>OW121815.1:50633284-60633284 GCA_933228935.1 Pemphredon lugubris
TTTTCTAATTATTGCTAAATAAAACAACATCCAGCTCTGCAAAAGGTCTCAAACGAAGGGTAAGAGTCCTAGAATTTTGCAAAGACACTGACTGTGGCCAGACAACGTCCAGAATTGGAGAAATAGCTCAAAATTGTGAGACGGCCACGCGATAGGCGGCCATGATGAAAAATCGTCGAGATCGCAAAAAGTGACAGGTTCCAGTTTCCAGTGAAATTGCGTTACTATAGAGTGATTGATCTCTAGGGTGAAGAGTCTTTGCAGATTTCTAGGACTCTTATCTTTCATTTAAGACCTTCTGCACAGCGAAATGTTGTTTTATTTAGAAATAAGTAGAAAACTACAAAACAATACACCACGATTGCATACGATTGCCGACAATTTCTAAACAAAAATCAGGAAGGTTACAGGTTCATTTCAAAGGTGGCGTCAAAAGCAAATTATTTCTGCCCCACTCTTTACCGGCAGATAAGACCCGAACTTCATAAATTCGACACGCACGAAAATAGCGGCGTGTCGGTCAACTCGGAGTTGCTCGAGGGCTATTGATTCCCCTTAAAAGTTTTATCTGAAGGCATGCACTGTGTGCCGATCAGGAGATGTCACCTGAGAAAAATGCGCCCTCATTGGTTGTAGCGTTTGGGTCCTACCTATTCCAACACAATCATAGGGATGGGACACGCGCATTTTCGCCATTGCCCAAATTGCCACGCACACTAATAAACCTGTGTAGAAATGGCCGACGAAGAAAGAATACGAGACGGTTGGGGACTGAGTGGGAAAAAGCGACCGTGCTGTGGCGTAGGAAACGAATACTTGTTACCCTGTATACTACCCCAACTAGGATTTACCTGTCTTTCGCGCAAATAGGACTCCTACTACTATGTTAAACGACAGACTGAAAGAGCGTCGGAAGTGGGGATAGACGAATCCACTACTTGCCTTAGGACCGCCTGAGGTGCCAAGTCCTAATCGGTGCACTGTACATACATATTCAGGATGAGACACAGTCAACGGATAGAAACGAAATTAAATTAATCTCACCTGTTTGTCTGCAAATGGACCTACAGTTTGAACACATGTGTTACTATATCACTGGGTCACTGGACCGATTCTAGACATAAAAGAACCAAATTATGTACAGCAGAGTAGTATGTGCATTACCTGTAGGTACGTGGCATCAATGGAAATCAAGGGTCACTGTACCTAACATACACTTCATTGCGATGCCATTAACATAGATAGTTTGTGATAAAACAATAAGGTAGAGCCACGGAATTTACAGTTCAGCCCACATAAGAAAAATTTGCTCGCTGTGAGGTGTTAATTTAAATTTAATTTATCTTAAAACGTCGCATAATTTTGTCTGGCAGTCGTGCCAGCAGTCGTCGCCACAAGTACTTTTAATAACCAAAACATTTCATAGTATTACTTTATTGCCAGAGTTCCCCTAAGAAAGCTTGACCATCCTCATGAAATTTAAAATGATCAAAATTCGGTAAGGAGATATGTCCAGTACAATGGGTCCACAGTGCAATGTACCGATTGCACCTTTATTAATTCTCTATTGATAATGTTTGTCATGAGTTGGTATAGCAAATATTTTGTACATCGTTGAAGTCTTCCTTAGACTTTGAATCACTATTCCCTTATGCATCTCTCCTTATTATTTAGTCCGTCGTCCAAATTCCTAGTCTTCGTCTTTTTTACTTTCCACCAGAACATCTTATTTACCATCCTTCCCACATCCTTTTCGACAGATAACAGTTTTCCTTAAACCCACCGATTCAAGCGAGAATACTTCGGACAGTCAAGTCGTACGTTTATACGACAGTCTTTTTTTTTTGTATTTAAAACTTTAAACATATTCAAAAATGAAACGTAAAACTGCTCCTACAAGTTGGCAGTCAAAATTTATTTTGCATAACCATCGTGTTATGCATTATACGAGCAATGCAAACATATTGCAGGAGGGCCATAAACTGGCCATAAAAAAAAAGTTGATTAAGCTTGTATTTAATCGGCCCGATGTACAGATGGCATGAGATGTTTGAAATGTTGCATCTCAAACTGTTGCTCCCAAAACTTACTCTCAGAGTCGAAACTCTTCAACAGGTAGAGAGCAATTTTCTGTACACCTTTGTATAACTTCTGTTCTTTGGTAGACAATTCTGATCCTTCTGCAAAATGCTTTCACATATCTTCAATAGTTTACTTTTCTTAGGAGTAAATTTCTGCCAGTATTTTGCGTATTTTCCACCAGAGAATCATGATTGGCGGGATAAAGTAACATTATGAAATGTTTTTTCATAAAAAAAACATGTAAGATGTATTGCAGTGGCAGGTGGCTATATTATGCCAGTGCTGGCCTTAAAACAATTGGTTCTTAACAGAGCTACTCATTTCCTTAACTTAGGTTTAATTATGTTTCACAACATAAATGTTCTATAATAAGCTTTCAGTAACAGTGCCAATGCAGTGAAGTGCACATTCAGTTAAGACTTTTGGGGGTACCGTAGACCTGGGATCTGCTGTCACATTACGTATTACTTTGCCATAAATTACTTGAACCTTCGATGTTTAGGATTAGTACAGTGATTCTGTGACATAGTGACACGCATGTTCACGCAACAATTTAATTTTTAGGCGATAGGTGAGTTTATCTTTATTTTTTGGTAAATGTAGCTGAATTTTTGTTCTTACCATAGCCTATGACTCATTGTTACGGGCGTTGGATACCCCATCGTTTTCGAAGGGTTTACGCCGTCGGGTGTACAGGTTGTAATTGTTGACCGATTTTGATGAACAATAGCTCGTTTGAAAGATAAATGATGATCCATGAGGCTTAGTGAAGCCGAATTCTGATAAAACCTTTTCTTTATCAACAAATAGTGATTCATCAAATTGCTGAAGTTCGAGACAATTTTTCGCATGCAAAGAAATTTTTTATCAAAATCTGTTGACAATTACGACCTGTACACCCGACAAGCTACCGCGTGTTTTCGCCCATTTTTGTGAAAAAACCTGGAAAATATTTTTGGCGCGCTAGCGCCCCCGATTTCAGCGGCAGAAGAGCCGAAACTCCTTCCCCCACTACGAGCCTCATGCGCAAACATGAACTGGTGTGCGTGTAAGTTGGCGAGGCGTACGGTCAATGTATAGTCCGCGTGTTTACCGTTACAGCGGAAAATCACACGGACGTCACACAACTGTGATCCATTCTAAACTCTTGCGAATAAGCCAACTCGAGCCGCTCGGGCCTTTTTGACTTTCCGTCCAGTCTCCACCACGCAATGCATCGTAGGGATATAACGCTCTGCGTTTCCCAGAGAATGATTCTTGATCAATTTGGATGATCAAGGATTGATTTGAAGGATAAAAAATGAAGGAATGCGCATGATGTTTTAGAATTTTGGAAAAATGTAATTTTCTTGGAGAAAAAAGCGTTCAAAAGTTTAAAAACAATTTCCGGAATAGAAAAAAGCCATTTACAGAAATTCTGAACGATACCGATCGTGTATTCATTTTTATCTACCAAAATCGGATATCTAACACGGTTTGGAGAATTTATAGTATAAATCCATGCACTGCCTTCAGCGGCGCACCGCCGCGTCGCGCCGTAAAGTCCAATCGAGTGGTAATTATATCTCGTTCGGTGACTTAGATTCAGGTAAAAGGGGTAATCGAACAGGTATACGTTACTTTACACCGTAACAATGTCATATCATGCATCCCATGACCGGTGCATTCTACAAGGTGTCCCGTAAATGTCGCACAAGCCTGAAAGGTGATATACCGGAGGTAATTTCAAGCAGGTTTTTCCTTATCGAAAATGGGCAAGCCGCCCTTGTTAAGGAGATCGCGAGATAACACGTCTATGACCTTGTACAAGCAGTACCATCGTCGCGAGATAATACGTCTGTGACTTTATACAAACAGTATCATCGTCACGAGATAACACGTCTGTGAGAACGAAACGGTTAAAGTGCACACTTGATCCTTTAAAGTGAAAAAAAAATCATTCAGGTATAACAATTTTTCACGGAGTTATGTTTATTTGAAGTTGGGCAAATTTTTGACGTAAATTTTTTTTGCGTTATCTTTGTTTCCCAGTTATCACGCTCCTTTGTGCGGAACCATATGCCGCATAAAAAAATGATAACATTAATTGTAGGTAATTTTCTCTTCTTTATTTTTATATCGAGCCACCTTTTGCGTAAAAAGCTTACTTCTCAAGTGATAAGCAAAAAACAAATTTTTTAAGTGTTTTTGATGAATTGTCATATTTGCCGTAAAAAATATTGTTGGACAATTTCAGATTCGTGTTCAGCGCCCCGAAATACATAAAGTAAGTCACTAAAAACAATTACACCACAATTTTCCACTTCAAACTACTATTTGACTGGACCACCACGGCTGCCTTTGAGGCGCGCGCTGGTGAACAAAAACTCATATCTCCAAAAGTTTTAAAACGACCATCGAGTTTCTTACGTCATTCTTTAGAGAAGGCTTCGCAGTTGTTCTAAAAAAATAACGAAAAAATTCGCTGCCCTGTTTTCGCAGATAGAGCAATTTCTTTTTTTGAAATTAACTTTTTCAATGTTTATGAACATTATCTAACAATCATGTATTTTTTTATTGACAGTTTTATCTATTATGAATGCAGCCGAATTTGTCGAAATGCGATATTGTTAATAGTTCGGGAGATATGAATTTATAAATATAACCTTACCTAAAAGGTTGAGTTGCTGTAACTCAAAAAGTTTTTAAAAATTTGAAGATTTTTTACCAAAATTGTTTTCTTCGCGAGCACTACATGGTCACAAAAATTCATCAAAATTCTCGACCATGTGTGTAAAAAACAGTTTTTCGACGCGGAATGACCGGAACGGAAGCGGGAAGGAAGAGGCAGAAAGGGGAGAGGATGGAAGGAAGGGCGAAAGGTTGGAAGGTTGGAATTTGGAACGTAGCAGGAACGTATCAGGTTTAATTAAGGAAGACAAGGAATTCTGGAAGAGGGTAGAAGGTTGGGATGTAGCAGTAATGCAGGAAACCTGGACAGATGAGAGGGGATGGAGGAAGATAAAAGGAAGGTACCCCAGATGGCAGGGAGAAAGAACAGGAAGGGAAGGGTGATTGGGGGGGGGGGCATGATAATAGTAGTAAAGGAAGAGATAATGGACACAGAAAGAAAGGGAAGAGAAGTGGAGGGAGTCATGGAGACAAGTGTACAGTTGGAAGGGGAGAAGTGGAGAGTGGTGTGGGTTTACGTAAATGGGGACATGAGGGAAAAGCTGCAGGAGTTGAAAAAATTGGTGGATAAAAAAGATTGGATAGGGAGGACGATAATTGGGTGGGATCTTAATGCAACGACGGGGAGAAAGGGGGGAAGATGATGGAAGGAGGGGGAGGAATTAGGGGACAGAAAATCAAAGGTCACGAAGGTGAATGGGGAGGGAAAGATGCTGGTGGAATTTTTGGTAGAAAGAGGGTGCTATATATTGAATGGAGGCGTAAAAGGGGACGAAGAAGGAGAGTATACGTACACGGGAGGAAGGGGAAAAACAGTAATAAATTATGTAGTAGGAAATGAGCGGCCAGGGGAAAGGGTGGAAACAATGGAAGTAGGAGACTCTGACCACCACTCGGTAAGTGTATGGATAGGAGGGATAAGGGGGAGAAGATGTAAGAAAAAAGGGGGCGGATGGAGGGGTAGTGGGGACTGGACAGAGGAAGGAAGGGAAAGATTCAGGGCGGAGTTGGAATGGAAAGATACGGAAGAAATGGGTGTATACTCTGTTCAGACTAAGAGTAACCTCGTTTTACGCATCTCGACTGAGCTTGGGAACCGTCGCGAGGTCCAAGACTCCCACTGTACCACCCATCCCCCCACTCCGCCGGCCGTTATTGCCCACATACTTAGTGAGACAATATTATGCATTTCGCGAGTTGAACCGTTAACTGTTCGAGTTAAGTTATTCGTATTATCCGTTATTCTTCGCATAATCTGTTATTCTTCTGAGTGAGTTATCAGTTAATTAAATGCATAACAAATCAAATCTGTCTGTCACAGTACACGTGGTCACAACCGGTACACGTGTTCTTTGACACCCATTGAATAGGGAACCGCTCGTTAGGCATAACGTCAGCAATGATTACGCCTTCGCGTCACCGTTTAGTGGGGCGAGCGATAAGCCAATACAATGCGAGTATTGTAGGCGGAGTAGGAAGATGCGCAGAACGGACGCAAATTTCTTCGATGTATTTTTACGCTTACAAGCGGAGGCCGGCAACGTTGCGAGCCCGATTTTGACGAGCTTTGGTACACTTATAGAGGACCACCCAAAATGAAGTTTTGCAAAGTGAGAGCGCGCCATATTTAGCCAAAAAAAAGTTTCAAAAACTGGTGTGGGCATGATCTATAACTTCAGAATCGTAAACATATTTTTCAAGCAGCGTCGGTGGCTCAGGCGTAGCGCGCTTGTTCCGTAATTTTTGCTAGTACGGGATCGCTGGTTCGAATCCACGCTGGTTCGAGCACAGCGATGAATTTTTTTTTTTTCCCCCTTTGAATGACTGTCTTTTTTGCATGTGAACTAACAACTTTATAATAAAAATATATAATTAATTATAATTTGTGCACAAAGATGCTATACGCGGCAATGGGACGAAATACTTTTTTGCTATTACAGGCCGAGGTTTTTTGAGGATATCGATACGAAAATATTTATCATTTACTTTTATAAAAATGTAATCAAACGCATTCAAAACTGCGCATTTTTAATAGAAAATAACCGCGAAGTAAATTCAAGGGAGGACTGCATTAAAATACGGTCCATCGTACATCACCAATTAAGTTTTCCAATTTTTCGGGACATGGTCCATTACGCATGGTACGCAAGTAAGTTGTGTTATAATAGGGAGATTTTTTTAAATGTTAATGATGTATGTGTTACGGATGCATCCGTCGAACCGAATTTTCGGTTCTTGAATTTACACTTGGCGACAAGAAGGCGCCTTTATAATATTATTTTAAATGCATAGAACGTTAGAGTTTTCTTCTTTCCTTAAAATCGTCGCAAGTCGCCTGCCACGGACCTCTCTTACATAGATATCTCGAGTGCCCTACGACCCCCGTCCTACGATACTCTCTCACTCACTTACTCTCTCATCCTTTCTCTCTCTAACCTATCCATAGAGCCGTGCATTATACTAACTTACTATGCCGATGCATTCCTACGACAGTTACGTCATTTTTCCTAAACCTTCTCTGTATGGCCACAGCATCTTCCCACTACCAAATTTTGGCCCTTATCGCAACCTCCCCTACACCGAGAGACCTATATAAGACGAGGTTTTCAAGACCTCGTGGGTTCTTCCTAGTTAGACTTTCGAACAGTACATAGCGATATTGGATTATTTTCCTTTTGAAGCATAATTTCAACCATAGAAGCGTACGCGTTTTCTTACGGCAGTTTTAAACTCGTTCAGTCTTGAATTTCCCCCGTAATACTCAGGCGTTAGAGTCAACTCGAAGCTTAGGCTTTTTGACCATAACGTACAAAGGAGATCGTAAATCGTCACTGCCCAAGGGTAAACCTCGACTCACTAAGTACGGTTATATTATTTTATTTCATTGCTCTATATTCTATTACACAGAACACTAAACAAGTACTGTAAATTGACCAAAGGCTGTTTATGAATATGGCGCGCTCTCGCTTTGCAAAACTTCATTTTGTGTGGTCCTCTATAAGTGTACCAAAGCTCGTCAAAATCGGGTTCGCAACGTTGCCGGCCTCCCCTTGTTAGTCTGAACAGAGAATAGATGAGAAGATGGGACTGGTAGGGGAAGAAATAATCAGGGTGCTGAAGAAGGGGGAAGGAGAAAGGTGGGACATGGCATATAAAGGATGGTGGGATAGGGAATGTGAGGAGGAGAAGAAGCGGTTGAGGAGGGAACTGGGGAAGTCATGAAAGGGGGGAACAAGGGAAGCATATATAGGGTGTCCCGTATCTGATCGATTTCCATGATATGAGGGGTAGCTGGGGTGATTCTGAACAACTTTTTCCTTAGCAATAATGTTGTAAGCGCCCCCGATTTTGAATTATTAACGAAACGGCTAGGCCAATCCGAGCGCGTTTCGAGCGCGAGCTTGAAACGAGAGTGTGGTCTCTGACTCGCGCCCCACCGCGAGCGTTAACAACCAGATAGCGTGGGTATCGAGAAAAGCATACGACAAATATCACATATCGTCTTCAAATAAAATAACAGTCGTTGAATAACTGTGTTCAATACTGTCACTCGTTATTCGGGAGGTATGGAACGTTGTAGTATTTGTGGAAAAAATGGTTTCCTTAAGAGCACGTTATCAGGTGGCTAAATTATCGTTTAAGATAACGATGTGAATAACTAACGTTAGAAAAACCTTGGTAACCTCACCCATTCGTCCACGAATCAACCTGCCTCGACGGAAGTAGGTCGTTGGCAGTAGGTCACAGTGCCAATTTTGTCCTTCGTAAGAATCTCGAGAACCTCAACAACTGATTTTACGGCTGGTTCGGTGAACTCACTTGACACTGACACACACAGAAGGAACGGCACTTGTCTAATTTATGACAGGGCGCACGGCTAATCGCAGGTACGCGGACACCACCGAGAGTCGACCGGCGATCGGCGATCGGGTCGCTTTACCGAACGTGCATTTCACTGCGCGACCACTATCACCGATAATTCCGAATAAAACAATTATGTAGAGGAACATAATTGAACCCACGTTAGAGATATTGGTGGCCCTGAAAAGAGCCGGTTGTTATTGCCAAAATTGCCAAGATCGGCTCGACGTACCCTTCTCGCACTTGCACGCACGTCTCGGAGCGCCGGCGGACGTTGCGCTGCACTTCTCCCAATGTTTCTCGATTAAGAAACGTAACAAATATCCTGTAATACTCCGCGTTAGTTCGTTGCTGTATGTTATCCGTTCGGTTTGAAAAACGATTCTGCCAGCTCTAGCGTTTCTTGGGTCTTGCTTAGAAGGACGTTTGTTAGGGAAGGGATATTTTTACAATAGTACAACGGAGTGGCACGCACATTTGGAGTAACCGTTCATTCTGAAAAAAAAATACCCTCGCATTCAGGGCGGCCGCATGGTCTTCGTCACTACGAACGCGCTACCGAAGACACAGGGCAAGGAGTGCCATAAATTTCACTATTGTCCATACCGTGTCGTAAAGGGAAAGTGTGGCTATTTTCGGAAATACGTGCATCGGCTTAAAAGTGCATCGGCAGCGTACACGCAACATAAACTTTTAATATTTTTTTACGATTCTTCCTGCGAAGACGTAACAGTACATGCAATTTGCAAAATTATCAATTTAATATTGTATTGTGTAGCGAAGACATTGTTTGCGACGCATACACGCTTGCCCGTATCATTTGGAATATTATAAACTTAATGTTGTGGGATGTTTGGTGTCTAGTGCATGGCGTGAATAAAAGTACAACCGGAGATACTCTTTGTGGCATGTCGAAATGCTTATACAGTCGGCCCCCTAAGAATATCTGTTTTCGATCTTATTATGATTACCGCACGCACGCGGCAACCGACTGTTTACGGCAGGCCTGGGCAACGGTGGGGAAATGCACTCTCTTGACGCGATTTCGGTACCCCCACCCGTCAGCATTTGTACGCCGTGCGAACGAAAAGAAGGACAGCGCTGTCTACCTGTCCCACTCTTAGACACGCACCGGGAGGCATGGTGGGGATGCACGGCGGGTTGTCGTTTTACTCAAAGAGCAGGGGTTGCCCAGGCCTGGTTTACGGGAACGCGAGCAGCAAAGCCTGCCGCGGTTCATGGGCCCAATCAGGGGGATCTGTTCCAGACGACCAAAATGTTGATAGACATAACGATGTCTGTCTCGAAATGAGTAGGTATCAAACAGTGTCTTCGCTAATACAATAGAATATTAAATTGATCATGTTCCAAGCTGTGTGTATTGTTCCGTCTTCGCGGAAAGAATCGTAAGAAAATATTAAAGGTTTATGTTGCGTGTACGCTGTCGATGCACTTTTAAGCCGATGCACGTATTACGTAAACTAGCCACACTTTCCCTTTACGACACGGTATGGACAATAGTGAAATTTATGGCACTCCTTGCCCTGCGTCTTCGCTAGCGCGTTCGTAGTGACGAAGACCATGCGGCCGCCCTAAATGCGCGTGTATTTTTTTGCTGAATGAACGGTGACTCCAAATGTGCGAGCCAGTCCGTTGTACTATTGTAAAAATATCGCTTCCCTAACAAACGTCCTTCTAAGCAAGACCCAAGAAACGCTAGAGCTGGCAGAATCGTTTTTCAAACCGAACGGATACCATACAGCAACGAACTAACGCGGCGTATTACAGGATATTTGTTACGTTTCTTAATCGAGAAATATTGGGAGAAGTGCAGCGCAACGTCCGCCGGTGCTCCAAGACGTGCGTGCAGGTGCGAGGAGGGTACGTCGAGCCGATCTTGGCAATTTTGGCAATAACAATCGGCCATTTACAGGGCCACCAATATCTCTAACGTGGGTTGAATTACGTTCCTCTACATAATTGTTTTATTCGGAGTTATCGGTGATAGTGGTCGCGCACTGAAATGCGCGTTCGGAAAAGTGACCCGGTAGTATTTCCACACTACATTTTCAATTCCTATGCGTTATAACTAAACTCCGGATGTTTATGCAAAATGCATTATTTTTATGTTGACTTTAATCGAATTTTGTGAAACAAATGTGATAAGTATGCGATCGCTGATCGCCGCTCGATTCTCGGGGGTGTCCGCATACCTGCGATCAGCCGTGCGCCCTGCCATAAATTAGGCAAGTGCCGTTCCTACTGTCTGTGTCAGTGTCAAGTGAGTTCACCGATCCGGCCGTAAAATCAGCTGTTGAGGTTCTCGAGATTCTTATGGTGCAGGCACATGTTCGCCGAGACAACCGGAGACACCGAGTTCGCGAGCATGTAACCGGTGCGCTCGCCTACCTCGCCTGCTCGCGCGAGGCGCTCGCCGGGCTCTCGCGAGACGCTCGCCAGCTCTCGTGGCAGTTTCGGCCTTTGTATTAGAGCCTCGTGCCCGCTCTCAGGGTGTCTCGTCCGGTCCCAACGAGAGCATGGATGGTGCGCGCGCATCCAAATGTCTGGCCTACGCCTCGCTCCCAGGATTTTTTTGGCCGAGGCAGGCGAGACGAGAGCGGACCCCCAACCGTGCACCATTGTACTCAGGGTACCCTTGAAGTACCCTCCGATTTTCCACGGACCCGTCATAAACCCGCCCGGAGAAATATGCAGTTTGAAAAACATTTTTTTAATGCCATATCCTTTTTAAAAATAAAGATATCTGAAGATATTACAATTACAAATAAATACATACATAGGAATCATATAACAACCCTTTCTTGCAAAAATGACGGTGAAAATACTCTCCATGTATGTACATACACCGTTCTTAATGCACTCAGACCATACTGTTCCTGTATTGGATATATTAGTACTCGATAAACATGTTTCCTTATATAAAAATGAGTTTTCTACAAATTAACTATCATTCGATGTGTTAAAATGCCATCGCAATCAATTTTAAACCGTTTATTACGCCATAAAATGCCACCACCGCAAGGCACCCCTCCCCAACTTTTTGTAAATCATGAGGGGGTAGATACAGTAGCGTGGGTGGGGGAAAGGGACACTTCTTCCTTTCCTCTTTTCGGGGCTACGAAATGCCGTCCGAAGGTTTCCGATAACACCCGAGCGCTAGGCGAGGGCCTCGCCTCGCGTCAAATGGTGCCAAATGGCACCTCTCGTGTACGCTCGTCTCGATGGGTCTCGGCGAATGTCTCGGCCTCGCGTTGGGGCGAGCATGTGCCTGCACCATTACGAAGGACAAAATCGGCACTGTGACCTACTGCCAACGACCTACTTCCGTCGAGGGCAGGTTGATTCGTGGATGAAAGGATGAGTTTTACAAGATTCTTCTAACGTTAGTTGTTCACATCGTTTATCTTAAACCATCATTTATCCACCTGAAAACATGCTGTTAAGAAAATCATTTTTTCCACAAATAATACAACTTTTCATACCTCTCGAATTACGAGTGACAATATTGAACACAGTTATTCAACGACTATTAGTTTATTTGAAGACGATATGTGATATTTGCCGTATGCTTTTCTCGATACCCACGCGATCTACTTGTTCACACTCGCGGCGGAGCGTGTCAGAGACCACACTCTCGTTTCGAGCGCGCGCTCTATACGCGCTCGGATTGGCCTAGCCGTTTCGTTAATAATTCAAAATCGAGGGCACTTACAACATTATTGCTAAGGAAAAAGTTGTTCAGAATCACCCCAGCTACTCCTCATATCATGGAAATCGATCAGATACGAAACACCCTGTATATTAAATATACCCGTACCGTACAAACTGCTGAGCGCGTTCACTTATTTATTCGCTTGTGGGGGTACCCCATAGCGGAGAAGTTCGACCCGCCGCACAGTGCGGAAAATCGGCGAAAACGTGGCCATAAACCGGAGAATCAACAGAATTGCTAAAAAATTGTTAGACTCATGTTTTCGGGGTCGCAGATTACGAATCCGGTGCGCAATTTTTAAAAGTGCCGGTAGACATTATTATTACAATATAATGAAAAATATAATAATAAATATAATAATAGGTATCATTGATTTGTGTAAATAAATTAAATAATATAAAATACAACACATAAAATAACCAGCTTATTATTCATCCTCAGAACTTTCTTCGATATTTTCAATTAATAATACCGTTTTAGCTTCAGGCTATAGCTCTTTTATGTTTTTTCGCGGCAGTTTTCTTAAACTAGACATGTAAGGGTCTGATGATGCCAACAGCCAATGTAATACATTCTCCATTGTTTTTTCACTTGAACATTTTCGCGAGAACCCCTTCCGATATTTTTTTATGTGTTTGTTTCTTGATTCGTGAGCTTCCTCAGATAATTTCCCAATGGGTAAAGAGCGGGAGCTATTATTAGAGGACCGTGAATTAATAACTTATAAACTGTAGTTGGCATATTGTACCATGGATACTCTAATACAAACATCCTCGCAGTTCCAGGGCGTACTCATTATAAATGTCAACATTAATATCGTACCCACTAGAAATTGTCTGCAGAATGGTATGGAATCTTCGAATAATATGTTCCTTTACACTTGTTATTAATGCGCTCATTGCCGAATTTTCAAACAACCGTCGAGCGGTATTTCCGTCGTTTGAACTCCCATATACCGACTTCGGACGATCTATAATGAGCCCCAATTCAGATTTGAAGAATTTTTGAATAGGGGATTTCCGTTGGCTAACTACTTTTTTTTCGTCCTCCGTTTGTGCTTGCCTCTTTTTGAGGCCAAGTTTGTGTGACAGATGCAATCGTAGTAAAATCGTAGTAAAAAGCATTCAACGAGGCGAATCCGCGCCTGCAAAGTCGACATCCCGAAGCGTAAATTGGTTTCATTTACCTCTCTTTTCAAGATTTTATCGATATTATTAAAACTTTTGGATGTAGCACCACACAGATAGCACTTTAACGTGGACTTGTAGATGTAACAGAATTACAAACTTTTCCGTCAATCGTAGTAAAAAGCATTTGATAATGCACTATAATTTCGGTGTCGTTTACTACCATTTCAAATGGTACTAGTGACGTAATCTGCTGCTCAATAACTTCCGTTTCATTTCCAATGGATTGCGTAGTTTCGTGTAGGAAGTGTAGTCTTATGGGCCCACAGTAGTGAGGACACGAAGGTATCGGATTTGCCAAATAATGTCAGTTTCCTCATTACATACACTTTGGGCAAATTTGAGTTGCAGAGGGACAAGGGAAGTTAAAAATACATTTGCGTCCGAATAAGTTTCATCAATAAACTTTTGTTTGTATTCCTGTTCACCGGAACTTCCGTCGCACCCCCACTTACAGATCAAGTGCGCTTTTACAACAGGTTCCATATCCAATAATTGTATTTATCCAATTAATTGTAGTATCTTTTTGCGCAAAAAGAATACGTTTGCATGTGTGGTCTAACAAATATTGCAACTTTATATCTGCGCTACTTTCAGTAATAGTAATACTGGATTGAGGTGGATAGCACAATTTCTTGACCGCCCGCACTACTTCATAATTTGGGTATAGTCAACAGTTGTTTTCTTTCATTGAAGATTTAATGACGTTATACTACATCCGCAGATAACCTGGTTTCCGTTGTGAATGTCGCTTGTAGAGCTGTTTTATATAGCAAAGCTCTCGTTGGTGAGGTTGTTGTGATCTGCTGTACAATTTGTGCTGAATGTAGGCTTTCAGAAGAACGGAGACTCATTTGCGTTGCATACAACAACTCATCAGTCGTAAAAGTTCGACGAAGCTCCTCCGTCTTTCGCCGTTTTGATCGTTCACTAGATGAACTAAACCACAAGGAGGGGCGACCGCGTACACTTGAATCATGCATATCTGAAGATGTAGGGAACGACCTATTTTCTTCCAGCCATTTCTCGTTTTTCCGGAAAAAAATAATTCTTGTTCCTTTTTGCTTCGTGCCATTTTGTGCGCAGTTTGAAGAAGAATTCTATCATTTGTGATTTGGCATGTGCATGTATTTGAATGAAACAGTGACTTCGTTCCGATAACTCCTGTTCCAAATGTTTAATTTGGTTATGAAAGCTGTTGCTTAAGTATTTCTACATAATGAGGAATATTTCTCTCCTTTTATATGTTACTGACTCATTGGAAGATCCTGTAAACAATGCATGAAAAAAGCGTATATTATTATAGAAAAAATGCGTATGTATCATAAGTTATATTCAAAATAAAAAATAAAAATATAAAGGTTCTGATAATATCAAATATAAACTAAATAAATAAAATAAACAAGCGAATAAAACCACCCGAGTAACTTAAGGTAATGTATATTAAATTGAAATTTTGTATTAACTCAAAATAAACTGTCGAGCTCTGATTAGTGGTTCTGAGAATTTCTGTTTTGGGATAACGATCAGGGGAATGAATTGTAACGCCCTGTACATTTTCTCCGATATTGTAATCGAATAGGCTACATCCTGTCCCACGGTGCTTATCACCGTGCATGAGCACATCGAATCTACGAATGCTGACACCAGGACTTTTAGACAAAGACCTGCAGCGAGGCTCACCGCTGCGCGGTTCCGCTGCAGATCTCTCGAGATCACTCTCGTCACAACCATCGTTACGCACAGTCGCCGCCTCTCGCTCCGTATTACTATTCTTGTATTGTTTCATTTGTTCTCATTTAAAAATAAATCTAAACTCAGTGCATCAAATATATATTCATTCCGCCGACCACACTACCACAACACCCCATCACAGAATCATAGAAGAAAAGGTGTTTTTGGAGTGCAGGATGAGGGAAAGGAAAAGTTGCCAGGCGTTAAGGGTGGTTGTGACTTCAGTTGGGAAGGGGTCGTGGTATTATTTTGAGAGAAACTCAGGTAGGTGACTAAGGCGGGTGACTGTCCCATCGAAAACAGCGGAAAATATTTGTAATCTTATAATCTATTGACTCTATGAGTAATTGCTCGTATGTTTATATAAAAATAGACAGCGGGACATTATACCTCTTAGCAAACTGGGCACCGCTGTACAGCGGACCGCGTGCGCCGTTACAAAAAAAATCCGTATAAAGACCTCGTCACACACACCGTACCGTAGCGACCCGGCAAGGGAGCGACCCCGTAGCCGTACTGCAAGCGACCGTTATTTTTTGGAGTTTGATTCCCACACAGCCGTAATATGACGGCACTGTAAGCCATCGGCAAGTTTTCTATGGGATTGGAATGGCGCTATCCCCACTCGTCAGTCGCATGACCACGTCGGCGTATTCTAACCGTGCCGTCGCCACCGTAGATTCCTTGCCGGAGTGACCCTGGTAGCCAGATGTTGTATTGCCTACCCCGTCGAGCGGTGCAAAAAGGTCGCTATTGTGCCGAGGACCCTTGGAAGGCTTTAAAAACATGTGCTTGTTTTCGGCTATGTTGTTTTAACTCTGATTTTGGATGTAAAAGAGCATGAACAAATATTTAAAAAATGAAAGAAATAAATAAATTCTTTTAAAATAGTTTTCTTGAAATCGTTCAAAAATTAAAAATATTTAAAAAATGTTAATTTGTTATACATCTATATATGGGGGGAGATTATCATTTCCGAGGCGACAAGATTTAACGCTTGATTCCGATAGTATGTTTGATTAGAAACCCAAAGTTCCTTAGTCAAAAGTCGAGATTTTTGTTAGTTTACGAGATATAAGGACTGAAAGTTTCGAAAATGACAGGTTTGGGTACCCGCCATTCGTGGTCACGGCACTGATTCTCGCTGACTTTGTTCGTACTTTTCACCGCACGGTAGCCTCACTGACACGCAGGTACACACACTACCGCACCCACATGCACAAATACTGACTACCGCGACCCGATATATGCACCCGTGCGTGTATATGCAGTATATATAGTATATAGTATATACTTATTCTGTATTAAGTTTATATTTCGTTACGTGCTTGATTGACTACGACGAACTGGAATTCAATGATACGTCGAACTTGCAAGAATCGAAAAGTTACCACGACGCTATTCAAGAGAAAAAATAATATGAATATATAATTACCATAAAAATACTTTCAGAAAAGTACCATACTCAATATTTTTAGCATAATTAATAATTAATAATTAATTGACGATATTTAATTTCCTTATTCTTTATTTTGACTATTTATAGTATTTTGGGTCATTGAATTGAACCCACACGTTCCGGCATATAATTACTGCTTTCATCCGATTGGTCGTTTTTAAAAGTATATACTCTGAATTCTAATAGATCGAGAATTTAAAACAAGGAGATGGCTGGTGGATATACCGTTGCCCAAATTCATAATAACCCGTGGTTATTAATTCAGGACATCATTGGCTACGCAAATACTTGGCCCAAATTTATAAGAAGCATGTTTTGGGACCCTAATTTTACTGATCACAACCGTATGATTATTGTCAATTTCGCGTATGTAAATGGAGTGTCGGAGTGCCTTTTACATTCGACACTTCAATTTACATTGAAACAAAATTACACTCACCATCGGCGCTATCAAGTGTCTGCGCGATTTAAATATTTAAATAATTCGGTCTATGGAAGGCAGAGACGTGATCGTGCATACTCTTATCTGTTGTTCGATAGGACGATGGTGACACTAAATTTTCGTCCCTATACGCGTCCATCACAATCATGAATCCATCGTAACATGATACAATTCTGGACTTGATTTAAACGGCCCTTTTCAGAGCCACAAACAATATCAATCTTAGTAACAATCTCAGTTCTATACTCAATTTTCTTATTACACTATATTTTTTTTAAATATAATTTCTGCAGTTATCGAATTTATTCATAACTAATTTTAAAGTTTTTGCTTCTGGGCAAGATATACATATGCGTATGATCGCTTTGGGAAGATTCACATACGCATATTCTTGCATTAGGAAAGCTTGCACATGTGTATGCTCGCTTTAGAAAAATTTTCATATGCGTATACTCACTTTACGAAGGTTTACATATGCGTATGATTGCTTTATTTACACTTGCATATGGGTATGCACGCTTTAGGAAGATTTTTATATGCATATGCTTGCTTTAGGAAGGTTCACATACGCATATGCTTGCTTTAGAAAGACTTGCATATGCGTATACTTGCTTTAGGAAGGTTCACATACACATATGCTTGCTTTAGGAAGGTTCACATACACATATGCTTGCTTTAGGAAGGTTAACATACAAGTATGGTTACTTTGTGAAGATTTGCATACATTTATGTTTGCTTTAGGAAAGTGCACATACATGTATGCTTGCTTTAGAAAGACTTGCATATGCGTATACTTGCTTTAGGAAGGTTCACATACACATATGCTTGCTTTAGGAAGGTTCACATACACATATGCTTGCTTTAGGAAGGTTAACATACAAGTATGGTTACTTTGTGAAGATTTGCATACATTTATGCTTGCTTTAGGAAAGTGCACATACATGTATGCTTGCTTTAAAAAGACTTGCATATGCGTATACTTGCTTTAGGAAGGTCTACATACCCATATGCTTCCTTTAGGAAGGTTCACATACACATATGCTTGCTTTAGAAAGATTTTGATACGCGTATGCAACACTATATAAATCAAGCATGCATGTATGCAACTCTTTTTACAGCCAGCATATACGTAAACAAATCTTCCTAAAGCAAGTATGCGTGTATGCAACTGGTCCTAAAGTAAATATACGCGTATGTATATTTAGCCTAAAAGCAAAAACCTTAAAAATAGTTCTGAATATATTAGATGACTGCGTGCGTGGCGTATGGCATATAGCATGCGTGAGCGTGCATGTACGAGGATATGACGTTTGTAGTGTGCGGGCATGCGTGCTGCCTGTGGGCTTGGTGTGGTGATGCGTGTGTGTGTGCGTGTTCTGTGTGTACGTATTGTAGCCCTACCCTAATCTACCTATACTCGGAAACCGCATTCGATTGCTGATTGTCAATTACCAAAAAAAAATAAAAATAATTTCTAATTTAAGCGACATTCGTTTTACAATAAAATTTAGTTTTAAGCTGACTGCAGACAATTTTAGAATTATCCGGAATACACCACGTGGAGGTAAAGTCTGCTTTAGTATTCCACGTCAATGTCAGTCTGTACGTTGTCTGTGTATGTGTCTGCCTCTACGCATTATTAAAAAATTACCGAAAAATCCCGGTCAGTTTGATCCTCTTCTACGTCGGAAAGGTTCTCAATTTCTTCATCAATCGAAATTAGGCGGGCCTGCTTTTTCGGAATCATGTCCTCTATGTTTTCTGATGCTGCAGTAGGAACATCAATTTCTTTAAGTTGAAGTCCTTCTTTTTTTTGTCCGTCAACGATGCCTGGATAAATTTCCTTCACATCTTCTAGGAACTGCATAATTTGCGATCCAATGTCGTCTTTATAAAATTTCTCTAATTTATTTTTTCTATAAAAATACAGGGCCATATATTGGTGCAATAACTTCGGTGTTCTTCTGCACAGTATATTTTTTTTTCAAAAGTTTGTTTTGATTTTCCAAATCATTAATCGTGTTAGACGAATTTCCTTTCTCTACAAATTCTCCTATACTATGATTTGTTTTTAGGTGCACGGTCTGTTCGTTGAATAGTTTTTCAACCCCGTGATATTGTTTCGCACTATCTGTGCATACACGGCTTGTATTTTCGTCCACGTATTTCTTTATATATGGCCAGAGATCTTCTTTGCTTTTAGAGTTTACTCTAAAAAACAGACCTTCTCTGTCTTCCTTACAGTACAGGCCGAGAACCGTGATCGTCATTTGATCTGTGATGCGCCCGCGATTGTATTTTCGCTTGGTGAGAAAAGTTTCATCAAACTGTACAGTTTTACCTTCCCCACCAAGACGAATATTAATGTGTGAAGCGATTACTTCAGCTATTTCCCTACAATAGCTGTAGTAATCGACAATGGTAGTCATGCTGAGTTCTACACTATCGTTATGTCGACGGAAATTTAAAAGATGTTTGAAAACATCAGTTACCGGGGTTTTTAAAACAAAACTAATTACAATCGCGAGCACATCACGGATTTCGATGTGGCAGCTACTACCGTCAAAAAAAGTTCCTGTACACGGATTCTCGGTGTTTCTACAACATCTCTCCTTTTTCTTCTTCGAAAATTTAGAAGAGCATCTCCATACCCAGCCTAATTTTTTCGATGGAGCATTTTCAATTTTCATTGGTAAACCACAGCATTCTGGAGGCGTCGAGGTTTTCTTCGGGATTAAGCCGACTTCTTCGGCAAATAAAATTGCTCTTTCTTCAGTCCCAATTATGTCGTTAAAAGAATAAAACACGGAGAAATTTACCAGTCTTGGATGCAGTCGTGGGTGTCGTCCAGTATTCATTTTCACGCTAATATTATTTTATTTCGCAGACAAAATCAAATCTATCGATACGTGCAGCACGTAGAATTGATTTAACGGAAAAATTGTGTCGATAAATTTGCAACCACTTGTCGGTCGGTCATGTCGGTAAATATATCGATCGAAAGACTAACTTTTTATGTTATTAAACAATAATTTCAATTAAAATTAAGAAAATATGGTATAGAACATGACAACAAATTAGAACTATAATTCTTTATTTAACGTACGTTCATTATAAAAAAAAAACAAAACCAAGATTAATATTACTTCCATCATTGTCGTAATAGTCAACACGTTAATAACTATGTCGGTCATGAATTACCGACAGTGAATTTTTCGATAACATCTTAGATTACAAACTATGAAAGTAGAAAATAGAGAATAAATAAGTTTCAAATTATTTTCGGATTGTGGTTCGGATTATGTGATGCGTTTACTCTACGCGGCTGTCGATAGATTAATTTATAATGACCCAGCGATAACGCTCATACAATATAGGTATATTAATAAATATGTAAATCAAAAGTACATTTAAAAATGTCAAGACTATATTATATTGAAATCGCGTTGTTTAAATACCCCGTTATACTAGAATTACCTGTATATCGTAAATATAAAAATGCTTTTTAAAAAAAACTGCCATGTTCAAGAGTTTTACCGAAATCTATTTTGAAGCTTTTTTTTTCAAATTTCTTTTCCTCCCTATGAAAACTATGAAAAGTTCTAAACAAAGATTATGTTAAAAGTTTTAAATATAGTAGTTTTAAGAGAGTATTTTTATAGTAAATATACATTAACATTATTAAAATGGGAAATTGTTTTCTTTTGACTAGAGTTGTGGTAGCTTCCCGCGTCTTGAATCTTTTCAGTTCGCAGCAATCGTGTGGCCGCGTAACATAGTTGACATAGTTATACAAAAATAATATAGTATACATGATACAAAAGAGAAATTGAACGTTTAGGAGAGAAATTGTGCGAGCACGCGGGTGCGTACAGTGTTTGTGCGTTTGCGTGGTAAGTGTAATACGCCGTGTAGTGAGGTTACCGTGCGGTGAAAAGTACGATCAAAGTCAGCGAGTATCAGTACCGTGACCACGAATGGCGGGCGCCCTAACTTGAAATTTTCAAAACTTTAAGTTCTTATATCTCGAAAAATAACAAAAATCTCAACTTTTCGCACAGGAACTTTGTGTTTTTAATAAAAAAACTAACAAAATCAAGTGTTAAATCTTGTCGCCTCGGAAATGATAATCGTGCCATATATGGGTCATTCCGCGTCAAAAGCACTACTTTTTACACACATGGTCGAGAATTTTGATAAATGTTCATGACCATGTAGTGCTCGCGGAGAACAAAATTTTGGTAAAAAAAAATTTTGAATTTTTGAAAACTTGTTGAGTTACAGCCTCTCAAACTTTTAGGTAAGGTCATTTTTAAAAATTCATATCTCCCGAACTATTAACAATATCGCATTCCAACAAATTTGGCTACATTCATATAAGATCAAGCTTTTAATAAAAAAGTACATAATTGTTAAATCATGTTTATACACATTAAAAAAGTTAATTTGAAAAAAAGAAATTGCTGTATCTGCGAAAACAGAGCAGCAAATTTTGTCGTTATTTTCTTACGACAAGTGCGAAATCTTCTCTAAAGAATGACGCAAGAAACTCGATGGACATTTTAAAACTTCTGGAGATATGATTTTTTATTCGCCAGCACGCCCCTCAGACGCAGCCCTGCCAATTCAGTCAAATGGTAGTTTGAAGTGAAAAGTTGTGGTTCAATAATTTTTTATTGGCTTATTTTATGTTTCTTGGGGTGCTGAACACGAATCTGAAGCTGTATAACAAAATTTTTCACGGCAAATATGACAAATCATCAAAAAACGCTAAAAAATTTTGTTTTTGGCTTTTTACTTGAGAAGTGAGCGTTTTACGCAAAAGGTGGATCTATATCAAAATAAAGATGAGAAAATTACCTACAATTCATGTTCTTATCATTTTTTTGTACGACATATGATTTTCCATCGCTGTCACCAATTTGTAATGGGGAATGGTAGTCGTGGTCGGCGATGAATAATATGTGCACTGAATTTCTAATGAACAGAGATTTATTATAACTTTAAAATTTAGAGGAGCGAGAGACAAGTGTACTGATTGAATGTTGGGTTGAGAGTTCAATTGAAGGTGTGACTCGCGTAACACCCTATATATTTCCGCCACATTGTAACAAAATAATATACATCGGGTCTCACACTGTTAATCACTCGAATGCTTTGCTAAGCACATAGATCCTAAGAATGCTGACGCCTAAGTCTTCAGCGAGGCCCACCGTTGCTACGCGGTCCCGCTGCAGCCACACTCTCAATTCTACCATAGTTTGAGTCACACCTTCAATTGTACTCTCAGCTCAACATTCAACCAGTACACTTGTCTCTCGCTCCTCCAAATCTTAAAGTTATAATAAATCTCTGTTCATTATAAATTCAGTGCACATATTATTCATCGCCGACCACGACTACCATTCCCCATCACACTCGAACTATGGTAGAATTGAGAGTGTGGCTGCAGCGGGACCGCATAGCAACGGTGGTCCTCGCTGCAGACTTTGGCGTCAGCGTTCTTAGGATCTATGTGCTTAGCAAAGCATTCGAGTGATTAACAGCGTGAGACCGGATGTATATTATTTTGTTACAATGTGGCGGAAATATATAGGGTGTTACAGGAGCAAGTACAAATGACTTATCTTCAGCTCAATAAAACAGGTATTGATATTATATTCATGTTTGTGAATGCCGAATGGAAATGTCTTTTCAGATCTGGTTTAGGGGAAAGAGCAACACTGTAGTTTACAGTTAATATTCGTTTATTTTACTTGCCCTTCGGCCTTTGAAAGCAGGTTTTTCCAATTAAGATTTTCTTTCTGTATATTTATATCTTATAGTATACTAATTAATCTATTTGATTGTTTTTCACAGAATTTTCCTTTATCTACTTTGTATTAGTTTCCATTTCTTCCATCTCTCCTTTGTGTTTTTGTCCCCTTTTGCTCATTACTTCCCTTATCCATTCTGTTCCTTTCTCCACGTATTTCAGAATTTCTTACATCGTTTTGTTTATTATCCTTTTTATTCATTTGCATTCTCATGCTAAAAAGTCTAGTGTTTTTTTATTCTCTTCGCACAGGCTACATTTGTTTTCTTCTTTACCCTTCCACTATCTGTTTATATTCCACGTCAAATCGTACACTTAAATTCTTCGAAATTCTGATTTTGAGATATGTTATAGAGGGAGGTGAGATAAGCCAACCGAATTGTTTTCGGATTTTTTATTTTGACTTTCGAGGAGTTATGAGACTTTGAAAAATTGGGACACTTTTTTCAAACATTTCTAGGCGCGGACTGGTTTGCCGTAGAATTATTTGCTTTTTTAAGTTCGATTCAGGAAATATTTTAGTTTAACGAGAATTTTCAACCCAGTTTAAAAAGTTTATTTTTGAACGCATAATTCATAAAAATAAAAAATAATCGTTAATTTGAATGTCCAGGGCGGCACCGAAAATTATGAAAAAATTATATCCTCGTAACGCGTTTCGAGACGAACAGTTTGCAAAAAAAGGCAGCCCAGAGCACACAGTAACTTCGGAGTAATTGAAGAAAAAGTGTAACTGCCTCGGAATTACTGATGTTGCCAGCAACAACGCTGAATTGGGAGGTGGGGGTCGTTACGCAGGGCCGCGGCACCTAAGAGATACGCGATACCCCGCATAGCTGCGTGATGACGCGATGGCGAGTCGTGTTGGCACTACGTATTCTCAATCGGTTAAAAACACATAAAGGCCATTCCCGAAAATTCTCAAAAAATTCACAACGGTGCCTCGATGATGCATGCACACGGTGGTATGCGTAATAGTTGCGAACACCAACGATTATTCCCGATAAAAAACATTGAAACTGGTCGCGCTCGGCCACGGCGCCTTCAACGTCGTAGAAGTTTGATCAAGAGTATTTTATTATGTGCAGCGGAGATATGGGGGTGGACAGAAAGAGAAAAGATGGAAAAGATACAGGAAAAATATATCAGATGGATTTTAGGCCTGGACTGGAATACACCGGCATACATAATACTTGAGGAAACGAAATTCGAAAAGATAAGAATAGAGGCAGGAAAAAGAGCACAAAAGTATGAAGAAAAAACCAGAACAGGGAGCAAGAACAAAATAATAACAGAATCCTGGAAACATATTAAGGAAAGAGAAGAAAAAAAGAAATCAAGGTGGGAGAAAGAAAGAGAGGAATATTACGGAAGGAATGGAATGGAGACAGTAGAAGTGGAGGCAGTTGGAAGAGAGAGAACAGACACTGGAGACAGATTAAGGAATGCAGATATAATAGAGCAGATACAAGAACAATACGATAAAATAATAGAATAATAGAAAGCAGATACAACAGAAAATACAGGGAGATATGAACAGTGGAAAGACCAAAATTCCTAAAAGCAGAATATGAGGGGATAGGCCAAAAATGAATAGCGAGATTCAGATGTGACAATGAAGTGAAGGGAAACAGATACTGGAAGGATGAAGAAGAAAACAAATGTAGACTGTGCGATAAGAATAAAGAAACTCTCGACCATTTAGCAAGAGAATGCAAAGGAATAAGAAGATAAACTAAACAATATACGAAATTCTGAAATACACAGGAGAAGGAACGGAATGGATAAGGGAGTAATGAGCAAAAGGTAACATAAACAAAAAGGAGAGATGCAATAAATGGAAACTAATACAAAATAGATCAAGGAAATTTTGCGCGAAACACTAAAATAGATTCACAAACGTGCCTCGATGATGCATAGACACGGCCGTGTAGTCAATAGTTTGAAACATCTACACTTGTTCCGGATAAAAAATATTGAAACAGGGCTCGCTCGGGTATGCTATTTTTCATCGCCACAGATTGCAGATCCATACAGAACCGCTTAATAAAAGGATTGTTTGTGAGAGGGCGAGGGAAATGTCTAACGGATCTGGGAGCGGTGAAATAACCAGGAGCACTGTAGCTTGTGATTGAATCACAGTCAGTTTATTACAAGGTGACTCCCTTCAACTGTTCCACAGTATCAGCTCCTCCAAAGATGTTATCAACATATCTGCCTTACAGAATCGACGGTACTGCTAGCGGGAAATTTTCTTTTTCGTCTTTGGCAAGTTGTATAAGTGTCTTTACTGCCAAAAATGGAGCAGCCTTATTGCCATAAGTGACTGTTGCGAGATGGTAATGCTGCCCATTTCACTGCTGGTTTATTCACAGTATCCGCTGTAGATTCCAATCATCTGGGTGGAGTTTGATCTGTCTAAACATTTTGTAATGTCAGTTGAAAAGTGGTAATTTAATGTTCTAATACACGTTAAAACGTCTACAATATTAAGTAGTAGATTCTGTCCTGTGTACATAAAGTCATTGAGTGCCTTTTTGACGAGGTGACATTAGAACCATTGAAAATGACTCTCAATTTGATTGTTGTGCTATCTGGCTTCAAAACCCCGTGACGTGGCAAATAATAGCTGCCTTGACTGATTATTGAGTCTTCAGGGATTTTTTTGATGTGCTTAAGTTTCTCGTATTTCTCTAAGAATTTGACGTAAAGTGTGTGGTACTCACTGTTCTTGTTGAAACGTCTAATCATTCGTTGCAAACGTCGATCGGCAGTGTTGTAAGTACTTCCGAAGGTGTCTGCAGATTCTTCGAGAGGAATACGTTTGAATCGTCCACTCGAGTCACGAGTATGCGTGGTCTGGAAACATTTCTCGCATTCCTGCTCCTCGTGACTGAGTGAACTCGAAGTGTCAGTGGGTGGTTCCTCTTGTTCCCAGAATTGTCTCAGCAAATCATCGAGTTGCCTGCCAGACATTATTGATCTTGCGTGGTAACAAAATAACTGCAAAATGACTTGTAGTTGTGTCGGACTCAGGACTAACCAACCAAAAATTGACAGCTGGACAGTCGGAGTGTCTTCCAAGCCTCGGATTATGTTTGGTTTGATAATTTTTCCATAACAGTCAGCTCCAATGATCATGTCAATTGATTTAGACTAGGCCTGTCTAAACCCTGCACGCCGTGCAGTGGGACGCAGGCAACACTCGTCAGCCCAACCAGGGCTTACCCCCACCATCGCTCCCGGTGCGTTTGTAAGAGTGAGACAGGTATAGCGTTGTTCTTTTCGTTCGCACGGCGTGTGGGTGGTGGTACCGAAACCGCGTGAGGAGAGTGCGCCTCCCCTCGGTTAGACAGGCCTGATCTAGACTGATGGAATCGAGGATCGGCAAGGTTAACATGTGGCAGAGGTGGCCAATGGTAAATGTCAATGTACGATCAGTATCTTCTACTGGAGGGATAGTGGATATTGACTGAAGAATGTAAACATCGATGGTGACTCTGAATTGTCTATAATGTGATTTTAAATTGAAAGTCACTTTACCTTTTGTCTAGATAGCTACCTTATCTCTGATGCCGGTAATGTTGTCCGGCCGGGTTGGAAGGTACAATTTCTGTGATACCGCTCCGGTCAGGACATACCCGTCCAAGATGTTGTAGGAGAGATAGTAGGGATCTTTGCCAATTTGGAGTTAGAACCCCGCGTACACGTCAGTGAAAGAACAGTATTTATTAATTGGTGTATTACAACGCACTTTAACTAATATGTAGACGTCTTATTACCGCTCGCGTTCCCGAGAGTTTGCTCGAGAGTTAACTACTCTTGTACAGATACACAATATCGGAACGTTATTACGGGGCCTCTCTTAATACCGTACCGCACTCCGTGCTTAAAGATACTTGATCGAATTCGAAGTCCAGCAGAGGATCCAGCGTTTTTATATGAGAGTTCCAAAAGTGGCCCATGTTGACTCTGTTGGTTATATGTGTCGGTGGAGCACCAGGTTCGCTGTTTAATTAGGTTATTATTTCATGTTCTCGGAATGTCAGTATTCTTGGTTGTGTCAAACGATGTTACGGACTTGTCAGCGAACTCGGTTGAAACACGTGAAATTCGTACGTCAGTGTTATGCGCTGGCGATGCTCTTTATTTGGATTGCGTAGTTACGGGTACAACAATGTCAATCGATGACTTTGTCCTCTCAATTTTCAACTGCTGCATAAGTGACTCACAAACGAATGTCAAACCTGTACCAGTGTCTATGAACATACAAATGGAGTAACTTTGCGTGTCTGTTATGACATCTGCCAGCGCTGCGGCTAGCAATACTGAATGACCCGTGGCATGAAATGCCTGACGAGATAACAGAGTAGAGTTGGCTAAAGATGACTTCGTCGAAATGGCTGGAGATGACTGCGTGGAAACTAGAGTTGCCTGTGACGGAACGATGACAATGTGTGATGAAATGTCCGTTCGACAGTTATACCAATTTTTCACTGCGCTAAGGAGGACGGTGTGGGGAGGTCTGAGATGTCTGTTGCGATTGAAGAAGCACTACAGGGTGTCCCCTAATTGGTGTAACACCGGGAACTGGGGGGTAGCTGGGGTGAATCTGAACTACTTTGTCCTTTACCAAAATGTTGGTCGCCCCTTCGTTTTTGAATTATTAACGAAAAACGCTGGCCAACCAGAGCGCGTAAAACTCGCGTGCTTGACCGCGAGAGCGTTGTCTGTGGACCGCGCTCGACCGTAGCCGTGAACAAACGCACTGGCACAGCGTGGATATCGAGGGAAGCGTACGGCAAATGATACATAGTCTTAAATCGAATAACGCGAAATGATTGGATATTCATGATTAACAAGTAAAATAATAAGTCGCGTAATAACTCTGTTCGGCAAATGCTACATCGTCTTTAATCGAAAAACGCGAAATGCGAAATTACGGGACACCCTGTATTGTCTGCCACCGTTACCCGGAGAATTGGAGCGTTGGGAGTACCATCATCAAGTACCTGGCTTGTGAAATAATCAAGCAAAGGGTTGTGGTTATCCTGCTGTGGAGGAAATCTGCAGCGAGCGTGCGACGGGGGGAGAGTGGAAAAAACCCCGTCCGAAAATCAAGGGATCGTTCGGGCCATGTGGCCGGCTGGTAAATGACCGCTATGGAATCGAAGGTTTACAACAGGGAAGTAACAAACAAAAAAATATAGGAAAGCGAGTCAAGGCGGTCGTTACACTTGGAGGGCCGGAAACCCTGAGTGCCGACGATCGAGTGACAATGAAACGAGGATGCCTCGAAACTGGAAATAATTGGAGTTTTCAGTCATTTATAGAGAACAATGAACGAGGGGACAGAGCCACGGTGTGGCAAGGAGTCTGCTTCGTGTTATTGTGTGCCGAGGGTTTCGACCTGCGACATCAAGCAGTCGGAGGGCAAACTCTACAATTGCAGAACGAGAAAGATTTACCGTCTTGCCGATAGTGAAAAAGTGTTCGCTATCGCATAACGAGAAAGATTTGTCGTCTTGCCGATAGTGATAGAGTGTTCGCTATCGGATGACGAGGATTGTTCGCCATCTTGCTGGTAGTGATAGTGTTCGCTACCGGAAGACGAGGTTAACTTGGCGTCTCACCGATAGTGGTTAATGGTCACTATAGAATGACGAGATCTGCGATGGAACGTGTTGTTGCTGTCATGTGACGTGACTGTATCAAACAGTTATGATGCAAGAATGGATCTGCGGAAGACAACGCCTGGTATAGCGTGAACTACGAGCGAGATCTTCGCTATCTTCGGATGCTGTTGCAGATTAAAAAGGGAAAATAATTCAGAAAAGGAGGGGAGTATCGTCGGTTGACGAAATTTTACTAGAGAGAAAGGAGCGGAATGGTCCTGCTTTCTCACAAAAGAAACATATCTTTTTGGCGTTATAGAATATTCACAGAATGCGACGGTCGCAGAATGACAACTGGACGGGATCATCAGGCACGAGTGAGAACGAGCGGACGACACCTCCGACGGAAACTGCAGGGCGATTACATCATTCCACGACTATGCCGCAGCGGACCTGGATGTTGAAAGCAGGGTTTGAGAACTGCTAGTATGTGGATAGGGACTTCTATCACATGCGGAAATACAGTCCTGACGGTTCGTCGGACTTGTATGGTTGAAAGCAGGGTTTGAGAACTGCTAATATGTGGATAGGGACTTCTATCACATGTGGAAATACAGTCCTGACGGTTCGTCGGACTTGTACGGTGAAGGCATGGCTTGAGAATCGCTATCATGGGATAGCGGTATTTATCACATGCTGAGGTACAATCCGGATCATTCGTCGGATTTGTATGGTGAAGGCATGGCTTGAGAATCGCTATCATGGGATATCGGTACTTATCACATGCGGAGATACAGTCCAAACGGTTCGTCGGACTTGTATGGTGGAAGCATGGCTTGAGAATCGCTATCGTGAGATAGCGATATTTATCACATGCATGGCGTACATCTACATCAGTTAACATCCGGACGAGACAGCCGGACGACAGCGGAACATCTCAACATCAACGGTGATAATCCCGCAGTCGTTTGGAGTTCATCGTAAGACGCCGCTGCAATACTTCGTTGGCTAGTACAACAACCATAAGAATACTACGAGACACGAAATGTGTGTTAACCGCGGAGTAAAGCGTCGAATTGGACAAGGGGAGTAATGCGGGATACTAGTATCTTTGCGCATTCATACAGTTTTTAAAGAAATCTAAAAAGAATACCCCTGTGAAAATATTAGCCATGTTGAACCTAAAACTCAGGCATATTTCTATTTTTGTCATTATAGAGAACCGCATGAAACTATAGGCGCAGCAGTAAATGATGTGCTCGAGGACGAGCACGAGGGTAGGATGGCCGAATGTAAGATTCGTAGCGTCGTTACCCCGAGACGACGACGCATGAAAGGCCCCGCAACACCACCCGCACGGGCGGGCCAATTACGGAGAGGCATCAAGGGATGCCACCCCATTGGAGGGCCCCCTGCGGCCCCAAAAGAATATATAAGAGACCGCGTGACTCTCAAGGTCACTCTGGAATATCTAGTCTTACTGGGCATAATCAAGACGTTACCCTTCTCACTCTTGAATCTTCAGTCGTGGATTATTCGTTGGTTATTCGTATAGCATTCGTGTATATATATTCGTGTAGTGGGGGTAATAACGCCTTGAGCGCCTAGTGTGGTTTAGCTACATTTTATTTGTATTTCATTATTGAGATCTGACTAGGTTTTGTTGGGTTTCCTAGTCCTTGCAGCGAATGCTGGATCTGTCTTTACTCCCAGTAAATAAAGAGTTCTTTCTTAATTCCCACTAGTCTTACATGTATCATCATCATTACGGGTCCTATACATATTCGTGCTGTATGTCCGTAATACAACTTTACAGCAAACGCTAAGCGTGGCGTAAAGACCAATAAGCGGAAAATAGTTATAATAGTAATAATATGGGTCGAAAAGTATGAAAGAAAGAATAAGTAGTATACTGAACACTTTGAATAAGGAAATCATTTCCGTCGTTCGGGATGGTTGGGATTTAGCGGTAACAGTTTTTTCATCAATCGTTTCGGTAACACGACCCAGTAAAAAAACAAAAGAGCGCTATCGCAGATTCGAACGCCGGGAGACATGGTGTAGGTAAAGCCACGAGGGTAACTACGTCCAGTGCGACGGGTTGCCATGCTACCCAATGCGTAGGGGTTGCCTAGGCCTGTTCTATCACATATCTCAAAATCAGAATTTCGCATAATTTCAATGTTCGATTTGTCGTGGAATCGACCATATATGTTTTGAATTACATATGTGGTAAACAGGCAGATAGGAAAGAAGGGAGGAAAGATGGTGGTTTTATTCGTAGACCTAAAGGCAGCTATCGACTCGGTAAACAGGGATATTAATGTAGGCGATGAGGGAAAGAGGGGTGAGGGAGGGACTCGATGAGGGAAAGAGGACTGAGGCAGGGACTAAGGGCGAGGGTGGAGGAGGTAAATGAGGAGACGACGAGTAGGGTGAGTATAAGGGCAGAGGTAGTGGTGAGACAAGGGTGTCCCTAAGTCTGATACTCTTTAACGTTTTTACGGCTGACGTGGAGGAGGAGATGGGGAAGGGGGGCGGATTGGAGGGATAAGGATAAAAAGGGAGAAAGTATGCACGTTAAGGTGGGAACACACTATCGTCACGTCACGTGAGTTCACGTGCTATCACGCTTGCACGTTTAAACCATGATGTCAGGTTTAGAAACACAATACTTTCATGCTTTATCACGTCACAGAATTTAGTAAAACGCAAACGATTTCTTTCACTGCGCTCACTTCTCAATGCTCGACTCCTTTGTCTTTTCGCCATTTGCAAATATATTGTACCGATCGATATTGCTAGGTACTACACTCGTACACGCATATACATATGACCGAAATTTAATTTTTTTTTATTTATCATGTTCCGTGCCAGATAAATTTTTGAACACTTTCCGTTAAGACTGCGTGTGTCGTACACTCCCCACGCTATTACAATTAAATAATTGGTGCCTGACGTATGGCTTACAGTTAATACAATAGTACAAAAACCGTAATTACATATGTACATATAAAGAAAAGGGTTGAGAATTAAAGATGTACAATAAAGCATTAAATTTCATTTTTGTGGAATTATGTTGACAAACACATGGCAGTTTCAAATTCGCGGATCGCAATTTTGGTATCTTTCGAATTTTTATATCATATTCGGATTCAACGATATCAAACACAATAACCAATAAACCAAGTTTCAGAAGAACAGAAAAATATGACTGCCACGACGCATGGGACGTGAGCTCGCGTGAGCCGAGAATGTGTACAATTTTAGAAAATAAAAAATGTGCTGTCAAAAAATGTCCATGATGTGGTGTGAGACGCGTGACGTGACGGTAGTGTGGTTCTGATGCATTTAAATACATGTAAAATACACCGTCTGCACTTTTTTCCGTCACATGAGATACCGCAACAGCACGCAAACTCACGTGACGTGACGATAGTGTGTTCCCACCTTTATCCTACGCAGATGATACGGTGATGCTGGCGGGAAATCAGTGGGAGATGGAATTATAATACGAATGTCGGAACAGTACTTGGAAAAGAAGGGTTTGGAGTTAAACTTGGGAAAAACAAAAATGATGAGATTTAGGAAGCGGGGAGGGAGAAGAAGGTGTTATGGAAACGGAAAGGAAAAGAAAATAAGGAGGTGAAGGTGTTTAGGTATCTGGGTTTTGTGTTAAAGAAGAATGGGGGAATGGATGGGCGTATAAAGGAGGGAGTAAGGAAGGCAGGATTGGCAATGAGGCAAGCATGGGGTATAGGGAAGAGGAGATGAGGAAAGGATTGGGAGAAAAGGGTGTAGATTTTTGACTGGTTAGGCTTGTGTAGACGGTGCTGGAATATGAGGCAGTGAGGTATGAGGAAGGACGGAATGGAAGGAAGTGGAAGACATACAGGAGAGGTACGTGAGGTGGACGCTAGGTGCGGAATGGAGGACACCGGGGTATATGGTGAGGGAAGAGCTGAAAAGAGATAAGCTAAGGACAAGAGCACGGGGAAAGGCATTGGAATTTGAAAAGGAGCTGAATGAGTGTAGGGGAAGTGAAATAGCGAGAAAGGACTGGAGCGTAATAGGAAGAAGTCGGGGGGGGGGGGGGGTGGAGGTAAGGAGAAGGTTTCTGCAGGCAAGAGGGTTGTAGGAGAACGGCGTGCAGGAAACGAGGGAGAGGGGGGGGGGGAGATAGGCTATGAGGAAGTAGCAGAGAGGGATAGAGAAAAGCAGATAGAGGAAAGAATGGAGAGCATAATGAATTCGAGATACAACAGATGATATAGCGTTGCCAGGGAGGAGGGGGTGCCGGGATATCTGCGAAAGGGATGGCGAGAGGGTAATTAGAGGAGAGTAGTGAAGAAAGATGAGAGATTGGAGCGTAGGGAGAAAGGGGGGAAATGCGAGAATCGGTGGTGCTTGGACAGTGAAAGAGAGATAATGAAGAACGGAAGTCCGAGGAGGAGGGAGTAGATATAAGGCGAGCAGAGGAGGGATAGAGTAAAGGAGCGAAGGGTGTAGGGAGAGAGAGGCGATAATGTAATGGTGCAGGGACATGTTGGCCGAGACAACCCGAGACACCGTGAGCCCGAGTATATAACCGGTGAGCTCGCTTCGCTCCGTCATACCTCGCCAGCTCTCACCTGACGCTCGCCGGCTCTCGTGGCCGGTTCAGCCTTTGGTGTCAGAGCCTCGTGATCGCTCTAAGGGTGTCTCGCCCGGTCCCAGCTAGTGCATGGATGGTGCGCGCGCACTCAAATGTCTCGCCTGCGCTTTACTCCAAGGGGTTTTCAGGCCGAGCGTGCGTCATTCTACCCAGGGTACCCTTTAAGCACCGGTCGATTTTCCACGGACCCGTTATAAACCCGCCCGGGGAAATATGCAGTTTCAGTACTTCACGGACCAGCCTAAGCACCCGGAGAAAAATAAATACAGGGCAAATACAGTAGCGTGGGTCAGGGAAAGGGACACTTCTTCTTTTCGTCCTTTTGGGGGCAACGAAGCGCTTCTTCCGAAGATTTGCGATAGCCCCCGAGCGCTTGGCAAAGGTTTCCGATAGTACCCGAGCGCTTGGCGAGAGCCTCGCCTCGCGTTCAAATGGTGCTAAATACCACCTCTCGTGTACGGTCGTCCCGGCAGCTCTCGGCGAATGTCTCGGTCTCGTGTTGGGGCGAGCATGTGTCCGCACCATAAGGAGGTGAAAGGGCTAGAGAGGGAGAGAGTGAGACGAGAATAGCGAGAGAGCGTGGCGGAGTGCGAGCGGCGTAGAGGTAAGAGAAAGGCAAGCGGAGTAGACGTAAGAGAAAGGCGAGCGGAGAAGTAATAAGGGAAACGCATGCGGCGGGAATTAGTAGGAGTAAGATAGGGTTAAGTTAGAGGTAAGAGAAATGTAAGGAGGATTGTATCCCTTAGGGGAACAAAATAAACATACATTCATGAACACCGTTTTTTTAGGAAATTCAATTCTAATCTATTTTTATTGTAAACATTTTGTCGTATCTTTAACTATTTGATAAATATAACTAAACAACCGCAAAAAGGCGGTTTTGCCTTCTATTCCTTCTCTCCTCTCTGCTTCTCTAACGCCTCCTCTCTCGCTCTCCCTTTCCAAGGAAAAAAAACACAAACTCTTATCCTAACAATCCTTCTTTCTCCTCTATACTCTATACGTTTCTTATTCCCTTATCCTCTCCTCTTTCCTTTCCGGACTTCCATTACCCATACATTTTCACTCTTTTACACTCCTCGCTCTCCTTTCTTCCCTCACCCTTTCTATCTCTACTCCCTCGTCATCCCTCTGTACAGAGAATTGTACCTACCAATCCGGCCGGACAACAATTTCAAAATCTACTGAACGTCGTACGGAAATTAAAAAATATTGATAATTCAGGCATGGGCAACATCGGCTCCCAACTTCTCCTGCGCTGATTTCGCTGTCCCCACTTCCGGCGCGTGAACGGAACGGAGAGAAGGATAGCAATACATATACCCGTACCGTAGAGACTGCTGAACGCGTTTACGTGTTTAATCGTTGGTGCGGGTAGCCCATAACGGAGAAGTAGGAGCTGTCCTCGCCGCTGTGGCTTAGTGAGCCGATGTTCTCCATTCCTGATTTAGATCTAAAACTTGTTTTTGTCTGACTTTTGGCATATATAAAATCAAAAATGATCCAAGTTTTTTTCTATTACTTCAACTTTTTAAGGTACAGCATACTCTTTCTTTGTCCCAAAATTCATACAAAATGTGCAAGGGGAAGGGGGGGGGGGGCAAATTCAAAATCTAACGATGGTTCCTTAACCCTTTTGCATAATCGCCCTACTTGAGCTGCCGCGTTGAAACATCAGCGACGTTCAACTGACGATTGACTCATATCACCGCGCGCGGTCGATCGTATGTACAGTAACGGGCGGCTCGCGGATTTTTCCGCGCTCGGTGATATCTGACAGTCACGGCTCGCGGATTATTCCGCGCTTGGATGCAAATGGATTAAAGTACAGAGTACTTTAAGTAAGTACTTCACCTTTTAAAATGGAGAAAAATCTTTCAGGTATGACCATTTTTCGCGGAGGTATGCTTATTTAAAGTTGAGCAAATTTCATTCACCTGGCGGAGAGTAGTCACATTAGGAAAAGTTGTAGGGAAAAAACTTGAGGTAATAGAAGTAAACTAAAAACGGTTTTAAAATCAGTATGCTTATTTAACTTTAAAACAGCTGAAAAATCGAACTCAAAAAAAATTTTATGAAGAATTGTTCCCCAGTATTAATGTATACAGGGTGTCCCGTAATTAGTGTAACACCGAGAACTGGGAGGCAGCTGGGGTGAATCTGAACCACTTTTTCCGTTATGAAAATGTTGGTCGTGCCTTCATTTTTGAATTATTAACAAAAAACACTGGCGAACCAGAACGCGTAAAACTCGCGCGCTCGACCGCGAGAGCGTTGTCTCTCGACCGCGCTCGACCGTAGCCGTGAACAAATGCACTGGTACGACGTGGATTTCTAGAGAACCGCACGGCAAATGTTACATGGTCTTGTTATTCTTAATTTGAGATGCTGTAACATTTGCTGTACGCTGCGCTCGATATCCACGCTGTGCCAATGCACGGCAGTCACGGTTACGGTCGAGCGCGGTAGAAGACAACGCTCCGGCAGTCGAGCGCGCGAGGTTTACGCGCTCTGGTTGGCAAGCGTTTTTCGTTAATAATTCAAAAATGCGTGCATTAATATCCTGATATTTTACCTTGCGTCAATCATGTATAAAGAAACTCGCTCGGCTCGTAACACCGTACGAAAACATTTTTTGTGACCGCCTTACAATGATTATTGTTCTTTATTTTTATGCATAAGTAGTTGACACGTCAGCCGCTTAAACAAGATTTGAATAATTTATTAGACTTTCTATCCTGAAACTATTTAAACAACGCAGACTAGAAATGTTTAATAAAAACATGTTACAATTTTTCGGAAGTCTCATGACTTTTTGGGAGCTGGATTAAACAAATCTTTAAAAAGCTTGGATAGCTTACCACTATTTTACTCTGCAATATATCTCGAAACCATAGTCTCGAAAATCTGTAGTCATTAATCTGGCAATCTTTCACTTTTCAGGACCAATGTGGTAATGAATTATACGGAAACGGAAGCCAAAGTCCGAGAAGCGACAAACGATGATGCATGGGGACCGACCGGTAGGAAGTCTCTATTTAACCGACTATATGACTTACAGTGATTCCTAAATGTATCGGGTTGGCTATTATAATTTGATAGGTCTAAAATGGAAATAACTTCTTTAATTCGTTATATCAAGAGACAAAGTCTTCTTGCTGATCAAGTGTATTGAGAGGTAATGTTTCTCGGTCCGGAAGCAGATTCGGTAAAGATGCATTGAAGAGACCCACCCTACGTACACGCCCTGTGATCTGTAGAGTCCTGGGGACATGGTGGACGATGTTTTCGCATTCGGCTTTTATCTGGACCGAGAATCTTGAGTCCCGCTGTGTAAGAGTATTAGAATAGATCTTGAATTTTTTCAGGAGTCAACAAGTGGAGTTTTTGAGCCGGTCGAATTGCATTACACAACTTGGATAGTTGAACAAGAAATACAGTTAGTATTTGAAAAGACTGCGTCGAAATGATCAAGTATAATTTTGTTGTGGTCAATCGACCCAATTATTATGAAATAATAATCTCAAAAGTATTGTCTTTTTGTACTAAGCAGATTATCTTCTCCATCGTCCAGTATTCGTCTCTGCAACGCTGCTTTAAATGTTGGCTATCTTGCTCTCTTATTGGGTAATTTACCCCCTGCTTCAATTTTTGCACATTCTATCTTACTGTTCTATTATTTTAACACTTTTCGGTATCTTCAATCTGAAATTTCAACATTTTTCCTATTTGTAAAGTTTTGTGAATCGCTTAGAGAAAATAAGAATATAAAAAGCATAAAAAATGCGGGCGTCGATCTAGTTTACATGCATATCTGAATCTCCAAACTTTTTTTTACTCTACCAAGCGTATTTCGGCCCGCTGATCACGAATCCGGGAACAAAAGTTGACACTCGCCTTTAGTTCCGGAGATATAAGCATTCGAAGTGTGGAAAATGACAGGTCAGGGCGCCGCCATCTTGTGGCTGCGCCACTGCCTGTACTCACTGTAAGTGTGTGGCGAGTTCACACCTACATACTTGAGCGCCCATAACAGTACGCACACATACTTACTGTCTATATAATGTACTATATAGTTAAGCAATTTCTAAAATCTTTCGAATGATTAAAGTAACGTGAAATAGGTCTTATTCGTATATGATATTTAATTTTCATCAATTATGCGGTTTAGGCATACAGAAATAGTTTCCAGCTAATTAATTATGCATCATTGTTGCAAATTAAGCAAACACCTACAATCGAAACACTTCTCACACGATCATAAGATATATCGTGAGCAATCACAAGTATTCCGTTGCTTTGGATAGTTTATGATTTATCATCAATAATTTTCACATTAGCATAAATGATTCTGTAACTAATGGTACGAGTTGCTTGCTTTTCAAACTTTTTTTTGGGTTACCATCCAGTGTAAGATAAATAAACGGAGGTGTTTGCTTGTTTTAGAAATAGTTTCCGCCTAGCGAAAACTATATTCGCGGCAAGGGCGTAATTATATGAAACGGATTAGGAAAAAATAAAATTTTGAATAAGTTTGAAGAGTAATGCAATCTATCTTGGAGAAGAAGCAGGTTGATTTTGTGTGTAAAAAATCAAATATATTGTAATCGTGAAAACAGAATTGTTATGGTTATCTAATACCACGGGTCGCTGGTTACAGCGGGATGCGCGAGTTGCTGCACTAGAGTAATTTATGAATCGGGGAACGCTTGAGACTTTCTGCCGGAATCTTGGCCACTGAGTTGATAATTATGTTTATATACAAAGGTTTGATTGAAAAAAGTGAAAAAAATGGAGTATCTGCCAATACTTTTATGTGTACCGAATCCTACCGCTTATTATAAATTCAGAAATCGGAGTATTAGGCGTAATGGACACGCAAATCAGAGGTGCGGGTGTCATCACTCGATGATTGCGTCTGTAGGAAACTGGAGTGCTTTGAGCGTGCGGCGGCCCTCACTGAACGTCGCATTCAAGTATGAAAAATCTAAGAATTTTAGGTTAGTAAGAACGAGTTATAGCGAGAGTTTAAGGTGCGGTTGTCCTCACTAGAAGACTCCGCTATGTAAGGATTTAGAAGAAGAGAAACGAATAGCAAATCGAGGTACGGTGGTCCTCACTTGGGATTTTAAGTTTGCGTTTGTAGTCAACTGAAGGTGTTTACTTCTTCTACAACAATTTAAACGTCACTGTGATGTATTGGAAAAGAACTTATACATATGTGCTCGTTTCATTTAAAATTGGTGTACATCCCTGTACGTCAAAATGATTATTTTTGAAACAGTTTGCTTTTTTATGCAAAATGTGTATTTAAAATGTGACACACATAAGATTGATTTAACATCATTTTACGTAGCTGAAACACTTTCTGTTATCTATACAACATAATTGGTGAATTAATTAAATATCATATACCAATAACTTGTTTCATGCTACTTTAATCATTTTAAAAAGGTTAAAAATCGCTTAACTATTACATTTTGTGTATGGGTCATTCCGCGTCATGTGGGACATTTTTTACAGACATGTTCGAGAACTTTGATGCATTTTTGTGACTATGTAGTGTTTGTGGAGAAAAAAGTTTGGGTAAAAAAAAACTTCGAATTTTTGAAAGCTTTTTGAGTTACAGCCTCTCAAACTTTCAGGTAAGATTATTTTTTAAAATTCATATCTCCTAAACTACTAACAATATCGCATTCCGGCAAATTCGGTTACATTCGTAAATGTTCAAGCTTTCAATAAACAAATTCATAATTGTTGGATAATGTTTATAAACATTAAAAAAGTTTGTTTAAAAATATAAATTGCTGTATCTAAAAATGGCCATTCGCTATTTTTTTCATTATTTTTTTACAACAACTCTGAAGCCTCCTCTAAAGAATGAAACAAGAATCACGGTGGCCTCTGTCTTAGTTTTTGAGATATCATTTTTTATTCACCTGCGCGCACCAATAACGCGCGCCACGCCGACTGTTAGCAGCGCAATACTCGTACGTTCGGTCTCGGTAGTAGTTCGCGGCGCACTAAATTTTCATAAATCCTACAGTCCACGTCCAACGACTGGTGCAAAGATCAGAGTGGCCATTTTAATATTTCCTAAGTTATGGGTCTTAATTCACCGTCTCATTGCACATCTTACGCGGCAATTCGTATGGCAGTTCACTGGCAAAATAATTAAAAAAATTTACCATTAAACTCGCACTAAAAATATAGAATAGGCCAATCAATAAATACATGTTTTCTCTCAGTGTTTCCCGGATAAATCCTATTAAGTTTCTGTTACGCGGCATAGAAAACATCTGCATCGCACTGTTAAAAACGTACAAAGATATAATAGCTAAAATCATTTGCAATCAGCCGCAAGCAAAATGCTATCTAGGAAAATGTTGTGAATGTCCCGGGACAACATATTTAATGCATTACTTACAAGAGGTTTTCGATTCAAATAGCTATGATACTATTACCCATAAACAGTGGTGCTCGACAGATCGGACAAAATTAATTACCGTATCCTCACCTTCAACCGCGTTTCTTGAAAATTCATAGTAAGTACTATCTTCTTCTGTACAATTCCACAAATTACACGATACATAATAATCATTACTGAAAACTGCATAATGCATGCAAACACATTTTTAACGTGGCCTAATGCCGACCTCCAGCCCGAGAAACGCCAAGAGGAAAACATGTATTTATTGATTGGCCTGTTCTATATTTTTAGTGCGAGTTTAATGGTAAATTTTTAAAATTATTTTGCCAGTGAACTGCCATACGAATTGCCGCGCATTAGGTGCAATGAGACGGTGAATTAAGAGCCACAACTTAGAAAATATTAAAATGGCCACTCTGATCTTTGCACCAGTCGTTGGACAAGGCTTTGGTACTATTGCACAAAAAGCAGCAATCAATTTGGACGTGGACTGTAGGATTTATGATAAATTTTGTGCGCCGCGAACTACTACCGAGACCGAACGTACGAGTATTGCGCTGCTAACAGTCGGCGTGGCGCGCGTTATTGGTGCGCTCTGGTGAATAAAAAATGATATCTCAAAAACTAAGACAGAAGCCATCGTGATTCTTATTTCATTCTTTAGAGGAGGCTTCGGAGTTGTTGTAAAAAAAATAATGAAAAAAATAGCGAATGGCCATTTTTAGATACAGCAATTTATATTTTTTAAACAAACTTTTTTAATGTTTATAAACATTATCCAACAATTATGAATTTTTTTATTGCTCGTTTGTTCTTTTATGAATGCAATCGAATTTGCCGGAATGCGACATTGTTAATAGTTTAGGAGATATGAATTTTTTAAAATAACGTTACCTGAAAGTTTGAGAGGCTGTAACTCAAAAAGTTTTAAAAAAATCGAAGTTTTTTTTTTACCCACACTTTTTTCTCCGCGAACACTAAATGGTCACAAAAATTCATCAAAGTTCTCGAACATGTCTGTAAAAAGTGTCCCACTTGACGCGAAATGACCCGTATGGGTAATTCCGCGTCAAGTGGGTCACTTTTTGCACACATGACCGAGAATTTTGATGAATGTGTGTAACCATGTAGTGTTCGCGGTGTGATGGGGAATGGTAGTCGTAGTCGGCGATGAATTTATAATGAACAGAGATTTATTATTACTTTAAGATTTACAGGAGCGAGAGACAAGTGTACTGGTTGAATGTTGAGTTGAGAGTACAATTGAAGGTGTGACTCGAACTATGGTAGAATTGAGAGTGTGGCTGCAGCGGGACCGCGTAGCAACGGTGGGCCTCGCTGCAGACTTAGGCGTCAGCATTCTTAGGATCTGTGTGCTTAGCAAAGCATTTGAGTGATTAACAGCGTGAGACCGGATGTATATTATTTTGTTACAATGTGGCGGAAATATATAGGGTGTTACAGCGGTGAAAAAAATTTGGGTAAAAAACAACTTCAAATTTTTGAAAATTTTTTGATTTACAGTCCCTCAAACTTTTAGGTAAGATTATTTCTAAAAATTCATATCTCCTGAATTATTAACAATATCGCATTCCGACAAATTCGGACGCATTCATAAAAGATCAAACTATCAATAAAAAAATATATAATTATCAGATAATGTTTATAAACATTATAAAAGTTGATATGAAAAAAGGAAATTGCTCTATTTGCGAAAACAGGGCAGCAAATTTTTTCGTTATTTTTTTTACAACAACTGCGAAGCCTCTAAAGCAGGCCTGGCAAACGGTGGAGAAATGCACTCTCCTCACGCGCTATTTTTTACCCCCACCCGTCAGCTTTTAGACCTACGTCGTAGCCACGCCGTGCGAACGTAAAGAAGGACAGCGCTACACCATAAGTTTTTTCATCAATCGTTCCGGTAACACGACCCAGTAAAAAAACAAAACAGCGCTATCGCAGACTCGAACGCCGGAGACGTGGTGTGAGTAAAGCCACGAGGAGAGGGTAATGACGTGCTGTGCGGCGGGTTGCGAATTTACTCAAAGAGCAGGGGTTTGCCGCGCCTGCTCTAAAGAATGGCGCAAGAAACTCGATGGTAGTTTTAAAACTTTCGGAAGTATGATTTTTTATTCACCAGCGCGCGCCCAGAGACAGCCGTGATAGTTCAGTCAAATAGTATTTTGAAGTGGAAAGTAGTGCTGTAAAAAGCTTACTTCTCAAGTAATAAGCTAAAAACAAATTTTTTTAGCGTTTTTTGATGATTTGCCATATTTGGCGTAAAAAATGTTGTTGGACAACTTCAGATTCGTGTTCAGCACCCCGAAATACATAAAGTAAGTCACTAAAAACAATTACACCACAACTTTCCACTTCAAACAACTATTTGACTGGACTACCACGGCTGCCTCTGAGGCGCGCGCTAGTGAATAAAAAATCATATCTCAAAAAGTTTTAAAACGACCATCGAGTTTCTTGCGTCATTCTTTAGAGAAGGCTCGCAATTGTTGTAAAAAAATAACGAAAAAATTTGCTGCCCTGTTTTCGCAGATAGAGCAATTTCTTTATTTCAAATTAAGTTTTTCAATGTTTATAAACATTATCTGACAATCATGTAAATTTTTTTATTGACAGTTTAATCTTTTATGAACGCAGCCGAATTTGTCGGAATGCGATATAGTTAATTGTTCTCGATTTTAATGAACGTATATTATGCGGACGGTGGAAAAGAAAGGTGGAAAATCACTTTCAAGCACGCGTGTGTAATGGGCCAAAAAATATGTGAATTTATTACAAATGATATGACGATGACTGCATGAATTATATACAATGGATGGTGCGGATGAATATTTACATTATTTGATATTGATACCGAATATGTGCCATGGATCGTTCGTTTCGTTCGTAATGCGATGTGCCGAGGATGTAATTAATGCATGATGATTACCGTGGGTGTGCAAGCACGTGGCATCCTTTCTTTTCTGTGAGTCCCTGAGTCAAGTCCGTGAAATAGCCTGGTCGTGAATATGTGGTTGGTCCGTGGATGAAAAGCGTTAGAAATCAAAAGCCGTGATGGAAGCAAGGGTCGTATAACAAAGCAAATCAGAAATCAAAAGTAGCGAAAGTAGCGAAAAGGCACGTGCGGTCACTTGACCGTTTGAACGATAAGTGAAGAAGACCGCGTGGTGGCGCACCACGCACGCGGCGTGGGTAGACGAAACGACCCGTGATTGGCTGGAATTCCAGATTCTTCGAGAAAGTTCTCGAAGAATCCGGAAGTATTTCCAAAAGAGAAAGTTACTTCCGGCTGAAAAACCGGAACGTAATAATTCGTTTGAATCCGTGGATGATGGTAAAGTCGGAACCTGCCTTTTCGACAAACCGAAAAGGCAGATTCTCAAACATTAATAGTTCGGGAGATATGAATTTTTAAATATAACCTTACCTAAAAGTTTGAGGGGCTGTAACTCAAAAAGTTTTCAAAAATTCAGTTTTTTTTACCAAAATTTTTTTCTTCACGAACACTACATAGCCACAAAAATTCACCAATATTCTCGACCATGTGTGTAAAAAACAGTTTTTTGACGCGGAATGACCCGTATGTGAAATATACAGGTTGTCCCATAACTACCCTAACATCGGGAAATGTGGGGTAGCTGGCGTCATTCTGAACAATTTTCCCCTTAAAAAGAATGTTGTTTGCCGTCTCGTTTTTGAATTATTAACGAAACGACTAGGCCAAACCGACCGCGTATTATGCGTACGCTCGAAACGAGTGTGAGGATCTGAATGGTGTTCAATCGGGAGAGCGAACTGTTATATACACGCGCTAACGCATAATTAAGATTATCCTATAATAGTTTATTATTTCATACTATTTCTCGCGCTTAAGGGTATACCATCGGGTCGTGCCGTGCGCGACGCTAAAACCGCGGAGCCCGCGGCACGTGCACTAAGAGCCCATGAGAACGGACATCATACGATTTTCCAAAACTGCATAGGTAGCCCGACGATGGTTGGTTGCTAGCCCGAAACCCTACTCCGATTTTTCGGAAAAAGTCGCGTGCGTAAAACACGCAACGCCGGCTCGCGCGCCAGATTCAGGCAGAAAGATTCGCAGTAATAATATCAAAGAAAACGGTCAGCTAACTTAACAGCTAAGTGCAAATCGGACACGCCATAGCTTTTCTGTATTTTACACTGAGCAAGAGTAGTTAGCTCTCGAACAAGCTCTTGGAATCGCGAACGGGAGTAAACGTTTGAGTGCCGTTTGAAGAGTGTTTAGAATAAGCCATTTCTAATTAAATTTCCTTCTCTACTTGTACGCCGAGTTCCAACTCCTAATTGGCAACGTACCCTACAAACATATCCAAAAACATCCTGGACAAGCTTATCTTGACCGGAGCAATATCTCAAAATTGCACTACCACCCCGGCCGGATAACAGAACAAACGCAATGACACAGCATGGGTATCGAGGGAAGCAAATGTCACATCCTCTTCAAATAAGCTAATACGTCTTTGAGGAACTGTGTTCAATACTTTTGCTCGTTAGCCGAAAGGAGTGAAGAGTTGTAGTATTTGTTGTGTGATGGGGTTTGCTAGTGTGGTCGATGAATAAATGTGTAGTTAGAATGAGAGAGAGGGAGCGAGAGGCAAGTGTACAGATTGACGTTGGTATTGAGAGAGGTTGCAGCTCGACCGCGTAACAACGGTGGGCAGACTCGTTGCTGACTTTGGCGCCAGCGTTCCCTGAATTTCCAGCATTCTAAGTATTTGAAGTGTCAAATAAGCACTTCTGCGGCGATAAGCGCCGTGCGACCTAATGTACTGTCATTTTATCTTTCGGAAAAATATGGGGCAATACAAATGGAGGAACGTATAGGGCGCTACACTTCCCCCCTTAAAAAAAGTCGACTCCCTTGCGTTGAGTTGTTTTTATAAAAATGTTGATGTGCATGGGGCATTTGCAAGCGGCAGCCCGCTGGTATACGGGTGTGAGTGGCGGCTGGCTTGGTGGTGTGTGGTGGTTGTAATCTGTTTAGCTTGGCTGGTCTGTCTTTCTACGGGTTGTGGACAGCAGCTCACAAAATTCGCTGTCTGTGAGGTGAGTGATACTCCCTGGGTCGTGTCTATCAGCTGAGTATGTTTGTGGTGTGTGATTGTGCATCTGTGCGTGCGTTGGTTTGCATAATTATATGTGGTGTCAGTAAGTATTGTGTCCGTATTTTCCTTCATTTGTTTATATTTCTGAAATATCTTTTAATTTGCATTGGTGGTGATTGTTGTTAGTGGGTGGTTATGGAAGGATGTGATTTGGCTGTTGATATTAAAATATTTTTGTAACGTGTGTATGTTATACTTATTTTTGAAATTAGTTTGCGCTTTGCGAATTTGTTTTCCTGTTTCCGTTTTGTATTTGCATTTTGTTAGTTTTGTCCATTTTGTTGCCTAGTTCCATCTGTATATAATTTCCGCATCTATCGTTTGTATTCTGTTTGAATTCGTCTGTGTATTATTCCTTTTGTCTTGTTACGAGCCGGGCGAGTTACTCGATCGCGTTCGATGATAGGTTGGCATCGACGATTAATATATGCAAGTAGTGGACAAACAGTCTGATACAGCTCACCTGCACTTTAAAGTACAGGGTTTACTGCCCGAACCATTTTCTAACAAACGTAACTGGGGGTGGTTGTAGAGCAGGCCTGGGCAACCCCTGATCTTTCAGTAAAACGGCAACCCGCCGTGCTTCCCCACCACGCCTCCCGATGCGTGTCTAAGTAATAGTGGGACAGGTAGAGAGCGCTGTCGTTCTTTTTGGTCGCACGGCGTACAAATGCTGACGATGCACGACGCAGAGAGAGATCGTCAGAAGGCTCCGAGCCAGTGTACAGACGAGATCAGGTGTATCAATAATCGTAGTAAGTTAGCTTCGACCTGGGAGCATACATTGGATTTATCCCTACCTTTCCCGGACGCGACAAAGATTACAGTGGTATTAACCTGTCACCGTGTACGAATACCCGAAAGTATTCGGTTTGCAGCCCAAGCTAATACCGTCTTGATTCTAAGTTGTGCCAAACAATAATATTAACCTGTGACAGTGCACGAATATCCGAAAGTATACGGTTTGTAGCCCAAGCTAAATATTGTCTGGATTCTAATTTGCGCCAAAAGTACGGTAGTGGCAAGAAACAAGGTTGTTGAATCTGGAGTTACCGTTTTTCTAAGCTACATCTTTGCGATAATGAACCTGAAAACAGGACACCAGTATCCGAAAATACTGGGTTGGCTGCCCAAGTATTATCGTTCTGTTTCTAGGATGTGTCGTGAAACGCGATATTGAAAACTCGTAACTTATTTAATTCACTCCGAGTGGTAAGAGTGAATAGTTTGTGGGGCGTTACTCACAAGGAGACCACTCGGTAGTGGAAACTCCGATCGGGATGAGCTTTGGAGGGCATGTAGGGTTGGTATCAAAAATGAATTTCCCAAAGTAAAATAAGAAAGATGGCGGTAAATTTTCGAGATAGCGAACTTAAAAAATCAGTTGTTTGACACATCGAAAAGAGTTTTGTTTTGGCAATGTGGGTTGCAAAACAAGTTCAAAAAACCAAAAAACGAAACTCAAAATTTAAAAAGTACAAGGTGTTCAAAGAAGCGTTAAATATTTTCAACAGCAGCGGTAGCCCAGTGGGTAAGGCACCAGCGTACTACTAGCGTGGACGCTGGATCAATTCTCGCTGCCGGCAACTTTTTTCTTTTTTTCCCTTTTTCGAATATCCAGGTCCAGTATACATACAATATGTTAAAATCGAGCGCATTAGTAAATTTTCATTATCATTTGCGATAAAAACGCAGGGTCTAGTTTTGGACTAGACGCGAAGGAATAAAACGCCAACAGAACATAAAACAGTATAATATATTTATGTTAGACAGTATTACTATATTTTTATACATAATTATAGACAAGTACCACAATGATGATTTTCGTAAAAGCACGCGAAACAATCATTTACGCGACATCTCGCACATTGTACAAATGCAGCACTTTTACAATTGCAGGGATTTTTTAGTGCCTCGGTCGAAAAGCAAACCTAGTTAACATTTTAAAAAAGATTGGGGATGACAACTGGTGGTGAACAATAGAATGTATTTTAATACAATCTTCGCGTGAGTTTATCTCAAGATCCCTTTGTATTAGATCGGTACAGTTTTGCAGACGCTTTATACAATTTTTTGCCTGTCGATAAAAGTACACATCGCAGGGTTGTACCAAGGGAGTGCATTTCGGTGGAATTTCGGTGGAGTTTCAATGCATTTGACAAAAAATCGCAGTAAAATTTTGTCGTTAATTTTCCCGATTTCGATGACGTGACTATAACGTTTGTATATTGTTGCATATAACCGTCAACTAATTTCTGGACCCTGGGTCCTAATGGGCCAGTTCGTTCTTGCAAACAAACGAAAACATGCGGCAACAACTTCCCCAAGAGTGTAATGCTATACTGTGCAGTATAAGAATGGGTGGTTTTATGCAAACTTTTCCTTTGCACAGAAACAACGTTCTCTCCTATAGTTGTAAGCGTACTGTCGAAAGTTGATTGATACTGGCCCCCTGAAAATTTTTGTAACATACCATATTAATTATACATAAGCATATATTTTTTGTTAGTAATGATAAACAATAAGAAAATTGTGACATACCTGTTTGGTCCGTATTAATTACGAAATGGAGATTGTACCCTGCTATTAAAGCGCGTGCCTGCTTTCGAAAATTAGCTGCGGATGCGAGGGTTTCATCCATGGAAGGAGCATCAGACTGGGATACAAATTTTGTAATTTTTCTTTGATGAATACGGCGTTTTCTCTTGAACCGCTGAACCCAAGATGGCGATGCTTTAAATTTGAAATTCTTCAACTAACTTGCTGCAGCTAAACCCCATTGCTGTAGTTACCTGCCGGTTTTCTTTCCGAGCTTCTACAAATTGATGATACTTCCACGAATCAATAAAATCGTATTTGTCGATGCTCGTGTCACCACTTTTAACGCTTTCCTCCCAATTCTTTAGATCTCGCGTACGTTTTAAGCGTCCACATCCTCTTGATTGCAAACTCTGCAACTTCCAAATGGAGTGTGCAGCAACTGTATTGAGGACTTTTATTTTGTATTCCAACGATATGTAGTCCGGCTTGTTTTTTTTGTCCACTGGCTCATACGAGTACTTGTCGGACGAATAAAATGCCTCGACATAATTAAAGTCGTCGCCTTCATTAACTTCGGTGTGCATTATAAGTTCTTCCTCTACGACAACCGTTTTATCTTCAATAACTCCCAATGTGTATTCGAATAGGTTTTCTGCTGTCACCTTTGTCTCTGCGGTTATTACTGCCGGTGATTGTTCCGCCACGATACCGTTTTCCCGCAACAGTTCTACGTAACAATCGAGGGCGCCTCGATATTTCTTCCACTCCTTCATCTACCACTGTTGAAGGACCAGGCATGGCTACGAAATCACTGCCAGACATGTTCACTTTTCACACAAATAATATTTATATCGCACCGAAATACTCTTGTTACTGCTCCGAAAGCTGAGGTTGAAGTGAAATCCCATACGTACGACCCCGTAGCCTTTCCTCTCCTTTCCAGGATGCATCTGCTTGTTTCAGGTAATAGTAATTGACAATGAAATGTCTAAGAAAAATAAAAAAGCATTAAAAATGCAAATACATGGGCCAAATACAAGTACGAGTATGTCTATAAAAATTCAAGAGACAAGGTATTGTCTCGCGTACTTGTACTTGATCCGAGACAATACCCTGTCTCCTAAATTTTTATAGACATACTGATCGCAGATCAAAATTAGGCACCTGAGGCGGTCCGAAGGCAAGAGTGGGTTCGCCTATCCCCATTTTTAACGCCCTTTCGGCCCGCCGTTTATTATAGTAGTAGGAGTCCTATTTGCGCGAGGGACAGGTAAATCCTAGTTAGCGGTACTTTACACCCCGAGTTTATTAGTGTGCGTGGCAACTTGGCCAATGGCGAAAATGCGTGTGCCCCGTCCCTATGGTTGTGTTGGAATAGGCAGGACCCACATGCTACAACCAATGAGGGCGCATTTTTCTCAGGTGCCTTCTTTTGATCTGCGAACAGTACTTGTACTTGTACTTGGCCCATGTATTTGCATTTTTAATGCTTTTTTATTTTTCTATTTCACTACTTTCGTATAATTGATTCTATTTCATGAAAAAAAAATTATACAAAAAAATGTTTCCGGTCCCTATTAGTCGGCCGATTTATTCAAATCGCTCCATCCAGATTCTACTAATTTATTTGATTGCGAGACAGAGAGAGGGACGTGGACGGTATACCTGGGGGCGGGGAGGTACCGATCCGCACACCCAAATTTCACGAACTTGAGTGTCTCGATTTTATTGCCTATACCGTTGAGCGCTGCGAAAAGGTCGCTATTGTCTTGTGATGCATTGGTAAATATTATTAACTTCGTTACAGAGAAGACGACGTTTCTTACGAAAAACTACCATTTTTGAGATCCCATATCTCGTGATTGACTTGACCAATTTTGATCAAATCGTACTCAAATTACTCGTCTTGGCGCGGCCTTTCCGATGGCTATTACACTTTTTTTTTAAATTAATTGTTTAATACAGTTTGACCACCTCGAAAACCCCTGTTCGTTTTTTCCGGAAAAGATACAAGGTCTAGGCTCGCGTACTTGTACTTGGCCCGAGACAAGACCTTGTCTCTTGATGCGGTCGGTTTCGCAGACTAACGGTACACAGATTTGTGCATCGATAGCAACGCTTCATAACTTTTGAAAACTCTGCGAAAATAATCATTGTGATATTGGCCTATAAATATGTATAAGATTATAGTAATACTGTCTAACATAAATATACAGGGTGTCCCGTATCTGATCGATTTCCATGAAATGAGGGGTAGCTGGGGTGATTCTGAACAACTTTACTTTAACAATAATGTTGTAAGCGCCCTGGATTTTGAATTCTTAACGAAACGGCTAAGCCAATCCGAGCGCGCGCTCGAAACGGGAGTATGGTCTCTGAATCGTGCTCCGCCGCAAGCGTGAACAAGTAGTCCCGTGGGTATCGAGGGAAGCATACTGCAAATATCACACATCGTCTTCAAATAAACTAACAGTCGTCGAATGACTGTGTTCAATGCTGTTACTCGTTATTCGTCCAGAGATATGAAGAGTTGTAGTATTTGTGCAAAAAATCGTTTTCTTAAGAGCACGTTTTCAGGTGGATAAATTATGGTTTAAGACAAACGATGTGAATAATTAACGTTAGAAAAACCTTGTTAAACTCACCCATTCATTCACGAATCAACCTGCTTCGACGGAAGTAGGTCGTTGGCAGCAGGTCACAATGCCGAGTTTGTCCTTCGTAAGAATTTCGAAAAGCTCATCAGCTGATTTCACGTCCGGGTCGGTGAACTCACTTGACACTGACACACACAGTAGGAACGGTACCTGTCTAATTTATGGCAGGGCGCACGGCTAATCGCAGGTACGCGGACACCCCCGAGAGTCGAGCGGCGATCGGCGATCGCATACTTATCACATTTGTTTTACAAAATCCGATTAAAGTCAATATAAAAATAATGGATTTTGCAAAAACATCCAGAGTCTACTTATAATGCATAGGAATTCAAAATGTAGTGTGCAATTATTACCGGGTAATTTTACCGAACGTGCATTTCACTGGCCGAGCACTATCATCGATAACTCTGAATAAAACAATTATGTAGAGGAACCTAATTGGACCCACGTGAGAGATATTGGTGGACCTGAAAAGGGCCCATCCTTATTGCTAAAATTGCTATGATCGGCTCGACGTACCCTCCTCGTACTTGCATGCACGCCTCGGAGCGTCGGCGGACGTTGCGCTGCAATTCTCCCAATGTTTCTCGATTAAGAATCGTAACAAATATCCTGTAATACTTCGCGTTAATTCATTGCTGCATGGTATCCGTTCGGTTTGAAAAACGATTCTGCCAGCTCTAGCGTTTCTTGGGTCTTGCTTAGAAGGACGTTCGTTAGGGAAGGGGTATTTTTACAATAGTACAACGGAGTGGCTCGTACATTTGGAGTCACCGTTCTTTCAGCAAAAAATACCCGCGCGCTAAGGGTGCCCGCATGGTCTTCGTTACTACGAACGCGCTAGCGAAGACACAAGGCAAGCAATGCCATAAATTTCACTATTGTCCATACCGTGTCGTAAAGAGAAAGTGTGGACATTTTACGAATTACGTGCATCGGCTTAAAGGTCGATTCCCAGACAGCCGTATCGTAGCCGCCCTGCAACGGAGCGACCCCGTAGTCGTAGCGTCAGCGACCGTTATTTTTTGGAGGATGATTTCTACACAGCCGTTATATGACGGCACCGTAAACCATCGGCAAGTTTTCTATGGGATTTGAATGGCGCTGTCCCCACTCTTCCGTCGCATGACCACGTCGGCGTATTCTCACCGTCGCGCGTCTTGACCGTAGCATGATTTTCTGATTCCTTGCCCGAGGGACTCTGGTAGCGAGATGGCTTATTGCCTATCTTGTCGAGCGGTGCAAAAAGTAGCTATTATGTCGAGGAGCCTTGGAAGGCTTTAAGAAAATGTGCTTGTTTTCTGCTATATTTTCCTAGCTCTGAGTTTGGATGTAGAAGAAGATGAAAAAATATTGAAAAAATGAAAGAAATAAATAAATTTTTAAAAAATAGTTTCTTTTAAATCGTTCAAAAATTTCAAAAATGAAACATATACATATGGATCATTCCGCGTCAAAAAACTGTTTTTTACACACATGGTCGAGAATTTTGATGAATTTTTGTGACCATGTGGTGTTCGCGGAGAAAAAAATGTTGGTAAAAAACAAAACTTTTTAAAAAATTTTTGAAAACTTTTTGAGTTATAGCCGCTCAAACTTTTAGGTAAGGTTATATTTAAAAATTCATATTTCCCGAACTATTAACAATATCGCATTCCGACAAATTCAGCTGCATTCATAAAATATTAAACTATCAATAAAAAAATACATGATTGTCAGATAATATTTATAAACATTGAAAAAGTTAATTTGAAATAAAGAAATTGCTCTATCTGCGAAAACAGGGCAGCATACTTTTTCGTTATTTTTTTAGAACAACTGCGAAGCCTTCTCTAAAGAATGACGCAAGAAACTCGATGGTCGTTTTAAAACTTTTGGAGATATGATTTTTTATTCACCGGCGCGCGCCTCAGAGGCAGCCGTGGTAGTCTAGTCAAATAGTAGTTTGAAGTGGAAAGTTGTGGTGTAATTGTTTTTAGTGACTTACTTTATGTACTTCGGGGTGCTGAACACGAATCTGAAGTTGTCCAACAAAATTTTTTACGCCAAATATGACAAATTATCAAAAAACACTAAAAATTTTGGTTTTTTGCTTATTACTTGAGAAGTAAGCTTTTTACGCAAAAGGTGGTTCAATATAAAAATAAAGAAGAGAAAATTACCTACATTTCATGTTATTATCAGTTTTTGGTACGACATATGGTTTCCGCGCAAAGGGGCGTTATAACTGAGGAACACGATTCACGCAAAAAAATGTACGTCACAAATTTACCCAACTTCAAATAAACATAACTCCTGGAAAAATTGTTATATCTGAAAGATTTGTTTTTCATTTTCAAGGATGAAGTTTGTGCTTTAAGGAACCATCTCTAGATTTTGAATTTAGCCTCCCCCTTCCTCCGTTTTTTGGAGTGCAACACGTCCTTACTTTTGCTAGAATGGAGGAGGGGGAGACTAAATTCAAAATCAAACAATGGTCCCTTAAAGTGCAGACTTCAACCTTTAAATTGAAAAAAAAATCTTTCAGGTATAACAATTTTTCGCGGAGTTATGCTTATTTGAAGTTGGGCAAATTTTTGACGTAAATTTTTTTGCGTTGACTTTGTTCCCCAGGTATAACGCTCTTTTCCGCGGAAACCATATGCCGCACCAAAAAATGATAATAACACGAAATGTAAGTAATTTTCTCTTCTTTATTTTTATATTGAACCACCTTTTGCGTAAAAAGATTACTTCTCAAGTAATAAACAAAAAACAAAAATTTTTAGTGTTTTTTGATGATTTGTCATATTTGGCGTAAAAAATTTTGTTGGACAACTTCAGATTCGTGTTCAGCACCCCGAAATACATAAAGTAAGTCACTAAAAACAATTACACCACAACTTTCTACTTCAAACTACTATTTGACTGGACTACCACGGCTGCCTCTGAGGCGCGCGCCGGTGAATAACAAATCATATCTCCAAAAGTTTTAAAACGACCATCGAGTTTCTTGTGTCATTCTTTAAAGAAGGCTTCACAGTTGTTGTAAAAAAATAACGAAAAAATTTTCTGCCCTGTTTTCGCAGATAGAGAAATTTCTTTATTTCAAATTAACTTTTTCAATGTTTATAAACATTATCTGACAATCATGTATTTTTTTATTGACAGTTTATTCTTTTATGAATGCTGCCGAATTTGTCGAAATGCGATATTGTTAATAGTTCAGGAGATATGAATTTTGTAATATAACCTTACCTAAAAGTTTGAGCGGCTGTAACTCAAAAAGTTTTCAAAAATTCGAAGTTTTTTTTTACCAAAATTTTTTTCTCCGCGAACACCACATGGTCACAAAAATTCATCAAAATTCCCGACTATATGTGTAAAAAACAGTTTTTTGACGCGGAATGACCCATATACGAGGTGTCCCGTAAATGTCGCACACGCCGGAAAGGTGATATACCTGAGGTAATTTCGAGCAGGTTTTTCCTTATCGAAAATGGACAAGCCCTTGTTAAGGAGATATTAACGAAAAACGGCAGCCAATCAGAGTGCTCGCATAGGAGACGAGCCGCAACGGCAGCGATCGGTAGTGTAGTGGTACAAGATGTCGGCATGTACCGAAGCGAGTGTGTTGATCATAAATAAGCCCCTTTTGAGGGGCCCTACGGGAAAGATATCGTTACGAAAACATTTCGAGGCACGATCGTATAAATACAGTCCGGAATGAGACACAGTGCACGGTAAGAAAAGAAATTTACCTACGTTTATCGATAAATTAAAATAAGCGGTCGCCTGTTCGCCCAAAAATCCCCTTGACGCTCGAACACGCGTGTCATTATGTTACTGGGTCATCGTTCGATCTTAAACGTATGAAAGAGCAGCGCGTAGGTAATCACAGGTATACGGGCACCCCCGAGAGTCGAGCGACGGACCGACAACCTACCGTCAGGTCCTTTTACCGAACGTGCACTGCACCGCGCGGTCAGTAGCACCGAGAACTTGTAATAAAACAATTATGCACAGGGATGGAATTTTATGTCAAGGGAATGGCTCTAACAATTATCATATTGTTATGGGAGGTATGGTCGATTGCCATAGCCATCCAACGATGCTCGATTATTATTCATGCAAGGGCCGATTGTTTTCAAAACGTCGCTGGCTCGATGAGTCATATTCCACCGTAACACAATTCGAAACGACATCGAACGCATTCTTTCATTCATCGCAGCATCGGTGTCGCAAAAATGGTTACCGTGTGAGATATCTTGTAATAACCGAAACATTTCGCAACATCATTTTATTTTGGCAGTCATGGCTAAACGATGGACTTACGGAAGATACTGACAGAAATTTTTCTTGAAACAGTTGGATTATTCTCGGGTCTTGGAAATTGTCAGGATTTAGGGAAAGTACACGTGGAAACGCTTTGCAGAAGGGCCAGACTCGTCCCATCGTAGAACCGAAGTTTCTCCAAGACGCGTAAAAATTTCTCTGCGTCCGTTGAAGAGTTTAACCCTAAGTGGGATCTACTAGAAAAATACAAATTGCTGCTATACCTTGGTAGTGAAAGTTGCAAATACGACGTTTTAAGACTGTCATGTCAGTTGTAAATGTGGGAGATCGAAGCCAGACCTAAACTACTGGGGGTGCCCATATACCTGCGATTAGCTACGCGCTGCCCTTCCATACGTTTAATTGTAAGATCGGCACGATGACCCAGTAACATAATGACACGCGTGTTCGAGCGTCAAGGGAAATTTTGGGCGAACAGGTGAGCGCTTATTTTAATTTATCGATAAACGTAGGTGAACCTTTTTTCTTACCGTGCACTGTGTTTCATTCCGGACTGTGTTTATACGATCGTGCCTCGAAAAGTTTTCGTAAGGATATCTTTCCCGTTAGGCCCCTCGAAAGGGGGTTATTTATGATCAACACACTCGCTTCGGTACATGCCGACAGCTTGTACCACTAGACTACCGATCGCTGCCGCTGCGGCTCGTCTCCTATGCGAGCACTCTGATTGGCTGCCGTTTTTCGTTAATATCTCCTTCACAAGCGCGGCTTTCCCATTTCGATAAGGACAAACCTGCTCGAAATTACCTCAGGTATATCACGTTTCCGGCTTGTGCGACATTTACGGGACACCTTGTATACAGGGTGAGGCACTTAAAACAGGCCACCCAAATAACTTGGCTTGGATTAGTGATAGAAATATGCATCAGACCAAAATTATTTGGTATCGACGGGCTGATCATCCGATGTTGTTAGTTTCTTTGGTACGTGGAATCGTCAAGGACATATGAAGGTCATCTCTGTTTTTTTAAATACAAAAAAATGACCACAAATGACCTTCACGATAGGTCATTGAATTCGTCTTGAAATACTCTATCAGAGTGTAAGTAAAAAAACATATCGTTGTATTTAAAAAAACAGAGATGACCTTCATATGTCCTTGACGCCTCCACGTATAAAAAAACTAACAACATCGGATGATCAGCCCCTCGATACCAAATAATTTTGGCCTCATGCATTTTTTTCTATCACTAATAGCAGCCAAGTTATTCAGGTGGCCTGTTTTAGGTGCCTCACCCTGTATATAGTCGATTCCACGTCAAATCGCACACTTAAATTCTTCGAAATTCTGAGTTTGAGATACGTTATAGAGGGAGGTGAGGAGCCACCCGAATTTTCTTTTATTTTTTATTTTGACTTTCGAGGAGTTATTAGACTTTGAAAAATTGAGACACTTTTTCTTCAAACATTTCTAGGCGCGGACTGGTTTGCCGTAGAATAATCTGCTTTTTTAAGTTCCATTCGGAAAAGATTGCAGTTTATCGAGAATTTTCAGTCCTGCTCAAAAAGTTTATTCTTCAAGGCATAATTCATAACAATAAAAAAGATTCTTTAATTTGACTGTCTGGGCCCTCACCGAAAATTATGAAAAAATTATATCCTTGTAGCGCGTTTCGAGACGAATAGTTTGCAAAAAAGGCAACTCCGAGCACGCAGTAACTTCGGAGTAATTGAAGAAAAAGTGTAACCGCCTCGGAATTACTGATTTTGCCAGCAACAACGCTGGATTGGGAGATGTGGGTCGTTACGCAGGGCCGCGGCGCCTAAGAGGTACGCGATATCCCGCATAACTGCGTGATGACGCGATGACGAGTCGTGTTGGCACTACATATTCTCAATCTGTTAAAACGCATGAAGACTATTCCCAAAAATTCTCAAAAAATTCAATAAGGGTGCATGATGATGGTGACACGGTGGTATGCGTAATATTTTCGATCACAAACAAAATTTCTTGTTTTTAATCTACTCAAGAATCTACGACCTCGAAGGCGCCGTGGCCGTGCGCGACCAGTTTCAATGTTTTTTATCGGGAATAATCGTTGGTAATCGAAACTATTACGCATGCCACCGTGTGTATGCATCATCGAGGCACCCTTGTGAATTTTTTGAGAATTTTCGGGAATGGTCTTCATGTGTTTTAACCGATTGAGAATATGTAGTGCCAACACGACTCGTCATCGCATCATCACGCAGTTATGCGGGACATCGCGTACCTCTTAGGCGCCGCGGCCCTGCGTAACGACACCCACCTCCCAATCCACCGTTGTTGCTGGCAAAATCAGTAATTCCGAGGCGATTACACTTTTTCTTCAATTACTTCGAAGTTGCTGCGTGTTCGGGGCTGCCTTTTTTGCAAACTGTTCGTTTCGAAACACGCTACAAGGATATAATTTTTTCATAATTTTCGGTGAGGTCCCAGACAGTCAAGTTAACGATTATTTTTTATTTTTATGAATTATGCGTTGAAAAATAAACTTTTTGAACTGGGTTGAAAATTCTCGTTTAACTACAATCTTTTCTGAATCGAACTTAAAAATGCAAATCATTCTACGGCAAACCAGTCCGCGCCTAGAAATGTTTGAAGAAAAAGTGTCCCAACTTTTCAAATTCTAATAGCTCCTCGAATGTCAAAATAAAAAATAAAAAAAAAATCGGGTGGCTTGTCTCACCTCCCTCTATAACATATCTGAAAATCAGAATTTCGAAGAATTTAAGTGTGCGATTTGACGTGGAATCGAACATATATACAGGGTGTCCCGTAACTAGCTCGACACCGGGAAATGAGGGGTAGCTGAGGTGATTCTGAACAACTTTTTCCTTAGCAATAATGTCCTAAGCGCCTTCGGTTTTGAATTATTAACGAAACGGCTAGGCCAATCCGAGCGCGTATCGAACGCGCGCTCGAAACGAGAGTGTGGTCTCTGACACGCTCCGCCGCGAGCGTGAACAAGTAGATCGCGTGGGTATCGAGAAAAGCATACGGCAAATATCACATATCGTCTTCAAATAAACTAATAGTCGTTGCATAACTGTGTTCAATACTGTCACTCGTAATTCGGGAGGTATGAAAAGTTGTGTATTTGTGGAAAAAATGATTTTCTTAACAGCATGTTTTCAGGTGGGTAAATTATGGTCTAAGATAAACGATGTGAATAACTAACGTTAGAAGAATCTTGTTAAACTCACCCTTTCGCCAACGAATCAACCTGCCCTCGACGGAAGTAAGTCGTTGGCAGTAGGTCACAGTGCCGATTTTGTCCTTCGTAAGAATCTCGAAAACTTCAACAGCTGATTATACGGCCGGTTCGGTGAACTCACTTGACACTGACACACACAGTAGGAACGGCACTTGTCTAATTTATGGCAGGGCGCACGGCTAATCGCAGGTACGCGGACACCCGCGAGAGTCGAGCGGCGATCGGCGATCGGGTCACTTCACCGAACGTGCATTTCACTGCGTGAGCACTTTCACCGATAACTCCGAATAAAACAATTATGTAGAGGAACGTAATTGAACCTACGTTAGAGATAGTTGGTGGCCCTGAAAAGGGCCGATTGTTATTGCCAAAATTGCCAAGATCGGCTCGACGTGCCCTCCTCGCGCTTGCATGCACGTCTCGGAGCACCGGCGGACGTTGCGCTGCACTTCTTCCAATGGTTTTCGATTAAGAAACGTAACAAATATCCTGTAATACTCCGCGTTAGTTCGTTGCTGTATGGTACCCGTTCGGTTTGAAAAACGAGTCTGCCAGCTCTAGCGTTTCTTGGGTCTTGCTTAGAAGGACGTTCGTTGGGGAAGGGATATTTTTACAATAGTACAACGTAGTGGCTCGCACATTTGGAGTCAATTCAGCCAAAAAATACCCGTGCGCTCGGGGCGGCCGCATGGTCTTCGTCACTACGAACGCGCTAGCGAAGACGCAGGGCAAGGAGTGCCATAAATTTCACTATTGTCCATACCGTGTCGTAAAGGGAAAGTGTGGCTATTTTACGAAATACGTGCATCGTCTTAAAACTACATCGACAGCGTACACGCAACATAATCCTTTAATATTTTCTTACGATTCTTCCCGCAAAGAAGGAACAGTACATACAATTCCCAAAATTATCAATTTAGTATTGTATTGTATTGCGAAGACACTGCTTGCGACGCATACACGCTTGCCCGTGTCATTTGTAATATTATAAATTTAATGTTGTGGGATGTTTAGTGTAGAGTGCATGGCGCGAATAAAAGTACAAGCGCGAAGACACTGTTTGCGGCGTGTCGAAATGCTTAAAATCTTAAACAGTCGGCTCCCTAAGAATCTCTGATTTCGATCTTGTTATGATTATCGCTCGCGCGCGGCAACCGACTGTTTACGGGAACGCGAGCAGCAAAGCGTGCCGCGGTACATGGGCCCGATCAGGGGGACCTGTTCCAGACGACCAAAATGTTGATAGACATAACGATGTCTGTCTCGAAATGCGTATCAAACAGTGTCCTCGCTAACACAATACAATATTAAATTGATCATTTTCCAAGTTGTGTGTACTGTTTCGTCTTCGCGGAAAGAATCGTAAGAAAATATTAAAGGTTTATGTTGCGTGTACGCTGTCGATGCAGTCTTAAGCCGATGCACGTATTTCGTAAAATAGCCACACTTTCCCTTTACGACACGGTATGGACAATAGTGAAATTTATGGCACTCCTTGCCCTTGTCTTCGCTAGCGCGTTCGTAGTGGAGAAGACCATGCGGCCGCCCTAAATGCGCGTGTATTTTTTTGCTGAATGAACGGTGACTCCAAATGTGCGACCCACTCCGTTGTACTATTGTAAAAATATCCCTTCCCTAACGAACGTCGTTCTAAGCAAGACCCAAGAAACGCTAGAGCTGGCAGAATCGTTTTTCAAACCGAACGGGTACCATACAGCAACGAACTAACGCGGAGTATTACAGGATATTTGTTACGTTTCTTAATCGAGAAACATTGGGAGAAGTGCAGCGCAACGTCCACCGGTGCTCCGATGTGTGCATGCAAGTGTGACGCGGGTACGTCGAACTAAACTTGGCAATTTTGGCATAACAACAATGGGCCCTTTTCAGGGCCACCAACATCTCTTACGTAGGCTCAATCACGTTCAAACATAATTATTTTATTACGGAATATCGGTAACAGTGCTCGTGCGGTGAAATGCGCGTTCGGTAAAGTGACCCGACGGCCGCTCGACTCTCGGGGGTGTTCGCGTACCTGCGATTAGCCGTGCTCCCTGCCATAAATTAGGCAAGTGCCGTTCCTACTGTGTGTGTCAGTGTCAAGTGAGTTTACCGTAAAATGAGCTGTTGAGGCTCTCGAGATTCTTAGGAAGGGCAAAATCGGCACTGTGACCTAGTGCCAATGACCTACTTTCGTCGAAGCAGGGTGATTCGTGGTCGAATGGGTGAGTTTAACAAGGCTTTTCTAACGTTAGTTATTATAAATTATTCTAACGATAATTTATCCACCTGAAAACGTGCTGTTAAGAGAAACATTTTTTCCACAAATACTACAATCTTCGTTCCTATTGAATAACGGGTAAGAGCATCGGACACAGTTATTCAACGAGTATTAGTTTATTTGAAGGCGATGTGACATTTGCCGTAGGCTTCCGTCGATACCCAGGCGATGCACTTGTTCACGCTCGCGGTCGAGCACGATCCAGAGACCACACTCTCGTTTCGAGCGCGCGCCAGATAAGCGCTCGGATTGGCCTAGCCGTTTCGTTAATAATTCAAAACCGAAGGCGCTTAGGACATTATTGCTAAGGAGAAAGTTGTTCAGAATCACCTCAGCTACCCCTCATTTCCCGGTGTCGAGCTAGTTACGGGACACCCTGTATATCGATCCCAGGGTCGTTATCCCCTGAGGCGCACTTGTTCGAGGCCTATTGTTGTACCCGTAACTACGCAATCCGAATTAAGAGCATCGCCAGCGCATAACGCTGACGTACGAGTTTCACGTGTTGCAACAAAGTTCGCTGACAAGTCCGTAACATCGTTTGACACAACCAAGAATGCTGACATTCTAAGAATATGAAATAATAATCTAATTAAACAGCGAACTGAGCCACTTTTGGAACTCTCATATAAAAACGCTGGATCCTCTGCTAGATTTTGAATTCGATCAAGTATCTTTAAGCACGGAGTGCGCTGCGGTATTAAGAGACGCCCCGCAATAACGTTCTGATATTGTATATCTCTACGAGAGTAGTTAGCTCTCGAGCAAACTCTCGGGAATCCGAGCGGCAGTAAGACGTCTACATATTAGTTAAAGTGCGTTGTAAAGGCCTGTCCACACCAACGCGGCATAGCCCGCCGGCACGCTCTCGCGGCTCCTTATCCAAATTGCCGCGCGACCAAGTACCCGTTCAGACGTATGCGGCATGCATGCCACGGCTTTAAGCAAACACAATGTGCGAAGACAAACCAACACAGATGCGTCCAGAGTACATCCGTGAAGTTGCTGTGGGCGCGAGAGTGGCACACTGAAGGAAAGAAAGAGAGGTGCTAATGGGCCGCGCGCGTTTCCTTTGATCTAGACCGCTCCCTTACCCGATCGCCAAGTCAGTCCGCGTGGCATGGAGATGCTGCGCAAAGATAATTTTGTGACGTCATAACTAGGCCGCGAGGGGGCGCCGGCGGGCTATGCCGCGTTGGTCTGGACGGGCCTTATTATACCAATCAATAAATACTGTTCTTTCACTGACGTGTACGCGGTGTTCTAACTCCAAATTGGCAAAGATCCCGACTATATCTCCTACAACATCTTGGAAGAGTCTATCCTGACCGGCACGTTATCTCCTAAATCGTACCTACCAACCCGACCGGACAACACTATTGACACAAGTCGGCAGCCTGTGGATTACGGTAGGCCTCGCACATAGTTTATTTTTCCACAGTCGCACTTCGAAGACGACGCAGGGCAGGCCTCGCTTATACTCAGGACGACTATGGACGGCTATACGGCCTGCAAAAATCCGAGTTCTTCGCGTAAGATCTCTCTTCCCCCCTTGCTCCCTCGCAGTCGCTCAAGGTAAGAGCACATCGAGAAGGGTCTGCGTGGTTGTATTCCGACTGCCATCACTCTATACGCGGTGAGGGTATCGTCGGCAGGCCTCGGTTATACGCCTTTTCTTTCCTTCCTTAAAGATAGAGTTAATTACGAACTAATTATTTAATTTTATAATGAAATTACAATTCTATTTTATTGGTTATATTTCGATTCAATAACTTTATTTAGCGAATTGTATGTACTGCTCCATTTTTGCGGGAAGTATCGTAACAAAATATTAAAGGTTTATGTTGCGTGTATGCTGCCGATGCAGTTTTAAGCGAATGCCCGTATTTCGTAAAATAGCCACACTTTCCCTTTACAACACGGTACGGACAACAGTGAAATTTATGGCACTCCTTGCCCTGTGTCTTCGCTAGCGCGTTCGTAGAGACGAAGACCATCCGGCCGCCCTGAACGCGCGGGTATTTTGTTGCTGAATGATCGGTGACTCCAAATGTGCAGGCCACACCGTTGTAATATTGTAAAAATATCCCTTCCGTAGCAAACGTCCTTCTAAGCAAGATCCAAGAAACGCTAGAGCTGGCAGAATCGTTTTTCAAACTGAACGGATAACACACTGCAACGACCTAACGCGGACTATTACAGGATATTTGTTAGGTTTCTTAATCGAGAAACATTGGGAGAAGTGCAGAGCAAAGTTCGCCGTATCTCTTATATATATATCTCTTACGTAGGTTCAGTCACGTTCAAACATAATTATTTTATTAGGGAATATCGGTAACAGTGCTCGTGCGGTGAAATGCGCGTTTGGTAAAGTGACCCGATCGCCGATCGCCGCTCGACTCTCGGGGGTGTCCGCGTACCTGCGATTAGCCGTGCGCCCTGCCATTAATTAGGCAAGTGCCGTTCATACTGTGTGTGTCAGTGTCAAGTGAGTTCACCAACCCGGCTGTAAAATCAGCTGTTGAGGTTCTCGAGATTCTTACGAAGGACAAAATCGGCACTGTGACCTGCTGCGAACGACCTACTTCCGTCGAGGCAGGGTGATTCGTGGACGAATGGGTGAGTTTAACAAGGCTTTTCTAACGTTAGTTATTATCAATTATTCTAACGATAATTTATCCACCTGAAAACGTGCTGTTAAGAGAAACATTTTTTCCACAAATACTACAATCTTCGTTCCTATTGAATAACGGGTAAGAGCATCGGACACAGTTATTCAACGAGTATTAGTTTATTTGAAGGCGATGTGACATTTGCCGTACGCTTCCCTCGATACCCACGCGATGCACTTGTTCAAGCTCGCGGTCGAGCACGATCCAGAGACCACACTCTCGTTTCGAGCGCGCGCCCGATACGCGCTGGGATTGGCCTAGCCGTTTCGTTAATAATTCAAAACCGAAGGCGCTTAGGAAATTATTGCTAAGGAAAAAGTTGTTCAGAATCACCTCAGCTACCCCTCGTTTCCCGGTTTCGAGCTAGTTACGGGACACCCTGTATAGCTCGCCTGGTGTGTGTGTGTGTGGGGGGGGGGGGGGGGGGGTTCTGACGGGATAAGTTTTAGGAAAAGGTGGCGCATGTGCCGCGGAAAAGGCAGGAGGACGGCGGACTTCGGAGGAAGCGCGTCTGCCATGATGGAAAAGCGTATGCGTTTCTGCTAATAATCCATAGGGAGAAAGGGAGAGTAATGTTGTCATAGGGCCTGGCGCCGGACAGTCGGGCAGTCCTAATGGGAAAAGGCTGTAGAGGCGCCTCGCGGTTGTAATAAAAACATGGAAGGAAGCTATTTCCTATTCTTTTAGAGAGAGAGAGAGAGAGAGAGAGAGAGTAGAAGGCGCTTTCTTGTCGCCAAGTGTAAATTCTAGAGCTGAAAATTTCAGTTCTCCGAATGCGTACGTAACAGGGCATAGGCGAACGAAAATTTAGAGGAAACGTGGAGCGGAGGATAATGCTGTTCAGAAGTCTGATCAAGAGTATTTTATTATATGCAGCGGAGATATGGGGGTGGAATGAGAGAGAACAAATTGAAAAATACAAGAGAAATATATCAGATGGATTTTAGGTCTGGGCTGGAATACACCGGCATACATAATACTGGAGGAAACTAAAATCGAAAAGATAAGGATAGAGGCAGGAAAAAGAGCACAAAAGTATGAAGAAAAAACCAGAACAGAGGACAGGAACTAAATAATAAAGGAATGCTGGAAATAATTAGGGAAAGAGAAGAAAAAAAGAAATCAAGGTGGGAGAAAGAAAGAGAGGGATATTACAGAAGGAACGGAATGGAGATAGTAGAGGTGCAGGGAGCTAGAAGAGACAGAACAGACATTGGAGACAGACTTAGGAATGCAGATATAATAGAGCAGATACAAGAACAATACGATAAAATAATAGAAAGCAGATACAACAGAAGATACAGGGAGACACGAACCGGGAAAGACCAAAATACCTAAAAGCAGAATATGAGAACAGAGATATAAAAATTAATAGTAAGATTCAGATGTGACAATGAAGAGAAGGGAAACAGATACTGGGAGGATGTTGAAGAAAACAAAAGCAGACTGTGCGAAGAGAAGACAGAAATACCAGGCCATTTACCAAGAGAATGCAAAGTAGTCAAAAAGATAAACTAAACGATGTACGAAATTCTGAAAGACACGGGAGAAGGAGCGGAATGAGGGAATCGTAAGTGAAATTGAGAGTTTTGAGTTTTATTTTGAGCTAAAAAAATTCGTTCAAAAAGCAATTGTTACTGTTTGACTGAAAAATTTCACTGAATAATAAGTGAGAAATCAAATGTTGAAAATTATGTTTTCAACTAAATATATAAATCTTACCGATCAGCTTTGTCTTTTATTTAAAAAACGTCAGCGATTATTACTTTTTCAATAAAAGAAACAACTATTATTTCTTGATTTTGCCAGAAAATTAATTCTCGTATTCAACCCCTGGTATTAATAAAATTGGTATGATCTTTGTTTCGCGAGAGATAACCGAGGTTCTGGTTATAGTTGCAAGGGAAGGATTTGGTAGAGGCGGGAAAACCGTATTAGAATAAACCTTTTCACACACAAAACCACGTTAGATTTATTATTCAGAGTCTTTCGGACTTGCCGAGAATAACACTAATTAAACTGACTTAGAACTAACAAAGCGAAATATTGATGCTTAAAATAACTTGAGAGTACGAGGGGTGCCGAGAATACCGAAGAATTTTGTATAATTAGACAATGCCGGTGAGGATGCCGAAACACGTGTTCGTACGTTAGACGGTAGTACAAGAGTATTCTAATGGCGTAAAACCAGTTCCGACCGCGTGGACGAGAAGGCCCCGAAAACTATCTAGGAGAAGCGCAGTTGCGGCTGCGCATGGTCCGTGTGCGCAGCCGGAGAGACGTTGGGCGACGCATAGTTGCGCGTGTGCGCAGCCTGCACGATGGTCCGTCGAGAGTGCCTGCACGTGGCGCGAGCACGCAGCCGTTGAGACCGTCCGCCGAGAGTACTGCCGAAATACGGTGGCAGGTGGGGCCACCGCCCAGCCTCACGATTCCGCATCAATCTTTTTAACACTCGATCAATCTCCCCTGGTCCGAAACCAATCCGAAGTCATAATTTTTAACCTCGTTTTTTTCGAAAAAGCCAACGTGCGAATTGATTTAACCCTTTTACAGAACTATGACGGCGGGCACATTAAACAACCTTCATGAATATTGCCACCGTGTTTTACTGAACAAACATAACGTTTCGAAATTTTTTGAGGCATGTTCGGAAAGGTTTAGGCTACATAACAGCGTCATTGCTTCCGTACGGGTAGGCCCAAAAACTTGTTAAGTACACCATATTAACGATCCAAAACATGCTGCCCGGACAGTAAAGAATTGGATTGCTCAAAACTACATTCGTTTTATAGATTTAAACTCTATTGAGAATCTGTGGTAGAGTTAATTAAAGATTGGTTGCTAAAAAATAAAGGCACCGCGAGAAATTATTTACAGCGGTAGAACGATATGCAGATCTCTTCCTGTGAAATTAATTAAAAATTTGGTAGCGACCATGCCCAGACGTTGTCAGCACTTGTAAACTGCAAAGGACACGACAAAATTGTTTAAAAAACCTGTTCTAATCGTTCGCAAACAATCGTTTCCAATCCATTGTCCGATGTAGTTTTCGCCTGTTTTGAGTTTATTAAATGTTTTCACCTGAAAACGAAATGATTTTTGCTTTCTTGATACGTCATTTTAAAACTTAAATAATTGGCTAACAAATGCTCTATCAACCTTTCAGTAAACCGCTAATGCGACAAAGTTAGCCGCGAAAGAAATTCTATGAGCATGATCGTTTCCAATCAATTGGCCGCGACTGTATGTGATGGCTGGAAGCCAACGGCTTAAACAAACAGATTATTCTGTCGGAGACGGATCCGCGGCTAGAAATGTTTGAAGAAAAAGGGTTTCAATTTTTGGGGAGATTACGATTTCCGTGGCGACAAGATTTAACACTTGATTCTGATAGTGCTGTTGATTAGAAACAGGTATTTCCTGAGCCAAAACTCGAGATTTCGCTTAGTTTACGAGATATAAGGACTTAAAGTTTAAAAATTTACGGGTTAGGGCGCCCGCCATTCGTGGTCCCGGCACTGATTCTCGCTGACTTTGTCCCACTTGTCACCGCACGGTAACCTCACTCACACACAGTACACACACTACCGCACCTACATGCACATATACTTTACTACCGCGACGCGACATACGCAGTTATGCACCTGTACATGTAGTATATGCAGTACTTATGCATTACGTTTATTTATCTATTCGTTATGCGGTTGATTGATTACGGCGAACTGAAATTAAATGATACGTCGAATATGCAAGAATCGAAAAGTTACCACGACGCTAGTCAAGAGAAAGCTTTATGATTTTAATAATGAGAATACATAATTACCATAAAAGTACTTTTACAAAATTACCACTTTTTTAGAATTTTTGTATTTCCTTCTCGACTAAATTTAAGTAATTGTCTCTTTATTCTTTATTCGGACTATTTATTATATTTTTAGTAATTGAATTGAATCCCTAGGTCCCGGCATATAACCATTGCTTTGACTCGGTTGGTCGTTTTTAAAAGTATATACTATTAGATTCTAATAGCTCGAAACTGTTTAAAGTATTCATCATTCGGCAAAGCGATAAAGCGTAATACAAGGATACCATGGCTGGTGGATATACCGTCGCACAAATCCGGAGTAACCCGTGGTTATCAATACAAGACATTATCGGCTATGCAAATACATGGCCGAGATTTATACGAAGTATATTTTGGGACCCTAATTTTAACGATCACAATCGTATGATCCTTGTTAATTTTGCATACGTAAATGGACTATCCGAGAGCACATTACATTCGACACTAGAATTTACGTTAAAAGACAATTATACACGCCGACGTCGCTACGAAGTATCTGCGCGATTTAAATATTTGAATGACCCAGACTATGGCAGACAGAGACGTGATCGCGCATATTCTTATCTGGTGTACGACAGGTCGTTAGTGACGTTAAATTTTCGTCCCTATGTGCGCCCATCACGATCATGAATTGATTAGACAATTCTCGACTTGATTTAAACGACCCTTTTCAGGGCCATAAACAATATCAAACTCTGTTACAATCTCAGTTCCATACCCAATTCTCCTATCATACTGTATTTTGTTTAGAACTAATTTCTGCAGTCATCAAATTTATTCAGAATAATTTTAAGCTTTTGCTTTTAGGCAAGATATGCACATGCATATGCTTGCTTTAGAGACAGTTGTATTCACACATACTTGCTTTAGGAAGGTTCGCACATGCATATGCTTGCTTTAGAGACAGTTGCATTCACACATACTTGCTTTAGGAAGGTTCGTACATGCATATGCTTGCTTTTTTGACAGTTGCATTCACACATCCTTGCTTTAGCAAGGTTCGCACATGCATATGCTTGCTTTAGGAACAATTGCATTCACACATACTTGCTTTAGGAAGGTTCGCACATGCATATGCTTGCTTTAGAGACAGTTGCATTCACACATACTTGCTTTAACAAGGTTCGCACATGCATATGCTTGCTTTAGAAACAGTTGCATTCACATATACTTGCTTTAGGAAGGTTCGCACATGCATATGCTTGCTTTAGAGACAGTTGCATTCACACATACTTGCTTTAGCAAGGTTCGCACATGCATATGCTTGCTTTAGGAACAATTGCATTCATACATACTTGGTTTGGGAAGGTTCGCATCATGCATACATGCTTTATGAAGATTTGCATCCACGTATACTTGCTTTAGGAAGATACATACATGCATATGCTTGTTTTAGAACAGCTGCAGTGACACATACTTCTATCAGGAAGGTTTACATATGCATATGCTTGCTTTAGGAAGATTTGCATACACGTATGTTTGCTTTAGAAAGAGTTGCATACACACAAGCTTGGTATAGAAAGGTTTGGATGTGTGTACGAGCGTGGCGTATGTGTAGCGTTCATATGACGTGTGTGCGGTGTGCGTGCAACGTGAATATGACGCGTGTAGCGTACGTGCATGCCTGCTGCTGCGTACCTGGTGTTTGTGTTGTGTGTTTGTGTGAGCGCGCGCGCGTGTGTGTGTAAGTGTGTACGCGCTCTGCCTGTATGTATTGTGAACCTACTCTAAGCTGCCTATGCTCGGAAACCGTATTCGATTGCAGACTGTCAATTATAAAAAAAAATTAAACCGGTTGCAAATTTAATCGATATTTATTTTTCAATAAACTTTAGTTTCAAACAGTCTGCAGACAATTTTAGAATTACCCGGAATACACCACGTGGAGGTAAAGTCTGCTTTAGTATTCCACGTCCATGTCAGTTTGTACGTTGTCTGTGTATATGTCTGCTTCTACAAGTTAATATAATTCGTCAGGAATATCCTCTGCATCCTCTTCTGTTTCCGAAAGATTCTCGAATTCCTCTTCTATTGAAATTAGGCGGGCTTGCTTCTTTGGTATCATGTGCTCGATGTTTTCTGTCTCTGCAGTAGGAACATCAATTTCTTTAAGTTGAAGTCCTTCTTTTTTTTTTCCGTCTACGATGCCTGGATAAATTTCCTTGACATCTTCTAGGAACTGCATAATTTGCGAGCCAATATCCTCTTTGTAATTCTTTTCTAATTTACTCTTTCTATAAAAATATAAGGCCATATACTGGTGTAATAACTTGGGTGTCCTTCTACACAGTATACTTTTTTTTAATAATTTATTTTGATTTTCTAAATCATTTATTGTATTTGACGAATTGCCTCTCTCTACAAACTCTCCAATACTATGATTGGTTTGTAGGTGGACGGTCTTTTTGTTGAATAATTGTTCAACCCCGTGATACTGCTTCGCACTATCCGTGCATACTCGGCTAGTATTTTCGTCAACATATTTTTTGAGGTATGGCCACAGATCCTGTTTACTCTTAGAATTGACTTTAAAAAATAGCCCCATCTTATCTTCCTTGCAGTACAGGCCAAGGACGGTTATCGTCATTTGATCTGTGATGCGCCCGCGATTATATTTTCGCTTGGTGAGGAAGGTTTCATCAAACTGTACTGTTTTACCCTCGCCACCAAGACGAATATCTGCGTGTGAAGCGATTACTTCAGCTATTTCCCTACAATAGCTGTAATAATCGACGATAGTGGACATGCTAAGCTCCGAACCGTTATTGTGCCGACGAAAATTCAAGAGATGTTTGAAAACATCTGTTACCGATAATTTCAAAACGAAACTAATCATAATCGCGAGCACATCACAGATCTCAATGTGGCAGTTGGTACCATCAAAAAATGTACCTGTACATGGATTTTCGATTTTTCGGCAACTTCTCTGATTTTTCTTCTTGTTGGTTTTCGACGAGCATCTCCATACCCATCCTAATTTTTTCTGCGGAGAATTTTCAACTTTCATCGGCAATCCACAGCATTCCGGCGCCGTCGCGGTTTTCGTAGGAATCAATCCAACTTCTTCTGCAAAAGAAATAGCCCTCTCTCTGGTCCCAATTATATTATTAAATGAATAAAATAGTGAAAAGTTCTGCAGCCTCGGGTGCAGTCGTGGATGTTTTGTTGTAGCCATTCTTATTTCGCGTGCTGTCTCCTTGTTAATTTTTAAATCAAATCGCAACTACCGATGCGCGCACCACGTAGAATTGATTTAACGTAAAAGTAATATCGATAAATTTGCAACCACTTTCCAGTCGGTAACATAGTGACAAATATGTCGATTATTAAATATCGATCGAACGACTAACTTGTGGGATAAAAAGGGTTCGTCAAAAAGAAAGATAAAAGGAAAAGCAAATAAGTTATAACTTATTCGTTTTTATACACGCATATAAATGATCATGTCTAAAACTGACTGACAATGAAGATTATTAGAAACGGTACAAACTGTCTAGAATAATTTTAATTAAAATTTAAAAAATAAGGTGCAAAACATAAGAACAAATGAGTAATATACTTCTTTATTTAACGTACTCTCATTACAGAAAAACACAAAACCAAGATTAAAATCAGTTCCTTGAATATGTTAATGCTTAACATATTAGTAACTGTGTCGGTTATAAATTACCGACACTGAATTTTTCAATAACGTCTTGGATTACAGACGATCACATTGGAAAATAAAAAATCAATAAGTTACAAATTATTTTCGGATTATATCATATTGATTTGCAGTGTAATGCGTATACTCTACGCGGTTTTCGATGAATCAATTTATATTAACGCAGCGATGCCGCTCATACAATATCGTAATAAATATGCAAAGTCAAAACAACATCTAAAAATGTCAAGAGCGCATCATATCGAAACCGCGTTGTTTAAATACCGCGTTATATTAAGGTTACCTGTATATCGTAAATATAAAAATATTTTCATATTTTATAATTTAAAGAAAAGATTATGTTAAAACTTTTGTATATGGTAGTTTTTTACCAGGATTTTCCATTAATGATATATTGAGCATTATTAAAATGCTAAATTGTTTTTTTTTTACTAGAGTTGTGTTAACTTCCCGCATTTTGCATCTTTCGAGTTCGCAGTAATCACGCCGCCGCGTAACTAAGTACAAAAATAGTAGAGTGTACATGATACAGGATAGCAATTGTGCGTGTAGGAAGACTGTGCGTGCACGCGAGTGCGTAGTGTGTTTATCGAGTGCGTATTGTGTTTACGCGTGTGGCTAGTAAGTGTGATATGCCGTACATACATACATACAGTGCCATATGCAAACAAGAGTTGAACGTAGCAGCGAGAATCAGTGCCGGGACCACGAATGGCGGGCGCCCTAACCCGTAATTTTCTAAACTTTAAGTCCTTATATCTCGTAAACTAAGCGAAACCTCGACTTTTGGCTAAGGAAATACCTGTTTCTAATCAAAAAAACTATTGAAATCAGGTGTTAAATCTTGTCGCCACGGAAATCGTAATCGTGCCCAATTTTTTAGTCTCGCAACTCTTCGAAAGTTGATTTAAAAAATAAAACAAAAATTGGTGGCCTCTCTCTACAACAGGCCTGTCTAACCGTAGAGAAATTCACTCTCCGCACGGGAATTCAGTAATCCCACCCGTCACTTTTATGCACACCGCACGCACGAAAAGAAGAACAGCGCTATACCTGTCTCACTCTTAGGTCAGGCGAAAGTTGTGACGCAGGGAACGCGGGGTGAAGCAGAGTGACGCAGGGTGACGCACACCTCCACGCAGGGAGAGTGAAAGTTGAGACCGCAGTTTTGTTGCCACTGCGGGCCTATTACGTTGTATCGACATTATGTCTGCGATGACTGCAATATATATTGAGTCTTTACTAATTGTATGTTTAACATCTGATTTTGATGATATCGAAGACGAATTAATTCCAACATTACTTCATGTCTTTTTACACACATGGTCAAGAATTTTGATAAATTTTTGTGACCATGTAGTGTTTGAGGGAAAAAAAATTTGGTCATTATTTTAGAATTACTTCAGCATTACTTTAGAAATGCAGTTATTTAAAAAAAGAGAAACTTACAGAGAATTTGTTCTTTAGGGGGAATTTTATAGTGAAAAATTTAAGAATGATTACCGTGTAACCCATGAACAGATTTCCAAATTGCATGGATTCATGAAGGAGTCAATAATAATCTTCTTGCACGAACTGCTTCGATAAATTTCTCTTGGACCATGGAAAAATCTAAAACTTAAAACTTGAAAGAAAAATTTTCTTTCGCACAGGTTGTTGTCGCGTAGTGAGAACTGCTGCAGCACAAGTCCAAACCTTCTTGCCTCACAATCGCGGCACGAATAAATTGTGGCACGGGCACAAACATTCATGACTCGCGGCTTACAGAATCCGCGACACATCAAACTGCGTACGAACGTTTGTTGTTGCTTTCATTTCAATGCTTCACAGAAACTCACGGTGAGTAACGTCACAGCACCTCGTCAAACTGCGTCTCAACTTGCGCCACGCCGAGAGTCCTGGTGGGGTTAGGCTGAGAGGAGGCTCATGCTTGCATACCGCACACAGGAGTATTTGAATGAAAAAACCGATCAAAATTATTTAATGTCTTTTTTGCAATGTAAGAAAATAAAACACTATGTTTTATTATAATTCAGTGTTTATTTGTAAAAAAAATGTTAGGTTAGATATTAGAAAGAAAATAATTTATTTAGCTACGAAGGCACCGTTTCTGCACGCTCTGTATTTGTCTGATACGTGTGTCTTTACGGAAAAAACAAGTGCTATCGGAATGCAAGCATCGTTATGGCTCTGCTTGGCAATTTTAGATGGGATAACAGAAAGCCACACAAAAAGTTTAAAATATTGAAACACAAAAGGGCGGACGGAGGCGGAAGGTTTTCTTGCGCCATCTGATTGAGATTAGTCTAAAGTTTATGTACGTGGCCGAAATTTAACCCGACAAGGCCAGACACATAACTAAAATCATGTTTATTTAGAAGTTTTGCGTGAAAAATATCGTACTCTTATAGGTGTTTTAATATTATTCTTAAGCTTGTGTTATGTATGCGGGTCATTCCGCGTCAAGTGGGACACTTTTTACAGACATGGTCGAGAACTTTGATGAATTTTTGTGACCATGTAGTGTTCGCGGAGAAAAAAATGTGGGTAAAAAAAAAACTTCGATTTTTTTAAAACTTTTTGAGGTACAGCCTCTCAAACTTTCAGGTAACGTTATTTTAAAAAATTCATATCTCCTAAACTATTAACAATGTCGCATTCCGGCAAATTCGATTGCATTCATAAAAGAACAAACGAGCAATAAAAAAATTCATAATTGTTGGATAATGTTTATAAACATTAAAAAAGTTTGTTTAAAAATATAAACCGCTGTATCTGCCAAAGGCCACTCGCTAATTTTTTCATTATTTTTTTTACAACAACTCCGAAGCCTCCTCTAAAGAATGAAACAAGAATCACGATGGCTTCTGTCTTAGTTTTTGAGATATCATTTTTTATTCACCAGCGCGCACCAATAACGCGCGCCGCGCCGACTGTTAGCAGCGCAATACTCGTGCGTTCGGTCTCGGTAATAGTTCGCGGCGCACAAAATTTATCATAAATCCTACAGTCCACGTCCAAATTGATTGCTGCTTTTTGTGCAATAGTACCAAAGCCTTCTCTAACGACTGGTGCAAAGATCAGAGTGGCCATTTTAATATTTTCTAAATTATGGCTCTTAATTCACCGTCTCATGGCACCTCTTGCGCGGCAATTCGTATGGTAGTTCACTGGTAACATAATTTTAAAAATTTCCCATTAAACTCGCAGTAAATATATAGAACAGCCCGATCAATAAATACATGTTCTCTCACTGTGTTTCCCGGTCTGGAGACCGGCATTAGGCCACTCTAAAAACGTGTTTGCATGCATTATGCAGTTTTCAGTAATGATTGTTATGTATCGTGTAATTTGTGGAACTGTACAGAAGAAGATAGTACTATGAATTTTGGCGCGTTAGACGCATAATAGAAGTATTGCAACTATCTTGATAGGAATAAAATTTGACCGCGACCTCGTTGTATTGACGGGAATAATCGTGTGAAACTTGTGTGTGCCAGCAAGCGTTTCCGCTGCGCTGTATCTGTTTTTTAATTTGTCTTGCAAAATATATTCGTCATTCGGGCAAAACACAAATGAAATATTCTGGAACGCATTGCTGGCCCAGTCATATAGACCGCGCGGGGTGATAATTTGACCATTTATGGGTCTTTGTAAACTGGTTCGTGCAGCTAATCTTTTTGTGGATCCTCCAAGTCCATCGCATGGCCCCTTTCCGTGGGAGGTGGCGAAAAAATGTCATTCTGCCGAACATTGAAAGTCTTCATCATAATGTGTAATGTTAATACAATTTTTCCGATTATTATATTTTAAAGATGCTCCATCCGAAAAGTAAATGAGCTTTTTAATTGAATAATCGCGACATTGGTTCTTCAAAAACTCTATAAATTTTGATTGATACAAGTGAGCTATGGTTGTGGTATGCTGCAAGATTTCCGAAATAATCACAAAATTTACGTGTGCAAGGTTATTATCTCCGCGGTTGTAATACGCTACGAATGGATGAATAGTGGCCTGATTATTATTCCAATGAAATCCCGGCACTTCATCTTGTACGACAAATCCGTAATTTTCCGAAAAATCAGACAGGACAACTACTTCACCGAGATTTAGATGACTTTTTACATTTTGTAAATAATCGCTTTGTTGTTTGGCAATAAAATCATGACGTACAAGTTTCTGCAAACTTTCATTAAACTCGTCAAGAAACGTGGCTGAAGGTGTGGATATGGTAATTAATTTTGCCCGATCTGTCGAGCACCACTGTTTATGGGTAATAGTATCATAGCTATTTGAATCGAAAACCTTTTGTAAGTAATGCATTAAATCTGTTGTCCCGGGACATTCACAACATTTTCCTAGATAGCATTTTGGTTGCGGCGGATTGTAAATGATTTTAGCTATTATATCTTTGTACGTTTTTAACGGTAGTTCGTTTTTCGCGGTTAAAATGTCAATTTTGAACAAACGCACACGGTGTAAGTTCCGGAGCTTTCAGCAAGAATACATTCTTGTGGTCGCAGTTATGCAAATTTGGTGAAACCTATTCTCGTTAACGGGTATTTCTTGCGAAAAAATTTATACAACTCCTTCAAATTGTATAATATTAACCGTTTCTGTAATTGAACGTGTTCTCCTTCCACGAGTGCCGAGACGTAATCATTTAAACCGGGCATAACGCGACTAATTTCATCGCTACGATAAAAATTCCGAACTTCCTTCGCGACTGCTTCTGGCAGAGTTTTGTCTGGTTTCGGATAGGGTGTCGACAAGATACCTTTTTCTGAGACTAACTTTTTAACGTTAAGCGCCATTCTTCTTCAAACATTAAATTCCTGCCGTATTTTGGCGACGGACCACTCCATAGGAAGTGTCGATAATATAAGATATTTAGAGGCTCTGTCAGTAGTTGTCCTAAATTTGTCTTTTAACTGATCTATTATGTCGCGTTCATTATTATCTTGGCTATCGTCGACTAATTTCTTTTTTACCGCGGTACAGATTTTACGCACTTTGTTACCAAGTTGGCCAGGTGTTCGAAGAATGTTTAAGTTAATGGGCGATTCACCAAAACCCGTTAAAATATTGTTCAACGCGTCAGCAGCAACCTGTTTGCGAACCTTACTTTCTGATGAACCACTTCCAGACGACCCATGTTCTGACTATTCACTGATAATGTCACTGCACAAACCACTGGGACCAGCTTCCTCCGATATATTTTCGATTTGCACGTTTTGAGTAGAACGATGATGAACACGAAATCGGCAAGCATTACAAATGCTATTGCCAAATTCTAGATCTGAATATCTGACGCGAAAAGCTGGTGTAACGGGTCTATGATTTCTAGTACAAAAATGATGCCGTGGTAAATTTAACGGATTACAGCAAACTTTCTTAACCATCGTGAGTCTGTTCCAAACCGGTTCGAAATACCGGAAAATATAAAATTCTTTATGAATATTTCTAGTGGTAAAGATATTGAGGTTGATAACGCGGGGTAAACGGGTAACAAAATATATTAAGTGTTTCAAAATACAAAGTCGAAGAGGTTGAATACTATGGTTTAAAATGTGTAGATGTGCGTGTACGAGTGAGTTTAGTATACAGGGTGTCCCGTAACTAGCTCGACACCGGGAAATGAGGGGTAGCTGAGGTGATTCTGAACAACTTTTTCCTTAGCAATAATGTCGTAAGCGCCTTCGGTTTTGAATTATTAACGAAACGGCTAGGCCAATCCGAGCGCGTATCGAACGCGCGCTCGAAACGAGAGTGTGGTCTCTGACACGCTCCGCCGCGAGCGTGAACAAGTAGATCGCGTGGGTATCGAGAAAAGCATACGGCAAATATCACATATCGTCTTCAAATAAACTAATAGTCGTTGAATAACTGTGTTCAATACTGTCACTCGTAATTCGGGAGGTATGAAAAGTTGCAGTATTTGTGGAAAAAATGATTTTCTTAACAGCATGTTTTCAGGTGGGTAAATTATGGTCTAAGATGAACGATGTGAATAACTAACGTTAGAAGAATCTTGTTGAACTCACCCTTTCGCCAACGAATCAACCTGCCCTCGACGGAAGTAAGTCGTTGGCAGTAGGTCACAGTGCCGATTTTGTCCTTCGTAAGAATCTCGAGAACTTCAACAGCTGATTATACGGCCGGTTCGGTGAACTCACTTGACACTGACACACACAGTAGGAACGGCACTTGTCTAATTTATGGCAGGGCGCACGGCTAATCGCAGGTACGCGGACACCCCCGAGAGTCGAGTGGCGATCGGCGATCGGGTCACTTTACCGAACGTGCATTTCACTGCGTGAGCACTTTCACCGATAACTCCGAATAAAACAATTATGTAGAGGAACGTAATTGAACCTACGTTAGAGATATTGGTGGCCCTGAAAAGGGCCGATTGTTATTGCCAAAATTGCCAAGATCGGCACGACGTACCCTCCTCGAGCGTGCATGCACGTCTCGGAGCACCGGCGGACGTTGCGCTGCACTTCTCCCAATGTTTCTCGATTAAGAAACTTAACAAATATCCTGTAAAACTCCGCGTTAGTTCGTTGCTGTATGGTATCCGTTCGGCTTGAAAAACGATTCTGCTGGTTCTAGCGTTTCTTGGGTCTTGCTTAGAAGGACGTTCGTTAGGGAAGGGATATTTTTACAATAGTACAACGGAGTGGCTCGCACATTTGGAGTCACCGTTCATTCAGCAGAAAAATACCCGCGCGCTCATGGTGGCCGCATGGTCTTCGTCACTACGAACGCGCTAGCCAAGACACAGGGCAAGGAGTGCCATAAATTTCGCTATTGTCCATACCGTGTCGTAAAGGGAAAGTGTGGCTATTTTACGAAATACGTGTATCGTCTTAAAACTGCATCGGCAGCGTACACGCAACATAATCCTTTAATATTTTCTTACGACTCTTCCCGCAAAGAAGGAACAGTACATACAATTCGCAAAATTATCAATTTAATATTGTATTGTATAGCGAAGACACTGTTTGCGACGCATACACGCTTGCCCGTGTCATTTGGAATATTATAAAATTAATGTTGTGGGATGTTTGGTGTTTTGTGCATAGCGTGAATAAAAGTACAAGCGAAGACACTGTTTGCGGCATGTCGAAATGCTTAAACAGGCGGCTCCCTAAGAATCTCTGATTTCGATCTTATTATGATTATCGCACGCGCGCGGCAACCGACTGTTTACGGGAACGCGAGCAGCAAAGCGTGCCGCGGATCATGGGCCCGATCAGGGGGATCTGTTCCAGACGACCAAAATGTTGATAGACATAACGATGTCTGTCTCGAAATGCGTATCAAACAGTGTCTTCGCTAACACAATACAATATTAAATTGATCATTTTCCAAGTTGTGTGTACTGTTTCGTCTTCGCGGAAAGAATCGTAAGAAAATATTAAAGGTTTATGTTGCGTGTACGCTGTCGACGCAGTTTTAAGCCGATGCACGTATTTCGTAAAATAGCCACACTTTCCCTTTACGACACGGTATGGACAATAGTGAAATTTATGGCACTCCTTGCCCTTGTCTTCGCTAGCGCGTTCGTTGTGCGAAGACCATGCGGCCGCCCTAAATGCGCGTGTATTTTTTTGCTGAATGAACGGTGACTCCAAATGTGCGACCCACACCGTTGTACTATTGTAAAAATATCCTTTCCCTAACGAACGTCGTTCTAAGCAAGACCCAAGATACGCTAGAGCTGACAGAATCGTTTTTCAAACCGAACGGGTACCATACATCAACGAACTAACGCGGAGTATTACAGGATATTTGTTACGTTTCTTAATCGAGAAACATTGGGAGAAGTGCAGCGCAACGTCTACCGGTGCTCCGATGTGTGCATGCAAGTGTGACGCGGGTACGTCGAACTAAACTTGGCAATTTTGGCATAACAACAATGGGCCCTTTTCAGGGCCACCAACATCTCTTACGTAGGTTCAATTACGTTCCTCTACATAATTGTTTTATTCGTTGTTATCGGTGAAAGTGCTCCCGCAGTGAAATGCACGCTCGGTAAACTGACCCGATCGCCGATCGCCGCTCGACTCTCGGGGGTGTCCGCGTACCTGCGATTAGCCGTGCGCCCTGCCATAAATTAGGCAAGTGCCGTTCTTACTGTGTGTGTCAGTGTCAAGTGAGTTCACCGACCCGGCCGTAAAATCAGCTGTTGAGGTTCTCGAGATTCTTACGAAGGACAAAATCGGCACTATGATCTACTGCCAACGCCCTACTTCCGTCGAGGGCAGGTTGATTCGTGGACGAAAGGGTGAGTTTAACAAGATTCTTCTAACGTTAGTTATTCACATCGTTTATCTTGAAACATAATTTATCCACCTGAAAACGTGCTGTTAAGAAAATCATTTTTTCCACAAATACTACAACTTTTCATAGCTCTCGAATAACGAGTGACAGTATTGAACACAGTTATTCAACGACTTTTCGTTTATTTGAAGACGATATGTGATATTTGCCGTATGCTTTTCTCGATACCCACGCGATCTACTTGTTCACGCTCGCGGAGGAGCGTGTCAGAGATCACACTCTCGTTTCGAGCGCGCGCTCGATACGCGCTCGTATTGGCCTAGCCGTTTCGTTAATAATTCAAAATCCAGAGCGCTTACAACATTATTGCTAAAGTAAAGTTGTTCAGAATCACCCCAGCTACCCCTCATTTCATGGAAATCGATCAGATACGGGACACCGTGTAGTTGTAATTGACTTTTAGTTTTTATGCTCTGTAATTTTATCTTTTACTATGGGTTGGAGGTGTGATAAAATTAATTCGGTCGCATGTATGACTTCAGGAGCAATGATGCAAGAACTGGCTCAAGCTACATTCACATACGAGCAGTTTCCCGAGGTAATCACCATGCTGTGGAAGAGGATGTTGCAAGAAAATAAACGAAATTGGCGTCGAACTTATAAGGTACATTAATTTGCATGGCAGCAGTTTTAATAAGTATTGGTTAATTGATAAATATTTTGATTGACTTGGAATGCTTTCATGGAGTTGTTGTAATGAATTCTGTTGTATTCTTGAATTGGACGTTCTTATCACAATTCATAGAAGTCATATTTCGGAGCAGGAATGGTACGTATGATTCCTCAGGAGGGCGCAACTCCCGACTTGTAGGAGCAACTGCACTATTTTGCTCGCCTTCTGAAACGTTACCATTTTTCAAATTCAAATCCAATATGGCTCTGCGAAGCGGAATACACATGGATCATTCCGCGTCAAGTGGACCACTTTTTACACGCATGGTTGAAAATTTTGATAAACTTTTGTGACCATGTAGTGTTTGCGGAGAAAAAAATTTGGGTAAAAAAAAATTCCGAATTTTTAAAAACATTTTGTGTTACAGCCTATCAGATTTTTAAGTAAAATTATTTTTAAATATCTATATCTCCCGAACTATTAACCATATCGCACTCCGCCAAATTCGGTTGCATTCGTAAAGGATCAAACTTTCAATAAAAAAAATGCACTATTGTTGGATAATGTTTATAAATATTAAAAAAACTAATTGAAAAAAAGAACTTGCGCTATTTTCCGAAAACAATGCGCTAAGTTTTTAGTTGCTTTTTTACAGCAACTGCGAAGCCTTCTCTAAAGAATAACGGAAGACATACGAATGGCCGATTTAAAACTTTTGGAAACATGATTTTTTATTCTCCAGCACGCGCCGCAAAGGTGGCCCTTGTAGACCAGTCAACTGGTAGTATAAAGTGGAAAGTTCTTGATGTAATTGTTTTGAATTGCTTACTTTATGTTTTTTGGGGTGCTCAACACGAATCTGAAGTTCTCCAACAAACATTTTCACGGCAAATATGGGAAATCATCAAAAAACTATAAAAATTTTGTTTTTTTGACTTATTACATGAAAAGTAAGCTTTTTACGCAAAAGGTGGCTCAATATCAAAATGGAAAAGAGAAAATTACCTACAATTCATGTTGTTATCATTTTTTGGTACGACATATGGTTTCCTGGCAAAGGAGCTATATAACTGGACAACAAAATTACATGCTAATGTTCGCGGTAATGGAATGGACAAACATGCATAGGTAACTTTGATAAGCCATAACTTGGCGAAAAAAAATCGTACGGTCTTCATTTTTTTTAATTTGCAGGGGAAGGTTCATATATCACAATGGTTGTCATGATATTTACGAGAAAAATTATCTCTACCCCGTAGAATGTGTCAAAGTATGCAATCTTTTTGGAGATGTACATTTTGTTGACGCAAATTTTTGTTGCATTAATTTTGATGCCCACTTATACTATACAGGGTGTCCCGTAACTACCCTAAAATCGGTAAATGAGGGGTAGCTGGGGTGATTCTGAACAAGTTTTTCCTTAAAAATAATGTTGTAACCCCTCTCGTTTTTGAGTTATTAACGAAACGGCTAGGCCAATCCCAGCGCGTACCGGGCGCGCGCTCGAAACGAGAGTGTGGTCTCTGGATCGTGCTCGACCGCGAGCATGAACAAGTGCATCGCGTGGGTATCGAGGGAAGCGTACGGCAAAAGTCACATCGCCTTCAAATAAACTAATACTCGTTGAATAACTGTGTCCGATGCTCTTAGACGTTATTCAATAGGAACAAAGATTGTAGTATTTGTGAAAAAAATGTTTCTCTTAACAGCACGTTTTCAGGTGGATAAATTATCGTTAGAATAATTTATAATAACTAACGTTAGAAAAGCCTTGTTAAACTCACCCATTCGTCCACGAATCACCCTGCCTCGACGAAAGTAGGTCATTGGCACTAGGTCACAGTGCCGATTTTGCCCTTCCTAAGAATCTCGAGAGCCTCAACAGCTGATTTTACGACCGGGTCTGTGAACTCACTTGACACGGACACACACAGTAGGAACGGCACTTGCCGAATTTATGGCAGGACGCACGGCTAATCGCAGGTACGCGGACACCCCCGAGAGTCGAGCACCGATCGACGATCGGTTCACTTTACCAAACGCGCATTTCACTGCGCGACCACTTTCATCGATAACTCCGAATAAAACAATTATGTAGAGGAACGTAATTGAACCTACGTTAGAGATATTGGTGGCCCTGAGAATGGCCGATTGTTATTGTCAAAATTGCCAAGATCGGCTCGACGTACCCTCCTCGCGCTTGCATACACGTCTCGGAGCACCGGCCGACGTTGCGCTGCACTTCTCCCAATGTTTCTCGATTAACAAACGTAACAAATATCCTGTAATACTCCGCGTTAGTTCGTTGCTGTATGGTACCCGTTCGGTTTGAAAAACGATTCTGCCAGCTCTAGCGTTTCTTGGGTCTTGCTTAGAAGGACGTTCGTTGGGGAAGGGATATTTTTACAATAGTACAACGGAGTGGCTCGCACATTTGGAGTCACCGTTCATTCAGCAAAAAAATATCCGCGCGCTCCGGGTGGCCGCATGGTCTTCGTCACTACGAACGCGCTAGCGAAGATGCAGGGCAAGGAGTGCCATAAATTTCACTATTGTCCATACCGTGTCGTAAAGGGAAAGTGTGGCTATTTTACGAAATACGTGCATCGGCTTAAAACTGGATCGAGAAGTGCAGCGCAACGTCCACCGGCGCTTCGAGGCGTTGATCCGCAACCAATCTTGGAAATTTTGGCAATAACAAGCGGCCATTTTCAGGGCCACCAATATCTCTAACGTCGGTTCAATTACGTTCCTCTACATAATTGTTTTATTCGGAGTTATCGGAGATAGTGGTCGCACAGTGAAATGCGCGTTCGGTAAAGTGACCCGGTAGTATTTCCACACTACATTTTCAATTCCTATGCGTTATAACTAGACTCCGGATGTTTATGCCAAATGCATTATTTTTATATTGACTTTAATCGAATTTTGTGAAACAAATGTGATAAGTATGCGATCGCCGATCGCCGCTCGACTCTCGGGGATGTCCGCGTACTTGCGATTAGCCGTGCGCCCTCCCATAAATTAGACAAGTGCCGTTTCTACTGTGTGTGTCAGTGTCGAGTGAGTTCACCGAACCGACCATAAAATCAGCTGTTGAGGTTTTCGAGATTCTTACGAAGGACAAACTCGGCACTGTGACCTACTGCTAACGACCTACTTCCGTTGAGACAGGTTGATTCGTGGACGAAAGGGTGAGTTTAACAAGATTCTTCTAACGTTAGTTATTCACATCGTTTATCTTAGACCATAATTTATCCACCTGAAAACATGCTGTTAACAAAATCATTTTTTCCACAAATACTACAACTTTTCATACCTCTCGAATGTCGAGTGACAGTATTGAACACAGTTATTCAACGACTATTAGCTTGTTTGAAGACGATATGTGATATTTGCCGTATGCTTTTCTCGATACCCACGCGATCTACTTGTTCACGCTCGCGGCGGAGCGCGAGTCAGAGACCACACTCTCGTTTGGAGCGCGCGCTCGATACGTGCTCGGATTGGCCTAGCCGTTTCGTTAATAATTCAAAGTCGAGGGCGCTTACGACATTATTGCTAAGGAAAAAGTTGTTCAGAATCACCCCCCTCATTTCATGGAAATCGATCAGATACTGGACACCCTGTATATATGTCGTATAAAAAATTGATAAGAACATGAATTGTACCTTTTGCGGAAAAAGCTTACTTCTCAAGTAATAAGCCAGAAACAAACATTTTTAGCTTTTTTTGATGATTTGTCATATTTTCCGTGAAAAATTTTGTTGAACAACTTCAGATTCGTGTTCAGCACCCCAAAAAACATAAAGTAAGCCACTAAAAACAATTACACCACAACTTTCCACTTCAAACTACCATTCGAATGGACTACCACGACTACCTCTGAGGCGCACCCTGCTGAATAAAAAATCATATCACAACAAGTTTTAAAAATACCATGAAGTTTCTTGCGTCATTCTTTAGAGAACAATTCGCAGTTGTAAAAAATAACGAAAAAATTAGAAGATGTATTTTGGGAGATAGAGCAATTTCTATTTTTCAAATAAACTTTTTCATTGTTTATAAACACTGTCCAACAATTATGTAGTTTTCTATTGATAGTTTGATCTTTTATGAATGCAACCGAATCCGTCGGAATGCGATATTCTTAACCCTTTCGCTACGGCAGCCCCGTCCGCCGAAGTACCGTCACTGAACGGAAACCCAGCAGTCGTGGCGTGGATGCCGCGTATATGCGGCGCCCGTACCCACAGGTCGTCGAGTGGATGCCGCATATATGCGGCGCTCGGCGCGAAAGGGTTAACAGTTCAGGAGATACCAATTTTTTAAAATAACCTTACCTGATGGTTTGAGAGGCTGTAACACAAAAAGTTTTCAAAAATTGGAAGTTTTTTTTTCACTTAAATTTTATTCCCCTCCAATACTACATGGTCAGAAAAATTCATCAAACTTGGTACTCTAGGGTTTTTTTGGTCGTTGTATTCGAATATCGTTATTTTTAATTTTGGAATTTGTGTGGCGTATTTGGATTCAGTGACCCAAAAAACCTTAGGGTACCAAATGTCAGAATGGTCAAAAATGTATAAGTAGGTTTTTTTAAAATGCGCAAATATGCGTCCAGATGCAATTTTGGTCACCTCTGTTTTTACGCAAATGTGCGCGCCGTACAGTCAACTGATCAAGCACAGGTCCAAAGTAATTTTTAGATATTTTTTGGAACAACCAACAACAAATCCGACAGTGCCGACCATGAAAGCTTAAGTCGCCCACTGGTGACGAAAGTGGGTTGGTGGAACTGGTGGAAAAAGTAATTTCGCACATATATGTGGAACCGAACATCGAACAAATTTTAACTCTAAGGTCTCTAAGTTTTGGATACTTATCCTCTGGCAAAAGTTTTAAAAAATCCAATCCGGGCTCGTCTCTATTAATCAAAACATGATCAGCTTGCAGATCGCATAATTCAAGTCGATACATTATCGCTTGATCTGAAGTTGAAATTTTTAAAGGATTATTAAAAATAGCAAGGTCTGCTTTAAACGCGTCAAAATCTTTGAAACGAGCATCGAACTCATCAACATTGCCTCGCAAGGCAGATGCAAATGCAGTATAATCTGCATCTAAATCTGAAAGATCTTGTTTCAGATCCTCGCAACTGAGGAAGTCATGCAATTCGTTTTGGAAAGATCAATCCATAACAAATCAAATCGATTGCGATAAGCGCTTGTATGACTCAATAACTCAGAGACACTACGATTTTTCTCTTGTGGTTTTAAATTTCAAGTATTGTGATGCTGCGTTACATCTGGTAGGAAAGCTAATTCTTAAAAAAAATGTAAATCTGTAAGTACTATTTTTCTTTTCAAGAACGATTGAAAGTTTCTGTGGGAAAGTGCCTTATTGCCACCGTGGATCATATTCACGATCTTGGTGATAATTTTCATTGTCGACGACAATTTTAGCATTTTCCCGCACAAATTTTATTGATGTATAATTCAGTACAGGACGCTACATTTTAGATCATGCTTTCTAAGGATCTCTTTAAAACCTAATTTCTTGCCAATCATTTCTGGCGCCCCATCTTCTACAATAACTGAGCATTTGTCAAAACTACCAACAAATTCTAACACATTTTCATTTACCGCGTTAAATATATCTCGGCCTTTCGTGCAACCATGTAATGAAGCTGAATGTAAAAGTTCCTCGTTGACAGTGAAAGCATCTTGCATGATTCTAACAAAAATTAATAATTGGCTGATATCTGTAACGTCTGTCCTCTCGTCTAAACAAAAAGAATAATAACGACAAGTGCTCACAATCAGTAATGTTTTCGGATTGCCTTTTATTTGTGAATCGATGACTTTAATTCGAGACTTTACTGTCTTCTGTGACAAGGAAACGGTTTCAAAACTGCATACTGCGGTTTTTTGGTTAAAAGCACGTGCCATAGCAATGGCACATTTCTTAATCAACTCACAGTCAGTAAAATTGTGATAGGATCGCTCTATTTCTAGAGCAACAGTGTACGAAGCTGCAAGACTCGGTTCTTCCGGGGTACTATTTTCATTATCCGGTGATTCTATTTGCCATTTCCATTTTGTTCCGTAATCGTGAGGCTGGGCGGTGGCCCCACCTACCACCGCTTTTCGGCACCACTCGTTCGGCGGATTGTTTCGGCGGCTGCGTGCAAGCGCCACGCGCAGGCCACCTCGGCGGACCTTCCAGCGGGCTGCGCGCACGCGCCACGCGCATCTACGCGTCGCCTACCGGCTCGACGGCTGCGCCTACGGACAACGCGCAGCCACGCCTGCGCTTCGGCAAGCCAGTTTCGGGTCCTTCTCGATCACGCGGTCGAAACCGGTTTGCCGCCATTACGGCTCTTCTCGTCACCCCACCTCGTGAAGCAACACGTGCTTTCAATCTCGCTCTCGGGTTACCTACACTAAATCGGATCGTATCGGCAATATCTCGTAACTTGTGTAATTCTCAGCATTAGTTAGTTTTCTTATTTCTTGTTTACCTAGTTATTAAGTTTAGTGGCCAAAGTGACTGGCCTTGTGCAAAAAATATACCGTTCTTTTGTGGTCAAGTGCCTTTTTTGTTCGGTACCCTCGACTCTCCTCGCTATCCTCGTCCTTGCAACGAAAACCAGAATTTCGGTATTCCTCGTCAAAACACATTTCAAATATGTCACCAACTGTCGTCTCTTGTCCGCGGAAATTTTGTCGTATTTTTTCTTATGTATAAAGTTGTAATGCTGCAACAAATTAAACCGCCGCGCGCCGTTACCAATTTTTCCACAAATAAGGCTTTTGGGGTGAGAATTGTGCTGGTTTTGGTTTCTTCACGGAAACTTTATTTATTATACAAAATAAGGACACGTAAGAAAAGTAAGGAAAATTGACGTAATAGTGACTCGCTTCGCTATCCGGTTGCGACTGCCTCCCCGTCGGGGCCGGCGACGCGCGCGCCACTCTTAGTAGCGTGGAACGCTCCAGAAAGGCCCCGAATCGTGCAGCGCTCGATAAATGCGGTCGATTGAGTGAAACGAGGCGCGTGCTGCGTATCAGGCCAGAGCGGCCGATTCAAACTGACCGCAGAATAATCGCGTACTAGACAAAGGCATTGGTGCTGGCCATTAGCATTAATCATACGGAAATTTTCATTTTCCAAATTCGAAGAAAATTCCTTATTTACAACATTTTGGTTACCCGCCATCGATATACAATTTTAAGGATCGAATAAAAACCGAGAACGAATCTAAATAACCCGAATAGGAATGCGAACAGTAATTCAAAGTAATAATCTGAACAATCCGTAGAAATAAGAAGTTAAATAACGTGTAAAGATACAAATTGAACGGTATTTCAAGGGCGGATAATACTGTTTATTCCGTAAAACACAGGGTGTCCCGTAGTTAGTGTAACACCGAGAATTGGGGAGTAGCTGGGGGAATCTGAACCACTTACCCCTTTACCAAAATGTTGGTTGCGCCTTCATTTTTGAATTATTAACGAAAAGCGCTAAAACTCGCGCGCTCAACCGCGAGAGTGTTGTCTTCCGACCGCGCTCGACCGTAGCCGTGAACAAATCCACTGGTACGGCGTGGATATCGAGGGAAGCGTGCGGGAAATGTTACATCGCCTTGTTATTCTTAATTTGAGATGCTGTAACATTTGCTGTACGCTTTGCCCGATATCCACGCTGTGCCAATGCGCTTGTTCGCGGCAACGGTCGAGCGCGGTAGAGAGACAACGCTCCCGCAGTTGAGCGCGCGAGTTTACGTGCTCTGGTTCGCCAGCGTTTTTCGTTAATAATTAAAAAATGAAGGCGCGACCAACATTTTGGGAAAGGGATAAGTGGTTCAGATTCAACCCAGCTACCCCCCAGTTCCCGGAGTTACACTAATTACGGGACATCCTGTATAAAATATGTTTCAAATCCAAACTTGGTGTTGTATGCTACGTTGTGTCGGGTGATGATGGTGAGGTCTTCAAGAAATCGTTGTGCTCTTTCAGTGTTGATACAAAAAAGTCTCCCTTATGTAAACTTACTTGTAGAATTAAAGTGTTTTCAATGGTCATGGAATTGTGGACGGGGTTCGTGAAATAACTATTTCTGATTGATCGAAAAATAACAGAAGGGCTAGTTAACGAGGGATTCCCGAAAGAGCGAAGGGAGAGGGAGAGGGTAGAAGGTGATCCGAACCGGTGACAACGTACCTGTCCTTTGAATTACAAAGAAGCAACCCATAATTACAATTACGGGTGCTATAAATATTCGAGCTATATGTCCGTAATATAACTTTTTAACTGTAATATAACTTTATAGCTAACGCTAAGCGTGTTGTTACGTGGGCGTAGCTCTAGGAGGCCGAGCGATTATGCCACGGGCTACGCACGTAACGCCAAATACTTAAAACTAACGCACTCACTTTTGTGGTATGGACAAGATGATTTGGGATCGTCTTTGCTCTCGTTCCTTGACGGGTCGTAGACATACAGGTTAAAGACACGCACAAAAGTTACACAGATAAATAAATGGATAAAGTATTCTGGTAAAATAAAATATATATATATATTCAATAATTAGTTTTGACTCTAATTGTAAGAATAGTCTTGAAATATGGTAATTTACAATGGTCTCTTTTTCTGTTCAAGAGAACTTTTTTACGGTTTACAATTTTACACTCTCACGCGAGCATTTCATCAGTCTCACATATCACATTTTATCACACTATGTATATTACGGTCTTCAAATATTGGTAAAGTAAAAAGTTTTAAGCGTTTTTCCTCTTTATTTCGACGATGAAATTAACACAGTTACAATTTTCAGATTTACATCAAATATGCGTCATTTTGTTCAATAACTTTTGTCCATTTTGAAGGCAATTTCATAATCCCGCGGTTGAAGAAGTCCTCGGCCCTATTGGTAAAAAACTTGACCAGCTCATTTTCACAAGCTTCTCTCGAGGCCAGTTTTTTACCATCAAGAAAATTTGGAAATGCTTGAAAAGGTGATAATCACTTGGTGCCAGGTCTGGGCTATACGGTGGGTGCGATATAACCTCCCATTCAAGCTATTGGTGCTTCTGGCGCGTCGTTCAAGATGTGTGCGGTCTGGCGTTGGCTTGGTGAAACACAACACCCTTCCTATTGTCCAATTGTGGACGGTTCTCGTCGATCGCCTGCTTCAATCTGGTTAGTTGTTGACAGTATAGGTCGGAATTGAATGATTGGCCCGATGGGAGCAGCTCATAGTGGAGGATTCCCTTTCAATCCCACAAAACACACAGTAAAACCTCTTTAGTCGTTAATCCGGGCTGGGCGACCGTTTGGGCCGTCTCACCGCGCTTGGAGCACGATATTTTTCGCCCGTTGTTCTCGTATGTGAACCATTTTTCATCGCCAGTTACTATCCGCTTCAAAATGGGTCGATCTCGTTACGCTTCAGGAAAGAATCGCAATCATCAACTCGCTCCAAAAGGCTCTCCCTCCCCCACCCTCCCTCCCCCTCTCCCTCCCTCTCTCCCTCCATCTCTCCCTCCCTCTCTCCCTCCCTCTCCCTCCGTCTCCCTCCCTCTCCCTCCCTCCTCGTCTGTGCCTTTCGAGTGCATAGAGAAGAGTTATAATTTTAAAAAATAGGACTTGGAACGTAACAGTGTCGTAAAGACCAGTAAGTGCGGAAAACAGTTCTAATAGTAATAATACGGGTCAAAAGTATGAAAGTAAGAATAAGAAAGATACTGATCACTTTGAATAAGGCAATCATTTCCGTCGTCCGGAATGGTTGGGATTTAGCGGAAACAGGTTTTCCATCAATCATTTCGGTAACACGATCCAGTAAGAAAAACAAAACAGCACTATCGCAGAGTCGAACGCCGGGTGACATAGGGGGCGGGAGGGAGGGCACAGCCCCGAGGAGAAGGTAAGTACGTGCTGTGCGGCGGGTTGCCATGGTGCTCAATGAATAGAGGTTGCCCAGGCCTAGTTTAGAACATCTCCCGTAATCGGATCGGGCCTACGGTGATACAGTTGACCGTCCGTGATTATCCACGACTTATGCCGGCTCGTATTTTCTTCGGCTTCACGGAATTTTCGGTGATACCACTCGTCGTGAGTGTCGAGTACCGCATGTACATGTACGTCGACGGGGTTTGGTTCGTATATCCGCGGTAGCGCGTCGGGGACGTGGTTTAACGCGCCTTTCCTGTGCACGAACGCGAAGTCGTACTCGAGCATCTCTAGAGCCTGCCACGCAAGACGGTCGGTGGGGTTTTGCTAATTATGCAGCCATCGTAGGCTGCTGTAATCGGTTATGACGGTGAAGTGGTAACCCTCTAAATACGCGCGGTGTTTTCTCACGGCCCACAAAACCGCGAGGCATTCTTTTTCCGTCGTGGAATACTTCTTCTCAGCGTCGGTGAGCGCGCAGCTCGCATACGCGAGAACGTGCTCCGTCCCGTCTAACTCTTGTGTCAATACGGCACCTAACCCAACGTCGCTCGCGTCAGTCTGTAAGACGAACGGGGGCGAGAAATCCGGGAGGTCAGTGTGGGAGCCCTCGTGAGGTGGGAAATGAAGCGCCGATACAACAACGTTATGCCTATCAACCGCCGGACTTGTTTTATATTTTTATGTCGCGGGTACTTTAAAATCGGCGCGATTTTCTCTGGGTCGATTCTTACCCATCCTTCTGAACCAGGAAGCTGAGGTATCGGACCTGTAAGCGGCAAAGCTAGCATTTATCCGGGTTATTGGTCAATCCCGCGTCGTAAATCCGGTTCAAGATTTTTCGGAGCCATTCCAGGTGTTCCGCGAACGTTTTCGTGACGATAACGATATTGTCCAGGTACGCGAACGCGTGTGCTTCCATTTCCGGGCCGATTAACCGATCTAATAACCGCTAGAACGTGGCAGGAGCCTCCGTTAACCCGTAGGGCATCTACGTGAAGTGGAATAAGTCCTTTCCACGACACGGAAAATGCGGTAATCTCTCGGCTGTCCTTCGCAAGGGGCACTTGGAAGTACGCATGACTAAGGTTGATGGTCGATTTATAGTGCACCGTGCGTAGCTTATCTAAAATCTCGTTCATATACGGAAAGAGGTACGCGTCCCGTTTGGATACACCGTTAACTTTCCGGAAATTGAGACAGAAACGGTATTTACCCGTCGGCGGGCGGCAGTCCACTGGGTCATTCTGCCATTTAAGTATGTGCATTGTATAAGATGGTGTATATGTGCGTATGTTTGTGTCGTTATGATGTGTGCAAGTAGGGGTTGTGTCTGAATTTTCCTTTACGTTCTTGTAATACCTCTTAATTTGCATTACTGTGACTGTTGTTAGTGGGTGGTGGGTGGTTATGGGAGGATGTGATGTGGGTAGTCGGTATTAAAATGTTTTGCTAATGTTGCATATTATACTTTTGAATTTTTGAAATCCAGTTTGTCTTTTGCGAATTTGTTTTCCTGTTTCTACTATGTATTTGTATTTTGTTATTTTGTCTACTTCGTTGTTTGATTCCCTTTGCATGTAATTTCCTTGTCTGTTGGCTGTATCCGCATGTATGTCTTTTGTTTCGTCCATTGGTTGTTTCCGAATGTATTTGTTGTTGTTCCTGTAACAGTCTAACATTTATTGCCGGATTCTGGTAAGATAAAAGGATGTGGTTGGTGAAATCTGTGGACTTTCTGTGTGCTAGTTGAAAATATTTTGTATCGGTTATATTGTTTTATTAGAAATGTTTACGAGTATGTTAATATGTATGTAGAAAGAAAGTGGGAAAATGAATGAAAGTGGAGCGTCGTATACAGCGTGTGAATTTAATAGGTATGTGTTGATATAAAAAGTAATAGTAGAGAAAGAGGAAAAGCTAGAGAAAAAGAAATTTGAATTGATTGTATGGTGTCGTGCGTACAGCGCAATTGATCATGGTTTGAACATGTGAATTCAGTCTTTCATAAATGACAAGTGGTGATTTAAGTGGATCATTCTCGCGATTTTTGGTTTTTACGATTACTGTTTTTAATATGACTCATGGTTATTGCAGATGTTCGGATTTTCCACATGAAGAAACGGGTTCAGTCGCTGAAATGGTTCTTCGTTGGTTTCCGTTGTAGTAGTGCAGATTTCTGCATCATATTTTCGTGAAATATGCTGGAAATCATGATTTTCGGTTGGTAACGGTGTTTTGAAAATTTGTTCAAATGGTAACAGTTTTACTGTTGGGATTTCAAAGTTAATTGTGTGTAAGTTGGTGTTGATTACATATAAATATGCAATTCCGTTTTTATTTTTTACTAATGCGTTGCCAAGATATGTGCCAGAGTCGTTCGAATTTTTCTATGTAACCTTGTTGGAGATTTGTCGGAAAATTATGCATCATTGTTCACAATTCTTGACCAATAAATTTGTTTTATGTTTTAATATGAATATCGTATGTTTTCCCAGCATTAAATTGTGAATTTACAATTATATTACAATTGCATTTCTCATTCGCTGTTGCCATTTACGCATTGAACTGAATTTACCGAATTACAAATGTACCGTGTATTTTTACATTCATTTTATCAGTTTCACATTCTTTTAAATTTCGTACTTCGAAGTACGTGTCAAGCGTAGAATCCTTTATAGAGAATGACTAATTTTCGTATAGTTTGTACGTTACAATATTTAATAGTGGTATTTTCAAAATGTAGATTAAGTTTCTTCTTCTTTTTCATTTTTTTTTTTATGAAAAACTGTTAAGCCTTGTAAGAAAGCTGTTCTGCTTTCTGTATTTCCTGAGCACTTAGTAAAATTTTGATTTGAGTTCGATATTTTGACGGTGCATTTGACAAGATGTTACGAAAAAGATCGCATGAATGAATGTGTCTGTCTCTAATTTTAATTTCGTCAGATCTTAATAATCCGTTTTCTGTCCTCTGAGCGAGGAGCGCTAACAAGACTTTTGCATACTATGGTTAATTTTCTTTTTCTCGGTCGATCGAAAGATATAAGGAGAAGCAAGAATAGGAAGAGTTGAAGAGTATCGTTGGCAACATTGAGAGAATATCTTTCTGAGAGTCGAGATGTTTCGTTTGACATGCTGGATCGTGCTTTGCTAAACGTGACGATTCGTGGTCTTCTCGACGTGCCTGGTTGTGGTTCTATTTTCATGAGTCCTGGTTTTTGAGACGTTCCAGGTCGCGGTTCCTGTGTATTAATCGGATTTGTAGTGTTCTGTTGTGTGTGTGTCGATGATCGGAAATTATGCTCGATATCCGCTGGTGTACGCCGATTGCCAATTTATTATTTTGTTTATTTGTTTTGTTGTTTGGAAGGAGATCTAAAGTTTGGTTGCACAGGTGGTAGTGCAACGATTGTATTATCCCCGATATTTTCTGCCGTTTCTGGTGGCGGTGACCATTGTTGTATGTTTATGTTCTTGCAATGTGTTTCTTCGCGATGTGTATCGTGATATGCGTTGCGGAATTGTTCTTCAGCGCTGCTACTTGCGTTCTCCTGTATATGCGTAGCGACGTGTATTCTTTCCACCGGCAAGAATGTTACGTCCGCACTTCGGCGGAAGGCCTCCCCGCCGCGGTGCGCGAAACCCGAAAACTAAAAACGTTATGCGCGAGGTGATTTTTACCGGAAAGTACCACAGGAACGCGAGAAAGTGACAACTCCGCGGGCAGGCAGGTCCTCCGGATCGATCGCCGGCTGGCCAGCTCGCGAACCTAATGGTGGAGGCGCTGGATGTTGCGGAAATGCGGGAAACGGTAACGGTCAGGTCAGGTCCGGACCACGATCAAATATATAAACTGGGGACTCAGCGAGTACAGTGAAATTAAATCGATACGTCATTTATTTTAGATCGGCACGCGATACCGGTCAATGCCGCGTCGGAGTGACCGCGAACGTCGCCCGTCGCGGGACTCGCCAAACCCTGAACCTACTCCTTTGCTAACGCGGATGCCGCATGCCCGTAATGTTATGGTGGTCTATGAAACGCGGGTAAATCGAACGATGGACTGCAATGACCGCGTAATTATCGCCGGATCGTTACATCGGTCCCTGACTCCCTGACAAGGGGAGGCCGGCAACGTTGCGAGCCCGATTTTGACGAGCTTTGGTACACTTATAGAGGACCACCCAAAATGAAGTTTTGCAAAGCGAGAGCGCGCCATATTCATAAACAGCCGAGAAAATCAACATTTGGTTGCTCGCGCGGGAGCGGTGCTTGGAATCCCGGCGGGGGAACTTTTTTTTTTTTCTATTTCTTTCAATTTTATTGATTTGCTTGAATATTTTGCATCTTTCATAAGGAAAATAAGATAATACTATAATAAAAATTTATAATTAATTACAATTTGTGCAGAAAAATGGGGTTATGCCGTTATGCGGCAGAGGGAATCTTACTTACTATTAGGAAATGAAATGCAAAAATAATTTATACCAATAGAATATACATTATTATTCTGTATCGCATGTACCAGAATGGTAGTTGTCGCAAAAACATACGAAGCAGAAATTTCTCCTACATCTCGCGCAAACTATTAAGGAAGAGTTTGTACAATCGCACGGTTTTTGCAATACGTCAGTTGGAAAACATACATCATTAATATTTAAAAAAATCTCCCTATCGTAACACAACTTACTTGCGTACCATGCGTAATGGACCATGTCCCGAAAAATTAGAGAACTTAATTGATGGTGTACGATGGACCGTATTTTAATGCAGTCCTCCCTTGAATTTACTTCGCGGTTATTTTCTATTAAAAATGCGCAGTTTTGAATGCGTTTGATTAAATTTTTATGAACGTAAATGATAAATATTTTCGTATCGATATCCTGGAAAAACCTCGGCCTGTAATAGCAAAAAAGTATCTCGTCCCATTGCCGCGTATAGCATCTTTGTGCACAAATTATAATTGATTATATATTCTTATTATAAAGTTATTATTTCGCATGCAAAAAAGACAGTCATTCAAAGGAAAAAAAAAAAAAATAAAACAAAAATTCATCGGCGTGCTCGAACCAGCGGGGATTCGAACCAGCGATCCCGTGCTAGCAAAAATTACGGGACAAGCGCGCTACGCCTGAGCCACCGACGCTGCTTGAAAAATATGTTTACGATTCTGAAGTTATAGATCATACCCACACCAGTTTTTGAAACTTTTTTTTGGCTGAATATGGCGCGCTCTCGCTTTGCAACACTTCATTTTTGGTGGTCCTGTATAAGTGTACCACAGCTCGTCAAAATCGGGCTCGCAACGTTGCCGGCCTCCCCTTGTGAGTGCTTGACCCGCGGCTAAGCCCTTGTTACCTTAGCCGGCGGCCCGCTGCGGTTAAACCCGTGTTACCTTAACTGTATCGCGGGGCGGTTAAGTCCTCGTTATTTTAACCGTACTTACTCCCCTGCCAGAGAATCTAGTTTCCCAATCCGCGACCACTAAGTAGCGTAGCGTCAATGGAGTTTCCACCGAGGACTCCTCGCGACCCTCCGTTACGTTGAACAAAACCTAAAACACGACACCAAGACTCTACACGGCTCCTAGCCTCGGCAAACTCCAAAATATTACAACGTGACCCCGGTCCTACCGTGGGACGAAAAACAATAGATACGGTTCAAGGTAACACGGTTGCTTCAGATGGATTTACAAAGCGTAGCAAGAAGCAGCCTTACCGTCCGGTTCTCTATTGAGGTCGCAGCTACTCTTCGTTTCGGCAGGGTGGAGTCGCACGCCACACTAACAAAAGCACCCCTAACTAGCGTTACGCAAAATTCGAAATATTATTATCAAAACGAGCTCTTACCACTCGAACAAAAGACAATAGGACCGGAGTGTCGCTCGCAAAACTATCTGCTATTCGTTAGCCGGCCGTAGGCGAAGTGTCGCGCGGTTCCTTTGCCGTGTCGACGGTCTTCTTTGCGGCATTCGGCTCCTGATTGGTTCCGGGGCCAGCAACGGTCGCGTTTTGGACGCGCCCTCGCTGGTCCCCGAAAGTTCCACCCGCGCCTCGACTAATAATTAGGTCAGAATAAACGTTTGTATTAATTTTAACGCCTTAATAGATTCCCGTAACTTTAGAATTGTTAATTTACTCCGAGAGGTAAGAGTGAATTGTTTGTGGGACGTTCCTCAGTGTTCTAAGCACAACTATGCGATCCCCGACTGAGGACATCGTCCGCGCATAATGCTGACGAACGAATCTCATGTGTGGCAACCAAGTTCGCTGCCCTCATTTGACATAAACAAGAATGCTGACGCATTCCAAGAATATGAAATAATAACCTAGTTAAACAGCGAACCTGGTGCTCCACCGACACAGATAACCAGCAGAGTCAGCATGAGCCACTTTTGGAACTCTCATATAAAAACGCTGGATCCTCTGCTGGGATTTGAATTTGCCCCCTTAAGGTCTGTTTGCCTTGACGGAGGTGAGGGGGCTTAAGGCGCAGGCGGGGTCCTGACGGACCCTTTGGCCGAACTAAAAGCAGACTACCCCTGGAGGTATATTATGGGCGCTATTTGATCGCGATATTCCCGATAGATAATGGGCAGCAGTTCCTACATGATTTCTATTATTGTGATTGTGGAACCTTTAGTAATCACATGGTGTCTTCTTATACTCTGTGAGCAGTGAGGAACAGTGCGGTTGGCGATGCCCAAGCCAGCCTCTAAATCCTCTTACTCACGAGAGCATGATGTAGATGAGATATGTGGAGGGTTGCGTCTCTATGGCTGCTCTCCCGCTCTCGTTCTCACATACCGAAGGCGCGGGATCGGCCCGACCCGGGACAGAGTTCCACGTGGTGTGTACCTATGGTAACATCGTGGCTAAACTGTACCTATGTGACGACCCACATACGCCTTAGGGGTTTAGTCCACTGGGCTCCTGGCGTGGCGGAGCTATCGAGAGGCTCACAATATCTTGCTTGCTGAACAATTGTCGATACGGCCTCAGGCTAGGTGCGACACGTCCTTGTGACTTTAATGGCTGTAGAACTTCCTGGGATTCGAATTCGAGCAAGTATCTTTAAGCAAAGAGTGTGCCACGGTATTAAGTTAAGAGACGCCCCGTAACAACGTTCCGATATTGTATATCTCCACGAGAGTAGTTAGCTCTCGAGCAAACTCTCGGGAACGCGAGTGGTAGTAAGACGTCTATATATTATTTAAAGTGCGTTGTAATATACCAATCAATAAATACGGTTCTTTCACTGATGTGTACGCGGGGTTCTAACTCCAAATTGGCAAACATCCCTACTATCTCTCCTACAACATCTTGGACAAGTCTATCCTGACCGGAGCGGTACCTCAGAAATCGTACCTACCAACCCGGCCGGACAACAGCTGTTTTTAGTTAATATCTCGTTAACTACGGCGGCTGGCCCATTTTCGGTAAGGAAAAACCTGCTCGAAATAACCTCAGGTATATCACCTTTCCGGCTTGTGTGATATTTACGGGACGCAGCGTGTATCAATTCCTGTTTTATGTTGGTCGAAATATGTAATTTGTATTTGTTTACATTTCTTGATTTCATATATTTTGTATTAAGAACTTCCTATTACTGAGCAGCAACCTGTGTTGTAAACTATTTTTTTTTTAATTTATATAGATAAACTTATACTGTACTTGGCCCATGTATTTGCATTTTTGATGCTTTTATAGTATAATAATGATGCATTTGTCTTCTAGAGTTCGCATGAGTAGTAGCTTGCTAACAGCTGAGTATTTACATGGAAAGCAATATTGTGCAAACTACGCACATACAAAAACAATAAAAGTATGATGTAGATCTTCGATAAGTCCAACAAAGAAAACTCATGATAAATTACCACAAGCAAAGCATAATATGTGTTAATGAGAGTTATTAAGTATAGCACTTAATAAAAGTAATGAATTAACTAAACCGAAAGGGACCCACAAAGGACGAAATCGTTAAAGAAAAAAAGTATTGTTATTCTGTTTGGTCTTTCCTCTCCTCGGCCCGTCTTGCAAACTAAATACTGCAGGATATAAAAACTCTTCTACGGTCAATAGAATTATTTATATAATTAATTTTGAAGTAACTTTTTAAACTAGTGATATTTCTTTTATTTTCAGTCGTTGCTACTACTAAATTATCTAGTTCGGAATGGTTCTGAACGAGTTGTTACATCGTCACGAGAACATATTTACGATCTCAGATCCCTGGAAAATTACACCTGTATTGATGAGTTTGGAAAAGATCAAGGAATAAATATCAGGCACAAAGTCAGAGAATTAATTGATTTTATCCAGGACGATGACAAACTGAGAGAGGAAAGGAAAAAGGCTAAAAAGAATAAGGACAAATATGTTGGTTTATCGAGCGAAGCAGTGGGTATGCGGTTTGGAAGTGGTGACAGGTGGACAGATAATCCTAAGTGGGGCAAAGGTAGTATTGAGGTATACAATGACTGGGCTAGAGATAGCAGAGGAAAAGGATTCGAGGATACCAATAATAGGTATGTGCAACTACTTTTTTATCTGCCATTTTTTCATAAAGTTGATTTTATTGGTACCATGCGTTGCTAATCTTCGTGCAACAGTGACGACGGTGAAAGAGAAGATTCAGATAACGATGCACGTCTGAGCCCAAGGAGAGGAGGTAGGGAGTACAGAGACACCATGGAAAGTACTGATAGCGTTAGTAAAACTACTACAGCATCAACATCTTCCACAAATGTATCGCCTGCTCGAATGGGGCGAATTATTAAGAAAGTGGATTTAGGCGCAGCAGCAAATTATGGAAGGGAACAATCTAATGTAAGTGCAGAGAGTTCGCTCTATTATAAACTAGAAATAAGCGTCGAAGAAAAAATGGCAAGGCTCGAGGAGATCGTCTATCTGGGGCTCATGAGTGTACCCGAATAAGGGGGATTTTGATGCTTAAAGGCAAAAGGCGATCTGTGCCACCACGTTAGACTTGCCGTCTTTTCCTCGACCAGTAGCATATGCTAAGTGATGTGTTATAATGGTATATATTCGATATATTTTGAGACTAATTCGATCTGAATTGAATTTATAGAATGCTACAACAGGATCACCGAACAGTTCCTTATCTTTGCCTGTTAAACAAAAAAATAAAAATGACATTCTAAATGACATTCTTGATGCACAAAATGGGAGCAACACCAAATCAGTTACTCATGATGACGACGATTTCAATCCAAGGGCGAATACTCACCCTGTCATACCAGCTCAGAAAATGAATGTAGATTTTGGTGATTTTACCAGTGCATTTGATTCCCCGGCGGTAAAAACGAAAGACAACGACGAGTTTGCGGATTTTACTTCGGCTTTCAATTCTTCGGTCACCGTATCTAATCCTGGGCACCCACAGTTATCGCAGGCACAAATCAATTTGATTGGGTCAATGATACCAAATATTAATAACTCTTTAACTGATAGTGTGAATAACGCTATATTTCCTAGTTCTCAGCAAACGATGACACCTTTGTCTATAAGTACGACGAGTGGAGACACGTTTCCTCAAAATTCCAACATAGGTAGTAACCTGTTCGATGCTTTACCGGTGCAGATGCTGAATAATCAACCAGCATTAAACAATAACACAGGTATGTGATTATAAAGAATCTTTCTGATTCTTATTAATAATTTCCAAATTTTTATTTAAGGAAAATGAACACCTGCCTAATGTTCTTAACACGTACAACGCCGATGACAACACGGTGTTTTCACGTGTGCCTTTACAAACATAGAATTAATACAGCAAGGGCATTGAACGTGTTAAGAGGCCATTTACCTATGAACGATCTGAAAATTGGTGGGATTTCATACATTTTTTTTAAACATTCCAGTACGTCTAACGCTATAATTATTTCTGCTGTTTGTTCGCCTACTTGTTCGCCATACATGAGAATTTTTTAAACAGTTTTAATCAATTGTTTATTGGACTAATTTGGGCCACCATGAAGCCGTGTTTAAAAATTGTATGTTGCTGGCGCGGTTGATTGTTGTTCTCCGCTGGATCAAAGGAACAGATCTGGATACCGTCATATCCCAATCTTCAAATTTTTTTACTGTACCCAGTGTATTTCTGGTCGCTGGTCACGAATCCGTAAACCAAAGTTGGCGCTCGGTTTTAATTCCGTAGGTATAAGCACTCAAAGTACGGAAAATGACAGGTTAAGGCGCCACCATCTTGTGGCTGCAGCTGTGCCTGTACCCGCTGTTGGCGTTTGGTGAATCCACCCATACAGACTTGCGCGTGCATAACACGTACGCACACATAATTACTGTCCTCGTGCACCAACAATATACATATTTCACAAACACGCAACGTGAAACAAATTATTCGTATAGAATATTTCATTAATTGACCAACTATGCTGTATAGACAACAGACAACGTTTCAGATATGTAAAGTGATGTTAAATAAATCTTATGCGTGTCATATTTAATAAATATTCTCCATAAAAAATCAACCGATTTCTAAAACAATCATTTGGATGTACAGTTGTTATAAACCAATTTTAAATCAAATGAACACCTATAAGTTCTTTTGAAATACCTCATAGTAACGTTTACATTGTTGTAAAAGAAGCAAACACCTTCGATTGCTTACGGAATAATTTATGCTAATACGTGCCGTACGTGATTTCTTACGGTATAATTCATGTTAACGGAAACTGTTTCTAAAGCAAGCAAACATCTGCATTTATTTATCTTACAATTGATACTAATCCAAAAACAATTCCTAAAGCACACAAATTCCCCATTGCTTACGGAATAATGAATGCTAATGCGGAAACTATTTCTAAAGCAAGCAAGTACCCGTGATTGCTTACTGAATAATTGACCCTAGTGCGGAAAGAGTTTCTAAAGCAAGTAAGCACCTGTGATTGCTTACAGAATAATTTATGTTAGCGTGGAAATTACCTGTAAAGCAAGCAAGCACCTGCGACTACTTATTAAATAATATATGCCAGTGCACAAAATATTTTTAAAGCAAGCAAATACCTCCATCTATGTATCTTACACTTGATGGTAACCCAAAAACAGTTTGTAAAGCAAGGAAATCCCACCATTGATTACAGAATAATGTATGCGAATGTGAAAATTATTGATGCTGATTCAGCAACTATTCATAGCGCACAGGAATACTTGTGTTTTTTATGGCGTATCTTATGATAGTGCGGAAAGTGTTTTAATTTCAGGCGTTTGCTTATTTTACAACAATGATGCATTAATTAATTAGATGTAAACTGTTTCCGTGTGCCTAAACAGCATAATAGGTGACATAATTAAATATCATGTACGAATCAAACATGTTTCGCATTACTCTAATCATTTCAAACAGGTTACAAAATGCTTAACCACTACATTTTGAAAAAAATTGTGGTAAAAAAATCTTCGAAATTTCGTAAACTTTTTGATTTACAGCCTACCAAACTTTTAGGTAAGGTTATTTTTAAAAATTCATATCTCACGAACTATTAACAATATCGCATTCCGACATATTTGACTACATTCATAAGAGATCAAACTTTTAATAAAAAAAATACATAATTGTTAGATTGCGCTTATAATCATTAAAAAAGTTAATTTGAAAAAAAGAAATTGCTGTTTCTGCGAAAACACAGTAGCAAATTTTTAAAAATTTTTTTACAACAATTGCGAAGCCTTCTCTAAAGAATGACGTGCGAAACTCGGTGGACGTTTTAAAACTTTTGGCGATATGATTTTTTATTCGCCAGCGCGCCCGTCAGGCGCAGCCCTGGCAATCCACTCAAATGGTAGTTTGAAGTGAAAAGTTGTGGTGTAATTGTTTTTAGTGGCATACTTTATGTTTTTTGGGGTGCTGAATACGAACCTGAAACTGGCCAACAAACATTTTTACGGCAAATATGAGTAATCATCAAAGAACTATAAAAATTTTGTTTTTTTGGCTTATTATATGAAAAATAAGCTTTTTACGCAAAGGTGGCTACACGTAAAAATAAAGAAGAGAAAATTACCTACAATTCATGTTGTTATCATTTTTTTGTACTACGTATGGTTTCCCGGCAAAGGGGCTGTATAACTGGACAAAAAAATTACATGTTAATGTTGGCGGTAATTAAATGCACAAAAATGCATAGGTAACTTTGATAAGCCATAACCTGGCGAAAAAAAATCGTACGCACTTCATTTTTTTTTCAATTTGCAGGTAAAAGTCCATATTCCACAATGGTTGTCATGATATTTACGAGAAAAATTCTCTCTACCCCGTAGAATGTGTCAAAGTATGCAATGTTTTGGAGAGGTAGATTTTGATGCCCAGTTGAAGAAAGAAGAGAAAGAAGCCCAAAGAAGAGAAAGTTACCTACAATTCATCTTGTTATCATTTTTCGGTATGACATATCGTTTCCACGCAAAGGAGTATTATAACTGGGGAACAAAATGAACGCAAAAAAAATCCACGTAAAAAATTTGCCAACTTCAAATAAACATACCTCCGCGAAAAACTGTTATATCTGAAAGAGTTTTTTTCACTTTAAAGGGTGAAGTCTGCACTTTCAGGAACTGTCGTTAGGTTTTGAATTTAGCCTCCCCCTTCCCTATTCTAACAAAAGTAAGGACGTGTTACGTCCCTAAAAACGGCGGAAGAGGGAGGCTAAATTCAAAATCTAGAGATGGTTCCTTAAAGCACAAACTTCATCCTTGAAAATGAAAAACAAATCTATCAGATATAACAATTTTTCCAGGAGTTACGTTTATTTGAAGTTGGGTAAATTTGTGACGTACATTTTTTTTGCGTTAATCGTGTTCCTCAGTTATAACGCCCCTTTGCGCGGAAACCATATGTCGTACCAAAAAATGATAACAACATGCGTTCGGGAATCGTCAAGCCGGGAGGTGGCTCCCCCTGCCACCTCGCAACGCAACTCGGTCGGTCTCTCTCGCTCTCTCGCAGGCCTGCGTAGAACCCACCATGAGAGCCAGGACAAAGGAGCAAGCGGGCCCTCTCGAGCTCGCAGGAACCGGTTTTCGGCCATCTTATCACTCTTCTTCCGGTAACATCTACTCGAACACGTGGACTTCGGCGTGTTCGGACAATCACGTTTTTTTATCGGAATAACTCGGCGAAATTTCGTAAACGTTACCTTTATTTTCTCATCGTCAACCAAAGACAAGTTTTGTTTGTATAGTTATATATTTTTAGTTTGATTGGCAGGAATTTCCTTACTGAAAAAATACATTCCACTTTTAGTTCTTTTGTGACAAAAGTGTTTCGGTATTTTCGTCTTTCCTCTTGACCCTCTCCCCACATCACCTCACTAGAAATTCGGTATATCGCGAAAAAACAACATGAATTGTACGTGATTTTCTGTTCTTTATATTTATATCGAGCCACCTTTGCTTAAAAAGCTTAGTTTTCATGTAATAAGCCAAAAAACAACATTTTTATCGTTTTTTGATGATTTCTCATATTTACCGTGAAAAATTTTGTTGGCCAGCTTCAGATTCGTATTCGGCACCCCAAAAAACATAAAGTAAGCCACTAAAAACAATTACACCAGGACTTTGCACTTCAAACTACCATTTGACCGGACTACCAGGACTGCCTCTACCGAATACAAAATTATATCTCAAAAACTAGGACCGAAGCCACCATGATTCTCGCTTCATTCTTTAGAAGAGGCTTCACAGTTATTATAAAAAAATTATTAAAATATTAGCGGGTGGCCTTTGGCAGATACAGCAATTTCTATTTTTTAAACAAACTTTTTTAATGTTTATAAACATTATCCAACAATTATGAATTTTTTTATTGAACGTTTGTTCTTTTATGAATGCAATCGAATTTGCCGGAATGCGACATTGTTAATAGTTTAGGAGATATGAATTTTTGAAAATAACCTTACCTGCAAGTTTTCTCAAAAATTCTTCAAATTTTTTTCTCCGCGAACACTACATAGTCAGAAAAATTCATAAAAATGTTCGACCGTCTGTAAAAAGTGGTTCACTTGACCCGAAATGACCCTGTCTCATATCCCGGTTTAACTGTTCCTTCACCTGCCAGATGGGAAGATCAGATTTTGCGTAGGAAGACTATAAATATTGTCTTACTCTGGTTGGCAAGCGTTTTTCGTTAATAATTCAAAAATGAAGGCGCGACCAACATTTTGGTAAATGGACAAGTGGTTCAGATTCACACCAGCTACCCCCCAGTTCGAGGTGTTACACTAATTGCGGAACATCCTGTATAATCTAATTGTTCGATATTAAGGTGGACTGTATCTCGGATGGTGGAAAGGTGATGAAATTATTCGTACACGTGCATTTTATGATGAGAAAAAATAACAGTTGATTTATTCAGACATGATGCGAACCGAGCAAATGAATATTTACAATGATATTTCCCGAGATGAATATATATACACGGAGTATTTACATACGCAGTTTCAGTGTGATGCGTGTGAGGGATGTAATAGTATAAAAGAGATTTTACCGTGGGGTGCCTATGCACGTGTGGTGAATGTGAATGTGGAAGTCCTGAGTCGTTTGTCCGTGTGAATAGCCTTGTTTCGTCCGTGGATGTGGTCACTGAATTTATATGAATGTATGAGAAAGCCGTGAGATGAAAATGGAATGTGATATGATACTGTGGTCAAATTATAACAAAAAAAACAAAGGAACGCTCGACTCGATCCGTACGACTTCGCGATTCAACGGTTATTGAAGAAGACAGTATGGCGTCGCATCATGCCCACTGCGTAGGGCATGCTGGGCATCACGTGACGACGCGCGCATTCCAAAACGTCCTAAGACGCCTTAGAATGGTTTTTGGACATAATTTGACTTCCGGTATGAAAACTGCCGTGAATGAATAACGAGCCTCGTGAAACCTGCTTTCCCGATCCGTCGGGAATGCAGATTTCGCGAACATTTCCGCCCGCCATCAGCAACCGTTGCTGATGAAAATAATGGTCGGTTGTAAGTCGATCATCCCGTGGATGGAATTGGTAACGGCGCCAGCTTCGTGATGGGCCGCGTGAGGGTTGTAGTAGCCGTCTTGATACTGACTACCCTGGTGAATCCGTCCTTCCCTGGATGTAGTGCAATGACCCGTGCCAAGGGCCATTTCGTAGGTGGGAGTCTCTCGTCCGTGATAAGTACGAGTGAACCCACCTTTATCTCATTCGAAGGATGATGCCACTTCGAAATCGCTTGATGTCGTTGTAGATACTGTGCCGTCCATTGAGACCAAAACCGTTGTATGTTTCGTTGAATCAGCTGCCACCGTGACAGCCGATTCACCTCCAAGTCCTCTAACATCGGTTCGGGCAGGGTTGTAAGGGCACTGCCCGTCAGAAAGTGGCCTGGAGTTAATGCCGAAACGTCATCGGGGTCGTCGCTCAGTGGTTCGAGAGGCCGTGAATTGAGGATAGCTTCAATCTGAGAAAGCATTGTAGAGAGCTCCTCAAATGTAAAAACCGTCTCCCCTACGGTACGCCTGAGATGAAATTTTATTAATTTCACCACAGCTTCCCATTTTCCACCCATGTGTGGAGCCGCAGGTGGATTAAAATGCCACTGAGTCCTATCCTGTGACAGGATAGAGGCGACCGTGTGGTGTTCCCGTTCCGCTTGTTGGAACATCTTCTGTAATGCCGTGTCTGCTCCGATAAAATTCGTGCCGCAATCCGAATATATCGTCCGTGGTATGCCTCGTCTTGATGTAAACCGTCGATATGCTGCGATGAACCCTTCCGTAGAGTAGTCGCTCACCGTTTCGAGATGGACTGCCGAGGTTGTGAAACACACAAACACGCAGATCCATCCTTTCAATGTTTTTGCTCCACGGCCCTTCCACGTTTTAATGGTGAGGGGCCCGGCATAATCGACTCCCGTGGTTGAAAAGGGCCTCGATGGTGTTATGCGAGAAATCGGCAGCTGTCCCATGAGCTGCTGGGCTCGTACTCCCCTTTGCCGTGCACATGAGATGCACCGAAGAATATGCGCCTTTACTGGAGCCCTGCCTCCAATAATCCAATATGATTGTCGAATATTTGCAATTGTAAGTTGCGTGCCGCCGTGAAGAGTCCGTAAATGTGCCTGTTGGATGATAAGTGATGATAATTTGGAAAAACGAGGTAAAATCGCTGGATGCTTTTCTTCGAAAGTGAGGGCCGACATTTTGAGTCGACCTCCCACTCGAATTACTCCCTGATGATCAATAAATGCGGTAAGCCTCGAGAAGGCATGATTTTTCGATAGCACTCCGTTTGTATTGAGCGTCCTCAATTCGTGCGAAAAATATGCTGCCTGTGTTGCCTTTACCCAAAAAATCCGTGCTTTTTCCATATCCGTGGATGGAATAATGGTAACCGTAGAGGAATCCAGTGTGCCCTTTAATCTCGATAAGATTCTAAAACAAATTGCTGTGATTCTTATCAATTTGTGGAGTGACGAATACCTGTGTATGATATCCCAATGATAATCAATTTTGGGTGCGGCAGCCGTTAATGCAATTCCTAGACGAGCTTCTAGTGCACATAAGTCGTCCGTTTCCGTGGGTTGTGGAGGCCAAAATTCCCGTGGTTGGATAATCCATGGTGGTCCCGCCCACCATAGAGGGTGATCTGTCAGTTGTTCCGTTGTTACGCCCCGTGAAGCGCAATCTGCAGGATTGGCCGTTCCTGGCACGTGTCTCCAGTGACCAGCTGGAGTAAGTTCGTGTATTTGCGTCACTCTATTCCGTATGAAATCCTTCCACTGCGATGGATGTGCTTTGATCCACGTAAGTGATACCGTAGAATCCGTCCACAAATGAATATCCGTTACCGTCAATTGAATCGTGGCTACGATGTGTTTAACTAACTTTGAGAGTAGCAGCGCTGCCGTTAATTCGAGGCGCGGGACCGTAAGGGTTTTAATTGGAGCTACCTTTGTTTTGGAGCAGACGATGGATGATTTGGCGCCTGTGGACGGTGACCTGGTGACGATATACACAACTGCACCCATTGCAAGTTGTGATGCATCAGAGAAGCCGTGGATTTCAACCGTAGAATTGGAGTAGGTATTAAACCACCGTGGAATGGAGATACTGGCCAGTTTCTTGAGATCTTCTCTGATTATCGTCCATCGTGATGCTATCTGGGGCGGTAGTGGGTCGTCCCAGCCGATCTTATGCAACCAGAGCTCTTGCAGAAGCATTTTTGCTCTGATTACGACCGGCGATATAAAGCCGAGTGGATCGTATATCTGTGCCACTTCAGATAGGATGAGCCTCTTCGTAAATGCTCCGTTTTGGTCTTGAATCCGTGTGAAGAATGTAAACTTATCGCCGTGTGGAAGCCATGAAATACCGAGTATTTTGGTTGCGCAGTCATCGAAGGTAATAGATTTTGTAGCCTCAGTTGATGCAAGTGCCTTGAGAAGACTTTGACTGGTGGAGTGCCATTTGGCTAGAGGAAATCCGCCCGCGTTGCACAATCCCACTAATTGTTTTGCAACGTTTTTGAGCTGCCGTACCGAATCTGCTCCACCGAAAATGTCGTCAACGTATCTTCCCTTCATAATGGAAGGCACTGCTAGAGGAAACCGTTGGCCCTCGTCTTCGGCCAATTGTATAAGTGCTCGCACTGCTAAGAATGGAGCAGCTCTCGTACCGTATGTTACCGTAGTAAGCTGATATGGCACTTCGTTGTAATTTTCATCGATCCACAGTATCCGTTGCAAATCCCAGTCATCCTTGTGAACTTTGATCTGCCGATACATTTTTGTGATATCCGTAGCGAATATGTGTCGATGATGCCGTATCCATATCAGTACATCCGTAATGTCCAACATTAAATTCGCACCCGTATGCATAATATCGTTGAGAGATTTCCCTGTGGTGGTCGAGCTTGAACCGTTGAACACAACCCGTAACTTTGTGGTGGTGCTTTCAGGCTTGAGTACTCCGTGATGAGGTAAATAGTAGACTGGTCCGTGAATCTTTGTCGATGTGCAACCATATGGGACCCTCAACCCTCCTGAAGCCGAAGCTTCATGTGCCAAGGTCATCCCGGTTACAACACCAACGTCAGATTCTACCGTATTAGTCTTTCCTATTTCTTTTCCGTCACCTGAAGTCCGTACCATGTGTCCAAGCTCCTTGTATTCTTCCATGAATGCAGTATACATTGTTCGATATTCATCGTTCCGTTTGAATTTTCTCAACATGCGTTGAAGGCAATGGTGAGCCGTTGCATGAGAAATTCCGAGGCTGGATGGGGATGAAATTAGCGGAAGCCGAACAATGTACCTTCCAGAGGGATCCCGTGTATGCGTAGATTTAAAATGATCTTCACATTCCTGTTCTTCGGGTGTCAATGCACTTGAACTGTCACACTTAACCTCTTCTTGAACCCAAAACCGTGTTAATAACTCTTGGAGGTTATCTTCCTGGAGTTGAACCGCTGTATCACAGGTTGAAGAGGTTAACTCCGTGGATGGTGCGACGGGGCCAAGTACAAGCCAACCGAATATGGAAAGTTGTGCGATGGGCATTGATGGAGAACCTTTGATAATATTTGGTTTTATTATCTCACCGTATGAATCCGCTCCAACGATGATGTCAATCTTCCTGGGTGTTATAAAGTCTGGATCGGCTAACCTCAATTTCTCTAAGTGTGGCCACGTCCGGACTGAAGATTGAAACGTTGGCAATATTGTCGTCACATTTTTCAAAATGTGAGCTTGCACCGTGACTGAGGCCGTAGTATGCATTGATCGCAGTGTAAGGGAGACTACACCGCGTGTCTGTGTGGATTTGTGTCCACCAATGCCAATGATGGATAACGATGAATGTTGGCGTTGGACATTAATTCCCTGGATGAACTCTTCCGAAACAAATGTCAATTCTGATCCGGAATCAATAAGTAGACGAGCTTTGTGGTTACATACCATTGTAGTGATATGTACCGTGGCTGTGGCAAGCAGGGTGGATGATGGACCGTAGAGGTTAGCTGTCACTTTTGGTGGTTGTCCGTAGAGGTTATGTGACACTGGTGAGGGTGGTCCGTAACTATAATGTGGAGGCTGTGGATGGTTTACTGAGGCTATTGCTTGCGTACCGTGGTTGTAATGTGGAGTCCGTGGCTGTCGATGAGGGTTCCGTGGCTGAATTGTGGTGTTCCGTGGCTGTTCTTCGACGACTGCACCGTCTCCTCAATGAGGCGCAGAGGAGGTGCTTGGTTTTGGTTTGGTGACCGTGGATGGGGTGGCCTTGGCTGTGCTTCCATGATAGGCATCGTCATGGAGCATGGAGTGGTGCCGCCCTGCACAGGTGAGGCAGTTTACCGTGTTGCGACACGCACTCACTCCATGACGCCCCAAGCAATTGAAGCACAGCCGTTTGTTCAGAACCACTTTCCGTCGATCTGGCACACTCAGAAGACGAAACCGTGGGCACCGTACTATGTAGTGTGATTCACCACAGTAATCACACTTTACCACTTCTGTGGTGCTCGTGGATGAGGAGACCGTTGTGCGCGCTTCCTTCCGTGGTTGAGGCGCAACTGGAGTAGTGGCGGTGAGGACTCTCCGTGGCTGAGTCACCGTCTTGCTGGGAACCGTGGATGTCTTCGCAGGCACTTGAGTTTTGGCGGCATAGGTCTTGGCTTCCATAGCCGTGTTTGCCTCCACTCTTTCCAAGGCTCGTGCCTGCGAGGTGATAAATTCCTCCAGCTGCGCAAACTTGGGATATTCCGATGCGCTTCCCAAGGAGGTCTCCCACAGCTCCGACGTGATGGGGTCCAGGTGCCGGGTGAGCTGATGCACCACGATGCAATCCGTGTGGTCCTCATTCATCGCCCGGAGGGCTCTATATGCCTCCGAGACCTGGGACAGAGCTGTGGTAAGCGCCGTGGCTGTCCGTTCTGGTACCCGTGTGAGGTTCATGATCTGGTCCAGCTGCGTCTGAACCAGGAACCGTTTGTTTTCGTACCGTGCCTCGAGCAGCTCCCATGACTGCTCGAGGGATGCACCAACCAACGGCAATCCGCTGATCAGTTTGAGAGGTTCGCCCGTCACGCAACCTCTCAAATAATGGAGCCGTTCCACGTTGGTGAGCCGTTGGTTGGTGAGGATCATTTGCATGAGGAGATCCTTGAATGCGGGCCACTCAGCGTAGTCTCCGTTGAAAGTTGGGAGTGAAATCTCCGGCAACTTAGAGTGAAACCGTCCGTCCGTGGATGGTCTGGAGGGCTGCATCGCCTCCACCTTCTGCCGTAGGCGTCCCAGAGACAGCCGTGATGCGCGGTAAGCCTTTGATTCCCGTCCGTGGATGTCCTCCTTGAAATACTCGTGGTCCAGGAACGCCGCTGGCCAATGGACCTCGAAGTATTCATGTTGTTTCTGGAACCGTGAATGCAGTTCCTCCAGGTGCTCCATGATGAGGTCAATGTCGACCTCCGTCACGGTCTCCGGGTCGATAGGCACTTCCCGTTGAAGTGCCTCGACGTCCTTAACCCTGCTCAACTGGGTGTTGAATTTGAGCAAGAACTCTGTGGGCAGCCGTGCCGGAGACTTGCTCCGCAATTGCTTTGAGGAGTCCGTGGATGGGGTGGGTGTGAGGGAAGCCGTCTTGGAGGTTTTCGATGCCGTTGCTGAGGAGTCCGTGGATGCTTTGGCCTCCTTCTCCTTAGAAGGAGGATCGTCGCCGCCGGCCATCTTGAGGCGATCCGTGCTTCACTTCGAGGAGTGAACGATCCTTGGTGTGAGAATCCTGTTGGTAGGCCGCATTGTGTAAGAATATAACCGCAGAAACCGAGAAATGTCCCACCGCGCACACAAAGAAATTAAACGCAGCACATGTGAAAAGTCCGCTGAGCACCGCTTCTGTTTACGAAACCCGTGTAACGGTTCTCAACGCCCGATGAATGTCCCGTACCGTACACACGCGATCGCGAATAATCTCCACCATCCGGCTCGAAGGACCAAAAAATGTTCGATATTAAGGTGGACTGTATCTCGGATGGTGGAAAGGTGATGAAATTATTCGTACACGTGCATTTTATGATGAGAAAAAATAACAGTTGATTTATTCAGACATGATGCGAACCGAGCAAATGAATATGTACAATGATATTTCCCGAGATGAATATATATACACGGAGTATTTACATACGCAGTTTCAGTGTGATGCGTGTGAGGGATGTAATAGTATAAAAGAGATTTTACCGTGGGGTGCCTATGCACGTGTGGTGAATGTGAATGTGGAAGTCCTGAGTCGTTTGTCCGTGTGAATAGCCTTGTTTCGTCCGTGGATGTGGTCACTGAATTTATATGAATGTATGAGAAAGCCGTGAGATGAAAATGGAATGTGATATGATACTGTGGTCAAATTATAACAAAAAATACAAAGGAACGCTCGACTCGATCCGTACGACTTCGCGATTCAACGGTTATTGAAGAAGACAGTATGGCGTCGCATCATGCCCACTGCGTAGGGCATGCTGGGCATCACGTGACGACGCGCGCATTCCAAAACGTCCTAAGACGCCTTAGAATGGTTTTTGGACATAATTTGACTTCCGGTATGAAAACTGCCGTGAATGAATAACGAGCCTCGTGAAACCTGCTTTCCCGATCCGTCGGGAATGCAGATTTCGCGAACACTAATAGAAGGGAGAATTATATGTATCTTGAACAAAGGGAATGATAAAGTTGCGGGATTTGAGCGGTGAGGAATCTGGTTTGCTAGGATAATCAATGATTAACAACATTATGAAAACAGCAGGTTTATTAAAAAAATAAGAAACGATACCTATTGATAAGGTGTCCAGTGAAATAGCTGCGTGTGAGCCTAACCAATCTTAATGTCTTGAAGACGCTTCATTCTTTCAAAATAGCTCACTTCAGAGTGCGTTGAGCAGTTGCGTTGATTGCAAAACTTATTTATTAACAATTAATGCGATGAGCACTAAGCTTTTAAACAGAATTTATAATATTAATAATACGGCGTGCACGTATTATAATGTTTAAACAAATAATGGCGATCGATCGCTTGTAACCGAAATCGATGAAAAACAGGGGCAGGATTCAGCAAAATCTTCGAAGCAAGTCTTCGAAGACCGCGTGCGCGAGAAACTGCGCTTGAGGCCAAAGTAAGAATTTGATTGGCTAATACGGGCTCGAAGAGCGCCCCTGTCGAATTCGGTTGAGCTCATCGATGGACAATGTTGCTTATTGAACATATAAAATATTGGAAAATAATAATCTTTGTTTCAGGAACTTCAAAGACGGATCTTTTAACAGACTTAGATACATTGAATTCCTTGTCGACTGGGTCAACCGAGGCGCGCACAAACAATAGTAGTAATGCCAATTTCTTTACCAATATAAACTCACCATCTTCTAGCACAATTGATAATGAAGGTAAGAATATTTCAGCCATTTATACGTATTTGAACATTGGCCATATAAATCAGTAATACTTTGATGTATTAAATTCGTTATTTATAAGTGTAAGAATTTCATCGTACAAAAGGCTATGTAGTAGCATCAAACTCTTTACCCAGAAGTATAAAAATTTAATATTCACTATACACAAATCTAACTCAACGTTCGAAAACATATATTTAACCCATCTGCATCACGACCACATCCAGTTGGCAGCTGACCAATACACTCCAAATTTGTCATAGACAAGCAGACATAGATTCCGTAGAAAGATCATTGATTAATATAAAATATAGTTTGACCACCTCGAAAACCCCTGTTCGTTCTTTCCGGAAAATATACAAGGTCCAGTCTCGCGTACTTGTACTTGGCCCTTGTCTCTTGATACTTTTATATTTGGTCCATTTAACAGAAATTGACTTGCGGTAATAAATACGGGCAATTGTCATTGGTTTATACTTCAGCATACTGTAATGTCGAATAATGAAATATATTTTATAATATACTTTTTTATGCAATTGAATATATTGGGTTGGTGCATAGTTATCCGCGGTTTTTTTCGAAAGATTTTATTGAACAAAAAAAAAAAAAAAATGTTTGTCCAAAACATGTTTAAATAATTATTCAGGAGCGTATTCACCATCCACTTCAAGGACTGCTTCCCATTTGCTTCGCAGTCGGTCGATTCCACGGGCAAAGAAGTCACGATTCTTGGAGGCAATCCACGCTTTGACGTCGGGCACCAAGTGATCAAAATCGTCGTAAATTTTGTTCCTTTGCAAGTGTTTCAACGAGCGGTTGACGTGGTAGTCCGTGGGTGCTTCGGTCGGTGAATATGGTGGATATAGGAGCAGATCCCATTCCTTATTGGCGATGAATTCGACGACACGACGCTCAACATGCGGACGTGCGTTATCGTGGTGGAAGAGGATATGGTTCTTTTTGTGCGGTCTTTTTGTCTGGATGGCAGTGTGGAGGCAGTCAAGTTAAGCCAGATAGACGTCGCTGTTGATGTTGAACTTCCGCTTGCCGTTTTTGTCCGGAATCCGCCACTGTAGATGCTCATCGTCGTCATTCCAACAAATACCATTTGCCGTTTGAGATGATTCCCCAGTGGAAGATTCCGCTTCTGTCCCACCACAGACACCACATAGCCTTCTTACAGTGGACGTCTTTCGGTATTCCATTGGGGGAAACATCTGGCGTAACGCAAACCTTTCTTTTGACGTTTTTGAAGAGTAGCCATGGTTCATTACCAGTGACGAGATTCTTAAAAAATGGCGTTTGCTCGTTTTGCTGCAGCAAATCGTTAGAAATTCGGACACGTTCGGCCTTGTTGTTGTTGGAGAGTTCGTGGGAGACCCATCCAGCCAATTTCCACACTTTTCCAAGCTTTTTGAGGCGTCAAACGATCGTTGAGTGTTCCACATTGAAGTCTTCAGCCAGCATTAGTGTTGTGAGGCTTTCGTCCTCTTCAACCGCTGCCAAAAGTGCCTAATCGCCAAAATCCGATGGCCGACCTCTTCCTGCCTTATCCTCCAAGTTTGTATCACCCGATTTGAAGTAGGCAAACCACTCCTGACATTGCCTTTCGCTAATTGTTCCTTCGCCAAAAAGTTCGTTGAGATCGCGAAATGATTGTGTTAGCTTCCATCCTTTCTCGAAGTGGCAGCGCATAATATGACAAATATGAATATGGTTTTCGACACGCATTTTTATCAACTACATAGAGAACATTATTTTTATGAAAAAAAAAAACGCCAATTTTCATTAAAGAAAAACTCGTCAATATAGACCGCGAATAATTATGCACCAACCCAACAGTTACGTCAAATTATACAATTCCGTTAATAAACATTGCGTTTAATGCAATAGACGCAGCAGGAACATTACCACGTTAAGTGCTACGCTAATTTTGACGCCCTTTTCCTTCATACCGTGCGACAACGTTGTGCAGTGGCATACGCTCGGCGCGTGAGCGAATGCCTAAGCAAAGGACAAAGGTAACCAGAGAGTTGCTGGGTTGCTCAAAGACTGTTCTTCTCGCAGAAGATACAGTACAGAATGATTTGTTTGAAGCAGTCCTATAAAATATTTCCATAATGTTCTTGCCCATACGATTCATAATGTTATCGAATATAGAAAGTGATACATCCACTGAATTAATTTTCCTCCCGTAGCATAAACGAAAAATCGATTGCTGGTCCGTACGAAGTAGCGTGTCGTAAACGGTAAGTCTGGTACTGGTTCCTAGGGATCGGCTAAAGCACTTAATATGGTACCGAAACGTATCTAACGGGAGTTTGTGCAGGCGGTTCGTCCGTGAATGGTCTTTGTAATAAATATTGTTTATTGGCATCTTATTTTCAATCTTTTTTTATGCCCAGAATTTTCTCAGTGTCGAAAATTTCCTCATCGACAGATTTCTTTGCTTTCCGAACAAGCCCCGCTTGTTTTGTTGCGTGGGGGGCTATATTTGATTATACCTCTAAATTTTGTTTTAAGTGTATGGTTGTTGTATTTTTTTTTTTGGTGAGATGTTCCACACAAAAGTTGTACGTTTCTAACTGATGTATTACGTAATAACGTTAGTTTGCACTTGAACAGCGTTGCCAAGATCACGGAAAAATCACCTTAAAATTTGTATATGATTTAAATAAGTTTAAATAAGTTGACTCTAACACCTAAGTCTTGCAGGGAAATAGTGTCTAACATGGAGTGTGCGTAAAGTGCCCCCCTCTGATTTGGATGAGTTTTGAACACGCTAGACTAGACAGGATATTCTGTATGTAACCACAAGGCTATCTTGAAGTGCTCCATCCTTTCAAGAAATTCGCCGAAAAAGTTTTCGAGTTTTATACAGCGTGTCCCGTATCTGATCGAATTCCATGATATGGGGGGTAGCTGGGGCGATTCTGAACAACTTTTTCCTTAGCAATAATGTTGTAAGCGCCCCCGATTTTGAATTATTAACGAAACGGCTAGGCCAATCCGAGCGCGTATCTGGCGCGCGCTCGAAACGAGAGTGTGGTCTCTGAATCGCGCTCCACCGCGAGCGTGAACAAGTAGATCGCGTGGGTATCGAGGGAAGCGTACGGCAAATATCACACATTGTTTTCAAATAAACTAATGCTCGTTGAATAACTGTGTTTAATACTCTTACCCGCTATTCAGTAGGAACGAAGATTGTAGTATTTGTGGAAAAAATGGTTTCCTTAAGAGTACGTTATCAGGTGGGTAAATTATGGTTTAAGATAAACGATACGAATAACTAACGTTAGAAAAGCCTTGTTAAGCTCACCCATTGGTCCACGAATCAATCTACTTCGACGAAAGTAGGTCGTTGGTAGTAGGTCACAGTGCCGATTTTGTCCTTTGTAAGAATCTCGAGAACCTCAAAAGCTGATTTTACGGCCGGGTCGGTGAACTCACTTGTCACTGACACACACAGTAGGAACGGCACTTGCCTAATTATGGCAGGGCGCACGGCTAATCGCAGGTCCGTGGACACCCCCGAGAGTCGAGCGGCGATCGGCGATCGCATACTTATCACACTTGTTTCACAAAATCTGATTCAAATCAGTATAAAAATGATGCATTTTGCATAAACATCCGGTGTCTAGTTATAATGCACAGGAATTGAAAATGTAGTGTGGAAATACAACCGGTCACTTTACCGAACGTGCATTTCACTGCGCAACCACTATCACCGATAACACTGAATAAAACAATTATGTAGAGAAACGTAATTGAACCCACATTAGAGATATTGGTGGCCCTGATAAGGGCCGATTGTTATTGCCAAAATTGCCAAGATCGGCCCGATGTACCCTCCTCGCGCTTGCATACACGCCTCGGAGCGCCGGCGGACGTTGCGCTGCACTTTTCCCAATGTTTCTCGACTAAGAAACGAAACAAATATCCCGTAATACTCCGCGTTAGTTCGTTGCTGCATGGTATCCTTTCGGTTTGAAAAACGATTCTGCCAGCTCTAGCGTTTCTTGGGTCTTGCTTAGAAGGACATTCGTTAGGGAAGGGATATTTTTACAATAGAACAACGGAGTGGCTCGCACATTTGGAGTCACCGTTCATTCAGCAAAAAAATACCCGCGCGCTCGGGGTGGCCGCATGGTCTTCGTCACTACAAACGCGCTAGCGAAGACACACAGAAAGGAGTGCCATAAATTTCAGTATGGTCCATACCGTGCCGTAAAGGGAAAGTGTGGATATTTTACGAAATACGTGCATCGGTTTAAAACTGCATCGATAGCGTACATGCAACATAAACCTTTAATATTTTCTTACGATTCTTTCCGCGAAGACGGAACAGTACACACAACTTGTAAAATGATTAATTTAATATTGCCTTGTATTAGCGAAGACAGTGTTTGACATGCATTTCGAGACAGACATCATTATATCTATCAACATTTTGGTCGTCTGGAACAGATCCCCCTGATCGGGCCCATGTACCGCGGCACGCTTTGCTGCTCGCGTTCCCGTAAACATTCGGTTGCCGCGCGCGTGCGATAATCATAATAAGATCGAAATCAGAGATTCTCAGGAAGCCGACTGTTTAAGCATTTCGACACGCCGCAAACAGTGTCTTCGCTCTTGTACTTTTATTCACGCCATGCACTCGACACCAAACATTGCACAGCATTAAGTTTATAATATTCTAAATGACACGGGCAAGCGTGTATGCGTCGCAAATAGTGTCTTCGCTATACAATACAATATTAAATTGATAATTTTGCGAATTGTATGTAGTGTTCCGTTTTTGCGGGAAGAATCGAAAGAAAATATTAAAGGTTTACGTTGCGTTTACGCTGCCGAATCGTTTTTCGAACCGAACGGATAACATGCAGCAACGTACTAAATGTCCAATTCCTATGCTGCGTTTACGCACGCTAGTCGCAGTCGTGTACTAAAAACTGAAACACATGGCGCAGTAACTGAATGGAACCTATTGATGTGCCGACGGGTCAAGTGATGCGACTCGGGTTAGGATGGATTCGTATGCTACGGCTAGAACCTCAATTCGCGCGCGGCTTTCGTTGGATGGCCCATAAATTACACTGCTTCGGGAAAAACTGAATGGAATCCATTCATTTGGCTGCAGCTGAGAAACGGGTGCGACTGGACTGGTCTCTGGAGCAGTCTTGCGATTGGAGCACGGCACTGAGAGAAAACAACAGGTCGTGAAGAGGAGGACGCCTCGATTTTGGAATCGTTGTCTATCGGTTCGGTATCGAGGAACACGTAATTTTATTTATTACAAAAATTAATTTTAATATTAAAATTAAAATTAAAATTAATTTAAAAAAATGTATTTTAAGGGCGTTGGATACCCCCCCCCCCCCACCCCCCCCCCGCTCCGTTTTGGAAGGATTTACGCGGTCGGGTGCACAGGTCACAATTGTTAACTGTTTTTGATGAACAATAGCTCGTTTGAAAGATAAAGGATGATCCATGCGTTCTTGTGAAGCCGAATTTTGATAAAACCTTTTTTTATCAACAAATAGTGACTCAATAAAGTGCTAAAGTTCAAGACAATTTTACGCATGAAAAAAATTGTTCAAGAACGCATGGATCATCCTTTATCTTTCAAACGAGCTATTGTTCATGAAAATCGGTCGAGAATTACGACCTGTGCTCCCGACAAGCTAATGCGTGTTTTCGCCCATTTTTGTGAAAAATCCTGAAAAATATTCTCGGTATGCTTGCGCCCCCGATTTCAGCGGCAGAAGAGCCGAAACTCCTTCACCCACTACGAACGTAACGCACAAGCATGAGCTGGTGTGCCAGTAAGTTGGCGAGGCGTGCGGTCAATGTATAGGTGTTTTCCGTTACAGCGGACAATCACACGGACATCACGCAACTCTGATCCATTCTAAACTCTTGCGAATAAGCCAACACGAGCCGCATGGGCCTTTTTGACTTTCCGTCCCATCTCCACCACGCAATGCATCGTAAGGGTATAACGCTCTGCGTTTCCCATAGAATGCTTCTTGACCAATTTCGATGATCAAGGACTCATAAAGATAAAAAATGAAGGAATGCGCATGATGTTTTCGAATTTTGGAAAAATGTAATCTTCTTGGAGAAAAGAGCATTCAAAAGTTTAAAAACAATTTCCGGAATAGAAAAAAGCCATTTCCAGAAATTCTGAACGATAACGATTGTGTATTCATCTTTTATCTATCAAAAGAGCCATTCATTATCGAAATCGGATATCTAACACAGGTTGGAGAATTTATAATGTAAATCAATGTACTGCCTTCAGCGGCGCGCCGCCGTGAAGTTATAGCGAGTGGTAATTATATCTGGTTCGGAGATAATCCACGGTCAGATTGATCGTCAAATAAACATTCAATTTTTATTCTGTCAATCTTTCCTATTACGGGAAAAAATTGAAACCAACATTTTTTTAAGAAAGTTAGACATGCATACATAAGTTCGCACGAAACGCATGAATAATTAAAGAATATTATAACAATATATGAAACAAGTACTCCCAGATTTCACGTTACTCATGTCTTTGTTATTGTTGAAAAGTCAAAAATCTTAGGTTTTCCCAACGTAGTGACAAAATCCCAGTGACTTACATTCAGATAAAAGGGGTAATCGAACAGGTATACGTTACTTTACGCCGTAACAATGTCATATAGTGCATTCGATGACCGTAGCATTCTATAACCGAGAAAGGTAGCACGTACATTTCGGCAGGCCTCGCTTATACCTGCTTACACCGGGCGACCGCTAGACGTTGGACGAACCCCTATTTTCGCCACATAAAAGACCTTCTCTCTTCCTCCCTCGCTCCGTCGCGGTCACTCCTTCTCGAGCAGTGAAAATTCAAAGAACTCCAACGTCTAGCCGTGCCTAGCCGTAGCGGGTATAAACAAGGCCTACCGAAATCCACAGGGTCCCGGCTCTTCTCAAGGGGCCTTGAACAAGTGCGAAGGAAATCACACCGATGTGTGTATTTCGTGCTAGCTCTGATTTTAGATTTCAAAAATAGTGACCTCCACATGGTGAAATCTGGGAAGTTTTTGACAATTGGGAAAATGTCAACAACTTGCAAAGAGCTGCTATCCCTTTATTCGATACCTCTTTGTATTCTAATTTGTTCTATTATGTCAGAGTTCTTCAGTTTCGTATGCAATGCAATGACAGTTGATCCATATACATACCTACCATTATATCATATGGATTCACATTTTTACGTGATTTTTCACTCATGGTCAAATTGTATAAATTATACCATTTTTATACTAGTTATCGAATTGTAATCCTATATTGTTAGTCACAACAGAAATGATTACCAAAATCTATGAATGGTGCTTATTCGTAATTGAAATGGATCAGAGAATGACAGCTGGTAACACGTGTTTCATTGACATGAAATGCACCGGAGTAGCGAATGGTTTCTGTAGGTGTGCGTGCGTATCTGATACTGTCGGTAGGCCCGAGCGGGACGTAAGGGGTACAGCGGGCCGGGGGGACTTCGACGCGTAAGAGCAAAGTGGGGACACTACTCCCCTCAAGCGCCTGTAGTTCGCATATTGTCCGTCACCCGTCGCTGAAGTAACGCATGGGTTTTGCTCAGGGTATCCAACGCCCTTAATATATACATACAAAAAATGTTAAGATTGAGTATATTTGAATATATTTATTAAGACAATCTTAAAATTTTATAAAATATAAAATAAAATATGAAATATAATATATAAAATATAAAATAATATTAAAAAATATATATCGTCGATTCCACGTCAACTATTACGCATACCACCGTGTGCATGCATCATCGAGGCACCCTTGTGAATTTTTTGAGAATTTTCTGGAATGGCCCTCGTGTGTTTTTAACCGATTGAGGATACGTAGTGCCAACACGACTCGCCATCGCATCATCACGCAGTTATGTGGGATATCGCGAATCTCTTAGGTGCCGCGGCCCTGCGTAACGACCCCCACCTCCCAATTCAGCGTTCTTACTGGCAAAATCAGTAATTCCGAGGCGGTTACACTTTTTCTTCAATTACTCCGAAGTTACTGCGTGCTCGGGGCTGCCTTTAGTTACAAACTGTTCGTCTCGAAACGCGCTACAAGGATATAATTTTTTCATAATTTTCGGTAAGGGCCCAGCCAGTCAAATTAACGATTTTTTATTTTTATGAATTATGCGTTGAAAAATAATCTTTTTTTGAAATGGGTTGAAAATTCTCGTTAAACTGCAATCTTTTCTGAATCGAACTTAAAAAAGCAAATTATTCTACGGCAAACCAGACCGCGCGTAGAAATGTTTGAAGAAAAAGTGTCAATTTTGTGTCAATTTTTCAAAGTCTCATAACTCCTCAAAAGTCAAAATAAAGAATAAAAAAAAAATTCGGGTGGCTTGTCTCACCTCCCTCTATAACATATCTCAAAATCAGAATTTCGAAGAATTTAAGTGTGCGGTTTGACGTGGTATCGACCATATACATATAAATAAATTCATGTGTTCCTCGATACCAAACCGACTTCACGACCTGTTCTTTTCTTTCAGTGTCGTGCTCCAGTTCTTGTGCGCGCGGATTCCACCAGCGCCTTTCCAGATATTATATAGTTTCCCATATTTATTTGAAGGTTTATGAGACGTACGTTACAATCACAAGGCAGCTTTTTCAATGTAGAAGATCCATCTTCTGCGGGGCATGCAATAAAGAAGTGAATTTTCGACAGTCTTTCGTTTCGGTGCATGCCGAATCCCTTGTTTTCGGAAGCGAAGCGTGGGGAAGGGAGGGTTAACGGTGCACATCTTGAGACACGAGACACGAGGAGAGGGTAATGACGTGCTGTGCGGCGGGTTGCAAATTTACTCAAAGAGCAGGGGTTTGCCGCGCCTGCTCTACATAATTGTTTTATTCCGAGTTATCGGTGGTAGTGCACGCGCAGTGAAATGTTCCTACTGTGTGTGTCAGTGTCAAGTGAGTTCACCGACCTGGGCGTAAAATCAGCGGTTAAAGTTCTCCAGATTCTTACGAAGGACAAAATCGGATATCGGCACTGTGACCTACTGCCAACGATCTACTTCTGTCGAGGCAGGTAGATTCGTGGACGAATGGGTGAGTTTGATATATTTTTCTAACGCTAGTTATTCACATCGCTTATCTTAAACCATAATTTATCCACCTGAAAACGTGCTCTTAAGGAAACCATTTTTCCACAAATATTACAATCTTCGTTCCAACTGAATAACGAGTAAGTATATTGAACACAGTTATTCAACAAGCGTTAGTTTATTTGAAGATGATGTGTGATATGTGCCGTACGCTTCCCTCGATACCCACGCGATCTCTTGTTCACGCTCGCGGTGGAACGCGATTCAGAGACTACCCTCTCGTTTCGAGCGCGCGCCCGATACGTGTTCGGGTTGACCTAGCCGTTTCGTTAATAATTCAAAATCGAGGGCGCTTATAGCATTATTGCTAACAAGGGGAGACCGGCAACGTTGCGAGCCCGATTTTGACGAGCTTTGGTACACTTATAGAGGACCCCCCAAAATGAAATCTGACAAAGTGAGACGACGCCATATTTTCTTTCCCTATAACGAAGGATCACCCTAGTGCCAGTCCTTCTGCTAACGGCCGCCGTTGATTTTGATTTTATGTTCAAAAGAAAAAACACAAAAATATGTTACGAGCCGCGAGCGAGTTTCTTAAACGCGTTTGTCGATAATTCAATGATTTTACATTATTGTGTACCAAGAGCAAAATATTTACGTAAGAATAAATGATTGTATTAATTTTAACGTGTTAAGTAATTCCCGTAACTTTAGAATCGTTAATTCACTCCGAGCGGTAAGAGTGAATAGTTTGTGGGACGTTGCTTAGCATTTCTATTCTTATATATATTCGCAAGGAAAGGTATTATTCTAATTCAAATAAAGTTTAGAATCGAATTTAAATTGGCCATAATAATAATCTTTGATATATTCTTCAATAATAAGTTCTTTAAATGATAAGGTTTACAATGGAATGGTTGTCAATTGATTTACAATCATGTTTAGTGTTGTGTGTAGTGAAAGGAGAGAGAGAATAAAATAACAGTAAAGTAAATTAAAATCGTACATGAGAATTGAGGTGTACCTTTAGGCAGTGACAATTTAACAATATTCCTGTTATACGTTTTAGTCAACAAAGCCTAAGCTTGTAGTTATTAAATTGGAATTAAATATGTTTGAAAATAAATAGTTAACTCTAACGCCTGAGTATTGCGGGGGAATAGCGACCACGAGTTATGATGCCGTAAGAAAAACGCGAACGCTTCTATGATAAAATGTCGATCAAAACGGCAACTGGCCCAATATCACTGTTAATTACTCGAGTTGAAAAATACTAAAGCCCACGAGGCCGTCTAAATCTCGCCTTATATACATAAGTTCGGTTGGAGTGGGGATGGGTAAAATTTTAAGGAAACTCTGATGATGGTTGGTTGCTGTGGTCCAGGGGGGAAAAGTCTTAGAAAAAGTTGGTGCGGCTGCAGCGGAAAAAGCGGAAAGACGTTAGGCTTTGGAGGAAGCACGTTGGCCATGATGGAAAATAGCGTATGCGTTTATGCAGGTGGTCCACAAAGAGGGAGAGAGGGAGACTAAAGGGTCGTAGGGCCTGGCGCCGGGCAGTCGCGCTGTCCTCATGGGAAAGGGCTGTTGAGGCGGCTTATGGTCATTAGGCAAATAAAGAAACTAGTTTTGTGTTTTAAAAACGGAAAGCGAAGGGGCCTTCTTGTCGCCTAGTGTAATTCAAGAGTTGAAAAATTCGGCTCGACGGATGCATCTGTAACAAATAAAAAAATTAAATCGTGGCATCCGTATGGTGGATTTGTTGAATTCGGGGGTAAAAAATAAACATTTTGACACTGCCGGTTCAAAGTAGTAATAATGTAATATACCAATTATGATGAATAGTAATTAATGAAAATGCAATAAGATCTGTTCTCAACCCACGGGCTTCCCAGTCTCAGTCTCGCTACTACGCAGTAACTCCCTTTCTTTCAAGCGCAGCACATCCGCGCACGCACTTTGATTCTTTCCCTCTCTCTCACTCCCACACTTCCACCCATACCGAATTTAAGCTAACATCCCCACACTCACCCCCTTAGCTTTTATTGGTTTATCACACTCATAAAAGTTGTTACATCTTTTAGTAACACGGGTCCGCTCAACGCTTTTGTGAAACAATCCGCCATCATACTGTCTCGAGGAAAATGCTTAACATCTATTTTAAACTCTTCAACATTTTCTTATATACAACTACATTTTCCGTTTAACAGTTTCGATTTACTTTATAATTCCCGCCATTTAATAATTTTACCGCATTCAAGTTATCGCATCACAATTGTTTCCTCATATTTTTATTGTAATCTATTTCTTTCGCACCTCCCAGAATCGATTTTATTTCGCTTTCTGTTGATGAAAACGCCACTCTACACTGTTTCTTGCGCTAATGTATTAAATTACCATTGCATTTTACCAACATTCTGCCTGGCCCAATATTCCTTCCTTTGGTTTTATATTCTACGCAATAATCGATTGTGCCTTGAAAATATCTCAATATTCGTTTTAGTGGTTTCATGTGTGTTATTGTTGGGCAAGTAACTTAATGCAAATGATATGTCGAGTCTCGTTGATGTGGTATTAGAGGTGCCCGCGGTTTTTCAAACGTACCTGAACGCTTCCTGGAAGTTGACGGTAGGTACCCTCGTTTCGGACCATTAGATCAAAGGCAATAAAGGCCATTGTCGTATTTCTGGGTGATGCAAAATAGCTATAAAGGTCTTATCTATTAAAATATGTGCTACGAGTGGTCGTTTTACGATGTCTTGCCTTATTCTAATTTTACAATTAAATTATAAGCATAAGGCAAACAGTGAGAATCAAAAGGTAACCTAACGGTACACGTGCTATTAGCATGCATTTCTTAAACATTTAAATCGTGCCCCAAAGTCGTATCCATTCGCTGTGCTTGGTGCAGAAAATTGATGTGCTTCGAATGTTTTTATGATATTTATTACACGGCAGTTTATGAGGGTGAGGTAGTGGTAGTAAGAACTACCTGAACGTGCAAATTTTCCGCTTAAAACAAAAAGAACATTGAACATTGTAGCGAGCCGTTGAGGAGGTGGAGTTTTAGTGGGTAAGAATCCCACACTATCCGGTTGTCCGATTTCGGTTTGTTTGATGAGACTCCCGGGTATCTTTTAGAAGATTCCTACCTCTCCACCAAAGATTAAAAAAAAGTTAATTTGTCTTATGAAATGAATATTACGCGTTGTATTATTGTTACTGGTATCATAAACAAAATAAGTAAAATAATGAAAAAAATTGACAAATAAAGCAGCATAGTAGCAGCAAGAGAATCGAACTCATGACCGCTAGAACCACAAGCAATGGCGCTAACCGATCAGCTACCGCCTCGGCTGAAAAAAAGTCAAATGTTTCAGGTACATAACGGGCAAATGTAAATCACAAATTCCTCGATTTCTCGAAAACTATTGATTTGCGCTCCCGATATGTATTAACAAAATGTGCATGTTTTTTAACACTATTGAACCCCCAGGTCCGAAACGGATCCGGCGTCATGACCTTTGACCTCGTTTTTTCGAAAACGGGGTCGTACTGACCTTTTACAGGATTAAGTTTTGGGTGGCCCCCAATGATTATACCAAAGCTCATCGAAATAGGTTGGCCGAAGGGTCTGGCCTCTCCTTGTTAGAGAATATGCTTGTAAAGTTACAAAGCGAAATTCGAAATATTTTCCAAGTTATAGCTTGAAAAGTGCAGGTTTGATAACTATTACTTTTCTGTAGTCAAAACTTTAAACGCGATTTTCACGGAACTACTTTTCTCAAGGTTGCGTGTAAAATAGAGCGAAAACTATTCATCCGATCGAGTCCGTTTCAGGTGTTTTAGTTAGATAATAATCTTCCCTTCAATTTGAACTAAGAATATTTAAGAAAAAATTAGTTTAAACTGTTGTTTTTAGCATAAATAAGTCAAATTTTTGGGGGAAAAGTCGTTACTTTTGTTTAAAGTCCCATAACTTTTACAATTTTATATATTTTTTAATTTCCTTTGTTCATTGGTTAGAGTATTTTATAAGTATTGAAAAAAAGTTTGGTTCTTTTATTTCAGACAAAAATTGAAGGGTACACAATGCACGCCAGTTGACAACTCGGATCACGAGGAACAACTTTGACATGTGAATTATGTCACCTTGTTAATATTTTTATTTTTCAAAATTGATTTATACTGTTGAAGGATGTAACAAATCATCCCTACAGTTTCAGAAAGATCCGCTTTATATTTTGTGAAAAAAAAATTGTTTTGTCCGCCTATTTCTCAGCGTCCTAAAATAGATAGCTCCCCCTGCCCGTTACGGACTTTAGGAAAGCGTAATGTCAAAACTGATTTTATAATTGAACTAAGCACCCAAAAAAACAAGGAATTTCATAAAAAAATAATTTTGTCCTCCTAAAAAGCCTATTCCGAACTATTCGATATTAAGGTGGACTGTATCTCGGATGGTGGAAAGGTGATGAAATTATTCGTACACGTGCATTTATGATGAGAAAATATAATAACCGATTTATTCAAAAATGATGCGTGCCGTGCGGATGAATATATTTACAATGATACTTCCCGAGATGAATATATGTACAACGAGTATTTACGTACACAGTTTCAATGTGATGCGTGTGAGGGATGTGATAGTATAAAAGAGATTTTACCGTGGGGTGCCTATGCACGTGGTCAGTATGAATGTGGAAGTCCTGAGTCGTTTGTCCGTGTGAATTGCCTTGTTTCGTCCGTGGATGTGGTCACTGAATTTATGTGTGTGTATGAGAAAGCCGTGAGATGAAAATGGAATATGAAATGATGCTGTAGTCAAATTAGAACAAAAAAGATACAAAAAGAACACTCGACTCGATCCGTACGACTTCGCAGTTCAACGGTTATTGGTCAAGAAAGTATGGCGTCGCATCATGCCCACTGCGTTCCACGCCCTTCGCATTCTATAACCGAGAAAGGTAGCACGTGCATTTCGGCAGGCCTCGCTTATACCTGCTTATACTCGGGGACGGCTAGACATTGGACGAAACCCGCTTTTCGCCACATAAGACCTTCTCCGTTCCTCTTTCGCTTGTCGCAGTCACTCTGGGCAGAAATTCATCGACGAGGGCCTTTGCGTTTTTAGTTGCAAATGATAATAAAACATATACCAGTGACGTTGATTTTAACAAATTGTATGTACACTGGACATGAACATTCGAAAAAAAGGAAAAAATTGTAAAAAAAAGAAAAAAGTGCCTGCAGCGAGATTCAAACCAGCCTCCATGCTAATAGTACGCTGGTGCCTTACCCACTGGGCTACCGCTACTGTTGAAAATATTTAACGCTTCTTTGAACGCCTTGTACTTGGAGAATTTTGAGTTTCGTTTTTTAGCTTTTTGGGCTTCTTTTGCAACCCACATTTGTGAATGGGGTATCACAATACCATATTGTGATACCAAACTCTTTTTTCGATATGTCGAACGACCGATTTTTAAAAATTGGTATCTCATTCATTTTTGAGAGCAACCCTACTTGCCTTCCAAAGGTCATCCCGATCGGAATTCCGACAACCTGGTCCTCCCCTTGTTAGTGCTTTTAATTTTAACCTTATCTGATTTTTCTTGAAATTTTATTAATTTTTTGAATTCTTCTGCTGCTTCGGCTTTATTATGCAATCCCGAACAAATATATATCTGGAACAATCAACGATAACAGTTAAGATATATCTTTTCTTGCGGTGCGACGATGGAATAATGGGCCCTATCAAATTTGCATCCCAGAGATTCATAATGTTTCTCGTTCTTCTATCCATTATTGTGGCATGTGTCTTCCTGCTCATTTTACCTTCGATGCATGATTCACAATTTCTTTTTGACTCTCCTGGCATTCCAATAATCAACATTTCATTTTTCATTGTCTCAATTATATTAGAATTAGCATGTCAAAAATGCTTATGCCAAATCAAGAGACAAGGTCTTGTCTCGGGCCAAGTAGAAGTACGCAAGACTAGACCTTGTATCTTTTTCGGAAAAAACGAACAGGGGTTTTCGAGGTGGTCAAACTTTATTAAACAATTAATTAAAAAAAAAGTGTAATAGCCATCGGAAAGACCGCGCCGAGATGAGTAATTTGAGTCCGATTTGATCAAAATTGGTCCAGCTAATCACGAGATATGGGATCTCAAAAATGGTAGGTTTTCGTAAGAAACGTCGTCTTTTCTGTACCGCAGTTAATAATATTTACCAATGCTCCACGAGACAATAGCGACCTTTCCGCAGAGCTCAACGGTATAGGCAATAACACCGAGACACTCGGTGTTCGCGACACTCCTTCGTTTTTAGCGCGGGGACATATTATTTCATTTTTTTTATGCCGGTCCGGACAGGAACGGGAGTCCGGGGGCAAGCGTCCGTGGGTATTAACAAAGGACAAGTTCTTTGCCGATAACCAAAGGTCTTTATTGTAGCGTTTCGCGGATCACGCGGAACGCTGGAAAATTTAGTATAAGGTAACAAGTACGTCGGAGTAGCAGCCGACCGGAACGAGATTATCGCGTACTCACGCGGGTTGTCACTCGCGGTAATGTATTGCTCTTAGAGCTGTTCGAAGCGAACTGTATTCAAATTTGGGAGGAGAGCTCGCGAGTCGACGGCTTTAGGAAAGCGGGGACAGGCGGGGTATCGTTTACTCGAAATCCGTCGTGCCTGGCAACAGGCAACCGCCGTTAGAATCTGTTGAAATGATTGGTTAACTTTGAACAATTGGGTTCGTGAAATTTAGGTGTGGGAATCTGTACCCCCCCGCCCGCAGGTACGCCGTCGACGTCCCTCTCTCGGTCTCGCGATCAAATAAATTAGTAGAATCTGGATGGAGCGATTTGAATAAATCGGACGACTGATAGGGATCGGAAAAAATTGTTTGATTAATTTTTTTTTTTTCATGAAATCAATTATATGAAAGTAGTGAAATAGAAAAATAAGAAAGCATAAAAAATGCAAATACGTGGGCCAAGTACAAGTACGAGTATGTCTATAAATATTCAAGAGACAAGGTCTTGTCTCTGGCCAAGTACAAGTACGCGAGACTAGTCCTTGTCTTAAATTTTTATAGACATACTCGTACTTGTATTTGGTATTAGTATCACACGTTACCGCAGCAATTTCTGTGTTTATCATGAGTGAATTTACAAAATAGTTATTACCAATTTACAAAATAGTTATTGCAACTGATAACAAATTAGTATTCAATTCCGGCACACACCAAATATTTTTTAGTTTTACCTGATTTCCACTAGATATCTGCTGTGACTTTGCAGAATTCTGCACGTCCCAAATTGGGTAACCCCCCCCCCCCCCCCCCCGCCAGGGTAGAAACCTCGCAATAACGCCCCTAAGATTCGTCGCGTAGCCGCGACAATTAGGTTTAACTCGATACGGCAAGAAAACCGCGTTTGCACGAGGATCGGCAGCTTACCATACCGTCGCGGTTAGAGCCGCAAAAAGTAGGGGCAGCCGCTAGCGAGCGGCCCCGAGCGCTCTCGATTACCGCCGACTAGGCGGCGGGAGAAGATAGGGTGGCCGTTAACCGAGTGGCCACGAACTTCGGCGGGCAGTCCTGAAATTATTGATCATGACAACCGCGGCTCGAACGGTTTCGAGCAGGGAGGAACTGCGCCAAGGTACGGCGTCCAACCCGCAGACTCGGGGAGCCTCTGACTGCTCCCAGAAGACCCGACGGGCTCTTCGGGGGTCGCAAGGTGCCAGGGGCGCCGAAGCGACTTCGCGGCGAGGCGCCGCGCGGATGGGTCAAATCGAGGGCATCCACGCATCCACCGGCGTAGATCAGGGGGATGGCGAGAGGTCAGGGACCTACCTCCAGGAGAGACTCGTCGTGCCCTCCACGATTACGCGGCCAGGGGCCGCTGCACCGGTAGGATGCCACCCCGAAGGAAGCAGGAGGCAGCACGGGGGGATAGTTCAGGTTCCCTTTTGTTTTGCGGGCAGCTGCATCCCAGGGGGATGCAGCCTGACGCCTGCGGGGGAGGCCAGGATATTCCAGAGGTTGCCGAGGACCTGCTTCGGGACCACCACCCACTATCCAGGGGATAGCAAGAAGCAGTCGGGAGGAAATCCGAGGTGCCGGTGGAAATCGCGGGGACCAGCAGGGCGCCCGTAAAATGCGTCGCTGGCCCCGGAACCAATTAGGCGATGAGTTCCGCTAGGAGTGGGGAGCGAGGATGCGGAAGAAAGATCGCTCTTCACTTCGCCTAGGGCTACCGCTGGAGTGCGAGCGTGTTGCTAGAGTATCGTAGTGTTATTAGATTCTGTGACGTTGCAGAATTGGCACGTCCCAAATTGGGTGACCCCCCCCCACGCTAGGGTAGAAACCTCGCGATACCGCTACCGAAATCGTCGCGATACCGCGACTATTAGTTAACGCGATACCATACAGAGAATATCCGCGATACCGTCATCATAGGAGCTACCGTCATAGGGATCGTCGCGATACCGCGATGATTAGAATTGACGCGATACGGATAGGGAATCGCGTTCAAACGGGCATCGGCAGCTTACCGAAATCTAGAAGTCAGCGTAGGGAAAGAGTAGGGGAGCCGCTAGCGAGCGGCTCCGAACTCGCGCGAACATTACCGATCGCGCCGCAGTCAGACGGCAAGACAGCCGCTACCGAGCGGCCTCGAGCTGAGGCGGACGTCGCCGATAATTTCGAGCATGGCGACCGCTGCTCGAGGATCCCGAGCAGCGAGGAGATGCGCCGAGGTACGGCGCGCACCGGCAGACGCGAGGACCCCCGAACTGCTCCGTGAAGACCCGACGAGCCCTCGGAGAACGCACGGTGCCAGGGGTGCCGTGCAACCTCGCGGCGAGGCGCCGCATGGAGGGGATACATCGCGGGCACCCACGCATCCACCGGCGTGGATCGGTGGGACGGCGAGGGGTCAGGGACCCACCTCCGGGGGAGACTCGCCGTGCCCTCCACGATTTCGCGGCCAGGGGCCGCCACGCCGGGCAGATGCCATCCCGAAGGAAGCAGGAAGCCCGGGGGGATGCGGCCGTATACCTGCGGGGGAGGCCTGGAGATTCCGATTTCCGGAGGACGCCTGCTACGGGACCACCAGCCACTATCCGGGGGATAGCAAGGGGCAGTCGGGGGGAAAATTCGAAAATGCCGGTGAAAATTCGCGGGGACCAGCCGGGGCGCCCGCAAGATGCGCCGCTGGCCCCACGACCAATTAGGCGACGTTCCGCTAGAAGTGGGGGAGCGAGGATGCGGAAGTAGGGCCGCTCCTCACTTCGCCTAGGGCCGCTGTAGCGTGCGAGCGTTTTAGTTACCGTACCGTAGTCTGTTAGATTATACCGTGGATTGTAATTTCGGGTCACCAAGGACCATTAACGTTGAATTGTAATTTCGGGTCGCAAAGGACCATTATCGTTGTATTGTATCGGGATGGATTGTTAAGGAATTGTTCGTAACTGCGCCGCCGAAAGTGTTCTGCGAGACAGAGGGCCAAGGGCCGATATCGTAACGGACCCTGTAAGAGAACCTCGCAAGGTAAGCTGCCGTTTAACCGCGTTTAACCGTCATCGGGATATGACGAGCGTGCGGCCCGCCGCCTGGGCGAAGTCACTTAGATTAAGGATCCGGCGTTTCCCGCGGAGAGCAACGAGCGCGGTGATTCCAGCTCGGTGTTAACCGGTATCGCGTACCGTTCGAAAATAAACGTCTTATCGCCTCAATTACACCGTACCCGCTGAGTTTCCAAATTTATTTATTTTATCCTGGTCTCGACCCTACCTGACCGTTACCGCCGTCCGCATGCCCGCTACACCCCGCCCCTCTACCATTAGGGTCGCGAGCTAGCCCGTAGGCCAACGGTCCGTCCTAGGGTTCATCGGTCGTCTCGCGCATTTCGAATCCTTTGGTACTTTAGGGTCAAAAGTACCTGGCGCCCATCTGGCAATTATCGCGACTAATATCGACAAGGACCGATAGACCCCCGGCCGAAGTTGTGGCGTAGCTTCTCTGACGAGGACGAGAGAAAAGCCGTCACAATTCTACCGATGAATTGTATTTTCGGGTTGCCAAGGACCATTACCGTCTTATTGTGTTGTAGTATTATTAGATTGATTGTAATTGCGTAATCGCGAGTGTTTAAAGGGATCTAGGGCCACGGGCCGATATCGCCAACCGTCAATGTACGAGAACCTCGCAATGTAAGCTGCCGTCCCCCCGCATGTAACGGTAATCGTAACATGACGGGCGTGTGACCAGCCGCCTGGGCGAAGTCACTTAGATTAAGGATCCAGTGAGTCCCGCGACGGGCGACGAGCGCGGTGACTCCGGCACAGTTTTAACCGATATCGCGTGCCGTTCGAAAATAAACGTCTTATCACTTTGATTACACTGTACCCACTGAGTCCCAAATTTATTTTTTTTATCGTGGTCTCGACCCTACCTGACCGTTATCGCTTTCCGCATTCCCGAAACACCCCGCCCCTCTACCATTAGGGTCGCGAGCTAGTTAGTCGGCTATCGGTCCGTCGGAGGACCTACCTGCTCCCGGTCTTATCACCTTTCCGCGTCCCTTCGGTGCTTTCGGGTAAAAATCACCTGGCGCCCAACATTTCTATTTTCGGGTTTAGCGTGACCGCTGCGAGTAGGCCTTCCGCCGAAGTTGGTCGCGCCGTTTTTCCCACGACGTGAAGAAACGCGTCACACTGCTTACAATGTACATCGCCCAATCCCTCGCATATTAGTTTTTTACCTTTCTCATCTGCTAACGTTATTTGTCGCTCATCATGCATCAGTTTGTCCAATATATCTTTCTCGCAGGCCATATGACTCGTTGATCCTGAGTCTAATAATCAAACTTTTGCCTTATTATTGTCCATAAAATTCAAATCTTCTTGTTTCACTTTATTTGCAGTTTCTTGTACTGGTAAAGTCGTTTCTTCTGATGTTCTGAGCGATGAGACGTTCCTGTTTTGGTTTGATCCACCAAACCTTCTACGTTGATTCTTCTGGAATTCCCTTCGTGGTCTCCCTCCTCGTGGTGAACCTTGATGTTTCTTACTTTTACAGTTTACAGCAATATGTTCATAGCCTTGGCAATTATAGCAACGTTTCTCTCTATAACACTCACTTACAATATGATCTTTCAGTCCGCAATTGTCACATCTTAATTCAATCTTTGTTTTATCTCTCACGGTTCTTTTTTAATCTTTGTTCTTCAATCTTTGTTTTATCTCTCACGATACTTTTTTATGTTCCTTATACCTTCTGTCATCTCTTTTTTGTCTCTTCTCATTTTCCCTTGTTTCAGGGCAAACCTCATATCATTTTTCGTCATTTCCCTTTGCGTGTCTAGTATGTGTACATTATTTTCAAATTCCGGCCTTAGTCCTCCCAAGATATACATTATGATTTCGAAATTTTCGATCGTCTTCTCCAACTGCTGACACTTGTCCTTTAAAGCTTCTGCCCTGTTAATGTACAAATCTATGTTTTCTTCTTTCTTCGTTTTTAAATTTGCTAACACGTTCACCGTTCTAGCTTTCAGCTCTTCTGTATTGACAGCCATATTATTCTTTATTAGTTTCACTATCTGCATCTTGTTCACAACTACATTTCAATAATTGGGCCGTACTTTTTTAATTAATAATTATTGCACGTGCTGCGTGATTATCATCGTCCCATGAATTCCATTCTTTCGGCATTTCATCATATTTGTCCACACCTACCTCGGGCTTCACAATCGGTTTGGCAACCATCACCTTTTTCCATAACTTTTTGTATCTTAGTACACCCTCGACCTTTTCGCTCCACAGAAAATGGTTCGTATCGTCAGCATCTCAATGCTGGAAGTATTCCACGTGTCCGACATTGTTCACTTCTTCTCATAACCTCTAATCGAATCAGCAACCACGCTCTGCTATCAATTGTGGTGGATTTGTTGGACTCGGAGGTTAAAAATGAACAATTCGGCAATGCCGTTTTGAAGTAGTAATAATGTAATATACCAATTATGATGAATAGTAATTAATGAAAATATAATAAGGTCTGCTCTCAACCCAAGCACTTCTCATCTCAGTGTCGCTACTACGCAGTTACTCCCTTTCTTTCCCGCGCAGCACATCCGCGCACACACTTTCATTCTCTCTCCCTCACTCTTACACTTCCATCGATATCCAATTTAAGCTAACATCTCCACAAATATTTTTTTTAGCTTTGAAGAGATTGCATTGTTGGCACCCCTAAATTCAATTCTAAAAGGATCAATGCGTTCCAGTTCCCGAGATATTAAATTTTTAAATTTCGGTTTTTGTAGGAAGATAAAATGTCTTTTTCTTGCGGTGGGAGGTTCCCAAGCTTTATAAAAAAGCACTTTTGAGAAATAAAAAATGTTGATTCGTTTACATACAGGGTGATTTACCTAACGTTTGCACCGCAAATATCTTTGTTGTTTCTGAAGATACGTAAAATATGGTAAAGAGAAAGTTGAATGGTACAATGGGGCTGACGTGATGCCAAAAAAATGTTGTTTTTATGTTATTTTTTTTTAGAGATGTCAAGGTCACCTTCATTGTTTTAAACAGCACATTGTATTTTTGACTTAGCAGTATTGTAGCACGTATCAAGACGAATTCAACGACTTAGTACACCATGAGCTTGAAATGACCATGAAGGCAAAGAAATGGAAATCTAGACAAAAAAATGGAGACCTTGAACCCGTTGGCCTATAACCACGAGTCTGACTCGTAGTGACGAATTGATCCATAAAATGTAGCGCATTATTATTTGAACCACCGATTGGAGTTATGTCACATCGATTATATTTAACTAAGTATTAATGTACAAATTGTTAGTAATTCATTATCCACTTTGAAATAATAAATTGTTTTGCTTAAATCTAGATCATGCACATCTCTGGATCTTCAGATCTCCAAACTTCTTTTAACTCTATCAAGTGTATTTCGGGTCGCTGATCACGAATCCGCTGCCTGTGCTTCTCGTTGACATACTTGCGCGCACATCACTACGTACGCACAATTTTACCTCTTGCTTGCTTTGAAATAATTTCCACACTGACACAAATTATTCCGTAAGTAATCACAAGTGTCTGCTTACTTTAGAAATAATTTCCGCAGTACCATAATTTATTCCGTAAACAATCGTAGGTGTTTAGTTTGGAGATCCGGAGATCCGGAGATTCGGAGATGTGCATAATGTAGATTTATTCTAATTGTTTTTTTTTTCAATCTTGCCCCAGTTCTGGCACACGGCTGAAAAGCTGAATGGCACGGCGCGCGACCGAACTTCTTGATTACTATGGCGCGCACGATCGGCAGATAGCGTGTAGGATAAGGCGTTAAGACGGTTTTAAGACGTGAAAAGATCTCCATTTCTTGCCTTTCAAGGTTATTTCAAGGTCATGGTATACTGCGTCGTTGAATTCGTCTTGATACGGGCTACAATATTGTTAAGGCAAAAATACAATGTGCCATTTAAAAATATGAAGGTGACCTTGACATCTCTAAAAAAATGACATAAACGCAACATTTTTTTTGCATCATGTCAGCCCCATTGTACCATTCAACTTTGCCCTTACCATTTTTTACGTATCTTCAGAAACAACAAAGATATTTGAGGTGCAAACGTTAGGTATATCACCCTGTATATCCTTTGAACATAAAACCGGAATCAATGTTGGCCGGTGGCCGAAGGAATAGATCGACAGTGTGCTGTCCAGCATACCCGGGTTCGGTTTCGGAATGCCAGCACATGAGCTCTGCTTTTTTCTCGATATCCGGCGACTTGGCTATCACGCATTACAAATTGTAATCCCAAAGAGACGGTAGCAACAAACTCATCGTGAGTGGTAAATGTGGCAACGTTGAAAAAGTGTATAGAGGGCAACGCTGTTTTCTGTCATCCTGGCGAAAAACAGGTTTTCTAAAACGGATCGTCGCGCGACGCGCTTCTAGTAATGAAGTCGTTTGTCAAATATGTTGTAAATTCGACAACGCTGCATTCCCCAATAAAGAATAAGAATACATTTTAGTAGATCACTGACACAATTGCCTACGGTGTCTACAATTGACCATTCTTGTTCTTTTTGTATATGATTGGAGGGCGAAACAAAACATGCTTTTGTTTCACTCCTCGGAATACGTGCAATTGTAAACATTAGATTGATTGTAATAGTACCCATATGAGATATCGATTGTTTTTACAGGCTGTGATTATAAATTAAATACATTTGGTTTTTCACTTTATTTTGTTCCCCGAAAAATTCTTAAACGAAATTGAAGAAGGTTTTGCTTTAATTTAGGGGTGGCATGAAAAGTAAATATAAAAATACAAAAGGCATTAAAAATGCAAATACATGGGCCATGTACAAGTGCCAGTTTGTCTATAAAAATTAAACTAAAAAAATTAAGAAGTAATAGTTTACAACACAGGTCGTTGCTCACTAATAGAAACTTCTTCGTACAAAATATATGAAATCAAGAAATGTGAGAAAGTATAAATTACTTATTTTCATCTCAATAAAACAGCTATTGATATGTATTCAATTCAATTATTTATTACAGTCGATTCAATTAACCGAATTTTTAGGAACATGATTTCTTCTAACGTAATTAATATGTATATTACTATTTAATATTCAATTTAATTAACTAAATATCAACGAAAATGATTTCTTCCGACGTAATTAATAAATCTTCTTACTATCGTATTAAATGTACTTGGTGGCCCGCTTTTCATGAAGCTTGATGTAACCGAAACTAAACTGTACACTGTCCTCACAAAAATCACAACTTCTCACAATTTTTAACTTATTTCAATGCGGGAAAGAACATTTTAAAGTTGAAGATTTGCTCGGCTATATCAAAATTGGCAACAGGATGTCAGCAGTTATATGTAATTGTGGAGCTATGGATATTGAAGAGACATCAACATTCAGATTTCATTCAACACCGCATGTGTTAAAAATATCGTTCCCTATTTCGAATTTAATAAGTTGACAATACTTTGTATCTGATAGGAAATTGTCACCTTTTCTTAAGTTTCTTTCTCAGCCTCGATTCCGCATGTTACAACTTCGCGGTATACGTCTTTCTCTTTGCTTGTCACAACCTGACTTGCTCGCGTCATCTAGGCACATAGACGCACACACGTGAGTTCCTTCGCTGCCGTCGACACAAAACGACTTAGATCATCCGATACCGTTTGAATTTTCGGCTAGTGGGTTCGTTCCTCGCTTTCTTTCCATCGGAGCGTCACTCTCGCAGTCACAAGAGCCTCACGGACGAGCTTTGTACACATGTGACGGTTTCTCCTTCGTACACCTTGCGTCCTCTCCTCGTCCGTGTTCCTGGATAGTGCGAGCGGGATGGACCGTCCGAAGAAGAAGAAGGAACGTATACCGTGACATTGTCTATTGTCTGCGTGTGGCATCATGACTGACAGAGAAACGGGAGGAACAAAAGAGAGGACAGATAAATCACACTGGCAAGTGAACGCACTGGCGGTAGTAAAAATTTCAGACTTCCAATTTCGATTGATATAGTACTTGGATCGATGCAAAACCTTGTCTTTTGGTTATTAATCAAAGTAACTTTTATAAAAAATATATAATTAAACTTTAAGTTATTAGTTTTCATTACTTACTAACAAATAGTGCAACTTAAATAAAAAAAGTTTGAACGCGTTGAATTTCTGAATTAGTATACCCATTTTCCACATACCATCAAACCTTTATTTAAAAGTGGGCCACCAAGAACATTTAATACGATAGTAAGATTTATTAATTACGTCGGAAGAAATCATTTTCGTAGATATTTAGTTAATCGAATTGAATATTAAATATAATATACATATTAATTACGTTAGAAGAAATCACGTTCCTAAAAATTCGGTCAATTGAATTGACTGTAATAAATAATTGAATTGAATTGAATATCAGTAGCTGTTTTATTGAAATGAAAATAAGTAATTTGTACTTGCTCACATTTCTTGATTTCACATATTTTGTACGAAGAAGTTTCTATTAGTGAGCAGCGACCTGTGTTGTAAACTATTACTTCTTAAATTTATAGTTTAATTTTTATAGACAAACTCGCACTGTACTTGGTCCATGTATTTGCATTTTTAATGCTTTTTGTATTTTTATATTTCACTACTTTCGTATAATTGATCATTTCTATATAATATTGCAAATTAAATATCTACTGCGGTAGTGGTGAAATAAACAATCAAAAGATGGATTTAATTTTTTATTTTATGTTTACATAGATGTTGTTATATTTTTTGTTTGGCTTTTGTGAAGCCCTTCGCCGCGTACCACCGGGCACGCCACGCACCGCCTCCACCCCGTCCGCGGCGATCTGAAATAATTATACATTTATATTAAAATTTGTTCAAGTCATATACAGGGTGTCCCGTATCTGATCGATTTCTATGAAATGAGGGGTAGCTGGGGTGATTCTGAACAACTTTTTCCTTAGCAATAATGTTGTGAGCGCCCTCAATTTTGAATTATTAACGAAACGGCTAGGCCAATCAGAGCGCGTATCGAGCGCGCGCTCGAAACGAGAGTGTGGTCTCTGACTCGCGCTCCGCCGCGACCGTGAACAAGTAGATCGCGTGGGTATCGAGAAAAGCATTCGGCAAATATCACATATCGTTTTCAAATAAACTAATAGTCGTTGAATAACTGTGTCCAATACTGTCACTCGTTATTCGAGAGGTATGAAAAGTTGTAGTATTTGTGTAAAAAATGGTTTCCTTACGAGCACGTTATCAGGTGGCTAAATGATGGTTGAGATAAACGATGTGAATAACTAACATTAGAAAAACCTTGTTAACTTCACCCAATTCGTCCACGAATCAACCTGCCTCGACGGAAGTAGGTCATTGGGAGTATGTCACACTGCCGATTTAGTCCTTCGTAAGAATCTCGAGAACCTCAACAGCTGATTTTACGGCCGGTTCGGTGAACTCACCTATAAACAAATGCAAAACTCCCAAGATGTTTTTCTGCGTTTGCCCCTGTAACCCTCGAAAATGCAAACTGAAAATTATTACGATCATCATTATGTTCGCCTGTCGGTGTGATCTATCTGCCCTCTCCTTTGTTTCTTTCCTTTCTCTCTCTGTCGCACGTTAACAACATTATGGATGTGGCTGCGGCTGCGGCTGCGACTGCGACTGCGACTGGTGCTGTTGCCGAAGCAACTGCTGCAGCTGGTGCTGAAGTTGCTGCTGCTGTTCGTGATGCTGCTGCATTAGTTGCTTCAGCAACAGCACGTCCTGATTCAACCCCTATTTTTATTAAATGCAATTTAATTAATGCAAAAAGATTATTTTAATGTAATTGTACATCTATGTACGTAATTTATGTTACTTACGACGACCACCTGCTGCACACTCTCCTGCTGATCTTGTTCCATTTTCTGAAATAATGAAAAAATCACACATGAAATACTCGACCAACATTAATTGGAGCGTAATATGAATAAAATGATATATTGTAAGAGACTACGTACGTATGATATGGAAGTCAGGATCCAACTGAACTCTTAGTTACAGTTTCCCGGTACGGGAACGTTGGCCGCTGAAGTATTGTCTCACGCGCGATTAAAACATTGTCAAATTCCGAACATTGCCGAATTCCTAGTAAGCAATGTAAATATTGCCGAATTCCTAGGTTTGCGAGGAATCTAGTGATGAGTAATAACGCGCGAGGAAAGAAATACGAGACCAATGTGGAAGAGGGCAAAAGTGGGAGATGAAGGGATGCAGACCAACGCGACTTTGACCGGTCGGCATGCCCGCGCGGCTTGTTATCGAAATTGCCGCGCAAAAAAGTATCCATCCAGATATACGCGACATGCATGCCGCAGCTTTAGGCAAACACGGTGTGTGAAGGCGAACCACCACGCATGCGTCTGGGGCACGTACGTGTGTGCTGTAAGTGCGAGAGTGACACAACGAAGAGAGAGAGAGAGAGAGCGACACCCATTGGCCGCGCGTCTTTCCTTTGATCAGCCACCCTCTTGCCCGATCGCCGAATCTGCCCGCGCGGCAGTGGAACTGCTGCACGAAAATAATTTTGTGACGTCAGGACCAGGCCACGAGGTCAAGCCGACGTCCAAGCCGCGTTGGTCTGGACCCGCCTTAATAACAAGACTGTAGCTGTTTATGCAAAATAAACAAATAAACAAATAAATAAATAAAAATGGTATTGGAAAAACTAACAAAACTTGGTGTCAGAAAACAGACATGCTCTTCGCAAAACCAACAAAACGTGGTGTCAGAAAATGTCAGAAAACAGACATGGTTTTGCAAAACCAACAAAACGTGGTGTCAGAAAATAGACATGGTGTTGAAAAAAACAAAAAAACATGGTATTAGAAAACAGACATGGTGTTGGAAAAGCAAAGAGATCATGGTGTCCGAAATAAATATCATGCACGAATATTTTTTTATCCAGAGCTATTTTTTTGATTTTCCCAAAAAGAATATATATGATTCTTTTGCACTTCTTGGTCAATGTTACTGAATAACTTTTGTATCGCTTACAAAGTCCCAAGATGAAGTACTTCCTTTTCTTAACATACACGTATAATGTCCACCATTTAAAATTTGTCCATGATGGAATACAGCACTCATCACTTTATACATATCCCCGTTTATGTGAATTTTGCTTGTTGGAATTGCTGCAATATTATACTTGGTTCTCTTTCTTACAACGCCTTGTTCGTTTGAAAATAATAAAAGCTGCAAGACTATTACCGATCTAGTAGACGTAATGTCTGTTTTTACCAACTTAGAATATCCGCACCTAACACATGTAGTATCAAGGGTTTTCCAATGGGAACATTCCGTTTCGATTAATGATTGCAAAGTATTTTTGTCCCCCTTAAGTTCATTTGATTGTACTGGCAACAGTAAAATATAATTATTTTCTAATTTCGTTGAAGTATCACCACACTTTGGATTTGAACAATTTATTTGAGTCATTAATTCATATTGCACTACGCTCTTTAGTTAATTGTATTTGGGAAATAATTAAATTAAAAACTCCAATGCATCGCGTTGTTCTTTGAAAATAAATGGTTCCTCAACGGATCGTCTCAATTCCAAAGAACTACAAACAATTTTACCGTTGACGTACAAAATTAATAAATCTTTTAATTTGTTTTGTTCTTGATTTTTCAAAATTTTCTGCCTTATGTGTGAGGAATGAAAGACGCATTGCAATATTACATTGGCATAGCAAGAAACATTATCATCATTTCGAATGCCATAAATTACCCACGATTTAAACGTTGCTCGTCCTTCAAAGTTTTGATCTTGCAGTTCGCTAATATCTTTACGTATCGTCCATTTACGATCATAAACTCTTGCAGGACGTTTTTTTTTATGTGCTTATTATTGTAGGTAGATTTGTACAAAGACTTTAAACGGTTATGTCACGGATTCGGGATTAAAATTGATCAAACGTAAGCCCTCTAACGTACTTACACGCGACAATGCCACGTAAATTTGACCACTAGTAAATACATGAGTCCCTATATCTATAATTGCATTTTTCAACATTATTCCTTGGCTCTTATGTATTGTTATTCCATAACTGAGCGATAGAGGAAATTGCTTACGATTTATAAATATTCCGTGAGGTACTTCGAATTTAGTATCAAATCTTTCAATTATAAATTCTTTGGCGCCAGGCGTAACAATCTTAACGGATTCAACATTATTACCATCAACGGTGCGTGATACCGGAGTAATAGTGCCAATCGTTCCATTCATTAGATCCAGTGTAACATCTATATTTCGTCTGATCATCATTTTACTGTAACACCAATCTTTACTGTAATAATCCTTTCAATACCGGCCGCTTCGGAAACGTTGTTCTCACTCTTTAAAATCTTATCCATTTTTTTTCTCACACTTGGCGCACAACCGAATTCATCGTTCGCGACAAGCCGAATCTCATCGCCATGTAATTTATAAAGCATAGAAGTGTTTAAAACTTCGCATAAATGGCGAGTCGGTAATAAACACACGGTATCGTTTGGTAATTGATGTATGTAATCACATAATTCATCTAATTTTTTCTCAGAGGTAGTCTTTAAAAATTCCATCTTCCTTGTTTGAAGAATTTCAATATCAGACTGTATTACCACTCCTATTCGTATTCTTGAAAGAATGTCACGATATGTTAAATCATTTTCCTGCCTCATATTAATGGTTAGTTCATCATACTCGAATAATGTCCACAAATGAAATGCACTTATATTGCCTAAAAACTTCTTAACTGTTGCTGGAGATAAATTGATGAATGCAGGATCCTCGCGTACAGGTGGAAGTTGTAATAAGTCGCCGAATAAAAGAATGTGTTTTCTGCCAAACCAGCCATACTTTGAATCGCTTGTATCAAAAATTTCGCACAATCTTAAATTAATATACATTAAAGTAACATTCGAAATCATGGAGACTTCGTCGATTATGAAAAGTGCAACGTTTTTCAATCTGTCTCTTAAAGTCTTTAAGACCTTGTCTGATAGTTGTATGTACTTCGCTGTACTGCCATGTGAGATTGGTAATTGAAATAACCTATGAATTGTCATGCCATCAATATTGAATGCCGCTACATCCGTGGGTGCAGATATTGCTGTATTCTTTTGAATAATTTCTTTAATCCAACATTTAATGGTTCCACCTTCCACCTTCCCCGTTTGCAAACAATCGTACGATATTATCGTTGTTTTGAACAGCGTGCGTTACACTATCGAATATTCTCTTTTAATCAGTATTTAATTGCGATATCATCTGCGCGACATCAACCGTTTCATCACTAACTTTGTCTCCAAAATCTTCCATATCTTTCATAGCTCCTTCAACTTCAATGGGCTGAAAGTTGATTTCTTCGTCGCAAAGTTCATGGCTCATCGCCCCTTCCAACTCGCGTGGGCGCTTTTCTATCAATTCTTTAGCATCGTCGATAGCATTTTGTATTTCGTTCAATTTATCATGATACATAATCGCTTCTGTTAAAATAGAATGCGAATTACGGAATGCCTCCGCATAAAGGTCTATTTACACATTTCCGTACCGTCCCGGCTCCGTAAGGCCGGGAGGATCGTAAAAGATATTCCTCTGTTGGGTTTAAATGGTGCTGTTCCAACTTGTCCAGCATGCGTCCGTACCGGCACACCCGTCACAAAACGTCGGAAGTCATTCCCACATAGCCGTCACCGTAACCGTACTTTTGGCCGGTGGTATCGTAAAAGAATATGCCTGTGTACGATTTCAATGGTGCTGTTTCCACTTTGTCCAGCGTGTGTCCGTACCGGCACGTCCGTCACCATCGTGTCTCCGTCAGAAAATCCTCTGATTTCTTCCCAATGATATTTTCACTTTGTACGTCCGTCAAATTCGTGGATTTGCTGAGTTTCATACTGTTGTTTTTATTTATATTTATGGTCATTTGCAGACCATAATATGGATATTATATTATATACATATACGTTAGAGATAATGTATATCTATATATATATATATATATATATATATATATATATAATAATATATATGACATATAACATATTGTTACGAATCGAGCGCGAACGCGACCGCAAAATAGGTATATTTAAAAAAGATAATGTTTATTGCTAAAATACAGGAAGCACAACCGTTCCTTCTGAGAACTCGAATACAACAACTCATATTTATAATTTGAATCTCGGCGCCCGGCAACTAACAATTGCCTATCGGCAATGCCGGACGCCAAGAAGGCAATGAAATACATAAACATTCGTAACAATATATATGGTAATGTATATGTTTCAGTTTTGAAATTTTTGGTTAATTTTTAAAAAACTATTTTCAACAAATTTCTTTCTTTCTTTCATTTCTTCGCTGTTTGTTCTTCACCCAGCCGAAAACATGCACATTTTCTTAAATCCTTCCGAGGGTCCTCGACACAATAGCGACCTTTTTGCACCGCTCGGCGGGATAGGCAATAAAACATCTGGCTACTATGGTCATTCCGGCAAAAACTGTGAAAATTATGCTACGGTGAAGTTTACGGAGAAGGATGCGCCGACGTGGTCATGCGACGGACGAGTACGGACAGCGCCGTTCAAATTGCACAGAGGACTATGGGCGACGGCATTACGGAGGGTGACGTTACGGATGAGGTGTAAATCCTCCGCTCGAAAATTTCGGCCGGACCTTGACGGCGACGGATACGGAGCCGTGACGATACGGAAATGTGTAAATAGACCTTAAGTCTCATATCCACATTTCAATTCAATGAAATCCCTCCATGGCTTAAGGGCGTTGGATACCCCCCCGTTTTGGAAGGGTTTACGCCGTCGAATGCACAGGCCACAATTGTTGACCGATTTTGATGAACAATAGCTCGTTTGAAAGATAAAGGATGATCCATGCGTTATTGAGAAGCCGGATTTTGATAAAACCTTTTTTTTATCAACAAATAGTGATTCAAAAAATTGCTAAAGTTCAAGACAATTTTACGCATGGAAAGAAATTTTTTATCAAAATTCGGCTTCTCAAGAACGCATGGATCATCCTTTATCTTTCAAACGAGCTATTGTTCATGAAAATCCGTCGAGAATTACGACCTGTGCATCCGACAAGCTAATGCGTGCTTTCGCCCATTTTCGCGAAAAATCCTGAAAAATATTCTGCGTCCGCTAGCGACCCTAATTTCCGCCGCAGAAGGGCCGAAACTCCTTCCCCCACTACGAACTTAACGCACAAGCATGCGCTGGTGTGCGTGTAAGTTGGCTAGGCGTGCGGTCAATGTATAGGTGTTTACCGTTTCAGCGGAAAATCACACCGACGGCACACAACTCTGATCCATTCTAAACTCTTGCGAATAAGCCAACACGAGCCGCTCGGGCCTTTTTGCCTTTTCGTCCCGTCTCCACCACGCAATGCATCGAAAGGGTATAACGCTCTGCGTTTCCCATAGAATGCTTCTTGACCAATTTCGATGATCAAGGACTCATTTGAAAGATAAAACATGAAGGAATGCGCGTGATATTTTAGAATTTTGGAAAAATGTAATCTTCGTGGAGAAAAGAGCGTTAAAAAGTTTTAAAACATTTTCCGGAATAGAAAGAAGCCATTTACAGAAATTCTGAACGATAACGACTGTGTATTCATCTTTCATCTATCAAAAGAGCCATTAATTATCGAAATCGGATATCTAACACGGGTTGGAGAATTTATAACGTAAATCCATGCACTGCCTTCAGCGGCGCGCCGCCGTGAAGTCACAGCGAGTGGTAATTATATCTGGTTCGCAGATATAATCCACGGTCAGATTGATCGTCAAATAAACATTCCATTTTTATTCTGTCAATCTTTCCTATTACGGGAAAAAAATTAAACCAAAATTTGTTTCAAGAAAGTTAGACATACATACATAACTTCTCACGAAACACAAGAATAATTAAAGAATATTGTAACAATATGTGAGACAAGTACTTCCCAGATTTCGCGTTACTCTTGCCTTTGTCTTTTTTGAAAAGTCAAAAATCCTAGGTTTTCCCAACGTAGTGACAAATTCTCGGTGACTTACATTCAGATAAAAGGGGTACTCGAACAGGTATACGTTACTTTACGCCGTAACAATGTCATATCGTGCATTCGATGACCGTAGCAATCTATAACCGAGAAAGGTAGCACGTACATTTCGGCAGGCCTCACTTATACCTGCTTATACCGGGGACCGCTAGACGTTGGACGAACCCCGATTTTCGCCACATAAAAGACGTTCTCTTTTCCTTCCTCGCTCCGTCGCGGTCACTCCTTCTCGTGCAGTGAAAATTCAAGGAACACCAACGTCTAGCCGTGCCTAGCCGTTGCGGGTATAAACAAGGCCTACCGAAATCCACAGGGTCCCGGCTCTTCTCAAGGGGCCTTGACAAGTGAGAAGGAAAACACACCGATGGGTGTATTTCGCGCTAGTTCTGACTTTGGATTTCAAAAATAGCGACCTCTACATGGTAAAATCTGGGCAGTTTTTGACAATTGGGAAAATGTCACCAACTTGCAAAGAGCTACTATCGCTTTATTCGATACTTCTTTGATTCTAATTTGTTCTATTATGTCAGAGTTCTTAAGTTTCGTATGCAATGCAATGTTTTCAGTCATGGTCAAATTGTATAAATTATACCATCTTTATACTTTTTATCGAATTGTAATCCTATATTGTTAGTCATAACAGAAATGATTACCAAAATCTATGAACGGTGCTTATTCGTAACTGAAATGGATCAGAGAATGACAGCTGGTAACACGTGTTTCATTGACATGAAATGCACCGGAGTAGCGAATGGTTTCTGTAGGTGTGCGTGCGTATCTGACTCTGTCGGTGGGCCCGAGCGGGACGTAAGGGGTACAGCGGGCCGGGGGGACTTCGACGCGTAAGAGCAAAGTGGGGACACTACTCCCCTCAAGCGCCTGTAGTTCGCATATTGTCCGCCATCCGTCGCTGAAGTCACGCACGGGATTTGCTCAGGGTATCCAACGCCCTTAAAAAGAAGTAATAAAGAATAAAAATATGCTTGTGGTTTAGTTTTCACATTATGCTTTTAATGGTTAATTAAGTAACACTTTTTTCGCTTTTTAATATATATGCCTTTACCTAATTCATAAAGTTCAAATTTATTTGCAAATTTTGGTTTGTACTTTATTATATCGTACCATTTAGCAAATTCATATAAATTCAATAATTTCAATTCTACAGGTCTAATCGGATAATACGTGTCGATAAGCGATGGGCAGTAGATATCTTCAGAGTTCTTATTAAGAGCCTTAATTTCTTCGAATGATTTTACTTTGCGGTTACTAATTTCATTAACGTCTACCCATCTGACAATTGTATCGTTATCCGTGCCATACAATGGTACTCCCAACAACGTATCTGCAGCTTCGAGAGCGCCGCATTCTCTGTTATTCAAACAACGCATTCTAATATTCCAAAGCTTAGACGCCAATGATTTATTATTTTGAATACTATTAAAATCTGTATAACTAGATTCAGATGTACATGCATACTTGTTACAATATTTGTTAAGTAATAGTGATTTTTCTAGTATGTACTGCAAATCCATATTTCCTGGCCACGCGAGTTTAATCGCCGGATTGTAATCATTGATATATCGTTCTTTTTCTGATCTCGGGAAACCGTACAGTCTGCTTCTGCTATGTAGATTTCTTCTACCAGCAATGGACGTTGCAACGTCCCGTAAAACAAATGTATCCGTAACTGGTCGAGGAAAACCAAATCGACATTTGTTATAAATTTTTCTTTTAGTTTTCTTCGCACGCATGCAGTACCAATGGTGTTTATGTAACTGATCTTCTGTCACTGTCGCGTACAATGTATATGTCGCGATTTGTTTTTGTTTGGAATCTTGCAAGTGATATACTCTTGAACAAATTCAGCCACGTCTGCATCGGATGATTTACTCAATATTGGAGCGTCTTTAATCCAAATTAAGAAATGTAAATGTTGAAGACCCCTTCCTTGATATTCCAGCCTCCAGAAATAGTGTATTACCTCTCCTATTGGATTATCGCTTGAAGTTATAAAATCGATCATAGCTAAAAATTTGTTGTGCATAAATCTGTTAGTTCCTTTAAATATCTAGAAGCAGTATATCGTTCGTGTGGATTAGCTACCATCATGGTGTAATATATTCCACTTTTTAATTGGCGAATATTGGTTTCATTCAGAAGATGGAAAGGGTACTGTTGATTTAATCAGAAATGACTGTACTTTGAAGTAATCCTGCATTTAATGAACGCAGCATCTTGCATTTGAATATGCCTGTTTTCGTGACGTCCGTTAATACCATGAGAATATAGATCCGGAAAGCACATGACGTCCAAATATTTATAACGATTATCTAAAGGAACGTCTTCAATTTTTAACATTTGATAGAGATTTACCGAAGTTTCATTTATTCTCTTTCCGTGCATCGGATATATAGTAAATTGATTATAAATCTCTGTGTTCGTAACTTGTGTCAACATTGCTCTACGCGCTTTCGTTGTTTCATGTACTATTCCAATATCGGTGATCTCCTCATCCTTTCCGTATTTGCAAATCTGATATTCTGTACCGTCTACTATTCGATCTAGCAATACGTCCGCTGTTCCCGGAAGATCTATTTTTGAATAATGAATATTATTATTTTTTAGCCACTCCAAGGCGTTGTACACTTTTTTTACAACAACTAAATTTTCCCACACTATTTTGGACTGTGTAGGAATTCCGCAAACGATGATATGTAATTCGTGATTTAAATTTATCGGTGTATTCGGAGGACATATCTTTTCTATAGTTTCTTGCAAAGGCATTGGCAAATGAAATGTCTTCCCCTTCATTTTACTTACCATTTGTCCATGTGGCAGATGCTTATTCGAAACAGCACCCATCTTTTGTACAACTTGAAAAGCTTTTGCTCTCTGTATTAATATCTTCTCGTAATCATTTAAGATTGATATAGCTTTTGTATTGGCTCAACGAGAAGATTATTAAAAATGCACGCGGATGGCAATGTCCCTTCCCGAAATTTTTTTAAACAGAATGTGCAGATAAGTTTCGTTTTTGTATCTCTATCTTTTATATGCATCATTAAACGTTGCCAGTGTTCTCCGCTTACAGGTTTCATTAGATTGTCGATATCAGAAACATTCCGCTGAAAACAAATTTTTTCACAGGATACACATTCCGTTCGAGGTACATCCAAGGATCGCTTTTTCAGTGCAGTAAATGCGCATTAATAGGTGGATATAATTTCGTCCTCATCGAAAGTCATTTGATCAGCATCACTTTTCCAGGCATCTGCTTTACTCTTTATCGACTTGAAAATATCTTGTAATATTTCCAAGTTTCCAGTATTTAGCGCGTTATCTAGCTTAGATAACAATTTGTAAGTAGCAACTAATTTGTATACGGTGCTTCGAATGTTTCTAATTAAAGAAAAATGTGGCGATAAAAAGTGCATTGCTATAATTTATGACGTGCAACTAGCGGGATTTATGTAGCAGCCGTGTGAATGTCCAAGCCTTGAAACTGACCGCTTCAATGAACAATCGTACACACGCGACACAAACCTCGAATTCATCACATTCTTTAATGTGGAACGTGCTACGATTTACAAAAACATTTTATATTTATCTAATATAATTGACGGTATGTTGCAAGTCTCATTACACTTCCATGAGTCGGGACACTTCTTGTCACTATTTAATAAAGGTAATATATTGACTACACGGCCATCTTGGTTTATCATCAGAAGTTTTTCGTATTTAGTACGATGGTAAGTAGTTTCCGCAAAGTACGATTCAGATGATCGAGTATGTTTGGATGCACCGCAAAGAGCATGAATTCTATCGCTGTCAGTCAAATTAAGTGCTGAGCATTCATTGCCAAGCAACAATGCAGCCTCAGCTTTGTCTTTGAGATTTGAAAAAACTTTGTTAGCGTTGCGTATGTAAGAATTTCTTTTAACGAGGCACCACTTGAAAATTTGTTCTGCTTCTATTCTACTCTCAATCTCGGATCTTTTTTTGTTAAATCTTCGACAAATTAGTCGAATGTAAGTTTCGTTAGATTTCGGTAGTTTAAGGGGAATCAGTACCCGCCCAATGTTTTTAAACGCGGTGCCTCGGAGTGCCCAATGTTTTTAGAATGGGCTATAGAAACATGCCGAAAAATAAGCATATTTGCAGGAAGAAAGTTTGACTAAATAAAACAACATCTCGCTCTACACAAGGTCTCTTGTGAAAGATAGAAGTCCAGGGGTGGTTAGAAACTATTCCAATCCAGAGATCAATCACTCTATAGTAACAAAATTGGACTGCAAACTTTCACCTGTCACTTTTGCGATCACGACAAGATTTCAAGATGGCCGACCATTATGTGGCCGCCGCACAATTCTGAGCTATTTCTCCAATTCTGGACGTTGTCCGGCCGAGATCGATAGTTTCTAACCACCTTTGGACTTTCCTCTTTCGATTGACACCTTGTACACCGTACGACGTTGCATCGTTTAGCCGAAACTTCTTCCCTATTATTTGGTCAATTTTTCTTGATTTTTCTCGCATTTTACCTACAGAATTCTCCGCTTGGGGCATTACGGTTTGCTTCTCGTTATACTGAAAATTACCGACATCCTATGCCTGAGTGACGGTAAATTTGCGAAATTATTTTTAAATATTGGTAACGTGCGGCGAAAAGACAAAAAGTCTTTTACTTTTTTCGTCTATACAGTGATCGTGTATCAAAATTAGCTCTATTTTGAAACCTATGTAAGTTTTCAATGAAATTACAGATCTCTGCAATCTTTTCGCGTTGCTCGAAGCCCGAGTGGGCGCGAGTAAATCCGAGCAAGTCCGAACGGATCTATTTCGGTTCGCTTTGCTCGCACACAACAATAAGAAATCACGCGTATACTCTACACAACGGTTGGCCCATAGCGCGGAGCTCTGAGCGATTCCCGTTCGGCCGATCGCTTTGAAGTTGGAAATGAATCTCGTGAGCCAGGATAGGCGGGGGCAGGGACAGGCTGAAGCGATAAAGCATTTTTCTGTGAAAGAAAAGGCCGCTAAGTAAAACAACATCTCGCTCTGCACAAGGTCTCATGTGAAAGATAAAAGTCCAAAGATAGTTAGAAACTATCCCAATCCAGAGATCAATCACTCTATAGTAACAAAATTTGACTGCAAACTTTCACCTGTCACTTTTGCGATCACGACGAGATTTTAAGATGGCCGCCCATTAGGTGGCCGTCGCACAATTCTGAGCTATTTCTCCAATTCTGGACGTTGTCCGGCTGAGATCGATAGTTTCTAACCACCTTTGGACTTTCCTCTTTCGATTGACACCTTGTACACCGTAGGACGTTGCATCGTTTAGCCGAAAGTTCTTCCCTATTATTTGGTCAGTTCTCCTCTCTTTTCTCGCTTTTTCTTACGGAATTCCTCGCTTCTCTCTCTCTCTCTCTCTCTCTTACTCTCTCTCGATCTGTGTGTCTCCCAGACATAGCACAGGCGGGTCATTCCGCGTCAAGTGGGACACTTTTTACAGACATGTTCGAGAACTTTGATGAATTTTTGTGACCATGTAGTGTTCGCGGAGAAAAAAGTTTGGGTAAAAAAAAACTTCGAATTTTCAAAGCTTTTTGAGTTACAGCCTCTCAAACTTTCAGATAAGATTATTTTTAAAAATTCATATCTCCTAAACTACTAACAATATCGCATTCCGGCTAATTCGATTGTATTCGTAAAAGTTCAAGCTTTCAATAAAAGAATTCATAATTGTTGGATAATGTTTATAAACATTAAAAAATACAAATTGCTGTATCTAAAAATGGCCATTCGCTATTTTTTTCATTATTTTTTTACAACAACTCTGAAGCCTCCTCTAAAGAATGAAACAAGAATCACAGTGGCCTCTGTCTTAGGTTTTGAGATATTATTTTTTATTCACCAGCGCGCACCAATAACGCGCGCCACGCCGACTGTTAGCAGCGCAATACTCGTACGTTCGGTCTCGGTAGTAGTTCGTGGCGCACAAAATTTATCATAAATCCTACAGTCCACGTCCAAATTGATTGCTGCTTTTCGTGCAATAGTACCAAAGCCTTGTCCAACGACTGATGCAAAGATCAGAGTGGCCATTTTAATATTTTCTAAATTATGGTTCTTAATTCACCGCCTCATTGCACCTCTTGCGCGGTAATTCGTATGGCAATTCACTGGCAAAATAATAAAAAAAATTTACCATTAAACTCGCACTAAAAATATAGAACAGGCCAATCAATAAATACAGGTTTCCGGCGCTTATCAAATAGCGGTGAACAAGTTCTACCGTGAAAGCAAAAGGCACCGAGGGGGTAGTGTAATGGTTTTACTGGTAGTAGTATATATTTCGGCCCTACATTTCCGTGCGGTATGTATAGATTTGTTTATATTTTCGGGGACGGAAGATATTTTTTCGGAAATTAAAAAAGCTACACATGTCCAAAAAAATGTATGGTTGAAATTTGACTACTTTTTACACTTATATCCTTTGGACATAAATTTTAAATAAAGGTTGGATGGTAGCCGAAGGAATAGAGGGATAGTTTGTTATCATGCTGACAATGAGCCCGGGTTCGAATCCCGGCGTGTGTTGAGCACTCGTTTTTTTTAGTGATTTTCGGCGACTTCGGCTACCAAGGCAGAGTACAATCAAATTGTAATAGCAAAGAGAAGAATCATAAAACTAACAATAAGAGGTACATCTGGCAACGTCGGAAATCCTGTCCATAAAGGGCAACGCTGTTTTCTGACATCCTGGCGAAAAACAGGCATTCTGAAACGGATAGTCGTGCACGACGCGCTTCTAGTAATGAAGACGTTTGACAAATATATTGTAAATTTGACAACGCTGCATTCCACAATAAGGAATAAGAATAAATGTTTAGTTGATCGCTTACACAATTGCGTACGATGTCTACGATCGACCATTCTTGTTTTTTTTGTGTATGATGGTAAGAAGAAAAAAAGTATGCGTTCATTCCACTCACCGGAATACGTGCGATTGTAAACGTTAGATTGATTGGAAAACTATCCATATGAAGTATCGTCTATTCTTATAGCGACCGTTATATCATGCAAATAATGTAGACCATAACTTCTCTCGATGCATCGAAAAATATATTTGGATTTTACTTTTTAGGGAATCGGTACTGCCCTAATGTTTTACGTAAAGACTTTACGTCTGTGCTATGCCTGAGAGAGAGAGAGAGAGAGGGAGAATCGAAGAATTCCGTAAGAAAAAGCGAGAAAAGAGAGGAGAATTGACCAAATAATAGAGAAGAAGTTTCGGCTAAACGATGCAACGTCCTACGGTGTACAAGGTGTCAATCGAAAGAGGAAAGTCCAAAGGTGGTTAGAAACTATCGATCTCGGCCGGACAACGTCCAGAATTGGAGAAATAGCTCAGAATTGTGCGACGGCCACCTAATGGGCGGGCATCTTAAAATCTCGTCGTGATCGCAAAAGTGACAGGTGAAAATTTGCAGTCAAATTTTGTTGTTATAGAGTGAATGATCTCTGGATTGGGATAGTTTCTAACTATCCTTGGACTTTTATCTTTCACATGAGACCTTGTGCAGAGCGAGATGTTGTTTTATTTAGTCAACTCGACTTCCAGCAAGAATGCTTACTTTTCAGCGTTTCCAGAAAAATTATAAATGAAATTGAGGAAGGTTTCACGTTTATTTCAGAGGTGGCGTGTAATCGAAGAAGTTTTCACGTACATTCCAGAGGTGGCGTAAAATTGAGGCAGGTTTCGCGTTTATTTCAGAGGTGGCGTCAAAAGTAAATTATTTTGGCCCTACTCTTTACCGGCAGATAAGACCCGAACTTCATAAATTCGACACGCACGAAAATAGCGGCGCGTCGGTCAACTCGGAGTTGCTCGAGTAGTACTGATTCCCCTTAATACCTTTCCAAAATCTATTGCTACCGTATTTCCTCTTGATCTTTTTTAAAGTACTTTGGTTTTCATGAAAACGAGTACGTTCCTTATATTTTAACAAATATGTTCTGTTGTACAATATTTTTAACTCAGGGTTTACTTTATTGTAAGTAGGTTGGCGAATTCTCTCACGAGTAACATTCAAACAATAATTTTTCCGTTTTATTATTCAGTTATTTTCAATGCAATTTAAATAGTTATGGCACTTCCTTTCACATATCTTTTCTACGTTCTCTGAATAATTCGCCCTTCCCTTTGCACATTTATCCTGAGAATTTTTCTCATAATTCTGGCGTTTTCTTTTACGCTCATCCTCGGCATTTTTCTCGTAATTCTCCCGTTTATTCTTCGTCTCCTTCTCTGCATTCTTCTCATAATTTGTGCGCTTTCTTGCACATATCTTTTCTACGTTCTCTGAATAATTCGCCCTATCCTTTGCACATTTATCCTGTTAATTTTTCTCATAATTCTGGCGTTTCCTTTTTTCTTTCACCTTTTCTTTGCACATTTAGCCTCAGAATTCGTACTTCGTACTTCGTTCTTTGTGGTATTTTCGTTTGTGGGAAGAAACGTCGTTTTCCAAGCGTTGGAAACGCTGTTCGCTTGTTTCTCTATTATTATATAATCTCAGCCGCGTCGCTGTTTGCCGAAATTTCCTTAAAATTTCTAATGGAAGCAAATTTAATGGAGGACCAGATAAATGATATGAAAAATGCTCTATGATCCCTGTGTCGAATATTTTCATTAAATGTGTTTGCATTAAATCATGACGGTACGAAACGTGTTCAGGATTAATATCAAACAACAAGGAAGTAGCAAAAGCAATAGCAAAAACACCACAATCACCAGAGTTTGGTTGAATTTGCACATTTTGAAATTTAATTTTATTTGTATTCAAATTAAAAAAGGGGTACAGTTTTTAAAAAAAAATCCTAATTTCTCCGTTCATCTGTTTCAAATTTTCATTACGACTTCCCAAATGCGAATCATAAATCATTATAGAATTGCAATTATAGAAACTACAAATCCAATGTCCTCCTCCAAAGCTACTATGTAATAATTGTACGTGTTTAACGTGTGGGTCAACGGGTTCAATAGAATCAGGAAAATTAACTTTATATGTTTGTTGTGGTGAAAAATCGAAGAATTTTCGAATTAAATTATGAAATACATCCATGTGATCCTCGGTTTACCATCCACCCCGTTCAATAATTAATTTGTCGCGGGAATCTAGGCGCAATTTTTCCATGTTTTGTTATTAAATTGTGAAAGAAGAAAACGAAAAATCTATACAACAATTTACAACAAAATTAACGACCGCGTACCTGTTTCTTCACAGTGAAAACACTACACTGGTATTAATCAAAACACATAAAGGAATAAAATTAGCAGTGAGCTGAAAAAATCAGGTTCGTCAAAGTTTCTTCGACTCGTTCACTACACAACTGAACGAGTAGAAATTAACAGAAAAAGTTGGTGTTTATGTAACTATATACATTATACACTGTCATTCAGGGTACTAGCAACTGAATTGTAAACAGTAAAGTCACGTCCAAATTCATATTGATATCCTTAAAAATTAAAAACGTCGAAAATGCAAAAGAACAGAATAGGGAAATGGGTGAAAGAACGCGAGCGGAGGTGGGAAGAGACGGGGGAGGGTGGGAGAGATGTGTGACAAATCATTAAAATAATAAAATTAGCAGATGATTAAAAAGATCGAAACAAAAACGAGGACAGGAATGAGATAAAAAAGAGTGAGAATGTGTGTGGGAGGCCATAAGTAAAAAAAGCCCGAGCGAGGTTGTCAAACAGTGTATGAGTGGGGAATTGTTGGCCAATAGAACTCACTTCCTTTTTCAAATGTAGGTGATTTTTTTTCTTACAATCATTTATCCTGCGCAGCAGTTCAGACCGGAGCGTGTGTGTGGCTCACCCGACATACCTGCACGGGTTTCAATTCGGTGACGAGATGGAACCAAGTGAAACCCAACGGTGTACTGTACTGTTTGCTGTACGGTTCATTATGACGTGTGCGAGTTCTTTGGCCGTGCAGGTTCTTTACTTGAAGAGGTTTACCATGCAGCCAAACCACAACGTGTATGACCGGACTAAGATGTTGTAACATTTGCTGCACACTTTCCTCCATGTCCACACTGTTCTACTGCGTTTTTTCACGACCACGTTCGAGCACGATTCAGAACCACGCTCGCGTTTTGAGCGCGCGCTCTTTACGCACTGTGATTGGCCAGTGTTGTTCGTTAACCCTTTTAGTGGCGGGCTAAATAGAGGTGCCTATGCGAGAAAAACCAGCCGAATTTTACAGTTTTACAAGGATTCGGGAAAATGTTTATAAAAACCAAACGAGGAACAATATTTACATGATTCAAAAAACCATATATTGTGGATGAAATACAGAACAAAATAATGACACTAGTTTTTTTTGTATTCAATTAAAATTTTAGAAAAAAACAAAAGTATAAATGTTTATAAATAAAGTAAAAGTTGAGTTCTCTTATACAAAACATATTTGCATATACAAACAGTCATCTTTCCATCATAATTTTATATGGGCCAATTATTATGAAGTATACAGGGTGTCCCGTAACTACCCTAAAATCGGTAAATGAGGGGTAGCTGGCGTAAATCTGAACAAGTTTTTCCTTAAAAATAATGTTGTAACCCCTCTCGTTTTTGAGTTATTAACGAAACGGCTAGGCCAATCCCAGCGCGTATCGGGCGCGCGCTCGAAACGAGAGTGTGGTCTCTGGATCGTGCTCGACCGCGAGCTTGAACAAGTGCATCGCCTGGGTATCGAGGGAAGCGTACGGCAAATGTCACATCGCCTTCAAATAAACTAATACTCGTTGAATAACTGTGTCCGATGCTCTTACCCGTTATTCAATAGGAACGAAGATTGTAGTATTTGTGGAAAAAATGTTTCTCTTAACAGCACGTTTTCAGGTGGATAAATTATCGTTAGAATAATTTATAATAACTAACGTTAGAAAAGCCTTGTTAAACTCACCCATTCGTCCACGAATCACCCTGCCTCGACGAAAGTAGGTCATTGGCACTAGGTCACAGTGCCGATTTTGCCCTTCCTAAGAATCCCGAGAGCCTCAACAGCTCATTTTATGGCCGGGTCTGTGAACTCACTTGACACGGACACACACAGTAGGAACGGCACTTGCCTAATTTATGGCAGGACGCACGGCTAATCGCAGGTACGCGGACACCCCCGAGAGTCGAGCAGCGATCGGCGATCGGGTCACTTTGCAGAACGTGCATTTCACTGCATGAGCACTTTCACCGATAACTCCGAATAAAACAATTATGTAGAGGAACGTAATTGAACCTACGTTAGAGATATTTGGTGGCCCTGAAAAGGGCCGATTGTTATTGCCAAAATTGTCAAGATCGGCTCGACGTACCCTCCTCGCGCTTGCATGCACGTCTCGGAGCACCGGCGGACGTTGCGCTGCACTTCTTCCAATGTTTCTCGATTAAGAAACGTAACAAATATCCTGTAATAGTCCGCGTTAGTTCGTTGCTGTATGGTACCCGTTCGGTTTGAAAAACGATTCTGCCAGCTCTAGCGTTTCTTGGGTCTTGCTTAGAAGGACGTTCGTTAGGGAAGGGATATTTTTACAATAGTACAACGTAGTGGCTCGCACATTTGGAGTCAATTCAGCCAAAAAATACCCGTGCGCTCGGGGCGGCCGCATGGTCTTCGTCACTACGAACGCGCTAGCGAAGACGCAGGGCAAAGAGTGCCATAAATTTCACTATTGTCCATACCGTGTCGTAAAGGGAAAGTGTGGCTATTTTACGAAATACGTGCATCGTCTTAAAACTACACCGACAGCGTACACGCAACATAATCCTTTAATATTTTCTTACGATTCTTCCCGCAAAGAAGGAACAGTACATACAATTCCCAAAATTATCAATTTAGTATTGTATTGTATTGCGAAGACACTGCTTGCGACGCATACACGCTTGCCCGTGTCATTTGTAATATTATAAACTTAATGTTGTGGGATGTTTAGTGTCGAGTGCATGTCGTGAATAAAAGTACAAGCGCGAAGACACTGTTTGCGGCGTGTCGAAATGCTTAAACTCTTAAACAGTCGGCTCCCTAAGAATCTCTGATTTCGATCTTGTTATGATTATCGCACGCGCGCGGCAACCGATTGTTTACGGGAACGCGAGCAGCAAAGCGTGCCGCGGTACATGGGCCCGATCAGGAGGACCTGTTCCAGACGACCAAAATGTTGATAGACATAACGATGTCTGTCTCGAAATACGTATCAAACAGTGTCTTCGCCAATACAATACAATATTAAATTGATCATCTTCCAAGTTGTGGGTACTGTTCCGTCTTCGCGGAAAGAATCGTAAGAAAATATTAAAGGTTTACGTTGCGTGTACGCTGCCGATGCAGTTTTAAGCCGATGCACGTGTTTCACGAAATAGCAGACTTTCCCTTTCGGCACGGTATGGACAATAGTGAAATTTATGGCACTCCTTGCCCTACGTCTTCGCTAGCGCGTTCGTAGTGACGAAGACCATGCGGCTGCCCCGAGCGCACGGGTATTTTTTGGCTGAATTGACTCCAAATGTGCGAGCCACTACGTTGTACTATTGTAAAAATATCCCTTCCCTAACGAACGTCCTTCTAAGCAAGACCCAAGAAACGCTAGAGCTGGCAGAATCGTTTTTCAAACCGAACGGGTACCATACAGCAACGAACTAACGCGGACTATTACAGGATATTTGTTACGTTTCTTAATCGAGAAACATTGGAAGAAGTGCAGCGCAACGTCCGCCGGTGCTCCGAGACGTGCATGCAAGCGCGAGGAGGGTACGTCGAGCCGATCTTGACAATTTTGGCAATAACAATCGGCCCTTTTCAGAGCCACCAAATATCTCTCACGTAGGTTCAATTACGTTCCTCTACATAATTGTTTTATTCGGAGTTATCGGTGAAAGTGCTCATGCAGTGAAATGCACGTTCTGCAAAGTGACCCGATCGCCGATCGCTGCTCGACTCTCGGGGGTGTCCGCGTACCTGCGATTAGCCGTGCGTCCTGCCATAAATTAGGCAAGTGCCGTTCCTACTGTGTGTGTCTGTGTCAAGTGAGTTCACAGACCCGGCCATAAAATGAGCTGTTGAGGCTCTCGAGATTCTTAGGAAGGGCAAAATCGGCACTGTGACCTAGTGCCAATGACCTACTTTCGTCGAGGCAGGGTGATTCGTGGACGAATGGGTGAGTTTAACAAGGCTTTTCTAACGTCAGTTATTATAAATTATTCTAACGATAATTTATCCACCTGAAAACGTGCTGTTAAGAGAAACATTTTTTCCACAAATACTACAATCTTCGTTCCTATTGAATAACGGGTAAGAGCATCGGACACAGTTATTCAACGAGTATTAGTTTATTTGAAGGCGATGTGACATTTGCCGTACGCTTCCCTCGATACCCAGGCGATGCACTTGTTCAAGCTCGCGGTCGAGCACGATCCAGAGACCACACTCTCGTTTCGAGCGCGCGCCCGATACGCGCTGGGATTGGCCTAGCCGTTTCGTTAATAACTCAAAAACGAGAGGGGTTACAACATTATTTTTAAGGAAAAACTTGTTCAGAATCACCCCAGCTACCCCTCATTTACCGATTTTAGGGTAGTTACGGGACACCCTGTATACTTTGCATTTCCAATGCATTTTGTAACAAGATAAACAAAACTACATAACAAAAATAAAACATAACTCGAAGGTACATGGTAGGCGCCGGGCGAATTATCTCTTTCGACATATGTAATTGGTATAGGTAATATAACATTGCTGAAACAAAATTATGTTGTCATAAATATTTATATTTATATATTGTAAATGTGTAAAATTTTGTTATTGTAACTCACACAAATAATTTATATAGCATTCGTGGCTGCTAATGCACACTCCATGCAATCCTTTGTTGCACTTATTACAAATTGTGCGTGATTTTCTTTTTGGACCACCATCCTTTCTGCTGCACACCACGCAAACTCTTTCCAAATTTCCTGGCAGTTTCCGTACACCTATACGTGGCACATTTGTTGAACTTTCAGCCAATGGTGTGTCGTGTGCTACCCTCTTTATTGCCACCCATTCAGTGGTTATCGACTGGATAATATCAGTTATAAATTCAAGTCGTGTTTTGGTTTTTCCGTCTGTATTGTTCTGATATAAGATGTAGGCATTTAGCACCATTCGGGAAAAAATGGAGAAAACTACTTTTTTCCAATATTTTACAGCTCGTCTTTCATCCAAGTATGAGTACAACATCATGTCTGACGTGTCTACGCCTCCCATGTGTTTATTATATTCTGCTATGATTGCTGGTTTTTCGACCTGTATTTGAGCATTCCCTTTTCTAATTGTAGTCGTTTTGTGCTCAGCCTTTTCAAATGTGGACAGGAGTAAAACATTTTTCTTCTGCGACTTTTTTTCCCGGTACGCTAATAGTAATAGTTCGTTGTTTCGGGCGTACTTAGATGCGCCCTCTTGCAATTTAGGCTTCATAAATGGTGGTATATATTTCCTGTTGCTGCGAATTGTGCCAGTCAGGTACGTCTCTTTTCCAAACAATGCTCTAGCTAACGAAATGCTTGTAAAAAAATTGTCAGCTACCACGTGATAGCCTTTCATAAAATAATTTCCCATATTCAATAATTTATGAATCACGACGTGGCCAAGACCGTTCTTCTTTGTTTCTTCTTTATTAGTTTGATCTCTGGCTCCTCTATAGCAGAAAAATGATAGGCAGTAATGGATAACTGCATCAGTCAGCATCCAAAACTTTATACCCCATCTGTGATGCTTTTTATTCGGCAGATATTGCATCAACGACGTTCTACACTTCGTGCCGACTAATGATTCGTCAATACTCAGATGTTGATGAGGCGAATAGTGAAATTTGAATTTATTGTTTGCGTGGATAACGACTGGTTGAAATTTCGCTGTAGGGTCATATTCTGGGCTATCACGTGCTGGTAATTTTTCATTGTCTACGACATGAAAAAATCTAGAAACTAATTGAAATCTGTTTCGGCTGAACATTTTGCCAAACCATGGGATATGTCTGTGGTTTGTTGACCAATAGCTAAAAAGTGTCGGTCTACGTGTGCTACCCATTTCCAAGAGCACAGCAATAAAGGCCCTCATTTCTGACACTGTGGTTGCCTTCCACTCTGTTACTCTCGATCCTGAGGGAACATCGATTCTATTCAGGAACTGCCTGGCATAGCGATTTGTCTCACTCCTCAATGAGTTCAAAAATTCTTCCGTAAAAAATAGATCGAAATACGCTCTGGGTATGGAATTTCTTACTGGCATATGTTTAGGCTCAGCAATTTCCATAAATTGTGGTCGAGGATTATGTTCGCTGTCATTGGCCACGGTAACTACACGGAAATTTGTCAACTCTTCCTCAGTATCGAGTTCCTCTAATTCCGATTCGCTATCATCGCTCGTTTCACTATCACTGTAGATCCTACGTGGATGCCGACTTCTTGATGCCACGATTTCTTCCTCGTCACTATGTGCTAGATCGATCTGGTCAACCATTCGGACTAATTCCGCGTCATCCATGACGGTGTATTTTTTTTATAAAACGGTTACTGGTAAAATTTTCGTCAAAAGCAACAATGTTTGACAGAAGCGGAAAACAACGGTAATAACACAAAAGACGTTTTGAAACTGCAACTGGGACGAAATATACTGTTCACATCAACGGTCGTGGAGAAACTGACTGATCCTACGTTTCGCTGCGGCAATGCAATGTTATTTCGGGAGGGTCCTCAAACAGTTGTTTATATGAAACGCTGTCGACAAGTGCCGATAAGGGCCCAACGCCACAGCGATGAATGCCGCAGATCGAATATCGCCTGAGTGGCGACCATCGGTGTTTATGTTAGATTTCGGTACCTCCAAGCGATAGGAAAATGTTGTCGTCAAAGAAATAAAACGAAAAACTATTTATTTTAATTCTCTCGTAATGAAATTAGATAATTTATAACGTATTCTAAATTTATTTTGAGATAGAGTTCTCCCGCAATGCAAATAGTAAAGCGCTACAAGGCGCGGGCCGATATATCAGCTCTGGCACTTCTCGCCAGTGCAACAAGAGCCGATATATCGGCCTCCGGCACTCAAAGGGTTAATAATCAAAAAACGAAGAACATTTTGGTGAAGGAAAAAGTTGTTCAAAATCACTTCAGCTATCCCCCGTTTCCCGATGTTACACTAGTTACGGGTTGTCCTGCATAGATACATATACTTATCTCTGAAACCCTTCCACAGGCTTATTAGTAGATATTGGCCTGATGTACTGAGGCGTTACCACCTAGTGCAATTATGGTTTCTGAGACTGGTCCTGCAAACCGAAAGTCGGACCCCGTCCCGTCTAAAGCTTTTGAACCGTCTGTAAACCAGACGATCCCCTGTAGTTTGAGAAGTTCTCCAGATTTCTCTCTCTCCGTCCTACAATGTATGTGAGTGCTGAAGTTCCTCTCGAAGAGGTAACGTGGGGGCACTGCTCAAACTTCTGGCTTAACGTATTAAGGGGACATATACACCTGGAAACGAAAAAAAGGCGATTTTCGAGAATTTTTGTTAGGGTAACTATTGGAATTATCGGATCGGGGTTTGTCCTAGTTAAAAATATGCACTTTCAAGAAAGGTTTCAATTTTTTCAAGGTTTCAAATACTATTATCTCGTCTTTGTCATAGCTGATTTTAAAAATATCAATTTTTGACAAAATGCCGGTCGCTTGAATTGAAAGTTGCGATTGTCAGGCAGGAATTTGTTCATATTTTGACAATAAAAAAAAACTAAGCATAAAAAAAAACCCACGACAAGTACTAGATAATCATGTGTACAATAACTACAAGAAATGTCAAGTTAATCGGTTCTGTGGTTTCCGAGATATTTCTGGTACCGATTTGAAAAATGTAGTTTTGAGAAAAACGCGTTTGAAAGTGTTACGATGGATATATCATGAAATTTGTTCAACTTACATAGAATCATCGATTCCATAATACGGGGTCTCTGAAGTGGAAGGTACGCCCATATCCTCCAAATTACGTTGTGGGCTCCGTAATTGCCCTTCTTTCATCCTTCAGTCTTCAATTTTTTGGCACTGACACTAACATTCGATTGTGTTCTTTCTGCGTCGTATCGATTTTTAGGTGGCGTTTTCTTGCTTTTATAATCTTTCCGAAAATCACCGGATTTGACTTTCTCGAGAACTTTTCCTCCTTTCAATTTTTTCTCCTGAATACTTTATTCACAAACGAAGATTTCGACACTTGCTTTAACGCACAGCTACTCGAACGGCAAGCGAGAGACGATGTTCGGATCTTGAAGATCGTATTTTGTTATTTCGTATCGATGGGTCATCGCTCATATTTCGAGCGCCGATTTAAAAAATCTAGCTGTGACGCCGAGCGTTCGGCAATGTCTCATGCGCCTTGTTGCCGTAGATTTTTGCATTTCGTTGAAAACGGCAGTTGCTACCGGGCAAACCTGGCCGGTGCGCGGACGGTTCTGTGCCCCAGTTATATACATATATCTCTAACCATCAAATAAACGTTATTTCTTTTAAGTAAGACGTAGGCGTTCAGGAAATTTACATTATTCGCGAAGTGCCCCGATCATACGCCGACCCTTTTCCTGATTAATGTATTAATTTATTCCTGACGAAGCACGCTAAATTTCTTTCACGATAGCCGTTGCACCTAAAATATTCGACCTAAACAAGTATGCAAGACCAATAAAATACCGTTATACAAAGAAATATAATGGATCCGAGCATAATAAGTCCCAAGAGAAGCGCTACCTGAGCGGTGCGTCCTGCTGCTGTGCAACTCGGCACGGTGCGGGCTATAACTTTGTCATTTTTCGGAATTATTACTTAAAATTTTCAGCAAACATTCTTAACATTGTTACGAGCCGGGCGAGTTTTTTAAACGTGTTCGTTAATAGTTCACTGATTTTACGTTATTGTGTACAAAGAGTTAATAATTAGAACGGAATCAATGTTCGCATTAGTTTTAAGGCGTTAAGAGATTCCCGTAACTTTAATATTGTTAATTCACTCCGAGCGGTAAGAGTGAATTGTTTGTGGGACGTTACACAGCACTTCTATTCTTATATATATTCACAAGGAAAGGTAATTGTTACGTTGGGCGCAGTTCTTAGAGGCCGAGCGGATAGTCGCGGGCTACGCACGTAACACTGAAGACTTAAAAACTAACGTACTCACTTTCGTGGTACGGACAGGATAATTTTGGGATCGTCTTTGCTCTCTTCTCTTGACGGGTCGTAGACATACAGCAGGCATGGGCAACAGCGGCTCTTACAGCCGCTACAGTTTCGGCGGCTCGAACTTCTCCTCCAGTAGGTACCCCCACCAGCGATCCTCCCGCGCGATGGCTCGTGCGAGTGAGTCTCTACGGTACGGGTATATGTATTGCTATCCTTCTCTTCGTTCCGTTCACGCGCTGGGAGTGGGGACAGCGAAATCAGCGGAGGAGAAGTTGGGAGCCGATGTTGCCCATGTCTGACATACAGGTTAAATGACACCGCACACAAATTACACAGATAAATACATATATCTTAATAAATACATATATCATAAAGACACGCACACAAATTACACAGTTAAATACATATACATATAAATAATTGGTTAAAAGTATTCTGGTAAAACAAAGATATATTCAATAAACAACTGAATTCTAAATGTAACAATAGTTTTGAATTACGCAAATTTACACTACTCCTTTTCTAGTATCTGATAACTTTACATTACACAATTTGCGCTTTCACTCAAACATTTCATCGGTCTCACATTGCTTTATCACATAACGCGTATTACAGACTTAAAAATGTCAAACAGATAGATCAGATAAAATTCGGACTCGCTAGGAGCTGTCTACTTGTTTGATTTACAGGTTAACGTTTTGGCGTGCATTATTTTACCTTTGAGAATATCGCGACTCAATTACAATGATATAACAATTACGAAACTCAGGTGTTCTCGTGATTTCAAAGAGTACTGCAATTTTAACTCTTAGGATCTTACGCACGCGCACGTTATACCGTGCGAACGGTTGAATTTAGCAAGCGGACAGATTTACAAAATGGCGGACCTTGCAACGCGAATGCACATGTTACTTTATCGGAACGCACATCTCGATTTTAATGAGACCAACCGAATTAAGGGGTTTCCCAGAGAATACAATATTCTAATTCGATAGGGCCGGAATAAGTCGTGGAATACTGGTTAGGTCTTACCGATTCCGCTTTCTCCCTCTCTCCTTTATGTATAACGACGAACGTGGAAAGTGTCGTGACCTTGTCTCGGTGTTCAGACGTTCGATTCGTATACTACGATGATACTCGTGTGTAGGTGTTGTAACCGCTCGTTCACTTTAGTATCGCTGTGAAATCGTGGTCAAATTTTAGTACAGAATTATACAGAGTAGCTGGGGTGATTCTGAACAAGTTTTTCCTTAAAAATAATGTTGTAACCCCTCTCGTTTTTGAGTTATTAACGAAACGGCTAGGCCAATCCCAGCGCGTATCGGGCGCGCGCTCGAAACGAGAGTGTGGTCTCTGGATCGTGCTCGACCGCGAGCTTGAACAAGTGCATCGCGTGGGTATCGAGGGAAGCGTACGGCAAATGTCACATCGCCTTCAAATAAACTAATACTCGTTGAATAACTGTGTCCGATGCTCTTCCCGTTATTCAATAGGAACGAAGATTGTAGTATTTGTGGAAAAAATGTTTCTCTTAACAGCAGGTTTTCAGGTGGATAAATTATCGTTAGAATAATTTATAATAACTAACGTTAGAAAAGCCTTGTTAAACTCACCCATTCGTCCACGAATCACCCTGCCTCGACGAAAGTAGATCATTGGCACTAGGTCACAGTGCCGATTTTGCCCTTCCTAAGAATCTCGAGGGCCTCAACAGCTCATTTTACGGTAAACTCACTTGACACTGACACACACAGTAGGAACGGCACTTGCCTAATTTATGGTAGGGCGCACGGCTAATCGCAGGTACGCGAACACCCCCGAGAGTCGAGCGGCCGTCGGGTCACTTTACCGAACGCGCATTTCACCGCACGAGCACTGTTACCGATATTCCGTAATAAAATAATTATGTTTGAACGTGATTGAACCTACGTAAGAGATGTTGGTGGCCCTGAAAAGGGCCCATTGTTGTTATGCCAAAATTGCCAAGTTTAGTTCGACGTACCCGCGTCACACTTGCATGCACACATCGGAGCACCGGTGGACGTTGCGCTGCTCTTCTCCCAATGTTTCTCGATTAAGAAACGTAACAAATATCCTGTAATACTCCGCGTTAGTTCGTTGCTGTATGGTACCCGTTCGGTTTGAAAAACGATTCTGCCAACTCTAGCGTTTCTTGGGTCTTGCTTAGAAGGACGTTCGTTAGGGAAGGGATATTTTTACAATAGTACAACGGAGTGGCTCGCACATTTGGAGTCACCGTTCATTCAGCAAAAAAAATACCCGCGCGCTCGGGGTGGCCGCATAGTCTTCGTCACTACGAACGCGCTAGCGAAGACACAGGGCAAGAAGTGCCATAAATTTCACTATTGTCCATACCGTGCTGTAAAGGGAAAGTCTGCTATTTTGTGAAACACGTGCATCGGCTTAAAACTGCATCGGCAGCGTACACGCAACGTAAACCTTTAATATTTTCTTACGATTCTTTCCGCAAAGACGAAACAGTACACACAACTTGGAAAATGATCAATTTAATATTGTATTGTGTTAGCGAAGACACTGTTTGATACGCATTTCGAGACAGACATCGTTATGTCTATCAACATTTTGGTCGTCTGGAACAGATCTCCCTGATCGGGCCCATGTACCGCGGCACGCTTTGCTGCTCGCGTTCCCGTAAACAGTCGGTTGCCGCGCGCGTGCGATAATCATAACAAGATCGAAATCAGAGATTCTTAGGGAGCCGACTGTTTAAAGGTAGGATTTCGTTACCACGACCGATCGCAGTCGCCGTCGCCGTCTCCTTCTTCCACTTTCGTCCACATTAACTTCTCGCACGTCTCGCGCTTACAATGAATCGTCGACGACTGCGATCGCTCGTGGTAACGAAACCGTACCTTAAGCATTTCGACATGCCGCAAACAGTGTTTTCGCTTGTACTTTTATTGACGCTATGCACTCGACACTAAACATCCCACAACATTAATTTTATAATATTCCAAATGACACGGGCAAGCGTGTATGCGTCGCAAACAGCGTCTTCGCAATACAATACAATACAATACTAAATTGATAATTTTGCTAATTGTATGTACTGTTCCTTCTTTGCGGGAAGAATCGTAAGAAAATATTAAAGGATTATATTGCGTGTACGCGGTCGATGCAGTTTTAAGACGATGCACGTATTTCGTAAAATAGCCACACTTTCCCTTTACGACACGGTAAGGACAATAGTGAAATTTATGGCACTCCTTGCCCTGCGTCTTCGCTAGCGCGTTCGTAGTGACGAAGACCATGCTGCCATCCCGAGCGCGCGAGTATTTTTTTGCTGAATGAAGGGTGACTCCAAACGTACGAGCCACTCCGGTGTACTATTGTAAAAATATCCCTTCCCTAACGAACGTCCTTCTAAGCAAGACCCAAGAAACGCTAGAGTTGGCAGAATCGTTTTTCAACCCGAACGGGTACCATACAGCAACGAACTAACGCGGAGTATTACAGGATATTTGTTACGTTTCTTAATCGAGAAACATTGGGAGAAGTGCAGCGCAACGTCCGCCGGTGCTCCGAGACGTGCATGCAAGCTCGAGGAGGGTACGTCGAGCCGATATTGGCAATTTTGGCAATAACAATCGGCCCTTTTCAGGGCCATCGATATCTCTAACGTAGGTTCAATTACGTTCCTCTACATAATTGTTTTATTCGGAGTTATCGGTGAAAGTGCTCGCGCAGTGAAATGCACGTTCGGTAAAGTGACCCGATCACCGATCGCCGCTCGACTCTCGGGGGTGTCCGCGTACCTGCGATGGGCCGTGCGCCCTGTCATAAATTAGGCAAGTGCCGTTCGTACTGTGTGTGTCAGTGTCAAGTGAGTTCACCGACCGGGCCGTAAAATCAGCTGTTGATGTTCTCGAGATTCTCACAAAGGACAAAATCGACGCTCGACCTACTTCCGTCGAGGCAGGTTGATTCGTGGACGAATTGGGTGAGTTTAACAAGGTTTTTCTAACGTTAGTTATTCACATCGTTTATCTTAAACCATAATTTATCCATCTGAAAACATGCTCTTAAGAAAACCATTTTTTCCACAAATACTACAATCTTCGTTCCTACTGAATGACGGGTAAGAATATCGGACACAGTTATTCAACGAGTATTGGTTTATTTGAAGGCGATGTGACATTTGCCGTACGCTTCCCCCTATACCCGCGCGATGCACTTGTTCACGCTCGCAGTCGAGCGCGAAGGAAGGCAACGCTAACGGTTATATAGATCGCGCGCACGCTTGCGTACGCCATCACGCTTCCACACACTGAAATGATTCTTTTCTATACTTTGCTTCTTTTTATCATTCTAGTATCACACGAGATACTCGCACGCTACTATTCAACCGGTAGGTTTATAACCGCTTTTGTAATAAAAACCGACGAATTTACAGCTTCCTTCTTCACGCCGCAAACGCATGCAAAGGTCACGACTCCAGACTAGCGATATTCTCAAGGTTTTACAAATCAATCCAAAATCGGGCCGGCAAGAAAACAATTACAATAATTACTGGAACGGTCCAGTCGCGCGTACTTGTACTTGGCCCGAGACAAGACCTTGTCTCTTGATAGTGCGCTGATCAGGAGATGGCATCTGAGACAAACGCGTCTTCATTGCTACAAACCAAATGCTGCAACATATATGGGCGCGATTTTCTCAGGTGCCAGCTCCTGACCGACACAGGTTGTACTGTGGTTGTATTGGAATAGGTAGGACCCAAACGCTACAACCAATCAGGACGCGATTTTCTCAGGTGCCATCTCCTGATCGGCGCACAGTACCTCCTTCATCCGGGTGGTGCGGTCGCTTTGTCCCACTCAGTCCCTAACCGTCTCGTTTGCTTTCTTCGTCGGGCATTTCTACACGAGTGTGTGTGGCAATTTGGCCGATGGCGAAAATGCGTGTGCCCCGTCCCGATGGTTGTATTGGAATAGGTAGGACCCAAACGCGACAACGAATGAGGACGCGTTTTGCTCAGGTGCCATCTCCTGATCGGCGCACAGTACCTCCTTCATCCGGGTGCACGAAAAAGTTACGGTACGTAACAATATCTATAATATTAGTCAGGTGTTTATAATGAAAATATTACAACCATGCACAACGCCATATGTGTTTCCATCTTTTGCCAATGAGTATGTAATAAAGTTAGAACGAAAGGGTAAAACCTACACAGTGGAGTGAAAAACAAATTGCACTGCGCCGTTAACATGCGAATATGAAGATTAAGAGAGGAACGAAATAAAAAAAGAGAGTTCACGGAGAACATATAGACAGTTAATATATTTGTTGAATAGTGTACAAGAATTTTAATTTTGATAATTATCAGTAATTATTATTTTGACAGTTATTTAAACGAAAATTGTTTACATTTGATTTTTTAAAAATCCTGAAATGATCGGGAACAGAATTTTGCTGAAATTGTAGAAAAATACATATTAAAACAATTTTTTGTCGTTTACACTTTAAAAAAGCTTTTTAAAATTTCTTTTTGAACACATTGTAGAAACACTGTTCGGAATTGTAAGTTCTCTAGAATGTTTAACGTAGATGTGTTTGTGACTGAAATCTGGCATATCGTTGATTAATGGAAGAAACGTATGTGTTTGTTTGATTAACAGTATCTCTTATTGCAATAATAACTTTTACATAAGTCTTATTCTCAGTTACTTATTAAATAACAGAGTATTACGTGTGTTAATTACGAATGTGTAGGTTTATTCGTTTCTCAGAGTATGTAAAGAAGTCGGTTTACAGCAGGGAACACGCCCCCATGAATAATTCAGTGATACGAGTCAGTGCGCTAGAGTGGATTGTAATTTCATTGTTAATGATGCAGTTGGGTTAATATAAATTGAGAACTGAAGCTACATACAGGATTCTCGTGGCATTCACTTCCTCAGCCAAAGTCATTTCCTGCCCTTTTTGCACGGCATTAGTTCCCATTAAAATGTTTGCATTTATTACTTAATCTCAAAATTGTACTTAAAAGAGAATGCCCCCAAGAAAGACTTTCCTTACAGCGCACAGAAAAGAAGAAAGGGTCGCTTCTGCTGAGAATAAATCAAAGCGTGCCGGTAATCGACTTCTGGAAGAACTTTGTTCCATGGATTCTATTAAAAGCCATAATGACTTGGAAAGATTGAAAGTTCATATTTTGAATTACATTAAGTACTTGCCAGGCCCGTTTACACCACAAAAGTATATTGGGCTTGATTCGAGTCCAGAAATCGATTGTACGTTGTACGGAAGAATTTTAGGAGAAGTTATTGAAAAGTTTGATCACAACTGGCCATTGCAAGAAAACAGTTTAGACCCAGTGATTACAGATATGATCATTATTGACGGTGCTCCTTTATTAATCTTAGCAGAATCCTTAACAAGTTTATCTTGTGCTTTAAAACATACATCTGATGAAAGGAAGATACTTACTATATCAAGAATTTTTGATTTGTTGTTGAAAAGCGACTCCATATTTTCTGCAATAGTTGATGCATGCAGACAGCGTAAACGAAACCTAATGCAAGAGGAGGAGTTAAACCATAGTTGGCGAAATGCCGTACAGATTTTAATTTCATTACCTGATCGTTTAGCGAATAAACTAAAAAATAAAACATTCGACAGCTTTTTACCACAAGCATACGTCAAGTTGATTAGTTTTCATATGGCCCGTGCTATATCTTTTATAAACCAAGCATTTCATCACTACAATATTAACGTGGAAGTTAAACTACTTTCAATGTTAATTAGTAAGCTTGCAATTACCACAAATGCTGTGAATTTGGTGTATTTCATTAACATTTTATCAGAATGGTGTCTCGAAAATAAAAATAATGAGCGATACTTGATACAAGCTATACTGGGAGCATTAGATATATCCAGCATAGAACCCATTGCAATTTTATGTTTGAAACACTCGAATGTCAAACGTGGAGTTCATCACATTTTTGGGGATATGATATCAAACTCAAAATGGAAATATGTGCTGACAACGAAAATCCCGTTCATGTGTTATTACGACAATGAGAACTTAATAATAAATCTAATGTTATACTTGTCACATTTTCTTAACAAAGATCGTATCGTGATTGAAGTGCTGATAAAACTTCTGGAAGTCTGGGGTAATAAGAGTGCCTTAAATCACACTTCTTTAGAACAACACAAATATGTGACAAAATTAATGATAATGTGCATTGCCGAATCAGTGAAATATTTAACCGAAGATGAAATGGTTGTCGTTCAAAAATTGTTGTTCTCCGGAATATCTGTTCATCTTGAGTGTACGCACATTGTTTTGAGAGCAATGGGAATGGCAACCGGTGAAATTTTTACTGAAGCATTATCTAAAGCAAGCAATATATCCAAACTGACTTTTGATTATAACGGCATGCCTGTAGATGTAATGGAATTAGTACAGTATCTTAAGAAATTGAATCAAACTATATACAAGACGGAATCGAGGACACACTCTGTAATACATGATGCACTTGTTGGAGACATCATTTTCGATACGTTAGGTGATAAAAACCTATATGATTTAGGTATAGAATGTAATATTTTACCTGTTAGGGAACTAATAGAAATAGAGGCCAGTGAAACAAAAGTCGCATTAGAGCAAACAGAAAGATGGGATTCAAAGCAAACAGACGCGCCAGATAAAACAATTTTAATAGACAACACCAAAATCCGAAATAAAATCGAAAACAGTTCAGATCTAGATAGTGACGACGATTTGGTACCTTACGATATGTCTGTTGACATGAAAGCAACCGAAGATGTGCGGCCAGCGTACTTGAGGGACTTACGTGATAACTTAGTAGATGAAAAAACATTAACGAATTCCGAAGTATTTTCGGAATCCATTCAAATTTGCCAGGAATTAATATTAACGCAATTGCCAAATGATGACGTATCTTTTGGCATTGAACTGTTAGAAATTTTAATTTCGCTTAAAGAATATTGCTACGTCGAAAATTTTATATTACTAACCTTTCAGTCTTGCGTGGCAATAGTAACCGTATATCCTGCAGAATGCGCAGAATTTCTGTGTCGACAGCTTTATACTGAAACGGACAAGTACTCAATAAGCCAACGTTTATTCTTTTTAGATATATTAGCAGAATCGGCCAAAAAATTGTCAGGTATCCCGGTTAATGGCGGTATTACGAGTAACAATCCGGGAACGATGTCGAGAAAAAAACATATTTCTAACAAAGTATCCCTTTTCATCGAAACCGAAAAGAATTGGAAGTACGATACATTATATGATGATGATTTTGACGAATTCGAAAAACCGGAGAGTTATCAAAATATGAATTGGCGAGAAATCGTTGAGAAAAGAGTCCAACAAAATACAAAAAGATATGGGCACAGCCTTAAATCTCCCACAATGTATGAGAATAAATTTGGAAATGTTGTAGCATCGTTTTTTTACCCACTTCTAAATGGCTTTGATCGTCAGGGCACCTGCTTGTACGGTAGAGTGCACATATTTGCCGACCAAGAAAATATTCTTTTAATACGGTTTTTAAAAACTTTATCTACAATCATGGTAGCATCACACAATTCTTTGTTGGCATCTAAAATCGGTAAAGAAGTGTTAGAATTATCATGGGTCTTAAGATATCATGAACAATCAAAAGTAAGATTGGGAGTGATCGAGAACATAGCCGCTGTACTTATTGCGGTTCCAAAAGATACAATCATCAATGAACTATTTCGAACTATTCTAGAAATACGATTGTGGCTTTTGGATATATCACAAAATGTTCTTAGTGCCGACCACGATAAAGATTGTAGAAACTTCGGTTCTAGAGTGTTATGCTTGATTAATTCCATTATCGGTTCAACGGTTGATATATAATTATCACGCGTAATGACAATTGCTTTTAAAAAAAAAATGTTACTTTTATAATACCATGTATCGGTTAGTTTCTTAAAAATAGTTTCTCATTTTTTCTTAATAATAATCACCTCTTCCATTATTAATTGCAATTAAATACGATTTCAAATATCACACATGAAATGTAAGTTATAATGTTGTACAATGTACGTAATACCTCGTTATTTCGCATTTATTGTTTGAAAAGTTGTAATACCACAACAAAAGCTAAAAGTTATAATAAATACAATGACCACAATACACTTATGTCTCCTTTGGAAAATTTATCCTTTTTTTATGTCTCAAGTTCTTCGTAAGTCCCAAAATGTAACGTGGCAAACTTTGTACTGCTATTAAAAAAAACAGGTATCATACAAATTAAAAGAAATATCCCATTTAGGAATAATTGGATTATCGCCCGTCCCGAATCTTCTAATATCTACACCCACCAATTCTAAGAATCAAGCAGCGTTTAATGCATCTTCAACACCAGTCGGTTCAACATGGGCTGGTTCAGGATTGAATATAGATCTTGACAATATAATGGGAAGCAAAGCTAAACGGACCGGACCTGCGCCGTCAATGAATCAGCTAGCGACCAGTAGTCCGCAACATCAAATAAAATTAATGGGTAAGTAAATTATAAATAGTTTTTACTTCTCGTTTGTTGACTTACGTATGAAATTGAAAATCAATATCCAACATCTACTACAGAAAAGCTTTGATGCACTGTGAACTCGTTAAAATTGGAGTTTTTTGGAAATTTAGAGATGTGTTATCCCAGACGGGAGTTGGTTCCCGTGCAGGATGGGTGTTGTTCCGGAAAAATTCACCATTCTACATTAATGAAGAGTTGGAACACAAGTACAGGCTTCGAAGACGTCTTTATTTGAAGTTGTTAATGTTTAGTAGATCGAATTCGACATTCACTCGCCCACACTTTCGCGATCCCAGGGCTTGCTCGGGAGCTAACCACCCTGGCTAAGATACAAATATAGAAGCGAAACTACGGGGGGGGGGGGGGGTTACCGTGCAGCCGACTGACAATGCCTGTACAGGCGGGCATCAAGGGTTACTATCGATATTAGTTCCCAATTGACCCCCGTACAGAATTTGGTAGCTCAAACTAAGATGCGTATAGTTCTTTGCTTGGCTTGGTTGCCACCCGACCTTAGGAATTTGTCTATCAGCGCTTTTCCCAAGATCGGTGCATCGTAACGAACCTGGCCATGAATTTCAGTGCGATATGAGGGGTATCCGGGGTGATTCTAAACAACTTTTTCCTTAACAATAATGATGCAAGCGCCCTCGATTTTGAATTATCAACCAAACGGCTAAGCCAATCCGAGCGCGCATCCGAGCCCGAAGCGTACCGTAAATGCCACATCGTCTTCAAATAAACTAATAGTCGTGGAATAACTGTGTTCAATATTTTTAATCATTATTCGAAAGGTATGAAGAGTTGTAGTATTTGTGGAAAAAATCATTTTTTTAAGAGTACGTTTTCAAGTGGATAAATTATGGTTTAATATAAACAATGTGAATAACTAACGTTAGAAAAATCTTGTTAAACTCACCCATTCGTCCACGAATTAACCTGCCTCGACGGAAGTAGGTCGTTGGCAGTAGGTCACAGTGCTGATTTTGTCTTTCGTAAGAATCTCGAGAACCTCAACAGCTGATTTTACGGCCGGATCGGGGAACTCACTTGACACTAACACACAGTACGAACGGCACTTGCTTAATTTATGGCAGGGCGCACGGCCAATCGCAGGTACGCGTACACACCGCAGTGCCGAGCAGCGATAGGCGATCGGGTCACTTTACCGAATGTGTATTTGACTACGCGAGCACAATCACCGATAACTCTGAATAAAGCAATTATGTAGAGGTGCGTAATTTAACCCACGTTAGAGATAATGGTGGCCCTGAAAAAGGCCGATTGTTATTGCCAAAATCGCCAAGATTGGCTCGAGGTATCCTCCTCACACTTGCATACACGCCTCGAAGCGCCGGCGGACATTGCGCTGCACTTCTCCCAATGTTTCTCGATGAAGAAACGTAACAAATTTCCTGTAATACTCTGCGTTATGCCGTTGCTGTATGTTATCCGTTCGATTTGAAAAACGATTCTGACAGCTCCAGCGTTTCTTGGGTCTTGCTTAGAAGGACGTTCGTTAGGGAAGGGATATTTTTACAATAGTACAACGGAGTGGCTCGCACATTTGGAGTCACCCGCGCGCTCAGGGTCTTCGTTCCTGCATGGTCTTCGTCACTACGAACGCGCTAGCGAAGACATAAATTTGTGCCATAAATTTCACTATTGTCCATACCGTGTTGTAAAGGGAAAGTGTGACTATTTTACGAAATACGTGTATCGTCTTTAAGGGGTTACACCACTCGAGCGCCTCGAAATTCAAGGCTTTTTCGCGAATTTTGATTGAAGAAATAAGATGTTTTTATGAAAATGTAAATGCACTACTTTATTGTGTGTACATTAAAGTAGAAAATTAATATTATTCGTATTCGATATATTGAATAATGGCGGCTTGACAGCTAATGATCGGGAGCGCTTCGAAATTAGATAGTCAAACGGTGGGCACGATAACTCAGCCTACACGTGATTTAGTGCAGTGAAACAAAGGAAATTGGTTTTCTTAGTCCAAAAGCTAGTGAAACACGTGGCCGTTTTAAAAAATATGCATTTTTACGGAAGTGGCATCGATTGAAAGTAAAACATGTAAAAAAGTACAGTTTTTGTCACAAATTTCGTTACTTAAAGTTGCATAGATAATCGAAATATCAATATTTTCAAAAAATCCCACGTGTTTCACTAGAGAAATATGTGACGGTTGAATTGAAACAAAATCTAAGTAGATTGATTGAAAATTGGCGAAGCTAGAGTGCCCACCGATTTCGGAAATACAGTTCTGAGAAAAATGCGTTTAAAGTTTTCGTTACGGTTTAAACGTGGATAAAACCTTTCGGTTACAAATAAACAAACAAATCAACAACTTCCTCACGCCTCTTTTGCGGGTACCTCGAACATCTTTACTAACAGTAAAAACCAAAGAAACAATTAGAAAACTCCGTTTTCGTTGAAAATTTCAACTTTAAACTGCCGTATGAGGACGTCGCGCGCCGATGAGCGCTTTACTTCTATAGCTCGAAAATTGCGTTCTCACTTTCGATATCGTTTTATAACCAATGGGATATCAATTTTATATGTGCAAAGAGTACTGTAAGCAACAAAAAAAAAATTCGAATTTTTAAAACTGTCCGAGTGGTGTTACCCCTTAAACTGCATCGGTAGCGTACACATCACATAAATCTTTAGTATTTTCTTACGATTCTTTCCGCGAAGGCGGAACAGTGCATACAATTTGGAAAATTACCAATTAAATATTGTATTGTATTATCGAAGACAATGTTTGCGACGCATACACGCTTCCCTGTGTAATTTCGAAATAGACATCGTTATGACTGTCAACATTTTGGTCGTCCGGACAGATCCCCCTGATCGGGCCCATGTACCGCGGCACGCTTTGCTGCCCGCGTTACCGTAAACAGTCGCTCGCCGCGCGCGTCCTATAATCATAATAAGATCGGAATCGGAGCTTCTTAGAGAGCCGACTATTTACGCATTTTGACACGTCGCAAACAGTGTCTTCGCTCGTACTTTTATCACGCCTTGCACTCGCCACCAAACAATTCGCTCGCCACAGTACTTTATCATCCCACGACATTAACAATAATTTTATTTTTTTCCGAATTGTATGTACTGTTATGTTAAACGTACGCTGCCGATGCAGTTTGAATCCGATGTTCGTATTTCGTAAAATTGCCACACTTTCCCTTTACAACACGGTATGGACTATAGTGAAATTTATGGCACTCTTTGGCCTGTGTCTTCGCTAGCGCGTTCGTAGTCACGAAGATCATGCGGCCGCCCCGAACGCGCGGGTATTTTTTTGCTGAATAAACGGCGACTCCAAATGTCCGAGCCACTCCATTGTACTCTTGTCCAAATATCCCTTCCCTAACGAACGTCGTTCTAACAAGGAGAAGTCGGGAACTGCCCCCCTCCGATTTGGATGAGCTTTGGACACCTCGTAGTAGAGGGAAAGTTATGCATATATCCAGAAGTGTAGCCGCAGATACTCAACCCTTTTTGAGAAATGCGAGGTGAAAGTTTGGATTTGGGGGCGAAGATCCCCGGTTCGAACCCCGATGTGAACTTTTTTTCCGGACTTTCTCCAACTTTTTTAAACATTTTTTTTTGCACTTAGCAATGTAAAAATGATCTTACGACATATATTAATATAATTGACATTGTTTCCTATGTATTTATATAATTTATTTAAATTTTCGAGCACAGCATAAGCCTTGGATGAAACAATTTAACCATAGCAACAAATGGTCGGGGCTATTGTACCAGCGTACAATTTCGAGTATCCCGGGATCGAATCTTCGATGTAGGTTCTCTTTTTTATCCATAATTTTGTTCACATGCTTTTTACTTTTTTTAAGTGTATATGCCTATTTCCTTAGAAAATATAGTTTTTTGTATTAACAGTTCACGAGTGGGTTTTTTTATTCTGAATCCCCTCTCATTTTACTGTAGAAAGAATTCATTATAGTGGTACATGTCGAAAGATCATTTATACATTGCAAAATAGACAGAACGTGAAAAGCATGTGAAAAAAATTATGAATAAAAAAGAGAACCTACGTCAAAGATTCGATCCCGGGATACTCGAAATTCTACGCTGGTACAATAGCCCCGGACCATTTGTTGCTATGGATAAATTGTTTCATCCAAAGCTTATGCTGTGCTCGGAAATTTAAATAAATTATATAAATACATTGGAAACAATGTTAATTATATTAATATATGTCGTAAGATCATTTTTACATTGTTATGTGCAAAAAAGATATTTTGGAAAAAGTTGGAAAAAGTTCGAAAAAAAAGTTCACATCGGGGTTCGAACCGTGGATCTTCGCCCCCAAAATCCTAATTTTCACCTCGAATTTCCCAAAAAGGGTTGAGTATCTGAGGCTACACTTCTGGATATATGCATAACTTTCCCTCTACTACAAGGTGTCCAAAGCTCAACCAAATCGTAGGGGGGCAGTTCGCGACTTCTCCTTGTAAGCAACGCCCAAGAAACGCTAGAGCTGGCAGAATCGATTTTCAAACCGAACGGAGAACATACAGCAACGAATCAACGCAGAGTATTACAGGATATTTGTTATGTTTCTTAATCGAGAACGATTGGGAAAAGTGCAGCGCAACGTCCGCCGGCGCTCCTAGGCATGCGTGCAAGTGCGACAAGAGTACGTCGAGCTAATCTTGCCAATATTCGCAATAACAATCGGCTCTTTTCAGGACCACCAATATCTCTAACGTGGGTTTAATTACGTTTCTCTACATAATTGTTTTATTCGGAATTATCGGTGATAGTGCTGGCGCAGTGAAATGCACGTTCGGTAAAGTGACCGGATCGCCAATCGCCGTTCGACCCTCGAGGATGTCCGCGTACCTGGGATTAGCCGTGCGCCCTGCTATAAATTAGACAAGTGTCGTTCCTACTGTGTGTGTCAGTGTCAAGTGAGTTCACCGACCCGCCCGTAAAATCAGCTGTCGAGGCTCTCAAGATTCTTAAGAAGGACAAAATCGGCACTGTGACATAGTGTCAACGACCTACTTCCGTATCAAGGCAGGTTGATTCGTGGACGAATGAGTGACTTTAACAAGGTTTTTCTAACGTTAGTTATTCAAATCGATTTTCTTTTCTAAATCATAATTTATCCACCTGCATACGTGCTCTTAAGAAAATCATTTTTTCCACAAATACTACAATCTTTGTTCCAATTGAATGACGAGTAAGAGTATTGAAAAAAGTTATTCAACGACTATTAGTTTATTTGAAGACGATGTGTGATATTTGCCGTATGCTTTCCTCGATACCCACGCGATACACTTGTTCACGCTCGCAGTCAAGCACGATCCAGAAACCACACTCTCGTTTCAGGTGCGGGCTGTATACGCGCTGGGATCGGCCTAGCCATTTCGTTAATAATTCGAAAACGAGGGCGCTTACAACATTTTTGTTAAGGTAAAAGTTGTTCAGAATCACCCAAGCTACTCCTCATTTCCGGTGTCGAGCTAGTTACGGAACACCCTGTATATCGAAACAGTAAACTAATAGGTCGCGAAAAATCGACGAATTTGTGTTTAAAGTTCAGTGACGCATATACCTAAAAAATTTCATTTTTCCAGCTGAAGCGAGGCCGAACGTTTAGCGCAGTTACGTACGGTTCTAGCGGTCACAATTCTAATCACCTACTGCTTCCAAACGCTGCTATTCTTGTAAATGTGTTTTAATTATTTAATTAATTTTTTTTAATAATTATTTTTTTAAGCCCACAGCAAGTTGGGAACCGGAACCCGGGACCCTCTTAAATCCTTGAGATGACTGTGGTAACCGCTACATTTACCACCGAAAGACGTGCAATGCCTTTAATTTAATGGAGATTATCCTAGTTTTTGTTTCATAAATTTCAGTTGCGCGGTTTTTTACTTATAATTGTTTTTATGCGGCTACGTACATAAAGTTCAAATACCGCCCTTAAAGTTCCGTCCAGCTTTCTTTACAGTATATTAAAATCCGTACTTAAAAGGTAAAATGTGTTGGATACCAACAATTGTAATATTGAACAAAAAAATTGACAATAAAGCAACATGGCAGCAGCAAGGGGATTCGAACTCGTGACCGTCAGAACCATAGGCAATCATTTTAACATTTAACAATAACTTTACTCACTTGACTTTTACAGATGTTTAACAGCGTAAGGATAGTTGTTTGTACAACACGTAACATATACAGGGTGTCCCGTAATTAGTGTAACACCGGGAACTGGGGGGTAGCTCGGGGAACCTGAACCATTTTTTCCTTTAGCAAGATGTTGATCGCGCCTTAATTTTTTAATTATTAACGAAAAACGTTCGCCGACCAGAGTGCGTAAAACTCGCGCGCTCGACCGCGAGAGCGTTTTCTGTTGACCACGCTCGACCATAGCCATGAACAAACGCACTGGCACAATGTGAATATCGAGGGAAGCATACGGAAAATGTTAGATCGTCTTTAATCGAATAACGCAGAAAGATTCATTTTTCATGAATAACATGTAAACGAATAAGTCGTTTAATAACTCTGTTCAATACTTTTACGCGTTGTCCGAATGGAATAGAGTTTTAGTACTAGTGAAAAAAATATTCTTCTAAATAACACTTTTTCAGGTGCATAAGTTATGTTTTAAGGAAGATGATCTTAATAACTAATGTTAGAAAAACCTTGTTAAGCTCACCCACTCGTCCAGCGATTAACCTGCTTCGATGAAAGTAGGTCTTTGACATTTTACCGATCCTGAACTTTAAGGAACCTGTCAATAACTGAGGTCGCGTTGGTGAATTATGTTCATTGCACGATCACTTCAATTGCACGCCCGAGCACCTACAAACAGAACTTTTTGAGGAACAATCGTATAAAGACTGTTGGAGATGAGAGACTGTTCACAGTAAGAAAAAGTTTTCACCCACATTATTTATCGATGAACTAAATTAAATTCACTTGTCTTCAGTAATCCAGTAAGTTGTGGGACGATAGTGCGTAGCACACAGCTGATCTCGAGTATCCGCGGGAATCGAGCGACGGTCACTTTACGAAACGTGCATTTCACTGCACCGATACCTTGTACTAACACAATTGCGCGAATACGAAAAACATATTATAATACTCTGCGTTGGACTGATGCATTGTCTTCGGCTGACAGAACGATTCTGCCAACTTAAGCGTTTTCTGGGTCCCATTCCATTTTTCGAATGATACAATGTATCGTCTACAGTTCTTACGCGTAGTAGCGTATAACCGAATTAGACATATTATTATATTCATATTATATTATTATTGTCACATTATTCTCAACATTCCTTAGTTCTCTGCGAATGGTCTTACCTGTAAGGATGCACCACACTTGGTTGTGCCGTGCGCAACGCAAAACCACTGAGCTCGCGGCACGTGGCCGGAGAGCGCGTGAGAACGGACATCATATGATTTTCCAAAACTGCATAGACAGCCGACTTTGGTTGGTTGCTAAGCCACACCCCCACTCAGGATTTTAGAAAACGTTGCGTGCCTAAAAACACGAGACGCTCGGTCGCGCACCGGTATTCAAGATGAGACTCAATTAAAGATCTTGTCGTAGGGCATTGACATGCCCTAGCTTTTCTGTAATTTACACTGGTCAAGAGTAGCTAGCCCTCGAGCAAGTTCTTGGAATCGCGAACGGGAGTGAACGTTTGAATACCGTTTGAAGAGTGTTTAGAATAAGTCATTTCTAAATAAAGTTCCTTCTCTACTTGTACGCGGAGTTCCAACTCCTAATTGGCAACGATCCCTACAAACATATCCAAAAACATCCTGGACAAGCTTATCCTGACCGGAGCAATATCTCAAAATTGCACCTACTACCCCGGCTGGATAACAGTACCAAAGCAGAGCATTCAGATTGTGACGCGTTTTCTTCCCGTCGCGGAAACAACGGCGCGTCCAACTTCGGCGGAAGGCCTACCGGCCGCGGTCACGTGAAACCCGAAAATAGGAATGTTCGGCGCCAGGTGCTTTTTACCCGAAAGCACCAAAGGAACGGGAAAAGGTGATGACAGTGGGCAGGCAGGTTCTCCGCCGGACCGATTGCCGACTGACTAGCTCGCGCCCCTAATGGTAGAGGGGCGGGGTGTTGCGGGCATGTGCAAAGCGGTAACGGTCGGGTAGGGTCGAGACCAGGATAAAATAAATAAATTTGGGTCTCAGCGGGTACGGTGTAATTAACGTGATCAGACGTTTATTTTCGAACGATACGCGATATAGATTAAAACCGAGGCGGAGTCACCGCGCTCGTCGCCCGTCGCGGGACTCGCCGGATCCTTAATCTAAGTGACTTCGCCCAGGCGGTGGGCCGCACGCTCGTCATGTTACGATGACGGTTAAACGCTTTTGAACGGCAGCTTACCTTGCGAGGTTCTCTTACATTGTCCGTTACGATATCGGCACTTGGCCCTCTTTCACGCAGGACACTCCCGGCGGCGCAGTTACTAACAATTCATTACTAATATCTCACAATAGAGCGGTAATGGTCCCTGGCGACCCGAAAATACAATTCACGGTAGACTCTAACAAAACTACGGTACGGTAGCAAAACGCTCGCACGCTACGACGGCCCTAGCGAAGTGAGGAGCGGTCCTTCTTCCGCATCCTCGCTCCCCACTGCTAGCGGAACTCGTCGCCTAATTGGTTCCCGCGATTTTCCCACAGGCCTCTCCGATTTTCCCCCGACTGCCCCTTGCTATAACCCCGGATAGTGGATAGTGGTCCCGAAGCAGGTCTCCTCCGGCAATCGGAATCTCCAGGCCTTCTCGCAGGTATACGTTCGCATCCCCCCCGGATGCACCTGCCCGTCGCTAAAAGGGAGCCTGGAGATCCCCCCTCGATTCCTCCTGCTTCTGTCGGGATGGTATCCTCCCGGCGGCGGTCCCCGGCCGCGAAATCGTGGAGGGCACGGCGAGTCTCCCCCGGAGGTGGGTCCCTGATCCCTCGCCGTCCCTCCGATCCACGCCGGTGGATACGTGGGTGCCCACGATAGCTCCCCTCTACTGGACGCCTCGCCGCGAAGTTGCACGGCGCTACTGACACCGTGCGTTCTACGAGGCCTCGTCGGGTCTTCACGGAGCACTTCGGGGGTCCTCGGGTCTGCCGGTGCGCGCCGTATCTCGGCGCAGCTCCTCGCTGCTCAAGGCCGCCATCTTCGATCTTTTCGGGACTGCCCGCCGAAATTCGTGGCCGTTCGGTTAGCGGCCACCCTACCTTCTAACTCCTAACCGTCGGCGGTAATCGAATGAGATAAGCTGTCGATGCCCGATTTCGGTGGTGGTATCGCGAGGTTTCTACCCGAGGGGGGGGGGGGGGGGTCACCCAATTTGCGACGTGCCAATTCTGCAACGTCACAAGATATATTCTTCACATAAGACAATCGGCCCAGTTCGGGGATACCAATCTCTAACGTGGGTTCATTTACGTTCCTGGACGTAATTGTGTTATCACGAGGTATCGGTGCAGTGAAATGCACGTTCGGTAAACTGACCGTCACTCCACTCCCGCGGACACCCGCGTATACCCGCGGTTACCTGTGCGCTACGCGTTACCTGCGATCAGCTGTACGCTACGCACTGCCTTGCCCCAACTTACTGTATTACTGGAGACAAGTGAATTTATTTTAGTTCGTCGATAAATAATGTGGGTGAATTTTTTTTTCTTACCGTTGACAGTCTCTCATCTCCAACAGTCTTTATACGGTCGTTCCTCGAAAAGTTCTGTTTGTAGGTGCTCGGGCGTGCAATTGAAGTGATCGTGCAGTGAAGAGAGTTCACCGACCTGGCCTCAGGTGTTGACAGCTTACTTGAAGTTTAGGATCGGTACAGTGTCAAAAACTCACCTCCGTCGATGCAGGTTAATCGCTGGACGAGTGGGTGAGCTTAACAAAGTTTTTCTAACGTTAGTTATTAAAACCATCTTCCTTAAAACATATCTTATGCATCTGAAAACCTGTCATTTAGAAGAATATTTTTTTCACTAGTACTAAAACTCTATTCCATTCGGATAACGCGAAAAAGAATTGAACAAAGTTATAAACGACTTATTCGTCCACATGCTATTCATGAAAAATGAATCTTTCCGCGTTATTCAATTTAAGTCGATGTATCATTTGCCGTACGCTTCCCTCGATATCCACGCTGTAACAGTGCGTTTGTTCACGGCTACGGTGGAGCGTGGTCGAGAGGCAACGCTCTCGCGGTCGAGCGCGCTAGTTTTACGCATTGTGGTTGGCCAGCATTTTTTGTTAATATTTCAAAAATTAAGGCGCGACCAACATTTTGGTAAAGGAAAAAGTGGTTCATGTTCACCCCAGCTACCCCCCGTTCCCGGTGTTACACTAATTACGGGACACCCTGTATAGAATAAAAATATTGAATATAAAATATAGATGTTCAAGTACAAACATGACCCTTAACTATAAACGTTTCCCTAAATGTAGTATACTGATAGTACCTTTTGACCATAAACAATGGATCTAACCATTCGGTTACCGTTTCAACTAAAAACAATGACATTTTTCAGGTATATATGCGACCGAACGTAAATCACAAATAGCTCGATTTCTCAAAAACTATTAGTTTCCGGACCCGATATGTATTAATAAAATTTGCATGTTTTTTTAACTCTCCGTCGATCTCCCAGGTCTGAAACCGATCCGGCGTCGTGACTTTTGACCACGTATTTTTCGAAAACGGGTGCGTAGTGACCTAAACACTTTTATAGGGCTTAGTTATGAGTGCCCCCCACTCGATATGTTAAAGCTCATCGAAATCTGTTGGCCGAAGGGCCTGGCCTGTCCTTGTTGGTATCGTATCGAGCGCGCTCTCGAAACGAGAGCGTGTCTCTGAATCGCGCTTGACCACGAGCGTGAACAAACGCAGTGGCACAGAGTGAGTATCGAGAGAAGTATACAGCAAACATTACGCCGTCTTCAAATAAACAAATAAATCGTTGAATACGTGAATTCAACACTTTTACTCGTTATCGAAAAAGAATGAAGAGTTTTAGTACTTATGGAGAAAATGGTTTTTAATGTTAAGCTAAGATAAAGACCCCGCGTCAACTACCCATTGTGCAATAAAAAGTTAGCATAAATAAGGCCGCATCTCCGATGTCCAGGAGTCCACTCCAAAACGAACCACTACAAGCTACATTTACTCTAAGAATATAATATTGTAGACTCCTCGGTGTCAAACCAAGCTTCTGTAAAGAGAATAAATCTGTGAAGTTCCACATAGGTGTAGCTTCACATCTTTTTAAAAACCCAAGTTAAGTAACTGCTCCGTAACATTTAGGCGATCCTGCCAGGTCTGTTAAATCATTCAAATGCGCCCGTCTAAGTTGCAATAGACCCGAAAGACTTCTAGACCTCATGAAAAATGGCAAGATCGCCGGAGAAGCGGAACGCAGCATCAGGGGAATTGATATAATGAATTATAAAAAACTATGTCAGGCCCTAGATGACAATGTGTCCACCGCGACACCCTACGAAATTATACGCACAAAATGACTCAAACTCGACAGCTACCTAGTGAAAGCGTACGAAACTTCGATAAATGGTTTGCGGAACATTGCAACCAATTCCGGTACACGATACAAAACGAGCACGGTGACGAAATGCAACCACGGAAAAGCGAGCAGCCTTGTAGTTTGAAGAGAGAAATATCCTTAAAACGTATATTGGAGGATTGCGCGACGAGCTATTCCTACAAATACGAGCAGCATACCCAGGAACTGTTCCTGACGCGCGAATAGAAGCACTGGAGACGGAGACAGGCCTGATCGAAAGAGGGACACAGAATAGGCCCCCACCACGATCAAACCAGATCAACGGCCTGCCTGTCAAAAAACCAACACCTCACTATCTACCAGGCACGCCGACAGCTCAATCGCGTCAACAAGAGAAACAAGGGGAAGGGAACTTTAACCGCATGGAAACAAGACCACTATTCGACTGCATAAAACTCTACTACAATAATTGCAGAGTGAACAGCCACTCCTCGGAACGATGCTTTAAAAAGAAAAATTTTGCGACGCCCAAACCCCAAACAACCGCCATAGCGAATCCATGGTTTGAAAGACGAGACAGCAGAAATTGGAGCCATACGAGACAGAATGTCCAATATAGACGGAAGACTATGGAACTATAGATGGAAATTGGGAGGAACCAGAGATTTCGGAAAATACATCATTGTCTAGGGATCATCAATGAACCTAATCAAGGAATCCTACATACATCTAGGTTAGCGAAATTGAGCTATGAAAAATGAACGACAGTTTTCGATTGGAAACGAGTTACATAAAGCAACAGAGGGAATATTGTTAGGAATGCATGACATAGCCATCCCCTTCGCAATATTATCAGACTAGTTTGGTATGGAAAACCACTCTTGGAAGACTTCAATTTCAGCTTCAGCAACATCACACTCCCACTGACTGACTGAAGTTACTCACTAACAAGGGGTCGTTACCGCGTTCGGGTGACCGATTTTTCTTAAATTCATACTACGCAATCTTTAGCACCCCCAGTTTACTGTGTTAAAGTAGTAGGACACACTACTCAATTGTTCGCAAAATACATTTTTATAAAATTACGTGCGTCTCATATCTGATAAAAGTAACGCGGTATCCAACAAGCTCCATAGCCCGATGAGCAGCGTTCCAGCGTGGTAACTGCGAGAACGCTGGATCGAATCTTATTACGATTTTTTTTGGTGATATTTTGTTCCTTTTTTTTCGTTGTTTTTAATACCTGCATACTTCATAGCACCCAAGCAATGTAAAGTACTATGTATTTAGTATAATCAAAAGAAGAAACGCCCAACCATAGTGGGCCATCCCCTGCTAGAAAATGGAATATACAGAATGAAGAACAATCCAAGTAGATTTCCCATTAGAAACGAAGAGGAGATACCAGTACATTATCGGACAGTGATGGAGTCCCAATGGTGATTAACAATACCATTACGCAACCCTCTCTGCTATGGACTGCATCCTTGTCCGAAAAATCCGAATTCGCCGCATAAGGCCCTCTCACTTGCTCCCTCGCTCCCTCGCGGTCACTCCTCGTAGAAACTCACGGACGAGAGATCGCATGGTTGTATTGAGATACCCCACCCTTAACAAGCGAGAAAGGCAGCACGTTGGTTCCAGCTGGCCTCGCTTATACCCTAGGCCTGCTATGGACTGCATCCTTGTTCGAAAAATCCGAATGCGCCGCATAAGACCCTCTCACTTCCTCCCTCGCTCCCTCGCGGTCACTCCTGGTAGAAACTCACGGACGGGAGTTCGCGTGGCTGTATTGAGGCTACTCTACTCTTACAAGCGAGAAAGGCAGCACGTTGGTTTCGGCAGGCCTCGCTTATACCCTAGGCCTGCTATGGACTGCATCCTTGTCCGAAAAATCGAATTCACCGCATAAGGCCCTCTCACTTGCTCCCTCGCTCCCTCGCGGTCACTCCTCGTAGAAACTCACGGACGAGAGATCGCATGGTTGTATTGAGATACCCCACCCTTCCTTGAGATCGTGTTGTCCCGAGATCGAGTTGTCCCGAGATCGTGTTGTCCCGAGATCGAGTTGTCCCGAGATCGAGTTGTCCGAGATCGAGTTGTTCCGAGATCGAGTTGTCCCGAGATCGAGTTGTCTTCGAGATCGAGTTGTTCCATCCCCCTCGTAGAGCGCCTCGCGGACCTTCCACGATGCTTCCAGGGATGCGCCGGCAAGTGGGATTCCCAATATGAGTTTGAGGGGCTCCTTCGTTACACACCCCCGCAGGTAGTGCAGCCGCTCAATGTTGGACAGCCTCCCGTTAACAAGATTGAGTTGGGAGAATAAGTCCCTAAAGGCGGGCCACGCGGCGTAGTCGCCGTCGAATGTGGGCAACGCAATATCAGGAGGCTTGGTGACGAAGCACGCCACCGTGTTATGTGCCCGTGCCGTGGATGCTTCTGGATTCTTGAGTGCGTGTCTAACAATGGGACGCTACGACATTGGGGTAACCGATTTGGTCAAAATTAATACTACGTAATCTTTAACACCCCCAGTTTACTGTGTTACAGTATTAGTACCCGCTGGTCAACCGTTTGCAAAATAAATGTTTATTAATTTTCGAGCAGTTCATATCCCGTAGAAGTAAATCAGTATCCAACGAGCTCCGCGGCACAGTGACAGCGCTCCAGCGTGGAAAGTGCGAGAACGCTGGATCGAATCTTGTTACGTTTTTTTTTTTGGATGTAATTATTTTTTATTTTTTTTTTCGTCTTTTTAATACCTACGAACATTATGTTCCTGAAATCGATACAAATAGCAATATTCAATCACGATCTCCATTAGAAATGTGGTACTATGCACTATACTATATATAACTAGGTATTAATTGTACATACATATTATACAGCAGTTTCACACGAGCCCGAATGATAGGAGTCATAAAAGCAGGGAAAACAGAACGTTTGACGACATCTTGCGCATTGGATGAATGACGGCTTTTTACAAGAACATGATTTCCGTAATACATCAAACGCGAAACAAACATGGTTAACATTTCTAAAAACGTCTCTATCGTCGTACAGTTTCGCGGCGAAGCACGCTTATTGTACCATTGGCACAATTATCGGGGAGGAAAGCTGGTGATGCACGATCGTGTGTATTTTCACACAATCTTCCCTTGAATTAATATCCCGATTATTAAAATAGTACCACATTTCACATGGAGATCGTTATTGAATATTGCTATTTGTATCGACTTCACGAACATAACGTACATAGGCATTAAAAACAACGAAAAAAAGGAAAAAAAATTCACAACAAAAAAAAACGTAACAAGATTCGATCCAGCATTCTCGCAGTTACCACGCTGGAGCGCTGCTCACTGGGCCTCGGAACTCGTTGGATACTGCGTTACTTTTGCGGAATATGCCTCGCTCGTAATTTAATTTGCTAACGTTTTTTTTGCGAACCGTTGACCAGCGGGTCCTAATACTTTAACAGAGTAAACTGGGGGTGTTAAAGATTACGTAGTATCTATTTTGACCAGATCGGTTACGCCAATGTCGTGGCGTCCCCTTGTAAGCCGCCCCAGGGCCAACTTGCCCGTACGATGTAGCCGTGACTCCATGCCGTGGAAGTTGTCTTTGAAGTAGTCATGACTGAGGCATGCTACGGGCCAGTGCATCTCCACGTACGCATGCTAAGCCCTGAACAAGACATGCGCCCCCTCCAGTTGTTCCCCCAACATGTTTACCTCGATAAGCGAGGTTTTGTCGGGGTCAACTGGGAACTCCTGGATGAGTGAGCCTATCGCCAACTCCGCTGTGATAGCCGAAGGAGACTTGCTCCTCGTCATCTTGACCTTCGCTGCCGTGGATGTATCCAGAGGCTACATGGGTGGGTCCGGTGTGAGGCTTGGCAATTTTATCACCTTCCTCAATGTGTCCTACTCCGTGAATGATACGTCTTCCTGTGCCGGCTCCGTAGGTGGTTCGTCTCCAGGACCCATGTATAAGTGGTCCGTTCCTCAAAATTAATCCCGTTAATGCGCGACATGATGAAGAAAACGCCATAATCACGAAAAGAACCACAACCGCTCACAACGAAATTGAATGCCGTTCATGTAGAAATACGTTGGGAACCGTTGGTGTTTACAAATCCACGCAATGAGTCTCAAGTACACTCAAAGTCACAAACCGTACACACGCGGCCGCGAGAGAAATCCACCATCCGGCTCGAAGGACCAAATGTTCTCGATTCTAATGAACTACAATTAAGAGGATGGTGGAAGGGAAGCGGTAGAAAAATCACTCGGATGCACACGTGGTTAATGAGCCAACCAAAACGTGAATTTATTCACAAATGATGTGAGGATGGCGAAATGAATGTACTTACAGTGAAATAAGTGCGAACGAATAAATGTATAGCTATTTACATGGCTATTCCTATTTACATGGGATCGTTCGTTTTCGGGAACACGCCACAAAATTTCACAGACTGATAGAAGCTGGACTGAACTTACAGACTGATTTCTCAATTCTAGTCAATTTCTAGAAAAAGAAGTTACGTACTTAGGCCATGCAATTACTGAGCATGCAGTAAAACCGAATTTGACTATACTTGACGATATTAAAAATTTGCCAATTCCAAAAGATAAAAAGAGCATTCAACAATTGTCTGCACTTACTGATTATTACAGATGATTTGTAAGAAATCACGCAAAAATTACAGCACCTCTGACTAAGTTACTTAACAAAACTATAGAATTCAAATGGACGGACGAAACACAAAAATCATTTGCTCTTTTACCGAACCAGAAATTACCGAACGTCCTATTTTGGTATACCCAGGCAGAAGCATCAGACTACGCGATCGGCGCAGTCACGGCAAATTTCACCACTATATAGCTTTCTTTTCAAAATGGCTCTCTAAACTTGAACAATTATAAGTAAATGCGTAAAGGACTTTTGGGTATGGTAAAAACAATTTCACATTTTCGACCGTATTTATATGGACATCATTTCATTTTAATTACCGATAATAGAGCGCGAACGTATCTGACAAATAAACCGAATCCACCGCAACAACTACAACCCTGCCAAGTTTTATTGAGCGACTACGATTTCGAAATTCTTCACCAACCCGGAAAACTAAACGTAGTCGCAGACGCGTTATCTCGAAACCGAGTGACCGTTATGCCCATCAGGCCTAGGGAAACCTCTTCAGAAAATTCGGAAACACATGAAGCAAAAAGATTAATAGAAGTCCACCAACCCCACACACGCGAATGATCAACTTCAAACGAATCTGGGGGAAATCCAGCACCACAAAAGAGACCGCATGTCCACATCGAAACGGAAACAGAAACAGACACAAATATGAAACCACACAACAACACAAGAGCAAGCGAGAGAGTACACAACACATACCACCTACAAGAGCAACCGCGACACAACATCGTCAAGCGATAAAGCACAACCGCCACATCGGAAAACGATCAGGAAACGTAGAAAAGGTACGATGGACCAGTATTCACAAACATATAAACAGACCAAACTCAAGGTATATAGGAAAAACGAGGACACCGTCGCAACAATAGAACACAGCACACACGCTAGCAGCACACTCCCACAGCCACGCACACATCTACCGGACGCTCACCCTGGAGATAGGCACACACGGGCAAACTAGCCTAGCCTAGTCACGCAACGCATCAGGAATATAGCGTACACGCTACGAATATACCTCTTCAGACACGCATGCAACTATCAGACGTACACGCCCAGGAGCAACGAACTTATCCGCTCACAGACGGTAACACAGCGCTGGAGATACGCATATACAGGAGAACGCAAGTAGCAGCGCCCAAGAACAATGCCGCGACACACATCGCGAGAATACACATCGCGAAGATACACATCAAGAAAATACACACATCCACAAATGGTCACCGCCACGCCATAGGCAGAAAATATCGGAGATAATGCAATTGCACTATCACCCGTGCAACCAAATTTTAGATCACCTACACACACACAGCAATGGTCAAGGGCAGCACAGATGGAACAATCAGAACCCAGTAGATCGAAAGAACCACAATCCGATACGTCAAAAGGACTACCACCCAGAATATTAATGGAACCACGATCAAGCACGTCAAAGGAAACGCACGAAAACAAGGAAAAATTATCGCGAACACAGAGGACACACAACTAATACACTATCAGGACATGATACAGACAATGACATACATGACGAAGTGACGACGAACCCTTTCAACCCACACAATACCAAAGAAAAGGTATAACTTTACCAACAGATCGTACAGCGACCAGAAGTGCTACTATAACTGACGATAGAATAATTAACAATAATATTAAAATTTCACAAACACATCGTTTGGCAAAAAAGGATAATATCGGATACTTCTTATCTGCCGACTGCAATTTAAACACAATGGCTACCGAAATTTTAACTGAAAAAAGAAAAATTAATCAAGAATCACTTTTACAATGCGATCCACAAATTGAAGATATTTTAATTACACGCCGTGAATAATATGCTATTTTGGCATGGTCTGTAAACAAAAATCCATAGATTCAACAAATTTGCAAACCTTAAAACAATGGATAACAATTTAATAGACACATTAAATAGACTAGAAATGACATCGTGCACAATTTCCAAGGATTCAAAAATTCTCGACCCATTTTTGTGGTTTAACATTAAAATTTGCATACGACTGTATACATTAGGCTCTGAAGTATCGATTACAATATGCGAAGGTCTTCATACTGTCCCTCCGTCAGAGGGCAGAAAAAAAATTATTAAGGAGCTTCACGAATCCACAATTGATGCAGATAAAGGTGTATCAAAAACGTATAATAGAATCCAATCGCGATATTACTGGAAAGGTATGAGGTACGATATTCGAAAACACATAAAGGAATGCTTTAGCCGCTAAAAAAATTAATTAGTACGTATAAAAGATAAAGCACCGATGATAATAACGGATTCCACCGCGGAACCATTTGACAAAATTGCTATAGATATTTGTGGTCTACTCCGGAAAACAGTTCAAGGAAACGAATACATTCTAACAGTTACGGATTTATTTAGCAAATTTGGCATTGCTATTTGTTTGTGAGATAGCGAGGGAAATGTCTAACGGATCTGGGAGCGGTGAAATAACCAGGAGCACTGTAGCTTTTGATTCAATCACAGTCGGTTTATTAAAATCAAATGTACTATTCGAGATGTCTCTTAATGTTCACAAAGTGAAATGTCCGAAATTAAGTGCGTTGCCACGAGGGACTCGCCACCGATCGAGGACCACGTGGGCCTTGCAACCGCTATAATCATTATATTAATAAATTATAGCACGATTATATTCCAACTAGTTGCACGGCTGAGATGACTACGCAATAATGTCTATTTAAAAGAGTTTTACATTTCACAAAGAGAGATGACTACAATGTCTGTTGAAACTCACTCGACCGAAGGAAGCGACGTTATTCTAACCACAGTAACGATATGTCTCTAACGACTTTATCTGTTATTCACGAATTTGAACACGCTTTGTCTCTAATTCGCGTATATAACACGCATGCGCTAAAACTAGTGGCCTTGCGCGCATGCAGAAGGGCCTGGTGGGAAGATGCCCAGGAGTTGCTGCCACCGCGTGTCTTTTATCCATATTAATCGCAAACACTATTTCATTAAAACAGCAAACATTAGTAGAAGTCGCCAAGCCATTAGCAACACATTTAATTTGCACATTTGGAGCACCCCGCGCAATTTTATCGGATCAAGGCAGAAACTTTATGTCGACACATTCAAGGAATTTGCAAATCTTTTCCAAATTAAACAATACCGAACGTCAGCATACCATCCTCAGTCGAACGGAGCTCTCAAACGCAGTTACCATGGACTCATCGAGTTCCTTAAACATTATGTTAATGTCACCACGATTGGGATGAACGACTCACATTCGCGACAGTCCCATACAACACAAGTGTACACGAAACTATCGGTATTACGCCATATGAATTTGCATTTGGCAAAAAGGCACGTAGACCCTCAGAATTTCCACCTGTGGAAAAATTGGTCACATATGGCAACTATTTCACCAGTTTAGACTTAAAAAGAAACGAGACACTTAAAAGAAACGCAACAAGCAGCCCACGAAAAACAGATTACATTTAAAGAGCGTACTAAACGATATTATGATTACAGAACCAAGATACCAAATTTTCAACTTGAACAGCTCGTGTTTTTAATTTGTGAACCAAAAACAGAAAAATTACAAAATAACTAGGGTAAAGTATACAGTGATTGACCACTTAAGTACACAGCTTGGGTAAAAGCTGAATAATTTGTATATGAAATGTTTTGCTTTTTATCTAATGGTAATGGTAATAATGTAATAGAAAGTGGTGGAAACACACTCAGCGCAAAATGTAGTAGAAAAGAAAATTAGGTTTTGTGTTATCAATTAATAAACTAAATATTAAAAATTCTTAGTGATTGACCGCAGAAATCACAGTGATTCACCACCTTTTAAATTTGTTTAAAATAAACATTTGGTAAATATTTTCACTGTTTTAATTTTCAACTGACTTTATAAACGTTTTTAAAAATTTTGAACAGCAAAAAAAAAGACGAAACATAACAAAATATGAACAAACTATACGTTGCGTCGTCCAACACAAAAAGTGTAAGACTACTCCGCTAAAATACAAATGAACACTGAATTTATATATGACTAAAAAGCGAAACAAATAATTTTTCATAAAAAATGTTGGATGCAATATGTTGTTCTGTTCCTTCTTGATACAACAGAAGTACATACAATACAAAATTTATAATGCTACACATATTTATTAAACAAATTCCGTAGTTATTACATATGTGGTCAATTACTGCGAAAATGTAAATTTTGAAGCACAATGATTGACCACCCTCGAACTGGACAATAAATGAATTATTTAACAAACTGGAAAGAAATATGATATCCTCGGACCTTATAGAACATTATAGAAAGATAAAATAATTGTACAAAGTTTAAAGAATCATGGAAAAGCAATTTATTTAAAAGTCTTCCATTAAAGAGGTCCTCACGTACTTAGTTCAAATCAACACGTTTGTTGATTTATTTACAGCTCGTAATTTATCGCAACTCTGAAATGGCTGATAACGAGTCCGCACGCCGTTACCAGATCAACAAAACAACGCTTTTCAAGATTTTTTAATAAATACATGCAAAAAGTGTTTACGTTTAGAAATATCCGCACGCCCACTTCAAGCGGTCAATCACTATATACTGGTCAACCACTGTATACTTTACCTACGTAGGACCCTTCAAAATTATACAAATTTTAGATAAAAATTGTTAAAATAGGAGTAATTTCATGCTTCCCGGGGTCAGCTGGTGTGCTGACGTAGGAATGGGTGTATGTGGAGAGAAGGTGTGCGTGCGAGAGAGTGGGACGTGATAGAAGGATGCGTGGCAGAGATAGGAGAAGAACGTGGAAGAAGTGTGATACGATAGTGGTGCGGATCGGAGTGATGAAGAGAGTGTGGGTGATGAAGAACAACGAAGAATAAATAACATTGTATGCTAGTGCCAACCCCCTAATTATTTTCCGGATCCAGACCTCATTTTCCATCAAAAATAATATTAAGCTCAAAATCGGTAACAATAAACCTAAAGTAGTACACGTAGATACGATAAAATTGACACATGTTGCAGATGTCTCGCGCACGTCCTAAGCGCGCAAGATGCATTCAAAATAACGACGAATACAACTTACAGAAAATCTAAAAGCAACTAAACAATACTGTCACATACACGTAATAAACTACTTAGTTACCTGACAGCTTACGGTAATGGAATATCGCCTAAAAGCAGTTCAAAACACCGAAACCATCCTCAGAGGATTAATTACATACACACCAGACACCGAACCCACCACTAAAATAAAACGCGCGCCCCTCGATTTCGTAGCGAAAAATCAGAAAGCACTTTTTGGTAATTTACATGTGGAAGACGGTCAACGTATATACACGGTGTCCCGTAAATGTCGCACAAGCCGGAAGGTGATATACCTGTGGTAATTTGGAGCAGGTTTTTCCTTAGCGAATGTGGGCTAATCGCCCTAGTTAACGAGATATTAACGAAAAACAGCAGTCAATCAGACTGCTCGCATAGGAGACGAGCCGCAGCGGCAACGAGCGGTAGAGCGATGTACCACTAGTCAACCGATTGTTGCCGCTGCAGCTCGTCTCCTACGCTAGTTTTCTGATTGGCTGCAGTTTTTTGTTATTATTTCGTTAACTAAGGCAACTTGCCCATATTCGGTAAGGAAGAAGCTGCTCGAAATTACCTCAGGTACATCCCCTTTCCCGGAACTCCGACATTTACGGGACACTCTCTATATTTATGCTTGTACTACGAAATTTCTCAACAAAACTGTGTTTTAATTATTCCAGCAACACCGGCAGTGGGACACGCGTCACCTACAACTCAACCACAGCAGCAGATTCAGCAAGGAAATGCAGCATTCTTCCCTGCGTTTCAATAAAATTGTATCAATTTGGAATGCTGATATGGATAAAGCTAACGGCAAGATTAGAAGCATACGGAGTTGAAATAAGCGGGGCACGCTACAGACTATTCATTTGTTTAGTAAAAATGACGATGACCTATCTGTGTTCAATTCAATTGTTCAAAAATTATTACGGATTGCAACATGTAAAAGGCGATTCTTTATGCGCTGATAATTTGAATACTTCGTTAATTTTACACTATGGATATGCGCTACATTTTCTTTAAAAATTATTAGTCTGAAATAGCATTAAGATTAGTCTGAAAAGTTATACGATGAAAATGTAATGATGATGTGATGACTGGCACCACGTAGAGAGCTAATTTAAATACTACGGATTAATTTCAATCCATTGTTTGGCAGCTCCGTAAACTAAGTTTCAATACATCGGGTAGCGTGTACTTGCTAAGATTACAATGACGAGTAATAACACGTTTCCTATAACATTCTGCATTATAAATGTCGTACTTTTGTAACGAGCTTTATATTATATGCAAATCCTGCATGGGCAATTTGGGAGAATTTGTATTAATCGATTTTATATATAATGTAAATTGATCTTTCATGACGAATCAGGATTATGCCTTATGCGTCTCATGTATCATAATAATGTACACATGAAGGTGAATGATAGGAAATTACGCCGAAAGACGTATACTAATTTCATTTACATTCCCAGGTAAACTTGTTAACCATATGCTGAAGGAGGTAAATGAAACTGGTTGTACAAAAGTTGAACATACAAACTAAAGTTACAGCAGTTTATAGAAATCGATGATACTGATTTCTAAGAGAAGGAAGGAATACAGTAGAATAATTGCGGATATTAAATATAAGTGCTTCCCTTTTATTATTAGTTTTGCATGGCCAGAAAATATGCAAAACTGACAATACTTAAGACAGCTTACTTTTTATGGAAATACTTTGCAGGATATAAAAGATGTATATTCCATTCCATTTGAGATAAATACTGACCCGCGTTCGAGGCAGGACAGCCACGGTGTTTTACCTTAACACTAAATCGGATATGTATTCGGTTGGCAACTAACGAGGGGACTGCCTGGGGTGTAAAGCTGATATTTGAATGCGGTTTGTTGCATTGGGTACCTTGGATCCACCGTTAACCAAATCTATAGCCTTGGGTGTAGATGGGCGGTAGTTTTCGACAAAAACAGTTTTGAAATTCAACGCGGGCATGATATACCTTAAATGTTTACGTTTCATCACGGGTCATGTGAAGTTTTTTTTTTTTTCATTGTTTTTTTAATACTAATTATAACTGGAACGGGTTTTTTCAATAATATTTCCAAATTATATGTTTTTATATTTACAAAGTATAAGTTTATTTACTCGTGTGCTTCTCCAGTGCAATTCGTGAGGTAATATTTATGGTAAAAGCATGCAAAACGATAAAAATTTCGGCACCACAAGCATTGTGCAAATGCAGGGCTTCTTGCTTCGCAATTGCATTGCTTCTTCTTCGTATCTTCCGGAACCTTCGTATCTTTCGTAAAGAATTAAACGAATTTATTTCACGTTAACTATTCTACGCTGTGATTTACAAAATAGAATTCTTCTCGGCTTCTCTGGCCACAGCGTTTACTCTGTCCAGGTTACCTGACATTCTATGGGGTCTCCGTCTGTTAACGGTAAACCTCCCCCATATTTGGAAATATTATTGTAAAAACCCGTTTCAGTTTACAATAGTATTAAAAAAATGGGGAAAAACTCCGCAGGACGCGAACACGAGTCATCCGGGTGGTATGCTGTTACGCTACCGAACGGCCACAGACCGCTGTGATGAAACGTAAAAATTTAAACAAGGTACAGTATCGGACAGTGATGCAGTCCCAATGGTGATTAACAATACCATTACACAACCCTGTCGGTGTGTTTGCTTTCGCACTTGTTCGAGGCCACTTGAGAAGAGCCGGGGCACCCTGTGGATCTCGGTAGGCCTTGTTTACACCCGCGACTGCTATGGACTGCTTCCTCGTTCGAAAAAACGAATGCGAAACGAAGACCCTCTCACTTCCTCCCTCGCTCCCTCGCGGTCACTCCTGGTAGAAACTCACGGACGGGAGTTCGCATGGTTGTATTGAGACTACCCACTCTTACAAGCGAGAAAGGCAGCACGTTGGTTTCGGCAGGCCTCGCTTATACCCTAGGCCTGCTATGGACTGCATCCTTGTTCGAAAAATCCGAATGCGCCGCATAAGACCCTCTCACTTCCTCCCTCGCTCCCTCGCGGTCACTCCTGGTAGAAACTCACGGACGGGAGTTCGCGTGGTTGTATTGAGACTACCCCACTCTTACAAAAGAGAAAGGCAGCACGAAGCCTCGCTTATACCCGAGGAGTGCTAATAATGAATTTAAAAAAATAATTATTATATTACAAAATTAATTATTGTATTTCGTTATGTAACATCAATGATATAAAAGTATTCAACCAAAGGATTTGAAGTAAATCATCGGTAAAGGTAATCATCGAAATATGTCCAATAAAACAGCATTGACATTACATAATGAAATACAATAATTAATTTTGTAATATAATCATTAATTTTTTAATTCATTATTAGCACTTCTCGGGCATAAGCGAGGCCTGCCGAAACCAACGTGCTGCCTTTCTCGCTTGTAAGAGTGGGTAGTCTCAATACAACCATGCGAACTCTCGTCCGTGAGTTTCTACCAGGAGTGACCGCGAGGGAGCGAGGGAGGAAGTGAGAGGGTCTTATGCGGCGCATTCGGATTTTTCGAACGAGAAAGCAGTCCATAGCAGTCGCGGGTGTAAACAAGGCCTACCGAGATCCACAGGGTGCCCCGGCTCTTCTCAAGTGGCCTCGAACAAATGCGAAAGCAAACACACCGACAGGGTTGTGTAATGGTATTGTTAATCACCATTGGGACTGCATCACTGTCCAATACTGTACCCAACGTAAAAAACCGCATTCAAATATCGGTGTTACATCCCTGGCAGTTCCCCCGTAAGTGATTGCGGATTTAAAATAACACATCTATCGAGAAAATCCGTAATTATTTAATTCCCAACCCAATACAAGATAGAACCAGGACTAACAAGGGGACCACCAGGACTCGACATCACCGATTTTGATGAAATTTACAAGGTTTGCAGGGTTCCCCCTAAAAATCAAAGTGGTAAAGCGGCACGAGCCACTATCCAGAAAGAGCCGAGAAAAAAAATGTTGAAGTTTGAAAATTGAAGCAAAAGATTTTGTGAGGATTTTATTCCGTAAAAGGAAAGGTTGCTAGCCAGGATATTAAGGTGGATGATCCCCAGAACTTTGTAACAGTAAAAAAACGTATTTATTCATGTGAATCGTATGGATGCTCGATGACGACTGACTGCACAGCGTCGAGATCGAACCTCGGCGCTAAAACAAACAAACGCAGCCTCTTTCGTTATGGGGTCCGCTTTGTCGCGCAACGGTGCGACGTAACGGACGATCGGCGCCTTCGCACGCACATTTCTTCGAACGGAAAAAATAAAAGATAGCCTACAATTTCAAACATTTTTTCCTGCACTATAACGCTATACAGGGTGTCCCGTATCTGATCGATTTCCATGATATGAGGGGTAGCTGGGGTGATTCTGAACAACTTTTTCCTTAGCAATAGTGTTGTAAGAGCCCTGGATTTTGAATTGTTAACGAAACGGCTAGGCCAATCCGAGCGCGTATCGAGCGCGCGCTCGAAACGAGAGTGTGGTCTCTGACTCGCGCTCCGCCACGAGCGTGACCAAGTAAATCGCGTGGGTATCCAGAAAAGCATACGGCAAATATCACATATCGTCTTCAAATAAACTAATAGACGTTGAATAACTGTTTTCAATACTGTCACTCGTAATTCGAGAGGTATGAAAAGTTGTAGTATTTGTGAAAAAAATGATTTTCTTAACAGCACGTTTTCAGGTGGATAAATGATGGTCTAAGATAAACGATGTGAATAACTAACGTTAGAAGAATCTTGTTAAACTCACCCTTTCGTCCACGAATCAACCTGCCCTCGATGGAAGTAGGTCGTTGGCAGTAGGTCACAGTGCCGATTTTGTCCTTCGTAAGAATCTCGAGAACCTCAACGGCTGATTTTACGGCCGGGTCGGTGAACTCACTTGAAACTGACACGCACAGTAGGAACGGCACTTGTCTAATTTATGGCAGGGCGCACGGCTAATCACAGGTACGCGGACGTAATATCGTTCGGAAAATAAGCATAAATATTAATGTATACAAGATATATAATACACCAGAACATACAATGTGCAGGAATACACGAGAATACGCAGTAATATACAAGAATGCACGAGAATATACAATAATATACAATTTTAACACAAATAATATATATAATTAATACAACAAATATCGTGTAAAACAGTATCTCTGTAATCAAATATTACACGATATTTGTTCTATCGCAGGAACCACAATGGTACTTGTCATAAAAACAGGGAAAGCATAAACTCTTTCTACACCTAGCGCAAGCAACAAAGGTAGCAGTTTTGCAATCGCATGGCGTCTGCAATATTCTGCTTGGGAAGCACACTTCATTGACATTGTCAAATAACTCCCTCTCGGTAGATAATTTTAATGCGAGCCAAGCGTACCTAATCATTCGAGCAAAAATTGGAGACGATAGTTGATGGTGGACTATCCCGTGAATTTTAATACAATTCTCCTTTGACGTAATTTCGCGTTTTGTCTCAATTAAATAAGTACAATTTTGTAGGCGCTTAATAAAGTTTTTAACTTGACGATAAAAATAAACGTCGCACGGCTGTGCTATCGGCGTACATTTCGGGGGAATTACTTTAATCGTACACGTCGGTGCTTTATTTTCGTCAATGAATTGTGTATCGTAAATTTCCGGATTTGTCTGTCCGCCCCATTACTCAAGAAGTAAAAAAAATTTACTGTCTTTTACGTAAGGCTTGACACATTTTAAAAAAAATTTGATATATAAAGCCGTTGCCAATTTTCCGGATTTGGATGCTACAACAGCTACATTCTTATAAGTTCGTAGATATTCCTCCACAATATTTACAATTCGGGTCCAAATGAGCCTGTTGCTTCAAACGAATTATTCTCGTCGAGTTCATATGCTGTAATAAGCTCTTCGTCTGTTACATATATCTTCCTTTCAATACTATTCAGCGTGTTTACGTAGAAATTCTGCGCCAGTACCAATGCCCTCTCGTTCATTTTTCCGGAGGATGTTCCCGCCATTAAGCCTTCCTCTATGAATAGCTTCTCGCAGTACGTCCACGCATCTTTGAAATCTTCCTTTTCGATTGCAAATGTAATTCTTCGCCACCAACAACGTCTTCGGCCGTTGAAGGACCAGGGACGATTTCACTGTCCGACATAATGATTGTACCAAACAAACAAACTAACACCGCACAGAATATTGCAAACGACATTTCTTCTCATTTCAAAAGCTACGTGACAATTGTGAGTCAGGACTGTCCACCCTTAGGCAGGACGCCGCACGCCCGAATTTGCCAGCGATTACCTGCAAATCCCGTTAGGCCAAACGCCGCACCCCCGAATTTGCCAGCGTATTACCTGGAAAACCTTTGTTTAGGAGTAGCTGTGTCCTGCAGGTAGGTACTTTTAGAAAGTAGTTGCAAAGTACTGGCACAATAATAATCGTTTCAAAACTGCGACGCCAAAAAAATGTTTATCAATATAAATTATGCTTATTTTCCGAACGATATTACATTCATCCTTATTTAAAAAATGACTACTTTACACGCATCCACAAATATTCAAAGAAAGAAAAAAAAAGAAAAAAAAGAAAAAAGTCACAGGCATCGGCAGGACTCGATCCATCAATCACAGTATTACCACGCTGGACCGCTACACACTGACCCGTCGATGCTTATATTTTTGACTTTAGGTTTAAGGTTTATGTTGGAATACAAAAATGTGTCAAAAAATTTTTTTTGGATGTGGACGTATATAGCGTTATAGTGCAGGAAAATTTTGTTTTTAATTTTTAGTTTCAATTATCAAACTTCAACATTTTTTTTCTCGGCTCTTTCTGAATAGTGGGTCGTGCCGCTTTACCATTTTGGATTTAGCGGGAACCCTACAAACCCTGTAAATTTCATCAAAATCGGTGATGTCGAGTCCCGGTGGTCCCCTTGTAAGTTAGGAAGTATTCAGCAGATCAGTTACATTAGTTGGCATTAGTGCCGACAAGCTGGCATATATTACGTTTTCTCTGCAAAACTACGCTTGCCATCAAAATTGTAATGCATACGTACTTTGAAAGTGAAGGAGTATAATATCCAGGATAATGTAGTATTTGCGTGATTATTCAGTTTGGGATACACAAAAATAATGGAAATGTTTTTGTATTTCGATTTTTAGTGTTGAATTCTTAGCACTTTTGCTTATAAAACAGCTTATTCATCAGTATGGTCGTTTTAATTCTACTGATTAAAACTAATACCAAAATGTATCCTTATGCACTGTTTTCAGCCTTGAGCGTGAGCGATCTCAGCAAATTTAAGAATAAGTCAGAAAAATCAGTTAAATATAACTCTACCTTGTTTTGGCATTTAAGTATGTTCTTTTGTATTGTTCAATACCTAGAAAAATTACGTGCAAAAATTGGAATCAACAGTCCTCGAGTAACTCCGAATTGATCGACGCGCCGGTGCGTGTCGAATTTATGAAGTTCGGGTCATCTGCCGGTAAAGAGAAACCTTCCATAATATCACGCCATCTCTGAAATGAACGTAACACCTTCCTCAATTTCATTTGAAATTTTTCGGTAGACGCTGAAAAATAAGAGTTTTCTGTGAAAGAAGAGTCCGCTAATTGTAAGTAAAACAACATCTCGCTCTGCACAAGGTCCCACGTAAAAGATAAAAGTCCAATGCGTGTCCGAAGCTCTCCCAATCTAGAGATCAATCACTCTATAGAAACACAATTTCACTGCGAACTTTCACCTGTCACTTTTGTGATCACGACGAGATTTCATGATGGCCGCCCAGCAGGTGGCCGTCGCACAATTCTGAGCCATAAATTTCTCCAATTCTGGACGTTATTCGGCCGAGATGGATAATTTCGGGCACGTGTTACGGATGTATCCGTCGAACCGAATTTTTCGGCTCTCGAATTTACACTTGGCGACAAGAAAGCGCCTTTATAATATTATTTTAAATGTATAGAACGTTAGAGTTTTCTTCTTTCCTTATAACCGTCGCGAGTCGCCTGCGACGGACCCCTCTTACATAGATATCTCGAGTGCCCTACGACCCCACGTCCTACGATATTCTCTCACTCACTTACTCTCTCATCCTTTTTCTCTCTAACCTATCCATAGAACCATGCACTAGACTAACCTACCATACCGATGCATTCCTGCTGCAGTTACGTCATTTTCCCTAAACCTTCTCTATATGGCCACAGCATCTTCCCACTACCGAAATTTTGGTCCTTATCGCAACCTCCCCTACACCGAGAGACCTATATAAGACGAGGTTTTCAGGACCTCGCGGGTTCTTTCTAGTTAGACTTTCGAGCAGTACATAGCGATATTGGATTAGTTCCTTTTGAAGCATAATTTCAACCATAGAAGCGTATGCGTTTTCTTACGGCAGTTTTAAACCCGTTCAGTCTTGAATTTCCCCCGCAATACTCAGGCGTTAGAGTCAACTCGAAGCTTAGGCTTTTGACTATAACGTACAAAAGAGATCGTAAATCGTCACTGCCCAAGTGTAAACCTCGACTCACTAAGTACGGTTATATTATATTCTATTATTTCTTTTCTCTATATTCTATTACACAGAACACTAAACAAGTATTTATTGTAAATTACCAAAGACTTTTTATTGTAAACTCTTTTTGATTTAAGAATATACCAAAGAATATTTTAAATTCTAATTCGATTTCAACTTTATTTGAAATTAGAATAATACCTTTCCTCACGAATATACATAAGAATAGAAGTACTGACTAACGTCTCACAATTATTCACTCCTACCGCTCGGAGTGAAACAAAATATAAGTTACGGGAATTTAGTTTTGTTTACGTAATTGTTACCGACCCAAAGGCCACGTCGCCGAGGACACTTCGGATCAATTACGTAGCGCGTTAGAATCACTTTTTGATAACCAGGCTAGATTCCGGATCAGAGGCCCCGTCACCGAGACCAGCGGATTCTAGTTCGTTATACCTACTTGTTCTATCCTCGAGTCACTTAGGTAATATCCTTGATCGGTCCAAAGGCCACGTCGCGGAGGGTGCTCCGACAAGCACATTACCGCACAATTATCGTACAAGTTCATTATCGCACCTTTTCACGCATTGAAGTTTTCCATTGTTCGATTTATTTCTACCGCGATTAAAAGAAACTCGCCCGGCTCGTACCACACGCATTGAACTTTCCTCTTTCGATTGACACCTTATATACCGTAGGACGTTGCATCGTTTAACCGACTCTTCTTCCCCAGGATTTGGTCAATTTTCCTCTCTTGTCTCGCTTTTTGTTATCGAATTCTTCGCTTCTCTCTCTCCCATCCCCCCCTCTACCATCCTCCTCACCTCTTTCTCGCCTTTTTTTCTTTTTTAACCCTCCACCATCCCTCGTCAGAGTCCTCAGTATTGCTGAGTTTAGCATTTCTTTTCAGACCCTGCCTGCTCCCTCTTTCTTCCTCCTCTCTGTCACTCGCTCCCCCTCTCTCTGTCTCTCTCAGACACAGGGCAGACATAAAGTCATTATGTAAAACATTAGGGCACTGCTGATTGCCCATAAAGTGAAATCCAAATGTATTTTTCGATGCATCGAGAGAGGTTATGGTCTACATTATTTGCATGATATACCGTACCAAGTACAAGTACGCGAGACTAGACCTGTATCTTTACCGGAAAGAACGAACGGGGGTTTTCGAGGTGGTCAAACCGCATTAAAAAATGAATTTTTTTTAAAGTGCAATATCCTTCGGACAGGCCGCGCCGAGATGAGTAACTTGTACATGATTTGATCAAAATTGGTCTAGCCAATCACGAGATATGGGATCTCAAAAATGGCAGTTTTTCGTAAGAAACGTCGTCTTCTCCGTAACGCAGTTAATAATATTTACCAATGCCCCACGAGACAATAGCGACCTTTCGCAGCACTCAACGGTATAGGCAATAAAACATCTGGCCGCCTGAGTCACTCGATATTTGAATTTCTTTCTATAACAAAAATTTTTTTTATTAATATTTTTTCTTTTCGTGTTACGGATGCATCCGTCAAGTCGAATATTTCGACTCTTGAATTGCACTTGGCGACAAGAAGGCGCCTTTTCACTTTCTCTTTCTCTAGGAATAGGTAATAGCCCGTCCTTGTTTTACAACCGCGAGGTGCCTTTAACAGCCCATTTCCATTCAGGTTAGCCCGGCCGCCTGGCGCCAGGCCTACGGTAATTTCTCTCTCTCTCACTCTACCCGGAAAACTCGTACGCATTCTTGCATCATGGTCAACACGTTCCCGCCGAAATCTAACGTTTTCCGCTGCACTCGCGCCACCTTTTTCCTAAAACTCTTCCCACAGGATCGCAGCATCCTGCCACCTCCACTAGAGTTTTCCCCAAAATTTCGCGCTTTGGGACAACCATTGTGCAGAGTATACGTGTGATTTTTATCACTTCTCATTGTGGTGTGCGAGCAAAGCGGACCGAAATAGATGCGTTCGAGCTTGCTCGAATTCACTCGGGCCAACCCGGACTTCGAGCTAGAGCCTTCAAGCGGCGTACGTCGGTAGGAGAGAGAAGATGCCATGGATTCCAGCCAAAATCGGGGTTCTAGCAAGGTATAAACTAAAAATAAAAAGTTTTACGAAGTGTACCTGGACAATTGAAAAGTAAAACACGTGCCGATCTGTACCGTTCAGACGTTTGTGTGCGATTTGTGTATAATATACAATAACAAGCGATAAAATTAATGTGCAACGTTGCACCGGTCCAAGTGTCGCCACGTTGCCACTCTCCTACATGCTATTTCCCCAAATCCCCGAGTCAGATTTCGTTTTCTTTCCAAAAATATATATTATAAGCTAATATTTACATGCTGGATTATTTATTCATATTTACATTTAGATGAAATAAGAAAAATGTATTTCGGTATTGTTCGTTAAGGTTGCCGAGAATTCTGGTTTATTGCGGGTGTGAGGAAAGGTAGGCGAGAAAGAACCGAACAAGAGTTGCTTATGCACACAAACACGATAAAAGATAATACTGTATTGTTACAGAGAGTCAGTTATCAATAACGATAATAAAAAAAAATTGTTGGTCCTTTTCCTTTAACGATAGTTCCAAATGAAATAACAATTATGCTGTTATCCTTTTGAACAAAACGCGAGAAGCCGAATAGTCGGCGAGATTACCGCCGAGAGAGAAACCGATTATTGTTTATGTTCACTGAGAAGCACGTGGTGGTACTGAAGTTTAATTCGATATTAATGGCCGAAAACCGGTTCTTCCGCGTAGTCGAGCAGGCCCGAAAACTGTTGGTGAGGCGCTCATGCGTTGCTGCGCGTGGCGCGAGTGCGCAGCCTTCGAGGTGGTGCGCCAAGCGAGAGTTTCCGAGTGCAGATTGCAGATGGGGCCACCTGCTCGCACGACAATTCCCGAACAAGTATATTTCGATAGCTTGTGCGGTACAAGTATATGTAATTTTCTGCATAATTTTTCATACAGTCCGAATTAGCGCATTAGAGAATTACGAAGTATAGAATTTTTATTCGTAATTAATACATAGTCGAAAAATGTCAAAATCCTCTTCTTTTCGCTGTAAGTTATCAATCTTCTAAATAATTCTCAAATTTACGGTCATAATAATACGGTCATAAATAATAAATTTACTCAGGCATAACATGTTGGTAATTTACAATATCATGAGAACCGAATCATAACGCCCCAAGCGGAGAACTCCGTAACAAAACAGCGAGAAAATCGTAATGAAATCGTGCCAAATCGTAGTCAAGAAATAGGGCTTCAATGGCACAACATCCCGCTCTGGAAAAGGTCTCAAATGAAAGATAAAGGTCTATTTACACAAGTCCGTACCCTCACGGCTCCGTAAGGGCGGAAGCATCGTAAAAAATATTCCTCTGTAGGGTTTGAGTGGCGCTATTCCCACTTGTCCAGCATGCGTCCGTACCGGCACGTCCGCCACCTTCGTGTCTCCGTAAGAAACTCCTTTGATTTCTTCCTGTTTTTTCGCGGGGTGCCAAAGTTCTGGGGATCGTTGCAAGGTTGAGGGACGGTAGGAGAGTCGAGGGTACCGAACAGAAAAACCTTATTCACACAAAAAACGATAGATATATTTATACACGGCCGATCACTTTTGGCCAACAAAACTTAACACTAGGGTGAAAATAAGTAGAAAAACTAAATAATGTTTGATAACGGTACGATTTAAGAGAGATTGCCGATACGATCCGACTTTTCGTGATTAGCGTATAGAAACCGAGGGCGAGATACAAAAGCACGTGTTTCTACTAGTGGTGGTATGACCAGGGGCAGGGGGTAGGATCTTTCATTCAAATTCGGTCAATTGGCTGGTTAGTTAGAGCCAAAGTCGATACCCAGATGGAGCGCCCGGCGTCACATTGCGGCTGCGCAAAGCACGCCAAGCTAGGACGCCAAGCGTAATTGTCGAGCGCCATTTTGTACTTGTTTCTACTGTCCTCGGCGTCGTTACTCAGTTTTGAGCGTGTTTTTCTGCTGAGTGCTGTATGACAGGATAAAAATTGAATGTGATTAAGTCTTCCATAATTTGTTCATAAGTAAGTACATGAAGCATTAGAAACACGTGATTGAAAAAAGCGAAATCGAATTATAAATTAATATTGTTAATATTATTGCAGCAATGAGTAGTATTTGTTGCGTGCTTGGATGACAGTCAGGGCGGTCAGTTCCATCACATTTATTTCCGGAAGCCCCTGCATGTTTCAACGCGTGGAAGGCTGCGTTAATGTCCGAAAAAATAGCAAATTTGACCGACGCACAACTAAGTAAGCACGTTGTGTGCCACAAGCATTTTCTGGAATCTGATTATGTGCCCAATCTGATTCGACGAAGACTTCGAAGGGATGTCGAAGGGATGTGAGCGAGGTTGTGGAGGCTCCCTTTTATTCACAATACGCCAGTGCATGGTCAATAGTACGGAACCGGACTTTCAAAAAGAAAACACACCGGCACAACTACCATTAACAATGCAGTATTCCGAGGTTGGAAACTTAGAAGGCAGCGACCCTGATGCTGCAAGCATTATATTACAGCTTCTTATTAAAAACCCCGGAGTTGCAGAGTACGATATCTGTGCATTGCAGCATGCAAAAATTGCACTTGCATGCGGCAATGCATACCAATTATTAATGGAACATATGGAAACATATTATTATACCGAAACCATTAAAACAGTGCTAGAATCTGTATTATTAAGTAATATAGATTCTTACGATTTTGGTTGCGTAACGCATAGGTGCGCAAATGTCGAAACATTCATTAAAAAAATTGTGATGTTTTGTATTTACAAATGGTTAAAAAAAATTAATTTTATAATTTTCGGAAGAAATCAGTATTCCAATGCCGAAAGTCGTATAGAGACACAGGCGAGCCGCAAAAACTATTATAACATAAATAAAAGAAGGGTTTTGAACAGGTATTACTTATGTTTTTACTTAATACATATAACTAAAATTAAGTTCCACCTTAATTCTACTTCCATTGCACAGAGAAGTGATAAAAAAGGTTTTTCCTATTTACAACACAAGAGCAGTAAATAGTAAAAACCTCTATCACTTTCCTGTGCATTACCTTCCTCATAGCGTAACTTTTATCCACGCTAGTACACGTACACGAGATTCGTTAACTATGTGTGCGTATGTGTCCCTGTGCCGTTTGCATGTGTGTGTGATTAGTTCCTTCAGAAGTCGATAACCAGATGGCAGGCAAGACAATTGACCAGGTTCAAAAGGAGGGGAGATCCCACCCCCTGACCAGGGGCTACCGTCTCCCCTCTTGTAGGACCGACGACAGGATTTTGCGCCATCTGCGGGCTCTCCCCGTTTGGTGAACTAACATTTCCAAAATGGCGACCGTAGTGCGGGATATTTGAATCGAATTTAAAAGCTTAATATTACTATTCACGGAAGACAATACACAGAGAAGTCTCCACTGTTAACGACCTTAGTGTGAAAGATAATTTTAATAACTAATGTCAGAAGAATCTTGTTAAGCTCACCCACTCATCCAGCGATTAACCTGTTTCAACGGAAGTGGGTCTTTAACACTGTGCCGATCCTGCACTTCAAGGAACCTGTCAACAGCTGAGGCCGGGTCGGTGAACTCTCTTCACTGCACGATCACGTCAATTGCAAGCCCGAGCACCTACAAACAAAAGTTTTTGAGGGACGATCGCATAAACACTGTCGGAAATGAGAGACTGCCCACGGTAAGAAAAAAATTCACCCACGTTATTTATCGACGAACTAAAGTAAATTCACTTGTTCGCCTAAAAATTCACTTGTCTCCAGTAATCCAGTAAGTTGTGGCAAGGTAGTGCGTAGCGCACAGCTGATCGCAGGTTAAGCGTAGCGCACAGTTGACCGCGGGTATACGCGGGTATCTGCGGGAGTCGGGCGACGGTCACTTTACCGAACGTGCATTTTACTGCACCGATACCTCGTAATAACACAATTACGTACAGGAACGTAACAGAACCCACGTTAGAGAGATTGGTGGCCCTGAGAAGGGCCGATTGTCTTATGTGAAGAACATACAAAATCATGCAACTTTCAACTTTCGATTTTTTACGTCTGACTCTGAGAGAATCTCGTAAACGACTGTTCAAAATAATTTTCGATCGCGCATCGACCGCACGCAGTTTCTTCTTCGCCTACCAATCTCCGTCGACTTGACGACGGCCGGACCACACACATAAAACATACGTTTATACCTGAATTCTGTCATACTTACCCCGCGCCACTGTCGCGACACACTACAAGTCTACTGCATACATTGTATACGATACGATGGATATTCGTCAAAGAATCGTATACGACACATTGTATCATCCGAAAAATGGAATGGGAACCAGGAAACGCTTAAGCTGGCAGAATCGCTCTGCCACCCGAACACAATGCTTCGGTCCAACGTAGAGTATTCCAATATGTTTTTCGTATTCGCGCAACTGTGTTATTACGAGGTATCGGTGCAGTGAAATGCACGTTCGGTAAAGTGACCGTCGCTCAAGTCCCGCGGATACCCGCGGTCAGCTGTGCGCTACGCACTGCCTTGCCACAACTTACTGGATTACTGGGGACAAGTGAATTTTTAGGCGAACAAGTGAATTTATTTTAGTTCATCGATAAAGAATGTGGGTGAATTTTTTTTCTTACCGTGGGCAGTCTCTCATCTCTGACAGTGTTCATACGATCGTTCCTCGAAAAGTTCTGTTTGTAGGTGTTCGGGCGTGCAATTAAAGTGATCGTGCAGTGAAGAGAGTTCACCGACCCGGCCTCAGCTGTTGACAGGTTCCTTGAAGTGCAGGATCGGCACAGTGTCAAAGACCCACTTCCGCCGAAGCAGGTTAATCGCTGGATGAGTGGCTGAGCTTAACAAGATTTTTCTGATATTAGTTATTAAAATCATCTTCCTTAAAACATAACTTATGCACCTGAAAACGTGTTATTTAGAATCATTTTTTTCACGAGTACTAAAACTCTATTCCATTCGGATAACGCGTAAAACTATTGAACAGAGCTATTACGCGTTTTTCGATTTAAGACGATGTATCATTTGCCGTACGCTTCCCTCGATATCCACGCTGTGCCAGTGCGTTTGTTCACGGCTACGGTCGAGCGCGATCGAGAGACAACGCTCTCACGGTCGAGCGCGCGAGTTTTACGCGCTCTGGTTGGCCAGCGTTTTTCGTTAATAATTCAAAACGAAGGCGCGACCAACATTTTGGTAAAGGACAAAGTAGTTCAGATTCACCCCAGCTACCCCCCAGTTCCCGGTGTTACACCAATTAGGGGACACCCTGTATACAGCACCGTCAGATAAATGTTGCATTAAGTCGCGATTAATGGAGCAATTTTCGCAATTCCGAATGTTGTGATTATTATTAACCCCTCCTTGGTACACTTATATTTCGTAACGCCATTGGTACACTGTGAGCGCCGCGCTCACACATTACTTTTTATATCATTATGAATTGCTTGATAAACTTAAAACATTGAATAATGCATATATGTTGTGACGTTGCAGCTTTTCTGCACGTCTCAAAACGGACGACAGGCGATAAAGGGAGGGAAAGCCGGGGGAAGTAGTCAGTACTCGCGATACCGCGAGTATTACCGCGATACCGTCATTATGTTCAACGCGATACCGTCACGAGAATCTTACAGATTGAGTATAATAGCGATACCGTATCAGGAACAGCCGCGATACCGCGACTGTTAGATTCATCGCGCTTCCGAAAACCACATCGCGTAGTAGGGCAGGATGTCCACCGCGAAGAGGTAGGGCATAGATCGCGATAGCGATCGACGCAGGGACCGCGATGGGAACCTCGCGCGGTGCGCGGAATTAATAAGTTACCGCGAGGATCGGCAGCTTACCGAAATTCAGCGTAGGGAAAGAGTAGGGGAGCCTCTAGCGAGCGGCTCCGAACTCGCGCGAACCTTACCGATCGCGCCGCAGTCAGACGGCCAGTCAGCCGCTACCGAGCGGCCACGAGCTTAGGCGGGCGTCGCCAAAAATTTCGATCATGGCGACCACTGCTCGAGGATCCCGACCAGCGAGGAGATGCGCCGAGGTACGGCGCGCACCGGCAGACGCGAGGACCCCCGAACTGCTCCGTGAAGACCCGACGAGCCCTCGGAGAACGCACTGCACCAGGGGTGCCGCGCAACCTCGCGGCGAGGCGCCGCATGGAGGGGAGACATCGCGGGCACCCACGCATCCACCGGCGTGGATCGGAGGGACGGCGAGGGGTCAGGGACCCACCTCCGGGGGAGACTCGCCGTGCCCTCCACGATTTCGCGGCCAGGGGCCGCCACTCCGGGCAGATGCCATCCCGAAGGAAGCAGGAAGACTCGAGGGGGGATCGTCCAGGCTCCCTTCAGCGGCGGGCAGGCGCATCCCGGGGGGATGCGGCCGCATACCTGCGGGGGAGGCCTGGAGATTCCGATTTCCGGAGGTACGCCTGCTACGAGACCACCAGCCACTATCCGGGGGATAGCAAGGGGCAGTCGGGGGGAAAATTCGAAGATGCCGGTGAAAATTCACGGGGACCAGCCGGGGCGCCCGTAAGATGCGCCGCTGGTCCCACGACCAATTAGGCGACGTTCCGCTAGGAGTGGGGGAGCGAGGATGCGGAAGTAGGACCGCTCCTCACTTCGCCTAGGGCCGTTTTCCGAGTAGGACCTTTTGCTTTGGAGTTGCGAAAATAAGATTATATCGTTTAGGGTCAACTGACCAGTATCGTTGAGGTCAACGGACCTGTATCGTTCTTGTAGTTTCGAAGAAATAATTACGCGTGTGTCCCATAGGACCAGAGGCCGAGGGCCGATACCGTCTACGCCGACGTAGAAAACGACGAAAAGGTAAGCTGCCCTCCTAACTCTGTAATCTCCGCTGAAAACTCTTCGGCGATAATCTATTTGGCGAGATATCGCGTTTTGTCGTGCGAGTACCCGCAGGTTCCCACTGCGGAGAGAGAGTCGTAGACCATTACCGCGTTCACTTAAGAACTCCTTTGCGTGCGTGCCCGAAAGCGAAGTCCCAAGACTTGTACCGTACCGAATAAAGATCCATTAACGAAAACGAACGTGTAACCCCGAATTACGGCCGACCCGACCGTTATTACTGTTCCGACTTTCCTCTAGTCCCCCGCCCCTCTACCATCGGGTCGCGAGCTAGCCCGTAGGCCATCGGTCCGTCCGAGGGTTCATCGGTCATACCGTCCTATTCCGTATCCTTTGGTACTTTAGGGTAAAAAGTACCTGGCGCCCATCTGGCAATTATCGCGACGAGTATCGTCAAGGACCGATGGACCCCCGGACGAAGTAGTGGCGTAGCTTTTCTGCCACGGGCGAGAGAAAAGCCGTCATAATGTATGTATGAATATATCTGTTAACATTTACCATAAGCTCGTATATGTATTTGTAATTTATATACATATTTATGCATTATATATAAACAAACTTCAATCTTATTACAAAAAATCAACATTTGACCAACGAAAAGAAGGACAAGGCTATGTTCCGTGTTTCTTGGAAAGATTCTTTTTCGATAACGCGATCTGATAAAACAAACAAACTACGACCGCGTACACGTGTGCCTGGAATCACCGTGCAACTCTAGTTTAATGTGCGCGTGGCGCGCACTTTGCCGACATTTTCGACTTTGATCAACGATAACTCTTCAGAAACAGCAGATATCGATTTCATTTTTGTTTTAAAATGTTTCAAAACATGTCATTTAAAGGCATTAATAGTATCAGATTAACTCAATAACATTTATAAGACTGACGTTTAAAATTTGATACATATGAGCGCCGCGCTCACATATGTACCTACAACGGATTAAAGATTTGGACTACACGGTTTATATTGTGGGAATTACTATCTGTACTTAATGCTGCCGTTAATTCCAACTGTATGCTGTCTGTGTCTGATCGAGTTGTTGGTGGTTGTGGACTCTGCGACGCTGATGCTTGTGGCGACCCACATAATGGTAGTTGCGGAGTCTCAGGCAATGCAACCTGTGAAATAAAATGCACGGTCCTTTATGTGTAAAGATGAAAGATTACCACATAATTAATTTGCAGATGTGTGTACTCACATCAGTGTTTTCTCTGTATGAATTGCAATTTTCTAAATTCATAGTTGCTACCATATAGACCTTCAATGAGTGTATCTTCACGTCCGGTTTATAATCAGTTTCTTTGAAATACCGATAGCAAACATAACATCTCTTCAGTTGCTACATACTCAAATTCTTCGTTTTGGACAAATGAACTGCAGCCCTCCAAGCTTCAAATAAAGCAGCGCCCTTCGAAAAGTTGTGGAATGCTACCGACCTCCCCGATGGGCATCCGAGTACGCAACAAAATTTTTCCATTCCTACGATAATACGAACAATATTAATCTTTTATAACTTGATTTATATCGAAGTTATATACATATGTTTATATAATTATACTTACTTGTGAACAAGTTACAAATCTTTAAATGGTTAACATAAAACACAATCACGAAACGCTCAACTAAGGTCACCACGCTCACTTCGTTCAACACAAATAATGGTGGTCGTGGATTGGGGTCACTTGGCGTGGCTTGGGTACCGACAGCGCAGTCGCGAAGTGACTCGCGTTAGCCAATGAACGCGAAGCATATGCGCTCCATCTGCGGGCTCTCCCCGTTTACGGAACTAATTTTACCGTCGGCGATTTGGCTATAAGTTAACACCCCCTGGGTATGACGCGATTGCCGTAATGGCGGAAAACCGGTCCCGACCGCGTGGTTGAGAAGGCCCCGAAAATGGCTCGCCGAAGCGCAGGCGCGGCTGCGCGTGTTACGTAGGCGCAGCCGTAGAGAAGATACGGGACGCGTAGTTGCGCGTGGCGCGTGTGCGCAGCCCGTTAGATGGTCCGCCGTGGTGGCCTGCGCGGGGCGCGTGTACGCAGCCGCCGAGATAGTCCGCCGAGCGAGAGTTGCCGAAATGCGGTGGTAGATGGGGCCACCGCCCAGCCTCACGATTCCGGAACATTCTCCCCCGCAGTCCGCGTGTCCTGTAAGGAGCGCTGACATTAATAGAACTGTGAACAGAACAAATAATTAGTCGCTGTTCGGCTTGACTGGTACTGGTAGAATTACAAGCTTAGTAAGCGGTGGAGTAAGCTCCGTGCATGCTGTTTTGATAGCAGCCACTCGAGAAAGTCCGTCCGATCCAGGATGCAGTTGTAAAATACGTGCGAGAGGCCATTTAGATGGAGGAAAGCGTTCATCCGATAAGAGTACCATCGAGCCGATTTTGATTTCATGCGAGGGGTGATGCCATTTCGATATGGCTTGGAGTTGGTTGAGATAACTCGCCGACCAATGTTTCCAGAAATTTTGCAGCTTTTGTTGGATAAGCTGCCACCGATTTAGCCGAGAAGTATTGATATGATCCAACGATGGTTCCGGTATCGAGGTGAGGGGTCCGCCGATTAAAAAAAGTCTCGGAGTGAGAGCCGATACATCCTCCGGATCTTCCGATAAGGGTTCCAAAGGACGAGAGTTAAGAACAGCCTTGATTTGTGCTAACGGAGTACTGAATTCTTCGAAAGTGAGGAGAGAATCACCGATTGTTCGCCGAAGGTGATATTTGACCAATTTCACCGCGGCCTCCCATTTTCCGCCTAAATGAGGAGCGCCGGGTGGATTGAAAAATCACTGGGTTCCGTCGCCGAGAAGAGATGCCGACAACCTGCTATGTTCCCGAGTTCCCTAGGTAAACAGTTTTTTGAGCTGTTGATCCGCTCCGATGAAGTTCGTGCCACAATCCGAATATAAATTTTTTGATATTCCCCTACGAGAAGCAAACCGCCGATAGGATGCGATAAATCCTTCCGCCGAATAGTCTGACACGAGTTCGATGTGTACCGCCGATGTAGTCATACATACGAAAATGACTAACCATCCTTTGTATGATTTGTGGCCGCGACCCTTCCACGATTTCAACGAGATTGGTCCTGCATAATCGACGCCGGTGTTGAAAAATGCTCGAGCTGGCTTGAGCCTACACGGTGGCAATTGTTCCATTAATTGCTGGGCGCGAAGCCCGCGATGCCGAGCGCACGGTACGCACTTTAGTACAAACGAGCGAACCGGTGAGCGACCCCCGAGAATCCAATAGCGCTGCCGAATTGTGCTCAACGTAAGTTGAGTGCCGCCGTGCAATGACCGAAGATGCGCTTGTTGAATAATCAATTTCGTAAGATTCGATTTTCGAGGAAGGATGATTTGATTTTTCCGATCCGTGCCGACTATTGCGTATTTTAACCGACCGCCTACGCGTATTACCCCTTGGTTGTCGACGAATGCCGTAAGACGAGAGAGAGGATGCGTTTGCCCGAGAGAGCCGCCGACCGATAACGTTTTCATTTCCGATGCGAAATACGTTTGTTGCGTTAGTTTGACCCAAAACATGTGCGAATCTTCGAGATCTCCAGAATTGAGAGGATTCGATAGCGATGATGAAGGAATTTTTCGCAGACATCCGACAAATCTACGAAGTACAGCGGTAATCCGAAGTAGTTTATGAAGTGACGTGTATCGATACGCGAGATCCCAGATTTCGAGACGTTGTGCCTGTAGAGTGAGAAGGATACCGGGTTTTTCCTCCGATTGAACCGATACCGATGGGTTTTCCGAAATCGCCGGCCACGAGGATTGTGCTTCTCGTAACCACGGTGGTCTCTGCCACCAAAGCTTGTGTTTTATTAATTGTGAGGCCGATAAACCGCGAGAAGCACAGTCCGATGGATTTTCCTTTCCCGAGATTAGATGCCAGTTTCCGTGCGAGGTTAATTCCTGAATTAACTGTACCCGATTCCGAACAAATTCCTTCCATTTCGAGGGGTGCGAATTGAGCCACGCGAGCGTAACCGACGAGTCCGTCCAGAGATGCAACGAAAAACTATCTATTTCCAGCTGGTTTTGGATATAGCTAACTAATCTGGCGAGCAAAAGTGCCGCAGATAGCTCCAACCGAGGAATTGTAAGTTTCTTGATTGGCGCTACCTTCGTTTTCGATGCAACTAAAGAAATATTCCGATATCCCTTCGAGTCCGTGCTAACGAGATAAACTACCGCTCCCATTGCTACCTGCGAGGCGTCCGAAAAACCGTGAATTTCGATACGAGAGTTTTGAGAATAACCGAACCACCGAGGTATCGAGATTTTCGAGAGCGATGAAAGTTCGTTTCTAAATTGTTTCCAATTTTGAGAAGTCTGGGGAGAGACAGCATCGTCCCATCCGAGTTTATGGATCCACAGACTTTGTAGCAATACTTTAGCTCGAGTAATGATAGGCGCGAGAAATCCGAGTGGATCATAGAGTTGAGCGATTTCCGACAAGATAATCTGTTTCGCGACAGCAGTATTAATTGAATTTTCCGAAGAGAACCGAAAGTCGTCCGAGCACGGTCGCCAAATGAAACCGAGGATTTTAGTTTCCGACTCTTCGAAGGAACGTTGGTCGACCGACTGTTGATCCGAGCAAAACGATTTTAAGAATTCCGCCGAATTGCTTTGCCACTTGGCTAGAGGAAAACCGCCCGATGCGCAAAGCCCTTGCACCTGCTTTGCGACTTGAAGCAAGTTCGCAGCCGAATCTGCTCCCCCGCATATATCGTCGACATATCTCCCTTTCGTGAGGGGGGAGACGGCGAGAGGGTACCGTTCTCCGTCATCTTCAACGAGTTGTTGAAGGATCCGAATCGAAAGGAACGGTGCTGTTCGTGTGCCGTATGTCACAGTTGTAAGCTGGAATACGACCTCATCGCCGTTCGAGTCTACCCAAAGGATCTGTTGTAGGGGCAGATCCGCTTGGTGCACCCGAATTTGCCGAAAAATTTTTGTGATATCCGTCATGAAAATATACCGATGTTGCCGAGACCAAACAAGAACGTCCGAAATATCCCGTTGTAATTTTGCACCCGTGTGCAGAATGTCGTTAAGAGATTTTCCCGAGTTCGTTTTACTTGATCCGTTGAAAACTACCCGTAATTTCGTAGAATTACTTTGAGGCCGAAGAACGCCGTGGTGTGGGAGGAAGTATGAAGTAACCGAAGACGAGGTGCGAGTTTGAGGCGATGGCCGTTCGCGCGAGACCCTCAACCCTCCTGAATCCGAAGAATCATGTGCTAAGGTCATTCCGCCCTCCCGACCGGCAACCTGCAAACCGCTGCGAGAAATCCGTTTCATGTGACCGATTTTCATACTCCTTGAGAAACGCCGTATACAGGGTGTCCCGTAACTAGCTCGAAACCGGGGAATGAGGGGTAGCTGAGGTGATTCTGAACAACTTTTTCCTTAGCAATAATGTCCTAAGCGCCTTCGGTTTTGAATTATTAACGAAACGGCCAGGCCAATCCGAGCGCGTCTCGAGCGCGCGCTCGAAACGAGAGTGTGGTCTCTGACACGCTCCGCCGCGAGCGTGAACAGGTAGATCGCGTGGGTATCGAGAAAAGCGTAAGGCAAATATCACATATCGTCTTCAAATAAACTAATAGTCGTTGAATAACTGTGTTTAATACTGTCACTCGTAATTTGAGAGGTATGAAAAATGAAGTATTTGTGGAAAAAATGATTTTCTTAACAGCATGTTTTCAGGTGGGTAAATTATGGTCTAAGATAAACGATGTGAATAACTAACGTGAGAAGAATCTTGTAAAACTCACCCTTTCGCCCACGAATCAACCTGCCCTCGACGGAAGTAGGTCGTTGGCAGTAGGTCACAGTGCCGATTCTGTCCTTCGTAAGAATCTCGAGAACTTCAACAGCTGATTTTACGGCCGGTTCGGTGAACTCACTTGACACTGACACACACAGTAGGAGCGGCACTTGTCTAATTTATGGCAGGGTGCACGGCTAATAGCAGGTACGCGGACACCCCCGAGAGTCGAGCGGCGATCGGCGATCGCATACTTATCACATTTGTTGCACAAAATTCGATTAAAGTCAACATAAACATAATGCATTTTGCATAAACATCCGGAGTCTAGTTATAACGCATAGGAATTGAAAATGTAGTGTGGAAATACTACCGGGTCACTTTACCGAACGCGCATTTCACTGCGCGACCACTATCACCGATAACTCCGAATAAAACAATTATGTAGAGGAACGTAATTGAACCCACGTTAGAGATATTGGTGGCCCTGAAAATGGCTGATTGTTATTGCCAAAATTGCCAAGATTGGTTGTGGATGCACGCCTCGAAGGGCTAGTGGACGTTGCACTGCACTTCTCCCAATGTTTCTCGATGAAGAAACGTAACAAATATCCTGTAATACTCCGCGTTAGTTCGTTTCTGTATGGTACCCGTTCGGTTTGAAAAACGATTCTGCCAGCTCTAGTGTTTCTTGGGTCTTGCTTAGAAGGACGTTCGTTAGAGAAGGGATATTTTTACAATAGTACAACAGAGCTCGCACATTTGGAGTCACCGTTCATTCAGCAGAAAAATACCCGCGCGCTCGGGGTGGCCGCATGGTCTTCGCCACTACGAACGCGCTAGCTAAGACAAGGGCAAGGAGTGCCATAAATTTCACTATTGTCCATACCGTGTCGTAAAGGGAAAGTGTGGCTATTTTACGAAATACGTGCATCGGCTTAAAACTGCATCGACAGCGTACACGCAACATAAACCTTTAATATTTTCTTACGATTCTTTCCGCGAAGACAAAACAGTACACACAACTTGGAAAATGATCAATTTAATATTGTATTGTGTTAGCGAAGACACTGTTTGATACGCATTTCGAGCCAGACATCGTTAAGTCTATCAACATTTTGGTCGTCTGGAACAGATCCCCCTGATCGGGCCCATATACCGCGGCACGCTTTGCTGCTCGCGTTCCCGTAAACAGTCGGTTGCCGCGCGCGTGCGATAATCATAATATGATCGAAATCAGAGATTCTTAGGGAGCCGACTGTTTAAGCATTTCGACATGCCGCAAACAGTGTCTTCGCCTGTACTTTTATTCACGCTATGCATTCAACACCAAACATCCCACAACATTAATTTTATAATATTCCAAATGACACGGGCAAGCGTGTATGCGTCGCAAACAGCGTCTTCGCAATACAATACAATACAATACTAAATTGATAATTTTGCGAATTGTATGTACTGTTCCTTCTTTGCGGGAAGAATCGTAAGAAAATATTAAAGGATTATGTTGCGTGTACGCTGCCGATGCAGTTGTAAGACGATGCACGTATTTCGACGAAAACCTTGCCGCCACCCCCGAGAGCGCGGGTATTTTTTTGCTGAATGAACGGTGACTCCAAATGTGCGAGCCACTCCGTTGTACTATTGTAAAAATACCCCTTCCCTAACGAACGTCCTTCTAAGCAAGACCCAAGAAACGCTAGAGCTGGCAGAATCGTTTTTCAAACCGAACGGATAACATACAGCAAGTTACGTTTCTTAATCGAGAAACATTGGGAGAGTGCCGCGCAGCGTCCGCCGGTGCTCCGAGACGTGCATGCAAGCGCGAGGAGGTTACGTCGAGCCGATCTTGGCAATTTTGTCAATAACAATCGGCCCTTTTCAGGGCCACTAAATATCTCTAACGTAGGTTCAATTACGTTCCTCTACATAATTGTTTTATTCGGAGTTATCGGTGAAAGTGCTCACGCAGTAAAATGCACGTTCGGTAAAGTGACCCGATCGCCGATCGTCGCTCGACTCTCGGGGGTGTCCGCGTACCTGCGATTAGCCGTGCGCCCTGCCATAAATTAGGCAAGTGCCGTTCCTACTGTGTGTGTCAGTGTCAAGTGAGTTCACAGACCCGGCCGTAAAATCAGCTGTCGAGGCTCTCGAGATTCTTAGGAAGGGCAAAATCGGCACTGTGACCTAGTGCCAATGACCAACTTTCGTCGAGGCAGGGTGATTCGTGGACGAATGGGTGAGTTTAACAAGGCTTTTCTAACGTTAGTTATTATAAATTATTCTAACGATAATTTATCCACCTGAAAACGTGCTGTTAAGAGAAACATTTTTTCCACAAATACTACAATCTTCGTTCCTATTGAATAACGGGTAAGAGCATCGGACACAGTTATTCAACGAGTATTAGTTTATTTGAAGGCGATGTGACTTTTGCCGTACGCTTCCCTCGATACCCACGCGAGGCACTTGTTCAAGCTCGCGGTCGAGCACGATCCAGAGACCACACTCTCGTTTCGAGCGCGCGCCCGATACGCGCTGGGATTGGCCTAGCCGTTTCGTTAATAACTCAAAAACGAGAGGGGTTACAACATTATTTTTAAGGAAAAACTTGTTCAGAATCACCCCAGCTACCCCTCATTTACCGATTTTAAGGTAGTTACGGGACACCCTGTAGAGTCGTATAAGGGTCTCAATATTAGACCACACTAATGAGTCGACAATTTTTGGATCCTTGGAAATTGTACACGATACAACTTCTAGTCTTTTTAATGTGTCTACTAGAGTTGTTATACACTGTTTCAAGGTTTGCAAATTTGTTGAATCTGTGGATTTTTGTTTACAGACCATGCCAAAATAGCATGTTATTCACGGCGTGTAATTAAAATATCTTCAATTTGCGGATCGCATTGTAAAAGTGATTCTTGATTAATTTTTCTTTTTTCAGTTAAAATTTCGGTAGCCATTGTGTTTAAATTGCAGTCGGCAGATAAGAAGTATCCGATATTATACTTTTTTGCCAAAAGGTGCGTTTGCGAAATTGTAATATTGTTGCTAATTATTCTGTCATCAATTGTAGTAACGCTTCTGGTTGCTGGTTGTTCTGTTGGTAAGGTTATGCGTTTTCTGTGGTATTGTGAAGGTTGAAAAGGTTCGTCGTCTGTGTTGTCGATTATGTCGCTTTCTGTGTGGTGTTCGGATTGTATGTTAGTCGTGTATCTGTTATATGTTTGTGGTGATTTTTCATTAGTCATATGCGTTTCCTTTGGCATGCTGGGTCGTAGTTTTTCCAACGTGGTGGGTCGTGCTCCGTTTGACGTAGCGGGTTGTAGTTTTTCCGACGTACTAGGTTGTGTTTCCTTTGACGTACCTGGTCGTGGTTGTTTTGACGTGGTGGCTCGTGCTCCTGTCGATGTGCCTGGTTGTGTTTCGTTTGTATCAATCCAATTGTTGGTGTGCTGTTGTGTCAGTGTTGGTGAGCGAAAAGTGGGCTCGATGTCCGGTAATGTACGCTGATTGCCTGGTGCTCTGATTTTCCGCCTTGATTTGGGTGTAATTTTCCCAAGATTATTATCTTCTGTTATTTTTGAAGGAATTTTTAAAGTGATGGTTTCGTTTAAGTTTTCCAAACATGGTACCAGCTTCTGCAATTTACTATTGTCTTCGTTTATTCCATCCGGTGTTTCCTTATTTCGATGATTTACAGGGGATCTGAAGTTTGGTTGCACAGGTGGAAGTGCAACGGTTGCGTCTCTGATGTTTTGTGCCGTTTCTGGTGACGATGACCATTGTTGTTGTTGTGCATTCTCGCGGTGTGTGTCTTCGTGATGTATTTCGTGGCTTAGTGTTGTTGCGCTATTACTTGTGTTCTCCTGCATGTGCGTATCTCCAGCGTGTATGTTGCCGTCTGTGAGCGGATAAGTGCGTCGCTGCTGGGTGTGGACGTCTGGCAGATGTGTGCGTGTCTGAGGAGGTGTACTTGTAGCGTGTGCGCTGTGTTTTTGCTGCGTAGCATTGCTAGTCTGGTCTTCCCGTTTGTGCCTATCCCCAGGGTGAGCGTCCGGTGGATGTGTGTATGGCTGTGGGAGTGGGTTGCTAGCGTGCGTGCTGTGTTCTTTAGTTGCGAGGGTGTTCTCGTTTTTCCTATGTACTTTGCGTTTCGTTTGTTTTTCCGTTTGTGAATCCTCGTCCGTTGTACCTTTTGCGCGTTTCCTGGTCGTTTTCCGTTGTGGCGGTTCTTCCGCTTCATCGCTTGACGATGTTGTGTCGCGGTTGCTCTCATCGATGTTGCGTGGTCTCTCACTCGCTCTCATGTTAGTGTCATGTAATCTTATGTCTGTATCAGTGTCTGTTTCTGTTTCCGTTTCTGTCTCTGGTATAATGTGGACGTGCGGTTTCTTTAACGGTGCTGGGTTTCACGATGATTCGTCTGAAGTAGATCGTTCACGTGTGTGGGGTTGGTGGACTTCCTTTAGTCTTTTTGTTTCTTAGGTGTCCGAATTTTCTGACAAGGTTTCTCTGGGCCTGATGGGCATAATATTTGCTGGGTTTCGAGATAACGCATCTGCGACTACATTTAATTTTCCGGGTTGATGAAGAATTTCAAAATCATAATCGTTTCGTAGAACTTGCCAACGTTGTAGTTGTTGCGGTGGATTTGGTTTATTTTTCAGATTTGTTAGCGCTCTATTATCGGTAATTAAAGTAATACGATGTCCATATAAGTACGGTCGGAAATGTTCGATTGCTTTTATCATAGCTAAAAGTTCTTTACGCATGGGATCGTATAACTGCTCTGGTTTTGAAAGTGCTTTTGAAAAGAAAGCTACACGGTGGTCGAATTTTTCGTATTCCTGATTAAGGATTGCGCGGATTGCATAATCTGATGCGTCTGTTGTTAATGTGAATTTTTTAGAGAAGTCTGGGTAGCGTAAAATTGGTCGTTCAATAATTTTTGTTTTAAAAGATCAAATGCTTTTTTGGTTTTATCGGTCCATTTAAATTCTACGGTTTTTTGAAGCAATGTTGTTAACGGTGCTATAATTTTCGCATAATTTTTTAACAATCGTCTATAATAGCCAGTAAGTCCAGAAAATCGTCGAATGCTCTTTTTATCTTTTGCAATCGGAAAATTTTTAACAGCGTCAAGTATAGTCACATTCGGTTTTACTCCGTGTTCAGTAATTGTATGGCCTAAGTACGTAACTTCTTTTTTTAAGAATTGACATTTGTCGGTCTGTAAGGTCTGTTACGGATGCATCTGTCGAACCGAATTTTTCGGCTCTCAAATTTACACTTGGCGACAAGAAAGCGCCTTTATAATATTATTTTAAATGCATAGAGCGTTAGAGTTTTCTTCTTTCCTTAAAATCGTCGCAAGTCGCCTGCCACGGACCCCTCTTACATAGATATCTCGAGTGCTCTACGACCCCCCGTCCTACGACATTCTCTCACTCACTTACTCTCTCTAACCTATCCATAGAGCCGTGCACTATACTAACCTATCATCCCGATGCATTCCTGCTGCAGTTACGTCATTTTCCCTAAACCTTCTCTGTATGGCCACAGCATCTTCCCACTACCAAATTTTGGCCTTTATCGCAACCTCCCCTACACCGAGAGACCTATATAAGACGAGGTTTTCAGGACCTCGTGGGCTCTTTTTAGTTAAACTTTCGAGCAGTACATAGCGATATTGGATTATTTCCTTTTGAAGCATAAATTTCAAGCATAGATGCGTACGCGTTTGCTTACGGCAGTTTTAAACTCGTTCAGTCTTGAATTTGCCCCGCAATACTCAGGCGTTAGAGTCATCTCGAAGCTTAGGCTTTTGACTATAACGTACAAAGGAGATCGTAAATCGTCACTGCCCAAGGGTAAACCTCGACTCACTAAGTACGGTTATATTATATTATTTCTTTTCTCTGTATTCTATTACACAGAACACTAAACAAGTACTGTAAATTGACCAAAGACTTTTATTGTAAACTCGTGTTGATTTTAGAATATACCAAAGAATATTTTAAATTCTAATTTGATTCCAACATTATTTGAAATTAGAATAATACCTTTCCTTACGAATATACAGGGTGTCCCGTATCTGATCGATTTCCATGAAATGAGGGGTAGCTGAGGTGATTCTGAACAACTTTACTTAGCAATAATGTTGTAAACGCCCTGGATTTTGAATTATTAACGAAACGGCTAGGCCAATCCGAGCGCGTATCGAGCGCGCGCTCCAAACGAGAGTGTGGTCTCTGACACGCTCCGCCGCGAGCGTGAACAAGTAGATCGCGTGGGTATCGAGAAAAGCATACGGCAAATATCACATATCGTCTTCAAATAAACTAATAGTGAATAACTGTGTTTAACACCGTCACTCGTAATTCGAGAGGTATGAAAAGTTGTAGTATTTGGGGAAAAAATGGTTTCCTTAAGAGCACGTTTTCAGGCGGATAAATTATGGTTTAACATAAACGATGTGAATAACTAACGTTAGAAGAATCTTGTTAAACTCACCCTTTCGTCCACGAATCAACCTGCCCCCGACGGAAGTAGGTCGTTGGCAGTAGGTCACAGTGCCGATTTTGTCCTTCGTAAGAATCTCGAGAACCTCAACAGCTGATTTTACGGCCGGGTCGGTGAACTCACTTGAAACTGACACACACAGTAGGAACAGCACTTGTCTAATTTATGGCAGGGCGCACGGCTAATCGCAGGTACGCGGACACCTCCGAGAGTCGAGCGGCGATCGGCGATCGGGTCACTTTATCGAACGTGCATTTCACTGCGCGAGCACTTTCACCGATAACTCCGAATAAAACAATTATGTAGAGGAACGTAATTAAACCTACGTTAGAGATATTGATGGCCCTGAAAAGGGCCGATTGTTATTGCCAAAATTGCCAAGATCGGCTCGACGTGCCTTCCTCGCGCTTGCATGCACGTTTCGGAGCACTGACGGACGTTGCGCTGCACTTCTCCCAATGTTTCTCGATTAAGAAACGTAGCAAATATCCTGTAATACTCCGCTTTAGTTCGTTGCTGTATGGTACCCGTTCGGTTTGAAAAACGATTCTGCCAGCCCTAGCGTTTCTTGAGTCTTGCTTAGAACGACGTTCGTTAGGGAAGGGATATTTTTACAATAGTACAACGGAGTGGCTCGCACATTTGGAGTCACCGTTCATTCAGCAAAAAAAATACCCGCGCGCTCGGGGTGGCCGCACGGTCTTCGTCACTACGAACGCGCTAGCGAAGACGCAGGGCAAGGAGTGCCATAAATTTCACTATTGTCCATACCGTGTCGTAAAGAGAAAGTGTGGCTATTTTACGAAATACGTGCATCGGCCAAAAACTGCATCGACAGCGTACACGCAACATAAACCTTTAATATTTTCTTACGATTCTTTCCGCGAAGATGGAACAGTACACACAACTTGGAAAATGATCAATTTAATATTGTATTGTATTAGCGAAGACACTGTTTGATACGCATTTCGAGACAGACATCGTTATGTCTATCAACATTTTGGTCGTCTGGAACGGATCCCCCTGATCGGGCCCATGTACCGCGGCACGCTTTGCTGCTCGCGTTCCTGTAAACAGTCGGTTGCCGCGCGCGTGCGATAATCATAATAAGATCGAAATCAGAGATTCTTAGGGAGCCGACTGTTTAAGCATTTTGACATGCCGCAAACAGTGTCTTCGCTTGTACTTTTATTCACGCTATGCACTCGACATCAAACATCCCACAACATTAATTTTATAATATTCCAAATGACACGGACAAGCGTTAATGCGTCGCAAACAGTGTCTTCGCTAACACAATACAATATTAAATTGATCATTTTCCAAGTTGTGTGTACTGTTCCATCTTCGCGGAAAGAATCGTAAGAAAATATTAAAAGTTTATGTTGCGTGTACGCCGTCGATGCAGTTTTTGGCCGATGCACGTATTTCGTAAAATAGCCACACTTTCTCTTTACGACACGGTATGGACAATAGTGAAATTTATGGCACTCCTTGCCCTGCGTCTTCGCTAGCGCGTTCGTAGTGACGAAGACCGTGCGGCCACCCCGAGCGCGCGGGTATTTTTTTTGCTGAATGAACGGTGACTCCAAATGTGCGAGCCACTCCGTTGTACTATTGTAAAAATATCCCTTCCCTAACGAACGTCCTTCTAAGCAAGACTCAAGAAACGCTAGGGCTGGCAGAATCGTTTTTCAAACCGAACGGGTACCATACAGCAACGAACTAAAGCGGAGTATTACAGGATATTTGCTACGTTTCTTAATCGAGAAACATTGGGAGAAGTGCAGCGCAACGTCCGTCAGTGCTCCGAAACGTGCATGCAAGCGCGAGGAAGGCACGTCGAGCCGATCTTGGCAATTTTGGCAATAACAATCGGCCCTTTTCAGGGCCATCAATATCTCTAACGGAGGTTCAATTACGTTCCTCTACATAATTGTTTTATTCGAAGTTATCGGTGAAACTGCTCGCGCAGTGAAATGCACGTTCGGTAAAGTGACCCGATCGCCGATCGCCGCTCGACTCTCGGGGGTGTCCGCGTACCTGCGATTAGCTGTGCGCCCTGCCATAAATTAGACAAGTACCGTTCCTACTGTGTGTGTCAGTTTCAAGTAAGTTCACCGACCCGGCCGTAAAGTCAGCTGTTGAGGTCCTCGAGATTCTTACGAAGGACAAAATCGGCACTGTGACCTACTGCCAACGACCTACTTCCGTCGAGGGCAGGTTGATTCGTGGACGAAAGGGTGAGTTTAACAAGATTCTTCTAACGTTAGTTATTCACATCGTTTATGTTAAACCATAATTTATCCACCTGATAACGTGCTCTTAAGGAAACCATTTTTTCCACAAATACTACAACTTTTCATACCTCTCGAATTACGAGTGACGGTATTAAACACAGTTATTCAACCACTATTAGTTTATTTGAAGACGATATGTGATATTTGCCGTATGCTTTTCTCGATACCCACGCGATCTACTTGTTCACGCTCGCGGCGGAGCGTGTCAGAGACCACACTCTCGTTTCGAGCGCGCGCTCGATACGCGCTCGGATTGGCCTAGCCGTTTCGTTAATAATTCAAAATCCAGGGCGCTTACAACATTATTGCTAAGTAAAGTTGTTCAGAATCACCCCAGCTACCCCTCATTTCATGGAAATCGATCAGATACGGGACACCCTGTATATAAGAATAGAAGTACTCAGGAACGTCTCACAATAATTCACTCTTACCGCTCGGAGTGAAACAAAATATAAGTTACGGGTATTTAGTTCTGTTTACGTAAATTGTTACCGACCCAAAGGCGACGTCGCCGAGGACAATCCGGATCAATTACGTAGCGCGTTAGAGTCACTTTTGATAACCCGCCTAGATTCCGGACCAGAGGCCCCGTCGCCGAGACCAGCGGATTCTAGTTCGTTATCCCTACTTGTTCTATCCTAGAGTCACTTAGATAATATCCTTGATCGGTCCAAAGGCCACGTCGCCGAGGGTGCTCCGACAAGCTCATTATCGCACCTTTTCACGCATTAACGTGCAATAAATCATCATTGTTCGATTTATTTCTACCGCGTTCAAACAAACTCGCCCGGCTCGTAACAGGTCAATCCAGCTTCTGTCAGTCTATTTGCTAATCGGTGAAATTTTGTGGCGTGTTCCGAAAGTGTATTCGCGTAAATAACAATATCATCAAGATATACAAATAAATCGTTCCCTCGAAGACCTGTTAAAACGATATCCATAATTCTTTGAAAAGTTGCGGGTGCATTTTTGAGTCCGAATCGATTAAATTCGTAATGTCCGTTTATAGTTGAAAAAGCAGTTTTTTCTTTGTCATTTGTGTGCATTTCGATCTGGTGAAAGCCAGATGCCAAATCGAAAACAGAGAAATATCGAGCATTGCCTAATTGGTCCAGAATGTCAGTTATGTTTGGTAAAGGGTAAGCGTCCATAATTGTTTTTTCGGTTAATTTTCTATAATCAATAACCATGCGCCATTTTTTGTTACCGTGAGAATCAGATTTTTTTGGAACAATCCAAACGGGTAAATTATATGGAGATTTTGGTGGTTGTATAATATTTTTTCAAGTAAATTTTGAACTTTTTTCTGGATTTCGTTTTTATGGACTGGGGGATAACGATATTGTTTTGTATTAATCGGGGTTGCGTCAGTTGTTATAATTTTGTGTTTTGGAACTGTTGTGTTTCCTAGTTTGTCTCCTGGAATCTGAAATAAATACGGGGACGTGGGTGTTAATTGAAAAATGTGTTCTTTTTCCTCGTTGTTCAAATTTTCTACATGAAGGAACGGTTTTAAGGGCGTTGGATACCCTGAGCAAAACCCGTGCGTGACTTCAGCGACGGGTGGCGGACAATATGCGAACTACAGGCGCTTGAGGGGAGTAGTGTCCCCACTTTGCTCTTACGCGTCGAAGTCCCCCCGGCCCGCTGTACCCCTTACGTCCCGCTCGGGCCCTCTGAGAGTGTCAGACACGCACGCATACCTACAGAAACCATTCGCTACTCCAGTGCATTTCATGTCAATGAAACACGTGTTACCAGCTGTCATTCTCTGATCCATTTCAGTTACGAATAAGCACCGTTCATAGATTTTGGTAATCATTTCTGTTGTGACTAACAATATAGGATTACAATTCGATAACTAGTATAAAGATGGTATAATTTATACAATTTGACCATGACTGAAAAATCACGTAAAAATGTGAATCCATATGATTTAATGATAGGTATGTATATGGATCAACTGTCATTGCATTGCATACGAAACTCAAGAACTCTGACATAATAGAACAAATTAGAATCAAAGAAATATCGAATAAAGCGATAGTAGCTTTTTGCAAGTTGGTGACATTTTCCCAATTATCAAAAACTGCCCAGATTTCGCCATGTGGAGGTCGCTATTTTTGAAATCCAAAGTCAGAACTAGCGCGAAATACACCCGTCGGTGTGATTTCCTTCGCACTTGTTCAAGGCCCTTTGAGAAGAGCCAGGACCCTGTGGATTTCGGTAGGCCTTGTTTATACCCGCAACGGCTAGGCACGGCTAGACGTTGGAGTTCTTTGAATTTTCACTGCACGAGAAGGAGTGACCGCGACGGAGCGAGGGAGGAAGAGAGGTCTTTTATGTGGCGAAAATCGGGATTCGTCCAACGTCTAGCGGTCCCCGGTATAAGCAGGTATAAGTGAGGCCTGCCGCAATGTACGAAATGTACGTGCTACCTTTCTCGGTTATAGAATGCTACGGTCATCGAATGCACGATATGACATTGTTACGGCGTAAAGTAACGTATACCTGTTCGATTACCCCTTTTATCTGAATGTAAGTCACCGGGATTTTGTCACTACGTTGGGAAAACCTAGGATTTTAGACTTCTCAACAATGACAAATACAATAGTAACGTGAAATCTGGGACGTACTTGTTTCACATATTGTTACAATATTATAGTAACAGTATTATTCTTTAATTATTCACGTGTTTCGTGAGAACTTATGTATGTATGTCTAACTTTCTTAAAAAACTTTTGGTTTTATTTTTTTTCCCGTAATAGAAAAGATTGACAGAATAAAAATTGAATGTTTATTTGACGATCAATCTGACCGTGGATTATATCTGCGAACCAGATATAATTACCCCTGGCTGTGACTTCACGGCGGCGCGCCGCTGAAGGCAGTGCATGGATTTACGTTATAAATTCTCCAACCCGTGTTAGATATCCGATTTGGATAATTAATGGCTCTTTTGATAGATAAAAGATGAATACACAATCGTGTTATCGTTCAGAATTTCTGTAAATGGCTTTTTTCTATTCCGGAAAATGTTTTTAAACTTTTTAACGGTCTTTTCTCCACGAAGATTACATTTTTCAAACATTCTAAAATATCATGCGCATTCCTTCATGTTTTATCTTTCAAATGAGTCCTTGATCATCGAAATTGGTCAAGAAGCATTCTATGGGAAACGCAGAGCGTTATACCCTTACGATGCATTGCGTGGTGGAGACGGGACGGAAAGTTAAAAAGGCCCGAGCGGCTCGAGTTGGCTTATTCGTAAGAGTTTAGAATGGATCAGAGTTGTGTGCCGTCGGTGTGATTTTCTGCTGTAACGATAAACACCTATACATTGACCGCACGCCTAGCCAACTTACACGCACACCAGCTCATGCTTGTGCGTTAGGTTCGTAGTGGGGGAAGGAGTCTCGGCTCTTCTGCCGCTGAAATTGGGGTCGCTAGCGAACGCAGAATATTTTTCAGGATTTTTCACGAAAATGGGCGAAAACACGCATTACCTTGTCGGATGCACAGGTCGTAATTCTCGACCGATTTTCATGATCAATAGCTCGTTTGAAAGATAAAGGATGATCCATGCGTTCTTGAAAAGCCGAATTTTGATAAAAAATTTCTTTCCATGCGTAAAATCGTCTTGAACTTTAGCAATTTTTTGAATCACTATTTGTTGATAAAAAAAAGGTTTTATCAAAATTCGGCTTCTCGACAACGCATGGATCATCCTTTATCTTTCAAACGAGCTATTGTTCATCAAAATCGGTCAACAATTGTGGCCTGTGCATTCGACGGCGTAAACCCTTCCAAAACGGGGGGGTATCCAACGCCCTTAATCGCCGAAATCGCTCTTTGATTGTTTCCGTTTTTGCGGTATAAATTTTCGCATCGTATTCTCCCGAAATGTGTTTCCAATCGTGATCTTCGGTTGTTAATGGGGTTTTAGAAATTTGTTCAACTGGCAAAAGTTTTACCGTCCGGATTTCGAAATTTACTGTTTGCAAATTGGTGTTAATAATGTGTAAGTGTGCGATTCCGTTTTCGTTTTTAACTAGTGCGTTTCCAATGTAAATGCCAGAGGTTGTTTTAATTTTTTCTATGAAGCCTTCCTGAAGATTTGTTGATTCTAATCTTACGAACGTTTGGATTTTGGTTCTAGCGGGAATTGAAATTGTTTCGCGTTTGTATGTATGTATGTATCGTTTATTGTTCCCCTTGGGGTTACAAATTCTTTACAGCCTTAACACTAAGCGCTTATCCCTATCTTACTACTAACTTATTACTACTCGCCCGCTGTCTCTGTCTCTTATCTCTCGCTTCGCTCTCCCTTTTGCTTTTTCATCGCTCGCTACCCTCTCCTGCTCTCAACCTCTTACGCTCTTCCTTTCTTCTCTCTTTACTTTCGCTCTCTTCCCTCCTCCCACCTCCACCCTCCTAACCTCCTCCCTCCTTACCCTCTCCCTCCACTCCGCCCTCTCCTCTCCCCGGACTTCCGTTTCCCATTCTCATTCCCTTTCTTTCTCCCTCTCCTTTACCTCTTTCATTCTCACTCTCGCTCCCTCCTCTCTTCATTCACCCCTCTCCTCCTTTCTAACTCCCTCATCCATTCCTCCCCTTGCCCCTCCCCTCCCAATATTTCTTTTACCTTTTCCTGCCACCCCTCTTTATCACCCCCCCCCCAACCCTACTGCATCCCTCCCATACATGTTCCCATGTCTCCTCCTCTCCCCCGCATATCCTACATGCCCTCTTCTCCTCTTCCTCCCAACACCTACCCTCCCTTACCTCATTTCCCAATCTGAACCTAGCCACCCTTCTCCACCTACTCTCCCCCCATCCCTTTTTCAGATATCCCGGTATTTCCTCCTCCCTCACCTCTCTGTACCATCTATTATACTTCGAGTCCTCTATCTTTTCGCCCCTTTCCTCCCTTTGCATTTCCCTATCCCTTTCCGCCACCTCCTCGTACTGCATCTCCCCGCTCTCCCTTCTTTCCTGCACTTCTTTTTCCTCAAACCCTCTCTTCTCCAAGAACCTTTTCCTCCCCTCTTCCCAGCCCGATCCCCTCTTTTTCCTCCTTATCCTTTCCTTCATCTCTTCCCAGCATCCTCTCGCTATTTCACTTCCCTTTCCCTTCTCTAGCCTTCTCTCGTACTCCCACGCCCTCCTCCCTGCCCTCACTCTCAGTTTATCTCTCTTCATCTCTTCCCTTACCATGTAGCCTGGTGTCCTCCAATCCGCCCCTAGCACCCACCTTAGGTATCGCTCCTGCACTGCCTCTATCTCCCTTCCACTCTTTCCATCCCCATATCTCCGCCCCATATTCCATCACCGTCCATACCAACCTGTCAAACATCCAGACCCGCCTTTCCCACTCTTTCCCCCATCTTCTCTTCCCTATTCCCCATACTTGCCTCATTGCCCACCCCGCCTTCCTCACCCTGTCCCTCACGTGCTCCTCCATACCCCCGTTTCTTTTCATCACATATCCTAAGTACCTGAATACTTTTACCCCCTCTATCTCTTTCCCCTTCCACCTCCAATCCCTTTCTTCTCCCTTCCTCCTCCTTTTCTAAACCTCATTACCTTTGCCTTCTCGACATTTAACTACAACCCCTTCCTCTCCATGTACCCCTCCATCCTCCTCATCATCGTCCTCAACTCCCACTCGTTCCCCGCCAGCCACACCATGTCGTCCGCATACGCCAGTGAATAGACTTTTCTCCCCTTTACCTTTACTTTTACCTTTACCTTTACCCCTCCTATTCCTTCTCCTTTTCCCAGCTCCTCTTCCATATCCGCAATCAGTAGGTTGAAAAGTATTGGACTCAGCGGGCACCCCTGCCTTACCCCCTTCGCCGTCCAAAACTTTTCCCCTACCTTTCCCCCTATCCTCACCCTGCTTGTTGTCTCCCCATACACCTCTTCCACTCTTGCCCTCAGCCCTTTCCTAACTCCCCGCTCTTCCAACGCCTCCATCAACACCCTCCTGCCCACCGAATCAAAAGCCGCCTTCAGGTCTACAAATACTGCCACCACTTTTCCCCCTTTCCTCGCTATCTCCCTTCCTACCACATAGTTCACCACATACACATTATTCACCGTTCCCATACCCTTCCTGAAGCCCGTCTGGTTATGCGGTACCATCCCGTTCTCTTCCACCTCTACCCTTATCCTCTCCGCAAGTACTGCCGTATACACTTTGTATAGCGTCTGCATCAACGTAACCCCTCTATACTGCTCAGCTTTGCTCCCATCCCCTGCCTTTAAAATCGGTACCACCCATCCCTCTTTCCACTCCTCCGGCCATCCTTCCCCCCTCCACACCCTCTCACACATCCCCCAAGCCCACTCTATCACTTCCTCTCCCCCGTACCTCCACACCTCTCCCGGTACTCCATCCCCTCCCGCCGCCTTCCCATCTTTCAGCCTGGCTATCGCCCACCTTATCTCTTCCTTCCTTATTCCCCCTTCATCGTCTCTTTCCCTTTTCCCTTCTACCCCTCTCCTTACCCTCACTTCCACCCCGCCCAGTAATCTCATAAAATGCTCTCTCCATTCCTCCATCTCTATGTCCGCCCCCGTCCCCCTTCTCTTCCTCCTTTTCCTGTTATTTCCCATACCTTCCCCTCAGTCCTTGCCTCCTCCGCTTCCTTCGCAAAGCGCTCATTTTCCTCCTCCCTCTTTCTCTCACACAACTTTTTGTACTCCCTTTTTTTCCTCCTATATTCCTCTCCCCGCTCCTCTCTTCTTTTTCTTCTCATTTCCCTTCTCACCTCCCTTTTCTTTTCCTCGCACTCTTCATCCCACCATCCCCTCCTGCCCCCTTTTCTCCCCTTACCTTCCTCTAACTTCAGAACTCCTGAGGAAGGTGCAGGAGGATTCCTATTTCCTGTATAACTTCCCTTAATTCCTCGTTGACCCCTAAGCCCCTCCTGTCCTTCCACTGTATTTCTCTACTAAATCTTTCCCTTCCCTCTCCTGACCAGTCCCCTCTTCCTCCCCATCCCTTCCCTCCTCTCCTCTTTTCCTTTCCTTTTCCTTCTCTCACCCCTCCTACCCATATGCTCACCGATTGATGATCTGATTCTACCTCTTCCCCCGCTTCTATTCTCCTAATCCTTTCCCTTGTCCTTTCGTTCCCCAACACATAATCTATTACTGTGTCCCCCCTCCCTCCCGTAAATGTATATTCTCCCTCCTCATCCCCTTCCATATCTCTATTTAGAATGCTCCATCCCCTTTCTCCCACGTACTCTACTAATACCTTTCCTTGGCCGTTCATTATCTTGTCCTTTGACCTTCTCCCCCCCTCCTCTCCTTCTTCTCCACACACCGCCCCTCCCTCCTCTCCCGTTCTTGCGTTAAAGTCCCCCCCAATTATCGTCCTTCCCTTATCATCCCCTTCCTCCACCCATTCCTGTATTTCCTTCAGCTTCTCTTTCATATCCCCATTAACGTACATTTCTATCACCCTCCACTTTTCTCCGCCTAACTTCACCTTTACATGCACCAGCCCCTCCGACCCTTTCTTCTCCTCCTGTCCTTCCTCGTCGACCAGTTCCTTTTTCACCCCTGCTACCATCCCCCCTACTGCCCTTCCCTTCTTATTCTTTCTTTTTGCTGGTTTCACCACCCATTTATATCTCTCTGGTACCTTGCGTCTCACTTTCTCCCATCCTTTCTCATCTACCCACGTCTCCTCCATCACTATGACATCCCATTCCCCCAGTCCCCGCCAGAACTCCTTGTCCTTATTCCCTAGTCCTGCCACGTTCCAGAACCCTATCTTCCATCCCTCCTCCTCTCCTTCCTTCTACCTTCCTCCCACTCTTTCTCTTCCCTCTCCTATTTCCTCCCTGTTTCTTCTTCTCGCTTCCCTTCCCCCGAAGCCGTTTCCCTCCCTTCTCCTCCCCCTAACAGCCATCCCCTTTCTAACGTCAGTTCCTCCTTTTCCTCGTCCCATCTCCACATCACTCCATCTAGCCATATCCTACCATATCCCGTCCTTACCCTCCTACCCCTGCCTCCCTCTTCCTTTGCTATCTTTTCTATCCTCCACTGCATTTTCCTTTCCGCCCATGTCCAGTCCTCCTCTATCCTCTCTTCCCTCCCCTTTAGCTTTGTCTTCCTCTCTTTACATTCCTTTTCTGTTCCTTGCTCCCCAACTTCACTACCACTACTGTTCTTCTCTCCCACTCTCTCCGCACACTTTCATCTATCCACACCGGAAACGGAAGTCCTGTTTCGCGTTTGTCAAATGGTAATTTCTCGTTTTTGAAAATAATGCAAGCTTTTGAATATAAGATGTCTGATTTGGTTTGTTTGAAAAATGCATCACCCAGTAAGCCGTCTTCTTTAATTGAAAAAGAATCATGAACTGTATGAAATTCAGTTGGGATTCCGTGAAAATATATTGTCCACATGCCCAAAGTTTCTATTTTTCCATCAGTAATTCCCGAAAGTCTGTAAATTATGTTTTTTGCAATTTTGGTGTATCTAGAAATTTTACTGATTTTAATTAAATTTATTTCAGCTCCAGTGTCAACGAGAAATTTTGTTTCCGTTTGATACAGGGTGTATCAAACGGAAATGTCCCCTAATTGGTGTAACATCGGGAACTGGGGGGTAGCTGGGGTTAATCTAAACTACTTTGTCCTTTACCAAAATGTTGGTCGCGCCTTCGTTTTTGAATTATTAACGAAAAACGCTGGTCAACCAGAGCGCGTAAAACTCGCGCGCTCGACCGCGAGAGCGTTGTCTCTGGACCGCGTTCGACCGTAGCCGTGAACAAACGCACTGGCACAGCGTGGATATCGAGGGAAGCGTACGGCAAATGATACATCGTCTTAAATCGGATAACGCAAAATGATTCGATATTCATGATTAACAAGTAAACTAATAAGTCGCGTAATAGCTCTATTCGGTAAATGATACATGGTCTTTAATCGAAAAACGCGAAATGATTCGAAATTCATGATTAACAAGCAAACGAATAAGTCGTTTAATACCTCTGTTCAGTAGTTTTACGCGTTATCCGAATGGAATAGACTTTTAGTACTCGTGAAAAAGATTATTCTAAATAACACGTTTTCAGGTGCATAAGCTATGTTTTAAGGAAGATGATTTTAATAACTAATGTCAGAAAAATCTTGTTAAGCTCACCCACTCATCCAGCGATTAACCTGCTTCGACGGAAGTGGGTCTTTGACACTGTGCCGATCCTGTACTTCAAGGAACCTGTCAGCAGCTGAGGCCGGGTCGGTGAACTCTCTTCACTGCACGATCACGTCAATTGCACGCCCGAGCACCTACAAACAGAACTTTTCGAGGGACGATCGTATAAACACTGTCGGAAATGAGAGACTGCCCACGTCAAGAAAAAAAAATTCACCCACATTATTTATCGACGAACTAAAATAAATTCACTTGTCTCCAGTAATACAGTAAGTGGTGGCAAGGTAGTGCGTAGCGCACAGCTGATCGCAGGTAAAGCGTAGCGCACAGAGAGCGCGGTCCAGAGACAACGCTCTCGCGGTCGAGCGCGCGAGTTTTACGCGCTCTGGTTGGTCAGCGTTTTTCGTTAATAATTCAAAAACGAAGGCGCGACCAACATTTTGGTAAAGGACAAAGTAGTTCAGATTCACCCCAGCTACCCCCAGTTCCCGGTGTTACTCCAATTAGGGGACACCCTGTATAAATCGGGTGACTTGAAGATTATGACCGGAGGTTGTCGTTTTTGAGATATATTTTGTGATATATTCGGTTGTTTAATTTTGATGGTGGGGTTATATTAATCATTATTGTGATCGAGAAATTTATCTTGCGCTTTTTCGGGTTGCTTCACGACGCGCTTTCTCGTGAAGAGATTATCAAGTGTTTTAATTGTTCCTGAATTTCCGGATCTATTGTAGGATTTTGATGCGATTTGCGTGTTTCTCTGTCGCGTGAACTGCTTCTATTTCTATTTCGCGAGGTATCACTATGTCTGTCGCTGTATGAATTCTGTCGCTATGTGAATTTCTGTCGCGTGAATTTTGTCTAAGTCTGTCGGATGAATCGTTTCTGAATCTATCGCGTGAATTTTTCCTATATCTGTCGTGGGAGTTATCCCTGTGTGTGTTGCGTGAATTAAGTGTGGACCTGTTGTATGAATAGTCGCTGGAATATTTGTCTCGTGAATTTTCTCTGCGTCTGTCGCGTGAATTATTTCGGTATCTGTCGTGTGAATAGTTGTTTGAGTATCGATCGCGTGAATTGTCTCTATGTCTGTCATATGAATCGTTTCTATATCTATTTTGTGAAATCTTCCCGTATCTGTCATATTTATTCGTATATCGGTCGGGTGAATTGTTTCTATATCTTTCGTATGAATTATTTCTGTCCCGTGAGTTATCTCTGAATCTATTGCGTGATTTATCTCGGTATCTATCGTTTGAATTATATCTGTCGCGTGAATTTTGTCGGTTTCGTGAATCGTATCTATCGTGTGAATGAAATTTCAATTGTCTGCATTCTAATGTTGAATGTCCGCGAATTTTGTGGATTTCGCAATATTTTTCGGGTACTTCCGCGAAGTGAACTCTTGCGCGAGGGTTTTCGTAGCATTCTGTTTTTTTAGGATTATTATGTAATAATTCGCGTTTGTAAATTTTGTGTTCGATTGTGTAAGCCTGGTCAATTAAATTATTTAGGGATTGTTCTGTTTGTGTTAACATATGCGTACTAATTTCGATAAGTAATCCTCTGATAAATGATTTTTTTATTTTTTCTTGCTCTTCCATAATTCTCGCGTCGAGGAAGGGTTTTCTTTCTGTGTCGTTATATACCTCCGTCAGTCTGTCTTTGATTCGCTTGGACAGTTATCTAATTCGCGTGACAAACATACTGACTGATTCGCCTGGGGCTTGGCATGCTGAGTTTAGTTCGGTTTCCAAATCGTGTAGGTCCCTAATTATGCCGAATGCTTTTTTAAATTCTTTTAAGAGTGCTTCTAAACATTCCGGATTTGTACTGTCGACTATTGAAAGTGCTGTACCGCTAAGTTTGTATGGAATGATATCTAGGAATTTTTGTTTGTCTTCCGGTGACAAAGATTTGTTAGCTCTGTTGCAGGCTGAGACAAAATTTTCCACGTGTATATTTCTTCCATCAAACGAAGGTATTACGTTGAAAATATCGCGAAAAGTAATCGTGGAGTGAGCCATAATTTCTGTTGGCTGTGATTCGCCTAGTATATCGAGTAGCCGTACGAGCGAAATTTTGAATTACTAAAAGTTAATTGTTTGGCGAGAAAAAGAGCGGATGTTACATTTCGTAATATCGGTTCACGCAAAATAACGATAGCACATATGGTCAAATATAAAGTGTTACTATGATAGCATATAAAAATGATAGAATCTGTCAATTTTTCAGGGAGTTCACATGTACATACGATAAATCAATTTTGAAATGCAGTGAATATTAATAAGTATGAATAATTTCATGAATTTATGGAAATGTGGGGCAATGTTTGGTGAAATGTAGATTTTTAGTAGTGTGAGGTACTTACAGCAAAGTGATTAAGAAGCTGTGTGTCATTAGTGTGTATTTGTCGTCCGTATGAATGCCTGTGTGTCTCCTTTTGTCTGAGTGTCTGTCCTTTCGAGCGTGTAGCGTGTCCTTTTTATTTTCGTCTGGTTTTGCCGTGTGCCGTCTGTCTTCGAATTTGCAGGACGAAAAACGCCGCCACCAATTTGTGATGCGAAATGGTAGTCGTAGTCGGCGATGAATAATATGTGCACTGAATTTATAATGAACAGAGATTTATTATAACTTTAAGATTTAGAGGAGCGAGAGACAAGTGTACTGATTGAATGTTGAGTTGAGAGTACAATTGAAGGTGTGACTCGAACTATGGTAGAATTGAGAGTGTGGCTGCAGCGGGACCGCATAGCAACGGTGGGCCTCGCTGCAGACTTTGGCGTCAGCGTTCTTAGGATCTATGTGCTTAGCAAAGCATTCGAGTGATTAACAGCGTGAGACCGGATGTATATTATTTTGCTACAATGCGGCGGAAATATATATCGTGTTACATCGTCGATAGCATTTTATATTTCGTTCAATTTATCATGATACATGATCGCTTCTGTTAAATTAGAATGCGAATTATGGAATGCCTCCGCATAAGTCTCATATCCACATTTCAATTCAGTGAAATCCCTCCATGGCCTAAAAAGAAGTAATAAAGAATAAAAATATGCTTCTGGTTTAGTTTTCACATTATGCTTGTAATGGGTAATTAAGTAACACTTGTTTCGCTTTTTAATATATTTGCCTTTACCTAATTCATAAAGCTCGAATTTATTTGCAAACTTTGGTTTGTACTTTAATATATCGTACCATTTAGCATATTCATATAAATTCAATAATTCCAATTGTTGTCCCGTCCGGACAGGATTTCGGTTGGGATGTATGAAGGGTTGTTCGGGTTTCACCAATGAAGAGTTGGAACTCACGTACAACTTAAAACTTGGTTTATTTCCTTCAGCGCGTGGATGCAGATATACTATCCTTCACTCACTCACTCACTCGTCGCGATACTAGGTGTGCTTCTTACGAGCGAACTACCCTATTCGGATGTCTAACTCCCGTGGTACTGAAGGGGGAAAATCTAATCTGGACTCGGCGGTCGTGCGCGTTGACACTACAATCTTTCAAGACTCGCCCGCGAGGACCGTGCCCCTGCTTTTATCGGGGGTTTTGCGATGGTCGCAGAATTGACCCTGACGCGTGGGGCGGTGCGGTTGACGGGGGGTTCATTGGCTGGTCCGGTGATTGACCGGTCCTGGGGTTGTCAGCGCTTTTGCGCGATACCGAGGTAAGGCTTCCAACCTGCCAATGAACTTTGTTGCCGTGTGGTCTTAGGAATTCGGCCGTCAGCGTTTTGCACGATACCAAGGCCGAGCGACGGAACGGTCGGCGGACGCTGTTGCCATCCGGCCTTAGGAATGTACCGTCAGCATGTGGGCCGGGTGCAACATCCCTCCCCCCTTGGGGGAAAATGAGCGACGGAAGTACGCGAATTTTTGTCACACACACTCTCGCTCACTCCTGCATACATTGGTTACAATACTTATACCCGAAACAATAAATTTATAATCGTTTTCCTAGGATCTAGGCTTGTGTCTAAGTAGTAGATATATTTCGAACAGATAAATACATAATGGTTTTCCTAAGGTCTAGGCTTGGGTACGCGTGGGTTCCTTTTAGAATTAGGGTTTGGTATACGAGGAAGGGTTATCCTAGTGTTAGGGTTGTTTTTATTCTTTGCGCGTCGTGTGTGGATGATAAAAATAAGGATGGTGATTATGGCTAGTATTATTATGTAGGTAGTGATCGTTATTGGGTGTAGGGTGAGATGATAATCGAAGTTAGATGTATCTATAGTGTTTAGCTCTTTATTTAATTCTTCTATATTTTTACTGATGCGGCTGATTTCTCGCGGGTGTTGTATCAGTTTGGTGAGTGTAGGGGGGAATTTGATGAAGGGGGTCGTTTCGTTGGGGGTATCGTAAGTTAGGTTAAATGTTGGGGCGAAGTTGGTATGGTAATGTTGTATAAGGATGTCGGGGGATGTTAAGGTGAGTTCTGGGGTGATGAGGGTGCACTTAGGTCGTAATGTTAGAATGCCGGAATGCTGCAAGGTTTCCCGATAGGTGGGTTGTTCCTTGCAGGCTATGGTGAGTGTTTCAGGGTTGTTGGTGACATATATAAAGGTGGAAGGGTGGTGCATCTGTATCCAGAGGGTGTTGTGCAGGTTGAGTTGCCGGATTTTGCAATTTGAGTGTAGGTTATCTGGGTTGAAGTATAATTGGATTTCGCAAGGGGAGGAGTGTGTTACGTGATAGATGGGGGTGGTAGGTTCGTGAAGGTAGTAGTCGTTAAGGTGTTTCATTTTTTCGTCTTGGGTGACGAAGGAGTAGCTGCGACTGGTTTTGGAAATTATGATCTTGTCATACTCAACTTCTATGGCGGAGAACAAATTTTGGTGGTTTCTGGTGGGTACCGCGGTTATCTTGTACAGTTCAGCCGTTTCGGCGTTTATTAAGGGTATTTTGAGGATGGTGATGATGTTGTCGGCGGTCCCGTAAGCGGTCAGTTGGCTTATGGCTTGTATTAGGTGTATATTTGTTTCGGTAACAGTGAAAGGAAATCTTGTACCGGTGGGGAGGTGAGGGGTGGCGTCGCGAAGTAGGGTGGTTATTTCAGAGCTGGTGAGGACGTGGGGTTGAAGGATTCCTAGGTGTAATTTAGTGATGAAGTCGGTTAGGTCGTTGAGGTCAAAGGTTAGTTCGGTAGTTAGTGTGGTTAGTATGGTTAAGTGCTCGTTTAATTTTTCGCGGGTGTCGATGCCAAGGAGGGCGGAGGTGAGGGTGGATAGGGTGTGGGTTAGGAGTTTATTGTTTCGTTCTAGGGTTTCTTCTACGTCGTGTAAGTGTATTAGTGTGGAGTTAATGATGCGTATTTGTCCCTGTAGAACTTTGGTTAATCGGTGTTGTGAAGACTGTATTTGGTTTAATTCGTGGTGAATGTGTTTTTCGTCGTCAGCGTCCATGGTGCCGAACAGGGTTTTAGCTACAGATCCTATTGCATTTACCAGTCCTCTACGTCTGTCGGGAGCATTGAAGGAGTTTAGATAAGTTAATTGGGTGTGTATTTTTCTAATTTGTCGTTGGTTTATCATTTCAAAATTTTGGAGGGTTTGTTTCTCGCTGCGACTGAGGTGTAATAGGTTTTTTAGGATCATTGTTTCGTCGTGGTATTTTTCGAGTTGTTTTATTCTAAATATGGTAGGCTGTAAATTTAGTGCTATAATGAGCTTCCAAGTGCCTTGGACGTATTTTACTCTACCTATGCTTTCGTAGTGGATGCCCGATTGGTGTTGGAACGGTTGTAGCAGGTGGTGTCGAGTTGCACCCGCTGGCAAGATGGGTGCTAGTCCGACGGTGAAGAGTGTGTACCTGTGGGTAGAGAGGATTTATGTGTGGGAATGATAACGTAGCGATTTGCCCCTCTCCGTATCTTTACTAGGTTATTTAAGGAGGTCAGAGCGCCCCTTTGATTATTTCGTCTGATACGTTTAAAAGTGAAGTATTAGAAATGGGACGAAGGAATTTAAGATTGAAGAAGGAGGCTCAGTTTGGGTATTTGGTTAGTATGAGTGATCGGGTATAAAATTATTTTTTTTTTTTTTTTTTTTTTTGCGTGGTGGAACGGAATGTGTGGGGTTAATTTAGTGCATTGGTGGGATTTTGTTTTAGACGCGAGCTTTTCCGGATATTCCGGGAATGATCAGTATCGAAAAGAAGGGGAGGATAGCGGCATGGCGACGGTTCAGCAGGGTGATGAACCTGCTTAGTTTCAGCGGGTGGCTGGATTGGGAGCCGGAAGAGGACATGTATAGCCTGAGGGCATTGTTTGGATGGGAGCCTTGGGCGGAGGAGGAGGTGTGGTGATAAAAGATGCGAAATAAAAGGGTTAAATATGTTTTGTGATGTGTTTTTACCTTCCTCGGCGTGAATTTAGTGTTCAATGAAGTGTTTTAGCCGGTTAGCGTGTGTCGTCTGGGTTTTTCGTCCCTTTTTTATCGAGAATGTTACATCGGAGTGTTTTGCGCAGATTTCGTAGGGTCCTATCCAAGGGCTAGATAACTTATGGGACCTCCCGCGTCGCACGGTTTCGTCGTGTAGGAGGACCTTATCGCCGACGCGGAATTCGATTGTTTTCGCGGTTTTGTCGTAAGTCAGCTTTGCTCGTTCCTTGGCCACGCGGAGGTTTTCGTTCGCAATTTTGTGGGAAGTGCGTAACCGTAATTTCAATTCTTCGGAATAGTTGTCGTAGCTATATGCGGGCGTGGGAGGTATTTTCAAGGAGGTAGGGAGTTCGGCTTTCCTTCCGAAAACTAATTCATAAGGGGAGTATCCGGTAGCGGTGTGAGGGGTAGTGTTGTAGGTAAACATGGCGTAGGGCACCCATTCGTCCCAGTCGGTTTGTTCGTCGTTGATGTAGTGTCGTAAATATTCGGCCAAGGTTCGGTGGGAACGTTCGAGGGCTCCGTTAGTCTGGGGATGGTACGCCGTAGTCTGGATTTTTGTAATTTTTAGTAGCTTGCAAACGTTCTTGAAAATGTCGCTGAGAAAATTGGTCCCCTGGTCCGTTAATAGTTTTTCAGGAATTCCGTAATGGCATATAATATTGGTGGTAAAGGCCTTGGCGACGGTCTCGGCCTCTTGATTCGGGAGGGGTATAGCATTGCTTAATTTGGTTAACTCGTCTTGAAAGGTTAGCAAATATTTATTTCCGGAGGGGGTTTCGGGTAGGGGTCCGACTATGTCTAATGCACATTTCTCGAAGGGTGCGCTGGGGGTATCCGTGATTACTAGGGGCATCTTCGTCCTTTTGCTTAGTTTATTTTTTTGGCAGAGGTCACATGAGTTTATGTAATTTTCCACGTCCCTTGTGAGTCCCTTCCAGTTGTGGTGTTCCCTAATCCTTCTGATAGTTCGATCGATTCCTTGATGGCCTCCAAGAGTAGTGTTGTGGAATTCGAAGATAATTTTCTGTTTTTTATCCGAGGAGTATTCGACAGAGTTAATGGGAGATGCGGGAACGTTAGGGTTTTCCGAGTTTACGTGGTATAAAATGCTGCTGAGCGCGTCGGCGTTAGCATTGTATTTCCCGGGTTTATGAATAATTTCGTAATCGTATTCTTCTAGCTTAATTCTCCATCGGATCAATCGGGAACCGGGGTCCTTAACGTTGAGTAGCCAAATTAGTGCCTTGTGGTCCGTGATGATTTTAAATTTTGTTCCAAATAAGTATGGCCTAAAATGTTTAACTGCCCAGACGATGGCCAATAACTCCTTTTCGGTCGTACTGTAGTTTCTTTCCGGGCGATTTAGAGCCCTACTAGCGTATGCAATGGGTCGGTCCTGTCCGATGGGGCCCTGGGATAATACCGCTCCTACCGCGAGGTTTGATGCGTCCGTGGTCAAAATAAATTCCTTCGAGAAGTCGGGGTATATGAGTACGGGAGCTGTGGTAAGTTTGTCTTTTAGTGTCTCGAATGCAGCTTGTTGGTCGTGGTTCCAGGTAAATTTTGTTCCCTTAGTGAGCAAAATTGTGAGGGGCTTTGCGATTTTTGAAAAGTGCGGAATAAAACGGCGGTAATATCCTGCTAGTCCTATAAAGGATTGTATATCCTTTTCCTTCAGGGGAACCGGAAAGTTTTTTACGGCATCGAGTTTGGAGGGATCGGGTTTTATTCCGTGCTCGGTGATCACATGACCTAAATAGTTTACTTCCTTTCGCAGAAATTCACATTTGTCCGGTTGTAGTTTCAAGTTATGTTCCCGTAGTCGTAAGAAAACCTCGGTGAGCCGTTGGTTATGCTCATCCAGACTGCCTCCGTGGACCACGATGTCGTCCAGGTATACGAAACATTTTAGTCCTTGAAGTCCGGCTAACGCGGAGTTCATTAACCGTTGGAAAGTGGCTGGTGCGGTTTTTAGTCCGAAGGGCATCCGATTATATTCATAGTGACCGTAAGGGGTGGAAAAAGCGGTTTTACATTTTTCCTCTTCGGCCATGGGTACCTGATGATAACCGGAGGCCAGATCCAGGGTGGAGAAGTACTTGGCGTGACCTAGTTGATCTAGTATTTCCGTTATGTTCGGTAGGGGAAAGGAGTCGCCGATGGTGATATTATTTAACTTCCGGAAATCGACTACTACGCGAAGCTTGGGTTTTCCTGATGCGTCGCTTTTTTTGGGCACGACTAGTAGAGGTGCGTTCCATTGGCTGTTACTGGTCCGAATAATTCCTGTCTGTAGCATATCCTTGACTTGCTTGTTTACTTCCTGTTTATGAATCTCGGGTAGGCGGTAGGGGCGAACGTTTATGGGAGGGGTATTCGTTTCTAATCGGATTCGGTGGGTCGTCGTGTGGGTATAGGTTAGGGGGTCATCTGTTAAATGGAATATATCGCAGAAATTTTCACAGTGTTCGAATAGGACTTGTTTTTCTTCGTTATTTAGGTGGTCGGTTCGGAGGAGGGATTTTACGAGGCGCGCGCGTTCAGGTATTGTTTTTTTACTCGCGGTGGCGGTCAAGGAGTGAACGTCAGCGGTTTTAGTAGGACGGGGAACGGGGAGTAGTTTTACGTGGGGAATGTCGATCAGGTGTTCCTCTTCAGTGGTGTTCAGCACACTTACGGCGCATTCAAAGTTTTCTGCCTGTACTAAGCAATTTCCTATTCGAACTCCCCCTTTAATTTCTTGACCTTCGATTATGCCTTCGTTATTTACATTGGTGGTGGCGAGGATGATGGTTTCCGATCTCGGGGGTAGCTTAAATTGTCGTTTGGCGGGGGTAGTTTTCCATACTATGTTGTTGATGATGAGTCGCTGTCGAGCGCAGTCGACGTTCGCGCCTTGGGTCTTTAGGAAGTCCATTCCTAGGAGGCCCTCGTATCTTATGGGGAAATCGTCGGGCACCACGTGGAGCAATAGGGTCACAAGTTGGTCGCCGAGTAGAATGTGCCCCTGTAGGTTTCCCAGGGTGGAGAGACGACAGCCCGTAGCTCCCGTAATGGAGATTTTAGCGGGGGAAATGCGTGCGTTGTCCTGAAGGTTTCGACGTTTTATGAGGCTTATCTCGGCTCCCGTGTCCACCAGCATTTCCACGTTTCCCGAGCGAGTTTCCCGGATCGGAACGTTCGTCACCTGCAGACAATCACTGTACGCGTGCGAGAGGTTTATTTCGATGACGCGGCACTCTCGCGGTGTCGCGTCTCTTCCTCGTTTCCCGGCGGGTATGGTGCATCTTGCGTAGTGGGGGGTTTTAATCTACCCGTACTACTGGGTGCGGTGTACCGATACCGATGTCCCGCGTTATCCTCCAAGAATTCGGGAGTGGTTATGGGTCCCGAGAGGGCGAGGTTTGTGTGGCGAGTCCGTGTTTCGTGGAGTCGGTCGTCGTCCTCATTAAACGAAAAAGGTCCCGTGGGATAGTCGGATACCTCTTCCATGAGGTGCAAACGGGGTCCTCTGGGGTGTGCAGGGGGCTCGAATCTGTTGGCATAGCGGCTAATCCGGCAGTCTCTTCCAGTATGTCCCATCCGTCCGCATTTTGGACAGGTCGGTGGCCTGGCCCGCGGGATATTCCTATCGGGTTGCGTGGGGTAGGAACGTGGGTAATTTCGGGGCGGCGCCCAGGAAGGGCTGGGTGCAGATGGTATAGCGGCGTGGTAGAAGACTTCCTCGTTGGAGGCTTCGGCGATCGCGTCGGGAAGTGAATGATGTGCCTTTAGCCGGACGTAGCTGCGAACGTGTGAGTCCCGTAATCCTTTCGCGAAAACTTCGAGCGCTTGTCGGTGGAACAGACGTTTATAGGCGACGGTCTCCGTGGGGGAAACGAAAGGTCCTGCAGATGCCTCGACTAATTCGGATACTAGGTGTTGGATCCGATCACCGAATTCTCTAGCAGTTTCGTGCGGTTTTTGTCGAGCGAGCAATAAGTCTCCTTGACATCGAGAAAGAGATTTTCGCTCAACGGCTCTGTCTTCTAACTCTGACCGGAGTTCTGCGAAGGAACCGAAATACCGGCGCCCGAAGGTAGCCAAAGCCTCTCCGTCTAATTTTGTTTTTAATATGGCTTGTAGGAGATAGGAGTGTTTAGCAGGGGCGACACCGTCGAAGGCGTAAGTGCAGCTATTGAGAAATCGTTGTACGGGTATCGAGGAGAGGTGAATCAAGGGCGGAACAGATTGGAGGGCGTCTTTAAGGGGCATGAACCCGTCGGAGGGGTCATGATAGGTCCGTTCTAACCCGTAGTCCTCCGGGGCCGCGTGGTAGTCGGGGGTGAGTCGGAGTCCGGGGGGGTGATCGTTTTCGTCGTGGTGATCGTCGTAGGTGTGCGGAAGGTTAGGTCGTGGTTTTTGCAGAGCCTTGCGTTGACTCGCATTTTCCGTTTGTAGCCTGGCTACTTGTGCGCGCAGCGACTCGATTTCCCGATCTACTTCAACGGGTGTGGGAACGCGCGGGGGTTGAGGTTGTGTGTTTGCCATTTCTTCTTGTGGTTCGCGGAATTCCTCGGGGTCAAATACACTACTATCGTACGACGTCAGAGAAAAAGTTCTTCTTCCGGAAAGCCGACTAGGGGTTCTCGAGCTGACGGGGCTATCGATACAGTCCTTGGGTTCGTTGACGTCGGGTGGGTCAGGGAATAAACTACCGTCTAATATGTCCCGTTGAGGGTCGGTGTCTACCGGAGATCGGTTTACAACGGTGTTTGTGTCGGAGTCGGGTGAATACGTTAAGGCTAAGTTTCGTTTTACGCTTTCGCTTATGTCCCGTAATGCCCGTTCGGCTATATCTACGGAGTTTTCCGGGCGCGGGTGTCGTAGGGCTTCGATGCTTAAGCGCGCAGGGGGAGAATGTAGCCAGCTAACGTTAGGGGTAGGTCTTGGACCGGGTTTCTCTTCGGACATTCGGTTCAGCTACTCGCGGGAGATTTTCGTGACCGTTTTTTGTGTTGGTATTCGAGAGAGCGGTTGTACGGCGCTTATTAGATAGCAGGCGCTGACTAGGCGTGTCGACTTACATTAACGCTCGCAGTGGTGTCATCGTCCCGGTAGTGCGATGGGTTACTGGTTCAAAGCACCGTTGTCGTAGGTCGGTTTCGATGTAGATTGCGGCGTCGATGGATGTCTGCTTGGCTGTGGGTATGATGAGGTCTTCTAAAGTTGTACCTTGGTGAATCCCACCGCTGCCACCAATTGTTGTCCCGTCCGGACAGGATTTCGGTTGGGATGTATGAAGGGTTGTTCGGGTTTCACCAATGAAGAGTTGGAACTCACGTACAACTTAAAACTTGGTTTATTTCCTTCAGCGCGTGGATGCAGATATACTATCCTTCACTCACTCACTCACTCGTCGCGATACTAGGTGTGCTTCTTACGAGCGAACTACCCTATTCGGATGTCTAACTCCCGTGGTACTGAAGGGGGAAAATCTAATCTGGACTCGGCGGTCGTGCGCGTTGACACTACAATCTTTCAAGACTCGCCCGCGAGGACCGTGCCCCTGCTTTTATCGGGGGTTTTGCGATGGTCGCAGAATTGACCCTGACGCGTGGGGCGGTGCGGTTGACGGGGGGTTCATTGGCTGGTCCGGTGATTGACCGGTCCTGGGGTTGTCAGCGCTTTTGCGCGATACCGAGGTAAGGCTTCGAACCTGCCAATGAACTGTGTTGCCGTGTGGTCTTAGGAATTCGGCCGTCAGCGTTTTGCACGATACCAAGGCCGAGCGACGGAACGGTCGGCGGACGCTGTTGCCATCCGGCCTTAGGAATGTACCGTCAGCATGTGGGCCGGGTGCAACACAATTCTACAGGTCTATTCGGATAATACGTGTCGATAAGCGATGGGCAGTAGATATCTTCAGAGTTCTTATTAAGAGCCTTAATTTCTTCGAATGATTTTACTTTTCGGTTTCTAATCTCATTAACGTCTACCCATCTGACAATTGTATCGTTATCCGTGTCATACAATGGTACCCCCAACAACGTATCTGCAGCTTCGAGAGCGCCGCATTCTCTGCTATTCAAACAACGCATTTCAATATTCCAAAGCTTAGACGCCAATGATTTATTATTTTGAATACTATTAAAATCTCTATGACCAGATTCAGATTTACATGCATACTTGTTACAATATTTGTCAAGTAATAGTGATTTTTCTCCTATGTACTTCAAATCCATATTTCCTGGCCACGCGAGTTTAATCGCCGGATTGTAATCATTGATATATCGTCCTTTTTTTGATCTCGGGTGATGGTACAGTCTGCTTCTGCTATGTAGATTTCTTCTACCAGCAATGGACGTTGCAACGTCTCGTAAAACAAATGTATCCGTGCCTGGTCGAGGAAAACCAAATCGACATTTGTTGTAAATTTTTGATTTAGTTTTCTTCGTACGCATGCAGTACGAATTGTGTTTATGTAACTGATCTTCTGTCACTGTCGCGTACAATGACGGCGATTTGTTTTTGTTTGGAATGTTGCAAGTGATATACTCTTGAACGAATTCAGCCACGTCTGCATCGGATTATTTACCCAATATTGGAGCGTCTTTAACCCAAATTAAGGGGTTACATACCTTTCTCGGTTTCAAAAAATCGATTGTTTCGCGTTTTTCATTAGATTAACTTCCTGCGAACCATCTGTGAAAACGGCATTACAAAATTCAAATAATTGTCATAGTTATAACGCTTTATGTCGCGCGATCCCGAGCGCTCAACAAGAAACAAGCAAACGCTTTAGGATCTTTGGACGACTACCAGCAATGGTACAATAAATTTTATTAATAATCTATTGCTATTCGACCCATATACGAGGATTTATCATGTGAAACTTTGCTTAACCATTGTCTAGGTGGATTTACCCAAAATTCGGACGAAAGTTTTAACAGCGTGATTTGGAAGATTGCACCGAAAAACTGTCAACAGCAGTGCTAATATTGCAGAAACAGCCTCCTATATTGGTGCTTGCATATTTAACGAAGACACCATATCTTTACTCAAAATTATGACGACGATGGGTATCCATATTAGGTGCAATGCTCTTAATTTCGTAACACAAATTGATAATTGCCTTGTGACGCACGCACAGATCCAAGCGCAGCATGCGACTAAAGAGGCAAGAATTAGTCGCAGGATAAAAAATAACGCCAATATCGAAATGAAATTAACTAAGGAAGACTCACTGTATGGCCCTCGGATCGATGATTGCATGGAAGTAGCCAAAAAAATTGAATTAAGACCTTTTAACTTGTTCCGAAACTTTAAACGCGTTTTTCTCGAAACTACGTTTTCGAAATCGGTAACCAAGATACCTCGAAACCGAAACAAGCAATCGCTTTGAAATTTTTCACACATAATCTCCATAATATTACGCACTGTTTGACTGAACTTTTTTTAAATATTCCAATTTTTAATATGTTTTAATTGCATTTCAGTACCGAAATTCCGAGCAAAAACTCGATTTTTTTTTTCAAATGATCGCCATTTTGTCAAAAATGATTATTAAACAAAAAAGATCCGTCAAAAAATAGATAATTTATCTAGCTTTAAGGATATATTTTGATTTTTGTTTTCCGATGATCCTGATAGGAGATATCCTGGTTACCGCAAAGCGTGTCAGTCCGGCAACGCTTCGATTGTTGGGGTAATACTCGATCAAATCGTATTAAAAATGAAAAATAAAAATTCACAAAACTAGTTTAATGTGCGTTCTTTCGCTCCACAAAAAACTGCGGATTGATACCTCTCTTAAGTACGCAAAAAAAAATTGGGAAAATCACGTAGTTTTGGGGCCGAGAAAGGTATGTAACCCCTTAAGAAATGTAAATGTTGAATACCCCTTCCTTGATATTCCATCCTCCAAAAATAGTGTATTACCTCTCCTATTGGATTATCGCTTGAAGTTATAAAATCGATCATAGCTAAAAATTTGTTGTGCATAAATCTAGAAGTACTGACCGGGTCAAACGCAACGAGTTTGCTAACAGTCAGCTTCGTCATTGTTGGATTCATTTCACGTAAATATTCACCAAAATCTGACCATTTCCATTCACTCGGACTTAGAGTCAGAAACCACGTAGCTGGTCCGTAATGTAAAGACATGCACCTCAAGTCATTACTCGGTTAGTTCCAAAACGCTTCTGTAGTTCGAGGCCTCGCAAAAATTGTTTTTAAATTTGCACCTATTTATTGTTCTGTTAGTTCCTTTAAAAAACTTAGAAGCAGTATATCGTTCGTGTGGATTAGCTACCATCATCGTGTAATATATTCCACTTTTTAATTGGCGAATATTGGTTTCATTTAGAAGATGGAAGAGGTACTGTTGATTTAATCTGAAATGACTGTACTTTGAAGTAATCCTGCATTTAATGAACGCAGCATCTTGCAATTGAATATCCCTGTTTTCGTGACGTCTGTTAATACCATGAGGATATATAGGGTGTCCCGTAATTAGTGTAATGCCGGGAACTCGGGGGTAGCTGGGGTGAATCTGAACTACTTATCTCTTTAGCAAAATGTTGGTCGCGCTTGCCGTATGCTTCCATCGATATCCACGCCGTACCAGTGCATTTGTTCACGGCTACGGTCGAGCGCGGTCAAGAGACAACGCTCTCGCGGTCGAGCGCGCGAGTTTTACGCGCTCCGGTTCGCCAGTGTTTTTTTTGTTAATAATTGAATAATGAAGGCACGACCAACATTTTGATAAAGGAAAAAGTGGTTCAGATTTACCCCAGCTACCCCCCAGTTCTCAGTGTTACACTAATTACGGGACACCTTGTAGATCCGGAAAGCACATGACGTTCAAACATTTATAACGATTATCTAAAGGAACGTCTTCAATTTTTAACATTTGATAGAGATTTACCGAAGTTTCATTTACTCTCTTTCCGTGCATCGAATACATAGTAAATTGATTATAAATCTCTGTGTTCGTAACTTGTGTCAACATTACTCTACGCGCTATCGTTGTTTCATGCACTATTCCAATATCGGTGTTCTCCTCATCCTTTTCGTCTTCGCAAATCTGATATTCTGTACCGTCTATTATTCGATCTAGCAATACGTCTGCTGTTCTCGGAAGATCTATTTTTGAATAATGAATATTATTATTTTTTAGCCACTCCAAGGCGTTGTACACTTTTTTCACATCAACTAAATTTTCCCACACTATTTTGGACTTTGTAGGAATTCCGCGAACGATGATATATAATTCGTGATTTAAATTTATCGGTGCATTCGAAGGACATATCTTTTCTATAGTTTCTTGCAAAGACATTGGCAAATGAAATGTCGCCTCCTTAATTTTACTTATCATTAGTCTACGTGGCAGATGCTTATTCGAAACGGCACCCATCGTTTGTACAACTTGAAAAGCTTTTGCTCTCTGTATTAATATCTTCTCGTAATCATTTAAGATTGATATAGCTTTTGGTATTGGCTCAACGAGAAGATTATTAAAAATGCACGCAGATGGCAATGTCCCTTCCAGAAATTTTTTTAAACAGAATGTGCAGATAAGTTTCGTTTTTGTATCTTTATCTTTTATATGCGTCATTAAACGTTGGCAGTGTTCTCCGCTTACAGGTTTTATTAGATTGTCGATATCAGAAATATTCCGCTGAAAACAAATTTTTTCACAGGATACACATTCCGATCGAGGTAGATCCAAGGATCGCTTTTCAGTGCAGTAAATGCGCTATAATAGGTGGATATAATTTCGTCCTCATCGAAAGTCATTTTATCAGCATCACTTTTCAAGGCATCTGCTTTACTCTTTATCGACTTGAAAATATCTTGTAATATTTCCAAGTTTCCAGTGTTTAGCGCGTTATCTAGCTTAGATAACAATTTTGTAAGTAGCAACTAATTTGTATACGGTGCTTCAAATGTTTCTGATTAAAGGAAAATGTGGCGATAAAAAGTGCATTACTATAGTATATGATGTGCAACTAGCGGGATTTATGTAGCAGCCGTGTGAATGACCAAGCCTTGAAACTGACTGCTTCAATGAACAATCGTACACACGCGACGCAAACCACGAATTCATCACAGTCTTTAATGTGGAATCTGCACCGATTTGCAAAAACATTTTATATTTATCTAATATAATTGACGGTATGTTGCAAGTCTCATTACACTTCCATGAGTCGGGATCCTTCTTGTCACTATTTAATAAATGTAATATATTGACTACACGGCCATCTTGGTTTATCATCAGAGGTTTTTCGTATTTAGTACGATGGTAAGTAATTTCTGCAAAGTACGATTCAGATGATCGAGTATGTTTGGATGCACCGCAAAGAGCATGAATTCTATCGCTGCCAGTCAAATTAAATGCTGAGCATTCATTGTCAAGCAACAATGCAGCCTCAGCTTTGTCTTTGAGATTTGAAAAAACTTTGTTAGCGTTGCGTATATAAGAATTTCTTTTAGCGAGGCACTACTTGTAAATTTGTTCTGCTTCTATTCTACTCTCAATCTCGGATGTTTTTTTGTTAAATCTTCGACTAATTAGTCGAATGTAAGTTTCGTTAGATTTCGGTAGTTTAATACCTTTCCAAAATCTATTGCTACCGTATTTCCTCTTGATCTTTTTTAAAGTACTTTGGTTTTCATGAAAACAAGTACGTTCCTTATATTTTAATAAATACTTTCTGTTGTACAATATTTTTAACTCAGGGTTTACTTTGTTGTAAGTAGGTTGGCGAATTCTCTCACGAGTAACATTCAAAGAATTATTTTGCCGTTTTATTATTCGCTTATTTTCAATGCAATTTAAATAGTTATGGCGCTTTCTTTCACATATCTTTTCTACGTTCTCTGAATAATTCGCCCTTTCCTTTGGACATTTATCCTGAGAATTTTCCTCATAATTCTGGCGTTTTCTTTTACGCTCATCTTCGGCATTTTTCTTGCAATTCTCCCGTTTATTCTTCGTGTCCTTCTCTGCATTCTTCTCATAATTTAAGCGCTTTCTTGCACATATCTTTTCTATGTTCTCCGAATAGTTTGACCTTTCCTTTGCACAATTTGGCCTCAGAATTCCTATTTCGTTCTTCGTGGTATTTTTGTTTGTGGGGAAAAACATCGTTTTCCAAGCGTTGGAAACGCTGTTCGCTTGTTTCTCTATTACGATATAATCTCAGCCGCGTCGCTGTTTGCCGACGTTTCCTTAAAACTTCTAATGGAAGCAAATTTGATGGAGGACCAGATAAATCATATGGAAAATGTTCTATGATCCCTGTGTCGAATATTTTCATTAAATGTGTTCGCATTACATCATGACGGTACGAAACGTTGGCGGGATTAATATCAAACAACAAAGAAGTAGCAAAAGTAATAGCAAAAACACCACAATCACTAGAGTTTGGTTGAATGTGCACATTTCCAAATGTAATTTTATTTGTATTAAAATGAAAAAAGGGGTACAGTTTTTCTAAAAAAATCTTAGTTTCTCCGTTCATTTGTTTCAAATTTTCATTACGACTTCCCAAATGCGAATCATAAATCATTATAGAATTGCAATTATAGAAATTACAAATCCAATGTCCTCCACCAAAGTTACTATGTAATAATTGTACGTGTTTAACGAGTCGGTCAACGGGTTCAATAGAATCAGGAAAATTAACTTTATATGTTTGTTGTGGTGAAAAATCGGAGAATTTTCGAATTAAATTATGAAATACATCCATGTGATCCTCGGTTAACCATTCACCCCGTTCAATAATTAATTTGTCGCGGGAATCTAGGCGCAATTTATCCATGTTTTGTTATTAAATTGTGAAAGAAAAAAACGGAGAATCTGTACAACAATTTAAAACAAAATTAGCGACCACGTACCTGTTTCTTGACAGTGGAAAAAATTACTGACCACATCCCTGTTTCTTCACAGTGAAAACATTACACTGGAATTAATCAAAACACATAAAGAAATAAAATTGGCAGTGAGCTCAAAGAATCAGGTTCGTCAAAGTTTCTTCGACTCGTTCACTACACAACTGAACGAGAAGAAATTAACAGAAAAAGTTGGTGTTTATATAAGTATATACATTACACATTGTCACTCCGGGTACTAGCAACCGAATTGTAAACAGTAAAGTCACGTCCAACTTCATATTGATATCCTTAAAAATTAAAAACGTCACAAATGCAAAAGAACAGAATAGGGAAATGGGCGAGCGGAGTTGGCAAGAGATGGGAGAGGGTGGGAGAGATGTGTGGCCCTTAAAATAATAAAATTAGCAGATGATTAAAAAGTTCGAAACAAAAACGAGGACAGGAATGAGATAAAAAAAAGTGAGAATGTGTGTGGGAGGTCATAAGTAAAAAGAGCCCGAGCGAGGTTGTCAAACAGTGTATGGGTGGGTAATCGTCCCTTTTTGAAGATCGAGAACATTGCTTGAGGACATGGAGAGATAAAACACGTAAGATGATGACAAAAAATCAATTCTAATCTACCCTTTGTGTGTGTGGGGGGGTACTGATCCGCACACCCAAATTTCACGAACACGAGTGTCTCGGTTTTATTGCCTACGCCGTTGAGCGCTGCGAAAAAGTCGCTAGAGTCTCGTGGGGCATTGTTAAATATTAATAACTGCGTTACAGAGAAGACGACGTTTCTTACGAAAAACTGCCATTTTTGAGATCGCATATCTCGTGATTTGCTGGACCAATTTTGATCAAACCGTACTCAAATTACTCATCTCGGCGCGGCCTTTCCGATGGCTATTGCATTTTTTAAAAATTAATTGTTTCATACAGTTTGACCACCTCGAAAACTCCTGTTCGTTTTTTCCGGAAAAGATACAAGGTTAGTCTCGCGTACTTGTACTTGGCCCGAGACAAGACTTTGTCTCTTGATTCAACACCTATCCGACATTCCACGCAATCAAGAAATCAAATAACAATTCCAACCAGCTTACCCTTCGGAGAACCATCAAAATTTGAAAATTTAATAAATTTTGATGATTCAACGGAAAATACCACATTGGAAACCACAGTCAAGACGAAAGATACATCATTTCTCTCGGAACTTCTATCTCTTCCACTGGATTCATCATCGGAAGCGGTAGAAGAAAGAAGAATAATCGAAACACAAGGAAATCTTGCCGTTACCCCAGCTTTTACAACACCTTCCACGGGAGGCCAGGTAACAGGTACGCCGGTCGCACCAGAGAGGTATGAGGCCGTACTATCGGACATAGTATTCGACTTACCTGAGTCAGATTATTATGAACCGATTTATGACACCTTCAGCAGCGAGGAAGAAAGCGATCAAGAGTTTGAAACTCCAACTAACAACATCAGAATTTCTAAAAACACCTTAACCTCTGGAAACGGACAGATTGTACATTTTCTATCCGCAGACCGCAGTACGTATAGCCAAATTAAGAAATTACTTCCAGACACAGGTTTACTCACCAAGCACGATTTACTAAAAGAAAAGTTAACAAAAGGAGCCATTTTTGTGACTGTTACGAGCCGGGCGAGTTTCTTAAACGCATTCGTCGATAGTTCAATAATTAAGAAATGTGTGCACGTCACTGCGTGGAAAAGAATACGATAATGAGTTTGAGAGCGATTACCCTACGCGACGAGGCCTACGTCCGACTCAAACTGTTACCGCTTGGTATCGACTTTAAAAGGTATGATAATAACCTGAGACTGATTACCCTAAGCGACGTGGCCTAGGTCCAGTCAGGATACTATCGAATTGACTCTAAAGAGAGGCAAAGAGGGATAATTTGGAAGCGATTACCCTACGCGACGAGGCCTAGGTCCGAACCAAATTATTATCGATAGTGAGTTTAACGCGATTACAAAACTGACCAGATTACCTTACGCGACGAGGCCTAGGTCCTCAATCAGTTAAGTAATAAACTATACAGGGTGTCCCGTATCTGATCGATTTCCATGATATGAGGGGTAGCTGGGGTGATTCTGAACAACTTTTTCCTTAGCAATAATGTTGTCAGCGCCCTCGATTTTGAATTATAAACGAAATGGCTATTCCAATCCGAAACGAGAGTGTGGTCCCTGACACGCTCCGCCGCGAGCGTGAACAAGTAGATAGCGTGGGTATCGAGAAAAGCATACGGCAAATATCACATATCGTCTTCAAATAAGCTAATAGTCGTTGAATAACTGTGTCCAATACTGTGACTCGTTATTCGAGAGGTATGAAAAGTTGTAGTATTTGTAGAAAAAATGGTTTCTTTAAGAGCACGTTATCAGGTGGCTAAATGATGGTTTAAGATAAACGATGTGAATAACTAACGTTAGAAAAACCTTGTTAAACTCACCCATTCGTCCACGAACCAACCTGCTTCGAGGGAAGTACGTCGTTGGCAGTAGGTCACAGTGCCGATTTTGTCCTTCGTAAGAATCTCGAGAACCTCAACAGCTGATTTTACGGCCGGGTCGGTAAACTCACTTGAAACTGACACACACAGTAGGAACGGCTCTTGTCTAATTTATGGCAGGGCGCACGGCTAATCGCAGGTACGCGGACACCCCCGAGAGTCGAGCGGCGATCGGCGATCGCATACTTATCACATTTGTTTCACAAAATTCGATTAAAGTCAATATAAAAATAATGCATTTTGCATAAACATCCGGAGTCTAGTTATAACGCATAGGAATTGAAAATATAGTGTGGAAATACTACCGGGTCAATTTACCGAACGCGCATTTCACTGCGCGACCACTATCACCGATAACTCCGAATAAAACAATTATGTAGAGAAACGTAATTGAACCCACGTTAGAGATGTTGGTGGCCCTGAAAATGGCCGATTGTTATGGCCTAAATTGACAAGATTAGATGTGGATGCACGCCTCGAAGCGCTGGTGGACGCTGCGCTGCACTTCTCCCAATGTTTCTCGATTAAGAAACGTAACAAATATCCTGTAATACTCCGCGTTAGTTCGTTTCTGTATGGTGCCCGTTCGGTTTGAAAAACGATTCTGCCAGCTCTAGCGTTTCTGGGGTCTTGTTTAGAAGGACGTTCGTTAGGGAAGGGATATTTTTACAATAGTACAACGGAGTGGCTCGCACATTTGGAGTCACCGTTCATTCAACAAAAAATACACGCGCGTTTAGGGCGGCCGCATGGTCTTCGTCACTACGAATGCGCTAGCGAAGACACAGGGCAAGGAGTGCCATAAATTTCACTATTGTCCATATCGTGTCATACAGGGAAAGTGTGGCTAGTTTACGAAATACGTGCATCGGCTTAAAACTGCATCGACAGCGTACACGCAACATAAACCTTTAATATTTTCTTACGATTCTTTCCGCGAAGACGAAACAGTATACACAACTTGGAAAATTATCATTTTAATATTGTATTGTGTTAGCGAAGACACTGTTTGATACGTATTTCGAGACAGACATCGTTATGTCTATCAACATTTTGGTCGTCTGAAACAGATCCCCCTGATCAGGCCCATGTACCGCGGCGCGCTTTGCTGCTCGCGTTTACGTAAACAGTCGATTACCGCGCGCGTGCGATAATCATAATAAGATCGAAATCAGAGATCCTTAGGGAGCCGAATGTTTAAGCATTTCGACATGCCACAAACAGTGTCTTTGCTTGTACTTTTATTCACGCTATGCACTCGACACCAAACATCCCACAACATTAATTTTATAATATTCCAAATGACACGGACAAGCGTGTATGCGTCGCAAACAGTGTCTTCGCTATACAATTCAATACTAAATTGATAATTTTGTGAATTGTTTGTACTGTTCCTTCTTTGCGGGAAGAATCGTAAGAAAATATCAAATAATTATGTTGCGTGTACGCTGCCGATGCAATTTTAAGACGATGCACGTATTTCGTAAAATAGCCACACTTTCCCTTTACGACACGGTATGGACAACAGTGAAACTGATGGCACTCCTTGCCCTGTGTCTTCGCTTGCGCGTTCGTAGCAACGAAGACCATGCGGCCGCCCTAAACGCGCGTATATTTTTTTGCCGTTGTACTATTGTAAAAATATCCCTTCCCTAACAAACGTCCTTCTAAGCAAGACCCAAGAAACGCTAGAGCTGGCAGAATCGTTTCTCAAACCGAACGGATACCATACAGCAACGAACTAACACGGAGTATTACAGGATATTTGTTACGTTTCTTAATCGAGAAACATCGGGAGAAGTGCAGCGCAACGTCCGCCGGCGCGGCGCTCCGAGGCGTGCATGCAAGTGCGAGGAGGGTTAGTCGAGCCGATCTTGGCAATTTTGGCAATAATAATCGACCCTTTTCAGGGCCACCAACATCTCTAACGTGGGTTCAATTATGTTCGTCTACATAACTGTTTGATTCAGAGTTATCGGTGATAGTGCTCGCGTAGTGAAATGTACGTTCGGTAAAGAGACCCGATCGCCGCTCGACTCTCGGGGGTGTCCGCGTACCTGCGATTAACCTTGCGCCCTGCCATAAATTAGACAAGTGCCGTTCCTACTGTGTGTGTCAGTGTCAAGTGAGTTCACCGAACCGGCCGTAAAATCAGCAGTTGAGGTTCTCGAGATTCTTACGAAAGACAAAATCGGCACTGTGACCTACTGCCAACGACCTACTTCCGTCGAGGGCAGGTTGATTCGTGGACGAAAGGGTGAGTTTAACAAGATTCTTCTAACGTTAGTTATTGACATCGTTTATCTTAGACCATAATTTATCCACCTCAAACCGTGCTGTTAAGAAAATCATTTTTTCCACAAATACTACAACTTTTCATACCTCTCGAATAACGAGTGACAGTATTGAACATAGTTATTCAACGTGTTTGCGAATAGTTGGGAAAAGGGACACGCGGTGGCAACACCTCCTGGGCGTCGTTCCAACAGGCCCTTCTGCATGCGCGCAAAGCCACCCGTTTTGGCGCATGCAGACAAAGCCACTAGTTTTGGCGCATGCGCGTCATATACATCGTGCATAGGCAAAGCGTGTTCAAACTCGTCGCGAATAGACAAAGCCGTTAGAGTCAGTCGTTGTAAAACCATTCCTTCGGTCGAGTGAGTTTGAGCTTTGTGTTTTTTTTTTAGTCAACTTGTAGAAATAGAAACCGTTGTTATAAGACACCTCGCAAGTAGTTATCTTCGCTGAGCGGCTTAGTTTCTAATATCGAACCGGAATTTATTAATACAATAATTCTCGGAAGCCGCGAGGCCCACGTGGCCATCGACCGGTGGCGATAGCCGCGTGCGTGTGTAAATAGCTGTAAATAGCTCAGGTAGTTCCTTATTTTTACATAAAGACTGTGATAATAAAATCCAACTAGAAACTATAGTGTTGCCATTTTTTCACCCAAGCCAGATCCGATCGACAACTCTTAGGCATTTCTCAAACACAACGACTATTAATTTATTTGAAGGCGATATGTGATATTTGCCGTATGCTTTTCTCGATACCCACGCGATCTACTTGTTCACGCTCGCGGCGGAGCGCGAGTCAGAGACCACACTCTCGTTTTGAGAGCGCGCTCGATGCGCGCTCGGATTGGCCTAGCCCGTTTCGTTAATAATTCAAAATCCAGGGCGCTTACAACATTATTGCTAAAGTAAAGTTGTTTAGAATCACCCCAGCTACCCATCATTTCATGGAAATCGATTAGATATGGGACACCCTGTACTGTGACGGCTTTTCGTTCCTCCTCGGTCCGAAAAGTTGCGTCGACATTTCGTCCGAATGCCTACCGATCCCTGTATTCAAAACGCGGAAAGTAACGGTTGAGCGCCAGGAACTTTTTACCCTAAAATGCCAAAAATAACGAGGGACGGTACGGACGGGCCGGTAAACACTCGGACGGACGGATGGCCGGCAGGCTAGCTCGCGACCCGATGGCAGAGGGGCGGGGAACTAAGCCGGACGGTGGTAACGGTCAGGTCAACCGAATGTCAGGGTACGAATACGTTTGAACGAAATAGGTTTTTATTTGAGCTTATAATCGCTTATTAACCTACGACGTCGCTTTCGGGCGCGCACGCAAAGGAGTGTATTAGGCGCGGTATCTTCTCTCTCTCCGTAATGGAAACCTGCTGGTGTTACTCGACAATATGCGATATCGCGTCAAATGATTTATCGCTCGAAGAGCCTTTCAGGAAAAATTACAGTATTAGGACGGCAGCTTACCTTGCATCGTCTTTTCTACTCGGCGGTAACGGTGTAGGCCCGTGGCCTTTCTTCTCGCAGCACACTCGCGTTAACGCAGTTATAAATAATAATAAAGGGTGCGGTAATGGTCTTTGGCGACCCGAAACTACAATGATACAATCAAATGCAATAATAATATGCCACTATCTGAAACACGCTATTACGGTCACAAAGGTGCTAGGCGAAGTGAGGAGCGGTCCTACTTCCGCATTCTCGCTCCCCACTCTTAGCGGAACGTCGCCTAATTGGTCGGGGGGCCAGCGGCGCATTTTACAGGCGCCCCGGCTAGTCCCCGCGATTTTTCACCAGCATTTCCGAATTTTTCCTCCGACTGCCCCTTGCTATCCCCTGGATAGTGGCTGTAGGTCCCGCAGCAGGTCCTCCTGCTTCCTTCGGGATGGCATCCTCCCGGCGCGGCGGGCCCCGGCCGCGAAATCGTGGAGGGCACGACGAGTCTCCCCCGGAGGTGGGTCCCTGACCCCTCGCCGTCCCTCCGATCCACGCCGGTGGATGCGTGGGTGCCCAGGATATCTCCCCTCCTTGCGGCGCCTCGCCGCGAGGTTGCACGGCGCCCCTGGCACCGTGCGTTCTCCTAGGGGCTCGCCGGGTCTTCACGGAGCAGTTCGGGGATCCTCGGGTCTGCCGGTGCGCGCCGTACCTCGGCGCATTCCTCGCTGCTCGCAATCGCTCGAGCAGCGGTCGCCATGATGTAAGTTCTCGGCGACATCCGCCTTAGCTCGTGGCCGCTCGGTAACGGCTGTCTGATCTCCTAACGTCGCACCGTCGGTGGTGCTCGCGCGAGTTCGGAGCCGCTCGCTAGCGGCTCCCCTACTCCTTCTTACTCTGCTTCTCGCTTTTGGTAAGCTGCCGATCCTCGCGGTAACTTATTAATTCCGCGCACCGCGCGAGGTTCCCATCGCGGTCCCTGCGTCGATCATTATCGCGATCTATGCCCTACCTATTCGCGGAGGAAATCCTACCATACGACGCGATTTGGTTTTCGGAAGCGCGTTTAATCTATTAGTCGCGGTATCGCGGCTATACCTAATACGATATCGCGGTTATTCTGCATACGGTAAGATTATCATGACGGTATCGCGATGAATTTACTGCCGGTATCACGAGTATTACTCGCGGTATCGTGAGTATTTCACTTATTTTCCCCACGCTTTCCCCCCTGATTCGCCTTCCGGCCGTTTTCGGACGTGCAGAAAAGCTGCAACGTCACAGCGTGTGTTATTTGGGGAGGATCCGTATGAGGATGAGAAAAATTCGTGAGGAGTTAATTAAAGGATTTGTATGGAATTTGCCTTGTTTTTGTTATACCCGATCCGATTCCCTGGTTCATCTTAGGTTAGTTAAATTTAAGCATTAAATTCGACGGTATGTATTAATTCTTAATTTTCAATGAATGATTTAAGGTGGTTTACATGTACGCGTTGAGTTTTCCGCCCGTTTTTTGTAGTAACATTTACGTCCGAGTTTTTCTTTATTATTTTATAAGGTCCTACCCATTATGCGGATAATTTTTTCGATCTGCTGCGCCTTACTGTTTTGTCGTTTAGTATCGTAGTTTACCTTAGCTCTTTCCTTTGCTTCGCGTATGTTTCCGTTCGGAATTAAATGACAGGTCCGGAGTCGTAGTTTCAGTTCGTCAGCGAAGTCGTTCTAGTTGCATGATGGTACAGGGGGAGATTTAAATGCAGTGGGCATTTCCGCCTTTTTCCCGAAGATGAGTTCGACAGGAGAATACCCTGTTGCCGTGTGTGCAGTCGTGTTGTATGTAAACATGGCGTGCGGTATCCATTCGTCTCAGTTGTTCTGTTCGTCGTTTATGTAATGTCGTAGGTATTCTGCTAAGGTCCAGTGTGATCTCTCGAGGACTCCATTTGTTTGTGGATGATATGCCGTAGTTTGTAGTTTCGTTATTTTGAGTAATTTACATATGTTTTTGAAAGTTTCACTTAGGAAGTTTGTACCTTGATCTGTGAGTATATTTAAGGGGATTCCGTATTCGCAAAATATTTTAGTTGTGAGTTCTTTAGCGATGGTTTCGGCTTCTTGGTTTGGGATTGGAATGGCTTTGCTGAATTTAGTTAGTTCGTCCTGAAATGTCAGCAAATATTTGTTCCCGATTGCGGTCTCGGGCAATGGACCCACGATTTCCAGTGAAAATTTTTCGAATGGGTGTCTTGCTGTGTCAGTAATTGCTAGCGGTACTTTTACTTTACGGTTCAGCTTATTTTTCTGACATGGTGCGCATGAATTTATGTGGTTTTCTACAACCCGGGTTATTCCTTTCCTGTTATGCCCTTCCATAATTCGTTTTAAAGTTGGATCTACTTCTCAATGCCCCCAGGGGTGTGCTATGAAATTCGTAAATAATCTTTTCTTTTTCTTCCGCGGTACACTTGCATTCGTTAGTCGGGGTGGTTTCGGAGTGTTTATAGTCAGGTTCTAGTTGATATACTATTCTGCTCAAAGCGTCAGCGTTCGCATTACTTTTCCCGGATTTATATAATATTTCATAGTCGTATTCCTCGAGTTTTATTTTCCACCTAATTAATAGTGAGCCTGGATCTTTAACATTAAATAACCAAACAAGAGCTTTATGAACCGAGAGATTTTGAATTTTTTACCGTATAAATAAGGTTGAAAATGCGTGACTGCCCATACTATTGTCAATAATTCTTTTTCGGTAGTGCTATAATTTCCTTCGGCTTTATTTAGCGATCTGCTAGCATATACGATAGGTTGGTCGCTACCTGAAATTCCCTGCGACAGCACGGCTCCAATTGCGAAATCGGACGCGTCTATTGTAACTATGAATTCTTCAGCAAAGTTGGGATATAGTAGTAGAGCAGCTGAAGTTAATTTTTCTTTTAATGTCTCGAAAGCTGCTTGTTGATCGTGACCCCATTTGAACTCTGTTCCTTTTGTTAGTAATGTCGTCAATGGTTTTGCTATTTTGGAGAAGTGTTTTATGAATCTACGATAATATCCGGCGAGTCCTGTGAATGATTGGATGTGTTTAGCTTTTGTGGGTACCGGAAAATTTTTTACTGCGTCTAATTTCGAGATGTCTGGTTTCATTCCGTTCTCAGTTATTATGTGACCTAAGTAAGTTACTTCTTTTCTTAAGAATTCACATTTATCGGATTGTAATTTTAGATTATGTTCCCGAAGTCGTCGAAATACCTTTGTTAGTCTCTGATTATGTTCTTTTAAGGTGTTTCCGTGTACAACGATATCATCTAAATAGACAAAACATTTTATTCCCTGTAATCCGGCCAGATCAGCGTTCATTAACCGCTGAAATGTAGCTGGCGCGTTTTTTAACCCGAAAGCTATGCGCTTGTATTCGTAATGCCCGAACGGTGTGGAAAACGCCGTTTTATATTTTTCTGATTCGTCCATGGGTACTTGGTGGTACCCTGAGGCATGATCTAACGTGGAAAAGTATTGAGCGTTACCTAACTGGTCCAGTATCTCGGTTATATTTGGTATAGGAAATGAATCACCAATCGTGATGTCATTTAATTTTCGAACGTCTACCACAACGCGTGATTTTGGTTTTCCAGAAACATCACTTTTTTTGGGGGACTACTAATAAAGGAGCGTTCCATTCACTATAGCTAGTTCGGATAATCCGGTTCTGAAGCATACCTTTTACTTGTCGGTTTACTTCGTTCTTATGTGTTTCTGGTAACCGGTACTGTCGGACGATAATAGAGGAGCTATCTACCTTTGTTGGATTTTATGGTATTTGTGCAAGTTAATGGTTCGTTCTCTAATTGAAATATGGCGCAAAGTTTTTCGCAGTGCCCGATTAAACTTTGTTTCTATTCCTTGTTTAAATGCGTAATAATTTCCGTACTGCGCGCTCTGGTAAAGTGTGATGATTATTGTGTGTGGGCAAGGAGTGCACTTGGATATCTAAGGGCTCATGACAGGAAGGGATAGGTTCTACGGTTACATGCGGGATTGTTATAGTCTGTTCGCTTTCTGTGGTATTTGATATGCTTATTGTGCATTCGAAATTTATGGGTTTTACAAAGCAATGTCATCAGAATTCCGGGTTTCAATTCGTATTTTTCTACAATGCCTTCTGTTTTAGTGCTGGTTTTTACCTTGATTATCGTTTCTGTCCGTGGTAATAGATAATACAAGCAGTGGAATGATATGTTTTCCATACCGTAGATCCTAGTATAATTTCGTTCTTCGCACAATCTACTTTAGCTTTGTGTTTCCTTAAAAAATTCAATCTTAGTAGTCCCTCGTATCTGATAGGAAATTCGTTAGATATAATGTGTACTGGATGTTCGACTGTTGTTTTCCAGATTTGTATGTGCCCGGTGATTTTTGTTGTCCGGCCGGGTTGGTAGGTACGATTTAGGAGATACCGTTCCGGTCAGGATAGACTCGTCCAAGATGTTGTAGGAGAGATAGTAGGGATCTTTGCCAATTTGGAGTTAGAACCCCGCGTACACGTCAGTGAAAGAACCGTATTTATTGTTTGGTATATTACAACGCACTTTAACTAATATGTAGACGTCTTACTACCGCTCGCGTTCCCGAGAGTTTGCTCGAGAGCTAACTACCCTCGTGGAGATATACAATATCGGAAGGGTGGGGGAGGGATGGGGAGGGAGGAAGAGGGAGGGAGATTGGGGGAGGGGGCGGGAGGGGGGGGGGAGGGGAGGGGGTGGGAGGGGGAGGGAGGGTGAGGGAGGGGGAGGGAGGGGGAGGGAGGGAGAGGGAGGGAGAGGGAGGGAGAGGGAGAGGGAGGGAGAGGGAGGGAGAGGGAGGGAGAGGGAGGGAGAGGGAGGGAGAGGGAGGGAGAGGGAGGGAGAGGGAGGGAGGGAGGAGGAGGGGGAGGGAGAGGGAGAGGGAGGGAGAGGGAGGGAGAGGGAGGGAGAGGGAGGGAGAGGGAGGGAGAGGGAGGGAGGGAGAGGGAGGGAGAGGGAGGGAGAGGGAGGGAGATGGAGGGAGATGGAGGGAGAGGGAGGGAGAGGGAGGGAGAGGGAGGGAGAGGGAGGGAGAGGGAGGGAGAGGGAGGGAGAGGGAGGGAGAGGGAGGGAGAGGGAGGGAGAGGGAGGGAGAGGGAGGGAGAGGGAGGGAGAGGGAGGGAGAGGGAGGGAGAGGGAGGGAGAGGGAGGGAGGGAGAGGGAGGGAGAGGGAGGGAGAGGGAGGGAGAGGGAGGGAGGGAGAGGGAGGGAGAGGGAGGGAGAGGGAGGGAGAGGGAGGGAGAGGGAGGGAGAGGGAGGGAGAGGGAGGGAGAGGGAGGGAGAGGGAGGGAGAGGGAGGGAGAGGGAGGGAGAGGGAGGGAGAGGGAGGGAGAGGGAGGGAGGGAGAGGGAGGGAGAGGGAGAGGGAGAGGGAGGGAGAGGGAGGGAGAGGGAGGGAGAGGGAGGGAGAGGGAGGGAGAGGGAGAGGGAGGGAGAGGGAGGGAGAGGGAGGGAGAGGGAGGGAGAGGGAGGGAGAGGGAGGGAGAGGGAGGGAGAGGGAGGGAGAGGGAGGGAGAGGGAGGGAGAGGGAGGGAGAGGGAGGGAGAGGGAGGGAGAGGGAGGGAGAGGGAGGGAGAGGGAGGGAGAGGGAGGGAGAGGGAGGGAGAGGGAGGGAGAGGGAGGGAGAGGGAGGGAGAGGGAGGGAGAGGGAGGGAGAGGGAGGGAGAGGGAGGGAGAGGGAGGGAGAGGGAGGGAGAGGGAGGGAGAGGGAGGGAGAGGGAGGGAGAGGGAGGGAGAGGGAGGGAGAGGGAGGGAGAGGGAGGGAGAGGGAGGGAGAGGGAGGGAGAGGGAGGGAGAGGGAGGGAGAGGGAGGGAGAGGGAGGGAGAGGGAGGGAGAGGGAGGGAGAGGGAGGGAGAGGGAGGGAGAGGGAGGGAGAGGGAGGGAGAGGGAGGGAGAGGGAGGGAGAGGGAGGGAGAGGGAGGGAGAGGGAGGGAGAGGGAGGGAGAGGGAGGGAGAGGGAGGGAGAGGGAGGGAGAGTCAGCGGTAAGACGTACCAGTTACTTCACGATTCATGCCAGCCCTTCTGATTTTGAATCAAATCTTCTGAATTCGGTTGGTTCGGGCATAGAATCGAGGTGTGCGTCGTGAACAGAGTTAACACGTGCGTTCGTGTTGCAAGGTCCGCCATTTTATTAACCATGCTGCTTCCTAAATTCAACCGTTCCCGCGATCTAACGTGCGCGTGCGTACATTGTATCTTCGTACCCTCTGGGGAACTACTTAATCCTTCTGATTTCAAAGGGAAAATTGTAAAGATCTGCGACTCACCAGAATCGCCTTCAGTTTCATAACTTTCATAATCTTTGCGATCGAGACGCGATATTTGAAACACGACAACCTGTAAATTAAACGTAGTAGGCAGCTCCTTGCGAGTCCGAACAACTCTAATCTACACGTTTAATATTCAAGACCATAATGTACATAGTGTGATACAATGTGATATGTGAGATCAATGAAATGTTGGTGTGAGAATCTAAAATTGTAAAACGTATAGTCTTTCAACCAAAGAAAGAAATCATTGTAAATTTCCATATTTTAAGTTGTTGCGGATTCGTGAGGTTGGGAGGTGGCTCCCTTCAGCGACATAAACACGGCACCTCTCGCTCTCCGAGTGCATTCGGTGCACACAGCGCATCCCCACAACGAGAGCCCTTTTTGGGGGCAACGGGCCTTTTCGAACACGAGGAAGGATCGATTTCGGCCATTATCTGATTGCTAATTATCGCTTAGATCAAGCGGACCCGAGCAGCGAAGAGCTGCGCCGAGGTACGGCGCGCACCGACTAACCCGAGGACCCCCCAACTGCTCCGTGAAGACCCGACGAGCCCCTCGGAGAACGCACGGTGCCACGGGCGCCGTGCAACCTCGCGGCGAGGCGTCGAGTAGAGGGGAGTTATCGTGGGCACCAACGCATCTACCGGCGTGGATCGGAGGGACGGCGAGGGTCATCCCGACAGAAGCAGGAGGAATCGAGGGGGTTCTCCAGGCTCCCTTTAGCGGCGGGCAGGCGCATCCCGGGGAAATGCGGCCGTATACCTGCGGGGGGAGGCCTGGAGGTTCCGATTTCCGGAGGAGACCTGCTTCGGGACTACCAGCCACTATCCGGGGGATAGCAATGGGCAGTCGGGGGAAAAATCGGAGAGGCCGGTGGGAAAATGGCGGGAACCAATTAGGCGACGAGTTCCGCTAGCAGTGGGGAGCGAGGATGCGGAAGAAGGACCGCTTCTCACTTCGCCTAGGGCTGTCGTAGCGTGCGAGCGTTTCGCTACCGTACCGTCGTTTTGTTAGAATCTACCGTGAATTGTATTTTCGGGTCGCCAGGGACCATTACCGTTCTATTGTGCGATATTAGTAATGAATTGTTAGTAACTGCGCCGCCGGGTGTGTCCTGCGCGACAGAGGGCCAAGGGCCGATATTGTAACGAACAATGTAAGAGAACCTCGCAAGGTAACATGCCGAGCGTGCGGCCCACCGCCTGGGCGAAGTCACTTAGATTAAGGGTCCGGCAAGTCCCGCGACGGGCGACGAGCACGGTGACTCCGGCTCGGTTTTAATCTATATCGCGTACCTCTGGAAAATAAACGTCCCATCGCATTAATTACACCGTACCCGCTGAGTCCCAAATTTATTTATTTTATCCTGGTCTCGACCCTACCTGACCGTTACCCCTTTCCACATGCCCGCAACACCCCGCCCCTCTACCATTAGGGTCGCGAGCTAGTCAGTCAGCAGTCGGTCCGGCGGAGGACCTGCCTGCCCACGGTGTCATCACCTTTTCGCGTTTCTTTGGTGCTTTCGGGTAAAAAGCACCTGGTGCCCAACATTCCTAGTTTCGAGTTTCGCGTGACCGCGGCGGGTAGGCCTTCCGCCGAAGTTAAACGCGCCGTTCTTTCGGCGACGGGAAGAAAACGCGTCACAAAGTATTTGGCGTTACGTGCGTAGCTGTGGCAATCCGCTCGGCCGTCCAAGTGCTACTACGCCCAACGTAACAATTTCACATCACGATGTTGTGCCTCGTAAACCAACTTGTCAACTGGTAGGAATTCTGTAGCCCGCAATTTTTGTCCGAAATAAAAAAACCAAACGTTTTTTAATCCTTATGAAATTCTGTAACTATTGAACTAGAGAAATTAAAAAATATACAAAACTGTAAAAGTTATGCGACTTGAAACAAAACTTACGATTTATTCTCCGAAAATTCGACTTATTCATGCTAAAAACATCACTTTAAACTAATGTTTTCTGAAAAATTCTTAGTTCAAACTGAAGCGAAGTTAATTATCTAACTAAAAAAACATGAAACGGACTCGATCGGACGAAGAGTTTTCGATCTATTTTACTCGCAAACTTGAAAAATGTAGTTTCCGAGAAAATCGCGTTTGAAGTTTTGATCACAGAAAAGTAATAGTTATCGGACATCCACTTTTCAAGCTATAACTTGGAAAATATTTCGAAATGCGTTTTATAACGTTGCAAGTATATTCTCTAACAGTTATACTATCGATTGAAGCAAAAAAAATGACGACATTTTTCTTTTTGTGTTACGAGCCGGGCGAGTTTCTTAAACGCGTTCGTCGATAGTTCACTGATTTTACATTATTGTATACGAAGAGTTAAATAATTAGGTTCGAGTGAATGTTCGTATTAACTTGAACACGTTAAGAGATTCCCGTAACTTTAATATTGTTAATTCACTCCGAGCGGTTAGAGTGAATTGTTTGTGGGACGTTACTCAGCACTTCTATTCTTATATATATTCGTTATGAAAGGTATTATTCTAATTCAAATAAAGTTTAGAATCATATTTAGAATGGCAATAACAATCTTTGATATATTCTTCAATAATAAGTTCTTCAAATGATTAGTTTTACAATGACATGGTTCTCAATTAATTTACAATCATGTTTAGTGTTCAGTGTTGTGAAGGGAAAGAGAGAATAAAATAATAACAAAGTAAATTAAAACCGTACAGGAAAATTGAGGTGTACCTTGAGGCAGTGACAATTTAACAATATCCCTGTTGTACGTTTTAGTTAAAAAAGCCTAAGCTTGTAGTTATTATATTGGAATTGAATAATTAGAAATAAATAGTTGACTGTAACGCCTGAGTATTGCGGGGGAATAGCGATCACGAGTTATGATGCCGAAAGGGAACGCGAACGCTTCTAAGGTAGAATTCAGATCAAAATGGCAACTGGCCCAAAATCACTGTTAATTACTCGAGTTGAAAAATACTAAAGCCCACGAGGTCGTCTAAACCTCGCCTTATATAAATTCGATTGGAGTGGGGATGAATTGGATTTTAGGGAAACTCTGACGGTGGTTGGTTGCTGTGGTCCAGGCAGGAAAAGTCTTAGAAAAAGGTGGCGCGGGTGCTGTGGAAAAAGCGGAAAATGTTAGGCTTCGGAGGAAGTACGTGGGCCATGATGGAAAACAGCATATGCGTTTATGCGGGTGGTCTACAAGGAAAGAGAGAGATAGTAAAAGTGTCGTAGCGCCTGGCGCCGGGCAGTCGCGCAGTCCTAATGGGAAAGGGCTGTTTAGGCGGCTCATGATCATTAGAGAAATAAAGAAACTAAGTTTTGTGTTTTAAAAAGGGAAAGTGAAGGCGCCTTCTTGTCGCCAAGTGCAATTCAAGAGTCGAAAAATTCGGCTCGACGGATACATCCGTAACAAACGTAATAATTGACTCGGACACAGAAATATTATCCGGATAGCACTTCTACTTAGCACTGGGTACCCAAACTCTTATGGGACCACCTGGCCTAAAATATGTAGTTCGCGCAGTAGGGGTAGGTGGCGATAGTTGTGATGTGCGCAGGCGCAGTGGCTTTTTGGTCAGCAGCATTTCAAAATGGCTTCCGGAATAAAGTGTTCGGTGCAGTTTGGTGAAAAGGTGCACGTCAAGTACATCAACGTTTTAAACCATTCCGAGACATTCGGATTCGCGGCCACTGAAATGGATCGTTGCGTGTGGAAATTCAAATATAATGAGCTTACCGGACAACTGTGAGGATGACTGCCAGCATAGATGCAATAGATACCAGCAACCACCGTAACTGTAAGTCACCAAATCTACCAACGGCTGGCCTTGTTATAACGTTAACAACAAGAAGTTAACAAGTAAAAACTTTCCAGCTAGTAATGGTTACTGTATAATTTTTTTAGGGAAACAAGGGATTAACAAGAAGGGAGACGATTATGAAAGCTACAAAATTATGATAAGTATATTTTCTATTTTTCCCGCAATGAATGTGTTATACTGACTGTTTTCATTCGTTGGGAGGTGCTTAGCGATTCGAATGAAGGTATTATATTGTATTGCGTAGTTCTTTTAATAACAGCAGGCTCTGTTAATTTCTTAGAATTGATTGCAAAGCTGTTCCGTAGCAGCCGGCAGGACACTGTAAGCAAAAGACCTGCGGAACTGTAACATTTCTGCCCGTAGAATGGAAGCTGGATTAAAGTGAGACTTAATTATTTAATTAAGGATCTGAGTCCCTAATACTTTTTGGTAAAATAACATTATTCACACTTTTGTTATATCAGAAACACTATCGGGCGAGTAGGCTGTTATATTCGCATTGTACAATTATGTATATCGTTATAATATGTATAGGTTATAACTGATTATTTGTATATGGTTAGAATAGGTTGTAATATATTTCTATATATTTCTTCAGTTTCGTAAAATACATGTATTATTTCAGAATTCGTCTTATCTCCATTTCAGAAAAATCCTTCAAATTCTAAAGTATAAGGTAGAATAATAGCTATATATATAGCTACGGCGTGTGAGTGGGTGTACTACTATATATAGCAATAGTGTGCTATATATATTGAACATCAGCGCCACCATGGGTTTCTGCGCAAACTATATTCATTACGCTCTTTTAACACTGAGGTTTGGAGACCCTGACTTAGCATTTAAGACACTGTGACAAGATGGTAAAATACTCCAGCCAGTTTTACTATTGATACAATTTTTAAACAATAAATGGACCGTTTATTTTGAAAGTGGTGTAAGTCCATTTTCTGTCGTTTCGAGAAAATTAAAGGTTAGTGTGTTAGTCAATTCAAAAATATACATTTATTATATCAACTCGGACAATGTTTCTACTACCATCAATGTTTAATTTATTTATATAAATTTTTATTAGGCGAATTTAACTGTAATAACATATATTTACAAGCTGGCAATGGACTTACATCACTTTCATAATTACTCAATTGTAAAAAACATTTAATTTCAATTATGAAAAATTAAGTATTACTTACAATAAACTTTGTATTAATCCAATTTTGTTTATAAATAATAACAAGAAATAAAATAGGGGTAATATTTTTTATTTTGAACGTTATATTTATATATTTAGAAACTCAACATAACATATGGCTATTACTAAATAATATAAGAGCATAAATAAATTTTATTTACGCTCTTTATGGGGCAGTGTTTCGAAATACTCATGATGCACTGGAGGTATATACGGTAATAATTGCTCTATATCCTTATATTTTTCGTATGTAATAGGTATGGCGTCGTTATAAAAAGGCGCCAGGACGATTCTTTCAAATTTTTGCGGTTTCCCCGACATTTAGATGATAAATCTCACGTCTTAAATTCGGTGTTCTCCATCGATGTTTTATATAAAATACTATACGGTGCACTTTTGCAAAACTTCATCCAACATATTTTCAGCCAGTTTACCTCTTCTCCGTTAGTATTCTCTTTTACCCGTTTCTGAACTGCGTTTTCTAAATTTTTTGTTGACACGAAATTCTCTCGTTTCATTTTGTGTAAAACAAATATATTATTTCTTCTACATTGTTTTATAACATCGTAATAACCAGGTGTCCCACCCACGCACATATGTCTATCTATCTATCTAACCTAGGCGCGGCAAACCCCTGCTCTTTGAGTAAATTCGCAACCTGCCGCACAGCACGTCATTACCCTCTCCTCGTGGCTTTACTCACACCACGTCTCCGGCGTTCGACTCTGCGATAGCGCTGTTTTGTTTTTTTACTGGATCGTGTTACCGAAACGATTGATGAAAAAACTGTATGGTGTAGCGCTGTCCTTCTTTACGTTCGCACGGCGTGCCTACGACGTAGGTCTAAAAGCTGACGGGCGGGGGTGAAAAATAGCGCGTGAGGAGAGTGCATTTCTCCACCGTTTGCCAGGCTTGATCTAACCACATACAGGGTGTCCCGTATCTGATCGATTTCCATGAAATGAGGGGTAGCTGGGGTGATTCTGAACAACTTTACTTTAGCAATAATGTTGTAAGCGTCCTGGATTTTGAATTATTAACGAAACGGCTAGGCCAATCCGAGCGCGTATCGAACGCGCGCTCGAAACGAGAGTGTGGTCTCTGACACGCTCCGCCGCGAGCGTGAACAAGTAGATCGCGTGAGTATCGAGAAAAGCATACGGCACATATCACATATTGTCTTCAAATAAACTAATAGTCGTTGAATAACTGTGTTCAATACTGTCACTCGTAATTCGGGAGGTATGAAAAGTTGTAGTATTTGTGGAAAAAATGATTTTCTTAACAGCATGTTTTCAGGTGGGTAAATTATGGTCTAAGATAAACGATGTGGATAACTAACGTTAGAAGAATCTTGTTGAACTCACCCTTTCGCCAACGAATCAACCTGCCCTCGACGGAAGTAAGTCGTTGGCAGTAGGTCACAGTGCCGATTTTGTCCTTCGTAAGAATCTCGAGAACTTCAACAGCTGATTTTACGGCCGGTTCGGTGAACTCACTTGACACTGACACACACAGTAGGAACGGCACTTGTCTAATTTATGGCAGGGCGCACGGCTAATCGCAGGTACGCGAACACCCCCGAGAGTCGAGCGGCGATCGGCGATCGGGTCACTTTACCGAACGTGCATTTCACTGCGTGAGCACTTTCACCGATAACTCCGAATAAAACAATTATGTAGAGGATCGTAATTGAACCTACGTTAGAGATATTGGTGGCCCTGAAAAGGGCCGATTGTTATTGCCAAAATTGCCAAGATCGGCACGACGTACCCTCCTCGAGCTTGCATGCACGTATGGAGCACCGGCGGACGCTGCGCTGCACTTCTCCCAATGTTTCTCGATTAAGAAACGTAACAAATATCCTGTAAAACTCCGCGTTAGTTCGTTGCTGTATGGTATCCGTTCGGTTTGAAAAACGATTCTGCTGGTTCTGGCGTTTCTTGGGTCTTGCTTAGAAGGACCTTCGTTAGGGAAGGGATATTTTTACAATAGTACAACGGTGTGGCTCGCACATTTGGAGTCACCGTTCATTCAGCAGAAAAATACCCGGTCGCTCGGGGCGGCCGCATGGTCTTCGCCACTACGAACGCGCTAGCGAAGACAAGGGCAAGGAGTGCCATAAATTTCGCTGTTGTCCATACCGTGTCGTAAAGGGAAAGTGTGGCTATTTTACGAAATACGTGAATCGTCTTAAAACTGCATCGGCAGCGTATACGCAACATAATCCTTTAATATTTTCTTACGACTCTTCCCGCAAAGAAGAAACAGTACATACAATTCGCCAAATTATCAATTTAATATTGTATTGTATAGCGAAGACACTGTTTGCGACGCATACACGCTTGCCCGTGTCATTTGGAATATTATAAAATTAATGTTGTGGGATGTTTGGTGTCGAGTGCATAGCGTGAATAAAAGTACAAGTGAAGACACTGTTTGCGGCATTTCGAAATGCTTAAACAGGCGGCTCCCTAAGAATCTCTGATTTCGATCTTATTATGATTATCGCACGCGCGCGGCAACCGACTGTTTACGGGAACGCGAGCAGCAAAGCGTGCCGCGGTACATGGGCCCGATCAGGGGGATCTGTTCCAGACGACCAAAATGTTGATAGACATAACGATGTCTGTCTCGAAATGCGTATCAAACAGTGTCTTCGCTAACACAATACAATATTAAATTGATCATTTTCCAAGTTGTGTGTACTGTTTCGTCTTCGCGGAAAGAATCGTAAGAAAATATTAAAGGTTTATGTTGCGTGTACGCTGTCGATGCAGTCTTAAGCCGATGCACTTATTTCGTAAAATAGCCACACTTTCCCTTTACGACACGGTATGGACAATAGTGAAATTTATGGCACTCCTTGCCCTTGTCTTCGCTAGCGCGTTCGTAGTGGCGAAGACCATGTGGCCGCCCAAAATGCGCGTGTATTTTTTTGCTGAATGAACGGAGACTCCAAATGTGCGACCCACTCCGTTGTACTATTGTAAAAATATCCCTTCCCTAACGAACGTCGTTCTAAGCAAGACCCAAGAAACGCTAGAGCTGGCAGAATCGTTTTTCAAACCGAACGGGTACCATACAGCAACGAACTAACGCGGAGTATTACAGGATATTTGTTACGTTTCTTAATCGAGAAACATTGGGAGAAGTGCAGCGCAGCGTCCGCCGGTGCTCCATACGTGCATGCAAGTGTGACGCGGGTACATCGATCTAATCTTGGCAATTTTGACATAACAACAATGGGCCCTTTTCAGGGCCACCAACATCTCTTACGTAGGTTCAATCACGTTCAAACATAATTATTTTATTACGGAATATCGGTAACAGTGCTCGTGCGGTGAAATGCGCGTTCGGTAAAGTGACCCGACGGCCGCTCGACTCTCGGGGGTGTTCGCGTACCTGCGATTAGCCGTGCGCCCTGCCATAAATTAGGCAAGTGCCGTTCCTACTGTGTGTGTCAGTGTCAAGTGAGATTACCGTAAAATGAGCTGTTGAGGCTCTCGAGATTCTTAGGAAGGGCAAAATCGGCACTGTGACCTAGTGCCAATGACCTACTTTCGTCGAAGCAGGGTGATTCGTGGTCGAATGGGTGAGTTTAACAAGGCTTTTCTAACGTTAGTTATTATAAATTATTCTAACGATAATTTATCCACCTGAAAACGTGCTGTTAAGAAAAACATTTTTTCCACAAATACTACAATCTTCGTTCCTATTGAATAACGGGTAAGAGCATCGGACACAGTTATTCAACGAGTATTAGTTTATTTGAAGGCGATGTGACATTTGCCGTACGCCTCCGTCGATACCCAGGCGATGCACTTGTTCACGCTCGCGGTCGAGCACGATCCAGAGACCACACTCTCGTTTCGAGCGCGCGCCCGATAAGCGCTCGGATTGGCCTAGCCGTTTCGTTAATAATTCAAAACCGAAGGCGCTTAGGACATTATTGCTAAGGAGAAAGTTGTTCAGAATCACCTCAGCTACCCCTCATTTCCCGGTGTCGAGCTAGTTACGGGACACTCTGTATGTATGGCACATTTCGCGGCAAAAAACTTTTCTTTACACACAGGGTCGAGAATTTTGTTGAATTTTTGTGACAAGTAGTGCTCGTGGAGGAACAAATTTTGGTAAAAAAAACTTCGAATTTTTGAAAACTTTTTGAGGTACAGCCTCTCAAACTTTTAGGTAAGGTTATTTTTAAAACTTCACATCTCCAAAACTATTAACAATATCGCATTCCGACAAGTTTGGCTACATTCAAAAAGATCAAACTTTCAATAAAAAAATACATAATTGTTAGATCATGTTTATAAACATTAAAAAAGTTAATTTGGAAAAAAGAAATTGCTGTATCTGCGAAAACAGAGCAGCAAATTTTTTCGTTATTTTTTTACAACAAGTGCGAAGTCTTCTCTAAAGAATGACGCAAGAAACTCGATGGACGTTTTAAAACTTTTGGAGATATGATTTTTTATTCGCCAGCGCGCCCCTCAGACGCAGCTCTGCCAATTCAGTCAAATGGTAGTTTGAAGTGAAAAGTTGTGGTGTAATTGTTTTTATTGGCTTACTTTATGTTTTTTGGGGTGCTGGGCACGAATCTGAAGTTGTCCAACAAAATTTTTCACAGCAAATATGACAAATCATCAAAAAACGCTGAAAATTTTGTTTTTGGCTTATTACTTGAGAAGTGAGCGTTTTACGCACAAGGTGGATCGATATCAAAATAAAGATGCGAAAATTACTTACAATTCATGTTTTTATCATTTTTTTGTACGACATATGATTTTGCGGCAAAGGGGCCTTATAAATGGACAACAAAATTACATGCTAATGTTGGCGTTAACAACATGACAATCATGTTGTTATCACATCATGATAACAACATGAATTGTAGGTAATTTCATCGTCTTTAGTTTGATATCGATCCACCTTGTGCGTAAAACGCTCACTTCTCAAGTAATAAGACAAAAACAAAATTTTTTAGCGTTTTTTGATGATTTGTCATATTTGCCGTGAAAAATTTTGTTATACAACTTCAGATTCGTGTTCAGCACCCCAAAAAACAAAAAGTAAGCCAATAAAAACAATTACACCACAACTTTTCACTTCCAACTACCATTTGACTGAATTGGCAGAGCTGCGTCTGAGGGGCGCGCTGGCGAATAAAAAATCATATCTCCAAAAGTTTTAAAACGTCCATCGAGTTTCTTGCGTCATTCTTTAGAGAAGACTTCGCACTTGTTGTAAAAAAATAACGAAAAAATTTGCTGCTCTGTTTTCGCAGATACAGCAATTTCTTTTTTCCAAATTAACTTTTTTAATGTTTATAAACATGATCTAACAATTATGTATTTTTTTTATTGAAAGTTTGATCTTTTATGAATGTAGCCAACATGTCGAACTGCGATATTGTTAATAGTTCGGGAGACGTGAATTTTTAAAAATAACCTTACCTAAAAGTTTGAGAGGCTGTAACTCAAAAAGTTTTCAAAAATTCGAAGTTTTTTTTTACCCAAATTTTTTTCTCCGCGAACACTTCATGGTCAAAAAAATTCATAAAAATTCTCGACCATGTGTGTAAAAAGTAGTGCTTTTGACGCTGCTATACGCGCGTAACGCATAATTAAGATTATCCTCTAATATTTTATTATTTCATATTATTTCTCGCGCTTCTTCGAAATCACCTTATCTGTAAGAGTATACCATCCGGTCGTACCGTGCGCGACGCTAAAAACCGCTGAGTCCACGGCACGTGCGCGAAGAGCGCGTGGGAACGGACCTCGGACGATTTACAAAAACTGCATAGGTAAACCAAAGTTGGACGGTTGCTAGGCCAAAACCCCACTCCCATTCTCTGGAAAACGTCGCGTGCATAAAACACGCGACGCCGGCCCGCGCGCCAGATTCAGGCAGGAAGATTGATAGTAACAATATCATAGAGAAACGGTCAGCTAATAGATAGCTAAGTACAAATCGAACGCCCTAGCTTTTCTGTATTTTACACGGAGCAAGAGTAGTTAGCTTTTGAGCAGGCTCTTGGAATCGCGAACGGGAGTGAACGATTAAGTGCCGTTTGAAGGAGTGATTAGGATAAGTATTTTTAAATAAAGCTACTTCATTTACTTGTACGCGGAGTTCCAACTCTTAATTGGCAACGATCCCTACAACATATCCAAGAACATCCTGAACAAGCTTATCCTGATCGGAGCAATATCTCAAAATTGCACCTAACACCCCGGCCGGATAACAACGCGGAATGACCCGTATTTATTGTCAAGCTCGTTGCTTTGGTCTGTGTGTGTGTCTTCTGCCTGCCCTTCGACTGTATGTCTGTCAACATAAGTAAGCAACGGTTATACCATTGCGGAGTTCAGTTCGCCTCGTGCTCTATTAGATGTAACTTGTTATATTAAATACAGATTTCTTTTCTTTTTGTGCCGTTGAAAGAGTACCGATTCATTTTTAACCCAACAGGTTATGGGCCCAGCACTCTTCCACTGCGCAATAATTGCCATAGTTTAAGTCAGTGTCGCGGTTATATCTTTCTCGTGTCGTTTCCAAAGTTCGGTAGTATTCCGTTCTTATAAGCGCACTGGCATATAACCAATTATATTATAATATTATTCTAATCTTAATTAAGATTAATTTCAGCTCGTCCTCGAATCGTCTTACATGTAAGACGATACAACACGCCCAGTCGTGCCGCGCACAACGAAAACTGCCGAATTCGCAACACGTGGCAGGAGAGCGCGCGTGACGAAAGATCATACGACTTTCCAGAAAACTGGAAAAACTTTTCCAACACATCCTGGACAAACGTATCCCAACCGGGGCAATGCCTCAAAATTGCACCTACCACCCCGGCCGGATAACAAAAGTTTTTGGTAGAGTTTGATTCTACGTTATTTGAAATTTTGGTTAGAGTTCGAACCAATTGTTTAGGACTTTTGTTTCGATTTCTTTGGTTTCTGGCGGTCGCTAAAGGATTCTTTTTCGGCGGAACTAATTCTTTAAATACTTCTAATGTAAAGTTCGGATCTTGCGCCAATGTAGGATTTTCCACAAGGAAACGCTTGTAGCGGTTACGGACGCCACTGCGGTGTTTCTTCTGGCTATTAGGATTCGACAGGTGATGGTGAGGATTCTGCATGAAGTAAAGAAAATGAAAAGAAAAAGAAAAGAAAGAGAGAGAGAGATGAATGATAATAAACAATTGATGAGAAGATAAATGGATAGGTATAATTGATTTTTCCGATCTTTAGAGCGCTACGAAGCCGTTAAAGTCTGAGCTCAATTTTGGAATAAATCAATAAAGAAATTACGCAAGCAGAGAGAAAATAGAAGAAATTGAATGAACTATGAGAAAGATATAAGAAAGATTTGATGAAGGAGAAGAATTTAGATGTGATAAAAGATTGGTAGTGTTTTACAAGCCAGAATATTACTCATCCTTACGTTGGAAGTTGATCGATCCCCATGTTGATATTTTCGGAAGAACGTTTAGACGGTGGTTCAATCTTCTCTTTCGTATCGTAGAAGGATATATGGTAACTCGTTTACTGATATTAAATTAGAAAAACGATTTCAACACAATTTGAATTTGTCAGATAGACTAACTTTTAGCTCGTGAGATTCTTAGGTTTAAATTCTTCCGTAAAGACTGATTATGGTCGTGCTAATTCTGAAAATGTACTCTCTCGTGAGAAGTTTTTTTTTTTTTATGTTGGCACTGAGATGTGGGATTGCAGTGGAAGTCCACCTCAAGGACTCACTGCGCGCCGCTTTCGTCGTTCCTGAGAGCGCGTAGCCCCCTTACCGACTGGTATGGAGATATCATGGCGTTACCACTAGAAGGATAATATGGAGGATGAGAATAAAAAATTACGGAAAATTTTCAAAAAACCGTAAAGCTTGAGAAGTGAGTAGAAGTAGCCGTGCATAGTGGTGGCATAGATTTAGAGGCAGCCTAGAGCATATGAACAGCAGCCAAAACAGCAAGCGAAGATGAGTGAGAGGGTTATAAATAGAGTAGAAGAAGAAAGAAAAAAAGAGAGAACAAGTATGCGGGCCAAATAGTACGGACAGGAGGTTTCTAGAGAGAGTGAGAAAGAGTTTGCAATGCAAGCAGAGAAGAACAGGTTGAGCCCACGGTCAGGCAGAAGATGTTTAATCAACAGCGAGGTTAAGTGAAGGTTTGCAAGATAGAGAAAGTAAGAGACAAGCAATTTGGGCCGAGAGGTCAGACGTGAGATGAGTTAAAGGGATTGAGTAATATGGGTGGATTTGAAAATACCGTGTGTGGAGGATACGCTTTATAACGGTTTTGTGAGGGGGATGGGGGCTTTGATACGGTATGGAACGTTTGATAGGATGTAGCTGGAAGTTTGTTTGACTAGAGGGTTTGTATGAGATTCGACTTGGTAATTATCAATCAAGTTTCTGATGAAGTCTTTGATTAGCGGAGTGTTTGCTAAAGAGTGTAGGTCGTTTGAATTGTGGCGTCGAGGTTTGTTGAATATAGTTTTAAGTATTTTGTTCTGAATACGGTGAATTTTTTGTTTTTGAGAATGAGATATGCAGTCCCACCAGATTAGGGATCCGTATGTGAGGACTGGTCGGAGGCACATTTTGTATATATTTACTCTGATATTTGAGTTAAGGGCTGAGTGGTGAGCGATAATGGAGTGAATGGAATTAGCAGCTCTGAAGGTTTTAGTTATGAGGTCGTCGACTGCATTTGTCCAGTTTAATTTGTGGTCAAGGATGATACCAAGATATTTGACTGTTTTGGACCACTCGATGTTGTGATTTCCAATGATGAGTTGAGTATTAGTGCCCTTGTTGTAGACCTTGGGACTTCTTGTGAATAATATTGCTTCGGTTTTGTCAGGGTTTAGCTTAAGCTTCCATAATTTAAAGAATTCAAGGATGTCGTCAAGATAATCTTGGATTTTTGAGATAAGTGGTATGGGTTGAAAGGAGGAAGCTGTGATGGCAGTGTCATCGGCAAATAGTGCGAGGGAGCAGGTTTCAGATTTTGGGATATCATTTATGGAAATGCTGAATAACATTGGACCTAGTGTAGATCCTTGTGGGACGCCTGCGAGAACAGGGTGAAGGCTTGAGCGAGAGCCAGTTAAGTGAACGAAGATGAACCGGTTTGAGAGGTATGATTTTAATATCTGTATAAGGTGGTTATCTAGACCGATGAGCTTTAATTTGTATAGTAGGGCATCGTGCCAAACCATGTTAAGAGCTTTGGCAAGGTCCAGAAGGACCATTGCGGCGCAGCGATTGACATTGAGGTTGTGTGCTATTCTCTGGGTGATGCGAATAACTTGCTGGAGTGTGGAGTGATGCCTTCTAAAACCAAATTGTTGGTCAATGATTATATTATGGGAGTTGAGGAACTTAGAGATGGAGTTTTGTAGACAGTATTCGACGATTTTTCCTGGGATAGAAAGGAGGCTGATAGGTCTGTAGCTAGAGGGAATGTTGCGTGGTTTCCCTGGTTTGGGTATTGGAGAGACTTTAGCGATTTTCGAGGGGTTAAGAAAGTAATTGAGGCGGAGGGAGGCTCGGAAGATGTAGTAGTATTGGCAAATGATTTTGGAGTTTGCGTGTTCGAGCATTAGGACAGAGATTTTATCGTCCCCAGGAGCTTTGCGGTTTGCCAGTTTGTGGATAATTTTGGAGATAGATTTTGGGAAAAAGTCAATCGGAGGGGGTTTGTCTGAGGTGGAAGAATTTAGCTCAATCAAGGTGTCAGTGATGGTATTGGTAATTGGTGAAGTGAGGAGGAAGGCCTGTCTGTGGACATTGGCGAACTGTGATGCGAGTGCTTCTGCTTTGTCACGGGGGGAGCGCAGAGTGTCACAATTTAGGGTGAGCGGGGTTAATGTGCGGGGCTGACCAGCTTGGGTGGCGGTGCGAAAAGAAACCCAGAAGGTAGGGTCAGTCTTGCGATAGAAAGCGAGTCTGTTGACCCACTCCCTGTGGCGGAGGTGTGATATGCGTTGCTTGATAGCAAGGGAAGCGTCACGGAGTGCAAGGCTATTGATGCAATCATTTCTTTGAAAATTTTTCCTGAGTTTCCTGCGGTAGTTGATTAGGTTCTGGAGGGCCAGGTCTGAGGTGAGGAATTGGTGTCTGGTGGTGTTAGTATTGAGTGGGGAGGTGGCATTGCGTGCACAGGAGTGGAGAAAGGAGGAGGTGCCCTGAATGGCAGTGTCAATGTCATGCGGTGAGTTTAGGAATTGTTTGATGTGGAAGTGGGAGGTGAGGTTATGGTATGTTTCCCAATTTGTGACCCTGTCTACACCAATGGATTTTGTGGAGTCCATGGTTTTAAGCAGAACAAGGCGGTGTGCAGTGGCTAGACTATCATTGATGATGCAAATGAAGTTAAGATGGTGTGAAATCTAAAAGAAGTCGATTACGGAGGAACGTGTGCGAGGATTTTGGTGGGTGAACTTGTTAGGGAAGATGATCTGTTAGTTGGATCGTGTCATGTGATTGTATAGGATATTTCCTGCTTTGTTATTTTGGAAATTATTCCAGTAAGTGTGCTTGGCATTGAAGTCGCCTCCAATGATGAAGGAAGACCCTATTCGAGTAATAGAGTCGTCGTGGGTTTTGAGAAGCGGGTTGGAAGGGGGGGCATAAATGCCACCTATGACCAGTGCTGGGTGATCAGTTTTGATGAAGCAGGCTTCGGTGGTGATAACTGAGGGTTTTGTATGGTGGTGTATGAGGTGGAGTTGTTGATGATCAGAGCGACCCCTCCTCCGTGAGAGGGGCGGTCGTCTCTGATGATGGAGTAACCGGGTATAGAGAAGGAGTCCTGGGGGGAGAGCCAGGTTTCGGTGACTATTAGTATGTCGATTTGGAGGTTGGCCAGGGTGAGTATAAGTTCGTTTCTACGAGCTTTAATCGAGCAGATATTAATTAGAGCAATTTGAGGGAACATAGCTAGTCCATGTTGTTCATGACTGATAGGAAAACTTGGAGTTTTTCGGCATTAGTGGTACAAAGCTTGAGTTTGGAAATAAGGATTTTAGTGGTATTTAACATTAGGTTAAGGTCGACTAGTGAATTTAGTTCTTTCATCGAGTCCATGAGGTCTTTGAAGGTGTCCGGACCATTTGCAGTGGGGGCAGCAGAAGAACCAGAGTTTGTTGGTTGTTTTTTTTGGTTTAGGACCAGCTAGAGCGTGAGAGTAGGCAGTATATGTGGGGAGGTGTTGTGCGAAGGAGGTTGGGTTGGGAGTGGTGTATGAGGGGGTGGGGATGATGGGGCCGGAGGTGTTGGGCCTTGGGGCCCTGGTGGGTTTGTCGTCAAGGTATTTGATTAGAGAGGGGCACTGAGAGTAGTTGGCGGTGTGTGATCCGTTACAGTTAACACATTTGGGAGGTGCTTCTGGAGTTTTTTGACACCCTGAGGTGTGTTGGTGGGCTGCGCATTTGACACAGCGAGGTGGGAGATTGCAGTTTGAGGTAGAGTGTCCAAAGGATTGGCAGCGGAAGCATTGGGTGTACTTTTTGTTGGACATATATTTATCCCAGTAGATTCTGGTACTAAATAAGAAATTGATTTTATTAATGCTTGAAAATGTTGTACCGGCAGGGAATTTAATTCTGTAAATGGCGTGGTGGCTCGATGTGGTTGGGGAGCGTTTTAAGGCGTTACAAGAGGTGGGATTTATACCGAAGGTTTTGATTTCTTCAATAATTTCAGCGTTGGTTAGGAGGGGAAGTCCCTTGAGAACCATGCTGACTAATTTTTCTGAAGTGGCTGTAAATGTAAATAAGGGGATATTGCCTTTCCTTAGGTCAGTTTTTAGTAGGTTGTAGGGGGTCATGGAGTCGAAGTTAATTCTGACCTTGTCTCTCAGGAATTTGATTTTAAAAGTTTTACCGTAGCTGGCAGTCATTTCTTTCTCAAATTTCGCAATGTTGTAAGAGAAATTTGATATGTAGAGGGGAGGAGGTCTGGTGGATGTTGTTTTCTCACAAGGAGAGGCCGTGAAGTGCCCCCCTTCGATTTGGACGAGCTTTGGACACGTTATAGTGGAGGCAAAGTTATGCATATACCCAAAAGGATTTGCTCAGATACTCAACCGTTTTTGAGAAATTTGAGTCGAAAGTTTGGATTTTGGAGGCGAAGATCCCGGGATCAAAACCCGGTATGAACTTATGTCTTCGACATCTTCGATATCTTTTTTCATTTTTTTAAATTTTTTCAGAATGTATAAATGATATTCCGCCATATTTCAGTATATTTAACACTGTTTATAATGTATTTGTGTACTTTACATAATATTCTCGAGCCCGGTATAAGCTTTGGATGAAACCTCTCCACCACAGCAATGAATGGCGTGCGGCTAGCGCGCTCGCTTGGATGAGGAGTCTTGGAGGTCGGAGTTGGGTTTAAGGGATAACACCACTCGGACAGTTTTAAAAATTCGAATTTTTTTTGTTTGCTTAAAGTACTCTTTGCACATATAAAATTGATATCCCATTGATTATAAAACGATATCGAAAGTCAAAGGCAATTTTCGAGCTATAGAAGTAAAGCGCTCATCGGCGCGCTACGTCCTCATACGGCAGTTTAAAGTTTAAATTTTCAACGAAAACGAAGTTTTCTAATTGTTTCTTTAGTTTTTACTGTTAGTAAAGATGTTCGAGGTACCCGCAAAAGAGGCGTGAGGAATTTGTTGATTTGTTTGTTTATTTGTAACCGAAAGGTTTTATCCACGTCTAAACCGTAACGAAAACTTTAAACGCGTTTTTCTCAGAACAGTATTTCCGAAGTCGGTGGGCACTCTAGCTTCACCAATTTTCAATGAATCTACTTTCAATGAATCTATTTTGATTCAATTCAATCGTCACATATTTCTCTAGTGAAACACGTGGGGTTTTTTGAAAATATTGATATTTCGATTATCTATGCAACTTTAAGTAACGAAATTTGTGACAAAAAGTGTACTTTGTTACATGTTTTACTTTGAATCGATGCCACTTCAGTAAAAATGAATATTTTTTAAAACGGCCACGTGTTTCACTAGCTTTTGGACTAAGAAAACCAATTTCCTTTGTTTCACTGCACTAAATCACGTGTAGGCTGAGTTATCGTGCCCACCGTTTGACTATCTATTTTCGAAGCGCTCCCGATCATTAGCTGTCAAGCCGCCATTTTTCAGTACAGTGACTCACAAAATTATGTATACACCTACCAATTTTTGTTTTTCTCGCCCGTACTGCAGTGATAAATAACGGGAAAAAATTTGGAAAAATTTTATTTGAAGAACAGAACATACACAACATAGAAAGTACAACTTTGGTCATTGTAGATAGAGAACTTTTAACACAACAGTCAACTTTGCGAAAACATCGAAGAAAAAGAGCTCACAAAATTATGTATACACTTGCGAATATAACGCATACTGCAGCGATAAAAGCTAGTACTTATTCTCCAGAATGGGTTTTTCTCGTATTCGAAAAAATCGAAGATCTATGCGTTGCTAGGTAACCGTTGTTACGCGGTAGTCACGAGAAATTCTATGGTGAACGTGCAAAATTAGACGTGTTTGACGCAGCATTATAATGGCTCCACGAGGTAAAAATTTAAGTTTTGACATTCGCCAACTGATAGTGTACCTCGAGGCAAAAGGTAAGTCCTATACAGAGATTAGTGAACTCTTGAATGTGAAACGATCGACGGTTCAATAAGTCGTACAACGGTTCAAAAATTAGATTAGAAGAAGATTACCACCGAGATTGCAGCGGAATGTAATAAACATGTGAACCCCGAAACAATTCGCAGGAATCTTAGACGAGAGGGATATTGTTGTGTAATCATCCACCCATGTGGCAGAACGAGCCTGTAATAGAGCTTTATAAGGAACAGAGCTATATTACATTGCGGTGAATAGATATAGAGGAGCACAATCATTCAATACCAACGAGGAATCAGAGCGAAAGCAAATATCTATTATGAATAATCTAAAGCAGGCATGGGCAACAGCGGCTCTTAGAGCCGCTACAGTTTCGGCGGCTCGAACTTCTCCTCCAGTGGGTACCCCCACCAGCGATCCTCTCGCGCGATGGCTCGTGCGAGTGAGTCTCTACGGTACGGGTATATGTATGGTTATCCTTCTCTCCGTTCCGTTCACGCGCCGGAAGTGGGGACAGCGAAATCAGCGGAGGAGAAGTTGGGAGCCGATGTTGCCCATGCCTGATCTAAAGAATGCGGTGATAGATTGTATAAGCGGTTAGATCTCAAATCCTGCGGAGGTTAAACAAGATGCGGTGAAGCTACGATTATTCAAACGGACATGCATGGCGGTTACCGTTACGCGCGGTACAAGAACAATGGATTCCGATATCGAATGTTGCCACATGAGTGAGATTCGCGGTGAGGAATCTGGTGTGTCTGGAATAGTCAATAACAGAGTAATTCAGAGTAATAACAGAGTAAATCATACCTGGCGGTGAGTACAATTTGTGCAATAGCTCTGCGGTTTCTTACGATATAACCACTCGTCTTATCTTTATCGTGATTTAACGAGCTCGGGACGCCTCACTATGCTTCGAGCTAGAGCTATTTAAACTATTAAAGATAATTTAATAAATAGGCGGTGATCACAAGTTACGATTAACACAATGATAACTAAACGTGTGCACACTTCTATGAGAAAACCAATAATGGCGATCGATAGACGCCAACGGAAAATCATGAAGAACAGAGTTCATAAAGTTACAAGATTCGCCCTGCTCTCATGAAAATGCGTGCGTGCGGAGCGGGCCTGAGGTGACAGCAGGCAGATTATTGGCTAATTGGGCGATAAGCGCCCTCTGACGCTGATGGCGGTACGCGTGATCGATGCGGATAGAGAACCTCACGTGGTGCGGTGCCCCTAGAGGGCACTGCGATGCTAATTACCGAACAGATATAATGGCCGGGTAGCTCGTAAGAAACCGTTTGTAAATGAACGGAATAGAAAAATACGTTTACAATTCGCTCGTGATCATTATTTAAAGGATGAAACTTGGTGGAATAATGTAATATTTTGCGACGAAAGCAAATACAATGTGTTCGGGGCAGATGGCAGGAGTATGGTATGGCGGAAAAAAAATGAAGAACTCAAGAAGTCTAATTTACGAGGAACGGTGAAACACGGCGGTGGCAGCGTGATGGTCTGGGGTTGCTTTTCGGGAAATTTAATATTTATTGAGGGAAATATGAATAAGGAGACATATTTAAAGATTTTTTAAGAAAATCTCGTACAAAGTGCCGAAAAAATGGGTATACCAAGAACCTTCAAGTTTTACCAGGACAACGACCCGAAACACAAATCAAGATTGGTCCAGGAATGGCTCCTGTACAACGTCCCCAAATGCATGCAACCCCCGGCGCAATCGCCAGATTTGAACCCTATAGAAAATTTATGGGCGGAATTGGATGTTCGCGTGCATGAGACCCCAATTTCGTCCATATCAGAATTAAGAGATCGGCTCAAACAGGAATGGACCAAACTTCGCCCCGAATATATCCAAAAACTTATCGCAAGCATGCCAAGACGTCTGCAAGCCGTGATCGTCCTACAGGGAGGGCCTACAAAATATTAATTCTTGTCCTTACCCTTTCATTTTTACTTTATGTACAGTATTCGCAGTGTTTTTTTTTGTTCTCGAACAGTGTATACAAAATTTTGTGAGCTCTTTTCTTTCGATGTTTTCGCAAAGTTGACTGTTTTGTTAAAAGTTCTCTATCCACAATGATTTGTAGTAAACTCACTCACGTAAGGAACAGTTTTAATTTATTGCGTAGAAGTTTGGTTATACATAAGGCGCATCGCTGCGTAACGTTTGCACGGTTCTCACAAAAGACACTCACCGATCTCTATTACCACGCGGTTCGGCCGCTCGCATTGACCCACGTGGTTTCGGCGGCACGCATCGATATAACAGATCATGTGACAATTAGCGCGAAAATACAAATCGACAAATCGATTTTACCACAGATTAAAGTTGTACTTTCTATGTTGTGCATGTTCTGTTCTTTAAATAATATTTTTTCAAATTTTTTTTTCCGTTACTTATCACTGCAGTACGAGCGAGGAAAACAAAAATTGGTAGGTGTATACATAATTTTGTGAGTCACTGTATATCGAATACGAAAAATATTAATTTTCTACTTTAATGTACACACAATAAAGTAGTGCATTTACATTTTCATAAAAACTTCTTATTTCTTCAATCAAAATTCGCGAAAAAGCCTTGAATTTCGAGACGCTCGAGTGGTGTACCCCTTAAAGGCGGCCAAGATTGTAAATTTGTTGCTAAGAAGAATCGGGGGATTTGATGAAATGTTCGTGGCAGTGGGTGGGGGGATAGTGGTGGAAACCGTGGGTTTGCGGAGAATTTTCGAGTTTGTAGAATTTGAGGGAAGTTTGGATTTACGCTTCAATTTGCGCGCGGGCATGAATCCGTCGGCAGATGCAGTGAGAGATGAGGAGTTAGAAGAGGAAGACGAGTAGCCGTCACCAGTGTGGGTTGAGGCGTAAGCAGATTGGGTTTCCATGATGATGTTTTCACTTACGGTGCCGGAGATTAGTGAGCATTTGTGATCATGTGTAGAGGCGTTGGGGTGAGCGGGCGGGCTCTCTTCAGTGGTGGCGATGGCGGCGGCGGCTTGAAAACGACGGACGTCGTACAGCGTGAGAGAGGGTCTCGGAGTGGATTTCTTCGTCGATGCTGATTTTTTCACGACATCCTTTGGGTCCTTCTTGGGTGGCGCCAGGGTGAAGTGACCCAGGCGAACCCCAGGTATGAGCTCGTGGAAACAAGCGTGGCCTGGCGGTGTTGGTGGCGGCGGCGATGAATTGATAGTATGGGAAAGCCTAATGGCTTCCAATATAATTAGCCGTGAGGGCAGCAGGTGGAGGTAATTTGAACTGACAGAGTCTACGTGGTGATGCTCACTGGTCGAGGGCTCGATCACGAATGTTTCAAGAGTGTGTCCAAGAGTAGAATGATGATCCTGGAAACCTTTTGAAAATGTAATCTCGCGACAAGCCTTGTCCTGTCCCTTTTATTGGGAAAATTCAGGGTCCCTGACTTTTGGTGGGAGCGCGAGGTGGAGGGGATAACGGGGGAGGTTTAAGACATAGGGCGCTTCTTTCGAAATCTAATTTTTGCGCACCAGGCAAAAATGTGCTCCACGCCTCTAACGTCATATTAAGCTACTAACGGCGGGGCCTCAAGGATACTGGTGTGTGCGGTCGCTAGAGGAAGAATCTACTTTACCTCTTGAACAGGTCCCGAGGGTTAAATCGGAGGATTGGTAGGAAACTTCCTTACCTACCGATCCTTAAACATCCGAGAGAGTTTGTCGATTCATTATTTCTCGCTACGGTAATCTCAAGTAGTAACTATAAAAGAACAAGAAATGATAAAAAAAAATATTATGATCTATCTATCCTCTCAAACCTATGGGGACGTTACACTCGCATTACAAGTGAGGGGGCTACAACTAAAAGTTGAGAAGCAGTCCAAATCCGATACATGTGCACACGGAAAGAAGAAGACGTTTCATATTAAGAAGATAGAGGAACTTAAGAAGAAGCGACCGTGTAATTACTGCCATGAGGTCGGCCATTGGTATCGGAAGTACAAAAAGCGACTCGCTGTCTGTAAACAAAGCGAGAAGAGAACAGACGAAGTGTCCGGATCAGCATATATGTGTGATATTGTTGTGTTCTTCTCGGAAACCACAAATAAAGACGATTTAGTGTGGTTAGCGGATTCAGGTGCCAGTATGCACATGACCTACAGTCGCGATTTCTTCCGTGAGTTGGGACCTGTGAAAAATGTAAGTTCCGTTAAAATTGCGGGAGAATACTCCCAGCAGCCGGCGTAGGCACGATAGACATTGAAGCGTGTGTAAATAATAAACTAGTAAGTAGGCAATTGACAAACGTACTCTATGTCCCCGAGTTGAAGCGAAATCTATCTTCTATAAGTGCAATAACGGACAAAAAGTTTTCGTTCCACGGTTATCCGGATAAATGTGAAATTAGAGAAAATAACGGGACTTTATCCGCGATAGGGATTCGTTACAGTGATCTCTTCCGTATGCTCTTCAAAGTGAAGAAACCAGGGGAGTGTAATGTCGCTAGGCAGAATTCGTTAAAATTGTGGCATAAGAGATTAGGTCATATCAACATGAAAGCCATCCGGGAAACCGCTGATGTCGGTGCAGTAAATGGAATGGGAATCGAAAATCGAACCGAATTTTTCTGTGAGGCTTGTGTTTTAGGCAAGCAAGCTCAGAAGCGGCATTTATCAAGTAAGAGGGAGAAGACAAAACAACCGGGAGAAATGATTCACTCGGATGTTTGTGGCCCCATAAACGTCGAATCACCAGGAGGCTCAAAATATATTGCGCTATTCAAGGATGACTGCACAGGATTTCGAACGATTTACTTTATGCGGCACAAGTGTGAAGTCTTCCAATAGTTTAAGGAGTACGAGGCCCTTGTGTTCAAACAAACAAGCAACAAAATAAAAGTCTTACGTACGGATGATGGCACGGAATATTTGTCAAAAGAGTTCGGAGATTTTTTACGAGCAAAAGGAATTGCTCACGAGAAATCAACACCCTATGTTCACCAGCAGAACGGGCGTGCCAAAAGAGAGATGCGTACACTTGTCAAAAGTGCAAGGTCAATGTTGTTTGCCAAAAATGTCTCAAAAACACTATGGGCCGAAGCTGTCAAAACGGCAGCATATGTGTTAAATCGAACCATTTCAAAACAGATGAGCGGAATAAGTGCATACGAGAAATGGTTTGGTCGAAAACCCGATTTAAAGCATATGCGCGTGTTTGGGTGTACCGCATATAAAAATATACCAAAAGAAAAACGAAGGAAACTAGATCCGAAAAGTGAAAAAATTATTTTTGTTGGGTACGAAGGTGAGTCTGCAAATTATCGGTTATGGGATACTAAAACTCAAAAGATGCATGTAAGCTGCAATGTGGATTTCAACGAAACTGACGAAGAACCGGAAAACCGACCACCGAACCTGCGGAGAACGCAGTTTTTCAATTGACGTTTGGAGACTACGACGGCGTGGACCAGCAGGAAGTGGATGCACCACAACCAGTAGGCGCAGATCTTTTTGAAGATGCTGTAGAGCAACAAGGTCAAGATTTATCAGCAGGAAGACAGTTACGTGATAGGGGTAGTTTACGTGAGCCTAACAGGTATAGTGAGCGTGGATATGCATTTACAGTAGAGTCTGTGCCGTTGACGTACGATAGTGCGATCAACTGTGTGGATCGTGATAAGTGGCAGAATGCAATGTGTGGGGAAATGAGCGCGCTTCGAGAAAATGAAAGGTGAACACTCGAAGACCTTCCAGAAGGTCAAAATGTTATTGGATGTAAATGGGTGTATAATATAAAGTATGATTCGAGTGGTAGTAGTAAGCGTGATTAAGCGCGACTCGTAGCATGCGGTTTTTCGCAGCGTGCGGGAGTTGATTATTTCGACACATTCGCACCTGTGGTGCGCTATGAATCTGTAAGAATGCTTTTGTCGATCGTGGCAGCAGAAGATTTTGAACTTGGTCAGTTCGATGTCAAAACAGCTTTTCTGTATGGCGACTTGAGAGAAACAGTGTTTATGGAGCAACCGCGCGGTTTTAGAGATAAAACATATCCAAATGCAGTATGTAAGTTACACCGGTGTTTGTACGGCCTCAAGCAATCTCCTCGATGTTGGAATTCGAAGTTTGCACAGTTTTTAAAGGTGTTTAATTTTTTCCAAACAGAAAGTGATCATTGTGTGTTTTCTGGAAAAGTAGATGGAGAAGTTGTTTTTCTAGCACTCTATGTAGACGATGGTCTATTAATGTCAAACTGAAAATTTGCAATTGCAGAGGTTCTCAAAAATCTTGAAAGTAAATTTCAAATAATCATTGGAAACGTTGAGCAATTTATTGGAATTGAGATTGAGCGTGACCGTACAAACCGTAAGATAAAAATTCATCAAAGAACGTATATTCAGAAAATGTTCGAAAAATTTAGGTTAGAAGATGCGAATCCAGTAAGCGTTCCGGCCGAGCCTGGATTACATTTGAGTAAATTTCAGGATCTGCAAACCAAAAATGAGAACACTCATATTAGTAAAATTCCGTATCGTGGGGCAATAGGCTTGCTATTATTTGCTGCAAGAGTGAGTCGTCCCGATATTGAATATGCGGTAAACCAAGCGAGTCAGTTTCTAACGAATTACAGCCAGGAGCACTGGCAAGCGGTAAAAAGAATATTTCGATATTTAAAAGGGACGTTGAATTATGGAATTGTTTACCGAAACAGTGGGAGTAATTGTGAAGTGAGCGGATATACCCATGCCGATTATGCGGGATGGCTTGACACGCGAAAATCTACGAGCGGTTCCTTGTTTATATTAAATGGTGGTGCAATTGCGTGGGCCAGCCAAAGACAACGGTTAGTTGCTCTCTCCACGACCGAGGCTGAGTACATCGCTCTCGCTATGGGAACAAAAGATGCGATCTGGATACGCCGGATTCTATTAGAGTTAGGTTTTAAGTGTGAAAAAATACCAATGTATATAGATAATCAGTCTGCGATAAAGCTAACTAGTAATCCGGAATATCATAAGAGAACAAAACATATTGATGTAAGGTTTCATTTTGTTCGCGATGTCTATGAACGTGGCGATTTAAATGTAAAGTACGTAGAGACAAAACTGCAACTGGCAGATATTTTCACGAAACCGCTGGCTAAACAACAATTTATTTTTTTTGAGAAGTAAAATGAGTGTATTAAACCGATGCCAAATAAGTGGGAGTGTTGGAAGAATTGCTGAATTTAGCAGGTTGCACTGTTACAAATTGTATTACAGTGGCATAACTCTTTGAAACTCGCGGTTTGCCTAGTCCCACAATATATGTATTGTCGAGCTCGTTGCTTGTGTGTGTGTGCGTGTGTCTTATGCCAGCCCTTCGACTGTATGTCTGTCAACATAAGTAAGCACCGGTTATACCATTGCGGAGTTCAGTTCGCCTCGTGCTCTATTAGATGTAACTTGTCATATTAAATACAGATTTCTTTTCTTTTTGTGCTGTTCAAAGAGTACCGATTCATTTTTAACCCAACACATTTACATTGGAAACGCACTAGTTAAAAACAAGAACGGAATTGCTTATTTACACGTCATCAACACTAATTTGCACACAACTAATTTCAAAATTCCAACCGTAAAACTGTTACAATTGAACAAATTTCAAAGACACCGTTAGCAACTAAAAACCAAGATTGACAATGTGTTCCACGAGAATACGATGCAAAAAATCTGTACTGCAGTAACGGAAACAAACGAAGAGCGATTTCAGCAACTGAAACCGTTTCTTCACGTGGAAAATTTTAACAATGACGAAAAGGAACATGTTTTTAAATTAGCATCCGTATATCCTGCCTATTTCACATTCCAGGAGACAAATGTTGGAAATACCAATAACTATTACAAAGATTATCAATGAGCATTTATTCCGTTTGAATATACGTGTGAACCACCGTATCTTTCCACTTCCGTACTCTCGTCAACCGTTCCTTTTTCGGGTCCTCTCCTGACTGTCCGCGAGATCTTCCCCCACCACCGGTCTCGTGGCGATGCTCATCCTACCGATCAACGTACACTCTACTACCGAACGGTTCGATGTATAGTCCGTGTCATTAATTCCTACATTCGGCCATCCTGAAAAAAATGAAATCTGTCCTCAGATTCTATGCTTAAGTACTTCTGTGTCCCCTATACTTTGACCATTAAGTCATTCTTTTCTCTCCTTTTTTTCTTTTTTCATACGACCCAGCATGCCATCAATACCCGGGCTAACCGCTTGGTGTCTCTACAAGACCCAGCACGCTCGTTAGTTGACCGAATATTATTGACCGCTTGGATATCGTAAACTATCAGCTTAATTCTCATTCTATTCATATCTCAGCTCTAATGTCAACTTCAGATTTTTAATTTCATTGACAACTTTAACGTAAGCGACCCAGCATGCCGCCAATCGCCAGGGCTGACCGCTTGGTGTTTACTACGAAACCCAGCACGCTCGTCAGTGGACCGACTAGTGATGACCGCTTGGATATCACTGTCTCTCAACCTTTACCAATTTGCCATTAAAATCTGCTTCTTTTTATCTGCTCATCATTTTGACTAAAAGTATACGAACAGCACCTACACAAAAACATATCTACGCATATTGTACATGTGAACTTACGTGACCCACTCCTTCATGTGGTCAACCACAGCGGCTGTACGCGCTTTCCTATGTCCCTCTCGTAGATCCTCGACCTCATACCTATCGTTAGGGAGTATTTTTGTTACCCTGAATGGTCCTTTAAACTTTGGGTTTAGCTTCCGACTAGTTCCGGTGGCGACTTCACTTGTAATTCTCAGCATTACTAAATCATCCTGGTTGTAGCGCGTAGCTTCCCGCCTCATTTTATCGTACCGCTCCTTCTGTAATTTTTGATCAGCAGAAATATGATCCGATATCTTCTCGCGCAATTCTTTCAAATCCACTCGCTGGAGTTCGCCTCGCACTTCCGCCAACAACCACGACTCTGCTACTGGCATTCCTTCGTAGCCCATTAACGCCTTAGTGGGAGTTTCATTAATTCCCTTATTATAACTTGTATTCAACGCACTTTGCACTTGTTTTACATACTTGTCCCATTCATTTGATTCTTTCCCTACTGTTACCGCAGCGAGCGAATTAATAATCGTTCGGTTATACCGTTCGCACTGTCCATTAGCTCCCGGTACCGCTACCGCATTTACAGTGTATTTGTAACGCCCTGTACATTTTCTCCGATATTGTAATTCATAGAATCACATCCGGTCCCACGGCGCTTATCACCGTGCATGAGCACATCGAATCTACGAATGCTGACACCAGGCCATTTAGACAAAGACCTGCAGCAAGGCCCAACGTTGCGCGGCCCCACTGTAGATCTCTCGGGAGCACACTCTCAGTCAGTCACCGTAACGTTACACACGTCGCCTCTCGCTCCATATTCTTTTCCCTTCTCGTTCCTTGTATTCAGTCATTTAAATAAATATAAATTCAGTGCTCATTCCAACCGTTAATTCATCGCCGACCACACTGCCACTAATCCCATCACAAATTGGTGGCAGCGTCATTTCCCATCACATGTTTAACATGTCGCGCAAAATGTCTTGAACGAGTTCGCTGTGAACGCGGTACCCCTATCACTTATTATCCTAACAGGAGTGCCAAATAAATACATTATATCTAACAATATCTTGACAACTCGTTTCGCACGTGTATCCCTAACAGGCTCGATTATTACGAATTTCGTGAACGCATCTACTGCGACCAACAAATATTTGTTTTTCTTTTTGGTTGTTTTGAATGGCCCTACGTGGTCTACATGTATCGTATGGAACGGTATCGGCTCCTTAGGGATCGGATTCAATTTCCCTTGCTTTTTCGTCGCACTCTCTTTATAATAAGCACAATTTAAACACGCTTTAATGTATTTACCTACAAATCGCCGCATCGCTCGGAACCAATTGTTTGTTTGTATACGTCGGAGGGTTTTCTCAAGTGCCATGTGTCCACCGCCATCGTGACACAATCGACAAATCTGCATTCGTGCCTCCTTAGGTACCACCCAGAGTTCGGTGCCGTCCTCCAACTTTCTAAAATTCTTCCCATCCTTAATCTTATAATTGTCAAAGTATTGCTTAGTCGCAGGGTTTATTTTTTCTGCCTCAAGTATGCCCCGAATGCATCGAAGCCGATCGTCTTGCAGTTACGCCGCTAACACCCAATCACCTTCTGTTAAATCAATTTGATTAATGACGATCGTCGCTATAGGATTTCGGCTGAGTGCATCAACGTGATTCATCCTGGATCCTAGTCGATACTTAATCTCGAATACGAATTCTTGTATTTCTAGCCACCACCGTCCGATCCGCGGCAACAGATCCTTTTTCGTAAATGTGGTCCGCAACGCGTTACAGTCCGTTACAACTGTGAATTTCCGTCCCAGCAAATATACACGAAAGTGTCTTACCGCATACACTACCGCCATCGTTCCTAATTCGTAGGAGTGATAGTGACGTTGATCGACTGTTGTTTGTTTGCTATAGTATGCGATCACTCGTTGTCGCCCTTCTAAATCTGCCTGCATTAACATCGCACCTACTCCCAACGAGCTAGCATCTACGTGTAGTTCTGTATCCAAATCAGGGTTGTAAATAACGAGTGTAAGGCGCGTAGTCAATTCTCGATTAACGTCATCGAATGCTTTCTGCTGTTCAGCTTTCCATTCCCACGGAACATCCTTCCCTGTGAGCCTGGTTAAGGGCTCGACCATCGTAGCGTGGTTCCTAACAAACCGCCGAAAATAACTCGCTAGCCCAACGAACTGTCGGATTTGTTTGACGCTTTGAAGTTCTTTAATTTTTAATACCGCCTCTATCTTATCCTTTCCGGGTCTAACGCCTTCCTCGCTTATCTCTTGGAGCCGTTCGAAACCTTCCGCCATAGTTTTTGAAGGTATTATGATGTCATCGATATAAGGGAAAGCTATCGTATTTTTCAATGACCCTAAAACCAAATCCATTAATCGTTGGAATACTGCCGGGGCGTTCGTTAATCCAAACGGCACCCGTAGGAATTCGAAATGACCGTCCGGTGTAACAAACGCCGTCTTCGCAACAGAGTTTTCTTTTACAGGGACCTGATAAAATCTCGACGCTAAATCTAACCCCGCAAAGTATTTATTCCCGCCTAGTCGATCGATTTGATCTTCTATCAAAGGTAATGGATATTTATCTTTTATTGTGATATTATTCAAACGCCTGAAATCCACACACATGCGCTGGTGGCCAGTTTTCTTTTTTACTAATATTACTGGATTCGCATAAGGCGACTCGGACTCTGGGATAATACGGTTCTCTAACAATTCTGCAACAATGTCACGTAGGATCGCCCGTTCGGTTTCCGCCATCCTGTACGGCCTATAAACTATCGGGGTGTCAGTGCTGCATTTAATTTCAAGGGACACAGTATCCGTTTTTCCCAAACAACTCAACGAAGACGATATGCAATCTGAATAGTTTTCTAATAGCCTAACGCATTTCATTTTATCTTGATCACTTAATTTACTCAACGAGTCATACGTTCGCGCGATTATATCTTTTTCGTCCGTAACCTCTATGGGATTCACATCAATTATCGGTACATTTTGAAGTATCATAGTATTGCCCAACATTACTGTCATTACATGCGGTTGATTTATAAAATCGCGCCCGATTATTAAATCATAAGCAAAATCTTGATCAGGCACAATAAACGCGTATACTTTTGCTGACGCATCCATAATGCGCACGTCGATTTGCGCACGTTCGGTTACACACGTTGCGCTGCCAAAACAGTTCCTTAAAATTACAGTTTTGCCCTGCTCTCGGATTAAATTACATCTATCTGCCTATGACGAACGCATAATCGTGTTCGAACTCTCGGTATCGATTAAACAATCAATTTTTTGTCCATTCACCAAAGCTTGATTTAAAATTGTGTCACCATTATTTCGTGTTATCAGCGCGTTAACATTTTTTGAAAAAGGACACTTGTCCTGCGAATGACCGTACTTTTTACAATTATCGCATATTATTTTCGGCTTTAGACAATTTTGTGCAAAATGACCTTTTGTTCCGCAATTATAACATGTTGGCTTCTCGCGTGAAAAATTAGCCTCGTCATTTTTATCGTGTTGGTGTGTTTTCCCTACCTTCTCCTTACCACGGACTTCAAATCTCGACGCGCTCGCTCGCTGATTCGTAGAGTCTTCAAACGCTTCAGTATGTTTATTATCGCTAGGCACGCTGCCCATATTATTCAAATACGCGTATAGTTCATTCGCATGTACGTGTTGCGCCGATCGCACCGTACGAGCCATGCCTTCGTCCGCGATACCGCCAAATAAAGCATCAACCATATATTCATCCGGAATAACAATATTTAATGCTCTAAGCTTCGAAAGTTTTAAAAAACAATAATCGCCTAATTTTTGTCCCGGCACAGTTTCATAGTTTGCGGCATCTTTTAACAATTTTGAAAACGGAATTTTTCTGTGAAACTGATCAATTGAGGCGCGTTTCATTTCATGCCACGGTAAATCGTAATGATTCTGTTGATCGTACCATAATCTAGCATTACCTTTTAATCTGGTCGCAATAAGTCGCATAATACAGTCATCGTCCAACATATATCGCTGTGCTAAGCGGTCCGTTCGTTTGACCCAGTCTTCGATCCAAACATTGTCTTTATCTGGATCAAATTCACTGATGAGATACTCGTCATTACTACGAATCACCATGCTGACATGAGGCGCCTGTTTCAGCGATTTCAATTCCCTTTTTAACCTTTTTAATTCCTTCTTCACATCTACCTCTGAGGATTCTGCGAAATCGTTTCTACTTCGCGACCGCGAACGTGTCCTAACACGTCTTCGCGTCGGTTTGTCTTTAGATCTCGGTCGAACCATTTTCACTTTTCACAAAATGAACGCGGTAATCCCACTTCTGATATGTAAAAATTTCCGGTGTTTCATCCCTGACGGCCTTCAGTGAGGGACCCATTTCTATCGCCCGCACGGGTCAACCAATGACAGCGACGGTACCGATGACCGTAACCCCATTGGAGGACCCCTGCGACTCAAAAATATATAAAAGGGATGGGGTTTCCAAAAAGGGGCACATTCTTTTACGGAATATTGACGTCGTACGCCTTGAGCGCTTAGTGTGGTTTTGCTACATCTTATTTTGTATTTCACTATTGAGATCTGATTAGGTTTTGCTGGGTTTCCTAGTCCTCGCAGCGAATGCTGGATCTGTCTTTACTCCCAGTAAATAAAGAGTTCTTTCCTAATTTCGATTAGTCTTACAGATATGTTGGAAATACCAATAACTATTACAAAGAATATCAATGAGCATTTATTCCGTTTGAATACACGTGTGAACCACCGTATCTTTCCACTTCCGTACTCTCGCCAACCGTTCCTTTTTCGGGTCCTCTCCTGACTGCCCGCGAGATCTTCCCCCACCACCGGTCTCGTGGCGATGCTCATCCTACCGATCAACGTACACTCTACTACCGAACGGTTCGATGTATAGTCCCTGTCATTAATTCCTACACAAATTAGGAAATACTACAGTTTTGAAACATAAAATTCCAACGACCGACAAAACTCCAGTTAATACAAAACAATACCGTTATCCCCCAGTTCATAAAAACGAAATCCAGAAGCAAGTTCAAAATTTACTTGACAAAAATATTATACAACCGTAAAAATCTCCTTATAACGCACCCGTTTGGATTGTTCCAAAAAAATCTGATTCCAATGGTAACAAAAAATGGCGCATGGTTATCGATTATAGGAAATTAAATGAAAAACAATCATGGATGCTTACTCTTTACCAAACATTACTGACATTCTGGACCAATTAGGCAATACCCGATATTTCTCTGTTTCCGATTTGGCATCTGGCTTTCACCAGATCGAAATACACCCAAATGATAAAGAAAAAACCGCTTTTTCAACAATAAACGGACACTATGAATTTAATCGAATGCGATTCGGACTTAAAAATGCACCCGCGACTTTTGAAAGAATTATGGATATTGATTTAACAGGCCTTCAAGGAAATGATTTATTTGTATACCTTGACGATATTGTTATTTACGCGAATACACTTTCGGAACACGCAAAAAAATTTCACCGATTAGCAAATAGACTGACCGACGCTGGATTGACCTTGCAGACTGACAAATGCCAATTTTTAAAAAAAGAAGTTACGTATTTAGGCCATACAATTACGGAGCACGGAGTAAAACCGAATTTAACTACACTTGACGCTATACAAAACTTTCCAATTCCAAAAAACAAAAATAGCATTTGACAATTTTCTGGACTTACTGGCTATTATAGACGATTTATAAAAACTTACGCAAAAATTAGAGCACCTTTAACTAAACTACTTCAAAAAACTGTAGAATTCAATTGGACTGACGAAATGCAAAAATCATTTGATCTTTTAAAACAAAAAATTACTGAACGACCTATCTTGCGATACCCAGACTTTTCAAAAAAATTCACCCTTACGACAGACGCATCAGACTATGCAATCGGTGCAGTTCTCGGTCAAGAACACGAAAAATTTAACCACCCTATAGCTTTATTCTCAAAATCACTTTATAAACCGGAACAATTATACGACCCCATGCGTAAAGAACTTTTGGCCATGATAAAAGCAATCGAACATTTCCGACCGTACTTATATGGACACCGTTTTACTTTGATCACTGATAATAGAGCGTTAACATATTTGAAAAATAAACCAAATCCACCGCAACAACTACAACGTTGGCAAGTTCTACTAAACGACAATGATTTTGAAATTCTTCACCAACCCGGAAAACTAAATGTAGTCGCAGATGCGTTATCTCGAAACCCAGTGAATGTTATGCCCATCAGGCCTAGAGAACCTCTTCAGAAAATTCGGAAACGCAAGAAACAAAAAGATTAAAGGAAGTCCACCAAACCCATACTCGAGAAAGATCCACTTCAGACGAATCATCGGGAAATCCAGCACCGCTAAAGAAACCGCACATCGACATTATACCAGAAACGGAAACAGAAACAGACAGTGACACAACCAGAGAGGCCAAATCACATAACCACACAAACTATAGACGAGAATAACCGCGACACAACATCGTCCAGCGATGAAGCAGAACCGCCAAAACGGACAAGGACCAGGAAACGTACAAAAGGCACAACGGACCAGGATTCACAAACATATAATCAGACCAAACGCAAAGTATATAGGAAAAACGAGAACACTCTCGTAACAAACGAACACAGCACACACGCTAGCAGAAAACATCGGAAAGAAAGAGGTTGCAATACCACCAGTTGATTTTAGGTCATCTTCGAAACCGCAAGACAAAAAAACGCCGGACAACAAAAACAATTACAACAACGAATTGCCAAATTCAGCACAATGTATACAAAATTTAAGTGAAAATGACACATAAAATCTCTCCCCAACTACCGGAAGATGATAGTCTTGGAAAAATTCCAACGCAATCAAGACAGGATGACATTGTACCAGGCAATCGGCATACATCACCTGACGTCGAGCCCAATTTTCGGTCACCGACAAATATACGGCAAAACCCGGTTGATATACAGGAACCACGACCAGGTACGTCAAAGGAAATACAACCCAGTACATCGGAAAAACTACAATTCATTACGTCAAAAGGGTTACGATCCAGAATATTAATGAAATCACAGTTAGTTTGTTGGCAGTGGGTTATATTTGATTATATGTGAATGTGAAGCAATGATGTATGTTGAAGTTACAGGGTGATGATACGTGATTATATATTTTTGATTTTGGTTGAACGTGTGAATTCTGTTTGTATTATACATATTACAGTCGTTGTGCTTCATGGTATAGTATCGATATCATGGTAAGAAAGTACTCGCATTGTAACAATTCTAGGTCCGTATTCTATTGCGTGTCTTGGAGGAATTTCGAAATTTCTATAATGTGCTCTTGCAGGTGGTGTTATATTTTCAGCCATTTCAATTGCCATGTTTCTATTATTGGGTGATCTTCGTCTATTGTTTCTACGTGAATTGGTTATGCATGAAATTACTTTTAGTAATCTTGATATCTTTAAAAACTGGACTCGATTTTGACAATCCGAAGGTTAAGGTTTATTTTAACAATGCTTTAAACTAGAACTCAGTCTAGGCTTTAAGAATACGATTTTGGAGTTAGACAGATGTTCTCAGTGATGAGTTCGAGGGTGATCTGAGGATATTCTGTAATGATGGAAATAAGGAAAGGTGATTATCGTGGAAGCGAGGATGTGGAGGGGATGATGAGTAGGACGTTGCGAATGGAAAATTCAGAGAGAGAAAGCTAGGAATTTGGATGTTGGACTCGGTGATAAGGGTAGGTATGCGAGGGAGCGTGATTCAGGGTTTAAGAGGAGTTTGGCAGTGTACAAAATATTGACTATGACTAGCTTATGACTAACTTACGATTAGAAATGGAGGAGAGTGAGGTCGGTTCATTACAACTGTTGCAAATGGGGCTATTGAAAAGCCTGTAAATTTAGGAACTTTTTCTAAAAATGATAAACGGTGGTTTAAATGATGTATTTTTGCGATTTCTTTTGCTTTTAGAATGACTGTTTTTAACGATATCTCAGTTTTATCCAAGTCATTGTTCATACTACCGGATTCTAATGCTTGCGTAAACGTTTGAGTTTCTGCTAGTATTTCTGATACGTTTGTATATTCTGTTAATTTAATGGCTTTTTCCATCATTCTAGTGATGTTTAAAACTATGGTATGCGAAAAGTTTGTTTTTATGGAAGAAGTTATTTGTATAGACGTATTAGCTTTACTATTTTGGTTTTTGCTTTGCAAGTGGGGTCACTTTGTATAATACCTGTTTCTTGTATTATTTGTATAGATAATTCTTGGTTATTGCAAATTATATATAAAAATTCTTTTTTATGTGCTGAATATAACCGTGCATTACTATTTCTGATTCTTGACCAATAGGTTTGTTTCAATGTTTTGATCTGGATATCACAGGTTTCCAAATTGTCAAATTGAGAGTTTACTAGTAGTTGTATCTCGCATTCGGTATTATCATTTACGCGTTGTACTGGGTTGACCTGATTGCAAATATATTGAATATTTTGGTTTTTACATTCGTTTAAGCTTAATAAGTTAAAGTAGGTCTCAAAATCTTCTGAAATTACTGTATATCGAGTGTTTGGTTTTATAAACGCGAATTGTGAACTGTTGTTTAGCATAAATTGCCTTACAGGAACTGGTAAATGTTCGTAGAGCTTATATGTCATCAAATTTAATAGTGGTATCTTCAATAGATAAATTAGTGTTTCTTTTTTATGAAAAATAGTTAGATCTACTACATGAATTAAATTTGGTATATATTTAATATCTAATGGGATCGGAAATTCTGTATTTGGCATTGTTTTCTGTATTAATTTTGAGCACTTAGTAAAATTTGTTCCGGGTTTAGAATTTGAGGGTGAAATTGACCTGTTTTTGAAAAAAGAATGGCATCTATTAGCGTATTTGTATCTAACTCCAATTCTGCTAGCTCTTCGTCAATTTGTGTTGCATACTCTATAGCTTTTTGGTTATGTTGCAACGCGTGCATGTGATTTTTTAAAGACAAGAGTGCTACGTCTATTTTCCTTGTATCTTCCTCTAGCATTTTAGTTTATTTCTTTATCTGTTTTCGTGAGATGTCGAAGCCTGATCTAATTATATGTGTTTGGTTTTGAACTATTTCCGCTAATTCTTGTGTGTTATTTGATACTGCTTGTATTTGCTATATATGCGTTCGCCATCTTCTGCGTCTAATGTGCCGAATAGTGCTTTTTGAATTGTTCCTATGAAGTCGAGGGGTGCGCATCTTATTCTATTAGTGGTGTCTGGTGCATATGGAATTAATCCTTGGAGAATAGTTTCTGAGTTTTTAATTGTTTTTAAGCGAGATTCCATTACTGCGAGCTGTCCAGAAACTAAGCAGTTTGTTACTACTATGTGGCAATATTGTTTGGTTCCTTTTAAGTTTTCTGTAACTTGTATTCGTCTGTCGGTTAATCCGTTGGTTGTCACGTACATACCGAGTGTCCAAGTCGTATGGTGTGATTGTAATGTTCCTATTATTTCGGAGTGTAGTCCAGAGTTCCGGGTGAGTGGTGTTATTTTGAATGGGTACTGTGCGCTTAAGACGTGCGCGAGGCATCTGTAACATGTGCCAATTTTAGTTTGTCTACGTGTACTACTTTGGTTTTATTATTGGCGATTTTGAGTTTAATATTATTTGTATCTAAAACTTGCATGATTTCGAAAGGTCCTACATAATTGCTTTGAAGTTTATCGGTTTTTGGTTCACGTAACAGGAATACGAGCTGTCCGGGTTGGAAATTCGGTACTTTGGTTCTGTTGTCGTAATAGCGTTTTGTGCGTTCTTTAAATTTTATCCGTTTTTCTTAGGCTGTTTGTCGTGTGTCTTTTAAATGTTTCGTCAAACTAGTCAGATATTCGTCGTATGTAACTCATTTTTCCAGTGGTGGGAATTCCGAAGGTGTATTGTGTATAAATGCCTTTTTACCAAATATAAGTTCGTGTGGTGTTATGCCTATTGTTTCATGTAAGCTTGTGTTATATAAAAATGTTGCAAATGAAAGCCAGTCATCCCAATCATGGTGTTCATTAACATAGTGTTTAAGGAATTCGATGAGTCCATGGTGACTACGTTCGAGAGCTCCATTCGACTGAGGGTGGTATGCTGACGTTCGGTATTGCTTAAATTGGAAAAGGTTTGCGAATTCTTTAAATGTGTCTGACATAAAATTTCTGCCTTGATCAGATAAAATTGCGCGTGGTGCTCTGAATGTACAGATTAGATGAGTTGCTAACGAGTTGCTTTATCTACGTCTATTGATGTTTGTTGTTTTAGTTGAATTGCAATGCCAAATTTGCTAAATAAATCCATAACTGTTAGGATGTACTCCTTTCCTTGCGCTGTTTTCCGTAGTGGACCGCAAATATCTATAGCAATTTTGTCAAATGGTTCCGCGGGTGAATCTGTTATAATCATTGGTGCTTTATCTTTCACTTGCACTAATTTGTTTTTCTGACAACTAAAACATTGTTTAATATGTTTGCGGATATCATCTCTCATGTCTTTCCAATAGTATTGTGATTGAATTATATTATACATTTTTGAAACGCCTTTATGTCCGCCGATTGTGGATTCGTGAAGCTCTTTAATAATTCTTTTTCTTTCCTCTGAAGGAGGGACGGTAAGAAGACCTTCGCATAATGTAATTGTTATTTCAGAACCTAATGTATAGAGTCGTATAAAAGTCTTAATGTTAGACCATAAAAATAAGTCAAGAATTTTTAGATCTTTACATATTGTACATATTGTAAATTCTAGTCTTTTTAATACATCTACTAGAGTTGTTATACACTGTTTCAAGGTTTGCAAATTTGTTGAATCTGTGAATTTTTGTTACAAACCATGCCAAAGTAGCATGTTATTCCACGGCGTGTAATTAGAATATCTCCAATTTGTGGATCACATTGTCAAAGTGACTCTTGATTAATTTTTCTTTTTTCAGTTAAAATTTCGGTAGGCATTGTGTTTAAATTGCAGTCGGCAGATAAGAAGTATCCGATATTATCCTTTTTTGCCAAAAGATGTGTTTGTGAAATTTTAATATTGTTGCTAATTGCCCTGTCGTCAATTATAGTAGCGCTTCTGGTTGTTGGTTGTTTTGTTGGTAAAGTTATGCGTTTTCTGTGGTATTGTGAGGGTTGAAAAGGTTCGTCGTCTGTGTTGTGGATTATATCGCTGTCCGTGTCGTGTTCGGATTGTACATTAATCGCGTGTCTGTTATGTGCTCGCGGTGGTTTTTTTATTAATTGTATTCGTTTCCTTTGGCGTGCTGAGTTGTGATTTCATTAATATTTCGGGTCGTAATCCTTTTTACGTAATGGATTGTGGGTTTTCCGATGTACTGGGTTGTATTTCTTTTGATGTACCTGGTCGTGGTTCCTGTATACCAACCGGGTTTAGCCGCATATGTGCCGGTGATCGAAAAATTGGGCTCGACGTCAGGTGACGTATGCCGATTGCTTGGTACAATGTCATCCTGTCTTGGTTGCGTTGGAATTTTTCCAAGACTATCATCTTCCGGTAATTTGGGAGAGATTTTATATGTGTCATTTTTGCTTAAATTTTTTATGCATTGTGCTGAATTTGGCAATTCGTTGTCGTCATTGTTTTTGTTGTCCGGCGTTTTTTTGTCTTGCGGTTTCGAAGGTGACCTAAAATTGGGTTGCACTGGTGGTGTTGCAACTTTCTTCTTTCCGATGTTTTCTGCCGTTTCTGACGACGGTGACCTGAAGTTCGGCTGCACAGGTGGTCGTGCAGTAACATTATCTCCGATTTTCCTTTCCATTTTCAGTGATGGTGACCGTTTTTGTGTATATATGTGTGTTTGCAAAGTGTGTTCTCGCGGTGTGTGTCGCGGCATTGTTCTTCGGGGCTGCTACACGTGTTCTCCTGCGTGTGCGTATCTCCAGCGTGTTTGTTGCTGTCTGCGAGCGGATAAGTGCGTCGCTGTTGGGCGTGTACGTCTAGCCGATGTGTGCATGGCTGAGGAGGTGTGTTTGTAGCGTGTGCGCTGTATTCTTGCTGCCTAGCGTCGGTAGGCTTGTTTTCCCGTGTGTGCATATCTCCAGGGTGAGCGTCTGGTAGATGTGTGCATGGCTGTGGGAGTGTGCTGCTAGCGTGTGTGCTGTGTTCGTTTGTTACGAGAGTGTTCTCGTTTTTCCTATATACTTTGCGTTTGGTCTGATTATCTGTTTGTGAATACTGGTCCGTTGTGCCTTTTTTACGTTTCCTGGTCGTTTTCCGTTTTAGTGGTTCTGCTTCATCGCTGGACGATGTTGTGTCGCGGTTGCTCTCGTCTATAGTATGTGTGGTTGTATGATTTGGCCTCTCGCTCGCTCTTGTACTTTCGTTGTGTGGTTCCTTGTTTGTGTCACTGTCTGTTTCTGTTTCCGTTTCTGGTATAATGTCGACGTGTGGTTTCTTAAGCGGTGCTGGGTTTCCCGATAATTCGTCTGAAGTGGATTTTTCTCGAGTGTGGCGTTGGTGGACTTCTTTTAGTCTTTTTGTTTCCTGCGTTTCTGAATTTTCTGAAGAGGTTTCTCTAGGCCTGATGGGCATAACATTCGCTGGGTTCCGAGATAACGCGTCTGCGACTACATTTAGTTTTCCGGGTTGGTAAGAATTTCAAAATCATAGTCGTTTAGTAGAACTTGCCAACGTTGTAGTTGTTGCATTTGTTGGATTTGGTTTATTTTTCAAATATGTTAATGCTCTATTATCAGTGATCAAAGTAAAACGGTGTCCATATAAGTACGGTCGGAAATGTTCGATTGCTTTTATCATGGCCAAAAGTTCTTTACGCATGGGGTCGTATAATTGTTCCGGTTTAGAAAGTGATTTTGTGAAGAAAGCTATAGGGTGGTTGAATTTTTCGTGTTCTTGACTGAGAACTGCACCGATCGCGTAGTCTGATGCGTCTGTTGTAAGGGTGAATTTTTTAGAGAAGTCTGGGTAGCGTAAAATTGGTCGTTCGATAATTTTTTGTTTTAAAAGATCAAATGCTTTTTGGGTTTTATCGGTCCATTTAAATTCTACGGTTTTTTGAAGTAGTTTAGTTAAAGGTGCTGTAATTTTTGCGTAATTTTTATGAATCGTCTGTAATAGCCAGTAAGTCCAGAAAATTGTCGAATGCTCTTTTTGTTTTTTGGAATTGGAAAATTTTGTATAGCGTCAAGTATAGTTAAATTCGGTTTTACTCCGTGCTCAGTAATTGTGTGGCCTAAATACGTAACTTCTTTTTTTTTAAATTGACATTTGTCGGTCTGTAAGGTCAATCCAGCGTTGGTCAGTCTGTTTGCTAATCGGTGAAATTTTTTTTGTGTGTTCCGAAAGTGTATTCGCGTAAATAACAATATCATCGAGATACACAAATAAATCGTTTCCTTGAAGACCTGTTAAAACGATGTCCATAATTCTTTGAAAAGTTGCGGGTGCATTTTTGCATTTTTGAGTTTATAGTTGAAAAAGCAGTTTTTTCTTTGTCATTTGGGTGCATTTCGATCTGGTGAAAGCCAGATGCCAAATCGAAAACAGAAAAATATCGAGCATTGCCTAATTGGTCCAGAATGTCAGTAATGTTTGGTAAAGGGTAGGCGTCCATAATTGTTTTTTCATTTAATTTCCTATAATCGATAACCATGCGCCATTTTGTGTTACCATGAGAATCAGATTTTTTTGGAACAATCCAAACGGGTGAGTTATAAGGAGATTTTGATGGTTGTATAATATTTTTGTCGAGTAAATTTTGAACTTGTTTCTGGATTTCGTTTTTATGGACTGGGGGATAACGATATTGTTTTGTATTAACTGGAATTTTATCGGTCGTTGCAATTTTATGTTTCAAGTCTAGTATTTCCTAATTTGTCTCCTGGAATGTGAAATAGGTATGGATATGCGGATGCTAATTTAAAAACATGTTCCTTTTCGTCATTGTTTAAATTTTCCACGGGAAGGAATGGTTTCAGTTGCTGAAATCGCTCTTCGTTTGTTTCCGTTACTGCAGTGCAGATTTCTGCCTCGTATTCTCGTGGAATACGTTGCCAATCTTGGTTTTTAGTTGCTAACGGTGTCTTGGAAATTTGTTCAATTGGTAAAAGTTTTACAGTTGGAATTTCGAAATTAGTTGTGTGCAAATTAGTGTTGATAACGTGTAAATAAGCAATTTCGTTCTCGTTTTTAACTAGTGCGTTTCCAATGTAAATGCCAGAGGATGTTTCAATTTTTTCTATGAAGCCTTCTTGAAGATTTGTTGATTCTAATCGGACGAACGTTTGAATTTTAGTTTTGGGGGGAATTGAAATTGTTTCGCGTTGATTGAATGGTAATTTTTTGTTTTTGTATACAGGGTGTCCCGTAATTGGTGTAACACCGGGAACTGGGGGGTAGCTGGGGTGAATCTGAACTACTTTGTCCTTTACCAAAATGTTGATCGCGCCTTCGTTTTTAAATTATTAACGAAAAACGCTGGCCAACCAGAGCGCGTAAAACTCGCGCGCTCGACCGCAAGAGCGTTGTCTCTGGACCGCGCTCGACCGTAGCCGTGAACAAACGCACTGGCACAGCGTGGATATCGAGGTAAGCGTACGGCAAATGATACATCGTCTTAAATCGAATAACGCGAAATGATTCGAAATTCATGATTAACAAGTAAACGAATAAGTCATTTAATACCTCTGTTCAGTAGTTTTACGCGTTATCCGAATGGAATAGAGTTTTAGTACTCGTGAAAAAAATTATTCTAAATAACACGTTTTCAGGTGCATAAGTTATGTTTTAAGGAAGATGATTTTAATAACTAATGTCAGAAAAATCTTGTAAAGCTCACCCACTCATCCAGCGATTAACCTGCTTCGACGGAAGTGGGTCTTTGACACTGTGCCGATCCTGCACTTCAAGGAACCTGTCAACAGCTGAGGCCGGGTCGGTGAACTCTCTTCACTGCACGATCACTTTAATTGCACGCCTGAACACCTACAAACAGAACTTTTCGAGGGACGATCGTATAAACACTGTCGGAAATGAGAGACTACCCACGGTAACAAAAAAATTCACCCACGTTATTTATCGAAGAATTAAAATAAATTCACTTGGTCGCGTAAAAATTCACTTGTCTCCAGTAATCCAGTAAGTTGTGGCAAGGTAGTGCGTAGCGCACAGCTGACCGTGGGTATCCGCGGGACTTGAGCGACGGTCACTTTACCGAACGTGCATTTCACTGCACCGATACCTCGTAATAACACAATTACGTACAGGAACGTAACAGAACCCACGTTAGAGAGATTGGTGGCCCTGAGAAGGGCCGATTGTCTTATGTGAAGAACATACAAAATCATGCAACTTTCAACTTTCGATTTTTTACGTCTGATCTGAGAGAATCTCGTAAACGACTGTTCAAAATAATTTTCGATCGCGCATCGATCGCACGCAGATTCTTCTTCGCCTACCAATCTCCGTCGACTTGACGACGGCCGGACCACACACATAAAACATACGTTTATACCTGAATTCTGTCACACTTATCCCGCGACACTGTCGCGACACACTACACGTCTACTGCATACATTGTATCACGATACGATGGATATTCGTCAAAGAATCGTATACGACACATTGTATCATCTGAAAAATGGAATGGGAACCAGAAAACGCTTAAGCTGGCAGAATCGCTCTACCACCCGAACACAATGCTTCGGTCCAACGCAGAGTATTCCAATATGTTTTTCGTATTCGCGCAATTGTGTTATTACGAGGTATCGGTGCAGTGAAATGCACGTTCGGTAAAGTGACCGTCGCTCAAGTCCCGCGGATACCCACGGTCAGCTGTGCGCTACGCACTACCTTGCCACAACTTACTGGATTACTGGAGACAAGTGAATTTTTACGCGACCAAGTGAATTTATTTTAATTCTTCGATAAATAACGTGGGTGAATTTTTTTCTTACCGTGGGTAGTCTCTCATTTCCGACAGTGTTTATACGATCGTCCCTCGAAAAGTTCTGTTTGTAGGTGTTCAGGCGTGCAATTAAAGTGATCGTGCAGTGAAGAGAGTTCACCGACCCGGCCTCAGCTGTTGACAGGTTCCTTGAAGTGCAGGATCGGCACAGTGTCAAAGAGCCACTTCCGTCGAAGCAGGTTAATCGCTGGATGAGTGGGTGAGCTTAACAAGATTTTTCTGACATTAGTTATTAAAATCATCTTCCTTAAAACATAACTTATGCACCTGAAAACGTGTTATTTAGAATAATTTTTTTCACGAGTACTAAAACTCTATTCCATTCGGATAACGCGTAAAACTACTGAACAGAGGTATTAAACGACTTATTCGTTTACTTGTTAATCATGAATTTCAAATCATTTCGCGTTTTTCGATTAAAGACGATGTATCATTTGCCGAACAGAGTTATTACGCGACTTATTAGTTTACTTGTTAATCATGAATTTCGAATCATTTCGCGTTTTTCGATTGAAAACGATGTATCATTTGCCGAACAGAGTTATTACGCGACTTATTAGTTTACTTGTTAATCATGAATATCGAATCATTTCGCGTTATTCGATTTAAGACGATGTATCATTTGCCGTACGCTTACCTCGATATCCACGCTGTGCCAGTGCGTTTGTTCACGGCTACGGTCGAGCGCGGTCCAGAGACAACGCTCTCGCGGTCGAGCGCGCGAGTTTTACGCGCTCTGGTTGGCCAGCGTTTTTCGTTAATAATTCAAAAACGAAGGCGCGACCAACATTTTGGTAAAGGAGAAAGTAGTTCAGATTCACCCCAGCTACCCCCCAGTTCCCGGTGTTACACCAATTACGGGACACCCTGTATAATGCAAGCTTTTGAGTATAAAATATCTGATTTAGTTTGTTTGAAAAATGCATCACCTAATAAACCATCTTCCTTTATTGGAAAATTATCTTGAACTGTATTAAATTCAGTTGGGATTCCATGAAAATATATTGTGCACATGCCTAAGGTTTCTGTTTTTCCGTCTGTAATTCCTGATAGTTTGTAAATTATGTTCTTTTCAATTCTGGTATATTTAGAAATTTTACTGATTTTAATTAAATTTATTTCGGCTCCCGTGTCAATGAGAAATTTTGTTTCTGTATGATATAAATCGGGTGACTAAGATTATGACCGGAGGTTGTCGTTTTTGAGAAATATTTTGTGATATATTCGTTTGTTTAATTTTGATAGTGGGGTTATATTTATTATTACTGTGATCAAGAAATTTTTCTTGCGCTTGTTCGGGTTGCTTCACGCCGCGCTTTCTCATGAAGCGATCGTCAAGTTTTTTAGTTGTTCATTAAAATTTTGATCAGCTCCAGAATTGTTGTGCGGTTCGTTTGTGCGTCTATCACGTGACTTGTTTCTAAATCTATCGGAGGAGTTTTCTTTATATTTATCGGATGTATTACTCGGAAATCTTTTGCGTGAAGTATTTCTAAACCTATCTCGTGAATTGTCCCTGTAGCTGTTATGTGAGTCGAGTGCGTGCCTGTCGTGTAAATAGCCACTCGAGTTTCGGTCGCGAGAATCGTTTCTTTGTCCGTTGTATAAGCTTTGCCTGTATCTATCGCGTGAATTTTCTCTGAATCTATCGCGTGAATTATTTCTAAATCTGTCATTCGAATTATTTCGGAATCTGTTGCTTGAATAGTTTCGGGATCTATCGTTTGAATTATTTCGGAATCTATCGTTTGAATTATTTCGGAATCTATCATTTGAATTATTTCGGAATCTATCGCGTGAATTATTTCGGAATCTATCGTTTGAATTATTTCGGAATCTATCATTTGAATTATTTCGGAATCTATCGCGTGAATAATTTCTATATCTATTATGTAAATCGTTTCTAGATCTGTCGTATGAGTTGTCTCTATATGTGTCGCGCGAATTATTTCTACAGGGTGTCCCGTAACTAGCTCGACACCGGGAAATGAGGGGTAGCTGAGGTGATTCTGAACAACTTTCTCCTTAGCAATAATGTCCTAAGCGCCTTCGATTTTGAATTATTAACGAAACGGCTAGGCCAATCCGAGCGCTTATCGGGCGCGCGCTCGAAACGAGAGTGTGGTCTCTGGATCGTGCTCGACCGCGAGGGTGAACAAGTGCATCGCCTGGGTATCGACGGAAGCGTACGGCAAATGTCACATCGCCTTCAAATAAACTAATACTCGTTGAATAACTGTGTCCGATGCTCTTACCCGTTATTCAATAGGAACGAAGATTGTAGTATACAGGGTGTCCCGTAACTAGCTCGACACCGGGAAATGAGGGGTAGCTGAGGTGATTCTGAACAACTTTTTCCTTAGCAATAATGTCCTAAGCGCCTTCGGTTTTGAATTATTAACGAAACGGCTAGGCCAATCCGAGCGCGTATTGAACGCGCGCTCGAAACGAGAGTGTGGTCTCTGACACGCTCCGCCGCGAGCGTGAACAAGTAGATCGCGTGGGTATCGAGAAAAGCATACGGCAAATATCACATATCGTCTTCAAATAAACTAATAGTCGTTGCATAACTGTGTTCAATACTGTCACTCGTAATTCGGGAGGTATGAAAAGTTGTAGTATTTGTGGAAAAAATGATTTTCTTAACAGCATGTTTTCAGGTGGGTAAATTATGGTCTAAGATAAACGATGTGAATAACTAACGTTAGAAGAATCTTGTTAAACTCACCCTTTCGCCAACGAATTAACCTGCCCTCGACGGAAGTAAGTCGTTGGCAGTAGGTCGCAGTGCCGATTTTGTCCTTCGTAAGAATCTCGAGAACTTCAACAGCTGATTATACGGCCGGTTCGGTGAACTCACTTGACACTGACACACACAGTAGGAACGGCACTTGTCTAATTTATGGCAGGGCGCACGGCTAACCGCAGGTACGCGGACACCCCCGAGAGTCGAACGGCGATCGGCGATCGGGTCACTTTACCGAACGTGCATTTCACTGCGTGAGCACTTTCACCGATAACTCCGAATAAAACAATTATGTAGAGGAACGTAATTGAACCTACGTTAGAGATAGTTGGTGGCCCTGAAAAGGGCCGATTGTTATTGCCAAAATTGCCAAGATCGGCTCGACGTGCCCTCCTCGCGCTTGCATGCACGTCTCGGAGCACTGGCGGACGTTGCGCTGCACTTCTTCCAATGGTTTTCGATTAAGAAACGTAACAAATATCCTGTAATACTCCGCGTTAGTTCGTTGCTGTATGGTACCCGTTCGGTTTGAAAAACGATTCTGCCAGCTCTAGCGTTTCTTGGTTCTTGCTTAGAACGACGTTCGTTAGGGAAGGGATATTTTTACAATAGTACAACGGAGTGGGTCGCACATTTGGAGTCTCCGTTCATTCAGCAAAAAAATACACGCGCATTTTGGGCGGCCGCATGGTCTTCGCCACTACGAACGCGCTAGCGAAGACAAGGGCAAGGAGTGCCATAAATTTCACTATTGTCCATACCGTGTCGTAAAGGGAAAGTGTGGCTATTTTACGAAATAAGTGCATCGGCTTAAGACTGCATCGACAGCGTACACGCAACATAAACCTTTAATATTTTCTTACGATTCTTTACGCGAAGACGAAACAGTACACACAACTTGGAAAATGATCAATTTAATATTGTATTGTGTTAGCGAAGACACTGTTTGATACGCATTTCGAGACAGACATCGTTATGTCTATCAACATTTTGGTCGTCTGGAACAGATCCCCCTGATCGGGCCCATGTACCGCGGCACGCTTTGCTGCTCGCGTTCCCGTAAACAGTCGGTTGCCGCGCGCGTGCGATAATCATAATAAGATCGAAATCAGAGATTCTTAGGGAGCCGCCTGTTTAAGCATTTTGACATGCCGCAAACAGTGTCTTCGCTTGTACTTTTATTCACGCTATGCACTCGACACCAAACATCCCAAAACATTAATTTTATAATATTCAAAATGACACGGGCAAGCGTGTATGCGTCGCAAACAGTGTCTTCGCTATACAATACAATATTAAATTGATAATTTTGCGAATTGTATGTACTGTTCCTTCTTTGCGGGAAGAGTCGTAAGAAAATATTAAAGGATTATGTTGCGTGTACGCTGCCGATGCAGTTTTAAGACGATGCACGTATTTCGTAAAATAGCCACACTTTCCCTTTACGACACGGTATGGACAATAGCGAAATTTATGGCACTCCTTGCCCTGTGTCTTCGCTAGCGCGTTCGTAGTGACGAAGACCATGCGGCCACTCCGAGCGCGCGGGTATTTTTCTGCTGAATGAACGGTGACTCCAAATGTGCGAGCCACTCCGTTGTACTATTGTAAAAATATCCCTTCCCTAACGAACGTCCTTCTAAGCAAGACCCAAGAAACGCTAGAACCAGCAGAATCGTTTTTCAAACCGAACGGATACCATACAGCAACGAACTAACGCGGAGTTTTACAGGATATTTGTTACGTTTCTTAATCGAGAAACATTGGGAGAAGTGTAGCGCAACGTCCGCCGGTGCTATGAGACGTGCATGCACGCTCGAGGAGGGTACGTCGTGCCGATCTTGGCAAATTTGGCAATAACAATCGGCCCTTTTCAGGGCCAACAATATCTCTAACGTAGGTTCAATTACGTTCCTCTACATAATTGTTTTATTCGGAGTTATCGGTGAAAGTGCTCACGCAGTGAAATGCACGTTCGGTAAAGTGACTCGATCGCCGCTCGACTCTCGGGGGTGTCCGCGTACCTGCGATTAGCCGTGCGCCCTGCCATAAATTAGACAAGTGCCGTTCCTACTGTGTGTGTCAGTGTCAAGTGAGTTCACCGAACCGGCCGTATAATCAGCTGTTGAAGTTCTCGAGATTCTTACGAAGGACAAAATCGGCACTGTGACCTACTGCCAACGACTTACTTCCGTCGAGGGCAGGTTGATTCGTTGGCGAAAGGGTGAGTTCAACAAGATTCTTCTAACGTTAGTTATTCACATCGTTTATCTTAGACCATAATTTACCCACCTGAAAACATGCTGTTAACAAAATCATTTTTTCCACAAATACTACAACTTTTCATACCTCCCGAATTACGAGTGACAGTATTGAACACAGTTATTCAACGACTATTAGTTTATTTGAAGACGATATGTGATATTTGCCGTATGCTTTTCTCGATACCCACGCGATCTACTTGTTCACGCTCGCGGCGGAGCGTGTCAGAGACCACACTCTCGTTTCGAGCGCGCGTTCGATACGCGCTCGGATTGGCCTAGCCGTTTCGTTAATAATTCAAAACCGAAGGCGCTTAGGACATTATTGCTAAGGAAAAAGTTGTTCAGAATCACCTCAGCTACCCCTCATTTCCCGGTGTCGAGCTAGTTACGGGACACCCTGTATATGGTACACTGAGTTTAGATTTATTTTAAATGAGAACAAGAATAAGAATAAGAATATGGAGCGGGAGGCGACTGTGCGTTACGATAGTTGTGACGAGAGTGATCTCGAGAGATCTGCAACGGGGCCGCGCAGCGGTGGGCCTCGCTGCAGGTCTTTGTCTAAAAGTCCTGGCGTCAGCATTCGTAGAATGAGTGACCTCTTATAGGCGATAAGCGCCGTCGGACCGGATGTGATTCTATGAATTATAATATCGAAGAAAATGTACAGGACGTTACATATAATATTTTTGTCAAGTAAATTTTGAACTTGTTTCTGGATTTCGTTTTTATGGACTGGGGGATAACGATATTGTTTTGTATTAATCGGGGTTGCGTCAGTTGTTATAATTTTGTGTTTTAGGACTGTTGTGTTTCCTAGTTTGTCTCCTGGAATGTGAAATAAATACGGGTACGCGGATGTTAATTGAAAAATGTGTTCTTTTTCCTCGTTGTTCAAATTTTCTACATGAAGGAACGGTTTTAATCGCCGAAATCGCCCTTTGATGTTTCCGTTTTTGCGGTATAAATTTCCGCGTCGTATTCTCGCGAAATGTGTTTCCAATCGTGATCTTCGGTTGTTAATGGGGTTTTAGATATTTGTTCAACTGGCAAAAGTTTTACCGTCGGGATTTCGAAATTTACTGTTTGCAAATTGGTGTTAATAATGTGTAAGTGTGCGATTCCGTTTTCGTTTTTAACTAGTGCGTTTCCAATGTAAATGCCAGAGGTTGTTTTAATTTTTTCTATGAAGCTTTCCTGAAGATTTGTTGATTCTAATCGGACGAACGTTTGGATTTTGGTTCTAGCGGGAATTGAAATTGTTTCACGTTTGTCAAATGGTAATTTCTCGTTTTTGAAAATAATGCAAGCTTTTGAATATAAAATGTCTAATTTGGTTTGTTTGAAAAATGCATCACCCAATAAGCCGTCTTCTTTAATTAGAAAAGAATCATGAACTGTATGGAATTCAGTTGGGATCCCATAAAAATATATTGTGTACATGCCCAAAGTTTCTGTTTTTCCGTCAGTAATTCCCGAAAGTTTGTAAATTATGTTTTTTGCAATTTTGGTGTATCTAGAAATTTTACTGATTTTAATTAAACTTATTTCAGCTCCAGTGTCAATGAGAAATTTTGTTTCCGTGTGATATAAATCGGGTGAATCTAAGATTATGACCGGAGGTTGTCGTTTTTGACAAATATTTTGTGATATATTCGTTTGTTTAATTTTGACGGTGGGGTTATATTTATCATTATTGTGATCGAGAAATTTATCTTGCGCTTTTTCGGGTTGCTTCACGACGCGCTTTCTAGTGAAGTGATCATCAAGTTTTTTAATTGTTCCTGAATATCCGGATCTAATGTAGGATTTTTATGTGATTTGCGTGTTTCTCTGTCGCGTGAACTGCTACTATTTCTATTTCACGAGGTATCACAATGTATGTCGCTGTATGAGTTTCTGTCGCTATGTGAATTTCTGTCGCGTGAATTTTTTCTAAGTCTGTCGGATGAATCGTTTCTGAATCTATCGCGTGAATTATTCCTATATCTGTCGTGGGAGTCATCCCTGTATCTGTTGCGTGAATTATGTGTGGACCTGTCGTATGAATAGTCGCTGGAATATTTATCTCGTGAATTTTCTCTGCGTCTGTCGCGTGAATTATTTCGGTATCTGTCGTCTGAATAGTTGTTTGAGTATCGATCGCGTGAATTGTCTCTATGGCTGTCATATGAATCGTTTCTATATCTATTTTGAGAAATCTTCCCGTATCTGTCATATTTATTCGTATATCGGTCGCGTGAATTGTGTCTATATCTTTCGTACGAATTATTTCTGTCCCGTGAGTTATCCCTGAATGTATTCCGTGAATTATCTCGGTATCTATCGTTTGAATTATATCTGTCGCGTGAATTTTGTCGGTTTCGTGAATCGTATCTGTCGTGTGAATGAAATTTCAATTGTCTGCATTCTAATGTTGAATGTCCGTGAATTTTGTGGATTTCGCAATATTTTTCGGGTTCTTCCGCGAAGTGAACTCTTGCGCGAGGGTTTTCGTAGCATTCTGTTTTTTTAGAATTATTATGTAATAATTCGCGTTTGTAAATTTCGTGTTCGATTGTGTAAGCCTGTTCAATTAAGTTATTTAGGGATTGTTCTGTTTGTGTTAACATATGCGTACTAATTTCGATACGTAATCCTCTGATAAATGATTTTTTTATTTTTTCTTGCTCTTCCTTAATTCTCGCGTCGAGGAAGGGTTTTCTTTCTGTGTCGTTATATATTTCCGTCAGTCTGTCTTTGATTCGCTTGGACAGTTCTCTAATTCGCGTGGCAAACATAGTGACTGATTCGCCTGGGGCTTGGCATGCTGAGTTTAGTTCGGTTTCCAAATCGTGTAGGTCCCTAATTTTGCCGAATGCTTTTTTAAATTCTTTTAAGAGTGCTTCTAAACTTTCCGGATTTGTACTGTCGACTATTGAAAGTGCTGTACCGCTAAGTTTGTATGGAATCATATCTAGGAATTTTTGTTTGTCTTCCGGTGACAAAGATTTGTTAGCTCTGTTGCAGGCTGAGACAAAATTTTCCACGGGTATATTTCTTCCATCAAACGAAGGTATTAAGTTGAAAATATCGCGAAAAGTAATCGTGGAGTGAGCAATAATTTCTGTTGGCTGTGATTCGCCTAGTATATCGATTAGCCGTACGAGCGAAATTTTGAATTACTAAAAGTTAATTGTTTGGTGAGAAAAAGAGCGGATGTTAAATTTCGTAATGTCGGTTCAGGCAAAATAACGATAGCATATATGGTCAAATATAAAATGTTACTATGATAGCATATAAAAATGATAGAATCTGTCAATTTTTCAGAGAGTTCACAAGTACATACGATAAATCAAATTTTGAAATGCAGTGAATATAAATGAGTATGAAAAATGTCACGAATTTATGGAAATATGGAGCAATGTTTGGCGAAATGTAGATTCTTAGTAGTGCGAGGTACTTACAGCAAAGTGATGAAGAAGCTGTGTGTCATTAGTGTGTATTTGTCGTCCGTATGAATGCCTGTGTGTCTCCTTATGTCTGATTGTCTGTCCTTTCGAGCGTGTAGCGTGTCCTTTTTATTTTCGTCTGGTTTTGCCGTGTGCCGTCTGTCTTCGGATTTGGGGGCCGAAAAACACTGCCACCAATTTGTGATGGGATTAATGACGCTGCCACCAATTTGTGATGGGAAATGGTAGTCGTGGTCGGCGGTGAATAATATGTGCACTGAATTTATAATGAACAGAGATTTATTATAACTTTAAGATTTAGAGGAATGAGAGACAAGTGTACTGATTGAATGTTGAGTTGAGAGTGCAATTGAAGGTGTGACTCGACCTATGGTAGAATTGAGAGTGTGGCTGCAGCGGGACCGCGTAGCAACGGTGGGCCTCGCTGCAGACTTTGGCGTCAGCATTCTTAGGATCTATGTGCTTAGCAAAGCATTCGAGTGATTAACAGCGTGAGACCGGATGTATATTATTTTGTTACAATGTGGCGGAAATATATAGGGTGTTACATACTTAAATGGACGTTCGTTAAGAAAGGCATATTTTTACAATAGTACAACGGAGTGGCTCGCACACTTGGAGTCACCGTCCATTCAACGAAAAAATACTCGCGCGCCCGGGACGGTCACATGGTCTTGGCCACTACAAACCCTCTAGCGAAAATACAGGCCAAAGGGTGTCATAAATTTCACTATTGTCCATACCGTGTCGTAAAGGGAAAGTGTGGCTACGTTGTAAAATACGTGCATCGGCACTGTAGACATAACAAAAATCTTAATATTTTCTTACGATTCTTTCCGCGAAGGTGAAATATTGTTAATGTTGTATTCCGCTTTCGTAAGAAAATAAATTGTAAGAAAATATTAAACGTTTATGTTACGTGTACACTGCCGATGCAGTTTTAAGACGATGCAAGTATTTCACAAAATAGCCACACTTTCCCTTTAGAACACAGAATGGACAATAGTGAAATTTATGGGACTCTTTGGCCTGTGTATTCGTTAGTATGTTCGTAGTCACGAAGACCACGCCGTCGCCCCGAGCGCCCGGTTATTTTTTCGCTAAATGGACGGTGGTGACTCCAAATGTGCAAGCCACTCCGTTGTACTATTGTAAAAATATCCCTTCCCTAACGAACGTCCTTCTAAGCAAGACCCAAGAAACGCTAGAGCTGGCAGAATCGTTTTACAATCAGAAAGGGCAACATACGGCAACGAACTAACGTAGAATGTTACAGGTTATTTGTAAAGTTTCTTAATCGAGAAACATTGGGTGAAGTGCAGCACAACGATCCGCTGCCGCTCCGGGGCGTACATGCAAGTGCAAGAAGGACACGGCGGGCTGATCTTGACAACTTTGGCGTAATAAGAATCGGCCCTTCAGAGTTTTCTTCTTTCCTTACTCCTCCTTTACACTCAGCCATTGCCACTGCTCCTTGCGCTGCCGTATTTACTTCCCAAAACATCCAGACAATGCTTAGCATCGGCAGGGAATATGGTCACTTCCCTGCTCAAGTGGACTGATTGTAAAGAAGGCATTAAAACAGTCGCGAGTTGCCTGGAACGGACCCCTCTTATTTGGATATCGGGAGTGCCCTATGACCCCCTGTCCTACGATACTCTCTCTCGCTCTTTCTCTAACCTATCCACATAGAGCCGTGCATTATACTTTACTATCATGCCGATGCATTCTCGCTGCAGTTATGTCACTTTCCCTAAACCTTTTCAGTATGGACCACAGCATTCATCCCACTACCAAAATTTTAGTCATCGCAACCTCCCCTCCACCGAGACACCTACATAAGATGAGGTTTTCAAGACCTCGCGGGTTCTCTCTAGTTTGACTTTCGAACAGTACATAGCGAAATTGGACTACATTCCTCTTGAAGCATTTATTTAAACCGTAGAAGTGTACGGGTTATTTCGCGTCAAAAAACTTTTTTTTACACACATGGTCGAGAATTTTGTTGAATTTTTGTGACCATGTAGTGCTCGCGGAGAAAAAAATGTTGGTAAAAAAAAACCGAATTTTTGAAAACTTTTTGAGTTACAGCCTTGTTCGCGAAATCTGCTTTTCCGACGAATCGGGAAAGCAGGTTTCACGAGGATCGTTATTCATTCACGGCAGTTTTCACACCGGAAGTCAAATTATGTCCAAAAATCATTCTAAGGCGTCTTAGGACGCTTTGGAATGCGCGCGTCATCACGTGATGCCCAGCATGCCCTACGCAGTGGGATGATGCGACGCCATACTGTCTTCCTCAATAACCGTTGAACCGTGAATGTGTACGGATCGAGTCTCACGCGTTTTTTGTTGTATCTTGCTTCTTTGTTCTTATAATTAAGCTCATTGTATCATAGTTTTCATTTTCGGCTTCCTCATTATCATATAACATTGTGCATTATCATCAAGCTTCTCATATACGGACACAGACCACAGGCATTCTCACGGACAAACGGACAAGGACTTCCACATTCATACTGACCACACGTGCATAGGCACCCCACGGTAAAATCTCATTTTATACTATTACATTCCTCACACGCATCACATTGAAACTGCGTATGTAAATACTCGTTGTATATGGTCTCGATTCCACGTCAAATCGCACAGCTAAATTCTTCGAAATTCTGATTTTGAGATATGTTATAGAGGGAGGTGAGACAAGCCACCCGAATTTTTTTTAAATTTTTTATTTTGACTTTCGAGGAGTTATGAGACTTTGAAAAATTGGGACACTTTTTCTTCGAACATTTCTAGGCGTGGTCTGGTTTGCCGTAGAATAATTTGCTTTTTTAAGTTCGATTCACAAAAGATTGTAGTTTAACTAGAATTTTCAACCCATTTCAAAAAGTTTATTTTTTAACGCATAATTCATAAAAATAAAAAATAATCGTTAATTTAACTGTCTGGGCCCTCACCGAAAATTATGAAAAAATTATATCCTTGTAGCGCGTTTCGAGACGAACAGTTTGCAAAAAAGGCAGCCCCGTGCACGCAATAACTTCGGAGTAATTGAAGAAAAAGTGTAACCGCCTCGGAATTACTGATTTTGCCAGCAAGAACGCTGAATTGGGAGGTGGGGGTCGTGGCGCAGGGCCGCGGCACCTAAGAGATACGCGATAAAACATTGAAACTGATTTTTATCTGGAATAATCGTTGGTGCTCGCGACTATTACGCATACTACCGTGTGTATGCATCATCAAGGCACCCTCGTGAATTTTTTGAGAATTTTCGGGAATGGCCTTCATGTGTTTTTAATTGATTGAGAACACGTAATGTCAACACGACTCGTCATCGCGTCATCACGCCGTTATGTGGGATATAAAACCGCCGCGAATGAATAACGAGCCTCGTGAAACCTGCTTTCCCGATTCGTCGGAAAAGCAGATTTCGCGAACATTTCCGCCCGCCATCAGCAACCGTTGCTGATGATAATGATGGTCGGATGTAACTCGATCACCCCGTGGGTGATATTGGTAACGGCGCCAGCTTCGTGATGGGCCGCGTGAGGGTTGTGGTACACGTCTTGATACTGACGACTACCCTGGTGAATCCGTTCTTCTCTGGATGCAGTGCAATGATCCGTGCCAAGGGCAATTTCGACGGTGGGAGCCTCTCGTCCGCGATAAGTACGAGTGAACCCACCTTTATTTCATTCGACGGATGATGCCACTTTGAAATTGCTTGATGCCGTTGTAAATACTGTGCCGCCCATTGAGACCAAAACCGTTGTATGTTTCGTTGAAACAGCTGCCACCGTGACAGCCGATTCACCTCCAAGTCCTCTAACATCGGTTCGGACAGGGTTGTAAGCGCACTGCCCGTCAGAAAGTGGCCTGGAGTCAATGCCGAAACGTCATCGGGGTCGTCGCTCAGTGGTTCGAGAGGCCATGAATTGAGGATAGCTTCAATCTGAGAAAGCATTGTAGAGAGCTCTTCGAATGTGAAAACCGTCTCCCCTACGGTACGCCTTAGACGAAATTTTATTAATTTCACCACAGCTTCCCATTTTCCACCCACGTGTGGAGCCGCAGGTGGATTAAAATGCCACTGAGTCCTATCCTGTGACAGAATAGAGGCGACCGTGTGGTGTTCCCGTGCCGCTTGTTGGAAAATCTTTTGTAAAGCCGTGTCTGCTCCGATAAAATTCGTGCCGCAATCCGAATATATCGTCCGTAGTATACATCGTCTTGATGTAAACCGTCGATATGCTGCGATGAACCATTCCGTAGAGTAATCGCTCACCGTTTCGAGATGGACTGTCGAGGTTGTGAAACACACAAACACGCAGATCCATCCTTTTAGTGTTTTGGCTCCACGGCCCTTCCATGTTTTAATGGTGAGGGGCCCGGCATAATCGACACCCGTGGTTAAAAAAGGCCTCGATGGTGTTATGCGTGAAATCGGTAGCTGTCCCATTGGGTGCTGGGCTCGTACTCCCCTTTTTCGTGGACATGAGATGCACCGAAGAATATGAGCCTTTACTGGAGCCCTGCCTCCAATAATCCAATATGATTGTCGAATTTTTGCAATTGTAAGTTGCGTGCCGCCGCACAGTGGGGCCACAAGCGTCCAAAGTTGGCATCAAATCATAGAGCCGAAAAATGTATTTCTAAAATAAATATTTTGCTTTAGTATTGTCTATTAGACATATAAAAAGTCATTTACATTATAACATAAGCTTTATTTTTGTTAAAAACATTTTGAATGCAATACCTGTTTATTCTAGCAACGAAATAAGTAAAATTTGTTATTTAAGGTTCTAAGTTTTGAATTAGTCTTAGTTATCATCACCATAATCTTCATCATCATAATTATCATTATCATTATCATCATCATTTCGAAGAGAGACCGGGACAACTGCTGATTTTAATAAAGCAAGTGCTTCGACAGGTAGTGCTTGTTAGGATTCTTGGAATCCACGAGAGTAAAGATTGATACTTTGTATACGTTTCGCCCTAAGAAGTTATTGAGAAGTGACGACGGATACAGATAAACACCGATTTCGCATAAGATTGTAGTTTTCCTTACACATTTATGATCCAACAGAAAAAGGACACCCCGATATGTGATTGGTAAAAAATTCTTGGGTAAAAATTGCAACAGTCTTCCTCTCCTCCCTCCTCGATGCGCGGCCTAGTTCCTGCGTTAGAGCGAGAGGATTGCCGGCAGTGACGAGAGAGAGAGAGAGAGAGAGAGAGAGAGACGGCTAGCGCAAGGCTCAGAAGTTCACGCCTCCGTTCGCGGATAGAAGCTATTTAAACAAAATGGGGCAAATATGTGCAACATTTTTTTCATCGAGCTGAAAGAATATTCTATTAGCTATTATATTTTGCAAATATCAAAGCTTTAGGTGACTAAAGAATAAACTTAAATGCTATATCATTATTGTGAAACAAAGAAAATGTATAACTCAGTAACAGTTATGTTTAAAATCTCAATTCTGGTTCCGTTATAAACTCAATTCAATAAACAATAAAATCACGAAGTTATAGACCAAAAACATAAAACCTTCAAAAGTTATATTGCTTATTTCTTTATTATGATGCGCGGCGGAGTTATGTTTCGATTGCTGTAACTAGATCAATTTAAGATGTATCATGTTTATGAAGCCGGTTTCCAACACAGCATGAACTCCTCTATCGATACATATAATAATATGATGGGATAGTTCAATTTGATAAATTGAATTTATGCCAGCTTTTGATGTCATCTGCCCCACTGTGCGCTGTGGAGAGTTCGTAAATGTGACATTTTGTGTCGACCTCCCACTCGAATTACTCCCTGATGATCGATAAATGCCGTAAGTCTTGAGAAGGCATGATTTTTCGATAGCATTCCGTTTGAATTGAGCATTCTCAATTCGTGCGAAAAATATGTTGCCTGTGTTGCCTTTACCCAAAAAAATCCGTGCTTTTCCATACCCGTGGATGGAAAAATGGTAACCGTGGAGGAATCCAGTGTGCCCTTTAATCTCGATAAGATTCTAAAACAAATTGCTGTGATTCTTATCAATTTGTGGAGTGACGAATACCTGTGTATGATAACCCAATGATAATCAATTTTGGGTGCGGCAGCCGTTAATGCAATTCCTGGACGAGCTTCTAGTGCACATAAGTTGTCCGTTTCCGTGGGTTGTGGAGGCCAAAATTCCCATGGTTGGATAATACATGGTGGTCCCGCCCACCATAGAGGGTGATGCGTAAGCTGTTCCGTTGTTACGTCCCGTGAAGCGCAATCTGCAGGATTGGCCGTTCCTGGCACGTGTCTCCAGTGACCAGCTGGAGTAAGTTCGTGTATTTGTGTCACTTTATTCCGTATGAAATCCTTCCACTGCGATGGGTGTGCTTTCGTCCACGTAAGTAATACCGTAGAATCCGTCCACAAATGAATATCCGTTACCGTCAATTGAATCGTGGCTACGATGTGTTTTACTAATTTTGAGAGTATCAGCGCTGCCGTTAATTCGAGGCGCGGGACCGTAAGGGTTTTAATTGGAGCTACCTTTGTTTTGGAGCAGACCATGGATGATTTGGCGCCTGTGGACGGTGACCTGGTGACGATATACACAACTGCACCCATTGCAAATTGTGATGCATCAGAAAAGCCGTAGATTTCAACCGTAGAATTGAAGTAGGTATTAAATCACCGTGGAATGGAAATACTGGCCAGTTTCTTGTGATCTTCTCTGATTATCGTCCATCGTGATACTATCTGGGGCGGTAGTCGGTCCTCCCAGCCGATCTTATGCAACCAGAGCTCTGGCAGAAGCATTTTTGCTCCGATTACGACCTGTTAAAGGCTATACGCAATACGCCCATTTATCGCTATCACGCTCGCCTTTGAATCTTTCTTTAACTAACTACAATTTACAAGGTGAATTTATCCTGCGCGTTTCTTCCTAGATCTGTCTGTGGACTAGTCAGTAAGGCTGGGCAGATCTTGCTTTAGACGCTTTTACGGATATACTTATATCCAATCCGCAAATGCGCCAACCTCTATTAGGTTATGCTATACTTTCACCGTACAATAAAACATTTCAAACGCATGCATGCAACCATCACCAATTAAAACCCAATACAATACTACGTGCCCTATTTCAAACCAATTAACTTGTCGCTCACGTTACTTGTGATCACAATAAACTGTCCCAAAACATATCTAACGACATATCGACTAATCGTAAGCCTATGGTGGCTGTTACACTACGAGTGTATCCTACGATACCTCGTCTTTGCCTATGGTGGCGTTTACACACATCAAGCGTATCCAACGATACGTCGACGTTGCCTATGGTGGCATTTACACACATCGAGCGTATCCAACGATGCGTCGACTTTGCCTATGGTGGCCCGTTACACAAATCGAGCGTATCCAACGTACGTCGATTATGATACTACAACCCGTTAGCTACTATACAAACTACTACACTACTAAACCGTTGACTACACGGCACCTTGTATGTCGCGCACTGCTGAACAATATGTGAATATGCGACTTAGTTCGCGTTGTATTCGTTATAGACACTTGCCAATCGCACCATAGATATCGTGCCAAACTTCGCTGACTTTTCAGTGATCTCTTTCCTGTAAGAAACAAAACCGAACCGACCTCGATAACTGCTGATAGAACTCTGTCCGCTAATTCTCTTTCTCCTCCAAGATTCCTTAATTTCCACACCCACGTTCCCTCCTCTTCCCGTCGTCCTCCCGATCAGTCCCCTCCCAATGGGGTGGTTTTCGGTTTAGCTAGTGGGCTGTTTCTATTTCTAATTCTATACCTCCGTAAAAGTCGTACGTGACTTAGAAGTCCCTTGTAGCATTATTCAAGTCAATCCCTAATTTTCGTCAATTGCTGTGATGGTTATTTCCTATCGGTTCCCGAACACGACCGGTGATATAAAGCCGAGTGGATCGTATATCTGTGCCACTTCAGAGAGGATAAGCCTCTTCGTAAATGCGCCGTTTTGGTCTTGAATCCGTGTGAAAAATTTAAACTTATCGCCGTGTGGAAGCCATGAAATACCGAGTATTTTGGTTGCGCAGTCATCGAAGGTAATAGATTTTGTAACCTCAGTTGATGCAAGTGCCTTGAGAAGATCTTGACTGGTGGAGTGGCATTTCTCTAGAGGAAATCCGCCCACGTTGCACAATCCCACTAATTGTTTTGCAACGTTTTTGAGCTGCCGTACCGAATCTGCTCCACCGAAAATGTCGTCAACGTATCTTCCCTTCATGATGGAAGGCACTGCTAAAGGAAACCGTTGGACCTGGTTTTCAGCCAATTGTATAAGTGCTCGCACTGCTAAGAATGGAGCAGCTCTCGTATCGTATGTTACCGTAGTGAGCTGATATGGAACTTCGTTGTAATTTTCATCGATCCACAGTATCCGTTGCAAATCCCAGTCATCCCTGTGAACTTGGATCTGTCGATACATTTTTGTGATATCCGTAGCAAATATGTGTCGATGATGCCGTATCTATATCAGTACATCCGTAATGTCCAACATTAAATTCGCACCCGTATGCATAATATCATTGAGAGATTTCCCTGTGGAAGTCGAGCTTCAACCGTTGAACACAACCCGCAACTTTGTGGTGGTGCTTTCAGGCTTGAGTACTCCGTAATGAGGGAAATAGTAGACTGGTCCGTGAAACTTTGTCGATGTGCAACCATATGGGACCCTCAACCCTCCTGAAGCCGAAGCTTCATATGCCAAGGTCATCCCGGTTACAACACCAACGTCAGATTCTACCGTATTAGTCTTTCTTATTTCTTTTCCGTCACCTGAAGTCCGTACCATGTGTCCAAGCTCCTTGTATTCTTCCATGAATGCAGTATACATTGTTCGATATTCATCGTTTCGTTTGAATTTTCTCAACATGCGTTAAAAGCAATGGTGAGCCTTTGCATGAGAAATTCCGAGGATGGATGAAGGTAAATTTAGAGGAAGCCGAACAATGTACCTTTCAGAGGAATCCCCTGTATGCGTAGATTTAAAATGATCTTCACATTCCTGTTCTTCGGGTGTCAATGCACTTGAACTGTCACACTTAACCTCTTCTTGAATCCAAAACCGTGTCAATAACTCTTGGAGATTATCTTACTGGAGTTGAACCGTTGTATGACATGTTGAACAGGTTAACTCCGTGGACGGTGCGACGGGGCCAAGTACAAGCCAACCGAATATGAAAAGTTGTGCGATGGGCATTGATGGAGAACCTTTGATAATATTAGGTTTTATTATCTCACCGTATGAATCCGCTCCAACGATGATATCAATCTTCCTGGGTGTTATAAATTCTGGATCGGCTAACCTCAATTTCTCTAAGTGAGGCCACGTCCGTACAGAAGACTGAAACGTTGGTAGTAATGTCGCCACATTTTTCAAAATGTGAGCTTGTACTGTGACTGAGGCGGTGGTATGAATGGAACGCAGCGTAAGTGATACTACACCGCGTGTCTGTGTGGATTTGTGTCCACCAATGCCAATGATGGATAACGATGAATGTTGGCGTTGGACATTAATTCCCTGGATGAGCTCTTCCGAAACAAATGTCAATTCTGATCCGGAATCAATAAGTAGACGAGCTTTGTGGTTACATACCATTGTGGTGATATGTACCGTGGCTGTGGCAAGCAGGGTGGATGATGGACTGTAGAGGTTAGCTGTCACTTTTGGTGGCTGTCCGTAGAGGTTATGTGGCACTGGTGAGGGTGGTCCGTAACTGTAATGTGGAGGCTGTGGATGGTTTTCTGAGGCTATGGCTTGCGTACCGTGGTTATGTTGTGGAGTTCGTGGCTGTCGATGAGGGTTCCGTGGCTGAATAGTGTTCCGTGGCTGAATAGTGTTCCGTGGCTGTTTGCCTTCGATGACTGCACCGTCTCCTCAATGAGGCGCAGAGGAGGTGCCTGGTTTTTGTTTGGTGACCGTGGATGTGGTGGACTGTTTTGCGGCCGTGGATGGGATGGCCTTGGCTGTGCTTCCATGATATGCATTGTCATGGAGCATGGAGTGGTGCCGTCCTGCACAAGTGAAGCAGTTCACATTGTTGCGGCACGCACTCACTCCATGGCGCCCGAGACAATTGAAGCACAGCCGTTTGTTCAACACCACTTTTCTGCGGTCGGGCGCACACAAAGCTCGAAACCTTGAGCACCGCACTATGTAATGTGACTCTCCGCAGTAGTCGCACTCCGTAGTGCTCGTGGATGAGGAGACCGTTGGGCGCGCTTCCGTCAGTGGTTGAGGCGCAGCTGGAGCAGAGGCGGTGAAAGACTTCTGTGGCTGCGTCACCGTCTTGCTGGAAACCGGGGATGGTTTCGCAGGCACCTGTGCCTTGGCGGCGTAGGTTTTGGCCTCCATAGCCGTGTTGGCCTCCACCCTCTCCAAGGCCCGTGCCTGCGAAGTTATGAAATTCTCCAGCTGCGTGAACGTGGGGTACTCCGACGCACATCCCAACGAGGTCTCCCACAGCTCTGTCGTGAGGGAGTCCAGGCGGCGTGTGAGGTGGTGCACTAGTATACACTCCGTGATGTTGTCCTCACCCATCGCCCCGAGCGTTCTATACGCCTCTGAAACTTGAGACAGAGCCGTGGTGACCTCTGTGGCAATCCGTTTCTGCACTTTCGCGACGCCTATGATCTGGTCCAGCTGCGTCTGGATCAGGAACCTCTTGTTTTCGTAGCGACCCTCGAGCAGCTCCCATGACTGCTCGAGAGACGCTCCAACCAACGGCAGCCCACTGATCAACTTGAGAGGTTCTCTTGTGACGCAACCTCTTAAATAGTGGAGCCTCTTGATGTTGATTAGCCGTGTGTTCGTCAAAATCAACTGCATGAGGAGGTCCCTGAATGCGGGCCATGCTGCGTAATCCCCGTCAAAAGTTGGGAGCGAGATCTCCGGCAACTTTGAGTGAAACCTCCTGTCCGTGGATGGTCTGGTGGGCTGCATGGCTTCCACCTTTTGCCGCAGGCGTCCCAGTGACAACCGTGATGCCATGTATGCCTTGGATTCCCGTCCGTGGATGTCCTCCTTGAAGTACTCGTGGTCCAAAAATGCCGTTAGCCAATGGACCTGGAAGTACTCATGTTGCTTAAGAAACCGTGTATGTAGCTCCTCCAACTGCTCCAGGATTAAATTGATGTCGACCTCCGTCACGGTCTCCGGTTCGATAGGCACTTCCCGTCGAGGTACCCCTCGACCCCGAGGACACGTCTTTGGTCGAGATCGACACCATGATCGAGCAATTGGAGGACATTCATGGAAAGTTCGAGGAAGGACATCACTACCTCGAACTTCACTGGCCCGCAACGTTCATAGAACACGCTTACTTCAAGGAGAGGTTACATCGGCAAGAGTCCAAATCACACTGGATCACAAAGATGTCCTTGAAGAGGTTAAGGCAAACGGTCAACGAAGCGTCACAGTCAACTTCATAGTCAACGTCAAAGGAGACCCGGTTCCACTCGAAACTTCCTGACATGACCCTGCCAACTTTCAGAGGGGACTACGCTGCGTGGCCAGCGTTCCGTGATTTATTCACCCAACTAATCCTCACGAACCAGAGGCTCAGCAATATAGAACGCCTTCACTACCTCAGGGGATCTCTCGCAGATGACGCCTTGAAAGTGATTTCAAGCTTACCCCTGCTTGGAACATCACTCGGCCAGTCGTGGGAACTTCTGGAGAAACGGTTCGAAAACAAGAGATACTTCATCCAGGCTCAACTCGACCGCATCTCGTCAACATCTCCACAACATCAAGAGACGTCAAGCGGATTCCGCGAGGTGATCACTCAATGCTCGCAGGCATACCGAGCATTGAAATCAATGGAGGTGGAAGATCTGGCGGACTGTTCCGTGGTCCACCACATCACCCGCCACCTCGATAGAGCAACCGCGGAGCTCTGGAAAACCTCACTCGGAACAAGGACGGATTATCCTAACTTCTCCGTGATAGAGGAGTTTCTAACATCAAGAGCTCGGGCCTTGGAAAGAGTGGAATCAACGTCAGCCGCCCCTTCTTACGCCCAGAAGGCCACCGTGGGGAAAACATCCAGCAACACTCCAAAAACTTCAGCTCCACCGAAGCGGGTGCCCTTCAGGCGTTGACGTCAGGAACAACCTCGAAAAGCGAACAGGTTTCAGCACCATCCGACAAGTACACGTGCGACTGCTGTGGCGAGTCGCACTTCATCGTGAGGTGCACTAAATTCAGAGCGCTCAACATCACTGAGAGGCGCAGGTTGGTGGAGCAGAAAAAGGTCTGCTGTAATTGCATGGAGGGGGGGGGGGCATAGCGTGGCGGCATGTCGCAACACGGAGAACTGCACATCGTGTGGACGCAGACACCACACGATGTTGCACGATCCAGGACTTCACAGCTCCCCGAAACCAACCTCAGCGCCAGCCACCACCACTACGTCAGCCAAAACCACATCATCCAGCAAGACTTCAAAGTGAAGTGTCGGAGCAGCCGTCAATCCCATAGAAAACATCCTGAACAATAGTCATGAGAACTTCCAGCACAACCTCCTCCCATACAACTTTAAGAACAACATCCACACAGCCAGCACAACGTCAAGAAGGAAGAAAACATCAAGAAAGTGTAAACAGTGTACATAGTGACAATAACCTCAAGAATTCAGATAACCTCAAAAGCCAACATAACCTTACCTGTCAAATGTCAACTCTTCTTGCCACAGCAATAGTAAACATCCACAACCAGATAACTTCCATACATGCACGCCTATTAATAGATTCTGGTTCCGAGCTGACATTTATATCTGAAAACCTCTTTCACCAAGTAAATGTCCAACGTCAACCCTCTGCCATTACCATCCTTGGCATTGGGGGCAGCAGATCAACTCAGACGCGTGGTGTGGTATCATTAACTCTCCATTCCACCCACACCTCAGCATCTGTCACTGTGCAAGCTCACATTCTGAAAAATGTGACTACGATACTGCCAACTTTTCAGTCTCCGGTTAAGACATGGCCACACCTTAAAAACTTGAAGCTGGCCGACCCAGAGTTTACTACGCCTAGAACAATTGACATCATTCTAGGAGCAGATTCGTATGGACAAGTGATAAAGCCCAACATCATTAAAGATTCACCTACGATGCCCATCGCCCAACTGTCAATTTTTGGATAGCTCGTACTGGGCCCTGTGTCAACTTCCCAAGTGTCAACTTCTTCTTCTTTACATGCATCAGTGCAACGTCAAGATGCACAACTTCAAGAATTGTTAACAAAGTTCTGGGTACAAGAAGAAGTGAAAAGTGACATTTCCAGTGCGCTGTCACCAGACGAAGAGGAGTGTGAAAAACATTTCAAACTTACACACTCCAGAGATTCATCGGGGAGATACATCGTTCGACTTCCACTGAAGTCGTCGCCAACTCTACTTGGTTCGTCACGCACTGCAGCGCTACATTGCCTGCAGCATATGCAGCGAAAATTCAGCCGAGACGACAACTTCAGAGCGATGTACTCCACATTCATGAGAGAATACGAGGACCTCGGACATATGGCACAAACTTCAGGTAAGATAATAGGAAAGACTAATAATGTTGAATCAAATGCTGGTGTCGTAGCTGGGATGACCTTGGCACGTGAAGCTTCGGTTTCAGTAGGGTTGAGGGTCCCGCAAGGTTGCGCATCAGCTACGATTCACTCACCAGTCTACTATTATTTACCTCATCATAGTGTGCTTAAACCCGATAGTACTACTACTAAATTAAGAGTAGTTTAATGGTTCCCGTAAAACTTCCACAGGAAAATCATTGAATGATATTATGTATACAGGGGCGAATCTAATGTTGGACATTTCAGATGTATTATTGTGGATTAGACATCATTGTCACATATTCTCTACAGACATCATCAAGATGTATCGTCAAATCATTGTACACAAAGACGATAGAGATTTACAGAGAATATTGTGAATCGACAAAGAAGGCAACGTCATTCCATATCATCTGAAAACTGTCACTTATGGAACAAGAGCGGCTGCGTTTTTGGCAGTGAGAACACTACTTTAATTGGCGGAAGATGAGGGTCACAGATTTCCACTGGCTGTACCATCAATTACCAAGGGAAGATACGTGGATGACATCTTTGGCGGTGCTGATTCAGCACATCAGCTAAAAAAAGTGGCCACACAATTGATGGGTTTGTGTGATGCGGGCGGATTTCCACTCGCAAAATGGCATTCCACTAGTCACGATCTTTTCACGGTAATAAATACAAAAGAAGCATCAAATTATATAACATTTGACGACTGCTCTACCAAAATACTCGGAGTAATATGGCTTCCAAAAGCCGACAAGTGTACGATCTTTTCCAGAATTCAGGACCATACGGGAGCTTTTTCAAAAAGAACTGTATTATCTAAAGTGGCTCTGTTTGAGAATCTGCCTTTTCGGTTTGTCGAAAAGGCAGGTTCCGACTTTACCATCATCCACGGATTCAAACGAATTATTGCGTTCCGGTTTTTCAGCCGGAAGTAACTTTCTCTTTTGGAAATACTTCCGGATTCTTCGAGAACTTTCTCGAAGAATCTGGAATTCCAGCCAATCACGGATCGTTTCGTCTACCCACGCCGCGTGCGTGGTGCGCCACCACGCGGTCTTCTTCACTTTTCGTTTAACGGTCAGAGTATTCAGACGTGTTTTTCGCTGCGCAGCATTTTGGCTTTCTTTTGATCTTGATTTATTACGACCCACGCATTCACTCGGTTTCTGATTTCTGATACTTTATTCATCCACGGACAAACTGAATATTCACGACTAGGCAATCACACGGACTCGAAACAAGGACCCGACACATAAACGGACGCCACGTGCATTGCGCATTCCACGGTAATATTCATGCATTAATTACATCCTCGGCACATCGCATCACTAACGAAACGAACGATCCATGGCCCATATTAAATGTAAATATCAATAATGTAAATATTCATCCGCATCATCCATTGTATATAATTCATGCAGTCATCGTCACATCATTTTGTAATAAATTCACGTATTTTTTGGCCCATTACACACGCGTGCTTGAAAGTGATTTTTCCACCTTTCTTTTCCACCGTCCGCATATTATTAGTTCATTAAAATCGAGAACAGGCTCAGATATTTGATCCACTAGGTTTTATTTCACCAGTGGTAATTAGAGCAAAGATGCTTCTCCAGGAGCTCTGGTTACACAACATCAGCTGAGATGACCCATTACCAGCCCAGATTTCAACAAAATTGATGGACATCAGAGAAGACTTGAAAGAACTGGCCAGTTTAAGCATACCACGATGGTTCAACACGTACGTAAATTCAACTGTTGAGCTTCATGGCTTCTCTGATGCCTCGCAACTTGCTATGTCAGCAGTGATATACATCGTTACGACTTCACCGTCCACGGGCGCCCAAACGACACTGGTTTGTTCGAAAACAAAAGTAGCTCCCATTAAAACTATCACAATCCCGAGATTGGAATTATCTGCAGCGCTGCTACATTCAAAATTAATGAAAAACACTGTAGCTACTTTACAAGTGAAAATTTCATCAATTCATATGTGGACGGACTCGAAAGTCACTTTAACGTGGATCAAGACACAGCCTTCACGCTGGAAAGACTTCGTAAGAAACAGAGTGACGCAAATTCAAGAGCTCACTCCAACTGGTCATTGGAGACATGTGCCGGGAACTTTGAACCCGGCAGATTACGCATCAAGGGGCGTAACCACAGAGCAACTACACGATCATCCTCTATGGTGGACGGGACCTCCATGGATACGTCAACCGATGGACTTGTGGCCGGAAAAGTCGTCGGAACCGGACGACTTGAGTGCACAAGAAGCTCGTCCTGGGGTTGCATTCACGGCAGCGGCACCCAAAATAGAATATCACTGGGACCTCGTACAGAAGCCTATTGGATATCCAGTAGGCAGGCCTACTGGATCATCGGAGGCAGGGCTCCGGTGAAAGCGCACATACTCCGGTGCGTTTCATGTGCTCGACAGCGAGGAATTCGAGCACAGCAACTTATGGGTCAACTTCCAACGTCTCGGGCCACACCTTCAAGACCATTTACCGACACAGGAGTAGATTACGCTGGACCTCTTACCATAAAAACGTGGAAGGGTAGAGGAACGAAAACGTTAAAAGGTTGGATCTATGTTTTTGTCTGTTTTACAACTTCAGCAGTCCACCTTGAGACGGTCAGCGACTACTCCACGGACGGATTTATCACTGCGTATCTAGGTTTACGTCCAGGCGAGGCATACCACTCACAATCCATTCAGATTGTGGGACCAACTTCATCGGGGCGGATGTAGCTCTTCAAAAATTATTTAAACAATCAACGAGGGAACATCAAGATATAGCCGCCATTTTACTACGAGACCGTACTCAGTGGCAATTCAACCCACCTGCTGCACCACACATGGGTGGAAAATGGGAAGCTGCGGTGAAATCAATAAAATTTCACCTCAGACGCACTGTGGGAGAAACAGTGCTGACATTTGAGGAGCTTGTGACACTACTCACTCAAATCGAAGCCATGATAAATCCAAGACCACTCGAGCCACTGAGTGAAGATCCAGATGACGTCACAGCTTTAACACCGGGCCACTTTCTGACCGGCAGCGGGCTTACAACCGTGCCAGAACCATCGTTGGGAGACGTGGCAGTGAATCGGCTGTCAAGGTGGCAGCTGATTCAACAAAAAATTCAACAATTTTAGTCTCAATGGTCGGCACACTATCTCCAGCAGCACCAGTCTATTTCGAAGTGGCACCATCCTTCTCTGGGGCTTAAGGAGGGTTCACTCATGCTCATCACCGATGAGAGACTCCCTCCAACCAAGTGGCCCTTGGCCAGGGTCGTTCGTTCGTCGTTGGAATCGCGCATTCCAAAACGTCCTAAGACGCCTTAGAATGACTCTAGGACATAATTTGACTTCCGGTATGAAAACCGCCGCGAATGAATAACGAGCCTCGTGAAACCTGCTTTCCCGATCCTTCGGAAAAGTAGATTTCGCGAACACACCGTCGCCGCGTTTTTTTTTCAATACATACTTCAAATTTCAATATCGTCTTCGTGTGTTATTGGACCCATTCATAAAAAATAACACTTATACACGATGAAACAACAAATCTAAAAAATCGCACCCGATATTGATCCGTCGAATAGTTCCCGAGAAAAAGATTCGCCAACAAAGTCATTTTCGACCCAAAAAAGCGATAACAACCCCCCTTAAAAGTTAATAAAAAAACCGTTACATTGTGCCTAATTAAAAATGTATAATGTTTTAGCATTTATTCCAATTATCTTTCACTTCATTTAGTTACGTTTGATAATTTATCCAATACCCATTATCCAACAATAAATCCTAGTGTAACATTAAAACAATCGGTTTAATTAAGTTTTCAATAATAACCTTTTTTCGAAAATTGAATTTTAAATCATTTTTATTTTTAACATTTCGTCGAATCTTCAACCGTTTGACAAATATAATTAAATGACCCGCAAAAAGCCCAGTGTGCCGAATCAGCTTTAAATGCTGTATTTTATCATTTTTTTGGTGTAAAATAAGGGTTTTACAGTAAATTATATTAGGACTTCCGTTTCCGGTGTGGTAGAGAGTGGAGAGCGAACGGCAGAACGGGTGCGATTAAGTGGAGTAAAAGGAAAGAAAGAGAGGTGAGAGAGTGAGGAAGAGAAAGAAAGGAGTGAGGAGGGTGCGGTGAGTGAGTGGTAGTAGGCGGGTAAGAGGGAGAGAGAAGCAGCGGAGGTAAAGAGCAGAAACGTCAAATTTAGAGGTTAGGAGAGACAGAAGGGAGCGGGAAGAACAAGGAAGCAAAGGAGGAAGATAGATAAGGTAGGAGTCGGTAAAGAAGGGAGTGAGGATAGAGGGAAGACAGATAAGGAAGGGAGGAATAGGAAAGGAAAGGAGAAGAGAATTGAAAGGAGTTGGGAAGAAATGCGGTCGGGAAAGGAAGGAAAGAAAGGTTTTAAGGAGGAAAGGAGAGCAGGAAGGCCGACGAACGCGGAGAGGCTGGGGAGGGAGAGGCAAAGTAGTGAGTCGTCGGTTGAAGAATATATAAAAAGGAAGAGGGAGGAGGGGAGGAGGAAGAGGAGGGAGCGTTTGCGAAGAGCATGAGGGTAGGGAGATCACCAGAGGTAAAGAAAGGGGGGGGGAGGGGAAGAGGATGGAGGAAATGATCAAGGAGATAATGAGGGAGGTAAGACAGGGAAGAGAGAAGGTGAAAGAAATAGGGAGAGAATTGAGGGAGCAGGTAGAAAAAGTAAGAAAAGAAAGCGAAAGGGGAGAAAAGAGTGGGAAGATGAGTGGAGAGGGATGGAGAGAAAGATGAAGGAATTGGGAGGAAGGATAGAGGAAATGGAGAGGAAAGCAGAGGATTGGACAAAAGTAAAGGGATTGGAGGAGAGAGCCAAAAAGATAGAGGGGACAAAAGATAAGGGAGAGCAAGAGGTAAGGAGGAAAGGGGGGAGGAGGTAGGGAGAATAGAGGAAAAGATGAAGGAGTTGGAAAAGAGAATCGAGGGTAGAGAAAGAGAGGAAAGGAAGAGGAACATAATTATAAAGGGAATGAAGGTGGAGAAAGGAAAGGAAAGAGAGGGAGTGGAGGGGATAATGAAGAGGATAGGGGTAGAGGTGGAGGTGGAGGAGGTGAGGCGGGTAGGAGGAGGAGGAGAGGCGAAGGGTGGAATGGTGCTAGTGAGGCTGGGCAGTAAAGAGCAGAGAAAAAAGGTTCTGGAGAGAAAGACCGGATTGAAGGGTAGAGGAGGATTTAACATGGAAGGAGAGAAAAATGCAATGGAGACTGAACAAGATAGCGAGGGAGGAGGAAAGCAGAGGAAGGAGGACGAGGGTAGGATGTGGAAGGTTATGGATAGAAGGGGTATGGTGGAGATGGGATGAGGACGAAGAAGAGTTAAAATTGGAGAATTGGTGGAAAGGGGAAGGGTGGGTAGCAAGAGTAGTGGATCAGGGGGAAGGAAGAGGGGGAGGCGAAAAGGGTAAGGGGTACGGAAGAAGGAGGTAGGATTAGAGCAGAGGAGGGGAGAAGGAAGTGGGGAAAGTGAGGGAGGATGGAGGATAGGGTTTTGGAATGTGGCGGGCTTAAGGAAAAAGGACAAGGGATTTTGGAAGCATTTGGAAAGGTGGGATGTGATGACGGGAGAGCGGGGGGGGGGAACAGTGTGGGGGTGGAAGGGGGTAGGGAGAAGGGTATCAAAGGACAAGAAGGAGAACAGGGAGGGTAGGATGCTGGTGGAATTTCTAGAGGAGAGAGGTTGGAGTATCTTAAACGGAGATATCAAGGGGGATGAAGAGGGGGAATTCACGTACACGCGGGGAAGAGGGGAGACCGTCATCGATTATATAATAGGGAACCAGAGAACTAGGGAGAGGGTGGAGGAAATAGAGGTAGGGGAGGAGGTGGATTCGGACCACCATTCGGTGGGTGTAAGGATAAAGGGGATGGGGAGGAAAGGGAAAAGGAATGGGGTAGGGAGGGGGTGGAGAGGAAGAGGGGACTGGACGGAGGAGGCAAGGGAAAAATTTAGAAGGGAAATGAGGTGGAGGGAGATGAGGGGGTTAGGTATGGAGGAGGAGATGAAAGAGGTGATGGGGGAGGTGAAGAGGGTGCTGAGAATGGAAGAAGAGGGAGGTAGAGAGAAAGAAGTGGATGGTGGGATGCGGAGTTCGAAGAGGATAAAAGGGAGGTTAGGAGGGAACTGGAAAGGGGAGAAGAGAGGGAGGAGGATAAGGGTATAGGAAAAAGAAAAGGGAGTACCAGAGGCTGTGTGAGAGGAAGAAAGAGGAGGAAAATAGGAGATTTGAGAAAGAGGCGGAGGGAGCTAGGACGGAGGGGAAGGTGTGGGAAATTGTAAACAAAGAGAGAAGGAGAAAAAGGATGAGGGAGGGAGGAATAGAAATGAAGGAATGGAGGGAGTATTTTATGGGACTGCTGGGAGGGGTGGAAACGAAGGTAAGGACGGGGAAGGGGGGAAAGAGAGAGGAAGATCAAGAAGAGGGCATAGGAAAGGAGGAGGTAAGAAAGGCGATAGGGAAGCTAAAGGACGGAATGGCGAGGGGGGGGGGGGATGGGATACCGAGTGAGGTGTGAAGGTATGAGGGGGGGAAGAGATGGTGGACTGGGTATGGAGGATGTGTAGCGAGGTATGGAAAGGGGAGGGGTGGCCGGAAGAGTGGAGGGAGGGGATAATAGTGCCGATACTGAAGAAGGGAGAGGGAAACAAGGTGGAACAGTACAGGGGGGTAACCTTGATGTCAACGCTGTACAAGGTATATGCGATGGTCTTGGCGGGGAGGCTGGGTGAGGAGATGGAGGAGAAGGGTATGGTGCCGTACAACCAGACGGGTTTCAGGAAGGGGATGGGGGTGGCAGACAGTATATACGTACTGAATTTTTTGGTGGGACGGGAGGTAAGCAGGAAAGGAGGGGGAATGGTGGCGATGTTCATAGACTTAAAAGCGGCTTTTGACTCGGTGGATAGGAGGGTTTTGTAGGAAGCGATAGAGAGAAGAGGGGTGAGGAAGGGACTGAGGACAAGGGTACAGAAAGTATATCAGGAGACGGTGAGCAGAGTGAGGGTGGGGAGGGAGATAGGGGAGAGGTTTTGGACGGCAAGGGGGGTTAGGCAAGGGTGTCCGATGAGTCCATACCTGTTTAACATATTAACGGCGGATATGGAGGAGGATATGAGGAAGGGGGAGGGGATACGAGGGATAAGAGTCAAGGGGGAAAAAATATATACGCTAGCGTATGCGGACGATGTGGTAGTGATGGCAGGAAACGAGTGGGAGATGAGGGCAATGATGAGAAGGATGGAGAGATACTTCGACAGGAAGGGTTTGGAAGTGAACGTGGGTAAAACAAAGATAATGAGGTTTAGGAAAGGAGGGGGGAGAATGAAGAAGGGGAATTGGAAGTGGAAGGGGAGGGAGATAGAAGAGGTGAAAGAATTTAAATACCTGGGAGTGATAATGAAAAGGAATGGAGGGATGGAGGACCGCGTGAAGGAGAGGCTGAGGAAGGCGGGGATGGTAATGAGGCAGATATGGGGAACAGGGAAAAGAAGGTGGGGGAAGGACTGGGAGAGGAGGGTCTGACTGTTCGATAAATTGGTGTGGACAGTGGTGGAGTACGCGGCGGAGATATGGGGGTGGAGGGAATGGAGAGAAATAGAGGCGCTACAGGAGAGGTATTTGAGGTGGACAATGTGTTTGGACTGGAGGACGCCGGGGTATATAATAAGGGAAGAACTAAAGAGGGACAAGTTAAGAGGGAGAGCGGGGAAAAGGGCATGGGAATATGAGAGGAAGTTGGAGGAGGGGAGGGGTAGTGAGATAGCGAGAAGATGTTGGGAGATGATGAGGGAGAAAGTGGAAAGGGGGGGAGGGGGATCGAGGTGGGAGGGAGAAAGGGAGAGTTTTTTCGAAAAAAGAGGGTGGAAGGCGAAGGAGGTGTAGGAAAGAAGGAGGAGGGAGTGGATGAGGTACGAGGAGATGGAGGAGAAGGATAAGGAGGAGGAGGAGAGGGATAGATGGGAAAAGATCAGGGCATCGAGATACAGTAGGTGGTATAAGGAGGTGAGAGCAGAGGGGGTGGCGGGGTATCTAAAGAAGGGGTGGGGGGAGAGTAGATGGAGAAGGGTAGCGAGATTTAGGATGGGCAATGAGATGAGGGAGAGAAGGTACTGGGAGGGGGAAGAGAAGAGAGAATGCATAATGTGCGGTGGGGAATAGGAAACGTGGGAGCATGTGTGGGAAGTGTGTCGGAGGATAGAAGAAGGAGGAGAGAAAGGATGGCAGGCAAGTGTGGAAAAGATATTGGGAGAGGAGGAAGAGGGAGAGAGATGGATGAGGGAAGTAGAGAGGAAGAGGGAAGGGGTGGAGGAGAGGGACAGAGGAGAAAGGAACTGGAGAGAAGGAGAGAATGGAGAGGAGTGAGTGGGAAACGGAAGTCCGGAAAAGGAGAGGGCGGGAGAGGAGATGGAGGTAAATTTAGAGGGGGGGAAGCAGGGGGGAGGAGAGAGAGGGGAGAGGAAAGGAGTATGGAAAAGAAAAATAAAAAGGAGTGGAGAAGTGGCGCGGGAGAGGCGTGTAGGGTACAAAGTAAACGAGCATAGGTATAAGACGAGAGGATAGAACGTAAGGCGAGCGGGTAGATCATAAGGAGAGGGGATAGAGCGTAAGGCGAGCGGATAGAGCGTAAGGCGTGCGATGGCAGAGAGCGGGTGAGAAAAAGACGGAGCGGGCGAGTAGAAAGAGAGAGCGAGCGGACGGAAGGAAAAGAGGGAGGTGGCGATGTAGGGGAGAAGGAGAGGTTGGTTTAAGGTTGAGTTTAAAGTAGGTTAATTAAAGTAAGATAATGGATTGTAAAATTGTAACCCCGAGGGGATCAATAAAGGCATACATACTTACAGTAAATTATATTATAATCAATTTTGTAGACATTAAAAAGAGCTACCAAAAACATTTAGACTATTTTTTGCTTACAAGGGGAGGCCGGCAACATTGCGAGCCCGATTTTGATCCCCGCTGGTTCGAGCACGCCGATGAATTTTTTTTTATTTATTTTTTTTTTTTCCTTTGAATGACTGTCTTTTTTGCATGCGAAATAATAACTTTATAATAAGAATATATAATCAATTATAATTTGTGCACAAAGATGCTATACGCGGCCATGGGACGAAATACTTTTTTGCTATTACAGGCCGAGGTTTTTTCAGGATGTCGATACGAAAATATTTATCATTTACGTTCATAAAAATGTAATCAAACGCATTCAAAACTGCGCATTTTTAATAGAAAATAACCGCGAAGTAAATTCAAGGGAGGACTGCATTAAAATACGGTCCATCGTACACCATCAATTAAGTTCTCCAATTTTTCGGGACTTGGTCCATTACGCATGGTACGCAAGTAAGTTGTGTTACGATAGGGAGATTTTTTTTAATGTTAATGATGTATGTTTTCCAACTGACGTATTGCAAAAACCGTGCGATTGTACAAACTCTTCCTCAATAGTTTGCGCGAGATGTAGGAGAAATTTCTGCTTCGTATGTTTTTGCGACAACTACCATTCTGCTATATGCGATACAGAATAATAAAGTATATTCTATTGGTATAAATTATTTTTGCATTTTATTTCCTAATAGTAAGTAAGATTCCCTCTGCCGCATAACGGCATAACCCCATTTTTCTGCACAAATTGTAATTAATTATAAATTTTTATTATAGTATTATCTTATTTTCCTTATGAAAGATGCAAAATATTCAAGCAAATCAATAAAATTGAAAGAAATAGAAAAAAAAAAAGTTCCCCCGCCGGGATTCGAAGTACCGCTCCCGCGCGAGCAACAAAATGTTGATTTTCTCGGCTGTTTATGAATATGGCGCGCTCTCGCTTTGCAAAACTTCATTTTGGGTGGTCCTCTATAAGTGTACCAAAGCTCGTCAAAATCGGGCTCGCAACGTTGCCGGCCTCCCCTTGTTAGTGCTATAGTTGTTGAATGAAACGTGACATGATCGACGCCATCTTTAATAATGAATATACATAGTTTACATTATGTAATGAAAACATTCATGAGCATAGTATGATAAATTCCTTTGTCAACAACAGTAAAAATTTATGAATCAAACGTATACAGGGTGTCCCGTAACTAGCTCGACACCGGGAAATGAGGGGTAGCTGAGGTGATTCTGAACAACTTTCTCCTTAGCAATAATGTCCTAAGCGCCTTCGGTTTTGAATTATTAACGAAACGGCTAGGCCAATCCGAGCGCTTATCTGGCGCGCGCTCGAAACGAGAGTGTGGTCTCTGGATCGTGCTCGACCGCGAGCGTGAACAAGTGCATCGCCTGGGTATCGACGGAAGCCTACGGCAAATGTCACATCGCCTTCAAATAAACTAATACTCGTTGAATAACTGTGTCCGATGCTCTTACCCGTTATTCAATAGGAACGAAGATTGTAGTATTTGTGGAAAAAATGTTTCTCTTAACAGCACGTTTTCAGGTGGATAAATTATCGTTAGAATAATTTATAATAACTAACGTTAGAAAAGCCTTGTTAAACTCACCCATTCGACCACGAATCACCCTGCTTCGACGAAAGTAGGTCATTGGCACTAGGTCACAGTGCCGATTTTGCCCTTCCTAAGAATCTCGAGAGCCTCAACAGCTCATTTTACGGTAAACTCACTTGACACTGACACACACAGTAGGAACGGCACTTGCCTAATTTATGGCAGGGCGCACGGCTAATCGCAGGTACGCGAACACCCCCGAGAGTCGAGCGGCCGTCGGGTCACTTTACCGAACGCGCATTTCACCGCACGAGCACTGTTACCGATATTCCGTAATAAAATAATTATGTTTGAACGTGATTGAGCCTACGTAAGAGATGTTGGTGGCCCTGAAAAGGGCCCATTGTTGTTATGCCAAAATTGCCAAGTTTAGTTCGACGTACCCGCGTCACACTTGCATGCACACATCGGAGCACCGGTGGACGTTGCGCTGCACTTCTCCCAATGTTTCTCGATTAAGAAACGTAACAAATATCCTGTAATACTCTGCGTTAGTTCGTTGCTGTATGGTACCCGTTCGGTTTGAAAAACGATTCTGCCAGCTCTAGCGTTTCTTGGGTCTTGCTTAGAACGACGTTCGTTAGGGAAGGGATATTTTTACAATAGTACAACAGAGTGGCTCGCACATTTGGAGTCACCGTTCATTCAGCAAAAAAATACCCGCGCGCTCGGGGTGGCGGCATGGTCTTCGTCACTACGAACGCGCTAGCGAAGACGCAGGGCAAGGAGTGCCATAAATTTCACTATTGTCCATACCGTGTCGTAAAGGGAAAGTGTGGCTATTTTACGAAATACGTGCATCGGCTTAAGACTGCATCGACAGCGTACACGCAACATAAACCTTTAATATTTTCTTACGATTCTTTCCGCGAGGACGAAACAGTACACACAACTTGGAAAATGATCAATTTAATATTGTATTGTGTTAGCGAGGACACTGCTTGATACGCATTTCGAGACAGACATCGTTATGTCTATCAACATTTTGGTCGTCTGGAACAGGTCCCCCTGATCGGGCCCATGTACCGCGGCACGCTTTGCTGCTCGCGTTCCCGTAAACAGTCGGTTGCCGCGCGCGTGCGATAATCATAACAAGATCGAAATCAGAGATTCTTAGGGAGCCGACTGTTTAAGATTTTAAGCATTTCGACACGCCGCAAACAGTGTCTTCGCGCTTGTACTTTTATTCACGCCATGCACTCTACACTAAACATCCCACAACATTAAATTTATAATATTACAAATGACACGGGCAAGCGTGTATGCGTCGCAAGCAGTGTCTTCGCAATACAATACAATACTAAATTGATAATTTTGGGAATTGTATGTACTGTTCCTTCTTTGCGGGAAGAATCGTAAGAAAATATTAAAGGATTATGTTGCGTGTACGCTGTCGATGTAGTTTTAAGACGATGCACGTATTTCGTAAAATAGCCACACTTTCCCTTTACGACACGGTATGGACAATAGTGAAATTTATGGCACTCCTTGCCCTGCGTCTTCGCTAGCGCGTTCGTAGTGACGAAGACCATGCGGCCGCCCCGAGCGCACGGGTATTTTTTGGCTGAATTGACTCCAAATGTGCGAGCCACTACGTTGTACTATTGTAAAAATATCCCTTCCCCAACGAACGTCCTTCTAAGCAAGACCCAAGAAACGCTAGAGCTGGCAGAATCGTTTTTCAAACCGAACGGGTACCATACAGCAACGAACTAACGCGGAGTATTACAGGATATTTGTTACGTTTCTTAATCGAGAAACATTGGAAGAAGTGCAGCGCAACGTCCGCCGGTGCTCCGAGACGTGCATGCAAGCGCGAGGAGAGCACGTCGAGCCGATCTTGGCAATTTTGGCAATAACAATCGGCCCTTTTCAGGGCCACCAACTATCTCTAACGTAGGTTCAATTACGTTCCTCTACATAATTGTTTTATTCGGAGTTATCGGTGAAAGTGCTCACGCAGTGAAATGCACGTTCGGTAAAGTGACCCGATCGCCGATCGCCGCTCGACTCTCGGGGGTGTCCGCGTACCTGCGATTAGCCGTGCGCCCTGCCATAAATTAGACAAGTGCCGTTCCTACTGTGTGTGTCAGTGTCAAGTGAGTTCACCGAACCGGCCGTATAATCAGCTGTTGAAGTTCTCGAGATTCTTACGAAGGACAAAATCGGCACTGTGACCTACTGCCAACGACTTACTTCCGTCGAGGGCAGGTTGATTCGTTGGCGAAAGGGTGAGTTTAACAAGATTCTTCTAACGTTAGTTATTCACATCGTTTATCTTAGACCATAATTTACCCACCTGAAAACATGCTGTTAAGAAAATCATTTTTTCCACAAATACTACAACTTTTCATACCTCCCGAATTACGAGTGACAGTATTGAACACAGTTATGCAACGACTATTAGTTTATTTGAAGACGATATGTGATATTTGCCGTATGCTTTTCTCGATACCCACGCGATCTACTTGTTCACGCTCGCGGCGGAGCGTGTCAGAGACCACACTCTCGTTTCGAGCGCGCGTTCGATACGCGCTCGGATTGGCCTAGCCGTTTCGTTAATAATTCAAAACCGAAGGCGCTCAGGACATTATTGCTAAGGAAAAAGTTGTTCAGAATCACCTCAGCTACCCCTCATTTCCCGGTGTCGAGCTAGTTACGGGACACCCTGTAGTTTCCGAAACAAAAATTCACGAAATAGGCCTTCGACTTCACCCATCTACTGTGGCGTACCCCTTAAGGGGAATCATCAGTGGTACTAGGTTCTTGATCGGATTGTACTTCTGCGACGTCAGAAGCGAGGAAAATGCCGAAAAAATAAGGGTTTCGTAGTCAAGAAATAGGGCCTAAACGAAACAACATTCCGCCTTGCAAAAGGTCTTAAATGAAAGCTAAAAGTTATAAAAATCCAGGATTGTGGCCCGATTTTGAGATCAATCCTCTAAAATAACACAATTTCACTGCAAACTTGAACCTGTCACTTACGCGATCACGACGAGATTTCAACATGGCCGCCCATCGGATGCCTGTCTCACAATTTTCAGCTATTTCTCCAATTCTGGACACTTTTTGGAAAAAAGGGCTAGATCCTGAATTTTTATGACTTTTAGCTTTCATTTAAGACCTTTTGCAGGGCCGAATGTTGTTTCGTTTAGGCCCTATTTCTTGACTACGATTTGGTGTGATTTCACTACGATTTTCACGCTGTTTTATTACGATATTCTCCGCTTGGGGCGTCATAGTTCGATTCTCATGGTATTGAAAGTTACCGGCATCCTATGCCTGAGAGACCGTAAATTTGAGAATTATTTTAAAAAATTGGTAACGTCTAACGAAAAGAAAGAGCATTTTGACTTTTTTCGACTATGCACTAATTACGGATAAAAATTCTATAATTCGTAATTCTCTAATGGGCTAATTTGGATCGTATGAAAAATTTTGCAGGGAATTACAGATCCCTGTACCCTACAAGCTATCGAAATATACCGAAAGTACATTTTTATTATTTGATCTAAATGTAAAAATATGATTGAATAAATCAGCATGTAAATATAAGCTTATAATATATATTTTTAGGAAGGAAAAGAAATCTGACTCGAGGATTCGAGGAAATAGCATGCAGGACAGCGGCCACGTGGCGACGCTTGGACCGGTGCAACGTTACACATAATTTTTATCGCTTGTTATTATATATTATACACATATGGCACACAAACGTTTGAACGGTACAGCTCGAAACGTTTTTCACTTTTCAATTCCCCGGAGACTTCGTATAACTTTTTATTTTCACTTTGTACTTTGCTGAAACCCCGATGCACGCATGCACGCCGGCAGTCAACTTGTCGCCATGTTGGCTTTTTCTCTCTCCTACCAGCGTGCGCGGCTCGAAGGCTCTAGCTCGAAGTCCGAGTTAGCCCGAGTAAACTCAAGCAAACACGAACCGATCTATTTCGGTCCACTTTGCTCGCACACAACAATAAGAAGCGATAAAAATCACACGTGTACTCTACACAACGGTTGGCCCATAGCGCGGAGGCCTGAGCGATTCCCGTTCGGCCGATCGCTTGGAAGCTGGAAATGAATCTCGCGAGCCCGGTTGGGCGGGGGCAGGGGCAGGCTGAAGCGATAGAGCACTTTCTGCACATGGGTCATTCCGCGTCAAGTGGGCCACTTTTTTTTACACACATGGTCGAAAATTTTGATGAGTTTTTGTGACCATGTAGTGCTCGCGGAGAAAAAAATTTTTGTAAAAAAAACATCGAATTTTTGAAAACTTTTTGAGTTACTACCTCTCAAACTTTTAGGTAAGGTTATTAAAAAAATTCATATCTTCCGAACTATTAACAATATCGTATTTCGACAAATTCGGCTGCATTCATAGAAGATCACATTTAAAAAAAAAAAAATACATAATTGTTAGATAATGTTTATAAATATTAAAAAAGTTAATTTGAAAGAAAGAGATTGCTCCATTTCCGAAAACAGGGCAGCTAATTTTTTCGTTATTTTTTACAACAACTGCGAAGCCTTCTCTAAAGAATGACGCAAGAAACTAGTTTTACAAATTTTGAAGATATGATTTTTTATTCGCTAGTGCGCGCCTCAGAGGCAGCTCTGGTAGTCAAGTCAAATGGTGGTTTGAAGTGGAAAGTTGTGATGTAATTGTTTTTAGTGGTTTACTTTATGTTTTTTGCGGTGCTGAACACGAATCTGAAGTTGTATAACAAAATTTTTCGTGGCAAATACGACAAATCATTGAAAAACACTAAAAATGTTTGTTTTTGGCTTCTTACTTGAGAACCAAGCGTTTTACGTAAAAGGTGGCTCGATATCAAAATAAAGATGAGAAAATTACCTACAATTCATGTTATCATTTTTTTGTACGGCATATGGTATTCCCGCCCCTTTACGGGAAAACCATATGTTATAACTAGGCATCAAAATTAACGCAAAAATGATCATATTTGTAAGATTATGTTTTCATTTTAAAGGGGGAAGTTTGTTCTTTAAGGAACCGTGGTTAGATTTTGAATTTAGCCTCCCCCTCTCGCCGTTCTAACAAAAGTAAGGACGTGTTACGTCTCTAAAAAATTGCATACCTTGGCACATTCTACGGGGTAGAGAGAAATTTTCTCGTAACTATCATGACAACCATTGTGAAGTATGGACATCTCCCTGCAAATTAAAAAAAATGAAATCCGTACGATTTTTTTTCGCTAAATTATGGCTTATCAAAGTTACCTATGCATTTGTGTGCATTCCATTATCGCCAACATTAGCATGTAATTTTGTTGTCTAGTTATAGGGCCCCTTCACCGGGAAACCATATGTCGTCAAAAAAATGATAAAAACATAAATTGTAAGTAATTTTCTCATCTTTACTTTGATAGCGAGCCACCTTCTGCGTAAAACGTTTAGTTCTCAAGTAATAAGCCAAACACAAACAATTTTAGCGTTTTTCGATGTTTTGTCATATTTGCCATGAAAAATGTTGTTGGACAACTTCAGATTCGTGTTCAGCACCCCAAAAAACATAAAGTAAGCCACTAAAAAGAATTACACCACAACTTTCCACTTCAAACTACCATTTGACTGGACTGCCAAAGCTGCTTCTGAGGCGCGCGCTAGTGAATAAAAAATCATATCTCCAAAATTTTTAAAACGAGTTTCTTGCGTCATTCTTTAGAGAAGGCTTCGCAGTTGTTGTAAAAAAATAACGAAAAAATTAGCTGGTCTTTTTTCCGAAATAGAGCAATCTCTTTCTTTCAAATTAACTTTTTTAATTTTTATAAACATTATCTAAGAATTATATATTTTTTAATTGAAAGTGTGATCTTCTATGAATGCAGCCGAATTCGGCGAAATGCGATATTGTTAATAGTTCGGGAGATATGAATTTTTTTAAATAACCTTACCTAAAAGTTTCAGAGGCTGTAACTCAAAAAGTTTTTAAAAATTTGAAGCTTTTTTTTACCAAAATTTTGTTCTTCGAGAGCACTACATGGTCACAAAAACTCATCAAAATTCTCGACCATGTGTATAAAAAGTGGCCCACTTGACGTGGAATGATCCACATGCGGCGCTAAAAGACCCTCACTCAAAAATGAAACCATGACATCCCATAATTTGTATGTCCGTGAAGGTTATAAGTCATGTTTCTAAAATAAGAATATTATACTATATTATTATTATGATGACCCGCAAAACACGCGATTTCAGATTTTCCATACATAAGGCAAAACGGTAGTGCACAATGTTTTTACACGTTCAACGAAGATGACAACACGGTGCTGTCAAGTATGTGGTTTGTCGTATTCAGTTTTTGCACGCGGCCAGGGGCGCGCGAATGCCAAATCAGCGGTGGCGTGGAACGTGTTAAACGGGCCATACAAACATGTTGAAAAGTAAGCATTTTTGCTGGAAGTTGAGTTGACTAAATAAAACAACATCTCGCTCTGCTTGTCAAATAGCGGCGAACAAGTTCTACCGTGAAAGGAAAACGCACCGCGGGGGTAGTGTAATGGTTTTATTGGTTGTAGTAAATATTTCAACCCTGCATTTCTGTTTGATATGTATAGATTTGTTTTATGACGGCTTTTCCTTCGCCCGCGGCAGAAAAGCTCCGTCACGACTTCGGCCGGGGGTTTATCGGTCCTTGACGATACTCGTCGCGACAAATGCCGGATGGGCGCCAGGTACTTTTTACCCGAAAGTACCAAAGGATACTAAGGCCATCTCGGTAGCTCGCGACCCGATGGTAGAGGGGCGGGGGACTAGGGGAAAGTCGGGACGGTAAGAACGGTCAGGTCAACCGGATTTCGGGGTTACACGTTCGTTTTCGTTATAAAACGCTTTATTCGGTACGGAACAAGTCTCTGGACTTCGCTTTCGGGCACGCACGCCAAGGAGTTGTTAGTGATCGCGGTATTTCCCTACGACTCTCTCTCCGCAGTGGGAACCTGCGGGCACTCGCACGGCAAAAATACGCGGTATCGGTCAAATAAATTCTCGCCGAAGAGTTCTTCAGCGGAGATTACAATATGCGCAGGGCAGCTTACATTTTCGCGGTATTAGGAGGCTTCCTACTTCAACGGTATTGGCCGACGGCCTCTGGTCCTCTCGGGACACTCGCGGTACTTATTATTCTCGAGACAACAACGATACTGGTCCTTTGACCTCGGTACAGAGACGGATACTTTTTCTCTCAAAAACGCAAAACGATACAGCCTATTACACGGCCCTAGGCGAAGTGAGGAGCGGTCCTACTTCCGCATCCTCGCTCCCCCACTCCTAGCGGAACGTCGCCTAATTGGTCGCGGGGCCAGCGGCGCAGTTGACAGGCGCCCCGGCTGGTCCCCGCGAATTCTCACCGGCGTTTTCGAATTTTACCCCGACTGCCCCTTGCTATCCCCCGGATAGTGGCTGGTGGTCCCGCTGCAGGTCTCCTCCGGAAATCGGAATCTCCAGGCCTCCCCCGCAGGTATACGGCCGCATCCCCCCGGGATGCGCCTGCCAGCCGCTAAAGGGAGCCTGGACGATCCCCCCTCGAGTCCTCCTGCTGCTGTCGGGACGGCATGTGCCCGGCGCGGCGGCCCCTGGCCGCGAAATCGTGGAGGGCACGGCGAGTCTCCTCCGGAGGTGGGTCCCTGACCCCTCGCCGTCCCTCCGATCCACGCCGGTGGATGCGTGGGTGCCCGCGATGTATCCCCTCCATGCGGCGCCTCGCCGCGAGGTTGCACGGCACCCCTGGTACCGTGCGTTCTCCGAGGGACTCGTCGGGTCTTCACGGAGCAGTTCGGGGGTCCTCGCATCTGCCGGTGCGCGCCGTACCTCGGCGCATCTCCTCGCTGCACGGAATCCTCGAGCAGCGGTCGCCATGATCGAAATTCTCGGCGACGTCCGCCTAAGCTCGTGGCCGCTCGGTAGCGGCTGTCTTGCTGCCTCACGGCTGCGCGATCGGTGGTGTTCGCGCTAACTCGGAGCCGCTCGCTAGCGGCTCCCCTACTCTTTCCTACTCTGCCTCTTGTTTTCGGCAAGCTGCCGATCCTCGCGGTAATTTACTCTCTCCGCGCACCGCGCGAGGTTCCCATCGCGGTCCCTGCGTCGATCGTTATCGCGATCTATGCCCTACCTATTCGCGGTGGAAATCCTACCATACTACGCGATGTGGTCTTCGGAAGCGCGTTGAATCTGACAGTCGCGGTATCGCGGCTATTCCTAATATGGTATCGCGATTAGACTCAACACTGTAAGATTCTCCTGACGGTATCGCGTTCAACATAATGACGGTATCGCGGTAAATATAATGACGGTATCGCGTTAATTACTCGCGGTATCGCGAGCATTACAATATCTTCCCCCAGCTTTCCCTCCCTGAATCGCCCTTCGGCCGTTTTGGGACTTGCAGAAAAGCTGCAACGTCACAGTTTATATTTTCGGGGACGGAAGATATTTTACTGGAAATGAAAAAATCTACAAATGTCCAAGAAAAATGTACTGCTGAAACTTTTACTACTTTTTCCACTTGTATCCTTTGGATATAAATTTAGAATAAATGTTGGCTGGTAGGTGGAGGAATAGAGTTATAGTTTGGTATCCTGCTGGCCCGGGTTCAAATCCCGGCGTGGACACTCGTTTTTTAGCAATTTTCGGCGAGTCCGGCTACCAAGACCGTACAATAAAATTGTAATAGCAAAGGGAGAAGTATCATAAAACTAACAAGAGTGGGTACATCTGGCAACGTCGAAAAACTGTCCATAAAGGGCAACGCTGTTTTCTAGCATCCTGGCGAAAAACAGGCATCCCAAAACGGATTATCGTGCGACGCGCTTCTAATGATGAAGACGTTTGCAAATTTATTGTAAATTTGACAACGCTGTATTTCTTAGTAAGGGATAAGAATAAATTTGAGTGGATCGCTTACACAATTGCTTTACGACGATGTCTACGATTGACCATTCTTGTTCTTTTTGTGTATGATTGTAAGGCCAAAAATTATGCTTTCATTCCACTCCCCGGAATATGTGAAATTGTAAACGTTAGATTGATTGGAACTATCCATATGAAGTATCGACTATTCTTACAGGCAACGAGTAAATCATGCAAATAATGTAGACCATAACCTCTCTCGATGTATCGAAAAATACATTTGGATTTCACTTTATGGAGAATCAGTAGTGCCCTAATGTTTTATATAATGACTTTACGTCTAATTGTAAGTCATTAGTTTGCAGTGAAATTGTGTTACTATAGAGTGATTGATCTCTGGATCGGGATAGTTCCGGACACACATTGGACTTTGATCTTTCACATGAGACCTTGTGCAAAGCGAGATGTTGTTTTACTTAGCCGCCTCTTCTTTCACAGAAAACGCTTATTTTCAGCGTTTCACGACAAATTCCAAATGAAATTGAGAAAGGTTTCACGTTCATTTCAGAGGTGGCGTAAAATTGAGAAATATTTCACGTTCATTTTGTGATGAGGGTTGGTAGTGTGGTCGGCGAGTAATGCGAAACACTGATTAGACTATTTGGTGTATTGCGGAGCGAAAGAATGTTACAAGTTTGGAAAGAAGTACAGAGCGAGAGGCGACGTGTGTATCGTTACGGTGACTGACTGAGAGTGTCCTCTGGAGATCTGCAGCGGGGCCGCGCAGCGGTGGGCCTCGCTGCAGGTCTTTGTCTAAAAGTCCTGGCGTCAGCATTCGGGGAATGAGTGACATTATAGGCGATAAGCGCCGTGGGACCGGATGTGATTCTATGAATTATAATATCAGAAAAATGTACAAGACGTTACAATTTCAGAGATGGCGTCAAAAGCAAATTATTTCGGTCCCACGATTTATCGGCAGATAAGACCCGAACTTTACAAATCTGACACGTTCGCAAACGTCGGCGCGTCGATCAATTCGGAGTTGCTCGAGGACTGATGATTTCCCTTAAGGGGATCCAACCCTACCGAATGTTTTTAAACGGGCTTTACATCTGTGACGTCAGAAGCGAGGAAAATGCTGAAAAATAACTAGTTTTACTATTGCAACTTCTGGTACGAATAAAAAACTTCTTGCTCCACGCAGGGTCTCAAATGAAAGATAAAAGTCCAAAGAATGTAGGTCTGGTCCCCAATTCAGACATGGATCATTGTAAAGTAACAAAATTTCACTCCAAACTTGGACCTGTCACTTTTCGATTACGATGAAATTTCGAGGTGGCCGCCAGCAGATAGCTGTCACACAATTTTGAGCAATTTCGCCAATTCTGAAGGTTGCCCGGTCGGAATCGGACCAGACCTCCATTCTTTGGACTTTTATCTTTCACTTGAGACCTGCCGTAGAGCGAGAAGTTTTTTATTCATACCGGATTTTGCTTCGGAAAATTTTGGTCAGATTCTCTCGCCTTTTTCTTACGGAATTATCCGCTTGACGCGCTATAGTTTACTTCTTAGGATCTTGAAAATGTACAGATATCCTACACCCGGCAGAACGCAAATTGTATAATTATTTTACCAAATTTTGACCGTGTCATAAAAGGAGCGGAATACTAAGTTTTCATCTATATACTAATCGCGGATCAAAACTGACTTTATTTTTGAAAGTTTGTGAAATTCTGTCGAAATAAATATCAATCAAAAGAATTTATGGCTAAATATGAATATGTAGATTATTTTTGCTTATAATATTATATATTTTCGGGGAAGGGAAAGAAATAAAACTCTGATGCCACCTGTAAGGAAAAGACACACATGAGATAAGCCACATGGCGATTGATGGCGATCGGTGCAATGGCGCACACATAATATACATATATACATCGTTTTTTATTTCACATTACACGTAAATGTCTACAGAACAATAACATGGAACTTTATAACACATTCATTACACTACACACTTCGACACACGCACACACACCGGTAATCAACTTTCGCCATGTTACGAAAAAAGATGGCGAAGAAAAAAGAACTGACAGCATCGGCCAAGACCACTGAATTTGCAGCCTCGATTCTGCGTGCTACAACTTCGCGGTATACATCTCTCCAACAGCGTTCTTTTTTCTTCGCCATCTTTTCCTTCGTAACATGGCAAAAGTTGATTACCGGCGTGTGTGCGTGCATTGAGTTTTCTGCAAAAACTAGAGCGAACAAATTTGGACGAAATTGACCGGTATAATCGAAGTGTGTAGTGTAATGAATGTGTTATAAAGTTCCATGTTATTGTTCTGTAGACATTTACGTGTAATGTGAAATAAAAAGCGATGTATATATATTATGTGTGCGACATTGCACCGATCGCCATCAATCGCCATGTGGCGTATCTCATGTGTGTCTTTTCCTCACAGGTGGCATCAGAGTTTTATTTCTTTCCCTTCCCCGAAAATATATAATATTATAAGCAAAAATAATCTACATATTCATATTTAGCCATAAATTCTTTTGATTGATATTTATTTCGACAGAATTTCACAAACTTTCAAAAATAAAGTCAGTTTTGATCCGCGATTAGTATATAGATGAAAACTTAGTATTCCGCTCCTTTTATGACACGGTCAAAATTTGGTAAAATAATTATACAATTTGCGTTCTGCCGGGTGTAGGATATCTGTACATTTTCAAGATCCTAAGAAGTAAACTATAACGCGTCAAGCGGATAATTCCGTAAGAAAAAGGCGAGAGAATCTGACCAAAATTTTCCGAAGCAAAATCCGGTATGAATAAAAAACTTCTCGCTCTACGGCAGGTCTCAAGTGAAAGATAAAAGTCCAAAGAATGGAGGTCTGGTCCGATTCCGACCGGGCAACCTTCAGAATTGGCGAAATTGCTCAAAATTGTGTGACAGCTACTTGCTGGCGGCCACCTCGAAATCTCATCGTAATCGGAAAGTGACAGGTCCAAGTTTGCAGTGAAATTTTGTTACTTTACAATGATTCATGTCTGAATTGGGGACCAGACCTACATTCTTTGGACTTTTATCTTTCATTTGAGACCCTGCGTGGAGCAAGAAGTTTTTTATTCGTACCAGAAGTTGCAATAGTAAAACTAGTTATTTTTCAGCATTTTCCTCGCTTCTGACGTCACAGATGTAAAGCCCGTTTAAAAACATTCGGTAGGGTTGGATCCCCTTAAGGGGAATCAGTACTACTCGAGCAACTCCGAGTTGACCGACGCGCCGCTATTTTCGTGCGTGTCGAATTTATGAAGTTCGGGTCTTATCTGCCGGTGAAGAGTGGGGCCAAAATAATTTACTTTTGACGCCACCTCTGAAATAAATGCGAAACCTTCCTCAATTTTACGCCACCTCTGGAATGTACGTGAAAACTTCTTCGATTACACGCCACCTCTGAAATCAACGTGAAACCTTCCTCAATTTCATTTATAATTTTGAGGGAAACGCTGAAAAGTAAGCATTCTTGCTGGAAGTCGAGTTGACTAAATAAAACAACATCTCGCTCTGCACAAGGTCTCACGTGAAAGATAAAAGTCCAAGGATAGTTAGAAACTATTCCAATCCAGAGATCAATCACTCTATAATAACAAAATTTGACTGCAAATTTTCATCTGTCACTTTTGCGATCACGACGAGATTTCAAGATGGTCGCCCATTAGGTGGCCGCCGCACAATTCTGAGCTATTTCTCCAATTCTGGACGTTGTCTTTCCTCTTTCGATTGACACCTTGTACATCGTAGGATGTTGCATCGTTTAGCCGAAACTTCTTCTCTATTATTGGCCAATTCCTCTCCAAATCCTCTCTTTTCTCGCTTTCTTACGGAATTCTTCGCTTCTCCCTCTCTCTCTCTCTCTCTCTCTCTCAGGCATAGCACAGACGTAAAGTCTTTACGTAAAACATTAGGGCAGTACCGATTCCCTAAAAAGTAAAATATAAATATATTTTTCGATGCATCGAGAGAAGTTATGGTCTACATTATTTGCATGATATAACGGTCGCTATAAGAATAGCGGATACTTCATATGGATAGTTTTCCAATCAATCTAACGTTTACAATTGCACGTATTCCGGTGAGTGGAATGAACGCATCCTTTTTTTCTCCTTACAATCATACACAAAAAGAACAAGAATGGTCGATCGTAGGCATCGTACGGAATTGTGTAAGCGATCTACTAAAAATTTATTCTTATTCCTTATTGCGGAATGCAGCGTTGTCAAATTTAGAATATATTTGTCAAACGTCTTTGTTTCTTGCGTTACCGAGTTTCCCTCGCACCACGAGAAAATGCCGGGACCACCCTGGGTTAGGGCGCGGGACAAGAGCGTAGGAGGTTTTTGAAGACGGGAATGTTACACAATATACGCCCTTATTTTGTTGAACCACACATTTATTTCACAAGACGATGCTGCATGCACTCTCGCGCACCCCGTTGGATCTGCGCTTCCCGATATTAGAACGGAAATCTTGCTGGTTGATCGGAGATCTTGTTCGCGGAACGACGGAGATCTTGCCTGCGGCGCGGCGGCGCAGATGGAGATCCGCGACGGTAGAAACGTATGAAAGTCTGATGTTCAAGGGGCGGTATCGGACACACGAGAGCATGCACGCTTACTTCAACATTACACGACGAGCGGTACAAGCGCGTTCACACATTACGACGCAAGGTTCACAAAACGGTTACAAACATGTCGAGACCACGTCAAAATCACATACAAGAGTGTACGGTAGCCGAGGCAAGCGGTAGACTCGGGGATTCCGGTATACGAGCGATATTACTCGCGGACCACGAAGTCGAATTGGACGGCGATGCTAACTATTAACACCACGCGATGCGACGGATCACGAGCGTTGCGATGAACGGCTTGCGTGATCCCACGGTAAGCGATATCCCGCAATCCTACGGCGATAACATTTACGCACAACGAAATCAAGTCAGTTACGCGATGACCGAACGAGCGGACGGCGATACGCGTTTAGATATTGCCGGTTGTGCATTGGCAGCGAAATCCTTTGTGATCTGCCCAATGGCCCAAACGGCCGGTTCACCGTTCTTCTATCACGTTAGAAACGGAACAACGCCGAGGATCGACATCGACGACTCGTTCCTGCCGCAAAGGAACCCGTCGTGGGGGCCGTTGCGTCACGAAGCACGAATCATATCGATCCGCGGTATGTATTGACGAGTCACATCGATCCGCGGTATGTATTGACGAGTCACATCGATCCACGATGTGATGCGTTGCGCAAAGCCTCTAATTAGGGAAACGCGTGCGCGGTGTTTACTTGCGTTGTCGTCTACGGAAACGCGCCCTTTTAGACTTGATACCAAACAGTCTTCATTACTAGAAGCGCGTAGTGCGCGACTATCCGTTTCAGAATGCCTGTTTTTTGCCAGGATGTCAGAAAACAGCGTTGCCCCTTATGGACAGGATTTCCGACGTTGCCAGATGTACCTCTTATTGTTAGTTTTATGATTCTTCTCTTTGCTATTACAATTTGATTGTATTCTGCCTTGGTAGCCGGAGTCGCCGAAAATCACTAAAAAAAGTGCCGAACACACGCCGGGATTCGAACCCGGGCCCAGCATGATAACAAACTATCCCTCTATTCCTTCGGCTACCATCCAACTTTGATTTAAAATTTATGTCCAAAGGATATAAGTGTAAAAAGTAGTAAAATTTCAACCATACATTTTTTTGGACATGTGTAGCTTTTTTAATTTCCGAAAAAATATCTTCCGTCCCCGAAAATATAAACAAATCTATACATACCGCACGGAAATGTAGGGCTGAAATATATACTACTACCAGTAAAACCATTACACTACCCCCTCGGTGCGTTTTGCTTTCACGGTAGAACTTGTTCACCGCTATTTGATAAGCGCCGGAAACCTGTGGATTTCGGTAGGTCTCACTTATACCCTGGACGACTATACGCTGGAGTAATCTCGAGTTTCACCGCGTAAGACTTTTTCTCTCCCTTCGTCCCTACATCGCAGTCACTCCTCGTAGAAATTCACCGAGGAGAGCCGGCATGGTTACATTGGGACTTTCCCGGTATAGAAGGGCGGTAATTCCAATACAACCATGTAAGCTCTCGTCGGTCAATTTCTACCAGGAGTGACCTCAACGGAGCGAAGGAGGAGAAAGAAGGTCTCATGCGGTGAAAATCGAGATGACTTCAGCGTATAGCTGTCCCGGGTATAAGCGGGGCCTACCAAAATGCACAGGGTTCCGGCGCGTGTCAAATAGCGACGAACAAGTGCGAAGGAAAATACATCGACAGGGTTGCGTAATGGTATTTTTAATATAGATGTATCACTGTAAAGCAGAGGTTCCCAAACTTTTTTTGCGCATCACTCATGTTCATTACGTATGGGTTATTCCGCGTCAAAAAACTGTTTTTTACACACATGGTCGAGAATTTTTGTGAATTTTTGTGACCATGTGGTGTTCGCGGAGAAAAAAATTTTGGTAAAAAAAAACTTCGAATTTTTGAAAACTTTTTGAATTACAGCCGCTCAAACTTTTAGGTAAGGTTATATTTAAAAATTCATATCTCCCGAACTATTAACAATATCGCATTCCGACAAATTCGGCTGCATTTATAAAAGATTAAACTGTCAACAAAAAATATATGATTGTCAGATAATGTTTATAAACATTGAAAAAGTTAATTTGAAATAAAGAAATTGCTCTATCTGCGAAAACAGGGCAGAAAATTTTTTCGTTATTTTTTTACAACAACTGTGAAGCCTTCTCTAAAGAATGACGCAAGAAACTCGATGGTCGTTTTAAAACTTTTGCAGATATGATTTTTTATTCACCGGCGCGCGCCTCAGAGGCAGCCGTGGTAGTCCAGTCAAATAGTAGTTTGAAGTGGAAAGGTGTGGTGTAATTGTTTTTAGTGACTTACTTTATGTATTTCGGGGTGCTGAACACGAATCTGAAGTTGTCCAACAACATTTTTTACGCCAAATATGGCAAATCATCAAAAAACACTAAAAAATTTTGTTTTTTGCTAATTACTTGAGAAGTAAGCTTTTTACGCAAAAGGTGGTTCAATATAAAAATAAAGAAGAGAAAATTACCTACATTTCATGTTATTATCATTTTTTGGTGCGGCATATGGTTTCCGTGGAAAAGAGCGTTATAACTGGGGAACAAAGTTAACGCAAAAAGAATTTACGTCAAAAATTTGCCCAACTTCAAATAAGCATAACTCCGCGAAAAATTGTTAGACCCGAAAGATTTTTTTTTCACTTTAGAGGGTGAAGTCTGCACTTTAAGGGACCATAGTTAGATTTTGAGTTTAGCCTCCCCCTTCCTCCGTTTTTTGGAGTGCAACACGTCCTTACTTTTCCTAGAATGGGGGGAGGGGGAGCCTAAATTCAAAATCTAACAATGATCCCTTAAAGTACAGACTTCACCCTTTAAAGTGAAAAAAAAATCTTTCAGGTATAACAATTTTTCGCGGAGTTATGCTTATTTGAAGTTGGGCAAATTTTTGACGTAAATTCTTTTTGCGTTAACTTTGTTCCCCAGTTATAACGCTCTTTTCCACGGAAACCATATGCCGCACCAAAAAATGATAATAACATGAAATGTAGGTAATTTTCTCTTCTTTATTTTTATATTGAGCCACCTTTTGGGTAAAAAGCTTACTTCTCAAGTAATTAGCAAAAAACAAATTTTTTTAGTGTTTTTTGATGATTTGTCATATTTGGCGTAAAAAATGTTGTTGGACAACTTCAGATTCGTGTTCAGCACCCCGAAATACATAAAGTAAGTCACTAAAAACAATTACACCACAACTTTCCACTTCAAACTACTATTTGACTGGACTACCACGGCTGCCTCTGAGGCGCGCGCCGGTGAATAAAAAATCATATCTCCAAAAGTTTTAAAACGACCATCGAGTTTCTTGCGTCATTCTTTAGAGAAGGCTTCACAGTTGTTGTAAAAAAATAACGAAAAAATTTGCTGCCCTGTTTTCGCAGATAGAGCAATTTCTTTATTTCAAATTAACTTTTTCAATGTTTATAAACATTATCTGACAATCATGTATTTTTTTATTGACAATTTAATCTTTTATGAATGCAGCCGAATTTGTCGGAATGCGATATCGTTAATAGTTCGGGAGATATGAATTTTTAAATATAACCTTACCTAAAAGTTTGAGCGGCTGTAACTCAAAAAGTTTTCAAAAATTCGAAGTTTTTTTTACCAAAATTTTTTTCTCCACGAACACCACATGGTCACAAAAATTCATCAAAATTCTCGACCATGTGTGTAAAAAAACAGTTTTTTGACGCGGAATGACCCGTATCAGTCACGTACCACTAATGACCCAAAATCAAAACTGTTCAAAATAAAATTAAAAAATAATAAGAATAAAAAAATTCGACATAAAATAATATTATATCGCCAGTAGTATGCCAGTAGTATCTTTTCCATTTTTCCACTTTCGATCCACCCTCATATCTCCGCTGCATATGATAAAATACTTTTGATCAAACTTCAAAACAGCATTACCTCTTCTCCACGTTTCCTATAAATTTTCGTTTGCCTATTCCCCATACTTCTGCCCTGCCTATCTTTATGTTAGTGACCGTGCCTTTTCTGCGTGTTTCGCTGTTTCCACTTTTCTGAAAGTGAAATATAAGAAATTTAAATCTCTTCGCCTCTTCTACTTTTTCTTGTCACCATATCCACATCCCTTTCGTCTTTTTTCCTCCGCCGTTTTTAAATAGTGGCACCTTTGTATACAATATATAGTATTTGCTATATTTTGATATTATTTTTTTTTGCAAGAGTTTGATTCCATCAAATGCTTCGATTCCAAAAATTGACAAAGTTGCAGCATTTTGAACGAGGTACATACCGCAGGGTCGCAAGCATCACGTGTAATTGCAATCGTTTTCTGTGGTACCTACATTGTACGGGTTGCATTCATTTTGCTTTATGTCAATTTTGTTTCTGTATTACGTTTCTGGATATTTCTTTATGTCGGTTTTTATTTATGTAAACTATTTATGGGATAGTGCCTCGGTAGTGCCCTAATGTTTTGCGTTATGACTTTACGTCTGTGCTATGTCTGGGAGACAGACAGATCGAGAGAGAGAGTGAGAGAGAGAGAGAGAAGCGAGGAATTCCGTAAGAAAAAGCGAGAAAAGAGAGAAAAATTGACCAAATAATTGGGAAGAAGTGTCGGCTAAATGATGCAACGCCCTACGGTGTACAAGGTGTCAATCGAAAGAGGAAAGTCCAAAGGTGGTTAGAAACTATCGATCTCGGTCGGACAACGTCCAGAATTGGAGAAATAGCTCAGAATTGTGCGACGGCCACCTAATGGGCGGCCATCTTGAAATCTCGTCATGATCGCAAAAGTGACAGGTGAAAGTTTGCAGCCCAATTTTGTTACAATAGAGTGATTGATCTCTGGATTGGAATAGTTTCTAACCATCCCTGGACTTTTATCTTTCACAAGAGACCTTGTGTAGAGCGAGATGTTGTTTTATTTAGTCAAAGTTTCTTCCTGCAAATATGCTTACTTTTCGGCATGTTTCTATAGCCCATTCTAAAAACATTGGGCACTCCCAGGCACCGCGTTTAAAAACATTGGGCAGTACTGATTCCCCTTAAGGGACTATCCTACTGTGATGGCCCGAAAAATGAACGATTTTCATACATTTTTTCTTTATTGAATGAAACGTACAATCATTTAGGGACCTTTTTATATAATAATGTAGCTTATTGCCTAATAACGAAAAATTTAAAAGAAACAAAATATCTGTTTGTGAGATGGCGAGGGAAATGTCTAACGGATCTGGGAGCGGTGAAATAACCAGGAGCACTGTAGCTTTTGATTGAATCACAGTCGGTTTATTAAAATCAAACGTACTATTCGAGATGTCTCTTAACGTTCACAAAGTGAAATGTCCGAAATTAAGTGCGTTGCCACGAGGGACTCGCCACCGATCGAGGACCACGTGGGCCTTGCAACCGCTATAATTATTATATTAATAAATTATAGCACGATTATATTCCAACTAGTTGCACGGCTGAGATGACTCTACGCAATAATGACTATTTAAATGAGTATTACATTTCACAAAGAGAGATGACTACAATGACTGTTGAAACTCACTCGACCGAAGGAAGCGACGTTATTCTAACGACAGTAACGATATGTCTCTAACGACTTTATCTGTTATTCACGAATTTGAACACGCTTTGTCTCTAATTCGGGTATACAACACGCATGCGCTAAAACTAGTGGCCTTGCACGCATGCAGAAGGGCCTGGTGGGAAGATGCCCAGGAGCTGCTGCCACCGCGTGTTTTTTATCCATATTAATCGCAAACAATATCCAATTTTTTAAATAAGTAAGGGAGGGCTGAAATTGTGTCCATCAAAAATCGGGACTCGCTAGTGTTCAAGTTTCTTCATAGAAAAATGTTTGAAACAGAAATGTAAAAAATGATTGTTAGTCTACGTGAATGTCGCTTTCGTGCTATCGAGCCCTTTTTAAATTATTTTTTTCAACAAAATAGCAGTTGTTTGAAAGTTTCATCCCGAGTTTCATCTCATTTTTCGATAAGCTTTTGTTTATAAAAAATGAAATTTTTAGAAAAAAGAAAAACGGCTCCATAGCGTGACAGCGACATTCATGTAGATTAATAATCACTGTTTACTTTCTTGTTTCAGACATTTCTCTATGAGAAAATTTGAACACAAGCTTCTTTGCCGGACACAATTTCAATCCCCTCCCTTTTATTTAAAAAATAAGATGTCATGTTTCATTAAATTTTTCATTTTAGGCAATAAGCTACATTAATAAATAAAAAAGTTTACAAAATGATTGTTCGTTTCAATCAATAAAAAGAAATTCGTGAAAGTCATTTATTTTCTCATGCATACAGAAAAAATATGGTCTTGGATTTCGCCCTGACAGGTTTGACACTCTCAATGCTAGATACAATATACCTATGAAATACTTTGTAACGCGTAATTAATATACAGGATGTCCCGTAACTACCCTAAAATCGGTAAATGAGGGGTAGCTGGGGTGATTCTGAACAAGTTTTCCCTTAAAAATAATGTTGTAACCCCTCTCGTTTTTGAGTTATTAACGAAACGGCTAGGCCAATCCCAGCGCGTATCGGGCGCGCGCTCGAAACGAGAGTGTGGTCTCTGGATCGTGCTCGACCGCGAGCTTGAACAAGTGCATCGCCTGGGTATCAAGGGAAGCGTACGGCAAATGTCACATCGCCTTCAAATTAACTAATACTTGTTGAATAACTGTGTCCGATGCTCTTACCCGTTATTCAATAGTAACAAGATTGTAGTATTTGTGGAAAAAATGTTTCCCTTAACAGCACGGTTTCAGGTGGATAAATTATTGTTAGAATAATTTATAATAACTAACGTCAGAAAAGCCTTGTTAAACTCACCCATTCGTCCACGAATCACCCTGCCTCGACGAAAGTAGGTCATTGGCACTAGGTCACAGTGCCGATTTTGCCCTTCCTAAAGGCCTGTCCAGACCAACGCGCCATAGCCCGCCGGCACGCTCTCGCAGCTTCTTATCAAAATTGCCGCGCGACCAGGTACTCGTCCAGACATACGCGGCATGCATGCCGCGGCTTTAAGCAAACACGATCTGCGAAGACGAACCAACACACATGCGTCCAGAGCACATCCGTGAAGCTGCTGTGAGTCCGAGAGTGACACACGGGAGGAAAGAGAGAGAGGGGCCAATAGGCCGCGCGCGTTTCCTTTGATCGAGACCGCTCCCTTACCCGATCGCCAAGTCAGCCCGCGCGGCATGGAGATGCTGCGCAAAGATAATTTTGTTTGTTTTGACGTCATAACGAGGCCGCGAGAGCGTGCCGCCGGGCTATGCCGCGTTGGTCTAGACGGGCCTTAAGAATCTCGAGAGCCTCAACAGCTGATTTTACGGCCGGGTCTGTGAACTCACTTGACACTGACACACACAGTAGGAACGGCACTTGCCTAATTTTTGGCAGGGCGCACGGCTAATCGCAGGTACGCGGACACCACCGAGAGTCGAGCGGCGATCGGCGATCGGGTCACTTTACCGAACGTGCATTTCACTGCGTGAGCACTTTCACCGATAACTCCGAATAAAACAATTATGTAGAGCAACGTAATTGAACCTACGTTAGAGATATTTGGTGGCCCTGAAAAGGGCCGATTGTTATTGCCAAAATTGCCAAGATCGGCTCGACGTACCCTTCTCGCGCTTGCATGCACGTCTCGGAGCACCGGCGGACATTGCGCTGCACTTCTTCCGATGTTTCTCGATTAAGAAACGTAACATATATCCTGTAATACTCAGCGTTAGTTCGTTGCTGTATGGTACCCGTTCGGTTTGAAAAACGATTCTGCCAGCTCTAGCGTTTCTTGGGTCTTGCTTAGAAGGACGTTCGTTAGGGAAGGGATATTTTTACAATAGTACAACGTAGTGGCTCGCACATTTGGAGTCAATTCAGCCAAAAAATACCCGTGCGCTCGGGGCGACCGCATGGTTTTCGTCACTACGATCTTGCTAGCGGGGTAAATGTGCACAGCCCAGAGTGTGCCATAAATTTCACTGTTGTAAGTACCGTGCTGTAAAGGGAAAGTCTGCTAATTTCTGAAACACGTGCATCGGCTTAAAACTGCATCGGCAGCGTACACGCAACGTAAACCTTTAATATTTTCTTACGATTCTTTCCGCGAAGACGGAACAGTACACACAACTTGGAAAATTATCAATTTAATATTGTATTGTATTAGCGAAGACACTGTTTGATACGTATTTCGAGACAGACATCGTTATGTCTATCAACATTTTGGTCGTCTGGAACAGGTCCCCCTGATCGGGCCCATGTACCGCGGCACGCTTTGCTGCTCGCGTTCCCGTAAACAGTCGGTTGCCGCGCGCATGCGATAATCATAACAAGATCGAAATCAGAGATTCTTAGGGAGCCGACTGTTTAAGAGTTTAATCATTTCGACACGCCGCAAACAGTGTCTTCGCGCTTGTAGTTTTATTCACGCCATGCACTCGACACTAAATATCCCACAACATTAAGTTTATAATATTACAAATGACACGGGCAAGCGTGTATACGTCGCAAACAGTGTCTTCGCAATACAATACAATACTAAATTGATAATTTTGCGAATTGTATGTACTGTTCCTTCTTCGCGGGAAGAATCGTAATAAAATATTAAAGGATTATGTTGCGTGTACGCTGTCGATGCAGTTTTTAGACGATGCACGTATTTCGTAAAATAGCCACACTTTCCCTTTACGACACGGTATGGACAATAGTGAAATTTATGGCACTCCTTGCCCTGCGTCTTCGCTAGCGCGTTCGTGGTGACGAAGACCATGCCGCCACCCCGAGCGCGCGGGTATTTTTTTGCTGAATGAACGGTGACTCCAATGTGCGAGCCACTCCGTTGTACTATTGTAAAAATATCCCTTCCCATACAGCAACCATACAGCAACGAACTAACGCGGAGTATTACAGGATATTTGTTACGTTTCTTAATCGAGAAACATTGGGAGAAGTGCAGCGCAACGTCCACCGGTGCTCCGATCTGTGCATGCAAGTGCGACGATAGTACGTCGAACTAAACTTCGCAATTTTGGCATAACAACAATGGGCCCTTTTCAGGATCGCAAATATCTCTTACGGAGGTTCATTCACGTACAATCATAATTATTTTATTAGGGAATATCGGTAACAGTGCTCGTGCGGTGAAATGCGCGTTCGGTAAAGTGACCCGATCGCCGATCGCCGCTCGACTCTCGGGGGTGTTCGCATACCTGCGATTAGCCGTGCGCCCTGCCATAAATTAGGCAAGTGCCGTTCTTACTGTGTGTGTCAGTGTCAAGTGAGTTCACAGACCCGGTCGTAAAATCAGCTGTTGAGGCTCTCGAGATTCTTAGGAAGGGCAAAATCGGCACTGTGACCTAGTGCCAATGACCTACTTTCGTCGAGGCATGGTGATTCGTGGACGAATGGGTGAGTTTAACAAGGCTTTTCTAACGTTAGTTATTATAAATTATTCTAACGATAGTTTATCCACCTGAAAACGTGCTGTTAAGGGAAACATTTTTTCCACAAATACTACAATCTTCGTTCCAATTGAATAACGGGTAAGAGCATCGGACACAGTTATTCAACGAGTATTAGTTTATTTGAAGGCGATGTGACTTTTGCCGTACGCTTCCCTCGATACCCACGCGATGCACTTGTTCAAGCTCGCGGTCGAGCACGATCCAGAGACCACACTCTCGTTTCGAGCGCGCGCCCGATACGCGCTGGGATTGGCCTAGCCGTTTCGTTAATAACTCAAAAACGAGAGGGGTTACAACATTATTTTTAAGGAAAAACTTGTTCAGAATCACCCCAGCTACCCCTCATTTACCGATTTTAGGGTAGTTACGGGACACCCTGTATAAGCGCTGGAGTCGGCTAACTTGTGTGAGAAGGTTAACGTTCTCTTCAGTGATTGCGATTGGGAAACGGTCGCCTTCCGGAAGGAGGAGGGTCGCGTTTCGCAATAACGATACTATGTCTGTGTTAGAGATAAAATTAGGGTTGAGTACTCCCTGATGTAGGGATGTTATAAAGTCTGTCATGTCTTTAAGATCGTCCAGTAATTCGTCGGCTATTGTTTGTAGGGCCGTCATATGTTCATCTATATCAGCTCGTCTTGATGAAGTTATATGTATATTCTGTACTAGTTTCGTGGTATGGTTTATGAGGTCCTGATTTTGCCTCATTATTTTTTCTATGTCATTCATGCGGTATAATGTGGAATTTATTACGTGTATCTGTCCCTTTAAAGCGGTCGTGAATCGTTGTTGATTTGAACCGAGATTGTTTAGTTCGTTATGAATTTCCTGTGCGTCGTTAGCATCCATTGTCCCGAATAATGTTTTTGCTACTGAGCCTAGGGCGTCTATTAGTCCCCTGCGTTTGTCAGTTTTGTTGAGGGTTTCAAAGAATGATATGTGTTTCCTAATTTTTTCAAACTGTCTTTGTATGATACTGTCAAAGTTTTTTAACGTAAACTGGAAGGTTATGTCACCCGTCATGAGACGGCTAAGTAATTGGGTTTCCTTATAGTATGTTTCTAGCTGAGTTACCCTTTGTTGTACGGGTTCTAAGTTTAGAGCGATGATTACTTTCCAGGTATCGTATATCCGATGTATTTTCCCGAGATTCTCGTAATGTATTCCAGGGTGGTGTGATAGCGCCTGGATAGCGTAATTTCCGTTGTCGGTGTAGGTTGGTGCGGAATTTGCCAACCAACAATTGAGGATGACGTACCTGTGGTGGGAGGCGTACGTAAGGTTTTTGCAATTTGTTTTGAATGCTTTGGTGGGGTGATTGCTTTATAAGCGTGGATTTCATGACTTTCGTTAGCAGTATTTCATATTGGTTATCACGATGGGTCGTTTGAGGTTAAAACAACGCAAAGCTGAAGAATTCAACTTTTGGGTTAGTCGTGATTCCTTTGAGAAAAATTTTACTTGTCATGGTATCCTATTTACTTATGGTTGTTGTTTTTTTTTTTTTTTTTTTTTTTTGTTAGTTTATCCTGTATCCCGACCAGGCTGGATATATAAACATTCAACGATGGAAGATTATTTCCGCTATGCGGCTTCAGCGGCGTTTAATGGCTGAATCCCAGTCGATCATTTCTTTGGCTAGTGAGTCCGACGAGGACATTTACCATTTGAGAATACTATTCGGACTAGCCCCTTACGAGGACGAGGAGGTATGGTAGCCTCCTGCCCTTCCCGGTTCGCCAGGTGTGGGGATAAACAAATTTTTTAAATATTTATAATATATTATAAATATCTTTATTGAGACTTCCGTTTCCGGTGTGGATAGATGAAAGAGTGCGGAGAAAGTGTGCGAGAAGAAGCGGTATAAAAGGGAGAAAGAAGGGAGCTGTGAGAGTGAAGAGGTGTGAGGAAGAGTGGAAGGAGGGGTGAGGTGAAAGGGATAAAGGGGAGGACGAAAAGGGAGTAGGAAAAGGGACAGGAAAGGGAAGGGAGAGAGAAAGTTCTTTGAGGTTAGGGAGCGAGAGTAGAGCGCGGAGAAAGGTGGCGTGGAAAGCGGGCAAGGCAGATAAAGAGCGGGAAGGAGGCGAGGGTAAAGAAGTAGTCGGTAAGGAAGGAATCAAGGGAAGGTAAGGAGAGAAGGCAGGAAGAGAGAAAAGGAGGATACAGGGGCAATGAGCGGTGAAAGGGGAGGGAAAGGAGGGGCAAGGGAAGAGAGGAAAGTGGGTAGGCCGACAAATGCGGAAAGGTTAGGGAGAGAGAGGTGCTCTAGCAGCTCGTCGGTGGAGGAGTACGTGAAAAGGAAAAGGGACGGGGAAGGGCGGGAGGAGGAAGAGGAAGGGGAGAGGGTTTTTGCAAAAAGCAAGAAGCTGGAGAGGTCGCCGAGGGAGAAGAGAAGGGGGGAAAAGGCAGAAGAAGAGAGCAGGGGGGGGAGGCGGAAACGAAGTGGGGACAGATTAGGCAGATGATGGGGGAGGAGATGAAGAAGATGATGGAGGAAATGAAAAAGGAGATCAGGAAAGCAATGGAGGAGATGAGAGGGATGGTAAGGGAGCATAGGGATGAAGTGAGGAAGGTGCAGGAGGAGAGTAGGGAGAGAGAGGAAAAGTGGGAAACGGAGAAAAGGGAGATATGGGAAAAACTAAAGGAGATAGAGGGAAAGGTAGAGAAAAGAGACAGAACGGTGGGGGGGACGAATGAAGGGAAGGAGACAGAGGAAAGGAGCGGAGGGAAGGAAGGAGGGGGGAAAGGGGGTTAAGAAGAGAGGGGAATGAGAGGGTAGAGGGGAAGATAAAGGAAATGGAGAGGAAGATAGAGGCGAGGGAAAGGGAGGAGAGAAAAAGAAATATATTGATAAGAGGAATTAAAGCAGAGAAGGAGAAAGTGAAAGAGAGGGTGGAGGAGATCATGAAGGAGATAGGGGCGGAGGTAGAGATAGAGGAAGTAAGAAGGGTGGGAGGAGAGAGAGAGGGAAAAGGAAGGATGGTGGTAGTGAAGCTGGGGAGCAAGGAACAGAAAAGGAATGTAATAGAGAGGAAGACAAAGCTAAAGGGGAGGGAAGAGAGGATAGAGGAGGACTGGACATGGGCGGAAAGGAAAATGCAGTGGAGGATAGGAAAGATAGCAAAGGAAGAGGGAGGCAGGGGGAGGAGGGTAAGGACGGGATATGGTAGGATATGGCTAGATGGAGTGATGTGGAGATGGGACGAGGAAAGGGAGGAACTGACGTTAGAAAGGGGATGGTTGTTAGGGGGTGGAGAAGGGAGGGAAACGGCATCGGGGGAAGGGAAGCGAGAAGAAGAAACAGGGAGGAAATAGGAAAGGGAAGAGAAAGAGTGGGAGGAAGGTGGAAGGAAGGAGAGGAGGAGGGATGGAAGATAGGGTTCTGGAACGTGGCAGGACTAGGGAATAAGGACAAGGAGTTCTGGCGGGGACTGGGGGAATGGGATGTCATAGTGATGGAGGAGACGTGGGTAGATGAGAAAGGATGGGAGAAAGTGAGGAGCAAGGTACCAGAGGGATACAAATGGGTGGTGAAACCAGCAAAAAGAAGGAATAAGAAGGGAAGGGCAGTAGGGGGGATGGTAGCAGGGGTGAAAAAGGAATTGGTCGACGAGGAAGGACAGGAGGAGAACAAAGGGTCGGAGGGGCTGGTTCAGGTAAAGGTGAAGTTAGGCGGAGAAAAGTGGAGGGTGATAGGAATGTACGTTAACGGGGACATGAAAGAGAAGCTGAAGGAAATACAGGAATGGGTGGAGGAAGGAGAGGATAAGGGAAGGACGATAATTGGGGGGGACTTTAACGCAAGAACGGGAGAGGAGGGAGGGGCGGTGCGGGGAGAAGAAGGGGTGGAAGGGGGGAGAAGGTCAAAGGACAAGATAATGAACGTTAAAGGAAAGGTATTAGTACAGTATATAGGGGAAAGGGGATGGAGCATTTTAAATGGAGATATGGAAGGGGATGAGGAGGGAGAATATACATTTACGGGAGGGAGGGGGGACACAGTAATAGATTATGTGTTGGGGAATGAAAGGACAAGGGAAAGGATTAGGAGAATAGAAGTGGGGGAAGAGGTAGACTCAGATCACCAATCGGTGAGCATATGGGTAGGAGGGGTGAGGGAAGGAAAAGGAAAGGAAATGAGGAGAGGAGGGAAGGGATGGGGAGGAAGAGGGGACTGGTCAGGAGAGGGAAGAGAAAGATTTAGAAGAGAAATAAAGTGGAAGGACAGGAGGGGCTTAGGGGTCAACGAGGAATTAAGGGAAGTCATACAGGAAATAGGGAGAGTTCTGAAGTTAGAGGAAGGTAAGGGGAGAAAAGGGGGCAGGAGGGGATGGTGGGATGAAGAGTGCGAGGAAAAGAAAAGGGAGGTGAGAAGGGAAATGAGAAGAAAAAGAAGAGAGGAGCGGGGAGAGGAATATAAGAGGAAAAAAAGGGAGTACAAAAAGTTGTGTGAGAGAAAGAGGGAGGAGGAAAATGAGCGCTTCGCGAAGGAAGCGGAGGAGGCAAGGACGGAGGGGAAGGTATGGGAAATAATTAACAGGGAAAGGAGGAAGAGAAGGGGGACGGGGGCGGACATAGAGATGGAGGAATGGAGAGAACATTTTATGAGATTACTGGGCGGGGTGGAAGGGAGGGTAAGGAGAGGGGTAGAAGGGAAAAGGGAAAGAGACGATGAAGGGGGAATAAGGAAGGAAGAGATAAGGTGGGCGATAGCCAGGCTGAAAGATGGGAAGGCGGCGGGAGGGGATGGAGTACCGGGAGAGGTGTGGAGGTACGGGGGAGAGGAAGTAATAGAGTGGGCTTGGGGGATGTGTGAGAGGGTGTGGAGGGGGGAAGGATGGCCGGAGGAGTGGAAAGAGGGATGGGTGGTACCGATCTTAAAGGCAGGGGATGGGAGCAAAGTTGAGCAGTATAGAGGGGTTACGCTGATGCAGACGCTATACAAAGTGTATACGGCAGTACTGGCGGAGAGGATAAGGGTAGAGGTGGAAGAGAAGGGGATGGTACCGCATAACCAGACGGGCTTCAGGAAGGGTATGGGAACGGTGGATAATGTGTATGTGGTGAATTATGTGGTAGGAAGGGAGATAGCGAGGAAAGGGGGAAAGGTGGTGGCAGTTTTTGTAGACCTGAAGGCGGCTTTTGATTCGGTGGACAGGAGGGTGTTGATGGAGGCGTTGGAAGAGCGGGGAGTTAGGAAAGGGCTGAGGGCAAGAGTGGAAGAGGTGTATGGGGAGACAACAAGCAGGGTAAGGATAGGGGGAAAGGGGTAGGGGAAAAGTTTTGGACTGCGAAGGGGGTAAGGCAGGGGTGCCCGCTGAGTCCAATACTTTTCAACCTACTGATTGCGTATATGGAAGAGGAGCTGGGAAAAGGGGAAGGAATAGGAGGGGTAAAGGTAAAAGGGAGAAAAGTCTACTCACTGGCGTATGCGGACGACATGGTGTGGCTGGCGGGGAACGAGTGGGAGTTGAGGACGATGATGAGGAGGATGGAGGGGTACATGGAGAGGAAGGGGTTACAGTTAAATGTCGAGAAGACAAAGGTAATGAGATTTAGAAAAGGAGGAGGAAGGGAGAAGAAAGGGGATTGGAGGTGGAAGGGGAAAGAGGTAGAGGAGGTAAAAGTATTCAGGTACTTAGGATATGTGATGAAAAGAAACGGGGGTATGGAGGAGCACGTGAGGGACAGGGTGAGGAAGGCGGGGTGGGTAATGAGGCAAGTATGGGGAATAGGGAAGAGAAGATGGGGGAAAGAGTGGGAAAGGCGGGTCTGGATGTTTGACAGGTTGGTATGGACGGTGATGGAATATGGGGCGGAGATATGGGGATGGAAAGAGTGGAAGGAGATAGAGGCAGTGCAGGAGCGATATCTAAGGTGGGTGCTAGGGGCGGACTGGAGGACACCAGGCTACATGGTAAAGGAAGAGATGAAGAGAGATAAACTAAGAGTGAGGGCAGGGAGGAGGGCGTGGGAGTACGAGAGAAGACTAGAGGAGGGAAAGGGAAGTGAAATAGCGAGGGGATGCTGGGAAGAGATGAAGGAAAGGATAAGGAGGAAAAAGAGGGGATCGGACTGGGAAGAGGGGAGGAAAAGGTTCTTGGAGAAGAGAGGGTTTGAGGAACAAGAAGTGCAGGAAAGAAGGGAGAGCGGGGACATACAGTACGAGGAGATGGCGGAAAGAGATAGGGAAATGCAAAGGGAGGAAAGGGGCGAAAAGATAGAGGAATCGAAATATAATAGATGGTACAGGGAGGTGAGGGAGGAGGAAATACCGGGATATCTGAAAAAGGGATGGGGGGAGAGTAGGTGGAGAAGGGTGGCTAGGTTCAGATTGGGAAATGAGGTAAGGGAGGGTAGGTATTGGGAGGAAGAGGAGAAGAGGGCATGTAGGATATGTGGGGGAGAGGAGGAGACATGGGAACACGTATGGGAGGGATGCAGTAGGGATGGGGAGGGTGAGAAAGAGGGGTGGCAGCAAAAGGTAAAAGAAATATTGGGAGGGGAGGGGCAAGGGGAGGAATGGATGAGGGAGTTGGAAAGGAGGAGATGGGTGAATGAAGAGAGGAGGGAGCGAGAGTGAGAATGAAAGAGGTAAAGGAGAGGGAGAAAGAAAGGGAGTGAGAATGGGAAACGGAAGTCCGGGGAGAGGAGAGGGAGGAGTGGAGGGAGAGGGTAAGGAGGGAGGAGGTTAGGAAGGGAGAGGTGGGAGGAGGGAAGAGAGCGAAAGTAAAGAGAGGAGAAAGAAAGAGCGGAAAGAGCGTAAGAGGTCGAGAGCGGGAGAGGGTAGCGAGCGAGCGAAAAGAAAAGGGAGAGCGAAGCGAGAGATAAGAGACTGAGACAGCGGGCGAGTAGTGATAAGTTAGTAGTAAGATAGGGATAAGCGCTCAGTGTTAAGGTTGTAAAGAATTTGTAACCCCAAGGGGAACAATAAACGATACATACATAAATATCTTTATTTATATATGTTATTATCTTTAGAAGAGAAGATTGGAGATTTCCAAGACGCGACGCCGGGCCAGATGGGAGAGGGAGAATGAATTGTTTGTTAGATTTTGTTGGCCCGGGTTTGAAGAATTTGATTTTTTTAATTTTCGAATGTTGTTTGGGGAGATTCCTTATGAAAATGAGGATGATTGGTAGGGTTTTTCTTTAATAAAATTTCTTTTTTCTTTTTATGCGAAGTTGCCTTGTTTGTTATATGTTTCCTGGTTCCTACAATTATATCTATTTTCCCCCCCCTTTTTTTTTTCTTTTAATTTTCGATAAAAAGTTTAAGGCGGTTTATGTGTACGCGTTGCGTTTTTCGTCCCTTTTTTATTGTGACGTTCACGTCCGAGTTTTTTGTCATTATTGTATAAGGTCCTACCCATTGCGCGGATAGTTTTTTCGTATTCGTATTCGTATATAGAATTCCGTATTCGCAAATTATTTTAGTTGTAAATTCTTTCGCGATTGTTTCGGCCTCTTGGTTTGGAATTGGAATGGCTTTGCTGAATTTAGTTAGTTCGTCCTGAAATGTCAGCAAATATTTGTTCCCGTTATCTCGGGCAATGGCCCCACGATGTCTAATGCACATTTTTCGAATGGTTGTCCTGCTGTGTCAGTAATTACTAGTGGGATTTTTACTTTCCGACTTAGCTTATTTTTCTGACATGATTCGCAAGAATTTATGTGATTTTCTACATCCCGAGTTATTCCTTTCCAGTTATGCCGTTCCCTAATTCGTTTTAAAGTTGCATCTACTCCCCGATGCCCTCCTAGGGGGGTATCATGAAATTCGTAAATGATTTTTTCCTTTTCTTCCGCGGTATATTTTTGTTCGTTAGTGGGGTTGGTTTCGGTGTTTTTATGATCGGACTCTATTTGATATACTATTCTACTCAAAGCGTCTGCGTTTGCATTACTTTTCCCGGATTTATATAATATTTCATAATCGTATTCTTCTAGTTTTATTCTCCATCTGATTAACCGTGAGCTTGGATCTTTGACATTAAATAACCAAACAAGAGCTTTATGGTCCGTTAAGATTTTAAATTTTTCCCCATATAAGTAAGGTCGAAAATGCTTGACTGCCCACACTACTGCCAATAATTCTTTTTCGGTAGTACTATAATTTCCCTCGGCTTTATTTAGCGATCTGCTAGCGTAAGCGGTAGGTTGGTCGCTACCTGGAATTCCCTGATACAGCACGGCTCCGATAGCGAAATCGGACGCGTCTGTTGTCACGATGAATTCTTCCGCAAAATTTGGATATATTAATAGAGGAGCTGAAGTTAATTTTTCTTTTAATGTCTCGAAAGCGGCTTGTTGATCATGACCCCATTTAAACTCTGTTCCTTTTGTTAATAATGTCGTTAATGGTTTTGCTATTTTGGAGAAGTGTTTTATGAATCTACGATAATATCCGGCGAGTCCTATGAATGATTGAATGTGTTTAGCTTTTGTGGGTACCGGAAAATTTTTTACCGCGTCTAATTTCGAGGTATCTGGTTTAATTCCGTTTTCCGTTATTATGTGTCCTATGTAAGTTACTTCTTTTCTTAAGAATTCACACTTGTCGGGTTGTAATTTTAAATTATGTTCCCGAAGTCGTCGAAATACCTCCGTTAGTCTTTGATTATGTTCTTTTAAAGTGTTTCCGTGTACAACGATATCATCCAAATAGACAAAACATTTTATTCCCTGCAATCCGGCTAGTGCAGCGTTCATTAACCGCTGAAACGTAGCTGGAGCGTTTTTTAAACCGAATGGCATGCGATTGTATTCGTAGTGCCCGAAAGGTGTGGAAAAAGCTGTTTTACATTTTTCTGTTTCGTCCATGGGTACTTGGTGATACCCGGAAGCTAGATCTAACGTGGAGAAGTATTGAGCGTTACCTAATTGGTCTAAAATCTCAGTTATATTTGGTATGGGAAATGAATCGCCAATTGTGATGTCATTGAGTTTCCTAAAATCTACCACAACGCGTAATTTCGGTTTTCCCGAAGCATCGCTTTTTTCGGTACTACGAGTAAAGGGGCGTTCCATTGACTATTACTAGTTCGGATAATCCCGTTCTGAAGCATACCCTTTACTTGTTTGTTTACTGCGTCCTTGTGTGTTTCTGGTAACCGATAGGGTCGAACATTAATCGGAGAGCTATCTACCTTCGTCGGGATTTTATGTGTGATAGTAGCGGTGCAAGTTAATGGTTCGTTTTCTAGTTGGAATATGTCGCAAAAATTTTCGCACTGTTCAAGTAGACTTTGTTTTTCTTCTTGGTTTAAATGCTCGGTACGTAATAATTGTCGTACTATTCGCGCCCGCTCTGGTAATGTTTGCTGGTTTTTGTGCGAGGATAAAGAGTGTATTTGGATATCTAATGGCTCGTAGCAGGGAGGAATAGGTTCTATGGTTACATGCGGGATTGTTATAGTCTGTGTGCTTTCTGTGGTATTTAATATGCTTATTGTGCATTCGAAATTTATGGGTTTTACAAAACAATTTCCTATCAGAATCCCTGGTTCTAATTCGTATTTTTCCACAATACCTTCTACGTTAGTGCTGGTCTTTGCCTTAATTATTGTTTCTGTTCGCGGTAGTAGATGATACAAACGAGTGGAAGGATAAGTTTTCCATATTGTGGAGTCTAAAATAATTTCGTTTTTCGCGCAATCTATTTTAGCCTTGTGTTTTCTTAAGAAATCCAAGCCTAATAGCCCCTCGTATCTGATAGGAAAATCGTTGGCCACAATGTATACAGGATGTTCGACTGTTGTGTTCCCGATTTGAATGTGTCCCATGATTTTACCTAATGTTCTTAGTTGTGTCCCTGTAGCCCCGGTGATTGTAATTTCGTCTGGGTGTATTCTGACGTTATTTTTTAAATTTCTTCTCTTTATTAAACAAATCGACGCCCTGTGTCGACTAACATTTTTGTCTTGCCCGCGTGAGTCTCCCGTAATGGTAGGTCAGTAATATGCAAGCTGTCATTCTGTGGGTGCGAGAGACTTACTTCCGCGACACGGTTCTCTCGCGTTACTGTGTCTCGTGTTCGTTTCCCGTGTATCCGGTTTCGTTTAATACGTTAGCGCTAGTATTACTAATGGCTAATTTCGGTGGTGTCGCAGATTGTCGATATTCGAATGGTTCGAGAGCGCGAGGCCTAGATGGAAAGGGCGCTTGGTGAGACGGAGGGCCTGTATACCAGCACTCTTCCTTCACATGGCCTCCCACTTTACAAATGATACAATATTTCTCTACTACGTTTGCGGCATGTCTTTCTGGGATGGGTGGAAGTGAAAACCGATTTCCGTACCGTCCCCTTTTACAATCTCTACCTAAATGCCCTGGTCTACCGCACTTTTGGCAACTTATTTGCCTGAATGGGTACTGTGTTTTGTTCAGATTTTCGAGATTATAACGTGCGGGAGCTGAAACTGGTTGCCTCGGAGGGCCTGCCCCTGTTATTCTAGACGTATATTGGAGAGATTCTTGTTCCGCGGCCCCGGCTATAGCGTCGTATAGAGATTGGGGCGATTGTGATTTTACTACGGTTCTAACCTCGGTGTCTTGTAAACCTTTCATAAACACGGCTAGAGCTTGTCTGTGAATGTAACGTTGAACGGCAGCTACTTCTAGGGCTGAATCTGTAGGGTGTGCGGATGATACTGCTAACTCTACTGTTATATTTTCGACCCGTTTTCCAAAAGCTGGTGCTGATTCTCCCGGTTTTTGTCGTATCTGTATAAGTTCTTCTAATGAAAGTGTAATGGACTTTTTCTTTAGATAACGAGTTGCTAATTCAGCCCGCAATTCTTCGAAAGTGCTAAAACCCCGGTGCTCTAATTCCTCTAATGCATTTGCGGTTAGCTTAGTTGTGAGTACCGCTTGTAACAGAAAATACCATTCCTGGGGGTTGACGCCTTCAAATACGTAATGGCAAATTTTTATAAATTTCTTTATTAATGCCGGGGCTGTATCCTCTAAATCGGGGATAGTTTTTAGCGCTTCTTGAATGTTTGTATAACCTTCGCTAGGTGCATGGTACGTCCGTTCGTGTATGTGTGTTCTCCGGTTTGCTTGAAAGTTATTTATTGTAGGTTCTCTGTCGATGTTGAGCTGTTCGTTATTGTCTATTGCTTCGGAAGCTGTTAGTCGTCTGTGTTCGAGTCTTAATGATTCTATAGCTTGTTCAACCTCCTCGGTGGTAGGTTGTCGCGAGGGTGTGTTTCCAGCTTGTGCCATGTTGGTGTGGTTATTTGGTTCGGGGGTCACGGTGAATGATAAAGATGTTATGATTTATTTCCCGTACTGTTCGTTCTGCTGCTTCTATGAGACCGATTGTGCTTAATCTACGTGGAGATTCTACGCTAGACTCTGACATTCGATTTCACGCGTTCTGTAATGCTAACAATTTCGCGTGGTCGGTGTTTCTTATAGTGTAATATTGACTTACAATGCTGCTTGCATGGCTGCCATTTCTCCGTGTTGATCTTTGGTCAATGTTTGATGTTGGAGACTGGCTGATCAGCCTTCCTCCTTGAGTGTCGTTTTGGTGCAGGAAGTCCTCCTGGAGTGGTTGGTGCAAGGGCTGCGTAGCTCCTGTTGCTTTGAAGATGTGGAGACGTCGTCTTCTTCTTTCTTCTATATTGATTCTGGCGTACTTTTTCGCCTTAGTTGCCTACTGCGTGGCTAATTTCATGTGTCCTTTTTGCTTGGACCGGATTTGTATATTTCTTTCCGTCTTATGTCACTCGGACTGCAGGTATCCGTCTTATGTCACTTTTGACTGCAGGCTTACTTGGCTAGAAGTTTTCGGCGTTGGGAGATTCGAACGTCCTACACTGTTGTACGTTGGCAGATCCCACCGCTGCCACCAAAATGTTGTCCGGCCGGGTTGGTAGGTACGATTTAGGAGATACCGTTCCGGTCAGGATAGACTCGTCCAAGATGTTGTAGGAGAGATAGTAGGGATCTTTGCCAATTTGGAGTTAGAACCCCGCGTACACGTCAGTGAAAGAACCGTATTTATTGTTTGGTATATTACAACGCACTTTAACTAATATGTAGACGTCTTACTACCGCTCGCGTTCCCGAGAGTTTGCTCGAGAGCTAACTACCCTCGTGAAGATATACAATATCGGAACGTGGTGACGGGGCGTCTCTTAAATTAATACCGTAGCGCACTCCGTGCGTAATGATACTTGATCGAATTCCAATCCCAGCAGAGGATCCAGCGTTTTTATATGAGAGTTCCAAAAGTGGCTCATGCTGACTCTGCTGGTTATCTGTGTCGGTGGAGCACCAGGTTGGCTGTTTAGGTAGGCTATTATTTCATATTCTTGGAACATCGAATGATGTTACTGATTTGTCAGCGAACTTGGTTGCAACACTAAAAGTCGTACGTCAGCGTTATGCGCTGGCGATGCTCTATATTTGGATTGCGTAGTTGCGGGTACAACAGAGCATCGGAGACAGTTATTCAACGAGTATTAGTTTATTTGAAGGCGATGTGACATTTGCCGTACGCTTCCCTCGATACTCAGGCGATGCACTTGTTCAAGCTCGTGGTCGAGCACGATCCAGAGACCACACTCTCGTTTCGAGCGCGCCCGATACGCGCTGGGATTGGCCTAGCCGTTTCGTTAATAACTCAAAAACGAGAGGGGTTACAACATTATTTTTAAGGAAAAACTTGTTCAGAATCACCCCAGCTACCCCTCATTTACCGATTTTAGGGTAGTTACGGGACACCCTGTATATTTCTTCATCCAAATTAACCTTGCCTGTTAATATTAATATTCACTGGGATTGTTGGGAGATTAAGCGAAGGTCAGTGCTATGAAGGCAACTTATCATTGGTAACATATATTTAATATATTTAACATATATATTGGTCGATTTCACGTCAAATCGCACAGCTAAATTCTTCGAAATTCTGATTTTGAGATATGTTATAGAGGAAGATGAGACAAGCGACCCGATTTTTTTTTTTTTTATTTTGACTTTCGAGGAGTTATGAGACTTTGAAAAATTGGGACACTTTTTCTTCAAACATTTCTTGGCGCCGATTGGTTTGCCGTAGAATTATTTGCTTTTTTAAGTTCGATTCAGAAAAGATAGTAGTTTAACGAGAATTTTCAACCCATTTCAAAAAGTTTATTTTTCAACGCATAATTCATAAAAATAAAAAATAATCGTTAATTTGACTGTCTGGGCCCTCACCGAAAATTATGAAAAAATTATATCCTTGTAGCGCGTTTCGAGACGAAGAGTTTGCAAAAAAAGGCAGCCCCGAGCACGCAGTAACTTCGAACTAATTGAAGAAAAAGTGTAACCGCCTCGGAATTACTGATTTTGCCAGCAAGAACGCTGAATTGGGAGGTGGGGGTCGTTACGCAGGGCCGCGGCACCTAAGAGATAGAAGGCCATTCTCGTAAATTCTCAACAAATTCACAAGGGTGCCTCGATGATGTATGCACACGGTGGTATTCGTAATAGTTGCGAGCACCAATGATTATTCCCGATAAAAAACATTGAAACTGATCACGCTCGGTCACGGCGCCTGCAAAAGAATTCTAAAGAATTTAAGTGTGCGATTTGACGTGGAATCGACCATATATATAAACTACTCAAAGATTCAGATTTATACTGGAATCCAACATAAATTTGGCGACGAGGATCGGGATTGTTTCGACACCTCGCGGACACTTTGTATTACAGATTTAGCAACTCTGCACGTGTCGTAAGTGACAATTTTATTGTGAATTTCGAAACATCGAACAAGAACTTATCCAAAGCGGAAGACCGAAGACCACGATCCGATTGAAATCCTGGAAGTAGCACATCCAGCATCGCACGTGGAATTCAACCTAAGGGAGACAGAAGAACGGACTCGAAGTATTGTTCGCAGATCAGAAGAAGGCACCTGAGGCGGTCCGAAGGCAAGAGTGGGTTCGCCTATCCCCACTTTTAACGCCCTTTCGGCCCGCCGTTTATTATAGTAGTAGGAGTCCTATTTGCGCGAGGGACAGGTAAATCCTAGTTAGGGGTACTTTACAGCCCGAGTTTATTAGTGTGCGTGGCAATTCGGCCAATGGCGAAAATGCGTGTGCCCCGTCCCTATGGTTGTGTTGGAATAGGCAGGACCCAAATGCTACAACCAATGAGGGCGCATTTTTCTCAGGTGCCTTCTTCTGATCTGCGAACAGTACTGTTCGTCGATGACAAGAAGGCACACAGGCGGTCCGAAGGCAAGAGTGGGTTTCGCCTATCCCCACTTCCGACGCTCTGTTTGACATAGTAGTAGGATTCCTATTTGCGCGAGGGGCAGGTAAATCCTAGTTGGGGTAGTTTACAGGGTAACAAGTATTCTTTTCCTATGCCACGGCACGGTCGCTTTGTGCCACTCAGTCATTAACCGTTTCGTTTGCTTTCTTTGTCGGGCATTTCTACACGAGTTTATTAGTGTGCGTGGCGATTTGGCCAATGAGAAAAATACGTGTGCCCCGTCCCTATGGTTGTATTGGAATAGGTAGGGCCCAAACGCTCCAACCAATCAGAGCGCATTCTCAACTGTGCCTTCTTCTCATCGACGAACAGTAAGTACTGTTCGCAGATCAGAAGAAGGCACCTGAGAAAAATGCGCCCTCATTGGTTGTAGCATTTGGGTCCTGCCTATTCCAACACAACCATAGGGACGGGGCACACGCATTTTCGCCATTGGCCGAATTGCCACGCACACTAATAAACTCGGGCTGTAAAGTACCCCTAACTAGGATGTACCTGTCCCTCGCGCAAATAGGACTCCTACTACTATAATAAACGGCGGGCCGAAAGGGCGTTAAAAGTGGGGATAGGCGAACCCACTCTTGCCTTCGGACCGCCTCAGGTGCCTTCTTCTGATCTGCGAACAATACCCGAGTATTACATATCCACATTTATCCAACAAATTGCAAGACCCTCCTTCCATTTACAACTCCAAGCTTCCATCAAAATGCCTGATACTCCAGAACAAAGTACAACCGTAAGACCACAAAGTACATCTGTAGCACGACAAATCACTCTTGAACTTCTAACAAAATTAATACTACAACAATTTGATGGCGATCGTTACAAGCTACTACGTAGCTTCATAAAACAAGTAGATTCAGTGTTTGAAATAGCAGCAGAAAATCAAAAAATTCCTTTACTTCTGTTTGTCAAAAGTAGAATTGTTGGAAAAGCTCGTGATCAAATCGATGTTCATTGCGATTTAACGACATAGTCAGAAATTTGACAATTATTAATGAGTCTATACCAGGACAAAAAATCATTAGATCAGTTAATGGAAGAACTAAATTCTATTAAACAAGAACGCAAAGAAAATGTCTCGTCATTCTATCAAAGATTAGAGGAACTTTCATCTAGAATCTTAGGGATAACTCATGCAACCAACGTCGAGAAGAAAACATTAGCCGGTAGATTAGCCATGGTAAACGTCATGACGCTCAACCGATTCGTCTATCACACAGAACGACAAATTTCCGAAATGTTAAGATATCGGGAATTTACAAATATTAACAGCCCAGTCACAGCCGCCGTGGCGGAAGAAAAAGCTTTAAGAACGAGGTACAATTCCCAACCACAACAATGCAAAATCTGCTCGCGAATGAATCATTCGACTAGCGAATGTTTCAGAAATTCTGTTAAATCTCAAACACTACAAACTTTGAAGCCTATTAATTATAGTAGTTCCCATGATGCCAATAGAGCTCCGAGCAATTCACATATGCCTCTGAAACAATATAATTATTGCAAGAACATAGGGCACACAATTAACGAATGTAGGAAGCGACAGTACAAGAATTCCAGACGCCAATTTCAAAATAATTCCAATGTTAGTCCTTCTACCGTAAATACTAATGACAATAACAGACACATAAACTATTACCAACAAAATTTTCACGATGTTCAACAACCACTGAGGCCTCCAGCTACAAATACCATAAATCCAACATCGATAGAAACGACGGACGAACTACAGCAACAATTCCTAAATTTCACGATGTGATAATATCAAATGCGCGTCACAAGACTAGTGATCTAACGTATGTTCTTTTTGAGTGTGATATGTCAAGATCTAACGATAAAATTTTTAAACGTCTTGTCGACACCGGAGCCTCTGTTTCACTTATAAAAGCATCGAGTTTAAACGATTTAAAAATCTCCGATTCTACTCCTATAATTTTACATGGAATTTCCCGTAACACTCCGATTCAAACACTGGGTGAAGTAGACATTCAACTCGAAATTTATAAAGAACAAATTGACGCAAAATTCCAACTTTTAAATTCTCCTACGAATATTCCATTTGATGGGCTGTTAGGCAATGACTTCCTCAATCGGCATGGATGCAAAATTGAGTAGAAAAAATCAATATTGACCGTAAAATCGATTCCAATATCATTACATTATAATACGCCACAGTTTTCTAACTTGACGATAATGCTCAATCCTAGAACGGAAACAATTATTGTTCCAATTAAGGTCATAAACTCAAAAAATCTACGCGAAGGTATCGTAATGTCTCAGAAATTAAACGAAGACGGGTCACTAATAATCCCGAACGCAGTCGTTACTGTTTCTAACCAAAACACCGCCCTAATTACTATCATAAATAAAACAATTTTCCAAAATCAATTCCGATTCCTGAACTTATAATTGAAGCAATACCTAACGAAAGTCGAGTTTATAATACCGTTTTAAATGAAGACTTTGGCTCAATGGAAAACTGATTAAAAATTCAAAAACAAAATCTCCGATTAGATCACTTAAATTCCGAGGAAAAAGTGTCAATCCACAAGATCTGCACACAATTTTATAACATATTTCACTTACCCGACGACATATTAACTACGACAAATGCAACATCACACGAAATCAAAACCACTGACGAACAACTAATTCATGTTAAATCATACCGTTATCCAGAAGTCCATAAAACTGAAGTAAATAATCAAATCAATAAAATGTAAAAACACGGCATTATCGAACCATCGACGAGTCCTTGGTCGAGTCCTGTCTGGGTGGTTCCAGAAATATTAGATGCCTCTAACGAACGCAAATGGCGGATCGTAATAGACTACCGCAAATTAAATGAAAAAACAACAGGTGACGCATACCCCATACCAAACATCGAGGATATATTAGACCAACTGGGACGAGCAAACTATTTTACCACTCTGGATTTGGCGAATGGATTTCATCAGATACCAATAAATTCTGCAGATGCTTCGAAAACTGCTTTTTCCACTCCCGGAGGTCATTTTGAATCTACCCGCATGCCCTTCGGCTTAAAAAATGCACCACCGCGATTTCAAAGTATGATGAACAATGTTCTAATTGGTTTAAATAATAAGCAGTGTTTCGTTTACCTTGACGATATTGTCATACACGGGGTAACTTTGCAAGATCATAATCAAAAATTGATAAATGTTTTTACGAGATTGCACAAAAATAATTTGAAACTTCAACCCGCTAAATGCGAGTTCTTGAAACAATCGTGCGATATTTTGGACATGTTATCTCAGATAAGGGGGTAGAACCGAATCCCAGCAAAATAGAATCGATACAAAAAATGCCACATCCTCAAAACCCTAACCACGTAAAAATTTTCCTTGGTACCGTAGGCTATTATAGGAAATTTATTGAAAATTTTTCAACCATTGCCAAACCCTTACCTTATTAACAAAGAGTGATGTGAACTTTGTCTGGTCAAATGAACAAGAGATACCTTTTGAAACACTAAAACAAAAATTAATGGAAAGACCCATTCTACAATATCCCGATTTTTCTACAACTTTTAACTTGACCTGCGATGCAAGTAACGTGGGTATTGGTGGCGTTTTATCTCAAATCAAAGATGGAAAAGATCTACCGATCGCTTATTACTCCAGAACGCTTAATAACGCCGAGAGAAATTACTCCACAACCGATAAAGAATTGGTAGCAATAGTCGATTCCGTTGACCATTTTCGCCCATATCTTTATGGAAAAAAATGTATTATCTTTACCGATCATCGACCACTGCAATGGCTTCACAATTGTAAAAATCCAACGGCCAGATTACTCAGATGGCGATTACGGCTAAACGAATTCGAGTACGATATAAAATACAAACCCGGTAGGATAAATTCTAACGCAGACGGACTCTCCAGATTACTTCACGAAGCACAGATCCAAATTAACGTAACACGTAATGCGACAGCCACCCTAACCATACTAAAACTTACCAAGACTTTGTTAAATTTCATTATACAAACCAGGAAGTGATAATTTACGGGAAAGAAAACGGTCCCTTAATTAAAATAAAAGACCCAATAGTCTTCCTATGGTCACAGGACTTAGATGAAAACAATCATTATTCGGATTATATTCAATCAAACTTTGATGTAACAGATTTTAATTCCAGCATAAACGGTGTATCCAAATTACAAGCTACAGATCGAGTTGCATATATAATTTATCCTATGAATCTACACTTCGACAAATTAGAGTACAAAAATATTTTTCAAAGTTTCCTAAACCTAAAGAAAATCATTCTGGTGCCTCCTACTAAACATACCAATATAAAGAATCTGCAATTAAATGAAATGCTCAAATTTGTATTTCCTGAAAACGATATAAAAATATTCAACACAACCAAGATCATACCAAAATATCAAGATGAAATAAGGGTAATTCTCCAGGAGAACCACGATAGTAAACTCGCGGGACATTACGGTTTTAATAAAACTTACTCGAAAATAAAAGAAAGTTACTACTGGCCTTCGATGAAAACGCATATAAGGAAATATATTAAAACATGTCATTCCTGCCAACTCAATAAAACCAATTTTCAACCAACTAAGCAACCAATGGCAATTACCACTACATCGGACAAACCATTTTAAAAAATAGCCATAGATATTGTCGGATCGTTACCACTTACAGTCAGGAAACAAGATTATTCTTACGGTACACCATGCCACATAAATTCGTTCCCAGATTTTTTACCACCACAAGTGCGCTCGCCTGTCGGTGTGATCTATCTGCCCTCTCTCTTGTCTCTTTCGTTTCTCTCTCTGTCATGGCGTCGCACGGTGGCAACGTCGCCGATCGGTCCTCTCTTTCTTTTTCGGAGAGTCCGTCCTGCTCGCACCACCCAGTCACACGGACGAGTAGAGGGCGCAAGTTGTGTGAGGAAGCAACCGTCACATGCGTACAGAGCTCGTCGGTGAGGCTGCTGTGAGTGCGAGAGTGACGCTCCGATGGAAAGAGAGAGAGGGACCCATTGGGAGAAAATTTGGTCGTCGCACAAAATATCGTTCCGCTTTCTCGACGGCAGACTCCATAAGCGCACGTGTGTGCGTGCGTCCATGTCTCTCGCAAGCGAAAGGGCGCGTATAAAAGAATGGGAGAATGTATCGTAAGATTTGAAACTGCGAATACCAAATTTATGTTTTTTGGAAATGGTTCCCAAATAACGCTTAAGCCAAATATCGTTGAAATGTGCTATGTTAATATTTAATACCTAAAGTTCTCGCCACGATTTATATAAGGTCGGAAAATGACATTTGTTGCAATTATGGAAGAATAAGTAATTCCTAACTCTGTAACTTAATTTAATGAATTATTTAATTATTTTATGTATTGGTAGAATGATATTGCAAGATATCTCGCTTGATTTATATATGTATATGATACATAAATTTTTGTATAACTATAAATTCATATGTTGCTTGACAAATAGATAATTTATTAAAAAAACGCAAATATAAATAACAAAATATATGGGATGGTGATTGGGAGATGGCATTATTAATAGGAATAACTCAACACATTGTTTAATTTGAAGTAGAAACAAATTATGTGTATAGGGAATACACGTTCTCACGTGGTCTCGAATCGATCGTGATCGAGAAGCACATGGAAGCAGTCTGTGATATTTAGCACTACCAACCAACGTGCGAGCTGCGCCATACATTTCGCTCAGCACCGCCAACCTAACTGATAGTCAAAGCACGCTAGTGACACGAAAATAATCTCACAATTTTACTCTAAATTGGATATCGCTTTATTTAATTTTTAACAATATGCAGGAGGTTCCTAACGTGTAAGAGTAGCGATTTCTTGAAGAAATTAAATAAATTGACCTTAATTTTTGCAAAAAATTACGCTGATCAATCGCCTTGTCCTTGTTTATGCGTTCTATGATAATTTATAAGTAGATAGTTTATAAGAAATACGGATTTAAAGTAACAAATATATATCGGTATATAATACGTATCGGTATATAATACAATTTAAGGGTATACGTCTCTCCCATTCTTCTATACGCGCCCTTTTGCTTGCGAGACACATGGACGCACGCACACACGTGCGCTTATGGAGTCTGCCGTCGAGAAAGCGGAACGATATTTTGTGCGACGACCAAATTTTCTCCCAATGGGTCCCTCTCTCTCTTTCCATCGGAGCGTCACTCTCGCACTCACAGCAGCCTCACCGACGAGCTCTGTACGCATGTGACGGTTGCTTCCTCACACAACTTTCGCCCTCTACTCGTCCGTGTGACTGGGTGGTGCGAGCAGGACGGACTCTCCGAAAAAGAAAGAGAGGACCGATCGGCGACGTTGCCACCGTGCGACGCCATGACAGAGAGAGAAACGAAAGAGACAAGAGAGAGGGCAGATAGATCACACCGACAGGCGAGCGCACTTGTGGTGGTAAAAAATCTGGGAACGAATTTATGTGGCATGGTGTACAAGACGATTTAAGCAAATTCTCATAACAATTGCAAAGCCATTAACAAACATTTTTATACGGTTTGGAATACCCAAAGCTTTTCTAACAGATCAAGGCGCCGACTTCATGTCCGACATAATTAAACAATTAAGCAATCTTTTTAAAACAAAACACTTAACCACAACTCCATACCACCCGCAATCGAACGGGGCACTCGTACGCTCTCACCTAACATTAAAAGACTATTTGAAGCACTGTTTTAAACCGAACCAAACGGACTGGGACAGATACATTCAGTTCTGAATATTTAGTTACAACACCTCGATCCATAAAACCACAAATGTCACGCCCTACGAACTTTTATTCGGACAAGAAGCATATCTGCCCTCATCTATAGTACAAGAACTAAAATTCTATTACCCTTCCTTTACACTCAGCCCACTTGAGCGGGGAAGTGAGCATGGAAGTGGCCAGCGTGAGAATGTAAACACGTCACTCGCGTTTTTACTCGCGCTATCCATACTCCCTGCCCTGTTACTGCCCTACGAGCCTCGGGTTTACGTCCAGCCCACTACCGTGACAATGACCAGGTAAGTGAGCAGTGCGAAAATGTAAACGCGTCACTCGCGCTGACCATGCTCCTGGCATTGCCGCTGCCCGACGATCCCTCCGTTGGCGGTTTTTCGTGCGGAAGTCAAAGGACCGGCATGTCCTTTGTCAAAGTTCCATGTGGCGTCCAGAAAGGGTCACCCTTTTTTCACCAATAAATCATTTGACCGACAATGTGTCCATCGACGCGGTTCCACAGACACTACATTTGACCGACAATATTGATTCACCGACAGAATTAAATCACCGACAATCATTTCAAATTGAGTATCAATGAAATCGTGTCGATGAAAACATTGTCGGTCCAATGATTTGTCGGTGTAAATAGGTTGATCCGTTCAGAAGTTATACAGGGTGTCCCGTATCTGATCGATTTCCATGAAATGAGGGGTAGCTGGGGTGATTCTGAACAACTTGTAAGCGCCCTGGATTTTGAATTATTAACGAAACGGCTAGGCCAATCCGAGCGCGTATCGAGCGCGCGCTCGAAACGAGAGTGTGGTCTCTGACTCGCGCTCCGCCACGAGCGTGAACAAGTAGATCGCGTGGGTTTGGAGAACAGCATACGGCAAATATCACATATCGTCTTCAAATAAACTAATACTCGTTGAATAACTGTGTTCAATACTGTCACTCGTTATTCGAGAGGTATGAAAAGTTGTAGTATTTGTGGAAAAAATTATTTTCTTAACAGCACGTTTTCAGGTGGATAAATTATGGTTTAAGATAAACGATGTGAATAACTAACGTTAGAAGAATCTTGTTAAACTCACCCTTTCGTCCCCGAATCAACCTGCCCTCGACGGAAGTAGGTCGTTGGCAGTAGATCACAGTGCCGATTTTGTCCTTCGTAAGAATCTCGAGAACCTCAACAGCTGATTTTACGGCCGGGTCGGTGAACTCACTTGACACTGACACACACAGTAGGAACGGCACTTGCCTAATTTATGGCAGGGCGCACGGCTGATCGCAAAGTACGCGGACACCCCCGAGAGTCGAGCGGCCGTCGGGGCACTTTACTGAACGTGCATTTCACCGCGCGAGCACTGTTACCGATATTCCGTTATAAAATTATTTGGTTTGAACGTGGTTGAACCCACGTTGGAGATAATGAGTGGCCCTGAAAAGGGCCAGTGGGAGGCCCTGAAAAGGGCCGTTTGTTTTACGGCATTGTGGCCAGAAACGGCTCGATGTAGCCTTCTTGCACCTGAACGCAGGCATCGGCGCGCCGGTGTCCGCTAAATTGTACGCGCCGCAGCATATCTGGCGTGATAGACGCGATGGATGCGTAGATTCTATTGATACATTCCTCCCGCGTCTCGACAGGTTGTCGATATACCGAAGACTGAAAAAAACGAAGAAAAAGCAAAGTGCGTGAGTAAACATTTTGAAGTTAGTTGTAAAAATTGTAAAACACACCGATCATACCTTCAAGTGTCCCCAGAGGAAAAAATCCAACGGATTCATATCCGGGGACCGTGAGGGCCACGGCACAGGACCGCCGCGGCCGATCCACCTGTCCCGAAAGGTTTCGTCTAAATGAGAACGAACATTTGCAGCATAATGCGCGGATGCCCCGTACTGCTGAAAAAACATGTTCTTCCGAGTTTCTATAGGAATTTCTTCCAAGAGACCAGGAAGAACATGCTCCAAAAATTGCAGTTATGTTGGTCCATCCAATCTGTGAGGCAGAAAGTATGGCCCAACAACCACATTATCGCAAATGCCGGCCCAGGCGTTAATCGACCAGCGTACCTGTCCCGCCTGTGGACGAATCGCGAACGGATTCTCGTCATCCCACAGGTGGGAATTGTGGGCATTGAAACACCCTTCACGCGTGAAAAGTGCTTCGTCTGTCCACAAGACGCACCTGCAGAACGACGGGGTCCGTGTGATTTTCCCCAGCAGCCACTCCGAATATTGCATCCGCTGGATGTAGTCCCTGGGGAGCAATGTTTGCACCCGCACGTATTTGTACGGGTGCATGCCTTCATGTTGCAGAGCGCGATGCAACGTTGACCGAGTTATGCTAAAACGAAACAGAAAAGTACGTCATTATGAGAATTTCATTTTTGTTGTGAAATGTTTGTGTAATTGAAAATTTAAACTTACCCCGTGCGTGCGCTCACACCTTGTACGCTCTGAGTTCCATCCCGGGCGAACTCTCCGAGGGCTGCGTCGCACGTTCGCCGGGATGTTCCTCTCTGTACTGTTCGGCAGCGGCGTTTGCGTTGAAATTGCACTGAATGCAGATTACGAACATTCGGGAATACTCTTCGACTGTCCTGTCCATGTTCACTGTGCTCTTTCCAAAACTATTCTGCCAGCTCTAGCGTTTCTGGGATCTGAGATGGGCCTTCGTTAATCCTCCTCCGGCGTAGATGGGGTCTCCGTGGACCCATTGCTCGACGCACCTCAACGTTACTTCGGTTAAGTGTTTCAAGATGTGCAGCGGCCTTCCCACTCCATGCTTCAGGGAAAAACTTTCTAGGCAGTATTCGGCAGTATTCACTATAGCAGCAAGCAGGAAACATTTAGTCTTCCGTCCGCGCGGAAAAAAAGCAAGATTATTACATTACAAGTTTAACGTTTTTATAATGTTGTCTAAGCCGGTGCACGCGTTTTCGACTTTCCGTAGTTTTAAGCCGCTTATTTTCGTTTAGCCGTGCGACCGCCATAAAATGCGTTTCTGCGAAATCGAGCCCCGGAAACAATCGCCTTGTACGATGTTTTCTGCAAACACCCAGGTAACGCATCATCACCTCCATCGCGAGGTACGTTTTCGACTTTCCGTAGTTTTAAGCCGTTTGTTACGTTTAGCCGTGCGACCGCCATAAAATGCGTTTCTGCGAAATCGAGCCCCGGAAACAATCGCCTTGTACGATGTTTTCTGCAAACACCCAGGTAACGCATCATCACCTCCATCGCGAGGTACGTTTTCGACTTTCCGTAGTTTTAAGCCGTTTGTTACGTTTAGCCGTGCGACCGCCATAAAATGCGTTTCTACGAAATCGAGCCCCGAAAACAATGGCATTGTACGGTGTTTTCTGCAAACACCCAGGTAACGCATCATCACCTCCACCGCGAGGTACGTTTTCGACTTTCCGTAGTTTTAAGCCGTTTATTACGTTTAGCCGTGCGACCGCCATAAAATGCGTTTCTGCGAAATCGAGCCCCGAAAACAATGGCATTGTACGGTGTTTTCTGCAAACACCCAGGTAACGCATCATCACCTCCACCCCGAGGTACCCTCTCCCACATTTTTATACCTACCCCAAGTTTTCCTCAAATCACTTTTACATACGAAAATCAGAATTGAGTTGACAGTCATCCGAAACGTTTCGTAGAGTTTATTCGTACGTGATAAAGTATGGCAGGGACAAGTAAACACAGTTTTTTCACTGAAATCGAGGAGTGCGAAAATATTCATAACAATGAAGTGTCATCAGACGGGGGAAGTTTATGTTCGTGTAGTGATGCAGAGCCGGAAGAACAAGATCGCGATAGTGATGGAGCTTCTGAGGAATCAGACGAAGAAATCACGGAACATATTGCCGGGCGCGCGTGGAAGTATATTGCTCCTCGTGATAGTCGGGCAGATAATATCGTACCGCAAAACGGCACTTTGACTGATAAAAGCCAACATGTAAATACCATAAAGGATTGCTTTGATTTATTTATCAATGATTCCATCCTCGACATAGTAATAAAGTACACAAATCAGAAGGCGTTCCAATTTTACGGGGAAGAAGGATCGAGCCATTGGAAACTTGTGGATCGTGTCGAGATCAACGCATTTATTGTATTGCTGTTAGTCATTGGTCGCTTCCGCGAATGCAGAGAAAATAAAGATGAATTGTGGAAGAGAAACGCAGCAGTGACAAGACCCTTATACACGGCAATTATGTCTCGTGACCGATTCAGGCAAATATTGCGATTCCTTCGATTCGACGACCTGACGACATGGCAGGAAAGAAAAGTCGCAGACAAATTAGCGCCCCTTCGTGACGTTACGAACATTTTTACCGCGAACTGTCAAGAAGCGTACAGTGCATCCAGTGAAGGGGCAATTGATGAACAGCTGGTCACTTATCGTGGCCGCTGTTCCTTCAAAGTTTTTATGCCGCAAAAGCCAGGCAAATATGGTATAAAAATATGGGCGTTATGCGATAATACCACATATTATTGCTGCAACCTCGACGTGTATTTGGGGAAGATCGGAAATGTCGCCGAGAAGAAGCAGGGACAGCGCGTGGTCAAACAATTGTCGGATTTTTGGAATGGATCTGGTCGCGTTATTATCACCGACAATTTCTTTACGGACATAACCTTGGCCGAAGAACTGCTGGACAAAGAATTATATATTGTTGGGACAATAAGAAAAAATAGGAAGGATCTACCGAAAATACTTGTACAAACCCGTTCTCGCGAAGTGCTTTCGTCGATATTTTTGTTTACACCGAATGTTACGCTCGTGTCTTACGTTCCGAAGCCCCGAAAATGCGTTACACTGCTTTCTACGGTACATAATTCGGGTGAAATCTGTGGGCCGGAAGATAAATTGAAGCCACAAATGATAAAGTATTATAATAAGACGAAAAGCGGGGTCGACGTTTTAGATAAAGTACTGCGGGAATATTCTTGTAGGAGGGCTACTCGACGCTTGCCATTATCCCTATTTTTAAATTTTATTGATATGGCAGCGTATAATGCCCTTGTTATTTGGATAACAAAAAATCCTACATGGGAGGGTCACTCTGCAAATAAAAAAAAAAGAAAAACGTTTCTCGAAATTTTGGCAAAGGAGCTATACTCAGAAAACATCGAGAGGCTCGCGGTTGCCTTCGAAAACCGCCAACTAAATTTGCAAAAACGTGTAATAACTTGCATAGAACTATCAGGTAGGAAAATAAAAAAACAAACAAAACTAGTACCAAGCCGGTAAAAGCGAGCGAGATGTTGTATCTGCATCGGTAATGACAATAAATATTCAAGCACTTGCGCAGAATGTTTACAACATATTTGTAATGCACATAAAGTCACTAATATAATTTGTACAAACTACCGGGAATTGTGTGAATAAATTTTTTGTGTAATTTTGTAATTTTGTGTAATTTTTTTGTGTATTTTTTGTAAAAATATTTTTTATAAAAATATTTTCCTCCCCCATAAATTATAGTGTATTATCCTCCATCAGCAAAAAGAGATTTTATAAAATGAATACAATACAAGAACCAAAACAATAAATAGGATTCCCGCGAACGAACTTGACTTGCGACGGTACGTCGGTACTTTAAATTCTGTGGGTCCCCAGCGACCCGACCCCACATGTGCATGCCACTTGAGTTTTCGGATAGCAACGAACATTTTTCCTACGTTGTACTATTGTAACAATATCCCTTCCCTTAACGAAGGCCCATCTCAGATCCCAGAAACGCTACAGCTGGCAGAATAGTTTTGGAAAAAGCACAGTGAACATGGACAGGACAGTCGAAGAGTATCACCGAATGTTTGTAATCTACATTCAGTGCAATTTCAACGCAAACGCCGCTGCCGAACAGTATAGAGAGGAACGTCCCGGCGAACGTGCGCCAGGTCCGTCGGCCTTCCGAGGTTTGGCGCACCGCGCTTTTACAATTGGCTCGTTTGCACCTGATCGAACTGATCGGGGCCGAGCGTGTCGGATTCCCGCGGCACGTTTGGACGCAGCCTTCGGAGAGTTCGCCCGGGATGGAACTCAGTGCGTACGAGGTGTGAGCGCACGCACGGGGTAAGTTTAAATTTTCAAATACACAAACATATCACAACAAAAATGAAATTCTCATAATGACGTACTTTTCTGTTTCGTTTTAGCATAACTCGGTCAACGTTGCATCGCGCTCTGCAACATGAAGGCATGCACCCGTACAAATACGTGCGGGTGCAAACATTGCTCCCCAGGGACTACATCCAGCGGATGCAATATTCGTAGTGGCTGATGGGGAAAATCGCACGGACCCCGTCGTTCTGCAGGTGCGTCTTGTGGACAGACGTAGCACTTTTCACGCGTGAAGGGTGTTTCAATGCCACAATTCGCACCTGTGGGACGAAGAGAATTCGTTCGCGATTCGTCCACAGGCTGCACAGGTACGCTGGTCGATTAACGTCTGGGCCGGCATTTGCGATAATGTGGTTGTAGGGCCATACTTTCTGCCTCACAGATTGGATGGACCAACATACCTACAATTTTTGGAGCATGTTCTTCCGGTTCTCTTGGAAGAAATTCCACTATAAACTCGGAAGAACATGTATTTTCAGCAGGACGGGGCACCCGCGCATTATGCTGCAAATGTTCGTGCTCATTTAGACGAAACCTTTCGGGGCAGGTGGATCGGCCGCGGTGGTCCTGTGCCGTGGCCCCCACGGTCCCCGGATATGAATCCGTTGGATTTTTTCCTCTGGGGACACTTGAAGGTATGATCGGTGTGTTTTACAATTTTTACAACTAACTTCAAAATGTTTACTCACGCACTTTGCTTTTTCTTCGTTTTTTTCAGTCTTCGGTATATCGACAACCTGTCGAGACGCGGGAGGAATGTGTCAATAGAATCTACGCATCCATCGCGTCTATAACGCCGGATATGCTGCGGCGCGTACAATTTAGCGTACACCGGCGCGCCGATGCCTGCGTTCAGGTGCAAGGAGGCTACATCGAGCCGTTTCTGGCCACAATGCCGTAAAAAAAAAGGCCCTTGTCAGGAACTCCCACTGGCCCTTTTCAGGGCCACTCATTATCTCTAACGTGGGTTCAATCACGTTCAAACCAAATTATTTTATAACGGAATATCGATAACAGTGCTCGCGCGGTGAAATGCACGTTCAGTAAAGTGACCCGACGGCCGCTCGACTCTCGGGGGTGTCCGCGTACTTTGCGATCAGCCGTGCGCTCTGCCATAAATTAGGCAAGTGTCGTTCCTACTGTGTGTGTCAGTGTCAAGTGAGTTCACCGACCCGGCCGTAAAATCAGCTGCTGAGGTTCTCGAGATTCTTACGAAAGACAAAATCGGCACTGTGACCTACTGCCAACGACCTACTTCCGTCCAGGGCAGGTTGATTCGGGGACGAAAGGGTGAGTTTAACAAGATTCTTCTAACGTTAGTTATTCACATCGTTTATCTTAAACCATAATTTATCCACCTGAAAACGTGCTGTTAAGAAAATAATTTTTTCCACTGTGATGGGATTTGGTAGTGTGGTCGGCGATGAGTTAATGTGCACTGAATTTATATTTATTGAGAAAAGATAGAAGAACAAAATGGAACAAGATGAAAGTATAAATGTGGAGAATATGGAGCGAGAGGTGACTGTGCGTTACGATGGTTGTGACGAGAGTGTCTCGAGAGATCTGCAGTGGGGCCGCGCAGCGGTGGGCTTCGCTGCAGGTCTTTGTCTAAAAGTCCTGGCGTCAGCATTCGAGGAATGAGTGACCTCTTATAGGCGATAAGCGCCGTGGGACCGGATGTGATTCTATGAATTATAATATCGGAAAAATGTACAGGACGTTACACTCCCCCCCTTAAGAAAACGATGCTCCTGCGTCGGATTGATTCGTAAGAATTTGCAAAATGGGAACGGGTGCGAGCGATGGCTCGCTGTGGGTGTGTAGCGAATGATTTCGGGCGGTAGCTCGTGGGGTATGTGTTGGGCGGTCACGAGCGGCAGCTCGTGTGGTGTCATCTGTGTGGCGGGCGGGAGCCCGCTGAGTCTTTCGTCTGTCAGTTGTCTATTGCGTATGATGGTGTGTATTTATATCCAATTTGTGACGTATCCGTATCTAGGTCCGTTGGCCTGTGTTATGGGTGAGAATTTATGTCCAAATTTCCATTTTGTTTGATTATTTTCTGTAACATCTTTTAAATTTTCGTTAGTGTGATTGTTGTTAGTAGGTGGTGGTTGGTTATGAAAGGATGTGATGTGGGTTGTTGATTTAAAAATTTCATAGTGTTGTATTGTTATACTTATTTTCGTAATTCGGTTTGTCCTTTTGATTTATTTCCTTTTTCTATTGTGTTTATATTTTATTGCTTATGTTCGTTCTATTATCCAGTTCTGTAGGTGTTGTACTATGACCTCATTTATTGGATATGTCCGAATGTATTTTTTATTATAACTTTCCTGTAACAGTCTACATCTATTGCAGAGTTGGGGTAGGATAGAAGGATGTGGGTTGCTGGTGTTTGTGGACTTTCTGTGTGTTCATTGGAAATATTTTGTGAAAGTTATGTTGCTTTGACTTAAATGTTTTTATAAAAAGTGGTAGAGAAAGAGAAAGAGAAAAGAAGTGAGAAAAAGAAATTTGAATTGCTGTATGGTGTCGTGTGTACTACAGCGTGTGGTAGAAAAGGGTCTGAACATGTGACTTCTATTTTTCCAAATATGACAAGTGTTGATTTAAGTGGGTCATTTTATCGATTTCTTTTGCTTTTACGGTTACTGTTTCTAATTTGACTCGTGGTTATTGGAGATTATGTACAAGTTTAAAATTATGCGTTACTGATCCTAATTCTTAACCAATAAGTTTGATTTGTTAATTGCATTTCTCGTTCTGTATTGCCATTTACGCGTTGGTCTAAATTTGCCTAATTGCAAATATACCGTGTATTTTCGACTTTACATTCATTAATTTAAATTTATTAAATTGAAGAAAGTTTCAAACGTAGAATGTTTTACAGATTGACAGATGTTCGTATAGTTTGTATGGTATGTTTGTATGGTAATTATGTGAAAATAATTACAAACTGTATTTGGGACTGTTTTTTTTTGTTTTTGTATTAACTGGGCACTCAGTAAAACTTGTTTTGGATTTAGAATTTGTGGGTGTATCTAGCCGATTTTTGCAAAAAGAATAGCGAATATGAATTTGTTTGTGTCTAATTCCAATTCTGCCAGATCTTTATTAATCGGTGTTGTATTTTTTATTGTTTCCTGGTCATGCCGAAATGGGTGCGTTTGGTTTTTATGGACAACAGTGTTGTCTACTTTTTTTTTCAATTGTTTTCTTCGAATAACCAGATTAATTTTTTTCTTTTCGAAATTTGTCTTTTAGACCGAAAAGTATGAGGAGACTTGTGGGTAGGAAGGGTTACAGAGTATTGCTGTGAATATTGAGAGAGTGAAAGTAAAATATGAAACTATTATAAAAGCGAGTTGTCAATTTTTTTGTGTGCGTTTCCTAGGACATGCTGGGTCGTGCTTTTTTTCTTGTGTGGTCGTTCGTGGTCCTTTTAACGTGCCTGATTGTGGATCTGCTTATCATACAGGGTCGTGGTTCCTTGGACGTTCCAGGTCGGGGTTACCGTGTATCAACTGAATTTGTAGTGTTTATTGTGTGTGTGTCGGTGATCGGAAAGTGGGCTCGATATCCGGTGGTGCATGCTTATTGCCTGGTACTCTGCTCTCATTATTTTCCGTTGTTTTGGAAGAGATTTTTAAAGTGTTATTTTCACTTAGATTTTCAAAACTTTGTACCACTTTTGGCAATTTATTGACGTCTGCGTTTATTCTGTCCGGCCTTTCTTTACATGCACGATGTTTAGAAGGGGATCTAAAATTCGGTTCCACAGATGGTAGTGTGGTATTATCTCCGATATTTTGTGGCGTTTGTAATGATGGTGACCATTTTTTAGGCGGAGATCTGAAATTTGGTTCCACAGGTGATATTGTGGATTGATCTCCGATGTTTTCTTCCGTATGTGGTGACGGTGACCATTTATGTGTGTACGTCGGCGATCTAAAATTCGGTTGCACAGGTGGTAGTGCAATTGTGTTATCTCCGATTTTTTTTAAAGTTTGTGGTGACGGTGACCATTTTTGAGTGTGTATGTATGTATTCTCGCAATTTGTATTTTTTCGATGTGTATCGCGGTCTTCTGCCGCTGCGCTGCTACTTTTGTTCTCCTGTGTGTACGTATCTCTAGGGTGAGCGTCCGGTAGATGTGTGCGTAGCTGTGGAATTGTTCTTGTAGCGTGTGCGCTGCCTTGTGGCGTAGTGTTGCTAGTCGTGTTTTCCCGTGTGCGTGTATCTCCAGAGTGTGCGTTGCCGTCTGTGAGCGGATAAGTACGTCGCTGTAGGGCGTGTGCGTCTGGTAGATGTATGCATGACTGTGGGAGTGTGCTGCTAGCGTGTATGCTGTGTTCATTTGTCGCGAGAGTGTTCTCGTTTTTCCCATATACCTTGCGTTTGGTCTGATTATCTGATTGTGAAACCTGGTCCGTTGTGCCCTTTGTGCGTTTTCTGGTCGTTTTCCATTGTATCTGTTCGGCTTCGTCGCTTGACGATGATATGTCGCGGTTGCTCTCATCTATAGTGTGTGTAGTGTTTTGTGCCCTCTCGCTCGCTCTTGTGTTGTCGTTGTGTGGTTCCTTATTTGTGTCAGCGTCTGTTTGTGTTTTTGTTTCGATGGGGATGTGTGGTCTTTTCTGGGGTTTTGGGACAAGATTTAATTTTCCGGATTCGTGACGAATTTCGAAATCGTAGTCGTTTAATAAAATTGGTTTTTGAATAGTTTTTTGTTTTAAAATATGAAATGCATTTTGTGTTTTGTCTATCTTTTTGTCTTTTGGAATTGGATAATCTTTAATGGCATCAATTATATTTAAATCCAGTTTTACTTCGTGTTTATTAATTGTGTGGCCTAAATGCGTAATTTCTTCTTTTTTTAATTGACATTTATCAGTCTGTAAAGTCAGTCCAGCTTTAGTCGGTTCATTTTCTATATGGTGAGATTTTATCGCGTGTTCCAAAAGTGTGTTTGCGTAAATTGCAATATCGTCGAGATTTTGGTTAGGAAATTTTTGTAGCGCTTTTCGGGGTTGCTTCACGCCGCGCTTTCTCGTGAAGCGGTGGTCAAGTTTTTTAAATGTTCATTACTGTTCGGATTCGTTGGAAAATTTGTATATGATTCGTTTCCCTGTCTGTCGCGTGAATTATTTCTGTTTCTGTCTGGTGGATCGTCTCTGTGTCTACTGTCATATGAATGCCTGTCGTATGAACTGTTTCTAAAACTGTCGTGTGAATTTTCTCTAAATCTGTAGCGTGAATTTCCTCTAAATCTGTCGGATGAATTGTCTCTAAATCTATCGCGTGAACTATTTCTAAACCTGTCGCGGGAATTATCTCTGTAGTTATTGTGTGAATTATGTGTGTACTTGTGGTATGAATAGTCGCTCGAATGTCTGTCATATGAATTTTCTCTGTATCTGTCGCGTGAATAGTCGTTTGAATACCGGTCGCGTGAATTACTTCTGAATCTGTCGTGTGAATTTTTACTGCATCTGTCGCGTGAGTTGTTTCTGTATCTGTCGCGTGAATTGTATCGGTCCAGTGAATCGTATCTATCGCGTGAATTTTGTCGATAATTATTGCTGTAATGTCTATCTCGTGAATGTTTTCTATATCTATCGTTCGAATTGTCTCTGTATGCATTGCGTGAATTATTTCTATATCTATCGTGTGAATCATATTGGTCCCGTGAATCGTATCTATCGCGTGAATTTTGTTTCTTTCGGGAACTGTGTCTATATTGGTCGTATGAATCGTTGTAATGGTCATGGTGTGGGTTATTATACTGTTTTCTATTATTAAATTTTGATTGGCTGCGCTCTAACGTTGAATGTCGGGGAAGTTTGTGAAATTCGCGATATTTTTCAGATAATTCCGTGAAATGTACTTTTGCGCGGGGGTGTTCGTGGGGGTGCATTTCTTTACGATTTTGATGTAACAATTTACGTTTATGAATTTCGTATTCAATAGTATGGGCCTGATCGATTAAATTATCTAATGTTTGTTTTGTTTGTGTTAACATGTGCGTGCCAATTTTGATGGATAATCCTCTAGTGAAAGCTTTTTTTACTTTTTCTTGTTCTTCTTTAATTCGTGCGTCGAGAAATGGTCGCTTTTCTGGATTATTGTATACTTCTGTTAATCTATCTATTATTCGTTTGGATATTTCTCGAATTCGTGTTGCAAACATAATTACTGATTCGTCGGCGGCTTGATATGCTAAATTTAATTTTGTTTCTAAATCGTATAAGTGTGTAATTTTTCCAAATGCCTTTTTAAATTCTTTCAAAAGTGATTCTAAAGTTTCCGGATTTTTATCTTCGGCTATCGAAAGTGCTGTGCCGCTAAGTTTGTAAGGTATCATGTTTAAAAATTTCTGTTTGTCTTCCGGTGACAGTAATCTATTAGCTCTATTGCAGAACGAGATAAAATTTTCTACGGGTATATTTTGTCCATCGTAAGAAGGTATCACATTGAAAATATCGCGGAAGGTAATCGTGGAATGAGCCATAATTTCTTTTGGTTACGTGTCGGTTAAAATGTCACAAATAAGAGCATATAAAGATACCAAAATTAAGAAATTTGTCACTTTTTAAGAGAATTCACATGCAGATACGACGGATTTTATGCGATTATGAGATGTGATGAATATAGATAACCATGAAAATGTTATGAATTTACGAAAATATAGAGTCAAATTCAATGAAATGCAAAATTTTGATAGTGTAAAGTACTTACTGCAGTATCATGAAGAAGCTGAGTGTTATCTGTGTGTATCGGTCGTCTGAGCGTCTGAATGGTTGTCCTTTTTTTTGTATGTGTATGAATGTAGCGTGTCCTGTCTTTTTGTTTGTTCGTCCGTCTTCGGAATAGTGGGACGAACGCCGCTGCCACCAATTTGTGATGACAGAAGTGGGATGCAACGTTTGTACTTTTGTCCTCGGAGTCGTAGGACGAATACCGCTGCCACCAATTTGTGATGGGATTTGGTAGTGTGGTCGGCGATGAGTTAATGTGCACTGAATTTATATTTATTGAGAAAAGATAGAAGAACAAAATGGAACAAGATGAAAGTATAAATGTGGAAAATATGGAGCGAGAGGCGACTGTGCGTTACGATGGTTGTGACGAGAGTGTCTCGAGAGATCTGCAGTGGGGCCGCGCAGCGGTGGGCCTCGCTGCAGGTCTTTGTCTAAAAGTCCTGGCGTCAGCATTCGAGGAATGAGTGACCTCTTATAGGCGATAAGCGCCGTGGGACCGGATGTGATTCTATGAATTATAATATCGGAAAAATGTACAGGACGTTACACCACAAATACTACAACTTTTCATACCTCTCGAATAACGAGTGGCAGTATTGGACACAGCTATTCAACGACTATTAGTTTATTTGAAGACGATATGTGATATTTGCCGTATGCTTTTCTCGATACCCACGCGATCTACTTGTTCACGCTCGTGGCGGAGCGCGAGTCAGAGACCACACTCTCGTTTCGAGCGCGCGCTCGATACGCGCTCGGATTGGCCTAGCCGTTTCGTTAATAATTCAAAATCCAGGGCGCTTACAACATTATTGCTAAAGTAAAGTTGTTCAGAATCACCCCAGCTACCCCTCATTTCATGGAAATCGATCAGATACGAGACAACCTGTATGTATTGTATTCAGCCCAGTCAAATTAGGATTTTGCTTCGGAAAAAACAGTATCAAGCTGAATTTTGACATACACCTTCATAACGTTGTTATAAGCATTATTATAAGCGTTATCATACACCTTCATAACGTCGTTATAAGCAATGTGTGAAAAGTCCTCATCGATATTATGTGCGCTTAAAAAGTAATTCAAAGTCAAATGTCATGAAAACGATCCTTGGAGTAAATATCTCGCATATATTTAGTAAATACATACATATGGACCGTTTCTTTTGAAAGTGGTGTAAGTCCATTTAAAAAAAAAAATGAGTTATCACGTAATTTATGTTTAATTTAGTGTAAACTATATATCTGCAACTAGTTAATCCTTAATATCTTAAAAAATGTTAGTGCTTTGGTCAATTAAAAATTGGCTGATAAAAGAAATTGCGTAGCGGTTGATTATGAAAGTGGTGTAGACCCAGACCTGGTGTAGACCCAGACCCAGACCCAGACATATTAGTATATGTGGTTAGATAGATAGATAGATATATGTGCGTGGGTGGGACACGTGGTTATTACGATGTTATAAAACAATGTAGAAGAAATAATATATTTGTTTTGCACGAAATGAAACGATAGAATTTCGTGCCAACAAAAAATTTAGAAAACGCAGTTCAGAAACGGGTAAAAGACAATACTAACGGAGAAAAGGTAAACTGGCTGAAAATATGTTGGATGAGGTTTTGCCAAAGTGCACCGTATAGTACTTTATATAAAACATCGATGGAGGACACCGAATTTAAGACGTTCGATTTATCATCTAAATGTCGGGGAAACCGCAAAAATTTGAAAAGATTCGTCCTGGCGCCTTTGTATAAAGATGCCATACCTAGTACATACAAAAAATATAAGGATATGGAGCAATTATTACCGTGTATAATCCCTCCCGTGTATCATAAGTATTTCAAAACACAGAGCCATAAGTAATAGCGATATGTTATGTTGAGGTTCAAAATACATAAATGTAACGTTCAAAATAAAAAATACTGCCCCTATTTTATTTCTTTTTATTATTTATAAACAAAATTGGATTAATACGAAGTTTATTGAAAGTGTTGTACCCGCAACTACGCAATCCAAATATAGAGCATCGCCAGCGCATAACGCTGACGTACGACTTTTAGTGTTGCAACCAAGTTCGCTGACAAATCAGTAACATCATTCGATGTTCCAAGAATATGAAATAATAGCCTACTTAAACAGCCAACCTGGTGCTCCACCGACACAGATAACCAGCAGAGTCAGCATGAGCCACTTTTGAAACTCTCATATAAAAACGCTGGATCCTCTGCTGGGATTGGAATTCGATCAAGTATCTTTACGCACGGAGTGCGCTACGGTATTAATTTAAGAGATGTCACCACGTTCCGATATTGTATATCTCCACGAGGGTAGTTAGCTCTCGAGCAAACTCTCGGGAACGCGAGCGGTAGTAAGACGTCTACATATTAGTTAAAGTGCGTTGTAATATACCAAACAATAAATACGGTTCTTTCACTGACGTGTACGCGGGGTTCTAACTCCAAATTGGCAAAGATCCCTACTATCTCTCCTACAACATCGTGGACGAGTCTATCCTGACCGGAACGGTATCTCCTAAATCGTACCTACCAACCCGGCCGGACAACACAAGTAATACTTAATTTTTCATTATTGAAATTAAATTATTTTTCCGATTGAGTAATTTTGAAAGTGGTGTAAGTCCATTGACAGCTTGTAAATATATGTTATTGCAGTTAAATTCGCCTAACAAAAACTTATTTAATTAAATTACACATTGATGAGGTAGTAGAAACATTGTCCGAGTTGATATAGTTAATGTATATTTTTGAATTGACTAATATGCTAACCTTTAATTTCCTCGAAACGACAGAAAATGGACTTACACCACTTTCAAAATAAACGGTCCATATATAGCATTCCATTTAGGATAAGAAAGTTGACCTTCAAATATCCTCTACGCCTCCACCCACCCAAGAAATGTTGATAACACAATATGTCCCCCTCCAACACCTGCAAGTTTTGTATAAAACATTTTTTTATATTAGTACAAATAACAGCAATATTCAAGGTGGTGTTAGTTATTGGCCCATCCTTGCATAAAAATAATACAAATACATTCGTTTCCACACCACCGTTTGACTGCGCCAAGTGTTCTATGACGCCGTAGGTTGCTACTATTGCTGCTCCGTCTACGCGGAAATATTTCTGAATTATTATATTACAAGTTTTATGTTTTTATACGTGGACCACCAATGCTGTCTAAAGCCATTGCACGTGTTTTTGAGTTTTCGCAGTTGTCGGGAATATTTAATTCTAAGCCGCTCATAACCGACTTTAAGCCGTTTATTACGTTTAGTCATACAAAGGCCATAAAATGAGTTTCTGCGAACACCGAACTCCGAAAACAATATCATTGTCCGGTCCCACTAGAAAAAAGCAGGTAACGTACCAGCGTGGGGATACCGTCACCACCGCCACCGGGAGGAACCCCTTTTCGTAAATCCACCCCATTTACGCCACTTTGTGCATTTTTCACCCCCTCAGAAGTAATGGGCGTAGCCAAAGTTTTCGTCCAGGCATTAACATATTTTACCACTAAATATATATTTATATTTAACAATTTTTACTAGGACCGAACATTGGATTTCTTCTATTATACTTTTGCCGATATATTTGTTCGTTATCAAGTTAGAGTAACCTGACCTGTAGTAAAAGATGCATAACGGGATATTTGACACTGCGATTATAGTGTTATGCCTGACCTGTTTATGACGCTGTTATCATTATTATTATTATTATTATTATTTTTAATATTTAACAATCTAAGAACAATCAATTTTTTTTAACTTCGCAAACTGTGGTTCAACTATACTTTTAGTAGCAAAATACAATGAAAACATCGAAATAGTTATTTTTCCTATCATAGAGAATTAATGGGTTAAATACGAAAATCAGAATTAAGTCGACAGCCACCAAAAACGTTTCGCGAAGTGTATTTTATAAATTCATATAATACATACAACGACTGGCCGATAGTTCGAATCGTGCGGCCGCACAGTTTTCATTTGACGAAAATACTGTATGCACGCACAGGCGGGGTTAAGCCGTTGCACGTGTTTGCGGCTCTTCAAAGATTATAAAGAATATGTAGTCTTAAACTTCCATTAATGTACTTTTCGATTTTATTACTTGGCCCGTACGGGTACAATAAAGTGCGTTTCCGCGAAGACAATCACAGTGGCCGGCCGTTCCGAGAAAAGTCAGGTAACGCGCTAGCGCAAGGGGCGCCGGCAGCTACTCCACTGCGAGTTACCTCTCCTTATTTCTTATTTACTTAAACGGACTTAAACGGACTTTATTTAACTGCGTATTAGTCCGTGTAGAAATTAGTCACCAAAGAGCCGAAGACGAACAAATTTGGAAACTCCGCGAATCAGTGCCGTATTAAACAGCTTAAAAATGCAAGCCGATTGGAGCAATGAAAAAACAATACAGTTCTTAGAAATATATCAAACTAAAAGGGTGTTATGGGACCCAAAAGATAAATCCCATAAGTTAAAACATAAATTACATGACGCGGGGAGGAACATCAGTCTAGAAATGAGTGTTCCCATCGAGGTGTTAAAAAGTTTAAAAAAATCTCTGATGGCGACATTCAGGCCTCTTCTAAAAAAAAAGAGATCATCAATAAGATCTGCAGCAGGCGCTGAGGATGTTTTTCAACCCACGTGGTTCGCGTATGAAGTTATGGAACAATTTTTGGGGGCAAATTATGAGGTCGAAGATACGATCAATACGGAAGATGGGGTAAGTTCAAACATTTATTCCTACATTTATTACACGTATTAGAAGAATAGACATAACACGACATACTTAATTCAAATTATGGAAATAATTCGCAAATTCCGATCGGATTTCCGAAATGTTAGCTGACGTTCGTCTAGCCGCAGGCGTTAACGGCCTTACAGCTAATGATTCACTGTTATTTTGCCTGCAAGTGCCGTCCATAACAATTTCACCATCTACTATGGAATCAAACTTTCCTGGAGGTGTATAAATATTCCGCGAAAATTCACTTTGCCTTAAGAAGTTGTGCAATAAAGTACATGTCATTGTTACGATTGGTACGTTTTTCTTATTGATTTCCATTGGTTTTTTAAACATTCGGTAGGTAGACGGCATTACTCCAAAAACATTTTCTACAATAACGCGGGCACTAGAAAGTTTATAATTGAAAGTACGTTCAGGTGTACCAATGTCGTGCGTACCGGAATAAGGTTTCATTATGTGTTTATGTAAGGCGAAGGCACCATCAGCAAGAAATACATAGGGTACATTTCGTTCACCTCCGGGTAATGGGGTATCTGCTGGCAAATTAATATCACCACCGTTAATTATTTGCCAGAGTGAGGTATTTTGAAAAATGCCTCCATCACTTACACGCCCCTGGCCACCGATATCCGCAAAAATAAAGCGGTAGTCACTATCAACCAAGGCCATCAACACGATGCTATATGTACCCTTGTAATTATAATATTCCGAGCCGCTGTGCGCTGGACATTGTATCACGATGTGTTTGCCATCTATGGCTCCAACGCAACGGGGAAACTTTCTTTGAAATCCATTTTCGATGGCTAACCATTCTTCCGGTGTTCGTGGCAAGTGAAATAAGAAAATCTCGAGGTACCAAAATAAACAAACAAAAATTGCCAATTTTAAAAACAAAAAAAATTGTAAGAACCAATTTTCTGAAAATGATTAAGTATTATTTTGTCATTTTAAATAATAATTCTTTTTCAGCCTATGCAAAGTGAAGCAGCGATGCAAACCCCATCACCATCGACGATGCAGCGCTTATCTGGGGACGGAATGCGAGCGTTATCGTCACGGCCGGAAAATGGAGCGACCAAAATGAGTGCGTACGGAAAAAGAAGTCGGGATTCGGACCTAATTTTAGATAAGGCCTCAACAAAAATCGGGCATAGTTTGGACATTTTGAGCCAAACGTTGAAGGCGAAGAGGGTAATAAAAGAAGACGAATGCGATATCTACGCCAAACTTTTGGCGACAAGGCTACGAAGGTATCCGCAAAGAATAAGAAACACAGTTATGCATCGGATAGACGGGTTCCTTTTGGAATATCCCTACCCAGAAGAACAATTAACAAGTACCTGCTCGTCGAATGATTAATTTTCATTCACCAATTAATTAAAAATATCTAGTTCACTTAATTTTTTACCTTAATTTGTACCTTCATTTTTGTTTCGTGCGTTACCGAGGTTCCCTCGGACCACGAAGAAATGCCGGGACCACCCTGGCTTAGGGCGCGGGACAAGAGCGTAGGAGATTTTTGAAGACGGGAATGTTAGACAATGTACGCCCTTACTTTGTTGAACCACACATTTATTTCACAAAACGATATTGCATGTACCCTTGCGCACCCCGTTGGATATGCGCTTCCCGATATTAGAACGGAAATCTTGCTGGTCGATCGGAGATCTTGTTCGCGGAACGACGGAGATCTTGCCTGCGGCGCAAGTGGAGATCCGCGACGGTAGGAACGTATGAATGTCTTATGTTCACGGGGCGGTATCGAACACACGAGGTCATGCACGCTTACTTTAACATCACACGACGAGCGGTACAACCGCGTTCACACATTACGGCGCAAGGGTCACAAAACGGGTACAAATATATCGAGACCACATAAAAATCACATTACGAGACTGTACGGTAGTCGAGACAAGCGGTAGACTCGGGAATTCCGGTATACGAGCGATATTACTCGCGGACCACGAAGGCGAATTGGACGGCGATGCTAACCATTAACACCACGCGACGCGACCGATCACGAGCGTTGCGACGAACGGCATGCGTGATCCCACGGTAAGCGATATCCCGCAATCCTACGGCGATAACATTTACGCACAACGAAAATAAGTCAGTTACTCGATAACCGAACAAGCAGACGGCGATACGCGTTTAGAGATTGCCGTTTGCATTGGCAGCGAAATCTTTTGTGATCTGCCCAATGGCCCAAACGGCCAGTTCACCGTTCTTCTGTCACGTTAGAAACGGAACAACGCCGAGGATCGACATCGACGACGCAATCCTGCCACAAAGGGCCCGAGATTATTGCCAAACGCATTTTTGGCGGTATTGCTTTCCTCATTCTTGTGTCTTTTTTCATTATGATGGGCTCAATTTTAGTCAGCAGAAATTCAAAGTCTGCAGGTGACATTCTGCAGAAGTTTTTGAACTCCCCGGAATCCTCGTTCGTAATTTCGTTGACGAAACTTTCTATACTGCTTCTGTACAAAATTAAATAAACAATAAAAAAAACAATTGTTGCTGAATCAATTTCTTACAAGGGAACATATCCGGGTGTCCGCGCCCGATTTTAATAAAATTTAGTAGGTGTTGTGACGTTGCAGCTTTTCTGCACGTCTCAAAACGGACGACAGGCGATAAAGGGAGGGAAAGCCGGGGGAAGTAGTCATTACTCGCGATACCGCGAGCGGCACCCGTGATACCGTCAGTAAAATAACCACGATACCGTCATTAGAATCACCGCGATACCGTCACGAGGATCGTACAGTTCTTATTAGAATCGCGATACCGTATTAGGAATAGCCGCGATACCGCGACTGTTAGATTCATCGCGCTTTCGAAAACCACATCGCGTAGTATGGCAGGATTTCCACCGCGAAAAGGTAGGGCATAGATCGCGATAGCGATCGACGCAGGGACCGCGATGGGAACCTCGCGCGGGGCGCGGAATTAATAAGTTACCGCGAGGATCGGCAGCTTACCGAAATCTAGAATTCAGCGTAGGGAAAGAGTAGGGGAGCCGCTAGCGAGCGGCTCTGAACTCGCGCGAACACCAACGATCGCGCCGCCCTCAGACGGCAAGACAGCCGCTACCGAGCGGCCCCGAGCTAAGGCGGACGTCGCCGAGGATTTCGAGCATGACGACCGCTGCCCGAGGATCCCGAGCAGCGAGGAGATGCGCCGAGGTACGGCGCGCACCGGCAGACGCGAGGACCCCCGAACTGCTCCGTGAAGACCCGACGAGCCCTCGGAGAACGCACGGCACCAGGGGTGCCGCGCAACCTCGCGGCGAGGCGCCGCATGGAGGGGAGACATCGCGGGCACCCACGCATCCACCGGCGTGGATCGGAGGGACGGCGAGGGGTCAGGGACCCACCTCCGGGGGAGACTCGCCGTGCCCTCCACGATTTCGCGGCCAGGAGCCGCCACGCCGGGCAGATGCCATCCCGAAGGAAGCAGGAAGACTCGAGGGGGGATCGTCCAGGCTCCCTTTAGCGGCGGGCAGGCGCATCCCGGGGGGATGCGGCCGTATACCTGCGGGGGAGGCCTGGAGATTCCGATTTCCGGAGGACGCCTGCTACGGGACCACCAGCCACTATCCGGGGGATAGCAAGGGGCAGTTGGGGGGGAAAATTCGAAAATGCCGGTGAAAATTCGCGGGGACCAGCCGGGGCGCCCGTAAGATGCGCCGCTGGTCCCACGACCAACTAGGCGACGTCCCGCTAGAAGTGGGGGAGCGAGGATGCGGAAGTAGGACCGCTCCTCACTTCGCCTAGGGCCGCGAATAGAGTGAGAGTGCTTTGCCGTTAAGCGACTGTATTTTTTTTGGTCTGGCTGAGTAAAATAGCGTGTAGCGTTTAGGCCCACAGACCTGTATCGTAGAGTTAAAGGGCATTTAATTAGTACCGCGAGTGTCCCGTAGGACCAGAGGCCGAGGGCCGATACCGTCTACGCCGACGTAGAAAACACCGGGGAAAGGTAAGCTGCCCTCCGCATATTGTAATCTCCGCTGAAAACTCTTCGGCGATAACCTATTTGGCAAGATAATGCGTTTTGTCGTGCGAGTCCCCGCAAGTTCCCACTGCGGAGAGAGAGTCGTAAGAAAATACCGCGTTCACTTAAGAACTCCTTTGCGTGCGTGCCCGAAAGCGAAGTCCCCAGACTTGTACCGTATCGAATAAAGATTCATTAACGAAAACGAACGTGTAACCCCGAATTACGGCCGACCCGACCGTTATTACTGTTCCGACTTTCCTCTAGTCCCCCGCCCCTCTACCATCGGGTCGCGAGCTAGCCCGTAGGCCATCGGTCCGTCCGAGGGTTCATCGGTCATACCGTCCTATTCCGTATCCTTGGGACTTTAGGGTAAAAAGTACCTGGCGCCCATCTGGCAATTATCGCGACGAGTATCGTCAAGGACCGATAGACCCCCGGACGAAGTAGTGGCGTAGCTTTTCTGCCACGGGCGAGAGAAAAGCCGTCATAGTGTACGGTCAACCGGCTCGAGAATATACTCGTCGAGTTGCGGTTGTGCCGAAGGAGAAGGTGCCGGGAAACTCGAAGGAGATTTTGGAGGAGCGGAGCTCGGCGAGGTGGAGAGGTTGTCGGTTAAAGAATTTGAATATGTAACGAAAACAATGTATTCAATAAATAAGACGGTGGTTAACAAATACTTAAAAGCGCGTTATCAATACCTCAGCGGTTTAGCGTGAGAGCGGTCGCGACGATGCGTAAGCGCGAAAAAGAGTAAAGCTAAAGCTTAAAGCGAAAGGTGAAAAGGCGTGAGAGCGAAACAAAAGGCGTTAAAACTGTACTGCAAATCCGTTATAAGTGGGGTCGCGACCCACCTGTTTACATTTATATATGTCGCCGAGTCGAACGCTCTCGAAGTATCCGAATTCGGTGTTGCTAACCGCCGGAATCCTTCGGGACTCGGGCCTGTGTCCCCCGCTTCCCGCCTCACCACACGACTCGCCTGTCTGCAAGGCAAGACGAGTGCCGCTGCGCGTGAGGGGGGAGCGAGAGAGAGCGAACGCGTGGCCCGGCAACTCACGCCACCGTTCGGCGTGTCCCGGCTTATTAAGCTCCAAAAAATAAGCGACACGTATATTTGTTTATCAGCTGAGATCCACTTTTTAAGGGGCGAAACCACCCTCCAAAGTTTTACCACGACAGTGCTATCTCGGTAACTGTCGCACATAGAAGAAATAATAAATAAATCAATTATTGTAAATTTCTAGATTTCGGATAACAAATTTATGTTAGTTACGAGCGCAACCAGCAGTATACGTGCGTATATGTATTAAAATTTATCGAACTGTAGGAGGCAAATGCATTATAATAATATGTCGATGGATTCGGAAAAAATTTTACTTTCGTCTATGTTGTATTGAAAATCTCAAAATTTGCGAAATAAAAGAACAATCATTTTTTTTTGTTATAAACAAATGTCTTTTTTGTTATATTATGAACATTTTTAAATTATGTGTAAAAAACCGTGAAATTCTTTTTCAAGGAATTTTCTTCTATGTGCGATAGTTACCGAGATAGCACTATCGTGGTCAAACTTAGGAGGGTGGTTTCACCCCTTAAAAAGTGGATCTCAGCCGACAAACAAAGATACGTGTGGCTTATTTTTTGGAGCTTAATAAGCCTACCAAATTTCATTAAAATCGGACGCGGTCATTCGGATATGTTCCCTTGTTAGTCGTAATGTCACTGTAAAGGTACTTGGGCTTCCGTGAGTAGTATAAATAATTTTTTCCATTTTAATGGTGTTTTGTAATCATTCACCCATGTGGCAGAAAGAGCCTGTAACAGAGCTTTGTAAGGAACAGAGCTAGATCACATTGCGGTGAATAGGTGTAGAGGAGCACAATCATTCGATATCAACGAGGAATCAGAGCGAAGCAAATATCTATTGTGAATAATCTAAGGAATGCGGTGATATTGTATAAGCGGTTGGATCTTGAATCTTGAGGAGGTTAAACAAGACGCGGTGAAGCTACGATTATTCAAACAGACATGCATGGCGGTTACTGTTACGCGGGTACAAGAACGAAGGATCCCGATATCGAATGTTACCACATGAGTGAGATTCGCGGTGAGGAATCTGGTGTGTCTGGAATAGTCAATAACAGAGCAATTAACGAGTAACAAAAACAGTAGATTTATTATAATAATAAGGAAACATACCTAGCGGTGAATAAACATATATATAATAGAGCTCGGCGGTTACGATGGAGACTTGATCTCTATACAAGTCCTTATAATACAATTACAAGAGCTCGGTACGCCTCACTATACTTAGCGAAATTTACGCTCTTAGATCTTCGTTGCGGTAATCTAATAATCCGCGGTGAACACAATTTAAAAATGAACGATTAAACTACACGTGTGCACACGGTAACGCAAAAACCAATAATGGCGATCGACAGACGCCAACGGGACATCATGAAGAACAGAGTTCATAAAGTTACAAGATTCGCCCTGCTCTCATGAAAATGCGTGCGTGCGGAGCGGGCCTGAGGTGACAGCAGGCAGATTATTGGCTAATTGGGCGATAAGCGCCCTCTGACGCTGACGGCGGTACGCGTGATCGATGCGGATAGAGAATCAATATTAGGCGGCTCGACGCCGCCTAACCTCACACGGTGCGGTGCCCCGAGAGGGCACTGCGATGCTAATTACCGAACAAATGGGTGAAAAAATTAACAGTAGGTAAACAGGTACTCACGGCGTTCTGTTGCGATGAATTGATGTCATCCACCATCTCCTCCGGCGACGACGGCGTCTATTTTCAGTGCTGTTTCTCACAATAGTTATATAACTGTTTAAACTTTGGAAACACTGCGCTGCGGCCACAATTACTTCCAGGTACTCCATCGCGAGAGTTTGAATACGAAGTGCCGTTACCGCTACGGCGCTAACAACAGCAGCCGGCAGCAGCTGAATGTAACCGCTTGCTGCCTTCGACGCTGCTACGGAATTATTTTGGCAAGTAAATACGGCAGCGCGAGGAGGCAGTGACAATGGCTGACAAGGATAAGTCGCGAACTGCCCCCCTCCGATTTGGATGAGCTTTGGACACTTTGTAGTAGAGGGAAAGTTATGCACATATCCAGAAGTGTAGCCTCAGATACTCAACCCTTTTTGAGAAATTCGAGGTGAAAGTTTGGATTTTGGGGGCGAGGATCCCCATTCCCTTTACCCTTTCCAACGTAATTGCCCTTCCTATGCAACATGCAAATACCTCAATTTACTCATATATCGAACCTAAATACCAATATACAGGGTGTCCCGTAACTAGCTCGACACCGGGAAATGAGGGGTAGCTGAGGTGATTCTGAACAACTTTTTCCTTAGCAATAATGTCCTAAGCGCCATCGGTTTTGAATTATTAACGAAACGGCTAGGCCAATCCGAGCGCGTATCGAACGCGCGCTCGAAACGAGAGTGTGGTCTCTGACACGCTCCGCCGCGAGCGTGAACAAGTAGATCGCGTGGGTATCGAGAAAAGCATACGGCAAATATCACATATCGTCTTCAAATAAACTAATAGTCGTTGTGTTCTAGATTTTAATGAACTAATATTGTGCGGACGGTGGAAAAGAAAGGTGGAAAAATCACTTTCAAGTACGCGTGTGTAATGGGCCAAAAAATACGTGAATTTATTACAAAATGATATGACGATGACTGCATGAATTATATACAATGGATGGTGCGGATGAATATTTACATTATTTGATATTGATACCGAATATGTGCCATGGATCGTTCGTTTCGTTCGTAATGCGATGTGCCGAGGATGTAATTAATGCATGATGATTACCGTGGGTGTGCAAGCACGTGGCGTCCTTTCTGCGTATAAAGTCCTGAATCAGTCCGTGGGCGTTCCAATGTCGTGATTAAGCAGGTTTAGTCCGTGGATGAAGAAGCTTTAGAGTCAAAACCGAGTGAAAGCGAGGGTCGTATAACAAGGCAAATCAAAATCAAAGTAAAGTAGCGAAAAGGCACGTGCGGTCACTTGACCGTTTGAACGATAAGTGAAGAAGACCGCGTGGTGGCGCACCACGCACGCGGCGTGGGTAGACGAAACGACCTGTGATTGGCTGGAATTCCAGATTCTTCGAGAAAGTTCTCGAAGAATCCGGAAGTATTTCCAAAAGAGAAAGTTACTTCCGGCTGAAAAACCGGAACGTAATAATTCGTTTGAATCCGTGGATGATGGTAAAGTCGGAACCTGCCTTTCCGACAAACCGAAAAGGCAGATTCTCAAACATTTCCGCCCGCCCTCAGCAATCCTTGCTGTGGAACCGATGGCCCAGGCGTAAACTGGTCATCCCCGTGGTTGAATTGGCAGTGGCGCAACCTTCGCGATGGGTCGAGTGAGGGTGGTGGTAGCTGTCCTGAGGGTTACCACCCGTGTATGTCCGTCTTTCCCTGGATGCATGGTGGTGATCCTTGCCAACGGCCACTTTATTGGTGGAAGCCTCTCATCGGTGATGAGTACAAGCGAGCCCACCTTAAGCTCGTTGGAAGGGTGGTGCCATTTCGAAATGGATTGGTGCCGTTGCAGGTAATGAGCGACCCATTGTGTCCAAAATTGCTGAGTCTTTTGCTGTACCAGCTGCCAACGTGACAGCCGGTTGACCTCCAGGTCTTCCAAGGATGGTTCTGGGAGCGTGGTAAGAGCGCTGCCCGTTAAAAAATGTCCTGGAGTCAATGCCGAGATGTCGTCCGGGTCGTCACTCAGTGGTTCCATGGGCCGTGAATTGAGGATAGCTTCGATTTGCGCCAGCATCGTGGTAAGCTCCTCAAAGGTCAAAATGGTCTCACCTACAGTGCGGCAGAGGTGAAATTTTATTGATTTTACCACCGCCTCCCACTTTCCACCCATGTGTGGTGCTGCAGGTGGATTAAATAACCACTGAGTCCTGTCCTTGGATAATATTGCAGCGATGGTTTGATGCTCCGTGGTTGCGCGCTTGAAGAGCCGTGTATCGACAAAATTCGTGCCGCAATCCGAATAAATTGTGAGAGGTATACCTCGTCGTGCCGAAAACCGTCTGTATGCCGCGATGAATCCTTCCGTAGTGCAGTCGCTTACAGTCTCGAGGTGGACTGCAGACGTTGCAAAACAGACAAAGACGCAAATCCATCCCTTGGACGTCTTTGCCCCACGGCCTTTCCAGGTTTTGACTGTGAGGGGTCCGGCATAGTCCACACCGGTGGTGGTGAACGGTCTCGAAGGTGACACTCGAGAAATCGGCAGCTGTCCCATAAGCTGCTGCGCTCGTATTCCCCTGTGTCGTGCACAGGTAATGCACCGGAGAATATGAGCCTTGACCGGAGCCCTCCCTCCTATGATCCAATATAACTGCCGAATATGTGCCAGGGTTAATTGTGTGCCACCGTGGAGTGTCCGTAAATGTGCCTGAAGAATAATAAGGTCAGATAATTTTGAATGACGAGGTAATATCGCTGGATGTTGTTCTTCAAATGTGAGGGCCGACTTTTGGAGTCGGCCTCCTACCCGTATTACTCCCTTTTCATCGACAAATGCAGTGAGTCGAGAAAAAGCATGGTTTTTCGATAATGTGCCATTCGAGTTAAGCGTCCTCAACTCGTGGGAGAAATACGCTGCTTGTGTTGCCTTTACCCAAAATATCGGTGCATGTTCCATATCAAGCGCCGAGATGTATGCAACCATGGATGAATCTAGAGTACCTCGTAGTCTGGCGAGTACTCTAAAACAAATTGCTGTGACGCGTAACAACTTGTGGAGAGAGGAATACCTGTATATGAGATCCCAGTGGTAGTCAATTTTGGGTGGAGCAGCCGTGAATGCAATTCCGGGACGAGCTTCCAGTGCGCACGAGTCGTCCGGTTCCGTGGGTTGTGGAGGCCAATGATGCATCGGTTGCGTTATCCATGGTGGTCCCGTCCACCATAGATGGTGATCCTTCAACTGCTGTGTCGTTACGCCTCGTGAGGCGCAATCTGCAGGATTGGATGGGCCGGGTACGTGTCTCCAATGACCAGTTGGAGTAAGTTGTTGAATCTGCGTCACTCTGTTTCGTATGTAGTCCTTCCATCTCGATGGATGTGCCTTGATCCACGTTAATGTTACGCTCGAGTCTGTCCACAAATGAATCGCTGAAACCTTGAAATGAATCGTGGCAATTACATGTGTCATTAATTTAGATAATAGCAGCGCTGCTGATAATTCGAGTCGCGGGATTGTTAGAGCCTTGATGGGAGCTACCTTGGTTTTGGAACAAACCAATGTGCATTTTGGATCCGTGGACGCCGAGGTTGTAACAAGATACACAACTGCAGACATTGCAAGTTGTGAGGCATCAGAGAAGCCGTGCAATTCCACCGTGGTGTTCGTATATGTGCCGAACCATCTTGGTATGGAGAGACTGGCCAGTCCTTTGAAATCTTCTCTGATATCTGTCCATTTTGATGCGAGCTGAGACGGTAATGGGTCGTCCCAGCCAATTTTGTGCAGCCAGAGCTCCTGAAGCAGCATTTTCGCTCTGACTACAACCGGCGATACAAAGCCGAGTGGATCGAATATCTGTGCCACTTCAGATAATGCGAGTCGTTTTGTAAATGCTCCCGTATGGTCTTGAATCCGTGAATGGAAGGAAAATGTGTCGGTCTGTGGATGCCGTCGTATTCCAAGTATTTTAGTCGCGCAATCGTCGAAAATAATGGGTCTTGCTGCTTCATGTATCGCAATCATGTCGAGAAGATCGTAGCTGGTTGAATGCCATTTCGCTAGTGGAAATCCGCCCGCGTTGCACAATCCTATTAATTGTTTCGCAACTTTTTTAAGCTGGCGTGTAGAATCGGCACCGCCAAAGATGTCGTCTACGTATCTTCCCTTCAGGATTGATGGAACCGCCAATGGAAATCGTTGGCCCTCGTCTTCAGCCAACTGAATGAGCGTCCGTACTGCCAAAATTGGAGCCGCTCTTGTGCCATATGTAACCGTGGTGAGCTGATATGGAACCTTGTTCATTTGTGCGTCAATCCACAATATTCGCTGCAGATCCTAGTCGTTCTTGTGTACCTGTATCTGCCGGTACATTTTGGTGATATCTGTAGCAAATATGTGTCTATAGTGCCGTATCCACATCAGTACACCTGTAATGTCCAACATTAGATTCGCTCCTGTATGCATAATATCATTTAAAGAATTTCCCGAAGAACTGGGGCATGAGCCGTTGAAAACTACTCGAATTTTCGTGGATGTGCCGTCTGACTTGAGAACTCCATGGTGAGGCAAATAGTAGACAGGTCGGCTGATTTCTGCCGAAGTGTGACCATGCGGGACCCTCAACCCTCCTGAAGCCGAAGCTTCATGTGCCAAGGTCATCCCAGCCACAGAATCGACGTGAAATTCAGCACGATTTGTCTTTCCTAAAGACTCACCTGAGACTCGTGTCATGTGTCCAAGTTCCTCGTATTCTTCCATGAATGCAGAGTACAAAGTTCGATAATGGTGGTCCCTCTGAAATTTTCTCAGTCTGCTGTCAAGACTGCGATGCGCCGGTAAATGTGAAGCTCCGAGGATGGATGCCGGTGTTTTCAGAGGGAGTCGAACAATGTACCTTCCGGATGCGTCTCGTGATTGTGTCGTACGAAAATGATCCTCGCATTCCTGCTCATCGGGTGTCAGTGTATCGGTGCTGTCAAACATAACCTCCTCCTGCTCCCAAAATTTTGTGAGCATTTGTTGCAAGTCTGCATCCTGGTGTTGAATAGATGCATGGAGGTTAATTGATTTTGACAGATTCGTGGATAAAACAGGGCCCAGGATGAGCCACCCGAATACAGAAAGCTGTGCGATAGGCATAGATGGAGATTCCCTTATAATATTGGGTCTTATAACCTCACCATAGTAATCTGCACCGAGGATGATGTCGATTCTCCTTGGCCTCAGGAAATCTGTGTCCGCCAGCTTTAGTTTATCCAAATGTGGCCACGTCTGGACTGGAGAATCGAAGGATGGCAGAATCGTTGTCATGTTGGTGAGGATATGGGCCTGTACCGTGACTGAGGCTGCTCTATACATGGAACATAGTGTCAGTGAAACTATACTCCGTGTATGCGTAGATTTATTACCACCTATGCCGATGATAGCCATGGATGAGTGGTGGCGTTGGACATTAAGTGTGCGAACCAACCTTTCAGATACAAAGGTTAATTCTGAACCAGAATCAATTAATAGACGAGCTTTGTGGGTACATACCGTGGTATGGATCGTTACCATGGCTGTTGCAAGCAGAGTTGAAGGCGGTCCGTGGATGAATTCTGCTTGTGGCAGTGGATGTGTAGATGGCGGTCCTTGGAGGTTATGTTGACCTGTCACTTTTGGTGACAGGCCGTGGATGGAATCTGTTTCTATGTGTCTGTTGCCGTGGATGAGTCTCGTTGTCCGGGGATGTGTGCATGGGTCGTCGACGATTGCGCCGTGGTCCTAATGTGGGGCGGAGGAGGTGCTGGGCCTGGACTTTTCCGTGGCTGCAGGTTTCGGTGCGCTGGAGGTGACCGCGGCTGCTCCGTGATGAGCCTCGTCATGCAGCATGGTATGATGCCGTCCAGCGCACGACAGGCAACTGACCTGGTTGCGGCACATGTTAACACTGTGCCGCCCCAGGCAGTTAAAGCACAACCTCTGGTTGCGCACCACCTTGCGTCGATCCGTCACTGTCAGATCCCGGAACCTGGGACACCGAACGAGGTAGTGGACCTCCTTACAGTAGTCACACTGCGTCCTCGGGTCCACAGGTGTGCCGGTGGCGGTGTGCGCAACCCGAGGCTGAGCTGGTGCGGGAGCCAGCGCCGTAGCTGCCAGAACCTTCCGTGGCTGTGTCGATGACTTGGCAGGCACCATGGATGGCCGCGAAGAGGATGTGCTTGGGCTGCTGGAGCTCTGGGCCAGTAAGTGAGCCCTTCCCTGGATGAATTCACTTCAAGCCGCTCCAGTACCCTCGCCTGAGCGTTGACGAAAGCTTCGAACGTCTCGAAGCTTGGGTACTTTGTGGAGCTCCCGAGTGAAGTCTCCCAGAGCTCCGCCGTGGTTGTGTCGAGGTGTCGCGCCAGGTGGTTGACGAGGAGACTCTCCAGAATGTTCTCCTCCTCCCGGTAGGAGTCTGCCACCTGGGACACCAGTTGGGTAAGCCCCGTTGCTGTCCTCTTCGTGAGCCTAGGTATCTCGAGGATCTGGTCGAGACGCGCCTGGACCAAGAACCGCCTGTTCTCGAAGCGCGCTTTCAGCACCTTCCATGATGCCTCCAATGATGCGCCGACTAAAGGGAGTCCCTGGATGAGTTTGAGTGGCTCCCCCCGAACACACCCCCGCAGGTAATGTAACCTCTCGATGTTGGAGAGTCGCTCGTTGCCCAGGATGAGCTGCGAGAATAAATCTCGAAAGGCGGGCCACGCGGCGTAGTCGCCGTCAAAGGTGGGCAACGCAATGTCCGGCAGCTTGGTGACAAAGCGTGCCTCCGTGGTTGGTGCCTTTGCCGTGGATGCTTGGGTCTTGAGGGTGTGTCGGAGGCGCCCCAGAGCCATCTTCCCCGTGCGGTGCAGCCGTGACTCTGTCCCATGGATGTCGTCTCTAAAATAGCCGTGGTTGAGGAATGCCGCGGGCCATTGAAGCTCCATATATGTGTGTTCTGTTCGGAACACCACATGTGCCTCCTCCAGATGCTCAGCGAGCAGGTCGACCTCGACCAACGAGGTCTTCTCGGGGTCCATTGGGATGTCGTCCACAATGGCCGAGATCTCCCTGACTCGACTTCTCTGCGTCTGGGCCTTAGCCTCCAGCTCGGCTGGAAGCACCGCAGGAGAGGTGCTCCGTGTCACCTTGCCTTTGGCTGCCGCAGATGAGTCGTGAGCCTCCTTGGGTGGGTCGGGGGTGAGGCTCGGCAGCTTTATCACCCTTTTGGTGGCGCCCTTGCCCTTGGATGAGCCCTTTTCCGTGGATGTGCCCTCCTTGTGTGCCGGTTCCGTGGGTGAGCCATCGTCGAGATTCATGGTGGGGGGGGTCCCCTCCCCAATGGTCCAAAAATTATCCCTTGTTGAATAATCCTGTTGATGCCCGACATGATGAAGAGAACCGCAAAATTCACGACAAGAACCACACCGCACGTAACGAAATTGAACGCCGTTCGAAAAAGTACGTTGAGAACCGCGGTTGTTTACATCCGCGCGATGAGCCTCAAGTACAGTCAAAGTCAAGAATATACACACGCGGCCGCGAGAGATATCCACCATCCGGCTCGAAGGACCAAATGTTCTCGATTTTAATGAACTAATATTGTGCGGACGGTGGAAAAGAAAGGTGGAAAAATCACTTTCAAGCACGCATGTGTAATGGGCCAAAAAATACGTGAATTTATTACAAAATGATATGACGATGACTGCATGAATTATACAGGGTGTCCCGTAACTACCCTAAAATCGGTAAATGAGGGGTAGCTGGGGTGATTCTGAACAAGTTTTTCCTTAAAAATAATGTTGTAACCCCTCTGGTTTTTGAGTTATTAACGAAACGGCTAGGCCAATCCCAGCGCGTATCGGGCGCGCGCTCGAAACGAGAGTGTGGTCTCTGGATCGTGCTCGACCGCGAGCTTGAACAAGTGCATCGCCTGGGTATCGAGGGAAGCGTACGGCAAATGTCACATCGTCTTCAAATAAACTAATACTCGTTGAATAACTGTGTCCGATGCTCTTACCTGTTATTCAATAGGAACGAAGATTGTAGTATTTGTGGAAAAATGTTTCTCTTAACAGCACGTTTTCAGGTGGATAAATTATCGTTAGAATAATTTATAATAACTAACGTTAGAAAAGCCTTGTTAAACTCACCCATTCGTCCACGAATCACCCTGCCTCGACGAAAGTAGGTCATTGGCACTAGGTCACAGTGCCGATTTTGGCCTTGCTAAGAATCTCGAGAGCCTCAACAGCTGATTTTATGGCCGGGTCTGTGAACTCACTTGACACGGACACACACAGTAGGAACGGCACTTGCCTAATTTATGGCAGGACGCACGGCTAATCGCAGGTACGCGAACACCCCCGAGAGTCGAGCGGCGATCGGCGATCGGGTCACTTTACTGAACGCGCATTTCACCGCACGAGCACTGTTACCGATATTCCCTAATAAAATAATTATGTTTGAACGTGACTGAACCCACGTAAGAGATATTGGCGGCCCTGAAAAGGGCCCATTGTTGTTATGCCAAAATTGCAAAGTTTAGTTCGACGTACCCTCGTCGCACTTGCATGCACACATCGGAGCACCGGCGGACGTTGCGCTGCACTTCTCCCAATGTTTCTCGATTAAGAAACGTAAGAAATATCCTGTAATACTCCGCGTTAGTTCGTTGCTGTATGGTACCCGTTCGGGTTGAAAAACGATTCTGCCAGCTCTAGCGTTTCTTGGGTCTTGCTTAGAAGGACGTACGTTAGGGAAGGGATATTTTTACAATAGTACAACGTAGTGGCTCGCACATTTGGAGTCAATTCAGCCAAAAAATACCTGTGCGCTCGGGGCAGCCGCATGGTCTTCGTCACTACGAACGCGCTAGCGAAGACGTAGGGCAAGGAGTGCCATAAATTTCACTATTGTCCATACCGTGCCGAAAGGGAAAGTCTGCTATTTTGTGAAACACGTGCATCGGCTTAAAACTGCATCGGCAGCGTACACGCAACGTAAACCTTTAATATTTTCTTACGATTCTTTCCGCGAAGACGGAACAGTACCCACAACTTGGAAGATGATCAATTTAATATTGTATTGTATTGGCGAAGACACTGTTTGATACGTATTTCGAGACAGACATCGTTATGTCTATCAACATTTTGGTCGTCTGGAACAGGTCCTCCTGATCGGGCCCATGTACCGCGGCACGCTTTGCTGCTCGCGTTCCCGTAAACAATCGGTTGCCGCGCGCGTGCGATAATCATAACAAGATCGAAATCAGAGATTCTTAGGGAGCCGACTGTTTAAGAGTTTAAGCATTTCGACACGCCGCAAACAGTGTCTTCGCGCTTGTACTTTTATTCACGCCATGCACTCGACACTAAACATCCCACAACATTAAGTTTATAATATTACAAATGACACGGGCAAGCGTGTATGCGTCGCAAGCAGTGTCTTCGCAATACAATACAATACTAAATTGATAATTTTGGGAATTGTATGTACTGTTCCTTCTTTGCGGGAAGAATCGTAAGAAAATATTAAAGGATTATGTTGCGTGTACGCTGTCGATGTAGTTTTAAGACGATGCACGTATTTCGTAAAATAGCCACACTTTCCCTTTACGACACGGTATGGACAATAGTGAAATTTATGGCACTTCGCTAGCGCGTTCGTAGTGACGAAGACCATGCGGCCGCCCCGAGCGCACGGGTATTTTTTGGCTGAATCGACTCCAAATGTGCGAGCCACTACGTTGTACTATTGTAAAAATATCCCTTCCCTAACGAACGTCCTTCTAAGCAAGACCCAAGAAACGCTAGAGCTGGCAGAATCGTTTTTCAAACCGAACGGGTACCATACAGCAACGAACTAACGCGGACTATTACAGGATATTTGTTACGTTTCTTAATCGAGAAACATTGGAAGAAGTGCAGCGCAACGTCCGCCGGTGCTCCGAGACGTGCATGCAAGCGCGAGGAGGGTACGTCGAGCCGATCTTGACAATTTTGGCAATAACAATCGGCCCTTTTTAGGGCCACCAAATATCTCTCACGTAGGTTCAATTACGTTCCTCTACATAATTGTTTTATTCGGAGTTATCGGTGAAAGTGCTCATGCAGTGAAATGCACGTTCTGCAAAGTGACCCGATCGCCGATCGCTGCTCGACTCTCGGGGGTGTCCGCGTACCTGCGATTAGCCGTGCGTCCTGCCATAAATTAGGCAAGTGCCGTTCCTACTGTGTGTGTCCGTGTCAAGTGAGTTCACAGACCCGGCCATAAAATCAGCTGTTGAGGCTCTCGAGATTCTTAGGAAGGGCAAAATCGGCACTGTGACCTAGTGCCAATGACCTACTTTCGTCGAGGCAGGGTGATTCGTGGACGAATGGTTGAGTTTAACAAGGCTTTTCTAACGTTAGTTATTATAAATTATTCTAACGATAATTTATCCACCTGAAAACGTGCTGTTAAGAGAAACATTTTTTCCACAAATACTACAATCTTCGTTCCTATTGAATAACGGGTAAGAGCATCGGACACAGTTATTCAACGAGTATTAGTTTATTTGAAGGCGATGTGACATTTGCCGTACGCTTCCCTCGATACCCAGGCGATGCACTTGTTCAAGCTCGCGGTCGAGCACGATCCAGAGACCACACTCTCGTTTCGAGCGCGCGCCCGATACGCGCTGGGATTGGCCTAGCCGTTTCGTTAATAACTCAAAAACGAGAGGGGTTACAACATTATTTTTAAGGAAAAACTTGTTCAGAATCACCCCAGCTACCCCTCATTTACCGATTTTAGGGTAGTTACGGGACACCCTGTATACTATTGACGAATCGTTGAAATATTCTAGGAGCATTTGTCAAACCAAAAGGCATTCGTAAATATTCAAACTGTCCTAGCGGTGTAACGAAAGATGTGTATTTAATCGAAGATTCGGCAACAGTCACATGGTGGAACCCATTTTTCAAATCAAGGCAACTAAAATAATGCTTATCGCGTAAGCGATCCAAATAGTCGTCTATTAAGGGCGTCGGGAAGTTATCTCTAATCGTTATCTTATTCACTTATCTGTAATGCACACACAGACGTATTTCTCCGTTTTTCTTACGCACAAGAACAATTGGACTTGCGTAAGGTGAATTACTCGGTCGAATGACTTTATCTTTCATCAAATCATCTAAAATTACTTTTAATTTCTCTTTGTTAGAAAATGCTAATCTTCGTGGTCGACTACTGACTGGCTGGTCGTATTTTACACTAATAACCATTTCTGCTGGTGCTGGAAGTGGCTCTAACTCTCTACAATTCAAATAATCTTTCTCGTACATTTCTTTAACTTTTTCCGACACATTATGTTCGACTTTAGAACTGATATTTAAATTTTCGGCAACAGATGCACACTCAAGATCGTAACTAATGTGTAGAATTTCGTCGAACGTGTTAACTGTTTTTTCTTGTGCGACAGGTGTTGCATTCGCTTTCGAAAGTACAAGTTTCTGGCCAAGAGATACACAAATATCAGGAGACGACATAAAATCTCTTCCTAACAGTGCAGCGAAATTTATCGTTCCTTCCGGTACTACATGCAAATTTACAACTAACGGGACGTCATTAACCGTGCAGTTGGTTGAAAACAAACTCAAAATTTTCAATTCGGCACCATTAATGCCATGATACGAGTTAACATCTATCATAGGTTTTCGAGCGCAAATAAGAACAAAATTTTCTTTAAGAATGCTAATCGGTTATCCGGAATCTATCATCGCGACAACATTAAAAATACAAATATTACCGCCCTCGTCCGTGACTTCATACTTCAGCGATACGGTATATGGTGCGACAGCAAAACTTGATTCAACAACGTTAGTTGTGTTAAGCGAAGTCGGGGTCGTCTTTGGCGTTTTCTGAGAACAATCCTGGATTTTGTGTTCCTTACTGCCACAACGATAGCAGGATCCTTTTTCCTGTGAAGACGGCTGTCGACATTGCTTGGACCAATGACCTAATCCGCCGCAATTATAACACCGTACGGCGTCACGCTGTAGTGATGGCACAGACGCTCCTCTCGGCGATTTCGGCTTGTCCTTTTTATCGTCTCGTCGGCGATCAACTCCTCTCACTCCGACGTCAAGGGACAAATCTGACATACCTTCCAGCAGATCGTCTTGCGTTCTAAATCTTTGCATACGCGTCTGTCTACGTAAAGACGTGTCCGGTATTCCATCGATGACGTATGGAATTAATTCATCTTCGGGAAGTGGCACTTTATTTGTGAGTATTACTTTCGCATGAAAATAATCGACAAAAGATTCGTTGGATTGCCATACTCGATTTTCAAAATCTCTCCGCAACTTTACTTTGTCTGACCGTTGACTGAACATTCGTTGCATAGCATCGAAAATTTCAGCGACATTCAATCGCAAATGTGCGGGCTTCGAGTGAAACCACGCTTGTGCTTTTCCTTTTATCCGTTGGCTAATTAGCACCTTCATAGATTTTTCATCCAAATCGTACGTTTCTTGCAAAAATTCAACCTGAGTTTTCCAATTTTCGAAAGCATCGCTTTCTCCACTAAAATCAGGCAACAAATCGGCGATTGCTCGTATCCCGATCGTTGATGCACTACACGAATTACTCGTCGCCGGCGTAGCAACATCCGCACTTCGTCGCATTAGTTCCGATTCTTTCTGTAACACTGCGTATTCACGTCTCATAAGTTCCATTTCTCGTCTCATTGATTCTGGTATCTAATCTTGATACCCTTCTACGGTAGAAGGTTAACATTGACTGGGTTGATCCTCACTACGCGATTCCCTATTTTCCATGCGTGTACTTGAACTACGTCATGTGGCGTTAGAGATCGTATAGATTCTCACGTATCTGTATCAACTGCTGCAAGTCGAGATATCAATTCGGCTTTTAAACCACTCGTTGGTACGGCGAAACGTCGTGAAACCTCCCTCAATTGAACTACCGTGTACACATTTAAAACTGCTATACGATCTTCCTGCGTGGGGGCCATGGTCAAATGTTCAAAAGTTCACCAAAAACGCACACAGTTGCACTTTTCTCACACACAAAACAAACGTGATTGACGGTACAAGTCGCTAGTATCCAAATTTTATTTTATTTTATTCACGTTAACACCGACCCGCACAAAGCCTCATGGAACAAAACTCGAACAACACTAATCGAGGTTCGAATACTGCTGTATTAGCGTAACAACTACGGGCATCCGCACGAAATTTCCGTAGAACGTTGGATAAGGATCCAGATCGCGAATCCCGAATTTCGTATCCCGTATCCCACTTCTGAAAATTTGTGGGGATTTTATTCCGTAAAGGAAGGGTTGCTGGTCAGGATATTAATGTGAACGATCCCCAGAACTTTGTAACAGTAAAAACGTATTTATTCGTATGAACCGTATGGATGCTCGATGACGACTGACTGCACAGCGTCGAGATCGAAACTCGGCGCTAAAACAAACAAACGCAGCCTCTTTCGTTATGTGGCCCGCTTTGTCGCGCAACGGTGCGACGTAACGGACGATCGGCGCCTTCGCACGCACAATTCTTCGAACGGAAAAATAAAAGATAGCATACAAACGCAAATCTTATTTTGATTCAACGCAAATCTTATTTTGGTTCAACGCAAAGATACTGTGATGCAGATAAGTATTACATATTTACATGTTTACATATTTACATATTTCATTCCATTTCGGTTAGTCGCAGGAGCCAGGGTGATAGTTGTCGTAAAAGCATGTAAAACAATAATTGATGCGACATCTCGCATATTGAATAAATGAAGATTTATTGCACGAGCAATGATTTTTTAGATTGTCGACCGAAAAACAAACTGCATTTACATTCATAGGGCTTTCTTGTGAACTTCACTGTGCAGGACCTTACCTTTCCTCCCTTTCATAAGACTTTCTCCCGAAATCGATTGTACAGGTGCAGCTGTCCGATTCAGGTAACAAGTACCGTAAGGCCCGATTGCAGAAATACGGTCACTTGAACACTCCGAGATTACAGACGTGTACGTTTTTGAATCAATATTTTAAAATATCCTTGTAGATGCAGGACCAATTATTGTTTGTTAATTGTTTTTATACGAATTATCACTACGGCTCATGCGAAACAATGTAATAATATATTTCCCTGCTTTACAGTATCTTTGCGTTGAACTTCAAAGATAAGATTTGCATTTTTCATTGAAAACGACAATTAAACAGTTATTAATGGGTAATGATTGTATTAATTTTACATCCCCTGTGCACGGAGAATCGAAAACAGAAAAAAAAGAAAAAGGAAAAATTATCAAAAAGTATCGGCAGCAGCAGGGCGCGAACACACGACACGGGGAACGCTACGTTGTTGCTCTATCCACTAGGCCGCCGCCCCTGTTGAAATTGTCGTAAGATTTATGGGATATGAGGTAAATGAAAATTTCCAAAATTGAAGTTTTTGCATTCATGAACATAATTTACGAAATAAAAAAATAGGGATAAAACAGTTTTTCGATTTTTCAAATTTAAAAATTCAAAAATTTGTTTTCTCGGAAATTTCTGAGTATGAGGTCGCATAATTTTGGGAAAGTGAATTCTGAACCAAACCCTACAAGTCCTGTAAATATCATACAAATCGCTCACCTCCACGTCGTAACTTCCCCTTGTAAGTCACGTACGAGAAATTCTTTAGGGTTAATTTATAATTCGTAGAAAAAGGTGATTTATAATGCCTAGTAGGGTTTGGTAATTTCCTGTCAATAACGGGTAAGATATACAACATGTCTTTCGTCCTTTGTATCGCATCCGAAAACGAGCCTATCATCCCGATCATGAGGTTTATGCGTCGTCGGTGTTTATCAGTATCCGTCGGCACTTCCTAATCGGCGCGACGCCGCTGGTCTTAAGGTGCGGTCCCACGGCGCGCGGCTCGTTGGCGCGGCTCGGGTATCGGTATAGCGTAAAATAGTAAACGATTTCTGGGATTGAGGAGCGCGGCGCGGCTCGGCTCGGCTCGTGTCTCCCCATTTTTCGTACGGGTAGATGAGCCGAGCCGAGCCTACGCGCGCTACTTGTACACGAGTCATGACGAGTCCACGGCGCGTCTTTAGACTTGGAGAAAGCGTTGTTTTTAATATTGAATGGACCCAATACTAATTATTATAGTATTCCGATTAAGACACGCCGTGGACTCGTCATGTCTCGTGTACAGGTAGCGCGTGTAGGCTCTGCTCGGCTCATCTACCCGTACAAAAAATCGGGAGACACGAGCAGAGCAGAGCCGAGCCGCGCCGCGCTCCTCAATCCCAAGACTCGTTAACTATTTTACGCTATACCGATCCGCGAGCCACGCGCCGTGGGACCGCACCTTAACAGTTTCGAGTTCCAACTCCGCCGTAGGTTGAAATGCATACAAAGAGACGAGTTTTTAAGAATTCTAACATTTCTTTAATACATTAAGAAATACTCTTCATCTTCCGGACCGATACAATGTGATTTTAAGAAGTTTGAATGAAATGTATGTAATTGCGTGGTAATTTTTCGTGATGCGTAGTTTACGAAAAATTAATTACCAATGTGATTTCTACCACATGCCAGGAATATATGAAGCAGCATATGTGTAACAGTGATAATTTCACATGAAAATAATGCATACGCACATTAGATTCTCGAGCCGCGTGACGTCCGTCGTATGCTCCTTTTTAAAGTTTTAAATAAAGTATATTCTTTGTAATCTTCCAATCGGTGAAAATAATAACACTGTTTTTTAAGGCATGTTGTGCAAGTGCGAAAATAAGTTTCCTAACAAACAAGCACGAGTGCTCGCCTGCAATAAAGAGTTTTGTTCTGTATAAACTATTGAGTGATATAATCGTATTAACAAACCGTTATTATTGTACATACTAAGTTTCATTGGCATAGGTAAAGTTTTTCAGGATTTATAGTGGCTTGCACGATTCAGGAATCAAAATTTTGGGGTTGATTTGGTATATACACATATATTTGAGTGTGTTTGCCTGCTTTCAGAAGTTTTCAGAGGGCCAACATTATGTCGTGAACAATTACAGGTATTTGCTTGCTTTAGAAACAGTTTACTCATTGGTATAATCGATTCCATGAGTGTTTGTAGATATTTGTGTTGTCTGGAAGTAGTCCACGCGTTGCATAAAACGGCTTGCTTGTTTGAAATGCAACTTATTAATTGGCATGGTCTTTTCAAAAACATTCTCTTTCAGATTCCTATTTCCTTACATACGATGCCTGGATTATGGTTGTTGTATGTGTCAGCAGCTAAAAGTTGGTGGTCAAATGTATTTTCCACCTGATCCATTATCATTGCGAAGGTGGAAATGTCAAAAATGTATGGGATGACAAGTTGTGTTATGTCTAAACAGAACATATCATTGAATATTGTATAAAAACTTTTTCTAGTGGTTATATTACTGTTTGGTTAGATTACACTATAAAGTAAATTGTGACTAAAGCAATCAAATACTTGTGGTTTTATCTGGAATAGATTATACTAATTTGTACATTCCAGATTTAAGTTATATATTGTTCCAGTCGCAAGTCAACACCTGTAATTGCTTTTTAAATAGATTACATTTATTATAGAAGCGTAAATTAGTCCACAAGTAATGGCAGGCGTGTGCATGTTTTGCGAATTATTTTTTCACTGTCAAACATTATTCTCATAGGCAGTAGCAGCAACATAACTGCTTTAGAGACAGTCTACTTGTTAATATAATCTATTCAAAGAACGATCCCATCTGTTTGTTCGGTATACAAAAAGTTGTTTCGGTAGCCAAAATTATATTGTGTTTAGATTTAAATCAACCTCTCATTCCATAAACTTTTGACATCTGTACCTTTGGAGTGATAATGAATCGTTTGGAAAATACCATCGAAAACAAAGTTTTGACTGTTTGCACATATATAATAACGACTAATGTGTCTATCCTATGTAAAGAAATAGGAATTTGTGGGCGATTTTGAATTGTTTTTTCAATAGGCCACGTCAATTAATGAATTGCCTATAAAATAAACTGCAATTTTCTATTGTGCGTAAACTGTTTCCAGACCACAAAATGCCTATCAATGCTCATCGAATGGATTATAGTAATAACTAAATTGTTTCTGAGGCAAGCGGATATCTTTGATTGTTTATAGAATTATTTTGGCTACTACAGAAACTGTTCTCAAAGCAAGCGAACAGCTGCAGTTGCTCATGGAATAACTTACAATAGTATAATTAGCGTAATCTATTTGGAAAGCAATTACAGGTCTTGATTCGTGATTGAAACAACAAACAACTTAATATATCGTATTGAAAACAGAATGTACAAATTAATCTATTATATTCAAGAACAAATTACAAGTGTTTGGTTGCTTCAGACACAATTTACTAATTAGTGTAATTTATTTAATCAGTAATTCAAGCATTAGAAAATGTTTTTACACTATCCAAATTTATTTTCTGGGCAGATATAACCCGACCCGTCATTCCAAAAACTTTTGACATTTCCAACTATAGCATCATAATGAATTGTGTGGAAAATACATTCGACGACCAAGTTTTAGCTTCTGGCACATATACAATAACGATAAATGAAGGTATCCTATGTAAGGAATTAGGAAACTGAAGGTGATATTGACTGGCTTTTTGAATACATCATGCAATGAATTACCTTAGTGAGTAAATTGTTTCTAAGGTAAGTGTACAGTAGCCACATGTACAAACGTTTTACGTAAGAAACTAGAAATGCCAGAAATCCTGTTAAACTAGATCTATGCCTAATTGTTTTTTCATCAAATGCTCTTCTGTAGGGGTACAATAATTAGTATTTAGTAGATCAGGCCTGGGCAACGGTGGGGAGATGCACGAAAAGAAGGACAGCGATCTCTACCTGTCCCACTCTTAGACACGCACAGGGAGGCATGGTGGGGATGTACGGCGGGTTGCCGTTTTACTCAAAGAGCAGGAGTTGCCCAGGCCTGTAGTAGATGGTAAATTTGTTAGCATGCGTTTAACATATAAACGTGATGGTATCAGTGTTGAATGTAACGTTCATTGTAATGTATTAGTACGATGACTGAATCTTGTAGGGGTTTATGATTAATTCTTTAAATAAATTTATTCATATTGATATAGTAGCCATGTCATCAACACGCAAGTGTGTAACATTCTTTTAACATAGTAAAATAATGTTGATATATCATTTACGCATTCTTGCACTTGGCCCGAGACAAAACCTTGTCTCTTGATCTCATCTAGGAACGCTGCGTTTCAAAATATTTCTTGGTCGTGGTGTAGAAGTACTGTTGATAATTTATTCAAATTGGTGTATTACATAGTATTTTAGGAACCATTAACCTCATAGTGAGTACTGTGTACAAGAATTTCGCCGTTATGATTATGGTGTATATTCAGGCGTATCTAACCCTTCCTTTACACTCACTAGGGGAGGCCGGCAACGTTGCGAGCCCGATTTTGACGAGCTTTGGTACACTTATAGAGGACCACCCAAAATGAAGTTTTGCAAAGCGAGAGCGCGCCATATTCATAAACAGCCGAGAAAATCAACATTTTGTTGCTCGCGCGTAGCGGTCCTTCAAATCCCGGCGGGGGAACTTTTTTTTTCTATTTCTTTCAATTTTATTGATTTACTTGAATATTTTGCATCTTTCATAAGGAAAATAAGATAATACTATAATAAAAATTTATAATTAATTACAATTTGTGCACAAAAATGGGTTATGCCGTTATGCGGCAGAGGGAATCTTACTTACTATTAGGAAATGAAATGCAAAAATAATTTATACCAATAGAATATACTTTATTATTCTGTATCGCATATACCAGAATAGTAGTTGCCGTAAAAACATACGAAGCAGAAATTTCTCCTACATCTCGCGCAGACTATTAAGGAAGAGTTTGTACAATCGCACGGTTTTTGCAATATGTCCGTCGGAAAACATACATCATTAACATTTTAAAAAATCTCCCTATCGTAACACAACTTACTTGCGTACCATGCGTAATGGACCATGTCCCGAAAAATTGGAGAACTTAATTGGTGATGTACGATGGACCGTATTTTAATGCAGTCCTCCCTTGAATTTACTTCGCGGTTATTTTCTATTAAAAATGCGCAGTTTTGAATGCGTTTGATTAAATTTTTATAAAAGTAAATGATAAATATTTTCGTATCGATATCCTGAAAAAACCTCGGCCTGTAATTGCAAAAATTTCGTCCCATTGCCGCGCATAGCATCTTTGTGCACAAATTATAATTGATTATATATTTTTATTATAAAGTTATTATTTCGCATGCAAAAAAGACAGTCATTCAAAGGGAAAAAAAAAAAAAATTCATCGGCGTGCTCGAACCAGCGGGGATTCGAACCAGCGATCCCGTACTAGCAAAAATTACGGAACAAGCGCGCTACGCCTGAGCCACCGACGCTGCTTGAAAAATATGTTTACGATTCTGAAGTTATAGATCATGCCCACACCAGTTTTTGAAACTTTTTTTTGGCTGAATATGGCGCGCTCTCGCTTTGCAAAACTTCATTTTGGGTAGTCCTCTATAAGTGTACCAAAGCTCGTCAAAATCGGGCTCGGAACGTTGCCGGCCTCCCCGTGTAAGCCGCTCATAACCGACTTTAAGCCATTTATTACGTTTAGTCATACAAACGCCATAAAATGAGTTTCTGCGAACACCGAGCCCCGAAAACAATATCATTGTCCGGTCCCACCTGGAAAAACCAGGTAACGTACCAGCATGAGGTTATCGTCACTACCGCCACCGAGAGGCACCTCTTTTTGTAAATTCACCCCATTTACCCCACTTTGTACATTTTTCACCCCCTCAGAAGTAATGGGCGTAGCCAAAGTTTTCGTCAAGCCATTCACATATTTTACCACGAAATATATTTTTATATTCTACAATTTTTTAATTAATTGAGTGGATACAACATTTTTTTAAATATTTCTTTCCAGATATGTCATCGAATTAAATGACTCTTACTACTACAATTTATTCTCAGCAGAACAAGAATGACGTTTTTTATGAAATACGTCGATGATATAAAAAAGTTTAATATTTGCACATTTATGAACTAGGACGGAACATTGGATTTCTTCTTGTATTATACTTTTGCCGATATATTTTTTTGTTATCAAGTTAGATTAACCTGACCTTTAGTAAAAGATGCATAACGCGATATTTGACACTGCGATTATAGTGTTATGCCTGATCTATTTATGACACTGTTTTCATTATTTTTATTATTATTTTTAATATTTTGTTATAGAAAAATCTAAGAACATTCCATTTTTTTAACTTCACAAACAGTTATTTAATTATGAGTTTAGTAGCAAAATACAATGAAAACATCATATTTGACGTCCATCACGAGAGATTGAATACGAAGAGCCGTTGCCGCTACGGCACTAACAGCAGCAGAATGTAAACGCTTCCTATTTCGACGCTGCCACGGAAGTATTTTGCGAAGTAAATACGGCAGCGCGAGGAGCAGTTGCAATGGCTGAGTGTAAAGGAAGGGTCAGATGTCAATGAATCTCATTACGTATCATAATGTGTCATATTAATATGCCATAACATGTCATGATATGTAATTATATTGGATCATCTCAGTGCGTATCATGATGTGTCATATTATTATATGTCATAACATGTCACGATACGCTTTACTGTATCATTATGTACAATTTAAGCTGTTTTCTATCATGTTGTATTCTGATATACTTTCTATATGTATTATGATATATGTTTTTCTATTTATTTGACAATTTTTGCTATCGACATGCATATTTCTATGTGTCACATATTTATTTCATGTATACCTTCTATGGTATTTATATTGATTTATATTGTGACGCGTTTCCTTCCCGTCGCGGAAAGAAGGGCGCGTCCAACTTCTGCGGGAGGACTACCCGCCGCGGTCACGAGAAACGCGAAGATAGGAATGTTGGGCGCCAGGTGCTTTTTACCCGAAAGCACCAAAGGAACGCAAGAAGGTGATGAGACCGTGGGCAGGCAGGTCCTCCGCCGGCCCGATTGCCGACTGGCTAGCTCGCGACCCTAATGGTAGAGGGGCGGGGTGTTGTGGGCATGCGGAAAGCGTTAACGGTCAGGTAGGGTCGAGACCAGGATAAAATAAATAGATTTGAGACTCAGCGGGTACGGTGTAATTAATGCGGTAAGACGTTTATTTTCGAACGGTACGCGATATCGGTTAACACCGAGCTGGAATCACCGCGCTCGTCGCCCGTCGCGGGAAACGCCGGATCCTTAACCTAAGTGACTTCGCCCAGGCGGTGGGCCGCACGCTCGTCATGTCACGATGACGGTTAAACGCGGTTAAACGGCAACTTACCTTGCGAGGTTCTCTTACATTGTCCGTTACGATATCGGCCCTTGGCCCTCTGTCACGCAGGACACTCCCGGCGGCGCAGTTACTAACAATCCATTAATAGTCTGACACAATCTAACGATACTGGTCCTTTACGACCCGAAATTACAATTGAACGGTAGGATCTAACAAACTTACGGTACGCTAACAAAACGCTCGCACGCTACGACGGCCCTAGGCGAAGTGAAGAGCGGTCCTACTTCCGCATCCTCATTCCCTACTCCTTGGGCCAGCGGCGCATTTTACGGGCGCCCCGGCTGGCCCCGCGATTTTCCACCGGCATTTTTGTGTTTTCCCCCGACTGCTCCTTGCTGTCCCCCGGATAGTGGCTGTTGGTCCCGCAGCAGGTATCCTCCGGAAATCGGAATCTCCAGGCCTCCCCCGCAGGTATACGGCCGCATCTCCCCGGGATGCGCCTGTCTGCCTCGAATTTCCTCCCGACTGCTCCTGGCTATATCTGGATAGGCGTGGTGGTCCCGAGGCAGCTCCTCGGCGGCGGCGGCTTTGAGAGATCCAGGCCTCCCGCGCAGGTGTCAGGCTGCATCCCCCTGGGATACACGTGCCTGCAAAATCCAAGGGAGCCTGCACGATCCCCCCTCGAGTCCTCCTGCTTCCTTCGGGATGGCATCTTCCCGGCGCGGCGGCCCCCGGCCGCGAAATCGTGGAGGGTACAGCGAGTCTCCCCCGGAGGTGGGTCCCTGACCCCTCGCCGTCCCTCCGATCCACGCCGGTGGATGCGTGGGTGCCCACGATACCTCCCCTCCATGCGGCGCCTCGCCGCGAGGTTGCACGGCGCCCCTGGCACCGTGCGTTCTTCGAGGGGCTCGTCGGGTCTTCTCGGAGCAGTTCGGGGGTCCTCGGGTCTGCCGTGCGCGCCGTACCTCGGCGCAGTTCTTCGCTGCTCGAAACAGCTCGAGCAGCGGTCGCCATCTTAGAAGTTACCGGCGACGTCCGCTTAAGCTCGAGGCCGCTCGGTAGCGGCTGTCTTATCGCCTACTCCTGCTGAGCGATCGATGGTGTTCGCGCGCGGTCGGAGCCGCTCGCTAGCGGCTCCCCTACTCCTTCCTACTCTGTCTCAAGATTTCGGTAAGCTGCCGATGCCCGTTTGAACGCGATTTTCTAGCCGTATCGCGTCAATTCTAATCGTCGCGGTATCGCGACGATCCTAATGATATCTTTTATGATGACGGTATCGTGGTCGTCTGAGTAGACGATTTCGGTGGCGGTATGGCGAGGTCTCTACCCTAGCGCGGGGGGGGGTCACCCAATTTGGGACGTGCCAATTCTGCAACGTCACAATATGTACATTCAGTTTATCACATTCATCTTCTTTTTTTGGTATGTCATCATATTGATTATCTTCCTTCATCCATTTATACAATACCACTGCGCCATTACTCATTTCATTCTTCATCATCATAGATCAGCGCTCGAGCTCTACGACATCTTAGAGTTGAAAGATGCCGAGCTCTCCGGCTGCTCACCAGGTCCCTTCCGAGGAAGACTCAACGATGGATAACCCATCGGTGGAAGTGGAATTCCTCCCAGCCCCGCAATAATGACGTGCCATGTGGCACGACTGAATGTGCCCATCGCTCCAGTGAAAGAGCTCACCGTTGAAAGGAAGTCACGAAGGGCTCCTTCCTGCTCGCCATCTCCGAAGCCGAAGCAGCCTTCGACGCGCCTCAGACTGAGGTTGTCCGTGTTGCGCTCTTTGCGCAAGGTTATGATTGGGGCCTATAACTCCGTCCTCACTCTTCACGAGGACTCTGGGCTCACAAAGAGTACCGTGGACGCCAAATTCATGGTACTAAAACAAAACTGGGAGGAGTTTTGTGAAACCCAGACGCTCGTGGAAGACCTCAGAGCAGCTGAGTGATATGAAATACAAGAGCTCAACGATGATTACATGGATGAGCTCGTGAGAAAATACTCCGATTCCAGGGAATTATTAATGAAGCTGCAATTTCAGCTCGCGGCCGATGATCAGCCATGTCACCCTGTCGAGCAGAAGAGCTCACAAGTTACTAAACTTCCAAAGCTCAAGCTCCCTACATTCAGCGGCGATTACTTAGTTTGGCCCGCCTTCAGAGATCTGTTTAGCTCCATCGTGCTCGGGCACCCGGATCTGTCTAATGTGCAAAAGATGCACTATTTAAGAACTAGCCTGACAGGCCCGACTGCTCAACTTGTGAGCTCGTACCAGATGGAAGGAGATTCCTTTGGACCAGCGTCGGAGCAACTAAAAACAAGATATGAGAGCAAGAGGCTTCTCATCTCAGCTCAATTGGACAAGCTGTTCAATTCCAAGGTGATTGCGTCAGCCTCAGCGGAACACCTGAACAGCCTCACGAACACCACGTCAGAAGTACTCAATGCGCTCAAGCCTCTTGGTGTGGAAGTAGCAGCTTGGGGTACCATGCTTGTTCACCTCATGGTGAAACGATTAGACCCGACGACCAGGCAAGCATGGGAGGAAAGCTCGGCCCAGCCACCGAGTTTCCTGAGCTCAAGGAGCTCAACAAATTCTTGGAGGGCCGCGCAAGGACGGCGGAAAGCCTCAAAATGAGCGCACCTTGCTCTGGAGCTCCAACGTATGCTGCGAGCGCACAAAGACCTCAGAGATCAGGCACCGTTGCTCATCACGCAACGACATCGAGCGTGTCTAAAGTCTCCTCCAGCTCAAAACAGATTCATCCTGCCTCCCATCCAAACGACTCGCCGTACTTATGCGAGCATTGTGGACTGGAGCACTACATAGTGTCATGCAAGGAGTTCATCGCGTTTAACAACGTCAAAAGAGCCGAAATTGTGAAGAGGAAGCAGCTTTGCCTTATTGCCTTGGCCACCACGGGCTCGCTTGGTGCCGCTCAGCCAAGCGGTGTAAGGAGTGTGGACAAAAACACCACACCATGATCCATACGTCCCCTGCTACACCCACAACGAGCTCTAAAAATTGAAGATCATCGCTTCCATCAAGAGATCAAGCAAGAGATCAATCAAGAGATCAACCACGAGATCAAACAAGAGATCATCACCCATCGTCCAACCATCAAGATCATCGACCAATAGTTCTGCTAGCAACTAGCCTCGCTCAGATCACCACGCCGCTCATCAGCCATCACGCTCGATTGCTAATCGATCCTGGTTCAGAGCTGAGTTTTGTATCAGAATCTCTCATCAAGATCCTTCAAATACCACGCCATCATTCTGTGATTGCAATTCGTGGCATCAGAGATTCTGAAGCGGGATACACCACAGGCGTAGCTCACGCTCAAATCTATATACTCTCCAGAATCCATCATTATACGGGCTCACGTCTTGAAGAATTTAACTGGGACCCTTCCGAGTGCTCAATGCAAGCACCCAACGTGGGATCATTTGCAACACTTTCAGCCTGCAGATCTCGAATACATGACACCTCGCTCCATCGACATCATTCTCGGAGCCGATAATTACGGAATGATTTTGTTCCCTGACATAATCAAGGATGCTCCAACCTTACCAGTTGCTCAAAAAACGCTGTTTGGCTGGAGTATTTTCGGTCCAGTCAACCCAGCTGCAACTCAGTCAGGGTAAGTACATCATGTATCAATCGATCAACCAACGCAACAGCTTCAAGACCTTCTAACAAGATTCTGGATTCAAGAAGAAGTACCCGCCGCTCCTCAAGCTCAAGATCTTACTCCGGATGAACAAGCCTGTGAGGCTCATTTCCAACTTACACACTCCAGAACCAGTTTAGGAAGATGCACTGTTCGTCTTCCCATGAAAGCTTCACCATCTCAGCTTGGAGAGTCTTACCGCATTGCTCAGAAACGCTTTCAACATCTCCTCAAGCGTCTGAAAAAAGTTGAGTATCGAGATCAGCTGTATGCAGCATTCCTCAACGAATATCAGCAGCTCGGTCATATGGTGCAGGCGCCCAGCTTACCAACTGGCTCCACACCATATTACCTGCCGCATCATGATGCGTGGAGAGAAGTCAGCACAACTACCAAGTTGAGAGTGGTATTTAATGGTTCGAGCGCAACGCAATCTGGAGTCTCGCTCAACGACATCCTGCACACAGGCCCTAAGCTCCAAATGGACGTACTCGATGTCTTATTCTGGATTCGCCGCCATCGGTTTCTCTTTGCCACCGACATTAATAAAATGTACCGGCAGATCTTAGTGGATCAAAGAGACTGGAATCTGCAGCGAATCCTTTGGACAGACGAGCGCAATAATATCATCCCATTCCAGCTCACCACTGTTACGTATGGAACAAGAGCAGCTCCATTCTTAGCAGTACGAGTATTTCTTCAGCTCCTGGCCGATGAAGGTCAGAAATATCCTCTTGCGCTCAAAGCATCTTTCTCAAGGACGATATGTTGATGACATATTTGGCGGTTTAGATGACATCGCCGAACTCCAAGCTACTGCAGACCAACTTACTGAGCTCTGCATGGCGGGCGGTTTTCCTCTCGCCAAGTGGACAAGCAACATTCAAAGTCTGCAGCAGTGTTCTCGGGTGGAAGCGAAACAAAGTTTATCATTTGAGGATTCAGAGAACAGCACGAAACTTTTAGGCCTTCACTGGTCTCCTCAAGCAGACGTGCTCCAGTTTCGTATCAAGAGCTCCATGAAAGACCTTCCTCCTACCAAGCGAATAATATTATCAGAAATCGCTCAGCTTTTTGATCCTCTCGGGTTGTTATCACCGATTTTAATTCAGGCCAAAGTTTTGCTGCAGGAGCTCTGGCTAGAAAAGCTCAGCTGGGACGACTATTTGCCTTACCATGTCTGCCGCAAATGGGCTACTTTCAAAAGGGAATTATGTCGGATCCCTGAAATAATAATCCCAAGATGGATCCACCTCACCACCAGTGCAACCATCGAATTGCATGGATTCTCTGATGCTTCTCAGGTTGCAATGGCGGCAGCCGTTTACGTGAAGGTCCACATCCCATCTGCCGGAGTTAACGTGACTCTGGTGTGCTCGAAAACCAAGGTTGCTCCGCTCAAACGTCTCACTATCCCGAGACTTGAGCTCAGCGCAGCCTTGCTTCTCGCTAAGCTAGTCTCATACAGCCAGAAAGCGTTCGAGCTCGAAGAAGCTCCAACATATTTGTGGACCGATTCATCAGTTGCACTGACGTGGATACGATCACAGCCGTCACGTTGGAAGGACTTCGTCAGGAACAGAGTGTCCGCTGTCCAAGATCTTACTCCAAATAGCCATTGGAGATTTGTCCCGGGGAAAGACAATCCAGCTGACTGCGCTTCTCGGGGAATTACGCCAAACCAGCTCAAAAGCCATCAGTTGTGGTGGTCTGGCCCACCATGGTTGATAAAGTCCTCACAGTCCTGGCCAGCTCAGAACTTCCATCTTGATGCATACATTCATCTAGAGGAACGCCCAGGATTGACGTTCACATCAAGAGCACGATCATCAGTCTGCTGGGATCTTATTGAGAGGTATTCAACAATAAATCGCCTCCTTCGTATAACAGCCATCTGCTTCAGAGTTCGTTCTGTCCTCAACAAAGTGTCAAACTCTACGCTCACGAAGGAGCTCAGTCCCGCAGATTTTAATCACGCGTTAGAATACTGGATCAAGACAACGCAAGCGATATATTTCTCATTTGAGATCAAGCACCTATCATCGATGACCCCTTGGCCGCGTAGACACCCCTTCAGCAGGTTGACTGCTTTTTTGGACACGAAAGGCATTATTCGTGTTGGAGGACGGCTCAATAACTCCACCCTTGAGCCTGGGAACAAACAATCTGCAATACTGCCACGGTCATCGCCTCTTACTCAGCTCGTCATCTATGACGCGCATCATCATACGCTTCATGGAGGAACGCAAATTACCCTTGCTCAGTTACGATAGCAATACTGGGTTATGGGAGGAAGACAGCCGGTGCGCTCCTTCATCTTGAAATGCATGAAGTGCGCCCGGCACCGCAGCATACGAGCTCAACAATTAATGGGCCAGCTGCCGTCCAGTCGAGTAACTCCATCCCCTCCGTTCACATACACGGGGTTGGACTACGCTGGTCCCGTTGTACTCAAGACGTGGAAAGGAAGAGGAGCAAAGACCACAAAGGGCTGGCTTTGTGTCTTCGCGTGTTTCTCAACATCAGCTGTCCACCTGGAGGTGGTCAGCGACTATTCATCAGACGCATTTCTCGCTGCCTTTAGAAGATTTATTGGACGTCGTGGGATCTGCAACAAGCTCTTCAGTGATTGTGGCACAAATTTCACTGGAGCAGCAACTGAGATCAAGAAACTGTTCACTCGAGGCACACAGGAGTGCACGAGGCTTGCTCAGTCATTCGCTCAAGATCGTATCACCTGGCAGTTTAATCCACCTGCAGCACCACATATGGGAGGTGTTCTCGATTTTAATGAACGAATAATTGCGGACGGTGGAAAAGAAAGGTGGAAAATCACTTTCAGGCACGCGTGTGTAATGGGCCAAAAAATACGTGAATTTATTACAATGATGTGACGATGACTGCATGAATTATGTACAATGGATGGTGCGGATGAATATTTACATTATTGATATTTACAGTTAATATGGGCCATGGATCGTTCGTTTCGTTGGTGGTGGTGCGATGTGCCGAGGATGTAATTAGTGCATGATGATTACCGTGGGTGTGCAAGCACGTGGCGTCCCTTTATTCTATGTGTCCTGAATCAGTCCGTGGGCGTTCCAATGTCGTGATTAAGCAGTTTTTCCGTGGATGAATAGCGTTAAGAATCAAAGGCCGTGGTGAAAGCAAAGGTCGTATAATAAAGGCAAATCAGGAATCAAAAAAACAAGCGAAAAGCGAAAGCACGTGTGGTCACTAGACCGTTTGAACGAAAAGTGAAGAAGACCGCGTGGTGGCGCACCACGCACGCGGCGTGGGTAGACGAAACGATCCGTGATTGGCTGGAATTCCAGATTCTTCGAGAAAGTTCTCGAAGAATCCGGAAGTATTTCCAAAAGAGAAAGTTACTTCCGGCTGAAAAACCGGAACGTAATAATTCGTTTGAATCCGTGGATGATGGTAAAGTCGGAACCTGCCTTTTCGACAAACCGAAAAGGCAGATTCTCAAACATTTCCGCCCGCCCTCAGCAATCCTTGCTGAGGAACCGATGGCCCAGGCGTAAACTGGTCATCCCCGTGGTTGAATCGGCAGTGGCGCAAGCTTCGCGATGGGTCGAGTGAGGGTGGTGGTAGCTGTCCTGAGGGTTACCACCCGTGTATGTCCGTCTTTCCCTGGATGCATGGTGGTGATCCTTGCCAACGGCCACTTTGTTGGTGGAAGCCTCTCATCGGTGATGAGTACAAGCGAGCCCACCGTAAGCTCGTTGGAAGGGTGGTGCCATTTCGAAATGGATTGGTGCCGTTGCAGGTAATGAGCGACCCATTGTGTCCAAAATTGCTGAGTTTTTTGCTGTACCAGCTGCCAACGTGACAGCCGGTTGACCTCCAGGTCTTCCAAGGATGGTTCTGGGAGCGTGGTAAGAGCGCTGCCCGTTAAAAAATGTCCTGGAGTCAATGCCGAGATGTCGTCTGGGTCGTCACTCAGTGGTTCCATGGGCCGTGAATTGAGGATAGCTTCGATTTGCGCCAGCATCGTGGTAAGCTCCTCAAAGGTCAAAATGGTCTCACCTACAGTGCGGCGGAGGTGAAATTTTATTGATTTTACCACCGCCTCCCACTTTCCACCCATGTGTGGTGCTGCAGGTGGATTGAATAACCACTGAGTCCTGTCCTTGGATAGTATTGCAGCGATGGTTTGATGCTCCGTGGTTGCGCGCTTGAAGAGCCGTTGTATCGATGTGTCCGCTCCCACAAAATTCGTGCCGCAATCCGAATAAATTGTGAGAGGTATACCTCGTCGTGCCGAAAACCGTCTGTATGCCGCGATGAATCCTTCCGTGGTGCAGTCGCTTACAGTCTCGAGGTGGACTGCAGACGTTGCAAAACAGACAAAGACGCAAATCCATCCCTTGGACGTCTTTGCCCCACGGCCTTTCCAGGTTTTGACTGTGAGGGGTCCGGCATAGTCCACACCGGTGGTGGTGAACGGTCTCGAAGGTGACACTCGAGAAATCGGCAGCTGTCCCATAAGCTGCTGCGCTCGTATTCCCCTGTGTCATGCACAGGTAATGCACCGGAGAATATGAGTCTTGACCGGAGCCCTCCCTCCTATGATCCAATATAACTGCCGAATATGTGCCAGGGTTAATTGTGTGCCACAGTGGAGTGTCCGTAAATGTGCCTGAAGAATAATAAGGTCAGATAATTTTGAATGACGAGGTAATATCGCTGGATGTTGTTCTTCAAATGTGAGGGCCGACTTTTGGAGTCGGCCTCCTACCCGTATTACTCCCTTTTCATCGACAAATGCTGTGAGTCGAGAAAAAGCATGGTTTTTTGATAATGTGCCATTCGAGTTAAGCGTCCTCAACTCGTGGGAGAAATACGCTGCTTGTGTTGCCTTTACCCAAAATATCCGTGCATGTTCCATATCAAGCGCCGAGATGTATGCAACCATGGATGAATCTAGAGTACCTCGTAGTCTGGCGAGTACTCTAAAACAAATTGCTGTGACGCGTAACAACTTGTGGAGAGAGGAATACCTGTATATGATATCCCAATGGTAGTCAATTTTGGGTGCAGCAGCCGTGAATGCAATTCCGGAACGAGCTTCCAGTGCGCACGAGTCGTTCGGTTCCGTGGGTTGTGGAGGCCAAAGATGCATCGGTTGCGTTATCCATGGTGGTCCCGTCCACCATAGATGGTGATCCTTCAACTGCTGTGTCGTTACGCCTCGTGAGGCGAAATCTGCAGGATTGGATGGGCCGGGTACGTGTCTCCAATGACCAGTTGGAGTAAGTTGTTGAATCTGCGTCACTCTGTTTCGTATGTAGTCTTTCCATCTCGATGGATGTGCCTTGATCCACGTTAATGTTACGCTCGAGTCTGTCCACAAATGAATCGCTGAAACCTTGAAATGAATCGTGGCAATTACATGTGTCATTAATTTGGATAATAGCAGCGCTGCTGACAATTCGAGTCGCGGGATTGTTAGAGCCTTGATGGGAGCTACCTTGGTTTTGGAACAAACCAATGTGCATTTTGGATCCGTGGACGTCGAGGTAGTAACCAGATACATAACTGCAGACATTGCAAGTTGTGAGGCATCAGAGAAGCCGTGTAATTCCACCGTGGTGTTCGTATATGTGCCGAACCATCTTGGTATAGAGAGACTGGCCAGTCCTTTGAAATCTTCTCTGATATCTGTCCATTTTGATGCGAGCTGAGACGGTAATGGGTCGTCCCAGCCAATTTTGTGCAGCCAGAGCTCCTGAAGCAGCATTTTCGCTCTGACTACAACCGGCGATACAAAGCCGAGTGGATCGAATATCTGTGCCACTTCAGATAATGCGAGTCGTTTTGTAAATGCTCCCGTATGGTCTTGAATCCGTGAATGGAAGGAAAATGTGTCGGTCTGTGGATGCCGTCGTATTCCAAGTATTTTAGTCGCGCAATCGTCGAAAATAATGGGTCTTGCTGCTTCATGTATCGCAATCATGTCGAGAAGATCGTAGCTGGTTGAATGCCATTTCGCTAGTGGAAATCCGCCCGCGTTGCACAATCCTATTAATTGTTTCGCAACTTTTTTAAGCTGGCGTGTAGAATCGGCACCGCCAAAGATGTCGTCTACGTATCTTCCCTTCAGGATTGATGGAACCGCCAAGGGAAATCGTTGGCCCTCGTCTTCAGCCAACTGAATGAGCGTCCGTACTGCCAAAAATGGAGCCGCTCTTGTGCCATATGTAACCGTGGTGAGCTGATATGGAACCTTGTTCATTTGTGCGTCAATCCACAATATTCGCTGCAGATCCCAGTCGTCCTTGTGTGCCTGTATCTGCCGGTACATTTTGGTGATATCTGTAGCAAATATGTGTCTATAGTGCCGTATCCACATCAGTACACCTGTAATATCCAACATTAGATTCGCTCCTGTATGCATAATATCATTTAAAGAATTTCCCGAAGAACTGGGGCATGAGCCGTTGAAAACTACTCGAATTTTCGTGGATGTGCCGTCTGACTTGAGAACTCCATGGTGAGGCAAATAGTAGACAGGTCGGCTGATTTCTGCCGAAGTGTGACCATGCGGGACCCTCAACCCTCCTGAAGCCGAAGCTTCATGTGCCAAGGTCATCCCAGCCACAGAATCGACGTGAAATTCAGCACGATTTGTCTTTCCTAAAGACTCACCTGAGACTCCTGTCATGTGTCCAAGTTCCTCGTATTCTTTCATGAATGCAGAGTACAAAGTTCGATAGTGGTGGTCCCTCTGAAATTTTCTCAGTCTGCTGTCAAGACTGCGATGCGCCGGTAAATGTGAAGCTCCGAGGATGGATGCCGGTGTTTTCAGAGGGAGTCGAACAATGTACCTTCCGGATGCGTCTCGTGAATGTGTCGTACGAAAATGATCCTCGCATTCCTGCTCATCGGGTGTCAGTGTATCGGTGCTGTCAAACATAATCTCCTCCTGCTCCCAAAATTTTGTGAGCATTTTCTGCAAATCTGCATCCTGGTGTTGGATAGATGCATGGAGGTTAATTGATTTTGACAGATTCGTGGATGAAACAGGGCCCAGGATGAGCCACCCGAATACAGAAAGCTGTGCGATAGGCATAGATGGAGATTCCCTTATAATATTGGGTCTTATAACCTCACCATAGTAATCTGCACCGAGGATGATGTCGATTCTCCTTGGCGTCAGGAAATCTGTGTCCGCCAGCTTTAGTTTTTCCAAATGTGGCCACGTCTGGCCTGGAGAATCGAAGGATGGCAGAATCGTTGTCATGTTGGTGAGAATATGGGCCTGTACCGTGACTGAGGCTGCTCTATACATGGAACATAGTGTCAGTGAAACTATACCCCGTGTATGCGTAGATTTATTACCACCTATGCCGATGATAGCCATGGATGAGTGGTGGCGTTGGACATTAAGTGTGCGAACCAACCTTTCAGATACAAAGGTTAATTCTGAACCAGAATCAATTAATAGACGAGCTTTGTGGGTACATACCGTGGTATGGATCGTTACCATGGCTGTTGCAAGCAGAGTTGAAGGCGTTCCGTGGATGAATTCTGCTTGTGGATGTGGATGTGTGGTTGGCGGTCCTTGGAGGTTATGTTGACCTGTCACTTTTGGTGACAGGCCGTGGATGGAATCGTTGTCTATGTGTCTAGAGTCGTGCTGAAATCTCGTAGTCCGGGGATGTTTGCCTGTGTCGTCGACGATTGCGCCGTGGTCCTAATGTGGTGCGGAGGAGGTGCTGGGCCTGGACTTGTCCGTGGATGATGGTCGTGGTGCGCTGGAGGTGACCGTGGCTGTTCCATGATGTGCCTCGTCATGCAGCATCGTATGATGCCGTCCAGCGCACGACAGGCAACTGACCTGGTTGCGGCACACGTTAACACTGTGCCGCCCCAGGCAGTTGAAACAGAGCCGTTGGTTCCTGACCACCTTGCGCCGGTCCGCTACTGCAAGGGCCCTAAACTTGGGACAACGTACCAAGTAGTGGACCTCCTTGCAGTAGTCACATTGAGTCCTGGGGTCCACGGGTGTGCCAGTCGAGGTGTGCCCTACCCTCGGTTGAGCCGGTGCCGGAGCCTGTGCCGTTGCTGCCAGAACCTTCCGTGGTTGTGGCGAGGTTTTTGTTGGAGCCGTGGGTGTTCTGGACGCGGACGTGGATGGGCCTGATGATGCTGGTTGTTGCTGCGCCTTGGTTGCGTAGGAGGGCACGTCCCGGGAGGCGTTCACCCCGAGACGCTCCAGCACCCTAGCCTGAGCAGTCACGAAGGCTTCGAACTGCTCAAAGCTAGGGTAAACGCTGGAGCTCCCGAGGGAGGTCTCCCACAGCTCCGATGTTGTGTCGTCCAGGTGCCGTGCCATGTGGTTGACGAGGAGGCTCTCCAGGAGATTCTCCTCGCCCATGGTCTTCAGCACCCTATATGAGTCGGCAACCTGCGACACAAGCTGGATGAGTCCCGGAGCCGTCCTCTGGGTGAGCCGCTGGATACTAAGTATCTGGTCGAGGCGCGCTTGGACGAGGAACCTCTTGTTCTCGTAGCGCGCCTCGAGGACCTTCCAGGAGGTTTCCAAGGATGCGCCGACAAGAGGGAGACCGGATATGAGGCTGAGAGGCTCCTTCCGCACACACCCCCGCAGGTAGTGCAGGCGCTCAATATTTGAGAGCCTCTCGTTCCCGAGGATGAGCTGGGAAAAGAGGTCCCTAAACGCAGGCCACGCTGCGTAATCCCCGTCGAAGGTGGGCAGGGCGATATCTGGCAGCTTCGTGGTGAAGCGTGCCTCCATGGATGGTGCCTTGGCCGTGGATGATTCAGCGCTCTTCAGGGCACTCCTGAGCCGCCCCAGCGCCAACTTGCCAGCTCGATGCAGCCGTGATTCGGTTCCATGGATGTCCTCGGCAAAGTAATCGTGGCTGAGGCATGATGCGGGCCACTGGAGCTCAAGGTATGTGTGCTCTGTCCGAAAGATCACATGTGCCTCCTCCAGGTGGTCCACCAGGATGTTTACCTCATCCAGTGAGGTCTTGGATGCGTCGACAGGGATCTCTCGCACCATGGAGCTGATCTCCTTGACGCGACTCCGTTGTGTCTGCGCCTTTACCGCTAGTTCTGCGGGGAGCACCGCCGGAGACTTGCTCCTCGTTACCCGGACCTTGGGTGCCGTGGATGCGTCTAGGACCACCGTGGGTGCGTCGGGAGTGAGGCATGGCAACTTGATCACCTTTTTAGTTGCGCCAGTGTCCGTGGATGATCCTTCCTGTTGTGCCGGTTCCGTGGGTGGGTCGTCTTCGTGAGCCATGGTGGAGGGGTCCCTTCCCCAATGGTCCGAAAATTATCGCTTTGTTGAATGATCCTGTTGATGCCCGACATGATGAAGAAAACCGCAAAATTCACGACAAGAACCACACCGCACACAACGAAATTGAACGCCGTTCGAAAAAGTACGTTGAGAACCGCGGTTGTTTACATCCGCGCGATGAGCCTCAAGTACAGTCAAAGTCAAGAATATACACACGCGGTCGCGAGAGATATCCACCATCCGGCTCGAAGGACCAAATGTTCTCGATTTTAATGAACGAATAATTGCGGACGGTGGAAAAGAAAGGTGGAAAATCACTTTCAGGCACGCGTGTGTAATGGGCCAAAAAATACGTGAATTTATTACAATGATGTGACGATGACTGCATGAATTATGTACAATGGATGGTGCGGATGAATATTTACATTATTGATATTTACAGTTAATATGGGCCATGGATCGTTCGTTTCGTTGGTGGTGGTGCGATGTGCCGAGGATGTAATTAGTGCATGATGATTACCGTGGGTGTGCAAGCACGTGGCGTCCCTTTATTCTATGTGTCCTGAATCAGTCCGTGGGCGTTCCAATGTCGTGATTAAGCAGTTTTTCCGTGGATGAATAGCGTTAAGAATCAAAGGCCGTGGTGAAAGCAAAGGTCGTATAATAAAGGCAAATCAGGAATCAAAAAAACAAGCGAAAAGCGAAAGCACGTGTGGTCACTAGACCGTTTGAACGAAAAGTGAAGAAGACCGCGTGGTGGCGCACCACGCACGCGGCGTGGGTAGACGAAACGATCCGTGATTGGCTGGAATTCCAGATTCTTCGAGAAAGTTCTCGAAGAATCCGGAAGTATTTCCAAAAGAGAAAGTTACTTCCGGCTGAAAAACCGGAACGTAATAATTCGTTTGAATCCGTGGATGATGGTAAAGTCGGAACCTGCCTTTTCGACAAACCGAAAAGGCAGATTCTCAAACAGGAGGAAAGTGGGAAGCTGCAGTAAAGTCGATTAAGCATCATCTTACAAGGATTACCGATACTGTTCTCATCTTTGAAGAATTTACGACTCTTCTGGTCCAAGTTGAGGCAGTGCTCAACTCAAAGCCCTTGGAAGCTCTAATAGAAGACCCTGACGATCTATCAGTGCTCACACCAGGGCATTTCCTAATCGGCCATGCACTTACTATACTGCCTGAGCCATTTCTCATTGATGTGAAGAGCTCACGATTGGATCGATGGCAGCTAGTTCAACAGCAATTGCAGCGATTCTGGTCAACCTGGTCAACCAGTTATCTCCAACAGCACCAAGCCATCTCCAAATGGTATCATCCATCAAATGAGATACCAGAGGGATCACTAGTTCTCATAACCGATGAACGGTTTCCTCCCTCCAAGTGGCCGCTCGCTAGAGTGATCGAGCTCCACCCCGGAAAAGACGGACTTACTAGGGTAGTAACTCTCAAGACCGTAACTACCACTCTTGTGAGACCAATCTCCAAGCTTGCAATCTTGCCATCATCATCCGAGATCAAAAACTCTCAAGAATAATCCCTCATCAAGAACGGAGATTCTGCGAGATCATCTGAGAATATTCAAACTTAACCATCGGGCATAGGCGCTTCTCCTTTACTACTGCTGCTCTAACTGCATTCACGAGCATCTTGAACCTCCAGCATGAAACTATGAAATGTTCCTCGCCACACTAGCCGCCCCGGTCCGGTGAATTCCCCTGGTTAAACGTCCGAGTTTGGATGATCCAATGTTAACGTTGCGGTGGATAAGTGAACAGTCGTAGCCGATGAACTTCTAGCACGATCCGATGACCATAATGTGTGAACAGCTTGCGGAGCGGCATGAGTTGCGACAGAGCCTTTCTGTTTTTTTTGGCAGTTTCTTCTGAGCACTTCCGGAACACAAGCTCGGTGACTGGCGAGTGGAAGATATTTCTATACACTCGCTCGCTCGAGAACGGTCGTAAACAAAGTTCCCCTAATAGAAAGTTATCCTAACTTGGAATTAATCATCAACGCTGTTGCTGATGGCGGGCGGAATGTTCGGTAATCATAGAGCGGGCCATTTCGCTTGGCGCTCTCGCGCGCTGATTGACAGCGCTTCGATCGATTCACAATAAGCAATAGTCACTAGCCCCCGCCGCCAGCTACAGATGGCGCAATCGATCGGCGTTCGATCTATTGCGAAATTATCACCTCGGGCGCGCTTCTCTATACTTTGTCATTGTTCTTTTTGGTACGCCATATTACTCTTCTCGAAAGTTCGTTAGCGTGCGCACGCTTTTGGTTTATTTCGATACAAAAGTATAGTTTGTTCTCATCGTGCTCATCTGAGCTCATATTTATTGTATAATAAGAGTGTAAGATCGTTTATTGCTAGAGAGATCAGTGTGGTTTCAAATAAGTGGAATTTTATAATCACCCGACACCGAACGATACCGTTATTTGTCATTGTGTGAGAACATCATAGGTATCGTTATTCATTTATTCATTTATTAATAAACTTCTGTTTATTTAGAATTTATTGTGAGCTGCATTGATTATCCCATCAAACCAGATTTCCTCAAATCTCATGCATGGTTTGTAGCTTCTTTGTCTCCTGCTTGCTCACACATACATCTACATATACCAAGATTCAAATTCACATATAACGTCTTTGCATACGGGTCATTCCGCGTCAAGTGAGACGCTTTTTACAGACATGTTCGAGAACTTTGATGAATTTTTGTGACCATGTAGTATTCGCGGAGAAAACAGTTTGGGTAAAAAAAAACTTCGAATTTTTGAAAACTTTTTGAGTTACAGCCTCTCAAACTTTCAGGTCAGATTATTTTTTAAAATTCATATCTCCTAAACTACTAACAATATCGCATTCCGGCAAATTCGGTTGCATTCGTAAAAGTTCAAGCTTTCAATAAAAAAATTCATAATTGTTGGATAACGTTTATAAACATTAAAAAAGTTTGTTTAAAACATATAAATTGGTGTAAAAAAAATGGCCATTCGCTATTTTTTTCATTATTTTTTTACAACAACTCTGAAGCCTCCTCTAAAGAATGAAACAAGAATCACGGTGGCCTCGGTCTTAGTTTTTGAGATATGATTTTTTATTCACCAGCGCGCACCAATAACGAGCGCCACGCCGACTGTTAGCAGCGCAATACTCGTACGTTCGGTCTCGGTAGTAGTTCGCAGCGCACAAAATTTATCATAAATCCTACAGTCCACGTCCAAATTGATTGCTGCTTTTTGTGCAATAGTACCAAAGCCTTGTCCAACGACTGGTGCAAAGATCAGAGTGGCCATTTTAATATTTTCTAAGTTATGGCTCTTAATTTACCGTCTCATTGCACCTCTTGCGCGGCAATTCGTATGGCAGTTCACTGGCAAAATAATTTAAAAAATTTACCATTAAACTCGCACTAAAAATATAGAACAGCCCAATCAATAAATACATGTTTTCTCTCAGTGTTTCCCGGATAAATCCTATTAAGTTTTTGTTACGCGGCATAGAAAAAATCTGCACCGCACCGTTAAAAACGTACAAAGATATAATTCGTAAAATAAAATCTAAAATCATTTGCAATCCGCCGCAAGCAAAATGCTATCTAGGAAAACGTTGTGAATGCCCCGGGACAACATATTTAATGCATTACTTACAAGAGGTTTTCGATTCAAATAGCTATGATACTATTACCCATAAACGGTGGTGCTTGACAGATCGGACAAAATTGATTACCGTATCCACACCTTCAACCGCGTTTCTTGAAAATTCATAGTACTATCTTCTTCTGTACAATTCCACAAATTACACGATACATAATAATCATTACTGAAAACTGCATAATGCATACAAACACGTTTTTAACGTGGCCTAATGCAGGTCTCCAGCCCGGGAAACGCCAAGAGAAAACATGTATTAATTGATTGGCCTGTTCTATATTTTTAGTGCGAGTTTAATGATAAATTTTTTTAATTATTTTGCCAGTGAACTGCCATACGAATTGCCGCGCAAGAGGTGCAATGAGACGGTAAATTAAGAGCCATAACTTAGAAAATATTAAAATGGCCACTCTGATCTTTGCACCAGTCGTTGGACAAGGCTTTGGTACTATTGCACAAAAAGCAGCAATCAATTTGGACGTGGACTGTAGGATTTATGATAAATTTTGTGCGCCGCGAACTACTACCGAGACCGAACGTACGAGTATTGCGCTGCTAACAGTCGGCGTGGCGCGCGTTATTGGTGCGCGCTGGTGAATAAAAAATCATATCTCAAAAACTAAGACCAAGGCCACCGTGATTCTTGTTTCATTCTTTAGAGGAGGCTTCAGAGTTGTTGTAAAAAAATAATGAAACAAATAGCGAATGGCCATTTTTTTTACACCAATTTATATGTTTTAAACAAACTTTTCCAATGTTTATAAATGTTATCCAACAATCATGAATTTTTTTATTGAAAGCTTGAACTTTTACGAATGCAACCGAATTTGCCGGAATGCGATATTGTTAGTAGTTTAGGAGATATGAATTTTAAAAAATAATCTGACCTTAAAGTTTGAGAGGCTGTAACTCAAAAAGTTTTCAAAAATTCGAAGTTTTTTTTTACCCAAACTGTTTTCTCCGCGAACACTACATGGTCACAAAAATTCATCAAAGTTCTCGAACATGTCTGTAAAAAGCGTCTCACTTGACGCGGAATGACCTATACATAGCTTAATACATGATTCTTTAGAGTTCAAACAACCTTCCTACTTCTCAGCAATTCAATTAATCTAATCTATTTTCAAGACACCTTTTACTTACAATGGCATCATTTATAAACAATTATACAAAAGGAAAATTCAGAATATTAATCCTCAATAAGTAAAATCATTATTTAGGCCTCATGATTCTCTCTACATGTCATGCTCGTTGCTTACGCAACACATTTGGATTTTACTTTTTGGGGAATCGGTAGTGCCCTAAGGTTCTGCGTAATGACTTTACGTCTGTGCTATGCCTGAGAGACAGGAAGAGAGAGAGAAGTGAAGAATTCCGTAAGAAAAAGTGAGAGAAGAGAGAAAAATTGACCAAATACTGTGGAAACGGTGTTGGCTAAACGATGCAACGTCCTACGGTGTACAAGTTGTCAATCGAAAGAGGAAAGTCCAAAGGGGTTTAGAAACTATAGATCTCGGCCGGGCAACATCCAGAATTAGAGAAATAGCTCAGAATTGTGCGACGGTCACATAATTGTCGGCCATCTTGAAATTTCGTCGTGATCGCAAAAGTGACAGGTGAAAGTTTGCAGTCACATTTTGTTACTATAGAGCAGGAATGGGCAACATCGGCTCCTTGAGCCACACGGCGACGGCGGCTTGAACTTCTCCGTTATTGGGCAACCCCACCAGCGATTATACAAGTGAACGCGCTCAGCAGTCTGTACGGTACGGGTATATTTAATATATATTGCTATTCTTCTCTCCGTTCGTTGCGCGCGGTGGAAGTGGGGATAGCGAAATCAGCGGAGGAGAAGTGAAGAGCCGATGTTGCCTATGCCTGCTAGTGATTGATCTCTGGACTGGGATACTCTCTAACTATCCTTGGACTTTTATCTTTCAAATGAGACCTTGTGCACAGCGAGATGTTGTTTTGTTTAGTCAACTCGACTTCTAGCAAAAATGCTTACTTTTCAGCGTTTACCGAAAATTCCCAAATGAAATTGAGGAAGATTTCACGTTCATTTCAGTGGTGGCGTAAAATTGAGGAAGGTTTCGCGTTTATTTCAGAGGTGGCGTCAAAAGTAAATTTTCGGCGGCTCTCTTTACCGGCAGGATAAGACCCGAATTTCATAAATTCGACACGCACGAAAATATCGGCGCGTCGGTCAACTCCGAGTTGCTCGGGTAGTACTGAATAGCGAGCCGAATGTTTTTAAACGGGGTCCCTAGGGTAACCCATGTTTTTAGGACGGTCTATAGAAACATGCTAAAAAATAAGCGTTTCGTACTTTTCACTTATTTCTAAACAAAATAACATTTCGCTGTGCAAAAGGTCTCGAATGAAAGATAAGGGTCCACAAATTCTGCGGACACTCTTCAATCCAGAGGTCAATTACTCTATAGTGTCACAATATCACTGCAAAGTTGAATCTGTCACTTTTTGCGATCTCCACGAGATTTCATCATGGCCGCCCACCGGGTGGCCGTCACACAATTTTGACCTATTTCTCCAATTCTAGACGTTGTTTGGCCAAAATCGGAGAGTTCGCAGAATTGTAGGACTTTTATCTTTCGTTTGAGACCTTTTGCACAGCGAAATGTTGTTTCGTTTACAAATAAGGTGAAAAGCACAATTTGGTACGATTTCACTACGATTTTCTTGCTGTTTCGTTACGGAATTCACCACTTGAAGTGCTATTGCTTACTTCTTATGGTAATGAAAATTACCGACATCCTATGCCTGCGAGACTGTCAATTTGTAAATTATTTTAAAAAATTGGTAACGCACGGCGAAAAGAAAACATGTTGCGGAATCGTGAGGTTGGGGGGTAGCTCCCTTCAGCGACATAAACATGGCACCTTTCGCTCTCCAAGTGGATTCGGCGCACACAGCGCATCCCCACCACGAGAGTCCTTTTTGGGGGCAACGGGCCTTTTCGAACACGAGGAAGGATCGATTTCGGCCATTATCTGATTGCTAATTATCGCTTTGATCAAGCACGTGCGGATCGATTAATCTCATTTTCGGCACTACTCGCGGATCTCGGTTTTCTCGCAACAAACTCAGTCGTTTTGTCATTTAAATATCGTGATTGAATCGCGCATTTGGGTAACATTACGTTTTCTTATTTCAAAGACTCTCAAGTGCTCGTGCCTAAATAATTACGGACAATCTCCTCGCGAAATATACTTTCTACGTGGCTACTTGGCAGCCATTACTGTCCTTCCTCGTGCGGCTTCTTATTCTCGTACACAATCACTCTCGTTTAACGGCAATTAGTGCGAATACGTGCATAGAACTCGTCCTCGGTTTTGGCTTACAATCTCGAATTCGGACATTATCGGCATATTCTCTCAGATACACTTATAATTTTGACCTCTTATATCATTTTAATTATTATTCAAATAGTGCTTAAGTCGTTTTTTTATCGGAACCAACCGACACCTGTAACAATATACTTGAATAATTTTGTGTGAACTCTCGTGGTTTTTTCGGTACCCTCGCCTCTCTTACCGTCCTCAACCTTACAACGATCCATCGGAACTTTGGCACCTCGCGAAAAAACAAAACAGGTCTTTGACTTTTTTGGTCTATACAGTGATCGCGGATTAAAATAAGCTATATTTGGGCACATATGGGTCATTCCGTGTCAAAAGCACTACTTTTTACACGCATGGTCGAGAATTTTGACGAATTTTTCTGACCATGAAGTGTTCGCGGAGAAAAAAATTTGGGTAAAAAAAAAACTTCGAATTTTTGAAAACTTTTTGAGTTACAGCCTCTCAAACTTTTAGGTAAGGTTATTTTTAAAAATTCACATCTCCCGAACTATTAACAATATCGCATTTCGACAAGTTTTGCTACATTCATAAAAGATCAAACTTTCAATAAAAAAATACATAATTGTTAGATCATGTTTATAAACATTAAAAAAGTTAATTTGCAATGTTATACGCGCGTAACGCACAATTAAGATTATCCTGTAACATTTATTATTTCATACTATTTCTCGCGCTTCTTCGAAATCACCTTATCTCGCGATATTTCTCACTAGCATTGTATTCTTCGAAATCACCTTATCTGTAAGAGTATACCATCCGGTCGTGCCGTGCGCGACGCTGAAAACCGCTGAGCCCACGGCACGTGCGCGAAGAGCGCGTGGGAACGGCCCTCGGACGATTTACAAAAACTGCATAGGTAAACCAAAGTTGGGCGGTTGCTAGGCCAAAACCCCACTCCGATTTTCTGAAAAACGTCGCGTGCATAAAACACGCGACGCCGGCCCGCGCGCCAGATTCAGGCAGAAATACTCATAGTAAGAATATCATTAGAGAAACGGTCAGCTAATAGATAGCGAAGTACAAATCGGACGCCCTAGCTTTTCTGTATTTTACACGGAGCAAGAGTAGTTAGCTTTTGAGCAGGCTCTTGGAATCGCGAACGGGAGTGAACAATTGAGTGCCGTTTGAAGGAGTGATAGAATAAGTATTTTAAATAAAGTTACTTCATTTACTTGTACGCGGAGTTCCAACTCTTAATTGGCAACGATCCCTACAACATATCCAAGAACATCCTGGACAAGCTTATCCTGACCGGAGCAATATCTCAAAATTGCACCTAACACCCCGGCCGGATAACAAAATTGGTGTCAGAAGTGGGATTTGCCAACGTACAACAGTGAAGGACGCCTGAATACTCAAACGCCTGAAATTCAACAATACTGTCAAGAAAGTATTGGTTAAATAAGAAGAATAAATAATAAGCCACGCAGTCGGCAAAACCAAAAACAACCCAGAAAAAGGGAAGGAAAAGAGAAGAAGACGCCTCCAGGAACGAATAAGCGACAGAGCAACGGGGCCCCTATCTGAACCAGTCCAGTGGATACTTCCCTGACGCCGCTATCAGCACCCGGAGAGGTAGACTGACCTACGACAACTCGTACGGCGATAAGGACCACAGCGACAGACGACGACGACAACAATGCGAGCGATACTGTATACCATCTCCACCGCCTACGCTTTGCTTGCCGTGCACGCGTACACCAAGAATAACGACTACTCGAACCGGCTCTTGGAATATCAACCGGGAATACACTACGAGAAAATAGGGAAGGTAACTCGCATCCACGATACGTGGAAATTAATGATTATAGTAAAATTACAACCCCTGAAACGAAGGGTAGCCCAATTGGAAAAGTACTATTCCGAGACTCTCAAAGTCAGTCACATGATCGATTTAGGCAAAGACCTTAGATCTACCGTGCAAAATTTCGACAAAATTATGCAGCGACGCCTGGGAAAACTACAGAATCAGGTAAACTACCTCAACACCTTTCACGATTCCGATAAACGTCGCGGATTGTTTGACGCGTTAGGCTCAGTAGCAAAAACACTGTTCGGAACAATGGACGCCGATGACGAACAAACAATACACCAGGAATTAAACCGTCTGGACGGAAACCAACGACACCTCGCTAAAGTCCTAAAGGGGCAACTACACGTTATGAATTCCACATTACTCCACCTTAGCGATATCGATAAAGCAATTGCACATAACGCAAATCTCCTAACACATACCTCAGCATTATTAACCAGATCTATACAGTCCATGAACTTACGAGAAAGCCTAAACGAACACCTCACCGCACTAACCGCACTAACCAACGAACTAACCTCAGATTTTAGTGATCTAATTACATTCATAACAACCTTACATCAAGGCATGATCCATCCTAACGTGATGTCAAATACCCAAATAACTTCCTTGCTACGTAACGCCACGACTTATCTCCCCGAAGGTACTAGTTTCCCTATTCCCATAACAGAAGCAAACATGCACTTAATACAAAAGGTTAGTCACGTCACGGCATACAGCACAAATGAAAACTTAATCGTTCTCCTCAAAATCCCTTTGATAACTGCCGAAACCTCTGAATTATACAAAGTTACGTCGGTACCCGCGAAACTTTATGATAACATCTCCCATTATTCCACGGTGGAAATAAATTACGATAAAATAATAATTACAAAAAACAGTCGCACCTATTCCATCGTAAAATTTGAACTCGACAAACTGAAACATATCGGAGATTCCTATCTATGCGATGCTATCATGCCCATATACCAACTACGAGAATATGCCCCATGTGAGATACAGCTATATTTCAATGCGAATAAACTACACAGAAATTGCAAGATACGTCACCTCATACTTGAAAAAACACTTTGGTTACAAATGAATAACCCCTCCTCTCTAATTTATGTTGCGGACAAACCGGAGGACATTTCGATAGAATGCGAAAACCATAACGTATATCGCGAAACGCTATTCGGGTCGGGAATCCTAACCCTCAAAAAAAGGTGCACCCTGACGACTGCAGATTTAACCCTAACCTCCCCAGGCTACATAACACAAAACTTTCAACTCAACTTCGCACCATCGTTCAATCTAACCTACGAAACTTTTAACTTCAGCAGAACCTCTCCGTACATAACTAATTTGGAGAAAGATACCAAAATGACAAAGCTTATTCAACACCCCCACGAAATTAATTCCATTAGTAAATACCTAGAAGAAATAAATAAAGAATTAGACAACATAGACGAATCAAATCTCACCTCACACATAGTATTGCACCCAATAACTATTACCACTTACCTTGTAATCGCAGGAATAATACTTACCATGGCCTATTTAATTTACCACAAGTCCAAAAATCCCAAAAGGGACCCGGATAACCACGTAACCACTATAAACATACCCCACCTCCCGACCACTGCAGCAGCAGTAGATCAAAATCACGCGAGCGTATAACAAATGTAGCGAATATACATAGCAAGTAAGAACACGATTATACACAGATTGTACCGGGAAAATTTGTATCGGAATGCATGTATGGGTGAGTGTGTGGCTGGTCGAAAAATTCGCGAACTAATTTTTCTTTTTAAGGGGGGAGGGATGTTATACGCGCGTAACGCACAATTAAGATTATCCTCTAACATTTATTATTTCATACTATTTCTCGCGCTTCTTCGAAATCACCTTATCTCGCGATATTTCTCACTAGCATTGTATTCTTCGAAATCACCTTATCTGTAAGAGTATACCATCCGGTCGTGCCGTGCGCGACGCTGAAAACCGCTGAGCCCACGGCACGTGCGCGAAGAGCGCGTGGGAACGGCCCTCGGACGATTTACAAAAACTGCATAGGTAAACCAAAGTTGGGCGGTTGCTAGGCCAAAACCCCACTCCGATTTTCTGAAAAACGTCGCGTGCATAAAACACGCGACGCCGGCCCGCGCGCCAGATTCAGGCAGAAATACTCATAGTAAGAATATCATTAGAGAAACGGTCAGCTAATAGATAGCGAAGTACAAATCGGACGCCCTAGCTTTTCTGTATTTTACACGGAGCAAGAGTAGTTAGCTTTTGAGCAGGCTCTTGGAATCGCGAACGGGAGTGAACGATTGAGTGCCGTTTGAAGGAGTGATAGAATAAGTATTTTAAATAAAGTTACTTCATTTACTTGTACGCGGAGTTCCAACTCTTAATTGGCAACGATCCCTACAACATATCCAAGAACATCCTGGACAAGCTTATCCTGACCGGAGCAATATCTCAAAATTGCACCTAACACCCCGGCCGGATAACAGCAAAAAAGAAATTGCTATATCTGCGAAAACAGAGCAGCAAATTTTTTCGTTATTTTTTCACAACAAGTGCGAAGTCTTCTCTAAAGAATGACGCAAGAAACTCGATGGACGTCTTAAAACTTTTGGAGATATGATTTTTTATTCGCCAGCGCGCCCCTCAGACGCAGCCCTGCCAATTCAGTCAGATGGTAGTTTGAAGTGAAAAGTTGTGGTGTAATTGTTTTTATTGGCTTACTTTATGTTTTTTGGGGTGCTGAACACGAATCTGAAGTTGTATAACAAAATTTTTCACGGCAAATATGACAAATCATCAAAACACGCTAAAAAATTTTGTTTTTGGATTATTACTTGAGAAGTGAGCGTTTTACGCAAAAGGTGGATCAATATCAAAATAAAGATGAGAAAATTACCCACAATTCATGTTTTTATTATTTTTTGGTACGACATATAATTTTGCGGCAAAGGGGCCTTATAACTGGACATAACTTGGCGGAAATAAATCGTACGGACATCATTTTTTTTTAATTTACAGGGAAAGTCCATATTTCACAATGGTTGTCATGATACATAGTTACGAGAAAAATTTTGTCTACCCCGAAAAATGTGTGAAAGTATGCAATTTTTTGGAGACATAACACGTCTTTACTTTTGTTAGGACGGCGAGAGGGGGAGGCTAAATTCAAAATTTAACCGCAGTTCCTTAAAGAACAGAGTTCACCCTTTAAAATAAAAACAAAATTTTTCAGATATGATCATTTTTCGCGGAGTTATGCTCATTTGAAGCTGGGAAACTTTTTGACGTAAATTTTTGTTGCGTTGATTTTGATGCCCATTTATGACATATGGTTTTCCCGTAAAGGGGCGGGAAAACCATATGTCGTACAAAAAAACGGTAAGAACATGAATTGTAAGTAATTTTCTCATCTTTATTTTGATATCGATCCACCTTTTGCGTAAAACGCTCACTTCTCAAGTAATAAGCCAAAAACAAAATTTTTTAGCGTTTTTTGATGATTTGTCATATTTGCCGTGAAAAATTTTGTTATACAACTTCAGATTCGTGTTCAGCACCCCAAAAAACATAAAATAGGCCAATAAAAACAATTACACCACAACTTTTCACTTCAAACTACCATTGGACTGAATTGCAGGGCTGCGTCTGAGGGGCGCGCTGGCGAATAAAAAATCATATCTCCAAAAGTTTTAAAACGTCCATCGAATTTCTTGCGTCATTCTTTAGAGAAGACTTCGCACTTGTTGTAAAAAAATAACGAAAAAATTTGCCGCTCTGTTTTCGCAGATACAGCAATTTCTTTTTTTCAAACTAACTTTTTTAATGTTTATAAACGTGATGTAACAATTATGTATTTTTTTATGGAAAGCTTGATCTTTTATGAATGTAGCCAAACTTGTCGGAATGCAATATTGTTAATAGTTCGGGAGATATGCATTTTTTAAAATAACCTTACCTAAAAGTTTGAGAGGCTGTAACTCAAAAAGTTTTCAAAAATTCGATGTTTTTTTTTACCAAAATTTTTTTCTCCGCGAGTACTACATGGTCACAGAAATTCAACAAAATTCTCGACCATATGTGTAAAAAAAAGTTTTTTGACGCGAAATGACCCATATGCAAGATTTTAATAAAATTACAGATCTCTGTAATATGTCCGCGTGGCTCGAAGACCGAGTTAGCCTGAGTGAATTCGAGCAAGCTCGAACGGATCTATTTGGGTCCGCTTTGGTCGCACACAACGATAAGAAGCGATAAAAATTACACGTATACTCTACACAACGGTTGGCCCATAGTGCGGAGGCCTGAACGATTCCCGTTCAGCCAGTCGCTTGGAAGCTGGAAATGAATCTTGCGAGCCCGATTAGGCGGGGGCAGGGGCAGGCTGAAGCGACAGAGCATTTTTTGCACTGGTCACTTTATGCAGACTTAGCTCGGAATAGATAGTACCAAAACTAATTTTTGCATACATCTTTATAACGTCGTTATAAACAACGTGTCAAAAGTCCTCGTCGATATCATGTGCGTTTAAAAGTTATTCAAGGTCAAAGGTAAAAAAATGACCTTTTCTTAAATATCTCTTTTTCTATTAGTTTCACGATAAAAAGTTTTAGACAAAAATGACAGAGGAGATAATTATCTACAAAAAAAGTTTTACGATCTTCTTATGTACTAGTCGTCATTATTGCGCCATACGGCCTGTAATGTACCTAGTATTGCGAAAATATGATTTTTTTTATTAAAAGCACATGACCTTTTCGTATACAGGGTGTCCCGTAACTACCCTAAAATCGGTAAATGAGGGGTAGCTGGGGTGATTCTGAACAAGTTTTTCCTTAAAAATAATGTTGTAACCGTTCTCGTTTTTGAGTTATTAACGAAACGGCTAGGCCAATCCCAGCCCGTATCGGGCGCGCGCTCGAAACGAGAGTGTGGTCTCTGGATCGTGCTCGACCGCGAGCTTGAACAAGTGCATCGCCTGTGTATCGAGGGAAGCGTACGGCAAATGTCACATCGCCTTCAAATAAACTAATACTCGTTGAATAACTGTGTCCGATGCTCTTACCCGTGATTCAATAGGAACGAAGATTGTAGTATTTGTGGAAAAAATGTTTCCCTTAACAGCACGTTTTCAGGTGGATAAATTATCGTTAGAATAATTTATAATTACTAACGTTAGAAAAGCCTTGTTAAACTCACCCATTCGTCCACGAATCACCATGCCTCGACGAAAGTAGGTCATTGGCACTAGGTCACAGTGCCGATTTTGCTTTCCTAAGAATCTCGAGAGCCTCAACTGCTCATTTTAAGGCCGGGTCTGTGAACTCACTTGACACTGACACACACAGTATGTTAGAATATACGTGTAATGAATTCTTTTTGGTCTAGAACTTTCGGAGGTTCTGGGGTAAGTGCTGAGCGGTTCAACTCGGTCCTCTTACCAGGAGGCTACGCCTTCCCCACTCCGTGGCCAGATCCTTTTTTTGTTTCAAACGTTCATCTTTTCCAAAGACAGAGAGCATCGATGACGTCGGGTCATCGGTCCTCTCCCTCTTTCTTTCTTTCTGCACGCGCTCTATCGGTGCTCGACATCGAGGCGTCGGGCCCCTTGTCGCACGACGAGAGGACTACACTCGCGGTACCAAGAACCGCGAGGAATATACAAACTAACGTATCTCCAAGCATTGCCGAACCTAAACATCGGTGACAGATTTAAGGTTCCGGCTCTCGGGACACAATGCCCCTTAGAAACGGCCCATGCCACCCAAAACGTCGAACGCAACGTGTGCGTCTCCTTTAAAATATAGCTATCGCTAACAAGTAGGAACGGCGCTTGCCTAATTTATGGCAGGGCGCACGGCTAATCGCAGGTACGCGGACACCCCCGAGAGTCGAGCGGCGATCGGCGATCGGGTCACTTTACCGAACGTGCATTTCACCGCACGAGCACTGTTACCGATATTCCCTAATAAAATAATTATGATTGAACGTGAATGAACCTATGTAAGAGATATTGGCGGTCCTGAAAAGGGCCCATTGTTGTTATACGAAAATTGCCAAGTTTAGTTCGGTATATTCGGTGGCCCTGAAAAGGGCCGATTGTTATTGCCAAAATTGCCAAGATCGGCTCGACGTACACTCCTCGCGCTTGCATGCACGTCTCGGAGCACCGGCGGACGTTGCGCTGCACTTCTTCCGATGTTTCTCGATTAAGAAACGTAGCAAATATCCTGAAATACTCCGCGTTAGTTCGTTGCTGTATGGTACCCGTTCGGTTTGAAAAACGATTCTGCCAGCTCTAGCGTTTCTTGGGTCTTGCTTAGAAGGACGTTCGTTAGGGAAGGGATATTTTTACAATAGTACAACATAGTGGCTCGCACATTTGGAGTCAATTCAGCCAAAAAATACCCGTGCGCTCGGGGCGGCCGCATGGTTTTCGTCACTACGATCTTGCTAGCGGGGTAAATGTGCACAGCCCAGAGTGTGCCATAAATTTCACTGTTGTAAGTACCGTGCTGTAAAGGGAAAGTCTGCTATTTTGTGAAACACGTGGATCGGCTTAAAACTGCATCGGCAGCTTACACGCAACGTAAACCTTTAATATTTTCTTACGATTCTTTCCGCGAAGACGGAACAGTACACACAACTTGGAAAATGATCAATTTAATATTGTATTGTATTAGCGAATAACAATCGGCCCTTTTCAGGGCCACCAAATATCTCTAACGTAGGTTCAATTACGTTTCTCTACATAAGTGCTTATTCGGAGTTATCGGTGAAAGTGCTCGGGGGTGTCCGCGTACCTGCGATTAGCCGTGCGCCCTGCCATAAATTAGGCAAGTGCCGTTCCTACTGTGTGTGTCAGTGTCGAGTGAGTTCACCGATCCGGCCGTAAAATCAGCTGTGAGGTTCTCGAGATTCTTACGAAGGACAAAATCGACACTGTGACCTACTGCCAACGACCTATTTCCGTCGAGGGCAGGTTGATTCGTGGACGAAAAGGTGATTTTAACAATATTCTTGTAACGTTAGTTATTCACATCGTTTATGTTAGACCATAATTTATCCACCTGAAAACTTTTCATACCTCTCTAATTACGAGTGACATTATTGAACACAGTTATTCAATGACTATTAGTTTATTTGAAGACGATATGTGATATTTGCCGTATGCTTTTCTCGATACCCACGCGATCTACTTGTTCACGCTCGCGGCGGAGCGTGTCAGAGTCCACACTCTCGTTTCGAGCGCGCGCTCGATACGCGCTCGGATTGGGTTAGCCGTTTCGTTAATAATTCAAAATAGAGGGCGCTTACAACATTATTGCTAAGGAAAAAGGTGTTCAGGATCACCCCAGCTACCCCTCATATCATGGAAATCGATCAGATACGGGACACCCTGTATAGTACGTGTTACATAAACTGTCTGACTTTTTCCTAACTGTATAACCCGTACAATTTCTGTTTCATTTCGTTTCTCTCTTACAATTAGTCTCATTTTCGCATTTTATAATACAAGGTGTCCCGAAAATGTGCAAGCTGCCCTTATTTAGGAGATATCAACGAAAAACTGCAGCCAATCAGAGTGCTCGCATAGGAGACGAGCCGCAGCGGCAGCGATTGGTAGTCTAGTGGTACAAGCTGTCGGCATGTACCGAAGCGAGTGTGTTGATCATAAATAACCCCCTTTCGAGGGACCCTACGGGAAAGATATCCTTACAAAAACTTTTCGAGGCACGATCGTATAAACACCGTCCAGAATGAGAGACAGTGCACGGTAAGAAAAGAAATTCACCTACGTTTATCGATAAATTAAAATAAGCGCTCACCTTTTCGCCCAAAAATTCCCTTAACGCTCGAACACGCGTGTCATTATGTTACTGGGTCATCGTGACGATCTTACTAGGGGACCACCAGGACTCGACATCACCGATTTTGATGAAATTTACAGGGTTTGCAGGGTTCCCCCTAAAACTCAAATTGGTCAAGCGGCACGATCCACTATCCTGAAAGAGCCGAGAAAAAAAATTTGGAAGTTTGGTAATATAACCTAGTTAATACATGACCTAGGTAATACAACTAATCTTTTTTTCGTTGAAGTAAAAAATATGAAAAAAATTTTTTCGTGCACTATTACGCTATATACGTCCATATAAAAAAAAAATTTGAAAATTTTTGTATTCGAACATAAACCTTAAACCTAAAGTCAAAAATATAAGCGTCGACAGGTCAGCGTGTAGCGGTCCAGCGTGGTAATACTGTGATCGCTGGTTCGAGTCCTGCCGATGCCCGTGACTTTTTTCTTTTTTTCGTTTTTTTCTTTCTTTGAATATTTGTGGATGCGTGTAAAGTAGTAATTTTTTTAATAAGAATAAATGTAATATCGTTCGGAAAATAAGCATAATTTACGTTGATAAACATTTTTTTGGCGTCGCAGTTTTGAAACGATTATTACTGTGCCAGTAGTTTGCAACTACTTTCTAAAAGTACCTACCCGCAGGACACAGCTACTCCTAAACAAAGGCGTTTTCCCTAACGGGATTTACAGGTAATCGCTGGACAATTCGGGTGTGCGGCGTCCTGCCTAAGGATGAACAGTCCTGACTCACATTTGTCACGTAGCTTTCGAAGTGAGAAGAAGTGTCGATTGCAATATTCTGTGCGGTGTTAGTTTGTTTGTTTGGTACACTCATTATGTCGGACAGTGAAATCGTCCCTGGTCCTTCAACGGCCGAAGACGTTGTTGGTGGCGGAGAAATTACCTGTGCAATGGAAAAGGAGGATTTCAAAGATGCGTGGACGTACTGCGAGAAGCAATTCATAGAGGAAGGCTTAATGGCGGGAACATCCTCCGCGAAAATGAGCGAGAGGGCATTGGTACTGGCGCAGAATTTCTATGCAGACACGCTGTATAGTATTGAAGCGAAGATACATGTAACAGACGAAGAGCTTATTACAGCAGATGAACTCGACGATAATAATTCGTTCGAGTCCGTTTCCGCATCCGGATCCGGATCCGATTCTTCAAGTGAATTCGAACCGGACAAAAAAAAATCGAGACCTCTCGATTATGTGCCAGTCGGCTACAAGATCAAAGTTTTGAAAATAGTCGAAGCGCATCCGCATTGGAACTTGAAGACGCTTCAAAGAAAAGAATGCCACAGTCTAAAAAGTTTACGGTGTCTCACGCTTTGGGAAGAACAAATTAAAAATGGAGGAACGGAGCGTGATAAGTACCACATAATTGATTCCTGGACGAACAATAGGTTTGTTGAAGCACGCGACAATTGCCAACAAGTGACGACGCGAAACTTACAAGAGTGGGCATTGGCTGCTGCATGCCAATTTAACAATTTTCATTTTATGGCATCAGGCTCATGGGTGGAACGCTTCAAAGCCAAACACCGTATTCGGCAACGGAAGATAACAAAATGGGTGACGGAATTAGAAGTTGCGTCCACGGAAGATATTTTGACCTCTGCCAAAACTTTTCGAATTCAGGCGCATCTTTTAATTCCCCAATTCTATCCTGACTAGGTTATCAACACGGATCAGACAGGTATTTAACAAATTTTCTTATTCTTTGTGGATACTCAAAAGTATTGACTTTCACATAACTAATATTAACTCCTTCAAAATATTTTTCAGGCTGTCAATATCAATCCACGATAAACCGGACGCTGACCGAAAAGGGCTCCAAATAATTTTTGTTGCTAGGAAAAATATGAATAAGGTCACACATTCGTATACCGCTCAATATAGCATCACGTTGTCGGGAAAATTGTTGCCCACCGTATTTGTGTGCCTGCAAGAGGCAACAGGCTCATTCGGACCCCCGAATTGTAAATATTGTGGAGGAATATCTACGAATTTATAAGAATGTAGCTGTTGTAGCATCCAAATCCGGAAAATTGACAACGACTTTATATATCGAATTTTTAAAAAAATGTGTCAAGCCTTACGTAAAAGACAGTAAATTTCTTTTACTTCTGGATTCATGGGGCGGGCAGACAAATCCGGAAATTTACGATACACAATTCGTTGACGAAAATAAAGCACCGACGTGTACGATTAAAGTAATTCCCCCGAAATGTATGCCGATAGCACAGCCATGCGACGTTTATTTTTATCGCCAAGTTAAAAACTTTATTAACCGCCTACAAAATTGTTCTTATTTAATTGAGGCAAAACGCGAAATTACGTCAAGGGAGGATTGTATAAAAATTCACGCGATAGTCCACCATCAACTATCGTCTCCAATTTTTGCCCGAATGATTAGGTTCGCTTGGTTCGCGTCAAAATTATCTACCGAGAGGGAGGTATTTGACAATGTCAATGAAGTGTGCTTCCCAAGCAGAATATTGCAGACGCCATGCGATTGCAAAAGTGCTGCCTTTGTTGCTTGCGCTAGGTGTAGAAAGAGTTTATGCTTTCCCTGTTTTTATGACAAGTACCATTGTGGTTCCTGCGATACAACAAATATCGTGTAATATTTGATTACAGAGATAATATTTTACACGATATTTGTTGTATTCATTGTATATATTATTTGTGTTAAAATTGTATATTATTGTATATCCTCGTGCATTCTTGTATATTATTGCGTATTCTCGTGTATTCCTGCATATTGTATATTCTGGTGTATTATATATCTTGTATACATTGATATTTATGCTTATTTTCCGAACGATATTACATTTATCCTTATTAAAAAAATTACTACTTTACACGCATCCACAAATATTCAAAGAAAGAAAAAAACGAAAAAAAGAAAAAAGTCACGGGCATCGGCAGGACTCGAACCAGCGATCACAGTATTACCACGCTGGACCGCTACACGCTGACCCGTCGACGCTTATATTTTTGACTTTAGGTTTAAGGTTATGTTCGAATACAAAAATTTTCAAAATTTTTTTTTATATGGACGTATATAGCGTAATAGCGCACGAAAAAATTTTTCAAATTTTTTTACTTCAATTTTCAAACTTCAAAATTTTTTTTCTCGGCTCTTTCTGGATAGTGGGTCGTGCCGCTTTACCAATTTGAGTTTTAGGGGGAACCCTGCAAACCCTGTAAATTTCATCAAAATCGGTGATGTCGAGTCCTGGTGGTCCCCTTGTTAGAAGTATGGACGTGCAGCGCGTAGCTAATCGCAGATATACGGGCATCCCCGAGAGTCGAGCGACGGATCGACAATGTACCTTTACCGAACGTGCACTTCACCGCGCGGTCACTAGCGCCGAGAACTTGTAATAAAACAAACATGACAGTCTTAAAACGTCGTATTTGCAACTTTCACTGCCAAGGTATAGCAGCAATTTGTATTTTTCTAGTAGATCACCCTTAGGGTTAAACTCTTCAACGGACGCAGAGAAATTTTTACGCGTCTTTGTGAAACTTTGGTTCTACGGTGGGACGAGTCTGGCCTTTCTGCAAAGCGTTTCCACGTGTGCTTTCACTGAATCTTGACAATTTCCAAGAACCGAGAATAATCTAACTGTTTCAAGAAAACTTTCTGTCAGTATCTTTCGTAAGTCCATCGTTTAGCCATGACTGCCGAAATAAAATGATGTTACGGAACGATTCGGTTATTAAAAGATATCTCACACGGTGACCATTTTCGCCACACCGATGCTGCGATGAATGAAAGAATGCGTTCGATGTCGTTTGGAATTGTGTTACGGTGGAATTTGACTCATCGAGCCAGCGACGTTTTGAAAACAATCGGCCCTTGAATGAATAATAATCGAGCATCATTGGATGGCTACGTCTATCGTCCGTACCTCCCATAACAATATGATAGTTGTTAGAGCCATTCCCTTGACACAAAATTCCGTCCCTGTGCATAATTGTTTTATTACAAGTTCTCGGCGCTAGTGACCGCGCGGTGAAGTGCCCGTTCGGTAAAGGGACGGTACATTGTCGGTCGGTCGCTCGACTCTCGGGGGTGCCCGTATATCTGCGATTAGCTACGCGCTGCCCGTCCATACGTTTAAGATTGGCACGATGACCCAGTAACATAATGATACGCGTGTTCGAGCGTCAAGGGAATTTTTGGGCGAACAGATGAGCAATTGTTTTAATTTATCGATAAACGTAGGTGAATTTCTTTTCTTATCGTGCACCGTGTCTCATTCCGGTCTGTGTTTATACGATCGTGCCTCGAAAAGTTTTCATAAGGATATCTTTCCCGTAGGGACCCTCGAAAGGGGGTTATTTATGATCAACACACTCGCTTCGGTACAATGTACCTCGTAAATGCTTGTCGAGAATTTTTACGACCACATGCACGCTCGCCTGTCGGTGTGATCTATCTGCTCTCTCTCTTGTTTCTCTCGTTTCTCTCTCTGTCATGGCGTCGCACGTTAGCAATGCCGCGGTATCGGTCCTCTCTGTTTTTTCGGAGAGTCTGTCCTGCTCGCACCATCCAGGCACACGGACGAGTAGAGGGCCCAATGTGTGTGAGAGATCAACTGCCACATGCGTACAGAGCTCGTCGGTGAGGCTGCTGTGAGTGCGAGAGTGACGCTCCGATGGAAAGAGAGAGAAGGACCCATTGGCAGAAAATTAGGGAGCTGGAGCAAAATGCATGCAGCTTTCTCGACGGCAGACGCCAGAAGCGCACGTGTGTGCGTCCATGTGCCTCGCAAGCGAGAGGGCGCGTGTAAAAGAATGGGAGAGACGTATACCGTTAAGTTATATGCCGCGAAGTAGCATGCGGAATCGAATCCGAAAAGGAAGCGATAGGAGAGGTTAAAATGAAATAAATCGACATCCATTTTAGAGAAAAGTCGTTTGGATTTCCAATGAAATATTCATAAACGCCTCGAATGCAATGAAATCGGTTCTCTGCTGAACCGTTGAATGATTACGATACGTATTATATACCGATATGTATTTTGTTATTAATATATCCGTATTTCTTATAAACTATCTACTTATAAATTATCATAGAACGCATAAACAAGGGCAAGGCGACTAATCAGCGTAATTTTTTGCAAAAATTAAGGTCAATTTATTTAATTTCTTGGAGAAATCGCTACTCTTACACGTTAGGAACCTCCTGCATATCGTTAAAAATTAAATAAACCGATATCCATTTTAGAGAAAAATATAGATTGTGGGATTATTTTCGTGTCACTAGCGTGCTTTCACTATCAGTTAGGTTGGCGGTACTGAGCGAAATGCATGGCGCAGCTCGCACGTTGGTTGGTAGCACTGAATACCGCAGGCTGCCTCCATGTGCTTCTCGATCAAGATCGATTCGAGATCACGTGTGAACGTGTATTCTTTAATACACATCATTTCTTTTTATTTCAATTAAACAATGTGTTGAGTTATTCCTATTAATAATATAATCTCCCAATCACCATCCCATATATTTTGTTATTTATATATGCGTTTTGTTGATAAACTATCTATTTGTCAAGCAACATATGTATTTATAGTTATAAAAAAATGTATGTATCATATACATATATAAATCAAGCGAGATATCATGTAATATCATTCTACCAATACATCAAATAATTAAATTTATAAGTAGATAGTTTATAAGAAATACGGATATATTAATAACAAAATATATATCGGTATATAATACGTATTGTAATAATTCAACGGTTCAGCAGAGAACCGATTTCATTGCATTCGAGGCGTTTATGAATATTTCATTGGAAATCCAAACGATTTTTCTCTAAAATGGATGTCGATTTATTTCATTTTAACCTCTCCTATCGCTTCCTTTTCGGATTCGATTCCGCATGCTACTTCGCGGCATATAACTTAACGGTATACGTCTCTCCCATTCTTTTATACGCGCCCTCTCGCTTGCGAGGCACATGGACGCACACACGTGCGCTTCTGGCGTCTGCCGTCGAGAAAGCTGCATGCATTTTGCTCCAGCTCCCTAATTTTCTGCCAATGGGTCCTTCTCTCTCTTTCCATCGGAGCGTCACTCTCGCACTCACAGCAGCCTCACCGACGAGCTCTGTACGCATGTGGCAGTTGATCTCTCACACACATTGCGCCCTCTACTCGTCCGTGTGCCTGGATGGTGCGAGCAGGACAGACTCTCCGAAAAAACAGAGAGGACCGATCCGCGGCGTTGCTAACGTGCGACGCCATGACAGAGAGAGAAACGACAGAAACAAGAGAGAGGGCAGATAGATCACACCGACAGGCGAGCGTGCATGTGGTCGTAAAAATTCTCGACAAGCATTTACGAGGTACATTGTACATGCCGACAGCTCGTACCACTAGACTACCGATCGCTGCCGCTGCGGCTCGTCTCCTATGCGAGCACTCTGATTGGCTGCCGTTTTTCGTTAATATCTCCTTCACAAGCGCGGCTTTCCCATTTCGATAAGGACAAACCTGCTCGAAATTACCTCAGGTATATCACGTTTCCGGCTTGTGCGACATTTACGGGACACCTTGTATAGTGCGACTACCCTCTCACTCAACAGTTAGGTTCTTCTTTCTCCTTCGCGCGCTCCGTCTCACTCACAGCATTCAGGCACGCGACAAAAGCCGTGAGCACGCCACCTAACCGACGCATGGATCGTGTTACGAATGCATCCGTCAAACCGAATTTTTCGACTCTTGAATTGCACTTGGCGACAAGAAGACCGCCTTAACTTTCCCTTTTTAAAACGCAAACCTAGTTTCTTTATTTGTCTAATGACCATGAGCCGCCTAAACGGACCTTTCCCATTAGGACTGCCCGGCGCCAGGGCCTACGACAATTTTACTATCTCTCTCTCTCCTTCTGCACCACCCGCATAAACGCATACGCTGTTTTCTATCATGACCGACGTACTTCCTCCGAAGCCTAACGTTTTCCCGCTTTTTTCACAGCACCCGCGCCACCTTTTTCTAAGACTTAACCCGCCTGGACCACAGCAACCAACCACCGTCAGAGTTTCCCTAAAATCTTACCCACCCCACTCCAATCGAACTTATATAATGCGAGGTTTAGACGGCCTCGTGGTCTTTAGTATTTTTCAACTCGACTAATTAACAGTGATTTTGGGACAGTTGCCCTTTTGATCGAGATTCTACTTTAGAAGCGTTCGCGTTTTCTTACGGCATCATAACTCGTCATCGCTCTTCCCCCGCAATACTCAGGCGTTAGAGTCAACTTATTTATTTCTAATTATTCAATTCCAATATAATAACTATAAGCATACGCTTTGTTAACTAAAACGTACAACAGGGATATTGTTAAATTGTCACTGCCTAAGGGTACAATCCAATTCTCCTGTACGATTTTAATTTACTTTGTTATTATTTTATTTCTCTCTCTCCCTTCACAACACTGAACACTAAACATGACTGTAAATTAATTGAGAACCATGTCATTGTAAAACTAATCATTTGAAGAATTTAATATTGAAGAATATATAAAAAATTGTTATTGCCATTCTAAATATGATTCCAAACTTTATTTGAATTAGAATAATACCTTTCCTTACGAATATATATAAGAATAGAAGTGCTGAGTAACGTCCTACAAACAATTCACTCTAACAGCTCGGAGTAAATTAACAATATTAAGGGCGTTGGATACCCTGAGCAAAACCCGTGCGTGACTTCAGCGACGGGTGGCGGACAATATGCGAACTACAGGCGCTTGAGGGGAGTAGTGTCCCCACTTTGCTCTTACGCGTCGAAGTCCCCCCGGCCCGCTGTACCCCTTACGTCCCGCTCGGGCCCACCGACAGAGTCAGATACGCACGCACACCTACAGAAACCATTCGCTACTCCGGTGCATTTCATGTCAATGAAACACGTGTTACCAGCTGTCATTCTCTGATCCATTTCAGTTACGAATAAGCACCGTTTTGATTTTGGTAATCATTTCTGTTGTGACTAACAATATAGGATTACAATTCGATAACTAGTATCAAAATGGTATAATTTATACAATTTGACCATGACTGAAAAATCACGTAAAAATGTGAATCCATATAATATAATGGTAGGTATGTATATGGATCAACTGTCATTGCATTGCATACGAAACTCAAGAACTCTGACATAATAGAACAAATTAGAATCAAAGAGGTATCGAATAAAGCGATAGTAGCTCTTTGCAAGTTGGTGACATTTTCCGAATTGTCAAACACTGCCCAGATTTCACCATGTGGAGGTCGCTATTTTTGAAATCCAAAGTCAGAACTAGCGCGAAATACACCCGTCGGTGTGTTTTCCTTCGCACTTGTTCAAGGCCCCTTGAGAAGTGCCGGGACCCTGTGGATTTCGGTAGGCCTTGTTTATACCCGCAACGGCTAGGCACGGCTAGACGTTGGAGTTCTTTGAATTTTCACTGCACGAGAAGGAGTGACCGCGACGGAGCGAGGGAGGAAGAGAGAAGGTCTTTTATGTGGCGAAAATCGGGGTTCGTCCAACGTCTAGCGGTCCCCGGTATAAGCAGGTATAAGTGAGGCCTGCCGAAATGTACGAAATGTACGTGCTACCTTTCTCGGTTATAGAATGCTACGGTCATCGAATGCACGATATGACATTGTTACGGCGTAAAGTAACGTATACCTGTTCGATTACCCCTTTTATCTGAATGTAAGTCACCGGGATTTTGTCACTACGTTGGGAAAACCTAGGATTTTAGACTTCTCAACAATGACAAACACAAGAGTAACGTGAAATCTGGGACGTACTTGTTTCACATATTGTTACAATATTGTTGTAACAGTATTATTCTTTAATTATTCACGTGTTTCGTGAGAACTTATGTATGTATGTCTAACTTTCTTAAAAAAATTTTGGTTTCATTTTTTTTCCCGTAATAGGAAAGATTGACAGAATAAAAATTGAATGTTTATTTGACGATCAATCTGACCGTGGATTATATCTGCGAACCAGATATAATTACCCCTCGCTGTGACTTCACGGCGGCGCGCCGCTGAAGGCAGTGCATGGATTTACGTTATAAATTCTCCAACCCGTGTTAGATATCCGATTTGGATAATTAATGGCTCTTTTGATAGATAAAAGATGAATATACAATCGTTATCGTTCAGAATTTCTGTAAATGGCTTTTTTCTGTTCCGGAAAATGTTTTTAAACTTTTTAACGCTCTTTTCTCCACGAAGAATACATTTTTCCAAAATTCTAAAATATCATGCGCATTCCTTCATGTTTTATCTTTCAAATGAGTCCTTGATCATCGAAATTGGTCAAGAAGCATTCTATGGGAAACGCAGAGCGTTATACCCTTACGATACATTGCGTGGTGGAGACGGGACGGAAAGTCAAAAAGGCCCGAGCGGCTCGAGTTGGCTTATTCGCATGAGTTTAGAATGGATCAGAGTTGTGTGCCGTCGGTGTGATTTTCCGCTGTAACGGTAAACACCTATACATTGACCGCACGCCTAGCCAACTTACACGCACACCAGCTCATGCTTGTGCGTTAGGTTCGTAGTGGGGGAAGGAGTTTCGGCTCTTCTGCCGCTAAAATTGGGGTCGCTAGCAGATGCAGAATATTTTTCAGGATTTTTCACGAAAATGGGCGAAAACACGCATTAGCTCGTCGGATGCACAGGTCGTAATTCTCGACCGATTTTGATGAACAATAGCTCGTTTGAAAGATAAAGGATGATCCATGCGTTGTCGAGAAGCCGAATTTTGATAAAAAATTTCTTTCCATGCGTAAAATTGTCTTGAACTTTAGCAATTTTTTTAATCACTATTTGTTGATAAAAAAAAGGTTTTATCAAAATTCGGCTTCTCGACAACGCATGGATCATCCTTTATCTTTCAAACGAGCTATTGTTCATCAAAATCGGTCAACAATTGTGGCCTGTGCATTCGACGGCGTAAACCCTTCCAAAACGGGGGGGTATCCAACGCCCTTAAAGTTACGGGAATCTCTTAACGCGTTAAAGTTAATACGAACATTTATTCCGCTCTAATGATTAACTCTTCGTACACAATAACGTAAAATCAGTGAACTATTAACTAACGCGTTTAAGAAACTCGCCCGGCTCGTAACAGCCCCAACATTTATATCCCAGACCTTGTCATATCGTCCTTCTAGTCCACTAATGTCTATTGTTGCGATTAATTTCCATGTTTCGTGGTAAATTCGTGCCTCTCCTAAGTCTTCTAATAAAACTGTCGAATTTATGTATTTTATAGAGATGTCTCCTTGTACGGTATTAGTCATCGTTGTGGTCATTGTTACTAGTAGCGTCAGGATCGTTAGTAGTGTCATCTGAAAAGTAAGGTTGCGTTCGGTCAATGTGTATTCTTACTCTGTTTCCGTTTTTTGCAATTTCTATATTATTATTTTCGAATAGTTGTGTTATGGGATATGGTCCATCCCAATTGTTGTCGAGTTTACGTCTGCGTATTCCGTCTGTTACCCATACTAAGTCCCCGATTTCGTACGTGGGTAACGTTCTGCAGATTCTTCTGTCGTGGTATTCCTTGCTGCGTTGTTTGGCTATTTCTAATTTTTGTTTAGCCCTAGCTAGTGTCTCGTTATGCCTCTCTTTCCATTTTTCTACAACCTCGTTGTATGTGAGGTTGTGTTGATTATCAAGGCTAGATGGGAGCTTTGCTTTCCGTCCAAATGTTAATTCAAATGGCGCGAATCCGTGACTTTCCGGAACTGCAGTATTGTACGCGAAATTTATGGTCTGCAGTTTCTGATCCCAGTATTGATTCCTTTCTGTGGTCTCTAAGGCTGTTCTAATCATATCCTTTATTACAGCGTGCGCTGTCTCGAGTGATCCGTTGGATTGCGGATGGTAATGTGCGAATATAATGTGCGGATATAATGTGGTTGTGGCATGTGCGAATTATGATATTGAATTTATGAGATACGAAATTTAGCATGTCCCTTAGCGTTTTAGTTTATACTTATTGTTAGCCATAGTAGATTCCTTCATGACAGGCGCGGCAAACCCCTGCTCTTTGAGTAAATTCGCAACCCGCCGCACAGCACGTCATTACCCTCTCCTCGTGGCTTTACTCACACCACGTCTCCGGCGTTCGACTCTGCGATAGCGCTGTTTTGTTTTTTTACTGGATCGTGTTACCGAAACGATTGATGAAAAAACTGCATGGTGTAGCGCTGTCCTTCTTTACGTTCGCACGGCGTGCCTACGACGTAGGTCTAAAAGCTGACGGGTGGGGGTAAAAAATAGCGCGTGAGGAGAGTGCATTTCTCCACCGTTTGCCAGGCCTGCTCTAAGAGATATCGTGGTGTTGTTTTTTGGCTTCTAAAGTATTCAAGGCTTATGTAAATGTCGTTCAGCCATTCTTTCTCGTCGTATTTTCCTAATTCAATTTTATTATCTGTTTCTGCTGGTTGCTTAGTGATTTATATCCATGGTCCTTTATTGGTATTTCTTAGGGTTTTTACACGTATTTCTTGGGTGGTGGTTAAGTTCCATATTGTGTAGTCGGCGTACAAGCTTTCTGGCGTCTCTAACGTTTCTTCTTGTTGTTCGGTGTTAATGGCGATATCCTCTAATGCTTGCTGTAGCAGATCGGTTTGTGGCGTGTTGATTGGAAATGTTCGTAAGAGAGCGTTTGCTGCCGCATTCTCTTTCCCTTTTACGTGTTGTATTTCGAAATCATACTCTTCCAATTTTAATTTTAATCTCATTAGTCGTGATGATAGGTCTTTTATTCCAAATAACCATACGAGTGCCTTATGGTCTGTGTGGATTTTGAATTTTCGTTCGAGTAGGTACTGTCTGAGTCTTTTTACCGCCCAGATAATAGCTAGTAGTTCCTTCTCCGTAATTGTATAATTCAAATCCGCCTTGTTTAATGTGCGTGATATGTAGCAATTTGGATGTCCATCTTCTGAGAGTACTGCTGCCAATCCTACGTTGGATGCACCCGTGGTAAGTGTAAATTCTTTTGCATAGTCCGGGTAATGAAGTACTGGTGTGGTACAAAATTTTTCCTTCAGTGTTTCGAAACTCTTCTGTGTCTTGTCCGTCCATACGAATTCCTTCTTTTTGGGTTACTTCCGTTAGGGGTTTACTGATGGTAGAATAACTTTTTATGAATTTCCTATAGTATCCTGTAAACCCTAGGAAGCTCCTAACTTCCGTTACGGTTGTTGGCCTCTTGAATTCCTTTACTGATCGAATTTTCTTGGGGTTTGGCTTTACTCCCTCCTTAGTTATCAGATGTCCTAGGTATTCCAATTCTGGTCTGAGGTATTCGCTCTTATCGGGCTGTAGTTTTAATCCCGTCGTTACCAGTCGTTTAAATAGAATTTTTAAGTTCTGATGATGTTCTTGTAGCGTGGTTCCGAATACGACAATGTCGTCTAAATACACAAAACAGTGTTTTCCTATGAGTCCCCTCAGTACGGTGTCCATCATCCTTTGGAACGTCGTTGGTGCATTCTTTAGCCCGAATGGCATTCGGTTATATTCGAAGTGCCCATTGGGTGTTGAGAATGCTGTATATTTCTTACTTGCTTCCTCCATAGGTATCTGGTGGAATCCTGAGCTTAAGTCGAACGCTGAAAAGTATTTAGCTTTGCCTAGGTGGTCGAGTATGTCTTCAATCAATGGCAGTGGATAAGCGTCTTGGCCCGTTTTTTCGTTAAACTTGCGGTAGTCTATCACAATTCTCCATTTCTTTTTCCCTGACGCGTCGGCCTTCTTTGGCACCACCCATACGGAAGAATTATACGGTGATTTGGAACTCTGGATGATTCCTTTCTCTAACATTTCCGTCATTTGCGTATTAATTTCATCTTTATGGATTTCCGGTGGTCGGTAGATTTCCGTATTTATGGGTTTTTTATCGGTTACCTTTATCACGTGATCGGTATCGAGAGAACACGGTAGTGGATCCCCAGGTAACGTAAATACTTGATTGTATCGCGCTATTGGTTGGCTCAACGAATTCCGTTCTGGTTCTTCTATGTGGTTGAGTCTCATGTTATCTATGAGGAGTCCGATCCGTTTTGTTCTCTCTGCCGGTGTCAGCGCATGGCGTTGTGCACACATAATTCTTACAGGCTGAATTTTAATTTTGTTCTGAGATATCTGTACTGGTATCTCCTCTTCGTTTCTAATGGGTACTCCAATTTGTTTGTTTCTGATTTTGTATATACCATTTTCTAGCAGGGGATGTCCCTTTATGGTTGCGTGTCCCTTTTTTTGTTCACACTGGTTGTATAGTACCTTACGTTGCTTGGGTGCTACGACGTATGCACTATCTCTTAGTGTGTAGCTTTTGTTATTCAATCGGAGTGTCGTGTTGCTAAAGCTGAAATTGAAGTCTTCCAGGAATGGTCTACCAACGAGTCCGTCTTCTGCCAAAGGGAACTGGTCTGATACTATGGTGAAGGGGATGGCTATGTCATGCTTTCCTAACAATATTTCTTCTGTTGCTTTATGTAACTCGTTTCCTATGTAAAATTGCCGTTCCTTTCTCGTTGCTCTATTTCGATATTCTGGGTGTATGGTGGATTCCTTGATTAGGTTCATTGATGATCCTGAGTCGATGAGGTCTTTTCCGAAATCTCTGGTTCCTCCCAGTTTCCATCTACAGTTCCATAATCTTCCGTCTGTACTGGATATTCTGTATCGTATGTTTCTATCTCTGCCGTCTCGTCTTCCAAAATCTGGTTTACTCGTTGTGGCGGTCGTTTGGGGTTTTGGGCATCGCGAAAATTTGTTCTTTTAAAGCATCGTTCCGTGGGGTGGCCGTTCACTCTGCAGTTGTTGCATTAAAGTTTCATGCGATTAAAATTCGGCTCTCCTTCCTTATCTTGCTGACGCGGCACAGCTGTTAGCATGCGAGATAGATGACGAGGTGTTGGTTTGTTGATAGGCAGGCCGTTGAACTGATTTGCTCGTGGCGGAGGCCTATTCTGTCTTCCTCTTTCGATCAGGGCCGTTTCTGTTTCCAGTGCTTCCATTCGTGCGTCGCGTAGAGTTACCGGGTGTGCTGCCCGTACTTGTAAGAATAGTTCGTCACGTAATCCTCCAATATATGTTTTAAATATATTTCTTTCTTCAAATTTTAAGGTTGCTCGCTTTTCTGTGGTTGACATTTCGTATCCGCACTGGTTTTGTATCGTGTACCGGGGTTCATTGTAGCGTTCCGTAAACCTCTTATCGTAGTTTAGTACGCTTTCACTAGGTAGTTGCCGGGTCTGAGTCAGTTTTGCTCGTGCAATTTCGTAGGATATCGCGGTGGACACATTGTCACGTAAAGCCTGATGCAGTCCGTTATAATTTATTATATCACTTCTCCTGATGCTGCGTTCGGCTTCTCCGGTAATCTTGTCATTTATTACAAAGTCTAGAAGTCTTTCAGGTCTACCGCAACTCAGTTGGGTGCGTTTTATTGATTTAATAAACTCCTCCACTCCCACGTCGTCGTAGCCCCTTACGAGGGGACTGCGTGGGGTGTAACGCCGATATTTGAATGCGGTTTGTTGCGTTGGGTACCTTGGGTCTACAGTTGACTAAATCCAAAGCCCTAGGTGTAGATAGGCGGCAGGCTCCGAGAAAAATAGGTGGAAATTTAGCGCGGGCGTGATATGCCTTAAATGTCTACCTCTAATCACAGCGGTCGGTGGCCAGCGGCTAGCGTACCAACCTACCACCCAGATGGCTCGTCTTCGCGTCCTGCGTAGTTTTTTTTTTTAATTTTTTTTTTAATATTAATTATAACGAACGGGTTTTTACAATAAAATTTCCAAATTATATTTACAAAGTATAAGTTCTTATATATACAAAGTATACATTTCTATATTTACAAAGTATACGTTTTTATATTTACAAAGTATACGTTTTTATATTTACAAAGTATACGTTTAATTATTCATGTGCTTCTCTAGTGCAATTCGTGGGGTGATATTTATCGTAGAAGCATGCAAAACAATAAAAATTTCGGCACCACGAGCATTGTGCAAATGCAGGGCTTCTTGCTTTGCAATTGGACTGCTTCAAAAAAAAAAAAATAAATAAATAAATAAATTCATGTAATTCTTTACGAAAGATACGAAGAAGAAGCACAATGCTCGTGGTGCCGAAATTTTTATTGCTTTGCAAGCTTCTACGATAAAAATCACCCCACGAATTGCATTGAAGAAGCACACAAATAAATAAACGTATACTTTGTAAATATAATTTGGAAATATTATTGTAAAAACCCGTTCGTTATAATTAGTATTAAAAACAAAAATGAAAAAAAAAATACGCAGGAGCGCGAACACGAGTCATTCCACGGCCACCGACCGCTGTGATTAGAGGTAAACATTTAAGGCATATCACGTGCGCGCTAAACTTCAAACCTGTTTTTCTCGGAACCTATCGCCCATCTACACCTAGGGCTCTGGATTTAGTCAACGGTAGACCCAAGGCAGGGGGTAGGATCTTTCATTCAAATCCGGTCAATTGGCTGGTTAGTTAGAGCCAAAATCGATACCCAGATGGAGCGCCCGGCGTCACATTGCGGCTGCGCAAAGCACGCCAAGCTAGGACGCCAAGCGTAATTGTCGAGCGCCATTTTGTACTTGTTTCTACTGTCCTCGGCGTCGTTACTCAGTTTTGAGCGTGTTTTTCTGTGGAGTGCTGTACGACAGGATAAAAATTAAATGTGATTAAGTCTTCCATAATTTGTTCACAAGTAAGTACATGAAGCATTAGAAACACGTGATTGAAAAAAGCGAAATCGAATTATAAATTAATATTGTTAATATTATTGCAGCAATGAGTAGTATTTGTTGCGTGCTTGGATGCCAGTCAGGGCGGTCAGTTCCATCACATTTATTTCCGAAAGCCCCTGCATGTTTCAACGCGTGGAAGGCTGCGTTAATATCCGAAAAAATAGCAAATTTGACCGACGCACAACTAAGTAAGCACGTTGTGTGCCACAAGCATTTTCTGGAATCTGATTATGTGCCCAATCTGATTCGATGAAGACTTCGAAGGGATGTGAGCGAGGTTGTGGAGGCTCCCTTTTATTCACAATATGCCAGTGCATGGTCAATAGTACGGAACCGGACTTTCAAAAGGAAAACACACCGGCACAACTACCATTAACAATGCAGTATTCCGAGGTCGGAAACTTAGAAGGCAGCGACCCTGATGCTGCAAGCATTATATTCAGCTTCTTATTAAAAACCCCGGAGTTGCAGAGTGCGATATCTGTGCATTGCAGCATGAAAAAATTGCACTTGCATGCGGAAATGCATACCAATTATTAATGGAACATATGGAAACATATTATTATACCGAAACCATTAAAACAGTGCTAGAATCTATATTATTAAGTAATATAGATTCTTACGATTTTGGTTGCGTAATGCATAGGTGCGCAAATGTCGAAACATTCATTAAAAAAATTGTGATGTTTTTTATTTACAAATGGTTAAAAAAAATTAATTTTATAATTTTCGGAAAAAATCAGTATTTCAATGCCGAAAGTCGTATAGAGACACAGGCGAGCCGCAAAAACTATTATAACATAAATAAAAGAAGGGTTTTGAACAGGTATTACTTATGTTTTTACTTAATACATATAACTAAAATTAAGTTCCACCTTAATTCTACTTCCATTGCACAGAGAAGTGATAAAAAAGGTTTTTCCTATTTACAACACAAGAGCAGTAAATAGTAAAAACCTCTATCACTTTCCTGTGCATTACCTTCCTCATAGCGTAACTTTTATCCGCGCTAGTACACGTACACGAGATTCGTTAATTATGTGTGCGTATGTGTCCCTGTGCCGTTTGCATGTGTGTGTGATTAGTTCCTTCAGAAGTCGATAACCAGATGGCAGGCAAGACAATTGACCAGGTCCAAAAGGAGGGGAGATCCCACCCCCTGACCCAAGGTACTCAACGCAACAAACCGCATTCAAATATCGGCGTTTCACCCCAGGCAGTCCCCTCGTTAGTGTGCGAGACGTATCAAATAGCATTCTGCGGGCTGTCCAATTCATCTCGATGCTGTATCGTTGCTGCTTCTTTCCTACTGTGCTGTCTTGCTGCCCGTTCTGGAGAATGTTCGGGTGTAGATTCCGGTGTTCGTGTCTTATTTCGTGGTTTAGCTCGCAGTAGTCGATTGCCCGATGATTCGTCTTCCTCTGTTACTTCTACGCTTAAGTGCTCCCAAATTCTTCTTCCTTCTTATCGCCTCTTGCTGTGTTCTTCCCGTGGCGCAGTTATTGAAAATTCCATCCGTTCGAACCGCTCCATTATTGCGTGCAGTTTATTGGTGATAGTAGATGCTGCTATATCTCCTGTGAGAGATCGTGTTGGAGACGTTGCGCGTGACATGGTTGCGGTTACGAAGGGATTTTGTATCCGTTCTATCACGTCTGTATCGCTTGTTGACGTATCTTCTTCAGTTGAAAAATCTCGTTTCGCGTTCCGGTAAATACTAAACGCCAGTTTGTTATGTTGGACAGCGGTTGGCTATAACCTTGCCTCCTGCCTTGTTTAAACAGAACAATTCCTCGCAAGCTATCTAACTGCTTGGTTGCAATTGTCAGTGTATCTCGGTTTTTATTAATGAAAGGGTCTGTGTGCAGAGCCTGGTCACTGAATCCTGAGATCCTCGTTAGGTTAACTCTTTTGACTGTCTGATGACTATCCTGACAGGATCGCCAGAATGTTACGGAGCAGTCACTTAACTCGCGTTTTTAAAAAGATGTGAAGCTACACCTAGGTGGTAACTCCACAGATTTATTCTCTTTAGGCAAGTTATACTATGACTCCGAGGACTCTACAATATTATATCTTAGCTTATAGTGGCTTGCTTTAGAAGTAGACTACCCGGACATTGGAGATGCGCTCTTACTTATGCTAATCCTTATCGCACTACGGGTTGTTGATGGGGGGGGGGGGGGGGGGTCCCCGTCTTAATCCTAACACTGAGCATAAAATGGTTTAAATACGTGGTTTAAAAAATGGTAAAATACGAAATATGGAGCTGATTGGGAAAAATTGATCTTTTTGAGATTATTTAATTGTATTTGCCAAACGGCTAACGATGCTACAAAATGTTTAGAATAAATATGATTTAAAATCAAGAGACAAGGTCTTGTCTCGGGCAAGTACAAGTATGCGAGACTAAACCTTCTATCTTGCCCGGGAAGAACGAAGAGGGGTTTTTGGAGGTGGTCAAACTGTATTAAACAATTAATTTAAAAAAAAGTGTAATAGCCATCGGAAAGGCCGCGTCGAGATGAGTAATTTGAGTACGATTTGATCAAAATTGGTCAAGGCAATCACGAGATATGGGATCTCAAAAATGGTAGTTTTTCGTAAGAAACGTCGTCTTCTCCGTTGTCTGCTCCGTCGTCTTCTCTGTAACGCAGTTAATAATATTTACCAATTCCTCACGAGACAATAGCGACCTTTTCGCTGCGCTCAACGGTATAGCCAATAAAATCGAGACACTCAGGTTCGTGAAATTTGGGTGTGCGGATGGGTACCCCCCCCCCCCCCCCCCCCCCGCCCTCAAGGTATACCGACCACGTCGCTCTCTCTCTGTCTCGCGATCAAATAAATTAGTAAAATCTGGATGGAGCGATTTGAATAAATCGGAAGACTGATAGGGATCGGAAAAATTTGTTTTCATAATTTTTTTGTTCGTGAAATAGAATCAATGGGGAGATTATCATTTCCGAGGCGACAAGATTTAACGCTTGATTCCGATAGTATGCTTGATTAGAAACACAAAATTCCTTAGCCAAATGTCCAGATTTTTGTTAGTTTACGAGATATAAGGACTTAAAGTTTCGAAAATGACAGGTTAGGGCACCCGCCATTCGTGCTCACGGCACTGATTCTCGCTGACTTTGTTCGTACTTTTCACTGCACGGTAATCACACTGACACGCAGAAACACACACTATCGCACCCACATTCACAAACCTTACCACCGCGACCCGTATTTGCTCCCGTACATGTATATGCAGTATATATAATATATAGTATATACTTCTTCTGCATTAAGTTTATATTTCGTTACGTGGTTGATTGACTACGACGAACTGGAATTAAATGATACGTCAAACTTACAAGAATCGAAAAGTTACCGTATATACGCATATGCGCATATGCTTGCTTCAGGAAGGTCACATATGCGTGTGGTTGCTTTACGAAAATTTGTATATGTATATGCTCGCTTTAGGAAGGTTCGCATATACGTATGCTTGCTTTAGGAAAGTGTACATACATGTATGCTTGCTTTAGGAAGACTTGCATACATGTATGCTTGCTTTAGGAAGGTTCACATCACGTATGGTTACTTTATGAAGATTGGCATACATGTATGCTTGCTTTAGGAAGGTTCATACACACGAAAAGTACGATCAAAGCCAGCGAGTATCAGTGCCGCGACCACGAATGGCGGCCGCCCTAACTTGTAATTTTGAAAAGCTCAAGTCCTTATATCTCGAAAACTAACGAAAATCTCGACTTTTGGCTCAGGAACTTTGTGTTTCTAATCAAAAATACTAACAGAATCAAGCGTTAAATCTTGTCGCCTCGGAAATGATAATCGTGCCGAATCAATTATACGAAAGTACTAGTGGTCTATAGGTAGAAAATTAATAAGTGACCCTGATTTCACTGGCAACGTTTTCATCAGCGCGATTTTTTGTAATCCTATACAGGGTGTCCCGTAAATACCCTAAAATCGGCAAATAAGCGGTAGCTGGGGTGATTCTGAACAAGTTTTTCCTTAAAAATAATGTTGTAACCCCTCTCGTTTTTGAGTTATTAACGAAACGGCTAGGCCAATCCCAGCGCGTATCGGGCGCGCGCTCGAAACGAGAGTGTGGTTTCTGGATCGTGCTCGACCGCGAGCTTGAACAAGTGCATCGCGTGGGTATCGAGGGAAGCGTACGGCAAATGTCACATCGCCTTCAAATAAACTAATACTCGTTGATTAACTGTGTCCGATGCTCTTACCCGTTATTCAATAGGAACGAAGATTGTAGTATTTGTCGAAAAAATGTTTCCCTTAACAGCACGTTTTCAGGTGGATAAATTATGGTTAGAATAATTTATAATAACTAACGTTAGAAGAATCTTGTTAAACTCACCCTTTCGTCCACGAATCAACTTGTCCTCGACGGAAGTAGGTCGTTGTCAGTAGGTCACAGTGCCGATTTTGTCCTTCGTAATGTGATGGGCAGTAGTGTGATGAATACCGCTGCCACCAATTTGTGATGGGGTTTGGTAGTGTGGTCGGCGAGTAATGCGAAACACTGATTTGACTATTTGGTGTATTGCGGAGCGAAAGATTGTTACAAGTTGGAAAGAAGTACAGAGCGAGAGGCGACGTGTGAATCGTTACGGTGACTGACTGAGAGTGTTTCGAGAGATCTGCAGCGGGGCCGCGCAGCGGGGCCGCGCAGCGGTGGGCCTCGCTGCAGGTCTTTGTCTAAAAGTCCTGGCGTCAGCATTCGAGGAATGAGTGACCTCTTATAGGCGATAAGCGCCGTGGGACCGGGTGTGATTCTATGAATTATAATATCAGAAAAATGTACAGGACGTTACACTCCCCCCCTTAGGAAAACGATGCTCCTGCGTGGGATTAATTCGTAAGAATTTGCAAAATGGGAACGGGTGCGAGCGATGGCTCGCTGTGGGTGTGTAGCGAATGATTTCGGGCGGTAGCTCGTGGGGTATGTGTTGGGCGGTCACGAGCGGCAGCTCGTGTGGTGTCATCTGTGTGGCGGGCGGGAGCCCGCTGAGTCTTCGGTCTGTCAGTTGTCTATTGCGTATGATGGTGTGTATTTATTTCCAATTTGTGACGTATCTGTGTCTAGGTGCGTTGGCCTGTGTTATGTGTGAGAATTTATGTCCAAATTTCCATTTTGTTTGATTATTTTCTGTAACATCTTTTAAATTTTCGTTAGTGTGACTGTCGTTAGTAGGTGGTGGGTGGTTATGAAAGGATGTGATGTGGGTTGTTGATTTAAAAATTTCATAGTGTTGTATTGTTATACTTATTTTCGTAAATCGGTTTGTCCTTTTGATTAATTTCCTTTTCCTATTGTGTTTGTATTTTATTGTTTTTGTTCGTTCTATTATCCAGTTCTGTAAGTGTTGTACTATGTCCTCATTTATTGGATATGTCCGAATGTATCTTTTGTTATAACTTTCCTGTAACAGTCTACATCTATTGCAGAGTTGGGGTAGGATAGAAGGATGTGGGTTGCTGGTGTTTGTGGACTTTCTGCGTGTTGATTGGAAATATTTTGTGAAAGTTATGTTGCATTGACTTAAATGTTATTATAAAAAGTGGTAAAGAAATAGAAAGAGAAAAGGAGTGAGAAAAAGAAATTTGAATTGATTGTATGGTGTCGTGTGTACAGCGTGTGGTAGATCTGTAGCGTGAATTTCCTCTAAATCTGTCGGATGAATTGTCTCTAAATCTATCGCGTGAACTATTTCTGTAGTTATTGTCGTGTGTACAGCGTGTGGTAGAAAAGGGTCTGAACATGTGACTTCTATTTTTCCAAATATGACAAATGTTGATTTAAATGGGTCATTTTATCGATTTCTTTTGCTTTTACGGTTACTGTTTCTAATTTGACTCGTGGTTATTGGAGATTATGTACAAGTTTAAAATTATGCGTTACTGATCCTAATTCTTAACCAATAAGTTTGATTTGTTAATAATTGTATTTCTCGTTCTGTATTGCCATTTACGCGTTGGTCTAAATTTGCCTAATTGCAAATATACCGTGTATTTTCGACTTTGCATTTATTCAAATTTATTAAATTGAAGAAAGTCTCAAGCATGAAATGTATTTTGAACTTTGCATTAATTTAAATTTATTAAATTGAAGAAAGTTTCAAACGTAGAATGTTTTACAGATTGACAGATGTTCGTATGGTTTGTATGATATGTTCCATTTTTTTTTATATGAAAATAATTACAAACTGTATTTGGCACTGTTTTGTTTTTGTATTAATTGGGCACTCAGTAAAACTTGTTTTGGATTTAGAATTTGTGGGTGTATCTGACCGATTTTTGCAAAAAGAATAGCGAATATGAATTTGTTTGTGTCTAATTCCAATTCTGCCAGATCATTATTAATCGGTGTTGTATTTTTTTATTGTTTCCTGGTCATGCCGAAATGGGTGCGTTTGGTTTTTATGGACAAAAGTGTTGTCTACTTTTTTTTTTCAATTGTTTTCTTCGAATAACCTGATTAATTTTTTTCTTTTCGAAATTTGTCTTTTAGACCGAAAAGTATGAGGAGACTTGTGGGTAGGAAGGGTTAAAGAGTATTGTTGTGAATATTGAGAGAGTGAAAGTAAAATATGTTTTGAAAGTAAAATATGAAACTATTATGAAAGCGAGTTGTCGATTTTTTTGTGTGCGTTTCCTTGGACATGCTGGGTCGTGTTTTTTTTTCTTGTGTGGTCGTTCGTGGTCCTTTTGACGTGCCTGATTGTGGATCTGCTTATCATACAGGGTCGTGGTTCCTTGGACGTTCCAGGTCGTGGTTTCTGTGTATCAACTAAATTTGTAGTGTTTATTGTGTGTGTGTCGGTGATCGGAAAGTGGGCTCGATATCCGGTGGTGCATGCTTATTGCCTGGTACTCTGCTCTCATTATTTTCCGTTGTTCTGGAAGAGATTTTTAAAGTGTTATTTTCACTTAGATTTTCAAAGCTTTGTACCACTTTTGGCAATTTATTGACGTCTGCGTTTATTCTGTCCGGCGTTTCTTTACATGCACGATGTTTAGAAGGGGATCTAAAATTCGGTTCCACAGATGGTAGTGTGGTATTATCTCCGATATTTTGTGGCGTTTGTACTGATGGTGACCATTTTTTAGGCGGAGATCTGAAATTTGGTTCCACAGGTGATATTGTGGATTGATCTCCGATATTTTCTTCCGTATGTGGTGACGGTGACCATTTATGTGTGTACGTCGGCGATCTAAAATTCGGTTGCACAGGTGGTAGTGCAATTGTATTATCTCCGATTTTTTTTTCCATTTTCGGTGATGGTGACCGTTTTTGCGTATATGTGTATTCGCAATGTGTGTTCTCGCGGTGTGTGTCGCGGCATTGTTCTTCGGCGCTGCTACTCGTGTTCTCCTGCGTGTGTGTATCTCCAGCGTGTGTGTTGCCGTCTGTGAGCGGATAAGTGCGTCGCTGTTGGGCGTGTACGTCTGGTAGATGTGTGTATGGCTGAGGAGGTGTATTTGTAGCGTGTGCGCTGTATTCTTGCTGCGTAGCGTCGCTAGGTTTGTTTTCCCGTGTGTGCGTATCTCCAGGGTGAGCGTCCGGTAGATGTGTGCATTGCTGTGGGAGTGTGCTGCTAGCGTGTGTGCTGTGTTCGTTTGTTGCGAGAGTGTTCTCGTTTTTCCTGTATACTTTGCGTTTGGTCTGATTATTTGTTTGTGAATCCTGGTCCGTTGTGTCATTTTTTCGTTTCCTGGTCGTTTTCCATTTTAGTGATTCTGCTTCATCGCTGGACGATGTTGTGTCGCGGTTGCTCTCATCTATAGTGTGTGTGGTGTGTTGTGCCCTCTCGCTCGCTCTTGTGTTGTCGTTGTGTGGTTCCTTATTTGTGTCAGCGTCTGTTTGTGTTTTTGTTTCGATGGGGATGTGTGGTCTTTTCTGGGGTGTTGGGACAAGATTTAATTTTCCGGATTCGTGACGAATTTCGAAATCGTAGTCGTTTAATAAAATTGGTCTTTGAATAGTTTTTTGTTTTAAAACATCAAATGCATTTTGTGTTTTGTCTATCTTTTTGTCTTTTGGAATTGGATAATCTTTAATGGCATCAATTATATTTAAATTCGGTTTTACTTCGTGTTTATTAATTGTGTGGCCTAAATGCGTAATTTCTCCTTTTTTTAATTGACATTTATCAGTCTGTAAAGTCAGTCCAGCTTTAGTCGGTTCATTTTCTATATGGTGTGATTTTATCGCGTGTTCCGAAAGTGTGTTTGCGTAAATTGCAATATCGTCGAGATTTTGGTTAGGAAATTTTTGTAGCGCTTTTCGGGGTTGCTTCACGCCGCGCTTTCTCGTGAAGCGGTGGTCAAGTTTTTTAAATGTTCATTACTGTTCAGATTCATTGGAAAATTTGTATACGATTCATTTCCCTGTCTATCGCGTGAATTATTTCTGTTTCTGTCTGGTGGATCGTCTCTGTGTCTACTGTCATATGAATGCCTGTCGTGTGAACTGTTTCTAAAACTGTCGGGTGAATTTTCTCTAGATCTGTAGCGTGAATTTCCTCTAAATCTGTCGGATGAATTGTCTCTAAATCTATCGCGTGAACTATTTCTGTAGTTATTGTGTGAATTATGTGTGTACTTGTCGTATGAATAGTCGCTCGAATGCCTGTTTTGTGAATTGTCTCTGTGTCTGTCTCGCGAATTATCACTGTATCTGTCTCGGGAATAGTCGTATGAATATCGGTCTCGTGAATCGTTTGTATGTTTGTCATATGAATTTTCTCTGTATCTGTCGCGTGAATAGTCGTTTGAATACCGGTCGCGTGAATTACTTCTGAATCTGTCGTGTGAATTTTTACTGCATCTGTCGCGTGAGTTGTTTCTGTATCTGTCGCGTGAATTGTATTGGTCCCGTGAATCGTATCTATCGCGTGAATTTTGTCGATAATTATTGCTGGAATATCTATCTCGTGAATTGTTTCTATATCTGTCGTTCGAATTGTCTCTGTATGCATTGCGTGAATTATTTCTATATCTATCGTGTGAGTCATATAGGTCCCGTGAATTATCTCTGAATCTATTGCGTGAACTATCTCGGTATCTATCGTTTGAATTATATCGAAATCTGTCGTTTGAATTATATCTGTCGCGTGAATTTTGTCGGTTTCGTGAACTGTGTCTATATTGGTCGTACGAATCGTTGTAATAGTCATGATGTGGGTTATTATACTGTTTTCCATTATTAAATTTTGATTGGCTGCACTCTAACGTTGAATGTCAGGGAAGTTTGTGAAATTCGCGATATTTTTCAGATAATTCCGTGAAATGTACTTTTGCGCGGGGGTGTTCGTGGGGATGCATTTCTTTACGATTTTGATGTAACAATTTACGTTTATAGATTTCATGCTCAATTGTATGGGCCTGATCGATTAAATTGTCTAGTGATTGTTCTCCGTGTGTTAAAAGGTGTATGCTAATTTCAATGGATAATCCTCTTGTGAATGATCTTTTTACTTTCTCTTCCTCCTCTTTAATTCTTGCTTCAAGAAACGGTCTTTTTCGGGGTTGTTATACACTTCCGTTAATCTGTCTATTATTCGTTTAGATATTTCTTTTATACGTGTTGCAAATATAATTACCGATTCATTCGTAGTTTGATAAGCTAAATTTAATTCTGTTTCTAAGTCGTGTACATCTAAAATTTTTCCGAATGCTTTTTTCAGTTCTTTTAAAAGTGCTTCTAAGGTTTCTGGATTTTTATTATCCGCTATCGAAAGTGCTGTGCCGCTGAGTTTATAAGGTATCATGTTCAAAAATTTCTGCTTGTCTTCCGGTGACAGTGCTTTATTGGCCCTATTGCAAGATGAAATAAAATTCTCTACGGGTATATTTTTCCCATCGAAAGAGGGTATCACGTTATAAACGTCGCGGAAAGTAATTGTAGAGTTAGCCATTGTTTCTATGTGCGGTGTTTCGGTTAATATGTCACTTAGTCGTATGAGCGCAATTTTAGATTATTTTAAATTAACTGTTTAGCAAGAAAACGATAGAATTTGTCAATTTTCACGGTTCACATGTACAAACAAAATCACTTATGAGATGCAAAAATGTCACGAATTCAATTTTAATAGTGTAAATTACTTACTGTAGTATGATGAGAAATGTGCGTGTCATGAATGTGTCTAGTTCGGTTTTCGTATGCCTGTTGTCCTTTGATCTATTCTGTCTTTTCCTGTCCTTTTCTTGTTTTATTCGTGCGTGTCTGTCCGGTTCTGTCTTCGGAGTGTGGACGAATACCGCTGCCACCAATTTGTGATGGCAGAAGTGGGATGCGACGTTTGTACTTTTGTCTTCGGGGTCGTAGGACGAATACCGCTGCCACCAATTTGTGATGGGCAGTAGTGTGATGAATACCGCTGCCACCAATTTGTGATGGGGTTTGGTAGTGTGGTCGGCGAGTAATGCGAAACACTGATTTGACTATTTGGTGTATTGCGGAGCGAAAGATTGTTACAAGTTGGAAAGAAGTACAGAGCGAGAGGCGACGTGTGAATCGTTACGGTGACTGACTGAGAGTGTTTCGAGAGATCTGCAGCGGGGCCGCGCAGCGGTGGGCCTCGCTGCAGGTCTTTGTCTAAAAGTCCTGGCGTCAGCATTCGAGGAATGAGTGACCTCTTATAGGCGATAAGCGCCGTGGGACCGGATGTGATTCTATGAATTATAATATCAGAAAAATGTACAGGACGTTACAGTAAGAATCTCGAGAGCCTCAACAGCTGATTTTACGGCCGGGTCTGTGAACTCACTTGACACTGACACACACAGTAGGAACGGCACTTGCCTAATTTATGGCAGGGCGCACGGCTAATCGCAGGTACGCGAACACCCCCGAGTGTCGAGCGGCGATCGGCGATCGGGTCACTTTACCGAACGCGCATTTCACCGCACGAGCACTGTTACCGATATTCCTTAATAAAATAATTCTGATTGAACGTGAATGAACCTACGTAAGAGATATTGGCGGTCCTAAAAAGGGCCCATTGTTGTTATACGAAAATTGCCAAGTTTAGTTCGACGTACCCTCGTCGCACTTGCATGCACAGATCGGAGCACCGGTGGACGTTGCGCTACACATCTCCCAATGTTTCTCGATTAAGAAACGTAACAAATATCCTGTAATACTCCGCGTTAGTTCGTTGCTGTATGGTATCCGTTCGGTTTGAAAAACAATTCTGCCGGTTCTAGCGTTTCTTGGGTCTTGCTTAGAAGGACGTTCGTTAGGGAAGGGATATTTTTACAATAGTACAACGGAGTGGCTCGCACATTTGGAGTCACCGTTCATTCAACAAAAAAATATCCGCGCGCTCGGGGTGGCGGCATAGTTTTCGTCACTACGAACGCGCTAGCGAAGACGCAGGGCAAGGAGTGCCATAAATTTCACTATTGTCCATACCGTGTCGTAAAGGAAAAGTGTGGCTATTTTACGAAATACGTGCATCGTCTGAAAACTGCATCGACAGCGTACACGCAACATAATCCTTTAATATTTTCTTACGATTCTTCCCGCGAAGAAGGAACAGTACATACAATTCGCAAAATTATGAATTTACTATTGTATTGTATTGCGAAGACACTGTTTGCGACGCATACACGCTTGCCCGTGTCAGTTGTAATATTATAAACTTAATGTTGTGGGATATTTAGTGTCGAGTGCATGGCGTGAATAAAACTACAAGCGCGAAGACACTGTTTGCGGCGTGTCGAAATGCTGAAACAGTCAGCTCCCTAAGAATCTCTGATTTCGATCTTGTTATTATTATCGCAGCGCGCGGCAACCGACTGTTTACAGGAACGCGAGCAGCAAAGCGTGCCGCGGTACATGGGCCCGATCAGGTGGATCTGTTCCAGACGACCAAAATGTTGATAGACATAACGATGTCTGTCTCGAAATACGTACCAAACGTTGCCTTCGCTAATACAATACAATATTAAATTGATCATTTTCCAAGTTGTGTGTACTGTTCCTTCTTCGCGGAAAGAATCGTAAGAAAATATTAAAGGTTTACGTTGCGTGTACGCTGCCGATGCAGTTTTAAGCCGATGCACGTGTTTCACAAAATAGCCACACTTTCCCTTTACGACACGGTATGGACAATAGTGAAATTTATGGCACTCCTTGCCCTGCGTCTTCGCTAGCGCGTTCGTAGTGACGAAGACCATGCCGCCACCCCGAGCGCGCGGGTATTTTTTTGCTGAATGAACGGTGACTCCAAATGTGCGAGCCACTCCGTTGTACTATTGTAAACATATCCCTTCCCTAACGAACGTCCTTCTAAGCAAGACCCAAGAGACGCTAGAGCTGGCAGAACCGTTTTTCAAACCGAACGGGTACCATACAGCAACGAACTAACGCGGAGTATTACAGGATATTTGTTACGTTTCTTAATCGAGAAACATTGGGAGATGTGCAGCGCAACGTCCACCGGTGCTCCGATCTGTGCATGCAAGTGCGACGAGGGTACGTCGAACTAAACTTGGCAATTTTCGTATAACAACAATGGGCCCTTTTCAGGACCGCCAATATCTCTTACATAGGTTCATTCACGTTCAATCATAATTATTTTATTAGGGAATATCGGTAACAGTGCTCGTGCGGTGAAATGCGCGTTCGGTAAAGTGACCCGATCGCCGATCGCCGCTCGACTCTCGGGGGTGTTCGCGTACCTGCGATTAACCGTGCGCCCTGCCATAAATTAGGCAAGTGCCGTTCCTACTGTGTGTGTCAGTGTCAAGTGAGTTCACAGACCCGGCCCTTAAAATCAGCTGTTGAGGCTCTCGAGATTCTTAGGAAGGGCAAAATCGGCACTGTGACCTAGTGCCAATGACCTACTTTCGTCGAGGCAGGATGATTCGTGGACGAATGGGTGAGTTTAACAAGGCTTTTCTAACGATAGTTATTATAAATTATTCTAACCATAATTTATCCACCTGAAAACGTGCTGTTAAGGAAAACATTTTTTCCACAAATACTACAATCTTCGTTCCTATTGAATAACGGGTAAGAGCATCGGACACAGTTAATCAATGAGTATTAGTTTATTTGAAGGCGATGTGACATTTGCCGTACGCTTCCCTCGATAACCACGCGATCTACTTGTTCACGCTCGGGGTGGAGCGCGATTCAGAGACCGCACTCTCGCTTCGAGCGCGGGCTCGATACGCGCTTGGATTGGCCTAGCCGTTTCGCAAAACGAGGATGCTTCCAACATTTTTATTTTTATTTTAGAGTAGTTGCGGGGCACCCTGTATACTGTGACGGCTTTTCTCTCGTCCTCGTCAGAGAAGCTACGCCACAACTTCGGCCGGGGGTCTATCGGTCCTTTTCGATATTAGTCGCGATAATTGCCAGATGGGCGCCAGGTACTTTTGACCCTAGAGTACCAAAGGATTCGAAATGCGCGAGACGACCGATGAACCCTCGGACGGACCGTTGGCCTACGGGCTAGCTCGCGACCCTAATGGTAGAGGGGCGGGGTGTAGCGGGCATGCGGAAAGCGGTAACGGTCAGGTAGGGTCGAGACCAGGATAAAATAAATAAATTTGGGAACTCAGCGGGTACGGTGTAATTAATGCGATAAGACGTTTATTTTCGAACGGTACGCGATACCGGTTAACACCGAGCTGGAATCACCGCGCTCGTTGCTCTCCGCGGGAAACGCCGGATCCTTAATCTAAGTGACTTCGCCCAGGCGGTGGGCCGCACGCTCGTCATATCCCGATGATGGTTAAACGCGGTTAAACGGCAGCTTACCTTGCGAGCTTCTCTTACTGTGTCGATTACGATATCGGCCTTTGGCCCTTTATCTCGCAGGGCACTTTCGGCGGCGCAGTTACGAACAATTCATTAACAATCCATCCCGATACAACGATAATGGTCCTTTGCGACCCGAAATTACAATTCACGGTAAATTCTAACAAAAGTTACGGCACGGTAGCCCAAAACGCTCGCACGCTACGGCGGCCCTAGCCGAAGTGAGGAGCGGTCCTACTTCCGCATCCTCGCTCCCCCACTTCTAGCGGAACGTCGCCTAATTGGTCGTGGGACCAGCGGCGCATCTTACGGGCGCCCCGGCTGGTCCCCGCGAATTTTCACCGGCATTTTCGAATTTTCCCCCCGACTGCCCCTTGCTATCCCCCGGATAGTGGCTGGTGGTCCCGCAGCAGGCGTCCTCCGGAAATCGGAATCTCCAGGCCTCCCCCGCAGGTATACGGCCGCAACCCCCCGGGATGCGCCTGCCCACCGCTAAAGGGAGCCTGGACGATCCCCCCTCGAGTCTTCCTGCTTCCTTCGGGATGGCATCTGCCCGGCGTGGCGGCCCCTGGCCGCGAAATCGTGGAGGGCACGGCGAGTCTCCCCCGGAGGTGGGTCCCTGACCCCTCGCCGTCCCTCCGATCCACGCCGGTGGATGCGTGGGTGCCCGCGATGTATCCCCTCCATGCGGCGCCTCGCCGCGAGGTTGCACGGCACCCCTGGTGCCGTGCGTTCTCCGAGAGCTCGTCGGGTCTTCACGGAGCAGTTCGGGGGTCCTCGCGTCTGCCGGTGCGCGCCGCACCTCGGCGCATCTCCTCGCTGCTCGGGATCCTCGAGCAGTGGTCGCCATGATCGAAATTCTCGGCGACGTCCGCCTAAGCTCGTGGCCGCTCGGTAGCGGCTGTCTTGCCGTCTGACGGCGGCGCGATCGGTAATGTTCGCGCGAGTTCGGAGCCGCTCGCTAGCGGCTCCCCTACTCTTTCCCTACGCTGAATTTCGGTAAGCTGCCGATGCCCGTTTGAACGCGATTCCCTATCCGTATCGCGTCAATTCTAATCATCGCGGTATCGCGACGATCCTAATGACGGTATCTATTATGATGACGGTATCGCGGTTATTCTCTGTACGGTATCGCGTTAACTAATAGTCGCGGTATCGCGACGATTTCGGTAGCGGTATCGCGAGGTTTCTACCCTAGCGTGGGGGGGGTCACCCAATTTGGGACGTGCCAATTCTGCAACGTCACAATACATCCGGTCAACAGAAAAGGATGGCAATATCCTCACACATTTAGCATGCTCGATTGAGTATGTACTCGACTTTATTTTACTACCCTTTACGGCTTCGCCGAATTTTGGGATATAGCGTTGTTCAGTTCATGCCAATGCATATTAAGCGCTGCGGTTTATGACGGTATTGACGGTCTTGCGGTCCTTCCTCCCTTTGACTGTGACGCACGTTGACGGGCGAAGACGTTCCCGCCAAGTGACGATTATCCGGTATCCTATTCTCTCCTTGATGAATCAGAAACGAAGACTGTTCCCACACAAAAATATTTTTAACCACTGACGAACTACTGTTAAACTAAGTCAAACCAGTTAATCATACCCAAGATTCGACCGGTAATAACTCATCAAAAGGTCTCTAATTCAATAATTTGAATTAGAGAAGTACGAAAACGCCTCATTCGCATTAAAACGAATATTTGGTCAACCTCGTACCAACGCCGCCATTGTTTGACGCAACAATGCTATTCCACAGGACCGGGTTCGAAACTCAACGCAGATCTGATTTTTTTCGAAGTCGGCCGACTTGACAATCACACACTACAAATTATAATACCACAGAGACGTAGAATTAAACCGATCGCATGAGGGGTGCATCTAGCAATGTTAGAAAACTCTCCGTGAACGGCAACACTGTTTTCTGACATCCTATCGAAAAACAGGCATTCTAAAACGGATCGTCGTATGATGCAGTTCTAGTAGCGTAGAACTTTCACAAATATATTGCAAATTCGATAACGCTGCATTCTACAGGAAGGAATAATATAATAAACTTGACTAGGTCGCTTACACAATTGCCTACGATGCATACCATTGACCATTCTTGATCGTTTCGTGTATAACTGGAGGGCGGAACAAAGTATGATTTTGTTCTACTCCTCGGAATGTGTGCAATTGTAATCATTAGATTGATTGGAAAACTGTCCATTTGAGGTATCGATCGTTGTTACAAGCTCTTTCCACAGTTCGAAAAGTACATTTGGATTTCAGTTTATTTTGTATACCGTCAAATTTTTAAATGATATTGAGGAAGGTTTCGCGTTTATTTCAGAGATGGCCTGAAATTGAGTTAGATTTTACATTCATTTTAGAGGTGGCGTGGAAAGTAAATTTTTGGCGGCACTCGTTACCGGCAGATCAGAGTCGACCTTCATAAATTCCACAAGGAGCAGTGCGTCGGTCAACACGGAGTTGCTCCAGCACTACTGATTCCCCTTAATGAAATAATAGAGAGAAAGAGGTTGACAACTCGACTGGAATTAGGAATAGTTGTACAAGTAAAAACTCATAATGATATCTGTTTGAGAATCTGCCTTTTCGATTTGTCGAAAACGCAGGTTCCGCATTTATCATCATCCACGGATTCTTACGCACCGGTTTTTCAGCCGGAAGTAACTTTCTCTTTTTGAATTCTTCCGAATTCTTCGAGAAAGTTCTCGAAGAATCTGGAATGCTAGCCAATCACGTGTCGTTTCGTGTATCCACGCCGCGTGCGTGGTGCGCCTCCACGCGGTCTTCTTCACTTTTCGTTCAACGGTCGAAGTATTAAGAAGTGTTTTTCGCTGCGCAGCATCCTTGTATTTCTTTGTTCTTTTTCGATTCGTTTACGACCCACGCATTACCACGGCTTTGATTTCATAAATCCACATTCATTCACGGACCAACGCATATTCACAACTTGGAACGCCCACGGACTCGAAACATAAAACGGACGCCCCGTGCATTGTGCACCCCACGGTAATATTCATGCATTAATTACATCCTCGGCACATCGCATCACACTAATGAAACGAACGATCCATGGCACATATTCGGTGTACATATCAATCAAACGTAATCACTGTAAATATTCATCTGCATCTATTCATTGTAAATATATTCATTCAGTCATAGTCACTTCATTGTGAATAAATTCATACTTTTTTGGCTCATTACATGCGCGTGCTTGCAAGTGATTTTTCCACCTTTCTTTTCCACCGTCCGCATATTATACGTTCATTAAAATCGAGAACAATATCTATGTCGAACAACATGTGAGAAGTGATACAAGTTTTCACAGAAGATTTCTACACTCTTGAAATCTGTAGCATACCAAATTTTGTTTTGGACACTCGGAAAGGTGGTATACTATGAAGGCCGAATGGAAACCAAGATTTACGTTATGTGATTAAACCTTTAAAATTGAAATTATCCAAAAGATATTCTGGAATCTTATAAAACTAATATAATTAGCTAAAGTCTAATCAAAATTGAAAATCATACCACACATGAAGATTTACTTGTTCTAAAAATATGTTTATTTCATATCGCATATGCTTTTTACAACATACAAATTACTTGAAAAATAAAAAAAAACTCGAAATGGGATGGAAAGGTGGGGGTGGGGGAGGGAGAGAGAAGTAAAGAACATTTTGTTTTTTTGGTTTAGTGGTATTGTTCTTAGATTTATAATTTTTGTTTCTCCTTTTTCGCTTGTTCAGCTACTGCTTCCAAACGATCATGTTCTGCTATCAGAGCATTCACCTCACTTGTGGGCAGAATTCTCGTTTTTGTTTTGCCGTTCTCCCGCGTTAACGTGGCCATTTCCACTGAAACAAGAACCAATGATACATACGGACAAAATTGGAAAATGTACAAGGTGTTCCAGCGGTATTAATAATCACTACGGGTGATGTTAAAGGGAATTAATACAGACACCTTTTAAGAACATACCTGTTATTACAAGTATACGCGCACGATTGAGCGTAAATTCAAAGTTTGCGCTAATTGTAAGAAAAATGTTTTTAATTTGAAAGCAGGCTACCGTTCCGATGTATGAGTTCTTCAAGAACCGCGGCCCCGAACGCGACATAGGAATAGGTCTCCCAAAATCTGCTGTCGTATTTTAATGTATTTCCAAACTCACAATAATATTTCTGCGAACGATTGACAACTCATTCATAAATCGTTCACAGAAGCTCACGTATTGTTTTAAGGCCACCACAAATGATCACAAATGTTTTTCTTATTATCCATAATTACTCCACGGCAATTTATGTTAGACAGTCTGCGCACGGGTAATTCCGCGTCAAAAAACTGTGTTTTACACGCATGGTCGAGAATTTTGAAGAATTTTTGTGAGCATGTAGTGTTTGCGGAGAAAAAAATTTTGGTAAAAAAAACTTTGAATTTTTTTAAACTTTTTGAGTTACAGCCACTCAAACTTTTAGGTAACATTATATTTAAAAATTCATATCTCCCGAACTATTAACAACATCACATTCCGACAAATTCGGCTGTATTCATAAACGATTAAACTGTCAATAAAAAGATACATGACAGTTAGATAATGTTTATAAACATTGAAAAAGTTAAGCTGAAAAAAAGAAATTGTTCTATCTCGGAAAACAGGGCAGCAAATTTTTTCGTTATTTTTTTACAACTGCGAAGCCTTCTCTAAAGAATGGCGCAAGGAACTCGATGGTCGTTTTAAAACTTTTGAAGATATGATTTTTTCTGAGGCGCGCGCCTCAGAGGCAGCCGTGGTAGTCCAGTCAAATAGTAGTTTGAAGTGGAAAGTTGCGGTGTAATTGTTTTTAGTGACTTACTGTATGTATTTCGGGGTGCTGAACACGAATCTGAAGTTGCCCAACAACATTTTTTACGCCAAATATAACAAATCATAAAAAACACTACAAATTATTGTTTTTTGCTTATTACTTGAGAAGTAAGCTTTTTACGAAAAAAGTGGCTCGATATAAAAATAAAGAAGAGAAAATTACCTACAATTCATGTTATTATCATTTTTTGGTGCGGCATATGGTTTCCGCGCAAAGGAGCGTTATAACTGGGGAACAAAGTTAACGCCAAAAAAATTTACATAAAAAATTTGCCCAACTTCACATAAGCATAACTCCGCGAAAAATTGTTATACCTGTGTTACGTCCGAGGTACCTCGACGTGCGGATGTGCGGTGACGCAACCCAGAAATCAAAACCCTGCACGTGGACATGATTCTTTGCTGCATACCACGGAATAAATAATCCATCGTCACCGAGCATCGACGTAGGGTATCGCGTAAATACGTAAGGAATCCGCCGAAATGATTTAATATATTGGGACCATCGAAGAGTAAACACGTTCTAACAATTCTAGAATACGTCGGTGGAAAACACTCGATGTTCCCAATCGATATATCACTCTTAAGTATACAAATGCACGCGACGTCGGTGCATCTTAAGAACAGAATTGCGTAATAGGCCACCCAGGCTCTTAAGGGCGTTGGATACCCTGAGCAAAACCCGTGCGTGACTTCAGCGACGGGTGGCGGACAATATGCGAACTACAGACGCTTGAGGGGAGTAGTGTCCCCACTTTGCTCTTACGCGTCGAAGTCCCCCCGGCCCGCTGTACCCCTTACGTCCCGCTCGGGCCCACCGACAGAGTCAGATACGCACGCACACCTACAGAAACAATTCGCTACTCCGGTGCATTTCATGTCAATGAAACACGTGTTACCAGCTGTCATTCTCTGATCCATTTCAGTTACGAATAAGCACCGTTCATAGATTTTGGTAATCATTTCTGTTGTGACTAACAACATAGGATTACAATTCGATAACTAGTATCAAAATGGTATAATTTATACAATTTGACCATGACTGAAAAATCACGTAAAAATGTGAATCCATACAGGGTGTCCCGTAACTAGCTCGACACCGGGAAATGAGGGGTAGCTGAGGTGATTCTGAACAACTTTCTCCTTAGCAATAATGTCCTAAGCGCCTTCGGTTTTGAATTATTAACGAAACGGCTAGGCCAATCCGAGCGCTTATCGGGCGCGCACTCGAAACGAGAGTGTGGTCTCTGGATCGTGCTCGACCGCGAGCGTGAACAAGTGCATCGCCTGGGTATCGACAGAAGCCTACGGCAAATGTCACATCGCCTTCAAATAAACTAATACTCGTTGAATAACTGTGTCCGATGCTCTTACCCGTTATTCAATAGGAACGAAGATTGTAGTATTTGTGGAAAAAATGTTTCTCTTAACAGCACGTTTTCAGGTGGATAAATTATCGTTAGAATAATTTATAATAACTAACGTTAGAAAAGCCTTGTTAAACTCACCCATTCGACCACGAATCACCCTGCTTCAACGAAAGTAGGTCATTGGCACTAGGTCACAGTGCCGATTTTGCCCTTCCTAAGAATCTCGAGAGCCTCAACAGCTCATTTTACGGTAAACTCACTTGACACTGACACACACAGTAGGAACGGCACTTGCCTAATTTATGGCAGGGCGCACGGCTAATCGCAGGTACGCGAACACCCCCGAGAGTCGAGCGGCCGTCGGGACACTTTACCGAACGCGCATTTCACCGCACGAGCACTGTTACCGATATTTCGTAATAAAATAATTATGTTTGAACGTGATTGAACCTACGTAAGAGATGTTGGTAGCCCTGAAAAGGGCCCATTGTTGTTATGCCAAAATTGCCAAATTTAGTTCGACGTACCCGCGTCACACTTGCATGCACACATCGGAGCACCGGTGGACGTTGCGCTGCACTTCTCCCAATGTTTCTCGATTAAGGAACGTAACAAATATCCTGTAATACTCCGCGTTAGTTCGTTGCTGTATGGTATCCGTTCGGTTTGAAAAACGATTCTGCTGGTTCTAGCGTTTCTTGGGTCTTGCTTAGAAGGACGTTCGTTAGGGAAGGGATATTTTTACAATAGTACAACGGAGTGGGTCGCACATTTGGAGTCACCGTTCATTCAGCAAAAAAATACACGCGCGTTTAGGGCGGCCGCATGGTCTTCGCCACTACGAACGCGCTAGCGAAGACAAGGGCAAGGAGTGCCATAAATTTCACTATTGTCCATACCGTGCTGTAAAGGGAAAGTCTGCTATTTTGTGAAACACGTGCATTGGCTTAAAACTGCATCGGCAGCGTACACGCAACATAAACCTTTAATATTTTCTTATAATTCTTTCCGCGAAGACGAAACAGTACACACAACTTGGAAAATGATCAATTTAATATTGTATTGTGTTAGCGAAGATACTGTTTGATACGCATTTCGAGACAGACATCGTTATGTCTATCAACATTTTGGTCGTCTGGAACAGATCCCCCTGATCGGGCCCATGTACCGCGGCACGCTTTGCTGCTCGCGTTCCCGTAAACAGTTGGTTGCCGCGCGCGTGCGATAATCATAATAAGATCGAAATCAGAGATTCTTAGGGAGCCGACTGTTTAAGCATTTCGACATACCGCAAACAGTGTCTTCGCTTGTACTTTTATTCACGCTATGCACTCGACACCAAACATCCCACAATATTAATTTTATAATATTCCAAATGACACGGGCAAACGTGTATGCGACGCAAACAGTGTCTTCGCTATACAATACAATATTAAACTGATAATTTTGCGAATTGTATGGACTGTTCCTTCTTTGCGGGAAGAGTCTTAAGAAAATATTAAAGGATTATGTTGCGTGTACGCTGCCGATGCAGTTTTAAGACGATGCACGTATTTCATAAAATAGCCACACTTTCCCTTTACGACACGGTATGGACAATAGTGAAATTTATGGCACTCCTTGCCCTGTGTCTTCGCTAGCGCGTTCGTCGTGACGAAGACCATGCGGCCACCCCGAGCGCGCGGGTATTTTTCTGCTGAATGAACGGTGACTCCAAATGTGCGAGCCACTCCGTTGTACTATTGTAAAAATATCCCTTCCCTAACGAACGTCCTTCTAAGCAAGACCCAAGAAACGCTAGAACCAGCAGAATCGTTTTTCAAACCGAACGGATACCATACAGCAACGAACTAACGCGGAGTTTTACAGGATATTTGTTACGTTTCTTAATCGAGAAACATTGGGAGAAGTGCAGCGCAACGTGCGCCGGTGCTCCGAGACGTGCATGCAAGCTCGAGGAGGGTACGTCGTGCCGATCTTGGCAATTTTGGCAATAACAATCGGCCCTTTTCAGGGCCACCAATATCTCTAACGTAGGTTCAGTTACGTTCCTCTACATAATTGTTTTATTCGGAGTTATCGGTGAAAATGCTCACGCAGTGAAATGCACGTGCGATTAGCAGTGCGCCCTGCCATAAATTAGACAAGTGCCGTTCCTACTGTGTGTGTCAGTGTCAAGTGAGTTCACCGAACCGGCCGTATAATCAGCTGTTGAAGTTCTCGAGATTCTTACGAAGAACAAAATCGGCACTGTGATCTACTGCCAACGACTTACTTCCGTCGATGGCAGGTTGATTCGTTGGCGAAAGGGTGAGTTCAACAAGTTTCTTCTAACGTTAGTTATTCACATCGTTTATCTTAGACCATAATTTACCCACCTGAAAATATGCTGTTAAGAAAATCATTTTTTCCACAAATACTACAACTTTTCATACCTCCCGAATTACGAGTGACAGTATTGAACACAGTTATTCAACGACTATTAGTTTATTTGAAGACAATATGTGATACTTGCCGTATGCTTTTCTCGATACCCACGCGATCTATTTGTTCGCGCTCGCGGCGGAGCGTGTCAGAGACCACACTCTCGTTTCGAGCGCGCGTTCGATACGCGCTCGGATTGGCCTAGCCGTTTCGTTAATAATTCAAAACCGAAGGCGCTTAGGATATTATTGCTAAGGAAAAAGTTGTTCAGAATCACCTCAGCTACCCCTCATTTCCCGGTGTCGAGATAGTTACGGGACACCCTGTATAATATAATGGTAGGTATGTATATGGATCAACTGTCATTGGATTGCATACGAAACTCAAGAACTCTGACATAATAGAACAAATTAGAATACAAAGTGGTATCGAATAAAGCGGTAGTAGCTCTTTGCAAGTTAGTGACATTTTCCCAATTGCCAAAAACTTCCCAGATTTCACCATGTGGAGGTCGTCGCTATTTTTGAAATCCAAAGTCAGAACTAGCGCGAAATACACCCGTCGGTGTGTTTTCCTTCGCACTTGTTCAAGGCCCCTTGAGAAGAGCCGGGACCCTGTGGATTTCGGTAGGCCTTGTTTATACCAGGGACGGAAAAAAGAACCGAACGTAACCGAAACCGAACCCGAACCAGCCAGGTTAGGAACGGAACGTATGCCGCTCGCGAGATTGTTCCGTTCCGAAGAACGTAACGAAACTGGACACTACGAGTTGTCGTGACAACTGGGCCCGGAACGTTCCGCTTGGTTCCTTCTTCGGAACGGAACAATCTCTCGGGCGGCATACGTTCCGTTCTTCGGAACAGAACGACTTCTCGAACGGCTCACGTTCCGTTTTTCGGAACAGAACAACTTCTTGAACGGCTCACGTTCCGTTTTTCAGAACCATTCTTTTCCCGAATTAAACTTGGCTCAAATTTTCTTTGCAAAATTGTGTAAGTTGCCACGCCCGTTGAATTTGTTTACGTTGACAGAGGATATTAACAAATATACTTAACGAAAGATAATAATAAGCAATTAAATTAAATTGATCGTGTGTCCACGATTGTAAACTAATGCGCAGTAATAAATTCAACCGCGATAATTAGCAAAATGAAAAATATCTCATTATTTCAAATATCTTTCGGTGTGTTTCTCTGTTAAAACACGTGGCGCATCTTTCAAGAACTTGGTTGTTCATATAATGTTTATATTTGTTGTTGAAACCTGGCAGAACGCCTTCGAAGATAGTTTATAACTACCAGTTCGCCGAGATCGTTGTGCTTCCCTTGCACTCTCTTTCTTTTCATTCATTTCTGTCTCATCGTCAGCTTCGGCACAGCGTGTCAATGACGATTTACAGGTAGACCTCCGTTCCCAGGTAAACGTCTCTCTCTTTTCCTCCTTCGCTCGCTCGCGCTAGCACTTTGATCGAGAAGCAGCTTTCCTATCCTCGCAGATGTTCAACCGCGACGGAGCGAGGAAGAAAGAGAGAAAGTCTTACAGACCTGAAGGTGCAAAAAGGTCGCTATTGTTCCGAGGGGCATCGGAAGACCTTAAGAAAATGTGCTAGTTTTCGGCTATGTTTCGTTTGCGCAGATTGCGGATGAAGAAGCGGAAGAACAAATAGTGAAGATATGAAAAAAAAAAAATGATTTTATTTCCAATTTTTTTTTTAATTACCCGACAGTATGTATGTATATATATTACCGTAAACGATGTGTGTATATGGATGTATATATTGTAACATCGACATTATACATATATATCAAACAACAATATGGAAATCAGCAAATCCACGAATTTTATGAACGTAAAAAAGGAAAAATATCGTCACCATAAAACTCAACGAATATCCTTACGCTGACGGATGTGTTCATGTATTTATTTTTTTTTCATATTTTTACTATTTAGTAGAAAGTGGTAATTGTAATTTCTAATTTCCACCCCGTGGATGACGAAGAGAGTTGCAGAGGGTGGTGGACTGTGTACCTGGGGTACCGAACTTTACCTTGCGCCCGAATTCCGCGAACCCGAGTGAGTCTGGCGACCAGATGTTTTATTGCCTATACCAACGCTGCAGAAACGTTGCTTCAAGGGGCATTGGAAGGCTTTAAGAAAATGCGCTCGTTTTTGGCGCCGATACTCTCTTTCCCTCGTCCGTCGCCTCTCACGTTTGCACTTGACCGAGAAGGGACGAGAGTCGGCACGGCGCGTGTTCACCCTGCCCAATTTTCGCTGTATGGGTCCCTCTGCCGAATGCCACATTTTTTTATGTTTTATTTCTACATTCCAGGAGTTTGAGACATTGAAAAATTGGGACACTTTTTCTTCAAAAATTACCAGCCGCGGACTCGTTTATCGTAGTAAATTTGCTTTCTAAGTTGAACATTTTTAAGTTAAAGTTGTTAAGTTCGAGTCGGAAAAGACTGTGGTTTGACGAGAATTTTCAACCTTGTTCAAAAAGTTTGTTCCTCAACGCATAATTCATAAAAATAAAAAAGAATCGTTAATTTGACTGTCAGAGCATAAATGTTGTCTTTACCTCCCTCGCTCCCCCTCGCTCGCACTTGGCCGAGAAGAAGGGACGAGAGTCGGTAAGGCGCGTCCCCACCCTGCCGCATTTTCGCCTCGTGGGTCCCTCCCTTTCCTATCCGCGCTTCGAGCGTGGGAGAGAGAGAGAAGGTCTTATGCCGTGGCAACCGGGAGTCGACACCTTAGACAATGAACGTGTACTCCAGATCTAAATTTTGTTTCTGTTTACATCCCTCGTTCCCCCTTGGCCGAGGAGAAGGGGCGAGAGTAGGCAATACGCGTGTTCACCCTGTCATCAACTTCGACCGAATCGGTAACCCCAATGTCGTAGCGTCCCCTTGTAAAAAGGTGTTAAAAAATAATTAAAATAGGTTCATAGCTTCCGGTCGTGCATGTGCACTAAAGTTTGCTGAAATTATGTAAAATTCTCATTTTAACGATAGTTTTTAACGGACTTTGGCAAACTTTAAAGCATATACGCAACCGGAAGATATGAACCGCTTTTATTTATTTAAAACAAATAAAAAACGTCGAAACCGATTAAGCCGTTGTAGGGTAACACAATTTTGACGAGGAAAAGGCAGCTTGACCCGTTATGCGGTGGCTCGTTTCGAAGAAATTGAGGCACAGGTCCTGGAATTTGCCCGCTCAGACTCACCCGGTAGGCCCAAAATGACCGCGCCCGAATGCGCTGACCCGAGTTTTATGGTTCAATAGCATTACAATAACACGGTCATCATGCCACATAATGAGAGGGTTTTGACTAAAATTCCGCCGAAAGTAAATGTAAAAGCTAGTCTACCTGTGTAGAATAATGGATGTACCGTGTATAAATCAAAGACCATTGCAAACAAAATAAATCTTTCAGTAATATTGTGTACAAATTTTGACTTTGAAAATCACGTTTCGAGAAAAACGCATTTGAAGTTTGATAAGGCATTTTAGAGGATTACAGATATGAAACAAATTGGTCTATAATTTCTGCAACAGTAGGTACTTTGGTAATAATTTGCCCAATACATTCTTAACATTATAAACTATCTGAAAATGCAACCAAAAAATCGATTTTTTGAACATTTTACTGTCGTGTACCCCCTTAAGGACTTAACTTTCCTTACTACAGTGAATAATGGAATGTAACAATGGAATTTTCTAACTAAAGTTTCTAATTAAATGTTTCTATCCCATATGGAATCATTACGTTTTTTGTACGTTAGATTTATAAGTATCCAATTATCCGCAGTACTTCGTTATTGGTGGAATTTATTACTGCGCATTAGTTTACAATCGTGGACACATGATCAATTTCATTTACTTGCTTACTATTATCTTTTGTTAAGTGTATTTGTTAATTTCATCTGTCAACGTACACAAATTCAACGAGCGTGGCAACTTACACAATTTTGCAAAGAAAATTTGAGCCAAGTTTAATTCGGGAAAAGAACGGTTCCGAAAAACGGAACGTGAGCCGTTCAAGAAATTGTTCTGTTCCGAAGAACGGAACGTATGCCGCCCGAGAGATTGTTCCGTTCCGAAGATGGAACCAAGCGGAACGTTCCGGGCCCAGTTGTCACGACAACTCGAGGTGTCCAGTTTCGTTACGTTCTTCGGAACGGAACAATCTCTCGGGCGGCATACGTTCCGTTCCTTACCTGGATGGTTCGGTTCGGTTTCGGTTTCGTTTTCCGTCCCTGGTTTATACCCGCAACGGCTAGGCACGGCTAGACGTTGGAGTTCTTTGAATTTTCACTGCACGAGAAGGAGTGACCGCGACGGAGCGAGGGAGGAAGAAAGAAGGTCTTTTATGTGGCGAAAATCGGGGTTCGTCCAACGTCTAGCGGTCCCCGGTATAAGCAGGTATAACTGAAGCCTGCCGAAATGTACGAAATGTACGTGCTACCTTTCTCGGTTATAGAATGCTACGGTCATCGAATGCACGATATGACATTGTTACGGCGTAAAGTAACGTATACCTGTTCGATTACTCCTTTTATCTGAATGTAAGTCACCGGGATTTTGTCACTACGTTGGGAAAACCTAGGATTTTAGACTTCTCAACAATGACAAACACAAGAGTAACGTGAAATCTGGGACGTACTTGTTTCACATATTGTTACAATATTATTGTAACAGTATTATTCTTTAATTATTCACGTGTTTCGTGAGAACTTATGTATGTATGTCTAACTTTCTTAAAAAAATGTTGGTTTCATTTTTTTTCCCGTAATAGGAAAGATTGACAGAATAAAAATTGAATGTTTATTTGACGATCAATCTGACCGTGGATTATATCTGCGAACCAGATATAATTACCCCTCGCTGTGACTTCACGGCGGCGGGCCGCTGAAGGCAGTGCATGGATTTACGTTATAAATTCTCCAACCCGTGTTAGATATCCGATTTGGATAATTAATGGCTCTTTTGATAGATAAAAGATGAATATACAATCGTTATCGTTCAGAATTTCTGTAAATGGCTTTTTTCTATTCCGGAAAATGTTTTTAAACTTTTTAACGCTCTTTTCTCCACGAAGATTACATTTTTCCAAAATTCTAAAATATCATGCGCATTCCTTCATGTTTTATCTTTCAAATGAGTCCTTGATCATCGAAATTGGTCAAGAAGCATTCTATGGGAAACGCAGAGCGTTATACCCTTACGATGCATTGCGTGGTGGAGACGGGACGGAAAGTCAAAAAGGCCCGAGCGGCTCGAGTTGGCTTATTCGCAAGAGTTTAGAATGGATCAGAGTTGTGTGCCGTCGGTGTGATTTTCCGCTGTAACGGTAAACACCTATACATTGACCGCACGCCTAGCCAAATTACACGCACACCAGCCCATGCTTGTGCGTTAGGTTCGTAGTGGGGGAAGGAGTTTCGGCTCTTCTGCCGCTGAAATTGGGGTCGCTAGTGGACGCAGAATATTTTTCAGGATTTCTCACGAAAATGGGCAAAAACACGCATTAGCTTGTCGGATGCACAGGTCGTAATTCTCGACCTATTTTCATGAACAATAGCTCGTTTGAAAGATAAAGGATGATCCATGCGTTGTTGAGAAGCCGAATTTTGATAAAAAATTTCTTTCCATGCGTAAAATTGTCTTGAACTTTAGCAATTTTTTGAATCACTATTTGTTGATAAAAAAAAGGTTTTATCAAAATTCGGCTTCTCGACAACGCATGCATCATCCTTTATCTTTCAAACGAGCTATTGTTCATCAAAATCGGTCAACAATTGTGGCCTGTGCATTCGACGGCGTAAACCCTTCCAAAACGGGGGGGTATCCAACGCCCTTAAAGCACGAAAAAGCTGCGCGAAGAATCTCGACATTTGAAACCAACGCCTCACCCCACCCTCCAGATTCTTAATTCTTCTAACGAAGGACTGTCACGGTCCTCTAAACAAATGTCATTTCACGCCTATGGCCCATCAATAGAGTAAACCGTTGCACGCAGAATGCGCGTGACCCACTCATAAACCATTTACCCCACCACTATTTTTCTCTATTCCTAAGGGTATATAACCCAAAGGTTTTGGCACTCGCTACGTCATTCCAGTCAAAAAGCTTAAGCAAGCACAGTCCACGTCACCCCAGACAAAAAATTTAGAAGGCACAGTCTTTATTAACTAAAAGTATTTACTCACTTTAAAAACAGTGTTTAAGTGTCAGTGGTACGCGAACGTCTTTAAATCATCTAAAAGTAAGTACAAAAAGCAATTCCCCTTTATTTTCCTTTCCAATACTAACTGCAACCAGATCCATCAAACTTTTCTAATATTATTTGAATTTCTCAAGAATAAGGGTCTTTAGGGTTTGGTCTTTATGGGAAGGACATTTCCATAATTACTCCAATCACCCCGAATCCCAACATTCAGGGAATTCGAAATAATTATAAATACCTTAAACCTCTTCGTTCTTTTGGTTTTTATAAATTTTTAATCACATTCAAGGACTAAAGATTCTAAAGGAAATCAGTCATTTATGGGAACCACATTTCCACAAATGTTCTAATCTTTCCTACAAATCTGGCATCCTAGAACTCAATAAAATTGTATTTAACAAAAACCGATTCCATCAAAATCCTCTAAGAATCTCGAGTGAAAAGTTGTTGTAATTAGACCTCCTTTGAAAATCCTTTTTTCATATCCAACTGTGTATAATTATTTAGAAAGTTATCCCGAATTAAGGTTTGAACGGTACAGTCGTTATGGGAAGAACATTTCCATGATAGTTCTGATTACCAAAAAAACTGGCATTCGGGATCAATCAAATTAATCAATTCTTTGCAGTTCCATCAATATCTTTCCTCCATAGTGCACGGTGTGTTATTTCTTTTTACATCTAAGGGCAACATACCCTGCATGAAAACTAACGAATTTAATCAATCCTTGCATCAAATTAATAACCAGAAAACAGACATTCTTGAACCAAATCTAGACTCAGAATTATAAATTCAATTTTAGTGCCAAAAAATAAAGGAGTAAAGGCCGCCTTTAAAAATGATTTGAAGCAACATCCCGAATTACGAGAGGATCCGGGGTTTACCTTTGATAAATTTAGAGAGCAAGGGCAACGATCTGATTCTCAGCCGCATCACAAATACGGCTCAGTTGCCGAGCGGAATCGGGCCCTAAGAGCTCGAAAAAATGCCAGAAAGGCAATTACAAAAATCGCCGACACCATACCAATAGATTATCATCCTTCCTTAATTCACCCTCCTATTCCTCCCCCCGAAATCCCCTATCCATCCTCCTCCTTCTCCCCCGCCTCCTGAAGAACCTATCTATGATTTTGTTCCACCACAAATATACCTGTTATTCCTTCCTTCCGGTCCCATCTCCCCTTCCTTCGTCTTAAGCCAAATCTCCATGTATTTATCCCATGATTTCGTCCAGCCTCTCCATCCAGACCACGACTTTATCCCTCACATATACACTGCCGGCCTCCTCCGAGAAAAGCTCCGAAGTTGTTTAAAATTAGAAGCTTTATAGTAAATTAATTATGTAAATAGCCGTAAGCATCTTTACCCTTATACGATTATGAATATACCTTTTTTTATCAACGATGATGCTATTCAAATTAATATAAAACCCTGAATTCATAATCCCTCATCCACCGACAAACACAAGCGGTTTCATCCCTCGGTAAAACAGAGACTACTCGTTGACCGATAAAAGAAACCGACGGTCAAGTAATAGGAATCAGAGTGTGAGGTAAAGTGGTTCGTCCGTTGACCTGCTCTATTCCCTCAATATTGCGATAGGCCGTGATTTACATTTTCGACGCGTTGTAACGTTTCCCGTCACGGTTGACGTAACACCTGAAAGATTTTTTTTTCACTTTAAAGGGTGAAGTATACACTTTGAGGAACCATTGTTAGATTTTGAATTTAGCCTCCCCCTTCCGCAGTTTTTATGGATGTAACACATCCTTACTTTTGTTAGAATGGGGAAGGGGGAGGCTAAATTCAAAATCTGACAATGGTTCCTTAAACTGCACACTTCACCCTATAAAGTGAAAAAAAAAGCTTTCAAGTATAACAATTTTTCACGGAGTTATCCTTATTTAAAGTTAAGCAAATTTTTTACGTAAATTTTTTTTGCGTCATCTTTGTTCCCCAGTTATAACGCTCCTTTGCGTGGAAACCATATGTCGCACCAAAAAATAATAATAACACGAATTGTAGGTAATTTTCTCTTCTTCATTTTTATATCGAGCCACTTTTTGCGTGAAAAGCTTACTTCTCAAGTAATAAGCAAAAAACAAACATTTTTAGGGTCTTTTGATGATTTGTCATATTTGCCGTGAAAAATTTTATTATACAACTTCAGATTCGTGTTCAGCGCCCCGAAATACATAAAGTAAGTCACTAAAAACAATTACACCACAACTTTCCACTTCAAACTACTACATGACTGGCCTACCACGGCTGCCTCTGAGGAGCGCGCTGGTGAATAAAAAATCATATCTCCAAAAGTTTTAAAACGACCTTCAAGTTTCTTGCGTCATTCTTTAAAGAAGGCTTCGCAGTTGTTGTAAAAAAATAACGAAAAAATTTGCTGCACTGTTTTCGCAGTTAGAGGAATTTCTTTTTTTCAAATTAACTTTTTCAATGTTTATGAACATTATTTAACAATCATGTATTTTTTTATAGACAGTTTAATCTGTTATGAATACAGCCGAATTTGTCGGAATGCGATGTTGGTAATAGTTCAGGAAATATGAATTTTTAAATATAACCTTACCTAAAAGTTTGAGTGGCTATAACTCAAAAAGTTTTCAAAAATTCGAAGTCTTTTTTTACCAAAATTTTTTTTCCCGCGAGCACTACATAGTCACAAAAATTCTTCACAATTCTCGACCATGTGTGCAAAAAACAGTTTTTTGACGCGGAATGACCCGTACAGTCATGGACTTAACAGCGATCCCAGGGTCCTTATCTCTCGCAGTGATGCACTTGTTCGAGGCCTATTAACACAAGCCGGCAGCCTGTGGATTTCGGTAGGCCTCGCACATCGTTTGTTTTTCCACGGTCACACTTCGAAGACGACGCAGAGCAGGGCCTATGGACGGCTATACGGTCCGCAAAAATCCGACTTCGCCGCGTAAGATCTTCTCTCTTCCTCCCTCGCTCCCTCGCAGTCACTCCGGGTAAGTGCACATCGACGAGGGCCTGCGTGATTGTATTCCGACTACCAGCACTCTATACTCGATGAGAGTAGCGCTGGCAGGCCTCGCTTATACGCCTTTTCTTTCCTTCCTTAAAGATAGAGTTAATTACGAATTAGTTAGTTAATTTCATTATGAAATTTCAATGCTATTTTATTAGATATATTTCAATTCATTATCTTTACCGATGATTTCAAGTTCATGAAACGTTCCTTCTTGCTCGATCGCTTCCTCGCGGTCGCGGGACCTGTCGCAGATTACCGTCGGGGCTACCGGACTTTTACACTCGGGGAAGGTAGGGCCCGCTGTACGGTGCGCCCTCCTCGATTGACTGGTGATTCATTTAATTACGAAATTGATTATCTGTTCACGAAATGAATTATTTAATTTGTGTTTGTGAGGGCGATACACGCCGTGGAACGCCGACGTCAGGGTTTCTACCAAACGTGACTATTCTATGGGTCATTACGACCCGTAATAAAATCTTAAACTTACGATGTCTATTTTGCAGGGGCTCCATACGTCCCTAGCATCTGCAATTTACCGTGAAGCACGTGATAGGTTATTTCGCAAGCCTTCTGCCACGGAGAGAAAATGGCATTTTTGCATTTTATTAATATTTACAGCTTCCCTTTCCCACTAACATTTTTTCCCCGTTCCTGTCAACTCCGAGGTTTACTCATATCGGTATTTGCCTTCGTCACGGTGAGTTAACACAGGTGAAAAAGTGAAGAGTTCTGTGGGAAGTGCAAAGGCCGCAAAATTGATCGATATGTCGGAAAAATATGCGAATCTCGACGAGGCAAAGCGTGGGATGATCATTGGTGCATGGAAGTTCGGTGCCTCTGTTCGGGATATCGCAACCGAGGTCGGTTGTTCGACGAAGGCGGTCCGGCGTTAGATCGCCAAATTTCAAGAAGGTGGTGTCGCCTCCATAAGGGATCGTCGAAAAAGTTGCTGCGGCCGCCCGAGAATCACCGCTCCAGAGCAAGACACTGCTATCGTCAACTATATATGTAGTGGAAAACCCATTCCACAACTCTGCTGATGCTATGAGTGCCCAGGGGTTGTCTGTTTGCGACAAGACAGTGCGCCGCCGACTGCATGGGGCGAACTTAAGATCATATCGCCTCGCAAATAAAATCGCTCTTGCCCAACACCATAGGGAGCGACGCGTCGGCTTCGCACTGGAAGCACTGACAACTTCCAGGGCGGAATGGGCAACCACTATATGGTTGGACGAGAAAGTGTTTTACTCTGGAGAGGACTGGAGATTCCGAGTTTGGCGTACGGAGAATTGTCGGTTAGATCCACGATATTTCGTTCCGAAGAGCTGCCGTCTCACGTGCGCGATGTGGGGGTGGGTGACTACCTCTGGGCCCGGAGCACTAACCGAAGTGTCACCGCGCATGGGTTCTGTGGAATATATCCGCCTACTGGAAGACGTCCTACTTCCCAGTGTGCGCGCGATACATTCCGCAGAAGTGCCGGTGATTCGGTTAGTGCAGGACAATCAGCTAGTCCACTCATCGTTTGCCGTGCGACAGTGGTTCGATGCTCATCCGGAATGGCAGCTCTTGGACTGGCCGGCAAAATCTCCGGACCTAAATATCATTGAAAATGTTTCGGCCGAAATGGACCTCAGGGGGTCACCGGGTCGCGTGCGGACCGACGGGAACTGAACTCCCACGTGCTCAATGTGTGGGAGGACCTTAGGGAGGACCCAACCGACTTCAAAAATTTGGGAGGTCAATACCGGTCCCCCTTCAACAAGTGATTGACCGGCAGGGGTACTGGACCGACTACTAATGACCACAGTCAATGATCAGGTAATATAGAACATTTTCAGAATTCAGAATTTCAGTGGAACTAATTCTAATAAATTTCATAATCTTTTTATTTTGGGTTACAGCTAACACGTGCCTGACAGTAAATTGATAACGTTAGAGAGGTATGAAGCCCCTGCAAAATAGACATCCTAAGTTTAAGATTTTATTAGGGGTCGTAATGAACCATAGGATAGTCACGTTTGGTAGAAACCCTTACGTCGGCGTTCACGGCGTGTATCGCCATGACAAACACAAATTAAATAATTCATTTCGTGAACAGATAATCAATTTCGTAAATAAATTAATCACCAGTGAATTGAGGAGGGCGCACCGTATAGCAGACCCTACCTTCCCCGAGTGTAGAAGTCCGGTAGCCCCGACGGTAATCTGCGACAGGTCCCGCGACCGCGAGGGAACGATAGAGCAGGAAGGAACGTTTCATGAACTTGAAATAATCGGTAAAGATAATGAATTGAAATATATCCAATAAAATAGCATTGAAATTTCATATTGAAATTAAATAACTAATTCGTAATTAACTCTATCTTTAAGGAAGGAAAGAAAAAGCGTATAAGCGAGACCTGTCAGCGCTACCCTCACCGAGTATAGAGTGGTGGTAGTCGGAATACAACCACACAGGCCCTCGTCGATGTGCTCTTACCTGGAGTGACTGCGAGGGAGCGAGGGAGGAAGAGAGAAGGTCTTACGCGGCGAAGTCGGATTTTTGCGGACTGTATAGCCGTCCATAGGCCTGCCCTGCGTCGCCTTCGAAGTGTGACCGTGGAAAAATAAACGATGTGCGAGGCCTACCGAAATCCACAGGCTGCCGGCTTGTGTCAATAGGACTCGAACAAGTGCGTCACAGCGGGAGATAAGGACCCCGGGATCGCTCTTAAGTCCAATAGTGTACGTTACATTTCCCCAAACATTCTTAGTTCTAATAACTTTTCCAAGGATATGTAAAGTATAGAATTTAAATGCGTGCCTTGGATCACAAAATAACCAAGCAATATTCTGAGTTCTGGATGTTCGAAGGAAATCTTTTGTTGATTGATGTAATAATCAAGTGACAAGGTCTTGTCTCGGACCAAGTACAAGTATGTGGAAACTGGACCTTGCATCTTTACAACCTGTCTTGAATATACGGTGATGTAATAATCAAGTGACAAGGTCTTGTCTCGGACCAAGTACAAGTATGTGGAAACTGGACCTTGCATCTTTACAACCTGTCTTGAATATACGGTACACGTGAATCCCCTTCCAACATTCAAGTTACTTTGAATCTCTCACAAATAGTGACCCTGTCGCAGTGAGGTAACAGTAATGCAATATACTAAAATTTGCTGAATCACTAGAACACAACAGCGACACGGAAATTAAAATTAACTACGAGCAACGTAATTGCAGATCTTTAAACCGTCAATAAAAGGGAAACCGATTTCTATCTAAGCAAATACGTATGATTTGTTGAATACTTTATGACTGGACGAGAATTATTACAACAGCATTTGTGCGTGTTCGCCATGAAAAACTACGTTTTTTTCGAAATGATGGGTTTTTTTAAACATAGAAATGCCAATCAAAATACCAAAGCCGGTGGACGATTATATCCTGCACGATTTCTTAAATGAGGTTATCCAAATGACAGAAAATGAGGAAAATTTGATTGCACAAATAATAGAGATTCAATGGAGACTTAGAATATTCAAGGGAGTGCATGATTTCGATGATACGGAATATGCGATTGTTCGGTAATTAGCATCGGAGTGCCCTCTCGGGGCACCGCACCGCGTGAGGTTAGGCGGCATCGAGCCGCCTAATATTGTTTCTCTATTCGCATCGACCACGCGTACCAACGTCAGCGTTAGAGGGCGCTTATCGCCTCAGTAACCAATAATCAGCCTGCTGTCACCTGAGGCCCGCTGCGCACGAACGCGTTCTCATGAGAGCAGGGCGAATCTTGTAACTTTATGAACTCTCTTCTTCATGATTTTCCGTTGGCGTCTATCGATCGCCATTATTGGTTTTTTGCGACATCGTGTGCACACATTTAGTTATCGTTATTTTTCATCTAAATAATGTTCACCGCCGATTATCGTATTACCGCATCGTTATTTAAGCGATTAACCTGCTTCGGCGGAAGTGGGTCTTTGACACTGTGCCGATCCTGCACTTCAAGGAACCTGTCAACAGCTGAGGCCGGGTCGGTGAACTCCCATCACTGCACGACCACTTTAATTGCACGCCCGAACACCTACAAACAGAACTTTTCGAGGAACGACCGTATAAACACTGTCAGAGATGAGAGACTGCCCACGGTAAGAAAATAATTCACCCACGTTATTTATCGACGAATTAAAATAAATTCACTTGTTCGCCTGAAAATTGACTTGTCTCCAGTAATCCAGTAAGTTGTGGCAAGGTAGTGCGTAGCGCACAGCTGACCGCGGGTATCCGCGGGACTCGAGCGACGGTCACTTTACCGAACGTGCATTTCACTACACCGATACCTCGTAATAACACAATTGCGCGAATACGAAAAACATATTGGAATACTCTGCGTTGGACCGAAGCATTGTGTTTGGGTGGCAACGCGATTCTGCCAGCTTAAGCTTTTTCTGGTTCCCATTCCATTTTTCGGATGATACAATGTGTCGTATACAATTCTTTGACGAATATCAATCATATTGTGATACAATGTATGCAGTAGACATGTAGTGTGTCGGGACAGTGGTGCGGGGTAAGTGTGACCGAATTCAGGTATAAACGTATGTTTTATGTGTGTGGTCCGGCAGTCCTCAAGTCGACGGAGATTGGTAGGCGAAGAAGAATCTGCGTGCGATCGATGCGCGATCGAAAATTATTTTGAACAGTCGTTTACGAGATTCTCGCGGAGTCAGACGTAAAAAATCGAAAGTTGAAAGTTGCATGATATTGTATGTTCTTCACATAAAACAATCGGCCCTTCTCAGGGCCTCAATCTCTCTAACGTGGGTTCTGTTACGTTCCTGTACGTAATTGTGTTATTACGAGGTATCGGTGCAGTAAAATGCACGTTCGGTAAAGTGACCGCCGCTCGACTCCAGCGGATACCCGCGTATACCCGCGGTCAACTGTGCGCTACGCTTTACCTGTGTTACGGATGGATCCGTCGAACCGAATTTTGCGGTTCTTGAATTTACACTTGGCGACAAGAATGCGCCTTTATAATATTTTAAATGCATAGAACGTTAAAGTTTTCTTCTTTCCTTAAAATCGTCGCAAGTCGCCTGAAACGGACCCCTCTTACATATATATCTCGAGTGCTCTACGACCCCCCGAATTTTGGTCCTTATCGCAACCTCCCCTACACCGAGAGACCTATATAAGACTAGGTTTTCAGGACCTCGCGAGTTCTTTCTAGTTAGATTTTCGAACAGTATATAGCGATATTGGATTATTTCCTTTTGAAGCATAAATTTCAACCATAGAAGTGTATGCGTTTGCTTACGGCAGTTTTAAACTCGTTCAGTCTGGAATTTCCCCCGCAATACTCAGGTGTTAGAGTCAACTCGAAGCTTAGGCTTTTGACTATAACGTACAAAGGAGATCGTAAATCGTCACTGCCCAAGGGTAAACCTCCACTCACTAAGTACGGTTATATTATATTATTTCATTTCTCTATATTCTATTACACAGAATACTAAACAAGTACTGTAAATTGACCAAAGACTTTTATTGTAAACTCTAGTTGATTTTAGAATATACCAAAGAATATTTTAAATACTAATTTGATTCCAACATTATTTAAAATTAGAGTAATACCTTTCCTCACGAATATACAGGGTGTCCCGTAACTAGCTCGAAACCGGGAAATGAGGGGTAGCTGAGATGATTCTGAACAACTTTACTTTAGCAATAATGTTGTAAGCGCCCTGGATTTTGAATTATTAACGAAACGGCTAGGCCAATCCGAGCGCGTATTGAGCGCGCGCTCGAAACGAGAGTGTGATCTCTGACTCGCGCTCCTCCGTCGAGCGTGAACAAGTAGATCGCGTGGGTATCGAGAAAAGCATACGGCAAATATCACATATCGTCTTCAAATAAACCAATAGTCGTTGAATAACTGTGTTCAATACTGTCACTCGTTATTCGCGAGGTATGAAAAGTCGTAGTATTTGTGGGAAAAGTGGTTTCCTTAAGAGCACGTTTTATCAGGTGGCTAAATTATGATTTAAGGTAAACGATGTGAATAACTAACATTAGAAAAACCTTGTTAAACTCACCCAATTCGTCCACGAATCAACCTGCCTCGACGGAAGTAGGTCGTTGGCAGTAGGTCACACTGCCGATTTTGTCCTTGGTAAGAATCTCGAGAACTTCAACAGCTGATTATACGGCCGGTTCGGTGAACTCACTTGACACTGACACACACAGTAGGAACGGCACTTGTCTAATTTATGGCAGGGCGCACGGCTAATGGCAGGTACGCGGACACCACCGAGAGTCGAGCGGCGATCGGCGATCGGGTCACTTTACCGAACGTGCATTTCATTGCGCGAACACTTTCACCAATAACTCCGAGTAAAACAATTATGTAGAGGAACGGAATTGAACCTACGTTAGAGATATTTGGTGGCCCTGAAAAGGGCCGATTGTTATTGACAAAATTGCCAAGATCGGCTCGACGTACCCTCCTCGCGCTTGCATGCACGTCTCGGAGCACCGGCGGACGTTGCGCTGCACTTCTCCCAATGTTTCTCGATTAAGAAACGTAACAAATATCCTGTAAAACTCCGCGTTAGTTCGTTGCTGTATGGTATCCGTTCGGTTTGAAAAACGATTCTGCCGGCTCTTGCGTTTCTTGGGTCTTGCTTAGAAGGACGTTCGTTAGGGAAGGGATATTTTTATAATAGTACGACGGAGTGGCTCGCACATTTGGAGTCACCGTTCATTCAGCAAAAAAATACCCGCGCGCTCGGGGTGGCCGCATGGTCTTCGTCACTACGAACGCGCTAGCGAAGACGCAGGGCAAGGAGTGCCATAAATTTCACTATTATCCATACCGTGTCGTAAAGGGAAAGTGTGGCTATTTTACGAAATACGTACATCGGCTTAAAACTGCATCGACAGCGTACACGCAACATAAACCTTTAATATTTTCTTACGATTCTTTCCGCGAAGATGGAACAGTACACACAACTTGGAAAATGATCAATTTAATATTGTATTGTGTTAGCGAAGACTAAGTTTGATACGCATTTCGAGACAGACATCGTTATGTCTATCAACATTTTGGTCGTCTGGAACAGATCCCCCTGATCGGGCCCATGTACCGCGGCACGCTTTGCAGCTCGCGTTCCCGTAAACAGTCAGTTGCCCCGAGCGTGCGATAATCATAATAAGATCGAAATCAGAGATTCTTAGGCAGCCTACTGTTTAAGCATTTCGACATGCCGCAAATAGTGTCTTTGCTTGTACTTTTATTCACGCTATGCACTCGACACCAAACATCCCACAACATTAATTTTATAATATTCCAAATGACACGGGCAAGCGTGTATGCGTCGCAAACAGTGTCTTCGCTATACAATACAATATTAAATTGATAATTTTGCGAATTGTATGTACTGTTCTTTCTTTGCGGGAAGAATCGTAAGAAAATATTAAAGGATTATGTTGCGTGTACGCTGGCCGATGCAGATTTAAGACGATGCACGTATTTCGTAAAATAGCCACACTTTCCCTTTACGACACGGTATGGACAATAGCGAAATTTATGGCACTCCTTGCCCTGTGTCTTCGCTAGCGCGTTCGTAGTGACGAAGACCATGCGGCCACACCGAGCGCGCGGGTATTTTTCTGCTGAATGAACGGTGACTCCAAATGTGCGAGCCACTCCGTTGTACTATTGTAAAAATATCCCTTCCCTAACGAACGTCCTTCTAAGCAAGACCCAAGAAACGCTAGAACCGGCAGAATTGTTTTTCAAACCGAACGGATACCATACAGCAACGAACTAACGCGGAGTATTACAGGATATTTGTTACGTTTCTTAATCGAGAAACATTGGGAGAAGTGCAGCGATACGTCCGCCGGTACTCCGAGACGTCCATGCAAGCTCGAGGAGGGTACGTCGAGCCGATCTTGGCAATTTTGGCAATAACAATCGGCCCTTTTCAGGGCCATCGATATCTCTAACGTAGGTTCAATTACGTTCCTCTACATAATTGTTTTATTCGGAGTTATCGGTGATAGTGGTCGCGCAGTGAAATGCGCGTTCGGTAAAGTGACCCGGTAGTATTTCCACTACATTTTCAATTCCTATGCGTTATAACTAGACTCCACATGCTTATGCAAAATGCATTATTTTTATGTTGACTTTAATCGAATTTTGTGAAACAAATGTGATAAGTATGCGATCGCCGCTCGACTCTCGGAGGTGTCCGCGTACCTGCAATTAGCCGTGCGCCCTGCCATAAATTAGACAAGTGCCGTTCCTACTGTGTGTGTCAGTGTCAAGTGAGTTCACCGAACCGGCCGTAAAATCAGCTGTTGAAGTTCTCGAGATTCTTACGAAGGACTAAATCGGCACTGTGACCTACTGACAACGACCTACTTCCGTCGAGGACAAGTTGATTCGTGGACGAAAGGGTGAGTTTAACAAGATTCTTCTAACGTTAGTTATTCACATCGTTTATCTTAGACCATAATTTACCCACCTGAAAACATGCTGTTAAGAAAATCATTTTTTCCACAAATACTACAACTTTTCGTACCTCCCGAATTACGAGTGACAGTATTGAACACAGTTATTCAACGACTATTAGTTTATTTGAAGACGATATGTGATATTTGCCGTATGCTTTTCTCGATACCCACGCGATCTACTTGTTCACGCTCGCGGCGGAGCGTGTCAGTGACCACACTCTCGTTTCGAGCGCGCGCTCGATACGCGCTCGGATTGGCCTAGCCGTTTCGTTAATAATTAAAAACCGAAGGCGCTTAGGACATTATTGCTAAGGAAAAAGTTGTTCAGAATCACCTCAGCTACCCCTCATTTCCCGGTTTCGAGCTAGTTACGGGACACCCTGTATATAAGAATAGAAGTAATGAGTAACGTCTCACAATAATTCACTCTTACCGCTCGGAGTGAAACAAAATATAAGTTACGGGTAATTAGTTCTGTTTAAGTAAATTGTTACCGACCCAAAGGCCACGTCGCCGAGGACAATCCGGATCAATTACGTAGCGCGTTAGAGTCACTTTTCGATAACCAGGCTAGATTTCGGACCAGAGGCCCCGTCGCCGAGACCAGCGGATTCTAGTTCGTTATCCCTACTTGTTCTATCCTAGAGTCACTTAGATAATATCCTTGATCGACACAAAGGCCACGTCGCCGAGGGTGCTCCGACAAGCTCATTATCGCACCTTTTCACGCATTGACGTGCAATAAATCTTCATTGTTCGATTTATTACTACCGCGTTCAAACAAACTCGCCCGGCTCGTAACACCTGCGATCAGCTGTGCGCTACGCACTACCTTGCCACAACTTACTGGATTACTGGAGACAAGTCAATTTTCAGGCGAACAAGTGAATTTATTTTAATTCGTCGATAAATAACGTGGGTGAATTATTTTCTTACCGTGGGCAGTCTCTCATCTCCGACAGTGTTTATACGATCGTCCCTCGAAAAGTTCTGTTTGTAGGTGCTCGGGCGTGCAATTGACGTGATCGTGCAGTGAAGAGAGTTCACCGACCCGGCCTCAGCTGTTGACAGGTTCCTTGAAGTGCAGGATCGGCACAGTGTTAAAGACCCACTTCCGTCGAAGCAGGTTAATCGCTGGATGAATGGGTGAGCTTAACACGATTTTTCTGACATTAGTTATTAAAATTATCTTCCTTAAAGCATAACTTATGCACCTGAAAACGTGTTATTTAGAATAATTTTTTTCACGAGTACTAAAACTCTATTCCATTCGGATAACGCGTAAAACTATTGAACAGAGGTATTAAACGACTTATTCGTTTGCTTGTTAATCATGAATTTCGAATCATTTCGCGTTTTTCGATTAAAGACGATGTATCATTTGCCGAACAGAGCTATTACGCGACTTATTAGTTTACTTGTTAATCGTGAATACCGAATCATTTCGCGTTTTTCGATTTAAGACGATGTATCATTTGCCGTACGTTTCCCTCGATATCCACGCTGTGCCAATGCGTTTGTTCACGGCTACGGTCGAGCGCGCGAGTTTTACGCACTCTGGTTGACCAGCGTTTTTCGTTAATAATTCAAAAACGAAGGCGCGACCAACATTTTGGTAAAGGACAAAGTAGTTCAGATTCACCCCAGCTACCCTCCAGTTCCCGGTGTTACACCAATTAGGGGACACCCTGTATTAAGGACTTGACGAGAGCTCAAGTCTAGCATTGAACCGCAGAGCTCGATTGTATACAGGGTTTCCCGTAACTAGCTCGAAACCGGGATATGAGGTGTAGCTGAGGTGATTCTGAACAACTTTTTCCTTAGCAATAATGTTGTAACCCCTCTCGTTTTTGAGTTATTAACGATACGGCTAGGCCAATCCCAGCGCGTATCGGGCGCGCGAACGAAACGAGAGTGTGGTCTCTGGATCGTGCTCGACCGCGAGCGTGAACAAGTGCATCGCGTGGGTATCGAGGGAAGCGTACGGCAAATGTCACTTCGTCTTCAAATAAACTAATACTCGTTGAATCACTGTGTTCAATACTCTTACTCGTTATTCAGTAGGAACGAAGATTGTAGTATTTGTGGAAAAAATAGTTTCCTTAAGAGCACGTTATCAGGTGGATAAATTATGGTTTAAGATAAACGATGTGAATAACTAACGTTAGAAAAACATTGTTAAACTCACTTATTCGTCCACAAATCAACCTGTCTCGACGGAAGTAGGTCGTTGGCAGTAGGACACAGTGCCGATTTTGTCCTTTGTAAGAATCTCGAGAACCTCAACAGCTGATTTTACGGCCGGGTCGGTGAACTCAATTGACACTGACACACACCGAACAAACGGCACTTGCCTAATTTATAACAGGGCGCACGGTCGATTGCAGGTACGCGGACACCCCCGAGAGTCGAGTAGCGATCGGCGATCGGGTCACTTTACCGAACGTGTGTTTCACTGCGCGAGCACTATCACCGATAACTCTGAATAAAACAATTATATAGAGGTGTGTAATTGAACCCACGTTAGAGATATTGGTGACCCTGAAAAGGGCCCATTGTTATTGTTAATATTGCCAAGATTGGCTCGACGTATCCTCCTCGCACTTGCATTCACGCCTCGAAGCGCCGCGCAGGCCGGCGTTGTGCTGCACTTCTCCCAATGTTTCTCGATTAAGAAACGTAACAAATATCCTGTAATACTCCGCGGTAGTTCTTTGCAGTATGTTATCCGTTCGGTTTGAAAAACGATTCTGTCAGCTCTAACGTTTCTTGAAGCTTGCTTAGAAGGACGTTGGTTAGGGAAGGGAAATATTTTGCAATAGTAAAACGGAGTGGCTCGTACATTTGGAGTCCCCGTTCATTCAGCAAAAAAATACCCGCGCGTTCAGGGTGGCCACATGGTCTTCGTAACTACGAACGCGCTAGCGAAGACACAGGCCAAGGAGTGCCATAAATTTCACTGTTGTCCATACAGTGTTGTAAAGGGAAAGTGTGGCTATTTTACGAAATACGTGCATCGATTTAAAAGTGCATCGGCAGCGTACACGCATCATAAACCTTTAATATTTTCTTACGATTCTTCCCACGAAGGAGGAACAGTACATACAATTCGCAAAATTATCAATTTAATATTGTATTCTATTAGCGAAGACACTGTTTGCGACGCGTACACGCTAGCCCGTGTCTCTTGGAATATTATAAAATTAATGTTGTGGAATGTTTGGTGTCGAGTGCATGGCGTGAATAAAAGTACAAGCGGAGACACTGTTTGCGGCATGTCGAAATGCTTAAACAGTAGGCTCCCTAAGAATCTCTGATTTCGATCTTCTTATGATTATCGCACGCGCGGCAACCGACTGTTTTACGGGAACGCGAGCAGCAAAGCGTGTCGCGGTACATGGGCCGATCAGGGGGATCTGTTCCAGACGACCAAAATGTTGATAGACATAACGATGTCTGTCTCAAAATGCGTATCAAACAGTGCATTCGCTAATACAATACAATATTAAATGGATCATTTTCCAAGTTGCGTGTACAGTTCCGTCTTCGCGGAAAGAATCGTAAGAAAATATTAAAGGTTTATGTTGCGTGTACGCTGTCGATGCAGTTTTAAGCCGATGTACGTATTTCGTAAAATAGCCACACTTTCCCTTTCTTCTAGACAAGACCCAAGAAACGTTAGAGCTGTCAGAATCGTTTTCCAAACCGAACTGATAACATACAGCAACGAACTAATACAGAGTATTACAGGATATTTGTTACGTTTCTTAATCGAGAAACATTGGGAGAAGTTCAGCGCAATGTCGGCGGCGCTCCGAGACGTGTATGCAAGAGCGAGGAGGATACGTCGAGCCAATCTTGGCAATTTTAACAATAACAATCGGCCCTTTTCAGGGCCACCAATATCTCTAACGTGGGTTCAATTACACACCTCTACATAATTCTTTTATTCAGAGTTATTGGTGATAGTGCTCGCGCAGTGAAATGCACGTTCGGTAAAGTGACCCGATCGCCGATCCCCGCTCGACTCTCGGGGGTGTCCGCGTACCTGCGATCGGCCGTGCGCCCTGCCATAAATTAGGCAAGTGCCGTTCCTACTGTGTGTGTCAGTGTCAAATGAGTTCACCAACCCGGCCGTAAAATCAGCTGTCGAGGCTTTCGAGATTCTTAGGAATGACAAAATCGGCACTGTGACCTAGTGCCATCTACCTACTTTCGTCGAGGCAGGGTGATTTGTGGACCAATGGGTGAGTTTAACAAGGCTTTTCTAACGTTAGTTATTCACATTGTTTCTCTTATACGATAATTTATCCACCCGAAAACGTGCTGTTAAGAGAACCGCTTTTTCCACAAATATTACAATCTTCGTTCCTATTGAATAACGGGTAAGAGCATGGGATACAGTTATTCAACGAGTATTAGTTTATTTGACGGCGATGTCACATTTGCCGTACGCTTCCCTCGATATCCACGCGATGCACTTATTCACACGCGCGGTCGAGCATGATCCAGAGACCACACTCTCGTTTCGAGCGCGCGCCCGATACGCGCTAGAATTGGCCTGGCCGTTTCGTTAATAATTCAAAAACGAGAGGAGTTACAAGATTATTGTTAAAGAAAAAGTTGTTCAGAATCACCCCAGCTACCCATCATTTCCCGATTTTAGGATAGTTACGGGACACCCTGTATCACAGGCTCGCTCTGCCACATTGGTCGATGATTACACAACAGCGATGTTGTTAGTGGGTCGTATGTCGAATAATTATTCTAAAACATTACCTCTTTGCAGTCGTAGGTCTACTCTCAGCCACGGATGCAAAGAATCAATTTCGACGTATAGTTAACGAAATCAATACGCCTGTGAGGTATTGTTTTAAGTGTGATTTCACATTTTTACACAAATTAACTATTTGGGAAATTAAATGTAATACAAAATGCACTGTGATCACTTCAAAGACAAGTTTGACCCTGTTTGAGAATAATATGGAAATGGGAAAGGGCGGCGACAGCACCTCCTGGGCATATCTCTACCAGGCCCGTTGACTTGCGCACAAGCATCGAGTACAGCACATACCCGTCACTCTCGCCGTCCTTTCATTCACCCCCTGTAGTCAGTTAGCGTTTGAAAAGTAACGCTTTCAGTCGAGTGATGAAAAAAAATAGTTTTCTAAGGCCCAGCCAACTTTGATTTCGTTCTGTGCATCATTTTCGATTGTAGTCAATTCAACCAGTTACAAGGAGAGGCGAGACCCTGCAGCCAACCGATTTCGATGAGCTTTGGCATGCTGATTGGGGGCCACCCAAAACTAAGCCTTGTAAAAAGATTTAGCTCACTACACCCCTTTTTAAAAAAAAAGAGGTCAAAGGTCATGACACCGGATCGGTTTCGGACCTGGGGGGATCGGTAGTGTTAAAAAACATGCAAATTTTGTTAAAACATATAGAGACCGTAAATCAATAGTTTTCGAGAAATCGAGGAATTTGTGATTTACATTTACCCGTTATATACCTAAAACATTTGAATGTTTTCAGCCGAGGCGGTAGTTGAGCAGTTAGCACCGTTGTCTACGGTCCTAGCGATAATGAGTTCGAATCTCCTCCTGCTACCATGCTAATTTTTTTGTCAATTTTTTTTCATTATTTTACTTATTTTGTTTATGATACACGTAACAATAATACAACGCGTAATATTCATTTCATAAGACAAATGATTTTTTCTTTTTAAGAGGTAGGGAAATCTAAAAGGCACCCAGAAGTCCCATCGAGTGAACCGAAGTCGGACAACCGGGGGTAATGTGGGATTCTTACCCACTAAAACCCCACCTTGTCACCGGCCCGCTACAATGTTCTTTTTGTTTTAAGCCGCAAAGCGCGTAATGTCCCCGGAAATGTGAATGTTCAGTCCGTGTCTACTTCCACTACCTCACCCTCACAAACTGCCGGATGATAAATATCATAAAAACATTCAAAGCACGTAAACTTTCTGCACCAAGCACAGCGAATGAAGACAACTTTAGCGCATGTACTTTTCTTTTTCCCAATAGTTGTCGGAAAACACACCTCATTAACATTCATGAACACGCGTCTCTCTGTAACTAATCTGGAAACATACCAAGCGTATAACTTATTCAAGAATATTGGGGCAAATAATTGATTATGAATAAGACTATGAATTTTGAAGGCATCAGCTCGATTATGGAGTTCCCTCTGTGATTCCAGGAGTGTATAGTTGTTTTGCAATTTTCCAATGTAGTTTTAACTTACCGGAACAAGCAGACATCACACGGTTGGCAAAGGGGCGTGCACTTCGGTAGAATTACCTTTACCAAGCAAGTTGATTGTGTTTCTTCATCGGTAAACATACTGCCGTACAGGTGCATGTCGGATTGTCCGCCCCACGAATCCAGTAACAGACCAAATTTCTTATTTCCAACATATAGTTTTAACACATGTTTAAGAAACGACTGATAAATTCCTGTTGTTAGTTTTCCGGATTTGAAGCAGGTAACGTAGACGTTTTGGAAACTGTCTGTCAGTCTGTTTACCTCTTCGGCCCCAAAAGTCGTCTTCATTCGCTGTGTTTGATGCAGAAAATTAATGTACTTCGAATGTTGTTATAATATTTATTACCCGGCAGTTTATGAGGGTGAGGTAGTGGAAGTACACACTGTCTGAACATTCAAATTTCCAGGGACATTACGCACTTTGCGGCTTAAAACAAAAAGAACATTGTAGCGGGCCGGTGAGGAGGTGGGGTTTTAGTGGGTAAAAATCCCACACTACCCCGCTTGTCCGACTTCGGTTCGCTCGATGGGACTTCTGCGTGTCTTCTAAATTTCCCCACCTTTCAAAAAAAAAAATCATTTGTCTTATGAAATGAATATTACGCGATGTATTATTGTTACGTGTATCATAAACAAAATAAGTAAAATAATGAAAAAAAATTTACAAAAAAATTAGCATGGTAGCAGCAGGAGATTCGAACTCACGACCGCTAGAACTGTAGGCAACGGCGCTAACCGATCGGCTACCGCCTCTGCTGAAAACAGTTAAATGTTTTAGATATATAACGAGCAAATGTAAATAACAAATTCCTCGATTTGTCGGAAACTATTGATTTGCGGTCTCAGTATGTATTAACAACATTTGCATGTTGTTAACATTTTTAACACTCTATCGAGCCCCTCAGGTCCGAAACCAATCCGGCGTCAATAACCTCCTTTGACCTCGATTTTTTTCGAAAGCCTGGGCGTAATGACCTAAACCCTTTTACAGGGCTTAGTTTTGGGTGACCACCAATTAGCATGCCAAAGCTCATCGGAATCGGTTGGCCGAAAGGTCTGGCCTCTCCTTGTTAGTCACCTTAATTTTATCCTTGTGATTTCCCAATTTTCCAATTATGAAACAAGATTTCTGGGTTTCAAATACTAACGTATCAAAATGCTACCACTGCAATTTAATCAAAGTCTGAACCCTGGATGGAAGTGATCGTATGTTAATCTCTGAAATTGATTTCAGGTGTGAATACTTCGATAAAAAATTCTCCAATTTCATGGTCAAACTTAAGGGTGGTTTTGAGTGTAATGTAAATAATACCAATTTTTCTGTCATTTGTGACGCTGCCTCACTTCAGAACAACGGCTGTTTTCAATGGAAAGTGAATAGAAATAATGCAGGCCTCGAAGGGGTGAAAGGTACCACACAATGGAACACAATAAAATATAATTTATGTAAAAATGATCAAACCATATATGTTATTGTATTGTTACAAATAAATAAATTTTTTAAAAGCTGGTAAATTTACAAGGAGAGACGTGGGACTGCCGCCTCCGATTTGGATGAGCTTTTGACACGTTATAGTAGAGGGTAAGTTATGCATGTACCCACAAGGATATACTTAAAAATTCAACCGTTTTTGAGAAATTCGTGTTAAAAGTTTCGAATCTTGGACAAAGATTTCGGAAATCGAATCACGGTGTGAACTTTGTTCCCCGAATCTTTTTTTTCTGTTTTCTGTTAAATAATTAATATTGTTTACAATGTATTTACATACTTTATACAACGTTCTCGAGCCCTGCTTAAACTTTGGATGAAGAAGTTTGACCAATGTATCGACTGGCCCACGGCTGGGGTACTAGCGAACGATTCCAGGGGTCCAGTGTTCTAATCCTCGATGTGGGTTTTTTTCTCAAATAATTGTTCTCTTTTTCTTTTTTACAATGAATAAATGAACTTACGACATACTACAGCATAATTGGTACTTTATGCAATAAAATGTGAGGGGATCTAAAAAAAAATTGGACAGACGTTCAATCAAAATAGGTTTATTAAAATATATTGGGTGTGTAGAGAATCAAAGTTCACGTCAGGAAGTCTCGTCGTAAACGGTCGTCTACAATTCTCTGCATGTCGTCTCATCTTCACAGATCGCAACCAGCGCGTTCCGCCGTGCGGCTAGCGACGGACACGCTTATCGGAAATTCAGGTACACTCATACAGCGACTTATCACTGCGATACTTATCTGAAAACTGATCTCCATCGATCGTGTGTCGATCTCCTTAACTCTTTACCCTACAACCACGTGTGACACTCGTGGTCAGGTATTCATACCAAAACTGATTTGCACGGGCGTGGCCCGTGGTACATCGGTCGGGTAAAAACTGACAAGGGGACGCTACACTTTGTGGGTGACCGATATGGTCCAAAATGAAAATATGTAATATTTGCCACGCCCAGTTTACCGTGTTAAAGTAATACGTCACACTACTCAACCGTTCGCAAAATAAATTGTTAGTCAATTTTTAGCGCATCATATTCCGTAGAAATAAAGAAGTATCCAACGAGTTCGGTGGATACTTGCCCAGTGAGCAGCGCTCCAGCGTGCTAACTGCAAGAACGCTGGATCCAATCTTGTTGCGATTTTTTTTCTCCATTTCTTTCTTGTTTTTTCTTTTTTTTACTATTTTTTTGTTGTTGTTAGTACATACGTACATTATATTAATTAAATCCATATAAATAACAATATTCAATCACGACCTGCATTATAGTAATACAGGGTGTCCCGTAACTAGCTCGACACCGGGAAATGAGGGGTAGCTGAGGTGATTCTGAACAACTTTTTCCTTAGCAATAATGTCGTAAGCGTCTTCGGTTTTGAATTATTAACGAAACGGCTAGGCCAATCCGAGCGCGTATCGAACGCGCGCTCGAAACGAGAGTGTGGTCTCTGACACACTCCGCCGCGAGCGTGAACAAGTAGATCGCGTGGGTATCGAGAAAAGCATACGGCAAATATCACATATCGTCTTCAAATAAACTAATAGTCGTTGAATAACTGTGTTCAATACTGTCACTCGTAATTCGGGAGATATGAAAAGTTGTAGTATTTGTGGAAAAAATGATTTTCTTAACAGCATGTTTTCAGGTGGGTAAATTATGGTCTAAGATAAACGATGTGAATAACTAACGTTAGAAGAATCTTGTTGAACTCACCCTTTCGCCAACGAATCAACCTGCCCTCGACGGAAGTAAGTCGTTGGCAGTAGGTCACAGTGCCGATTTTGTCCTTCGGAAGAATCTCGAGAACTTCAACAGCTGATTATACGGCCGGTTCGGTGAACTCACTTGACACTGACACACACAGTAGGAACGGCACTTGTCTAATTTATGGCAGGGCGCACGGCTAATCGCAGGTACGCGGACACCCCCGAGAGTCGAGCAGCGATCGGCGATCGGGTCACTTTACCGAACGTGCATTTCACTGCGTGAGCACTTTCACCGATAACTCCGAATAAAACAATTATGTAGAGGAACGTAATTGAACCTACGTTAGAGATATTGGTGGCCCTGAAAAGGGCCGATTGTTATTGCCAAAATTGCCAAGATCGGCACGACGTACCCTCCTCGAGCTTGCATGCACGTCTCGGAGCACCGGCGGACGTTGCGCTGCACTTCTCCCAATGTTTCTCGATTAAGAAACGTAACAAATATCCTGTAAAACTCCGCGTTAGTTCGTTGCTGTGTGCTATCCGTTCGGTTTGAAAAACGATTCTGCTGGTTCTAGCGTTTCTTGGGTCTTGCTTAGAAGGACGTTCGTTAGGGAAGGGATATTTTTACAATAGTACAACGGAGTGGCTCGCACATTTGGAGTCACCGTTCATTCAGCAGAAAAATACCCGCGCGCTCGGGGTGGCCACATGGTCTTCGTCACTACGAACGCGCTAGCGAAGACACAGGGCAAGGAGTGCCATAAATTTCGCTATTGTCCATACCATGTCGTAAAGGGAAAGTGTGGCTATTTTACGAAATACGTGCATCGTCTTAAAACTGCATCGGCAGCGTACACGCAACATAATCCTTTAATATTTTCTTACGACTCTTCCCGCAAAGAAGGAACAGTACATACAATTCGCAAAATTATCAATTTAATATTGTATTGTATAGCGAAGACACTGTTTGCGACGCATACACGCTTGCCCGTGTCATTTGGAATATTATAAAATTAATGTTGTGGGATGTTTGGTGTTTTGTGCATAGCGTGAATAAAAGTACAAGCGAAGACACTGTTTGCGGCATGTCGAAATGCTTAAACAGGCGGCTCCCTAAGAATCTCTGATTTCGATCTTATTATGATTATCGCACGCGCGCGGCAACCGACTGTTTACGGGAACGCGAGCAGCAAAGCGTGCCGCGGTACATGGGCCCGATCAGGGGGATCTGTTCCAGACGACCAAAATGTTGATAGACATAACGATGTCTGTCTCGAAATGCGTATCAAACAGTGTCTTCGCTAACACAATACAATATTAAATTGATCATTTTCCAAGTTGTGTGTATTGTTTCGTCTTCGCGGAAAGAATCGTAAGAAAATATTAAAGGTTTATGTTGCGTGTACGTTGTCGATGCAGTCTTAAGCCGATGCACGTATTTCGTAAAATAGCCACACTTTCCCTTTACGACACGGTATGGACAATAGTGAAATTTATGGCACTCCTTGCCCTGTGTCTTCGCTAGCGCGTTCGTAGTGACGAAGACCATGCGGCCACCCCGAGCGCGCGGGTATTTTTCTGCTGAATGAACGGTGACTCCAAATGTGCGAGCCACTCCGTTGTACTATTGTAAAAATATCCCTTCCCTAACGAACGTCCTTCTAAGCAAGACCCAAGAAACGCTAGAACCAGCAGAATCGTTTTTCAAACCGAACGGGTACCATACAGCAACGAACTAACGCGGAGTATTACAGGATATTTGTTACGTTTCTTAATCGAGAAACATTGGGAGAAGTGCAGCGCAACGTCCACCGGTGCTCCGATGTGTGCATGCAAGTGCGACGCGGGTACGTCGAACTAAACTTGGCAATTTTGGCATAACAACAATGGGCCCTTTTCAGGGCCACCAACATCTCTTACGTCGGTTCAATTACGTTCAAACATAATTATTTTATTACGGATCATCGGTAACAGTGCTCGTGCGGTGAAATGCGCGTTCGGTAAAGTGACCCGACGGCCGCTCGACTCTCGGGGGTGTTCGCGTACCTGCGATTAGCCGTGCGCCCTGCCATAAATTAGGCAAGTGCCGTTCCTACTGTGTGTGTCAGTGTCGAGTGAGTTTACCGTAAAATGAGCTGTTGAGGCTCTCGAGATTCTTAGGAAGGGCAAAATCGGCACTGTGACCTAGTGCCAATGACCTACTTTCGTCGAAGCAGGGTGATTCGTGGTCGAATGGGTGAGTTTAACAAGGCTTTTCTAACGTTAGTTATTATAAATTATTCCAACGAAAATTTATCCACCTGAAAACGTGCTGTTAAGAGAAACATTTTTTCTACAAATACTACAATCTTCGTTCCTATTGAATAACGGGTAAGAGCATCGGACACAGTTATTCATCGAGTATTAGTTTATTTGAAGGCGATGTGACATTTGCCTGTACGCTTCCGTCGATACCCAGGCGATGCACTTGTTCACGCTCGCGGTCGAGCACGATCCAGAGACCACACTCTCGTTTCGAGCGCGCGCCAGATAAGCGCTCGGATTGGCCTAGCCGTTTCGTTAATAATTCAAAACCGAAGGCGCTTAGGACATTATTGCTAAGGAGAAAGTTGTTCAGAATCACCTCAGCTACCCTTCATTTCCCGGTGTCGAGCTAGTTACGGGACACCCTGTATATTGATCAACAAATAATAACATTTATAAGAACTGCCGTATTATCGGAAAGTTTTGAATTTTTTTTTCTTCGCCGATATTTGTGCCCATGATTCAATACGCGTGGTTCGGTGCGAAATTGAGCGATGATAGAAAAGTTTTTAGGAATGATAATGAAGTTTATTTCGCGCTTGATGTATTGCGAAAAGCATGTTCATGCAAACAGCCACCATTTATGCATTGCGCAAGATGTCGTGAAACATTGTGTCTTCCTTGTTTTTATGATGTGTATCATTCAGGTTCGTGCGAAATTGGTGCACAATACGTATGTACCATTAATATCTGCTTTTTGTTTGTGTTTACGTATAATGTAAATAGTGTAGAATAATGCAATGTAAGTATAATGTTTTTTACATATAATGTAAAAAAAAGAGAAGAAAAATGAAAAAAAAATCGCAACAAGATTCAATCCAGCGTTCTCGCAGTTACCACGCTGGAGCGCTGCTCACTGGGCCACCGAGCTCGTTGGATACTGCTTTATTTCTACAGAATATGAACCCTTTGAAATTTATTATTTCGCGCTTATTTTGCGAACGGTCGAGTAGTGTGACGTATTACTTTAACACAGTAAACTGGGGGTGCCAATTATTACATATTTTCAATTTTGACCAAATTGGTCACCCACAAAGTGTAGCGTCCTCTTGTGAGTATCACGGGCCTGACCCGTGGTACGTCGCGAGGGTCAAATGTAAATATCACGTGCCACGCTCTGTTTTGTTGATAGCATTACCAAAAACAGTACAGGCCACACTCGTGGTACATTATAATCGCTATTTTTCTCAAAAGTATCCCTAAAAATGACTTTACACAAGAAATTTCGTTATGTGGACAGTGAGAGTTGTGCTGGCAGTTCATACCAACATTTGTTAAATACTTCTGTTGGTGATAATGTACATTGTACTAGTGACATTGTACGTCCTGTGCGAAAAAGATGGAAGCGAATAGTTATCGAAGATGATACCGATTATGAATATGGCATTAATCCAGGCATTGAAATCGAAAATTATTTTGACTCCCGAATAAATTAAATCCTGACTTTATTTTTATTTCCATCTTTCAAAAATTATTTTGTGACTTCCCTCAATAATAATTTCTTACTTTTTGATGAATAAATCAAAAATCACCTCGTAATAATTATTTTTGGACTAAAACGATTAAATAAGGAAGAATTCATATTTCTTGAGAGATATTGTTTTATCTTCATAGTAACTTATAGTTCGTTTCATTGGATTCAGCATGAAAAAATCTATGTAGAATCCCTTTGGGGAATAGCGCAATACCTTCTTTTCAAATTAACCCTTTTAATGTTTATAAACATTATCCAATAATTATATATTTTTTTATTGAAAGTTTGATCTTTTATAAATACAGTCGAATTTGGAGGGATGCGATATTGTTAATAGTTCGGGAGATATGAATTTTTAAAAAATAACTTTACTTACACGTTTGAATGTGTTGTTACGGATGCATCAGTCGAATCGAATTTTTTGGCTCTCAAATTTACACTTGGCGACAAGAAGGCGCCTTCATATATATAACGCGGAGTATTGCAGGATATTTGTTACGTTTCATAATCGAGAAACATCGGGAGAAGTGCAGCGCAACATCTGCCGGCGCGGCGCTCCGAGGCGTGTATACAAGTGCGAGGAGGGTTAGTCGAGCCGATCTTGGCAATTTTGGCAATAACAATCGACCCTTTTCAGGACCACCAAATCTCTAACGTGGGTTCAATTACGTTCGTCTACATAATTGTTTTATTCAGAGTTATCGGTGATAGTGCTCGCGCAGTGAAATGCACGTTCGGTAAAGCGACCCGATCGCCGATCGCCGCTCGACTCTCGGGGGTGTCCGCGTACCTGCGATTAACCGTGCGCCCTGCCATAAATTAGACAAGTGCCGTTCCTACTGTGTGTGTCAGTGTCAAGTGAGTTCACCGAACCGGCCGTAAAATCAGCTGTTGAGGTTCTCGAGATTCTAACGAAGGACAAAATCGGCACTGTGACCTACTGCCAACGACCTACTTCCGTCGAGGGCAGGTTGATTCGTGGACGAAAGGGTGAGTTTAACAAGATTCTTCTAACGTTAGTTATTCACATCGTTTATCTTACGAGGGGACTGCCTGGGGTGTAAGGCCGATATTTGAATGCGGTTTGTTGCGTTGGGTACCTTGGGTCTACCGTTGACTAAATCCAGAGCCCTAGGTGTATATGGGCGGTAGGTTCCGAGAAAAACAGGTTTGAAATTTAGCGCGCGCGTGATATGCCTTAAATGTCTACCTCTAATCACAGCGGTCAGTGGCCGGCGGCCAGCCTACCACCCGGATAGCTCGTGTTCGCGTCCTACGTATATTTTTTTTTTCATATCACGCGCGCGCTAAACTTCAAACCTGTTTTTCTCGGAACCTACCGCCCATATGCACCTAGGGCTCTGGATTTAGTCAACGGTAGACCAAAGGTACCCAACGCAACAAATCGCATTCAAATATCGGCGTTACACCCCAGGCAGTCCCCTCGTTAGACCATAATTTATCCACCTGAAAACATGCTCTTAAGGAAACCATTTTTTCCACAAATACTACAACTTTTCATACCTCTCAAATTACGAGTGACAGTATTGAACACAGTTATTCAACGACTATTAGTTTATTTGAAGACGATATGTGATATTTGCCGTATGCTTTTCTCGATACCCACGCGATCTACTTGTTCACGCTTGCGGCGGAGCGCGAGTCAGAGACCACACTCTCGTTTTGAGCGCGCGCTCGATACGCGCTCGGATTGGCCTAGCCGTTTCGTCAATTATTCAAAATCAAGGGCGCTTACAACATTATTGCTGAGGAAAAAGTTGTTCAGAATCACCCCAGCTACCCCTCATATCATGGAAATCGATCAGATACGGGACACCCTGTATATTCACGAGGAAAGGTAATATTCTAGGGCATATATCTAGATCACCGTCATATCTGAATTTTCAAATTTTTTACTGTATGAAGTGTATTTCGGGCCGCTGACCATGAATCTGTAAACAAAAGTGGGTGGTCAGTTTTAGTTACGAAGATAGAAGCACTCAAAGTGTAAATCTGGTCGCTGATAACGTATTCGTAAATACACGAAAAATGACAGGTTAGGACGCCGTCATCTTGTGGCTGTAGGACTGCCTGTCTCGTTGCAGGCGTTTTACGATTTCACACATGCATACTTGCACGCAAATAACACGTACGCACACATACTTACTGTCCTCGTGCGCCGACTGTATATTTCATATACGCAAAATGTAGTGGTTAAGCAATTTTTATCCTTTTTTTAAATGATTAAAGTAACGTGAAACAGGTCTTATTTGTACATGATATTGAATTAATTTACTAATCGAAACAAACGCTTGCAATCGAAACACTTTTCACACTATCATAAGATATATCGTAAAAAATCACAAGTATTCCTTTGCTTTATGAATAGTTTATGAATTAGCATCAATGATTTTCCCATTAACATAAATTATTCTGTAACCAATAGTTGGAATTTGCTTGCTTTACAAACAGTTTTTGTGGTTAGCATCAAGTGTAAGATAAATAAACGGAGGTGTTTGCTTGCTTTAAAAATATTTTCTGGACTGGCAAAAATTATTTATTAAGTAATCGCAGGTGCTTGCTTTCTCTTGAAATATTTCTGCATTAGCATGAATTGTACCATAATAAATCGCTGGTGCTTGCTTTCAGAATAGTTTCCGCACCAGCATTTATTATTCCGTAAGCAATCGCTTGAAAGTGCTTGCTTTAGAAATAGTTTTTGCACTAGTATAATTTATTCCATAAGTAATCCGTACGTTTTATTTGCGCGCAAGTATGCGTGTGTGGAATCATCCAATGCCTGCAACGAGATAGGCAGTCGTGCAGCCACAAGATGGCGTCGCCCTAACCTGTCATTTTCCGCACTTTAAGTGTTTATATCTTCGGAACTAAAACCGACCGCGAGCTTTGGTTTACGGATTCGTGATCAGCGACCCAAAATACACTTGGTACAGTAAAAAATTTTGAAGATTTAGAAATGACGGTGATCTAGATCTGTTCCATAAATTCCTCAAATGATTACAATAGTGTTCAGTGTTCAGTGTAGTTAAAGGAGAGAGAGAATAAAATAATAACAAACTAAATTAAAATCGTACAGGAGAATTGGGGTGTACCCTTAGGCAGTGACAATTTAACAATACCCCTGTTGTACGTTTTATTTAACAAAGCCTAAGCTTGTAATTTTTAAATTGGAATTAAATAATTAGAAATAAATAAGTTGACTCTAACGCCTGAGTATTGCGGGGGAATAGCGACCACGAGTTATGATGCCGTAAGAAAGCGCGAACGCTTCTATGGTAGAATGTCGATCAAGAGGACAACTAGCCCAATGTCACTGTTAATTACTCGAGTTGAAAATACTAAAGCTCACGAGAGCGTCTTGACCTTGGCTTATATAAATCTCATGTTGTGGGCCAGGATGTGAAAACAAAAGAAACTCTGACGGCGATTGGTTGCTGTGGTCCAGGCGGACAAAGTTTAGGGAATGTGCCATAACTGCAGCTTGAATGCATCGGCATGGTAGGCAGGCATAATGCACGGCTCTATGGATAAGTTAGAGAAATAAAGAGTGAGAGAGTGACGTAGGGCAGGGGTCGTAGGGCACTCGAGCTAACTAAATAAGAGGGGTCCGTTGCAAGCAACTCGCGACTGTTTTAAAGAAAGGAGAAAACTCTAATGCTCTATACGTTTAAATTAAAATTATAAAGGCGCCTTTTTGCCGCCAAGTGTAAATTCGAGAGCCGAAAAATTCGATTCGACGGATGCATGCGTAACAATATCGATAAATGGAAGAAGGTGATTTGGTCAGACGAATCTAAAATGAATCGATTTTCGTCAGATGGACATTCGTGGCGTTGGATAAGAAAAAGTGAATCTTTATTGCCACGTCATGTTAAGCAAATAGTTAAATTTGGCGGAGGTTCGCTTATGGTGTGGGGGTGAATTACATCATACGGCGTGGGTCCATTACATCGAATCGAAGGGATAATGAACCAGCATATTTACAAAGACATTTTGGAAAAAAACTTATTGGAGGCAGTTGAGAACACGCCGATACCAGAAAATTATGTCATATTCCAACAGGACAATGACCCAAAATATTTTGAAAAGAGTGTAAAGAATTGGCTAGTGTTTCAGCCATTTCAAACATTAGAATGGCCTGCTCAAAGCCCAGATTTGAACCCAATTGAAAATGTTTGGGCATATTTCAAAATGAAGTTAGCAAATGGGTATAATGCCCTCCTGACGTCATTGGTCGATATGTGGGAATCCTCCGCTCGAAAATTTCGGCCAGACCTTGACAGCGACGGATACGGAGCCGTGACGTTACGTACATGTGTAAATAGACCTTTACTGTATACATATATTCATTTTCACAGTCCGCATCATTTTTTAATAAATCATATTATAAAATATGATTAAGTGCGCATTTACGAATAATTTGAACACCTTTCCACCATCCGAAATATAGTCCACTTTAATATCGAACACGATCCTTGAAACCTCTGTCCAAAATTCGAAACTTTTAACACAAATTTGTCAAAAACGGTTGAGTGTTTAAGTATATCCTTGCATGTAAGTACATGCATAACTTACCCTCTACTATGGCGCGTCCAAATCTCATCCAAATCGGTGGGGGATAGTCCCCGATCTCTCCTTATTAGTTCATTCTGTATAGTATTGTATTATATTACTAGAGTTTTTTTAGCAGAAATTTAATCTGACTACGCACAGCACCTGACTATAAACGAAATACAACTGGAAAGTGTTAAAACCTTTTTTCAAAGCGCAATAAAATATGACTATGGGAACAAACAACTACGAACTTATGCCCCTGCAATGCAACTTCATTCACACTGAAAACCGTACTGTTTAACGCAAACATTGAACTGCTTGTTTGATCACCGATATAATCACCTGAAGTTACACTTAGTGTTACTATTTATACCCGGTATGCGTTAGGTTCAAACGTCGAATTCGCCAAATGATGAAACAATAAATTGACTTCAGATCCTCAAATATAGTATATTTTTGTTTGACATCAAATTTGAGATCAGCACCAGATTTTCAGTTTTTCTTAAGGTCGGTCTGTTTTACGTGACTTTATTTACTTCGTCAAAGAATTTCAAACTTCAGTCAATTAGCCAAATATTAGAATACTAGTTTGGATCAATATTCGCAAGTAGAACAGTTCTTTCATTAACTATCCGAAATCGGCGAAGTCGAACCCGCATGAAACTATACCTTTGTCAGCGCTCAGCTTATTCATATCCAGAGTCTTCGAGAGTACTTTAATTGCAAGAGCCATAGCATCTTTCAAGGTAGTCTCCCCGTCCTTATATTCCTGCTTCAAAGAAGAAACTGCCGCTGCTGAATTATTTCCAATACAAGTCGCTTTCCATCCTCCATAATTTCCACTAGGATCTGACTGATAAAGCTGATACCCGTAATGCTTATCCCATCCCATGTACAAAATCGATACTCCGAACGGTCTTTTTCCACCATACTGAGTGTAGGCTTGTTTAACATCGCACAACCAGGAGACCAATTGCTCACATGGTATAGCTTCTCCATATTGGAACAAATAACGCTGTCCAATTAACTGAAGCTCGTTGATCAGAACATTCGCATCTGATGTAATACCAGCTACAGAACAAACAATATCCTCATTCAACTTGTAGATTTTCTCTGAGAAAAACACCTCGTCCAGAAGTTTGTTGGTATTACGACGTTCGGCGGCTAGGAGTATACCGTCGGTGGATAGGATACCGAGGCAAGTACCAGCATGACCTATCGCTTCCATTGCATATTCCACTTGGTAAAGACGACCTTCCGGTGAAAAGATGGTTGTCCGAGTGTCGTACCGACGTGCCTGTTGGAATGAATACGTATATGTATATGTAAAATGTTGTGGGATAACACTGATAAACTATCAAGGTTACTGATACACATAAAGAAAAATACAAATCACTTTTACAAACTTTTTTGAAGTTTACTTGTCTACGAATTATAAGGACCTATAATTAAACTATAAATCTGTGATTTATATATTATTAGTAATAATAATGGGATACTAATTTACAATTTCATTTAATCCAACTGCTCCATTGTGGGGTAGGGTCCCTACACTATAGGCAGATATTTTATTTATTATATTTATCAACCGATTTGTTCTTTATGTGTTTTTATCTGTTTCAATCCGTCTTTAACCACTGTCTCTATGTATACACTTCCTTAATTATGTTAGCCACTGACTGCTTTTTTTAATCATTTTTCTATTTCTATGTTTGGCTTAAGAATTTATTTGAACTCTACATTATTCTACATTATTCTACATTATTTTACGGGTTGACCAAAGCTCTCTACAAAATATACCCTACCGATTGGTTGAGGCAGTAGGGTTCGAACTGTATAACGTGTTTTAGTCTCCTAACTGCTAACCGCAAAATTTACGAAGTGAGTGGATCTAAAAACCCCTAAGGGCCACTTATATTGTAAAGGATTCAGGGGAATCTGGTGTACTCTAATGTTTTCAAACCAGCGTTACATCTGTCACGTCAGAAACAACGAAAATGGTGAAAAATAAGAATTGCCTGTGGACGAAAATCCGGTATTGATAAAACAACGTCCCATTCTCTACAAGGTCTCAAATGAAAGATAAAAGTCCAAAGAAGTGTGCCTGATCCCCAACTCAGAGCATAATCACTCTAAAGCAGCCCTTGGCAACCCCTGCCCATTGAGCAGCACGGCAACACGACGTGCAGCATGCGTCATCCCCACCATGCCTCCCGGTGGGTGTCTTTGTAAGAGTGGGACAGATAGAACGCTGTCCTCCTTTTCGTTCGCGCGGCGTGCATCTAAAAACTGGGTGCGGGTACCGAAACTGCGTGAGGAGAGTGAACCTCCCCATGGTTGCCCAGATTTGCTTTAAGGTAACACATTTTCACTGCAAACTTGGACCTGTCACTTCCACATATCTCTTAAAAAACGGTAATTCAAAATGCAATTTAGCAATGCACACTCGTTATAGATTAGACCTGTCCAACCGTGGGGAAACGCACTCTCCTCATGCGCTTTCCGTACCCGCACCCGTCAGCTTTTAGATGTACGCGGTGCGAATGAAAAGAAGAACAGCGTTATACCTGTCTCACTCTTACGCGGGCCATACACGTTGCGGTTTGCCTGCACGGTGAACCTGTTCAACTAAAGAACCTGCACAGTCAACGAATTCAAACACATTACGATGAACCGTACGGCGAACGGTACGGTACAACGCTGGGTTTTACTTAGTTCCATCTGTAGTAATCATTTGTATTTCGCGGTCCGAAGCGCGGATAAAGCGATGCGAGCGCTTTGACGACGCAACGTCGCGCGTTTTGCGAAGAACGATGGAAAAACAAAAGAACGATTAAGCAACGAACAAACGTCTCGAGGGAGCACGTTTACTCCTGTTTTTTGGTCACGCTGGTATAAATCATTCACGAAACACCCCTCAAAAATCCCCTCACATATCTACACCGAATCGAAACTTGTGCAGATATGTCGGGCGAACTCCACACACACGCTCCGGTCTGGACTGCTGCACAGCCGGAAAGACCCAGACACGCACCGGGAGCCATGGTGGGAGTAAGCCGAGAGTGGGCTGATGACCCATGCTTGCTCGCACCTGCACGGCGTGCAGGGATTAGACAGACCTGTTATAGATGGTCCATCACAAGTTTTGCTAATATAGGTGGCAGAGACGAGCCCATAGGGCTACCGAAAAATTGGCCATACAACTCCCGTTAAATTGAAAAGTAGATTTCGTTACAAACTCTATAGCTGAAACTATGGAAACCCTGGGGATCTTTGTGTGTTTACGAATCTTATGCCAATTCTTGTTAGTTCCGACGGTAATCAATTTTAAAGGCATATGAGTAACTAATGCAGTGACGTCTAGAGATATAAGATAATAATCGTCCGGTATCTTTCAATTATCAATAAACTTCTTGAACTACCAACTATCCTTTGTTAATATGTTACGGATGCATCCGTCGATCCGAATTTTCCGACTCTTGAATTGTACTTGGCGAGAAGAAGGCGCCTTCACTTTCCTTTTTTAAAACACAAAAACCAATTGTCTTTGTTTGTCTAATGTCTACGAGTCGCCTTCCAGCCCTTTCCATTAAAAAAAGCACGGTCACCCTTCGGACCATACCATACGACATCTTCTCTCTCTTTATCAACCGTCGTTATGGGGCTTAATGATTATCTGCCATCATGGCCGACGCCCTTCCGCTAATTTTCGACAAGCTGGCACGACGTTTCTTAAAACTTTTCCTGCCTGGACCACAGCAACCAAACACCATCAGTTTCCTTAAAATCTTATCCGTCCCCACTCCAATCCAACCTATATGTATATATAACAAACAACAATATGAAACAACAATATGAAATTTAACGAACTTAAATTCCATTGGTAAGGCAAAAATAGTCTTCTGTGTCTAAGTGCGCGAGAACCCGAAAATATGGGGTCGAGTCAGGTGCATTGTATTTTATAATGTATCTTTCGGAAACTCCTAAAAATCCGGTGTATTCATCGAAACGTGCCTGGAACTATCATTTAAAATATAATTTTGGGCCTCCAAGAGAAAAGCAAATTATATGTATGTTTCTTGATATATAAATTTTATATAAAGCAAGAAAACGTGTATTATATACACAATATTAATATTGTTATGTGAGTATTGCTAAAAACTTTTCGAACAAGCTTAGAGAGAAGAACAAAAATTGCAAAATGTTGATTTTGTTCTTTTTTATTTTGATATTTTCTTAGGATTGAGAGGTGCATAGCGACATTTGAGAATCGAACGGTACCTCAGAATTAAATAATAAAATTGTTCAAAAATGAATGATAAAATATTCCTTCCAATTCCGATTCGTACAAGCACCTTATAGCCAATATATTCAAAAATTAATCGACCGTGTTCCAAGTAATATCAAATAACCAAACGTAATTGGCGTATTTTCTAGTCGAAAATTCAAGGATTAAAAAAGCAATAAAAAATAACGAGTTAAAAAAGTATATGAAAGCACATGTCAAAATAAACGGAAGAACAAACCAATGAAACGTTACGTTTCGACTCGAATTTGAGTCCTCTTCATAACCCTGGAATTGTCCCGAAGGCTATCCTGACCTGTGTAAGAGAGTCATGAACACCGTCGTAAAAACAATTCCAATACAAAAGTAAGTGAAACTAGAAATCGGTAAACTTACATGTGATAAAAGGGAAACGGTGATACTTCACATTGCGTGAAGTACAATAAAGTACGTGAATATGAATATGTAATTGTATTGGAATTGTTTTTACGACGGTGTTCATGACTCTCTTACACAGGTCAGGATAGCCTTCGGGGCAATTCCAGGGTTATGAAGAGGACTCAAATTCGAGTAACGTTTCAATGGTTTGTTCTCCCGTTTATTTTGACATGTGCTTTCATATACTTTTTTAACTCGTTATTTTTGATTGCTTTTTTAATCCTTGAATTTTCGACTAGAAAATACGCCAATTACGTTTGGTTATTTCATATTAACACCTTATAGCAATAAAACATCTGGCACGCAGAAGTGCATGGCGACGTTTAAGGATCGAACGGTACCTAAGAATTAAATAATAAAATTGTTCAAAAATGATATATATGTATATACAATACACACATACAGGGTGTCCCGTAACTACCCTAAAATCGGTAAATGAGGGGTAGCTGGGGTGATTCTGAACAAGTTTTTCCTTAAAAATAATGTTGTAACCCCTCTCGTTTTTGAGTTATTAACGAAACGGCTAGGCCAATCCGCGCGCTTATCGGGCGCGCGCTCGAAACGAGAGTGTGGTCTCTGGATCGTGCTCGACCGCGAGCGTGAACAAGTGCATCGCCTGGGTATCGATGGAAGCGTACGGCAAATGTCACATCGCCTTCAAATGAACTAATACTCGTTGAATAACTGTGTCCGATGCTCTTACCCGTTATTCAATAGGAACGAAGGTTGTAGTATTTCTGGAAAAAATGTTTCTCTTAACAGCACGTTTTCAGGTGGATAAATTATAGTTAGAATAATTTATAATAACTAACGTTAGAACAGCCTTGTTAAAAACTCACCCATTCGACCGCGAATCACCCTGCTTCGACGAAAATAGGTCATTGGCACTAGGTCATAGTGCCGATTTTGCCCTTCCTAAGAATCTCGAGAGCCTCAACAGCTCATTTTACGGTAAACTCACTTGACACTGACACACACAGTAGGAACGGCACTTGCCTAATTTATGGCAGGGCGCACGGCTAATCGCAGGTACGCGAACACCCCCGAGAGTCGAGCGGCCGTCGGGTCACTTTACCGAACGCGCATTTCACGGCCCGAGCACTGTTACCGATATTCCGTAATAAAATAATTATGTTTGAACGTGATTGAACCTACGTAAGAGATGTTGGTGGCCCTGAAAAGGGCCCATTGTTGTTATGCCAAAATTGCCAAGTTTAGTTCGGCGTACCCGCGTCACACTTGCATGCACACACGGAGCACCGGTGGACGTTGCGCTGCACTTCTCCCAATGTTTCTCGATTAAGAAAAGTAACAAATATCCTGTAATACTCCGCGTTAGTTCGTTGCTGTATGATATCCGTTCGGTTTGAAAAACGATTCTGCCAGCTCTAGCGTTTCTTGGGTCTTGCTTAGAACGACGTTCGTTAGGGAAGGGATATTTTTACAATAGTACAACGGAGTGGGTCGCACATTTGGAGTCACCGTTTGTTGAAATACAACGACTTCGGTTTGTTCCGTTTTAGCGGGTATGGCACTATGGCGAGCGGGCCCAGTTGATAGTTCTGTTCGCTGTATGGTGGCGCTGTCGAAACGTTGTGTTTTCTTATTTTCACGTGTTCCTTTCTTACTTTTTTTTTGTTTTCTATTCCACAAGCGCGCGTCCCACGTGTTCACACACGCCACGCTACTAGTGCCACTACCGCAATTACTGTGCAATCTAATATTCTACAAACTATTAAAATAAAGCTGTATTTAATAGAACATTAAAGTGAGAATTATTAGTAAATCCTACAGGTTATGGGCCCAGTAATCAGTAAGTAGTGTTTTGAGGTTAACGTAGCATAAAGAACAATGGCAAACAGTGGAAATTCACACTTTGCAATTCAGAAACTAAACAGTGATAATTATGCTGTGTGGAGCTATAAATTAGAATTGCTCATGATTAAAGAAAAAGTGTGGGACGTGATAAGTGATGTAAAACCTGAACCAGTCACTTCTGCCTGGCTTCAAAAGAACAATGAAGCACGTGCGACAATTGGCTTACTAGTAGAAGATAATCAATTGCAACATATACGGAATGCGAGGACAGCGCGCGAGGCATGGGACTCGCTAAAGAACTATCATCAGAAAGCTACTTTAACATCCAAGGTATTCCTATTAAAGCGATTATGTCGAACAGTCCTAAAAGACCATGGGAACATGGAAGAACATATTACTACCATGTCAAATTTCTTTGAGAAATTAGCGGCACTTGGACAGGAATTACCAGATAACCTAATGGCAGCAATGTTACTGGGAAGCCTACCCGAATCATACGGCACTCTTGTAACGGCACTAGAAAGTAGACCTGAAAATGAAATTAATCTAAGTCTCATCAAAAGTAAACTTGTAGATGAATATAAGAGACGTGAAGGGGTTAAAGATACAAGAGAGAGCTTCCAGGAAAGTGAGGCAGCAATGAAAACAGAATTTAAGAATAAAGGTAACCCAAAGTCTACAAAAACCTGTTATTTTTGTAAGAAGTCTGGACACTTTAAGAGTGAATGCTTGAAATATAAATCGTGGAAAAGCAAGAAAGAAAAATCCAATAAAGTGACACAAGATAACTCTTCAAGTGACTATTGTTTTTATGCTATATCGTCAATTGAAGAAACATGTTTTGGTGCGAAGAATGAACCAAGTAAATATTCATGGATCGTCGACTCAGGTGCAACAAGCCACATGGCAACATCAAGAGATTTCTTTAAATGCTTCAATCTGGAAAGGAAAGGCCATGTATATTTAGCAGACGAAGGTAAAACAGCTGAAATACAAGGGACAGGATCAGGTGTCATAAGATGTGCAACAGTTTCAAGTATCGTCGACATGAAAATAAACAATGTGTTGTATGTACCGACCCTTGGGTCCAATCTATTATCGGTAAAGAAGCTCGTGAAAGATGGGCATATAGTAACCTTCAAAGGCGACAATTGCACGATAATGAAAAATGGCAAACTACAAGCAATCGCAACGCTACATAGTGATTTATTTGAAATAAAGACAGCCGAAAGAGCTTGTACAGGGAATATTGTTGAAGATACAGGGCATACAGATATTTGTCAACATACGTGGCATCGACGCTTTGGACATCGCGACATAAAAGCAATAAAAGATTTAAGTGAGAAAGGATTAGCAACCGGTATTAAAATTAAGGACTGCGGACAGCAAGTGACATGTGAGTGTTGCGTCAAAGGAAAAATGACACGCATACCGTTCCCAAAAGAAGCAAGCAAAAGGAGTAATTCAATCCTAGATTTGGTTCACACAGACGTTTGCGGACCAATGCAAACGCTAACGCCAAGAAAAAAAAGATACATCCTAACGATTATCGATGATTTTTCGCGATACACGAGAATCTATCTTATGAGTAATAAAAGTGAAACGGCCGCATGCATTCAACAATTTGTCGAAATGATGAAAACGCAGTATCGAAAACGGCCAAAAGTAATAAGATCGGACCGCGGACGGGAATACATAAATGATAATTTACAGAGTTATCTAAAGAAGGAGGGAATACAAGTACAGTATACAGCTCCCTATTCCCCCCAGCAAAACGGCGTGGCAGAGCGAAAAAACAGATCACTTCTAGAAATGGCACGGTGCATGCTCCTAGATGCAAATATGAACAAAACTTACTGGGGTGAAGCAGTAAATACGGCAAATTATTTGCAGAATATGTTGCCAACAAGAGCAACTGGCAAAACACCACATGAGTTATGGTATTCCAGATTACCGGATGTCCGAAAATTGCATACTTTCGGTTGCAGCGCGTACATACACACCCCGAAGGAGCAAAGAAGAAAGCTGGACGACAAAGCTGAAAAATTCACTTTCGTCGGATACTGTGATGAATCTAAAGCCTTTCGATTGTTGGACGTCAACACGAATCGAATTAAAATTAGCCGCGACGTGGTATTCTTGGACAAAGTTAATAAAGTCAATTTACCCGGTACGGAATACAGTGAGGTCATACCTTACATAACAAAAGAGCGAGACGATAATCAAACCATCACTGAAGATCCTGAAAGCATTCCGGACATCACGGAAGATAATGGACCAAAAAAGGAATCATCGGATGAACAAGAATCAAGTACAGAAGAAGATACTTCTTTCCATGAAGCAACAGGGAACCAAGGTGAAGAATCAGAAGAAGATGAAGTAAGATATGAAGGATGTAGACGCTCTGAAAGGCCAAATAGAAGCCCTGTCAATGCCTAATAAAGACAAGTGGAAAGAGGCGATGGATGAAGAAATCGTTTCATAGAAGAAAAACGGTACTTGGGATATAGTGCCTAAACCAAAAGATCGAACTATTGTTACATGCAAATGGGTTTTCAAAGTAAAGCGGAATGCTGACGGTAAAGTAGATAGATATAAGGCTAGACTCGTTGCTCGAGGTTTTTCCCAGAAATATGGAACGGATTATGACGAAGTATTTGCACCAGTAGTAAGACAGACGACATTTAGAACCTTTCTAACATTAGCAGGCAGAAGAAATATGTCTGTCAAACATTTTGACGCAAAAACAGCTTTTTTGAACGGAAAATTAACGGAGTCTATTTACATGCAACAGCCTGAGGGATACATTACACCCAGTAAAGAAGATTATGTATGTAAACTGAACAAAGGAATTTATGGTTTGAAACAGGCGGCGAAAGTGTGGAATGATCAATTAAACAACATACTAAAGAACTATGGATTCAAACAGAGCAAAGCAGACCCGTGTTTGTATGTAAAGACCGATGACGGAGAAGAAATTTACCTCATCGTTTATGTGGACGATATACTAATTAGTTCAAGGAACGTTAACAACATCGATAAAGTAGGCGATTTCCTGAAGAAACATTTTCAACTAAATGATCTCGGACTATTAACATATTACTTGGGCATCGAAATCAGAAGAAATAACGAAGGATTTTATTGTATAAAACAGGAGGAATATATAAAGAAGATTTTATCAAGATTTGGCCTACAGAATGCGAAGATTTCCGGCGTTCCTTTGGATCAAGGATATGTGAAATGCAGGAATGATGGATTACAAATGCCGCAAAACACAAAATACCAACAATTAATTGGGGCATTGTTATATCTATCAGTTAACACAAGACCGGATATATCAGCGAGCGTTGGAATTCTAAGTCAACATAATAAAGACCCGTTAACAACAGATTGGACGGAAGTCAAAAGAGTTGCCCGTTATTTAAAGGGTACAATGAACTACGAATTACAACTTGGTAAACGAAACAGTGAGCAAAAGCTAATTGGTTTTGCAGATGCAGATTGGGCTCAAAATACGATTGACAGAAAATCGAACAGCGGTTTTGTGTTTCAATTTTTTGGAGCAACAATAAGCTGGAGTTGTAAAAAGCAAACAAGTGTTGCACTCTCATCAACGGAGGCGGAGTACGTCGCTCTCTCAGAAGCGACGCAAGAAGGACTATGGATACATCGTTTATTAGAAGATTTCCGTGAAAAGATCCCAAAGAACATCATTATGTATGAAGACAACCAAAGTTGCTTGAATCTCGTAAGCAATAATAAATTTAGCAATAGGACCAAACATATAGATACGAGATTCCACTTCATAAAGGATTTGAATGACCAAGAAATTGTTACATACAAGTATTGTCCTACAGATAAAATGATAGCGGACATGCTAACAAAACCATTGGGAAAGGTCAAGCTGAAATACATGTCTGAAGAATGTGGATTGACTAACTAACAAATTTTTGTTACAGCCATCGTCGTTGAGAAGGGGTGTTGAAATACAACGACTTCGGTTTGTTCCGTTTTAACGGGTATGGCACTATGGCGAGCGGGCCTAGTTGATAGTTCTGTTCGCTGTATGGTGGCGCTGTCGAAACGTTGTGTTTTCTTATTTTCACGTGTTCCTTTCTTACTTTTTTTTGTTTTCTATTCCACAAGCGCGCGTCCCACGTGTTCACACACGCCACGCTACTAGTGCCACTACCGCAATTACTGTGCAATCTAATATTCTACAAACTATTAAAATAAAGCTGTATTTAATAGAACATTAAAGTGAGAATTATTAGTAAATCCTACACCGTTCATTCAGCAAAAAAATACACGCGCATTTAGGGCGGCCGCATGGTCTTCGCCACTACGAACGCGCTAGCGAAGTCAAGGGCAAGGGGTGCCATAAATTTCACTATTGTCCATACCGTGTCGTAAAGGGAAAGTGTGGCTATTTTACGAAATACGTGCATCGGCTTAAGACTGCATCGACAGCGTACACGCAACATAAACCTTTAATATTTTCTTACGATTCTTTCCGCGAAGACGAAACAGTACACACAACTTGGAAAATTATCATTTTAATATTGTATTGTGTTAGCGAAGACACTGTTTGATACGCATTTCGATACAGACATCGTTACGTCTATCAACATTTTGGTCGTCTGGAACAGATCCCCCTGATCGGGCCCATGTACCGCGGCACGCTTTGCTGCTCGCGTTCCCGTAAACAGTCGGTTACCGCGCGCGTGCGATAATCATAATAAGATCGAAATCAGAGATTCTTAGGGAGCCGCCTGTTTAAGCATTTCGACATGCCGCAAACAGTGTCTTCGCTTGTACTTTTATTCACGCTATGCACAAAACACCAAACATCCCACAACATTAATTTTATAATATTCCAAATGACACGGGCAAGCGTGTATGCGTCGCAAACAGTGTCTTCGCTATACAATACAATATTAAATTGATAATTTTGCGAATTGTATGTACTGTTCCTTCTTTGCGGGAAGAGTCGTAAGAAAATATTAAAGGATTATGTTGCGTATACGCTGCCGATGCAGTTTTAAGACGATGCACGTATTTCGTAAAATAGCCACACTTTCCCTTTACGACACGGTATGGACAATAGCGAAATTTATGGCACTCCTTGCCCTGTGTCTTCGCTAGCGCGTTCGTAGTGACGAAGACCATGCGGCCACCCCGAGCGCGCGGGTATTTTTCTGCTGAATGAACGGTGACTCCAAATGTGCGAGCCACTCCGGTGTACTATTGTAAAAATATCCCTTCCCTAACGAACGTCCTTCTAAGCAAGACCCAAGAAACGCTAGAACCAGCAGAATCGTTTTTCAAACCGAACGGATACCATACAGCAACGAACTAACGCGGAGTTTTACAGGATATTTGTTACGTTTCTTAATCGAGAAACATTGGGAGAAGTGCAGCGCAACTTCCGCCGGCGCGACGCTCCGAGGCGTGCATGCACGTGCGAGGAGGGTTAGTCGAGCCGATCTTGGCAATTTTGGCAATAACAATCGACCTTTTCAGGGCCACCAAATCTCTAACGTGGGTTCAATTACGTTCGTCTACATAATTGTTTTATTCAGAGTTATCGGTGATAGTGCTCGCGCAGTGAAATGCACGTTCGGTAAAGCGACCCGATCGCCGATCGCCGCTCGACTCTCGGGGGTGTCCGCGTACCTGCGATTAACCGTGCACCCTGCCATAAATTAGACAAGTGCCGTTCCTACTGTGTGTGTCAGTGTCAAGTGAGTTCACCGAACCGGCCGTAAAATCAGCTGTTGAGGTTCTCGAGATTCTTACGAAGGACAAAATCGGCACTGTGACCTACTGACAACGACCTACTTCCGTCGAGGACAAGTTGATTCGTGGACGAAAGGGTGAGTTTAACAAGATTCTTCTAACGTTAGTTATTCACATCGTTTATCTTAGACCATAATTTATCCATCTGAAAACATGCTGTTAAGAAAATCATTTTTTCCACAAATACTTCATTTTTCATACCTCTCAAATTACGAGTGACAGTATTAAACACAGTTATTCAACGACTATTAGTTTATTTGAAGACGATATGTGATATTTGCCGTATGCTTTTCTCGATACCCACGCGATCTACTTGTTCACGCTCGCGGCGGAGCGCGAGTCAGAGACCACACTCTCGTTTCGAGCGCGCGCTCGATACGCGCTCGAATTGGCCTAGCCGTTTCGTTAATAATTCAAAATCGAGGGCACTTACAACATTATTGCTAAGGAAAAAGTTGTTCAGAATCACCCCAGCTACCCGTCATTTCATGGAAATCGATCCAATACGGGAAACCCTGTATAAACCGAGGTTTAGACCGTCTCGTGGGCTTTTTAGTATTGTCACGTTGCAGCCGGCTGCCCGCCACACAAAATGGATCGGGAGACGTAGAAGAGAATCTATGGCGAATAAAACAGCGAAATACTCACGATACCGCCACCAGAATTGTCGCGATACAGTTACAATTAGAATCCACGCGATAACGCTAGTAGAACCGCGTCGACTAGATAGCACAACCTAGCAGCGCAGGGACCGCGTAGGGAACCTCGCGCATAGCCGATAATAAGGACCCGCGAGAATCTTGCCAAACCGAAGTGTTTAAACCAGCGAGGAGTAGGGGAGCCGCTAACGAGTGGCTCCGAGAGCTCGCGAATACCGCCGACGGTGCGACGGTAAAGAGTAGGGTGGCCGCTACTGGGCGGCCACGAATTCCGTCGGATATCGGCGGAAATAACGATAATGGTGGCCGCTGCTCGAGCGGTCTCGAGCAGAGAGGAACTGCGCCGAGGTACGGTGCGCACCGGCATACTCGAAGCACCCCGAACTGCTTGGAGAAAACCCGACGAGCCCCTTCGGATGCCGTGAGGTGCAGGGGCGTCTTAGCTACTTCGCGGCTAGGCGCCGCACGTAGGGGGCAGATCGGGGGCACCCACGCATCCACCGGCGGAGACCGCTGCACAGTGTTTGGAAACGGCTTTTTAGAAGGACAAAATTTGATTTTTCGAAGTCACTAATTCAACTTATCTCTGCATAGAACTTGTTGCCAGTTAGATACTGATTAGATAAAATGGGTTTTTAAACCAATAATAGTCTACAATCAGGTGTTTAATAGCAAGGTAAGCCGTTTCAGTGTATAGTTATTATAAGGGTGTCCCGTAATTAGTGTAACACCGGGAACTTGGGGGTAGCTGGGGTGAATCTGAACCACTTATCCCTGTACAAAAGTGTTGGTCGCGCCTTCATTTTTGAATTATTAACGAAAAACGCTGGTGAACCAGCGCTCGTAAAACTCGCGCGCTCGACTGCGGGAGCGTTGTCTCTATACCGCACTCGACCGCGGGAGCGTTGTCTCTATACCGCGCTCGACCTTAGCCGTGAACAAGCACATTGGCACAGCCTGGGTATCGAGCGAAGCGTGCAATGACCCACAAGGATGCCTTCTCGGTTGTAAAAACTACCACGTTGCGCGTAATGGTGGTAGTTTTTACAACCGGGAAGGCATCCTTGTGGGTCATTGTACAGCTAATGTTACAGCATCTCAAATTAAGAATAACAAGAGGATGTAACATTTGCCGTACGCTTCCCTCGATATCCACGCCGTACCAGTGCATTTGTTCACGGCTACGGTCGAGTGCGGTCGAGAGACAACGCTCTCGCGGTCGAGTTTTACGCGCTCTGATAAAAGAAAGTTGTGCCTCTTAACCCATTGGCATGCATAATAGAGGGAAAACTGTTTGTCCGATCGATTCCGTTCCAGGTTTTTTAGTTAGATAATAATCAAAACCCTTTAATTTGAACTAAAATTACTTTTTAAAAATTAGTTTAAACTGTTGTTTTTAGCATAAATAAGTGAAATTTTTGGGAGAAAAGTCTTTACTTCTGTTTCAAGTCCCATAACTTTTACAATTTCATATATTTTTTAATTTCCTTTGTTCATTGGTTAGAGTATTTTATAAGCATTGAAAAAAGGATTGGTTCTTTTATTTCAGATAAAAATTTAAGGCTACACAATGCACGCCAGTTGACAACTCGGGTTACGAGGCACAACTTTGACTTGTGAATTATGTTATGTGACGTCCCCATAGGTTTAAGGGACGTAATAGACAGTAATATTTTTTCTTTTCTCTTTTTCACTTCTTGTTTTTTTAAACTACTATTTTGAAGTTGCCTATGCGCAAATCATGAAATGATAAACCTCCCTTGAACACATCAAGATCGGTATGTAAGGAAGTTTTCTGTGAATCCACGGATCTAACCCTCAAAATCCGCTTGAGAGGTAAAGTAGATTCTTCCCCTAGCAACCACACACACTAGTGCCTCTGAGGCCCTGTCGACAGCAACTCACACCGACGCTAGAGGCGTGAAACACAATTTTACTTAGTACATAGAAATTAGATTTTAAAAAGACGCGCCCTATTTCTTAAACTGCCCCCGTTATCCCTTCTACCTCGCACTCCCACCAAAAGTCACGGACCCTGAATTTTTCCAATAAAGGAGACAGCGCAAGACCGCTCGCGAGAGTTACCATAGAGTTTGCATTGAGAATTAGTATCCAGAGTTTCATCCAGAGTAATCGTTTAGAGTAACCATTAAGAATTAGCATCGAGCATAAGCAAGAGAATAAGCATTTTAGCACAAGTTTTAGTACAATTCACAGTTTTCCGCATCAGCCAAATTATTTAATTTCTTCAACCGTTCTAAAAAGTATTTGTTAAAGTACGGGAATTACCACGCGAGCGGTAAAGCTATTGCATAAAATTGTGTACTGAGTGTTCCGGCGACCAAGTAAAACACTGTTTGGTCGACGAACCGAAAAAGGAGTTCACGCAACAAAATGAGAATCGACCAGTTACCAATGTAAGGATGAGTATTATTTTAGCTCGTTAAACAAAATCAATCTTTCCTCACTTTCAATTTCTCATTAGACTCTTCCTGCACTTTCTTACAATTCATTCAATCTTTTCTCTTCACTCATTATTTCTCTTTTTTCACTTACTTTTCCTACCTATTCTCTTTTACTATTTCTTTCTTCACCGTTTATTATTTAAGACTCTTCCTTTCTTTCTCTGTATTTTCTCATTGATACCTTCCAAAATTGATCTCAGGCTTTAACGGCTTCGTAGCGCTCTAAAGATCGGAAGAATCAAACCTACTCACTCATTTCTCGTCTCATCAATTACTTTCTTTCTTTTCTTTTTCTTTTCATTCTCTATTTCATGCAAAACTCTAACCATAACCTATCGAATCCCAATAACCAGAAGAAACACCGCAGTGGCGTCCGTAACCGCTACAAGCGTTTCCTTGTGGAAAATCCTACATTCGTGCAAGATCCGAGTTTTACATTAGAAGCGTTTAAAGAATTAGTTCGTCCGAAAGAGAATCCTCAACCGACCATCAAGAATCAAAGGAACCGAAACAAAAGACCAAAATGATTAATTAGAATTTTAACAGAAATTCCGAATAATTTAGAATCGAGAACTGCCGAGAACTTTGAATCTCCTTCCATTCCTGACTCTAAATCAAAGCCAACAAATCCTAAAATTTATCTTCCAAATATTCATTTACCAGAATTACTTTCTTCACTAAACTCTCCTTTTCCCATTTATCACTACAGAATCCTGAATACTACAACACCATTTCACATTCCTACTTTTCTTTCTATTCCCGCCCAACTTCCTATTAATTCTCACTTATCAATTTCAACTAAATCTGACCTTCTCCTCCAGTTCCGATTCAAAGCATAATGGATAAATTAACTCAAGCAGCCACGATTTTGGAGATTTAGGATATTCAGTCTTTTATTACCAACACATCAAGTTATTCCAATAACTAATTTTCCGTAATATTACTTTGTCAGCCTAATTATACCAATATTTCAATTTTCACGTTTTTTAAATATATTCTATTTATTTTCTTCCATTGAGTTCTTCTGTATTTCATTTATTTAACCTAACCTTCCTCTGACATTTAAATTAATTCATTAAATCAGGGCCCGGGCTGAATCCCAGGATTCTATAGCCGACATTTAAGGAAACAATATTTTAAATAATTAACAAAACAAGTCCCCGGCTGCGACGTAACAGTTACCTATGTTAACATTTTTATTTTTCAACAAAAAAATTAATTTATACTGTTGAAGGATGTAAGAAACCATCCCTACAGTATCAGAAAGATCCGCTTTATATTTTGTGAAAAAAAAAATGTTAATTCCCCTATTTCTGAGCGTTCCAAAGTAGATATGTCTCCCACCCCGTTACGGACTTTAGGAACGCATAATGTAAAAACTGACATTATAATTGAACTAAGCACCCAAAAAGACAAGGAATTTCATAAAAAAATTATTTTATCCTCCTAAAAAGCCTATTCCGAACACTGCGCGCGGGTACGGCGAGAGATCAGGGACCTACCTCCAGGGGAGACTCGCCGTATCCTCCACGATTACGCGGCCGGGAGCCGCTCCAGCGGTAGGATGCCACCCGGAAGGAAGCAGGAGGCGGCGAGGGGGAGAAAGTCCAGGCTCCCTTGGATTTTGCAGGCACGTGTATCCCAGGGGGATGCAGCCTGACACCTGCGCGGGAGGCCTGGATCTCTCAAAGCCGCCGCCGCCGAGGAGCTGCCTCGGGACCACCACGCCTATCCAGATATAGCCAGGAGCAGTCGGGAGGAAATTCGAGGTCCGGTGGAAATCTCGGAGACCAGCGGGGCGCTAAAATTCGCCGCTGGCCCCCGAACCAATTAGGCGAAGAGTTCCGTAAGGAGTGGGGAGTAAGGATGCGGAAGAAGGACTGCACCTCACTTCGCCGACGGCTTGGATTAGAGCACAAACGTAGCGTCAATTCTCGTATTTTTCCGTTGCATTGTATTCTGTGTTTCTGGGTCGACAGACCAATACCGTGGGTGCCCTAAGTGACCACGAGCCGAGGGCTGATTCCGCTACCGCCAATCGAGGAAAAGTCGCAAGGTAAGCTGCCTTCCGCCTAATTGTAATCTCTCCTGAAAGGCTCTTCGAGCGACGAGCCATTTGACGCGATATCGCGACCTGTCGTGAATTACCCGCAGGTTCCCTAGCGTAGAGAAAGACGCGGGAAGATACCGCGAATACAAAACTCCTTTGCCTGCTCGCCCAAAGCGAAGTCGTATATTACGGATCGACTGTAGTAACAAATAAAAAAAAAACCGTAGAGTTCAAACGCACTTTTATCCCGTAATTCGGTTGACCCGACTGTTATCGCCGTCCGGCTTTCTTTACAGTTCCCCGCCCCTCTCTCATCAAGTCGCGGGCTAACCCGCTGGCCAATGGTCCGCCCGGAAGTCTATCGGCCCTCCCGTAAAATACCTCGACACCTTTGGTACTTTAAGGTAAAAAGTACCTGGCGCCCAACCGGCATTATCGCGTATCGCGTCGAAGGGACCGGTAGGCACTCGGGCGAAGTGGTGGTGTAGTTTTTCGGCCGGGGGCAGGTGAAAAGCCGTGACAGTATATTTCAACTTCGAGCACACACGTGATATTGGGCCAGTTGGTCTCTTGATCAACCTTTTACCTTAGAAGCGCTCGCGTTTCTTACGGCATCATAACTCTTGGTCGCTATTCCCCTGCAATACTCACAACGAGAGGACCAGGTAGTCGGAACACCGATCGGGATGAGCTTTGGAAGGCATGTAGGGTTGCTCTTAAAAATTAATTTCCCAAAGTATAAAAAAAAGATGGCGGTAAAATCGCGATATCGATTTTTAAAAATTGATCGTTTGACATATCGACAAAAGAGTTAGGTATTGTGAATGTGGGTTGCAAAACAACTCCGAAAAACTAAAAAAACCGAAACTCAAAATTTTCCAAATACAAGTTGTTCGAAGAAGCGTTAAGTACTTTCAACAGCTGCGGTACCCCAGTGGGTAAGGCAGCAGCGTAGTAGTAGCGTGGATGCTTGTTCGAGTCTTGCTGCCGGAACTTTTTTTCCTGTTTTTTTTTCCCTTTTTTCGAATGTCCATGTTCAGTGTACATACAATTTGTTAAAATCAACCACACTGGTATATGTTTCATTATCATTTGCGATTAAAAGCGCAGAGTGTAGTTTTGTAGTGGACGCGAAAGAATTAAACGCCAACGGAACATAAAACAGTACAATATACAGGGTGTCCCGTAACTAGCTCGACACCGGGAAATGAGGGGTAGCTGAGGTGATTCTGAACAACTTTCTCCTTAGCAATAATGTCCTAAGCGCCTTCGGTTTTGAATTATTAACGAAACGGCTAGGCCAATCCGAGCGCTTATCGGGCGCGCGCTCGAAACGAGAGTGTGGTCTCTGGATCGTGCTCGACCGCGAGCGTGAACAAGTGCATCGCCTGGGTATCGACGGAGGCGTACGGCAAATGTCACGTCGCCTTCAAATAAACTAATACTCGTTGAATAACTGTGTCCGATGCTCTTACCCGTTATTCAATAGGAACGAAGATTGTAGTATTTGTGGAAAAAATGTTTCTCTTAACAGCACGTTTTCAGGTGGATAAATTATCGTTAGAATAATTTATAATAACTAACGTTAGAAAAGCGTTGTTAAACTCACCCATTCGACCACGAATCACCCTGCTTCGACGAAAGTAGGTCATTGGCACTAGGTCACAGTGCCGATTTTGCCCTTCCTAAGAATCTCGAGAGCCTCAACAGCTCATTTTACGGTAATCTCACTTGACACTGACACACACAGTGGGAACGGCACTTGCCTAATTTATGGCAGGGCGCACGGCTAATCGCAGGTACGCGAACACCCCCGAGAGTCGAGCGGCCGTCGGGTCACTTTACCGAACGCGCATTTCACCGCACGAGCACTGTTACCGATATTCCGTAATAAAATAATTATGTTTGGACGTGATTGAACCTACGTAAGAGATGTTGGTGGCCTTGAAAAGGGCCCATTGTTGTTATGCCAAAATTGCCAAGTTTAGATCGACGTACCCGCGTCACACTTGCATGCACACATCGGAGCACCGACGGACGTTGCGCTGCACTTCTACCAATGTTTCTCGATTAAGAAACGTAACAAATATCCTGTAATACTCCGCGTTAGTTCGTTGCTGTATGGTACCCGTTCGGTTTGAAAAACGATTCTGCCAGCTCTAGCGTTTCTTGGGTCTTGCTTAGAACGACGTTCGTTAGGGAAGGGATATTTTTACAATAGTACAACGGAGTGGGTCGCACATTTGGAGTCTCCGTTCATTCAGCAAAAAAATACACGCGCATTTTGGGCGGCCGCATGGTCTTCGCCACTACGAACGCACTAGCGAAGACAAGGGCAAGGAGTGCCATAAATTTCACTATTGTCCATACCGTGTCGTAAAGGGAAAGTGTGGCTATTTTACGAAATAAGTGCATCGGCTTAAGACTGCATCGACAGCGTACACGCAACATAAACCTTTAATATTTTCTTACGATTCTTTCCGCGAAGACGAAACAGTACACACAACTTGGAAAATGATCAATTTAATATTGTATTGTGTTAGCGAAGACACTGTTTGATACGCATTTTGAGACAGACATCGTTATGTCTATCAACATTTTGGTCGTCTGGAACAGATCCCCCTGATCGGGCCCATGTACCGCGGCACGCTTTGCTGCTCGCGTTCCCGTAAACAGTCGGTTGCCGCGCGCGTGCGATAATCATAATAACATCGAAATCAGAGATTCTTAGGGAGCCGCCTGTTTAAGCATTTCGAAATGCCGCAAACAGTGTCTTCGCTTGTACTTTTATTCACGCTATGCACTCGACACCAAACATCCCACAACATTAATTTTATAATATTCCAAATGACACGGGCAAGCGTGTATGCGTCGCAAACAGTGTCTTCGCTATACAATACAATATTAAATTGATAATTTGGCGAATTGTATGTACTGTTCCTTCTTTGCGGGAAGAGTTGTAAGAAAATATTAAAGGATTATGTTGCGTATACGCTGCCGATGCAGTTTTAAGACGATTCACGTATTTCGTAAAATAGCCACACTTTCCCTTTACGACACGGTATGGACAATAGCGAAATTTATGGTACTCCTTGCCCTGTGTCTTCCCTAGCGCGTTCGTAGAGACGAAGACCATGCGGCCACCCCGAGCGACCGGGTATTTTTCTGCTGAATGAACGGTGACTCCAAATGTGCGAGCCACACCGTTGTACTATTGTAAAAATATCCCTTCCCTAACGAACGTCCTTCTAAGCAAGACCCAAGAAACGCCAGAACCAGCAGAATCGTTTTTCAAACCGAACGGATACCATACAGCAACGAACTAACGCGGAGTTTTACAGGATATTTGTTACGTTTCTTAATCGAGAAACATTGGGAGAAGTGCAGCGCAACGTCCGCCGGTGCTCCGAGACGTGCATGCAAGCTCGAGGAGGGTACGTCGTGCCGATCTTGGCAATTTTGGCAATAACAATCGGCCCTTTTCAGGGCCACCAATATCTCTAACGTAGGTTCAATTACGATCCTCTACATAATTGTTTTATTCGGAGTTATCGGTGAAAGTGCTCACGCAGTGAAATGCACGTTCGGTAAAGTGACCCGATCGCCGATCGCCGCTCGACTCTCGGGGGTGTCCGCGTACCTGCGATTAGCCGTGCGCCCTGCCATAAATTAGACAAGTGCCGTTCCTACTGTGTGTGTCAGTGTCAAGTGAGTTCACCGAACCGGCCGTAAAATCAGCTGTTGAAGTTCTCGAGATTCTTACGAAGGACAAAATCGGCACTGTGACCTACTGCCAACGACTTACTTCCGTCGAGGGCAGGTTGATTCGTTGGCGAAAGGGTGAGTTCAACAAGATTCTTCTAACGTTAGTTATTCACATCGTTTATCTTAGACCATAATTTACCCACCTGAAAACATGCTGTTAAGAAAATCATTTTTTCCACAAATACTACAACTTTTCATACCTTCCGAATTACGAGTGACAGTATTGAACACAGTTATTCAACGACTATTAGTTTATTTGAAGACGATATGTGATATGTGCCGTATGCTTTTCTCGATACCCACGCGATCTACTTGTTCACGCTCGCGGCGGAGCGTGTCAGAGACCACACTCTCGTTTCGAGCGCGCGTTCGATACGCGCTCGGATTGGCCTAGCCGTTTCGTTAATAATTCAAAACCGAAGGCGCTTAGGACATTATTGCTAAGGAAAAAGTTGTTCAGAATCACCTCAGCTACCCCTCATTTCCCGGTGTCGAGCTAGTTACGGGACACCCTGTATGTACACATAATTATTGTTTTAAATGTCAGCTATCGTATCACAAACCACGCGTCAGTAATGTTAATAATAAATTACATGGTCATCGCAGAGTTTTGAAAAGTTTTGAAGCGTTGCCATCGATGCACAAGTCTGTGTGCCGTGAGTCTGCGAAAGCGGTCGCGTAAACCTTTAATTCTCAATTCCTATTACCTGAAACAAGCAAGTGCAAATCCAGGAAAGAGGAGGAAGGGCTACGGGGTCCTACGTAGTGAGTAGTGGTCAGGATTTAACTTTAGCCCCAGCTTTCGGAGCAATAAGAAGTATTTTTCGGTACGATATATACAGGGGGTCCAGTAACTACCCTAAAATCGGGAAATGCGGGGTAACTGGGGTGATTCTGAACAACTGTTTCCTTAACAATAATGTTGTAACCCCTTTCGTTTTTGAATAATTAACGAAACGGCTGGGCCAATCCTAGCGCGTATCAGGAGCGTGCTCGAAACAAGAGTATGGTCTATGGATCGTGCTCGAACGCAAGCGTGAACAAGTGCTTCGCGTGGGTATCGAGGGAAGCATACGGCAAATGTCATATCGCCTTCAAATAAACTAATACTCGTTGAATAACTGTGTTCAATATTCTTACTCGTTATTCAGTAGGAATGAAGATTGTAGAAAAAATGGTTTCCTTAAGAGCACGTTATCAGGTGGATAAATTTTACGGCCGGGTGGGTGAACTCACTCGACACTGACACACACAGTAGGAACGGCACTTGTCTAATTTATGGCAGGGCGCACGGCTAATCGCAGGTATACTATTGGACTAAAGAGCGATCCCAGGGTCCTTATCTCCCGCTGTGACGCACTTGTTCGAGGCCTATTGACACAAGCCGGCAGCCTGTGGATTTCGGTAGGCCTCGCACATCGTTTATTTTTCCACGGTCGCAATTCGAAACGACGCAGAGCAGGCCTATGGACGGCTATACGGTCCGCAAAAATCCGACTTCGCCGCGTAAGACCTTCTCTCTTCCTCCCTCGCTTCCTCGCAGTCACTCCAGGTAAGAGCACATCGACGAGGGCCTGCGTGGTTGTATTTCGACTACCACCACTCTATACTCGGTGAGGGTTGCGCTGGCAGGCCTCGCTTATACCCAGGACGGCTATGGACGGCTATACGGTCCGCAAAAATCCGACTTCGCCGCGTAAGACCTTCTCTCTTCCTCCCTCGCTCACTCGCAGTCACTCCAGATAAGAGCACATCGACGAGGGCCTGCGTGGTTGTTTTCCGACTACCATCACTCTATACTCGGTGAGGGTTACGCTGGCAGGCCTCGCTTATACGCCTTTTCTTTCCTTCCTTAAAGATAGAGTTAATTACGAATTAATCATTTAATTTCATTATAAAATTTCAATGCTATTTTATTGGATATATTTCAATTCATTATCTTTACCGATGATTTCAAGTTCATGAAACCTTCCTTCTTCCTCTAACGCTCCCTCGCGGTCGCGAGACCTGTCGCAGATTACCGTTGGGGCTACCGCACTTCTACACTCGGGGAAGGTAGTGCCCGCTATACGGTGCGCCCTCTTCGATTCACTGGTGATGAATTTAATTACGAAATTGATTATCTGTTCACGAAATGAATTATTTAATTTGTGTTTGTGAGGGCGATACACGTCGTGGAGGGCCGACGTAAGGGTTTCTACCAAACGTGACTATCCTATGGTTTATTACGACCCCTAATAAAATCTTAAACTTACGATGTCTATTTTGCAGGGGCTTCATACCCCTCTAACGTTATGAAATCATCGGTAAATATAATGAATTCAAATATATCCAATAAAATAGCATTGAAATTTCATAATGAAATTAAACAATTAATTCGTAATTAACTCTATCTTTAAGGAAGGAAAGAAAAGGGAGGAAGAGAGAAGGTCTTACGCAGCGAAGTCGGATTTTTGCGGACTGTATAGCCGTCCATAGGCCTGCCCTGCGTCGCCTTCGAAGTGCGACCGTGGAAAAATAAACGATGTGCGAGGCCTACCGAAATCCACAGGCTGCCGGCTTGTGTCAATAGGCCTCGAACAAGTGCGTCACAGCGGGAGATAAGGACCCTGGGATCGCTCTTTAGTCCAATAGACAATGACCCACAAGTATGCCTTCCCGGTTGTAAAAACTACCATGTTGCGCGTAATGGTGATAATTTTTACGACCGGGAAGGCATCCTTGTGAGTCATTGTAGGCGGACACCCCCGAGAGTCGAGCGGCGATCGGCGATCGCATACTTACCACATTTATTTCACAAAATTCGATTAAAATCAATATAAAAATAATGCATTTTGCATAAAGATCCGGAGTCTAGTTATAACGCATAGGAATTGAAAATGTAGTGTGGAAATACTACCGGTCACTTTACCGAACGCGCATTTCACTGCTCGACCACTATCACCGATAACTTCGAATAAAACAATTATGTAGAGGAACTTAATTGAACCCACGTTAGAGATATTGGTGGCCCTGAAAATAGCTGATCGTTATTGCCAAAATTGCCAAGATTGGATGTGAATGCACGCCTCGGACCGCCGGCGGACGTTGCGCTGCACTTCTCCCAATGTTTCTCGATTAAGAAACGTATCAAACATCCTGTAATACTCCGCGTTAGTTCGTTGCTGTATGTACGCACGCTGTGTGTACGCTGTCGATACAGTTTTAAGCCAATACACGTATTGCGTAAAATAGCCACACTTTCCCTTTACGACACGGTATGGACAATAGTGAAATTTATGGCACCCCGAGCGCGTGGGTATTTTTTTGTTGAATGAACGGTGACTCCAAATGTTCCCTAACGAACGCCTTTCTAAGCAAGACCCAAGAAACGCTAGAGCTGGCAGAATCGTTTTTCAAACCGAACGGATAACATACAGCAACAAACTAACACCGAGTATTACAGGATATTTATTAGGTTTCTTAATCGAGAAACATTGGAAGAAGTGCAGCGCAACGTCCGCCGGCGCTCCGAGGCGTGTATGCAAGTGCGAGGAGAATACGTCGAGCCTATCTTGGCAATTTTGAGAATAACAATCGTCCCTTTTCACGGCCACCAATATCTCTAACGTGGGTTCAATTACGCACCTCTACATAATTCTTTTATTCAGAGTTATCGGTGATAGTGCTCGCGCAGTGAAATGCACGTTCGGTAAGTGACCCGATCGCCAATCGCCAATCGACTCTCGGGGGTGTCCGCGTACCTGCGATCGGTCGTGCGCCCTGCCATAAATTAGGCAAGTGCAAGTGTCAAGTGAGTTCACCGACCCCGCCGGAAAATCAGCTGTCGAGGCTCTCGAGATTCTTAGGAAGGACAAAATCGGCACTGTTACCTAGTGCCAATGACGTACTTTCGTCGAGGCAGGGTGATTTTTTCCACAAATACTACAATCTTCGTTCCTATTGAATAACGGGTAAGAGTATCGGGCACAGTTATTCAACGAGTATTAGTTTATTTGAAGGCGATGTCACATTTACCGTACGCTTCCCTCGATACTCACGCGATGCACTTGTTCACGGTCGCGGTCGACCGAGCGCGATCCAGAGACCACACTGTCGTTTCGAACGCGCGCCCGATACGCGCTAGGATTGGCCTTGCCGTTTCGTTAATAATTCAAAAACGAGAGCGGTTACAACATTATTGTTAAGAAAAAAGTTGTTCAGAATCACCCGAGCTACCCCTCATTTCCCGATTGTAGAGTAGTTACGGGACACCCTGTAGTGTCATCGGTCCGTCAGGCGGGGCTTTCGCCGCCCTGGTTACGGTGGACGCGCGGAAGACGATTCAACGACTCCTGTATAGTTTATTCTCTGTTTTCTGTTTAAATAAGTTCTGTTTTTAAATAAAAGCTACACCTCATTCATAAATCCAAATCCTACATGACCTTATGGTAAAGGGTAAAAGATACATATACTTATGTATGCTTCAATGTTTTAAGTTCATCGAGCAATTAATAATGATATAAAAAGTAATGTGTGAGCATGTAATTCACTGTTTAACAATCATGTTACAAAATAGATGTGTACCAACAATGGGCTAAAAATGAATAGACTCCAAATAATTAATTGAATAGCCTAATTCGTTTATCATAAACTATGTTGTATAATTGGACTGGTGGGAAGAAGAACAGTACAAGTCTACAAATATCAAATATGATACGAAAATATCATTTTGAGATGTATTCATGTTTTCTAAAAATATTTAATTTTTGCTGTGCAGCTTTCCTACTCACCGTTGAACTGTACAACATATTATGTGCATTCAATGACTTGCAAGTACTCTATACTCGGAGAACACAATTAGTATGAAGGAATACTGTAAAACATATTGTAACGTCTTCCGTTCCTCCTGGTTATCTTTTTGAATACAATACAATTGTTCGACAAACTGCAGACCTCCAAAACTTTTCCTTTTTATGATAACACCTAACACAATAATAGAGAAAATAACCCTCACAATAATTTATGGGTGGGTCTGGTGGAACGAGGTTTTTCTAAAGTTTTGCTTAGAAAATTCAGGATAACAAACTCTGGACAACCACTTAACCTAACACACAGGTCAGACCCCATTTGAGAGCTATACACAATGAACGCTGTAAATATAACAAGTAACAGATCCTTAAGTGTATCCCATTCGCAGCTTCATCATGCCAACCATTGATAACACATTTATGGTTTACATTCAAGGGTTCCTCTGGTGATCATGCCAAACCCCCCCTGACTTTTTCCATCTTAAAAATCTGAAACAACCCCACTATACCTTCCACTCTCACCATAAACCTTTGTTCTTAACAATAATATATAAGGCAGACTTCAGGCTCTGCTGGGCAGTTATATTTTTCATCAAAAGTCGTTTAGTTATATTTTCCTGTTAGTAGTCGTCAGTATTATTTATTGTACAAAGTCGTGAATGTATTATTCTAGAACCACTCATATTCATCGTAAAAGTTCTTTAGTGTTTAAGCTTCAGCCTCCCTCGCTGAGTTTTCAACAAACAACACTAACAAGTAAAATTGTGCTCATTTTTGCTTTCAATAGATTTTCCTCACTTCCTTTTGTATTATTCTTTCTTTCATTTCCAACTCTGTGTATTAAAGTACTCAGCCAAGGGCCTATAACAGGCCTGTCTAACCGAGGGGAGACGCACTCTCCTCACGCGGTTTTGGTACCCCCACCCGCACGATGTGCGAATGAAAAGAAGAACAACGCTATACGTGTCTCACTCTCACAAACGCACTGGGAGCCATGGTGGGGGTAAGCCCTGATTGGGCTGACGAGTATTGCCTGCATCCCCCTGGACACCGCGTGCAGGGGTTAGACAGGCCTGGCCTATAATATACCAGCAGTCAGGCTATAATATACCACCTTTGCGCAAGCTGAGACCTAAGTATTCCAATGGGATAATTTTGTCAATCCTCAGACTACAAGTTTTAATTTTTTCACCCATTGTTAGTTCTTCTTTATAGGGAAGCAGTTTGAAATCTATACTTTGCCTTCGCATCTCACTACCCTAACCCAACCATAATTCCAATACAGATGGTACTAGACCAGGCATGGGCAACATCGGCTCTTCACTTCTCCTCAGCTGATTTTGCTATCCCCACTTCCGGCGCGTGCACCGAACGGAGAGAAGGATAGCAATATATATTAAATATACCCATACCGTATAGACTGCTGAGCATGTTCACTTGTTTAATCACTGTTGGGGTTACCCAATAGCGGAGAAGTTCGAGCCACCGTTGCTGCTGTGGCTTAATGAGCCGATCTTGCCCATGCCTGCACTAGACAAATTCGTATCTTTTCCACCATAACAGTACTCTGAATGTGTCAATGTACTATTGTTAATAATACGCATATTATTCTTTTATACTGCAAATTGAGTTTCTTGTATTATCTACTTATTCTTGCACAATCCCTCACACTAAGTAACTAAATAATTGAGAACCCTATTAGAGTTGCATAGACTTCATCACCAAAACTTTTAAATATGGCAATTTCCCCACCAAGCCGTAACAAGATATTGAGAACGTATCATTACATGACATAATCGACCTTACAAAATTCTTTAAATTACACCAGTATATAAAAAAAGTCAAAAATTGGCTCTTAAGTGGAATCAGTAGTGCCTCGATTTGTACGTAATGGCTTTATGTTTGTGCTATGCCTGAGACAGAAAACCAAAGAATTCCACAAGAAAAATTGAAGAGAGAAAAATTTACCAAGTCCTAGTGAAGAAGTCAGGTAAATGATGCAACGTTGTACGGTATGCAAGGTGTTAACCGAAAGAGGAAAGTCCAAAGCGTGTCCAAAACTATTAATTTTGACCGGACTACATCCTGAAATGGAAGGACCACCTCAGAATTGTGTGACGGTCACCTCATGGGTGGCCATCATGAAATCTCGTTGTGATCGAAAAGTGACAGTGAAAGTTTGCAGTGAAATTGTGTTACTATAGAGTGATTGATCTCTCAATTGGGTTAGTTTTGGACACGCAAAGGATTTTCATCTTTCACATGAGACCTCATGCGGAGCAAGATGTTGTTTTATTTAGCCGACTCTGCTTCCACAAGAACTGCGTATTTTTCATAGTTTTTCTCGCTACTGACGTCACAGTATAAAGCCCATTTAAAAACATTGGGCCCTACTGATTCCCCTTAATAGCCACCAAAAACATAGATTTTTTGCTATCAACGTGAGTATGCAAACTTCTGAATAAACTATGGATGTTTATGCAAATACATATTTTTATACAAAATAGATGAAGAAATTATATCTAGACACCAATTTGTTTTGGCATTAGATGTTTTTAAAAAACAGTTTTAATTTTGCATGTTTTTCCATATTGGATGCATATCAGGCTGACCAACCACCATGTGTGGAATTGAATTTTAATGGGTGACTACAGTCACCAGTAAGATATGACAAACATGCAATGATGGTTGACTATTGCCCCTGACAGAATAAAGCAAGCATATGATAATGGGTAACTATAGTCAGCTGTAGTATCGCCAGAATTAAACAAATTTGTAAAACTAACAATATATAACAAAAAAAACCAGAACCTGTACCTGCTGCCTACTGGGAAAAATTTGCAACAAAATATCAAAAAACAAGGTCATGTCTGGGGCTAAGTACAAGTACACGAGAACTAGATCTTGTATCTTTTCCGGAAAGAACAAACAGGGGTTTTCGAGGTGATCAAATCATATTAAAAAATAAATTTTAAATAAAGTCTCCAGAAAACTCCAGGTTTTCAAGCATTAAACTACTAAAAACGTAAACCACGATACTGCAAAAAATGCAGATATTCCTGAGTCTTGTCCTGCGACAAAAAACAGAAGTTTTTGGTATATAAATAAATTTTATTGAATAAAAGACAGCAACCAACATATTAAACCACAAAGGAAATTATAGTTACAAGCAGCAATGTAAATTACAATAGCAGTATAATTCTTACATATCATATATTATGAAAATGATAACTTTCTCTATAATTTGGGTTATAAGGTGATAAGTCTTTACTCAATATGTGCGTGTCTTATTCTACTATACACATCTTACTTTTTCTGCAGTAGATGTTAGGTTTCTGCACTAAACTACCCAGATTTCCAGATTGCGCATGTCATTATCAAATTATAGTTATTGAAAGACCGGTATATTACGTATTTTCATAGAAAATTCTTGACTGTTTGGAATATTTCTTCCGTGTATTCGCATCCTGTGTTAATCAGGATTTTTACTTGCATTGACTCTGACAATCATTGAGCAAAGTATAATAAAAGGTCACGATGTACCATTAAAATGACATAATTTAAATTATTGTACAACTACGCAGTATATCACATGTTTGTGATATATTTTGCACGTCACATTATATCTACATAAACATGCACAATTTGCTTATGAACAAGCAATAGGCAAACAACATAAATTAAACTAAACATGATCTGTGTACATAAGGAATAACCTTTCAACGTTTGATGGTATGGAACTGAAATTTCCAACTTTCAGTAATTCAAAATATTGTGAATTTGTTTGACGTGAAATTTATAATTTTGCGAAGTAAAAGAAAATATATAACCATCCGTTAAAATTTAATTTCAGATAATTATATTATTATTTATTACAATGGAAAATGCAAAAATTATTCATGGAAACTAATAATGACATGCGAGTTTGATAAAAATATGGTATTCCAGCAATGTCACGAATTCAACCACTAAAACGTAATAGAATTCTGAAATTGGATATCGTAAAAACGAGAAACTTCCCAAGTAGAGAAACAAACATCGAAACTCAAAACAATCTCAAAAATAGCAATCTTAAAAAACTACAAAATTATTTTAAAGAAAACATATTCGATGACAATGCAAATCTTCTAACCTCAGAACCGTTAATTTTGTTACGCGTGAAAAAGCATTAGTACGAAGAATAGTGATATAAATAGTAACAATACGAATAAAGAAAATTTTAAACTTACCATTTTCAAATGATTAGTATATTTTCTGGATCACACTTTTACTATACGTAAAATTAAACAGTATCGAACGACACTACTAAAAAGGGGATCTCACTTGATCTCACTCAAGGGCAGGGGGGTGAAGCTCGGATTAAAATCGGTAATATTCGCTAGTTCGTTCCGAGCAATCCGAAGAATCAGATGGAGCGCAAGTAGTTTCGCGTTCATTGGTCGACATTGCGGCTGCGCAAGCCACGCCAAGCCAGGACGCCAAGTCCAGGGGGTGGGATCAGGGGATGTTAACTTATAGCCAAATCGCCGACGGTAAAATTAGTTCCGTAAACGGGGAGAGCCCGCAGATGGAGCGCATATGCTTCGCGTTCATTGGCTAACGCGAGTCACTTCGCGACTGCGCTGTCGGTACCCAAGCCACGCCAAGTGACGCTGAGTGACGCCAATCCACGACCACCATTACTTGTGTTGAACGGAGTGAGCGTGGTCACCAGGGTATCCAAACTGATCCAAACCCTTATGGGAGTACCTGGTCCACAAAACTTACCGGGGAACTTGTAGGTGGCGATAGTGTCACGTATTGCGCAGGCGCAGTGGCTTTTTGGTAAAGCATCATTTCAAGATGGCTTTTGGAAGAAAGCGTCCGGTGAAAGAATGGAAGTCAAGTACATCGGAATTTTACAGTATTCCGAAATATTCTAACCTGCGGTGAATGAAATGGATCGTTACGTGCAGAAATCCAAAGTTAATAAGCTTACCCAATAACTGTGAAGAGGACTGTAAGCGTAGATGAGATGGATACCAACAACCACTCTAACAGTAAGTCAACAAATCTACCAACATATACAAATTATTTCAAATAACGCACAGATATGCCATGATTCTGTTATGACATTAAAAACAGGAAGCTAAGTAGTCAAAAGTTTCCAGTTAGTACTGATTACTGTATCATTTTTTCAGCAAGGAAGTGAGGGATCAACAAGAAGAGATGGTTATTGAAGCAACGTGATTATGGCAAGTATATTTTCTATGTATCCCATGACGAATATGTTATACTATCTGTTTCCAGGTTGACCATTCCTTGGGTGCTGTTTAGAGATTCCAGTGAAGGTATTATATCGTATTGCGAAGTTCTTTTGATGACAGTAGACTTTGTTCATTTCTTAGAATCGATTGCAAAACTGCTCTGTAGCAGCTGGAAGGACAACTTCGAGAAAATGAACCAGGCAGCATATAATGCCGTGATGGCCATGTAGGACTTTAGAAAAGCAACTAAGAAGGTCACCGCATATAAGGAACATCTAGCAGGCACTGAAAAAGTATTAGTATCAGTATTCCAAAAATACTGCCAAGCGAATAGGCTGTGAAATCCGCTATCTTAAAACTATCAATGTGTTGTTATAATATTTATAGTTTGTAACTGATTATTTATATATAATTAGAATGGGTTGTAATATAATATTTCCATGTATTTCTTTGACGTGGAATCTTATAAAATAAACGTACTATTTCAGAATTTGTTTCATCGTAATTTGAGTTAAATCCTTCAAATTTTTAAGCATAAGTACGATGAATAGAATAGAATAGAAAGGACGTAAGTCATTTAGTTTGCGGGGTCTTCCCAGAGGGCGCTCATATTCAATATATATAGGCACAGTAGACGGAGAGTGGGGGTACTACCATATATGGCAATAGTGTGCTATATATATTGAAAGTCAGCGCCACCATGGGTTTCCCCGGGAAGCTTTTTGCTTACGCTCCTTTAACACTGAGGTTTGGAACCCCTGGTGGTCACCTTAGTCGAGCGTGGTCGAGCGTTTCGTGGTTCTGTTTTATATTAACCATTTAAAGATTTGTAACTTGTTCACAAGTAAGTATAATTATATAAACATATGTATATAACTTCGATACAAAGCAAGTTATAAAAGATTAATATTGTTCGTATTATCGTAGGAATGGAAAAATTTTGTTGTGTACTCGGATTCCCATCGGGGAGGTCGGTACCATTCTACAACTTTTCGAAGGGCGCTGCTTTATTTGAAGCTTAGAGGGCTGCAGTTCATTTGTCCAAAACGAAGAATTTGAGTATGTAGCAACTGAAGAGATGTTATGTTTGCTATCAGCATTTCAAAGAAACTGATTATAAACCGGACGTGAAGATACACTCATTGAAGGTCTATATGGTACCAACTATGAATTTAGAAAATTGCAATTCATACAGAGAAAACACTGATGTGAGCGCACACGTCTGCAAATTAACTATGTGGTAATCTTTCATCTTTACACATAAAGGACCATGCATTTTATTTCACAGGTTGCATTGCCGGAGACTCCGCAACTACCATTATGTGTGTTGCCACAAGCATCAGCGTCGCAGAGTCCACACCACCAACAACACGATCAGACACAGACAGCATACAGTTGGAAGTAACGGCGGCATTAAGTACAGACAGTAATTCCCACAATATAAACCGTGTAGTCCAAATCTTTAATCCGTTGTTGGTACACATGCGAGTGTGGCGCTCATATGTATCAAGTTTTGAACGTCAGTCTTGTAAATGTTATTGAGTTAATCTGATACTATTAATGCCTTTAAATGACATGTTTTGAAACATTTTAAAACAAAAATGAAATCGATATCTGCTGTTTCTGAAGAGTTATCGTTGATCAAAGTCGAAAATGTCGGCAAAATGCGCGCCACGCGCACATTAAACTAGAGTTGCACGGTGATTCCAGGCACACGTGTCCGCGATCGTAGTTTGTTTTTTTTACCAGATCGCGTTATCGAAAAAGAATCTTTCCAAGAAACACGGAACATAGCCTTGTCCTTCTTTTTGTTGGTCAAATGTTGATTTTTTGTAATAAGATTGAAGTCTGTTCATATATAATGCATAAATATGTATATAAATTAAAAATACATATATGAGCTTATGGTAATTGTTGACAGATATATTCATACATACATATATGCATTATTCAATATTTTAAGTTTATCAAGCAATTCATAATGATATAAAAAGTAATGTGTGAGCGCGGCACTAACAGTGTACCAATGGCGTTACGAAATATAAGTGTACTAATGTCGGGTTAATAATAATCACATTCGGATTTGCGAAAATTGCTCCATTAATCGCGACTCAATGTAACATTTATCTGACGATGCTGTATATTATATCGCTGAGCTGCTGGCGAATAATTTTTACCGCTCCAACTTATTTGAAATATTAAAAGCAAGATTATTTTTTAATCTAGAATTTAATAATATAGGATGTAATGCCGATCACGTGGTAATCAAGGACATTTTTATTAATGTAGTGATAATTGATAACATTAGGAGATGGTGCAAACGTATTAATAATATTTTACAAGGCAAGATAACAATTGACAAAAATTGTATGATAGAAAAAAAGGCATACAGAAAGTCTTATTACCCGAAAAATAAAAAAAAAATGATTTAAAATGTAAAGATTTCTTTATTTATAGTTTAATTATATATTAATATAACGTTCAATACACAGGGAAGTCTCAAGAAGTCTCCACTGTTAACGATACTAAGGTCGTTAACAGTGGAGACTTCTTGAGACTTCTCTGTGTATTGTCTTCCGTGAATAGTAATATTAAGCTTCTAAATTCGATTCAAATATCCCGCACTACGGTCGCCATTTTGGAAATGTTAGTTCACCAAACGGGGAGAGCCCGCAGATGGCGCAAAATACTGTCGTCGGATGTTTCGATAAGCGCGGTATAGTTTATAAGAAATACGGATTTATAAATAACAAATATATATCGTTATATAATACGTATCGGTATATAATACAATTTAAGGGTATACGTCTCTCCCATTCTTCTATACGCGCCCTTTCGCTTGCGAGACACATGGACGCACGCACACACGTGCGCTTATGGAGTCTGCCGTCGAGAAAGCGGAACGATATTTTGTGCAACGACCAAATTTTCTCCCAATGGGTCCCTCTCTCTCTTTCCATCGGAGCGTCACTCTCGCACTCACAGTAGCCTCACCGACGAGCTCTGTACGCATGTGACGGTTGCTCCCTCACACAACGTGCGCCCTCTACTCGTCCGTGTGACTGGGTGGTGCGAGCAGGACGGACTCTCCGAAAAAGAAAGAGAGGACCGATCGGCGACGTTGCCACCGTGCGACGCCATGACAGAGAGAGAAACGAAAGAGACAAGAGAGAGGGCAGATAGATCACACCGACAGGCGAGCGCACTTGTGGTGGTAAAAAATCTGGGAACGAATTTATGTGGCATGGTGTACTTGACTTCCATTCTTTCACCGGACGCATTCTTCCAGAAACCATCTTGAAATGATGCTTTACCAAAAAGCCACTGCGCCTGCGTAATGCGTGACACTATCGCCACCTACCAGTTCCCCGGTAAGTTTTGTGGACCAGGTACTCCCATAAGGGTTTGGATACCCTGCATGTGACGATCGCGATCGTGTCTCCGACTACAGCGCCCACATTTTAATCGGATCATACATGAATTAATCAGCCAACGCGGCATTATTCAACTCGCGGAAACCGAATATCGTAGTAATAGGACGATAAATTAGTCTACGCGGAGTAGAATGGTCACTCGTTTGTCTAAATGAAATGTTCTCCACATAATAGATTTAAGGAATGTTATTATAAAGAGTTATTATCATTAAGAAATGCTATTTGTATAAAGAGCGGATGCGATGCACCGCATTGTTAGAATATTTACGGATAAGAATCTCAAGATGCAAGGGTGGTCTGGCAAACAGACTTGTACATAATATATTTTTAATGTTCGAGAAGTCTAAAATCAAAGAGGTTGGCGCCACAGTACTGCTCATACCCGGAGTAATAACCAATTAAATCTAGGAGTCGACTACTTCGTCGCCGCTCCCGCAGTCGCTTCCGCCCCGCAATCATATGCTCGTCCCTATATTCAATATTCCTATGTCCAGCTTCAAACTCTGATTCAAATATCCCACATTGCGGTCGCCGTATTGGAAGTTTTAGTTCGAAAAAGGATGAATCCATGTAGGTGGCGCGTAAAACAGTGTCGTCTGTGCTACAAGAGGGAGATGACCCCCCTGGCAGTAGTCAGGGGGTAGGATCTTTCATTCAAATCCGGTCAATTGGCTGGTTAGTTAGAGCCAGGGGGTATTAACTTATAGCCGTATCACCGACACTGGAATTAGTTCGCGAAAACGGTCCCACCTTGCAGATGGCGCACATATGCTTGGCGTTCATTGGCTAACGCTGAGTCACATTGCGGTTGCGCAGTGAACACCCAAGCCACGACCACCATTGTTGTACTGAACCCAGTGAGCGTCGTCACCTGATTCAAGAGTTTCGTGATTCTGTTTTGTATTAACCATTTTTCGTAACTTGTTCACAAGTAAGTATAATTATATACACACATATATATACAACTTCGATATAAACCAAGTTATAAAAGATTGATATTGTTAGTATTATCGTAGGAATGGGAAAATTGTGTTGTGCGTCGGATGACCAACGGGGGCTCGGGACCATTCCACAAGTTTCCGAAGGACGCAGCTTCATTTGCAGCTTGGAGGGCTGCGGTTCAGTCGCCCAAAACGTAGAATTTGAGTACAGAACAGTTGAAAAGATGCTATGTTTGCTACCGGCATTTCACAGAAAGTGACTATAAACCGCACGGGAAGTTACGCGTATTAAAAGCCGATACTGTACCCAATATGAATTTAGAAAATTGCGATGCATACAGAGAAAGCGCTGATGTGAGTACATACATCTGCAATATAATTATGTGTGTAATCTTTCATCTTCACACATAGAGTACCGTGCATTTTATTTCACAGGTTACATTGCCGGAGACTCCGCAACCAGAATTACATTTGTTTCCAGAAGCGTCACAGTCGCAGTCTCTGCAACCAGCATTGCATTTGTCTCCAGAAGCATCACAGTCGCAGTCTCTGCAACCAGCATTGCATTTGTCTCCAGAAGCATCACAGTCGCAGTCTCTGCAACCAGCATTGCATTTGTCTCCACCTCCGTCAAAACGACGGAGATTGCTACCTGAGCAATTATTTATTTATTATTTATTTATTATTCATGTAATTGCAACTGACACCATCAGGAGATGGTGTGGGCACATTAATAACATTTTGCAAGGTAAAGTTGCAAAAATAGACGATAGTTGTATGATAGAAAAAAGAGCGTGTAGAAAATCTTATTGCACGAAAAATAAAAAAAAACTATTTAAAATGTAATGATTTGTTTTTATTTATGACTTAATTATATGTTAATATAACATTCGATACCCAGGGAAGTCTCAAGAAGTCTCCACTGTTAACGACATTCGTGTCGTTAACAGTGGAGACTTCTTGAGACTTCTCTGCGTATTGTCTTCCGTGAATAGTAATATTAAGCTTCAAACTCGGATTCAAATATCCCGCATTGTCGCCATATTGGAAATTGTAGTTCCGAAAGCGGTCCTACCCTGTAGGTGGCGCGTCAAATAGTGTCGTCGGTGTTACAAGAGGGGAGATCACCACCCCTGGTTAGAGCCAAAGTCGATACCCAGATGGAGCGCCCGGCGTCACATTGCGGCTGCGCAAAGCACGCCAAGCGTAATTGTCGAGCGCCATTTTGTACTTGTTTCTACTGTCCTCGGCGTCGTTACTCAGTTTTGAGTGTGTTTTTCTGTGGAGTGCTGTACGACAGGATAAAAATTAAATGTGATTAAGTCTTCCATAATTTGTTCACAAGTAAGTACATGAAGCATTAGAAACACGTGATTGAAAAAAGCGAAATCGAATTATAAATTAATATTGTTAATATTATTGCAGCAATGAGTAGTATTTGTTGCGTGCTTGGATGCCAGTCAGGGCGGTCAGTTCCATCACATTTATTTCCGAAAGCCCCTGCATGTTTCAACGCGTGGAAGGCTGCGTTAATGTCCGAAAAAATAGCAAATTTGACCGACGCACAACTAAGTAAGCACGTTGTGTGCCACAAGCATTTTCTGGAATCTGATTATGTGCCCAATCTGATTCGATGAAGACTTCGAAGGGATGTCGAAGGGACGTGAGCGAGGTTGTGGAGGCTCCCTTTTATTCACAATACGCCAGTGCATGGTCAATAGTACGGAACTGGACTTTCAAAAGGAAAACACACTGGCACAACTACCATTAACAATGCAGTATTCCGAGGTCGGAAACTTAGAAGGCAGCGACCCTGATGCTGCAAGCATTATATTACAGCTTCTTATTAAAAACCCCGGAGTTGCAGAGTGCGATATCTGTGCATTGCAGCATGAAAAAATTGCACTTGCATGCGGCAATGCATACCAATTATTAATGGAACATATGGAAACATATTATTATACCGAAACCATTAAAACAGTGCTAGAATCTATATTATTAAGTAATATAGATTCTTACGATTTTGGTTGCGTAATGCATAGGTGCGCAAATGTCGAAACATTCATTAAAAAAAATTGTGATGTTTTTTATTTACAAATGGTTAAAAAAAATTAATTTTATAATTTTCGGAAAAAATCAGTATTTCAATGCCGAAAGTCGTATAGAGACACAGGCGAGCCGCAAAAACTATTATAACATAAATAAAAGAAGGGTTTTGAACAGGTATTACTTATGTTTTTACTTAATACATATAACTAAAATTAAGTTCCACCTTAATTCTACATCCATTGCACAGAGAAGTGATAAAAAAGGTTTTTCCTATTTACAACACAAGAGCAGTAAATAGTAAAAACCTCTATCACTTTCCTGTGCATTACCTTCCTCATAGCGTAACTTTTATCCGCGCTAGTACACGTACACGAGATTCGTTAACTATGTGTGCGTATGTGTCCCTGTGCCGTTTGCATGTGTGTGTGATTAGTTCCTTCAGAAGTCGATAACCAGATGGCAGCCAAGACAATTGACCAGGTCCAAAAGGAGGGGAGATCCCACCCCCTGGCAGTAGTCAAACAATGTTGTTCCGTGTAGTTGGATGCGCAAGTACACTTTAACTTTATTGAAACTCCGTAAGTTTCCTGGAGAAATCGGCATGATGTACGCAAAGAGTGCATCGACCCAACAATCGCAAATGGTTTAACTATCGTGTCGCGTACGTTCTGATTTCGGGATTCGTGTAGTTACCAACAAGTTTGTAAACAAAGAATGGCCGTGGACCCTCGTGGGACCGGGAATACGAAGCCCTTGGTGCCGCTTTTTACGAAAGCGTCAGACTGCGTCTACACGAGTTGTTACTGGTGAGTAATCTTAAAGATTATTACGTCTCCTTTTGTGAAAGAAATATCGATTTACTCATCTCGGCGCGACCTTTCCGAAGGCTATTGCAGTTTTTAAAAAAATTCAATTTTTAATGTGGTTTGGCCACCTCCAAAGCCTTCGTTCGTTCTTTCCGGAAAAGATACAAGGTCAAGTCTCACGTACTTGTACTTGGCCCGAGGAAGTAAATTCGCCGTATTGCGGTATATTTCCTGACCGATCGATATGATGCAGTGGTACTGAGGACCATGCAACAATCCGCCGCCATTTTTCTAGATGTAGAAAATGCATGCGAATCATGAATCGCCGTTAGTGGGTATTCGAAAAGTCCCGCGCGCTGATTCTCGTCACTTGTTGGTAAATTTCTCTGTTTTAACTCCGTTGCTTTCAACGACGGGAATATAGGAGTGACGTTATTTCAATAATAATGCATGCTGAAGTTAATACACGCGATAGTGTTACCGTTTATACGCGACATTTTCCATACTGCCGTTTTGCACGAAACATCTGGATTTTTAATGCGAAACAACCCCCTATGCCGGGCATATGTTAATATTACTTTTCGCGCGCTATGCACCCCGCTTTTACACCGATCATTCTGTAAGTCGTTCGACTACGTACAGCTTGATAAACTCGTGCACGCAATTCCTGTAGAATATTCGAATGTGCATATCTCACGATCTACTTGTTGGAAATATAGGCCAAAAGTGTTCTTATTTCCGAGCACCGTGTTAGTTCGCACTATAGGAAATAAAATACAACCATTTCAGATCTTTCGACGTGATGTTCAATTTTCTCATTTCATGGAGGGGTTAATTCTGAAATGCATGAAAAGGTTTTTATACGCTATTACTTTTTCTTCTACTAACTCAGACCCTGATACGAGGTTAATGAAATTGTTGGCGCAGTGGTTCAGACCAGAGAGTATTGCGACAAAAAAGAAACATTTATTGCTGATGCATATTACACAATAGAAAATACAAAGCGACATGTATGTCGATACATCCCTTCTAGAGACTCAATATAAACGAAACGAAATATTCGGTTTTGCGGCACAGCGGATCACACTTTCACACGTTCGAGAACATTCTATCTTTCTTACAGAAGGGGACAGCAAGACTCACACCACGGACTCTCACGCACCTATATATATATAGGAGCTTGAGCCTACGCTATGGCGCTAAATTCAAACGCCTTTTTCTTAAATGCTATGTAATTAATTCTTTTTCTAACAGAAATGTCAAGGTATTCCGATCGAGAGGTGGATTTCCAGATGAAGCGATGCTTTTATTACATTCTTAACATAAAATGGAACAGAAGTTATAAATAATAGATAAGCTGGAGAAATTAAGATGTAGAGAGGTGCGTTGGTTAAGGGGGATTGTCGCCTTGTAGAGTCGAAAATATAAATTTTTTAAATATTTATCTTCTTAAAGTTTGGACTTTTAAGAACAGCCTGAGATCAAATTCGTATAGAAATTCGAAAAATTGACCAAGTTATAGCCATTTGAAGAAAGCAGGGTTCTGGTATTGTAATCATAACGTAAAATTGTAAACGCGTTTTTCACGAAACTGCATTTTTCGACACCGTGTGTCGATGATAACTACTCGATAAGATGCAGTTACGAACTTGGGCTTTTGCAGATATGTTGAGCACAGTAGCGCCTAATGTAGATAATAGAATCATTACGATATCTATCGCCGTTTATTAGTTAATTAAAAAATTACATGAGATATTTCGACCAAAATTCATTTTTTTTATGCGCCTTCATTTAATCAATTATCCACTTTTCCTAATGATTCTAATACCTGCGAAAGAGAATTTCATGCAGATTAAGAATCTCGACCTGTTTTTTTGTTTCAGACAATTTTTATCAGACTTTCAATATACACCGCGTCACCGTGTTTTTTTCTTTATATACTTCAAAATTCAATATCGTCTTTGTGTTTTATTCGAACCGTTCATAAAAAATCACACTTATACGCGAAGAAACAGCGAATCTAACAAATAGTTCCCGAGAAAAAAATTCGCCAAAAAAGTGTCATTGTCGACCCATCAGGGCGACAACCCCTCTTAAGCGGGTGTTTGCCGCATTGCATTGCATCTTGCTTTTGCCTGACAATGCACTTTAATAAAACTACTACTCCTCCGCGCCTTCCCCCAACCACCGATTGTATATTCTCACCAAGATCAAACGGTGGAACCTGTGTGTCTCTTTTTTTTAGCGAGGAGAACGTATGGAAACTCTGTCAGGATGTTGCCACGAGGCACGGATCGGAATTACTGCATTGTCATGTCGCTTTCATAAGCAACCCCTGTCGTAGCGTACCCCTTTGGCGTCAGCGTGCGGGGAAAGACGAAGATAAACTCGTAGTTTGGGTCAGTCGAAAAGCAATACGAAGGAAATAATCATTTGGATACAGGCTACCTCAAAAAATGTTACATTTCCTGGGGAGGGATGATTTTCGACAACTTTAAATAATCGGAAATTTGCTTGAAATCACTTCCGGAATTATCCCTGACGGGAAATATCACGTTTTTTAAACAAATGTTCTGTATACAGGCTCTAATTAGAAAATGTCGAGTTCCGAAATTTTAGACACGCGCCAGTTTTTTCGAATATTTTTCGACGAACAGGAGTGAAAAATGCGTTTATTCTTGTAGGATTATCATGCAATTCTCATCTACTCGCCCGACGAAAGAGCAGTTGTATACGATTTAGATAGCGCGTTGCCGTTTCCAACACACTTCTGGAAATACGCGACGGAGACTTTCCGGTCGGACGACGCATTGCGACCGGAATTTCACAGAAGATTCAGATTGGTGCCTGCCAGCGTGTATTTAAGGGAGTTCGCATCGAGTCGTCATCACATGAAACGAGAAGACGGCACGTGGATCAAGACACCCCCGGATTACCCACCAATCTCGACACCAAGTACGTTAAAACGGATTAACGGCTGCAATCGTTGATCGTGGGGTGGAAGAGCGAATTGGGCTAAAGATACAATTGGACAATCTGAATTTCACGCAAATATATTGCCGAGAAACGTAAGTAATTGTTTACAAGGCGGTAATCCTCACCGATCTTTATGTCCTTCAAATATGTTATGTAGAAACTAATTCTAAGCAACTTTTCCCTATACATACACTATTGGATTTATTAGCGTTCTCAGGATCTTTATCTCCTGCTGTGACGCACTTGTTCGGGGCCTATTGATACGTGCCCGCAGCCTGTGAATTTCGGTAGGTCTCGCACATCGTTTATTTTTCCACGGTCGCACTTCGAAGAAGACACAGGGCAGGCCTCGCTTATACCCACACGGCTATGGACGGCTGAACTGTCCGCGAAAACACCGATTTCGTCACGTAATGGTGCGCGCACATGCTCGCCCCAACGCGAGACCGAGACATTCGCCGAGAGCAGGCGAGACGAGCGTACACGAGAGGTGATATTTGGCACCATTTGAACGCGAGGCGAGGCTCTCGCTAAGCGCTCGGGTACTATCGGAGAACTTCGCCAAGCCCTCGGATGCTATCAGAAAACTTTGCCAAGTGCTCGGGGGCTATCGCAAACCTTCGGAAGAGGCGCTTCGTTGCCCCGAAAGGACGAAAGGAAGAAGTGTCCCTTTCCCCCATCCATGCTACTGTATTTGCCCTGTATTTATTTTTCTCCGGGTGCTTAGGCGGGTCCGTGGCGTACTGAAGGTCTATTTGCACATGTCCGTACCGTCACGGCTCCGTATCTGTCGCCGTCAAGGTCCGGCCGAAATTTTCGAGCGGAGGATTTACACCTGATCCGTAACGTCACCCTCCGTAATGCCATCGTCCATAGTCCTCTGTGCGATTTGAACGGCGCTGTCCGTACTCGTCCGTCGCATGACCACGTCAGCGCATCCTTCTCCGTAAACTTCACCGTAGCATAATTTTCTGAGTTTTCACCCGAGTGACTCTAGTAGCCAGATGTTTTATTGCCTATCGCGCCGAGCGGTGCAAAAAGGTCGCTATTGTGTCGAGGAGCCTTGGAAGGATTTAAGAAAATGTGCATGTTTTCGGCTGGGGGAAGAACAAACAGCGAAGAAATAAAAGAAAGAAATTAGTTGAAAATAGTTTTTTAAAAATTAACCAAAAATTTTTAAATGAAACATATACATTATTATATATATGGCCGATTCCACGTCAAATCGCACAGCTAAATTCTTCGAAATTCTGTAATTGAGATATGTTATAGAGGGAGGTGAGACAAGCCACCCGAATTTTTTTTTTATTTTTTATTTTGACTTTCGAGGAGTTATGAGACTTTGAAAAATTGGGACACTTTTTCTTCAAACATTTCTAGGCGCGGTCTGGCTTGCCGTAGAATAATTTGCTTTTTTAAGTTCGATTCAGAAAAGATTGTAGTTTAACGAGAATTTTCAACCCATTTCAAAAAGTTTATTTTTCAACGCATAATTCATAAAAATAAAAAACAGTCGTTAATTTGACTATCTGGGCCCTCACCGAAAATTATGAAAAAATTATATCTTTGTAGCGCGTTTCAAGACGAAGAGTTTGCAAAAAAAGGCAGCCCCAAACACGCAGTAACTTCGGAGTAATTCAAGAAAAAGTGTAATCGCCTCGGAATTACTGATTTTGCCAGCAAGAACGCTGAATTGGGAGGTGGGGGTCGTTACGCAGGGCCGCGGCACCTAAGAGATACGCGATATCCCACATAAATGCGCGATGACGCGCGCAGTTAAAAACACATGAAGGCCATTCCCGAAAATTCTCAAAAAATTCACGAGGGTGCCTTGATGATGCATACACACTGTGGTATGCGTAATAGTCGCGAGCACCAACGATTATTCCCGATAAAAATCAGTTTCAATGTTTTATCGCGTATCTGCCTTTCTCGCTTGTAAGAGTGGGGTAGTCTCAATACAACCATGCGAACTCTCGTCCGTCAGTTTCTACCAGGAGTGACCGCGAAGGAGCGAGGGAGGAAGTGAGAGGGCCTTATGCGGCGCATTCGGATTTTTCGGACGAGGATGCAGTCCATAGCAGGCCTAGGGTATAAACAAGGCCTACCGAGATCCACAGAGTGCCGGCTCTTCTCAAGTGGCCTCGAACAAGTGCGATAGCAAACACACCGACACGGTTGTGCAATGGGGTTGTTAATCACCATTGAGACTCCATCACTGTCCGATACTGTACATATGTACATATATGAAATATATCATATTAAACTTCAATAACGAAAAATATTCAAGATATTGATTTTCCGCAGAAGACTTTTTTTTAATCGGTGAGCTTTATCTAAAGACATCCTAATTTTTGGTCGCCAAAGTTATCAGAAACGTGCCATAATTCTTAACAGATAATTGTAATAGAATTAAAATCACACGATTACTATACATCACATAATTACTATAATTATAGTCATATTAGATATTAGTCATTTTATTAATACATATAGAGTGAAAACATGTTCATTAATTTTAGTACTCGCAGTTGCGTTTAGTTGCGTTGCAGTCGAAAACAGCCTACGCGGTGAGCGTGATATAGCGGCACCCGGACTCAAAATTTAGCGGCGGTAACGCGTATAGGGAAAAGTTGCTAAGAATTTGGTTGTGCATAACATATTTGTAAACAATTACCGAAACGTGATTTTGTGTCATTTTGGCAAACTCATGCCTTCTACTGGAGTTGTAGCGAACAAAGAGATTGCCGAGTGTTGTCCAATTGGTCTCCCTCTGTCCCTAAGCGTTAAAACGAGGGCTTTACAATGTATCTTTTCTCCCGCAAACGTTTCAGCGTGCAAGGATAACTTGGACACGTTTATCAACATGGATCCGGGGACAGGATTCGGAGTGGTAATGAGTTTGAAACAATTAGTCAACGGATTTTATAGGGCAAACGTTAACGCGCCGGCTCCACCGCCACCTCAGTCACAAGCGACACCGACTTAAATGAAACTACTTGGTTCCACGGGGTAACACTTGTTTGCTTCGATTTATAATGTCAAAATCAATTCTATGGCCTAAGGGAATTGGGTAGGTGCGTATATGTACATACCGTCGATGAGCTGATGTATTGGGTCAAAATTTGATAATAATCTGGGCGGATCATCGCCCATGATAAAGCTGAAATTGAACGGTACATTGTCGCAGCTGCAGTTCTGCAGGCAAAGAATTGATTGTTATTGGAACCAAACAATTATTTTTTCATACGGATTCAAATTTCTCGCACCCCATTCCGTAAACGTTTTCATTATTATTACGGAACTAATTGTTTTTCGTCGAAGTCTTAGAAATAACGTTGCATGTCTTCGATTTTGACTTTTACACAAAATTCTGCTCCAATGGAATTGTTTTCCATACGGTTGGGTAAATTTTTCGTATTTTAAGATTAATCGAATATTCACGCAAATCTTAATAATGTTTACTCGCAAGGCAATTATTAATCGAATATTTAACGCAGCCATCGGTTCCAGGGCAATAAATTTAAAGATTCAAGCTCGGCTCATAATAAAAAATTTAAATTTTCGGTAGAAAATATAACTGTACTATTCGCATAATATCAAAATCGACGTTCAATTCAACGGTCGATGAATTTGGCTTTCCGTGTTTGATTAATGATCGTGCTGCTCTGCTTTCTCCAATAATCTTGACAATTGCTTACACATTGTGTATGTATAGAATATGCTGAGATGTTTGTTTTCCCCCTTTTTAAGAGTCTCTTTTGCAAAATCTCTGCGGATCTGTACATTTACGAGCGACCATATTCCAGCTTTAAATTGTGATTTATAAGTGTTCTCGTCTTCATACGTTTATTGTTATTATAATTATTCTGTCAAAGACTGATGTATTTAGGGGCAGATCCCGATACAGAAATCAAGGAGAATACCTTCGAGGATGCCCATTAACGCGCGTACCTTTCGCCGACGCGATTAAGTCGCTTATTATTACCGTGCGGTCGATGTAGAAACTGCAGGAACTTAAATCTTTGCGAGATAATGCAATTATTACGATTATTGTAATTATTGTGATACTTTACACTTTCTACTTTGATTACCTACGTATCCACTGTTTGTACTAATAACTGATTCTTAATAAGCGTTCGCTCGCTTGTCGATGTGAACTTCCTTGGTAAGCTGCTTGCTAACCGTCAGTATTAAATTAACCCTCAAGGGCATCCATTAAAATGACACCTCTATTAGCATACACGATCCCTTGGGATCACAACAATAACACAACGCGTATAAGCGTGCACAAAGTGAAGCATAAACTTGTTTCTAGAGTCATCTGGAAAATTTGGAACGGTTAATAAATTTATATCATTTTCTTCCATACGACTGATTAAAGTTTTTTAAAAAAAGTCCAGGGCAAGGATCGATAATAATCGCAAACCTAGGATTAAAATCAGAAGAGATAACGTCTCGATCCGAATTCATACGCGAATAAAATAATGTCTTCGTACGACCAATTGTCAACATCGAAAGAACGCTATTCAGTCAACGAATATACTATTTTTTAAACTCAAGACAAACAATCTGGACAACGAAAACTGAAAATTTTCGATCCTAACTTAAAGTACCTGCTTGTATATCCGAGATATCTTAAATTAATGTCAAACGGATATCGTTAGACCTTTTAAAATGATCCTTGGGCAACATTCCTTATATTTTTTTCGAAGTGACATTTTCTAATGGTTAAATATAAATAGATTCACCGGGACGTGAATCAGTTTCCCCGCGCGAAGAGCTCGTTACCTCGTCCGCTAAAGGTTAAAGGCTTCGTGGGCAGTATTAATACTTGCGTTGGTGGCAGTCGCGAACAGAATAATTTCTCACGAACGGAGGTGTAACTTATTTCAAACGTAACATCGGATTTTATAGCCTTCTTGCTTCGGGGTTTCGTGAAAGGGTACAGGAAAGTTCATCGACAAGCGGGTGCAGTTTGACTATCGGTTCGAGTCGGTAGGCAAAAAAGAAAAGAATCGTTTATAGAATCGAGGGACCGACTGCCGAGTCGATAAACGAAAAACTCTTCCATTCTTTGCCTTCAAAAATCTTTCACCAATTCTGTCTTTCTTTCTATCTCTATATTTTTCATCGAGATGTGGCTTTCTCCTATTCACGTGTATCATGCTAATAATACTCGCATGCGTTCTTAAACAGGGCCCGCTATTTCGAAATGCCTAGTGATCGAAACTCTTTCGAAAAAGTCGATTATAATAACGACAGACGTAAAATCCATTATTCCCCTCCTTTCTTCTCGTTCCACGCATAAAAGTATTTTTCGCTTTTGCAGGAACTCCGGCGTCGTATCGCATTATAGAAACAAAAATCCGGGACCGACCTTTATAAGTGTAACATCTTCGATTAACAAAATAGAAAAAAATTACAAAAAAGTAGACCTAACCTTCTATCGTGGGAGCAAGATATTTGCTCAAATATATCACAACAGATTATTATTATTAATATTATTATATGTATACTATTATAATATTATAATATTGTTATATATATTATTATATAATATTAATAATAGATTTGTCGGCAGTCGGCATTGAAGGAACTTCTTTATAAACGTCTTCTTTCGAGACTCCGAATAGTCTATTATAATAAATGGATGCACGCCGTTTGTCTAAGCTTGAAATCTTACTGATTGTACTTTCTAAATCTTTGTAAATCATCGCGTGCTGCAAAGCCCTCTTCCTTTTTCCTAGGTCACGTGCCCCAGGTATCGTTAATTGACGTAAGCAAAACGCGCGAAATACGTCCGCGTGGTAATCGACGTTTAACTTCCTGCTAACGGACGTACCAAGATATTTAAAAAAATATGATTTATCGCTTGACGCATTGGAGAATCGAGATTGATGTTCATTGATAAATTATTGGAACTGCCACGCAAATGTGAAGCTTGGTTTATATTTACAAGCATTTGACAACCGCAAACAGAAGTACACTTTTCAAAGACAGAACAATAAATCACATTTTTAAGGGACTAATTCCTTTTACAGTCATTTCCTCGTCGAAATCACTGATGGAAAAATTTATCGTTTTGCTCATAACGCGTACAGTGTTTCAACGTTTTGCTGAACTGATTACACTGTCGTGACCGTACCCTAGGCACTGGGGAGTTGAAAAGAAAAGTGGTGACTCTCATGAATTTTCAAATGTATATTGTATTCAATTTGCAAAAATATATATAATATATAATTACAGCAGTTACATAGTGAATATTAACACTCCTGTAGCGCGATAAATGCTCTATCGTGTGATTTGTATACTGCCCTTTGATTCTGACGTTAGCGTCGTTTTCGTAAAGAAGGTTTGTATCCCGCAACGCAATTCATATACTTACGAGTCCTTAGTTATTAGTACATTTCTTTTAGTTTGTATAACGTCACTGATAGTACATGCTCTAGTGATTTATCTTACACCCGATATATTAATAATTCTCGAGGAAACTGGTGATCCTAAAGCAGGGACGGCGAACAAAGTGCAAGCGTACTCTTCCCCGCCGCTCTCGCTTCTCCCACTACTACTCACTTCTCGTGCAGGCGGACTAGCAAAGAGAAAGACAGCACTTTATCGCGTACCGTAGAGGACACTCTGTCTCTGTTAATGTAGTGGTAACGGATACGAAAAAAGAAAAGCTCGCGCAAACAAACGCGTGACAGAGTCGCTGGAGGTGGTAGCCAAACCGTCCTGCCTTTCCCTCACGGGCTCTTCTGAGCCCCAGTTCTCAGGTCTCTGTCATAAAGTGACGCGTAACAGGAAAACAATTAAAGTTTACTTAGAAAGAACAGTCGAAAATATTTTATACGTCTCAAGTTACATCACGGTTCCGCTAATATTTATTAAGGGGAATTCGGAGCGCCCAATAATACCTAATGTTTTTACCCAGTTTTCGGGGTTTACAGATCTGTGGCATTTTTCATGGTTTTCTGGAGAGGAAGAACCGGCTAAATAAAACAACATCGTGTTCTGCACAAGATCTCATATGAAAAATAAATGTCCAAAGATTTACGGAAGCTATCCCAATCCAGAGATCCATGACTTTATAGTAACACAATTTCACTGCAAACTTGAATCTGTTACTATTGCGATCACGACGAGAGTTCATGATGGCCGCCCATCAGGTGGTCGTCACACATTTCCAGACTATTTCTTCAATTTTGGACATTGACTGGTCGAACTCGGCAGTTTCGCAAATTTTTTTTACTTTTATTTTTCATTTGAAACTTTTTGCAGAGCGAGATATTGTTTTATTTAGCCGGTTTTTCCTCTCCAGGAAACGCTTATTTTTCAGCGTTTTCCTCACTACTGACGTTGCAGATATATAAAACCCGAGGAACTGAGTAAAAAACATGGGTCACTACTAGGCACTACTGATTCCCCTTACAAATCTATAAATATCGCAATCCTTAAAACAAGTGTTGGGCTAAATAATAATTGACAGGAGCGGTTATATTAATACTAAACGTTCAGTATGCACCCGTCGCTCTAAAGATTTCTTTTATAAAACAGCATGAATATTATCATTTTTATGGATTTTACAAAATATTAGATGACTCGCGTCATATTACGATAATAAATATTTGTATAATGACAAACGAGTAACTAAACGTTAAGTATTGTATAATTCTCAAGTAATCTTACAATTAGATACGTACGACTATGAACACGAAATTAAGAAACAAGTGAACCAGTTTGGGATCATATTATTTCTTTCGATCATTTCGTACAAAATATCCACGAACCGTTGGCGCTTCCAGAAACCCCACCACTTTCTTTAAACGAACGAAACGAGTCACAGGTTCGATCAGAATACTCGGGGATCGAGAAATGTCCATCGCGGATACAGTTAAGTATCTCTCCGTTTTTCCAAGATAAATTTTCTAACATTTTCTTAATCGTCTTCTCAAGTTAAACTTAACTACACTCAGTTAAACCATTTTCCCCTATTTCACGTTCGATAGTACGGCCTGTAAGTGGTCATCGGAATATTATTTTTCGATAAATGATGCACGTCACCTTGGTCGTATTCGACATCGTTGTAAATCCCACTTTGATTCTGAAATAAGCACGTTGAAACGTATGAAGAATATAGAAAACGTGAATGGACATGTCGAAATGAACAATATATACAGGGTGTCTCATTTTAATCTTTCACGCGATTATCTCGAATAATATTCATTGCTCAAAAAAAATATTTAAACAAAACATACTCTATCTGAAGGGGGGGGGGGGGGGGGCATTCAATGGTGGATACTTTTTTATCTGAATGGAGACGTTTCTCAGATTTGAAGGTGACCTTTGTTTTTTTTTTAAATGGAAACGTAGTTTTTTCCGCTAGACACATAGCTTAGCTCAAGACAAATCCATTGTTGTATATTATGTTGACCTTGAGATGTCATTCAAGGTCATTTCATTAGCTTGAAGTTTTCTTACACTGCATGTCCAGAACGTGTTTCTTATCTTCTAAATTCAAAAGGACGACTTCGAGTACTAATACTATTGACATTAATGTTTACAAATGTGGAACATCTGCTAGCATCAAGTTCAAGGTCGTCCTTTTGAATTTAGAAGATAAGGAACATTTTCTGGACGTGCAGTGTAAGAAAACTTCAAGGGATTGAAATGACCTTGAATGACATCTCAAGGTCAACGTAATATGCAACAATGGATTTGTCTTGAGCTAAACTATGTGTCTAGCGGGAAAAACTGCGTTTGCATTTCAAAAAACAAAGGTCACCTTCAAAACTCTGAAGCGCCTCCGCCCAAAAAAAAACCAGTGCCCACCATGGAATGTCCCCTTTCAGATAGAGTATCTTTTGTTTAAACATTGTTTTCGAATAATGAATATTTTTCGAGATAATCGCGTGGAGAGATTAAAACGGGACAGCCTGTATATTAAAAATAGGATTCATTTTATAAGAGACCATAGACGTCTGTGACAAAGATCATAGATCTCTATATCTAAAAAACCATAGATCTGTTTATCGAATGAACAATAGATACCTATCATAGAGATCAGACAGACCATTTTCATAAAGATCGTAGATCAACTTCTCGCAAAGTTGGTTTACCGATCAATTTAAATCCGATAATCATCGACTGGGGTCTAGCTACCATTGATGATAGCCAGGATTAATTTTTTATACTCACTGCCAGGGATGACCTTGACTTCGGTCTGGGTACATGAAAACCACTGTTGTGTGGAATCAAGTCTGCCCTGTCCTTATCTTGCGGCTCCGAATCCGAACTGTCCGGATCGGGTTGGTGTCTCTGCCTTGCCCTTGGCGGAGCCTGAAGTCTCGGCAGTGGCACTGGAGGTAACGTTCCGTGGACACTGATAGGTGGATACCCAAACACCGCTGAACTCGGTCGTGTTGGTCCCATAGGCTCGGTCTGAAATTTGTAAATCGTCACGTTGAGCCACTCTACGGACAGCTGAGCCCGACATGTAAAAATAAAACGGTTTCTATAATTTTCATAACCATTGAGTTGTTCAACAAGTTCATACGTTTCCTTTTTAAATTCAACTTCGTTACAACGAGGAGAATGAACATAAAATAATCATGAATTGAAAAAGACAACTATAAACATTTTTCGAAATAAAATGTAAACGCTAGAAATTTATTAACCCATCCAATTAAGTACTCGATATCAATATTATTGTCGCGTTATTCCTACTCACCGCATACACATTGGCAGTTGCCATGTGGTCACCAAAGTGGGCCCACATGTAAGGAGGTAAATTAGTTGGTGGTCCTTGCTTCACCGAAGCCAACGTACCCACGGAACCAACTCTCGCTAAGGTTCCCGGAAGAGTGCCGGTAATACCACCCTGGATGTAACCGTAAACAGGTGAACCGACTGATTTTTGTTCACGCGACCACCTTCGGCTACAGAATACATTGACATTAATTATGACATTTTTTCTTCAGGATAATGTTGGATAAGATTGTAGTTACCTCCACATGACCAGGCACACGAGTGTCAATATTATAATTATTAAAGCTGCTACCGATGCCCCGATTGCTACACCTAGAACCTCGCCGTCTACCTCGCATTGGGCTCCATAATAGTTACCGGTACATCTTTAAGCGGATAAATAAAAATGTCAGAAAACAATATTCGATGAATAAGTACAGACTCTTTGTAATTTATTTCCACTTACGCGCACTGCATTTGATCCCCCTGATAAGAGCAGGATCCTCGATTATTGCAATAAGTCGAAGGGCATGAGATGCAGGATCTACCCGACTCGTTAGGATCGTCCTTGTGAGGATCCTTTAATCCTGGATTACAGGCACAGGTGAATCCTCCCCATGTATTGGCACAAGTTGCCGACGAGTGACAATCATTTAATTCTGACGAAGCACACTCGTCCAAGTCTGCATCGATTGAATTTTTGTTTTATTCGATTATATGTACGTAAGTAGAATCGAAGTTCATCTCGAAAGTTACTGTAAAAGTTCACTATCTTACCTTGCAAGTTCGATATAGAACCGGGTGGGCTATCAACGAACAAGGCGCTACTTCCGATATTATTGCTTCTTCTATGAATGACACCAAGTAAGTGCCTCTGCAGTTCACCTGCCAAACTTGGTCTCACAGTTCGCGATTCGTAAGTCAGTTTTAGAGTTGCGTTGACAAAGACACCACCTTGACCTTGACTTATGTCTCCCTGATACACGCTATTCACCAGGGAACCCATGTACTCGTCCGAAAAAGGTGTCATCGACATTGCAGACTCGATCTAACGGAGACAGAAAATTATTGTACACGTAACTACGATGAATTACCATTCAACAAAACGCCATTGCCCTTGATCGAAGACATTCTTAGGTTGTCGATAATACGTATCGAAATGGCAATTTAATTTAATGATTGTAACTATAATTATTCCAACTTACAGCTCGATTTGCTTCGTAGGCCAAAGTCTGATAAGACTCGGTGTCTTTATCGGCGAGGCCTCGATCCCAGACCACTTTCCTATCATAAATCTTGTCCACCCTTATCGACACCACGATACTGACGATTTCTATAACCAGAGAATAATTCATTAGAATCGACTTAAAAAATTCTGGATCTACAAAGCTTTGTCTCGTAATCCTCGAAGTTTTCACTTACTTTTACATGGCAAAGAATGCTGCAATCTAGCGTATCCTGGTTTGCAGTGACAAGCGGATACCCCTTGAACGGTGGCGCACGCCTCGTGTTGACTAATGTCACAGGTGCTCGTATCCCCCACGATGCAGGTGTCGATTCTCACCGGTGGCTGAGTGGGCCTCCTGTGGAAAGTTGGCCTTCGAATCGGTCCACTGGGACGCGAGGTTGCGGTTGGAGGATCGGCTTGTGGAACCCCGAGACTGCAACAAAGGTTTTTTAAAAATCTATCGTCGTCCAGTAAAAACGTTGGGTATCGAAAGCTAGTGGTGAAACTAACCCTGTGCCGACAATCGGCGGTTGTTGCGTCCTAGTTGGTTGAGGCTGCACTTGCGTGTGCGTTGAAGTACTGTCGGAATTTTCAAATAGATTCAGGTATGTCCTTTTACCGTCGATACTGACAAATCCTTGACCCTCCACCGCGGTTGTTAGAATGATGTCTGGTGCACCTCCGTTCAGTGGTATTCTAACACCTTCGCCTGATGTGAGAGAATATATAGGTATAATTACACGTGAAATGTGAGAATTTTAAATTTAGATTTTTCGATGATATTATGTGATGCAAATCCGAACTTGTTTTTATTCTTTAGGGGGTTAGTTATATCTAGTCAGGAGGCCGAAAAAAGTCAAAGTTTTTCGACTTTTTTTGTGTAGAAATCGAAAGCATATACTTGTACAAAAGTTTTCATATTTGGAAGAGTAAGATTTGAAGTGCAACACTAATTTTTTTGGTTTAAAAATAGTTATTAACCACGAAATTATCGAATTGTGTATGAAGGCCTTGTTGAAAAACGGCTTTTGCGGCGATCAATGTTGTACGAAATTGGATTATTTGAAATTAAGAAATCGAACAAATTTCGTTAGTATATTTGTGTATGTAGTCCTTAGTCGAAGTTTTTTCCGTGACATTAAGTTTCAACAAAATGGCGGGCGTTCGAGGTTGAAGTTAAGAGATATTCGCGGAAAAAACTGGCATTTTTCGTTCACTAAACCGAATGTATACATCAGAAAAATAGATCCGTCAATCAAGGACCGCATACAAATTTCAGAAAGATCATGGAGTAGTTTTTGAGATATCTTGCTCACGGATTCTGAAAAAAAGTAGTTTCGTGAAAAACGCGTTTAAAGTTTCAAAAGCTGATGACACCCAATTAAAGATGCCTCTATGTAACAGTCTCTAACTCTGTGCAGTTTCATATGACCATTTGAAATCTCAAGGTATATTTCTAAGATGTTATGGTTTTAGAAAATATAATTTTTGAAAAAGCACTTTTTCAGTTTTATGACTAGATACAACTCCATCGCGAACGACTGAGCACTCGATGTGTGAATAATCAGGTGCTCGAACGATCGCTTATAGGGATAACGAAATGTTCGTATAATCCCTATCCCAATATTCGGGCGTTCTAACAATTCATTTCCAAATAATCCGATGTTACAATAACCAGTGCTCGAATAACCAGGTGCTCGAAACAATTGGGTGTTGAAATACTCGACGCCCGGATAACCGGTGTTCCATCGTATTAATATTCACCGGAACTTCCACTACCGGGACCTTGAATAGCCGAGACCGTAACGTCAAAAATATCCCCTATAGGCGGATGTCTCGGGGGTGCGTAGGGCCGTTGAGTGGCTAGTCCTTGAGGTCCTGTGTAGTCCAAGGTGTCGTCGAGGACGATCCCAGGTCGAGGTCGATAAGCATAACGATCCGGAGGAGCTGTAAAGGAAATTAATTGACCATAACAATTTGTTGCAGGGGTTACAAAGGAACGTAATTAAGCATGAATCACCGCGATTCATTAAATATTCATTATAGACTGAAAGCTCGTTTCACCGACGACACTTAGAAATTACTAGTCAAGCGAATCTTGTCTGATTGGACGAAGCTTCGGTTAATATAATAATATTAAATATCATCAATGATGTAATGATTTCAATTCAGGGATATTATTCAAATATCGTTAGCAAAGTGACAGTATTGTCCGTGAGACAAAAGTTTCGTAACGAAACCGATAAAACATCGTACCTGAATTTTTCGAAAATACATTGGTGGACACAGTGGTGTGGGTAATACTTTTATCCACCGTCGCCGAAGTTTTCGCATAAGTCGAAGGCAATGTTTCGGTAGCACCTGAAGCACTCACAGTCTCCGCGCTCCCAAAATCGAACACTTTGCTAGGTTCCAGAGTCACCGTGCTCGATGTACTCGCGTGCTTGTTCATATCACCGTTGGCAGGAATCGCGGTTGATTGAACGATCGATTTCGTCGTCGTGGGTTCGATGATTTGAACAGATGAGACTGTCTCAATGTTCAAGGTCGTCGTTGAAAAAGTCTTGGACGAAGTCTTTGAAACGAGAGGCTTGTCGTTGGACTTTTCACTATTTCCAACGCTCAAACCGGATTGTTTAGATTCGTTGATCTTCAAAGATTTCGTGGGTTTTACTTCGAGGGGTGTCACCGGTTTCAGATAATCCGAATGCTTAGTGTTGATCGCTGGATTCGAGTGGTCAGGATTTATACCTAGGATCAAGGTATTTCCGTTGTTTATCTTGTTGTCCTTCAATGGAGGCTGGTACCTGTGGATCTTTTTTGTCGTCTCTTCGGGATCAGGCTTTTTAGTTACGTCATCGCTCGACGATTCTTCCGGAACTTTCGATGCATCGCTATGATTCTTATGATTATCGTTACCCTTACGGTCGTTAGTCCAGTTCTCGTGGATCGGTGAACTCGATTCTTCCGGCAAGTTTTCCTCCTTTCTGTTGAAAGTCTCTTTCGCCGATTCCACGTCGGGTTTAAAATCGAAGGGAATTTTATCCGAGTGATTGTCGAGCGCGGGATCTTTGTCCCGATGGAAACTGGAGTCTAAAGATGGTGGTAATGGTTTGTATGGCGGAATGGGCCGTCTATTTCCACCTACGATAAAATCATTCATCGATTAGTATAACGCGCAATCTGAAACAATTACAGCTTAATCTTAATCCGCTCAAACCTGGCGTCCACATTGTGGTACGCAACGTTACTATAAAAAAAAAAAAAAAGAAAAATCCCCAAATCCCTCGAAACAATTAATAATACTCCCTAATCATCAGTCAAACAAATGGACATAAATACTTCGAGAGTCACCTCAACTTTGAAACTTGTTTGCGTCGTTATTATATCCGAGTTTTGAAATTGACCCAGAAGGTTCTATAGTTACGGGGTTATACACAGTCGCAAAAGTAAAAAGACCGATTTTGCACATATTATACTTTCTGGAACCATAACATCTTAGAAACATTGCCTGCAAATTTCGAGTTGAACGGATGAAAATTCACAGAGTTATAAGCTAAAGCAAAAGCACCGGCAATTAAGCCGGTGACGGAGCTTTTCCGAGAACGCCTTTGGGAAAAGTCGTGTTGCGGTGATCACTGTATCTCAGCAGACAATTATCTGAGATCAAAATAACAATAAAATGTAGTTAGAAAATCACTAAATCCTAACCCCTGCGTTCTCTAATATGTATGTTTATTTTTCTCATTTTTAAGTTTTTGGTGGTCGTTCGAACCAAAAATTGCGATTTTTCACTAAAATTTTCGGCATTTTGTAGTTGGAAAAACCCCTTAATGTAAATAAAAATGATCATACTCAACGTTGGGGTTAGGATTTAGTGATTTTCTAACTAAATTTTATTGCTTTTTTGATCTCAGATAATTTTCTGCTGAGATACAGCGATCACCGCTCTTTCCAAAGGCGTTCACGGAAAAGCTCCGTCACCGGCTTCTTTGTTGATATTGTGCAATACAAAAATTACAAAATGTTGCTGAAATAATAGTATATAATGTGCAAAAGGTTCGAATAAATTTCATTTATTCATACGTCTGAAAAAAATCGCAAAAAAGTGTTTTTTTTTTTTTACCCCGAAACCCTTACCTACTCCCCCCCCCCTCCCCCCTTAAGAGCGCCACCCTGTCGATTCGAGTCCGATAGGGTTAAACAACCATAATTAACGACATTACCAGGACGATTCCAAGTCCATGGTCGATTTCCTTGCGGTACAATTTGTTCCGGTAATGGCACCCCGTTTATAAACGGTCTGATGGGTCTTTCCGGAGGTAATTGATTAATCATCGGCCTATCGGGTACCGGTGGCTTTTCGAAGGGATAAGGATGACCCGGTGCTGGAGGAGGATTCATTCCGAGGGTGTCGAAGTCAGGCGGCAACGGTGGGACGTCAGATATTCTCGGTGGTCCTCTGTTGTTGATTCTACGGAGATAATCGTGTTACGATTAAACTTGAAAGGTAGGTCGAAGCGCGAGGTATATTCGCGCCGTAGGACTAATCACCTGGTAGCTTGAATCGGTCTCAGGGGCCTAATCGTGTTAGCGGCGACGTTAACGTTTCCGTTTAACAACTTAACAATGCCGGTAATGATGTCCTGTATGTCAGGATTCGCTTGTCGATGGCCCGGCGCGGCTGTTTGCAAGATCGGGGGTGGAGCGTGATCGCTATAGATCCTCGGGATCTCTTGGCGCGCTCTTCTTTGCTGATCGCTCGCTTGCAAATACTGTGCCCGTTGGTTCGGGGCTCCAACCAGCTGATGGGGCTCCGACAAGAGATTTCGTCCCTGTGGAGCCCCTTGTCCTTCCCCCGACATTGATTCGCTGGTCGTCGGTACTATGCTGTTGATTAATATTCAATATTAATTTGTCGTATTAAAATATATTTTAGATATCAAATCCTTTCGTCCTATATCAAATTCTCGGACTCCTAGAGTATTTCGTACATTTATTGTTCAATCCCCAATTTTACTATTTCTTCTAAAATATATGACAAATATTAATCGATTGTTATGGAAAATTTCCAAAGTTTTCCAAATTTCTAAATGTTTGATTTTATATTGAAAATTTTACTACACCATTAAATATTTTTATGTAATTTTTCGATATAAAAGAACGTCAAACTTCGAATTTGGTATACATTGAATTTTATATTCCTGATTCCTGATACTCATTTCGAAGTAAATAAATAATTTTTGGTAAATACACGTTGAAATAAAGAATAAAAAATACTTCATTTATATCTTAAGCGGCAGGGCTTAACTTGTAATAGAAAGATAATATCGTACTGGTAATATTCCCCAGGCTTAACTTCGATGTTATTTCCGTCGATCTGATCGATGTGCTTCGACGACGTCAATTCGTCGATCGATTCTTCGTGATTCGGGTCACCCTCGAATCTCAGGTCGTCTTTATCGTAACTATCGACGCTTTTCGAGCTTTCCAGTGGAAACGCCGGAACGGTTTTCTGGAAAGCCAACAATAATCCGTCGCGATGAACAACGCTGGACGTTCTTTCGGGAGCCGTGTACGCGCTCGCGCTCAGAATCATGTCATCCTGAGAGGAACGTGACGATGTTTGGTCGTTTTGTATCCCCGATACACCTGAAAAGAAATTCACACGTCTGTAAACAGTTTTCCTATATTTATCCAAGTGTAACGTAAGCGCTATATAAAAGGTCAACGTTCTCCTATCCGCTTCATAAAAAAAAGCCGGATAATTATATCGTCATTAGACCGTAATGAGCCCTCAGTTACCCGCGTGAGAAAGTCGTCATACGTTCGAAGAGATGGAGTGGGGGGTTCTGAAATAATTTCGTTTCAAACGGTACCCTTGAATGGTACTTTACGGTATCGTTCGATTCATTTTCAAACGTCGAACTGAAAATATTATCTGTCATACATAAAGAATAGTTTTTCACGCGTAATTGGATTTATCCGGTATTCGAGGATATAAATATTCGATCGAATTAGTACTCTTGCGACTATAATTGGAAATTGTAATATTCGACGCAACCGTTGTACATTTCTTGCAATTGTAATAAGATGAAATATTGTAGAACACGAACACCCGCAATGGTCGCGATTTGTCGGATGATAGGCCGAATTATTACTTTGACAATTATAATTACATCGAGTATTCTTAAATTCTTAATAGAGGAAATTCGAGACTATTGAAGTTTTTTTTAGACGTTAGATTAAATTATTACTTATTTAATTATAATTGGATCGTGTATCCACGAAGAAGCAAATTCTTGATTCTCCCGATTTGTCAGACGTTCGAGGAAATAAACATTCGATTAAATCGCTACTCTTGGAACGTCCTCTTGGCAATGGACAGACGTCCGAGGGTCGCGTTCGAAGTAGGAAAAAATTGAGAAGATCCGCGGCCGATCGTCGAGGAAAACGGTACTCGAGCAGTTGACATTCTCGAGGCCGGTATCGAGTGGCTTGACCAACCGTGGACGCGCGGCGTATGAAATGACAACTGTCGTTTCGTCCCGTCTCGATCTTTCTTCCTTGCGATATTCTCACGACATTCTTGTCTCTTGTGCGAGCGACAAGCACCTTCCTCCTATCCATTCGGGAAAAAAAGTTCATTGACACCATCGATCGATTGCAATTATTTTCCTACACGAATCAACGATAAGCCGCGAATACGATTTTAAATTTTCCTTCATGGATCGTAATCGACATGATGACCGAACGATTGAAGCTGGGAATCGAAAATCTGAAATAAGATAAATGGACCGTTTATTTTGAAAATGGTGTAAGTCCATTTTTTTTTTTTTTGTAACACCCAATTGATCAGAAATTATGTGATATTTCATTTTTTTATGGACTTACAACACTTTCGAAATAAACGATTCAAATAATAATCGAAGTAAGCCGATACATGTATGCAGGTGTTTCGTGAATTATCGAGTCATCGATTATCTAACTTTCCACAATAATTGTACAAAAAGTTGAAAGTTGGCTTTTCAGTTTTCCACGCATTTTCACGTTTCTCGCTGGACGATTAATCGATTTCTACAAAAAACCGACGTTATTTGTCAGTTTCTCCCGATCGGATCGTCTTCCAGTTTTAACCGGACGCTCGTTCGAATACCTCGCAATCTCTTTCGACGCAATCTCTGCATTCCAATGCCGCGGTAGACGAGACAGAAACAATGACAGATTTCCATGGAAACAATTCACCGACGCGCGAAGCAATTTGACTCGAGTGAAACTAAAACTAGAGACATGGCATAGATCAGGGACGGCGAACAGAGTGCAAGCGTACTCTTCCCCGCCGCTCTTGCTTCTCCCACTACTACTCTCTTCGGTGCAGGCGGACTAACAAAGAGAAAGGCAACACTCTATTGCGTACCGTAGAGGACACTCTGTCTCTGTCATTGTAGTGGTAACGGATACGAAAAAACAAAAGCTCGCGCGAACAAACGCGTGACAGAGTCGCTGGAGGTGGTAGCCAAACCGACCTGCCTTCCCCTCACGGGCTCTTCTGAGCCCCAGTTCGCCGTCCCTGGCATAGATCATCGCGACTCGATAATGACGATCAGTGACCCGAATATCGCCCCGGGAAACCTGGAATACTAACCGAGACGGATAACCGCTTCGATCGTACGCTACACTAGCGTGCAACTATGTACGTGTTGCTATTTGTATAGTGCGTCGAAAGTAGCAGCTTTGCGATTGCAAAGATACGTTTCGGCATTGTTCCTTAGAAAGTGTGCATATTACGGTATGATTTTCCTCCGTACTTTTTCCTTCTTTCGAGTAAAATCTAGACTCGGCATGTTCCCCGTTGTTAACGAGATAATGACACTCGGCGATCCTCTTTGCCAGATAAATTCGTGGTAATACGATTATCATTGCACTGCAGAAGGGTGAAGAAATTAATTTTCTACGGTAATCGTTAGGGTGCGATTTCTATGTATATGTATACGCGTCTTGCGGCGGGCCGCGGTGCGATCCGAATTTTGGCAGCGGTGCTTTTTTTTTTCGTTGCGCGGCCAACATGCGGGACTGACGCGCATAAATAAATAAAAAATTAATTGTATTAATTAATTTCACTCGGTTCCACCAAGTTTGTGTTATTTCTATTGCTTTATTCTGAGATTATAATTTGTCATTCCGTTGGTTCTCATACACCGACGTGGCAATTCAACTCCACACCTTAAAAAAAAAAATAAATCCTTTTAGGAAAACAAAAAATTTGAGGAAAGATGAACAGTTATCCTCAAGTGGTACAACATCGCCGAATCTAGGTTAATATTTAAGTGTTATAAAATCAAAATACAGAGGATAATAAAAAAAAAATAAGAAATCATAGTTTACCCCATAGGTCGTTGCTCACTAATTAGAAACTTCTTCATATGAAATATGTGAAACCAAGTAATGTGAGCAAGTAAAAATTACTTACTTTCAGGACAATAAAATACTGTTACGAATCGTGCGAGAACGTAAGCGTAAATTGGGTATATTTGTGGAAATAACGTATATTAGTGGAACAGTAAGAACACATCCGTTTGTAGACAGAGCTTGAATACAACTATTGACATATGTACAATTTGAATCTCGGCGCCCGGTGTTGGATTCTTGGTTGAAAGTAGAATACTTCGGTGTTAATAAAACTTGTAACTTTATTAACTAAATGACCCGAAGTCAATTCTCATTTAAAATCTACCAATGGCCAATATAATTAATAATTTGAAGATGTCCTGAAGACTCTGACTCGCACGTAGTATTGCGCGTTTACAGAAAAATTTCGATCTTTACTGACTGGAGTTCGGAGTAATTTTGAGGGACGAAAGGATCTGTACAAATTAGGAAAACTAGGTTTTTAGATAAGAGAAATGGAAGGGATGAAGGAGAAATAGCAGGAAAGTTCCGGTCAAAGGACGACGGACTGGACATTGGAAATGCGTGAATCGGTGAGGATGCGTCAGGGGTGAATCAGGAGGGTTGAGAGTTTAAGCGTTCAAAATATTTGCTAGGCAGAAGATAGGAAAGATACAGCGCTTACTCCAAAATAAGATAACCGTTGGACTGGATATCCAACACCGACAACTAACAAGAAGGCAATTATATTCGTAGACATTCGTAACAATACGTATTGCTGTTTAATGCAAATAACTACATTTTTACGAAAATTATTCCTTTTAACGTAATTAATAAATCTCCATACGAACGTATTAAATACTCTCGGTGGCCCGCTTTTTATGAAGCTTGATGTAATGGAAACTAAACTGTACACCGCCCTCATAAAAATCACAACTTCTCACAATTTTTTACACATTTCAATTGAAGATTTGCTCGGCTATACCAAAATTGACAACAGTATGTAAGCAATAATGTGTAATTGTGCAGATATTGAAACTAAACAGAAATAAACATTCAGATCTCGTTCTAACACCGCTATGTAAAAATATTGGTCTTAAATCCCGATTACGTTAGAAGAAAGCATTTTCGTATAAATTTGGTTAGAAGGCTCGAAAATTTGGAGAGCAAAAAAGACAAAATCGGTAAGTTCCCGTAAGGTGGTAATGCGGTAACCGGAAAATTGGTACACGGATAAACGAGAATTTACTGTAATATTCCGCGTTATTTATAGTTTCACGTATCGTTGATTTCGTTACCGTTTCCCCGCTAACACTGATTTATTATTAACTAGCGAAACAGCAGATTCTTCGAGTGTGAAGCACATTCGGGTCTTCGGAATCGCCAATGCAAATTTCACGCCGATTGCAGTCGACGCGCATTTTGGAAATCATGACGTTCCCATATATTTTTTCTTTTTCGTTATTTATTTCCGCGTATCGCCAGAGTTCACGACGGGTTATCGTTAATTGCTCGTTAGGAAACGTAAGTAGCGACACGATTTTTAAAACGCTGTCTGTTCACAGGTGCAATGTTAACCGCTGCTTCGTTCTACTCCTCGAACATCGTGCTCTCGATGTTAATTCTCCTTGATTCTAGCAGAAACGACTGAAACGCACGACAATAGGCCGGAGCCGTTTTAGAATAGCGCAGTGAAAATGAAAAGATTGACAAAAAATGTTTTCCTAAAACGTATCAACGTTTCTTTCTTACACGCGCGATTGTACGTATTTTAATTTTCCTCGTACTTCCACGCAAAATTTAAAATGACTTTTAAAATACGAATTAAAATATATTTTGAATAAAACACGGCAAGTGTCTATTCGTCTATTGTAATGAAAGTTACAGCTATATTCCGACGAAGGAAAAACGACGAGAGTTTAATCTCTCCTCCTCCTCCTCCTCCTTCTCCTCCTCCTCCTCCCCCCCCCCCCCCTCTCGTCGTAAGAACGGAAGTTTTATTACCTACGTTATTTTGGTACGTAGTACGTTCGCCAAGAAATGATCACTACTATGCTTACGGTGTTAGTTGTACCTGGGATTAGAGAAATGTAGCCAAGTTAGCGCACGGGGCGTGCATTGTACTGCAAGCGAGCAGGATGTTAGAAGGTAGCGTGAGAATCTAGGTGAATTGTATGGCTGTCAGTAACCCGACAAGTGCGTCTAGTCTACCGATTAAATTCATCAAGAGCTACGAGGAGCTGCGTAATAAATGGACCACATTCGTAGCAATTTTAATGATGTGCCGTTACAAAGGAACCATCATTATCCAGCCCGAGCATCTTAAGTGTCCTTTAAAATTTTTAATACTCCAAAAAACGTGTGACGCAAGTTTATCAATTTTCGGAAAATCGTTCCTCGTCACTTTTTTCTGTAATAACAATTTATAGGATTATTTCATATATGTATACTAGAGTTAAACGAATCACCCTGTACAATATTATTATCGCACACCCAATATTACGCAATTGGTAGATTTAATTATTAAATTTGAATATAATGCGAGGAACGATATTTAATTATTACATTCGAATATTATGCAGCGGAAAATATCTGATTATTAACGGGTCGTATACCTACCTATGTTTCCTGATTTAAAAAAATCGGTTTTTTACATATTTTGAAAGACACGTCTTTTAAAAATATTTTAAGCCGACAATAAATCTTGTATCCACAATATTGGTGAAATTATACTAATTTGAACGAATCTAGATAGACAGGCTGTTCGGCAATGGCATCTGCCGAAATTGAAACGCATTTTCCTCCTAAGGCTGTTTCTCAAGGTGCTGGACATGATAACTGCTGCACCGAACGTCCGATTCACTAAGTATTCCTAACTAGATTTTCTGATGATCAACGAAGGCTTTTTCTTAATAACTTTAACCACTTTTAAATTAAACCATATCGCATTTATCAATGTGTAGCATTACGTACATCCATTTTTTTTAATGTGCACCTATGTTCATTCTATTTTCAAAAATTTCTCACGTAGATCTGTAATCAAGTTTCTGAACAATAATGAAACTTTTTGAAATTTTTGTTTCTGACCAACTCCGTGACTCGAATCACGCCCACCATTCAGGTGGGCTGCGGTAAAAAGAATTTTACGCGACTGCGTGTAACCGCCATATTAAAAGAATTTTGTTTTTTCTTACATGATTCTTATTGTCCAAGGTTTGTATTTTTAATTGAAAAGAGGTTTTAAATAATTGTTGCAGTAGTTCTCTTACAATCTCCTCTTAAATCCACTCAACGATTCTTTTTGTATTCCAAATATAATCGAGGAGAAAATGGGCTCCGCGATATCGTCTGTCGTGAAAAATTTTCGCCCCTTATTTAAACTAGTATCACGCCGTTACATAAATAATAATTATCCACGTAGATCGCATGCTGCGAACGAATAACGGAGATCACGAACACCATAACCTCTCGTGATACATATAACCATAAACAACGTGAGAGCATTGGACACATACAGGGATGCCGCACAGTGGTCCAGACCGCATTTCTAGCTGGCCAAAAGTAGATATTTTGATATCGAATAATGGATTACATTTTTACGGATATCTGTTTATTATTACCTACCGATGAGGAATATATCAATATTAATATTAGTAATTACGACTTTACGATCGATTAGCGTTGCCAAAAATAAAAAAAATAAAAACGCTGAACTGTATGAAACGAGACATTGGATTACGTTTCTTTAGAAATTATTTTGCATAACTTAAGATAAATTTTGAAAATATTAGCGCCAATATTATTTAAATGGAGACATGTGTATTGAATATCCAAGGTCCGATTTTATTTTCATTTTATTTATACTGGAATAAATGTTTATAGGTGTAATGTATTCATAAAAGTTGGGTTTTTACCGATTTTGGATTGCCAAAGAAAAGTATGGGCGAGTAGAAGTTCAATTTTTTTTTTCTTAAAAGCATATAGGTATGTATGTATGTATACTTAAAAATGCTTCATTGATAATTTGCCCCTGCTTGCCACAGTTCCAAATATTAATATTTTTCTAGGTAAAAGTTCTGGTTACGAGAAATGAAATATGCTGGGTCTGGGCATATAGCTAAACTATTGTTTTTTGTTTATTACTCTTAAATGAAATGTTTGTAGTTGTGCTCATTCTATGTAGTGACGTATTTTGATTTCCGACAGATACCCTATTTTTCGAGATATGACGTCATCGACAGTTTTTTTTTTAATTCATCACGCTTATGTTTGTACATTTTCAAATATAAACGTTCTCAACAATCAGAATGATACAGGGTTTGGTGGGTGTGCTACTTGTCCTTTTTTAATATTAAATATAATAATTCACTAAAGAATTGGGTTTTTACATCTTTTTGCCGCGGCTATCGGATGAAAAATTAAGTAATAATAATAAAAAACCATCCAAGGAAAATAGCAAATCATCAGAAAATACTACATTATTATTAGTTACATTTTAATATTACTCTAATTTAAAAAAAAAAATTTTTTTTAATAATAATGTAGTATTAAAACCAAATTTTGTAAACAAAAACCGAAGACACGGAAACAAAAAAATTTGTTAAACAACGAAATCCAAAAAATCAACAACTTTTAAACAACGAAAAATAAGGAAGAATAACAACAATTTTTTTGATCAACGAAAAACAAAGAAACAAAAATACAAAACATAATATTCTATACCTGAATCAACATTTTAAAAAATTGAGAAAAAAATATTTATATAATATTATATAATATTATACGTATTATATGTATATGTATTATTAAAAATGTTGTTTTTATTGTCTTATAAGTAAATTAGATAAGTCAAGTAGGTCAACCTACACAAATTTCTAAAAGTTTTAGTTCAATATTTTATGAAAAAATCATTTTGGCCAGCTAGAAATGCGATCTTGGACCACTGTGCGCCGTGAGAATGTAGGTGAATCGCATGGTGAATTCTGTCGCGATCAGTGGAATGCAATCTCCCGGTTAAGTACGAAATCTAGAATACCCTGATCCCTGCAGGGGTAGCTCTGTCCTCGAAATAACCGGAGCCACCCGCCACTTTGAGAAAACTAAAAACTCTATGCACGCACACACACCGGTAATCAACTTTTGCCATGTTACGAAGGAAAAGATGGCGAAGAAAAAAGAACGCTGTTGGAGAGATGTATACCGCGAAGTTGCAGCATGCAGAATCGAGGCTGCAAATTCAGTGGTCTTGGCCGATGCTGTCAGTCCTTTCTTCTTCGCCATCTTCTTTCGTAACATGGCAAAAGTTGATTACCGGTGTGTGTGCGTGAATTGGGTTTTCTGCAAAAACTAGGGCGAACAAATTTCGACGAAGTTGACCGGTATAATCGAAGTGTGTAGTGTAATGAATGTGTTATAAAGTTCCATGTTATTGTTCTGTAGACAATTACGTCTAATGTGAAATAAAAAGCGATGTATACATATATACATTATGTGTGCGACATTGCACCGATCGCCATGTAGCCTGTCTCATGTGTGTCTTTTCATTGCAGGTGGCATCAGAGTTTTATTTCTTTCCCTTCCCCCAAAAAATATATAATATTATAAGCAAAAATAATCCACATATTCATATTTAGCCATAAATTCTTATGATTGATATTTATTTCGACAGAATTTCACAAACTTAAAGTCAAAAATAAAGTCAGTTTTGATCCGCGATTAGTATATAGATGAAAACTTAGTATTCCGCTCCTTTTATGACACGGTCAAAATTTGGTAAAATAATTATACAATTTGCGTTCTGCCGGGTGTAGGATATCTGTACATTTTCGAGATCCTAAGAAGTAAACTATAGCGCGTCAAGCGGATAATTCCGTAAGAAAAAGGCGAGAGGATCTGACCAAAAAATTTTCCGTAGCAAAATTCGGTATGAATAAAACAACGTATCGCTATGCGGCAGGTCTCAATTAAAAGATAAAAGTCCAAAGAATGTAGGTCTGGTCCCCAATTCAGACATGGATCATTGTAAAGTAACAAAATTTCACTGCAAACTTGGACCTGTCACTTTCCGATTACGATGAGATTTCGAGGTGGCAGCCAGCAAGTAGCTGTCACACAATTTTGAGCAATTTCGCCAATTCTGGACGTTGCCCGGTCGAAATCGGTCCAGACACTTTGGATTCTTTGGACTTTCATCTTTCATTTGAGGCCTTGCGTGGAGCGAAACGTTGTTTTATAAAAAAATGGGATCCTTAATACGAAACCCTTATTTTTCAGAATTTTCCTCGCTTCTGACGTCACAGATGTAACGCTTGTTTAAAAACATTAGGCACTCCGTATTCCCCTCAATTAATATATATATATATATATTAATACCTTGCGCGATAGGAATTTACCAATAACAGCCGTTCCATTAATGTTAATATAATTAATATAATTAATATCATTTATTTTGTTTACACCTTTATTTTACACTTCTCATTTCTTACTCCACGTTAGACTCCTAAGATCCTACTCCGCGACACTCCGCGTATTGTAAACGACGCTTCGGAGGTTAGTGTCTGCATAGGACTTTAGTCTGCACAAGGGTTCAGCTATGGAGTCTATTGGAATCATGGTGGGGGTTAGAGGTCTAGCTGGGGGTAGAGTTGTCGTTTCTCCGATTATTCAGGACTCTAGCCTATACATGTAATCTACAGGCTGTTTACTTGCCTTCCTGTTTTCCTCATTCGTCCGCCCCGTTACCGAGGAGTCGATAGCGACGCAAGAGCGCGCAGCGCGCGGCGATACATAAAGGCCCGTCCAGACCAACGCGGCATAGCCCGCCGGCACGCTCTCGCGGCTTCTTATCAATATTGCCGCGGGACCAGGTACCCGTCCAGACATAAGCGGCATGCATGCCGCGGCTTTAAGCAAACACGATCTGCGAAGACGAATCAACACACATGCGTCCAGAGCACATCCGTGAAGCTGCTGTGAGTCCGAGAGTGACACACCGGAGGAAAGAGAGAGAGAGGGGCCAATAGGCCGCGCGCGTTTCCTTTGATCGAGACCGCTCCCTTAAGGCCCGTCCAGACCAACGCGGCATAGCCCGCCGGCACGCTCTCGCGGCCTCGTTATGACGTCACAAAATTATCTTTGCGCAGCATCTCCATGCCGCGCGGGCTGACTTGGCGATCGGGTAAGGGAGCGGTCTCGATCAAAGGACATGCGCGCGGCCTATTGGCCCCTCTCTCTCTTTCCTCCGGTGTGTCACTCTCGGACTCACAGCAGCTTCACGGATGTGCTCTGGACGCATGTGTGTTGGTTCGTCTTCGCAGATCGTGTTTGCTTAAAGCCGCGGCATGCATGCCGCGTATGTCTGGACGGGTACCTGGTCGCGCGGCAATATTGATAAGAAGCCGCGAGAGTGTGCCGGCGGGCTATGCCGCGTTGGTTTGGACAGGCCTTTACCCGATCGCCAAGTCAGCCCGCGCGGCATGGAGATGCTGCGCAAAGATAATTTTGTGACGTCATAACGAGGCCGCGAGAGCGTGCCGGCGGGCTATGCCGCGTTGGTCTGGACGGGCCTTAATGTTGCAAGACATCGCCTACACGATTGGCTTTTCTTCCGTGGACGAACGTTTTGCCAGCCCGCGAAAATCGAATTATCGAATCGTCGGCCTGTTTATTTTCCCACGAAGAGAGCTGATTCGTAAAAACGTCACGGACGGACGATATACGCAGAAATATAAGACTCGCGAGACACCATGCGACGTTCATGGGCGAGCGCACCATTCGATTCACGAGGTAACAGAGTTCTGTCTTACGTATCAGGCGTCTAAAAAAAAAACTCTTACCTGTTCCAGTTAGCCTTCGATTGCCTTCCGACATATGTATAGTGATAATAATATTGACCAACGACCGGATTGCACTAATGGAATCCCGCGTATACCAGATCAACAACCGCAATCCTGTATGTCCATTCATTTTAATTGCTCCTTCTCCAATTATCGGGATACGCGTAGTGTCTACGGTCCGCGGTAGAATTAGTTGGCCGTATACGGGCAATTTTACCGTCACGAAATCATCGGCAATTGATTGCCTCGTGCGATGGATGGCAAAAAAGAAGTTTACGAAGTGAGAAGAATAAAAGATACATTCAAATGCACATTATTCTACATTATATGCGTTATTAGAAAAGTGTAAAATTATTTTAATTCTTTCATCATCGAAAAATGTAAAAATGTTCACCTTCGAAAAATGTAAAAAAAATTTGATTTGCGTTTTTCGAAGTCTCCAAGTTTTTTAATCTCCTAGGCACGATCAATCCCTTGACTTAGAAACGGACAGTCTTCTACATCCAACAGATCCCGAAATGTTTTACTAATCTTCAATGTCGTCTAATCTAATTTTCTAAATTCATAATTCCACTGCTATATCATTTTCTAATCTCAATCCCGTCTGGCCACGTATGTACTACGCTCCATCGATCTCATTGCCAGACACGGGCAGTAAATAAACAAAGGAATTCGCTTGCTATTAATAATAATCGAGAGCTGACTCTAACCGGTTGTCATCCTGTAGATACAAATTAACCGATTTGAATTTCAGGGCCAATTCTAACTTCTAGCGCTCAACGTTTGTGCCTGCCTGGAATATGATTTGACCTCATGACGCAATTCCAACAGCGTCTAGGACGACTCCGAGACAACATGAAAGAAACGTCGAAGGGGTTTACCCGTGGAAGCGTAGACCGAGCTATACGCCGTCTCTCGAGGCGGTAACGGCAAAGTTAACGGTACACCATTCCAGCCCAATATTTATTCTTTTCGTCGGTAAACGTGACATTTGGTAGCGTGGATGTTGGATTCGACGAGGCGCGGACGTATCGACTGATCGACCTCTGACATTCGTGACGTTAACTCGTTAAGAGAACCATTCGCCACTTTGCGTTTGACACAAATCCGACGGATTCACTCGTCGAGGAGGTAGCAAGGATGCGTTTGATTCTGTGCAACTGAAATTTGAGTCGTGTGGGGGAAGCCGGTGTGGGGAAGAACGGTGTTCTCAAGGGATTATAGCTAGTCGGATCGCCGAAAAAAGACGAATTGCACAAGTTTTTGCATTTTGACGGGTAACATCTGCGACGCTACCCGTTTTTTTCGTTTCAAAATATTTCGCAACAACGAAGTTACAGAATTGTTCATGCAGGCCTTGAAAAGGTGCTTTTGCTCTTGAACAATGTTGCTCTAAACTAGCTTATGTGAAATAACAAGATTAATCAAATTCCATTATTATATTAGTGTGTGCAGTCTTTAATCGAAGCCTTTTCCAAAACTTTAAGATGGAATAAAATAGCGGGCGTTCAAAGTTGAACTCTGTGAGTTTTCATCCGATCACCTTGAAATTTTCAGGGGCAATTTCTAAGGTACTTTCAGAAAATATAATTTCCGGATCACCGATTTTTTTATTTTTCCAACTAGATATAGCCTCTTAAAGATTCTAACGCTATAATTTTCTACAGTTTTTTTTTTACTACTTGATGGTCATACATAACAATTTTTAAAACAGTTTTAGTCAATTGCTTGTTGGTTTTGTTTGACTCGCGATGGGACGGTGTTTAAAAATTGTATGTTGCTGGCGGGATTAATTAACGCTCTCTGGTTGGAACAAAATTAAGCTTTCTTATTACTCTCGATCTGAAAGATTTTCGCTATCGTTGCTACCAAATTTAACCATTTTGATCGAAAATCGAAAAAATCACGAATGTCTACATTTCAGAATTTGAAATCGCGCATTTTTCGGGGAAATTTTGTAATAATAAAGTATGATTGTTATTTTAGAAACAAGATTTTGCGAAAATCATAGTGATGGGACTCGGTGTGATGTGGAATATCCTGTCAAAAATTCACAGCAATCCGTCGCGTACTTTTTGAGATTTTAGCCCCGCCGAGTGAAAAAATCGTGACTCGAGAAAAACGCATTGAAATTCCATGTGTGCGATACCGGCCCGTAACGTCGACGCGTTCCGAAATTGTATGTATATCGCCGGCGGAATTTTTGGAATGGAAGCATTACATTTTGGGAATACATTCCTTAATTAGATCTTGTGCTTTATTAAAATGCAATAAAAGAAAATCGATTTTTGGAACCACCCGCATGAGGAAGACTCCTTAATTTAGCGATCTTGGGATTTATTTTCTAATTTCTAGAAAAACGAAAATAAATATACTTAGCTCTATTTACTTTTGCGTCAAGATAGTTTTTTGGATAAAAGTTTTTTATTGTTGATAGCAGAGCTTGACAAGCTTTCTGGATAGTTATTTAAAATTGTACCATTACTGGAAATAATGAAATAATTTACTTTCAAAAGTTATGTAATTTATAATTACAACAATCAAAAAGCCCCTAGCGAGTCTCCGTCTACCTCAATCGGGGAAAATACAACTTTACAAAAAATTGGCAACTATATTCCAACAATAATACAAAATTTTCGATTTGGAATTAATTTTCAAGTCAAAGTTTATGTCACTAATAACGAATACCGTGGCGTTGCAAAAATTACAAGCGATGGGACAAACAGGTTTCGGAAAACGTAATTGGACATGGAAATCTCGGATGTCTATTTGCATCATCAATCTACGTTACTTCCGTATGACGAATTCTTACCCCCCAATGAATCTCTTGCGGTTCTCCGAAGACACAATGTCTCTCGCATGGTGAACCCATCGACTTTCCGTTCTCCTACGTACGAAGCGATTTCGTTACAGTTTCACGGTTAACGCGGTTGGGCGAAAGTCGAGTGACGAAACCCTATACCAGATACGTTTGCTGGTGTCGTTGCTCCTCAGCGTTGACGATGACTTTAAACGTCCATGCAAATTCCTCCGGTTGCCCAAACGCGAGGCTGGGCGGTCGTAGAAACGCGAGAAAGAAATGCTACATCGAATTCGCACGGCCGTTCGTTCGCCGGTCGATGACTGCGAACCTTGAGAATCGAAGGAGACGTCCACGCCTACATTTTACACGCTCGATTAGGTGGAAGCAATACCTCTTTACGAAGTTCATAAGCGGGCTTATAAGCGAGAGAGGCGTAGTGAAATCGTACGAAATCATATGGAAGCACTTGTGTCTAAATGAGACAAAATCTCGCTCTGCAAAAGGTCTTAAATGAGAGATAAAAGTATAAAAAATTCACGAAACTACAGAGTTTTACAAGACAACGTCCAGAATTGGAGAAATAGCTCACAATCAGAATTGTGTGACGGCCATCATGAAATCTTGTTGTCGTGATCGGAAAGCGACAAGTCCAAGTTTGCACTGAAATTGTGTTATTATAGTGATTGGACCTCTGGATTGGGGTCCGTTCGTGCATTTGTTTGACTTTTATCTTTCATTTGAGACCTTGTGCCACAGCGAAATGTTCTTTCATTCAGCTACATGTTCGAAACACTTATTTTTCAGCATTTTCCTCGCTTCTGACGTCACAAAACGTAAAGTCCGAAAAAACGGATAAAAACATTGGGTAGTGTTGATTCCTCCCCGTAACATGTAAAACTATCCTTCGTTCATTACACAAACCCATCTCGAACATTTTCGTCCAATTTTCTTCGTTTCGTGTTATTTAAAACGTTCGAAACTTTCCCGCATATTTTCTGGTCTCATTTTATTCCACTGTAAACGGCGAGAAGAATGAGAAGAGAGTAATATCTGATTGAATATATCTATTTATCTCGCGATCTTTTTTATATAACCGAATAACATTTCCATTGATAAAACGCTGTAAAACGCGAAGTAAAAATCGCGTTTGAAACATATTTCTCTTTTATTCCGGGAACGCGCGGCAATCTTCACAAAGTTTGCCAGGTATGATAAATAGATATATTCAATCAGATATTACTCTTCAGATAATACTCTCTTCTCATTCTTCTCGCCGTTTACGGTGGAATAAAATGACACCAGAAAATATGCGGGAAATTTTCGAGAAATATGTGTGTGTGTACACATCCATACATATACATATATGTATATATGTATATGTATATATAGATCGGTTGCGAACTAATGCGTAATTTCAAAGACATGCGGGCGCATAACCGTGCTTTTAAAAGGTGAACATAAATTCTGTCGCGCCGCGTTTTAAGCGAGCCATGTGAAAATCTCGGAGAAATAGGTACGCGACAAGACACGAATGCACGTCATCATGGCAGCTTTCTCCTCTCTCGCTACTTAAATACACTTAGAACGTACGTTTCGTTCGGAGTATTATATCGCACGGTCGACGTTGTTGTTAGAAAACTTAATACCTTGTGCCGTATAATTAATTGCACCGTAATTCGAACTGGGACTATTAGGATATTTAATTAACTATATGTCCTTATTCCGAAGAAATTTAATTTCGAATCGAATTCTACCGTCTTGAAATTAATTTCATTGAATATTTTCTACGATACCCGATTTTATATTCTAACGGGCGTAAAAAAATCTCCAGATACTTTTATCTCAAATTAATCATTCAGCTTCGGTTCGTAGGTAATTTATGAAAAATCACGTGTGACTGAGAACTTTAATACTTCTCATTTTGATTTCAATATTCATACCTCGTGGCACCCCTCCGATGGGTCGACGAACTTCCATATTTTATTTTCTTCCACGATTCGCGTCAGGCTTATGTCATATTTGTAAGATTCCCATAGAGAGGCGTTGATATTCTCGAGTTGCTCTCGCGTACCGAGTTATCCGGAACCGGATATGCACCTACTTACTACTTGCGAATCCCCGTCGCGGAGTAATAAATCACTCCCTTTTATCAACCCTTGGCGTAATTACATTTTAAGCGGAATATCAGTTCCAGCGTTCCCGTAATTGAAATCAGAAAATTGTCTTAGGCTACTAATCGAACGTATAAACATTTTTGCAATCGGTCCTCGAATTATTTTCTGGTGCTATAATAATTGTGCAGATTAATTTCGCGGCAGCGTTGCTGCAAAATTTACTTACAACTTAATACATAACTCCTGCAAATATTTTCCCAACGAGCATCGCAGATTATTCTTACATAAATACACATAAATACGAGAGGGGACATTGATTTTTCGCTAACGTTACTGCAAACTCTGCTTTAAAATGAATACAAAACTCCTGCAAATATTTTCCCACCGATCGCAAAATATTATTCTTACATTTAATCGGAATTACCATCATTTCTCGCGATCGAAGAGGCACTTTGAAGACAGTTTACCACTTTTTATCTTATCGATCCTACTCTTGAACATCATGAAATTTTTGACGGAGGTCAAAATACCGGTTTAAGACCTAACCACGCGTGGCTGCTTCAAAGCCTTATCGAACAGGTTCCGATATTAGTTGGTCGAGTACACCTATTTCTCCGAACAACAATAATCACTGAACTTTGGAACTACGGAATCCCGAGACGAATGAGCATCCCTGAATCTCTGCATTAATATCTCCGCCGCGATCATCGGCATCACTGGTGTATGCTCGGAAACCACGTTTTCTTCTCTAGGAAAGCCTCGAATCATCTTCAGCGTCAGCATTCCTAATTACCTCTGCGTGCCGCGAATCGTAAATTAAGCTTAACTCGAAGGATCGGGTATCGCGAGGATCGCCGCGATTTTTGCAAACCCCGAGAAAATTATGCGATGGAACGTGTAATTTTGCGCATAGTTAATACCGGCTTGATACTCAAAATTAATTGCGTAGAATAAGTATAAAAATTACTACTTCGCCAGGAATCTTAATTTCCAAATCAATCACGCGGGCCGAGTAACACTGATTTTCCGTTGTAATTATCGGCACACTTTTTCTGGTATAAACACGAAAACGTTCGTATTATGAAATATACATATAATCAGCTTTGATTACATAATTAGAAATATACATATAGGGCGCCTCATTTCAAACCATCTACGAAACGGTTATCGAATACAAAGTAACGTTTCGTACAAATAATGCAGGTCCCCAAAAGTATAATAGTGCAATTACATCTTCTCATTGTTGCAAGTGAATTTTGTTTTGGAAAATATACCAACCGATCGTTCAAAACCTAACACCCCATGCACGATACTTATCTCACTTATGACAAAAACCAATTGCACGAAAAACTAATTACGATCGTTTCTAAAAGTGTTGTCCTAGAAACGAGACCAAACGCAGCGAAACAATTTTCCTCCGCCTACCTACGAGCATCAGGATCGTCAAGGTCACGAGGACCTTCGACCGAGTCCGTCCTGCCATCCTCGTTCCTTTCGCGTGTCGTTCCGCCGGTGCCCGTGAATCGCGATCCCGTGTCCTGATCAAGGTCAGGCTAACGTCAGATATTCCTCTCGCGATGGAAAGCCGCTCCTCTCTTCAGGAGGCCACACTGCTTGGCCGGTCGTTCCTGTTACAAAATGTATCGCGGTACCAGCCGATCGACGCCATTTTGGATCCACCAGCTCGCTGAATGAGCAAAACGACGAGGAACTCCGCGCACCGTGGAAACTTCACTGCCCCCGGCTCGCCATTCTTTCCTTCCCTTCCCCTCGTATCCTCCCCCCCCCCCTCGCCCGATGTTTCTTCTTCTTTTCTTTTCTTTTTCCCTCCTCTCTTTTATTCGGTCTCGCACTCTCGCGCACGCCGGCTGACCTACTTGGCCGCGGATAGGTCCGATGTTACGCGTCAGGTATTCGTCCGATCCTCGGTATGCCGCCGGTCGCTACCTCGCTTTTTCTTCCTTTTCGACGATCGGTCCTCCTTTTCTCTTCGTTTCTTCTCTTCTCTTCTCTTTCCTTTTTTATTCCTCCGCTCTTGATTCGCGTCCCAACGCTGGTTTACATTTTACCGGGGAATACGTTTTCTCTCGGGCGGCGTATCCAAATGCACGGATGAGGTCGAAGAGTATGCGTCCTTAATAGGAATGAAACTGATGTACGTTTGGTGATGGGGTTCAGAAATCATCGGTGTCCTGACGAATTTGACTACATCACTTTTCGGATGATCGTCGCGTTTGTTCGTGCCGGGGAACTCGGTTTATCTCGGTTTATATTAACGTGATTGATTACGAGTCCGTCAATATTTTCCGCCGATCAGTTTGTAATATCGTATTCCAATGATTTGTGTAATTACAAATATCGGGCAAACCAAGAATGATTTCGTTACTTCGTCATCTATATTTCACGCGCGATCAAATATCTTATCGTACGTCGAGAAACTACACTCAGCATCCTTGCACTGTGACTAACCGCGGAAGCGTTTCCCGGAAAAGTTGGTCGATTTGCCGTAAAATTAGCACCTGTCGTGTAACACCTGATTTCACCAGCAGTGACGTTCGAGGGAAACCTGTCTCCACCTAGCACCGCCGAATTTCGGATTTCACCCGAACGATTCGTAACTGAGTTTCGAGAAGGAAAGGCTTCGATCGAAGGCGATCGATCGATCGATCCTATTATCGATCGGTACCCGAAGGAGCGCTAAAAGGACCGAGAGGCTTTTTCGGGGCTCAATTCGAGTTTTGCTCGAAGTACTCTTCACGGTCGTTCACACGGGACTGGCTTAGGGTGAGGACGTTCATACACGGTTTCTCCCACCTTGACTATGCTATGGCTACTCCATGGCGAACTATACTATGCTCCGCCGGAGTGCAAACGTTCACGTCTTCGTGGCTTCGCTGTCGCCGTCCTGAATTCTACCGTCGACTCGATTCCTGCTCCAGACCCACCCCTCTATCTTTCCTTTTTTCTCTCTCTCTGTCCCCATTCTTACTCCCGCCCCCCCCCCCCCCCCACCACCACGGCCACCACCATGGCCACCACCACCACCACCATTTTTCGGTGGTTCCCGATATTCATGTACATCCTCGTTTCTCGTTCGCTTCATTTATTCCCTCAATTTTAGTTCGATTCGGTCTCGATCGTTTCGTTTTCTCCTCGTGATGAATTGTTAATTCTCTACGGCAGGCCTGGGCAACGGTGGGGAAATGCACTCTCTTTACGCGATTTAGATACCCCCACCCGTCAGCATTTGTACGCCGTGCAAACGAAAAGAAGGACAACGCCGTCTGCCTGTCCCACTCTTTGACACGCACCGGGGGGCATAGTGGGGATGCACGGCGGGTTGCCGTTTTACTCAAAGAGCAGCGATTGCCCAGGCCTGCTCTACGGTTTGCTGGTTTCGTCTTTAGGCTCTCTCCCTCTCTCTCTCTCTCTCTCTCTCTCTCTCTCTTTTCCCCTCTCCCTCTCTAGGGACGCGCATCTACCTGTATAACTGCTCGATAGAAGCTGGCAGAGCAATTCCGTTTTTCATTTGCATCCTTTTTGGTTTTGCCTCCCGCGAAAGGGAAACGGATTTTTTCCGATACCATCGCCAGAGGTACCTCCGCGATGAAATGTACGATTTGGCTCACAAATGCGGGTAATTATGCGAAGTAGTAATGAGAGATCGTACGTATGCGCGGTTAACGGGACTCGTTAGGCTCGGCGTAAATACATGGGAAGAAGGAGGCCTTCCGGAATGACATGTGTTCCACCGACTTTTTTTCTGCGATTATAGGAATTTCGTTGATGCGGAGTTGCGTGCGAACCGACTTGCATTTAGACGTTGAACAAATTGTCCACAAATTCGGGTAACAAATTAATCGAACGATAAACTTACCCTTTGTTTAACCTCGCCAAGGAAACGAACGTCTCCACTGCCATTCTTTTTTTAGACCGCCGGTATTAATTATTTTAGAGTTTGCACCCAGTTCGCAATTGAACTTTAATTTTACTTGATATACAGGGTGTACGGAAGTCATGTTTACAACTGACAAAAATTACTTTAAAGAATCTTTGATGTGGGTCTCTGTATCATAATCATAAGTCGTCCGATTAATTTCCCAAGATCAATCGTAGCCGTGAAGACCTCTATCGTGTAACCTGCGTATTAAAAATTGTTTAAAAATTGAGTAAAAACACGAAGCATATGGTAAAGGTGGCCGATATCTGAAATCTACCAGGAAACGTATGTTCGACACGGCCGAGTGATAAATGGACTGGTGCAAGGTGGGAACAACGTCGAGGCAGTTCATGGCGGTCCTTTTTGTGAGATTTTAAGGGTCCATTAGGAATCTCGAGGAGTATCGCAAAGCGCGGTAGAAAAGGTGCGCATTCCACGCAGGATTAAAGGACCCTGATATAACGATATCAAAGAAAAATCCTACTGATCATGCCAGCTATTGTGCGCTTGAGAAGGAACGCTTGAAACTAGAATCGCTTAAGGTGTTATACCTAGTTGCAAAAGTAAAAAGAAAACGGTTTTTCGAAAATTGTGTTTTCTGAAAGCATAACGTTTGAGAAATATTCCCTGAAAATTTCAAGTTGATCATATTGAAATTCGCAATGTTCTAGGCCGTTATGTGCAGGCATTAAACTGACAGGCTGAAGTTTTGTATGCATCTTTAAGGTACAAAAAGAGTCTGTTTTGTAATCGAAGCATTTATTTCTTCGATGTATACTGCAGATTTTGTTAATGAAAAACGGCTGTTTTTTCCGCGAAAGTCGACACTCCAACTTTGAAAGTCCGCCATTTTATTGTAACTTAATGTTTCGAAAAAAGCTTCGATTAAAGACTGCGTACACTAATATACTAACCGAATCTGTTTCATTTTTTTGTTTCACATAGATTAGTTTCGAGCAATATTACTCGCTACAAAAGCAGTTTTTCAAGAAGACCTTCATAAACGATTCTGTAACTTTGTTGATAAATACTTTTAAACAAAAAAATTACAGGTTCCACTTAAAATTTTACACTTCCAAACACAAAATACTTTTGTACAAATGTAGGCTTCCGATTTGGAAATGAATGCAAAAATTCGTGTTTTTTTTTTGCAAAAAAGAATTGCAAAAAGAAGTTCTTGCTATTTATTAATAACATTGAATAACATTGAATTGATTTATAACTTTTTTTATTATCTACTATCGTCTCTTTTGCAAATTTATTCTTTTTGAATCAAGTTTTCCGATTTTTATGCCATTGAAATGCAACGCTTTTTTAGATTTTCCATTAGAATTATTTAACAGTGTTCCTAGTTTATTTGTCAATTCACCTCACGTAATATCGGCGCGCCTTTTTCTGCACTCGACCCGAAGAACTTTGGTGTGCTTGTCCGCATTGAAACACGCGGCGTACCAAGAATTAAAATTGCATTTCTGAATAACGGATTGCCCCTTGGGCAAGTATCCATGAAATTACTCGGTCAGTAACTCATCCTCATCCGGGAGGAAACAATAGAATGAAAATCATTTTATTATTACGTGTTCGAAGAACGAAGCACTTTAAACATTTGTCGGTGGTTCGTAAATATTCATGTATCTTTGTATCTTTTCCGGTAATATTATCCAGAACGAAAATCCCATTTGTTGCAGTTTTCATTTCATCGTACGCCACGTTTACTATAACATTTCGCACTTGCAAAAGTTTCAAGAAGATTCTTCCTACTATCAGCCGGAGTTAAAATGCCACAGTTTTAATCGTTACATGGTTTACGTTTTAAACTAAAATTTACACTCCACGACTGGAAAAGTTGTTCGCTAAACTATCTAGCATCGATAATGGTGGTTTCTGCGATCGATAAGCGATCTCAGCGCCCCACGGTGGATACCTCGCAGAGTTCAAATTTATTTCAGCCGCGATCAAAAATGCCACAGCGTGCGTACACTCGACAGGATTTACTAAGCAACGTCTGCGACCCAACTGGACCCGGTTTTACTTTTGTTCAACTCCAAGATAAGAACCTAACCTATGCGATCGAATCGAATTAAAAGGAGAATGTGAAACAACTCATCAAAAGAGCGTAGGCGAAAAAAATTATAAATGAAATCGCGAAAAAACAGGATCCAGTCGGGCGGCTATAATTGAGCGAAGGTGGAACAAGTTCGAAGGTCACCGGTATACCTCGTCCTCCCGGTGTTTCCTATGTAACACGCCTGCCAGGATGCGGCTCGGGAGCGTGTGTTCTCTATTTTCATTCCAAGCCGGGCCGGACAATGGGGGATCTAAATTGGGCAAAAACCAGTCCACCGTCTAGTTTGGCGGGGTTGAGGCATTCCGGTACAACGGCAAGACAAGAGCAAACGCCCAGCGGCGGCGGCGGCGGCGGCGGCGGCGGTGGTGTCGGCGGCATAGGAGCCCCGCAATAAGGGCCCCCGTCAACGGTGCCCCGTACACGGGGGGCTGCTTAAAATCGATAAAGTTGGGCTCTGCGGGTTCCTTTCCGCGGCCTCACGGAATAACCGCAGCTCCAAAGAAAAGTGGTAATTAACGACGCGCACCGAAGGAATGTTCTATTCCGTCGTTCCGGGGACCCGTGTGCGGTTCATTGTACTCGCCGACCGGTTATGACACAGCTCAGGTTTCTTTTTTTTTTACTTATTCGCGGCTTCTTTATCGTGGGACTTGTCGAAATCGCAGGGTTTCCGCTTTCTCGCGTCGTCAATAGCTTAACCCTGTAACTTCTTAACCCCTTCGCACTCGTAGAGATAATTAATATTCCTCGCGATCAACGGTTTTTGATTTCTTCACAGCGAAAGTTGGGCTCGCGGTGAATGAGCGTCACTTTTATATATATACATATATAACTGCTTTACGATAGAGATGCATTCGATGTAGAAGTCTGTACAGCTGTTTCATTGTACAGATTGATGTAAACGGTTATGACAGTCGTCCAAAAGGTCAGGATTATTTTTAGCGGTTCAGCTGCTGTGCAGCACGAACCAAGAATGGCCGGCCGGGTCGATACGCGATATTGCAACGTGAACGATAAGAAGTGGAAATGCACATTTTCGTGAGACTTGGAAGCTTACGTACAATTGATTCATTGTATTTCCCACGTGCTCACAAATGCTATGAGTGGAACCTCTATTTAGTTTATTGGCATACGAAGTAGCCAACTCTAGGTGAACACGATAAAAGTTTTCCCCGGTTGGAAGTAACGCAACGATTTCCTAGTTTGTCGGTATGCAAATATAAATATTCCTCCACGTGGATTATTATTCAGTTATTCCCGAGGAAAAGTTTGAAGTAATTTCCAAGTGAAAGAAAACTGTCCCCTACATTAAATATAATGCTTCCTTATTGGTTTTCTCGGAACGGGACCCAAAGCATGGTTCACTCACACGGTTCGAACAATTTAACGAGGTTCTAACGCCAACTTTGGGACAAGAAATAGCTACTTTGTCGGTGCATCGAATTCTCGTTATACGGCACGTAACGGAACTCGATTCCCTCCCATTCTCGATGTCGCCGTATTTTCACAGCTAAACCTTCTGTCCGCTTCTTTCTTTTCCTTAAAGCCGGCATTGACGTTAAAGGTCGCATCGAAAACCCTGCATATTTACCGACCCCTAGTGCCATAAGCAAATAATAAAGTACCATAAATTATGGTACTGACCCATACATAAAAAATGTCCAAACTCGAAGAATGTACATATAAAATTTTACAATTTATTTGTATAATTATATCATTTTTGGTCACCGGTGCCATTTTCAGCGTTTAAAAAATTATTTTGTTGGTCAAAAAATGATTTACGAATTCGTCAATGAACGAGAGACGCGGCGCGCGTCGCGTAACGTTAACGATCATTGATTCACGGTGTTGGAACAAATCGTGCGTCATCGAGTCAGTGCATTTGCACAAACGTGAACTGCTACCTCCCGTCACGCGAGATAAATTCGCGTAAACCACTCGGATAACCAGTGACGCGCATGGAACTATTCATAATCGTAAACTATACACTGCATGGCCTTACGTTAGTCACACGCAGATGCGCGGACTGATTTTCTTTGTCTTTCCCGGTACTATGACAGTGGCGTCTCGTCCACCGATTGCATTACACTTTTAATTACCTGCAAGCATGAATACGCATACCGGGTTGGTCGATAAGGTTGTACTATTTTTATTTCAACTGGACGACGTTTGTCCTCCTTGGTGGCCATTGCTTTATCCCTGGCATTACGATCTTCACGCGTAACCTCGCAAAAACATATCACTCCAAATCTGTCAAGCACGTGGAAATACGTTTGCGAGATTCTAAAAACAGCCCTTTCCCGTTGGTACTTCTAGAATGGGAATCACTTACTAGGCGTGACATCGGTACCCCGTATTTTTCCACAACAAAAATTCAAGCGGGATGCTGCAAGGGCACCGCGAAAGAAGGCCGCTTTAAGCTTTCTTCCAGCGCGGGTGCTAAAGAACTTCCTCAAAAGAGGGGGCAAGAGAGTTAACCTACGAAGGGCGCCGTGAACGATCGTCCGTCCCTGGCCTGGAGAGCCTCCCGGCCCATTCCATTCGAGAGCCGTCGCCGTTTCTCGCGTGCATCGTCCGCCGGAGGAAGCATTCCATTCATGTTTCGGGACGCGCAACGGACGTTGATCGGCGGACGAGAAAGAGCGAGAGAGTGAGAGAAACGGGGAAAGAGGGAGAGGGGAAGAGCCAGATAATCGGGACTCCTCAGGGATTAACGCTGGCTGGCGCCACCGACGGAAGGAACGACCCGAAGATACGATGCACTTGTGATGACAATCGACGAGTAATGTGCATCAGCCATCGACCATGGGAAATTAAGGGAGAATCGACGACCACGTGGCGTATAAACCGAGTCGACGCTCTTCCAGGGTGCGTCTCTATCACACCGTGTGCCACGAGGTGAGATTAGAAATTACAATGGAAACCGAAGGTGGTGGTTTTTGGAAGTGAGCTTGAAGGGGCTGATTAAAATTGGAATGCGGTTTGATTTATCTATTTCTCTCTCCCGCTCTCGCTCTCCCTCTATCTACCTATCTATCTGCTGGAACGTGTCCTTCCGTTTCCAAGCTTTTTGCTGAGACCGAAACGACAAAAGTACAGTCAAGGTGAGCGCGAGGAACGAAAGGCGGATTCGTGATCTTCACGATCGCTTGGCTGTTGAAATAACGGATGTCCTAGTCGTGACTCTCATTGTTGCGGTTGCAGAAAACCACCACACTTCCGTCGTAAGCAGTGATACAGTCAAGCGCGGGTGTCTAATCGCGTGACATTGCGGGCGGGAGTTTGGTTGTGAAAGTGCGTGCGGTTTTTGTTAAATCGAACATTACGTGCACAATAGAAACGTAAAAAAGATCTTCGTAAAAACATTTGAATCACCAGGTATATACAAAATTTTGAACACCTAATCCATTAATGTCGCAGTAGTCATTGCATCGTACCAAGTATCCCAACAGGATTAACCGGAACGTGAATCACGTTTTCCCCCTAAACGCGCGTATTACATGTCAGGGGGGCATAATGAATTTCCCCGAACGTGCATCGTAAGTCATCTTTCGATATAAACCTGGAGAACGGTGCCCGCGCAGTCATTCGATAATTCGGCATCGGGGATATCCTAGCAAGCCGCTGCTGCTCTTCCAAACTCTTCATTAGAAGGACGAGGGTCCCCGTAACGAGGTCTCCCCTCTCTTTCTCGCTCTCCCCTCTGCATACGGGTAATCCGATCGAGGCGAGGAGTTTGGAAGGGCCAGTGGCAGCTGTCTCGGAGTATCGCTGCGATGTAAACGCCGGCTCTTTCGATTCGAGTCCCCTCGAACGGGCCTACTACTTCGAGGTCTCGGCGACGACTGATTTCGACTCTGCCCGTATGCGTGTCCATCGGTCGTCAGTATTCTTCGGGTCGGTCCACAGTGCAGTCGGCTCTTGCCAACGAGTTTCGGACTGACTGGCACGCGTTCCCCGGCTCGGCATCAACGAACGCACGATTCGTCGATCTGCCGTTCGGTTACGTTTCGCGAGTGGTCGATAGTGCTCGTGCTCGTGCTCGTGCTCGTGCTCGTGCTCGTGCTCGTGCTCGTGCTCGTGCTCGTGCAACGCGACGACAAACACGGACCCGCAAAGAGAATTTCGTGTATTCCCTCTCCGGCCGTCTCTCCTGCGTACGGCCGACAATTCCGTGTCGTTCCTCCCGTAGAAAGTACGAAGCGCATACAGCGGCGCTCGTTTATACCGTTTCCGGCGCGTGGAACTCACCGCACTTCGTTTTTGTCCCTCGCACCCGCGCCACCGCTGCACCCACGGTTCCCTTTTGCCCGGAGGTCAGCGCCTAGTCGGTGGGTAAGTGAAGAAAGTAAAAGATACAAGCTGGAACGGTATTATACCTGGCGGATAAACCGGGTCGGAGGGGGAAGACTAGCCGCGAGTGGGCTCATAACCTTTTCGAACTCTTCGTTGCCAATGTCGAACGACTTTGAACTTTTAAAGAAAGAACGATGATCGAAGGACTGGGGACACTTGATGCTCGTTTTGCGGATGTATATCGACAGTTTTGTGTTTTTCCTATTTTCACGATCTCGTCGATCCTCGTTGCGTTGAGTGCCTCTCGATGGTTTTGAATTTTCGAATAGTCGCGTATAAAGTGGTAAGGACAGGTAGTATCGAGAACATAGAGTGTGCGGTGAAGAGAGGGGTGTTGTGGATTGTATTTTCCGTTAATTTTTAACCATTTTTTCGTTTCCGTAAACGCACCCATTCACGCCCGAACCAAAATACTGACCAAATACTAAATACCGAAGGAACGGTTAAAATAATGTGGCTCATTTTTAAATTTTTTTAACGGAAACTGCTCGAGGTTTTGCAACGATCGTGCCATGATTTATTTTATATCATTTTTCATCGTGAGAAAGTGACTGCGTTTGATCGGGATTAAGGTAGCGTATCTACGGAATGCGAGAGCGTGGAATGTCGCGACACGCAAAGATAAGACAAGAGTCGACCATTTACCAGCGGGGGTGGATTCCCCTGTCCCTACGCCGCCATCCCCCTCGCATCTCGTGTTTACGAACGGTGGGAATAGGGAACGTCTTCGTGCTGACCACGTGCTCGATCGGATTCGAAACTGTAAAGTGATTTAAATTCCCGCTACCGCGCTTTCGGCATAACCTCGATGAATGAAATTCGTTGTTAAACTTTGTCGCTTTCTTTTTCATTTCAGTCCTCAGTCGTGATATTTCAACGACGTTATTAACACGTCAGGTGTAGGTGTTCTTGAGAAGTCGAAAATTTACTTGCAGTATCTTATCTCTCGATCCTCTCATTTATTTTAACATCTCAATACCTTATCGGGGTTCGGTATGTTTGAACATGTGCAACTATTGTTTCCACGCGACTGCGACTTTTTTTTATGACTATGCGCGGAACGAGAGTACACGCATCAATACGTGTGTACTCGGTGAATCCGGCGTTGCGAAGTGATTAACAAATTCGCGTTCTCTCCGTTACCGTACGATCGCTATTTTTCCACGAAGAACTCGGTATTCCGGTGAGTCATTCGTCTCGATTCAAATCGCAGATTTCCCGATGGATTGAACAGGCGCGCCGTCCCGCGTTTTGCATACACTTAAGGGGGTAAACCACTCTAGAGGCCGAAAAATAGAGCAAACTTTGGAAATTTTTTCCAAAAAAACTAAACAACATATCGAAATTTTGTACAAAGTTCTTTATTGTACAACTATTAATAAACATTCGTGTATTTTTTTCAAAGCTGTATAAAACAAAATGGCGGCTTAGTAGTATTTCCCATAGCCATGTTTTTTTTCATGGGTACTTTGCTGGACACATAACTTCTGCAATTTTAAAGATAAAATCATGAAGCAAACAAATTTCGATATAGTATGATAACAGCCATGGCAGTACGTAGGATTTTTTGTTTACATTGTTTTTTGCAAAAATGGCGCGTGTTTTTACAAAGAAGGTCAGAAAAACACGAAAAATTTGCTCGAAAATTGTTAATAACTTTTGAACTATGCAATTAAAAAAAAATCCTACGTACTGTTGTGGAGAAAGTAGTTTTAAATATACGGTAGAATTTTCAAGTCAATCAAACATACATTTTTCAAGATATCTGTCCGGCCAATTTGAAATTTGTAGTTTCGAGAAAAACGCGTTTAAAGTTTTAAGTACTGAGAAAACATGGATAAATCCAATATACCTTCAATCTGCAATGCCTGCACCATACAATTGGCCTTCCAGATTATCATCCTCTTCCTGCCTTTCTTTACTCGATGACTTTGCGTCAATTCTCGCTTCTTTTACAGCGTTGGACAAAGATCTCTCCGCCTTGCTAATACGTTTCGCGTCGACCTCGCAGCACATATTATAACTATTTGGGCCGATTTTCATTCCCATTGTTTCAAATATTTGCATTATTGATGCAGATCCATCATTATAAATGCCGATGGAGATATTTGTGGCGATATCTAATATTATTTTTCCACTTTGCATTGATTTTAGAACCAATGTCCAGAGAGTGGCATTAAAATTGTTTAAACTTACGTCACTAACATTTTTGTCTTAATGTGGTCATTTTAAAAAATGTTATTACTTAAAATATAGTGTACGAATACTTTCTATGCCCACTGTATAATGCATTCGCATAGAAAAGCGACAGCGGCCGCGTTGCGTTTAAAATTCGAACTGTAGCAGATTTTTCCCGTACATGAAACTTTTTCACGAAATTTTCACGATATCAAGGCACAGTTTAAACAAATTAAAAAATTTTCCATTTTTCGAAAATCCTGGAGTGGTTTACCCCCTTAACGAGTGTCCTCTTCGTCGCCAGATGGGATGATAGACTGCGAGCGAGTGTTTGTTATATGAAAGACCCCAATCGATATTAGTGTCAGTTCCTTGAATAATCTCAAATCTACTGGCGCTTTCTTGTTTATTTTCTTGCCTGATGTGTCGCTTCCTGACGAAGCGAAGATTACTGCCCGATATATCCACAATATTTACTACCACTTCCTTCATTTTCCCGTTTCCGATTGTGTTTTTTTTTACCCAAGGGCAGGTATTTATTTATATAACAAGTTTTTATTCTTTCGAAAAAGGTGATATCGATTGAATTCCTAAAATACAGTTTACGAAACGAATAATCAAATTTCCTCAACTTTGGAGTCTAGTTACGAGTTTTCTGAAATTCACACGCTCGTCTCGATCGTCTGATCACCCCTTTTCTGTTCCATAGGTTAACCTCGTCTAACTTCAAACACTTCGAATGATTCACCTATTTCGCGAAAGCCATTTTTCGGATTTTCCGATTACACTGGGAATATCTACGACACGCCACGATTTGATTCATTCACAGAACTCGGTCGAAACAAGACGAGCATCCTTAAACGACCGGTCGTAAATGCGGCTACAATTACATCGCAATTGAAGCGACGCTTGATTTACGCATGGGAACCCTTGGCGTTTCATGCTACATCGCGCGTAAACATTGTAACACGTGTAACGTTATAACGACGCTTCGAAACAGAACGCGTTGAGTAATCTGACATATCCACTTCGATGTTGGAAAATTATTTGGTTTACTATCAAAACAAAATCCCTGGTGTTAGTGTGTTTTAATGCGTCCGGTCATACGAGATAGTAGCAACGATACACGCCTACCAATTCTAGTCTACCGGTATTTTTCTTCTTCGCATTTCTAGCATTTCGTGCTCGATTCCTTATCTGCCGCGGAGCCGAATGTAAAGTGTTTGGATGTTATCGCTTTCCTCGGATTTCATTCTCAAACGCTCAGTTTTCTATTTCCAGGAAACCATTTCGTGTTTGTTCCCCCATTGATATTATGTTGGCAGTAATGTTGAATGAGCGAAATAAATGAATAACGGGTTAATAAAGTCTCTTATTATTATGTTATAATCGAACGCTATATTTAAGCCCGAAATTATTAATGTATATATTACTCGCATCGATAATCTACTAACACCCCATTAATTTGTGAAATTTCAGTGTCGCTTTTGATATTTTTCATTCGAGATTATTTATATTTCTTACACCGTATCAGGATGCTCTTCTTTGGATTAATAGGATTGTGAAAACATCTGCCACTAATGGTGGGTTGAAAATACTGTCGTAGTAAAATTTATAGTGGTCTTGCAAAGTTGACAGTTTGTTTCCACGTGCGGCACATTTTTTCGGGTTCCCCGAATTGTCGTGGTCTTGGATTTCCTTTTTCCAAACCGCTCCTCGTAAACAGGATCTCGACCGTCATAAAAAGATTCTCCGAAATTACCGTGAAACACTGTGGAAGTTTTTAGAAAACTGTAGAACGTACTTTTCTGTCCATTCAAAGTGATGTAACGTTTCTCCTTTTCCGTTCACCGTTGCTTCTTTTTTATTTACGCTTATCACAAGAGGAAGTTGATAAAAGAATTTAATCAAAGCGATGAGCAGAGCCGCTTATTAGACTTCCTTCTCGAAAATGAAATTTTTGTTCGGTACTTATAACCACGATGACAGTTTCCAAAACTAATGAAATAAATAAGGTCCGTCGCGTTATCATTGCGGAGATTACGTTTCATTCAGAAAATGTAACAAGATAAACGAACTTTCTGTTGAAAAGTCTACTTAGTGACCTATCGTTGCGAGAAATAGCCATAAATCTCAAACTGATAGCGAGACCATTTGACTTTACTTTGTGCTCGTGTTCTACCACTGAAACGCGAAGTTTTATCGTCTTCCTTTGTCGATATTTTACTTTTTTTGCACCGCTTCCGGACGTTATATCACTGAATTGTGAAATTTAATCCTTTTTCTTTTCTCGGTATTTTATTATCTTCCTTGTACCGTTCCCGGATCTTCGACTATCGAATTTTCGACCTTGTGAATTTACACTTTCAATTTTCTTCGTTTTTGTAACTCGTGCACAAACAAAAGGGGATCTTCGTATCTCCTCTGCTCGCAACCCAGTATCATCGATACTTTGGTTCTTTCGATAACAATATTTTCTCGTAACGCGCGAGCAACCGTGTGTGGCAATCTTTTCGTCTTCTAATCTCTGGAACCACATAGTAGCACCACGTGCACGTGGCACAGGCATTTCATTTAAAAACTGTACCAACGACACGACTCGTTACGTCCCATGAAATTAAATTCCTGAACAAACATTAATGTTTTATCAAACCAATTGTTCTCTATCTTATCGTTGCTTCTGTTCGACGACGGCGAGGGAGGGGGGGATTTGAGTTTTCGAAAGAGTAGAACTTCCGTTCCGGTAGTTCGGCCAGGTAACACTATTTTCGTGCTTAGCGGCGGTCATCACCAGGCGAAGAAAACGAAGGGCAAGGACCCGCGGTGTACAAGGGGCCCTTCTTGCATTTACAAGATGTTCTGGAAAGCCGACGATGAGGCAGGGCTATTGTACGAGCGCAGGTGTCGGTGCAGATGTCGGGTAGCAGACGGTGTTGTACGATCGCGCGGAGTACACATAAATTTTAATAAAACTCCAAGAGTCATTCGATATTTACACCGAGACTGGCGCAAGTATCGTTGCACCGTGGCGAAAACTGATCGAATCGCGAATAATTATAATCAATTACATTTAAAAGCCAGTTATTTATTCCGTTAAATTACGGTAATCCAACTTGTTTAGATAGCACGCGTGTAATTTAATTTACTAATGGTTTAGAACAGATACAAATAATAAAATTTAAACAAACCAACAAAAATGAGTGATTAAGTAAAGTGCGACCTATTGTTTGGGTTAATATTAACGTTAAATCAGAACATTTTTAATGGCGATTTCAGGATTTATTAAGAGAAACCTATTGTTTCCGATCGGGAAACAGTTGAGTTACAAAATCAGTGGTTTGGCATACCGTTAATTCGACAAAAATGCTCCTCTCTTTTAAAAATCACTTCAATTCTTTTCGAAGACCTCGAGATGGTAATACTCTTTTGAAATTTCAGGTAGAAGTCGAGATGTTGTGATGGCCGGGACATCACGACGTCCGAGCTCAGAGCTCGGACCCGATCTATCGTCTCCTACGCCGCCGAAGAAATCGAAATTGTCGGAAACTCTGGTCGAGGAAGCCGTCGCGACAGAGCAAGAATTAACGGCGAAGGAATTGGAAAGCGTTGAAAAAATAGCGAGCACGGTGACGGCATCGTTATCCAGGACACCGATCGAGTACAAATTGTTTCAAGAAGCCCAACCGGATACGAGTTCTTTTCAAATCACCGAGGAATCTTTGGACAGCACGAAGCAGCTAATACAAACTAGCTTGGAAGGTCCGATGAAAGCGACCGCGGGTTCCTCGAAGGGCGATCACTTCGGTAGCTTCGAGACGATCGTACAGATGAAGTACAGCGATCAAGGTGAACTCTCCGGGAACTTAAGCAAAATACCAGAGACGGACGCGGACTTGCAAATTCAAACGTCGCTGTTAGGGGAAGACGCGTTGTACCAAGAATTGTCTCTTATTGGCAATGGTGCTTACGGTACGGTTTATAAAGCTAAAGACTTGAACACTGGTCAGGTGGTCGCGCTCAAAAAAGTTCGGGTGCCTCTTACCGAAGATGGTCTGCCTACCTCTACTTTGCGAGAAATTGCTACTCTGAAGCAGCTCGAAAGATTCGAACATCCGCATATCGTAAGTTTGTCGATCGTTAAAATGCGTCAATTATTTCCAAAGTTTCCAAGATTCCAAGGTTTCGCCAATATTGCCACAACATGGACTTGGAAGTTATGGCGGTTAAAAAATTAGAGTGAAAGTGTTCCACATGGGGTTGTATCCCCGTATTCTTTGGGGATGTATTCCGAGCCCATCTATATTCCAAGTTCGACGAAACCTTGAAGAATCTAAGCGCTTTGTCGGCGAAACGTGGAAACCGTAGAACACTAATTGCTACTGACTGGCTGATTTTTTTCACATATTATTTTGCAATTCGCAGGTAAGATTATTGGATGTGTGCCAAGGGAACTATTTACATTTGCCTTCCGCGGATGGGAGATCTGAAAGGCTAGATCGCGGTCTGACTTTGTGGCTAGTCTTCGAGCACGTGGAGAGAGATCTCGCATCTTACATGTCCTCTTGTCCAAGGTCTGGAATTCCCACCCACCTCGTGAAACAGATGTCGAAAGAAATCCTCAGGGGCGTTGAATTTTTGCACAGTCATAGAATCATACATAGAGACTTGAAACCACAAAACATCTTGGTATCCAAGGAAGGAAGAATAAAAATCGCTGATTTCGGTTTAGCGAAAACTTACGACTTCGAGATGAGATTGACTTCCGTTGTGAGTCCTTTGCATCATTCAAGATCCATTCGTAATCTGACCGTTTATTCTAACGCATGTCGCGAGGTTATCGCCGAAGTAATTATAGTAATGTTACATGCAGGTTGTGACGCAATGGTACCGTGCACCGGAAGTACTACTAGGTTGCTCTTATGCCACTCCCGTTGACGTTTGGTCGGTAGGGTGCATATTGGCTGAATTAAGCAGACTCGAGCCTTTATTCCCAGGCACCAGCGAGGGAGACCAGCTCGATAGAATTTTTCAGTAAGACAATCGAAAAGTTTTCTAATTCGAGGACGCCTAGATATCTAGCCGTAATATACTTTGAAACTGTTCTCTGTGTATTTTTCTGCAGAGTAATTGGTACACCGACACAGGAAGAATGGCCAGAAAACGTGTCTCTCAGCTGGACCGCCTTTCCTCACAGACAACCAAAACCTCTAAGGGCAATAATACCTGATCTCAAGGAACAAGGATTAGACCTCATAAAAAGAATGCTTACGTTTAATCCTCATAGTCGTTTAACTGCAGCTCAAGCTCTCAGACATCATTACTTTACCGAAGATGATACGTGATGCGACTACATTTCCGGAAGCGCATCGTAGATCGCTGTAAGTTTCGGTAACACAGACTGACGTCACTGTATTCCAAAATACGTGAACGTATTCCGATACTATACATAGGCTTATACATATTTCTCCTTCGTTTAGAAGTTATACTTCCAAATTACGTTTATTATACTCTATAAGACTATCTTATTTAATTCGAAACGGCCATCGTGCTAAAGAATTTGAATTTATTTACTGTAAGTGCATTTAGTCGTAATGTTTTTGATACATTATTTATTTAGGTAGTACATATTTAGGTAGTACGTAAACAGTGTTTCAGTCATTTTTCTTTTCAGGATATCAATAATCATACTACGTTAACATTCTCATTTGCATTAGCGTTTACTCCACGGTACCTCTTACACGTGCGTAGCATATACGATTATTTCCCATCGATCGTGCTAGGATACAATATTTTACAGCGAGAACAAGCGTGCACTTAGTATCGACGAAACATTCGTATCTTATATTTTTCTATCGAGTTAAATTTAAGTTTCATAGTACTATTTAGAATTACACTCGTAAGACTGGGGTCATTTGACCCGTTAGAAGAGCCGGAAAGATTTAAGATCTTCCGCATGAAACCAGATAGTACACTGCCATAGATTGTAAACACTACCAGCGAGGTATAGTGTTTAGTATTGTATTTTATGTATTATACGTTTAGCGTGTGTATAAATCTCAATCCTACACACATTATTTATATTCACCTTCGTATGAGTTTTGTATTAAGAATGTTAAGACTGTATTCGAGAATAAATATTTTATAGTTTTATATATCAAGATCTCTTCTAACTTTGTGGACTAATTGTAAGATCGATAATAGTTATTCTACAAATACAAGGAAATAGTGGAAGGTTAGATTATACGTGTGACTAAGGACGATTCGAAATTCGCGCCATTCATTGTGCAACAACATGGCTTCGCCGACGTCTATCTTATTGTCCGTGGAATTTGATCGTTGACAAGTACTCAGAGTCAAAGTTTCAACATAATTCCCGAAATCGATTCGGCGAGCTTGAGAATGAAGCTCTTCGTGAATTTCGTATTAAATTCATCTCTACGACTGGCGGCGTATCCGAACGCTAATCTATTACATCGTATTCCATGCTGGAGAAAAATGGCGACTGAGGTGGAAAAGGCACAAACTGCGGTACCCAGTGCTGACACGATTTTTGGAAAAATACTTCGTAAAGAAATCCCTTGTAATTTCATTTATGAGGACGATCAGGTAAAAACACTCGGGAACTCTTCAAATCGATAATATTATATTCGCCGATTCGTTGTTGTTATACGTCACGTTGCTTTCCATTCTCGGATCTTGTGTCTTCATATCGTAGAACCGTTTTCATTTTCTTTCCGTAAACTAAATACAGTTAAGTTTCCGATCATTCTCCGTAGACCGAATCATTTCATAGATTTCTGGAATACCGAAGTATCTTCCATGTCTTCTTATGTAACAATCATTATCATGTATTCAAAGAACACCGAACGTGACGATAACGCCTCATTATGGGTTATGATAAAAAGCATGCTCACTGAAGATTTTTATGTGTTAGTGCGTTGCATTTCTGGACATCAACGGCCAGGCGCCGGTGCATTTCCTGGTAATACCACGAAAACCGATCCAACAGCTTTCGAAAGCCCAGGACCAGGACGAAGCTTTGCTGGGACATTTAATGTTAGTCGCGCGAAAAGTAGCAAAACAGCAAGGCCTTGACGATGGTTTTCGTTTAGTCGTTAACGACGGCAAGAACGGCGCACAGTCGGTATTCCACTTGCATCTGCACGTACTCGGCGGACGACAGTTGCAATGGCCTCCTGGTTAACGGTTTCTGTTTGTTCAATTGTGTCGTAAAACTGTAAAGATTGCATAATCATTCTAATAAACAATTTTAATACGCAGTCCGTTGATTAAAATTCTCAGGGAATAATAATTCGTGGGATCGAAGGAAATAAATCGTATGTACAATTTTCTACAAAAATAAGTGTGTATTTTATCGTATTTTGTACATTACATTTGACTGTGCTGTCTAAATGTTTGTATAATCATTCTTATAAACTTGGTATTCGAATTGTATCCCATTTTCTTCTTGAAGACCTTGAGGAATGTTTGAATCTCTAAAAAATGTTGTTACGAAGGATAAGAGGATTGTTTAAACGTATTTTAACCCTTAACAACCTTATTTAAAACATAAATATTTACGCAATGGTCAGAGACCGATCTCGATAGAGATAAAAAAAAAAGTGAGATGGGTCGCTAAGGATCGCGCTTACAACGAGAGAACGCACTTACTTTGTTAAAACAAAAAAATTCGGAATAGGTGGGAAGAATGTATCGCACTCGAAGTTCCTTTTTATTTTCGTCAAATACAAACGGGAGATGTTCGGTGACTCCATTGCTGCCTATCGATTAAATGTACGTGTCAATTGATGATTAAGGATATGGCGCGATCTACATAAACGGTACACACCTTGTACACTGAACTTCCTCCTATTACCCATACACTTTCAACTTGATCCTTCAATGGCGATTGAGATAGAACATCGAGCGCGTGTACAATGCTTTTGCATACAATCGCTTCATTGCCACAATTACTGAAAATACAGATACATCGGACAAATTCTTACGAGAGGCACGGAATTGTCAGTAAAATACTTTTGTATCATTACAGAGGTTGTGACGTTAAAACCACGTTTATACGGCCCTGTAAAGGACGATATTTTTTTGGAATACACTCCCACGTTCTCCTGCCCATCAGTACGACGTTCTTTTTGTCTTTGTCTTTAGTCTCAGAAGTCATACGAGTAAAAAATGCCATCTCGCTTCTGTGCATACACAAGTATGATTAAAGGAGATAAAAACGTTCAAAGCATATTTCCGTTGAAAAGTACGTTTACGCTTACTTAAGTTTCCAAGGTAGATCTCCGTTAATCCCAATGCCCATGTTTTCACATGCAGCTGCGATCAAGTTCAGTTTTAATTTCATTTTGCAAAGCGTTTTCACCACGCGAATCACGAGATATTTTCACTTGTACAAAATATCAGACTTTAACCCTTTGATGCAAGAGTTCTTAACAAAAACAGTACGGGTTAAATAAAAGTGACAACAGCTGAGCCCGCTTATTTCAAATGGTTCGCCATCTATTGACCCCGCTGAAACTAACTGCTAAAATCACGTGTGAAGACAACAGAGGTCAGCGCAGTACTGTAAACGGGCCGGGTTAAAGTTTTATACCGTTAATAGATGGCAGCACGAAACCCTTCGATTTGTATAGATTCGTTCCATCTGCTTGATAGACGGCAGCACGAGTTTGTTAGTGTTGGATACCGTTGCGACAGCGCACGTCTTCTCATAGACATTTAGCAGTTTTTCATGAGAATTTACTGAGATCCGGTATTCCGGACTCGGGGTTATCTGGTTGTACTATTTGGGTATTGTTAACATAATTTAAGGTAAAAAGAAATTGTTTAAGTCTCACATCATTTTATACGTGTTAATCCTTTTCTCATTCTTTTTGTGCCACTGTACGCCTCTCGTGTAAAGTGTGCTTCACACATGGTTGCGGTTTTTACACCCAAGTATCAGCTTAATTAGTTGAAAATATATTAATTTAGCAGTCCGTGTTCAGCAATTTTCTATTATCTGAAACAGCGTGCAACGAAGCACACAAATTTCATAACCTTAAAATTTCCTTCACCTTCAGTCTTGCAATGTACATTAGGACAGGTTTTTAGGTTATGTGCCGTAAACACGTTACTTATTTGAATGGCCACTTAATTATCGAAATGTTTGACAAAAATAAAAATAAAAATTTTCATGAACTAATTATATGATTCCACGATCCTATTAAGATATTACTGATTAGCGAGGCGAATAGAGGCGTTGCGAGTGCGTTACGTACAATTAAGGGTGTACTTTTAGAATGTCTGGTCGTGAAGGGGGTAAGAAAAAGCCTCTTAAGGCGCCCAAAAAGGAATCGAAATCGATGGACGACGATGACATGGCGTTCAAGCAGAAGCAAAAGGAGCAACAAAAGGCATTGGCGGAAGCTGCGAAAAAAGCAAGTCAAAGAGGTCCACTGGTCACGGGTGGCATAAAGAAATCTGGCAAAAAGTGATCGAGCTAAGACTGACGAAAAGCTGTTCATCATACAACATGATTTTGAACTTATTGTTTAGTGTACCGACAGACAGATTTTTACGATCCCATACTTTGAGGAATGCTTGAAACTTGTAAATAAAAAGGTCTTTGATTAAACCACAGTGATGCACGTATATTTACACCGTTCCGTTTGATGCAATAACACATATACATTTGTTCCTACTAAATTGTAACTTTGTGCATTCGATATATATCAATAATGTGATTACGAGAGAAATAAAGTAATGGAAGAATCTTATTTATTAAGAGGTTGATTTTGGCACAAACATTCCGGCAGGAGCGATGTTCCTTTTATGGTAATGGGCCGATAATTCGTGTTATCCGTCGCCTGGCATCTAATTTGATCTCGTTTAAGCCACAAATAATAAACCATATTACATCAATTGGCCTTGACGTTAAAATACTCTGTTCGAAGATATCGACGTTGCAATCATGCGTATAAAATCGATGACTTCATTACGCAATGTCATCAAAATTGTGAGCAATTGTAACGACATGAAACGGACGTACGAATTTCTTACGCGGCGTACGAATTTCTTTGCCATGAACGGCATTCGTCGAGTGACCTATTCTACCTCTACATTTCGCAAACCGAATGCGAGCGTATGTCCATTGAAGAAGTGCAAATTACAGCTGATTGCCATATGATCGGCAGTGCTGGCAACCATGGCGCACAAAAATACTGTTCCTTGGCACCACCAGTATTTGGTACCACGAAACCCGTCGGTCTTCGAACAACGTATTCACCTCGAAAACCACAAATATCAAATATTTGAGTGTACCATCGATTCCTCGGCAAATGGAGTTAACGATATCACCGACCTCCGTGCCGCAAAATTCAAGGATTGACAAATTTCCAGTACAAATCTACCCTCTGCCGAACGCATCGCACAGCATTCCATTTAATCGTCGGAAACTCTCTGTCTACCCGTAGCGAGAATTGGTATAATAATGCCGCACACCTTACGGGGCATGAATCATGTCCCCGGTAACCTTATAATTCCTTTTTCGAAGCTTTCAGATCGACGTGAATAACGCAGCACCTCGGATAAACTCCTCGATACACGATACCCAGAGGTCGAGCAGTGATTTTGGTGAAGAACCGTTGGCGGTCGTGGCAGCGAGCTGCGAGCTGTCACCTCCTGGGTCAGTTGGCAACAGACCTTCGTGGTGATCGTGAGTGCTCGCGTTGCTCCGCTCTCGCGACCCACCAAACGTCTCCCCTCGAGTCTGGACGCGAAGTGCCAGCTCAAGGGTTGACGTGTGCACCGTGACAGGGTATCAACGTTGACCAGAAACGAATTCGGGAGTGCGTCGAGAGTACGGGAAGGACCATGGGGACCGACAGGATCATTTGACCCACGGGAACGACTCCAGGCTCGGTGGATCGTGCTACCTCGCGTGATACTACAAATCGGTAAGTTCGAGCGAAATCTACGCTATCAAACTCGTGACAGCTGGCTGTTGCATTTTGGACGAAGCCACCCTCGTTCACGCGAATACCTTGCCCGATTCGAAGGCGCTTGCGTGCGTGCGTGCGTGTTTCGTCGTATGTGTTTCGTGTGCGTAGCCACGATACAAAGAGACACCATGTTATTCACCTGCATCACGTACCATATTGCGAACTTTGTGCTTTTTCTCCGTTACCATCGCCACCCTCTCTCTCCCCTTTACCCGGTAATTGCCTAGCGAGATTATCGAACGCGATTTCCTGGATTGACATGTGTGGGTAACGCGGTGGACGCATAAACGATCTATTGTGCAGAAATGCGAGACTACTCTCTGTTAAATGCGTACGTCTCTTCTCGGCCTTCCTCACGCGTACTACGTTTCGGGTGATTCGTTCGGCAAAGATTTGAGTTTGGGACAGGCGAGTTTTATAATCGTTTGATGGTGTAATTTCCCGTATATCGAATCGTCACTCGTGTGCCAGATTCGGGGTTGCTTTGGAAGCGTTTAGCTTCAAATTTCGAGAAGACATTTTTCTTTCGACAATTCGACATATAAAAGATCGGGGAGATTTGTACGATTAACGAGCGAAAGGTCGACGAAGGAAGTTGACCGTTTGTATCCAACTATGTATTTTGATTTAAGTGAGTCGCGCGGTGTTATGGTGCGGTGTTATCTTCGAGTTTTCAAAGAAACGTTTTCCTTGAGGTTTTGATTGGGATAATGAAATACAATGGAAAAGTCGAAATTAAATCGATGTAATTTGCATCGTTAACGAACGATGAATCGATAAAAGAAGTTATACAATGCAAAAGGGGACTAATCACGAGCGTGAATAAGATGAAGCTTTTTTTTCGAGAGAGAAACTTCTAGCATTTATTTTGATGACACGCAAAAGAGGGTGATTCGACGAAGTGGCGTGACTCGGTGTTCTTTGCCCGACTTTAGTTTCTTCATCCTTTTTTATCGGTTCAATGTTGCTTTAGCGATAACGCTGAAAAGGCTATTGTTTACGTTTTTAAAAGACCTCTGTCCCGCGACCGAATTAACAAAGTCACAAAGGAGTGCAACGTTTCACATTTTTCTCCTAATAAGTGTCCTAATAAATTTACCCGTTGAGTGACAACATTTTGTCCAAAGCGATATCAAGTTTCTTTAAACATATTCAAGCGCAATTTAGTTACCCCGCTCATAAATAATGCTTCATTAGTTCGTTGTTAATACATACCGAAACAACGGTGTTAAATTTTTTAACACCGGACGTTATCACAAACGTGTATCCAGTTAAAAATGCCAAATAATCAAGACACAAGTTCTTGTCTTGAACCAATTACTTACGAGTACGCGAGTATTAGACCTTGTATCTGTTCTGAACAGAACGAACGAGTGTTTTCGAGGTAGTCAAAACACGATAAAAAATAAATTATACAAATCCGAACTTCAATGGGTTAAAACGTGCTTCGATTTCAGTTGAATTTGAACCAGTCACGTGAAATAGCGTCAGTTGTGTATTCAAATGTTTGACCTGACACTGTCGAGCGTTATCGATAATCCACGGGTCTAATAATTACGACTTCGGATCTTTTCATTAAATCGCCTCGGTCGTTTCGCGAGTTACAAAACATTCCGTGACACGTACGACAGCTTTTTTTTACCGTCTTTTTCGCTAGCACTTTTTCTCATCGCCTTACGCGCAATTGAACGAAACGTCGATTGAATTTTGCTCGCGTAGAATGACTCGCAAGTGGTTTCCCTCGCCTGATGTAAGGATCCTGGCGTTGCGTTTTGCGACGCATCTCGACGCACACGTGCAAACCTCAAGGGTGAGACGTTTTTACCTCGATACGTACGTAGTTTAATATAACCTGTTATAAATCAGAAGCTCGCGCGATATTAACTTTAACCTTTCCTTGTTTTCCCAGGGATAACAAAAATTGAACGACAGGAGCATTTCTTTTTTTTTTCTCATCGTTTTCCAGGATTTATTGCGTCAACCTTGTGACGCATCGAATCTCACGTGGGATATGTCGTTCTTTTTAATAGCGCACTCACATAAGTTGCGCGCATGTCCAACAGTCGATACATTGGATCAGCTGTCGCCAACCGGTGGTCCGCAGGAAAATTTGAACATTATTTGCAATTTTATTTTATCAACCTTCTAGCGGGCTTGTGTTGTATAATCATTATGTACAAAAGTATTGTATTTATGAAAAAAAGCTGTCTGCTTAAAATCTCTGAATAAGGACCTAAGATTTATAGTATAAACACTATATAAACCATAAACTATAAAGTATTGTGTAAGTGGACCGCAAAATTTCGAGTTATCGAAAAGTTATTCGAGAATTTAGTGGTCGGTGAGGTTCAAAAGGTTGGCGGCCGCTGCATTGCATTGGTCAGAATTTATTAACTTTTTTTAAATATGACCCCGCTTCAACAGAGAGAATAATTATAAACTAAATTTCTGATTAATCGCGACAAACCATGGGAACTGTTTAAATAATTTAATACAGAGATCGTCCTTTTTTTTATCGTTCAAATGATTTCGCGCAAATCGAACCGTTTCCGCAGTTTTTTTTTAAGGTTTCGGTGGCCCTGAGAGACACCCTGATACCGGATTGCGTCAGATTAGTGGTATTCACGAGGCACGACAAAATTGTTTCGCTTCGGTTAATGTAAGGAGGTAATTATCAAAGTAATTATTTAGCACTCATTAATGCGCCTATCGGTATACGCGGCAATATCTGTTAATGTACATCAATATGCGTATATTATACGTTAGGGTCACCACGTACTGGTCGCGTGATGCGGCGACACGCGACAGCGATTTTGCACGCGCGACACTGAACGCGACTGTCGCCGCGATTCTTGAATATATCGTTTTCGAAGCTTAGTTTTACAATTAAAGTGTCAACGGAAGGTGCTGTGAGCATTTGCACTTACATGAATTGACGAAGAAAAGACGCCGTAAACGTCGAATACAAAGAGACCGAGAAAAAATTCAGGAACATTTTTTTTTTTTTCCAATTAATTCGGAAGATTCGATCAGTGTACTGTTCACTTTCGTGTTCCATAATAATGGACGATTTTATAGCGTAAAAACTAATGTTTCACGTCGAAATCCATTGCCAGAATGGTTGTTTTTCCGAGTAAAATCGCGGCGGCATACGACAGGGAATCGCCTAGTGCGTGGTGGATCTTACTCGTGGACACTGATCGTCAGCGGTTCTACGCCGTTGATAAAAAAGACTTAATACCGCGTAGAAGAAATTGCTTTTTTTTATCTCTTACATTACGACATCTTTTACTTTGCGTAACCTTTAAGAACTTTTAAATTCAATTTTATTGAACTCTATCGCGTATTAGTCCTTTGCAATAAGGGAATACGGTTTGAATAAGTACAGGATACTCCATTAATTCTGGATAATCCGTTAATTACCTGAAAATAAAACAAATAATTAACGAACGATTATAAAATCCATTTTGCCTGTTATAAGTAAGCAACGTTTCGTTTGGTAAAACGTGCGTTTAACGAAGAGGCTCGACGTTATGCTCAACAACGTAACATACATTTGAAAAAAAGTAGTTTACCGATCGTGAACACATTTTTCATCGTTAGTTTCATTCTCGTCATTGTACGCTTGCACGTGTCGTTGCAATAGCCTTGCGCAATGCTTTAACGATTCGCACCTACGCAAACAGCTCGTAACAATCGCCGATCTCTCCGTAATACAAGACTCTTTCATTTACGGAGAGCAGCGAGGGAATAGGATTCAGAACCAGATACGAAGGATGAAACGGCGTATCGGGTTTGGATCGGATTAACGCGTCAAAGGAGAACGCATTTTTTGCTGTTTGAATGAATCCTTCATTGGCGAATTATGCTTTTGTCCGGTTCTCGTTAATAGATATTGAGACTTCCGTTTCAAAAAGACCTTGATTTAAAAGTTTGATCATTTCTGTGATAAATTCTCCATTGTCTGTTTATCTTTGATATCGAAATTCCAATTGTCATTTATTTGACTTTCAATTCTGCAAAATTTTACGATTGCATAATCGCGTTACTCGCTCATTACAAATTATTAGGGCACACTATCCGACGGGATCAAATTTGTACTTACAATTAGAATCCCCTGTTAACAATTGCCAGGCGCAAAAACTATGGTGCATAAATATTGTCATTCTGTTCGCAAAATGAGCTTACAGCTCGAAGGCGCAAATTAATTGCATTACACGGCATATAGTTTTCTCGTTCCGTCTCGATCGCGTCAATTGTGTTGAATTAAATGAACAACCGGAAACGCTCTATTAAATAATGCCCCACCTTCGTTGTGCCTCTCGCGCGATTATAATTTCTCGACGGTAATTATATCATCTCGATTTAACGTTTACTTGTAACGAGGTTGAGTTCAGCGCGGACGATTCACATGCGCATAATTGACACCGAGCCAAGGTTGAAGTTCAATTACACGCCCAGATTCGAGCGGAGTTTCTGCAGGAATTGTTGCTCGCCTCGAAAGAGGCTCAAAACATTTCCCCGCGGACGTTGATTAAAGTCCGTGCGTTTCCCGAATCGCATTATCTGGAATTTGTTTAATCAGTCCGAACGTCAAAGGACGTTAAAAAGCGATTCGCGGAACCGTGGGGATCGTTTGTTACAGCGGACAGGTGCGCCGCGAATAAATTTCCAAGCGACAGATGCAAAAGTGCCGTTATCAATTTATTTAACGTTCGAGATAGATTTCCGCGTTCGAGTTGCGCGCGCAATTATCTCGAATGACAACATTATCCATTTGCATTTTTACTTCACAATGCTCGTTCTTTAGTTTCCTCTCCTTTAATTGTAATTTTGTCAGCTCACCCTACCGACTAAAAAATAAAAGCTATTAATTTGCTACCTATTAATCAGAAGTTTTATCCAAGAATTATAGAAGTGGAAATAAGAGGAGTAGATTTATCGAACTCAAGGTTCTCAATTTCAGTGACATAAACGTTATTTATATTTAACTTCGTTTGTAGGACAATTAGTCTGTTATCACTAGTACAGAAAAATGTTTGCTACGCGACAGAAAACTTTCTAGGAACGCGACCAATTGCGGATAAGCATCGATTAAGGGAAAACGCCGCCTCTCTTTCTATGCCGTCTTCTTTGCTATATTCTAATACATCAAATTCGAATTAGTTTCGTGTTAGCAACAAATTTCTTTTCGCAGATAGTTCGCGAAATCTGCTGAGCCGCGTTACATAATTAATGGGAAGACCCGCAAAAGCGTACGATACCAGGGTTATAAATAATCGTTCCATTTTTACCGTACAGCGCTAATTCTCATTCGCGATTCAGCAGTCATAAATCCCAAGGATCTTTAAAGTCCCGATAACCGTCGGTGCTGCAACCGTTTCGAAACTGTACGTTCGACCTTCTTCCACTTTCCCTTATCAACCGACGCTCGTTCCCTGGCAATAATCAAATTCGCGTTAGTTTCTATCGGGCCGAAAATCCTTTCTCTCACGCGTGCCTTCCCGCTCTCGTTCCCGCTGGAAAAGAACTATTTCTCGCGGTCGGTTCGGAAAAGTTGTCGAAACGCGTGCCCTTTAAGCCGAGATAAGCCGAGTGCCGGCCGTATAAACTGGCTGACCCACATTATCGAAGAACCGTTCGTACGAACAGGATGTGTACGTGGTTTGGCGGGGCGTTTGTATGCACCGGAACACTCGTGTGTTCGGTGACGACAGAATGCATAAGTTGAAAGAGCTTTCGAGGTGCTTTCCGTCGAACGTTCAAAAAGCTTCGCCCGAGTTTACCGTCGGATGGTGATTCGGAATGCGGGAAGGGAGAAGGGTTTATAAAGGTGGAACATTTTTGTTTCTTTCTTTTTTTGTCATCGTGATCACGAGCTATACCCGAAGTTGTAGGTGAATTTTTTAACGCGGTGGGATATTGGGAGTCGAACGTTTTTCATTTTTTGTTGAAACGTTATTTGGGCATTTAAATATTTAAATACTCGACTCTCTGTGTATTCAAATATTCCAATATTATTCTAGTACTTCTCATCTTTCAGTATCCGAATATTTGAATAGTCGAAGCAGTCGAATGATTAAGTATCTGAATTGTCGAGCATCTGAATCAGTGATACTCAACTCGCGGCCCGCCAACATTTTGTGTGTGCCCGAAACTTTTATACATACATATATATATAAAATATTACATATAAATCGGCTTACTAATTCTCACCCTGATGACATATTAAGAATAGCATGTAGTAATTAATAAACTCGATTTATCTGAAATCTGTAAAAGTTTATCCCAACATCAAAAATCACACTAATTTGTTAATAAGCGCTTTGATACATTTAAATGTTTCTCTTTCCTTTTCTGATATGTTATACTATACATAGTGTACTAAGTTGCGGCCCCCGTTACGTAGCAAATATATGTACATATGTGGCCCGGGAAGACAAAAAGGTTGAGTATCGCTGATCTAAATACTTAAGTATTTGAATATTTGACTATTCCAATTTCCGAAAGTTCGAGCGTCGGGGTAGTCAAGTATTTGAGAATTCAAATGTTCGAGTACCCTAATGTTAGAGTATTTATTATTATCATTAGTCTGGATCTTCGAGTTCCCCATACTTTGCCGATCATAAAACTAACTCTACGATGACCCACCAGCCTAATCGTTCGGCTCATAGGTTTCTCGTGCCTGGCTCCACTTTCTCGAGCGCAAGTAGCGCATCATAGACGTTCTGTGCATATTGCACTTGCGCGGGGTCATTTCGACGGTTAACTCTCTTCTTTTTGGTAAGCGTACAATTAAAACGGTACATCGGATTCGCTTTAACGTTCCTCACGATCAACGCATCGTCGAGCAACGGCGAGGTCAAGAAATCTTTGCACGTGCCGCAATTAGAATTATCGTGCCATGTATGGAAGTTACGGTTATACTGGATTTTTTGCAAGTTTTGCGAAAGGAATACAAGGTCGTAGTTCATCGTGTTCATTATGCAACTCGTAAAAGTTTCCGCGTACTTAACTGCACTTTTACGAGTGCTGAATCTCGGGCGTCGCATTGTGAAGTCATCGTTAGAAACTTTGCGCGGGTTCTCATAAAACTGCATATCCGACGTACTTGTATTCTGATTTTTATCTCTCGCATTCAGTTTTCGCCCTATCGCGCGAACTTGCAGGTCAGTAATCGCGTCGATAAACTTTGATTTCTCGCGGGTCGAATCACGAGTTTACGTGCCATCTTGCGCGTGCAATTCTATTTTTTTTTAATGACCCTTATAGTTAGTTAACTGAAATTTCGTTTTATGATATTAACTTTAAACGTTCATTTTCCAGCGAGCTTCAACCCGTATACTTTTTATTAGCTTTGATGCTTCTGGTTTTCGCTATGTTGGATTCTTGGTTGAAAGTAGAATACTTCGGTGTTAATAAAACTTGTAACTTTATTAACTAAATGACGCAAAGTCAATTCTCACTTAAAATCTACCGATGGACAATATAATTAATAATTTGAAGATGTCCTGAAGACTCTGACTCGCACGTATTATTGTGCGTTTACAGAAAATGTCGATCTTTACTGACTGAAGTTCGGAGTAATTCTGAGGAACGAAAAGATCTGTACAAATTAGGAAAACTAGGTTTTCAGATAAGAGAAATGGAAGGGATGAAGGAGAAGTAGCAGGAAAGTTCCGGCCGAAGGACGATGGACTGGACATTGGAAATGCGTGAATCGGTGAGGATGCGTCAGGGGTGAATCAGGAGGGTTGAGAGTTTAAGCGTTCAAAATATTTGTTAGGCAGAAGATAGGAAAGATACAGCGCTTGCTCGAAAATAAGATAACCGTTGGACTGGGTATCCAACAGATTTCCAAGTCGCGGCACGATTTTTTTTTATAATTACTCCCATTTCTATGAAAATTATTACGATCCGAAGCTGATCCATGTTTAGCTTTGTTTCAGTTCAGATTTTCGTATCAATGTTTATCTATTTTCCTCCTTGATTCTGCATATATGTGGTCGATTCCACGTGAAATCGCATACTTAATTTCTTCGAAATTCTGATTTTGAGACATGTTACAGAGGGAGGTGGGACGAGCCACCCGAATTTTTTGGGGATTTTTTATTTTGACTTGCGAGGAGTTATGAGACTTTGAAAAATTGGGACACTTTTCCTTCAAACATTTCAAAGCGCGGACTGGTTTGCCTTAGAATTATTTGCTTTTTTAAGTTCGATTCAGACAAGATAGTAGTTTAACGAGAATTGTCGACCCACTTCAAAAAGTTTATTTTTCAACGCATAATTCATATAAAAAAAATAATCGTTAATTTGACTGTCAGGTCCCTCACCGAAAAATATGAAAAAATTAAATCCTTGTAGCGCGTTTCGAGACGAACAGTTTGCAAAAAAATAGCAGCCGCGAACACGCAATAACTTCGGAGTAATCGAAGATAGTCGAGTCGATAGTCGAGTCGAAGAAAAAGTGTAACCACCTCGGAATTACTGATTTTCCCAGCAAGAACGCTGAATTGGGAGGTGGGGGTCGTTACGCAGGGCCGCGGCACCTAAGATATACGCGATACCCCGCATAACTGCGTGATGACGAAATGGCGAGTCGTGTTGGCACTACGTATTCTCAATCGGTTAAAAACACATGAAGGACATTCCCGAAAATTCTCAAAAAATTCACAAGGGTGTCTCGATGATGTATACACACGGTGGTATGCGTAATAGTTTCGAACACCAACGATTATTGCCGATAAAAAACATTGAAACTGGTCGCGCTCGGCAACGGTGCCTCCGACGTCGTAGATTCTTAAGTTGATTAAAGGCGTTGGATACCCCTCCGTTTTGGAAGGATTTACGCGGTCGGGTGCACAGGTCACAATTGTTGACCGATTTTGACGAACAATAGCTCGTTTGAAAGATAAAGGATGATCCATGCGTTCTTGTGAAGCCGAATTTTGATAAAACAATCAACAAATAGTGATTAAAAAAATTGCTAAAGTTCAAGACAATTTTACGCATGGAAAGAAATTTCATTATCAAAATTTGGCTTCACATGAACATCCTTCCATGGATCATCCTTTATCTTTCAATCGAGCTATTATTCATCAAAATCGGTCCACAATTACGACCTGTGCACCCCGACAAGCTAATGCGTCTTTTCGCCCATTTTTGTGAAAAATCTTCAAAAATATTCTCGGTGCGCTAGCGACCCCAATTTCAGCGGCAGAAGAGCCAAAACTCCTTCATCCACTACGAACCTAACGCACAAGCTTGAGCTGGTGTGCGTGTAAGTTGGCGAGGCGTTCAATGTACAGGTGTTTACCGTCACAGCGGAAAATCACACGGACGTCACACAACTCTGATCCATTCTAAACTCTTGCGAATAAGCCAACTCGAGCCGCTCGGGCCTTTTTGACTTTCCGTCCCGTCTCCACCACGCAATGCATAACGCTCTGCGTTTCCCATAGAATGCTTCTTGACCAATTTCGATGATCAAGGACTCATTTGAAAGATAAAACATGAAGGAATGCGCATGATGTTTTAGAATTTTGGAAAAATGTAATCTTCGTGGAGAGAAGAGCGTTAAAAGGTTTAAAAACATTTTCCGGAATAGAAAAAAGCCATTTACAGAAATTCTGAACGATAACGATTGTGTATTTTATCTATCAAAAGAGCCATTAATTATCCAAATCGGATATCTAACACGGGTTGGAGAATTTATAACGTAAATCCATGCACTGCCTTCAGCGGCGCGGCGCCGTCAAGTCACAGCGAGTGGTAATTATATCTGGTTCGGAGATATAATCCACGGTCAGATTGATCGTCAAATAAAAATTCAATTTTTATTCTGCCAATCTTTCCTATTACGGGAAAAAAATGAAACCAAAATTTTGTTAAGAAAGTTAGATGTATTGTTCGCAGATCAGAAGAAGGCACCTGAGAAAAATGCGCCCTCATTGGTTGTAGCATTTGGGTCCTGCCTATTCCAACACAACCATAGGGACGGGGCACACGCATTTTCGCCATTGGCCAAGTTGCCACGCACACTAATAAACTCGGGGTGTAAAGTACCGCTAACTAGGATTTACCTGTCCCTCGCGCAAATAGGACTCCTACTACTATAATAAACGGCGGGCCGAAAGGGCGTTAAAAGTGGGGATAGGCGAACCCACTCTTGCCTTCGGACCGCCTCAGGTGCCTTCTTCTGATCTGCGAACAGTACATACATAAGTTCTCACGAAACACATGAATAATTAAAGAATATTGTAACAATATGTGAAACAAGTACTTCCCAGATTTCACGTTACTCTTGTCTTTGTCTTTGTTGAAAAGTCACAAATCCTAGGTTTTCCCAACGTAGTGACAAAATCCCGGTGACTTCCATTCGGGGATGGGACATCTCGCCGCCGGGCCATCTCGCCGCCACAATTAATACAGCGTGAATTGCACGTTGGCCGTATCACCTTAACGCCCGAATGTTAATGCATAATTGGCACAAAAATACCGCGCTTATGGAAACATCCTTTCGGATAAATTGCGAATACCAAATTTATGTTTTTAGGAAAATTGAAATGTCTATTCAGAAAGTCATTTGATTTATACATAGTTAAGTAATACCTTCTTTGTCATTAGGTTTACATTTCTTACAATTTATGTGGTGGTAGAATGATATTATATAATATCTCGCTTTATTTATATATGGTCGATCCACGCCAAATCGCATAAACGAATTTGAGGCTAAAGAATTTTTAAGGAGTTCAAGTGGCTTAACTCTCTTTTCTCCTTAACATATATGTTAAATAGATATATCTCAAAATTAGAATTTTGAAGATTTTAAATATGCGATTTGGCGTGGATCGACCATATATAAATAAAGCGAGATATTATATAATATCATTCTACCAACACATAAATTGTAAGAGATGTAAACCTAATGATAATGAAGATATTACTTAACTATGTATAAATCAAATGATTTTCTGCAGACATTTCAATTTTCCTAAAAACATAAATTTCTTATTCACAATTTATTCGAAAGGATGTTTCAATAAGCGCGATATTTCTGTGCCAATTATGCATTAACATTCGGGCGTTAAAGTGATACGGCCATCGCAACGTGCAATTCACGCTGTATGAACTTTGGCGGCGAGATGGCCCGGCGGCGAGGTGTCCCCGGCGGCGAGGTGTCCCATCCCTCGGTTATAGGAAACGCGAGGAGTATACAAAGTCTCGAACCTAAACCTCGATGACAGATTTGAAGTTCCCAATGTCTCGAGTTCAACGTGCCTGTTGTCCGACGACCAGTCGCAGCACTAGACCGGACTAGTGGTGCGGTCGGTCGGGGCCATGACGACGGAGAGTCGTTGTAACGAAACCGGCCCCATTTAAAACAGCGTGTCTAGGGTGTCGCAGTTGTCCACGACTGCGATCGGTCGTGGTAAAGAGATCCTACCTTTACCCGGCTTTAACACACTAAGATCAATGGCAAGGCGGTACAACCAATCCCGAGCCCCCGCGGGGATTTCGCAATAGAGCCAAATGCAGGCCAGAAGCAGAGTAGTGCAGCTTTGCCAAGATTTTCGCGAAACGGAGAAATCGTCGGACGATAGGTTTCCATCGACGCGCGTTAAAATCATCCCGTGTCTCAGCCTTGGTCAGCGAGTTCCCACAAATATCGCGGTGGGCTCGCCCACGGTGGGTACATCGGTGGCGTTTGAGCGAGGTGCAAATGCAGTTGCACGCGCCGCGACGTCCCTCGGCAAGGCTGCGGCGAAACGCTCTTGTCTCGTGGATAACGCGTGCACCGCTATCTTCTTCTTCTATCTTCGCGCGAAGTACGTGCACGCGTGCATCGGACTTACGTAAGGTACGATGATATTATGTCTCGTCAACGGCAATGATGCAGCGTGAAGCGATTAGTTGCGATCCTACTCGAATGGAGACGAGCGCAGGAGCGTACTCGGTGCACCTCGAAGAGGGGCAACGAGGGATTTCTAACGAGACGCGATGGCGTTAGGGGTTTTTTTTTGGAACAAATATAAATTTAATGAATTAATGGCGATATTTTTCTGGACGTTTTTTATTATAACGGCTTAAAAGTTTTTCGCGGAACAAAAACTAAATCATACAAACATAAAGCACATAAAGTGCTAGAATTGTTAGAACAAATTTGCAAACATTCCCAACGTTTCACCTCTACTTTGAAGCCTCATCAGGAGAAGAATTAAGAGAAAATCAAGAGACAAGGTCTTGTCCCGGTCCAAGTATGTACAAGTACATACGCAAGACTGTAGACCTTGTATCTTTTTTGCTTTCGATGCAATTTTGACACAATGAAAAGGGGTGTAAGACTAGTGGGAATTAAGAAAGAACTCTTTATTTACTGGGAGTAAAGACAGATCCAGCATTCGCTGCAAGGACTAGGAAACCCAGCAAAACCTAGTCAGATCTCAATAATGAAATACAAATAAGATGTAGCTAAACCACACTAGGCGCTCAAGGCGTTATTACTCTCACTACACGAATATATATACACGAATGCTATACGAATGACCAACGAATAATCCACGACTGAAGATTCAAGAGTGTCCGATGATTCCTCGTTGAGTAGCGTAACGTCTTGATTATACCCAGTAAGGCTAATATTCCAGAGTGTCCTTGAGAGTCACGCGGTCTCTTATATATTCTTTTGGGCCGCAGGGGGCCCTCCAATGGGGTGGCATCCCTTGATGCCTCTCCGTGATTGGCCCGCCCGTGCGGGTGGCGTTGCGGGGCCTTTCATGCGTCGTCGTCTCGGGGTACCGACGCTACGAATCTTACAGGGGGTCAAATCCCATTGAAATGTGCAGAACTAACAAAAGAAAAAAGACAAAATTCCCAACCGACAAACTTGCATATTTAACGTAGACAAACATTCACCGACTGTGCTGTTCCATAGTTGTTACAGTAAAGAACAAGAACCGTCAAACGATCACCAAGCAATTAGTTACGTTCGAGAGAGGAAAATGAAGGAATTAATCAGAAACTGTCAAAATCTCTAGTGTCAGATCAATCGATAATGTTGTTCTTGGCAAATGATAGTAGAAACGTATAACAAGTATGGACAAGCGATATGTTTTAGGAGGGGTAGATTCTTGTTTTATCCTCGCGTAGAGTGTATCTGTATTGGTTTTTGGATCTACAAATATTTATCGTTACGGGGGGCACCATTGGTCGCTTATCGTGACGCGAACTTTATCCACATTTATTTTACGCTTCTGCAGAATTTTTCTGTCGTTTAACAGAAATCCGATCTATTGCATCGGATAGTATTATTTTTCTCTCGAAACTGTTATCGGTGAAAGAATAGATACGAGCTTGAGCCGATCAGGTTTACGCTTTTTTTTGGCAATTTGCCAGGTTAACCTGGGTCGCTGACTACCCAAGGCCTATTCAAACACATAACTAGCAATAACGAAATCTGATAAAATTCATGGACACTCTTTAAAGACACATAATTGAATTTGCAAACAAATTTATACAAACGTTTTATTTTTTATTATAAACCCATCCACTACCCAAAAATGCAGACATTTGCCAAAAAATTCATAACTTCTGGACAAATTGAGATATTTGAAAAATCCAAGTTTCCTAGCGCTTGGTTTCTGAGAAATGAGAGAATGAAAAAAAATGGCCTGGGTCTCCAGCGACCCACGATAACCAAATCGGGTTGATTTTAATTCTTCTTCACCGCAAGACTCATCTATACCGATATTCAGTTTAAGAAGAAGGACCGTAAAGGAATCTAGTATCGCTGAATAATCCGGAACATCTGGTTAGTATCGCGACCACCTAGTTTCCCTCGCAACGAGCTACTTTCGTCACCTTGTTTCCCGCTCGGGATCCGAGAGTCGAGTTGGCACGAGAATTTGCGAGAGCGCAAAACGTCCATACTTTAATTCCTTAGATCTTTTTTCACCGCGCCGTACGAGTGTTCGCTATCTCGGTAGTTATCGGTGCACGCTCGCTTTCACCTCGATTCTTTTCGATCGCCTTCGCGATAATAATTGTTGGGTCGCACATTTGCGAAAGTTACGATAAATTACTAACTATAGCTTGCAGTGAATACGTCGGGTAAACGCCGTTCGACTTAACGATTCTTCGCGAAGTCTGCGATACGTTTCATCGAACTTCGCGGTTCGCTAAATTTTGTTTTGAAGAGGCGCGGAACAAATATTCGGTACGCGCAGTCGGGGCGTTTATTTTTTACGAAGTACTTCCCCCCCCCCTCTCTCTCTCTCTTCCTCCACCCGGTCCCCTCTCTCTGTGGCAAATATATCTTAAAGCAGCGCCGCGAAACGCGTTCGATCGACTCCGTTCGTCGGAGGATTTATTTTGAGTGTGGAGTTAAGAACTACCAAGGGTCAAACGTGCAAGAACCGTGAGGCGTCACCTTGAATTTCCTCGAGCGCACGTCCAAAACAGCTCGGTTCAACGGCCCTGCATTTAGCAGACAACGCTCCCACGTTGTTTTGTCAATCCGCTCGAGAGCTATACGCATTTTCTCGCTCTCGTAAAAGAGCATGGGACAAGCGTCGGCCTCGGTTTGTTGTTACAAGCTACCGGAACTCGGGATCTCGCGCTTTTTTCGCTCGGCACTCGAGGCCTTCGCGAGAATTATTTCTGAATCATTGCGATTCAGTGGAAACGCTGAAACCGTGGACGAAAAACTGCCACGTCAACTTGTTGGTAAAGATAGGGTTTCGTTACCACGATCGATCGCGGTCGTGGACCACTGCGACACCCTAGACACGTTGTTTTAAATGGGGCCGGTTTCGTTACCACGACTCTCGGTCGTCCGACGACCCGACCGATCGCACCACTAGCCCGGTCTCGTGCTGCGACCGGTCGTCGGACGACAGGCACGTTGAAATCGCGGTTTGGCTACTCCCTCCAATCATTCGACAGAGACAGCATGCGCCGGCGAGTAGTGGGGGAATCGAAAGATCGGCGAATGATCAAAAGAACGACTGTGCCTGGTCGTGGTAACGAAAACGGGGCACCGACGACAACGTTTGTCGTAGTCGTCCACGACTGCGATCGGTCGTGGTAACGAAATTCTACCTTAACGAAACCGTACTTTAAGACAGGTCAAATCAACCGCGCGGCGTGCCGGCTCACATTTAAGGGCGTTGGATACCCCCCCGTTTTGGAAGGGTTTACGCCGTTGAATGCACAGGCCACAATTGTTGACCGATTTTGATGAACAATAGCTCGTTTGAAAGATAAAGGATGATCCATGCGTTGTCGAGAAGCCGAATTTTGATAAAACTTTTTTTTTATCAACAAATAGTGATTCAAAAAATTGCTAAATTTCAAGACAATTTTACGCATGGAACGAAATTTTTTATCAAAATTCGGCTTCTCAACAACGCATGGATCATCCTTTATCTTTCAAACGAGCTATTGTTCATGAAAATCGGTCGAGAATTACGACCTGTGCATCCGACAAGCTAATGCGTGTTTTCGTCCATTTTCGTGAAAAATCCTGAAAAATATTCTGCGTCCACTAGCGACCCCAACTTCAGCGGCAGAAGAGCCGAAACTCCTTCCCCCACTACGAACCTAACGCACAAGCATGGGCTGGTGTGCGTGTAATTTGGCTAGGCGTGCGGTCAATGTATAGGTGTTTACCGTACAGCGGAAAATCACACCGACGGCACACAACTCTGATCCATTCTAAACTCTTGCGAATAAGCCAACTCGAGCCGCTCGGGCCTTTTTGACTTTCCGTCCCGTCTCCACCACGCAAAGCATCGTAAGGGTATATGTAATGCTCTGCGTTTCCCATAGAATGCTTCTTGACCAATTTCGATGATCAAGGACTCATTTGAAAGATAAAACATGAAGGAATGCGCATGATATTTTAGAATTTTGGAAAAATGTAATCTTCGTGGAGAAAAGAGCGTTAAAAAGTTTAAAAACATTTTCCGGAATAGAAAAAAGCCATTTACAGAAATTCTGAACGATAACGATTGTATATTCATCTTTTATCTATCAAAAGAGCCATTAATTATCCAAATCGGATATCTAACACGGGTTGGAGAATTTATAACGTAAATCCATGCACTGCCTTCAGCGGCGCCGCGCCGCCGTGAAGTCACGGCGAGGGGTAATTATATCTGGTTCGCAGATATAATCCACGGTTAGATTGATCGTCAAATAAACATTCAATTTTTATTCTGTCAATCTTTCCTATTACGGGAAAAAAAATGAAACCAAAATTTTTTTAAGAAAGTTAGACATACATACATAAGTTCTCACGAAACACGTGAATAATTAAAGAATAATACTGTTACAATAATATTGTAACAATATGTGAAACAAGTACGTCCCAGATTTCACGTTACTCTTGTGTTTGTCATTGTTGAGAAGTCTAAAATCCTAGGTTTTCCCAACGTAGTGACAAAATCCCGGTGACTTACATTCAGATAAAAGGGGTAATCGAACAGGTATACGTTACTTTACGCCGTAACAATGTCATATCGTGCATTCGATGACCGTAGCATTCTATAACCGAGAAAGGTAGCACGTACATTTCGGCAGGCCTCGCTTATACCTGTTTATACCGGTGTTGGATTCCCGGTTGATATTAAGGACACTTCGACGTTTAACAACTTAAAGACTTTATTAAGTATAATTCGAAGTGAACCTATCCTTAAATATTACTCGGGTAACCAATATAATAATGAAGAGAAGTCCTGACGACTCTGGACTCGCACGTAGTATTGCGCGTGTTACAGGAGATTTAGGTCTTTACTCGGTGGAGTTCGGAGTAATTCTAACAACTAGAAGGAACTGTGAAAATTAGGAGAGCTAGGATTTTAGATAAGAAAAGTGGAAGGGATGTAGGGGAGGTTACAGGAAAACTCCGGTCAAAGGACGACGGACTGGACATTGGAAAATAGGTGAATCAGCGAGGATGCGTCAGGGATGAATCAGGGGAGTTACGAGTTTAGGCGTGCAAAATATTTCGTGTGTTTAGGGAGATAGGAGAAATACTGAGTTCGCTTAAAAATAAGATAATCGTTGGAGTGGGTATCCAACACCGGGGGACCACTAGATGTTGGACGAACCCCGATTTTCGCAACATAAAAGGCATTCTCTCTTCCTCCCTCGCTCCGTCGCGGTCACTCCTTCTCGTGCAGTGAAAATTCAAAGCACTCCAACGTCTAGCCGTGCCTAGCCGTTGCGGGTATAAACAAGGCCTACCGAAATCCACAGGGTCCCGGCTCTTCTCAAGGGGCCTTGAACAAGTGCGAAGGAAAACACACCGACGGGTGTATTTCGCGCTAGTTCTGACTTTGGATTTCAAAAATAGCGACGACCTCCACATGGTGAAATCTGGGAAGTTTTTGGCAATTGGAAAAATGTCACTAACTTGCAAAGAGGTACTACCGCTTTATTCGATACCACTTTGTATTCTAATTTGTTCTATTATGTCAGAGTTCTTGAGTTTCGTATGCAACGAAATGACAGTTGATCCATAATATACATACCTACCATTGTATCATATGGATTCACATTTTTACGTGATTTTTCAGTCATGGTCAAATTGTATAAATTATACCATCTTTATACTAGTTATCGAATTGTAATCCTATATTGTTAGTCACAACAGAAATGATTATCAAAATCTATAAACGGAGCTTATTCGTAACTGAAATGGATCAGAGAATGACAGCTGGTAACACGTGTTTCATTGACATGAAATGCACCGGAGTAGCGAATGGTTTCTGTAGGTGTGCGTGCGTATCTGACTCTGTCGGCGGGCCCGAGCGGGACGTAAGGGGTACAGCGGGCGGGGGGGACTTCGACGCGTAAGAGCAAAGTGGGGACACTACTTCCCTCAAGCGCCTGTAGTTCGCATATTGTCCGCCACCCGTGGCTGAAGTCACGCACGGGTCATTCCGCGTCAAGTGAGACACTTTTTACAGACATGTTCGAGAACTTTGATGAAGTTTTGTGACCATGACCGTGTAGTGTATGATTTTTTATTCACCAGCGCGCACCAATAACGCGCGCCACGCCGACTGTTCTATATTTTTAGTGCGAGTTTAATGGTAAATTTTTTAAATTATTTTGCCAGTGAACTGCCATACGAATTGCCGCGCAAGAGGTGCAATGAGAGGGTGAATTAAGAGCCATAACATAGAAAATATTAAAATGGCCACTCTGATCTTTGCACCAGTCGTTAGAGAAGGCTTTGGTACTATTGCACAAAAAGCAGCAATCAATTTGGACGTGGACTGTAGGATTTATGATAAATTTTGTGCGCCGCGAACTACTACCGAGACCGAACGTACGAGTATTGCGCTGCTAACAGTCGGCGTGGCGCGCGTTATTGGTGCGCGCTGGTGAATAAAAAATCATATCTCAAAAACTAAGACCGAGGTCACTTTGATTCTTGTTTCATTCTTTAGAGGAGGCTTCAGAGTTGTTGTAAAAAAATAATGAAAAAAATAGCGAATGGTCATTTTTTTTACACCAATTTATATGTTTTAAACAAACTTTTTCAATGTTTATAAACGTTATCCAACAATTATGAATTTTTTTATTGAAAGCTTGAACTTTTACGAATGCAACCGAATTTGCCGGAATGCGATATTGTTAGTAGTTTAGGAGATATGAATTTTAAAAAATAATCTGACCTGAAAGTTTGAGAGGCTGTAACTCAAAAAGTTTTCAAAAATTCGAAGTTTTTTTTTTACCCAAACTGTTTTCTCCGCGAACACTACATGGTCACAAAAATTCATCAAAGTTCTCGAACATGTCTGTAAAAAGTGTCTCACTTGACGCGGAATGACCCGTGCGTGACTTCAGCCACGGGTGGCGGACAATATGCGAACTACAGGCGCTTGAGGGAAGTAGTGTCCCCACTTTGCTCTTACGCGTCGAAGTCCCCCCCGCCCGCTGTACCCCTTACGTCCCGCTCGGGCCCGCCGACAGAGTCAGATACGCACGCACACCTACAGAAACCATTCGCTACTCCGGTGCATTTCATGTCAATGAAACACGTGTTACCAGCTGTCATTCTCTGATCCATTTCAGTTACGAATAAGCTCCGTTTATAGATTTTGATAATCATTTCTGTTGTGACTAACAATATAGGATTACAATTCGATAACTAGTATAAAGATGGTATAATTTATACAATTTGACCATGACTGAAAAATCACGTAGAAATGTGAATCCATATGATACAATGGTAGGTATGTATATTATGGATCAACTGTCATTTCGTTGCATACGAAACTCAAGAACTCTGACATAATAGAACAAATTAGAATACAAAGTGGTATCGAATAAAGCGGTAGTACCTCTTTGCAAGTTAGTGACATTTTTTCAATTGCCAAAAACTTCCCAGATTTCACCATGTGGAGGTCGTCGCTATTTTTGAAATCCAAAGTCAGAACTAGCGCGAAATACACCCGTCGGTGTGTTTTCCTTCGCACTTGTTCAAGGCCCCTTGAGAAGAGCCGGAACCCTGTGGATTTCGGTAGGCCTTGTTTATACCCGCAACGGCTAGGCACGGCTAGACGTTGGAGTGCTTTGAATTTTCACTGCACGAGAAGGAGTGACCGCGACGGAGCGAGGGAGGAAGAGAGAAGGTCTTTTATGTGGCGAAAATCGGTGTTCGTCCAACGTCTAGCGGTCCTCGGGTATAATCAGGTATAAGCGCGGCATGCCCAAAATGCACGTGCTACCTTTCTCGGTTATAGAATGCGACGGTCATCGAATGCACGATATGGCATTTTTACGACGTAAAGTAACGTATACCTGTTCAAGTACCCCTTTTACCTAAATGTAAGTCACCGGGATTTTGTTCCTATGTTGGGAAAACATAGGATTTTAGACTTTTCAACAATGACAAACACAAGAGTAACGTGAAATAACCGTACGTACTAGTTTCACATATTGTTACAATATTATTGTAATAGTATTATTCTTTAATTATTCACGTGTTTCGTGAGAACTTATGTATGTATGTCTAACTTTCTTTAAAAAATTTTGGTTTCATTTTTTTCCCGTAATAGGAAAAATTGACAGAATAAAAATTGAATGTTTATTTGACGATCAATCTGACCGTGGATTATATCTGCGTACCAGATATAATTACCACTCGCTGTGACTTCACGGCGGCGCGGCGCCGCTGAAGGCAGTGCATGGATTTACGTTATAAATTCTCCAACCCGTGTTAGATATCCGATTTGGATAATTAATGGCTCTTTTGATAGATAAAATACACAATCGTTATCGTTCAGAATTTCTGTAAATGGCTTTTTTCTATTCCGGAAAATGTTTTTAAACCTTTTAACGCTCTTCTCTCCACGAAGATTACATTTTTCCAAAATTCTAAAACATCATGCGCATTCCTTCATGTTTTATCTTTCAAATGAGTCCTTGATCATCGAAATTGGTCAAGAAGCATTCTATGGGAAACGCAGAGCGTTATGCATTGCGTGGTGGAGACGGGACGGAAAGTCAAAAAGGCCCGAGCGGCTCGAGTTGGCTTATTCGCAAGAGTTTAGAATGGATCAGAGTTGTGTGACGTCCGTGTGATTTTCCGCTGTGACGGTAAACACCTGTACATTGACCGCACGCCTCGCCAACTTACACGTACACCAGCTCATGCTTGTGCGTTAGGTTCGTAGTGGGGGAAGGAGTTTCGGCTCTTCTGCCGCTGAAATTGGGGTCGCTAGCGGACCCAGAATATTTTTCAGGATTTTTCACGAAAATGGGCGAAAACACGCATTAGCTTGTCGGATGCACAGGTCGTAATTCTCGACCGCTTTTCATGAACAATAGCTCGTTTGAAAGATAAAGGATGATCCATGCGTTCATGTGAAGCCGAATTTTGATAAAACATTTCTTTCCATGCGTAAAATTGTCTTGAACTTTAGCAATTTTTTGAATCACTATTTGTTGATAAAACAAAGGTTTTATCAAAATTTAGCTTCACATGAACGCATGGATCATCCTTTATCTTTCAAACGAGCTATTGTTCATAAAAATCGGTCAACAATTGTGGCCTGGGCACTCGACGGGGTAAACTCTTCCAAAACGGGGGGGTATCCAACGCCCTTAACCCGTTTACAAAGTATCTTTTCAATACGAGGCAAAACTATAGCTTGTCACGATGCAAGCCGATTTTATTTGCAGGCGAATTTTACGAATTCCGGTAACTGAGTAGCAGGTGAAGTTCGTTTGCTAGCAACTGCGTTGCCGGTGCCGTTTCATTTCATACGCGTTTTTCTCAAAACAACGTTTTTGCAATCTGTGTGCATGATAACTTCAAAACCATTTAATCGATCGGTCTGAAATTTTAATATGTTCTTCTACACAACAGTAGTCCCAGTATAGACTAGAATAAATAAGAGTGGTTTATTTTTTGTCCCAATTTTTACCATTCGTTTTTACGAAAATGAATGCTGTTTTGGAGACCACCAACTTTGGAGGTCCATCATTTAGTGAATTTTTTCCCAAATGAAATAATCGTAGTCTATACTGGGGCTATAGTCTCACTTTTTCTAAGGATATCTTTTTTTTTTTTTTCAACTTTCCACTGACAAGGAGACGCCGCGAACTGCCCCCCCTCCGATTTGGATGATATTTGGACACGTGTAGTAGAGCAGTGGAATGAATCGCGTGAAGAGAGCATGAAATCGCGTGAAGAGAGTGCATTTGCCCACCGTTGCCCAGACCTGTAGTAGAGGGAAAGTTCTGCATATATCCAGAAGCGTAGATTCAGATACTCAACCCTTTTTGAGAAATTTGAGGTGAAAGTTTGGATTTTGAGGGCGAAGATCCCCGGTTTGGACTCCGATGTGAACTTTTTTTTCCGAACTTTTTCCAACTTTTTTCAACACTCTTTTTTTGCACTTGACAATGTACAATGTACAATGTACAATGTCAAGTGCAAAAAAAGAGTGTTGAAAAAAGTTGGAAAAAGTTCGGAAAAAAAAGTTCACATCGGAGTCCAAACCGGGGATCTTCGCCCTCAAAATCCAAACTTTCACCTCAAATTTCTCAAAAAGGGTTGAGTATCTGAATCTATATATATATATATATATATATATATATATATATATATATATATATATATATATGGTCGATTCCACGTCAAATCGCACAGCTAAATTCTTCGAAATTCTGATTTTGAGATATGTTATAGAGGGAGGTGAGACAAGCCACCCGAATTTTTTTTTCATTTTTTATTTTGAATTTCGAGGAGTTATGAGACTTTGAAAAATTGGGACACTTTTTCTTCAAACATTTCTAGGCGCGGTCTGGCTTGCCGTAGAATAATTTGCTTTTTTAAGTTCGATTCAGAAAAGATTGTAGTTTAACGAGAATTTTCAACCCATTGCAAAAAGTTTATTTTTCAATGCATAATTCATAAAAATAAAAAATAGTCGTTAATTTGACTATCTGGGCCCTCACCGAAAATTATGAAAAAATTATATCCTTGTAGCGCGTTTCAAGACGAAGAGTTTGCAAAAAAAGACAGCCCCAAACACGCAGTAACTTCGGAGTAATTCAAGAAAAAGTGTAACCGCCTCGGAATTACTGATTTTGCCAGCAAGGACGCTGAATTGGGAGGTGGGGGTCGTTACGCAGGGCCGCGGCACCTAAGAGATACGCGATAAAACATTGAAACTGATTTTTATCGGGAATAATCGTTGGTGCTCGCGACTATTACGCATACCACCGTGTGTATGCATCATCAAGGCACCCTCGTGAATTTTTTGAGAATTTTCGGGAATGGCCTTCATGTGTTTTTAACTGATTGAGAACACGTAATGTCAACACGACTCGTCATCGCGTCATCGCGCAGTTATGTGGGATATCGCGTATCTCTTAGGTGGCGGCCCTGCGTAACGACCCCCACCTCCCAATTCAGCGTTCTTGCTGGCAAAATCAGTAATTCCGAGGCGGTTATACTTTTTCTTCAATTACTCCGAAGTTACTGCGTGTTTGGGGCTGCCTTTTTTTGCAAACTCTTCGTCTTGAAACGCGCTACAAGGATATAATTTTTTCATAATTTTCGGTGAGGGCCCAGATAGTTAAATTAACGACTATTTTTTATTTTTATGAATTATACGTTGAAAAATAAACTTTTTGAAATGGGTTGAAAACTCTCGTTAAACTACAATCTTTTCTGAATCGAACTTAAAAAAGCAAATTATTCTACGGCAAGCCAGACCGCGCCTAGAAATGTTTGAAGAAAAAGTGTCCCAATTTTTCAAAGTCTCATAACTCCTCGAAAGTCAAAATAAAAAATAAAAAAAAAATTCGGGTGGCTTGTCTCACCTCCCTCTATAACATATCTCAAAATCAGAATTTCGAAGAATTTAGCTGTGCGATTTGACGTGGAATCGACCATAAGTATATATTATTTAAATTATTATTTAAATTTCCGAGCACAGCATAAGCTTTGCGGATGAAACAATTTAACCATAGCAACAAATGGTCCAGGGCTATTGTATATATGGCATTATCAGATTCCTTTCCTTATTTATTTTGCTTTCCTTCTTTTGGGAATGAGAGAGGATCACAAAAACATTAAAATTCGATCATAAAAAAATGTATTCCCATCTTTATTCTTTCATATTATTATTACATAAGAAAATCATATTAGACGTTATACGCGTACAAACAAAAGAATCTTAAATTTATAAGATCGCGTACTCGATGTAAAACCACTAGACTTGCTCGTAATTTTTATTTCTCCCCCCCTATACATATCCCCTATTTTTCTTCTTTTTGTTAATATATATTTAATTGTGCCGTCCCCTAAAGTACAAATCAGTTTTTTGATGGCCAATACTATTTCTGATCACATAAATAGAAAGTTATGGCTAAAATATCACGAAAGCCTGAAATATACAAAAAAAAACCCACTTAAATTAAATTGACGTTCTACAATATTACGAATGGTATACATACTTGTGTAATATCGATAATTTGTGAGATGGAATATGAGTGTTTATAATCATAAAACCTATTTGTAATAATTGTATGCCTTATTATAAAATAAACTATTTGATCAGGGCTATTGTACCAGCGTACATACAATTTCGAGTATCCCGGGATCGAATCTCGATGTAGATTTTCTTTCTTTTGAGTATTTTCCTAACATTTTTTCACATGCTTTTCACGTTTTGTCATGTAATTAATACTTTCTACAGTAAAATGTGAGGGAATTCAGAATAATAAAAACCCACTCGTGAACTGTTAATTCAAAAATCTATATTTGTTAAGGAAATATGCATATAAATGCTCGCGACTTCGCTGTCATTAGTTACCTCAGGCCAGGACAACGCTGGGGAAATTCACTCTCCTCGCGTGATTTTTTTACCCCCACCCGTCACCTTTTAGATCTACGATGTACGCACGCCGTGCGAACGTAAAGAAGGACAGCGCTACACCATAGGCGTACGCGTTAGGGAATAGCCGGTAACCATAAGCGTACGCGTTCGAAGTTAATATCTCTTCAGATCACAGATCAAGAGACAAGGTCTTGCCTCGGGCCAAGTACAACTACGCGAGACTAGACCTTGTATCTTTTCTGGAAAGAACGAACAGGGGTTTTCGAGGTGGTCAAACTGCATTAAACAATTAATTAAAAATAAAATATACATGCACATTTATACTGTGTGTATCATCATTATTACGGATTCTATGCATATCCGTGCTGTATATCCGTAATATAACGTGACAACCGTAACATAACTTTACAGCTAACGCTAAGCGTGTCGTAAAGACCAGTAAGCGGAAAACAGTTATAATAGTAATAATACGGGTCGAAAAGTATGAAAGTAAGAATAAATAGGATACTGAATACTTTGAATAAGGCAATCATTTCTGTCGTCCGGGATGGTTGGGATTTAGCGGTAACAGTGTTTTCATCAATCGTTTCGGTAACACGATCCAGTAAAAAATAAAACAGCGCTATCGCAGAGTCGAGCGCCGGAGACGTAGTGTGAGTAAAGCCAGGAGGAGAGGGTAATGACGTGCTGTGCGGCGGGTTGCGAATTTACTCAAAGATCAGGGGTTGCTCAGGCCTAAGTTAGATTGTTAAAAAAGAATCTACATCGGGATTCGATCCCGGGATACTCGAAATTGTACGTTGGTATAATAGCCCCGGACCATTTGTTGCTAGGGTTAAATTGTTTCATCCAAAGCTTATGCTGTGAAAAAGTTCGGAAAAAAGGTTCACATCGGGGTCCGAACCGGGGATCTTTACCCTCAAAATCCAAACTTTCACCTCGAATTTCTCAAAAAGGGTTGAGTATCTGAAGCTACGCTTCTGGATATATGCAGAACTTTCCCTCTATTACAACGCGTCCAAAGCTCGTCCAAATCGGAGTGGGTCAGTTCCCGACTTCTCCTTGTGAGCCGCAATCGTGCACGCCAGTAGATCAAAATTTTCAAAAAGACTTTCACGAGGCTGCAAAAACCTCCTAAAAAATCATTTTTAAATTTATATACACATTTTTTTCTTGTATTTGAAGGCTTCAAATGTATGTCAGAATATTATCGACCCAAAAAGTTACTTTTTTTTTTAATTAATTTTTAATTCTTGTAAAACTTACTAAAATTATCGACCGAGAAAGTGTAATATCCACCTCCCTCTCTCTTACAACTATCCACGGACAGGCTTGCGAGCGTCTAGGAAACTCTTGAATAGAGATAGACATCCGAGCGCGCGATAGCCGATCGTTAATTACAAATTGAAACCAACGGACTGTCCGAATGCATCGTTAATGAACCGCCGCGCGTAATTGCACGTGCAACCGCGCTCACGGAATCGTAGTGGTGTTGGTTGCATAATATGCAGGTAACCTAGATCCGCACTCATCGTCCTCATTACCTCTTTCAGATCCTCTCTCTCTTCTCTCTGCCTCGGTCCCTCTCTGCTGCTCGACCCTCTCTAGGAAACCTTTGTCCCGAGTCAAGATGCTCTCCGAGGTAGCTACGAGCCTGTCCTATGCCGGGTTCACTGGACACGAATGCATCTTTTTTTCCTTTTAATTGCGCCGTGACAGAAATGGGTATTGTAATTTTCAGGGATGACTCGTGGCCATCTCCCTGGCTCTTCATCCCGCTGATTGGACCGTCCCTACCATTCCGCGATTATCGCGTTTTTATGGAAATTGAGGGACTGCGGCTGGTTTTAATAAAAGGTCCTTGATTTTTATAGAAACGAGTTATCTCGGTTTTATCCTTCCAGTTTTATGGAAATTAAGAAACTGAGGAACTTTTTCAAGATTTCCATAGTTTCTTTTAAAGTAGAAAATTTCGATATCTTAACTTTTGTGGGAACGAACCGTGCCGTTGTTTGATATAATTTTCTGTAAATTAGGATGCTGTAACCATTGTTGGATACCCAGTCCAATCGTTATCTTATTTTCGAGCGGGCGCTGTGTTTCTTCTACACTTCTACCAAGCAAATATTTTGTACACTTAAACTCTGAACCCTCCGGATTCAGCCCTGACGCATCCTCATTGATTCACGCGTTTCCAATGTCCAATCCGTCGTCCTTCGGCCGGAACTTTCATGCTACTTACCCTTCATTCCTTTCATTTCACTTATACAATAAAAGCCTAGCTTTCCTAATTTCTACAGAGCCTCCGGCTTCTCAGAAGCATTCCAAACTCCGGTCAGTAAAGACTGAGAATTATTCCAAACTCTGGTCAGTCAAGACCCAGATTTTCTGTAAACGCGCAATATATTATGTATGCGCGGGTCAGAGACGTAGGACATCTCCGAAATTATTTGGTTATTGGTAATTTTAAGTAATAAGTAACTTCGTGTTTAATTGTTAATAAAGTAATAGAATTTTTCCTTAAACCAACAATCCAATACCATTCCCTAAAGCAAGGCTCGAATAATTGCGTTAAGGGGCCATTTACCTGTCAACGGCCTGAAAATTGGTCGGATCTCATGATTTTTTAAAAACATTTCAGTATGTCTAACGCCATAATTCTTTTTGCAATTTGTTCGTCTACTCGTTGGCCATACATGAGAATTTTTTAAACAGTTTTCATCAATTATTTATTGGTTTTATTTGGCCTGCCATGAAGCCGTGTTAAAAATTGTATGTTGCTCGTGCGGTTAATTGTTGCTCTCCGGTTGGACCAAAATTACATTTTTTTTTGGTATTAATCGGGAAGATTTTCTGCAACGTTGCTGCCCGAATTACTCATTTTCATTCAAAATTGGGAAAATGGTGGACGTCTACATTTCGAAGTCTGAAAAGGAATACGGGGCCAATTTTGTAATAATAAAGTATGATATTGTTATTTTATAAACATGATTTTGATAGGAACGCGAGCCAGTAGGGGGTGGAATATTCTGTTCAAATTTCAGAGCAATCCGTCGTGTAGGTTTTGAGATTTTTGACGCGCCGAGTGCGAAAATTGTGACTCGGCAGGAATAAAAATTTGTTTCCTCAGCGCGGCGGGTTTCATAATTGCGCAAAAAAATTTAAGTGAGTGGCTCGAGGTGGAAGTGAGAGAGCCGACGTTGGAACAATATGAAATTCGTATACGCGGCGGAGCTCGGTTACAAAAGGTCCTTGTCTTGTCCTGTTTTGTTACCCCGACGCCCTCTAACCGACCGACGCGACGTCACAAACCCCACCCTCCATGCTACCGTCGCACAGTGGGGCAGATGACATCAAAAGCTGGCATAAATAGAATTTATCAAATTGAACTATCCCATCATATTATTATATGTATCGATAGAGGAGTTCATGCTGCATTGAAAACCGGCTTCATAAACATGATACGGCTTAAATTGATCTAGTTCCAGCAATCGAAACATAACTCCGCCGCGCATCATAATAAAGAAACAAGCAATATAACTTTTAAAGGTTTTACTTTTTTGTTCTACAACTTCGTGATTTTATTATTTATTGAATAGAGTTTATTACGGAACCAGAATTGACATTTTAAACATAAGTGTTAACGACAATGATATATAAGTTTTCGTCGTTTTATAATAATGATATAACATTTATGTTTAGTCGTTAGTCACCTAAAGCTTTAATATTTGCAATATACAATAGCCAATAGGGTATTCTTTCACCTCGATGACAAAAATGTTACACATATTTGCCCCATTTTGTTTAAATAGCTTCCATCCGCAAACGGAGGCGGGAACTGTCGAACCGTGCGCTCTCTCTCTCTCTCTCTCTCTCTCTCTCTCTCTCTCTCTCTCTCTCTCTCTCTCTCTCTCTCACTCACTCCCCCCCCCCCCCCTCACTCTCTCACTCTCTCACTCTCTCACTCTCCCTCTCTCCTCACTGCCGGCAATTCTCTCGCTCTAACGCAGGAACTGGGCTGCGCATCGAGGAGGAAGGAGAGGAAGATTGTTGCAATTTTTACCCAAGAATTTTTTACCAATTGCAGGGTCTAGGACACCTCGCCGCCGGGGACACCTCGCCGCCAAAATTAATACAGCGTGAATTGCACGTTGGCCGTATCACCTTAACGCCCGAATGTTAATGCATAATTGGCACAGAAATACCGTGCTTATTGAAACATCCTTTCGGATAAATTGCGAATAACAAATTTATGTTTTTAGAAAAATTGAAATGTCTATGCAGAAAGTCATTTGGTTTATACATAGTTAAGTAATATCTTCTTTATTATTAGGTTTACATCTCTTACAATTTATGTGTTGGTAGAATGATATTATATAATATACCGCTTTATTTATATATGGTCGATCCACGCCAAATCGCATAAACGAATTCGAGGCTAAACAATTTTTAAGAAGTTCAAGTGGCTTAACTCTCTTTCCTCCTTAACATATGTATATGTATGTTATATAGATATATCTCAAAATCAGAATTTTGAAGATTTTAAATATGCGATTTGGCGTGGATCGATCATATATAAATAAAGCGAGATATTATATAATATCATTTTACCAACACATAAATTGTAAGAGATGGAAACCTAATGATAAAGAAGATATTAATTAACTACGTATAAATAAAATGACTTTCTGCATAGACATTTCAATTTTCCTAAAAACATAAATTTGGTATTCGCAATTTATCCGAAAGGATGTTTCAATAAACGCGATATTTCTGTGCCAATTATGCATTAACATTCGGGCGTTAAGGTGATACGGCCAACGTCCAATTCACGCTGCATTAATTTTGGCGGCGAAACGGCCGGCGGCGAGGTGTCCCATCCCCTTGAATTTGCGATTCAACGTGCTGCGGGCTCGCCTTAATTCCGAAAAGACGAACGGACGGTATGATCTGAAAATACGAGCTACGTCCAGAAAGTAAGATCCGTTTGGCAATGAAAACAAGTAAAACATATACATATTTAAAAGAAAATTGTATTGGAATATAAAGTAAAAATATTACGCTATTTTTCAGCATAAGTGTCACCATTATTGAATCATTTATCATAACGGGGCATTAGTTTCTGTCAGGGACGGACACAGGAAAAAAATTCGTGGGGTGGGTGGTTGAACTCCCCTGCCTCCCTCTGGTTTCTGTATTCCTTTATCATAGAAAGATGCTGCCTGTGATAACAACCATGCGTTAACGATAACGCACCACTTCATCATGAACCAAAGATGGTCGCCCCGTTCGTTCTTCATCATGAACATTTCTGCTGCCTTTATGGGAAAGTCGTATCTATCTTCTAACCATTGAATCACTCATCGAATTTTGTCTGTAAACTTCACAAATTTGGCTATGAATATCCGCTGGTTTTGTATTTCTAACACTCAGAAACGGATCACAGACCGTAACTCACATGTGGCGGGACTTTCAATTTTCTTTATCCATTTTAAACACTCACTACGTGGTCTGCGTAATACCAACGAGTCTCAAAAAGGTTTTATAATGTTCCCAAGGATTCAACGAAATAATCGTTAATGACCATAATTACGACAACAGCGCTGGCATGATAAAAATAGAAAACGGGACTTACTTTCTGGACGTATATGTATGTATATATGTACCTCGTATTTTCATCGGGTGAGATACTCGGAAATTCAAGGTGATCTTTCAAATTCATTTTTTTTTAAACAAAACGTGGGTACATTTTGCTTTTTGAACGAATTCCTCGGCGGAGGAAACTCTTTTATGCTCGGTATACGAACACTATGTTTCTTTAATTCGTTAAAATTGAAAATTAGTTTTGCTCGTGACACAATTTATCCGTATTTTTAATGATCACAAAAATTGGTAAAAGAAAAATTTGGAAAATATCGAAATTTTTATTAAAGTGGAAATAAACGTGCCTAAAGATCACAATCTTCAATATTTTTTAATATTAATTTATTATCGATCAATAGTATTTTAATATTGTAATGTTGATCGATGATGTTGTTAACCTTTTCATTTTTACAAGTGGATAACCGATCGTATTTACCCACTTGGAAAGGGGATCGTTATCCGTGTTTGGATTTTTAAAATCGTAGGATTACGCAAATAGTCAATCAGCCTCGATTACCCGAGTATCGAAAACTGAATTCTTGCGCTTCGCCGTCACTACGCAATTTCATTTTTACATTGCGAATAGAAGGTTTGGGTAATCCGGGCTCGACTTACATTGTAACCTTCTATTTCAAATCCGGTAGAATTCTGATTATCAATATTAAAAAATGTCTTGTATCTCAAAATTACTCAGTTACACGTATGTGCACGCATGTGGACGGTGAGAAAGTTCCGCATAAAGGTAGAGTTTCGTTACCACGACCGATCGCAGTCGTGGACGACTGCGACACCCTAGACACGTTGTTTTAAATGGGGCCGGTTTCGTTACCACGACTCTCGGTCGTCCGACGACCCGACCGATCGCACCACTAGCGCGGTTTAGTGCTGCGACTGGTCGTCGGACGACAGGCACGTTGAAAATAAAGATAGACAGAGATAGCATGCACCGGCGAGTAGTGGGGGAAGCGAAAGATCGGCGAATAATCAAAAGACCGGCTGTGCCTGGTCGTGGTAAAGGTAGAGTTTCGTTACCACGACCGATCGCAGTCATGGACGACCACGACAAACGTTGTCGTCGGTGCCCCGGTTTCGTTACCACGAACAGGCACAGTCGTTCTTTTGATCATTCGCCGATCTTTCGATTCCCCCACTACTCGCCGGCGCATGCTGTCTCTGTCGAATGATTGGAGGGAGTAGGCAAACCGCGATTTCAACGTGCCTGTCGTCCGACGACCAGTCGCAGCACTAGACCGGGCTAGTGGTACGATCGGTCGGGTCGTCGGACGGCCGAGAGTCGTGGTAACGAAACCGGTCCCATTTAAAACAACGTGTCTAGGGTGTCGCAGACGTCGTGGTAACGAAACCCTACCTTAACGAAAACGGGGCACCGACGACAATGTTTGTCGTGGTCGTCGACGACTGCGATCGGTCGTGGTAACGAAACCTTACCTTAACGAAACCCTACCTTAAGAGGTTTAAACAAACGTCAAAACTTAACGATAAAGTAAAAAAATAAAAAAGCATTAAAAATGCAAATACATGGGCCAAGTACAAGTACCAGTATGTCTATAAAAATTCAAGAGACAAGGTCTAGTCTCGCGTACTTGTACTTGGCCCGAGACAAGACCTTGTCTCTTGATTACTCTATTACAATCTACTAATGTAAATAGAAGTAGAGGTTCGTACGACACAAGCACGCCGATAATCGATCGCTTCGATTTCATTCCGCGACGCTGCTTTAACGACACCCATAAATCGGCCGATGATAGATATCGAGTAATTTAAAATCGTCCTGGCACACGCGATATCCGTACCGATAAATGAACACGCGAGGATGTCCCTTGCACCGTCTTAAGCTGTGTGCGTGCACTCGTGCCAAAGGCGGAGAGCCGGACGGTGACGAAAAGAATCCAAAACGATGCCGCTTTATCTCGCTCGGGGCCGTCTCGGATTTCGATATTGCAGTTCTACTCTTACGACGTTGATTATCATCGTGAAACTGGATAGTCGCGGCCTCCGCGTGTAGGAAAAGGTGCGGGAACGGGTACGAGCCGTTTCTCCGTCCTTCCGCGGCGATCTTGCGCGTAGCAGTTCGACTTGGAAGCTCTTTAAATGCACGGTGCAAACGTCCATTAACGCTAGAACCAGTCGCGTCGACCGATTTAAGATTGTCATTTCAAAATTACTCAAATTTACCACTTTTAGGCGCGATCAAATATATTTCTAAGTACTACAAAACACGTATATATTTTTTAACTGCCATAACAATCTGTTAAATATACAAGGTTTATTTTTCTCGCATAACGTATTTTTATAAATAACCAGTTTGACTGGTTTGGTAGAAATAGGACTACGTTAATTCACTGCAGTTCGAACGTTAACGAAACGATAAATGATTTCAAATATCGGTTATCGGTAACATCGAAGTAAATATAATAATAACAAAATAAATGCAAAAATAATATTAGGTCGTTACGTATGAAAAGACAAATTTTTCCAGTTAATTGCTATTATAAAATCGAACATTACGTACACAACGACTCGATTAAACGTCACGGAGGATAATGCTAGGATTTTTTCGGGGTGTCTTGATTCCAATCAAGTATCTCACCGTGAAAGATCGATTGGGAACTGATTGCGAGACCGAGAACGAATGGTCGGATTGCAATTTAACGGAGGACGTACTTGTAGTAGGTAGTTGCATGGCGAATCACTCGAATCTCTTTTATGGAAACCACTCACCATTGTTCCGCACTTTTCTACTTTCTCTTTTCAGCCGGCCGCTCGTGAGCTTTAGCGAAAATTCTTCTCGTCATTTAACTGTACTTCCACGCGTAATACGCCTGGACGTTAAATAATTTTTAACTTAACCTCGGACGAGATGGAAGCGAGGCTATCCAACGAATTCGTATCGATCGTTCCTCATTATTCGAACGTCAAGTGAATAATCCATGTAATTCGCGATAGGTACAACTTCGTATCGACATTACGAACGATAGATTGGAATAATGGGACAGGTGTGTTACGAGTCTCAAGATACCAGATCGAGTAATATCCGGATAATCGGTATTCTACAGTATTTGAAATAGAAAGTACAATGGAACTCCGATTATCCGTGCGAATCGGGCTCGGATTATCCAGACCCTCTATTTGGAGTATAAATACAGAATTGTACTTACGGCGAAGCGCAAGAATTCTTTTCTATGTGCTCGGTTAATCGAGGTTCGGCTGATCGTTGTTCGCGTAATCCTACTGTATTGAAAACCCAAAAACGGATACCGTGAACGTGAAAGGGTTAACAACGTTATAGTTCAACGTTAGAATATTAAAATATTATTACAATATTAAAAGAATATTTTGACATGAAATCAATATTAACATATTCTTTCATTTTAAACCAATATCCAAATAACATTGTTCGAGTTTAAATCAATATTAATACAATAATATTCATTGACAACGTCATCAAGCAGTCATTTAACGTTGCGCTTGAGCCGTTCGCACGCAGGTGCAAAATTAATGCACGCCAAACTTACCCGTTGGAAAAAATTTATTTAAAATACGCAGAAACATCTGCTTCGAGAGACACGGGGGCGGCGGGTACACATTGCGGAAAAGCTATCCGGGATAGATTCGTCCGCAAACCTTGCACCCCTTGTTACATAGGCCAACCGACCTAGTTCCGTGCTTGTACCCGGCAAAAGTGGGACGCGGGTAGGTCAATCTCGAGAACTCTCGATTTTTGCGACAACTTAGGCGAAACGTAGTATCGACTTTTGCCGAATCCAAACAACCCGAAGTCGTTCGCGGCGTTTAGGACGACGCCGCCGCCGACAGGTCGCCGCGCGAAACTTGTCGTAGGTGAAATTGAAGGTTGAACGAGATCGAACGCGGGAACGAAGATTGAGACACACCAGGGGTGGCTCGTTCCGCGTGGGGTCTAGGACACCTCGACGCCGCCACAGTGTACTCTTTTTGGACAAAAATCGCTCTCCAGCGTAAAAATCAACCAATTGTAATGATTTTTTTTTTATAAATTCGTAGGAAAATTCCAGCAATAACGTGATACTGCGGATAATTGGATATTTATAATTGTAACCTATAAAAAAACGTAATTAATCCATATGGGACAGAAACATTTAATTATAAACTTTAGTTAGAAACTTCAGTTAGAAAATTGCATTGTTGCATTTCATTATTCACTCTAGCAACGAAAGTTAAGTCTCTTAAGGGGGTACATCACAATAAAATGTTCAAAAAACCGGTTTTTTTTTGCATTTTCAGATAGTTTACAATGTCAAGAATGTATTGGGCAAATTATAGACCAAAATACTTATTGTTACAGAAATTATACACCGATTCAAATGCGTTGTTCTCGAAACGTGATTTTCAAAGTCGGTGCCAACGATATCTAGAAAACGGCTCGATGGATTTTTCTGGGAAAAAAAAAAAAAATAAACAAATAAATAAATAAATCTTTCAATAACATTGCGCACAAGTTTCCAAAAAATCCATCGAGCCGACCAAAAAATTAATTTTGGTCCAACCTGAGAGCCCCAATCAACTGCGCCAGCAATATACAATGTACAATTTTGAAATACGACTTCACGGTGGGGCAAATAAAACCAATAAACAATTGATTACAATTGTTTAAAAAATTCTCATGGCCAGCAAGTAGCCGAAAGACACTGCATAAAAGAATTATAGCGTTAGAGGTACTGGAATCTTTAAAAAAAATTCAGGAAATCCGACCAATTTTCGGGTCGTTCACAGGTAGAAGCGCAGGTATCGAGTTCTCTTTTCCTTCTGGATATTTAAAATGAAACTAGTGGCGAAAAAGATCAAATTTGTCTTCTTACGAGGTCCGGCTTTATCTATATTCTGTTTATACGTATGTATTGAATTTAGACGTTTGTCTATATTTACTTTCGTCTCATAAATACATTTTACTCAATGTCCACTTTACGATACAATTTCTTGTTAATTTCGAAACGATAGAATCGTTTGAAAAAGTATCGTGAAATTGCAGGTTTACCACATATCGGTACGCTGTACCACTCACCGACACGTGTCAGCGTCGTTGCGCACTCGTGCGAAACACGTTACGCAATCGCGCGTACCGACTTTACGTGCAATTCGCAGCTTTGAACGCTTTGACGTTTGGGAGCGAACGGCAATGCGGAAGTCGCGACTGTCCGCGTCTGCCAGATCCGCGTTACCGGACGATCGGTTTATAGCGATCCATAGACGCGTGATCGAGATATCGCGTGTGTTGGTTGCCTTTTCGACTTTGGCGGGAACTTTCGTGGACGCGGATTTATGAGCAATAGTTCGCGTTGAAAGGAAACAATGGCGCCACGCGTAAACTCGAAATAGATACCTATTTCATGTGAAATTTGTTTGAAATATTCTCGGAACTATTGCGTTACCCGTGACAGATAATAGAAAATATCACAACGCGATTCACGCCAATGCAATCATTGTGTACCAGATATTATAAATAGTAGGCAACGCTGAAACGCAATTCTAGCAATTTCAATTATTTCTTTCTTTGATCGACCATCACACGCATTATCCGTACATTAATAATTATAACCGTCAAACCGGTTATATGCTATTTGCGTAAATTTATTGACATGAATATTAAGAACTCGAGACGATAGTAATCTGAAGTGCAGTAATCAATTTCGAGTCAAGTTGTTCGATCGCTGCGTCTCTTTTGATTTCCGCGATGCAAAATGCCAAAAGCAGGTTGGTTCGTTTCCTCGTTGCATAGAATTACGCAAACTTCGTGCCACGGTGTTTCCGATGCTAATTTTTGTTATTTTCTCGCAGCGGACCTTTCGGTTTGAATTTCCAATTATGATTGCAAGATTTCACGATTAACGGATGCCAGAGTTCTCTTCCCTCGCCGAGCGGTCCGCGGTTTATCGATCTGATCGTTACGCAAAACTATTTGACTGTGTTCCAATGCAGATATTCGCGCGTCGCAAATTGAAAGGACGCATTTGCGTTATTTTCAAATGCGACGACGACGCTGCGACCGCTACGCTTGTGCTTCGTACACGTCGTTCATTTACTTTTTTTTAATATCCTCAACCCTCGTCTGGTCTTCTTTTCAGCTTGAGTCGCATTATTTAACGTCCATTCGTAGTTCCTGATTCCAACACGCACCAAAGTCGACGAGCGTCGTGTCGTCATTGCATTGTCATTGCTAAAGATTTAATCTTGTATCACGATCGCCGCATCACGTTCGTCGGCACATTTTAATGAGGATCTCGGTGAGAATCGTAATTACTCGAATCGAGTAGCGCGCAATAACCGCGCGTGCGATATGCGACCGAAAAAAGAATTGTGCGGACGAGCTTCCTTTGTAATTTTCAATAAAAAATTGGAAGAAGAGTGCGAGATTCATTGTTTTATTTTCTTACGGTACATCCAGCAAGACCTTATTATTCGATCATATTTAAACCTTACAAAAATAAAATATTACTATTTTAAAATGACGTTAAATCAGTCGTTGGTACAAAAATAATATGCAAGCCTCGCTTTTCAAACTTTGCAACGGAATATAGATTCCATTTTTTATACGTTACTCCAGAAAAATGGGAAGTACTGTATGACGATGAGAAGAAGGTGCCTGAGGCGGTACAAAGGCGAAAGTCACACCGTCGATCACAATAACCGACGTTCTCTTGCTACCTGGCTTAATTAGTGTGTCTGACAGTTCGACAAATGGCGAAAATGCGTGTACCCGGCTGTGTGATTGTATTCGAGTAGGGCACGTTCGAGCCAATCAGATCGTATTTTTTTTCATGTGGCTTGTTTCCTTCGTTACGCTGTACAAAGACGATCTCGACCCGGTGCATCCGAAAATCTTAATCACATATTCCAAACCCACGAAATCGAACATACTTAGCACTACGAATTTGTTTAACACGTTCCGTGCCACGTGTCCCACCGGTGGTACACCGTGTGTTAAACTTGATCTTCAGGCCACGTGTACCACAACGTGTGCACGCAGACACAAGTGGTACACGAAGTGGCCTGAGCGACAAGTCCGACAAGAACGGCTTGGCACGGAACGTGTTAAGGGGGTACACCACTTGGACGTTTTAAAAAATTCGAATTTTTTTTATTTGCTTAAAGTACTCTATGTAGATATGAAAATGATATCCCATTTTTTATAAAACGATATCGAAAGTGAAAGGGAAATTTTTGAGCTATAGAAGTAAACCGCAGATCAGCGCGCTAACGTTCTCGTACGACAGTTTGAAGTTTAAATTTTAAACGAAACCGAACTTTTCTTATTGTTTTTTTTTGTTTTTACTGTTAGTAAAGACATTCGAGGTGTCCGCAAAAGATGGGTGAGGAAGTTGTGCATTTGTTTTTTTTATTTGCGACCGAATGCTTTTATTCGCGTCTAAACTGTAACGAAAACTTTAAACCCGTTTTTCTCGGAACAGTATTTCCAAAGTCGGTGGGCACTCTAGCTTCACCAATTTTCAATAAATCTACTTGAATTTTGTTTCAATTCAATCGACACGTATTTTTCTAGTGAAACACGTAGAATTTTTTTGAAAATATTGACATCTTCATTATCTATGCAAATTAAGGTAACGAAATTTGAGACTAAAAGTGCCATTCAGTAAAAATGCATATTTTTAAAAACGGCTACGTCTTCCACTAGCTTTTGGACTAAGAAAACCAATGCTCCTCCTTTCACTGCTCTAGATCTCGTGTAGGCTGAGTTATCGTGCCCACCGTTTGACCATCTATGTTTAAAGCGCTCCCGATTTTAGCTCTCAAGCCGCCATGTTTCAAACAATATCGAAAACAAAAAATAATAATTTTCTACTTTAATGTATACGCAATAAAGTAGTGTCTTTACGTTTTCCTAAAAACTTTTTATTTCTTCAATAAAAATGCATAAAAAAGCCTTATACTTCGAGGCGTCAAAGTGGTGTAACCCCTCAATTCATTGAAATTATGTCGAGTCGATGGAGGGGGGGGGGTGGGGGGTGGGGGGTGCGGGGTGCGGGGCAAATAGTAGTCAAAAGCAAATTGGTCCACTTGAAAGTCTCGAAGCCTCTCTAACCTCCGTTCTCATCGTATGCGTCGGAACTACTTTCGTCCAGACGCCATTCGAATCTCGACGTTTCTCGTTTCGGTATCGAGAGGTGCCGTTGTTTTTCTACCGGGTGGTTCGTAATGGTTCACGAGTGCCTACTTAGGCGGTCCCGTAATTCGTAGCACCTGGCACGAGTGAAAGGACACGAACGAGAAACGACTGGTTGTTCCTCCGTACACGATATCGGTGGTAGAGCTATAGTAGTTCACTTAGATTCGACCATTCGTGCAATGATCTTGGAACAGGATACCGCAGCCTTGCTTTTACGCTACTTGCCTGGTTCGAGTGGTACGCGTTTTCTTCGGAGGTCTTTGGCCGAGTTTCGGGTTGTACTTTAATCGGCCTATACTTTGCGTGAGCTCTGGTTTATGAATCATGTAGATGAAATAGCGTTACGTGCTGGGAATCGGTACTACACGTTTCATTTTTATCGTAATATCAACGCGCGTTCCTGCCGTTCATTTTTTAACCCTGAATTACTATAAGCGGTCGTTGGGTAGGATACAAAATAATATGTCAGTGTAATTCTTGAATTAGTTCTTCAGACACATTAGTAACTCTGCTAGTAACATTTCGTTCTTAACATTGGCAGTAATCTAGGGTTAATCCAGTAACTGCGTATTAGTCTCAATTCTAACACAAACTGCAAACTGGAATCATTTGCTTTAACCCGCTTCAAAGCATTTAAAGAATTCTAAACTACAAATCAAAATCATTGAAATTGGTGACGCCTGTTATATTCATGACGCGTTCACCAAAAACCTCAACTTGTCGTTAAGAATCGAACCAAGAACGAATTAAGATTATAATAACAATTCTTTGGACAATGCTGGGTCATCTCTTCACAATGTCTTCTTCCCGATGATAGTGAAATATTGAAAGTCCCTAAGGTGTCCGGTACCAGGGGTACTCGTTTCCCACAGAATTCGAAGGAACGACGAAGGTCCTTAGACGAATTTTCATCTACACGAATACCTGGTGCATGACATAATTCGTCACACCTGGCTCGAGTGAAAGGACACGAGTGGAAAACGTCACGATCGTGTCGCAATATCGTGACGATTAGCATTGGCACGATACCAGCTGGAATACCAAGCTTTATAAAAGACTTTTGGTACCCATTCCTAGCAGCTGCGGTAGCTTCGTGCGACAATTTCAAGGACCGATAATTGCAATCGACGTCGGAAAAATTCACCTTACGAGCAAGCACCGTTTTCGCGAGATTTCGCGAGATTTCGCGAATGCTCGCGTGGGCCAAGCCATTGCGGACCGTAGACTGCGCGCGGTGAAAGTGCGGCTTGTCCTAGAGATATTCGACACAATCGCCTAGCGATAAGATAAAAGTCCCTTCGTTTCGTTTTGACCTCGCATCGAGCCTCGTGCCAAGGCTCTCGCGGGATTACCGGTGTCGGGATAAAAAATTTAGATCGATAGGCGATGGATTTCCACTTGAATATAACCTTTCGCGTATTAATAAACCAGGCTTCTTCTTTTATTAGCATCCGGTTGATCGGTGAGATCGAATTGTAATGGAAGCACGATTCGTATTGATGAATTTGCGATTAAGTCTCGCGGGTGGATAAAGGGTTCAAAATTAATACCAACAGAACGTTCCACGTTACCCAGCTATAAGACATTTACCAGATTTCTTTCAAGCATCCCACAATTCTATTTCTAGCGCGAGTTTTCTATTTTTATCATCCTTGTATGTAAAGCGCAATGTTAGTACGAATGTCAAGGCTTTTGTCTTTGATTCTTGGCTGTTATAATTATATATTTTAATCTTTCTCATAATACTTCTATTATAGATTAATATATAATATTTATTTTCAGTATCGAGAAATACTAATTCGTCATACAGCAGAACCTCGATTATCCGAACCTCCGTTATACGAATCCTCTATAATCCGAACTGTATTTGACGTATCCGAAGAATTATGTTATCCGGATAACAGATCGTTCGGATACGTCAATTGCAATTCTTATAATAGAGAGTTCGTGTAACGCAGGTTCGGATAATCGAGGTTCTACTGTATTTATTATACTTCATTTTGTCTTCGGACCGCGTTATCCATTTATTGTATAGTTTTCTAAAAAATAATAATGCCCAATGTCCAATGAATATCGTTTTCTCAACGGAATATGGTATCTGAAAATGGTAATTGCTCATGCATCGATTTTGGGTAAGATTATAATGGAATTTTCCCCGACGCGACGGTTGTGTCAATACATTTTTCGTCCTATCATTCGTCCGGGATTTATTCATCCCGTTGCAAAGAGCAGAACCTGCCTCTAATCGAGAGCCATATGGCATGAGAAACGCGAGCCATTTTCGTTCCAACCTGGAAATAGACTTTCGATATTTCCCGCACGTGCGGATGCATGGCTCTCGCACCGTCGCGGACAGGCGTCTGCTATGCCGCCACCGCGCTGCGCATGCACGGACGGTCGATCAGCTGTTCGACGCCATCTTTTTCACCCAGCTGAGCGCTCGACGTTCAGCGCTCAGCTGACCTCGTCGCGGATACGAGCCCCCAGTGCCGTCCAGGGCCGTATTGAACGGGTGCTCCATTTGCACCCGATAAGAATATTCAATTCAATTATTATTATTATGCAGAGATGATCGATTTTCTATAAATTGAGTGACATAGCTTATTAAATTCTGTCAATTTTCTGGTTTAATTATATTCACACGGAACAAATTGTAATTGATCATTTTACTATAATCTCAACAGCGTTGAGTGCGATGGCTATTTATAATTTTTTTAAATAAGCTATTCTACTTGGATCTCCAAAGTTCATGTATACTCGATTTACATTTTGATGGGAAGGTTATACTACAATACGCGCGAGGGTTCTTGTATTTATTAAACGGCGGATGTTTATGCAAAATACATTATTTGTAACGAGCTGAAAGGCGATAATAATATACTATGCGTATAGTAATATACTATACGGGCAATATAATGTATTATTCGTATACTTCGCGCATGCTCAGCGCATTTGTGTCAGAAAATCCGTTTAAAGTCAGTATAAGAATAATGCATATTCCATAAACATCCGCAGTCTGGTAATTCTGTATCTTTTTGGAAGTTTGAGTTTTGTCGAACTTAACAATCAAGTAGGTCACGGAGAGGTTTCGAATTGTTTTTCGATGAGACTAGCGAGCGAGTGAGTAGCTTTGACAATATGGGTCACGTTTGTGCAGTCATCGATTTCTGTATATTTTTGGGTTTGTTTTGAAGCTGAACAAAAAGCTACTTTCAAGGAAGGTCTTCTCCACGCTCTCCGCGATATTCGTTTCTGTTTCCTTCGGTTATTCGTATTTTGATCGACAGACCTCGCCGATCGGTTCTTAAAGGCAATTTCCGCGTTTGTTATGTAAAACTTAATTCGGTATGAATCATGTCGCGAGCAACAGGAAACGTTCGTTCGTGAAACACGATCGCTGCCGCGCAGAATGTATTACCGCAAAGCGAAAATTAACATTTAAGTAAATGGCGGTTGTAAAGCATGAAACAATTTCGATTTGGAATAACGGAAATCGGAATGCTATAAATCTCGGGACGGTAAAACTGCACTGGCGGCCAGTTTATTGCGAGTGGAAACGTTTTATGATTCTGTATCTATCCTTTTCGTCGTCTTTTTTTCAGCAATGTTTATGTCAGAGTGAATTTGTTTACACAATCTTTGTTCACGTGCTTCCTCGACCGAAGCAAATCTACCGTCTCACTTGATGGCTAATCAATTCTGTCTTCCTCCCACCTCGAGCTGATCAATGTGGCAGAACGTTACAGAATTAACTTGATAAAATTTGCATAAAAATTGCATTCATCAGCAACGCAGGAAATTTTTAGCGGAAACTTTCATAAAATCGGTTTTTGATACTACCTGACATTATGAGAACAAACTTTTTGGTTTGCTCGATAATCAATGTAATCTATAAAAATTGACTTGACGTAACTTTGAGTGAAAATTTAATCGATAGCATACAACACTTTTCTCTCTTAAAAAGAAATTACTCATCTCGGCACCGCCTTTCTGAAAGCTACTGCACTTTAAAAAAAAATTCATTTTTCAACGCTAGACCTACCGGCCAAATATTCGGTTACTAAACAAATGTTGTTTGTCGGAAGGAACTGTCAGTTTACTTTGTGAAATAATGCACAATATAATTTTAAATGAATAACAAAATAACCAACCATATATTTTTCTATTTATATGTATCATAAATAGGAGACAAATATAACAGAAATAACATTACAGGTCATTTTGACAGGCTTTTGGTAGGTTTAGTGTTAATGCAGTTTTATCACCTTGAAAACCCTCGCTCGTTCTTTCCGGAAAGGACATTGTCTCTTGATATGAAATTGATGTAATAGAAACTATAAAAAAATTAGTCGACAAAAATGTTTAGAAACACTTTCTTCGTTATCGGTCTAAAAACATTCCGTTTCAAGGGGGACTTTTGCAAGATCTTTTTTATTTGTTATGCGACACGGATGGATTCGTGAAAAGTGGCCTCGTTTGGATTTAATACAGCCCTGTTTAACTTTACCTGAACGCGCGACGGAGAGGTGGCAACGAATTGGGAAAGGAAAAAAGATGTGTGCGCGGGCATCGTCGATAAGGAGGCGCGTGTGTACGTAAATACTGTCCGATCGATAAACATTCGCCTTGACACGATATATCCGGAGGGCCGTTCTTTTCGCCTCGACCCTTTTATTCGAATTCGTCTCTACCACGGGTTTTCTTCATCTAACGCGTGGCAAGCACACGCGTGATCCGTTCCACGCGCGACTCCCGTGATCGTAACTTATCTCGAGCAACTATTTTAAAGAACGCATCTTCGCGCCCCTTATCATTTTGTTTTTATTATATTTTAATTTCATCGACGCTCTTTCAATTGAAACGAAGAAAGTGTCCCGGAATAATTTATTCATAGCATCGAAAGTGTTTCTCGTTAGAAGATAATAATAATATAAATATAAATCATTATATACATTATTTATATTATAAAATCATAATATAAATAATACATTAATATAATAATATGTTTTGAGGAATAAGAAACATTTAAGAAATCAGAAGGAAATAGCAGTTTTATCGAATTTGTATTTATTGAATTTGAAACACCCTGAGAATAATCTATTCGTTTTTACAGATGTTTAGTAACTTATCACGAAGTGGGATTATGAGAAATGTATGAACATAATGGCATAATACGGAAACGATATTATTTACGCAATAGGTAAGCAGGGATATAAAATTGCGCTTTTGTGGAAAAATCGAGTGTCTGGTGTCTGGAAAAGGTACGTAGTTGAACGGTCATAGACGGTGGTTAACTACGTGTTATATAAACGAGAATCCAGTACGAGCGGAAGCTAGAGGTCTCTCAATATCTACTCTCACTGTTCGGTTACGTAATTCCGCTGGTCGTTCTCCGGTTTTTCATTTTATCTGTTCTGTCCGAAAGAGACGAGGGAAACTCGAATCAAAACCTTGGTGATAATTAAATCCTGAGTAATTTCGCGTTATTAAAGAGACCTTCCAAAAACGTGTGTAAGACTGAAAATACAGATAAGCTTCCTATCGGGAGAGATACACAAGATCCGTGTTTCCCGTGGCAGAAAGTTTATTTATTCGTGGTTATTTAATTCCCGCAAACATTTGTGGAAAGATTAAGAAAGAAAGCAAGACGAATAATCTTGCGCCCTTGCGACGTAACGTTGTGCAATTATTTTTGTGTATTTATGTAATTGCTTTTTTTTTTAGCTCTTCTCTTGACATAATGGAACTTTTTTTAAACTGGAGAAGCTCGGCTCTGTTTGCGATACTAATTGCAAGTTATTTAGAAATACTTGATACTACGAAAATATTTAACAAATCATACTTTGTAATTCTTAATAATTGAAACTAAATCTAATCATCTTTATTTACAATCATCGCAAATATTAATTTTTCAATATTACAATTACAAATATTACAATTTTTCAATATTGATGATAATTGAAAAGAAACTCAACCGAATTCATGTTGGATTATCACAAATATTCAAATTGCGATTTTTATTTTTTTAATATTTGTGATCATTTAAAATAATTCATTCGAATCGTGTTTATTTTGAATTGTCACAAATATTAAACTTGCAATTAAAAACAAATATTCGTAATAATTAAAAATGAGCGACCGTGTTTACTTTGAACTAGAACAAATTGAAAAAAAATTGCAATTCGTATCGCAAACATAGCCGAGTCTTCCTGCGATAAAAAAAGGTTCCTTATCTTTCCTATTGCGTAACACGCCGCTGTATTGCTCGTATCGCGCGCATTATTTCGCACCGATCCATAATTAACTCGCGCGTCAGTTAACAGAGATCGTTTGATAAATCGTAATCGGTGGCATGCAGCCGAGATATTCTGCAATTTTTCTCCATATGGATACTTCTCGTTCTCGAGGAAGGCCCGTGCTCAATTCGGTGGACACTTTTCGGAACGTTCTTCGGGGAAGGTGTCCTGATTCAAGTGTCGCGAGCCACGCGAGTCTCTAATGTCCACAGTGTTTCTGGAAATAGAAATAGACGCCTCGCTTAGAAGGTGGCGGATACTTGAATCATCGTTAACGACTCGATCACGTTGCTTCCTCCATTCTTGGTCATTCTATGTGCGTGAGCACGTACGTTTGTGTCGCAGAGAATTTTTTTTTGTTTTCCCAGCAACAGCGGTACATATTTTGTCATTGGCAAAATTGTCTTCCATCAAATTACCCAGTTGGGTGTTGCGACCTTTTCGAATAATGTGCACGTAAATTGTGTCCTAAAGATGAAGCGGTGCTGAGTATATTATATTTTTAATAAACACATTTTAATAGTTCGTGGCTTGCATTACTAAAGAGAAAACACGCACAATCCACATCTGTGTTCTCTCTTTTAAAAATATCTCTACAAAATGTACGAATATATCTTGGTTTTTACACATATTTTTTGTTTTTCTAATAACACGGTGAATATTTTGCAATTTCGTATTTTTCCAGCAAGTAACACTAAACACATTTTTTTCTAAAATTTCAGTTTTTCTTACCACTACTGTGCTATTAAAATTAGTATCGTCGTTTCTAAAATTGCAGTTTATCAAAAAATTTCGAATCTTGTTTTTTTTTCTCCTCCATATCACTGTACGTTCGTATCCCAATAATGCATTATCTCCCTAGCGAAACGATACACATTTTTTAATACGTTGAAAAGCATTAACCATTCGACAGTCGAATAGCATACAAATACATATAACTGAACAGCGCTGTCCCTGGAATTGAAATTCATTACGGGAATTGATTACTAGAATTGTTCAAAGATTTCGACATATGAGACGACCTTCTTTTTTCACCTTCATCATGCACCGCTATTTTGATATCACGCACTGCTGTACCGTATTAAATTTCGTCGTACGAGCGTAATTTAAGTTCCGTTGGTCCCCAGTTCCGATGTTGGTTTAAGGGTCATCGGTAATTCCGGTCCGATGGTTTGCTTTTTCAGTCCAGATTTCACTTGCAGCCGTTTAATATACACGGCTCCGTGTACGCAACAGCTGCACACGCGAGGCTCCTAACGCTTCTGAAAATAGAAAGTCATTTATTTGGTGGATGTTAAATTTCCCGTGTCATTAGTTGGAGATTATTCACATCCGAAACATAACTCCTGCTTCTTCGCGCTATTGGAATTTTGATGCAAAAAATTGCCCGGTTTCCGATTCCACGACTCGCAGACCTATCTCACTCTCATTTGAAACGAAAGCTCGATGTTTGGCTCTCCACGTTGAAACAGTGAACTTTGAAGTCTGAACTTCTGATTCCGAACAACTATTCCCGAGTGCATTGTACTTTGTTCCATCGGTATCTCAACTTTTCTTCCGTTTACAATTGTGGTCAACGAAGACTGCTATTCGGCATAATAATATCTCGCGATGAAGATTCCATTTTCAGTGTTCGCTATCGCGCTATTGTCAATACTAACCGTTTAAGTACCACGGAACACTTTAGCCAGATATCAATAATTCTCCGTCTTACGAAACGTCTGTACTACCGTTTTTGCAAATAGACAGATGCAACGTACAATTTTTCTAGGGATTATTACTTTATTAAAGAATCATAGATCCTACAATTTTCTTTATTTACTCCAGTGCGATAGCATGGCTTTCAAAGATCAAGATTGGAAGATTGATAAACAAGAAATTGATAATAATCCACCTGTGTTGAAATCTGATCGTGTAGCTTTGAGAGTTGAAAAAAATTGATTGAAACGTCAAAAGAGTTTGTTCATATAAATTACGATAATTTTTGAAAAATTTCCAGTTAGATGAAGATGAAATTGAAATTACTCTAGCGCAGTGATTCTCAATCTTTTTAGGAACGCAACCCGTATTTTCCCACAAAAATCTATCGCGACCCACATGATTTTACATCTACAGGATAAAAAAGTCATTCTAAAAAAACAAAAATACTTATTAATTTATTTATCACTGCAATAATAATAGGAATCTTATGACGGTTTCCGAGTAATTTTCGGTATTTATATACAGTTTAAAAACATACATTTCTTAGAATCTGTATAATTAAAAAAACTTCCCACGACCCATCAAAAATTGACTCGGAGCCCACCAGTGGATCGCGACCCACGATTTGAGAAACGCTGCTCTAGCGTTTTGCGAATCGTCTTACGAATTGTCTTATGAATACATGTAACTTGTAGAAAATCACCGATGACTAATGGCCTAAGTAGTATTTCCCGGGAACGGCGGATAATTAAAAGAGAGTGGCGCACACTCGCAATTAATCGGAGTAATTACAAAGACGATAGTCCCCCCCCCCCCCCCGCCCCCCACCTCTGAAGGCGGAATAATACCATAATGGATGAATCGTAATTGTTGGAAGTCAATGTTTTTCGTTCGTTTGTTACCTCCTCGCTGACGAAACCCACGCGATACCCGCATATACAATGTGGGCCATAAACTGCATAATGAGAGAACCATTAAGTATTTGATCGTTCCGACAGTGAGAAAATATTATCCGGTGTTAACGTTTCCCTCTACGAACGACAGGACGAAGGGAGTGTGCAAAAGAAACGGGAATTCCGTTACACGACGTTGAAATTTAATCTTGTCGAAGGTACTGGAAACTTTTGGAAAAATTGTGGCTCAATTAGAAGGCACACGACGGGGAGAAAAACAATAAACATATCCGTTATCTTGAACGGAAGTTATCTCGTTCGCGGAACGTACTGGAGCAATGAAGATTTATAATTATCGATTACTTAATTGAAAATCGTTATCAGCTGACGCTAATCAATACCGAGGATCACGTACACGGTGGAGGAAAATTAGAAAAACATTTTTAGTATAGTACTCGATTAATTGTTGTTAATATATATATGGTCGATTCCACGTCAAATCGCACAGCTAAATTCTTCGAAATTCTGATTTTGAGATATGTTATAGAGGGAGGTGAGACAAGCCACCCGAATTTTTTTTTTATTTTTTATTTTGACTTTCGAGGAGTTATAAGACTTTGAAAAATTGGGACACTTTTTCTTCAAACATTTCTAGGCGCGGTCTGGCTTGCCGTAGAATAATTTGCTTTTTTAAGTTCGATTCAGAAAAGATTGTAGTTTAACGAGAATTTTCAACCCATTTCAAAAAGTTTATTTTTCAACGCATAATTCATAAAAATAAATAATAATCGTTAATTTGACTGTCTGGGCCCTCACCGAAAATTATGAAAAAATTATATCCTTGTAGCGCGTTTCGAGACGAAGAGTTTGCAAAAAAAGGCGGCCCTGCGTAACGACCCCCACCTCCCAATTCAGCGTCCTTGCTGGCAAAATCAGTAATTCCGAGGCGGTTACACTTTTTCTTGAATTACTCCGAAGTTACTGCGTGTTTGGGGCTGCCTTTTTTTGTAAACTGTTCGTCTCGAAACGCGCTACAAGGATATAATTTTTTCATAATTTTCGGTGAGGGCCCAGATAGTCGAATTAACGACTATCTTTATTTTTATGAATTATGCGTTGAAAAATAAACTTTTTGAAATGGGTTGAAAATTCTCGTTAAACTACAATCTTTTCTGAATCGAACTTAAAAAAGCAAATTATTCTACGGCAAGCCAGACCGCGCCTTGAAATGTTTGAAGAAAAAGTGTCCCAATTTTTCAAAGTCTCATAACTCCTCGAAAGTCAAAATAAAAAATAAAAGAAAAATTCGGGTGGCTTGTCTCACCTCCCTCTATAACATATCTCAAAATCAGAATTTCGAAGAATTTAGCTGTGCGATTTGACCTGGAATCGACCATATATATATATCTTGAAAAATTATTTAAATATCCATTTTCTTTGCGCAGAAGTTACTTTTTTACGAAACATGTTAGAGCAATACAGATTTATGATTATCAATTACTCAATGAAGTAATTAAATAGTGATTCGAGTAGATCAATTACTCAATTAAATGATTCATAATCGTTATCGCCTATCGCTCGTTCGATATCGAAGATCTAATATTATAAAAGATCGTCGCGTGAAAATGAACAAAAGGATACATCGTAACAAATATGTATGATTTTAAATATGAAGAATTCACGAAAATTCGTTTTTCTTTCTCGTGAATATTACGGATAACAGAGGTTTGTTTAATCTCATCCCTCTAGAGAAAATTCCCCCGGCGCGTTATGTTCCCCCAAGTTATCCGAGCGATTAGCTTCTGTGTAAGTTTAAAGTCAAGCCGACGAGACCGGTCGAACCTAAAAGTGGAATCGGTCACTGTATGTCATTCGCTCGTAAATGCGATCAAAGGGACCGAACCGACGTGCTCGTCGGGGTTACTACCGATTTTTATTCGTCCCTTTAAGTTTCCATTACGTCATATACTCTACTCGTCGTCCAAGCGAGATAAGAAAAATCGAAGGTATTGAGATTTCGCGAATGCGTAAACGTGTACCGTAGTAATAACAAGCGCGAAAGAAAACGTAGGTACTCGAACGGTGAATGCGTTTCCTACATTCTCAAGTTCTTTTCGTACGAATGCACGGAGAAAAAAGGGATCGTTGGTAGGAGATTGAATAGGGCTGAAAGATCATGCTAAAAATAGAGTGTACTCTTCGGAGTTCTTCGACGCGATCAAAGGCGGATGCGCGCGGAATTCCCCCCCCCCCCCCCCCCGATGCCTTCTGCCTCTTATCGGGCTTTTAAATCTATGTTTTACGGGCTAGAAAAAGCAAAAATGAATTCCTCTCCCAAATTGAGTGAACGCGAAATGGAATCGCGATGCTCTGATCCGCAAAGTTGAATTTATTCAGCTTTCGAGCTTCGATGAATTTTACGATGATTTCCCAGTGGCCCTGGAATTTGCGTCGCGCGTTTCATTTTCAACAGTGTTTCCAAAACTTGTGCGTTCATTTTCGGCGTAACCGTTTGAGATTATTTTTGAGCTGAGTTAAACACAAATTTCAATAAAGTTGACATTAAACGGCTCAAAGTCATTTATAATATCCCTTAATGTGAACGTTTGCTGTTAATATTGAAAACTTAATAACAGCTGAATATACCCAATGTGTAATCGGTTTCAATTTCTCAATTTCCACATGGTTTTATTTAATATAGCGATTTCAGTGTCAAGCTCCTGAGGTATTTCAATTATATCTCACCTTCCCTCGAGCCGCACTTACTTAGATTTGAGAAAATTGAAAATTTTGAAAATAATCTCTTCGATTTCTCTACGATTTAATTATCGATGATCCCGTAGCGCTTCGTTAAATGACATTCGAATTTCTGGGTTGCGTTGAAATCCGAGCCCGACGATCCTGATTCCTAATTAGGAGGGCTGGCGGGGCGATGTTCTCGGGACGGGCCATAGAGTTCGAGATTTTTGTAGTCCCTTTAAATTTGTTGTTGTGTCACGTCCGCAGGATGGGCTTGTATCCCCTGTTACACGTGGCGAAAGAAAACAAGGTGCAGTCCGGCCGGTGCAGCGGGTCACATATTTCCCGAACGGTTAGTAGAGCTTTAGGGCCAAGCTCGTTTGTGCCACGGCATTCGCCCAATGGAAACACGCGTGTACGCGTTGTTGACAATTCGTTCCTTGGCCCCATTATTCGCCGGAAAAGGGCTACTGTGTCGTAACGCCTGCGTTTCGTTAGCGAGATAGGGTTTCGCGTGTGCCTTTTGTACGGCAAATACTTACGGCGAACTGGAACATCCATCGTTCGAGTTTTAATTAACCTGATTAATCGTGGGAAGTGTTAACGAGATGCACCCGTAACATTTCGGTAGATTGGAAGATTTGGAAATTGGTTTTCGGATTGCGGAAAATTGACTCGCAAGAATTTCGTACGCAGGGTCAGTGATGGTAAAATATGATTTTATTAAAAATTTTCGATTTTTAAAGTCAGTTGATCAAAATTGAAAATGGAATAGGTTAAGAGTTTATAGACATCGATTTTAAGTTCTCGGTTTTAGAATTTAAAAGTCAAATCGATTATTGGAGAAGAAACAAATTGGACCATTATAGAATCGATCGGCCCTGATTCATGCGTATGATCTTTATCATCTTGACTGTCTCAAATGAATTTATTAATTCGTATTAATCAATTTAAGTGCGAGGGGTTATTCGAAATATATGTGACGCTGAAATTTATTGTCTATTTTCTCGCAAATACCGTTACGATTCTTTTCGCAATTCGCAGACGTTGTAAGTTCCAGCGGTAGCCCCGGACGTCTAATTAATCAAGTTTCATAATTAAAGGTAGAATTGCAGTCGACTAGATTACCTTTATGAATGCGTGGCCGAGCGGTCGCATTCTGCACCCGATGTTATTTAGATAAAAGGTGACGTCGCGAAAGTAGTGGCGTTGCACAATAGTCGGACGTGAAAATTTATAACCGCGTATAAGACTAGTCGGAATTAAAAAAGAACTCTTTATTTACTGGGAGTAAAGGCAGATCCAGCATTCGCTGCAAGGACTAGGAAACCCAGCAAAACCTAGTCAGATCTCAATAATGAAATACAAATAAGATGTAGATAAACCACACTAGGCGCTCAAGGCGTTATTACTCTCACTACACGAATATATATATACACGAATGCTATACGAATGACCAACGAATAATCCACGACTGAAGATTCAAGAGTCTCCCCTTGAGAGTCACGCGGTCTCTTATATGTATATCCTTTTGGGCCGCAGGGGTCCCTCCAATGGGGTGGCATCCCTTGATTCCTCTCCGTGATTGGCCCGCCCGTGCGGGTGGTGTTGCGGGGCCTTTTATGCGTCGTCCTCTCGGGGTAACGACGCTACGGGTGTTACAAGCGCGTGCAAAAGAAAAAGAGGCACAAAAGAAACAGCAACTGTAAATGCCGAGGGAGGGATTGGTAATTTGTTTTATCGCGTGGAGAGAGAGAAGATAATAAGCCTCAAACTTCCCGTAATGACCGTGAAACCATCGCGGGGATAACCGAGTACCTCGATAGGGCCGCCAAATAAAGAATAAAGTAATCGAGTGGATCGAAAGTTGTCACAGGAATAAAGAACAAGAGAAGCGGAGTTCGCTAATTCATTTCAGTTATAGTTTATAATTACCCCGACGAAAATTTGGTTAAAATGAATTTTAAGTTAATTTCGTTAATTAAACGATGCACTTCTATCGTGACTTGTCTAAAATTACAATTCAGTATTTTATACGTAATAATGCGACATTGAACGAAATTACAATTTGCACGTTTTACGTATCAACGGTGTGGTAACGTCATGTTTCTAGTTATGGTTCGATATTTTGTACGTCAAAAATGCGTAACTATGTATATTATATTCTTATTCCGATCGGAACCGTTGATTTTTCTATGATTCTAAATTAAAATAATGCTGCCTCTCCTCGTATTGGTCGCAAAAGATCTTATCTACCAACGAGCGTTCAATCCGTCATCGTTGAAAATAGCAAAGGAGATAAAGAACAGAGCTGTTTGCGGTATCACCGATGAAATAAGAAGAACAAAAAAACAAACGGTAGATCGATAATTTTCCGCGCCCCGTTGATTATTTTGCTTCCCATCGGTGCACAGGGCTTTTCGATTAATCAATGACCCAAGTCCGCCATCTGTGCATGCGTAATCAGAATCTCTTTGTCCTTCGTTCGGCCCCGATGCCGGCTCTCTTTTTTTTTTACTTTCTTCTTTTTCGAAGCCACCACGCTTGTTCAACCTCATGGCAATTCCCCCGAAAATGAAAGGGGTGGGCAGGCTTCGTCTAGACGTAGCAAACGACGACCCTTTTCTCGAAGGACGAAGGGAAGACTGCGTGGACAAAAACCTTTGTCAGGATGATAACGTGGAAGGATGCTGGAGTTCGAAAAGTTGAAACGTAGTTTAGTCGAATATGCGTGTTTGATATTCCGTGGATTATAATTGAGGCATTCTCCGGGCAAAGGGCCTATACGCCAAATGGCGGTTTCGAGAAAAAGGCAAATGAAAGTTTTCAATATTTTTATTGTACAGTATTTTGACTTTAAATATCTTCCACGAATATAGTAATATAGTAAAAACCATAATAAAGTATTTTATTCTTGGATTTATGCGATACATAGTTTTTTTCCAGATTATTCACCTAAGAATACATATACGAACCTCTCATGTGCCCTTCTTCCAAAGAGCAAAGTTTTCTTAACCAGCAGAACGAACTCAATTTTTGTTTTGCATATAATAAAATATTAATAAGCGTATAAAAACATTTTGTTACCGAAAATTAACGACACAGATTTATGTAAAAATTCAATATCGTAATAAGATAGTCATACAATAACAAAAAAATAAATAAATAGGTACAAAATATGTATAAAAAAAAAAGTTGTTTACCATAGATACATTATATTATGATGGTCCATTAAAAAAAATCTCCGGAAAAGGGGCCTATCCACCGATTATTTGTCATTATTATTCGTGCAAAACGAGAGAACCTGGGTCTGTGATACTGTTATTTCAATAATGTTTATCGTATTAATAGTATCTACAATGATACGAGTTTTATGAATATTATTGCAGTCTGACGGAGTTCGCTTCGATATGCATGGATAGGAATAATAATAATTGCTATTCATGGCGCGTTGTTTAAGATTAATGATATTTCCAGAAGTAGAAAACTTTTCGCCGAAAATTAAGAAAAGCAATTTTGCAAAATACCAATTTTAGACACGGTAACTCGATTTATGCTATCGAGAAATGATAATTCCATTATGCAAGAATTATCTGAAATAATTATTAAATATTCACCGGAAAAAAGAAAATAATTGTGCCATTCTTGTAACTTAACGAGTATCCACGTTTTTTACAACTTAATTTTTCTCTTTATATTTCTATCCGATTTCCTAACTCCCGGGAAAGATATCAAGAGACAAGGTCTTGTCTCGGCCAAGTACAAGGTATATACAATTTCAAAAATGGAACGTATATGTGTGTATTGTATGTATTGTATATGGTCGATTCCACGTCAAATCGCACAGCTAAATTCTTCGATATTCTGATTTTCAGATATGTTATAGAGGGAGGTGAGACAAGCGACCCGAATTTTTAAAAAATTTTTTTATTTTGACTTTCGAGGAGTTATGAGACTTTGAAAAATTGGGACACTTTTTCTTCAAACATTTCTAGGCGCGGTCTGGTTTGCCGTAGAATAATTTGCTTTTTTAAGTTCGATTCACAAAAGGTTGTAGCTTAATGAGAATTTTCAACCCATTTCAAAAAGTTTATTTTTCAACGCATAATTCATAAAAATAAAAAATAATCGTTAATTTGACTGTCTGGGCCCTCACCGAAAATTATGAAAAAATTATATCCTTGTAGCGCGTTTCGAGACGAACAGTTTGCAAAAAAAGGCAGCCCCGTGCACGCAATAACTTCGGAGTAATTGAAGAAAAAGTGTAACCGCCTCGGAATTACTGATTTTGCCAGCAAGAACGCTGAATTGGGAGGTGGGGGTCGTGATGCAGGGCCGCGGCACCTAATCATAATTTTCGGTAAGGGCCCAGACAGTCAAATTAACGATTATTTTTTAGTTTTATGAATTATGCGTTGAAAAATAAACTTTTTGAAATGGGTTGAAAATTCTCGTTAAACCACAATATTTTGTGAATCGAACTTAAAAAAGCAAATTATTCTACGGCAAACCAGACCGCGCCTAGAAATGTTTGAAGAAAAAGTGTACCAATTTTTCAGTCTCATAACTCCTCGAAAGTCAAAATAAAAAATAAAAAAAATCGGGTCGTTTGTCTCACCTCCCTCTATAACATATCTGAAAATCAGAATTTCGAAGAATTTAGCTGTGCGATTTGACGTGGAATCGACCATATATATACAATATATACAATACAATCGTTTCATTTATTCAATATTTGTTCATGCTCTTCTACATCCAAAATCAGAGCTAGGACAACAAAGCCGAAAACATGCACATTTTCTTAAATTCTTCCAAGGCTCCTCGACACAATAGCGTCCTTTTTGCACCGCTCGACGGGATAGGCAATAAAACATCTGACTACCAGGGTCACTCCGTCAAGGAATCGACGATGACGATGGTACGGTGAGAATACGCCGACGTGATCATGCGATGGAAGAGACCTTTAATTAACCGACAGTAGAGTAACGCGTAATGTCTTCCACGCGTGGTAGTTTAAGGGGAGATCTACCTGTGAATAGGTAAAAAAATCTAAATTTTTTTATTGCATTTTCATAAAGTATAACGTCCAAAGAATGTATTCCCAAAGTTTTATGCTTCGATTCCAAAAATTGATAAAGTTACAACATTTCGACGTATGAAAAGGAATGCGGGTCGATTTTGTAATCATAAAGTATGATATTGTTATTTTGTAAACATGGTTTTGTTAGGGCCGCGAGTCAGTAGGATGTGGAATATCATGTTGAAACTTCAGATCAATCCATCGTGGACTTTTTGAGATTTTAGACCCGCCGCGCTGTGTGAACAAATTAGTCCTGCCGAGTCACAATTTTTTCAATTGGCGCGGAAAAAATCTCAAAAACTACGCGACGGATTGCTCTAAAATTTTAACAGGATATTCCACACCCTCCTCGCTCCCCTTCCTGCCAAAATCATGTTTATAAAATAACAATATTGTACTTTATTATTACAAAATCGACCTAAAACATCGTGCGATTTCATACTTAGAAATGTAGACGTCCGGCATTTTCCCAATTTTCAATAAAAATGATTAATTCTGGCAATAAGGTTGTAGAAAATCTTCAGGATTAAGAATAACTAAAAGAATTTAATTTTGGTCCAACCGGAGAGCAAGAATTACCCACGCCAGCAACATACAATTTTTAAGCACGGCTTCATGACAGGCCAAATAAAACCAATAAACAATTGATTAAAACTGTTTCAAAAATTCTCATGTATGACCAACAAGTAGCGAATAAACTGCAAAAAGAATTACGGCGTTAGGCGTACTGGAATGTTAAAAAAAAATGCATGAAATCTGACCAATTTTCGGGCCGTTCAAAGGTAGATGGCCCCTTAATACTAAACTTACCAAAACCCGGTCAAAATGACCCGTAATGTCATTTGTGTTATATTTATCTCCTATTTATGATACATATAACAATTAAAATATATTAACAATTATATAATTATGTATTAACTATATAATTAATTATATATTAACTATATAATTATATAATTATGTGTTATATATTAACAAATATATAACAATTAAAATATATGATTGATTATGTTATTATTAATTTAAAATTATGTTGTGCATTATTTCATACAATAAACTGATCATTTCTTCCGAAAAACCACATTTATTCGGCAATCGGTTATTTGGCCGGTAAGTTTGGTCTTAAGGTATGTCCGCGATTTTTCTCATCAAAGTTCTCGCCGCGATCCGATTTTGTAACGAGGGAAATAAAGCTGATTCTCGGCGCACGGGATATTCAAAAGCGGCGAGCGTTAAAAGTATCTTTATACGGTCAGCAGACAGTTCTGATTTCCACGCGCGGAAATAAGGAAATCACGGATTCCAGTTCTTTTTGGTTCTCCCTAGGGAGCTCGTCGACGCGTAACAGAGGACGATTTATAGGATCGTTCGCAAACGGCCCGCAATGGTCGTTACCCCTTTTCAGCCTCGCGACTGATTGTACGGTGTACGTGTATTCCGACAGCGCGGCTCTAACAAGCGTTAAGAAATTCTTGGCGATATAACACGGAATATTTCGATTGTCGTTGCACCATTTTTTAACGTACTCTTGCCTCCAAAGGATTGAGTCTTGGGGGGAAGAGCGAAAGATTCCTTATAATTACGAGTGACTACGCGTTTTTTATTTTAATACAGTGTTGACAGGCAATTTTACAATGTCTGGGCATGAAAACACGAGTTAACTGGTGACCTGTCAACCAGGTGTCAAAAGAGTGTCGTTTATCTGGGAGACTGATCTAGATCTCTATTTATTTTTCGGCGCGATGGATTTCTTATAATTATGTGATTATAAGTATGCATCTTGTTTCAAAGGACAGTCCTTTATTTTAGGACGGTTTGATTTATATGTGTTTTTTATTTTTATACCGTGGTAGATTTGATGTGATTGTAATAACTGTGATTATACACCTCTTATTTTAAAGGATGGTTTGATTTGGATTTTTGTTTAATTTTGGAATACTGAAGACTGTGTAATCGCGGTCGGTACACGGATTTTTTTTTTTTTCAAATCTATTCCAGTATTTATTTTTGACGAAAAATGCACGGACACTATAACTATAAAGATTAGAATTCTTCCGAAATACTTTAATCATCCCTTGGAACGTGAAACGCATCGTTATCTATTCTCGATAACACCAATCAAAATCGACCAAAGAACTGTGTAAGAAAACTTAAAGTCATACTCTCGATCGGGTTAGATTCCGATAACTTTGGCGCCAAAAAATAACGATGTCTTTAGATAAAGCTCATCGAGTTGAGCAGAAAAGACCTGTACGAAAAATTGATATCTCGAATAGTTTTCGAGATACCGAATTTTTAAATTAACAAATTTTCTTTTTTTTTTCATTTTAATTTTTGTATTATATTTTTATTTTATTTACTCAATTCTGATAATTTTGGTGATTAAAAATTGGAATGTCTTTAGGTAAGCCCATCTATAAAAAAAAAAAATGATTAGTTAGATCCCCGCCATCATGTAGCTGCAGCACTGCTTGCTGTAGAAAAAGTTAACACATTGGCATAAATTATTCTATAAACAATTACAAGTGCTTGCTTGTTTTAGAAATAAAAGTTTGGAGATTCGGAGGTTGCGTAAAGTAGCTTTGTTCCTGAAAAAATAACTTGATTCAAATCAATAATAACAATAATTTATTAGAATTAATTATTATTGGTCTGAGTCTGACTGAGAATCGGAACTTGGTTTATCAAAGTCGAATTCATGATCAATAGGAAGTTCGGGCTCATTCTTATGTTGTGGAAACAGTTCTTCAAGCTCATCTCTTTCTTCTTTGAGTGGTTCGAGATCTTTTAATCGTAATGGTTCATTGTTTCCTCCATTCCAACCGAGGTATACTCTCCTCATATCTTCAAAAAACTGTATAATGTGTGATTGGCGGTACTTGGTAAGATCTTGGCGGTTCTTGGCACCACGGATACTATGGTTTCGAGGCGACACGACGCGGCGAGAAGCTCTACGCTTTTTCGCGGACTGGCAAAAGCCAGAGCTTTATCTAAAGACATCATAGTTTTTTGCCATAAAATAAAAATATATTTAAACATTTTTTTTGTTTTATTTAAAAATTCGATATCTCGAAAACTATTCGAGAACTATTCGAGATATCTATTTTTCGTACAAGACTTTTTTTCTCAACTCGTTGAGTTTCATCTATAGACATTATCGTTTCTTGGCGCCAAAGTCATCGGAATCTAACCCACGATCGTAATATCGGCTCTATCACCCCGTGATAATACTAAGGGACATTTACTGTTATGAAACGAATTGCGATGCACAAAAGTTTCCTTCGCTGCGACATTTCCACGCTACAAAAACCTTGCACACGTAATTAGCGTAATAAATTTATCGTGCGCACTTCCTCCTCGTAACGCATAAATTTAATCGTTCGCATCAATTTCGATGCGAGCGTAAAAATTCCACGAGACTCGTTTCTCCATTTTTCTCCGGAGCTTTTTAATAGTGGACAGTGCTTTCGTTCCTGTGGCCACGCTTCTCAGAACCTAGATCGTTACTTTAAACGGAAAATTATGCCTAATTATACGGGGGGGATGCCTGTCCACGGGGCGCGGTTCGACGTATTGTGGGGCATATCAACCAGTTAGCTGTTTTTGACGAGTATACTCGTCATGCAGAGTAGTAGTTACCATTTGTCATTTAAATTGAAATTTTACTGAAAACGAAGATATACTCGCAAATTTTGTGCATCATATTTTTGAAGGGAAAACTCAAAAGTGGTTTCTGTATTTTTTTCTTTAATAATCGGAGCCGCGAACTATTAAAATATAGTTGTTAAATATAATATACTCGGCATCGCTTTATCTTTGCGAATTTAGTTGCACACTTTTCAATGTGATCGCAAAAGCTAACTGGTTAAGGGGAGATAGAACATATGTATATGTACATCGCCTGTTTTTTGAGGAACTTTTTCTCTGATATTGCTGGGTAGATTTATTTGAAATTTGATATACTTATGATTGACAATAATACCTATGTATAAGATACAATTTCATTTTTTATGTGAACATTTATTTGTTCGGTGGCAATGACGGCTCAAAGATGACGCCTCAAAAATTCACCGGCCTAAAAGGAGATCGGTACAATAATCCATAATAGAAATATACAGAAGATATCGTTAATTTATGCAAAAGGGCTTTGCACAAACCTCGAAAAAATAATAAAATTCCTAAAATTGCAAAAAAGGAAACGATTTATAAAAAAGATGTCACTTTTCTTTCATAAGTAATCGTTGATAACTTTCTTTGGCATTCAAAATTAAAGGTTTTAGAGTGTTGCGTAAAGGCCAATTAGTTAAGGAACATTCTCTGACAGTTTGAGCGAAATCGGTCGATTAGTTTTGGTGCAATTGATGCCGGCGCGACAAATTTTGCATTCCGAGATAAACGCCTTTAAAGTTTTAGAAAGAAAACAAGCTAGGAAAATGTGTTATATTTAATCTTAGTGCGGTTTTTGAAAAATCTGCAATACCTGGACCATACACATAATAAACCTTCCTCTTCATAAAAATGCTGAAGTTCGGTCGATTTTTTTTCGGTTTTACGAGCAGTTCGAGCCTCCTTCGTGTTATTCATACTGTCGTGATTTTGATGCACGACGCGACAGAAGTCCAACATACTGCCCTGTATTTCGCTTTCACGACCAATAGTGATGTGTATGTCTTGCATAGTTTCAAGTGCAAAATTTAAATATAAATATAAGTGTAATCCGGAATTCACGCAATAAACTTGAAAGTAATCAAATAAAATTTTCATTATTATCGATTTCTTCGATTTTGTTTCTCTATCAGAAATCTTGCTTCAAATTTCAAGTTGCATATTTACGTGGAATACGTGAATATGCAACATAAATATCTGTACAACCGTAACTCGGATGTACGCGTGCAATAAAACAGACTTTCTATTGAAACCTCCAGTTTAAACGCTTCGGTGCAAAGCGCCAAATGTAGCCGTGGAAACTTTCATTCGCGTTCTGTCAATGCTATCCTGAACATCTTTCGAACACATTTTCTCTTGATAGTTCTTAGTATATTGGCAAAACTAATGCTAATAAAGGGTTAATACGAATGAATAATGCCGAAAAGTCGAGGGTCTCGACTACCTGCGCGCTCTGACTGGCCCGACCGTTCTCACTTCTGATCGATAATAACGCAGAAAGAGATTTATAATCACTTTTACAGTTTTCCTATCATATTACGACAAAAGAAGATGGCGGACTATTTTTTTTCTACACTTACATATGTGTATCCCCCCTTTAAGCGATCGTTAACGGACCACTGCTGGCAGAAAAAACGACGGGGCTAGTTCTGATCAATGATTTCCTTCGTCGAGCGTGTAAACACGTCCGATTAAAAGAAGGGAACGCGCGATTCGTACGCATATTATGCATCCGGTGAACGCGATAAGCTCGAATTGCAACGCCGCGAAACCACATCGCCTTGTTGAATCGTCAACTTTTGTCTGAAACATGATTTGATAAGGAAGCAATTTGAAAAATAATTATGATTTTTTTCTGCCCGTGAGGGAGGCGGGGGTGGGACTGTGATGTTAACGAACGATGATCGAGGGTCATCGATTGCTAATTGGTAGATGATTCTTTTTCACTGGGGTGTTATTTATTGAGGTGACATATTTTTGTTAACACAGATAAATAATAAATAGAAGACTCGTGGTATCGTAAATAATGGCCGAATTTATGAAATTTCAATTCCTCACGTATATAATTTGGTAGATTTTATTTAGCGTGGATAGTAAATTTAATCTGTTATTATTCATGGTAAACAAGCTATCGAAAGTTCATGAAAAAATGTTGAAGGTTACAAACTCAATGCTGACTTTTTTGTGCGATATGTAACCGATGAAAATAGCGCATTCAGATTTTTGTCAACAGGTCGATTATTCTCTCTTTTCATAATATTCTTGAATGTACCATAGGTCCAGAGTCATTTAACGATAGTCGATAGACTATAATTTTTCTAGACTTTTAATTCCTCTGGGATTAGCGCAAGACATTTACATAAAACTAACACACAATTTTACCATAAATAGAAGAACGATGAGCCGACCAATGAAATCGAGGCACTCGGTTTTCATTGGCAGCTTTAATATCTTGCACCTTGGCGCAGTCCCTCGAAAGTTATTTACTATTTGCCTCCCTTAGAGATTCGACGAAAAGCTGGCGTTCCAACGTGAAAGATAAAAGTGAAGCGTACCTTTGTGCCATTTCTGCTTTCAATTTGAGGAAAATACGAGCGAAGCGAGCGCGGCGCCACGAATCTCTTGCGTTTTCCTGCTTTCCAAAGTTGCTGCCAGAATTAATCATTTTTATGGAAAATTGGGAAAATAGGGAAAATAGCGAGCGTCCACATTTCGAAGTATGAAATCGCACGTTGTTGGAGGTCAATTTTGTAATTATAAAGTACCATATTGTCATTTTATAAATATGATTCTGATAGGAAAGCGAGCCAGTAGGGGGTGGAATATCCTGTTAACATTTCAGACCAAACCGTCGCATCGTGTAGTTTTTGCGATTTTTGCCGCGCCAATGGAAAAAATGATGACTCGAGAAAAACGCATTTGATGTTTCGTTGGCGTACCAGTCTACAATGTCGAAGTGGTTAGTAAGTTTGTTAATTTTTGTAATTGAAGCATAAAACTTTGGGAATGCATTTTTTATACATTATATTTTATGAAAATGCAAGAAATTTCGATTTTTGACCTATTCACAAGTAAATGGCCGCTTAAGGAGAAATTAAGGAGAAATTCTTCGATGTTAATCAAACTTGTTACTTTATTAACAATTAAACACGAAGTTACTTGTTACTTAAAATGACCAAAAACCTAATATAGCATTTCTCAAACTGCGGGTCCCGACCCACTGGTGAGTCCCGAATCAATTTTTGGTGGGTCGCGAGAAGTTTTTTTAATTACACAGATTCTAAGAAGTTTCTGTTTTTTGAAAGTATTATAAATTCGAAAAATTACCCGGAAACCGTCATACGATTTCTATTATTATTATAGTGATAAACAAATTAATTATAGGATTTGAAGGGAAATCAATGCGCGGAAATAATGAGAACAAAAGAAATAGTTTTATTAAATAAAATCGTCCTCTTAGGACACACTTTGTTACCCACGGCACAGCTATCCGCGAGGCACAGGTTTTGCGGCACAGCTCCTATCCGCTCACGCACGCGGTACTCGAAGAAGAACAACAGACTTCTACTCGCGTGTCCTCGCTTTCACGCTTCTTCGCGTGATCGCCAAGCAATCCAAACAAAACATACACAGAGCGCGCACGCTCGAACTCTTATAACTAGCGCGGGATGTTCAAAATTTTTACAAAATCCTACATAATTAATACGTATTTTCGTTTTTTTAGTACTACTTTTTTATCCTGCAAATGTAAAACCATGTGGGTGGCGATAGATTTTCGGGGGGGAATTTGGGTGGCCGTCCTACAAAAAGATTGACAACCGCTGACCTAATATAACTAATAATTTCGAAGATGTCCTACGACTCTGACTCGCAGGTAGTAGATTACGCGTTTACAGTAAAAGCTGGGTATTTACTGACTGGAGTTTGGAATAATTCTCAAGAGCGGAAAGATCTGTAGAAATGTGGAAACCTAGGGTTTTAGACAAGTGAAATGGATGGAACGAAAATTAACAGGAAAGTTCCGGTCAATGGACAACGGACTGGACATTGAAAATGCATAAATCGGTGAGGATGCGTCAGGAGTAAATCAGAAGGGTTGAGAGTGTAAGTGTACAAAATATTTGCTAGACAGAAAGATAGGAGAAATACGGCGCTCGCTCAAAAATAAGATAACGGTTGGAGTGGGTATCCAACATGGTTACTTAATTCTTGTATTATCGCGAGAATTTCAAATAATACAAGCAAATGATTTGGATATTACTGTGGGTAACCGAAATGTAATCGAAACACCGTTGTCGGAGCAATTACGGGACATTAGTTGAATCCGAATTCGAATATTTCATAGTACTCCGTATACTCTATTGTGGAATTAAAATATCCTTCGGTGCCGAAATCTTAAGAAATGAATCGCAATTGCGAGTCGATCGTAGAAGCGGTAACAAATACCCTGGTGTATAACAATGGACCAAGGGCATTTAAATATAGATTGCGTTATTGTTTTACGCAGAAAATGGTGCATAAAATTTGGCAACGGTGTTCTTTGTTCCAATGGACCTCGTTCGTGAATATTTCGTCGTTCGAAAATAACATTAACTACAGCCGACTGATCGACTTGATTCTCGTGATCGTGGTGCGGTTACGCTGATCGTAAGGTCGAGGAATAGTGATCACTAGACTGCGGATGTTTATGCAAAATGTATAATTTTTATACTGACTTTAAACGGATTTGGAAAACAAATGCGATCAATATACGTGAAATATACGTATAATGTATTGTATGTATAAGATAGAATAAAATAATGCATTAAATCATTCATTAAGTACATAAAATAAGGCACAAAATAATGCATTTTGCATACACATCCGCAGTCTAGTGATCACGATAATTGGTAGTCGTTTAGTGACTAATTTTGGTTATCCGTTTGTTGGCCGATTGCCTTGCAAAGAACGACGCGAGACGTTTATCGCGCGCGCAACAACCAAGTTCCCACTTTTCGCGAGTATCTCGCAACGGACACCGCGCTCTAGAACTTTTTAAACTTTCTACGTTATGTAAAGAAAAAGAAATAAGTTCCCGTGGCGCGATGTTGTTTCAAAATTTATTATGGGATTAGGGAGAACCGGCCTTGATCTGCAACGCTGAGAGATTTCGTGTAATTTAATTTGGTGGCAAACCAAAGAGGGCTTTCGTCAGTTTCTAAATTGTAAGTCACAGTTGGTTCAAGTTTGAAGCTCTAGAAAAGTTTGCAAAAGTTCTTCGCCGTATAAGAGTACGTTTCGAGATATTAATAAAATTTGCATTCGAATCGATTAAATAATAATCTGTGAGTTAATTAAGCTTTAAATGATTAATCAACTTTTGTCGATATAAATACGGTACTTATCTTAATCTCCACAAAAATATTTGCAAACGAATTCGATACCAGATAAATACATAACCCTCTCGTGCGCCACGTTTTCATACGCTTTGTACACATGTGTGTACGTATAATATCGGACGGAAATGCCTTCCCGAAGTAGTTTACTACTACAAATTCGTTACCCCGCCGGTGTTTTTTCTTTGCCCTCTCTTTCATTTCCTTCGTTTCTCCCACGGTTTCGGCACATTTTTTTGTCCTAATAATTTCCCTACACCCTCTGGGCCAAAAGTGGGTACCACAGAGGTTCAGGACTGATTGATCTCGAACTTGGGCCCAGAAGTGACCCAATTGCTGAAAAGAAAACAACAAGGGATTTAACAAAACAAGAGCCCCAAAGGGAATAAAAGCTCAATAGAGATATTTGGCTAGGGAGAAATAGAAATCCAAAAGGGCAATTTGACTAAAAAGTAAAAGACCTAAAACAAGATATTCGGCTGGAAAATGAGAAAAAAATCTAAACTTCGACAGTAATGGCTCCGGGTGTAAAAACACTTTATTGCCTTGTCGGATAATTAAACAGGACAAAAGCCTGTTTTAACAAAAAAGGTAGCTTAAACGCTACCATTCTGCCCCACTAACAGGCAAGGGCATTTTTTAACGGGAAGGCTACGCGGACGAAGCTTTGACACAGAGTGTCAACGACGTAGGCCGGTTAGTCCACCACTCCGCGGTGTGCGTCCCTCTCTTTCCTTCCTTCGCTCCGTCGCGGTCGCACTTGGACCGAGACACACCGATTAGAGCCGACAGCACGCGAGTGTTGGGTGGGCCATTGCTAACACGGTGAGTTAGTGTTAATTCCATGATAATTAATTTAATTACGGAATTACTTAATTTCATTATTAATGCCAATGCAGTTTTATTGAATATATTCCGAGTCGATACCTATATCGACGATTTTCTTTGAATCCTTCAATTTGTAGTCACAATATCGATCAATCGATCGATCGGTCGCGATACGACCCCACGACCCCGACTTCCAAGTCCAAATTTTTCCGCTCGTCGATGAACCATCGCCGACGGTGGCAATTAAACGCGAAACGCGTGACAAATCACGGCCGATTCGCGAACGCGTGTGTTTATTCAAATAATTCCTGGCAGCTTCTTCACCCCGTGCTCCGCATAACAACGGCGCCGACAAGCCCGTGTTTTCTCAGCTGGACCAGCCGGTGCATTCACACCGCGCTGCACCAGAAGCGCATCGCCCTTCTCCCACAACCTCCCGCGACGTTGTCGCCACATGGCTGCACCTTCAACGAACCCCCCCTCCATCTCTCTCTCTCTCTCTCTCTCTCTCTCTCTCTCTCTCTCTCTCTCTCTCTCTCTCTCTCTCTCTCTCTCTCTCTCTCTCTCTCTCTCTCTCTCTCTCTCTCTCTCTCTCTCTCTCTCTCTCTCTCTCTCTCTCTCTCTCTCTCTCTCTCCCCCCCCTCCTCTCTCCTTCTCTCCCTGCTCGTTTCTCTCCCTTGCCTTTTATTCTCGTACGCCGATCCCTATCCAGGGGCGTCCCGAAGGACTTTTCCAAGGTTCGAATGATTCCCGCGTGACGTATGGAAGCGCGTTGGTTTAAGGGTTACGAGACCCTAACAGTTTCACAAAACAATTTGAAGCAAAAATTTCAAAAATTAACAGAGTTACAGTTGTTTGAACTCATGCAGCTTAAGTCACACGGATAAAGTCACTTCTTTTGCGTTTTTCTCGAAACCACGTTTTTCACGGTGCTTTGACAAATAGCTTTAAAATCACTTGTCCGATTTAGTTCACATTTCGTACACATATTCTTTATAAGATTATCTATCCTCTAGCCTAGAATTTTTTCGATACGCTTCTACCATTTGTTTATTATTGTGTTTGGCCTAAAAAATTAAAACTTAGTACTTAAATTATAAACTAATGGTTAAGCGCATCGTAAAAATTCTGTGTTGGACGATAGACAATCTTATAAAGAGTACGTGTTTTAAATCAAAACTAAATGACACGAGTGGTCTTAGAGATATTTGTGAAGCCACCGTGAAAAACGTTGTTTCGAGAAAAACGTAAAAGAGGTATGAGTTTATCCGCGCGGCATAAGCGGCAGAATTTCTTTCAAACCACTGTAACAGTGTCAATTTTCGGAATGTTTGTTTCAAATTAAGTTTAAAATATTCGGTAAAGTACAAACCTCGAAAGAACTAAAAACAAAATAAATCGGTTTTCTGAAAATTTCAGGATGGCGTAACTCCTTAAACGAGGTGCGACACGCTAGCAGAATTGCTATGACGCGTGAACATCATTTCCGTCTTAAATTTGTGATGTCATGGCTTGATAATTAATATTCTAGTGAAACGGCCAGAATCGGATTAAAAATTGCAATTAATGGTAATGAAAGATTATGCTCCGGTAGATGTGAATTTATTATCAGGAATTACCTTGCGAAGTCTGCGTTTCAAGTGATGCGTTTTCCTCGAAACCGCTTTTCTTGATCACGTTGGCACAATTTCTCGAGAAGTACCTGTTCGATTCGCTTGAACTTTGACTGACATATCAAGCATATGTTACTCTATGATGGGTACCTCAAAAATCGTTGTCCGAACAATATTTATTTATAAAGCTTTAGTCAGTCGCGTTGCACGGGTAAGGAAAGGTAGAAAACTCGGAGACAAAAGAACACTCACGGATAATTGTATAAAAGGGCTAGAAATATGTTAGGGATTAGCTAACAAACGAAACAGCAAACAGCCAAAAATATATTATATGTATATGATACTAAGTGGGCAACATATTATCACATACGCTCAAGAGATGCAGAATCTGCAGCAAGCGAATTGTTCCTGGGGCGCAGACTTTAACGCGTTTTTCTCGAAAACTACTTTTTTCGGTCGCGTTGGCACGATTTCTCGAAAACTAATCGTCCGACTCACATGAAATTTGAACCTCATATCAAGCATACATTGCTCTATGAAAGATACCTCGGAAATTGCTGGTGATGCAATATTTCGTTCACAAAGTCGCGGGAAGGTGCGAATTTAGACTAAGATCGATTTTTGTTTTTATGTGTCCGACATTTCCTTATTTCTAAATATTTCTTGTTCTCGGCGGTACCCACAATAGCGACAGTCTTATCATAACGAACAATTGATTCAAAACAAATTTTAGTGCCAGAGGTCTACAAGTAGACATACTATGACAACCGTTATTTTTACAGTCCCAAAAAATTCAAACGTCATGGTCATACATCAGCAAACATGTCCTAAATGTTTCAACTTGATTCCACGAGTAGTTCAAACATTTAAAAAAATGTAGAAATAAGGCGCTATTTTAGGCGTTCTAAACTCCGCCCCCCCCCCCCCGCCCTCCCCCTATTGTAAATTAAATTATAATTGGACCGCGGATTTTATGCTGGTACACAATCTTACGGAAAACTGGGAGAGAAGAGAGAATGAAATAAAAATTTATTAAGAGATCCTAACAATATATTTTGACCGCCTTTGGTACACAAGTGTTTGCTTGGTAATTGCGAGTGTACTTGTAAATATATGTATAAATACTCACATTTTATTCGTATCACGCGTGAATAAAACAGGCCACAATTATTTAAATTTAAATTTAAATTAATTAAAAAAAGACAAGAGTAATTACAATTTTCAAAATTATATTATTATTACTTAACAATAATTAAAATAGTTAGAAAACACTGGGAACTCCGTCTCGCCGGGAGAACGAAAAGCTCGATAGACCCATCATCGGGAGCCTCAGATGAATAAACATAAAGAAAAGCGGGAAAGCTACGTTCTAAAAGATTGTATACGAGATTCCTGTGATTTGATTGAGAAATCGGTTTCGGAATGACGGGTTTCCCCCTAATCCTCGACAGTTTCTCTCGAAGGATTTCACGAAGGGTTGAACTTTTGCGCATGACACGCGAGTGCGATCACCCTCGTGGAGCCCACACAAGCTCTCAGTTTACACACCGCCCCCCACACACGTGAACAGCCTGCGTTCGTGTGCGTTTAGGAGCTTACGCCGCGCAGTTCTTTATTCAAATTCCCCATCGCGCTCGTACGCGCCGGAGCGGCACAGGAGGGGTACCCCTCTTAAACTTTTCGCGTCGCCGGAACGAAAAGTCGCCTAATCACCACTCGCTTCGACTTTACGGCCCGACCAGCAGCAGCCTAATCGTCTCTCGCCTCGCTGGTACCGCGGCGGGCTTCTCGCGAAAAACATTCGGGCTCTTTCTCCTCGCGTCGAGTGATACTTCGATCGTTGTCTCGAGTGCTTTGTGAATTGTTGTCATTTATTTTTAGGATTTATAATCGTTAGGAGTATTTCTTTTTTAATCGGGTGGGAGAGCATTTGGTGGAATCTTAATCCGTCGCAATTGATGCTTGAGACGCATTGGAGTATTTTATTTTATTTTTCATAATAGTTGCGAGTACTTGAATGATCGTTCAATTTTAATTGTACGACGGAGGATGCTTATGTAAAGCTTCGTCAAGTATTTTGTGATTCGAATACAATTTTTAATATATGTAAATAATACTTCGTGCATCCCTCCCGGAGGATTAATCGATCGTTGAATGGTTGGATCATTGAGATCGATTTTCGATGAAGACCGTAAGTTTAGAATCGATCGTGGTGAAATCTGTGAAAATTCTGAGTTACGAGAATTTAAACTAAACACGTTTAACTCGAAGCTTCCTAAACATTTCACTGAGATAGAATCTGCTTCTCATTTCATTAAGATAGAATTTGCATTTCTAAATTCATTATCCACCGTGTCGGGTAAGTACAAACCTGCAACCCCCAGTGTCGTAAAATTTACGATCTCATAATTCAAATTTGATAATGCTAACGTTTGTCTTGGCTGTCCTCCTTAATCGTATCAATCATTTTTTAAACTGCACTTCTTCCAAAGTGGAACTCTTCCAAAAGACCAATAAAAATATTATTTCTTCAAGTTACACAAGGTTTTCTTTGAATAGGCAATTTTAACTCGGAATAAAGTATCGTAATCTAGAATTAACCCGTTAGCTGTTATTGGCGAGAATACTCGTCACAAAGAAATGTCAATATCTAGTGTTACGTCAAGTATACTCGTCACGCGAAATAGTAGTAACCATTTGCTATTGAAATTGAAATTTGAGTGAAAACTAAATTATACATATACTCCTAAATTTTGTGGGGAAACTTTTAAAGAGGGAGCACGATAGCGATCTCTGTATTTTCTCTGCAGTGATTCGAGTCACGAACTATTAGAATATGTTGATTGACACTAGAATTACCAGACCAGTCATTCTGACTGGTTTAAAATTTTCATTTAAGGACTTCTGAAATTTACCATTTTTAACTATATGAACGAAAATTTATTTCTAAGTAGTGTGAATATGTATAATTTTACTAATATAATTTTTAGCTATATACATATAAAAATTGGTAAAATCAGTAGAAAAAATTGCGGAAATAGGTATAGATTAATCGTCGGTAGTTCTAGTGTTAAATGTAATATGGTTCTCATCGCTAATATGCTCGTCATCGCTTCATCTTTGCAACACAATTTGGGTGCACACTTTTCAAAGAGGTCGCAACATCTAAATGGTGAAACCGAACGCGAAATTTGCCACGAGGTTGCAGGAAATTTCAACGCAATTCGCAGAAAAGATTTCCGCGTGATTCACCCCGAAATTTCCGCGCACAACCCCCAAAGTGTTCTCCTTCGACGCATCTTGGTTGAACTCCGCGCAGAAACGCTCGGAGAAAAGCGGCGAGTAAAGCCAATCCGGTTCGTCGCTTTCGCCGCATATGGCGGCGGGCAAAGTTATAAATAATGCCCATCGCCCTCCTGCGTATTCACCTTTACATAATGACCGCCAGGAGACGAAGACGAATTCTAGTCGGTCGTGGATCGGGTGTCAGGTGAAAAGAAACGAGAAAACCGTGCGGGAGCGGTGCTCGCCATAATTCCAGAAGCCGACATCCCGATACCGTACAAGTGCAATTTTGAACACCAAGAATTTTACGCCCCATTCTTCCCCCTTAATTTTTGTCGATATCAGATTTATCGATGGATCAGCAAGCTTGCTTTTTTTGTGAAAATTCCTTCGTTTCAACGTTCGGAATTGTTTTAACGTTTCTGGAGCTAAGGTGTGTTTAACGGCCAGGCAATAATCGAATCACCTACCAATTTTCAATTATCGTTGTTCAGATTGAATTTCATATTAGCTGCACGATGCTTTTTAAAATAATGACGATTAAGTTAAAAATGTATACATTACAATTTTTAATCTTCCCCGAATAATTTCCTAATGATAGTTTCCAGGGTAAAAATTCAGTTTGCTTAAGGGGTAATACCACTCGGACAGTTTTAAAAATTCGATTTTTTTTTTTTGCTTAAAGTACTCTGCACATATCAAATTGATATCCCATTGGTTATAAAACGATATCAAAAGTGAAAAGGCAATTTTTGAGCTATAGAAGTAAAGCGCTCATCGGCGCGCGACGTCCTCATACGGCAGTTTAAAGTTTAAATTTTCAACGAAAACGAAGTTTTCTAATTGTTTCTTTGGTTTTTACTGTTAGTAAAGATGTTCGAGGTACCCGCAAAAGAGGCGTGAGGAAGTTGTTGATTTGTTTGTTTATTTGTAACCGAAAGGTTTTATCCACGTCTCAACCATAACGAAAACTTTAAACGCGTTTTTCTCAGAACAGTATTTCCGAAGTCGGTGAGCACTCTAGCTTCACCAATTTTCAATGAATCTACTTAGATTTTGTTTCAATTCAATCGTCACATATTTCTCTAGTGAAACACGTGGGGTTTTTTGAAAATATTGATATTTCCATTATCTATGCAACTTTAAGTAACGAAATTTGTGACAAAAAGTGTACTTTGTTACTTGTTTTACTTTGAATCGATGCCACTTCAGTAAAAATGCATATTTTTTTAAAAGGGCCACGTGTTTCACTAGCTTTTGAACTAAGAAAACCAATTTCTTTTGTTTCACTGCACTAAATCACGTGTAGGCTGAGTTATCGTGCCCACCGTTTGACTATGTATTTTCGAAGCGCTCCCGATCATTAGCTGTCAAGCCGCCATTTTTCAATATATCGAATACGAAAAATATTAATTTTCTACTTTAATGTACACACAATAAAGTAGTGCATTTACAATTTCATAAAAACTTCTTATTTCTTCAATCAAAATTCGCGAAAAAGCCTTGAATTTCGAGGCGCTCGAGTGGTGTAACGGCACAATATTAAAATCCCAGCGACGGAAACCGTCGTCCGAGACTTTTACGCGATTCGAGCCAAATGTTATTGTGACTCATGAAAAAAAGGGAGAGAGGGGCCGTTACGATGCATGCATGCCTCTCTCGGTTAAAAATCTGAGCGAGTAAGAGAGCAAAGTTCAGCATATGGTTTGATAAAGACGTCGCGCGAGGAAGAGGAGCACCTGCCGTGGATCCCCCAAAGAATGATCTCGATCCGTCGTGCGTTCGAGATCAACAATAGCGGAGGTTGTGCGAATCGTTCCAGTTTTCATTCCCCCGAGACGAGATCTCGAAATGTCGACGATCTTGTTAGAGTGCGTTGGAAATTGCTTCCAAGGTTTGTCTCGAAGACTTTCAATCAAGCAATTTCTGTTTCTCGAAGCAGTTTTCATAATTTTGCGCAAGATAATAACGATTAAGATTGATCTTGTCGATTGCAGTTCAACTTTTGCTGTCTGGGAATGTTAAATATTTCAAAAGTATCTTTTCAACCACGTTTGAAAATGATTTATGAAACCATGCATAATAATATGAACTAGGTCTTACCACTGGGTCTCGACGACTTCGTTAATTCATTAGATTCAAGATATATATTAAAGAAATACAAACTCCCATTAAGTATACTAAAAACAATTAATTTTTAAATATTCATGTAACACCGCTGTTTCTGATACTAAGGCATTTTAGTTAAATATTTGTCCAACTTCGTTAGTAAATCAGCTACTGAGGAAGAACCATCGATTATTATCGATATTCTTAATGATACGATATTAATTAACTGGTACGCTCGATTACGCAATGCTAACTTATAGACAACTACATAACAATTATACCGCGATAGAATACACTAGTCTCGCTTAAATTCCCCTTAACGGAGAAAGATTATCTTTGAGAATCTAAAATATCAGACAAACAAACAATCGAACATTTTCACGAGGGAATTTGCTGTTTTTCTTTATTTCAGGTATGCATTGCCTAGGCGCGGTGACGGGAGGCAATCCCAGCCCAAATGCGGTTGGCGGCCGGGGTGGTATTCTTAGCGTGTTCCGAGCCCTTGGAGTCCTTGTGTGCGAAGGGAGGATCCAGGGCCCTCCACGTGGCTACAAAGAGGGCCCACACTGCGCACCGCCTTTGCAAGCGATGCCAAATGATCACGTGTGCGAAGAGGAAAATTATTTGGTAAAATAACGCTCGCGTTTTGCGTACCTTCTAGAATTTCGAGAAAATTGAGAACAAATAGTTTTCTTCATTAAATAAACCCTCTGCCGTGCGCGCCATTAAAAATCACATAATAATGCGCCTGGCAACATTTTTAAAAGTCTGTATTTTTAATTGTTCTAAACCCATATTTTGAAGTTTCTTTTCTTTATGATCGATGATATATACTAAAATAGAATGTATAAACTGACTGTAAAATTTATTTTGATAATCCTTATCGCACAGATTCAAGAAAAAAAAACTGATCAAACAACCTGAAACTTATGCCATTTTGTGTATGAATAAGTAACTTAAAGTTACTGTGCGCCCCAAGAAGGTATACCGGGATTCAAGAAAGTTATCACGTTTTTTCAAAAAGTGACGTACTAATGCCACACGAGCTCACGGCTGAGGGTTAAAGTTCCAAAAGTTCGTCTTTTCCTCGCTTTAATCAAAGCGTAAAGGAGTGTATAGAAACGCGGAATACGAAGATCGTAAAGTTATTCACATATATATGTATATGTATCTTTGAGGAAAATAACAAAAGTTCTATTGAGGAATTTCGATCAGGAAAAAATATTTCGATTCCTTAGAAAGGAAAGCCGATAAATTGATTTAAGGATGTACGATGTATAATTCTTACGTAAAGTATATTTTGTTTGTTTAGTGCGGTCGATATCTCGTGCTAGTTCGAGAGATCACGGATCGCACGGCGATTGGTTCATTTCTATGCGTCGAAGTAGTTTTGTGCAGCGATTGCCCGTGCAGTTTGACCAAAGCTACCAGCAAGAATCCGATCTGCACGGTGCCTTCAATGTCCATCGCGCCATGGCAACACACGTCTGAGATACTGTTGGAATATTGGTGCATCTGCGTTGTTCCAACCAAGTGAGTACGAGAATCCTCCGAAAATTGACCCCTGGCCTACCCCTCTGCAGAGAAATGAATTATCAAGCGACAGTCTCATCTTCTCAATTCAAATGTAAATTGCTCGCGACGAATGCCCCGCAGACAGTTATTCCGATCTCGGTGTTAGTTCGATCAAATCATGAGTTCGCAAGGCTTTTCTTTTTATCAATCTGGGGGAGGTTCAGATAGATTTATGACGCTCAGAAATTTTAGCCATTTTCGCGAATCAAGTGTTTCATTTGCGTCCATTGTAATACAAATAACGTAATAAGAATTTTTGAAAAAATCCCACCATTTTGGAATAATCGAGAAATGTTTACTATCATAAACTTACTCATGTTTTTCTCGTCTTTTGGAAATAATCTACAAAACTGAGAGGCAAATGAACATAAATTGATGTATAAATAAGATGCAATTAAAATCAATAAAAATATACAAAATATGTCTTAGGACAGGTCTGGCAAACGGTGGGGAAATTCACTCTCCTCACGCGATTTTCTTTACCCCCACCCGTCAGCTTTTAGACCTACGTCGCGTCGTACGCACGCCGTGGAAACGTAAAGAAGGGCAGCGCTACACCATACAGTTTTTTTATCAATCGTTTCGGTAACACGATCAAGTAAAAAAACAAAACAGCGCTATCGCAGAGTCGAACGCCGGAGACGTGGTGTGAGTAAAGCCACGAGGAGAGGGTAATGACGTACTGTGCGGCGGGTTGCGAATTTACTGAAAGAGCAGGGGTTTGCCAGGCTTGTCTTAGGACATGTTCATCGTCATTCGCTACATGTCATATGAATTGCCAGACCTAACTAGTACAGAATGAATCAAAAATAAGAAGTAATCTTTTCTGCGAATTGTTCGACGTGAATAATCTGCCATGCATTGATCTCCAGGAGTCCGGAGACGATGAACTTCCAAGGGCTGTATCAGGCGGTTCGTTCGAGACTTCACTTCAGCCAGGTAGCAGCTTGGTGGTCCAGGAGTAACGGTGCCGAGCCGAGTTACATCGCGACGAGGGTAGTACCGCACAACGACGACAATCTGACAAAGTTCCGGGACTCGCCGGTGGAGCACACCTTCCCCCTGGCTGGTAACGGCGATGGAAATTCCATCAAGGTAGGGACACGTTACGACGACGTCCCCCTTCCTCGTCCTCTCGACACTCCGATCCATCGTCTTGCCTCACCACGGAGGCAAATAGTAATAGGGGGACCTCTGGGGAAATAGAATTCGAGCAAGCTTCGCAGGAATTCAGATGGGTACGGATCATCTCTTATAGGATTGTTCTTGGACTCGAGGCAGAGATCGGCTCGAGGGGGGTGAAATCGATCCTGCGCCCTTGTAACTTATTATGGATGCTAAGTGTCGACTGGGATGAATCTTAGATCAGCGTACTATTGATACGATTGAAGTTGAGCATCAGTTTTGACCCTAGATTGGGATCTGCCAGATCCTGCTTGACTTTCGTCCTGTATCTCTTTTATTCACGTTATAATAGACTGTTCCTTTGACCAGTCCGTAGACCACTACACTATTATGATAGACAGGCTGTTATAATATTATAGTAGTCCACAGTAGTAACAGTCTATTATAACATTATAATAGGCAGCACGGAACACATCTGCATATTTAACAAATTTATCACAAATTTATCCTAGCGATAATGAATTACATAGTGAGATCGTCAATCATTTTGATCAGCTGGTTGGTCCAAATGCTGATGATCAGAGCATCGGCAAAAGAATTGTCCGTAGCATGGTATACTTGAGCGACGCGTATCTTTTTAATTTTGCTAAATCAAGGGCAAGACTTTCCTTTTTTAATGTACCACTCATGGCTTAAGCAAAATTGTACCGATTAAGCAAACAGCTAATTGATCCAGCGATTTTCGCCCGAGCCACGCACCACTAACACGCGGTGAACATCCTAAATGACACGTTTGACTAGCATCAACGTCCGAGGTCAATGTTCCTCGTGCCGCCCGTGCGATCCGCATGGTTGTTCTCGTCGACGTATCTGGTGTACCTTCCACGTTTCTATTCTGGTGGCCGAGTACACTAACTTATGCTCGCTTTTTAACCAGCAGATGAGTCACCCTGCTATCCAATCATGTACGAGAACCCCAAGTGCATTTAACGAAGCTGAAGAAGGATTTCTGGTATAAATTTTAGGTCACTGTGTGGGCACTGCCGAGGATGGAGGAGGTGCCGATTCTTACCTGTCCGATACACCCGACGATGGATAAGGATGAGGAAGGTGTCGCGAGGGCTTTAACACCAACGAAAGCGATACCGGTGCCGAGCGTTCAGCAGAATCCGGAGGGTCTCGTTTTACCTGGTAATAATAATGAGGGAATCGAGGAATCGATCGGTGTGATATTTCGACGTTCGAGTATCACCTTCGGGATCGATTTGTTTAATAAAACAGTTACAAAAAAACCACCACCCCTGTTTATTATGTGTTCTGCAATTCATCTCGGTACCTTCGCTTTCGTGAAATCTCCTTCTCGTGGCAACAACTATGAGAGTATTTCTATTTGATTAATCGCGTAACGTCATAGTATTTATTATACAGGGTAAACCAGTAATTGTTTTTAACTCAATGATTAACTCAATGAGATCGTGCATCTTTGGTCAAAAGATTCCTTCCCTGTCTTACATTTTTGGAACTTTTTAAAGGCGAAACGAATTATTGTTCCACCCTGTATATTCAATGTATATGCAGTTTTCACCGTGTTGCTCTATTTATTATTTACGATCTCGTCGTTCGTTGTGCACTTGAACGTCGATTTGGCGAATATCGCCGCGACTCAATAAACATTCCCACCAAAATATTTATGTACTTTTATTACGCGAGGTACACTACATTATGATTTTATTCGCATCCCTTTATTGAAGTCACTTTCGTAAAGCAAGAAACTTTGCAGGATAAGTAAACCTCGTGGCAATTTCCCTTCAATTAACATCCCATCGGGGGTAAATGAACACAGAACTCGACACGCGAAGATGATGCTCGAAGGATATCCATCCGGAGGATAACTGAAATCACTCTCGAACAATGTCACGAATCCAATACTGCATTTGTCAAACAGCTCTCGTCGACGATAGGCTGCAGACACCGTGCAACAAGCCTGGCAAGCATCACTGTCGCTGCGAGGAGGAGGACGCTTCGCCGCCATCGCCTTCGATTTCACGTCCGAACGGCGAACGGAAGCGCCGTAGATCGCTTCCTTGTGGTCCAACCGAGGTCAACTCCTGCGTGACTGTACAACCGATGCCACTGCCGTCCGTACAAGAATCGATGGTCCAGGAATCGGGGGATAACCAGAGCTCGAGCTACCCTAGAAGCTCGACCGAAATCTCGAACAATCGCGGAAACGTCAGACCGTTTCCTCTGGGCCAGGCGTTCAAGATAGAAGAGAACGGGATCAGAAATCTTAACAACTTGAATTCCGATCACTTGGAGCAGTGCTTCAGGTCACAGTTGAGCATCGAAGAGCGGGAGGGAAACGTGGAGAAGCGTTACAAGCGTACGGTTGAGAATTCTGACGCGGTGCAACTGTTGCCCGCCCTGAATCGCAAAGAGAAATCGTTTAACCTGGAGAGGAGGGATACGCAGGGTAGTGGAAAGAAGATCAAAGAAACCGACACCAAAGTAACGGAGAGGAGTGGGTTGTTTGAGAATCTTATACCATTCAATTCGTCGCTGCCTTGGTCCTTCGTAGAGTCCTGGGGCAATAGTAATGCGAACGTAAAGTGTTCCTTTCAGAGTTCACGTGGAGCTAAAGAGGGACATTTCAACGACCCCGAGAGAATCTCAAAACAGCCAGTCTTTAAGGACGCGAGCCTCGTTATAGATCCATTTAGCCAACCCAGTCCCTTTCACGAGTCAAATCCAGGACCATCGACGTACAACCAGTACTATCGATCAAAACAAGATATCAATTCAGCCTGCACCGTACACCAAAGTTGTTCGAAATCGTCTAACAAGCTGCCAGCACCCGGTGGTATCCGACCCGTACAGGAAGCCGCGGAATCGGATTCAGACGGCGCTGCGAATAATCGGGGGAAGCCTGGAAAGGATATCAGCCACTTGATGTCGAAACTGTCGTTTCCCGAGGATAAAGAGAAATCGAAAGAAGAGGGAGGGTTTCTGGATTGGTTCAGCAAGGTACCCGGCCGAGTTTTGGGTGTAGCGCCCAGCAACGGTCACTTGGAGAACAAGGTTAAAGCCACGAACTTGAAGAGTCAGGAGCAGCAACACGGAAATGAGGTGCGATTCAAGAATTGCAATTTGGAACTGAGTCAGCGTGAATTCGACGAGGTACTGGCTGTGTTGAGAGCCAGGACGCCTTCCGGGCGCAGAAGGGCGGGTCTCAAGACGACGAAGAAACGAGAGAGGTCGGAGAAATCGGCCGAGGATGGTAGCGAAAGGACTCTCGCGAAATACGGGAATTTAGGGAACAGCGAATGCTCGACGAACAACATCGTTAATCGCGCCAAGTACTGCGACGACTGCAGTCACAAATTGTGCAAGAAGAACGATCAACAGGCGTTTGAAAAGTCGGCCGGCTTGAGCGAAATTTATGGCAATAAGAACATCTCTAATCCTTTGCACTATAGGCGGGAGAAGCTCGAGAGCAATGGGCCGAGCGAGGATCTTCAAGCGGGAAAATGCAATAACTCTGAGAAACGGACCAATGATCCTGTCGATTGTTTGCAGAACGTGTCGAACAAAGCGGACATACTATTGGGCGCGATACTGCGGACGAGCAAAGAGCGCAAAGGTTTCACGGAAGCGTCGAACGGGACCAAACCGAGGTCTTCCTTGTCAGCGGCTACGAGCGAAAACGAAAGCAGTCTTTGGATTGACGGGGCCATCGAGAAGATTCATCGGGAACAGAAAATTGTACCGTTCGTGGACGAGAAGTCCTTACCCTTGGCTCTGAACAAAAGGTTCAATCGGTTCCGACAGCTCTTCAAGAAGGAACAGGAGAATAAAGTGACACTGACGACGGAAGACTATTCCCGTGAAGCGTTTCTCAAGTCTGGCTATCGTCCCTCTTCTTATAATAATATACAACCAGGCCTGCACGATCCAAAGATCTCGAGGGAGAGCAGGGCGAAGAGGAGGATAGACTTCTCTGATTTCCAGGAAGAAACGAAGAAACATGACGCGTGTATCGGTCCTTCGAAACTCAGTGCAAACAGCTCACATCAAAACTCAAGAACCTATAGTACAAATTACAAGGAAGGTAACTGCAGTTACGAACAGGTCCGCCCAGGTGACGTCGAATCAGCTGTTTGGCAGAGTAGATTGCACAGTACAAACGAATATGTTGACAGGCACAAACTGCTGGAAATAGATGATCAAAGTATCTTGAAGACGCGCAAGGATCTTGTCTCGAATTCCGTGAAGAGTAACTTGGTCCATTTGCAAAACGGCTATTCATCTTCCCAACTGTCCAAGGTTCGGAATAGCAATCAAAAGGATAGTACGAACGCGTATGACGACGAGACACTGGACAAAGCGGTGCCGTCTGCCATTGAGCAAGAGAGATTTCGCCGATCTTTGGAAAACGCAGCTTCGATGGTGTTCCACAGCAGAACCGGGTTACCGTTGACTTCCAGTCCTGCACCGTTGCGAAGAGGCAGCTGCTGCTTCGATTACGACAGCAGCTTGAACTCCGTCTCCTCGAAAAGAAGGTAGTCACTTGTAATCGTAAGTAGAAAGTAAGATTAGCTAAACGATATTTCATCCTTGGATGCATGGTAATTTAATCCAAATTATTTAATCATAAAGCCCACAAAGTGTTGCGCTGTTTACAAAGGTTCCCAATTCGTGGAGCAATCGTTAATCGCATTTCTCACTATTACAGCGCACTTTTCGAGCTGAACACACCACCGAGCCCCGGAGCGGTGTCCTTGGAGGAGACAGATCGAGAGATCGAGAACGCCGGTGAAGGTGAAGAAACACCGAAAAGGCGCTCGAGTTCTCGCAATAGACCGCAAAGTCACGCCCTCCTAGGCAGCTTCGAGGAATCAGCTTTGAACGGTAGACTCGAACCTGTTTCCACGGTTCACGGTTTCACCGCAGAACTCGGTGCCAGTGGTTCTTTCTGCCCGAAACATCGAAAGCTTCCAGTCACTGTGTTCTTTTACACCCTCGGTGACAATGACAAAGTTTCCACACCCTATCTCGTACGTAATAGCGTTTTACTCCCAACTGCAGTCAAACTCTGATTATCTGATTTTAATATTTAACAGACTGCGGTGGCGTTAGCTTTTTGAATACTTTATTCATCATTCGTATTACTTTTCAGGCTCATATTAATTTGGGAAAGAAGGGCTATCAGGTACCAAGAAGCGGCACTATTCAAGTAACGCTCCTCAATCCGTTAGGTACAGTCGTGAAGATGTTCGTAGTATTATACGATCTTTCTGATATGCCACCACGATCTCATACTTTTTTACGCCAGAGAACACTGCGGGACAAAACACTACGCTACCTCGTTCATCTTAGGTGAGTGCGGTCCTGTATTATAATTCTCACTTTTAACACGTACCCGAACCTCCCGACAAATTAGAAATTCTCAACCCACTTAATCCCAAGGTAGAATTTTACAGACTTTTTTGATTCTGCGCGATTGAACGTACACTTGTTTTGCAGATTTATGTCCGGCAAGTCTGGCCGGATTTATTTGCACACGGACATTCGTATGATTATCTGTCGCAAGTCTGACGTTGACACGGCGTCGGACTTCGGATCGGAACCATCAAAGGAACTCAGGAGCTACATTCACGGCCCTACAAATCCAAAATTTTCGCCAAGGTGCTGAGCCACGTGGCTCTTTCCGTGGGGTTGCTGCCAATCGGTCCGCCCGCCTAGTCCCCCTTACGCAGAGCTTTGAGATGGAACGAAAAAATATACCTTTCTTTTGTCAATGATGGCTGCGTACAGCACGCCGAAGCATATCGGAAAGAAAAGTCTTTGATATGTAACGTCGATGGAAAAGCTTTAAATATCTGCGAAATGGATCGTTAGGACGAAAGAGGAGCAATTGGGGGATGAATATATTTTTGTCAAGGAAAGTGGTGGTTACGCAAGAAACATGAAAAGATTCGATCGATAAAAGTTTCTTTGTTTCGATAACTTCGGAGTAAAGATTTTATCCGTCGGGAGGCAGAAACGCCAAGAAGGGAAATGCAAAAGTCTGACGCAAGAAGATTCTTCCTCGAGTACACGGAATGATCATCTACGCGAACAAAATGACGATGAAGAGAGTCTCGACGTAGAGACGCAGATTTCGAAAACAGATATTGTCGCGAGAAGTGGTGAGCACCCTTTTAACACAAAGTTCGGAAAGAAAAATCTCTCAAAATGGGAAACAAAACGTTGCAGAAAAACGAGGATGAGGAAGGCACACTGAGGGGAATTTTTATTATGAGCTGTCTGAAATAGGACATTGTTTGATTTGCAGTTCAGCATCAGTTGTTAGTTTATTAATTTTGTTTATAGTACCAGAGGACGTCTGTTAGTATTAGCTTGCGAAGGATTTCCTTCGATTTCAGTTTCGCTGGTGGGTGTAAGAAGATTCGCGGGTGAAAATGCCCCGTACAAATTTTCCATTACATTTTTCTTCGCGCTGAAGTGGATTTTTGAGTTCGATTAGAGGATATACGTTCGAACCACGTTTAACTGGATACGATATTTGTCTCGTAGCTTCCGATTCCGTCGTATGCTGTCGCTCGCAATGAGTTTCTTGTCTTTCTAATTGCGGCCAATTGTACGCATCATCCGATTCGCATACTCGTAGAAATGTTTTCTAGCTGCCCATGCTCATGGAATTTTTTCGCAAGCTAGGTGATCTCCTTGGAAGGCCATCTTCTCAACTTATTGTTGTAAATATAGTCATGTGTAAAGTCAAATAAGAGTTTTTTAAACGGGATGATACTGCCATGTGTGTAGCACCCTATATTAAAAACAAGAAATAAGTGATATGAGCGTGGGAAACGTCGAGAATCGGGCCTCTCGTTGAAACAAAAAATAACAACTTCCCACGATTTCTTGTAAATACCGAAACGAAAAATTTGACCCGGAAAAATCATTTACTCGTCGACGATGACGTTTGCGTGTTCGTTACTATTTTCAAAAAAAAAAATCGATGTTGGATTATCGAAAAAAATATATATTTATTTTATAAAGAAGAAAGAAAAATGATGAATCCTGTCGCATCTAATCGCAATTTGCGTTCAACGATTGGCCAGATTTACGCGACCTTTCTCCTCGATGAAAAAAAAAAATCATTATTTACACGTATAAACAGAACACAATTTTGTGTCCGTAGCACTGTGATGAATATTTTGATAGACTATAAAGAGTAATTATTATAAAGTATCTATTTGAGTAGGAAATATGTCCTAGAATAATTAATAATTATACTAATGTCGCATGAGAAATGTAACCGAGCGTACTTACTAACCGTAAAAGATACACACACCTTTCACAGTCGCAAAGCGCTCATTATGGTCCCTGTATTGAACGACTTTTTTTCCCCGTTATTTTTGTACGCCCATAAACGAAAAAGAATAGGCCAGTAGTGAAACGACTGACCGATGAGTTAGAGCATTTGAAACATTTTCAATTCACGACAATGATTTTTCCGCGCATATTTAAAGCGAAGGGCATTCAAGGTTTGCTTGAACTTTGAAGATCCTTTTCGCATTGCAAAATTGATCACTGCTTTTATAGAAAGGTGCGTGCAGAACAGAAAATAAATACGAGTGATCGACGAACGTAAAGTTCACGTGACTTCGTACTCATTAACACCGAGGACATCTATGAAAACAATTTAATTTTTGATAATACGCGGATAGGAGGGCTTTAGACGTCAAACGCGCAGTTTCGTGATACACCAAAAGATTTGTCTTTCTAATGCAGTACGACGAAAACATTAAATAAAGCATGACAAGTCCGTTACATTAAATAGGCCGACGAGCGCGTTATTTTGACTTGCGTCGAAGACCTCTTTAAAAACGCCAGAAGACGGAGTTCACAGGTCTATGAGAAGAGCGGTTGCGCGAAGCAGTGGGCGAGAGGAAATTCGTTCGCAGGCAGAAATTACAGTTTTAAAGTTGCAAAATTCATAGCACGTGTAATGTACGGCAAGGAAACGTAGAGTGTATAATCACTGCCATGCTGTATATACATTATAGCATAGGTCAAACGTTGAATAACAATTTAAGGAAATTTTAGCAATAGTTTTCCGGCTGATGCCTGATCGATAAAACCCATTGACCAGAAACAGAAAGTGAGAGAAAGTCGGGGCTCGGTGAAGAGATTCCGGGCAAAGGTTCTTTGTTATTGGAAATAAATTGAAATTAAATGTAGCTATACAATCTTCGCGTTTCGTCCTTTCCTGCGATGATCCTTAGTATTGAAAAATTGCGAGATAGTTTTTATGAAAGTACCTTTCATGAGAGAATCCTAAGTATTATTCGCGAGATACAAAATAGCAATACACGAATAATGTGCACATACCTTTACCTTAACAGCGATCAATTGAAACCTGTTGAATTTTATAAGGAAAATGTAAATAACTTAAAGTCCGGAAGCTTTTCGCCCAGATTTACGCCCAACGAATGACTAGAATGGATGAATGCATTTGTCATGAATACTAATAGCATATTTTTCTCAAAGTCTTTGAAAAAAAATTGCTTGATAGCTTTAAAGTTCCGCGATGCGTGTAAATTAATTTTCATACCACGAAACGTTGAAAGAGAAATGTGCAATTTGAAAGTTGAAGGTGGTCGGGCAAGCGGGCGAACAGAGTTGTATCTTTTTTTGTAGAATCTACGATCATGAGATGTCTAGCTCGGTTTAGACTCGTAGAACCCGCATTGGAAACTTTACTATTGTGATAAACATTTGTTCGAGCATAAATCCGCATCATCCCGAAAATCGGGAAAAACTTTCTTATTGCTAAAAAGGGAGGGACGAGTTTTTCAACGATGAGAAACTCGAAGATAAAAATTTTAAAAAAGCCTCAACGATACAACCTTTTTCGAATATGTGTTCCGGCGCTTCGCGATTTATTGTTTTTAAAAGATTTTAATTTCTTACTGGATCTTCGTTCTCGGCTACCCCTGGTTTAATTTCATTTTTTAATCTACTCTGTTTTAATACGTATTCTAGCCGGTAGCATTTTGAACTTCAATTAAACTTCCGATCTCGAGGTCGAACATTTTTCTTGGTAATCATTGCACTGCTACTGGAGTTTTAATTAGGAACCGCCGAATCAGCAGTAAGCTAATTTGTAAATTACCGGTGATTAATAACCACCCGAAGTGTTATGCACTCTCCGGGTTTTCCCAATCAGCGGTAATAAGAATTACATTTGTCGATGCTAGTTGGAACGTTCTGTTGAGTCACCTGAGCACACTGATCAACGCCAGGCATGTACATAGAGTAGCGTTATTTTATAAATGAAAAATAATTGTTATTGCCAAGACTGTACTTTTTATTATTCAGCGAGTGAGTCGTGTGTATAGACAGTGAGACGGAGGGAGAGAGGGAGAGAATATCATTCGACGGACTTTAAACTTGTGACACGCATAGCCAACGTAATAAAAGTACAGCAATGCATTAATTAAGTGTATAATTACTTGATAGGAAAATCCAATACGAATCATCGTCATCCATCATCATTTGCGGAGAAGAAGAGTTTCTAAATATGTTGTAATATATTTATTAACAATGATTTACAAGATCTCGTTCGTGCTATGCACGCCAACGCCTACGGTTCGTAGTTTCTTTCTAGATTGCGGATATTTATCCAAATCCATACTTATGTGCCCATACAGAAGTCAGACTGAAAGGAAACTTGATTTCGTTCGAATTTGCATATTTAATTACGTTCTCACAAAACAATCAGAAAAGGAACATTTGACAAAACTCAATCACCTGCCCTCTGTAGGATACGCGTGTTTACATAAACATCCGCAATTTTACTTATTATCTAAAAATTATCGTCTATACGAATATAATATTTGATTACTCTAAAAAACGCAAGATTATATACACGGGAACCATACAGAATATAAATAACGTTGCTTTGAAATCGTTTCTGGAACGAATAGAAGAGAATGCTCGGAAACTGATAAGCCTACCCAGCGGTTAGTATCCCTCCGGTATAACACACCCTATGCAACTCTGTGCAACTCTGTGCATCGAATTAGGAACAAGTTTACGAAGCTCGTTTGTCGGCACATTTTTAACATTCGCAATCGCGGCAGAACAAATTTTATCGTAAAAGACATACAGCACTCACAAACTATGCAGCTATTACATCACTGGCACGCCTGTATTTCTATTCTTCCAATTTTTGTATGGTACATGTTTAAAAATTCAATCGTTCTAATCTACGGTATCCATACATTGTCGAGTGAAATTACGTTCCTTGTGTTTTTTGAACTATTCTCATTTAATCATTAGACTGCGGATGTTTATGCAAAGTGCATGATTCGTATGCTGACTTTAAACAGATTTTGCGACACAAATGCGGTAAGTATACGCATAATACATTATATTGCCCGTACAGATTATTATTACACGCATAATATATTATTATCGCCTCGTCAGCTCGTTAAAAATAGCGTATTTTGCATAAATTGGGAACATCCGCAGTCTATTAACCATCATTCCCTGCAAGACGAGTTTTTGTTAGAAAAATTTGGGTACCCGTAATACCTTGGAACATTGGGTTGTTCAAAAAGTACTTGCGTTCATTCTATTTAAATTCTTTAGTTATACGTTACTCTGTGTTTATCCGCCTCATTGTTGTTCATTGGAATAAAGTGAAATCATTCACGTAAGAACTCTTTGAACAATCCAATATAAACGACATAAGAAAGTTCGGCATTCGATCAATCGAACTCGATGAGTGCAAATTTCCATTCAGTCTGCTGTTATAAAAGTTAATTAAAAAGTGGGGTACTAGAATTCATTTTCACGAATTTTTTACAGTATAAAATACTTTCCGGCGAATGGGGAGTCCTTGCTTAATTCTGTTTAAGCGGAATTCGGAGTGCCGGATAATGCCTAATGTTTTTTCCCAATTTTTCGGACTTTACATATCTGTGACATGAGAAGCGAGGAAAACGCTGAAAAATAAGCGTCTCCTGGGAAGGAAGAGCCGGCTAAATAAAACAACATCTCGCTCTGCAAAAGATCTCATGTGAAAGATAAAAGTTGAAAGGTTTAGCTGCGCATCAGGTGGCCATCGAACAATTCTGAGCTATTTTACCAATTCTGGACGTCGTTCGGTCGGAATCGATAGCTTCCGTAAATCTTTTTAACTTTCCCCTTTCGGTTGACACCTTGTACACCGCAGGGCGTTGTGTCGTTTAGCCGACTCTTCCTCTCCAGGATTCCAGGACTCTGGATTTCTCTTAAAGGTAGACGACACAGGTCCCCATCATACGCATCGGATGGATCGTATTAGTTTCTGGTACTGCGTCCACTGTATCCGTAGAATACATGGTCACAAACTAATACGATCTGTCTGATGCGTACGATGCGAACCTGTGGACGTCTGCCTTAATGCGTCTATTTAATTCTGTACCTCTTGCGTGTGTATCGTAACTAAAAAGAAGTGTCATTTTTATCCAAGCTGCCGAAATCCGGACACGAGAAATATTTTTCGTATCTCGCAATTTCCTTTTATCCAAATGTACCGCAAAACATTACATACGGAGCAAATTTGGAGGAGGTAATTAATGTGTTGTATGAGTTTTCGCGTGAAAAAAGGGGTCGCTGCGCGTTGTCCAATTGCAAATCATTTTTTCTCTACTCTAATTGAACCGACGGTCATCCCCGTATCTTAAGTAGAGGTATTGATACGTTTCAGTATACTAGTGTAATTTCGTGCGTGCCGAACCAATAATTAAAAACAGAGGGGGAAGTTTCTCCGCTCCATTGATAAATTGGAAGACAGCTTGGATTTACATTGTGATGTGTGATAAACACATTGTGCTGCGTATTAACAGGTAACAACTCGTCTAGTGATTAAAAGTAAAATTGCGTATTACATCACAGTTCGCATTTTATGGCGTTCTTTACAAAGATCCATTGAACAAATAGATTCATTTTTACAGGGTTCAATGAGAACGCGCTGTGAATTCTAAAAAAAAAAAAAAATAAACGTACAGCTCGCTTTAACTCGTGCACAGTTTTCCATTCCAACGGAAACAATGCTGAACGAGTAAGTGAAATTAAAATGCTTTGTTAAAATCTGCTACAAAAATAGTAATTGTCCGTGAAGGATCCGGATAAATGTGAGGAACGTATTTTTTTTTTTCAAGAATCTGTTTCTCAATGTCCGTTCAATTTTGCAAGTTACCGGGATACTCCACGGGTTGACATTGAGCCTCAATACTTTGATCGACAATTCAATTGACCAGAAACAATTCTCGAAACTGTAATTCTGGTTCGATATGTAGTGTTGTAATCGCGATACGAGTATCGAAGTTCTCTTGAAAAAAAATGCACACGATCGCTCTTATTTCATTATTCTTTGTGACACGAACGTCGCGAGACTTTATTTTTGAGCCACGTAAAGCAAGATTAGCCGTCCCGATTAGCGCATGGAATTGCGGGATCATATTGATTAGCGGTACTCGATTGAAACACTTATTTTAAAGAAAGGTTTCAACCGCGTATTATTCGTACGTTAACTCTAAAAAAAAAATACTGAGATATTTACGCGTTACATAGATGGCGCGAATATCACCGATACAAATACGATTTTTAACGTGACAAATGTACGAAAACATAGAAAATGATTACAAATCTGAACTTGCAATTTATGCAGAGCCCTCGCCGACTTTGAAATGGTAATCGAAAACAAAGGTAGTGTGAAGATTTTAATCATACGCTAATTCGTATGAAAAATAGAAAGCACTGAGGAAACTAACAGTGCGTGTTTTCAAGATCCACACCATTTGACGCGTGTCGAAAAATATTTCTTGAAATAAAATATCAGCCTCTATCGCCCAGAAAAATAGTATGCTAAACTACATACTTACTCCCCCATTCTTTGGTCCACGGGGTTCACATTTTGCTAGCAATTACTAATTTCCATACCGTGTGGAAGCCTGTGCCCTTGAGTGTGGCTCATGGACAATTGTCTCGTGGCCATTCCACCCCCACACTGACTGCTCCAATCGGTAGTAGGAACTGGAGTTCGATAGAATTTCGACGAAGTTTTGTTAAATACTGGCAACAGCTCGTTAGCCTCATTTGATAATGCCTGTCGAGGGTAATAACGCGTAATGAATATTGTTAGCGCTTTCCGCGTTAGGCGGAATGCCGAGTTGCTAGACATTACGTAATGATAAAGAAAAATTAACTCTTACCTTGAGGTATACGATAGCATCCGTACCGTAGCCTTCGCAGCTTAAGAGAACGAGATCACCATGAAAGTATCTAGCGTACAACCGGGACAATGGAAGACCATAACCATATCCAGCAAGTGGAACGGTGTGAGCGTCGGATTTGCTCGGTTGAGGCGCGGTACTGTACATATATTTAAATAGATGATCCGTCTGAGAGCGAGGAATGCCTCCACCTCGATCGGACATCTGAAAATACGAATCATGAAAATACTCTGGATCGGCAAGATATTGCCATAGAAATGATAATTTTTCCACATATTTCGTAGTAACGAAGTACTCGACTGTTTCTGGCGGACAGCGGATTTACCTTTACGCAAATGTCTTCTTTTCCCCGTACCACGGTAACTTCTACCGGTGGACAACTGTCAGATTCCGAACCATGATGCTCCATGACAGCTCGCATACTGTTCTTGAAGAGCTCGAAGAGCATATGATACAAATGGCTCGGGACGTAAATTATTCTAACTGCGCTACTCCGATCAAGCTCTGCAATAAACGAAACGGACAACGATAAAGTAAAACTCACGTTAAGCGGTAAGTACTGATTCGTCGAAGGCCAGAAATAATCGATTGATTTTCTGATTCAAGCAACTGTGGGAGTTGCAATTCTGTATAACTGAATCGTTTGCACTGATCGAACAATAATTCTATCGAGAAGTTATTGCATCGATAATGTCGCGCTATACCTACCACAGAAAATTATTCATTTCATTCACCTTACGAGGAATACTCTAGTACAATTAACATTTTTCAAACTTGCCATTATGTAGCTTGACTATCAATTCTGGGCTAGCCAAGTAATATTGATCGCACAAGAATCTCGCATTCTCGTACGCATCTTTCACAACACTGATAACGTCGCACGACGGATCTATACATCCTATGTGTCTACTGTGCCCATTCAATATACCACCAAACAGAAGAGCTGGAATAAAGGAAATGGTTTGATCAGCGGAGGCATAAGGATTACGTCAAATTAAAAAAATAATAGTTTCTGTATATGACTTTTTCCTACGAATTAACTGCAGATACTTACTGTGTTGATTGATCAGCATACGAATGGAAATTCGCGACATGAAGAATCTGTCCAAGAAATACTGAATACTGTTCTCCGTCTGAACATCCACGTCGTGCGATTCTTTCAGTTCCAAAACACCCTGGGCCATCGTCTCAACGACATCCGTGTGTCTGTTTCTTATTTTGATCAACGCTTGACAAAATCTACGAGACATAATTACAACAAAATTAGTACTAATCATATGTGACACTTAACAACAGAGAGTCTCGATTTTGATCCAGACTTTGTTTAAAGCATACAGCATATTCGTTTAATGGGAAGATCTCACAGATTCTTTTTATTCACACTTTACAGATAAATTTATATTTTAACCAGTTCATATTTACAGTCTAAAATAATGATCGTAATCGGTAAGCGAGACGTAGACATTTATTTGTATAAAAATTCATCGGTTCAACGGAAATACTACTTCAAAATGATCAAAATCGAAATGACCCTCGCGCGTTGAAAAAAGAAATTAACGAGCGACTGTTAATTGTTCAAGAGACTGCCCGACAAGGGGGACTCACTTGTCTAAAGTGGTCTCGCTGACTTCAGCCTTCTCGAAGTGTATGATTTCCTCGAACGAGGTGACGTACAAATTATTTACTATACCCACACTAGGCATTTTTAGTAAGTTGTCCGGTAACAGGTGGATCTCCTTCATAATGTTGGCCAGTCGGACTGGAAGCTCCTTCCTTAAGAATATAAAAGACTTCCTTTCGCAGGCGCTTAGTCCTGTAAAATACAATGAATCTTGTGAGATTTCTACAATGAATTTCTCATAGTCATCGGTGCTAGAACCTGTTTGATTAATATTATATAATTAATATAAAAGCATAGCGAAGCGATTTTACGTTGAACTAAATCGAGACACTGTTAATTTATTAAAGACTTCCAACCTCGATGGAAAAAAATATAAAATAATATTTTCTTTGAACTGGTAAGATTTAAAAAACAATTGTGTTTAAAGTTATACAAAGTCGAGTTAATGTCGTTCTTCCGACGCGAGAGAGACAATGTTTCAATTAAGGAGTTAAGCGTTAGCAGAATAGGATCTCGAAAGGAGAGCGATTAACGAGCATGAATTTGTACAATATTTTGGAACCGTAAAACGGCATTATTATCTTGTTTTTGCCTCGTCGGGCAGTGGCCGGGTATTTGTCAGGGGAATGAAGAGTATGTTGCAAAAAGAAATGTACGATAACTAGATGATCTTATCGCGTCGGCTTGAAAGCCTTATGAGTAGTCTCAACGTTGTTTTTGACGAATCGCTGAAACACTGAACGATGAACTCCATAAACAACTTCGGTGCAGTCTAGTTACGCAACTAGCGAAAAGGAAAAACGAGTTCTCGTATGACACGCGTTTGTTTGATATAAACATTAAACGTGTATCCCCATCATTGTAGTTATCTTTCGTCCGTTAACTGTTGCTCCCTTGACCAATCAGTCGGGATACCTACAGACGAATAAACGATCAAATTAAACTAAAATTCAAATAAACAGACCATTTGTATTTTATTTTAAACGAAATTTCTACTTTTTACCACCCTGTTAATAGAATTCGATTTTTTACTTCGATTACTTCAAGTTCTTTATTTTTGGTCAATAACTTTTTTACTTTTACCCGTGAATTCTCGTTGATAAAATAAGAAACCGCCCCTGTTTTTTTTTTATCTTTTCAACCTATTACGGAATTGTTTTTCTGTTCGCTCAAGCCATACGTGTATGGTCATCCCACGTATTATGTTAAATGACGGCTAGTTACTTGACTTTCAAACATGGAACTTTTTACCCATTATTTAATGAGTCTTGACGAACCGTGCACAGGATCAGCCATTTGTTTGTCGACTACCTCCTTTCGATTTGGAAAGTATGGTTGTGGCAGTAAGGGCCACCACTAGGTTGGCCGATATTTTTCAACTTTCAAAAAGTTTTGCTTCCACACCCCAATTATGTTCCAATCAACAAAAGAAAAGGTTGTGCAAAATTTCAGCTCAATCGGACAATTGCCAGGCGACCCGCAAACGCCTTAAAATTTGAATTTGGTAGTATACGCAGTACGCAGCGATTAATTCCTTTAAAATGTGGTACACTCTTCCCTATCTTTATCACTTTCTTCTTCTTACAAAAAATGTATGTCAACACATTTAGGTAAGCATAGCAGTTATTTAAAAAATACAGAAACCAGGCTTGAACGTATACTCGAGCAAGAAAAATACATATTGTTCTTAAAGAGGTTTTCTCTATATGAGATAATTGAAATTGATTTTGAAATAGGTACAGTATCTATTGATGAAGGGAAAGAACAAGAAAAAAATTAACTGAAGAGGTATATTCTGCACCAAAATAATTTTTCTTCCTTCAAAAACGTCGAATTTTCGTCTTTCGTAACTCCTGGTACAAAAACGTTCTTCTCAAGATTTTCTATCAACACCAATTTTCTCAACAAAGACCCTTTAACATGGAAGGATGATCCTGATTACAAAAGTGCAGTTGAAAAAATTCAGAGGACAATTGTTGTCAATGACGTTGCAGAAAGAGGTGCCAAACTCATTCAAGATTACAATAACATTCTCACAAAAGACGAAACTGAGAAACAATTTGTTTTACAAATTGTTGCCGTAGACCGCAAAAAATACCCAACTGCTACTAAATCCTCTTTTAGAAAAAAATAATGTCCAATGTTCGTTTGTTTTTATTATATTTTAATACTATAGAAATTATTACTGTTAATAAAAATGCGTTTCGTTTATAAAAGTTGTGCGTGTTCTTAAAAAAGTCTAATAGTTCTTACATTTTGAATGTGATTTCACGAATTTTTTAATTAATTTTGGTTGAATTTAATTTAGAATGTTTTTAAACAACTGTTATGGTTACCTAAATGTATTCACATACATTTCTTGTAAAAAGAAAAAAAAATTATAAAGAGAGGGAAGAGTATACCACATTTTAACGGAATTAACTGCTGCGTAATGTGTACGGGTCATTTCGCGTCAAGTGAACCCCTTTTTACAGATACGGTTGAGAACTTTGATGAATTTTTTGACCATGTAGTCTTCGCGGAGAAAACAATTTGGGTAAAAAAAAACTTCGAATTTTTTAAAACTTTTTGAGTTACAGCCTCTCAAACTTTCAGGTAAGATTATTTTAAAAAATTCATATCTCCTAAACTACTAACAATATCGCATTCGGGCAAATTCGGTTGCATTCGTAAAAGATCAAGCTTTAAAATAAAAAATTCATAATTGTTGAGTAATGTTTATAAACATTAAAAAAGTTTGTTAAAAAAATATTGATTGCTGTATCTAAAAATGGCCATTCGCAATTTTTTAAATAATTTTTTTACAACAACTCTAAAGCTTCCTCTAAAGAATGAAGCTAGAATCACGACCGGATCTGTCTTAGTTTTTGAGATATAATTTTTTGTTCACAGGCGCGCACCAATAACGCGCGCCATGCGAACTGTTAGCAGCGGAACACTCGTAAGTTCGGTCTTACTAGTAGTTCGCCGCGCACAAAGTTGATCATAAATCCTACAGTCCACGTCCAAATTGATTGCTGCTTTTTGTGCAATAGTACCAAATAGTGATGGGATTTGTGATTCACTTTGATGAACTGATTCCGTGATTCATCGTTCACTCAAGTGAACTAGTTCATTGAACTAGTTCATTTGAGTCATTTGAGTCACTGAATTAATATTTTTCTGAAGACTGTTAAACAGACCTTTAATTTATAAATAACTTATTACTTTATAAAAAAATATAACACATAATAAATAGATTGCTAACTCTTAAATCACGAATCGAATTTATCCAAAATTTATATACTTATATATTTGTCATGTGATCTAAAATTGTATGTTATATTATCTGTGATTATCTTTTATCATTGATTTGGCGAGTGGCAAAACTTTTGATTATAAACGTGCATATGTATGTTTTTTTCGACAATGCCGCTGTCGTCAGGGGTAATATTGCGAAATTATACCGACGTTGTACTTTCCCCCGTGTCGTATAAGGAGAAAAGGAGCTCTTCCTCCGGTAGGATTACAAAAAGTGACGCGGAGCACACAAATGTTTACATATTTATCTTTAGCGGGACGCGGATAAAATGGACGAGCCTCCTGATCTTTGGACTTTGCCTGCAGTATAATTTATTTTCGCTCGTAATCGCCGAAACCCATTCCCGCCTATCCGAGAATAGTTTTTTCCCCAAGGCGCAGAGTCCGAATCTCTGATTTGCCAAGAAGTTCATCGCGATTATTCTGAAAAGCAGTTTCCGTTTGTCTCGATGATTAAAAATAAAAATTCTGAATTCTTCATCGAACAAGTGAAATAAAACTCGATTAATTCAGAATCAGTTCTGGATCGTGGAAGTTTAAATTTATATTACTAACTGACAGTTATTAATTCAAATTCACTGCCATTACGAAGAGGTGGAAAATTGCAATGGTCCCATACTTTGTATTGCTCTTGAATATCTCGCAATCACCGGTAGATTTTTATCAACACTCGAGAAGTGAAATAATTGAATGCAAGCGTGCAATCGAACAGATGAAAAAAAGGAACATGGGACTTTGTAGATTGATTTCCTGAAGTCCCGTGATTAGTAATTGATAGTATCGCGTTGCAACAGAATCTCGATCAAGGTGTTCCATTCAAGAAGTATCAATTAAGAAGCCGTACACCTGTTTCAGTTTCAAATCGAATCAATTTGATTCCGTGATTCATCGTTCACTCAAGTGAACTAGTTCATTGAACTAGTTCATTTGAGTCATTTGAGTCACTGAATTAATATTTTTCTGAGGACTGTTAAACAGACCTTTAATTTATAAATAACTTATTACTTTATAAAAAAATATAACACATAATAAATAGATTGCTAACTCTTAAATCACGAATAGAATTTATCCAAAACTTATATACATATATATTTGTCATGTGATCTAAAATTGTATGTTATATTATCTGTGATTATCTTTTATTATTGATTTGGCGAGTGGCAAAACTTTTAATTATAAACGTGCATATGTATGTTTTTTTCCCTTTATTACTGATCGTGAATCACGCGGTTCATCAGTCCATGCATATACATACATATATGGACCGCTTATTTTGAAAGTGGTGTCCATTTAAAAAAAAATTAAATATCACATAATTTGTGGTTAATTTAATTTAAAACAAAAAAAATGGACTTGCACCACTTTCACAATAAACGGTTCATATGTTTGCTCCTTCATCAGTATTAACGCTATCTAAGGGAGAAATTTAAGTTACAAATCTGCGGTAAAAATGATTCGCTAGTGAACGACGTTCAGTTTTTTGCTGAGTTAGTTCTGAATCGTTCTTCTAGGACCTAGAATCTAGATGAATGGTTCAATCGAACTAGTTCGTTCGCGAACTACACATCACTAGTACCAAAGCCTTTTCTAACGACTGGTGCAAAGATCAGAGTGGCCACTTTAATATTTCCTAAGTTATGGGTCTTAATTCACCGCCTCATTGCACTTCTTACGCGGCAATTCGTATGGCAGTTGCCTGGTAAAACAATTTAAAAAATTTCCCATTAACCTCGCAGTAAAAATATAGAACAGCCCAATCAATAAGTACATGTTTTCTCTCTGTGTTTCTCGGGCTGGAGACGGGCAGTAGACCACATTAAAAACGTATTTGCATGCATTCTGCAGTTTTCAGTAATGATTGTTATGTATCGTGTAATTTGTGGACTTATACAGAAGAAGATAGTACTATGAATTTTGGCGCGTAAGGCCCATAATTGAAGTATTGCAACTATCTTGATAGGAATAAAATTTGACCGCGACCTCATTTTTATTGACGGGAATAATCGCGTGAAACTTGTGCGTGCCAGCAAGCGTTTTTGCTGAACTGTATCTGTTTTTTAATTTTTCTTCTTGCAAATTACATTCGTCATTCGTGCAAAACGTAAATGAAATATTCTGGAACGCATTGTTGGCCCAGTCATATAAACCGCGTGGGGTGATAATTTCATCATCTATCGGTCTTTGTAAACTGGTTCGTGCAGCTAATCTTTTTATGGATTCTCCAAGTCAATCGCATGGTCCCTTTCCGTGGGAGGTGGCGAAAAAATGCCATTCTGCCGAACACTGAAAGTCTTCGTCATGATGTGCAATATTAATAAAATTATTCCGATTCTTATACTGTGAAGATACTACATCCGAAAAGTAAATGAGCTTTTTAATACGCTACGATTGGATGATAAGTGGCCTGATTATTATTCCAATGAAATCCCGGCACTTCATCTTGTACGACAAATCCTTAATTTTCCGAAAAATCACACAGGACAACTACTTCACCGATATTTGGATGACTTTTTAAATTTTGTAAATAATTGCTCTGTTGTTTGGCAATAAAATCAGTCGCAACGAAAATTAACAGAAGTATTCCCTGCAATAAAAGAAATTGTAGAAAATATTGAAAGGAAGCGAAAGTAAAGTAAAAGAGAGATTATCTGTGTAAACTTATGCGCCGTGTACCGCTATAGAATTTTCGGCAATTCAATAGAGTTCTAGTCCAAACGTACGATACAGATGTTTTCTATGCCGCGTAACAGAAACTAAATAGGATTTATCTGGAAAACACGGAGAGAAAACATGTATTTATTGATTAGGCTGTTCTATATTTTTACTGCGAGGTTAATGGGAAATTTTTTTAATTGTTTTACCAGGCAACTGCCATACGAATTGCCGCGCAAGAGGTGCAATGAGTCGGTGAAGGCGGTGAAGACCCATAGCTTAGGAAATATTAAAGTGGCCACTCCGATCTTTGCACTAGTCGTTAGAGAAGGCTTTGGTACTATTGCACAAAAAGCAGCAATCAATTTGGACGTGGACTGTAGGATTGATGATAAACTTTGTGCGCGGCGAACTACTAGCGAGATCGAACTTCCGAGTGTTCCGCTGCTAACAGTCCGCATAGCGCGTTATTGGTGCGCGCCGGTGAACAAAAAATTATACCTCAAAAACTAGGACAGATATGGACGTGATTCTAGCTTCATTCTTTAGAGGAGGCTTCAGAGTTGTTGTAAAAAAATAATTAAAAAAATAGCGAATGGCCATTTTTAGATACAGCAATTTATATTTTTTAAACAAACTTTTTTAATGTTTGTAAACATTACCCAACAATTATGAATTTTTTATTTTAAAGCTTGATCTTTTACGAATGCAACCGAATTTGCCCGAATGCGATATTATTAATAGTTTAGGAGATATGAGTTTAAAAAAATAATCTTACCTGAAAGTTTGAGAGGCTGTAATTGAAAGTTTTCAAAAATTCGAAGTTTTTTTTTACCAACATTTTTTTCTCCGCGAGCACTATATGGTCACAAAAATTCACCAAAATTCTCGACCATGTGTGTAAAAAGTGGTTTTTTGACGCGGAATGACCCGTGTACTACCAAATTCAAATTTCAAGGCGTTTGCGGGTCGCCTTGCAATTTACCAATTGGGTCGAAATTTTTCCACAGCTCTTTCTTTTGTTGATTGGAACATAATTGGGGGATGGGAGCAACAAAATTGTAACTTTCGGAAAATTACCTACAACTAAGGGCCACCCTAGTTTTACTTGGAAATCTATTGTCAGAATGGTGTTTTTCGAGAAAAATCGCGGCGACGCGCAACACCGTCGCGACCAATGCGTGGTGGTCCTAATCACTGAAGACGTCCCTGACTAAATTGATAAGGTCTTATCAGGCGTCTCAGGACCCACACCGTATTTACGTCGGACCCGTATCAGTGTACTTTCGAAACACGACTATACTTTTTTGCCATACCACAAATTGTATGAATGAACTATTAACTATTTTAGAATTTGCACAAAGGCGGAGTTGCAGGTGTAATTATAATGAATCGATTGTACATTATAGGAAATACATTATAATGTATTTCAAAGATATACAAATTTCTATTCAGTTGATAGGTATTAAATGATAAAATTATAATTGAACTCAGAGATATCCAAAGATCTGATTCTCAGGTATTAAACAATTGAATTTGAGGGCATTAAAGGTAATAATTTCCTTCGAATCAAACTAATGGTGTGCATTAATAATCGAAACAAATCCGAAATTAGCTTTCCATTCGGCGTACTGTACGAGGAATATCATGAAATCGATAGGCTTCTATTGTCAATGGTTGTACTAACCTAGTTAACGAAGTCGTCATTAACGCTATCGATAATTACACCGAGCCTCTAAAGTAGTTCATTTACAAAATGCTCTTCGCGTTAAAATTAAAACGAAGGGCGGCAATAATCACGTAGGTTCGTAACATTAATTGCATACTTGTTTGAAATATTCGAATCTTCAAATTTACGTATACCTACATACACAAATATCGTTCCACAGATAATTCTCAGCCGTATATGTTTTTTCGCGACAAAAAATTTGGATTATCCTCAGCTATGCAACGCGGCTCAGTACAACGACGCACTCTGAAAATAAACCTCGACCTAGCGAGCATGCAACGAAACAGGATGGTTGCAAGTGAGTTATTTGCTGTACAAATGACCCGTGTTCTTTTTCTGTTTTTTCTTTTTTTTTTAATTTTTTCATGCACTTTGTTCACGTGCATGTACATATCGCCCAATTGCAGCAACTGCGTCACAATTCAAAAATTATGATTTTGGAGTTAAGTTAACCACAGGGGCGATGATTATGAAGTGTACTTTTAACTGGTAAAGTGCTATTTCTGATCTTTTTTTAGTCGCTCTACGAAACTGATATTAGTGACAAGAACCTTATAAGTGAAACTAGGAGTAGTTCTAAGGTTATGGGAAATGGCATAGTATACATTTAAATCCTTAATTCAAGTGCACGTCATAATCAGATGTTACTTGACCAAATTATGCCATTATGTTATTTTTATATCGTAGATCCCAAAGAATTACAAGAATATTGAAACTTCAACTGCATCTTCTAAAAAACCATGATTTTCGAGTTATGGCGCTGTTACGGCAAATGCGATTTATACGATGACATTTATACGATGTATTTTTTCTGATAAACTTAAGTGCACAAATACGAACTATCTTCAATTAGATACCCATTTCATGCACAGAAATTAGAATACCACTGAAAGTTGTTTGAGTCCACGGACGTGGCGCACGTTTGGGTCAATCCCGCGCAATTTAGGAATGCACGTTTCGAAATGAACTAATATTGACTCGGTGGGTGTTAAAATTACGATTATGAAAACCGACACGCTTTTCCGACATTGCCGACGAAATGTTTAAGTAGAACAATAGCCTGATCCCATCGCTTAATTGGATGAAATTTACTTCGCGCAAACTTTGCGCGACCGTGTCCCACGGTCACTTACCGAACCCGGTAACTTTCCTTGGTTACCAGAATATGTTATTTCGCGGTCACGAATAGAGAGGATTGAGATTCCTGTGACGAGACAGTGTCAGCAGAAACTTATCTTTAAAAATTTTAATCAGGTTACTATTTTTAGATCGTTTCCAGGAAACATGGCGAGACCAGTTAATTCCAACCGCGGGCTATTTTCAAATTTAATGTGGCACGAAGTTATTTCCGTGAACAATTTCGTGAAAAATCTGTAGTAAATTATCTCCTTGTATAATGATAACATTAGCATTACTTGTTGCGCAATATCTGGTAAGAGTATTTCCAACATATATTTTCCTAGCAACTTTGTTAGTACCTGCATAAAAGTAATTTCAAGAATATCGTGGGACCGAACATTCTACTTTGAAATTATGTTTATTCAACCTACTCAATCAATATACATACTATACACTAATCCATGTTGAAATTTCAGCATGCACGAAGACAGTCTTATCTTTAAGAACTTTGCACGATTAATTATTTCTTTAAAGTCGGATAAGAATTATCGATAAACATTTTGTTCATAACTTCGGCACTTTCTCCATAAAAGTGATCACAAGTGAATCGTGGAAAGGAGTTCGGAGTACGCGACACTGTATTCTGTGTGCTGTAACTAAGGAAATTAGTGTACACCTGAGTCGCTGCCAAGTGCAATCAGTTACCGATAATTTATTGGCGTGAAATTGCACATTGACCTTATCTCTGCCAAGCAGACCGAACGGAATCCAAGGGGCTTTTCCGCGAGAGTCATTTTACGAGACAATCGAAATTTGTCAAACCTGTACGCATTTATCTGCCAAATCTTATCGAGCTGGAAATACGTATTCAGTAAAGCAATAGCAGATAATACATTTTTTTAACCTACGCGTATTATCTTTTACAATGCAACTCATGTTTCATCATAACCATACAAATAATTGATGACATTACATTTGATTCCCGAAGTCCAAATCTAAACAAAATTTTTAACAATTCTAAGGGTACACATGTTTTAAACATTTCAACATTTTTTTAGTGAAGTTTAGTCTCATTATTACATCCGCCCCTCTGAAGTGTTAATAAAAGAGGAAAGAAGAAGAGAGTATCGATTAAAAACAATAGACCGCGCTAATCAGACGAGATGACTTATTAAGAAATTAAAGAAAGATTTGAAAAAGAAACAAAAATTGACAATGCCGCTGTCGTCAGGGGTAATATTGCGAAATTATATCGACGTTGTACTTTCCCCCGTGTCGTATAAGGAGAAAAGAATCTCTTCCTCCGGTAGGATTACAAAAAGTGACGCGAAGCACACAAATGTTTATATATTTATCTTTAGCGGGACGCGGATAAAATGGACGAGCCTCCTGATCTTTGGACTTTGCCTGCAGTATAATTTATTTTCGCTCGTAATCGCCGAAACCCATTCCCGCCTATCCGAGAATAGTTTTTTCCTCAAGGCGCAGAGTCCGAATCTCTGATTTGCCAAGAAGTTCATCGCGATTATTCTGAAAAGCAGTTTCCGTTTGTCTCGACGATTAAAAATAAAAATTCTGAGTTTTCCATCGAACAAGTGAAATAAAACTCGATTAATTCAGAATCTGTTCTGGATCGTGGAAGTTTAAATTTATATTACTAACTGACGGTTATTAATTCAAATTCACTGCCATTACGAAGAGGTGGAAAATTGCAATGATCCCATACTTTGTATTGCTCTTGAATATCTCGCAATCACCGGTAGATTTTTATCAACACTCGAGAAGTGAAATAATTGAATGCAAGCGTGCAATCGAACAGATAAAAAAAAAGGAACATGGGACTTTGTAGATTGATTTCCTGAAGTCCCGTGATTAGTAATTGATAGTATCGCGTTGCAACAGAATCTCGATCAAGGTGTTCCATTCAAGAAGTATCAATTAAGAAGCCGTACACCTGATTCAGTTTCAAATCGAATCAATTTGCTTATTCAGACTCATTGAAAACTTCTATCCGGAGCTCCATTCAACTTCGTTTGATTTGCGTACCTTTGAAATAAAAATCACGCGACGATGGGGTAACAAAATCCAAATTCGCAGTGGGACACGATCGACGAGAATAAATATCCTATGTTTTTTTTATTAACGACTCAGATAAATAAATAAAGTCAACTGATTTTTCTGTAAATTCGATTGTCTCTAGTGGGGCGGAATAACTTTACCCAATTCCAATGTTTTATTATCGAGTATTAATGCGTAAAGGGGACACGGGTTCCATTGAAATTGCACTTATCTCTGGCGACAATGAAAGAACTCTGTAATTAGTAAAGCGGATCACCGAAATTTCGTTCCCGTTCGACGGTAACGAGCTATAACTTTAAGAGGGAAATATATGTATGTACCCGGAAAAGATACAAGGTCTAGTCTCGCGTACTTGGACCGAATGAACCTGAAGAAACATTAATAACCGCTACAAATTGCACAAAAAAGACAACACTTATAAAGAAAATGTCACGTTTCTTTTTGAAACAATCGTTGATAACTTTTTTCAGCATTAAAAATGGATGTATTTCCCTCCTTAAGGCGTAGACCCACGTCGCTTCGATCACGCACAGTAATTTGATTTCTTAACGACGTAGTTTTCTTAACAAATCAGCGAGATGAGTTTGTTCCACGTAAACGGTGCTCCGAAGTATTCATACTTCAATTATGTATAACGCGAGCAAAACGACGTATTTGATAAACGAAACGATACACCGGAAAATTATTTTGGCGTTTTCGAAGGTAAACGCCCCTTCGTTAAAGCTACGAAGAGTTTTTTGTCTTCGCAATTTCGTACCAGTAAGGACGACTAAATTACAGGTAACCTCCGTTCATCGTGACACCGACGAGTGCAGATTTGTTATGTCGCGACCTTTTTTTTTTTTTTTTAATTTTTTGTCACGGCACTTGACTAGTTGTCACATGCCAGGAATCGTCATAATGAGTAACCACTCATTACGTCCAACCGCACGTGCATGCTATCTTTCTGTTCTGCTCACTCACATCATACACATACATATACATATCACCGCGTAAGAAACAATACTGCCTATCTAGCATTGAAGAAATTTTACAGGAGAGACAGAAAACTGTTACAAATCTTATATTTTATTCATATGTATATACAAAAATGAATTCCAAGTAAAAATTATTTCTTTAACTATCGGTATTTTGCTCTAAACTGCTATAAAAAAATAGTAAAAGGCGAAGTGACGAAGCCAAAAAAATCAAAATGTCTACATATTTCGCAAAAAATGGCAGATAAACGGTATTGTTTCTTACGCGACGGTATGCGTATGTAGAGTTACGAACGAGTGAGTGCTGTAAAGCGTGATCGTAACGGATTATTCCACAGTTCTGGGCAAACTTTGCACAATTAATAAACACAGAAAGGTCAAACAAGGGAATCTAGATTCCTTTTTGCAACACGGAATAAAATTCATGAATTATGAAATATGTCGTGTATGACATTTTTTTTGTCGTTAAAAATCACAATTTTATTAATAAATTGTTTTTCCGAATTGTAAAATGATTTTTCTTTCAATCCACCGTTGATCGCGAAATTTCGCTTATCACGATCATGTTCAGAACGCATCCCCAGCGATGAACGGGTGTTACCTATACATAAATCCTAAACGTTGACGTACACCAGCCATTGACAACATCGGCTCTTCACTTCTCCTCCGCTGATTTCGCTATCCCCACTTCCGTCGCGTGCACCGAACGGAGAAAAGGATAGCAATATATTATTAAATATACCCGTACCGTACAGACTGCTGAGCGCGTTCACTCGTTTAATCGCTAGTGGGGGTACCCAATAGCGGAGAAGTTCGAGCCGCCGTCGCCGCTGTGGCTCAAGGAGCCGATGTTGCCCATGCCTGACGTATGTACACGATGCATGAGTCACGGACAATTTCGTCGCCGGACATAACAAAGTGTTCCGCCGAGTCTCTTTTTTTTTTACCAAGAAACGAGTATTCGCCCGATACATTCACAGTGATAAGCAAAAGTAGAATTACCACAAAGCGTAAGATTCCAAAATTCACTTATTCCTCGTAAGAGTAACCGTCGAATCTTTTACGTAAGACATTCGTCTATTGTCGATTACCTGTCAATTATTTACGAACGTCGTAAATAGGATGAGAAGGAACGGGAAGCAATTACGTTATTTTATCATGATTTTGTGCCGCTATAGATTCAAGGCGCGTGGATGTGAGGAGATGAAATTAAAAGTCCGTGATGTCCTTTAGTAAGGTTAAAAATTCCGTAATAAATTGAAAAGTGTGTTTTGCTGAGAATACGTGGAATCCATCGATCGGGTAGGAATAATACTAATAGTAGGAATAGGATTCTGTTACTAGGAATTATATTAATATCATTCAAGAATTACAAACAATAATATTAGATTCGCAAAGTTGCTATGCGTTGGAAACCAAAACCAAAATTATTTGTTGGCTCGGGTCATACCAACGCTATTGCAACGATAGCAGGAACAAGAGAACAGTTACGAAATATTAAGAGTTTAAAAGTTGTAAAACAATTCACTTGTACGAGGTAGTCCACTAAACCCGAGCATTTCAAATATTTCTCCAAGCTTTAGATCTTTCATGAAACGGATGACACGGGTACGTTTTTTAATTTTCATAAATTTAATTCCGCCATTCTGCGTCACTTGTGTAAATGAAATTTGAATTGTTTAACCGCGATAACGCCAAGGATGCTATACGCGAGCTACTGTAAAAAAAAGCTTCTGGATGGAAACTGGTTTTTCTTTATTAAACCAGTTAGCTGATGTGATCTCTTTGAAAAGTGTGTAATGCAGAACGCGGCGGTTGTGTAAAATAATAATAAACTTCCAACTTTAGAAGCAGTTCCGTATTTTATTTAGTATGTTCAATAAAACTAATATCCACGACTATTTCGTAGGCGTAAGAACTTCGTTTCGAGGTGTACTAAATAATGGTTCACAGTATTCTGACGGTTTAAAATGTTCCCTTGAGATGTAAAATGAATTCTGAAGAAGGAGAGGATTGGTAGATTTAAGGAAAACTATTATATATCAAAAAGGATGTGGAAGGGATGACGAGTAAGATGTTTTGGTGGAAAGTAAAAGCGGAGAAGTACTAGAAGTTTGGACAATGAATTAGTTATAAGGGAAGATGCGTAAGGGAATGGTGATTCAGGGTCTAAGGAAGATTTCGATGGTGTACAAAATATTTGCTACACTAACTTATGAGTAACCTTATCACTAGAGAATTAAATAGAAATGGGGTCGACACATTACAAGTGTACACATAAAATGTGCCGCAATGATGAAGCGATGCCGAGTACGTTATATTTAATAAACATATTTTAATAGTTCGTGGTTCGGATTACTAAAGAACAAATACAGAAATATTTTGGTTTTCGCTAAAATTTCAATTCAAATAGCAAATGGTAACTACCTTTTGGTATGACGAGTATAATGATTATAACAAAATATATTGTCACTTGTGGAAAACAGCTAACTGGTTAACTCGAGCATGCGGTGGTTATTAGAGGTAACCATCAGACAATGTATTTGTTTTCTTTTTCATTAATAGTAGTTCAGGATAACAACTGTTAATATGTTGCGTGAAATATTGCGCGTGACGCGACGCAAAGCCATAAATAAATAGAAATTGAAATAACTAACAAAGAACTAATTATGTACTAATTATGTAAAGAACTAATTACGAACTAATTTATTATGAGCGAGGCAGAGTCGTGTTAAAGTACGGTTTCCTTAAGGTAGGGTTTCGTTACCACGACCGATCGCAGTCGTGGACGACTGCGACACCCTAGACACGTTGTTTTAAATGGGGCCGGTTTCGTTACCACTACTCTCGGTCGTCGGACGACCCGACCGATCGCACCACTAGCCCGGTCTAGTGCTGCGACTGGTCGTCGGACGACAGGCACATGGAAAATAAAGATAGACAGAGACAGCATGCACCGGCGAATAGTGGGGGAAGCAAAAGATCGGCAAATGATCAAAAGAACGACTATGTCTGGTCGTGGTAACGAAAACGGGACACCGACGACAACGTTTGTCGTGGTCGTCCACGACCGATCGCAGTCGTCGTCGTCGTCGTCGTCGTCGTCGTCGTTGTCGTTGTCTCCTTTTTCCACTTTCGTCCATATTGACTTCTCGCACGTCTCGCGCTTACAATGAATCGTCGACGACTGCGATCGGTCGTGGTAACGAAACCGTAGCTTAACGCGTGTACGACCTTTCATATGACCAGCGCATACGCACAAATGATACTGTTTACATGGGCAGCGTAGACGCGCAAATCAGTCTCGTTTTTATACAGGATGAGAAGTACATATACGCGTATACGCGCATCTGGCTTCGATACTGACAATGCCCCTATTCTTCAATATTGGCTTCGTCACTTTCACATTTCAGTTAATAAAAAGTTTAGTTGATTTTAACTCACAATTTTGACTACCCCTATGGTTTTTTATTTTTGATCTATTTTATCATTACAAATTTCAACCGAATTAATTAGACTTTTATTTTTTAACAGAGGCCACCAATCATCAGTATAAATTACCATATGTATGTTAACGTCCGGGTCATTCCGCGTCAAGTGGGACACTTGTTACAGACATGGTCAAGAACTTTGATGAATTTTTGTGACCATGTAGTGTTCGCGGAGAACAAAAAATGGGTAAAACAAAACTTGAATTTTTGAAAACTTTTTGAGTTACAACCTCTCACACTTTCAGGTAAGGTTATTTAAAAAAATTCATATCTCCTGAACTATTAACAATGTCGCATTTCGTAAAATTCGATTGCATTCATAAAAGAACAAACCTTCAATAACAAAATTCATAATTGTTGTATAGTGTTTATAAACATTAAAAAGGTATGTTTAAAAAATATAAATCGCTGTATCTGCCAAAGGCTACGCGCTAATTTTTCCATTATTTTTTTACAACAACTCTGAAGCCTCCTCTAAAGAATGAAACAAGAATCACGATGGCTTCTGTCCTAGTTTTTGAGATATCATTTTTTATTCACCAGCGCGCACCAATAACGCGCGCCACGTCGACTGTTAGCAGCGCAATACTCGTACGTTCGGTCTCGGTAGTAGTTCGCGGCGCACAAAATTTATCATAAATCCTACAGTCCACGACCAAATTGATTTGTGCTTTTTGTGCAATAGTACCAAAGCCTTTTCTAACGACTGGTGCAACGATCAGAGTGGCCACTTTAATATTTCCTAAGTTATGGGTCTTAATTCACTGTCTCATTGCACCTCTTGCGCGGCAATTCGTATGGCAGTTCACTGGGAAAATAATTTTTAAAATTTCCCATTAAACGCGCAGTCAAAATATAACTTAACAGGTGCAGTTATGTTAAACATTATGGGTGGGGTAGGCGAAGGGTGGGAGTAGGGAAAAGTTAAAAAAAAACCGTACGATAGATGGGTCGCAGAGCTCGTTGGAGACTGCGTTACTTCTACGGGATATGACTTGCTCGAATATAAATCAAAATTTATTTTGCAAACGGTTGACCAGCGGGTCCTAATACTTTAACACAGTAAACTGGGGGTGTTAAAGATTACGCAGTATCAATTTCGACCAAATCGGATACCCCAATGTCGTAGCGTACCCTTGTGAGTTGAACCGCTCAGCACTTACCGCAGAACCTTCAAGGCGAGAGCAAATTTTATAACATATAAATGTATAAAATACATATACCAATTTAAACGGACTTGGTTCAATGTAACGATAAGTTTTTCTTGTACTAAAATGCAATATCTTACTGCACTTTTAGTCACTTGTAAGTCGTCTTTTATTAAATCGAATAATTTATCAAATAATTTGACAAACATTTGGAAGTACTCGTAATTAAAGAATTTACCACTATGTTCCCGAAGTTTTGGGTATAGAATAACATGCAGACTTTTATGGTTAGCCTTGGTTGTAACAATGGGCGCACCGAAAGATATTTTTCATTACTAGGTATTTTCTCTCTCTTCGCCTTCTCATCCTAGTAACTAGAAACAAGACTGGTTCGCACGTATTCGCGAGCGTACGCGCGTACATACATACATATGTATGAAATAGGCCTTGGGCTGTGTACAACAAAGGTGTAATTTTCACGCGCGTACCTGTGCCGCAAAGAGTTAAATAAGTAGTTACGATCTTCGATTCATAAACAGGCACGGCGTTGGAAATAAAAAAAAATCAGAAGAGTGCCGTGACCAACATATTACCTTAAACACTGGCCTCGATAACGCGGTCTTTAATATTCCGACCTCAGCCACTATTCCAACAAAATCAATTTCCTTCGACCACGTTGGCCTCAGGTTTGTTCGACGCGAAGGTTGACGTTGAAGATTATGTTTAAGTTTAAGTATCGCGAAATGCAAATGAGCCGGTATACCTGGAAAACTGGACGTGTACATACGTTATTCGTTCGAAAACGAACTAAATGCAAAGGAATATTCGGTTGTAGAATTTTTTTAATCTCTAAACGAGATACGCTAATGAGTTATTCCATATAGCTGCGTCACGTTAGTATGAAATGGGATAACTTAAGTCTTACATTTCCAGTTTCTCGAAATTTTAACCCATTAGTTCCCAAGATTAAAAAAACCATGTAATGTGATGTTTTTACTGTAATTTACTACGAAATATATAGTCAAATAATTGTTTATAAAGTTTAAAAAATGTATTGTTTTTAGTTTCTTTACAAAAAAATGTTGAAAATAATAATAACAATGTTAAAAATAACACTATAATCGCAGTGTCAAATATCATCTAATGCGCCCTTTAGTAAAGGTCAGGTGAATCTAAATTGATAGTTTGGAAAATCCCGTTTTATTTCGTGTCGAGAAAATATATCGATAAAAGTTTAGTAGACGAAATCCAACGTTTCGTCATAGTTCATAAATTTACAAATACATATGAAACTTTTTGATATAATCGACGTATTTCATAAAATTCTTGTTCTGTTGAGAACAAATTGTAGCAGCAAAAGATTAATTTCATTCAATGACATATTTGAAAAAAAAAAGAATCATTTACAAAATGTTGCGTTTACGTAACGCTGGAGATTAATCGGTTAATCGCGTTTTCGGAACAAACTATACACGTGTGGGAGCCACGCGCAGGATCTGGTGATAAGTTGTTCGGTTTGACGTAACGAGGCGCCGGACCAGTGTTTTGTCAGTTTTCGTCGCTTACTGAATCTTTTTTTCGCAAGATTTTTTTAACGTTTTATTAACTCGAGGAGCCATTTATTCATGTTATTACGCGTAATGTTATTGTATCAATCATGTTATTGACGCGTAAGACTATTTTTAAGTGTTCGTTATCCGAGTGGTACGTACGGTATTTTCTTCGTCCGAGATATTTCACGAGTTATTGATCCGAGAGATAATTTATCAGTTTTATTCATTCCAAAGATATTTATTCATTTGATGAATTCGACGGGCATTTATTAATTTTATTGATCAGAGACATTTGTTTAATCTGAATGCTCTATTAACACGTATGTTCCTATTTCCCAAAATTCTACAACTCAGCCGGTTTCAAAATACCTTCCACGATTTTGCCAAAAAAAATAATGATTAGTCAGTATCTAAAATTACTATTAAAAATAATGCCAAGATTTTAAATTATTCAGATCGAATTGTCGAGCAGGATTCTCAAGTGGTATCGATACACTTCGGTACGAATAATAACAATCTCAATCACTTTAGAAAACATATGACTCGTCATTCGGGAAGCTTACTATGCCATGCCGTATAAACATTGCGCGCCCAAGCCTCGCTTCTGGTTCGCTCGAGGAACGGTTGGTAAACCGCTCAGGAAGCATCTGTTTAGTTTTTAAACCTTTAATCTTGACGCAACGTATCGCCCTTGCATTTCTACAAGCTCGATTAACGTCTACGATTAACGATAAACGAACCAATCGCGGAGCGTTTCATCATGCGACAGATTTTTGCATATCGATCTACATTTCAAATTTATTTATGCAAATGTTAAATATTCTTCGTCCCTCGGATTCTATTTAGGGGTCTAATTGTCATCTCATGTCAGTTTCGTTGAGCGCGCGCAAACGTTCAATATTTAACTTCTGTGATCGGTATAAAAATGAAATTACATTTTTCCTTGTCAACCGGAGTAAACGCTGCGTCTAACTGGAGTTGATACAGACGATGTTTTTGCACGTGCAAGATCCAGGTTACGTTATGCGTGACAAACAAACGTGACTAATGAATGCTCGGTTCGAGAAGTGATTCATATCGAGTCGAAGATGTGAACAAAAATTGAATCGAATACCTGGATCAGGAGTGCGGATTAAAATTGATATGAAAATGTGCTCGAAGTGCACGGTAGACGTGCATTAAATATTCGTCTCGTTATAAGACGGTTTTATAATTTTTTCAATATCCGTACGAACCAATATTAATTATGAGTAATGATAATTATTATAGTATAAATAATAATATTTAAAAATTGTAGAAACGTTGATATTAAAGATGCGTGGATGACCCAATGTTAATTACGTAAAATAGAAACATATTAAAATTAACTAATTATAGAGTATTTTAATCTACATATACGACGCGACGATTGCCACAACAGGCGAACAATTAGAAAGTTTTGCTCAAGTACTGACACGAGTTTCTCCAAAGTGAAAGACGTGGCGTGTTTTTGACAACAAACACGGTGTGCCGTGAATTCATTATTTCAATACATCCGTACACTTTTTTACTTCGGCCATGTTATTCATTTTTTTAAAATTAACAATAAACCTACCGGTGCAATCATCGATTACTAAATAAATGTTGTTTATCGGAAGAAATTGTCAGCTTATCGTACGAAGTAATGCACAACATAATTTTTAATTAACAATGTAGCAACCAAACATACATATATTTTTATTTTTATATGTATCATAAATAGGAGATAAATATAAGAGAAATAACATTACGGGTCATTTTTACAGGTTTTTGTAGGTTTAGTGTTAATAGGAGTTCCATTTTTACGGTAACATATGAGGCAAGCTTCTTTACCGCGCCGAACTTATTTCATCATCTACCTTTATTTTCTTTAAGAATATCTTGTCGCCGTGTTTATAAACGTAAATTCGTGTTTACCACCGCTTCCCGTTACCGTGAACTGGCAAAGGGAAACGAGCCGAAATCAACGTTACGCTCTTGACGTACGCGCCGCGCCGTCGAGGGCGGGGCTTGACGTCAGCGTAAGTGCAAATTCAGGAAACTAATATTTCGGGAGAAAACGTTAATGGTCGGTGCGCGTCATACGCGTGGGCTCGGTTTCAAAAAATCGATTTACCGGGAGTTCAAACTCCAAGGGTTCGTACGCCCACGTTCCTCGAATTACGAGAATTCTTGGGCAAATGGCACCATTCCAGAAGCGATAATAACGGGTGCGCTGTTTATGTTCGTGTGAAACCTGAAGAGAGCCAATGGCGGTATCGGAAAGCGAAGGATGGGACGCAGTTCTCCAGCCGATTGGCGGACTCATTCTTGACTCCCTCGAAAGCGACTCACGCGAATTTTTAGACAAGAGTAGGCCTCGCGTATCAGTGGTTCGATAGAGGCGTTTCATTGATAATTCTTATCAATTCGGGCGAAAAATGATTTCGTCCAAAAATAGTTTCGTATTTCTAAATTTTTTGTACCAATTTTTATCGTTCAAAAGTACCTATATGCTTAAAATTATACATATTCACACTACTTAAAAAATAATTTGCCGTTTATATACTTAAAAATGGTAAATTAGTGTAGCCTGAAATAAAAATTTCAAACCTGTCTATAAAAACTGATCTAGTAGTTCTAGTGTTAAAGAGATGGTTAAAAAAGTTGGAAAATTTTAATTTTAACAGTACAATAATAAATAAATAGGAAAATCGTTATAAATTGGTATTATTATGTCGTTAAAATTGTTAAACCTTAGTCGTTCGCAAATCTTAACAATCTCACAATTGTTATAAATTTGACAAAAGTTTCTCTGGCGGCGAAATGATCCCCCCCCCGACGGAGTTGAAAAAGTTATCACACTGCGTTTACACATTCACCTCGTGGTTCCTCTCGTCATTCGCCGCATTCGCAAGTGGCTTCCTACCGCGTTTACACATTCCCGCTCGTGATTCGCCGCGTCACTCGCCGCTTTCAGGAGTAACATTGTCTTCAACTCACTAGCGGATGCATTCATATTGGATGACATTCGAGCCCACGCATCGTGGATTTTTTCACACTTTTTATGTAGTCAATAGCAGGCTCACCGCGGTAAAGTCCCAAAAATGAAAATAATTTAGATTTATCCACTCCAGTGTTTAATTAAAAATTAAAAAATACTTTGTATTGGTAAACCGCGCTCGTTGTGAACAACACAGCGACTGCGAAATTATAAAAGCCAAATTCTTTTTTTATTGATTTTTATAATATAGATATTAATCTAAACGTTATATATAATTAATAAAACGCGGATAAGATTCGATTTAAATCGAGTTTTCTTAAAACTTAAAATCTTAAGTTTAGTCGCAACTTTAGGTATCACATTAAATGATTTTAGCATGAAATCAATTTCATTCAAGAATATGAATGATATATGAAATGTTAATTAATTTTCTTTTTTCTGTTATGTAATAATCGATTTAATTTTTAATAAAAGTCATGTCTGTTTTTGCAATTTATGAAATATATTGTTTTTCTATTCCATCAAACATATAAATTATATGTTATAAAATATATTAAATATATTTAATAACATATTGTCTAAGATATATTTACTTCTACGCGGAATGATTTTGTTTGTGTTTGGATGATTAATTTCGGTGTTTCGCAAATTTGTCATATAATCAAAAGTGTTCTCTGAGTGCAAAAAGGGTAAGAACAAGTGGTGTAAACGCTTAGCTTGTCTCGTCGCTACAAGCCTAGATTCGTTAATTTTTTTATAATCCCACTTTCCATCCCTCTCTGGGATTCGGGAGTTTTCCAAAAATCGCCTCGGAGGCGAGCGCTGCGAGTGACGAGGCGAATGACGAATGGACCGTTTATTCGTACGAATGTGTAACTGCAACACCAAGTTATAACAACAGTAAAATTGTTATATATTTTTGTGCAATTTTTCTACATAATTATCGTGACTTTTTGAGCGTACTGTTTTATCACAGTAGTGCATAGAAATTTCTTATAAATCCTGATACAGACCTTTGAATTGTTTTTTTTTTATCAGGAAAGAATTAAAAAAATTAGCATAGATTTGTATTTGAAGTGCAAAATTTGCCGTTCCAAATTGCATGACAAGAACAAAAGGTATAAATATTGTGGATCGAAGGTGAAGCAGGATGTTGTGGCAGCGGACACTCCGCGTCATTAGCATATATGGTTGCCACGTAATCAACACGGCAAACAAACGCGTAATAAGTCTCCTTGTCGAGGGACAGGAATGAATTGCATTATGTACGTTCAATGGTCGAAAAATACCGTTTCGACTTCAGTGACATTATCTACCGAGAATATTTATTTCGATAAAAAAAATTATTTTTATTTTTCGCGCCTGAGGTCCGAGTTTATCGCGTTCGTAATGATCTAATAGATGAAAAACTAATCGATCAAACGTCCTGCAAATGCATCTAAAAATAGGTATGACGACAAAACGAATAACCTTTTAAGTTTGATATGTTTGGGTAAAGTTGACAAGAATTTTCATGACTCATCCGTTTGCGCGTACGACAAACTATTGTTTCAGTTCATTAACGCGGGATGACAATACGCTTTATTGAAAACTGATCTGTTAGACACGTCTGTGACGTCCGACAGGTGAAAAACAGAGGCAGGTAAGAGACAAAACACGTTCCTCTAGTGAATCTAAACAACATAGCATTCAGGAATTAATATTGAGTTCTTCCATACGTTTGTAGCATTGTTTCAAGCGAAATACTTTACAAATGTTTTGTTTTAATTAATCATAATTCTGACACCGGTAAAAAGTTATTGATGCGATACATTTGATTTATCCATCGTACGTTTATAAAATAAACAATCAAAACTTAGGTTGACACACAAGTCCCGTCTTTTAAAAAAGTTGGTTTCTTCAGATCGAAATTTATTCAAAGCGTTGGTTAAACATTTCGAAGGATATTGTCCATTTACTTGATAGCGAATACGAATATATTAATGAATAGAGTAATCTCGATCGGAAGTGACTGGATAGCTAAGTTGGACAGTTGCATTTAAATGAATGTGGAACGAATTAATTTAGAGCCAGAATTACGATATCAAGTGGGAAACGCGAAGCAAGTGGGGTTCAATATGTTAATAAGGTCATAGACACGCGAATTCGGGCATGACTTTATAATAAAAATGAAATCAATTATAATACCATAGTCTGTCTTCGATAAATAAATCATTCCCTTTCTTAAATAGGAAGAAATTCTCACGCAGTCTCATTGTCAGTTATTATGATTTTCGTAAAAGGATATTTTAAATCTAATCACGAATGTTTCAGATGGAAAAGCGTGATGAAATTTGTAGCTTCCTGCCAGTTTCATCGATAAGCTATGATCCTTGCCAAGAATTACTTTCCGCCTTTTCGGGTTCTAAATATCTAAAATTAGTTTCAATCTCTTGATACGGTTTTCTCGCAAACTGCCATCTTCGCGATATAACCTCATTGATCGTAAAATCTCTCACGCAGTGCTGGAAAACGATTCCAAGAAACTTTTTTGCATCGCGAAAAACAAGCGATGATTTATCGATTGTTTAATACCTGCCGCGCGTAGAAAAATCTTTCCCGATAAACACAACACAATCGTACCGACATTGCGAGGAATAGTTCGCAGATTCCCAAATTCTTCGATCTTTTATCGGGAGCAGATAAATCCAATATACGCGATCGAGTATCCACGTGAAACGACAAATATCGCCTTGCAAAGGCCCTGTTTGTTTACGAGCGAAACTATTACATCACCCACACACCCGTGATCACTGCTTATCGCTATCCGCGACGATGTGCCACGCTAACATTCCCAGGAAGCGAGATTATCTGTTATCCGTTGGATCAAAACATTGACGAAAATCCTGTTTAAATGGTCGGATTTCGAGTGCATCGTGGCAAAGACTGAAAAAGAAGCGATGCCAATCCCGCTTCGACCTCGGTGTATAACTTATGCATCGTAACCGTGTGATGAGTTACAGTACGATGCCCTGAATTCGTTTCTCGTGCGTGGCGATATTTCAACTCAGGCGGCCCTAAACGACGCGACGATTCGTTCGTGGTCGTTGGTTGATCGATTCCATTCGCGACCTCGAGTGGTACGTTACTCTTCTCGTAAAAAAGGAAGCAAAAGAAACGAAATGACCGAAATGAAGGAAAGGGTGAAGGCCTCCCAAAACATCGTCGGGGAATCAGTTACCGTATTCGTCAATAAGAGAGCTCTCACTCACCGAAATCGATGAACTGTTTTATCGAAAGCGGCGAGGGGTTGAACTGGGAATAAAAGTCCAGCATCTTGGTGATAGTTCCGAAACACTTTCGCGTGAGTTTCATTTTGCAGCAATTCGTTACACATGAACTTTGCCGGCAACTCTAGAAGGCCCCGAGGAGAGTCTTTTTATGGCTTTCGCTTTAACACGCGAACTGTCAAGGCCCTGAGGATCTACTGCAGGTTGAAAATGCTCTTTTCCGTGTAGTACGTTCGCATGAGGATAGGAGACACCGCCTGTCGAATGGTTCGTGGCAAGGCTAGACGCGATTACTGGCGTTTCAAGAAAGGGAGTCGGTATATGTTCGGCTTTCCTGCCGCGCGGCTGCGTAGCTTTTAGTTGAGAGTAAGTGGGGTATCCGATAGCGGGAGTTTTGAACACGCTCATGCGGTTGGGGTTGTAATCACGGTTGATGTTTTCGGATAATTCAGTGTTCAAGTGTTTCGCGAATACTCGAGTGCTCGGAATGGATTTCGAATACTCGGACAATTGAGAAGCGTTACTCGAACGCTGCGAATGAATTTCAATGTTTAATTGTTTCTCGGGTATTTTTGCTCGGTCGTTACGTGTCTACTTTAAACATTTTGGATAATGGAGTGTTGTTGCTCGAAGGAACTTTAAATACATGGATATTCGAATATTCTTACTCCAATGCTGCGAATAAACTTCGAACATTCTTTAGTACTTTATATTCCGGAAGTGGTTAAACGCAACTCCTAGCGTCACCTACCACCAATCAAACTTAAAATGTGGGGCAATTAACCTCTGCGAATATCTCATTCTTCGATTCTACCATTCCACCTCCCGAATTTGATTCTTTAAACATCTCAACAAGACAATTTACCTTTGCTCCGTTCGAAAGACTCGACTCTCTCAACTTTCTCGAAGCGTGTCGCGTTACTTTTAGGTTAGGAAACCCTTGTATTTTTTTATGATGGTCTTCTGCTAGACAGTCAGCGCCACATGTTAGTCCAATATCTAGAAATTTCTCGATCATACTCAAAATCAAGGACACGATCCGCGTGAAAAATGACCCGATAGCGCGCGGTGCGATTTCTTGAAATATTTTCGCCGGGAAAACCACGTTCCGAAAAGAAATATCGAAAGGTCGGGAATTCTCTTGACTTCGAAGTGGCTTGCTGACTTCCGGCCTAGGCAAGCCCATGTGGACAGCAGCAGCGGTGTCTCCGATCACTCCGTGTTAAGGCACTTCCTCGTGCTCCCGTGAAAAAAAGCTTCCCCCGTAGAGACTCGCGTGTGCACGTCGAGAGTCACCACATCATGGCTGACCTAGACGACTTCTTCGCGAAGAAAGATCGCAAGAAAGCAAAGGGGAAGAAGTTCCTCACCACCGAGGAGATAGCGAAGAAATTGGAGGAGACGGGAAAGCGGCTGGGAAAGTCGAAGACGAAGGATAAGCCGGCGAATCCGGAGGGCGGCGAGGAGACCCAACAGACCCAGGTGAAGATCCGCTCGTTAATCGAAGAGACCATCCTCGTGGTTCCTTTATCACCTACGACTCTAATTGTTACCCTCTTTGCGAGGGGATCTAGATCACCGTGGTGCAGCCCGCTGCCATATTTGTTCGTGTAAACGTCATTCTGACGATTGCTGAAATTAATCTGGTTGCCGGGAACGCTCGGGAATCGATGTGATTTACGTTCGGTCGGGGTCCAGAGATAGGATCGTTTGTTATATAATTCGAGAGAACGGGAGCGTCGAAGGGATATATTTCTTTTTTTCCGTCGAGATCCTGGTGAAATCGAGCAGCTGTTCCGCGAAATTATTACTTACTCACGGTCAATTCGTGCTGTAATTGATACACTGATAATGTTCGACGTCAACCTCGCGGCATCTCGAGTGCTTCTACTAACTTGCTGCTACGAGTATCGTTATAATTACCTTTTTTACTTGGAAAGACTAAATGTTCTTGATTTTCTTCCTTTTTTTGGTCTGCAGTCTTGAATGCATTTTTAGTTAATCTTTTAAAGGGTCAAATAAACTCGATTCTTCTGTTATAAGTGGCAATTTTCAATTTGTGGATTTTGACAATAATGCTTACTCGTCGAATAGTATTTGTGAACGGTTTAAATCTTTGTGAGAATGTTGCGAGTCATAATAATGACAAATGAAAGCAAAGTGAAATTCTGAAACGATTGACTTCTACTCCTCGAGTTTGCAAAATTGCAGGAATCGTCGTAAATCATTGTTAAACTTGCTTTACAATCGTTGAGTTATATGTAATAAACGTGCCATTCTTAGGAAGAAGACGAATGGAGGGAGTTTGAGGAAGAGAAGAAGGATTACACTGGTCTAAAGATTGGCAACTTAACCATTAATGAAACGGTCGACGTGGAATCGGACGACGACAGGGGCACAGGTGACAATAGTTCCGACGGAGAGTCTGGGGAGGGCGGTACTAAACATTCAGGACCATGGAAGAAGCCTGAACTTCCCCCTCAACAAGCTGAAGTGGCGGAAGTAGAGGAAGCTGCAGCCGTGGCACCGCCGCCGCCACCGACAACATCAACTGTTACTACCGGAAATGTTTATAAGCCTCCACATTTAAAGAATGTTCAAACTGTAGCTGCCAGTAGTCCCAGACAACGAGCAAAGAACATCGCGCCTGATATACACAGCGAAGAATACTTCCCAACGTTGAGCTCGAAGCAGCAACAAAGCAGTGAACCCACAGGACCGTGGGGCAGACGGTGAGCATTCATAATAATTTCTGTACAAAAAATTCTGAAATACCAGAGACTAATTTGCAGAAAAAATTGTTGTGCTTATTTAGGAAACGAGACGAAGGCACATTTGAGGAAGTTCGTAACAGAGGGGGTAGTAGGTCGTACAGCGTGCAAGAATCGCAAGCTCAGGCACCAAAACTATCTCTGGGCAACAAGTATGGTGCCCTCTCTCAAGATCAAAGCTGAAAGCATCGCCCTTGATTCAATCAAATGACAAACAATCAATACTACATCATTGCCTCTCTCCGTTTCGTGGCCCAGCTATGCTATAAAATATATTTTCTAGGATAGGATGCAGCGTGTATCATAGTATGCATAAATTATGTACATGCCCTTCTTTTCGAAAAGGCCCAGGTTGAAATTCTGGTTCGTTTTATGAGGGTGCTTTGTCGCCGCCGTTAGCGACGGGAGATATAGTTAAACCGGATACATACGATTGCGAAATAACGTGTTTATGATGAACTTCATACGCGAAAAGTTTATTTTCATACTACATGCTCAAAGATTAGCACCAATTTTATATTTAATTTTGTAATCTACGTAGATTGTACTAAACCGAGAGTGTGTCTCATCGGGGACAGAATAGAAGTCAATATGGCGCTCAAATTCTTACGTGACGTGTATCGCGAATGCATAATTCCGCGGAATAGCCGTAGAAAGTTTGCATGGCTTCCGTATTTTTTTACGCGGTGCTATTTTTTTTATAATTTAGCATGAATACTTTACTGCCACGATTGGTTGCCTTCTTAATAAGTACCACCGGAATAGGTAGGATTCTTTCGACATCCTAACATGACAACAACCAAGCAAAACTGAAAAATCCTACGATTCCCGCGTACAACACGCTCGTTTATTTAAATGATCGGGGATACAATAAACAAAAACACACAAATCGATAACGATCGTGAGACGTCCTGAAAAACATTTCACGAAATCCTCCTTGGGCCCTCTTCTTCAAGTATATTGCTTCGCTCAATGGCAACGTACGTCAACGAACACAAAAGAAGTCTAGATAAATTAAGATATATGTGTATATTAATTGAAACTAACTGAATTCCGGGGCTGGGCTTTGGAACGGTATAAGGATAAAACAAAAATCATATACATAATGCGAGAGAAATATGGGGGAATAAAGAAAAGCAAAAAGTACATTGAACAGAAATATATACAAGTATATCAATCGCGAGAATAGGGATGGATTAAATAAAAGTGAATAGTACGGAGTCGTATACAAAAGAATTAAAAGAGAGGCGCGTGCAATGTTGAATACATAAGAGCAGACGAATGTACATTTTCGTTGGAGCATGTTTAATTGTTTTCCGTTAAAATCGCGATTTCTGTTTCCGAAAGATGAATAGGAAGTAAGTCACACGTTGGAAGGGATTCCCTTTTTTCCCGGGAGTATACTTGCGGGGGTGCTACCGGTCTTATTTTTGAAAGTGCTAGTAAAAACAAAAGATTGAGGAAAAACGAGCCATACCGAAGCGAAAGGAGAAAACGAAGCCTTGTATAGTGAACGATGAAAATGTGATTATTTATAATAAATTTCCTAGGACAACTTACGTATATCGCCTATAAGCATTTTAATTTCGCAAATCACCCATGGTGTGGCGATCATCTCGCATCGCAGTCGAATTTCCCTTGAAAGAGGGAGAGGATGCACGCTCAGAGAGTAGCATTATCTTTTGCTTGTTCGCATCGATCGATCGTGCTTGATCGCGTTCTGCTTCTGAAAACGGAGGTATTATTCTGCGCGGGCATTTCCACGCAGCTACTTCGAACAGCGAATTATTGGTCAGCTAACGAGTTCGTTCGTGTTATCAATTGAAAATAACCATTTGATCGCAGTGGACGCTGAACGTTTATGCCTGTATGCGAGAATTTCCCGTCCGATAAGTTTTTACATCCGCGAACGCAAAATTCTGCAGATCTTTCTAAATTCATTCGTCGAACGAACTGCTTGGCCAACCGAACAACTGCTCTCTTGTTTTTTTTTTTTTAACCGAAACGAAAGATAAAAGCGCGCGACGCCGTCTATCCTGAAGGCCAGCGCTCGAGTTCGCTCGTCGTCCACGATGACGAGGACCGGGTCTGCCTTTTGTTACAGAATAGTTGAAATAAAATAATTTTATCGCTACTGTTAACTGAGAGAAAGCGATAGAATTCTAGAAAGTGAGAGTGCGCGAGAGCGTGGAGTGCGACGTAGCGTACGATGAACTTAATAATAATAAAAATCAATCACGAAAAGTCTTGGCAAGAATCCTGTCTTTTTTTATAATAACCCAATTCGCGCTGCTCGTTTGATGTAGCGACGCGCGCGAAATGACGAGGCACAATTTGATGTTCGATTATATGTATATTATACTTACGAAATATTATACATACGTGATATATTTTCGTGTTGCGAAAATGTATATAATATATGAGACATCCCTGAGCTTTACATTGAGTTTCGTATTTTTATACGCTCTGATGATAATGCTGGTTATTATACACCACTTCTACGGCGATACGACTTTTATTAAATAGCAGGGTTACGAATTGTTATTCGTTGTACGGAAGTTGAAGAGAGATATTGTTAGTTTAAATTCCATCGACATGTAACGATGGATGGCCTTTTATTAATAAAACTATGTTCAATACAATCGACATCTGCTGAGAACTACCACGAACGCACGATACAAACTTATTGCGCGAAAACAATTAATTAGCGAGAATCCGTTTTGGGACCTCGGTCAAAGCAGATCTTCGGGTCTTACTGTACTTTCTTCACTGGAAACAGAAAAAAGTATTTCGGGGGACAATTATTATTTATTGGATCTCTTGTCGGTGATCATGCTTGGGGTCGCGAACGTACTGTTCACAATATTTTAACCCGTGGCTTCCCTCGTTACTGTACCAAGAATACATAGGGCTTTCCAGTAAGGACGCTCGGAATTTCGGTATGAAATATATCCAGACCATCATCTGGCATTTCGGTGTTTTCATCTAAAACAAAATCATAAATTTTAAAAATTCATTCAATTATACATTGGCGAAAGAACGGATATTAGATTGCTTTTAAATTCTGATTTGCAAGGCCAAGCGCAAAATCAACTTAACGTAACTTTTCAGTAGGCCTCTGTAATCGTGATATTGAAAAAATAAAAACATAATTTTTTTTGTTAAAGGTATCCAATACTTGGCCCGAGACAAAACCTTGTCTATTGATACCCGGACCGGGGTGCCACTGCACGCCCTGATCTCTCGGTAGTGTAACGCTACTGGAAATATTTCAATCTCGAAAAGTGAAGTTTGCTAGTATCGCTTGTATTATGATTATTTATAATGATAATTACCTCGTCGAAGTGATCGATCGATTTGAGTTTGGATTCTGGAGCCCAGAAAATATCGGCTTCCGATCGTTCGTAGAAATTAGGGTGTTCTTCTAGCTCGTCTAATTTCTTTAGCATTTTGGTGTCAACGTCATAAACTTCTCCAAACACATGCTATTTGTGAACAAATATAAATGTGCATTCGTTCGCGGCTAAGGTCGCTTTACGTTGAAGTTCCGTGCTTTCGACGTGAAACACATTACGCATAATTAGGATTTTGCAAAAGGAAAATAAAAATTTTTTTTAACACGTTGAATGCTGTGATCGTGTAAATTCTCATTTATGTAAATGTGCGATTATTATTAATATTACGGTTATGGTATAAAATACAAGTACACTATTGTGGAATTCAATACTTAAATATTAAAAATTCGTTTATAAATTAACAAAATTCGCATGGTGTTCAACGTGTTAATAATTTGTAAAATCAAAACGCACACAGTTAGTGTCGCAAACACGAAAAGAAAAATCACACGCTTCCTAGGGTATAATAAAGTACTTGTGCAAGAAATAACGGTAACTATTTATGAATCTAAAACCGATACCAGGTTTTATATGCTGGGTCGAGTCATAAATAATCATAGATAGTCGAATTAGTACCTCGCAGAGTAGCACAGTACTGTTATATTTGCCGAAGAGTGAACATGCCGGTTCTCTCGATGCTTCGGAAAAGTATTTTCAATCGGTTGTTATTTATGGCCCACCCAATAGAAGCGGTATGCGCTTGCGCATCACTACTCACGTTACCAACTCCGGGTTTCTTCAGCAGGAACGGTATGTTATACTTCGTCGCAATAATAAGAGGATACGGGCTTGCCGTTTTTCCAAGTCCCAAAAACTTGGAGTATCCATTAACGGAGTCCTGAATGAGCTTGTGATTTGGTTCGCCACGCTTCAGTGTCCCGTACACGAAGACACGGTGCAGTGGACTCTTAAACAGGTTTTCGTACATTTTCGAAAAGTGTCCGTTCGTGCTTTGACGAAATAAAACGCAAGTGGACTCGCGGTCGATGTTACATTTTGGGGTTTGAGCGCGAGGACGGTCGAGCCGCGGCACGAACCATTTAATCCCTTCTACTTTCTTGTTATCGCCTCTGCGCGAATTATTATCAGCGGTGATACGTTAGTCTACGAAATTCTCCCCACAAAATTGAGATGGCGTTACGAAGATTATCACGTTCGGCAGACGAAAATTTCAGCTGGCGGATTATGTAGAAATTAAGATCATTCGGTGCTCGAGTTTCGCGTGGAGTGGGTTGCTCGTGACGGAACTCTTCGTACGATATCGAATCTTAATACACGCCTCGAGGAACTTTGAAAAAACACGGTTTTCCGTATCCGACTGAGTGTTTTGAGGTTGTTCGGTTTATCGAGCACGAACGATGCAAGAGACACGAGACACGTAGTAGGTATACGTAGGCAAAGACACCAGAGGTCATTCGCGAACTTTTCCTTGTCGAATAGACAACGTTTTCGTCATCGAGTCATTGCATTTGCGGCGTTTGCTTGCGCGTTTTTAAAGGAGGTATTCAGAGTTTGTCCCACCTCTTTCGATGTTACGTTCTCCCTGTACCAAATCTCATTTTCTGTTATCGAAAATTTGATTAATTTGAGGTTAGATAAATAACTAAACGCTCGCGCGGTCTAACCTCCGAAATGTAAACAATTGTCTGTTACAAGAAAGAACAATCGTACTTTGCTCGCGACACATGGCATATCTACATTTATTTTCAGTTATACAATACAAAATTTGGAACTTCTTGCAATTGGTATCACAAATTTAAACAAATATCTCCCGCCGTTGCAGTATCAAATTTAGAAAGTCCGCACCTTTTCTAAAACTGTTCTAAAAAATATCTCAGTCTTTGTTCTTTATACCATGTTCGGTACAGTCAAATTTAAGAAAAACACGATCTTTTTGAAGGGCTCAACATAAACTATTTACAGTTGATGCATGGATTGCGTATGATGTACGTACGAATCGAATATGATCTCAAAGCGTTGACGATGCTAATTATGAGATTGGGGATAATCTTTTACCTGATTTAGGTAAAAATCGCCAGTCATTAAATGTGAATTTAACCCGGTATTACCTCGTCCGACACAATTTGGATATCCATCATATCCGCGGAGTGATTATACAAGGAATAAAATTCCAAAAACGCGATATTCGTCAGTGCAGCTGCCACGGTAATGTGGAACAGCATTGCCAAGCGCCGGATCGTGAATTCGTACACTCGCAAACAATGATTCTACGCGTTTTCAACTGTCGACTACGTATGTACAGCCTGGCATTGCTGCTGGAGACGTTACGCGAGGTCAATAGTTCGGAAGATAAGAGCTTTCGCGAGTAGATTTGAGTCATGCTAGTTCGTATTTCTCGCGATTAGATCTTTTTTTTTATTCCTTCTTCTTTCTGTACCTCTCCCCGTCACTGTCGTTTCCTCGGAATTGGAGAATTCGCATTAGAGCGGTTAAAGTAGGGTGACAACCGTCCCGTAAAAACGGGATTGTCCCGTTTTTTCACTACTGTTCCCGGTGTCCCAAAACAATCTCTCGGGACGTCCAAATATCCCGTGTTCATGTTAAGTACTAAAAACCCTTTCAAATCGCTAAAATTTGCTCATTTATATTATTATTTCATACCCTGAGCTACGAGATTATTTTAGACTGTTTAATAATAATATTTTGATCGACGTCATTACGCCCGTGACGTGTACGGTGGTAGCAAAAATTGGGGTGAAACTGTGCAGCTGCAGTAGCTTTATTGTATTCAAATATTTCATTCTGTGTTATGCTCACAAGTATATTTCGGCATTTAGGGGAGCAACATATCTAAAAGTAATTGGTGTCTCGTTTTTTCCAGTTGACGATTTGGTCATCCTAGGTTAAATCCCACGTTAAAGGGAAATTTATACTTGAAAAGTTACGATTACGGTCACTTCGATTTTGCTACTGGTCCAAACTCTCGACACTTCTTGTTAGTATCTATCGGACAATACGGAAGATAGTATTTTCCTAATTATTTCGGGTACTGTTAAATTCAGATTGAAGTTTTACTTTAATGTTCTTCCGCAAAACTTCGCTCTCCTCGGGTACAAAGGCGCGAAATTCGTAGTTAATCGGATAATCGTCTTGTCGCCTGATATCCAGGAGTTCTACGAGCGTGGACCAATCGTCGTCGTTTTCCTTTACAATCTCGTTTCCCTGAGAATATAAAGCGTCCATAAATGAAGTTTATTACGTTACAATAAAGTATTAATATTACTTCGAGAAATACGTGCAAGAGGCCTTTAGTTGCATCCCCCAGCATCATATAATTTTGATAGTAAACACAGCTTATTAGCATTTTTATAGTTTCTCTCGTTAAATGGTTATCTGGAAAATGGAATCTTAATAAATCTTTCATATGATCGACGCATCGTTACTATGCTGGCTAAATATGTTTAGAATATAGCATTTACAGTTCAAGCTTAAATGCTGCAAATGGAAATTCCCAGTTGCGACTATGGATCCGTGTATTGGGTAGCTTTCGGTTTTAAAAGGATGGCATTTACTGTCTTCCAAAATGATTTCACTTTTCTAAAAATGTCGCGCATATTATTAACTGCTATATCAGTGTATTTAATGGTATGCATGTTATATAATCGCTTTTGATTTATATCAGTGTCATAAATGTTAAAAGAATGTCATTTAATTTCGATTATTACTGGCAAAGATTTTTCCAAATTTTGTAATACTGATTCTTCGTCCTTTGACTTTACAAAAGAGTTCAGACGGCTGGCTAGAAAATATGTTACAGTGTTAAATAAATGGCAGCGCGTCGTTTGCATCAATCGTACATCTTTTAGATCGTCTCGTTAAAGTTTGTCGTCCGCCCGATATATTGTTCTTTCTGGATCGTTCCTCGTCCGTGCCTTTATCGATCTCTTTGTTCTCCTCGTTCTCTCTCTACGCATATTTTTGGTGCATCAGATAAAAAAGTAAATTATAAACTCAATGTGCCACGTATAATAACTCTGACCGTTATTTTTAGGAAAGGGTGAAGTATAATTCCAAATTAGATTCGAAGGTTTAATAATGCTTGACTTTTATTTTGTCACCATTGAATATTGGAGAACAAGATTGGATAAATTATTTATATAATCGATACCATTTTTTTCACAACAAGATTAACAAAAGAAATTTAAATCAAAAAGTTTACCTCAGAATTACAATCAAATGGGCAGCACCCGAGAATAAAGATCATCGATCATCATGGATGGACAATATAAAACGACCTGATTAATTTACATTTACTTACCATTTCATCTTGCAACGCTAATTCGGCGAACCTCCGGCGACGAAGATCCATAATTTCGATGTGAGTCAAGGTAACCCTGATGCATTAAAATAAATTAATTTCTCGCGATCGTTATGTTCAGCAGATTTTAATTAAAGTATTCACATCGTAAGCTCCTTTATTATCAGCGACGCGCCGTCATCGCATATCCTGTTTCCGGTTAAAACCAGGCTTTGCAGAGATCTACAGAAATATAATTACGGAGACTGCTCTCGTATGTCTCCTCTATTTCAATTAGCGTCACCATGGTTTTTTTTAGGAGTATTGTAATTATTATAAAGAGAAATTCACCTGTTCGACCGAAGCATGGAAGCAACGTGAGCGGCACCGTTATCTGTGATGTGATTATTCGCCAGACACAAGGTGACGAGCTTAGGATCGTTCGGGGGATCCCGGAATTTCAATTCGTTCGCTATCTTTTTTACCCCCTCGTCCGATATTTCGCAAAGTCTCAGAGACAGGTAGGACAGGCTAAGTGAGTTACAGATTGTTACAATAATCCCTGGTAGCGCAAAAATATATGTTTTAAATAAATATATTGCATGTACATATATTTAACAAATTTTAATCTACATATACCTATCGAAAAATATATATTCCAAAAAAATATTTTTGAAATACGTCAGAATTATAATCCGCGCTATGCTTTCTCGTATTACATGAATGTTTGGTGTAAATCAGAGGTTCCCAAACTTTCTGTTTTCACGTACCACTATTAATGTTAATTGCAGATCTGTCACGTGCCGCTAATGACTAAAAATTTGAACTGTTCAAAATTTTAATACATTTACATCAAACTGATAATGCAGTAAAAAATTGCAATATATAAGTTTTTAAAGTGTCTGATTTGTTCATCAAGAAAAGAACAAAACTGCAAAGATTTTCCGTGATTCTGGATAACAATAATAACGTATGAAAATGATAATAAGTAATAACTTATACAAAATTTAAAACTCAATATAAAATAACATTAGATTTGCTACAAACATTAATACATAAGAAAATATTAAATTTATTTTTCGTACCACCAGTGGCCTTCCGCGTACCACAGTTTGGAAACCATTGGTGTAAATCATTTAGCAGCATTCAATTTATACGATATAGCTATTTCCGGAACTTAAACGCGTTAAACATTCGCGTTAAATATTTACTCAATGTGTCTTGCCACCAGGTGCGTTAATCATAATACTCCATAAATAAATATAAGCAAGAATAAGTAATTACAATTAAAATTGAAGGATATGTTGCGGTCAACGTACTTTCCTTGGGGCGTGCAAAGCAAATGATAATTTTCTTGCATGTTTGGGTTCATGTCTAAATTCAAATCTCTCAGGCATCCGATATTCGGCAGCATACTAGCTATTTGTATTATTCCGTATGCGTTTATCCGACAGTCGGGCAATCTAACAATAAGCGATTGCGAGTTAATAATCATTTCATCGATAAGTTTTCTCGTAGTTAAAAAAGAAAGCAGAGAAGCGTGAGGAGTGGAGAATTGCTGCCAACCAGCCTTGAGCTGTTAACTCAAGAAGAGGAAGAAGTTTTCTCGATACGGAACAAAGCCTTTCTCGATTCTCTGTGCTTGATTTACCTGAGCACCGTGATCGTGTTGTACCTCTGGATCGCGGAATTTAAAGCGTCCAAGATGCAAATCGAGACTTTGCGTCGTGCGGTTTAATGAATCTCATTAGTTAGATTGTAATGCAATTAGAGTTATTGGAGTTTATAAAAACTTATCTTTGCTTTCGATTCTTCGAAAAGTATCGAGTTTCTTGTTTTCGTATATTAGATGAAAAATAGGAGATTCTTCGTTTTTGATTCTTGAAATACGATAGGATGGTATTTATATTATTAAGATGCTTGTTGAATTGAAAATGATGTTTTTTAGACATTTCTGTCAAATAGTTACTTTTCTTTGCCATTTTCCGTAAGCTTGTGCGTTCGTGGTGCACCATTTGAAATACGAGCGTCCGCGTTACTTTTAATCTGCAAATAATGTACAGTTTTTTATTATAAAATATTGTATGTTGTATGTGTTGGGTATTATAATTTGGCATTTACTTTAAACACAGGCAACGGTTTAATATCATATTGTTCCGCATGCTTCAAAAACTCTGTCACGAAATTGTCTTGCGGGTTTCTCGCAGATTCGCCTATCGACGATCAATGACATTAACAAAGTTTGTAAAATTCCATAACCTTATTATATTTACCAATTGTCGAGGGAGCTCGGTCCTTGGCCAAGAAACTGTACTTGCTTCTTCTATCGACCATGATTTCTTCGTCTGGATGCTTGACGTGGAAAATTCGCGAAAGAAGATACAAACTGTGGTTGCGTCAAATTGAACGTCGCGTCACGCAACTTGGTCCTGAACGGTAACCTAAATCCACCTAAATCTTTTATCGTAGTTCCCGCATTTTGGAGATCTAACATATTTCCGAGTTTTCAGAATTCCTTAAGTAATGTATTCGGTAGAGATTCGGAAAATTGAAACTCTAACTTTCAAATCTTGTATGTTCGTGGGAGAACTTTAACATATGTATATGTAAAAATCAGAGTGCCAAATAACACTTAAATTCTGAAAATTGAAATTCTAATTGTCAAATCTTGTCGGTTGTCAAAATCGTTAAATTCCACGTGAGAACACAAAGGTTGTAAAAATCGGAGCGCCAAACGAGCACTCCAGTTCTGATAATTGAAATTCTAATTTCCAAGTCTCACAGTTTACGGGAGAACTTTAATACGTTGAAAGAATGGATGCCTTTTAATATAAACCGAGGCGTCCGTGATATTCATGGTGCGCTGCGTCAGGCTTCACGTTGGTACCACGTTACCCAGTTTAAGGTTTGCGCTGCGTTACAGCGTAGCGCCGTGTTTCTTCAGTGTTGCGCTTCAGTCAGCTTCAGTTTAGCGTCGCGCTTTGACCGTGCCGCTTCGCGTCGAGGTGATGCGCGTTTTGGAACGTCAAAGCTTGACAGGAGAGATTCTGTTTTGACAGCCCAGCCATTGTGAATATACAGTGATTGACTTCATTGAGTTCCGTGCCAAAAGAAAACGATCCCAACGGATTAAACGCGTTTCGAAAAAGGGCAATAACAAGGTGGGTTCAGTTCCATCGGATTCGTATCGAAATTTATCGTTATTACTTCATTCTGAATCTCTATAATAACGTTAAGATAGGGAAACTTGGAATTTTATAAAAAAAACAAATTATATTCAGTTCGATCGTGGATTGTGATCGTTAGTATATTAATTAAAATTTCAAAAGAATTATCCGCAAATTGTATTCAGATTGTGCATCATTGCCAAATATTTGTTCTTCTGCCGACGTTAGGCGACGATACGCAGAAATATTAGAAATTTTTGAAATTATAAACTTTTTTTTCATTCAAACTCAACAATGTGGGTCTTACTTATTCACACGCGATATATAATCGAACAATGCGAAGATCGTAGGATGCTGAGTTTTTAAAGCGGGGAAACGGGAGGAGGGAGAAAAATTGTTGCTGAACGCAAAATTACTGCGGCTCGATCCGTTGCGGATGAACGCGTGGTACGCCACGCTCTTTTTCTTTTTCTCATACGAAACCAGCCCTCACCAATTGCATTAATTTACGACTGTTTACATCATGACGTCGGGGTGTGCCATAAAGCCAGACCCACCACCATGAATTATGCATCGTGGGGTGGTTTCGAATTTCTTTCTTTTGCCCCGAGTTGTGCTCGTGAAATGAGACTTCGCTATGCTCGTTGGACGCGACTATGCTGGACGAGTTAGGATAATTTCTGTTGCGTGATTTTAAATGATCGACACAACACATATTTTACAATTCGAGAATTGATTCTGACACCGTATGGTCGCAACGAAACGTTTGGTTAAAATTTAGGATAATAATAAATATAGAATTATACGCCCATATTTTCTTATTAACATTAGAACTACCAGACCAGTCATTTTAACTGGTTAGACATTTTTCTTTAAGGCTGCTGTAATTTACCATTTCGAAGTATATGAACGAAAATTTATTTCTGAGTAGTGTGAATATGTATAATTTTAAGCATATATATTTGAACTACATAAAAATTGGTCAAAAAATTGTGGAAAAAGGTATACGGTAATCCATCAGTAGTTCTAGTGTTAATAAAATAAATTCGGAGTAAGGTTTCAGTCGGAGAATGAAAAATCTATGTCGTTTGAAAGTTTGTTGCAATACCGGATAATTGCGTCGTAAAAGTTTATCGTGTGAACAATTTTATATTCGTCGTTGCACTTTGTTTGAAAAAAAACGGAACAATCTACACTTTATTGTAGATAAATTTCTATTCGATACCGAAGTATTTATCGACCCTACAAATTCCGTATTTCCAAATGCCCCTTTCATTTTTCACTCGGACTTCCGACGATGATTTTCGAAGTCAACGTTTAGCGTCAATTTTCGGTGACTTGTCAGTTAAATTGATACAAATGATGGTTTAATCCGAGCGACAGGGGCGACGATTAATTGCCGTTCCGCTCTGTCATTCGTTTTTTACCCGCCTGGCGGGGGCGTTCCTCTTTTATTCGCTAAATGCCTCGTTTTCGAAATCAACGAGAGGAAAGTTCTCGTTTATCCTGCGCAGTGTTTTGTTGAAGATTCGTGCAATAAACAGTTTGAATTTTCGCCCCCTGTCAGTGAAAAATGAGATAGCAGGCACGGATGTTTCACGCGGTGCAGCCCGAGGCACAATGTTCCTTTTTTGAACAAAGTCGCTCGTCAGCGTAAAAATCAACCAATTTCAATGATTTTTTTTATTAAATGCGGGGTAAAACTTCAGCAATAACGAAGTATTACGAAAAATTGGATACTTATAAACTTAACCTACAAAAAACATATTTTCTAGTACTTATAATACTAGATTCTTGGACTTTTCCAAGTCTGCCTATATTTTGTTTTCATGCTGATTAATCTATAATTGAAATTACTTTCGTGTTTATGATACCATCATAGCTCAAAATTGTATTACTGAAAATGTTGTTCAATTATTGGTTATTATTTGTTTGTTTTTTTTCGTTGGTTAAGGGGTTTAACTTTTGTTGGTAGGGTAAGTAATGAAAGATAACAATAGAACAAAAGGCAGTCAAATAGCAAGGCATTAAGGTTTCTAACTAAATGTTTGGTTACAAGATCCTTAAGTTTATGAACGTTTATCCCATAGGGTTCATATACGTTCTTTATAGGTTAGGTTAGATTTATAAGAATCCAATTTTTCGCAGCACCTGATTATCGCTAACGTTTTCCCTCGGATTAAAAAAAGATCTGCGCTCGCTTTCGTTATGAATAATGTACATCTAAAATTTGCTGTTATAAATGGAATCACGCTATTATTGAGCGTTGGATAGGCGGCTTGTATATAGAGAAAGAAATTGTTATCGGCGAAAAGGATTTCGCGTAGAATTCAACGTGAATTCTTTATCGTGTTTCCGTTTAATAAACACGCGTTCCCGCCAGTTCCTGCGGTTCGCCACGCGGCCATAAACCTCGAAACTCGAAGATCTGGTTACGATCTGGAAACCACGATGTTTTCCGACCCATGGTGACCATACGCCACGAGAGAGGGTACAAACGAAATGCTTCGCGATGACATTTCAATATTCAAACACCCTCCCACGCGCTGCAGATAAATATCGGTTATCTTGAATTGTACAAGAATAATAAAACACAATTAATTTTAGTTCAACTCCTGTATAGTCTCGGACTTATTGTTAAGAGATCTTTAATAATCATGATCCGCTATTTTTGAGAAATACATAAATATATGTATAATAACAATAATATAGATACATTGTAATACAGATGTATAATGAGATATAGATGTATCGATTTAAATTCTTCCGCCCTATACGTTTATAATAGACATACAAATATTAGTCGAACAATAGCAAACTATTTTCCCTTCACGCGTTATTGGTGACGCATCGTTATGTACACACAGGAGCCAGTGCTGAGAGCACGCACGCACACGAGTGCCCGTCCTTTACGATGCGAGGGTGATATCGAAATACTATCGCTTCCCACGCGAGAAGGAACCTCGATTTTGTCTCTTGCTAGTACCTTCGACTGTATTCACGTTCATGTGCGTACGTAAAAGCTGCCTTATTGGGTAACTTTAATGGCTAGACGTGGGACATACGTCGAGCATACTTTATGTCCTTTACCATATTTGTCCTGCGATTCATATCGTAACAGAAAAGATGGATTCGGTAACGAGTGTCTTTAGTCCCGTTCCGTGGAGCTCTCTCGAATCGAATGGAAAGTCGATCTTAATTCGAGCAGTAAATAATTCGTTCCTGAATTTTTTTCGTGATTTAATATGATATTTATAATAACACTCGTCATTGAAGTATAGGAATTAGAGTGGACTCAGGATACTTAAAATTGTAGTTTATTAGAAGATAGTAGATACACGGAAAATGTGTGTCACGTGAAAGATATCTTGCGCTTTTTTTATTTCATTTCGTTCAAAGAAAGAGTTAGGTTGGCATCGTGATTTTGACCCGAATCAAGTTATTTGTCACAAACTTAATCGGGTCAAGTCAGCTTCCTGAACTTACTCAACTGAAGTTGGCATCACGAACTTAATCAAGTGCAGTTAGTATCATCAACTTAATCACGTTACTTAATCAGGTAGTATCCCAAACTTAATCAAATAAAGTTGGTATCCAGAATTCAATCAAGGAAAGTTGGTATCGCGACCTATATCAAGTTTACCCTAATTGCAACAAAATAATATAAATTTATCTCGATTCCGATAAACATTTTTAGAAAAATCCCAACAACTGCGCGATCATAGAAATTCGTTGGTATCGCAAACGGATTTTTGGCTCACTCAAAGTCACTATTTCGGAATGCAGAAACGACGGCAATCTTTATGTTCATGACATTACGACTTTACACGGATAACTGGGTGGACGAAAAAAAAATTATAGAAGGGATCCCCGGGGATCGAATCGCGGCTCCAGATGGGAGTTTACTTCGAACTGGCAGGCGACTGCGTTACGGACCCCGCTGGTCTGTAAATTCACCTTTTTCGTTTTTTTTTTTCTTCGGGCAGGAGGGGGCGGCCTCCTTTTTTCCTGGTACATACCTACCGAAGGAATGCAGGCGACTCGCGTCTGGGAGAGAAGAACCTCTCCTCGAACAAAGGGGGTTCCCCGATTTTTGTGGCAAGATAGCTCGTCGTCCCGAAGCAGAACGCTAAAGTGGGTCAGACGCAAATGGATTTCCGAGATAATGCTTAATTAATGACGAGGACAACGATGCGTCAATTATACTGCTAATTAAGCGACCCCATAAATCAAGCCGCGCGTTCCCATAATCGCCGTGGTTATTAATTACTAATCGTTGATTCAATAGTTAACCATCCGTTGCGGCGAATCACTTCGGGGCAGCGAATCACATTCATGGATTTGTTGTCTAAATTAAAACAATTTATAATTAATATTTGAATATCTCTATCGAACAAAATCGCGCAGATTATTTGCATTCTTGGACAGTAGGTATTCAATCTTTGCGCGCAAAAGTAAAATCACCTAACAGAAGGTTTGAAAAGTTATGGTTAATTCGATTTTTCTAATATCTGGCTGCCATTCGTGAATGTTATTTCGAGTCATTTCTACGGTAAAATTTTATTTGTCGTTAACGGAACGATGGATAAAAAGATTTGATTTTCGTACCCCCGTGTGCCCGTCGGACTGTGGGATATTTTCTCTTTCATTCAGTCACGAACGACAATTCTACGTAATGCATTTAAATTACGATCCGTGGACGGCGCGTTAAATAATGCGAGACGCTACGCACAACAGCGTCACAAAAGCATTCGGGCTCTCGGTAAAATAAGTAACACAAAATCGTGAGAAACTCTTTCGACTGGAGGACGGTCACTTCCCACGATTGCCTTTTCCAATCATATTTTATTTGGCACAAATTAAAAATAGCGCTGCACAGTGTGATAATTGATCCACGGATCAATGCGTCATTGAAACAAAAAAGATATCGAGATCGAATAATTGACGATATCGGTAACCGGTTAGCTGGTGCAACCTCTTTGAAAAGTGTGCACCTAAATTGTGCCCCAAAGATGAACGCGATGCCGAGCATATTATATTTAATAAACACATTTTCAAGTTTGCGGCTCCGATTGCTAAGGAAAAATACAGAAACCTCTTTCGTGCCTCCCTCCCCCTTAAAAAATGCCCCCACAAAATTTACCAATATATTTTGGTTTTCACTCAAATTTAAATTTAACTAGCAAACGATAACTACTTTTCTGTACGGCAAGTGTAATCGTCATAAGACAGTATACATATATTGCCATTTCTTCGTAACGATTATACTCGCCAAAAGCAGCTAACAGGATAAGAACGCTTCCCCCTACCTGTGTACGCGTTCGCGACGATAGCGTGTGCAACGCGTTTCAGAAGCATGTGCATGGTGCATTCTAATCATTCGATTGGTGCACCGATGCAGGCCGCGTGTCGGCCGCGTATACCGAGAAAACGAGCCTTCGCGGCAATGCGGATCTCAGCAATCTAGAATGGATTCGTAATCGCTCGTTAACGTGTTTCCAAGGAATTAGATTCTCCCCGAGGGCCGATAAAGGAAATTTATTTACGGCGAAGTTGAACGTGTGTACGTACTGTTTACTTATGTAGTATGTATGTACATGTTTCTCGTGTCGTCGGCGTTTACCAGCAAAATTCTTACTCCTTGATGCAAAACAATGCTTTTTATCCAACGTTTGTTGCACTAACGATTTGTTCAAAAACTCAACGTACGGGGTGAAACATTTAAATGGGAACACTTAATCCTTTTTCTTTATAAATAAAGTACTGACGTAGTGTATATACAAAGGTACACTGTTCTAAGAGGCACGCGTGGCGGCAAAAAAAAATGTCCCCAAGGTCATTTTTTAGTCTCGGACATTTTTTATACATTCGTAAATAACGGAGATGTTTGTGGGTTAAGATTTAATAGCTCCGCCCTGTACGTAATAGATATATTAATTTATTTGTAGAAATAAAAAGATATACCAGGATGATCAAATATTGTAACGAACGTATCCCTTGTCAAAACTGCTCCAATTGATTCGTTGACGAATGTTCTATGAATAATTGCTAGATTCGATAAAGCCAATTAATAACCGTGGAAATCAGAATGCAATAAAGACTACACGGTGATCGCCTTAATGAGAATGAACGTTCTCTGTGGCAATTTTGAGTGGCGTAAAATTCGTCGCATAATTCATGCATAATTTTCCGCGCGCATAGACGAAAGACATTAACATTCCCAAACGTTGCCGTAGGCTACGTGTGTGCCAATGACTTCGCACGCACGAGCGTGTACGTATGCGTGGCTCATTTCTACCAACACGTGTTTAGAAGCCAATTTATATTTATGATGTATCGAGGCTCGATGACACAGCGACTGGCTATGCTGGTCTCGGAACCATCGGAGACTAGCGGGAAGGAAGGAAGAAAAGACAGAGAGAGAGAGAGAGAGAGAGAGAGAGAGAGGGAGAGAGAGAGAAGACAGAAGATCAGGAATAACAAAGAAAATTAAAAATATCGTCACCTTAAGGCGAATTCTGTTTACGTCTATCTTTCTACGTTTCTAAATTCTTGCGATAGCTTCATGCTCGGTTCGCTGACGCGTTTGCAGTTTCATTGAAACCTCAGTGTTTTTTTTTTGCCTTTTCTTGTGTATTAGTTTTCAGAGAAATTAAAGTTCAGAGAAATATGTATATTGAGAAGGGATTTCCATTGGGATTGATGGTCCGGGAAAAATTCAATTCTTTCCACAGAAAGTATATTCTAAAGAAGCGAATATCTTTTATAGAAATTAAAGTTCTAGAGAAAATGTAATTCCTACCAAACAAAATTCAAGTTCTGCAGAAATAGACAATATTTTACACCGAGAATTTAAATCTCTTTAAAAAAATTGGTCGTTTCGTTTAAAAGAAAATTCACCTTAATTAATTTCTCGTTAGAAATCAAAGTTCCCGGAGTGAAAAATAGGGAAACACGCAATTGCCAGTCTAGCCATCGATTTCAACGGTAAAGGGACATCGGGTTTACCTGAAGTGCGATCGACAATTATCGTAATTGCCGGGTCTAGGTTGCGGTGAAATCACCGTTAAGCCTTTAAGATCGTCGTCGGCCTGATCGTGGTACCTTAATTACCCTTGCAGTCGTTTCGAAGGAAAGCCGTTCAGGATCAAATTGTTATCATGGTCTACCGTACACAGGATACCGCTTTACTCGGAAGTAATTCTACCGAGCCTGCACTTCCTTCTGATCGGATCGATATGCAATAATGTGTATCGACTATTAATCTCGAATCCTTTATTTTGCCGCACCAAAAAATATGTGCCTGAAAGATTTATACCAGTGTAAATATCTTTCGAAGGAATTTTAAATGCCGTCTTTTATTAATATTCAAAATTATTTCGTAAACTCTCTGTAATTTTGATTTTAATTATCTAATAGTTTGGGAAAATACTAATATAATCGTACAATGATTTCTGAAAATGAATCTGATGAAGAGAATATTACAAAAATTTAATTCAAATTTAATTTTAACTGTATTTTATAATTAAAATGTATGTTACAATAATTACAATTATAAAACATGATTACAATTCAATTAAAATTAAATTTTCTGTTATTCTCTTCGTCAGATTCATTTTTGAAAAAGATTCTACTACCATATTAGTATCTTTATAAATTATTACATTAGTATTTTCACAAACTGTTATATAATTACTATTAAAATTACAGACTTTATAAAAATACAAACGATACTGATACGAGTTTTGAATATTGTACGAAATTGCGCTGCATCGTTATATTTGCAACAAATTTATAAAAACATCAGTCTAAGCGTTTGCCGAAGGGAACGTTACAAATTTTATAACGCACGTAATGTTACGTGATTTTTATGAGGAACATATCCAACGGAAAGGCCGCAGCTCTTTCGAAAGAGATTCATGGAGATAGGCGTGGCTGTTCCCGGAACGCGAATCGTTCTACGAAACTGTAAATCTCTCGGCAAATTTGCTATTAAAATCCAATTACCGAAACATGGAATTACTGGGCACGCTTAAATATAATATAATAATGATAATAAAATAGTGTATTACTAAGTACCATGATACCTCCATTATTTACGACCGTACGAAGAGCTCTTTAGAACAAGTAACAATCTTAAAAGTATTTTGTCCACCGCTAGGCGCGCCCTTAAAATAGCGAGTACCTTTGTGTTGAGAAATTTTTCACACGTCCATAAATAACGGGGATGCTTAGGCGTTCCCGTTTACATGCTCGAAAATATTTGAAAAGCCTTCACGATTTAAAACGAACATTCTCATAACGATTGTCCGATGGCAAACGATTTTCTATAAAAATTCTCGACAGCGAATATTTAATATTCCACGACTTCGCGTAAAAATATAATAATCCGCGTATACGATGAAATATCTCGGGCCGTCCGAAAAACCAGTTAACATGGCCCCGGGGCATCGTTTTCCCAAAATATTTAATCGCAGATTATCGGTTAGTTAGACGCAACGATCGTTGATCGGCTGAAATCACGATAAATTACCAGCGGATAAAATCGACGACGTGTACGCCGCGAAGAAGTACGTAAAAGAAAAGGGAAAAGGAGTAGAAGAAGAAGAAGTAGAGGAAGGTGAGGCTGGTGGATCTATAGTGGAAAGGGGATCAACGAAAACAAGAGGTCGGAGAAGTAAGGGAGCACCTGTCTAACAGCTGCCTTGCAGATGGTGTGCATATTTGCTGCAGGATTATGCAATGAGTAGGTGTCTCGTATTTCTGACAATGAAATCATCGATTATTCCGAAAATTAAATCGTTTCATGTTTGGCAGATTTCCAGGTCAATTTCAGTATCGGAGGCATAATGAAATAGTCCCGACGTTAATAATAATTATTAATATAAGAGTAATATAATAGGAAGAATATAAAATGAATGTTTATGCGAAATACACGTGACTTACGCGAAACATACAATGCGAGGTATTTAAACGATAATATCTGAATACCTACGTTACTCGTGAATTACGAAATGAAAGAACGATTACCGAACGATTAAGAAGAAAAAGAAGAGGTATCGTTGTCGCGAAGCATTGGCCGCTGGCCGGAAGCGTGTGATTCGAATTTACGAGCGTAGAGTTCGCACTGCCCGCCGACTTACGCCCCTTTGATAACGAGCTGCTGGACAGAGGCCCCATTGCTGGGATGACTAATGGTCGGGGCCTCTCATGCAGAGCTTGGCAAGAGAAAGAAAGAGAGGAGATATCGCATTCCGCGGAGATGCGTGAGTTAAGGGAGAAACTCAAGGTGGCAGGGAAATATTCGCGAAGGATATTATATCCTTTTCGCATACAATTAAGAAACCCGATCAGTACCAAAGTTATCCCGTGAGATCGAGAATCGATTGGCGATGAATTAAACTTGATATCTAGTTCCGCTAAAATTTGAATTCGAACGCAAGTAATCCCCTTTCTTTTTTATATTGCATTGTTTTTTTTCTGACGATTTGAGATTTTGGAATGAATCCCTCGCTATCTTGTTCATATTCATTTCTAACGAAATTGTAATAGAATATGAATACGAATAATTACATTAATTGTTCTTTTTCATTATTAATTTCATCAGAATTGAATTACTGCGATAGTAAGAGGTATGTTAAAAAAGTATCGGGAATCTTGCAATATTGCGGTGCAGTTGGCGATTATTAATTTCTTTAAAAAATGGATCAGAGAATGAAATGATTATGAACGACCGCCGTATCACAATTAGAGAAGCCGCTGATGATGTTGGCATATCAATTGGCTCATGCCATGAATCTTTTTCAGATGTTTTAGGTATGAAACGCGTGGCAGCAAAATTTTTAAAGAAAATAATAATCGCCGATCATACCAAAACACACGTAACGCCTCTAACAGCTGATAACAGAGTAAACATCCAATACGGTTAATAATATGCATATTCTTTTCAGATATGTTTACCAACACAATAACGAAAAAATCGCGCGGTTCGGAGTAATACAACTCACAATATTGCAAAATTCTCGATACTTTTTGAACACACCTCGTATCTTGACATTTATTCGTAAAAAATATTAATGGAATCTGGTTGAAAATAATTCTATCTACTTCTGTTTACCCCTCGTTTTTTCCGCCGAGTTGAACTTCGGAAATTAATTCAGCTTGGGGACCCGTGGCAAGACAATGGTTCTCCACCATGCTATGGTAAGGCGTGGCGAGGCACAACAATGAAAGCAACGATTAAAAGAAAAAAGCGTGGCTCTTCGTCAGACCACGCAGTCTGCCCACACGTGAGCGAGGATTGGGCTTATCTCGGCAGCTCTTTTTCGAACATATGATTTTTTATGGTTCGCTAATACCCCGTCATGCGGATGAGCACGGCCCCGATGTATCTGACGAACCAAAACATTCGAGGTTGAAATTTAAAAAAAATAAGAAAGTAAGACGATAAAGAACTTGCCTGGAATTGTACTACTAAAAATGAATCATAACTCGACTCCGGATGTTTATGCAAAATCCAACTATTTTATACTGACTTTAAACGGATTTTGAGAAGCAAATGCGACGAGTGTGCGTGAAGCGTACGAATAATATATTATATCGCACGCATACAGAGGGGTCCACGTAACTTGCTCACCTCGAATAATTCCTAAAATAGGCGTTGCATGAAAAAAATGTTTAGACAAGAGTTGCATGGTTTCGAGGGGCACATTGTGCGGTGAATATGTTTTTTTAATAGGTGGAGGCGTTTTGAAGATTTCGAAGTCAACTTTCTTATCTTAAATGGAATGCTATATTTTTTATAACAAAATACTAAAGAGCGTTAAATATTGAGTAGAAAAGTATTGACCTTTGTTGTTGTTAAACCTAGTAATTAACAAAAAATTTAAATAAACATTGTCGGGTAAACACCGCTATCCTACAGAGATTATTGATGATATCGAATGTCTCACGTGATATTGGGCTACGTAAGGTTTTAAAGAACGGCGCTAAATTTTTCGTCAACTATTAGGTTTAACAACAACAAAGTTCAATACTTTCCTGCTCAATATTTAATGCTCTTTAATATTTCGGTATAAAAAATATAGCATTCCATTTAAGATATGAAAGCTGATCTTGAAATCTCCGAAACGCCTCCACCTATTAAAAAAACATATTCACCGCACAATGTGCCTCTCGAAACTATGCGACTCTTGTCTAAACATTTTTTCATGCAACGCCTATTATATGTATAATATATTATAATCTCCCGGCAGCTCGGTAAAAGTAATGCATTTTGCATAAAGAACTGGAGTCTAACTATAACATTGAGATAAAAGATAGTAGAACATTGTGGGAGTAAAACTTAAAGAAGTCATGCCTTTTTAATGTAAATTTTGATATTAAATTAGACGACTCGAGATTTATTTAATTCTCCAGAAAATGGGAGACAGTGCAAACATAAGCAGCGGTTAGGGATAATCCTAAGTAAACTCAGCTTGAAGGGTTTCTGGTGGAGGCCATAAGAAACGACAGAAATAAGACCGACAGATGTACCGAATGAAACGGATTCAATTATACGCGGCATTTGACATTACGTAAGCATCTTTTCCTATCCTTTATCGCGAGGATAAAAGTATCTTGAATCTCGGTTTCATTCTGTTCGCGAAATCAGCTATATCCTTCAGGTAAGGCCTTCGGGATATATTTTTCTTTTGGGAGATTTGTATATTTGTACCGTCGATATAAGAGGATACAAATATTTCAGATATCCGTCTCGCTCAATTTCACAAATTCGGTATCTTTGAAACAAGATCTTCGAGGATACGATGCCCCCGTATTTTTTTTTTACACGCGTAAAGAAAAATACTTCGGATCCCCGTTTAGTTCAGTTCACAAATTCGGTATCCTTGATATAATTGCCTCCAAATACTCAAGATCTTTTTTATATTCGTGGAGTATGTCGTATCACGGGCTGCCGAATCGCCACTTCGCGGCGAGATCAAAGGGAATCTTTCAGCCCGCGTAAAGGAGCGAAGGCGATTAAGTTTGCGAGTTTAAAGAGGATTAAAAATCACAAGGACCACGGAGAGGAGAGCAAGCGTCGAAAAATATAATTAACCGAGGGTACCGCCCCACGGAACTCGTCGGTAGAGGCTAAACCTAGGCCGATCTAAAGTTAGAATTAAAAACAGGTCAGTTTGTGGGGAGGAGCAACTTTTTAATTTGCCTCGGATATACGCGTCCTACGCTTTAGCTTTTAAACCTGACCGGAGGTCCTACCGGCGTACGAATGATTCAAGTGATTGTTTAACGGTGTCCCTAAGAAGAAATTTGTTCGTCAATGAGTCGGAAGAGAGAAGCATGGTAAATCAAAGCTGAAATACCGGTGGAAGTGTAACTCTAAAAGTACCAATGGCGTCGGTGAATTTTCAACCTCTGCTTCTACAACGGGTATCCAAAAAGTAAGTTTCCTTATGTTGGGAAAAATATACCAATGGACCAAAAACGAAAAAAAATTTATTTAAGTATGGTAGAATTTACACTATTAAAACCCGTGGTTAGTTACCGACTTATAATTGACCTTAATTCATTTCTCGTTAGAAATCAAAGTTTCCGGAGTGAAAAATAGGGAAACACGTAATTGCCAGTCTAGCCATCGATTTCAACAATAAAGGGAGATCGGGTTCACTTGAAGTGCGATCGACCAAAATCGAACAAAAAAATTCATTTACGTATGGTAGAAATTACACTATTTTTCTACTTAATCGCCGTTCCTCTTGATGCATTTTTGGCAACGTGGTAAACGTTTCTGCAAACCCTCCCGGTAAAAATGTGTCGCATTTCCGCGGGACCAGTCGGAAACTGCGAGGTTGACTTTAATGTCAATGTTGAACCACTTCCCCATCAGAAAAGCTTTTAATGCCGGAAAAGGAAAAAGTCGCGAAGTCTGGGGAATATGGTAGGTGCCCCCCAAAAACCTCCCACTTTTGATTTTCAAACCAAGTACGGGTCCACTTCGCGGAATGAGGCCGCGCATTGTCATGCAATAAAAGCATTTTTCGGCTGAGTTTTTCCCGTCTTTTGCGCTTTATTGCAGCGTGAAGAGTATCCAGAACCTTGCAATATCTCTCAGCATTAATGACTCCAGACTTTTATCCTTTTCCGGCATTAAAAAGCTTTTCTGACCGGGAAGACGTTGAACAGTAACATTAAAGTCATCCTCACGGTATCCGACTGCTTCCACGGAAATGGAACGCATTTTTATCGAGAGCGTTTGCAGAAATGTTTACCACGTTACCAAAAATGTGTCGAGGGGAACGGCGATTATATAGAAAAATAGTGTACATCCTACCATACGCAAATAAATTATTTTTTGGATTTTGATCCACTGGTATAGTTTCCTGATGTAGGGAAACTTACTTTTTGGATACCCCTCGTACTTATTTTGACTCGCAGTAAGTCGAATTCATCGTTTACGTAATTCAAAGGCATTAATTGCAAATCGCCCAATATTCGGTATTGCGAACTGATCTGTATATATTTTTCCAGACAATGATAGACTGTCTTAATTTAGGGCGGTTTGATTTTAATTAAACAGAAGAAGCGACGCTTTGTTGGCATGATTGTCCAAATTCACGTTTACGAGAGAGTCCGTACCCTTTCACGATTTTCGCGAAATCGGTATAAAAAGTGGAAGAGTGTAATGCGAGAGGTACACGCGCGAGCTTACGACATTACGTTTAGTGCCCTTCCGTCCCTTCGTAGGGAACAACTGCCCCGTCCACTTCCTCGAAATATACATATGTGAGCGCCATGTATTCTTGCCCAGCTATCCGAAACTCTGTACTCGATTACCGAATCGTTGAACCCTAGGGAGCAAACGAAACGAGGATTCAAGCTTTTACCAAAATTTGATGTATCAATTTTTACGGAGTACGAGATCGTTTCATACGGTCGATTAAACAATAATACATTTGAAAACAATTTGTCGCATGAATTTTCATAAAACAAATGATTCTTCGGACTAACTATAAGGATTTATAGGGAGTTATACAAAAATTGTACCTACACAAGAATTTTCCGAAATACCAAATATATCGACACCTTAGCATCAACAGACAAGTCATTTTGATTATTTTTTGTGAAATGAAGTTTTTATTTTGGACTACACAGATTTGCCATTTGTAAGTATATGAACGAGAATTTATTTTTTAAGTAGTGTGAATATGTATAATTTTAAGCATATACTTTTCAACTGTAAAAAAATTGTAGAAATAGGTATACATAAATCGTCGGTAGTTTTAGTGATAATAAATACTTGATCGCAGATCTGTAGCACGAATTGAAGTAACGCTCACAAATTCGATGATAATTGATTGCGCGTATCATTGATCAATTTGTCTTTCAGATATTATTTTCTAAACAAAGGATGGCATAGGATTGTATATACTTAACCAGCAACATGTGCTATGTCATAGTCACTGGTCGTAGTCTACTATGGACACTGCTGTCCCTGGCATCGTTAATGGCAGTTTTATCAGGCCTCATCACTCCCAAATGGCTCGTTGGTCCCCAGACTATTAAAGACACGAGTAAGTTTTCGTTTCATCCAAACCCCTTTCCAGGAACATTATCTTCCAACGTGTGAGTAATCCTCGAAAGTCGATCTCATCCCTGACGCATCAATATAATTCGTTAGATAAATAAAAGAAGAAATATTCGTCGTAACAGTAAATGCTTGTCAAGATGAAATAGAAATTATTCAGACTCCAGAGACACGTGATTTTCTTTGTCGTTCAAACCTTTTTCTAGGAACATTGTCCACCAGGATTTAGCAATCTGCAAATCTTTATTCATCGCTGAAACACCAGTATAATTTGTTAGATAAATAATATAGGAAAAATAAAAGACGAAGTACTCGTAATCGCAATAAATACTCTTCAAGATAGACAAATTATTATTAATTGTTTTTTTCAGAAAATGGATCAGAATTATACGTACCAACGGTGGGCATTTTCAATCGTTGCACCAGACTGTACGGAAAAATGCACTGCGCCAATTTCAATGTCGATGGCCTAGCCACGGATTCCACAGTCTTTCCAGAATGCTGGAAAGCGTCCTTCTTCTTCTTGTTGCTTGGCTTGGCGATTATGTCACTGACGGTAATGGCGGCTTTGATTGGCTGCTGTATACAGAGCATTGGTAGAAAAAGTATCTTCAACTTGGCTGGGGTGGCCCAAGTTATCGCTGGTAATACTTCCGTGTCAATGATTACCTTGCTATTCATCCCTTCGAAATACATCGAATTAAAAGGAGGATATTTAATTAACCAGTTAGCTGTTTTTGACGAGTATACTAGTTATGAAGAAATGACAATATTTAATGTTATGTTATGATTATACCCGGTATGCAACAAAGTACTTACCGTATGCCACACATGCCAACGTCTCCCAAACTGTGGGTCGCGACCCACTAGTGGGTCCCGAGTCAATTTTTAGTGGATCGCGAGAAGTTTTTTTAATTGTATATATGTATGTAAATTCTAAGAAGTTTATGTTTTTTTAAACTGTATAAACCTAAACTATAAAGTATAAAGTATTATAAATCCCAAAAATTACCCGGAAACCGTCACACCATTCCTGTTATTATTGTAGTGAAAAAGAAATTAATTAATACGTATTTTCGTTCTTTTATAACTATTTTTTTATCCTGCAAATGTAAAATCATGTGGGTCGCGATAGATTTTCGGGGCAGAATTTGGGCCGCCGCTCCAAAAAGATTCAGAACCGCTGCCGCATGCTATTTGAAGTGAAATTTGAATAAAAATCAAAATAGGGTTGTAAATTCTGTGCAGATATACATACATATTTAAATAAGGATCACGGAAGTGGTTCTGTATTTTTTTATAGTAAACCGAGCCAAGAACTATTAAAAAATGTTTATTAAATATAATCTTTCGGATCTATCTCTTTGACACAATTTAGATGCATACTTTTCAAAAAGGTCGGAACAGTTAACTGATTAAGAGCACGAGGACTTCGTAATTAGGAAACACATAGAAATCGATACACGAATCTTTTCTGTTTTTTATTTATCCACAACAGGATTAAAATCGATTTTATTATTTTGAACGATCACTCCGATGTGCACAAGGTTTCAATTATCATAAATTATTAATATTTACAGATTTCGAGGGTGTTCGTATTATCTCAATTTTGTTAAAACCTCTGTTTGTTTTTTCGTTTAATTATTTTCTAGGAATTTCATATCTTCTGGGAATGATTTTGTATCCCGCCGGATGGGGTGCCGAAAGGGTTCAAAGAATCTGTGGTCCCGAGGCAGACGCTTTCTACCTCGCGGACTGTACACTGGGTAAAAAGAAATCCTGATTTCCGATTATTCAATGTATTATAAACCATCTTCAATCGTGAATCACGATTTCAGGCTGGGCGTTCTACAGTGCGGTTATTGGTGTGGCGCTCACCTTCGTTTCCGCGGTAATCAGCGGTCAAGCGGAAAAATCAACGGCGAGTGATAAGGTGCAGGACAAAATGAACGAGGGAAAAACACTGATCTGCCTAGCCTGAGGCGAAGAAAATAATGAACACGGTGCTTCGTTGATAATAATCAGTCTCGTTCTCGTCATGAAAGTGGGATCGAAAACGATGTCGGGTTTAAAAAGGATACGAATAGTACAATTTTCCTCTTTCTCATTTCTTGACTCGCGGGAGAAAAGAAGACAATTCATGGGGAGCGGAATCATATTTTTGTGGACCAATCGTAGGATCAATAATGTATCGATTTTAGTCGATAATCAAATTGAAGTCAATGACTCGTTAAGGGGTCAATGAACTTTAGATCAATGGAGCACTCATTATATGTAGAAACAATGCTGCAGCTCGGCCTACATTTTATTTTCACTCCCGAAGGCATTGTTCTTCTTCGGTGTCGATTTTGTGAAGAGTCGCACACAAAATTATTACAGCAAGTTTGGCGAAATTCCATCGAAATTATAATTTTGATTTTATAGCAAAAAGTTTGTAATATCATAGTTGACAAGTTGGAAAACTTGGAATTGCAATTTTAATATTAACTGGATATTTTTATACAGGATAATTTATGAACAAAATAACCAGACGTCGTTGAAAATATACTTGGAATATTAACTTTTTATTGTCTTCGATCAAAGACAGTGGACTGGATTAATACATTTTATAGTCGCTGTACAAAAGTTATGTACGCAATATTGTACGTTTTCATCGTTAAGAAAAATCGTACCGTGCAAACTGAAATGTTTTACACGCGCATAAGTATTTATAAGAAATAAAGTGTATAGAAAAAATAACGGCAACTCGATTAGGCGTAAACACTAAGAAAATTCTGATTTTCCACTCGTTACGTCCCACGTTATTTTTCATTATTTAGCAAGTACTGTTCGCAGATCAGAAGAAGGCACCTGAGGCGGTCCGAAGGCAAGAGTGGGTTCGCCTATCCCCACTTTTAACGCCCTTTCGGCCCGCAGTTTATTATAGTAGTAGGAGTCCTATTTGCGCGAGGGACAGGTAAATCCTAGTTAGGGGTAGTTTACAGCCCGAGTTTATTAGTGTGCGTGGCAATTTGGCCAATGGCAAAAATGCGTGTGCTCCGTCCCTATGGTTGTGTTGGAATAGGCAGGACCCAAATGCTACAACCAATGAGGGCGCATTTTTCTCAGGTGCCTTCTTCTGATCTGCGAACAGTACACTCTTATGACCGTGACATATGTCGCGGGAATGATCTCCACCTTCATACGACTATTTTTCCTTTTTCTTTAGAATTAATTTTATAAATCTCCGCATATTCGTACTGTCGTTTGAGATCGTAGTCACGCGTACTGTTCGTCGATGAGAAGAAGGCACAGCGAAGAATGCGGTCTGATTGGTTGGAGCGTTTGGGCCCTTCCTATTCCAATACAACCATAGGGACGGGGCACACGCATTTTCGCCATTGGTCAAATTGCCACGCACACTAATAAACTCGTGTAGAAATGCCCGACGAAGAAAGCAAACGAAACGGTTAGGGACTGAGTGGGACAAAGCGACCGTGCCGTAGCGTAGGAAAAGAATACTTGTTACCCTGTAAACTACCCCAACTAGGATTTACCTGCCCCTCGCGCAAATAGGACTCTTAGTACTATGTTAAACGGCGGGCCAAAAGAGCGTCGGAAGTGCTTTCTACTCCCACATCTACTACTCCGTCTCGCCCTATTATCCTCCTTTGAGCTCTCACCCTTTCCACCTCCTCCAACCTTCCCCCCCAACTCCTGCCCGTCTTTGCCATGTCCTCGTTTTCTCTTTTTTCCACCTTTCCCCGCATTTGCCTCCCTCTAACCTCTCTCCCACTTCTTTAACATTTTTCTCCGATCTTCTTTCTCCTTCACCGCCTTCCCCTATATCCCTCCTCATTTCTGTTCTAAACTCCTTTCCTATTTCTCTTATTTCTTCCACTACCTGCCTCATATCACCTCTCATCAGGTCTAACTGTCTTCCTATTTACCTGAAAGTTTTTTTTTTTACCCAAATTGTTTTCTCCGCGAACACTACATGGTCAAAAAAATTCATTAAAGTCCTCGACCATGTCTGTAAAAAGTGGTTCACTTGACGCGGAATTATCCGTACACTCTTCAATCCAGAGGTCAATCACTCTATAGTAACACAATTTCACTGCAAACTTGAACCTAATAGTACAGATATAAAGCCCGGGTTTATGTCTGTACTATTAGGTTCAAGTTTGCAGTGCAATTGTGTTAGTATACAGTGATTGCTCTCTGTATTGAAGAGTGTCCGCAGAATTTGTTGACTTTTATCTTTCATTTGAGACCTTTTGCACTGCGAAATCTTGTTTGTTTAGAAGTAAGGTGAAAAGTACGAAAAGCTTATGTTTTAGCATGTTTCTATAGCCCATTCCAAAAATACTGGGTAGTATTGATACCCCTTAAAATATCCAACATGCAAACTCAATATGAATTGAGAAGAATTGGCGGTATACTTGATCCTGCTGTAACTAGTAACTTCAGCTGGCAGGCTCCACTACGAACTTATAGTAGCACTCCACAAAAATCTTCACGCACCTCTACTAGTACTTCGCTTAAAAACTCCATCCGTCCCTCAGGATGCTGTGATCTCCAATAGAGATTCTGAAATCAGGAAAGCTGACTTTGATAAAGCTCTTAGGAACATCTCTCCATCATACTCCAAATCTACACAATCTGCCAAATCAGTAATGAACAACTCTTCCAACTTGTCTCAAGAAATAACTGATACAACAAAACTGCAATCCAACCCATCTAATAAAACCAGCGCTGGCAAAACTCTGAATAGTCAATCAACAATTAAGAGATCTTCCTTGACAAAGAACAAGGTATCTAGCAGCATCACCCAATTAAACCCATAACCATCATGGATAATACAACTAATTCTAAAAACATTCATCTCCTCTTTTGGAATTGCAGAGGCATTGCTTCCAAAAAAGATGAACTTATCAGAATGGCCAACAATTCAGATATAATCATTTCTGTTGAAACATGGGTCTCTCTCGACAATAAAATTTTATTTCCTGGTTTCAATGTCATCAGGAAAGACCGCACTACACACAGAGGTTGTGGCACTATGATTTTATAAAAAAAGGATTTAAAATGGAACCCTCTTAACAATACCAAGAAAGAAGACGCAAAAACATAATGTCTCATCATAGAGTTAACCAGTCTGACAATGAGTACAAAACTCACAATTGGAGCTTGTTATCGACCTCTGGAGTACCACTTCCATTTGTGTAAATGAAATGAATATATTAATAAGTTAAACTGTCTTGACTCTTATATGCCCATTGGTGACTTTAATGCTCATCACTTCATCTGGAATTGCAACAAAACTGATCATGCGGGGGAAAACCTTCTTCGCCTGATAGAGGACCACAATTTAATGCTAAAAAATCCTGATACCTGCTCTTATTTTGGACCAATATGTATACATTGTGACGTTGCAGAATTGGCACGTCCCAAATTGGGTGACCCCCCCCCCCCCCCACGCTAGGGTAGAAACCTCGCGATACCGCTACCGAAATCGTCGCGATACCGCGACTATTAGTTAACGCGATACCGTACAGAGAATATCCGCGATACCGTCATCATAGGAGCTACCGCCATAGGGATCGTCGCGATACCGCGATGATTAGAATTGACGCGATACGGATAGGGAATCGCGTTCAAACGGGCATCGGCAGCTTACCGAAATTCATCGTAGGGAAAGAGTAGGGGAGCCGCTAGCGAGCGGCTCCGAACTCGCGCGAACATTACCGATCGCGCCGCAGTCAGACGGCAAGACAGCTGCTACCGAGCGGCCACGAGCTGAGGCGGACGTCGCCGATAATTTCGATCATGGCGACCACTGCTCGAGGATTCCGAGCAGCGAGGAGATACGCCGAGGTGCGGCGCGCACCGGCAGACGCGAGGACCCCCGAACTGCTCCGTGAAGACCCGACGAGCCCTCGGAGAACGCACGGCACCAGGGGTGCCGCGCAACCTCGCGGCGAGGCGCCGCATGGAGGGGATACATCGCGGGCACCCACGCATCCACCGGCGTGGATCGTAGGGACGGCGAGGGGTCAGGGACACACCTCCGGGGGAGACTCGCCGTGCCCTCCACGATTTCGTGGCCAGGGGCCGCCACGCCGGGCAGATGCCATCCCGAAGGAAGCAGGAAGACTCGAGGGGGGATCGTCCAGGCTCCCTTTAGCGGCGGGCAAGCGCATCCCGGGGGGATGCGGCCGTATACCTGCGGGGGAGGCCTGGAGATTCCGATTTCCGGAGGACGCCTGCTACGGGACCACCAGCCACTATCCGGGGGATAGCAAGGGGCAGTCAGGGGGAAAATTCGAAAATGCTGGTGAAAATTCGCGGGGACCAGCCGGGGCGCCCGTAAGATGCGCCGCTGGTCCCACGACCAATTAGGCGACGTTCCGCTAGAAGTGGGGGAGCGAGGATGCGGAAGTAGGACCGCTCCTCACTTCGCCTAGGGCCGCCGTAGCGTGCGAGCGTTTTGGTTACCGTACCGTAGTTTCTGTTAGATTATACCGTGAATTGTAATTTTGGGTCGCCAAGGACCATTAACGTTGTATTGTAATTTCGGGTTGCAAAGAACCAGTATCGTTGTATTGGGATGGATTGTTAAGGAATTGTTCGTAACTGCGCCGCCGAAAGTGCCCTGCGAGATAGAGGGCCAAAGGCAGATATCGTAATCGACACAGTAAGAGAAGCTCGCAAGGTAAGCTACCGTTTAACCGCGTTTAACCGTCATCGGGATATGACGAGCGTGCGGCCCACCGCCTGGGCGAAGTCACTTAGATTAGGATCCGGCGTTTCCCGCGGAGAGCAACGAGCGCGGTGATTCCAGCTCTGTGTTAACCGGTATCGCGTACCGTTCGAAAATAAACGTCTTATCGCATTAATTACACCGTACCCGCTGAGTTCCCAAATTTATTTATTTTATCCTGGTCTCGACCCTACCTGACCGTTACCGCTTTCCGCATGCCCGCTACACCCCGCCCCTCTACCATTAGGGTCGCGAGCTAGCCCGTAGGCCAACGGTCCGTCCGAGGGTTCATCGGTCGTCTCGCGCATTTCGAATCCTTTGGTACTTTAGGGTCAAAAGTACCTGGCGCCCATCTGGCAATTATCGCGACTAATATCGACAAGGACCGATAGACCCCCGGCCGAAGTTGTGGCGTAGCTTCTCTGACGAGGACGAGAGAAAAGCCGTCACAACATATATAAATATATGGTCGATTCCACGTCAAATCGCACACTTAAATTCTTCGAAATTCTGATTTTGAGATACGTCATAGAGGGAGGTGAGACGAGAATTTTCAACACATTTCAAATATATATATATTTCAAATTAACGATGATTTTTATGAATTATGCGTTGAAAAATAAACTTTTTGAAATATGTTGAAAATTCTCGTTAAACTACAATCTTTTCTGAATCGAACTTAAAAAAGCAAATTATTCTACGGCAAGCCAGACCGCGCCTAGAAATGTTTGAAGAAAAAGTGTCCCAATTTTTCAAAGTCTCATAACTCCTCGAAAGTCAAAATAAAAAATAAAAAAAAAATTCGGGTGGCTTGTCTCACCTCCCTCTATAACATTTCTCAAAATCAGAATTTCGAAGAATTTAGCTGTGCGATTTGACGTGGGATCGACCATATACATAAAAACACCAGGCTATCCTCAAAAAGAACGGGTTGGACAAAGTACACTTCCATTCTACACAGAAACTTTGAAGAATTACTGCTCTCAGACTTCCATACTTTTGACATTCTTCCACAATACTCTCTCTTTGTTGAAAAATGAATTGACACTCTTAAAGCTGCAAACCCCCATATGACGTATGTACGAAATTTCATACATCGAAATCTTGTCCCATGGTGGGATATTGAATGCCACAAAGCCATCCGTTGCAGGAAAGCCAAAATCAAAAAATGGCTTTACTGCAAATGCCGCTGACTGGAAAACATATCAAAGGCAGACGGGTGTAGTCAGATAAACACTCCGCTCCAAAAAAAGACAGTTTCAGAAAAACGGCCAGTGAACTACATGAATCCACCAACATCTCACTTTTCTGGAAGAAAATACGAATCTTAAAAAACAAATCAAGCAATGTGGAACTGGTTTTAAATGTGAACACAAATCTTCGTGCTTCTAACATTGAGGATCTGGTTGCCAAGTTATGCCCTACTTGGGTCCCCACTAACCCTCACATCAATCTTGAGGATTTGATCTGAGAATTAAATCATGCAATTGACAGCACCAACACTAAATCAGCCCCAAGCTTTGATGGGGTAGAATATAACATGTTAAACACCTTCCTACTAACTGCAAACTTTTACTATTGAATCTATTCAACAATACCTTTAAACAAAACCTGTTTCCAGCAGAATGGAGGGGCACCTATGTTTTTTTTATACCAAAAACCAATTGGTCTAGTCACCGACCTATTACTCTCTCTTCCTGCATCTGTAAACTTATGGAACCACTTATCAATCAGCATCTTAACTGGTAGGTGTGCACGCAACAGTTTTAGTCCACAATCAGAAGCAGGATTCCGAAAAGGCAGATCAACTCTGGACAATATTACCCATCTCGTCCTTTACTCAGGCATGGGCATTATGCAGAACCAATCAACTGTCACAGCCTTCTTGGATATCAGGTGAGCTTTTGACAACGTTCTTCCTGACATACTAATTAACAAACTTGCGAATATAGGGTTTTCAAAACATATTCTTTTTCATACACAACTGGATATACTGTAGAAGGGCTAACTTCTTCCTTCAAAATGATCATGCTTCATCTAATCATATTAGTAGACTTATTTACAAAGGAGTCCTACAAAGGGAAGTTTTAAGCCCTCTTCTTTATAACATATATGTCAGTGGCATAACAGAAAACCTTCTACCAGAGATTAACATTTGCAATATGCAGATGACATTGCCGTTTGCACCATACATTGACACTGTGAGGCTGCCACTACTCGTTTGGAAAGATCCACTAGATGAATCCAATTCATTCTTCACAGACTTAGGTTGGATATTCCTCCTGAAAAAACAAAACTTCTCATTAATGGTAAAAAAAATACCCCAGGCACTATCTCCATCACAATTGACTCTCACATCATTCATAATTCGATAAAGGCCAAATTCCTTGGTATGACCTTCCAACCAGCAACTAACTTTTGATGAACGCGCTGCCCAGATATCCATTATATTCCGCAAACCTTGGATATTATCCGCTTTCTAAAGGGTACATGGTAGGGGTCATCTTCACCTACGCTTCTCATAATCTACCAAGGATTGATTCGCTCTAAGCTAGAATATGGGCTGTCCATAACCTTACCAAGAAATCAGACTTCTAAACTCAATCTAGAACGAATCCAGTTAGCTGCTGCAAGGCTTGCGCTAGGTCTCTGTAACTTTGCTCCTAAGAATATAAGCTTAGCAGAATCTAAATTACCTCCTCTGGTACAACGTGCCATTTTTCTAGGTTTAAAGTACACAACGATGATTGTTGCCAATCCTAAGAAAAATAAAAAAAGCATAAGAAATGCAAATACATGGGCCCAGTATAAGTATGTCTATAAAAATTCAACAGACAAGGTCTAGTCCGGCATACTTATACTTGGCCCGAGACAAAACCTTGTCTCTTGATTATCCCCTAAGACATCAAGCCACATTATATCTATGAACCTTTCATACTTTCACAATCAACAACCGATCAAAAAAAGAAAGGTGTATCAGATTTTGTTTACAGGAGTCAATTGATAAGATTGATATCCTGCGTTCTAGTAACCTCTTCTCTCGTACTTCAGAATACAATGCCCAATTCACCACAATTATCTGTGACACGACCAAAGGTAATGAACTTGCTTTCAGTAGCAATATCCACCTTGAATTTTAAAGCGTACTTGATTCAAATCAATTCAAATTACCCAAATCATACCATCATACACTCTACGTGGAAGCCAGGGGCAGGGGCACAGGGGTTACCGTGTCCCAGGGGGTGGTCAGTCCCCTCTTGTAGGACCGACGACGCTCGCCACACACGCCATCTGCATAGTCGGCGGAGCGACGTTAATCCAAGATGGCGGAACGAAGCGGGATACCCATACATACACACGCACACATTGTTACCGAATGATGTATGTATATGATCGAATGAAAGGTATCCTATTGAAAAGGTAGGGCAAGGAAATGATCGGATTTTAATTGTTAGTCGAAACACAAGTTGTACCTTTTAAAAATCTTTTTTTTATTAATCGTTTGGTAACTTTTACGGTAAGCTTCCTTTTCAATGAGTTTCAGTGGATTATAACATCTGATTTTACCCATTAGGATGTTATTAATTCGCGTACACCAGAGTCTGATATAACTATCTGATAAATTTTTGGCAAAATTGTTTAGTATATCGCAATTGTGCACGCAGCAACCAAAATGTTCAACCTCCATATTGAATACAATTAACGCTTCAAAATATTTTTTTACACCTTCGTAATATAGCGTTTCAATTTGATTATCGAGAACTTTTACACTTCTATTGTACTTCTATTGTAAAATGTCTTGGGGATTTATAACACATTCACTGCAATTTATTACATCGGAAGTTACTCCGAGTAATTTCATAATACTATTCATTTGTTGTTGGCTGGGGTCTTCAGCGTCGTCTGATAATTCCCCATTGAATAGAGAAATATTCACTTCAGTCTGCCCAATTGCTTGACCATGGGGCTCCGCGACGACCAATCGTCGCAGCGTAAACAAAAGTGCTCCATCGCACATATCTTCGCAATTTCCCGAGAATTTTCTCGTAGTAATATTGTTAATTAACAGGGTTTTAAAGCTGCTAATAAAATGGTAGCAAGTTGGTTTGGTATTGCGATACCCCAACGACTTGATGCAGCCAAAAAAGTTTTCAAGCGCATCTTGGTTAATATATCGCGGTAAATAATTTGTTACTCCCGCTTCTTGCAAAATTTTTGTTAGATTTATAAACCCTTTTAAAGTTATAATCCAATTTTTCAAACAAACACTGCCAGTTGCAGGTGTTTTATCTGATATTTTTACAAACCGCATATTTTCGATTTGTTTAATTGCATCCTTCCAAAACCGAAGGTGAACGCTGCCGCGAGTGACTGCCATTCGGAGTACGGACCCCTTATTGGTTGTGTGGCCATTTATTGAATCAAATAGATCATTGAAGAACTTAATCGTTACTGCAGTAATACGCCCTTCGGCGACCGGCATCTGCAGTGGGCCTTTTATAGTGTAGGTGGGTCCTGAAAGATATTAATATATTAGGCATAAACAAGCTGTGACTTATTTTAAATTTAAGCAAAAATTAAGTTGTATTAAATTTTATTATATGCAATTTACCTCCTAAAAATGTCTGATAATGTATAAAATCCGCCATCCCTTCACTAAATACTTGCGCCGCATTCTTAACGCGCATTTTTTAATTTTTGTTTGGATATATATGTTCGTCTGTAATATGTTTGATTGACGTGAATAATGGTCCTGGTATCTGGCTCATTTCGTACGCCAGTGTCACGATACTCCAGGAAGCATATTTTCGTTCATTGATCTTATTATTCTGGAAGTTCACTTCAAGGTCCTTTGTGAGCAAATTATTCCTTACACCTGAAAGCGACAGATATATTTTTAAAGGAAATACACACGTTGCGTTTGCCGTATTTCGTGCCTTTGAAAATAGATAAAGAATCTTGTAGAAATTTCTAACATACCTTTAATAAGGTGAGGTGGATCGTACAATGGTATAATATTAAACCCACCTATTGAAATACTGCCATCTGGAAAAATTGAGTTCAGTATTATTATCATTTATTGTATTCTGTCAGCTTGTACCATCAGAATGTAAACGACTTACCAGAACGTCCTCCTCTTTGTATAAAGGTGCTAATCGCTTTGGTATTCGCAGTCCCTTGATCGCATACACATGCAACTACTTTAAGCGTGGTCGTAGCTACTGCAGATATTACTTCTTCAAACTGCTTCATTAAAGTCACAGATGGTGTTTGTTTATCAGCAAAACAGAAGGCTACAGAAAACTTCCATCCTGTCTTTATGCCGCGCAAGATAAAAACAAGGGCCGTGTCGGCGATTTTGGGTCCCATCTTCAGCCCATCAGTTTGGAAGCCGATTAATCGGCCTAAACTTATGCTATAATCAATGTGAGACTGCAGTACAACCTCATCCCACACAAGATAACAAATTTTTTCCAATGCTGTCATCAATACTGCTGATGTTGGATCAAAAATTCATTTACCCCGGGTTGTAATACGATTTTTTGCAATATCCTTTGCAAACATTTGCAACCGGGCAGATTAAACATTGTCGCTAATAGCTTGTAACACTTTTTTGACTGCTTATATAAGGATAAACAAATAATTTTCTCATCAATGGTGTATCGCTTCCCCTAGGAAACAAAAATAAGAATGCAATCACTACAGATTGTTTACATACATTTTATTGTAGAAATCATTACACAAGTATTTTATTTGATTACGGTATTTATTTATAATTAGTGGTGGAAGGTATTGTCTTGTCTTGGGTGGAATACAAATACGCGAGAATTAGACCTTGTATGCTTTCAGGGAAGAAACTGCCTTCGGTCCATATAATTTTTCCATTGCAAAAAGATAGATTAGATCTTCCAAATCTTCTGCTACCTGTGGCAGTGACGGCCGAGTGAGAAAGTGCGAGCGAGACGGAACGGAGGAGTAACAGAGTGGGACCCATGCAGCGGCAATCGGACCTACGCTACACCGGAGCCTTCCCAATCTTTTCTCTGTGGAGGAGTGGTTTAGGTAGTGTGCGTCGTCGGTGAGAGCTGACCTGGTGCGAGCGAGATGGAACGGAGGAGTAACAGAGAGGGACCCATGCAGCGGCAATCCGGCCAACGCCACGGCACTGCCTTCCGAATCTTGTCTCAGCTGTGTTTAAGTGAGAGTAGCCCGGCGAAAGAGAGGGACGTATATAGTAGAGTCGAGGACTACCGCACTACGTCGATGACATGCTGTGCCGAAACCGCGAGAGAAACGAAAGGAAATAAACAGACGGTACGGGAAACACACCGACGGGTTGCGCGTGATGGTGGTAGTTTTTACGACCGAGAAGGCATCCCTGTAGTACAGGCGCGGCAAACGCCTGCTCTTTGAGTAAATTCGCAACCCGCCGCACAGCACGTCATTACCCTCTCCTCGTGGCTTTACTCACACCACGTCTCCGGCGTTCGACTCTGCGATAGCGCTGTTTTGTTTTTTTACTGGATCGTGTTACCGAAACGATTGATGAAAAAACTGTATGGTGTAGCGCTGTCCTTCTTTACGTTCGCACGGCGTGCCTACGACGTAGGTCTAAAAGCTGACGGGTGGGGGTAAAAAATAGCGCGTGAGGAGAGTGCATTTCTCCACCGTTTGCCGGGCCTGACTGTAGTATATTGTACATATACATATGTATGGACCAACGAACTACGTGATTCACGATCAGTAATAAAGGGAGGGAGAAATACATATGTGTGTTTATAATTAAAAGTTTTGCCGCCCACCAAATCAATGATAAATGATTATCACAGATAATATATACCATTTTCAATTATGTGTCAAATATATATTTAAATTCGATAAATTCGATTCGTGATTGAAGTTAGCAATCTATTTATTATACATTTTTTATAAAATGATAAATTACTTATAAATTAAAAGTTCGTCTAACATTTAATGTAGACATATATACATACACTATTGGACTAAAGAGCGATCCCAGGGTCCTTATCTCCCGCTGTGACGCACTTGTTCGAGCCCTATTGACACAAGCCGGCAGTCTGTGGATTTCGGTAGGCCTCGCACATCGTTTATTTTTCTACGGTCTCACTTCGAAGACGACGCAGGGCAGGCCTATGGACGGCTATACGGTCCGCAAAAATCCGACTTTGCCGCGTAAGACCTTCTCTCTTCCTCCCTCGCTCCCTCGCAGTCACTCCGAGTAAGAGCACATCGACGAGGGCCTGCGTGGTTGTATTCCGACTACCACTACTGTATACTCGGTGAGGGTTGCGCTGGCAGGCCTCGCTTATACCCAGGACGGCTATGGACGGCTATACGGTCCGCAAAAGTCCCACTTCGCCGCGTAAGACCTTCTCTCTTCCTCCCTTGCTCCCTCGCAGTCACTCCAGGTAAGAGCACATCGACGAGGGCCTGCGTGGTTGTATTTCGACTACCACCACTCTATACTCGTTGAGAGTTACGCTGGCAGGCCACGCTTATACACCTTTTCTTTCCTTCCTTAAAGGTAGAGTTAATTACGAATTAATTATTCAATTTCATTATAAAATTTCAATGCTATTTTATTGGATATATTTCAATTCATTATCTTTACCGATGATTTCAAGTTCATGAAACCTTCCTTCTTCCTCTATCGCTCCCTCGCGGTCGCGGGACCTGTCGCAGATTACCATCGGGGCGACCGCACTTCTACACTCGGTTGAAGGTAGGGCCCGCTATACGGTGAGCGCTCTTCGATTCACTGGTGATTAATTTAATTACGAAATTGATTATCTGTTCACGAAATGAATGATTTAATTTGTATTTGTGAGGGCGATACACGCCGTAAAGATAATGAATTGAAATATATCCAATAAAATAGCATTGAAATTTTATAATGAAATTAAATAATTAATTCGTAATTAACTCTATCTTTAAGGAAGGAACGAAAAGGCGTATAGGCGAGGCCTGCCAGCGTAACCCTCACCGAGTATAGAGTGGTAGTAGTCGAAATACAACCACGCAGGCCCTCGTCGATGTGCTCTTACCTGGAGTGACTGCGAGGGAGCGAGGGAGGAAGAGAGAAGGTCTTACGGGGCGCAGTCGGATTTTTGCGGACCGTATAGCCGTCCATAGGCCTGCCCTGCGTCGTCTTCGAAGTGCGACCCTGGAAAAATAAACGATGTGCGAGGCCTACCGAAATCCACAGGCTGCCGGCTTGTGTCAATAGGCCTCGAACAAGTGCGTCACAGCGGGAGATAAGGACCCTGGGATCGCTCCTTAGTCCAATACTGTACATATATGAATAAAGAAATATATTTTATTTTTAGATATTTAATTTATCTAGCATTGTGTCTTCTGATACTGTCAAATGTTTTATTGTATCTTCCTTTGTTTTTCTCCTTATTCCGCTTAGAAGGATTTTTAACGGTAAACACCTATACATTGACCGCGCGCCTAGCCAACTTACACGCACACCAACTCATGCTTGTGCGTTAGGTTCGTAGTGGGGGAAGGAGTTTCGGCTCTTCTGCCGCTGAAATTGGGGTCGCTAGCAGACGCAGAATATTTTTCAGGATTTTTCACGAAAATGGGCGAAAACGCGCATTAGCTTGTCGGATGCACAGGTCGTAATTCTCGACCGATTTTCATGAACAATAGCTCGTTTGAAAGATAAAGGATGATCCATGCGTTCATGTGAAGCCGAATTTTGATAAAAAATTTCTTTCCATGTGTAAAATTGTCTTGAACTTTAGCAATTTTTTGAATCATTATTTGTTGATAAAAAAAAGGTTTTATCAAAATTCGGCTTCACATGAACGCATGGATCATCCTTTATCTTTCAAACGAGCTATTGTTCATAAAAATCGGTCAACAATTGTGACCTGTGCATTCAACGGCGTAAACCCTTCCAAAACGGGAGGGTATCCAACGCCCTTAGGTCGTTTATTACGTTTAGCCGTACGATCGCCATAAAACGCACAAAACGTCACATAATAAAGTCTAAACTAATAATAGATGTGTCTTTACCTCATTAAAATTTTGAATAAAATTAGCTAGGACATGTTTTTTCAATGCTTTTAGCGAGTGTTGTACGGAGTACAACACGCGCCCGCTCGTGTTATAAAACATGGCACGTCCGCTGGAAGGTTAATTCAAATTTTGCGGCGTTTCGCGGGCAAGTTGGAGAGTTTTAAGGTTAAGAAAAACAAGTGTTGATTTAACGATTCAATGTCATTTTACACTTTTTTGTATTATAATTAAATTTGATTAATTTTTCTTATCACACATGATTCTTTAAATCAGCACTTGTTGTGTTTCTTAACCTTAAAACTCTCTTGCGCGGAAAAATTCAAATTAATGAAATACATTTTCTTTACACACATCAGTTACGAATGTTATATGTACGCATTGCCGTGAATTATCTGAATAAATTTTTTTTATCAATAACGAATGTGTTTTCCTCTGCTATAAATTACCCCAACCGGTAAATATTCAACATTCCACAGAAAAATATTAATTCAGTGACTCAAATGAACTAGTTCGATGAACTAGTTCACTTTGGTGAACGATGAATCACTGAATCAGTTCACTAAAGTGAATCACAAATCCCATCACTAGTGCACAAGGAAATGACAGAGGTAAGACATAAACTGCTTCAGGATAACAGATCTAACAATCAATCTGGTAACATTAGTCTTATCTGATTGTGAGTGCCTTCCCATCATGGCCTTTGGGTTAACGAGCAGGCTGACAAACTGGTTAAGGAAGCAACCACTGGAATCCCTCATCTAGAATCAGGGGGGTGAAAGTCCCCCCCTGCCGGACCGACGATACTATTTTGACACTATTTTGTTCGCCATCTACAATTTTGAAATGGGATGAACTAAAATCCAATGGGCCGGCCATTCAAATAGGCACACATGCACACATTGGATAATATAAGGAAGACAGCGCACAAGAAAGTGGCAGAAGTTTACAATTACAATCTATAACAGAAGTTGTGCTGTTTAAAAATCCTTTTTTTTATTAATTGTTTTGTTATTATATTTTTAAATGCTATTTTTTCGATGTTATTTACACAGCTGTGTTTTCTCACTTTTCCCGATAATATCGTGTTAATTCTATGTATTATGTACTCTATATATTTCTTTGTATTTTTTGTATACTTATGTACAAGTCTATGGACTCGAAACAGATTCCCTAATTATTAATAAATTCAAATACTTCGCTGTTCCCACTTTTTTCCTTGCCTACCTCCACCTTATCATTACTCCTTTCTTATCTTGCTCTACTTTACCGGCTGTTCCTTCTCTACCACTTTTCCTTCCCGCTTTCGCTGATCCCACCTAACCTCCAGAAACTTGGCCTTTTCTTTTCCTGATTTGTACCACCTTCTCAATCCCCCTGTTCCATTCCTATATACCTCCTTGAACCTCACCCTCTAAAACTCCCTCTTACCTTCTCTTCACCCTGTCATCCACATATTTCCACTCTTTCCTCAATCCACACCCGGTCACACGGGAAACGGAAGTCCCACCAGTAGGTATATATAGTTTTGTTATCTAAAACTAACGTTACGGAGCAGCCGCCTCACCCCTCGGTATGCAAACGAGCCACTCCGCACGTAGCATACTCATTGTCAGTTTCCTCCAGGGTGCCCAAACCTCAGTGTTAAAAGAGCGTAATGAATATAGTTTGCGCAGAAACCCATGGCGGCGCTGATGTTCAATATATATAGCACACTATTGCTATATATAGTAGTACCCCCACTCACTCGCCGTAGCTGTATATATATATATCTCGCTCTATTATTCTACCTTATACTTTAGAATCTAAAGGATCTTACTGAAATGAAGATAAAATGAATTCTGAAATAATACATGTATTTTACGAAACTGAAGAAATACATAGAAATATTATATTACAACCTATTCTAACTATATACAAGTAATCAGTTATACATATTGTAACGAGATATATATAATTTTATAATGTGGATTTCGCAGCCTACTCGCTCAATAGTATTTTCGGTATAATACAAATGTGAATCATATTATTTCATCAAAAAGCATTGTATGCTGTCCTGTTCATCTCATCCAGGCTGTCCTTCCGGCTGCTACGAAACAACTTTGCAATTGATTCTAAGAAAGAAAAAAAACTTGCTGTTATCAAAAGAACTATGCATTATGATATACTACCTCTATTTGAATCACTGACCACATCCCAAAGAATGGTAGACCTGAGAACAGACAGTATAACAAATTTGGTATATAATACATAGAGAATATACTTGCCATAATTCCGTTTCTTCAACAGCCGTCTCTTCTTATTCATCCGTGCTTTCCTTGCTGAAAAAATTATACAATAATCACTAGCAATTTGTTATATGTTAGTAGATTTATTGACTTACAGTTTGATTGCTGTGTGGTGGACATCGCATCCAAGCTGGCAGCCCTCCCCACAGTGCAAGTAACTACAAGAAGATATTTAGTTGAATATGTTAGTCTATGATTTTTATACCGTTATACGCTTTGTGATATAAACTTACATGGCATCGGTTCTTCGATTAGCAGTTCTGCTGGTGGGTTTTCTTCGGCAGGTACTGCAGTTGATGATGATGATGCTACATATTCGTTGGTTTCAAGTTCTGAAAAATGTGTGCATACTGCGAATTTTATAGAGGTACAAGTACATATCTAGTAAATGTAACATTGTTATAAAACAATATCTTACAAAATTTGTGTATACACCCGTACCTCGCTTTACAGTCTAGATACGCTCTGGAAAAATTGATTGTAAAGCGAAAAGCTGCATAACGAATCAATTATTTTGATACATTCCCATACAAATTCAATTGGATTCGTTCCAATTTTTTATAAAATAATATAGTTTTTAGTTCATAAAGCATTTTATTTTTTTTAGACACTATGAAAATGCTAACAGTTCAACATTTTTTGCCATATAACAAAATGTTGTGGGCCGTAAATCGAAAAAATGCCATAATTAAAAAAGGCCGTTATACTGAAATGTTGTATAAAGAGCGCAGTATAGTGAGGTATATATAGGTGTAATGTGAATTTTACAGAGCTTCAAATAAATACCTGGTAAATGCAATGTTGGAATTGCGGACATTGATAATTTCGAGGAGAGAATATATCTCTCCTCGAAATGGGCACCACACACCATCCGGCTACTGAGAGCATTGTTCGATAAGTTTTCTAATTTCGGATTCCTACACGCACTAATCCATTTCGGTAATCGCGGGTCCGAACATCGCGGAATGTTAAAAAATTTGGATGCACGTAAGGTGCACCCTCTCACCGAACACTTTTTCTTCCGAGACGACATTTTTTACGAGCACGAACGGTTTACGGGAAACGCGATATAACAAATGACCCAGATCACGTTGTAAATTCAAAAACAAAAGAAGGCGATGACGTAGAATCTGCCGCGCTTGCGCAAATCACGACACTAATGCCACCTACCGCTACTGCGCAAACTACATACTTTGGACCAGGTGGTCCCATAAGAGTTTGGGTACCCTGGTTTCCTCTCTTTCCCCATTCTACTCAAACGTTCCAGATTTTTTATTTTTTATTAATTCATTGAAAACAAGTGCATGGACAGCTTATTAATATCTACTAAATAAATAAATAATTAAATGTTTATCCGCATATAAAAAGAAGTTCGATTAGCTCGACAATGTTCGACGCAATTAATTAAGATCGAATCGTTTAAACAATAAATATCATATGCCGTCTCGGAAAGTCCTGTCTCACGGAAACAGTAGAAAAACATTATCATGATCGTACGATGATTATTCTCGTATATTTTGAAACGATACCAGAATGAACTTCGGCGACAGAGGTCTAATCCAAAAAAAATTAAGCGAAGGGAACTGTTCTGTATATAAATTACTACGTGGACTTAGGTGACGCTCTAAATGTGAAATATACACGTAAAATACATCGAGATAACTTAGCAAAAAAAGAGATAGGATCTCAGGATTTGGACTCATGGTAGCCAATACACGTATTCAATCATCAATTTTCTGTAAATTATACGATCCTTGTTCCGCAGTCACTCGCCTATTCATATATAATCATTCTCTCACACTTATATACAGTCGCTTGCGGCATACGCTTGCTGAATAAAAAAATTAATCGCTATTGTTCGCGCGATAATTACAAAAGTTCGATTAACACTCTAAGGGTCCATATCGTTACTCCAAATTTAGGCTGAACAGATAAATGAGAACAAAACCAAATGATTTGCTACGGCAGGTTCATTCGTTTCTCACCCGTTAACTCAATTGTTAACTTCATCTCCCCGATTATTAAAATTCAACGTTATTTATCTAAAATTTAGCTCCTAAAGCGACGATCGATCGACAAAATTTTTGTAATTTTATTCTCATTTATCGACGCATCTTTGATCGCCCCGGCATGCGATTTGAACGTACAAGCGCGTCGTGATTGCTGGTCTTTCGGTCGATTATGTACACGTATAAATAATCAAGGCACCAAGAGAATCAACAGTTAATAAATAACGTGAGACAATCCTTTGCGAATTCGTGAAATGAACGTGGGTTACAAAGTTTGAACGCGCAAAGAATAATGTTATGAGCATACCAACGTCGTTAATGCAAGAACACCGCTCGAGTATTAATTAGGTATCGTTGTGTGTTATTTGGTTGGACGTGCTTCAATTAACACCTACTGACGTGTACCAATCTAGAAAAATATTCCTTAAAATTAAAGGTAATTCAACTAATCGACGTTTTGCGATCGTTTCTACGGGAATGTCGAATTAGGGTCGATCTCATCGACGACGATTAAATACTGTTCGTCGAATAAATCTTATTCCTCTGTTAAAATTCAAGTTTCGATTAGAGCGCAACAAATCTTTTTTTTTTTAACCGAAATCTTGTTTCACGTGGTGAGGTGAAACAGTAATTTCTACTCTCCGCCAGAAAGGAATGCAAAAATTTCGATTCTAACAAACGACCAAGATCTAATCGATGAACACTGTTTCTCGGTCGGCGAATCAAACATCGAACGAATACTACGGTTGACCTCACTGAAAATTTACTCGCAAACTCTTCTATTAATTCATAAATAATAACGTCGGTGGTTCTGAAAATTTCTGACAGTGCTTTCTCAACGCTTTACAATGAGCCACCATTGAAACGATAAAAACTTCATTCGAATTTTCGTAACACATAATTGGCATACACCCACAATTCTCCGTAAGTTCATATTGTAACTGCTTGGAATCCAAGTTTGCGACGAATAAATGTCAGCCACGGTTTTCCTTTTATCAGAGCGTACGAGGGTCAAATTTCGCGCACAAAATTCGAAGAAAACATGAGAAAAAAGAATGTAGGCAAACTAGTTACAACGATAAAATGTAATTCTCTCTACGTTTCGCGCGCGAAGGAATAATACGACTATGCAATAATTGAGATTACAATTACAGTATTAATGAATAAGGTAATAATATGAATAATAAGAGTAATAGGAATCTTTCTGGTATTACCTGTGGCTCACGATTGTTCATCGTTCTCTTACGAAGGAAAAGAAACTATTAGACGAGCACGACCTAATCATCGATCGTGTGCATTTGAAACAATCGTTAATATTACATACATTAACGTAAGCTATCCGATAAGAATGTCTGCCTGGTTCAGGGAAACATTGGACATTGCGATGTTCAACATTATTTAAAAACAAAGATCGCATTTCGTTCGGGCACGTAGATAAAAATCGCGTCGATCCTTAGATCCTCGAGCCAGGCTTCTTAGGTTTCTAAGGTGTGACTAACTTTCGTGATTATAGATTTCCTTCTTTGAATTCGGTCAATCATTAACGTTCACCCGTGATCGCCGTTCCCATTCATATGATTTATTATAATATAAATGTAATTAAATTAACGTCGCTAGAGACGCGATATAGAAATACGATTTGATAGAACGCCATTCGAATAATTCTGCTTTTTTTTTCTCTCTTAATAAAAATTTTTGCTATGTATGAACAACAGGCAGTCTTCACGCCGCGGCCATGAGGGTCGTGACACGTTGAAATTCCATCAAGGTTTTTTTATTTCTTGTTTGTGATTCTTGCTTCAGAGATGGCTGCGCCGATGACAACTAAACATAATTCATTGAATGAACGTTGTTCGTCTGTTAATGTCAAACTTTCGATTTAAATGTTTAATTGTGGTCAGTGGAACCGAACATCAATATTTATTTATACTAACGATCTAAAGCGAATTTAGTTCTCGTCGACGCTAGCTCGCAATTATTTATGTTGGACAAAAATCCGGCGCATACACGGTTGTTCCTTCTATGTAAAATTAATCGAAATACACGTAATGTAATAGACATTACGTTTAATATTACATTCGAGTAACCATGAATCAATGAAAGCTACCAATTAAGCTTACGCGACATTTTTCTTCGACGAGTATGCGCCAAAAAATAAAAATTATGCGCCAGATCTTTTCCCTTTTGAAGCGCTCTTTAATTCTAACTCTCGGAATCGTGTCACTATTAATGCCAACTACGGGTCAATTTTTCTGTTCTCGATCCTTTTCTCTATCGTTACGTGTCGGGGGCAAAGATCTTTACGGTATCCTCGGAGTTTTGTGCGCTCGAGCGCATCGCCCGCCTTCGTTCCTCTATGAGCTGCTTTCTCGCCTGTTCTCTTGCCTCTCTCGCTTTTTTGTTCGCCTCGCTATTCGCCGTGGATTTTGCCTTATGAATGGGCGTGACGCGTCGCTTCGTTGCGTTGCCGTTTTGTGGCGCTGAAACGATTGGCTTCTTCTCCGACACGGTCTAGAAACAATGAAAAATGTGACATTTAGCTTTTACATAAATGTTCCGGTCTAAATAATATTTTAGTTTTACAGATCGAAGCAATGAAAATGACCTAATCACCGAGTTTTGTTTTTTTTTAATTTATGCCTGGTCTTAGTAATTTTTATTGATAAACATCAAGCCAGAATAGCAGGAGAATTTTTAATAAATCAGGGTGATATACTTAGGAAAATGTGCTGTGCTTCGTTTCAAAGATCTTCGCGTTGCAATATTGTCTTCCAAAATAAAATTTTGGCACTTCAATATAAACATTAAAAACGCGATGATAACCAACTGGAAAGTTACTTGTGCGAATCATTTATTCCACGGAATTTCAAAAAAGTACATCTGACTGTAAACAGTGTTGAAGATTCAATACAGATTATGTAAAATTCTCGTATCCAAGGAGCAGTAATTGTGAGAACCAGTTTTTATAAGTATCAAGATAAGACTAAGAATACCGTAAACGTACAAATATAAAGACAATCGACAAAGCGTTCGGTTAGATTTTAGGAACCTGCAAACGTGTTTTAGTTTTTCGGGCAGCCTGTTACTTTCCGCTGACCGATTGGAATCGATTTTACCATTTTCCTGCAAGAAACGCATGCATTTCAAATTATCTAAATAACGGGCCAGGTTATTTCCTCTCTTTACCGGCAAATATTGATCCATCGTCACGTTGAATTTCACGCTGTTATGTTTACTTCCATCGCGCCAACCGGTTGTGTAATCGGAACGAATTGGTTGCCATATCTTTGCAAGATTTGTATCAATATTCGACTTAAAACTTTGAATACCATCGGCCGAGGTGTACAGAGAAACAGTAGGTGATTTCCATAACGCTCTCCCGTTATCATTCCATCGACAATGATAAGGAATGTCGAATTTCATTTCTTCAATGCTCGCACGATTATCTAATTTCCAAACTTTGTCTTCGGATTTTTGACTCGTTATCGCAGAATTCAAAGAGGCGATCAAAGTCGACAGGAAATTCCGAATTTCCGTGTCTTCCTCGGGAAACTGTTTAACGTTATTTATCGGCAGAGCTGCCTCCTCATTTGTGCTCGCTAAACATGCCGCGTAATTAGCGGGTGCGATGAAACATTTAACAGAAATATCGTGTTCGTCTGCCGTTTCGTCAACGCTAGCGTCAAACGAATTCAATGAATTTGTTATATCCTCGATGTTCGGCTGATTTATCGACGAACAATATATAAAATTTTCTTCCAAGGGCGTCATTGTAGTGCAATGGGACATACATTTTTTTAAACATTTCTTTTCCGAGGTTTTCGACGATTTCTGTCGCTTTTTATCGTAAACCTTCATTCGTTCCATTTTCTCAGATTTATTTGGAACTGTTGCTAAATTTGTTTGATTCTCGGTATTGTACACAAGCCTTAGCTGTCGTAAGATTTCCTGAGACAGCGGAATAAATGGCTTCGAGTCGCTCTGGGACCAACAAATATTGTTGAAAATTTCTGATGATTTTCTCTTTTCTTCCTCGATTCTCTTTACTGGCTTTTTCATTTGCTGATGCTTCTTTCCTACCAGTGTTCCATGGAGTGATAACGTTTCAACAGAGACGTTGGATTTGTCGTCAAAAACGGATTTGTTCTTAATAGAATCGACATTCGACCATATATCGGTGACGACTGATAGTTTGATTTTCCGCGAATTGCAGCGCGTGAAACTCACAGATGTCTTATCCATTTTTAATTGTCGATCTTTACCTTGATCCAACGATGATAATTGTTTTCTTACACTGTTCATCTTCGTATCTTTTGCTGGGAATTTCGAGCAATCATATAATTTTCTTTTTGCGTTTTCAGGTAATGTTGTTTCTAATTTCAAGCGCAATTTCTCAGACGCTGATGAGATCTTGGCGTCATTTATTTGAATATCTTTGGGTTTGGTACCTCTATCGTTCATCAAATTAAGCTTCTGACTCTGTGCATTGTTGACATTACAATTATTTAATGAACGGTATTCAATCTCGGAATTTAATTTTTTCGGTATATCGCAGTCTTTATTAAACTTTTTATTACTTGCATCTTGTGCACGACGTTCTTTATGTTCTTTATCTTTAGTAGATGTCGAACTATTTCCTATTAATCTTTTCATTGTAATTGAATTCCTTTTGGACACATGACTAATCGCAGAATTCTTATTCGAGACTTTGTTAATTAACGTATCAAATTTCGACGTATTTTTTGGCTTTTCAATTACTGGAATTTTTGTTTTATCAGATGTTTGTTCTATATCACTTGAAAAAGTGACATTGTATCTGCATTTTTTTAGGTTTCCATTTTTAACATTCGATTGGGTATCAGATTGTAAAATCGAGGATGAGTTATTGTTCCTATTCTGAGACTTTTTAGGAGTGTCAACTATTTTCTCTTGCGCTTTCTTACGAACAGTTGGCACTCGAAGCTTGCTCTTATTGTTCAGGATAGAGAGTTTGTCCGAATCTTTATCTAGCGGCCTGAGTTCGTGGGCGCGAGATCTCGCTCTTTTATTAATCGGAACGCCATCGTTAAAATTTCTCCTCACAGGACTGCCAAATTTAACTTTACGTCGAGACGGGGCATCAAATTCCCGCGATTTATCTGTTACTAAATAATTAAATCGTTTATCTTTCAAATCAGTAAATTCTGGTTTGACGAGCCAGGTTTTCCTGCTGAATGAAAAATTATGCTTTGAGTTTGGTTTCTCATTTCTCTGTTCCTGCATTATCTTTAAGATACTATCTTTTCTTACTGGCTCGGAAAGATTATTGCACAGATAATTATCACGTAAATCTTCAGACGATACTTCATTATGAGAATGATCTTGCTGTTCTGACATAACTCCTACATCTTGAATTTCGTTGGGTGGTTCGCTGCGATTACCACTTCTGGTGAATACTACTTGAACGTTCGACGATTTTTTCTCCAAACGATTCACATCTTGCAAAGAATCATTACGGAAGTATGAATCATGGGTTGGATTATGAAAATTATGGAAATAAAAAGGCTCAACGTTGGAGTGCAAAATATCAACGTAGTTAACAATATACGGAGTGCAGCGACTAACAGGCATCATATTACTATCCTGTAAACCGATTTGAGTGAAATTGTCATGAATGATCGTTTTGCTATTATCGAATTCTGCGGTCTGCTCCGGTTCACGGAAACGGTCATCTGACGGAGTTTCAGAAAGATCTATGATTTCATCTTCTTGAACGTGAGATTGCGTTAACGCCTGAAACGCATCGACGCACACTTTATTCGAATTAAGGATGAATTGTTCGGTTTTGAACGACGAACGATGAGCTTTGGAATGGCGAAATTTCTGCGAGTCTTTAAACCTCGTGGTACTAGGATCATGCGGGCTGTTAGTGACAATAAAGTGAGAAGAAAAACTGGTGGAAGGGTCCGTGGATCTTGAATTTTCTCGGTGGCATTTCGAAGAAGGGGATTCATTAGGATCAACAGAAACCGGGCGTACCTCTTCCCACTGGGAACTTCGTAACTTTTCGATTTGTTTGAAAAGCTCATTCACTTGAACCACCTGCAGCATCACCATGTCCCAGAAACCTGCGAGGTCTTCGTTCGTCGTCGGGAATGCTTCGCCGGGCACCTGGTTCTTTAAAAAGAAAATGAAGAAAAAGTAAACTCACATAATTACGGTAACTGTCAAACACAGATCGAAAGTTGCACTTACAAGGTTTTTCTGGCACAGTCCTTCGAACTGTTGCATCTTCTGGGAAGCCAACAATCTGGCTTTCCCCGCAGCTGACCGGAGTTTACCAGCCGCTTCTTCCGGTAGTGGAACAGTATCGCCACCGGTTAATTCCGCTTCCGCTGACGCTGCTAACGAGAGAAGCCTGCCCGTCTCCTGTTTCAACAACTGAAACAAAACCGATCCAACGAGTCATTACTAAACGGTTCTCGGTAAATGAATACAAGTTTCCTTAAATTGTTATTGCGCGGAAGTAGGTTGTTGAATATTATTTGAACCAAAATACCTTCATAAAATAATGCCCGTCTTTCTCCTCGGCAGCTTTCTCCGCTTCCTGAGCTTGCTTCGCTATATTTGTCGAGCTGGCACTCAGTTCTAACACAGGTAAAACTACTTTTGGTGCAGCGGGTTGCTGATCAGAAATACTCGTTACGCTAGCATTAAGTTTCTGCGCGCCACTCTCCGTGATACTGCCGTCTAAATTCGAACTAGCAGGTATTTTTGGTTTTTGCTCGCTCTTCCGCGAAACTGGCGTTACCCTAGCGATCAAGAGAAATGTTAAATTGTACCAAGGCACCTAGACTCAAAGTGTTAGAAGCCTACTTTCTATCTCCTCACCTTTGCAACGGCTTTATAACTTGTTCCGAGCCATCCGTCGGTCTCCTAGGATTGACCACCGGAAGCTGTGCCCGGAATTCAGGTCTCAGATGTCTCAAGACTGGCAAATCTTTCAAGGACTCCTCCGTATTCGCATTCTCCGCGGAGACATTGTTGTTATTACTCGACTTATTGAAACTATTGTCACTGTTGTTCAGTTTGCTAGTGCTACGCTTGAAGAAGAAGCCCTGGGCAAGAGCACCCGGCCCGTAGAGACGCTCCACTCGTTGCTGAATAAAAGACTTCTCGCTGCTAGACGAAGAGTTCAATACGTGACTCTCTATTTCTACGGTTGAGCCGTTTAATATACTGGTATCGCTAAACGAAGTAGTTGAAACTGCAAGGGAGAGAAGGAAATTGATACACGCTCGTTCGAAAGTCTCCCAAGATCTGCGCAGGGATTATTTAAACTTACGGTTGGCTGCGGCTTGGTTTGGGGACGATCCTGAGAAGTGGGACGAGAAGGACTTGTTTTGCTGACCGCAAGACATCATCTGAGGCATTCCTGGGCTACGTTTCGCAGGGGTGACGGGCCGAATTGGGCTAAGGTCGGAATATGGCGCGTGCAAGACACCTTTGTCCACCTCGGAGTAACCTTGGCATATGCTGACCGAGCTTCTAGATTCTCTGTACGCGTCGACTTTGTATTCCTCCTTCAGACCGTTCGAAAATCCGTTTTGCCTGTCCATCGCTAGAGGTGAAATTGACTGGCTCTTGGGTGGATAATGGTGCCCTGGCACGTTGAGATTCTCGTTGGACCTGTAATTTGAGTGACGATCTGGAGGTTGACTCGAGGATCTTAGTTCCACGTAAGAACGTAGATTTCTACCGTAATATCTACCTGAAACCCGCAGGACTGGTGTCCCTAGTGATCAGTCTCGTTCCAGGACTGCTGTCCCTCGATCGGAACCCTTCCCTCAACTTGCTGTCGTATCTAGTGATTCCTGAATAACCGCCAACGCTGCAAGCTAGACCCAAGTAACTCGGCTTCTTCACTGTCAGCTGCTCTGGTTCCGGGCTGCTGCGACGACCATTGCTGACGTTCAACTTTTCATTTGGCGTCGGATGTAACTTCGGCGGCGTGTCGTTGCTGCCATTTGCCAGTTTCTCCGGAGAGCTGGCAGCGTCACCGTTGCAAGATAGGTTCAGGCTGTGCAGGGTCTTCTTGGATAGGGAATCTATGGCGTTCTCTGTAAATTGATCCCCCGTTTGACGACTAACCATACCCTGGGAATAGGGATGCTTCTTTTTCCTTTGAATTCTTAACCCTTGACTAGGACCGTTAGGACGACTGATCGTGAGCGTCAAAGCGAAAGCGTTAAGATCAAAACTGAATCTCAAATTTGTTACCTGAAGGTTTGAACATCTTCAAATTGAATACCAATCAAGGATTAACGATCCGATTAATAAATACTAGCACGCAATGGAACATTGAGATTCACACCATTTATACTCTTCGTACACGCGATTGGCCTATGGACAAAGATTATCTATCCTCTCAAAACGACCTCGCTTGACAACCAAAACAGCACATCACGTCACGTATCCTATCAGAGATTCAACTGGAGTCGTTTCGCCGATAGATGGTTCACCGAAGCGCACTATTTTGAGAGGAAAAATCGAATCGTATCCGAGGAGACGATCGAAACGTGGCAGACTCGAGACACGACACAGGAATAACCCTGGAACGGCAAAGGGGCTGGCCAGAGTAACGGTGGAGAAGAGGAGAGGTATCTCTCCGCATCTCCTCGTCTACTTGGCACCGACGATAGAAAGAAGCTCCCGTGCACTTGGTGCACTCGCCTACGATCTAAATCCGATCGGCACCACGGCCGAGCAAAAAGGCGCCGCGGCGATCTACGGGAGAGCGGAGGGATCGATGAACCCCACCGTCGCGACCTTGAACGTTCCAAAATCGTCGCGGCCAAAATCCGACGTGAGGGCTGGTGAACTCAACGTTCCAAGTGGCCTTTGGCGCTGCAAGTCCAAGGTCGTCCGAGGATGACCTCGACGCTTCCAGAAACGTTCTTGGAGTTCGTTTAGGTTCGTCTTGGACAATTGTGCGTTTCATAATGTCTGAACGGAATCCCAGTTACAATACAATTTCAACTCGTCTGGTACTTATCCGGGTATTCGATCATCTCTTTGGGGAAAATGGTCCAGGTTAGTAATCCTGTGAGTCTAAAATATTCTGAGGAAGGTTTTGTAAAAATACAAAGCAATGTAGATAATCAATTCTGATAAGATCTGTGATGCTAGCATTTTTTAGTCAATCTTTCGCGGAAGTTAAAAGAAATAGAATTCAACGAGCTTGCGTCTCTTCAGTAACACAAGCTCGTGTATATGTATATGTATATGTATATGTATATGTATTTGCATTTCAACACAAAACTTTGAGCTTTCCCATGTTCGAAAAGAATGGATAAAAATGATAATTTGTGGAAGATATCAAGAGACAAAGTCTTGCCTCGGGGTAAGTACAAGATTGCAAGTAACTATCGCGAAATAACTCTTCAATTCGTAATTATCACGAACTTGGACGATTTTCCCCTAGTTTTACAAACTCATTTCTTGCCATCAGCGGATCATGTTTATTCCCCGAAAATCCGCGCAAACGATAATTCCCTTTCTTTCCACTAGAACTCAACACATTGAGATGGCCAACCTGATCGGTCGGACGCAGATTGGTCGACGTCCAGGCTGCAACTGCCGATGCTCTCCTGGCTCGTCATGTTTGAACAGTTCCGGATGACGATGCCGCTGACGATTTTCTGATCCGGATCGAGGCGACGATAGTTAAGGGGTTGAACCGCGAGGGAGACCGGCCTCGTGCGGCGACTCGACCTGATGCCGCCGGTGCCGGGGACCGACGGCGTCAGCGTCGCGACGCAAGGGTCGCCGACGTCCTCCAGGCCCGCTACCTCACCGCCACCGCGTGCTTGGCCGTTAACTCGCCGGCGATCCTCGTCCGCGCGATCCTCGTGAACACTGCCAAGTTTGCTGTTTTCGTTTCTCTTTCTTTTGCAAATTACGCACAATTTTTGTTATGTCTTCCCGATTAATTGGCTTTTTTCATTTTTCACGTTGCGGGGGGCGAGTAAATTGATGGAGTTTACAAGCGTCGTAACTTTCTTTTGTTGAATATTTTTTATGAATATACAAAAATATTGAAAATTCAATATTTGGTATTGAATTTTTGTAACATAGAGGATTAAATTAGTACTACGATATCCTCAAAATTAATTCAATAATTTATTCACTCCAAACTAATATTATTATTGCCGCTGCAATATTCCCAAAATTAACGATTGATATACACGACCAAATTATTTCCAACAATTCAATATTTCGACCCCATGAGTGTTAAACTCCATCATTTTTTTTTATAAGTACGCCTTCTAGAATTTTGTTCAGTCCTTCTTCGATACTTTCGAGCTGTTCGTTCAAATGAATTACTATTTTGTGCGCGATAAAGTTGCATTTCCCACGCGACGTTTTGTCAAAACTATTCGTTTACCGTAACCTGTATGGGAAGTACTCGTTGCTGATTACGGGACAATACTTCTTTGTCTTTTCCACCGCGGAAGAAAAATCTAAATAACCAATGGCGTTCGAACCAAGTACGAGAAAGCGGAACAAATTAGCATCCAGCAGAAACTTTTCCAGCTGTTTTGCTTCGAACTTTTATCCCCTTTAATGACAGAAACCGCACCGACAAGTAGATTAATTTTTTGCCGATCGAACAGCTCGGACGAGCTCGAGAACATCCCGGACATTAATTGGAAGCTAGTGCTATACTCTCATGAATAAGGTAATCTCGCTGACGAGCCTTTCGCGCGTTTCAATTGACCACGCAACGAACTTTGAATTTTCAATTATCCGCGCGTAGAATTCAATTTGCAATGTAATTGAACAAAAATAAATTTGAAAGCTACTTTATCGCGGATGCTGAATTATTTATCGTTAAGTTATGATCAAATTATGAAAACTTTTCACGATCATTTTAAAATTTAAAACTATGTCTAGTTAAACTACAAAAAAATGTTCTGTCGTGGATGGAAGAATGTTTAATTTTTTCAAAAAATACACGTTTAATGTACTTTAATGTATACATACATTAAAAGACAGTAAATTCATGAATTGCAAAAGAACCCAACATCGTTGGGTTTGGCAAATTTGTATATTTTTTTTCACTTCTACAATATTCCAGATCCAAACTCAAGAGACGGCGGACATTACGACGTCCGTCGCCACAACGTTCGCGGGACTGTATACTCCAAAGGCAAAGTTTACGACGGAAAAAGAGTTTAAAAAATTTGCGCATCTCGATTAGCGATCGCTTTCGAACTCCGCCATTCTCGTTTTCGCAACAAACCGAATCTTCGCGGTTTTCATCCGCAATCGTGTCAATGCGCGAGTAAACTGTTTTATTACGCCGAAACAGGGAACAAGCGGGCAATCACGTTCTCGCGACGTTGAAAAATAAATAGCGAGCGGTAAAAATCGTTTCCTGTGGTTCTAAATTTACGAAACGAGAAAAAGGCAGGACGGACGAGAGCAATAAATTAATGTGTCCGCTGGCGTAGCACGAGCCTCCACATCCTTTTTTTTCACTACGCAGAATCTACTTTGTAGTGTGTTCTAACATCTACCACAAATAGCAGTGGAAACAAAAACATCGAAATACCGTGGAATGTCTTTTCGGTTTTGAAAAAATGACATTCTGGCTGTGATTAAAGAAAATTTTTCGAAAATTTGTTGGTAACTTTTCTACGCGCTGTGAAATATTTATACGGAGATGCGAATAATGTTGACCAACCGCCAGAATAAATTTATGTAAATTCTTGATTTATGACGCAATATTTAAAAATCATATTTCGTCGCCAAAATATATTCGTTTAATAATAATGGGAGTTATAATTAATTTCAATCGGAATGTGAACTACTTAATGCCAAAAATCTTGCGTAAAAAAATTATTTGAATTTAACAATTTTTTTTAATCAACGTTTGCTTCCACTGTTATCCGCAGAAAGTTGTTTTTAAGGATATCTTAAATTACAACGATCAAATTTAAATACCAATTGCACGCTAATCGTGGGCTAGCTATTGGCAGTTCTTCGTGAATCGCATAAAAGAACGTCGAATTATTCAGAGCAGTGTAAGAGGATGCATCTATTGCGGTTAAGCTATTTAATTAAACTTTATAATTAAACGGTTTGACGGTGGATAATAAAATAACGATACAGTCTTCTTCATTATAATACCAGTATTATTAAATGTTTCGCCAGGCGACAATAATAAAATAATAATAATCTACCGAAGACGACCGTTCAATTATAACGTTTACAAAATCGTAGAAACGCAAAACGTAACGCATCCCAAAAGTTAAAGTTAATCCTTGTTTTCGGAACGATTAAATTTATCTTTTGAAAAGATCGAATATCTCTGATCTTTCGCACTGCATAATGCAGCGCAGATGTGGACGAACGCTTCATCGTATTATTTGCATGTTATGGATTAAAAGAACATTGTATGTGGCGTGCAACGAAGCGAAAACATGTGCAAGGTGAACGAATCATGCTTGATCGTGAATGCCTGATGATGAATGCAGACACACACGCGGGAATGATGGAAGGGTATTGAAAATGTCCAAGTATTACGAAAACTTCGACGAGCAGGAATTATGGTACTCCGTGAGTCAGGTGCGACCTCAGCGATAATTATTTCTGAATGGCAATAAAATTTGTCTGTGACATCGGTTAATTATAGTCTCGGAATGGAGAACAGGCTGTTGGGCATGTAAAATTCCCAAAGGGCATTGTCGGAAAAAATTTAACCACGTTAAAAATACTACTTCCCTTCGGACAGATTTTACATTATAAAGTAGATTGTGATTTAAAAATTACTACGAATGTGAATTAGTGCAACGTTCGGTTTAATTCGAAGAGTTCTTAGAAAAATAAACATCTATGCGATTGAATGATTAAAAGGAAATTGCCTTGCAAGGGAATATTACGGATTAAACTTTTTCCTTTCGAATAGAATCAATAAAACAAATGGCAATTAAAAGTTCGTACAGACATCAACGAGAGTAACGTTCTTTCGTAAACGAAGAAATCTATGAAAAATAAATCCTCGTACCTCCTACGCCAATGTTTCCATAAGAGAAACTTGGATGCATTCTTTTTGGTCACCGGATTCACCGTGTAGGTGCCACTTTCGATTTTGAGAGGCATCCTTGAGAAATGAGTATGCCACCTTCAGTCGCACTCGATGCACATAGAACGCGAACTTAGGGGCCGATTTTCACGGGATATTGCACCAGGAGTGATAGCCGACCTGAATTACTCGCGTTCCTATATCGATATCGATTCGCAGCACTCTTAAGCTTTAGTCCGCTCGAGATTGCCCATTTATCGTTCACTCTTGATCTTTGGATTCAAAGTTTCTTGAGAGCGACTTTTGCAAAGTTTTGAGTTCGACGAAAATGCTACTCCGAAACTGTTAATTACTACTCCACAATTTTTCTTCTAGATTTAGTTATCACTCCGAAAATAGTTTTCAATTTTTAATCACTACTCCGAAGTTTCTCTTCCGGATTTAATTACCACTTCGAAAATAGCCTTCTATCTATAATCGCTACGCTGAAACTTTCTTTTACTTTTAATCACTGTTCCAAAATATTTGAATACTCCTCTGAAATCAACTGATCGTATACTTTGGTTAATTGCCCTGATCACTGACGAACTTCATTTCCCGAAAAGTTCATCTCCCGAACTGTCCTTCGATTATTAATACTGACAACGTACTTTTTTCTTCCTTGCCCATAATTAATTCATTAAGGTCCTAATTATTTTCCTCATTATCCAAGAAATGAATAACGAAAACGTTGGAAAATCGAAGTTTCGAATTTCGACCTTTACGAAATGAATCTAATAAAGATTCGCCGGTCAAGAAAATAATTAACATATTATTCCGTAAAATTGAGGCGCTCCGTTAAAGAGGCTCTTCGATCGACGTGCACAAAGTTTTTCCACTCTCCACGCGACCTTTGTCACCGTCCAGGAACTCCCGATGGCACGTTGCTAGGATGACTAGTTACCGAAGACTGGCATTCCCATCTCATCTCTTTCTCTCTCTCTCTCTCTCTCTCTCTCTCTCTCTCTCTCTCTCTCTCTCTCTCTCTCTTCTACGACACTAACGCGCTCTTCTCCTCTCCCTCTCTCTCTTTCCGCGGCTCGAGGGCAGGAGGATATTTCGGGAGCACTCAAAAAACCACGAAAGCACGCAAGTCGCTTCCTCCGCGTCCCCTTTTTACCGGCCCTGCGGCGGACACGTCGCGACGGACGTGGATCTTGGATACTTCAACTTTCTCGTATTCTAGTAATATTCGTTCGAACTCTCAATCGTTCGAACGATTTCACGAATTGTTTTTATTTCTAATCACTCATTCCACTTGGAACCACGTGGTTTCCAATGGGGCCCCAAGAAAAATTTCTGCTCGGGCAGGCGTTAGCCAACGGATATGTTTCAAGGCGCGTTGTGTTCTACCGTTCGACTGGGGACATGCAAAGTTCATTCATATCCGTTGGCGTGAATCTATTACAACGCGCGCTGGAACGCTTCGCTTCTCGGTCCGTTGAGTAAACTCCCCCTCGAGTTTCGCAATTCGAAAAAAGAAAAACGTAGGATTCTACGATCGCTGACAATTTCCTCACCACTTCCGTGTAGCGGAAGTAAACAAACCGAGCGCCTAAACGTTCGCCTATCGTTAATCTATTCTGGTAGCCGGGAAAACGACTGGCCGTGATTTGTGATGCCGTTAATTGAAGCTGACAAGGTATACTGGGTCACGGTTGGGGAAAGAATATCAAGGGTTTGTTTCGCGGAAGGGGTATACTACCGCCGTTTATACTACTAAGGGTTTGGGGAATGTCAGGGGCTCGGGGATGACGTTAACGACTCAACGTCGCCGTAAATCCCCCCCCCCCCCCCTCCACCAGATGTAACGTTTAATTCTTTTAAATGCACTTGCGTGTTTTACGTAAATCGTAAATGGAAACATTCGTAGTAATAGTTTTATTCCAACATACATTCCAACGATAGAATATTAAAATATATTATTGTTATTTTATCCAGTTTCAAAGAGTAAACTCTTTAAGTTGCAAGGTGCCTAATTTGTTTTTCACCAATCAACGTAAATTGACTTTTTTTTATTGAGTCCGAATAATTCGAAACTTTGAAAAATTTCATTTGATCTCTATAATTCTTAATTACCGAGAGATCGATTGTAATCATTTTCATAGAACTTCCCAAACTAATTTTCACGCTATACGCGAAGCGGAAAATTCTGCGCGCTTAAAGCATATTTCGTTAAACGTCGAACAACGTCGCGAAGTACTTGCAAGTAACTATTACGCGGGTCATAAAGGCGCTTACGGATTCACGGCCCGTAAAAGAGTGTCTGAAAAGACCGTGGTGAAGGAGGGGGTGGGTTATTAACCCTGGAGAGTCCTAGCGACGCTTTGCCGCTCCCGCAAACGTGAAATCGAGAATATAAGCTTGTCCACCGACGCTGAGGCGTGTCTAGAAATGGTTCGCGTGCCAGACACGTGTTCGAGCTGCTAACCCTCGCATTTTTCCACCCTTCTTCCGTCGTGAGCAACCCCGACACGTGCGTCGTGTTCCGACGTCGCCGTCAAAGTGTTTTTATTAGGAAATCTCCAGACGGCCGTCCGTCGCACTCTTTATAATTTTTTTAAGTTTTTCCAAGAACCGGAAAGTCGGATAAATTGATGATATGGGAACCTGGTTATTCGAACCTCGAGGGAAATTTGGTTCGGTTAATCGAGAATCGTATCTGTTGCATTATCCGGAACTAGTAAACGTTTCTTATACCTGATAGTAGAAATTACTGTATTTTAATATATTCTAATACTTTCTCAAAGATATTTTCACGCAGTGGTTAAATATTTATTAGTATATTGACAATAATAAGATAATTTAGGATAATCGAGGATACAATTTTGATCCTCGTAATTTTGAAAAATTACAATAGTAATTAATATCTATTTTATAATAATTTAACTTATTATCGGATGTAACAGATTACACAGGGGGACACATATTTGGTTGACTTAGATCTGACACTTGCTTTTGACTAACTTTTGGCATCTAAATCCAAAAATGACCCCAGTTTTTGTTTATCACTTCAACTTTTTAAGATACAGGATACTCTCCTTTTTCCCCAATATTTATACAAGATGTGCATACACAGGGGGGGGGGGGCTAAATTTAAAATTGAATGATGGTTCCTCAAAGTACAGATTTCACCTTTTAAAATAAAAAAAAATCCTTCAGATATCATAATTTTTCGCATAGTTATGCTTATTTGAAATTGGGCAAACTTCGTTCACCTAGCGGAGGGTAGTCACACTAGGAAAAGCTGTAGAGAAAAAACTTGACGTAATGGAAGAAAACTAAAAACAGTCTTAAAATTAGCATGCCGAATTAACTTTGAAACAGCTGAGAAATCGATCTCGACAGAAATTAAAAAAAAATCGTTCCTCAGTGTTATTATTATAATAATAAACAGGCACTAGGATAGTCGACGCACTGTTGCAAAGTTCTTTTAAAACGCCCCTCTCTTCGCCCGCCCTGTAGTTTGGCGAATGGAAGCCCCATGCATACTGGCACGTGTTTTAAATTTATTTTCATACTTGCATATTTAACATATTTTAAATCAAATTAATTTTGACATTAACTTTGGTTATCATTTAAAAATTGTTTAAACAGCACACATTTTATTTTTTCAAATGATCTTGTAAGACGTCCCCTAACGAGGACGCCCTGATGTTGTGCATCACTTGCATCGTACCTTGAAACGGTTCTGACAATAAGACAATTCAGGTACGTAAGCGATAGAAACTTTTTATAAGAAATTAAAAATAGCGTGTGATGCGCATCTTCTACTAATATGTAAACATGAAATGCATTGAGATTTCTTCGATACCTTCTCGTAATAAAAATAAAAACGCATAATTTGAGGCAGACAAAATGATAGTACAGTTGAACTATGTTTACATATTCTCCAGTGTTTTAATGAGCTTCCACGCAGTAATATCGTTATATTTGTCTCGAGTATCTTAATAGACGGCTATCCGCATAATAGGTAGTGAAAAAAAATCTTGGTGATGACGAAATAAGTGCAATTCTAACGCTTAAAAACAAATCTTCACCATCACTCAAATTTCGGAGCAAGTTAAACCTAGCCGGAAAGTTATACACATATACCTAATTTGCTGAAAGATGGAAGTGCATACGGAAAGAAAAAAAGCACAGGTAGACCAAGAGCATTATCTGAACGCGATACACGAGCGTTAATACGAGCTGGTTTCAATTCATGTGCTACTGCGAGGGAGATAACTAAAAAACCGGAGTACAAATAAATATCCAAAACGTTCGTCGCGTACTGGAAACTACAATAGTAACATTAAAATCAGAGTAAAATAATGGTCTGAACCCGTATTAAATATATGAATATGGGGAAGCCAGAAATAAAGTTTGTTCAAGGCACACTACATAGCAATCGTTATCTTAAACTAATTAAGACTCAAATTAATACATGTCCAGATCGTATTGCTATTACGGCATACATATTTCAACAAGACAATGCTGCGGTACATACCGCTAAAGTTGTTAAGGGCTATTTTTTTTTAACAAAAACGTTGCCGCCCTCCAATGGCGTGCGTGTTCAGCCGATCTTAATATGACGGAAATTGTTGGGCAATACTTTAAAAAGTTGCATTACGGCCGAGTGGGGAAACTGACAACAATGTGAACTTAAAAATCTGTATAAGTCTGTGCCTAAAAGGACGGTGGAAGCCATCGAAAATAAAGAAGGTCCAATACATTATTAGAAACGTATAGTTCTTAATGTGCATTGCATGAAATAATACGTATAGTGTTGGTTTGTTATTTCGTGGATCATATAATTGTGTTTTATGAAATATACAATTATATAAGTTATATAAATTAGATGAAATATATGTACAATATTTTCCAAGTGTGCCATCATATTGTCTGTCCCAAATTATATGGTTTTATTTTCATTTCGAGAAGACACTGAAGAAATTTCAATGCATGACATGTTTACATATTAGTAGAAGATACACATCACGTATTACTCAGCCTCTTTACTCTAGCGCAAATCCTAACGTGAAAAATGAAAGATAGCACACGTGTGCTATCTTTTTGCCCGGGAGTGTATATATTTTTAAGCTTTCGGGGAGATATTCGTGTTTTGCAATTTTCTGGCAGTTCTGTCAAGTACTAACTGAGTGATCGATTAAGCGAGAATAAACATTTCCGAAAATACCAGCGGAGGCGAACAAAAATTCCTGCTATCCGGATACATTTTTTTCGAGACGATGCATTCGTTTGATCCGAAATGAATGTATCCCGGTCACCGAAAAACTCCCCGATGGACATAAATAAAGTCAGGTCAAATGCATGACTAGCGTGAAACAAGAGCTGCCGTCTGGGAATGCAGAAAGCGCAGCTATGAATTCAAATGCAATATGGTGCATCCGCGGCTAAAGCTCCGTTCTAAGGGCCGCGGCGAGCAGCTGGACGGATGGAAAATTTACACGGTGCGATATTCGAACTATTTTTCATTTTTCTACGCGCTTTTAACGCCGCAATAATCAACATTTTGACGACGCGAAAGCTGTCCTTGGAAAACATTATCTTATCAAAGCTGTTGCAATTACCTAGGCAATAATAATAATAACAATAATAATGACACGTAGTTGAATAAAATGTGAACGATTTCACGAGGACAAACTTGAAATCGATATTTCCAATGTCTGCTTTTTTTATTTTTAGATAAAAGATTGTATTCTGAATTAATTCTAATTTTGATGCAAACCAGTGAATTTTTAATTATTTGGTCACAAACATTCAACAGTGCAAAAATAGTTGAAGAAAAAAATGACAAAATCGATTGAGGAAAATAAACTCCCCTCTACTCTATTAATACTTCCCGCTTAATAATCCCACTTTAAATAATTAAGGGTGCCATTGTTCCTTGTGTGACTTTCGTGCCTAATCAAGAGGCAAGGTCTTGTCTCGGGCCAAGTACAAAAAGGCGAGACTAGACCTTGTATCTTTTATATTACCATTGAATGGCAAGTAAGATTTCAATGCATATTAGAAAGTAAATAAGTAATAATTAAATCACCAATTGGTACTAAAGTAGATATCAATTAATTCCAAGCGAATGGACATTTTTTAAAAGAAAATCACGATTCTGTAAATGTATTAACCAATCCCACGTTGACAAGGCTGACACCTGAGTCGGCGTTAAATTAGAAATTGGATAATTACCGTTGAGATCTAATTGTCTCGTACCTAGCCATAGATGGAAGAACCTGTACGAGCATTACTGTGCGGATCGTGTGTTCGCCGAAGAAGACACTAACTATCGGGCATGCCAACCAGTCGTCCGTCTTCCGAGTTCCTTGCTCCTGAAGACATCAGGCGTGAGTCTCGTCTCACTTAGGTTCTCTTTCGCTCGCGCTTATACGAAATGTATAGCGAGTGTCAACGTTGACACCTAATGGCGAAAGTATTGCCGCTCGGCAAACAAAGACTTTCGTTTCGAGAAGACAGTTTGCGAGGGAGCCGGTGAGAATGGAAGAATGGAATTGTGAATATTTATGGTGGAAATTATGATTTGGTTGGTCAATGTAAATTAAACCAGAATTATTAGCAATTTGTTGCCGTTACTAAACAAATCTTATATTCGGGTGCAAGTCGAGAAATAAGAAGATCGATTCGGATCGAGCTCATTCGAGTCGAGTGTCTGTAAATCACCGAAAATAATTGATCCGTATCTTTCCAAATTTAATTTTGGTAAGACATAGGTCGAGCAAAAGTTATGCACGTTTTTACAGGAGAATTGGAATATCTGTAACTAGGCGAATTGGGATATTGATAAGTTAGAATTTTCTAAAAAAATAATTTTATACATTTATCTTTCCTGCCTTGACAATAACTTAATTTGTTAATATAAAACATATGAGAAGTGTGAGTAAATTTATCTGATTGTAAAATCAGAGAATAAAGTAAACAAATAACATGCAGACCCGACAGTTCATTGGCCAAGCGTTAGTAGTTATATACTTTATTGTTGACAGAAGAGTTCGTGCACGCTTATACATACATATATTTCTTAATACAACGTAGAATACTAAAATTTTTCCCGTCATTAATCGCACAATGGAACCGGTTCGATCGATTACAAGATCGATTAAGATAAATAATCATTACGAATTCCCGGCAATTACTTCTCAATGAATTACAATGAATTCCCTCTGCATAAATAATCGGGTGATTGAGATGATATCTATAATCTCCACTTGTCATGGAGTATCTCCACGCTAATGAATACTTGTACAGGTGCTCAATGACCTATGTCAACGGTTGGGAAAAGGAGCGTGGTGTTACCATTGCGCGCGGTGTATAATCAAAACCACAGTACACGATGCATTTTCCTCTGCTAGCAGCACGTGACACGGATGCAAAACGCCGGAGGTTCTCAAGATTTATATTCCTGACGGTGCGTATCTTTAAATACCAGATGTTTCTTTTAGTGAAACGAGGAAACCACGATCGGCGGATAAATATGCACGAACTCTCATCGTACTTTCCAATGTCGGTTTTTTATGGACGAGATGTTCTCTGGCGTTTGGCCAAAAATGAGGTTTTTGAAATATCAGGAAATTCGAGATTCGAACATTTGGTGGCTTCCAGTGTAATCAAATTTTCTTTCAACCGCTTGAAGTTGGAACGTAGAGATGTCCTTTAAAAAATTATCCGGACTTTGGATATCGTAATTCAAAATAATTCGGATACTTTTTTCAAAATTACCAGGATCTCAAAAAGCCTCATTTTGAATTATCTGTATTTCAAATGTCCCACTTATAATTGTTTGTATTTTTAAATATCCATATTTGGAATTATGCAAGTTTTCATACATCTGTATTCAAAATTATAAAGATTTTCAATAACCTTGTTCGAAACGATTCGGATCTTAAGGCTCCCATATACACGATCAAGCAATTTTGGCAACCACTGTGTTTGTGCAAGCATTTTGGTAGTGTGTGGCACTGATGGAATAGTTGCACAGTGGCTTGAAACAAATCGGTCAAGATCGAAATGTGTTGAGACCCCCCATACACGATCAAGCAATTTGCGCACTGTAAATACCTATCCCTCGCGCAAAAGGGCTCCATCTCGATGCCGGCCGTTTCGATGCCAAAATTAATAATGCGTTCATTTCACATTGGCCGTTTGATATTAACCCCTGAATGTTAATGCGTAATTAGCACAGGAATACCGCCCCTTATCGAAATATCCCTTCGGATAAATAATTTATCGTAAGATCTCAAACTGCGAATAAGAAATTTATATTTTTAGGAAATTGTTCCCAAATAACACTCAAGCCGAATATCGTTGAAATATACTATCTTGATAATTAATTCCTGAAGTTCTCGCCACAATTTATATAAGGTCGGAAAATTACATTTCTTACAATTATGGAAGAATAAACAATTCCTAAGTCTGTAACTTAATTTAATTAATTATTTAATTATTTTATGCATTGGTAGAATCATATTACATGATATCTTGCTTGATTTATATATGTATATGATATATAAATGTTTTATTTCCACTTCAGAGGAGTTACGAGACGTTGAAAAGTAGAAACACTTTATCTTCAATCATTTCTAGCCGCGAATTCCTTTGTCGTCTAATAATTTGCTTTTTTATGTGAAACCCCGTAAAGTCTGTAGTTTAACGGGGATTTCAAGTCTAGTTGAAAAAGTATATATTTCAACTAATAATTCATCAAAATAAAAAAACGTTTATTTAACTGCTAGAGAAAACAGCGAAAATGATAACAAATGATATCCTTCGAACGCGTTTCAACGTGAATAGTTTACAAAAACGACCATCGATCGCATCGATCAATTACAAAAATTGATCGCGTTTTTAAGTATTAAATACGCGCGGCGGCGCGGCGTCGAGGTGTCTTAGACCCCAATGGATGCGCAAATTGGTTGACAGGATAACGGGATGCCCAAAATGATCTGCACTCCGAACACCCTTATTTTACTATTACCCTTATATTTAATTTAATACATTACGAAATATGACGCGACGCGAGCTCATGTCACACGCAACGAGAGGATACGCATAGAATAGTGGGTACTAGGTAATTTTACCCTAACGTCGTAGTTGAGAGCTTGCAGGGTATATTGAGTTACGAAATGAACGTTAAATCGAGGGGAGACGAACCTAAAATAGAGAGTCACTGCTGCCGCGACACGGTTTAAATACCGGCATGAAGACAATCTTCCGGTTGTACGCTCAAAGCACGCGGAGGAAGTACACTTAGAACATGACTATGTATTTTATACTTTTAACTATGAGCGTCACTAAAATTTTAATCCTTCTTTTGTCTAATTACAAAGCCAATTCCAATTCTTTTTGTTTGCAGATAATTTGACCCTGGCTCTGTATAGGTTGGGAATTCTAATTCTCTCTGGTTAGAAACTTCTGAGCCAGCAATATTTTAATTCAGTTTAGTTAGAAAAATTCCGTCACCAATATTCTAATTCTAATTCCGTTTGGTCACAGACATTCTAATTCGCCTGTGAATATGTATGTGGGCTACTTCCGACGAATCTCTGTGTTACAAGAACCAAATCTGAAAAATCCAAATAGTAAGGGGAGGATTTTCTCTGCGATTCAATTGTATCGCAAATCGAAACATCGAAATGCATTAGGCGTTTCAGGATCGATCGTACTCGTTCGCAACCGACGAAATTTCGACTTCGTATCCGCTTACGATTATATTCCCCGCAGTGGTATACAAAGTATTCCAAGTGTCCAAAAACTTGGCAGCCAGGCGCAATTTCAGAGACAGCTGCAATTTCCGTAATAAACATGATCTGCATGGTTTATGCGAGATATCCCGAACATCGTCGACAGGGAAATCGCGGTGGAAGATTTCGCGCGCGATACACGGAAAACTAATAGCATCGAAAATTGATTCATAACATTTCTGGCATTGAAAGTTCCGAATGATGAATGGGAATCGGAAGCAACCATAAATCGAAAATACTTCGAAACTTCAACGACCAATGTACCAGAAATAAAGTAGGAATCTATTCTCATTGTGGCACTCGCCCCGACGAAAAATAAACGTCGTTGTTTCCGCAATATTTTGTAGTCTCACTCGAGAATCGCATTAAGACCGAGAAGACGAAGAGACGCAAGAAATGGATCACCGACGAGGAATGAGGTCGAAATAAACTGTTCAATATCCTCGTTAAAAAATACTGTGAGCGAAGAGATCTGAGTTTCATCGAAAACATTTTTTATTATTTGTTTACGCCATGAATAAGTAAACAGAAAAATCAATAAATCAGTAAAAACAATAAACCTTTGCGGAAGTTTTAAATGAAAGGATATTCAATTTCTCGGGAATCAAAATAAATTATAGCGGAATCCTTAATGAACGAATACTAAATTCCTAGGAAACAGAATAAATAATGACAGAATTGTTATCAGAGAAATACTAAATTTTCCAAACGATACATGAATACCAAGGTGTCTCAACGACACTGGCTGTCATTTTCAATCTCCAACGCGCCACTTAATAATTAATCGACTCGCCGTCGTTATAATTTCCACTCGCAATTGGCACGAGCATAAAGTAAACTAAGCTTTCGGCGACGTCGAGGACCGCCTCCTCTCAAGGGGCTCTTTTTTTCCGAAATCATCGAGACCAAGTGTCGAGGTGGCCCCAGGGGTAAGTGACACCGGCTGAACTCCCTCGTTTCTATATATAAACGAAAATAAACCAGTGTGACATTTGAACTATACTCTCTCCCTCTCGCGCGCGCGCTCGTTCGCGTTTCCCTCTCCTTCCAAGTGACGACGCGCACCAAAAGGGAAACGCGGAGCGTCGCGACGTACCCGTACGAGAAAAATTGTGTCAGCTAAATTAGGAGAAGGCTGTTTTCTACTGCTTTCAGAACCACTTCCTTTTTTTTCCTGCGTTTCGTGTACATTGGAAATGCGCCGCTCAATCGACTTCTTCGAGTGGTGAGAAAGTGGGTTGGCGCTCTTTTGTTTTTGATTTTGCCCGCGCGACATGGACGATCGAGAATCGACAGAAGTAATAGGTTCCATGCACGAGCGAACAAATTGCGCAAACAATTAATTTCAAACATTTTTGAATTTGTGAAACGAGTTGCGCAGCGCGCCAAATAATGCCATACACTACGCAATTCTTCCATAACAGCCTCCGTTGCGCAATTTGTTCGCTCGTGTACGGGGCCAATCAAGCTCGAGACGCGAGACGCGAGATGATAACTAGCGTCATAGACACGAGGAAATGGAAAGTACGGAAGTGAATGCCTGATAAAGAATAGAATATAAAAGAGTAATTTGGAATAGAAACTATAGGGTAAATTTTATATTTTTTTTTCACTCCACTAGAATATAATAATTAAAGCCGCACTGCCCGTCAATAAATTTGTAATTAAACGTAGTGGCATCGCTGGTCGCTACATACTTTCCAAACTCATTTGTAAACAACCGCTTTACAAGTACTTAAATGTTACTGATAAACTATACCGAATTGTAAGTAAAATATAAAAATTACATCAGAACATTATAAAAAGAATATTAAGACGAGAGCGGCGGATTAAGATTGAAACATTCGGCAACGCTGTCTGCTTACGATAAATCAATGCACGGAAATAACGAGCATTGTCTTGACGCGTGTCAAGAATAATAATTTTTTGGACGTAACGTCGGTGCGGTATAAAACGTTAATATCGCATCGAGTTACCTTCTGATCGTAAAATATTTTAATAAAATTGTACATCCCAGTTACGAGTGCTGGAAAACGTTAAACGACGAGCTGACCAGTGCGTTAATTTCACTAACGCGCGATCAAATGTGGATTACGTTCGCGTTATACACATTAAAACGATCGTTTTCAAATTCAATTTTCTCTAACTAAAATGGTGCGCCACAATTACAACGAATCCGTTCTAATTCATAATTCAATATCCATCAATGATTATTGTTATCGCCATACTTGTATAACTTCTAACCGACGCGACGCGACGACTCCAATTTGCGTTTTGGGAAATTGCAAATATCGGGGAACGTCTCATTCCGGGAATCATAGAGTCAAAATGTGTTTTGAATTTTGTCACGGTTCGGTGGGATCATGTTTGATAATGATTTAAACGAATTTACGTAACTCATTAACGAATTTTGTGAATCCTAATGTTGCAATTATAATTGATTTGATATTACTTAGATCTATTAACGAAATTCTTAAGTAATATTTTGTAATTATATAATATTACAATTGATTAAGCATTCATTATACGGATTCGTTCGACCGTTAAACAAAATTCCACCGTATCGTGGTAGTAATAATTCATCGGTTATGATTTATCGTGGATGAAAAAAAAATGGCACACGGAAAATTGCATAAAGAAATGTACAGGAAACGGAAGGTATGCGACGGTTGCACGCGCGTTCAACTGAACGGAAGAATGCATAACGGCCGATGAACGATGCGCCGTTATTAAATGCGAGCGGTTTAAGAAACCTAATCATCTTACGTGACCTCGACCACGCCGTGGTTGGAACTTTAATAAATAATAACGCGTTTCAAATAGCCCCAGTAAGGCTATATCGAGAGCGCATCGTTAAGTACACGTGGATCTAATTAATGCCCCCGTTTGTGTTACACAAATAATGTTAATCACCCTCCGGTATTATTAATGATCACTCGCGTATACTCGTCATGAGGAAACGCCAATATTTTCTGTCGTAATACTCGTACGCAGAAAACTAATTACAATTTGCTATATAAATTAAAATTATAGTGAATATTAATTTGAAAATTTTGTGAAGATATTTTTAAAGAGGGAACACGGAAGTGGTTTCTTGTATATTTTTGCTATAGTAAATCGGAGCCACGAAGTATTAAAGTATGTTTGTTGAATAAACTATGCTCGTGTCATAGCTTCATCTTTGCGACACAATTTAGGTGCACAGCTTTCAAAGAGTGTTTCTTGGATCATGTTTTAGATCGATTCCATTTTGATGACTGCAAACCAAACGCGAACGTACCTACGCTTTGTACCCCCAATTTAAGCGAAGCGATGGTAACCTTTTTTTGAGCGTTTACTGTGGCTGGCTTAGTAATTGGGCATTAACCTACGTTTCGGAATTAGTAATTTTCAAAAAGACACTCGAGATTGGTGTCAATTGACGGTATTCCTTCATCCGTAATTTTGAGCATCCGACAACCGGGAATATAAATTGGATGTAGGCTTTCACATTAACAGGTCTGGAATATTTCCCTCCTTTGACTATTATCCCTGATCGTGCTTCGAGTTTGAAAACTGGAGCAACTTCAGACTACGGGTGTTGGAATATTCATCTGTTTATAAAGGTTGTTTCATTTGAACTCTTGCGTGCAATTATGACCCAAATATTGGTTATTGAAAACTTTCCACGGAATCAGGGTCACAAAATGTCACCTTTGAAACAAATTAAGGGGATCCAACCCTACCGAATGTTTTTAAACGGGCTTTACATCTGTGACGTCAGAAGCGAGGAAAATGCTGAAAAATAACTAGTTTTACTATTGCAACTTCTGGTACGAATAAAAAACTTCTTGCTCCACGCAGGGTCTCAAATGAAAGATAAAAGTCCAAAGAATGTAGGTCTGGTCCCCAATTCAGACATGAGTCATTGTAAAGTAACAAAATTTCACTGCAAACTTGGACCTGTCACTTTTCGATTACGATGAGATTTCGAGGTGGCCGCCAGCAAGTAGCTGTCACACAATTTTAAGCAATTTCGCCAATTCTGGACGTTGCCCGGTCGAAATCGGACCAGACCTCCATTCTTTGGACTTTTATCTTTTACTTGAGACCTGCCGTACAGCGAGAAGTTTTTTATTCATACCGGATTTTGCTTCGGAAAATTTTGGTCAGATTCTCTCGCATTTTTCCTACGGAATTATCCGCTTGACGCGCTATAGTTTACTTCTTAGGATCTTGAAAATATACAGATATCCGATCGCCATCAATCGCCATGTGGCTTATCTCATGTGTGTCTTTTCCTTACAGGTGGCATCAGAGTTTTATTTCTTTCCCTTCCTCGAAAATATATAATATTATAAGCAAAAATAATCTACATATTCATATTTAGCCATAAATTCTTTTGATTGATATTTATTTCGACAAAATTTCACAAACTTTCAAAAATAAAGTCAGTTTTGATCCGCGATTAGTATATAGATGAAAACTTAGTATTCCGCTCCTTTTATGACACGGTCAAAATTTGGTAAAATAATTATACAATTTGCGTTCTGCCGGGTGTAGGATATCTGTACATTTTCAAGATCCTAAGAAGTAAACTATAGCGCGTCAAGCGGATAATTCCGTAAGAAAAAGGCGAGAGAATTTGACCAAAATTTTCCGAAGCAAAATCCGGTATGAATAAAAAACTTCTCGCTCTACGGCAGGTCTCAAGTAAAAGATAAAAGTCTAAAGAATGGAGGTCTGGCCCGATTTCAGCCGGGCAACGTCCAGTATTGGCGAAATTGCTTAAAATTGTGTGACAGCTACCTGCTGGCGGCCACCTCGAAATCTCATCGTAATCGAAAAGTGACAGGTCCAAGTTTTCAGTGATATTTTGTTACTTTACAATGATCCATGTCTGAATTGGGGACCAGATCTACATTCTTTGGATTTTTATCTTTCATTTGAGACCCTGCGTGGAGCGAGGAGTTTTTTATTCATACCACAAGTTGCAATAGTAAAACTAGTTATTTTTCAGCATTTTCCTCGCTTCTCACGTCACAGATGTAAAGCCCGTTTAAAAACATTCGGTAGGGTTGGATCCCCTTAAGTCTTATTTATTTATTTCTCTTATTTATCTTATTTATCTTATTTATCTTATTTATTTATCTTGTAATTGTACAATTTAGATGGCAAACTCATCGAACGAGTACGGAGAAACATTGATCCTGGTTGACTCACGGTTTGCCTAAGTGAAAATTCTCGATGGTAAAATATTCATCGAGATTTCCAGCCGTATTTGGATGCAAATGCATCCTCGGAAAATGGACGCGTGATTACAGTCGCGCTCGAACATGATTGATGAAAAAAATAAGTAAAATAAAAACTGGCTAGTCTCCAGCATGAATCACTGTGTTACGTTTAACGAACAAAAAAAACTATGGGGACATGAGTTTCAGTGCCGTTTTGGAGTTACGTGCAAATGATGTGTTCTCGTCGATGACGCGTGTTAATGAATGAACTTTGTTACGTGCGGCTTGTTTTGCTTCTAACGATATCATGCGCAGAAACTATCATTGTTGCTGCGCGACGATAAAACTAGACCTTGCGTGCATACGTGTGCTAACCGTATTTTATGTACATACGTATATTGCGAACATATGTGAATATTAACACCGAACAATGATTTTTGTCGAGTATTCGTGGAAAAAAGAACTCTGCTAAATTCGTAACAATGATTACAAGAAATTTTTATTAATTCCGTGATAGTAGAATCTTTCTACATCATTTTCTAAATATTATATAAATAATATTTATTGTTACGTTACGTGTTTATCCGAGTTCTCATTATCCATCGAGGCAAGAGAAAAGCATGCGAGGCATCTTCCCAATCTCGACGATCATTTCCCCGCCGCCAGTATATTTTCATTAACATTCCACCCGGTGTGATTCACCAAAAGTTCCACCCCGGGGAATCCACCCCGTTTGCGATACCAGGGGTCTATTTTTATCTCCGAAAACGACTCGGGGTTGGAACGATATTTGGAAATGACGAAAGAGAACGGACACGCGTTGCCAAGCTTTTCTCTCCCTCCCTCTCCCTCTCTCTCTCTTTCGGCGGATCGTAGACGAGGAAAGCGGGGAGCCGGATTTCCGAAAAAGGGAAAGCGAGTCGGGTTGCAGGTTGCCTGTTGTGTTGTCGAGCTGTGCGCTGAACGCCCACGTAAATACGATAAATTATACGAGGAGGCGGGAACGAAAGGGTGACCATAAAAGAACCTGTTAAGTTCCAGATATTAAACCGAAAGGCGCGCAAAAAATCGAGTGGCAGGACCCTCTCATCCCGTTTTAAACAACGCTCACCCTCGTGGTAGATAAACTCCGAGATGAGGGAAGGTGGGTTACGATGATCGTCGTGGAATTACACTGCTAATATTGCTGCCATTGTTTGGAGATTACATCGTCTATCGTGGTACTCATGGGTTTACAATGAAAAGATGGGATTACGTAAATATTGAAGTTTGAAATTTCAATCTGGATAGAATGGTGCAATAATTTTTAAATTACACTCTCTTGTCAACTATTCCTCGTATTAACGTAAAAATAATACTTGCAATATTAAATATTTGTTATGTACCTTCGCAGCGACCAATTTTTGAATAATTCAATATGTACTTTTACAATTGCGAATTTTTAAATAACTAAATGTGACTTTCTAGTACCCAATTCGTGTAATAACAAAGTTTGACAGGACAAGCATTTTACACGATTATGCGGGAATCACGGAATTAGTGAAATATTAGAATATATTCAAACAAAACATTTCATTTTTCACGTTATACGAGGAATACTCCACAAAAGAGTAGTACAATGACCCACAAGGATGCCTTCCCGGTCGTAAAAACTACCACCATTACGCGAACGTGGTAGTTTTTACGACCGGGTAGGCATCCTTGTGGGTCATTGTACGTTCCCGACCTAGATCTTTAATCGGACGGGCGGGCGTAAAATAAAGTGAAGCAGAAGGGGTTCGTCTCCCCTACTTTGCTGGACAATAACCCGATAGAAGATAGACGTGAATAGGGTTATCCCACGATCTCCTTCGCTGAATCGCAACTCCGTTATCCTACCATTAAACGATATAGAATAATGGATCGCGATAAAGCGAGCCTGAAATAGTATCGCCTCTAAAGCGGTATTAGAAAGTTAAAGAAGAATGATCGGTTGACCATTTGTATATTCTCGTTAATGAATTACGAACTTTGGTTTAATCGATTGAGCCACCCCGTTGACTCTTGACGAGTGGCGATCATCGACAGGGATACATACTGTGCACAGATCAGGAGATGGCACCTGAGAAAATCGCGTCCTGATTGGTTGTAGCGTTTGGGTCCTACCTATTCCAATACAACCACAGTACAACCTGTGTGCCGGTCAGGAGCTGGCACCTGAGAAAATGGCGCCCACATATGTTGTAGCGTTTGGGTTGTAGCAAAGAGGACGCGTTTTTCTCAGATGCCATCTCCTGATCGGCGCACTATACCTTGGCGTGAACGCAAATATAATTCGTGATGTTCTTTTAATCAAATCATTAGCTCGCAAATAGAGAACGATCCGTCGATCTCTATACAATTCACGTTTGCCGATAGCATTAACTCGACGAATCGCTGAGTTTGGAAGGTTTCAGACAATTTTCAGACTATCGAATTATCCGGGAATTCGAGAGTAGAACTGTAGATTAGGCGTGCATCAATTTTAAGTGCACTAAATCAAAAATAATTATACTTTTTAAAAATAAAAAACCAACGTAAGAATTTAAAGAATTAAGAAGTAAGTAAATGCTTTGGAACCGCAGGAATTGAATAAATAAACGATAATTTGCTGCATAAATCAATTGTTCAACCGATTTGTTCAATCATCGATCAGAGCGCGCGGTTACAGACCTTTGAAAATAAAAATTCTTCCCCGACGACACGCAAGAATAACCCGATAGGTCGTAAAATTCACACAGTGATAACCGGAAGTCTGCTGCTGCAAACAATTCAACCGCGAAATCCTTTCCTACTTCCATTGCTTATCGAGATCGAGGTAAAAGCAAAGAATCGCGGAATTCGCGAATAACAAGAAGAGGAACGAAATCTCGCCTCGCAGTTTCTTTCTCCCATTCCCGGGAAACGCTTGAGTAAGACTATCCACGGTTCTTTATCCTTTTCATCGAACGCCGGAACCGGTACGTGCGATATTTCGCGTAAAACGAACCTCGCAACGAGAGGCAGGGCTGCTGGTAAAAATCGTAACAATTGCATTTTTCCTGCGTAGCATCGAATCTATTATAATTACAAGTCTGGTAAAAAGAAACTCACTAATGTTCGGCGCAAAGAACCGCTGAAATAATTCAGAAATGCTGCGATAATTTAAACAAACATGAAAGCAAGGTCGGGTCAAGTTCCTCCGGATAAAAATAGAACGCGTTACGTAAGGTCGAATACGAATGTTTTTTATTACCCTCCGTTCTTACGAGTTTGTTTTTCATATTAAATCGAGGCAAGAATAACTTAGACCGGATATCCGAAGCCGGACTGGATCGTTGAAAAATCGTTACCGGCAACGGTATCGAAACTTTCCAGAAAAGTTTTACAGCGCTGTAATGTTTAAACAGCGAACATCGTAAATAAGTGAATACCGTGGCCAGCGAATGTTACGGCTGGAACGTTACGACCGATATCTTTGATTTCAAATGCACTCAAGTAGTTAGACACCTTAACAAGGTATTAAATAAATGTTGAATTTTGATTGCGTTCTTCAGAAGTTCAAGTTAAATATCGTGATATCATGCGATATTTTTAGACGAATGATAACTTTAACAAATATGGAACAACTCGGCGAATGGGAAATGTTTAAATACCGAGATATAAATTGAAACGGTTGGAAGAATAAAAACTCCAAAGAATTACTTAGGTGATAATTTTCATAATTAACGTTCGAATATACTGACGTAAAGTGGGATCGCTGGGAGATGAAAAAGTCGAAGGAGAATTACTGGATAATCGGTCGCACGGTCTCCAGCTTCACTGCGATCTTGTACCGTACGCATAAACGTGGATACCACCAGGAAAGAAATTATGCGGCAATCACCTCGTTGCAGATGCAATGCGTAAACTGAGAATGCAGCAGCTGCTTGCATTCGTGCCCGGGATGCCAAGTGCCTTTTATTGCGGTCATACTGTTGATATGCCTCGACTCGCGTGTCCGAACTGAATTAGGGGAGTTTTAAACTTCGGAAAGGAAACCGATAAGGCAAGTTTTGCGAAGCATTCCTACGTCGCCAAGCAATAACATGTATCTGATGCGAATAAAAACGTCTGTGTCACGACAATGATACGCACGATCCCATTTCTATCTTTCGTTTCCCAAAAAAAAAATTTTGCGCAGCGTTCTAGCGTCAGATTTATCTGGAAATAAGTGTGCAAATCAAGCCGAGTTTTCTCCGTACTCGACTCGTGGCAACGAGTATTATCGCGAACGAGTTACCCGGCGACACTTCTGAATTATTCCGGTGCATAATTAAGACAATTTCTGAGTTACGTATGGCGCCGCTCCGGGGATATCGTTAAAGATCACGTAAAAGTAGGTTATTTCGTAGGAAGTAATGGCAAGACCGACTCCCATGCCGATTGGCGAAACAATCGAAGTACAATGATCCGGCCACTCAGAGTCTCTTTTGACAATACGCCGTGCACTAGGACCTCGTCGCACTCTACCGACGAATGATGTCATAAGCGATTCGAGTCCCGCTACCGTGGACTGTTATTAGCCCAAGAAAACGAAATGCGCTCGCATTTTTCACCGTTTATAACAACGTGTTCGCGCTTATCACCGTTACGCGTTGTAATACCATGCAGAACAGCAACGTCTCTGCTAATAAACCAACCGTACGGTTCCGCAAACAAATTCTTTTTAACCCATTCGTAGCTGAAGTTTGATAAAAAAAAATAATAATATTGTTTACAGTGATATAGTATTATCGCATATAGTAGTAATGTTTTTAATATTACATAGAATAATAATATTATTGCATTAATATCATAATATTAACACATTAATCTCCAACGTTGCGTAAACTCAACATTTTGAAAATGAATTTTTCCATATATGTCTGAATGAAATGACTTTTGCTACTGCAGTTTATTCTCAACGGAACAAGAATTATGTTTTTTTTTTTTTATGAAATATGTCGATTATATCAGAAAGTTTAATATTTGTAAATTTATGAACTATGACGAAAGGTTGGGTCGCTTCTACTAAAACTTTTATCGATATATTTTCTCGACATAAAATAGAATGGTATTTTCCAAATTATCAAGTTAGATTAACCTGACCTTTAGTGAAGGATGCATAAGGTAATATTTGACACTGGGATTGTAGTGTTTACATGCCTGACCTATTCTTCATGTTGTTATTATTATTTTTAACATTTTTTTCTACAGAAACTAAAAACAATAAATCTTTTTTATCTTCATAAACAGGTATTTGACTATTTTTAGTAGTAAAATACAGTAAAAACATTGAATTAGTCAGTTTTCCTAACCTTGGGAACTAATGGGTTAACGGTAACAAAGTTGTTAAAATAATAGTAATTCTTATTTAAGATAAAAATTGTTCTACCACGGTATGTCGAATCGAATAAAAAGTTCAACCTTTACAATATTCCAACCCTCTGCCGTCATTCATCAAAGTCATCGAGTGCCTCCGGCAGTGTAAACAAAATAACTGTGGCATCCATCAAATTTTTATGGATGGTTTCTGAGGGCTACTCTGAGTTAGTAATTGTCCAGGACATTCGTTTCTAACAAGTTACCTGTACTTTTCCCCCTCGAACGGTGATTTATTCGGAAACTTTTCCTCGTTAGCGAGATCAATTGAAAATAAGAATTAATTTATACGGTAGATATCCAGAGCCTGATGCTATCGAATGGCGGTAGTATGTACCAAGTAGCAAGTATAACGTGGCAATAATTATACTAGTCACGCAACGTCATTATTTATCCCACGTTTTACATTTATCGTATCCGTTCGTTATTGTAGAATCTACAATGTAGATGCTAGGCTAATCTTCGCTCTTCTGGTGTATATCGAAGTTACGATAACGCGTCTATCGTACGCGTGAATTTCGATGTATACACGAATCTGTTATGGATACGCGCAGGAAAGTAGATATAGTTTCTTTTCACGTCGAAGAAACGCGTAACGGTTTGTACGTGTACCAGGTGTCCAAAAAACTCTGAAACGAATCCTGGCTCGACTAGATTGCTTTTCTCGATAAAAAAATGTGGGGTACATTGGATCTTTAATTTCCAAGACAAATTGAAATTTAAGATTTAAAAAATTAAATTATTGCCACGCATGTATTTAAATAAGCCACGTGCAATTCTGAGCAATGTGTTAAAAAAGGCTTTCATCAGTTGATCGATAAACGGGAATCTAACCGAAACAGATCCGTTACGACGAAAAAAAGTAAAGTCAGTTTTTCAACGCAGCATGTAAAAAAGAAAACGTGAACGATCAATCGACGTACTTCGAGTTTAATAGCACACTTTGATGCCACGACCGTCAGGCATAGAGTTTCGAGTGGCGCAATCGTTAAACGAGGCACTTGGCATATCGTCGAAGGTATCCAATCGACGGAAAAAGGGATAATGACCTACCTCATCGCGAGTCATTCTCGTCCTCCGTAAATTCCATTTTATCTCAACACTATTTTCCGCGATAAAATCGTATGGTCATATCGTAGACGCGACTTGCGCACGTACCGAGCGGCGTAAAACTCTATTCCGTCATTCTACTATAGCGACAATCAATTGTTTGGGGATATAGAACGGCAGTAGCAGAAGAAAAAGAAAAGAACTCTGACGTGGGAGAAACCTAACATCGTTTGGCAATCGATAGTTACTTATGGACAGAAAGTAGAATCTTGCTTCACGGGAATGACGAAAAAGTACGACTGGTTTTCGAAGCGAAATGAACTAAACCAAGAGCCAGGACATAAATATGAATGACTGCGAAAATTTCAGAAACTCGTTTACGTGACGTTTGACATGGCGATGGAGATTCGTAATTCGAAGTCGGAATGAAACACGATGGTTCGAAATGAAAAGCAGGAACTGGGACAACGAGAGGCGAGATTGTTTTCAAGAATGGAATTCCATGTGATCGATGACCGACAGAAAAGGTGTACGTCGTAGAGGGATAGAGAAATTTCACCTGACTCACCTCGGTGACCTGTTCCCTTCCAACCTGACAAGGGACTCAAAATTCGAACTCTCCCTCACGCCATAACCGTCACAGTAGGGCTCGAAGAAAGTCCATTCCAAGGACGATCGAGGCACAATATAAAATTCATCGAAATCACGATGATATTCTCGATAGGACGACGAAAGAACTCGCGACGATGACAGCTTCGGCCTCGCGACTTTGCATGTGAATATTTCCACACTTTGGGACGTAATGTACTTTCGGCATAATCGCACGAACCGTTTCGACGAGCGCAACGTGCTCTCGCCACACAAACAAAAGGTGTTTGAGTGATCCTGGAGGATCTCGGCGCGTGTTTACGTCGATGAAACCGCACACAGGACCCCACCCTTGCGCCAGCGAGCAAGTCAAACACGAATAAACAGGCAACATACACTTTCGAGGAGATAGGACTTCGCGTTGACAGGTACGAAGGGGTAAGAAAAAGGTGATATCGAAAGGACGAAGGAAACTTGTCACGCCGCGGCAAAGTGGGACTAACTCGGTTACTCACGTATGCGTGTATAGTCGTCCTGTTGCTGACCTCCAGGATTGCCACCGGATTCTTTACACCAGGATTTTGGGATAATCGTGCACGGAACGCGACGTGCGTCTCACTTTGTAGAATTTAGCGGCGAGGGTGTGCCCCGAATTTCCATGCGACCAACGGCATCCGTCAAACGTGAACTACTGCCGCCATCTTGGAGGCGGCTAACGGCACGCCATCTCGGAGTAAAATGGGGAAACGCGAGCCACGTAGCGGGAAAATTTTAAAGGTTCTGAGACAAGGAGAATTTGATCCGTGGATTTTGATACGAGTCTTGTTGCTTTTACGCTCGAGTGTTTTTTGGTTTCGTTTGGATAGGTGACACGAGACGTTGATCATGGTTTTTGAGATAAGTCTTATGTACTCTGATCTGATTTCTGCGACCACAACGATCGGTGCCAGTTTCTAAAGTGTTTGGTTTCTATTTTGCTCCTAGTCGCTTGTGGCTTTCTACCTGTCGTTGTTTTATTTAATAGATAATCCAATGAGTATTTCAATGTTTCTGGTTTAATTGGGAATCGGTTAAGTTTCGCGATTTTGTCTGGGAGGAGGGAGTAGAAGTCATAGCCCGATTTCTTAATTACAATTTCTCATACTAATCGATCTCACAGTCCTAGAAATTTTACATGCGAGTTTAAAATTGCGGAGTACGTTATTAAAACGTGGAACAATGTCAAACTATCGCGTGGGCGTGCATCAGGCCATCGGGTTACGAAGGAAGCACATTAATGTAATGAAAATGGTCGTATGGACCCAGAAATGCAGTGTGTACCTACCAATTCTCAACTTAAAAAAAAAAAGAAACAATGAGTCATGTATCATGCATCCATCACTTTACCGTCACTTTCCGCGCGAGGCACTGCATACAATCAAAATTCGTGAAATTAACCAAAAAATTAAGAGGTTAAAAAATTTGCAATAATCACAAACCGTATGTTCGTGATCCACATTGTACAACAGAATATCCTATTTCGCGAGCTTCCAAACAGTCAAAGAATTTGTTCTCATTGTTCTTATAATAAATTGTGTGTGATCAAAGAAATACGAATACCCCTTCCCGAAAAATCGATCAATGTTAGAAAGTAAGGTTAAGCGTACGATCGCGAAACGAATATTACGCTAGCGAGCGAGTGGGGCACTTTGCGAAACTCGACACGTCCCTGGCTTCGATCGAGTTTAACGTTTTTGCCAGCGGTAGTAGTAGACCCTGGGCAGAATGCAATTGCATGGTGACACGGAACGACAGATCTAGTTCGCTAAATTTGGACACACGTGCAATTCTTGGTACGTAGCTTTACGCGAGTGATACGACACGATAGGAAATAGGGGGGCTCGCTAATCGTGTTTTAAAGCGAACGCGAATATGGGGGCGAATTCTATTAATCGGCTTTTTCGACCGATTGCTTTCAGAACACGTGTGGCTCGAGCGACCACGTGGGCCGCATGTACCGAGATACAAGTGCCGCATCGTTCGGTGAATGCATATCAGGAAATCTGTGATATCTCTATTTTCGAGGACAGCTGATCGTAGAGCAAGAGGAGGTATTCTTCGACAAACGGAAAAAAAATAAGATAACGAGAATTCAAGAGTCAATTCGCAAATGTATGGAGAACGTGCTCCGAGGTCAGATCGGTCTCGACGATGGTACATTGAGGAAATATTTCTATATACAAGGGTGCAAATTTGGGTTGGGTAGATTTTTGACTGAGAAAATGTATATTTAAATATAGACTGATACACGGGGGACTGATATCTGTCGGATAAAAGAAATGTGATATAGTATCGTAGTACGTTGCAAATTTTGTAGAAAGTATTTTTAGTTAAGGCGAGGCGGACCGGCGTACCGTCGACCAAGGGATAAGTAAAGCGTGTGTATAAATTGGCGCGAATGGATTGAATGTGTTTTATGCAAGATTAAATGAACAATAGGCTGAGAGATAATAGTTGAGGATTCTTATCGAACAACGTCGTGGAAGCACGGAGTTATGGCACAAGAAGAACCAGAGCCGAAGAAGCTGAAGCATTCCGTCATCTCTGATCAGCTTTACTCGCCTGATTTTCAACGATTGTTTGTCGATTACTGGCACAGGCACGTGGATGTAAAGAGAGATAATCTTGAGATTATAGCAGAGCCGTTCAGAGTGTGCAGGATCTCGAATTTTCTTTGTAACGAAGAATTTATGGACGAAATAAAAAATGAGTTGTTGGATGTTAAAAGTAGAAGGAACAGCATCGATCTATATCAGTTTGAGCAGACCAGCGATCTTGCCAATGTCGACACTAAAAATCTCAAAATTCTGTACGAAACATTTCAAACGGACCTGGCTTTGTGGATGGAAAGGTACACCAGAATAGAGCTCAGTAACAAGATATCAATGTCGAGCTCTTGCTATTCGGACGCGGATTACTTGCTTTGCCACGACGATAACTTGGGCGACAGGAGGATCGCTTTTATATTGTACCTCTCCAAGAACTGGACTTCGGAAGACGGAGGGGCTTTGGATCTATTTGACACGGATGAAAATGGATTACCGAGAAATGTTGTAAAATCGTTAGTTCCGGAGTACAATTCTCTAATATTCTTCGAAGTTGTCGATAATTCTTATCATCAAGTAGCCGAAGTAACGTCTCCTGAGAAATCACGCTGGACCATTAACGGATGGTTTCACGGTCCATTGAGGGAATCAAAGAGGCCACCGAGACCTGACATAGAATTAAATTATGTACAACCGAGCGACACCCAAGTGGACTTAAATTGTTGGATAACAAAGTGCTACCTGTTTCCTGGTATTGTGAAGGAAATTCAGCAAGACGTGGAGGAAGAATCTTTTACATTTTTGGCAAACTTTTTGAAACAAGATATATACGAGAAGCTCAGCATGGATTTGGCATTGGATACCATAGTCTGGAAGAAAATGGGACCAGCTGACATACGCAACTACGAAGTGGCAACCGAGGAATCCCTACCAGAATTACTGAAAAACTTTTACAACATCTTTAAATCGATTTCCATCTTTCAGCTCCTAAAGGACTACACCGAATTGGACTTGGTACCGAAAAATGAAAACATGAATCCAAAAATGACAATAGAACTGCAGAGATGGTCCAGAGGTTGCTACACGTTAATTTCCGACAAATCCACGTCAAATGAGGAGAAGAGGGCCACCACTAACGGTCGTTCGACTCAAATCGAAGAGAAACAATACGACGCCGTAGAGATTGCAAAAACGAGTAAAGAAAATGAGGATCCTCGTGAGAAGCCAGTAGCCAAAACCAGCGGCAACAAGAATCTACAATTAGGCTGTGATACACCTCTAAGTAATAAGGCAGACGATGACCTCGACGAGGACGAGATTCTGAAAAGGATTCTAAAAGGAAAGTCTCCCCGATCGAAGAAAAAAACGAACCTATTTCAACAATCCTCCTCCACAAAATTGGACAACGTTTCCCCGGAAAAACCACCGCGTACTCTCGATACTGATGATTCGGACGTATCGGATATCGGGGATTATTTGTCGGATCCGTTGGACTGTTCTTTAGAATGCTCCGATCAGGAAGAGGATGTCGAGGAGGTGAACAGTTCGGAACCGGGAGCTTTAGATGTGATAATTCAATTTCACACGGGTCACGTGCCCGAAGAGGATACTATAGACTACGTGGACCCCAAAGAGCAAGAAGGTGCGTTGATTCATATACCTGCGAAAGACAACCACCTGTGCTTGGTCTACAAGACGTTAGGTACCTGTCGTGTTCACAAGTACGTCAATCATTACTGTCAAGATTACTTTTACAATCTGATCTGTACATATTACGAGTAAGTATTCTACTCTGAAGGTGAAATATTCTATGTAGAGATGTTGATGATCGTTTACATGATCATCGAAAATTATAAAACGGATGGCGAGCGACAATGAGGTACATTCGCATTGAAAATTTAATGTAACATAGTATTCGTATTAATAAAATTGTCAGTATTTATCGTCGCATATTTATATTCTTCATGATACTTATTTCTACCTCTACGGATCCTAATCATAAGTATCAAGAACGGGATCAGTCGTGCGGATTTCGAAAACTAAGGTGAGGATTAAGACCACAATGCAGAAACATTCGCAATTATTTATTGGATGTGATCGATACATGAGAGTTATTTACGTTACGGTACGATGATATTATTATTTTTGGGATTCATGCGTGGCAGTGTAAAGATGCAGTGCACGGTGCGGGGGAAAGCTTGAAATAAAATTCTTCACTGCTCGTATCCTAAGAACTGCAGAAATTACGAAAAAGAAAGCAACCAGACTGTTTTTCACTAATTTCAAATACAAATAAATGGAACCAAATTACGCAAATCAATCTTTAATGTGAACGAACTCAAATTTAAATTACGGAGCATCGAAGATCAAAATAAAAATTAAATAAAATAAAGCTTACGCTCTGTAGGGATGCCGGCTATACTCTGTTTCGTATTCCTGGATCTGTATCCTGGGCTGTATCAGGTTCTGCTGTTCCTTGTCGTCTTTAGGGACTTTTCCAGTAACCTGACACGTAATAATGTACATACCTTGATGGAAAATCCAGACACTTGATAAAAATGTGTAACTAATATTGTTTCATTTAAATTTTTTAATTTCTAGATCTAGTTCAGTTTGAAACGTCCTTGTTGGATATTGGTTAAACTACAGTAACGATGACAATTTTTCTACTGAGCTATTTTGAGTCGATCAAAGCGGAAACTATTAGAAGGCGCGCCTTTGGTTTACTTTCGTTCCAGATGACTTCGCGTAAAGTATTCCTCGAGTGATCTTATTGTTAGACGTTCGAAAGAACGATCGCTCCCGAGTCGTAGCGAATGCAAACACGCATCTCAAAAAGTTACGCAATTGCATCTAATGTTAAATGCAAATCTCAAGCTTCTTTAATTTAATAGATATGTGCATATTTAATTGAAGGGTTCGGCCGAACAACGCAACAAACGCCGGTCTCGGTAATATTGCTCTTTATCGTCTTTACTTAAATTTAATATATTTCATGACTATTGCATTGAAATTTCACTTAAAAATAGATTCAGGCTCGGTTTGAATACGTGTGAAGTTTAACCAAAACGTACAGAGAACAGTACGTAGTGTCTTAAATAGCTATTCTGTAATACCGCCCAGTGGCGTTTCGCCCGTTGTTCGGCCGAACCCTTCAATTCTAGGATTCGAAAGAACGCTGCACTATTGTATATTTTGCATTAGCATCGAAATATTTTGAAGCTTAATATGCAAATTTGCGAAATAATATACCTACGAAAAATAATAATAAGGGTAAGTTACCTGAGAACCAGATGGAATTCCAGCCATTCGTTTCCTCAATTCGTTCAGTTGCAATTCCTGCTGGAAACTCACGTCGGTTTCTTGCGATTCCTCGCGTTTCCCATCGTTAATCGATTCCGAGGAAAATTCAACTTGAACCCATGGACAGATCGTCGGGGAAGATTGCAAAGAACCTTTACTTCCTGGACGAGAAAGGCGCGGGGAAAGTCTTCTTAATAACGCCACGATTCTCGATCTGGAATAATACATTTTACGGAGGACTGCCATTATACATTCTCGTTTAAGGGGTCATCTACCTGTGAACGGCCCGAAAATTGGTCGGATTTCATGAATTTTTTTTAAACACTCCAGTACGTCTAACGCCATAATTCTTTTTGCAGTTTATTCGTCTACTTGTTGGCCATACATGAGAATTGTTTAAACAGTTTTAATCAGTTGTTTATTGGTTTTATTTGGCCCGCCATGAAACCGTGTTTAAAAATTGTATGTTGCTGGCGCGGTTAATTGTTGCTCTCCGGTTGGACCAAAATTAATTTTTTTTTAGTTATGTTTAATCGGGAAGATTTTCTACAACGTTACTGCCAGAATTAATAATTTTTATTGAAAATTGGGGAAATGGCAGACGTCTACATTTCGAAGTATGAAATCGCACCTTGTTTTAGGTTAATTTAATAATAATAAAGTACGATATTGTTATTTTATAAACATCATTCTGACAGGGAGGTGAGCCAGTAGGGGTGGAATATCCTGTTAAAATTTCAGAGCAATCGGTCACGTAGTTTTTGAGATTTTTTCCGCGCCAATTAAAAAAATCATGACTAGAGAAGAGCGCATTTGAAGTTACAACTTCGTTGTAACTTTGTTAATTTTTGGAATTGAAACGTAAAACTTTGGGAATGCATTCTTTAGACGTTATACTTTATGAAAATGCAAAAAATTTGATTTTTTGACCCATTCACAGGTAGATGGCCCCTTAACCTTCGCTCTCTTGTAATGCAAATTGTTAAAAGCTAACAATTTATGATTTACTTCCGTTCAATTTATCTTACGAACTTTGTGCTAGGTGTTTGAAGATGATCGGAGCAGAGTGGTCCACTTCGGGAAAGTTGTTCCGCGCTACGCGTGGTATCTCTCCAATGGAGTTTATTGGAACTCAAATTTATCGATCTCCCTACTCTCCAATCTAAACTGCCGCTCTGACGGGATTGCAAGTCTGAAATATAATTCGGAGAATTGTCAGTGATCGACTCAATTGTTTAAGCAGCTCCAAGTGAATATTTGATGTTACTTACTTTGCTCGTTCACCGTTTGGCCCATCCTCCAGTCCAAGGTATTGCTAGTTCTATTCACGTTATAAATGCTATCACAGGATTTAGTTGCAAGGAATGACGCGTGATGACGACGTCTCAGCAGTCTGGAAACTGGTCCCAAATTTCTGAAAGATCATCGGGATATTAGGTAAGAATTTTTAAATATCTTCTAATTACCTAATTACTTTTTACTTTAGATCCAATAAAGAAAATGGAAAAAGGCAATAGAATACTCACTTCTTGAATTTCCGTGGTTGCTCGATCGGTGGTTTACCGTCGCAAACAACCATTTTAACGTCTGATTCCGGATAGTAAGTTCCCACACGAATATGACCGTAATTCCCCCGATGTTGAACCCCGTCCAGTGGCCTTAAGCTTCCGCGTTCCGCAGCCGGGACGCGAACAATTTCGATTTTCGGTCTTACGTCCGAATTTTTCTTCTGCATCTTTTTTCTTCTTTTTTTCGATCGACGCCACCGAGGAATCAGTTTAATTTCATCCAGGCCAAGATCACTCATAGATCATTTTACACCGTATTATTCGTAATATAACCGTAATATAAAAATCGGAGCACTTTTTTTTTACGACACTGAAACTTTTAGCACTTTTCGAAATTCACTCGTGAATTATATTATATCTGAATCGATGTTTTAATACACCACATCCAGTATTCTTCCGAATATTATTGTATTATTAAATTATATTTCAATTTATTAATTATATCCACGTGCAGTATACTTCAGAATATTATTGTATTATACCGAAATATTATATTGCTATATATCATTATATCTACATCCAGCATTCTTCTGAATATTATTATTATATCGAATTAACAGTTATGTAGCTTTCCTCTCGATACCTTTTCCGACGTTTCCACAAAATACGTGAAAACTACCACCACTACCTTCAATATAAAATTTCCTTATCGGCGAGCTATATCACAAGGACAGTTTTACCCTTTTGAAGTATTTGGCACTTGGCACGTGGAAACTCTTCACTATTGCATTGCCAGGTGATTTGTGAAACACGTGCGACTCCTCGAAAGTTTCTCCGATTCGCTACACCGTTGTCATTCTTTCGCAAAATCGCACGTCTCGCGTTTATTCATCCATCAGCGATGCGACTCAATTATCGCGTAGCACGATTACGCGTGTCGTTGCACCAGGACGTAAAACGAATTAATTGAATTCCTTCAACCGAGTTGCAACCGTTCGCCGGTATCGTTACATTTCTATTTTAGCCGTTCGTACAACTAGCGTATTGTGCACATATTTCGCTGGCTAGAAAGTTTATAAATATTGATGCGCCAACGTCATAAATATAGTCCGTCGTTGCAGGGTGCGGATGATTACATACTTTTAGATTAGCGTGGTCGTTTAATATAAGCCGTTAATAAAAATATGGATTGTCAGTTTACAGTTTCTATGCAATTTCTTCCATCGACAAGGAATCTGCACTTTGGCGCGCACCTTTTATGAAACAATCCTTTCGATGTGGCACTTCGTACTGCTAATTAAATCCTTTTTGTTTGAGAAATTCAATCGAGCAGAACTCACGATGTAGAGCGTATGGTAATAAATTAACGCGTATGGCCACGATGCTAGAGTTTGTTATTAAAACGGGATGTAATAAAAAACGGGATCTGGTAAAAATAAGAAAACTGGAATTCGATACTGAGGAAAACAAATTCGGAAAAAATGTTGTTCCATGATGACCCACATTTTTATGAATTTATATTGGTTTTAATCATTTTTCGTAAAATTTTGGTTGGGGGTATTTATATATATGTTTTAATCATTTCTCATTCTATAGTTCAACGAATAAAGGGGTATTGTCGAGAAATTTGAAAAAATCGTTTGCTTTTTTATTTTATTTTATTATTCTACAGACCCCTCTAAATACTTTTGGGCAAACCGTTTAATCATGCTCATACCATTACCCGAGTTATAAAAATCGTAAGCAGTACGCGCGGGCAGAGCGGCCGAGACACAGCTACGCTATAAATACGTTTTTCTCGAAATTATGTTTTTCAAATCGGCACCCACGAAATCTCGATAATCAATTGCTCGATTGAACTAAAATTTGGTATACACCTTCAGAAGACTGTTTTTCAACGTTGGTAGGAGAATTGAGTGAAAGTAATTTCTTTTTATATACATATGTATAACTTGTAGAATTGTCAGAAAAATGGGAAAAACTCGGAATCAAAGGTTAGCATGCCGCCGTTTTGTCAAACTTTTTTTTTCTGAATTTGGTATCAACCATCACAACATTCATACAGATTAAGAACATGTTTGTTCTTATTTTCAAGTCATGTAACGTCCGCAACAGTGATCGTCAATTGGGGGCGGTTTCAGCGCACCATTACAAACAAACGTACAAAAGTACATAATAATATGTTTCAATTTTTTAATTTGTACATATTCTTCAAGGATCAATAATCATGTGTAACAACTTTCAGATAGAAAATATAAACAGTTTAAAATTTATTTAATTTTAAAAATCACTAATGGTACACGGATGGCCCCATGACGACACGGAAAATTGTATTGCTTCTTTATGCACTATTGTTTGTAGCAGATCTAATGTTATTTTATATTGCATTTTACATTTTCGGCGAATTATTATTTATTATCATTTTTATACGTTGTTATTGTTATCCCTAATCCCGAAAAATTTGTGTAATTTCGATCGTCTTTTGAGAAACAAATCAGATAATTAAAAAACTTATATTATAATTTTTTACTGCCTTATCATTTTGATATAAATGTATCGAAATTTTGAATAATTATAATTTTGTATCATTAGTGGATACGTGATTGATCTGTAATAAATATGAGTGGCATGCGAAGAAAAAAGTTTTGGAACCTCTGCTCTAGACAACAATACCCTCTTAAGTCGATTCAACTGATCGCGTTGACTATCATTTCGACAAGCTCTTTTCATACTTTATATCGACTGGAGTCTTGTGTGGTTTCACTTGTGTTTCTGCGACCTGAATTGCGCCGAAGTGTAATGGATAACGCGAGCCTGTGAAGATTCTGTTGGTACGATAGCGATCATCGATCGATTTTATAAATACACCCCAACGATTTTCTAACTTTCATTTCTTGCGGCAACGTTTGGATAACTTTGAATTAGTGTAGCGTATCAATCTTCTAAACATATTCCTCTGTTATCAGTTATCAGGACGTGTCCAGTGAAGTTAAAGGCCTATTTTCGCGCAGCAATTGTGCAGTTGCGTAATGGTCAATTACGATTACGAGAATGAGGACTGTGCATCAAGTTCGTTCATAGTTGAGGCAATCGGCCTACAAGTACTTGCCATTGACTAAAAGCGGTCGATTGTTTAAGAACTCTCCGCTGGAGAAAACAAAGTCATATGTAACAATATCTAATTTCTAAATTCTCTTAACGAAACAGCGTTACGATTACGCGTTCCGACATCCTTGTGGTTGTGGATACGCATGAATCACATTTCGCGAGTAGAGAAGCGTAAAAAAACGAGTTTGCTCGTCGTACTTGAGGGACGAGTAGTAACGGTTAGCAGTAGTCAGACTCGTACTCTTGAATGAACCTCGAATTAATCAGCAGTAATTAGTCGAATGTGAATAAAATGCTGCCGAAGAAACCTCGACTATTGATACTTCGTTTCCGCGATTTCTTTTAACAATACGCGTCCAAGGTGTGGAGTCTTGTAAGTAGTAACGAGGCGTATATATGAAACTGAACTGAATATTGAACTGAATATATTCAGTTTAAACTGATTTGCTATGCGTAGTTTAGAATTTTACAGAATCCCTAAATATGTATTAAGGAATAATCCACAAATACAAGAGAAATGGGATTTTCGAAAAGGAAGAATCGAAGAACTAGAAAAATACATTTACCGAGCCGGCGGTTACGGGAAACCCGCGGTAAGTTAATTATTCGGTTCAATGAATTGTGCGTGGGATCAAATGAGATCTTCGAAAGCTTCTGTGATACGGGTCGTCCAATTTACTCTGGAAATAATTTGATTCAGAATGAATTTAAACGATAATTGATTCATCTCATAATTAATTCACCATTAAATTAATACACGAGCTCAAACGGAATTGGATCGCGTATTATAAAATTATATTATAATTTCGCTATTTCAAAATACGAATCTAGAAAATCTTGGTAAATAGAAGAGAAAGCACACGCGAATCCGGATTCTGTATAAGAAAGTATCGAAGAACCAGAAAAAAGTATTCAGCGAAACATTGCTTGGGGGAAATCCGTGGTAAACCAACTCGCACAGTTCGATGAGTCTTCGAAAGCTGGTGTAGAACGCGATCATACGATTCACTCTTTAAAGGGTAATTCAGGACGTTCTAATCCAAAGTTCTATGCGCTTCTAGCAAAAGTTTAAATATGCGCGCTTATGGTAATGGTGTCTTAAAGAAAGCACCATACGAATTAAATAAAAAGATAATGCAACGATCATAACGGTTTCTGATATTGGTAATAAAAACAGAATTAAATTGACCCGCAATCCACTGAACCCCGCGATTAATAAACGGCCCCAACTGCACTTACATTACGGTTTCACTCATTTAAAATACACATTTCCATAGAAAATCTAATCGAATACAAGGGAAATCACTCACGAATCCGGCTTCCCTATAAGATATCATTCGAATGTCTAGGAAACGGGACACGGGGGAAAATCGCGTTAAGCCAATTCGCACAGTTCAACGAATCGTACGAGGGAGCGAAAAATTGCTTCGGGAGCCCGCAACGCGTCGAAAGTTACACTCACAGTACGTTTCAGCGAAGTAAAACGTCCGCGCACCGCGACCCGCGGGGATTTACTGTCGGCACCGGCGTACGCTGGTTACGTTTTACGCTTGCACACAGACGCCTCTGCCCAGCTCTATTACACATCGGTGGCTTTTTGGAGCGCAGAGAAAAAATAAGTAATTAAAGCGTGGATACCTATGCACGAGGAGTGTGCGGCTGACGATATCGTCACGCTTTAACGGTCATGATCGTGCACGGGACGAGCCTAAACTAACGCTAGCGTCGCGTTGCTCCGGGTATCGCTCGATCGAGAGCCGATCGTTTGAACATTTTCCGCCGTCCGACGGTGCTCTTATACCTTTTTCTTTACGCCGGATGCAAGAATTTGTGGGATGCCACGCGTCGTGGGTAGCGTAAAGAGATAAAGGGGTGTGGGTAGTACAGCCCTTTAACGTCAATTGAGGGTAATACCCGACGTTCTATGCCAGAGTTCTATCCACTTTTAGAAAAAGTTCAAATACGCGCCTCTATAGTAATGGTACCTTAAATATTGTACAGTTTGAATGAAATAAGAAGATAATGGGACGATCAGAAGGATTACTGATATTGGTAATATAAATCAGAAATGGGAATTGGTAAATTAGATTCGTGATCTCTCAACACCACGGCAGAAAGCGAAGCGTCGAGGCACGAACGGTGGGGGAACGGAAAATAATGCTAATCCTCCAAAAATGGATCTCCACGCTACTTTAACCCTAGAACATCGCGTAGATCCTTGTCAATGTTTGGTAGCGTTCAGTAGTTAGAATTTTAACCGTTGATACGAGTTAATGAGAAAAATTATTAAATAATTTATGTATATAACCTCTCTTTTTTACGAGGGAGATGAAAGGGATACATGTATCTGCGCCCGAAAGGATTAAAATCCGCAGATAGATTTTATTACAACGGACAGCAAGCGCGAATCGACGCAATTCAACGCTATGGGATCATTTGCTTTTCTTGCCAATTTGTTCTTTCATGGACGTTTCGATCGATGCTTCATTGTGGGCACTCCCTTATAATAACACTATGTTCGATTTCGTTCTAACATCGTTTGTACGCAGCAGCGTACAAACAGCGTTACACTCGCCGCTCATAGCCTGGCTAATATCGACTACAAAACTATTATGTTCTTTCCACACGGTATGACACGAACCCCCAAAAATAACGTAACATCGGCGTTGCACGTGGGGAGCCAATATCACGACGACGAGAGACAATCCTCGTCCGCGATATCGGTTATCGTAACCTCGCTAATAACGCGTGCAAGGCTGATAACGAGGATATCCTATAATACCTTCTATGAAAACACGCCCACCGAAAGCGTCGTCCGCGGAAAGGTGACTGCCGCGCGATTCTTCGACGCGTAGAAGATTCTCAACCGTCGCACCAGTTCGCTCGGAACCACTCCAACAATAAAACTTGGCGTCGACCAACACGAAATTCCGATCGGGACGACATACTCGCGACACTCCCGCGGGCGGGTACCACGTGCACGCGTCGGAAACATAGAAATCCGGCGGTTCATCTCGTGAGGAGAAGTAATCAATCGGTCAAACCGCCCGCGACGGTGGGAGTGCAATATATACGCGCGTATACGCGGATATACGTGTGGCCGAAGCTACCCGCGCGTGCTCGATGCTGCGGCAGCATAGCTTTCGACTGGCAACAGCAAAAATCAGTCGGATGCCTTCGGGAAAATTAGATATGAAAGCTCTGCCCCGACGCGGCAGATCTACAAAGCCTATAGTTAGAGATATCCTTGCAACGCATTGATACACGTTTGGTTAGAGGCGGCGTGTTACGAGCGTGATATTAAGGATGTCTAGCAGACGGGATGCTATGCGTTTGGATGTCGCCCGCTTGTCACGGCGTGGCATGTTAAAGCGTGTTAACCCGTCGTGCGTCACTAGCGTGTTCCTAGCCTAAGAGTCTTTCTAATGTCATCGTGATTATACGTACTATTTCAAAATAGCAATGACACACTTCGCGGTTTGGTGTCCTGACATCGAATGTGCAGCGGGTCGGCCAGGTTAGGGGTCTCGCGGACGTAGCAAGACGCGAACGGGAGGTGCGCCAGGTTTTCCTGTTCGCGAACGCGCCCCGACGCCGTTTTCCTTTGGCCGTAACTGTACCGCGTGCGTTTACCGGTGAGACGAGGATTTTATCAATTTTTCGAGACGCCGGACGTCGGTAGGTTTCGTTGGTCTGCGGGGATTTCACGAAGAACGCTCGGTAAAACAGTTTTCCGAGGAGCAGTGTTGGAATAGAAACACTGAAACGAGGGTTAACGGGGGGTTAATGCGAAGATAACTTTTCGAAATTATGGGTGTGGTGTCGGAGCGTTGGGGGTGAGAAAAAGGGTGAGAGAGGGGTTTTTTAACCCCTCTACTTATCGATGCTATGGTTTTTATTTGTTCGATCACGACCACCCCCGGGGATGCTGTCGATAACCTCATCGGGATATGTAGGGAAATCTGTCTGATACTATCCCGAACTGTTAAAAAAATAACTATAACACGTCGTAATATTAATTAATGAAAATGCCTGTGCCCTACAAAGTTTTAGTGAGAAGTTTTTTACATAGATAATACATATTTGGTGATTATATATTTTTTAATAAAGTAAAGGAGGATTAGGAGGATTAAAACTTAAAACAGTTTGTTTCTTATTTTCGCAACGGAATTTGAATAACAAGTAATTACATTTGTACACTTTTACGTCTATTTTAGCCATTAACTTTGCAGTTTAACCTCGAGAAACTGAATTATCGACACAGTAAAGTCACAGTGGTAGCAGCGCTCTCTACATCCAGAATGCAGTCGATTACCTTGATGTTCTAATCCGTAAACCGTTGTATAACAGTAAATAAAAAATACTGCTGAATATCGAATGTTTATCGACTCTGGTATTTATATCGAAACCCTGTTTACGTCAACGGCTCAGGCTGAAACAAGTAATAAGGTTGGATTTAAAGAATCAGCATTTATGTGTTTTCATTTTAACGAATCAAAACATAAGCACCGTTAAAGCTTGAATAGTGCCAAATTAAAAAAATTGTAAATACTGTCCCCCCTCCCAGATGCCTCAAGATAGTGCAGCAACGTATTATTTAATAAGCAACGCTTATGAAAAATAATTTGGGAAATAAATCTTTTTCCACATCCCGCTCAGATAGATCGAGTCATTGAACTCCCGTTCTCGCGAACCACAGCAGTTTTGTGCACCTCCGGACCTACGCCTTATTCTACATTCTAACCAATCTTCTTTACGTTCCCCACTATGCTTCCATGCTCCTTCAGCGTTACATTCCACCGTACGGCACAGAAAGGCTTCGTTCATTGTGCGAGGTGGACTTAGAGCAAGACTTTGTCTACGAAGTTTTTTTCGTGTGATTTTTTAAATTGGTATCTAGTCCATTTTTGGTGAAAATGTGGCCGTTTAGCGGTTCCTGTAGCAGCAAAGCTCGTCTCGTTGGCAAAACTGTTATTATCACGGGTGCGAACTGCGGGATTGGAAAGGAGACGGCCAGGGATTTTTACAGGAGAGGTAAAGGCTTAATTAATTATTTGTATAATGTTTTTTCGTTCGCGGAGAGTGACTTGAATGCTTGTACAATATTTGTTGTTCCTACGAGGGACAACGCGTCTACCGTTATAACAATACTAATGTTTATACATTTATTTTTGCAAGGCTACTAATTTATAACTTCCTTTTGGAATACGAATAAAATAATTATTACGTTATTTATCATTCTTCTTGACTGTGTCCGTAAAACAAAAATTTTGGAGTTTATGTCTCAATTTCAGTTTCAATATGTAAAAATAGTATTTTAGTTTTTATAACGATTTCTATACTTTGCGCAGAATGCCTTTTTGAGTTCACACCTTTGTCTTCGCGCGATTGGGCAATGACGTGATTCAGCGGAAAAGTAACCAGTCAAGATCATAACATTCTTTTAATAAATTACATACCTTTTACTGCAAAGCGAGTATTTTTAAAACGGTAAATCATCCACCGCAAGAAAAACGATATGCTTTGTTGAGCATGTGTGCGTTAAATACGAGGAACTACTGGAAGGTTATCAAAAAAATTAATTAAGACGTCTTTATTGAGAATGCCAAGCCTACCTACGCAATCATGTTCGGAAACCATATACTATCTCGTACGGAGTAAAGTTGCTTTTGCATTCGTCCTCCAGTGTTGCAAGATGATAACACAACTAGTTTGATTTATTTCTTGACGGGGGGGGGGGGTGTAAAAGAATATAGCTGATCATCAGTAGACTAATGACAAGTATCTACACTGCACGCAGATACATCGGTACATGGATATGTCTCACGGCCACGCGTCGCCACGCATTCAGTCGACATAGTAATGTCGACGTCGATCTAATCTAGCATGCGAAAAAAAACCCGTAGACCAATACATTATTATAGATAGCTGCACTCAATCGACGTCACTCCCTCGCTCTCTTATTCACTCAGTTGCCCCCCCCCCTTTCTCTCTCTTTTTCTCTCTCCACCACCAATCTGTCGGTGCATCTTCCGTTCAACTATTTTCTACGAGGAGTCGAGGAATCATGGTAACATCCAATCTGTCGGTGCAAAACAGTAGACGGTGCCAATAGACATAATCATGTAAATAATGAAATTTTGGGGAAGCAACCATCAAACCCGCCGGTGACATGCAATTTTTAAGGGGATCCAACCCTACCGAATATTTTTAAACGGGCTTTACATCTGTGACGTCAGAAGCGAGGAAAATGCTGAAAAATAACTAGTTTTACTATTGCAACTTCTGGTACGAATAAAAAACTTCTTGCTCCACGCAGGGTCTCAAATGAAAGATAAAAGTCCAAAGAATGTAGGTCTGGTCCTCAATTCAGACATGGATGATTGTAAAGTAACAAAATTTCACTCCAAACTTGGACCTGTCACTTTTCGATTACGATGAGATTTCGAGGTGGCCGCCAGCAGATAGCCGTCACACAATTTTGAGCAATTTCGCCAATTCTGAAGGTTGCTCGGTCGGAATCGGACCAAACCTCCATTCTTTGGACTTTTATCTTTCACTTGAGACCTGCCGTAGAGCGAGAAGTTTTTTATTCATACCGGATTTTGCTTCGGAAAATTTTGGTCAGATTCTCTCGCCTTTTTCTTACGGAATTATCCGCTTGACGCGCTATAGTTTACTTCTTAGGATCTTGAAAATGTACAGATATCCTACACTCGGCAGAACGCAAATTGTATAATTATTTTACCAAATTTTGACCGTGGCATAAAAGGAGCGGAATACTAAGTTTTCATCTATATACTAATCGCGGATTAAAACTGACTTTATTTTTGAAAGTTTGTGAAATTCTGCCGAAATAAATATCAATCAAACGAATTGATGGCTAAATATGAATATGTAGATTATTTTTGCTTATAATATTAAATATTTTTGGGGAAGGGAAATAAATAAAACTCTGATGCCACCTGTAAGGAAAAGACACACATGAGACAGGCTACATGGCAATCGATGGCGATCGGTGCAATGTCGCACACATAATATATATACATCGCTTTTTATTTCACATTACACGTAAATTTCTACAGAACAATAACATGGAACTTTATAACACATTCATTACACTACACACTTCGATTATACCGGTCAACTTCGTCGAAATGTGTTCGCTCTAGTTTTTGCAGAAAACCCAATTCACGCACACACACCGGTAATCAACTTTCGCCATGTTACGAAAGAAGATGGCGAAGAAAAAAGAACTGACAGCATCGGCCAAGCCACTGAATTTGCAGCCTCGATTCTGCATGCTACAACTTCGCGGTATACATCTCTCCAACAGCGTTCTTTTTTCTTCGCCATCTTTTCCTTCGTAACATGGCAAAAGTTGATTACCGGCGTGTGTGCGTGCATTGAGTTTAAAAAAAATTCACGAAACCCGATAATTTTTCGGGCCGTTTACAGGTAGATGGCCCCTTAAATGCGACGCCTTGTGTACATGTATAAAGCCGGGTACAGACGTGTAATAGACGCGCGTAAAAAATACCGTATTGCAACTCAGTCGCAAATGTGTTAATAACGTATGTGAATGGACTATGAAGAGTTTTTAACTAACCGAAGTTTCAAAGTTTATTTTGGTAGTAGTCTAAAATATCGATTTTGATGGGATTTTGACATTGCGAGGTTCGATTTAGACCAGAGGTCCAAACTTTTTTGATTATCGACCTCCTAAAAATCTTCGAAACTTTTCATCGACAAATACAAAATTTGTATGTGGTTGGCGATGTAGGCCTTACGATTAGATGTAGGTTGCAATAAAATTGTGACACAAGAATAAAACACAGGGAGTGATTATTGCAACTTCTCACCAAGGCCAACATCGTCTACCACATATGGGTCATTCATCGTCAAAAAACCACTTTTTACACACATGGTCGAGAATTTTGATGAATTTTTGTGACCATGTAGTGCTCGCGGAGAAAAAATGTTGGTAAAAAAAACGGCAACTGCCATACGAATTGCCGCTCAAGAGGTGCAATGAGGCGGTGAATTAAGACCCATACCTTAGGAAATATTAAAGTGGCCACTCTGATCTTTGCACCAGTCGTTAGAAAAGGCTTTGGTACTATTGCACAAAAAGCAGCAATCAATTTGGACGTGTACTGTAGGATTGATGATAAACTTTGTGCGCGGCGAAATACTAGCGAGACCGAACTTACGAGTATCGCGCTGCTAACAGTCTGCATGGCGCGCGTTATTGGTGCGCGCCGGTGATTAAAAAATTATATCTCAATAACTAGGACAGATCCGGTTGTGATTCTTGCTTCATTCTTTCGAGGAGGCTTCAAAGTTGTTGTAAAAAGATAATGAAAAAAATAGCGAATGGCCATTTTTAGATATAGCAATTTATATTTTTTAATCAAACTTTTTTAATGTGTATAAACATTATCCAACAATTATGAATTTTTTTCATTAAAAGCTAGATCTTTTACGCATGCAACCGAATTTTCCGGAATGTGATGTTAGTCACATTGTTAGTAGTTTAGGAGATATGAATTTTAAAAAATAATCTTACCTGAAAGTTTGAGAGGCTGTAACTCAACATGTTTTAAAAAATTCGAAGTTTTTTTTTACCAACAATTTTTTCTCCGCGAGCACTACATGGTCACAAAAATTCATCAAAGTTCTCGACCATGTCTGTAAAAAGTGGTTCACTTGACGCGAAATGACCCATATGTGTATTACTAGGTCTAATGTCTCATATGGATAACAAAAAATGTATTTTTAGTGGTTTATTTATGTATTACAAACAAAAAAAGCTTTTACTATTTGTATGCATCTATTTTTCAATTTTGCGTTTATTAATATGTATACGTAATAACAATTTTATAATAATCATTGTATAATATTGTTGACTGCCAATCAGCAAAACGGACGGGGCTTGATGAATCTCAGGAAGCGTAGCAATATTTAGGCCGAAAGTACAGTAGAACTTCGATTAACCGTCACCATCGTCACCGGGACTATGACTGTTAACTGAATAGACGGTTAACAAAAATTTTAATAAATGTATGTATATATTTTACAACGTATTATAATTGCAAAAGCAGGCTAAAATAAACGTACTGCATGCATACAAACATAATACAAAGTGTACTGTGATCGTACGGAATCGATTACGTCATGTCGAATATATCTTTTTACAAACGAATAGACTTTTTACATTTTTCTTACGATGATGGATAAAAGAGACTGATGGTTGATCGAGTTTCTACTGTAGTCAGTTTTAGCCTTAAGTTGCTTCGGTATTCGACATTAAACTTTTAACCAAAAGAAAAAAATTGATTTGCAATCAATTTTTACATCGACCCCAATCGATCTTCTAGCCCGGATCGACCTTCTAGTCCGAATCGACCCCCTATCGATCTTGTATGTTACGATATATCGATCACTTGGACGACCCCTGATTTAGATAGTGTATGATTTCTGAAGATGTTCACAGTTTCGATTTTGCGGATATTCTGTGGATGGTGTGCGATGGTAGGTTTAAGGTACGGCTTCACAGGTTCGCGTCGTACGCATCGGACGGATCACATCAAACGGATTTTAGAATTCTTTGCATGTTAAGCCATATAAGCGCGTCCACCGCCGTTTGTTGCATTTCCGCTCGTCCGCTCTGTTGTCCGGCCGGGTTGGTAGGTACAATTTAGGGGATACCGTTCCGGTCAGGTTAGAATCGTCCAAGATGTTGTAGGAGAGATAGTAGGGATCTTTGCCAATTTGGAGTTGGAACCCCGCGTACACGTCAGTGAAAGAACAGTATTTATTGATAGGTATATTACAACGCACTTTAACTGATGTAGACGTCTTACTACCGCTCGCGTTCCCGAGAGTTTGCTCGAGAGTTAACTACTATTGCTATTGTTAACACTTTCCACTCGAGGACTTTTCGGTCGAGCGAACTGGTAACTCCAGAGGATGCGCGCATATTAGGCAGGTTTCTTGCAGCTGGTTTAAATTGATTTCATACCGGAATAAATGTATAAACAAATATATTTGGACATTTTATATACTTCTATATCTTACAAAATAAAATCTTTTGAATATTAAGCTCCGAAATTGTTTTCTCAATGGTATTTTACGGAACAATCCACAAGGTGGTTTTGTTCGCTTTAACGTCACATGTTTTTCGTATAGGGGTAATTCCATCGTTCAACGACAAAAAAATAAACTCGTGTTCTCTTGAAGTGGTCGGATCACCATCCATGTTTATAGAGCTCAAAATCTTTTTCTCCTATTACGACCGTCAAGCTCAACCGATGATCACGGACTAATTTGAGATAAGAAAGCTTTATAGCCATTCCATCGTTAAACCATTGGGTCATTCTACACTTAGTAACAATAAGTAAAAGTTTAATTCTCACATAATGAGCTAAGGCACTTACTCACGAACTTATATTGTTGTTAAATTTTACATAAATAAGCAAACATTGTCGCTGCATGAAACCCTGTGTGCCTAGGTGGCGCTTCTGGAGCAGTTGCATGAAACGCTATGGCATCGTAGCGGCGGCTCTCGGGTGCAAAGGGTTAAAAAATCCGATTGCAAATGGCCGTCTCGTCGGCAATCCGTTTGCTGCGGATACAGTGAACGCACTGCTACATACTGATCCGTTTCATACGATCTGTTCGATGCTTGCAATGTCGACCTGTGGACGCTTATCGTAAAGGAGCGAGGAGTGCAGGCTTGGTACATTACATCAACGCCTCTCCGACTTGACCTTGTTTCGACCTTATTTACTGGCATTCTAGCATTTCGTTAATTCGCAATAACAAACCATGCTGATGGATTGTGTTGCATCGAACTGTTTTTATATGCAGGTGGTGTTCGATATCTCAATGAAGGTGCGGTCCCGCGACGCGTACCTCGTGGTGCGGCGCGGGACTCAGTGCAGCGCGGTATAGTAAAGGTCTCCGCACACATAGCCGTAACGGCCCGGCGCCGGCCGAAAATTGTAAGGCCGCTGGCATCGTAAAAGATCTTCCTCTATAGGGTTTAAATGGCCCTGTCCCCACTCATCAACAGCGCCATGCCAGCGGCCTTACAATTTTCGGCCGGCGCCGGGCCGTTACGGCTATGTGTGCGGAGACCTTAAATCAGCCCTGGTATATGGTATATGACGCGGCGCGTGTCGTGTCTCTCGGTTTTTGGTAAGACCAAACTTTCAGTCTTTAGACTTAACCCATTAGTTACCAAGGTTAAAAATAGAATCTAATTTGATGTTTTTACTGTACTTTTCTACCAACTGCATGTATGTATAGTCAATTGTTTATGAAGTTAAACAAAATTTATTGTTTTTAGTTTCTAAAAAAAAAAAAAAAAAAAAAAAAAAAAATGTTAAAATTAATAACAACAATGTCAAAAATAGGTCAGGTAGGTATGTGTACACTATATTCCCAGTTTCAAATATCACCTTATGCATCCTTTACTAAAGGTGAGGTTAATCTGAATCGGTAATTTGAAAAATCCCATTCCATTTTGTGTCGAGAATTTATATCAGGGACGGCGAACTGTGGCTCAGAAGAGCACGTAGGGGAAGGCAGGTCGGTTTGGCTACCACCTCCAGCGACTCTGTCACGCGTTTGTTCGCGCGAGCTTTTGTTTTTTCGTATCCGTTACCACTACAATGACAGAGACAGAGTGTCCTCTACGGTACGCAATAGAGCGTTGTCTTTCTCTTTGTTAGTCCGCCTGCACCGAAGAGAGTAGTAGTGGGAGAAGCAAGAGCGGCGGGGAAGAGTACGCTTGCACTCTGTTCGCCGTCCCTGATTTATATCGATAAAACTTTAGTAGAAGAAACCCAACCTTTCGCCATAGTTCATACATTTACAAATATTGAACTTTTTGATATAATCGACGTATTTCATAAAAAACGTAATTCTTGTTCCGTTGATAATAAATTGTACCAACAAAAGAGTCATTTCATTCAATGTCATATTTGGACAAAAATCATTTTCAAAATGTTGCGTTTACGCAAAGTTCAGGATTAATGCGTGGAATCATCATAACTCGGCCATACATATGTTACGTGTGTAGGCTCGGTTCGGCTCGTCGATTATACAAAAAACCGAGAGAGCTCTCGCATAGACACCAACCTCACCGTGCTCTCCAATTCCAGGACCGTTCACTACACCGCACCGCTCTACACAGAGCTCCGAGCCGCGCCACGGGCTACGCACCGTGTGAGCGCATCTTGATATTTCTCGACCTTGTTGAGTATTCCCGCGAGTCACTCGAGTTGATTCCTCACACGTGGAAGATTTGCATTCTAATAATTTGCCATTGCGTTACAACTGTTAACGTGGATGCGTTTGATGTATGTATTCCACATGCATCATATATTCTACTCCACAATCATAGTATTTAGATGTATAATATTGCCATAATTAAAAGGAAAGCGACAACTAACTATGAACTGCTATTTAATAAGAACGAGGCAGAGACGTGCTACTTCCGAGACGCGTATGAACAGAATCAAAAGCATAGCTATTAAACAACAACGAACTACCTAGTTGCTAACAAAAGCCTACCGAACTGTAAACGCTCGATACATTTAATGCAAAATACAGCATCCGTAGTGATCTCATGGCCGTAACAATATTAAGAAACATATTTGTACGCCCCTTTGTTGTTGCGTAAATTAATTGTATTAAAGTTTTTGTCAAGCATAATTATTGATTATGAGAAACCACAAATCAAGACCGCTCTTAACCTTGTTCAATCAGCTTTCTACTGCACTTCGGGTAATAAGGAAAAGAGCCATACAATTGTTTAGTCACATGTTCCAATATCAGAAGTGCATTCCACAGATTCGGGATTCCCACTGATGTTTGTTTGCTAAAAGCAGAATCGCTGGAGAGCACAGAACTTGAAAATGAATAATTATGCGCATAATATAATCTTGTAATATGGTATTCGTTTCAGGTGCTCGAGTTATCCTAGCGTGTCGGGATTCGGTTAAAGCGCAAGAAGCAATCGAAGATTTAAGGAAAAATCCACCAGCGGAGTAAGTAGCTTAAGAATTATAGTTCTGAATTTCATTCGGACTTTTAAGTACCTACTTTATATTACGAACAGAATGTCGTTTCAATCGGATCTCCCGGAATGCGAAATTATGTTGCGGAATTGATGAAAAATTCACACAACGACACGTAAATACTGATGAATTGTTAAAGCGGGGGGACCAGTTTGCACGATTTAAAGAGTCGTCATTTTGTTTGCGTTTTCGTATAGTTTGATGTCTCCAGAACAGTGGTTCTCAATCTTTTTAGGACTGCAACCCAAATTCTCTCCCAGAAATCTATCGCGACCCACATAATTTCACGTTTACAGGATAACAAAATAATTCTAAAAAAATGAAAATGCTCAATAATTAATTTGTTTGTTACCAGAATAATAATAGGAACTATATGACGATTTCCGTGTAATTTTCGGCAAAAATACAATAGCTTATACTCTATAGTTTATATTTATTGTATAGTTTAAAAAACATAAATTTCGTAGAATCTATATAATTAAAAAAACTTCTCGCGACCCACCAAAAATCGACTTGCGACCCACAGTTTGAGAAACGCTGCTCCAGAATATGCCTTTCAATTGTCATTTTGATATTATTATGAATGACGAAGTTACAAGCTTTGGGTGTCACGCCGCGCCGCGCGGTTAAGGTAGGGCAGGGACGGCGAACTGGGGCTCAGAAGAGCCCGTGAGGGGAAGGCAGGTCGGTTTGGCTACCACCTCCAGCGACTCTGTCACGCGTTTGTTCGCGCGAGCTTTTGTTTTTTCGTATCCGTTACCACTACAATGACAGAGACAGAGTGTCCTCTACGGTACGCAATAGAGTATTGTCTTTCTCTTTGTTAGTCCGCCTGCACCGAAGAGAGTAATAGTGGGAGAAGCAAGAGCGGCGGGGAAGAGTACGCTTGCACTCTGTTCGCCGTCCCTGAGGTAGGGTTTCGTTAATGTAAAGTTTCGTTACCACGACCGATCGCAGTTGTGGACGACCACGACAAACGTTGTCGTCGGTGCCCCTTTTTCGTTACCACGACCAGGAACATTCATCCTTTTGATCATTCGCCGATCTTTCGCTTCCCCCACTACTCGCCGGTGCACGCTGTCTCTGTCTATCTTTATTTTCAACGTGCCTGTCGTCCGACGACCAGTCGCAGCACTAGACCGGGCTAGTGGTGCGATCGGTCGGGTCGTCGGACGACCGAGAGTCGTGGTAACGAAACCGGCCCCATTTAAAACAACGTGTCTAGGGTGTCGCAGTCGTCCGCGACTGCGATCGGTCGTGGTAACGAAACCGTAGCTTTACAGAAAAATAGCCAACTCTGAGACAAAAGTATACTCACAGATCATTTTATTAAAGGACTAACATATGTTACAGATTAACTAACAAACGACACAGCAACACGGTCTAAAATATATATACAGGGTGTCTCATTGTAATCTTTCCACGCGATTATCTCGAAAAATATTCATTATTCGAAAAAAATGTTTAAACAAAACATACTCTATCTGAAGGGGACATTCAATGGTGAATACTGTTTTTTTCTGGGTGGAGGCGCTTCCGAGATTTGAAGGTGGCCTTTGTTTTTTTGTTACGAGCCGGGCGAGTTTCTTAAACGCGTTCGACTATGACTTTTGGCATTGACGAATTTACCGTGCAAACGATGAATAAACAGTCTGATACAGCTCGCCTGAACAGTGTACCAGTACTCCTAGGTACAGGGTTGGTTGCCCAGGTGTTATCGTTCGTTTTTAACTTGCCGTGGAACGCGATATTGAAAACTTGTAACTTAATTTAATTCACACCGAGCGGTTAGACTGAATTATTGTGGGACGTTACTCAGTGCTCCTATTCTTATATATATTCGCAAGGAAAGGTATTATGCTAAATTGAAATAAAGTTTAAATTCGAATTTAGTCGCAAAAATATTCTTTGGTATATTCTTGAATAAAGAATAGGTTTACAATTGAAAGTGTTGAACTAGTTACAAGTTAAAATGTCTGTTCAGTGTTTTGTGTGTTGAAATGAAAAAGAAATGGTAAAGTACAATAAAACCGTACTTATAGAGTCGAGGTGGAAAATTCTCACGAAACACTTGAATAATTAAAGAATATTGTAACAATATGTGAACCAAGTACTTCTCAGATTTTACGTTACTCTTGTCTTTGTCATTGTTGAAAAATCCAAAATCCTAGGTTTTTCCAACGTAGTGACAAAATTCCGGTGTGTTTGAATGTTTCCGTAGGTGCGCGTGCGTATCTGACTCTGTCGGTGGGCCCGAGCGGGACGTAAGGGGTACAGCGGGCCGGGGGGACTTCGACACGTAAGAGCAAAGTGGGGACACTACTCCCCTCAAGCGCCTGTAGTTCGCATGTTGTCCGCCACCCGTCGCTGAAGTCACGCACGGGTTTTGCTCGGGGTATCCAACGCCCTTAAGGGGGCTTCTGGATTGTTGAAAAAAAAATGAAAAAGTGTCATTTCCGACGCAGCAACCCAGAAACCCCACCTTAAGGGCGTTGTATACCCTGAGCAAAACCCGTGCGTGACTTCAGCGGCGGGTGGCGGACAATATGCGAACTACAGGTGCTTGCGGGGAGTAGTGTCCCCACTTTGCTCTTACGCGTCGAAGTTACCCCCGGCCCGCTGTACCCCTTACGTCCCGCTCGGGCCCACCGACAGAGTCAGATACGCACGCACACCTACAGAAACCATTCGCTCCTCCGGTGCATTTCATGTCAATGAAACACGCGTTACCAACTGTCATTCTCTGATCCATTTCAGTTACGAATAACCACCGTTCACAGATTTTGGTAATCATTTCTGTTGTGACTAACAATACAGGATTACAATTCGATAATTAGTATAAAAATTGTATAATTTATACAATTTGACCATGACTGAAAAATCACGTAAAAATGTGAATCTATATGATATAATGGTAGGTATGTATATGGATCAACTGTCATTGCATTGCATACGAAACTCAAGAACTCTGACATAATAGAACAAATTAGAATACAAAGTGGTATCGAATAAAGCGATAGTAGCTCTTTGCAAGTTGGTGACATTTTCCCAATTGTCAAAAACTTCCCAGATTTCACCATGTGGAGGTCGCTATTTTTTAAATCCAAAGTCAGAACTAGCGCTAAATACACCCGTCGGTGTGTTTTCCTTCCCACTTGTTCAAGGCCCCTTGAGAAGAGCCGGAAGCCTGTGGATTTCGGTAGGCCTTGTTTATACCCGCAACGGCTTGGCACGGCTAGACGTTGGAGTTCTTTGAATTTTCACTGCACGAGAAGGAGTGACCGCGACGGAGCGAGGGAGGAAGAGAGAATGCCTTTTATGTTGCGAAAATCGGGGTTCGTCCAACATCTAGTGGTCCCCCGGTATAAACAGGTATAAGTGAGGCCTGCCGAAATGTACGAAATGTACGTGCTACCTTTCTCGGTTATAGAATGCTACGGTCATCGAATGCACGATATGACATTGTTACGACTTAAAGTAGCGTATACCTGTTCGATTGCCCCTTTTATCACCGTGTGCATGCATCATCCAGGCACCCTTGTGAATTTTGTAAGAATTTTCGGGAATGGCCTTCATGTGTTTTTAACCGATTGAGAATACGTAGTGTCAACACGACTCGCCATCGCGTCATCACGCAGTTATGTGGGATATCGCGTATCTCTTAGGTGCCGCAGCCCTGCGTAACGACCCCCTCCTCCCAATTCAGCGTTCTTGCTGGCAAAATCAGTAATTCCGAGGCGGTTACACTTTTTCTTCAATTACTCCGAAGTTACTGCGTGCTCGGGGCTGCCTTTTTTTGCAAACTATTCATCTCGAAACGCGCTACAAGGATATAATTTTTTCATAATTTTCGGTGAGGGCCCAGACAGTCAAATTAACGATTATTTTCTATTTTTATGAATTATGCGTTGAAAAATAAACTTTTTGAAATGGGTTGAAAATTCTCGTTAAACTACAATCTTTTCTGAATCGAACTTAAAAAAGCAAATTATTCTACGGCAAGCCAGACCGCGCCTAGAAATGTTTGAAGGAAAAGTGTCCCAATTTTTCAAAGTCTCATAACTCCTCGAAAGTCAAAATAAAAAATAAAAAAAAAATTCTGGTGGCTTGTCTTGCCTCCCTCTATAACATATCTCAAAATCAGAATTTCGAAGAATTTAGCTGTGCGATTTGACGTGGAATCGACCATATATGTATTTCTCCCCTTGAGAAGCGTGTAGACGTCGAAGTTCGCGATGTTGAACTATAATTAAAATCTTCAGGTACAAAGGCGAGCAATTCGAAGGAGCACCAGGAGAATTGGCATTCTGTCGATTGAATCTCAACAGCTTGGCGAGCGTGAGAGAGTGCGCGAGGAATTTGGTATCAACCGAGCCCGCTCTTCACATTTTAGTAAACAACGCGGGAGTGATGATGTGTCCGTATGAAACAACCGAGGACGGTTTCGAGAATCACTTGCAAACGAATCATCTAGGGCATTTTTTGTTGACAATTTTGTTGCTACCGAAGTTGCGAGAATCCGCGCCTGGCTGCAGAGTGGTCACCGTATCGTCGAGAATCCACATAAGTGTGTATTTGTTAATAGTCAGGAACTCTGTTTAAGTTTTTAAACATATTGTAAATATTAACTGTGATCGTACTCACATATTGCCATCGAACTTACCGGTTCCAGTTGCACTACAATAATCAGACCCCGGAAGTTGATGCAAATTCATATTTTTATAAAGGATCGGTGAAGAAGTGGGATTAGAGTAGACATTTTGTTGGTCCCACTTGGATTGCAAAAATATATTTTTTTATATCGTGCATTTTGTACTGTACACACGTATTATACATATGTATACATACAAGAAATGTATATGTATAGGAATATATTGGGTATTTTACACAATTATTTTACAGAAACAATTCCAAATTAATATAGAAAGTGGACAACTGCAGTCTAGTAATAATAAATAAAGTATGATAATAATGATCATCATATTTACAAGTCCAAAATTCGCTTTGTTCGTGATCAACTATTTGTCCCTAATTTTAGCAGAAGTACGCGATATTGTATAAACTTAATTATATTACATTTCATTACAACATATCATTTCTTACAGTTGGCAACATCCACTTCGATGATTTGAATCTCGAGAAAAGTTATACCCCCCTGAAAGGTTACGCCCAAAGCAAACTGGCTAATATTTTATTCACGACGGAGTTAGCCGAACGGTTGAAAGGTATAATCAAAATCTATTTATGTAACGGCAACATTTCGTACTGTCATTGTCATTTATTTACTACATTTACTAAATTTATGCAAGTTCATTCCTTTACAAGATATCGACAAAAAAGTGTGGCCCAAGCAGGAATTCCTTTCGCGGTTAAAAATATTTATATTCTTTTACATCGATATGTTAATAAAATAAGTGCAGAATTCATTTTGCACGAACAGCCGCAGAGTACTTATCATTTTTGTTAAAGCATTTCCAATAAGCTGCATCACTTTTCGTCTAATAATATTAATAATACTGTTGACTTTCACATTAATATAAAACATGTGTATAGGATATCAATAACATTATTAGGAGTATACGACATTGTACTCCTATTGTGAATAACTAAAATGTTTGTATTGAATATGAAACTTTTCATCCGTAACGTTGTTTTTTCTCTAGTAATTAAACAACGACCTCATTTATGTTCTCAGACGCAAATATTACTGGCATAAACGTATACTCCCTACATCCTGGCGTAATAAGGACGGAGATATCTCGACACTTCGATGTAACGATCTTCCGTGGTATTACACGTTTGTTTAAAATACCTTTTCCATTTGTAAAAAGCATAGAACAAGGAGCTCAAACGACTATTCATTGTGGCGTTGACGAAACCGCGGGGAAAGAGACCGGCCTGTATTATGCGTAAGTACCTGACTGGTTTACATTTCTTACTCTTTCTTGGGCCTTTAAGGGCGTTAGATAACCTGAGCAAAACCCGTGCGTGAGTTCAGCGATGGGTGGCGGACAATATGCTCACTACAGGCGGTTGAGGGGAGTAGTGTCCCCACTTTGCTTTTACGCATCGAAGTTACCCCCGGCCCGCTGTACCCCTTACGTCCCGCTCGGGCTCACCGACAGTGTCAGATACGCACGCACACCTACAGAAACCATTCGCTACTCCGGTGCATTTCATGTCAATGAAACACGTGTTACCAGCTGTCATTTTCTGATCCATTTCAGTTACGAATAAGCACCGTTCATAGATTTTGGTAATCATTACTGTTGTGACTAACAATACAGGATTACAATTCGATAATTAGTATAAAAATGGTATAATTTATACAATTTGACCATGACTGAAAAATCACGTAAAAATGTGAATCCATATGATATAATGGTAGGTATGTATATGGATTGTAAGACTAGTCGGAATTAATAAGAACTCTTTATTTACTGGGAGTAAAGACAGATCCAGTATTCGCTGCATGGACTAGGAAACCCAGCAAAACCTAGTCAGATCTCAATAATGAAATACAAATAAGATGTAGCTAAACCACACTAGGCGCTCAAGGCGTTATTACTCTCACTACACGAGTATACATATATACACGAATACTATGCGAATGATCAATGAATAATCCACGACTGAAGATTCAAGAGTGTCCTACGAGTCACGCGGTCTCTTATATATTCTTTTGGGCCGTAGGGGGGTCTTCAATGGGGTGGCGTCCCGTGATGCCTCTCCGTGATTGGCCCGCCCGTGCGGGTGGTGTTACGGGGCCTTTTTTATGCGTCGTCGTCTCGGGGTAACGACGCTACGGGTCTTACAGGATCAACTGTCATTGCATTGCATACGAAACTCAAGAACTCTGACATAATAGAACAAATTAGAATACAAAGAGGTATCGAATAAAACGATAGCTCTTTGCAAGTTGGTGACATTTTCCCAATTGTCAAAAACTTCCCAGATTTCACCATGTCGAGGTGGCTATTTTTCAAATCCAAAGTCAGAACGAGCGCGAGATACACCCGTCGGTGTGTTTTCCTTCGCACTTGTTCAAGGCCCCTTGAGAAGAGCCGGGACCCTGTGGATTTCGGTAGGCCTTGTTTATACCCGCAACGGCTAGGCACGGCTAGACGTTGGAGTTCTTCGAATTTTCACTGCACGAGAAGGAGTGACCGCGACGAAGCGAGGGAGGAAGAGAGAAGGTCTTTTATGTGGTGAAAATCGGGGTTCGTCCAACGTCTAGCGGTCCCCGGTATAAGCAGGTATAAGTGAGGCCTGCCGAAATGTACGAAATGTACACTATTGGACTAAAGAGCGATCCCAGGGTCCTTATCTCCCGCTGTGACGCACTTGTTCGAGGCCTATTGACACAAGCCGGCAGCCTGTGGATTTCGGTAGGCCTCGCACATCGTTTATTTTTCCACGGTCGCACTTCGAAGACGACGCAGGGCAGGCCTATGGACGGCTATACGGTCCGAAAAAATCCGACTTCGCCGCGTAAGACCTTCTCTCTTCCTCCCTCGCTCCCTCGCAGTCACTCCAGGTAAGAGCACATCGCCGAGGGCCTGCGTGGTTGTATTCCGACTACCACCACTCTATACTCGGTGAGGGTTACGCTGGCAGGCCTCGCTTATACGCCTTTTCTTTCCTTCCTGAAAGATAGAGGTAATTACGAATTAATTATTTAATTTCATTATAAACTTTCAATGCTATTTTATTGGATATATTTCAATTCATTATCTTTACCGATGATATCAAGTTCATGAAACCTTCCTTCTTCCTCTATCGCTCCCTCGCGGTCGCGGGACCTGTCGCAGATTACCATCGGAGCGACCGCACTTCTACACTCGGTTGAAGGTAGGGCCCGCTATACGGTGAGCCCTCTTCGATTCACTGGTGATTAATTTAATTACGAAATTGATTATCTGTTCACGAAATGAATTATTTAATTTGTGTTTGTGAGGGCGATACACGCCGTAAAGATAATGAATTGAAATATATCCAATAAAATAGCATTGAAAGTTTATAATGAAATTAAATAATTAATTCGTAATTAACTCTATCTTTCAGGAAGGAAAGAAAAGGCGTATAAGCGAGGCCTGCCAGCGTAGCCCTCACCGAGTATAGAGTGGTGGTAGTCGGAATACAACCACGCAGGCCCTCGGCGATGTGCTCTTACCTGGAGTGACTGCGAGGGAGCGAGGGAGGAAGAGAGAAGGTCTTACGCGGCGAAGTCGGATTTTTGCGGACCGTATAGCCGTCCATAGGCCTGCCCTGCGTCGTCTTCGAAGTGCGACCGTGGAAAAATAAACGATGTGCGAGGCCTACCGAAATCCACAGGCTGCCGGCTTGTGTCAATAGGCCTCGAACAAGTGCGTCACAGCGGGAGATAAGGACCCTGGGATCGCTCTTTAGTCCAATACTGTACCTACCATTATATCATATGGAATCAGATTTTTACGTAATTTTTCAGTCATGGTCAAATTGTATAAATTATACCATTTTGATACTAGTTATCGAATTGTAATCTTATATTGTTAGTCACAACAGAAATGATTACCAAAATCTATGAACGGTGCTTATTCGTAACTGAAATGGATCAGAGAATGACAGCTGGTAATACGTGTTTCATTGACATGAAATGCACCGGAGTAGCGAATGGTTTCTGTAGGTGTGCGTGCGTATCTGACTCTGTTGGTGGGCCCGAGCGGGACGTACGGGGTACAGCGGGCCGGGGGGACTTCGACGCGTAAGAGCAAAGTGGGGACACTACTCCCCTCAACCGCCTGTAGTGAGCATATTGTCCGCCACCCGTCGCTGAAGTCACGGGTTTTGCTCAGAGTATCCAACGCCCTTAAGGGCGTTATAATAAAGTACTTATACCCATGAAATGAGTATCGGACAATTTGTTCGTACAATCTTTTTTCAGAAATGTGAACCAAGTGTGAAATGCTCGATGAACATTACTTAGGAAAAGTTTTTCGTTTAAACATCCTAAATGAGCATTGTCATACGAATATTTAATACTTCAAAATCGCTTCTGCTCTATAGCGACGAAGAGAAATATGAAATACTCGGGGGATATTACTTGGGAAAAGTTTTTCAATTCAAAATCCTAACTGAGCATTATAATGAATGAATATTTAATATATCGTTAGCTCAGAGTGATAATTAGAATCGAATCGCCGCATAAAAATTGAGAAACCATTTCTTACAAAACGTACTTTCCATTATTACATTTATCTCGTTTAATTTCTGATTTTTTTTATTGTCATTGCAGAGACTGCAGACCTACAAAACCATGGAACAAAACGATTAACTCAGAAAACGCAAAACAACTGTGGAACCTCAGCTGTGAACTCGTTGGTTTGCAACCAACTGAAAATCTTTCGTTATTGTTAAAAGAAGCGGCACAACAAGCGTCCATTAAAGTTTAATGACAAGTACCTGTCCACGCCTTAACATTCCTTTTTCATTATTACAATTGCAATATTGAACACATTATACATGGTTGGGCAAACGTATGGAATACCTGATTTCTGGCTAAACTGTTGTTTTTTTTGTTGATTAGTCTTAAATGAATTTTTGTAGTTTTTTTATGCCATTCAGTGGCGTAAATAAATCAAAAATCTTCAATAAAAACACCTTCAATAGTACAATATGAAAAATAAAACCAATTCTATTCGCCGAAAGTTGCATTTCCGACCGCGGGCGCTCGGCGGATCTGCGCGGTATATGTATACTTGTATACATGTAATAATACAAAACCTGCAGAACTGGAGGAGGCAAATCCATTATAATAATATATCAATGGATCCGAAAAAGTTTGCTTTCTTTGATGTTTTATTGAAATTCTCCAAATTCGTGAAATAAAAGAATAATCATTTTTGTTGTTGTACGCAAATGTTTTTATTATTTTATGAACATTTTCAAAATTTGTCTAAAAAACAGCTACGTATGCCAGTGCACGTGTTTCGACTTTTCGTGATATTTAGCGTTTAATTCGCGCATAATAAACATTTGCGCGTAACAAACACCGTATTGAATATGGTTTATTAACGTATGTGAGAACACACAATCCTAACTAATCTATTCGTGCATCGTGGCGTGTGTTGTATGATACGCGCGAATGTACCAAGCCTGTGCCCGGCCTTAGACTTTTAGACTTTTAGACGTTTAGACAAAAGACATTGTCTGGTCTTTCCTGGAAGACCTAGGTAACGTACCAGCGTTAAGGTCTATTTACACATGTCCGTACCGTCACGGCTCCGTATCCGTCCGGCCGAAATTTTCGAGCGGAGGATTTACACCTGATACGTAACGTCACCCTCCGTAATGCCATCGCCCATAGTCCTCTGTGGGATTTGAACGGCGCTGTCCGTATTCGTCCGTCGCATGACCACGTCGGCGCATCCTTCTCCGTAAACTTCACCGTACCATATTTTTCTGAGTTTTTACCCGAGTGGCTCTAGTAGCCAGATGTTTTATTGCCTATCCCGTCGAGCGGTACAAAAAGGTCGCTATTGTGTCGAGGAGCATTGGAAGGATTTAAGATAATGTGCATGTTTTCGGCTGGGGGAAGAACAAACAGCGAAGAAATGAAAGAAAGAAAGAAATTTGTTGAAAATAGTTTATAAAAAGTAACCAAAAATTTCAAAAATGAAACATATACATTATCATATACATGTTATATGTCATATATATTATTATACATATATATGTATATATACGTATATGTATATACATAGATATACATTATGTCTTACCTCTGTTGGGTTTAAATATATTTATATGGGTTTAAACTATTTATATACCATTATATTTATATACCATTTAAACCCAACAGAGGAATATTTTTTACGATGCTTCCGGCCTTACGTTGCCGTCACGTTACGGACTTAAATAGTGCTGTTCCCACTTGTCGAGCATGCGTCCTTACCCGCACATCCGTCACCATCGCGTCTCCGTAAGAAAATCCTCTAATTTCTTCTCAACGATATTTTCAGTTTGTACGTCCGTCAAATTCGTGGATTTGCTGAGTTTCATACTGTTGATTTTATTTATATTTATGGTAATTTCCAGTCTATATGATAATGTATATGATAATGTTTCATTTTTGAAATTTTTGGTTAATTTTTAAAAAACTATTTTTGACAAATTTCTTTCTTTCTTTCATTTCTTTGCTGTTTGTTCTTCCTCCAGTCGAAAACATGCACATTTTCTTAAATCCTTCCAAACCTCCTCGACACAATGGCGACGTTTTTGCACCGTTCGACGGGATAGGCAATAAAACATATGGCTACTAGAGCCACTCGGGTAAAAACTCAGAAAATCAGAAGGTTGCGCCGACGTGGTCATGCGACGGACGAGTACGGACAGCGCCGTTCAAATCCCACAGAGGACTATGGGCGATGGCATTACGGAGGGTGACTTTACGGATCAGCCGTCAAATCTGGCATGATCATGCAAGACTGGCGACAAGACTAAACGTGCAAACGTAGCTTCACAAACACGTGGCCGAGTCGTTGGAAGTGGTAACCAAACCGAGTTGCCTTCCCCTCACGGGCTCCTTTGAGGCACTGGTAAGGGGTAATCTACTTTTGAACGACTCGAAAATTGGTCAGATTTCATGAATTTTTTTTAAACATTCCAGTACGTCTAACGCCGTAATTCTTTTTGCATTTTGTTGGTCTATTTTTTGGTCATACATGAACATTTTTTAAACAGTTTTAATCAATTGTGTATTGGTTTTATTTGGCCCGCGATGAAGCCGTGTTTAAAAATTGTATGTTGCTGGCGCGATTAATTGTTGCTCTCCGGTTGGACCAAAATTAATTTTTTTAGGTTTTCTTAATCGAGAAGATTTGCTACAGCAATACAATTGCCTTGTTGCAGAATTAATAATTTGTATTGAAAATTGGGAAAATGGCGGACGTCTACATTTTGAAGTATGAAATCGCACGTTCTTGTAGGTGAACTTTACAATAATGTAATGCACAACGAGGTGGTTGTGCAATAACTGGACTTCGGAGGTTTTAACAAACGAAATTTAATGGTCTTTATTTCAAGCCACTGGTACGAAGTAACTAATACTTGTGAGGTTTTAAGATATACGTTTGGATTTAAGATTTGGAGATGTAGTTGCTTTGAGATTCGAGGATGTTCTGACTAGGAGAGGATCGGTAGGTTTAAGGAAAACTATTATCTATCGAAAAGGATGTGGAAGGGATGATGAGTAAGATGTTTTGGTGGAAAGTAGAAGAGGAGAAGGACTAGGAGTTTGGGTGTTGGACTCGGTGATAAGGAGGCGTACGCGAGAAAGTGGTGACTCAGGGTCTAAGGGCGAGTCTAGAGATGTACAAAATATTAGCTATACTAATCTTATGACTAACTTATGATTAGAAAAGGAGGAGAGTGGGTCGGTACATTACAATAATAAAGTACAATATTTTTATTTTATAAATATGATTCTGGCAGGAAGGCGATCCAGTAGGGAGTGGAATATCCTGTTAAAATTTCAGAGGAATCCGTCTTGTAGTTTTTGAGATTTTTTCGCGCCAATTGAAAACATCATGACTCGAGAAACATGCGTTTAAAGTTCCGTGACGTACCAGCCTATAATGTCGAAGCGGTTTAGTAACTTTGTTGTAACTTTGTTAACTTTTGGAATTGAAACGTAAAACTTTGGAACTGCATTCTTTAGATGTTATACTTTATGAAAATGCAAACAAATTTTCGATTTTTTTGACCCATTCACGGGTAGATGGCCCCTTAAGTAGGGAGCACACCGAATACGTTCCCTTCCGTCACGTCGCTTTGCTTATTGTTAGTACTGATTCTTATGGAGAGCGCAGACCGGTTGCGCTTCCGCAGTTGGCGGAAACGTTAGCAGACGGATGGCTTGCTCCTCAGAGCAAAATTGACGGACGACGGAAGGGAAAGAGCGAGCACGTGCGGCAAAATATAGTTTGAATAACGGATGGACGAAGAATGAGGAAGACGTGGAAGGCAAGCCACTTTTTGTTTACGTTATATGATTCGGCTGATTGCGACATTACGAAGAAAAGACGTGTCGAGACGTGAATGAGGTTGAACTGCGATGAAAACTATATTCTGACGGTGCGGCACGCGACGTATTGTAGACCAGAGACAGCGAACTGGGGCTCAGAAGAGCCCGTGAGGAGAAGGCAGGTCGGTTTGACTACCACCTCCAGCGACTCTGTCACGCGTTTGTTCGCGCGAGCTTTTGTTTTTTTCGTATCCGTTACCACTACAATAACGGAGACAGAGTGTCCTCTACGATACGCGATAGAGTGCTATCTTTCTCTTTGTTAGTCCGCCTGCACCGAAGAGAGTAGCAGTGCGCGAAGCGAGAGCGGCGGGGAAGAGTACGCTTGCACTCTGTTCGCCGTCCCTGTTGTGGACGATTTTTACAATCTACGTTATTTATTAAATCCTTCTGACAACAATCCTTTGTAAATGGTATAATAATACAATGATATAAGCGCTGAACGTATAACGATGCGTCTCGCACCACAGTCCGTTAAGAAGTAAGTGCCTTCCCAAAAGTCCGTACGTGACGATGCACTTGACACCGTCTTCCTCTACCATACAACGTGTTTATATAAGGAATGTCATGCAGTGCAATAGGGCAAAAGGGGCCCAGTTTTATAGTCCAAAGAAGTAGACATTAGTCGTGCATCGATTATAGAATGTTTCCAACAGTGTTTAGACTTGCGTGACGTTTATTTCAGCTAATCTTTTCCTTTTTCTGTATTTCACCTCAGACATATATACCAATGAATTTATCATCGACCGTTTTCAATACATAGTTAAACAATAAAGATGACCCGCTCCCTTAATCTAACGTTCACTCAAAATAATATTAAATAATTTTACATTATTATATAATATAACGTACACTGAGGATTCCATGGGTGGGCAACACGAACAAGACGAAAGGAGACGCATCTGGTGTGCGTCTGATCACCGTTCCATCTCATCACGTCCCCAACCGTCGTCGTGACGTGACGGAACGGAACGTGTTCGGTGTGCTCCCTGCTTTTGCCGCTCCACCGTACACGACACAAATCTCCTAAATCGTTTCGTAGGCTTTTCCACCTCGAGGATAGTGAAGAGTAGCAGGTATCGAAAATTCTGATTTTTATCGCCCCAATAATCCATTTTATGAGCCGTAAATTTGAAAATGATTACATTAATTAAAAAAAACGGTAAACACAGCCTTGTAGAGTAGGAAAAGGCTTTCGAACAGTGTAGACAACGTGCCAAATAAAACACATAGAGGTATTATTTTAATTCAGAAGTAAAAGCGAAAACGCTACGAACTTGCTTACCAACCCAAGTGTTACGAATGGCATTGTCGCATGTAGGCCGCGTACGGACATGAAACATACGCGCGCATCACGCAACACGATGCATCAATAGACTAGTTAGGATTGTGTCTTCTCTCATACGTTACAGCCCCATTTGCAAGGGAGTTGCAATGTGGCGTTCCTTAAGCGTGCATGTTTCGCGTTTATACCTGATCTTACGTCTCGTACCATCGACAGGCCGCTGTCGGTTGCCCGGCGCTGATATTCACGTGATTAAATCTGTTAACTTATTTTTAGAACTTATTGTTGAGCTCTCGATACGAGCGGTCGGGGCTTTGTATAATAAATGTTCTTCTTTCTAAATAATGCCTTATCTTCGTTCGCGCTCGAAAACGTTATAAAGAAACGTTACTTAAGTGTTCTTTAAATTTCTAAACGTTGTAGAAGAAATTTGTTACTAAATATTGTCCGATTATTTATTGACGCGTTCAATGTTTCTATCGAAGTTATTAAACTCTGTGAAAGTTAACCTTCCGTTGGTAACACAATTCTAACACCAATTCTTATTATTATTATTTCAAGATTTTTATTTGTATTGACCTATTTTTGTACGCAAGTGAAAACTGAGAAACTGAAAGTCGGAGAAAAAATTAGTTATTGAAGCGATTGGTATACACCTCCTTTCGATAATCAGATAAAAAGAACCTCCGAGTGGAGTTACTCGTCGGAAGGTTGACCTCACATTTTAATTAATAATCAACTTTACAGAAGTTATGTTTACTTTTTGAAATCATTTTGTAATTATGCCAGACAATATTATAGTGCGTGTGTATATTTGATACATTCATTTGGAATGTCTATGTACATGTACATGCACCGGACAGACTGTAACAAGCTGTAACAATAAAAATACGGGTGAACCATTGATAGTTGAAGGGAACGTCAACTGAATGGCTTTTGGATTGCCGAATTCTGTCAGATTTTAAGTTATTTCGATCACGGACATACTTCAAACGCATAGGTGTTTGTACTTTCTCTCAGAAGAAGGCCAGGAGCAAACGGAAACGATAGTAAGCAATTTAGTTAGAAAGGTATATCGAAAGTAGAATGTAGCAATTACAGAATTAGATTCGTCATGGAAGATGATCAAAAATCAATCGAGTATTAAATTGGATTATTACTAAGGGTCGTCGTCTCTCTTCGTTGAACGACGCGTGATATAACAAATTATTTGCTTTAATACAATTATTATTTCGAATTATAATTAGTCATTTATTAAGTTAAAATACTAACGTTAACTTTAAAATGATTTAATCTAGAATTACTATTATCTTTCTAGAATTATTCGCGAATATATGAATGTGACTTATCCAAATTATAACATAATCTTTTATAATAATACCTAGTGTAGATTATAACGTAATCGTGTAATAAATAATAAATTTGTTCTATCGGTAGCCTCCCACATTGTCTGGCACGTAATTGTCTCGTTTCACTTAGTATCGGGAGAACCTAATATAAAAACCCTCACTTTCAAAATATCAATTTTAGTCTGGGATGCATAACATTTGATATCAGGCGAACACAATGTCGAAAGAGGTGTCGCAGCTTCCAGAATTTTTTAAAACAAGCAATAGATTCGTCCCACAAAGGTAAACGTTCTTTAAAAAAAAAAAAAAACACGCGGAACTTCATCTCAATACTCTTTCATACTTAGGCCCAGAGCTTCAAAAGCGATAGGATTACCATTGGAATTGCGATAAATCACGCCGATGACGACACTGAGAACGCCTCCCGACGTCCCTCGCGCGTTATTACAATAAAATAATTTGTAAAAAATGTACGTGGGTATTCGCATAATTAGGCGAACGTCTTCCTCTCGTCTGGATAAACATGAAAAGCGAGCAAGGCCAAAGTGAAGGTAACGCGGAGTCCGGCATTGAGTCCCATTCTACGCTGACAATGCGTAGCGGTGACGCGATACTTTTTTTCGAACGCCACAAATTATAACGCACCGTGGGTGGAGCGTATCTGAGAACCACTGCTATATACGCATGCAGATGAAGCGCAACTATAAGCTGGATCAGCTGGTTTACCACATAACACTCGTGTACCAAGACGTTACACTTGTGTAACGTTCCTTTTTTTCTTTCGTAGTCCTTTGGTACCTTTCGACCCACCTATCAGCTTTTCCTGTGTCGCTCTTTGTCTCTTTACAAGTCTTCTCTGACGCAACGGTGCTTCCTGTACGCTTCAAGACCCCTCGTACCTACGTACGGTTCGTGTTTAATGCACAATGACGCCGTACGTGGGATTTTATTCCCGTAAAACAAGCAAAGAAGTTCTATAAAACGATTACGTTACGAAACTTATGGCATTTTAGAGTAGAAATGATGTGAAAGACTTTGTATACATATAATCTCCTTAAACCTTCAAACTCTCATTTTTTTTCTACGATTTGTGCATTAACAAACTCCATTCGTCGAAAGTTTATTTTTAATTTGAACTATACAACTTTGAGAGAAGTAATTTCATTATATTTTTGGAACAAAAACAAATTATATTTTTGGAACAAAAATAAATGAAACATGAATTTATATCCCATTGTCAGCGCGCAAATTTGTTTTTGAATTAAGTTGAAGAATATTACCTTAATACCATCATACAATAGTAAATGAAGATTCGCGTATGAATCTTAATAATTACGCATATTGTAATTACCAAGAGTTGCACGGTGGGAATTTGACAATGCTAGTAAACCTGGGATTTTAATTCACGTTTGGAGTTACAATCTCAGGGAACATAAAGGTTCCCCGACGTTTATCAAACGTAATTACCTTCCATCATATTATCCCTACCCCTTTATTACACTCTTTATTTACACAGTTAATTGCGTTGATTGCAAGTTGTTAAGAAAAGATCAAAAGTGCTTCGGCTATAGCATATTACCATTGCAATTGTCATGCATTGTACGATGCACGTACTATTTCGTACGTACCGTGTTAATATTTATTATAGAATTTCTAATAAAGTAAAGAACAATTAGGCAGTGCTTCCCTTTTCAAATTCTCTAAACACTACCCTTCTTGATTTAGTTCGAAACGTATCGACGAACTACGTATGTTTTCATTGTGGTAATGGCTAATCATTTTCATTAAAATAATTGTTATCAAAAATAAGTATACGTAAAGAATAGAAGTTACAGTTTAAAGTGCGAGGAATTAAGCATTACAAAAACAATTATGACACTTTTGACAATGTTTTCCGTCCCGTCCCACTCTGATGTTTCGTTTACATGGAATCTCCATTACGCGGAGTAAAAACTAAAAACTACATAGCGGAATGTAACGGGACAATGACAACCTACCTGCATTCCGTATCAATCTACACGCCAATTGGGTGAAAATGGAGCTCCCTACTCATTACCTTCGCTATTGCAATAAACATTCGCATGGCATGACGCAATTGCCAGTATTAAAAATCAGAACCGTTACGGAAAGCATACGGAACTGTTTCAGATAAAGCACGAGTGGGCGTGTTGGAGTTCCTTATCCCAAGAGATGCTTACATATTTCGCGTTGCTGAGAACGTTGACTTTTGGATCATGCTGGTCGACGCGTGTCGAAATTGAAGAAATGTTGTAATACAATCTCCGTTCCAGGCACTTGGCGCCAATGATGTCTCGTTTAATTTTTATTTTTATCTAATATTCAACGCGAAGCCTATAAAGTTAAAGTAGGTAAAAAAGATATTGGAGTTTTAAATAGCTCGATTAATAAATTTTTTCCGTCATCCGTTAGTTTGAATTAGGATTAGGATAATTAATTTTGAATCTTCGGTCGTGTCAGAAAGTTGGTGAAATTTTTGAAAGTTAATCAGGGATAAGATACTTGAGTTCTGTGCCTGACAAACGAAAGATATCTCCACTTATGCTTTTTATGAATTCTGGTTGAATCGATGAAGTAGATATTCCGATAGTTGTGCATTTTTTACGGTTTAATTTCCGAAACGAGACTTTCTAAATCGATTTCTACTTTGGCCATGTAACGTACTCGGTTCGCTAAATATATTACAAACTTATAGTTCCTCCATCAATTACTACTGATACCGATCGGTGTAATATTTAATAGGTGATGGATGTTAAAGAAACAATTAGAAACAAATTTTTTTATTATTTTAATATTAATATTCTCTTAATATTCATTGGAACGATATTGAACAAATTTGTCAGTACAGTAGAAACTCGATTAGCCGCCACTCTTTTAAAAAAGTAAACTAAAAAAGTAAGAAATCTATGCGTTTTTAAAAAGATTTACTCAATATGACGTAATCGATTGCGCACGATCGCAGTACACTTTGTGTTATTTTTGTTTTATGTGTGGATGTATGGCGCCGCGGCCCTTCGTAACGACCCCCACATCCCAATTCAGCATTCTTGCTGGCAAAATCAGTAATTCCGAGGCGGTTACACTTTTTCTTCAATTACTCCGAAGTTACTGCGTGCTCGGGGCTGCCTTTTTTGCAAACTCTTTGTCTCGAAACGCGCTACAAGGATATAATTTTTTCATAATTTTCGGTGAGGGCCCAGACAATCAAATTAACGATTATTTTTTATTTTTATGAATTATGCGTTGAAAAATAAACTTTTTGAAATGGATTGAAAATTCTCGTTAAACTACTATCTTTTCTGAATCGAACTTAAAAAAGAAAATAATTCTACGGCAAACCAATCCGCGCCTAGAAATGTTTGAAGCAAAAATGTGTCCCAATTTTTCAAAGTCTCATAACTTCTCGAAATTCAAATAAAAAAATTTTTTAAAAATTCGGGTGGCTTGTCTCACCTCCCTCTGTAACATATCTCAAAATCAAAATTTCGAAGAAATTAAGTGTGCGATTTGGCGGGGAATCGACTATATACATACGTTTATTGTAAAATTTCTGTTGGTTAGATTCCGATACCTTTGGCGCCAAAAAACGATGATGTCTGTAGATAAAGCTCATCGAGTTGAGAAGAAAAGTCCTGTACAAAAATCGATATCTCGAATATTTTTCGAGTTATCGAAATTTAAATTAAAAAATTTTCTTTTCTTTTTCATTTTAATTTAATTGTATCATATGTTTATTTTATTTACTCAATTCTGATAATTTTAATGACTAAAAATTGGAATGTCTTAAGGTAAGCCCATCGATAAAACAAAAAATGATTGGTCAGAGCCCCGCCATCATATAGCTGCAGCACTGCTTGCATAAAAAAAAAATTTTTTTTTTAATTTAAAAATTCGATACCTCGAAAACTATTCGAGATATCTATTTTTCGTACAGGACTTTTCTTCTGAACTCGATGAGCTTTATCTAAAGACATCATCGTTTCTTGGCGCCAAAGTTATCGGAATCTAATCTTTCTGTTAACCGTGTATTCGGTTAATCGACATAGTCCCGATCTCGACGGTGACGGTTAATCGAAGTTCTACTGTACTACCAATCCGCTAATTATTTATAGGAAAATTATTTTTTATATTTTTTCTAGGAAAAGAATGATATGAAACTAGAATTCCAAAACTAGTATTTCGGTTTCTATAAATTTGCGAAGAAACTCCAACGCGTATTTTTAGGACCACCATTAAAAAAAAACAAACAGGCAAAGAATTACGATGAACTTGTATAAACTTAAAAACATAAATCTCGCTGCGGGTCAATGAAATCTAACTTCGATCGCGTCGAACATTATTCTTCTCGGATGGTTTACGCAACGAGCGTGGACCCGGAGCTAAAATTCTATTACGCAGAATCACCGGTTTATTGTTTATCAGATGTAAGCCCGTGTTGGACGCAGAATCACGTGGTTTCCTTATCCGTAAAGGAAAATTGCGAAGGCGTTTGTCCGAAGCTTGTCCTACCAACTACGGGGGCCTTGCCTGGATCACGTAGGCTGCGTTAAACGCGATCCCGGTTGGAGTTTGCGGCAGCTCGATCAGTGATCGAGTACGTTTAACCGTGACAAGATCGTCGGTCCGAGATCACCGAGGATCGATCTCGAAATTCGGGATCTCGATCGTGCTGATTCGATTCGTGGACGGATGACTCTAATCGCGCGCGCGAGATGCGAGGACTACGTTTCACGTTATCGCTGGTGGTGAGTTTAATTTGTGTCTCAAACTTTCGTAGCTTATTTAATTTTTACAACCTTCCCATAGGTAAACACGTGTTCATTTTAATCTTCCAAACTTCTGTTGTGAAAATATGAAACTCGTTGAACTGCAGTGGAAACGATAAGAACGCGATGGACTTGACTGAAGATTAGTCGTTTAATTTTTTTCCCTCAAATCTCGGACCCACGATTTATGATTAGACTACGGATGTTGTGCGAATGTATATTTTTATAAAACTGCGAAAAGTTTAGTTGGAAGTGAATTTTGATGCCTCGGTAGAGTATAGCGTTGAATATTTATCTATGAATTATTTAGTTACACTTGGTGTCGGAAATTTTAATTAAAGAAATTAATATTGCAAAAAGCGATGTTGCAAACTAACGAGGAATCAAATTTCTATTTGAACCAAACTTCCCTGAATTTTTGTAGAAGTATATTTGTGCAAAATCCACCGGCCAATAATGACTCGCGGGTCCGAACGTGAAAAAAAATTAATCGATAAATTTTCAACGCTATTCGACTCTTTGCTCGTTTGACGCGAGGACTATCGCAAGAATCGAGTTGAACGAACGTCTCGCAAGATCGCCGATAAAGCCGAGCGAACAAAGGACGAAACTAGGAAACAACGGTGGTTCTGTGCCGATAGGGGCCGTCGAATGGCGGATGCCTGCAATGTCAGACAACATCGCGTAAACTCTTAAGAATGATTTTATCTGTTTCCTGGCGGTCGCTTGTCTTCGCCAGTCATGAGAATTTTCCTCCGCGTCTCCTTTGCCGCAACTGATATCCAGATATGCGTTTTTTAAAATGAAAACTTTTACTTTCGCTCCTCGTAGTTTTACTCGGCTGCTCGTTTGGCGAAGATTTTAATTCCATGAATTTGCTATTTCCTTTTGTAATTTTATTTATGTCTCTGAATTACTCTGGCTCGTCTCGCGAGAAATCTTGATTCACAAAAGTACTTGCAGTTTCACATCTGCAATCTTTATTTTTATTTAATGTCACTTTTAGTTCGTGGGTGGGTTACGTAAACGGTGGTTTGGTTTTTCTATGTTTTTTTACCTCGAGCTAAATCGTGCGAATGTCATGCGTTTTCGTCGGCTTTTTTTCTATTAACGTGAAAATCGTTAGTTTTGAAATGCATCGCGTTGCATTGAGCATATGAATTAAAAGTAATGAAGACTAATTAAAGGATTGACGATTCTTCTGACAGTAGACTGGCGCATACTAAAACAAAAAATCAACGGCAAAAACTAATTCGTCTTCACAAATCTTTAAACTTTTCTTTTTACCAAGACAGGCTAGAAAGTACAAACGTACCATACGACAAAAAACAAGTTACGAGCGATAGGAGTTCTCACTCAAAATTGCTTTTACATTCAACAAAATTCAGGGTCATAAATTTTACCTTGTCGCGCTGAAAAAAAAACCGATAACAGGAACTCGATCGAAATTCGTTGAGAGATCGAGGGGCGAGTCGATAACGCGATCCTCGTATGCGAGGATAAAAGTTTCACTGCCCAAAATAATATGATGCTTCCCGTGCACGCATACCAACGCGAGGCCTATTCATCCGACGTGTGCCGTACTCTCGGCTCGTAAAAGTGAAAGCGCTATGAGCGCGGCAACCGAAGGAGAAATTACGAGCGTGGAGCTCGGCTGACAGATCAGAATGCTACGAGAACGAGAACTATATCACGAAGCGTTCCTCCGTGCGCTTCTTGTATTTCTGCTCTTCCTTTCGTGGCTAATAAATATAAACACTTTCCGTGACACAGTGGTTTTTATCAGATTGTAAAATCTTGTTTGTACGAGATCAAAATACTGTGTCGAGGAATGCGTGACGTTGGAATATTTTTTTTATGTTGACAGCGTGGTTCAAATACGAGGGAAGTTAGTAAAAAATGTGAGAGGTAGTTGTATTTAATTAATAAGGGTTTAATTTTTAATTAATAAAAGTAGAACACTCGAAAGATTCTCACAATTTCGGAAACAGGAAAAATTGAGTGATAGCGGGAGAGGCGCGTTCTAGTTACTTTGCCTTCCTATGGTGGCACTGCCCTAGTAATAAAAAGGTATTATTTACACGGAAGTGTATTTTCGTAAAGTAATACAACGTGATTTTGTTACAAGAGCTACGATTCTTTTTTCATTTCACCATTTCTAAAAAGATTTTACATGAGTGTACGAAACGTGTAGTATTCAACATTTTCAACATTCCACGTCGACCTTCGTTCCAACAGTTGAGAACGAATGCTCGTCGGAATCGAGCACACTCCCACCCGACATTGCGAATCGTAGGAATAATCTTGCGTTGCTTTTATAACTTCGAAATTTTACGAGCACGAGAAACCGGATTTTTGAAAGATGTGTCCAAAAAATTGTTATTCTGGTGGTGAAATTATCTGCCGTTTATGTTGTTATTGTTAATGGGTAACACAAAAACTGGAAATAATTCGGTGTTTTATAAATCCTGAATGTTTAACACTCTGTTTGATTTATATTTTATAAAGTTATGCAGAAATAATGTTGGTTTGATATTTATCGGCATTCACTTTCGGTGAGTAAATTCGTGCGATAAAGAATTATTATAAAACTAACATCTATCCATGAATTATTTTAAAATTTATTTTCTTTCCATCTTCGCATATATCTGAACAAAACCTTCGACGAGTACGAAATCCAAAAACACGCCTAATAGTCACGCTTAAACGTACATATGTACGAAATATTAACAATATTCAAAAATAAATATGACTACCATCCCCGTCAGTGCATCGTGAGAATTCCAGGAGCAGTCGATGTTAATCGATCTTTATGACTAACCGGAAGTATACGTGTGAAACGAGACTATTTGAATGATCGTAACAACGTAACTACTTAACGTCATCTTCTCCCGTGATTGATGATTATATTCCGCTAGTCATTGCATGTGAAACTGTACGCGAGAAGTCTGTTTGCTAGTTTTTATTAGCAATGACGAACCAACAATGATTTTATCTGATAACGTCTAATGAATTTTCGGGGATCTGTATTTGTTTACTGAAATTGCAAATAACTTCTGTACATACAGTATTACCGTGTTCTTGCCAATTTCTGACTCATATCTTTCGTATCTACTTCTTGACGTGATCGATGGTCGAACGATCCAATATTTGCCATTTGGCGCGCATCGATTATTCATACGTCGATTGAATAAAAAGTTAAGTACGTTGATTTATAAAGTGTCACCCACATTAGCGCAAGAACAGCGCATCGTTGACAGTGTCCGATCGATATTGTCCGCATCTACTTCCCCACGCGGTTGGTATCCAAATGGACCAACATGTGTTATTCAAAATTCCCAAAGATTAATGAATCCTTTGTCGATTAAAAACTAAAAACCAAAGTAAGTATATTTAATTCGTAAAGCGTGTCAGACTTTTACATACGAGCAGTTTTTCTTCGTCAATATCTGACCATAGTTATTTGAATTTACTTCTTCTTACAACCGAAATTCGAACGACCTGGCATTTCTTGCTTAAAACTTTCTCGAGTATGGATCACGGGAAATCATAACGGTTGCAATATTCGCGACCAGCAATTACGCATCGTCGTCATAGTTGCAGATATTGGGTTTGCGGGTATGAAATTTGAAGTGGGTCAAAGTTGACAGTGTAACTCACTACAAATTTCATACTTGACAATCCAATAGTTGCAACTATACATTTACAACTTTGACTTACTACAAATGACATATTTGCCCACGAAATAGTTGCAACTATACATTGTCAACTGTGACTCACTACAAATAACATTTTCGCCAACGCAATATTTCCAACTATCACTTCGATGCGTAATCGCTGGTCGCCAATATTGCATTCGTTATGATTTCCTGCGATCTAAATTGTCATATTGTCAACATCGATTCACTTAGAATATTCATACTTGCCAACCCTATATTACCTCCCCCGGAGGCATCATGAATATCGGAGCAACCATTTCCAAGGGGGGCGGGGCGCGGTCAGGTTCTTCGGGAAAAACGCTCGGTGCACCACGAAGAGGTAGGGGGATGGTCGCGAAGGAAGGAGCGGAGATCCATGGAATGGTCGACGATAGCTCTGAAAATGCGGAGCCTCCACCGGTTCTCAGTCACGGTATCGCGTCCTTTCGGTTCGCTTCGACATTCACGGTGGCGACGACCACGGATACACTTTCGTCTTCCTCTTCCTCTTCTACAATTAGTATCATCATTGATATCACGAAGGAATATTATTACCCCGCGACGCGTCGAATTAAATGTTACGATCGATTTATTCGCGCTCCTATCTATCGATTAACCGTTTTATGGACGGAAAGAGACTCGGTGTATCTGCCGTTCGGTGAAAATTCCTCGATGTGATTTCCAGTTTCTTCGTGTTCGTTTTCACCCTTACTTGGATTGAGGACTAAACGAATCTTCGTCCCTTCCGATTCGTATATTTGAAAACGGCTTACATATTATCGTTGATACATCGATTGGGAGATTCGGTGTTTAAAACGAACTAAACGAATCCTCGTCTCTGACCATTCGTACATTCAGAAACGCTTGTTTATTATCGTTGGTTGATACGTCGATTGGGTGATTCGGTGTTTGAAAAAAATAGAAGAGTGCCCCGTTCAGTTTTGATTAAGATTGACTCTGATTCTGACGAGGGGGAAGCTGAAGAAAGATCGCAGAAGAGTTACAAATCGCCTCGATGGACATGCCCGAGAGCAAGTCTCTGCTGACACTGATCTGCTTTAATCTATTAGCGGTAGGATGCCCTTCAAATTTGAGTCACAATGATTTTTCGCGCGCACGATGATCGTCGATTGTGAAACAAGTGAAACCGGTCGACATCGATGATAACGATCGACCTCTGTATTCTTGAACGCAAGTTTCGACTGAGCGTGCGTAAATAATATCGAGGACAGTTGTTGTTTAAACGATACGCATTTTGATCTTGTTTTTACTCAAGCACCTATCTGAGTAGTATTTCGGTTTCAGGAATTATGAGTCAATGGTATTTTTTATCTGTTCTGCCGCTAATTTAAACAGGCGGTAAAAAAGTATTCGTATGCAATTTAAATTTAGAAAAGAATGTTCATAACTTGTAACATGACGGTACAGAAATATATATTATAGGTATGATACTCGTATTAAGTAGTACGCTTAAGAAGGCCTAACCATATTTAGTTTAATCTTGAGATTTATTAATACACGATGGTTTCTAATTCTATTTAATACATATAACCACACGAATAAATCGATTCAGAAGAGTTCAATAATTCATAATACTCTCGGCCTTTACAACCAAGGAAACTGGATTGTTTATACATTGAAAATGATGTCATTCTTCTAAATAGCTTGAGAATTTAAATCGCTATGCGCTTGATCTTTGTTAACGAAAGTCGATTCTGGTTATTCGAGATTCCATTTCGTTTCAATCCCGTTCATCGAGTTTCCATCGCCCAGCTTGGCGCGAGTCATTTGGAATACGTTCTCACCAACGTCACCGGGAAAATTAGAATAATTCGCCGATTCTTTCTTTCCCTGAATTTTTTATAAACAATTAACCCGTTACACGATCAACGATAAAATAATGATCTCGTACTGCTTAATAGTGACACTAAAAAAGTTCAACAGAAAGGAACAATGGTAGCCAGTACTTTCTTTTAATTAATCACCTCGAAGAACATAATTTTTTTTCGTCGTTCCTTACCATTTCGTGCCATTCTCGTTGACTCGCTTACACATCCAGTTCCATTTCGTTCGCGTCGAACGGCATTGACTTTGAAACCGCACGGGCGCGACGCTGAAACCGTGGCAAAGCCTGTGGCAATTCCATCGCTGCTCGCGAGCCTCTCGTCCCATACCTGTAAGGATTTCTTCAGCATTTCGCGTACCTGTAAATCAACGGCCGAGGAATCGCTGGGTGCCGTAATCGCGCGTTCCCCGCTTCAAACTCCCTACTTAGCGTTTCATTAACCGGTAACTCGACAGTGACATTGAAATCGCGTGCCGCGTTTCTCTAATGCTAATCTCTGCACTTGCACGTAGCTATCCGCGCCTAGGATACCTTAGACGGCCATTACGCGCGCCAATTTGCGATTACAATTGAGCCATTCGGAATCGGAGCGATGGAAATTCGTTTGATGATTTCTGGAAGAATGTATGTTTTGTTTAGCGGAGCAACCAGAAAGATTTACTGTTAGAAACGTGAAGTCATATTTTTGCAGCAATTACTCTCAAATGGGTGACGTATCTTTAAATTGACAAGGATTTTTTAAATGAGTTCTGTGGATCGTTAGAATCTGCTTTTTACCTTTGAAATAGGGAATAGTGAGGCTGACAGTATTTGTTACATGATTTTTGTGGTTGAATTTGTTCGATTAACATACGATTATGTTTGAGCAGTCAAATAAAATTGAATACATATATTGAAATTAAATTACAATTAAATTCGAGTATATTCGAGTATCGAAACAAACTTCGAGTATATTTCAGTACCCAAGCAAAATTCGAGTGTATCCAAATATCCAAATAACATTCGACTATATTCGAGTACTCGGGCGTGGAGAAATATAGCCGACAGATTAAAATTAACAGCACGGCATTTGAATTTATATATTTTCCAAGTACATTTACAAATGTGTATTTTCCTTATTAACAATATTGACACCGCTCGCCACGCGAAAGTGGATCGCAATAGCGACTACCAAGTAATACTGATAACGCTAGTGAAAGAGACACTCTCCGCTTATTGCACATTCTTTATTCCATGAGAGTTCGATGCACGCCATCGCGAAGCGTGAAGATCGCGTGACGAGAGCTGTAACGTAAAACAACGTTCGTTTCTCATCGCTTCGTTTGATTCTGATTTTTTAGAGTCCCATTGCCGGAGTTTTTATTTCGACGTGAAAGCCAGCGCATTAATCATTTTCTTTGGGCGAGAGAGACCGACGTTGGAATATATATCAAGATATAAATCATTTTGAGATAACAAAAACTGAAAAGAACTTACCATACCGTTTATCGGAAGACGAAGAATTAAAATTGATTTTTCACAAAGTTACTAAAGAAATATACAGGCCTGTCTGTAAAAAAATGGCTGAAAATGCTGCACTAACCGATTCGCATTTAAATAGATCATTGATATTAATTAGTCAAAGTTTCTCCCAGATATTTCCAATTAAATTTTCTCCCATCGTAAAAGGTCGTTGACGTAAAAAAAAATTATACAGAAAAACAAATTACACGTCGGTTACACGCTCCGCGTTACCGTCGTTCCATTCTCCCATTTCTTTTTTGTTTACGATGCTGCATAATGCCGCATAACACGGCCAACGTTTGAAACCGGAAAAATTTCTCAACCGGCGATTATCAGTTGACGATGGTAAAATATGTTGGGGGTGTTGCGAATTTACGAACGAAACCAAAATTAGCATAAAGTGGAAACAATGTGCCCCGAGCGAGCGAGAGAATGAAACGCGTGGCTAATTAACGTGCCGTGAAAAGAATATCGATTCGTGGTATCGAAGGTCGTAATTCCGTACGTGAAATCGTACGTACTCCGCATGCCAACCGCGCGTATATCGACAAACGAGATCATCGTTGTGCCATACATTCGTATCTTCGCGCGGAAATATCGCGATTACGCGGAGCGAGCCGTTGATTCATCGAATAATTTCACGTACGATTACGTCATGTCGTCAATGATACTTCTCTTACATCGACGGGTTGTTAATTGCTGTTGACGCGTTATGTCATCTATCGTTCTACTATTCTACGATGTCCTGAATACATTTTTTAAATCATTTTGGCAATAATACAATAGTTTGTCACTCGCGCCTGGGATTTAAAAATTAAATCAGTTGACACTTTGTTCAAAACACAAAGGGAGTTTCGGAAATTTGTAACTGTGTGTATGCTTGATTCAACGTGAAAGTCTATAATTACTTGTTTCTAGCTAGTAAATTTTTTATTTGTCAGACGTTTAGAAAAGTATGCGAGAGGATTATTCATTTTATCATCTCGTACGTTAGTATCACGATTACTTTACAGATTAATTATGCAAGATCATGAAAGTTCAATTATCGTCTATTACAAAAGCGACGTACATCCCGGTTACTTTCAATAACGTCACCGAGAGACAATGATAATGAGAAACACATAATTTCATAAAAAGTGATTTAGTAAATACTAACGACTCGAGCAGCATTACAACGGGTAAACGATGGAAAGTAACTTTGACGGGCAATTTTGTACAAGGATATCTAAATCAAAGCGATTAACCCGCTAAATTACCGTCACCAGAGCATTGTGCGCGTGGACCTCGTCGGTCACGGTGATTTCACCGTCGCCGCACAGAAGCCCCAGGTTGTTCCTTTCCCTCGTTTCCGTCGTCCTCGATCCTTCGTGCTCCCCGCATCCCCCCCCCCCCCCCACCCCCTCTCCCGTGCTGCAATTCGTATCTTAAGTAATTAGGTAATTCACCGATTAGTTGATCCCAAGATGACCCCCGGGATTCAATCGAACTCCAGGTGTATCTACATTTTTTATCGCTTCACTTTTCCGCAGTTATCGTTGATTTGTTTTTTAATTAAGTGAATATTTTCTTACATACGCGTAATAATAGATAAGATAGTAGGAACGGAGATTATCAATTTATTTCTGGAATGTGTACAATGCATTTTATGCGAATTTGGTGCTTTATTTAAGTAGACGTTGAACGTTAAACGGTTGATAATTTTGGAAGGAAGAATTCTTTTAAAGAAGATGATCTGTATGTATTCGGTATTATATAAAACATGTTTATTTCTGATTAATTAATAGATAGATATAAATAATAGATTCGTAGAAAAGAATGTAGATAGTAAAAAGAATGTAGATAATGCTCGAGAAATACCCGAGGGTCGAACGGTTTATAAAGAAAAGATTGCTCTCAGCTTTAGCGCAGTCCTGAGTTATCAGACAGAATTTTCCTATTGATTTTGATTTAAAGATTTCAATAAATTGAACCATCACTGGGAAAGAATTCGGATACGAGCTGCAGATTTTATCGTCGGTTTTCTTTATTCAATGTGTTTTACTTAATCCTTTTGAGCGATGCCTTATGACGCGCAGGAAGTATAAATAAATGCGCGCAATGCCAATGCATTAAAGCGCATAAAGGAAGGCGTTCGAGTCAGACTTCGACGAATAAAAAGAGCAATGAATGTGCATCGGTACGATGCAGATTTCATGCTTCTCCTTCGTAGATAATGCTCGAGAAATACCCGAGGGTCGGACGGTTTATAAAAAAAAGATTGATCTCAGCTTTAGCGAAGTCCTGAGTGCCGGTGTAGAATTTTCGAATAATTCTCGAACTCTATTCCCGGACTCTGTTGCATTCTCCGTAACGCGTTTCTTTTGGTTTTGGTCGTGAAGGGCTTTTACGATTTCGTTTATCGCCCCCTTGTTTCGTCCAACGTTCTTCTCTCGTGGGATAATCGCGAGAAGTTGTAGCGATGACACGTCTGACCCACGCCCGAGCACACCACTTTACGCAAAGATTTTGAATATGTAACAGTTTCTGTAGATCATTGTTTCATAACAAATTTTTTAATGATGGTAACTTGTCTGTCCTTCGCTGGGACAACCCACTTTGTAATGTAAAGAAATGCAATACGTCGAGATTTCAAGTGCTCTTATACACAATTAATTTTTACCGAATGAATCGATAATAGAATAACGTTATTCTTTATTACTCCCAATCAGAAAGAATCGGAAATAATAACGGTGATGCGTGTGCTCCACGCCGCTGCGCGCCGGTCTAATCTGCTTTTCCGTAAAACGAACTAAAACGTTCTCATACGTGTAATTCATTTTTACCGAATAGATCGATAATATTATTATATTATCGTTATTCTCTATTACTCCCAATCAGAAAGAATCACAAATAATAACGGTGAATCGTCTACTCCACGCCGTGCTGATCTACTTCTCCGTAAAACGAACTAAAACGTTCTCATGCATAATTAATTTTCACGGAATGCATCGATAATAGAATAAAATTATTCTTTATTATTGCATATTATTGCAATCCGCTTCTTCGAAAAACAAATCGGAAAACGTTAGATTCGGTAGCTCGCGGCGCGCGGCGTCTCTTACGCTCTCCTTTTGTATCTCCCTTATCCTCTCGATTCTTCCTGACTTTTTTCCCTGCGGAATATCCCGAGTCAGAATAGCATGGCGATACGTCTGCCCTACGCTCGACCAGTCCAGCATCTCTTAATATGGAGCGAGGAGAGGCTGACTCCATGGTCTTGGCCAATCCCACGCAGAATCCTCGATAGAAGGGATAAATATCTCTTACGCGAGCAACGCGTTTGTGCGTAATGCCTCCTTGTGGTGGAGTAGGTACCGCAGAGAAAAGCATTATCTGTAGGTAGCCCACGCTGTTACCTGCTTCTGCGGACCAGTCGCGCTCCATTGCCGTATATTCACCATCGTAAAACGTGGAAATTAAATTTTTATCGTTCTCTTATTATGGCCTACCGTGGAATGTAATTGGCGTTGATATTAATAATCATCGCAAAAATGGCGGAACGAAGTTTATTGTTTTTGGGGGAACTGGTATGCATTCGCCTTCCTTGTAACGGAATGGAAATTAAATATTACAAAACGAAATGATGTAGTAAATAGTGATAGAATAAAACGTAGGCACTGACTTTGGTGACTGAGTAAGATCCATATCATTTCAATTACTAGAATTTTCATTCCTATCAGATTAATAGAAATCTATAATAATGAATGACAATCGCCACGCTTGACGATAATAAGATTTTGTCAATACTCAATTTTCAGAGCAATGTTTTCCATTTGAATGAATAATACATCGACAAACGTCGGTATTAGATTCCGAGTGCTTCAAATCTCATTAAAATTCACAGAAGCATCGAGGCGGACAAACACGACGACTATTTGAATCGAACAAGATACATCTAGTAGCCTCGATCGGAAAAAGATCTTTTTGCGAATGTTTATAAAAAGACGTTGCACATCGAAGATCGATGTGTCCCTACTTTTTTTCTTCTTTCGTTATGTAAGGATTATGCGAATCGATTCTACATGGAACGAAGGCGAATTGATGTTTGCTTCGGGCTAAATTGACATGGAAAAAAGATCGACCTACTTTCGGAAACTGGGTAACATCGATCAGTTTTGCTCTCAATGTCAATTGGCAAGGTTCTTGTCGCGCAAACATCTCCAGTGGGTATCAATATTAATTAACAGCATGTCGCGATGGTCGCTCGCTTGGATATTCTATTTTTTTTAAGCGGCAAAGAGAAGTTTATAAATAAAGTACTTGTAAACATTGGTAATCGTTATAAGTTTGGTTTATCTTGGCCTTTATTAATCTTGACTTCAAAATTCCCCGGCATGTACTACTATATGAATGATTTATAAATTGATGATTAAAAATATAAACGATTATAATCATTTTTTACGGTAAACGCGCAACGTAAGATTATAGTGGGATAATAAAAAAAAGTAGAAATTTAACGGGAATCAACGTAAAATTAAAACGATGGTTTAAGAATTGGGAAGACTCAAGGTAGAAAGTGAAACGTTAATTCAATACAGATAGCGAGCAACGCGTTGCTTCAAGTGTGATAAAGAAACAATAGAACTTTAAACGAAAGCCACTTACAAACGCGACGATTATTGCTCTATCGAGAGCAACAAGAATTTAAATCCACGAGCATCGTGAAAACGAATTTCCTATCTGCTATTATAGATGAACATTTGTGTATTATTATTTACAAATAAATGACCGCAAAAACTTGAAAAGACGAAAGGAAAGCAACGCGAAATGAGCAGCAAGTTTGAGGATACAGAGGAAAGGAACTGCATCGGCCAACTTTCTGTTGCACAATTCGTGTAAAACGAAATAAAAATTTCATTTAACGTTTTTCATCGTAATCAACGTGAGAAAGTATACTTGTATTTTAACAACCGTGTTCCAACTTTCAAATCTGAACGGACGGAAAGATGAATTCTAAATGAATACATTGTGATTATTAAATAATAAAAAATAACGGAATAGGGATTTATAAAAAACAAATACATCGTAAGTAATTACGCTGGAATCATTTATAAAATAATACATGGTGGTTTGAAAAAAGATGGTAGACAATGATCAAATAAATTATAAAAGCGTACATCGTGATTATTGAAACATAATTACGTCATGTTTTCTTTCCGAAGGTTAGCCGTACTATTTTCAACCGGTATAATTAATTCTCGCGAATTTTAATTATCGTGTACTCGTAGAGTGGGCCGTCATTGTTCCTCGTCAATTATCAGTTGCAATCGTTAAACATCTTTAGCGGCATAGCGGCGGTAATAAAGATGGGAGTGTTGATGCAAGTACGAAATTACTGAGAGACGGTGACAGAACCTTCACCGTCGGAAACAAATGTGTTAATCATCTCGCGCACCGTACAATAATGCTTTATCCCCAGCCACGCTTCCTGTTGGTTGAGAAAAAAAAGTAGCCGACGGTTGATTACGGTAATCAACGTAACGATATTCATCTGTCACGCACGTGGGTAAGAATATCTTGTTCCATAGTGGAAAAAGTTTCGCGTTTATACAGAGTGGGGTACTCAAAACCTACCAACTTAATTTATCTCACTTCAGGTAAATGTAATGCTGAACCCCTTTAGCGCTTACCGAAAACGTTCTAATCTCGTAAGATAAAAAGTTTTACAGTATTCCGTTCAGGTTCATTTTAAAACGCGAAGTTTCCACTGCAGCGATGTATCGTCGTTGGCACTTTTCGTGAGTGTTGCTAACAGTGATATGTCGTTATTTGGCGTTATAAGAGTTACAATTATTTGAATTTAGTAATCAATCGATTTATCTAAGTAGATAACTAAAAAGTTTTTTGGTGTTTGTCTGGTCGTTAAAACCAGTTTAACAACGCACACAGGGGAAAGACATGAACGAGAAAAATGTTACAGCAATGTAAAAAAATACCGCATGATTTTGCCAAACCGTTTGGCTTCCAATTTTGAAGCTTCATCGGAGGATACAACATAGGTTAGGTTTGGCAAAATCATGCGGTATTTTTTGACATTGTTGTAACATTTTTCCCGTTCATGCCTTTCCCCTTTGTGTGTTGGTATACTGTTTTTAAGGGTCTAGGACACCTCGATGCCAGGCCATCTCGATGCCAGCCGTTTCGATGCCAAAATTAATACAATGTGAATATCACGTTGGCCGTTTGATGTTAACGCCTGAATGTTAATGCGCAATTAGCACAGGAATACCGCGCTTATCGAAATATCCTTTCGGTTAAATAATTTATCGTAAGATTTCAAACAGCGAATAACAAATTTATGTTTTTAGGAAATTGTTCCCAAATAACGCTCAAGCCGAATATCGGTGATATATGCTATCTTAATGATTAATTCCTGTAGTTCTCGTCGCAATTTATATAAGATCGGAAAATGACATTTCTTACAATTATGGAAGAATAAATAATTCCTAAGTCTGTAAATTTCCTAAAAACATAAATTTGTTATTCGCTGTTTGAAATCTTACGATAAATTATTTAACCGAAAGGATATTTCGATAAGCGCGGTATTCCTGTGCTAATTACGCATTAACATTCAGGCGTTAACATCAAACGGCCAACGTGATATTCACATTGTATTAATTTTGGCATCGAAACGGCTGGCATCGGGATGGCCTGGCATCGAGGTGGCCTGGCATCGAAACGTCCCAACCCCGTTTTTAACGACCAGACAAACGCCAAAAACTTTTTAGTTGTCTACTAACAATAAGTTATAAGAGTTATCAAACAAAATATCCCTAAAACTGTCATTGCTGTCAAACAACTGACGATTTATCCACAGCGTTGTAAATCAAAATGCTGGCCACGTCTCCGCAGTGCACAAATGTGACGATCCGCATAACTGACCAGTGAAAAAAACGAAGAAAACGGAACGGTTAAAGATGATGCTCGTAAATCCATAAATGGAGTGATTACGAGTTCCTCGTACCGCGCCTACAGAGATCTGCATGACCCTAACTGTATGCAGAACAGAGAGGGAAAGAGAGAGAGAGAGAGAGAGAGAGAGAGAGAGAGAGAAGAAAAGAGGAACATAACTGCAAAGAGGAGCGACGCTGACTAATCGCGTGGTAACGAATGCCGAGAGTCGTTAGTCGTTACGTGCCTTTTGCCCCTTTGTCCCTGTGGAGAAAAAATGGGCCAGTTAGCTAGTGATTTTCGTGTCTAGAACCTTAAATGGTATCACTGTCGATTCCTCGTCTTGGAATCGTGACAGCGTCATGGAATCACGTTCGCGAGGATTGATTGTTAATTTCGTAATGATAATCACGTGGATTTGGAGAGTATGGCAAAACAAACTGGGTGTTCTAGGGATTTTGTTTTATCGCTCGGAGCATTAATTAAGAACATTTTGTATTCCATCTTTAGTTTTTGAAACACAAATTTTTTAAGTACATATGTTACATTTATATGTATATTTATATAATATAATATAATAATGACACATTTATATAATGAACTCGTACAATTATATATTATTTATATATTATGAATCTAACATATCATTTTCTTATTATTATAGTATATTTATTATATATAAATGTAATCATTAACTTTGGTGGATAAAATAGCAATAAAATTACATAAAATCCTGCTGATGTCACATAGATTTTTGTACTTCTTTTGGTTCACTTGCCTTAAGATAAGGAAATGACGTTACGATAAAAGAGGCAACCGCCAATGTTGGAATGAAAAAACAGAAGCGCAAACAATGATCATGGGATTTTAAATGATACAGCCTACAAATTTTAAATCGTTCGCGCCTTGCTGAATAACCCAGTGCGGGAGATACGATCTGGAAACACGAGCGAATAATGCTATTATCTGCACGCAATTCACGTGCGATGATAAAAGTAAACAATAAAGAAGGAAGTGAGTTGTACTCGAGCAACGTGTGCGACCAGAGTCTGCTAAAACTTTTATGAAATCCCGAAACAATTCATTTAATGAATAGTTCATTAAAGCGGTCGAAATATCTTTTACAATTTAAATTAACAAACCTAAAGCTGTAGGAGATGCGAAAAGATATCACGCTTAAGATATCATGCCAGAAAAACATTTCTATTAATTTCTATTTATCCTAAATTTTGTTAAATAGCAGCGAGTGACGTACGCGCGAAACAAGTTTTGTCTCTACAGCCAAATATTTTGGCGCACGCGTAAGAAAAAAAAAGATGGAGAAACAGGATAAGCGAGAATGTGATTGGAAAAGAAAGTAGCAGCGAAAGGTGTTACATCCGAATTAATTTCCGTTTCAGGTTTCGGTCCTCTGCCTAACCGCTGAGGAAATCGAGGCTGAAAGAAGCGGCTGGAGCCTCGACCCGAATACGCAGTACCACATTCAGACAGACGAGGGTCCCGAAAGGTACTTTCGCTTTCAGACATTGAACGGCCAGTACAGAAAGGAAAAAAGGCTGGCCGATGGCACGGTTATCGGTACGGAAGGCTGGCTGGACCCCCTGGGCTATTTGCGCCTGAAGGACTACATAGCCGATCACGAGGGATTTCGAATACTGAGGTAAAGGGAGGAAAGATCAAAAAATGTACATGTAATACAGGTAACTCTGCTATAACACAGTAGATAGGTCCCTAGAAAATGCCGCGTTATGTGAATACCGTGTTATATGAGACCCAGTGTCAATACAAAAAGGGGAATTACGTTCCGACAACTTAGTAAAAACAAACTTTTTTGTTAAATTCTATCCAGGAATAGAATTCTAAGTTAATAAATGATAATTTATTTATGTATTTTCATATAAAGACATTACAGTTCATTATTCTTTCCGGTCATTATTTTAAGGTATTTCAGTTTTTAAATATGTTAAACAAAAATCACTTGATCCAGTGCTGTGGAGGTACAGTGCTGTACAAAGGTTTTCGCAATTTTCTTATCGTGTTAGAGCGAAATAGTGTTATAGGTTGCAGTGCTATACAAAGATTCCCGCAATTTACCTATCGTGTTCGAGCGAAACCGTGTTGTAGGATGCCGTGTTATAGGAGGGTTACCTATATGTATATGTATAATTCGGCGGCAAAAAATAGTTCGAGTTACGGAGATTCCACGTTAAACGATAATAATTTCAAATGTTAAAGGAACACGACAAATGCTAGCGCTCGCGGAACTTTGATAGATAAAATAACAATAAAATGTTATAAAATCCCACTGATGTCATTAAGATTTTCGTATTTTCGTTTTGTTCACTTACGTTAACGATAAGGAAATGTCGTTACGTTAAATGTTTTAAAAATAAAACGTAAAAGATGGGGTAAAAGATCGACGTTTCGATGTTGCTCCTAGGTCCAAAATGGTATACGTGGGTAAGGACAGACCAATTCAGGACGCGGTGACGGAAGCGAAAAAAGTACCAGCTCAGACTGGTGTCCTGGCGAGGCCAAGGAGGCCACCAAATCCCTTCAGGTATTAATCGTTTACTCTATGACATTACTTCGACAAAACGCTCGTGGACAACTGCCGTAGAACGGTAAAATATCTCGAAACAGCAAATCCTGTAAATAAACGATACCATATTCTTCCCAACAGGCAACCAGAAACGAACGACGTTGTCCCTCTAGCTGGTAACGACATCAATTCGGGGTACTATGCCGCCACTACACCCAAACCACGCGTTGCTGTTCCCTACTCGTCCAGTCCCAGCAATGATTACTATTACAACTCGAATCGACCTGGCTTGTCGTCCGGATTACAAAGCTTGGACTACTCGCGACCACATAACCCATACTACGATTCCCGTCAGCGTCCGTCTCAGCTTCTTCGAGCACCTATAGCCGTTTACGATAATCCAGGCTCCCAAACGCCAACTTCGAGAAGTGGTACCGCCGATTATCCGCCGTACGACGGAACGCACAGCACTGCCAACGGTTTTCAATACTATCTGAAGAGACAGTATCACGAGGAAGAACGAGAGCCCAGCGGGGACAGTCTCGGTTCCTTTGGTTACATCGATCCGTTTGGTATCAGGAGGGTGATCTACTACAAGACTGATCCTCAAACTGGTGGCTTCGTTCATAAAAAGAACAACAGATACGTGGGATTCGCAGCAACGCCTTATGATCCGTTGCCACCCGACCTGTCCAGACGCAGATCGAGATCCTCTTCCAAGTCTTCGTAATAGACCCGTTCAGGATCAGTGTCCTAGCAGTGTGCCTATTCCTCCTCGAAGGAGGTCGCTTGATACCGCGTCGACGTTAGATGCCATGTTGGACTGTTCTCGTCTCGCTCGCGATAAACGGTTTTCGAGTTGGGGGTCTGGGGATCCTATTTAGGGTTGCCAAGTTATATTATAGCCACGGTAGAACGCTTTCGAGCTTTGAGTAACGTAGTATCTTTCTCATCGTGGTGAGTGCCAGTCCGGGTAGGTCAGATGGGGTCTAATATTTGTTGGGCACCTACTCACGTAGTTCGTAGTATCTTTGTCAGCGTGGTGAGTGCTAGTCCAGGTAGAGTGAAATAGGGTTTAACATTTGTTGGATGCCTGGTCAAGTTGTTCGAGTGAAACACGCGTGAATTCTTTGAAATTTGGGTAGAACACCGACGTTTCACTTATACAATTTGAACAAAGCACTGAGATTCTACTATACAGGGTGCCCCATGAATAGAGGTAGTCCAGTTAAAGTGCCATACAAGGATAATCCTAAGCAGTTTTATCCTTATCGAAATTGTCACGAACGAATTATCACTAATTACGGACACCTTAAAGTCTGGTTTGATTGATGGTTGGTTGATTCGTCGATTGGCTGCTGATCGACTGCAGCAGCCACTGCGTGCAAGCGCAGTACTTCTACAGTTACTACAACGCCATTACTGGTGATTAGCAGTTTTTAATTTTGTTCATCACCTATGGGGTGTTTGGTGACTAGACTTTCAAAAGCACATTCTGTGCGCCAAGTCGTAAATATGTCATGCCTTTTCCTTTCCTTTTTCTTCAACATCGCGAACGTAATGATTTCTTCTTCGATTATGTCCACGATCAAGTTCAATCTAACGTCATCCATGGTCGATGTTTGACAGAACACTAATAACTTTTATCTGACTGCAAACGGTTGACTGCAGAAAACAAACCAACCCTACTCTGCACTCGACAGCATCAGCCAAACCAGACATTTATACACTCGAGTAGAAGAATTGCGTTCTACTCAAGACTCGTTGACGACAGGGAACGTTTTACCTCAAATTAGGATCATCCCACGATAAAAGATAGTTGGCAATCCTATACTCCGCTACGACCGACAGGACATCCGAAGATCGTTTTTAATCCCAACAATGTTCACCAACTCTTCGCGGAAATTGTACTCGTGAAACTCGTTCCTGAGCGCTGTGCGTTTTCGAACAAATGTCGCTGACCTCGTTAATCGTTTTTCTTTTCGCGTTCGAAGCGAAACTGAACGATGAATCGGATAATCGAGTTGTTGGTGAATATTAACGGAGAGCACGAGAACATCCATCTACCGAATCAAAACAATGCGGCTACCTTGTTGGAACGATCGGACGAAGCTTCTTCTTAACAGTTTTTCCGACTTATACGCGCCCGCCTGTAACGACATAATATTATCGTTACACGGAATTAACGTTACATTTATTTTAAGCGCGAGTTTCTTTAATTTTGACGTGTAATTAATTGCTTGACTAGAGACGAATCGTCCAATCGAGCCAATTGACACCACGCCCATTAGTATAGTTATTTAAGTTAAGCCACGTTGACAACAGCGACGGTATAATATCGTTGCCAATCGTTTTTAAAACAATTTCGCGCCAGTGTTCGAATAAATACATGCGTCGCGATTATTTATTATATGCTTGCGAGAAATATTTCATTCCTCGCATTCTTAATCGTCATTATTGGTCGGACGATGCAATAACTAAAACCCGTAGTATTAACCCTTCGACAAGTGATTAATTAAAATCGTAGATGTAAGATCGAGGGTGCTAACGCGTGTCGTTTGTTTGATCTCGTTTTGCGATACGCGATTGTACGGTCGAACCTGTTTACCATTAATTACAAAAATTTTAATTTATTTCGTTTACAATATACAGGGTGTCCCATTTTAAAATGCTGATGGAATTTACTTGAAAAATATTAGTTGCATTGAGAAATTGTTCCATAGAGGGTTTGTAGAGTTTGGGCGGAACGTTTAAAGAAAATTTGGCCCAAAATTCAAAATGAGGGGCATATGGAACATGTTTTTTTTTCATGTAAACAAAGGTTTTTTTTGTCGAAACATTTTCTCATCGAAATTAACATCTTTTGTAGGAAAATTTGTTCGATGAACTTTATAGTTTGTAAGTTACGATCCTGTACATAGACAGTCCCATTTAAAAATACTAATGGATTTTTCTTGATAATTATTAATTGAATTGAGAAATTGTCCCAGTGGAGTTTGCAAGGTTCGGGCGGGGACGTTTAAAAAAGAAATTTGCTTCACAATTTAAAATGGCGGACTTGTAGACACAAACATGTTTTTTAAAAATAGAAACAGTGTTTTTTTTTAATCAAAAAGAGCATGTTCCAAACTAGATTTTTTTTTTAAATATCCCGGTTACGCGGTGAGGATTAAGCGGTCTAAAAATGTAAAAATAACGAAAGATGGTAGTTTCCATGGAAGAATGTTTTGATAAAAAAAACCATTGCTCAATTTTTTTTTAACATGTTTGTGTCCATAAGACAGCTACTTTTAATTTTTTAAGAACTTTTTTTTTTAAACGCCCCCGCCTCGAACCGTATAAACCCCTCTGGAACAATTTCTCAATCCAACTAATATTTTCCTTAGTAAAATCCATTAGTATTTTAACATGGGACGCTGGATACTATCGAAAGTAAATTAAAATCTTTGCATGAATTAAAAAAATAATCTAAAACCTTGGATATCATCGTTATTTCACGGTCGCGTTTAGTTGTATCATTGAATAGTTAAAAATTGTATTTATAGAAATGTTAATGTCTTGTATTTTTCACGGCCACTGTTTATAACTCAACACAGATCTCTCTAAAATATCACCACTTTCCAATCGCCCTTCAATTATAATTAAACGATAAAAAATTTAAACTAATTTCATGCCACTATCACTATTATGGCGCTCTAATTTAATATCCTAATTTTCCTTCTAAACAGGTTTTACCGTATCTAAATCTAAAAGGATAGCGAGACTTTTGTTCAGGAAGCGAAGAAACTGTAATTCGTGGAAACGATTTTCCACTAATCCCGCGGCTCGGGCGTGAACAAGCCGTCGCATAAATTCTAATTACGGTAGTGCAACGCGAGTCGCGATCTGTCCGATTATCCGACGATGATACCTCGTCGTTCAAAGTTTCACCGGCCTTGACGGAGCTACCTCGTGAAAAGTTTCACCGGTCTCGCGGCGTTCTCTCGCTCTCGTTCTCTCTTACCATCTCCGTCCCCCCCCCCCCCCCTCCCCAACTCACCGAGCACGAAGACTGATCCCCTCATAAGTTTCTGCGTAAATGGAATTAACAATAAAGATGCATTGCTTCGTGACGGAGTGCTGCATTCTTCCTCTTGACCGCCGTTGTCAGTAAAACTCTGCACGTATGTATATAATTGAGAGGCGACGGAACTCGAATGACATGGGGATTCAGAAATTTGGAAAAATTATATCGCGTCATGGAGAATGATTCGAGCCTCTGAAGTATGAATTGATGGCACCGGGATGTCGCGTGGAACGCAACGGCGTCGCCTTGATATTTATAACGCGATAACGGTATAATGAATGAATTATAGTAAGGTATTATTGATTTATAATATATTGGTCGGAAGAATATTATAAATTTACTTAAAACCGTTGAGAAGATTAATAAAATTGACGTTTCACTAATATAATATGCAAGGAGTGAGCAATCGTGCCTAAAAAATTCTATGTATCTCAATCTGAATTATTTAATGAATATTCTTAACCAATTGCCCGAAGTAACATCGCGAGCGATATAAAGCTATTTTTGGCAAGAAGGATCGGGATCATTGACTCGCGAGGAGAGAAATAATCTTACCACGTTATTTTTACTACAAATGTACATATATAATGGAATGTATTGGGATGAGGGGGCCCGTAACGTAACGACTTAATGGCTAAATATTTAAAATGACATCGTGCTTCGGAAATGCGTATCAGCGAGGTGCTCGTTATTTCGATGGTTCTCATTGACGGAACTTCCTGTCGTAGTCATCTCGCCTGTCGATTTGTTGGCTCAACGGCTGCTGGGGCGTTTTCAGCACTGCCTCGCGTGCGTCCGCTTCCTGAGAAATCAGAAGATTCTTGTATCGCGCGCCGAACAATGCAAAGCTTTTTAAGAGATCAGAGATTATTCGTAAAGCGTCAGTAACACGTGTGTCTAAGAGCGATAAAACCCGATAAATGAGATCGCATGACGCGATCTGAAATTTGAAAGACTCTCCGACCGAAGTGAGAGGATGAGAGCGTCGGTGTACGCATCGGACATTGACGTCCGACGCGTCGCGGCGCGGCATAGACAGCGTCGATACCGCCGCCATACCTCGCAATACGTTATGCAATTCTAAGGCATCCTCGGAGTCCCCCAGTTACATTTAATACCATCGCGATCGGCCAGAGAGATCACACTCGCGAGAGATCGTGACCCCAGAAAGAATCACGCGGCGATCGAGAGAGGGAGCCTGTCCTCTCGGCAATGGGGGAGCGTATCGGTTTAAAAGGTTGAGCTCGGAGGCCCGGAGCGCGGGAGCGACGTGACGAGGAAAGAGAGGAGAGAGGAAAAAAAGAGGACGCGCCACCGTAGATGGCGGTAGGTAAGAAGGTAAGGAGGTGGAAGGGGGGAGTGCATTAGAGAGACGGAAGAGGAAAGGTCGTGGGTAAACGCACCTCCTGCTGTCGAATGCCCGCGTAGATGAGGTCGAGGCCTTTCTGAATCTCCTCGCTGACTGGCGGTGGCGTGGGAATGTGATCACCGGTCGCGTGAAAGCCAGTCTCGTCGGCGGTATATTGAATGCTGATCAGCTGTCCCTCGGGACTTGTGTAAGAGTAGCTTCCTCGCTGGACCAGGCCCTCGGCTCGCTCCTCACCCTCGCCGAACGTCTTTACGTAACCGCTCTCCTCGGCGATGATGTTGTTGCCCGTTTCGTAACTGGAAGGAATTCGGGTTCAAGTTTAATTTGACTATTCTTCGAAAGGGTGCTGGAGATTCATTTAAGGTCAGACCTCTCCGAGTTTTAATTGAGATATTTTAGACTGGCCTGGAATTTAATTTGAGTTCAGGTATACCTGACATGTGTGTGATCTGACATTTCATATGAGTTCAGTGATTTCTAAGGGTCCTAGAGTTTAAATTGAGTACAGATACGTCAAAGTGACTAAGAGAGAGTGTACTTTAAGTCTAGATATCGATGTACCTGCTTTTACATTTACGCGTGACCATAGTAACTACGCGAATGAATCAATCAATTTTAATCTTCGGTTTTCCACGATAAACCTCTATCGCTTCCTATTATCGTCTGAAGCATAAAAGTGTACTTATCTAGATTCTCATTACGTTGACTGAAAAGCGAAATCGGCCAACGAGATTCAAATTTAATGAAACGCGAATAGAGAGATTAGCTACGATAAATTGAATTTATTCCTAATACGTTTCAATGCAATTCCCACTAACAGCGTCTATCGATTTGATTTACATTATATAAGTTTTGCGAAATCATCTTGTTGCTCGGATAGCGTCCCATCGAACTCGTCTGACGAAACTGACGGCTACCTCGCAGGATTAGAAAACACGCGAATCACAGCGATTACGCGTGTAAGGCCAGTAGTCATCTCTCATTTGATTCGCCATTAATTATTCTTGAATCATCGCCGATGTATCTCGATATTGTGAAATCGGAGATCTCGCTCGCCGTATCATCGCTGCTTACATGGGAAGCTTTAATTGCGCACTTTCTCCATGGAATAAATTATCATGTAACGTTTCGTCATCTTCCTTCGACGTCGATATCTTCTTTTGCCGTTCCAAACGGTTTGCAGAAGGAGGAAAGCTATTTTAAGTAACGTGGAAAGGTGAAGATGAATTCCTTGTTCCGCGATCGTGAGGTAACCGTGAGTCTTAAATTACCCATGGCGTTAAGACCATGTAATGTGTTTTTAGATTATCAAGTTGAACAACGTTTGGGACAACAGCGAATGCGATGATTGGAGCGAGGATAATAACAGTTTTGTAACTATTTATAGCGCAGAAGTGATACGTCTGTTATTAGAACAATTATTATTCTTTTTTTACGAGTAAGGGATCGTGGTGCTAACAAAATAAAATTAATTAAACTACCTGCCATAGCGTAGTGCCGAACTTTCGGTCGAAAATAATTACTTTCTATATAATCATCGTAATCTGTGACGCTTATAATAAAATTCCTGACGTTCATAATGGACAATCGATCCAAAATAATTCCAAATTTTCTCTGGCGTCAATAATCTTTTCATTTACTACTATCACCGACCGACTAATATTATTTAAACAATTCTCACCTGCTCTTGTACGTTCCATCGTGTTCCTGCTCCTTATTCCAATGCAGAATCGGAATGGGAGTAGTAGACGCGGCTTTCCTCGCGTCGGTCGGCTGATTCTGTCTATCGTCATCGTGATAATTACCGCGCGCATGATAATTAGGGTCTTGCGCCGCTGCCAATCCCAGGATCACGGCTAACGCCTATCGAAACAAAATCACCAGTTCAATACACACGAATGAGGCACCATAAATCCCGAGACAAACGAGACTCGCCGGGATCGAGGATCAATGGAGAACCGACGCGGAAGAACTGATGGCTTTAATGCCACGGGATGTTTTATCGGCTCCTTCGGTATTCGCTCCGATGAGCTCGCAACCAACGCGAGATGAGTGAAAGTGAGAAACAAATGCCAACGCGGGTCGTTTAACTCCTGACCCGCGTGGAGTCTACCAACCCCGACGACTTTGTACGCCTCGGCTCATCCTATGCGGTAATCAAGATTTCCGGTGAACGCATCGAATCTTTCAGGTTTTGCGTTTATAAACGCGCGGCGAGCGACGTTGCGTTAGGTGCGAGCACGTGGTCGAGGAAACTCTGGTCTTCCCGAAAACCGATTACCGGACATGTTTCTATGGCAGTTGCTATTGCATCGGTATTGTACATTTTTGTAGTGGAAATTAGATAGGAATTCATTTAATCGTGCATTTATTGAATTTATAAAAATATTGGTTTGAAACGGTTAAAATGCGAGAGTTTCGTTCAAAAAGAAAGGTTCTTACTTGCATTACAATCTGATACGATTGAAATTAATTGGAGTATTTGAAAGAAAAATCGCGAGTTGCATATATTACAATCTGATACGATAGAAATTCATTGGCATCAATTAATTAAAAATCACCCATCACTCATATTGCGATCAGATATTTTGATGAATTTCATAACAGCAAAAGTGTGCTCATTCCTACGTTCGGTTAAAGTTTACAATTTATTTAACGACGCATAGAACGTTTCGCATTCTTTAAGTTTGTTGATTCGAGCGTCGAACATTAATCCCGCGTTATTCGTTCGGCGTAATGTCACATTGTTCGATGCCGTGGTACGTGTCACCTTATCCTCAATTATTCCCATCCCACATTGTCCCCCTTTCGACGCTTCGGCAAATGCAAATGTACCTTCTCCTCGATTAACGAGTGTCGCGACAATGCATTGGGTCATCATAGGAGACCGACGGTGTGGGTGAAGAAGAAAAAGTACAGGACGACCTCCATCGATAATTTGAATTAAACTTTATCACGCCGCTTTGGAAATTCCGTGGGAGGTGAGATTAGTAAGTTTCGAATTCGTCCGAAAATCAACACTACCGGCGCGCGTCGCGTGATAAGTTTACTCTATTTCCTAGGAAATTTAATTTTTCTCCCCTAACTACTCTGCGATAATTACGCGGTACTTACGGTACGACATATTATAATTTTTACAACCTTCGCTATCAGCAAAATATTAATAAGTTTTTCTAGCGAAACAAGTAGAAATTATTTACAATAATTTCCTCTAAAAAAAACTATCATAGGATCGACATTGATCATGATCCCTTTTCCTGGGGCTAGAACTCATCCCAACTCGTCGCACTAAATAAAAAAACAAATGGCACCATTACTTACCACGTATTTCATTCTCGCAACGAGTAGCAACCCCTTCGAAAAAAATAAATAAAAATGATCGATGGATCTCTCGATTAGAACTACGAAGACCGGTGTGGGCGACGCGCGTAGAATCTTGCAAACGAGCAACACGATCGACTGCGATCCCAGGAGAGGAAAGAAATCCCCTTTTATACCAACTCTCACTTTACCCCTTCTTGGCGAACGATGGGCCACAAAAGACGCCCCGCGTGTTTTACGGGAAAGATCTCGCGCACACCACCTTCGCGCGTTCGTGTAAGTTCGTTTCCCCCGTAAACATTAACTCACGAGAGATCTCCTCAGGGAGGAGGTCTCGGAACGAAGACCTATCGTGTCCTCCTCCTGTTCTGTCTCGAGCGATCGACCTTATTACTCGCTATCGATTGCTATTGCTAGTTACGAGTGCGTTCCCGTCTATTCCCCGATTTTCCTTTTTCTATTCAAAAATATATTTGAACTTGCACTTGGTCCGAGATAAGGCCTTGTCCCTTGAATAGAATTTTTAGTACAATCGTCAAATTTCGTGGTAAAGACTTTCTCCTTTCTTTTGCACTTATGTCTGACCAATACCGGATATATCTACTTCTCGTCATAATCGATATTATCCGAACGGTTAAGTTAATTCTTAGTTGTCAACAATGATATGTCAAATAGAATAATATTTACGTGTAACGTATCAAAGGCAGTAATAATTATATGTAGACATGGACGATAGTGCGGTAATAAATAAATAAAAAGGATTCGAGGCGGTGGAATTTTGAAAAATGGTGAGATGGTATAAATTAAATTATTTCGGAGCTAAAAATTGATCGGGAACTTTTTAACCATCCTGTGTACCTAAAAATGAGCTATTTATTGAAACGACAATGACACGCGAATCTAGTGTAAAGGAAAGATAATTAGAATCCTCCCTGTCGTTATTTTTAACCGTTATCATTATTTTTTTCGTAACCTTGATGCAAGTGGGATTATTTTCAAGTGAAATTTTAAAACTTTACGCAGCTCAAATTATATAACCTCGCGTTAAGAACCAAGTTCAAGAGAACGCCTGCTTCTCTTCTCGTTATTATATAACGCGACCTTATTCCCCGTATAACGTTCGATGATTATTTCTCATACTTTCGCGAGTACACTCCTTTTAGCGTGAAGTAGAAAGGACATCGCTCATTTTTTTCTTCTTCGCTGTCTCTAACATCGCCGCGTCGAACGGAAGAAAATTAGTATCGATGGATATTTATTAAAAATATTTAATGACGTTAGAATCATCAACAAAGGAAGGATTCGGTCTTGAATTATTTGTTTATCCCGTGGATAAAAAGCATGGACGCAACACGTGTTTTCGAAATAATAAAAATCTCCGACTTTGATTAAAATTTATTCGAGTACGCGCTAAATATTTTTCTCACTAATGGTAAATTACTTAATGTCAACTACATTTCTTAATCGGCATCTCTCAATTAGCGCTTATTAATATCAACGGACTCTGCATTTCATTGCCTCTGGAATACAGTTTTGGGGGAACCAGCGATTCTGTTTACGTATTGCGTAACGTGAACCGATTCTTGGTAGAATGTAAAAAAACAGATTGCCGATACTTTCACGAGTGTGCTCCTCCTTAAAACGCAGAACGCCGGAGAATCGAGATCTCTGAGTTTTCTATGAACAGACGTCCGGTAAGATGATTTCAGAAACTTTTTTCTACGTAAGGTCAACAAGGAGCGTTGACGGACACGTCGATAGAATCATTCTTATCCAAAAGATCGGTGGTAGACGGAAACACGGTTATAATAAAAGAGAAAAGAACGTTTCGAAGGCCGTATTAGAGCAGCCGTGTTGCGTTGATCGGAAGTGCAGTTCGCATGAGTGCATCGTAGGTGTGCAATGGCGGTATTGTTACGTATACTCTCGTAGAAGATGCATCGATTCGTTCGTTGCTCAAGGAGTCCGTTAAGATTTTAGATTTTTTCGTTTTACTAGCAAATTTTTTTTTTAATTCTTCATTAGAACATAGCGCGAATCACATTCTTCTTAACCCATCAGTTCTCAATGTTAGAAAAAATAACTAAGTTGATGTTTTTACTGTATTTTACTACTAAAGATATCATGAAAGGAATTGAGTAATCGACCGTTGTAATATTAAGTATAAAAAAGAAGTATTCGCGTAAATCGTACGATACGTAATCGTACGTAAGTCGCACGATCGTACGACCAGACACTTACGCCAATACTTCTTTTTTGTACTTAAAAGTTTAAAACTACTAAATAACTTTTTATGAAGTTGTATTGTTATATTGTTTTTTGTTTCTTTACAAAAAAATGTTAAAAATAATAATAACAATGTTAAAAATAGTTCAGGTATGTGAACACTATGTATAATCCTAGTTTCAAATATCACCTTATGCAACCTTTACTAAAGGTTAATCTAAATTAATAATTTGGAAAATTAATAATTTGGAAAATTCCATTCTATTTTGTGTCCAGAAAATATATCGATACTTGGCCCGAGACCAAACCTTGTCTCTTGATAAAAGTTTAGTAGAAGAATGAAGTAACGCAACGTTTCGTAATAATTCATAAGTTTACAAATATTAAACTTTTTGATATAATAGACGTGTTTCATAAAAAACGTAATTCTTGTTCTGTTGAGAATAAATTGTAGCAGCAAAAGAGTCATTTCATTCAATCACATATTTGAAAAAAATTAATTTTCAAAATGTTGCGTTTACGCAACGTTGGGGATTAATGGGTTAAAACATAATAACGAAGTGGGAACGCAACAGGTGCCCGCCGTTGGAATTTTACACGTTTCACAAATAAAATAAGATAAATATAATGGATTTAATAATGCCAGAGTAATACAATGTTTCCGATAAATAAATTAATTCAACCACTTCTGGTATCTTCGTATTGAATCGTCATGCAAAAGATACAAAAATAAAAGGAAAACAGCAACGCGGTTAAACAAAAATTTGGTAATGTTGAAGTTGTAATTTTGCACGGACCACACCTGATTCACGTAACCGAAGGTACTTCCGGGAGAAGTTTGATTACGAGAAATAGAGAAAACCGCAACACTTCGCACAAGCAGGCGTTTCGAATAATGTAAAAAAATAATTCCATTATCTGTCGATCATTCAAAATGAGGATCCTCGTCATCATCCAGTAATGCGTCGAGGAAGAGTCCCTAGTCTCGTTACGCAAACCAATAGATATGCTAACTACTTTCACAAGCCCCTCCGTTTCCGACGAGACGTCAAATTCACATTCTTCGGCTTACGAGCTGAGTATACAGCGCGTCTCATAATAACAGGGACGCCAGGGGTCGAGCAACGATATGCGTTTATGCATTGGGAGATGACATCACAGTGGTGCGTGATCTAGATTATATACTTAACTCACAAAATTAAACGTTTCTTACACGTTTATGAAACGATACGATATGTCAACTCCATCCGAGAAATCGAAGACTTCCACGACATAAAATAAAAATCTCTTTGTGTCTTAACCGACACAGACTTGAATATATCTTAAAAAATCTGTGACCTAGGTCTCATCATTTTGTCACAATAATGTACAGTCCACTCTCGATAATATGAAACTCGAGAGACCGGAGAAAAAGTTCAAATTACTGAGAGTTCAAAATAATAGGAGTTCAAATAATCGAGAGGGAGGGAGGAGAAAATTCAAATTAACGAGAATTTGATTGAAAGTATTGTACATAGATACATATGTATGTACATATGAACGTATACATTTATCTTTATTTCATATTCGTTAATTAAAAAAGACACTTGTTCTTTATAGAGCTTATGGTGTTTCACTGTTTCAAGAAACACAGTATAAATACAGTACATTATGAAAACGGACTGCAAAATGAATGAGATAAAGATCGGGGTAAATAAACGGCCCATCTATGCCTGTTATGTTATGCACGAACGAATCGCAGAAGTGGGGGACTTCAAATTACAAAAATTTCGAGAGCCATGGCTTCAAATTATATAGTGCTGGCGAGCAAAATGTCCTCGCTACAGCTTTAAATTACCGAGTGGATCAAACATTGATTATTTTCAATTTATCGGTTATTTTCAAGGGACCGGGGGAAAAACTTCAAGCTATTGAGAGATTTAATATTATCGAGAGTCGACGGTATTGCATAAAATTCGCTTATGACATGAAAAACATGTTCGAAAATGTTACCATTGACATATTACAAAACAACTTCTGGCGCGACCCGCACTGCGACCGCGGAAGCGAACGTAAATTAGCTAATAAACAGTTGGTGCAAACCATCGTGTGTGATGCAAACATTAAGGCGCACATTCTTGCTCCCGTGAGATTTATTACGATCGTTAATGTTACTTTTAGGAACTTCGTCTAACAATAAACGAGATAAAAGAATTCTCTCCTGGACTCTTTAAAACAGTATTGTATAATTCAATCTTTGTTCTATTTGTCCGATCTTACGTATGAGGAAGATATACTTATTTTACTAAAAATAAAACGATTTACAGCGCAATACGATATTTTATTACAGGACAAATCACGGGGACACAGGACACGATCACTTTTACACATCCTAGATACAAGGTGGCACTGTATCTATGAAAAAAGAAATTAATGCTGATAGCAAAAATTTACCTTTACATAATTTAGATGTAATATTTTATTCAAGTGTTATCTAATTTTTAATGTTGAGGAGCGCCAACGTCACTATCTAATCGTCGATAAATAGTAGAATCATCGATACTCACCTACGATGCTGGACACGGCTGACATGGTGGCACTGAAACGTAATAAATAATTAATACTTGCATTCGGATAATTTATCTGTAATAAATATGTAATCAAGAGACAAGATCTTGTCTCGGGCTAAGTACAAGTACGCGAGAATGAATTTCATATTAAATATAATTATTTTCAATCGAACTCACAGATCGTAGATTGGATAATAAAAATAATAATTTTAGTAGATTTTGGAATCACTTTAGGGACTTACTCTGACAGTGATTCGAAGGAGGACATGGTGGAGCACAAGGCGGCAATGGGACCAATGTACCGGGTGGTGCATAACTATTGTATTATAAAAAAAATAATTCAGCAATTAATCAAAGGCAAATCTGTCCACTGTTATACAAGCTAATAAAATATTAATATTTTCCATCTGCTTTTCAGAAAGCACAATTCTATAGTTCGTTAACTTTATGTTAATTTAATAAGAAAAAATAATCAGTAATGGTTGTAAAAATATTGAAAAATAGAAATGAACCTCGTGTTATATGTCGTGTTATCTTCGATTGGCGTCTGGGGAGGTTGATATCGGAGCACGTCACCCCATACTTTTTCAACCCGGTCTGCAAGTTCTACGGGTTGATAACTCAATTGCATGGTAGTTTCGGATTCCATTGGAACATCGGAAGGCCTGTATTTCCGTACAGGTGCGTACGATTCAATTGGAGTCAGTGATTTATGATTGTTAGGTATGTAAGAAAGTCTGTGAGTGGTACAACCTGCAACAAATCGTATCGTTCGTTTAAAATTCGATACTTAATATTTAGATATTCATCCTATCAAGATTTAATCTGTAACTATCCCAATAATCAATTTCCAACTTTGAAATACTTATTATTGGATATTTAAATATTTACGTAATTCAATTTCAGATATAAACTCTGAATGATGGCTTGTTAACTGTTTGAGTCCCAGGGACCATTGTACAACATTATAGAAAACCGCCAAACAGCGCGACAGCGCTTGTCTTTCTTTTATTTCTTTATCGGTTGCGAAGAGGCAAAAAAATTATTTAAAAAAAGGATCTCATTTAATATGTGAGCAATGTAAAAAATGAGTTCATGCAATATGTTTTGATAAACATCGACGTTACAAATTATAAGTGTTATTCTTCATTTAAATTGTTTGTTGATAAGACTACAAATATTTTTAATTTTTAATTCGTTACTTTGTGAAATACATCTATATTATTATACAGTGTGTTTCCTTTTAAAGGTAACACGAAGTATTTCTATCCAGTGACTTCAGATTGAAATGGGGTTTTCGTGAGCAGCTAGGGAATACTGAAATACACATTTTTTGACGATTTTCAAGTTTGTAGCCTTTTCATTGTGCGCATGCGCAATCGAACATGCATTTTTTTAATGGCGACATGTATTTTAAACACCTGATTTGGATATGCCGAATTTTTTAGTAATTTTGGCTTTTAACCATGGCTCTAAAACCAAAATTGACTGAATGACAACGAGTTAAACTTTCAATTTAAATCGATTAATTTTTGTTTTAAACTTTAAAGAAATTGACACAATTTCTGTAATTTCTATGATTTGTTTTATAAAATCATTTAAGACCAATACTTATTTTTTAAATTGTTCGAAATTTGATTTAATTAATAATTAATAATTAATCAAATAATTAAAAAATTGAAAGTTTAACTCCTTGTCATTCGGTCAATTTTGGATTTAGAACCATAGTTAAAAGGTAAAAATGACTTCAAAAAAATTCGGCCCATCCAAATCTGGTGTTTAAAATACATGTTGTCATTTAAAAAATGCAAGTTGTATTGTCAAAAAATCGTCAAAAAATGTGTATTTCAGTATTCCCTAGCTCCTCCCGAAGACCCCATTTCAATCCGATGTCACTGGACAGAAATATTTCGTCTTACCTTTAAAAGGAAATACACTGTATACGCGTAAAGTTGATAAATATTTGAAGTTTCGTTTACTAAACATTATTGAGAAGATAATAATGAAATATAAAATGTTTCAATTGTATTATTGATATTTTAAAAAACGGAGCTACGTGATGTACGTGCGTCAGTAAGGTTGAGCGCGCTACTCCGGCAGTCAGTAACTGCACCGTCCGTTTTCCACACCGCTCGAAATGTATTGGGATTTTTCGGAATAAAATCTAAATAACTGATCCTAATCGGTATTTTGATTGGACACATACATTCCAGAGGTGCGGCAGGAGAAACGAGATTATCTTCTGGGCGTATTTCCGATTGTAATGGCTGTTGTTTCCACGTGTAATCATGCTTTTGCGTCGTTACTTCTTGCATAGGACCGCTGCCCAACATTTGCTTATCGCAAGGTGTCATAGGTGTTTCTGGCTTTACACACCAGTTTCCCAGGAAACTCATCTGATCGTTTTAACGAGTATAATTATCGATTCTCGATTATTAAACTGATCAACAACAAAGATTAACGGAGGAGCGCTGGGATTTTGAAATATGTTTACTACTTAACAATTACGTTAATCGAAAGAAACTCTGATGCTCAATAAATTCTAGGAATCTTCGTAATTGACTTAATAAATTTTCAACTCTTTACCCGATGAATGGTATCGTAAGACAAAGGACACGGCGAGAAAAGAACATTCCCAGGCTGACGTATCGGTTCACGCTTGTCTCCCCCGCAGCCAAAGTAACTGAGAGCATAAGTGGTGTTATCGTCGAAGCAACAATCCGCATTCAACAAATTATCCGTTTCTTCAAGCGTGAATGGTGAACGTGGCTTCTCGCAGTGCGGCCAGTAGCTCAATCTGTAGGTAGTGCAGACGTCCATGGGCTCGGTGGGTGGATGATATTCTAGTTTTTGATTCCAAGGTTGGTCCTCCTGTAACAGTTAAACAATTCGTAAATTTTGATCGTTGATGCATAAGTTCGTTCCTATATTTAAAACTTAAAAAATGGACTGTAATAAAAGATGTTGGCATTACGTAATACGTCGATTGAAAGGAAATTTTGTGCTGTACAAGATAGTGTGTTTGGGTTTTCATTCGATTTAATTTTTCTGGACTTTCAGGTCGTTATAGTTAAAAGTCAAGAGGACAAAAACAACAATTTTCGGCGTTAACTTTTCTTGGCGTTAACCGTTCCCATGGATTGCAGGTGTCGAACTATCGTGTATTGACCACATTGCATCACCTGAGCCAATCCCCCGGTTTATTAAATCGTTGGAAAGGATAGAAAAACAAAACAAAATCGTTGACGCATACACAGTTTTCAAACATTTAAGATAATCTTATTCTTCAACAAAAATTAACAACTATTTAATCGGTAATGTAATCTCCTTTGTTTACGACTTCTTCCCAGCGTTCAATAAGTTTTGCGATGTCTCGGCGGTAAAAATCGCTCGGCCTTGACTGGAAGAAATCGTCCAACCAAGGCGGCGTTAAGGGCGTTGGATACCCTGAGCAAAACCCGTGCGTGACTTCAGCGACGGGTGGCGGACAATATGCGAACTACAGGCGCTTGAGGGGAGTAGTGTCCCCACTTTGCTCTTACGCGTCGAAGTCCCCCCGGCCCGCTGTACCCCTTACGTCCCGCTCGGGCCCACCGACAGAGTCAGATACGCACGCACACCTACAGAAACCATTCGCTACTCCGGTGCATTTCATGTCAATGAAACACGTGTTACCAGCTGTCATTCTCTGATCCATTTCAGTTACGAATAAGCACCGTTTTGATTTTGGTAATCATTTCTGTTGTGACTAACAATATAGGATTACAATTCGATAACTAGTATCAAAATGGTATAATTTATACAATTTGACCATGACTGAAAAATCACGTAAAAATGTGAATCCATATAATATAATGGTAGGTATGTATATGGATCAACTGTCATTGCATTGCATACGAAACTCAAGAACTCTGACATAATAGAACAAATTAGAATCAAAGAGGTATCGAATAAAGCGATAGTAGCTCTTTGCAAGTTGGTGACATTTTCCGAATTGTCAAACACTGCCCAGATTTCACCATGTGGAGGTCGCTATTTTTGAAATCCAAAGTCAGAACTAGCGCGAAATACACCCGTCGGTGTGTTTTCCTTCGTACTTGTTCAAGGCCCCTTGAGAAGTGCCGGGACCCTGTGGATTTCGGTAGGCCTTGTTTATACCCGCAACGGCTAGGCACGGCTAGACGTTGGAGTTCTTTGAATTTTCACTGCACGAGAAGGAGTGACCGCGACGGAGCGAGGGAGGAAGAGAGAAGGTCTTTTATGTGGCGAAAATCGGGGTTCGTCCAACGTCTACCGGTCCCCGGTATAAGCAGGTATAAGTGAGGCCTGCCGAAATGTACGAAATGTACGTGCTACCTTTCTCGGTTATAGAATGCTACGGTCATCGAATGCACGATATGACATTGTTACGGCGTAAAGTAACGTATACCTGTTCGATTACCCTTTTTATCTGAATGTAAGTCACCGGGATTTTGTCACTACGTTGGGAAAACCTAGGATTTTAGACTCAACAATGACAAACACAAGAGTAACGTGAAATCTGGGACGTACTTGTTTCACATATTGTTACAATATTATTGTAACAGTATTATTCTTTAATTATTCACGTGTTTCGTGAGAACTTATGTATGTATGTCTAACTTTCTTAAAAAAATTTTGGTTTCATTTTTTTTCCCGTAATAGGAAAGATTGACAGAATAAAAATTGAATGTTTATTTGACGATCAATCTGACCGTGGATTATATCTGCGAACCAGATATAATTACCCCTCGCTGTGACTTCACGGCGGCGCGCCGCTGAAGGCAGTGCATGGATTTACGTTATAAATTCTCCAACCCGTGTTAGATATCCGATTTGGATAATTAATGGCTCTTTTGATAGATAAAAGATGAATATACAATCGTTATCGTTCAGAATTTCTGTAAATGGCTTTTTTCTGTTCCGGAAAATGTTTTTAAACTTTTTAACGCTCTTTTCTCCACGAAGATTACATTTTTCCAAAATTCTAAAATATCATGCGCATTCCTTCATGTTTTATCTTTCTAATGAGCCCTTGATCATCGAAATTGGTCAAGAAGCATTCTATGGGAAACGCAGAGCGTTATACCCTTACGATGCATTGCGTGGTGGAGACGGGACGGAAAGTCAAAAAGGCCCGAGTGGCACGAGTTGGCTTATTCGCATGAGTTTAGAATGGATTAGAGTTGTGTGCCGTCGGTGTGATTTTCCGCTGTAACGGTAAACACCTATACATTGACCGCACGCCTAGCCAACTTACACGCACACCAGCTCATGCTTGTGCGTTAGGTTCGTAGTGGGGGAAGGAGTTTCGGCTGTTCTGCCGCTAAAATTGGGGTCGCTAGCAGATGCAGAATATTTTTCAGGATTTTTCACGAAAATGGGCGAAAACACGCATTAGCTCGTCGGATGCACAGGTCGTAATTCTCGACCGATTTTGATGAACAATAGCTCGTTTGAAAGATAAAGGATGATCCATGCGTTGTCGAGAAGCCGAATTTTGATAAAAAATTTCTTTCCATGCGTAAAATTGTCTTGAACTTTAGCAATTTTTTGAATCACTATTTGTTGATAAAAAAAAGGTTTTATCAAAATTCGGCTTCTCGACAACGCATGGATCATCCTTTATCTTTCAAACGAGCTATTGTTCATCAAAATCGGTCAACAATTGTGGCCTGTGCATTCGACGGCGTAAACCCTTCCAAAAAGGGGGGGTATCCAACGCCCTTAAGATATTCTTATAATTGTAGCGACTCCAAAAATCCACAAAAATAATGCCGAATGAAAAAACCAAACGCGCTATCTTGTAGTGCGCAAAACTTCCTTTCCATCAACGTATTATTTAACGTCAAAATCTTTTATTTCAGTGCTCATTTTTAAGTTTTAAAAATGCGAACGAACTTATGCATCAACCCAATAAAAGTATTGTATGGATCGTTCTATCGCTCGCTTCTACGCTGGAGTTTTTATGCGAATAAGAATTTTCTACGGAGGCAGAGAGTACGTAATAAAAAATTGATTAGGTATTCAGAATACGCTTTTATAATCTTCTAACGACGAAACGTATTCCCGTTCCGTTTCACTTTTTGTATTTGCATAAAATTCGGAATGTATTACACGTTTCATTTCTGCCGCAGGGAGAGTCAAGGCGTTACGGTTGAAAGGATTAATAAAGTAAGGACGATTACTTTTACTGGAGCTTCGTTTGGCCAATAGCTGAGTCTGTAGGTGGTACAACCATCCATGGGAACATCCGATTTCATGAACTTCCTTACAGGAGCATACGACGTGACGGGTAAGTGACATCCGGATTGATAATAACTTAATCGATACGTTGTGTCGTCTGTGAGAGAAATAAATAAATTTTACGATGCGATAAAATTGATGTAGGAATGAATTTAAAATCGTTACACGTTTAAAGGGCTAACACTTGGAGATTGTTTATTGCTCAAACTGCAGATTATTTATTTTTTTTTTTTACCAGATAATGCCGCTGCTGGGCAATACAAATTCTGTTGCGCCTTGAAGGGCTCGGATCTTTCGGCAGATTTCCAAGTATAATCGTGCTTGTTCGTAGTCACGTCTTGCATCGGACCTCTTCCCAGCCACTGTTTTTCGCACGGTGTAATAGGAGTTTCTGGCTTTGCGCACCAATTACCAAGGTAACTAGCCTGCAATAAATATATATATGGCTAGTTGAATTCATTAAAAAAGTGTAATTATCAAACCCTTTTAATTAGTCTTGCTGTCAGTGGAGTTATAATTAAATTTGAAGGTTTTCTAATACACTCGTGTACGAGAGTTAATCCAGGATATATTATTTCTATTTCTTCGATGTCCAGCTTCGACTGGAGACAAATTAAATTTCAGTAGCCTACTTTATGAGTCGTTTCATCTGAAAGTGGCCCTTCACCGACGGTCAAACAATCTTCTGGTCGAAATGGGTGGACAGTAGTGCTGGGCCCTTCCCAATAGGAAAGCCGATACGTTGTGTTTTTATCCATCGGTACATCGGATTTCCAGTAATACTAGAATCAACGATTTTTTTATCCAGATAAAATACATTAATGTTGAGCATTGCACAAAAATTCTTTTGGCGCGTGGAAGGGTAGGATGATAGCAATTTAGTAAAAAAACACATTGTCAAGGGTTTTGCAATTAGCTTTTTCTTTTACATATTTAGAAAGGTATTGTAAACATGTTGTATTTATTTATATTATTTTTACTCACACGAGCTGGAGCGAAGGACTTTGGTACTTCCGGTTGAACATATTTCTAAAATGAACGCTTCGTTAGAATTATCTTTTTAATAGCGCTTGCCGCGAAAGGACAAAGAATAAAGTTCTTCGATAAACCGATGCACCGATATTGCAATTCTCGCTGATACCCTCTTTTTCCATATGGGTCATTCCGCGTCAAAAAACTGTTTTTTACACACATGGTCGACAATTTTGATGAATTTTTGTGACCATGTGGTGTTCGCGGAGAAAAAAATTTTGGTAAAAAAAAAACTTCGAATTTTGGAAAAATTTTTGAGTTACAGCCGCTCAAACTTTTAGGTAAGGTTATATTTAAAAATTCATATCTTCCGAACTATTAACAATATCGCATTCCGACAAATTCGGCTGCATTCATGAAAGATTAAACTGTTAATAAAAAAATACATGATTGTCAGATAATGTTTATAAACATTGAAAAAGTTAATTTGAAATAAAGAAATTACTCTATCTGCGAAAACAGGGCAGCAAATTTTCTCGTTATTTTTTTACAACAACTGCGAAGCCTTCACTAGAGAATGACGCAAGAAACTCGATGGTCGTTTTAAAACTTTTGGAGATATGATTTTTTATTCACCGGCGCGCGCCTCAGTGGCAGTCGTGGTAGTCCAGTCAAATAGTAGTTTGAAGTGGAACGTTGTGGTGTAATTGTTTTTAGTGACTTACTTTATGTATTTCAGGGTGCCCAACACGAATCTGAAGTTGTCCAACAACATTTTTTACGCCAAATATGACAAATCATCAAAAAACACTAAAAATTTTTGTTTTTTGCTTATTACTTGAGAAATAAGCTTTTTACGCAAAAGGTGGTTCAATATAAAAATAAAGAAGAGAAAATTACCTACATTTCATGTTATTATCATTTTTTGGTGCGGCATATGGTTTCCGCGGAAAAGAGCCTAAATTGAAAATCTAACTATGGTACCTTAAAGTGCAGACTTCTCCCTTTAAAGTGAAAAAAAATCTTTTAGGTATAACAATTTTTGGCGGAGTTATGCTTATTTGAAGTTGGGCAAATTTTTGACGTAAATTTTTGTTGCGTTGACTTTGTTCCCCAGTTATAACGCTCTTTTCCGCGGAAACCATATGCCGCACCAAAAAATGATAATAACATGAAATGTAGGTAATTTTCTCTTCTTTATTTTTATATTGAACCACCTTTTGCATAAAAAGCTTACTTCTCAAGTAATAAGCAAAAAACAAAAATTTTTAGTTTTTTTTGATGATTTGTCATATTTGGCGTAAAAAATGTTGTTGGACAACTTCAGATTCGTGTTGGGCACCCTGAAATACATAAAGTAAGTCACTAAAAACAATTACACCACAACGTTCCACTTCAAACTACTATTTGACTGGACTACCACGACTGCCACTGAGGCGCGCGCCGGTGAATAAAAAATCATATCTCCAAAAGTTTTAAAACGACCATCGAGTTTCTTGCGTCATTCTCTAGTGAAGGCTTCGCAGTTGTTGTCAAAAAATACCGAGAAAATTTGCTGCCCTGTTTTCGCAGATAGAGTAATTTCTTTATTTCAAATTAACTTTTTCAATGTTTATCAACATTATCTGACAATCATGTATTTTTTTATTGACAGTTTAATCTTTCATGAATGCAGCCGAATTTGTCGGAATGCGATATTGTTAATAGTTCGGAAGATATGAATTTTTAAATATAACCTTACCTAAAAGTTTGAGCGGCTGTAACTCAAAAAGTTTTCCAAAATTCGAAGTTTTTTTTTTACCAAAATTTTTTTCTCCGCGAACACCACATGGTCACAAAAATTCATCAAAATTCTCGACCATGTGTGTAAAAAACAGTTTTTTGACGCGGAATGACCCATATGTCACGTAAAGAAATATAAATCACATTTTATCGTCGAATAAAATCAGTTGAATCCGTAAAAGGTGTACTCACGTAGCACGTGGGTTGCGGCATACAACAGCAACAACAGTTGCAGCACTCATCGTGACCCAGCTGAAAAGCGTGCGATTGCTTTACGCGAAGAAGAGAACTAGCATTCGTACGCCCAGTTTCAACAAAGATGAATAAATTTATTCATAAACGGACTCATTCGTTCCATTGTTCGTGATTTTGTAAGAGCATACGATTCGTCGTTGATGAAACCGCGCATCGAATGGAAAATAATGAGAACTCCAGGTTCCAACAATTAACTACAAACGATCGACCAATAAAAATTAAATCGGCAAGGCAAAGATAATTTCGTAAAAAAGACTTACTCGAATTTTATTTTTCGCTTCAATGATTGACTGCGGCTGCGCGCGCGTCGTTCTACGAAGTGTAATGGTGTTGGATTAATGTCAAAGATTTTAAAGAGTAGCGATTGTAAGTATTTGGATTGGAATCTTGAACGTAACGTTAAAGGTTAGTCGCCGGGATAATGATTTAAATATTAAGTTACTATGGTGGCTCACGGTTCTGGTGGGCAAATTTGCATTATGGCAACGATGATTTCTAACGAGGGTTTCGATATTCAGCTTCACGCGAAGTCTGCAAAACGAAATTTAGATCGGCCTTCCTAATTTTGAAATTCTCCTAATACTAATGACAGGGAAAGAAACAGCAAACAGCGCAATTCCAATATTGATAGCTATTGATTTTTTAAATATATATACATGCAACATTATAGACGGTGCTGCAACGAGGATAACAAATTAATCATTTGGCAAACGAGCGAAACAACATTTCTTCAGCCATTAGAAAGTCTTTTAAAATCAAAATATTCATGATTAATTAAAACCGGAAGGGTGATGTAGGTTTACTGAGAGCAAAATGAAGTGAAAAACACATATGAGTATAAAAATGAATTTAACTTTTATTACCCACCCTATTCGAGTGCACAACGATAGGCTCGTACAAGTCGTGTAAAAAAACCAAAATGAAGGCGCTACGCCTTAAATTATGATTGTAACCTTACATTTATATCTGGGGCATAACTTAACAATTAATGCAATAATTATGATCTACGCAAGACTACATGTCGTGTTTTTAAACATTAAAAACCATTCCGCTCTCCTTTCTGCTTAATTGATAAAATTACGATTGTATTTACATTCATTGCATTTGACGTTTTATCAAAAATACCACTCTTTTCCGGCGTGTCGAATGGAGTAAAACTGTTCAAAAAGTTGACTAAACGTAATTTTTAAAATTGAGTTTTTCCCGCACGAGTCCGACAGGAAGGCACGCGCCGTTTCAATAAATAAATACCAATTAGAAAAATAAAGTCAAGCAGCTTGAAACATAACTGACTACAAGGATACATCGAAAACCTCTCAAAATTTAAATATACGAATTATATGAATGCAAACAGCGATGGGAAATAACGAGGTGCCTTCAAGCGAGCGTTAGACCGAATTTCTGCGCTATTTCCGGAGAATGGGAAGTCGCGACGGCGAGTAAAAGCGGTATGTCTGCGGCGTCGAGATCGAGGGCATTCGTCAGGTTCGCGACACTCGCGTCGCAGAATTCTGCTGCCATCAGCATTTCGGTTAGCGCCTCGCTTCTCAGCCACATCTCCCGCAGCTTCGCCTCCAAGATACCTACGCACTGCAACGGAGAGCATCGTCAGACACGAAACTGACAAATTCGAAAATGTCCAACATTTCTCCTACAAATTCTCTAACAGTTTGCAGAAATGAATTCGTATCTTACGTGCGAAGGCGAATGATACTTCCGCCACACGTAGGCGAAAGCTTCCAGCATATTGGAGACCAGACGCGACATCCCGACCGATAAGGGCGCAGTGTGCGAGGGCGTGTTATTGGATAAGATTCCCACGTGCCACGTATCTAAATCCGCTAAAATACAAAGTGATTCTGCAACAGGTTGGTCAATCGTTGGAAAGTGGACGCCAGCTAGGCATTCCTCGCGCATGCAGTACCACCACTCTTTCTCGGCTTCGGCATTCTGCTCGTCGTTATTCGCGTTACGCTCGATTTTCTTTTTTCTCCTCTTCTTCTTCTTCTTGGTCAAACCTTGCAAGACTAAGCCCCACGTGTAACTGGTGTCCAACGAGTTTCCATTCACGTTGGTCATTTCGTTTTGGAGGAGAGTGCTCGTAAATCCGGTATCCTCGCGCGGTTCAGCCTTCTCCAGTTTCTTTGATCTGTAAAGATTTGTATCCGGAGAAATTTATTCATGAATATTATTACTAATTATTACTATATTATTATTCGTGATTGTTGTACAAGATTGAGAACTAACCGTGGCATAGGTAATTCAACAACGCTATTAGCTTCCATCAACGCTTCCAAGCTGCTCGATCTCGACAATCCAACGTTTCCGTCACCAATCGTACTACCGCATGTTCGCAAGACCTCAGTAGCGTTAGTCGGGGTTTCCAACACTTGCTTACACCCATCGAAACTTTGGGGAGGTACGTAGCCTTGGCCATTACATTTCTCACAAAAGCCCGCCGACTTTGAAGCCATACCCGGAGGCGTCTCCGGTTGCGACTCTATACTCTTCGAAGACTCCGGAAAGTTTCTCTGAATAATTTTCCGCAAAACTCCTTCCGGCAATTGCGCTGACGTACTAGGCACCCTGGTGAACATATAAGAGCACTGGCAGTTGTATCCGAACCGAGGTCGCGTGAGAGCCTTCGCAGATTTCTCCTCGTCGCCCAGAGTGAAGAATACTTGGGAATCTTTCGTCTCGCCGGCCATGCCTTGACCGGACTCGAAATCCGGTCTGCCAGAATATAGTTTTAGTGTGTCCACGTAGGTATCGCCGTGGCGTTGAAATGTGTCAACCTTAGAATTGGCGTACGTCTCTCCCGTTTCCCCGTTTTCCAGCTTCTTCTCAAAGTTCCTTAGGGGCAATTCCGCGTTTTGCGAGCCGTTCTTCGTCCAGTCAGTTTCTTGGGGTGCTATCTCGCTTACTATTATTTTCACTTTACTCGACGCGCAAGTCTTGTCCGAGAAAATACCCTTTTCGGTTTCATCGCGATCACGCGCGCGATCCTTGGAAATGAGCATCGCGTCTATTTCGGATTCCAGCGGTTTCAGCATGAACGAGTCAAGGTTGGATTTAGTAGAGCTACGTTTCATGGGACTAACGGACCTTTCTGTTCTCAGTCGTTCGGCAGTGTATTGTGGGCAGGATCGTCGCGTGGCCGCATTGGAAGTTCCCGAATCACAGATACGCGTTTGCGCTGGTATCTGTTTGCGAGAAGAAACACGGGACTCCCGTCGGGACATTGAGGCATCACGTTCGTTCCGGGCAATTCTCTGATTAAAAAGGTGCGGTCGTTTGATTCGAACCTGCTCGAGAACACTGGTAGCTTCGTGCATTTCTTCTTTGGTGATGCAGGGATATTCTTGCCGTTTTTGCACGATGCTGCTGCGAATGAAATAGGAGAGGAAAGAGAGAATGGAGTTGATCTGATTGACTTTCCGAGGATCACCCGCGATTACGGTGTGCGCCGTTCTGATAGGATTTCCCAATGCGCCATATAAGTCCCCTAATTGGGCCCACAGGGGGTTACAGGGATACCAGGTACCCAATTTTTCCATCTGCAAAATAAAGGAAGTTCGCAATTATCTGCAGTAGTGGACCGCGGATGTGGACCAAGGCTGTTATTATATTTCGAGGGTAGTTATCGTTATCGCATTGATTGCGTAAATATAAGTTACAATGATAACAGGAGTCCTTATATAACAAAAAAACAGTAATTTCTTTGTCTCACCAGCTGTCTATCGTGGAAAGGCAGTGTAGTGTTTATCCAGCCAAGATGATATGTCAGAACGGCGGTAACGACAGTGCTCAAGAAGCTGTAATGCACACCTTGCTGTGAAAATCGACTTAACCCGCCAAAGAGGTGTCTTTTATTCATGTACTTACAAGTTCGTCGACTTCGTATCGATGTCGTCCAGCAACTGGCACATTTGCTGCAAGTTATACTCCAATGTGTTCATCTTGTGCTCGACTCTAACCGAATTAAGTAGCACGTCGTGCCACAGCAAAGGGGCTCGTACGATTAACCCTGTGTTAACGTTCATAAGCTGACGTAACAACGAGACGACGAAACGGGAAGACGATTTGTAAAGTCGCTCGGAAAACTGCATTCCCTTTGTCTGACCGTTCACGTTATTGACCTCGACGCAAGAATACCGCAAACGATCGAGCATTCCCTCCAAAAGAGCCATGTGTTCCAAAAGGCGAGCTTCTACTTTTCTGAAATACAACATATACGGTAATTGTTACGATAAATATTATTATACAAGTTGCATGCACTTTAGAGGGTAAGACACTTAAAACAGATTGGACAGATGATTCAAACGTTTTTGTAATCGAAAAACAGTACCAAGTATTCCTGTACGTCAATAAATGTATGTTCATCAAGCAAACGATCATGCTCAATGAATGAGCAAATATATCGAACCTTTCGTGGCCTTCCGTCAAACGCACCAGCATCGTTAATCCGAGCCTCGTTTTATGACGCTTCGCCTGCCCGTCACGGATATCGGTGCCATTCTCACCCCAGTGCTGCATTCCAAAAGCGTCGTCGGAATCCGATCGTCCGAGGGAAGTGGACACCGCTCGCAGCCATCTTCGACGTAAACTCGATAGACTGCCGATTCCTGACGATCCACTGCTCTCCAAGGATTGCGAACCTGGATTAGCATCGCGTTACGTCCCGAACAGTGAACACCTCCCGGCAATGAAACGCTCTAACTTGGCGTGAACTTACTGCCCATCAGTGGCGGTATATCTATGTCCCATCCACTGCCGGTACTCGAGCAGGTGGAACTTTTCCTTGGACCGGGGTTCAGCTCGGTACCTGACAAATTTCCGGAACTTGGACGCGACACTGAAAGAATTGATATCTCATTCCAAAGCTTATAGCTCAAAATAAATCTCTCGAATTTCATTCGATCGTTCGTTTCGGTTCGAAAGAATGGCACGCGTAAACGGTGGATGATACTTACAGAGGGTTCGCACGCTGGAGTTAGAATCCAAGTTCACGGAACGGCCCAATCCTTCATCCGACACCCTCTCGCTAAAGGGAATAAATTAAAGATTGCACCGAAGAATCAATCGAGTTATGCCACTGCGAATAGTTAAACTCACCTCTGCTTGCACCCATTGTGTTCCGTGGCAGGGAATATTTTTGTGCACATAATACTGGGCGGTGAATTCATTGAATGAATCTTGAAAAAAGAAATGGCACCTTGCTCATCGTGACTTTTAATATCGGTACGTTTTAGCGGCGATATTACTCATTAATTATATTTAGGAACCACGTATGTATGATCCGAAAATGTTTCTTTGAATTTACCTTAAACGAGGATCCTCTGTAGGTCATGGCCACGGTACCGAAAACCATTTCGCTCAACAAACTCACGTCGTCCTCGGCCATTTTTTCCCGCTGTTGAGTTATAAATATTTTATTAAATCTACGCGCGTCAATCATTTCAAGCCTGTTGGAACTGATTACGCGGCCTCATTGATTAGTTTCATATCTTGCATGTAATATTCTTTGATTATGTGGCTCCGGGTGTGGTAAACAATACTTTGTTAACACTATGTTTACGAGCGTTTTTACGAGCATTTCTACGAGCACCCGTCAAATTGACAGTTAAACGAAAATACGCATTTTCTTTACAGAATCGATTTATTCAATTTAAGGCTGATCAATTTACGATGCAAAATGATTCAAATTAATGCTATGGTTTTTGGGATATTTCATTAAAAAATTTGAAATCCGTCAAATTGACGGGTCCCGTAAACCTAGTGTTAATAATGGTGAATTTTGAAAAAGATCATGTACTTTGGTCCTTGAAAATTTTACGTTGAATATTTATGGTATTTATTAGATTGCGATTACCTCGAAATCCCGGCCGGGCCCGAACTTAATTGAACCCTCGTTTCTGCGCTCGGCATTGTTTTTGAGTTCACCGTTGGTTGTTTTATTCTTACACCACTGTTTCTCCAAAGTGACGGAATCAAATAGAAGCTTTCTGCCACGCCACTCGCATTCTCGGAACAACAAGATCCGAACTTGATCTGTTCCAAGCCAAAGTGCTGAATTCCTGTCAAATTATCGAATAAAACGTGTAAGCAAAAAATTATTAACCCAGGATCCCAAAATTCATTATCCGTCACTGCGTAATATCGACTATAACTTTGTGCTATAAGTAAAGTAGATTAAATAACTATTAGCAAAACAAAAGGTAATAAAAAGATACCAGGTCTTTTACTCGTATTAATATTATAAATTCATGGATTCATTGTTCCAACATTTCAAAAATCTCGTAATCATTATCGAAATCTCAAATTCAAAATTCAAAATTCAAAATTCCTTTCAAATCCTACCTATTGTTGCATCGTTTCGTAGAACATTTCTAAAATTATATACCGACATTTAATGAAAAATTATAATCTTTCATCGACAAGGAATTTCTCCGATATGTTTTCAAAAGAATGAAGCGATAAGATTTATAATTTTTAATCCTTGACCTAAAAGATTCACGTTTCCTTACGTAACATTTACAATTAAAATGATTATGAACATGAAAAATTCGAAAAATTCAGGATCAATCGCAGAAGCTTGTATTGTGTAATACGTCTTCAAAAACCGGGATTAAAGTTCGCGAAAAATTCAATCTATTTTTACGAGACATTAATCAGAGTTTCCCCTGAATGTTCGAAAAAAAATGAATATCACACTACCACCGGACAAAAAGATGCTTACAAATTTGAATAAAACCAATAAAAAGATCTAAGTGAATTTGGGAAACATTTCTAACAGCTGTTTCTAAAGTTTCAACGTAGAGGTCAATTTCACGGCACATAAGCCAAGTCACGCGTGCATTAGTAACAGAGCCACCAGCGATTACGAATCCCGCCAACGAAAGGATAGAAACGCCACGACCACGAACTAGGTTAGGATACCGCATAAACCCCGAAATTCCCCCAAACCCCGCGCGACCCTACAAATAAATCCCCAGTTACGAAAAACCGTTTATCCATCGCTAAAAATAAAAGCGATAAGCCATGAAAGCTAGAAAAAAACGGAGCACCGAATACTATTAACGACGAATAAGCGACGTCGATCGTATCGATAAATATAAACCACCGACGTATATAAAAACTAACAAGCCGAGCGATCGCAAGCTGCGAGAAAAAAAAACGAACCAAAGGGAGTCGTCTCACCTATCATCCTCTTGAACTAGTAGATTCGACTCTATGATCCTCTCGACGTTCCTCTTGAAACTCTTCCTCGAAGGGAGCAGCTTATCGAGCAAAGGCATCATAAACCAACGAGAGTCTATGGTTAACGCATTGCTCGCTAACTTTGTTTCTTTTTCGGTCTATCATGTCACAAGGAACTGCACCATACATGTTCGCGAGTATCAGTCAACTGTAAATAAAGTCACGTGCAGCGGAGTCATATGATTGTCCGAGATAATCGCTCCTCGGTCGACTGACGTCGAATCATTAATTTTCTACTCTCGCTTTTTCTCCGATACACTTTTCGAGTTCATTTTCCACCAGGGAGAGAAACGGGAATCGATTTCGAATGGATAATAATGACCGAGGGTTTTTCGAATGAATTTTCACGAAGGAAATAGGATTTCGATTGGCAAAGATTGTCGACTGTGAGAATAATATTTTTGGTGCAGAACTGTTGAATGGTAGTTCTGAATTACACTGCCAGGGCGCAGCACTTGATCGGTTCGCGTGTCGTTTTCCTAACTCGCGTCGCAGATTCCTGTTTCCGTGATAACTCAGTCCTTCATTGTTAGAAATAATACAAAATGTTTGCAAATGCCAATTTATTGCCTTACAACATGTCAGTCACGAATTATGTTACGTTTTAAAGAACAATTCTTTAATGAATCGAATGTATAGGATAACGCCAAACGGTAATGTTTTATGAATTACGAATTACATATGTACTCAAGTTGTTTCGCTTCCTCGTCGCCGAATCGACGTAGAGGCACGTCAACGTCAACGTTTCTACGCATCTTGTTAGCTAATATAAGACGATGAACGTATTCCGCGTCCTCGATGCTCCCGGATGTGTTTGATTCTTCGAACATCCGTTTAACGTAGTTCTTGCTTGACACCGGCAGGTAAACCGGAAACTCGATGTTAAAGCTTATAATCAAGTTTCCCTTTACCTTCGGATTTTCCGGTAACGGTAATCCTTCACCGAGAACATGCTTTTGGTAATTAGGCCTACCGATTAATTAAAATACTTATTAATATAATAGTAATTTGTTGGATAAACCGAGGAAACGAGGATGTGGAATACAGGGTGTCACGTTTAAAAATTAAGATCTCAAATTTTCGTATTCTGGGAAAGAAGAGTCCAAATCGAAGAAAAAGAAAACAGTTTTCTTAGTACAGTCTTAACTCTTTCATATTACAATCTCTCGGACAATAAAAGAACCAAATTTGTACAGTTTGGAATTTTTTTTAATCCATACCTCGAGCAAGGATTGGTCTAATATATAAGAAAAATACCAGATCTTCTTTCCACGAACAACTAGCCACTTTACTATTAGAAATTCCATTACCGTCTTGCTATCGACGAATTAATAAATCAGTCTAATCTGAATTATTCCAAGCGACAAATTAACCCTTCCGAAACTATCCACCCTTCTATTCGTGACCCTCGTCCGGGGCGCAATACCGGGGCGACGTACGTGACGACAGACGTTATCGGCACCCGAAGGGTTCTGTCGTCGACGGTGCCGACGGTGACCACCGTTCCGGTCAGTGCCTCTCTTAGAAAGATATCGACCGTCATGTGCAAGTCAGAACCCTCTCTTCGGAAAGTCTCGTGGGGCCGGTCCTCAGTGATGAAGATTACATCCGCTGCCATGACGTGCCTTAGACTGAGTAAAGACATTATGCGAGCATCCACGATTAACCCATTTCTGTCCGGTCAAGAGATGTAGGATGCATTTTATATATGCACATCCCACGTGGAAGCGCGAATCGATTTCAATGGAGAGCCTCAGGGTAGGCTTCGACGGGGAAGGAAAACTGGCGTGGGACGCTCGTTCGGTTAACCTTGTTTACCCATATCGAGCCACATTCCATTTCTCATCTAGTTTCTTTTTTTCTTTTTTTACGAAACACAGAGAAATGCGGTATACGAAATACCGCGCAAATAAAAAACCCAAAGCAATATTATGTACATACATTATATTAGAATTACGACGTATGATTTTTAAATGTTTAAAATCAATTTAAACAGCAATTGCCGAACAGAAATGTTTTAAAGTGGAATCAGGTTTATAAATTATATTTTATCGTGACACCATCGAAGAATATCGCGCTTCGTAAAATGTAATAAAAGGAAAATTCAAAATTTACCGGGTATCTTGGTAGGTCCCTGATCTCCTTCCTCCGGAAATAGGATCCTGGTGCCCGTCGGGACTCCCGGTTTAATTGGTATCGTCAAAATCTTCTCTTTCGACACTGTCGTCGATTTATCGTCCCCCACTAAAACCAGCCTCTGTATCTTCATCTTCTTAATTCCGCCAAAGAAAACCTTGTGGCGTTCCGCAAGAAACGTTCGAGAAAAATGTGTGAAAATGAACGATGGCCCAATCATCGATAAGGATGAAGATGCAAAATTGGAAAATAAATAGGTAGAAGGTGTCGCTCGAGTGACCCCCGCATTCTCGTCTACGACGATGAATATTGAGAAAGTAACACACTATAAATAAATACAACGTCGATACGATACCTCCGGTAGGGTTAGGTACAAGGTTTTTATCAGAGGCTCCTCCTTGCGCTTTGTACCACGGCCCTCGGGAAATTCGAGCAGAGCCGATGGCTGCGTTAGGATACGCAATAGATCAGCGTAAGGACTCTCGGATCCGAAGAAGTCCCTGGGGAGAAACGTGGCACGTAAGGCGCGTCGTAAATATTCAAAGTTCTTAAGTGGCTGTTACGTCCGACACGTTGGGTCTCGAAGTTGGGTGATTAAACCCTAGGACGATATCGTCTTTGGAAGGATTTCTCGGCTCGTTCGGAACCGGCCCGAGAAATTGGCCCTTTTCGTGGTTTCGAAAAAGTAGTTCCCGCAGGTTTAGAACGGAAAACTGATTAACTGATTATTGTCTCTCACGTGGCAAACTTAGTTTACGATAAAACTGTTGGTCGAGATCGAGATAGTACGAGGAGAAAATTTATTAAAGTGAGATTGGGAAAATGATCTGAAAGGTGAAACATGATCGTAGTGTATATTAACAATTCAAATTAACTTGGAGCACTATTTAAACGAATCGAATAGCCAAGTCTGTTTAAGAAATATTATCCTTTGCTTCAATAAACGATACCTGTAAGTTCGCATTGGTTCTCCGTGATAAATATACGGCTCGACAAATCCTTCTGCGCCAGGAACCCCATTTTTAAGGCCCTCTTCGCCGAATTGATCGTATATGGCTCTTTTGAGAGGATCCGAAAGCACATCGTACGCTTCCGTTACCAACGCGAAAATGGCACCTAAATTTTCGTCCCTCTGTCTCGCGGGATTGTATCGTATCGCCAACCGTCGGAAACTGAAAGCATAAATTCAATTTGATTTGATTTGATTCGATTTGATTTATTATCAGAGTAATACAGAGATAGACCAATCCTCCTATGCATAGGTCTGATATTTAATATAGAACTTAATACTAAATGCAAGATACAATTCCATTTAAACATTCATATTTATGTATATCCATTAAAAAATATGACGCCTACTTGCACCCTCTGAGACGAACCTGAAATTCTTTGCTAATAAAGAATGGCAGGTCTACCGGGCCTCTTAAAAAAATCACCTCAAAACCACATCGATGGCGATCATTTTCACAAGGGAATCGCGATTGTTCTGGGCGACAGGAGTGAAGCCGGAAAACGTTTTCCCAACGCGTCAAGATCAGTCCATTCGCGACCGATAAAGGAAGTGGCCGGGGAAGGGTACGCAATAAAGGGCGAAAAGTCTCACTCACGCCGCTTTCATCTCCAAATCATTGCAGTTTTTTTTCAAAGACAATACCCCGTAGTAGTCTATGCCGCGTCTGTCGCAAGAACATTCGTCGTCGCGATCCTTCTCCATCTCGAGATCGGTGGGCGTGAATCGTAGGAATTGCGTTCTCCCCACGTGGAAAGACGGAGATAAATCTAGGGAAACTATTAACGGCCAAAGAAACTTCCTGCTCGATCGCGTTTCCGGTTTGTCCGGTTGCGCGGCTAACGTCACGGAAGCGCGATCAAAAGATCGGACCGAGGCGAGAAGAAAAAAGAAAGGAGAAACAAGGGAACGATGAAAGTAAGAAAATCGACGCATCGTTACGCCACGAGATTTTTTCAAGTGTTTTCAACAACCGACGCGCCCTTGCCGACAACGAGATATCGTTCGTGCGTCAGCTTCTTGTAATAATTAAGAGACCCGCGACACGTTATTATTGTTAACCGCCTGACAATAGTTTTTTTTTGGAAATTAATCGAGAAGAGAATAATTGTCGCGCGCTGAAAGACGACATGGAGGCACGCGAGTGCGTTTTGAATCTCGCACAGAAAGGTAAGATGAGAAATATTGATATGTATACTATTTAGTCGAATGTTTATTCACCATTATTGAGATGCATTTTCGGTCAGTAAATTACTGAAGATACAAGAGAGAAATTTTGCACGCTTTGGTTATTTACGTCGAATGATTGAATTATTATTAAAGAATAAATATTCTCGGTCACTGCGGGAAAAAGTAATAACGGGATGCTCGTTGCTTTATAATAATTAACCCTCCGTCTGCAATCCAGATTTACGGGAAATCTTTTATATTTATCTCTTGCCGACAAATGTGGATACCAATAAATAGAATCTAATCTATAATCTATGAACAATGAGAAATGTAGAAAATATGCAATTCAATATTAATCCAATGTTACTTCTCGGTCGATATTTACGTTGCGCGTATCAGAAATAAAATAAAATAGAATAATACGGGGCTCGAGTAATACGAGTAATAATTAGCAAACTACCATTGTATTCCAGTTTCCGTGAAGATAGAACTCAATGACGATTCCTCGCACGTCAACGATCGTGCAGACCGTAACGACGTCCCATCGCCACGTCCGAACGTTCAGAAATCCTTCCCGAGCAACCTGCCCTTATCTTCCTGCAAAGCTTGCAAAAAGGAAACTCCCGAGGAAACGTTCACCGGGGTCCCGTTAACGTCCGCCGACGAGGAACTGGGATGCGACAAGGAGAACATAACGCGTAGAAAGATTCGTGTCAGGGCGAAACAGTTTAGCGGTAATCGGGAGAAGAGGAGCGAGGAGGAGAAGATCTTCGTGGTACGGCAATCGAATCGTTTACAAATACGTCCGGATGGATTTCCGGCTTTCCTGTGCATCGACGGGAGCAGGATCGGTGATCCTGGCGGAGTTAAGCGGAAGATACCGAGGCCGGCGAACGCTTTCATGCTCTTCGCCAACGAGTGGCGCAAGAAACTCGCCGCCGAGAATCCTCGGGAATCGAATAAGGACATTAGCGTCAGGCTAGTCTCTTTTTCTATCGAAAGGTTTTCACGATGCGATCGGAATTCGATGGGACTTTGATTTGCGCGATAAACTTTCGAGTTCTTCGATTTTTTGTAGGTTTCTTGATGGACGGTATTCCCTGGGAAGTTGATTTAACGATCAAATTAAAAATTTTTTTTTATATTAAGTTGGAGTCTTTGAGGATTTTCTGGACGAAAATTTTCGTTAAAAGTAACAGTCGAAAAATTTAGCTATTTCCACAAACCCCCAAATGTTTGTTTAACGTTTTTCTATTCAATGGTTTCGTGTCAGTAATGAACGATCCCCGAAACGATGAAATTCAATTGGTTTATATAAATTATCATCGTTGAGGTTTAACTATAATACCTTAACTAAAAATGTTTGCGTGCAGGTTGGGTATCCTCTGGAAAAACATGACGAAGGACGTAAAGGAAAAATACTTTGCGCTTGCTAGAGGAGTGGATGCAGAACACAAGAGGAAGTATCCAGGTAAGATAATAATTCCTGTATCTCCGAGCAACGATCGATTAAGCGAACTTTCCTTCGACTAAACGTTCTTCGTTCGTCACGAACGATGGTTAGGATTGGTCCAGAGTATCGGCGGAATTGGGGATAATAGGAAATTAGAAATCGCGACGCTTCTTGCGCGCGATTGTAGGTCGTGACGCCGATCGATTCGCAATAAAAAGGGGAGGGGATAGGATAGACGACCAAAGAGTACAGGTTCGATGTATCGAAGTGCGAGGAACGAGAGAATTTTAAATGGAAAATTTCTGATCAATCACGAATTCGGGGTATCTGGTAATTTTTGGTTACGTGATTTAAGAAACTGGGATGCGAAATTGAATTCTTCGCGATTTGTGAAGTAGCTCGATTAATGCTTTGTCAGTATTTGCATAACAACATGGAAATACAGTTATCTTAGATTAATTATTGGAATTCTCAAAACACCGTTGAATTAACAATTTCCAACTTCTTCAATTTTCCACCCCGAAGCGCATCAGCGACCCATCGTATTCGTTTACGAGTTAAACTCCTCGAAATGTAATATCAAGGGTGAAGCCAGTAAATGCACGATTAATAATATTCGTCAGAAAGTCCGCCAGTACGCGGGCAATGTTCGTAACACATTAAAAGCTGTGCAGGTTTCAATTTTCAAAAACCGAGAGCGATGGCGTTCATATTCGCTTGAAACACAAGATCCCTTAAATGGCCGCGCATCGGCAATTGATAAAGTTTCCCCCTCCCAAAGTAACATTCCTTATCAAATTATCTTAATACGTAAAATACATTCGCAATCTATTACAAACCCTTAGAGATTCAAGTTTTAGAAAATCGATTAGAGTTCCAATTACAAATTCGCAAGCATTCCGCGCGCGCGCGCGCGCGCGCGAGAGAGAGAGAGAGAGAGAGAGAGAGAGAGAGAGAGAGAGCAATGGCATCTATATCCCCCTTAAAACCCAAAATCCCCCTAAATGCGAACGAATTCGCAATTGACAAAACTCGTATCTCTTTTCAATCCGAAGGGAATCTACGATCGCTAGGGCGCTAAAACCCGATTATAGCCCGTCGATTTGTGGGGTGGGAATGCAGAGCGATACGAGTTTTGCGGGTCGAGGTACAGGGGACACAGGGTGGCGAGCGGAGAAATATTCTCGGGTGAGTGACGGGGAACGCGCGGGAGGGAACAGTGGAGACCGGAGGTATTGATTGCGACGCGACTCTAGGAACCTGCCCGATACACGACCGAGCTCTACCTACCTCTACTACCTACAACCTACAACCTACACCCACCCGACAAGCGCGATTATTCCTCGCGTATCCCGCGTTACCGAGCATTCGCTGGCGACTAAACGTCCTCCACGGGACAGGAGCACGCGGACGTGCCGCGAGATCGATCGAGCTGCATCGTCGCATCGTAAATACGCTTACGTATCATCGATCGCGACGATCGTTTGTCATGGGGGGATGTTACAAAAAGAAAAAGAGAGAGGAAAAAAAACGTTCCGCCGCTCTTGGGGATGGAGAAAAATTGTTCGATGGGATGCACGGTCTTTATGATGGTTTATCGGTACATCGGAGCTGGGTTTGAAAATGGGGGTGCAGGGGGTGATCGAAATTAGCCGTGGGATTTATTCGAATAATTTTATACTCCGGTGTTTCGCGGGTATTAAACGCATTTCCAAATTCCAAATTGCAAATGTACCTGGAAAGATTCGTCGGATTTAATAAACTCTTTCTACGAATAATTATAACAGTAACGGCGTGCAGGAATGTTCGCCTTTACGATTAATTCCTCATCTGCAATATTGACAATGTAATATTTGTTTGTTGCAAGTTTTGTACGCGAACGAATCTCGCGTGTTAAAAAATTTGCGCTCGTTATTCCCTTTACGGTTATCGACAGTTTCACCAGTTTCGTAATTTTACGTACACTTATTTATTATTCTCATTGCTCGGTTGTCGGATTAATAAATAAAAGCTTCCACCTTGCTATCTCTATCCGGTATACCGTTTAATTCCCCATTAACCGTAATTGTATTTTTTTAATATTATTTATGGTATCCAATTTCCCACAGCGTATCCCTTTGCGCCGATCTGTTTATTAAAGATCACTTTCGCAAATAACAGACCAACGCTTGCACGTGCATGTTCGTGAGCCGTAACTGTTCTAATTAACATCGAATAATCCACGAATGCAGCAGATGAACCAATATAGCGAGCTCAAGTAGTAATTGCGCATTAGACGGGTCGATCGTTGAAGCCGATGCTTGCTTTACTCTTAACCTAATCGCATCCGCTTCCTCATTATCATATTACCAAGGGTAAAATTAACCTTAGAAATCGATTAAACAAGATTCTTTTAATAAACCAGAAAAGCTAGTAGGACCGAAAAAATACGAGTGATCGAATGGCCCATTTTTTCCCCATAATTTCACATGAAAACAATTACAAAGCTTTTTAAAAAATTCAAGCAACGCACAATAATACTTTGAAATAGATTGGTTTATACATTCAATAAATATTCGAACGTCTTACTGCGCCCAAAAATATATCGCGGCAAAGAATATATTAATACGTTCAATAACATGCTGGCGTTCATGTATTTGTTCCTCCAATTTTGGTGATGCAAAAGTACTGTTTGTTACCATTTTGATAATAAACCCCGCGAAAGGGACACGGGGGAATTTTGTAGTTTCTATTTCACTTTTACCGATGCTCCATAATTTTTGGAAGGGTTCTTTGGGCATAAACCTTCGCTCCACGTATCATTTCCCCGATCCAACGAGCTACCCTAAAAATTCCGTTTCTCGGTGAACATCCAATCGCGCATTCGACGGGGAGCCGTCTAGCAGCGAAGAGAGCCTAGCGATCAATTAAGATCACCAGGAAGCGTCGATACGCTCTGCGCGAGCGTTCGAGAATGCGCCGAGCAGATTCCGCGTGCATCTGCGCGGCTGCACCGCACGCGGAACGTCGGGAAAGAGGGGCGGTCAGCTCGCGCCGAGGGAAGCCGTCAAAATGTCGAGGCTGGTGAGTCTAGGAGGCACGTCGACCCGAAGATACGTGGGGGAGGAGGGCATCCTCTCCCTCTCCCTCTCCCTCTTCCTCACCCTCCCACTGTCTCTCTCACTCTCCCACTTTTTCTCTCCGAACGATCGTCGGTCATCGATCCGCTATCGCATCAATGCGATGCTCAACTGGCCAAGAAAACGGAATACACTGATGAGACGGTTTTGCGAACGTCGGAAACCGAGGCGGATTCTGACGGAGGATATTCGGGTGCTACGCACCCGGTAGCACCCGTGTAATGCCACATGGAAGAAGCGGCAAGGGACAACGGGACTTCTGACAACATTCCATTGAGAGCTGATCGTTTGGGATGAAAGGAGAACATTCGAAACGACGTAGCGGATGTTGCGTAAGGATTGGCCATTGACGCTTCGCCGTTTCGCGCTTACAGTTAGACGCGATAACATGATCTCGAAACCTCGTCCAATCGAGACCAACGACAGAGCTATACGCGTCGCCAAGTATTTTGCAGATCCGCCGATTCAATTTCAATTTTTAAATAACCTCCATCGACATCCATCCATCGATATCATCGAAAACGCGTTACTGTCATTCGAAACGTTTCAACGATCACGATCGAGAATCGATCAACAAACGCGAAGGAACCTCGCCTACGTACCGATCCACCGATTCGCTTGCAATTCTCCAAACGCGATCGCGCCACCAGAAATAATATCGCACACCAGACGAGCGGAAGCTCCCTCATCAATATTCACCCTGGAGGGACGATCCACCCGATGAGATCGAGAACCAAGAAAATTCTCACGATCGATCCGCCGAACCGTCCCTCTATTCCGCGACGCGGAGACGTAAGGAAGAGGAGCCAGCTCTCATCTCCTCGTGGCTCGGCATCCGCGACGAGGGTAGGGGAAAAAACCCTCCCTCTTCCAGGCGGCACTCCTCCGCTTCTCCTTCCCGCACTCCCCCACCCCCCACCCCGCCCTCCCCCGCCAACCCTCCAACCCACCACCCCCACCGGGACCGTCGGATTCGTCGATGACGAAACGCACGTAAATTCGTCGACGTGCACGGTGCTGCCGCTCGCGAAATCAGTGCGACCGGAGTGCACCGCGAGGCAGGGACGCGGGTCTCCCGTGTGCGGCCTGCCGTTCCCGCTTGCGGCACGCACCGCCTCTTCTACGAGAACGTCGAGCCCCTACCAGATAGCGAGAGACGGTCGCGTAAATAGGTCGCTAGATACGCGCGCGAAAAAGGGTGCAAGGTTTGACATCGAGCGAGGAAAGGTGAAAAAAAAAGAGGAAAGGGGGGGGGATTGGGTTGTTGTTCCCTGATCATCTCATCGTTTTTGTTTTCTTTTTGTTTTTTGGACGAGGTCGTTGAATTGGAGTTTTGAACGGTAGAGGGTGGGAGGGGGGCGGGGGGGAGTGATATTTGAAACGAAGGGATTTCGTGAGATCGTAGGCGAGAGAGAGGATCGTTCTTTGGTGCTTCAAATTTCATCGTGACGGGGACGTTTGCGATAGGTGTTTTCGAGGGTTGAAATTGTTGGCTGAATAGGGGAGGGGTCTGGATGTAAGAGGGTGGGGGTGGCGATTTCAAAGGGTGAATCGGAAGAACGATTATGTGCATCGCGAGCTCTGGGTGACAAGCTGGTCGTGTTTGGTGGTTGAGTACGGTCCAAGTGACGGAGTAGGGAGGGGATGGATATTTCGGGGGATGAAATAGCATTCGGTGTAATTAGAGGAAGCGATCCGAGAGGGTCGACCGGAAGAATAATTGGTGCATCGAAAGCTATATCGCGGATTCCAAGTGACAAGCTGTTGGTTCTTAGTGGTTGAAATTTGACCGAGCGACTGGTGTTTAAGGGTTCGGATAGATGACGGAATAATCGAGGCGGTGTTTGGAGAGGAAGATTTAAGCGGCAAGAGGAAGATTGAATATTTTATAGCGAATTACCAGGTGACAAGCTAGTTTTCGTTGAGAGTTGCATTTTATCGCAGAGTGCCACGAAAACAATAATAGTCGAGGATTAAATTAACTGCTATAGGCGTGTGTGTGATTTAATAGGGAGGATCGGAAGGACAATTGGTGCATAAAAAATTGCATCGTGAATCAAAAATGACCTGTAATTTTAATTGAATTGGTAGTACAATTTAATAGCACCATCGTTATAACAGGGATTCAAAGAAAGCAAATAAAAGGATTAATAAAAAACCAATTACGTGGTGATCTTATTATTCGTTAGCCAAATTACAATTCCTGCCAAGAGAGCAAATCGAACGAAAGTAAGCACGATTGCTTCATCGAAAAGTGCAACGCGCAACGAAAGTGTAAGCGACTCTCTCTCTCTCTCTCTCCCTCTCTCTCTCTCTCTCTCTCTCTCTCCCTCTCCCTCTCCCTCTCTGTGTCTCCTTCCGCCAGTTGAATTCCAAGTGACCGGAAGAAGGTATCGATGCTGCAGGGATAAAGTTTCTCTCAGAGTGAATGACTGAGACTGCAAATAAAAGAGGCAAAGCGAGGAGCGCTTAATTAAAATGTAGCATAACTCAAATTAACTGCATCTGAAAACTTAAAAAAAGTTACCACTAACGATAAGTAAAATTCAAACGCGCAAAGACGGAATGAGATTATTAAGAAAAATCAAAATAGAATTCCGAACAACTAATCAACGATCAACGATGGAGAACGCGGAAAATCAAAAATGGAAAAGAAACAAAAGACTCTTCCACAGTCTACCGTAAAATCCCATAAGAATTTATACCAGCCGAAAAGCGGACAACCCAGGAAAAGTATTGGAGAAACAAAGCGAAAAACACCTACACTGGCGTGTAGCAGCGGTGCCGATTAGAAGTGGAAAAAAGGGAGGTACAGGTGTTGAAAGAAGAGGAAAAAAGCTTCGAGCATCGATCTCGTCCGCGGTGCAGCTATCATGACACGGCCCGTCGACGGATACACCGAGTCGTATCTGCTCTCGAATCGACAGCTCCTGCCACCCTCGAGGCTCGATCGACGAAACTACCGTTAATAAAGCTGTACCACCGCTCTTTCCCTTCGACGGTGGTCTCGCCCTCCTGTGCGCAGTCCACGTTTCTTCCGAGCCGTTCGACGGAGCGACGTATCGAACCCCCCTCCCAGCCGGCTCGAGGACAGCGATGACGACGATCAGGACGAGGACAACAACGTCGTCGGCGACGACGTCGACGACGACGATGACGCCACGCGCGACGGGACTACAAATACTGGGTCTTCCCGACGGAATGCAGGAGGGCGATCGAACGCCTTCCGATGCACCCTCCTCTTACGTGGTGGTCTTCCCACGTAAACTCGCCACGGTGACGTGCACTAGAAGGCAGTGAGACAGTCGCGAAGGGGACTGGAGATTTGCAAAACAAGAAGCGCGCAAATACAGAAGCATATATATATACATATATGTATATATACATATACATATATACTCATATATATACATATATATATCTGTATATCTGTATATGTATAAAGGGTGAGGGGGCCAATTTCGCAATTCTTCCAATTACGAGGGACACTGGGCGTCCGTCCAGAGGGGAACACGGTTCTTTTTATCTGTGTTTACATGCCGGTGCTGTTGGCGCGCTCTAGCGTGCCCGTAGAGGGGGTGGGAAAAATCGAGGTCGATCGCGCGGGATCGAAGCCATTTCCCGTGGCGGGATAAGGAACCGAGCCCTCCCCCCCACTTTTTTCACTTAGCCGAGATGGACTGCTGCAACTACGTCGAGGCTTACGCGGGTGGCGGTCACTTCTATCAGCAGCAACACTACTTCTGTTACGATAACGGTAATCCCGGATATGGGGGGTACGACATACCACCGATCAACAGTGCGATCGAGGCTGGTGTCAGGTACAACGGAGCTCTGCCACCTGCGTATCCGACAGGTAGATATCTAGGCGAGGTACGGGAGTTGAGGTGGTGGGGGTGTAGGTGGGTTCTAAACAGCTGGTAGGATTGCCCTGATCGTTGGTACGTTGGTCAGTTTAGGTCACGGAGAGACCACTGTCTGGAGTTGTGAGATTTGTTTGACCAGTTTTCTGAAACATCTTACCGAACAGTATGTTAATACATATAGAGTTGTCTAGAGAAAGCTCTACCGGATATTAATTACCGTATTGCGGACTACTTATGATACATCTCGGTACAGAGTGTATCTAATCAAACTTTTCTACTTAACATATTTATACCTCTTCGTAACTTTGAGCAATAAATATGCATTATCTCGCTTTTGAGAATCTTGAAACATCAGCAGATGGCACGAAATCTTTAACCATGAGATACCTTAAGCTTCGTAAGAATTTCCAAGTTAATTAATTCTGATAAAAATGTTTTACTTTACCTTACTCAGTGTCCAAACGAAAATATTGAACGTCTTTAAATAAACGTCAATTGCTCATTCTTCGAACCACCAAGCCTGAGACAACTTTCTTAAAATACAATTCTTAACGAGTTTCTGAGAACATATCCAAACGGTCGAGAACTTAATGAAATGGACACCAACCCCTGACAATAATTCCCAATCATTCCAGATCCATGCGAAATTTCTCCAGATTCAACGATTGCTCATTCCTACCCCCAGATTACGTGTACAATCCCAAAGAAGCGAGACTGCGGAAAGCGATGCGCGAGCAAAGTCGAGAGCTGTCCAGACGATCGATTCTGCAGAGCGCGATCGCTCGTGCAGGTGCGATCGGTGGTCCACCTGGTTCTGGAGGATTCGTCGATCACCAGCATCGTTTCGGATGCGTGTCAACGGCTGCGTTGCCGATGAGCCCTGCAGTGGATTCCGACCGATTATCCGAACCATGGTTTCAATCCGCACATCGGCCCAAACCAATTCATTCGCCACGCATGCCCGATTGGTATGGGAACGTTGGCGATCCCATCGAAAGACTTCAAGCAATGGGCGCCATGCATCGCGGCATGGAGAACAAGTGCAAAGACGTGATGAGGAATCAACTAACGGCTGCGGATTGCGGTACTGGTTTCGCGAATAGCGGATATCCCACTGATTTTGGGGCTGTAAACAGGGAGAGGGAGTTGCGGCGGCAAGACAACGTTGCGGAGTACGCCGAATTTGCCGAAGGACAGAAATGGCACCCTTATCAAGTAATTGTTTGCTGGCTAGTTCTTTCGAGACTTTGTTATTCAACGGATTGGCGATGAGCGAAGGTGTCCCCGACATTTTATAATACTTCACTTTTGGTTTTAGAACGGCCCGAGTCCTCATCAACATCCAAGGACACCGCATCCACCTCAAATGAGTGGTATACTTCATCCCAACATCCAGAATCCGAATTCCCATGGGCATGGTCATGGACCGTGGGGCCAATTTTGTCATGGGGTGCTACCGCGTAAGTGTTTTTTAAGGGGCAACAGTAGTAGCCAATGTTTTTGCCCGGTTTTCGGGCTTTGCGTTTTGTGACGTCAGAAGCGAGAAAAATGCTGAAAAATAAGCGTTCCGAATGGAAGAACACCCGGCTAAATGAAACAACATTTCATCCTGCACAAGATCTCAAATGAAAGATAAAAAAAGATAAAAATCAAAAAAATTCATGAAAGCTCCCCAATCCACAGATTGATCACTCTATAATAACACAATTGCGCTGCAAACTTTGACCTATCACTTTTCGATCATGACGAGATTTCATGATGGCCGTCGATCAGGTGGCCGTCACACAATTCTGAGCTATTTCTGCAATTATGGACGTTGCCCTGTAAAACTATGCAGTTTCATGAATTTTTTGAACTTTTGCCTTTCATTTGACACCTTTTGCAGAGCGAGATGTTGTGTCATTTAGCCACCAGTTCATCCATACGATTTGGCACGATTTCACAACGGCTCTCTCTCTCTCTCTCTCTCTCTCTCTCTCAGACATACTATAGACGTAAAGCCCGTTTGTAAACTTACGAAAGAGGTATTGATACCCCTTAAACAAATAAATTTTGTTTAAGATAGCCGGTCATACAAAAATGAAGGAAACTGTAGGAATGGATATTTTTGAATCAGGTTCTGAAAACTGGTTTACTCTTTCCAGATATACCCACTATGGCTAGAAACGTTGGGATTCGTGGGCCACGGCAAGCAGTTTTCTTGCGGGATCGTTTGCCCAACAGACATTGCGGGTTTTCCGAGGAAAATCAACGGATAACGTACGCTCCGAGCAAACTCGACGTCGAGAACGTACGAGCATCCTATCCACAACCCGAGCACCAGGTTTACAAAAAAATAGTGCATTAATGTCCAACGATGAATTTATTATCCGTTTGTGATGAGACATTCTTTTATCAATTGGATTTGTTCGTGAACAATTTATAGTTACTTGAGTCAAACGAATTTTTGAGACAAATGTATTGCGAAGCTTTCGAACGAACGTTGTTATCGATGCGTAACATTACTGTTCTTCGATATGAATGTTTAGAAAATAATGTGGGAAGCTTCGGGCGCTGTATGTTAAATGTCAAAGACTCGTATACGGCGATGAGAATATGGATATTGTTGTTGTAGATGCCAAGACTGATGGAATCACCGGTTGATTCCGTCATAGACGCCGCGCCGGCGGCAAGAAATCGACGCGAAAATGACGAAGGAACGAGATGGGAGCCTAACGCCATTAACAGAGGAATCTCCTTGGACGGTCCGGTACCGACGTCCACGGTAAATATAATAATCATAAATCATAAATTTTATAATTTTATCAAAATCTTATGCTCTTAAATCTATGCAAGATTTATTTAATTCTTTTTACTTTAAGATATTCCGATAAGTGAGAATAAATTGCAGGCACCCCCCGCACAATACGGTTGTTACGTTCCTACAAAATGCCGTGTTATGCGAATCCATATTATACGAAACAAAGAACTTGTTCAAAAAATGGGGTTAGGTTCCAAGAATTAGAGAAACGTACTATTATATTTTTATAATCTCAAGAAATATAGTTACTAAAGTAATGTTTATTGAAGGTATTATTTGTTAATATATGTATTAAATAATGTTTTATTCGTCATTAGTACTAAACAACATTAAACGAAGACGTTTCCTTTTTGAAAAAATATCCTCATCCTGCGAACTTTCTTCAGAACTATTTTGAATCCTATGCTCTATTTCTGCAAAAAAATCTGTTGTTTTGGATTGCGTACTTTTACCTGTGAGATCTTTATAAATTTCTGCATACGGTACTAAGTATTTGTGGAGTTCTCTCTTAAACTTTATCTTTCCTTCAATCGAAGAAAAAAAAAACAGTGTTACCGAAGTCGTGTTGCACGAGATTTGTTCCCAATTCTCAAACCGTGTTGTAGGAGCGCCGTGTTATACGGGGTATACCTGTACATCCCAGTTTCGAAAACAAATCCCCACGTAATCTCTTCTCAATTTCCTAGCAACAGGAGCCGAGTCTGCCGCGTGAGAAGGAACGCGAGATCCGACGAACCGCGGAGAAGTTCGAGCCGAAGAAGAAAGTGGTTAGCAAGCAACCACTGCCTGGTTTTCACCAGGCTTTCGGCTCCACGGAGATCGGCAGGTTCTCCAGATCGGAGTACTTTGTCAACATGGTGGGCGAGAGCAGCGGCAACGCCGAGGACACGGAGAACAGCGACGTAAGTACGGACAGAATGTCGGAGACGAACGGTAACGCTGCTGCCGACGTGACCACTGTGGTCGCGGCAGTGGTCACGCCGGCCGTGACTACGACGACAGCTGCGAGAACGAGTTTCGACGCAGATGAGAGCGAAGAGGGAACCTTCGACGACTCGAGCAACGAGATCGTGGGCAACGCGTCGATCGGCTCATATTGCGGACAACAGCCGGTTGCCCCGCGTTGGCATAGCCCTCACGTAGGCGCTATAGGTAGCGAAATTTAAGCGGATCTTTAACCCTTTCGTGGACGCTGAAAGTGTTTTCCCGAATACTCACTACACTTGTTAGAGGTTACCGTTGCGTCCAGGGAAAAACAAGTTTTTCGGGGACATTATGATTAAAAAAACCAAAAATACCAAAGAAAATGGGAACCGAGCTGGTACGTTTTCCGATTTATCTGTGCGTGTCAAAAAATGAAAAGTTTCATAAAGAAGAAAAGAGAGAGCCCGAAACTTGAACGTGCTATAACATTCAAACGAAATCATGTTTTACCGTTAATATTGATATTTTCTATGCAGTTTTCACTTTTAATTATTATTTATTCAATGCGGAGGGTGATTCCCCGCTTAAGTCGATGGTACGGACAGAAAGAAGCTCTACCGAGTGAATTTACAAGTTGCGTGAGATTTTTTTACTATTTTCAAATAGAATGAAATAGAATTAAACAGCCCGCGAAAGGGATTAACCGATTCGTCGCGGACGAGAATCACGTCCAATTTTCTTTAGGATTAAATTTAAATTTCCTTCGACCTCGAGCTAATCGGCAATCTTCTCGGTTTCGGAAATGCAAAATACGTGGCCACCGTCGATCGTCAGTATTTAATTTGTTTTTTATTACTAGCAAAGTTACTTTAGTGACGAAGTAACAGTGCTTTATTAGAGTTTTAATGATATACAGTGGTACCCCGGTATACATTCTTGACGCGTTGCAGATCTTTGAACTTATACCAAACAAGACGAATACCAAATGTATTATTCCCATAAGAAACAAAGGCAAAATGATTAACCCGTTCCCATAAAAAATTCCATAATTGGCACATTATACATTGATTGGATTCTATACAATAATTTAAACTCCGCTTAATACTAAAATACATAAATACAAAAGCAATCAGATAAAATTAATGAAAATTTAACGAGGTTTGACTTTTATTAAGAACTGTATTGCCGCCTTCATCTCGGGATCTTGCAGAAATGTGATAATCTCTACTCATTCTCTCTATTTCCCATACATTGATTAATAATATCGTCTTAACCGGAATATTGATAATTAAATTTAGGGCATAAGCGCGAAGCATTTGACGCAGGCGAGTCGTATTCCAAACAAAGGTAGTATACCAAACCAAAATTTTTTGCGTCAAAACAGGACGTATGCCAAGATCGACTTATTTCAAAGCCGGCATATACCGAGGTACTGTATTGGAATTGCAATTAAAAATTTTTTTTTTTGTTTACGCACGGTGATATTCAAGATAAAAAGTTGTAATTATTTCGACCAATGCCAAATTTACAATTTCGCATCGACGAACTTTCACATATCTTGACTTTTGATACGACGTTTACTTCTAACCCCGAGATTTTTAATAACAATGATGGTGGTGCGTAGATTTCTTCGTTTAAGACGAGCACTTTCCGATCAGCCTCGAACGAGCGTAGATTGAAAATGGCGTACGATACGTTCCGACAAGCCATGTATACATGTGCGTTCGTCGAAATTGTGCCTTCAAAACGATCGTGGAAATATCGAAGGTTTTCAAATTCTTTCGATCGAACCAAAAATCCATGCGGCACAACGTTCGCTCGTCTCGTACGCCTGAAACAGGGCTGGGCAATTCGGAACTCATGAAAAACTGCTAGGAAATTTTTCTAAACCGTTTAACACGGAAATTTGATAAAAAATCTGATAAACGTGAATCATAATCCATCTTTTCACCATAATTTGCAATATTTGCAATCGGTTTCCTAATAACTGCTATTTTCGAGTTTCTCTAATAATTTCTAACCAATTTTCCTAACGATTTCTCAACAACATTTCTCGCCGCCACTAAAAATTAAGATATTTTTATCAATATTATTTCCGGTTCACGGGACGGTCCACGAGTTCAAAAATTAGGCTATTAAAGAAAATAAAAATGATATCACGTAAATCAAAATAATTCACGAATTGCCCGGTCGGTGTAAAAAAAAGAATTATAATCAAAATATGCCGACGAGCGTATTCGATCGGCACCTTCCATCAACGTTGTTAGATTTCGTCGGCGATACGCAAGATGCCTGTATCGGCGACTGATTATATAAATATATTAAATATATATTGAATATATATATATTACTCGTATAATGGAGGAACGAAAACGCGCGACGAAGAGTATATAAGTTATTTAGTAGATTAATTCGGCGACACGTACTGCCGCGCGGAGAAACGTTTAAATAAAAGTGAACGCAAAACGTTTGAATAACAATGAAGAAAACAAATAAATAAATGTCGCGGACATAGGATGTCGAATAAACGCCCTTCCGCTCCTGACAGATGTCCGCCGAACGGAGCGCACGGTACTTTATATTCAGAACTCGTTTTACCCCTGAAATATCATATATCACCACTTAAGGATTTTTGTAAAAACATTCCGCGAATTTTAAAAATTTTACCGTTTTTGAAACTGCACTTTTGAATGCACCGGAAATTTCTGACCCTTTCAGGCCTGGTGTTCGATTTAAGAGACACGATGTTCGTATAGAAAATATTGCAAAGATACTGAAAAAATATTGATAACGTTATGTAATTAGTATTTTAACTAATAATATACCTTAATACATCATGTGTACATCAGTAGTCTTCCTTTGTAAAGATCGAAAGCGAAGGAAACAATTGTTTTCTATTTTTGGAGTTTGTAATTCCGAGCGATAAATTTTATTCGATTAATTACTTGGCAATAACAGGGTCGAATTTTAACCAAATTATTTGGTAATTATAGAGTGAGTTGAAAGCAAATTATTGAATTGACTTTGTTTAAAGAATTATGTTTGAGAGGAACTATCGAGGAATCAATTATTTATGAACCAAAGATTTTACGAGAGCTGTAATTTTTAAATAAACGATCTAATCGATTTCAACTAAGACGCGAAAGGTGACAATTGAGGATTTAAATTTCTTCATACGTTATAATCTGATAATCGATAACATACCTATACAAATTTTTACATACTATTAATTAGATAAAATTACTACTAAGCGGTGATGATTAAATAATCAATCATTTCAAGATTCCACTATCAAAACAATCTCTATTCATTAAAATTAATGTTTCTGCTTGAGATTTAAATTGGAGAAAGGTAAATATAAAATTAATTCTTATTCGCTTGGACCGAAAACTTTCGAATTACATCTTTTATCCCCGTTTACCCTAACGGACATCGAAATCAAATCTCCGCGAGTGATCACTGTCGATTTTTAACAAACAAAAAAAAAACACAAAATTAACAATAAGAGCCAACGCAAAACTTTCATCGAAAGTATCGAAATACAAAAATTCAAAAATTTCCCCTAAACTTCTCATCGAGTTCTGAATCCTGTGCCGGCAATTGTGAATCGCGTTGATCTATCGACCGTTCAATCGACTTGAGATAAATTCGTGCCGGCTACCCTGTACCTACGATGGGACCAAATTAAAAAAAAAAGCAAAGATCAAGCAAACGAAACTTTTATTTCGCGTTCACCGTCGCGCTTGCGTCCAACGTAAATTGCCGCGTGAAAAACCTTTCCTCATTCTGTTCACTCGATTGCTCGGTAAATGTAATACGAATGGAAGGAATAGACGTGTTTCGTGCCGAAATTTGCATCGTTCCATCCTTAAGATAATAAAGTAAAAACTACGTGAAAGTAATCGAAAATTAATGTAATTAAACGTAATCGCGGGAAAGTCGCACTTTTCGGCAGGAAATTACTTTCTCGTTGGCAGACGATCAACGACGTTAATTCGCGTTGTTATTCGATCGCGAATAGATTACCGTTAATTCCGCGTGACGAGTAAGTTTATAAATGTTTCGGAGATTGTAATAAATGTTACTCCGTCGGTCTTCGATGGCAGCGCTTCGTTTGTAGAATTAACGAGCGCGAAGAGGAGTAAAAAAAAAGAATGGTGTAAATGCTGTGATTTGTTTTTGAAATTAAACGATATACATATAGTTATAGATATCCAGTGGGCGACGCTGAGAGATGAAAAAGCGTTGGAAATGTCGTCGCGACGTCGGGAAACGAGTTGTGATACTTGCGCGAGAGATTTTAACGTAACCGGTTAATTGTTTTTCGTGGAACAATTAAGCAAGATCGACCTTTTAACCCTTGGATTATTCAGGGCATAAAACGCGTTTACCTCCATTTTTTCTCTCAATCCATCCAAATTAAACAACAAAGTAAAGGGAGTTTGAATTAATTTCAGCAAGTAAGACGTATTTCCAACATTTTTTACGTAACTGGTATATCGACGTACTTGTTTGTATTCGAATACAACAATCAATTAAACAGTTTTGTCGAATAAATGATTGAGAAATCATAAAATTATATATAATTGCCATAACAGAAATGGTCGTTACGTTTGACGTGCCAAAAATTCGGGAACTAAAAAGAGAAGAGATCAAAATGTATATGCTCGATAAACTCAACAGAGCGAGGATCGCAGGTTTATTCCGATAAATCAACGGTTAAAACGCTCGACTCTCAACTGTGTAAACCATCGTGGAACGAACAATTTTATGGTTAAAATACACTACCGTGGCGTTCTCTTGGTTCAATTATTATTACACATCAATTCCGCCCTAAAACTTGGATCCTTACCCCCCTCCCCCCCCCCAGAACTCCAACCATGCGTTACTCCCTTGAAATATTTATCATTTCGTTACTTTAACGATGGTACTCGCTGATAAATACGGACCGCAATGTAATGCGATGTTATGTAATTAACGGGAACAAACGTAATCCACGTTTCGTCATCGGCAAACAAAACCAAATGTAGGGCTAGTACGATCATATAAAAAATATGATCATAGAAAGTGGCGGGAAGTAAACCGGCACGACGGCAACGACGTCGGACGTGCTTCCGCTCGAGCATCGTGAAAATTTGTAAAGATCGAGAAAGACACCAATTGTCAAAATCCCTGACTTTCTCCTTCGAGCTTAAATTCACTTCGGAGTCAAATTCGCGAACGGTCTTTCCGACGTCGAGCTCGAAAGAAGATTATATCAATTGAGAATCGAAACGAAGGACGATGCTTGTAAATTGCATCCTAGTGAGACGAGCGTGAGCAGCGTGATGAAAATAAACGGAATGTCTATGCGACACTGAGAAGAAACTGATAAAAAATTAAAAGAGCGGACAGTGGAATCTCGGTTATCCGAAATCATCGCATATTAATTCTAATGTATTACTATTATCTATCGTAATATGTATCATTATTATTTAGAGCATGTTTATTGAAGCGGTTCATTGAAATCGTATTTCTGAAGAAATACAGAGAAACGATTGCTCGAAATAATAATCAGAATATTCGACGTGCAATTGATTATTTAAAATGTTCAATTGAACATGCACCAATAATCATTCGAATAATATCCCGAATTGATATACAAGTGCGACGTTAGATAGCATTGATCGGTTCGGATAAAAGAGGTTCTACTGTATCGCCTTCGTTATTTTCCTCAGCCGATCCCGAAAACTTACCTGCCCGCACCTGCCCACTTTCCCTTCACCTCGAGATCCTGCGGCATTCTGGATACTCCAGTTTCTATCCACGGAATCCCCGAAAACGGCGAAATTTTGTCACAGATGATGTCCGACGAGTGTTGTTGGTTCGCCTCGCAATCTAGATGTGGAGTTTCCAGAATTCCTGATAACGTTGTGGCAAGTAAACCATATCCTTATCAGTATCTTTTAAACAATCAAAAAGTATAAAGCACTTTTTCCAGATTCATAAACCACGTGGTTTAAAATTTTTCCTCACGTTCATGTAATTATTATTCAAACTCGTCATCGTACTTGCTTCTGATTGTATTAAGTTATTTTACCCGCGTAGTTTCTTGAAACGCTGTTTTGATACTGACCATATTTTCATACAAAAATCCATAGAATTGTACAGCTTTCCTGGATTGTTCTCACCGAACGCGAGAACAAGAATGGTACCGCCAAAGCACGACAATGGTTCATCCGTCGGAGCTACATACGTTTTTACGCCAACGAGAGAACTACGAGACACTCGTCGACGAACGTAATAATTGTAGTTACTTAATAGTCAGTACAAATGACAATGGGAATAGGAACGACGGGAGTGATGACAAATTCAATGAGGAAGCTCCGAAAGAGACAATCCTGGAAACGAGAGACGACGGATCACCGAAGATTCCTAAGGTGCAATCGAAATCAAACGAAAACGTTTGAGAGATCTTTGATGAAAAAAATAACACGTGTTTCAAGAGTGCTCGATATCAAATGGGACGCTCTATACATTTTTGGACGCATTTTTTGTAATTTTGCAAGTGATTTATAAGCACGAACTATATTCTAATACAACCACGAGACAAGGTCTTGTCTCGGGCCAAGTACGAGACTGGACCTTGTATCTTTTTACAATTGCTCAGGGTGACCCGTGAATTTGTTTGCGTCACGAGAAACAAATAAATGTTGTTCCCAACGCGAAAGACTTTTGTGGAATTGCTATTCGACCGTTATTCCAATTGCCTTAGTTTTGGCGCAAAGAATTGCGCCAGAGTTATCGAATAAACGATTATCCCGGGGAATTATGTCATTCCAATAACAGGACTTTGCGTGAACAAACCAATGAGTTACTGTGTATTACATAACACCGTTCAAACTGAAAATATCGTGCAAGAACATTTTCCCGAATAAGTTTACATATTTTACTCCTGATATATTGAATGTTTGATGAATAATTCATGCGTACAGTAGTAAAACGCGTCTAGTTTTACTTTGCAATTTAAATTGTTGTTATCAAAAATGTTTTTAGTTATAACGATACGTTGCGTGATATGCCTAAATGCTTTGTAATGACAATAATATTTTTTCAACATAAGTTCTTGCGAATTGATATACACTCCGTGTAGAATGGTAAGTAATTATATCAATGTGCTTCCAAATTTAAATAACGATATTAGCACAAGAGATTTCTGTTTAATTTGTAATTCTATGTAACCCTTTGCGGTCGGCAAATTTCGGTGATGGGAGTACCAGCAAGTAACAATTGGCGCCAGAGCGGCGGCATCGACCGCAAAGGGTTAATTGTCATGATTTAATGTGTGTTCTGTTTAATTTGTAACCCTGTTATATATAATTTGTATAATCATTATACCTGTATTACTAAAGAATTATGAACGGTTCCCAGATTTCACTTATAAAAAATCGTAACGTCTACAATTTTCGAGTATTTCTATTTCAACAAATTTTGAAGCCAGAAATTAATTGTAAAATACTGAAAGTTATCAAGCACATTTGACGATAGAAGTGAAACTATATCCTGTGTAGAAATGCATATTATACTCTTTGGATGATGAAACGTTCGAATGACAGAAGATTTGGGTAATAGAACATTCGGCGAACAAAGGTTTCACCGTGCAGCGGAAAAAGTGATTGCCGAACGACCGAACGATCGGCAATAAAACAAAATTAGTAGCTTCCGCTTTCGTGGGTAAGAGATCGCCGATAGAATGCAATTTGTAAACAAAGGATGAAAAACCTATTCGGCGGAGATGGTTTATCAAAGCGATCGTAATCGAGGATGTTTCTTATGAAAGAGCCAACGAAAGGCGGTGTCCGTCAAACGCGACAAAACCAATGTTGAGGACCCCCCAATCCGTCAGGTGAGCTACCTAACCGGCAGGCAGCGATAGTCGGGAAACATCCGTATCGTAAACGACTTACGTTTCGGTAGAACGTTCCATAGGATTTCCGAGGTAAAAGAAAAAAAGTTTTATGGCCATTGCCACCGTAGGCGGATAAGAAACCTCCGGGCTCGAAAACCGCCGTGTTTATACCTAATCGTTCGCTCGGTTACCTTTATACATATTAATTGGAACGATAGTTCGCGATGATTTTGCTATGCTCAATTTCCCGCCGGTAAAACCGTTTAGAAAACTGATAAGCCTTATATCAATCGTAACTTGAAACTGACCTCTTTGTATTTCTATGAATAAATAACAAGTTTTTTTTTTTTTAACGAAAATCGCTATGATCTATCTTCAGAACTTCGCGGCACAGTAATCGCGACTCTCCTTTACCCACGAAATTGTTAACACAAATATCTCTGGCCGCCGGAGATAGTTTACCAGCCGAAACCGTGGACAATGGCAAACAAGAAACGGTCCTGCTCAAATATCCACTAACGATACATCGACTCCGTCGGACGTAACTTGTTGATTTTTCTCATTTGACTCGAAACTATCAGCGACGGCTCCACCGAAGAGTTAACCGTTTTCTGGTATTCATAACTGTTTCACCTTGAACGACGGGTGGATACCGCGTTTTTTGGTCTCTGAGAAACGCTTGCTGCGTTTTCGTTGAGAATTTTACGAGGCGAGAACGAATGACGCGGCTCCAATGCCGATGTGGAAGTATTGCATTTGTGTTTCGCGAGGGAGAATACGTCATTTTTATGTTTAGATGTGAATCATAAAATGTCGAGGACATGATGAAGAATTCCGTCCAAATCTCTCCAATTTTCTTTTCTTTGTTTTTCACAAGAAATACTCATGGTCATGATTTTTTCGCCTGGAGGTTGACAGGAGAAACTCGCTAAGAAATTCTGGATAATCCTTTGATACTGACATACTTTTAAAAAATCTTGATTTATAATGCGTTATTAAAGGCTTGCAAAGCCGCTTTCATTCTCAACATGTAAATATATCATAATTCTATCTAACCGTCAACGAATATTTACCCGACGACAAATTTTTAATCCAACGTCGAAACTGACAAATAAACATCGAACTAAAGGAACGATTATTACACCGATTATAAAACTATCACCAATACACTAAACTATATTTATCGTATTGTCAGTATGTATACATATAATATGGAATCTCAACCCAACAAACCATAATGCAACGTCAGAAACATTGACATGCAAGCTTCAAGATCGAAATCGTATCCTTATTCTCAACATTCCAGTGGACCGAACTTTTCGTCATCGTCATACACACAATTATCAGAGGTACAACGATTTCTCGCAATTACAAAGGAACATTTGCCTAAATGTTCAACTATAAACTACAGCTTCGAAAAACTCACAGACTCACTTCCATCATTCACATCGAGTCATTCCATAATACACTAACATTATTATACCGCAATTGCGTAGAATCGCAAACAAAACAAATCCTGTGACCCGACGTGAGACGAATCCGTGGCAGAAGCTTCGCGATCGAGAGGATCGAGGAAGATCCAAGCGCGCTTACGAGCGAAGTGCTCGCGACTGCCGCGTGGGCGGATTACCGAACCTCGTGGCTCCTCGGGATCGACCAACCGACGCAGAACCGTAAAATGCTGCTCACCATCGATTGGCGGAAGAATCCTGGGAAAGGCGGTTACTCAGGTGCGTTATCCTCGAAAAGGATCTGACCGCCAGTGAAATCGTTCCGGCCAGGTGACAACCATCGTGACCAATGGCGTGGATCTACCTTCCAGCGTTCCCGAATAGACCGCCATGCTGCCCTCGAAGCTTCCTAATTTAGAGTTCAATTAGCACCTGGAGAACAGGAGAACGGCGCGGGTACGTCGATTGGACGGTTCTCGGCGGGCACCATCGTGGAAATAGAGAAAGGAAGGACGCTGAAGAGAGAAGAAGATATATCGTCAGTCAGTCTTCGACTCGTCTTCGCCGTCTAGTGTGAAATATCGCGCCCAAGTGTTACGAGCACGGCCACGAGGAGCTACAGACGAAATCTCTCGGTCTTCGCGAAGAAACACACCCGCTACGACACTTTCCATCCCTCTCGCGCATCTCTTCTTTCGCCGCTCCGCTTCCCCTTTTTCCCTCTTTTCCCACCATTCTTTTTTTCCCACCGCTTCACGAGTTACCGTTTGATCAGTGCATCGAATTAGATCGGATAATTGAAGTGGAATGAGGGCTCGTGTTTTCTACTTTTCTCTTTCCACAGCCTTTCGCGTTTTCTTCCTGACGTGTGGACCCGTGAAGCGCATTGTTTCCCATGCTTGAGAAAATCGAAAAGCGCGTGATTTCTTCGAGGTTGATTGACATTTAGTTCCGGGGAATTTGTGCCTCGAATCTCGTTGGAGAACCGACGAAGTTTGTGCCGGGGTTCTCCTTGTTTGTTCACGAAGAAACCGTCGATCTGTGACAGAAATCAAATTTGATGAACGAAGAGAATCGAGCACTTCCATTTTGTCGAGCAACAGATTTTGTATTTCTTTGACCGTGTGAATCATCGATCTCTGCTTTCGAAGAATCTTTGACTGTCAGTGAACCAGATGATAATCGTTTACCCGAAGTAAATCGAGAATAACTGTTATTCCGATTCCGATTCTTCTGTATCGATTTATCTTCCCTCGACGCGCTCGATTTACAAATAGAATTCGAGGAAGAAACCGAACGAGGATCGCCGCGTTCATATCGATCTTGATCCTTCTACTTTCTTCGCGTATAAATTCGTGAAATCGTGAGCACCGAAAGTATATCAGTCGGAGGACCTCTTCCGCGTCGCGACTCTGCGCAAGAGGAAGCGGAAGCGGAGAACGGGGAAGATGCAGCCAGCACCGGGCACTCCTGGATCACCAGCACGATCGTCTTGCCGGGAAAGAGATCGCGAGAGAGAACACGATCAGGATCGCGATCGAGAACGCGATCGCACCGGAAGACAGAGCCGAGCTGCATCCGAGGAGGAACACGAGGATCAAAGTGACGGGAGAACTGGAATTTCCGGGCAGAATCTTGGTACCACGACAATCCCCGGGAATCAGGGACTTCCGCTTTCGTTGTCCCTCGAGGATCGTGATTTGTGGACCAGGTTCCAGTGCATCACCAACGAAATGATTGTCACGAAGAACGGAAGGTGAGTTTGCGCTAAACATCGTCGAATATAACACTTTTTGATAACTCAAATCGTTTCTGATTAAATAATCGATGCTATTACAAGTTCCGTATTTTTTTTTTTCAATGCGATTTACTCCTGCGCATAAATTTGTTTCGTTATTAGCATTACTATTGCTAAGATAAGAGTATGTTATCATTATCCAGATTAGCTTAGGTTAAACGTTTGGAAGTGAAAAAATGTAATATTTTGTAGGCAATGCTAATGATTGTCGATTAAATCAAAAGTTTTGTGATTCAAGTTACAAAGCACGCGCTCGCTGAGAGATTAGACGCAAAGATGGCTCCCCCACCGCACGTAAAAATGTATTAATTAGAGCGTCGGTGTGAATGAGGCAGAAGGTAAAAATAATAGTGCGTGTACGTGCCCAAGAAGAAAAAGTCGTGTAGAATGGAAAAATGATTATTGTTATTTAAGACGTTAGGAGAATTTATATTTTAGATAATTCATGCATTCTTCGTCCACGACTAAAACGCATTAATATTATTCCTAATTATTTGATTACTATCATAAGAAACATTCGCCCGTTATCTCCGTAGCTTGTTTGAAATATATTTTCCGTTCTCGATGAGCTACCACTTTTATTTCGACTATCGCTTCAAATTCCACTTGTGTAAAAACGGTTATAAAAATTTGTTAAAGATCGATTAAAACGTATTGCCTGCATACATTTTTTTTAGTATACCCCTAATGAAGTTTATTCATTTTATAAAATTAAATGTTTATTATCTTATTTATAATTAATCTCAGAATTGCAATCTCAACTTTTCCAATTAACAACTATTTCTATTATTAAGTTCAAGCATAAAAGTAATTGCAATAAGAAACTCTTATAATTTCACCTTTATTGCATTAACGTAACTTTAAGGTGATCGGCAGATCAAAAGATATCCGCTTTGTGTACATTCGTATGTATTCGTGGACCGCGTTTACGATTCGTGTATTTTTATAATACAACTTTATTAATAAAGGCGATTACGGTTTGCCGACCGCGCTTGCGATGTAAAAGCAAAGTCCTCGCAGGCACCGGCTGGACGGAGAAACGTTTTACAGAGGATCGTAAGCATCGTAAAATTTTATTACCGACGGCTCGATCCTCCCGCTAATCTCTGATTTCGATTTTATTTTGTTTTTTGTTTACCGAATTCTATCTTTGTTCTCGGCGCGAGATCTTCGGTATATTCCATATCATTCTACGGCTGATATTTATACAATGAAAAATATATCAAACTTGTTTTATCGAGAAAAAAGATTTTCTCGATTTAACGAAAACGTGTGTCAAGCATAATTTTAGGAATATTATATTTTCATATATTCTATATCCGAAATTAAATGTGGATGTACCTTTTATCTATTGTTTTCACTTTCAGACGAATGTTTCCCGTTGTCAAAGTTGTTGCGCGTGGATTAGAGCCGGCGGCCATGTACACTCTCCTTCTGGAATTCGTTCAGGTAGATCCGCACAGGTAATCATGACTCGGCGAATCCACGACTACGAATAAATTAAGATGATTCTATATTAGCGGAATGAAATGATTAAGTCGAAAAACATTCATCCAATTCGAGACTTTCACGTACAATCGAATAACAGTCAACAAATTTCTTGGATGAAAATTATTTAAACTACTTAAATCTATCGTTTCTTTCCCGGAGGACACGATTGTGACGGCGATCTAGCAATGATTTATCCCACGAACGAGATGCGCGCGATTTAGAAAGGACACTAATGCGTTCTAATTATCGTGCCTCTTTCGTACGCGAAACTCTTAACACTGTTAATCTCGTTTCTAAACTCGTTAGAATGTTATTTTTAACTCGCTGGTTATTCAAAGTTCACGTTGGAAGAACAGCATTTTTTAAAGATCTCAATTGAAAAAGTGGCTTTAAAACAGATTTTTCATTTTTGATTCTATATACTGTTTTGTCTAGTATTTATTTACTTTTTTTATTTTCGCCATGCAGATGGAAATACGTTAACGGGGAATGGGTCCCAGGTGGAAAGGCGGAAGTCGCTCCGCCCAATCCTATCTACATACATCCGGAAAGCCCGAATTTCGGCGCTCATTGGATGAAAGAAGCAGTATCGTTCGCGAAGGTGAAGCTGACGAACAAATCTAACGGGAACGGTCAAATTATGCTGAACTCGCTGCACAAATACGAACCCCGTGTACACTTGGTACGCGTTGGTGCGGAAGAACAAAGAACGGTAAAGCATTCATTTTTGTTTCATCGCTGTAAACAGATTTACATTACACGCAATAAGTACACCACGGTGTTCGTGCAGAATGCATGCATCGATGAACGCGAATAACGATAAAGTACACACCACACGGAGGAAGTGAAAATATTTGCTTCTCAGTATAAGCGTTTGGAGGAAAAACAAATTCTCTTGATACAATGTGATGCGATATTAATTATGTAAAAGAATTGATTTCCTCGTTTATTAAACTTTCTTCGTTGATCCCTCGACATTCGTGTGGGGTCCCATAGATCCGAGTCGAAACATATCGCAGTTTCAAGATGAAGATATAATAATTGTTGTACAAATTAGAAAATATCTGCAGTTACTTGTTTATGCTGGTAATGAACTTATGACGATCGTGCATTTCTGATCGTAATCTCTCATATTATCCGAACGAACTTGACATAGAAATGATGCCCAGGTTCTCACTTATCGCTTTCCGGAGACGCAGTTCATCGCGGTGACAGCTTATCAAAACGAAGAAGTGACCGGCCTGAAAATCAAGTACAACCCTTTCGCGAAAGCGTTCCTCGATGCTAAGGAGAGACCCGCAGATTCGCAGACTTATCCACAATGTGAGTTTAATGAATATCGATTATATTAATTCGATTAACTAAATCGACACGTACGACCGTCTTGGAACCCGAGTAAACCGTTTTCCAATGATCTGATTTTTCCTCCCTCGTTTTGTACAAACCATTGGTATTATTACTTTACTCTGATATCGCAAACATAAAAATTACAGACACTGGCGCTTGGTTCTTACCACAGCCTACAATGGGGTACGAATATAACACAGCATCGGCCATTGCTGCAGCACAAAATCAGGCATCCATGACGGTTAATAATCATCTTACGAATGCCTGTACGGTTTCAACAACTGGCCATCGGAACAGCTGCAGAACGGCGCCTTATGCTTTGAGGCATAAGTATGTCCAAGATGGTACGTTGTTTATTCGAACCAACAACGTCCTAAAACTTTTTTATACAATTTGCAAACTAATGGACAATACTTTCCGTATAATAGATTTAATACTAACAATTACTATTCTACAAAAAGGAAGGTAACTTGTCTCTCACTGGGCAAGTTTAGCTCATATTTTGTCAGCCAGAAAGTTACGAGACAACGTTAATTTCTCCGAAAACAAGTACAACCACATCTTTCCTTTAACCATATTTTTACAGAACAACGTACGGATCCGTATAGTCCGGTTCCACTCCTACACTCCACCGCTTACGTAACAGCACCAGGATGGTCACCACGGAGTCCAGAGACTCTGCAGAACTTAAACCCGGCGTGCCTACCGCAAGCGTCATCCCAGGAATGGCCAACGTCACCCTCGCCATCGCCAACTTCATCCTCCCACGCGGTCTTAAGCAGAGGGATCGTCGGAACAGCGTCACCGACGACAGTCACGGGCTGCACTCTCTACGTACCCTCAAATTTATCTTCCGTTCCTCAAGATCACAGTCACTGTGCCGACGCGTCTGCGTGGATTCATCCGAGTACCCTGTCGGAACAACAACAACAGCAACAGCAATCTTACTTGAACCTGAATCTTCACTTACATCATCAGATGTCCTCGTACACCACAGTACCACATTCCGGTCTCCATCATTCTTTACATCCGAACGGAACTGACAATGTCACCGCGGTTGACGAATACGTTCACGAGTATCACACCTCTCCCGTACAGTCCACCACGCCGGATCGCCATCAGCAGCAGCAGCATCATCATTCACAGATGTTGCACCTACAACCTATCCAACAGGCGGGAACCGTGTCTCCCGTTAGCGTAGATTATGATGATCCTTCCAAGGAGCATCATCACATACCCGTCAGTTATACTGATCAGAGCGCGGACGCGTTGAACGAGGTCCAAGACGAGAATCGACGATACTTGACGACGGTGATCGATCGACATCATCATCATCGACAGGAATCCGAGATTGCTGGTAACGATCATCAGGCCGCTGCTTGGACACCCTTGACACCGCCACCGGCACCGCAAACTACGGCGATTTGATTGATACAGGTGGCGAATATATTTTCGTTTATGCTGGTCTCTTGTTTGACGATGCTGATAATTCTTTTGATAGTTTTGATAGATTGAGCATATAGGAACGATGGGATCGAGCAGGGCCGCACTTTGATAGTTAGTCGCCAACGTGAGAAAGTAATCTAGCCAAAAACATAATTTGGGGGAGCGATTCTCAAACGTGGAGATTGGTTCGTTATTTTTACGCAAACGATCGAAACACTGTGATTTCCGAGACTGTTCGTGAAATCTATCCGTCCTGAATTCGAATCTCAATATTTTTAGACAAGCTGTATTATCGACTAATTTAAGTAACAAATAAAACTCCATTTAACGCGATTGATTGGGAGTTTCCCAAATAAATGTTTCGTGTGTGTCACGCTTCACGTAGTAGTAAAGAAAAGAAAATATAGGCACCAAGATAAAATAGTGCCAGAGCCTTTTTGTTAAAAAATATAGAATTATTTATTTTACTCGTAGCTTACACCTTGTATGACGTTCTACGCAATTTTCTGGTATAAACAAAGTCTAAGGCACTTGTACTTCATTTAATTCGCTAGAATTTACTGTAAGATATATACAAACATAAATTACTAACTTCTTACATACGTATTCTCGGATGACCGTCACCCAGCAGTGACGGTAATAAAAGAAAAATCTTCCTTACGCGTACGTACAAATCGAATAAATTAATTATATAATGGCACATAAGTTCTGGCCGTTAGTCGAACATTAACCGAACCAATGATTGCTCATGCAATCTCTCGTCCACTGCGTTTGACATACCCAACACCAGTGATAATCACATCCAGCTCTTGTGCAAACCATGTGCATGCATCCTCCTGGAAGATTAAAAAACCAACATTACTAGGAACCACCGCGTAAAATTACGAATTTCATTTCAATGCACAGTAGGACCCCGACTATTCCCTTGATTATTCAATTATGAACAATTATGTAGAATATGATTACAAAGTACATTCGTATTGTTTATTATTGGTCCGATAATCCATGTTGGTATAATAGGTATACGAATAATCAGCGTTCTACTGTCATAATTTTTAAATAAGCACCATCTCTCTCGGTGGGCGTTCTACACTTTGGGCATGGTTTAGTCGATATTTGTATAGTCTTTTTGCTAGCTTCATCCCATTTTGCCTGAAGTCAAAGAAAAGAGAAACGAATCGTAATATAATTCGTAGATAAATGACACGAGAAAAGGTATGGTTTCAATTACATCTTTGGCTTTTAACGGGTCCACTGAATAACCGCCGGATCCGGAAGCGACGCTCGTCGATTCAGATGGTTGTAATTCGCATTCCCCTACGTGGAATCCTTGCAAACATCTTCTACAAAAGACGTACTGGACAAAGATAACAGAAGTTAGGGATACATTGTGACTCATTGTACGTAAAATTCATATATATTTACGCCACAACCACCGATGCACTGAATCCTACGACATTCTTCTTCTTTACTATCTTCTGCGGAGGCTGGTATGATACCCATACCACAATCGGGTCTTGGACATAAAAGGCCGCCAACCCGTAAGACATATTCTTCGGTCCCAAATCTTTGATACTGCTCGTACTGCAGAATAAGCACTGCATTATCAATCGTTAAACTTTCAATTCGATAATGGACGAATGCAGGGTGCCCATAAAGTTCCTGTTTCATTGTATTCAAAACATGAACTCCATTATGCAGTTATGACTAACCATATATTTTTAATAAGAGCACAGAGTATTCTTCAAATTAAGGATATTCCAGAAGCTTTTGTTCAAATTGGGGAAATTCCTAAAGCTTTCTTTATTATATAATTCTCGCGAATCCAGCGGACATGAAAATATAAACTTGCCACTTGAAAAACCAGTGCGATGAAATACGTGGGTATTTTATAAACGCCCTGATTTGTGAAATGCTCAATCTTCTCGTAAATGATACCTGCTGTGGAGTAAGAAGATGGAAATGGTGGACCTCGGGAATAAAAGAATCGGAGCATCCTGCAGGACAGGGGAGAGTGTAATATCCCTTAACCTCGTCAAACTGGAACTGTCGTTCCCTTAAGCGAACCGAACAGTAATCCCGAAAACAGTCAAGGCATGTTACGTGTCCCGCCTCGCAAGGAAACACCAATACCGTGTCCCTGTAAAAAAGTATTTAATTGAATTATTAGTTTAGAACTAAAAAAATTTCATTATCAGCAATTAATTATACAAGAGCTACCTGATATCGGTACACGCTAGGCAAGGTATCTTTCTCAAATTTGGTTTAACTAGATAAAGGGGTACCGCCTCGTCTTCCTCTCCCAAACTTGCATGGTTCGAGCACTTGAAATAGAAACGAGCGTACAAAACTTGAGATTCTGTGTCATCTTCCTTAGCGAAAGACATGGGTGCAGTACAGAAATAATTTTCACAGTGGACCGTTATCCTTCGTGGCAGTAACACGTCTGGCCAACATTGAGGATCCTTATCTACAGTAACCGCACCGCTATTACAACTCGCGCATTTTACTCTTAGTTTCCCAGCTGTTACCGCTCGACAGGGCGCCGAACAAAACACGTAGAAATGAGCCCGATTTTCCTGCTGTTCTGTCAATAACAATAATATAGTAGAGTTACTTTTTTAATTATTTTAGCAACAACCAATTCAGGAGTCCATTAAACTATTCGCATAATGTACCAAATGTGTTTCATATTTAAACCGCTACTACTGTACCACCTTCGACGGATGAATTTTCTTTCTGATCCGATTCGTCTAATGGTAAGTCCGTAAGCGTTTCGTTTAACGGTTTGCTACCACTATCGTTATTATCCAATATTTCGAAAGATTCCTCGATAGTGCTTGCAGTGTCCTTACTTCTGTTAAGCCTTTGGTGAGGCGTCCGAACGGCGTGCAAGACACTCTGCTGCCCTAAATCACAGTCCTGAGAGACAATACGAAAACGTCTCTAATTATACCGAATTATATCGAGCTCACGCTGAATGTTGCAATCAATAAAGGAACATGCAAACGAGTAAATGGAAAATTAACAGAATGCTAAGCAATCACAGTGATTAAAGAGAGGTTACGATTCGAAAATGTTTCAACTTTAATTGCAAAACTACGAATTGTCAGCGGTAAAAAGAATAATCGAAAGTTTTCTCACCTCTATTATCGTCGAATTGTGCAACTCTTTACCCGCAAATATGATTTTAATATCCTCCGGCGAAATTCCCATTTGCGGTGCTACAATTTCCTTTACGTTCCTAATATCCCATTTTGGATCTAAATCGACGGCCAAGGTGTTTCCAGTGTTAGTTTTCACGTATATACTCAATGAATTTGTTATCCTACGTTTGCCGAACCAAATTAATTGCAGCATCTTTATGAAAGCACTTTTCAACAAATCGAACAAGAAACTCATAGTTGCCAGGTGTCGAGCGTCGATCGTCTTTCTGTTTTTAGCAGGATAAGAAAAACCGCGAAAATACAATAACAAAATGTAGGTGGAGCGGTGTAACTTTAATCTGAAATATCGTGAGAGTTAAATTTAACTTATGTCGGTGCTGGGAGCAACGTATCGGGAAAACAGGAATGCAATGTATGTACTGTTCGCAGATCAGAAGAAGGCACCTGAGGCGGTCCGTTTATTATAGTAGTAGGAGTCCTATTCGCGCGAAGGACAGGTAAATTCTAGTTAGGGGTAGTTTGCAGTCCGAGTTTATTAGTGTGCGTGGCAATTTGGCCAATGGCGATAATACGTGTGCCTCGTCCCTATGGTTGTGTTGGAATAGGCAGGACCCAAACGGTACAACCAATGAGGGCGCGTTTTTCTCAGGTGCCATCTCCTGATCGGCGCACAGGACATCCTGAGTACACCCTTCATTGGTGCGAAAGTATTTCTTAGATGCAATGATGTGTACAATGTCATATACTGCGAATCCTCGACTTACGCAGGTTCGTGTTCTGCGGATTCTTAGAAGCGAATCAGAAAACCAATTTCGAATTCTGAAAGTTATTTTTTGATGGCCAGAATGGGAACTTTGTCGGCTCACATGCGGAAATGTTATATCTGGTGACTGTTGTGTATGCAGACGTAAATACTCGTCGTAAAAAAAAGAATATGTTATTATACATGACGAATGTATATTAGGGTGTTCCTTATTTTTGAACTTTAATATTCTTGATGCAGGATCCTCCCATTTTTTCATTACCATCTAGAAATAATCTGTGCCCAAATTTAAACATGATAACTCATCCCCTTCCCGTGCCGCAAGAGGGTTGAAAAATAATAAAAGACGCAAATTTCGTGTTTTTTCACATTTAATTCAACAACTATAGCACTGAGTATAGAATAGCCTAAATGTTTTTGGTAGCCCTTTTTAATGCCTATAAAATTGATTATAACATAATTCACTATAAAACCCTTATTTTCCAAGAAAAATGATAAGGTATAAAATTTAGAACTGATTTGGCAAAATTGACTTTTTGCGGTTGTTTATTTGCATTTGCCAAGCGGTTGAAGGTTCGACAAAATGTTTAAAATACAAATGATTTAGAATTGAATTTCCTAAAAAATGGTTATTAATAAAAAACTTAATCCGATCAATTGTTTTAATATGCATGTATATTCCTTAAGCAGTTATATATATATAACGATCTGCGGCATATTTTGCACAATTACTCTGCAATTCTGTTTACAACCGATATTTTACCCGCAAACGATGACAGTCGCACAAGAGGTAAATGCAGAATACCAATCTGACAAAATTGAAACAATTTAAAGACTAAAGAATTCAAAGAATCAAAAGACCCTTTCTCTCTCTCATTTTCGGTTTCGTAATAGTTGGCTATTGATAAGAGACTACTTAACCGATTGGCACTTACAAGTAACCAAGTATCCCGAACCCGAAAATGAAAGAGAGAGGGAGCGCCTAACCGCTCCGAACGAAGTACATATACAGTGCAACAGTCGGTGAAACTCCGAAGGAACGACCCGAAGCGTTCGTCAGGATAACGATAGACCGTAAATAGAATTGTACATGTGCATATGTACCTACAGGTACGGTTTACCAGTCGTGAATATGTATGACACGTGATCCTTGAATATCAACACTTTCAATAGGAATAGACTGTTAGTACCCAACGAATCACAGGTTTTGCGGAATACAGATGTAGTTGCATCGCGCACGTTTGTGGGGTAGAAGCAAAGTGGGAACTGATATCCTTTTACGCGCGATGAAACTCGAGCACAAAGTGGACAAATTTCCCTAAATTACACAGGGGAATACATATTTGGTTGACTTAGATCTGACGCTTGCTTTTGACTAAATTTTGGTATCTAAATCCAAAACTGATCCCACTTTTTGCCTATCACGTCAACTTTTTAAGCTACAGGATACCTTCTTCTTTCCCCAAAATTCACACAAGATGAGCATATAAAGGGGTAGGGTCCATATTTAAAATTGAACAATGGCTCCTTAAAGTACAGACTTCACTTTTAAAAATGAAAAGAAATCCGCTGTGTTATTCGTGAAATGAAATACATATGGTCGATTCCACGTCAAATCGACAGCTAAATTCTTCGAAATTCTGATTTTGAGATATGTTATAGAGGGAGGTGAGACAAGCCACCCGAATTTTTTTTTTATTTTTTAATTTGACTTTCGAGGAGTTATGAGACTTTGAAAAATTGGGACACTTTTTCTTCAAACATTTCTAGGCGCGGTCTGGATTGCCGTAGAATAATTTGCTTTTTTAAGTTCGATTCAGACAAGATTGTAGTTTAACGAGAATTTTCAACCCATTTCAAAAAGTTTATTTTTCAACGCATAATTCATAAAAATAAAAAATAGTCGTTAATTTGACTATCTGGGCCCTCACCGAAAATTATGAAAAAATTATATCCTTGTAGCGCGTTTCAAGACGAAGAGTTTGCAAAAAAAGGCAGCCCCAAACACGCAGTAACTTCGGAGTAATTCAAGAAAAAGTGTAACCGCCTCGGAATTACTGATTTTGCCAGCAAGGACGCTGAATTGGGAGGTAGGGGTCGTTACGCAGGGCCGCGCACCTAAGAGATACGCGATAAAACATTGAAACTGATTTTTATCGGGAATAATCGGTGGTGCTCGCGACTATTACGCATACCACCGTGTGTATGCATCATCAAGGCACCCTCGTGAATTTCTTGAGAATTTTCGGGAATGGCCTTCATGTGTTTTTAACTGATTGAGAACACGTAATGTCAACACTACTCGTCATCGCGTCATCGCGCAGTTATGTGGGATATCACGTATCTCTTAGGTGCGCGGCCCTGCGTAACGACTCCCACCTCCGAATTCAGCGTCCTTGCTGGCAAAATCAGTAATTCCGAGGCGGTTACACTTTTTCTTGAATTACTCCGAAGTTACTGCGTGTTTGGGGCTGCCTTTTTTTGCAAACTCTTCGTCTTGAAACGCGCTACAAGGATATAATTTTTTCATAATTTTCGGTGAGGGCCCAGATAGTCAAATTAACGACTATTTTTTATTTTTATGAATTATGCGTTGAAAAATAAACTTTTTGAAATGGGTTGAAAATTCTCGTTAAACTACAATCTTGTCTGAATCGAACTTAAAAAAGCAAATTATTCTACGGCAATCCAGACCGCGCCTAGAAATGTTTGAAGAAAAAGTGTCCCAATTTTTCAAAGTCTCATAACTCCTCGAAAGTCAAATTAAAAAATAAAAAAAAAATTCGGGTGGCTTGTCTCACCTCCCTCTATAACATATCTCAAAATCAGAATTTCGAAGAATTTAGCTGTCGATTTGACGTGGAATCGACCATATACATATGTAATGTACCGAACCCGCTCTCCCCATTTTCTAATCATAAATTAGTCATTAGATTAGTATAGTAAATATTTCGTACATCACTGGAATCGTCCCCGACCCTGAATCACTACTTTCTCGCATACGTGTCCCCTTATCACTAGTTCATCGTCCAAACTGCTAGTCCTCTTCCTCTATTTTCCACCAAAAACATCTTACTCACCATCCCTCCCACATCTTTTTCGGTAGATAATTTTCCTTAAATCTCCCGATCCTCTCATTCGTTAGAATACTACAAACTCCCAACCAGAATACTGTTAAATCACAAATTAGATTATCCTCGAAGTTCAAACCATCAATATCTTCAAAATCTCATATCTAAACTCAAAGTACTCAACTCTCGAATATTATAATTTAAAATAAAACCTTTAAATTTCGGTTGTAAAAAAACTCCGAAGTCCAATTTTTGCACAACCACCCGTTGTGCATTACAAATATATTATAGTCTCTTCTTTAATGAACTCGTGTATTATAGGTTACAGAAGTACATATTAACTCCATATAATGTATATTGTTCATATTGTACTTAACTTTTTATTGTTCTACTTGGACAATATTAATAACATCAGTTCCTTAATTGTGATTCCACACTCCTCCCTATAAAAGATCATTGCAGCCCCTTGTTTGAGCAAGAGGGAATAAACTAATGTATAAAATAATATTTATAGACATTCATAACATTGTTTGCCGAAAAAAAAAATAATGGCACTTTATGCACGAAAAAATAACAAAAAGGAGCAACATCCAAACAAAACAAATTATACAATTTTATATACAAATAAATAACAAAAAAAGGATAACATCCGGGATTGGTTATCTTTCGTTTCCGTTTCGTTCAACGGTCCGATTATCTCAGAATTCTCGGATTCAGCGACTCGACGGTTTCCTAATATTTCATACAATGCGTTATATCTTTTATTCCGTGTCCGACGATCTAACGTTAGTATCTTGTATTTCAAACCTTTGTCTTTTTGACACGATTCTTTGTGCAGACCCAAGATTTTCTTCGATACTTTCATCTTCGGATGTCTCAAATATAACTTCATTTGAGAAATCTGAAAAACTCATTATTCTTCCTCTTATATCACTTTTGATATTTTTGTTTTTTTTATTATTTCTTCGACGAAATTCCGTATAGGTTATTTTGCTTCCGGTTCTAGGATCTCTTTCCATTTCATCGGCCAGCATGCTAGATATTTTATACGGATCATTTGGATCATCTGTGGGTTGTTGCCACCACCCACGTACAACGTCTAATCCAGCAGAATTGGGTTTTCTTTTTCGCTCTCTGCTTGATTTTCCTGTCTTACTTTGTTCATTTTTTTTAGTGTTTTGCGTCTTACGATCCTTCATCAATGGCCGAACTAACTCTGGTGATTTCTCAAAAGACTCAGGTTTCTTTAATGAACGTATTCCGACTGATACCGAAAGTATATTGCTTTGAGGAACTTGTGTTTGGAAGGGCAGCACGCAATGCGTACATTTTTCCTTATTCAAAACGTCTTTCGATCGACGTGCCGATACTGGGTGCATTTCAACAACGTCTTTTCCTAAAAACATAGATTATTAATAGCAATTAATGTGCAATTCCTTTGCGCTAACTTTATCGATACACATGCTTCTCGTATACGTACTTCCTGGCAACTGATGGTCCTCTTCGTCCTTACTACCCAAGAGGACCATGCGTTGCCAGCAAGTAAGTATACACACATACTTAAGTGTACGGCCAAGGGCACGGCAGTTTCATTCAACTCCTCATCCAGAGGTAAATCCTGTTCCTTTCGGAATCGAACGAGTGACGAGTGCCATCCGGTCTGTTCAAAACAATACGCCCCGTCTCGAAGACGTTCTGGAGACTCGAAATCTTTAGGTGTCTTACTTTGATGATTTTTCTTAATATTCCCTGTCTTACGATGCTTCACCAATGACTGAACTAACTCTGGTGATTTCCCGCAAGACTTAGGTTTCTTTAATGAACGTTTTCCGACTGAAGCTGAAAGTATATTGCTTTCAGGAACTTGTCTTTGGGTGGGCAGCACGCAGTACGACAATTTTTCCTTATTTGAAACGTCTTTTGATCTACGTGCCGATACTGGGTGCATTTCAACAACGTTTTTTCCTAAAACCGTAGATTATTAATTGTAATTAATGTGCAATGGCTTTGCGCTGACTTTGCCGATATACACGCTTCCCGTATACTTACTTCCTGCCAACTGATGGTCCTCTTCGTCCTGACTACCCGCCAAGTTCTGCGTACTCAACAACGACGCGTTGCTCACGGCCAAAGGCATGACAGTCTCATTAAAATCCTCATCCAGAGGTAAATCCTGTTCCTTTCGGAATCGAACAAGTGACGAGTGCCGTCCGGTCTGTTCAAAACAATACGCCCCGTCTCGAAGACGTTCTGGAGACTCGAAATCTTTAGGTGTCTTACTTTGATGATTTTTCTTAATATTCCCTGTCTTACGATGCTTCACCAATGACTGAACTAACTCTGGTGATTTCCCGGAAGACTTAGGTTTCTTTAATGAACGTTTTCCGACTGAAGCCGAAAGTATATTGCTTTCAGGAACTTGTCTTTGGGTGGGCAGCACGCAGTACGTCAATTTTTCCTTATTTGAAACGTCTTTTGATCGACGTGCCGATACTGGGTGCATTTCAACAACGTTTTTTCCTAAAACCGTAGATTATTAATTGTAATTAATGTGCAATGGCTTTGCGCTGACTTTGCCAATATACACGTTTCCCGTATACTTACTTTCTGCCAACTGATGGTCCTCTTCGTCCTGACTACTCACCAAGTTCTGCGTACTCAACAACGACGCGTTGCTCACGGCCAAAGGCATGACAGTCTCATTAAAATCCTCATCCAGAGGTAAATCCTGTTCCTTTCGGAATCGAACAAGTGGGGAGTCCTGTCCGGTCTGTTTAAAACAATACTCCGCGTCCCGAAGACGTTCCGGAGACCCAAAATCCTTAGATACAGCAGCATCCTCCGAATCAGAAATAACTGTTTTTTCGGAAATCCGTTCAAGAGTGCCGTAGGTGGCACCCTTGTATCTTTTCTCCCAATGTCTATTCAAAGACTTCCTCCCGGCCAACGCTAACTTTGTTTTCTGTTCCTTCTGCCTGATATTTGAAACGTAATTTTTTTCACGTGGCTTTTTCTTGGACTCGATTTTTATGTTTGGTTTCTTGCTCGTATAAGATTCCCCCTTCATTGTTAACATCATTTCTTTTCTTTTATGCGGCGGCGGCTGTGAACTCGAGGACGGGCCGAAAAATTGTGTCGAAACGTATCTCCATGCTATCCAATCGTTTTCCGAATCACTGGAAGAGGACATCGTGCACGATGATTCTCTTTCACCTTCTGCCGTCCTTCAAAGCGATACTGTAACATTAACACAAACAGAATTTGTCGTCTGTTGAAGAAAGGGCTACTCGTAATTTATAAAACGAACGAGAAGTCTAAAAGCTGAGATGTTAACGCGTAATACAAAAGAGAGATCATTATACTTGGCTAAATTAAAAAAAATGTTTATTTCCATGTAATTATGCTTTTTTTATTTTCGCTGAATTCAAAATGCGGTACGGACGGCAAAAAAACATTTCTGACGTGCGTGGTACTGTCCATGAAAGAATGACGGAATGATGATTCAAAAAGTTCTTCTTAGATTTTACTGTTACCGATGATAAACGTTCCAGCAGGCCTATCGGGATTGATGCAACCAAATGTCCGTTCTAATAGAGAATAATCCCCGTTGTATCACGTGAGAGATCGCTGAGATACGTTAGGAATATCGGAATGCAGCATTGAGAACTATTTGAATCTGCTTGGTGCATGATTTACTTGTCGAAAAATCCAACGTTGCTTATTGGCCAAACAGATACATTATGGACTTAACGAGTACAGCGCTTTAAGCAATTACATACACGTTCACTGCGGCAAATACTCTGATATTCAATATTGCGAATCGCTCAGGAACATGTGTACACTTTAGGCTCGTATTTCGTTGCACGTAAAAGGATATCGGTTTGGTATAAATGATATTAACGTGCTTCGAGTTTCCGTTTTGATGCTACCTTGCAAGTGTCCGATACCCAACTGCCAACGCATTTGGAAGAAACCGCGACATTGGTTGGCTAGTATCAGCCATTCCTTTTGAGATTGTTGATATTTGAGGGTTATGAACACTCTACCGCACAATATTCTATGAACATTTCTTTCGTATCGGAACTATCGATGGGTACGTAAATGGCTTGTGCACATTCGTTTCGGGGAAGCGTCGCATGAAATACAACAACAATTGGGAGGAAGATACATCTGATATCCTTTTGAATAATACACAAATTTGAAAGATTTTGTTCATACATTAATTTCACAAAAATATGTTTCCAACATGGCAACTAAAAATATATTATATGTGATCGATGCGTAGACAGATTTAATAGAATTTTGAAAAATTGGATAAAGAGTACTTCAGACTAACTACAAATACAAAACACCGATTTTCGTATCGGTTGGTTATGCGAACCATCCATCATTAATATTTAACTCGTTGCGGTTAGGAGGATTATAAACTTTTCGAAAAGTTCAAGCGAATAATAGTCATACTGTTTAACATTTTATTTAATGTTATCCATTAAGTTGGCAATGTTATGAAGGCAGTATGTGCGTAAATAAGTGAACACAAATATTTATAGTAGTCAAAACGCATTAGTAAGTTGTTGACACTGTTGTGATTAACTCCATAGTTGTGTGAGTCGAATTCAACTTTCCGATCAAGAATGTGTTGAAAAAAAGTTCATCGGTTTATCATCAAACTTGATATCTAGAAGTTTTTCGTATCGTCGAATCAAAATGTGATATACAAATTCCAAAATTCAAATTGGCGGATCCAATATGGTGGATCTAAATTGGAGGATCGAAATTACAAAAATAGGGCGGATTTCGATAAAACTTGATGTCTCAAAGTTTTTTGTATCGCTACATCCAAATATGGCATAAAAATTTCGAAAATCCAAATTAATGGATCCAATATGGCGAAATGATTTTCATTTAAAACATTAGTTGCATGGCAAGATTATGTATGTCCCACCCTGTAATAAAAGATTTATTGAAATGTTATTATTTTGTTATCATTTTCAGTAATATTTTATGTTAAATAATTGAAATGAACGTTTTTCTATATTGTTGTACATTTAAACAAATTCTGTGCAACTGAGGTTTTCAGTTTCATCAAAATCGTATGCCTCAATAAATTAACTGTTCACAGGTAATGTTTACAGCCGGCTGGCATCATACTTATTATTTGTGAGGTTACAAGACAAATTCTTCTAAAAGACAAAATATCAGTCGGTCTGCAACTAAAGTAAATATCAAATCGGGGATTCAACTTGCTGTGGGTAACAAACGTATCATTTCCTTCAATTTGACCTTTGGCGAACAGTTATTATTCTTGTTGTTTTCGCGGGTATAAATGTATTATATCGAAAACCGTACGCGTGACAATTGCAAAATCGTGTATCATCTCTCGTCACCTACCGGTTTGCTTCATTGACTAATTAAAATAAGGTTGAGTAAATGTAACGTAAGTAAGAATAATTTCGTCAGTTGTCACAATACGAAATTTAGTTACGATTTTTTCCGCTACGATAAGGTAACCGCAGAATATCTAACATATACATACATATACGTTGTCCCAAGATCGGTACTGGTACCAGTAAAGCCTTATCTTGCGTGTATGTTTTCTTGACGCCTCTTTCTTTCCTCTCGTTTCTCCTCAACCTCGACTTCGTATGTTGACAACTTGGCGGAATACGTTCCACTCTTTCCTTCATACATCCCATCTCGCTCGTTGGACCATCCAAACTAGGAACGAGAACGGGTATAGTATGTACATACGAATGAAAGAGATAGTCGTGTACTGTGAAGTTGTTAACACGTGGATTCAAGATTGAGAGAGAGAAACGAAAGGAAAGGAAAAGGGAGTACCAAACCCCACGGACAGAGTAAATATTACTGGTTGTAGTACATATTTCGGGATAGCGTTTTATCCGGATTCATCCTTTCTTTTAAAGTACAATACTTTATTTTAGTGTGCAGTGTTCCTAAGTTTTTTACAATTTTAACCATTCTTAATTAATAAGCATTCTTTTGTCATTCATGAATTGTCGACGGTAAAATAGAATAAGGGGTAAACTTTATCGTAAATACACCTTTCAACCTGTTCAGAATCACCGCACACATGGAACCCTTTAAGCACCCCACGACGATACGCCCCTGGTCCCCAAAGGTGCTTACCGCTAAAACGCTCGGCATCGTCAGTCCATGCGGGTCCACCGTGCGGTGCGTATCGTGTCTTATCGTTTCGCGTTATTCCCTCGATTTGACAGTTAACGTCGCAGTTTTCGTGTCATCCTTGTCTCACCTCTCGTGCGTTATACTCTCCCACGCGACGTTTCCCGAAAGATCAAAATTAAAAGGCAAGGCCATCTTGATCCTGTCAGTTCCGTCAAAACTCGGTAAAAAAGAAGGATCCGTAGGCCAAAGACAGTCGAGAGAATCACAATGCCGGCTGACGCGGAGCTCAGTAATCTCCTTAGTAGGAGGCAAAGGATCAACGAGGAGCTGGAGGAAGGGAAAGAAGTGAAAAAGCAGTACAAATTCGTCAACGTTTACACGGAATTCCACGAACTATCCCGTCGCGAGATCAAACAGTACGAACAAACCTTCAACAGGTGAGTACTTTTGATCTAGGAAACACTTGTGACGCGCAGAGTGTTTAACACGCATTCGCGTGCCACGCCACGACACGCGAAATGTCTTTGAGTGGTTCGTATCCTATCGAAGCACGCGCTTAACATATCCGGGTAAATTAATTTGGAACGCGATCGTAATTCGTGTAATTCGACACGTTGTTATAATCTTGTACGATTTATTATAGAATCTTTTATTAAATGCATTGACTTGTTTTAAGAGTTCGCGGGTTTCTCAAAATTTAACCTCACTCGAGGGAAACCAATACGCGGAATAAGAAGTGTATGGTTTCTCATTAAACGATTTATTATTAAAACGTGTCGGCTGATCGAGCAACTCGGTGTCTCCCCTGTAGAAACAGTTAGTGTATTCATTTATCATTCCTATTCAACGTCATGACGATTGATGCGAACGAGATTATTACTGGCATACGTAATAATTTAATAATACGTAATTTATTAATTCTGTCCGATCGTGAGAAATGCTTTTTATCAATGTGTACTCTACAAGACATATTTTCAATGCATCCACGCGTAACGTAAGCCGTAATTACACGGGTAATTACAATATGGTGTACTTTGAATAACACAATTAATTATGGCATATTATTGTTCATTTTTCATCTCGCCCGTGAACCATCCGGATCAATTCCCGGCTGTGAGATTTTACACTTGGAAAAGGCTGTTTCTCGAACGATTTATTTGTCGGCGAGTGTATAGGATTGATAGAGAACTCGAGGTTCTTTTTGTTTCGCTGAAAAAGGAATGCGGCGCGAAGGAAAAGGAAATTGAGAGTGAATCACGATCCTTCTCACGATTCTTTCTTTACAATTTTCCTGTTCGGTTAGTTTCCTTTTTAGGGTTTGGATATTAAAGGAGTTGGGCCAAGTTTTTAAGGATGTTTTTTGTCGCGTGGTTACAACAGAGTCTCCCTTTAGAGGCATCATAACGATCAAGCTATTATTCTTTTAATGTTCTTTAAAGATAAAATTGAAGATAATATATTATTTTACGTTCGACCGCGCTACAGGCTCACGGTGATCGGTAATTCTTTTTTGCAACATTTTCACTCGTTCTCTGGTTAACCCGAAACACAATTGAATTGGCGAGCAAAGACCTCAGAGGTTTCATAGTCGCTTTAGCGACGGGTTGAAGAGACGCCGTAGGCGCAGGTTTTGAAGGTACTCGTGGTACTCGGGCGTCCACCCTACTTCTTGTTTGTCAAACCTGCTGCCAGGTTGACTCCGAAATACCTGCGAGAGGAACAAGAGAGACGGAGGAGAGACTCGAGGTCGTCTGCCCTGGACTGCAACTCGGGGTCTCACCTTTCGTTTCTTTCTCTCATCCCTTCGTTCTCTCTTTCTGTTTGGCGAGAGACAAAAGAAGAAGAATAAACCGCGTCACGAATTCTGCCGTCTGTGGTTTCGTAATGACGAACGCGTGACTTTTCCACTTTCCTCGCTTCCTTTCCCCAGCTTCTGCGAATCGACGATCCTCGCCGGCAATCCGTCGTTGAATGGTGTCCGGTTTAACTCCTTGGCCCTGTGACGCCTCAATTATTTTGTTTCAATGAGATAGTTTCATTTGTGATAACCAAACAGATCTGAGTACGTAGTTATAATAATATTATAATGGAACGAGTATGGATCTTAAATACAATACGCAGGAGTTTAAAGAATACTTACCAAAATTAATTACTGATATCTCTAATAAAATTATCATTGAAACGTCTGTAAAATTTCAGTTGAATAAATTCTTGAGAAAACTTCAATTTACATAATTGCGGAGCCGGATGGAGAATTTCAATTTGGAATAGAGAGGGCAAAGAGATTAAACTTTCCATTTCGCGGCGATCTAATACGCGTTTCTTGATTTTACTTCGCTTCACCTTGACTTTTCCCGGCAAATGGGAAAACTCGGTGGATGCTGAAAAGAACGTATCACGGTAATCCAATCCGTCTACCCATGATCCCGTGAGACATCAAAAAGCGAAGCAAAAGTAAGTAGCTAGTTTCACCGACGACAAGGACGACTTCTCCGACGTCGGCGACGTCGATGCGCCGCATACTCGTCGTTGTTTTTCCGGATGAGATGTACTCGTATGCACGTGTCGGGTTTCGCGGTGAAACTCTCGTGCTATCTGATTTATCGTATGATATGCCGTCCATCGTCGCGCAAAACAAATTATGGTACAGTCCTCGAGGATTCTTTTTTTCATGGTCAGTGACCTTGACCGACCTGACATAATTATAGTCATTCAATTATTTCCGAGACACGCGTCACAATCGTAGATATTCGGAAATGCGTACTTTCGCTAATTTACGGTAAATTTTCTTTTTAAATGAATCAAATCCCTACTATTTCAAAACTGTTAAGAAAAACAGACATTTCTTAAATCTACTTTAAATTTAAATTTTTTAGACAGTTATTGGAACATCTTGTGCGATGAGTACAGTATTAACAGCTGAACAAGGGGTAGATCTTGGAGAGTTCAAGTTCGAGGACAAGATTTATAACCAAGTTACAGAATATCTTAAGCCATGTCCAGACCGGCCGCGCAACGCTGTGCCGAACACAGAACACCGCACCCCGCGGACGATTTTGACAGCCGAACGCGCAACCTTGCGCAACTTGGAGCACTGACGAACGCGATCCGCTCCGTATTGGTGCTCGGCCCGAGTTTTCGGCCAATGGGTCCCTCCCTCTCTTTCCATCGGAGCGTCACTCTCGCACTCACAGCAGCCTCACGGAGGAGCTATGGTACACGCATGTACAGTTGCTCCCTCACACACCTTGCGCCCTCTACTCGTCCGTGTGCCTGGATGGTGCGAGCAGGACGGACTCTCCGAAAAAAAGAGAGGAACGTATGCCGTGACGTTATCAACGGGCGACGCCATGACAGAGAGAGAGAGAAACGGGAGAAACGGGAGAAACAAAAGAGAGGACAGATAGATCACACCGACAGGCAAACGTAATTGTGGTCGTCAAAATTTTCGACAAGCATTTTCAACGGACATTGTACAACTTGACAGCTTTTCAACGCTACAGTTGAAAAGTAGCGCAAACTTATAGCCAATCTTTCTTTGGTGGATATAGCATTCCTATAATTTGTGTCGAATCTCATAATTGTTGGTCCAATCAAAGTCAGAAGATATTCGAAATCTTCAGACCACATTCGGCAAAAATTTTAAAATTGCCAAATTTAACCGGGACACAATTCCTTCAAAAGATTAATTCCGCCGTATGACTGCATTTTTCGTTATTACTAATTGGAATTCAATCACAAGGAGCGCGCCCAAAACTTATTTCGATGCGGGTCCACTAAAATACATACTTCACATGCAACACGCAGAGACGAACAGCCTCCTTCGATCCACATCCAGTGGATTGCGTTGGTCAGTGCACAAAGTTGCGCATTTGGTCCCTCGCGGAATCGCGTGTTTGGCGCAGCGCGGCGCAGAGAAGCGCGTTCGGTTTGTACGTGATTTTAGGATTGCGCGGCGTTCTGTGTCGGCGCGATCGGTCTGAACATGGCTTTACAAATATCTACTCACAAACAATATACATTTCTCTGTTCTTTGAATCTTGAGTTTACTTTGTGGACAGGGGCGGGGGGAGGGGGGTATAGAATCCGCCCGCGAGTCCAAAATAATCTATAGATACCCTTGGATTTTGGAATATTAACACTGATGTTAGAGTAGATTGATTCATCATTGGTTATGTCCATTGTCAAAATCCTTACAAGTTCGGCTCAGATAGTGTGAATGGACTTTAAGTATTCAAGATGATCGACGTATCGATAGCCGACTAGACACTTATCACGCCAGAGCGACCATACATATCAGTTTTATACGATAGTCTGCGCTATACGCGTTCGCTGACATTTGATAGTAACCGTATAGTTTGTCACTCGGTCGTTGATGCGTCGACGTAGGTTGCGGTTATCTTCTCTGGTCATTTCCTGCCTCGGTAGATGCCCCACCGTGTCAAACACCTCGATGCACTTCGAAACGTGCTCCCTTGAAAATTGGAAAATACGCCCGAACGTCGATTGTTTGAATTAATTGGGAAATGTTTCCTTTAATAAACAAAAGAACAAGAATAATTAAAAATGTATTGTTGGTATTTTATTATCCGGACTTTGATTACTTTTTTTTATTCCGAGTGCCCGGGATATATCTGTTAGTTTATTTCATAAAATCTTTATTCAATGTGAAGACAAAAATGCCTCTCCGTGCTAGGCCGTGCTTAGCACCGGCGAAATAATCAATTAAAAGATAGCGAGTGGACTGGGGACTGTAAATGTTTATTTAAGGAATGCCGATTGCCGTATATACATACATAGAGCCGAATTTGATGCGCTGCAGCTTACGATTACTAAAGCGCAATTAATTCAGGGGAGTTTTTCGTAGCGGACAGACGCTCCTTCGGTTGCCGTTAAAATAGAGTTAAGAATATATAAAATTATAAAGGCGTAAAGTCATTTATAATAACCCATTTCCAATAATATCTGCTATATCAAGAGAGAAGGTCTTATCTGGGATCAAGTATAAGTACGCGAGAACTTATATTATAAAACGAGAAAAAAGAAAGAACACGACACTGGCACAGACATAAAAGCGAAGTGATGTAAAACTGAGAGAACAATTTTCTACCACGTAAAACGTTTTCCAATAATTGCGTTTCTATCGTAACGCCTGTTTACGCGTTTCACTTTCCCTCTCGCGGCGACCACCGTCGCGACGTTCGCGTGATCGATTTATATTTTGCACCAATCATAGAATTCGATGCTCCCGGGCGGGCTAGACATTCCCGGGATACAGTTTGGATCCAAGTTTGGCGGTCCCGACGCATAACCTCGAAAATACCGTTAGTTTAAAATCGCTCGTACAGATCGCGCGTTCCGAATACATAAGTGACATCAGGATTTATTCGATAACGCGACAAGTAGATAGCGTGAAAATATTTCACGATGATAAACTGTAAACTATAGTGATACGGCGTGATCTCGGCCGATTGATATTAATAAAACTGGATAGCGAATCTTGGATTAATGATTAGGTAACCGCTTAAAGAAATTGTTTTATTGGAAAACCTTGCGAGGGAGAATTTCATTCAATTTCCCCTTCACTTTGGCCCGTCGAGTGAGGTGTCTCCTGGCACGGTCAGCGTAATTCGAGTACATCTCGAATATACGGGACAACCTAGCATATTAAGGGCCCGTGCACAATAAAAGCGTTTTGTCGACCTTTTTTCCTTCCTATTCAGCAGTCACGCTCGATTGCACTTTTCCTCGCGCTATTCTCTTTTCGTCACCTTGCCGCCTTAATTACTTCCGCTGAATATCCCGCGAATGCAAAACTCTAATTTCGGGAGACCTTTAATTTGTTGGGTGTCAGAACAAGGCTCTAATGCGACAGCTCGAAGTATCGTATAAATATTAATTTTTCTTATATTGCAATAATCACGTGGGCATCAATTTTAAACACCGCTCGTTATTCATACATATTTGTTTTGCATTGAATTTCTATTAAATGTTTCCAATTTTAATATACAAATACGAGAAAGGCTAATGTTGACAGAGGTTTCCGAAATCTGTCTCCGACAGCGAATATCCCGTATACCGTGGCCAACCGTGGCGCATCTCGAGGCACAAAAGAAGGATTCCGACGCATCGATCTTGAAAAGAGCAGCTGGTGGGTGCGAGTAAAGTATCAGCCCAGTACCAGCAATCACCTTGACCCGGTTCTCTTTAGCTAGTCCTGGAAAACGTAGCGCCAGCACCCGGCCAATAGCGCAAGAATTGATTTTGCGATAAGAATGGCAGACTCCGTTGTGCGTCGTCATACGGCGATACTGGCCTACTTAGTTCTTTTTCCATCTTTGTAGGAAATTTGAAACCATACAGGAATAGATCATTGATAAGATAAGTCGTGATTGCCTGGTTAACCTGATAATGATCGAAAGTTTGAGCGATGATCACAGTGGTTCGAGAAATCGTAGATTTATTTCAAGGAATTTCATTAAAACTCGCCCAAGGTCGCGGGAATTATAGTTATTACGCTGTTAGTTATCCGTATTACATCTATTCATGCATATACGTTATTATAAATCTTTCTATGAAATGTGAAAATAAAATTGCTTTTTGTAAAAACTTGGAGAAATACTAGAAGCCCTGATTGCTTCGAATCAGAGTAATTTACTTTGAGAAAGTTGGTTTTACGAGCAACGAGTTTCGAGAGATAAATTTAGAATTGTTTTTGGAAACGCATTTATGCTTCTCTCGCGTAGGTATTGATCAGTTCGATGCAAGTTGACCGTGTTTATAAACGCGTAACCTCGACCTTTGCGATTCTCGCCTCCTTACCCCGAGCGAAAGGAACTTTGCACACAACGTACATAGAACTGCATTTACATATACATTATAAGAAAGTGCATCCCCTGTGGCGCACTGAATTGTACGATCTTTACGAAATAGTTTAATTTCTATTCAAATGTTTCTATGCACAATCTATTCGAAGATTCGTTCGTTTTTACAAACGCTTTTCCAATCAATTTTAATATTTCCGCATTACACGTGATTTCGCAGTTTTGCAAACTCGACCAGATTAACTTCGGCACTAGCGGAAGATATTGCTAACCTAAAATTTACCTTGCGTTGCACTGCAACATTTTATCTAAATAACCTCCATCCGTTGCCATATATGGCGAAGTTACTAATGCAAGGATTAAATCAGTCGAAAATATATAAAATAAAGGAGAAAAGCATAGACCCGCGAACGTGAGAACGATCGACGATATTCAGATTTTAGAACTAACAGGGAATGTCAACGATGTCGGTACACCAGGAAGCCGGAAGCTCGTGAAATCGACTTTCCGTGTAAACGGTTGTGAATACTACATTTGCGAATAGCTTTCCAGGAATTTACGACGTGTCCGCCATGACAGCGAATTCGGCGAAGCGTGTAATAAAATCAAAACCTGGAATCGCGTCGGATCGACGAACGGTTCAAAAATTTCGTCAATCGGACGAGTTTATCAGCTATCTTGTCAACGTTGTCATTTATCGAAGTATTGGGCAAACTAGAAAATAATCAGTTTTGTAAACAACTCGTATCATCGTGACACATTTGATGGCAAACTTTTTTATCACGTAAAATTGAATGGTATCAAGCGCTTAGCTATATGGATGTATGTATGTATGTATATGTATGTACTAGTGATGAGAGTACGGAACCAACAGGGGCGTTGACTACCACACGTTTGCCCACATTTGGAAGAATTTGCAATAATCTGGAACACATTTTTTTAGCAGTATACTGGTCCATTTGTGGCTGTATATTCAAATATTATATCAAAATTGTCGTGCTCTGTGCAGATTCGACGACGGTCACGATGGATTTCTCGATTTGTCGGAATTGAAACGCATGATGGAGGTTTTGGGTGCACCACAAACGCATCTGGGGTTGAAAGCAATGATACAGGAAGTGGACGAGGATGGCGACGGAAGGATTTCCTTTCGCGAGGTTTGTAATTTCATACACCAATAATCACTAGTGTTTCGTTAAACGGTAGAAACAACGTGAAAGTGGAAAAGTTGATCGAGCCGCGGCATGGTTAATAGAAACACGGTTCCTTTTACTTTCGACGTCGAAGTTATATTTAATTTTTAAGTACCAACGGAACACATACCCGCGATACGTCAGCGTACGCACGATACCTACGCCATCTGTAAAAATAGTTTACCCCATGGGATGTTTAATGTGATTTGGTATACACGGTGTTCGACGGCAGCGATTTTCCCTCACTGGGGGGTAAGTAGTATTCTATTTCGGTAAACGTTAAAGTTTAAAATAAGAGCTGCGGGAAGACGATGAAATGGAGTGCTTTAAAGTTGGCCGTACGCGGATTACAGAAACAGCTTGCAAGGGAGACGTTTTCTTACTTGCAACTAGCGTTTCTACGTCGCAAAACGTAAAATTCGGAATTTCACAGTTTCGTCGATAAAAATGAAAGCGTACGAATCTATACTATCACGAGGTTCGCGAAAATCGATAAAATGTTGAATTGCAAAATTGAAAAAGTAGTCTCGGTGACCTTGTCTAAAGAACCTATTACGTCCACGCATGAACGGTAACGAAAGAATTTAGCAATTCCCTTGCAAAATCGAAGCGTGCGAAATACTCGCCGCAACGAAACTTTCGCCGTTAACGCAACTCTTGTCCGTAGAAACGTAGTCGAAGGTGGTTAAATCGCGAATGCGGGGACATGCTTCGTACCAAAGGAAAGTCGTTGATGCAAATGCATGGCTGGACATACCTACGTGACTTTTCGTGTTTCGCGAACACAAAGCTATCGTGCTTGGTCCCGATCTGCATATACACACACGCATACACGGGACCCGTTTACCTCGTAGATCACCGTGATTCATCGTGTCAAAGAACCCCTGGATGACGGTGACCACTCAGGCCACTTTACTCACCTTCCTCTTACTCATCGTTTCATCGATACAGATTATTGAATGACACGCGCCGAGTTGCTTTTCTTCGATTGTCCTTTATCGCGAATGGAAATGATGTAGAATGTATGTATGTCCTGTGTGTATGTAAAGCTGGATTCACACTCTGAATTTGCATGATACAATCGATCGGTGTAATGAAATATTGAACGGTGCGAAGGATGCTTTTAAATGAAATTATTTTTCCTTTCAATGAACATTGAGGTTCACTTTAATTTAATTACATTTGACTGATGAGTGGAATTGTATACTAAGCGGGGTGAGTGATTTTTCTATTTCATTTGTTAATGAAATTGAAACGCGTGGGTTACGTTTAAAGTGATCAGCGCCTTGATGAAGTTCATGTTACAAATTAAGAAAGCGCATTAGATTTTTATGAAAGCGATTCACTTCGGCGATTTTTAGTGCTCCGTGTTTATATTTTGATATGATTATGCAGTTACCCATACATACGTCTGCCAGTACCATATCCTCCACACTAGATAAGAAGCAACTCGACCCTGTAATTAAAGTCATGCGATATAAATTTTGCGTGATATCTCACCCACTGGTCACTAATGTCAGAAAGATATTATTACTTTAATCTAAATTATTTATGGAACAAAAATAAAGCATGTATAAAATACAATTTCTTGTACTTTGAATATTGCTTGAAATAATTTGTCCGAACTACTTAAGTGTTTGCAGTAGTATTTCTGCGCGAAAGAAAAATATAAAAAGTCTTAAGATGGATTACCAATTCGCAGTGACTAAATTTCAAGTCTCAAATGGTCTCAAAGGCTTACATTTACATTTTGTTACGCGCGAGCTTCAGTTAGAAAGGCGCTCGGTTCTTTCAGGGTTCGATAAGATAGTTCCGTAATACTTAATCGTTTGATCTTATCTATCAACGGGTATGGTTTCCGTCTTGTTATAGTTCCTACTGATCTACCGCAAGGCACGTGCCGGTGAATTAGAACAGGATTCTGGGTTGGGCCAGCTGGCCAGGCTCACGGAGGTCGATGTCGACGAAGTCGGAGTCACGGGGGCCAAAAACTTCTTTGAAGCCAAGGTATAAACATAGCAGAAGCACCCGCGAAAATTTTATCAGAGGCCGCGCCAACGGACTCCCATGGAATTTGTTCGACGAGTGCGTACAATGGTCAGGGGTGTACGAGATGCCCTTAGGGGCCTGAAACCAATAATTTTTTTATTTTGTGATTGCCCTGTTTTGGATAGTATAATTGTATTTTTGATTTCTGATACTAAATACTTGTATTTGTACCTAATATATTTTCTTGATGCGATCCATTAAAAAAAACGTATAATGAGTCGTTTCGCTCCGTTTGTCATTTGCTTAAATCAAGATCATAAATTGGGAGACCGGGAAAGCGTGTCCTTGCCGAATAACATTTCACGCGTCCCAGTTAATTAATGGACTAACTAACATTCTCGCAGATCGAGCAACTGCGGAAAGCGAGCAAATTTGAGGACGAAATTCGCATGGAGCAGGAAGAGCGGAAGCGCGACGAAGAAGAGAAGGCGTCGAGGCGAGCGCAATTCAGACAGAAAGCTGCCCTCTTTGGCAATAATTGAAGAGGGAAAATCCTGAATCGAAAGTACCGTACGGACTCGTTTGTACGTCAATCGAATTACAAACGATTGACCCGATGCCGGCGAATTAAATTCGTTTGCAGTCCGTCGTACCGGAAATCATCCAGATTGAATCGCATCATAGTTGTTGCGCGCCCGTCGAGCGTTCATTTTCGACGAGAAGCTTACAGTTACTTTGGAATTTATAGAGAGATTTTAATGCACTGTTAACTCGGAAATATTTTGCGGATAAGCGGAGATCGAAGGATTCCTGATTTTTTTTATGAATCGTGGGAATTCGTAATAATTTGTGATACTCGGAAATCGATTTTGATTAAAACTTATGTTAATTCGCAGTTTGTTTTATGCTACTGTAATCTTTTCCAAAATGTATGTACATATAGGAATCAATGTAAGTGACTCCCATTAATATTCGAAACATTGTTAGTTCTCGAATATGAATGAGTATCACTGTAGATGAGCATCACACTGCAGAGAAAGAATCGTGTGGCTTTCGTGTTCTTCATTTCTACATCGATTGTTGGAAAAGGTTCCTATATGACAATTTAGTCCAAATTTCTGTGTATCATAAATTTAATTCGTAGATTCTTTTGCAACGGATACTTTAATTGTTCGAATCTATAATGTTAATGTGTTAATTTTGTATTTCCATACTCGTTTGCGACAGATTTAACGGCAGTGGAAGGTGTTAAAATTAACGCTTGACTGATAATTGTTTAAGTAATGAACTTTTTATACATACGATATGAATTTTGAAGTAAATCGATAACATTTTATTATTGCGAAAGTGGCTGTAACCACCGAATACAAAGATTACTCAACATTTAAAAAAAACGAGAGAAATATTTTACAGAGACTCGTATTTTATAGGAATTTCCAGGGAGGGTGGAACATCGCGGATATTGCTTATGAAAGCTAGATGAGTAAAATATAAAAGAAGCATCGTATGACAAAAACGCACGACTGATACGCATAGAAATATCTAAATACAAATTGCATATGTATGTATATTAATTTGTAGGCTTATTTCATTTTGAAACACAAAAATCAACCCATTGTCAATAATAAAGAAAAAGAATCTTTTAAATATTAAAGTTGTAAAGAAATTCTATTTACTCAGTTAATTAAGTTACTAGACGTCGGATTATCCGGATATTTCGATACCCCAAGATCTGTATAATTCAGAATGAGGTTTGTTGAAAATCCGGATTTTTGATCCAACTCTTTCAGTTCTGTATCTAGTAAAAACATCTCCAAATAATACTTTGACAGAAATGGGTTAATATTGCAGAGTGACGCTCTGTTGAACATGGTAATAAATCGATATTTGTTCTTTCTATGTTTCACTCCCACTCCGAAGTAAATGTACATACAACTACCGCGACTTTCATTTATTTTCATATAATGAAACAAATAACAATACATTATTAAATAAAACCAGAAATTTTTATTTCCATGCTGATGCTGATATATTGAATAATGTTGTTACACAATATTATTGTTGCAATGTGTACATACATATATTTCGGAGAACTACTGAGGTAATTTGGACACATGCGTAATGTTATAGATTGTAAATAAAATCGTTTTGTTCCAATAGTTGTTTTTACAGAACTTGATCGATAATTAGTATATGTATAAATCAATGTAGCGCTGTATTAATGTTGTGATATATAGAACGCACTGTGCTTGTGCTGCACTCGCGCACTGTGAGTTGATGTAAAATAAAACGCTGTTTGGAAAACACAGAATAGTATTTTAATTAATCTTATAATTTTGACATTTTTATATTCCAGTTTCAATCTCTATGCTTTTAATATCAGTTGTTATCAGTTTTACAACGGTACGAATTATTTATAGCCAATCAAAATTGAGAAGAATTTATAAGAAGAATATACAAATTTTCATCATTTTTCTATCTAATTTCTCATTTTTCGTACTTCAGCAATCCAGTACAGTTTAAAACCAGCGCCAAACTATCATTGCCAACTGAAAAATCTTCAATTTTAAATAAGTAAACCGAAGTAAACCTTATGAGTAATTCCGTAAGTAAAAACGATAATAACAATTATTGTAAAGTGCTCCGTGAATTCCGATAAATTCTATGCTTATTCATATGTAACTGTACGAAAGCCATATAATCCACAAAGGCAAGTACCGAGCCATATATTGTTTCGATTGCCCTTCAAAGGGTTATACGTATCGCGATATCAGGTAATATTTATTATTCGTTATTTATTTCCATTATATATTTAAATGTGCATTACAAATTACATAAAAGACAAGTGTCGAGATATACGTAGAACATTAACCTTTTTGATTTTTTAAAAATCCCCATTTTTCATTTCCTTTTAAGGGAACGCTAAGAAAAAAAGATTGTCATTGTAAAATGCTGTTTGATATTGCGCAGAAACAGAGTTCTGTTTGCTAAATCTGCATGCAAATAATATTTGTGGTTATAACCAGATCTGCATCTTTCCTTGCTTATCAGTAGGTGATTCTTATCATCCAGATGTTTCTTTGCAGGATAGGTACACAATAGTTGTGATACGGAAATCAGAAAGTATAGTGCGAGATAAATGTTACCCAAAATGGCATCTGATCAGGTACACAGATATATTCTGTTTAATTGAAAATAAGTAATTCTATGGTTAAATGGTTCTTCATAATCTTTAGAAAAGAGTACAACTTAATTATTGAAAACAATTGGCACTTTCAGGTAAAAAAAATTGTTTCATTATATAAGATGGTTGCACAGAATCCATCCCTTAGCGGTGCCAGAATCGTAAGTGCAAACGAGAATGGAGTATCAATTCTCAGTACATGGACTCAAAGGAATTTGGAGAGAAAGACAAATCAACAGTTTCGCCAGAGTCAACTTTTAGATTCCAAATTGGAGCTTGCGTCGGATGGTTTTCCTATTGATATTACAACAGAGTATGCTGTGTTTATAATGTTTTGTGGCAAATATGTAATGCAAAATATGTTACGATAACTTGCATCTCTTTAAAGGCTTATGGCTGCTTCGACGGAGGATGAGCAACGCAGAGCTGTCTTGAGACAAGCTACGATTGAGAATTCTAAGAAACAATTTATCGAAATCTGGGATAAACAGCGAATTGTGAAAAATTATGATTTAACTGCTTTGGATGTACACGGAGACATTTACACGGACAGTAATTAAGCAGCTTCTACTATCAAGCTAGTGAACTTAATCGTTCGTACCTTATGCCTCTTTCTCTTTTTACAGCTGAATTTGCTTCATTCGCTTGGTCCCCTGATAAAACAAAAGTATTATATATCGCAGAGAAGAAATTGCCAAAATCTGAGCCATTTTACAAGCAGAAACCTGCCAATGAAAAAGAGAAAGAAGAGAAAGGAGAAGATAAAGTTACACCGGTGAGCTACTTTTTCTCAAAATGATTAGACTTTATTTGTAAACAATACTACAACTTTATGCTTACTCAATGTTACTTGTATTAATAATTTTTAATGTTGAAATATGAAAGTATCCACCACTCATTATAGGGTAACGAACACATTTATAAACCTGATTGGGGCGAACAATTGGTAGGTAAACATCGTTCTGTCGTCGTAGTCCTTGATACGATCGCAGACACGATTTCAGCTTTATCAGGTATACCAGATGAAGTTTCCCCTGCCCAATTATTGTGGATGGAAGACAGTGAGAGTATAATTGGTGTTGCGTGGAAACACGAACCAAGGCGTCTAGGTCTTATCGCTTGTACGAACAGACTTTCTTGGATATTTTTGCTCAAAGATGGAGAATATAGTAAGAAATTCGAACAATTACAATAGAAAAATATATCGTTAACCCATTATTAACGTTATTTTTACATTTTTAGGCCGCTTAATCTTTGCCGCGTAACCGGGATGTTTAAATTAAAAAATCTAGTTTGGAACATGCTCCAAACCAGATTTCCTAAAAATGCGGCCTGAAAATGTAAAAATAACGTTAACAATAGGTTGTAACGTACAAACAATGAAGTTGATCGAAACATTTTTCCTACAATAGATGTTAGTTTCGATGAGAACAATGTGTTGATAAAGAAATATTGTTTCCATTTTTAAAAAACATGTTTTTGCCCATAAGACCGCCATTTTGAATTTTAGACCAAATTTTTTTTTAAACGGCCCCCTAGGATCTCCATAAATCCCTTCTGGAATAATTTTTCAATTCAACTAATATTTTTCAAGTAAAATCCATTAACATTATTAAATGGGACACCCAGTATATTTCGTATATACGAGGGGTATCCAAAAAGTAAGTTTCCCTATCTTAGGAAAAATATATCAATAAACTAAAATCGAAAAAGAAATTCATTTACGTATTGTAGAATGTACACTAAAAGCATTTCTGGCAGGGAAGTCGTTCAACAGTAACATTAAAATCATCTTCGCGGTTTCCGGCTGGTTCCGCGGAAATGCGGCACATTTTTACGGTGAAGGTTTTCAGAAAATTCTACCACGTTACCAAAAATGTGTTGAGAGGAACGACGATTATGTAAAAAAATAGTGTACATTCTATCATACGTAAATAAAATTTCCTTTCGATTTTGGTCCATTGGTATATTTTTCCTGACAGTGAAATTTACTTTTTGGATACCCCTCGTACAATATTACACAACTTTGAAATTCACGTAAAATTTTCATAAGAATTTTATAAACGTACGTACATTTATTAGGAAAATTGTCCGCCGATGACCTCGCTGTTCGATGTCCTAGAATCAGCCCTGATAACAGATACCTTATTTGGCTGGAAAGAAAAGCTGGAGGTGCGCATCACAATGCACACAAACTTGTGTATTTCGAACTTGAATCTGGAAAGGTATACGCATTCAAGTCGTGTTATTTGATGTATTATTTTTCTGCTTCACGATTGCTTCACGACTGTACTTTTAATGTAGGCTGATGTGCTGATAGATATAGTTGATACAAGTATATCTATTGAAAATTCAACAAAATTTTGTGGTTTGTATGGACGTTTACCTCGTAGATGTTGGAGCAATGATTCACAGTACATATTTTTAAGCACCCCTCAACAAACCAATGTTCGTTCTTACATCGTACATACAAGTAAGAAATTACGGATTAATGTTCTTTAGCTGGATAGATATTTTTTAAGGACAGTCAAATATTTTAAACATTACTTTACGATAACTACGAAATTTATTGTCCACAGAAACCAAGACCGTAACTGCGATACAAAATGATATCAGCAGTCTCACCATTTTGGACGTGAAAAACGACGTTATCGCATTTTCGGAGACATCAATTATGGAACCAGCGGTTCTGTCCGTGGGAAGGTTTACATCAACAGTAATTAATGATGGTAATATTGCTAGACATAAAATTACAACGCAACTGACAATTCCTGGATTTGAGGATTTAATGTACGAGGCGAATGAATATCATTACGACAACAACGATGAAATTAGTAAGCAATCGTCACTAAAATTCACAATAAATAATAATCACTTCCATAATATATATTTTTAATTGTATATGTTCTGTTCATATTATTCAAGAACACTTTAATTTCATTTACTTCGGACCGAAAAGTGGAAAAGACGCATCGTTGCCTTTAGTAATTGTACCCCACGGTGGACCGCACTCTAATTATACGAACACATTTATACTGGACTATGCTGTATTTGCATTGGCAGGTAAGATTTTAATTATACTATAATTTAATTTAATACTTAAATACCGGTACTATACAATTGTATCTGTTTTTATAATTGTAACATTTATTAACAGATTAACGTATTTGTAACTGGTATGAGAACATAATCTATAATAATGATTCATTGTAAACTCGTTATTGTGCAATTCGTCGTAACGGAATTCAATTTATAATTAATTTGTAATTTCCCCTATTTCTATTTAAGGTTTACCTGTGGTGCAAGTTAATTATCGCGGTTCTACTGGAATGGGTTCGAAAAATGTGGAATACCTTCAAGGGCGAGTTGGAGATGTGGATGTTAAGGATTGCGTAACTGCTACGCAAGAAGCTCTGAAAAAATACCCGTGGTTGGATTCTGCTCGTGTGGCAATTACCGGAGGTTCGCACGGTGGTTTTTTGGTAGCTCATTTAAGTGCTCAGTATCCAGTAAGTTTACGAAAGACTTGTTTCCATTCCACGACATTTGGATAATCTGATTTCAATCATTCGAATTTAGTACTTCAAATGATTTGAATTCAGTGATTCACAAAGATAAAATACAAAGATACGGAGACGATGAAAAATCTGTGTTTAGGATTTATACAAAGCCGTCGCGGCAAGGAATCCAGTGATCGACATCGCCGCCATGTTTACCATATCAGATATCCCGGACTGGTAAAGAATTAATATATTCTTAATGACTTTTCCTAGCTCTGAATTATCACATTTCATATTGCAGTCGCAATGCTCTGAGTAAGGAAGAGAAAATTGCATATCATCACGATGTGTAAGCGTTATTGCAAAATAAAATCTAGTCAAGAGTAAACGATAATTAAATGAGAAATATAAACTAACCAACGACGGAGATATTAATTTAATAGCGATTTTTGGGAAGTGTCTTTCGTTCAGTAATTGATGCATTTCCTCTCACCTTCAATTTCAGGTGTGCCGCTGTGACTAATTATTCTTACGTCGAGCCGATGCAAATGTCGCCATCTGATCAAGTCGAAATGTTGGTGAAAATGTTTAAGTCCTCGCCGATTATCCACGTCGATAAAGTTAAAGCACCGACTTTGTTGTGTATCGGCTTAAATGATTTACGCGTGCCACCGTCACAAGGAAAACTCTGGTATCACCGATTGCACGCGAATAACGTTAAAACCAAGTGAGTCTTCCTTGCGAAATTTAAAAAATGATGGACATTAGTGTTCGTATCTCAGTTTACATCAGCGCAATACACGTTCTATTACAGGGTACTTGTGTACGAAGACAATCATCCGTTAGCATCCAGCAGTGTCGAAATCGACAATGTTATCAATGTATGTTTATGGTTACTGGAACATACAACCATAAACGGACCAGAGATGACACCCAAAGAACAATGAATACGATGTGAACATAAGAGTACATTTTGTTGATAGTTTTATTATCACAAATTCCATATTTACATGATATATCGTTCCGTATAAGTTTTGTAAAGGTATTTAACAATAAATCATCAAAATATGTATACACATGTCTGAACCGTTCTATAATACTATAAAATTTTGTATACTTTATATACAGGGTGTCTCACATAACACTTTTCACGACTTTTCAAGTACTTGCAATAATCTGACAAAAAATATTTTAAACAATAGTTGGTCAGTTTTCGATTGGTTATACATCGCAATAAAAAAATTAGAAAATAAAAATTTGTAAGTGCTGTCAAGTTCACTGTTACGTGCCAATATATTTTTCAATTTTTATATACACTCGGATGAAGGAAGTTTATAATAGTTTACTATTAATATTTACGAATAATAGTTTACTATTATACTCCGAGAATTTTTCTAGCCTACATACGAGTTGTCGCGTTATCTAGTTAAATTAATAGTTAACACTCCAACATAAGGATACTACCTACTTCTTATGTTGTTTGAGACAATTCAAATCACGCATATGTACCTTAGAAACCGCCCGAGGAACGTTCCGTACAATTTTATTAGAACGCGAAACCTGACTAAACAGCATTTTAATCACGCTAGAGCATTGTTATCATATTTGAATATAAAAGCCGAGATTCCACACTACATCATGGGTACTTAGCTAACTGATAGCTACAATACCTTGTTTGGAACAATTAATTAAAGATATATTCATTAATATATCAAGCGAAAATTCAAGCGTAGCAATACCAAGAATCGTCGCGTCGCGTCGTGGCGTTGCCGAAAACCCCCACCACGGAGCGGGCAGCAAGGCCCAGGTTGCCGAAATCTCGGCACACAGTTGGCTGCAGAATCGCGAGGTGCATACAGGTGCATAGTCCTCTGTCCGAGGGAACTTTATAATTTTCTTTTCTAAAGCATAGTTTTGTGTTCCCTAAGTAGTCTCTTTCCCTTGTATTAGTTTAATTAATATTTCGAGTCAACTCCCTCCACGATAGTTGGCTAGGAATATTAAAATTTAGCATAATTAATATCTTAAATTGCAGCTTTGTCCACGATCCTTTGTCCGGATACGTGGTAGGTAATAGGTATACTTGTGTTAGTCAAAATACTAACACTGTCCTTCCTGATTTTTAACGATAGAAATAGAAAAGTGAGACAAACGACGCGAATCGACAATACTTGTATTTCGAGAATATCTCTATCAGAGACGCGTCAGGTGTTCTTATAAAGTATAATTAAATTGCGATCAATACTAAAGGCCGATAGATGATTAAGTTCTTTGTCAATGTATAGCAGAGACGGCGAACTGGGGCTCAGAAGAGACCGTGAGGGGAAGGCAGATCGGTTTGGCTACCACCGTCAGCGACTCTGTCACGCGTTTGTTCGCGCGAGCTTTTGTTTTTTCGTATCCGTTACCACTACAATGACAGAGACAGAGTCTCCTGTATGGTACGCAATAGAGTGCTGTCTTTCTCTTTGTTAGTCCGCCTGCACGGAAGAGAGTAGTAGTGGGAGAAGCGAGAGCGGCGGGGAAGAGTACGTTTGCACACTGTTCGCCGTCCCTGATGTATAGAGTCAGAACAAACCAGCCGTAGAATTGTTAACACAACCAAAGCCATTGTTAAATTTCATGAAAGTTCTATTTCAATCTTTAATATTGAATATACTCATATTTTACCAGTTAACCAGTATTTTAATTTATTTTATTTGTTAAACGTTATCTGTGTGTGTACTCGTCTTGTTAACCAACGAATCAGGACCTGTATAGGTCTAATCGTAAGAGTAACACGTTCCCAAAACAATCCTGTCTGCGAATGCCTCGGTAGAAGCCAAAATTAGTTTTAAAGGCGTTGGATACCCCCCCGTTTTAGAAGGGTTTGCGCGGTCGGGTGCACAGGTAACAATTGTTAACCGATTTTGATGAACAATAGCACGTTTGGAAGATACAGGATGATCCATGCGTTCTTGTGAAGCCGAATTTTGATAAAATCTTTTTTTATCAACAAATAGTGATTCAAAGAATTGCTAAAGTTCAAGACAATTTTACGCATGGAAAGAAATTTTGTATCAAAATTCTATGATTTTTTTATCAAAAATCGGTTAACAATTGTGACCTGTGCGCCCGACCGCGTAAACCCTTCCAAAACGGGGGGGTATCCAACGCCCTTAAGTCCAATAGTGTACACCTCCTCACATACGCACACATCTGCCAGCGTAGACGGCCGTCAGCGACGCACATATCCGCTCACAGACGGCACACACACGCTGGAGATACGCACATGCAGGAGAACGCCAGTAATAGCGCAACAACACAAAGCCGCGAAACACATTACGAAGATACACAACGCGAGAATGCACAACAACAGCAATAGTCACCGTCACCACAAACGGCACAAACCATCGTTGACGCAACCGTTGCATTACCACCTGTGCAACCAAACTTCAGATCCCCTGTAAATCATCGAAATAAGGAAACACCGGATGGAATAAACGAAGACAATAGTAAATTGTTGAAACTGGTACCATGTTTGGAAAACTTAAAGGAAACCAACATTTTAAAAATTCCTTAAAAAATAACAGAAGATAATAATAATCTTGGGACAATTACACCCAAATGAAGACGGAAAATCAGAGTACCAGGCAGTCAACCTACATTACCGGACATCGAGGCCACTTTTCGTTGACCAACACTAACACAACAGCACACCAACAATTGGATTGATACGAACGAAACACAACCAGGCACGTCGGCAGGAGCACGAACCACAACGTCAAAAGAACTACGACCAGGTACGTCAAAGGAAACACAACCCAGTACGTCGAAAAAACTACAACCCGCTACGTCAAAAGGAACACGACCCACCACGTTGGAAAAACTACGACCCAGCACGCCAAAGGAAACGTATATGACAAATGAAAAATCACCGCAAACAAATAACAGACACACGACTAACATACAATCCGAACATGACACAAACAGCGGCATAATCGACAACACAGACGACGAATCTTTTAAAGCTTCACAATATCACAGAAAACGCATAACCTTACCGACAGAACAACCAGCAACCAGAAGCGCTATTATAATTGACGACAGAATAATTAGCAACAATATTAAAATTTCGCAAACACATCTTTTGGCAAAAAAAGGATAATATCGGATACTTCTTATCTGCCGACTGCAATTTAAACACAATGGCTACCGAAATTTTAACTGAAAAAAGAAAAATTAATCAAGAATCACTTTTACAATGCGATCCACAAATTGGAGATATTTTAATTACACGCCGTGGACTAACATGCTATTTTGGCATGGTTTGTAAACAAAAACCCACGGATTCAACAAATTTGCAAACCTTGAAACAGTGTATAACAACGTTAGTAGACACATTAAAAAGACTAGAAGTTGTATCGTGTACAATATCCAAAGATCCAAAAATTCTCGACTCATTTTTGTGGTCTAACATTAAGACTTTTATACGACTCTATACATTAGGCTCTGAAATAACAATTACATTATGCGAAGGTCTTCTTACTGTCCCTCATTCAGAGGAAAGAAAAAGAATTATTAAAAAGCTTCACGAATCCACAATCGGCGGACATAACGGCGTTTGAAAAACATATAATAGAATCCAATCGCAATATTATTGGTAAGGCATGAGGGATGATATCCGTAAACACATTAAACAATGTTTTAGTTGTCAGAGAAACAAACTAGTACGTGTAAAAGATAAAGCACAGATGATTATAATAGATTCACCCGCGGAACCATTTGACACAATTGCAATAGATATTTGTGGTTCCCTCCGAAAAACTGCTCATGGAAACGAATGCATTCTTACGGTCATGGATTTATTTAGTAAATTTGGCATCGCTATACCACTAAAACAACAAACATCAATAGGCGTAGCAAAAGCACTAGCAACCAATTTAATGTGTACATTTGGAGCACCTCGCGCAATTTTATCTGATCAAGGCAGAAATTTTATGTCAGACACATTTAAAGAATTCGCAAACCTTTTCCAAATTAAACTATGTATACTGAACGTCAACATACCATCCTCAGTCGAACGGAGCTCTCGAACGTAGTCACCATGGACTCATCGAGTTCCTTAAACATTATTTTAATGAACACCATGATTGGGATGATGGGCTTACATTTGCAACATTTTCGTATAACACAAGCGTACACGAAACAATCAGTATCACACCATACGAACTTATATTTGGTAAAAAGGCATGCACGCCTTCTGAATTCCCACCAATAGAAAAATTAATCACATATGACGACTATTTGACCAGTTTGACTAGATACCTTCAAGAAACACAACAGACAGTCTACGAGAAACAGATAAAATTCAAAGAACGCACTAAACGTTATTACGATAATAAAACCAAAAACTCAAACTTTCAACGTGGATAGCTAGTATTTCTAATACGCGAACCAAAGACAGATAAATAACAAAATAGCTACGTTGGATCCTTGAAATACTATAAATTTTGAATAAGAATAATATTAAGCTTCAAATTCCCAATAATAAAACCAAAGTAGTGCACGTAGACAAAGTAAAATTGGCACATGTTACAGATGCCTCGCGCATATCTTAAGCGCGCAGGATGCGATTCTTTTTGTAAAAACTTGTCAAATGCATCTTCAAAATATTGAACTTAAATTAAAATTGTACTAAATGCTCAGGGAATTAAAAAAAAAAAAAATTAAGCCGACATCTGTCATTCTCTATGATGCATTTCGCGCTTGAAACGTACTTCAATTTACGAAATCTAAGCGCATGTAAAGCTAAAAATACACAGTACATTTGCAATCAAGCAAATTTAGATACAACATGTAAATGGCAATACCGAATGAGAAATACAATTATTAGTAAATTTACAATTTAATGATCAAAAAACATGCAATATTCATATTAAAACCTTAAACAAACCTATTGGTCAAGAATTAGGAACAGTAATGCATAATCTTATTTTTGTAACGTCCCCACAGATTTGAGAGGCTTGATAGACCTTAATATTTTTTTTTATTAAATCTTGTTCTTTTGAGAAATGTTACTTGAGATTACCGTAGAGTGAAATAATGAGTCGACAAATTCTCTCTGATGTTCAAGGATCGGTGGGTAAGGAAGTTTCCTACCAATCCTCCGATTTAACCCTCGAGACCTGTTCGAGAGGTAAAGCAGATTCTTCCCCTAGCGACCGCACACATACCAGTATCCCTAAGGCCCCGCCGGTAGTAGCTTACTATGACGTTAGAGGCGTGGAGCACATTTTGCCTGGTGCGCAAAAATTAGATTTCGAAAGAAGCGCCCTATGTCTTAAACCTCCCCCGTTATCCCCTCTACCTTGCGCTCCCACCTAAAGTCGGGGACCCTGAATTTTCCCAATAAAAAGGGCAGGACAAGGCTTCTCGCGAGCGAGTACATTTTCCAGAGTCAGTATAATCACAATCCGTTTTACGCCATCTAAAAGAATCTCTTGCGCAGAAATTAGTATTTCAAGAGTGTTAGAATCATTTTACTAAATTCGAGACCGGTGATACATACATTCTTCGACGACACGAAGGAGGAGATTTACACCGTCACCGATTAACCGTAACGTTCTTCAAAAGTACAACATGAGGATCGATCAACTTCCAACGTAAGGATGAGTAATATTCTGGCTTGTAAACCACTACCAATTTCCTACCACATCTAAATATTTTTCCTTCATCAAATCTTTCTTGTATATTTCCTTTAATCATTCACATTTTCTTTATCTATTTCTGCTGTGTAATTTCTTTAGTGATTTATTCCAAAATTGAGCTCAGGCTTTAACGGCTTCGTAGCGCTCTAAAGATCGGAAAAATCAATTATACCTATCCATTTCTCTTCTCATTAATTGTTTATCACCATTTTTCTTTCTCTCTCTCTTTCTTTTCTTTTTCTTCTCATTTTTCTTACTTCATGCAAAATGCTCACCATCACCTGTCGAATCCTAATAGCCAGAAGAAACACCGCAGTGGCGTACGTAACCGCTACAAGCGTTTCCTTGTGGAAAATCCTACATTGGCGCAAGATCCGAATTTTGCATTAGAAGTATTTAAAGAATTAGTTCCGCCGAAAGGAAATCCTTTACCGACCGCCAGAAATTCAAGAAATCGAAACAAAAGGCATAAACAATTGGTCCGAACTTTAACCAGAATTACAATTAACGTAGAATCAAATTCTACCAAAAACTTTGAATCTCCCTCTATTCCGGACAATAAACCAAACATAACCATTCCTAAAATTCTTATTCCAAATAATTGTTTACCAGAATTACTTTCGTCATTAGATTCTCCTTTTCCTATTTATCACTACAAAATTCTTAATACTACAGTTCCTTTCCACATCCCTACAGTTCTTTCTATACTCAACCAACTTCCTTCTAATTCACATTTATTAATTTCTACTAATTCCGATTCAACACCATCGCATCCCGTTCCGATTCAAAGTATTATAAATAAACTAACTCAACTAGCTACGATAATAGAGATCTAACGTATACAATTTTCCATTACGAAATATCAATCCATTTATAATAATCAACTCTCAATAGAATAATTTGCCGACACGATTATACCAATTTTTCATCATCAATTTAATACATATGGTCGATTCCACGTCAAATCGCACAGCTAAATTCTTCGAAATTCTGATTTTGAGATATGTTATAGAGGGAGGTGAGACAAGCCACCCGAATTTTTTTTTAATTTTTTATTTTGACTTTCGAGGAGTTATGGGACTTTGAAAAATTGGGACACTTTTTCTTCAAACATTTCTAGGCGCGGTCTGGTTTGCCATAGAATAATTTGCTTTTTTAAGTTCGATTCAGAAAAGATTGTAGTTTAACGAGAATTTTCAACCCATTTCAAAAAGTTTATTTCTCAACGCATAATTCATAAAAATAAAAAATAATCGTTAATTTGACAGTCTGGGCCCTCACCGAAAATTATGAAAAAATTATATCATTGTAGCGCGTTTCGAGACGAAGAGTTTGCAAAAAAAGGCAGCCCCAAACACGTAGTAACTTCGGAGTAATTGAAGAAAAAGTGTAACCGCCTCGGAATTACTGATTTTGCCAGCAAGAACGCTGAATTGGGAGGTGGGGGTTGTTACGCAGTGTCCCAATTTTTCAAAGTCTCATAACTCCTCGAAAGTCAAAATAAAAAATAAAAAAAAATTCGGGTGGCTTGTCTCACCTCCCTCTATAACATATCTCAAAATCAGAATTTCGAAGAATTTAGCTGTGCGATTTGACGTGGAATCGACCATATATTTATTATTTATTTAATCCTGTTGAGTTTCGTTGTATTTGATTTATTTAACCCAACTCTCCCTTCTGACACATAAATTATTTTATTAAATTAGGACCCAGGCTGAATCCCAGGATTCTATAGCCCAAATTTTCCAAGTAATAACATCTTAAATAAAAGAAGACTTGGACACAATCTGCAACAACCATGAGCCATATTAAAAATATTAATCGTAAAAACAAAAGAAATCGCGAGAATGATCCACACAAACCACCAATTATCATATTTAGAAAGACAGAATTCACGCGTTCAAACAAAATCAGAAATACATTTCTACATAACATCGCCATACATTAAATTCAAATTCTTTTTGCTCTTTACCTCTTTCTTTATATTCTTTATATTCCTGAAACTTTTATGCACTCGAATGAGAGAGATACTTGTGTGATGGATTTAGGTAGTGTGGTCGGCGATTAATACGAAACACTGAGTTTAACGATTTGGTGTTTATTGCGGAGCGAAAGAGAGTATGCTAACAAGGGGAGGCCGGCAACGTTGCGAGCCCGATTTTGACGAGCTTTGGTACACTTATAGAGGACCACCCAAAATGAAGTTTTGCCAAGCGAGAGCGCGCCATATTCAGCCAAAAAAAAGTTTCAAAAACTGGTGTGGGCATCATCTATAACTTCAGAATCGTAAACATATTTTTCAAGCAGCGTCGGTGGCTCAGGCGTAGCGCGCTTGTCCCGCAATTTTTGCTAGCACGGGATCGCTGGTTCTAATCCCCGCTGGTTCGAGCACGCCGATGATTTTTTTTTTTCCCCCCTTTGAATGACTGTCTTTTTTGCATGCGAAGTAATAACTTTATAATAAAAATATATAATCAATTATGTATGTATGTATGTATGTCTTTATTGATCCCCTCGGGGTTACAATTTTACAATCCATTTTTCCTACCTTAAATTAACCTACTTTACACTCAACCTTAAACCAAACCTCTCCTTCTCCCCTACATCGCCACCTCCCTCTTTTCCTTCTATCCGCTCGCTCTCTCTTTCTACTCGCCCGCTCCGTCTTTTCCTCTCCCGCTCTCTCTCATCGCACGCCTTACACTCTACCCGCTCGCCTTACTTTCTATCCGCTCTCCTTATGATCTACCCGCTCGCCTTACGTTCCATCCTCTCGACTTATACCTATGCTCGTTTGCTTTGTACCCTACGCGCCTCTCCCGCGCCACTTCTCCACTCCTTTTTATTTTCCTTTTCCATACTCCTTTCCTCTCCCTCTCCCCCCCTGCTTCCCCCCTTTAGATCTACCTCCATCTCCTCTCCCGCCCTCTCCTTTTTCGGACTTCCGTTTCCCACTCACTCCTCTCCATTCTCTCCTTCTCTCCAGTTCCTTTCCCCTCTGTCCCTCTCCTCCCCCTCTTCCCTCTTCCACTCTACTTCCCTCATCCATCTCTCTCTCTCTCTCCCTCTCCCTCCTCTCCCAATATCTTTTCCACACTTGCCTGCCATCCTTCCTCTCCTCCTTCTTCTATCCTCCCACACACTTCCCACACATGCTCCCACGTTTCCTCTTCCCCACTGCACATTCTGCATTCTCTCTTCTCTTCCCCCTCCCAGTACCTTCCCTCCCTCATCTCATTGCCCATCCTAAATCTCGCTACCCTTCTCCATCTACTCTCCCCCCACCCCTTCTTTAGATACCCCGCCACCCCCTCTGCTCGCACCTCCTTATACCACCTACTGTATCTCGATGCCCTGTCTTTTCCCATCTCTCCCTCTCCTCCTCCTCCTTATCCTTCTCCTCCATCTCCTCGTACCTCATCCCTTCCCTCCTTCTTCTTTCCTGCACCTCCTTCGCCTTCCACTCTCTTTTCTCGAAAAAACTCTCCCTTTCTCCCTCCCACCTCGATCCCCCTCCCCCCCATTCCACTTTCTCCCTCACCATCTCCCAACATCTCCTCGCTATCTCACTACCCCTCCCCTCCGCCAACTTCCTCTCATATTCCCTTCCCCTTTTCCCCCGCCCTCCCTCTTAACTTGTCCCTCTTCAGTTCTTCCCTTATTAAATACCCCGGCGTCCTCCAGTCCAAACCCATCGTCCACCTCAAATACCTCTCCTGTAGCGCCTCTATTTCTCTCCATTCCCTCCACCCCCATATCTCCGCCGCGTACTCCACCACTGTCCACACCAATTTATCGAACAGCCAGACCCTCCTCTACCAGTCCTTCCCCCACCTTCTTTTCCCTATTCCCCATATCTGCCTCATTACCATCCCCGCCTTCCTCACCCTCTCCTTCACGTGCTCCTCCATCCCTCCATTCCTTTTCATTATCACTCCCAGGTATTGTAGGAATGAAAATAACGGCGGCGTAGTTTTTAGATTCTTTAAATGTTTAAGAGTGTGTTTCCCGGAATGAGTGGCATGAGTATGACGAGTGATGCGTGTGCGGTGTGCGGATGTTAATGTTTATTGAATGTCGATAAGGGTGTGATTGAGACGTCCGCCTTAAAACAAAGATTACCGGGAAGTATCGGTGCCCGTGTCATAAGGCGGCACGTGGCAAGAGTGTGTGAATGCGTGTGACGAATACATGTGTGAATGTTTGGTAAGTGCGGATGTATAAAGGCTCGTGAGGACCACGAGTCGGTGCCCTTTTCGTTTTGGATTCGAGTGTCGTCGCGCAACTGTGAGCGAACGAAGTCCGTGACTAACTTAAATGTAGGGATCCCCCACTTATACCCCTTCGGCAGCCTCCCCTTGCACCCCTCCCACCATTTCTCGTCTATCCATGTCTCCTCCATCATTATCACATCCCACTTTTCCAAATCCTTCCAAAACCCCTTGTCCTTTTTCCTTAAGCCCGCCACATTCCAAAACCCTATCCTCCATCCTCCCTCACTTTCCCCACTTCCTTCTCCCCTCCTCTGCTCTAAACCTACCTCCTTCTTCCCTACCCCTTCCCCCTTTCCCCTCCCCCTCTTCCTTCCCCCTGTACCACTTCTCTTACTACCCCCCCTTTCCCTTTCCTCCAATTCTCCAATTTTAACTCTTCTTCGTCCTCATCCCATCTCCACCATACCCCTTCTATCCATAACCTTCCATATCCTACCCTCGTCCTCCTTCCTCTGCTCTCCTCCTCTCTCGCTATCTTGTTCAGTCTCCATTGCATTTTTCTCTCCTTCCGTGTTAAATCCTCCTCTACCCTTTCCTCCCTACCCTTCAATCCGGTCTTTCTCTCCAGAACCTTTCTTCTCTGCTCTTTACTGCCCAGTCTCACTAGCACCATTCCACCCTTCACCTCCACCACCTCCACCACTACCCCTATCCTCTTCATAATCCCCTCCACTCCTCTTCCCACTTCTTTTCTCTCCTTTCTTTTCTTACTTTTTCTACCTCCTCCCTCAATTCTCTCCCTATTTCGTTCACCTCCTCTCTTCCCTGTCTTACCTCCCTCATTATCTCCTTCATCATTTCCTCCATCCTCTTCCCCTCCCCCCCTTTCTTCACCTCTGGTGATCTCCCTACCCTTATGCTCTTCGCAAACGCTCCCTCCTCTTCCTCCACCCCTCCTCCTTCCCTACCCTCCCTCTTCCTTTTTATATACTCTTCAACCGACGACTCACTACTTTATCTCTTCCTCCCCAGCCTCTCCGCGTTCGTCGGCCTTCCTGCTCTCCTTTCCTCCTTAAAACCTTCCTTTCCTTCCTTTCCCGACCCCATTTCTTCTCAACTCCTTTAAAATCTCCTCTCCTCTCCTTTCCTATTCCTCCCTTCCTTATCTGTCTTTCCTCTGTCCTCTATCCTCACTCCCTTCATTACCGACTCCTACCTTACCTATCTTCCTCCTTTGCCTCCTTGTTCTTCCCGCTATCTTCTGTCTCTCCTAACCTCTAAATTTTCACCTTTCTGCTCTTTACCTCCGCTGCTTCTCTCTCCCTCTTACCCGCCTACTACCACTCACTCACCGCACCCCCCTTACTCCTTTGTTTCTCTTCCTCACTCTCTCACATCTCTTTCTTTCCTTTCACTCCACTTAATCGCACCCGTTCTGCCGTTCGCTCTCCACTCTCTACCACACCGGAAACGGAAGTCATATAATCAATTATAATTAGTACACAAAGATGCTATACGCGGCAATGGGACGAAATACTTTTTTGCTATTACAGGCCGAGGTTTTTTCAGGATATCGATACGAAAATATTTATTATTTACGTTTATAAAAATTTAATCAAACGCATTCAAAACTGCGCATTTTTAATAGAAAATAACCGAGAAGTAAATTCAAGGGAGGACTGCATTAAAATACGGTCCATCGTATACCACCAATTAAGTTCTCCAATTTTTCGGGACATGGTCCATTACGCATGGTACGCAAGTAAGTTGTGTTACGATAGGGAGCTTTTTTTAAATGTTAATGATGTATGTTTTCCGACGGACATATTGCAAAAACCGTGCGATTGTACAAACTCTTCCTTAATAGTTTGCGCGAGATGTAGGAGAAATTTCTGCTTCGTATGTTTTTACGACAACTACCATTCTGGTACATGCGATACAGAATAATAAAGTATATTCTATTGGTATAACTTATTTTTGCATTTCATTTCCTAATAGTAAGTAAGATTCCCTCTGCCGCATAACGGCATAACCCATTTTTGTGCACAAATTGTAATTAATTATAAATTTTTATTATAGTATGTGACGTTGCAGCTTTTCTGCACGTCTCCAAAACGGCCGGGAGGCGATTAAGGAAGGGAAAGCAGGGGGAAGTAGTCAGTACTCGCGATACCGCGAGTAACTACCGCGATACCGTCATTAGAATTACCGCGATACCGTCATTATATTCAACGCAATACCGTCACGAGAATCTTACAGATGGAGTCTAATCGCGATACCGTATTAGGAACAGCCGCGATACCGCGACTGTAAGATTCAACGCGCTTTCGAAAACCACATCGCGTAGTATGGCAGGGTTTCCACCGCGAATAGGTAGGGCATAAATCGCGATAGCGATCGACGCAGGGACCGCGATGGGAACCTCGCGCGGTGCGCGGAATTAATAAGTTACCGCGAGGATCGGCAGCTTACCGAAATTCAGCGTAGGGAAAGAGTAGGGGAGCCGCTAGCGAGCGGCTCCGAACTCGCGCGAACCTTACCGATCGCGCCGCAGTCAGACGGCAAGACAGCCGCTACCGAGCGGCCCCGAGCTAAGGCGGACGTCGCCGAGAATTTCGAGCATGGCGACCGCTGCTCGAGGATCCCCAGCAGCGAGGAGGTGCGCCGAGGTACGGCGCGCACCGGCAGACGCGAGGACCCCCGAACTGCTCCGTGAAGACCCGACGAGCCCTCGGAGAACGCACGGCACCAGGGGTGCCGCGCAACCTCGCGGCGAGGCGCCGCATGGAGGGGAGACATCGCGGGCACCCACGCATCCACCGGCATGGATCGGAGGGACGGCGAGGGGTCAGGGACCCACCTCCGGGGGAGACTCGCCGTGCCCTCCACGATTTCGCGGCCAGGGGCCGCCACGCCGGGCAGATGCCATCCCGAAGGAAGCAGGAAGACTCGAGAGGGGATCGTCCAGGCTCCCTTTAGCGGCGGGCAGGCGCATCCCGGGGGGATGCGGCCGTATACCTGCGGGGGAGGCCTGGAGATTCCGATTTCCGGAGGACGCCTGCTGCGGGACCACCAGCCACTATCCGGGGGATAGCAAGGGGCAGTCGGGGGGAAAATTCGAAAATGCCGGTGAAAATTCGCGGGGACCAGCCGGGGCGCCCGTAAGATGCGCCGCTGGTCCCACGACCAATTAGGCGACGTTCCGCTAGAAGTGGGGGAGCGAGGATGCGGAAGTAGGACCGCTCCTCACTTCGCCTAGGGCCGTTTCCCGAGTAGGACCTTTTGCCTTGGAGTTGCGGAAATAAGATTATATCGTTTAGGGTCAACTGACCAGTATCGTTGAGGTCAACGGACCTGTATCGTCTTGTACTTTCGAAGAAATAATTACGCGAGTGTCCCGAAGGACCAGAGGCCACAGGCCAATACCGCTTGCCGTAGGAAACATCCTCGTACCGTCGGAAAGGTAAGCTGCCCTCCTAAATCTGTAATCTCCGCTGAAAACTCTTCGGCGATAATCTATTTGGCGAGATATCGCGTTTTGTCGTGCGAGTGCCCGCAGGTTTCCACTGCGGAGAGAGAGTCGTAAGAAAATACCGCGTTCACTTAAGAACTCCTTTGCGTGCGTGCCCGAAAGCGAAGTCAGACAACTTGTACCGTACCGAATAAAGATTCATTAACGAAAACGAACGTGTAACCCCGAATTACGGCCGACCCGACCGTTATTACTGTCCCGACTTTCCAGTCCCCCGCCCCTCTCCCATCGGGTCGCGAGCTAGCCCGTAGGCCATCGGTCCGTCCGAGGGTTCATCGGTCATACCGTCCTATTCCGTATCCTTTGGTACTTTAGGGTAAAAAGTACCTGGCGCCCATCTGGCAATTATCGCGGCAAGTATCGTCAAGGACCGATAGACCCCCGGACGAAGTAGTGGCGTAGCTTTTCTGCCACGAGCGAGAGAAAAGCCGTCATAGTATATCCCTCTTTATACCTTTTAAATATTTTGTTGTTAGCCTCTTGCGCTTCCTCGCCTAACTGTCCGATTGGGAGTATGGCTTTTTTTATAATAATAGACCCATGAATTAAAACCTTATGTACAATAGGTGACATATTGTACCAGGAGTATTTTTCAACGAACAATTGTGCCGTCTTTGCTGTATATTCTCCAAACAGTTTTATATTTACAGGATATCCACTAGCCATAGTTTTTAAAATCGTTCTAAATCTTTTAATTATGCCTACATCAACTCCAGTAATATCGCTTGATATGTCTGCATTTTCGAAAAATCGCCTGGCCGTATTGCCATCATTACTATTTCCGTACCCAGGTTTTGGTTTATCAACAATTAAACCAAGTTGACATTTAAACTTCTCTATTATTTCTTTTTTCTTGTTTTCAACAATTTCTTTGTTCTCTACGTCCCGAGCTTGCCACGTTTTTAATGGTAATTTGTAGCGTATATGTAATAAACATTCGAAGAACCGTATCCAAGCGTGTAGCGTTGACATGTCAAAATCTAACACAGACTCGCATACTATTTTTGTTGTTTTGCATTTTTGAATGTTATTAAAGTCTTTTGATGACAAATTACATAAAAAGGATCACATAGTTGAAGTTGTCTCTGTTAGCAAATTACAAATTTTGCCGTCAACCATTGTAAATAATAATTTATGGTTAATTTCTATTCTTCGCCCATCTATTTCGTATACTGTGGGTACTAATTCACGTATTTGGCTTTCTATATGTATAGTCTTTTTCTTTTTTAGGGAGATCTATTGTTTCATGAGCAAATTGAAAACTAATAGGACGACAATATCTTGTTGACGATGACCTCAAATTGTTCAAGAGCACAATTTGTTGCTGTGTCGGTTGATCAGGATCACCAGATATGAGCCTGAGAGGTTCTAATGACGCCAAAAAAATACTGGCATCATTATCCTTACTAGAACTATTTACAAACTTTTGCTTATATTCCGAGTGACCAGACGATCCGTCAAACCCCACTTCGTACTTAAACATAACTTTTGCTGTTCTCGATTTTAATGAACGTATATTATGCGGACGGTGGAAAAGAAAGGTGGAAAATCACTTTCAAGTACGCGTGTGTAATGAGCCAAAAAAAATATATGAATTTACTCACAATGATGCGACAATGACTGCGCAGCGAAAGACACGTGTGGTCACTTGACCGTTTGAACGAAAAGTGAAGAAGACCGCGTGGTGGCGCACCACGCACGCGGCGTGGGTAGACGAAACGACACGTGATTGGCTGGAATTCCAGATTCGTCGAGAAAGTTCTCGAAGAATCCGGAAGTATTTCCAAAAGAGAAAGTTACTTCCGGCTGAAAAACCGGAACGTAATAATTCGTTTGAATCCGTGGATGATGGTAAAGTCGGAACCTGCCTTTTCGACAAACCGAAAAGGCAGATTCTCAAACATTTGCAAATTTTCTTGACTTTCAATCACTTCGTGTTGAGCTTGCATAAGGCGTGAAATTGTATGATCTAATAGCCCTTGCAGTTTTATATCAACTGTTGAACCAGTAATTGAAATGCAGGGCTTTTTCGGATAACGTTTTTTTTTGGCTTCTTGAATTTTTTTGTATGATGGAAAACGTTCCTTATCTTTGCTTCTTATAATATTATATTGGTGCTTCGTAAGGTGCGGTCCCACGGCGCGTGGCTCGCGGCGCGGCTTGCGGATCGGTATAGCGTAAAATAGTTAACGAGTCCTGGGATTGAGGAGCGCGGCGCGGCTCGGCTCGGCTCGGCTCGTGTCTCCCGATTTTTCGTACGGGTAGATGAGCCGAGCCGAGCCTACACGCGCTACCTGTACACGAGTCATGACGAGTCCACGGCGTGTCTTAATCGGAATACTATAATAATTAGTATTGGATCCATTCAATATTAAAAAACAACGCTTTCTTCAAGTCTAAAGACGCGCCGTGGACTCGTCATGACTCGTGTATAGGTAGCGCGCGTAGGCTCGGCTCGGCTCATCTACCCGTACGAAAAATCGGGAGACACGAGCCGAGCCGAGCCGCGCCGCGCTCCACAATCCCAGAAATCGTTTACTATTTTACGCTATACCGATCCCCGAGCCGCGCCAACGAGCCACGCGCCGTGGGACCGCAGCTGTAAGTTGAGCATCTACGAACATGGACAATGCTTCTTCTGGTGACAACTGAACGCGCTTTGACGTCTCCCATCTGTTAAATGCCATTTTATAACGCGTTGCGCGTTTAGGCGTTGTATTGGTAATTTCTTTCACCAAATTCGCTGTATCAGTTTTACCTGAAGCACGCAAACTCATATGTGTTGCATAACAGAGTTCACCGATAGAAGATTTTGCCCTTAAATTTTGAGTTTTCATCCGCTTAGTTCGTTCTGATGCCGAATCAAAGTTAACTTTTGGCCTACCCACTCCAGTATCGTCCGACAAAAGATTGTAATTTGGAAAACTTATTGATGTTTTTAGCCAAGCAGAGTTTTTAGTTAGAAACCTTTCCTTCACCCTAGAAGAACTTGACCACTTGTTTTTTAAATCAAGGGTGAAGTATGCTATTTTTTTATGCAGGTCTGATATTTTAGATTTTGGGCAGTTGGTGCGTTTTTCCAAATATTTGTTTAAAAATAGCACTTTATCTTCCAATTTTGTTTTCCCTGATTCGTTCAATATCTGACATAAGAATTCACGAGTCAGAAAAATTTCAGTACCCGATCCTAAAAGAATTAAAATTTAAAGAATTAAAAAATTAATTAAATAATTTACGCTTGTTTTTGTAAGAAACAGGATTCATCGATTTATTAAATTATTATTAATTAAATAAATATGACATTAACATAATGTAACTGACCTGTTAATGTTGACTGCATAGTGATTTGAAGTCGGTGCACGTGCTGGATTCTAATAAAACTCAAACTGTTGTTTTGCATAATTTGAATAATACACACACTCACACAGTTCAAAATTGATTTCAAATACTTGAATGTAAACTCGCAAACGGGAGATTTTTTATGTCGTTTTCAGATATTCGCAAGTAAAATTCTGACGTAGCAAAATGGAAATGGCGAGAAGCAAAGTTCGGTACATGTTCTAGTGGTTAAGAATTGTTAGGAGAGTGGGAAGATAGAGATTTTCATAGGTAAGGAAAATATAAAAAATAAGGGTAAGGGAAAGAGGCGGTAACTAGACGGTAATAAGTCAGAGACCATGTCGGTATTGCACGAGGTACATACCTCGGGTCAAGGAGTATACCCAGGTATGGCTATAATACTTAATTTTATGCCTTCAATTGCGAAAGCGTTAATCTGCCTATTTTCGATTAAGTCACGTTCGAGAAATTTTTGAGGGTTAATTTAAAACGTATAAAAAAAGGTAATTTACAATGCGTAGTAAAGTTTGGTAGTTTCCGTTGATGACGAGCAAGATATGTAACGCATTTTAAAGTCACAAAGTTATAACAAAAAATTATAACTTTCAAAAGTTGTTTATATGAATTGTTATAATATGTTATACTATAATGTACGGTGGACATATGTTACGACTGTTGTAACTCGATCAATTTAAATTCCCACTTCCCTGATTTCTTTTCGTCGAATTTGTTATGTGACTCTGCAGTCAAAAGCTATTTCAACAAAAAGGTGCAAACATGTGCAAAGTTTTTTTCTTGGAAGTGAAAGAAGAAACTATTATATTATTATATTATTATATTATATCAGCTATTATATTTTGCGAGAACTGCAGCCCGGGGAGGCCCGGAAGTTAACTTAAACTTTAAATCATTATTATGAAATTATAAAACAATATAACTTAGTATTATTTATGATTTTAATAGTAATTATAGGTACAGTATATAAATAAAAGTAAATATGACACGAAGTCACAAAATTATAACCAAAACAGTGTAACTGTCAAAGGTGGTTAAATTAATTCTTATACTATGATGTACGGTGGTCTTCTGTTACGACTGCTGTAACTAGGTCAATTTAAGTCGCATCGCGTTTTTTCAACCGGTTTCAAATGCAGTATAAAAATGTATGAACTCCTGTACCGATTGCATATAATAATACCATAGAACAGTTCGATTCGATAAAAGGTATTTTTGCCAGCTTTCGGGGTCGCCGGCCCCACTGTGCGCCGGTCCGTCAGTACAATAGCCTGAGAAATGCTCGAAATTGGAGGCAAGAATCATGTGGCAACCAAATGCATACCCGGCCATTTGAAGATTCAGCGTAATAAAAAAAGACCCGAAGTAAACATTTTTGTGAGGTGACGAGCATTACAGTCCAAGATGCAAATAAAAGATTGAAATATTATTCAAATATCATCTTGACGATCACACATATGTATAATAGCACCAAATGAATGTATGTATCGCTATCGAATTTGTTTATTAACGAAAATGTACGTCCGAAATTTTAACTGCACCAGTACGTTTGCCTGTCGGTGTTGCTTATGTGTTCTCCGTTTTGTTCCTGCTTCTTCTTCCTCAGTCACGGCGCCGCACGTTGCAGCGTCACGGTATACGTCCATCTCTTTTCTTCGTGCGAAGCATCCCGAAGAAAGGAGAGCGAGAGAGAGAGAGACCCATACGTCGAAAAATAAGAGATTGTCGACCGATACTATCCATGCGTCGGTAAAGGTACGTTTTCGTCACCACGACCGATCGCAGTCGTCGACGACTCATTGTAAGCGCGAGACGCGCGAAAAGTTAATATGGATGAAAGTGCAAGGAGGAGACAAGGACGACGACTGCGATCGGTCGTGGCAACGAAAACGTACTTACCTTTAGCTGGCGTGCGCACAGCTTTTGTCGCGTGCCTGAATGCTGTGAGTGAGATGGAGCGCGCGAAGGAGAAAGAAGAACCTAAAGGTCGGATTCCTATTCCGCGTTTACGCACGCTAGTCGCAGCCGCGTACTAAAAAACCGAAACACATGGCGCAGTAACTGAATGGAACCTATTGATATGCCGACGGGTCAAGTGATGCGACTCGGGAAAGGACGGATTCCTATGCTGCGGCTAGAAGCTTAATTCACGCGTGGTTTTCGTCGGATGGCCCATAAATTACACTGTTTCGGGAAAAACTGAATGGAATCCATTCATTCGGCTAGCGGCTGGGAAACGGGTGCGACTAGACTGGTCCCTGGACCAGTCCTGCGATTGCCATCGCATTGCGATTGGAATGTATATGTATCTACGTATGTATTTTTTATCCCACATAACTGCGCGATGACGCGATGACGAGTCGTGTTGACATTACGTGTTCTCAATCAGTTAAAAACACATGAAGGCCATTCCCGAAAATTCTCAAAAAATTCACGAGGGTGCCTTGATGATGCATACACACGGTGGTATGCGTAATAGTCGCGAGCACCACCAACGATTATTCCCGATAAAAATCAGTTTCAATGTTTTATCGCGTATCTCTTAGGTGCCGCGGCCCTGCGTAACGACCCCCACCTCCCAATTCAGCGTCCTTGCTGGCAAAATCAGTAATTCCGAGGCGGTTACACTTTTTCTTGAATTACTCCGAAGTTACTGCGTGTTTGGGGCTGCCTTTTTTTGCAAACTCTTCGTCTTGAAACGCGCTACAAGGATATAATTTTTTCATAATTTTCGGTGAGGGCCCAGATAGTCAAATTAACGACTATTTTTTATTTTTATGAATTATGCGTTTAAAAATAAACTTTTTGAAATGGGTTGAAAATTCTCGTTAAACTACAATCTTTTCTGAATCGAACTTAAAAAAGAAAATTATTCTACGGCAAGCTAGACCGCGCCTAGAAATGTTTGAAGAAAAAGTGTCCCAATTTTTCAAAGTCTCATAACTCCTTGAAAGTCAAAAAAAAAAAATAAAAAAAAAATTCGGGTGGCTTGTCTCACCTCCCTCTATAACATATCTCAAAATCAGAATTTCGAAGAATTTAGCTGTGCGATTTGACGTGGAATCGACCATATATATATATACACAGAAACATGCATTCCACGCTCAAGGAGACTGCACGCTGCTTGCCTCGATTTCGCGCGCTACGGCCCACGGCGACGCACGCGTCGCTCGCCGGTCGCTGCTTCCGCGGAACTGCCGGATCTACAAAAGTCTGGGCTCGAGATCTCCACCACTGGGCTTGCTTCCACGGCCTCTGTCTCTTCCGGAAGTTGCTAAAAAGTTAATAAAAGCGTCCTCACAAACAGTTCATCATATTTTATCACAATTTTCGCTAAGTTATGCTTATTTGAAGTTGCGTTAAGCGGTTTTACCACCCTGAAATTCTCAGATAAACGAAGTTTATTTTTTGCAGTTCCCTTGAAGTTTGTACTTTTCAGAATATTTTTGGACAAGTTCCAAACAAAAATTCCGAAAATTGCCGGAGTTACAGTGATATGAACGGAGCGCTTAACGTATGCCGCTACGTCTTTCATGCCGGCGGAACAAAAATCTCGAAAACCACTTGTCCGATTTACTTCAAATTTAGCACACACATTCTTCATTTATGTTCCGCCGGCATGAAAAACGTTGTTTCGAGAAAAACGCAAAAGAAATGAGGTTTTAGTCGAGCGGCACACGCTAAGTGCTCCGTTCAAAATACTGTAACTCCGGCAATTGTAGGTAACTTCCTCTACTTTATCTTTATATAGAACACATTTTCCGTAAAAACCGTATTTTTCAAGTAATAAGCCAGAAACCCAACAAAAATAAAAATTTTGTACGATTTTTTATGATTTGTCACTGTAATTATTCCCATAGTACTGCACTTACCGGGTTTTCGGTGTTCACTGTTGAATTGCAGGTGTACACCGGCAATAAAAATCTCTCCATAACCTCGTAAGCAAACCATATTGGTTTGTGGATGTCGTCAGTACCGGCTCCCGACCTAATCGATGCTTTTTTCCTCCTCAAGTGGCCCCGAAATGTGGCCATCAGGGACTCCTTCTTTTTTTTCAGTTCTTCCACGGGAATTTCTAAAATCCTACTGTCACGCAGCCCGCGTCGAAAACTTTGTGCTTCGTTTTGTGGTCCGCGTGTTTTGGGTCCCACAAAATAGGCTCAGCCTCATATTGCTCGAGAAAACTGAGCGTGCGTATATTATTCCACTCAATCATTTTGAAGTTGACACTTAACTCACTGTATCTGATTAACACGATTGAAGTTTGCACGAAAGCTGCAAAGACGTTTTTGATTGAAATTGGAAAAAGAAGAAACAGCAACACTCGAATTTTCCTACTTGATGGGGGGAGGAGGCAAGTTGTTTTCTCATTGGCTGTAACGCGAACAATTAGCAAATGCCCATTGGCTCCTCCTGTTTATTAAAGGAGTTGGACGAAAGGGAAGAAAATTATGAGGGGCATCAGCGTCTTCGCGGAGGAGACACTGAGGTTTTCCTACTAGTGGCAGGTACAAGCACACAATTCAAATAGCCGTGCCGCTTTGGGCACCAGATGCTGAAGGTGCGCTTAGCGCGTCATAAAGTTATTGTACTCATTATATGAGGGTACTGATTACTCATAATGTGCTGCATGCATTCTCGCACAGCTGTGAGAATAAAAGGTGTAGCAACTTCGAAAATCCCATTCTATCTTGTGTTTAAAACGACGTTTCGTCGTAGTTCATAAGTTTACGAATACTAAACTGTTTGATATAATCGACGTATTTCATGAAAAACATAGTTCCTGTTCTGCTCAGAATAAATTGTAGCAGCAAAAGAATCATTTCATTCAATGGCATATCTGGGCGAAATTATTTTTAAAAATGTTGCGTTTGTGCAACTTTGGGGATTAATGGGCTAAAATGGTGTGGAACGTTTTTTGCTTAAACGGAGAACCAGAATCTCGGGATAGCAGGGAAATATCCAACTCTCCACGTGCGGTGTATTAATGAGGACTTTACTCCACACACTCGATGAGCGATTTCATCAAACTGGTCTCCTTTTCGGAGCGCGGCTGCGTGCGCGCTGTGAACCGTGCAGACGCTATGACTTCTATTACAATTATTGCCACAATAGTTTTGACGAAAACTTTGGCTACAAAAAGTTTACAAAAAGTTGGGGAGGAGTGCCTCACGGTGGTGGTGGTGATCGGTACCCTCGCGCTGGTACGTTACCTGGGTTTTCCAGGTGGGACCGGATAATGATATTGCTTTCGAGTCACCGTTTTCGCAGAAACTCATTTCATGGCCTAATAAACGGCTTAAAATTAATTGCGGGCGGTTTAAGCTTAAACACTCACGAAAACTGAAAAGTCAAAACACGTGTAATTGTATTCTTGTCCTTGGATTAATTCCAAGAATTGGTGGAAAGGAAAATAAATTAGGAAGGGCATCAATATCTTTGGGGGAGACATTGAGGTGTCCCTGCTAGAAGCGTGTAGGAGAGGGCAAGTGGCTAGGGGGGTGAACAAGGGTTTGTACCGCGGTAAAATACCCGGATTCTAGGAAGGGGGTACTATACACAATTTGAATTAAAATCGCCGTACCGGTTCGGGCACCACATGTTGAAGGTGCGCTCTGAATGCATCATAAAGTAATTGTACTCAATCTACGAGGGTAGAAATTATCCATGTACCCATATTTTAGCTTTTTCGTTTCGATGGCATTTTAACACATCGAATAATAGTTAATTTTTAGAAAACTCCTTTTTATATAAGGAAACATGTTTATCGAATACAAATATATCCAATACAGGAACAGTATGGTCTGAGTGCATTAAGAACGGTGTATGCACAAACGTGGAGAGTATTTTCACCGTCATTTGTGCAAGAAAGGGTTGTTATATGATTCCTATGTATGTATTTGTATATTTGTATATATATATTTTGTTATATATTGTATTATACAATATATATTATACAGGGTGTCCCGTAACTACCCTAAAATCGGTAAATGAGGGGTAGCTGGGGTGATTCTGAACAAGTTTTTCCTTAAAAATAATGTTGTAACCCCTCTCGTTTTTGAGTTATTAACGAAACGGCTAGGCCAATCCCAGCGCGTATCGGGCGCGCGCTCGAAACGAGAGTGTGGTCTCTGGATCGTGCTCGACCGCGAGCTTGAACAAGTGCATCGCCTGGGTATCGAGGAAAGCGTACGGCAAATGTCACATCGCCTTCAAATAAACTAATACTCGTTGAATAACTGTGTCCGATGCTCTTACCCGTTATTCAATCGGAACGAAGATTGTAGTATTTGTAGAAAAAATGTTTCTCTTAACAGCACGTTTTCAGGTGGATAAATTATCGTTAGAATAATTTATAATAACTAATGTTAGAAAAGCCTTGTTAAACTCACCCATTCGTCCACGAATCACCCTGCCTCGACGAAAGTAGGTCATTGGCACTAGGTCACAGTGCCGATTTTGCCTTTCCTAAGAATCTTGAGAGCCTCAACAGCTGATTTTACGACCGGGTCTGTGAACTCACTTGACACTGACACACACAGTAGGAACGGCACTTGCCTAATTTATGGCAGGGCGCACGGCTATTCGCAGGTATGCGAACACCCCCGAGAGTCGAGCAGCGATCGGCGATCGGGTCACTTTACCGAACGCGCATTTCACCGCACGAGCACTGTTACCGATATTCCCTAATAAAATAATTATGATTGAACGTGAATGAACCTACGTAAGAGATATTGGCGATCCTGAAAAGGGCCCATTGTTGTTATGCCAAAATTGCGAAGTTTAGTTCGACGTACCCTCCTCGCGCTTGCATGCACGTCTCGGAGCACCGGCGGACGTTGCGCTGCACTTCTTCCAATGCTTCTCGAATAAGAAACGTAACAAATATCCTGTAATACTCCGCGTTAGTTCGTTGCTGTATGGTACCCGTTCGGTTTAAAAAACGATTCTGCCAGCTCTAGCGTTTCTTGGGTCTTGCTTAGAAGGACGTACGTTAGGGAAGGGATATTTTTACAATAGTACAACGTAGTGGCTCGCACATTTGGAGTCAATTCAGCCAAAAAATACCCGTGCGCTCGGGGCGGCCGCATGGTTTTCGTCACTACGATCTTACTAGCGGGGTAAATGTGCCATAAATTTCACTGTTGTAAGTACCGTGCTGTAAAGGGAAAGTCTGCTATTTTGTGAAACACGTGCATCGGCTTAAAACTGCATCGGCAGGACTGGTCCAGGGACCAGTCTAGTCGCACCCGTTTCCCAGCCGCTAGCCGAATGAATGGATTCCATTCAGTTTTTCCCGAAACAGTGTAATTTATGGGCCATGCGACGAAAACCGCGCGTGAATTAAGCTTCTAGCCGCAGCATAGGAATCCGTCCTAACCCGAGTCGCATCACTTGACCCGTCGGCATATCAATAGGTTCCATTCAGTTACTGCGCCATGTGTTTAGGTTTTTAGTACGCGGCTGCGACTAGCGTGCGTAAACGCGGAATAGGAATCCGACCTTTAGGCAGCAGATAGACGACGTTAATAGTCATCTATCGGCTTTAAGATCATTAAATGAATCCGCGGACAGTGAAGGCAATCTTCTGTCGTATTTATTAAAAACAAAATTGGACGCTGTTACGAGAAACGAATGGGATAAACATAAAATTGGTGAAAGTCGGAAATTAACATTCAGAGATATGATCGCGTTTCTGGAGACACAATGCAAATATCTCGAAAAGGCCGCGATAAACAAACTTTCGGACTCGGGAAAGGGGCACGGTCATTCTGGACAAAAAAGACATTATGAGCATCGCGGTCAACCAAAGATAACACGCGTTTTAAGGATAATTATAAGAGATTCCGTAAACCAGAACCCGTAGTATCATACGTAATTTCTGCCCCGACGGTTACCAGCTTCTTCTGCAAAGGGTCCCATACAATATTTCAGTGTAAAGAATTCCGGAAACTCTCGGTAAACTCGCGTCGTCAGGAAGTCCAAAACCTTCGCGCATGTTTCAATTGTTTGGAATTGGGACACATTGCGAAAACGTGTCCAAAGTCTAAGTGTCAAAAATGCGGTTTTCGTCACCACACATTATTACGCGTCGACGTGGACGTAAAATATTCTCCAAAGCATAATGCAACACGAAACGCGCAAATCCCGTCAACATCGACACAATCCTACGTAGCGCAAGGTACGGAATAAAAGTTCGACGCGCGTATTATTATCAACTGCGATAGTACATCTCACGGATAAGAACGGAATCAAACACGAGTGTCGTGCGCTCTTGGATACCGGATCACAATCACATTTTATTACGGAAAGATTGCTTCGCAAATTAGGATTACCGCGACGTGCAGCGAAAATATGGGTTTCGGGATTAGGATAATCTATTAACCGCGCTCAATATAAAACCGATGTAACTCTTCACTCTCGCCACAGCGGGTTTAAAGAATCGATGACTTGTCTTGTAATCGATAAAATAACTGATACAATGCCAAATATCAAATTAAGCGCCAATTCTATACCGATTCCGCCTGGCTTCACGTTAGCCGATCCGAAATTTTATGAAGAAGGAGAAATTGACCTCTTAATCGGCGCAGGTCTGTTCTGGGACATTTTATGCGTAGGACAATATAAAATAAACGAAACTTATCCTCTACTCCAGAAGACAAAATTAGGTTGGATTCTCGCTGGAAATTTATGTATGCCACATGCCACCAATGAGCCAACGACAATGTGCCATGTGTCGACTAACCAAGACTTGCAGCAACAACTTAAGGAATTTTGGGAAATTGAAAAGAACATTGTACATAAGCCTGGAGTCTCCATAAACCCAGCGAATGAGTGCGAGCAACACTTTCAGGAAACCACAACTCGTAACGACAGCGGTCGTTACATTGTAAGTATTCCCTTTACCAAAGAATTAAAGAATTTAGGTGAATCTAGGAAATTGGTGGAAAAACGGCTGCTGAATATGGAACGGAAATTAGAACGATCGCCGGAACTTCAACGAGACTACAGAGACTTTATGAAGGAATACGAAGAGCTGGATCACATGGTCAAAATTAGTGATGATTCTCAATGCGACGATGGATCCACCTATTATTTTCCTCGCCACGCTGTCATAAGGGCCGATAGCTCAACAACAAAGGTACGTGAAGTATTCGACGTGTCTGCCAAAACGTCGTCAGGAATTTCTTTAAACGATGTACAACGGGTGGGACCAACGGTACAAGACGATCTGTTTTCAATAATTATACGGTTTAGAAGACACCGATACGTTTTGTCACTCGACATTGCAAAAATGTACCGGCAAATATTGGTAGTTCCACAACAAAGGCGATACCAAAGAATTTTATGGCGATCAGACTCTTCGCTTCCCATAACAACCTACGAACTTAAAACCGTAACTTACGGAACCGCATCAGCTCCCTTTTTAGCAACACGAACTTTGCGACGTTTAAGAGAAGAAAACGAACAACGATTTCCAGCTGCAAGTCACGTGATCCAGAATGACTTCTATGTAGACGATCTTCTGACAGGGACGGACAACAAGGAAGCCGCACGAAGTCTGATACGTGACCTCTCAATTGTAATGGAGTCAGCAGGCCTCGAATTACGAAAATGGACTTCTAATGATTCAACGATTTTCGGAACTTGTCACTCGACAATGGAGAAGAATGTAAAAATAAGCGATAACTCTAAAATTTTAGGTTTGCTATGGACCTCGAAGCGGGATGAGTTACGATATTCTGTAAAAACAGAGGCTCTTCAACGAGTTACCAAACGAACCATTTTATCAGCAATTGCACAGATTTTTGATCCTCTCGGATTAGTAGGACCTGCAATCATTCAGGCGAAAATAATGCTTCAACGATTGTGGCAATTAAAGGTATCCTGGGACGAACCTCTTCCTCAGGACATCCATACGCAGTGGACAAATTTTCACGAAGAACTAGCATCGCTTAATGAGATCATCATTCCACGAAGAGTAGTAGGTCAGGATTTCAGAAGGATAGAATTACATGGTTTTTGCGATGCATCCGAGAAGGCCTACGGAGCATGTATATACGTACGCACGCGCGATATTACTGGATGCTCGAAAATCCAACTACTATGTGCAAAATCCCGCGTAGCTCTCCTGAAAAAGGTAAGCCTACCAAGATTAGAACTTTGTGGTGCCTTACTTTTAGCTCAACTTGCACGCAAGGCAAAAACCGCACTCGGAATTGAGCCTCATGAGGAATTCTTCTGGAGCGATTCTATGATAACTCTAGCATGGATTCGAGGAGACTCAAGTCGGCGGAAAACGTTCGTAGCCAACCGAACGTCGGAAATTCAACAGCTAACGAACGGTGATTGGAACCATGTAGCATCAGAAGACAACCCAGCAGACATTATTTCACGTGGCATAATGCCTGCCGCTCCACAGTCAACAAGTTTATGGTGGAATGGCCCGCAATGGTTGTCACAGGAACGTGAAACTTGGCCAACAGCAGAAATTATCCTACGAGAGATTCCAGAATTGATGGAAATTCGAGAACACTCTCTTGTAGCAGCTACCTCGGAAGAATTCAAGATTTTTGATAAGTATTCATCACTAACAAAATTACTTCGGGTAACAGCGTACTGTCTTCGCTTCATAAACAACCTGAAGGCTACCAGAAGCAAATTCAATCGCTCCACTTTATCAGCACCAGAGATCATGGCATCCAAGGACGCTCTCATAAAATTGGTTCATCGCCAATCTTTTGGAACCGAAATTACACACTTGAAAGGGAATCGGGCAATTCCGAGATCGAGTTCTTTAAATCAACTGAACCCGTTCGTTGATTCAGAGGGACTCCTCAGGGTGGGCGGCAGACTCACTAATGCCCCGATTCCTTTCGAACAAAGGCACCCGATAGTATTACCTTCAAAACACAAATTTACTCACTTATTAATTTTAGACGAGCATAGAAGACTTCTACACGCGGGACGACAAGCGGTTCTCTCATCCATTCGTATGAGATACTGGCCCCTTGCTGGCAGTACCGCGGTAAAGGAAGTTCTTCGAAAGTGCGTTAGATGTTTCAGATTAAAACCAGTGGAAACGACTATCTGATGGGAAACTTACCAGCTTCAAGAGTTACAACTTCAAGACCATTCTCTTCATGCGGCGTCGATTACGCGGGACCGTTGCTAATAAAGGAAAAAGCACGGAGTCGTGTGACATTGAAGGTATATATATGTATCTTTGTATGCTTTGCCACAAAGGCAGTGCATATAGAGTTAGCCACCGATTTGTCAACAGAAGCCTTTATCAATTGCTTGCGGCGATTCATTGCGCGGCGTGGATTACCTATTCACATGTACTCGGATAACGGGACCAATTTTATTGGTGCGTAACGATTTGGGTGAACTTGATAAATTATTATCGGATGACTCCCATAACAGTCGTATAACTGATATTTTAACACGGGAGACGATTCAATGGTACTTGATTCCTCCTCACGCACCTCACTTCGGCGGATTGTGGGAAAGTGCAGTAAAATCTGCTAAGTACCATTTAAGACGGGTGATAGGCAAAACCCGGTTAACATTCGAAGAGTTATACACGATCTTAACTCAGATCGAATCTTGTCTTAACTCGCGATCACTTTGCCCTTTGTCAAGCGATCCCTCTGATTTAACCCCACTTACTCCTGGACATTTTTTGATCGGCACGTCTTTAACTGCTCTTCCATATCCAAACCTTCGCGAAACACCACAAAATCGATTAAAAAATTACCAGCTGCTTCAGCAAATGTTTCAGCACTTCTGGCAGAGATAGGGAACGGAATATTTACACCAACTACAACAGCGGAATAAATGGCGACTCTCTAAACCATCAACATTTGGCATCGGATCCCTAGTGTTGCTTAAAGAAGATAATTTGCCATCGATGAAATGGAAACTCGGCAGAATCACCGAATTACATCCGGGCACGGATGACGTGATCCGGGTGGTATCAGTCAAAACCTCAGATAGTATACTTAAACGTCCTGTAACAAAGATTTGTATTCTTCCTCTAGACGACGACGACAAACAATCAACTGGAGACGAATGGAACCTATCAATGGACACAACTACAAACATGACATCGGACCATCACACCAATCGAGAGTATCGATTCCCTACAGGAACAATCATCTTGTTGAAAGGCAACCTTTCAAGGTGGGCGGTATGTTCGGGAATCAACAGGAAATGACCGTGGCAGCAATCGTTAAAATTAGGGACACTTGAAAATAATCCTGAAAAGGACAGCTAAGTCACGTACGACTTCTTTTAAGGTATGAAAGTTCTTTCGCATCGTTGACCATTGAATTTAAGGAGACACTGTGCAGCCTACCATGCTGCTTGCACATGGGTAGCGAACAATGAAGCGTTGTTTGAGGAATCGCAGGTGATGCAACAAAGTATTGCAGGCTATAAACAAGTCAAGAGCGGTAAAGGACCAGGCAATCACCGATACCGAATTCCTAGAACACCCGAGCAGACCACCAGGAAGGGGAGGTCGAGAGTCCCGGGCAATGGCGGCCGGCGGCTAAGGGGTTTTTCCTACGTACGTGGGCAGGGAAGACGGTGAGGCCCAATTTTTCCACGCCGAAAACGGGCCTCCTCCCACTCCCGTTCCTGCCTTTGCTAGTGGCCCAGCCCACTAGCGGCATCAAAAACCACCCCAAGAGGAGGGGACTAATCCGGAGGACATCGGCAAAAGGAGGATGCGTGGGTGTGGACAAGCGAGGAAGGAAGGGAGATTAAAACAATAGAACAAGGGAGAGGTTTTCGCTAAAACGAGGTCAGTCAGAACGTTTGGGTTTGCTAACGAGTGCGGTCGCAGAACATACGAGGTTTAAGAACGGTCACGGAACAATCAGTGAAAGATTGTTAATCACGTGGATTCAGTGTGTGTTAATACTATTATTTGATTGTAGACGAGGAAGTTGGTTGCGATTTCACGGGCGGTTGGAAAACAATGAGTCGTATACTCACGAATTCACGGATGGACCGCTCGCAATGCTACAATTAGCCCATGTGAGAATTTAATTTCACGGCACGGCTACGGTGACATCGCGTTGTGTGACGGATGTATTTGCGGAACGTGCGGGTGGCATCGGCTCACATGGGGGATGCATTGCGACGGATGTACGGATGTAGTCTCACGTGGACGTCGTGATTTCACAGCATGGTTATGGTGACGTCGCTCATGTGAACGGGGTATTTACGGAACGTGTCCCGCGAGACATGGCTACGGTGACTTCGTTTCATGTGATCGACGTATTTGGGAAACATGTGTGTCGTCGGGTCATGTGAGATACAGTGAGCCAATATCGACGTATTATCACAATACGAGCGATGCTCCTGCCTTTTTAGGCACAATTGGTAGCCATTGCGGCTTATTCTTGGCACGATACACACGGGTATCGACGGTCGGTCTTTAGTAGCTATTGGGTTGCATGACACATGTGTTATCAGTTGTGAATATCTTGGAAAACGGAATACATATTCGGATTGTTTAATGCACGGATTACGAGTTTCGGTCACAATGGTGTTGGTTTGCATGCATGTTCTCGAGGTCATTAATTTGACAATAAGTTATCGGTACTTAAACGGATTTAATTGAGTGCAAGTATAACCTAACAGAGGTTGGCGCAATTGCGGAGCGGATATATATATAAATATCCGTAATCGCGTCTAAGGCAAGATCTGCCCAGCCTTACTGACGAGTCCACGGGCAGATCTGGGACGAAACGCAGAGGATAAAAACACATAGTATAGTAATTAGATATTGATAGAAAGATTCAAAGGCGAGCGTAATAGCGGTAGAATATAAGATTGCGTATAACCTTTAACAAACACAGTCACCAGTTCAAGAATTGCCAACAAGAAAATGATGCTAATGACATAGGCCGTTCCGAGATTAATTTTTTTTCTTCAGTTTTCTTGAAGTTTGTATTTGTCAAAATATTTTAAGCCAAGTTCTAAACAAAAATTTCGAAAACTGACGGAGTTGCAGTAGTTTGAACAGAGCGCTTAACGTATGCCGTGCGGCTATTCTCATACTTTTTTTAAACAATGTTTTTCACTCTGGCGGACCAAAAATCTCGAAAATTACTTATCCGATTTCTTTAAAATTTTGCACACATTTTCTTTATATGATCATATATGATGTTACATAGCATTTTTTTCGATACGCTTACTTATTTGCTTATAATTCAAATTTTAAGCTTCATTTGTGTGGGCCGAACACATCTTGAATGAAAACTTGAATTATAAATAAATGGGTAAGCGTATTATCGAAAAAATCCTATGCTACATCATATATAATCTTATAAAGAAAAAAATGTGTACCAAATTTTAAAGAAATCGGATAAGTAATTTTCAAGGTTTTTGTTCCGTGAGAGTGAAAAACATTGTTTAAAAAAAAGTATGCGATTAGCCGCACGGAATACGCTAAGTGCCCGTTCAAACTACTCCAACTCCGTCAGTTTTCGAAATTTTGGTTTAGAACTTGGCTTAAAGTATTTTGAAAAACATAAACTTCAAGAAAATTGAAGAGGAAAAAATTTGATTTTCTGGAAATTTCAGGGCTGTGTAACTCGTTAATTTTTCGTTTTAATATCGACTTCAATTTCGAATTTTTTCTGTCTGTTTCTACCGAGAGAAAGGTATTCTTCCGAGGTTTCAAGAATCGGGTGCTTGTAAGTGTGAGATAATGCTGTTGTAACGCCCTGTACGTTTTGTCCAATATTGTAATCGAATAAGCTGCATCCTGTCCCACGGTGCTTATCACCGTGGATGAGCACATCGGATCTAAGAATGCTGATGCCGGAGTCTGCAGTGAGGCCCACCATTGTCGCGCGGTCCCACTGCAGCCTTTCTCTCAAGTCAATTCTCAGTCAGTCACCGTAACGTTTTAGACGTCGCCTATCGTTTCTCTTTCCTCTTACATCGTTCTCATTTGTTCTTAGTTCTTTCTTAATAAACCCAAAATATATACAGGGTGTCCCGTAACTACCCTAAAATCGGTAAATGAGGGGTAGCTGGGGTGATTCTGAACAAGTTTTTCCATAAAAATAATGTTGTAACCCCTCTCGTTTTTGAGTTATTAACGAAACGGCTAGGCCAATCCCAGCGCGTATCGGGCGCGCGCTCGAAACGAGAGTGTGGTCTCTGGATCGTGCTCGACCGCGAGCTTGAACAAGTGCATCGCCTGGGTATCGAGGAAAGCGTACGGCAAATGTCACATCGCCTTCAAATAAACTAATACTCGTTGAATAACTGTGTCCGATGCTCTTACCCGTTATTCAATCGGAACGAAGATTGTAGTATTTGTGGAAAAAATGTTTCTCTTAACAGCACGTTTTCAGGTGGATAAATTATCGTTAGAATAATTTATAATAACTAACGTTAGAAAAGCTTTGTTAAACTCACCCATTCGTCCACGAATCACCCTGCCTCGACGAAAGTAGGTCATTGGCACTAGGTCACAGTGCCGATTTGCTCTTCCTAAGAATCTCGAGAGCCTCGACAGCTGATTTTACGGCCGGGTCTGTGAACTCACTTGACACTGACACACACAGTATGAACGGCACTTGCCTAATTTATGGCAGGGCGCACGGCTAATCGCAGGTACACGAACACCCCCGAGAGTCGAGCGGTCATCGGCGATCCGGTCACTTTATCGAACGCGCATTTCACCGCACGAGCACTGTTACCGATATTCCGTAATAAAATAATTATGTTTGAACGTGATTGAACCTACGTAAGAGATATTGGCGGCCCTGAAAAGGGCCCATTGTTGTTATGCCAAAATTGCCAAGTTTAGTTCGACGTACACTCGTCGCACTTGCATGCACACATCGGAGCACCGGTGAACGTTGCGCTGCACATCTTCCAATGTTTCTCGATTAAGAAATGTAACAAATATCCTGTAATACTCCGCGTTAGTTCGTTGCTGTATGGTACCCGTTCGGGTTGAAAAACGATTCTGCCAGCTCTAGTGTTTCAAGGGTCTTGCTTTTAAGGACGTTCGTTAGGGAAGGGATATTTTTACAATAGTACAACGGAGTGGCTCGCACATTTGGAGTCAATTCAGCCAAAAAATACCCGTACGCTCGGCACGGCCGCATGGTTTTCGTCACTACGATCTTGCTAGCGGAGTAAATGTGCACAGCCCAGAGTGTGCCATAAATTTCACTATTGTCCATACCGTGCTGTAAAGGGAAAGTCTGCTATTTTGTGAAACACGTGCATCGGCTTAAAACTGCATCGGCAGCGTACACGCAACGTAAACCTTTAATATTTTCTTACGATTCTTTCCGCGAAGACGAAACAGTGCACACAACTTGGAAAATGATCAATTTAATATTGTATTGTGTTAGCGAAGACACTGTTTGATACGTATTTCGAGACAGACATCGTTATGTCTATCAACATTTTAGTCGTCTGGAACAGATCCCCCTGAAAGGGCCCATGTACCGCGACACGCTTTGCTGCTCGCGTTCCCGTAAACAGTCGGTTGCCGCGCGCGTCCCATAATCATAACAAGATCGAAATCAGAGATTCTTAGGGAGCCGACTGTTTAAGCATTTCGACATGCCGCAAACAGTATCTTCGCTTGTACTTTTATTCACGTTATGCACTCGACACTAAACATCCCACAACATTAATTTTATAATATTCCAAATGACACGGGCAAGCGTGCGTGCGTCGCAAACAGCGTCTTCACAATACAATACAATACAATACAATACTAAATTGATAATTTTGCGAATTGTATGTACACTATTGGACTAAAGAGCGATCCCAGGGTCCTTATCCCCCGCTGTGACGCACTTGTTCGAGGCCTATTGACACAAGCCGGCAGCCTGTGGATTTCGGTAGGCCTCGCACATCGTTTATTTTTCCACGGTCGCACTTCGAAGACGACGCAAGGCAGGCCTATGGACGGCTACACGGTCCGCAAAAATCCGACTTCGCCGCGTAATGGTGCAGGCACATGCTCGCCCCAACGCGAGGCCGAGACATTCGCCGAGACCCATCGAGACGAGCGTACACGAGGGGTGCCATTTGGCACCATTTGACGCGAGGCGAGGCGCTCGCCTAGCGTCGGGTGTTATCGGAATCCTTCGGAAGGCCCTTCGTAGCCCCGAAAAGAGGAAAGGAAGAAGTGTGCCATTCCCCCACCCTCGCTACTGTATTTACCCCCAAAATACCTACTTGTGACAGTGGTGAAGGCAGTGAGTGCTAACATTGCCACTTGACATTTCACGCTCAACCACACGCGATGGATAACGGCGAGATTTTAGCAGCTTCGGCGCTCTGCCTTTTTAGCGCACTAAATTATTTGAGTGTCGCGAATGAAAGTGTGGAAGAAGGACGCCGACGTCGTAAGAGGAGGTGGTGGATGCGATCAATTCATCGTAATAGAATGTTGTAAGTACCTGTATATCTAATGTTTATTTTATCTGTATAAAGTAAAAAAATTATTTGTCTTACTCACGATTAAATAAACTTATCACCATTTGTGTTATGTTACAGAAGCAGTATGGACAATTTTTTCCGGGAATTAATTAGCGAGGACACAGTGGAGTTCACGAACTTTTGCCGGATGTCACCCACAGATTTCCAGATATTGTTAGAAAAAGTGCGACCAATAATACAGAAACGGAAGCTGTGCAGATCCCCAATACCGGCTAAATTGCGTTTAGCAATTACGCTGCGGTACCTTGCAACGGGGGATAGTTACCAAAGTTTACATTTTTTATTTAAAGTGTCGCCGGCAGCCATCCGAAAAATTGTACCGGAAACGTGCAGGGCCATTAATTGTGTTCTGCAGGATCAAATTAAGGTAAGAAAACGCGGTATCTGTTATAAAATTACAAAGTGTGTTTGCTTAATAACAAAGTTAGGTACAGAATTCCAAATTTAGGAATTTGTAAAAGTATTGAAATATGTATTTTCAAATACGTAAGAAAATAATTTTTTCAAAATGTTTTTTTGGCATTAGTTACCACAAACGCCGGAGGAATGGCTTGCCATTGAAGAGGGGTTCCGAAATAAAATGGATTTTCCGAAGTGCGTCGGAGCTGTAGACGGGAAGCACGTGATCATAAAATGCCCAGAACACAGTGGATCCGAATATTATAATTATAAGGGAACGTACAGCGTGGTGTTGATGGCTTTAGTGGACAGCGACCACCGCTTCATTTTCGCCGATGTCGGTGCCCAGGGGCGCATTAGCGATGGCGGAGTTTTGCGTAACTGCATACTTGGGCAAGATATTTACAATGACTCTATTAATTTTCCACCTGATAGCCCATTACCGGGAAGAGAAATGGATGTGCCGTACGTATTTCTTGGCGATGGAGCTTTTGCATTGCATAAGCATGTCATGAAACCTTTTCCCGGTGATCATTGTATTGGCACCGCGGAAAGAATTTTCAATTATAAATTATCGAGCGCACGCGTTATTGTTGAGAATACATTCGGTGTACTGACAACCGCTTTTAGAATATTTAGAAAACCGATCGAACTTGAGATTAAAAAGGTGCCGCTGATTATTATGACATGCATTTTATTGCATAATTTTTTGAGAACTAGCGCATCCTCACGAAACATTTACACCCCCCCTGATTCTTTCGACTCAACAGTCGGCGGAGTAGATGTTAATGGGCCTTGTAGAGCAAACAATAATTTGTCGGCCATAAGGCCAATACCGAATGCTGGTGGGCGTGCGCCGCATGGCGCTAACGGAATTAGATTAGAATTCGCGAAATACTTTCAAAATTTGGATTAAAAGTTTCATGACATGCTTATGCAATGCAAAAGCTCCATCGCCAAGAAATACATGCGGCACATTCTTTTCTCTTTCCGATAATGGGCTGTCTGGTGGAAAATTAATAAAGTCACTGTGAATTTGCAGTATGTGTGGATAAGAATGTATGTGTAAGACTGTGTGGGTAAGAATGTGTGTGTGTGTGGTGCGTTTTATACAATATTGTTTCTCTTTATGTAAATATTTTTTATCTTGTGTAAATATATCATATATACTGGACAAACATATAGTAATGTTGTTTTATTTACATTTTCATTTATATACGTTTGATTACCGGTTAAAAAAATTACACCCCATCTAAATTACTCAATTAAATTAAAATCAGTGTGGCCCACACATTAATTTATTCCTATTGATTTTTTCACACTGAATGCAATGAGACCAGCTATAAGTTACTATGTTAATAAGAGAGAGCCTCTTCAGTTTTATTTTGAGCGAGAAAAATATTGTTCGAACAGCAATTGTTACCTGAAAAATATCACTCAATAAAAAGTAATAAGAAACTCTTGACGTTCAACTTCAGAAACCCAAGTCCAATATTGAAAATTAATTTTCAACTAAATCTATGTATAATTGTCACCGATCAACTCTGAGTTTTATTTAAATAATGAACGGCGTTTTTTATTTTTTCGATCTAAAAATGTCTGTTATTTCTTGATTGTGCAAAAAAATTAATTTTCAAATTCAATCCCTCATTCAAACTACAAGCATCATTATCATGATCGTTTATGTCACTCTAATGGAAAAGTTGAACTGCCTACCGACATCCCTCAGTAGCAAAATGAAAAGATCAGAGTCGAACATAATACAGGGTGTCCCGTAACTAGCTCGACACCGGGAAATGAGGGGTAGCTGAGGTGATTCTGAACAACTTTCTCCTTAGCAATAATGTCCTAAGCGCCTTCGGTTTTGAATTATTAACGAAACGGCTAGGCCAATCCGAGCGCTTATCTGGTGCGCGCTCGAAACGAGAGTGTGGTCTCTGGATCGTGCTCGACCGCGAGCGTGAACAAGTGCATCGCCTGGGTATCGACGGAAGCCTACGGCAAATGTCACATCGCCTTCAAATAAACTAATACTCGTTGAATAACTGTGTCCGATGCTCTTACCCGTTATTCAATAGGAACGAAGATTGTAGTATTTGTGGAAAAAATGTTTCTCTTACCAGCACGTTTTCAGGTGGATAAATTATCGTTAGAATAATTTATAATAACTAACGTTAGAAAAGCCTTGTTAAACTCACCCATTCGACCACGAATCACCCTGCTTCGACGAAAGTAGGTCATTGGCACTAGGTCACAGTGCCGATTTTGCCCTTCCTAAGAATCTCGAGAGCCTCAACAGCTCATTTTACGGTAAACTCACTTGACACTGACACACACAGTAGGAACGGCACTTGCCTAATTTATGGCAGGGCGCACGGCTAATCGCAGGTACGCGAACACCCCCGAGAGTCGAGCGGCCGTCGGGTCACTTTACCGAACGCGCATTTCACCGCACGAGCACTGTTACCGATATTCCGTAATAAAATAATTATGTTTGAACGTGATTGAGCCTACGTAAGAGATGTTGGTGGCCCTGAAAAGGGCCCATTGTTGTTATGCCAAAATTGCCAAGTTTAGTTCGACGTACCCGCGTCACACTTGCATGCACACATCGGAGCACCGGTGGACGTTGCGCTGCACTTCTCCCAATGTTTCTCGATTAAGAAACGTAACAAATATCCTGTAATACTCCGCGTTAGTTCGTTGCTGTATGGTACCCGTTCGGTTTGAAAAACGATTGTGCCAGCTCTAGCGTTTCTTGGGTCTTGCTTAGAACGACGTTCGTTAGGGAAGGGATATTTTTACAATAATACAACGGAGTGGGTCGCACATTTGGAGTCACCGTTCATTCAGCAAAAAAATACACGCGCATTTAGGGCGGCCGCATGGTCTTCTCCACTACGAACGCGCTAGCGAAGACAAGGGCAAGGAGTGCCATAAATTTCACTATTGTCCATACCGTGTCGTAAAGGGAAAGTGTGGCTATTTTACGAAATACATGCATCGGCTTAAGACTGCATCGACAGCGTACACGCAACATAAACCTTTAATATTTTCTTACGATTCTTTCCGCGAAGACGAAACAGTACACACAACTTGGAAAATGATCAATTTAATATTGTATTGTGTTAGCGAGGACACTGTTTGATACGCATTTCGAGACAGACATCGTTATGTCTATCAACATTTTGGGCGTCTGGAACAGGTTCCCCTGATCGGGCCCATGTACCGCGGCACGTTTTGCTGCTCGCGTTCCCGTAAACAGTCGGTTGCCGCGCGCGCGCGATAATCATAACAAGATCGAAATCAGAGATTCTTAGGGAGCCGACTGTTTAAGATTTTAAGCATTTCGACACGCCGCAAACAGTGTCTTCGCGCTTGTACTTTTATTCACGCCATGCACTCGACACTAAACATCCCACAACATTAAGTTTATAATATTACAAATGACACGGGCAAGCGTGTATGCGTCGCAAGCAGTGTCTTCGCAATAGAATACAATACTAAATTGATAATTTTGGGAATTGTATGTACTGTTCCTTCTTTGCGGGAAGAATCGTAAGAAAATATTAAAGGATTATGTTGCGTGTACGCTGTCGATGTAGTTTTAAGACGATGCACGTATTTCGTAAAATAGCCACACTTTCCCTTTACGACACGGTATGGACAATAGTGAAATTTATGGCACTCCTTGCCCTGCGTCTTCGCTAGCGCGTTCGTAGTGACGAAGACCATGCGACCGCCCCGAGCGCACGGGTATTTTTTGGCTGAATTGACTCCAAATGTGCGAGCCACTCCGTTGTACTATTGTAAAAATATCCCTTCCCTAACGAACGTCCTTCTAAGCAAGACCCAAGAAACGCTAGAACCGGCAGAATTGTTTTTCAAACCGAACGGATACCATACAGCAACGAACTAACGCGGAGTATTACAGGATATTTGTTACGTTTCTTAATCGAAAAACATTGGAAGAAGTGCAGCGCAACGTCCGCCGGTGCTCCGAGACGTGCATGCAAGCGCGAGGAGGGCACGTCGAGCCGATCTTGGCAATTTTGGCAATAACAATCGGCCCTTTTCAGGGCCACCAACTATCTCTAACGTAGGTTCAATTACGTTCCTCTACATAATTGTTTTATTCGGAGTTATCGGTGAAAGTGCTCACGCAATGAAATGCACGTTCGGTAAAGTGACCCGATCGCCGATCGCCGCTCGACTCTCGGGGGTGTCCGCGTACCTGCGATTAGCCGTGCGCCCTGCCATAAATTAGGCAAGTGCCGTTCCTACTGTGTGTGTCAGTGTCAAGTGAGTTCACCGTAAAATGAGCTGTTGAGGCTCTCGAGATTTTTAGGAAGTGCAAAATCGGCACTGTGACCTAGTGCCAATGACCTACTTTCGTCGAGGCAGGGTGATTCGTGGACGAATGGGTGAGTTTAACATGGCTTTTCTAACGTTAGTTATTGTAAATTATTCTAACGATAATTTATCCACCTGAAAACGTGCTGTTAAGAGAAACATTTTTTCCACAAATACTACAATCTTCGTTCCTATTGAATAACGGGTAAGAGCATCGGACACAGTTATTCAACGAGTATTAGTTTATTTGAAGGCGATGTGACATTTGCCGTACGCTTCCCTCGATACCCAGGCGATGCACTTGTTCAAGCTCGCGGTCGAGCACGATCCAGAGACCACACTCTCGTTTCGAGCGCGCGCCCGATACGCGCTGGGATTGGCCTAGCCGTTTCGTTAATAACTCAAAAACGAGAGGGGTTACAACATTATTTTTAAGGAAAAACTTGTTCAGAATCACCCCAGCTACCCCTCATTTACCGATTTTAGGGTAGTTACGGGACACCCTGTATAGAACACATTTTCCGTAAAAACCGTATTTTTCAAGTTATAAGCGATAAACTCCAAAAAAATAAAAATTTTGTACGATTTTTTATGATTTGTCACTGCAATTATTCCCATAGTACTGCACTTACCGGGTTTTCGGTGTTCACCGTTGAATTGCAGGTGTACACCGGCAATAAAAATCGCTCCATGACCTCGTACGCGAACCATATCGGTTTGTGGACGTCCTCAGTACCGGCACCCGACCTAATTGATGCTTTCTTTCTTCTCAAGTGGCCCCGAAATGTGGCCATCAGGGACTCCTTCTTTTTTTTGAGTTCCTCCATGGGAATCTCTAAATTCCCGCTGACACGCAGCCACGCGTCGAAAACTTTATGTTTCGTTTTGTGGTCCGCGTGTTTTGGGTCCCACAAAATAGGCTCAGCCTCATATTGTTCAAGAAAACTGAGCGTGCGTGTATTGTTCCACTCAAACATTTTTCACTTTACACTGAACTCACTTTATCTTATTAACACGGTTGACGTATACACCAAAGCTGCGAAGACGTTTCTGATTGAAATTGGAAAAAGAAGAAACAGCAACACTCGAATTTTCCTCCTTGATGGGGGGAGGAGGCAAGTTGTTTTCTCATTGGCTGTAACGTGAACAATTAGCAAATGCTCATTGGCTCCTCCTGTTTATTAAAGGAGTTGGACGAAAGGGAAGAAAATTATGAGGGCATCAGCGTCTTCGCGGAGGAGACATTGAGGTTTCTGTACTAGTGGCAGGTACAAGCACACAATTCAAATAGCCGTGCCGCTTTGGGCACCAGATGCTGAAGGTGCGCTTAGCGCGTCATAAAGTTATTGTACTCATTCTATGAGGGTGCTGATTACTCATAATGTGCTGCATGCATTCTCGCACAGCTGTGAGAATAAAAGGTGTAGCAACTTCGAAAATCCCATTCTATCTTGTTTTTAAAACGACGTTTCGTCGTAGTTCATAAGTTTACGAATATTAAACTGTTTGATATAATCGACGTATTTCATGATAAACATAGTTCCTGTTCTGCTCAGAATAAATTGTAGCAGCAAAAGAATCATTTCATTCAATGGCATATCTGGGCGAAATTATTTTTAAAAATGTTGCGTTTGTGCAACTTTGGGGATTAATGGGCAAAGTGGTGTGGAACGTTTTTTGCTTAAACCGAGAACCAGAATCTCTGGATAGCAGGGAAATATCCAACTCTCCACGTGCGGTATATTAATGAGGACTTTACTCCACACGCTCGATGAGCGATTTCATCAAACTGGTCTCCTTTTCGGAACGCGGCTGCGTGCCCGCTGTGAACCGCGCAGGCGCTATGACTTCTATTACAATTATTGCCACAATAGTTTTGACGAAAACTTTGGCTACAAAAAGTTTACACAAAGTTGGGGAGGAGTGCCTCACGGTGGTGGTGGTGATCGGTACCCTCGCGCTGGTACGTTACCTGGGTTTTCCACGTGGGACCGGATAATGATATTGCTTTCGAGTCACCGTTTTCGCAGAAACTCATTTTATGGCCTAATAAACGGCTTAAAGTTGATTGCGGGCGGCTTAAGATTAAACACTCACGAAAACTGGAGAAGTCAAAACACGTGTAATGGCTTCAGACAGCATTGACGGGTCACGTATAAAAACATAAAACTTGTAATATAATAATTTTCAATTATTTCCGCGTAGATGGAAAGGCAATAGTTGCAACGTCCCCCATCCACGTTATTGTATGTACCCCTTCATGATTTACAAAAAGTTGGGAAGGGGTGCCTCGCGGTGGTGGTGGTGATCGGTACCCTCGCGCTGGTACGTTACCTGGGTTTTCCACGTGGGACCGGATAATGATATTGCTTTCGAGTCACCGTTTTCGCAGAAACTCATTTTATGGCCTAATAAACGGCTTAAAATTAATTGCGGGCGGCTTAAGATTAAACACTCACGAAAACTGAAAAGTCAAAACACGTGTAATTGTATTCTTGTCCTTGGATTAATTCCAAGAATTGGTGGAAAGGAAAATAAATTAGGAAGGGCATCAATATCTTTGGGGGAGACATTGAGGTGTCCCTGCTAGAGGCGTGTAGGAGAGGGCAAGTGGCTAGGGGGGTGAACAAGGGTTTGTACCGCGGTAAAATACCTGGATTCTAGGAAGGGGGTACTACACACAATTTGAATTAAAATCGCCGTACCGGTTCGGGCACCACATGTTGAAGGTGCGCTCTGAATGCATCATAAAGTAATTGTACTCAATCTACGAGGGTAGAAATTATCCATGTGCCCATATTTTAGCTTTTTCGTTTCGATGGCATTTTAACACATCGAATGATAGTTAATTTTTAGAAAACTCCTTTTTATATAAGGAAACATGTTTATCGAATACAAATATATCCAATACAGGAACAGTATGGTCTGAGTGCATTAAGAACGGTGTATGCACATACATGGAGAGTATTTTCACCGTCATTTGTGCAAGAAAGGGTTGTTATATGATTCCTATGTATGTATTTGTATATATATATATATATATATATATATATATATATATATATATTAATTTTCACTGTCTGAAATATATCTTTAGATATCTTTATTTTTAAAAAGGATATGGCATTAAAAAAAATGTTTTGCACTGCATATTTCTCCGGGCGGGTTTATGACGGGTCCGTGGAAAATTGGAGGGTACTTCAAGGGTACCTTGGGTACAATGGTGCACGGTTGGGGGTCCGCTCTCGTCTCGCCTGCCTCGGCCAAAAAAACCCTTGGAGCGAGGCGTAGGCGAGACTACGCGCGAGCGGGCTCGGCGAGACATTTGGATGCGCGCGCACCATCCATGCTCTCGTTGGGCTTGGACGAGACACCCCGAGAGCGGTCACGAGGCTCTGATACAAAGGCCGAAACTGCCACGAGAGCCGGCGAGCGTCTCGCGAGAGCCCGGCGAGCGCCTCGCGCGAGCAGGCGAGGTAGGCGAGCGCACCAGTTACATGCTCGCGAACTCGGTGTCTCGGGTTGTCTCGGCCAACATGTGCCTGCACCATAAGACCTTCTCTCTTCCTCCCTCGCTCCCTCGCAGTCCCTCCAGGTAAGAGCACATCGGCGAGGGCCTGCGTGGTTGTATTCCGACTACCACCACTCTATACTCGGTGCGGGTTAGGCTGACAAGGAGAGGCCGTGAAGTGCCCCCCTCCGATTTGGACGAGCTTTGGACACGTTATAGTAGAGGCAAAGTTATGCATATACCCAAAAGGATTTGCTCAGATACTCAACCGTTTTTGAGAAATTTGAGTCGAAAGTTTGGATTTTGGAGGCGAAGATCCCGGGATCGAAACCCGGTATGAACTTATGTCTTCGACATCTTCGATATCTTTTTTCATTTTTTGTTTATTTTTTCAGAATGTATAAATGATATTCCGCCATATTTCAGTATATTTAACACTGTTTATAATGTATTTGTGTACTTTACATAATATTCTCGAGCCCGGTATAAGCTTTGGATAAAACCTCTCCACCATAGCAATGAATGGCTTGCGGCTAGCGCGCTCGCTTACGGCTGCCGAGATCCCGGGCTCGAATCTCGGTGTGCTTTTTTTTCTATTTTGTGAAGAGTAAATAATCTTACGACATACATCAACGTAGTTAATGCGTTACACAACAAAATGTGAGGGGTTTTGACAATAAACGAACCCACTTGTGTACTCTTACCCACAGTAAACTGTATTTTGGCAGGAAATGGTCATATAAACTTATCGATTAGCAACAAGAATAAGTTTGTTAGGTTTGTTATAACATACCAATATAAATAAATAAATAATAACTCGTTCTTTCTGGAAAAGGTACAAGGTTCAATTCTCGCGTACTTGTGCTTGGCCCGAGAAAAGAATTTGTCTCGTGATATAAAACGCAGTTTCTCGAAATGAAACAATGTTGTGTCGTCGTCCGACTGGCAATGAAAAATTCTCCTACACTTACACGGGGATTTAACACTTCGATGTTCGAAGTGTCGATCGTAATGTAACGTATCTCTCCCCTTAAAAAACAAAAGATACTCCTTGCGCATTCTTGGTCATTTGTGCAGCGTTAGTTTCGTCAGAATATTTTAACAGTGACGTTCGTTTATTGAAAAAACCCCTCACATTTTGTTGTGTAACGTATTAACTACGTTGATGTATGTCGTAAGATTATTTACTCTTCACAAAATAGAAAAAAAAGCACACCGAGATTCGAGCCCGGGATCTCGGTGGCCGTAAGCGAGCGCGCTAGCCGCACACCATTCATTGCTATGGTGGAAAGGTTTCATCCAAAGCTTATACCGGGCTCGAGAATATTATGTAAAGTACACAAATACATTATAAACAGTGTTAAATATACTGAAATATGGCGACATATCATTTATATATTCTGAAAAAATAAAAAAAAAATGAAAATAGATATCGAAGATGTCGAAGACATAAGTTCATACCGGGTTTCGATCCCGGGATCTTCGCCTCCAAAATCGAAACTTTCGACTCAAATTTCTCAAAAACGGTTGAGTATCTGAGCAAATCCTTTTGGGTATATGCATAACTTTGCGTCTACTATAACGTGTCCAAAGCTCGTCCAAATCGGAGGGGGGCACTTCACGGCCTCTCCTTGTGAGAGGCCTCGCTTAAACGCCTTTTCTTTCCTTCCTTAAAGATAGAGTTAATTACGAATTAATTATTTAATTTCATTATAAAATTTCAATGCTATTTTATTGGATATATTTCAATTCATTATCTTTACCGATGATTTCAAGTTCATGAAACCTTCCTTCTTCCACTATCGCTCCCTCGCGGTCGCGGGATCTGTCGCAGATTACCGTCGGGGCGACCGCACTTCTACACTCGGGGAAGGTAGAGCCCGCTATACGGTGCGCCCTCTTCGATTCACTGGTGATAATTTAATTACGAAATTGATTATCTGTTCACGAAATGAATTATTTAATTTGTGTTTGTGAGGGCGATACACGCCGTAAAGATAATGAATTGAAATATATCCAATAAAATAGCATTGAAATTTTATAATGAAATTAAATAATTAATTCGTAATTAACTCTATCTTTAAGGAAGAACGGAAAAGGCGTATAAGTGAGGCCTGCCAGCGTAACCCTCACCGAGTATAGAGTGGTGGTAGTCGGAATACAACCACGCAGGCCCTCGTCGATGTGCTCTTACCTGGAGTGACTGCGAGGGAGCGAGGGAAGAAGAGAGAAGGTCTTACGCGGCGAAGTCGGATTTTTGCGGACCGTATAGCCGTCCATAGCCATCCTGGGTATAAGCGAGGCCTGCCAGCGCTACCCTCACCGAGTACTGAGTGGTGGTAGTCGGAATACAACCACGCAGGCCCTCGTCGATGTGCTCTTACCTGGAGTGACTGCGAGGGAGCGAGGGAAGAAGAGAGAAGGTCTTACGCGGCGAAGTCGGATTTTTGCGGACCGTATAGCCGTCCAGAGCCGTCCTGGGCATAAGCGAGGCCTACCAGCGCAACCCTCACCGAGTATACAGTGGCGGTAGTCGGAATACAACCACGCAGGTCCTCGTCGATGTGCTCTTACCTGGAGTGACTGCGAGGGAGCGAGGGAGGAAGAGAGAAGGTCTTACGCGGCGAAGTCGGATTTTTGCGGACCGTATAGCCGTCCAGAGCCGTCCTGGGCATAAGCGAGGCCTGCCAGCGCAACCCTCACCGAGTATACAGTGGTGGTAGTCGGAATACAACCACGCAGGTCCTCGTCGATGTGCTCTTACCTGGAGTGACTGCGAGGGAGCGAGGGAGGAAGGGAGAAGGTCTTACGCGACGAAGTCGGATTTTTGCGGACCGTATAGCCGTCCATAGGCCTGCCCTGCGTCGCCTTCGAAGTGCGACCGTGGAAAAATAAACGATGTGCTAGGCCTACCGAAAACCCCAGGCTGCCGGCTTGTGTCAATAGGCCTCGAACAAGTGCGTCGCAGCGGGAGATAAGGACCCTGGGATCGCTCTTTAGTCCAACAGTGTACTGTTTCTTCTTTGCGGAAAGAATCGTAAGAAAATATTAAAGGATTATGTTGCGTGTACGCTGTCGATGCAGTTTTAAGGTCTATTTACACAAGTCCGTACCGTCGCGGCTCCGTAAGGCCGGAAGGATCGTAAAAAATATTCCTCTGTTGGGTTTAAATGGTGCTGTTCCAACTTGTCCAGCATGCGTCCGTACCGGCACACTCGTCACAAAACGTCGGAAGTCATTCCCACATAGCCGTCACCGTAACCGTACTTTTGGCCGGTGGTATCGTAAAAGAATATTCCTGTGTACGATTTCAATGGTGCTGTTTCCACTTTGTCCAGCGTGTGACCGTACCGGCACGTCCGTCACCATCGTGTCTCCGTCAGAAAATCCTCTGATTTCTTCCCAACGATATTTTCACTTTGTACGTCCGTCAAATTCGTGGATTTGCTGATTTTCAATACTGCTGTTTAGTACATATTACAGTTACACACACATTGTTACATGCACATACCAAACAACAAAGTGACAACGATATTTTTAAATATACATATATTGTTACGAATAGTGTTAGGAATATCGTTGCGTCCTTAGCGTCCGACATCGCCGACAGGGTGTTGTTAGTTGCCGGGCGCCGATATTCAAATTGTAAATAGTTGTTTGTATTCGAGCTCTGATAACGAACGGTTATATTCTCTATGTTCTGGCAATAAACGTTACTTTTATAAATATGTCTATTTTACGTTCTCATTTGCCTACCGTCCGTAACAGTATATACGAAAAATATATATCGAAAAATCGATATATATTTTTTCGATATATATATATATATATATATATATATATATATATATATATATATATATATATATATTGTGACGTTGCAGAATTGGCACGTCCCAAATTGGGTGACCCCCCCCCCCCCCCCCGCTAGGGTAGAGACTATTAGTTAACGCGATACCGTACAGAGAATAACCGCGATACCGTCATCACAATAGCTACGGTCATAAGGATCGTCGCGATACCGCGATGATTAGAATTGACGCGATACGGATAGGAAATCAAGTTCAAACGGGCCTCGGCAGCTTACCGAAGTTGTGACGGAGTAGGAAGGGTAGGGGAGCCGCTAGCGAGCGGCTCCGAGCGCGAGCGAACATCACCGAGCGCGCAACAGTAGGCAATAAGACAGCCGCTACCGAGCGGCCACGAGCTTAGGCGGACGTTGCCGATAACTTCCAAGATGGCGACCGCTGCTCGAGCCGTTTCGAGCAGCCAATAACGGCGCCGAGGTGCGGCACGCACCGGCAGACCCGAGGACCCCCGAACTGCTCCGAGAAGACCCGACGAGCCCCTCGAAGAACGCACGGTGCCAGGGGCGCCGTGCAACCTCGCGGCGAGGCGCCGCATGGAGGGGAGTTATCGTGGGCACCTACGCATCCACCGGCGTGGATCGGAGGGACGGCGAGGGGTCAGGGACCCACCTTCGGGGGAGACTCGCCGTACCCTCCACGATTTCGCGGCCGGGGGCCACCGCGCCGGACAGATGCCATCCCGAAGGAAGCAGGAGGAATCGAGGGGGGATCGTCCAGGCTCCCTTTAGCGGCGGGCAGGCGCATCCCGGGGGGATGCGGCCGTATACCTGCGGAGGAGGCCTGGAGATTCCGATTTCCGGAGGACACCTGCTGCGGGACCAACAGCCACTATCCGGGTGATAGCAAGGGGCAGTCGGGGGAAAACTCGAAAATGCCGGTGGAAAATCGCGGGGCCAGCCGGAGCGCCCGTAAAATGCGCCGCTGGCCCGGCGACCAATTAGGCGACGAATTCCGCAAGGAGTAGGAAAGGAGGATGCGGAAGTAGGACCGCTCCTTACTTCGCCTAGGGCCGCCGTAGCGTGCGAGCGTTTTGGGTTACCGTACCGTAGTCTTTGTTAGAATGTACCGTGAATTGTAATTTCGGGTCGCAAAGGACCATTATCGTTGTACTGTATCGGATTATTAAGGAATTGTTCGTAACTGCGTCGCCGAAAGTGTCCTGCGAGACAGAGGGCCAAGGGCCGATATCGCAACGGACCATGTAAGAGAACCTCGCAAGGTAAGCTGCCGTTTAACCGGGTTTAACCGTCATCGGGATATGACGAGCGTGCGGCCCACCGCCTGGGCGAAGTCAATTAGATTAAGGATCGGGAGTTCCCCGCGACGAGCAACGAGCGCGGTGATTCCAGCTCGGTGTTAACCGATATCGCGTACCGTTCGAAAATAAACGTCTTATCGCTGCCTTTCTCGCTTGTAAAAGTGGGGTAGTCTCAATACAGCCACGCGAACTCTCGTCCGTGAGTTTCTACCCGGAGCGGCCGCGAGGGAGCGAGGGAGGAAGTGAGAGGGTCTTCGTTTCGCATTCGTTTTTTCGAACGAGGAAGCAGTCCATAGCAGTCGCGGGTGTAAACAAGGCCTACCGAGATCCACAGGGTGCCCCGGCTCTTCTCAAGTGGCCTCGAACAAGTGCGAAAGCAAACACACCGACAGGGTTGTGTAATGGTATTGTTAATCACCATTGGGACTGCATCACTGTCCGATACTGTACATGGATACACAAAAGACTATTTTTAACCGCGCCAGGGGACATACATATATTACATACATGTATGATCGAATCCACATCAAATCGCACCCTTACATTCTCCAATATTCTGATTGGCCCGAGACAAGACCTTGTCACTTGATTTTGAGATATGTTATAGAGTGAGGTGAGATACGCCATCCATATACACGGTGAGGCACCAACTGTTGCCATTGACAATTTCATTATTTGATCCTCAGGTACCATTCGATTTTAAAATTTCATCGCGCACTTCTGCGTGCCAGATGTTTTATTACTATACGGCGCTTGTACAAATCGGTATTGGAAGAAACATTTTGGAGAAATATTTTCTTTAAGTCTTCCAATGCCTCTTGAAACAATTGCAAACTTTTGCAGGTATAGGTAATAAAACATCTGGTAGCCAGACTCGCTCGGTCTCGAAGTTCGATAACCTATGTGAACGGTGTACCACCCTCTATTGGTCATCCAGGAGATGGGAATCCCAAATTGTAATTACCACTCTTTACTTTTTGCCAAAAGGCACCAGGAGTGGGGCGTATATAGTTTAAATGTATCGGTTTTTCTTGACAACGTTTTAGTCGCAAGTCAAACTTGAAGCGTGCAGCATAGTGTTTTGGTTTGTAAAGAGAGACGTTTCGCCGAAAAGTTGCAGTTATGAACGACGAACACCTAATCGAGTGCGTTCGGAAATACCCGGTGCTGTACGATTTGTCCGACAGACAATATATGAATATGGAGCTAAAGCATCTGACGTGGATGAAAGTAGGAGAAGAGCTTGAAATAACCGGTAAGAAAAATATTATTTATTATTACATTCTGGTATTGTATGTAAGGTAAAGGCAACAGTGACTGATCAATTAAGACAAATATTGTCTTCATTACATACTTTCAATAGTTGACCATGTTGTCCTCTACTAGAATGCATTATGTTTCGAAATCGAGAGTTCTTCTCTTCTGTTCTTTACTTCTAACGAAAGTATATGGGTCATTCCGCGTCAAAAAACTGTTTTTTTACACACATGGTCGAGAATTTTGATGAATTTTTGTGACCATGTGGTGTTCGCGGAGAAAAAAATTCTAGTAAAAAAAAACTTCGAATTTTTGAAAACTTTTTGAGTTACAACCGCTCAAACTTTTAGGTAAGCTTATATTTAAAAATTCATATCTCCCGAACTATTAACAATATCGCATTCCGACAAATTCGGCTGCATTCATAAAAGATTAAACTGTTAATAAAAAAATACTTGATTGTCAGATAATGTTTATAAACATTGAAAAAATTAATTTGAAATAAAGAAATTGCTCTATCTGCGAAAACAGGGCAGCAAACTTTTTCGTTATTTTTTAGAACAACTGCGAAGCCTTCTCTAAAGAATGACGCAAGAAACTCAATGGTCGTTTTAAAACTTTTGGAGATATGATTTTTTATTCACCGGCACGCGCCTCAGAGGCAACCGTGGTAGTCCAGTCAAATAGTAGTTTGAAGTGGAAAGTTGTGGTGTAATTGTTTTTAGTGACTTACTTTATGTATTTCGGGGTGCTGAGCATGAATCTGAAGTTGTACAACAAAATTTTTTGTTGAAAAGTGAAAAGTGAAAATAAATCTTTCAGGTATAACAATTTTTCGCGGAGTTATGATTATTTGAAGTTGGGCAAATTCTTGGCGTAAATTTTTTTTGCGTCGACTTTGTTCCCCAGTTATAACGCTCTTTTCCGCGGAAACCATATGCCGCACCAAAAAATGATAATAACATTAAATGTAGGTAATTTTCTCTTCTTTATTTTTATATTGAACCACCTTTTGCGTAAAAAGCTTACTTCTCAAGTAATAAGCAAAAAACAAAAATTTTTAGTGTTTTTTGATGATTTTTCATATTTGGCGTAAAAAATTTTGTTGGACAACTTCAGATTCGTGCTCAGCACCCCAAAATACATAAAGTAAGTCACTAAAAACAATTACACCACAACTTTCCACTTCAAACTACTATTTGACTGGACTACCACGGCTACCTCTGAGGCGCGCACCGGTGAATAAAAAATCATATCTCCAAAAGTTTTAAAACCACCATCGAGTTTCTTGCGTCATTCTTTAGAGAAGGCTTCGCAGTTGTTCTAAAAAATAACGAAAAAATTTGCTGCCCTGTTATCGCAGATAGAGCAATTTCTTTATTTCAAATTAATTTTTTCAATGTTTATAAACATTATCTGACAATCAAGTATTTTTTTATTAACAGTTAAATCTTTTATGAATGCAGCCGAATTTGTCGGAATGCGGTATTGTTAATAGTTCGGGAGATATGAATTTTTAAATATAACCTTACCTAAAAGTTTGAGCGGCTGTAACTCAAAAAGTTTTCAAAAATTCGAAGTTTTTTTTTACCAAAATTTTTTTCTCCGCGAACACCACATGGTCACAAAAATTCATCAAAATTCTCGACCATGTGTGTAAAAAACAGTTTTTTGACGCGGAATGACCCATATGTCAAACAGAGATACGAATTTGTAATTTAACTTGAATATGTTATGTCAGTGATTGACCAGACCAATCAACTTCTAGTCGAAGGTAATTACCTATCTGTTTTCGGAGAAAAATGATAAAATTGCATTTATTTGGCAAAATTGATGTTTTGCGGTTATTTAATCGCACTTGTCAAACGGTTCAAGGTACGATAAAATGTTTATAAACAAAATAATTTAGAATTTAACATCCAGAAAAATATGGTTATCCAATTTATTGGTTATAATAATTAGATATATTATTAATTGCAGTTTACAGGAAACAAATGTATTTTATGTTTTTTTCATTTTGCTTAATTTTCTTTTTTACGAAAAAAATGGAACCTTTATTGCTTGCTTTGAGTAACTTGGATAAGTATTTCTGGCTTTTCTTATAACCTAAGGAATAATAGAATAAATCGAGGAATATTAGGATAAAATAAAGGAATATTAGAATAAATAGAAATAACTTAAACTTTTTCATTTAGGCACTGCAAAACGGTTTTCTTCACAGTTCTATAATACATTTTTCAAGTATGTACACAAAATGTGCTATGTGCACAGGCCGGGTTACCACATTCTGTCATAAAGGTTTACGTCAATTCACACAATTCGCGCATATACAATGTAAGTTAAGCGTATTAACACCTAATATTTCGCTATAAAAAAAACATAAAATGCATTTTAAAAGTATGTACATAAGTATTTACAGTATAACACGATTGAATATTCGCAATAGTTCGTACCAACCGGGATTTATCATTTACGCGTGTCTCTACCAAGGGACACGCCCAACATCTGAATTGAAGTATTCTGTGAATATTTCCCTCACCCTGAAGGCCTCTGCCGTTGCGTTTCCGCCTTGCGGACGTAAATCATTCATTCCTTGTTCATTATTGCTCGTACTTGCATTGACTTCCCCGGTGGCATAATTGTAGGTATTGCAATCATGTTTTTTAATAAAATTATGGATCAGGCAGGTGGCACTTATTATATAGTCTACATGTTTTGGCGATGCCTGAATCCGCCTATTAAATATCCGGAAACGTTGGGTGAGAATGCCGAAAGCGTTTTCGGAAGTTCTTCGAGCGCGGCTCAAACGATAATTAAATGTCCGTTTTTCATCGCTTAAATTATCACCCGGATACGGTCGCATCAAATAAGTTTTAAGGGGGAATGCCTCGTCCGCTACTAATACATGTGGCACCTCGATGTCGGTATTAAGAATTCTGGAATTGCCCGGGACATGTAAGTTGCCACCTTCGAGTGCTCTTCCAAACGTGGAGTTAGCAAAAACCCCCCATCACTACTTTTACCATATGCCCCCACGGTAATGGCAATGAAATTGCAATGGGCGTCCACCAGTGCCAATAAAACAACAGAAAATGCTTTTTTGTAGTTATAAAACATTGAACCCGTGTTTGGAGGAGCTTGAATGGTTACGTGTTTGCCATCCATAGCACCTATGCAATATGGAAAATTCCATAGCCGCTCAAAATCTTCTGCAATTGTTGCACGTTTCGCGAACTATTTTGAAAACCGTGCTATGCCCCAGACGATAGCTAAAGGAAATGGTTTTTAGTAAATCTCCTGTAGCCAAATACCTGAACAAAACATGGAAATTAATTGTTTGTTTGTGTTGCAGGATCTACATGCAAAAATAGGTGGAACAATATTAGGGACAACTACAAAAGAGCGTTGCGACAGAATAAAACAATGAGCGGCCAAAAAGCACAGGCAACGAAGCCGTACAAGTACGCCCAACAATTGGGTTTTTTAAATAAATATTTTGAGGAGAGGGAGACTCTGTCCAACGTAACCACCGAGGCAATTGAGGAAGTCGTCGCGGTGACACGTGCGGAAATCTTGCTCGAGGACGGGGCACCGGAGGAAGACAGTTTCCTGCTACATCGGACAGCGTCGACGAATATTAGACCGCCAGTGATGGATTATTTAGTTAAAAAAGAGAACAATTCCACACCGGCACACCCCGTCGATACTTTTTTGGCGGGGATAGCGTCGGTGTTGAAGCAAATGACACCGGAACAATTTTTCCATGCCAAGGGTGATATATTTGACACTGTCCGTAGGCACGAAAGGAAATTATACTGTGACCCACAACCACACGCGCACGAACAAAATAATATTTACTCATCATCTTCGTGTTCTGACGACCCGGAACCGACATTTAGTATGTAATTAGTATGTATTTAGTATAATTAGTATATATTTATTATAATTAGTATATGTCAACCAAATTGTTATTTTATTATTATGTTATGTTATCTATTATCAATGTATACTGTGTAATATCTGTATTGACTCTGTATTAATATCTCTAGTAAGAAGAAAAAAGAAGAAGAAAAAGTGTCCCAATTTATCAGAATCCCATAACTCCGCGAAAGTCGAGATGACAAATCCGAAAAATATTCGGCTGGTGTATCTCATCTCTCTCTATAACGTATCTCAAAATTTGAATTCCGAAGAATTTCAGTGCGCGATTTGAGGTGGAATGAACCATATAGTATAAAATTTTGATATTAGAGCAAGGCACCAAAGACCACTTAGAAACCTCTTCAAAGTAATTTGAGAAATTGATTAGCAGATTAATAGCCAGTTAATTTTTTTTATTCATTCTAAATCATATTTTGAAGCTAGAGGCATCAGGTGCCATGAAACATGCTTCTTTATGTGCCATAGCAATGCACAAAATTTCATTAAGTTAAACAATCATAATAATTTTTTTGTCATAAGACAACTGTTCATACTACAAGTATAGCAGGTGACAATATTTTTCCAGAATGTCTTTCTGTTGGAAGAATTGGAGTATTTAGCAGGTTGCACTGCTACTAGTTGCATTATAGTGGCAATATTTTTTGAAACTCGCGGTTTGCCAGGTCCCACGAGATGTTTGTGTCGTCGAGCTCGTGGCTCGTGTCTTGTGTGTGTGTGCGAGTGTATCTTCTTCTTGCCCTTCGACGGTCTGTTGTCAACAGAGTTTTGTATCGGTTATACCTTTTGCTGTTCAGTTCACCTCGTGCTGTATTAGGAATAACCACCTGTACTAAATATAGATTTCTTTTTCTTTTTGTGCCGTAAAGCACCGATTCATTTTTTAACTCAACACTTTCTATTTGAAGAAAAAAAATCATTATTATAATTAAGAAGTCCATGTTCTTTGAGTGAAAAAATTTAAATGACTATTGGTACCCATTAATATTAAAATAAAGAGGTCAAAGAGGTCTAAAAATTCTTGTCTCCACGAGTGGAACGAGTTTCAGTTTCTAAGGAAACACTTTTCATTAAACTGGCAGTCTATTATAACACTTACCGCAAACAAACGACGAGCCGTTCTCGAGGTCCAACAGCTTTGCGCCACCGCGTGTCCTGTTTTCGGAGATGGACCTCCAATTTGCTCAAAAGCAGGTTGAATGAACTCTCCGACATTCGGAGATATTCGAAAAATTTCCTTCTGTCATCTACTAACTCCTTGTAGAGAGTGGCATACTCTCCTTCGATATGGCGTTTCGTCCATGCCGGGTGGACCCACACACGCTTCTGCCTTTCCTTCAGTTCTTCCTCTTCTTCTTCACCCAATATTAGAGCAAGCGCCAGCAGTTTGTCCTCCGAAAAGTTTGCCATCTCAACCACTTAAGTGCACTGTCACTTCACACCCCGGTTTGTATATATATATAGCAACGAGTTTTCTTAGGTTGCCACCAATCAAATAGCTTGTAGGTGTAAGAGATGACAAAAGCTCCTCCCTCTGCAAGGAGTTTTCTACGAGGAACGAATAGCGCAAGGCGGTGACCCATTTCACGGTAATGAGGGTCAGGTTCGTGGAATGGACCGGGTAAGGACCCCCCCGGAGTCCCAAATTTACCACACGTAAACGTGCTGACCCGTGTTTCATGGTTCGATGGCGGCGCACGGTCGCGAGAAAAATGAGAAACAGTTAATACCCGGCATAAAAGAATATAGAGAAAATATTGAAAGGAAAGCGAAAGTAAAGTAACAGGAAGATTATCGCTGTTAAATAAAATATCAGGCTTTCGGCGAAATTGTAATACCGCAAAAGCCGTTTGCGTTTATTTTCAGAATCTCCCCCCCGCCCCCTCCAAAAAAAACGCGTAACAACCGTATGAAAATGTCGAAAAAAAGTAAAACATGGACAAAATTCAATTTTTGTTGTTCTCTTTAAGCTTGTTTGAAAATTTACATAATAAAAAAATATTGTTCATATAAGTACCACCGCGTTGGTACGTTACCTGGGCCTTCCAGGAAAGACCGGACAATGTTGTTTGTCTAAATTCACTGAATAGCGTTCAAATGGTTAAATGTAATGAACGGCTCGGAGGGTATATTATCCGTGGATTAAGGCCTGAATATCACGAAAAATATGTCAAGTCAAAACACCTACAGTGACTCAGCAGTTCTGGCAATGCACCTGACCCGAATCCACAATTTTGGGTTCTCGCGTAACAGTAACAGAGAGGGACCCATGCAGCGGCAATCCGGCCAACACCACGGCACTGCCTTCCGAATCTTCTGCTACCTGTGGCAGTGACGGCTGAGTGAGAAAGTGCGAGCGAGACGGAACGGAGGAGTAACAGAGAGGGACCTATGCAGCGGCAATCGGCCCTACGCTACACCGGAGCCTTCCCAATCTTTTCTCTGTGGAGGAGTGGTTTAGGTAGTGTGCGTCGTCGGTGAGAGCTGACCTGGTGCGAGTGAGACGGATCGAAGGAGTAACAGAGTGGGACCCATGCAGCGGCAATCCGGCCAACGCCACGGCACTGCCTTCCGAATCTTGTCTCAGGTGTGTTTAAGTGAGAGTAGCCCGGCGAAAGAGAGGGACGTATATAGTAGAGTCGAGGACTACCGCACTACGTCGATGACATGCTGTGCCGAAACCGCGAGAGAAACGAAGGAAAATAAACAGACGGCACGGGAAACACACCGACGGGTTGCGTGTGATGGTGGTAGTTTTTACGACCGAGAAGGCATCCCTGTAGTATATTGTACATGGGCCCGATCAGGGGGACCTGTTCCAGACGACCAAAATGTTGATAGACATAACGATGTCTGTCTCGAAATACGTATCAAACAGTGTCTTCGCTACACAATACAATACAATATTAAATTGATCATCTTCCAAGTTGTGTGTACTGTTCCGTCTTCGCGGAAAGAATCGTAAGAAAATATTAAAGGTTTACGTTGCGTGTACGCTGCCGATGCAGTTTTAAGTCGATGCACGTGTTTCGTAAAGTAGCCACACTTTCCCTTTACGACACGGTATGGACAATAGTGAAATTTATGGCACTCCTTGCCCTTGCCTTCGCTAGCGCGTTCGTAGTGGCGAAGACCATGCGGCCGCCCTAAATGCGCGTGCATTTTTTTGCTGAATGAACGGTGACTCCAAATGTGCGAGCCACTCCGTTGTACTATTGTAAAAATATCCCTTCCCTAACGAACGTCGTTCTAAGCAAGACCCAAGAAACGCTAGAGCTGGCAGAATCGTTTTTCAAACCGAACGGGTACCATACAGCAACGAACTAACGCGGAGTATTACAGGATATTTGTTACGTTTCTTAATCGAGAAACATTGGGAGAAGTGCAGCGCAACGTCCACCGGTGCTCCAATGTGTGCATGCAAGTGTGACGCGGGTACGTCGAACTAAACTTGGCAATTTTGGCATAACAACAATGGGCCCTTTTCAGGGCCACCAACATCTCTTACGTAGGTTCAATCACGTTCAAACATAATTATTTTATTACGGAATATCGGTAACAGTGCTCGTGCGGTGAAATGCGCGTTCGGTAAAGTGACCCGACGGCCGCTCGACTCTCGGGGGTGTTCGCGTACCTGCGATTAGCCGTGCGCCCTGCCATAAATTAGGCAAGTGCCGTTCCTACTATGTGTGTCAGTGTCAAGTGAGTTTCCGTAAAATGAGCTGTTGAGGCTCTCAAGATTCTTAGGAAGGGCAAAATCGGCACTGTGACCTAATGCCAATGACCTACTTTCGTCGAAGCAGGGTGATTCGTGGTCGAATGGGTGAGTTTAACAAGGCTTTTCTAACGTTAGTTATTATAAATTATTGTAACGATAATTTATCCACCTGAAAACGTGCTGTTAAGAGAAACATTTTTTCCACAAATACTACAATCTTCGTTCCTTTTGAATAACGGGTAAGAGCATCGGACACCGTTATTCAACGAATATTAGTTTATTTGAAGGCGATGTGACATTTGCCGTACGCTTCCGTCGATACCCAGGCGATGCACTTGTTCACGCTCGCGGTCGAGCACGATTCAGAGACCACACTCTCGTTTCGAGCGCGCGCCCGATAAGCGCTCGGATTGCCCTAGCCGTTTCGTTAATAATTAAAAGCCGGAGGCGCTTAGGACATTATTGCTAAGAAGAAAGTTGTTCAGAATCACCTCAGCTACCCCTCATTTCCCGGTGTCGAGCTAGTTACGGGACACCCTGTATAACAAAATATATATATATACAATTATACAAATACATACATAGGAATCATATAAGAACCCTTTCTTGCACAAATGACGGTGAAAATACTCTCCACGTATGTGCATACACCGTTCTTAATGCACTCAGACCATACTGTTCCTGTATTGGATATATTTGTATTCGATAAACATGTTTCCTTATATAAAAAGGAGTTTTTTAAAAATTAACTATTATTCGATGTGTTAAAATGCCATCGAAACGTAAAAAGCTAAAATATGGGCACATGGATAATTTCTACCCTCGTAGATTGAGTACAATTACTTTATGATGCATTCAGAGCGCACCTTCAACATGTGGTGCCCGAACCGGTACGGCGATTTTAATTCAAATTGTGTATAGTACCCCCTTCCTAGAATCCGGGTATTTTACCGCGGTACAAACCCTTGTTCACCCCCCTAGCCACTTGCCCTCTCCTACACGCTTCTAGCAGGGACACCTCAATGTCTCCCCCAAAGATATTGATGCCCTTCCTAATTTATTTTCCTTTCCACCAATTCTTGGAATTAATCCAAGGACAAGAATACAATTACACGTGTTTTGACTTTTCAGTTTTCGTGAGTGTTTAAGCTTAAACCGCCCGCAATTAATTTTAAGCCGTTTATTAGGCCATAAAATGAGTTTCTGCGAAAACGGTGACTCGAAAGCAATATCATTATCCGGTCCCACCTGGAAAACCCAGGTAACGTACCAGCGCGAGGGTACCGATCACCACCACCACCGTGAGGCACTCCTCCCCAACTTTTTGTAAACTTTTTGTAGCCAAAGTTTTCGTCAAAACCATTGTGGCAATAATTGTAATAGAAGTCATAGCGCCTGCACGGTTCACAGCGCGCACGCAGCCGCGCTCCGAAAAGGAGACCAGTTTGATGAAATCGCTCATCGAGTGTGTGGAGTAAAGTCCTCATTAATACACCGCACGTGGAGAGTTGGATATTTCCCTGCTATCCCGAGATTCTGGTTCTCCGTTTAAGCAAAAAACGTTCCACACCATTTTAGCCCATTAATCCCCAAAGTTGCACAAACGCAACATTTTGAAAAAGAATTTCGCCCAGATATGCCATTGAATGAAATGATTCTTTTGCTGCTACAATTTATTCTGAGCAGAACAGGAACTATGTTTTTCATGAAATACGTCGATTATATCAAACAGTTTAATATTTGTAGACTTATGAACTACGACGAAACGTCGTTTTAAACACAAGATAGAATGGGATTTTCGAAGTTGCTACACCTTTTATTCTCACAGCTGTGCGAGAATGCATGCAGCACATTATGAGTAATCAGTACCCTCATATAATGAGTACAATAACTTTATGACGCGCTAAGCGCACCTTCAGCATCTGGTGCCCAAAGCGGCACGGCTATTTGAATTGTGTGCTTGTACCTGCCACTAGTAGGGAAACCTCAGTGTCTCCTCCGCGAAGACGCTGATGCCCCTCATAATTTTCTTCCCTTTCGTCCAACTCCTTTAATAAACAGGAGGAGCCAATGGGCATTTGCTAATTGTTCGCGTTACAGCCAATGAGAAAACAACTTGCCTCCTCCCCCATCAAGTAGGAAAATTTGAGTGTTGCTGTTTCTTCTTTTTCCAATTTCAATCAGAAACGTCTTTGCAGCTTTCGTGGAAACATCAATCGTGTTAATCAGATACAGTGAGTTAAGTGTCAACTTCAAAATGATTGAGTGGAATAATATACGCACGCTCAGTTTTCTCGAGCAATATGAGGCTGAGCCTATTTTGTGGGACCCAAAACACGCGGACCACAAAACGAAGCACAAAGTTTTCGACGCCGGCTGCGTGTCAGTAGGATTTTAGAAATTTCCGTGGAAGAACTGAAAAAAAAGAAGGAGTCCCTGATGGCCACATTTCGGGGCCACTTGAGGAGGAAAAAAGCATCGATTAGGTCGGGAGCCGGTACTGACGACATCCACAAACCAATATGGTTTGCTTACGAGGTTATGGAGAGATTTTTATTGCCGGTGTACACCTGCAATTCAACAGTGAACACCGAAAACCCGGTAAGTGCAGTACTATGGGAATAATTACAGTGACAAATCATAAAAAATCGTACAAAATTTTTATTTTTGTTGGGTTTCTGGCTTATTACTTGAAAAATACGGTTTTTACGGAAACTGTGTTCTATATAAAGATAAAGTAGAGGAAGTTACCTACAATTGCCGGAGTTACAGTATTTTGAACGGAGCACTTAGCGTGTGCCGCTCGGCTAAAACCTCATTTCTTTTGCGTTTTTCTCGAAACAACGTTTTTCATGCCGGCGGAACATAATTGAAGAATGTGTGTGCTAAATTTGAAGTAAATCGGACAAGTGGTTTTCGAGATTTTTGTTCCGCCGGCATGAAAGACGTAGCGGCATACGTTAAGCGCTCCGTTCATATCACTGTAACTCCGGCAATTTTCGGAATATTTGTTTGGAACTTGTCCAAAAATATTCTGAAAAGTACAAACTTCAAGGGAACTGCAAAAAATAAACTTCGTTTATCTGAGAATTTCAGGGTGGTAAAACCGCTTAAGGGCGTTGGATACCCTGAGCAAAACCCGTGCGTGACTTCAGCGACGGGTGGCGGACAATATGCGAACTACAGGCGCTTGAGGGGAGTAGTGTCCCCACTTTGCTCTTACGCGTCGAAGTCCCCCCGGCCCGCTGTACCCCTTACGTCCCGCTCGGGCCCACCGACAGAGTCAGATACGCACGCACACCTACAGAAACCATTCGCTACTCCGGTGCATTTCATGTCAATGAAACACGTGTTACCAGCTGTCATTCTCTGATCCATTTCAGTTACGAATAAGCACCGTTTTGATTTTGGTAATCATTTCTGTTGTGACTAACAATATAGGATTACAATTCGATAACTAGTATCAAAATGGTATAATTTATACAATTTGACCATGACTGAAAAATCACGTAAAAATGTGAATCCATATAATATAATGGTAGGTATGTATATGGATCAACTGTCATTGCATTGCATACGAAACTCAAGAACTCTAACATAATAGAACAAATTAGAATCAAAGAGGTATTGAATAAAGCGATAGTAGCTCTTTGCAAGTTGGTGACATTTTCCGAATTGTCAAACACTGCCCAGATTTCACCATGTGGAGGTCGCTATTTTTGAAATCCAAAGTCAGAACTAGCGCGAAATACACCCGTCGGTGTGTTTTCCTTCGTACTTGTTCAAGGCCCCTTGAGAAGTGCCGGGACCCTGTGGATTTCGGTAGGCCTTGTTTATATCCGCAACGGCTAGGCACGGCTAGACGTTGGAGTTCTTTGAATTTTCACTGCACGAGAAGGAGTGACCGCGACGGAGCGAGGGAGGAAGAGAGAAGGTCTTTTATGTGGCGAAAATCGGGGTTCGTCCAACGTCTACCGGTCCCCGGTATAAGCAGGTATAAGTGAGGCCTGCCGAAATGTACGAAATGTACGTGCTACCTTTCTCGGTTATAGAATGCTACGGTCATCGAATGCACGATATGATATTGTTACGGCGTAAAGTAACGTATACCTGTTCGATTACCCTTTTTATCTGAATGTAAGTCACCGGGATTTTGTCACTACGTTGGGAAAACCTAGGATTTTAGACTCAACAATGACAAACACAAGAGTAACGTGAAATCTGGGACGTACTTGTTTCACATATTGTTACAATATTATTGTAACAGTATTATTCTTTAATTATTCACGTGTTTCGTGAGAACTTATGTATGTATGTCTAACTTTCTTAAAAAAATTTTGGTTTCATTTTTTTTCCCGTAATAGGAAAGATTGACAGAATAAAAATTGAATGTTTATTTGACGATCAATCTAACCGTGGATTATATCTGCGAACCAGATATAATTACCCCTCGCTGTGACTTCACGGCGGCGCGCCGCTGAAGGCAGTGCATGGATTTACGTTATAAATTCCTCAACCCGTGTTAGATATCCGATTTGGATAATTAATGGCTCTTTTGATAGATAAAAGATGAATATACAATCGTTATCGTTCAGAATTTCTGTAAATGGCTTTTTTCTATTCCGGAAAATGTTTTTAAACTTTTTACTCCCTTTTCTCCACGAAAATTACATTTTTCCAAAATTCTAAAATATCATGCGCATTCTTTCATGTTTTATCTTTCAAATGAGTCCTTGATCATCGAAATTGGTCAAGAAGCATTCTATGGGAAACGCAGAGCATTACATATACCCTTACGATGCTTTGCGTGGTGGAGACGGGACGGAAAGTCAAAAAGGCCCGAGCGGCTCGAGTTGGCTTATTCGCAAGAGTTTAGAATGGATCAGAGTTGTGTGCCGTCGGTGTGATTTTCCGCTGTAACGGTAAACACCTATACATTGACCGCACGCCTAGCCAAATTACACGCACACCAGCCCATGCTTGTGCGTAGGTTCGTAGTGGGTGAAGGAGTTTCGGCTCTTCTGCCGCTGAAATTGGGGTCGCTAGTGGACGCAGAATATTTTTCAGGATTTTTCACGAAAATGGGCGAAAACACGCATTAGCTTGTCGGATGCACAGGTCGTAATTCTCGACCGATTTTCATGAACAATAGCTCGTTTGAAAGATAAAGGATGATCCATGCGTTCATGTGAAGCCGAATTTTGATAAAAAATTTCTTTCCATGTGTAAAATTGTCTTGAACTTTAGCAATTTTTTGAATCATTATTTGTTGATAAAAAAAAGGTTTTATCAAAATTCAGCTTCTCGACAACGCATGGATCATCCTTTATCTTTCAAACGAGCTATTGTTCATCAAAATCGGTCAACAATTGTGGCCTGTGCATTCGACGGCGTAAACCCTTCCAAAACGGGGGGGTATCCAACGCCCTTAATTTTGTACTCAAGGATCAAATTAAGGTAAATTTTTTATTAAATTTTTAGTACATAAGTATTGCACGTTAATTACACAAGAATTATATACATTATTATTACTAACACATAAAAAATGAAGGTAAAAATTAAGTAATCCAGATATTTTTAATTAATTAATTAAATGAAAATTAATCATTTGAGGAGGAGGTACTTGTTAATTGTTCGTCAGGGTAGGGATATTCCAAAAGGAACCCGTCTATCCTATGCATAAATGTGTCCCACATTTTTTGCCGATATTTTCTTAGCCGCGTCGCCAAAAGTTTGCCGTAATATATCACAATCGTCTTCTGTTACCCTCTTTGCCTTCAACGTTTGTCTAGAAATTTCAAAACTATCCTCGATTTTTTTTGGGCCTCATCTAAAACGAGGTCCGAATCACGACTTCTTTTCCTGTACGCACTCGTTCTGGGTGCTCCATTTTTTGGCCGTAACGATGACGCTTGCATTTCGTCCCCAGGTAAACGCTGCATCGCCCATGGTGATGGGGTTTGCATCTTTGCTTCACTTTGTAGAGGCTGAAAAAGAATTATTATTTAAAATGATAAAATAATACTTAATAATTTTCAGAAAATTGGTTCCGACAATTTTTTTTGTTTATAAAATTGGCAATTTTTGTTTGTTTGTTTTGTTAACTCGAGATTTTCTTATCTCAGTTGCCACGAACACCGGAAGAATGGTTAGCCATCGAAAATGGATTTGAAAAAAAGTTTCCCCGTTGCGTTGGAGCCATAGATGGCAAATACATCGTCATACAATGTTCAGCGCACAGCGGCTCGGAATTTTATAATTACAGGCGAACATATAGCATCGTGTTGATGGCCTTGGTTGACAGCGACTACCGCTTTGTTTTTGCGGATATCGGTGGCCAGGAGCGTATAAGTGATGGAGGCATTTTCCAAAATACCTCACTCTGGCAAAAAATTGACGGTGGTGATATTAATTTGCCAACAGATACCCCATTACCCGGAGGTGAAAGAAATGTACCGTATGTATTTCTTGCTGATGGTGTTTTCGCGTTACATAAACATGTAATGAAACCTTATCCCGGTACACACGACATTGGTACACCTGAACGTACAATATACTACAGGGATGCCTTCTCGGTCGTAAAAACTACCACCATCACGCGCAACCCGTCGGTGTGTTTCCCGTGCCGTCTGTTTATTTCCTTTCGTTTCTCTCGCGGTTTCGGCACAGCATGTCATCGACGTAGTGCGGTATTCCTCGACTCTACTATATACGTCCCTCTCTTTCGCCGGGCTACTCTCACTTAAACACACCTGAGACAAGATTCGGAAGGCAGTGCCGTGGCGTTGGCCGGATTGCCGCTGCATGGGTCCCACTCTGTTACTCCTTCGATCCGTCTCACTCGCACCAGGTCAGCTCTCACCGACGACGCACACTACCTAAACCACTCCTCCACAGAGAAAAGATTGGGAAGGCTCCGGTGTAGCGTAGGGCCGATTGCCGCTGCATAGGTCCCTCTCTGTTACTCCTCCGTTCCGTCTCGCTCGCACTTTCTCACTCGGCCGTCACTGCCACAGGTAGCAGAAGATTCGGAAGGCAGTGCCGTGGCGTTGGCCGGATTGCCGCTGCATGGGTCCCTCTCTGTTACTCCTTCGATCCGTCTCGCTCGCACGCCACGGCACTGCCTTCGGAATCTTCTGCTACCTGTGGCAGTGACGGCCGAGTGAGAAAGTGCGAGCGAGACGGAACGGAGGAGTAACAGAGAGGGACCTATGCAGCGGCAATCGGCCCTACGCTACACCGGAGCCTTCCCAATCTTTTCTCTGTGGAGGAGTGCTTTAGGTAGTGTGCGTCGTCGGTGAGAGGTGACTTGGTGCGAGCGAGACGGATCGAAGGAGTAACAGAGTGGGACCCATGCAGCGGCAATCGGACCTACGCTACACCGGAGCCTTCCCAATCTTTTCTCTGTGGAGGAGTGGTTTAGGTAGTGTGCGTCGTCGGTGAGAGCTGACCTGGTGCGAGTGAGACGGATCGAAGGAGTAACAGAGTGGGACCCATGCAGCGGCAATCCGGCCAACGCCACGGCTCTGCCTTCCGAATCTTGTCTCAGCTGTGTTTAAGTGAGAGTAGCCCGGCGAAAGAGAGGGACGTATATAGTAGAGTCGAGGACTACCGCACTACGTCGATGACATGCTGTGCCAAAACCGCGAGAGAAACGAAGGAAAATAAACAGACGGCACGGGAAACACACCGACGGGTTGCGCGTGATGGTGGTAGTTTTTACGACCGAGAAGGCATCCCTGTAGTATATTGTACTTTTAATTATAAACTTTCTAGTGCTCGCGTTATTGTAGAAAATGTTTTTGGAGTAATGACATCTACCTACCAAATTTTTAAAAAAGCAGTGGAAATTAATACGAAAAACGTACTAATCGTAACAATGACATGTATTTTGTTGCACAACTTCTTAAGGCAAAGTGAATTTTCGCGGAATATCTATACACCTCCAGGAACGTTTGATTCCATAGTAGATGGAGAAATTATTATGAACGGCACTTGGAGGCAAAATAACAGTGAATCATTAGCTGTAAGGCCGTTAATACCCGCGGCTAGACGAACGTCAACTAACATTTCGGAAATCCGATCGGAATTTGCGAATTATTTCCATAATTTGAATTAAGTATGTTCGTGTTATGTCTACTCTTCTAATATGTGTAATAAATGTAGGAATAAATGTTTGAACTTACCCCGTCTTCCGTATTGATCGTATCTTCGACCTCATAATTTGTCCCCAAAAATTGTTCCATAAGTTCATACGCGCCTGCTCCAGATCTAATTGATGATCTCTTCTTTTTTAGAAGAGGCCTGAATGTCGCCATCAGGGATTTTTTTTTTTACTTTTCAGTACCTCAATGGGAACACTCATTTCTAGACTAATGTTCCTCCACGCGTTATGTAATTTGTGTTTCAACTTGTGGGATTTATCTTTTGGGTCCCATAAGACCCTTTCACTTTGATACATTTCTAAGAACTTTATTGTTTTTTCATTGCTCCAATCAGCTTGCATTTTGTAGCTATTTAATACGGCACTGATTCGCGGAATTTTCGAATTTGTCCTTCTTCGGCTCTTTGGTGACTAATTTCTACGCGGACTAATACGCAGTTTAATAAAGTCGGTTTAAGGCGAAGAACAAATTTGATTGGAAGAAAATTAGTGGAGAGGGTAAATAAGAAATAAGGAGAGGTAACTCGTGGTGGAGTAGCCGCCGGCGCCCCTTGCGCTAGCGCGTTACCTGACTTTTCTCGGAACGTCCGGCCACTGTGATTGTCTTCGCGGAAAAACACATTATTGTTCCCGTACGGGCCAAGTAATAAAATTGAAAAGTACATTAATGGAAGTTTAAGGCTACATATTCTTTATACTCTTTGAAGAGCCGCAAACACGTGCAACGGCTTAACCCCGGCTGCGCGGGCATACAGTATTTTCGTCAAATGAAAACTGTGCGGCCGCACGATTCGAACTATCGGCAAGTCGTTATATGCATTATATGAATTTATAAAATACACTTCGCGAAACGTCTTTGGTGGCTGTCGACTTAATTCTGATTTTCGTATTTAACCCATTAGTTCTCTATGATAGGAAAAATAACTAGTTTGGTGTTACATTATATTTTGCTACTAAACATATAGTTAAATCACTGTTTGCGAAGTTAAAAAAAATGGAATGTTCTTAGATTTTTCTATGACAAAATATTAAATATAATAATAAAAATAATGATAACAGTGTCATAAACAGGTCAGGCATAACACTATAATCGCAGTGTCAAATATCCCGTTATGCATTTTTTACTACAGGTCAGCCATAACACTATAATCGCAGTGTCAAATATCCCGTTATGCATCTTTTACTACAGGTCAGGTTAATTTAACTTGATAACGAACAAATATATCGGCAAAAGTATAATAGAAGAAATCCAATGTTCGGTCCTAGTTCGTAAATGTGCAAATATTAAACTTTTGTATATAATCGACGTATTTCATAAAAAACGTAATTCTTGTTCTGCTGAGAATAAATTGTAGCAGCAAAAGAGTCATTTCATTCGATGACATATCTGGAAAGAAATATTTTTAAGACTGTTGTTGCATTTACTCAATGAATTAAAAAATTGTTAAATATAAAATAAAACATTTAGTGGTAAAATATGTTGATGCGTTGACAAAAACTTTGGCTACCCCCATTACTTCTGAGGGGGTGAAAAAATGCACACAGTGGGATAAATGGGGTGGATTTAGGCTAGAGACAGACTAGCGTTTCTTGCTGCGCGGTGCCGTCGCGTCAGACGCAAAGGCGGTCAGGAGTACTCACGATCAGATGGGGCAGTACAGACACGTCGGCGGCAACGCCGCGACACTGCGCGGCCATCCGCCGTGAAAACTGTGACGCGGGTCCCCATGGCACCGCGGTCGACGCAAAGGCGGTCAGGAGTACTCACAATCAGATGGGGCAGTACAGACACGTTGGCGGCAATTGGCGTCAAGGCTGTGGCGCTGCGCGACCATCCTGCGTCAAAAATGTGACGTGGGTCCTTTTGTCACCACGGCGGCACCGCTCACGCTGGGGGGTCCCGTAATATATTGGGATTGAATTGTTCGAATATTTACAGAGAAGAATTTCACGACGCGCAAGGGTCGTCTGGCGAACAGCTTGTACAGAACATATATGTACTTTTTGTAAAGCCCGGTCATCACGTACAGCACTGTCGTCAGTCTTGTATGACATACAATGACGATAAGACTGATGAAAATTGTGCGAATCAGGGATGGCAAACGAATTCGAATCGGTGACGGAGCTACCAGGTAAGGAGCGAACTGAAGGGCCAGCGCTATAGTCTCCGTCTCCAAGGAGCGGAGTCGGCTCGGTGCTGGAGGCAATTTTTGTGTAATAGTATCTTCATTATAATGATATCAATATTATTGTATGCAAATTTTATGCGATTTATAATAATACGAATACATTCGTTTCCACACCACCATGCCACTGGGCTAATTGTTTGATAACGGCGTAGGTTGCTAGTATTGCTTCTCCGTCTGCGTGAAAATATTTGATAATTGTAATATTACAATTTTTATGGTTTTATACGTGAACGGCCAATGCTGTCTAAACCATTGCACATGTTTTTGACTTTTCGCAGTTTTTGGGCCTAAGCCGCTCATGACTGACTTTAAGCCGTTTATTGCGTTTAGTCATACAAGCGCCATAAAATGAGTTTCCGCGAATACCGGTGTATGGTACGTACATTATTTTACACAGGTAAACACCCTTTTGCTGGTACTTTCATTTGACTTAAATTATTTTCTCTATGTTGTTTTATGTTAGGGCTTAACCATTCTGGATTTTAGTCGAAACCCTCTTATTGTGTGTCACGATGACCGTGTTATTATTATACTATTGTTCGCGAAATCTGCATTCCCGACGGATCGGGAAAGCAGGTTTCACGAGGCTCGTATTCATTCACGGCAGTTTTCATACCGGAAGTCAAATTATGTCCAAAAACCATTCCAAGGCGTCTTAGGACGTTTTGGAATGCGCGCGTCGTCACGTGATGCCCAGCATGCCCTACGCAGTGGGCATGATGCGACGCCATACTGTCTTCTTCAATAACCGTTGAACCGTGAAAGTGTACGGATCGAGTCTCATACGTTTTTGTTGCATCTTTTTCTTTGTTCTTCTCATCACGCTCATTGTATCATAGTTTTCATTTTCGGCTTCCTCATCATCTTTTAACATTGTGCATCATCAAGCTTCTGATATACGGACACAGACCATAGGCATTCTCACGGACAAACGGACAAGGACTTCCACATTGATACAGACAACACGTGCATAGGCACTCCACGGTAAAATCTCATTTTATATCATTACATTCCTCACACGCATCACATTGAAACTGCGTATGTAAATACTCCGTGTATATATATTCATCTCGGGAAATATCATTGTACATATTCATTTGCTCGGTTCGCATCATGTTTGAATAAATCGGTTATTTTTTCTCATCATAAAATGCACGTGTACGAATAATTTCATCACCTTTCCACCATCCGAGATACAGTCCACCTTAATATCGAACAACTATTGAACCATAAAATCTGGGTCAACGCATTTTGGCGCGGTCGTTTCGGGCCCACCTTGCCCGAGAAGGTGCCTGCACTCTTCCTCCTTTGCTTCGTCGCTGTCGAACATTTGGAACACAGCGGGACTGGGACGAAACAAGGGTAGGAAAGAGAGAGAGAGTAACGCAATTGTTTAAACTTAAAATAATTGCGTTACAATTTCAAGAAGAAGCAATATTGAAAATAGAAACGTCTTCGCACTGCGAATACACCCGTCTGCACGTAGAGTCTTGCATAATATGCTGCAAGGCGGACGAAAAGCGTGCGACTACACCATTCAAACTTTAGTTCAAACTCGTACCTACATGCTTGGTTTTTTTATCTCTGTTGCTATAAGCTTTAGATTTCACTTGCTACAGACAAGGAAAAGAACGGTACAGTTCTATAAATTCCGTGAAAAGTCACGAAACCAGCACCGCAAGTCTGCCATGTTATTATATGAATTGATAAAATACACTTCGCGAAATGTCTTCGGTGGTTGTCTTGATGAAAACATTGGCTACGCCCATTGCTTCCGCAGGGGTGAAATATGTACAAAGTGGGGTAAATTGAGCGGATTTACAAAAATTTGGGAAGAGGTGCCTCACGGTGGCGGTCGTGACGGTCCCCTCACGCTGGTACGTTACCTGAGCTTTCAGGTAGGACCGGACAATGATATTGTTTTCGAGGCCCGGTTTTCGCAGAAATTCATTTTATGGCGTTCGTATGGCTAAACGTAATAAACGGCTTAAAGTCAATTATGAGCAGCTTAGGATTAAATATTCCCAAAAACTGCAAAAAGTCAAAAACACGTGCAACGGCTTTAGACAGTATTGGCGGTTCACATATAAAAACATAAAACTTGTAATATAATAATTCTCAGTTATTTCGGCGCAGACGGAAAAGCAATAGTTGTAACCTGCAGCGTCGTCATACAATTATCCCAGTCAAATGGTGGTGTGGAAACGAATGCATTCGTATTACTTTTATATTTGAAAGGTTACTGTTACAAGCCGTATACTGCACGAATGGTTTTGATGGATTTGCGGGCGATAGAATTCGATGATAATAATTAATTCATTCAGCTTGGTCCGAAGTGAAATGCTAATTTGACTGAGCGAAATACAATACGGGTCATTCCGCGTCAAAAAACTGTTTTTTACACACATGGTCGAGAATTTTGATGAATTATTGTGACCATGTAGTGGTCGCGGAGAAAAAAATTTTGGTAAAAAAAAACTTCGAATTTTTGAAAACTTTTTGAGTTACACCACTCAAACTGTAAGGTAAGGTTATTTTAAAAAATTCATATCTCCCGAACTATTAACAATATCGTATTCCGACAAATTCGGTTTCATTCATAAAAGACTGGACTTTCAATAAAAAAATACATGATTGTTAGATAATGTTTATAAACATTAAAAAAATTAATTTGAAAAAAAGATATTGCTCTATCTGCGAAAACAGGGCAGCACATTTTTTCGATATTTTTTGACAACAACTGCGAAGCCTTCTCTAAAGAATGACGCAAGAAATTCGATGGCCGTTTTAAAACTTTTGGAGATATGATTTTTTGTTCACCAGCGCGCGCCTCAGAGGCAGCCCTGATAGTCTAGTCGAATAGTAGTTTGACACGGAAAGTTGTGGTGTAATTGTTTTTAGTGACTTACTTTATGTGTTTCGGGGTGCTAAACACGAATCTGAAGTTGTCCAACAACATTTTTTTCGCCAAGCATGACAAATCATCAAAAAAAACTAAAAAATTTTGTTTTTTGCTTATTATTTAAGAAGTAAGCTTTTTACGCAAAAAGGTGACTCGATATAAAAATAAAGAAGAGAAAATTACATGCAATTCATGTTTATACCATTTTTTGTACATGTGTTTTCAAAAATACAGCAATTTCTGTTTTTCAAATTAACTTTTTTAATGTTTATAAACATTATCTAATAATTATGTATTTTTGATTGAAAGTTTGATCTTTTATGAATGCAGCCGAATTTGTCGGAATGCGATATTGTTAACAGTTCAGGAGATATGAATTTTTTAAAATAACCCTTTTTTTTTAACAAAATTTGTTTCTCCCCTAGCACCACATGGTCGCAGAAATTCATAAAAATTCTCGATCATATGTGTGAAAACTGGTCCACGTGGCGGGAAATGACCCATACATACAATTTCTGAACGCCACCCATGGAACTACAAACGCGTTTTTCTCGAGTCATAAATTCTCAATCGGCGGGTCTAAAATCTCGAAAACTACAGACGGATTGCCCCGAAGCAATATCATACCAAACAATATCATACTTCATTATTATTTGAAACTACCCGAACCCGAGGGACTCTGGCGGCCAGATGTTTTATTACCTATGCCGTTGAGCGCTGCGAAAAGGTTGCTATTATCTCAAGGGGCATTGGAAAACTACAAGAAAGTTAAGAATTCTTTTGATGTCTTAATAATATTTTAAGGGTATGGCTTGGTAAATTTTCCTCAACAACAGGGTAGGATGAACTTGCTTGCGGAGACGGCAGTGTGGAAGAAGGGAAGGGAGGGAGGGAGGGTCTTACCTTTATAATTACCCCTAGTTTTTCGAACTTTTTCGGCACTTCTTTCGTAGTTGTGACAGAGCGAAGACGCTATAAGTGATTTGAAGGTTACTCGGTAGTGTTAACTATATGCAATGGCGAGAAATAACGAAGAAGTGGATATTGAGCTTTTCATTGGTGAAATAAAAAAATATGAAGAGATTTGGAATGTCGCGGCCGAAACATACCATGATCGGACGAAGAAACGGGGAGCATGGATCCAGATTTGTCGAGTGTTTTGTGAAGGATTCGACGAGAAGGAGCAAAACGACAAGAGTGAAATATGTAAGTAATCAGAGTAATTTCAATATTTATTTATACAAACAGATGCTACGCACATGTATCGCACAAATTATCTTAATTCTAATATAGCAAAGTGATATAAATTAATGATAATAAAGCATGATACCAATGGTGTTTAAATGCAATTTCCTTGCCATCGCACACTGCCAACATCAGACACAAAATAATCGGCTAAATTGTCCCTTGTTTGAATAGATCGGTTAGTTGCTGCCGAGTGTCCTAATCAATTTTCTTCAGTTTCGATTAATCCATCTATTGTTAATGCGTCCTCAATATTAATTCCATCTCTACTCCTTACGAAATTATGGAGGGCACAACAAGTCTTTACGACAAGCACCGAAAAATCCAAGTTTGCGTAAATTGGTTTATGAAAAATTTTCCATTTGTTTGATAATATTCCGAATGCGCTTTCGACATTCCTTCGGGCACGTGATAATCTGTAATTAAATATCCTTTTTTTATCGGATAAAACTTTGCCAGTAAATGGTCTCATCACATCCTCTGAAAGAGAGAATGCCTCATCTCCAATAAATGTATAGGGCATGATTGGAGTTGCAGTACCCGGAAGTGGTTGGCCCCTTGGAATATTTAATTCCTTATTTTGCAATTTTTTATAAAAAGATGATCTTTTTAATATGGTGCTATCTGACTCTTTTCCAAAAGCACCAACGTCAATATAGATAAATTTATAATTAGAGTCTGCAATTGCTAACAGCACAATAGAAAAAAAATTTTTATAATTGTGGAAAAGAGAACCACTATTTTTCGGTTTTCGAATACGGACATGTTTGCCATCAATCGCACCCAAGCAATTTGGGTATTGACAATGTTTGTTAAATCCTTCTGCAATTTCCGTCCAACGCTCCGCTGTCAATTCAGGAAAGCATTCCTCGTACAAACTTTCCCAAATAGCGCGACAAACTTTTAGCAAAATCTGTCCGATTGTGGAACGTCCAATTCTATACGTCAGATGTAAATCAACCTGATCGCATCCACTGCCCAAGTACCTGTAAAAAATTGTAAATTATAAGTTATAAATTATAAATTATAAATTATAAATTATAAATTATAAATTATAAATTATAAATCAACACTCAAAAAAATATAATACATTTGCAATATAATATTTATGCATGTTCTATACTTTCAGGTACCAAATTCATACAAAAATGGAAAAACATTAAGGATAATTACGCAAGATGTATGCGGAAGAAAACAAAATCTGGGCAGGCTGCTGAGTCGGGGAGACAATATGTCTATTCTCGGCTGTTAGCGTTTTTGAGGACTGCTGGCGCTACAATACAAACCCAATCAAGTTTAGCCGGCGACGAACCGGAAGGGAATCCGGATGACTGTGAACCATCAAGGGCGACAGAGACAGAGGAAACCGGAGTCACCCCTTCTTACAGTGAAAAGTCGAAAAAACGCAAACGTGACTTGGAAAGAACGTTAATAGATTTCATTAATGCCCCAATTCGATCTCCAATTGTGCCAGCCGTTCCGGATACAAATCCGGACAGGTCATTTTTCGAAAGTATGCTTTCATCCATTAGGGATTTTACAGAGGATCAAAAGATACAGTTTCGGTGTGGAATTCTCAACCTGATCAAAAAAATAAGGAATACACCACCTCCGCAAAATTATCCACCGAGATTTACCCCTTATACCGGCTCTTCCTATCCTACGCTCTCACAAACTTCGAACTATTTCAATCGGCCTGAATTGTATGAATCTCCTGCACAACTCCGAATCCATCCTACTATTCCATTCCCGCACAGAACATCCGCGTCATCCTCATCTCCCACAACCGCAGATAACGAAACGTTCAATGACGAACATGTGGAGGTGGTATAAAATTAATATATCTACGTTTTGTATTATTTTTTATATTGCATTTAAGTTTAAATTTTAAGTTTCTCTACCTTCTAAGTTTTATTCTACCTTCTAAGTATTAAGTATCGAAAAATATTATATTGTCCGTCCGATATATGTTTTCTTTAAAAATTGTAATAAAAAAACGAAAAAGAATATTATAATGTTTACTTACCTCAAAGTAACTGCTAACATTTCCAGCGGAGCTATGGGCAATCTCAGATGCGTTTCTTGGGAGGCAATCCTTCCCAAAACTTTGACGGCGAGCTCGTCAAAAGACCTCACGCTCATGCGGAAGTAATTAAAGAACTTATCCGAGTTTTCCCGTAAATTGGCAAACGATGTATGAAAGAAACCGTTCATAAGTCTTAAATCGGTATAAGGATGTACCGTCTGTTTCGTTGTTTGATATAATTTTTATATGTAAGGTACGCGAATACGACTTTTTTCTTTCTGTATTTCTCCATTGCGGCAGACTGAATGCAAACTGCCAAACGTGGAAAGCGTACTGTGGGAAGAAGAAAAATAAGCACTCGGAAAGAAAACGAACGTCGATGGTGGGGATAAGAGCTGCAAGCCAGGTATCCCTCTGACATCTGTGCAGTCGCGGTTGTCAAATTTTCATCCCTACGCACTACGCAGTACTGCTGCGGTACTGCCGCCTCTAGTGTGCACTGAACTGCTGCGGCCATTCTGCCGCAAACGCGGCGGCACCGCGCAGCAAGAAACGCTAGTCTGTCTCTAGCCTTACAAAAAGGGGTGCCTCCCGATGGCGGTGGTGACAGTATCCTCACCCTGGTACGTTACCTGGTTTTTCCAGGTGGGACCGGGCAATGATACTGTTTTCGGGGCTCGGTGTTCGCAGAAACTCATTTTATGGCTTTTGTATGACTAAACGTAATAAACGGCTTAAAATCGATTATGAGCGGCTTAGAATTAAATATTCCCGAAAACTGCGAAAAGTCAAAAACACGTGCAATGGTTTTAGACAGCATTGGCGGTTCACGTATAAAAACATAAAACTTGCAATATAATAATTCACAAATATTTCCGCGCAGACGGGGCAGCAATAGTAGCAACCTACGGCGTCATAAAACACTTGGCGCAGTCAAACGGTGGTGTGGAAACGAATGCATTAGTATTATTTTTAAGCAGGGTGGGCCAATAACTAAGACCACCTTGAATATTGCTGTTATTTGTAATCATATAAAAAAATGTTTTATACAAAACTTGCAGGGTCCATACCCCTCCATAGGGGGACTTATTGTGGTATCAACATTTCTTGCGTGGGTGGAGGCGTAGAGGATATTTGAAAGTCAACTTTCTTATCTTAAATGGAATGCTATAAATTTACTAAATATATGCGAGATATTTACTCCAAGGATCGTTTTCGTGACTTTTGACTTCAAATTACTTTTTAAGCGCACATAATATCGCTGACAAGGGGAGGCCGGCAACGTTGTGAGCCCGATTTTAACGAGCTTTGGTACACTTATAGAGGACCACCCAAAATGAAGTTTTGCAAAGCAAGAGCGCGCCATATTCAGCCAAAAAAAAGTTTCAAAAACTGGTGTGGGCATGATCTATAACTTCAGAATCGTAAACATATTTTTCAAGCAGCGTCGGTGGCTCAGGCGTAGCGCGCTTGTTCCGTAATTTTTGCTAGTACGGGATCGCTGGTTCGAATCCACGCTGGTTCGAGCACAGCGTGAATTTTTTTTTTTTTCCCCTTTGAATGACTGTCTTTTTGCATGTGAAATAATAACTTTATAATAAAAATATATAATCAATTATAATTTGTGCACAAAGATGCTATACGCGGCAATGGAACGAAATACTTTTTTGCTATTACAGGCCGAGGTTTTTTCAGGATATCGATACGAAAATATTTATCATTTACTTTTATAAAAATTTAATTAAACGCATTCAAAACTGCGCATTTTTAATAGAAAATAACCGCGAAGTAAATTCAAGGGAGGACTGCATTAAAATACGGTCCATCGTACATCACCAATTAAGTTCTCCAATTTTTCGGGACATGGTCCATTACACATGGTACGCAAGTAAGTTGTGTTACGATAGGGAGATTTTTTTAAATGTTAATGATGTATGTTGTCCGACGGACATATTGCAAAAACCGTGCGATTGTACAAACTCTTCCTTAATAGTTTGCGCGAGATGTAGGAGAAATTTCTGCTTCGTATGTTTTTACGACAACTACCATTCTGGTACATGCGATACAGAATAATAAAGTATATTCTATTGGTATAAATTATTTTTGCATTTCATTTCCTAATAGTAAGTAAGATTCCCTCTGCCACATAACGGCATAACCCATTTTTGTGCACAAATTGTAATTAATTATACATTTTTATTATAGTATTATCTTATTTTCCTTATGAAAGATGCAAAATATTCAAGCAAATCAATAAAATTGAAAGAAATAGAAAAAAAAAAGTTCCCCCGCCGGGATTCGAAGGACCGCTCCCGCGCGAGCAACAAAATGTTGATTTTCTCGGCTGTTTATGAATATGGCGCGCTCTCGCTTTGCAAAACTTCATTTTGGGTGGTCCTCTATAAGTGTACCAAAGCTCGTCAAAATCGGGCTCGCAACGTTGCCGGCCTCCCCTTGTGAGGACTTTTCACACTTTGCTTATAACGACGTTATGAAGGTGTATGTCAAAATTCAGCTTGATACTGTTTTCTCCGAAGCGAAATGCTAATTTGACTGGGCTGAATACACTACATATAATTTCTGAACGGGTCAACCTATTTACACCGACAAATCATTGGACCGACAAATTTTTCATCGACACGATTTCACTGACACTACATTTGAAATGATTGTCGGTGATTTAATTCTGTCGGTGAATCAATATTGTCGGTCAAATGTAGTGTCGGTGGAACCGTGTCGATGGACACATTGTCGGTCAAATGATTTATTGGTGAAAAAAGGGTGACCTTTTCTGGACGCCACGTGGAACTTGGACAAAGGACATGCCGGTCCTTTGACTTCCGCACGAAAAACCGCCAACGCAGGGATCGTCGGGCACCAGCAATGTCAGGAGCATGGTCAGCGCGAGTGAGGTGTTTACATTCTCGCACTGCTCACTTACCTGCTCATTGCCACGGAAGTGGGCTGAATGTAAACCCGAGGTTCGTCGGGCAGTAACATGGCAGTGAAAAGGCAGAGAGTATAGACGGCGCGAGTAAAAACGCGAGTGACGTGTTTACATTCTCGCGCTGCCCACTACCATGCTCACTTCCCTGCTCAAGTGGGCTGAGTGTAAATGTAGCATAAGAAACTCGCCCGGCTCGTAACACATGTATACGAATTGCCGCTAATTTCCTGAATAAATTTGTTTTTATCAGTTATAAATATATTCTCCCATAAATTATAATGTATTGCTCTCACTCATGAAAAAGAGATTTTATAAAATGAATACAATACAAAAACCAAAACAATAAATACCTTTTCCGCGAACGAATTTGACTTGCGACGGTACATCGGTACTTTAGATTCTATGGGTCCCCTGCGACCCATTCTCCCCGCTCAAGTGATGATTTCGGTCCGCTGTCCGAGGGTTAAAGCGCTCTCACTCCCTCTCCTCGTGAAACCCTCGAATATCGAGTGAGAGAGAGAGAGAGAGAGAGCTATATGCGTACGGGCACGTCTCCATTATAGATTTTCGCACAAATATTACTCTAACAACGCTACGTTCACCACGAACATGCGCACATCTGCACAATTCCTGGTGCCTCTTGCACCTTGGTTCCTACAGTTCCTACAGACTATTTTTTTATGCGTACGGTTTTTGGTTTTTCGATTAATAAACAATTTTTTTTGTTATTATCAACTCAAGACAGAATTTTCGACATTTTTTTATCTTGTTCCTAAATCTATATCTTGTATGATATAGATTTTGAAAGTAATACAAAACAGACTTTAGGCCATCCTCAGACGGTGATACTGTAGAAACTGCAATCGCCTGGATACTAGGAGACTGGGCGACTATACATATAGGCAACAGAACATGTGTATTGGCGTTATTCAGATGAAGCTACTGAAATTGCCGCGACTGATAAACTGACGCGACTAGTTGGCTTGCGACTCGGTATGTCAATCTCCCCGCTACTCTAGTTCGCCGATTTGCCTAGATCGATACAAAATTATTTTGTGGTTATGGCAATTCAAAGTGCAGCGCCACATGAAGTATCGCAAGGTGACATCTAGTTTAATACACTGTGTGGCTGACGATAACGGGCAACTTCAGTTGCCTAAATAGTCGCCCGGTCTCCAAGTATCGAGGCGATTACAGTTTTTTTTTAATGTCCCAATTTCACTCCTTATAAATACAGTTCGATGAAAAAATTTTGGAAACACGTAATAGTTAATTCATTGTTTTAGGGTGTTGTGTAATCATCCACCCATGTGGCAGAGTAAGCCTGTAATAGAAGTTCTTAAGGAACCGAGCTATATTACATTGCGGTGAATAGGTGTATATCAGAACAATCATTCAACACCAACGAAGAATCAGAGCACAAGCAAATATCTATGATAAATAATCTAAAGAAAACGGTAGTATGATGTATAAGCGGGTAGATCTCAAATCTTGCGGAGGTTAAACAAGACGCGGTAAAGCTACCATTATTCAAATAGACGTGCATGGCAATTTCCGTTACGCGCGGTACAAGAACAAAGGATTCCGATATCGAATGTTGCCACACGAGTGAGATTCGCGGTGAGGAATCTAGTGTGTCTAGAATAGTCAATGACAGAGCAATCAAAGAGTAACAAAGTAGTAGATTTATTCTAATAATCAAGAATCATACCTAGCGGTGAGTACAATTTGTACAATAGAGCTCGGCGGTTTTTTAGGAGACTTGGGCTCTCGTCAAGTCCTTATATATATATTCTTACAGAGCTCTTTGCGCCTCACTACACTTGTGGAAATGTCACGCTCTTAAATAATAATGCGGTAATACAACAATATTATGCGATAAACACAATTTAGATTGAACTATAATATACGTGTGCACACGGTAACGCAAAAACCAATAATGGCGATCGACCGACGCCAACGGAAAATCATGAAGAGCAGAGTTCATAAAGTTACAAGATTCGCCTTGCTCTCATGAGAACGCGTGCGTACGGAGCGGGCCTGAGGTGACAGCATGCAGATTATTGGCTAATGAGGCGATAAGCGCCCTCTGACGCTGACGGCGGTATGCATGATCGATGCGGATAGAGAATCAATATTAGGCGGCTCGATGCCGCCTTGCCTCACGCGGTGCGGTGCCCCGAGAGGGCACTGCGATGCTAATCGCCGATAATTACCGAACATAGAATAATTGTTGCGGAAATATGGAGCGCTATGTACAGCGGCAGCATGCGGCAGAAGCCGCCATCTTACTAGAAGAAAAGCAAATGAGAAACCTGAGAACACGCAACCTGCAAAAATGAGTAGGCTATTGTCCATTGATATGGACGAAGATAAATTGAGGAGAGCGTGCTGTAGGCTGGTTGCAGTCGGCGGAAGTCCTTTCAGCCTCATGGAGGATCAAGGGTTTCGATTTTGGAGGCCCTCAATAAAAGGTCGGAGGTCAGATGTATCATTATTAATCACCGGAACATCACAGTCGAAGTCCGCAGAACAGTCGTCCGACTGCGTACGGAAATCAAAGATGAGGTGCGTGGGCGAATGATATCTGTGAAGGTCGATAACCCCACTAGGTTAGACAGGCAGGTCATTAGCGTTAACGTACAGTTCGTGAGGGATGGAAAATTATACATTAGAAATCTCTTCATGAAAGAGATGATAACTGCGCACACCGTGCATAGTTTGCGCGAGGAGATCAGGCATCTTGGGGGATTTCGGCATTCCACTGTACGACGTGTACAGGTGTACAACCGACAACGCGGCAAATATGTTGAAGGCGGTCAGAGATATGAACAACAGCAATTCGCCGCCCTTGGTTTTCAGTTTAGTCCGCGCACCATCCAGCGCGTCCGACGCGACGGGATCGTCGTCGTCGCAGGAGGATACTGTCTGCGACCAGCTGAATGTGCAGTCATCCGAACACGACTACGATAGTAGTGATTTGGAAGTGGAAGAGAGCACATATCCGGAAGAGCATGCTTCCGTGTTCGACGACGATCTTCAAAGTTTCAGTGTGAGTAGCGTCCGATGTGCAGCGCATACGATGCAACTCTGCGTCACCGACGCAGTAAAACAGCAGACCGATATGACTGCGGTAGGGGAGAATGCGCGGCAGGTCGGCAAAACCTTGCGGCCACCGACTTTGGCGGCTGTTTCAAAGAAAAGTGGGCATCAAAAGCCCTCGTTGGATATATCGACAACACAAAATGTTGGCGTCCCTAATTGCGGTGCGGCCAGTTTGCAACGGCCTCGCCGAAACGAGTCGGACTATGCAAAGGCGGTATCCTCGTCAGAGGCCACTGACGTTGACCGATAACGAGTGGACGTTGGCCACACAATTTTGCGTTAGTTTCGGACCGGCAGCGGTTGCCACGCACGCCATGCAACACGAACAACTAACTGTCGGTAATTTCTACGGAATATGGCTGCGATGCAAGATGAAAACACAGCACCTTGACATCCCGTTAGCAAAAAATTTGGTGCGCGCCATGATACAAGCGTGAGAGGGACATGTTGGAGACGCCCGTGTTCGGAGCCGCGATGTACATGGATTCTCCTTACCGGGTCGTCCTAACGCAGCAAGATGCAGACGTCGCCGAACACCATCTCAAAAACCTGTGGGCGCGCCTGCGGACTGCCGTTGACGATTTTGATGTCGACTTCCCGGAGGAACCGTCGCTTTAATCGAATTTGAGTTTTACGGAGGCGGAGAGAAATATTTCAGGATCTAGAAAAGACCGCTAACTCGCACAAGAGGGTCGTCGCCGGGGACATTCCCCGAATCCTTTAAAAACACGCGGACTGGCCGCGCGTTCCGCGTTCTAGGGGTGTATTAGAATTCTAGGGGGGGGGGGGCGAAAAGAGGCCGTCAAGGATCTGTATCGGTTGGCAACGATGGCCGTTGGCGTCTCCATGACACAGGTGTCTGTGGAGCGTACATTTTCGCACCGTCGCGAAATACTGTATATTCTGCGCTACAACTTGACGGCCGACATATTAAATTATGTGTTATTCATCAAATGTAATTACCACCTGCAGGAGGAGCGTGGAGACCCAGAATCACACACACTCACATGATGGACAAAATCCGACCAACAATCTCCTCGTGGTGTCCATCCCGTAATGCTAATGTTGGCGGTAATAGAATGTAGAAAAACGCTGTTCCGTTTGCTCTTCGTGAGCACGTTGTTCTCGTTTGAATTTATCTTGCGTAATCATATTGTGTAATCTACCGTTGTTGACGTTTCCGATAGACCATCGTGCATACCGACTTTGCAAACTACATAACGTCCAGTTCGGGATGTTTTCATTATTCTGTATGAATCGAGATAGGTATGTAGGACATAACTGACTATGAAAATATGAAGACTGTTATGAATAAAAGATCAATAAAGCAACATGAATGTACACCTCTTTACTCTTTCATTGGCCTATCTACGCACCCACCGAACACGATTTCTTATTGTAATATACAGGTTGTCCTGAATCTGATCGAGCTCCATAATATGGAGGGTAGCTGAGGTGATTCTGAACAACTTTTTCCTTAGCAATAATGTTGTAAACGCCCTCGATTTTGAATCATTAACGAAACGGCTAGGACAATCCGAGCGCGTATCGAGCGAGCGCTCGAAACGAGAGTGTGGTCTCTGACTCGCGCTCCGCCGCGAGCGTGAACAAGTAGATCGCGTGGGTCTCGAGAAAAGCATACGGCAAATATCACATATCGTCTTCAAATAAACTAATAGTCGTTGAATAACATTGTTCAATACTGTTACTCGTTATTCGGGAGGTAAGAAGAGTTGTAGTATTTGTGGAAATAATTGTTTTCTTAAGAGCACGTTTTCAGGTAGATAAATTATGGTTTAAGATAAACGATGTTGTTCAAGAAATCTGCTTTTCCGACGAATCGGGAAAGCAGGTTTCACAAGGCTCGTTAGTCATTCGGGGCGGTTTTCACACCCGAAGTCAAATTATGTCCAAAAATCATTCGAAGGCGTCTTAGGACGTTTTGGAATGCGCGTGTCGTCACGTGATGCCAAGCATGCCCTACGCCAGGCCTGGGCAACGGTGGGGAAATACACTCTCCTCACGCGATTTTTTTTACCCCCACCCATCAGCTTTTAGACCTACGTCGTACGCACGCCGTGCGAACGTAAAGAAGGACAGCGCTACACCATAGGCGTACGCGTTAGGAAATAGCCGGTAACCATAGGCGTACGCGTTCGAAGTTAATATCCCTTCAGATCACAGATCAAGGGACAAGGTCTTGCCTCGGGCCACGTACACTATTGGACTAAAGAGCGATCCCAGTGTCCTTATCTCCCGCTGTGACGCACTTGTTCGAGGCCTATTAACACAAGCCGGCAGCCTGTGGATTTCGGTAGGCCTCGCACAACGTTTATTTTTCCACGCTCGCACTTCGAAGACAACGCAGGGCAGGCCTATGGACGGCTATACGATCCGCAAAAATCCGACTTCACCGCGTAAGACCTTCTCTCTTCCTGCCTCGCTCCCTCGCAGTCACTCCAGGTAAGAGCACATCGGCGAGGGCCTGCGTGGTTGTATTTCGACTACCACCACTCTATACTCAGTGAGGGTTGCGCTGGCAGGCCTCGCTTATACCCAGGAGGGCTATGGACGGCTATTCGGTCCGCAAAAATTCGACTTCGCCGCGTAAGACCTTCTCTCTTCCTCCCTCGCTCCCTCGCAGTCACTCCAGGTAAGAGCACATCGACGAGGGCCTGCGTAGTTGTATTTCGACTACCACCACTCTATACTCGGTGAGAGTTGCGCTGGCAGGCCTCGCTTATACCCAGGAGGGCTATGGACGGCTATACGGTCCGCAAAAATTCGACTTCGCCGCGTAAGACCTTCTCTCTTCCTCCCTCGCTCTCTCGCAGTCACTCCAGGTAAGAGCACATCGACGAGGGCCTGCGTGGTTGTATTTCGACTACCACCACTCTATACTCGGTGAGAGTTACGCTGGCAGGCCACGCTTATACGCCTTTTCTTTCCTTCCTTAAAGGTAGAGTTAATTACGAATTAATTATTTAATTTCATTATAAAATTTCAATTCTATTTTATTGGATATATTTCAATTCATTATCTTTACCGATGATTTCAAGTTCGTGAAACCTTCCTTCTTCCTCTATCGCTCCCTCGCGGTCGCGGGACCTGTCGCAGATTACCGTCGGGGCTACCGCACTTCTACACTCGGGGAAGGTAGGGCCCGCTATACGGTGCGCCCTCTTCGATTCACTGGTGATTAATTTAATTACGAAATTGATTATCTGTTCACGAAATGAATTATTTAATTTGTGTTTGTGAGGGCGATACACGCCGTAAAGATAATGAATTGAAATATATCCAATAAAATAGCATTGAAATTTTATAATGAAATTAAATAATTAATTCGTAATTAACTCTATCTTTAAGGAAGAAAAGAACAGGCGTATAAGCGAGGCCTGCCAGCGTAACCCTCACCGAGTATAGAGTGGTGGTAGTCGAAATACAACCACGCAGGCCCTCGTCGATGCGCTCTTACCTGGAGTGACTGCGAGGGAGCGAGGGAGGAAGAGAGAAGGTCTTACGCGGCGAAGTCGGATTTTTGCGGACCGTATAGCCGTCCATGGGCCTGCCCTGCGTCGTCTTCGAAGTGCGACCTTGGAAAAATAAACGATGTGTGAGGCCTACCGAAATCCACAGGCTGCCGGCTTGTGTCAATAGACCTCGAACAAGTGCGTCACAGCGGGAGATAAGGACCCTGGGATCGCTCTTTAAGCACATTTAGAATTAATTAGAGACAAATATAGTTGAAGCGAGTTGTGTGTTAATTGCGTTTCTTTGTTTTTATATTATAACACACTGGGGACCGTTACAAATAGTCCAGTTCTACTTCAGAAGCACTACGAATACCTAGCTTTAGCATCCTATCTGAAAATAAAAGTTGGGGATTAATAACAGGACACGTCGGTCCGGTTACAATAGATAAGGTGTTAATGCTAAAGAAAGTTGTGATCTACCGGGTAGTTACTAGTACGATTGCACCAGAAGGATCAGCTGGGTATCTCGTAAATAGACGGATTTCATTATTGGGTCGTACAATCAATGAAATCCTAAAACACCCATCTCTACGATATTAGCTGAAAAGTGGCGCCCGTGACAGGACTTCTCTGAAGTTTAAATTTAATGAGATTATTATTAAGATTGATTAATTGTCGAATAAATACTGGTGATTCAAAATGGTTGATGACAGGTGAAGATAAGCTATAACGAGGCAAACTCAGAACAATAAATGTACTTTGCGCATTATTGTAGAAAATTATTTTGTGACTCGTATTTGATTGGTTAGGCGGTAAACTGTGGATCCTCGTAAGTATAGTGTATAAACACACTCCCAAAGAATAGTAATTTGTTAATTGACGGAAAGTAATTCGGGCTGACTCATCAATGGCTTTAGTAACTAGATCCACAGAAGACCTAATCAATGTCGAGGCATCCTCACAGAAGGACCTGGCGTCAGCTAATTTAATAATGAGTACGCGCAACCGATCAGGTGCGGTACCTAAAAAGTCCGCGAAGACAGCTGGTGCGGCAGCTGCAGCGGCCAAGAGCACGACTGCGGGTTCGGAAGATGAATCACTCCGCCGCAAGTTAGTTGCATTAGTATCATGCATGAAAAATATGCAACAGTCTATGGAGAGGATGGAACGCGAACGGGTACGCGACATCGCGGAAATCCGGGAAGTAGTAGAATCTCGAATTACAGAAATCCGGGGAACTACAGAAACGCGGAATAGGGAGGTTAGGGAATCACTTCTACCGCGACAAAATTCTCAAGTAGGACCGCCGATCCGGGAAGGAATCGAGACGCCATTAATGGATATACAGGGTGTCCCGTAATTGGTGTAACACCGGGAACTGGGGGGTAGCTGGGGTGAATCTGAACTACTTTGTCCTTTACCAAAATGTTGATCGCGCCTTCGTTTTTAAATTATGAACGAAAAACGCTGGCCAACCAGAGCGCGTAAAACTCGCGCGCTCGACCGCGAGAGCGTTGTCTCTGGACCGCGCTCGACCGTAGCCGTGAACAAACGCACTGGCACAGCGTGGATATCGAGGTAAGCGTACGGCAAATGATACATCGTCTTAAATCGAATAACGCGAAATGATTCGATATTCATGATTAACAAGTAAACTAATAAGTCGCGTAATAACTCTGTTCGGCAAATGATACATCGTCTTTAATCGAAAAACGCGAAATGATTCGAAATTCATGATTAACAAGTAAACGAATAGGTCATTTAATACCTCTGTTCAGTAGTTTTACGCGTTATCCGAATGGAATAGAGTTTTAGTACTCGTGAAAAAAATTATTCTAAATAACACGTTTTCAGGTGCATAATTTATGTTTTAAGGAAGATGATTTTAATAACTAATGTCAGAAAAATCTTGTTAAGCTCACCCACTCATCCAGCGATTAACCTGCTTCGACGGAAGTGGGTCTTTGACACTGTGCCGATCCTGCACTTCAAGGAACCTGTCAACAGCTGAGGCCGGGTCGGTGAACTCTCTTCACTGCACGATCACTTTAATTGCACGCCTGAACACCTACAAACAGAACTTTTCGAGGGACGATCGTATAAACACTGTCGGAAATGAGAGACTACCCACGGTAAGAAAAAAATTCACCCACGTTATTTATCGACGAATTAAAATAAATTCACTTGGTCGCCTAAAAATTCACTTGTCTCCAATAATCCAGTAAGTTGTGGCAAGGTAGTGCGTAGCGCACAGCTGATCGCAGGTTAAGCGTAGCGCACAGTTGACCGCGGGTATACGCGGGTGTCCGCGGGATCGAGCGACGGTCACTTTACCGAACGTGCATTTTCTGCACCGATACCTCGTAATAACACAATTACGTACAGGAACGTAACAGAACCCACGTTAGAGAGATTGGTGGCCCTGAGAAGGGCCGATTGTCTTATGTGAAGAACATACAAAATCATGCAACTTTCAACTTTCAATTTTTTACGTCTGACTCTGAGAGAATCTCGTAAACGACTGTTCAAAATAATTTTCGATCGCGCATCGATCGCACGCAGATTCTTCTTCGCCTACCAATCTCCGTCGACTTGACGACGGCCGGACCACACACATAAAACATACGTTTATACCTGAATTCTGTCACACTTATCCCGCGCCACTGTCGCGACACACTACACGTCTACTGCATACATTGTATCACGATACGATGGATATTCGTCAAAGAATCGTATACGACACATTGTATCATCCGAAAAATGGAATGGGAACCAGAAAACGCTTAAGCTGGCAGAATCGCTCTACCACCCGAACACAATGCTTCGGTCCAACGCAGAGTATTCCAATATGTTTTTCGTATTCGCGCAATTGTGTTATTACGAGGTATCGGTGCAGTGAAATGCACGTTCGGTAAAGTGACCGTCGCTCAAGTCCCGCGTATACCCACGGTCAGCTGTGCGCTACGCACTACCTTGCCACAACTTACTGGATTACTGGAGACAAGTGAATTTTTAGGCGACCAAGCGAATTTATTTTAATTCGTCGATAAATAACGTGGGTGAATTTTTTTCTTACCGTGGGTAGTCTCTCATTTCCGACAGTGTTTATACGATCGTCCCTCGAAAAGTTCTGTTTGTAGGTGTTCAGGCGTGCAATTAAAGTGATCGTGCAGTGAAGAGAGTTCACCGACCCGGCCTCAGCTGTTGACAGGTTCCTTGAAGTGCAGGATCGGCACAGTGTCAAAGACCCACTTCCGTCGAAGCAGGTTAATCGCTGAATGAGTGGGTGAGCTTAACAAGATTTTTCTGACATTAGTTATTAAAATCATCTTCCTTAAAACATAACTTATGCACCTGAAAACGTGTTATTTAGAATAATTTTTTTCACGAGTACTAAAACTCTATTCCATTCGGATAACGCGTAAAACTACTGAACAGAGGTATTAAATGACTTATTCGTTTACTTGTTAATCATGAATTTCGAATCATTTCGCGTTTTTCGATTAAAGACGATGTATCATTTGCCGAACAGAGTTATTACGCGACTTATTAGTTTACTTGTTAATCATGAATATCGAATCATTTCGCGTTATTCGATTTAAGACGATGTATCATTTGCCGTACGCTTACCTCGATATCCACGCTGTGCCAGTGCGTTTGTTCACGGCTACGGTCGAGCGCGGTCCAGAGACAACGCTCTCGCGGTCGAGCGCGCGAGTTTTACGCGCTCTGGTTGGCCAGCGTTTTTCGTTAATAATTTAAAAACGAAGGCGCGATCAACATTTTGGTAAAGGACAAAGTAGTTCAGATTCACCCCAGCTACCCCCCAGTTTCCGGTGTTACACCAATTACGGGACACCCTGTAGGTGCGATTACATCGCCAGGGAGGAGTAGTCGTTTTGATAATATGACCACAAGGGGTTTAACGCGGGTATACCTAAATCAGGTCTTTGCGCTGATTAATTATCGAGGAGAATTAGATAAAGATCACCCGACGATCTTCATGAGTGAATTGGAGGGAACTGCGACGTTAGAAAAGTTAACGGCCGCGGAAAAATTCTATTATTTAGGTATGTTTGAAAGTGGACTAGAATTTTGACTGTGAATTTATTCCTAGTTTTTAGTGGACTGTATTTATTAATGAAAGGGATGGTGGAATGAAGTTGGTAGAAAAATTATCGAGACGCGTGAATTGAGGAGAAGTTTACAATGGGAATTTATTCAAAGGAATAAATGTGGTTGAACGAAAGAATGAACGTATTTACAATGAAATTGCATGGTATGAATACTTACAAGCGTATGTACATTATTAGATATTTCGCTTCAGTGTGTGTGCTATGTGAGGGTGAAAGAAAGTACAAAGGATTTTACCGTGATGTCTTGCACGTGGCGTCAGTAGAAGTTTTCTATGTGCGTGAAGTAACTTGTCGTCCGTGTATCTGATGTAGTTCTATTATGTAATGAAGCACAAACATTGATGTTAACGATGAAGCGAAGTGAATATGAAATGAATATGATGTGGTACAATAAACACTTAAGATTATCACGCGAACAAAGAAAGATGGTTACTCAGCCGACGCGATCTATGCTCGATGATGAATCAATAGGAAGTGAATGCGGAAGTATGGCGTCGCGGCGTGCCCACGGCATGGACAGACCGGAAGTCACATAACGTTTTCGGGCATTCCAGAGCGTTCTAGAGTGTTCTCGAACGCCCTGGAATGTTCGCGTTATTCTAAACTGCTTCCGGTGGAAGCGAGCGCGATTTGAATAGCGGTTAAGGAATCTGAGTTTTTACAAAGTCGAAAACGCAGATTCCTGAACAAGGTACATGCCTGAAAGACTCGGCGGCACATTGGTGGACCCTTAGCTCGTTCGAGACATATAGCGAGGCTCAGGAAGAATTTAAGTCTACCTACTGGGGTGCCGAGCAGCAACAAATGTATCGGTGTAGGCTGCAAGCAGGTCGATATGATAGTTATTCTGGGATCACTATGGCACAATATGCTCCCCAATGGGCACGTCAGGCGGAATTCTTGGATTCAAAAATGACTGAATATGATATAGTGCAAGCCATTCGATGGCATTTCTCCCGCGCAGTAGCTCGTGAGATGGCACCGTTTAATTGCCAAACGGTGAAGCAATTAGTCGCTATGTTACAGTCATACGAAAATGATCAGGAAAGGGCGAAGTATGCCAGCCAGATAGATTGGGGCCATAGTGATAGGAATCAAGATAATTCGCGAAATAAATTGCGTGGGCAAAATAAACCCGTTAGTGGTAGTCAGGGCCAAGGGCGTACCCATAACGCGGGTTTTGCAAATTAATCAAAAATGGATCGAGGACATAACCCAATGCATAATCGAAGTGATTGGGATCGACGCGGTGCTTAACCTCGCCGTACGGAATACCCGCGAGATCGCTGGCAAAATCGCGGTCCGCCGGGCTAACATTACTTACGAACGTTACGGTACGAGAGGGAAGCGAGCAATAGGAACAATAGGCCGCAGAACGAAGTAAAGAAAACCGGCGATGTAAAGGTTAACGTAACGGCTGTCGAAAAACATGGAGGTTGCTTGATGGTGAAGAAAACCCGTAAAGAATTTGATGACATCGACCAGGAAGATGTAGCTACGGATGATGATATCCCCGATGCTAGGATTGCCGTCAAAAATTGGGAATAAGTGTTACAGCGCTTTGGTCGACGCGGGAACCCAAATATCCATCATTACAGAGCTGATGTTGGAGGAGATTGAGAAGGAAGTAGGGGAACTACATAAGTTCCGGTACAACCGGTAATTATATACGACGCGAGTGGCCGGAAAAATCCGACTAAGAGAGTAAAAGTATTACTCACCTTCGAGTTAGTTGGAAGAATAAGAATATACCCGTTCAATGTCATAAGAAAATGTTCGGAGAAAATTATATTGGGCATAGATTGCATGCAGGGGAACGGACATAAAAATCCGACCTGGTAACATGGTGGTAAAATTTTATGCAATGAGAAGTTGGAACCAACCTAGATCCATTGAAGAAGAAGAGGTCCGGAGAGAAAGGGATGATGACCGGGGATCCAACGACGACGTCAGGGAAGTGTCCAACGCTGACACCAGAAGACGGGGAAAACCTGAAAAAGAAAAAGAAAAGGGATTAGTAAGGCAAGGGCTGCAGACGACACGATCCCCGAAGGGAACTAGGAGAAGATCAAACCTGAAAAAAGAAGAAATAAAATTAGTCAATGTACATGGAGTACAAAGAAGTGGAGGCACCAAACGAAGCATTACAGGCGAGGAGCTCAATGAACAGTCTGGAGATCAGGAATCCAGCGAGGTGACTAGTGCTATCCGATATGAGGGAATTATGGGAGAACCGATAATGTCTAATATTTGGGATACCCAAAGGACAAGCAGTGAAGAAGTGCAATCGGACGATCAAGCCAGGTGGATCTCACAACTGCAACAGATGTACCCGGAGGTATTCACTCCAGGAGTAGGCAAAATCCAAGGATATTAGCATGAAATGAAGGTAACGGAAAATCGGCCATTTAAAGCAAAATCGTATCCAATACCTGAAAAGTACCGTCATCAAGTAATGAAGAAAATAGAACCAATGCTTGAAGATGGAATAATTATGAAGAAGCAAACACAATATGTCAGCCCACTAGTTGCGGTTATCAAGAAGAATGGGGATATAAGGATGTGTTTAGACACACGCGAGATCAATAAGAGAATGGAAGCCGATTACGCACAACCCCCCACAATTGATCAAATCATGAGTAGGATCGGATATAACAAATATCTGTCGTCATTAGACGTAAGCAACGCATTTTGGCAGGTAGAGCTGACAGAGGAAAGCCAGCAATACGTCGGATTCTTGTTTTATAATCAGACATATGTTTTCAGACGATTCCGTTCGGTCTGAAAACATCAGGCGCTGATGTTCTGTAGGGCCATTGAGCAAGTTGTCGGGAACGATCTAGAGAAACACGTTTTCACATACTTAGATGACATATTGATTGCGACAGAAACGTATGAAGAACACGAACGGGTTCTTTATGAACTGTTGCGCCGCATGAGGAATGCTGGAATTAGATTAAACGCGGAAAAGTGTGAATTTTTTAAGCGCGAAATAAACTTCCTAGGGCATACATTCAACGAAGTCACTGCTGCAATGTTAAACGACACAAAGGAGGCTATTGGTCGGTTCGAAAGGCCAAAAAGTCGCAGGGACGTCCAAGTGTTTTTAAGGTTGATGAATTGGGACCGCAGATTCGTGCCAAACTTATTACGATACACGGCAAGTTTGGAAAGACTGTTTAAGAAAAACGAGAAATTTCGATGGACACAGGAAATTCAGCAGGATTTCACCAAAGTTAAGAAGCTTTTCCAAAACGCGCAACAACTATTTCTTAGCAAGGAGGGCCTGGCATATGGACTAGATGTGGACGCGCCGGTAAAGGAACTGGGAGCGTGACTCTACCAATACGACAATGACACTGAGTATACTTTGGTGTATACGAGTCGGAGCCTCAAGGCTGCCGAGACGCGCTATACAGTGACGGAGCTTGAAGGACTGGGCCTAGTGTCGGCTCTAAAAAAATGGAGAGTTATCCTGCTTGGTAGGAAGGTCAGGGTGCGAACTGACCATACAGCACTTCAATTTTTAAGCTCATGTGTACGCCGAAGTACTAGAATTGCTCGGTGGATGGAGTTCCTGCAAGAGTTCGATCTGGACATTATCCATATACCGGGAATTAAGAACACAATGGCGGACACATTGTCCCGCTATACCGTAGGCAACAAAGTAGCCCATCAAGGGATCGCTTTACTTAGACATTTAGAGTTAAATGTCGAAACTGAAGACTGGGTCGAACTGATCAGGACCGCATAAACGCTGATCCAGCAGTATTTCAGAGACACGTGGAGGAACCAGAGAAGGGTTTTCGTACCAATTGATATCGCATGGGACTTGTTAGACCGTATACATGAATATTTAGTTCACTTCGGGACCGATAAAGTAATTGCATTTGCCAAAAGATATTTTGCAATCATGAATTTAGAAAGATTAGCGCGGGATGCGGTGGCCTCATGCGAGTTATGCATAGTCACTAAATACTATTCGAGATCCACTCAGGGTCGACAATATTATGAAATACCGGAAGGGCCTAGTGAAGTAGTATATATTGATTTATTTGGTCCTCTACTTGCAAGCAGAACAAGCAATAAATATATAATAGTGGTCATGGACCAGTTTACAAAACTAGTCAGGTTCTATCCCGTACGAGATCAAACGGTATGTACTATAATAGAAGCTGTAGAAAGGCAATATGTAGCAGAGTTAGGCAGCCCTAGCACGATATTGACGGATCGGGGGCGCAGTTCTTAACAGACAACTGGAGGGACTTTGCGTACCGAAATAATATTTCCATTCGACACACCACGCCGCGAAATCCCCAATACAACCCTGTGGTAAGGGTGATGCGTGAGTTGGAGTGTTTGATCCGAGCATTCGTAGCTAATGGACATACTAAGTGGCAAAGGGTCTTAGAGCGAGCTGAGGGTGCCATCAACTCAACCGAGCATAGTAGTACCGGATGTCGTCCGATCGATTTCTATCCTGATCTAGTAGATAATTTGATCATAAATGAGCAGCTAAGTCCTGAAGTAGTATTATAAAAAAGTCCCAAAGAAGTAATAAATGAAGCGCGAGAGTACCTCGAAAAACGTGCCGCGGTACGCAGAAACCAATTTGAAAAGCACGGTCATGCAAAGCCATTTGAAATAGGAGATCTTGTATGGTTACGTGTATACAAGAAATCAAGTATATATAGTCGATTTAGTGAAAAATTTCATTATGTTTACGAGGGTCCATACAGAATTGTCAATCGGATACGAGAAAATGCGTACGAAATAGTTGATCACCAAGGAAGACTCTTGGGGACGTATAACGTCAGACGTGTTTGCGCCCGCATCGTCAGGCTAAGTTGAAACCCGTTGCAATAAAAAAATACAAATATACCGTAGTATAGGTAGTAGAGCTAACGTGTCGAATATGCTTCCAAAGGTAGTGGTCGAAGGCTCAACGTTGGGAAGGTTGAGAAGACCTACCTCGTTAGTCAATAAGAGTTCGCATGCTTGTTATATGCTGAGCAATCGGAGAGCGCATAATAGAATTAAAACAGTACAAGCACTGGAAAAGGTAAAGGTAGCAGGTCCGAACTTCATAAAATCAATCAGGCCAAAGACCTTAATCGAGAAGCAAGTGCATGCGTATCACAATTTATGCAGTCGTGACAATCTTAGAGATACTTATCGTAGAGTTACTGCTGAATCATTTCGGGCTAAGGCTAAATGTAAGTACTCTTACCGGGATAAGTCAAAATCCGCGACTGGTCACATCCACCAGAGTTTTTCTCGATACGACAAGAAGGAGATTCAAAGGAAGGTTAGCAGCGATATTACTGTTCTTCCACAGGTGAATGATCGCACCAGAACGATGAACCGCAAGGTTTTTACCAGGTCCGTCGAGGAAATGACGGAAGATTGAAAGCGTGTTGAGGAGGCAATCGTTAAATTGCGGCGCGATTGGGATACGGCAAAAAAGGAGCGAAATGACATCGATCTCACAATCACTGTAGCCATGACGGCGATCGGGCATATTAAAGGAGAGGTAGAGGAGGTGAAAGTGGAGTCATCAAAAATGCGGGGACCTATCGTGAAAGGGATCCAGCAGTTAATTGATTTTTGCCCGTTAACTGACATCACTGATCCATTGCCATCAGACCAACGAGATGCGGTAATGGCTCTATTGAATCAGCAACCGACCCCAGCGCCAGGACAACGCGAGATGACGCCGCGTCCTCAAGTCTCGCCTAATACGAGACCAACGAGCCAGGCAATGAAGCGCCCCTTAGATCGCTCGGGCATACGATCTCCAAGAAGGACGGAATCCAGTCCACAGATGGAAATGGATATTTCGGCTAGGCCAATGAGTGCGTCGGAGAATATTGAGGCTTGCGAGACGGATAACAATCCGGTGATGGCATCACCAAGGGTAAAGAAGAATACCGTGGTGCAACTGGACAGCGAATCTGAAGATGAAGAGCTGGCTCAGCTAAAATGGGACGGGCAATCAGACCCAAGTGATACGACCCCCCGAAAATCGAACACACCAGTGCCTTCGGCAAATTTAGATTTTGGACGTACTCCGACGCCCATGGAAGTCGTATGCGATGCGCCAACAGGACCTAGGACAACGGTCAAACCACCGCCCGCGCAAAAGGCCGAACCAAATCAAGTGAAAGGTCTGGCATATCTGAGCACTATATTGAAGCCATGCATTGTTCGTCTGGAGAGATATACGCCTCCCAGTCTACAAACTAAGAAGGGTCAACGAACGGATAAGTCACCAACACCCCAAAAGGTGAAGAAGGTTAAAAAAGAGGATAATCCGCAATATACTCAGAGCGGACGCTTAGCAAAACCGGTGGTATTGTATGGAGAATCGGCGCGAAATGACTCTGAAGCAAACTTGGACGAAGAGGAGCAAACCGACACAGCGCCATGCTGGAAGATGGTTAAACGACCAATGCGTGATTTAGTAGAACATTGGAAGCCAAAAAACTTAAACCGCCACGAAAAATATTTGCGAGGCGATAGACACCGCCGACGACCTCAGCAGACGCAGTCCAATGATGAGGACGAGCGGGAAGGTCCTAGTCATCGAGCTAAAGACAATTCCGGGGATGTAATGGATTTAGAGGTGATTTTCAGCGAAGTTATGATGCCAGATGTGCATAGATCGCAAGAAGAAGAGGAGGTTACTAGCGAATTCCTCACTGAATTAGAAGAAGAAGGTATATTGGTACAGGGTGTTACCGCCCAGGATGACACTGGAAAGGTCAATATGACCATCGATTGCCACTCGCAACGAGCGGAATGGACTCTATTACCGCAAAAAGAGAGCCCTAAAATATTGGCCGATGAAAAGGGTAACCATGTGACGATAGTCCGCAATGCTGATGGAAAGATCCTCGAAATTGTCAACGGGAACCAGAACCACAATTATACAGTGGTCGAAAAGGCTACAACGGCTAGTGATGAACCCGTAGTGATAGCTGACCCGCAGGTTCAGGCCGTACAAAGCGAAGAGAGACAGGATCTGGTGCAAGTACAAGAAAAGACCACGTCCAGCGTATGCGTTGAGATGGTATTGGATGTAATGCCAACGAGTAATTCAGCCTTAATATCAGAAGCCGAATTAGCGGCCATCCCGTGTCTGGTCGAAATGACGGTGCCAGAAACCGCACAGCCGGTGTATTGGCCAATGCCAACACCAGTGCTGGCCATTACACTTGTTGTCCCGTCCGGACAGGATTTCGTTTGGGATGTGTGAAAGGTTGTTCGGGTTTCACCAATGAAGAGTTGGAACTCACGTACAACTTGAAGTTTGGTTTATTACTTTCAGGTTGTGGATGCAGATATACTATCCTTCACTCACTCACTCTCACGTCGCGGTACTAGGTGTGCTTCTTACGAGCGAACTACCCTATTCGGATTTTTAACTCCCGTGGTACTGAAGGGGGAAAGTATAATGTGGCCTCGGAGGTCGTGCACGTTGACTCTACAATCTTTCAAGACGCGCCCGCGAGGACCGTGCCCCTGCTTTTATCGAGGGTTTTTGCGATGGTCGCAGAATCGACCCTGATGCGCGGGGCGGTGCGGTTGACAAGGGGGTTCATTGGCTGGTTCGGTGATTGACCGGTCCTGGGATCGTCAGCGCATTTGCGCGATACCGAGGTAAGGCTTCGAACCTGCCAATGAACTTTGTTGCCGTGTGGTCTTAGGAATTCGGCCGTCAGCGTTTTACACGATACCAAGGCCGGGCGACGGAACGGTCGGCGGACGCTGTTGTCATCCGGCCTGAGGAATTTACCGTCAGCATGTGAGCCGGGTGCAACACACTGCCCGAGACCCCTATGTCACGAAACGAACTAGCCATGATTACTGAGCCGAATAATCAGGCCTCGGACGGACAGGTGCCAGAGCCGAGCATAGAAATTACAGCATCATTTGGGATAGAAGGAGAAAAAGCAGTGAGTCTGCAGCTTACAACTCCAGTCGGTGAGGACCCAGATATCTCAAAAATCGAGGTCACCGAACCACCTCAGTCAGAGGCTAAGAGCGCTGTAAAAAAGATAAGCGCCGAAGTGGTGGAAACCGCATCGGAGCCCATCGAACCAGAGACGCATACAGAACAGAATCCTATAAGTGAGCAGGAAAGTCGCTACGGAAACAGCCGAGAAAGTTGGACCAGCAGAGCCGCAACGGGGAGAAGCAACGGAGCAGGCTTCCGCAAAGCCGACCGCGACAGCCCCTCAGTACGAAGACATCAGCGAGCCCAAAGTGGAGCCGACCTCTCCACCGGCACCGTTGAATCTCTCCATGGCTAGAAATGGAGACGCCCAGTACAGATTGGGGGGCGTGTGTGGCCGGAGGAAAGGTCATCCTAGATATAAGAAAGAAAGAAAATTAATAAAAAATATATATGGTCGATTCCACGTCAAATCGCACAGCTAAATTCTCTGAAATTCTGATTTTGAGATATGTTATAGAGGGAGGTGAGACAAGCCACCCGAATTTTTTTTTATTTTTTATTTTGACTTTCGAGGAGTTATGAGACTTTGAAAAATTGGGACACTTTTTCTTCAAACATTTCTAGGCGCGGTCTGGCTTGCCGTAGAATAATTTGCTTTTTTAAGTTCGATTCAGAAAAGATTGTAGTTTAACGAGAATTTTCAACATATTTCAAAAAGTTTATTTTTCAACGCATAATTCATGAAAATAAAAAATAGTCGTTAATTTGACTATCTGGGCCCTCACCGAAAATTATGAAAAAATTATATCCTTGTAGCGCGTTTCAAGACGAAGAATTTGCAAAAAAAGGCAGCCCCAAACACGCAGTAACTTTGGAGTAATTCAAGAAAAAGTGTAATCGCCTCGGAATTACTGATTTTGCCAGCAAGAACGCTGAATTGGGAGGTGGGGGTCGTTACGCAGGGCCGCGGCACCTAAGAGAACTTAAAAAAGCAAATTATTCTACGGCAAGCCAGAATGCGCTTAGAAATGTTTGAAGAAAAAGTGTCCAATTTTTCAAAGTCTCATAACTCCTCGAAAGTCAAAATAAAAAACCAAAAAAAAATTCGGGTGGCTTGTCTCACCTCCCTCTATAACATATCTCAAAATCAGAATTTCGAAGAAAATTGGTAAATGCAATGTTGGAATTGCCATTTTTGATAGTTTTGAGAAGAGAATAAATCTCTCCTCAAAATGTGTACCACATACCAGCCGTTTGCGAAGAGAATTGTCGGGTAATTCTCTTATCTCGAGATTCCCGCACGCGGTAATTCACTTGGACGACCGCGGGTCCGATTTTCGCGGAATATTATAATATTTTGATGCACTTGGAGAGCATCCTCTCACTGAACACTTTCCTGCATACATTTTGTGTAATGGCATACCAAAAAGGAGGTATAACAAATGACTGATACCATGTTGTAAATTCAAAAACAAAAGACGGCGGTGACGTATTTGGCGCCAGGCCATTGCACATGCGCACATCGCGAAACTATCGCCATCTACAAATGACTCGAGAAATACTTTGGACCAGGTGGTCCCATAAGAGTTTGGATACCCTGTTGGGCAGCGTTATGACTGCGTGTCTCACTCCCGGAAAATGGCAACGCAGGAACGGACAAAGGCGTGCGTTTTCGGCATGACGTCAGGCCCATCGACGGCGTCACAGGGCCGGCGAAGAAAGGGACACTCTGCGACGTCACGTTATACGCGTCACTTCTTATGGCCCGCGAGCATTCTGAATCTTGTGTTCTACCACGCACAGATATAATCATATACATCATTTAGAATATTGTGTGATACTACGTTAAATACCGTATCGTTTTACATATCAGAAGTTGGATAGACTTTAACGCGCCCTCTGATTGTAATTTTTTTTTGTTGCACAGTATTTTGCAGACATTATTGTGTGTGTGCAACGGTGAAGAAACTTTTTAAAGGTCTGGTTTCAAGTGAGTGTGTATATAGCAGGGCCGGAAAAAGGAACCGAACGAAACCAAATCCGAATCCGAACCCACCCAGGTAAAGAATCGAACGTAAGTCGCCCGAGAAGTTGTACGGTTCAGAGGAACCTCGAATTGTCGCGAGCGAGCAGTTGTGGTGACAACTGCTCGTTCGCGACAACACGAGTTGTCCGGTTCGAGTTGTCCGGAACGCGAATTGTCGCGAGCGAGAAGTTGTCACGACAACTTCTGGCTCGAATTTTCGCGGGCGGGAAGTTGTCACGACAACTTCTCGGACAACTGCTCGGACAACTCGTGCAGATGACTGACATTATTAGATAACCTAACCAAATTTGGCCCGAATCTTTTTGTGTAAGTTGTGTAAATAGCCACACGCGTTGAATTTCTGTACATTGACAGAAATTATTAATAAATACACCTAATAAAAGTGAATAATAAGCAATTTTATGAAATTGATCGGCTACCCACAATTGCAAACTAATACACAGTAATAAATTCAAAAGCGATAATTAACAAAATAAAAAATATCTTACTATTTAAAATATCTTTCGGTGGTTTTCTCTGTCAAAACACGCGGTGAATGTCTCACCAAATAGTTTGTTTGTATAGTATTTATATTTGTTGTTTAAATCGATCAATTCTCTCCCGGTGCACGACTCATACATTATTTTACACAGGTAAACTCCCTTTTGCTGGTGATTTCATTTTACTTAAATTATTTTCTTTATGCTGTTTTATACTAGGGCTTAACGTTTCTGGGTTTTAGTCCAAACCCCGTTATTATGTATCATTATGACCGTCTTATTATTATACTATTGAACCATAAAACCCGGGTCAGCGCATTAGGGCGCGGCCGCTTTGGGCCTCCGGTTGCGAAAAGGTGTCGGTCTCGGTTTTCGCCCCATAAGACCTTCTCTCTTCGCCTCCCTCGTTTCGTCGCGGTCGAACATTTGGAAGAAAAGCGACTGCGACGGGGCCAGGATAGGAAAAAAATTCCACAGGGCGGCCTCGTGTCTTGTCGACTCTCGTACCTCGTACCCTACTCGGCCAAGTGCGAGCGAGAGGGAGCGAAAGAGGGAAAGGGAGAGATGTCTTCCTTGGAGCAAAGGGTTACCTGTACGTCATTGACACCGCGCGACAATGACGCCGAAGCTGCCGATGAGAGAGAAACGAATAAAAAGAAATAGAGGGCAAGGCAAAGCATTTTGATCGATTTAAACAACAAGTCAAGAGGCAAGGTCATGTCTCGGGCCAAGTACAAGTACGCGAGACTAGACCTTGTATTGTTTCCGGAAAGAACAAACAGCGGTTTTCGAGGTGGTCAAACTGTATTAAAAAATAAATTTAAAGAAACTGCAATAGCCATCACAAAAGCCGAGTCGAGATGAGTAATTTAAGTACGATTTGATCAAAATTGGTCCAGCCAATCACGAGATATTGGATCTCAAAAATGGTAATTTTTCGTTAGAAACGTCGCTTTCTCCGTCTCTGTAATGCAGTTAATAATATTTACCAATGCCCCACGAGACAATAGCGATCTAATGGTAGCGCTCAACGGTATAGGCAATAAAACATCTGGTCGCCCGAGTCACTTGGGTTCGTGAAATTTAGGTTTGAGGATCGGTACTCTTCAGGTATACCGACCACGTCCCTCTTCTGCTCACCCACGGGGTGGATTAGAATTTATTTTTGTCACCATCTTACGTGTTTATCTCCATACAGGGTGTCCCGTAACTACCCTAAAATCGGTCAATGAGGGGTAGCTGGGGTGATTCTGAACAAGTTTTTCCTTAAAAATAATGTTGTAACCCCTCTCGTTTTTGAGTTATTAACGAAACGGCTAGGCCAATCCCAGCGCGTATCGGGTGCGCGCTCGAAACGAGAGTGTGGTCTCTGGATCGTGCTCGACCGCGAGCTTGAACAAGTGCATCGCCTGGGTATCGAGGGAAGCGTACGGTAAATGTCACATCGCCTTCAAATAAACTAATACTCGTTGAATAACTGTGTCCGATGGTCTTACCCGTTATTCAACAGGAACGAAGATTGTAGTATTTGTGGAAAAAATGTTTCTCTTAACAGCACGTTTTCAGATGGATAAATTATCGTTAGGATAATTTATAATAACTAACGTTAGAAAAGCCTTGTTAAACTCACCCATTCGTCCACGAATCACCCTGCGTCGACGAAAGTAGGTCATTGGCACTAGGTCACAGTGCCGATTTTGCCCTTCCTAAGAATCTCGAGAGCCTCGACAGCTGATTTTACGGCCGGGTCTGTGAACTCACTTGACACTGACACACACAGTAGGAACGGCACTTGCCTAATTTATGGCAGGGCGCACGGCTAATCGCAGGTACGCGGACACCCCCGAGAGTCGAGCGACGATCGGCGATCGGGTCACTTTACCGAACGTGCATTTCACTGCGTGAGCACTTTCACCGATAACTCCGAATAAAACAATTATGTAGAGGAACGTAATTGAACCTACGTTAGAGATATTTGGTGGCCCTGAAAAGGGCCGATTGTTATTGCCAAAATTGCCAAGATCGGCTCGACGTACCCTCCTCGCGCTTGCATGCACGTCTCGGAGCACCGGCGGACGTTGCGCTGCACTTCTTCCAATGGTTTTCGATTAAGAAACGTAAGAAATATCCTGTACTACTCCGCGTTAGTTCGTTGCTGTATGGTACCCGTTCGGTTTGAAAAACGATTCTGCCAGCTCTAGCGTTTCTTGGGTCTTGCTTAGAAGGACGTTCGTTATTGAAGGGATATTTTTACAATAGTACAACGTAGTGGCTCGCACATTTGGAGTCAATTCAGCCAAAAAATACCCGTGCGCTCGGGGCAGCCGCATGGTCTTCGTCACTACGAACGCGCTAGCGAAGACGCAGGGCAAGGAGTGCCATAAATTTCACTATTGTCCATACCGTGCTGTAAAGGGAAAGTCTACTATTTTGTGAAACACGTGCATCGGCTTAAAACTGCATTCGGCAGCGTACACGCAACGTAAACCTTTAATATTTTCTTACGATTCTTTCCGCGAAGACGGAACAGTACACACAACTTGGAAGATGATCAATTTAATATTGTATTGTATTAGCGAAGACATTGTTTGATACGTATTTCGAGACAGACATCGTTATGTCTATCAACATTTTGGTCGTCTGGAACAGGTCCCCTTATCGGGCCCATGTACCGCGGCACGCTTTGCTGCTCGCGTTCCCGTAAACAATCGGTTGCCGCGCGCGTGCGATAATCATAACAAGATCGAAATCAGAGATTCTTAGGGAGCCGACTGTTTAAGAGTTTAAGCACTTCGACACGCCGCAAACAGTGTCTTCGCGCTTGTACTTTTATTCACGCCATGCACTCGACACTAAACATCCCACAACATTAAGTTTATAATATTACAAATGACACGGGCAAGCGTGTATGCGTCGCAAGCAGTGTCTTCGCAATACAATACAATGCTAAATTGATAATTTTGGGAATTGTATGTACTGTTCCTTCTTTGCGGGAAGAATCGTAAGAAAATATTAAAGGATTATGTTGCGTGTACGCTGTCGATGTAGTTTTAAGACGATGCACGTGTTTCACAAAATAGCAGACTTTCCCTTTACAGCACGGTATGGACAATAGTGAAATGTATGGCACTCCTTGCCCTGCGTCTTCGCTAGCGCGTTCGTAGTGACGAAGACCATGCGGCCCTCCCGAGCGCACGGGTATTTTTTAGCTGAATTGACTCCAAATGTGCGAGCCACTACGTTGTACTATTGTAAAAATATCCCTTCCCTAACGAACGTCCTTCTAAGCAAGACCCAAGAAACGCTAGAGCTGGCAGAATCGTTTTTCAAACCGAACGGGTACCATACAGCAACGAACTAACGCGGAGTATTACAGGATATTTGTTACGTTTCTTAATCGAGAAGCATTGGAAGAAGTGCAGCGCAACGTCCGCCGGTGCTCCGAGACGTGCATGTAAGCGCGAGGAGGGTACGTCGAGTCGATCTTGGCAATTTTGGCAATAACAATCGGCCCTTTTCAGGGCCACCAAATATCTCTAACGTAGGTTCAATTACGTTCCTCTACATAATTGTTTTATTCGGAGTTATCGGTGAAAGTGCTCGCGCAGTGAAATGCACGTTCGGTAAAGTGATCCGATCGCCGATCGCCGCTCGACTCTCGGGGGTGTCCGCGTACCTGCGATTAGCCGTGCGCCCTGCCATAAATTAGGCAAGTGCCGTTCCTACTGTGTGTGTCAGTGTCAAGTGAGTTCACAGACCCGGCCGTAAAATCAGCTGTCGAGGCTCTCGAGATTCTTAGGAAGGGCAAAATCGGCACTGTGACCTAGTGCCAATGACCTACTTTCGTCGAGGCAGGGTGATTCGTGGACGAATGGGTGAGTTTAACATGGCCTTTCTAACGTTAGTTATTATAAATTATTCTAACGATAATTTATCCACCTGAAAACGTGCTGTTAAGAGAAACATTTTTTCCACAAATACTACAATCTTCGTTCCTATTGAATAACGGGTAAGAGCATCGGACACAGTTATTCAACGAGTATTAGTTTATTTGAAGGCGATGTGACATTTGCCGTACGCTTCCCTCGATACCCAGGCGATGCACTTGTTCAAGCTCGCGGTCGAGCACGATCCAGAGACCACACTCTCGTTTCGAGCGCGCGCCCGATACGCGCTGGGATTGGCCTAGCCGTTTCGTTAATAACTCAAAAACGAGAGGGGTTACAACATTATTTTTAAGGAAAAACTTGTTCAGAATCACCCCAGCTACCCCTCATTTACCGATTTTAGGGTAGTTACGGGACACCCTGTATACTCAAGGAACGTTCTCGATCTTCAAAAAGGGACGATTTCCCACCCATACACTATTTGACTACCTCGATCGAGCTTTTTTAACTTTTGATCCTCCTACACACGCTCACTCTTTCTGATTTCTTTCCTATTCTCTGTTAATTTGCTTCGACGTTTTTAATCAATTTATTAATTTTATTATTTTCACGGTTTGCCACATACTCCTCCCGCCCGCGCTCCCCCCCTTTCACCCATCCTCTTTTCGAAGTATTTTCTTTTCCCCTCTTTTGCATTTTCGACGTTTTTAATTTTTAAGGATACGTTACGAATATGAATTTAGACGCAACTTTACTGTTTAAAATCAATCTGCTAATATTCGGAATAAATGTGTGTAACGTATGTAAATAACCACCAATTTCTGTTCACTATAAACTTATGAATACCGATAAATTTCAACTCGTTCAGTATGTAGAGCACGAGTCACAGAAACTTTGAAGAAAAAGATTCGTGGTCACTACCAATTTGAAAATTGTTATAAATTTATCATTTGTCGCCGCGACGTTAGTTGATCGCAACGAACGGTTAACCGAGGATCATATGGGTTTATTTCATAATTTCATTCGAAAACTCAGATTTTTCACCCATTAGTTTCATTAAATTGCTTATTATTATCTTTTATTAAGTGCATTTATTAATATTTTCTGTCAACGTACAGAAATTCAAAACGCGTGGCAACTTGTACGATTTTGCAATGAAATGCCGAGCCAAATTTGGTCAGGTTATGAATAACGTAACGCAACCGTACAGAGTTTAGATCTACTCAATGACACGTTGTGTCAATGACGCCAAAGCTGCCGATGAGAGAGAATCGAATAAAAAGAAATAGAGGGCAAGGGAAACGCGCCGCCGGGGGAACCTTCTGGAAGTAATAAACTGCCTCGGAAGACATTCTGATCGATTTAAACAAATATAAATATTATATAAACAACCTATTTGATGAGAGATGCACCGCGTGTTTTGACAGAGAAAACCACCGAAAGATATTTTAATAGTAAGATATTTTTTATTTTGTTAATTATCGCTGTTGAATTTATTACCGTGTATTAGTTTACAATTGCGGGCAGCCGATCAATTTCATAGAATTGCTTATTATTCACTTTTATTAAGTGTAATTATTAATATTTTCTGTCAACGTACAGAAATTCAACACGTGTGGCAACTTACACAATTTTACAAAAAAATTCGAGCCAAATTTGGTTAGGTTATCTAATAATGTCAGTCATCTGCACGAGTTGTCCGAGAAGTTGTCGTGACAACTTCTCGCTCGCGACAACTAGAGCCGAACAATACCAGTTGTCCGGCACCGAGGAACCGAATGCAAGCGGAGGGAGAAGTTGTCGCGACACTTCGAGCCGGGAACGCCGAAGTGTCGGGTCTGAGTTGTCACGACAACTTGAATTGTCCGGTCGCGTTTCGTTTCTTACCTGGATAGTTCGGATTCGGTTTCTTTTTCCATCCCTGGTATGCAGTATAGTATAGTATAGTATTTAAAACGAACAAAACATTATTGTGTGAGTGGAACGTTATAGAAACTATTGAAAGTTCTATATTGAGAAGTAAGTGCAAGGTGGATGGGCACAAATGGCTCCGAGATTCTGACCGATCGAAACATGAGAAAAGACGGCGTCGATCATCGTCATATTCGACATCCGACGAAAGTGCCGAAAGGAGACGGAAGGATGAGAGATTAGCCGAATTGGAACGGCTAGTGGAACGTTTGGATCGGCAATCTCAACCGCACGCGAGCGTACAGACTGTCCGCCTTAGTGACGAAGAAATCATCCCATTATTTGACCCGTTAAAAGACGATTTGACAATAGATAAGTAGATCGAGAAAATGGACAGTTTAACGGACCAGTATGAATGGAACGATAGATCTATAATACGTCTCATTACAATGCGACTAAGGGGCCACGCTAAACAATGGTACGACACGCGCCAACGAGTCACCATTACCTGGACGGAGACGAAGGAATCATTGGCGTAACAATTTCGTAAGCCTGTGCCATTTTGCAAGTTGTTTAAGGGCGTTCGATACCCCCCCCCCCCCCCCCCCCCCGTTTTGGAAGGGTTTACGCCGTCGAATGCACAGGCCACAATTGTTGACCGATTTTGATGAACAATAGCTCGTTTGAAAGATAAAGGATGATCCATGCGTTGTCGAGAAGCCGAATTTTGATAAAACCTTTTTTTTATCAACAAATAGTGATTCAAAAAATTGCTAAATTTCAAGACAATTTTACGCATGGAACGAAATTTTTTATCAAAATTGGGCTTCTCAACAACGCATGGATCATCCTTTATCTTTCAAACGAGCTATTGTTCATGAAAATCGGTCGAGAATTACGACCTGTGCATCCGACAAGCTAATGCGTGTTTTCGCCCATTTTCGTGAAAAATCCTGAAAAATATTCTGCGTCCACTAGCGACCCCAATTTCAGCGGCAGAAGAGCCGAAACTCCTTCCCCCACTACGAACCTAACGCACAAGTATGGGCTGGTGTGCGTGTAATTTGGCTAGGCGTGCGGTCAATGTATAGGTGTTTACCGTACAGCAGAAAATCACACCGACGGCACACAACTCTGATCCATTCTAAACTCTTGCGAATAAGCCAACTCGAGCCGCTCGGGCCTTTTTGACTTTCCGTCCCGTCTCCACCACGCAAAGCATCGTAAGGGTATATATAATGCTCTGCGTTTCCCATAGAATGCTTCTTGACCAATTTCGATGATCAAGGACTCATTTGAAAGATAAAACATGAAAGAATGCGCATGATATTTTAGAATTTTGGAAAAATGTTCGTGGAGAAAAGAGCGTTAAAAAGTTTAAAAACATTTTCCGGAATAGAAAAAAGCCATTTACAGAAATTCTGAACGATAACGATTGTATATTCATCTTTTATCTATCAAAAGAGCCATTAATTATCCAAATCGGATATCTAACACGGGTTGGAGAATTTATAACGTAAATCCATGCACTGCCTTCAGCGGCGCGCCGCCGTGAAGTCACGGCGAGGGGTAATTATATCTGATTCGCAGATATAATCCACGGTTAGATTGATCGTCAAATAAACATTCAATTTTTATTCTGTCAATTTTTCCTATTACGGGAAAAAAAATGAAACCAAAATTTTTTTAAGAAAGTTAGACATACATACATAAGTTCTCACGAAACACGTGAATAATTAAAGAATAATACTGTTACAATAATATTGTAACAATATGTGAAACAAGTACGTCCCAGATTTCGCGTTACTCTTGTGTTTGTCATTGTTGAGAAGTCTAAAATCCTAGGTTTTCCCAACGTAGTGACAAAATCCCGGTAACTTACATTCAGATAAAAGGAGTAATCGACCAGGTATACGTTACTTTACGCCGTAACAATGTCATATCGTGCATTCGATGACCGTAGCATTCTATAACCGAGAAAGGTAGCACGTACATTTCGTACATTTCGGCAGGCCTCACTTATACCTGCTTATACCGGGGACCGCTAGACGTTGGACGAACCCCGATTTTCGCCACATAAAAGACCTTCTCTCTTCCTCCCTCGCTCCGTCGCGGTCACTCCTTCTCGTGCAGTGAAAATTCAAAGAACTCCAACGTCTAGCCGTGCCTCGCCGTTGCGGGTATAAACAAGGCCTACCGAAATCCACAGGGTCCCGGCTCTTCTCAAGGGGCCTTGAACAAGTGCGAAGGAAAACACACCGACGGGTGTATTTCGCGCTAGTTCTGACTTTGGATTTCAAAAATAGCGACCTCCACATGGTGAAATCTGGGCAGTTTTTGACAATTCGGAAAATGTCACCAACTTGCAAAGAGCTACTATCGCTTTATTCGATACCTCTTTGATTCTAATTTGTTCTATTATGTCAGAGTTCTTGAGTTTCGTATGCAATGCAATGACAGTTGATCCATATACATACCTACCATTATATCATATGGATTCACATTTTTACGTGATTTTTCAGTCATGGTCAAATTGTATAAATTATACCATTTTGATACTAGTTATCGAATTGTAATCCTATATTGTTAGTCACAACAGAAATGATTACCAAAATCTATGAACGGTGCTTATTCGTAACTGAAATGGATCAGAGAATGACAGCTGGTAACACGTGTTTCATCGACATGAAATGCACTGGAGCAGCGAATGGTTTCTGTAGGTGTGCGTGCGTATCTGACTCTGCCGGTGGGCCCGAGCGGAACGTAAGGGGTACAGCGGGCCGGGGGGACTTCGACGCGTAAGAGCAAAGTGGGGACACTACTCCCCTCGAGCGCCTGTAGTTCGCATATTGTCCGCCACCCGTCGCTGAAGACACGCACGGGTTTTGCTCAGGGTATCCAACGCCCTTAAGGAAGCTGCTTTATATGAAACAAGGTCAGGACAGTCTTTGGGAGATTATTGGTTCCAGAAACTGAATAAATTGCGTAAGTTAGATATCGTAATTCGTGACAAGTATTTAATTGATATGGTGATAGGCAGCATTACGGAAGAAAATATTGCTCGAACGGTACGGTCCGCGCAAGAAACGGATGCGCATGCGCTTTACGCATACATGGCGTCACTGAGGAGAATGCCGGGAACGAATGCTACAATTGCAGAAAAACGGGACATATTGCTCGATATTGTAGGAAACCGCGGACAGAGTGCACTAATTGCAAACGTTTAGGCCATATACATACAAAATGCCACCTTATTAAAGAAGTTAACGAGATATCGGTAACGGTCAAACCGAAATTAAATCCATACGAACGATCGATGTACGTGAACGGTCATAAAATAAAGGGGCTTGTTGATACCGGAAGCGCGTGCACTGTTATACGGTCATCGGTGGCCGATAAGCTGAAATTAAATGTGGGATCGGCGGAAACTGCGATGTTACCTACGATATTATAATCGGTAGCGACTTCCTTACGCAAGAGCACATAATCACCATAAAACGAGGCAATACATTCATAATTCGGCAGACGCCCTTAAATAGTCTGAATTTTGTAAGGGAGGTAAATGTGTGTGAGGTTACAAGGATTGACACCTCGCATTTCCGCGATATGGGCACGATTTCATTACGAAAAAGCATGGAAATATTGGAAGAGTTCCGTGACTGCATATCATCATCCATGGGTGATTTGGGCAAAACCAATGCAATTACTATGGAAATAAAATGTCTCACGGATACGCCGGTAGCTTACCGACCGTATCGTTTAGCCGAACCGGAAAAGAAGCTTGTACGAGGCATGGTACACTCTTGGACTAAAGAGCGATCCCAAGGTCCTTATCTCCCGCTGTGACGCACTTGTTCGAAGCCTATTGACACAAGCCGGCAGCCTGTGGATTTCGGTAGGCCTCGCACATCGTTTACTTGCCCACGGTCGCACTTCAAAGGCGACGCAGGGAGGCCTATGGACGGCTATACGGTCCGCAAAAATCCGACTTCGCCGCGTAAGACCTTCTCTCTTCCTCCCTCGCTCCCTCGCAGTCACTCCAGGTAAGAGCACATCGACGAAGGCCTGCGTGGATGTATTTCGACTACCACCACTCTATACTCGGTGAGGGTTACGCTGGCAGGCCTCGCTTATACGCCTTTTCTTTCCTTCCTTAAAGATAGAGTTAATTACGAATTAATTATTTAATTTCATTATAAAATTTCAATGCTATTTTATTGGATATATTTCAATTCATTATCTTTACGGCGTGTATCGCCCTCGCAAACACAAATTAAATAATTTATTTCGTGAACAGATAATCAATTTCGTAATTAAATTAATCACCAGTGAATCGAAGAGGGCGCACCGTATAGCGGGCCCTACCTTCCCCGAGTGTAAAACTGCGGTAGCCCCGACTGTAATCTGCGACAAGTCCCGCGACCGCGAGGGAGCGATAGAGGAAGAAGGAAGGTTTCATGAACTTGAAATCATCCGTAAAGATAATGAATTGAAATATATCCAATAAAATAGCATTGAAATTTTATAATGAAATGAAATAATTAATTCGTAATTAACTCTACCTTTAAGGAAGGAAAGAAAAGGCGTATAAGCGTGGCCTGCCAGTGTAACTCTCACCGAGTATAGAGTGGTGGTAGTCGAAATACAACCACGCAGGCCCTCGTCGATGTGCTCTTACTCGGAGTGACTGCGAGGGAGCGAGGGAGGAAGAGAGAAGGTCTTACGCGGCAAAGTCGGATTTTTGCGGACCGTATAGCCGTCCATAGGCCTGCCCTGCGTCGTCTTCGAAGTGCGGCCGTGGAAAAATAAACGATGTGCGAGGCCTACCGAAATCCACAGGCTGCCGGCTTGTGTCAATAGGCCTCGAACAAGTGCGTCACAGCGGGAGATAAGGACCCTGGGATCGCTCTTTAGTCCAATAGTGTACAGGAACTAATGGAAAATGGGATTGTTCGAGAATCGTGTTCGCCGTACGCGAGTCCGATTATTATCATTAAAAAAAAAAACGATTTATTTATTGATCGGGCTGTTCTATATTTTTACTGCGAGTTTAATGGGAAATTTTAAAAATTATTTGGCCAGTGAACTGCCATACGAATTGCCGCGCAAGAGGTGCAATGAGATGGTGAATTAAGAGCCGTAACTTAGACAATATTAAAATGGCCACTCTGATCTTCGCACCAGTCGTTAGAGAAGGCTTTGGAACTATTGCACAAAAAGCAGCAATCAATTTGGACATGGACTGTAGGATTTATGATAAATTTTGTGCGCCACGAACTACTACCAAGACCGAACGTACGAGTATTGCGCTGCTAACAGTCGGCGTGTCGCGCGTTATTGGTGCGCGCTGGTGAATAAAAAATGATATCTCAAAAACTAGGACAGAAGCCATCGTGATTCTTGTTTCATTCTTTAGAGGAGGCTTCAGAGTTGTCGTGAAAAAATAATTAAAAAATTAGCGAGTGGCCTTTGGCAGATACAGCGATTTATATTTTTTAAACAAACTTTTTTAATGCTTATAAACATTATCCAACAATTATGAATTTTTTTATTGAAAGTTTGTTCTTTTATGAATGCAATCGAATTTGCCGGAATGCGACATTGTTAATAGTTCAGGAGATATGAATTTTTTAAAATAACCTTACCTGAAAGTTTGAGAGGCTGTAACTCCAAAAGTTTTCAAAAATTCGAAGTTTCTTTTTTACCCAAATTTGTTTACCCGCGAACACTACATGGTCACAAAAATTCATCAAAGTTCTCGAACAATCTGTAAAAAGCGTCACACTTGACGCGGAATGACCTATATGCCGAAATTATTGGTTCGCAGGTACGCGACGCTTTATTGGAAAATATATAAGGGCATGTTTGAATTGCGCTTATTACAAGAAGATACCAGGGAAAAGACAATGCAAACTGAATGTCATCGAAAAGGTACCGACTCCCTTTCATACAATACATATTAATCACGTGGGACCATTCGAGACGAGTAAGAAGCACAATAGATATTTGTTGGTCATAGTAGACGGGTTCACGAAATTTACAATTATTGAGCCAGTAAAGACACAAAAGTCCCGTCATGTAGTGAAGGTATTATTTGATTTGATACATTTGTTTGGATGTCCCACAAGAATTATTAGCAACAGGGGTACAGCATTTACCTCGCAGACATTTAACACGTTTTGCATAACGAATGGAATAAAACATGTGTTGAACGCAGTTGCTACGCCGAGGGCTAACGGACAATGCGAGAGGTACAATAAAACCATCGTAAATGCGTTAACAACAACAGCAGCATCTAAAGATTCAAGGAAATGCGACGCGGAAGTAAAAGGTATTCAGAATGCTCTGAATACCCTGTTCGATAAGAGCATCAACACGACACCTATGAAGGCGCTCATAGGTTGTGACATGAAACGAGTAAGTGAGGCACGTGTTTTAAACCAAATACAAGACGAGATTGACAGGATTGATTTCACGGTGTTAAAGGATGCGATGTCCGAACATATTACGGGAGAGCAACGTGCTCAAACGGAACGCTATGACAAGACTCGGCGAGAGGCGAGTAAATATCACGAAGGCGATTTGGTTTTGTTACAGATCACCAGTGAACCAGCGATTGGGACCGGCCATAAACTACACCCAAAGTTTAGGGGCCCGTTTCGTATTCGCCAGGTTCTTTTGAACGATCGTTACGAAGTTGATGATCTACGAGAAGGTTTTTGTAGAGCGTAAACGGTTGCAGCCGCTGATCGGATGTAACCATGGATTACGATACAAACAACTGACGATTAGAAAATTTTTACGAAAAGATGTAATGGGACGACACGAAAGCACCAACGTCATTGCATAACAATATTTGATCTGAAGGGGCTCAGACGAATAAATGACGTCCGACCTGAGGAACATAACGATATTTACTCAGGCGGTAGAACGTCGTCGACCTGGGGCATACAACGGTATTCGCACAGGCGGCGAACAACGTCGACCTGAGGAATACGACGGTATTCGCTCAGGCGACGAATGACATCGACTTAGGGTGTGCGACGGCACTTGCCCAGGCGGCGGACGACGTTGACTTGAGGTGCGCGCAGTGGGGTGACACCGGGCCAGAATCCTTGGATATTCGCTAGTTCAGTTGAACCCAGCGAGAATAAGCAGATGGCACACAAGTGCAAGATGTGACGTCACGGTGCGGCTGCGCAAGCCAAGCAAACCCACGCCAATAGGTGCCATATTGTACTTTTACCAGCGTCCTCGTACTCCCTCGTACAGTGTAGAATGTTTTCGATTGTTTGCAACGTATAAAATTACAATTCAACGCTATTTATGCACGAATAAGTACATGCGGCATTAGAAACACGTGATGCAAAGATTTGGAATTTTATTATAAAATAATTAATATTGTTAATATTGTTGCAGTGTCGAGTAAGGTTTGTTGCGTGCTTCAATTCCCATCGGGGATTTCAGGTCCATTGCACTGATTTCCGACAGATTCTGTGCGCTTCACAAGTGGAAGGCTACCGTACTTTCTGAAAAAATTGCAGATTAATTCTTAATTAATTGTGATTAATTCTTATAATAGGGCAATGAAAACTTTAAAACATCACATGGATGAAGTAAGATTTTAAGAGAATCTATTGCAACATTTGCAAAGGATAATTGTCTCTGTTTCAGATAGTAGTCATTTCGGGTGCCAACAACATAATTGTGCGAATCCGCATAAATTCGCGAATGGGGTGGCAACCTCTTTTATACGCTGTTTACAAAATGGTCACAAATGGTGGAAAAGAATAAATTATATTTTATTAGGGAAAATTGGGCGCAGTAAGTCCACATTGTTAGTAGAGAAGGAGGCATACAATAAGTCTTATCGACAGATTAATAAAAAAAGAATTTTGAAACAGTACAAATTTTGTTTTCACTAATAGTGTAATGAACCGACCTCACTCTCCTCTATTTCTAATCGTAAGTTAGTCATAAGCTAGTCATAGTCAATATTTTGTACACTGCCAAACTCCTCTTAAACCCTGAATCACGCTCCCTCGCATACCTACCCTTATCACCGAGTCCAACATCCAAATTCCTAGCTTTCTCTCTCTGAATTTTCCATTCGCAACGTCCTACTCATCATCCCCTCCACATCCTCGCTCCCACGATAACGACATTTCCTTATTTCCATCATTACAGAACATCCTCAGATCACCCTCGAACTCTTCACTGAGAACATCTGTCTAACTCCAAAATCGTATTCTTAAAGCCTAGACTAAGTTCTAGTTTAAAGCATTGTTAAAATAAACCTTAACCTTCGGTTTGTCAAACTCGAGTCCAGTTTTTATGCACAACCACCCCGTTGTGCATTACAATAGTTAAAACATTAAAACCCGGTCACTTCCTTGCACTGCCTTCCATTCGATGAAGTACGTACGTGATTCGGTAAGAATGTGTGCGTGTGTATGTATGTACGCATGTATTGGATTTTAGTGTAGTTGAAGCCCGCAGGAATAAGCAGGTGGCGAGCAAAATAGTGACCACGTCCGCCAAGAGGGGACTGTCGCCCCACTGGGTGCGCGACGGCGTTCGCTCAGGCAGCGAACAACGTCCGTCTTGGGAAGTACGAGGGTACATGCTCGAGCGGACGAACGAAATTTGACCGAGGAACATACGACGGTATGTTGCCGAGGCAGATTACGAAACTGGTTGGAGTACGATGGAATCCCTGCGAGGAAGGATGTACAACGAATCAAGGTACAACAGTACCTGACCTGAAAGAATGGTATTGATCGATCTATGTCAAATACACTGTATTATGACTGGACGGTCACGGAGAACAAGGAGTCAATGCCACTCTGAGAGTGTACGAACCACCTGGGACGGTCAGGTTTTATCAGAGAACAATACCCGATGCTATTCGGATGGGTTGGAAGTTTGGGACGGTGGCACCCAAGCGAAATTTTAGAGAAAGTTCGTCTGAGGACAGACTTGTTCACAGGTTCCCCGAATGTACGCTACGCTTAAATAAGGATGCGTGGGAGCACAGGCCAAGATTGGAACCGGCACGTTGAGCAGCGTTGTGATTGCGTGTCCCACTGCCCGGAAAATGACAACGCAGAAACGGACAAAGGCGTGCGTTTTCGGCATGACGTCAGGCCCATCGACGGCGTCACAGAGTCGGCGAAGAAAGGGTCAATGCGACGTCACGTTATACGCGTCACTTGTTACGGCCCGCGAGCATTCTGAATCTTGTATTCTACCACACAGGAATATAATCGTATACATCATTTTGAATATTGTGTGATACTACGTTAAATACCGTTTCGTCTTACACGATGTTACTCCGGGAATTAATAAAAAATTACTACCAAAATTCAAAGAACCGTATGAGGTTCAGAAAGTCTTAGATAAAGATAGATACGTGGTAAGCGATGTAGAAGGGTTTCAAGTTACTCGTATACCATTCACGGGTTTTGTACGATCAGATCAAATGAAATTTTGGATACGTTCGTAAATCGACAAACAAATTTAGGTTTACTGCATGTATAAAGTTTAGTAACATGTTTAAGTCACATGTACGGTCAACCGGCTCGAGAATAAATTAGTCGAGTTGTGGTTGTGCCGAGGAGAAGGTGCCGGGATAATTGCGAGATCTCGGAGGAGCGGATGTCGGCAAGGTGAAAGGAAAGACGGTTACACCGGCGATTTGAATATGTAACAAACACTGGTTTTAATAAATAAACAAGGTTTTACAATGATTCTGCGCGTTTACGAGCACTTCGGCGGTTAAGCGATAAGAGCGGTCGCAAAGGTGCGTAGGCGCGAAAAACGTAAAAGCAGAAGCGAAAAGTACAAAGGCGAAAAAGCGTAAGAGCGAACAAAGCGTTAGAGCGAAAAACTGGGCGAGCCGTTATTAAGTGGCTCGCGGCCCACCTGTTTACATTTATATAGATCACCGAGTCGAACGCTCTCAAAGTATCCGAATTCGGTGTTGCTAACCGCCGGAATCCTTCGGGAACGCTCGACTCGGGCCTGTGTCCCCCGCTTCCCGCCTCACCACGCGACTCGTCTGCTTGTAAGGCAGGACGAGTGCCGCTGCGTGTGAGAGAGGAGTGAGAGAGAACGAACGTGTGTCCCAGCAACTCACGCCACCGTTCGGCGTGTCCCGAACATCACATTTGTAAATAAAGTTTTGTTGTTCTCCCTGCGCATGGCTGAGGACGACCATAAGGTCAGGTTTGGCCGAACTGTAGTGTATTTAAATGATTCTATCTACGTATGGTGACACACGAGCGTGCTCGGGGCGTGCGTTGTTATAAGAATGAATGTAGTCGCCTGACGTGTGATTTTGGTTTTTGTAAAACATACGGTAGATGAATTGAAAAGTTGTAAGAGAAACGACGATGTTATTAAATAAATATCCCTTCGTCATCCTACAACTTGTAGCTAGCAGTTGATCATCAGTAGAGTGATGACGAGTATCTGCAAATCTGCCGACCGAAAGCTGCACTCTACCGACGTCGGCAATACAATGTCGACTGCATGCGTGGCCGTGCGACATATCCATGTGCCGATGTATCTGTATGCAGTGTACTGTGCGCGGATCAGGAGTTGGCACCTGAGAAAAACGCGCCCTCATTGGTTGTAGCTATTAGGTCCTACCTATTCCAATACATCCATAGGGACGGGGTACACGCATTTTCGTCATTGGCCAAATTGCCACGCAAACTAATAAACTCCTGTAGAAATGCTCGACGAAGAAAGCAAACGAGACGGTTAGGGACTGAGTGGGATAAAGCGACCGCGCCGAGGCGTAAGAAAAGAATACTTGTTACCCTGTAAACTACCCCAACAAGGTGTAACGTAAATGAAATACTCGTTTTGTAAGAACAAGACACTTTATTAATTGGATCGTGCGTTGATTTGGACTTTCCACAATCGGGCACCCTCGTGCTATTGGAGTGCACTATTTCAATTATTGAACTTATACAACTGCGCGTGTTTGACGAGGAACGGCTCAACGGCTTCTGCCGAAAAGGATCAACGGCTTGTCGAAAAGGGGCGGAGCCTATAACGCGAACTCTAACAGCGCATACTCATAATACACGTATGCCCACGGGTAATTTAAACGGTACCTTCGCGAGGAATTGGTAAATCCGTAACACCACCCGCCTTGAAAGGAGGCACTTTAGACGAATAACACATACATGTTAACTGGCTTGATCGCGGCAAAGTGGATAAATGCCATGGTTGTGAAACGCAGAGCGCATTAGCTTAGTGTTCTAATGAAATCAATTAATAATTACACAGAAAATAAATGCCCATATTGTTCATAATCGCATGGTCACATCACTGCAGCGTACACGTTTCGATGCACTCGCGAAAATACACTGACGGTTATATCGATAACCAAATAAACACTTGAGACATACTTCTATGACCTCTAGCAATAAGACAAACAGTAAAAGAGGTAACAAGCCCGGATTGCCGGGCAGGATGCTGCAGGCGCTGTGCAAACTTATAAACTAGGAAATATTATCGTATATATACATAATTTCAATGAAAACATACACTAGCCCTTACAAGCCAAGGAAATTATAGCTAGCTTTGACAAGGGTCGAACGCAGATTCCCTTCGCAGTTTTGACGGTGGCGGAGCGCACTATCCCGTCCGCACCGGGATGCACTTCAAGTACACGGCCATAATAACGGAGCTAATCCTGGTTGCTGAATCAAAACGAGTTGTCCCGTTTTTAATTGTTCGCCCTTATTGATACGCCAACGTTTGCGTTCCTGTAAATGACAAATATATTCGCGACACCACCGTCGCCAGAAATGTTGGTGAATCTGTTCGACTCTTTGCCAACGTGATAGTCGATTGTCCGGAATGCCGGTAACATCGGAGCATGGTAAACTATTCAACGCCTCCCCGACCAGATAGTGACCAGGGGTCAGATATTCGAAGTAATTTGGATCCTCGGACAGAGCACTAATCGGTCGGGAGTTTAAGATAGCCTCGATTTTGCATAGCACGGTTTGCAATTCCTCATACGTTAAATGAGCCTTCCCGATGACTCGATGCAAGTGATACTTGCAAGATTTCACTGCGGCCTCCCACACTCCGCCAAAATGAGGAGCGTAAGGAAGTATAAACTGTCACGGAATTTTGCGATCCCACAGGAATTCCTGAATTCTCATGTTTAATTGTTCTTCCTTCAGGAAGTCAAAAACCTCCTTCAACTGGTGGTTAGCGCCAGTGAACGACGTACCGTTATCGGAATGGATTGTATTGACGTTCCCGCGCCGCGCAACAAATCGCTTTAAAGCAACGAAAAACGCGTTGGATGTAAAATCTGCTACACTTTCTATATGAATTGCTTTTGTGGCGAAGCACACGAATACCGCAACGTATGTTTTCGAAGTTCGAGCATTGCGCCTTTTGCCTTCCCGTATTACAAGCGGCCCCGCGTAATCCACACCGCAATGCGAGAAAGGTCGTGACGGAGTGACACGACCAGGCAGTAAGGACCCCATCCTTGCCTCCGAGCCACTTGGCTTAACTCGAAAGCAGATTATACAGTTACGAATGATTTTTCGGACTGTCGATCTTATCGGCAGCGGCCAAAATGTTTGTCTAACGGCGACAATCATAAGTTGTACGTCGGAATGCAAGTTTCTTACGTGCTCGCACTCGATCAGCATGTCCGTGATGCGCTGACGCTTAGGCAATAACATGGGACGGCGCGAGTCGTAGGGCAAGTTTGCGTTTTTGAGACTTCCTCCTACGCGAATCAATCCGAAGTCATCTAAGAACGGAGATAAGGCTAACGTTGTGCTTGACGAACGAATCGGCTTATTGTTAGTTAAGGACTCGAATTCGGAAGAGAATTCTTTGCGTTGAACAATTTTGCATAAGATATGTAATGCCCGAGTTATTTCGTCATGATTCACGAAAATGGTCGTTGGTTTCGGTTTGTTGCGTGGTTTTGCAAGGAATCGTAAACAATAAGCCAGGATACGGCAGACTTTGTTAAGGTTCAAGAGCTTCTTAATTAGCTCGTCGATAGACGAACTATTCGTTACGCATGTCGTGGCAACGACCCGACGTGCTTCTGGCACTTCATCGGCTGGTATGGCATGGTTCCCTTTCGGCCGAGAACATTTCGTCGGTTTGCAGAAAAGCAGGGCCGTGCCACCACAGATCGTTATTTATGCCACCACAGATCGTTATTTATAGAAACTTGCTTACGGCAGCCAGTTCGGTTACCTTATTTACCTTGTCGAAAAGTCGCGACACAAGAACTGCAGCGCACAGTTCGAGCCGCGGGAGCGAGACGACCTTAAGCGGCGCGACCCGCGATTTGGAACACAATAGCTCCGTTCGATAGGTCCCATTTGAAACCTCAAATCGGACATACAGGGTCTCCCGTATCTGATCGATTTCCATCAAATGAGGAGGAGCTGGGGTGATTCGGAATAACTTTTTCCTTAGCAATAATGTTGTAAGCGCCCTCGATTTTAAATTATTAACTAAACGGCTAGGCCAATCCGCGCGCGTATCGAGCGCGCGCTCGAAACGAGAGTGTGGTCTCGGTCGCGCACAGCCACGGCGCCTTCGAGGTTGTAGATTCTTAAGGGGAGGTTCTCATCAAGCTCAATCAAAAAATCGATTTTTTTTTTTTTTGCTGAGAAAGTTAGTAAATTTCCCGTAGAATACGCTCCCGAAAACCATTTTGACAAAATTAATTTTTTTTTTAAAGTATGGTAAAAAAACCGGAGTTACCTTTTTACACGAAAATGAAATTTACGCGGCAGCGCGTGTTTTCCATAATATTTTTGAATTCTCCGCCTTTGGGAGACTGTAAAAGACCGTAAATTTTAGTGCATTCCAAGTACTTGTGAAGAAAAACGTGAAGGGCCTGGGCGGAAAGGGTGCTGGCAAACTAACAGACAATGTAATTGCAGATTTGACTATATATTATGGTTTAGCAATTAGAAGCCATCCTAATTCAGCAAAAGATATGAAAAATGCTATATGGGCTGTTTATTATCACAATATTTCAACTAATGAAAATCCAAAGCACATGTACTGTCCCGAAGGCAAAGAGAGCTGGTGCAAGTGGCGTGTCGCCGAGGCTTATGGCACATTAAAAACATTTAAGCATAAGCCTCCTTTAATAGACAAAGTCAAAGATGCTATTAAACCAGTTTTTGAAGCACTAATATCAGACGATTTAATGGAGCGGTGTACTGGCGGTAACACGCAAAATTCAAATGAGTCCGTTAACGCTTGCGTGTGGAACCTAGCGCCCAAACATTTGCACTGTGCTGCCAAGACTGTTGAAATTGCCGCGTACATCGGAGTATCACTTTCCAATAAAGGCCACATAACTATCTTGAAAATAATGGAATTGCTGGGAGTCGCCATTGGTCGACAAATTCACAATTTTGTCCAAATAGCCGACGATAAGCGAATTTCTTCGGCTGAGTTAAGTATGACTGATGCCGCAAGACCAGCTGCTTCTTTGAAAAAAGCCGAACAAGCCAGTCAAATGGGATTTTTTGAGGTCGAGGAAGAATTATTGTATGGCCCTGGTATCGCTGATTAACCGAGAGGTACGTTATTTTGCCATTTAGTAAAAAAATTCGCGTACCAAAACTTTAAACGCGTTTTTCTCAAAACCGTATTTTTTAAGACGGGCGGCATGGTATCTCAAAAACTACTGCATATATCGTTTTTTTTTTTTATTTCAAAGGTGATTAAATTTAGGGGATCCTGAACCTAATCGCAGATGACTACTGTTTTTATTTTGTATTTTATAGCACTTTTAAGAGCCGAAGAATAGGCGAAAAAGAGAATTTTTTGTTTGAAAGTCCGCCATTTTTTTAATTTTTGACTTTTCCTTAGTTGGATAGGTTCAAGATCCCGTAAATATCATATATTTTCTAAAAAAATTTCATTTTTTGATTTCGGATGATGTTTGGAAGCGCTACAGTGCCGCCCGCTTGGGTACTTTTTTTTTAGGCGACCGGCTTTACATGTAAATAAACAATTAACTATTCGATATTTTGCACTATAAAAATTTGTAAACGTACTTGAATACATACTAAATAATTACAAAAAAACTTGAGTGCTTTATCTACTTCCTTCCATGAAAAAAAAAATCGAGAAAATCATGCAATTTTTGTGTCGCTAGATGAGAACCTCCCCTTAAGTAGATTAAAAACAAGAAATTTTGTTTGTGATCGAAACTATTACGCATCAGATCGTGGTCAAGCACGATCAACTACAATGTTTTTTTTATCGGGAACAATCGTTGGTGCTCGCAACTATTACGCATACCTCCGTGTGCATGCATCATCGAGGCAGCCTTGTGAATTTTTTGAGAATTTTCGGGAATGGCCTTCATGTGTTTTTAACCGATTGAGAATACGTAGTGTTAACACGACTCCTCCATCGCGTCATCACGCAGTTATGTGGAATATCGCGTATGGGTCATTCCGCGTCAAAAAACTGTTTTTTACACACATGGTCGAGAATTTTGGTGAATTTTTGTGACCATGTGGTGTTCGCGGAGAAAAAAAATTTGGTAAAAAAAAAACTTCGAATTTTTGAAAACTTTTTGAGTTACAGCCGCTCAAACTTTTAGGTAAGGTTATATTTAAAAATTCATATCTCCCGAACTATTAACGATATCGCATTCCGACAAATTCGGTTGCATTCATAAAAGATTAAACTGTCAATAAAAAAATACATGATTGTCAGATAATGTTTATAAACATTGAAAAAGTTAATTTGAAATAAAGAAATTGCTCTATCTGCGAAAACAGGGCAGCAAATTTTTTCGTTATTTTTTTACAACAACTGTGAAGCCTTCTCTAAAGAATGACGCAAGAAACTCGATGGTTGTTTCAAAACATTTGAAGATATGATTTTTTATTCACCGGCGCGCGCCTCAGAGGCAGCCGTGGTAGTCCAGTCAAATAGTAGTTTGAAGTGGAAAGTTGTGGTGTAATTGTTTTTAGTGACTTACTTTATGTATTTCGGGGTGCTGAACACGGATCTGAAGTTATCCAACAACATTTTTTACGCCAAATATGACAAATCATCAAAAAACACTAAAAAATTTTGTTTTTTGCTAATTACTTGAGAAGTAAGCTTTTTACGCAAAAGGTGGTTCAATATAAAAATAAAGAAAAGAAAATTACCTACATTTCATGTTATTATCATTTTTTGGTGCGGCATATGGTTTCCGTGGAAAAGAGCGTTATAACTGGGGAACAAAGTCAACGCAAAAAAAAATTTACGTCAAAAATTTGCCTAACTTCAAATAAGCATAACTCCGCCAAAAATTGTTATACCTAAAAGATTTTTTTTTCACTTTAAAGGGAGAAGTCTGCACTTTAAGGGACCATAGTTAGATTTTGAATTTAGGCTCCCCCTCGCCCCTTTCTAGCAGAAGTAAGGACGTGTTGCACTCCAAAAAACGGAGGAAGGGTGAGCCTAAATTCAAAATCTAACTATGGTCCCTTAAAGTGCAGACTTCTCCCTTTAAAGTGAAAAAAAAATCTTTTAGGTATAACAATTTTTGGCGGAGTTATGCTTATTTGAAGTTAGGCAAATTTTTGACGTAAATTTTTTTTTGCGTTGACTTTGTTCCCCAGTTATAACGCTCTTTACCACGGAAACCATATGCCGCACCAAAAAATGATAATAACATGAAATGTAGGTAATTTTCTTTTCTTTATTTTTATATTGAACCACCTTTTGCGTAAAAAGCTTACTTCTCAAGTAATTAGCAAAAAAACAAAATTTTTTAGTGTTTTTTGATGATTTGTCATATTTGGCGTAAAAAATGTTGTTGGATAACTTCAGATCCGTGTTCAGCACCCCGAAATACATAAAGTAAGTCACTAAAAACAATTACACCACAACTTTCCACTTCAAACTACTATTTGACTGGACTACCACGGCTGCCTCTGAGGCGCGCGCCGGTGAATAAAAAATCATATCTTCAAATGTTTTGAAACAACCATCGAGTTTCTTGCGTCATTCTTTAGAGAAGGCTTCACAGTTGTTGTAAAAAAATAACGAAAAAATTTGCTGCCCTGTTTTCGCAAATAGAGCAATTTCTTTATTTCAAATTAACTTTTTCAATGTTTATAAACATTATCTGACAATCATGTATTTTTTTATTGACAGTTTAATCTTTTATGAATGCAACCGAATTTGTCGGAATGCGATATCGTTAATAGTTCGGGAGATATGAATTTTTAAATATAACCTTACCTAAAAGTTTGAGCGGCTGTAACTCAAAAAGTTTTCAAAAATTCGAAGTTTTTTTTTTACCAAATTTTTTTTCTCCGCGAACACCACATGGTCACAAAAATTCACCAAAATTCTCGACCATGTGTGTAAAAAACAGTTTTTTGACGCGGAATGACCCGTATGTATCTCTTAGGTGTCGGGGCCCTGCCTAACGACCCCCACCTCCCAATTCAGCGTTCTTGATGGCAAAATCAGAAATTCCGAGGCGGTTACACTTTTTCTTCAATTGCTCCGAAGTTACTGCGTGCTCAGGGCTGCCTTTTTTTGCAAACTGTTCGTGTCGAAACGCGCTACAAGGATATAATTTTTTCATAATTTTCGGTGAGGGCCCAGACAGTCAAATTAAGGATTATTTTTTATTTTTCTGAATTATGCGTTGAAAAATAAACTTTTTGAAATAGGTTGAAAATTCTCGTTAAACTACAATCTTTTCTGAATCGAACTTAAAAAAGCAAATCATTCTCCGCCAAACTAGACCGCGCCTAGAAATGTTTGAAGAAAAAGTGTCCCAAGTTTTCAAAGTCTCATAACTCCTAGAAAGTCAAAATAAAAAATTTTTTAAAAATCGGGTGGCTTGTCTGGAGCATGCTGTATTTGCATTGGCAGGTGAGCTTTTAATTATATTAGAATTGAATTTAATGATTGCATACGGGTACTATACAATTGTAACTGTGTTACGAGCCGTACGAGTTTCTTAAACGCGTTTGTTAATATGCGTTGGCATTGACAATTAGATATGCAAGTAGTGAATAAACAATCTGATACAGCTCGCCTGGACCCTCGAGTGCAGGGTGTACTGGTCAAACCGTTTTCTAAATACGTTACTAGGGTTGGTATTAACCTGCAACAGCAGTGTGCGAATACTCGGAAGTATTCGATTCGCAGCCCAAGCTAATATCGTCTCTATTCGCGCCTAACCACGGCTGTCAACCTGTAACAGTGCGCGAATACTCGAAAGTATCCGGCTTGCAACCCAAGTCGATACCGTCTTGATTCTAGTTTGCGCAAAGCTACAATAATAACCTGTAACAGTGCGCGAATACCCTACAGTATTCGGTTTGCAGCCCCAAGCTATTACTGTTCGAATTCCTGTACGCGCCTAACTACGATATACAACCAGAAAACAATGCGCGAATACTCGAAAGTATCCGGTTTGCAGCTCAAGTTAAATATCGTCTATATTCTAATTTGCGCCAATGGTATGGTAATGTTACCGATTTTCTAAGCTATGTTGCTACGATAATAAACTTGAAAGCAGTGCGCCAGTATCCTAAAATACTGAGTTTGCAGCCCAAGTGTTATAGTTCTGTTTCTATGTTATGTCGTGGAACGCGATGTCAAAACTCGTAACTTGTTTAAGGGGTTACATACCTTTCTCGGTTTCAAAAAATCGATTTTTTTTTTGCGTTTTTCATTAGATTAACTTTCTAAGAACCATCTGTGAAAACGGCATTGCGAAATTCAAATAATTGTCATAGTTATAACGTTTTATGTCGCGCGATCACGAGCGCTCAACAAGAAACAAGCTAACGCTTTAGGATCTTTGGACGACTTCCAGCAATGGAACAATAATTTTTGTTAATAATTTATTGCTATTCCACCCATATACGAGGATTTGTCATGTGAAACTATTTATCATGTGATTTGGAAGATTGCACCGAAAATTGTCAACAGCAGTGCTAACATTGTAGAAACAGCGTCCTATATTGGTATTTGCATATTTAACGAAGGCACCACATCTTTACTAAAAATTATGACCACGATGGTTATCCATATTGGGTGCAATGCTCTTAATTTCGTCACGCAAATTGATAATCACCGTGTGACGCACACACAGATCCAAGCGCAGCATGCGACTAAAGAGGCAAGAATTAGTCGCAGGATAAAAAATAACGCCAATGTTCAAATGAAATTGACTGAGAAAGACTCACTGTATGGCGCCGGGATCGATTATTGCATGGAAGTAGCCAAAAAAATTGAATTAAGACCTTTTAACTTGTTCCGAAACTTTAAACGCGTTTTTCTCGAAACTACGTTTTCGAAATCGGTAACCAAGATATCTCAAAAACGAAAAAAGCAATCGCTTTGAAATTTTGCACACATAATATCCATAAAATTACGCAGTTTTTGACGGATCTTTTTTTAAATATTCCAATTTTTAATATGTTTTAATTGCATTTCAGTGCCGAAATTCCGAGCAAAAACTCGATTTTTTTTTCAAATGATCGCCATTTTGTCAAAAATGATTATTAAACAAAAAAGATCCGTCAAAAAAAGGATAATTTATCTAGCTTTAAGGATATATTTTGATTTTTGTTTTGCGATGATCCTGATAGGAGATATCCTGGTTATCGCAAAGCGTGTCAGTCCGGCAGCGCTTCGGTGGAAGGGGTAATACTCAATGAAATCGAATTAAAAATGAAAAATAAAAATTCATAAAACTAGATTAATGTGCGTTCTTTCGCTCCACAAAAAACTGCGGATTGATACCTCTCTTAATTACGCAAAAAAAAATTCGGAAAATCACGTAGTTTTGGGGCCGAGAAAGGTATGTAACCCCTTAATTCACTCCGAGCGGTAAGAGTGAATAGTTTGTGGGACGTTACTCGGTACTTCTATTCTTATATATATTCGTTAGGAAAGGTGTTAATCTAATTTAAAATAAAGTTTGAAACAATTTTAAATTCAAAATACTCTTTGGTATATTCTTAAATCAAAAAGAGTTTACAATAAAAAGTCTTTGGTCAATTTACAGTACTTGTTTAGTGTTCTGTCTAATAGAAGAGAAAGAAAAGAAATAGTAGAATATAATATAACCGTACTTAGTGAGTCGAGGTTTACCCTTGGGCAGTGACGATTTACGATCTCCTTTGTACGTTATAGTCAAGAGCCTAAGCTTCGAGTTGACTCTAACGCCTGAGTATTGCGGGCGAAATTCAAGACTAAACAAGTTTAAAACTGCCGTAAGAAAACGCGTACGCTTCTATGGTTGAAATTATGCTTCAAAAGGAACTAATCCAATATCGCTATGTACTGCTCGAAAGTCTAACTAGAAAGAACCCGCGAGGTCCTGAAAACCTCGTCTTATACGGTATAGGTCGTATAGGTCTCTCGGTGTAGGGGAGGTTGCGATAAGGACCAAAATTTGGTAGTGGGAAGATGCTGTGGTCATACAGAGAAGGTTTAGGGAAAATGACGTAACTGCAGCAGGAATGCATCGGTATGGTAGGTTAGTATAGTGCACGGCTCTATAGATAGGTTAGAGAGGAAGAGAAGATGAGAGAGTAAGTGAATGAGAGAATATCGTAGGACGGGGGGTCGTAGGGCACTCGAGATATCTATGTCCGTTGCGGGCGACTCGCGACGGTTTTAAGGAAAGAAGGAAACTCTAATACTTTATGCGTTTAAAATAATGTTATAAAGGCGCCTTCTTGTCGCCAAGTGTAAATTCGAGAGCCGAAAAATTCGGTTCGACGGATATATCCGTAACAACTGTTTTTTATAGTTTTAACATTTATTAACAAATCAATGCACTTATAACTGTTATGAGAATAAAATCTATAATACCGATTCATTGCACACTCATTATTATGCAATTGAACAGTCGTTCAAGCAAGTTGTAACAGAATTCAATTTATAATTAATTAGTAATCTCTCTTATTTCTATTGAAGGTTTACCTCTGGTGCGAGTTAATTTTCGCGGTTCTACTGGAATGGGTTCGAAAAATGTGGAATACCTTTATGGGCGAGTTGGGGATGTGGATGTTAAGGATTACTTAACTGCTACACAAGAATCTCTGAAAACTACCCGTGGTTGGATTCTGCTCGCGTGGCGATTACTGGAGGTGCGCATGGTGGATTTGTGGCAGCTCATTTAAGTGCTCAGTATCCAGTAAGTTTACGGAGGAATTACTTCTAATTGACGACATTTGAATAACCCGATTTGGATCATTCAAATAATTCGAATTAAGTAATTCCAATGATATAAATTCAGTGATTCGCAAAGATAAAATATAAGAATAGAGAAATTATGAAGAATCTGTGTTTAGGATTTATACAAAGCCGTCGCGGCAAGGAATCCAGTGATCGACATTGCCGCCCTGTTTACCATACCAGATGTCCCGGACCGGTAAAGAATTAATGTATTCTTAAAGATTTTTCCTAGCTCTGAATTATCACATTTCATATTGCAGTCGCAATACTCTGATTGTGAGTAAGAAAGACAAAAATTGCATACCATCAGGATGTGCAAGCGTAATTGCAAAATAAAATCTAGTCAAGAGTAAACGATAATTAAACGAGAAATATAAATTAACCAACGGCGGAAATATTAATTTTAGGAACCGCCTTCTATTCATTTGTTAATTAATTTCCTCTAACCTTCAATTTCAGGACTGCCGTTATGGCGAATTATTCTTACGATCAGCCGATGCAAATGTCGGAATCTGATCAAGTCGAAATGCTGGTGAAAATGTTTAAATCTTCGCCGATTATCCACGTTGATAAAGTTAAAGCACCGACATTGTTGTGTATCGGTTTAAATGATTTGGCCGTGCCACCGTCACAAGAAAAACTCTGGTATTACCGATTACATGCAAGCAACGTTAAAACCAAGTGAGTCTGCCTTGGGAAATTTAAAAAATGATGAAAGTCGGTGTTTGGATCTCATTTTACACAAGTGCAATACACATTTTATTGCAGGGTACTGGTGTACGAAGACAATCATCCGTTAACATCCGGCAGTGGTGAAATCGACCATGTTATCAATGTATGTTTATGGTTACTGGAACATACAACTGTAAATGGATCAGAGAGAACACCTGAAGAACAATGAATACGATGTGAACATAAGAGTACTGATTTTGTTGATAGTTTTATTATCACAAATTCAATATTTACATGATATATCGTTATGTATAAGATTCGTAAAGGTACGTAACAATAATTCATCAAAATATACACATGTCCGAAGCAATGTATAACACTATAAAATTTTGTGTACTTTATACCGGGTGGTTCACTAAAAGTGTTACAAGTTTATATCTCTGGAATTATGAAAAATAGGATGCTCCCGTTTGCCATGGAGTGTTCGGTCATAAAGAGAGTATTACCTGATATAATTTTTATTTTTTAATTTGCAGGCGCCAACGACATTTCAAGGTCACATTGATTTTTTTGTCGATGAACATAAGGTTTGTATTACTTACTTTTGACCTTGAAATGTCCTTGGCGCCTCCAAATTAAAAAATAAAAATTATATTAGGTAATATTCTCTTTATGACCGAACACTCCATCGCAAACGGGAGCATTCTATCTTTGATAATTCCAGAGATATCAACTTGTAACACCTTTAGTGAATCACCCGGTATATAGGATATAAAATTTGGTATAAATATATGTCACATGTAGCTAAGATATATTATGTACGATATCAAATTAATTACACTATACCGAGTTTCATTCCTTCTTTCAATAAATATATATTTGTAATATATATTTTTTTGTGACAAATTGTACGGATTGGTGGAATGCATTTACTTAAAATAAAAATGAAATACATGTATTTAATTGAGACAATACGTTAACAAAAAATTTGTTGTTAACGCTATACTGAAAAGGTTGGTTACTATTGCTATATAAACATTGTGTTCTATACGCGGGGTTTAAAATAGATTATTTTTCGTACTTGTTTGGTTGAAAAAAAAAAATAATAAAATGTATGAAATACGTCCTTCGTACATATTGTTCGACCACTGCCATGTTAACTTACTTAGGTGGGAACAAAAATACTTTGTACAATTGTAACAAAAACTAAATTAAATTTTGCAACATGACTGCTGAAGTTATTAAATACTGCATTCCTCCTCCAACTTCGAACACTGCACGAAGCATGATACACGTGCAAACAACAGATAATGTTGTTTTCTAAATGGATCCATATTTTCGACGTTCAATAATTGGTTAATTCTTCTACAGAACTAAGTCGCTTGTGCCACTTATTGTAAGTTTATACTTGTTTTGAATGATATCACTTCTTTTTATTTTGCCAGAAATCGTACCTATTAGAAGTCATTTTTACGATATTTTTACTTTCCTATTATTATACATAGGAGGTTGTCGATCGAAAATGAGTTTGAAACAACTCTTTAGAGTATTCAGAATCAGATTTCACAAGAGTCCCCGAACGTTATATCACCAATTTTGATTAAATTTGGATTGTTTGCAGGGTGCCATCTCCGATTTAGCTCCAGACGGTCACTGTGGGTAAAATAGACCCAACGCATTTTTGACCTAAAAAACGACCGAGTACTCCAATGGAAATGGGCCTTGCGCCGCCATTTACAGTTAGTCGGGACCCTCGACTACCCATTCCCGCCGGCGCCATATTTTTAGGACCGTTGGTTTGTACTGGTTTGTACACAAAATGGACTTAACAGCGATCCCAAGGTCCTTATCTCCCGCTGTAACTCACTTGTTCAAGGCCCATTGACACAAGCCGGCAGCCTGTGGATTTCGGTAGGCCTCGCACATCGTTTATTTTTCCACGGACGCACTTCGAAGACGACGCAGGGCAGGCCTATGGACGGCTATACGGTCCGAAAAATCCGATTTTGCCGCGTAAGACCTTCTCTTTTCCTCCCTCGCTCCCTCGCAGTCACTCCGGGTAAAAGCACATCGACTAGGGCCTGCGTGGTTGCATTCCGACTACCACACCACTCTATACTCGGTGAGGGTATCATCGGCAGGCCTCACTTATACGCCTTTTCTTTCCTTCCTTAAAGATAGAGTTAATTACGAATTAATTATTTAATTTCATTATGAAATTTCAATGCTATTTCATTGGATATATTTCATTTAATTATCTTTACCGATGATTTCAAGTTCATGAAACCATCCTTCTTCCTCTATCGCTCCCTTGCGGTCGCGGTATCTGTCGCAGATTACCGTCGGTGCTACCGCACTTCTACTTCTAGCCGTCCATAGCCGTCCTGGGTATAAGCGAGGCCTGCCAGCGCTACCCTCACCGAGTATAGAGTGGTGGTAGTCGGAATACAACCACGCAGGCCCTCGTCGATGTGCTCTTACTCGGAGTGACTGCGAGGGAGCGAGGGAGGAAGAGAGAAAGTTTTACGCGGCGAAGTCGGATTTTTGCGGACCGTATAGCCGTCCATAGGCCTGCCCTGCGTCGTCTTCGAAGTGGGACCGTGGAAAAATAAACGATGTGCGAGGCCCACCGACATCCACAGGCTGCCGGCTTGTGTCAATAGGCCTCGAACAAGTGCGTCACAGCGGGAGATAAGGACCCTGGGATCGCTGTTAAGTCCAACAGTGTACCTAGCAGTCGTTGAAAGCGGACGTGTCCAAATTTTGGGGTCTATTGGACCCAGTGTGACTACTGCGTTATAATTCGATTTTATGGTTTTTTTTTCGTTTTTTATTGTCTTGAATTGAAGAGGTAAGTACACAGTGTTGTTTTTCGTTGATTAGAATTTTCAGAACATTTTTGTTGTGTGTAATTTTGTTAAAGATTATGGCTTATCACTTTCGCTCCCGCGCGATTCCAGAGGAATTGCTAGAAGAACAGGAGGAAGAGCCTGTTCTTGGTGGAGATGAGTCTGATGATTTCGAAGACTACGTGTCTGGTCAATCGGAGGAATCGTAGAGTGAAGACAGCGACGAAATGGACTCCGAAACAGAGAACAGCGCGCTGAGCGAGAGGCTGCAGCAGTCTTGGGCACGTTGCCGACGGTCGGCATTTTTGAGAGGCATAAACGGTGATAAGTGGAGAATGGAAACCGTTTCCCGCCATTCAGGCCGACTACCGTAGAACGCTCAGATTGTTGTTCCTGGGCCGATAAACACGGACGCGTCGTCGATTGAGAAGTTTTAGAATCTTCTCATAAATGACGAAATGATAAATATAATTGTCCAGCACACAAATGCAAAAATTGAGTATGTGTGCGCAAAAATGATGGATGAAGATAGGGAAACGCAAACATATCACCATCACACCGATGCGAACGAGATAAAGACCTACATCGGCTTACTGTAGTACAGCGGGATGTGGAAGCAGTCGTCGGTGCATTACGAACGGCTATGGGACAGAACTCACGGTATCACGGTCTACAGATGCACGATGCCCAAAGCGAGGTTTATGTTTTTGTCGGTAACTTTGCGTTTTGACGATAAATCAACGAGAAGTGCAACCGATAAATTTGACCCAATTCGTGCTATCTGGAACATTTTCATTAGCAATTGCCAAAGATACTATAAGCTGCACAATAATTGCACCGTCGACGAGCAACTTCTTGATTTCCGTGGTGGATGTCCATTCGGAATGTATATAAAGTCAAAGCCGGATAAGTACGGTTGGAAAAACATAAGCTTGAATGACGCCTCTACATCGTACATGGTATAATATTTCTGGATATTATTTTGCGTTTTTATTTATAATTTTTGATAATGTTATATTTTCATTTTTTTGTGGTATTACGTCATCCCTTATCTCGGCAAAACAAGCACTCCACCAAACGAGTCTGTCTCCGAATATTTCGTGCTAGAAGTGACAGCTCCAATCCATGGAACAAATCGCAATATTACTTGCGATAATTGGTTTACGTATGTGCCCATTGCCAAGCAAATGCTAGAGGCGCCATACGGATTACCTATCACAGAAACCATACGAAAAAACAATCGAGAAATCCCGCAAGCAATGAAAATTGCCGAGAGTACACAGCCAGCATCCAAGTATTGCTTTAATAACAATCTTACTCTCGTATCTTATACGACCAAAAAGAACAAGATCGTATTGTTGCTGACTTCCCACCTGCACAGAAACACGAAGAAGACAAACAGAAAGCCGGATATCGTTCATTTTTACAATAAAAACAAGGGCGGAACTGATTGCGTCGACTTGCTCTGCCACACCTACACTGTCAGCCGCAAAACAAACAGATGGCCCATGCGCGTTTGTTTGGCATTTTGGATCAAGCGATTGTCAATGCAAGAATTTTGGTAAAATGCAAAAATAGGGCACGAAGAGACAGGAGTAGTGACTACAATATCATGTCGCAATAAAGTTTACTTATATTTAAGGAATTATCTGCAGGAACGCTATACCGTTCCAACTATTCGCAAGGACGTAAAATTGGGCATTGCGAATATCCTGCTCCTCCAGGACAGGCCTGCGTTCGTAGAGTATCGTCCAAAATTAGAAAAAAAGAAAGATGTGAAGTTTGTACAACAGGAAGCGACAAAAAAACAAGTTCTGTCTGTCCATCGTGGGTTTGGCCGATGTGCGATAAGCACCGTCCTTATGTTTGCAACGAATGTGCGTATGGCATTGAACAAACTATTAATTAAAAATTTCTTTTTCTTACCGTGTGAAATGTGTAATACAAAAATATTTTTTTCAGATTTTTAAAACTATTTTTTATAAGTATGTATATAGCCATTCTAGCATAAAACTGTCTTTCTACTTTTTTCGCAAAAAGTCACACCTTCGTACCTCATAAATAAATATAGTTTTTGAAACGGCCGCATAAACTGCTATAATCAGTCGAAAGTGCATTGTCTGAGGATTGAAAATCCGTTCGAAATATTGAAATATCTTCAAAATTCAAAAAGTTACATTAGTTTTTGTGAAAAAAAAAACACTTTTTTTACCTTTTTTTTAACAATTTTTTACAGATGTTAAATTAATATTTTGCAAATTCGACCCATACAGTCTTTTTAAGGAAGGTTTGAGCTACAACAGAATAATTTTCTTTTTTTTTTACGGTTGCCTACACTTTTTTATACACGTCCAAACTCCCTGGGGTCTATTATACCCGGTGTGACCGGTTCGGGATTCTAGCGAAGTGTGACCGTAGGGGGTTAATTTGCCAAAGCCAGCCAGAACCGAGAAAATACATGTTGAACTTCGAAAATTGAAGTAAAAAATTTAAAATATATACTGTTTTCATCTAATATGACGCTACATACGTCCAAATTCATAAGAACTGTGTATTTCAATATAAGCCTTAAACCTAAAATCTAAAATGTCTGTAGCGACGGGTCAGGGTGTAAGCCTTGGCTTCCCAGAAGCCAAGGTGCGCGATGCCCTATTGCGTGATCACGCTTGAATGCTGCGCGATGGAATTGTTTTGCTGAACTATGCGCGATTATGGCTGCGGCGGTTTGTATTTAGACATTTTTCGTCAGCTCATGTCTATCAGTACTACAAAATGGACGTGATGACAATGTATAATTTGGTGGAAGACGAACCTGAAGATGAACTTCTACTACTGCCCCATTTATCCAGAGTGGAACGCGATGAAATGTACAGTGAACGGAGCAAAGATGTCTGCTACAACAACCTAATTTAGAGACGCTTAATTGATAATGAAACTGGATTTAGAGCGTATTTTCGAGTTTCTATTGTATTATTCAATTTTATCCTGAGTTATATTAGAGAACACATCAAAAAACCTCCATGCAATAGAGTTAAAAAACATATAGATTCGTCGGCCATGTCGCGCAAATGTTGCTCCTCAGGCAGCCACGATGTAATTAACGCGCGTGATAAAATTATCTCGGGCTGGAATATTCTCGCGCGTGAATTATAAAAAAACACAAACCATGGTTTCCAGTACTTTAACTTCTCCGTGATCACGTAACAGCACAACACATTCACGGATGCGTGATTATGAGAAATCAAAGTAGCTGTCCAACGTACTAATCCCGTGATCGCTGCATCGTGTCCTTCTGCTGCCTGTGACTTTTTTGACTATTTATTTTTGTTCTTTAAATATTTCTTTTTCGCGTATAAATTAGTAATTTTTTAATAAGGGAAGGTGTAATATTGTTCGGAAAAGAAGCGTAATTTCCGACGATACAGATTTTTCTGGCGTCGCGGAGTTTTGAAGAGATCTTATTATTGTACTACAACTAGTTTCTGAAAATACCTACCTGCAGGACACGTCTGCTCCTGACCAAAGGATTTCGAGATAATACGAAGGTAAACGCAGGGAGAAGCGGCGTCCTATATAACGGTCTGCAGTTTCGACCCATATTTCTGTCCTAGCTTTCGTAGTGAGAAGACGCGTCAGTTAAAATATTAAAAGATGTATGTCGAACTTCGAAGTTGTCTCAGGTCCTTCGACGGCCGAAAACGTCGATGGTGGTGAAAAAACTGTGTGCAACGTGGAAAAGGGGGATTTGAAAAATACTTGAGCACACTGCGAGAAGCTCTTCGTAGAAGATGGCCTCATGGCATGAACATTCTCCGGCAAAAGAAGCGAAAAGGCATCCTTAATGGCAGAAGATTTCTATGAGCACACGCTGGACATCTTCCGAGACAAGGTATTCGTAACGGACGATCAATTGATTGCAGTCGATGAACCTGACAGGGACAATTCGTTCGGGAGAGTTTCTGGATCCGATTCTTCGGGCGCGTACAAAGCGGAGGAAAAGAAATACACAAATTTGTATTATGTGCCAATCGACTGCAAAATAAAGGTACTGAAAATAATCCAAGCGCATCCACATTGGAGTTTGAAGACGCTCCAAAGAAATGGATGCCCCTGCCTGAAAAGCTTGCAATATCTCTCCACATGGGAAGCGGGAATTAAAAACAGAAGAACGGCGCGATACAAGTTCCAATTAAAGGTCTCTGCACACATAGTGGTAGACTAATTTATAGACTCTATAGGGTTTAAATGGCCCTGTCCCCACTCATCAACAGCGCCATGCCAGCGGCCTTACAATTTTCGGCCGGCGCCGGGCCGTTACGGCTATGTGTGCAGAGGCCTTAATAGATGCCTGGACGAAGGACCAATTCATAGAAGCACGAGAGAGTAGCCGGCAAGTAACGACGAGAAACTTGCAGCTGTGGGCGTTGGTTGCTGCAGGCCAGTTTGATAATTTCGATTTCATGGTTTCTGGAGCATGGGCGGACAGTTTTAAGACCAAACACCAGATCCGGTAACATAAAATAGTAAAATTGGTAACCAAATAGGAAACTGCGTCCATGGAGGATATTTTGGCCTCGGCCGAAACGTTTCGAATCCAGACTCGCTTATTAATTCCCCAATTCCATCCTGATTTTGTTATCAATACGGATCAAACAAGTACTTAACAAATTTTCTTCATCTTTACGGTTATTCGAAAGTATTCACCTTCACATAATTACGATTATCTCTATAAAAATATTTTTCAGGCTGCCAGTATCAACCGATAATAAATTGGACGCTGGCAGAAAAAGATTCGCAGACAATTTCGGTCGCTAGAAAAAATATGACTCATTTCTATACCGCCCAATACAGCATAACGTTGTCAGGGAAAAAATTCGTGCGCCTGTAAGTGGCAACAGATTCATTTGCACCACAAGTAAGAACTAGCGTAGCGGAGTACCTACGAACACACACGAACGTAGTAGTAGTGTCATCGAAATCGGGAAACTTGTCAACGGCTTCATATGTGGAATTTTTAAAAAAAAGTCTGTTAAACTTTATGTAAAAGAGAGTAAATTTCTTTTACTTCTGGTTTCATGGGAAGAACAAGCAAAGCCAAAAATATACGATCAACTTTTCGTAGACGAAACGTAAGGCCCAACATATAAAATTAAGATCATTCCCTACAAATGTGCGCCATTAGCCCAGCCATGCGATATTTATTTTTATAGGCTGGTCAAAAACTTTATCAAGCGTTTACAGAACTGTACATACCTAATTGAGACAAAACCCGAAATTACGTCAAGGAAAGATTGCATTAAAATTCACTCCATAGTGCACCACCAATTACCTTACCCAATTTTTTAGAGAATAATTAAGTAGGCTTTGTTCGCGTCCAAATTATGTACCAAGAGAGAAATATTCCAAAACGTAAATGATGTATGCTTCCCGACTACAATTTTACAGACACCATGTAACTGCAAATGGTCTGCGTTTATTGCTTGTGCGAGATATCGAAAGCCTTTTTGTTTCCCTTGTTTTTATGACGACTAACATTGCGGTTCGTGCGAGACATCAAATATCGTTTAAAACGATATGTTTGTAATATTCATACATTATTTGTATTATTATATATTATTCTGTATCATGTATATATTTTTGAGGTATTTTTGTTTTCCTGTAAATAAATGTTTCTTTCCAGTCTGTATTCCGCTGTGGTAGACTAATTGTAATTTATTACACCCGCCCTTATTAAAAAATTACTACTGTCTACGTAAAAGACAAAATACTCAAAGAAATAACAAACATGAAAAAAAACTACTGATTGTTGCGCTTGATCGCTCCAGCCTGAACCGCTGCCATTGATATTTTGAATGGTACGTTTAAGGTTTATACCGCAATATTTTTGAACATTTTTGTTACGATTTTGAGTGTATATGTATAGCATCACACTGCATGAAAAGAAATTGCACACTTTTTACTTCAATTTTTGAACTTCAATATGCATTTTCTCAGCTCTGGCTGAATATGGCCTTGTGCCGTTTTCCCAAATTATATTGGAGGGGGAACCCTGCAAATCCTGCAAATTTCATCAAAATCGGTGATATGACATTCTAAGGCTCTTCTTGTCGAAGAAGACGTTCGTAAGTCTTATCGTAACGTACGATACTAAATATAAGTCTTCGGTATCGCAATAAACATCGCACCGTTGTATAAAACGTTATAGAAAAGATTATCGAAATACCTCATTCTTCCCTCGTGTGAGTATGTAGTACCTTGTGCATACAATAGGAAGGCACTAAATCATACTGTACGGAGTGGTCTCATTTTAGTATACTACGCAACATTTCCATAAATAATTTAAATATAAGAAATGATTTACAAAGTTTTACTTCGCTATCTTAACTAGGATTACGAAAATATCTGGATTTCCTCAAGATCTGTATATCCAAAGATCAGGTGGATCCTGCTATCTAAAATCCTTATAGTTTCGGATACGCGGGTTCTTTTAGTATACAGACTTTTTTCAAACATCTGGAAATGTATCCCCCATAACCTACTTAGATCAATATCCAAGTATTCGTAATCATCCAAATTTCGGTTACCCTTAGACGAATTTCTTTCCGGAAACAGCTTACAATTAGTACGATACATTGTAAACTATTTTTGCCTTGGATAATACAATCTTCACAATATTATTACCGATGTCAAGACCTATCAAAGACATTCGGAAATTATAAGACATTTTCATTATTTACAGAAATATTACGCCGCGAAAATTGAAATCTAGCCACCCTGTATATCTTAAGACTACTGTGTTCAGCAGTATCTAATTAAAACATTAGATAATTCGCTGTGAATATCTTCTTTACGTTACTAAACTTACATTTACGATCTGGCAGGGTTACTCTGTTCTGGAAACAAAGAATCGTAACTGGGTGGCAAATCCTTATCCGCGACGGAAGGGGAAACGGCGACTTCTAACATCGGTGCCGAAGGAACCGGTGAATTTACGGATCCTTCGGATTCGCGAGGCAAAGCCCCCGGTCTAGACGAGCACACGTTTGGACCGGCACAATCCAAGGACCAACACAATGTCTGTGATCTTTTACATATCCATAGACACATAATAAATATGATGAAGCACAAAATCATGATGCTCACAGCACCCACTGTTACTTTGGTGCCGGTTCCAGTACTGATCACTTCATTACTTTTGTTTGGACAATTGTCTTCATCCGAACAGACTTCGGGTGCGCAATTGTACATGCCGTCACAGACGTACTCACTCCGGATGCAGATGTTGGGGCCAACAGTTTTAAATCTTTCTGTATCTACGTTGTCGCAGCCTGTACATGGAAAAAATGGAAAGCGTGATACATGATTAAGCGACAAGTGACTACTGTCATTCATGCAAATATGTGTTTTCTACACAGAACAGACGTCACAGAAAGCCGTGCAAAACATTTAACTCTTTAATTATTCCATGGTAATATATTCAGTTACGCAAATTATAATGAAGTATATCTCTATTTCAGTCACGTTCCTTTACATTTCTTGTATAAATATACAGATTTGGATAAACATGTGCCACTTGGCAATATACAGTGAGACACGGTTATCAGTCAAGTTCTATTTCTTTCAAGTATATTATGTGAAAGGGAAACTTAAATATTTGCAAATATCATGCAATAATACAGTATATTACGTTTCATTCCCCTTTCCACGTTGAAAACTAAATAATTCAGAACTTACTTTTATATGGAGTATAAACTATACTAAGGTCAAGCGATTCTCCGTCACGCAGCTTCTCATGGGAAATAAATATCTCAGTTTCTAAGATGCCACCAGACTTCCGTTCGCTTGGGTCAAACTCGTCGTAAGTGGTCTCTGGCGATAGCCGTCCTGACTGTGGTTTGCTATTCTCCGGCTCGGGGACTAAATAGTATTTTACTTTACTGCGATCGATCGAGCCGCAAAACTTCTCCGTCCAGTGATAGTCTTTCCGCTTAAACTAAGAAATGGCTCGTATTATGGCTTTGGTTGTTTGGTTCAGTTGGACGTTACCTTTGCTCGCAATTTGATGGGAATCAGCATAATTACCTGCACATAGTCTATACAATGAGTTCCGTTTCGCCTGAAAGACATTTTCTGTATAACCCCGAACAAACCGTCCCCTTTGCCCGCCTTGAAAGCGAACTTGCAATGAACATCGTGACGACCGTCCCATCGGTCGAAGAATACGTGTTTAGGTTTAACGATCACCGCGTCGGTCGTGATATCGATTTGGTTCTTATAGCTGGAGAAACAAATCTTCTCGTACTCCAAACCGTCTGAAAGGAAGCGGTTATACCCGTTAAACGTCCGCAACGACACGAGAAAGCGTTACTTTCTCACACAAATTCTTACACTCCTCATAATAATCGGTGCTTCGCGTGCAGGTGGTGTAATTCACGAAATTATTCACGAAGAATAACAAACAAAGAACTCGCGTGACATCCTGCCGAGCCATTTTCGCGCAAGGAACTGTCATAAAGCCATAAAGAATACACAGTAACGTCACCGTTGCCACTTCGAGTGACGAGGCCCGTAATAGGAAGAACGATTTCTGGAAACGATTTCACGGGAAATATCCGACGCAATAATAACGTTACGAGGGTAGGAGGGGGTGGAAGAACGATATTTTTCGCAGAATCGTATGATGTTCACCGTCTTCCAGGATACGTCATACGGACGTATCAAAACAAAACGAATTTGTCTCTCTCGCTTTTCGATAGCTAGAGATTCGAGATCGACGTTCTCGACGGCCTTCGTTTTATTTCGGATCCTTTCTTTTCCTTTCCGTTAATACGCGATCGAAGGAAAGATTACTAAGGAATGAGGGAGACCGGTTGGTTATCGAGTAGAATGAGAGTAATCGAGGTGGATTATGGTAAAGTCGAAACAGGTAAAACGTCTGCGAAGACGGTGGAGATATATAACGAGAGCTGTGTGAGTAATTTATATAGTCTTTGATGGTTTCTTCGATGTGTATAGAGCAATTTTCTTTTTTTGTCAATAATATCAGGGATATAGAATTTACGTGATGACAAAAACTCATGTTCATATTTTTATAAATTTTCGTTTCTATTATGGTAATATTTTTTTCATACTTTTCGGAATGAACGAAACCTTTGTCCCATTTGGGCACTCGATTTTCTTATTCTTAACGAGTATTGCACTTCATCCTTTTTTAAAGCAAAGAAAGTATTTGAGAACTTTACAAATTAAGATTGCTTGTTTCTCTTTTCTAGAACGAGCTGATGTACGAAGCTCAAAGGGACCCGGTGACGAATCCCCTGGATCACGTTTTTCATTTACACACGTACGCATGGACATTAGCCCCGCAGGAGAAATTTATTTGCGAGATACGCTATCGTCCGTTCATCGCGTTTTCTACGAACGTTGATTACTTTAATATCGTAGATTCAAGCGGCGTTTGCTTAAAAATTGTTGCTCGTGGACGTAGCATTGGTACGGATTTTTAAGACAACATCTTGTGGTAGTATTGCACAAAAATTGAATTGCAAATTTCGAAAAGGGGCTCATCTCTGAAACTTGCACAGTTTTCAGGAAACAAAACAAACTGATCATCTGTTGAACCATTTGACTTACATGTTAGAGAAATTTTTTCTTTAATTACAGATCATTGTGTAATGTTCTGACCAGAGGCGGGACTACCGTAAGCAAGACCCGCAACGCGGGGGGGCCCAACATTATGGCATCAATCAATTTTTTATTTTATTAAAATTATCCCTGATTTTAATTGGTTTAATCAAAAGTTGTTTGTTTTGTCCGGTGGCCCTAAATTATTTTGGGGGGGGGGGGGGGGGAGAGGCAAACACTTGTAGTTCCGCCACTGGTTATGACCAAGCAAAATAATATCCTTAAAGGAAAATTTGATGGGAAAAACGATCGTTAGAGTTTTCCGATGTGAAATCTTTTCGAAATTCATCCAAGGACGTTGGTGGTTTTTGGCATTGAAATGACATTTAAAAAACACGGTCATTGAAAATAATAAAACTGCAACATTTTTCTTTTACATCTCACTTTATTTTTTTGACTTTTGATTACGAATAGAAAAATATCCCGGCCCCCATAAAATAAAGTTTTCATTTTTATTAAAAATTCTTCTTCGATATTCAGTTGTCGTCTAGAATGCCTTCGTTAGAAGTTTTCAAAATCATTTCCCCGAGATGAATTTCGAAATTTGATTTCGAAATTTAATTCAGGATGTCAAGTCTTTTTCATCCCTATTGAAACCAGATATGGTCGCGTCTCGCTCATAAAATGTTGGTCTGTATGTGTACATGTAAAAAAGACGGAAAAGTAAATTTAAAAAAACTTGCAATTCAATTAAGAGCGCATTATTTGGGCAATCGAAAAAATTTCTTGTTAGATTGAGAACATCAGGTATATCAATTTAGGCCCAGAAGTGACGGCTTCGCCAATGAAAATTGCCATGATTTCCGAAAATACGACGTGCGAAACCAAGAAACGGATAAAACTTACGAATAAATCAAATATAATGGTCATCTTTATGTTCGACATAGACGAGAAGCACGAATCATTTAAATTAGATATGACTCATGGTACTATCAAACCCAATTCTCATAAATATATAATCGTTACGTTTATTCCTCTGGAATATGGAAAATATAGTTGTCATTTGCCCTGTTTAATACTGCATCAGGTAAATCTCAGAATAGAATATAAAGTATTCGAATAAATTATGCAACATTTTTTCGAGAACAAGAAATTGTTTGATTTTGTATTCAGAAAAAGAAGAAAAAAATAGTTGAAATTAATGTTTAATGCGATTCATCCGTATGTATTGTTTAAAAAACGATCAGTATAATTGGTCTTCCATGAGATTAAATTCTAGTAGAAGTAATTTGCCATAATTTCGGTATAACGGCTTTGATAAAAGATAAACTTTTACAAAACAGGATCCAATTATTATCGAATTGTATGGATATTGCGGTCCTTCGCGGTGCATAAAAGATGATGTAAAGTGCTTTAGTTATCGCTGGAAAATAAGAAATGGCTTCGAAGGATACATGAGCCTTACCGCGAATAAGATATTTTCTAAAGATTGGCATCCAATATCATTATCGAAACATTATTTTGACTTTGGTCAATCCGTGGTGAATGCGGAAAGTGATCAACGAATTCCACAGGCTATATGTCTGACGAATCACAGTGACTCAGATTTAATCATTAAATGGGAAAAAGGTGAATGCTTTTCGTAAAGCTGAAAATAAACACGAAAGGAAGTATACGTATACTTGTGCTCATGATTATGAAAGCGGTCTAAGTCAAAAAATAAAAAAAATGTGTATCGGTTGTTTTGTGCCACATTCTTTAAAATCAAATGCAATAAAAAAGACATTAAAACAATTTGTTTTGCACCACTTTTATAAACATGGGATCATGAACAACTTATATTTACAATTTATCACACCAAAAAAATATAAAATAATTTCATATTTAAAACGTGAATGACGATATTAATAAATTACATCTCGCAGATATTAATGGGATCTTCGACGTAACACCAAGCGCAATGGATGTACGTAAACGTCAATCGGTTTTGTTCGATATATATTTTAATCCAAATATGGAAAGTAATCTCTTTGGAAGAGAAATTGTCGCTTCGATCTGTCCTAAAAACGAAGATGCCAACGTGGAAGTATTTTTGTTTCCGTTCCTTACGTCGGTGCGAGCGATTGGTTCGATTTCCTCATTTTCGTACAATTCGTTCAAAGTTTGGAGGATAACTTCAATCTTAAGGGGTTTTGTACCTGTGAGTGGATCAAAGAATCGGTTTTTTTAAATTGGATTTTCGTACAATATAACATCTAAGGAATGATTTTCTACAATTTTATGTTTCGATTCCCAAAATTGACAAAGTTACAGCATTTCGAAGTTTGAAAATGAATGCGGGGTCAATTTTGTAATTGTAAAGTATGATATTGTTGTGTTAGAAACATGATTTTAATCGGCACCAGAGGCAGCAGGATATCCTGTACAAATTTCAGAGCAATCCAACGTGTAGTTTTTGAGATTTTTGACTCGTCGATTAAAAAATGTATGATTCGCCGGGACTAAAAATCTCAAATATTACACTGCCGATGGCTCTGAAATTTGTGCAAGATATGCCACGTCTTACCGGCTTTCGTCCCTACAAAAATCATGTTTATAAAACAACGATATTATACTTTATTGTTGCAAAATTGATCCCGCATTCCTTTTCAGACTTCGAAATGTAGAAGTTTGTCATTTTCCAAATAGTTAATTATGGTGCTAACAATACCGCCATCTTTCTGATTAGGGATAACTTAAAAATTTTAATTTTGGTTTTTGTGAGCCAAATAAAACCAATAAACAATTGACTAAAACTATTTAACAAATTCTCATGTATGGCCAACAAATAGTCAAACAAATTACAAACAGAATACCGTTAGACGTATCAAGAGACAAGGTTTTGTCTGGGACCAACTAAGTATATATGTAAAAGTACGTGACATAGATCTATCTAGTATCTTTTCAGGAAAAATCGAACGAGGGTTTTTGGAACGATTAAAAAAAATGCATGAAATCCGACCAATTTTTGGGCCGTTCATACGTAGAAAACCCCTTAAATTACGAGAATCGAATTAATAGGAGGATTGAAGCGTGAACATTTTGCAGGTCATTCTTTTCCAATCGAATGCTATGGATGGATTCCGCAATATGATATACCTCAGGCAGTGGTAATGCCACCGTGCGTCCCACCGTTTCCGGTGTACACGACATTTCTGATTAAAAGATTCGGTCATTTGCCACTGATGTTCCATTTTGTCGCGCCATCGACTAGTAGATTTATTGTGAGGCCAATGCTGGGTTTAATCCGCCAGTACGGTATTACGATAAATATTTTTGTGACAAAACTTCCAACTGCAACCGATAAATAAACGATCGATGCTCAGAAAAATTAGAGTCAAGAAATTACGTTTCCCTGATATGAAACAACTTGAGCTTGGTTCTATTTTTTCTATTTTCAAATCTTTGAAGATTACCAGAATTTGTGAAGCGTTGAACGGATTATATTAAAATATATTGATTATAGTGTGTGTTGTTAAATACCGCTAAACAAAATTGTATGACTAATTACGTGTTAACAAACGTTGCAGCAATTATCAAATAATAACGCTGGCAATGACTCCGAAACCGGAAAACAACCAAATATACGTGGAACGATGGGCAGTGTATTTTAATGGGAATCGGAAAAGTGAGGCTTACATCGATTTTAAAGGATACGCGGAGTACGCCAACGTCAAGTTTAGTAACAACGATGCTGTAACTTTCAACACGGTTTACCCGCGTTGCGAACAGGTTGAAAAAGTAATGATGCGAAATGTCACTCGCCACAGAATACGGTAAATGTGCAGCTAATAATAATCAATAGTAATGAAGCCCATAAAAGTTAAGTAAATGGTTAGTTAGTGTTAACATAAGGACTGTCGTTTCAACGTTTTTTCGTAATGTTGATCAGGTATCAATTTCACGAGATACCATCGGAACTGACAATTCAAAACTCACAAGGAGAAATTGATTCCAACGATATTTTGTCTGGAGAATGGTCCTTTTGTCCCGAGGAGAGCGATGTGTATTACGATTTTCAAGTAGAATGTGTTGTGCATGCTGTAAAAAATGAAACTAGCATTGGACCAAAAAATTGCGTGAATATACGCGTTGCTGGAGGAAGCGAAACTGGACTCTTGGTGGTGCCTAATTCCTCTGCCCATCGAATTTAAATATTTACAAATCTCTTTTTGCATTTTTTTTCTCTCCACTGAAATTTACAACACATTTGGTATTTTTTGCTACATATAAGTGAAATAGAGAATAATAATCGATCGCTTCTTTTCCTTTTATGTTTCAACTTTGTACAATTTATGATTTGTAGCTATGTAAATAAGGAGTGTGACTGATAAATAATAACCATAATGATGATAATCACTATCAAACACGATTTTATTACAGGCGATGCCAAATGAATTAAACTTCGGTGAACTAGAATATAACAAGACAAAAACGCTCAGTTTCCATGTGTTCAATTTGAGCACAGTAAATATTTATTATAAATTAATTTGCACTCACCGTGATTGGCCGTTTGGAAATATTGACAATGACGTGGAAGTACATCCAGCTTCCGAGACAGTTTTTTCAGGGTCACACGAGAAAATTATCGTTTCTGTTACGCCTCGTACGCCAGGATATTATCAATTTGTTATTCGCTACGTAATCAGGATCAATTGTTCGGGCGATAGATTGATATCCGAACAAACTCCTAGAAATATTTGCGACGTCAGCTGCACGTGCGTATTGCCCACGTTGAAGGTATAAGAATTGCAAATTTAAAATTAAACGGCACAAGGTATTGCATATTTATTTTATATTAGAATGATACAGAATGTTCCGTAAATAATATTCAGGTGAACTAGATATCTTTAGTAATATTCAGGAAATATTTTTCTTCAGTCCGAACATTTTTTACGAATGTCTTATTGACGACAAAAAATATATTTTTAACATCAAACAAAATTCTTATGTAATATTTTGTGCAATACGAAATATTATAAGTGTTTGTAATGTGTAAATTTGTATGTTTGCAACAGGTGACAAATTTGGGCTGTTATGGATTTTATTCTAATATGAGCAAGACTTTCCTATGGGAATCGATGCGAATAAATGCGTGAGTTAACTTTAAAGAAATCGTTTTAGTTATTTCGCAAAACATTCTTCATGAAAAAATTGTCAAAATGGTTTAATCGTGCAGATTTAATGGAATGTTGGAGAGCATATTGCCAGGGGAAAAGAGAACATTAAATATAAATTTCGATCCGATGATCGTGAACGAAGGATCGATTATTATAAAATTAATTATCATGAATCCATCGTGTATCACGGCTTCTTGGAAATTGAAGAGAATATATCGATGCTCGTGCAAGCCTATCATTAAAAAGAAAGGCCTTTCGTTACTTAGTGTTGAATTTGATTGTATTCACGATAAACTCTGCACCGTGAATCCGAAATCGGGAATTTTAAAAGTACGAATTTTTGTTCTCGTTAATAATAATATGATTTAAGTTGATTTTCTAAAAACTTTTGAATTTCCTTTTTCTTATTATTTTTCTTATTATTATAATTAGCATCAGCATTATTAATTCTACGAGAAAAGTGCTATGCCCAGAAATGTTTCTTTATTTTTTTTCTTTTAATACAGCGAAACGAAAGTTCGTTGATCACAATAACTTTACGCTACGCAACACTTGGAAAAAGTGAGATAAACTGGGACTTCGAGCTTGATCACGATCGTCACATTTTTTTGAACATGAAAATCAAATGCTTATCAGGATCTGAATGTGAACTTCACTTTTTAAGTGGAACTTGTTTGAAATTTGGAAAAGTTTTCTTCGGCAACAAAGAGGCGATGTGTAAGGTTGTACTCAATTTTTACTGTACCACCGCAAACTCAATTCAAAAGTAATACAATTTTTAACAAATGTAATCGATAAAAACAAAATTTAATCATTTTATTTTTAATTTCTTCAATAACCACATGAATTTTTAGGCACATTGGATACAGAACGCAACTAATTGCAATTTACCGTATTCCATAAACGTCACTCCACTTTGTAAATTAAATGAAACATACAATTGTAAAATATTTTCGTGCGAAACTCAGTCTGGCATCGTCAAAGCTGGATCATGCGAACCAATTTTTCTAAAGTTTCAACCTAGGATGTTTGGAGAGTACAAGGTACCATGGTTATTATTATAAAGTAGCTTCCCTTTATATTTTAAACGAAACAAACTGTTCTTTAAATTTTTTATAATGTAAATGGCTCCTTAATTATGCAGAAAATAAAAATGTTACTTCATCATTGTTTGTAAGGTAGCGTTACCCGTAAAATTAGGCGATCAAAATGCAGAGTTGATATTAGAAGGGGAGGCCTCTTGCGACTTCAAAACGACAATAATCGGGGAATCGATGCCCTCGTGTTGCGTTTACAAACCTGAAGAGTTCTCCGTGCACTTTAACAGAGATTGCGTAAACATATGGAATATTGGCATGTATGACCGTGTCGTTAAAATGCTTCTGGTGCACAACGATTTGAAACTTGACGCACTCGCTTACAAATGGAAAAAGTATACTTTTTTAGAATATAATTTTTTGCACTTCTAACGTTATTTCCAGTTCCTTTAAAATTTAACGATTTTTTTTTATAAAATCACTGTTTAAATTCTTCGTATTATAATTATCACTGAATATTTTTAGTCAAAAACTCCCAGGAGTACTTCGCGTAGAAATTCATCCAAGAAAAGGTATAATACAACCGAAAACAGTGCAAAGTTTTCGTGTGGAAATCTACAGTGAAGGATACCCGTGTAAAATCGACCTTAATATACCGTGTAAACTCTTTAATGCTAGTGACAGAAGAAAATATCAGAGAAGCATCCTCCAGTATGATATTTTAAGTAAAGAATTAGAAGGACAATTTACAATTACAGAAAAAGGTACCCACGTTCCGGTAAGTGAAACAGTGTGTCAAAGTTAAACTTGAATTAAATACATTTCTTCATTTCGTACGCGTGAATAATTAACATAGGTTTCACGCGAATGATTATCATTAAGCAAATTTAACACCGATTTAGAAATCGTGGTTAGAAATACTGAGGGAACCAGAAATATTTTATAAAACATTAACGGTGCGCTGTTACACAAATGCGCCAGAAAATGAAAGTTTAACAATTAGTTTGTCCCAAGAATTAATGAACGCTCCATCAAATCAAATTTTTATCGAGAAAAACGCAAAACGAACTAATCTGAGAGAGGGAAAAGAGTTATCCGTATCGTTGTTCATTTTAGAATGCCTACTGTGGTAAGCTTTTAAAATTTCGAAATTGTCGCTTAATTATTGCGAACTGTAGCACTCAATTTTTGATTATCTACAGTGTTTCAACATTTTTAAACCACGAACCGTACCTACAATGGTTTATTTAAAATTTCCATCCATTATTATTACCTTTGGCCAAAATTTGATTTCTTGTAGGGACATTGTGAATAGTAGACGAATGGAGAGTATAATTCAAGAACGTTTAGTACGCACAAGGAATTTGAATTATTCACAATTCGTAATGAATCTCGCAGAGCGAAAAAGAGCGGAAAAGAGATCATATATATCGCCACCAAGTAGAATCATTGGCTCCATATTGGAGAAAGTAAATGGGGATTCAAACTTACTATAATTTTTCTGCGAACTCTCCTGCGTAATTCAGTTTGTCGTTAAACGTGACTAAGATTAAAATATTGTAATTTACAGCTACTATTTATTATAGTTCACGAGGAGTTTTCTTTAGAAACAGCTCATTTAATTCCCGAGGAAGATATCAGGCATTTAAATTACTTACGGATGTTAACTGAAGAAAACAAGAGTGGTTTTGAAGAAGGTAAACCAATTTGTAAGACGATTTAATTTTGCAGAACAAAGACTTACTTTGGTATTTTGCAGGTAACGATATACCACTTAACGATGGCACGATTCCCGAGAAGAACGTAAGATCCGCATCAGCAGTGTCGTTTTTGGAATAATTCATCATACCTCGTTACAAAGAATAATTTTATTACGAAACAGAAGCAATTCTACGTAGCTACTGTTAACTGGTTTCCCGTGTAAAAGGATCTGGAATACGTTTAAATACAGCTAAGAATTTGTCGCCTTTGTTTCGTGTCACTTTCTGCCCTTCTTCTGAACTTTCATACAGTTTCTCCACAATAGGATCTGCCACCTTCAAAAAACAAACAGTTGATTACTTAAGCGTTTTAGCGTGGTTTGTACTTTCGTACAGATAAGTGATTATACAAATTTTCATAATAAGGGAGAAATTTAAAAAATCCTACCAAGTCGTCCTTGGAAATACTTTCGAACAAAGGATGTTCAGTGAAATGCTGAACTATCCATTCGTGTAAATCTTTAACATCCGTCACGGTATACACCACCGCCTGCAAACAAAAGTTTATAATTATGTACGACATAAAAGTTATTTAAAGCATGATGGTGTTCTAAAATATTACCCCTTCGGCCAAGATATAAGCATATTCCGCTAACAGTGTTTTATTTATTATTCGCCACTTATGCTTTGATCGTTTGAAGTGTGGGTCTGGATACAAGAAGAACATCTTTTTGAGCTATTGAAATAAATCTCTGCGATAATAATAGATCCAATGTCTTGATTGGTTATTGCTTTACAAGAAAGTACAGATTTAATTTGTACCTGTCCTTTATAAAAATAATTTGGCAAGTACTTCATTGCGTTGGTTCTCAAGCACGCTATATTTTGATACTGTCCAGGATTCTGGGATCGTAATGCTGCGATACGATCCATAACATAGTCTGACACCTTTACCCTGATTTCCATACCAAGGATCAGATTATCGGGGAACATTGGCGACAATGTAACTTTTACATAAATATTTTATTAATAATTTCTGTGTGCTATCAATATCAGGGAAAGCAGAAACGTACCAAGTAAACCTCCGTAACCACAACCGACGTCTGCAAACTCTACTCTCCGCTGATGGTTTTCCTTAGTTTCTGTGTCGGTTGGAAAGTAAAATGGATATAACGAACTCCATTCCATCGAGCCAGGTTTTACAGGACTGTAAAACAATTATGCTGATTCGTATTTATCCGTTTGGGGTAGGAAAATAGATTTTCTTTCACGATATAATATTTACGTACTATTCTATACAGTGATCCGCAATCGGATTTGAATGTGCACGCTGCCTGTAATATCTTTTTTGCGGTAATGCAAGTGGTTCGGACATGTTCGTTTAATAGGAAAATGAGCCTTCTGAAAAAGACACATTTTTTCTGTAATTATGACGTAGAAGTAGAAGAGAGATCCAGAATATTAACACAAAAACATGTACCGGTAAAGTTCGACAGAAGCAGCTGACCAAAGCTGACCACAGCTGACCCGCTGCAAGCGAAAGTAAAACTGAACGGAACAGAACGACGTTGGCGATTAAACTAGATTAACCTAACCTAGCGACGACCTAACTAAACTCAACTAAACTGACGAAACGTGAAATAGCCTATACATACATACATACATAGCGATGAGCGATGAATGAAAATGATGATTTGATTATCGATATACCTACTAAACTTACATTCTAATCCATCCCCATTGTACATATAAAGTTTAATTTTTGAATACTGCGAACTAAAATACGTACATACTCGAATACTAAGAACAAGATTCGAATACTGGAACATTTGATAAATACTCGAGTTTTAAAAAGTCGAACATTTGAAAAATACTCGAATCGTAATTACTCGAACATTCGAATAATCAATGAATATTTAAATTTGAATAATTCGATAATGCGTATATTTGAATTATGTCCGATGCACACTTCAATTTTAACATCTAGAGTTATTTTAATAACTATATTCATAGGAAAACGAATTAATGAATTTGCATTGCTAAATGTATAGTTGTATGTCTTGTATAGGTAATATAGATAACATAGCCCAGTGTTTCTGTAGCGTTCTGTAGCGTTCCGTAGAACCCTAGTGTTCTGTGGAGATCACTTTCGATTCCGTGAAAGTTAAGTGATGTTTTTCAAAACATTTAAGAAAATTACATTATATGTATACATTATACAATACGATTAAAAAATCATCAGTTGATAATATTTTATCGATATCGAAAAGAATATGAAATTTTTATTGAAATGACATCTGATTTATCGTTGCAAGAAAAATTTTAATTAATGTTCAGTTCAAAAGATGAATATCTTGAATTGTCATAATAGGCCGTGTTAGCATGGTGCTTTTATCATTTACAACCACTTATGCATATACATATGTGAAACGGGGTCCTCAGCTTATGTATCGATAAAAACGAAATACCGCAAGAGACTTGAGGCCGAAGCTGACAGGAGTATTCGACTTCCATCCATAAAGCCTAATATTAAGTATAGCTGTAATAATCAGGGATTGAAATCGATATTTATTTTTTATCCCGGATAAATCAAATGATGACTATTTTTATTTCTAGCATTTAAAAATTATTTTGTGATTTCCTTGAATAGTTATTGCCAACTTTTCCGCCAATAAATTAAAAATCATCTCGTAATAATTATTTTTAAATGGAAAACATTAAAATAAAAAATAAGTCTTAGTTCTTGAGACATATACATATATTTCGCTGAAAATAAAACTCAAAGTGCTATCCTGCTTATGATTGGACATAGCAATTTATAGTTGGTTCCATTCCATTGAGCGTGAAAAAATGTGTAAGAATCGGTTAATGAGAGCCATATACTAATTTGTAATTAATTTAATATTTTAACTGGGGTGTAATTCTTTGTAATAAAAGTGTTTGACGCAAGTCGACAACTACCAAATTATTCTGAACGTCGTGAAATTTATATTACCACCGTTTTAGGGTAAAAAAGCGAAATGACAACGAATGGGTTCGAAAATGTTTAAAATGACAAATATAGGCCCTCGTATTGAATATAGTGTGACGTCCTAGGTCGCGGATTCCCCATTTTTATTGTTTCCGGAGGGGAAAAAGGGAGGTGTCACATTAGGAACAACGCAACTGCAAGTCCATAAGTTTAATCGGAAGGGTTTTGAGTTTTATTTTGTGCGGAAAAAAATGTCGTTCAGAAAGTAGTTATTACTGTTTGACAGCAAAATTTCACTCAATAATAAGTAATAAGTCAAATGTTGACAATTAATTTTCAATTAAATAATCAATCTTACCGATCAACTTTGATTTATATTTAAAAATCAACAAAAAAAATAACTGTTATTTCTTTGTATCATCAAAAAATTAATTCCCCAATTCAACCCCTGGTAATAATAAAAAGTAATACCACTCATGTCATTAAAATAAACATTTCAAAGTCCTGTTTATCAGTTATTTTAAGCACTTGGTTAATATTTTTAATGTGTACAAAATATCATTTGATTTAAATAAATATTATTATTTTTTGAAGTAATTGTCATTCTTGTTGCAAATAATCTTTATACAGAATATTGCATTAAAACTATTGAAACACAGTAGGGGTTCCACGATAAAAGTGGACATTAGAAAAGGTGCAATTCCACTGATAAAAACTATTGAGAAACGCTAACGTAGACAATATAGACAATCAAACTTTTGCCTTTTTTTCTTTTATTTATATTGACGTTAATTATTAGTCGTGGAACATTCTGCACTTATCAAGAGTTTCTAGTACCGATAATAATGATTCATTGCGGTATCATAGGTATAGATAGAAGCGGATGACGATAATGTGAGCTATAAGTACTGAAGCACGATGAATCGCGATGACAATAATCTTACCACGCCTTGGATCGAGCAAGCGTTTTACGCAGCACACGCATATTTTATCAACTTATTTTTAACCCCGAATCAAACAGTGTTAAAACATTTTGTGAACATTACCACTCTAAAGGTCAGTTGTTTGCGATTAATTTTATTCAGTAACCCGCGGAAGTCTAAAAAAAACCATTTCCCTTTCACCCTATCGACGCACAATGGGGCAGATCATATCAAAAACTGGCAAAAATAGAATTTATCAAATTGAACTATCTCATAGTATTATTATATGTATCGATAGAGGAGTTCATACTGCATTGGAATCCGGCTTCATAAACTTGATACAGCTTTAATTGTTCTAGTTACAGCAATCGAAACATAAGTCCGTCGCGCATCATAATAAAGAAATAAGCAATATAACTTTTGAAGGTTTTACTTTTTTTTCTATAACTTCGTAAGTTTATTGTTTATTGAATTCAATTTATCACGGAACCAGAATTAACATTTGAAACATAAGTGTTACTGACAATGAGTTATATATGCATTTTCGTCGTTTCATAATAATGATACAAAATTTAAGTTTACTTCCAAGGCTTTCCAAGCTTTGATATTTGCAATATATAATAGCCAATAGAATATTCTTTCACCTCGATGAAAAAAATGTTGCCCATATTTGCTCCATCTTGTGTTAATAGCTTCTGTCCGCGAACGGAGCCGTGAGCTGTCGGGCCTCTCGCTATCCTCTCTCTCTCTCTCTCTTCCATTACTGCCGGAAATCCTCTCGTTCTAGTGCAGGAGCTAGGCCGCGCTGTGAGGCGGGAGGAGAGGAAGATTGTTGCAATTTTTTCCCAAGAATTTTTAACCAATCGCATATCGGCGTGTCCCTTATCTGTTGGATCACAAATATGTAAGGAAAACACAAAACTTAAGCAACGTATCGAAGAAGTCTACGATGTTAGTCGTGTTTGTCCAAAAGGAAAATTATGACGATAAAGATTATGATGATGATAACTAAGACTAATTTAAAACTTAAAACCTTAAATAACACGTTTTACTTATTTCGTTAATAGAATAAACGGCTATTGCGTTCAAAATGTCTTTAACAAAAATAAATACCTTATGTTAATATGTAAATGACATTTTATATGCCTGATTGACAATACTAAAACAAAATATCTATTTTAGAAATACATTTATCGGCTCTATGATTTAATGCCTACTTTAGACGCCCGTTACCCCACTGTGCGGCGTTAAGAAATCATTTAATGAAAGCAAATTTAGTCGAAGAACAACCACATCGTTACGACGGAAAACAGAGGAACGCGACTTAAAAAAATGCGATTTTCGAGATCTATACGGGACAGTAAATAAAATTTCTGTAATATCTAAAAGAAATATCTGATATTTGTTTATAGAATAAGAACAGCCGTCACTGATCTAGAACGACGTCAAGACTGACCGAAGAGATTTCAAGGGAAGCATGAGCGAAGAGACACAAATAACATGCGAAAAGGCAGAAACAAGTGGAAAGTCTGAGGAACCTCCGGTCTGCGGCTTAGAGAATGTATTCGCGGGAATTGAATTAGGGGGGCATAAAAACGAACGTAAAACAGTAGACAAGAAGCCGAACGTCAAAGTGTTATTTTGGAATGTGAATAGTTTGAGACCTCGATACAAATCGGACATAGATGAGTTCTTAAGACGTTTCGACGTGATATGTTTGCTCGAAACTTGGGTACGGGAGAACGAATGGGGTGAGTGGAAAGAAAAGCTAGAATCGATCGGGGAATACACGTGGATACCGCATCACGCGCAGGGCAATCCAATAAGGCGAATCGGCGGAGGAGGTATGGTAATGGGAATTAAAGAGGGGATAATTATCGAAGAGGATGGTGGATCATTTCATGCTAATGCAATGAAACAGACGATCAAGATAGGGGAGAGCAAGTGGGACATCGTAACCGTTCATATACAAGATTACGATGAGAAAAAGCCTTCCCGTCACCTAATTACCGATGTCTTTAAATTTGTAGAAGAACGGTGCAGGAACGATAACGTGTTGATAGGTGGCGATTTTAATGCCAGAACCGGTACATCGCAGAGTGACTTTCGGTTGGTGAGAATGTCAGAGGACTCCATACAGAACACCATGGGTACTACTCTAATAAGAGAGCTAAATAAAAGAGGCTATGTGATTCTGAACGGGTGCACGGTAGGAGACGAAGTAGGCAGGTACACGTGCACCTTCAGACGTCCAGGTACAGTAATAGACTACGGCATTGTTAACAATAATTCAAAATCGAAAATAAGTAAGTTTTTGGTCGAACTTTCTGGTACATCGGATCACCGACCTTTAGTCGTGGAAATAAAACAGGAATAAGGGTTGCAGTCGTAGAATTTGTATACATAGTATATTTGTGACTATATGTATACTTATATAAATACGTTGGTCAAAAAAAGAATATTATTACTTATAACAATTTTTACGATGGTGAGGGTAGAAAATTTTATTTCCCATTGTACGGGGCGTCAATTTTAACATTGCATGAAAATAATTAATGTATTTTATTAACCAGAAGCCGGCGCAACGCTGGGTAGACGTTAGAAATATCGATGTATCGATGTAACATAAAAATCTGTCATATAATAATAACAATATTGTTGATTAATTTTCCGTCCTTCTTAGATCCTTCTCTAAATGAAATCCTTATCCTGCACGCTGTCACGGACCTAAGGAATACAACGAAATAGTACTATGAAACAATAGAATATATAATTCGTATGTTCGAGGTGTTAATCCTTATCTTGGCGGCACGGTAAAATGATCCGCGTTTTTGGTTATTTATATATTTATACCTCGTTGAAGGGTTGGCATGAAAGTTTATACTAGAACATTGGATAAATACTCGAATTTTAACAAGTCGAACGTTCAAATATTTGTCAAATGCTCAAAGTTGAATAATTCGATAAATCGAATATTTGAATTATGTCCGATGCATAACTTCCATTTTAACATCCAGATTTATTTTAATAACCAAGGACGTCTAACTGGTGATTAGGGTGATGCTTAATTGAGCAAACAAATTTTTTCCTTTAACTTTCTTTTAGGTAGAAAAGATGATTTATTTAATTATGTTTTAACTGCCGAGGAAATACTAATAAAGACGTATTTTCTTTTTGGTTGTCTCATTAGTCGCTACCAGGAATGGAAAAATTGCAGTTTCCAAAAACAAAATTTGTATGCAAAATGTTTATTATCAAATACATGTTTCACTTATGGACGAACAATATTTTAATGTAACTGAATTTTAGAAATATGTACATTTTTATAGTATTAAAGTTGATTTGGGTGATCGGATATTTTTGCCGAAACTGTTTTATAAATAACAATAGGAATTATTTTTGTTCTACATTTGTTGTGTCCATAAATCCGTCATTTTTAATTTTGGTCAAAATTTTTTTTGTTTAACTTCCTCCTCCGAACCCTACAAAACCCCTATGAAACAATTTCTTAATTCAACGATTATTTTTCAAGGATACTCCATTAGTATTTTAAAATGGGCCACCCGATCTGTTTATAGAATAACAACAGCCATCACTGATCTGGAACGAGTTCAAGACTGACCGAAGATATTTTAAAGGATGCATGAGTAAAATGGCAGGAGCAAGTGGAGTCTGGAAAGGTAAAACATTATCGAAAATACTAAAAATCAATGAATACGGTGAAATGGTGAAGAGGATTGTGAAACAGTCCCTAGTATGTAGCACAATATACTGAAAAAATATTTTTCCAATATGAGAACAATATTTGAATCTCTTTTTAATATTTAAATGTACATATAATATTTATTTGACATCCAGAAAAAAATATTTTTGAAAAAATATTAATCTAATATTTATTTTATATTCAGTAAGAAATATTTTTTTTCAAACATGGTCGATTCCACGTCAAATCGCACAGCTAAATTCTTCGAAATTCTGATTTTGAGATATGTTATAGAGGGAGGTGAGACAAGCCACCCGAATTTTTTTTTTATTTTTTATTTTGACTTTCGAGGAGTTATGAGACTTTGAAAAATTGGGACACTTTTTCTTCAAACATTTCTAGGCGCGGTCTGGCTTGCCGTAGAATAATTTGCTTTTTTAAGTTCGATTCAGAAAAGATTGTAGATTAACGAGAATTTGCAACACATTTCAAAAAGTTTATTTTTCAACGCATAATTCATAAAAATAAAAAATAGTCGTTAATTTGACTATCTGGGCCCTCACCGAAAATTATGAAAAAATTATATCCTTGTAGCGCGTTTCAAGCCGAAGAGTTTGCAAAAAAAGCAGCCCCAAACACGCAGTAACTTCGGAGTAATTCAAGAAAAAGTGTAACCGCCTCGGAATTACTGATTTTGCCAGTAAGAACGGTGAATTGGGAGATGGGGGTCGTTACGCAGGGCCGCGGCACCTAAGAGATACGCGATATCCCACATAACTGCGTGATGACGCGATGGCGGGTCGTGTTGACACTACGTATTCTCAATCGGTTGACAACACATGAAGGCCATTCTGGAAAATTCTCAAAAAATTCACAAGGGTGCCTCGATGATGCATAAACACGATGGTATGGATGCATAAACACGGCTTGTCTCACCTCCCTCTATAACATATCTCAAAATGAGAATTTCGAAGAATTTAGCTGTGCGGTTTGACGTGGAATCGACCATATACAATATACGGACCGTTTATTTTGAAAGTGGTGTAAATCCATTTTCTGTCGTTTCGAGAAAATTAAAGGTTAGCATATTAGTGAATTCAAAAATATACATTAATTATATCAACTCGGACAATGTTTCTACTAACTTATCAATGTGTAATTTAATTATACAGGGTGTCCCGTAACTACCCTAAAATCGGTAAATGAGGGGTAGCTGGGGTGATTCTGAACAAGTTTTTCCTTAAAAATAATGTTGTAACCCCTCTCGTTTTTGAGTTATTAACGAAACGGCTAGGCCAATCCCAGCGCGTATCGGGCGCGCGCTCGAAACGAGAGTGTGGTCTCTGGATCGTGCTCGACCGCGAGCTTGAACAAGTGCATCGCCTGGGTATCGAGGGAAGCGTACGGCAAATGTCACATCGCCTTCAAATAAACTAATACTCGTTGAATAACTGTGTCCGATGCTCTTACCCGTTATTCAATAGGAACGAAGATTGTAGTATTTGTGGAAAAAATGTTTCTCTTAACAGCACGTTTTCAGGTGGATAAATGATCGTTAGAATAATTTATAATAACTAACGTTAGAAAAGCCTTGTTAAACTCACCCATTCGTCCACGAATCACCCTGCCTCGACGAAAGTAGGTCATTGGCACTAGGTCACAGTGCCGATTTTGCCCTTCCTAAGAATCTCGAGAGCCTCGACAGCTGATTTTACGGCCGGGTCTGTGAACTCACTTGACACTGACACACACAGTAGGAACGGCATTTGCCTAATTTATGGCAGGGCGCACGGCTAATCGCAGGTACGCGGACACCCCCGAGAGTCGAGCGGCGATCGGCAATCGGGTCACTTTACCGAACGTGCATTTCACTGCGCGAGCACTTTCACCGATAACTCCGAATAAAACAATTATGTAGACGAACGTAATTGAACCTACGTTAGAGATATTTGGTGGCCCTGAAAAGGGCCGATTGTTATTGCCAAAATTGCCAAGATCGACTCGACGTACCCTCCTCGCGCTTGCATGCACGTCTCGGAGCACCGGCGGACGTTGCGCTGCACTTCTTCCAATGCTTCTCGATTAAGAAACGTAACAAATATCCTGTAATACTCCGCGTTAGTTCGTTGCTGTATGGTACCCGTTCGGTTTGAAAAACGATTCTGCCAGCTCTAGCGTTTCTTGGGTCTTGCTTAGAAGGACGTTCGTTAGGGAAGGGATATTTTTACAATAGTACAACGTAGTGGCTCGCACATTTGGAGTCAATTCAGCCAAAAAATACCCGTGCGCTCGGGGCGGCTGCATGGTCTTCGTCACTACGTACGCGCTAGCGAAGACGCAGGGCAAGGAGTGCCATAAATTTCACTATTGTCCATACCGTGTCGTAAAGTGAAAGTGTGGCTGTTTTACGAAATACGTGCATCGTCTTAAAACTACATCGACAGCGTACACGCAACATAATCCTTTAATATTTTCTTACGATTCTTCCCGCAAAGAAGGAACAGTACATACAATTCCCAAAATTATCAATTTAATATTGTATTGTATTGCGAAGACACTGCTTGCGACGCATACACGCTTGCCCGTGTCATTTGTAATATTATAAACTTAATGTTGTGGGATGTTTAGTGTCGAGTGCATGGCGTGAATAAAAGTACAAGCGCGAAGACACTGTTTGCGGCGTGTAGAAATGCTTAAACTCTTAAACAGTCGGCTCCCTAAGAATCTCTGATTTCGATTTTGTTATGATTATCGCACGCGCGCGGCAACCGACTGTTTACGGGAACGCGAGCAGCAAAGCGTACCGCGGTACATGGGCCCGATAAGGGGGACCTGTTCCAGACGACCAAAATGTTGATAGACATAACGATGTCTGTCTCGAAATACGTATCAAACAGTGTCTTCGCTAATACAATACAATATTAAATTGATCATCTTCCAAGTTGTGTGTACTGTTCCGTCTTCGCGGAAAGAATCGTAAGAAAATATTAAAGGTTTACGTTGCGTGTATGCTGCCGATGCAGTTTTAAGCCGATGCACGTGTTTCGTAAAATAGCCACACTTTCCCTTTACGACACGGTATGGACAATAGTGAAATTTATGGCACTCCTTGCCCTGCGTCTTCGCTAGCGCGTTCGTAGTGACGAAGACCATGCGGCCGCCCCGAGCGCACGGGTATTTTTTGGCTGAATTGACTCCAAATGTGCGAGCCACTACGTTGTACTATTGTAAAAATATCCCTTCCCTAACGAACGTCCTTCTAAGCAAGACCCAAGAAACGCTAGAGCTGGCAGAATCGTTTTTCAAACCGAACGGGTACCATACAGCAACGAACTAACGCGGAGTATTACAGGATATTTGTTACGTTTCTTAATCGAGAAGCATTGGAAGAAGTGCAGCGCAACGTCCGCCGGTGCTCCGAGACGTGCATGCAAGCGCGAGGAGGGTACGTCGAGTCGATCTTGGCAATTTTGGCAATAACAATCGGCCCTTTTCAGGGCCACCAAATATCTCTAACGTAGGTTCAATTACGTTCCTCTACATAATTGTTTTATTCGGAGTTATCGGTGAAAGTGCTCGCGCAGTGAAATGCACGTTCGGTAAAGTGACCCGATTGCCGATCGCCGCTCGACTCTCGGGGGTGTCCGCGTACCTGCGATTAGCCGTGCGCCCTGCCATAAATTAGGCAAATGCCGTTCCTACTGTGTGTGTCAGTGTCAAGTGAGTTCACAGACCCGGCCGTAAAATCAGCTGTCGAGGCTCTCGAGATTCTTAGGAAGGGCAAAATCGGCACTGTGACCTAGTGCCAATGACCTACTTTCGTCGAGGCAGGGTGATTCGTGGACGAATGGGTGAGTTTAACAAGGCTTTTCTAACGTTAGTTATTATAAATTATTCTAACGATCATTTATCCACCTGAAAACGTGCTGTTAAGAGAAACATTTTTTCCACAAATACTACAATCTTCGTTCCTATTGAATAACGGGTAAGAGCATCGGACACAGTTATTCAACGAGTATTAGTTTATTTGAAGGCGATGTGACATTTGCCGTACGCTTCCCTCGATACCCGGGCGATGCACTTGTTCAAGCTCGCGGTCGAGTACGATCCAGAGACCACACTCTCGTTTCGAGCGCGCGCCCGATACGCGCTGGGATTGGCCTAGCCGTTTCGTTAATAACTCAAAAACGAGAGGGGTTACAACATTATTTTTAAGGAAAAACTTGTTCAGAATCACCCCAGCTACCCCTCATTTACCGATTTTAGGGTAGTTACGGGACACCTTGTATACATTTTTGTTAGGCGAATTTAACTGTCACAACATATATTTACAAGTTGTCAATGGACTTACACCACTTTCAAAATTACTCAATTGTAAAAATCATTTAATTTCAATTATGAAAAATTAAGTATCACTTAAAATAAACTTTGTATTAATCCAATTTTATTTATAAATAATAAAAAGAAATAAAATAGTGTAAGAATTTCCGTGCTCGTCCCTGACGACCGACAGGCCTTAAAGGCCTGTCCAGACCAACGCGGCATAGCCCGCTGGCACGTTCACACGGCTTCTTAAGGTGCGATTCCTATGCGCGCGGCCACGCGGCGCGGCGCGATCAGAATTTTAGCCGCGCTGCAGATTTTTTGGACGCGTGACGTACATATGTGCGCAATCGCCGCGCTGGCGACTTTGACAGTTATACTAGCGTGTTTTGTTGATGGTTATGTTACAATTCACAATAGTTTAAACATGACTTTATACAAAAAACAGAAATTATTATTAAATCGACTTCTTTTACAAGAAGTCGATGAAGAACAAAGTGTTATCGAGGTTGTATTAACGAAGAAAAAATATAGTCATGCGATTTACTGCGCAAGAAAAACAGAAGGATTTTTTAATATTTTGATTGAAAAGCATTTGTGGAAAGATGAAAGGAAATTTAGAGAGTTTTTTAGATTAAGTTTTGATCAGTACATTTACATCTTAAATATAATATAGGAAGATATTACAACCATTCCAAGTATTAAAATTCGAAAACCGATAACTGCAGCCGAAAAATTAGCAGTCACATTAAGGTTAGTGTACAACAATATAAATTCATAACTAATTATCAGTAAATACATTTTTATTTCTTTATTAAACCTCAAACAATAAAACCAAATTTTGTTTAAATATTACATAATGAATTTTTGCAACAAAAAGGACCTAATCCAAACATTAAAAATTTCTTCATTAACTAATAAACTTTATACAATCAAGTGTCTTCGTCGTAGCGTTCTCCAAATTGCATTAAAAAACTTTTTGAAACTATTAATAACGTTAAAGCGGAAGACCCTATTGATGCTACAGTGTGCAATATCTTAATTCCTGCTGCTCCATTTGTGGTGAAACATATGCAGGAGTTGTGATATTATGCATGTCATTCATACTATTTTCAAATTCTAAATTGTTGATTAAATTAAAAACATCTTTTTTGCTCTAATTTGTAAATTTGTAGGAAATTTTTTTACAATTAATGCCATATTTAAAAAAAAAAATTCAGTAGGGTCTTCCTCCTCAATTTTATTAATAGTTTCAAAAATTTTTTTTCTCTCTTCACTCCCATTTTTAAGTAATCTCATCCACTCATCATTCTGCTTTCCTTTTTTTTTTATTTTTAGTTCAATGAAGTGACACTTCTTAGGCTATGATTGCTGTAAATATATTGTAATTTATTTAATAATGTAAATATGTACTTACGACTCTTGTTCATATCTTCAGATATTTTCTGCCAAACATTTTCTCTCACTAATTGGTTTTTGTAACATGCGTGTTCCGCATTAAAAATACATGGATGTTTACTAACTAATTCTGCTAATTTTGTGTCGTCCTCTGGCGAAAATGAGATTTGTAATTTGGGATGTGGCATCTTCAAACGTATGGCGAAATATATCTTTTGCGATTGTAAATTTTGAACGTTCTCGGGTGTTTTGTTCTGGACGAGGCAATACGACAACACATCTTTCAAAACAAAAGAAACTATTTTTAAATAACGAAAATAAGGACAGTTATCCGTAAATGATACACCAGGAATCTAGGATAATAACGCTGTGGGTAATAATGTTACGAAATCAAAAAAAGGAAAATAACTTAACTAAATTATTTTTGCGACGAAACATGGGGTAAATGCAGAGAGGTTCATCTCAGTCTTCTTGCATAGGAAACGGTTTCATTTAATAACATGTAAACTAGTGCCTCGAAAATGAAATTTTGATCGCGCCGCGCCGCGCCGCGTGACCGCGCGCATAGGAATCGCACCTTTACCAAAATTGCCGCGCGATCAAGTACCCGTCCAGACATATGCGGCATGCATGCCGCGGCTTTAAGCAAACACAATGTGCGAAGACGAACCAACACAGATGCGTCCAGAGTACATCCGTGAAGTTGCTGTGGGTGCGAGAGTGGCACACCGAAGGAAAGAGAGAGAGAGGCGCCAATGGGCCGCGCGTGTTTCCTTTGATCGAGACCGCTCCCTTGCCCGATCGCCAAGTCTGCCAGCGCGGCATGGAGATGCTGCGCAAAGATAAGTTTGTGACGCCATAACGAGGCCGCAAGAGCGTGCCGGCGGGCTATGCCGCGTTGGTCTGGACGGGCCTTTAGGACCGTTTGCGCATCGCCCGCTCAGGGCGACCAATACCAGCGACCGCACTGAAGGTCGCCACCCCATTGAAGGAACCCTGCGGGCCCAAAAGCCTATATAATAGATATATAGCGTTTCCCCAAAGAGGATCATTCGATGATTATTCGTTGGTGATTCATACACGAAGCCTGGACATCTTAAGTTCTCCGTATTAATACTATAGCTCTGCATTTTTGTATTACCTCTGTTAAGTGGTCTAGTTAGGTTTTGCTGGGTTTTCCTAACTCCAGCAACGAATGTTGGGCCAGCTCATTCTCCCAGTGAATAAAGATCTTTTTATATCAAATAGTTTTACAATAGGGGTAGTATTTTTTATTTCGAACGTTATATTTAAATATTTTGAAACTCAACATAATGTGGAAAATATTATTCCGAGGAAACTACGCATGGCAATGTCAAGACGTGGCGACGTTATCGAAGGGTTTTGGGCCAGGCGGTAAAAAGGAGGGGAATGACTGCAGGCCTCTTAAGAAAACCCTGGGTTTGGCAGTCTGAGTTTTACCACTGAGCAATATAGTCGAAGGATTTTCAAAAGAGACCTTGTATTAGCTGCGCCAATAATAATAATAAAAGCATTCTAAATTCGTTATAATAAAATATCTACTACAATAACATATCACATTTACTAAATAATATAAAAGCATAAATGTAGGAATGATGGGATATTGGAATTTTGTTTAATAAACAGAAACTATTTGTTAAGGTGAACAAAACGGTGTAAGAAAAGACTTATAATACGTTAACGTACCGTAAAAGTTCAATGCGTTTTCAAAAACGAGAATAACGTCCGTCACTGTCAACGTGCGGAAGAAGTCTGCCGTTCCCTACGTCTTCCGTTCTTTGTATCGTCCCCGAAATCGGGCCTGCCATCTCGATCATGAAGTTTATGCGTCGTCGGTGTTTATCTCTATCCGTCGTCACTTCCCAATCGGCGCGACGCCGCTGGTCCTACAGTTTCGAATTCCAACTCCGCCGTAGGTCGAAATGCATACCAAGAGACGAATCTTTGCACTCGTATATTCCAAGAATTCTAACAACGGAGATAATTGAGATTACGAGATAAATTGCCAAAGAAGAAATACAACTGCCGCCCGCCACGTTCGACTTGTCGTTTCAACCGTTACTTCTCCATCATTCTCGATTGCTTTTCGCTACGTTCTTTACCGATCGTCTTTTCTTTCATTCCTCCTCTCTCACACACACACACTCTCCGATTCGTTTTCGCGAGCCCTTTGTCAGCCCGGTCGCTTACGCCGAAAACTGCGCGCCACCCAGGTCACTCGTCGGGTGTTTATCTTTCGCGCGCCGCTATATTATTGTACAGTCAGAACGCGGCGTCATATACGATCTTTCTTAAAACGTATACCACATAAATAAATTTTATTTACGCTCTTTATGGGGCAGTGTTTTGAAATACTTATGATGCACAGGAGGCATATACGGTAATAATTGCTCCATATCCTTATATAATATTTTGGTATGTAATAAGTATGGCATCTTTATACAAAAGGGGCCAGGACGATTCTTTCAAATTTTGGCGGTCTTTCCCGACATTTAGATGATAAATCTAACGTCTTAAATTCGGTGTCCTCCATCGATGGTTTATATAAAATACTATACGGTGCACTTTTGCAAAACCTCATCCAACATATTTTCAGCCAGTTTACCTTTTCTCCGTTAGTATTCTTTTTTACCCGTCTCTGAACTGCGTTTTCTACATTTTTTGTTGACACAAAATTCTCTCGTTTCATTTGGTGTAAAACAAATTTATTATTTCTTCTACATTGCTTTATAACATCGTAGATAATAATCCTGTGGTGTGTAAATGAAATTCTTTTTCCGCAATGCCATTTCTGTAATACCAAAATCTGCACCGTTTGGAAGATACGAATGTCCGGAGAGTAGAAATTTATTATCAATTACTTTAATGTTATTTTCCAAAGATTGGAGAACTCTTCTATCTGTCTATCTAACCACATATACTAATATGTCTATGGAAATTGGACTTACACCACTTTCATAATCAACCGCTACGCAATTTCTTTTATCGGCCAATTTCTAATTGAACAAAGCATTAACATTTTTTAATATATTAATTATTAATTAGTTACAAATAAATAGTTTACACAAAATTAAGCATAAATTACGTGATAACTCTTTTTTTTTAATGGACTTGCAACACTTTTAGAATAATGGTCCATATACTTCTTCTATATACATATGTATACACATGTGTATATCGCATGAAATTAATTAATGCGTATTATAAACAGGAAACCCGCGCAACGCTTAACGGCCGTTCGATATATCGATGTATCGATCTAACGTGAGAACGTGTTGTATAACAATAATAATAATATTATTGCTTAATTTTACATTCTTCTTCGATTCTTCGCCAAATGAAATCCTAATCCTGCATGGTGTCATGGGTCAAATGAATACAATGAAATAATACAATTAAACAAACGAACGTATAATTTGTATATTCGAGATGTTAACACTGACGTATAATATACCTACGGCTCATTAAACCGATCCTCGTTCTTGGCTATTCATGATACTTCCTTGACGGCCTGTCATGAACGATGTTTGATCGTATGTACATACATATATGTATGTACACATATGTATAATCGTAGTTTAGTATTTCAATACTACGACTTTGAATACATACTCGAATACTAAGAACAAAATTCAAATATTTGGATATTCGAATACTGGAATGGTAAAAAGTCGAACGTTCAAGTATTTGAAAAATACTCGAATCGTATAATAACTCGAATATTCGTGTCATGGGTTAAAGGAACGCAATGAAATAATACAATTAAACAAATGAACGTATAATTTGTATATTCGAGATGCTAACACTGACGTATATACCTGCGGTTCATTAAAACGATCCTCGTTCTTGGCTAGTCATGATACTTCGTTGACGGCTTGCCATGAACGATGTTTGATCGTTCGCGTACATAGTCAAGTATTTCGATGAAATATTGCCCAGCTCTGGTTGAGAGTCACTTCGACCTGGTGAGAGAGCACCTAGCGCACGTGCGTGGGAAATCAGCTGTTGTGCGGGCTGGCGCCATCTGGCGGATGACGCTCAGTGAATCGGTCGAGAAAGGAAGCGGAGGTACATTTTCATGTTACTCTTTAGGCAGTGCCACTTGAAGTTTTTCGTCGCGCGTGCCGTTAATGCAATGTAATTCGCGATTGTGCAGAAGATAAGATGGTGCTCTCGTGTCGCGCGACTGTGATCCACGGCGACGTATAACGTGCGAGCTACTTGGAGATTAACGCAAGAGACCCGCAGGTGAGGTTAGAATTCCGCCTCGATCGAAAAGCTTTCCGAGAATCCTTTGTGATTGTTGGCTTGCTTCGCGGAAAGATTTTTTTTCAGCAGTTGTCGTTGCATTTTTATTGGTATCGATCGTAGTTTGCGCGCGAAATCGGATCGAATGATTCTTTAATCGTAGAGTTTTTGTTTTACAATGTCAGAAGAATCGCGATGAACGAGGTTTTGTACGTTAGAGATTTCCTTGAGGAAAAAAGTGAGGCTCGAAGCACGAGAGACGTCCCTTTGAAAGGAAACATAGATCATATTTGGAGTAACGTGGTTTCTTTGTTTGCGCGAAGTACGTATCGTTGAGATGATAATGAGAAGATTGTTAGTTGAAAAATAGCGATTGAATAGTTGTACTGTTTCATTCGTGGAAACCTGTGCCATAATCTCATTGTTTTGTTAAGCACGCGTATCGATCTTTTTTTTTTTCGTAAAGATTAGAGAGATAATCACGAGGATGAGATAACGTCAATAATTTCTCGTAGTGCCATCTTATCATAAATTTATTAAAACCTTTCTTCGCTATTAAGAGAAAGTTTTTTTAACGGCGCTATTGTTAATTTTCAGGTGGAGAAGCTACAATTTTAACATACATGACGACGGATATCGCGAGAAACCGATCTTTTGTTTAATTGGTGAGTTCAATAAATCGATATTGACTAAATATTACAAATCACTACTATTTAGCGTTATTATCACCGAACACACTTTGTTTCCCACTGTTTTCGAATTGCGATAACTCAGAAATTGCGCAAATTCCAATTTCCGTTTAAGCGGAATTGATCTTTATAATTACAAATTTCTCAAATTCTTTGCATCACTATAATATCCATCGCTTCGTTTTGCACCGCTGTAGATTTGTTATTAGCCATGGTAACATATTGTCGATGTTTTTTTTATAATTCCATGTATGTTCGGTTTCGAAATGCGTCTTTTTAAAGTGAAATAACACAAGGACCCGAAACTTATGATTTTTTCAGCCACGGTAACTTTTTCAGATCAAGCTTTGTACGCTATCAGGAATGAAATAATTATGTATTGTTTCTGTAATTCCCTGCAATGATACATTTATTCTAAAATATGCTTTCACATATTTTCGGATGATAGTGAAAGTGCTGTTAAAAATTAGGATACGTTACCGCCATTACATTCATCAGCATTTTCGTCGACAATCTAAATTAGTATCGTCAAATATTGGCGGGAAAATATTGCTCCGAGTTTAACATCTGCTCCAAACCTATTCGAAGTTCAATTTTTAAAAAATCCCAAAATTCCACATCAAAAGACTACGACACATTTCGTTACTTCCCTACATCTGTTATAACGATTGTTCTTAAAAGCATTGTTATTAAGTCGATCAATTAACCTGACGTTTTACAGGCGGTAGCTAGAGCGAGGAACTCTCACGCTTATCGTTATTATTATTAATATACGCTTGGAAGAGTAAACATAATATTCAGCTATCGCCGAGCCCAAGCCCGTATCCGTGCCAATCGATCAATTAACCCCGAGTTTCGCGAAAGGCAACATCGACGACGGATCGAATCGTTCGATTCTCGTTCCCATGTAAACACGGACGGTCCTTTTGGCCGACGGGAGTGCGAGACTCGAAGTTCGTACTACGGCAGATACTCGTTCGCCGCGAATACGTTGAGATCGCGCGTGCCAAGAAGTCGCATCAGGTGTTTCACGCTTCTCGCGATCACGTACGAACAATATGAACTCATGGCTGCCAGATCCGAGGATGTGGCTGACGTTCGACTCGGATTCGAGCTGGGTAAATCATTTTAAAGGCTGTTTTAACGGATGAGATATGTTCGCGTTAGAGCGTGAGTTTAATTTCCTTTTCGTGTCGTTTGGAACGTGCTCGAGTGCCCGGTTATGAATAAATATGGAATGAACTTTTTACGTTATCAAAAGGAAACATCTTTCGACAGATTTGTCGTTTTATTTTATTTACAAGTGGTCTTCGGTAATCATCTTGTTAAATGATATAGCGTCAAGCAGTTACTATAACCATACTTTGCGATACTATATCATTATTATTCTTAGAATTGTACATTATTGTTGTTGCATGTTATATTCCGGTTTGGTCATTGATGGATCAGTATATGTATACATATATTATTATATGTATATTAATGTTATTTTGCATTAATCATCGAAATCCAATTACTGAAAGGGTTTCCGAAAATAATTTTCATTACGCGTTTCGGTTATTAAATTTTCCCAGCACTGTTTATGTTTACGACTGTCCGGGCGATCAGAAAAGCAACTGAAATTAATGCGCGTTACGTGTTCGCGCTGAATTTGATGCAAAACTCGGTCATCGTGCCGCCGGGACGCGTAATATCTTTCCTTCTCTCCGCTGTTTCGAATAAATATAAATAAGTAGGGCAGTCTTTTCAGATAGCGGGAGTCGAAGCGAGCGAGCTCGAGTACTACGAGAAGTGTCTCACCAAATATTGTGAATTTCTACAACCGAAGGAAAATCTGCCAAAACGGCGCTCGAATTTTCTGCTTTTCCAGATCTTCCGAAACGACGAATCTAACTTTTTTGGCTAGGTATTGTAGGCACTTTGACAGCGATGGAAATTCTTTTTTCGAATTATCTACCGGCGAAATTTAAAAAAAAATTGAAAATATAAAATCATTCCATACGGATATTTTTAACTGGAAACTGCACGAAAATTAAATTACAGTAACAGAGACAGAGAATTGGAACGTGAAACACTGAAAGGGGCATTAAAATTTCGTATTACTCGATTTACGGTCGATAACATCAGTGCCAATTAATTATTTATTTGTCGTATAAATCTTATTCGGCCGTTGGTTCCATCAACGAGAGTTCGTAGGTTCCGATTTTCACAGTCTTATAAGATTTAACGTTTAAATGGCGTTTGTGGAACTCGAACCCGAGGATTCAAAGACGCGTCGCGACTAATTTCCGTGCGTAAAACGAACACTCCACCAACTACTTCTCGAACTAGAACTTCAAACTCGAGCCATTTCCATAAATCCTCCAAAGTAGAACGTGACTGGTGAACGGCATCCAACTCTTTCGTAGCACAAACACAGAGACCATGGAAGGTTATCGTGATTAACGGTTAGGAAACTGTACCTGGCTAAATATCATGACAATTATGTTCCCTTCTACATGCCTCTTCTTTCTGCCGTTCTCTTCCTCTCTCTTCGAGGCCCCTTTTCACGCGATTTACCGTCCCACCAGCGTCGTAGTACCACGATCGTTCGTTTTCTGTAGTTTCAACAATTAAAATACGTACGCCGTACTTTCTTGGGATATTAAAACAAATATTAGGTATCAAAAATATTTACCTAAAGTCCGATAATCAGACATTCGAGTAATTCGCGTCGATATAACCGTGACCGTAGTACCTGTAGACGAATATCAAGTACAAGTACGCGAGGTATAATTTTCTACAAAAGTTCGAATATCCACTAGAAACGATTGTTTGGCGTTTGTATTTGCTGTGCGATAATCGATCCACAAGAAACGTAAATATAAACGAAATCCAAAATGGAACCAAAATCAAACTGCCCGCCAAAAATATTCGGAGGTAGAGGGGTGTGAATACTGGTCCGAGTGAGAAATGCTTTGAATGAAGATCGAGGGCAGAGCGCATTTTTCGCTGGCGTTTGTTCTCTCCTTGTTTTATTTCCACCATCTATTTATTTTTATTAGAACGCTCGAAAATATTAAGTATCGAAATTATTTATCTAAACTCCGATAATCAGGCATTCGGACATAATCGCGCAACGCCCGAAAATTTCGAATAATTTTGAGCAAGACTCCAATTATCCGCTAAAAATGTTTGTCTCGCGTTTCTAATCGTTATGCGATAACTGAACCATGATAAAACCTGAATGCGTTAGAAGTCAAATATAATTTCGAATTAAAATCAAACCGTCCTCCGAAAACATTCGCGTTGGGTCAACGGTGGTCCGAGTGTGAGGTGCTTTGAATGAACATCGAGGGGAGAGCGCGTTAATCGCCGGCGTCCCCACTCTTTTTTTTTTTTTATTTCCACCACCTGGTGAACGGTAGGTCGACTCCGTCCACGTGGATCGCCCACACGCGTCAGGCGTCGTTACCGCGGTGAATTGTTCTCTCTCCTCGACGGCAGTACGCGAAGGATGTTGGGCCGATCGAGTTCGGCGACGGCCACTCCACCGTTTCTTTCGTACCATCACACGGAGGCTCGCATTTCTTTTTCCCATCGTCGCCGTCGCTCGCCGTTCCGCGATCGTGCCGAGTTTTCGCGCCCCTTTTTACGACGATAATAAAAAAGCTGCTCGACGTTCGTGAGTTACGATCGTGATACCTCGAGCCCGAGTACTTTTCGCCGAAGGGAATAAGTTTCCGTGGAATTGACTTTGCGCGGTTAGTGCGAGTTTTGCGATGTTCGCGGTGAACGGGTGCTCGATCGTGAACGATAGTTCGATAATGGCGAATGGATGTTAGATCATCGTAGCGGTTTCGATGTTATCGCGGTTGATTTGAAATGCGTATATGCAATTCGCTGGGTGTAATAAATTTCGCGTCGACGTGTATGGTAGGTTTTCGGAGAATTCTCAGATTGAATCTTGGAAATGTGATATAATCGCCGATCTATAAGTGGCAGATAGCGAAGGATAATGATATTTGATTAAGCTGACGTTAATTACCCGACGGAAATTCGAAACAGTATGGGAAACGAGTTTATTAAATGTTTTCACCGTTAAGTGGGAGACAATACTTCCCAGGAGGCAATCAATTGCACTGGGATTACATTCATAGATAATTAACGGCAATGAAATGAAATTATTGGACAATTAGTTGCGCCGAAATGAAATTATTAAGCGGTTAATTGCATCGAAATTAAACTCTTAGGTAATTAATTACAACGGGATTATTGGGTAACAATTGGATCGACGCGACAAAGGGAAAACTCTACTTCCGCGTGCCGGGGAGATTTTCCGTGATTTCTTGAATTAACGGCTGAAAACTGCGACACATGTATATTTATAGAGAACTGACTCATCGTTTTCAGTATGCTTTTGCAAGTATAACGAACGCAGCGTCGTCGCTTTAATTCGTCTTCGAACGGTTTGCCCGCTTCGACTAATCGAACCGGACTCCCCGCGATTCTCGCTTTCGAGGGGGAACGTCCAATCGACCCTGATTTCCGCGATTGAATTAGCGACAAATGGGCGCGAAGACGAGAGACACTCTTGTCGAGCCGATAATTGTTTCTCGAAGGCTGCGCGGACTCGGCCGACGAAGATAATGGCGATCCGTCGTTATCAGCCCATCCTCTCTAGATGCGAGAGATTCGCTTTCGTTTGAATTGTGATTCATCGAGCAGAAAGTTATGAGTCGAGGAATCGATTTGTCTGCAAATAAATTGTCGCCTCTCGTGCCTGGGATCGATTAAGGGTATTTGATGTAATTATCACGAAGGTACAAATCACCGATCGCGTTTGTCTAATTCGAAACGATAATCGTACTTTCATTGTTTTCGATATACCTATCTCTTTGGGACGCAAACACAAAGACGTTCTTTATCGATCATTTGACCATCTCTACTATCGACGATCCGCATCCTCGTTTATATAACGTCATATCTGCGTTTTGAATAATATTATTACAAAAGTTAACAATAATGCGTTGCAGTGTAAAACGTTGTACGATAATAGCAATATATACCGATACGGTCTCGGATATGCGAAATCTTCCGGCTTATCAAGCCACTTCAAAATGGATGATATATAATCCATTTATCTGATAAATGATTACGAGTAAGAGTAGGAGAGGTGAAAGAGAAAAGGAGAGTGGGAGAAAGACGATGGAAGCAGTGCTATGCAGAAATTAATTGAGAATTACTGTACTCATTGTTAAGAATAATTTCAATTAAATAAAATAATACTCTAATATGTATCTCGAGTGCAGTTTATAAAAATAAGTACGAAAGGGAAGTTCAGTAGCAACACTTTTGTTAAAATAATGGAAACGACGTTCGAGGAATAATTGAAAATAATTGAGTCATTGAAATGATACCTCAACAATTTTAAAAAGCTGTAATTTGAATGATTAATTCTCTCAAATGGGAAGGGAAAAGATATGCATATATTTTTATTCTCGGCGTTAGATACTAATCTCGTTTAACATTTGGGAGGGGGGGCAATAATCAATGAACTGAAATATCTCCCACGATCCCACTCGCTTTTTTTTTCCTCTTTGGTGGGTGTTTGGTGAAAGTGTATATGTATATCCCCCGTACCGTGCTCGATCAGCTGAGCGATTGATTTTTATTTCTCGAGTGTCTCCGTCACGCTTCCTCTGCCCAGGTTTAATCTCGCGAAAACGATATATTTCAAAGATAACGATTCTCGATATTTATTGCTGCAGATTATTTGAAGAATCTGGAGTGTCCGTAGATGTACTATAGATCGCGCAGCACGCGCAATTCTGTCGCGCGGTGGAGACTGAATACACGTGGTGGTACGAAATATGTATATTCTCCACTTCAATCTTTTATGGCGGTTTTTGTCAATTTCCGTAGTCCGTAGCACGTGCCATGAAATTCTTCGTAGTATCTCAGTGGGTGTGGTATTTAATTTTGGTGTAATTAATTTCCCCGTGGGAAGCATTGTTTTCGATAAAATAGTAGTTACGTGCAATTAACTCGTTTTGTATTCGCGGATCTCTGTTTTATAAACCTTAGATGTTTCGCTAATATTTCGCAGTGGGGTAATTAATTGCATTGATTCATTAAGACGATATACAATTATTTTTTAAATTACGTCATTAGCAAAGCTGGATTAATCCGTTGATAAATTATCATTCGTCGGGTCGTCGTTAATAAATATTGATATTGTGTTACTTTGGTTATATTACAATGTTAACTTCAATCGGGTGAAATTACTTATGCATATGTATAAATTAATTGGTTCCTCGAAAGTGTTGTTTTTTTAAGCAAAGTAAAGACCTAGTTGCTTGAGTTTCTTCAGTGCATTGCTGTTTATGGTGAATCGGATGTTTAATTGATTGTTCGTTATAAAAGTTTGAGTCTCGATTAAAGTTTCCCGTTAATTGTGCACGTGTCCAGATATGAAAATAAAATTTTCCTTTCTAAATTTCGTTTACCGTAACGTACAATGATTGTTATCTTTATGATGGGAATTAAAGCAAAATTGAGGAGGGTTTCGTATAAATTCCATGTACACTTTTTGAGATCGCAGTACAACATGGCACGAGTTATCGTTGGGTTTGAAATAGTGAAAGTTTCTACTTTTCGCTCGAAAAGAAAAATTAAAAATCGTGAATATTCAAATACATTAGTCGTCGACAACTTTATCGCTGTTATCACTGGGTTTAAAAATCTAAGAATAATAATTATATTTCACTTTGCGTAATAGTTATAAATTAAATTTTGCTGTCACGTTATTTATATGAAATTAACATAAAGTTAAACGCAATTATGAAACAACTGGCATAGCATTGCTAATGTGAATAATTAATTAATATGAACAAAAAATTGTATGTTTAATGAGTAACGAGTACAATTATCAAACAAAAATAAAAGAACCGACTTCTTATCAACACGTCGCGTCGTTCCAGCGAATAACGACCACGGGAGAAATAAAAAAAAAATACCGCCAATTCGGATTAACAATCGTTTTCATAGCGACGACCGTCGCATAAATGCGGCAGTTACGCTTTCCCCCGCGTACCATGCAAACGTTTGACATTAATAAGCGATTGCGAATCAGGAATCGATGAGAATCGCACGTGCGACGAATATCACGATCTACGTGACGAGTAACACGCGCATAATTACGTGATGCGTCGTTCCGCGACGCGAAGGTCGGGCCTCGAAAAGAGAAGAGTCAAGGAAAAATACGTGACGGGCCGTCAGATATTTGAGTCTCGTCAAAATTTCCCGTTGTCGCCCGAAAGAATTTTGCTTCGGGACTGGATTTGGTGAAGCTAGTTTCGAGTGGATTAATTTCGACAGATGTTAACAGCAACACGGTTACGAGTGACTTACATAATTGTTCGCGACACGCTAGACCCCACTGTCACCGCGGAAAGTAAATAATTACCTATGACTACGAAGTTGATACAATTATTATCGCATTTTCAAGATCACCGTTTTTGATGTAAAGCCATCGATGAATTATATAATTTGTTCGCAATACGGTAGATTTCGTACCCAATGTAGATGCTAGATAATTGTAATCTGAAAATTAATATAATTGTTATAATATTTTCGAGACTATAATTGTTATATAACACATTCAGTTACGATTTTACGTTACTTCTCCGACGGGAATCGATGAATTTCTTGTTACGCGATATATTACGATGAAATTTTATTCAAATTAACGCAATTACGTTTGTTTATTGAAATGATTAAGTTATGGACAATAGAATTTACACAATTTTTAATTTGAACGAAGGTTGTCTAATTTTATTTTTTTTAAATCGTTAACAATAAGTTACAAGCCACAGAAGCCTAACTGCCAAGATTTCTTCGGTAGCTTTAATTTTATTAAACGCTGGCTAACGTTAGACGAGTATGTACCCGGATATCGACTTACCCCTTGTTCCTCGTCATTAATCGCGTGATTAATTATACACTTAAAGGGAGTTAAGTGTGTCGAGGATCTAACGAAACGAAGGTATTAAAGTTTACGTTGCGCAATGGTGATCGATGCGCGATGTGTCGCGTGTACCGACGTACGCCAGAAACTCACGGTACATTAATTAAACGCGAATCAAAAATGATATCGGTGGATACAACCGATAATACGGCATTAATTGGGAAGTAATACGATCCTCGAGGGAGCAGTAATGTGATAGTTCGCCGTGACACGTCTGCCATTTATTTCACGCCATTTTTATCGTTTAATTAAACCACTTATGGTTTAGAGCATCTCGTTACGCGAGCGTTACCGACACTTTTTCAACGCGAAAGGGGTAGAGAAGAAAACTAGTGTTTTAAAAAATTAAGTAATTACTCTCCCGAGATCCAATTATTGATGTTGTATATTCCATTGTTATTCAAATTTCCTAATTCCCAAGATTCGATAAATGTGCAGTTGTCGATCGAGTTGATTATTAACATTTTTAGAAAATTAGAAATGAGATTAAAATGCCTTCGATAATCGATTGTTTAGACATCATTCGATGAAATAATTAATAATTGTCATAACTACAGGTAGTTCCAAGAAGTGACCCGTATTTAAACCGATTGTTAATACTTTTCATTGATCAATGCAATTGTTGTTAAAGTTTCCGGATTGCGAAGGGGATAATCGATGAATTCAATTGATACACGATTGAATTCGATAAAAGTGCGTTCATCAAGTTTCATATACGCGAAAGGGAAGTTCCGTGAGAACTGTTGAGTTTGAAAATAGTGCGGCTATTGGAGAGTAGCGAAAATGTCTCATCTTCGAGCTAAGGGTAGATCCGGAGGGGATAAAAATTACAAGCAAATCTCAGCACACGGGGAATACCGGAGGTTCAGCATGCTCAAAGGACGAATCGAACAACGTTTCCACGAGGTAATTAAAGTTAAGACAAGGAACATTTGGAGATTTACTTTTGATGAAAACCGAAAAAAAGTGATCCGGAGTTGAAAGTTTTTCGATCATAAAACGTACGTGCGAGAACCGAACGTTCGATCGGGACCTTTAGTTTAATAACGTACGGTATCTGTGCTCAATGTTTTTTAAAAAGACGTTTATCCGTTGAAAGTTCGCAAATGTGATTTTCTTTACATAGTACGATCCGACTTATTGTCAGAAATATTGAATTTATAAATTCTTTACTATTTATCGTTAATTCCTGTTGAATTTCATTATTATTAATTATCGATCCAAGGTTAAGAAGGTTCAGCACTTCCAGTTTTTAAGTAGTTTGACCGAGATTAATTTGTTTCTGTTCTTTATAAACCATCGTTTCCGTTTTCTTTTTTTCTTCGAACAATAATTGAAGGGCTCATTCGAACAACGAAACAATTGCCACTATGGGTACTTTTCAAGAGAGGTGTTTATTAACTGAGATGTAAAGTCCACGTCGCGTTTTCTGTACCGCTTTGTTTGAAGTTCGCATGTAGCTCGTTGTTTCACTTTTCTTCTCGTAATCAATGTATCTTATAGATGATAGAACTGACACGTGCAACGTTGTTCCCCGAAAAAAAACTAAATTTAATTTTCATTAAATATATTAAATTGTACCCGTGTCTATATACATATGTCCAGGAAAAATGCGATTTTCCGAAATTGGCACTTGTCTCGTTGTTCAGCCGAGCCCTTCAATTGTTTGAGTAGAACAAATTGGCTACAGGTATCTCAGGTCGTATTTTGTTCTCTATAAAAAAACACGAGCATTCGTAATCCAGTTACTACACGAAACAAAAAAACAAATCGTGAAACGATACGATGTTTACGTATAAAATTTTTTATTACGCTGGGTGATAGTTATATTTTAGAGCGAAATAACGTTTGAACACAAACGTGTATCACGGGCAATACTACACGGCACGTTCCACTACTTGTCGCGATATTTACGATATCCGGTGTGAAATTTATCGAATTATTTGTCCTCGTGCCAAATTCTCGAAATTCCGCTGTGCTTTTTTTCCGGATCAAAGACACATTGGGAACAATTCATAAAAAATATTAATTATCATCCAAAGCACAAGACATCGAGAAACAGTTTGCTTTCAAATTTAAGTCCTTAACTAAAAATTGGAATACAGTGGAAGCCGCTTATTGTGATCACTGCGGGATCTGCAATTTTTTATAACAATAACTGACTGATAATATTAAGCAGAAGATAGAAAAACATATTAGTGAACACAAATTTTTAAAAGATAATACAACCTTCACGGTTATTCAATAAAAACGCAGCCCGTCATTGCATGCCCTCTGGCGAAAAAACTCGGCCGCTCGAAATCTTACCAAATAACGCAACATGAATTTGCAAATGCATTTCTGAATGTTGCACCAACTTGAAGGTTTTGTGAACTTTTGCAACTTTTTCCCTTTTTTTCTATGTTTTTTTTTAAATAAATGAGATTCTCTGATCTCCGGTTGCGTTTTAATCGGATCACCCTGTACTGATTTGTAGCATGTATAATTATCGGAATTGATAAAAATAGCCGAACCTCAAGTATAATGCGGATTATTTTAAGTAATATTATATGATGTGGTTTTGGGGCTAACCGACTGCGATAACAATAACTGATTGATAACATTACCCGCGATAATAATATCCGGCTTCCGTTGTATATGAATTTGAATTTAGTTTTTAAGTATTAAATTTAGAAACTAACTGATTGTGAGACGCATTCCCAGCGCTCCAAAAATGTCGTAGCATCGTCGATCAATCTTGACACATCTTGCGGAAAAATACAATTAACCCTAGATTACAGTGCTATACTATGAGTTACGTTATCACGAAACTTTCGTAAAATTTACTATTAAATGAATACCTTCTACAATTTGGAGCAATAATATTCTTATTGATCTTTTGGAACAAATCTTTCGAACACTTATACTTTGGAAGAACTACGGTTTAAAAAATAATTGATAGTTATAACGGGTGTAACTTTCTAACCGCCGATTTCGAATAAATTTGAATTATGAGATCGTAAATCTGACGACGCTGTCGTATTCTGGGGTTACGAATAAAATCTAAGGAGAAGAATTACGCTTCCGTTGGTTCCATCAAATAATTTAATTAAAACTAAAATATTTGATTGAACCTGCGAACGCGCAATACTCTCTCGATTCGAAACCACTGAAGTAAAAATTCTCCTCGCGATAAAGAATTCCTCGAGCGGTCCCAACCCCTGAACCGCCATAACGCGGCAACGCCTAGAACGAAGTGGACAAAAGACAAATTGTTCGAAGCTCCCGTGAGAGTCGTGCCGTTGTATTTTAAGAATCAAGTCTTCCACGCTCTCTTCGCGCAATTTATAAAGTAACCTTAAAAGCCCCCTTTCGCCGGGAAGTGCACTTTTCTCCTTTGACCTTCCTCCAGTCGCCCTCTGCCATTATGCTGCAATCCCCGGAGGTGCAACGGTGCATTTACGGGCTTTACGATCGACGAGATCCGTTTCTTTAAACAGGCGGCCGGGAAACGTATTTCAGGATTTTCCCGGAAATTTCAATGTCACCGAAGCAAATGCTAAATCTTCGTGTAAACTGTAAACGGAATAAAGAATAACGATAGTTCGAATTGGACATGGTATGGGCGGATATTGTACCGAGGACGAGTAGGAGATCGCTGCGCGGAACGTCGATGGTTGTTAATAAAAAAACATATAGGCATGTGTGATGGCTCGATATATTTTATATTTAATTATTGATATTAGTATAAATAATTTGTTTCAATGTTGAAAATGTCGATCGGTGGGTTCCACGACACCCAGTAAAGTCTACGCGTCGAATTACAAATTTTTGACCGACGATCCAACTATCGTCGCGAATCACATCGATCCTCGACTCACCACTCGTATAGCGTGTACTATTTTCGTTTACCTTCATGATCGCGTGCCAATGCGCACCGAGAGCACTGGGTGAGACAGTGATTTACGTGTCTCCGTCATCGGGAGAGAACACCCAAGATCGTCCACTGTCCGTTGCCAGGAAGCTCGTCGTCGTCGATCATAGATAAATTTCCACAAATCCGCGTCTACGGTCGATCTTGTTAAGATGGATCCGTGATACCGGGTTTTCAATTTTCTTTTATGTTAGATTTCAATGGAACGTTAAATTGTTAATTCGATTTTATGTCGATTAAGATTTTCAAATTAATCTTAATTCGATTAAGCTTCTCAAGTTGATTTTAAGTTGATTAAGCTTTTCAAGTTACTTTTAAATCGATCCAGATATTCATGTTGATCTTGAGTCGATCGAGATTTTCAAATTGATTTTAACTAATATAGATTAACTGATATAGATTCTAATAACTAATATAGATTAAGATTCTCAAGTTGATTGTAACCGTACGTTAGTCGCTTCGATGTTTGTTACGTGGTTGGACGCGTGAGGGATACCTGTCTCCCTTGAGTAAATTATTGGTTAAAAGTAAAAATAATCAGGATTTATCACTTTTTATCGTGCACAAACATCAGTATTTATATATTTGGATAATTAGTGTATTCATGTACAAATTTATGATTAGAATAATGTGCAAATAGAAATAGCACAAAATGTAGTTTTCATTTTCTTTTTAAGTTCACATAGGTCTGACCTAGACTAGAGACTAGAGATATCGCAGGCTTAAATTGCACGAGATAAGAGTAATCGAATGTTAAAATAGACTGGGTGACACCCGTCCCCCACACGACTAACGTAGGGTTAAATTCATTAAGATTCGAAAGTACGAAAGCTTGACAACTGTTACACACGCATAACAACGAAGGAAAAACCGAATGGAGCATAAATTTACATCACAGTTTTTATAATCGCGTATTTTCGCTCTCACCCAAGTCTCAATTTCCGAAGACAAACTTGCAAATAGTTACATTCTCAAATTACAAAATCTCAGTCACGGACAGATTCGCACGTACATATTTATGTATAAACCAGAAGCTTTCGGAGCTCGCTTCGTCGCGTCTTTGCCAAACCCGTCGTCGGGAAGCAGGATGTCCGTCTTACAGCGCGCCTCTTGGATCCGAATCGTCGAATTACGTAATTCTGGCGGGTTTCTAATCAACGCGACTGTCCTCGACGCGAGTAAAACGGTAATACAAGACGATAACGGTGGTGAGGTCGTTAATTTTATTTTGATGCGCTAATTCGTGTTGTTTCGTTGCCAATACTACAGATGGCGAATACGGGGAAAAGCGCGTATCTCGTTTCTCGAGTTACTGCAACACGTTGGTCGCCAGGTCACCCGTGTTCGGGTGACACCAGAGTTTCAGTACGATAGTTTAGGAGTATTCATTTTATTAATATCAATATCAGTATATATCATTATACATTGGTATATAATCTCAATACTAGGGTTATTATGCCATGCGTGTCATCCAAATGTGGATAACGTGGCGATCAACGCGTTCACTCTTGAATGGCAAATGTATTTTTCTAGTGTGTCTTCTTTAATAATAATTCCAATATGGATGATCGCAGTGGAGAATGTATTTTTAATCGGCAGAGAAATTGATTATCGAGATAAGACTATTCATCTTTCGGTTCGTTAGTCGCGACCACACGGTTCGATCGTCGTTGATTTAACAGATTCAATTTACCCGACGACAATAGATGGAAATCCCTTCGGAATCGGTTAGCTATCAAATTTTCTCATTGGCACGCGACTCAGGTATTTTCATTGCCCAATTTACCGGGCTAAATTAATTATATTCCTTTGTCGGCGTCACGAATGATTAACGAGTGTACGTGCCTCGTCATCGCGGCCCAACACGATGCCAAAAATGCTTTTAAGCAGTGTTAATTGGGATTGAACGTTATTGGGTGCCAGAGTTGACAGTTATTGGGTGTACAATAGTGATTGAGAAGTCGTAAGAAAACGATGATTTCGGAATACCGGTGTTGGCATCGATAGTTTCTGAATATACTCGCGGAACGCAAGGAAGAAAGAAAATTAGCAAAACGGGTGAACCCGTTTCTTCTACGAAAATGTATTTTCTTGTACGAAAACGTTAAAAAATGTGTGTGGAATGTTATAAAAATATCGTAGAAGCGTAATTTTGTTGAGAACATACACATATCCCGAGCGAATAACTAACCGTATTCGAGTGAATAATTATATAATTAAATATGATATATACATATATTAAATATGTATATATGTATAAAATATAATATTACATTTATCGCTCATTTGCTGCAGTAACGTCATAACCCGAAATTCATGATTTTGGAGTAAATAACACAGGTACTTGACCAAATTGTGCCATTTTGTTATTTTGATATTATATACTCCAAAAAACACAATAATATTGAAACTTCAGATACATCCCCTGAAAAACTATGATTTCCGAGTTATGACGTTCTTGCAGCAAATGACCGATATGTATGTATACATATTATACATACAGTGGATAAAAAAATGCATTCGCACACACCGTTCGTCGCATTAAATCTTTTTTCACAACAACTCGTTCACACGAATACGTGATTTATCGAACTTCAAATAAACAAATACATTTTTCTGGTAGCATTTCAATTCCTTCGCAAGTTTACATACGAGCAAACCTAAGGTACGCTTTATTACTCCCACAAATGCCCGAACTTTTCAGAATTCCAAAAATCGTGAAGAGATGTAATGAACAAAATTTGATCTCGCTCCTCTCTGTGGCTTATTTCAAATTAGAAACTAGAAGGTTTCGATTAATCGACTTTCGCATGGAATCGAACGTACGCGAACGTTCAGGATTAACGAGAGACACTTATCTTACCTGTTCAGCGCCGCCGGGACAGACGACGTTCGTCATTCTTAGCTACCGCGTGAAAGATATGATATCAAACAACGAACGGTCGCGTCCTTATCGTGCCATTATCGGAAGTTGCGACCAGCAGGCGACGATAATTCATACGCTCGTCTTTGATTTTCGAATTTTCCCTCCAGTACGGGATCAAACGCGACCAATGACGTTGCTGGGGAAACGGTGGTTGCATTTCGCTCGCAACATAATGATTCATCGAACGCGTCGTTAACGAGGTACGCACAAGACATCGATTTAAATCAGTTTGTCGTTTAAATAGTTATCGAGTAATTAGTGCGGCGAAGTTCTGTGCAACTCCAATTCGATGGACGGTACGTTCTCCTATCGGATGACGACCGATTATGATTTGCTTATGTAATTAATTGCGGTGGTCGGTGTACTCTATTTTTCTTTGCGATTCTTTGTCGCGGGCGAATAATCATGACACAATAAGAGAGAAATAGAAGCTGTACGTTTCGCGCGGCACCGTCTCTTATTGAAAGGAAAATCGGATTATCTTTTTGGGATAGAAATCACGGGGACGACGGAAAAGGTGAACGGAAAATTTTAATTTGAATCCTTGGTAGCGCAAAATGGTAAATAAAGTATCTGTATGAAAGTAGCTTGTTTTAAAATTTCTATTCTTTATCGAGGTTACGTTCGTTTCTTATCGAAAGTATGATTTCATACTGGAATAACGCGGACTAATTATAGAAACGAGCAGGACAGTTTTGTCTCTTAAATTTTGCAGCTACGAAAACTATTTTATGTCGATTTAATGGCGTATGGATTATCAATGATTATTAACGACGCAAATATGTTTTTTACCATAAGAAAGGGCCGGTCTGTTCGTGATCGGAAAAAAACGTAGTAATTTCGAGAACAGCATAGCACATCGACGAACATAATTTTCCACGAAGATAGAGTGTCGAAAGACTTCGGGTTGGCGAATCTGCCACGGTTCGTTCAGTTCATTTCTCACACACTTTCCGGAGATACGAGGGAATCCGGAGTGAGGGAAATATCAGCATTTATGTGGAAAGAAGCTGACTTTCTTGTCCGTACCAGACGTTCGCGAACGTTTCTATTAAATCTTTGCAAAATTCTCGAGCGGGATTAAGCGTCGAACGAATGATACAAATTATCGCGGCGGACTGTTTTGTTGGATTTAAATGTATAATTTTTTTTCTACGTTTGTCTGTATATTTGTTTACGTGCGAGTGCAAATGCGGGTAGAAAATGCGTCGTTCAAATGAAATATCGTGTTTCGTAATTTTACTAACGCAAAATTCTTTATTTACGTAATTCGAATGCATGTACCGTTGTTCGTCAAGTTTTTGAGGTGACTTAAATTATTTTAAAGAAGATATTTATCTCGAAATGTGTCTCCGACGTTTTTCCTTCGTTAATATTTAGGTATTTGTATTAATATTAGATATTCAAACGTAATTTATGGAAATAAGTTTAAAGTTGTTCATCGACCGGTCGTTAATCAAACATTAATGCATTAGTATTTTCTAATTTATCGAATATAATTCTGGTACTGAACTAAATGCTCGCTCCGAGATTTTGTGCTACCGAGGAGAACGGAAAAAATTGTCTTACGCCAAAATGTTACCCACGTTATAAAAAGTGATTATCACAGTTACAGAGGTTGATGCACCCAGTAATGAGATTACAGCCGCGAATCTTGAGAATAGTACGCGATGTAAATATGTAGAACCGTCGAACAATCGGATAAAACGATAATCTGGTAACAAAAACGTCATCGCAGAAATGCACAATAACAAATTAAATTTATCTAGAGTGTACATACGTTAGCGCGATGCTTCTCGAAACTAATTAGCATAACTTACTGCGGGATAATAGCGCATAGAAAAAAGAAGCTATATTGACAAACTTAGAAAAATGCAAATCTGGTTTTCATCTCGAGATGCGAGCACAGAACGAAACGCAATTTAAAGCACCTCTCGATAACTATCGCGAATAATGATTCGGGAGTGTAACGATTTTTTCTGCCAAATCAGTGGCAAATATTTTTGCGACTATAACGTGCAAGAACAACGGAATATGAGAGTGTTTCCTGGTCTTGACCCCGTTTCCATGGAATATACGAACGAGAAGAGTAGTTTACTGAATTCAAGTGAACGGAGCACGTCTGTGTCATCCATAGTTCAACGAGGACTCGTACGCGGTTACGGCTCATTTTCCTCGTGTCAACAGGTGATACAATCGTTCTGGAACAGAAGCAAACAGGTACACACGTAGCACACGGTCGGTACCATAACGCGGTTTGCCAAATATGGAAATAACAAAGTGTGGGATAATTTTTTTTTGGTCACGTTTCTCTTGGTCATAACGTTTTAAATGCGTGGAGATTCTCAATGTTTTTTGTTATATAGGCGAAACACTGAACATCGTTGAATATGTAAATTTGATTCAAAATTATTTGAGTTCTGAAAAATTGATTTCTGTATTCACGTCGAGTGCCGTGAATTCGATGGTTTTTATTAGAATTTGTGTGTTTATAAAATAGAATGTGGTACATTTGTTACGCAATTCATTTTGAGAGTGAGAAAAAAAGGTTTTGAGAATGTGTCGCGTATTTTGAAATTCACGATCGAAGGAAGTTTGAATAGAAAAATTATTGGACTCGATAAATACGGAATATAATTTCATTCCCATGCGTTGAACCATTGTTTTATTCGTTTCGTCAATTAGTATTTTATATTATTCAGAATATTTCCGCCTTGGAAGAAAGAAGGGAAATGTATTTTTTTTTTTCATATTTTATTATTTATAATTTGAATCTTCCTTCAATTAATATCGATTACAATCGTGTTAGTAATTCGGCATGTTAATCATCGTTATACAATACTCTCCGTTTCACGATGAGAGTAACGATTTGCAACATTGAATTTACATTGAACGCGGAGCTTCATTGTTTACAATAATGTTTGGCATTCGTTTTGTACAACGAACACGAGCCTGACAATGCGCAACGGTAAAATAGAAATCGAATGAATGAAACTTCTCCTTCTACCTTTTGTTTCCCTCTCCGCGGGAGAATGTGCCAAGACTTTCGGTCGTGCCTTCAAAGATAAATGACAAACGAAATACTGTCGCATAGTATTTGGTTTCACGTGCGATAATCTGTTTTAACAATGAAAGAGGCGGACAGATTTACCGTGGCTAATTACGTGATAAATTAACTAAGCCCCCCCCCCCCCCCCCACCGCCAGGTGTCGTACCTTTTATCGAAATTTGACACCGTTAACACCTTAACGCGATACTCGATGAATGGAATCGAGAGAGAGAGAGAGATGCCTCTCATTGGCAATTTAAAAAATGATTATACTTTTTTTAAGTATAACAATATGTATAATATCATACAAAAAATGTATGTATTATTTTTCAAAATACCCTCTACATATGTATATGTGTGTATATGTATATTCTTTTCTACATGCATGATATTACTCATATTTAACACGTTGCGTGCCAGACCCATTTCTGGCTATGTTCCGTTCAGGCGCAACAACCGTAATTATTAAGAAAAGGGTGTAGCGTTTAAGATTCATCAGATTACACAGGGGTGGATTGAATTTTAAGGAATTATTTTAATAAACACAGGGTTGAACGTTTATTCTACTAGACGAGTGGGGGTGCTCCTATATGGATGGAATAAAATTTCAGCGAGGGCCGTATATGACCCACGTAGCACGGAACGTGTTAATATGGTTCCTGGAAAATACCTGTATATACCATTTTTATGTTAATATTTGCAAATGATAACGTGATTCGCTGGAAAATTTGTTTCACGATAGCGATAGCTGGCGTTTCACGGAAATGCGGAAGCCTTTCTCCTTGAAAACTTGCACGGCAAAGAAATGAAACTAAATAGTAATCGCATATTTAATGTTATACCGTGAGAACGCATGATACTTGCGGGGATGAATTTTAGTATTTGATCATGTCCCAAGCTATGAAGTTGCAGATATACGTACATTTGCATTACGGTGCGATTCAACCTCTGAGGTTCCACGTATTTTACATCTTCCATTGTGAATGAATTATTAAAATCTCCCTCTCCCCCGAGGTACTCGTATTTCTGATTGCAGTACATTTCAATAAATGTATATCAAATATCAAAATATGTATATGAAATCACGAAAAGGTATTAAAAATGCATACGTTACGATATAGCTACGTCGACTACAATTTTTAAATATACATACTTCGAATATTAACTTTTCACGATGGAATTAAATAATAATACAACGTATAGTTGGTGCTGATGCAAATAAATCGTGATAATACAAACCGGGTTAGAATAATTCAGAGAATAAAAATTGGGAATAAATAAAAAACTATATAAACAAATGTAGCGAGCAATGCATGAGAAAGCAAACATGAATTGCCATTATAACACTGCGGATATGTCGCGTCTCTAAGAATAACTGTAGCTTCGAGAGAAAAAACAATTTTTTTTTACGACGCTTCTATTCATTCACTCTCGATTTATTGAAATCGAATTTCGTTCGACGCTTTGCATGCGTACTTACGACGTCTGTTACGAGAACTGCAACGTCGTTTCGCGATACCCCGTCATTCCCGGTTATTGCATTTATCGATTATCGATAGATAGCATGACGTTTACTCGCTCGAGAGATATTCGACGTTACTAGACCATCTTAGGCAGCGGTTCTCAAACTTTTTCGTTATTGTACTTGTATCGTACAAAAAGAAAAATTATGCGGTGAAACAGGGTGGTTGAGAAAGTATTTTCAGAAAATATATCTAAAAACTCATAAGTAGGAAAAAAGGGGTAACAAATAAAGATACAGCCGCTTTAAATTTTAGCGTGAACCTAACTTGTAACTTGTCACAGAAAATTATTTCTTGTATTGCGTGCATAGGAAAAACGTCGAGATAAACAATCGTTTGTCCTCGTTATTTGTCCCAAGGTGTTCTTATATTTTCTATTTTCTAACTGTGATCTCCAAATAATGCTGTCAATTCCGTGATAACATTTTGGTATATAAAATATAGGTATACAACGTCAGAAATGGGAAAATGTAACTCGTTTAATTTGAACTTTTCTACAAATTTTCTTGTGCAATCAACATTTCTTTTAACTTCAGGTGCAAGTGTATTCGCGATACATTTTTAAACGTAATATCAACGAATACATATAAAAAGTGCTTTTGAATTCTTTTCACGGGGAATAAAGTACGGCTGTTGAAATTAGTACGGCTTGTTTTCACCAGAGCGTTAGTTCTTTTTATGACTGCCCGTAAACGGATTCTTGGTATACAATTGATTAGCTTGTCGAGAGCTTTAATTGGCCAGAGTGCCATGGCTAGCGCAAGGACACACCGACTCGCGTGTAGTTCTGTTGATAGTAATAATTGATTTTCTAATATAAAGAAAACTCGCGTAATTATTATTCAACGTTACAACTCTCGTGCAAAACGAAATTTAACACTTATAACAATATTACTTTTTTAAAGACCCTTTTGATCGAATTTTCGAATAAAATTTCAACGCTTTTATTAAGATTATTATTCCCACAGTTCAGGCAGCTGTTTTATAAAATGAAACGCTATTATTGGGACGTCTTTCGGGTTGTTATTAACGCTGCGTCTATTAATTTATTAATATAGACCTGAATTCAAAAATTTGATGGATATTTTTTCTTACTCCGTATCGTAATCGACTCATGTCCGTTTTTTATTGCGCCGTAATATCCGTGACCGGCAGGATGTTTCGCGTAACATACACCAACGCTCGAATGTATTTTTAAATAATAATAAAAAAAAATGGATCGTCAGGATGAAATATAAAACTAGAAACATACGTTTCATAATTCTATTCGTTATATGTTTTTGTAATCTTATTTCGTCTTCAGATTTATTTCAGATTATTGTTAATACTCTTACAACTATTAGAAATAACTATTTACTACACATCGACTGTTTGACTTGGTATAAAATTACGTTCCGTGTGACATAAACTTTACCGTGTCATACGACACGTGGTGCAATTTGTTATGCAAATCGGCACGCATGTAATTTCTTGCTTTCATATTTAAAAAACGTTGGCGACCGTAGTAAGCCCCGTTTGACTTGAAGTTTATCGTTCTCATAACATCGGCGAGAGTAATTGTATGAATCGCGTGAAAACAATTGTTTACTCTTCCTCGAAAAATTTCCATTGGACACCGCTGGATAAAACTGGATCGGCACTTACGCTACTGAACGCGGCAGCATCAAAAGCCCCTTTAATAATCGGGCAATCAAGCCGACGCTTATCGCGAAATGCAAATTAGTAAATTAAATCACAGGTGGCGAATTTACAGCTTAATCCGGCGCCATTGTGCACTCTTATTTTATCATTGCGCGTAGCGATATAAAACACCCGGCGTGGCTTGTGATTATTAGAGTAATTAATACGTTCACTTGTAGCGGTAATTATCGTAGCATAAAATACGTTTGAATTTTCAATTTTTAAGGTCTTCCGATGGAAATATTAGAATCTCAATCATATTGCTCGTTAACCTAACCTAGAAATTTGTCAAATTTTAATCGGTCAATTTATTGAGATCACTGAATTTCCTAGAATCCAATGAATCGACTAACAAATTTATTCAATTTGATAGATTAGTCGTCTTTCTTTGAATCCTTCAAACTCTATCGTTTTTGCTTTATCAGAAAGCTAAAATCGACCAACTGTCCCGGGATTACGATCGATAAACGGCTTAATGAAAATCCCGTATCCTGTTTCCGTTCAAAATATGTCCTTAAAGAACGGCCTTAAATACATTTTCCAAGAATCGCGTTTCCTGTTTCTCGTTGCACTTCTCGATTTTATTTCTTCTGTCCTTTTCGAAATCGGGGCGCCGGGTTCCCCCAATTAAACATACAGCACTGCGCGACGATCAGCACGCGCCGCTGGTAAACGTGCGTAGAACGCGATTCTACAAGAGTGTGTACACGGCTTTAAAGATCCCACGGCGATATATAAATGTCGCTACATTGGGCCACACGATGTTCTTTGACGATTCGCTGGCGTCGTGACTTCACGCGTGTTCTTCCAGCTCGCGAGCATACGTTATCACTTCTTTTTTTTTCTCTGCGTGGAAAGAGGATCGGTGGGAAGAAGGATCTGATCGTGAGAGGGGAGAACGGAAGAAGAGAGGCGGAATGGCTAGCCGAAATTTGGAAAAAATGCTTCGACTCACCGCGTTGTCGAGGGTCCGTTTTTCACGATATTAAATACGTCTTGGATCCTTCAAAAAGTTTGCATCGATCTTTTTGTAAATTATTTTTAATACGCCATAATTCGATTTTTAGTTTCTTTTTGTTTTCGTCGAAGTAAAGTGGAATTCGTCAAAACGAGCAAACTTTACGAAGGATCAAATAGTTTGAAAGAAACGGGGTTTTTGAAATTCTTTGTGATATGAATGATAAATGTTCGCATCGAATAACGAATTTTATCAGATTTAGCATCTTACCATCATAAACGCAGCATACCTTCACCTTTTCTTGCCAGAAATGTTCGATTCACGTGCGAGCCGTCTAATTTCCGTTATTTCGACAAATTGGAAAAAGTTCGGTTTCGATTTCCGCAAGCGTGAAAGTGTTGAGGAAAGAAGATGCCATGCGGAAAGCTAAGGAAGAACGCGTCAAAATCACGACGCGCCTCTTTCGAATCAGCATCGAGGAGGATGACGAAGAGGAAGCCGAAGGAGGATCAACGACTAAGGAATTCGTCGATGTTACCACACCTTTGGCCGAGAGAATTTCCATCACGATCGATACCGATCCATCGATCGCGACCAGCGACAGTCGTGACTCGAGAGACACAAATCCGTTGGTAAATTATCCTCGAGTTCCTCCACACGTCGATGTTTCGAGCAAAGAGTCGTTCGTTCCGTTAACGGATGAACCAATGGACGTCCAAAAGTTGGAGAGACTTCGGCAACAGGATGGAAGTGAGAGAAAAAGTAACAATGATGGATTCCATCGCGAAGTTTGGGAGAAAAATAATCTTCGACCGTGGAGAAGTTTTGGAAACCCTGAAGAGCAACAAGGTGTAACGAAATATCAGGTACCAAGGTATGGACTTGGATCGTCAAAAGATTTTCACTACTCCGAAGAGCGCGAATTTGAAAAGAACATTGGAAGCTGTAAGCCGAAACCAGGAAGTGCCGTCAACTTTGAAGAAGCCATTGCGAAGATAAAAAATGAAGGAGAAAGCTACGAAGCTGATAGAGAGACAGGAAAGGCGATGAAACGAGGCAGCTCATTACACGAAATTGCCTTGGGTGATGAACGTCGGAAGATATTTGATACTGGAAGCCGAAGACTGACGTTGCCTATGACTAACGTGGACCGGAATTTGGCGACGCTCCACGAGGACGATGATTTTGGTGTTCCCCGCTCGAGTATAAAATGTTCAGTCGCTAACCCTGCTCGCGAAGATGCGAATACGTTCGGGAAGTTCCGCGCGAATTCGAGTTCAAACGAAACCCCTGTCCCAACTCCCATATTTTTTCTACCCAACAAAGAAGATGAGGAGCCAGCCACTCGGAGTTTTTTATTGGACTTAAACGGTATCAGTGAAATTGAAGAAGCGCGCGACAAAGAATTCCATAGCACGGTTGAAACAACTGCTTCGGGGGTGGTGAACAAAAAAATGGATGAAGCTCAAACGTCGTCCGTTGTGAACGCGAGTTTAGATCTCGGAGGTACTTTTAAAACACCCGCGAACGAGGTTACGTTGTCAAAGACAAAAGTGGAAGAAATAAAAAAGTCGATGCAAGTTCCCGAAGTCTCGACTTACCCGCTATTGGCAGTTCGGCAACGCGGTAAACAATCGTCGACTAAATTATCTTCCAGCTTAAACGGCATCGCTGAGTTGTTCAGAAATCACGATTCACTGGAAGCCAAAATTCGTACTTCCATCACGCCGTCGGATGCGAAAACAGAGGTTAACGCCGATTCAGACGAAATCGAGAGATCGAAGTCCGGTAGAAGACTCACGCTACCTGTGACCAGCGCCGATCTAATTTCAAAAGACACTATCAAGGCTCCAAACTTTGAGGACATGCTATCGGGGACCAGTGTGAATCCCATAAGAAGAACCAGTATCACAAATCTAGCGATTTGCGCCAGTTTAGCCCCCAGCTTGGTTGGCGCGTACACTGGTGTACCGGGTTCATTGTTACCAATAGCAGAAAATAAAGGCAGTGCATCACCGGCAATTGCTGTCACACCTGCTTCGACCTCGGTAAACTTCGGCGACAATGTTCCCGCTGGAAAGAGCACGGGTCGTAGGTTGAAACTGCCCTTCCTTCGTCTTCACATACCCGATCAGCAGCCCCCCAATAGTTGGGCTGACGAGGACGAGTGCGGGCTTCACCACTATCATCATCATCATCACCATCATCATCACGTATTCCCGCATTTTCACGTACCTACCATTACGTTCACGGCGCCGGCCAGCGATGGCGAGACCGGGCGCAAGTTCAACTTTGGCATTCGAAGGCACTCGCAGACGGTTAGTCTCCTCGAGGCTGTCTTCGTTTTGCTGGCTTTCATTTCCCTTCTCCCCCCCTCTATTAACAAGAGCCTTTTGTTGTGATGAGCGCTCATTAAAAGCAGTTGGTACGTTCTGTTGTTTAAGAACGCGTAGAATCGAGTCGGACGTTTCGTTTACGTGGATGAGGATGTTTCGGGTTTTTACTGGTCCATGATTTACACTGACGAATCGATTGGCAAAGAATTCCCTAGTAGCACAGAATAGTTTAGCAATATTTAATTTATAGTGGAACTCTATTCGGTAAATTTCAAATATTTAATTGTTTGATTAATTTAAGTAATTAACTATTACTAGTAATATCTTTTTATTTTATAAGTATTTTCCGCGAGAACCAAGTACAGTTGTTCGTTGATCGGTACAAGTTGAAGGTACTACTAGGGAATTTCCATGGTAAATCGGGCATTTGAGACAGGATTTTTAGTTTTCATCTAATCTATTCAGGATTCAGAATTTAATCTTTTCACCTAATCTAAATCTTGAGGTGAGTAACGGAAATTCAATTTTTATTCTAAACATTTGTCCGTCCTCTTTTAATTTCGTGTAACCTCCCGCTTGAGATACATATTTGTCCAATCACAATAATCTTTTTCATCTCGACTAGTGTGAGAAAGGCATAAAATTTGTTTTGAAGGTTATGTACGCCATATTGACGAGGGGCACTAACGGCTGATGCGCTTCACGCTCAAATATTTAAGTGCTACTTATAGTGAACTCGGAAGCTTTGTTTTGTCGACAAGAAAAGAATAATCTTATCGTACAAAGCTATGCGTTCAACGCAAGCAAATTATGACGGTGCGCATACCACAAACTTTAGCACACGTGGCGTTTCAGAATATTTTCTCCAGAACGAAGCACGCGAGGCTATTTAACAATGTCATGGTCAATAAACATCACTGAATCGAAGCGATAGCTCGCGTTATCTCGAGACAAATGCGCGTTGTATGATTTGCCTTGAAAACTTACGTTTGGAATGAGCGTGTTCAAATTTAAAAATCTTTCGGCCATTTTTGAGACTCACGATATACATAGATGTATAAGCAAGGGGATTTTGGGCTCACGAAATATTAACCAGAAATAAAATAGTTTCCAGTCAGTCAATAATACAGTTTTAAAACAACATCAAATTAAACAAATCTTGAGTGGGTTATTTAAGCAAAACGTCGATTTACATTTAAGAGTGAGAATTTAATTACTCGCTTGTTACATTTGCAACGTTTTGCATTCAGCAATTGTAATTTATTTTCTATCATACAAAATCTGGGGTTTCTTTCATTTATTATCAAATTCAAAATTACGTTTTTAAACTATAAATTATGTTAAGGTTTACAATCATTTCATCTATCACATACTCATAATACCCATATGATTTCAAACATTTCTTTAATTTTTATCCACGATTTCTTCGATCATCGCGATAGACGTTCTAGCCGCCGGTTTATCGGTAGAAAATCCACCTCCGATAACGCGGCATATTTCCGCGTGTTTGATAGATTTTTTAATCCTCATTACGTAATTGACGTCTGGTCTACGCACATATATATAATGAGATTTCGTCCGACTCGGTTGACATCGATCTGGACACAGTGTGCGCTAACTGCGACATACATTCCGCTTGTTAGTGAATTAACATCAGTGATATTCGATGTACGATGTAAAGCGTGCGTCAGTCTTGTTCATCAGGGTAGGTATACGATTGTCAGTGTTTAGGCTAACGGATAGTATCAGCAGCTGATTAGCATGGACTATGGAATTAATTTCAAAGCTGGGTGCAGACCGTAGAAATTACTTCGTAATAATATCTGACTATAATGTGAAAGCTATCGGTGAATAGAATTCAATGTTATTGTTAATGGTATAAACTCTACGTTTCACTGATGTACGATCGTAACGTATAATTGTCATATCTATCTTTCAATACTTATCAATACCTAGATGTCATTTTATGCCCATCTTGTAATAAGTATGAATTAGAATTGGAATGTTACAATTTTATACAATGATCACATGGATAAACGTAACGTGAACGTTATACTATTAACAATATTAGACTGTACTGGTATAGGTTTGACATTGTGATTATTTATCAGTATAATTTCATGCTGTTATATGATTAAGCGGATTTGATAACAGCGTTGAGTGATGTAATTACTTAAAACTGATCCTGTATTCGGATATCTGTAAACGAGCGATAAGAAAGTTTGTCTGGCAAGCGAAAAATTGAAACGAGAATCGAAAGAGAATCGAAGCGGTACAGGACTGTTTGCTTAAAATGATTCGGAAAAATTCACGGCAGTGACAGACATTTCTTTTCGTTAATTATGGATATTTTAACGTGGAATGTTTTTAAACAAAAATAATCTTGGCTGTGGTCTACACCTGGCTTTGCACCTGTGTGACGAGTTTAACCTTGCGTGCAATTTACTCGACAATGAACGAGATAACAATCCGATGAATTACAATACAATTAATATTCGTTTGGTTTTCTTTTTTGCGAAGTTACGAGTGTATGTAATATTTTAAACATTTTGTCAAATCTGGAGAGTTGTCAGAAGCGTGACTTTTTGCGTGATTCAACACTCATTAAACAATTACTTTTTCATGAAAATACTAAGTGTAGAAATTGGTTCACACCGTAAATTTTTTTTGTAGATCTAACGACCTTTGTGGTAGTTTAATTTAGAATTTTTTGGTTTTCAACTAATGTACATAGTTTCAGATGGAATACACCCATACTTTGTTTTACGGCCTAGATACGTTCCGGGAAAGTTGGCCGTAAAGCGAAAAGCCGTATAACGAATCAATTATTTTGATGCCATCCATACACATTCCATTGGATCCGTTCCAATCTTTTATAAAATAATATAGTTTTTATCATAAAGAATTTTATTCTTTTTATTTCTTATAAAAATGTTTACAGTCCAGCATTTTTTTCTTATAACGAAACATTGTGGGCCGTATATCGAAAAAGTGCCATATATAAAAAGGCCATTATAGCGAGATATAGGTGTAATTTAAATCTTTAGATGTGGAGGGGCGAAGTTCCAGACTTTTAATCATGATTAAATTGCAAAATTGTCTTCTATACTTTTAGTTGCAAGAATTAAGTGGCATTGTTCTAGTTTAGGTAACTTAACATTGAAATTAATTTCTCTGTTAATTACACAAGCGGTGCAACGAGGGCAACAAAAAGTGCATCTTTATCAATTTGACCAAAGTATTAGTTAAGATAATACTTTCTTTACAATGCATACGTAAATTTTTATAAAAATTGCATCATTAGACATGCATTTAGCACTTATGGCAAAATTTCTAACATGCCATTTAAACAAGTTTCATTACAAAATTTAAGCGTTCCATACGAACAAATGTTTAGATCGAACTATAGATTACAAACGAAAAAATCGAACAAATTTTATTTTCTACTTTTAGCTTGTTACGCGTGTTAAAATGCAAAATAAAATAAAACTGGAATGCACTTTGTTAGGAGGCAAACTGAGCAAATGTGGCGTTAAATTTCACTGAAGAAAATTCATTGGAAAGCGTTTTCTATTTCTCGGATTCATCCCCTTCTCTATTTGTTTTCCGTTCGACGCTTCCCTTTGTTTTTCTTTGCACCTTATCACTGACCCACTTTCTATTGTGCTTTAACTCCCAACGAATGCTTTCCATGCTTTACTTACAATTAGTACAATTTACAAGTAACCGCGAGCATTATGCATTGTTTATTTTTTTTTATGTATTGAAATAATAAAGCAAAGACTTGCGTCATCTGTTTCACTTATCATTATTCAGGTAATTTATTGTACGTCGAAATTTTGACAAATATTTTTCATTGCCGACTTACGTTTCCTACACTTCTTCGCAATTTACACTACAATATTACAATCGTCAATATTTTATTACTAATGCGTATATTAATCAAATACTCGATGCATACGATTAATGGATTGGAAAGCTCTGTACTTAACTTTGTCCTTAACGAATGTCGATGTATCGTTAATTTGGAAAAAGGTCACCGCAACTAAAAAATTATCGTGCTTAAAACTTCATTTGTAACAAGTATAAATTTAATAAATTAATGGCGATATTTTTACTTCATTTGTACAAACTAAATGTTTTATAACAATACCTTATGAACGGTTTGAATTATAATTATTTAAAGTACCTATCTAAGAATTTTTTCATTGAAATTTCACTATATCTTTGAATTAATATCTTAATCCACTCAAATTTCAATTTGACCCCACACAGATCTTTGGCCTTTAAGTCGCGACAATTTTGATCCAAGCGAACGACACGTTCACCCAGACGTTGCTTGTTACTTACTCAGCAATTACGTTGCTTCGCAGGTCATTAATCAAAGTGTGTCGACGTTTTAGTATGAAAACCTCTTTCAAGAATCTCGTGCTGGATCTCTCTGTTTTTAACCCGTCAATGTCTTTTTCACAGACTTTGCATCGGACTGACTCGATGGTATCGCTGTGCTACCGATCGCTCGCCAGCTACATCACAGATGATAATCTCGCTGGTCTGCAAAATTTCCTCGAGAACAAGAGAGTGCAGGTCGATGATCGAGATGAGGTAAAAAGCTTGGCACAGTTTCTTTTTAGCCTAATACGCTGACGCTTGTTAGTTGTTAAGTATCTTCCGCAGCGGGGTATCATGATATTGACTCGTTTCCAAAAGAAATTTGTTTTTTAAGTCATGACGGTTATACACATTTTGAGACGTCATGTGTGAATACGTCATTTAAAAAAAAATAATTGACAGAATTAATCAAATCTTGTTTATCGAACGGAGCGTAAAAAATATTAGGCAAATATATTAGGCGCAGGTATTTCTGTTACGATTTGAATTGAAGTCTATTACTTATTAAGACACCCTCTATAAAGCACAGTTTTTTTCTTTCAATGCCAGGCTTTCAAACTTGTTTTAAACGTTATAAAACTTTACGCCAGCAGGTCAAGAAATAATAGATAATATTTAAGCGGCACTGAAATTAATAAATCAATAACTAAACAGTATTTAAATAATATTCAAGATATAAATAATACATGTATCACGCTCAACTCCTAACAATTCGCTACTTGGATAATCTCTCGAGTCCCATCTTCGCTGCTTCGCGTTGCCTTATCAGCTACTCCTTCATAGATAGTTGGTTTGATTGTTGTTATAATAGAATGGTAGCACAGCCCTCATCCTTGCAGCGACTAAAGGGAAGATACACTTCGTTCGCGAGCTCATCAATCATGGAGCGGACGTCAATGCCGAGGACGGGGTTGGTATAATGATAGATTTCGGAACAAAAAAAACTTGGCGTCGATGCTTTATCACTGCTATTTGATTCCATGTTCAGGATAACTGGACGGCGTTGCTTTGCGCGGCAAAAGAAGGTCACACCGACGTCTGCCTCGAATTACTCGAGCATGGCGCCGAGTTGGAGCATCGGGACATGGTGAGGAGAGCTTTATTTTTCCACCAAGATCACTTGGCCACTGGGAAATCCTTTCACCGAAGAATAGGAGATAGTTGGCAGGATTGTTTCCTTGGCAGAGTGTTCGCGCGTTAAATGAAAATATGAGGGTTTAGCTTCCAACGACAGACCTTGAGGCTCGTCCTAAATTTTTTTGTTGGAATTCGAAGGCCTTGCGGTACTTTGAGAGTGTGTACTGTATATACGCGCATACGTAGATTCAGATACGAGTACGGATGAAGAGCCGCTGCGTACGATTGAATTAAAATTCTAGGTTTCTGAAATATTCGAGTATCTGAAATAATCCAGATTCTCGAATATTTGAATATCCAGATAGCTCCAAGTCTGGTGCTGCACGAGACAATACCAAATTTAATTATAATTAAAATATAATTGAAAATGTTGAAATATGTATAATATACGAAGGATAGGAGATAGTTATACGCCAATTGCAAATTATAATGAATTTAATCGTAACGTCGCGAACACTATACAAGTACACAAACCTAACTAGTATTTTCAGTGCCTGTTATATCAGAATCGTCTGTGCCACGTAAACTTACGAGAGCATTGAAATCAAGTATCGATTCCTCAAACTTAACGCGCAACGTTTGGTTCCGAAATTAACGCATCCCGTGCTCGTGGCGCATTAAAGAGATTAAAGCTACGAAAAGACAGTCGACGAAAGGAACGTTCTATTTTTAGGGAGGGTGGACGGCACTTATGTGGGCGACATATAAGGGTAGGTCGCCGACGGTGACGATGCTGCTAGCACGTGGTGCTGACGTCAATGCACATGGAAATTTTCATATATCCTCCTTATTGTGGGCTGCTGGCAGGGGTTATCCTGACATCGTCAAAGATCTCATTGCTCATGGTGCCAAAGTCAATGTTGGCGATAAGGTAAGCGGCGTCCCTTTTTAGCTGTTCGCGCAGCTCGCGCGCAAAAAACTCGGTCAAAACTTTGGTGGGCGTGTTGTATCTAGGGGAACAATGGAAAAAGTTCGTATCGGCTATGCCCTTGACATTTTGTCAGAAGTGCATCGTATTTGCAAAGTTGAGAGGACGTTTTTACCGTTCTAACAAAACGATAAAAGACGGTGCTTTATCCAAAGTTATCGAATCGGTAGAAATTTAATTTGACGACACAAGTTTCGTCATACTTGAGCGCGAGTTTATATATAGTCGCCCCAGGTTGGAATTACAATTATATTGTATTTTCAGTATGGTACAACAGCATTGGTATGGGCTTCCCGGAAAGGAAATGTAGAAATCGTAGACACTCTGTTAAAAGCTGGTGCTAATGTCGACACTGCCGGCATGGTAATATCAAAACTATCGAATAAATTGATTCGACGCGTACATCAACCGGGACATAGAGCATTAATGTGATTCGTTGCAGTATTCGTGGACCGCTCTCCTCGTGGCGACCCTGGGTAATCACGTGGAAGTGGTTTTGCTCCTCTTGGAGCACAAACCTAACGTAAACGCCTTGGACAAGGATGGTTGCACGGCCCTAGCAATAGCTTGTCGCGAAGGACATCACGAAATAGCGAATGCTCTTTTAAATGCCGGTGCTTACGTCAATATTCAGGACAGGGCAGGCGATACGAACCTGATTCACGCTGTGAAAGGTGGTCATAGAGGGGTGGTTGAATCTCTGTTGAAGAAATACGCCGATGTTGATATCGCTGGAAAGGTGCGAATGGATCGATGCATGGAACTTTTATCCGTGGATATTTTGATAGTATATCTTTTCGAAATGAGTGATCGTTTGGCATTAATTTCTCGTAAACTTGTTTTAATGGAAATTTGAGTAATATAGGTCATTGTTTTGGTAATTGCTTCGTTGATCGAGTTTGAGATCAATTTAATCCTTGTGCTGACACTCCAAATCTATGCTTTGTTATTACACAGAGAATAATTTTATACATTCAGTTTGTAATATCGAGGGAAACGCGTAAAGCAAAATGTTAAAGAGGATTGTTCGCAGCGTAGAAATTTTTCACCCAGCTTAATCGAGCCGGCTAACCAACCCTGTACATTCTAGGATAAAAAAACCGCAACTTACATAGCAGTAGAGAAAGGTAATACATCGATACTGAGATTATTACTAAACGCTAATCCAGACCTGGAGATCGCGACGAAAGACGGGGACACGCCGTTACTGCGGGCGGTAAGGTCGCGTAATGCCGAAATCGTACAATTATTGCTGGACAAGAAAGCCAAGGTATCGGCGGCGGACAAAAAGGGCGATACTGTCCTTCATATAGCCATGAGAGCGAGGTCGAAAGCAATCGTCGAGATACTATTGAGAAATCCGAAGAATAGTCAGTTACTTTACCGTCCAAATAGGCAAGGCGAAACGCCATACAATATTGATATCAATCATCCGAAGACGATACTTGGACAAATATTCGGCGCGCGTAAGTTGTTACTCACCTGGAAACATTGTACTATATGGCAAAGAAAACGGAAAGAAACTAGTTTTCTTACTAATACTTGAAATAGTGGAAATACAGTTATTTAAAGCATCAACACTGTTCATTCCAGGACGGCTCAATACTAACGAGGATAATGAGAATATGCTCGGATACGATTTGTATAGCAGCGCGTTGGCAGACATTCTGAGCGAACCTTCGCTCTCCACGCCGATAACAGTGGGTCTCTACGCAAAGTGGGGATCCGGCAAATCCTTTTTGCTAAATAAATTACGAGGTAACCGCCACGGATACTCTATTACACAACTAACCCGTTGCTGTTGTACGGCCTTCAGCACTATTCTCAACTGTAATGTGATTTTGTATTTCTCGACGAGGTTAAGGGGTTACATACCTTTCTCGGCCCCAAAACTAAGTGACTTTATGAATTTTTTTTGCGAACTTAAGAGAGGTATCAATCCGCAGTTTTTCGGGGGCAAAAGAACGCACATTAAACTAGTTTCATGAATTTTTATTTTTTATTTTTAATATGATTTGACAGAGTATTACCCCTTTCCTCGAAGCACTGACGGACTGACACGCTGTGCGGTAACCACAATATTTCCTATCAGGATCATCCAAAAACAAAAATCTAAATATATCCTTAAAGCGAGATAAATTATCTAGTTTTTGACCCATTTTTTTTGTTTAATATTTATTTTGGGAAAAATGGCGATCATTAGAAAAAAAAGTCGAGTTTTTTATCGTAATTTCGATATTGAAACGCAATTAAAACATATTAAAAATTGGAATAAAAAAAAAAATCAGTCAAAAACTCGGTAATATTATGGAAATGATGTGTGCAAAGTTTCAAAGCGATTGCTCTTTTCGTTTTCGAGATATCTTGGTTACCGATTTCGAAACGTAGTTTCGAGAAAAACACGTTTAAAGTTTCGGAACAAGTTAAAAGGTCTTAATTCAATTTTTTTGTCTACTTATATGTAATCATTGATCCCAGGACCATACAGTGGGTCTTCCTTAGTCAATTTCATTTCAATATTGGCATTATTTTTTATCCTGCGACTAATTCTTGCCTCTTTAGTCGCATGCTGCGCTCGAATCTGTGCGTGCCTAACACGATGATTATCAATTTGCGTGGCGAAATTAAGAGCATTGCAGCCAATATGGATACCCATTGTCGTCATAATTATTAGTAAAGTTGTGGCGCCTTCGTTAAATATGCAAACACCAATATAGGACGCTGTTTCTACAATGTTAGCAATGCTGTTGACAGTTTTTGGTGCAATCGTCCAAATCACGCTGTTAAAACTTTCGTTCAAATTTTGGGTAAATCCACCGAGGCAACGTTTAAGCAAAGTTTCACATTATAAATCCCCGTATATGGGTCGAATAGCAATAAATTATTAACAAAAATTATTGTTCGATTGCTGGTATTCGTCCAAAAATCCTAAAGCGTTTGCTTGTTGCCTTTTTGAGCGCTCGGGATCGCGCGACATGAAGCGTTATAACTATGAAAATTCTTTGAATTTCGTAATGACGTTTTCACAGATGGTTCTTAGGAAGTTAATCTAATGAAAAATGCAAAAAAAATCGATTTGTTGAAACCGAGAAAGGTATGTAACCACTTAACAAAGCTGTTACTTTATACAAGTCTCTGTCGCGTATTAAAACTGTTAACATTTTATTGAGTTTTGACACAAGCTTTACGAGTCAGAACTTGAGGCTCAATAAACCCCTCGTAACTACTCTTCCAGAGGAAATGAAGAATTTCGCTCGCCAATGGATAGATCCCGTATTCCAGTTCTCGTCCTTACTCTTCACAGTAGTAACTCACGTGTCTCTGTTAGTGGGTATCACGATAGGTCTTGCCTTGCAATCGTGGATCGTCGGTCTTGCCTGTGGTATAAGCCTTATTTTTCTCATTTATGCTTTTCTGGTGCTTATCTGGTACGCTAACAAAAGGTAAGAAAACAAGCTACACGATGCAGCCTCTGTTTCTTTCAGTATCTTATTACTCCAGAACGTTTGGGTCGTAGGTACGACTGGTATTGGCCATACAACTTCACGGTTGCCCTAACCACGAAATTAAATTCCTTGAAGCTGCTGTTGCAAGTGATATTCTGTCACCCACCGGGCGGTCAGGTGCACGACGGCGTCGCCGTTCAGCCGATAAAGTTTTATTTCACCGATCAGACACGCGTCGGCACGACCGCCGCTGGAGAGAACGCGGTCGTACAAATGGTGGGATCGTTGTACGACTCGATTGAGAACGACTACGGCTCTTTGTCGACGAGATTGTACAGAGCGTTCCGCCCGAAGACGGACAAGTCCACCACGACGTGGAAATGGCGTCACCTTTGTTGTTTGCCGTACATAGTGATATTCGAATTCTGCTTTTGCAGTTTACTCGTTGGTATCTCAGTACTTACCGTCTACCTCATCGACATTTCTACCGACGAGTAAGTATCTAATGCTAATTACAATTGAATTCTCGGAAAAGGCAGAAACTTAACTTATACTTGAAAAAGTCGATTTTCCAAATAATAATATTTTATTGTAATAAAATTGTATCTCCATTAGTCCGGATAATTCTTTCCATTTAAAAATCTTCAATTCTTTTTGCAGACCCACGATAGAGAAAGTTACGGCACATATCATTATGATAACCGTTGCCTTAATATTAGCCGTCAGTGTAATAGCGAACTTGTACACGTGGAGTAGAACGTTACAAGCGCTCGTTTTCTCTCAAAGAAGACATCTTCAACGCAGCATTTCAAAGCTGGAAACTCTCAAAAGCGAAGGTTTCATACAAACGCTGCGTAGCGAAGTCAGTTTGATGACAGATATGGTAAGCGAATTATACTCAAGGACCTGTAATGATTTTATACTTCCGGCGATACTGGATTTTACGATGTCATTCTAACCAAGATTTCATGTGAAATCAGGTGAAGTGTTTGGACAGTTTTATGGCTCAACAAAGTAGATTAGTGGTCATCGTGGATGGCTTGGATAGCTGCGAACAGGACAAAGTCTTACTGGTTCTGGATGCTATACAGGCATTATTTAGTGATAACGGTTATCCATTTGTCGTAATATTAGCGATCGATCCGCACATTATTGCCAAGGTATCGTCACTATTTTATATTTTGTTGTTCTGAAAAGGTATTTTGAATACATTTTATATCTTTTTACTCGTCAAGTGATCTCAACAAAATTATCGATTTGCGTGTACAGGCAGTAGAAGTCAATAGTAGACGATTATTTACGGAGTCCAACATCGGGGGACACGATTATTTACGCAATATGGTTCACCTTCCGTTTTATCTACAAAACAGCGGGTTGCGGAAGGTGAAAGTCGCCCAGCAAACCGCCCAGCACAGTAGAAAGACAACGTGGACCGAAGCCGAAGAGAGCGTTAATTACACCACCACCACCACTGCGATGCACCATTCGGTTTCCAACCGACGACTCAGCACAGAGTCCGGTATAATGAACAGTAATGAAAAACTGAAACCGCAGAGCAGAAAGGGTAGTAGAAAATTAAGATTGAGCGAGTCGATCGCCAGCAGTATCGGTAGCAATTTAAATCGGCTGGGAGGCGCGCAAGATCTTAATAAGATGCTCCTCACAGACGATTATTTCAGCGACGTGAATCCTCGCAGCATGAGGAGATTGATGAACGTGGTTTACGTCACCGGTAATAAAAGAAATCAACGAATCTTGCCCTGTGTCTTAATTTGTGTTTCATACATTCTGACTTTGTTTTTCTAGGGAGATTGTTAAAAGCATTCCAAATTGATTTCAACTGGTATCACTTGGCCAGTTGGATCAATATTACCGAACAATGGCCGTTCAGGACGTCTTGGCTGATTTTACATTACGACATGTACGAAGACAACTTGGACGATTCGATGTCATTAAAAAGCCTTTACGATAAGTACGTTTGCTGTTATGATTAATATCGCGTATTCCTGAAATTCAAATCTTTTTTAACAACTTTGCACTGCACAAACTACCAGGGTTCGTCCGCAAATCCCCGTGCTCAAAGAGGTACAACCGCTTCTGGAAATGGATAGAGATGAACGGAAACTCGACATCTTCCTAACCTTTCATCGATCCAGCTTACTCGTTAGCGACGTGAAGATATTCTTGCCATTCACCATAAACCTTGATCCTTATATAAAGAAGAGGATAAAGGAAGAGCAGCAGACTATAGAGGAAGAGTCGGCCAACGCGTACAAACAGTATAATCCCTGGACCGCGCATGGTACTGTTCAGGAACAATTGGGCACCGGTAGAGGTGGTTTGATAAATCGACATATGAAACTTAACAGAATGCCGAGTCTGCAAGGGCAAGTGCCAGTTCAGTCGACGCCGCCCTGGTGTCTTCAGCCAACGTTCGAATGGCATCCACCACCTTGGGCACAATTGCCGCCCATGGAACCCGTGCCTAAGCCACTTTCCGCGACTACGACTTTACCGGTATAGTCCTAAACAATTGCAATGCGCATCTGTGCGCGTTGAAGTTCGGAAATGCTGCCCCCCCCCCCCCCCCCCCTTTAACCGGGACTATAACATATTTGTTAACAAATTTCTCGGGTTACCTGGCAGACAGCATTTCCGAACTCTGATTTATGTGTGCGAGTTAACTGTTAACTGACACATTCATAAATGTACCCTAGAGGCAAGTGATCCGATTGTTTAATGCTTTTCTTTTTTAGTCCGAAATATTGGAGATGAAACTTTCCTCTTTGTCGGTGAACGGTGTATGCGATCTTATCGATAAAATCGAATGCCTTAACCCCAATCAAGCGCCGCAGTATAAAAATGTTGTCAAAGAGAATAATATTAACGGCAGAGTTCTACTGCATTGCGAGATGCAAGAGCTGAAGAAAGTGAGTCTACCTCTTAGTATCGAACTCCGCTTTTCTTGTGTAGAAAAGGCTGCGTTATAAGCTAAAATAAAGCATATTATTGAATAGTTATTACAAAAATTGCACAAGTATCGATTTTACAAATTTTATCAGGTATTAAAAATGGCCTTTGGCGATTGGGAGCTCTTTCGCATGGTGATTGTGTCGCTTAGGGAATTGGAACTTTCGTCATTCAGTACGCACGAGGAAGGTCCTCGGAGCGTTCGGTTTACCATGGGGTCGGAACAAATCCAACGAAAAGGTATCCACATCGATATCTTCAAATAAGTGGCACTGTTACCAAAAGATGTATCTGAATGTTTCAAATAAGTGCCGTTGCATTATTCGCTAATTGCAGATCATACCTTGCCAAATAACTCGATCAGAGTACCAACGCTCGTCGAGAAAGACAAGGGAACATCAAGAACTGATGGTCCGCCTAGACGAGATCAAACTAAACAATCCATTATGGAGAAACAGGTGAGTTAGCGTTCAGGAGAATGGGATAATAAAATGATTTCAATAGTCGTTAAATATATTTGTTAATTAATTACAACTCTTATTACATTCTTGCTTCGTTTTAGTTCCAGGTAAGCGGAATTCTATGTAACCTTTTTCCATTAACTTCGATATTAATATTTTATTCAGTTTTACCTGAAAAATATAATTTAGAGAAACATCATTTTATTCTCAATTTAATGCACAGAAAGTACATTTGATATATTTCATAACTTCAGAGGGATTATATTTCTGGCATATATATAAAAATAGGGCATACTTTTAACCCGCTTTCATACTCGGTTCCTGAGAAAGGCATAAATACCACGACTTTTCCAGGTAACCTTAGAGGAACAAATGATATGCGGAGCGCTGCAGACTTTAAACGAAGAGGCTTGCGAAGATGTGTTAGACGTGCCACCCCCTGTGGTGGTACCAACCGACTCACTCTCAGGTGAGCCCACTCCCCTCCCACTATCACTGCCTCTGGTAATAGTTCAAGAACCACCGCAGCCTGACCAAAACTGTGACACCGCCGTCGAGTACAGTGCAAACATCTAATCAAACTCGAAATCGAGGACGATCCGCCTGTAATTCGATGTCGTGTCATTCGCGTTGCATCGACAGACCGATATACATAACTGTCTCACTGCATTCGAAGACGGTAGCCATGTACTCACCATTTCGCAGTTTCGACCCTCCAGGAAAAGAGAAAGAAAAAAAAGAAAGAGGGAAAGAAACGAAAGCTTATCGATGCATCTGTTGTGTTAAATGTTTCCTAACATGTCTGCGCGCAGATACAGCCATACGTAGCAGTATTACCAATGATAGATATACTGGGCACGAAAGCAGTCAATAAAAACTTAGTTTTTATATAAGCAATATTTAAATATGTATATACTTGGCAGGGCGGCTCTGAGTTATTAGGACAGGAAAGAACACTGGTTCCTTTCTGTATCTTGCCTATACATGTGTACATACATATATTATATATACATACATGTGCCGTAAATATGTATACAGTACAATCCCGATTATCCGGATAGACCAGGTTAGGCCTATTATTTGCAATATAAATGCAAAATTATTATTATGGTGAAATAGAGGAGCTGTTTAATCGGGATCCGAGTATTGAGGTGTGCAGGTCATCCGTACGCGGATAATGGAGGTAGTACCGCATATGTAAATGTTCGAAAATTTGCCATTACGTTACAAGAGTACAGTATCGGTCATACATACATGAAGGATATAAAATGAATGTCATTTGTGAAATAAATTAAGCACCGTTCGTTTAGTGCCACCAATGCGATAATGATTTCAATGTATGCGTTGTTATAGTAGACATAATAAATACAATGTTTTCGTAAGATAGCTTAGTCATGATGTGTACCAATGGTATTGTTTGCGAGGAGAAACAATCTGTGTGTCGTTTGATGTTCCCGAAACCATAGAATACCGTGCATACCGTGTTGTCTCGAACATCCGGATTTCCTAAATATCAAGCCATCTAAAAATTCAAATAGTTCGGGGTGTCCGGATATTTGTCAACGAATCTAACGTCGTTTCAGTATTCGGACACTATTCAGATGTGTATCCAGATGAATTAGTACAGATCAAGGTATCCGGATTTCGAAATCTCTTAGTGCTTGATTAGTATCTTGCACCGTTTCGCTTTAGCGAGTATAACATAAAAGCACTGTGTAGTACGTAATAGATCTGAATTCCATTCGCTTTTTACAATGAATTCCTGTGAAACAGACTGTGATAATTACGTGTTACTATCGTTGTGTGCTGTCGCACGAATGGCACTTCCTTCTGGAATGTTTATGATGCTGGACCTTGTATATTTAAAAAAAGGAAGAAAAACGGCTTCTATAAGAGAAAGTTTTATATATACACACATATAATTACGAATTAAACTACATTATATTTTCATCATCCCGATTCATGTATTTTTTTGTACCATATGTACGTTACCATAATTAGACTGTTGGAACATTATGTTATAAATGCAAATGGTAATAAAACTCTGTTGCAAACTTAAGACGACATTGTCTTTCTTACAGATTAGATGTACGTGCCTGTCGAACACATGATTTCATTTTATATCTTTAGTCTCAAACGAGGCAAGTAGTTTTACGAACAGTCAGGAAAGTGAATGCGATCTCTGTAACAATCGACACATATAAGAACTAATAATCAACAAGTGCACGGACTTTACATTAGCCCGCGATATTGCATTTGTCACGATTATTAAGCTAACACTTTTCTACTTCATGCTTTGCTTCCACGGCAGAACTATTTCATTCTAACTAGTACACTGCGGCTGTTTATGCAATTTCACATTTTTACGCAAACGCATAAAGCGGCGGAACTGGAATACAAGTTTCATCGTCAGAAACTGAATGTTTGATATGTCTGTCAACTGTCGCTTGTAGAAAACATATTTTTGCATAAGCATCTGCAAACTAGTAATCACGAGCAGCAATTACAAAACGAATGTAACATGACACCAGGCTTTGTTTCAGGATCCACTTCAGCGCCTACACAAGACACGGAATACGTTATTCTTCAATCCAATCCACTTCTTCACTGGGTCCCTGTCAATGACGATCCCGAGACCTCGGACGACAGTTCCCTTGAGTCCACTGTCTACCTCCGACGTACCAATTCTCAACGCAGCATCTCTTCTCAACTCAGCATAAAGTCAGCGTGCTCCTACAACCGTAAGGATGCAAGAAGAAGCGGAAACAATACTAACAGTCGACCAGCTTCTCTCTTTGTTTCTCCTCCACCCTCCCCGCGCCCCGCCTTCCGATCTAAATCAACTGACGAGAATTACGTGACTAACAATATCCCTTTGAAACCCACCGTGTCAGCCGCGCCTATGAAGAAACGCCGTTCGGCGTCGACCTTGAGCGACGAGGCGGTGATATCGATTCCTGTTCCAAACAGCAGTCTGGAGAAGTTGACGAAATTGAAGGATCGTCTAATGGGTACCTTACCCGCCTCTCCTGGCCCTGGAGAGAGCGAGGATGAATCCACGCCGTTGGTTTCAGAGTTATCCACCCCGACGCACTCCCCATCGGATAGTGTCTTCAGACACGATTGCAGCGAGGAGAACAGCAGTTCGCCGTCGTCGAACAAGAGCTTGCCGAGGGACGGGGAACGATCCTCGATCGACATTGATTATTCCGATACTGTTAGCTTGATGATCCGCGAGTCTTCCCGCTCGCGTTCCTTGTCCAGGCAGGATGCCGAGGATTGGAACAATCCCGAGACACCTGTCTGATACATTCTGTTACTTCGATGAGTGGTCGTTAACGGCCCGCACTGATAACGCAATAAATGTAAGATATGTAAATGTATCAGCGTCAAGTTTAAGGAAAACTACTGTTATCGGGGTGTGCGATAAAACGCTTCCGATACGACGAGATAAGGTGATATAACGGCTCACGACTATGTTGTAAATAGTACATAGACGATGGTGGGAGCATTTTAGACGAAGCGATTACACGTGTTCATGTTGTCACAAATGATGAATCAGCGTCGATTTGTTAGGTGTTATGACAAAAACTGAATATGCCTTTCGCACGACACGTTGCGCGATACACATATAGTGAGTTCAATCAGACGTTACTCGTATTCGCGGATGTTTTAATGTAAATGACATTCCTTGTTGTTTTTAAACGCATTTAACAATGCGACTTTATCGGCTACTTTCGCGACGAAAGCGGCGGATATTGGTGCAGAGGATATTTCTTCTACTGTATTATAGCCATACGCGCGTGCCGTACAATTGATCCCAGTCAATTTGTAAGGACAGTTCAAAGTGTAACTTAAAGCAAATAAACGAATCTTGAAGTATTTTAACACGTCCTCTAGTGATTGAAGATACGTCCGGTATACAGGCATCTGCAATCCGTTCCATTGCATGGTCTATCCAATTGATGGTGTCGTAGTTGGCAGGAAAGAAAATCAAATGGGAGTGTGGGGTTCTATATTAATTCCAAATTTTGTTATCTAATTATATAATAACAGGTTCGACAAGGAGGTATGGTGTTTTTAAAGACTGTCACGCATTTATTTTCGCAAAAATTTCCAAATTTATTGTTTATATAGATAGCTGGTACATTGCCATTTAAGCATATTAACGAAACAAACGAGGTCTATTTTTGTCGAGACATGCGCAACCCTATGAATTTCTTGCGTTATGGTTTCGTAAAGAGCTTGAAGAGTACGTGATTTGTCCACGTGAACCAGAGTTTTTAATATTGTAATTAAAGTTTATGCTTGCAAAGAGTATAGCCAATGTTGCCACCCGTCTACAAGAATGTCCCGACAAAAATCGCCATCACCTAAGTGCTGTGATATTTCGGAGCTCATTATTATTGTTTTCTTATTTTTCCTTAGTATTTTCAAATGGCAACGTACCAGTTATCTCTATAAACAGTACATTTTGACATTCGTACGAAAATAAGTGCGTGGCAGTCTTTTTAAAAACACTATATCTCCTTGCCGGAACTTGTCTTTATTATATATTGCACATCATTAAAATTAATACTAAAATATGAATTCATGCAGCTTTAAGAGTAGTACAAAATATATATGATTATCAGTTCTTTTTAGAAATTATCTAAACATTTAAGGAATCTCTTAATATGACGAGAAATTCGTAAACATTTCAGTAATAAATAAATGGTAATAGGTGAGGTTTCGGAGTACTCAGAATCCAGCGTATTAATAATACATTTTTATTACAAAGCAAGTCACACATACATAACGTCGAGTGTATATAACATTTTAGGACGGAATACATCAGGGTATTGATTAATAGTAGCACTGTAAGTACAGATAATAGATATATTAGACTTTCAGATAATAGTATAATATGTACTCTGCTTATCGAAACTAAACACAATATATATTTATTAAATACACGAAACACGGCACAAACTCGTGCCATTCAAAAGATCAGCTGCCTCCTCCCTGTTCTGCCTTTTCAAATGGTTGTATATGTATATGGAATAGATTAAGTACTTCAACAGCCTTTTATGTAATTCGTCGAGAAAGAGCGAATGGTCATTAACTCTGTTCTTTTAGCTCGTACGTATTCACTTGGAAAACCTTGTTAACTGCCATTTAATTTCTACCGCACTCTCATTGGAACACAACTTAGGGAACGCAGTAAATCCCAAGTTACTCTAATATTCCAAACTCGTCTAATTTTACATTCCGTACGAATGTAATATTTATTTCTACGATTCCGATACGAAACGTATTTATTTTATTTGTAATGTAAATGCAACAAATTGGTATTATTCAAATATACAAATACAGAATCTGTTTCCTTCTGTCAGGATCGAAACAGATTGGAATTGTTTTCTAAAGGAATGACAGTTTACCGAAACTAATGTGTAGAATTTCGTTGGCAAAAGTATTTGTGATCACATCTTACCAACCACTTCGTTAAGATAATAGATTTTGCGATACCCTATAATTTCAGTCAGTCACCATTTACACAATTTTCTTAAAATACGTTTTCTTTCCGCGTTACGGTTAAAGGCACAATGGCAAGTATAAAATATTATTTCGATGACATTTAAATGCATATTATGTTTTATAGCACAAGTGCACAAACTGTATTTAAAAATTTCATTGGTATCTTTGTGGCAATAAAACAGAGATTGCATTTCATATTGGTCCACTTGCTTTGTTCAGATCTAAGGATAAATTTATATGAGATAATGGACGATCGAAGGATTAAAAACTAAAGAATTTGAAAATTTAGTGTCCAAGTTTGCGCACTTATATTTTACAATCTTCGTATTTGTTAGCAGCACCACATATTATTTTTTAACGTAACAATATGTACTTCTATTATAACTATATCGGCAGGTTACAAGGACACTTAAATCTTTTCAACGGCAATTAACTAACTTACTAGTATAACAATAAATGCAGAACATGTTTAAATAAATTGCGTGATAAAACTTTAACACAACGTTGGCGGTGCCAGGAAGGATATAAAAAGTAATTATTAACAAACGGGTAGAAAAACGCGTTGATAATAATAATACTCCGCTTCTTGGAGATATATTACTTGTAATCATATTAATTGAATTTGGGAGTATCGGTTGCATGCTTCTCGATAGACAGATCTTACGCAAAATACAATTAAATTCACTGTTAGCTCAAAAATGTCGATCAAACCCGAAAAATCATTAAACTAATATTAGAAGATTAACAGGTTCAACGCTACCGTTGATTCGATGTCAGCGCGCCCGTGACCGCGTGTAAAAACTGAATAAGACAAACCACCTACGTGACAACGCCGTGTTGTTATGAGGCCATGCGCGCGCTATCAAGCATGACAACGCCGTGTTAAATAGTTTGTCGTTTCCGGATTTGTGACTTACGATCCAACGTATAAATAATATTGAGATTTTGTAATATTTACGCCAATTTCTAATGCGCGATTTCGACGATGATCGTAAATGTTTCTTTGTTGTATCGCTGTTCGTCTTTCTATCCGAGCCGACACATCGCATTCCCATAGGCACTTTTAGTTAAAACAGTATTGCAGCCCGAGGAAGACCAGAATAAATAAATATTTCGACATTCTTTCGATAAGTCTTCAGTGCGCTTTCTTCCAGCGCATCAAATAAATAATACTTTATAGTTGCGTGGTAATTACTGTTTTTCTCGTAATGACGGTGTGCTTGGTAGGAGTTTGATCTGTCGTGGTGGTTTGCGACGGATCCGCTACCAACCAGGGACTAATATCAGAAGCTGCTATGTTATCATCCTGTAACATAAAGTTAAGAATCACGTCTTTACGTTATAATTATCTGGCAAAGGCGAACAATAAGGCCCTCCGCACATTAGGCGATTGCCACGCAATGCAATTTATGCAATACGTGCGATATATGCGATACCTGCGTTCGAGGGTCCGTATACGAAACGATTCTTGCGACACGACTGTGACGCGAGCGACGGACGACATGTGCGACCGGTAGTACTGGTCGTGTCGCACCGATCGCACGTAATTACGTACACATTTTCAAATTTGTGTTCGTCTGATAACAACAACACAACTACATCTAATAATAATCGCACGCCAATTGTTTCGTATGCGGATGCTCGATCGCACATATCGCATATATCGGACAAATCGCATTGCGTAGCAATCGCCTAATGTGCGGAGGGCCTAACTAGACATTTTCATAAATAGTTTAGCAATACACTTTTCCCTTACGAGTTTTCGGTGTTCTACAACTTGCGCATACAACTTGCACAAACGCTGGACAAAGCACAAGTTTGAAAAGTATGGTGTATACGACTTTACAATAGCTAGCTTACAAGCACCAATGACGAAGCTCACCTTATGAGTCAATGTTGTAGTGGTAGTTTGTATCTCTTCGGTCTTGACGACTCTTGCACTATTTTTCTCCGTTTCTTCCTCGTTTTTCTTTTCCACCATCGGATGCATGTCCTTGAAGGGATTCAGTAGACCCAAAAACGGATTTGAATCTATAAACGGGTTCGTATTTGGTTTTTTCTCCTCTTCCACGATTACACTCTCCTCGAGATTTTCAGTAATGGCAGTGACTTCGTTGCTGGTGTCATTGCTGGTGAACGGGTTGAACGGATTCTGAGATTGATTAGAGATCTTAGGATTCAACGGCGTGGTCTTTTGCTCGATTTGACCCCAGCTGTCCAAGGAGAAGTGCGTGACAGTGACGGTGTCGTCGACGGACGGACTCACCGTCGTGGCGCCGCTTACGGAGAGGGTCAACTTGTCTCCGCCCTGCACGAAGAGAAGTGCAAAGAAGCGAACGAGTCACAACTAAAGCCTAGCAGCACAAAGCGGTGGGAACGAAAAACAATTGGCGACGGATATGATTTGCGTTATGCGAATGAGAACAAGATGAAGACGGCGATATGATAGTATTCACACAACATTATTACTTAATTATGGAACTCAATTTTATGAAAACTTTTTGATATCCTAAGGGTAAACAATTCTTCATACAAAGTAACATTTGCTTACCACCGACACTATCGTAGCCGCGTCCGGATGCTGGTTTTTCTTCGTAACGATTGCAGGCGAATCCGTGGAAGTGATAGAGACTAAATTGGAATTTTTCCCCTGTTCCAGTGACTTGGCTTTCAATATATTACACTTTAGCGACTCCGGTGGAATCGGAGTACGAGGTGGCAATGAGGATGTGCCGCCTACTTGATTATTTGGCACTAATTGCACTTGATTGCTTATGTTTTCGACGGTCAGGCTTGTCTTCACCGGCTCCGTCTCTTTCTCGGTGTTAGCGACCGTTGTTTGATTTCTGGGCTCCAGTGGCTGCTGATCTTTGGCAAGGGATTTCAGTAAAGAATCCACCAAAGGCGACGATGTGCCATGAATACTGGACTCCGAGGATTTTGTACTGCAACGACTTGGCTGACGCTGCAAAGATTCTTCCTCGGCTAAAATTTTAAGTTACGTTAACGCTTAATGAACGACTCTGACTCACTTTCTTAATCCTCGCACGATCTTCGAAAGTACGATCAAATTATAAACTTATTTTATATTTGCAAACATACCAGGAGCAGCTGGCGGTGACGGTTGCGGCTGATCTACCACCTGCTGACGTTGCCGTTCCCTCAAAACGTGACTCTGCCGACGCGCGTATCTTTGGCTCGGCCGTCGCTCAAATTGCACGGTTCGACGAGCTCTGTTCAGCTGAGTCGTTTGGAATTCAGTTTTGCCGCTATAGCGGAAACGGGAGCCCATGCGGAAAAAATTCTGACGGCCGCTGGCACCTTTCACGGGGGCGCGTAATCGGAAGAAGGCATGGTGCTCCACCGCGCACTTCCACAAATGTTTGCAAGCCTTCTCATTCACCAATCTAAAAACAAAGGTGTGCTCTTGCTCCCCTCTTCCTTCGTCGTCCTCTTCCACTACCACTAGCGTTAATTTCTTTTTCTTGAAGTCCAAACGACCAATCTTAGGCCAGAAGAATAAGCCGATCTTTTGCGTGCCTTCGAACACCAGGATACCAGTTGGAGTTAATCCCAACGAATATTCGCAGGCATCCTTCCCGAGGACAGTATGCATATCGACTCCATACATGTCTAACCATTTGGCTTTACTGAGATAGGCTGATTCGGCTTGCGCGGGACTAAGCCCGGCACACTTTCCATATTCTTCCAATATCTCCAGTTCCATTTGTTCCGTCTGACCCGGAACAAATCGAAATTCTGATACTGTTGCCGCAGTGTGCGTTGTGGGATCATAGTCACCGAGTTCAGCTGAAAGTGAAATTTTGTTCTTGTTAAAACAAATTGTGGAAAATTTTATTTTGATCATTAGTTTGACTCAACTATCGAAGATATGTTGTAAATATTATTGAAATTTTGTTGTAATTTAGGATGTTTAACGTTATTTGGTTTAATTGTAGTACTCACATTGAAGTGCTAAAGCAGCTAATTGAACTGCAACTTGATGTGGACAGTGGAGCCGTCCTTCTAGAACGTCTTGCTTCAATTGCAAGAAGAACTGATAACGGGTTAACTCTTCGCGCAGTGTATTAGGCTCGGAGGAATAGAACTTTACTTTGAGTCGTAACGTGTATGGTGGTCCAACTGTATAAAAAAAATTAATGATCTACTTTCAGAGCTGTTATTGGATTTCTAAAGTTTATAATTACTTCTGTTTAGTATTAAGATAAATTTATATTGTCAGTGCACAACTTCAAAGTAAGAGCTATTGAGGTGACAAATAAGTACGATGGGTAAGAAATTATTAATGGTTCAATTTTGCACCTTTGTGCATTGAGTCTTCAGTTTTCAGAACGCTTAAAGAAAATCAATTTTTGTACTATTCTTCTTGATTACTGTAACTACTGTTTTAATGCACGTGTTTTGTGAATTCACCAGTTTTGAAATTATTTGCACATACGAGTCAGCTTCATAACATTCTATTTATTTAATACAAGTATTATTCATACATAATTTCATTAATATAATTTGCATTGACTCGATTATATATTACAAGAAAGATTCCCAACCTATGCTAATCAGCACATCAGAATGCAGATGCTATGTTTCTTAACAATTTGCGCTTAACGACTTTTCCCGTCGGGCGGACTATCAACCCGAGATGGTTTTGGGGATATTTGACGCACTCGTTAGAGCTAACAAAAAATGATTTTATACACAAATTAACGTACGAAAACATTATATTTTATTCATTTATCTGTTATAAATGACATATAGAGATAAGGAACCTATTCACGAACTCATACTGTCCTTTTGGCTTGGTGGTTCAATGAAATTTAACATAATCGAAGGCTGGCGACTCTTGCTTGCCGCTCAAATTGCAGCGTGAAACACTGTGGCAACTGAAAGTTGCCTCTCAAGTGCAAAGGGTTAAAATAGCATTTAAACGTTCAGTGTATTCTGGATCGTAAAACCAGAGTATAAAAGATCAAAGCTACACTTACTTCTGGTTCTAGAATATACATACTCAAATACATGTTTAATATCTTTCCAAAATTTTGGACGATGCTATAATTCAATGGTACATGAACTTGTAAGGGTTGGGAATTGCTCTGTTAGTGCATTCACATTACAATTCATAGAAAAGATTCAATAAGAAAAGAATCTTACTTTTCACTTGTTTTTTAATCGGTTTAGTTGGATCCAGCCAATGCTGAACATTATTACTGTCCGTATACTGCAATCCAAAATAATCTTTCTCTATTAAATCTAAACTATAAAATACTTGTTCGTATAAATCACTAGCCAATGCCTTTTTCTGGAACAGAAAAACATGGGGAATTACAAGTGGAGTGATATTAAATATGGTTGCTACATAAGCTACAACAGCCTCCGAAACATTGATATTTTCAACGTTGCTATAACAATTACCGTCGACTCTCAATAATTTAAAACTCACGAGACCAGAGAAAATGTTCAAATTACTGGGAGTTCAAAATAATAAGAGTTCACATAATCGAGAGGGAGAGAGAAGAAAATTCAAATAAACGAGAATTTGATTGACAGTACATATATAGTACGTACATGTGAATATATACATTCATCTTTATTTCATATTCATTAATTGAAAGACACTTGTTCCCTCTGCACCTCATAATGTTTCACAGTTTCAAGAAACTCCGTTTGAATACAATACAGTATGAAAGCGGACTGCAAACTGAACGAGATAAAGATTGGAGTATACAAAGGACAGATCTATGCATGTTATGTTATATACAAACCAATCGCAGAAGTGGAGGACTTCAAATTATAGAGATTTCATGAGCCCTGACTTTAAATATACAGTGTTGGTGAGTAAAATGCCCTTGCCACAATTTCAAATTACCGAGGTGACCAAACACTGATTTTTTTCAATTTATCGAGTATTTTTCAGGGAACTGGGGAAAAACTTCAAATTATCGAGAGTCGACTGTATCAATGTACTCAGGAGAGCATGGATAAACAATAGCCTTCAAAAGTTTGGAACTTTCAAGTGGTGCCAAAACAGTTGCAATAGCAATCCTCCAATCTTTTCCTGCACTTGTCAGAATTCGAATTAAATGCCGATGATTTTGACACGGAAACACGAATCTCTACTTACGAATAATCAAGTCACTCGACTTACCGACAATTCTATCGGCAGATCCGTTCCGTCCAGCAAAACCACTCTGCACTGAACAATATTTTTATTGCTGAGCAACCTCTGATTTTTTATCTGCGACGATGTGGTCTGTCCGCTGACACTGCGCGCCCGACGTCGCGAAAGGAACCTTAACATTTTATTTGACATACGCTACGCGATTACGACCACGGGAATAAAAAAAAGGAAACAGTTTCATTCCTCCCTCGTCACGCGAACATCTTTCTCCTTTTCCCTTGGGTACGCTGACTGGAAACACGCCCACTTACACTCACACCGCGGCGGAACGAAACATGAGCGGGACGTTCACTCGTTATATACGAACGACACGGTACGAAGGAACACGCGAAAAGACATTATATATTTATTGGTTACTCGCCGAAGGTGGGTGGACATAAACAGATTCGCGAAGATCCGCGCTGATCCGGGCCCTCAAGCTTTTACGGAACTACTTGGAACGGCATTCTTAGTAGCAGAAGTATTTGGTAGATGGAACTACCTCCAGATTGTTGTGGGCGTGTCATGCGCATGCGTTGATAATTTTTATCTGCCATGAACATAACAAAAGGTGATTAAACATTACGATAGCTTCAAATTAATAAAATTCGAAACGCAAGAGTTTTTATTCAGTTTTCATAATAAGTAGTACGGATAGTTGTAGACCATAAAATATTAGGTAAAGTATCATGGCAGACCCCTTCTTTTTTCGACTTCACCCTTCCCTTATCACCGCGCTTTTTTAAAGATTTAACACAATAAAGTATATAAAATGAAATTTGGTTTTACAAAATAGTTTCTATATTTTTTGAACTTTCCAAAGTATCAAGATTTTTCTTGTCGAATATTGTTAAGTGTGGTTTGAAACATCAAAGTATGTATGTATGTATGTACATGATTTAATGGACACATAAACAAACAAATGGAATTCTCTTGTGTAACTGTTTCAGAATTCTTATATCATATATTTTCCCGCGCTACTTGAAGATCTGTATTTCATTCAAATATTGATGTACTGCATATTGGAATTAAATTAGGTAGCTTGACCATGACGTAATGATAAAAGGCATCGACAGAAATAATAAACGATTTTGTTATAATTAGTTATAATTAGTTATGATCAGTTATGGTCAGTTATGGTATACAATCATACGATCATGGATGTAAACAGAATCTTTATCTAAACTGCAGTTAACTTTCAAAAATTCAATTTGTTATATTACTATTTCTCCAACGTTGCGATTTTAAATACATCAAACATTATTTTCCGCATGCTTTTAATGAATACTTCAATCATGCAATTATTTCATATCCGTTTTGGAACAACCATTGTTCTACCGGCGTGCGAGGTTAGGTTATGAAGATTACGCGATACTGGTCGGTCTATTTCTGCGAAAAGAATGAACAAATTACTCTCCGCACCGATAAAAGAAGTTAGCCAGAAAATCTCCACTGGCGATATTCGGCCTTCAGAACTCACCAAAGCAGCTGTCAAACTAACATCCATCATCAAACCCTTAAACGCCTATATCACGGTAACCGACGAATTAGCAAGAAAGCATTCCGAGGATGCGGATGTTCGACAGAAAAATTGCACGTTGTTGGGGAAACTCGATGGGATTCCCATCGCGGTTAAAGACAATTATTGCACCAAAGGTCAGCTGACAACTTGTGCATCGCGAATGTTATCAAATTTTGTTCCTCCCTACGATGCAACAGTTTATCAACGTTTAAAGAATGCTGGAGCAATTTTAATTGGCAAGACAAATCTTGATGAATTTGCTATGGGTTCCGGAACCATCGACTCGTACTATGGTCCAACTAAGAATCTGTGGGGCTCTGAGGTATCAGCAAAGTATTATTTCTGTGGAAAGGAAGCTATCGACTGGGTGGACAATCAGGACGCATGGCACATAGCTGGTACGTTTGTTTTAGTTTTTCATCAAATTTTTAACAAACAAGACATGTGTTTCAGGTGGGAGTAGCGGTGGTTCTGCGGTAGCAGTAGCAACGGGAAGCTGTCACGCTGCAATAGGTTCGGATACTGGTGGATCAACCCGTAACCCAGCATCGTATTGCGGGCTCATAGGACTGAAACCTACTTATGGACTTGTCTCGCGTTATGGACTTATACCGCTTCTGAATTCCATGGATGTGCCTGGTATCCTTAGTAGAAATGTGGACGACGCTGCCTTAATTTTGAATGCTATAGCTGGTCCGGATGAGGCAGATTCTACTACTGTAAGAAGGGAATACGTTCCTTTGAATCTATCGGAAACAATTGACATTAGTAATCTTCGAGTCGGAATACCACAGGAGTACAAAGTTGCAGGGACCAGTATAGAGATTCAAGCATGCTGGGAAGAAATAACACGACTTCTGGAAGAAGCAGGAGCGTCCGTTGTTCCAGTATCGCTTCCACATACGGATTATTCTATAGTGTGTTATTCGGTTTTAAATTGTTGCGACGTGGCTAGTAACTTAGCCTGTTACGATGGTATAGAATATGGTTATAGAGCAGACGAATGGAGTTCGTCGCACGAGCTTTACAGAAAGACAAGATCAACAGGATTTAATAACGTGGTTAAAGAACGTATTTTAGTTGGAAATTTCTTTTTATTATCTGAAAATTATGAACAATATTATCTGAAAGCGATGAAAATTCGGAGGCTGATTTCAGAGGACTTTGATGCTGCTTGGAACAATAATATTGATATTTTACTCACACCTACCACACTGACGGAAGCTCCGAAATATAACGAATTTATTTTGCTAGATAATCAGGCACAGTGTTTGATTCAGGATTATTGCACTCAGCCTGCCAATATGGCTGGATTGCCAGCAGTTAACGTTCCGATTAAACTTTCAACCAAAGGTTTACCGCTATCGTTACAGCTTATGGCGCCTTGTTTTCACGAGAAAAGACTACTTACTGTAGCAAAGTGGATTGAACAAGCGGTGAAGTTTTCACAGCTGGAATTGAAGGATTCGATTTTAATTGAATAAAAGGCTTTCTTTTTTGTATATATTTTTGCTCTTATTCTTACAGCACTGTTCACTGGATTACTTACTCCCATTTTTATTTGCATAACGCATAGAGTATCGAAAAGGCGATTCGCAATAGAGATGAGTTTTTTTTAAACAATCGCAATTTTGTATTCCTTTCACAACCTAAGGATCTAATTTAATTTTTTTAAAAAGGAGGGTCATCCCAATTTGAATTCTTTTCGCAGCCGCTAGATGGCATTTGTACTACTTTTGCGTTGTCACAAATTTAAGGGGGTTGTAATCGAGTGTAAACCGCATGCTTTAATCATGCTTGCACTTTTTCAGTGTTTAATAATCGGCCTCTCAAGTCATACAAATTTCGAGTCCGAATTTGAGCAAATATTTGAAAGCAATCGCCAACATTTCGGAGACGCGATATAATTGTACATTATAATTGTGCTCCGAAATTGTATAGAAGTGACAATTTTAATGCGTGTTCCGAAATTAAACAAATTCCTGCAAAGTCGTTACGTTGGAGTGCAATAGAAATTATTATACTCCCACGAACATCATCGGAAATTCCATTCGTCGAGTAATCAGGTCGCGTTTGCTTGCCGTGCTAGAGGACCCTCTTGTTATTGCATCGCAACGTAGTATGCTTTACAAATGAATGCGAAGGCGGTAGGTATATGTGTGTAGCAGCTGTAAATTACTTTACACCAGCCTCAACTATGAAAGGAGCGAAATTCAAGTTAAAGTGGGCACCGTTGAAATTGAAGATCAGAATTCTAAAGTAACGAATAATATTATCATTGTTTTGCAACGCGCTTTGTATTAATTTGCAATTTATGGTTGCACACGTGAAATCATTTTCAACGCGTTATCGTTGATTTATTTTTAAAGATTCTATAAAACATCAGTTTCAGATCCCCATTACAGTTGCATTAAAATGATATCAATTTATACAATTCGCAATTGGAAAGTTAGTGCTAATTTACTTTTTATATCAGCTCTGATACTTTGTCTCTCAATTATTGCAAGATTACGCGAACGGATAGCTTTGAAACGCAATTATTTAAATCGGAAGAACACAGAATTTGTGAACCCGACGATTTCATTACCAGATCTACGCACCCGAGAAATATCACTATTCCTACAGGGAGTGTCCCGACGGTGGAATTAAATACCTGGATCGTAAAATTGCACATTATTACAATGCGTCTTATGTACTAACCCGGTGTTTCGAGTTGGGGACGTTAAAAAACCGAAAACATCGAATCCGTCTGCCGTTGCCTCATGCAAGGGAGGTCTCTGGGAAAATAGGGTTGGGCACGGGGTGGGAAGAACGCATGCGTCAACCCGGCCGGGGGCTGTCGTGTCGCTCTCTGTCGACGGCACTGCCAGTCGTCGCGACAACCTCGAGCGGACGGTGTCGTGTAACGTGTTTTTCTTTCCCTCGTCGCGTATACTCGCTCGTCGTGTCTCTCTTCCACTTCATTCTTTACTCTTCTTTCTCTCGAGTCCCCTTTCTTCATTCCTCCCTCCACGATTTCGCGCTTTCGCGAAACATTTATCACGGTGAACGGTGCGCGATGACAAAGTGGCGGATTTCGAATTGCGGCGGAATTCGCGCCGCGTACGGCAGTGTTCTCGCTCGTTAACGGAAAATGAAATAATCGCAGTGCGGTTTTTTTTGGTGTCACGACCAGGAATCCAAATCCCCCGAGAGGTTGGAGCCGAGCGAGATACAGTACGGACGAGTTTTAACGCCGCGGAGAGATTAAGCTGTGGGAAGATTTAAACAGGTGTGTGAAAACTACCCTTAATCGGGCGCCGTCGGGACGCGGTTGACACGATCGGAATTATTAGGCGGGCACGAAGGACGTGACAATGCACGCGTACATTTCGGAGAAAACTGTTATAACCTTGAAAATTGCTGCAACAATATTTCTGGATGCATCGAGTATTCGTGCGATAACTGAGTATCGGAAGTATTCGTGAGATAGCTGAATATTGAAAGAAACACATCTTTCAGGCACACTAGAGCGTCCATTATCCGAATTAAAGGAGGGTTTAATTGATTTCGAAAGATTTGTCTTAAAATCAATTTTCGGCAAACCGACGAGGGTTCTTTCTTTTCATAGACTGTTATATGTTTTCGAAACTACATTTTATGCCATTAACCTCGGTTGGGAGATTACGATCAGCTTGTTTAAGAACACGGAAAAACAATTCGTTTCTAACCCGACCTGCACTAATACTCTTGATATTATTCGCGACCACGTTCACGTTTTCGTACAATTGCACTTTTAGATCATGGTTATTCTACAGTAACCACTTTTAGTATCATAAACCGCTATTTAAATAGTCATGAAGAATATCTATTCGTGAATAAACTTTCATGAATTACAATCTACATGGAATAACCTTTCGTTCCTCTTATCTGAACTTGCTATTTCGTGCTTTTGTCATCAGAAATGCAGTTCCTCGTAAAGTACTAAGAATAATAAAGCAAACCCGGAAACCGCTATTTTTTTATTGTCGTCACGCCTAAACCGCAAATGTTATTTATCCACGTCAACTCGTACATTTATCGTGACGTTAAATCGATACATACGGTGGTCGATTAATTTATCGACTTCACTCAGCAACGTCGAATATAACATAAGATCTAATTACCTTACATCAATGCATGTGCCCAAGCTATTAAATTACCTTATTTATAACGGGTGTCCCAGATATTTTGCCCTATAATTGCCGTTGACATTCGCCGTGAAATGTCGAACGATTTGTTTGTTTGACAACGTGAAATAATTCGCATGGTATTGAACATTTTATTTTGACAAATCTGGGATACAATTAAACACGAATAAGCTTAATTGCGCGTGTAGGGTCAGTTGGAAATTACCGCGATAAAATTCACAATGATCTGAAATCTTGAATTAACCATTTTGAATTTTGCCGCAATATTTTCCAACCGCTCGAACACCGATATATATATTATATTAAATTTATTCTTTCTGAACGATTAGAAAATTATGGTGCCGAAATTCAAATTGACACGTAACCTGAACTCAACTATTCCGAATTTCATTAATATTTATATAAATTGATTACCATCAATATATTAATATATTTTCCAACCGTTCTAATTTCAGCATATGAAATTCAATCTATTCTCCTTTAACGAGCAGAAAATTATTGCGAGGAGATTCTGAATAACTCGAAATATAAGATCGATCATTTTTAATTTTGTTGTTAATAATTTGCAACTGACCCAACAGAATGCGAGTATAATTACTTTCTGCTTGGCATCGAAGATGTAAAAAACGTGTTAAAAAATCTAGAAACATTACATGTTATGAAACCGCATTAAAATTAAGTTCTTTGAAACTATTGCAATGTAATTTTGCTAAAGTGTATGCTAGATGCAAAGGTATAAAACAAATGAACCAAACTCGTATCATCTTGACACTGGTGTTATTAAAGTGCTTCGTGAGACTCCATTAACTTGCGACCGTATCTTGTTCGCTTTTCCATGTGGTTTACACCGCACCCTCGGTGTACGTAACGTTATGGCGTCGGATTACTCTCCTGTTATTTTGTTTACGAGGTATCGAAGTACAACAGCTGTCATCCGTGTAATGATTTCGGTGTCTCTTAATCGCGATACGGGGATCAGATTTTCGTTGAAGGGCAAACTTAAAAATTGATGCATACAAGTCTCTGATTTACTGTTTAAACATAAAATAGACAATTTATATTCAAAATAGGGGTGGTGGATTGTAACAAATATCAATTACGCTCTGAAAAACTCGGAGATTGTTCTCAACGGCTAAAACAAAAGTCGAAGGCTTGTCGAGTAATTTAATAAAAATTTACTGAAATATTGTCACGAGTAGTGCGACTCGTAGTTGAACGTCGTTGCTTTTGTAACTGCGATAATTAATAATAACTTTCCAAGCGGAAGAATGGAGCGGGGTAATCAGTCAGCCAATTATCGCAATCTCTGTACTTCTTCATTCGAGTAGCAACATTGTTACGTCTACTTTAGAGGCCATCGTGAGAAGTCTCTGTTACTATTAAACAATTGTTTAAGCGCTTATTTTCACTAATAATTACTAGTGTGAAGATGTCTTATTGTTAAAGCTAGTAATGAATAATTACTAGTAAGATTTCTTAACGTTGATGATTTGTGACGAAAATAAGTAATATGATTTTAAGAAATCCCTTAACGCTAGAGATTATCAATGGAAATAGGTATGTAATATTTTGCATGGATCGACGTTGTACATTTTTACGAAATGAATTTTGAGAATCAACCAGTGCACCCGTATTGTTATTTGGTGCACTCTAATTAAGGAAATAACGGGCCTGGAAAATGTAACTTCTTTTCCTCTGCCCTCAACGACACGAAGCGTGTACTCATTCGTTCTATTCGGAGGATATTGATCGATTCTCATGCCATATGAGAACATAAGGTTTCGAGGGAAAGTTGAATCGTTGCCTTGCAGGTCGACCTTAATATGTTTAATCACGATTTCCATGAACTTTCTCAGGAATCTTTCGGCTATTCATCTCGCTAACTCTGTTTTTGTTGCAAACAAATAAACCGCGTTAGCGTTTCTATAGCGCGTCCTAGGATGGACGATAATTTGTTAATGATTCTCGGCAATGTGCGTTACTTACATATTTTTATTATTACATTAATCCCCTGATAGTATTCGAAAGAAAAATTTGTAACTATCTGCGAGCAGGTGCATTGAAGAAAATTGAAATATACTTTAAAGAACTACCGAACTTAATTTCGTTTTTTTGCGAGGGATAGAAATGTTTTAATATAGAGATTATTGAATGGAAATGTCTACAAACCATTAATCGATACGTCTACCGAGGTATTAAAATCCAACGCTGGTAATTAAAGTAATTTATGTCCAACGAATCATTATGCATTGAAATATAAATATAGATTGATTCGGCGTAGGAATTTTTGCAGAAAATGAGGTGGACGTGTACTTGCGAAACGCTGCGGATACGTGTTTCTCGTGTTTATCTAAAAATATTGACCCCGCTCACACTTTTTCGTCGTCGTGCGTGCGTGTCACTGGACTCAAAATTAATTTGGACGGAGGGAAAATTCAGTTTTATCGAAGCGGGGATTATATTTAGAAAGGCCGAAACGGTCGGGCCAAAAAACCTGAGGATCTTGTATCGTCGTTATTTCTGGACATCCAACCATCATAGATCTACAGCTGTAGATCATTAAGTTCTACTTTGAAAATTGTGAAGAGATATCTAGACTTTCTTCCCAGCCCTTTTGAGTTGAGTGGTTTCAAATTGTGAAACCGCCGTGCAACTTTTTACGAAACTTATTTTTCATCGCTATTTAAGTTTCACGAAAATACGCTCTTGGAGAAGAATATTATTAAACATTTTGTATCTAACTGGGACATAAAACGTTTAAAATTTTTTTTCAAGTCTAGAAAACAAATACATTTCCCTGTAATTTTATGATATCGGTTGTCGCGGAAAAATGTTTAATATAAATAAAAGAAAGTTCCATCTTGTAGGGAAATTGGATTTGCTCACAATAGAAAAATGTAAAAAGTCTTACAATTGACTTTCCACGAACTCTTCTTTTCTCGCTATCAGCGTTCGCATAATTCGAGCAACACCAATCGCCAATTTATCATAACGTATTGAAATGTGGCTACAAATACCGCGCACAGGGCCTGAAAGGGTTAAGAAAGCCACGGGAATGCGGCGTACTTTTACCGCGACGCCGATTATCTATTCGGGGGTTCAATTGACGTACAAAAGACACGTTTACGGACAATACGCATCGTCGGGCTACGAAATGGCTTCCCCCTTTTGATACCGGACTGACAACTAAGTACCTAAACTCACTGTCACTGATATCGTTCTTCACTGACAATGGAATGCCCTCTCAGTAGCTTGAATTACGACGTTGCGAACGAATAAAACGAACGAATGAATGCTACCTGATCCTTCAACCCCTTTCGCACGTTCGGCGAAAAAAAAGAGCTGGGTGGGTAATGCGGGGTTGACGGATCGAGAGGGGGGGGGGGGGGGGGCGTTGTACTGGTGTTTGTCGGTGGTGTCAACTTGCGCGTAACCTAAAGATGGAATGTACGAAGGAATTGGTCTGCGGGTTTTTCAAATTAACGGTATGGGATTGTACAGTCGTGGTACGTGATAAAATAGTCATGGCATGTGATGGGATAGGCGTGGTATGTATGCGATTGTGCAGATGTGGTATATGGGGGCATAATTAACGCGTATGATGAAATAGTCACGATAAGCGATGTTCCATTTGTGGTATATGTTGTGACAGTAATTCTGTATGATCATGAACGTAGTTTTGATATACGACTCATGATATACATATAAAATGGTATACCATGAAATAGTAACGATAAACGGTGTCCCATTTGTAGTGTACGTTAAAGAAAGTCATTGCCACTACTTTTTTTCTAGGCAACGATGAAAGCTATCAATAAAAATAATAGACCAAAATACTCGTTCGGAAATTCTTTATTTTTCGACACAACAGCTGTTTACATTAAGATGTTTATCTTAGCGATATACCAGCTTTTCTATTCATTGATGATCGTTAAAATATTTTAAGTATGTTTGGACCGCCTCCTGCAACTCAGTATCGTTTGAAAATCGAACTCCACTCGAAAATCCCTACAGGGATGGGACGAATGATAATCAGATGGCGCCAAGTCGGGAGAGTATGGAGGGTGTACAAAAATTTCCGATTTGAAGCGTTCCAAATGCGCGGTTGTTTGACGTGACCTGGGCGAAGTTGTGCACGTTTTTAGTCGATAAGCCAAGACGTTTCGATTTGATCGCTTTCCTAAGGTTATACGTGCTTTGACAGTATGGCTCGGAGTTAATTTTGAAACGTACTTTATCAATTTGGACGACGTATTCTATTGTCAAAGAATAGGAAAGCTGGTATATCGCTACAATAAATATCAGAATGTAAACAGCGAGTTTGCAAAAAAAAAAAACAAAGAAATCCCAACGGATATTTTGGTGTATTATTTTTGTCAGTAGCTTTTATTCTTGCCGAAAAAAGAATTATGGCCATGATTTTTGAAATGGTCTTGCACATAGTCTTGCCATACGAGTCATGACGTATAAACTAATATATCACGAATCTGTCACGATGTATTTTTTCATTACGGTTTTTGCATTAGTGTACAAATCTTCAGCTTTAAAATTTACTTGGTTGCGTTAAAATAATTTAAATCTTGTCGAAGTTATGATTTTTTAAAGTGGAGTATATCTTGTCACCGAAAGAAGGAGTCGATATTGAAACGAGCAATCGACGAAACACCTGGGGCAACAATTTAAGACGAACGATTATGGTATTAAATTTAAAGCCAGGTGGAGCAGTAAGCATGGCTCTGGTGATAAATCTGAGGAATTGCGGAAGTTTTCCGATAGAATAGCACCGATAACAGAATGGCGGAAAGTTGGAGAGAATCCGAATGGGGCATGGGACTAAAAGCCTCTTTTAAGCATATGATACTGGAAAAAATGGCCTCTTTAGCCGGCTATCTATGCGTCTTTAACTAACAGCGATAAAACGTTTCATATATCCGGGGGGGATAAAGGAAAGTAGACAAAATGGTATTGCTGTAATACGGTAGGCACTTACCCCTTGATTTATAGCGCAGCCAATATGGCGCGTATGGTTGAACGTTCAGTTACAAAAAAGAACATTTATGCACACCCTCATAATTTTAAATAACTCTTGAAATATTTGTTTCATATCCCCGATAAGCCGTCGACAAAAAAAATATCATTCTGCATTCCAGTCGTCCCTCGCATTTTTTTTTATTTCGAGCCTGAGATACACCCTATTGGGATTATTGCATTTGCTTAATTAACTTCACTTAACTTTTTATCTCCTCGTAATAGTTTCGCAAACGTTGTAGTAATTCAGAGAAATATTCCATCAGTTTTCGAAAAATTGAAACAAATATGGCTCATCCACTCGGTTCTCATAATTTCCTAAAGATTGTTATTATATTCCAGCTACTCCCCACATTTGCTTTTCTCAAGTTAAAGTTATGCGGCCCAAATTGTTTTAAGCCCATGATGTACCGTATCGGGATCACTGTATTTCCAAATCAAGTTCGGTTTTTTAGTTTTTATCCCTTCGTAATACATTTGCAAACGCAGTAATAGTTCAAAGAAACATCGCGCCATTTTTCTAAAAGTTAAGAAAATTCTGTCCCCTCAACCAGGGCGTCATAATTAATAAAAACCTTAACTATCGCGAGCAAGATTATGAAGCTTGACTTTTCAAATATAAAAATGAGATAATTTTCAGTTATCGCAATTCGAATCAACATATACATACGTCGACACTGCGAATTCCAAGAATGCGCGAATCTAGATATCTCGAAAATTTATTTCGACGCGATGCAGCTGCGTCAGCCGGGGTTAAACCGGAAGATCCCTCCGCGTTACCCTTGCATTTCGATTTTTCCCAACGACCCGTTCGACGGTGATACGGGGGTGAAACTGATATCCCAGCAATTTTCTCAATTGCAGTCCATCACCTCTATCAGTCAGGGTAGGAGTATCCCTATTTGCACTTTGCAATTTGTACATCTAATCCCGTATTACATCATGACGGTAGCTTTGGTTATCATTCACAACCCAAAGATACAAATGACGTCGGCAGCGGTGGGGTGGTTCGTTAAATTGATACTATGTTTCCGAAGGTATCGAGAGTGGATGAAGAGTTAAGCGAACTTAATTTGGAGATATGGTAATCGCAATAGCGTACACTTCAGTCCTAAAATAAATTGGGCCGACTCGCGTGGATTTGGGAACAAAATATTCGGGGAACAACTTGGAAAATAGAACATCTGATCAAATAATAAGCGAACAGGGATGAACTCGTCAGAAACGACTTGGAAGAGTTTACAGTCTCGGTATTCAAAATACGCGTTATGCTCTCTCATGGCTATGCTTGTAAATACTATAGTAGTCCCGCTAATTCGGATGCCGCTAGTCCGGACATCCAGTTAATTCGGGCAAAACTCGATACAAATTTTAGTCAATAAGATGTTGTGTTTTTTTTTATCATAAATCAATTCTTAGGTTAAAGAAGTAGGCCTAAGCTGTAGTATTGAGACTGAAAAAATCATTCTTATGGTAAAAACACCGATTTTAATAGTTTTATCTATCTAAAACTTGTGCTACAACGTTATAAAGCTGATTTAATCCGGTTTAATCTGGACTTTTGGTGATTCGGATGGGGTTCGTTCCTATCAATCCCAGATTAACTCTACTGTATAGAAGTACGGAGATAAAAGTTGATAAGAAAAGTGACAAAAATTATACAGTGTGTTCCATTTGAAGATTCGCGGACAATCATTCTCCAAAGTATACGTTACTTGAAAAGATGTTCCGAGCAGGACTCAGCAAAACATCTTGCAATTGCCCGGACTGAATAGGACATTTTGTTTAGTGGCGAGAAGTTCGGGAGACAATTGCATGTAAAACTTCAAATGGGGTACCCTGTATAGTACGCGTGATCGCATTGAGTATAGAACAACGACGATAACGATGACGATAATGATTAACCGACCACGCATCGAAGAGGTTTTCGCCGACGTTAGGCGACGATCTTTCCCTTCCGGGACAGGAGGATAAAAAGACCGCGTTCAACCGGTTTGTTCGTAGAGGGTGTAATTAAAGGGATGGCGAATCTAGATAGCGTTTTAGCCCTGGTGCAGCATCATGGTTGTTCAACCGTTGAAGGCACTTGCACTCCTCTCGAGAGGGAGAGGTGATAGAGGAGGAGGAGAGGAAGGGGGAGTGTTTTACACCCTTGGGAGACACGATCTATCAGCGTTGTTCCTGCCAGGCATAAGCGCGGCCCTTAACCCTTCCGCCCTTAAAAGGTAACGATTACATCATACAAGAGACAATGGCATTTTGTACGTAAATCACGTCGCATGACACAAAGGAATGGTAATCAGTATGGCGAAGTTAACGACGGGATTTACCTCTTAATGTCAAATTTTAATTGACCCGGGGAAAGGCGACACGTTACGGTGTCAATCAAGATTTGGCATTACGAGATCACGCGTTATTAATTGCAGTACGTTCCACAATCGTAGAAGGGAGTGAACTCGTTACGCTACGATGTAGCGGTTTTTTTCTTTACGATGTTCAATATATTCGGAATTATATATTTAAATCGTCACTGAAGAAAGAAATCAACTTTGTCGAATGATTATTATCATTAAGTTGTATAGTACTTGTTTAATGTTAATCATCACTGTATAATATAATAATTATATACCAATAATTCTTACTATACATATAATATAATAATTGTATAATGGCAATTCTCGTTATATCTAAAATAATACTTTAACTTGACTCATTACAATTTATTACTAGGTACTTATATAATTAAAACAAAAATTCGAAGATACGTCTTGAAATAAAGGACGCACGCTCGTCGCTACTGTAATTAGCATAAAAGAAAACGTTCCTTAAACGTTTTGCGTGTAATTGTCAGCCTAATACGTTGATTGCCGCGTCGCCCATATTTAGGTGACACGTGATTTTCGGTACCATAAGTAGTTATGGAATATTAATTTCATTACATCTAATATTAGTGTTATTAAAGTATCATACGTGTCGCCCAAATGTGGGTGGCGTGGAGATGAACGTGTTAAGGTCCCTAAAGGTGCCCGCAGACGAATACACGTGATACCTTGAGAGCACGAAAATGTCAATAAAAGTCAGCGTTCGGTCAGCCAGGATCGTGTTCGCGTGCCACCCGGAATTTAGTTACTCATTTAAGTTTCATTTACGTTACGTGCACGATTCAGTCATAGCGCGCACCCTCTGTGCACGCGCGTGCATTGCGAACGTTCGTTGCACGCGAGCCGAGATGAGCAACCGTCTTTTGGTTTGCGCCGTGTTTCTCCAACGTGGGTAGACATTTTTTGTCGAGGAGAGGGAATTGTTTGAAAACTTTTGTTCAAGATAGAAGAATGAATAACTAATACGGAAGAGGATCTGGCGCTCGAGTACAAAACAACTGGCCACATGGATATCGAAGAATTATTTTTTTTTAATTGATGGAAATTTATAATAAATATATAACGTGTCGTGCAATTTCGATATTAGGGGGATTAAAGTAAATTAATGTATCGTGAATAAAATAATTTTTCTTGTCTCGTTTTTCTTGACACTAGGATTAGTTATGTTAGGATTAGTTATTAGATATATTCAATTGAGGACAAATTTGAAAAGGATTCAAAGCGCAGTGGAATTTAAATTAATGAATATAATCGAATTGGCAGTTTTGACTGTTGTATAAATAAAGTATTGAGGGGCACTGCGTTGGCCGGGCAAATCGGTTTGAGAGATACTACCGGTCAGCACGACAGGTGATTTTACATGGATCGTTTGGGCGATCGTCCTACCAGGGTTTCGGTCTGCTGAAATATCGGACGTATGTACGGCGGATAAAATCATCATATTATATCAGAGACAAAAAAACGAACAGTTTATTCGCGATTTCTGAAAATTGACATTCTTTGAATCGTGCCACGTTTTTAATTGGCCGCACGATATATCGGATGTTCCCTATTCACTCTGAACTTCGGTTTGCACTGTCGGTTGATCGTCAAAACGGCGGACTTAATCGAGAGAACGATTCGCTCAATTCCGACTCTCGTTCGGTGCGACACGACCGCGTAATTCCGATTCCTGAATGAAGAATTCGGGAATGCATTTACGAGGCTTTTTTGATCGGCGGCCGTAAAGCGATACGTGAACTGTGCCGTGGTCGCCGACGGGAAAAAAAGTAATTAATTTCTTGCTCGTTCGCCCGTTCCGCTCGGCGGCTACAAGATGCATTCACGCGGGAGTGCGTTCCCGTTTGCGTGTGTTCGACGTTAAAATGCATTCGAAAAAAACGTCTCGTCTCGCATTGGCGTTCTTTTCCTTTTTGTCTAAACTCACGGTGTACGCTGATTGCCGTGGAAAACATATTTGCTAGTCGGAGGGATTTTCTTGCTCGGCCAAAAGATATCGGAAACATGGAGGATCGAAGGTACTAATAACTTGTATGTACCAACTGATCGATTTTGTAATTGTGCCCAATATTTGTGAACTCGTCCGGAAGTTAACAAACGTCGCGCGTGGATTTGGGCAAACTTTTCACGCGTCGCATAGTACACCCATACCTGGCTTTACGGTCTAGATACGTTTCGGAAATGTTGGCCGTAAACCGAAAAGCCGTATAACGAATCAATTATTTTGATACGAACACGTACGAATTTTTAGTTCATAAAGCATTTTATTCTTTTTATTTCCTATATAAATGATTACATAAAAATATTTTTTTGGCCGTATAACGAAACATTGTGGGCTATAAATAAAAAAAGTGTCATAATTAAAAAAAGCCGTTACAGCAAAATGCCGTATAAAGCGCGGCCGTGTAGCGAGGTAGAGGTGTATTGTTGATTATTGGTATAAACGTGAGCCATAAAATTTAAAATGTACTGGGTTGCATTGAAGTAACTGAAAACACTTGAATGTTGTCTTTTTTTTAAAACGGAAGTATGCATCTAACGAGGAGAGGGCCCCTAATGTAACAAACATTTTTTGAAACCATTTAGATTTTCCGGTACCTTGGGTTAACCCATAACTAAAGCCAAAAGATGGGCTCTTATCTCGCCCTTGTTTTTGAGAAAAAAAAATGCATACTAATGTAAACTGGAAGGGTTCTTTTTACAATAATACGATATGTAATATTAAAAAAAAAGGTATGAGTTCTCTGTTCGATGAAAGTATAAGTGAAATTATCTGTTTGGTAAAAAATTATACAAATTTGTTTTATTTATAACTGCTGTACGTTGCGAGTTACGAAGCAGGGTTCTGTTCGGCTTCTCCACCAACAGCGTTTACCTGCCCAGGTAACCTGCCATTTATTGCCCGAAATATCTATCTTGTTTTATATTCAGATATGCATGGTGCGCTGCAAAACTTAAGCCGGAAAAGGACATAATCTGGAACGTTAACCAGGTTGCTTTTCCAGAGGACCTGAAGAAGAAGCAATGCAAGTGCGACAAAACAGGCCTGCATTTGAGCAATGCCCATGGTGCCGGAGTTTCAGTTGTTTCGTGTGCTTCTACGATAAATATCAACCTGAAGATTGTACTACAGAAGCACCCTTCTAGCTTACATTAGTACGAAAAAAATGTTTCTTTCTCAAAAACAAGGGCGAGGTGGGAGTCCATCTCTTGACATTACTTAAGGTTGACTTAAGGTACCGGAAACGCCAGACCGCTCCAAACAATCTTTGTTATACTTGGAGTCCCCTCCTCGTAAGTCATTGTAGTGTTGGACTTAATCGATATTCAGCGATGATTTTTTGTGGGCCATTTTACCTTCTTGCTGATTCTATAAATAGTTAACTTCAAAATGTGATATTTTAGAACTACAATATCTAAAAAATTGTGGATGTTACGATTTTCTAAATGGGCCGAGGTTTCTCAAATCTCAGTGACATTCGACTCAATCGAAATCCAGGGGAAATATCTTTTCCTTCTCGACGAGTTTTTCCTTAGCGAGTGTTCTTAATATTCGAATGAACCTCGTCGCGATTTTCATGTAGAAATCCGACAGCAACGCTGTTAAAAGTTTCCGAACCAGGGAAAAAGAATAACGAAAGCGGCATCGCGATCGAAGTTTTCGTCCTCGTTCCGGGATCACATTAAAAATCCAACTACGGTACGTGCCGTGCCCCCCCGTTTTCTTCGTAACTTCGAAAGGGTTCGTGAAAAAAATGGCACGGCGCGATCCGTTGAGCCCGGACGTCCTTCTACTTATAAAAACTTTGGAAAAGTGTATACATATAGTTTATTGAAAGTGTACGCGAAGTTTTCGATTGTGAAATTTTATACTCATGCTTCGGTACAATTAGCTCTTCGAAGGTGGAATTGATTCTGTAAAGTAGATCCCAAATTTCTACTTCACGATTAACTAAGTAAGTGCAATCGCAATAATCGTTTCCTTGTACTTAAAGTTTTGTTTAATAATTTGTCCAACGCCGTACTATCGGCATATCGATAAGTTAACTTTCACGTTGACCATTTTTTTTTCTTACGTTTCTAAAACCAAATCAAATTTTCCAACCGATGAAATTTTTAGACGAAGAATATTTGCTAAGAACGTGCTACGCGTATCGAATTGCCACTGGGAAATGGCAATAGTTTCAAATAAAATTCGACGAACGTCGATAAAAGTTTTTAACGGACGTTTAAATTACGGCGACGTAGTTTTCAGCGTTTCGCGTTCCGTCGGTCATTGTCAGCGCCGTAATCAACCGACTAATTGATTTACGTGCGATTAATAATTGTTCGGAATAATTTGTTTCGATAATGCCTCGCGCTTTGCCGTCAGCGTGTTGTACGAGGCATTCGGAGGATTTATCGCTTTGACAGGACCGTCAAAATTTTGTTAATTTGCATTATTCGATTACTTTTACGCCCCTAGCGATTACGCAATCGATACCTAGTAATATTTGCAATTTGAAGATTGGAGGAGCGACGAGGAAAGCTCGAAGCGTTATTTAAATTGCTTCGATACAATTTCGATATTCCACGCAACTATCGTTCGGACTCGTAATCAAGCGATAAATTGATTTTAACGTAAATTCGAATTGCCCCGAACGTACAGAGTCGTTCAATTGAGAACCACTTGATTGCGTTTTTATTTTAAATCATTAACAAATTCATACTGTTTTGTAAAATTAATTCAACACACATAATTTTATTACAATAACCCGAGACAAGTGATACGGTTTAACACTATCTTTAATCAGTTCCATGCAATTAAATAAAAGGTAATGGGGTCACCTGGCCACAGTGTGCTGATTGGATATTAAAGGTACGCGCAAAACGCCTAATTGTAATATTATATGAAACAGGAAAACTACATATTACAAAATTTCATAGAGACCTAACCTCTTAAATGGATCACCCGGTATATTTCAATAATACCTCGTTGACCGTATAGGAAGGAGGAGTTCGAATATCGAAGGGCTTTAGGGTACTGTAGGATCATCAACATTTTGATAATTGACTGTCAGGTATTATTTCCACGTAGCTGGCGGTCGGTTGGTGTCATTAAAACGCTATTTCCATGTAAATGCATCGCGCAATCGGAGGCGCCCCCCTCCTCCCACCACCGCTAAGAGATTTCATGAATTGATCGAAAATTCATCCGCCATGATTAAAACTTCGGAGACGGTGTAAGACGAACTGATTGGAAACTGTTCGATTCAGTACGACATCGGTGCTTTCCTTGTACTCGAACACGCTTTTGTTCTACCGGGATATTAGGTTCGAATTGGGTTTCATTAATCCCCCAGCTTGTTTAGGGATTTTCTGTTTCGTTTCCTTTCGTACCGTATTCCGATAAATTCCCTGGTAACGGTAAGATTCGAAGCGAATAGCATTTTGAGCTATTCCAAAGTTGCATTTTCATCCGACTATTTTCCATGTTCAAAAACTTTATTCTTCTTACCTTTGCAAGTATGACGTACGAAAAATTCTACACGCCCATTCGAAATTCCACGCGTATATCCGTTTAATATTCCTCTCGGGTAACAAATCATTATCGCTTTTGACGCATGGTTCTCCATACCGCGCTCGATCCCCAGTGTTTCACGCGCCTTTCGAGCGAATTCGCCAGCAAAATATTGTATAATCCCCCTCTCCCCGCCCCTCCGTCATGCTACCCATTTTCCGTCCGATCAAACAAAACCACGCAGAATTCAACCAACGAGAACGCCATTGTCGTTCGTACTTCATCGGAACTCAACGCAGCACCCGACCAAGGCCGGGTGGACCCAACGGATGTCGCGACGCGCGTTACCTCCGACTCTGATGCGGCCCGGGGCTGAATCTCTTATCAGTAGCCGAATATGTGGTCGATACTCGCGATAATACACGCTCGACTCGGGGCAGAAAGCGGGAATGAAAGAAAAACGAAAACGCAACACAGGGCGGCGGACGGTGGTGGTGGTGGTGGTGATGGTGGGGGGGGGGGGCAGAGGGGAGAGGGGTTGGAGAGGGTGCAAGAGCGGAGAGACGAGAGGGCGAGGGTGGACAAAGGAGAGACGAGAAAAAAGTGCGGAGCCACAGGTATCCCAGTATTGCGCGACCCCCATTCTGTCACCACCCCTACAGGTCGTTTCACAGCCCCCCTCCCCTCTCATCCTCCAACCCTCCCTCTTCCCCCTTCGGTGGACTCGTTTTCTCTTTCCTCTTTCCTTTCCAGCGTTGCGCGTTTCATCGTCCTGTCTCCGTCGTACTCGTGCCTCCTGCCTATCGCTTTTCTTTCTCTCGCGCACACAGGGAAAAGCGGCTTAGGGCTAATACGCGGGGATCAGCCCTACGGGGTGGAAAGGAAGTTACAACCGTAATCGTATGGCTACGATTTTATGGTTGCGCGGCCTGTATTTACGGTGCGTTGGGATGAGAGACGCGTCTTGACGCTGTACTACGTCACCGACTGGTTTGTGTCGGTGTTTCGATACTCGTCGTGTTTGCGTCGATAGAGGTTGATCGCGTTTCTTTTTTTGGCCTGCGTTTTTAGCTCGTATTGTTTCTCGATCAATTCGTCTGGGCTCGGTGACGTTTAATAGGGGGGTAAATTTTCTTTTGCGCGTTTCGCTGTTATCCTCGAACCCTCTGCGATAGAATTCACTATTGATTACGCTATTGAGAGCTGCAATATTTTTGACCATCCGTCGCGATTAATTGTAATCTTGATACTCGTCATGATAATACAATTAATTAAACGGTAATAAGTTTAAAGGAATGAAATACAATTAGTAATAAGTCGAATCATCGAACGAAATTAGCGCGTGGCGACAACAATTCCTGAACCGCCACTGCCTGTCGTCGTTTGCCTCATTTGTAAAATACTCTCGTTACCAGCGGACAGTATCAGTCAACGCTGACCGTCACAACAAACAACCGCATCAGCACACCGCCAAAACAAACTCGATCGATATGCCCCTCGCCACGGTATCCCACTTTAATTCCTATAACTTCGCGAGCGTATGTTCGAACACCGTGACAAATCCGGCTAAAAGTCACAGGTTAATGGGGCTAAAGAAGACAAAAAAAAATTCAACCGCAAGTGTCCGCAAACCATACGTTAACCTCCAAACTTCTCTGACTATCATCCAACCGTCAAACCGACCGCTCAATTTCATCCCTCTTGGTGGCTTACGATCCTCTACGCAGCCCCCAATCACCTTGTCCTTAATAAGGCAGGAAAATTGCTTTAAAACCCAACAGTATTTCCAACGAATCAACAGTTCCGCCCGTCCGATCATCCCTCTTCCTCGCTCCTCGGCCACCGACTCCCCCTCTGCCCTGCCACCCTCTCGCACCCCATTTATCATTATCCCTCTCGCACCCACGGCCTGGTAGCGTATGCGCGTGCCACACCACGTAGCAACCTCCGTACACCCTGCAACCCGCCATGGTATTGATCCACGAGCACCAGCACACCATCCCTCCCCCCCACCGATCCCCCCCCGTGTAGTCCAGCGAGTTCCGCCCCAACGGGAGAAGGATTGTAGCGACGGTGTGGGATTTTGGCGGTGGTGGTGATACGGTGGTGGTGCAGCTGGAACGGTGGAAGGACTCGAACCCAAACTAAACTGAACCACCCAACCCCCAGCTCCCAACCTCCAACCTCCTCTTTACGCCCACCCTGAGAGGCAACCCCTGGTTCCATACCATTCCGCTCCATCCCTCGGGCCTCCACGTTCGTGCGCAACGTTAGGCCAGCCGCGTAGTCCGTTGCGAGCACAGGCACTGAAGGGCGTCTGTATGCGTTTGGCTTTGACTGTGCTAACGTCACGGACACGCGTGCTTGCGTGGGTGAGCATACACCCGCTGTTGTTTGCTTGTATGTAATATGCAGAAGTAGGGGAACACTGGCGTACGCGGTGGTTCTACGTAGAGGCCCGTCGTGGGTGCGTAGCTACGTGTGAATAGTTTTGTATGTGCTTTTTGCTCGTGTCCAGCGAAAGCACCCATCGTCGGGTTCTCTGCGTTGCGAGCTCTCCTACGTGTCCCCATCCAGCCACCTTTTCCACTGGCTGTCCATTTGTACGCACGGCTCCGTCTGGTACGCGAGTTGGTGACCGTGGACCTGGCCCCAGGTGTAACGGGTGGCCGAGAAATTGCTATTGACATCGGATGATTAGGCTATTTGGTGGTGGGGGAAGGTTAGAATCGCTTGTTTGCTAGAATTTATCGAGTCGAGGCTTAGCTTAGCTCGGTGGTCGTGCTAAGGGTCGGTTGAAAGTAAATTAAGGTCTGCCCCGTGTCATCCGGAACCCCTGTTAGGCGCGTGGCTGAGCCTCTTCGGTGCTCGCTGGAACGAGTCGAACCATCGGACAGAGTTTAAGCGTTTTGCAGCGTCGACGCGTTTCAGGAGAGTCTAGGCTCATTTATTTTAATTCTGAGATTCGTTTTCGTCGCGTCGGAGAGTTCAGCTGTCAACGTTGAAGAGATCGATGTTGGGAGCGCTGAGAATTATTCGGGGCGGTTTTGGGAAACTGATTTCAAGTCTCTAATGTCTTTGCTGGGGTTAGGAGAGTCTGTTGATGTAACTGTTGGTTAGATCTGTTTTATGTGCACGGGGTGTTTTGAAAATCACCCTTGGTAAGTTAATAATCTTCCATTTGAAATGCAAACTACTCTGTCGATCAATTCGTTGTTCATTAAACAATTAAATATTCTCTAAATTTACGTGACAACAATCTGTATTCAAAATCCGCTTAACCCTGTGCGACTGTTGTACCTAAGTGAAAAATACGGGGTCAAGATGCCGTACGCAACTCGACAAAATTAAAAATCTTTAAAATATTGTGATTTTATATGAAAAAAAGTTTTAGATCATTCTGTCTAGGCTCGTTTTAAAGCGTGAAGCTTCTACTTTCGCTTACCATGAGCCATTTTTGCCTACGAATTTCCAATTTATTTTGAGGCAGAGTCCTCTCGCGATGCGAATAGTATAACACCGTCACACGTGCCACGATATATCGTTGTTTGCCACTATGAGGCTTATTGTTGGATCTGTATTATTGGCTTGGTAAGTAATATTGTAGCGTTTTTGTTTGTACTTTTGAATTCAAACAATATGTATTTCATTTGGAAAATTGTCTACAATATTCCAAAGCCTTTTTTCTGCTCTACAATATTGTGTTTACCGTTTTCTTAAGTAATTTAAAGCTCATAAAATGGAATATCCAAGCGATAAAAATCAGCACAAAAAGCCGCTTAAGCGGCCCGAGAAAGCAACGTGTACGTAGATGATGCCATAGGCGAATCAACTACTCGAGGATGGTTTGCCAAGTTCAAAAAGGGTCTGGATCTACGGGTTATGGGCCTATGAGTCTGTGGTTAATGCGGTGACAAGAGCGAACAATAGTAGGTGTCGAAAATTCTGATTTTTACCGCCCGAATATTTCATTTTGTCTGCCTGAAATTTGAAAATAATTGGATTGCTCAAGAAAACGATTAACACATTATTGCAGGGGAGAAAAGGCACTTTTGAACAGTTTAGAGAATTTGCCAAATAAAACACGTATTGTTTTCATTTAAAGTTAAAAACGAAAATACTGCGATATTTCTTGTTAACGGAACACATCTCATTGCCAGTTTGATTTTGCATAGAATTTCACTGCGTCGCTTTTGATCGTAGGTAGATCTGTTTACGTGTACAGGATGTTTCGAAAATCACCCTTGTTTAATTAATGGTTTTCCATTACGAATGTGGACTGCTTTACCATTTGGTTCGTTGTTCGATAAAAAATTGATTATTTTCCAAATTTATGTAACAACAGTCTGCATCCAAGAACTGGTTCATCACATTCTCTACCGGAACCTAAGAAGAAAAGCTTGTACCATAGCCGAGGGAAATTTCTATTTCTTACTGTATGACCAACGAAAAATACGAAAAATAAACTGAGATAGTCATTTTGTAGCTGAAAGGTAGACTCTTATTATGAAGGTATAAAAGAAAATATTCCATTGATACTTCATTTATAAATTTAGCCTTATAGTTTACGTTGAGTGGAAGAAAGATAAGATTCCGGGAATGTTATCTTTCTTGCACTTCTTCATAGATGCACTAGTTCGTTAGACTGTTTTCGTCTATTTTTAATAATACGACGACAACGACGGCGATTGTAAGATTATTTTGATTATAACAATAACACATTGTTTTTGATAATATTTTATAACAATAACGAATATATGGGAAAAATACATCATTATTCGGCACGCAGTGCGCGTAAATGATTGATTGCGGCTACACAGGCAACTTTATTTTTGTTTAGTCATTTGTTTTAACTAGCGATCATGATGATGGAAATTAAGATTTTTAAAACCTAATAATTTTTCAATTACTTGTAAAATTTATATTATTTAAACTAAAATAAAAACAGTCCTTTATGAATAATTCTATATTACATAAAGGCTAATTCTTTATAAAATGAAGTATTAAAATTATTTTTAAACATTACAGTGAGTGGAAACAGAAAAACAATCCAGCTCATTAATATAAAATAATCGTTTATATAAAAAAGAATTATTGATTACTATAATCTCGTATTTTATGAGGTCAAAGGTTAGGTACTTAATGCATATTGTACAAACAAGATTTTTATTCAAATAAAAATTAAGGAAATAATCAGTTTTTTTTTATTTCCCGGAATTTGGGTGTTGAGGAACATTATCCTCTTTTCCACTCAGCTATTCATTTCTGACATTGAAAATAAACAAAATAAACAATTTTCCAGGCCAAGGACATCATGCATTTATTGTGTTGTTTTGTAGTCCATTACAACCGTTTCGGCGAAAAATTAGTGCAATACACAAACTGATAAAGTAAACAGCTATCGTGTTAATGTCGGATCTGAATTACGTCTCCGTTTGATTTTGCATAGAATTTCGCTGCGTCGTGTTCGCTCGTAGGGTTCAGTGTTCAGGAGAGACATAGTTTCTGATGTCATTGAGCATGGCAAGCAAATTCGTAATTCAGGATGACGTTGAGCTGCCATCTCCGAGGATATCGGTTCGTTGACACGCTGTCTTACGGCGTAGATTGCGGTTTGCGGTTTCTGTCGTTTGATGTCCGACTCCTCTTTTCGCGAATGATTTCTGCGCACCAGGAAAAATCTCAGATGATAGGAAAAGTCTTTGAAAGATGATACAACTTTTTTTTCTTGACATACGTGTATTGTATTTCGTAACAACGAATTGACATGAAACTGGGGACAGCGTTAACACGTATTTTCAATTATGTCTGTTTAAAATGAAAATAAATTAGGTTTGCCATTATTATTGGGCGTTCCGTTCAGTTTCAACAGGTTTAATTTAATAAATGCGCATGAAAACTTTCAATGTAATATGACCTTTACGATTTAAAGGTATCAGATTTATAAAGGTCACGTAATAAATTCCTGTATAGGGTGGTAAAATATTCTCACGCGTAAATCAGACACGCGTGTTTTATTAATTTTTTGTATTCAACGTCAAGGACGAAATCCTATTTTAATTCAATTCGGCGTGAACCGTACGCGGTACTTCATCGCGTAATAACTCAAAGCTATTCGAGGGTCTAAATCTCGCGGATTCTCACAAACGATCGGTCCTCGTATCCAAAAGCGGGCAATTTTCCTTTAAGCGTTGCAGCACGGACATCGCCCCGAAGTAAATGCAAGAATCAACCCCGCTACCGATTCGCGAGCGTCTGTCTCTCATTTTCATTCGTTTACACGCCTTTCATCCGCGGAGTAACAAAAAAGAAATGGTGGGAGAGGATAGAAAGTCGGATTCTACCACTCGAGCGAGTCTTCCTTGTCATCCCTTTATCGCGCGGTCGAATTCTCCCCGAATCTCTCCCTCTCTTTCATTCGCTTCACCCTCCTCCCCCCCGCCCCTCTCTCATTTTTCATCCCTCCGCACGGGCCACGCCATGTCAGAGTAAACAATACTTCGGCCTTTTGTAGACCCCACCATCAGCCTCCCCCACTCACCCTTTCTCGACGGGGCACTCGGTTTCTGTAAAAGTGGATTCACGATGAATTCTTTCTTTTTTTTCGGGAGGGGTTAAACGCGTAGCAAAGGATACTTGAGCCCTCCTCTCCCTCCTGTGTGTATTCCTGCGTCTATTCGCTTCTTCCTTCGTCCCCAGACCCTTCTCCTTTCCATTTCTGTCGGGCGTTTTACTCTTGGACAGTACGGACAGGCGGATACGACAAACAATGCCTGTTCCGCGATTCTAGGCGCGGAACTTTTTCGAGGGAGATGTAATAATTTGTTCAAGGGCTAAGGAAGGCAAAGTGGAACTAATAATCGGATTGCAGCGTACGATACTATGGATTGTCGGTATCTTTCGTTACGACGAGTTTCTTAAATTTAAGTTCCGTTAAATCTCGATTGTACTTAAACCCGGAATTAATTATTAGCCTGCGACGTTTGAATTTTACGGTACGACTCGTTTTTGTTTAATTTGTTAATTTCTAATAAATTTAGATTTCAATTCATTCCAAATTCGAGAACTACAAAGGGAATGATCGATTTTCGGTCTCTCGCTTTACGATACGTTTTACTGAAAAAACTCGTTAAACTCAAGTAGGAAAAAGAACGAACTTGCCAGAACCCTGAAAACCTGTAAAGCCCCTCACCTTTATTTTCGCAAACTAATCCCGCAGCTCGCATTCGTCGGACAGTCGATATCGGTCGATTTAAACCGTTACAATAGGTAATATCGCGGTGCTCGCGGATCGAAACAAAAACTAAAAGGGGAATTAAGATAAAGCGATTCCATCGGTTTGATCGAAACCGCGCGCAACGCTTCTCGATCGATCCGATCGATATAGCACCTGGGGATCTAAATTGGAACGACGGGTAACGGACACGTTCGGCCTGGTTTCACCGCAGTCGGTGAAGACTAACGGGTGTTCTGTCGATAATAAATCGGTTTCTCGTTCTTCCGAGCCTCTCCCCGTGGCAAATGGACCCCCCCCCCCCCCTCTCCGGGGAGAGATCGCTGGATTCTCGGGCGACAATTTGCGAACGTTTCCATCGGACTTAGGACCCATTCATCTTCGTCGGACATTATTGTTCCACGCGTTGCGTGTTTGCGGTTTTGATATCTGATAAGGGTAAGGTCGACTTTTGATAATTAGGATGAAATTAGCGTGGATGTCTTCGACAGAGTAAGAAAAAAAATGTTAATATTATTTTATAATACAGGTAGCCCTCCTACAACACAACATTCTATAAGATGGTTTCACTTTAACACGGTAGGATAAATTGCGGGAACCCTCGTATAGCACTGCAACCTATAACGCTGTTTGGCTATAACACGATAAAAATATTATGAAAACCTTTAGTACAACACTGTACTTCTACAACACTGGGTATCATGATTTTTCTTTAACATTATTGAAAACTGAATTACCTTAAAATAATGACGGAAGGGAATCATTAACTATAGTGCTTTCACATGAAAGTATATGAACAAATTATAATATACTCATTTATAAGTCTATTCCGATAAGAAATTACAAAACTGTGTTTGTTTTTAATCAGTTTTCGGAACGTAACCCCCCTTTTTGTATCGGCTCTTGGTCTCATATAACACAGTTTCACACAACACGGCATTTTCTAGGAAGTTATCTACCGTGTCATAGGCGGTTACCTGTATTTGGATTTCATTTTGATAGAGGATATTCATTTTTAATGTCTGTGCTTAGGCGATAACTCGATTGCCTCGCAATGTCTATATAATTCTTGTAATGTCCGGATATCCGAAATTATGGGGACGTTGAATATTCTTGTTCGAAATTATTTAAATCTTTTGTCTCCTTATCCCGGATTATCCGGATATAGAATATCCTTATTAGAAATTATTCTAATTTCGCGTCCCATTATGCGAGATCCAAATAACAGTTATTCTTTGTTTCGACTCTTACGATCAATTTCATATGTCGCTGTCACTGGTCCCAATTTTAACGCAATTGCACCTACCGATCGTTATTTAATTTCAGGAGGACACTAGTTCGGTTTTTCTCGAGATCCCCCCCCCCCCAGTCCTCCCCCGCCACACTCTTCAGCACGATCAAAAAGTTTAGTGGATCCACACAGACTTTTTCGATTTCCGTATCTTTTTTTTTATCCCTCTGCGCATATTGGCACACCCCAAAGAACGCTCTTGGCGTTTTATCTTTGTCGCAGGATCTGTTATTGGATTTCCACTCGGCTGAAACTCCCGCCTGTTTTCTCAGCGGGGACAATTAAAAGAGGGTCCCTTTAAATGCACCCTGACGAGTATCAGAACTGATACTAAGAATACTTGGGTAACGCCTCATGGTGATGGGACCGTGTAATTCGAGGAGACAAGTAATCAACATCGATAAACCTGATAAGATCCCAAGAGATTCTCCGAAACTATCGGGCATATTTAATGAGAATATTCAAAATAAAACTGCAGCATCGTTCGCGACGACACTATTCTCGTGAAATAATTTCTCAGCTAGTACATTACAAACATAAATATGGTCGATTCCACGTCAAATCGCACAGCTAAATTCTTTGAAATTCTGATTTTGAGATATGTTATAGAGGGAGGTGAGACAAGCCACCCGAATTTTTTTTTTATTTTTTATTTTGACTTTCGAGGAGTTATGAGACTTTGAAAAATTGGGACACTTTTTGTTCAAACATTTCTAGGCGCGGTCTGGCTTGCCGTAGAATAATTTGCTTTTTTAAGTTCGATTCAGAAAAGATTGTAGTTTAACGAGAATTTTCAACCCATTTCAAAAAGTTTATTTTTCAACGCATAATTCATAAAAATAAAAAATAGTCGTTAATTTGACTATCTGGGCCCTCACCGAAAATTATGAAAAAATTATATCCTTGTAGCGCGTTTCAAGACGAAGAGTTTGCAAAAAAAGGCAGCCCCAAACACGCAGTAACTTCGGAGTAATTCAAGAAAAAGTGTTACCGCCTCGGAATTACTGATTTTGCCAGCAAGAACGCTGAATTGGGAGGTGGGGGTCGTTACGCAGGGCCGCGCACCTAAGAGATACGCGATATCCCACATAACTGCGCGATGACGCGTGACGAGTCGTGTTGACATTACGTGTTCTCAATCAGTTAAAAACACATGAAGGCCATTCCCGAAAATTCTCAAAAAATTCACGAGGGTGCCTTGATGATGCATACACACGGTGGTATGCGTAATAGTCGCGAGCACCAACGATTATTCCCGATAAAAATCAGTTTCAATGTTTTATCGCGTATCTCTTAGGTGCCGCGGCCCTGCGTAACGACCCCCACCTCCCAATTCAGCGTCCCTGCTGGCAAAATCAGTAATTCCGAGGCGGTAACACTTTTTCTTGAATTACTCCGAAGTTACTGCGTGTTTGGGGCTGCCTTTTTTTGCAAACTCTTCGTCTTGAAACGCGCTACAAGGATATAATTTTTTCATAATTTTCGGTGAGGGCCCAGATAGTCAAATTAACGACTATTTTTTATTTTTATGAATTATGCGTTGAAAAATAAACTTTTTGAAATGGGTTGAAAATTCTCGTTAAACTACAATCTTTTCTGAATCGAACTTAAAAAAGCAAATTATTCTACGGCAAGCCAGACCGCGCCTAGAAATGTTTGAACAAAAAGTGTCCCAATTTTTCAAAGTCTCATAACTCCTCGAAAGTCAAAATAAAAAATAAAAAAAAAATTCGGGTGGCTTGTCTCACCTCCCTCTATAACATATCTCAAAATCAGAATTTCGAAGAATTTAGCTGTGCGATTTGACGTGGAATCGACCATATATATATTCAAATCTCGCGCCATTCTCTCTCAATCACGGTGTACCCCTTCGTCCGGGCGTTATCGAGCAGATTTAGAGGACGGCGAAACGGTTAACGGGGCCCGTGATCTAACGATCGTAAGAACGATCCTTATCACCTATTAAGAGCCCTTATACAAGGTGATGTTAAATCCTGGGCGATTCGTTCGCGCCAGTGAAAATCCGCCGAAAATTCTCTCTCTCTCGCCTCGAGGATTTAGGAGGGAGCCGACTTAAATCGAGCAATGGCGTCTTCGCGTAACGATTAAGGGTGCGCTGACCCACGGCTGGAAATGGATTTACCTCGAAACGTAGGATAGCTCCTGTAATTTTCGTGAAAGGACAGTAGCTCGCTTCGAATTGGCTTCGTCGAACCTTGAGGAGAGGGAATAAGAAAAACGTGGCAATGAGATTCTTTTATACCATGGAAATGTTTGCTTTGGATGGTCGAGAATTAATTGGGTTCGCGATTAACGTGGTATAATTGAAGTAGAGTGATCTACCGTTGATTTAATTCAATTGGAAAAGGATGAATATTAATAATAACTTTATCGGTAGATATCTTTGGATTATTATTATTGTACGTTAATTGAATAATAACGCGTTCAACGTGATATAACTGAAGTAGTGTGATCTACCTAAGATTTAATTCAATTGATAAACCATAACGTCCTGTAAGAAACAATACCGTCTATCTGACGCTTTTACAAAATAGACATTTTGGTTTTTATGGCTTCGTAACATCGTCGTTCACTATTTTTTATTGTAGTTAGAGCAAAATACCGGTAGTTAAAGAAACAACTTTGAAGTACTTGAAATTCATTTTTGTATATGTATATACAAAATTTGTATATCAATAAAATATAAGTTTTGTAACAGTTTTTTTTGTTTCTCCTGTAAAATTCGTTCAGTTCTAGATAAGCGGAATTGTTTCTTAAGGGACGATAACTAATAATAATAGTCATATCGGTGTGTACTTTCTTATATTATCATTATTCGTTGATTTAATAGTTACGCGTTTATCTAAAACACGCGTTCGACTACCACTTAAAAAAAACCTCATCCGAGAAGTTCCTAAATCTCTGCAATTTTTTATTAAACCTATAATTCGAGTAAAAATAGAACTAATGACACCAAACAACGATCCCGGATTAGCCTGGGGTCAAAATGCCCTTCTCGGTCAGTCCGCTATCAACATTGAAAAGATCGTATCTCGGAGGGTTGATTTCACCCCTTGGTATCTAACTTCCGTCCAAAAATTGTTTACATACGACGAAACCGCCTCGCGTCCCCACAAAAGTTCCATTGAAATCCGAATTTTCACGTCGGGGAATCTTCCCTCGTTAGCTCTTTATTCAACACGACCCTTCGATAACCCGACGATCATCCGCGAACTAACCCGCAATTATTCCTCGGTAATTTGCGAATTATTTCGAGTTCACTCGATCGTTCCACCTCGGACGATTCGCGAGTCGGGTCCAATGGTAAAATTGTCACGGCAAATTGAACGGCCGATTTATGCTCCGCGAGACTTAAGCCGTCGATTAGGATTATCCATGGATTATCTTTCCTTCTCCATCTGTTCCCGACGTTGGAAATGCGTGCTCGAGCTCCTTCGTTGCTGCGAGTTTCCCACGTATCACGAGAGTGCTCGTAAATTCACGAGGATCTTCCTCCTTTCGTGCGTTCTTCTGCCGGAAGTAAATTGACTCCCCCCGTGCCCCCGGCATTGCACCTTTTGCCACCTTTGTTCGGGCGGTAAATTATCTTTACATGACGTCTCTGTAAAGGTAATAGGTGAGTTTCCTGACGAACAAACTCTTCTCGTCGTTACTTCGGAAATGTGGCAAAAAGGTACTTGGAATTTCGAAATGGAGGTAGTGTCGATATCGTGAATTTCCTTTTGACAGTGTGTTCGTTTAAAAATTTCAAATCTAAATATTTCTGAAAGAACGCGTTTCCGGGAATAATATTGTATCTTGTTTACTCGTTAGTTGTTGTTTCTTCTGTTTTTCTTGTAGAATAAGAATCTCGGAAGAAAAAAATAGATTCCTAATTAAAAAAGGAAAGTCGTTCATCGAACAATCTTGAAGACGCCCAACAAATAACAAAATTAATAGAACAGTTGTGTTTCCCTCTTGAAACTTTTAAATTCAACATTTTTCCGGGAAACGCGTTGGCTGCGGGATATCTAGATCAGAAATTTTCAAACAAACACCGTGTACATTGCAATTAATTTTCCTTCTCGAGCGCAATTTCGCAAATTTTTCGAAAAACGAAGAACAATATCGATTCGTCGACAACGACGATACCGTAAATTAATTGCCCCGATACTATTCTCTCTCGCTTTTCCTCTGTCAGCTGGGAACCACTGCGATTTTTCCGTAAAAGGATAGATTGAAATTGCGACGGGAGGCGAGGGGCGGAATCCATCGGAACGATGATGGAAGCCAAGAAACACACTTCCGTCCCCGATATTAACCCCTCCTGCTCCTTGTTCTTACCCCGGGGATCGACTGGAGTTGGTTTTGTCAAAACGTACTCCGCGACGTATAATATATAAGATTATCGATCCATTTTTCTAGGCACCGTGGGGTTGGAGAGGGTGCAAAGATCGCCCAGGGAAATAACCTCGTTGAATCAACAAAGATATGATGAAATTCACGGACACTATTACCATCGAAGGTAAAAATAAAAAATTCCACGGCGAAAAATAAAAAAAAAAGATCGCGCGAGCATTTTGCAACGGCACTCAAGGCAAAATGAATTTTTTTTACGCAAGCAAGCTTTTTTTCGTAATTTTGTTTCCTGTCTGGTGGAATTGTTAAAAGTAATCTTGCTGCAGAGTTTTTTTTTATGTTACCTACGATGGTATTATCAGAATTTATCGTTACTCGGTCCTCTGGATTAAATAAAGTTCATTTTTCCATCTTTGAATTTAATAACTGTACTATTACGCGATATTTTCTCGTGTCAGTGCTGACCGTCGTAATTAATTCAATTTTGAGTTTTACATAGTGGTAACTACGGTAATTATAGTATTTTTCGAACCGTCTTATTATAATTACGAAACGATTGTTACTATTGTCTCTTAAAATAGAGCAAGAACTCAATTACGTGATAAATTCAATAATATCAGCTAATTGAACACAAAAATAACATTCCACTCCAAAATCCTTCGTTATTATCGATAAAGATTCAACGTGTTCATACAACAAACGTTAACAAAACCATCGTTTCGCGATGATTCACTGCTATATATTTAAGATAATCTTTTTTCCAGAGATTACGATTATCAGGCAAATGCAAAGAGCGATTCAACGACGCGCTTTGAAATGTCCTTTTCGTGACCGCTGGCACGCATGACCATCGTTACGCAGCTTTCGTGTTGGGCGCACATTACCAATCATTAAGCATGACCATTTCTTTTATCGTTTATTACCTGTTCTTACCTGGATTATGGGTATCTGGATGGCGCGGCGTACGTACGCACGTACATTTGATTAAATCATATTCCGTTCGGAACATAGGTATCTTTACTCTTTAACGAAACAAATAATTCCCTTTGACCGTGGTTCTCACGTGCTGGAATTGCCATGTGACAAAAAAAAAAGGCCGACGGAAATTAAGAAACGGCGATAAAGGCGATTAATGGGGCGGGGCAGAACTGGGACTAGCGATCGAAGAAAAGTTCCGAACAAGATGTCGCGTCGCGGGGTCGCCGTCGACACGAATTTTTATCTTGTTTTCAAACTAGCGCTCTATCTCTCGTATTTTTAAGCATTGTAGCGGCACGATCGAACAAATATTTTCTCACCGAAGTCCTTAGAATTCTTGTGACTCGTCTTTCGACGCATTCGTGTTGATTCATCGGTTTTCTAATGCTCGTATGTCTTGTTCCTTCGGTTGCTATCTTTCCATTCTCAATATTTCCATCGCTGCTCCTGCACTTTCTTTCTTATCTGGATGTAAAATATTATGAAACAAGATTCGAATTTAGTATAGTTTTACTATGTACATAGTGGGGAGTTAACAATAAATTATTACATTAAACGCGGGGCATTTAAAAGATTTAGGTGTTCCCGTATACATGGTGGACCAATAACAATTATCGCTTTACGCATATCGCCTACAAATACAGTCTCTAATATGTATCCCTGTGAATCCCAGAACTAAGAGAATAATTTGATCGACGAAACTTGCGCGGTCTGAAAGTGGCCACCCTCGTAGGAGTCAGATAATTTTAACACGTCTCTTGTAAAAAAAATTTGGATCGCGGGTGAGTAGTTCCCTCTGCGTCGCACAACTTTGGTTGGTCAAATTTTTGCCCGGCTTCCGCGCTGCCATAGATAGTTTATAAACTTCATATTTAAGACAGTTTGAAAGCTTCAATTGCGCGGGGGGACCGACGCGAACGAAATTTCAGGCGAATCTTAGGTGTCCACGGAGAGACTGAAAAGAAACGGGGTGAGTTTTGAAGCAGGGAGGGGTCCGAGGGGGTGGGGAGCAGTACTTGTCCGTGAGTAACCCCCGCTAAACACGTGCCATTGTGATCGTGCGCACGCTTTGTCGAATTCGTTTTCGAAAAAGCAGCAAACGCGCCGACTGAATGCGAGAAATGAGACCGACAGAATGGCTCTGTTGTGTGGAGTGGAGGACTCTCGCTCGTAATACTAAATCAATATCTGGCGGTGGGGTGACCCCGTCTACAGGGTGTTTCGAAAGCAACCGACCCGTGGACTCGCGCCGCTCGCTTTATCGAGCGTTCATCGGTATTCTTACGAGTTTCGAGGCGGCGCGACGCGGGGCGACGGAAATGTCAAAATCGAGCTATGGACTTTCGTGGGACGATTCGCGAAGCTCGTGAACGTTCGCCAAGTTTGTGAACTTTCACCAAAGAGAGCGGATCTATTAAAGCAAATGCGCTAAGCACTGGGGAACAATTTTGAAAAAATTTCTATTGACTTCGTTTTTTCAGTTGTTTTAAAGTTAAATAGACGTGCTGATTTCAAAACTATTTATCGTTTTCTTCTATCACGTCAAGTTCTTTTCTCTATAGCTTTTCTCAGTGTGACTACTCTCTGCTACGTGAATGAAATTTGCCCAACTTCAAATAAACATAATTCCGCGAAAAATGTTCGTGCCTGAAAGATCTTTTTCCATTTTTAAGGGTAAAGTCTGTACTTGAAGGAAGCATCGTTAGATTTTTAATTTAGCCCCCTTTTTATGCAAATTTTTTTTTTAATTTTGGGAAAAGGAGGATGAGTTTCATCCTGTATCTTAAAAAGTTGACGTGATAGACAAAAACTAAAATCTTTTTGGATTTATATGCCACAAGTTAGTCAAGAACAAGTGCCAGATCTAAGTCCATCAAATATGTGTTGCCCTGTGTAATTTTCGCAAATTTAAATTATCGCAAATAAAATGCGATTATTTAATTTTATTGTATACTACGATGCTTTATGAGCGTGTCAATTCTTCACCCTTATAATGCCAAACAACGATATATCGTTGCTAGCAACGCTGGCTTGTGAAAACTGTTAATGACGGTATAACGTTGCGCGTGCGCTGGCACTTCGCTAGTTGCATCGCGAGAGAACTTTGCCTCGTAATTTGGAAATTTGTAGGGAAGAATGGTTCGCGGTAGGCGAAAGTACTTAAAACCTTCGCGCTTTAAAATGAGATTAGACAGAATCCTCTAAAAGTTATTATCATATAAAGTTCAAAATTTCAATGATCTTCAATTTTCAATCTTCAATTTCAATGATCTTCAATTTTGTTAAGTAGCGTATGTACATTAACTTGGATGGGTATTTTAACTCGGTTAAACTCAACCGTTGACCTGTGAGAGACGATTTCAAAAAATCCCATTATCGGTGATTCACATTTGATTTTAAAGCAACGTCGAACCGAGATTAATAGACTCTGAGTAATTTCTGTGGGTTTGGCGATACTTTTCGAAGAGTCACAACGCCCGCTTCTCCTGCGGGCATATGACTCATGGAAACTACCCTTGCGTCGTATTACTAACGACAGACTTGATTCCGCGATGTAGTGCCTAGCGTGGACGTATATTTATACGCGAATCGGCTTCTCTCTAATGAATCAATTGATGCGTTTTACATTAAGGGCAGAAATCCCAAGCGTTGCCTGATAAATGATTTGTCTTCGTCAGCTATAAATTATAGTAATACGCGTGGGAATATCGGTGTAATTACTCATTTCTCATTTAATTAATAGAAATCATGGTTACTCTTAAGTTTGACATTTTCGTGAGAAACCTTATGACAGATCTTCTTGAACTATTTTTATTTTATTTTAAGAAACTTGTTTCGATTACTCTTATACGCGGAGTAAGTCCGTTAATGAAAAACCGTAGTTCTCTTAATTTTGAAATTTCCGCGAGAAAGTTTAAGATGGATCCTTCTCAACTATTTTCAGTTTATTTCAAGAAACTTATTGTGAGTACTATCATGTACGGGGTAAGTAAATTGTTGGAAACCACATAGTTTTGCTTAATTCTTAAATTTTCACGAGAAAGTTTAAAATGGAGTTCTCCCAACTGCTTTTATTTTATTTTGGGAAACTTGTGGCGAGGTATACAGGGGCGAGTCACGTGATCTTCAAAAATCATTACTTTATTCCCTCGTCAAAATATAGAAAAAAATATCGTAGTTGATTTAAAAGACCGAAGTGATCTAGTATTTTTAAATCAAGGTTTTTGCGAATAATACTCTTTCGCATGCTCTCGTAAAATCCGCTTTTATTTTCGTGCCACTGATATTTAAAAATTTTTAATTTTCCGCCGGTCCATTATATTCCCCATGTTTTTTTTTTTATGAGTTCCGTGTTCATTTCGAATTTACGTATTGCAAGTGGATAAATATATCGCGCGACGCGAGCTTCCACGAAAAACTTTAAGCAAACGGCAAAAAATATTTGTCGGGGAGCGTAATGGAGTCCTACAAGCGGTTTTAACATATTGCAAGCGAAGCGTTCGCCCGGCGCTCCATCAACGTTATTAAAGTCTCAACGCCGTCGTCGATGCTGTGCAAACGTAGTTTTACATTAAAGCAGCGGTTCTCAAACTAAGCTTTCAAAAAAGAGGGTGCCGGTGCATCATGATAATTAACTGTAACCGATATTCCGCAAAACTATAACGAATTACAGTAAGATTTACAAACTTGTAAATAATATCGTATACAAATTTTAATTAATTTTATTAAGTAAATTTATTGAGTTCTGTATCATTTATTAATTATTTGAATTATGTATATATGTATATAGTACATTCTTATTTCATATTGTACGTGTAATCTCAAATAATGGTATCAATTAACGCGAGACTGATGTACGATATTATTAATTATTCATTACAATTTATTATAGTTCCTTTCGCCATTATTTATCCTTATACGCTTCGAAGAAAAATTCGGATTTTTGGTTATTGAGAAAAGATTTTGAATATCCACGGTGATAAAAGAATTGGGAACCGCTGTCTTTTCGGTAAAAGAGAAAAAGAATACCGAGTGTTTTAAAGGAAACTGACAAGCTTCCTTGACTGAAGGGACGGGCGGAAAGGGCGACGGGGATGAACGAGTAAGGGGCGGGGAGGGGGTGGACTCGTGTGTTCGCCACGTGCGGGGGTGTTACGTGGCACCATTCACCACTGTTGATACACGGTCGACTCCATCTCAAATCGATCATTTAAAATCCTTGAAATTCTACTTTCGTGACGCGTCATTGAGGGAATTGCAACGTTGAACTTTCAAAAAGTTATTACTTTGAAAAATGAAACCACCGTTTAGTAAAATGTTTTTAAACCCGGCCTTATCTCCCGCGGAGCAATTTGATTTTTTTATTTGTATTCAGAAAGCTGGTTGTTATTAAGAATTCTTGATCTTGTCGTGAAGCTGTATTTTATTGATCTATTAAATGAAATTGGATAATAATTGTCATTTAATTAGCAAAAATTCGAGACGATTAGCATCGCGAACCGCTCTCTCCCCCCTCTCACTCTCTTTTTCATTCACTTCTTTTTTTGCATTCCTGCGATAATTTTCGAGGAAGATTGTCTTAGAACGGTTGGTTAAAAAAATTATTAGTGGTCATTATTTCAATTAGCAAAAATTCGAGATGATCAGCAGCGCAAGTTGCTCTCTCTCTCTCTCTCTCTCTCTCTCTCTCTCTCTCTTCTCCACTCTCTCCATTTTTTAATTCACTTTTTCTATTTGCATTCCTTCGATTCGCTTCCAATCGTCGCGCCACAATCACCGTCGAATTTCCGGCAGAAAACCCGGGTCTGGTTTTCCCGAGTTGCCGTTGGCTCGAACGCGCTTTCGAGCCACCCTGTATCCCGATGGCGAAGGGTGGTCGGAAAATCGAGGGTGGAACAGGGTGACTAACTGCACGAGCGCGAGGGAGGGTGGCCGAGAGTACACACTGCGAATACCAAGTGCCTTTAATACACGGTGTCTTCACAGAAATATTCACGGGGTGTCTGTCTTTCCGTCGCGAGAGCACTCTACCCGTTTACACTCGAAAAGCGAATTTTGACCCGTTTACCTTTACCGTTGTGTATGTCTCTCACGCTCCGTACAACGGGGAAGGAGGGGAAGGGGAGGAGTTGCTTGGAAATTTCCGAGATTGCCGTGTGAATATTTCGCACCCCCTTCCTCCGTCGACGGGGTTGACGAAACGCAAAAAATGTAAATTCTCCGGAAGCCGGATAAATAATTTATAATATATAAGAGGCCTCTCGACCTTCTGCCGTAAAGAGCATGAAAATTCCGACTTTTTCATTTGAGTCACTCTTCTTGACGGGTTGCGATTTAGTTTATGTTTGACAATTATTAAACTTTTCCACTGGATCTCTTACTTCTGCTCGAAACAAGTTTTAAAAATTAACTAATCTATTTCTTGTTTTTTTACGACGAACGTAGCTATGTTTAACCCTAAATTACGATACTTTGCTCTGAGTTACGTTATCACTACTCAAAGAAAAGCTTGTGCAACTTGGAGAAATAATATTTTCATTGATATTTTGGACAAAACCTTGGACCACTTACACGGAGCACGCTTACACTGCAAAATCAAACGTTAGCATTATTATATTAGAATTATGAGAACGTACATTTTTTGACACTATCGTAATCTAGGGTTAATTTCGACAAAAATCGCAACTGTGAAAGAAAGTATTGTTGAAGGAAAAGACCGCTGAAATGCTGAAAACTACATATATGGGTGCTCGAGCATAGTCAAAGTGTATGAAAATTAATTTAGTTAAATAAGTTCAGTTTATTGCAATTCCTTACTCTCTTTCGCGTTAGGTTTGAAGACGCTTTCCAAATGTCTTGCAAAATATTTGTTCAACGATTCGCGGTATTAAAGAGCCCAGAGCCTCCCCTTGTTATACCTTTTCCTCGGAACAGTGTTACAGGAGTCTTAGGCAAATTTCAGAAAAGCGCGATTTCATCCTCGGATCCTCTCCTCACGCGTAACCCACCCTTCGGCGCACTTAGTCATCCTCCCCTAACCTCGTTTCCACTCTTGCCGAAGGTACAGGATGCCCCAAAGGGTGGTTGCGAGGGTGGTCGAGGTTGGTATATGACATCGCGAGAAAATACGATATCCGGCGGATTCTTCGTCTCTCCCAGTTTCCGTTCTTCCCTGAGATTTCGCTGTTCTTTTTTCCTTGTCCCCCCCTTCGTTCCTTTTCACACGGAAAATATACGTTTGTAGTCTCATCGTATCATTAAAACCTCGCGAGTAATAATAACATTGGTAGCTCTCGATAATAGCGACACTTTACGCCGTACCATCGATATTTTCAAGTACCGATAAAAACACTTCGTTAATAAGGTCATAAATTAAATCAAATGTATTGTTAAATTACGATTATACTTTTGATAGCATCTGAACAGTGACTTGTACTGAATTAAATGAAACCGTCGATATTCTTAATAATCGAACGATCAATACAAGCATAAATGAAATAATGTATTATTAATAGATCGCGGATGTTTATGCAAAACGCATTATTTTTATACGGGCTTTAAACGGATTTTGTGAAACAAATGCGATCAATATGCGTGAAATATACGTATAATATATTGTACGTATCAAATAAAATAAAGTAATGCATTAAATAAATCATGAAGTGCATAAAGTAAGGCACAAAATAATGCATTTTGCATAAACGTCCACAGTCTACATATTAAATAACCATTACAATTTAATACCAGTCAAATTAACAGTGACTTGCATTCACTTGTATGAAACAGTCGATAATTAGTATGGATATAGCTAAGTACTGCTAAATCCACTTAATTAATAGCCATACGTTAAGCGATGCATCATTACATTTTTATTATATTTCTCAATACCATTTGAATTTACATCCGTTATGAGTAATTCCTATTAAACTGTATCGAACAGCCGATAATTAGAGTGAACTCTAATTAACGAACATTGTTACGCACAGTTAATCACTAGGATCGGTATTAACATTAATATTAACAATCATTAATACCAAAATCACGTAACAAACGTTTCATCGTTCAGTACCATTATTCCTTGCCGCGAACGTGTACGCGCTAAGGTCCGGCACGGAAATTGACAGAGTTCATCGTAAACGTGATAATCGATTACGCGTTAAAATCAGATCAATTATGTGTCAACGACAACGTAATCTGCGCGCGATTATACGCGCCTCTTTTTCAGTCGGTTTCAATGCCAAAGAATATTGGTATCGATTAAACCATTAGGGGGTCGGGAGGGGGATGGGGAGGGGCGGAGGAAGGGGTGCCTTGCATCAATATTTGGACGGAATGGAAAATTTGCAATCGTTCGAATAAATTGCGGGCAGACGATTAAAGCGCGACGTCGAGGGTGGAGGGGGGAGGGGCGGTTTTGCATTCGCGATAAGAAACGAGCGGATCGATCCGTATCTTAATTACAATCGAGGTTCGCCTCGCTCGACGACTTTATTTCGTTCCCGTCGGAACAACGAATTGATTCGTCTGCTATGGAATTGAATTTGTCACTGGATCCAAACGCATTTTCGCGTAGCACGCTGGGATTGCAATCGAGACCTTATCGGATTATAACGTCCCGTTGTTAGTTCAAGCGCGACCAAGGGAATCGAAATGTTAATTGACGCGCGTTGTATTGAATCGCGAATATTTTGTTAGCAGATTAACGATGCCGAGTCGTTCTATGTATATCCAATGGAATATTAAACGCAAAACTATTTTCATATAAATTTCTCCGGTTGCAATTTCGATATGTATTGTAAATTTTACCATCTTCGTCACGATGATGCATAGTATATTGCTTACACCGATAAATTTAAGCTACGTCTAATTCCAATTAGGAAACGTTCGTAACGTCACTCAAATAGGAATGACGCGACACCGCAGAAACGTAAGTGTCATTCACGTCGGTAGGATGCGTCACGTGATGGGTTATAGGGAAATATTTTTTGGCGGACTCCGGTCTGATTGTTTATTTATTCCTCTTGAGCCTCGTGTATGATAACAACTTCGTATTCGTATCACGAACAACGAGGACGAATCGAAAATATTACGTGTACGGCGGAGGTAGTGTACAGGGAGATACTTCTCCTCGTAGAAAAGTATTTTCAATCGTACGTTCGTTGTGGGTGAAATATTGAGTATGTTACACGTAATGCGAATATGTAATCAAGTGACAAGGTCTTGTCTCGGGCCAAGTACAAGTACGCGAGACTATTATTATTATTTCAGAGCGGAAGAACTGTTCACTCGGTTTCCGGATTTCGAGTGTTCAACTCGGCATCCAATTACTCGAAATTGCAGGACGGGTGTCTTCGAAAGATATTTTTAGCTTCCATCGCTGATCACTAAATCGCGGATATTTATGCAATATCTCTGTACCGACGTTGAACCGATTACGATAATTACGCGCGAAGCAGGTAATATATTCGTTCAAGCGAAGTATGTATTATATAACATAATATGTTATAATATAATGTAATATTATATAGGGATATAATTAAGCGATATTCCCTCGATTGTAATTAAATATGTAATACATATTACATACATATATGCGCAACACAACATTTGGAATATAGAAAAATATATTTTCGAGATCGTGGAACGACGAAAAAAATTTCTCCTAGAGTCGCACTTCTTTCAACTTAGCATAAACATCCACGATCCATTAATCACTCGTATTACTATACTACCATAATCGCCATTCCATCCACGTTACCATTTCCGTTGATGAGCCGAAACCGTCGACATTTCCATGGCCGTTTACAATATCGTTAAGTAATTCCTACGGTGCAGGTGCTCGAGGACCGAAAGTTAGCTCCGGGGCAGTTTTTCACGGATCCTGAACAAGAGGTGGGGACCTACGCGGCCCCTAACCATCGTGGCCGCACGGCGGCGGCCCCCGGAGGTAGCAGGTGGCGTGCGTCCCGTAGTTTCACCTGGACCTTCTCGGATTTAAGGCGTTTCCGAGTTCGTAAATAACTATTTCACCCTCCCGCCGATCCTGTCTCTCGCACGAGTCTCTCTTTCCCTCTCTCCGCTCCTCCTTCCCCGATTCTCGGTTACGAGGCTGTTCCCTATCGCATCGGCATTAATCGATTTGCCATAGTGGCCTGGAATTTATCGACGTCGTTAATCCCTGAGAGAGCACAATGAGAATTAACGACACGTAAAGTCACCCCCCGCAGTCGGGGGATGGTGTTGCCCTTTTCCTCTCGCCTCCGGTTCTTTCCACTTTTTTTTTTACCTTTTCTCGCGTGGAAGACGTTTCCCTCCTCGCGGGTCATTGAATCGTACGACGACACTCCCCGGGTTTTCTGCGAGTTTTTTTTTTTTTTTTAAATAACTCAACGGGGTCGAAGTTGATTCCGCGTTGTTGAATTTATTCCTGAGACTATAAATAGCTAGGAGTATGCTTATTATTATTTTGTTGGGTAATGCTTGCGTGAAGCATTGGAGTTCGAAAGGTTGACGATATATCGTGACATTTCCTGGAACGTGTCGCGCAATTTTTATTCAAATTATTCTTTGTCTTATCTAAATGTTTTTTTATGCAATCGATATTTTCAAAGTTGGAGTTGCTACTACAGGTTGTCCTGCCAATGAGTGTTCATAAAGCATTCACTGAAATATATTTGCGGTGATACGCCGTTTATTTTCCATTTTTTCCATTATAATTAACGTTCTGCTTTTCTATTCTTAGATTAGATATTTTTTAGCCTTGCCAATCTGTTTCGGAATTCGATTTTATTATCTCGAAATGATGATCACCGTGAGTGTGCTGTATCGTACTTTACGCGTCGCTAACAATCCGTATAATTTCACCGCGTCTCTATCACCGCTGTGACTCGTTAAACACCTGGATCTGCTCGTAGATGTCAAAGTTATCGTTGTGTCGCTCACGCACATTCTCGGTGAGACGCGTGCTCGAAACTCACGCATACAAACGCGGTAACTGTTTTTCTTCCCTTTTAAAGCGGTCGCGACGTACGCTCCCACGCATTCGGTGTACGTTTACCGACATAATCGTTTTGCATCTACATTTTCTTAATGATCCAGTCGCACCTTTCGTAGCAATTTCGCACTTTACTTGCATCCGGTTTCGGTACAGGTGATAATATTCTCGTAGATAAAGCGGGTGCGAATACTTCCAAACTGGTCTTTTGCAAATCAATTTTTATGTGAATACGCGGCGCTCAGGTGTTTTTTTGATGAATAAACATTTAATTTATCGTTAATTCGGTTACTGGAGCAAAAAGAAATTTACGTTACCGCCACTGCCGTTATTTTTATTACGTTCTGGTGTACGCGGATATACAGGATGACTCGGAAATTAGTGACCGAATTTTTCGAGTAAACACGACTACTGTTCGCAGATCAAAAGAAGGCACCTGAGGCGGTCCGAAGGCAAGAGTGGGTTCGCCTATCCCCACTTTTAACGCCCTTTCGGCCCGCCGTTTATTATAGTAGTAGGAGTCCTATTTGCGCGAGGGACAGGTAAATCCTAGTTAGCGGTACTTCACACCCCGAGTTTATTAGTGTGCGTGGCAACTTGGCCAATGGCGAAAATGCGTGTGCCCCGTCCCTATGGTTGTGTTGGAATAGGCAGGACCCAAATGCTACAACCAATGAGGGCGGATTTTTCTCAGGTGCCTTCTTTTGATCTGCGAACAGTACTTCTATGTGAAAAGAACCTGCCATTTTCAAAGTAGACAGAAATTATACTTAATGAAATACTTATCTGCGAGCATTGAAATAGTAATCACCGTTCTTTTAACGCCGATATCACGCTCGAACTCAAATCGAACAAAAATTCTGAAAAACCAACATACACCGAGAACTTATACAAAACAGAAACATTACTGTCGTTTCAATCAAAAACATCTATCTTTACATTCATTTTTCTCGACCAATTCCCAAACGAAGGTATCGAACGCGTCGTCTCTACCGACTCCGATCAATAAGAAAGAATCAAACGCAAAAGAAGAAATCACGCCACGCTCTCGATTCACGGTGCAGAAATCGTATTTCTCAAACGTCTCTGGCACGCGCACGTATCACACGATTTTCGCCTTATCTCCGAAGGTGAGGCGTCGCGTGGGTGAATCGCGAGTACGTCAAACGCGTCGCGTCTCGTTAAGCGCCTAGACATATCTCGCGGGCGTCGAAGTTCTCACCGTCCATACCACATTGCCATGACGATACGTCCGTACATACATATAATACATATGTATGTACGTGAGTTCTCGTATACTCGCCTCTACATACTGTTATGACGCTGACGTGACGATGGACGGAGGTAAGTTGGTTGCAGACTTCTGTCAACGTCGTTGACGAACATAGAATTTACTTTAGGAATATCGTGCAAGCGTATCAAACAAAGAACTACTGGCTACGGATAATGTTTAATATTATGAGTTAGGTGTCCATGGACCGAATGCGCTTCTGAGTTGAGGAATCTAGTTCTCTTACAGGTGGTCAAATGGTGGTCAAATAAGGATAATATCCACTTTCATAATAAAAAATGTAGTTTCATTTACTTAGAAATGGATAACTTATATTTTACTATTTAACCCACTAACATTTAAGTTAAGTGGCTGCTGAATAATGTTGTATGTATACATATGTAGGAAATTCGGGACGAAATTTGAGAAACGGTCATTTGACCGGTCTGTGGAAGGAATACATTTAATGTTGTTCGCAGGGTGGGCTGAGAATATTAGAACATTAAAACGTTAGAACATTAGAACATTATATTATCCATCAAAAATAATAAAATAAAATGCACTTGTCGTTGACGTGTGTCCTCTTTCTCCTATATGTATGTATACATATGTACATACATAAACAGGTCGGGCACTAACACTTGCCACCGATAATATTTCCGAAAGTATGATACTAGCAGAAAAGTTCTCGAAACAAAAGATGCATGGAACAACAGGGGCTGTAATATGGCGTTAATATCTTTTTCTATGTGGAGTCACCACAGAGATGTGAAGGCCACCTTTGTTTTTTAAATAGAATGCTATGTTTTGGTAGCTGTTTTCTGATAGCGGCTATTGAGACGAATGCAACGGGGTGCAACATTAAGGTCTTTGAAGTGATAAGAAATACTAGTCAATCCGTGATAAGAAGATTGCAGCACTGCTTTGATACCAATGGTAATCACTTTGAACACCTTTTGTAAATGCAAGTTTATTTCGACTTTTTTTTTGTCATAAATGACCTTCGCTGACCTGCAAAGACCTTAATGTTGCACCTCGATGGATTCAATAGCCGCTATCAGAAAACAGGTACCAAACATAGCATTCTATTTAAAAAAACAAAAGTGACCTTCACATCTCTGTGGTGATTCCACCTAGGAAAAAAGATTAACGCCATATTACAGCCCCTGTTGTCCCATGCATCTTTTGTTTCGAAAACTTTTCTGGCACTATCATACTTTCAGAGTTATTGTCAGTGGCAAGAGTTAGTGCCTCACCCTGTACATGATAACATATGTATACAATAATAATGATATAATTAATTACACAAAATACCGATCAAGCAGAAGATATGATACTTCGGTATTTCTGAGAGATAAAATATGACTCCTGCCACGTCAAGGTTTGGCCACCACTGCTTTATAGTTTGTAGAAGAAGCTGAGAACTGGAAAGAGAGTCGAACGTTCTAGGATGCTCACATGTAGAATAATAAGCCACGCGTTAGGCTAATAGTAAGAATCGCCGGCTGTCAACTAGCCGGTATGAGGGACAAAATAATACTGCGTCATAACAGTAACCGAGTTCTCGCGTACTCGCCCCTGCGTACATACGCGGATATTCAAGGTGTAGGAATTCACGGAACCGATACTCGTCTCGCGCTATAGGTCGCCGCCTCTGGATCTCGTTGCGAGGCGACAGCTGCTCCTCGGTCGCCACGTTGTAGGATTTTGCCGTAGGCCGACGGGGGGTTGTTTTCCGTGGTCGATCCTTAACAACAAGCCCATCTGGAGATCGACTGGGACTCCTTCGGTAGAGGGGAAGAATGGCAGTGGGCGAAGGGTAAGCGGAGGGGAAACCTGAAATTGTGAGCGGATACGAAAACGGAGAATGGTATTTCGAATTAAATTTTGGGTGGATTGTACATACGTCAAAGACGCAGCTTGCATCTTATCTTCCGTGTTTGGATCTGTACAGGGTGGGGCGTTTAAATCGGGGATAGCTCGGTATCCACGTTTTTCGAGACGTAAGAGATACTCGGGACAGAAAGATGCTGTTTTGGGAGAAATGTATGCAGAGGTTGAAGCAAATATTTCCTTGAGTTTACAGTTTGTCCACGGTTTCAGTTCTTTGAGAATATTTTGAGCTGTACGCCGAAGATACAAATTGAGTCTTAGTTTCAGGGCGTCTGTGTATGAGTCGTACTCAGGGTGGGGTTTTCAAATTGAATTACTTAAATATCTTCGTTATTTGTCTCGGTACGAAATACTCAGGACAGGAAAGCATTGTTTTATGAAATATATGCAAATGTAGAAAAAAGTACTTCCACAATTTTGTCTTTTATCCAGAGTCAAGTATCAAGTTAATTTTGAATCCCATCTCGAAGATGCAGTTTGCATATTATTTTCCGTTTAAATCGTATACAGCGCCTGTCTTTTAAACGGGAATACATACATACCTCCGAAATCATTTTTTTCCAAAAAATAGGTAAACGCAAAAAAACAAACATTTCCCCCGGTTTATTTTTTGTCCAAAGTGGAGTCTCGAATATATTTCGACGAATACGCTAGTGTACGAGCAAAGATCACGTTGGAACGATCGAGCGGCAGCACATTTGGAATTTACAATTGGAACCTAAACAAACGCCTCGCGTCTCGATTTACGAACGAAAGGGTTAGAACGTTTCGCGGTGTCCCGGATAATTTGTGGGTACATAAATACGAGGGCACTTGGACGCTCGTAGCCATCGCGTCGCGTCGGTACCCTGGCGAGTTTCGCCTTTTTATATCGATATTTATCGTTCTACTAAATGCTTCTCATAAAGTTTATCGCCTCCTGTTTGCTGTGACAAAAGAATATGAGCCCGGGGGGTATGCGAGTGCAATTTGGAAACTATCGAATTGACACTTTTTCGCAAACCGTGACGTTAATGAGATTATTTATGTTTATTTATATCATGACAAGGTTGTCGAAAATTACTGGTTTTACATACGATTTCAAGAATCTCGTTAATTAATCGTTTGTCCGAGTACGATTAAAATCGTACTGTATTTCTATTGTAATCATACTGCATGTATTGACCTTAGGTGTATAAGATCCTTTACTTATACGTTCTAAGTCCGGAAAATCGGTGCATAAATTGTAGTGGATTGCAAGAGAACTACTGAACCAATTGTTTTAAATCTTATTTCATTTAAAAGTACCTACAAATCTTGAACAACAAGAATCATCTAAAAAAAATACAAAATTCTTTTAAATATACCGACTGTACGCAGTGGCGTAAAACATTTTCTTTCGCAAGCCCGAATGGTGAGTGTGATTCAAGTCGTAGAGTTAGTCGGAAACAAAAATTTGAAATTTTATATTGTTGTTCGGGACCGTGATCAACGACCATCGGGATTTTTGAAATAAAAAAAATACGGAAATAGTGAAACTTTGAAAAGATAGATGCATGAAATTGTACAAATTAATGAATGTAAAATGGTTGAATTCAAACATGGATAAAGTTATCAATGGCCCCGTTTGTCACTAGAAAATATAATTAGGAATATGCATGATCAAACATGAAGTCAATCGGACGATCGGTGTGGCAGTTATCACGCCCACCACTTTTGAAACAGCATTTCGAGAAAAGCGCGTTTAAAGTTTGGCAGATACGATTGCCGAGCGGTCTGACTAAATTCATTCAAAAAGCTATAACTCCGTCAATATTTTAGACACAGGATTCACCGTGGTTTTACATATTTTTAAAAGGTGCACCTTTTAAAGCATGTAAAAAAACGATTTTTTGAAACCACGAAACATGTATGACCCCTTAATATGTTTATTTATACAGTGACACGATTTTCGAAAACTGCAGGTCTCATAATTATAAAGTTCTTTGTAATTAAATATCTCATAAATTAATCAAATTAATCGTTCGTCTAATTACGATTAAAAATATTAATCTTAGGTATAATAATATGTTTATTTATACGGTGAAGCGGTTTTCGAGAATTGCAGGTTTCACAATTGAGGCATTCTCCGGACAAAAGGACCATCGGTGGATAGGCCCTTTTTCCGGAGATTATTTTAAATAAATCGCCACAATGTAATGTACCTAAAATTTTTTTTTTTTTTCATGAAATTTTTGTATTTATTTTTTTTTTTAATTTTTTTACTGTCTTATTACGATATTGTATTTTAACATAACTCTGTGTTGTTCATTTTTGGAAATAAATGTTTTTATACGGTTATTAATGTTTTATCATATGACAAAAAAATTGAGTTCGTTCCACTGTTTAAGAAAACTTTTTGTTCTTTGGAAGAAAGGCACATGAAGTAGTCGTATATTCTTAGGTGAATAATTTGGAAAAATTTATGTATCGCGTAAATCGAGGAATAAATTACTTTATTATGGTTTTTACTATATAAATATATTCATGAAAAGATATTTAAAGTCAAAGCACTGTACAAAAAAAGTATTGAAAACTTTCATTTTCCTTTTTCTCAAAACTGCCATTTTGCGTATAGGCCCTTTTTGCCTAATTACAAAATTTTTCACGTTAAAAGTACTAACCGTAGGTTTGTTAATATTACTGTCAGCATTAATGTTGCATCGTTGTTAACATGACTTTGTACACGATTAAAACTCTTAACCGCGCGTGCAACGAAAATTTTGTTAAACTGTAGTTTTATTAAAATTCATTTTCAGCCTTGATCGACGGTAAACAAAATTCTCGCTTTGACCATAAATTTTGAATTGCAGATAACCGGTCTCCTGGAAGCGTCAGAATCAAGACCTGCAACCTGGTTAGTAAAACAAGACAGCTGTTAGGATACGAGAGTCCTCGGTTCCTTGATTCTTATCGAAACCCTGGCGCGTGCAGTTAGATTCAGATGTTTTGCCGAGACGAGGAGCGCTTACTGGCAATTTAGGTCTCACGCTAAACTCGTTAATTTAGCTTCTCCGTGGTACATCACATTGCGATGTACAGGGTGTCGCGAAAGTCTGGCATCCGGAAGAAAAACAATAATAATTCTGAAACTCCGAAAAATGCGTGACCGTCGATCACCTGATATGGAAAAACGCTAATTATCCAAAGATTATTTAAACAATTCTTGTGCTTCGTAATAAATCAAATTTCTGGTACAAAAACTTCGTACTTGCGTTGCAAAGCATTTAAACGATCAAACAATAGGAAATTAGAATGGGTATTTTGGTATTAAAATATCAAAGCGACCATCTCTTTTAAAACCATAACCAAAAAAATCTGCCTTCAATTTGCGGTGGTACAGCGCGCGACGCAGGGAAACCAGAAGCTTCCCACGAAGTTTCGCGAAAGCTTTAAAACCGCGTCGTACACGCTCGAGTGTGCGTACTTCTTTTGTTTTGTTCCCTTAAATTCATTATCCCGATCGTTAATTAAACGTTCTCCGCATAAAAGGCGAGCGTTCGAATGCGCTATTTGGGTCACGAAGAAAACCCATGTCAAAGACGTAGTCGTGAGTCATAAAAAATTTCATTAGGGTCCTCCTTCCTCGTCCTTTCTCTTTTGGCAAGTGACACACCGGCGGAATAGGATAGACAAAGGTTAAGGAATTTCGCGAAAGCTGATTCCTCCGATTGTCGAAAGTCCAGAGACACTGGGAGTCCGATCGGGCCAGTGGTTCTCAACCTCCGCTGTGGTCAACGCCACCTGTGAATATTAAAGGGCGTTGAACGTAATCTGTATCAAGAGGCTAGGTCTTGTCTCGGGCCAAGTACAAGTATGCGAGCCGAGATAATTGATATTCAGCAATTAGATTATCATCGTCATTAAATTATCATTAGATTCAGAAATCATCGAAGACGCAGGTTGAATAAATTTTCTCTGTAGGTATGGTTTTGGCTCAAGCCCAAATTTCATGTTTAATTGTTATAATATGTTCGGTTTAATGCCGTACGACTATGTTCGAATCAGTTTGACACCGTTTAACACCGCCTACATTTAAAATAATCAAAGTCTGTATTTCGCAAACTAATTCAACTTTAATAAAGCGAACGAGAATTGACTCTTATTCGTGTATTCTAACAAATGTGTTGAAACGACCATAAAATTTACAAACAAAAAAATAACATATTTAATAATACACGCGAAACATTTCCGATTTTTAAAATCGCGTTGCTCTGTAAAAAATTTCGTTACAACGACTGATCGCTGTCGTTGTCGTTGTCTCCTTCTTCCACTTTCGTCCATATTAACTTCTCGCGCGTCTCGCGCTCACAATGAATCGTCGACGACTGCGATCGATCGTGGTAACGATCGTGGTAACCGTACCTTTAAGGTACGGTTTCGTTACCACGGCGGATCGCAGTCGTGGACGACTGCGACACCCTAGACACGTTGTTTTAAATGGGGCCGGTTTCGTTACCACGACTCTCGGTCATCGTGCGATCCGACCGATCATACCACTAGCCCGGTCTAGTGCTGCGACTGATCGTCGGACCACGGGCACGTTGAAAATAAAGATAGACAGAGACAACATGCACCGACGAGTAGTGGGGGAAGCGAAGAATGGGCGAATAATGACAAGAACGACTGTGCCTGGTCGCGTTAACGAAACCGTAGCTTAACTCTTCCGGTCTGTTTATAATTTTATATTACAAGCCAGATAAACAAATTTAGGATAGTCGCTAATAACCATTTAATGTTGCTGCGATTTTTAAATTTCATTAAACAATAAGAAATTTGGGATATATCGCGTCTCGGAGGAAAGACCTGACACCAACGGAGAACCACTGTACTGCGGATCTGCGCGTCCTGCATTATGCAAGGCTGCTGCCACCTCTGCTCTTCCTATTTTTCCAATCGTCCCGCCATCAACTCCCTGTCTCCGTCTTCGTCTTCCTCGATTCCCCGCCTTCGACCTGCGAATTTCTCTTCCTTTCGGCAGGGCGCGGAATTTCAGGGGCTTATTGGAAAAGCATCGGGGCTCGAGCTGCCGTCGGCTGGCACTGCGCCTCGGTATTTCCCACTCGAGATAAGGGTTGGAGAGAGCCGAAGAGAGGTCGAGAGGACTCGAGGAGGTTGGGAATTAGCGGGGAGGCTTGCGGTAGTGATAACGCAAATCGAATTGACGGAGGAATTAATCGCAACAAGGATCAGCCATGACAGATAGAGGGAGAGTCTTTTAATCCGTCAGTCTGGCGAAAAATTATGAGAAACGATGAAAAATGATAGATTGGGGAAATTTCATAGGGACTTTTTTGGCTTAGGATTTTGAGCACTTACGGTCGTTGCGACACAGTAGATAAGAGTTAGCTGTCATATCGCAAGATGCATGCTCATAGTACACTGAAATTGACCGTAAAACGAAAGCGCATACGCCAAATTGACTCCAGGATTGCCAATCTTAAAACATATTGCACTAGTTGGACTTATTTTAATGTAGCATCACGTTCCATACATTTGTTTTATTATTGCGCGTGGTACACGTCGCTTATTTAATCCACTGTAAAGTTAACCTCAACGCGACACGGGAGAAGTAACCTAAAAATGGCACGTGGGTTATCAAACTAACTAACTTACTCCTCTTAGGCCCCTTTCAGATGTACGCGCGCCTCAACGGCTGTGCATTCTTATGGGATTATTCAGATTTGTTAATCACCGTTGGACTACATCACCGTTCGATACTGCACGCGCGTCTGGAAGCGATTCTAGTTGTTCGTTAATGCCTCTATTATTCTATATTTGTTTCGCCCCTTTCATATTTTAGTTAATAAAAAGTTTAGTTGATTTTAATTTATACTTTTTACGATCCCTGTGATTTTTTATCTTTTAGTTTTTATTTTTCTTATCATTAAAAATTTCAACTGGATTAACTAGATTATTTGTTATTTTTAACAGAGACGGTCAGTCATCAGTATAAATTAACATATTTAAATATATAAAATAGATATATAGTTATTTAAATAGACTTTTACTGCTTACTACTTCAAAGTAACGATAAGTTGCATACTTTTACGGTCAGCCTTCACTGTCACAACGGGTGCACCCAAAGGTATTTTTTATTAGGTTTTCATTATTAGGTATTATCTCTACCTTTTCTCTCTTTGTCTTCTGATCCTAGTAAATAAAAACGAGACTGGCGTTCAAAGAATTGCTCTTCAAATTGCTTCGCGCGTGTACGTTGGTCGTGTAAAAGGTCGTACGCGCGTACATCGGAATGGGCCCTAACTTTATTTTCGTTTTAATCCCATTTTATTAATTTATTAATTGCTTGTAAATAACCATTCTTACTCCCTCTGTCAGTGAGTAAACAATCCGAGGGATTAATCGGTGGTTTTTATTGATTCATACTTCAGTCATATCGACAACGTCTGTATAATTCAAAGAGCGGCCAGTCAAATATTTGCAAGAGTCTAGTAGATTTTCAACGGTTCCAGAAAGGTTTGTCCGAACTCGGCATGGTTTTCGCTAAAACCAACAGCGGTTTCCGTAAAACCTGAAGAAAATAGTTTCATTAAAAAATTCATTCGTTATTTTACACTACAGACTTTATAGATATTAAACATAATTTCGATTCCCGGAAAAGTCGATGACAAGAATTCAGTGTTCTCGCTTGCCTCGTAGGTCAAACAAGTTGCCTAGAGATTAAACGGTTCTCGTTTATAATCGATCCTAGTTTCGATCTCGTACCAACGTTATTTCGCGCTACAGACTCGATTATCCGTAAAGAGGCAAAAAAAGACAAGGGACAAATAAAACGAACCGTCAAAGCTGTACCTTGAATTTCGGCCTCGCCAAATGAGGGCATTTCCATTAATTTTTACCACCACCAACTTTCGTAACAAAAAAGGAAAACAACGTGAGGGGGGAAAAAGAGCAAAACGAAGCAGCTTTATAGCCAACGGCGATCGATGGCGTACCAGCGAGTCGACTAATTTCGTGAATTATATTTCCCACGTGAATTACCGTACCTCTTTTATTTATCGTTGCTGGGTTTTCGCCAGAAGGTGGAATAATTTAGCGAAGGTGGCTTTTCTAAAGCCCCGTGCACACTGCGTAACCGCGTTGCGCAACTTGCTTTATAATTTCTTTCCATTTCTATGTTATTCAGGGTGTACGGGAAAAGGTCGTACAGTCTTTGAGGAGCAATTCTTTGAACCGTAGTAAGTGGATTTCAGCACTCTTTTCTCGGTCTAAAAGTGCACCGTTTCAAAGCTGCCCTTAGAGTTGGTTATTTGTGATTTCTGAAAATGGCATTTTCCGTGTTGCCATTTTATAATTGGGCGTGCGACGTATAAAATGCGTTACGTTCAAGCGAATAGTTATACGCAGTAATGAGAATTTAAAAAAGAACCTCTTTAAAATAAATGTCATCGTTTCGGGAGGGAACAAAGGTAAATAATATGAATCGGTATTACAGGTAATTTCCTTTAAATTTTATATCGGTATTATGTAGGTTGGTATCACGGTACGATAGTTTGCTTCACTTAAAATTTCACATTGCGCTCACGATGGTTTTTATAGGTGTGTAAAAATGATTGCGAGTGAATGGTGACATTTATAAAGATTATAAATCCAATGTTTTATACTTTCTTCCGAGGAAGGATTATTATTAAGGAGATAGTCTGGAATATAAAAATATAAAGGGGTATAAATCACATGACAGTACTGGGGATCGTAAAATCGCCATTTCTCGAAATAGCAAATGTAGCCGGAATGCGAGGAAAACGGTTTAAAAGAATACCGCAGCAATTAATTATGCGGTACGTTAATGAGTTTTATCAAGAATTTTATTACACGGACTTCTAAGCTCAACTAGGAAGCCTGTTTTTAAGTCGCAAAATTAATGCGAGAAAATAACGTTGCGACTACTTCCACGGGTTACCCGTTTAATTATTATTTTCGTAAAGTTGTCAAAAACATGCGAATCTCATAATAAAATATAAACACCTGGAGTCATGAACGTAAATATTATAAATACCGCGTAAACAAAATTAAATATATTAAATACTATACAGGTTGTCTTATTTGAAATTCACCGCATTCATCCCCCCCTTTTCGTAACTGTATCTGTAAATAAAATACCGAAATTTGCAGAAGAAATTGTAGAAGAATTGTATCTTTATCACGAGCGAAAAAACGTGTTTTCCTATCGTTTTGAGTAGTTGCAAAAGAGCGTTTTTTCGAGGAACTTGAGATAATAAATAAAAATGCAAGGAAAAAAGGGAAAAAATTTTTGTTAATTTGGAGAAAACGATCTTCTAACAAATTCTTATCCGCACAATCTATGCAAGGTTATCCTATATAGGGGGTCCCGTTCATACTTGTCCCATTTTTGTCAGTTTTCATTTTTAAGAAATCTGTTTTGAACAAAACTTAATTTCTGGATCGCAAGGCGCCCTCGAAACAAACTAATTGTAAGCTTCAAATGGAACGCCCTGTATAAACAAGAATGTCACAAATACCGTGCGAACACAAATATTACGAATAATCTGTGAACGCGCTTTGTTTCGTATCGAGTTCGAGATGTTTCCGTGGTCGGATCAACTGGCAAAACGCCGGGTTAACGATTAACAACGGCAGAACGTACACACGAAAGGGGAGAAGGAAATCTTCTACGTATACATATATTCACCAGTGCAAGCTGACACGGATAATGCACCCACAATAAATGCATTGTTTGGCGTGAGGTAGCGGATGTATCGCGAACCGGTCTCAGTTCAGGTGTTTGTCGCTTCGCGATGTTACTCTTTGCTGCCTCTCATTTTTTTTGTTGTTTTTTTTGTTCACCCGCGTGATATTCACCTTTCGGTCGGGTTTTCAAGCCCGAAACATCTGCGCTGGAAAGGACCGAGGTGACTCGTTTTAATTAAAAGTCACGGGCATTCGCAGTACCTTTTACATTAACGATCATTTTTGTGCCCCCCCCTCCTGCTCCATTCATCCTCCCTTTCGCCGTACCGACAAGTGTCTATGAATAAAATGCGGAAATTCGTTGAAGAAGTTGTCTCTTTATCGCCAGAGAAAAAAAAAACGTTTTTTTTGGCGTTTTCAGTATATTTGAAGAAGTGTTTATTTTATTCTGCCGAAGAACCAAAAACTTAGAACGCGAGATGCTGAATAAAAACACGAAGAGGTAAGAGAGAAGATGTTTCCAGGTTGGAAGAAATAGAAGTTTTTTTAAATGTTCAACGGTTTTTTTGCGTAATTTATAAAAATCGAGGATTCCGCGTTATAGAATTCAGGGTTTTCAACACCTCGAACTTTTCTTCTTTCACGCGGAACGCGAGTACAAATATGATACATACAAAATTGCCACAAACTGGCTATAGGTTGCCAATGATACTAATAAAGGTTACAATAATAACCCTGTGAGCAGAAGTCGTTTCTCCCGCCCTGGCAGCAGGCAGCCGGCGAACCTGCAATGATGTAGTCCTTCAGTGCCGTACCCAGTCGTCCCGTAACCGTAATTCTACAACATCCAAAAGATTCTTCCACCTTTTTTTTACCACTATATAGAACTACCGACAATTCGTATATACTTATTTCTACCAGATATGTCCAAAGACTTGTTATTTATAAAGCACGTTATGGCAAGAAAAAAAACGTTTCTTATATAAAAAAAAAACAGGTTTTTATATTTTTATATCGTTAAGAAATCTGTATATGCATAATAATATACATATTTTTACTACTTAGGAACATCACTTATGTAAATTCGAAATTATAAAATTCGACACGTATAAAACGATGGTTCATTCGAGGATTGCTATAATTCGATGTTCTACACCAGGCATGGGCAACATCGGCTCTTCACTTCTCCTCCGCTGATTTCGCTATCCCCACTTCCGCCGCGTGCGTCGAACGGAGAGAAGGATAGCAATATATATTAAATATACCCGTACCGTACAGACTGCTGAGCGCGTTCACTTGTTTAATCGCTGGTGGGGGGTAGCCAATAGCGGAGAAGTTCGAGCCGCCGTCGCCGCTGTGGCTCAAGGAGCCGATGTTGCCCATGCCTGTTCTACACCGCAGCTTTGAAGACATTGAAAAATGTATAAACAGTTAGAATTGACAAATTAAATTATGTAAAACGATGTATATGGGAGTGTTCAACTATCCCACTACAAAACGTCCTCGATTAATTCGACATTTCCAATATCGATCGTAAATAATTCGTTAGCAATATAAATCTGCCAAGTGTTCTAGTTAGTTATCCTTACGACGACCGAGGCAACCGCCTCGACCGCTTCGCCCTCGTCATCCCCTCCCCTCGTCGCTGTCCGTCTCGAGGGCTCACGGAACGAGGGGGCCCTCCCCACCACGGGACCGACGCAGGGCCTGTTACAGGTCGACAGACGTCGTTTTCAGCGTCGCTTCTTCCGTCCTCAGTCCTCTACGAACCGGTGCCCCGAGTGCGTGCGCTTTCCCCCTCGGAGCGCGTAATCGCGAGTGAAGTGTCTCGTAAACCTTTTTACGTGTTCGTTTTTTTTTGACTCGCGTGTTTCCTGATACGTCTCGATATCCGATACGCGTTTGACTTGCTTGGACTTGTGTCGCAGAAAAGTGTCTTCGTGTTTGTTTTTTTCCCGGTGAAGGAGTAGGCGTCTTTGTGCGGGTGTTCCAGTGTGGGTGACCCGAAAGGAATTTTTCGTTGAATTCGAAACCCGGCGGAAGAGGAAGTTTTTTTATTCTCTCGAACCAATTTTTGGGCATTTTGAAAGTAAGGAAGAAAACCCGGGATTTCGACAACTTTTAACCAATCTCTGGATTTACGCCGAGTGAAACATTATTTAAATTTTACTCCCGCGCGCGTTGAAGTCTTCTAAACAAATATTTTTAACCATGGTACCAGCAGTATAATCTCCATTAATGATTACGCGTACACAGTGTAACAATTTAAGCGCGCAATATGAAATATCCTTCGCCGAATAAATAATTGTCTTTAAAACAAATTCGCGCAATGCCGAGGTTCGCAATGGAGAATATAATTGTTAAATTCGGTTTAATTCAACATTAAACTTTCGAGCGCGAAATTTAAAATATTGATCGCGGAAAAAATTGAATTCTAACGATAAATCTCGTTTACGAACGCTGCGTTCGTAAAAATTAAAATAGATTCAAGTTGGTTAGCTTGCATACCTTCCGAAGTTCGTTATCACAGAGGCCAGGACAAATAATTACGCAATGAAACCTGTTTCACGAAGATCTCTCAAAACTCTATTTGTAAAAGCGCGCTGTACATCAATTTATTCATTCCGATCGTAAGCGTTGAAGGTGTAGGCGTTCTAACGCGAGTGTTTCGAAGCGTGTATCTTGAAAGAGGATCTTTCAATACAACGTGTAGGCTCTTTCTAGAACGAATCTCTCTGAAGAAATTTTACGCCAAACGGAATATAGCGGATAGGATGGGGTATTACGTTCTTCCGATTCTATCAGTAAAGCCTGTTATACGTGTATTTACTCGCCGAAGCGTATTTACTGAAACCGTCGCTGAACATTGAATTGAAACTATAAGGAACGAACACTTTTTCAATGTGCAAATTCCATCGGTTTATATTTTTCGTTTCCACTTCTCGAACGAAATTACGATCCCTAGATCTCGATGGGCCTGTTGTTGATTTTTAACAGCAAATTCCCATTCGTCAATCAAATTACATAACGAGATGATATAAATTAACTTAATTGTTTCTTTTAGTTTGGAATTTTGTACCTTGTTAGAAGGTCGTGGCTTCTATAATTTTTTAGACTCGTACATGTGGAGGGTTTTGGACGGAAATCGTAGTGAATTGTTTTTGTTACAAATCAACGTGCCGGACATGTTAAATAACACTTCGAAGTTTACAATAGCCAGTGCAGTATTTCAAATTCTGATTTTATAAACTGGTTTCTATCGGAGCAGAATCCACAAGACGCAAAACTTTATTTGCATCTTATCAGAGGAACTGTACTCCGTATTTACATCGTGCAAACATTACTCTTGAGCAAACTGGTTTAGTTAGACATTCAAAATGTTTTGAATTTGCAAATATTATGAGGAAATATCTTGTAAAATTTTGATACTGCTCTGCGTTCGTGAAGTGTTTAAAAATAATGGTAACTTCGCGCTTCGCAACGCGATATTATTGTAACAAATTTTTACCTTTTACCTCCACGATACTCTCAAAATTAAAAAATTAAAAATATATTAAAAAATAATATTGTATTGCACTTTGCAATGTTCTTACGACCACGTCGTATTTTATAATACATTATTAGCAACAAATCTAGATCATGCACATCTCCGAATCTCCTGATCTCCGAACTATTTCTAAAGCAAGCAAAAACATGTGATTCCTTGTGAAATAATTTTCAGTAGAATAGAAATTCTATAATTGTTTCGTGATCGGCGACCCGAAATACACTTGGTAGAGTAAAAAAAAGTTTGGAGATCCGAAGATCCAGAGATGTGCATGGTCTAGATTTAAGCCTATTATTATTATCGTATCTCACTTGAAAACAAATATTCGCGCCGATGCACGTTAGTGCTGCTTTATCCCATATCGTTTCACCTGCGAACACAACGAACTTGACATACCTGACGACCAAACGTACCGAAAACGTGTGTTACAACGCGACGCGTAACGTTCGATCGTGTCGCGGCGCGATATGTATAATTGTTTTCTAGCATCCGAAATGGCTACCTAAGATTGCATTCCGCGACTAGAGGCGCCGATGCATTCGCCGAGTGCAACGTTAATTCGTTCTTATCGGCGCCATCTCCCTTTAGAGGGAGAAATTTCAGACACCGAAGGGAGTTCCCTTGGAACCTCGAATCTATCTGGCCCCATTGTTTCCGAGCGGAATGATTACCCGAGATTGCATTTCGCGATTGCAAGGCCGGGCGCATTAACGGTTGCAACGTTAATTCGTTTCGATTGCCGGTGGTAAGTTTTAATGGCGATCGTGATGACTGACGATTGGATTGAAGGTGGTGCGTGGATGCGAGTCGTTCGATAGCGGTAAAACGCAACCTCGAATATCCGTCCGTCCACTCGCCTAAACGTTCGATAGTAACGATGTTGGTTAATTTAAAAATAATTGAACCCATCGTGCCTGCATCTTGATTTTTGCTTTTTTCTTTTTTTTTGTCGTGTACACGTATCGCACGCCTCTTCCGCGTACATGTGCAGAATATTTTATTATTTGAATACCTATTCATATTTATATATTTTAATATCAAAATCTTGATATTTCAATAGTATTATTATTATATGTTGGTATAAATATCGTGATGTCGCAACAATATTTCTATATTTTAATATCGATATCTTGTTATTTCAATATTAATATTTTAATATTATCTAGAATTAAAATTACATATTTCCAAGTGGTGTACCCGGAAACACCGGAAAACTGTATTCATTTCATATTTTACGCTACCAGGTAATTGCCAACGCTAAAATTCGAACTCCACCTCCCTCCGCGTCACCACTGAAATAATTTTCAACATACAATTTCCTACCCCGTGCTCTCGATCCTCGACTGTACGTTACGCGTAGCTACCGAATCGACCACTTGATCGCGTTCGTACGTACCCACAGCGAGTGCATTCACCGGTACGCGATTCTTTCTCTTCTCCTCCGCCCCCACCGCCCCCACCGTTGTTTCACCGTGATCGGTGCATCTCCGTACCACGTTCACCCTCCTCCCCCTTTCCCCTCGCGGATCAACTTGTAGAGAAATTCGCTTCGGAGAGTAGGACCGTAACCTACTCGTTTCTTTCCCAGTGCTACGTCATTATTCCGATGAAGGGGTTGGGTGGGGTAGGGCGGTAAGGGGCACAAGTGGTTCCACGTCCGCGAACGGAAGCGAGTTAATAATATTAGCGAGGCGACACTTTTCTATTTAATGTTCTCTCCCTCCCCTCACCTTCCCCTTTTACCCCCCTCCTCCTCGTGCTCGCGATATCCGGAGGGAGATCAGCATCGCGAAATTTCAGGCCAGTTTGCGCCCGTATTCCAGCCGGAGAAAATTAAATTCAACCCTTTCACGTGCGATTATGGTAGTATTATGCATACGACGCGGGGGGGGGGGAGGGGGCGGAGGTAATGCGATGATGTATTATAATGCACGAGGCTGAAACGTAAAGTGTAAAAAGTGATACGGCGGATAGGTGAGAAAATAGTGATTTCGTTTCCTCAGTCAAAGTGATTTATATGTACATTTCTCGGAAATAATTGTGAGTGGGTATAATTGGAAGTTGAGATTAATTGGTTGGCGATCATGGAGGATGTAAGGATTTTTATGTTTGTCGGTGCAAAAATGTTATTCGTTAAGTAAATTGATAAATAATAACACGGGAAAGTTGTGTTCGGATTATTAAATACATTCACCGTCCGGTGTAAATAAGTTTTTAAAGGAACTGATGTTTAAATATAATATTTTTGTGAATGTTAAAAATGAAATTTGACATTATGAATCTTTGAAGTATATTTTTCTACATATATTCGTGCGCGTAATAATTATTGGAGCCTCGTTAAAAAGTCAAATAATTTGGATTGAAAATGCGTGCGTGCTTTTGATATTCAAATTTGTGAAAAACGTATCAAGAGACGGGACACGATTAACAATTTCAAAGAAACACGTTATAGATCACAAATGATAAATCAACATAAAAAGACATAGTGTGGTGATCGAAATGAAATCATAACTATGACCAGTTTTATAACAAATCTCGAATTATTTTCTCAAAACAATATTAACATAACCAATATAACGACAGATTAAGTAGATTGAACAAACTATTGGTATCTCTTATGCATCAAACAAAATATTTTTAATTCAAACACTTGTTTTATTCCATAAAAAAAAAATTTCGATAAAGAACAAACGATACTCTAAAAGAATTTACTTGTTGCTAATTTTCGAAACAAGATCCAAGAACTTTAACAGGCTGAGATATTGTATTGTTTTCCCCTAGCAAATTGTATCGTTATCTCGAACGTGGGAGATTTGTTTTTCCCGCCCTTTACCTCTTCGCAAATCCAACTCCCGAAGATTGCTTTTCGAGGAAACTGCATCGTTGCGTTCACTCCCTGTTTTTCTTATCACTGTTTCATTGTAATCGGCAACACTGGTAACGGTACGATGTCGTTTCTTAAAAAAAAATGGGTAAGCAAAAAGGAATCGGCGCTCCCTTTGACGCGAAAGGAAATGGAAACTCGCCATTTTTCTTTTCTCCTTTCCTCTAAACGCATTACACGGCGAACCTCCACGTTTCCCTACTTTTAACGGTCTGCAATTCGATTGCGAAAGATGCATTCGCGAGGTATATCCGATATTGCAATTTATTATCTCGGTATGCCTTTTTTCTTGTCTTCTTACTCCAAGTTTCTTTTTCTCGATTTTCTGAAGCTGAGAGCGGGCTTTCCGCATCGAGAATGAGAATAGTTGATCCAAAGCTTCGTTTAGTTTCGTTGTTGGTTTATTCTTGCGAAACTTTAGTTCGCCCGGTTAAAGGGTGTGGGGGAGAGGGTAGGATAACAAATTGGTTATTGATTAGTTCATGCTCTCTTCCGTCCCTTAGCGTATTGTTTCGAGTATAACCAAAAAAAGAAATAATATCAGGAAAAGTTGGATTTAAAAACACACCTACAACGATGCAAAAGTATGCAATAACCAAAGAGTTAAAGAATTAATAACAATGGATATTAAATGTCAGTTTGAACAAAGAACAGAGCCGTTTCGTGGTGAAAGAATTGAAAGTCTTCAACGTCAGCTATTGATTCCTTACCGGTTTGATTTGTATCCATGTTTTGTTATTTAAGTTGTGATTCGGATAGTGGAAATTCGTTTGTTTCCCTCGGTAATACAAGGGATGAAGAATGATCCCCTTCGTTTGTTCTATCGGGATTGTTCTCGCACCGTAATCGCTGTATATCTACGCGGCGTATCCGTAGGGGGGGAAAGAATTGTTGTATACGGCACTGGTGTAACCTACTACGCTTTATCGGTGCTGCATCGTCGTTATTTCAATAGGTTACAAGTGGACTGGTCCGAACGAAAGGGAATAAACAATATTAGCGCGTCGTATCGTGTTGAGAAAGAGAGCGAAGAGGGCAGGGGGCGGGAGGGAAATGGTGTGAGAATGGGAGAGAGAGAAAAAGAGAGTAAAATAGAAGGGGGTAAGAGATGGCAAGTGCGAGAGGGTGGTAAAAGAGGGTGTGAAATAAAAGTAGAAAGTTAGGGGGCGAGAGGAGGAAACGAGAAATGAAGAGGGCAACGTTGAAACGCGAAATGGACACGAGGATAGAAAACCTGATAAAGAGACGAAAAGGTAAATTCAAAAAAGAAGTAAAGAAAGCACACGGAACGATAAAAAAAGTAAGATGCAAGGATCAAGAAATGGATACGCCGACAGGGTTAATGGGTTAAAGAAGAACGAAAGGGAAGAGTGAAGGAAGAAACGAGAGAAAAAGAGACGGAGGGAGAGAGAGTGAGAGAGAACGGAGGGACACTTTTTTATTTTGTTATTCGACGACCGACTTCCAGCCGCGGTCTCTCGGGCATCGTAAATGTGACCCTGCTGATAAACGTATTACGATTCGTTCCGTCGTTTCTTCTTTTTATATTTGTCCGGTAGAGTGCTCCTTTGTCGAAGGATTACGAGAAAGCGCAGCCCTAAATTGCGTTCGCTTAATTTAAAGTACCAATTTCGTGCGGAATTATCGGGAACCAGGTATAAGCCCCGGTGGCGTGCAGTGTGAAACGTTGGGAAAAAAAGGAAAGGAAGAATCTGTTCGGTAAAATCGAATTAAACGCGAAGCGTTTCAGTGGGAAAATTTGAATATTTATAATTGGGAGAATTACTCGTATAGTTAAATAATTCTTGGGGGCGTTATTAATTATTTTTATTTCACTAAACAGAGGGTTGTGATTGCATTCGTGGAATGGGGAACGGGTATGCTGTATTAATTAAAGTGGAGTGATGGGGGGTAATTAGAATAATAAAAGACGGGGATTGAATATGAAATTGAATTTATATGGATGTTTGTGTGCACCATGGATTAGTTTATAAATATGGTAACGTTTTAATAGCTCCCTTTACTGCAAAGTGGAAAACTTGGGTTAGTTACACTATCGTTTTTAACGATCGATTATATTGACGATATCAAATGATCGACGCTCGTATCAAACACATTTAGTTATGTAATTCATTATTATAATTCATCCGGCTCGTTGTCATAGCATTTCTTAATCTACGCTTCTCGCTGATTTAAAGCCTCCCGAGTAATATCGACTTTGACATCTTAATTTATGCCAAGAAGTGAGAAACGGCAACGTACTTAATTAACTCTGAATTCTTAATGAACTCGGTATCTAATAAGCAAGCGTGTGATACGTTCAACCGAATTGCGCTTCGTCGGATTAATTAATTCGAATAACGTTTCAACATTGGCAGTTCGCGTTTTAAAAGCCTTAATTAGGCGAACACATAGGAACATTGACATTAATAAAGACAGTAACCCTCAACAAGCACTAAAATAAAACAACTTTGCTTAAACACATTTAAAAACTAATTAGCCCGCGTGTTCTACCAAATTTAAAGAATTTTCATTAATCGGCAAAACGGCTTTTCGATTATAATCACGTTTACCATAAAAATAAACGTTCGTACTAAAAATTAAGAAAATTCTATTGAATTGTATCACACGTTGGAAGGTTAAAAAAATTATTTTTGGTAATTTCAGTTCTTTTCTCACGCACTAATCCTTGCGATCGACTTCCTAACGATTCTTTCCAAGAAGTCATGTAATCCTTCGGATTTTTCCCTCAGTGAAAGTGCCGCGCTCGCAAATGCCGTTTCCGCGTTAATAAGCTCGCGTTTCAATGAACAATTACTGAGGAAACGAGCGTAAACGGAAGTGGAAGCACGATTGGAAACGGCGGTGCGCGTAGTTCGAGGCGGATCCGACGCGGATTCGAGGAGCAGCGTGGGAACGCTTTTGCTCCGGATGAGCCGAGCCTACAACTTGGAGTTAAGTGCGCAGGAATGCTCACCGGCAAGTTCTTCCTTCAAATTCTCTCATTCTCTCTCTAACTTTCTCTACTCGTCTCTTTATTTCGTTCTCACCTCTCTCTCTCTCTCTCTCTCTCGCTGCTTCTCTAGTTCTTCTTCGTCTTATCTCGCGAGTCCAGGTTCAAAGTGATAAAGCGTCGTGATATCCCCCTCTTGCTTAGTTTGCTGGGAATCTGTTTTCTGTTATTGCAACTATACGTTGCGTTTAGTGTTTTTACTGGAAAATTTCTCATTTGCAAAAACAGAAAAATAATTTACAAGATATATGTTCCTTTTTTTTTTTACTTATTAGTTTTTAAATTGTGTGTATGTTGCGTTTTTTTTATTACATAATTCTATTAATATTTTGAAATTTGTTTTAGAATTTATTTATTATTTTTATTCGGTCTCATTTCATTCTATTTTTCGCTCTTTCTTTTCAATCATATCCTTTAAATCCGTGGTTCTGTTTGTTCCGGAAAAATATTTAATAACTAAACGTAACATTTTTAATCTACCAAAAAATAAAAATTGAGAACCACTGATTTAAAGTAACCAAAATTTATTTTTTACGATTTACTTTAATTCTACCAATTTTATTTTTATATGTGCACATCGTTTCGGCATTCGGTCCTGTTATCAATTTGTCAAGAATACCTGCAAAATTTACGTGCGAACACCCAAAATGTTTATCGGTATATTTATTACCCGCACAGCCACTGTTCATCGTTCGCTTTTTTGTTCACTGAGATTTTATTTCATAAGTTCACCAGATACTACTGTCGACCATATTTCTCTTGCGAGGACCCTTAAATTAATCGCGACGGACAGCTTTTATTTTGCGAATACTGTTTCATGTTATTCCTACTCTGGATTTTTCTCTAGACACTCTTCGATTGTCTGTGTCACGAGTAGTGCGATTATGCAAAAATGATTTCTTTACTCGTCTTGCTCATAGAAAATAGATATTTATGTTTATCAGTTAAAATCATACAAATCAAATATACGAGGTGTATTCAAAAAGTATCGGGAATATTGTGATATTGCGAGTTGTATTAGTCCGAATTGCGCCATTTTTTCGTGATTGGGTTGGCAAACATGTCTGAAAAGTATATGCACATTGTTAGCCATATTGGATGTTTAGTTTGTTATCAGCTGTTACATGTGTTTTGGTACGATTGGCGATTATTAATTTCTTTAATAAATGGATCAGAGAATGAATTGATTAAGAACGATCGCCGATTCACAATTAGAGAAGTCGCTGATGATGTTGGCATCATCAATTGGCTCATGCCATGCATTTTTTTCAGATGTTTTGGATATGAAATGTGTGGCAGCCAATTTTTTAAAGAACTTTTGAAAGAAAACTTTTAAAGAAAGAAAGAAGAAAAATGTAACACTTTTAACAACTGATAACGGACTAAACATCCAATATGGCTAATAATATGCATATACTTTTGAGGCATGTCTACAAACGCAATACCGAAAAAATAGCGCTATTCGGACTAATACAACTCCCAATATTACAAAATTCCCAATACTTTTTGAACACACATCGTATAATACATTTCTTCTCAACGCATGTTAGACAAAAGACAACCGCAACCGTTGACATGGCAATAACTTAAATATTTTTGCCACGAGGATACGTATGTCGTGGCGCGAATTTCAATACCCTATTTATTGTATTCCTACAAAAAAAAATGCGATACAAAGTTACACGCACACACATAGACTATTAGAAAAAATTCGGTATCGACGTAACGGGATCGTTTGAAAGGGCCTTAAGCCGGCCGCGAGTGAAGCGACCTTTAGGAAGAAACGGGAACGTGACGGGACGGGTACACCTTAAATGGCCCGCGCGATACTTTTGCCTCGTTTTCAATGCCGCGAACGGAATGTGACGCAACTGCCATCTTGTCCTTTACTTCAATTTTCGCGGGACTTTTACTACGTCCTCGTCAACATCATCATCTTACTTAATCGTTCGTCGGACCCGGTTTTTTTCTCTCTCCGCGGCGTGCATCCAGGTCGATTTTAATAGATACTTCACTGATCGTATACATGGCGGTCCATTAGAAGCAAAACTTAACTTGAAAGCACCATTTATGGTGTAGAGAAAAATTCGTATACTTTTGAATGGCAATTACGATGCAGAAAACACGTTTTGCAAAATATTTTCTCGTGATCCCATGTTTCGTATACATATATATGGTATTCCATTAGGAACGGTGTACTGGAACATCTCGTTTGGGCTTGAAAATGCTATTCAGTGTAAAATATAAAAATGTCATAAAATGTACTTAACCCACAACCATCACCCATTGCAATCATACGAATTTTAATCATTGTCAATTATTAATTCGATAAAAAATTAATTTCGTTTTGATCGACGATTTTCGTGATATTTCTTCGTCGACCTAGTATGCACTTTTTATCAGTTCGTTCGTTACGAATGAGAACCTGCATTTGTGGGTAGACGAATGTTCCGTTCGAGAGCAATGCACTCTATTCTTGTCCGCCTAATAACCTCCCTGTATAACTTGCGGCAAGATATATAGGGTGCTCGGCAACACATGTCCGCGGCCAATAGAAGGGTTTCTATATAAAATAAATGCGGGGGAAACGTCATCGGTCTCGTTTCAATCGAATATATCAATATTTGTAGCAAAGGAGGGGTACTTACTTTTTTATACAGGGTGGTCAAGTTACGAGGTACCACTGAATTTCCATATTTCAAGAATTTGCGAAAACTATTTGTAAAAAAACTTACCATTATTCAACAATTGATTCAACCGAATACATTTTTTATTTCCTTCATGAGTATTTTCATTCGGAACGAACAAAGAGTAATATTCTATTGGGGGAAAGGGAGAATGGTATTGTAACGATAAAACGTTTTAATAAAATAATTATAAACGGAACAGTAATCAAAGTACCGAAGACTTTTTTGAACGATCGTAACATTTCACTATTGTGCATTACAGTGCAATGGATTACAAAATAATTAGGGAGGGCTCCGCGTATAAATAGAAAAGCACTGTTGCGGATACAGAACTCCAAGAAACTTACAAATGAATTTCAATGTGGAATTTAGATGTAGAATCTACGCGGATCCGTGGCCCGAAAGGAGCTATATTTCATATTTCTGCGCGGATTTGCAAACCTCTAAGTCCACTTTCAACTCTGGTTCTATAATCCATTCGGACAAATGCGCTTGGAAATTCGCAGACTTCGGGATCTCAGTTTGGATTTATTCCGCAAATCTGTTCGTACGCTGCGATACTCCATACCCGCAAATTTGTTTAAACGTATCGTCTCACGTGAGTTCTGCAATGAAATTTAAAAGATTTCCTGCGCGTTTCAGGGCAAAATTCAAATTAACTAAGTCCGAAGGCATATTTTTCGAAGTTGAAAATTCATCGACGCCGTCCAGTTTTAAGTATGAAAAAAGTGTATTTCTAAGTATTATAGCCTAAACATGAGGGGAGCCGAAAAGAAATCCATTATTTTTTTTATTATAACAAAAAGCTTTATTATTTCATATAAATTTTTAAATATTAATATAAAATATAATTCCCTTCTTCTCTTAGATCAATTTCCCATCTAGTACCCATTTGTCAAATCCACTTTTTAAATAATGTACGAGTTTTTAATAAAAAGGATCGTTGAGGTGGTTTTGCACTTTGGTTAACTTTAGACATTTTTTGCTACGTATGGACTATTTAACAGACCTAAACAGGTGATAATCGGTAGGTGCTAAATCAGGAGAATAAGGATAAGAACTTTCCAGTTTATCTCACGAATTTTTTCAGTTCATTGATACTATATGGGGCTTTGCGTTGTCGGCTGACAATTGATGAGGTGTCAAAATTCCCATTCCGTTTGTTTTACCAATGAGCTTTAACTGTTCTTGTACTGGTGACCAATAAGAATTGGGCTTTCCTGATATTTTCTCAAACGTTAACCTTAGATCACTTTCGATCAGTGACTTCAAAATGTCGTCATCAAAATTTGGTGGTTTTCCTGATCTTGAGGTATCCTGCAGGTTTTTGTCGCCAGATTTGCATTTGTTGACATTTGTTGACATTTGTTTACCGCTAAGACACTGCCGTAAAGATCAATAATGGATTGTTGCTTTCGTAGCATTTATACCCTTATTGAGAAAAAGCAGCATACTATGGCTGATATGCTCGTCGCCAATAACGGGCTTAACGGAAAAATACAGTTATGTCCCAAATTAATAAAGTTAACGAACATTAAAAGGAAACAAATCTCAAAAAGAGGTCCTTACACTGCAACGTATAAAAACCTAAAAAATATAAATCATGGTTTATTTTCCTTGGGAAATTTCTTTTATCAATAACCAGACATTTCGAACATTTGGCCCGGTAGATATGCATAAGTATACGTTAATCGCTGATAATTCTAACGTTCGGTATAAAAAGATTCCTAAAGCTGTAAAAAAAATCGGCGAACTTATATTCAACGACGAGAACGATGGTCACAACGATCAGGATCGTTCCAGCATTACGTTGGTCAGCGTATGTACCGCTATTTTTATTCGACGTAAAAAAGTTTCATGACCAAGTTAAATTGGGAAACACTGACCATACGATTATTCGCATTCGGCGGAGGCACTGTTTTACAACCGAGACCGTATCGTGTGCACTTCATTGTACGTCACGTGCGTCGTTTCCTGCAATCACGGGGCACGTCGGGGCAGTTTGACATCCATCGTTCTCTGGACAGTCGGTAATCTTCCGTTTCGAGGTTTACGGAGACCGGAAGTGGCTCATATCGCTTCGCACGTTCATTGGGCAACTGGTTATCGATTTAGGGTCAATTGAGGTAATTGGGAATGACTATTGCTACTTATAAATATATCAACTTTGTAGAATACTCGAAATTATGTTTCAATTCAGTCTAATCAGACTTATGGAGTTTTGAAGGTTTGTTTAACAGTTTAATGAAAAAAAATTAGGGATACGTTGGATTAAAAAATTTACTATGACATTTATCCGATAAGCAAATTTGGCACTTTAATTTTTGGAGGTCCTGTACAATATATAAATGATAAAAGAATAGCCATACAGACATTTAACGGTTGTCCTTTATTTCCAGATATCGTTGGTGAACATTTTTGGAATCATTTGTTTCCCCCAATTCGATACATCGTTGATTACAAGAGTAATCGGTGCGCCGCGTGCATTTTCAACCTTGTTCATCGAGAGGACATTTCCACCCTTTTGAAAATTTACGGGCGCGACAGCAATTTCGCGTTAAACAAAACTCAAGTACCCATCCAGCCGGCGTAAATTGCAAACAAATGAAATTTAATCCGCGGCAAGGTTCTCGGGATAATGTCAACTTCATCGACGGAACGAACAATATAATCGGAATATGGGATCAGATTGGATTTCGGCTGACGACGTAATTGCTTTGTCTCCGACGCCTTTGGAGGGGCCAATCGCGATCGCATAAGCACAATCAGGCTCAGCACACACGAGCTTTCATGCGTTGTATCGGGAAGGATACGACGAATTTGCATATAGCTCTTCTCTCTCTCTCTCTCTCTCTCTCTCTCTTTCTCTCTATTTCTCTCTCTCTCTCCCTCTGCCTCTGCCTACCTCCCATCCTTACGCGTCGTACACCCGAGGCAACTCCGTGGATCGCAATTAAGAAGCAATTTAGTACGTCTCCCGAACGAACTTTTGTAAGTGTACGCGCCACGATGAAGCTTCGTCCATGCACGAATCTCGAACTATGAATTAAAGTTATCCTCAACCGTGCGTGAGGAATGTGATTTGTGTTTTCGTAATGGGAAATGGCCGACGGATCGCGTGCAGGCTAGTGTCATCGATATCTGGATAATCCGGGTAGTCGAGTACTCGGAGAAATTGCCGGAGAACGTAGAGTTAGATGGATACTGTTTCTACTGGTTCAAATCGGTAGCTCTGGAGCTAAATGTCCTGAATACTTGGTCCAGGGCTCAACTGTATCGAGTAAGTAGACCAAACCCCAAAAATGCACCCGATATCGGGGTCCAAATCAAAATGCATTGAATGTCTAGGACCCAGATCAAGGGTATCAGATATTTGGGGCCCAGGCCCAAGTCCAATGGCAATCGGACCACGGCCCAACCCCAAACATGTCTGATATCTGTGCCCAAGCCAAATCCCAAATTCTTCGCGTCTACGAGCGCCCAAATGACTTGGTACCAAGTACAGATCAGCGGCAGTAATCACAGGCCCAGATCTAATGTCCACAAACTTCCAGTTACGTAATTGCTAACAGTATCTTTCGCTCTCCGTTTTAAGTTTGTGTCTCGTTCTGCCCTAGTATATACACATGTAGACCTCTTCGCCCAGGACGTCGGTGGTTCTTTTTTCCAGCGTATATGCCACTGCCGCGATTAAACATGGTATAAATATTCATGGGGAACGGTGGTGCGCCGTCTCCCTCCAACACCTTGTTTGACGCTCCGTGAGTCTTTCTCTAGCACACTCGACATGCAAACGTTCGCGTACCGTGCGCGTACTCCCTCTGCTCTCCACTTTTCGTCTTTCTCTTATCTCGTTTCATACCGGTGAGCTGTGTTCACGGCCCTGAACAGGTCCAAGGGTACCGATCTCCCTGGGTTAATTGGCTTGAAGTTACTGGATCAGTCGCAGTTGAAATAAATTTTGTATTTTCCTAGCTGCATTTTGAGTGTATTCGATACGTTGACTCGTAAATGGCGAAGCAATGCGCGCACCTTTAAGGGGGAATCTAACCTTCAAAATTCAACGAAGCAGAGTACCCCTCAATTGTTCGCATCGGAAAATGCGACGTTGGCACAATTAACCTTTGCTTTGAAATTACTTAAAAAATCTACGATCGTGGAAACGTTCGCTGCCAAAAAATTGCGTTCAACTGATTTCTACCTGTCGGCACCAATCCTCGAAACGAAAAACCAGTTCGACCGATCATGTTGAAGCAAGCCCCGAGCTAACGTTTTGTCACGTTTCGCGAGTCCCGCTTATGTATTTTCTGCTAGGGAAAAGGTAGTTTACCGTTTGCATTGTCGTACCGGTGGTCACGGATCGTCGATCCTTCCGGTCCGGCTTTCACCGTTAAGGCTCATCCCGAATGCTCTTTCGAGCGAGACAGATTGTTCCAACGCTTATTGTTCTCGTGCGACATAAATCAAGCGGTCTGATCGAGAACCCGGTTCGATCGTGAGTTTGTTCTTGCTCAGCGCGGGATCGAGCGCGATGTCTCGAAGAAGATATCTTTATTGTCATCGTCAAACTTACTAATTCGCTCCCACCGGAATTCATTTCTTTACGCGGGAATAAGGGACGTTACATGACGCGTGCGTCTATTTCATTGGCTTGAAGCAGATCTGCGCGTTCCTCGAATAAAATCCTTAAATTTGGTCTCTTCGTATCGATGGCCAATGTAGAAATTATAAATTTGGGTTATTATTATTGTTCGCGTATGTATAAGATATATTACATATTTTTTACAACTATTAATATTAAACATTAGAAACCGACAATTAATACATGCAAGTCATGTGGCGCCAAGTTAAAGTTACTTTATGGTATCTTTTTGTTTTGTTAATGTTAGTCTTGCAATGAATATGAAAAATAAATATTATTACTTCAATAATAAATATTGTGGTTTCAATAATAGAGTTTATGTGAAAACTCAAACTTAGTTTAGCTGGTATTATTATCGTAACTTCGGGTCGATGTTACATACCAGTAAAAACTGGAGAAGAGATTTAATTGTCTACATAAATCACGCTTGCTCGAATTAACGGGAAGAAGAAATTTATCTCGAAATGGATATGAAATAAGAAACGGGAGTGGTTTGTGGAGAAACGGCTCTCTAGGTAAAGCAAGAACGCGTTCCGCGCGTGTGAGTGAATACTCCACGTAGATGAGAGAAAGTCGTATTACTTACTCCAGAACTTACGTATCATATTCCATTAAGCGTAGTACCGATAAAAGGATAGAAATCGAAATTTAATACCATTTTAAAAACCATAAGACGATACCGTAACCCACTTAATCGCTAGCTTCTGCACAGAGTGATTAAGAGATCCTTTCGCTCCAGTGACAGTTATCGGAGAATTAAACGAAACGCTGAGCCGCTCTCGCCAACCAAAAAAAAAAAAAGAAAATCAAATACACCTAAAGACGTGCCAGCTTTAACCTCCTCGCCATTGTAACAATCGAACCGACGGAAATGCAAGGAAACAAAGGAAAATGGGTGGGCCGCGGGTAGAGGAGGTGGGACGAAGCTAAAGCTCGAACTCGCACCACCGCCAAAGCATGGCCCGACTTTTATTCCTCCTGCTTTTCCCTTAATTAACGAACCGCCCGTCCGCTAATTATTACGTTACGTTTGCATTAGTCGGCTTCTACGGCTGGAATCCTCCACGCGAGTGCCCGCTGCACTCTGCCTCCCCCGACCGATGTCCCTCCGTCGGCATTTTTCCACCCTTCCCATTCCGTTTCATTCTTTCCATCTTTTTCTTTTTGCGCTCGAGCTTTCGGTAACCCGAGGCGGAAAGAGCGACACGGAAGATGAAAGGTCCCAGCGAGCGCAAAGGAAATCGAGAACCCGACTCGTTACTGCCATTTTGCGAAGTGGGAAATATCGGGGGAGCTAAGTTCTTCGCGACGCTCGAGCGTCTTCGACGAAGTCTCTGGAGCGCGTAACGACGCGGACACAATGTTATCGCGTCGCACGAACTTGGGGTAACGTTACAGGATAGTACGGAAGCGCGGAAAAAAGGTTCGATATTTTTGTGGTTAGTTCGGGAGAATTAGGAACTCTGGCGAATTCATGATATTCGAAATGTGTCGCGTGATATTCATATTGCGGGGAACTAACCCTCACACCCCCGCCCCCCCCCCCCTCCCCCGCGTGTTCAGTCGAGTGGGCTAATTAACCTCGATGTGCCAATCACTCGTAGAATTTATTCCGTGGGAATCCATATTTTTCTGTTCGTCCACTTCACCTTGCTTTTGATGCACTCGGCCTGATACGATCCAATTCGATTTAGCCTCGATTAAAATGTGGATTTTAAAACCTTGTTCCTTCCTGGTTTAATCGAATTGCGATCAGCTAAATTAAAGTCTCCGGCCCAGAAATTTCACGCGATAGCCTCGACTTATGATAATCGAGCAGTCTTTCCACCCCTTCATGAATATTAATATCACCGGGCATACGTGCATGCAAAGTACACGTGCACTCTGCGGAGAAGCGATACTCCACGTACATGCGATACGAAACTGTGCTGGGAGTCGTAACAGCGCATCTTTTATTGCGTTCGAATTAGTCGTCATTAAAGTTAGGCTGCTCCCACGATTCTATCAAACTTTCCTAAAGTCGGTGCAACACGATTGGCCGACGTTTCGGTTGCCAATCAGGCTGGGGGCTCCAATGATCCGTCGTCGGCCTTTACGTTCACGAGCGATGTACTTGCGTCACGTGGCGTGCCTTTGTTGAACTTTGCGTAACTTAGTCTGAGGGTGGGCCAACCTAGGATGATATATAATTTAAGGTTGCGCAGGGCACTGGAAAAGTCTGCGCCGTCGCTGCCCCGTATCGTGGTCCGATCGATGCTTCTTTTAAAAGGACGTATGGTCCATTGAGCAATATGGCGCAATGGCTCTACGGAGGGCCGTAAATACAAATTACATTGTATTACCCTCCTTGCCCTGAAATAACGAGGAACGCAGAGATCACGTGATACCATTTCACGCAAAGTCCGTTGCAGAATATCGCGAAGCTGTATTATATGGAATTACCGTCACGCATTGTTCCCCGATTTGTCTTGTTCTACTCTCCAAGGATTCATAAGTCCGCGATGGCGTTTCCTAATGAAGCAACAGTATGGACTTCGATTAAATTCACGGGATAATGAAAACTGACGTCTTGTCGGCGAGGTATCGGTCACGAATTGAGAATCGCTAACCCTAGGGACTTTTTCTATCGAGGGTTTCATATCATATCGTATGAAATGTTTTCATTTCACTCGATAATTTCAGTAGCCTGTCACGTATTATACAAAAACCAAGTACGTTTACATTTCAATCACAGTGAGAAGTATTGTATCGAACTATACGGTCGGGCATTGTAAACAAAATTCCCTATACGAACTCGCAAAGAAGGACAACTTTATCGAAATTTCAAGGTAATCGAAGCGATTAACTGCTGTCGATTGATCACTGCGACTTAATTGGTGGTACAGTCTGTGAGAAAATAAATTCTTTATTCCAAACGTTATCTTGATCCGACACCGACGCGAAAACGTTATTTAATTCCGCGCCACCCCGTACAACTCATAAATCCCTTTACGGCTGCGAGTATTGTAAACTGGCGAGGAGCAACTTCAAGTTGGCAGCGTCTCCGACGTCTGGGTCTCGTAACTTTTCCTTCTACCGTCCCGTAGACAAAGAGCACGTCTCTGTGTTTCAGGAATTATCATTCATTCCGGAACACCCGACAGGGGAAAGATCCGCCATTGCTACCCGCATTCCGCAGTCTTCTCCTTGGCTACCCACGAGAGCGAACTTGACGACGAAAGTCGATGCCCCTCGGTTTCGCATCGGTTTGCGCAAACACGAAATTTCTTAATGAGATTATCGTGAACCGAGAAATATTGCAGAATAATGATATATTATAGCATATAATGTAATGTTATATACATATAATCTAATAATATGCTATATATTATTATATTCTATAATATGTAGCATATATATAATTATTGAAAAAATTTGCAAAACTACAAAACTCCTCGACCATAACTGAAAAAAAGAATTGGTTCCTCTGCACCATGTATAAATCCTCGAATAAAAGAAAATACGCGTTCGACCCACAGCGCTGTGTCAATAATGTACAGGACATTTTCCTGGTCCCAAACTGTCCTGTTATCCTGCAAAATGGATCCGCAAACTGGTATACGTCTACTTCGAAATTGAACTCCTGGGGGTCGTATACGCCAGAAACTCTCTGTACCTGGAGTAACCGTGACAATAGCATTCGCCCCATCGACCGCTATGACCGAAATTACTGGCCCATCTTGAAACATGGCCAGAATCGTTATCCTAATATCTGTTCGTGAAGGATAAGCGGAGATTCATCCCACTTTATGTCTCTGCCTTTGTGGCTTCGACTAGGGTCTACCCCGTTCCTCCGTTTCGCCGATTAAATTGAAATTGTTTATTATTTTAGGCCGTGCACGTAGAAACTTTCCAGCAGAGTTCTAGAAACGTAGATTCCACATAATTGTTGAACGTGTTAAACAATAATAACGAGCATCTATTCCTGTACGAATAATTTTGTAGCGAGAAAATTACTATGTAAGGGAAAACTTATTATGCGTAAACATTACTATGTAGCGTGAAAGTTGCTAGGTTTAAAAATTACTGCATCAAGTGACAAACATTAAAATCAAAATTGTACATTATACACGGCGATTCTAAAGTAAGTCACAAAACTTTACGTGTACTTGGCAGCACATTCTATTGATCCAAATAATGAAATACCGCCATATTTATGCTTGTTCACGTTGATTCTGACCTTTCCCTTAGATCAATGAAACTTGAATCACCATACAGTAAAGTACACTCCGAATCTCCCCTGCGAATCGAATCGTTGCTGGGCATAGATCAACGCGAACTTTGTCCAACGCGACAAGGTTTTACGGTCCGCGTACTTCTCCCCATGTAATGATAAATTATGACGACCAAATATCGAGTTCCCGTCAGGGGGGGGGGGAGAGCGGTACAGACAGACCGGTATTGCGGAGGGGACGATAAACCTACGCGAATTTTCAGGGGATATCGTCTCGGTGTTATTGCGTGTTCGTCGTTGGTAGCGAGGAGGTAATGATATTATCTTTACTATGGGGTGGTAAAACAAGATTTATCAGGCATTACAGCGTTCCGGAGCTAAGTAAATATTAATAAGCTCCGTCGTAGCTCGTAAAAAGTTTTTATTTGATTATTCAAGCCCGATCGCCGCGGATGAGGTACCTCTTGGAACAAGTTAAGTGAAAGGAAAACTGCTGAGATTGAAAAACGATCGAGAGGTTTGTTAAGAAGGAAATCGTAGATTACACGATACACGAGGAGAACATAAGTGAATCGGTGACTCGTGTATACTTGGGTCGTTATTGGAGGCTGCGAATTTTGTAGTTTCCTGTAACCTGAGTTCTCGTCGGGTCAGAATGACGGTGCAGGTGTATACATGCTTGCGATTGTTAAATTGTCTTTTCATTGAACCCATAGTTCAAAGGATATATCCAAATTTGTATCAAGATAATTTTAACGCTTATTCTTTCTCGATTATCATACTTGGATTATTTAAAAATTGAAAAGAACTTTATTTACTGGGAGTAAAGACAGATCCAGCATTCGCTGCAAGGACTAGGAAACTCAGAAAAACCTAGTCAGATCTCAATAACAAGATACAAATTAGATGTTCTTGCTAAACCACACTAGGAGCTCCAGGCGTCAGTACTCTCACTACACGAATACATACACGAATGCTATACGAATAATCCACGAACGAATATCATCTTTGGGAAACGCTATCTATTATATAGGCTTTTGGGCCCGTATGGGCCCTCCAATGGGGTGGCGACCCTCAGTACGCTCGCTGGTATTGGTCGCCGGCGCGGGTGTTGCGGAAAGGGTCCTACGTTGTCGGTCGTCGGGGACGAAGCACGAATATTCTTACAGATGGGAGCAAGTATGTTGGGTAATAAAAAATTACAGAATTTTCGTTACGAATTCTCATAATATTTGCCATTTTGTTAATTAAAGCCATCGAGAATTAGGAATCGCGCAATTCTTCATTAACGATGATGCGTAATTATCGCGTGCTATTGCTTGTGGAATTGTGTAATTATCAGGTAGATTCAGGGGCTTATCATCACCTTATTCAAGCCAGGTAAAGGGAGAGCGTTCAATAGAACGTAAGTCGTGGGCCTGTCCTTTGTTACATTCAATCTTTGATGTGCCAGTCTCGCAGTTCTTCGTCGTAATCTCTCACTGATAATCGGATGATCTACATTTAATTAAAGGGAAACTCTAATCAAAGGTTACTAATTAACCACGCAACATTGTCAATCTCAGTCGTAACGCAATATTTGCGTCGTTATGCGTACGACCTGATTCGCCCAAAGCGATAACCTCAACTGCCATTGTTAACGGTCGTGATAAATGTTTACTTACGTAATAGCGAAAAGCTAACCGACAATGTCTATTGTTTCCATCTTTCTCAGATTATTTACTCTGGTTTGTTAAAAATTCATAATCCTCTCGCGTTGCCACGCTTTCCACCAGTGGCGTGCAAAGAGAATTGCGAGGGGATAGTTTGCCGTGGGTGACGGTCAAAGGAGTAGGTGAAACTGAATCGAAATATTATTCCATATGAGATATGAAGTACTAGTAGAAACTTTCTGACTAAAAATGTGACGTAACGCTAAAATACCGCCACAGTGCTAAACGCAATATTGTTCTATGTATATGTATAAACAAATAATTTTCTCGGCGCTAAAAATAGGTGAACCATCTCGGGTGTATAATGCTTTAAGTACATACCTGCTCGTATTTATTTCCTAACGTTTCCTAACTTTGAAATAGTTGAAATTCTATCAACTATTTAACCCGGGTTCCACGATTACTTACCGCTGATTTGTTCGTCGCATAATATTTTTTATTTGCAAGCACTGACAAGGAATAACAATTATCATTACCATGTTCTTTACATGATCGCTTTATAAATGTTCTAATTGTTTCATATAGTGTGTAAAATTAATATTAAATGCGCAATCATCCACGCGGCTAAAAAATAACCGTCAAACGCAACGATGGAACGTTGCGAAAGGATCGAATGCCGATGGCGAAAAAAAAACAATTCGCCTCATCCAGAGTGTCGCGTGAATTTCAGATGGTCCCTTCTTCAATCCCGGCAATACACGCTCCGTGAAGGGCCAGCCAGAATCAGAAAAATGAGTGCTGCCGTTGATAACGGCGTGGAGCCCTCGAAGACGCGCGGCGTTTTCTCGAGGGCCTTCGCAAAAAGGGCGCAGCCCTTCGAGGAAGGTGAGTCTGATGAGAGATGCACCTGGAATGGGTTTAGGAATGGTTTCGGTGCACACGGGGCTTTCTGGTGATTGGTGATCGCTGGTCGATGAAATAATAACATAATAATAATCACAATTATTACATGACAATATCGTACATGTTGAGGAATCGTAAATTAGTAGGACACCTGTGTAACAGTTGTTGTAAATAGCCGAAATGAATAATGAGGAAAAAATTGGACCGCCGTTTTTAGTACTATTTTGAAATACTCGAAAATAGCTGTGTTTACCATGTTTTTTTAATAGCAAGATTACGCTTTCTTTATATGTTCCACGAAAAAATAACGACGCGAACCGAAAGAACTGAGAACCAATGTATTTTATCTATTTAAATATAACGGCATATATTTATTAATATATTTTCAAAGTGACGTACAAAGTCCGATAGCAACGTTTAATGCGGTCATTATTAGTAACACATCTTTGTTTGTATCGACGAGTACTACGCGCACCGAAAATTTCTACTCACAAGTTTATTATCCTGCGTAATTTTGCACGTAACGATTATTCCGGATATCAAAACGTTCCGCGAAATCCACGTCGTAGTTGCTCGGTTCGAGCTACCGATGCGTTTCCAGTCTCGGTAAAAGCCCATAAAGAATCCCGCTTCCGCTGCATAGGCGCATAATATCGGAATATCCCATATATCAGACTAACCCCCACCGCAACCATCCCTCCTCCCCCCCCCCCCCTCCCCCATCCCTGCTGATACCATAGCGACCTCGTACTGGAAGCGTACTTAAGAGCGCTCGCGTGTTTGCAGGTAGACCTATATCCCACCTGGAAGGGTCGTCCGTGTTCACGTGTGTAACTCGTTTGCGTGCACACGGTGTCTGTGTAACGAGGAGGGTTAAGTTTATGTAATTCCTTGTTTTCAAATCGCGTGTACTGGGGTGAGAATTAATTGTGGGTACATCCGCGAATTGGTTAATTTGTTTGGAAATTATTTGTTGAAGGTAAAGGGATATTAAAATATTATGAATGATACTGTGGGTATTGTTTAATTTTCTTGCAATTGTTTATCGAAAGTAGGATGATATTAGAATGCTATAAACATGTTATTTGAAATTAATTTGCTTGGAAATTATTTGTCGGTGGCACAGGCAAATTAAAATATTATAAACGATACATTCCGAATTGTTCAACTTTTCCTAAATTATTTATTGAGAGCAGGTGCATATTAAGAGCATTATAGCGATACGCTAGGAATTGTTCAATTACTTTAGAAACTGCTTATAAAAAGCAAAAGGATATTAAAAAATTATACTTGTCTCGCGTACTTGTACATACTTGGCCCGAGACAATATCTTGTCTTTTGATGTTACGAATGTTAAATTGGGAACTGTTTATTTCGTTGGGAAATTATTAGTGGTTGGAAATTTATAATCGGTGCAACGAAAACCTTCGTTTAACAATTACTTCCGGTGAAAAAACTTTTTCGAAAAGTTGAGGATCTTTAAAATACGATCGGTGGTAGAATATTAAGAGGGTTCGAGTAGGTTCCTGGCATATCGAAAGTGGATTCGTACAGTGGAATTAAAATTTGAAAAACCTCTTTGCGAAAGGGTTAGAAAGGGCTAAAGTGTGGGGCAGCTATGAAACGAATTACAAAACGGCGGCAAACTTTTAATCCTTTAATACCCTTTTTCTTTAAGTCTAAACTTTTCTTAAAACTTTACGCCCAAATTGTTCTTTGCCCGAGGGAAGAGTGTTTTATATCGAAAGATCGTTTAATACAATTTCGAAAAATTTAATTGAACGGGATACTCTTTTATTCCAAGGGTTTGCTAAGAATTCGAACTCGAGTCTGATTTTCCGCATCAAGAGACAAGGTCTTGTCTCGGGCCAAGTATGTACAAGTACGCGAGACTAGACCTTGTTCATATATTTACCAAAGTTCAAAGTATTCTTAAAGTATTAACTGAATTAATTATCAATTGGAGACTCTCTCAAACGAGTGAAAAGTGTTGTTTATATTTTAACAGCCTTTCAATTTGTTTATAAACTGCCCGCTTTCTCTTCTAACTTTTATGTGATTGGAAAGGTACCTGGGTACCTTTTCGTTTTTAATTTATTTTTCTCTCAAATTTTGAGTATGTACGATCTATATTATATGAGATAAAACCGATAAACTCGCGACAATGAAATAATTTACAGGAAAAACACAGATAACAATATATTGCAGGTGGCCGGGATACCTACACCGTCACTATAAGTGTTATTTTCCCCAGTCACATAACGAATTTAAACGAATTAAACATTCATCCGACTATTTCGTTGTATACCAATTCTTCTCGGAAGAAATTATTGTCCAATTTATTACCGCCATTACAATTATTTCACTATTGAGGGGAGAAGACCACGTAAACGCGAAGAAATTCAACTTTTTTTTTATTGTACAAATTGATAGTAACACATCTTAAGAATATATTCTGAAAGTTTTAAAGTGAAATTCCGAGTCCTGCGGATGCTATGGTTAGTGAACGCGAGGCGCTTCCATGTGGCACGCAAGTCCTATATCGGCAGGAATTCGAGCGCGCGGCAAATCGTGCCTACCCGAAACAGTGTCAAGTAATGGAACAAAAACTAACAGCCGGAAGCAGTTTTACTTTATGCTGCGCGTTTCTCGTAAGCCAGTCGTGGTACGAATTTCAGCCTGTTAAGTAATAGCTTATTCAGAATTTGGTTTGCATACAATGGTTGTGGATGAATAAACAATTGCAACGGTTATCAAAAAGCTATGCAAGTTGTACGCCAATAATTACGATGAGCAACGCTTGAAAAAGCAGGAGTGCGGCAACCAAAGTACAATGCGAGAGGCTCGGGTTGCACATAAACAAGAATTACTTGAGCAAAATCAATGTTACGGGGAGGACGAGGGTCTATTATATGGTTCGGGAATTGGAATCTAACTGTAAGTCATTGTAAGTTGTTAAAAACTTAAACTTTTTGCTTCGTTAAACTTTGAACGGATTTTTCTCGAAATTACATTTTTCGAATTGACGTATAAGATAAGTCTAAAACTACTTAAACAAATCGCTTGAACCTACACACATCTAAAAAAACCTCTCTTCCTCTCTTCTGACTGAATAAGAGGCAAATTTGTAGTAAAACCTGAAATTTTCTTTCTTATGTCGCGACATTTTTGTTATTATATATTGAAGTTTTTTCAATGTATTTAGGTACATCCAGAAGGTAATTTCATTAAGAATACAAAACTTTTTTTTTTGTATTCACTCCTCTACAGCTGGCCCTATTTTCTACGCCATTTGAGCGCCCGACAAGACACCTCGGGAACACCACCAGTTATTATACATATGTATACATAATATGATCAATTCTTGTATTGAAAAAATATTTTTTCTCTTTATTCGGGAACCAATAAGATGACCAGAAAATCTCAAAACGATCTACTGCGTACTTTTCTTTTAAAAGATTCGTAGAAATAACCTTGTTTTTACCGGTTTACATGGTCTTGTACCTTTAATACAATCATTCCGTTATATAACGAAATAAGTATCGAACCATTTTCCACTTTCCACTTAAAAATTCTTTCGCGCTTCCACTTTCCTCCGACTTCAAAACGTCCACCATCCATCATTTCGTACATCGCTAAAATTCCCTAGCTTTCATTACCACGCGCCCACGCGAAATATTCCCAGTAATTACCTAGATCCCTCCGAATACTCTTACCGCGAATGAAAACAAACTGAGAGACTCGAACACCGATCCTAATCTCCTTTCGACCGCCGCCTTTCGCGTATCGTAGTTTCTCCGTTATTTTTAGCGCTGCTCCGTACGAGACACCCTATACGTACATGTACCTGGCAAAAACGAGTCACTGTGTACGACCCACGATACACGCGTGTTACCACACGCGGCGTGTACGTCCGTATTACCAGAGTATATCTCCGGAGTAGAACCGCCCACTTTCGCGAAAACTGATCGTTTCGCGACGCGAACCGCGATTTGATTTATCGTCGCTTGAACTCGATGAAAATTCATTTTTTCTCTCTCTTTCTCTCTTTTACTCCTTCCCTCGGATATTAATAACTTCCATTGGCGCGAAGATCTGAGCCCCGCGGGACAGATGTAATCGAATTAAGGGAAGTTCGGGCGGAAATTGGTAATGGCGTTAGATTGTTACAAGTTCCATGATATTATCTGTCACGGCTTCGATAAGCGTATCAGTGCCGCGGCGATCTAATAAGATAATTAGTTGCGATCGGGTTATTATAATTGCATTAGAGCTGCCGGGTGATCTGGGAGCGAGGGTTAGCGTGTCAATGTGAGTTTAATTGAGGCCGTGATTACGGCTGGGGTCGGCGTAACTGGCGGAAAGTAATTTTTTTTTTAAGGAAATCGGAGCATCGTTTGTTTGAGAAAATTTTAGAGAATTGAACTTTCTTTCGCGCTCACCAGGTAGAGAGTTTTATGTTCGAGAATTTACCTGATTTGAAATAGTACAGCGAGAGATCTTTATTTATTTATTCTTCACTAGTAACTCAGCTAAGAAATGAACTACACTTCTTGGTACATTCCCGATAATATTTTTGTGGAAAATGCGAATCTGAAGGGGTGCACAAACAACGCTGACAAATTGTTATACTTTACGTTTGCGCGAGAGAACCTGAAAATTATTAACAAACACGAAACATATCCAGAACGAGTTTTACCCCAGGGACCTGTAACAAATTACAGTTTGACGAGCTAAAAATTGAGTTCCGATTTATATTTCGATTTATTTGTTCAATTAATTATCTCGGAGTCGGGACGCTGGGTTACTTGTAACAGTAAAATATATATTTGGCTTTACTGGATGTAGTTAAATTAATTATTATTTCTTTGAAAGGATATTTAAATAAACTATATTTATATAAATAAACTATATTTTCAGAAACGATGCGTTTCTTCCTTTTATCTCCGCGCATTCTCGCGTTTCTTTCTCGTTTCACGTCCACGCTTAATTCGGTTTCGTTTCTGTTCCCTCGGAACAAATAAGTCAGAACATAACCGCGTTAGGTTTATTCTGCTCGCACTTCAAGCGAGCGTTACATCCTTTCGTCGGGTACCTCGGGTTGTGCCAGTAATTTAGAGCAACGAGGCAAGAAATTTGTTGCACGAGTCTCGCCTTAATTAATTTATAAATTCGCGCAATTAAGGGATACGCTTAGAAGAACGCGAGAAGCCGTTTTATTTTTTTTGTTTCGTAGTAATTAATAAATAATATATTCAATGCTGTTTGGACGATCAACGTTATTATTACTCGTTCTCAATGGGGAGAACCAATGGAATTGAAGAGTATATGTATAAGTATTCTTCAAAAATTTTGTTTTTTTCGATCGTATACATAAAAATTAATTGTCATTATTATTATCAGCGGTATTCTTCATAATGTCGAAAAAGTTTCATCTATCCATAAAGCAACGGTTTGCGACAATCGCGATTATTTAAAAAATTAATTACATCAAACTTACGTAAGAGAAGTGATTTAAATACATATATGCACATATACCGAAATATTCGAACAACGTTTGAAGCTAAATTTATCGTAACCTCGAAGTACCGTGTTACCTTAAAACGCTATATGTATTTACAATTCATCAACGACTTCGTGTTGTCGGGCGTTCAATTTGAAAAGCTTGTTTGCAATGTTCGTCTATCAGCCATCGAAGGTAAAAATTTCAACGATGTATTGTTTCACGTTGATTTCACCAATATCGATAAATTCTATCCAATTTTGAACTCTCGTAAGTGGCAGTTCAAAGCGCACTGGAAACCGCTCTATTATATTGTTCGCTCGACTTGAAACTCAATTTCTAACTCATCAAATTCTAATTTATTAGAGCTTTCTGGAATAAAACTCGTTCTTGATATATCTCGCGATCGGGATTGGATTCGTTCCCCCGACCTGGAATAATTCGGTTCGATAAATTTAGAGACGCCTCGTTATCGTAGATATCACGACTCAAGCTCCTCTGATTATTTAAATAATTATATACTCGAATTATTTCACAATCGGTGTTAGAATCGAATAAAATTCCATATACAAATATTTATAGCCAATATTTGTTGTAACTTCAAACCACTAATTGGTAAATTCATCATCATCATTATTATGATTAATTAAATAAATCCTTGAAATGACGGGGCTACTTACAAAACTAATTTTCCTTTTATCATATTGGAATAAACGCGTTGACTTCTACAGAATAGATTTCTCTTGCCTCGTTAAAAATCGCAATGAACATTCTTTAGACTTTTAAGGGACAGCACAGAGTTTGGAAACAAAATCGAATCCCAACGTTCCCCGCGGTATCGAACGTCCCCGAGACCTTGGAAAAAGTCATAATTTTTTTAACCCTCCGCTCATCGACGTTCCCTTATCGCCCAAACGCCGGAGAGCGTCGGGGGTTCTCTTCTCGTCTCGAAGGTTCCCTCGAAAACGAGTTCCTCTCCTCCCTCCGCGGATGTCGATAACAGTTTGGCACCCCTCGGGCCTCTCTACCTTCGCCGCGACGAGTACCGTGTCCCGAGAAATTCAATTATCCTGTACGTAGGAACGACGCCGTTGAAGGTAATGCGAGACGAACGAGGTAGGAGACGTCGGCCATCTTGCTCAATGGAGAACGGAGGCTGGGAATCCCGGTAGTTCCTGCCTCTGTCTAGGCTGAAGGGTTAAACGCGCTTAGCGCCACACGCATCGTCCCTTGCCATTTCCCGTGATACCGATTCCAACGGATTCCTTTGGTTTAGGGTTGGGAACGCGTCGGGTATCCCAGATCGTGATCCGCGTATTAAGTTTGAGTTACATTTGTGGCGGTCGATTAATTATTCGGGCGTTGAGGCGCTCTTTGTCGACGCGAAACTTGATTTTGAGTGTGACGAGAACTTCTCGATAGGCTGTAGTTTGAGCGTGATGTTGCGTGATTTACTGGAGGGTTGTTCAAGGATGAGATGTGTACAACTAATATTTTCATAAATCTCGGGATTTGGAACCGTTTAGTTAGGAGATTTATTTTAACTTTGTACGGGTGGGGTGTTTGGGAGTATTGTTTTTGAAATTGTAAAACTGCAGGATTTGAACGAGTCTTGGTACGGGATTTTGTATCCCTTTTGGTGCTTACTAAACATGCATGGGCCAGACACGCGTTAAAAAATTCTAAATTACATAAAAAATTGAGATATCTCCCTTTTTTCGGCGTAGCCGACATCCTCTGGTCTTTCTGTTTCCGGGAAGTATGAGCATTCATCGCCATATATATCAACATTTATTAACTGTAACTTCAGAAAGCACCCTGTGTTTGCGGTATTTGTTATAGTTATATCACGCATAAAGAAAACCAATTACTAAAAACGACTGAAATAAAACACAAAATGCACTGTGATAACTTTAAAGATAAATACGATTCTTTGTAAGTATTTCAACCACCACGACTCTCAAAAACTACACTTCGATTAGGGGTAGCTTTCAGCAGAGTTTAAATTATGGCAATTCTTTTCTGTCATTCGTGAGCCTGTCTCACAATAAAAGTTATTTTTGTATAGCTGCTGAATTTAATGGAAAGTGGGTACAGATAATTTTGATGTCAAAGGGTTAACTATGATGCAGGGTGGTACAATAAAAATTTGGTTTTCAAAATTATAGAACTCGACGGGTGGTTAATGTTTTGAAAAAAATGTGGTATACGTAATCGCATTGGTAGCCGATGTTTTTTGATACTGCACAGAGTGAGACAATAAAAAGTCTGTGTTTTAAAATTATAGAACGCAGGGAGGGATTAACGTTCTGCAAAAAAATGTGGCGTTTGTAATCCTCTTGATAAGGGATTTTCTGAAACAACTAAAATTAATGATAAGCTAACTAACGGTGACGGGCTTACGATGCTTTTAACGTTTGTAATTTTTTGCTACTAAAACACGCCACGGTTTTAACCAATTAATTGTTAAGCACGCAAACTAACCCACGCTTCCCCCGTCAACAGTTCTAAGCGAATCGTGGGCACAATTATTAATTTGCGCCGTTCCCATTACGTGTTCCAGCTCTCAAGACTTTAAACCGCTTGAACAAGGAAGGTGAAGCACTTGCCCTTCAGGATGACCTCACAACGCACCCCACCTTGGCCTTGATGCGACGCATCCTCGCAGATGCACAGGTGAGTGCGTTACAGTTTTAAAAACCGTGACGATAACAGTGGGGATGAAAAAATATAACGGTATAATTAAACCGTGGATCAATTTACTGCGACATTTAAGGCTGCCGCGTGCAGAAAATTATATCGATATATTTAAACATTAAACGATTATACATATATTACCGTCGACCTATATAAATCTTAAGAGATTCTATTCCACGTAAATAAATTTCGTTCTGTCAGCTCACCAAGACGCGAAAGATTGTTGTTGTTTCAAAAACAATTTCGTGCTTTCTCGTCATCAGGAAAATTTACAAATGTTTAATTTCGTTCGAAGCTACGTCACAGCGTTTACCAATTGCAACGTTATTTTTTGTAGTATCCTACAACGTCGGCTCGACTCCGCGCGCTCCTTAAAATTCATGCCCGTTTGATCCGCCTTGGCAACGATTAGGCGAATTACGCGAATTACGCAAGAGCAACATTGTTCATAAATAAAATGTCGGGCTAAGATTTCGTCGTCAGTTTTGAGAAGCGCGTGACTTCTGTCGTTCAACGTCAGGTTTGGCATGCTCCGAAGCGCAGGGATCAAATTTCTAAAAGCCCAAGGAACTCATTTAGAGCACGTCACTTATGGTTAAACGACGAATAGACAAAAGGATCTGCCTATTGACAGCGAGATCTTTTGTCCACCGGCAACTATTGTTGCCCGCGTACGGGAGACACGAGCAACCCTCGCTAGTGTGTCCGTGATTTGCCGACATTTCCCTGGGGTTGCTGCCCCGCCCTACCCTACCCTCGTATATAATATACGTACAGGGTGGTCGATAAATGACAAATATTATTGTTTACCAAGGAAAGTTTACTGTTACGTAAAACTCTATTATTAGGGTATCGTAAGATATGTGAATTACACAGGGCAACACAAATTTGGTTGACTTAGATCTGGGGACCGGATTTTATCAATTTTTCGCATTTAAATAAAAAAATGACCCCGGGTTTTGTCTATCGCGTCAACTTTTTAAACTGCAGGATACCCTCTCCATTCCGAAAATTCATACAGGATGTGCATACAAAGGGGGCGGGTGCTACATTCAAAATCGAACGATGGTTTCTTAAACTACAGACTTCACACTTTAAAATGAAAACAAATATTTCGGATATCTCAATTTTTTGCGGAGATGTACTTATTTGAGGTTGGGCAAATTTGATTCACCTAGCGGAGTCTAGGCACACTAAGAAAAGCTGCAGAGAACAAACTTGACGTGATAGAAGAAAACTAAAAACAGTTTGAAATCAGCATGCCGATTCAACTTTAAAACAGCTGAGAAATCGAACTCGACAGAAATTTTTTTTTTAAATTGTTCCCCATTGTTCTCAATGATTTTGGATACGAATATCTAAGATTGCATAGTTTCTGATAACGGAATATTTTTTATGACCTTCGATATTCCATATAGTTTCCGATTTTTTTAAACCCACATTTAACGTTCATTTAACTTTTATTTCTTATAGTAAGAAATAAAATTGCATTAATAACATTAGTTATTTTCGTTCTAACGTTTCCCGCGCTGTTCCTGCTTAGGAAAAGATTTTCTAGATTTGCAAAGAAAATATCGTGCGCTATTCTACAATGCACTTTCATAAATATAGAAAAATATTACGTCAACGTAAGTAACACGAGGACGATCATACCCGGTGGTACAGAAATACACGGCACCATTGTACGAACGCATGCCGCGGAAGAGAATGTGAACATTTTTATCTGGTACGTTTTCGCGCCGAGGATGAAGCGTCACAATCATCCGCAAACGTATTTCTCGACAATGAGATGCGAAAGTTCAATCACTTAGCGCGAATAAAAGATACCTCGTTTATCGTCCGATATTCCGCGAACTTTCTATTTAACGCGACGCTGTCCCATTTTCCTGTTCGATTGGAAAACCGCGACGAGACTCTCGTTTCAACCCGTAATCGACCGTCGATGAATCTTTGCACTAGCCACTTTGACGTTTTTTTTTCGCCTGTCGTTCGATCGGCATGATTACCTGCCAATTCCACCGGGACGCTTGGAAGTTTCCTCTCGCTTGTATTTTCTTGACCGAACGAAAATTACAGCATCCTAAAAAGAATCACGGAAAGCAAACGTCTTGCTTTACCGTCGAGGAATATTTTAATTATCGATTGAGAATGGAAGGATTATTTTTCGTTCGCCGTAAAATCGATAGATCGAAGGCTAGCGGAAGACGGGGTGGCGCAATTAACGAACGTCACGATCCACGTGGACGGTAAACACATTATCCGACAAATCGTGTTTGGTCGCGGCCGTTGCGGCGATTTCGGAATTAACGCAATTAAATAGCTGGCTGACAATTAGCCCGATGACGAACGTATACTGCTGTATCGTGAAATTACGGGGAGAAAAAGCGATACGGAAACCGGTGTTGTTGGATTATATGGCCCGACATAAATCAGCATAATCGAGTTGAACGTGAGCCCGGGCTAGCTTGGAAACAAAAGGACAGAAATTTAGGGGGAGAGAGAGGGAGTGAAAGGAGGAGCAGTGAAATTGGTAAAAAAAACTCAAAAGAGGAAAGAAGAATAACGAAAAGGGGCGGGGGAAAAGACAAATACGAGAGAACGAATCGCGAAAGATGCAGGGGATTGAAGAAAAGAGGAAGGGAGAGACGGGGTGATGTAAAAAGATGGATGAACGGAGATCGGATGAGGAAAGGCGGGGGGGGGGGGGGGGGGAAGTTCGATCGAAAAGAGAAACGTGACGGAGCATGTGAATCGAGCATAATGTCACCCTGACGTGTATTCGCTGGGAACGGGAGATAGATACACGCTGACAGAGCGGCTAACATAGTTTTCCGGTTGTCTGGACACGCCTGTTCCTGCTCTTCCGTCGCGATATCGCGGAAATTTGAATATCGTTGTCCTTTTACCGCGTCGCGTGTTTGTTAATTCGCTGCGCGATGAAAACAGTTGCGCGCGCGCGCGCGCAGATGTAACGGGTGTTCCGGAAAAGGTGGGATAGATCCCTTTGGATCGTTCTTAACCCTTTAGCCCGGTTTAAGTAAAATATTTATTTAAGTTTTGGCTCATACTCTGGTCGATTGGAATTTTCAAAATCAAACGATTATTGTGTGGATCAATTAATTAACTTAGTGCAAAAATAGACGTTTTGCTTTACCCCTGTAGATTGATTAAAAAATGCAACTTTAGAATTTATATAAGTATTTCGATAATGGATGCAAAAAATTTCACTCCGTTCAGATAATATTCATTTCGTTTTATGATCCACGCATGGCTGCCAAGAATTTTCATTCTATCTAACTATACAAAAAGTTACACCCTCCAAAAGATTTTGCAACCCCGAAGTTCTGCTTCTAAGGAGTACAACTTAAGGCCGAACATAACCTAAAAACAAAGTGCTTCATATCCAACGTCCGTACATGAAATTTTGTCACCGTCTCGTCTCCCCGTTCAGGACCCATGCGCAATATTCATTTCTTTAAATCCAACTCCGAGGTATCGCAACTCCTAAAGGGTGCATTCAAAAAAAAGGAATCCATCCACGCGGGTAAAGTATATTTCAACAATAACTCAACGAACAATGGCGCCCGGTAACTCGTATGCAGCCATAAATGAAAAATACTTCGTCCACTTTTGTCCTCGATTACTCGTTTCCATACCATTTTCTATACGCGCATCGTGAATCACCTGCACTTACCGATGTGCTCGAGCGAAAGGGGGACAGCAGCGACTAAATGAAAAATGCAAAATCAGGAGATGCTCTTTCGTCCCCGCCTCTCTCCTCTCCCTCTTCCCATCCCCCTTTAGCGTCCCTGCCATCCCCTTTACCAGCCCTTTTCCACTAGCGCCGCAGCATTGGGGCGTGTTTGTCGAGCTGCTAAGTGCCCCGCTGTACCTTCCACTGAATCCTCTTCTCCTCCTCGGCTTCCTTTTCGTTCGCCGCATAGTCGCACACGCGTTCCCGTTCTCGACAACCCCTTCTCAGTAAAGTTTTTCAACCACCGTCTGTCGAAGATCCGCCAGGAAACGTAGGGAATTTAGTTAGTATCGGCTAGGGAATTTCAGCTCGAGTATCGAACGTCCCAGCAAGTCGTCACTTGAAAGCTGTTTTCCGAATATGCGAATTCCATGGATACTGAAAATGATACGTTTAAGTATTATTGAAATTAAATACAAATTACACATCTTGATATTTGTTGATTGTAATTAGAAATTATAACTTTTTTAATTTTTAAAAGTGTTGCCCAAATTATTCAGATTGTTGAAAATACGAGTGTTTTCTATTTATGATATCGGATTATGAATCTGCTAAAACTTGCCATTTATCTGCTTCTTCTCTTTCCAACGCCATCGTACTTTTATGTTTCCCTCTAAAATCGGCTTAACCTCTAATGCGTCCTCGTCCCATTCGTCGCATTTTTATTTCGCTCTCTTTGGTGTTTCTTTTTTATTCGAAACGCGTGACGGGTGGCTCGGAAGTAACGGTGATGAATGATATTTCTTTCTATTAACCGAAGAATAACGGCGAGACTGCAATACCCGTAACGAGGAGGTTTCAAGCTAAAAAGGGGGTTAATCCATTACGGTCGGTGTTAAGGCACGTTTTCATGGTATAATGCTCACACTGTGCGTGGATTCACGCGCGCGGAAAAGTAATTCGAACTTTACATGCGTACACCAGTCTCGTTTCATTTTATTTTTACTCCCACGGTTATTTCACCAAACGGAGTACGAACAATGGGATAGGGTTAAATGATGTAAAGAGTTTAGTAGTAAAGGTGATTAATAGTATTTTTTTTCGTGTATCTATTACTAACATGCACCTAGTGATTCTTTTTTCAAATCTACAAAACGTGCCTTGAAATAAACTCGGGATAACATAGAATTTGTTGGCAAAAGATTTTCGAAAGGTTCCTCTTAAAATTCATTTTTTTAATACAATTTTTAGACTGTTGACCCACCTGCTGTCACTATAAAGTCACTACAAGGTTTCAAACGAGATTCTTAAAAGATCTTTAAAAACTGCGAACCCGGCTTTAGTATCATCGAACGATTCGTGCCGCGTAGATACTCAAACGTTTGCCCGCGATGCTTTTAATTCAAACCAATCTTGGAACAAGGAATCCAAGATTTTCGATCAAAACGTTTCTGTTTCGCTCCATCTGTCACTCGCAGATCGGCGTTTCTTTCTATCCGTCCAGGTCTCTCGATGCATATGGAAGAAGAACCTCATCGACAAATCCGCGGAGAAAGGCTCTTCAGTCTCGACCCAGTTTCCCGTCTAACGCGGGGTTCTCATCCCCGGGGTTAAACCCCCGTCTGTATGTGAATTATCCACGAAGCCTTTCGCCATCCCCGAGAACCGACTATAGCAACCCTTCCCCTTTCCTGTCTCGCGTGAAATATCAGATGGAAACACTCCGCGGATTCTCGAAAGCTGCGAGTGGGTCAGCATGGTAGGTCTCGTTCGCGCGTAGAAACGCGTCGATGTTACTCGTTATTAATAATTTGCTTTCTTTTCTTTCTTAATCGTGTACCGCGTGATTTTCATCGTGACGGAATGTAGTTGAGAGGGGATTTGGAAAGCTATAGACGGCAGTATCAAATGCAATACACTGTTGTCTGTGTTTTATCAGAAATTTTAGAATCATTATTCCGACACTTGTTTTTAAATTACTGAAGATATAGTTCCGATTATTAAAAAACTAAAAATGTTCTTGGGGTGGGGGGGGGGGGGGGGAGGAACACCTGCTCTTTCGAGTGCCTTGAACTGGAAACACATTGTTGTTACATCACGTGAGCTCATGTGCTGCCACGATATCTCATGCCACGGAAACACGTGTAGAGTAAGCATTTTTAATGTATTTAAATGTATCAGAACCACACTAACGTCACGCCATGCGTATCACACATACAGTCTGTACTCATTACCGATACCATGATAGCATATGAACACACGTGGCGTTACGATAGTGGGTTGCCAGCTTTATTCTTCATTTCGGATACTTAATCAAATATAAACTGTACGCATTTTGTTACGTGAATTGAATAGTCTTTCTTACGTGAAATATCAATTTGAAATATGATAATGGATCAAATTAACTCATACTTATAGGTCTATTCAGATACTTTATAAAATTAAAAGTGCACACATTTCGTTACGTAAGTTCAATAGCCTTTCGTAGATCGCTAGGTATGGGTAAACTCGATCCATTATCATATTTCAAATTGATATTCCACGCAAAAATGGTCCTATTATTATTTAGCATAAACTGCTTACCATTTGTTTCATATCCGGAGTAAGTTCAGTGTATTCCACTTCAGCCGATCGCGTTTCAATACCGATTCTAAGTAATAACTATCGATAAAAGGTATAGAAGTCGACATCCGGTGTCGTACGCGAGAGAAGTTCGATCGAATAAACGCTCATTTTATATTCCTACGCGGCTCAAATGTGTTTCAATTCTGATATCCGCGCCGCGTTTTCCGCCGCACCAGGATTAGGATGGCTTTTCTTTATGGCGTTACTAGCGTATCGTAAAATTTCATCAGACGTACATGCGGGCAAGCAACCAAAATGTGCCCAGCAATTTTGCACTCGAATGAAAAAGACATTTTCATTCTTTTATTCCGCCAAGAATGATCCGCGTATAACGTTCAAACACACAATTCTTTATGTAGAAACATTCTGAATAAAATTCTACGAAATTCTACGAAATTCTACGAATTGAATCGATTTTTCCTCACACAGTATTTGTATGTTCACGTTGCATAATTAAGAGATTATTTTGAATAATTCGCGGTGAAATAGTTTGATTTGAATGAAAATTATGAAGATAAGTCAACTCGTAGGTACTTGCCTCGATTAATGTTTTATATATTATATTATGAATAGTAATGAGCATCGAAACGAATTGAAACATTTATTAATTTTTGATTGGGACTTCCATGAATTTCAATTTAAGCACTCTGTATCCTATTCGCGGTTGGAGTTTAATCTCCTCTGCTGCCTCCATCCTCTCTCCTCTCATCTCCGAGTCTCTTTCCAATTTCAATTTTAAATGAAATGCCGCTGGTTTCGAAAATGCAGATCCACGGTATTCATCGCAGCAACGTTTCAGCTGCAATTAATTATGCGTTGATGAAACCCAGAAAATTACACTTTTAAATAATTTTATTAAACATGAGTTTCGCGGTAGGTTTCCTGCTATTTTCATTTTATTTACGCGTACCAAAATTTGACGAAAACAAAGTTTCCATTAACTCAACCCCATCGATAAACCAATTTCTAAACATAAATATTCTGCAACCATATGTATAATAGAGTTCCTATACGGTTCCTATACAGGCATCTCGATTCCATTATAATTAAAAGAAATATCTAAGCGGAATTATGTTACTACTCCGTAGTTAATCAAAAGAACATCGATGAGTATAATTTTGCTTCGTCCTATTCCATATTCAGATCTTTTACTCGCGAGTACTCGAGTATTCGATACCCGAACTCCGTTTCGGGGAAACGGGACACTTTTACTCGGATTCCCGCTACTCTCTTCTGTGGGATGCAGAGGGTGGACACGAGGAAACCAGCGTCGTTCGGTCGACGGTCGTCGGACTAATTATAGGCACGAACGCATAATTTCGGGCGCGTTAAGTTTATATTCATCTGTCACGCTCTGAAAAGGTTCAGTGCACTCGCGGTGCACTGTGGCACCGGGTGATACGGCACGCTCTGCGAATCTGCAATTAACTGTTTTGCTCTGTAGCTCGACGCGGGGATTATTCAAGAATTAAACCAAGGAAAAGGTTGGAACTCGACGCACTACGATTTTCCCTGCCTGCTTTTCAGCGGATGCCTCTCGGCGAAAAGTTCTTGCGCTTAATGAGAATGGAAATAATCAAGGTTGTTTATCGAAAATGGTGCGTAGGGGACAGAGTCAATATGAATTTAGCGATGATATTGCGGAAGCTCTCGCGACGGTAATATCCGGTTCGGAACCGATAGAGGAAAAACGATATAATAGCCGCGGGGCAGGGGGAGCGAGGTGTGGTACAGCGATGTTTCAGATATTATGCACCGGCGACATCTTTGGGTTTGAGAAGCGTTCTTTTAAATTAGAATACCTCGAGAATCGCGGAGAATACGATTTTTTAATCAGCGGTGATTCGCTCGAGTTGGAGAATTAATAAGAAAATCACTAAAGTCGTTGAAGCTGTGTCTCTTGAAACACTTTGATATTTTAATTATAATACATCGACATCCTTTCGTTTGAACAGCATTCTTTGAAATTAGAATGCCTCGAGAATTTTTAATCAGCGGTTTTTTTTATCGCTCGATTTGAGAAATTGGTAAGGAAATCGGTAAAAATCGGTAAGATTGTGGAGTATATTGTTTGATATAAAATACAGTATACAGTATATTCTCCAGCATAAAGTACAGCGGTATTTTAAATATTATATACCGACAGTGTTTAGGTTTGAAAAGGATTTTTGTAATTAAGATACCTCAAGAATTGTGAAGGTCACGATTTTTCAATCAGCAATGATTCGCTCGAGTTGAGAATATAGCGACATATCGAATATTATCCACCGACAATCTTTAGTGGTAAAAAGCAATTTTTTTTAATTGGGTTACCTAGTGAATTAAGAAAGATACAATTTTTTAATCAGCAAATCTCACTCGAACTGATAAATCGGCAAGATCGCTGCACGATAAGAAATCAATTTCGAACACACGAGCAATCAGACCTAAGAAAACTAACAACCGAATAGAAACAACGAAAGTAGAACCGCTGCCAACCGATTTCGTAATAGTTACGACGATACCGAGTGCACCGGTGTAATAAAAGCGAGCATCGCGTCGGCTCCGTAAAGCGAGGTTAACGAGAGGTACTGATTTAATTGTTTTCAACAACTACGAGTGCCATCGTGCAGCCAGTCTCCAGACGGGCTTTCCTGATTTCGAGACAGGTGTGGCCTAGCGAAATTGCACCGTAATTTAGGTTCATCTTAATTGCACGACTGCCAAACTAGTAATGTAAGTCGAGTTATACGACGACGGGAGGCCGGGCTGAGCATTAATTTGTAGAATTCGAAGGAACCGCCATGAATAACATTATGGATTTCGTAATTGTTCATAGGCAGAATTAATTATGCTTGATTATTATGTTTGACAACGGATACTTGAAAAATATATACCGTTTGTTAAGAAGTACACTCGACTTGCAATACTTTGCGTGAATGTTTTTACAAGTACAATTATCATTACTAGCTCGTTATATTGGTATAGCGCAACTTTGCAGTAACTTTTAGTTTGTCTCTATAAATTATTTCTCGTACGAAAGTAATCACATTAGGTGTCCCACTTAATTTTATCAACTAGCAGTTTTTTTTTTTTGGAATGGCATTTTTTAAGATGTATCACTCGAGAACGAGTTGCAAATGTTTTATCTCCCACCGTGAAGTTATTGTCGAATTAATTCGCAAACTTATGGAATTAGTCTCACGATTATCGAGTGCGCGTGACTCGAAACAACAGGAAACGTGGACCGCCACGCTATTTAAATCATACGCCTCTTGTCGAGTTTCTGATGTGGGTCAAACTTAAATTACCCACGAAAAGGTGTTTCCGAGTATAGTCCCGTGCAAACAGCATTAAAGCATTCCTGTGTACCAAAATACGCCAGACGGGACTATCTCCTTTTATTAAAAATTTCAATTAAACCCGGTTTATCGTCGTGGAAAAAGCAGAGGCAGAAGAGACGCTACGAAAGAAGAAAAGAAGATTTTAAATACGAAGAAAGATTTCCATGAAATTGTACCCCTAACATAATTGCAAACTACAGGCACAAATTCATATTTTATTTAAATATAAGATATGCAAACTTTCTATAAAAGCTTCAAACTTTCAATGAAGGGAAGAAAAAATTGTTCCACTTTAATACATTTATTTCATAAATTGTCATTAAATTCCAACTGACGGGTTTCAGTTTGAATTGTGAGTTAATTCATCGGATTTAATTAACGCGAATGATTTCAATTGCAGGAATGCAATTATATCCCGATAACCCCGTAGCGAAATTTATAAAATTGTAGAAGGAACGAAAGAGAAAAATGCGCGTTGACAATTTCAAATACACGGTTAGCCGTGATGACGAGGAAACGCGTACTCGCGATAATTATGCAATCTACAGTTTCGCGTTGAAAAGAATGATGATGCGGAATACTGGCACAAACGGGGATGTAATTAAATTAATCTTCGCTCAACTTTCAACGGGTTTTAATTGCATCGGGCGCAAATGCGAGACCGCGTCGCTTTTTAACACAGTAAACGGGCATTTCGCTTTATTATTTCCGTAAAACAGGAATTGTATCAATTTATCGTAATTCACTTGACGCGTCATTGCGTATGATTGTCTATTAAAAAATCTCATTAAACATATAGAGTGTGTTTCGAAACGAGAATACACTAGTTTCGAATCGTTGATTACATTAATTTACATTAAGTTATAAAAAAAAAAAAGTCGGACGAATCGCGATCGGGTCAATTATTCTCAGAATCGTCTACCCTTTCCGAGTTTGCCCTTATTCGGGGAATCAAACGGAACTCGTGAATTTACAGGAGTTAAATAAAAACTTCGGAGCCGCCGCGATTTCGCGGAAAAGAAGGGACGAGAAAAGTTACGAGGAAAAGGATTATTTTCCTTTCTTACACCATGAGATAAATTGCTTCTGTGCGACGGAGGAAGTAAGGAGGGAAAGAGGAGTGGAGGGACTGAAATTGCAATTTCATAAATTCGAGTGGCTACCGCGGCTTCCGGTAATGCGGATTCTCCTCGGCGTTTCTTCTTTCCACCCACGTCCAACCTCTCGGGCCCTTTTCTTCGTCGTCTCTCTTTCCTACCGTCCTCGTCCGCGGAAACTAGTCATGGTCGAAAATCAATTCATTTGTCTTCGAATCATGCTAGTTTACATTTCTCATCTCGATCGTTCCCAAACTCTCGCTCCTCGTCGATCTCGATTGCAACACTGGTTCTTATCGAACCAGTCTTAATAAAGATAGCGAAAACGTCTTCCTACTTCCAATAAGACAATGGCTTCCGATCGAGCGGAACAATCTTGATAAACCTACCCTGTCGTTATAGTCGATCGTGCGATTCCACGGTATTTCCTTCGGTTCGTGGGACTCTCGCTTACATCACGGCCCCGTTTCCTTTTTCCCCGCTTTCTCTCTTTATTCCAATGACTCGCCTGCTCCTCCGTAAAGGGAAGGAAAAAGGTTTTCTTGTCGCTGCCCCCTCCGCCCATCATCTTCTTTTCTCCCTTGCCACGCTCCTTTCTTTACCCACACCGTTTACGTCGTCATGATAAATTCATTCTGCGACGCCTCCTGCAGCCGACAGTCTTCATCTTCTCGGATGCATCATATTTCGCGCATAAATAGACAGCTATATCGTTGCTACTGGTGTACTCGCTCGTGTGTTTCCACGAAGCTACGAAGGTGTATGCTCCTTTTTATGAATTTTTTCACTCTACGGTCCGTCGTTATTTGTTTATTTTTATACAAGTATATTTCCCTCCGAACCGGCAAGGCGCCGCGAATGCAGAATATTTTTATTTATCGTATAGATGTTACAGGTTAGGTGCCTTCGTAGACTCGTTATCGCGTAAAGGTGCCTGCAAACGCTTGCAAACACTCCACCCATCCCCAAGATCAATGCCAGCCCACCGAGGCGTCCGCTCGCAGATTCACTTTACAACCCGGGATAACGATAACCGGGACAGAATTGATGACAAAGAGCATAAAGTCGAGGGAAAAGTTATGCGTCTACCATAAAGCCCTGTACACTCGCCCTGTTGGCTCCTCGTACACACTACCTCGCGGTAGATGCTCACGTGATCCACGAAACTCATACGCATAGGAACCGCCGCAATAAGAATGGGCAGCGACCATCAACACCAGTGTAATCCAATACGAGTGAAAAATCGCTCCTGCACTCCGGGCAATGCATATTTCATAGCGAGCAGTGCCGGGAAATGAAAATCTTTCGCGAATAAAGTTATACGCTGATGTCGTCCGATGGGGCGACCTCGAGTGCGCTTTGATCGTAATTAGAAAGCCGTGATGGAAATTGAAGTGGAGTTGCTGCCCCCCTTTGACGAGTTATCAAACTTCGATGTTTTTAGCCGGCGACTGATTAAAGCCAAAGTTGGGAAGAAGGCACGAAATAATCTACGGGGAACGCGAGGGATTGTAGGTTATGTTCGTGATAGTTGATTGACGCTCAAAGTAGTCACGCTCAAAGTTCCTGTTTACATTATTATTCTGTCGGCAATGGTGATTGTTTTCTTACTGTCGGGGCGATGTAATCAACGAGAGGTGGAAGAAAAGATCCCAGCGCGGGCAAGTTTTCATTTGTTTTATTTTTACTGTAAGAAAAGCAGTTGTAAAGGGATAATAAAATGCAGGCGCTTGTAGGTGTTTTGGTTAAACGGGAAAGAGGTGAGACAAAAACGAAAAGAGAGGATAACTAGTGAAAAAGAACTTGGTGGACGATAGTCCGGTTCTCAAATCCATGCTTTCCAACTTTTCTTTTTTTACTTCCGACCGAGTGTTTCGGGACAGTTTTCTAATTGAACGAAAAACTTTAGCAAAATACAGTCTCGTTAAATCTTTCCGACTCTTTCGTTATGCGAAAGATACAGCCGGAGTTGAGTTGTTTCGTTTTTCATCGCGGATCGCTGAACTATTTAGCTCTTCTAGCTATGCCCCAGTTCTTGACGCTATCAAGTTTCAGTCTTCATAGGGGAATAAGTAACCGTGATCAATTCTGGTTATATTTCCCTGGGAATATAGGACGTACGACGCGAGTGGTTGAAGTTTGTTCGTGGAGCTGGGTATGATTCAATTGAAAACTACCGGAATTCATATATGCGGCGGTAAATTATATTCATGGTCTACAAAATGCCGCAAATGAAATTTTTATACGCATGATTTTTCCTCGACATTATATGTATATGTATATACATATATTAGCGTTTAACGTGTTTAGCGTGACCCTCGTGGGCAGAAATTTGGTATACGTCCGGGATTATTATTGATTTATCGTATAACTCTCTAAAACTTTATCTTTAAAACGCTTCGAGTTGCATTAAGATCTCACAAGAATTTTTTCCCCGATTGAGGCTCACAAGTCCCGCTTCTCACTTAAAAAATGTAACTTTGATGATTTTTTAAATAACTCGATGCAACAAAGGGGTTTTTAAAACTGAGAGTTCACGGAATCATAAAGAAATTACCCACGATATGGGAAAGACGATCCAAAGCAGAGGCGTAAACCGTGAGTGTGCAATGTTCCTCAACTTTTTTCACGATAAAACAAAAAAGATCCGAAAATATCCTGTCAATCGACTTTGCTCGGTGCAAAAAGCAGCAAAAGGGCGAAACTACAAAAGAGCCATTCCTCGCCGTGCGATGCCATTTGCACGAAATGGCATCGGGAATCCGTAAGATTTTCCTGCCCCGGCCAACGATTATCCTGTCACGCGCATTCCCGAGGTCCTTTCGCCAAAGGCTCTCCGGCCATCCGACTAGGAATTTATCGACGGTACTTCGATTCAGCATCGATGAAAAGGGCGTGAATACGATCGCTCCGTCCTGGCATCCGCGCCGAAGGGCGAAACTGAAAAAGCACTTCCCCGGGAACGCAACAAGTTCGCCGACGCGCCTTTATCCATCGCCGGATAACCTTTTGTATTCCTGGAAGTTGGCCAACGGTGGTTCACCGCTGGCCTCTTCGCTTATCCCCGAGTCTTTCTAGCCGTCTCTAACACCCCGCCAGCTAAATCAATCGTTTCTGAGGATCGGCCAATAAACCGCGTCGACAAGAGTGCGGATGATCAAATTTTAAACGCTAGTTAGCTGCAGGATGAATTCATGGTACCCTCCCAAAGAGTGTGATTTGTATGTCCTTTTTCAATTTCCAGCATTGCGCGTAATTACGGGAATTATTTCTGATCCGACTGGTCTAGTAGTCAGCAACGATTCCCGATTCGCGACCGAAAGTAAGCTCGCGATCAATACCTGTACCCTAATTACGTTAGGATAACATTGGAGTCAATCACAACGTAACGTTGAAAAGGATGTTACGTTGAAGCAGGGAATAAAACAAACCTGAGGCACGGTTCTCTAATAAAACCTGAACAAACCGGGAGATACGAGTCGTGCACGATCGTATCTCATATCGGAAGATATTCTATCCTAGATTGTTGAACGAAGGTCAAGTGTCACACGTGACCTGATTGCCCCCCGGTTACTGTGCCGTTTGCTGGATTAGGGGGGGGGGGGGTGCTCCTCAGCGTTTGCTTCATCGACATTCGTGCTTAACCGCGGTGGCTACATTCCATGATCATTGACCTATCCCAATGAACAGTCTGGTATTCCAAGCCATGGCACAAGGGACCCATCTATTACACCGTTCAAAGGAGTTATTCAGTTCACCGCAGTTATTCGCGAAAATTAACATTATCCCGGAATTGGGCCGCCCGGTGGAATGTCCCTTTGCTCTCTATTAATCTAAATTCTATCTCCTTTTCTGATTGCGATGGTAGCTGCGCTTGAGTAATGGCAATCGGAGAACTGGATAACTCGTTTGAAATATAGTTTTTCTATACCCAATAATCTACTATTCCACTTTCGACCGAAAGTTGGACAAACTTTTGGAGGTTAAGTAGGTTACAGGTACCTACTTTAACTCCTTCGGATTATTTTCTCTTCATTATTTCGCTCCAACTTTTGAACGAAACGTTTCTGAAAGCGTACCGCGGGAACCTTGTTTCTCGCGTAGAGCCACTGAATATATTTCTAAAGTTAGATATCTTAAAATTCAAGCGACCTGTATACTCTACGGATGACTTACATCAACGTATTAATCCTGACCTCGTTTCCGGTGGATTACAAAGAATCGTATCTTAAATATATAACCGATCCCTTTTTTGCGAATTCCCTAGTCGCAGTGTGGACATCTCGCGTGAAAGAAAACTAACCACAAAGTCCTAGATTCCCGTAGTCACTATCGCCGTGCAAAGGGCTTTTGAAACGGCCGGTACAATGGCAGACGTTTACAATGAGATTCCGTGTACGCTTTACCATGGCGGTAGGCTTATTAATATTGCACGCCTCTCGTCGAGGCAAACTTTTATCTCCGGTCTGGCTGTTTGTTCGTTTTACTTTACTCCATATTAACGTTCGCAAGTTCGCGAAATGTCGGTGCATAACGTAGTTCCGCGGCATTGGTTCGGCCATTATGGCGAACGCCGGCAACTTCACGGAACTTTCAATACTTTTCTCTCCTTCAGCCCCAACCTCGCCCACTTCCCCCGCATTCTTCCGTCTACCTCTGCACCGTCTGTCTCTCCTGCTTCGCGCTTGAGCGAGAAAAAGTTTGCTTAGCAAATAAGGGGTTGCCGGCATTATTTCATGCCGAGAATAAAAATTTCCCGGAAGAGTTTTGATTAACGTCCCTTTGATATTCGTTGTAAAAAAGTTGTACGTTTTACTTATTTTACGGTTATCCGAACGGTGAACCGAACGGCCGATTCGTTCGATCGCTAGTATCGAGTACCGAAGAAGGGGTTGAAATAAAAGTAATACCGTTGCAAAGGGGCAATCAAGCGAACTGAATGCACTCGTTGTCATTGGGATCTTTCGAAAACAATTTCGAGATCAAGAGTGATCCTTTGAACCAAATCAACACACCCTCTCTGACCCTCGGTTCTTTCTTTCCTCTTTCAGACGAAATTCCGCGTGATGGTGGAGGAGAACGCAGCGACTGGCGCCCGTCTCGACGGGGAGCTAGAACGTGCGAGAGGCGAGTGCGCCACGCTTCGCGGCGAGCTAAGGGATGTTCGCGGCGCTCTGCCGGTGGTGGTGAACAATAACAACGGTGCCGGTACTAACGCTGCCAGCAACAGCAACAATAACGCCACCAGTAGCACCGCGAACAGCAATCCCGGGCAGGAAGGGGCCGAGCAGCAAGGTCAGGAAGATGGAAAGAGGCTCAGTGCTGGTAATAGTCCTGTGGAGAAGAGGAGCTCGGCCAGCGACAAGTCCGCGAGTCCCATCGATAAGAGAACCAGTCCGGTTGACAGAAAGGAGAGAACCAGTCCTATCGACCGGAGAACTAGCCCCATAGGTTCGTGATTCTCATTTTGTGGCTTAGATGAGTGAGTTTGGCATGAGCCGAATTGATTAACCCGGTAGAAACCACTATGCCCGTCAGTTTACGTCTCTGCTTGATCGTCTCTCGAGTATAGTGCAAGATCTGAAACTCGTTTTAATGATTTCTATACCACGATACATTGGCGGTATACAAATCACTTTAATTAATTTACCGTTAAAGTTTCGCGTTTGGGCAAAATCTTTACTTGCATATCTTCGACCGCGCGCCGGGTCCCTCGATAAATAAAGATTCTCTGTGATGACCATATATGTATATTAGGATCTATGTAGGATTCTTTGAGAGCCTTGGAGAAATATTTCTGGCATGATTCTAAAATAGAGCTTGTGTATTCTTCGGACATAAAACTTTATCTTGATTTTCAGAACAAGTTGTCCCTCATATCTCGCGGTTACTTGCTGTGACTTTTACGACTGGTCGTGATTCACTATTTTCTTTTGCAAGCTGTAACACTGGTGGGACACGTGCGACTACTTTAACCCTAGAATACTCACGCTGAAACTCACTGCATCGGTATTCGTCCCGTGCGAAAATAATATTTCCGTGTAACTTTTGCAAAAAGAAAACGTAAAAAGTGGTTTGATTAAATTTTGTCAGGTATTAAATATCAAAATCATAAGAACTTGCAAGTTGAAAAGACGATGGTAAGATTTTTCTATTTAAATTTATATATCGATCAAAAGGTCCATAAGATTCAAGTTAAATCCAAACGTGTAACCAACGCTTTACAATTTTGGTTTATCCATGAGTTGCTCCTTTATACACAATCGTCCCCAACCCTAATTGCTGTTCCCTCATCGCTATCACTAAACCCGCATTCCCGCCAAACAAAAAGACCGCATGACAAAAAATAACCAAAGTGCCCTTTTCCCCAGAAAAACGCAATGGCTCGCCATGCCGCAGCCCAAGCGAGAAAGCGCGTCGACCATACGCACCAGCCTTGGAGAAGACGCGTCTGGGTGGATCTGGTGGCAGCGTGGATTCCCGATCAGGGAGCGCCAGTCCCGATCGAGGATCGATCAACAGAGGTAGCTTTCTTCATCGCGGCGGCAGCGATCGATCTAGCGTCGAGAGATTGCGAATAACAACGAATCGCGAGTCCCTGAGATCCAGCAAGGAGATGAATGATCACGAGAAGGACATGGACAAGGATCTGGTGGACGGCGATGTGAGGGCGGAAGAGGACAATGAACCACCTGGACCAGCCCCGGGCAGCAGACCCTCGTCCCCGACTAATTCCCTGGGTGGGTAACCCGGCATTTAATTATGGAAGGCCCTCCCTTTCAGCTACTCTCCGTACATTCACTGTCGGCCGATTGTTCCACCAGCGACTTCTTCGTTCCTACGTTCCACGATTCTCGGGAATTAAACGAAGCTGGGGATTGAGATAAATGTGGCCCGAGTTTTCTTGAATGCGGATATATAAGTAGTGAGAAAGGGATTTCTTTCGCTCTCTCTCCCTCTCTCTCTCTATTTTTTTTTGTTTATAATGTCGAAGTGTGGGACCAATTTCTCTTACCGTCTGGGATTATGGGATTATGAGATATGGGTAATGGATATTTACTATTTATCGTGGTGTAACTCTACAGTATTACAAAAATCAAAGTTTAGCAGTACATAGGATGATTCGTCTGACGCGATTACATAAAGTGTCTCCGTTACCTCTCATGATATCGATTTACTGATCTTCGGATAATGCAAGAAATTTACATTAGGATTGTTAATATTGATATTGTGTTGGATGAGTGTCAAATTATTGGATTTTGCAACGATCTTTCCTCTCATCCTCGAACACTCAGGAATCGGTGACCCAGTGGTGGCGTCCAGGCTCTCAAATATTCACGGTGGTGGCGGAAGCGGTGGTTCCGTAGAAATGGCGAGCGCAAGGAGACTTCGATTGGAGAACGAACGACTGGTGGCGGAAGTGGCAAGATTGAGAAGATTATTGCTTAGCGGCGCAGCGCGGGGTGAAGTAGGTTCGGAGGACGCGGCCCTCGAGGAGGAGGCACGATTCGTCGCCCTGGAAATGGAACTGCAACACGCGAAGGAAGCTCTTCAGGCCCTCAAGGCGGACCGCAAGAGGCTCAAGGCGGAGAAGTTTGATCTTCTTAATCAGATGAAGGCGCTGTACGGCACTCTAGAGGACAAGGAGAGGGAATTGCGCGATTTTATACGTAATTACGAACAGGTGAGTTTGGCATTTTTAATTGGAAAGTATTGCACGTTTGGGTGGAGGGTGCTCTTACAGTTTGATTATGCGACATAATTTAATACGTTGGCTGCCATGCCGAAGCATAGTGATCGCAACACCGGTATTCCGATACACCGCGCTGTATTTAAGCATTGTTTTCAATATCTATCACATAACCCTTTACGTTTGGGGATAAGTTCATCAGTTTATTCCGAAAGTCAATCCGCTACGGTATTGCAATCGCTAGGGAAACGAGGGTAGACCATTTGAGGCAGTGATTTTGGCTTGCTAAAAAAATAACCGTAGTTCTCGAATTTGCACGTAGTATAATGTAATGTAAATAGATTATCCGTCACGAGGAAAGATTAGAGAAATTGTAGATGATGGACTCTACAAAGTTTTGTTTTATCCCTGGAAACAAAGTCATCTCTATGAAAACTTTCCGCAAGTGTTTAATATTCATGAGATGCTCCCACTCCTCACTTCATCCCTTTCTAGCATGCATACAGTATTCTTGCAAATTGAAAATACTATTTCATGAGGAAAGAAGCGAATTTGGTTCTCATTTGTGACTTGCATTCTTAGCGTAAGATGAAAGGAATAGTTTCTTCTCGGTGAAATGGATACTGAATTAACGCAACGCTTGGAAAAAAGATGCGGCCTGCATTTCATGAACATTCAATCTTCCCGACCGGACCGCTTTATATCTTTTTCATCCTTCCTTCTGCGATCCTCTTTTGTCCGTCGCGTTAAAAGCACAGGAGAATCTCATTTGTTGAGAAATCGATAGAAGTGATGCAAAACGTTGGTTGGAACTCGAAACAACAGATGGAAGAAATAATACAATAGGTCTTTTAAATCTCTGTCGCTAAAAAATATCATATCGCTCACAATGCTTAAGTAACTTCAATTTAAATATTTCGGTTTTGAAGCTATGCACAGAATCCTACGAACAGTTAAATCAGCAGTGAAATGTGTTCCGTATTCACGTTCATAAAATATTTCTTTTATTATCCACCAGTGTAGCTTTAACGCGAAGGTAGCGAATGAAAACACAAATAAATAATGAAACTCCCGGGGATACGTGGATTTTTAATTCAACCAGGAAACAGTTGAAATAGTTGCGCAGGTAAATTGAGCCGAAAAACATTCGCTTTAAACACCTCAATTCCCGCTCGAAGCCGCGTTATCAGTCGCACGACAAACTAGTTCCGGGGAAAAGTTTCAGCAGAAAAAATTCACCGGTTCGCTGAACCGCGTTTCAATTTTCCGTCGGCGAACCTCGTCGTCCCCCAGTTTGCAAGCCGAAACACGGTACACGAAGGTACTTGGGACAGCAATTTTGCCTGTTAAATACTTTCATTAAACTTGGTGGAATTTCTCATTTTCCCAACGCCGTTATCGCTGCGCCGACGTTGGTGCGGCGTTCCGACGCAACCGTCGTGGGTCATTTTAATTTGCGCCAAATGAACAACGTGCGACGATCTCGCTTCGCGGCACACGAGGCGCGGCTTCTCCTTTTTTTTTGTTAATAGGTTAGCCATTACTGATATTCACGCTTCATTGATGGTGAATGTTGGTGTGTTTTACCGAGCGTTAACGACGATAAGCGGAATTTTGTATTACAATACAATACTATTTTTAAAAAAAGGCAAAAACTAGCATTATCATGATTTTTGTCTTGCGGCACTTTCGAAGTTGGTACACGCGGTACACCGAGTTAGTCGAGCCAAACGAGTGCGAGGAGTTAAACCCTAAAAACGGTGACTTGTCAACGTACAGCAACTACCTGATCCCCCGAAGTGGCAGTAATCGCGTCGTCGCAAACTTTAGCCGATGAACGGTGTGCAACACCTGTTATACGTGGTGGCAGAGTTACTTGCGCCCTAGGGAGAGATAAGTGGATTAAGTTCTCCGTAGCCGATATCCTGGTGGCTAATGGATGAAGGTAAACGACACCTGTAAAGAAGTATCGGCAAGTTGCACATGTTCGTATTTTGGTAAGAGCTGGCAAAACTTTGGAGTCTTGCAAAAATGAAAAATCTTATGCATGTAAGTAAACATTACCATTCGGTCTCGTCATTTATTGTTTATGTTTGTATTATGCAAGTACCAAATTCTGAGAGCCAAGGTGGATGTTTCACTTCAAAAATAAAAACCTGTCAACATTGAAGTGCCCCCATCCAATTTCCGTCGTCCTATTCGTTAAAAATTGAAAAATCCTTCGTTCTTTTAACTCGCATTGCACGGTGGTAGAACGGTGGTGGTTTTGGGTGGAGTTACTGCCCGGATATGGGTCTCTTTGACCGTTGATTACAGCGGATGCGGGAAAACGAGGCGACTCTGGGACGTCTTCAGCAACAAGGAGTCGGAATACCCTCGGAGGAGCGCGAACGCGAGAGGGAAAGGGAACGCTGGAGCCTCCTGAGGGCTGCTAGGGACGAGGCGGACCGGAGCCTCAGCCTGGCGGCTAGTTTGGCTGACAAAGAGGCCGCCCTTTCACACGCACACGCGACTATAAAAGAGGTGAGTAGGCCCTTTGAGCTATCTCCCTTCTGTCCCCCACACTTTGTTATGCATAAGCGGAAGAATTGAGTTTGCGAATTTTAATATCTGCATTACCACGGGGCTGAATTGGAGACAGAGATGTGTGTTTCTTATTCTTTTTGTTCGCGTAGTTAAAATATAAGGAGCAAAAGTAACTAGTAAAATGAGCCAATCTCCGATGCACCGCGTTTCCTCGCGAGTCACATTGTAACGTCCCTAATACTAATACCGAGACCAAGAAATCAAAGTTTTGCCCTGTTCGGAAAACTTGCCGCAACCACAGCATCGATAGGGAACTTCGCTGGAGTATCGTGTCGCAGGGAGTTTCCCTGTACTTCTGAATATCCCCTTACAGTTACAGCGACAACTGGCCGAGAGGGGCGGCGGAGGGGGTATCTGCTTGAGTGACCAAGAGTCCCTGGTCTCGTTCCCAAGGGGTAGCGTGAACGGGGCTGCGACGCCAGGCGCCGGAAGCAGCAGCGGCGGCGGTGGCTGTGGAATCATCCCTCATATGAATTCCCAACCACCTTTAGGAGCAACGGAACTCGGGGTGACCGTCGGCAACGTTGGCAATAGTGCGGGTGTTGGTTCTTCGGGTGGACAAGCGGGGGATCGCGGAAGTTGCAGCGCTGACAGCGGTGTCCGGGGATCCAGCGATCGCGAAAGTGGGGGCGCCACCAGCGTGGGTGGAAATCTTTCGGATTCCACGACAGACGGTAAGCTTCATTAACGAATTCAACCTGGTAATAGCTCCTGAGAGTAATTCGGGGCGCGCTGTTTCCACAGCCGAGCACCGCATTATAATTACGTTTTGGGTTAAAGTGCTCATTACAACGCTGGATAACTTTGCAAATAGATGTCGAGTCTTCGAGAAATTAATTTCACCGTTTAATCCGCTTCCAAAAATCGTAGCTCGTATAATCTTGGAACGATTTGAATGCAAGTGAATTCTTGTTAAAGCTTATGATTCTCACGTAGAATAACAACAAAATAATGTGTAATGTAATGCGGTTGTGATAGATGAAGGTGAAAAAATAGTTTGTTGTCAGCGGTGAGAGAATTGAGTACGCGTAACACTGATGTGGATAATAGACTCGTTATTATTATCCGAGAGTGTTTACGGAGCATATTGTTCGTTCTTGGATGCATCGAGCGCTAAGATTGATCGTCTAGTTAATTAAGTGAATTAACGTCGCGTCCGTTGGGGTGATACTCGAAAAATAGTTTGATAGCTTCGGTCAACTGCGACTGATAGTTGAACGTAGATGGCGCACTAATCGACTGAATTTCCTTCATGTATTATTCAGCCAATCCCCGTGTCCGTGCATTAAAACGGTTTGATCGATTCTGCTTCTAACAAACAGACGTGGTTAACAGAGTGCTGTGGGCTTGATGCACGCTCACGGATTTCGATGTGAAAACGATGGGGGAGGATGTTATTATGCTATCCCTGGTCGATTTATTCATTAGATACTGTACAAGGTTTATCCAAACACGTGAATAGGAACCTCCGATCTGATAGGCAATTTAATTTTAAGTGAAAATGTCTCTATGAACGTATAACGAAAAACTGGATTTAAGAAATGCGTTTATCATAAAACTCGCAAAATCTTCTATTTCTGAAACACAACAGTTTGTTGTTTTCAAGACCCGCCGAAAATGCATTTATCGACTGCCTATTTATTGTTTTAAATCAAAGTTAGCGCACTTGGCCACCCATTTCATTTTAATTAATAAAATCAGATATATACTCCGATATATTCAAGTAATTTCAATACGCGTAGTTAACCATTTATAGCATCCCATCATGCAACGTGAAGAGCAATCGAGCGCTACCGAACAATCTTCGATCCCTCTCACTTTTTCTCTCGATCCTTTTTCAAAGACCTTCGTCATTTCGAAAGCATCAAAAATTTGACATTTCCAATCTCGCTAAACTCAACTCTACTGCCCTCTACCACCCCGCACCCGCCACAAGCGCGTTTGCAAAATCCTATCACTAACAATCGATTCATTCATTCGCTATGCACAGCACCAAACCCCCGACCATATCGCGACGTATCCCGATAGAATATTGCACGCGGAATTTCGATTTAAATTTTGCTGACCAATCTCAGTCTGGTTGGGCGAAAAAGAGCACCGCGCAAAGCGCACAAAATCGGGAAGTCGAGGTTCTCCCGTGGAAAGCTCTGTTTGTTTTTATTGTCCCTTTTAAGGCTTTTTTTGCACCGATCACTATTGGACGGTTACCATGGTATCACGATATTTTACTATCATTTATTTTACTTTTATCATTTCATCGATCGCCTGTTAAAATGACAGTTTTAAGCGATAAACAACCCATTAGTGCATAGCGATCATTATAAGGGATGGACATGTTTTAGTTTTTGTCACCGTTGCAGATGTTGATCAGGTTGTATAATATTGCTCATTCGTTTCGAAAATGTTCAGGCAATTGGTGGATATAGCAAATGTTTCATTATTGTTAATAATTCAATGGTAATTAACACTTTGCTGTCGGGCTATTTTTCGCGCATCTTACATCTGTAGCAGGAAAATCCGAGGAAACTCACGAAGCTTGGCGCTTCAGCGATTTCTGCAGTATCAAAAGATCAGCTTGCATAATACTGCTAATTTATTCAAAATAAATTTCATTGCATAAATCATCTCAAATACATCAATTGTATTTTGTGCATAGAGCTCCTTTAAAATACACCCCCTACAGAAAAACTTATAAGAGTTAGAACACTATGATACCTAGAAAATATACGTCTTTTATTTACCTGAATCGAACTGAAACGGAAAAATAACAAAATTCTAAATTTTTCAACTTCATGCACTAATGGAGTATGAACTTTCCCAGTTAATTCCATCAAAATCGGGATTGCCTAATAAAACGATCACCCTGTATAACGTAGGAGCCCAAAATTTCTTGCCAGTTGACGGCATCGTAAAAGTTTTTTTTTCTACTTTGTATATTTCCGCGCAGGCACGCCGACAATTACGGTCGAGGGAAGTGGTCTCGACATGGACAGCATCTCCGTGGTATCCTCCGTAGCACCATCCCACATGTACCAATGTAAGTGTCCAAGCATAATCACTGATCGTCGTCTCCTTCCGTTTTCTCATCGTCGTCCACCTCCCTCGAGAGGATTCCTGTGCTTCTGTGTATCTCTTTCTCTTTCTTTTCTTGCTCCGCAATCTTTCCATCGGCTCTGTATCTGTTTTTTTTTTCTATTTAATTTATCCCCCCCCTCTCTCTCTCTATTTTTGATCGATTCACCTGCTTTTCCCTGATCTTCCTCGAATGTGAACAATATAAAGAATACCGTATTCCGGAAGAAAAGAAATCCTAAAAAATTCTCCGTATACAGATAAACTGTGGATATTAATTAAATGATCTGATATTCATTTCGAATCCAGAAAATATAGGATGCATTACAATGGGACACTACCTTGTCGAAAAGTTCGCGAATTAATGAAAGGATTAATAATTTATTTCTCTGGGTTTAATATAAAATACTTAATACTTTGGCCCAAACTATTGTTGATCTTGTTGTTAATATTAAATTCATCGTTGTAGCCTTGTTCAACCTGTATCCCACGTTGCGTTGGTTCGTGTATGTTCATCCCTCTATCGTGGTGGCTGCTTGGAAAATCATGATTGATCGAACGAATTGACATACTTTGTTATCCATCAGTTATTTATTTGTTCCACGTACTCGACGAAGAGTAATCTATGCGAAATGTCTGCCGTGTCGTTCTTTAGTTGGACAGTGCATGCGCACGCATGTATTGGGCCCAGGATAACCAAATAATAATACATCGTACCGATAGGCATAATTTATTTAGCCGATGCATAGATTCGTTTGTTTTATTAACGGTGAATAAAAGCAGGGGTTGTCGTGTTCCATTTCCTTGGAAAAGTGGTACAACACGTCCCATTCGAAGAGAGTCGTAAGCCAAACATTATTCGTCCGATTCGAACACGTGAGTAGCTGTTAGAATTTAGAACGAAGATAGAGCGCGCTAAACAACTGTTGAATCCCTTCGATTGTTCAGTTGGACGTTTTCTCGGCTTTCGTTCTTCTCATACTTCCCGCACTAATATGCGGGGTGGCGCAGAAGTACCGTTTATTCTATTTAATAGTTAGGTATTGTGTATAGATTTTCTGAAGGTATTGGTTGTTGGATAGGTGTGGTTTTCATTTTTCTTTAGTATTAAAAATTGTCTTGGTTTATATAAAGTCCTTTATTGATTGGGTAAGAGTGATACTGTACTTTCGAACGTTTGTATCGGTGTTTCAATTGTCTATAAATGCTTTGTCACTTTTGCATCCATAGGTTCGGTTCATCGATAGCTTCGTTGATACAATTGATATCGATTGTCACAGACTTTGGTCTAATTAGGCGAATTAGAATTCATGTTGACCGATATTTGTTGCTTTCAGCAGCGACCACCCCGAAAGACTGCAGCCCAACGTTATCGCCCATGAACGCCTTCTCCAGGTCCATGGACAACTCCTCCTTATCGCGATCAGTTGAACAGCTCTCGAGTCCGTTGGAATCCGAACCGAGAAGGAACAGACAACCCCCACCTGTCGTCGCACCTGCCGCGCACTCTCGATCCTCCGCCACGCGGGGAGGTACTTGGGGATCCATTTCTAGGTGAGAAAGAATAGCAAAATTGTATATACACCATTGATTCGTCGACCCGCCAGCTGACACTCGGTTCTCTTGCTTTTATTTTCAGAGTATTCGCCCGTTCTCGACATCGGAAAGCAACGAATAACTCTGCCGGCGGAACTGGTGGTAATGAGGGCTCCGACACCTTTGATCCTTACAGGTCGTGGTCTCCGCTCACCGAGGAAGGTTACGCCGAGAAACTTCGTTTACTAAGAGAAGCTGCATCCGTGCCAATGGAACGATGGAGGGCACCCACAGTTCTGGCATGGCTGGAGGTTGCCCTTGGTATGCCGCAATATGGCCCGCGATGCGCTGAAAATGTTAAATCCGGGAAGGTGAGTCGCCAAGACTTGTTTCATACTTACCATTTTCATTCCGTCTATCAGTTTCCGATTAAGCTGTTGCGTCTGTTCATATGTCGTCACTTGTCCAATCCAAATTTACCGCGTCAATTTGCAGGTTTTACTCGAATTGAGCGACGCGGAATTGGAAGCCGGTTTGGGGGTGACGCACCCTCTTCACCGAAAGAAATTACGTTTGGCTATCGAGGAGCATCGGCATCCCACCCTCGTTCGATATCCGTGCATCGCCCAATTGGGTCACACGTGGGTCAGCTCTGAGTGGTTGCCCGACCTTGGTTTGACGCAATATTCCGAAAGCTTTGCTACTAATATGGTGGATGCACGTATGCTCGACCATTTGAACAAGAAGGAACTTGAAAAGCTCCTTGGGGTGACCAGAAAGTTTCATCAAGCTAGCATCGTGCATGGCATTCATTTGCTGCGAATGTTGAATTACGACCGTCAGGTAAAAACAAGAAATGTTTGTCACGCATTATTTATCAATGCTCGCCATTAGAATTGACTGTCAAAACATTATAATGTTTGATAGGCACTCGCAGTCAGAAGACATCAATGTGAGCAAGTAGACACGGATCCTTTAGTCTGGACAAATCAGAGGTTCATCCGGTGGGCAAGGAACATCGATCTGACCGAATACGCCGAAAATTTAAAAGGTGAATATGAAAAGAGTTAATCCGTAAGTATTAGAGGGTCGTCTGGAAAGTAAGGTCATGGAGACTACTGTGGTGGACTCACGGATTTTTTTGCTTTCAAACTTCGTGTGCTTGGCGTGTAAAGTGGCTCATAACCCTCAAAATAAGCCATCGCGCGCCTCAGTACGTTACGAAATGTCGTCGCAGCAGCCACACACGCAAAACGCTTCGTCATTTGACCGTTCCACCTCCTGAAGACGCTTTTCCACAGCCCCCTTGACCTCCTCCCCATCGTTAGAAAATTTTTGGTTCAAAGTTGGCACGTCTGATATACAGAGGGATTCCTAAAGGCGCGTCCTCACCATGCCGCTGTATGCCATTTGGCAAGGCCAATTGATAAAGCCAAATTGACAAAGTCACCGGTTGTACCACTATCCACATCCCTGTTGGCATTTAGTTGCACAAAACTGTTTGCACAGGAGGATTTGCTAATCGCTTCATGTACCGTTATAATTATTGATGGCGAAGAAAAAAGGCGCGGGCGAAACAATCGACGATTTTGGATACGACCAAGTCTTCGAAGTAGAGCGCGGTATGTAACAAACTATTTAATGAAGGACTTAATATCGGACGGTATGGACGAATCGAATCTGGAATACAGATCAGGATATGAATTCAAAATCTTTTTTTTAATGAAAAGTAGTGATTTTGAAATTCTTCTGAATTTGATCGCAGTACGCAGCCAGGTTTACGTCCACATCAGTTTCGGTTTTGAATATATTTTTTTATTAGCGGCACTCTATTTATGTTTTCGTTCAATACTTATGTTTTATGCAGTATGTTCCAAAATACATTTCTTTAATTTAAATAAATACTGTTTGTAATTCTTACGTTAACCCTTTCGCTACGGCAGCCCCGTCCGCCGAAGTACCGTCACTGAACGGAAACCCAGCAGTAGTGGCGTGGATGCCGCGTATATGCGGCGCCCGTACCCACAGGTCGTCGAGTGGATGCCGCATATATGCGGCGCTCGGCGCGAAAGGGTTAATGTAATCTTGTAAAACGCTGAGTATGGCATCACAAACATTCAGGATAATTTTTAAAATTATTTTCTTCGAAATCTTGAGCATGTAACTTAACGAATGGTAGGAATCTCCCGCTGCGAATCGCAAGATAACTGCTACATCAGTTTCGGTTTTGCCAATTGACCTTGCCAAATGGCATACAGCGGCGTAGTGAGGACGCGTCTTAACGGTCAAAGTGAGCCATCGAACGCCTCAGTCCGTCACGAAATGTCGTCGCAGCGACGATGTGAAGGTCATCAAGGAGGCTCTGGAAAAGTGGCCTCAGAACGTTCGCTTCAGGAAGTGAACAGAGGACGATCTGGTTGACGCGTTTAGTTGCTGCGACGACAGGGGGAGGTCAAGGTGGCTGTGGAAAAGTGGCTTCAGGAGGTGGAGCGCGGGCTTTAAAAACAAGGAATCCGTGCGTCCACCACAGCCTCGGTGACCTTACTTTCCGGACGACCCTCGTAGAAATCTGATTTTTGAATAACATACTAACTGGTTATTTGTAAAACAGATTCGGGCGTACACGGCGCACTCGTCGTATTAGAAGCGTCTTTCACGGGCGACACAATGGCTACAGCTTTGGGCATACCACCAGCTAAACACATGATCAGACGTCACCTGACTGCCGAACTGGAAGCCCTCGTCGGGCCAGCAAGGTACTCAGTCTACTATCATCCAGAGGCGACACTGGACAACGCTCACTAGTCGACATAACGTCGTCTCTCGTTGCGAACGAGATCGACATCGAGAACACGATTCATCATCAACGAATTTTTGTTCGGACGATCCTTGCTGGAAAGTGGGCATTACCGTTGGGACTTTCGCGAATAATCTTCGTCCTTGAAACGTTTTCACTGTCGACTTATGTTCACGCACATTTATTGCTGGCAGTTAGTTAATAGAGATTGTGCATTGAGTAGTGAAGGATGAAGAATACAGGTAGGCTTACCAACTGCTTTAATCCTGTCAGTAAAGTCCCAATATCGATTAGAATGTTCGCTATTAGATTCGAACGTTGAGTAAAATCAAAATGTGTCATTTGTGCAGACCGATTGGGCGTCCATTCGGGTTAGGTCGCAGTTTAGCAATTTGGGTTTAGTCTCACTACCGTAATTGGGGTATTATGGCACCCCGAGTTTGAAGGTATCGTACCGAAATTACGAGTACAGTACTGTAGTTGTGTCCCGAAGTATTGGCGATGAAGTAGATAGGTAAAGGACAATAAAAAGAAATACGCGAGGACCTCGAAGAATTGAGAGGTAAATTTAGGTGGATGCTCTCTTTCCAGCCTGGATGTGTCTGAATTTAAGGTGAATCAACCACCACCAGCGGATAACTTCATCTTCATTTCGATACTCGCGATATTCGGAGCAAATCGATATACTCTCGGGACTGTTCGCGGAGCGATTGTACTCGCTGATCAGTTGACACGCGAGGAGTGTTGTTTAAAATTACGACTAAAGTAATGAACGTAGATAGGGAATCTCGTGAATCGTTTTCTATTATGCTTGTATCTTTGGCATTAGGATATGCATTGGTCAATTCAAATGATAACCCGTTTGCATCGTTTAATTGTAATTAATCGTAGTAGTACGCGATATTACGTCGAATTGAGCGAAGCGTTAACACCCATCCGATCGATATCTTTCATGTTACCATTCTATTGCAAATCTTTTTGATTCTAAAAAACTTGGCATTTTCAATAATTACCCACGTACGACAAAATTTATCGATGCAAACGAGTTGATCGTTAAAAAAGGCCAACGCAAACTTTCGCTAAAATATCGTCAATTATGCATACGTAAGTATGCATCGTCACGCGAATAACTGGACGCGATAAAAAATTTCTCAATCAGTAATAACGTAACGAAACACGTCCTATTCTAGAGCTTTGAAAATTTCGGGATCGCTGCTGGCATATATACTCTTACCACGTCGCGACTCGCGAACAATCGATATACTCGCGTTTGCAGAACGACGTTAGCTTTGAAAACGTTATTACCGTATCGTCGCCGATATTCGACAGGCCTCACTTTTCCAGGGTTTTTACTTAAAAAGTTAGGTTACCGCGAAAATCGTATTCGCAAATCAAATCTCGGGGCGAAGCTTTGTCGATCGGAGGGATGGGAATTAATCGATGGGTTTAAGATCTCGAGAGTTGTAAATAATGACGGGCTAGCTTCGAAAGAAATTTACATCGATATAATTTATTATACGCACATACAGTATATACATATATACATCTATTGCTACTGATATTACTGGTAGACAGTCGCTTCCATAATTGTGATCGGAATCGAAATTCGCGCTTCCAGCGAATCATTCTTGATCGAGGAAAACTAATTTCGCGCCATAGGGAAATTGTAAATAATCGAATGATAACCGGAGCATAATTTACAGTTCGCACGCGATAACACGTCAACGTATACAGATCAAATTAGTTTCTACGGACATCATTGAAATGAAGCTTCACACCTTGGCGTTTTAGTGTTTAATTCGATCTCTAAACCCGAGTTAAAATCAGAAAGCATTAGAACATGAATATTGAACGTTAGAACGGTCGGAGCGGACATTTTTAATACTCGGTAGTTTTGGCGCTTGATAATTCGGAGCTCCAGTTGCAGAGGCCTGAAATTTGTGGGCAAGAATAGTTTTTACCGTTCTAATAGTAGGGATTTCGTGGCCGTTCTAGTGTTGATTAGCCGGAATTCGCGAGCAAGTAGAGATCGCGAGAATTATAAACGAAAAGTCAGAGGCTCTATCAAAAATTTAATTTGACGAAAATTATGGTAAATTACGTGGCATACTTTCGCGACGAATTTCTCGAGCTGTACATAGATGACAACTAACTCCGAAAGTTAAAAATCTGTATCCAGTTGCTCGAAAATGTCAATTTACCAAAAGCAGTTACGATCGCTCGTCCTGACGGCAAACAATTTAGAATATCAGTTTACCGATAATAAAGTTCGATCGTGTCGAGCTTCTTAAATTATTGCCGTAAAGGTCTCAGGAGCCATAAATAAATGAGGACGAGTGCTGAAAACAATCACGAGAGTAGAAGTGTGCGAGTACTCGAATTGTTCGAGTATATCAATTTACGAATCGAGTTAAAGGTCGAGTTTCTTCGAAACGTGTCGTGTAATCAAACTTTTCGTAAAAGCTCGCAAGTTTTGAAGTTACTCGTACTTCACTGAATCAGTCGTTATCGATGTCTCACTCAAACTATTCAATCAAACTACAAACGAATCAGGTAACGGACAATATCGAATTTCACGAGTCTCCCAAATCAAATACTTCCAGTCATCAGAGTACTCGCACACCTCCACACAGCAGCCAGAACACGATAATATAAAGCTATGAAAGGTAAACTTTAGACGCCAGTCTCGACGATTTTGATACCCAACGACTGTGTAACAAAGAACCCAGATCATCAAAATCGTCGTGACCGGCTTGATAAGTACTCATAATTCGTAAATACACACGCCATACTTGGATATATCCGGAATACACACACGTAAATACAGTACAATACAGTCGACATAATGTACATATACAAACATCGCAGTATACCCAAATGGAATTATTACTGAAACTTTGTACTCGGCACCGCAGCGATTCGGTGGGTCTGCAGTCCACTCGATCGCGCATCCGGTAATGTGTCTCATAGCTGATTGTGAGCCGTAGCCCACAGCTGCCGCCTGCACTGCACTGCGCTATGTACAGCACATGTTAATGTTAGTGGTGCTGGTGTAATCCGTGGCATCGACGATATATATATATCTTCATATATACTCGTGGTCGCATATATGTATATATTGATAATCGAGTCTAACTGGATCATCGTCGTATGGACGAGGTTGACGATTCATAAAGTTTTGATCACTGGGATCGTATTCTACGAATAGTTCTCTTATCAGTCTCTCCATGAGACATCGATGGTCGTTGACAAGTATTCTTATGTAATTGGATGAAGTGGGTATAAGATTGTTAAGTAGAATGGGAAGATAAATTAATACTAACTTCTGAATTTGGTACTTCGGATGGTACTAACCCATGGATTACATCAGCGTGCGTTATGGTTCCTTTTATCTTTTTCTGATTTGCCAACTTTGATATTTACATCTTTGACTGTTCGATGTTTACTCCGATTGACTGGTTAGAAGGCCCCGGAATGCGTCACGGTCGGTCCCCATGGGACGATCGTGCGTGATCGGGGCCCAGTAAACATATTATACATTCTTCTATATCGATGGTGCACAAAATGCTTGTGTATGTATATTTATGTTGTAACTAGATATTCATTATGAGCAATCTCGTTCTATCGTCGAGCACTTGCAGCGAGCCACTGTTCAATTTTGATGAAGTTTCAGCTCGAGAGAGATATGTTAATGTGTCCAACTTGTTTGAACGTGACAAGCGTATTTTCCATTTACAACAGTATGATATATTTTCTATTTCTACTAGCAATGGTGAATTCGTTCAAAAATCACCGACACTAGTTTTAATTGGAACAACCATGAAGTTAACTTAACATCTTTCGCAAAACTCTGGTTATAGAATCATGATGGACCACACCCTTACTTTCTATTTCGTAACAAATTTAAAACTAGTTTATGGTGTTACACCAATTTGAACTTTTCCAACAATTGCAGTCATTTTTCACTTCTCGATCACTTATTTCGGTAAAATCCTGGCCCATTACTCACCCAGTGCTTGTCGATTAGACGCATTCTCGCGATCTGGCCATACGACAAGGAAATAAATAAATGTCCACATAGAGGGGTTCGCTGCAAAACGTGCCGAACGTGTGTGTGTCCGCGGTGTCGCCAAGGTGTGTGCATATAAGCGGTCAGGATGCGTGTACGCAGAAAGGCGTGCATGAAGCGTGGTGTGCGTGTGTGTAGAAGTCTGCTGGAGGTGGTCCCGAGGAACAGCAACCCAGGTGGTCGCCCGATGAGCACCGTGAGCGCAGGCGGTAGCCTTGGCCGTGGAAACAGGGCCCTTCATCTCCAGCATCATCAGAGCTCCCTGTCCGCCCTACACATGGCCGCTAATCACACTGGCACTGTCGATAGGCGCAGATCCAGCCTCAGGGTAACGTACCGTATAGATTCAAGGACCTGGCACGAGTGCACCAGGAACTCGCTTGTACCTATCGTACTTCCGGTATACACTTTCTGGAAGATGCCGTCCAGAGTACGATGGTTACTCGGTGGATCGTTTCTTGCTGTGTTTCTTAGTTAGCTGATGATTGGCCGCGATCAGAGTTTTCTAAGAGTTGTTACCGTTGTATCATTATGCATATAAATAATATGAAAGGTGATTAAAATCATACACGTTCAAAATTGTCCGGCATTTTTGATCGGGGACAAAAATTAAATAATAATATAAAATTAAAATTAAAAAACGGGGAGGCCCTTTTTTCTGCTTTATATTTCACATCGGTACGTTAGTGCAGGTTAACACTATTCCTGCCGAGACTTCACGTATACCTATTCTTACCGTGACCGGTCAAATGACCAGTCTTTAAGGGAAATCGGTAGTGCCCTGTAGTACCTATTGTTCCTCGCTAATGCATCTCGCCCGAAAGCGAGGAAAACACTGAAAAACAAGCATTTCCTGGGGAGGAAGAGTCGGCTAAGTAAAACAACATCTTGCTCTGCACAATGTCTTATGCGGCAAGAAATTTTTCTTGGGGCTTCATTGGAAACCAAGCGGCCAATGGGGTCCCAAGAAAAATTTCTGCTTGGGCATATGAAAAATAAAAATCCAAAGATTGTCAGAAACTATCCCAACTCAGAGATCAATCACTCTATGTATACTAACACAATTCCGCTGCAAATTTGAATCTGTCACTTTCCAATCACGACGAGATTTCATGATGGCCGCTCATCAGGTGGCCGTCACCAATTCTGAGCTATTTCTCCAATTCTGGACATTGTCTGGTCGAAATCAATAGCCCCTGTAAATCTTTCGACTTTCCTCTTTCGATTGACACCTTGTACACTGTAGGACGTTGCGCCGTTTAGTAGACTCTTCCTCCCCAGGATTGGGTCGATTTCTCTCTTCTCTCGCTTTTTCTTACAGAGTTCTACGCTCCCCCCCCCCCCTCTCTGTCTCTCCCAGACATAGTACAGATCCAAAGCCCGTTAAAAAATGTATTAAAAAAGTATTAAGGCACTACTGCTTTCCCTTAATATAACTTACATTTCTTAATATAGAATGAAGATACAAGCCAATTTGATAGTGAAAAAATGTAGTTTCTTTTATTTAAAAATAGACAACGTATATTTTAACATTTAATCCGCAAACATTTGAGTTTAGTGGCGGCGCAATGAAGTTGTATGCAGAAAATTCTAGATGAAATTTAAGAAACGGTCGTTCGAACGTTCGTGGTAAGAATAATTAACCAATGGAGCAATGGTGGATTAAGATCATTTTGGTGTCCATTGCTTAAATTTGTTTTGATGCTCCTGTCCAAATTTTTTGGGTTTTATGGATATTGCGACAAACGGAACGCTTGGACAGCTCTATATGTATACATATGTATGTAACATACAGCGAGCAAGTTTTATCGTTTACACTTGGCATTTATTTTTTAAGACCAAGAAGATATGCAAAGTTTGAGTTTATAAAATATCCTGTTTCCTAAAAATTCAAAGGATAACTTTGTGACTACCCCAAAACCAAAGGTTTACACAAAGTCTTGGATCGTTTGTTCTGATAATATCTCGTACAATAATTAAGTTATGTGCAAAGGAGAAACGATCTATCCGAACGAGTATTTGTTTTGGTGTATCAGCGTCACAGATGACTTTCTTCGTATGCATTCTCATCATTCGAATGTAATGATCTTATCGATTGCTCGTGCTATAATTAAAAATAATTCAAAGTCGTATTTGGAAAGCCAACGTTGACAATCGTAGTTATCCGATCACGCGCAAGGAACAAGTTCAGTGGTTGCACGAGCGGCTTGTCGATACTTCTGCTAAACAGCTTTCGCTTGTAAATTAGCGGCAATTGCAAACAACGAAAAGTTACACTTCACTTGCGTTCGGCATTGTAAAGAAGCTCGAGCCACCACTCGTAAACGATTTCTTCTCTTACCCACGCATTCCTACGTACCTTCCTCACTACTCATTTCTGCACATTTCATTTGTATATATTGACTTCCCTCTCTTTCTCTCTTACGCTCTTTCGGTTTCTTTCTCATTGGCACGATTGCATGGCATCGCTTAGGTAAGGACGCTGGCAAAATATTCCGTCGAGAATTAATTCCTATTTCGATATATCCTTAAAAGAAATAACAAATTTAAAAAACACACTTAATAGCCCTTTTCAGAGAGAGTATGCGACTTGTAGGCATGGACGGCGAAATCGAAGTTAAACAGCACTTCCATTGTTTGAAAATTCACGAACCTTAAAAGAGTAATTAATTCGATATTATATCAGATGTTGCACGTAAAAGAATTGTACCGTTGTATAAATAATATGAAAGATGATAAATAATCGTAGACGTCCGAAATTGTCCATGATCGTGGGCAATATAAAATGAGATTTTGATAACTATATAATTTACCGAAATTTGATTATTTTTTAACATTGAAATTGTAATTTTAGATCTCCTGACTTTTAACATTGTTACTGTTAAAAACGTAACGTTGCACGCCTAATATCATTCGACAGAACAAAATAGATCCCTGTCTGTGTCTACAATGCGATATAATCTCGTAAGGGTTAAGAGCTGTGAGCTATGAGCTCGACCTAACGTTGATCATTGTCCCCGCATCCTGTGGATCATCGCAGACCTGCAGTCTTCTTTACTTGAAAAAGGTTCGGTATATATATACATATATATATCTATATCTATATTAATCCATCGTTTCTTTCACTACGTCGTTGTACATTGTTCTGTCGCCGTAGGATCCCCGACGAGGAGAATTTAAAGAGAGTTCGCGTTGTGTTCGATTAATCATGATAGCTTCCCGGAGTTTCCACGGCAGAGTTGTTGGAATTACAGTTATTCGTATTTCGTTAAACGAAAGTTGTTTCCTCTGTCTTTTTTTTGCTGACAGAACCGTGGAGTATAATGAACCTTGAGGTTCCATGATTTCGTCGGGGAAACTTTGGGGAGAGAACTCGCACGGGACACGTAAAGGAATTATTAATTGCGCATAGTGATATTCGATTGTCCGTTCTCAATGTTGTTATCCGTGCCAATCGATCAATCGGGGGAAGCACTTGTAATTTGTAGCTACTCTTTCGATTAACGATGTAGTGTATTAAAACGTCACCATAATTGCTAACAGCGTCGGTAATGTAGGTTATAATTACATTGTGTTCGAAACTAGGGTAAAATTTACGAAGGTTGGCACTATGATAGTGATGATTTCGTATTTGACAGTAAAAACGTGGTTACTATTTTCGAAATTTTTAACGAAATCTAAAGGTTCATGTAATGCGCACGTAATTATAAATTCTACTAATTCATCTGCACGACGGAATCTCACTTTATCTAAAGAATGTTTGGAGAACAAGTAGCTCCGAGTCCCAGAAATCTATTGGTGGCCAGTGTTCTCACTCATGATCGTGGAATTTTGTCCCTTTCCCTGGAAACAACAAAATCGATTCCATAGCAATTTGCCGTAACTTTACGTGTCCCAAAATTCCCTAGGAACTTAAAGTAGATATTTATCGTTACCGTAGCACCCTTTCGCCGCACGACGAGACATCGTTTAAATATTCGAAGCTGATCGCGCATGTCTCCTCGTCGTACACGAACCCTTGAATTTCAGCGAATAGAACTTTCACAAGAGTACTAAAGATAATTTCGAGTAATTTGAAGTTTTAAATTTTCGCCGAAATTTAATCGATTTCCACGGAATCCCGACCTCAATCGCACCGACTACGAAAATACGAGCGCGGAGCTAATCGATTCGTAATTTTGAGACAAAGCCAGTCTTCGATTGACTTTAACGATGCGATTTTTAATTGAAATTTTCGTCGTCCGTTCGATTGGTCACGAGAGACTGGGAACTTCGATTTCTGATCCAACGCAAACAACATCACAGTGGGACCAAATTCAATTCTAGGCGGGCAAACAGGCAAAAATCTATCATCACCGAACTAGGTGGCGAACATAAATATATTTTATTTAAAAGTTGTGTATTCATAAAAACACTTATTATTTCTGATCGGTCGTTTATCGTCCAAATTAATAAGTAACTGTATAGGTTTTTTCAATCACTATTATAAACCATTAACTGTTCACTTTTTGCATGTAATTATACATCAAATTAAAGGTAATTTTATGGGATTTGATTTGATATAACTGCGTTTACGGTAAACACTTTTAATAAATAATAATCAAACAACATCTTCTGAAAGGAAAACAGCTTTTTTTTCTTTAATTCGACCGCAGGAAAAAACAGCACATAATAAATCTCCAAAATACACATTTATATGTTACTACACATGCTACTTATATATTGTAATTACTTTAATCTGCCATAAGTTGCCATAAATAGAGTTATTCGAGATTAAATTTAAAGTTAAGATAATTCAGGGATCTTTTAAAATGCGTCATACAGAATTCTGTCGTTTGAAAACGAGGCGCCTATTCGCTATCTTTATTTTTATTTAGAAATGTAAAATGTACCGTAAAATATAGTTTTAATACCAAGAATATTTAAAAATATCAATAAAAACAGTCTGTTTTGTACATATTATGAGTGAATACTATTTGGAAAATATTGTTAAACATTAATAGCGTCCTAAAATGTTGATTAAGGGGAAGAAAAAATTGTATCCGTCTAGAATTGAATTTGGGCCCACTGTGCGACATTCGCTTGGAAGGTAACTGAAAGAAAGACTGACATGGGATACGGGAATCGTGCCGTATCACCAAAAAGTATAATCGTAGAAAACAGCGGGAAAAGATCGTAGAAATCCTCTCCCTGTACTTAACTATCTAATTGTAAAACCTCTTGTAAAACTTGTACGCCCCTGCTGGACTCTTTTCTTTTCGATCGAAGCGGTTAGCACGACGTACCGCTGCGACAAAGCCTTTTCTATCTTATTGTTGAGGAAATTGAAAGTCGGCTTTTGAAGTGACCGTCAAGTAGTTACTCAAATATTTGAAAAATTCGTCGAACACGAGCTTAGATTCGAATGGTGTCGAATTTCTTTTTTTTATGCCGAACCCAGTTGATCGTCTTTGTAATTCGTGAAACGACGAATTATCATCTTTCCAAATCTTCGCGTTTGTAACGAGATGATAGATGCATTGGTTTGTTAGAAAACGATTCCTTACTTCAGTTTTACAATCGTACATTAACGAGTAACACGAATTTTATTATAAATTTTCAATGTTGGTTAAATGAATTTTGAATAAATATAGCGTGGGATCCGTGGCATCCTTAAATTAATGTAACCTCCAATCTCAGAATTCAAAAACTCTAGAAACAAAAATAAAATATCTTAGGTACGTAAAACTGCCTCATTCAATCATCTTGAAGTTTCTTCTCGAAATTATTACAAACCATGCTAAAATTAAAGATTGCTAATCTTCGTAGTACAGATATCGAAGTGACATCTTAAATTTCGGTGAGCTCCGACTGCAAAATCGTGACTTTTAATTACCTCAACTGTAATTCCTCTTCTAAGGCTGATTGCATCGCCGCCACACTGTAAACACTGTACATAAAGAGCATACGTTAGTTCACTCCTATTCATGTATGTTAACCGGAGTGTCCCGTGCCCGATGGTACATCGCTATAACAACTACTCAACAATAGATTGACGGGAAATGATAAACGAAAGAAACACCAGTGCATTACGCATACGCTCGATTTTTAGCAACATAATATGATTATAACGATGATGGCCCATTGTGTAAATATAAACTGATGATTTCAATGTGGAATTCACGGCGTGGGTTCTTAATCGGCCTTGTTTCGTCCTTTACTAGTTGTCGTGGAGGAGCTCACAGGTATGGGTCAAAATTACTCTAAATATGCGTACCTTCGCCATGATTAATATTTTTAATTGCACCTGTCTAGTGTTACGTCGAAAGATTTGTAACCCGCAACCGTTAAGGTCACTTAAAATTGGCCAGCCGCGGATTTGAATGTTAATCATGCTCATGTATAATTAAGCAAACAGAACTACGGAGACTGTATTAGTTTTTTTAAATACACTGTTTTGTATGTCAGTTACGTAAAGATGTCCTGATTACTCGAACCATTTCAGAAATAATATGCTCGTGCATTAATCGAACGAGTCGGTGTAAAATTGAACGGATCGCGAAATTGAAATTCGTATCGAGTCTCCCATCTCGTTAGTCGATATTTAAATAATCATTAGTTAGGGTATCTCGAAAGTTATTAAGGTCACTAGAAATAATTAATTGTATTAATCATTGATACCCCAATTCCAACCAGTTACTCGATTCCGCGTATTCCTCGTAGAAGTTTGCTTCAAAGTTAGTTTGAATTGTCCAGCGTTCCTCTGAAAAACTGGTGAAATTTCCCTACGGCGAAAAGTGCAGACGGGGAAAAAAAGAGCGTTCCATTCGTTGCATTGTTGCACGCGCATCTCAGCTTCGTCACATGTAACAGTCAGATCTTGCCGAAGAGAATTTGTTAACAACATTCTCTACGCTTTTTTGTGAACCACGGAAGGATACAAAATTGGTTCAAAGCTCGCGTGGCAATAGTTTCTTTTTAATATTCAAAGCGAAACATTTCCGATAGCGGCGCTCTTTTTATTTTTCTGACGTTCAATGTATTTTGTACATGTACAAACCGTGTTAGATGTCTCGATAAAATTCTAGGTGCGATCTCGAATTCTGAATTTTCAACAAATAGTTTCGCATCGAAGCCTAAGAGAAACCTTCGAAACAGTTAAACGAGACTGACGCATACTATTGCCACTTTGCTTTCGAAATGCGCCCATGTCACAGGCTTGAGCTAAAATCGATCCACATCACCTCGTCAAACCATGTCACAATCGGTTCACTGTATCACGTCCTCCCATTGCCACGATTGGCTCTCCCCCATTAGCTTGTTTCCACGTACCATGATCCTCGGTCGAGATCATCCTTAAATCACCCACACCTGATAATCCAATCTCTGATTACTATACACCCTCTCCCTGTCTCTTCACAGGGATCGCTGAGTCGTGCGTTCGGTCTGCGGCCCAGAAGCGAGAAGGCCTCCCCTTCGTCATCCTCGGACACGGGAAGCCTGGCGAGCCAATACATGAGCAGTGCTCGCAGCAACTCACCCCCGCCGCCCCAACTACCGCCAAGGCCCATGACAGGCGCGAAGAGGCATCGTCGAGTGAAGAGCATAGGTGACATCGATTACATAACGACCGCGGCCGTTAGTACTCCAGTCTGACAAGAGGGTAGGCCCCAACATCCGGGGCCTTATCGAAGCTTGAGCGAGCGTGGATACTCGTCTTCGTACTCCTCCTCGCAATACGGCTCGTATTCCGGGTACAGCAACGTTCTGACTGGGGATCAATATCAGTATCAACAGACTGGCAATTATTACCAGCTGAAGGGTGGATACTATTCGCCCCAGAGCACGGGCCCACCTTTCCCTGGGGTTCAGAGATACGGGAGTCTGGCCGAGGAGGCTTGGTCTTGTTCGGCGAAAGACGATCACGTTGGAAATATTAAGACGAATCCTAGGACTTATCTGGCTTAGCTATTTTTAAGATTGTTCGTGAGAATTCCGAGCGAACGGCGATGCGTACCTTCTGTTTTGCGTTAGGGAGGTTTTTGCGACGTTTCAAGACATGTGTGATCGACGATGTAACGTCGAGTCGTTACCGGGAGCATTAATTAGAGTATTGGGAATCTGGAATAGAAAGGCGCGCTGTTGATGAAACGGCTATTATTTATTTTTTGTGGGAAATGACTTTTGGAGGGGCTCAACAGCATAACAGAGCCATACAGGGAACTTGGATTTCGTCGTGTGAGATCTTGTTAGAACAGTTTTAGATTTCAGGATTTATTCTGTCCAGTCTGAACCGTCACGTACTACCCCCTGAGCGTGGCTATTAATCTCGAAAACAAATTTATGCTGACTACGATTGCAATGATCAGACAATTATTTGGATTTGATCTGAATCGCATTGAATACCCATCGATAAATCGGCGGTACGGCTGCTGAAGGTTCGCGTACTCAAAAGCTGAATGAATAAAGAAGGAAGGCGACCAATTAAGTAAAGGGGATTGTTTGGACGTTAGTGTTATATCTATGAAATTTCGCGTGGAGCGAAACGATATTCGCGACTGATATCACCGTTGATTATGCAACGCCAGTCATCGTTGATCGCAGAATACTTGCCGTTTATCTGAATGTTTATTAGAAATCTAAGGACCCCGTTAGCCGATGTCGTTCCGGAGTTAACTATAAGACTGTCGTTTGGATTTGAGATCCGAGTGATTCTCTGACTAAAGTTAGCGATCTTTCGGAGATATCAGAGAGCTCATAGTCGGTAAGCTTATGTATATTAACGCAGAGTTGCGACCTCTTCAGAAATACGCACTTTTCGTTTGAGAAATTGACATTGGAGACTCTTCGCGCAACGAGCTTTAGCTATTGCCGATGAGGGGGATCGATAGTATACGCCCGTTGCTTATCAACCAAAAGAATAGGAGTATTCGATGAGAACGGTCGCGAACGGTATCTATTCTCTGCACGAAATCTTTGAAACATTACTGTCCGCGTAAAACAAGCACATTAACACACTCACTGCCACGGACGCTGACAAAATATGACAAACGTGTAGCTAGAATTTTGCACACAGAATTTGTTTTACGATCAACATTTGCGGACACTGGATTGAGAGACTTCGTGATACTACTTTTATTTTCGTGTATGCAATAACAGTCACATGAGCTGTCTCAAGGGGCTCCGCACTTACTTGCGCCCTTCAGGGACCTTACGTCCACGTCCTTGAAAGTTACTTGTACACACTTGGAAATATTAATACGTAATTTATGAAACACCTTGCATTTTTATCATCATAAAGTGTCGCGAGTAAGAACAACGAGATCCTTGTAAAATATACATGGCAGTGACTGTGTTAAGAAAGTACAAGGGCTTCCATCCAAGGTGTCCAAGTATAGTTCAGGCCGATCAATAAACTACAAATACATTCCATTTAGTGTTTTCCGGTAAGCATTGCGTAAGTACAGACGGAATAGGTGAAATCTCGATTATTTTACCCAGAAATGGAATAGTCTAACAATAAGATCAACGACCAAATTATTCACCGGGGAGGAAAACAGAATACGTATTTTTACGATCGATAGCTTTGCTCGTTCAAGCCACCGAGTCGTTCTCTCCATCTCCCGTCTCTCCCTTTCTCTTTCTCTGTCCTCCTCCCTCTCTCTCTCTCTCTCTCTCTCTCTCACTCACTCCTTCCCTCTCTCTCTTTATAGCCGCCTTCTCCCGCGTTGGTGGTATCCGTAATCCGTACGTCTATTAAGCGCATAACAAAATAAGAGAAACGCTATTTTCCATGGAACGCACACGCGTATTAATTCTGGTAAATTTACATCAGAGCTGTTAAATATGTCGCTTCAGTAATAGAAAAGTGACATAACTCAAAACCGAACGCATTTTTTAATTTTAATTTTAATTTGCGTAACTCCATTTTCTTTCCGCGTTAGACTTTCAATAATCTATCGTAACACTAATGTAACATTACTAACGCAACTTTTGCGTTAGGCTAACGCGAATTTTTTTCATTGTCCAAAACATTCTAACAACGAAGCGATATTTCACGAGATATACCCCTCGCTACTCCTCTCGACTTTTACAGCAGGGGTGATTGACGTTTGCGACGAAACGAAAAACGGCTCTGACTAGCACGAATGTAATAAGGTAAATTAGGTTGGCGTGTTTAATGGTGGTACGAAACTTCAATATAAAGTTGCCAATTGTTAACTTACTTAATTTTGCCTTACAATATTGAGAGGAGACGCGACTCTACATGTATGAGGCTACACGTGCGAATCGCTTTATTTCCCAGGATTAACCATTTTTCGGAAGTATGGTCCCTTTACAAGTACGCGTGGGGTGTATTTAATTGCATGAGTTCTATGCCAGAATCCAGTCGACGATGTATTTATACGGGACAGGGTGGAGCGGGGGGGGGGGGGGGGGGGGTTATTAATTGTTATAACAAATTATAATAATTAATAGTAGATATTAAGTAACTTCGATGCGATCGCTTCAACTGTCAGTGATGAAATTGCGCGTCATAAATCGAGTGTATTCAACGCTTGCGTGACCGGAAACAATGTTTTGTAAGATAACGTTCGGATATCGATATTTATTCGTAGATAATGATTTCAACGTATTTATGCTCGGTGTTAAATTATTTCGATTCGACGGTCTGGATCATGTATCGTTAAATGCCGGACTAGTATTATCGCCGTTTCGCGCGACTAAACGGCGACTCAATACTCAAAGTAATTGTAATTTTCCGTACCTAAGTAATTTATTTGGATAAATTAGTTTAGGTCTAATTTATTTTGCACCCACTGAAAGGCCAGGATACCGACGTCGATTTCTATCGATTGAATACATTCATGGTCGATGGAGAAATTTGAATCTAAAGTGTCTGGTAACTTTGTGAACGTTGCATTAACAAAGCGACCAATGATGAAAAGAAACAATGTAAATGTGCTCAGTACCGTCTGTATATATTTGTGTGAGCTGTATCTAAATATTTGAAAAAAAATGGAATAAACGATTGCCTTTACCTCCGTTTTTTTTATAGTTATACGCTTTCTATTTGCGTACATATTTTCTGTATTACGTACCGGGGTATTTCTTACATAAAGAAAAATCTTAAACATTCATACTGTCAGGTTGAAACGAAAATTTTTATGTAAGTTCTATCATTGAAAATTATGTGTATCTGTGTTTCAGATATATATGGGGTGTCTCATTTTAATCTTTCCACGCGATTATATCGAAAAATATTCATTATTCGAAAAAAGTGTTTAAACAAAACATACTCTGTCTGAAGGAGGACATTCAATGGTGGACACTGCTTTTTCTGTGTGGAGGCGCTTCCGAGATTTGAAGGTGCCCTTTGTTTTTTTTTTTTAATGGAAACTGTTTTTTTTACGCTAGACACATAGCTTAGCTCATAAGAAATAAGTACAGTATCGCACAGTGATGCAGTCCCAATGGTGATTAACAATACCATTACACAACCCTGTCGGTGTGTTTGCTTTCGCACTTGTTCGAGGCCACTTGAGAAGAGCCAGGGCACCCTGTGGATCTCGGTAGGCCTTGTTTACACCCGCGACTGCTATGGACTGCTTCCTCGTTCGAAAAAACGAATGCGAAACAAAGACCCTCTCACTTCCTCCCTCGCTCCCTCGCGGTCGCTCCGTGTAGAAACTCACGGACGAGAGTTCGCATAGTTGTATTGCGACTACCCACTCTTACAAGCGAGAAAGACAGCACGTTGGTTTCGGCAGGCCTCGCTTATACCCTAGGCCTGCTATGGACTGCATCCTCGTTCGAAAAATCCGAATGCGCCGTATAAGGCCCTCTCACTTCCTCCCTCGCTCCCTCGCGGTCACTCCTGGTAAAACCCACGGACGAGAGTTTGCATGGTTGTATTGAGACTACCCCACTCTTAGAAGAGAGAAAGGCAGCACGAAGCCTCGCTTATACCCGAGGAGTGTTAATAATGAATTTAAAAAAATAATTATTATATTACAAAATTAATTATTGTATTTCGTTATGTAACATCGATGATATAAAAGTATTCAACCAAAGGATTTGAAGTAAATCATCGGTAAAGGTGATCATCGAAATATGTCCAATAAAACAGCATTGACGTTACATAACGAAATACAATCATTAATTTTGTAATATAATAATTAATTTTTTAATTCATTATTAGCACTTCTCGGGCATAAGCGAGGCCTACCGAAACCAACGTGCTGCCTTTCTCGCTTGTAAGAGTGGGGTAGTCTCAATACAGCCACGCGAACTCTCGTCCGTGAGTTTCTACCAGGAGTGACCGCGAGGGAGCGAGGGAGGAAGTGAGAGGGTTTTATGCGGCGCATTCGGATTTTTCGGACAGGGATGCAGTCCATAGCAGGCCTAGGGTATATCGCGTATGGTGCATGTGCCTGCACCATAAAGGTATCTTGCGTCAATTTGTTTAATGAAAAGTATTACAACGCCGCTAGAATACAAAAATGGGTAGATAAAAATCTCAATGTTTTAGTATTTAAGTGCTCGCTGAGTATTAGTTGTGGGGGGGGGGGGGGGGGGCAAAAATTAAAAATGACGGCGATTCTGCCCCCCTAGCAATACGATATTACGTTGGGCCGCATGCGACCCACTCACGACGGGTTGGCCAGCGTGGCCTAACAAAGGCGATACCGGTGTTAGGTGGTGTTAGACTAGTCAGTGCTACCAATTGTTGGTGCTTCTGTCGCCTTCACGCGTAACTCCGCGTAACCCGAAGCCAGTAAATCCAAATTCATCAGCGTAGTGCGTCGCAGCAGCAGAGTGGCCGATTGTTAACAAAGGAACCTGTAATTCTGAAGGTACGTGTACTTTATTTTCCTGTTCTCAAAACGTGCTTTACAGTAATTCAGGTTAATTATATATTTCACTGGTTTGCAAGTAAATCCAGTTCGTTGGTATGCTTAAAACTTTCAAAATCCAACTAAACGTACAAAATATAAAATGTTTCGTATATACAACGCATTATAATATTTCCGTTTGCTTGTTTTCGCGATATCTCTTCTTGTTTGATCCAGACACATCTTACAAATATAAAGCCTTTTTCATTTAGTCCATATGTAGGACATTTTTATTGAAAGGGATATTGAACACCACGAAAACCCCCGTTCGTTCTTTCCTGAAAAAATACAAGGTATAGTTCTCGTGTACTTGTACTAATGCCGAAATAAGAATGAATATATGTGCGCACGTGAAATTAAAAATCTCGTGTTGGAAACCGTGTAATCCGGAATTTACGTAAAATACGTGAATTTTTGAACAAAAGACAGTCGTCCGCACTATCATCGGGCACCCCTGGAAACCTAACAAAATCATGCCGATTTATATGTTTTCGTTGCAAATTCACGCGAGTGTCGTCACACATTTCTCAGTGTCTCGTGGAAAACGTGAATATGCAAATAAATATCCATTTACCCGTGACGCGGATTCACGTATGCAATAAAACATGTATTTTATCAAGACCAATAGTTTATATAACACAACTCGCGAATTTTTTGTCGCAAAAATCACGATACGTCTTTTGTCTGTCAACATTTTCGCTGATCTCCTTCACGGTCGCCACGAGAACGCCCGGTTCTCTTCTTCATTTGTTTCCACGTGTAATGTACCGAGCCGCTCTCCTCCTTTTCTAATCGTAAATTAGTAATAAGATTAGTATAGTAAATATTCTGTACATTGCTGAAATCGTCCTGAACCCTGAATCACCACTCAACAACATCTTCAAAGTCTTAAATCTAAACTCGCACGTCAAATCTCACAAGTACTAGAATTGTTATATTATATTGAAAAATAAAACCTTTAAGTTTCGGTTTATAAAAACTCTGAAGTCCAGTTTTTGCACAACCATCTCGTTGTGCATTTCACACGTGTCGCTCGCATAAACTGACGCTCACGCATGCACATCGCGACGCTCGTTATCAGCTTGAAAACCTTGCAATTCGACTGTTTATACTGTTATTTCCCCTAGTAACGCGTTATCCCTCGCGAATCGTTGCGATTCAGTGTTGCCGCTACTTTTTCATATACAACACTGTCACTCGACTCGTCAGTATTCACAAACGGTTGGCAGGGATATGTATTTGCACGTGATGTTAGCTGTATCTAATAATTTTGAAAAAAAGAATCTGGACAAATTTACATATTTGAATAACAATTATTATTAAAAATAAATCGCTAAAATTTTGGTCTTTAAATATGGGCTACGCGTACGAAGAGTATACACAGTAACCATTGCTGTGCACGATTTGTTTCAAACAGTTTTTTTTGTAGTGTAGTAACTGATGTTGAAGCAGTTGTGTATGTACATACTACCCGAACATACCTTGGTTTAACTCTATCCCTACCACGACCCGTCAAATGACAGTTTCTTAAATTTCGTCTAGAGTTTCTTACAAGTATTATTCCGCGACAAGTGGTACTTTATACACACATGGTCGAGAATTTTGATGAATTTTTCGGATCATTTAGTCTTGGCGGAGAAACAAATTTTGTGTAAAAAAACCTGAAATTTTTAAAACTTCGTTGGTTAAAGCCTCACAAACTTTAAAGCAAGGTTATTTTTAAAAATGCATATCTCCCGAACTACAATTAACCCTTCGCCTGTAAACCTGGGTCTTTCATATCTGACCAAAAACGGTTTTGGTTATAATTTTTCAAGAAGTAAAGGGAGTTCGCTGCTATGGTCATCTAAAAAAAGTTGCTTAGGAAGGGGAACAGACTCCTAACGTTGAAGGTGCCAGACCCTTCTGAACAGTTACTGTGAGCAGATCAAATCCGGAGCGGACACGAAAGTCCCTGGTTTAACCTTTATGGCCATACCCGGGTACCCACTTCGTCGTATTTTTGCTTATAACTTGAATACAAATTGAAATCTCGATTTTAGCCTTTGGATCCTTGTTATTTAACTCTTTTAGAAACTAATGACACACTTAGAAATTTTTTCAAATTTTTGAACCTAAAATAAATGACGTTAAAGTACATGTGCTTAGCGGACACACCCGGAGTACCAGGGTACCCACTAGATGAAAAATGATATTTTGACCCAGGAATTAATTAATATCATTGATGAATATTTTATTGGGATCACAGGGGTTAATAAACAAACAATTACAATAATTTTAAAGATTAATTACAATATATTTACATTTATTTAACGCCATCAATACACTGAATTGTCGGTACACAGTGTTCATCGCTGACAGGCTTTTCGCAAACTGAACAACATTTTCACGTCTTCCTGCGTCTTTTGTTTACTTCTTTGTATCAAACATGACAAGAACCTGTAATGTTGTTCCTACCAGTACTGTCCCCAGGTTGAGTTTGGCCTCGTTTACACCGTTGTCTTCAAACTCTGATTCTTCATCGTAGTCTCCAAATAGACGTTCAAAATATTTATCTCTTTCAGCACGATTTAATCTGGAATTAATAAGAATAACTTCTTCAATTGACAAATATGATAAAGCAAGAAAAAGTAAAGAAAATTATATTACGAAATAATATTTACCTTGCAAATTGAGATCTCGACAGTTCTTCCACCTTATTATTAATTCTGCACCGATAAACAATCACGCAACAGTAACAGAAATGTTAAAAATAAAGTGTTTGTCACACAGCGATGAATTATAAAATACCAAAGAGGCGATGTTCTACCAACGCGCTGCTGTGCGCTCAACACGCATTCCCGGTTTACTCTGCAGTATACGTCAGTTCCTCTCAATATGTAGAACGATTCTGAATAACGCACAGGTGTGTACCCTTTTGCCTTGATGCTAGAGAGAAAGCCACGCCACGTTACGATTCCCTGATTTTGAACATCTACCGGTCGCCGAAGAGCAAAACTGATCGCGCGCTACCTGTACAGCGCTCGGAGACCCTACTTCTATCTTTTTCATAGACCCTGTAGCGGACTGGGGTGTTTACAAATGGCTTAGATAGTTTCTATTGATGCTTATTTAACACAGGAAATTTATTCCAAACGGTTTCGTTCTTATTCAAACTCAGGAATTGAAAAAAAATAGTGGTGGGTACACGGGTGTATAACAACGTGGTAAAAGCCGGGTGTGCCCATAAGGGTTAAAGTGGTTATACACGTAACTGCAAGTTTGTCAATCATGCAGACGCAATCGTTTTGCGCAAACATGCATGAGCGTCTGTATGACAACTTTGCAAGCATTGTGATTGTACAAGCGGATTGAGGATTGAGTAAATTTTTATCTGCATGCTTGTCAATCGCGTTCGTACAAGCAGAACTGAATTTATGTAAGTGCGTCATACAGCCAACGCACAATCTTTCATGAGGTGTGATAGCTTTTCTCATGATCGTAATTTATTTAATAATTAAAGTGTGGTAAATCACAAAAGTTTTCATAAGTCTCTTCGTCCATTTGTAGGTAATTATGCCAATCGCGTGGATATATTTTTAATTCATTTAATAAGTCAGTGTGAGAAAAATTGTTTGATTTCATTAACCAGTCCTTGCACCGCAGAGCACGTTTCTTCTTCAATGTTTTCCTTTTTAAAACAACAGCTAAAGCGAGCACATCGTCGTCCGAATTCGTCATGTTTGAAACACAAACTAAGCTTATTCAAACATGCTTGTGACGTGTAGTGACAAGGGAAAATTATGCATGCATGTACAGAAAATTGAGGCTGCGTGATTGACAAGCTTCCAGTTACGTGTATAGCCGCCTTTACAAACTTTAAAAATTCCTAACGACTGGTGCAAAGATCTAGGGTTAACACTTTAATATTTTGAAGATTATGGGATCTTCAAGGGAATCAACAGCACTTGACACTACCCAATGTTTTCACCCGGTTTTGTGACTCGGCCACGATCTGATGCCTAATAGCTTCGATCACAAACAAAATTTCTTGTTTTTAATCTACTTAAGAATCTACGACCTCGAAGGCGCCGCACAGTGGTCCAGATCGCGTTTCTAGCTGGCCAAAAGTCGATTTTTTGATATTGAAAAATGGATTATATTTTTACGTATATCTGTTCAGTATTAGCTACTGATCACGAATATATCAATATTAATATTAATGATTATGACTTTACTATAGATTAGGCTTGTCAAAGATAGAAAGAACGCTGATCTTTATGAAACGAGACATTGGATTACGTTTCTTTACAAATTATTTTACATAACTTAAAATAAATTTTAAAAAGATTAGTGTCAATATTATTGAAGGGGGGACATTTCTGTTGAATATCCAAGGTTCCATTTTATTTTAATTTATATATTTATCCTGCAATAAATGTTTATAGCTGTAATGTATTCAGAAAAATTGGGTTTTTACCTATTTTGGAGTGCCAAAAAAAAGTAGGGGCGAGTAGAGGTTCAAGCATTGTTTTTTCTGAAAGGCATATATGTATACTTTAGAATGCTTTTTTGATAATTTGCGTCTACTTGCGACTTCTCGAGATATGAATATTTTTCTAGGTAGAAGTTCTAGTTACGAGAACAGAATTATGCTCGGTTGGGGCATATCGCCAAACTATTGGTTTTTTGTTTATTACTCTTAGATGAAATTTTTGTAATAGTTCTCATTCTATTTTGATTTCCAACAGATACCCTATTTTTCGAAATATGACGTCATCGACAGTTTTTTTTTTAAATCGGTCATCCTTGTGTTTGTACATTTACAAATGGACACTTTCTCAACAATTACAATAATAGAGGGTATTGATGGGTTAGCGACCTGTTTTTTTTTTAATATTAACTAAAATAATTCACTAAACAATTGGGTTTTTGAATCTTTTGTCACGGCTATCGGATAAAAAATTAAATAATAATAAAAAACCATCCAAGGAAAATGGCAATTCAACAGGAAATACTATATTATTATTATTTAATTTTTAATATTCCTCGAATTACAAACAAAAAAATGATAATAATAGAGGATTAAAACAAAATTTTGTAAACAAAAACCGAAGAAACAAAAACTTTTTTTAAACAACGAGAAACAAAAAAACAAAAATGTTTAAACAAAGAACAAAAACCAAATTTCAGCTAACAAAATTTCAATTAACAAAAATTGTTAATCACCGAAAATGATTCTGAATCCGATTCAGAATAAAAACGATGAAAGATATTATAAAAATGTAAAAAATGAAAAAAATAAAAGAATAAAAATTAAAAAAAAATAGTGTTCTATACTCAAACATACATTAAAAAAAAAAAAGTTTATAATATTATATAATATTATATAGTTATTAATAAAAATGTTGTTGTTATTTCATTACAAGTAAGGTGGGTAGGTTAAGTAGGTTAACCTACACCAATTTTTTAGTTCAATATTTTATGAAATAATAGTTTTGGCCAGCTAGAAACGCGATCTGGACCACTGTGCGCCGTGGCCGAGCGCGATCAATTTCAATGTTTTTTATCGGGAATAATCGTTGGTACTCGCAACTATTACGCATGCCACCGTGTGCATGCATCATCGAGGCACCCTTGTGAATTTTTTGAGAATTTTCGGGAATGGCCTTCATGTGTTTTTAACCGATTGAGAATACGTAGTGTCAACACGACTCGCCATCGCGTCATCACGCAGTTATGTGGGATATCGCGTATGGGTCATTCCGCGTCAAAAAACTGTTTTTTACACACATGGTCGAGAATTTTGATAAATTTTTGTGACCATGTGGTGTTCGCGGAGAAAAAAATTTTGGTAAAAAAAAAACTTCGAATTTTTAAAAACTTTTTGAGTTACAGCCGCTTAAACTTTTAGGTAAGGTTATATTAAAAAATTCATATCTCCCGAACTATTAACAATATCGCATTCCGACAAATTCGGCTGCATTCATAAAAGATTAAACTGTCAATAGAAAAATACGTGATTGTCAGATAATGTTTATAAACGTTGAAAAAATTAATTTGAAATAAAGAAATTGCTCTATCTGCGAAAACAGGGCAGCAAATTTTTTCGTTATTTTTTTACAACAACTGTGAAGCCTTCTTTAAAGAATGACCCAAGAAACTCGATGGTCGTTTTAAAACTTTTGGAGATATAATTTTTTATTCACCGGCGCGCGCCTCAGAGGCAGCCGTGGTAGTCCAGTCAAATAGTAGTTTGAAGTGGAAAGTTGTGGTGTAATTGTTTTTAGTGACTTACTTTATGTATTTCAGGGTGCTGAACACGAATCTGAAGTTGTCCAACAAAATTTTTTACGCCAAATATGACAAATCATCAAAAAACACTAAAAATTTTTGTTTTTTGCTTATTACTTGAGAAGTAAGCTTTTTACGCTAAAGGTGGTTCAATATAAAAATAAAGTACAGAAAATTATCTACATTTCATGTTATTATCATTTTTTGGTGCGGCATATGGTTTCCGCGGAAAAGAGCGTTATAACTGGGGAACAAAGTCAACGCAAAAAAAATTTACGCCAAAAATTTGCCCAACTTCAAATAAGCATAACTCCGCGGAAAATTGTTATACCTGAAAGATTTTTTTTGCACTTTAAAGGGTGAAGTCTGCATTTTAAGGGACTATTGTTAGATTTTGAATTTATGCTCCCCCTCCCCCCATTCTAGCAAAAGTAAGGACGTGTTGCACTCCAAAAAACGGAGGAAGGGGGAGGCTAAATTCAAAATCTAACAATCGTCCCTTAAAGTGCAGACTTCACCCTTTAAAGTAAAAAACAAATCTTTCAGGTATAACAATTTTTCGCGGAGTTATGCTTATTTCAAGTTGGGCAAATCTTTGACGAAAATTTTTTTGTGTTGACTTTGTTCCCCAGTTATAACGCTCTTTTCCGCGGAAACCATATGCCGCACCAAAAAATGATAATAAAATGAAATGTAGGTAATTTTCTGTACTTTATTTTTATATTGAACCACCTTTTGCGTAAAAAGCTGACTTCTCAAGTAATAAGCAAAAAACAAAAATTTTTAGTGTTTTTTGATGATTTGTCATATTTGGCGTAAAAAATTTTGTTGGACAACTTCAGATTCGTGCTCAGCACCCCGAAATACATAAAGTAAGTCACTAAAAACAATTACACCACAACTTTCCACTTCAAACTACTATTTGACTGGACTACCACGGCTGCCTCTGAGGCGCGCGCCGGTGAATAAAAAATCATATCTCCAAAAGTTTTAAAACGACCATCGAGCTTCTTGCGTCATTCTTTAGAGAAGGCTTCACAGTTGTCGTAAAAAAATAACGAAAAAATTTGCTGCCCTGTTTTCGCAGATAGAGCAATTTCTTTATTTCAAATTAACTTTTTCAATGTTTATAAACATTATCTGACAATCATGTATTTTTTTATTGACAGTTTAATCTTTTATGAATGCAGCCGAATTTGACGGAATGCGATATCGTTAATAGTTCGGGAGATATAAATTTTTAAATATAACCTTACCTAAAAGTTTGAGCGGCTGTAACTCAAAAAGTTTTCAAAAATTCGAAGTTTTTTTTTTACCAACATTTTTTTCTCCACGAACACCACATGGTCACAAAAATTCATCAAAATTCCCGACCATGTGTGTAAAAAACAGTTTTTTGACGCGGAATGACCCGTATCTCTTAGGTGCCGCAGCCCTGCGTAACGACCCCCACCTCCCAATTCAGCGTTCTTGCTGGCAAAATCAGTAATTCCGAGGCGGTTACACTTTTTCTTCAATTACTCCGAAGTTACTGCGTGCTCGGGGCTGCCTTTTTTTGCAAACTCTTCGCCTCGAAACGCGCTACAAGGATATAATTTTTTTATAATTTTCGGTGAGGGCCCAGACAGTTAAATTAACGATTATTTTTTATTTTTATGAATTATGCGTTGAAAAATAAACTTTTTGAAATGGGTTGAAAATTCTCTTTAAACTACAATCTTTTGTAAGACAAGTCGAAATTAAGAAAGAACTCTTTATTTACTGGGAGTAAAGACAGATCCAGCATTCGCTGCAAGGGCTAGGAAACCCAGCAAAACCTAGTCAGATCTCAATAATGAAATACAAATAGGATGTAGCTAAACCACACTAAGCGCTCAAGGCGTTATTACTCTCACTACACGAATATACACTTATGCTATACGAATGACCAACGAATAATCCACGACTGAAGATTCAAGAGTGTCGGATGATTCCACGTTGAGTAGCGTAACGTCTTGATTATACCCAGTAAGACTAATATTCCAGAGTGACCTTGAGAGTCACGCGGTCTCTTATATATTCTTTTGGGCCGCAGGGGGCCCTCCAATGGGGTGGCATCCCTTGATGCCTCTCCGTGATTGGCCCGCCCGTGCGGGTGGCGTTGCGGGGCCTTTCATGCGTCGTCGTCTCGGGGTAACGACGCTACGAATGTTACACTTTTCTGAATCGAACTTAAAAAAGCAAATTATTCTACGGCAAGCCAGACCGCGCCTAGAAATGTTTGAAGAAAAAGTGTCCCAGTTTTTCAAAGCTTCATAACTCCTCGAAAGTCAAAATAAAAAATAAAAACAAAAATTCGGGTGGCTTGTCTCACCTCCCTCTATAGCATATCTCAAAATCAGAATTTCGAAGAATTTAACTGTGCGATTTTACGTGGAATCAACCTATACTATTTGTAAGGTGCGTTTAGACGACGCGAGGCAACTGACTCACCCCACTGTTTACAGAAAGCGAGTATCGATATGCGAGGCAAGATACAAAATCACGCGACGCGAATAAAAAAAAGATAAATCTCCTTTGACTCGCGTCCAAAAATCGGCCACAGATTCCGCTCGCGTCGAAAGGTCGAGTCTGCCTTGCGTCGCCTAAATCCAACTTAATACTTACAGTTACTTACAAAATTGAACGTACAAGTGTAATTTTGTGCCAGTAAAATACCTATATTTTTACGTTTTCGCATAGTATAAACAAATACTTTGTTATTTTTAGTTCTTGTTGTTAATTTCTCATTAAAATATACAAATATCAAGAGGCAAGATCTTGGCCCGGACCAAGTATTACATGTATTCAATTGTTTCTCTCAATTATGTATGCTTTTGTTTATTACACCAATCATACTGCCATCTGCATTAGTGTACGCTTAATGTTGCGAGTAAATGTACGTCATGCAGATACACCCTGAATGACATTTTGAATCTTGGGCATTTTAATGTTTCGCTTAGATATATCATATTATTTGCATTGGCCGCACCTGAATATCGAAGCCGCGCACCTGTAGCAAGTAACATGGCATATTCTACAACTAAGAGGGTAAATATCCGTTGTAAGGTATATTTAACATATTTTGTTACAAAATAAATATTTCTTTCGTATTTTCCACTTCAGGATGAACATATACAACTTGCGATTCAAAAGCAACAAATATATTATGAACTTCTTCCTGACTGGTTCGAATTTTCACGCTTGGAACATCAATATTTAAGGAATAAGATTGGTTTTGCACTCTTTGGTCCACCAGGAACGGATGAAACTATAAATTCTCTTATCAATATCGATGGAATTGACCAAATTGCATATGACAACAAGCAACAGCCTGCTATTGATAAGATTTATAACAAAATACGTGAATTTTCAACAGCTGGTGACAAGTGTAAGGTTTGGATCAGTATTTTATACGTCATTTTAGTCAATGACGAGTCAAGGAAATCACAATCGGGTGACGCTCAAAAAAATGGAGACTCCAATGACATGCACGCAGTGCCAGTATTCAGAACGAGGAAACTTCAAAACGGTTTCTGGACCACTTCCTATCTTGACAAGACGGGAAGAATATATAAAGACTGGGACGATTACAAGAATAACAATCAATTACCTAAGTGTACCATGGTTTTACCGAAAAATGGATATTATCAATCCAATCCAACTCGTAAGGTGACAAAACTTTATTCGAGCGTATGGGTCGAAGTGGCAGATTCACCAGCATGTAAAACTAGCCGGAAAATTCTGAAAGTCGTCGATATCGCCAGTGCCGTACTAAGCGTAGGCAGTGGCGTTGGTATAGGCGCCGCAACTTTGCTCACACCTGCCGGACCTGCTGTAGTTGCTGCAGGTAGGATCACGATCATACTGCAAACAAATGAATCGATTGCGCGAGCTGCCCCAAAAATTTGCATTTGATTCATTGCGCACTTCAATGTCATTATTTACTTTGATACAGTACACCGCTACATACGAGATTACTGATGATTACGAATTGTCAATGTACGAAAGACACACGAATACCCAGTCGCTCCGACACTATAGGGATAAAAGTATTAAATTACGTAGAAAACTTACAAACTTGCTTGCACCTTTCTATAAAGTTGTTTTTAACTTTAACTGCGTTTCCACCGTCAGGTCTTGTCAGTAGCTGCATAAGTGGAGCATGGACTCTTGGTAGATGCTCGCAACAACTAGCAGACCGTAGTGCACATGAAGAATCCATCGTTGATAAACACGCAATTCCCGCGTGGCTGGGCATCGCGGGCAGTGCTTTTGGAGTCGGAGCGAATGCAGGAGGTGCACTGTTACCGAGAGTAATCGCAAAAGGTACACGTGCAAGTGCTATTGCGAAAATGGCATTTAATTCAATGGTAATGGGAAATTTAACTGTTAATGGTATTGGCGTTGCGTATCAAGGTTGTTCCTTGATCCAGAAGTACAGGGAAAAAAGAGGAATCGCTCTTGCGGATATACTTAGGTTCACTACCCACGTTTTCTTCTTCAGCAATGCCATAGTAAATGCGAAATTAGCCAGTGGGTTTATAAGCTCCACTCGGGGATCGATTGTCACGCGGTTTAAAGGACAGATGCGCTTCAATCGCTTTAATCGAGAGTACAATCGCGCGTCTTCCGGTACTGTAAATGGGAGCGATCTCGGTATTGTCCGTGGAGTCACGATAATTCAAACACTAAAAGAATTAATTGGCGAATATAGAAACTTTGGATTCGAACTATCAAAGATAAACATTAGTAATGTAACGTTGTTGGATCCCATGTTGTTCGTGGGATTTCTGTTATTGGGTGATAACGCCAAAGATACGATAATTCAGCAAGCCACAGCAGCATTAGCGGGGAAGCAACGGATTAAGCTATCGAAAAATCTTTTACAAATGTTAAGATTTTTTTGTTCCAAACACAAAACCGGGTTGCCCACGATGCCTGTTCCGAGTGATTTTTATGAAGTTCTTCAAGAATTATCGCATGTACCTAACGCGGAGTCCATTTTGACAATAATGTTTAAGGTTACCACAGCAATTGTGATAAATTTTGATCATCCTAATACGTTTTTAGTCGATTCTGTCCGCTTCTTATGGAATTATGTGAAAACAAACTTACGTGAGCATAAAATAAATGCATCCGACTATTTTAAAGATACTCCTATTCACGATATTATTATTAAGATTGTCACAGTTATACATGGCAATATTGAGAGCATGTTAGACGTGATATTCACTGCCTTTTATAGTTACATGACAGAGACAAAACCCGATTGTATGTATTAGGATACCAAACGGAGTTTGCGACCAATTATGTTATTCATTAGTGATTAACGGAGCATGTTATCAAAGTACGGTAAACCTTATCGATATACCATGTGCATTATTAAATGTTTCACTGTACTTATTAATAATAGTGATACTTGTATAATAATGTACTTGTTAAATATAATTGCTAATATTATTTATTATCATTAAGTTGTACATATTGCTGAAAAATGCAAATATTTTAATACCTTGATTGTCCCGCCGCTACAGAAAAATATCGATATTTTACATATATTTGCAAATGTTCGATTAAAAAATGGATGTCTGCTTCCGATAAATCTAATCTTGTGCGAGATACAAATTTTTACGTTCTAAAAATTGTGTATGTACGACATATTTGTAACATTAATACTAAGAAAATATAGCAAAACAACGATACTCTTGTTTTTTTTTTTTTGTGCGATGCAGCAGGGGTCACCCACGCCAAAATGACGCACGTCCGTACATACGTAGCCTAATGGGTTACGCCACCCTGAAATTGTCAGAAAATCGATTTCCAAAATATTTTACGCCAAGTTGGAAACAAAAATTCTGGAAATTGTCCGAGTTAGAGCCCGTTCACACGATACCGAAGCGGTCGCTTTGCCGTATCGGTTATTTTGCCGTATAATCCAGTAGCAATGTAATTTATATGGGCGCGTTCAGACGATCACTGTAAAATAACAGATTCGGTAAAAAAAACCGTCTCGTGCGAACGGGCTCTTGCATTAGTTAAAACGGTGTGCTGCAGCTTATGTCACGCGGCTGAACTCGTACTTTTTTTTGTGTTTTTCTCGAAACAATGCTTTTCACACTGGCGCGTGACAAAAATCTCGAAAACCACTTACCCGATTCATGTCAAATTTGGTACATATATTCTTTATAAGGTTCTCCATGTTTTAGCATAGAATTTCTTCGATGCGTTTACTGATTTGTTTATAATCCAAGTTTTAAGTTTCAATTTTGCAGGCCAAACACAAAACTTGGATTAAAACTTGAATTATAAAAAAATGGTTAAACGTATTTAAGAAATCCTATGGTACAAGATAAATTATCCTATAAAGAATATATGTACCAAATTTGAAATAAATCGGACAATTTTTCGAGATTTTTGTAGCATAAAACCGCAAAAGATGTAAGAGTTCAACCGCGCGACATAAGCTGCACCTGTCCGTTCAAAGCACTGTAAGTCTGTCAATTTTCGGAATGTTTGTTTCAAACTTTGCTTAAAATATTCTAGAAAGTACAAACTGTACAAGAAAATAAACAAAATCGGTTTTCTGACAATTTCAGAGTGGCGTAACTATTTAAGCCTCGAGGCTTATGTGCGCATCATTGAGGGTGGGTGGTTCACTACTGATAGATATTGACGTATCGAACGAATCAGGCTATCAGCAATATCATCTAGCGCATCCAGCATAGCAGTAGAAACTCTCAAAATGAGAACATGAAATTTGCTTCGATGAAAAGAGGGACCCATATATTCAATATATTCCCTTAACGTGCTCAATAAATACTTCCATAGAAAACGTATCACTTCAACTATAAAATCCTCAAAATATTTGCAACGCTGTACCAACATTGCAAAAATTTTAAACATTTTACTTAAAATTTCCATTGCATTCTTCGTGTATCTCATTTCTCTAATAATTGAATCAAAGTCTGGAACAGTAGGTATGTTTTTTGTTTGAAGATAATTATCATCCCAGAAAAGTTTCGTTAATAACTGTTCTAGTAAACGTTTCAAACTTTCAGATTGGTCGGTGGCAGTATTTTGAAATTCAGAATCATTCTGCATTTGCGAATCCGCTTCAAAATTACCAGTTTGAAAAGAACCATATTTCATAAAGGTCAATACGAAGTTCGCCGGGTCTAATAATAAAACTCCGTTGATCGTTAACTTGCCATTCTTGAATTGAACATCATGAACGTTATTGACAATGAAAGTAGATACTTGCTTTTTATTGATATAACGTATAACTTCGGCATGTTCCGCATGTTGGTTCCCGGCATTGTTTGCGGCAGCGGTACGTTGCGCACGATTATATGCTTTACGAAGGCGTCTACTGCGTAAAGAAGACCGGTAATCATTTAAAACTTTACCCTGAGTAGATTCAATGAATTCCCCCGCAAATTGTAAATTGCAGACAGCACTCCCCAAGAAGAGTATATGAGTTGTCAGACTTATAACATCCAACGGGTTAATTCTTCCTTCCGTTTGATACGTTTCGTACATATTGTAGACTTGAAAGCCTGCACCAATGCCGTTGATACCTAAGTTACAAGTCACTGACGTATTGTATACCACCCGAAAACTTGTACCGATTGTACTACCGCTTTTTACGGCTTTTGAAAGAAGAAAACTCGTGCCACTCGCAGCTAGTCCTGCAACACCACCAGTAACTCCTAACCATGATGAAAATGCCTCGCGGTCTGTAAGACTTATACTTTCTTCGTGCTGATGGCGATCTAACAAATTGTTAGTGCATCGTCCAAACGTCCATAGACCGTTTGCACCAGAAGCGACCATACCTGCGTGTAATAGAAACAAATTATAAAAATAGAATCCTATGGATATATTCTGGATTCTATGTTAAATACATGATTCATGGGATACGGCAATTCACCTGTGCCTAAGGCAATAGGACCAAGAGGCGTAAGAAGAGATGCACAAGCCACTCCAAGCCCAACACAACCTGTTACAGTGCTAAGTAAGTCCATCCTTTGAAGAACAGCAGCTGAAGTATTACACGCAGGAGAATTTTCAACTTCCAACCACACTGTAGAATTTAATTCCGTAACTTCATAATTAGGATCGGGTTGATAGAAACCATCTTTTGGAAGAACCATTGTGCATTCTGATAATGTGTTATTCATTTTATAATCCTCCCAACTTTTATATATTCTGCCAGAAATGTCTATGTACCATGTGTCATACGTGATCCGTGCTGTTTTCTCACTGTTATCTTCCTGTGATATTCTTCTCCTAATTTTGAAAATGGGAGTAACACTAATGTTTATATCATCATCATCATCTTTCCCTTTAATGCTATCTTCTTCTATTTCTTTCTTAACTTCTTTTGTTTTTTTGTCTTTCTCTTCTTTCAGTGTTTCTGTCTTCTTATTGCGAAATGTGACATTATAAATTAAGCCATAGCAGATGGAATCATCTGTCGCGTATTGTTTGCCATGCTCACAAATTTTGCTATAAAGTTTATCTATATGTTTTTGAGCTTTAGGTTCGTATATTACGGCTTCCGTAAAGTTAGATTTATAGAAGTTGCTCTCACTGTAATGTACCAGCGAACTACATGTATTGCTGGCATCATTAGTAGCTGAACTTTGTGTTGGGGGACCAAAAACTGCAAAACCAATGTTCTGCTTTAAATACAAATACTCATTTTTCTTATATATTGTCCATTCTGCGAAGAGTTCATAATAATCCTGCTGTAGTTGTTTAGCTATGCCCAACATGTCATCCTAATATAAAATATTGACAAATTAAGGAAAACAATATACACCTAAATATATTTCAGAATATTTTGAGGTACGTATACTGTAACTTTAAGCCTACGTTGGACTCGAGGAGTGCAGGTGTCACCCAGTCTACTTTAAAATTAAATTATTCTTATCTGATGCAATTTACGCCTGCGATATCTCTAGTATCTCTCGATTAGACCTATGTGAACCTAAAGAAAAATTTTTAATTTTGTGCTATTTCTATTATATTATTCTAATCATAAATTTGTAAATGAATACATTAATTATCTAAATATATAAATATTGATGTTTAATAATGATAAAAAGTGATAAATGCTGATTATTCCTACTTTTCACCAATAGTTTAGAGATGGGTGACACGCATACACCACGTGACCAACCCATAACGAACATCAACAAGTCTAATGTCTAGTTAACAACTGTAATTTCGGTTTTACCAGGTATTCATAAATTAAGAATCAACCATTGGTAAAAGAATACTCACCCAAATTTTATCCTGATCATCCATTTTGCTCTGAAATTTAGAAATTAAATGCTATTTACAACAAGTTTAGGTTAACATGCAAATCAAAAAATGTTGTGCATATACAAGGGATGTCAGTATCTGAAATAAAGTAACATGATAACGATGTTTAACTGCAGGTATTAGATTATATTCCTCCGAGTAAAAGTGCAACGCGTGCGTGTTCACATTGTGTTGGTTTGTTTTGGTCAGTTTTAGTATTTTAAATGCGGTTAAGGAATTTCGATTTTTAACTATATAAGTTTGTTTAAACTTTAAAGCATAGCACATTCGGGTTGAAAAAATTCAAATTGAAACTCGTTCGGGAATTCATTCAATATTAAATGAAACCGGACAGAATAGATTAGATAAGCTTTAGTTCCAAATGATATTATCAGTTACTTGCTAAAAAGGATTTGTTAATTTTACGAAAGATATACACAGAGCAAACGTATGTACATACATACCTCAAGTTGAAGATTGTTCCTGGAATGACCGATGATTCTTTTGCTAGGCTCTTATACTACAGAACCGTATTAAATGGACGTTCAATAGATAAATCGGGTATTCACAGAACATCCATTTTGGTAACATATATGCAGGGTGTCCCCAGCAGGGTGCCCAAACCTCAGTGTTAAAAGAACGTAAGGAATTTAGTTCTCGAGTCAGTCCCTGATGGCGCTGACGTTCAATATATATATCACACAGTTGCTATATATAGTAGTACCCCCACCCTCCACTCGCTCTAGCTATATATATACATATATTCTATTCGTTTTACTTATTCTTTAGAATTTAAAGGATTCAACTCAGATAGCTGTGGAACAAATTCTGAAATAATACATTTATTTAATAAGTTTGCGCGTTCGATATAATACATGGATATATTGTATTACTACCTATTCTAATTATATACAAATAATCAGTTACAAACTATAAATATTATAACATATAGATCATTTTAATTGATAATTTTACTGATGATGATACTTTTTCTGCACTCGGTACATGTTCCTTATATGTGGCGACATTCCTAGTTACTCTTCTAAAGTCCTTCCACATGGGCATCTTGGCATTATATGCTGTCCGGTTCATCTTCTCATGGTTGTTGTTCCAGCTGCTACAGAACAACTTTGCAATCGATTCTAAGGAATGAACAATACCTAATGTTATCGAAAGAACTACGCACTAAGATATAATACCTTCATAAGAGAGTATAGCACATTCATAATGGGAAACATAGAAAATATACTTGCCATAATTCCGTTGCTTCAATAAACGTCTCTTTTTGTTGATCCCTCGCTTCCTTGCTGAAAAAATGATACAATAATCTGTATTAACTGGAAACTTTTTATTTCTTAGCTTCCTATTTTCTACATCATAACAAAACCATGGCATATGTGCGCTTTACCGTTTTGAAACCAATTTTATACGTTGGCAGATTTGTTGACTTAGATTTGTTAGACTGGTTGCTGGTATCCATCTTATCTACGCTAGCAATCCTCTTCACATTTATCGGGTAAGCTTATTAACTTTGGATTTCCACGCGTAACGATCCATTTCATTCACCGCGGGTTCGAATGTTTCGGAATACTGTAAAATTCCGATGTATGTACTTTACGTCCATTCTTTCACATGGTATTCTCTCTTCCAGGAGCCATCTTGAAATGATGCTCTACCAAAGACCCACTGCGCCTGCGCGCATCGTGATACTATCGCCATCTACAAATGACTCGAGCAATACTTTGGACCAGGTGGTCCCATAAGAGTTTGGGTACCCTGGTCCCCAGGTGTCCCGCAAATGCTCGTACTCTGACGTGTGACGTGTTACGCCGGCTCCACACATTGGTTTGTAACGTCCCTCCGGTGCCAGCACCCCCCACCATTTCTGAGGCCCCTCCGCTTCCACCAGATACACGCGATCAAGGCACGCAAACAGAAAAGCTCCAGTCAGCAAAGAGGAGGCGAAAAAAATTAAACCTATAAAAAAAAACTTATATACTTTATCTTACTTTTTCTAAAAATATAATTTTGTTAAAACCTAATTTATTGTAGTTACTCTACAAACACCCAAATTCAAGTCAAATCTCCCGCCTAACCCCCACCGCTAACAAAAACAAGGCAAAACGACCCACCAGTGGGCGCTATCTCTTCACAACCTCCGTTCCTAAGAAACAGCTCGATCAAGGTTGAAAAACAAAGCTTTCCATGGGAAAGCCTTGACCAATAGTAAAGGATCTGCCGCCTCGTAAATCATGACTTCACAATCGACCATAACTTATCAAGCATGAAGATACGCCTGCTCCGACTATAACTATCATATTGGTCCTGAGACAGTAAAAAAGCCTTTCGAATTAAATCATTTGAAATAAATTTCACCCTCTCTTGAGGTTGCATGGAGCCACTGGGTTGATTATTCCGTGTAGAAGATGAATACGCTCTGTTGATACAGCTTTCGTTTCTGTTCTTGTTCTTATTGTACATCAAACTATCAATTTCGTGCATTATTTCAATTCTTTCTTCTTCATCAAATTATTTTATTTTTTTGGATAGCAGCTGGCAAAATAAATTCACTTCGTCTATCTCCCGCTCTGATCTTGCAGACATAGTTTTTAAAATACCAACTGCTTGGTCCATTTGTTTTTTTGCCTGGTCAACCTCAAAGCATGTTCGACGCTTTTTAGCCAAAAAAGGTGTCGACGTAGGAATAGCTTGGCTTTCAATGTGTTCATTTTCTTTATTAAGGTCTTCCAATTCTTCAATTTCAGTCGAAAATAAAGTCTAAAAGAAACATATTCTTATACTTAGGTTATTATTATACATATAATCAAAAACTATATCTAACCAGTTATTATTAATATTGTTAATCACAAGGATTTAATACTACTACTACACAAATACTAATGTTTTTTTTATAGTTTCAGTTGCCTGCGACTACTGAAGAATGGCTTGGAGTAGCACAAGAATTTGAAAATACTTGGCAATTTCCTCATTGTTTGGGGGCTATGGATGGCAAACATGTCAACATACAGGCTCCTATCAATAGTGGATCTGAGTATTTTAATTATAAAAGTAGTTTTAGTATAATACTATTAGGAATAGCAGACAGCGACTACAAATTTCTATTTGCAGATGTTGGGACTCATGGACGCATGAGCGATGGTGGAGTTTTCCATGATAGTTTACTTTACCATAAGTTTCAGGAAATCGATACATTACCGCAATCAACTTCCCTTCCTGGTAGAAATCTGCCTGTTCCATATGTGTTTGTTGCAGATGCCGCCTTTGCATTATCAGACAGAATCATGAAGTCTTATCCTGGAGTACCACCGAACGGAAGTCAGCAAAGAATATTCAATCAGCAGCTGTCACGTGCCAGAGTCGTAATTGAATGCACATTTGGAATAATGACCTCAGTTTTTTGAGTTTTCCAAAAACCAATGTTGTTGGAGTCGGATAAAGCAACGCTAATAACACTAACATGTGTAATACTGCACAACTTTTTAAAAAAAAGCAGAACTTCACAAAATATGTACATACCTGAAGGAACGGTACAACGTGTCCTACAAGAAAACCAGACATTACTACCGCTAACTAACATACCAAGGGGACCAACACAAAATGCAAAGGAAATACGAGACGAATTTGCAGCTTACTGTTATTCACTCAGACATTAAATAAGTTACTTACTATTAATAATAAAACACCTAATACAATACCGCCTTGTTTCAATCTACTTCCCGCTAATAAAAACATGTAATATAATAAGCTTTGTTTCAATCCACTTACCTCTGTATTTATTGTATTAATATTCTTTTTATCATAAATCTGTCCTAGAAAACTGTCCATTAAATTGTATGCAAACCACGTAGGCCGAAATATTTCAGTAGTGGATGCTCTTGAACGAACAGATTGTTTAGCTTTCTTTTGGTAAAGCCTATAAGTCGACATTAACGACTCTTTCTTTTTTTTTAAGTCCGGTATGGTGGCATTCAAAGAAAATTTTGCTTGAATTCGTTGCCATGCATCTGCAACGGCATTTCTATTTTTGTGGTCCCTCGTTGAAGGATTCCATAATAGTACCTCTGCCTGATACAATTCTAAAAACTCAAGCACTTTTTCATTGGACCATGATTCCCAAACTTGATTCATTTTGCAAATTCAAAATTCCAGCCGGATAGGTTACAAAATTCCAATTTAAACAGCGTCAAACGTTGGCCACAGGCAGCCACAGGCAGGGGTGGTCATCTCCCCTCTTGTAGCACCGACGACACTATTTTACGCGCCACCTACAGGGTAGGACCGCTTTCGAAACTACAATTTCCAATATGGCGACAATGCGGGATATTTGAATCCGAGTTTGAAGCTTAATATTACTATTCACGGAAGACAATACGCAGAGAAGTCTCAAGAAGTCTCCACTGTTAACGACATTCGTGTGACATTCCCTGGGTGGCCACGGGGCCACAGGCAGCCACAGGGTACCCAAACTCTTATGGGACCACCTGGTCCAAAGTATTGCTCGAGTCATTTGTAGATGGCGATAGTATCACGATGCGCGCAGGCGCAGTAGCTCTTTGGTAGAGCATTATTTCAAGATGGCTCCTGGAAGAGAGAGTGCCATGTGAAAGAATGGACGTCAAGTACATACATCGGAATTTTACAGTATTCCGAAACATTCGAACCCGCGGTGAATGAAATGGATCATTACGCGTGGAAATCCAAAGTTAATAAGCTTACCCGATAAATGTGAAGAGGATTGCTAGCGTAGATAAGATGGATACCAGCAACCAGTCTAACAGTAAGTCAACAAATCTGCCAACGTATACAATTGATTTCAAAACGGTAAAGCGCACATATGCCATGGTTTTGTTATGATGTAAAAAATAGGAAGCTAAGACATAAAAAGTTTCCAGTTAATACAGATTATTGTATCATTTTTTCAGCAAGGAATCGAGAGATCAACAAGAAGAGACGTTTATTGAAGCAGCGGAATTATGGCAAGTATATTTTCTATGTTTCCATTATGAATGTGCTATACTCTCTTATGAAGGTATTATATCTTAGTGCTAGTTCTTTTGATAACATTAGGCATTGTTCATTCCTTAGAATCGATTGCAAAGCTGTTCTGTAGCAGCTGGAACGACAACCACGAGAAGATGAACCGGACAGTGTATAATGCCATGATGCCCATGCGGAAGGACTTTGGAAGGTCGCCACATATAAGGAACATGTACCGAGTGCAGAAAAAGTATCATCATCAGTAAAATTATCAATTAAAATTATCTATATGTTATAATATTTATAGTTTGTAACTGATTATTTGTATATAATTACAATAGGTAGTAATACAATATATCCATATATTATAACGAACGCGCAAACTTATTAAATAAATGTACTATTTCAGAATTTGTGTCACAGTTATCTGAGTTGAATCCTTTAAATTCTAAAGAATAAGTAAAACGAATAGAATATATGTATATATATAGCAGGGACGGCGAACAGAGTGCAAGCGTACTCTTCCCCGCCGCTCTTGCTTCTCCCACTACTACTCTCTTCGGTGCAGGCGGACTAACAAAGAGAAAGACAACACTCTATTGCGTACCGTAGAGGACACTCTGTCTCTGTCATTGTATTGGTAACGGATACGAAAAAACAAAAGCTCGCGCGAACAAACGCGTGACAGAGTCGCTGGAGATGGTAGCTAAACCGACCTGCCTTCCCCTCACGGGCTCTTCTGAGCCCTTTTTTTTTTTTTTAATGTTGACAATGAGATGTAGGGCAAACGGTGATGAGGATACGCCTATATATCTCAGCACCCCCCTATCGGAGTCGTTCCTGGGAGCGCGTAGCCCCCTTACCGACCGAAAGAAGGTTGAATGCGGTTACCACTAGATCACGGGCTCTTCTGACAATGAGCCCCAGTCAGCCCCAGTTCGCCGTCCCTGATATATAGCTACAGCGAGTGGAGGGTGGGGGTACTACTATATATAGCAACTGTGTGATATACATATTGAACGTCAGCGCCATCAGGGACTGACTCGAGAACTAAATTCCTTACGTTCTTTTAACACTGAGGTTTGGGTACTCTGGTTGGCCAATGTGTGGCCGGCATATCGATATTTGCGCCAACGCCTTTGATGTTTGGCTGAAAAACCGACAAGCGACGGATACGCGCCAATGTTGGGGCCAATGTTGGTACCAATGCTATTTTGTCGATCCACACATTGGACGAATATTGTTGGCGCCAACGTTGGAACCAATGTGTGGACCCGGCGTTACGCGTTACACCTGGTATAATTCCAAGTAGATTTTTCGTGATCGAAAATGTTGGTTGCACTTTAATTAACCCGTCGTTAATTGAGTAGGGTAATGTACTGCGCGCCGAGCAGGAAAAGGAACCTCATTTTGTCCCACTCAGTCCCCAAGCTGCCCTAAGCGCACCTAAGCGTCTAATTTGCTCTCTTCGTCGGGCATTTCTACACGAGCCTATTAGTGTGCGTGGAAATTTTGCCAATGGCGAAAATGCGTGTGCCCCGTCTCTATGGTTGTGTTGGAATAGCTAGCACCCAAACGCTACAACTAATCTGGCCGCATTTTTCTCAGATGCCTTCTCTTGATCGACGCACAGTATTGTTTATGTTTCTAAAAAATGTTTATCGGTCTACATATTTTTAAGAGTTATCACAGTCAATACTGCGAAATATGGGAACAGTAGTATTAGTAACGTAAATTCGTATAACACGTTCTAAGTTTTGAACAATGGGGTACGAAAAATTTCAGTCAAAGCATAAATTGGAGTAAAACAAGGAAACGGAAAATTATTTGCTCAAGCTATCACTTTCTACAACAATTGTTGGTTAGCCTGAAGATTGGCAGCATCGTACTACCCAGTCTACAGTCTACACTGCCGAACAGTGTTTCTCAATTATTGCCCATAGATAAAGTTCACACCAGGGGTGCTCAAAGTTTTTATAATTAGATACTTGGAAATTTCTTTAATGAATCGTAAACTGCTTGTATAAAATGAGATGTAATATAACAATACAACAAATCAATTCGACCAAGTATAGAATTACTCGTTCTGTATAAAATATAGAGGAACCGAATATGTACATATATAGTACATAAAATATCTCTGTCAGTACCGAAAAACCGATACAGACGTTTTAACAATTTCGTTTATTTTTCTCCACTACGTTAAACGGTCGGAACGCCATCAAGACCATCATACATTCGATAGAAAAAATGCAGCATAAAAACTTGGAATAAAATCATCGGAACGTTCATGAGTAAACGGACACTCAATCGTTCTTCTATTTATCGCTACACACTGAAAGAAAATGCTAGAAACTTAAGCGCCCCTAGCGGAAATAAAATGAACTCAGTAAAACCGAGAAAGCAGTGGACCGTTCCATATTCAGTTTCATCCTTCGCTTCGAGCCTGGCTCGAGGCTCCCCTCAATTCGTCCTACTGTCCTTCGACGCCAATAAAAAAACGATCGAAAGGAAGAAAGTAATCTCGGGCCAAGTTCCTCCTCCAATTTTCGAATTCCTAAATCATAAAAAGTCAGTACTCGTATATTCGCATATCGCGTAGCAGATATAATACGCTGTTCTTCTACTTTGCTCAAAAAGATTCCACGAGCTAGCGCCGCCGCGAGAGAGTGACGGTAACAATCGGAACTAGTTTTTCTGGCGAATCGATATTCCGCTCAAATATTGACTTCGCGATTGTGCGTGGTGTCGCAAGCGAGTCGTGCAGTAGGCGGCGATGCTCTTTTAAAAAATTTCACGGTATTCTCGCGAGTGATAAAGCTGAAAGTGATAGGTGCACGGGGAACTTGATTATCGGAGTCAGCTGGAGACAGGGAGCCAGGGGAAAGATGTTGCTTCCCGTTATATGTGCTGTGGTTTTCGGGCTGGCCCTCGGTCTCTCCCACGCGAGCATTTCAGCCCTAGAGTCTACACCGAGCTCCTTCAACGATCATGGAGGTGATTTTCGTTTCTCTTTTACCCATGCCCTACATTCACCCGACCGCCTCAAAGACCCTTTTTTTCGTCTGGAAAATGGCCGCGTAGAATGGATTTCGATGCGTCCCGTAAAGGCTATCCGTCAGATTTCCATTTTCGTGCGAGACCTGAAATACGGTGAACTTGCAGGTGCAATTGTTCTCTCTTTTTCCACTTCGATGCTCACCTCTCCCTTCTCTCTCCCTCTCATGAGCACCTGCAGTCACCGAAACTGTTATGGCGAATTCATTGACTTGTCCCGATAGGTGGTACGATATAGTGTGCACTGCACCCGATCCGGTCGATACGTGGAACCAGGAGAGAGTAGTTTTTTTCACGATATGTAATCTTAAGCTAGCTACACACTATTCGCGTTTCGCCGTGATATTTTTTTATTTAGTATCCGTAATTTTTCGCCGAAACAAATTTGCGGTGTTCTTCGACTTTCCCCGTCCGGAGTCGTAAATTGTCAAGAACGGCGTACGCAAAACGCAAAACGCAAAACGGGAATACTTTGTACGGCTTTTTCACAAAGATCAGCGAAATGCAACAAATCTGCAGGAAATTGGAAAGGAAGAGTAGATCTATAAACGCGAAACTCGGAACGTAGCTACATATCATTCGCTTTTCGCGGTTTTGTCGCTAATATTGTGTTCGATTTTCGTCTAAAAGTCGTGCCACAGAAATTGTTTCTCGACGCCTCGTGATCTTCCGCATTCGCAAGAACAAAGTGTCTTAGCGAAAGGAAAAAACAGAAACGCGATATCTACGCCATTTTTGTAAATATCACCTAAACACCATAACCGTCTGCTTTTGCGATATCCACGGACCACGATAAAATGACACGAATGAAAAGGAGGAAACGCGTAAACCGTGTATCTATCTAAAACTCGACACGGGGAGCCTGTGTCACTACCTTTATTGGTGGATATTTAATTCTAACGGTGCATTAGTCATTGGCGTTACAGCGATAACGATAATAGGCATGAATCAGATTTCGGGAGCGGGATTAAAATTAGAGATTTTTCGGGTAACTGATGACCGTGGTGCTAGATCAGACGCGTATTGTTGTGCAAGCTCGATATTTTTATTTCGTTTATCGCGATGGCAGATAAACTGAATATAATTTTGGAAGCCACTAATTGACAAATGTCGAAAGCACGACGGATTAAAAATAAACGACCTCCTTTTTCAGCTACGTATGTCACGGATGCTGTTAGACGACATTATGACATTTTTCTAGCCCGATAGATTTTTTCTATCTTCTAGCTAAAACATGATCCATGAATAAAAAGTTACGAATCGTTGTAATTATTTATAGATCGTTAAAAAGTATGGCTAGAATACTTTTCTCAGTGTTGAAACTCCAATTTCAAGTACACAGCGATGTTCATACATTTACCCAAAATTTCGTTTGCACGGTTGAACGAGTGCAATCGATAATTCGCACCCCGTCTCGCCGAATTAACAGCTCACGTAAAACGTCCATTGTCTGATAAATTTTCCATGATTTTTAAGATGCTTTATAAATGAGAAAGTTATAATAGGGTATCAGTCAAGTTTAATCTCTGGCCTCGATCTGTATTTTATGGTATTTTAACGGACAATGAGATGGTTAAGTTTAATAGAGCGATTATAACGGTATTATTAATGTTACGAAATTGTAAAAGATTTAACAAACGAAACGTCGGCATTTTCCGATACAAAATATCCTAAACGTCAATGCATCCCACGTATTTTTAAACATTAGAACAAGTTTCATGTGTCATTTTTACACTTCCGTGTTATCATTGTGTATAATTAATGGCCAGAAAAAGAGTACAAATACAAAAATCGTAATGTTCATACGGCAACGGGTAAAAAGGGGAACCCCTGGGAGATGGTTGCACAAAAGGACGATCAGATTTTTGTAGTAAACAACTGATAAAATACCTCTATTTAGTTAAAAAATAATGGTTCCAATTAAAGATTAATCCGTTATGTGATTGTAAGAAATTTTATTATCTGTATTGCGTGTCTTCCAATTACACCGAGTTATCAACGTTCTACTGTCCTATATTGTGCGCAATTTGTAAAGCTTTATTATGTACGCGTACACAGATTAATTGAATGTTTTTTGGAAGCGAGTTCTAAGAGCCGAGGAGATGAGAAATATTAATGAAATCGCATCTCTTATAAATACCAGGCCGGTTTAAATTTTATGATGATTAAGGATGCACAACGTTTGAAAAGCCTTTTCATCAGTTTAACAGAGTATTGCGTTTACTATACCACCGTTCTAGCGACAATAGGACAACGACACACGTTGAAAGTATTCTCTTCACTTAAATGCAAACCTTTACATCAAGTGATGGAAATCAAGTCGCATTAACTTCGGTGAAATGTCAGACGTATTCATTATCGACCTTTCGAGATAAAAAAAGACTGACGATGAGAATGAAAACACTTCCGGTCTTATATTCTTAAACTCTTTTTTTCATCTTTAATCGTCTTGTACCCGGTAAATATTTTACTTCGTAAGCTCGTCTTCGTTAACACAATATTTTAGTACCGTAGAATTAAGTGCCTATTATCGACGTAATTAACAACGGTTAAATACAAACGGCCTAGTTTCGCGTCAGGAGAGAACATTTTCTTGTGGGTGTTTCGTGTATTATACACGGTGTTTCAAAAATAGTAGCATATAGGAATTCCGAATCGAATATTCATTAGAAGCTTGTAGAAAGGGATTTTGTTTTACTTGTTTTCCGTTTATTGGTCGAATACCGAGTACGTTGTTTATTGGTCGAACACCGAGTACGTTGTTTAAATACCAGATTTCTTACCCTTTGCCGTGGAAAGTATGTAGATTTAGCAAGCGTAAAATACAATTGTTTTCTAGGATTCTCCAAATACTCGTATTTGCAAATGAATTCTTTCATCTTAGGCAAGGTTTTTGCAGATTGTATTATTTTGGATCGTATTTCCATTTGTTTTGTATTCGAAGCGTTTTCGATTTAAACATGAATATTTCAATTTCAAATGTAGTTGTCGCTATGCTTACTCGACGATTTATGAGAAAATTTCTGATTTATTTGCAATAACAAGTTCGCGTGCATACGTATTCGGCGGCTAGAATACGATACAGTATTTAATTTAATATTAACAGGCTTAAACGCTAAATGCAAAATAAATTTCTGTTTCTTATAACACTTCAGAACAACGAAACAATGGCTGTTTCGCGGCTTGCGCAGTTTGCAAACGTCGCGACTTCCTTGCCTCCGTTTAAACTTATTAATTATCGAAGTTAACGATGACAACGATTTTTCTCGGATCCGTGCTTTCCCTTTTATCTAAACGGCGACTGCATCTTTTCTGTTTCCAGTACCGCGATTGGATCTGGACAGTCTCGAAAGTGGATATCACGGCCTGGTCAAGGAAAACGAAACTCTGGTGGAGGTCACCCCACAAATACGGGCTCTCGGTGCCAAAGTTTGTTCTTTCCGCATTGCGAATAAGCATCATGGCGAGGCGCCCTTCGAGATAGTTCTGAAAGAGAAAGGAATGGCAGAACTGAGAGCACTTCGGGTGCTGAACTGCGAGAAACGACGTAACTACAAGTTCGACATCGAAGCAGTTGGCTGCAACGGAGCGCTATCGGAAAAGTATGATTTATGCAAGATGACTTCTAATGTCTTGATGAACTGGGTTAAATTTAGCTTCCATTGAAATTGCCATGAAAATCACTCCGCGAATCTGGGTCGCAAGATCGAGTGGTATACTGCAAATTTTCTTTTTCCCTTTTTTTACCCCCTCCTCCAATTTATTGGTCCGCATCTTCGTTTATGCGTCAATGCAACATCGGAAGTGTTTCGAGCTATCGTGGAAATGATTCGTGGCGTGATTGCTTCGTGCAGTTCAATCTCGCGTCTGAATTAACGACCGAAGAATCGATTCGTTGTACAGTTTACCTCTATTCCTTTTTTTTTTTTTACTGATGTGAGATAAAATACTGGAAAGAACGATTGCATCGGTTTTGGTTGTTTCGTAGCAACGCGAAGGTACATGTCCACGAAACATTTCCCCGTTTTTATGTAGAATCATTACTACGGTCATTAACACAGCATGACTTCGCGTTAGAATGTTCGCATTAACTATTCACTACGTTTAATAAACGTGCGCGAATACAGAGTTTAACGTGACGTCGAGTACAGTTCGCAGTATATATCGTAACAACTTTTTATTCCCTCCCATGTTTCTAGCCTCGCGTGACCCTCACGTTTTATGCGGGAACATATTGCTTGAATTTAGCCCTGCACCTGCCAATTGATTTCATGCTGTATTCTTGCTGTGTCTCTGTTGTCTAATAACTTTTGCACCAAATTTCATGTTATCAATGAAATAAAGTCTCAATTAACACGAAATATTTCTCAACACACAGTGGCGTGCAAATGAACAAGAATAAGAGAAAACTGTATTTGAACAATTCTTGTATTTTATGCGGGTTCCTTTTGGCTTAATTACTTCGTATAGCACTTTCGGCATCGAATTGATTGATTTTGAACAAACGAACATTACTCACCTTTGTACTTGTCGCATTTCGTTCCGTCATCTCGACTAACTTTTATAACGCTGTAACGAAGGTCTCTCTTAAATTTATTTTAGCGCCACGGTGCATATTACCGTGGTGGACGTGAACGAGTACGCACCACAATTTCTCCAACCGGCCTATGTCAGCACAGTAGACGAAGGACGCCTATACGAGGAAGTCGTGCGTGTCGAAGCATCCGATCGGGATTGCACTCCGAAATTCGGCGATGTATGCAAATACGAAATCCTGACAGCCGACCAACCATTCATCATCGACAACGAAGGTGCCATACGTAACACCGAACCCCTGGATTATGAGCGCTCGCACAATTATATCCTGAGCGTGGTAGCTTACGATTGCGGCATGAAACAATCCGCGCCGGCGATGGTAACCGTTAAGGTCAATCGTGTCTGTGCTCCTGGCTGGAGAGGAATCCCGGAAAGGGTAGATTACGCCGCGGGCGTCGGTTCTCAACCGTTACTACCATCCGCCAGGCTGGACCTCTGCGACGCGCCATGCATCCTGCGTAGCGTCAGAACGACGCTGACCCTTGCCACGGATCACATAGGGAAGGGTTGCGACCGCGACACTTACGGTGTACGAAGCCAACGCAAATTGTGTGGTGCGTCCCGCGATAGCGTGGACTTGTTACCGACACCCGGGCCTACGACTTCCTGGACAGCGTCGCTGTCGCGAGACGAAGGCAGGGAGGCTGACGAGATCTTTGAGTTCGATGGCGTCGATTCCGCTGCGATTGTGCCGAGCGACGTCCTGGAGCACACTCTAGCACAAAAGTTCACCATTGGGGTTTGGGTGAAACATCGACCGCGTCCCAGACAAGATCCTCACGTTAAGGAACATATTTTATGCGCCGCTGATGATCACAGTGAGTTCATTTTCCCTTGGTTACTTAACAACAGATATTTTTTCAATATCTCTGCTGAAATATGTAAATTTTGCTTTTTATTAGTTAGGAAAATGTTAATATTGTGTTTTAAATGAAATGGCAGTACGTTACATTTGGGCGTTTTTATCTTGTGAATTGCAGAAATGAACAGACACCACTATGCCCTATTCATCAGGAATTGCAGACTGATTTTGCTACTCAGACGCGACTTCTCGGAAGGCGATCCTAACATTTTCCGGCCTGCCGAGTGGCGTTGGAAACTTGGCCAAGTGTGCGACGATAAATGGCATCATTTCGCCGTGCAAGTCAACTTCCCGAACGTAAGTCTGTTCGTGGACGGCGAGGAGTGGCATACGGACGAGAAGAACCCTGAGGTAATCGACGACTGGCCGCTGCATCCCGCGAAAGGCGTCAACACGACTCTCGTCGTCGGCGCTTGCTGGCAAGGTTCAGACAATAAAACGAGGCATCACTTCCGCGGCTATCTCGCCGGGCTCTCCGTTTTAGTCGGACGAAACGAGAAACCGGACGTACTCTCATGTTTACGCCGTTGCCAGGAAGGCATTCACGTACCGTCGATGGATCTGCTCCAGCCAGGTACTCAGTTGCTCACCAATTCCGACCTAACAGAGGTACGAATCGACGGCGACAATCGCACCAATGTCGAGACGCTGCTGCGTCGTATTGGTTATTCCAATTCGCGTCGTTTCCCTACACCAGGCCGTCGTAATTTCCGTCTGGACACGACGATCGTCTGCGAGGGTAGCGAGAACAACCCTCTTCCGGTGCCAACTGTTCAGTCTTACGTTACCGTTTTGCCTCCGCCGCGTCCAGGAATAACCGTTAACGGCACCGGCTACGTAGCCAGAGAATACGCCGATTTCCGTCTCGGCGTACGCGTGTTCCCCGACGCCCGTGTCACCGCCGGTTCCGCCGCCAGGCTAGATGCATGCGCGGTCAGCGTATATCCCAGCCTCAATCCCGATCACGAGAGTTTAGGTTTGCCGGGCGACGCTCTGCGTAGATTCCACTCCATCACAGCGCGAGTAGATCGAGACGGCGTCGTTCTCTCGGGCGCGGATACGCCATACAACTACCAGCAATTGATTCGTCTCATAATGTATATGAATCGCAAGCCGGCTTACTATCTCGATCGCGTTTTCAAGTTGACCTGCTCCGAGCTTAGCGGTCGATTCGCCAGTAATGAGTACGTGCAGACTTTGGCCGTTATTCACCCGAAAGAGAAAACCACGGTCCCCCCTCGATCGACTCCTGACGAACCACCAATAGCGCGTATGCTGGAACCAGTGCCCGGTCACGCGCAGCTCTCTCCTCATCACGCGGATCTACCCGAGGAATACGCGACAGCCGCGCTTCGCGAAGGTAGCAGAACCATTGGCGGTCCGAGCGGAAGTCATGCCGTCACGATCGTCGCCGCGGCGTGCATCGGTTTCTTGCTTCTGATGGCGGCAGTGGGAGCAGCCCGGGTCAGAAGTGCAGCAAAACGACGCCGCTCGGCCGGCGATGAGTTGGCTGCCGAGACCGAGATGGCTTGGGACGATTCCGCTCTCGCTATTACCGTTAATCCAATGGAGAGGCTGACAGAGCACGATTCCCATCATCAGAGCCAGAGAGACGAGGACGTCGATGATTCCGGTAGCTCGGACATGGAGGACGGATCGTTCAGAGACGACGACCTCGACAGTTCCGATTGCGAGAACGATTGCGAGTTGAGCAACGGTCGTCACAACTCGCCTCATGAATTGGAGTGGGATCATCGTGATGTTTAAATTGCTACTCTTCTGCATTCACCATCCCACCCTCCCCCACCTTCCTCTCCTTCGTGTGGTATTAAGTGGAGTACTAACTCGTGTCGCTTTTCACAGTTCCCGCACAAGCAAGCGATATTATTCTTTCTTCTCCTGTGACGCTTCTCAACGCACCACACCGATTATGCGCTGCGGTATGACGTGCTGCTAAACGAGAATCTCTAAAGTATGCTGTTACAGGTGATTCATCGATAACGGAGAGGTTCGGTTCCATGGGGACGGTGAGGTACATACTGCGAAATAGTGTTAAACGAAACTTGGAACGCGTATAAAGAATCGATTTGGGCTCTATGTGAAATTTTAATGTTTTTTTAAGTAACGATTCGAGATTCGATGCCCGACTTATTTTCCTTGTTTCGTATCAACCGATCAAAAGTTTTCACGGAAGTATATTATCGTTGGATTGCCTGTACTCGATAGAACGTTCGACATTTTGCGTACTTTCTAAACAATTAAACGTTCCGGTTTTTGACCATTCATTCGGCGTCCTTATACAAACGCAAAAGCGTCATATTATATCCGTCCCCGTAGATGACATTGGCATCGTGATGTATCGATACACAGGAAATAGTTAGTACTCTTCTTAAGGGCCAAGAAAATTTGTAAGAGTGCGGGACGCTTTATCGAATAGTTGAACTCTTTTTATCTACGGGAACACGTCGCTGATGTTCGTAGATGAGAGATACACGCAAATGATACTTAAGTTTGCTGGGAAGTTCTCGGTGAATGTTTGCAACAATTAATTTATATTCGTCACTCTTATTATTATTATTATTATTATTATTATTAATATTATTATTATTATTATTATCATCATCATTAGTAGTAGAACAGGGGAACCTTTTTTTTATATTCCGAACGATCGTTTTTCGCCTTTTATTCTATCCTACTATTACGATTATGATTATGAATTTTACTAACGCTACGACTATATTCGCTATATCGATTATTATTTTCTTCGATAGACAGGACGGCCCGGTAGCGTAACTTTGAACGCGCAACGGTGTGCCATCAGCCGTGAATTCTTCCGTAATTTTTAACTTGAACATTAATCATTAAGGTCACTTCCCATTTGTGATGCGCGTACACGTCGCATTCGGGGATACGTTACCAACCCATTGCTGATGCACACAGGTGAGAACTGACCTTTAAACAATTGATCTCACGAACGTATATATTCCCCTTCGCAATAATCGTGTCTTTCGTATTTTGAACAAAAGAATAAAACAAACGCTATTGTAAGCGAGCGTGCGTGAGTTTCCAGATCGCTATTCGATCACGCAATCGGGCGAAAAAAATGAAAGAACGAGAGATAGAAATGAAAACACTTGTTATCGATAGCGCGTGAATCGGGCTGAGCCTGGGCCATACAATACTTGCCCAATTTTCCATATTATTTTTAAGAATAAGACCTTCGATAATTTGCACAATGTTCCTTCCTAATCAATCTACAAACTCTTAGCTCTTAGTAAGGACATTGCCGCGCATCTTTATGATAGTGCTTCACCATTAAGTACGGTATAATATCATATCCGTATACATGTCTGCGCATACATATAGATTAGTATGCGATATTTCGATGCGTATACAGGCTGCATGGAGTACATGTGGTACGTGCGCAAGGACACGTGTACTTACATATACATACAGGCGTCCGATCATTATTCTGTGGTGAGAAGAGCCAACCGGTTAGTAGTGAATTATTCTAAATAATGCGCAGCGATCAACCTCGAGAGTATCGTTTGTTATTTTTTTAATGAATCTCATTGTGCAATCGCCTCTTTCAACAGAGATACTGATTTTTATGTGCCTTTATGCAAGCTAGTATGTTGAATTTTACTCGATATTTTAATAGGGAAACTCATGAACTGATTTTTCGTCAGTTTCGTCATGCATGTTTGACGACCGCTCGAGGAAAACCGCTCTACTGTTGTTGTATTTTAGACATTACTGTTACAATGGCATAGGTAGTAAGATGCAAACGCATAGAGGTGTTTGAACGTTTTGTTGACCAGCGGTCCGCGTTACGTTCATCAGACTGATCAGTGTTTGGACGATGCGTGGACGGTCCGAAGATACGTTTCCTCGGGCGCTTCCGAATACGGTATTTCGTGCAGAATGATTATTCGTGGGGGATTCTTAAGGAGCGATTTCCTAGACACGTCAGACACTGCCCAATATCAGCCGTCATTCGTTATGAAACGCCGTGCGCAGACGCGCGTGGGGAAACTTATCGGAACACACGGGATCACTATTGATGAACGCGCCGCGCTGTTAGTCGATGAATCGCCACGTTCGTGCAATGATCCGCAGGGTATTCTATTCTTGAGAAATGATCTCGTGAACAGGACTGCGCATTCGAAACTCGCTGCGAAGTAATGAAAGGATCTTATGTATGTATTCATGTATTTAGAGTTATACCGACCGATCGGATACCTAGTACTGAAAAATTTGTGTACGGATATCTATATTCATAGAAACTATATGAACAATTTATTTTTCCAACGAGCATATCATATCATTTTTATAAGAGATTTGTCAGAAGTTTGAAAACTTTTTCGTAAGAGCTCCTACATAGCGACTCGCTATCGTGATGTTACTTGCCATAAATCGCAATTTTGTTTTCTCATCCGTTTCGAAAAATAGTTTCTTTTTCTTATATCTCGTTCGGACGAGAATACGCACGCCAGTTATATGCATTTCTTGGAAGCTCGGAATGAGAAAATGGAAACGACCGTTTCGAACGAACGTTCCCTGATGGCACATAATATTAAGCAAATAATTCTTTAAATGTGTATAGTATTATGCAAATAAATTTAATTAGGCCTTGTTGAAGGAAAGACATTTATAATTAACAAAAAAGAACAAACACAAATCATTGACAACACATTATCATGAAAATGTTCCTTTTAAAGTATTTCGAATATTTACTTGTCGTCTACAATATTTAATCAGAAAACGCTTAACGTAATTCTAATATAGAAATAAGTCTTCGTGCAATATTTTGTGCTACTAGGGTTCGGGGTATATCCTACAAGATAAGAGGCGAGACCTCGAAAGTAGAGCAGAAAGACATTGTCAGCCGCCAATTTATCTTTTTTCATTTTCCAAGCGACACGAAGCGTATGCGCGAACATGTATTTCACTTTCACAAATTTCCGCGCAACTAAATCGTGGTGTACAAGCCGCGGGATGCGAATTCTATTTTCGATCTGATCTACTTTTTATTATTTCATAGCATTCGCATTAGCAACTTTAAATCACATCGTAAAATCGTCAGTCTCTAATATTGTATCAATCTCGCTTATGTACGGTAGAACACTTGGGAAATTGATCGAAGTTAACAACAATAGTTCCGATTTTTTACGGGAAACAATCACGATTGTATTCGCGTGTAACGTCTGAGCATGCATTTCCCGCTTCGATTGTGAGAATGTATATCCCCCCCCATTCCCGACTCCACTTCCGGAAACACGAAAACTATTCGCACGATCTCGAAGCTAGATCGGTACTCTTTCTTTTCGGTCGCACAACAATAATACCGTTTAGATCCTTTCTTGAGTATTTTACACGACATAAGTATAAAGTATTTAAAGGGAATACCAAAAACTGCACAAAGAGACAAGTGCTTGGCTTTCGGAATGTTTGGAGAGCGATTTGACGAATCGGCGGTGCCGGAATTCTGTGCCGAAAGTCGTTGGGACAATGGCGCGAATGAACCGGAACTACGAGGAAAAGGAAACAAAAAAGGCACACTCTTTTGTTACTCGGTCTAACGAGCCATTGGAACAAGATATCAGACAGACTCCTTTTTCGACTTGGTAGTCAAGGGATCCGTAAAGAGAACGCGACAACACGGCGAAACCTAACTATACAGGTGATTACTTCACCTGCTCTAAAGATGTACTTAATTATTAATTATGGGAAAGAAAGGAACTACGCAGAACAAAACCAACTAGTTGATACTATTATAATATATATTATACATAAAAAATATATATATATCTAAGCTGTTTGCAAATGATGACATGGGAGTGAAGGGACGAGAAGGTATGAATTTGTAATGTACTATTGTATTTTGTAGGCAGCTAGTGTACGTATACATATGCACATGTATGCGTGTATGTATGTTTACGTATATAAATATATATACTCCTCGACATTTATACATACCGTACGCCTAACGGATCGGCAGAGTATTTTGAACTTGACGCGAATTCGTGCGAGCGATTCGTGGGCCGTCGTTCGCCGACGCGGATTGGCTACTTCAAACGCGAATCCATTCCCGCGATATTTTTTTTTCTTCGCCGAAGAGAAACGTTCGTCGATTGTTGGAGCGTTTTGGCGCACGGGGAAAAAAGAGAGAAAACAAACAAACGTTACGTAAGCTCGCCTCTAATTCGTATTTCAATTTACGTATGCACGTTCCACGTCTCGATGATAAGCATGAACAAGAAAAGCAAACAAAAGTCACGCACGCAACTGAGGATACTGAGAGATAAACCCTGGGAGTTTGATCAGCCGAAAGGACACAAGGAAATGTGAATCAATCGTACGGCGGCGTGGTAAAGGAGTTAAATAATCGTCACTACCGACTAGCTAGGCCGTGGATGAAGTATTTACTACGACGGCCGACTAAATTCCCTCCCATCGCAGATTGATTGTGTGTTAACTAATAAGGTTAAGTAACGACATAGTACAGTTAAGGAATTTAATTATTATGGGTAACGATACTATCTACGCTAAGCACGTTTCGAAGCCGTAACGTGACGTATGGCTGAGGGCCAACGTTTTACGACACACTGAGAGAAAAAAAAAGGACAGTTAACAAAAGAAGTCTTAAATTAACGCGATACACAGAGTTACTCGGCGCGTCTGCACGCGACGCACAGAAACGTCAAATTACCTTGTTATTCCGCAACAGAAGAAAAAAAAGAAAGAAATGAAATCGTTCGACGAGAGAAATATTAGCAATAGTACTAAAGAAAATGAAAAGAAACTAAACACGGAGATACACCACACATACACGCGCGGCCGCATATACACGCTGCACAGGCTAGGAAAATGAAATACTATCCATAACATATTATAAATAACACATATTATAAATAACATTAAGACGTCAACTGTATTTGTTTAATAAAGATGTACATTCGAAAAAAGGGAAACAATTGTTTTACAGCCGGCTAGGACCCATTGGGATATATTTACCCACTTACGTACGACGTTTCAGAAATACGTGTCATGTAAAATAAAATTCAAGTATAGAAAAATGGGACACCACGATTTTTGCAGCGAGAGCTGCATATGACATGCAGAGTAATGTGGTTTATGTTTTTTAGCGTCACATTTGTAAAATAAGATATTTGGAAAAATAATGGGATGCCTCTATCGTTACGTGGCTCAGTGTAAAGCGGCTTCAATGCTTCGATTGTTGACGAATACCTTTCCAATAAATTTCGTTTCACCTCTGAAGTATTTTAGATTGACGGGAAACTGAAGTTTCTAACATGGATGTAGAGAACCGGTCGACGATAATATTAAATAAAATATGTGGCAGAAGTCTTGTATATGTTAATACGTCCTATAGGCTGGAGAACAGACAGTGTTAATTTTCCCCTCTCCGATCTTATTTAATTATGAAACCCCTTTTCATCCGCTGGCTATGATGGATCACCACACAGGTGCATAATGTAGTATTCGTAGGCATCGGGGGCTTCAAATTGCAGATTAATAAAGGAATAGTTCACCAAATTTGATCAATTTAATATGGTAATAATAGTTCGACACCGAATTCAACGTAGTCTCAGCGTTTTATATATTACATGACGTATAATAAAATGCCAGTTTTTATAAATATCAGAATTTATTACTCGGTGTATATATATACTGTATATGTATATACATATACACATTTATACATACATATATATACATATATATGTATGTGTATATATTAAATTACACTTATTTTCAACGATAACAGCATGGGTTGTATGTTTATACAAATTCTGCAGTACTATGAAATGTTTGTTTGAATAAATTTCATTAAATAGCTATCAACTTAATATTTGCTTTCCGTATTCGCTCACTAGACATTATATATTTACAATTAAATACGTGAGATATGTAAGATGTAGGCAGAAAATAATTTTCGGCAGAATATGCGAAAAAAAAAACGACTTTTACACATTGCTAGCTTAATTAAGCCGTTTTGAAGATTCTGCGTCTGTTAGGAATTGAATGCTCAACGAAACCTATCTTTCTACGTTCGAAAATAATTTCAAGCAGCGTTTAACGGTTACATTTCTCACGGAGCTTTAAGAAGTTTGCTCAAGGGGCAATGAATTCTTTTTTTCTTTCGGGTAAATTGCCATCCCTCAAAATATTATACTACGGTAAACATCGAAGGAGAACTTTGACTTTGTCATAGCTCTCCAATTGCAAATTCGAATAAGTTTCTTCATGGTTCTCGTAATAAATTTTAAAACGATGTTTGCGGTAGAGTGAAAGAATATTATGACGATCTTTCAGCCTTGTTGCTGCTATATATTGAAGCTAAACGTAACTGGATTACACAAAGACAGTTTTGTTACAAGTTCTCGGTTGATTCCTGTGCACCCAGCTTTAATATACCTGTCGGCATTATTTGCGAACCACGCGAACAATATCGTGAACATTCTATTAGGCTTACGCATTGAAAAAATATGAAAACTTTTCCGTAGGTATTACATTATTCCGTTATAGTCGAACAGATCCCCAGAACTTCATATCGTGCGATTAATGCACTGAATTTAATATATTCGGAACCATTCTGGGAAGTTTCCTGTTACCCTGTTACATTCGTGAATTGGATTCGGTTTATTTCAAGTCGTATTAAAGTCAGACATAAAGAGATGTTATTTCATCGAAGAAAGTAATATTACTGAAATTAGATGTAGCACTAACGATGATAAGCGTTACATATTGTTGCACCGAATCCAAAACAAATAAACAAACGTACAGGGTGGGGACATTTTTCGTTATTCGTTTTGCACATCATTTTGTTTTAATTCTCACTCTTTTTACAAACAATTTGTTTGTAAGTATTTTCATAAATCAATGTTTGTAAAAAAAGAAAAATTATCCCACACTATATTTTAAAGCCGCTTCGTGAACTCGATTTCGTTGTTCACCCTTACGGTACGATGATTACAATGTCATTTGATTTATATCCTGCATCAAAATTAATTTTACGTCAACAGACTCATTGTTTTGCGCATTTTAGTTCGATTTTTCCTTCTAGTTATTACTGCAAGCAGCAGCCCTCATTTCAGTATCAGCAAACGATGATCGTTGTCTGTTCACCGCTGGCGGGTGAAAATAATTTTATATTTTCAGCGCTCCAATGCAGCAGAGCTCCTTGACACACTACGCTCCATACGTAAGGGATGAAAAACTCTTCCGGCTGTTCTTCTTCTACGTACTTGAATTTTAATTCGGGGAATTTCTGTTAAAGGATACGAACGGGTTAAACCAATACTAGTGTTTGTTTTTAAAAAATTAAGTTTTTATGAAGTTCCATTCAGAATAATCTGCGCATAAAGGCATCTGAGAAATGACGAACAATATTTTGTAAAACAGCATATTACATATGGCAAAATTAAATTATACTGAAGAAGAATTAAATAAAAGCCTTTATTGAATATACTTCATACGTACCCTTAAACGGTCACGTGGCCATTCATTGGTACCTTGCTGTATCGTGGCTAATACTTCACTAACACCGATTTGCGACTGGTCTTTTTGTTCCAATTTGTAAGAAAAGAAGTTGATGACCTATCGAAGGTACATTTGATAATACCTTGCGTTACTAGATGAAGGTTAGTTCGGGATACAGTACGATTAAATACTTACAGAATCGATATTTTGGACAATATCTTGGAACGCTGAATGAGTTCTGAATGGATGAAAGATGTCTTTCTTGTACAAAAGCGTGTATATCAAGTTTGGATTATGCGCAAGCCTATGCGTTAAACAACTGTTAATAATTTCTAATACCATTCGTAGAACCTCTTCGAGAATAGTTAAATCTTGGATCTGAAAATTGAAATGTTAAATCTTAACACCTTTACTTGCCCAATCCTGTTTTGCAATTTTTACCATGTCTGTGTTCCCAACAGTTCCGTTAACAGTAATAGTGGTGCTATCAGAAGAAACGGCTGGCTGTGCGCGTATTTTCGTTTCTAATCTGCCATGCTTCTTAGCGAGAGTTTCGAATAAACTTAAAAGCCTTTGACTGACGTAGGGATGTAATGACGTAAATTGCGCTGACATGTTGGCTAAAGCCGCCAAGCAATTCGTGTGGAGATACTTGTCCTACGAATATAAAATGTTATGTTCTGTGTATTATAAAAGTGACACTTATCATATATTAACGGAATTAGGTTTCTATATGAGAACAAATTTTTAACGAATAAGGGTTCGAAAATATTAGTTTAACAATAAATAAGTAACAATTCATTTTCATACCCTCATTTTGAACATATTGTATTGTATCGTTCGTAGAACGACAAGAATTAGAAGCCCGCCCAGTGAGATTTCGCTTATAGATCGTTCTGTGTACCAAGTTACACCCTTAAGCATCTGAAAATCATTAGATTGTAAGACTACAAGAGATACACCAGTGGCTATAGATGATAACGGTATAAAGGAAAGTTATAACTACTTACAATTTCATGTATTCTCTTATTAAAGGTCTCGTCTTCACTTAAAATTAGAAGAATAATGAGCGACATGTAGATGTGATGGGATGTGTTATTTGGAGCATGATATAATATTTGCAGTATCGGCGTTACCTGTAATAGAGTGAATTAGAAGTTAATTAAATGGTGCTCACGTTGTAATCTTCAGGTTAAAGCTTATCATATTTTAATTATAAATCAATTCGTTAACTGATCAGATCATTCCACGTTTACCAGTAATTGTATATCTGGCCTTCTCATAATGTCTTGTTTGACGCTGGAATTTCTGTGTAGTAACATGTACAGTAATAATGTAACCTCGTCTGTATTTGGAATTTTACAGATGGTACTATACAGTTTATTCAGATTAAATCTAAATACAGCAGTGCTCTTCGGTTGCGTTGCTGAGTAATCTTCTGAAACACGAACACTTTTAATAGTTAACGTGTGATCTATCACGATTAAACTAGGGCATAGGATGGAAGCCACAGAATGTTGCAAACAAGAGTTACATCCCAACAACAAAGACATTACTTTATCGGGTGGGTAGTTTTACATTATGATGTTAACAATACTAACCTTGCATATCGATAAATGAGAAAAGTGCACTCCTATACGGGTTTTGCGTTGCGGTACAATGATTTGTTAAAACCAGCAACAGTAATAATGATTGACTAGCAAGTGGTGTTTCCGTGTCACGTTTTCTTTCTTCATCTTCAGCAGTACCATTGTTGGCAACTTGCACATTTTTTAAACCGCTACCCATACCCATCGTAATTACATTCCATAATCCAGCTAAAATTGTTTGACTATCTTAGGTAGCTGAGACACAGCTTATGTCGTCAATTAATAAGAAAATCTGTCAAGAAAAACTTACCCGCAATACTAAAAACAATACTTCCACCGGCTTGCTGCGCCAGTAAACCCGGTGGTGCGAGTTCCTGCTGTACAAAATTATGCAACAATGTGCATACCATAGCAGGTGCATGCTCGCTAGAATGCGAGTGCATTGCTATTCTGTAAATACAGCTGTATTCAGCTGCGGTCTGTGAAAACAGTTGCACCGAGAGCAACACAAGCAGACAATTTACTGCCTCCAAGTGAACGACGTATGTAAACTCACTGTTAGAATATAATATTTATGTCAATTGTAAATTATATATGACATATTCAAGTACTAGAATATCAAGTATACAATTTGATCATACGTGTAGCCATGCCACAAAAGATATTGCTTTATTTTCTTACCATAAAGGTACATCTGTAATAATTTCAACTAATGCTTCAAAAAAGTCTTCTAGCCTATAAGATGGCGTTGATTGCGCTTGCACCAATGTTTGGGGTGCTTCTATGTGTTTAATCATTTCCTCTTCTCCAACCGTTTCAATAAGATACTTCAGCATACATCTCACAGCAAATAATGCATTGTACGTTTGCCATGCCGTTACTATACTGCAGATCAAATATTCTTATTTATAATCATGTATTTACTGCAACTTGAATTTTGTATATATATATATATACGAATACAAGTATTATATGTACATAACAAAATGCAACATACTTTTGATTTTGTACTGGAGCAAGTAAACCACGTACGCGCATAAGCGTAACGTGTATAAGTGTACCGAAATTGCCAGTGGTTAAATTATTGGCAAGTAATTGCTGGCACGACGAATCTAAACGAGAGTCCAGTTCTATCTGATCGTTCCGTGTCACTGGTGGACGCATATTATAAGAGAGAAACGTATCCCAAAATGTATCGTTAGGCAGAATACTCTTCTTCCCACAGAATCTTTCCAAGTTGACATTTTTGGAAAGATCCTCGTACCGACTTGGCGTGGTACCCATTGCCTTCCCTTAGACGTCTGTAAACACAAGGTATATTGCGTCGCGTCAGATTAAAAATTGAAAAAGAAAAATATTAAATATCTGGGTAGCTATCATAACTTAGACTTAAACATAAATAAATGTTTAAGATGTATTGTCACCCATCTTAGGACTGACTTCAATTGTTGTTAACAGCGAGAGACCATTAAACGAGAATGTATCGCAAAGTTAATGACGTTGCGGATAAAAGCTGCAATTAAAAAATACCGTACTACGTTACGATTATAAAGAAACGATGAACGTCAGCGTACTTCGGAGATCCACTGTCATAAAAGTTTAATAATTCAATAATGATGCAAAAGAAGGAAAGGATTCCAATTTTTTGCTACGTGGTTTCTAGACTGGGACGTGCTCGACGATAGTTTAACGATCGTAAATCCGGTTTACGACAAATTGATGTATGAGTGTTCTGACGGATAAGTAGGAACAATAACCTCTTCGTATGTCACTCGAGCACTTTGAGGACGTATTGATAAATCAAAATGAACGCCATCTTCGTAGTACTTTAACCGCGTACGCCGGGTTAATCGAAGTAACGGTAAATCGTGAACGCACGCGATTTTGTTGTTAAGACAGTGGACTTACAAAATAAGAGAAATAAACTGTCGGTCTGGTGCATAACAACACATGGAAAGAAGAGCCCACACCGTTGATTAGTGGTGTCGATGGGTTAAACCCTGTCAAATTATCGATAGTACAATCGCACCGTCGATAGTTGTTCTGACTATCGATAGACCAGATAGCGTGCACTATCAGAAAAGTATCTTATTATATTCTATGCTGGTGCTATATATGCTTCTTGCTTTATAAACAGTCGAAAAATGCCATGACTTTAGCAAGCTTCGCTTCCATCAGGAAATATATAAGGAAATTTGATTAAATACTAGAGAACAAAGCTACTACGACAGATGAAGTTGGTCACAAATAGAGTTTACGAAACGATTGTAACCAATATTATAAAGTTATGTTTAATTGTAGCTTAAGGGGATCCAACCCTACCGAATGTTTTTAAACGGGCTTTACATCTGTGACGTCAGAAGCGAGGAAAATGCTGAAAAATAACTAGTTTTACTATTGCAACTTCTGGTACGAATAAAAAACTTCTTGCTCCACGCAGGGTCTCAAATTAAAGATAAAAGTCCAAAGAATGTAGGTCTGGTCCCCAATTCAGACATGGATGATTGTAAAGTAACAACATTTCACTGCAAACTTGGACCTGTCACTTTTCGATTACGATGAGATTTCGAGGTGGCCGCCAGCAGATAGCCGTCACACAATTTTGAGCAATTTCACCAATTCTGAAGGTTGCTCGGTCGGAATCGGACCAGACCTCCATTCTTTGGACTTTTATCTTTTACTTGAGACCTGCCGTAGAGCGAGAAGTTTCTTATTCATACGGGATTTTGCTTCGGAAAATTTTGGTCAGATTCTCTCGTCTTTTTCTTACGGAATTATCCGCTTGACGCGCTATAGTTTACTTCTTAGGATCTTGAAAATGTACAGATATCCTACACCCGGCAGAACGCAAATTGTATAATTATTTTACCAAATTTTGACCGTGGCATAAAAGGAGCGGAATACTAAGTTTTCATCTATATACTAATCGCGGATCAAAACTGACTTTATTTTTGAAAGTTTGTGAAATTCTGCCGAAATAAATATCAATCTAACGAATTTATGGCTAAATATGAATATGTAGATTATATTTGCTGATAATATTATATATTTTCGGGGAAGGGAAAGAAATAAAACTCTGATGCCATCTGTAAGGAAAAGACACACATGAGATAAGCCACATGGCGATTGATGGCGATCGGTGCAATGTCGCACACATAATATATATACATCGCTTTTTATTTCACATTACACGTAAATGTCTACAGAACAATAACATGGAACTTTATAACACATTCATTACACTACACACTTCGATTATACCGGTCAACTTCGTTGAAATTTGTTCGCTCTAGTTTTTGCAGAAAACCCAATTCACGCACACATACCGGTAATCAACTTTCGCCATGTTACGAAAGAAGATGGCGAAGAAAAAAGAACTGACAGCATCGGCCAAGACCACTGAATTTGCAGCCTCGATTCTGCATGCTACAACTTCGCGGTATACATCTCTCCAACAGCGTTCTTTTTTCTTCGCCATCTTTTCCTTCGTAACATGGCAAAAGTTGATTACCGGCGTGTGTGCGTGCATTGAGTTTTCTGCAAAAACTAGAGCGAACAAATTTCGTCGAAATTGACCGGTCTAATCGAAGTGTGTAGTGTAATGAATGTGTTATAAAGTTCCATGTTATTGTTCTGTAGACATTTACGTGTAATGTGAAATAAAAAGCGATGTATATATATTATGTGTGCGACATTGCACCGATCGCCATCAATCGCCATGTGGCTTATCTCATGTGTGTCTTTTCCTTACAGATGGCATCAGAGTTTTATTTCTTTCCCTTCCCCGAAAATATATAATATTATCAGCAAATATAATCTACATATTCATATTTAGCCATAAATTCGTTTGATTGATATTTATTTCGGCAGAATTTCACAAACTTTCAAAAATAAAGTCAGTTTTGATCCGCGATTAGTATATAGATAAAAACTTAGTATTCCGCTCCTTTTATGCCACGGTCAAAATTTGGTAAAATAATTATACAATTTGCGTTCTGCCGGGTGTAGGATATCTGTACATTTTCAAGATCCTAAGAAGTAAACTATAGCGCGTCAAGCGGATAATTCCGTAAGAAAAAGGCGAGAGAATCTGACCAAAATTTTCCGAAGCAAAATCCGGTATGAATAAAAAACTTCTCGCTCTACGGCAGGTCTCAAGTAAAAGATAAAAGTCCAAAGAATGGAGGTCTGGTCCGATTTCGACCGGGCAACGTCCAGAATTGGCGAAATTGCTTAAAATTGTGTGACAGCTACTTGCTGGCAGCCACCTCGAAATCTCATCGTAATCGGAAAGTGACAGGTCCAAGTTTGCAGTGAAATTTTTTTACTTTACAATGATCCATGTCTGAATTGGGGACCAGACCTACATTCTTTGGACTTTTATCTTTCATTTGAGACCCTGCGTGGAGCAAGAAGTTTTTTATTCGTATCAGAAGTTGCAATAGTAAAACTAGTTATTTTTCAGCATTTTCCTCGCTTCTGACGTCACAGATGTAAAGCCCGTTTAAAAACATTCGGTAGGGTTGGATCCCCTTAAGTGTATTGTTCTTTTTTATGTATCCAAACTGTCACTGAAATTAGAACGAGAGGTAAATTGGGTCCAAAATATCGGACCATGGACCGTCATCATGAATTATTACAAAATGAAGAATTGTATGTTCAATGCGGAGAAATGATAAAGGACAATATTGTCTCTATAAAGAAAAAGATTAGTTCCTTAAGAGATTATCTGGGAAATCGTAGGAGAGAAGTTTTTAAAGAGATTAGGTTAGCGTTGCAATAAAATAACAAAATAATTCACGGTGTCCTTTAGTCCAAACTAAATTCGCTAATGAAACTGTACGACCAGTGTCTAATCGTACACCAATTTATTACGACTACTAACATGTCTTCCAAAATTTATAACATATTATGATATCTTCTTTTCGAGAACAGGGAGACTAACGATGAGGATGAAGCCGCGGTTTTAGAAAGTACAAGAACATTTTACGAACATGCTTCGGACGAACTCGTGAAAATAGAACAAGTCTGCGAAGAATACCTTCACGGGATGAAAATCGATTTTCTAACAGCAGCGAAGGCTCGATCGCAACCACCCTCTTACGTCTCTTTAGCGGAAGTAAAGAGAGCCTATGAAACGTGTATCTGTCGCGATACATGCGCCAAACTTGAACAGAAAGAGGTGTCCTGCCGTTGTACTTGGGAAAATATACCGAAATGGTGTCTCGAGGAAACGCGAAATATTTTATTGCGGCCGAAAGTATCGATACCGACGGAATTCGACGAATCCGATTTAAAATTTAAACAGGACATGACTCTTCTTCGGATGAAAATGTTCTCTTTACCAAAGAAACGGATCGAATCGTAGGTAACTTCCCTTCGTTGGAATTTAATATTTCGATAAATAATATTTTTACTTTGAATGTGAGCGAACGTATAGAGCGAACTAAATAATTAGTAATACACTACCGCAATCGATAATCGTTCAATCTGTCGCCATAATTGTAGACGTAAAAACACGAGTACAGAATCATCAAAAAATAATAATCCTATAAGTACGAAGCTACCATCGCAAAAGGATTTTACTAAAATTACAAGAACGAGACAGTCCCTTTCTACGTCCCGCATCAAAGACAAGCTGAGCAGGATCAACTCTTTGAAATTCGTCGATGGCGAGCTTGCGGAGTGCGGCATCTGGAACAAGATCCTGGACGTTCATGGGATTCAATCCGGATCAAAGTGGCACTTGGTGTTGCGTCCACACATTGAAAAAATATTGAAGGCACGGCGAGTACCAGTGATACAGCTCAACCCGCGCGCCACTTTTGAGTTCTTGTCGAGTATCCGGGAGAATGGGGCGAACTTTACGCTGACCAAAAAGGATTTGATTTCTCTGATGAAAAATAAGTCGGATAGCGTTTGGTTGAACAGCTGGAGGTTGCAGTTTCAGAATATCGATGCCGCGGACATAGCTGCAACTTTGATACAAAAACTTTGGCGCGCATATCGGGTGAATGATTTATTTGCGGATATCTAATTGAGTGATGAGCGCTATCACGGGTCTGTCCAAGTTAGATCGGTAGAATTGGGTAGACCCGGAACCTCCCTGCTGACTTATATTCTGCAAGAAATTGCGAGAAGGGTAAGTGCGCTTTTGCAGGGCAAACTGGATTTGAACTTGAACAGACCTGTTGTATTATTATGATTGTACATTAATAAGTATATCAATTACATTATTTTATTGTAAATACGAGGGATATTGTGAGGAGCATGTAGTGGTACGGACTTATATCTACAGCGCACATACAGATAAATAACTTTAAATCTTCACAAAGTTGCGCAAAAGGATCGTGGAATCGGAACGCCGTTACATAGCAGCCAGCCTGATCTGGTGTTCCTGGCTCTCAGTGAAGAGGAAGCGGCAGCTGCACGAGCGTTACCTGACAAAAATGTTGACGTCTCTCCACGTTACTCGCGAGCTGTCTTTGAAATTAATTAACGACTTCAACCGCATGGTCGAAGAACCCCACGTTGTTCTTCATCTACCGTCTCTCGGTTACCCACCAGAGATTCGTCGAACGCTGGTCCCGAAGATGTTCGCCATTCATCAAAACGTGACCGCCCTGAGGATCTCTTTTGTTCGCAATCCGAAGTCTAAGGTGATCTACGTACTACCCGTCAAGCCTACCGAGGATCTATTAACAATGTACAGCGACATCATCGAATCCGTGTCCCAGGATGTGGACGTAGCTAAACGAATCACTTTCGTCGCACTATCGCAAGCCGACACCTTCCAGCATCGCTCCATGAACCTTTCCAGAATCCTTCATTGTTCCGAAGAGTCCTTGAAAGAGATCAGGAGGATCATCGATGGTAAATCAGCTTATTTCTTGCCGTGGATCATCGATGAGTGCGATATGAGATTAGCCGGGAACCTCGGAGTCGCTCTTCTCAGTCCAGACATGGAATTTCAGCGGAAATTTCTAAACATGTCCACGATAACGAAGATAATCGATTGTATTGGACTCCTGCAACCGATTCACTGTAAGGACATCAGGGATTACGACACTCTATGCACGGCTTTGGCTCAATTGATAGTCGTGCATACCGAGATCTGCTCCTGGCTGATTAAACTAAACTTTGGTGCCAAGGCCAAACATCATGCCGTGTTTCTGATCAATCACATCAGCGTTCCCTTTATGCCGATTTTGAGGAGGGAGAGGGAGAGACACGGGGATCAATGGGAGGTCTATCCGAATCTCAGAGAAGAGTTTCTAGCTTCGTTGATGGAACAACTCCCCAAAGTCGTATCCACCGTTACACAGTTTTCGAGTGCTTACAAATCCTGGAAGGAGTTTATGGTTCACATACAGAAGTTTGGTTGTTTACTACAGGCTGTTCCAACGGAGAAGAACGCGAATACAGTTTCCGTCTCTCTGTTTCTTCCGGCAAAGGCAACTGGCGACAAAATAAAGTGGACTGGAACTGCCGATAAGTTGCATCTCGGTACGTACATGGTGAATGTGATCCTAAAAGCGTAGTCGTTGCAATTTTTAACTCGACTGGATAATGAATTTTCTTTGCTTAAAGATATCTGGTAATCGTGGTATATGGGCCATTCCGCATTAGACCATCATTAAATTTAAACATTCTTACTATCTGGCCACTCAAAGTTTCAGATAATTTTTTCTCTGCGTGCATGTATTATTTGTTACAGAATCCACTTATTCGACCTTCACGTACATGATACCACAGACCACGTTGGATATTTCGAAATTAGAGCCAGTTGTAAATAAATTCAGCAAAGCGATGCAGAATGAAGGCTACTTCGGTTACTTAACTGTGGATTGTTATTGTTATCCCGACAAACACGACGACAAATTAATTGTATTAATTTTGAACGTGCACCCTTATTATTCGTACGTGCAAAGTTACATTGATTGGATGAAATTCGCAATTGGAGGACTGTACAGGTGAAACAGATTCGCATACACTGTATTCCTGCTAACGATTTCTCACATCTGATATATTATTAATAGAAAACGAATCTTTCAAGAGTCAAGTGCATATACTGAGACTTCGCAATAATTCACAGCATATAATCATACAATTAATTAATATTGCGCTATCGAAACAGTCCCGCGACAAACACGTTTACTGCCGATATTGGTGTTATCTCGGAACCTCAAAGAAGAAAAGCATCGTACCTGCTTCCGCAAAGAATACTAAAATGGAACGAGACTGCAGCAAGATACGCGATAGCAATTTCGCAATTGTATCACACAAGATTCTCCGCTTATCGATGGTCAAACTTGAAATCGTTATTCGAAGAGAATGGGGTAATTCTCTTTGACTATACGTACACGCATACCTCTGTCACTTTCGTGATACACTATACGAATCGAATTATTTATTCTCGTATTTCTAGATCGCCTATAATTCATCAACGAAGCAGGGAACGCACATAATATTGCACGACAGCGAAGTGAAGCATTACGGGATGATGATTGTTATTAGTTCCTGCATGAAAACCACGCTATCGATGACCTATAATAATTTAAAAAAGCTACATCGGGTGCTATCTGTTAAATCGAAGAAAAAACCTCGAACGAATTTACCACTGATCACCGATTTCTTTTCCAAGTTGTCTCTCGAATACGAAAACTTGTCTGCTGATCCGTGCAAGTGAATCTAACGAATGCAGGAGAAAATGAAATAAATCAAACAGCTAAAATTGCAGTAAAATAAAAAATTTGTTAACTACACATTGCGCGTTATTCATTACTAGAGATCATTCCATCCATTTGGGTATAATAGTTCTTGAAAACAGCTAGTTGATTATCGAAATAACTAATGAGAAACAAAGTAAATGCAACTTAATAGTTCCCGTACATTGCTATGTTCGGACGGTGTGGGATGGTATATTCAAAAAACAAAGAAATTAATAAGATAACGTAAACGTTAAAATAATTTGGGTTATTACGTATTGTTTATTACGCCATCCAAAAGTGTGTAACAGATAGTGTTTAATCATCTCAGTTTTAGAAGCGGACGATGAATCGATGTCATCGAAGAGTACAAGCCACAATGTGCCTGTCGTTGCAAAATTTGTCATCGGTGGAGTGTCCGGGTAAAAATTCGCCAGGGTGTTTAATAAAAATTAGAGATACGGAAGAAAGTGCGTATTTAATGTTGAATTGTTTCATTGCAAAAGTGTCGTAGGACAAACCGCGACGCATCCAATGGATGTACTTAAGTTACGAATGCAAATTTCGAAAACTTCTCTGCGAGATGCGGTGTCGGATACTTTCAAAACCGATGGAATTCGTGGTTTCTACGTTGGACTGACAGCGGCGCTTCTCCGTCAAGTGACTTACAGTACAACGAGACTCGGAGTTTATACCACGTTACTCGACTTCGGCCAGTAATTGTTATATTAATTTCATTCTTGTCAAAAACCTAACATAGAGTAAAGGGAGAATGCAGCGGTAAGATTGTTTCGTAGCATTTCCAGAGATCACATTTTTATTGAGGTCAGCATCAATCATATCAATAAAAAAAAAAAAAACACTCGGCACTTATGTTTTTTGTCAAGTGACCATTCAAGGATAGGTAATACTTAGCAATATTTGTATAAATTGTATTGTGATTCTATATTTTAGAGATCATTTCGAACATTTGAATTACGCTACGATGGTTGCTTTTGGCATGATTTCTGGTATCATAGGTTCGTTCGTAGGAACACCGACTGATCTGGTTTTAGTGCGTATGGTAGCTGATATAAAATTACCGCCAGGTAAACCGGATTAGCGAAGGTTCACTTTATTCGTAATGAATCGATGTGCGCGTAAATAGTATGATAAATTGAATTGCGAATTTTTAGAGAAACGCCGGAATTATCGAAACGCCGTTACGGGTCTCATGGATATTTGGAGAACCGAAGGCTTGACCACGTTGTGGAGAGGAGCGATACCCACCATGGGTAGAGCAGCAATCGTAAATGGATCTCAGTTGGGTACATACAGCAAATCGAAGCTGATGTTAATAGACACAGGTTAGAACTTATTAATCTGGTCTTTAGGCATTTTCATTTGTACATTACGTTTTTATGTTGTGCTAAAACCGATATGGGAGCGTAATAGTTTCCAACGTTATCTTTTTCTGATTGCCAAAGACCTCATGGCACATCGACATATCGTGTAATTATCTCGTAAGGACTTTACCGTTTGCAGCAGAACGAGATGAAGAAAAAGTATATGAGAGTAATGCCATTTTACTTAAAACATTTAGATATAAGTTTTATTTAAACTATTACGTAAGTTACAAGGTTTCTTTTCAAGCATTTAGATTTTCCAAATCAACTCTCTTTGGTTACAGTATAATATCAATATTCTTCAATTAAAAACCGTAGACGCAAATGTAGGGGGCGCGCGAGGTACTCCTTTGTTATGTACGATCCTGTCATGCCCGAACGCTTGGGTCAGTGCGCATCCGCGAAGTATTCCCCGTCCGGTGACAATGGATCGGTCTGCTTTTGCGTTGTCGTCAGTAGTTCCTCTTGATGCTGCAACTCTTGTTGCATAATGATCTGGGCAATTTTCATTTTTGTCACGGCTTGTCTTTTAAGTGAAAATGACTTCAGAGTCTTTGCGTAGCCTAAGAAAATTAATTCGGTTGGATCCATGTCTTGCAGATGATCGAGTATTGCATAGACCGACGAATGGATTCTAGTTTCATTTTTATTAGTAACTTTCTGTCCGTTGGGTTCGTTATGATTGTCGGACGACGCAGTTATAGCTGGAAGTTGTTCCGCTACCGGCGGATCTTTATGTTCCTCGATGTCCGAACATTCATCTAGTAGTAGCGGTTCCATCTTAATCAATTCTGGACCCGAATCATCATTTTCTTCTTGATTCATGTCACGGATATTTGCGTAAGTTCTTGCATATGGCATGTAAGGGAGAAACGGTTCCATGTGTTTCGCCCATTGCCAGTTTATATAATTTTTTTTCCCATGCCTTCCTGTTTTCAGTCTTGCACTCTTCAGATACTTCGTATAACTGTCCCGAAGATTTTTCCATTTTCTTTTAACTTCGACACCTGGAAGCAAAAAATTAAAATTTCGTGCGGTTCTCAATTACTCAATTGTATCCAGAGACAAAGTCTTGTCTCGGGCCAAGTACAAATATACGAGGCTAGATCTTGTATCGTTTCCGGATATTATTACCTGAAAGAGTTTAATAATGCAATACAGTTTTCCCTTCACTCACCGTCTTCTCCTAACGCCGAACCAATTTCATTCCATATTTTATCTTTTTTTTTGGTATTTTTATAGTCTGAATGTTCCGAGTTAAACAATATCGGATAATTTTTAATCATTTCAATGAGTTTTTGATTAAACTCCATTGTTACGACTAGCGATGTGAAAAAAATCGTGCACACGGTGAAGCAAAATTGGGACGCTGTAATCCCGCGTTTGGCAGGTAGAGATGACGTTCGAGCGTTCAGCCGTTGTGATTCCCCGCGACGTATTTCTCTCGCACGTCACGCGTTGATTTCTAATTCTGCTGACGAGCGTTAATATGTTTATATATGGACGCGCGAGAAGTGATTGGTAAACGAATAAATTCGCGGGTGGAGGGAAACAATATCGAGACGCTACCGTCCCGCGTTTGGTTGAGCACGTAGTTCCACCATAGCTACTGCGATGCCCGCTATATGTTCTCGCCAGGGCCGATGTTAACTTTCACAGGACCCTGAGAACAAGTAATTTGCGGAATGGTACTTATACATATTTGTCCCGTTACACTCTTCACCCGCAAAACTTCCTTATTAATACCGTTATATATCTATTGTACGATGACCTACGATAGCATTAATTGATTTGACCAATGAATTTACTCTGCAGTTTACAGTTGGCCATTTGCACAGTAGTTCTCATAGTCACATCTACGATCGCAGATGTGTAGTACTGGTGTTTAGAATAGGGACGCTGGCATCGTCAGGTTTTAAGCGACAATGTTTTATCTTGGGCTGTCTAGAGCGAGACTATTTAGACCTTGTATCCTTTCAGGAAAGAACGAACGGGGGTTTTCGAGGTGGTCAAACCGTATTTACTTTATACAAGAAGAAAACTTTTTGTTACCACTTTTCATGGGATCTCGATAAATAGGAGGTCTCGGCAACAGCTCCGTAAACCCACATTTTGAGCTGTTACTGGTTCTCGTCCCGCATGACGTTCGATCCCGCTCCCATTCCCGCTAACCGACGTTCGTCTCCAGCAGGCCTTAAAGCTACTGTCACCCCAACGTTTTCCCCGTTTCGCCATTTACGTTAGCATACAATTTTACATTTTTTCCCCTGGTCGTAGAGCCGGGGTTTATCGGATTCATTATAAGTGCTACATGATTTTTGTCGCGCAAGTTAGGAGATAATTTTTAACGAGTATCTTCTACAAACAAAATAAAGAATTCTTCTTTTATAGAGAATGCAGTATCATTACGGAGTGATACACCATAGCGAGTAAGATATTACGCGGTATCCACGTTCTAATAATTTAAATAATTTCAACATAGTGGAACAACAAACAGTACAAGTGACTCAAAGGTTTATCTATAAACTCGAGAGTTAAGTAAAATTTCTCTCTGTGTGACATCAGCCTATGGCGTAGGTTGCTGCCGGTGTGGAAAGGAAACAGTGAAGAACGCGAAGAGTTGACCGATGGCGTTGCGCGCGCCGCATTTCTGCCAGCGGCGTAGGCAGCGGTAGAGCATGGTAGCATAATGTTAACACGTTTAATGTCTCCGTTGATTCGACTTCCGCGCGCCCGTGGCCGCGCGTAAAAACTGAGTAAGACAAACCACCTACGTGACAAAACTGTGTTGCCATGGGGCCATGCGCGCGCTGACAACCATGACAACGCTGTGTTGTCATGGGCATTGAACGTGTTAATTTATCGATTGTAGCTCTTACATAAATGGATTGGTGGAATATTATGTCTCGTCATACTTTCCTTCCACGATTATCTGTTTCTGGTTATAGGTTACTTCGAAGAAGGTATAATGCTACAGTTTATTGCAGCCATGATATCCGGAATAGTTATGTGCACGGCGTCACTTCCTGTAGATGTAGCGAAAACCAGGTTCGCTTAAATTCGTTGTCGGGTACAAACGAATGTTAATCATATAAATCTTGACCGTAGGATACAAAATTGGGAATTGCCAACGAAGCCACCGGGAGTTATAGCCACTTTATTCAAAGTTGCTCGAACCGAAGGAATTCCGTCGCTATGGCGTGGATTTCTACCGTACTATTCTAGAGCAGGCCCCAACACTGTGCTCACTATGTTGTGCGTTGATCAACTTCACAGCTTATACATACGATACATGACAACAGCTGAATAATAAAATAAATAATTAAATAACGCACGACTGATAATCGACTAAGTAGATACAAATGTATTTGGGAAGCGAAATATTTTAATATCAAATTCTGTACATTTATCGTTACAAATATAATCGTTACAAACATATAAGTATGTGTGTATATCAGTACTGATGCACGAATAAACATTGTTCGCAGGTAGAAGTTCAGTCATCTCATGTAGTGCCGCCTGTACAGATTTGCGATTTGTTCGTTAATGATAAACGTGAAAACCGTGTGCGGTCCCACTCTGCAGTAAGTGGGCCAGAAACCCTTCCAGAGTGCACGCACTCCTTCAGATTTAGCTATGGACATCATCATCGTGATCATACCAGGAGTTCTTCCGGTACTCTTCATGTTTTGTATTCTGAAAAACCAACCCGGACGTTGTAACCTAATTATTATATAATCGAAAGCTAAAATAATAACGAAAATTAGTTTACCTGGTTTTGGTGATATCAAATGGCATTGAATTAAAGGTAGTCAGAAATCCTGACATCATGGATGCGTAAAAGTGCAGCCCTATACCTTCCGCCATATGCACTGTATTGAATAATTACTTAACACTTAACATTCAATGTTTAAAAATGTAGTAGTTTGTACTAAATCTGTAAAGGTCGCGTATCGTTCAGCATGAAAACAAAAAGATATCAATTTATACGGCCGCCTGATTAAAGTTCTACTTGAATATTAATACGTACGTCTCGAAGCTATTAAAAACTTGGCTTGACTGTAAGTTGCTAATTGCGATACGTTTACGATCACGGCCCTTCCCATGGTCGCTACGCTTCCCCTCCAAAGGGTGAAAACACCCTCTTCCTTGCTTATTCTTGTAAATGCGTCAAATACATTTCTGTAATTTCTTCTTTGATCTGTGTTTCATAAAAGCTGTTCATCCTTCTTACCCAAGTTAATAACTGAACTAGTTATTGCGAAATGAATATTATTTTTACTAACCCATTGGTAGTCTCCCATCGGAAGTCATTCTCACCAGAGCGACTTCCGCCGGAGTTCCGACAAATGCCCCCATGGCACCCGCGGTTCCTGCCATAAGCGCCAGAATTGGGAAACTAGGTTTTGCAGCGTGACGGTCTCTGATAAAAAAAATTGTAAGATAACTCACTAATTACTACCGTCGAGTGCAATGTAATAATCATTAGACCCACTTCCAATATTCTTGCAGCTGATTGTAAATACCAAGCCTCACTGTGGTATACGTTGCTTGTCGAACCAGGCCCGCTGTAAGACCCGAATAAAATATTGAGACTCCTTCAGATCGATATATCGAATTGATCATTCTGCCGATCGAAGTCTTTTCCGTCTGCATTTGAATTCGATTTTTGATAACGTCCATGGGATGAACCACGCAGGTCGCTGCCATACTGCGAACGAGTCATCAAATAACTTAACGTTGTACGAGCTTAAGGGGTTACATACCTTTCCCGGTTTCAAAAAATCGTTTTTTTTTTTCGTTTTTGAATAGATTAACTTGCTAAGAACCATCTGTGAAGACGGCATTACGAAATTCAAATAATTGTCGTAGTTATAACGTTTTATGTCGCGCGATCACGAGCGCTCAACAAGAAACAAGCTAACGCTTTAGGATCTTTGGACGACTTCCAGCAATGGAACAATAATTTTTGTTAATAATTTATTGCTATTCGACCCATATACGAGGATTTATCATGTGAAACTATTTATCATGTGATTTGGAAGATTGCACCGAAAATTGTCAACAGCAGTGCTAACATTGTAGAAACAGCGTCCTATATTGGTGTTTGCATATTTAACGAAGGCACCACATCTTTACTAAAAATTATGACGACGATGGTTATCCATATTGGGTGCAATGCTCTTAATTTCGTCACGCAAATTGATAATCGCCGTGTGACGCACGCACAGATCCAAGCGCAGCATGCGACTAAAGAGGCAACAATTAGTCGCAGGATAAAAAATGACGCCAATGTTCAAATGAAATTGACTGAGAAAGACTCACTGTATGGCGCCGGGATCGATAATTGCATGGAAGTAGCCAAAAAAATTGAATTAAGACCTTTTAACTTGTTCCGAAACTTTAAACGCGTTTTTCTCGAAACTACGTTTTCGCAATCGGTAACCAAGATATCTCAAAAACGAAAAAAGCAATTGCTTTGAAATTTTGCACACATAATCTCCATAAAATTACGAACTTTTTGCCGGATCTTTTTTTAAATATTCCAATTTTTAATATGTTTTAATTGCATTTCAGTGCCGAAATTCCGAGCAAAAACTCGATTTCTTTTTCAAATGATCGCCATTTTGTCAAAAATGATTATTAAACAAAAAAGATCCGTCAAAAAATAGATAATTTATCTAGCTTTAAGGATATATTTTGATTTTTGTTTTGCGATGATCCTGATAGGAGATATCCTGGTTACCGCAAAGCGTGTCAGTCCGGCAACGCTTCCGTGGAAGGGGTAATACTCAATCAAATCGAATTAAAAATGAAAAATGAAAATTCATAAAACTAGTTTAATGTGCGTTCTTTCGCTCCACAAAAAACTGCGGATTGATACCTCTCTTAAGTACGCAAAAAAAAATTCGGAAAATCACGTAGTTTTGGGGCCGAGAAAGGTATGTAACCCCTTAAGATCCTGTTAGGAAAACCTGCGGTACGATAATCCCTTATCGGAGATTATGCTAATTACCCGGAAAGTCCAGCGTTTAGAAACGTGAACGACGGTGGCAAGGGTTGCTTCACCTTCGAAGGGGCATCTGAACTTTTTTCTGACATCTTTAATGATTGAGAGTTTCTGAAACGTTGCGCCAAAGTCGAAGAGGCGGCCTATTTTAATTTTGCGTATTCCTCGGCTCCAGCTGATAGATCCTTATACAAAATGTCGCAAAAGCGTTCTCGGAGAAAGATGGTGTGTATCAAAACATATATACTGTAAACGTACGATAAAGAAAAATGTTTATAAAAGCGTTAACCTAAGGCACGTCAGCACATTACGAGCGATGCGAGATAACAACAGGATATCAAACTTCGAAGTAGGTGAAGTCGGCTTCGTTAACATTTTCTAATCGCGTTACCGAAATCCGAAGCTGTAAATTTCTGCACTAGTAGTGTATTGTTATTTTAGATTTTTTATACTATAAGAAAAAGAACAAACATAGTAAAACCATGAATTTTTTTTAATAAACGTGGTACGTTCCTCAACAATAGGTGGATTCTACAAATTAACCGTTTTTCGTCGTAGAAATATAATATTTCAAACGAATATATCATTACTATAGGAAGCATATTTGATCTTCTGGAACAGGCTTCGTGCAAGCGCGACGGATTCCCCGTTTCCTTTTAGGCTTTTCCCCTGGCAAAATTTCGTCCATTTTCTTCAAAGGTGTCAGACCCATTTCCTTTTTACATTCCTGCAAAAGATTTTTTAATCAAATTCAATTTAGTACTAAATGACTAGTACAATTGTGATTACTGTAATATTTATTCTCACAAATGCTCTATTACTCAACTACAGTAGAACCTCGATTATCTGAACTAATTGAGACCATACCCGGTTCGGAAACTGGGAATTTTTTTAATCTACAGATATATATATATATATATATATATATATATATATATATACTCGTTGAAGCGTTCGTACACGTGCAGCCAGTATACCAATTTTATGATCTTACATAATACGTATTATATACATATGTATTACATATATGTATGTATGTATATGTACTAAATTGTAAATAATAAATTGTGACGATCATAAAATTGGTATACTGGCTGCACGTGTACGAACGCTTCAACGAGTATTGACGTTCGGACACGTCAATTGCAGTTAGGATAATAGAGGGTTCGTATAACGGAGGGTTCTACTGTAATTAATTATTATTAATTTTAATTGAGTACCTTTATTGCTTTAAGAATCGGATAAAGGGGTCTCACGTCTTTCGATTCCTCGACAACCTCGTTAGCATAGTCGAGGATAGTTTGATTTGCTTTCTGTATAATTGCTGTCATGTTAGTTGCTTCCTCTTCAAGGAGCTTTTCCTTCTCTCGTTCGGCTTGCTTTTCCCTCTGTAAATTTATGCAACCGAAGAATTCATATTACGAAGGGAAAGAGTTAGTATTCGCATTAACACGATAGTAAAGAGTTTTCGACTCACGATGTTTTCCTGCAATACGCTCGCGTACTCAATTTTCTCGTTCCACTCCCGTTTGCGTTCTTCGCATTCAAATTCTTTGTTATATTCGTCCCGTTTAAATCTTTGCATTGTTTCCCATATTTTCAAATCTTTTTCCTCTTGAATCTGCTTCGCCTTCACAGCCGAAAATTTCACCTGGTAGTCTTGTATAGCAGTCCGCATTGCATTTTCCCGAGCCTTTCGTGCTTTTTGCTTTTTCTCCTCGGCTGCTTCTTGTTCTTCTAACGCTCTCTTCATGATCTTGTCTTCCTGCGCTTCCGTGAATTTCGAAATTGCCCTGTACTGGCCCCCTGTTTTGTTAATTAGTTATTTCATCGGAAGATTGACAGTTACAAATTTCCATTAAATAATTAGTACCAATTACCTATAACTTGCGATTTACGTTCCCTTTTTTTTTCTTCTTCTGCTGCTGTCGTTTTATGCATTTTTTGTACTCGGGCTTTGGCGTTTCGATAAATCTTCAATGCCTTGTCTTCGAATTCGTCTTCGTGTTTCAGCTTAAGGTCGAATTGTTTTTTCTCTTCGATCGCGTCTTTGAAAAATTGGTTCAACTTCTTCTTCCTGTTTAGAATCTACGGAAATGACAATTTCGAGAAATTCTTATTTCGATTTTTTCGCGTGAACGTTACAAATAAAAATTTTGTAATGAGAAGTGTTAAACATTCTCACTTCCTCCACTTCGTATTCCTTTATTAATTGCAAATTACGATTCATGTTCGCTTGGTCTTCTTTCTCGGCTTCGTATTCTTCCTTCTCTTTTGCTTTATTATTACACTCATTCTCTTCGATCCTAAGAAACGAGCATCGATTTAAATCCTTTTAGTGCCGAACAACGATATATCGTTGTTAGCAATGCTCGCGAAAAGTGCCATCGGCGACATATTGTCGCTTAAGAAGCAGTACCACTTATCTCACATTTTCGCCAAATTGAGTTAGAAAAACTGATTTGTTCAACATTTTGCGCGGAATCGAATGGTAGGCTCCGATTTATGATAAAGTCAATAGATAACGTGTTGAGCGAATAATTGATAACACAATACATCTAAAATCCTAAAATAACAACACGTACAGGAACTGGTTTTTTTTGCTCTCCTGTAAAGTTGATAAAACTGAGATAGGTGGTGTTGCTTCTTAAGCGGCGATATATCGTTACCCGTGCGATGGTGCGTTATTAACCCTTTTAGTGCTAGCGAGCCGATATATTGGCCCTTGGTATTTATGCGAAAAATATCAAAGGCAGGATGATATGGCTTGTATACATCGGCTCGTGGCAATCTTTGCATGTACTGCGCAAATGGGCCTGGCACAAAAGTGTTAATGTGAATGCAAAGCGATGTGAGAACATATAATGAAATTTACTGCTTCTTCAGCTTCATGCCATACTCTCTAATTTTCTTAATTTCATCTTCCACTTTTTGTTTCTTTTCGTCTTCGTATTTCGCAGCATCTGCTTTGATGAGTTTTGCGTAAATCATATCCTGTTCTTTATCGACGTTTTTGATAATTTTTCGAAATTCCACTTGAGCATCTAATTCCCTCAAGCACTAACATTGTTGTTACATAATAAAGATGTTAGTAATAGATTAATTTTAATGAAGCACATTGTTTAATTCAGATTAATTGGTTATAATACGGGTAGTTAAAGTATTTGCAACTGATATTAATTAAGTAATTAATAAATTATTTTCTTGTCTTATATTTTTTATAAATACGTGTATAAAAGATACAATGGTCAATTACTAAATTTCTTAACTATACGTATTTCTATGGGATACCTCCGAGACGAGAAGGGCGCGATTAATTCGTCTGCACAATGGCTTTCTATAAAGGATCAATCTTCTTGCTTGTTTTATTATCTCCGCCCTTTCCGCCGCTTTCCTTTCAGACATTTCTTTAACGAATTTCTCCCTCTCCATTTCAGCTCGTTCTTGCTTTGCTAATAATATTGCTTTCCTCCGAATTTTATTATCCTATCGTGAAAAATAATAGTTATTCAGTTCGTTTGATTACCTGTATTGCTATTCTCTTTTTTACAAACACAAACTTCCGAAGTGTTTTTGAATATTCCGACCGTTTCGCGCGTTTCCTTTTTCAATCCCTCCGATTGTACTTCTTCAACAACTTTATCGATAATCGGTGAAGCGATTTCATTGGTGGATCGTTGAATGTTCTTTGACGCGATTACTTCCGGTGATTCTTTTGGTGGCTGTAAAAAAACAATTCAACTCAACATTTCTGCATCAAATGTCATTGATAAATTTCCTCGTGTTAAAGAGAATGTAATTATTCATTGGTAAGAGCCCCGTTTGCATTGACTTTATGTTGCGCACTGTATGCGCATCTATAATAGGATGATCGATTTTATCGTGTTCTAAAAACTATCGATTTCCTCACCTTCAAATTCTTCGCTAATTTTTTATTCTTTTGGCAACAGGTAACCGACAACTTGTGGCGGTTTGCGGGATTTTGTGCCATAATCCTGGAGAGTGACAACGCACGTATTATTTTTGTTAACGCAATGAAAAAAAGAGCGGTAACGTTCGGTGGACGTTAATTACCCGAATGCGCGATTTCCTTCTTCGGTGATACTGCGGATAACTTTCGGCAGCGTGGTCGTTACCGTGGAAACGAAATTAAGCGCGATCGATAAGGTTCACGAATCCTTGGTTGACCTATTCGAATGCACAATATCGTTTAAAAAAATGAGTGGAAACACTGTGTTGAAAGAAGTTGATTGAAAAGTCAAAATTAAATCTTTTCCTGTAATTTTACGCTTGCAAGTTCAATCTCCGTATTAACAATTCTTCTCAGACCAATTTTACGATATTTTCGAAAATTGTATGATGCGCAATATGTACTAGGTCGTTTTAAAAGCACGCACGTTCTATCAAAACAAACTTTAACATGAAGGATTAACGTCGAATTAAGATATCTAGAAATCGCGAATTTTGTCGACAAGATCGTGTCGTGGAATTTTCGAACTTTAATGCGAATTCCGATATTACCATCAGTCCTGCTTTATCAATGATAGAATTTCGTTAGTCCCGGGTGTTTACAAAGGTCGCCGCAAGATGGCCGCGGAGCGTGCTCGTGCACCTGTAGTGACAGCACGTGCTACAGCTGAGTGGCGGTTTCGTTCCTGGAAAAGTGAGTATAATCGTTTTCTAAGCTTGTTTCCCGCTTCTCCAGCTACTTCCTCGATTTCCCCATTGTCGCGCCGATCCAGCCTTTCCTGCGACACACGCCGAAATCCTTAAGACTTAAACACATTCTCTGAAAACTTGGGTTCTATTTACACGACGCTCGCACGTGTGCCGCCAGTGCATCTATAATAAATTTTCGATCGGCAATTAACCTTGGTGAACGATCGCGTTAGTTGATAAGAGAGAGTCGCCTCGCCGTGCACAGGAAAGACAGTAGAAAAATGTATATCGGTCACGTGGGATGAATATCGTTCGATTAAACGTTTCGCGAATGCAACGGCACTCGCGATTGCGATACTAACCTAACCCTTTGCTTTCGTTTGTCGAGCCATCGTCAAGTAGAACGCCATAATACGTTCAAGAATTTCAATGTGAGTGATCACGGTAAGATTACGATTAGTATGTCGAAGATCGACGTGACCTTTGTTTTTTTTTTATTCGCGATCGAGAGATTACGAAAAATGTCGTTCGAATATTTCACATAAAAATTGTGTTAAAAACATTTCATTCGATGTTTTTCTGTGCGCGTAAAGGTTTATTGTCATCATCGAAGTGATTAAATTAAGTCAATTAGTTTACAAGTAATCGAAAATTGAAAAATCGATTATTTTGTCAATAGAAAAATTTGCTAGTAACAATCGTGTCGAATACAAAATTGTAGACACTTCAATAATAGTCATCGAATAAATACGTGTTACTTCACGGCATACTTACGCTTTATACATAAAATATGTATATTTACATACGGTGAAAGAAGCATCCCATACGGAGTGAAAGAGGTTAATGGTGTTGCAATTAAATTCGTAAAGTTATCGATATCTTAACGATTCTTTTGATAATGAAATACGAGGGAGAAAGTTTATAACATAAAGATGGCCGTAAAGATTGCAAAGTGGAAAATCATAATTGAGTCAAAGTGATACGAATTTTCCAAATTACACTTCTTTTCGCTTTGACTTCATCTCTTAATTATAAACAATTTCTACATTTTCAATGTCTTTTGAAAAATTGAAAAATCAACCTGAATACGATTGAGAATATTTCAAGGTATTTATTGAGAGTGTGTTAAGGTATACAATATCAACAAACTCTCCCCTAACAAAGTGGGGAAGTTTTACAGACAACATTTTTGAGATATATTTGATTTAAGAAACCAAAGAGAACTTTCTCAGCTAAAGGTGGCAAAACTTTTATCAATTATTCAGGATGCTAGTGTTATTTCATTATCACTAGTGGATATTATAATCAAAGGGAGGTCATACTGTATTTAAAATAAGATTGTCACGAAACGTTAATTAAGGATATTTCAATGCTTTTCTGACAATTTCTTTCGACGTACACGAATGTGTATTATTTATTGAACACATACTTATTTAATTTTATTTCACAGGTGAAGGTAGTCGTTGGGGAAGGAATGAGCTACTTCGATTTCGGAAAGGCGAATTAGAGTGAGTAAATTAAAGTTCAATAAAGATATATGTCAACATATTTGAAAAATGAATTTTTCTCGAAAACGAAATCTATTGCACGATACGAACAATCGAACGCTATGAATATTTGTAACATTACGAAAACTGTTCGTTATGCAAGAATATACTTTTTGTGTGACAATTTTCAGAATTAATTAGCGTGATTTTAAGAATATACATTTTGGATCAATGTTCATGGATAGAAGGTGCGATTGGCTAAGATGAATATATAAGAACATTATTATTTATCAATGAAACATGTTTATTAAAAATCTAGTATCAATTTTCTACGTTTACTACAAGTAAATATCACAGGTACACGTTTCTCTATCACAAGATTCTCCGCTCGGTCGTATTTCTATTCCGACGACAATTGAAACAGTTAGCGTATCTCGGATTTTCATTAAAATCATTTAGCTAAGATTACAAATACGTTTAACCGAGGAGAGACGCACATAACAACGTTTTTTTTAGCGCGAGAAGAATTCTTTCCCGCGCCGATTTTGGCGGCAAACCAATGGGCGCCGAGCGTTATCGACGCGAGAAAAAACAAAAGAGGTGTTCGAGACGCGAGAACGTTCTCGCGCCAAAAATGGACAAAATAAACAAAAATTCACGATAAAAGTTATGAAATAAACAATAGAAAACTCCAACTGTCGAGTAAATTAAAGCTTCAGCCGCGCGAACGTGTCAACGCGGTCGTTATACATATATGCTACATCGAGATCCTACCCAGTTTCGACTCTTACAACATTACATCCGTTAAATGAGATTACAAAACGCAGGCGCGATATTACATCGAAGAACTTATCCCGCTATAATTCCCACCACTTATACAGTTACACTCCGAGTGTCTTGAGCAAAATCGAACGTCTTATATCTCTATTTATTTTCTCTTTACGATTCTCTCACGAGCTCGCGTGTGTTTGCACAACCCGTGGGCGTTTTAAATGCGATCTTCCTCGCAAGCCGGTCGTGCGGAACGAATTCCTTCGGGAAAAATGCGTTCCCTCCTCCTTCTCCCGCGCTTCCCGTCAGGAGTCATCCTGCTCGAATCACAGACGAAATTGCAACACTGGTATAATAAACTCCTCTTTCTTCTTCTTCTTTCTTCTTTCTTCTTTCTTCTTCTGTCTTCCTTCTCTTCTTTTTCTTCTTTTCGGCGTGGTAGATCCTCCCCTTTGATTTCCCCAACGGTCTTCGCCTTCTTCATCCGTCATAGGAGAGATCTAACATTGAAGAACTCCGAGGTGCAACCGGTTCCGATGGCCTGTCCGTCGATTCCTCCCCATTACCATGGTCTCCATATAGGCTCGTTCGGTTTTGCAACCTGCAGGAGACCCTGGTGGCTCTGGGAAATGGCTTCGATGTCCGTTCTGACCGGAGAGGGTTGGCTGGATGCAGGCGTTAGTGGCATTGAATATTCATCGGAGCTCAGTTCGCTGCTCGAAGATGGCGAAGATTGCGGCGCGGCCACGTGGATGGTTAAAGGGCCAGTTTTGTCCATGGAATTCAGTTTGTGACCCAGATGGGTCATGAGCTTCGTACCAAGGGCAACGTCGACACCGGGGATCGCGGCGAGACAACGGCTCACTTCGTTCGCACAGTGAGTATAACCGGCTCTGAAGCGATCGGCGTCGATCACCGGGTTTGCTGAGAGACGTTGTTGCCTCTGTAGCTTGTGAAGATGACGCACGGTCAGCTCCAGAATATCAGCCTTTTCCAATTTCGCCACGTTCTCGCCGTCGCCGGCCAGAGCCGTCACCATTAGGTCCTTAAGCTCGTCCAGGCAACGGTTGATACGTGCTCTGCGTTTGCGTTCCAGCATAGGTTTCATCACCTGTAAATCGAAAGTAACGAAACGTTATAGCGATTGTTTTATTTTGATTCTTTGATATTGATTTTCGGAGGAAAGAGAGACAGAGATAGAGATAGAGAGTGAGAGAGCGAGAGAGAGAGAGAGAGAGAGAGAGAGAGAGAGAGAGAGAGAGAGAGAGAGAGAGAGAGAGAGAGAGAGAGAGAGAGCAAGTTACTGATTTTCACTAGACTCGAAGAATCTTTACTTTTCTAGAGAAATGGCAACAGGTGGTTAAGTCGGTGACATTTTAAAGACGCTTACCTTTCTGTACTGATAAGTCCTAGAGATTGGCTGCTCCTGTCCATCGACCATCATGATCTGCTCGTGCATCTGCATGGTTGGTTAATCCGTAATCGAGATTGTAGGCTTCACACACCGATAACGATAAATAAACTGCACTTGTGCGAGAACGACGTCGTTTTCTATCACGAGTGTCTTTCTCTTGTTGTTCTCCCGCCGCCAACACAACTACGTGGAAAAACAAATCTGCTCTCGACTGCAAAGTTCACTTGATTCCGACGGAAACGTATCGACTCTATCACCGACGCGTCTCCAGCTAGAGAGAGCTTCGTGAACGATCAGCGTGATTGTGGTGGCTGTCGGGCGAGGCTGCCGCTTATATAGGCAAGGGCTCTTCGGTAGGGTGGGGCGAGGGGCTGCTGCGAGGGTCCCTGGTAGGGGACAGGCCTTCCGTGGGAACAGTCCGTAGAGGTTGGTTCCCAAGCAAGCACACCACCTGTAAGCGGCAGCTGCCAGACACGCGCCCACACCAAGCCATCGTCACCGTTCCTTCGTCCTCGTTGCACCTACCGGTTCAACTGGTATCTTCTACCTTCTCTGATCCTCCTCGGGTAGTCGTGCCACGGTATGCACGGCTTAACATGCCTTTTCTCTCTCTCTCTCTCCCTTCCCTCGCTCTTTCGCGAGCGTGCGCTCATACGGAAGGACCCGATATCGACGTCCTCTCCTTGTCTCGAGGCTAAATAGAAAGAGATCTCTCTCCCCCCCCCTCTCTCTCTCTCTCTCTCGTCCCATCTAGTATACCTCTTTTTTCTTCGTTCTAGCGATCTCACCCCTCCCTCTTCTCCCACCAACCTATCTATCTCTTACCCGGGCACACTCGTGCTGCTAGTCTCTTCTTATCGTGACGTTCCCTCCTCGTCCCGCTTTCCCGGACGACGCGAGGGGCCCCGTCCCTCTCACCCGAGGCACCGGCTTGGGGAAGCGTGCTGGGCACAAGTCCGGCGTTCTCCTCGTGATTGCAATCCTACCGGTTACACGTTACTGAATCACGGTACGTGTGTCTATGGTACCGGTTCCACCGTGCGAGAGAGAAGGAGAGAGTGAGAGGAATCCCTGCCACCGTCAAATGATACCGTCTACCATGCGTACTCTCTTTCACCTCTCGCCTCTCTTCTCGGCAATTGATCAATCATTTTCTGCGCGCATTAACCGCCAAGAATCAGCCTGTATGTGGGTGCGCGTGTGTCTGTGTGTAGGTATGCGAGTAGAAGAGAGAGAGAGAGAGAGAGAGAGAGAAGAGAAAAAGAACTTGCCGTGGATGGAGAGACAAATGTTGTGCGATATAACGTGACGTTATGAAAAGGATATGATGAATCGTTTTTTACGGTTGTCGCGTGGGCGCGAGAACCGTCGGTGGGGTGATAAAGTACTCTTAGATCATAATTAATTATCGCTCATTGAGCGTGTGATTTTGGTTACTTCTTTTTTAGAACGAGGATCGTCTTGTGGAACAGTTCAAGGATGATCCTCGGGCACTGATAATTCGATACTTTATATTCCTCGTTAGGTGTATAAAATTGCCCAAATGATTTATACGATAGGTGCCAATATTTTGTGTACGCGCGAACCAACTAGGATTACTTACGTTCTGTGAAATCGATCATTTTTCACGTTAATACCGGAAATGGCTAAACACGTATACATATGTAGGTTAAGTGAGATGTCGTACGAGGACGCTGAAATGTTTATTAATAACAAACGTGGTTTATTCCCAGGAACAACATTATTAGGTTACTCGTTTCTTCGCACGTACAACGTGTAATTAACCATTTTTTTGCCGATCCAAGTGATACTAACGGCATTTTTGAAGGTCAAAGATCCGTTAAACCTGCTTCCTATCCGTTCGGCAATATAATTAAACCTCTCACGCGTTTTATCGCATCAGGAATCGCTTCGCTCCATCATCGAGTATTTTCTCCCCTGAAATTCAATTCCCTCATCTACAATATACACCGTCGTTACCAACTTTGCCTGGAATGCAAAAATTCCTTAAACTCAATTGGAAAAAAAATTCCTTGATCGAATGAATGAGGGACCGCAGTTCCGCGTAATAATATACCCAAACCTAAGAACGTTCTATCCGCGTATGACGTAAAAACCCGACGTAAGTCCCGACGTGGATTTTCAAGGCCCACGGAAATCCGTCTCGCTAAGGGTAGAAAAAGACAAAGAATTTTCAGTTCGTGTAGCTTATCGAGGACGAAAATTGGTCGAAAGTGGCCCTTATGGGAGGTACGCTCGCCGGAGGTTTAATTTCGCGAAGGCGCTCGTAAAATCGTCCTCCGTTTGGGATAGTCACCGTTCGGAATGAATATCTCGGACTTGTTTTAATGTGCACGTTTTGCCGCTCGCTGCGAGCACTTCGAGATACTAATTTCGGCATGGCTCCCGCTGAATTATATCCTCCGTACCCCCTTCCAACCCTCCTCCATCCTTTTCGTTCGACGTGACCATCCTTTTTCTTCCTTCACCTTCTCCTTCTACTCTTCCTCTTGCTACACCGCGCTTTCTTTTTCTCTCTTCCCGTTCGTCTCCGGTTGCCGGCCACCCCGCTTATTTCGCTGCGAGTGGGGTACTTAAACGTCGTTCGCACCGAATAATTACGCACGCTCACCTCGTCTTTCTTTGTCTTCCTTTTCTCTCCCTTTACCGGCTACCTCCTTCTTGCTACCGTGACTTTACGAGACATCCTTCGCCTCCCCTCCCTCCGTTACCTTCTTCTTCCTCTTTTTATTCTTCTTCGGCTTCCTCCTCCTCCTTCTCCTCCTCCTCCTCCTCCTCCTCTTGTTCTTCTGTTTTTTCTTTCGGTGCCCCTCCCGAGCCCGCCAATTGCACATGTCCCTAACGACGGCACCACCGTAGAATCTTACGCGATGGCGAGATAACGCTAATCGTAAATCCTTTCTTCCTCTCTTTTTTTCTCTCCCTCGCTCTCTCGATTTTCTTCCTTCGACGGTGAATTCCTCTCCTCTCGAGCCTCTTTTCCTCTTTCTCGTAGAACCTCGCGCAATGGCGTGATAAACGCTAATCGTAAATCCTGTCTCTCTTTGTTTCTTTCTCGCGCTCTCTCTCCCTCCCTTTTTTGCTTCTCTTGGCACGATGTCGAACGAATCGTTCTTTCGCGTCAGGTTTCTTCTTTTTCGTTCCTTTTCCAAAGAATCTCGCACGATGGCACAACGATGTAAATCCTTCATTTCTTTTCTTTTTGCCGCCCCTCTTCGCGACGTTGCGCTTCTCCTCATCTCGTGTTCTCCCGTCCTCTTTCTCGTAGAACCTAATTAGCGCAATGTCGGAAGGCAAGATCCGTTCGAGGATTCGTGGACGCAGACGTAACCGCTTGTTCATTCTATTCGGTGAAAGCGAGTCACGTATATTTGGCGAAAACAACTCGCTGTTATTAGTTGCACGAATTCTTCATGCTCGATAATTCTTACTTCCGCACAAATAGCATTCATTCGTGTTATTAATATTTTATAATTTGTGTGATTTTATTGTTATCGATCGACCAATGTTAGATCCCTGGAAATTGTATTGCGCGAATGCAATTATTTATTTACAAGTGTAATTCGTTGTCTCCCATTTGGAAATTCCGAGGTACGTATTCCAATCATGAAATATTGTTTGAGATAAGTTCGGAAGATTGCATATTAACGTTGCCGATCACAATCGCAAGATCTTAATTATCTACAAGAAACGTGTATTAAGCATATTGCTATTTCCTTGCCCCACTCGAAGGTGGTTGTAAAAAACAATATGTAGTAGCAATTGACGTTCACAAAAAACATTGCGTTTCAAGGTCCCACGACGACTATCCGTGATCAATGATAGTCCATTAAAACGATGCAATCGACGAGGTAAATTCAATGAAGCCACGTGGCAGCTGAGCCCGAAGTCAGTTTCCTCTCACGTGCCGCTCATTGTTCGTTGTTTTTGTACGTTCTGGGCGTGCAACACGATGTTCCGGGCGCGACAATATGAACTTAATTCCACGTCGCGATTAGTCCACGTGCGTGTTACACGCACCGCAAGCCTCGCTCGACGCTCGCACGTGTTAGGGCGGCATGTGGCTTAGGTCAATACGGGGGCATTAAGTGGAAGAAAGTGCAGCCGAGATCGTTGCGCAAATTGTACTTTTTTTTAGCGTTGCGTCGTCCCGTTGACTGTTATACGATCTTTCGACAAGCGAGAAATTTGGAAATTTGCGTTGTTCCCTTTCTGGTGTTGAGGAGACTTAATTTTTTTGTCGGGGTATTGAGAAATCGATTGAAAGAGAATTCGGCCCGAGCTCTAGCTTCCAAAAACATTCCTTTTTTTAATTGATATATTTTTGAAAAATTGTGGAACTTAAAATTTAATTTTGATGTCCTGACGTGCAATGTAAAAAACATGGGCCACAATGTTTTAGCTACAAATTAATAATTCTTATTTCGATTACAATTATTTATATCGATCAACGATACTACCTCCTGCTAATTTACGCTTCTAAAAAAAGTTCCGTGGTCAGTTTTAATTCCAATCTAAGTTGGCGAGAAATTTTTTTCGGCCTGAGGGTTGAAAAGCGCAATTTGAGTGTCGTGTGTCCCACACGCGCATTTTCTCACAGTCGCCAACTTTTCCGCAGTTTCCCATGTTTCAATATAACTCCCTCGTATTGCACGCATCGCAAGAGAGGCGTGACTGATGGAGAGAGAGAGAGAAAGGGGGAGAGGACTTATTAGTAAGTACATCAGCTGTTCGACAACATATGTCGCGAGCCGTTTGACCCGTGCCAACGGAATCGCGATCCCCTATCTCGAGTATCAACCCCTATGACGTACGTTCATAATATCGTAGAAGAGGGTCTGCAGGGGGTTGTTCGGGAGACAGTAATACCGAATGCGCGCGTAATAATTTCGACATCCTCGTGAGAAACTTCTGTCTCCGTAGGTAGACTCGCCCCGGTTATTAAATTGATCTGAATGGGCGTCGAAAATATCGCTCGGTGCTCCGGTTAAAGAGGGGGTATTAGCGGCAAGTTAAATAAATGCGGGTGGATAGGGGTAAAACTTGGAAAGGGAAAGTTAAGTGGTGAAAATGAAAAAAAACAAGCATGAGGTCCGTAATTATCGTTCATTATTTATTAGCACACAACGTCAAGGTGTCAAATAAAAAATGTCTTAACGTTTTGGTTTTCTATACATTGCGTTTTTAGCGAAAGCCGGATATAAAATGATTTATTCGCCAATTGTAAAGAAATTATCATTCCGATAGAATCGCGCCGATCTTTTAATCGACTTACGCGATATTTAAATAATATTAGGGCATAATGACGACGCTAATCGTTCGATAATTTTTTTCTTCAAACATTCATTCCCATCCTCAATCTTTTCGTGCAGTCACTGCCGTACGAAACTGGAAATTTGCATGTTGCCCCACGGAACGCGTTAACCTCATGCCCAACACAAACACACGTTGTTGGGGACCCTCTGACCTACTGCTCGAGCAAAGTAACCACCATGAAGAAAAAGGAGAACCGTCGGAGGACAGGGAGGCGGAGAAAGATGAAGAAGAAGAAGAAGAAGAAGAAGAAGAAGAAGAAGAAGTGAGAGCATTCTCACGGAGTGTCGGGTTCACCTGGCGCCTCGCGCACATGCCTCGTGCACTTCGCCCTATTTAAATAGCCTTTTCTGCAATCCCCCTCCGCAGCCCACCTCTCCCATCCCCCCATCTTCTTTTTTTTTAATTGAATGCTGCCTCGTGGCACGCGCTCACAATGCCGACACACGCCGTCACTTCCGTGTACACAACGCGGCTTCGGAATCGGCTTCCTGGAGATCTTCCGGTTAAACCGGAATTGATCAGCTACCCACGGCCTTCGACCTTTTGCTTCTTGTTTCTCTTGCTTTTACCGTAGCTCGAGGATCGTCTGTTTACGATCGGGGGTAATCCCGCGAAGATTAAGGGACAATCCGTGTTATGGTTAGCGGTCCGATCACGGCCGTGGCCTCGTCAAATATTATTTACCGCTCTCCAAATAGAAACATACGCGTCAACGAACGCGTTCCGGTAATAGCGCGGCGTTAGCCTTCCTAGCCCCAAACTGCAAACTGATATTTTGAATGGACGTGGTGCCGACAACGGAAGTGAATATTTCGACAAGATCGTTTATAAAGTTACAGAAGCGTCAATGAAGGTACGTTTCGTTTGCAACAAGATTGTCCAAATCGATTTCATCCTCTATAAAAACTTTTTGAGCAAATTTCAATTAGCGCGGAGTTAGTAGAATTTTCTTCGATATCATGAACTTACCTGAGTTTTCCCAATCGGACAAGATAAATTGTTTTGTTGACAAAATGTAGCGCGCCGAAATGTATTAACCGAAAACGTGAATGGACCAGTGACACGTCAGAGGTTAAACTCGATAATGGAAGGGAGTGGGGGGGGGGGGGCGCTGGTCGTCCTTCCGGGAGGGGAGAAGTAGCCTCTCGCCCCTCCTCCCACACCGCCCCGATAGGGCCCCAAAGGCGTCCTTTACAAAGGACCCCACAAGTGAGGTCTTAGCCTCAAGATTGCGCACGTGCTCGGTTTTCCCACGCGTATAGCACGCAGCCGGTCTGAGCCCGGGGAGGGAAGAAGGCCAGGAGGCTGAAACGGGACGGGGTGCATTGTGTTGAGCACGGGCCCTGAGACACTGGAAATTAAAGGTCTTCCCTTTTTCGTCTTTCCATCCCTCTTCGCGGCGGGGAATGGCGGTCGACGCAAATTGCCGGTAGTGTGAGAATAAAAGGGCCTCCGATTCCGAAACGGCTTCTTCGTCTTCCGAATATAATGAATCACGCGATAGGGGACGGTATTGGGCTACGTCCAGTTTCTTGTATTTGGTGTACAGATATACGGTTTAGCGCATACAATTACTCGTTTCTTCTAGTAATTCACTTTCGTGTATTTACATTGCATTTTAATTAGATACTATTGTTTCTGTATCTACAATTTATTAAAACACAGTTCTTTATAATATCCGATTGAAAATTGAAAAATCATACAATACTTCGGAAATAGAATTTTATTAGATAAATAATTAACGGAAATCTCTATCGTTTTGTATTTGCAATATCAATTATTTTTCGCTTATCCTTTAATTAATCAAAGGTTAATTATGTAAACGCTATTCCCTCTTCCGGCTCAATTGGTTGAATCTTTTGGACAGTATTTCAATTCTACGCGAAATACAAAAAAATCTAATGTCTCATAATTTATAATCAAGCGTTTGTTTCGGGTTTACGAATCGGAAGAGTTCCGCGTGCGCGAATCCTACGTGTAAATAATTCGCCGTCAAAAATATCATCTTCAAAGAAATCCGAGCGCAGCGTCCATTAAACGCAAATAACCGTGGCCGAGTCGCGGGCTTTCGAAAACTCATCTCTGTCACATGGCGGTAAGAAGAGATTAGGGAGGTTTCTTTTCCTTTTCGTTCTTTATTTGTTCGTGTTTGACGTTTCCCGTGACGCGGCCCTCAAAAAATGTAAGCCCAGGACCACCTACGCTGGATGTGTCTACAGGTATATTTGACGGACATGGTCGTTTCTTATCCTGAAATTCCACCGGGGCTGACTCATCGTCCTCGTAATTTTCTTCGAAATTGAGACGAGACCCTAGATGGGACTCATCGCGATGACTGGTGAAATTTGTATGCATATGTTGCGCTTCATGCTGCGTTACATGCACGTTTTATGCATTTAATTCTATTATTATTTGCGGGCGTATTTGCGTTGTCCTCTTAACGTCAATTATTAACGACGCGCGTTTCGACCATGTTGTGCCTTTTTTTTTTTGACAGCTTGAGTACTATCGAGAAATTTACCTTGTACCCGTCGATTCCCGATAAATATTACAATTGTAACTTTCTGATTTAACCCTCGCGCGATCGTGTAAAATAATTGCGCTCGGGTATTCCTGATTTCTCGTTTCACGGGAAAAGAAAATCCAACTGGGATTTCTCGTGATTTCTCGAGAATATTGGAGAGATTTAGAGATTGCGAGGGAACGTTCCGATGTGGACCTACGTACAGATGAGTTTCGAGTGGCTATAGGAATCGCTGTAACAGCGTGATAAAAAAGCAAACTATTAAGGCTATAAAAATAATTACTTCGATCAAGAAATTCGGCTTATCCGAGCGTTTATCTGAATTTGTAATGATTCAAGCGTCCACGATTAATATTCTTCCTTTGCGATAAAAAAATAAATCAAATTTACGCGTGAGAGCTACGACCGGATCGCGCAATCGGAAATGAATCCAGTTTCTCGATCTTCCATCGTCGCATAAATTCACGTCCCGCTTCGTTCGCTTACTAATTGAGAGGAGAATTTAATTAAGTATGTCTGCTCGATGCTCTCAAATTCATAGATTTAAATCGCATCACTGTCCCGCGGGCCGAGATTATTCTTACCTGTTAATTAACTGAAACAGGTAGAAATAACATCGGCCGGAGTCGCTCGTTACAAAACACAAATCTCATCTTCGACCGTAAATATTTCGTGCTTCTCAATTTACCATTAGCGTAATAAATTTATTCCTTGGTTTCGCGTTATTAATTTAGTCGCAGAATATAATTGATACGTCAGAATGTTGCCAAAGTTATAGATTCGAATTAATGTAACCAAAGAGACTGCATTCCAATGTTAAAACCGTGATTCGTTGCTGTTCGTCGTTATTCCTTTCAAACCTTTCGATTCAGAAACATATTCGCAGTAATCTCACAAAAGTATTAAGCGCCATGCCCCCCCCCCCACAATTTTTAATATAATTCATAATACCATCGAAGACCATTATTTAAAAATCAAATAACTTTAGGAGCACAGAAGATAACGTCACGATCCAAAACCTTTCTCTAATTCACTTCCCGAACGCGCCTCATTAATAAATTCCGAAGAGTTTCCTCCTAAAATAAAAAAAGAAGTAGAACCAAAGATGGGTCATAATTACCGACGTTATTACACTCATGAAAAGTAGGTTAAAAAAAAAAAATGATTTTTGAGTTACGGCGTTCCCCATTCAAACGAACGACATCAAATCGACGCGATAGCGCGCTTAAAAAGGCGTCGCCGGGGCGCTCGTGATTTCGCTTTAATCGAGCCGGAAGCCCTCGTTAAGGGGCACCCGTTAATTGGTTCCCCGGCCACGGTCATCGGAGAAAAATATGTGTACCCGGAGTCCTCCCCCCTCCCCCCTCCCCTCCCCCTCACCCATCGATAGGCCCCTCGCCATTTACGCCGCGGAGGCTTCTCTCGTCTACCTGCTTTGCACACCTACAAAACCACGTCGCGTTTCGACGCACACGTACTCGCGTGTAGCAGCGGAGGGGGTGGTGTATCGGAGGGTGCAGGGGGAGGGGGTATATATAATATACCCGCACGAATGAATGGCGCTGCCGGGCGGGAGAGGCACATCTCTCGTTCCTGGACTCTCCGAGATCTAACTACCACCTGCCTCATTTTCCCACGAGAGAGCCCCGAAGAGTGCGCCTCTCGGAATACCGATGAGATAGACGAGGACGAAACCCCTCGTGGCCAAGGGAGACGATGCGGTGCTTCGAAGGACAGGAGAACACGACGTGGAAGGAGGGAATACGGCGGTGGAACGGAGAGAGAGAGAGAGAGACAGACAGAGAGGGGGAGAGAAAAAGAAACAGGGTCAGAGAGAAACAGAAATGCGACTATGGAGAGGGAGGAGAATGAGTCTGTCCTCTTCTCACTCGGTTGTGAGGGGGTTAGGGGGGGGGGGGGGTCGCTGGTCGATGATGGACGGAACGATGATACGCGGATGAAATCTGCGGTAATGACGGGCGAGAGGGGGAGGGTCGAGGTGTGGAGTGTCGCGGGAGGGGGAAACTTAAGTAATCGTAAACTCGCGATACGGTTTCTCGTGGGATGGTGCGAATTTCATTGTTTCGAAATATTTTGGCGGAAATCAAAATAAGGAATGTCCTGATTTTTCAAATCTGTTATTGATTTGGTTTGTGTAAAATTTGGTTTCGGTCTGATACTGCTACAAGTTACCTGCATTGTTGTTGAAATTTGTTGTTGAAAATTGAAAGTGAATGTAATGTGCAAGACACATTATATTCATGTGTATTATAATGTGTCTTGGCACATTATATTCATTCTTTTTTCTTTTGCGACGGACAATTTATTCACGGTTATTTTCATTTAAAATGAAAACGTTTAGCATAAATCGTATCGCGACGGAGACGATCGCGGACATCGAAATAACAAAGAGGTAAAAATAATTTTTTTAACGTTACTCGCCGCCGTTTTGTTCCACGGTCCGCGTCAAATTTCTAATCGATCGCACGCAACGCGAGTGTGTGCACGCACGCGTGAGCACGTGTGTGAACGCAGGCCGGAGGGAAAGGATACGGAGGACGAAGAGATCTTCCGACGGTGGGCAGGTAGAACACGTGCTGGCACGAGGTGAGTCACAGGCTCGGCTATATTGAAACACGATATCTCTCCCTCTCTCTCCCTCCCGCTCGCTTTTATCTTCATTCGGGAGGTTTTTTGCAAGAGATCTCAGCGCTGCGAAACACTTCCCGAACTCTCGATATTGTTAATCGAATATACGAATAATATAATTGTTGATAACAAGGACGAGGTGTAAAGCACTACAAAGAATAAGGAATAATTGTTAGGACACGAGGTAATTACCTTTCCTACCCATCACGTAGTTTAAGTTTACGCGCCACTAGAAAATAGTTTTGTTTCATTGCGCCACCTGCGGTCATACATGTTTACTTTTGGGGATCGTTTCCCCCTTCCTTCTTCTGTTCGACGCCTTACGGGTGAGCGCATGTTATATACTAGTCAGAATATAAATTATAATAAATACTTCGATGTGCGTGTTATAGCCAAGTCTGAACTTATTTTTACTTCCACTAAACAATTCCCCAAGAATAACATTCGAGATACCTGGCGTTTTGTATCGCGTTCAGATATGTGTGTCGTCAAAATTAGCTTCTTCTTCCTCGCCAATTACGTAAAATTAATTATTCGCATTCCATCTCGCGTAAGAACATTCCACGCGAGCCGAAACGTGACGCGGACCCCTGTCGAGCCACGCGCTTCGATTACCAGCTACGACGATAAAAATTTCACCCCATCGCGCTCTTCGTCGGACACATTAAACCGTTGCCTCGCCCATAACACTAAAGTAATAAAATAATGAAATCGGAAAAGCGTTTAACGAGCCCTCCGCATCCCCGTCTTCCCCGCGTCGCCCCCTCACCTAATTGCCGCATCGTTATAGTTGCCGAACCCAAAAAGGCACGAACCGAGCTCGGGTTGACTTCGTTTTAATTACAAAAGTAACCGGATCAAAGAGAACCTCTTAATTACCCCACGCGGGAGACATCGATTCACAGGTAGCGGAATTTCGAGCAGCGGGGAATAAAGACGCGCGAATGGCTGTTTCTCGTGCGGCAAGAGAGAGAAAGAGAGAGGGGGACGTGTTCAGCGACAGTTAATTCCATGTCATGAAATCGCGAAGAAAAGCCCTTTTACAAAGACGAACGGGACACGCGAGGTGCGGCGTGTACGGTCGGCGTCCTCGTCCAGCTGAAAGAGAGATATCGGATTATTAAAGAGATTGCCATAATTGAATGTAACCGCGTGACTTGGCAACGTTAGCGCCAATCGTACCGCGGTACACGATCACGTGTGGCGTCGGCATTAAAGAGACCCCCGCGCATGTGAAATCAGATCGGTTGAGGCCGATCCTTATCATTTCCCTTTTCCATTTCACCGGCTATACCGAACGACGTCTGATTGTCGTGAATCAGCTCCGGAGATCGTTAAGATCCTTCTTTTAGAGCAGCGCTCGCCATTCCGCTTTCACATTCGTAAACTTAAGTAACGATCTTGAGTTGCCCCGGGAGGATGCGCGCGGTTTCGAGTAAAGAAGACACACGTTGAGTTTTTCTTAGTGCATAGTCCGAGGGTAATTAATTATAGGAGGGGGGGGGGGGGGGCGGATAAATAATTGGCAGGCATGCCGTATCGAAATTCAAAAGTAAGATCAGTGCTGAGTGAACCGATTTGGAGATTTATGTTCGATTGCGGTTAATTAATTTTTTGATTGGTCACACATTTTTTGACGAATAGTCGGGAAGCTATTGATTGGGGGATTGAAGTGTATTCGTTTTTGGAACATTTCTGGCCAGAAATTTTTTAATTACTGATATTATAGAACAGGACGCTTTGTGAAATGGAAAAGTTGAAACGATCAGAATCCTCCACCGAAATGTAGGTAAAAATTATGTTGAAATTTGTTAGTGTCTTGTTTATTGCAAAAGTGCGATGCGACGATATGGGAACGATTTTACACATCGCGTTGGCCAATTGTAATATAAGTAAATTTATAAGTGGGGCGACTCGATCCGACCCGGTAATGAAGCGGTTGGTTCAAACTTCGAAGATACATATAATGCCTATATTTTGTGTAGTAATAATGCTTATGTTTACCAATCGTAAAATAATTTTTTACGTAAGAATCGTTAATTGCAATTAATTTTGTTTTCCTCGCTTTCACATTCACGTATGGGCACGTTACAATGTAGATGCGCAGGTGTATAAAATCTCTTACTCGGTAAACATATCAATTAGAGTTTACCTAACGGCGAAATAAATAAGTTTGACAACCAATTATAATTCGACCTAACAATATCATTTTCACCGCTGCATTCGCCACTAGTACGTGGTCATTGTTTTATAAAAATGATGGTGTTTAATTTTTCATTTCACTTCCGTCGTCATTCATGAGAAACTTTTTCCTGTCCAACGTCCGAGTGTTGGCGTATTTATAAAAATAAGTTGCTTAACTATTTATCGCAAACTGCTCAGCCCGTCTTATCGCTAAACAAACTAACAGTTGATCCCGTAAATTCGTAACGACACACTTCAAATCTCAGCGCAAATAACGTGCATCGCGAAACGAAATAATCGTAACGGGCTTTATGCAATAGCGTTGAATAAAAACGGGCAATCGGCATACAACGTTGTGTGGTCGTGAGTTGCTACTCGCGTGTACCCTGACTGACGGTGATTAATTGCTTCGTTTACACCAAGACTAATTATTCCCGATGCAATCGAGAACTTGTCCCCCGGTATGCGACATGTTCGGCTCGCTGGTCGCACCGACACTCGCGATCAGTATTCGAAGGTGCGCGTGTCTGGTGTTCAACGACACTTCCTCGACGGAGAGGTCTTTGATCGATAGGGTTCAAGTTTCTCGAGGAGGCTCCTGTAATGCGAAAGAAGTTTGTTTATACGCGGGATGCACGGGGAAAGCGTGGAGCGCCGTTCGCACGTTCTTTTTGCTTTTTTTTTGTCTTTGGTTGCGAGGGCAAAATTTTATGGCTGCATTAGAGGATCTTAGGACAGCGTAGTTTTGAGTTGCGCGTTCTTGCGGAATACCGTTTGAAGCGTCGAGCAAATGCGGCTGATGCACTACCGCGGTTCGTTTTCAATTATTTTTTATACGAGGATGGAATTTAATTTCTGGACAACCATATAAATTCCATGTATACCTGCGGTACGTTCAATTAATATTTAACGATTGATTATTTTATATTATATTATCGGCAATCATTATAAAAGCTAGAATTTAAATAATGGTACGGTCGGTTCTTTATCAGGAGACAAGGTCTCGTCACGGGCCAAGTACAAGTTTATTACTGCTGTTATTATCTATTAATGTAGCAGTCGCTTTCAGCTGGAACTTTACGTAGAGGATGTATTTCTCCGGTTAAACAATATTTGGTCTTTTTTTGCTCCCTTTCAGCGTCGACTACCCCTATATTATTAATGATCCAACGTTCGTCGCGACGGTGTTACTACGTGCCCCACATGCTGACTAACAATTATGCACGATTTCACGAGAGGCGGCGCGACACAAAGCTCCATTCATAATTCCACATTTGTCCCGTGTGAAACTCTCGGAAAGGACGGTCTACTCCCGACGGTTTCGGCCTGTCCCGAAACTCCGACGCCACGTGTTATCGGCGCCTTTTAAACAGTCTCTCTTTCGAGGACCACAAAGAGTCCTTTCATTGCCTAATTAGGATGCTTTCGGGGCGCTTATACGTGGCGAATGCCTCTCTTTGACACCGGTCGCCTTCCTACGCCATAGTTGTTTTCAGACTGATTAACGAGTCGGGAAAAGTGCGTTTCACGGTCGTTCAACCGCTTCCGTTGGTATTCATGAACGATCCTGTTACAAAGGAACGGTGGACTGGGTTGTTGAATATTTTGCTTGGATCGGTGGTACGAGCGATGAATTTCGGGAGCATCCAGCCGACGCTACTATGAATTTCAACATTTATTTCACAAGTTGTAGCGGGCAAATCTGTCGTGTTTACGTGACGTCGACGTCGCCGTGATAGAATCTTAGGGCCCTTTGGAGGTCACGAAATGATTTTGGATAAGCCAAATATATTATTACTTTATCCTTCGCAATGGACTACCACCAAGTTAACTTCGAACCGCACAGTTCTTCGTAAACGATCGTCGATAAAAATTTTCTACGGTGGGGTCCCTCGCGCGGTTCATTGCTATACTCGATTGCTACGCCCGACGCGACGTTCAGTTTCATTAATTGTGTCTCAACGTTCGTCGTTGATTAGAGTTATTTGTCAAATTTACGGCTAATGTCTTCCACGTGGCGTCCATACGTTCACTGTTGTGTTCTCCAAAAAATGATGGTTTCCTTGTTCCACATTCAAGCGGCGTCTTAGCACGAGCCCCCCCATAAACGTAACAGGATCCCATACGGGTGTTCCTCGGCCCGTTTCTCGTGCGGCTACGTTCCCACACTTTCTGCCCCATTGAAACGTACACCAGAAGAATTCACCCCTATACATACCACGAGGGTGGGAGCGAGAGAAGGGCAGAGAGCCCATAGAAATTAAAAGCAACCCCTCCTTTCGGGGAAGTCTTTCAGTGGAAGCGTGCAATGCACGAGCTGGGACGCAAAATTGAATGGGCGAACCGTTTCCGCGTTTCCTAAACTTGACCCCGATTGAGGCGAAATTCTCTTCTTCCACGTTTCCCGCTTTCTTCGCGGACGGGACTTTTGTTTTCGTGGAAAGACGGTGGCGTCGCGTTGCGAATCGCTGGGGAGAACATAGGGGTTGCGGGTAGTTGTATTTAGAGGTATAACGTCGACCGTTCTTACTCCGTTGTTTAGGAGATGAAAGGAGAGTCCATGTTTAAATTTATATATCTGTAAATTATCGAGCTTGAACTTGTTTGCCTCGCGTGACTCAAACTGTCTTGGATCGAGGATATTTTAAACTCGTGTCGATACGATTCTTGTGGTTCAAAAGGGTATCAACTTCTTCTCAAGTATCTCCTCGGCGTTTGGTATATTTCCGTGTCCAAAGATTTGCGCGAACTTTCAACAATGTAACGAACGTTATTTCATCCCCCTCCACGGAATTCCTGACTATCCTGGCGACCCTTCCGTATAAACGGCAACCACCGCCCTCAAAAAAAAATGCGGCTTTCGTATGTATTTGCATTCGCCGAGCTGCTCAACCGCGCGAAAAAGTCCCTTTTGCATTCCAGGGGGTGTGTGCAGGTGTCCTAGGAAAATTGAAGCGGGAATGGAAGTGCACGTGTGGGGTGAACGGTGCACCCACGGTGCGTTCAACAGGTAGTCGTCTACTCTAGAATCCATTTATGAGAACCCCCTTCGAGGTAACCTTTTGTGCTCGAAGGGAGGGAGAGACCGTTAAGTAAATCCTTGTGTGGGGTGCGACGGGAAAGGGGGATGACATTTTATCGGTACGCATGAATTATGCAGATTCCTCGGTCGGTGAAGTGACTCGTTACTCTTGGTGTACGCGTAGATACGGCTATTCTTTACAGGACCGAACGGTAATGCCTAACACACCTGTATAGCTTGTAACCGTTATTACTGTTATGTGTCTACATATTGTTACGAACGCTTCGGGAGCGCGAACGTAGATTAGGCGTTATTTATAAAAAAAATACGTTTATTATACCAGACCACAACTGCTCGTATCAAGAGCTTGAATACAATAATTTTGTTGTAACACGAATATCAGCGGCCGGCAAATAACAACAGCCTGCCAGTGATTCCGGACGCCGGGTGGGGGAAATGCTATTCGCAACAATATTATAGTCCCGAGACAACGTAACCTAGCGATATGTCCAGCGTCCGCTCTTGGTCGATCAAATCTTCCCATCCTCCCAAGTTAGCGATCATTCCCCTGAAAATCCGCATCACTGATCTCTCCTTCGCGCGCCTCGTTCATCCGTAACCAAGCCCGGCATCGAATGCTTAAAGATGACAGGTACAAGGGACTTGGTAAATTCAAACTTGTGCACTGCACGTGGTCAACACGGGCCGATCGTCAACTCCCGTCGCGCATTAATCCCCGACGTTGAGTCCGGTAAATTGGAGGCGATGGCGGCGTCACGAAAAATCGGGGTCGGGGGGAAGGGCGATGATCGGGCCCAGCGCGAGGGGGCCCCATCGGAACAGTTTAACACACCTAGTCCGCGAATAAGTGTGCGAGGCGCGCATTTAGCGCCCGAAGGCTCTTTCTCGATGCACGCTTATGCGAAGATATCGGCAGCTGGCCTGGAATCGTGAGAGACTCGGGCAGATGGCCTGCCCTGAAACTCCTCCACGGCGCTCGCGTGTACGTGCACACGACCACTAAGGATCCCTACGCGCCTTCCTAAGGAAGGAACCACCGAGGATGTTTCCCACGGACTCCTGCAGCCTCTCATCTGCCGTATTACTCGGGCACACGAATATGCCCTGGATTCCCTCCCTTTCTTTTTCTTCTTTCTCTTTCCCCTCCCTCTCTCTCTCTCTCTCTCTCTCTCTCTTCCCCCTTCGCATTTTTACTCCTTTCCTCGGTTATCGGTTACCCACCGGGTACTTTGTACCAGTGCGCTCATCGCGTTACGTTTACGGGACAGACGTAGCGCGAATCATTATCGCGATTAGCGATGGAGGACTGTCCACGGGTAACATATGGGAAGGAGGTGGTTTATCCTTTTAGAGAGAAATTAGGTTGCCGTGACTTCGGTAAGATCGAGGATCATCGGGAACGATCAATTATCAATTATCCCTTATCGATTGACGGTAGGCTACCTCCGGGTAGCAGGGCCATACCAACGGATCCTAAACGCACGATACAACGCTCACCGTCGATTACGCGTTAAGTCGGACCGCGAAGGGGTTAATCGGGACCTGTTGCGTCGAGGCGAGCATCGCGACGGGAGCGTAAGGCGCGCGCGTGTTCGCCTCGTGCGTGTACTCGTTGGCGCGCGCGAGCGCGCGCCGTCGCGCTACACGTGTCGGTCGGTGCACACGCGTATGCCTCGTGCATGAAAGTCAGGAATCGCCATTAAGTGGGTGGCTAAGATTGGCTCTCGTTTGCTTCTCTCTTTGACTCGTCGGGGCAAAGGAGAGTGTCCTTCAGCGGTCCTCTCGTTCTCTTTCCCGTTCCGTGAGTGGGCGGGAGGATGCGAGGAGTGCCGTACGATTAAGAGAAACGACACGGCGGGGGGTAGAGGGGGAGGGACAGAGAGAGAGAGAGAGACGAAGCGAAAGGGAGAGAGAGAGAGGAGTAAATGGAGAACTGGGTACAACGCGCGGTTGGACGCGGAGTTTAATGAATGATGTGCACACCTACTAAGGTTGTACCTAATCGGTCTCGCGATACTGCCACGGATTCATGATTTACAGAGATACGGGAGGTGTTGGAACGCGTCCGTGAGTGTGCGTTTCAGTTAATTAAGATGAAGGAGGTACGATCGGTTTGAGTTATGCCCTAGTATCCTGTGCCTTTGCTACACAGCGAGCAAGATCATATTTAATTTCACGTTGAGCTATTAGGGTACCGGCATGGACACACATCGCTGCGCGGAATGGAATCATGCGCGCGGTGTAAACTAATTACCGCTGCGCGTAGCAATTAACATCGTGCTTTCCGTGTGCACCGTATGGTTTGTTGCATCATTTCGTTCGTGGAGCAGGGAACGTATTATACGTTCGTATACGAAAAAGGGTTTAGGTTAACCTAACCTCGATAAGAAATTGCTGCAATATTTCTGCCGTAATTTCACCGGTTCATCGAATGAGAAGCGTGTTATGGTTGAAATCCAGAGAATATTTCTGCGGTATAATTCGGTATTTGTTCCCGCACATAACCTACATTTTTCGGGCGGGAAAGGGTAAACTAACCGTAATAAGGTTGCAGCATTTAATTCGTAAAAGGATTCCACTTGATTTTGCAATTTACGCGTGAGTTAGGAATCGCTGTAATATTTGTGTCGTCGTGATTGCACGAGTCGATCGAATGGAAAGCTGGTAATGGATGAAAACCAGAAAGCCATATTTTCGTAATGGGTACACGCCGATCGGGTCGATGGTAAGACGACGCTAGGCGATAGATAAACAAGCGTGCTGCGATCTGCCTCGTCGCTCTTAATTCATACTGGCGTATACGAGTGAATTGCCGGAATGCTGTTTTTCGCATGAAATTATCGTCCGGATGATCCACTTCGATCGCGCGTTAATTACGATCGAGCGTCGGTTTTAGAATATTGAAAAAAGTCATTCTTTTTGTTGGTCGTATGTGAGACACTTATCGAGCGACGCATGCCTCGACGAACCGCGTGTTCGTTTTCCCTCGTCACGCGTAATGTAATCATTTAAGCATGAATCTTCAAAAATGCAAATAGAAACTGATGATTTCCACTACCGAGGGTTCGTTGCCGATAACTTTGGCGACTAAAAACTATGATGGCTTTAGATAGAGGTCATCGAATCGAGAACAAAAGTCCTGTAAGAAAAATCGATATCTCAAATATTTTTTGAGATGCCGAAAATATCGAAATTTTGTGTTTTTGTTTTAGCATGAACATTATTTCTTTTATCTTTTAAATAAAGCAAATATAGCGAAATATAATATAATATAATTAGGATATATTTGTTATATGTAGAAAACATAACAAATATAGAATAATATATATATATAGCAATATATTAATATAGGCAGTATAATATAATATATTTGCTATATTTTTCGTAATTATATATTCGTAATTGACTATACTTCAATTACGAAAAATATTCAAGACATCGATTTTGCGTAGAGTACTTTTTTTAATCGATGAGCTTTATCCTCAGACAACATCATTTTTTGTCGTCAAAATTATCGAAATCGAATCATATTTTCTAAAACGATAATATTAATAAACTGCAAATTCTGATAATCAAATAATAATTTTCAACGTATCCACAAATTTCTAAATAAATTTAATCATAAATCTTTCCAAGCCCTTTCCTTTAAGCAATCGCGAATCTTAAAAAAAATGATAACAGTAAAAAAATCCGTATTTTGACATTTGACAAAAAGAAAAAACATTCCCGTCACGTCACACCTGACATTCCTCCGTTTACGAACGTATCGTCGAGAAAGAGAGGGAAAGCGCGGGGGGAGGGGGGTGAGAGAGAGAGAGGGAGAGAGAGCACACGTGGTTGGTAAACAAAAAAAAGCACTTACCCGTGTGCCGGGTAGGCTGTTTTGAAAGGCGAGCTGTGCTGCTCCCGCTCGAAAAAGCGCGGCAAAAGGGCGCGCGTGCACGTGAGTGCACGTGGCCGTCCTTCGGCTCCCCCTTCACCCCCCAACCCCTCCCCCGTTTCTGTATCCTCAAATTCCTCCTCACGTGTGCGCGCGTTTATCGTTGCTGACCGTGTATACATGCCGTACGCGTACAGGCGCACGCGAAACGTGGCGAAACATACTCAAACGCCCTCGTACACGTACAGAAACGGCGAATGGGGTGCGTGCGGGGAAGGGGTGGAACAAGAGGGGAAGGGGAGGGGGGGACACGTTACGGGGCAAGGCGCATCGTCTTCGTCTTCTCTCGCGTGGCTCTCCCACAAGGTGACGCCGATGCCTCGGGACTGTGGGAATTCAGGACATGTGCGTGCCTACACACGCCGTGCCTCGTGGTCCGCACACGAGGGGGAAATCTCGCGTGGTGTTTGGAAAGAGAGGAGTAAAAGAGGGAAGAAAGGAGGAAGAAGGGGCAGGGGCGAAGGGGAAGACCGGACCTACGCTGTCCGCGCGGCACGTCGGCCGCCATAAGGCAAGGAATCCATGGGAATATCGAGCATGTGCATTCGGGGGCCGCTCGTGTGCTGCACGAGTTATGGGGTGGCTCTCCCTCGGACTCACCCTTCCCCCCTCCCCCAATTTTCTTTCTTTCCTTCTTTCGTTTCTCCTTTTCTCCTCGTTCCTTATATGGGATCCCGTGACCTGGCGCATTTGGAGATTTCTTACCCACGTGGCGGGAATAGGGAATAGGGGTGGCGTGCGGGGTGGTTTGCCCTCGCGCCTTACCCCCCGGTGCTCGTGTTTGACTCGTGTTTGCTTGGATACTTTCGGGAGTGGAAGGGAGGGGGGGGGGGGTGGGGTTCTCTTTTTTTTTTACACGTAGTGGAATTTTGTTTCGTTCGGTGGTTACTCTTTATTTGGTTTGTTGCATCCCAATTCGGAGTTGATTGTTAATTACTTGACGTTTGTTACAGTGATAAATATCGTTCTTTTCTATCAATTTCTTTTGTGTTTAATAACGAACTCTTGCATAATATAATGCAAGTATAGCCAAGATTGTAAACAAATAAATTAGTTTAACCTTACTCTAATTTTGTCCACGATTCTACCGTCGGCGGGTTAAGTATATCAAAGAGTTTAAATATAAAACAGCGATGGAATTAAATAGAATAGATATCGATATTCGATCCCGATTCCCTTCGACTGCTTGCGAATCCATTCGGCGTTCCAATTATCTTGGCAAAGATTTCGCGTGCCATTTGTTCTCGTTACTCGAGATACACGTATCGTTGGCACCATTTCAAATACCACATTTTCTCCTACTCGTCTTTTTCGTCCGGCTAAATATAAAATCCTGCGCCCGTCGCGCAGCCGCGAAGACCCGACGAAGAAAACGAAAGCTAATTAGTTGGAATTCAGCTCTTATTCCGCTCTCTGCCCGATTTCAATTCCCCTGTTTTAAATTGTTAATCTTCCTTCGATCTAATGACTAATTAAAGAGCTGCTAATAACGCGGTCGACTAGTCCAGCGTGAGATAATTAAATTGGACACCGGTTATGTAATTTAAGTCCATCCTCCCCGAATCAATTTTCGCGAAAGACAACTATTTGTAAGGCGTGGAACCAAAGATTGGCGAAGACATTTCTCTTCGGTGAGATTCAGGAAATCAAAATACCAAAAAAGAAAAAGAGAAATACGTTAATTACTAAAGTTGATTTCCGAGCCATTTGCGGATACACCTTGCTTGCAGGAATACGGACTGTTAACTAGAGGGTTTTTTCACCTGTGCAATTCTTTGCATCATTTCGTACAAAACCTACGGGCAAGAGGTGGTTGCAATTTCGGAAATTACATGTTGCCGAACAGCGGGACCGCGATTGCTCTCAAAAAAGGTTGCGCCTCCGTTCAGAATGGCTAATTTTCGTTGCTACTTTGTCTTTAGCCCCGGGGAATATATAACATGTCCGCGCATTAAAATTAACAACAATCCAGTCTGCTTTAAGCTGTATCGCCATTAACCTTTAAATTGAACACATTAAAAATATTCGGGCATTAGAAATATTTACTCTACACGATTTGCAAATTAATTACAATGACCAACACTAATTATAGTATCAACAATAATAATTGTCAATAATTATAAACGTGACGAGGAGAACAATAGAATCTCAGAGCCGGGATGAAGAATAATAACGACAACAATTATAACGAAAACAAGGCAACAATCATCGATAACAGTTATAATTATTGTAACAACAACAACAGCACGGATCAATAGTGACTCACGTCACCGAGAAGTAATGGATAAATCTCAGTTAATCCGATCCCGGACGCCACGCTCGTAATCGAGATCGTAAACTCACGGATGTGCGGCCATTAAGCAGCGCTCACATCTTGTTTTTTTTTTTACAATCGTTTCACTCGATACTCGTGGTCTTCCGTCATTCAGTCTCTCCTAAGATCATCGGGAAGGGGTTATCCGGTGTCCATTCACTGCGTTATCTCCACCTCGACGGATGAGAGAGGATCCAGGAACCAGGCAAACCGTTTTTTTTTTGTTTTCGCGCGTCCACCGTCGTCGTTTTACACAAGGCTACTTTACTTACGGGACACTTGACTAGTTGGCGTAACGTTAGCCACGACAACCTTTTTGGGATTAAACGACCCGCAAGTTGATTCGTTGCCCACGGGAGTCACGGAACGGAAGTGCCGATCGCTTGGAAGATCATTCTTCCGTGAGTGGCAAAAAATCACGATCGTGTATATCCGCCGGGTACGGGATGAAGAGAGGCGTCATTAGGGAATTGACGTTAAATTATGAGACGCGTGTTTCGGTTTACCGTGATTCCGCGTAACACCGTGCGGAAGTTGAAGGTTGTACGTTTCTGTTTTTTGTGTTGTTCTCGTACGGGCATTAAAGTACATAGTAAGTCAGTCTGTGTTAAGTTATATTGCCATTAACCTTTAATTTATTGTGGGCAATAATGCTCACATCTATAATAATGCTATTATATAATAATATCTAATAACGCTCACATTCTACGTTGGAAAATAACTTTTAAACAAGAATAAAATAACCAATCATATATTGCCACTGTTATATGTATCATAAAAAGGACATAAATATAACAGACCATAACATAAACCGGTCAATTGACCGTGCCTGGTACGGTTAGGGTTAACAAAGTTTGTGCATTAGAAATAAATACTCCGCGCGTCCCGTTGGTTAATTACAATGGCTAATAATAATTATAGTATCAACGTTAATAATTGATAATAATTATAAACGTAATAAGAAGTTTTCCGTGATTCTACGTAAAATCGTGGGGAAGTTGGTAATGTATGTTTCCTTTTTTTTTGTATTGCTCTCGTACGAGCGAGAATATATACAACTTCGGTGCACGGACCGCGGATTGAGTCTGGTAAAAGATAACCGTTTTTACTTTCGTGCTCGTTACAAGGCGGCTCGACGGACATTAAAATTCGTTGAAAGATTATCGGCACCTATGCCTTCGTTCACACGACCAGTATTCAATTCTTTATCAAATACAGGACAGCAAATCACACGGCGACTATTCTATTTGACTTTTTCACGGCTACCGACTACTAATTGGGGGTGTTAAAGGTAATGTGGTGTAAGTCCATTTTCCAAAAAAATTTACCTAAGTTCAGTATGCAATTCTTAATTGTTCTTCTAAAATTCTTAAACAATTAAAAATTGCATATCGCTTACTTAAGTAAATTTTTTCGAAAAATGGACTTACACCACTTTACTCTTAACCCTCTCAATTGTAAGTCAAGTACGCGGGGAAAGTTTGTCGCGTGAGCGGGAAAATGTAAACATAAGCGCTACTGTATCACGAATCGGTAAATTGCATTCGAGATTTCCCGAACAGCGGTGACGAGTTCGTCCGGCATACGGGAAGAAAAATTTCACGAATACGACAATTTACCGCATGGGATCCGTGTGAAGACCTTAATGCAATAACCATTCCCACTGGTTTATTCGATAAAATCATGTGTACCTTATGCGGGGAAAAATATCGCCGTCTGAACGTGGCCTAACAGTGCCAAAGAGCGTTTCACGGGAGGAAAAAGGAGGTCAGGCGCGGAGCGGCTCGTAAATTCGATCAATTTCTCCCTCATTACGCGGTAAATAAATAATCGGATGACGCGCGCACGGTTTGTGGTATCGATGAACGATGGGATCCGTTTCCGTACGAAGTAATTATCCCGTAATTACCTCTTGCTCTTTTGTAAATCGCGCGGACGTAGAAAGTATTGTGCCGATGGCTCCGGGCCTCGGGACCGAGCGGAGATTATTATTTAACGATTATTTCTTGTCGGGAGAATATCGCTCGGAAGACCCTCCCGAAGACGTTAGTAATTACATTGACACAATAAATCATCGTCCGTCATGCGATTTACTTGCCGTCGATCGATAAACGTTCGATCTGCTTTCTCACGAGTTTTCGGCCGTATCGGGCGTTGTGTAATTGGATATAACGTTTCGTATAAATTTACGTCCGGCGAAATACTTTCGAAAGATTTGGACAATTTCATTTATAATAACGTGACTTTGTTGAGTCAATAAAGTCCTGCCTTCTTCGTCGAAGATAATATTAAATAATTTATGATTAACATATTTCTACCAAGTTTTGACCGATAAATGATTATTGATTTATTATGCTGCCGTTACAAGGTATCAAGTATGCAATTGTACCTAATCTAATTCGCGATAAATTAAAAAGATCAACCACTGCCAATTCGCGAGTGGGTGAAGAATTATCCGAGGGCCGCGCGAGAGTTAAAGAACGAAAAAAGAGAATACAAAGCAGCGAAAAGACCGTCGCCATATTCGAGCAGTAAATAAAACCAAGACACGCATCGGCATTTTATTTTAAAAAATCTGCCACATAATAACACCCTCTGTCCGATTTCAGACACCTTGCAGGCCTCGGTGTCGACAATGTCCAGGCCACTAATTATCGGTCTTCCCCCCCTCCCTGTCCCTTTTCCCGCTGTTTGCCCCACGTTTAACGATCGGCCCTGGTCGCGGAAACGCGTACCAAGAAAAGGCAACACGAAGAAAAGAGCCACGTTCCGCACACGTTCCGTGCACACGCCTCTCCCGCTGGTGCAACTAGATTACAATCACGGCCAGTGGGATAGCACTCGAGAGAAAGAGGGAGAGGAGGAAAAACCAACCGCGCGAGAGACGCAGAAAGAGACACGATAGCTGATGGGAGAAGATAGAAAGAGAGAGGGGGGAATAGTAGTAGTAAGCGGGTTACGATCGAGGCGTATAATACTCGAGGCGGCGTGTCGTACACGTACACCTACACACGGTCGTCTTATAAATACGAGACAGTGCGTAGCGCACCTCGAGAGGGAGAAAGAGAGAAGGTGCGTAAGTCCGCATCTGCCCGAGATTCTCACGCGCGACGCATCTGTCTCGGGTTCCCACGAGAACGGGCCCCGGAGAAGCCGTGGGCCCGGGTGGTGGTGGTGGTGGTGGTGGTGGCAGCGCAGTCGAGAAAGTTTGGTCCGGCATGCACGTGGCCGGGGCGTGCTAAGAATCGCCACTGTCTTTCCTGTCGCTGTCTTCTTTCCTGATCGCTTCACTCGGATTAGGGGCGGAATCGCGCGTGTTCCTGTCCGCGTGCGTGCGCCGAGTATCCTTGAATCGAAAGGATTTTACTTTCGCGTTCTGCTTTTTTTTTGCTCGGAGTCGAGATGCATGATGCGCGCTTCTGTTTCGACGCGGCAGGGTTGTTTGGCGATCCTGATTGATAAGGTTCTACGGTAATCTATTTTGGCGGGTCCGTTCTGGTATAATTAGCGATTTCCTCTTTCTGGCATTTACCGGTTAATGGTCCAGCTTATCGCTCGTGGATATTTCACTTTTTTTTTCTTATCATCCTCGCGACTCACAGTCACTACTGATAACCGAGGAGTGTAAACACAACACTGTATCTACGGTTTATCACCTTTGGGTCACCAGTCTGACACGAGTAGCTCTGTACTATTTTCTCAAAGGTACGTTTGCACGAAGACGTCAAGGTACGGTCTTTAAACAGCGATAAAGGGAGCGCGGCGTCACGGTCGCGTATAAAATGTTCTATTCGTGAAGATTTTAAGAGGATTGTGGAAACTGCCGAAGAGGATCGGGCCTAACGCTTTATCGAACGGCGAAATAAAACTGGCAACGAGTATAGAGGAACCGGTGCATTTGCACGAAACTGTAGAGTCTCATCTCCTCGGGTTGATAAGAACTTCCACCCACGAGACTCTTCTGGAATTAAACAAACAGATCCGTTAATTAGATGATTTAGTGCTAACGACGGGGACCGTAACGAGTCAACTCCAATTATCTAAACGAAAGGGAGCCCTTTACTACTGCGTAGCCCCTTATCTCCTACAGAAATCAAACGGGCCGGAGCGTTCGCTATCGGAAATCAAAATCTCGGAAAGACACGTTCAAAAATCACTCGTGATTTCTATTAATTCCGGGGGACCTCGGGAATTTCAAATGGTAACCAAAACTGGTAAATTGAATTTTAATTCCACGTTTCCGGACCATTCTATTCTTACTGATGTTGTGACGCACAACGGGGTACTTGTGCATGACATTCAACTTCAGCAACAACTTGTTGATTCTGTATTTTATTTTGGATTTACGTACTATGTTTAAATATAATGTTCCAAAAGCAATGACGATCGTTGTTAAAGGCTCTGCTAATGTTTCGTCGTTAAAATATACTTCGCCCTTCGGGTAATGTAAAAGATCTGCGGATCGTGAGGATCGGTAGGTTTAAGAAAAACTATTATCTTGCGAGAAAGGTGGTGGAGGGATGACGAGTAAGTTGTTTTGCTGGCATGTAAACAAGGAGAGAACTAGGATTTTGGACGCCGAATTAGATGACAAGGACAGGTACATAAGGGTGTTGTGATTCACACTACTAACTTATCACTAAACTTATGATTATAGGGATTACACAAATAGGATCAGCACATTACAATCTTGAGCTCCATATTAGATCCAAACGTGATATTCCTCCCTTACGAAAAATACAGATGATACCATTTTTTATATATTTGAATGGGACATAGTGCATTTTAATGCCAAAGGCTCGTACCATTACAACAAAAATTCGGCATAAATATTCCCCCTGTATCAGGTAATAGCACACCAATGAAATCCAAAGATGAAAATCCAGCTTTAACTTGGCATCCCGAGGTGCTAAAAATCATCATCATCGGTAGGTTCTTTCCACTCGTATCCTTCGAACCCATAAAAAAAAGATCCAGTCTTCGACACTTTTGTAAAGTCAATCCCCATCTATTTACGCCTTCACGCCGAGACGTCCTGATCCTCGCGTTGTCCCCCTGTCATCCATGTTTTCTTCCTCGTCGTGTCTGCTTAAGATCCTGCGGCTTCTTACGACTTTTCGGCCGCTTTATGACCCGGCCACCACGTTGTTACGTCTCGTCGGTCCGAACGTAGAGGTAGGGAGGGAGGGACGAGGGGAGGCGCCATTACCTTCCTCCAGGGGTTGATTATTTTTACGGCCCGTTCGGGCCATTCATCGTTTTACGCTTAACGCGACGGCCGAGTCGAACTTAATCGGCGGTAATCGACATTTGCATGCAACAAAGAGGCTGCGCGACGTTCATTCTCGTGTAACCTTCTTCTTGCACGAGATTTTTATGCGCTGATCCTTTTCGTGGAATTCAATAATGACTGTCGTAAAGGGCGATCGCATATTACCGTGGTGGAACAGTAAACGATTAGAGAAGCTGTTCTTGTTTTCCCCTTTTCTTTTTTTCATTGTAATGAACGACCGGGATGGTTGTGTGTGGAGTATCGAAAGTTTTTAACAAACAAAAGTTTCAAAGTTTATTTGTGGGAGGGATGTTAACTGTAAGGATTATTCCGTACAAAATATTTGCTATATCTACTAGCTTATGTCTAAATTTACAATTAGAGAACTGCGAGAGTGCTTTTGGTATATTACAGTAGACTACAGTATAAACGCGGTTAACGCTACTATCAAGAACCGGGTATCCGGGCACCCACCACATTATTTTCATTGATTTATGTATATATTATTGAATGTCCGTTTAAATGTGAACGATATGGATGTTTGTAAATCTGTCCAAGGTATGTTTGTTTTATTTATTGTAGTATATTATTCTAGACGATTTTTACAATCTTATATAAAATTAGAATGGGTACCCGGTTGTTGACAGTAGGGTTAATACGTCACGCGTGGTATGTACTTATCACGTAAGCTAACCCGTTTCAATTTAATCCCTTGCGATTAATTATTTGAAGCGTTGCACGAAGACAGTAGTCGCAACATTTCTGGCGCGTGAGACCTGTTTGCAGTAGGTTTTGATGTAAAAAAATAATTTGTTATTCCTATAGTGCGCTTGTATTCGGGAGTACGGGAGTTGGTGTGTTCAATTGTTATGCGCAAGATTTCTGTTTAACGGGCACGTAGACGTCGTCGGTGATCCCGGAGGCCTTGGGTCTTTTTACGAAGGCGAACGTGATTATTAATGCATGGGTCTAGTTACTTTTATCTTTGCACAATGTCACCTGCCTGTCCTTCCCGGGCGATCGGCTTGATTTCGTCGTTGGCCTCCGCGAGTCTGTCTTTTTAGCGGCGCCGTTCAAGAGCAATTTTGTGATGGCCTGTTAGAGGAAGGATGAGGATAAGGAGTAACTCGTTTGCTTGTCAGCGGGCATTAGTTGAATGCCGTGGTATACTGCCCACAGAGAAGTTCGGATCTTTATACCCGAATCCGTAGTTTAACGTTGTTCAGAATTTACCATTGATATGGTAATTAATACACTTGACGAATTTTTATATATTATTCAATATGTATATTGATTGGGTCCAAATACGGCTACTACTATTTTCCGGAATTTTCATCGGACGAAGTGCATTTTAGCACTAGAACGCTAACCTTATTTTTTCGCACTTTTTAAACCATTCGTCGAAAGGACAAATATGTACATATAGTGTAAAATGTACATAAATAAGATTAAAATTACTTTGATTTCTTTTTTCATTACTGTATTTAGTCAATAACTAAATTCTATGAAAAACATGCTAACAATGATCACTACGTATAAAACTCTCAGTGTATGTAAGTCGTATTGAGGAATGTTTAGCGTTCTGGGGTTAACTCCAAAGGCTCGTGCTATTATTAAAAAAATCAGCATAATTCTGCCACACGGCAATGAGTAATTGCATCTCTCGAATCCCTTAAAAGTACTCGCTAAGTAATAATAATATAATATATACATAATATATAATGTATTATAAGAAAAATAATATATATTATATATCACATTTATATATTAAATAAAATGATCAAATTTGTATATTACACACACCAAGCATATCAATAATGTTAAAGTTAAAGCTATAATCGTTAAACAGAAAAGTGCGAACCGGATATCTAACTGGTTTAAAACTGTTTCATAATCTTACGTCTCTTTCTATCAAACTCTGTCAATTATTTTCCATTACTCGTGGCTCGCTTGACGACGCAATTTTGCACGGGAGGATACGCGCGTCGCGCCTCGAAGTACCGAATTAAAAGGTATCGCGTGTACACTTTTGTCAGGGTATCGCGTCCGATAAAAATGACAGCGAAAGAAACGCGATGGCGTGTTCGGGACTTTTTCTTATTTCGCTTACGGTCCTTTCTCGCGAGCGTTCGGCTCGAATATTTAACGTCGCGCGAAGCGTGGCGTAAATTACTACGGTTCACGAATCCCGAAAGAAAGATCCTGGATCTTATCTCGGGTAAGGAAATATAATAGCCGTCCCTTTCAAAACCTCCCGTCGCGCTGTCACGGTTTTTCTCGGCCGTTACAACGGCTCCCCGAAGTACCGTAAATTAATTGTACGTGAGCGGGCGAGAAATAAATTCGCGAACGCGATTCGGAGGCGTATAAGATGGATTCGTCGGTGAGTGTCTCTCTGCCACCGAGTTCCTCTTTCTTCTTTTATTATTTGCGCCGTTGCTTCCTGTGTCGAGGCTCTCGTTTTACCCGGGAGAACGGAGTCCCGCGGTTAAACCGGCGACACGAGAAATGGATCTATCGTTACGCGTTGCGCGAGTTCCACGTAATGCGTGTTCGCGCGCGTGCGTGTCGGTAACGTAGGCACTTGAGGAGCGTATCGGCGTTCGCTGGTGTACCATCGTATTCGCGTCAATTAACAATAAATTACCTGCCAATCATTTCCAACGCGTGACAATGACAAGAATAAACACACGACACAAATGGCGTCACTTATAAAAAATTAGCCACCACGCGGTGCTAGGAACTCAATCGTTAAACGTCGAATGCCAATGGACGCGATATCGAAGTGCGCTCGCTTGTAATTAAACGACCAATTACGTTGCTGTGACTAACGAGCCGGTCTCCATTCATCTGTATCGCTTTAGACACGCGGCTAATCGCGCGAGAATAGCGAATCGAAGGGGGGTAGGAACGTGGCACTGTTCTCTATATCCAGCGATCGATTCGAATTCCAACGGAATCACGGGGCTTGGCCGAGCGAATGAGAAAAGGTGCCATATAAATCTAGGCTCGAGCGCGCTGCAAAAAGGCCACCCGCTCGTGGCTACTGTCGCTTTTCCGCCATGTTTGCCGCGTGGGACTAATCGGGGCCTCGTGTCACGTGCCTTGCGCTCACTAAGTAATAATAAGCGTGCCGCTCGACGGGGAGCGGACGCTTCGTATTTGAAGTTTTTTCTTTTCGGGATCGTCGTTTTTTTCGAGCGTCGGGTTTGTAATTGTTGATAGGGCGTAGGGTTTCTGGAGAGATTTAAGTGGAATTCGGAGAACGTAACGAAGAAAGTTGCTTTGTATCCGTTTTTATTCCGGAACGGTGTAAATTGTTTACGAGAACCTAGGGAATTCTACAAGAACTTTATTATATTAATTATACCATCCTAATTATAACATATTATATTAATTATAACATCGTACGCCTCAACGTGTAGAACAACGCACTTTACAACGATTATAAATCCTTTTAGTGCCAACCGAAAAAATTGTACGGAAGCAAAATATATCGAGCCAAGTTGAGAGATGCTACTCAATAAAATTAAAGATCTTTGAAATCTTCTAACTTTATATGATAAAAAGTTTTAGAGGATTCTGCCTAAACTCATTTTAAAATGCGATGCTTGCACTTTCCCCTACCGTGAGTTATTTTTCTGTACGAATTTCCAATTTATTTTACGACGGAGTTTTCTCCCGATATATCGCGCGTTGGTACTTTTCGCGAGTGTTGCTAACAACGATATATCGTTGTTCGGCTCATACGGGTTAATAATTCAATGGTGGGATTTAAAAAATTATTTGTATACATCTCGTAAACAAGTATACATATACCTACGTTGGTTGAATTTTTATTTTATTATTATCACGAACGACTACATTGTTATATTCTTTCGAAGAGGAGGAAAGAAAGTATTTGTGAATAAATACAAAACACTCGGTTCGTAGTATAATCTTTTTTTAATGAAAATTTTTCTGCCGTTGTACGAAATAATGTTAGTTCGGCTGTATTCGATATTTCCCCGTAAAACGGAAGTAATAACAACAGCGATATATCGGTATATCATAACTAGCTAATATTAACCAGCACTATGCACAGCTAATATTAACCGGTAATATTAACCAGCACTATGGTCAATATTATTAAAAGAAATGCCTGCACCGTTTCTCCTCTTATCGATTCAACGCGCGTGAACAAGAATGCAAAATTCTAACAGCTACGTTAAAACAATTTTCGCACGACGGGAGCAAAAAAAAAACCATCGATTCCCTGTATCTGCGGTACTTTCTCGAACGACGTTTCTCCGCGCGATTTACGACCCGAGGAAAAGCACTTGTCGCGGAATCGGCACGGATCGAGCTTCCACTTCCTCCGGGGCATGACGACGGTAATCGGTGATTTTCCGTCCTTGCCGCACGCGCTAAATCGAACTACGTCCGTCCTCGTCGCGGCGCTCGTGCCAGCGCAGTCGCGGTGCTCGCTCATTCCCACGGCCCCGAGTACGCCGTATAAATACCCGCGTTACACGTGCTCACGCGATGTAAGCGCCCGTGTACGCACGCGTGTCACGTGTGCCGTGTATGCCGCGGCGTCAGGTACGTACACGCGCGCTCGTTATGCGCGAGCACACGCACGGAAGGTTTGCGGGCAAGTGTGTGTGTGTGTGTGTACGCGCGCGCGCGCGCGTGCATGCGTGTGTGTTTCGCCGGTTACTATACTGGTTTCTCTCCGCGACTTTAATCTATCGGAACGGTATTACGAGCGTTGAAAGTCAGTCGATGAATAACGCTATTTCTTTCGCTGCATTCGTGGCTATTTGATTTAGAAATTTGAATCGATTCAACAGACGTGGAATAATTTTTTTTTTCTACAAGGAACGAGGGTTGAAAGGGATTCAATGGCGAACATGTAATTGAGTTGGTATTGTTGGAGACTTACTCGAATTTATTGGTATTCGAATATTGGTCCCTCATGATATTACTATAATATCATATTGTAATGTAATAAGCGTTTCAAGCCTGTGTTTCTCGAAGCGGTACGGAATTGATGATAAAAATTGCTTCGTCGAGTGTCAGAATGACTATATTGTTTCACATATTTTACTGTATATTTTTGGAATTATGGAGTTATACCGGTCTTCCTTTCACGCGCTTGGTTAAGAAAAAATAATATGCGTCAAAGTTCGTCGATTTTAAAAATTATTCAAGATTCTCTTGTACCCATTTGGACTAATCGACCCTATCGATCTAATCTCGAGATCAGAAATATCCAATGTAAAACGAGTTTCGGGATTATTTTGAGCAATCTGAAATCCCACTTTATAGTTGCGCGGTAAACTTCCATTTTAAGCAGTCCTTAAACAGCGCTTAAATGTGAAGTAAGGTCAGTGCAAATTAGGCTATTGGCCAATCCGGAATATTTTTCAGATCAAAGGATTAACAGATCTAGAAGGTAACCTGAATAAATATGATTTTCTTATTATATTACAACCGAAATGGTGTCCGGGTAGTTATTTAATTACATTTTTTTCCAAGGCAGTTTAAGCTAATTTGAACATAACATGTCGCTTTATTAATATTTCTTTTCACATCCCCGCTAACAGCTGCCTTTGCGTGCGCAAAAATGACGCGACAATCAAATCGTCTGAAATTACGCGCAGTACGGAAAAAAGCAATCAAGTTCTATCTCCCTTTCCCTCTCTCTCATTCTCATGCATAAATGCATAACGGGGGCAGCTATTTTGCACTCGTTCGGTATTTTAAATCGAATCTCGTCGATTCTCGCCAATGAACGCCGCCGAATGACTAATTTCTCGCTGCTGAACGCCATAATCATCGTAATTACTCCAAGAAAAGGTACCGGCGCCGTTACGAAAGAGATCAATTTACGCGCTCCGCGTGGAATTCAGTGGGAAGTGTAACGAGAGAGAAAAACGAAGTGACGCGAGCTTACGCCGTGACCGTAAAGGAGTAATGAATTAATTTGCGCTATTGGTATACGCGTAACTGGAATTCATCGTGGGAATTAGCGTGGGTAATTAATACTTTTCGACTGGTCGTCCTCGTAATGGAATTCGTTGTCTATATTTGGCCATTTCTGGATCACGCGTCTTCGGGCAGCGTCGAGACGGTTGCTCCTACGTCGTTTACCTTTTGCTCCTAATGCAGGGTTGCTCGGAGGGTTGCCTGCCCTTCAGGCTTCTAAAGCCATCCCTTCGACAGGGGTATCTTTGCGTAGAATTAATACCTTTATTTATTCCACAGTTTCTACTTAATGTTTCATTGTTTCGAAGCAATAACGTTTACCATAACGAACATTTCGTTATTTTCTGCGTTGCGAAAATGATTTGCAATGATTTCTGTTCCACGAGAAAAGACAAATATAACCGAACAACATTATACAGGGAATAATATTCAAATTTTCATATTAAAATATTATACTACGGTCGGAGTATTTGATATTTATTCACAAATATTTACTTTCCTCCTTTTCCAAAGAATACAAATGACTCCTGTTCTACCAGGAAAAGTCGAATACAGCCGAAGTAACATTATTGCGTACATTAATAGTCAAATGTTCATTAAACCAAATTATACTAGAATAAGAGTATTCACAAATATAGGTTAATATACTAATGTAATAATTTTCGCCATCGAAAGTAGCACGTTATTATTTCCACGGGAAATATGTCGGGCGTGACATTTGGTGCTAGCCCACGGTTCGCTGACCGTTGAATAAACAGAAAATTGAGTTAACCCTATCGACGAACCATCCCTAAATTATTCACCCCCCTCCTTGCACTATTGTATTATCATCTGATACACGGACGCCTGGCACGCCGCAATCTTTTGTTATTTTTTCGAGTTGGAGGGTCGGTTACCTCCAGACCGCCTATGGAAAATCATGTGAACTTACGCACCCTATCTACCCTTATGGACATGTGCTTGTTACATATGGGCAACACGTGTGCACATTTTCTACCTATACGCGAACTGTGCTTTTTAAATGGAGCGAAAGCTCTATTCAATTTTCCGCGCATCGTTCTTTCGCCTTCTTTTTATTTACATCTGCCTTCCAGCAACCAATTTTTTTTTTTTTTTATTAATTCACGTACTTCAGGATGTCTTGATAGTCGAAGGCATTTTTCGAATCGTAAAGTATTTAAAAAATTTGTTTCTATTAGTGGAACGGGCAGTTTCTGTTATATTTATGTTAATTATTGGCCAGGTACAAGATTTTTAACAAGTACGCGCTCGATACAGCTGCGAAGCGAATTTAAATGCCCGTTCTCTGCAAACCGATAACCTTATTAAATTCCCACGCGGGAGGTTAAATGTGTGTCAGCTTCGTTTGCGTAACGCGCGCCAGAAGTATTAAAATATTTTATTAATGTATCGATCTCTCGGCAAAATCGATAACTCCGAAAATAATATTATGAACAAATTTGTCACTCGGTGCAAATCAAATGGCTGTATGAAAAATTCCGTTGCAAATTAGAAAATTATTAGAGCTTCACGTTTATATATTTTTTAAACTAATCGTTAGGAATTACGAGGCGGGAAAAGCATTCGGTGTTCCGAATAATTTTTTAGCTTTCCTTCTGCGGTCGAAACTTTCCGTTAAGTTCGTTTCGTGGGAAAGTTTCTACCCGAGATTTCCAACGATTTCCATCGGAAAGATTTTGTCCTACATCCGTATGATTCTCTGTAGTGTAGCTGGTCAAAACTTATTTCGGTTCGACGAGTTTGAAATTCGAAAAGAGTTCTTTTTTCGAACCATTTCTCAATGCATCGGGAGACTGAAAAGAGATCCCCGGGGCTTTCTCAAACCAGTTTCAGGTATGAATGGATCCTTTTTAAACGCCCCGGGCTTTTGTTGAAATTATTGTCGCTTACGGAGAGCTAACGATTTTCGAAGATTGCAGGTGAATCGTCATCGGAACGAATGGATTTTCCCAAAGAGGCTCATTTTCAAAGTATCTCTTTAAGGGGGTATTTCGCGTAGTTGGAAAGGTTTCGAAAAAAGTTGTTTCTTTTGTAGCGATTATAATTAAAGTTACAGGTGAATAGTCGTACTGGAATATGCGAGTCCTCCCGAAAAGTCTCAATTTTTAAATATCTCTTCTTGGGAGTACGTCAAACGATGCAAAGTATAGTCGAAAGAGTTTGATTCGGCGGTATCCAAGGATAAAGAAAATAAATATTCTCTTACGCTAATTATAATTAAATACTTAACGAACTAAATATGGGTAGGGTTGCAAAAGACATGAGACAGGTGGCATACGTTTACGAGTATATTTATTTTAACAAATTGGAAGACAGTAGGAAAGTATCGTCGATGGATGTCGACGACATTAAAGCCAATATCACAATATAGACATTATGCTACGTACGTATATCTAGTAGGTACAAATATCACAAGTGCGATCATCTTTCTGGTATCGCGGGTATCGAACAAAAAGAATATAAAATTTGTTTTAAGACCATCGTATTCCGTTCGACCGATCTGCAATCGAGCCAAAGTACAAATCTCTCCCGTGCACACGAATACTTCTCGTTCGATCGTTTCTATCGAACAACCAATCAGTCGCGAATCGATAATAAAAAAAATTAACAACTATTTATCACAGTTTCGAAAAAAGATCTTATCTAAAGGCAGTCTGACAGGACTCGACAAGAGTCCTCCGCTAATCCCCAGGAACCGAGGGACTCCTCCTCGCACCATTTCTCCACGATCGGACAAAATGATTTCTCCATTCGAAGATCCTCGAATGTTTCTTGGCTGCTGCTCCTCTCCCGTCTCTGTACCCGGAAGCTCGAACACTATCTTTCGTCGTCCTCGCGGCACGACAAAGAGCTGTCCGGGAAGTCCGGTTATAGCCTCGGAAGGTGTTCGATCCATCGAGCGAACACCGCGTTGAGGTAGACATCGTCGTTGATCCCAAATCGCCCAAAGGGCACCAAGCAGGATGAACTCCCTTTACGCAACTTGCATCTCCGGTGTCTGATGCTGGGAGAAAGCGCGCTCCTTGTAGCACAGGTCACTGTCGGCCATGCTCAAGGTCGTCCAGTAGAAGTCCCCGGCGTGGGTGTGCGCGAAATGAACCGGCACGTAGCACTGACCAGGTACAACCGGCACCACTGTCATCTGTCCGTCCAAGCAGACGGTGATAGCGGCACCCTCCTCGGCGTCCTGAAGATCGGCCAACAGCCTCCTCTCCAGAGCCTCGTTGGCGTTGTTCTGATTGTCGACCTCCTCGGTGAAGATCTCCGCCTGGGGCACAGCCTTCTGGCCCTTTGCGTACTTGCTCCTGCTCGTACGTTTCTTCAGTAGCCGCAGGATAGGCTTCAACACGCTCTTGACCCGCTTGCTGCCACTCGTGGTCTTCCCCGACATCTTCAGGTTGTAGAGATTGTCGTTCAACTCGTTCTCGTACTCGAACACGTGGCTCATAGTGGTGGCGGCCATCTTTACTTCTTGCTTCGTCTTCGTCTCGACTCGTGAACTCGAACACTGAACCGGTTTTTAGCGGTTATACACAACCAAACGGACCCGTACTAACACCGTAAGGGACACGTGGATAGAGCAGATATCTGAGGGAAAAACTTGCTTCTCCTCGATAGGGCAGCTAAGGATATGCTGGATAGTTTCGATGGGATCGAAAAGACTTGCTTTTGGGTTGCTTTGGAACGAAGCGCTAGTGAGCGAATGATGCCTTAGACGAGCAACCCCGGCTCTTATATAGGCCCGCTCGAGCAGGACGGGGTGACAGAGTGGGGAGGGCAGGTGCACTCTGGCTGTGGGAACTTGGAGAATTCGGAGCTTCCCACGTCAGGGTCCACGCCGACCATCTGCCGCTCTTCTCCCTCCACCGACACCCTCCGACACTAATCCAACCTACCACCCCGACCTACACGGCTCTTCGCCCACCCCCGCGATCACCCCCCTCGCGCTCGTCGACCTTCCTCGTGGTGGATCCTTCCTTTCCCTCCCTTTCCTTTCCTTTCCTTTCCTTTCCTTTCCCTTCCTTTCCTTCTCTCCTCTTTCCTTCCCCGTGTTGCTCGACTCTCCTCCGATTTCCAGTCGAAGCGCCGTGGACCGCACGGGGTTCCCTTTTCGATATTCCAAGTGCCGAGTGGAGCCAGGATGAAAAGGGTGGATATTTAGAGGGAGATCGGGGGAGGAACCGCTCGAACCTGTTGCGACGCGTTTCGAAGTCGTCACGCGAGTTTGCGTGAGCCGAGGCGGGATTTATCGTTGACACGTTTTCTACGTGACGCGGACTCTCCCGAGGGAATCTTTATGGGGTTCCTTGCTCGGCCGAGGAAGATTAAGCGACCGATGATTTTAAGGGGTGAAGATACGACGAGATGCGGGCGGACGGGGTTTATTGTTTTCTTAAAGGATTCTAGCTTCCTCTGTGATTTCTTAGGTGATTTATTTTTAATGAGCGTGCATTCCATTGCTTTTATTATGTAATCTGAGAATCAAAAGAAGAACGTGCAGTAATCAGAACTATAAGCGAGTATCCTTTCCGTGGTATAAAAATGAGTTTGATAATTCACGCAACGAAGGGTTACGGTGGAGCGATACATTTTCTCGGCACAAAAAATAGTTTCACTAATCAACAATTTACATCGAATGTAATTATTATTATGTTATTTATCGCACTGACGATTTTACACCAATTATTCTTTTAATCTCGTAAACGATAGTAGCTATCGATTAATGCAACAGATTATCATCCACTAATTAGCGGACGATAATAACGTCCCTGGGCTTCCTTCATTACCCCACGATGCTCGAGAAAGATTTAGAGTCCTGCGTCTAGGCACCCCGCGATAGGCACCCCTTGGAGTCATTAGCTACGCTTCAGACTCATTTCCCCTCTTTTTTCTTCTTTTTTATCCAAAGCCTCCGAAGTACCCCGCATCCATGCGGGATCCCAAACGCACACCCTCGCGCGAGTTCTAAGAGAGAAAAAAAAGCACGATTTTTTGCAGCGTCTTTTTTTTCACTGGCTCGAACGACTCTCGCTGCCTATCGAATCATCAAGTTTTTCGAACGGAGCACTTTTTTGTCCTCCACCACGACGACCTGTTCGAGAATCAGGTGGATCCTGGCGGACCTGTTGATACGTCGGCACCGAGTGTTGTGCGTTTAAATATTGATGATGTAAATGAAATTTGTGACGCGTTTGTTCTTCGTTTTAGTGCCGCGGGGATGTTTGTCACGCGAGCCGATTGAATTGTGTGCTTTATCGTTAGCGTGGTGATCGAGCAATGTTTTCGTATATTCTTTATATTTTCATACTGAGATAATATTGGACAGCCACCCTCGTATCTTTTGAATCGTGCGAATCTTTTTTTCTGTCTGGACGAGGTCGAGTAACGTAAACGCAAATACGCATAGATTTTTCTTATTTAATGTAAATTTAACCCTCGGTTATCAAAGTTTCAATCTGGTTGTCGCTGTATCTTATTTATTATTGATTTCAGCGAATTGAATTTCTCAATTTTGTGTACTTTATATCTAAAATTAGGTTAAAATTGAAGTTCGACTAATTTACACAAATCATAATTATATCATTTTAATCTATTCAACCATGATTATATATTGTAATATGAATAAATTTATTTAAAGTTTGTTCAAACTTTTACTACAAATTTTGTATAAAATTTAACATCCTAAATAAAAAGTTTTAAAACTTTGCTATGACAGTTCGAAATCGATTGAAATATTTTACAAAAACCTTTTTAACCAGGTAGCTGTTATTGACAAGTGCACGCGTCACAAAGAAATGGCAATATTTTGTGTTACGAAGATTATACTCGCCATGCAGAAAAACAATAACCGTTCCATTCCTGTTTGAAGGGAAATTGGAGTGAAAACTATAATATATTTATAAATGTTTTGAAGATATTTTCGAAGAAGGAACACGCAAGTGGTTTCTGTATTTTTTCTATAGTAATCCGAGCCACAAACTATTAAAATATGGACCGTATATTTTGTAAGTGATGTAAGTCCATTAAAAAAAATGAGATATCACATAATTTGTGTTCAATTTAGTGTAAAACGAAAAAAGAACAAACAAAAAGAATTTGAAAAAAGGGCTTGCACAACTTTCAAAATAAAAGGTCCATACGTCTACTAAGTATGATATGCTCGTCATCGATTCATATTTGTAACACAATTTAGGTGCACACTTTTCGAAGAGGTCGCTCAAACTGGTTAATTTGAGAATGTTATGCGAACGCGTATTCGGCAACCTGTCGAGGTCGAGGGAAGAGGGAAGAGGGTTTGCGAAGGTCGCACCAAATCCTGTAGGCCTACAGATGCATCGGCATGGACGCTTCGTGGGGTACCTTCTGCCCTCCCGTAGGACAGGTACATCGTGGGGTATTTGTTTTCACTTGCAGCTCGGAACTACAGTTCGAGGCAGGTGAAGTTGAAAACGTGGTCGTCTAACCTGCCCGTAGGGCGTACCTGCGGCAGGAAATAATTTTACTTTCATGAAGACGCTGCACTTGCTCCGACGTAGCTCGCGTATCGGTTTCTCGAACTCGGTTTACCTTTTATTTTGCGGGATTGAGGTTCTCAGTGTTCGTAGACGGTTCTGGAAGAAGGTGCAAATACATGCCGCTGCCGTGGAGGTAAACTAATATTTGATAATTAAAAATGTCGATTGGACTGTCCTTAAATTAATTTAAAATTACAGTAGCATTAAGCCATTTCAGATAAAAACTCGAATCGAAATAGTTTGAATAATATTTCAACATTTGAAATTTACTTAAAAATTTGTGTAAACTGAATCTCATTTTGCATAAGCTCGAATTGTTTAAATTTATTCGGCAAATGAAAATCGCGTACTTGTATTTGGCCCGAGACAAGACCTGGTCTCTTGATAAATAAATGATACTTCTATCATTCTATCGGATACCAAGCATTTAAATTTGTTAAATAACCCTTACGTTTTCCGCGGCACGAATAATTTTATTTTCAATCGATTTAATTATCCGGTACTTTATACAATGTATTTTATCGTCATTTCGTTTCTGCTCCTCGTTAATGCTCAGTAGTATTTTTCTGCTGAAGGGCCGCATTAAAAAAAAACTTTGTCTCGAGACTTTTTCGACGTCCGTAATTTGCAAACGTCAGAACCCTCTCACCTCTGGCTCTTTGAGAGACACAAAAATACTTTTTATTCTCCTCCTCCCCCCGCCTCGCCCCCATTTTCCCGGTCACCCCGTTCGTATTACGAGAGGTCAAGAAGAAACGATTGGAAAGGAAAACAACAGCACCGAGACAAGTGCGATTTTCGATTTGCATTTCACGCTCGGCGATGGATATTAGATTATGCAAATGTCTCGCGGTAGGATGAACGTTTTGGAACGTTCATCAGATAAATCGGTTCGTAGATCGCGCAGCAACGATTCTGACGTTGGTAGCATTAGGCGAGAGATGTGACATGATCTTGATTAAAACGCCGGCCATGGAATGCCGATTGGATCGTTTCAACCAACGTTTTGGACGATGTTTCGAATAATAAACTCGAATGGAATTGGCGATGCGTCCGTCGTGCTGGCCGGTAGCTTAGGGCAAAGGAATAAAAAGAAAATCTCATTAGCGCGGATCTCTTTTTTTTGCTCCGCTGCTGTCTCGTCGATCGAAATTACGTTTTGTTTCCTAATTCTAATTTCGCGCTCATCGTTTTCTTCTTGCGCATATTACACGTGGGACGAACGAGTATTGATAAGAAACTTACAAGTTTCAGTTGATCATTTCTAATTTTCATAATCCATAATTCTGCTGTCGTTATATTCGCTGCATTAATTCTAGTCACTTCGTACGAAGTGATTATTAATAAAATGTCTATTAAAAAAATAGGGATAATAACGAGACGTTAATTAATTATAGACTGATGAAAATATGGGTCATAGTACCGATCCACGCATATCGAAAGGTAAAATAGATATAGATCGAAACCACCGATGAAAGAAAATTAAAAAAACCATCCGTCGTCTTACAACAAACTATTGTCACTCACCCCTGGTACTCCGTCGTTGAATTAAACGTTATCCAACGAGCAAAAACAACGCCTGATGTCCCGTCTCTTCGCGAGTTTTTCATTAGCATATAAATAATACTTACGAGGAACAAGAGAGCGAGTGCCTCCTCTTTCGCGGTCCATCCTTCACCGAGGGATGAGACGCGAACGACGGACGTTGGTGAGGGGGGTGGGAGGAGGAGGGTAGAAAAGAAAGGAAGAGAAGGCAAGTTGAAACAGTAGTAGTGACCCCCGGGGCTGAACAGCTCCAAACAAGAAGTCCCTTCTGACGTCACCGGCAGGTGCATCCAGAGAGCTCGCTCCCCCCCCCCCCTCTCCTCCCTCTCCCTCTCTCCGTCTCCCTCTCTCCCGCTACCCCATCGGCCATACGCTCTCCCTCTCTCCTCGTTCTTCCCTCTCGACGCTCGACCGTGTAATCGTACTGATTTCATGATCGAGATACCAGGTTTCCCTTCGCTCAGCACGGATTTGGTTACCCGCTTACACGACGCTGCCCTGTTTACGTGTTTGTTTTACGGCGCAACGAACGGACGCGAGGAGACGGTGCTTTCTTTAACATCGCTGACCGCGTTTTTCGATTTAAACCGAGACGCGAAGGGGCGTGAGCGAAGGTGGTTTTAATTGTCGCGCGTTACCGGTAGCCGCGAAAGGAGCGCGGGGGATTGGTATCTGTTTGGTAATGTTTCTGGAAAGTTGTTTTGGAAGGATGAGGAAGAAAATTGAAAATATTTGTTCCGATATACATTTTGGAGAAATTATAATGTTTATAGAATTCACCTTTTTTTTTTAAGTTTCTTGATGGTCTGATAAAACTTGGATGATGCATTACCCAAAGTCAAAAACGAAGATGTGGATTTTGTACATTCTAATATTCATAGAATACACCTGTTTTGGGTTTGTTGATATTTGGTTAAAATTTGGATAATTTATTATTAATAATGTTCGCCTGTGGTTGCAAATTTCAAGATGAATATAATAATCTGACTCTTTGTTACGTTTTCTCTCCTTTACCGTATTATTTTTTTATTGGAAATTACGGCGTTGAATGGCAGTTTCGAAATTAAACCAAAATCGTTATCTCGCGCCTCGACATACTCTGCCCTTCCACTTATCCTCAGGCTCACTCGCAATCCGGTTGATTTTCGAATCAAGATCTCTCTCGCGTACCTTGCGGAAAGGGATTCGATTACCTTACGTGAGTTCGAGAGAGGCGAGAGCACTCGCTCGATACGAACGCTTGATCGAATTTCGTCGACGTCCGCTCGAAAATGAACGATAATGTCTCGAAGGCGCGTACGTGACTCTCGATTCGCAAAATGACAATTACGAGACAAAAAATTAACAGTGGCCTGCGAATATACGACGGGAATCGAAGAAATTCGGTATGCTCGACGAGGCGACGCACAAAAGTGGTGTCCGTACTTAAAAATTAGCGATGCCCGTCGTAGAATTGAAACTTCGTGCGTGACGAAACCATTCGCGAGTAATAAAGTATTATTATAAACTTCGGGGTGGCACGCGGAATGATAAGACAAAAGGAACGAAGCCAAGAGAATTGAACGGAGAGAAGGGCTGGGGGAGGGGCGAGTGGATAAGAAGATCGATAAAGAAAAAAAAACAGGTCCTCAGTTTTGCTTCGGGCGAAAAATAGTCCACGGACTACCGTATTCCTTTTTTTTTCTTTCCGTTTCTCGCTTCTACGGCGCTGGTAATCTTTTTCGGCAGGTAGGCAACGGACTCAGATAGAGATCTTCGTAATTGGAATTTTATCTCTTCTCTCTTCCCCTCTCTTTCACGCCCTTCTCTCTCTCCCTCTCTCTCGCTCTCTCTATGGCTCACGTTTTCCTTCTGGGCCCAACGGGGTGAATTTATAGTAGCTCTTGGACTATTACACTTTTTTCCTTGCTTATTAAATATTTTTTAGGGGGTGCCGTGGCGTCTCGATACGGATTTTGGTTATTAGGGCGGTACCGTGTGTAATCCGCCCGAATTACACTTCTCGAATTGCCGTAACGACGGGCGGAGATTTCAACGAGTTTTTTTTTATGCTCTTCACTCCCTCCCGCCTCTTCCACACCCGTAATGTGGAAAACCAAGTGCATTTGCATCTTGATTGTATCTTGTTTTACTTGGAAGATTCCGTTAATCACAAGTCGGACGCATTGTAAAAGAGTTTAATTGGAAAATTCGTGGGGAAGGATATATATCTTCAGTTGGAATTCGAAAATCGTAAATTAAGATTCTGTTGATTGTGATTGTCGGTTACGCGTAACTATATCTTATCTTGTGTTTCGTTGTAGGTGAGGCAGTGGCATTTGTAGTGATAACGACGCCGTCTGGATCGGCCGCTTACGTCGCTGGGTAAGTTTTACTAATTGCATGACAATACCTTTTTTTACCGTCACCGTACATGATTGTATCGGATTTATTAAAAGAACAAAAGAAAAAAGTATACTGTACATCAAAGTTTCCCTGTACGGCAATTGTGAACTAAAATTGTAATAAATTGACTCGATACACTTTTCGTATAAATTATTCCATATTGATTACAAGTTGTTAATATTTATATTTGTCATTCATATATTGCTACGAATAGTATTTTCTCCCTTGCGTTCGGCACCACTGAAAAACTGATATGTTGGTTACCGGGCGCTGATATTCGTGTTATTAATTTTGTTAACGTAGAAGTTGTATTCGAGTTTCCGATATGAGAGGTTCTGTTTCTATACAATAAATGTTCTTCCTCCTATAAAATATCTACTTTTCGTTCGCACTCGCGTAACATCCGTAACATTACGTATATATCTGCCATATTTTCAAACGGCTATGTACAGGTGAAAACCGTGGTGTACGAATACTTTATTTTTTCCACCCCCTCTATCCATGACGAGTAGACGATCGCTCTTTCCACGACCAACGACGCTTTTCCCCTCCGCGAACGGTTTTCACCGCGGATAAATCCTTTATACGCTTCAACTCGGCTGTCCATCCTCGAAAACCGCGCAGCATCCATTGTTATCTGGACCGGTCCAGAATAGAATCTTTCAGGGACACAATGGTAAGAGGCCGTGGAACGGCAAGCGGACCCTTTCGATCCCTTTGAAAGGGCTCGAAAGCGGTACACGGCGAAACGTAGGGGGATGCAATATTATTCAAAATCACGAAAATCTTCGGTGGAATTTCGTTATTTTCGACGGCATTCAGGACCGTAGATGCATATCTTGCATCGTTGAATGGGCCCACCGTACGGGGTAAAAGCCGCTTCGTCCGTGTTTGTTCGTGTTTCCCCACGGACTCCCTCTCTTCCACCCCCCTCCCCCGCGTTACCGGTTCCTACAGCCCCCCGAACGAGTGAAATTCAGGTAAAAAGGGTCAAACCTGTACAAAAGGGCACACGTGTGCGTCCCCTCGATTCGTCGTTGGCGAACAACCTCACCGCTCGGATGCAATCATAAAAGGGGACATTTCGATATCGGGGTAGAACGAATCGAACGAAAGGGATCACGGGGATTCCGCTTCGAGGGTTTCCTTCCTTCGCCCCCGATTCCGATTCCCTTTTTTTCCACTCTCTCTCTCTCTCTCTCTCTCTCTCTCTCTCTCTCTCTTGAAAACCTGCTTAAACAGCAAGGACGTCGTCGACGCGTAAATAGAGTTTTTCGCAGCTGCCTGGACACGTGCATCCTTTCGTTTCCCGATTTCGGGGAAAAGTCCAGGTGCGATTTAGTTTTTGGCGCTGATTAAAAGTTCGCACCCGGTGCAACGGGACGCATCGACATCGCATCGCGCGACTCGCGGGTTGATACGATTTTGTTTTAACGCACTTGTTACGAGATTCTGTTTGGTATCCCAGATTCCATTGTCGCGAGGGATAACCCTTTCACAGGTGAAATCCTTTCTCGAGGAAAACCCTTTCCTTCTCTATTGTTACCGAGTTTCCGCTAACCCTTTCGGTCCGGAGGCAGGTAAAAGGGTTGAGAATTTGGGTTAGCGGATCGGGGAACTTGGTCAGGTTGGTCCTCGTTAACGGGACTGAAGTGCATCGCGTTGCATACATTTTTTAGCGGAGGATTTTTTATTTTTCCTTTTGAGTTGCGAGCCTTTGCGATTTTTAACGTTTTAATAGTTCTGGTACGGAAGGTCGTCGTGTTGCATAGCATTTTCATTTAGCTTTTTGCTTTGTGATCTTGCGATTTCGAGCGAATCGATTTAATAGTTACGTACCGTCGCGTTGCATACTCTTTTTAGCGGACGATTGTTTATTTTCTCTTTAGCTTTGCGATTCCGCGATTTCAAGCGGATCGTTTTAATGGATTTGAAATTGAAACGAGGAGAAACGTGGCGACTTTGGAAAAGATTCGCGTAAGGTACAACGCGTTCCTCTCTCCGCAGTCGCTCGGCGCGACGCAAGGGCATAAGGGCCCGTCTCGAATCGACCTGCTTTTTCTCGGCGCAGGTTCGAACCTGCAACCGGCGTACAACTCACTTTCGGTGGTTGCTGCGGGAAGAAGTGGAACGCGTTTGAACTTGCTTCGTTTTATTCGAACGTTGAAGATAAAAAGAAAAGACGCGTGGTAATACGAGACGAGGAAACTTCGCGGTTCTCAATTTCAATTAGCATATGCTCGAATAATCTTTTAAGCAGTTTGAACAATTACGGCGACCCGGTACGCCGCAGAAAATGTCCTATCGATACGCAAGGTGAACGTGTAACACAAATTTTCACGACAAAGATACTTTTTTTTGGCTTTTTTTTTATAAAAATTTTCGCATAGTATTTTTGGTACCGCGAAATTAACTGGACCAACAAATTAGTGCAGCCTGTTCCGCGGAGGCGGACTAGAGCCTTTGTGAAAAGTTTCTACAAGTTCGAACGCGTTTCCCTATTGTGTTTTTTTCAAAGGCTCGCTCTTCATTCTGAATTACATCAGTTCGAGGAGCTGAAAGGTACCGATTCAAAGCGACCTGCTTTTTCGCGGTGCAGGTTCGAACCTGCAAGCACGATTCGATAAGTTTCCTTCTCATGTTCCAATCACTCGTTCGCCGACTCGATCGTTTAAAATGGAATATTTATATTTCACAGTTCGTATATTAAGAACCGATAGTCGCAATCGAAATAGAACTTCCGTACCTGCCGTAGTATACATACAAAACTTATCAAATAATTATATACAGGGTGTTTATTTGAAAATTTTCCAGTCGAACATCTCAAAAAGTATGAAAGATATTAAAATAGTGTAAAACACGTGTCCAAAGATTTCGATAAAAAACTGATTCTGCACCCCTCTTTCTCCCTCGAAATCTTTGGTCACGTGTTTTACACTTTTTTGATATCTTTTATACTTTTCGAGATATTCGGCTGGAAAGTTCTTTAATGAACACCCTGTATATGCGACAATTATTTTCAGTAAATGGTCATCCTTATTTGTAACTTATCCGCTCAAATGCGAAAAACGTGTGTACACAGTTACTCACAAAATTGAGCGTACACTAATGCAGACTGTGCCAATTTTGTGCCAGTAAAATATCTGTACCTTTACGTTTTCACATAGTATAAACAAATACTTTGTTATTTTTAGTTCTTGTTGCTAATTTTTCATAAAAAATATACAAATAATACATATATTGCATGGTTTCTCTCAATTATGTAATACGTTTGTTTATTATCCCAATCATACTGCCGTCTGCATAAGTGTATGCTCAATTTTGGGATTAATCGTATATTTATATAATATATAAATAAAATCGTAAGCAAATTTACGAAGATGATTACGATTATATGAATTACGTGTGATAAAATTCACGACGTAATCGATTAAAAAACTGATTTAAACACACATAATGCATCGTAAACTGTATATATAATATACAGATTGAATTAAGGAGCTATCTACCTTTGAACGGCCCTAAAAATTGGTCAGATTTCATGAATTTTTTTTTATACATTCCAGTACGTCTAACGCCATAATTCATAACCAGTTTTAATCAATTGTTTATTGGTTTTATTTGATCCACCATGAAGCTGTGTTTGAAAATTGTATGCTGCTGGCGCGGATAATTGTTGCTCTCCGGTCGGACCAAAACTAAATTTTTTTAGTTATTCTTAATCGGGAAGATTTTCTACAACCTTATTGCCAGAATTAATAATTTTTATTGAAAATTGGGAAAATGGCGGATTGTCTACATTTCGAAGTATGAAATCGCACGTTGTTTTAGGCCAATTTTGTAATAATAAAGTACGATATTGTTATTTTATAAACATGATTCTGGTAGGAAGGGGAGCCAGTAGGGTGTGGAATATTCTGTTAAAATTTCAGAGCAATCCGTCGGGTAGTTTTTGAGATTTTTTCCGCGCCAATTGAAAAAATTGTGACTCGACAGGACTAAACATTTGTTCACTCAGCGCGGTAGATCTAAAATCTCAAAAAGTACACGATGGATCGCTCTGAAATTTGAACAAGATATTCCGCATCCTACTGACTCGCGTCCCTAACAAAACCATGTTTATAAAATAACAATATCATACTTTATTATTACAAAATTGACCTGCATTCCTTTTCATACTTCGGAATGTTGAAACTTTGTCAATTTGTGGAATCGACGCAAAAAACTTTGGGAATACATTCCTTAGACGTTATACTTTACGAAAATGCAATAAAAAAAATTTCGACTTTTTTACCCATTCACAGATAGATGGCCGCTTAAGTTGAAATAAATCCTACATTATTTTTAAAAATTTATTAAACTCCCCTAGTTCTAATACTCAACTATACGGCAATCTTATCAATCTACCAAACGCATTTAACGAACCACATATGAAGGACATCCAAGTGTAAGCCGCCGGCGGTACACGCCGACGTCAATCTGTTAAAATTGGAAGCAGCCGATGAATCTTTGTTAACCAACGATACTTACGCCATGTTCCGTTCAAACGTATCGAAAGAAGCTCCGTGCAGGTTCTGACACGTTTCTCCTCGCAAGTTTGGTTACGTTTTTCCGTGCCGCTGTTGAAAAGAATCATATTTTCCGCAGTGGATTACGTCGACCAGAACGGACTAAAGACACCATTCCGAATCGACCTATTCCCCTTACTTCAAAATTCAAGCCGTAGGAAGTAGGAACTGTAGCATTCAATTCTTCGCGCAGCCAAGTCGAAACGAAACGGGAACGCGTTGAAACTTGTCGCTGGATGGACATAGATCACCATTTGGGTCTCGTCCCAAAGTCTTCTGGCAAAAGGAGAAGGATCCTGCCGGATGCAAGGATCTTTCGGACCTGCCGCGTCGCTTGAAAAGCAAATATGACGTGGGTGGGTGAAGTCTCGGGTAGTTTGGTGAAAAAAAAAAGATTTCGGAAGAATGAGAGTCCTAACTCGCTCGTTGGATGCAACGACACGTAGGTTTCAATGGCGAATTTTGTCATCTCCAATGCAGTGCGAGATACGGGAAGATCCCTTTCATCGTGATCGATTGTATCTGCGAACCAAGGTCCAGTGGATCGGGGTATTGAATCGTCAACTTGAAATTTTTTTAAGATTAACGCCTAGATTGGCCTAAATAATTTATAAATCGCGATGTTGGAAAATATATGTGCACTTTATCTCGGAATGAAGGTTTAGTGAAATCAAATGATTTCCATAGAAAAGGACTACTTTTTAAACTTACGATTAGGTATCCTGCTCGAAATACTTTCCATTCTATTTTCGGCAAATTACCATTTTACCAATTTACCAAGCAAGTCATTAAAAGATAACTCTCTCGAAACACTTTCCATTCCGTCGTCAACTTACTATTTTGGTTCTATTACCCTTTAGTTTCACGCGCGTAACAAAATAATTGAAAGATATACAGAGACGCGACCGAGATCAATTAGACCGTATCGACCAGAGATACTTTAGTTACAAAAAGATCAGCTAAACGCGTCTGACGTATATATGTTTACCCTGCACACAATTCTACATACAAATCCCCATATCTCCCAAATCGCGTATCGAATACAATCTCAGTGTAGTCGAAATATCAAACACCACTCGACCAAATCCGCGAACCCTACCAATCATCCGAACCGCGCCACTCAACGATAACCTCGGAAGTCAACATCGACTGGTATGCAACAAAACGCGAGGATCCTAATATCAAACATCTCTCGGATGTCGGTATAAGACCGAGCTCGAGGATCTTGGCAAACGTCCGTTCACGAGGACACCACCGTATGCCTATATTCGATAACACAAGCGCAAAGGGATCGTCATTAGAGAATCCGAGGAAGAAAGATTTGTGGAGGCAGTAGATCCGTGGTGGAACCGAAGATCCGTTTCCATTTACGACTCCCCTTTATGCTCCTAAGTAAACAGCCTCTCGCGAGTCTTGCACCTATGTAAACATCGGTTCCTCACGGAACTCCACCGCTCGCCGACGATCCATCGATCGTAGATTCATTGGTGGCAGACCCCTGTAAGAAAAAGAAAAAAAAAGCGAAGCAGAGAGGACGGGGGAAGATTTTTGAAAAGGAACGAATGGGAAACGTAGAAACGAAATTGTACAGGGGTGGGATGCTGTCTCGGATATTGGAGGTCGTAGGACCGTGAATCTGCCTCCGGGCACGGATCCATTCTTAAAGGATTATCGTTATAAATTATACATTTCTCTTCTTCGTCGCTGTGCGTTATCCTGGATGACCGGTAGCGGCTTAGAGATTTCTATCGTTGGATTAGCGCGGACCGTGTCATCGCGGTATCCTGTCTATTCGATTTTCGTCCATCGTTTCGTGGAGGGAGAGAGGGGAATGGTGCGATCAACCCCTCCGAGCGTCGCGATTTACTCCCTCCCTCTTCTCTTCTTTTTCTTTTTGGTCTGGACCGTCGTCGATCTCTTGGGGTGCGGGTGGGACGCGTTGTATTCTTGCATAAAATATAATCTATCTGAGCGTTGCGACTCCTTTTTTATGGATACGAAGAATTATTTTAGTAAGAAATGTAGACAGTTCTACCCTTAAGTTTTCCAACTTCGTTCTTGTGTATTTATTATAGACCAAAGAATATTCACGACGTCGTAAAAGTATTATTGTTAACGAGAATATTAATGACAAATCCTGTAACTCAGTTTTACTCTTACTTTTTCAAACTTTGTTTTTATCTATTTAAATTAAAGTAAATAAATGCCTTAACCTCACGAAACATTGGCTCTCGATCGTGCAATTATTTAGCGATTCCAAAAAACTTCCGTGGCCCAGACGAAATTCGGTAACGCCATTCCGGGGCCAATCGATTTCTCGCGGCGCCGTTTACCACGCAAAGAGACTCTCTCGAGTGTCGGGCCCACAAAACGCCCGACGCATCCCCTTCCTCGATTCATCTCTTAACTTTCGCACCATCAAGGACAGCCGCCCATTTCCATCCCCCGTTTCAAACTCGCGATAACAATTATACCCCGAACCGCCTCCAAAACGGCCGGCGCTTGCAATGTTCGCGTTTCCATGGAAAAAAATAACGTCCTAGATAGGGCCCATCGAGTCACAATGACTTTTTGCAATAGGAAAACTGAATTGGCTGGTAGTCTCGCCTTCCTTCTTCCCGTTCCTATTCCCTTTCTTTTCTTTTTCCTTCTTCTTCTTTTTTTTATTGTAAGCGCGAGAAGAAGCCGTTTGATGGGTCTTTCTGGACTCTCGATCCTTTTCTCGTGTACGAAGGGTCCTGTGGGCGGAGCGGTCTGCCGAGAAAGGGCCTCGTATTCGGCTCCGCCGAGGATCCCGGAGGTTCCTGACCAGCGGGATAAGGAACTTTTCAAAGGGGCTGAAATTGAACACGTGCAAGGGTGAGTCAGAGAGAAAGGAGACGGTGGCAGGGTGGGGGGAGGGGGAGGGGGAGGAGGGGGCAGGGGTGAGTCCCTCTCTGGGTGTGATAGAGTAGAGGAGGGAAATGTAGGGACCCGTACGTGGGCCCTTCGAAGATTTCTGCGTCGAGATAACGATGCCCTTGCAGGGCCGGGGCCCCTCGCGTTTCCTATGGAAACCGGTCCACAGAAATATTTTTCTTACGGCGTTCTCGTGTTTGTCGAACTCCTACGATCTTTGTTTCAGGATAATTATGGGGTAGTCTTTAAACTTATACGTGTTCCCGAACGAACGTATCTTGGCAATTGTTTTTGTATTCCGAGATCGGGGGTAGATATTTCGGAATCTGACCTTGTTATTCACGACGTAATATTAACCGCGTCGTCCCTTTTACTCGCCGGTTAGATCAACCCTTGATCGGGAGCGGATCCTCATAAAAAATTAATTTTTAATATATTTTAGAGTATGCCATTAAATATACATGTATTGTTGACAATCGATGAACGTCCATGACAAAGGGGTCTCCGATATTTGTTTCAACATTTGTTTTATTCGTCGGACAAGCAGACTTGAAGGAATATTTGCACAAAAAATAAATTAACATCGATCGATCGAACCTTTTGTGAACCGCGCGTTAAACGGCTCTGAGTGTCCACGAAGCGTACGAAACGTGCCGCTTTTACATTTTCTTCGAAGCGGAAATCTGTTTGGTTCCTTGGGAGAAAAGAATTCGATGGGTAAACAGCGGAAATGAAATTACGAGGGCTTCGGTTGAAGTTGAAACTATTGTGCAAGCTTAAACGCTTATTTGTGGGGAGCGGGGTAAGAGCCGTTCGAATCTGCGAACCGGAAATGCGAAATGAGTTTTCCAGGGTAATTCGCATTCTTTATAGATGAGCGGGCGCGCCGAAAATATTATGGTACTGGAAATACAGCTGCGGACGTTTTATCTAGTTGAAATCCAATCTTCCAACGCAGTGTCTAAAATGACGCAGTTCTGATAACTGAAACATTAGTTTTTACTTTACAACGTACATAACGAATTTCCTTTTTGAAGAATAATAAAAAACAACCAAGTTACTCCGAGAGATGTTACTATTTTTGAGGGAATAAAAAATAATGATACAAAATTATGAGAGAACGAACATCAATTTTCCTCAGATGCCACGAAGTACCTTTATAATAACGCGCGAGGAATTTTTTTTCCTAGTTCCTCGTAATAACACAGAAGATTCCCTCTGTCCCAACCCCCACCCCTCGAAGTTTCTTCTAGTAGGACAAAGGGAACAACGCCACCGACTTTAGGGAGGCCTAGTCGGAGTCATTAGGCTATTTCGGATAGATATATGTATGTATAGGAGGTCTTTCTCGATGGTCCGTGTGTTTTTTCTTTTGGTACCCTTGGGGGTTTATAGCATCGACGAGGCACTTGTTACGGCAATGGATGCACGTGTTCTAATGGATGCGCTACTCCCCCTGCCCTCCCCCCCCCCCGCAGCTACACCATCCCCCACCCCACCCCGGTAGGAAGGTATATATAGGCAAGAAAAAAGATAAAATGTGGTTTCTTCAAGCCCGTGTCTTCCAGTTTAATTCCATCGTAAAGCTTACGATTGGGAATGTTGTCTCTGGTTCATTTTAAATTATACAGGGGTGTTCCACAGGGTGGAAGTAGTAACATGTCTGTTAGTAACTTGGTCATGTTTTATTATTTTTCAAACTGAAATTTGTTATACACGTTGTAAAGTGAAATCTCCCTTTTCATTCCCTCGGAAGTAATAATATCTCTGGGACCAACCTGGCTATCTTTTTGTTATCTGTCAAATGAAAATTCGTTATATACCATTAACGATTGTCAGTGGTCCACGGGTTAATTATTTTGTTAATTTTGTATGCATTTGGGACTGTAAAGATGCGATTCCAATGCGCGCGGCCATGCGGCGCGATAAAAATTTCATTTTTGAGGCACTAGTTTACATGTTATTAAATGGAACCGTTTCCTATGCACACGTCTTGCGACGCGGCGCGATCAAAATTGTAGCCTCGCGGCGTTATTTTATACGTTTGTACATGTACCGATTTCGTGACTGCTCCTAGAGGTGTCCAGTCGCGGCCGCAAGCGATCTGATATAAGTAGTACAGATATGTAGTAGTACAGATATTTTTTAATGAAGACGGACACGTTGCGCTCGATGCATTGCATGGCATAAAACGTTTTGTAAGGGGCACTGCATTTCGGAACTTTTTCCTGGCCACGGAGTGGGAAAAGCGTGAGCCTTGTAGCAACAAAATTGAGATGAACCTCTCGGCATTTATTCCATGTTTCGTCGCAAAAATAATTTAGTTTAGTTATTTTCCTTTTTTTTTAATTTCGTAACATTATTACGTACAGCGTAATAATATAACATAAGTTTTTAATATAATCAACAATATAGAATTTGAAAATAGTATGAATGATACAACTTCAAAAAATATAAACTGTTCATCTCCTACTGTAATGAACATACAGTCATCTCATTCAGGATTTACAATGTATAATATCATAACGTCGTTTAATTTGAAGGCGGCACCCTTTTACACCTCTCCTCTCTCTCTCTGTCTCCCTCGCTCTTGCCTCTCTTCTGCCTCCGCGTCCAAAAAATCTGCCGCGCGGTCAAAATTTTGATCGCGCCGCGCCGCGAGGCCGCGCGCGTAGGAATCGCACCTTAAAGGTCTCCGCACACATAGCCGTAACGGCCCGGCGCCGGCCGAAAATTGTAAGGCCGCTGGCATCCTAAAAGATCTTCCTCTATAGGGTTTAAATGGTGGCCCTGTCCCCACTCATCAACAGCGCCATGCCAGCAGCCTTACAATTTTCGGCCGGCGCCGCGCCGGGCCGTTACGGCTATGTGTGCGGAGACCTTTAGGCCGTCTGCGCACGGGGCAACGCGAAAGCGATAAAAATTGCTAGGCGATATCGCCTCGCTGTTGTTTCCTATGTAAAAGAGTGGGGATCCACAAACGGGGCAATATAAAACCAAATTTTTATCGGCCATCCGCGCGATACGAATAATTTTGTTCGACACACCTCGTGTTGCGCAACAATTGTTATCGCGATATGACAACTTAATTTTACTAATTTTTTTGTCTCACATTTACAATATCGGCGATATTTAAAATGATGATTATTATTGGTCCGTCCTCTATATTATATTAATATTGCATTACGTTTGCATAATAGCGGATCGACATTATAGTATACTTTACTTATAGAATATTTACGTTCCCCGAATTAACACTCTTATTATTATTAACCTTCCAGCTGGACGCGCCATATTTTATAACGCGAGCGGCCGCGTGTTGTATTCCTTGCAACACTCGATAAGAGCATTGAAAAAACATGTCCCAGCCAATTTTATGCTAAATTTTAATTAGGTATAGGCATACTTATTATTGGTGTAGACTTTATTAAGTATAATATAGTTTGTTCATTGTCAACATACAGCATATACAGGGTGGGGCATTTAAAACAGGTCACTCGAATAACTCGCTTGTTTTTGAAGATGCAAGAAAATGCATTAGCCCAAATTCATTTGGTATTGAGGGGCTTATAATCTGATATTACCAGTTTTTTTATAGGTGGAGGCGTCAAGGACCATATGAAAGTCAACTTCATTTTTTTTAATCGAATGGTATGGTTTTTTATTTACATTCTAATAGAGTATTTCAAGACGAATACAATGACCTATATTATGAAGGTTATGCAAGGTCACACAAGCTTAACTACAACAGAAAATAAATGATCTCAAAGCACTCTTTAAGTAGTATAACAACGCTTAAGAGGATACAATTAGTATTGCCGTCTTGAAGCACTCTATTAGAATGTAAATAAAAAACCATACCATTCCATTAAAAAAAATGAATTTGACTTTCATATGTACTTGACGCCTCCACCTATAAAAAAACTGGTAATATCAGACTATAAGCCCCTCGATACCAAGTAAATTTGGTCTAATGCATTTTCTTGTATCTTCAAAAACAAGCGAGTTATTCCGGTGGTCTGTTTTAAATGCCCCACCCTGTACATATATATTTATAAATTTTAGTTTACATTATTTTGTTGAATCTCGAATATAGGATAAGCACATTCTGGAAGAATACCCATAACTGTCGATAAGATAAAAATCGAACATTGGTAGAAAAATTACAAAAGTACAAAAAGTGTTGTACGGTTTACAACAGCGTGCCCTCTGGAAGGTTAATAACTGTATCCAAGAATCTGCCACGTATAACGGCAAGAAGAACAATGTCAGCCGCCATCGTTAACTATCGTACGCTCCAGCATCGTCCATTCGTACAGTATCTTGCAATAATATCCTCCCGAAAAGTCAGTCCGAACATGTTACAGAGCGCCTTCGACGAGGAAGTCGTTATAAATAACGTTTAACCGGACACAAAGGAACCATGGCGGTGAGTGAGGAGGGGGTGTTTGGTCTCGCCCTACAAGAGGAAAGCAGGGAGTGACCTGTCGTCACGGAATATTAGGGCGACTGTCGGCGATTTGAAAAGAAGGGTGGGTGCGACAAAAGTGGCCCGCCGCTACGTCCAAAAATGCCACCGTTAAGCATGAGAGACAGGGCCAGGGGATGGGGGTAGGGAGGGGGCTGGTGGGGGTGGGGGGGGGGCAGAATAAAAGAAAGAAGCGCGAGGAAGAACAGACGCAAGAAAAGGAAGGAAAATGCGGTACCGCACGAGACAGAGCGAGAGAGAGAGAGAGAGAGAGAGAACGGGCGCGAAGTTGAAAATTGGCGTATCGGTCGTTTCAAAAGGAGAAACGGTCGGCCTAACTCGGCGGAACGGGTGGTCCCATTCGTGAGGGACTTATACAGTCGCGCTCCTTTTTATCCTCCTTTCGAGGGACCTCTTCAGGGTCGGTACCGATGTACGCATGGTACCCGCGGAAATCGGCGTGACGCGCTCGTCCTTTCCGATCCGCGCCGATACTTCTTTTTTCTCTTCCTCCCTCTCTCTCTCTTTTTTCCATCGTTTTATTCGTTAACCGAGAGGGACACCTAAGATAGCCGACGATGACAATGGGGACCAACGCGGTGGACGGGTCCCCGCGAAGAGTGAACGCGGAGACCGTGGAGAATCGGCGACGGTGGAGCGAGCACCTGGCGATGATCCCTGGATCGAGTTCGACGCGGAAAACTGGCGCGAAAGTTCTGTCGTTCGTGAAACCGTGTCGAGGCCCCGTGGAAAATTATTTCGATCTAGAACCGAGGCCGAGTAATTTCGGTGTTTGATCTCTGGTCGCACGCTCGTTACGGGACGATCGAGGAGTACCGAGGAGAATGAAAGCGTGCCAGTGCGATCCACGGTTGGTTAGATAGTCTATGGATCTCGTTGGTCCTCGAGCCTCGGAGTCTGTTTGTTGTACCGGATTCGTAGGGGTTCGACAATTTCGTTCGTCGTGGACAATCTCGTGACATTTTCTGCGTATTTATCGTGTCTAATTCGCGTAAGCAGCTAGCTTGGGTTCACTGTTGGGAATAGAGCGCATCGGATGGAGAATGAAGGTGGGGTTACTCGAATTTCAGTCTGGAATTTGAATGAGAATGAAATTAAGGGAATCGATTTAAAATCTTATTATTCTTTCGGCGCAATTTCATAAATTATAATAAATATAATCGCGCGTATGATGCATGTTTGTAATGGCACCGTTTGCGTTCTCGAATACACGTAAAGTCATTTTATTCGTTTTTCAATATATCCGAGGTAGCACTTATCATTTCGCTTACCATTACAAATGTTACGCAACCCATTAAGAGAGGCTGATGCGAAGTATAATGTACACCTCATTTATTATTAATCGTTACCACCAACGTGCTACGCGCATTGAATTGATTTTTATTTCATTTTAATCGATGAAACCTCTCATGGTAACTCCGGGGAAAATACTTTTATCATTAACCCTGTCATGCGAGATTTTCCACGCGTTTTCTCCAAATACGTATATATAGATTTATAGGTTTTATTTAACATTATAATGAAACAATAGGTATCTAACAGACGATTATAACTTCATATAAAAAAGAACCCGTTTTTAAAACGTAACACAACTTTTTTTCTAACCTGAACGATGTTAGAATAATACTGAAAATTGTTATGGACCACGTACGTACTCCATTTTGAGGATATACTAAACAACGATTCCGAGTATCCTGGAGATCCTTGCGAAGGATCTTCATTGTGCGAATTTGTTGATGTTTTTTTTTCAGCGGCACACCTTCAACGGGATCTCGTCACGCGACCAATCATGCGTTTAAGCCCACACCTCGTAAGACCTCGGGGGTAGGCCTTTTGTAAATCGTATTCGTTAAATTTATCCGGTGGCGCGTAAAGATTCTCGAGGTAGAACTCGTGTTTTCTCAAATAACCATTCCGTCGCGCCTTGGTAGGCCCCGGTTTAAACATTCTACGAGGATTTTCATTCTAATCGGGCCTTGATCTCGGATCTACCGCGCGAGAAGGATCGAGATCCGGAATAAGAGATCGTCTTTAAGGGGGTTAAGAAGCGTCCCACGCATGAGCGATTTTTTTTCCACAGTCGTCGTCCTTTCATGGCGCCGCGTGTGCAAGGCATTCAGAGTTTAGCAAAACGTGCAAAAGCTGTGGATTAAGCGTCGTCTACGATTGTCAATGGAAATGCTTTCCGCGTGCTTAAGGCAGCACGCAATTGTTGGAAGGGCTCGCGGGTGATCCTGAAATCTTATGACGTTCTCCATGGTACGCGTGGATTATTGAAAATGTATTCGTTACTTCACGAATCAGTGTGTATGATTTTAACCGGTCCTGAATTTTAACTCTTTGGTATTTACTCGAATATATCGCTGCTGCACAAGAATAGCGATGCAACTCAAAAACAACAAATTTTTCAGGACTGCCATTTAAAAGTTTCTTGTCTTCCTTCCTTTCTTCCGTGTAAAGGAAAAACGACCGAATCGCTTTTTCCCCGTAATTTCTGGAAGTAACATTATGTCGTTTTTCTACATAAAAATGTGCGGATTTTGCTATACATTTTGACAGTAACCTCAAAAATGGCAATATGTATATGAGTTGTGTCTCAACCACAACAACGCATTTCAACCATCACGGCTCTCAAAAAATATATCCCGGATTAAGAGCAGTTTTGTGTGGGGTGGTAATTATGATAATATTTTTTCGTCATTCGTGACCTGTCTATATAATTCTAATTCCGAGTTTCTATAGGTTTAGAATTAAAATTTCTGTATGTATTAATCTATTCCTGTCTATAATAAATCAAGTCTCAAAAAGTAAAATAAACTGTAAACATTGTACACACAGTCAGTTGCTTAAAAGTTTTAAGTTGAGATAGGATACTCGATTAACTCCTACGTTTTTGAAATTGCAAGAAAATTTGTCGATAAGGCTAGTTAACACTGAATTTTTGTTAGCACTTTCTTTTGTTCACCTATATATTGTGCGCCTCGCGTAAGAGATCAATTTCACTTGGTTTCATTTTTTTTTTAATTTGACAGTTTGAAAGTTAAATCGGTAATATTCTTTATTTAGATCCATATATTCTACTTCGCGAAACGGCGTCAACGGGATTCATAATTCCACCATAAATTATCTTCGGCGTTCGTCCTGTTCCCTTTCATAAGAAACGCAATATCGGCTCAGATATTGGGGAGTGGGAGGAAGGGTGGGAGGGAGGGAGGTAGGGAGGGGGGGTGCTTTGGAAAATTCGAACACCTGCGCTGTCTCGTCGGACTTAGTTAGCCCCGATCCCGCATTCGATCCTGGATCCTTTCTCCTGACTGCCATGGCAAGGTCTCCGCCCACAAGTCCGTGGGGCCCCCATAGAAATCGTGCAGCGGTCCCAATTTACGGGTTCCTCTCCTTTTTTTTCTGCTCCCACCGCTGCATCCATCTTCGTCGTTCCTCTTTCCGCGACGCGGAAAGGACGAGAGGTTACCGTTCGAGAAACTAATTTGACTCATTCCAGAACCCAGAGTCCATCCCTCAGCCGGAAGTGGATACGGGGGCTTCGAGTAGCGGTTCCCAAAGTTTTTATGGCGATGGACCCCCAGAATATCTTTCGAAGAATCACGGACCCCTAATTAAAGACGCGAACTCTGTTAGTAGACATACGTGATCCATCGAATCGATGGTGAAATTATTTCTTCGGCGATGAGCACGGATGGTCCAGAAAAAAAAAATACTGATAACTTTTCATGCATTTCATTTTGGGAACCGCTGACTTTGAAGAATCGTCGATGGCCCGTAACAGGTCCCTTTGCCGTTGCCAATTAGCGATCCTACCGTTAAATGACGTGACTTAGCTTGATTTTCATAAGTTTCTAATTTACTTTCTATGTGGGTGTTCGCCCTATAGCTCCGCGTGACGCGAGAAAAAAAAGGTATTCCATTTCTTTTTTTGCGAGAGATTCCCGGCGTTGCATTCGGTCGAATTAGTTCAACGAAAATATTCCGTTTTCTCGCAATCGAAGTGATAAATAAAACTTCGGTATGAAAGGAGAAATATGCCTTCGTTGTTAATGCATTGGCACGTCTCAAATAATATTTAGATTATTTAAATGCTGAATCCAAATTTACGTAAAGTTGCGTTAAATTTATTTGGTATTAAAATTTTTGAAAATGTCAGGCAAAGAAACGTCGACGGGTAGCCACGATAAATGGCCCGCTACCGACGGCGTTTCGTTTTCCATCTCGTCGAGTATGAAATCCATTTTCGACAAAAAAAAAATCGCTCGACTGACATTATCCAGGTTACCAAAAGAGCTGGTCTCGCAAAGTGTCCTTCACGCTTCCCTCGATTCGAGCCTCGACACTTCGCTATCCAAATAAGTGGGACCCCGGAGAAGCAGAGCGGAATCTGCTTTCACTATCTTCGCCCGAGTGAGACATCGAGGTCCTTCCTGGCAAGGAGATTTTAACGCCCGGGGACTTTTATGGGCGAGATCACCTTGGGCGGTGAAGGGCGGCCTGTTTTCGGTCCCGAAAGGGCCGCGGCTTATTACGCGCACACACAGACGGCTCATAATGATAGTCGCTGGATGTTGGCTCCCCTTTAGCGGTGGAATGTTTTTCAACGCTTCGAGGATCTTGTCACCTTTGGTACGTCGAGGGTTACGGTCGTTGCGCGAGTTTTTTTTTTTTTTTTTTTTATCGGAGCACGTGTTTCGTGTCAAATGTTTGGAAAATGTGATGTAAGCGTAAAAAAGCTTTTCTCCCCTCTTAATTTGGTAACGCGTCCTTGATCAGTAGTTTTTCAGTGATCTCGATGATTGGGAGGACCTTGCCAGATCACGGAGCGGTGATTAATCCATCTGTTCATTGCCGAATTATTTGATCGCTCTCCCTCTTATCCTTTCCAATTTGAATGCAAGGAGCGAGACTCGCGTCGCAATTATCGAGATTACGACTACCGTGGTTTCGCTGTACAGAGTTACGAACAAGCCCGTGTACACGTGACCAGACACAAAGCGCGAAGGGTGTGAGATCGCGATACGAGATGTACCGCTTTCTCTCCGTGCCCTCCAATTTCGAGCATAACACAACTCTCCCCGGCATCCTCGAGGAGACCCGGCCTTCGACGTTGTCCAGGACTCTTTGTCCTTAAGGTACCAACACGCCCGAGCGACGCGAGAACCGTACAATAACCCACTATGCAAATAATTGGACCGGTGGAGAATAACCAGAGCAGAATCTACATTCGGTATCTCTGCTGGAGCAACAAGATCCTCCTCCTTGGCCTCCTTATCCCTCTCTCGCTCCGGCGAACCTTTTTACGAAGGCACTTTTATTAACGCCTGCGGAGTATCACTTCTCTCGCTCTCTCCTTTTCCCTCGTACCCAAGGATCGAGGTGTGGCAACGCAAGAGCGTCTCGCTAAGGGCGGCCTGTTTACGGCTGTGAAAAGGGCCGACCGATATGTACTCGAGGAGGAACTAGGTGTGCATGGTTCGGTGGGAATCACCGTCGCGGATGATCGGCTCCACGAAGGCGTCGAAAGTGACACCGACCGGGTTCCGTTGGCGACCCTGATGAACCTCCTAGCTTTAGGTCGTACCTGTCGCGGTCGTTACGGGATTATAGGGCGGCAAGAAAGGGGGATTAAATTTGGCTTCGTTGGCTCCAGGTTGTAATTACGTGTCTCGATCTTCCGTGTTTAGAAGATTTTTGGATTTTGAGGTGGGTCGGTTCGTTTGACGGTTTCCCGCGTTGAATCCTCTTTTTAATTGCCGGTCGGCGAGTGCCGAATTGTTCGGTGCCAGTTGTCGTTCGAACGATTCATTCCAGATTTAGTTAATTGTCACGGAACATATATGAGATTTATAAAACTGTCAGAAGAATCATTGATTCCTCCCTCAACATCGCTGCTCACTAAATTTACGCGTTACAAGAAAAGTAACGCGAACGAGCCAATTTACGAGACTCCGCGGGAGGGAGCATCTGCTGCTCGTAATATGCCGAAGGGTCCCAGTCACATCGTTTTGGGCGCAACACAGTAGAATACGATCGCAAACATTGCGGGACACGTTCCAAATAATACGTAACGAGTCCCGGAGCATGAATCGGGCTAACTGCGAAAAGGTGTCGCGGTGGGCAAACTTTTGGTCAAGGAAACAGCGTGATGCTGGCAAACTTTGGAACCCATTACAAAGACGTAGGTACTCGGATTGAACGTCAGTGGGAATTTTCGAAGAAACGACGCCCAGGGTCACTTAGGACAATGTCGATTGTTGTTAAATATTTTCGTCGGCCCGGACATCTCTGTGAGAGTGGCCAACCTGCGGTGCACCCCCCGGCTGAATACCTGAATGAAACGAGGATCGGGTACAAAGTGCGCCTCGCGTTACTTTCGCGGAGTATTCGAATGATTCGTTCGTGCAAGTTGCAAAAACTGGTCGATTCAGGAAACGAGCCGGACGCCCTTCGCGAGCGTCAGGAGTAAAGGGACCATGTGGCGCCGACCACTCTCGTTCGATCGAATCGAAAGTGACCAATCCGCGCGCCCTTCTGCATTGGCGACGACCTTCTTTTCTTCGCGCGTGTTCCTTCGACGAGGGAGCAGATGAGTCGATGGAGAACTCGGGCTTGATTTCATTGTACTCTTCCTTTTTTCGATCCGTCCAGCGTGCTGAGGTGTGTCAGCTAGTTTGTTGGTGACTCCGCGGGGGCGAGAACTTGTATCGAGGGATGCTTTCGTGTACAGACTCACGGGGAGGGTGACGTCAATAACGTTGTAGCGGGAAAATGGATCGCGCGTTACTCGACGCGATCATAATGGTCAGGTTTGCCAGTATTAGTATTCCGGTGTAACGAACTTCCTGCACGCGAAGACGATTCTTTTCAATCGTTTCAAAGAACGTCGAGATTTATTTTCGGCATTTTCTTTTTAAGGGATCGACTGTCATTTTTTTATTTCAACCGCTCCTGACGGGTTTTATTAGAAATGTTTATTTATGTATGTATTATAGTGAGATAGAAGATATATCTGTGTAAAATATATTATACAAAGATGGCTCTCTGGAATATCCGATTGTTGTTACAACAAATAAAATATTTCAAATACTTCTCGAAGTTTTGTACCGCGCCTATTCAGCAAGTTTGTTATTTCTTTTTTATAATAATAGAATGGAGGCATAATACCTCGCAATTTCCAATACATATACGCGAAGCGATGATAGTGACAAAATTTAATTCAATTCCGACTACATCGGAGTGAAATCGTTTTCTCGTTAGCAAACTTCCCTCGTAAAGTCACGTGACGCGCGAATCGTAAAAGACAAATCACGCTGCACCACGGAGTCATAAAATTTGCACCCCACTGTATACGTTGGAGTAATTCGTACGTAAACTGCAGAGCGATCAAAATAAAGTCGGTATTCCTGTTGGCAGTAAAGCTGTCGGTTGAATTACAAGGATGTCGGGTTCTTTACGAGGGGCCGGGAAAACAGCGGCCATGAAGAGAATATCGATGACGGCCAAATATGGAGATACTCGACTAATTGGCCCCTAAATGAATAGCGCGATAACTTTTTAAGGTTCGGAATTTTTGGCTACGACTCGCTATAAAACGCGAGCGTTTCGTTCGACCCGTAAAGTTGCACCCGAATGTCGTCCTTTTCGAAAAAACTGCCCGAATGCCAATTTGACGATCCAAAAGAGAAAGAAACAGAAAATTTATTGGAACATAGTAATGCCATTAAAACAGCCAGCGGAAGTAATTCCTGGTTTTACGAATATTTATTATCAACCCCGAACCTAATCGATGTTAAACATACAATGCAAAAATTGGTTAGAACGAAACAATTAATGCCATTAAAAAGCGCTAGCAGAAGTAATTCCAAGTTTAACGAATATTTATTATCAACCTCGAACTTAATCGGTCTTAAACCAAAAGAAGCACAAAATCGATTAGCACACAGCAATGCTATTAAAAAGTGCCAGCAGCAATAATTAATCGTGCTACGAATGTTTATTATCAACCCCGAACCTTATCGATTTTAAACAAAAAAAAGCAAAAATCGATTAGAACGAAGCCAATGCCATTAAAAAGCGCCTGCAGAAGTAATTCCTGATTTAACGAATATTTATTATCAACCCCGAACCTAATCGATCTTAAACCTGGACAGGGGATGAAAAACCGATTCGTGAAGAAGTTCTGCCTTGACGTAAATTCCAAAGTACGACAAAGAGATATATCAAAGATGGTTCGAGGGTTCGAGAGATTTGACTGTGCCTCCTTCGTGCCCCGTTTACACCCCCGCGGCATCCCATAACAACGCGCGAGGACGGCTCGGGGATCCTACGGGTAACCATAACAACCACCGTGGGCAGCCACAATGGGGTGCGCGCAGCACTGTTGGCCCATAAGCTCAATGGATTTTCCGCGAGGTCGAGCAAACACAAGCAAACAGAGGGGCGTCTAGTTCCCTCCTCTACCTTTCGCGAACCCTCCAACCCCCTCCACACCCCCCCTGTCCCCTTGGTCCCTGCTTTCGAGGAGTCACTCATTGTGCCCACCTACGGGGGAGGACACTGACAACTATTTCACTCGCGAACATGTGTAAGGCTGAAAATCCATTTAGACCGGTGACGGATAAAGTGGTGCCACCCGGGACAAATGGCGAGGTAAATGCGCTGCTTTACGACGAACGCGACGATGTTTAACTCTGGAATGTCGACTTTACCGACATGGGGCTCAAATTGGGTCAATTTAGCCTTCGAGCAATTTTTTTGCAACTTTCTCGCACGCGTGAAAGTTCAAGGTGACAATCATAATTAAAATAATGGCGTTGTAGACGGAAGGAATATACTGTTTTCTGTACGAGAGTTAAAATTAGGGGAGGTTCGATGGCTGTTTTTTGAGAGAAGATATTTCAAGCGGTATTCCTCCGGACACCGTAAAAATTCCAGAGCTATCTTTCAAGGGTACATAGATGCTCCCAAACGGCGTCCGTCCCGACAATAACGACGGGAGGTGATCCAGCCGAGTCATTTGTCGAGACTAAAGTGTCTTCCGATACAATGCCGAATCGGTGGACCGCCGAGAAACGTGAAACCGGATGCTGGGATTACAGATTGTCCGAGAGCTTCGAGAGGATATCGGGAGGAATAAAAGAGAGGAGCATTACATTTGTGTATTGTATAACATTTCCTGTCCGCCGGCATCGAATTGGCTGTAGGAGAAAGAGCAAGAAGAGAGGCAGATAGAGGAAAAAAAAGAAATAGCACCGGAGGAGAAAGATTACTGGCAAAAAAGTTATAGTAATCCGATCGGTAGGTTAAAATGGTCACGTCTACTTAGGAACCAAGAATATTACTCTCTCTTTCGTTCGACGCTTCCGTTTTGTGCGAGAGGAGAGAGAGAGAGAGAGAGAGAGAGACGCAGGTGCGATCCACGTATAGCGTTACCTGAAAAAAGGGATGGAAAAAAGTTAACTTGGATCTCGATACGTGTAACAGCGGTAGCGCGGTTAATGCGTGGATTCACGTTGTTTCTTCATCGCAGATTAGAAAGAGGGGAGGAGCGGGGATTGGACGCAACAGGTGGAGGGTTTCCTTTGATTTTTTCTGGAACGGATATCACGGAACCCTTCGGATTTCACGAAAGTTGGTATTTCTGTGGGATAGGTAAGAAAAGGGAGTCGTACTTTCTTGTTCAATCGATTGGGACGTGTCCGACAATGACGGGCGAATTATCCTTTCAGCTGCTAAATCAAGAAATGGATAGGAGTTTCGTTTCTTGATTCAATAACTAATTTCGTTAATAATCTTTGGATCGATTAGGAACCTCTATATTCAATTTTTGTATCGATAAAAAGGTTTCTACATTTTTGAAAGTCTATCTTTATTTCATTAAGTGTAATTAGAGGGATAAGGACAAAATAATTTTTGATTGGATTAAAGAACGTGGGAATTTTCGTTTCAGCCTAAGGTTTCAGAAAGATTTGCAATTTCAATATTACGAACTTCCTGTTTATTTCCAGCACGGCTTGAAATTCGACGCAAAATTCGAACGCAATCACCTCACCCGTAAATTTACCTGGAATATCCAGTTTCATCGTTAAAAACTTAAATTGGGAGAAACCTTTCCGTTCTCAAATTGCGATAGGCAGGTAAATATCACGTTTCAAGGGTTATTAATCAGACGAAACCTCACATCGTAACCCCGTGAAACTCAACTCGCGATTTATTCCGCCGAACCCTCATCTCTGCTCCCGCGCGATTACAACACATTGCAACCGTGCAATCAACGATGCGTTTTAAGCGCAATCCGTCGAAGTTGCGGATTGATTTTTCTTTTCCGATAGTGACCGCAACGATCCTACGCCACTTTTTCTCCGACCGAAATCATCATTGCCCTGAAATTAAATAAAAACTCTAAAAATGCAATTTCGTAATGTATATATTGTTTATTTAATTCAAAATGATTTTTCGCACAATTGTTAAGCATTCGTGTAAATCACGGTATGTACTTCCAATAGTAACAAACTACAAAAGATGTCACTGAACCGCATTGATCCAGAACGATCCGTTCCAGTTTGGTTTTGCAAAATTGCAAAAATTGAAAACACCTGACAAAGCGAACAAAAAAATCTTTGTCCACCATTGTTAAGGATTCAGTGCAGCGACACCGAGGAACACTTTTTCCTAGAAGAAGAAAAAAAGTGGGACCGCATGATTTAATCCTAAGATTTGGGTCGCGTCGATGATTACGGCGGCGCCATCAAGCTCGGTTTCTTTTTCACATCTCCTTTTTTTTTAACATATCTCCGCTCGTTCCCACGACATCACGTGTGCGGCTGCACGTGGTCAGTTGCTTTTTTTTAGTGGTTAAGGCTTCTTCCGAGAGCTTTTTTTTCTCCATCGAGAGCGTAGCTGGAAGAGATTATCTATTAATAGACGCAAGCGTGCTCTGGATCTCGTTTTATGGACTTTTTCTTCCTACTAGGATTTGGGCCATCGACCGGGTGAAATGACGGCGGTGTCACGAGTCGGTGGTCGAATCAAATTTGTTTTTTCATTCGTCCTCGGATCCGTTATTCCTTTTTTTTAAGCTTGAAGATTTCATCGCTGGTTTATGGTCATGTACTCGATTTTTTTCACGCGCGTGTTTTGCGGCGAGGATAATATCTATACGAATAAATTGGGTTACGAATGTTCTTCCTGAATAAAAGTATTTTTGACATGGATATGTCTTATAGCTCGGGGTTACACAAAATGTTTGTCCGTCAGGTTTGCACCGAGAGATTTTTTGCTACCACGATTCCTCGGGTACCCTTAGGAAACAGTTGAACGTGAAAGATGCACCGACAGATTGGAGAGAGCGAAAGAGAGCGAGAGGGAGAGGGAGAGAGAACGAGAGAGAGCGAAGGGACCGAAGGGACCGAAGGGAGTATTTCGAAGAAATTAACAGAATTCGTCACTGTTGCGAAGTTTGCTCTCAAACCTAATTGTGTTCGCAGAAAACTCTTCAGCCTTTTTATTCGCTTTCTCATTGATCTTCGCATCAGCGACGAATTCTTGTAGCTAGTAGCTGATCAGTAGACTGATGACGAGTATCTACACACAGTAATGTCGACGTCGATCGAATCTAGCCCGCAAAAAAAAGCACGCAGACCGAAAGCTGCTCTCTAGCGACATCGACATTACAATGTCGACTGAATACGTGGCGATGCGCGACCGTCCGACATATCCATGTAGCGATGTATCTTCATGCAGTGCAGATACTCGTCATCAGTCTACTGATGATCAGCTACTATCTTTTTGATGCATATCTTCTACCGTGTTTTCGTCCTTCAGGATTCTCTTCGATTCGATCGGCTCTAATATAATTATAGTAGATAAACTCCAATTACGAATTCTCTTTAGAAATGTGGAAGATTTCTTACTAATCATCGGAGAACCAGAACCTCGGGATACGAGGGAAATGGCAAACTCTCTACGTGCGGTATACTAATAAGGACTTTTATTACACGCTCGATGAGCGATTTCATCAAAACTGTCTCCTTTTTGGAGCGGGGCTGCGTGCGCGCTGTGTACCGCGCAGGCGTTATCACTTCTCTTACAATTATTGCTACACAAATACATCGTGCGTCAAATTAAAATTGTCAAAGGTACGAACTTTCTTTGGAAACATATTGACGTCAAAATCAAATATTTAAGTAAATACAAAGCATCGATCGACCCGTATTTGAAACAGGAGTAAATTGCCTAATTAATTATCGTTGACATGAATTTGTCTGACCCAAAAATGACGAACCCGACCAGCCCCGGCTAACGCGCCCAATTTCCTCTAACATGCTCAACAGGAAACGCGAAATCACCGTGGAAAGTAAGAAAAAAAAATCATGGCGATCGTGTTTCGATCGGTGCTAGGTGAGAGGGAACTGAACTGCCAGAGAGGAGAGCGGAAGTGGTCACTCGAGACTAATCATAATTGGCCCGAGCAAAAGCAACGTCACACCGAAGCACCGGAGTGTTCAGGCATGTGCGCGAAAAATTGTCGAAGGGACGGGAGGAAAGAAGAAGAAGAAAAAAAGGAGAACGAAGTGTTCGACGTCCGTAATGCGAGACACACGTGGCTGAAAGTCGAAACTCGCTCTCCTCTCCCTTTCGCCCTTGACAAATATACTATCGGCGGACAACTAGCGATCGTGGAAAAAGGGACCGCGTTCGGCCCGACGAGACACGGTACAGGCCCCGAGACAGTGTTTCGTGCGATATACGTATATTTAGAACGGTCGTTGAAAACATTCGGAGTGACGAGAGTCTTAACGAAAGATCGTGTTTCCGAGGGCAGGCTCTCGTCGTTAACGGCCGATACGCGTTTAGCAGCCCTCGCGTTGAAAACACGGCCGAAGGGTAGTCCTTTGGGGGCTACCGTAATTAATGACATCGCCCGACGCGTAATGATCGATGGACATGGTTATCCTTATGCGTGCCAGTATTCCAGTTTCCCGGCGAGCAGGGTAAAGCGTTCAACGGTCTGCCACCTGCAATCGCGTTTAACGTTCGGTCCTTGGGTTAAATCAAGGGATCAACCATTATAGAATTTATTGGCGTTATTATCTGGTTGTCAAGACGTTAAAATATTAAGATTCGCTAAAAAAAACATTACATACAATGAACAGTTAAGTATGTTTTTGTGCACTTTTATGTTAACTGTTTGTAATGTGTTTTCGCGAATTTTAATATGCTAACGTCTTGCCGACCAGATAATAACGCCAATAAATTTGATAAGGTTGATCTAATTGATTATACCGTCGATGATTCACATCATATATTTTATGGTTAAATCAAGAGTCAAGGTTTTGTAACTAGAACTTGTATATTGTCAGGAAAGAGCGAACTTGAGTTTTCGGGATGGTCAACCCTTATAAAGAAATTCATTTATAAATATCTACAATAGACTTCAGATACGCCGCGCCGAGATGAGTAACTGGAGTATGATTTAATCAAGATTGATTCGGCCAGTCACGAGACACGCTTTGCGTTAACGTTAATGTCGGTTGAGTACGCGATTGTGCCCTTCGGTGTCCTTTACGGTCGAGAACCATCGAAGCCCACGATGATAGGTCCACGAGTCTCCGAAGTAGTTCTTCGAGGTGTACTCTTGGTAGGAAGATAACCGCCATATTCTACTCGAAGCAGCTTCGGAGTGCCTCTCGAAGTCTCTCTAGGGCCTTGGTGCGCGAAGATACAAATATTTCTATCATTCACCCGCTTCGTACAATACCCGACCACTCACAATGGGCCCTTAGACTCTCGTGAGTTTAGTGGTCCTTCGTCTCCTGGCTCCTGGGCATAGTCGTAACGTTGCCGAATTGCGTTACGGGGACCGAAGGGACCTTTGGTTGGATCTAAACGGTGAAATTGCCCCACGCCAATGGCCCATTATCCACTTAGCGTAGGTTTCTTCGAGCCCTCCGTATATATGGGTGTGCCCTAAGTATTCCGACTGCTCTCCCTCCCCCCTCTCCTCTCTCTCTTTCTTTCTTCCTGCTCTTCGTCTTCTATGGAGGTTTTTCTTTAGTTAGATTTACGATTCCTCGTGCACGTGTTCACAAAAGAATCGGACTCTGTCTCGCCTTAAAAAGCGAGTGGACCGTTCCTAGCAAACGATGTGTAGCCGAGTGCGAGGGACCCCGATTCTTCTCCCTTTTTTTCTCTTCTCTCCTCTGCCGTACGAATTGTCCGGGGATACGTGGGAGGGTAGCTGTAAGGAAAAGGGCTCGTTTCTCTGGTCGTCCGCACGGGGAACGATTGTCGTGAAACGCAAGAAAAATCGATACCTAAGTGGCGAGGGATCTCCTTTGATCGCGTTAACGTTTTCCTCGGCCGTAGGTAGTCACCGATATTAAGTGCCATCGTATATCGTCGAATGGTTGGAAAATTCGATGAAAACTCGTTTTCCCGTTTTTATAATCGTTGATGCTATTTTGGAATCGAACAATAATTTCGAGACACTCTAAACTAAATAACATTTAGTGACGCTGTTTCTAAAGTAATTTTATGACCCCGATACCCGGTATTCTGAGGCCCGATGAAAAATTGCAAATCACAGTAAAACCTCGATTATCGATTATTCTTTATTTCTATTTGTAGAATAAAAAATACATTACAAATAAGTTGAAGAATTTTTCATGTTTTCCATAACATAAATTAATATAAATTGACGGGGTTGTTATAGGTAATATAACTCATTCCTGTTTATGTCATCCGTTGATGATAGCGAGTTTACGAATGGTATATTTCTAAACGATAAATCCCATTCGTAGAAACCGCGCAAATATTTTCCTCGCCAATTTCCGGTGGTTCTCGAGAGTTAGCATTCGGTTATTAATCTCTTACTCGGCATAGAAATTTTCCGCAAAGTTGGGCCCCGTCGGGTAACGAAGGAGTCTTGTGTCGGTGCCCTCAGCTGGCGACGGGAATAAAGGGGAAGAAGTTTGACGTCGAGTGTGACTTAATATGTCTATTATCAGAGCCAATAAGCCAGACGTGGCACCTGGACCAGCGTTATTATTTCGAAAATATTTCCGTGGCTCCGAGCAAGAATAACATTTCGATGTGAATTTTCTTCCCGTCGACTTGATCCTTTCAGGGACCCGTCTCCTCCACTGCGGCGGCGCGATCCGATCCGTGGAAAGTCTTTAAGTTCGTTTTTCCAGGCTTAAACGGCGTCAAATAATACAATAATTGTCCCTTTTAAGAGTCGAAAAGGTACATTTTTAAGAAATTTGTCTCCCCATAATATTGTAGTCGGAAACGGCTTGTCGAGTCCCCCGGAGTCAGTTTGTCCCGGGGTCTGATTCTATTGGGTCCCAGTGGCGTAGCATGGGGCCTGAATTTTGCCGCAGATTTGCAAATCGATTATTTCAAATTTACGGGTATCTCTCTGTTGCCGTGAACATTTACGGTAATGTTGTACGGCAGGCACATAAAAATCCCATAGACGGTAATAGATATATACATTTTCATTGTTGAAATTGGATATTTGTACACATTAATTAGAATTTTTTTATGTAAAAATGAGATAAATTTAAATGGAGGTTTCCATCGTTATTTTCATTTATGCAAAGTTGTATGATATAATTCTTCCTTTTTTGGCGAAAAACAATTATCCTATTCCTAGAAAAAATGTATATAAATCTACGCCAGTGGTTGGAAGCTGCTACAATGGTGATCCGCAGCCTAGTCCGCCTTTTGTGGAGAATAAGTCGGAATAACTCGAAAATCACTCCATAATGCTGGGTTGCCTGACAATGGACGGTCCTTTGGAAACTCTCATATACGTCGTGACTGTCTAAAAGGCCCTAAATGTATTCGTTTCACTGGCAAAAATGGCGAAATCGACCGAGGATTCATGAGTTTTCATATGCAACGTCTATGTTATAATGTAACAATTTTAATAGCAATAATCATCATATCCGTAGAACGATCGATTATTATTATCGTTTAAATGATTAAATAATCAAAGTTAGAAAATCTGGGTTCCAACTTTTGGTACAAGCTGTTATAAATTCCTTTATTCATAACAATAGCAATACAGTTGAAGCTAGATATTATAATCACAGATATTGTTATCACAATCGATTGGTCCCAACATCATATCATATAAAATTACTTAAAATAATCCGCTTATTATAATCAAACTTTGTCTATTGTTATTTATTTTAATAGTTATATGTACATTCTACAAATATGTAGTTTTGGATAAACATAAGCCGGTTGTATTATTTTGTAATAATTTGTGTTGAATCATATGTTTTTGTATCTTCTGCTTAATCTTATCACCCAGTGATTGTTATCAAAAGTTACAGGTCCCAATACTGATCACAGATAAGCGACTACTTCCCCTGTAGTAATAATTTAAACATTTATCTACAAATTCATTCTCCTCGAACTGAATCCCCTTTCCGTCTACGCCATTCCGAATCTGAATCGTGACAAAAAGTAATTACTTTGAAAAAAAAATCGCATTCCAAAGCTTCGATATCGCGATTGAAAATGATCCGTAACTACGATCAGATATCGGAACCACGAGAGCGTAAAGTACCATCGCGGTGCCATTGACGAGCACGAATTGAAAAGCCCCGCTTTCTGCGGGGGCATCAAATATTTGACAATATTTTCAAAAGTTTCGAAAACGTAACCTAATACTCCGCCACTTCGTGCCGAGATTAGGGTCCTGTGGGAGGGGGGACGTGGAATTCCTTTATGCGGCGTAAAATCTTCTCGGTTAAGACGTTCCTCTATTTGGGCTTCCCCCGTGATGGTATCGCGTTGCGTTTTCTCCGGGGCCGTGCAACAGGTTAGATCCGCGCAGATCGGCCCGATAATCTAAATGGAAAATTGTATTGAATCACGAGGAAGCATAATGAAAGCTTTCAGGTAGTTGGCTACCCATATAATGATAGTTAATGCCGGTAATCCGATCCGCGGCAGCTATTTTTTTCGAGCCTCCATACCCGCGGAACGGCCTCAATGGTGTTTTATTTCGATTTGCGTTCCGATGTTTTGTCATTTCTGTTCCACGGTTTGCTTCCTTCCTCGTTTTTCGCTTCGTGGGTTTCGTTTCAATACGGTGAATTTCGAACACCTTTTAATTTCATGCAACTTTAACGACGATATTTTTTTCATAATGTCGCTTGATTATCAAATTTATGAATTTTTGTTCTGGTATGCTGCCGTTCTGTCACCTTTGAAAGTAGCAATCATCGCGTGTGGCAAAATTAGCGCGTTTTTAAATAAATAATATCATTGATTATCAAATTTCTGGAATTTGATTTTTCGGATATGGTACTTTTCTCTCACAATCAGCTTCGAATTTAAGAATGTTTGTAGGTAGTGTACGTAGCGTGATTTGTTAAAAAACAATGTCACTTGTTTATCAAATTCATGAGTTTCGATTTTTCCAATATATCTATGTAGATAACTTTCCGTCAGCTTTAATCCATTAGTTCCCAAGGTTAGAAAAAATAATTAATTTGATGTCTTTACTATATTTGATTGCTAAACATATGGTCAAATAACTGCTTATGAAGTTAAACAAATTTATTGTTTTTAGTTTCTTGTCAAAAAATTCTTTTACTTATAATGATAAAAAATTAAAAATTTCAGTGGTTCAGATATGTGAGCACAATAATCGTAGTGTCAAATATCACGTTATATTTGTGTTGAATAATATGTTTTTGTATCTTCTGCTTAATCTTATCACCCAGTGATTGTTATCAAATCAAATATATGCATCCTGTACTATAGGTCAGGTTAATCTAAATTGATAATTTGGAAAATCTATTTTGCGTCGAGAAAATGTGACGATAAAAGTATAGTAGAAGAAATCCAACCTTTCGACATAGTTCATAAATTTACAAATAATATATATGGGTAAAAATCATTTAAAAAATGTTGCGTTGACGCAACTTTGGGAATTATTGGGTTAAACTTAATAAACGATCTCGTATAACGCAATTACCGCACCCGTGATCGAAGGTCGAAGCTCAACATTTCGCGCGAAGCTGAAACCTCATCAGGATCTTAAATTAATTACGATTTTTCCTACGTGAAAATAATTAAGTTGCACCACCGTAGCAGAAGACTAGAATTAATTAATTATACGGAATGCGTTATTAATAGTGAGTAATAATAAATGGGGCATAAATTGCACACCGCCAGTACTTGCGTTAAATATAATGGAGTTCTAAAGGTGTTCAGTATTACAGATTCACTTTCAATAAGATTCAATGTTATCGCTTTATAATATTTTAATATTGCTTTATTATCCGCTGAATTACGTTCGTAATATTGTGCCAGGTGACAACGTTAATAGAATGCTTATTTACGAAGGTGATCCATATCCTTTGAAGCGAATCCTGGCCTTATTTGTGATCGCCATCTACCGTTGAAGGGCCAAACTTTGCCGTTTAGGGAGGTTAGAAGGGCTAATGTTAGATGGTGCATCGACCGGGGCCAAAATTCGCGGGAAATAATTTCCACGTGATGATTAAAGTTACGAAGCCTATAATCTCTCGCGTGATCGTGGTTAATTGTATTATTCATAGAAATTGATCCGACTTAACATTATCGAATTCTTGCAGTCATTTTCTGATTGAAAATTAATTCCAAGAGATATCTAATCTCTTTTACGGTATCGACGGATCGAATCAAATGTTTTTATATTATTCGCAAAACATCAGTACTCGGGCTTATTGTTTTTTTTTTCATAGAATAATATTCATTTATCTTTTCCACAAAGTTTTTGTATTCGTAATTTTCATATTTTTGCCCACCGATTTCAATGAATTTTTGTGCCAGTACGCAAAACGTACTTTAAAATATTACAATCGCTGTAATAATTTTCTTTTTTAATCATTCAATTTTTGCGGGAACATTAATAAGGAATGGATCGAGGTGAATGGTGGGTAAACAAATGCGTTGAGTTTTATCATCACCCAGTTTATACGTTAAAACACGATTACAAATGTAACTTAAACTAAAACGCTAAAAATTGGATCATGCGGTCCAAGAATGAGACGAAATACGAAAACGCAACACAAGAACGATAAGATAATAGTGCGAGTAATACTAAAAATACGAATGAAAGTGCACAAACGAGACGAAAGCAACGAAAAGAGAAAGAGAGGATACAACAACAAAAATTTCATGAATTACAAACCGAAGAGAAGGAATTTTTGACACACACTGAAACTCAATTTTAACCGAAAAATAAGGCAAGGGAGCGTTTCTATCGATACGAATTCGATCGATCGCTCCCGTAGCATTAATTACAATATCACAAAGTATCGCTCGAGCTGTGATTCGATTATTCTAATCTAACTTACGAACAATCGTAATCTATTCCTTACAAACGATTATCACAGTTTAAAACATTTTAGCTCCTCGTCCTTATACACTAATATTGCAACTCTTGGAAGACAATTTGCGAGAGATCAAGGATCATGTTACAGATATTTTCGCAATTATTAATCCTAGCAAATTAAAGCATTTCGTATCACAGTTCTTCTATGTATCATATTTAACGTCTAATATCGCAGTCGTTTCCATTACTCGCTAGTATCACAGATATCGGAAACTCGATAATTTCCATCGTTTTATCACAGTTCAAAGAATTTATGCGGACTCACGATTACGTTTTCCGCATTAATTTAACGTTAAAGTCTCTCTACAATCACGTATCACAGACATTCATATTATAGAATATGCACTGGGCGGCCTATATTCTCGAACATTGTTCGATATTAAATCTATGAATATTATATGGATATACAATTGTCTACCTAATCCCTATTATCACAGTTTAAGTCAGTCAAACGATACTTTCTAACTTAAAGTCATCTTAAGACGATTATTGCATGCTGTACTTACTCTACCGCTACTCGCTAACGACACGCACGAAAAAATGATCTTTACACCGACGGTTCCGCAACGGATCCATACTTAATAATTAAACAACTCGTTAATCGTCAAAGTTAAAGCTTCGAACCGGGAGTTAATCGGCAAGTCAGAATTACAATCTTAAAAATTACGCGTGAAAGACATGGATAATTAAAGGTACTAACCACGATTAAAGCTATTTCAGAATCCACCTGTTGTAGAATGAAAGACCTTACTATCGGTTTGCCATCGATCCCCATGGATCCCAAGGATCGCAGTCTTCTGATTCTTCTCCTCGGCGCCGGTCCCAATCTTCGCACCTCCTCTTCAGAGTCCCATTTTTCTCTCTAGCTCCCTCAGCTCGTTCTCGAGATTCTCGTTGTTCAAGTTACGAAGCTCCTCCTCGTCGATGTGCATCCTGGACTCGGCCAGAAGACCTCTGATATCCTCCACGCTATCCTCCGGGAAGTTCTTCTTTCCGTTCCTCCGGTCAATCTCACGACGCAGTCCGTCGCACCACCCTCGCAGCTTGGACAACGCATTCTTGACAGCGAGTCTGGTGGCTACGGCACCGTCGATACGTCGACCAGTCAGCGAACCGATTGCCGCTGTCACGTTGGGCCTCTTCATCCTGGCGAGCAACGCTGATGAAAAACCGGTCCACGATTGTCGAGGTTTCTGAACCAGACTCTCCCCGGCGAACTCGGTTGCGGTAACTCGTGTCGGTGATCAACGATTCCCTCGTGTGGATTTGCGATCACTGGTAGAGATCAACGATCACTCGTGTGGATCAACGATCACTGGATATGGATCAACGATCCGTTTTCTCGGAATGTCAGCGCGATTCGAGCCGACGTACTCGTCCTCTGTTCGATGAACGGTATATTGCTTTGTATGTATGCGAAACGCCGATGTGAGCGAGACAGACGGATGATGACACGAATTGGACACGTGCACGGCTGGTTGGAAAATACGGTACTGCTTTTCTTCTCGCTGGAGAAGCGCACGTCCGGGAGTGGGTGTGTGATTGAATGTGAGCTAGGATGAGAAGTTTTCCTCTTATATAGCCGAAGGGCTGCGCATGCGCGGTCGTCACGACCGAGTCGGAGGGTGGAGACACCCATTCTCCGGCACAGGTACGTGCGTAGGCTCGTATGCGCAGAAGGGCAGGTACATGCTTTCTATCCCCCTGGATTTTATTATTATCTCTCTTTCTTTTTTTTCGTGATTCGACATCTGCGGAAAAGGGGGCGAGTAATGTAACGGTCATTTCGCATTACCTACGAATTGGTCGATTGTTTCTTTATTAACGATTGTCGTTCGTTACAAAGTCGGAGAAATATCGTTGTCGCAAGCTAATCTCTTTAATGTAAAGTACTTAGGTTATTGATTACCCGAGTCGATTACGAGACACCTAGTTCGGATAATAGAACTTTTTTCAGGATTCTGGATTTTTCGTTTGGATAATGTAACGCTCGGTTTGCATTATCTACGAACTGACCGTCGGGTCGATTATTCCTCTTAAAGTTTCTCACTCGTTGAGAAGATGGAGAAATATCGTTGTCGTAAGCCAGATGTCATAAGAAACTCATGTTTATTATGTATCAGTCATGTACCACTAATGACCGAAAATTAGAACCGTTCAAAATTTCCGTACATTTATACTAAACTGATAAGACAGAAAATAATGGCAATATATAGGTCTTTAAAGTTTAAAGTATCCGATTTGTTTATCAAAAAAAGAACAAAATTACACAAGTTTTGCGTAATTCGGGATACCAATAATAATGTATAAAAATGATGATAAATTAATAACAAATTAACACAAGATATCAATTCAATATAAAAGTATATTAGATCTGCTACAAACATTACTGCGTAAAAAAAAAAACAATAAATCTATTGTGCGTGCTATCATGCGACCTTCCATGTACCACCCGTGGCCTTTCGCGTACCACTGTTTAAGAACCATTGTCGCAAGCAAATGTCTTTGATGTAACGTATGCTATGGATTATACCACTCGATCTCTGGACACCAAGTCCGGATAATCAAATTTTATTCAGATTTGTTTTATTTGTTTTAAGTAACGTCAAAACTCCTCGTAGCGCATGAAACAAACCAACGTATACGCGCGTCAATCAGGTTGTGAGTAAATAAAAGGAAAATAAGAGACTTATCTCGACCATTTCGTACAGGATTCAGCGTACGCGTATGTACTTACTATGTACGCGAGTTGCATTGAACGTTGCGTGTGTATGGCACACGGTACCCTGATAACCGGGTAGCGCCACACGTGCGCGGAAGACGGTCAAGTGGGGTGGAATTCAGGGTGTCGGGGTGTCGAGGGGAGGGTCGGGGGTAGGGGGACACGCGCATGCCGGACGTCGCATAATGCGGCGACTAAGTACGCGTCACGGGAAATTGGCAAGCCTCTACGGTGCGGAACGATGAAAACAAGAAGAGAAAGGCAGACGAGTCGTGGAGGGTAAAGTGGAACGGGGAAGGAAGTCGGGAAATGGGCGAATTTGATTGAAAAGCTGAGAGTTTGAAAGGTTTAGGTTTGTCATGGTTTATGTATGTATAATATTTCCGGCCATACCGGAAAAAGGGTTGAACGGCGTATTCTCCCTCAAGGGAAGTGAATCAAATCGGGTATGCAAAAGAAAAACAATAGAAGGGAAAAAGCGTAAAGTCATGAAAACAGAATCAGAGGAGAAGCGATAAGAAACGCGAGAGTAGCGAGGCATGAGATCGGTGAAGCGAGAGAGAGAGAGAGAGAGAGAGAGCGCGCGAGTGAGGGAGGGAGAGGGGGGGGGGACGAGAGATTACGCGTGGTGACGAACGAGAGCAAAAGAGAAGAAAGGGCACGGCGGTGGTGGCGTACGCGCAGCACGAGCTGCGCACGGCGCGACATAAAGGCAAAAAGCCGCGAGGGAAAGGAGCAGGGGTTAGTTAGCAGAGGAAGGTGAACAAACCGGTGAAGGAGAGGAAAAGGGAAGAAAAAGAGAGGGTACAAAAAGTATTACAGAAGCCGAGAGCGGGACGGCGCGGCGGAATGAGCCTAGCGAACGACGAAGGGATAGAGGAGGAGGAGAAACGAGCGATAGTACAAAAGAAAGAAAGAAAAATAGGTGCTTCATCGTGGCATACGCTCTGCACGAGCTCCCTGCCGCGGACAGAGAGAAAATTACCAGGTAGATAGAAATCCGGGGAATAAAGAAAGACGAGCGAAGAGAGGGACGATAGATCCAATGTAGCAGTCGTCGGAGCGAGACGGGTGATAAAGGAGGAGGATGAAGGAGAGGAGAGAGAAAATAGTCGGTGGCGTACGCGCAGCACGAGCTGCGCACGGTTCGTCGAGAAAAGGTGACGGAGACACGGGAGAACGGCCAGGGGGGCGACAGGGGGATGTGGGTGCGAGAAAGACCGAGGGGGAACGGAAGGGAGACGGAGAGACACGACGAAAGCTAACACGGCAGCTGATGGAGAAAGATGGAATATCGGCGTGGAAGCGAGAAAGGAGACGCTCGAATAAAGAAAAGAAAGGGCGCTCGTTCCTGGCGTACGCGCAGCACGAGCTGCGCACGGTAGCATTTGACGCATGCGCGGCGCATGCCTCGACTCAGGATCGGAGTGGCGAGTGCGAGGAGAGCACGTGGTGAGATCGTGCTGAAGGAGGAAGGAAGTGGAGGGTTTCTTGACGCAGAAGCGAGGAGGCGAGAGTGAGAGAGAGAGAGAGATGGAGCGAGAGAGGAAAGATACAGCGTCTCGTGGGTGAGTGAAGGATAGCCGAAGCATATGGAAAAGAGAGCAAGAAGTGGTTGGTCTTCGTTGTTAAGTGGGGGCGCAACAGCGTCAAACGTTGATGGGTAGTGGGACAGGGGTGAGGCAATCGTGACGATTTGTTGGAAGGGTGGGGGATAGAAGTATAACTTGTTGCGTGGAAGGTCATAACGGAGGGAAGTTAACCTTCTTACGCTCGGAATCGGAGAAATGGGAAGTACGTTTGCAGATATTGTTTCTGGAACACTTATATGTAATATATATGTATTTTTTGAACAGCATAAAATTAAGGAGGAAATGCTTTATGGTATTAGTCTACGATTACTTTGCACAAACTTTGCTTTTTACCCTTAAAATATTATCGGCCGATTCTCATATACTTAAGTTTTCTATCTTAAGTTATAGAGTATCAATTTGTAGATTGAACATTTGGCACGTGGTGTTCAGTTAGAAAATACCTGTTAAAGATCAACTCGTTATAATTCCAAATTGAATATTTCTGAAACGTGTCAATCGTAGTGAATACCTACTCGATGACAATTACCACACGCTCTTGAACATTTTATTATCGGTACGCCAACCGCTTACGACTCGTCCACGATCAAACGATCCAAGTGATACTCGTGTCGGTTGAATAGGGAATAAAAAGAATGTCCATGGGCGCGCTTTAAAGTCTGTGGAAAAGAAATGGCCGGGGGGCTGCGGCCATTAAGTACATCTAGTACTCGCACGAGAAAATGCGGATAATACTCTCATAATTCCCACCCGGCGGCAGTTCTACTAAATCGGTCCTCGGATTACCAACAGTAACCAGAAGCTATTACCACCGCGCTCCGATCTGATCCTGCATCGGCGGGGAATAAGTTATAAGATTGTCGGATACCTGGGTAATCCGATCGTTTAACTGGACCGCTTCGGCCGATCGATCATTAACGCCTCGTCGACCTCGAGGGTTCGCATGCGAATCCATTTCCGAGAGATATTTTAATCGGATCTTCGGGGAACTCTAATGAGTTAGGAAGCTGTAATCTTATATATTCATTTTTATCAATTTATTACTGGCGGCGAGACAGTAATTTAACGCGTTGGCCAACGCTCTCGATAGTTTGTTTTGCCACCGATGTAATATAGATTGTTTATTACAAGCTATCTCGCGCGGGACAAGTGTAGTTAGATCGTTGTACCCGCAACGAACGTAGCCTTTTTAAGATTCGCAAATTTCTACGCGTTTCATTGGTCAAATAAATTGAAAGTTTATAGCGGGTATTAAAGTGACAGCTTACCGAGAATAAGAGGACAAAATTGAGTCGTATTTATACCATTGAGAGAGCATAGAGGAATTTAGTGAATTCTCTATTTTTTCTTCTCTCTTCACCGATCGTTACATCAGAACTCATCGACGACGCTGTTATCGTTCCATAACGCGTTTCACATACGAAACACGCTCCAGAGGAGCATCATTACCAGAAAATATAAACTCCTTTGAAGACATCGCGCGTTTGATCTTGGAATTACTTTAAGCTCGAAATATGATCGGCCGTGGTATCGCAAATCTACCGAGAAAGGGATTTCACTAATAAGCCAGTCATATTCGGACGAATAGGAAGATATTCAGGAGCGCGGCTCCGGCGCTAATATCCATTACGGATTAACGACCATCGTATCTTACGCGCTTAACGCTACGGTTTCGTTACCACGACCGATCGCTATCGTGGACGACCACGACAAATGTTGTCGCCGGTGCCCCGGTTTCGTTACCACGACCAGGCACAGTCGTTCTTATCATTATTCGTGTTTTGGTATTTTTCGATTGTTGAGGTTCCGAGGATGGTTGTTTTACTTTCGTTTATATATTTATTCAATGCAGAAGAAGGTACAAGAATGAAGACAAAGTGTGAAGACAAAAAGTAAAGACAAAAAAACGGCGCCTGCAAAAATATTAATGATATGTGATTGCCGAGCACGTGTTTCGATTAGGTTATGTAGAGAGAAGAAAAGATATCTTACCCTCTGAACAGTGCCGGATCATTCAAACAAACAAGATTTTCAATAGTCTTGACAATAGATAAATCTGTGACACAGTTTCTCTCCTTCACTTGGCCTCTGACTAATTTTACATATTACTATTGAACTACGTTCTTCAACCGTTCATACAGACTCCATGTTCTGATAAGCAAGACCCGAGAGTAGCCGAAAAGACAAGAAACGTGTATACAACAACGAAGATTTACTCAGTCAAAGGAAACTTACACTAAATGGTTTTACTATCGCACTCTGCGCAAGGCGCGAATTATGAGTGATTAATCTTAACAATTCGCCCATCCTTCGCTTCCCCCACTATTCGCCGGTGCATGCTGTCTCTGTCTATCGTTATTTTCAACATGCCTGTCGTCCGATGATCAGTCGCAGCACTGGACCAGGCTAGTGGTGCGATTGGTCGGATCGCACGACGACCGAGAGTCGTGGTAACGAAACCGGCCCCATTTAAAACAACGTGTCTAGGGTGTCGCAGTCGTCCACGACTGCGATAGGTCGTGGTAACGAAAATGTACCTTAAGACGGTGCTCGCTAAACGCGAAAGCCGCGTGGTTTTGAGCGAAAGGAATTTCGCCAATAGCCCAGTCAATCGCAAGACTAATGGGACACGGGAGTGGGTGGTAAAAGGGGGTGGCCGAAGGTCCGCTCGTCGCAATATTTAGATTCCTGACCAACCGCACGCATCTGTTGGCCCTTTCATGCCCGACATTTCCCTCCGCCCTTTCTGCTCCACATAGAATCCGTTGGAGAGAAAGATTCCTGGATCATCGATCTTCTCGTCTCATTTTATTGTTAATTTACTCGTTAATCGCTCAGCCGTGTGAGGTGAATTTTCTATTCTGGCCAAGAGTGCGTTGGAAAAAAATTCATCGAATTGTTACGAAAGTTGGCATCCAGAATTAAAAAAACCTAGGGGTACCCACTTTCAGAAGAATCGAAATTATATAAATCGATTTTTTTTTACATTGGGCACACACGTGCGCCAACGCAATCTTGGTCACTTCTGATTTGACGCACATGTGCGTGCTACATAGTCAAGTGTTTAAGGGACTTAAAAAAATATATTTCTGTCTATCGTACTTTTAATAATCAATGAACAACAGTAGGGTGATATCAATCCTACCAGTTTCCCGCGCGAAAATTGCGAGACCCTCGTATTTAGGGCGTCCTTATAATTACCCCTAAGACGACATTAATGCCACCCTACAGATCGCTACCAATCTTTAGTTAAATATCTCCAATTATCAGACGCATCGATTAACCGTTCCCGCGTCTCAATATCCAACTGCCACCCCACCTAGACACGCGCACCCAACGATCCTCGATTTCCATACTCGGCAACCCCCCTCCGCACACACTCCCCGAAGTCCCAACGCGACTACTTAGCCCAGCCACACGCGTAAGCACGTCTTCGCACACGCACGCTTCTTCGACCGCAGCCTGCGTGCGGGTGCGTTTTTCGAGGGTGTGTTCATCGACTCGCTAGCTCGCTCGCTCGCTCACTCGCTCGCTCGCTCGCTTGCCTGCCATCGGCCCCGAAGAGCGTGTGTATTTCTCTCGGTGGCAGCTGGAGGTTTCGCGCGTGAGAACTCGGTGGCTCCGTGGTTCCCTGGTTTCTCGTCGCCACCTGTCCTCGTGCTGCTCTCTCGAGGCGACTGCCAACCCTCTTTCCTCGTTCTCCTTTTCCTCTTGCTTCTTCTCTCACCTCTCTCCCAGTTCTTACCCCGCTACCACCCTTTCCCCCGTCCTTAACCTTTGCCTCCTCCGCCCTCCTCGCTCCTCCGCTTCGGATGTCCCGCAACCCCCTCGGCAAGCAATTGCGCCCAGCGAGGTCGCGGGATTGGCGAACGTCGGTTCGCGAAAGGGGGGAGGGCGCGCACCCCACCGCGTTCGTGCTAATTCGATTTCTACCAGGGTGTTCGCTAATGGGAGGTTCTTCATTTTTTATTAACCATCCCCTTTGTCCTAGAAATAATATCGAGGTACTCAGATCTCGGAAACATTAATTGTGGGATGATAAAAAAAAAGGAAAGAAAATTGCCTCGTTTTTTTTTTTGTCGGTCACGTCGAGCGAGCCAATTGGACATCGACGGACGGTAATATTTGTTCCGCTTTCTTTCCGAAAAGGCATGACGCCCGTTCGACCTGAATCTTTTTTTTCCTCGAGCACGATACCCGCCCCCCTCGCCTTCTGCAACCCCAAAACCGTGAGAGTATAAGCGTGCACGAAGCGTGGTGGTCGTGTGCGAGAAACGTGTGCGTTCCTCTCGGTATTCCATCCCCCATGGTCACCCGTAAACCCTCATCTCCTCCCATCCATCCTTTTTTTTACATCTTATTCATCGCATGCAGCAGCAGAGACGTATACGGGCGGGTACACGCATCAGTAATGTCGAGATGAATTACTCCGGAAGTTATAAAAGCATCCGTGATTTTTTTATATAAATAATGTTTTGGTCATAGTTGTTACTAGGCGATATAAGGTCGTATTGGTCGCTCCACGATACTTGTGAATAGATTCCATTTGCTACTAGACTATACTGGTTGCTACACGATATTTGTTACCAGACGGTATTTGTTACTACACAATATTTCTCACTAGATAATAACTATTACGAAACCATATTAGTTGCTCAAATCTAAATTTGTTACGGCCTGAAGTGCTAAACGAGCGATCCCAAAACTTACGAACGGTACTTTACGGTCGCGACAGAAAAAAAAGAAAAAAAATTGGTACGTGCAGTGTCGCCGAAAAGCAGCAACGAGATTGCTCGGAGAAACGGAAATTGCGTCGGGAAAGATGTACTGTAATTTCTGGGATCGAGGCCAGAAATTATATCCGTTGATGGAGCAATTTTTCGGGGGGCGGGCAGCGGTGCGGGAGAGAGGGAGGGACATTCAGGGGGGGGTCCATCGACGGCGGTAAATCTTTGGTCCCCGTGACAAGTCATTAAGGTCAATGGATGGGAACTTACGGAGATTGCGTTACTCAATAAGTTTTTCTGGCTGCTACGGGGAATCGGGGTAAAAATGAGTTTATAATGGATACACCGATGTACCGCTCGCTGTAATTATCCGAGGTTCGCTTGATCGTATTGTAATTGTAATTGATTAAGGTGAGATAAACGCTTGATTAAAGACCCGGTGTACCTCAAGTTCCCAAATTAGATCGAGTAACCGTGATTCTACCATAATCGCAATTTCATCGTAACGGAGGATATATTAACGTATGGGGTGTGTTTGATTTTGCAATTGGCGGGACGATTTTCAAATTAGAAACAACTCAACGCGGTTAGTGGAAAAGAAAACTTACGCGCCGGTAAAGGATCGCGTACTGTCTATTTTCCGTGAATGGAAAACACGCAGTTAAAAATAAAGCGTCCAATCCTGTTGGCGATGCGAAAGTGACTTTTTACCGATTACCTGGCAGTCAAATTATTCTACCGTGAAAGTTACCAAATAAACGGACTGAAGAATACCACTCGCGCCGAGAATCACGATTAACATTTCAATTCTCAACTACGTGAGGATAAACAATATAACGTATGTACCACTCAACGTGTCTTCAACATTGTTTCTACGAAACGTGCGCTCCCTTCAGGCTTTAATAACATTGTCAAAGAAACTAATACATATTTTTGTATACGTTCAGTCTTTTATAAATTAAAATTAGTATCGGTGAAGAAATAAACGAAACCACGTAGAAAGATTTGAAATTTGACGCGTGGCGATAAATACAATTAAATATTTTTCCCCCTCTTTAATAATTCGTCTTTAAAGAAGTTAAATAACCTACACAAAATCCGTGTTTTGTTACTCTCGATTATGTATCACCTCAATTACGACTATGAGTTATAGGCTTCATTCACATGTAAGCAAGTTGCAGTAGAAACTGGATTAACTGTCACTCTTTTGACCGTCACTCTCTGTTATCCGCCATCGAGAAAAATATAAGAAATCTATTCGTTTTAAAAAAGATTTATTCGATATAACGTAATCGATTTCGCACGATCGTAGTACACTTTGTATTATGTTTGTGATGTATGTACGTTTATTTTGGCTTAATTTTGTAATTATAATACGTTGTAAAACATATACATACCTTTATTGCAAAATTTCTATTAAGCGTCTATTCGGTTAAACGTCATAGACCCGTTCCCAACAATTTCAAGTTTTATGCAAATTACCTCGACTTAGTTTACTTTGTAATCGGAATTATTTTGATTTACCGTTCGCCGTATTACGTCGAACGGTAACCGTTCGTTCTCAAGGAGAAAAGTTCTTTCTCCGTTCACCGTACTCCCCAATTAGTTGGAATAATCGAGATTCAAGCGTACCACGTATCATCGATAAGCCCGCGCAGCTTGGCGCGGAGTCGTTGCACTCGCGGTGCTCCCTTCGATCGGGAGATCGAGACACGTCTTTCGAGTATTCAACAGGCGTCGCGGTTCATGGGAAGTGACATTATTCCCGGCGTGGCTTTGGCAGGGCCACGCCATTCGTCACGACGCGATACGTCTAACGGGTGACAGTCCGATCCGCGTGTCGGCCGGTCGGAGAAGAAGATCGCGTCGCTGCGGACCGGTAGAACGAGCTTCGACTACGGCCGTCGCGGTGGAGAGCAACGCGTCTCGGTAGCCTCATCCCGCACCGTTCGCTTAAACGTTTCGATCTCCGTCGATTTATCGCTGAAAAATAAAAAAAAAAATTGCGGAATCTGGAATAATCATGTCGGTGGTATGTAAACGATAATTTAGACTTCGCCGCTAGTTTATGTCGCGGGTATTAAAACTTAGCGAACGCTCGATACTCGTTTCATAAAAGAATGTTAAACTCTCACCCGGCATGTAATTGTTAATAATAACTCGATGCGACTTGATTTTGTTATTTATCGGAACGGAAGTGGCTCAGTGTTTTTGGTTGTAATTCTGCAATTCAATTTTCAGTTTATTACGAACGTGTTACAAGAACGTGTTGTATGTGAACTCGATTTTCGTTCGAAATACTCTTCCCGTATTACTTCGATATTGAACATATTTGGAATAAATGCTTCCATTTAAATTACGTAACGCCTGCGATTAACGGTGACACAATTGTGATTTTAATTGGCTGGTATAATCGCGAGGAAATTTTCATGCTTACCGCGTCGGGGGCTGATTAAATGTGTACATATATGTATATTTCTCAGTGATTAATCGTAAAAGCTTATATCGATCAAAACGTTCTCGTACGCGTACGAGATATTCGCGACAGAATAAATAATGGCACGGTCCCTCGATAAGTAGGAAGCCAAGCGAGTAAATGAATATAAATAGAAGGATTTTAAATAAATGTGCGGTAAATTCAGATAACCGTACGCGCCAGGTGTTGATTCACTTTGAAGACGCATAATGCGGGCAGATTTCGTGTCGTTTGATAATAAACTTATATTGCAAAATATTCACGCATCTGTCGCGTTTTCGCACGAATTGGGAAAATGGCAAAAAAGGAGCAGTGGGGAGTGGTGCAGACGTACGAATAATTAAACAGATGATACGCGATCGCTAATGGCAACATGCTCGTTAGGCTGATTACGCTTCTACCGGGCCAGGTTGAAATTAAATATTCAGATCGTTGCCTAGTGATCATTACGAATGTTATTATTACATTGCATTTTGGATAATTAACCGATAACTGCTTGTCTCTCCCAATAATCATTCAACATAAACTAAGTAATATTTTGTTGTCAGACGTGTACCATGTGTTTAGTAAAAAGATCAAGAACTTAAGAGAGTTTATGAAAGCGTTAGGTCAGTCTCCATTTCTATTCTCAAACTTCGGAAAAATTTTAACGATTGTTTCATCCCTTTAAATTACTTATCTGCGAAAACAGAAAAAAATCACACGTTTCACATATTTCAGTGTCCTCCAAATTTATATCTGACCCTGATATTTAAAATCGATCCCTCGAGACTAAGTTCGAACAAATCTGCTGGTTTTTCTCCAAACCGTCGCTCCAGAAAATCTATCCGATCTCTTCTGACACACCCAGTATAATTCCCGCCGGATCGCGTTCGCGAACGCGATCGTGTTTAGAAGCGTGCTCGCTTCCAGCTCTAGGCGAGGAGCTGTGATTATAGCAACGAGGCATAATTCGTCTACCATAAAAAAAATGCTCCTCGACACCCCCGCACCCCTCCGCCCCCCGCCCGTTCTCGCCGGGCATAATCGGTCGAGCTATCGCGGAGCGAACGCCCTTTACACGATTAAACGCATATTCCTGAAACGTAGGCGTTAACCTGTTGCCCGCTATAAATAGCCGCAAGAGAACGGAACGTACTATTAAGTCGTTCCAACGATATCACCCTCCGTTTACTGCCCCTCCTTCCTATTTTCTACTTGCCCTCGCAACCCTTTTCCCCGTCGGCGCGTTCGAGCCCATAATGCGCGGGGGGAATATTCGACGAATGCACCTGGCGCGATTCACCTCTCGATCTTCGATCGGATAGCGCCTGATTTAATTGAATCATAACCATTTTCTGCCGGTGGGTTAATTAATTCTAACGTGGAAGTGTCGGGCGTCGGGGATGGATCTCAACTTTATTTTTATTCGTTACCTCCTTACCCAGTACAGCAGCTCGAGGATCTTTATAGATCTCGACGCGACTCTATTCCGAGCCTACGCTTTTGAGGAAACGATTGAATTTAGTTTTTATCGGTGGGTAAGTTTAATTAATGATGATTCAGTATTCTCGGGGCGTTTTAGTTTCTACGAGACACAAAATAACGCAAGTGGTCAGACGCGCGATGGGTACGAAAAAGATAATGGAATTCCGACTCTTTGCTATCAAAATTCCATCTATGATAGATTTTTATTATATTCCGGGGCGCCTCGTCAAGTTTCTTACTTCCACTCCACCCCCTCGTTAAAATTCTGTCTCTTATCCCGTCCCGACTGATAACCTTTCGTTGGTAGACACCCCGTGTACACCGATCCCCTACCCACTTATCTTTAACTAACTCTCGCCGAACCGATATTATTTATTAACAATGCCACATAACGTCCAATCAAGGAACATCAACTACCCATCGTAGCCGCGCCCTGGTCTCCCGAAAACCACACCCCTTGGCGATCGATCGAGACCAATAACGACCGTAACCGGGGTAATTATGGAACTGCGTGAAATCGCGCCGGTGCGGAATGATCCATCGATCAGCGGGACGATGATGACCGATAATAATCCCTCCCCTCTCCCCGCTCTCCTTCCAGTTGCTCCTTTTCGAGCAATTCTTATCTATCTATCCCCATCCCTGGTGGTTCGCGGTATCCTTCGCCCTCTCTTTCTTCCTCTCGGTCGTTCCCTCTCTTTCTGTCCCTGTCTCTCCTCTTTACGATCCTCCCTTCCCTCGGCGCACGCCCACCGCGGCCCTGACCACGTGTTCCACACGCTTCGTCCACACGCTCATACGCACGCGTATCCGCGCCGCGCCGCGCCGCGCCGCTTACGTGTGCGCGCGCGCGTGTGTTGGCGTCTATCCGAGAGCGTCACGGCACCGAGAGACTCGCGTCGCTCCACACGGAGTCTCTCGCTCGAGTCACACCTGCTCCTTTTTCCCACGAGATCGCTTTTGCCCCCCAGCCACCGCGCCTTCTTCGTGTCGGGCCTCGTCGGCTAACCTCGGCTCCCCTCGGCACGGCAACCACCGGACACCGCGAGGGGCGGATGGGATTGGCTCTTCTTCGCGTACTTTTGCTATTTAGATTTCCTACGGTGCCGTGAATGCGACCATAGATTCAATTCTGATTTTAAGTATACGTCTGGGGGTAGATCCCGTTTTTTTTATAAGGATTGTTTAAATGCGCTCCGTTGCGGGGCGGATTGGAACGGCGCGGCGCGTCCTCGAGTAGTTTTGACATTCAGATTTTTGTCACTGATCCGCGAATAATGCCGTGCACGCAATAATTCGAAGCGCAATTTAATTTTGAATTTAACCTAAAATGCGTTCGCTGCGATTTCGAAACGTAAGAGTAACTCCATTTATTTATCCCGGAAATACCCGTAAAGGAAGGAATAAAAGCGCACGACGAATTTTTGCATAGGAGGAGAAGCGTGAACTCTTAAAGCATAAAAAAAATAATAAACATCGTTCGGTGGCCACCAAGGACATAAATTACGTACCAATATAAATTTCATCCCAGCGTGATGCGTTTATTATCCGCGTGCGTGTACGCACACCGCTTATAACAAACTTACAATAAAAAGCAAAAAAAAGAGACTGACGGAAAGAGCACGCACTTCGATACAAAAGACTCGCGGAGCGCATTAAAATGCGCTGGCGAACTTACTTCCCTTTTTTTTCACTCTCCCTCTCCCCTTCTCGATAATCCGAAAAGAAATGTGAGCATCCTTCTTCGTGCCCGATGCAAAACCAAATCTTCTTACAATTTATCGCGACGTAAAATCGGAGATCGATTACCACCGTGAGGATGCACCCGTCGTAACTTGCATTCTTTAATGCAAACGACACGGTACAATATTCCCGCTGCGCGAAAACCCCCTTGACACTCAGCGTCGTGCGTAGGCATTTTTGAGCCCGGGGCAAAATACTTATACAAAAGTAAATAAAGTATAATCCGATTTAACGTTTCGAATTATATTTGTTTTATTTCAATAACCAATTGACTTTTATTCAGACGTATCTACTCGCGTATGGTTCGTACGTAGATATTTTTAAGCCCGGGACAAAACACTTCTCCCCGCCCCTTCCCTACCCACAAAAAATATGTATAATATTATCCAGATTATTGCTTCGACTTATATTTACCTTATTTTATTAATAGACTCACTCTTAGTCAGACGCATGTACTCGCGTGTAATTATAAAATTCATCGGTAAACAATTCAAATATCGTCGCGTCGGTGTTAGAAAGTTAATTATTTTTTTCACATATTTTTTCCCCGCGCCCCGTCCCACCGCACTCGACGACACCAGTGCCCCGTTCATCCTCCTACCCTTAACGGTTGTTACGGTGCTGTTGACACTGAAATTCGGTTGTACGGGTAAGCGAGATTAAAAGCGACAACGAGTCAGGGAGCCGGGTTGTATATTATGTTAATTAACGACGCCTTACCTTTATACATTTACCTGCATTTCTGATGCACGCGATCTTCACGCCGTGCCTCTTCGTGCCGGACTATTTGTCCTTCCCGCTACTCTGATTTCGTTTGTATGCACCGCGGGCGGCGACGGAAGTTACAGGCGATGTACATAACTCCCGGTTTGCCATAAACATAGCGTCGCTTTTTCTTTTCTTTTTTCAATGTTTGCTCTTTTTTTTGGCGGTGGTTTTTTACGAGCTCCACGTGGGGATTCTAATTTCTCGATGTATTCTCGTTGCGTTGCAAATGCGTCTTCGGAATTCTTTCTCGGACATTCGTGGGAGGTTTATTTAAAACATGTCACATTGTTTAAGATTGGCTGCAATTTGTATCCGCGCGTAGGAATTGTGGTGAAAATATATGCAGCGTAAACATGAGGAAACTATTTATATATATATTTATAGGCATTTTTATATTACCGATTCGAGTAAATAAAAAATATAAAATTGTCAATTCCCTTATATTTACGTTGCATATGTTTTTCATTACAATTCCTATACACGAACATATTGTTGAACAAATTGCATTTCCATTTAATATTGCTTCCTAGAATAAGATTATTCTTGAAAATGTCCGCATTGATTCGTTCGTCGATATTTCTCGACAAATAAGACCTCTATATTTTAATTTCTTGAGAATTTCTCGATACCTTTTATTTACTCAGATAGTCGAAATTTAAAAGATACCAGCGAAAGTAGCTTTTCCATTACGCGATTACATTTTATATACGGATAAACATTGCTCGCATCTGCATCTCCTTCGAGACGAACGTTCTTATCGTAATGGTGGAATGTATCGGTGAGGTACGCGACCCGAATCCTGATTTGTGGAAGAATTTACTTAACGGTAGATAAGTTCGTGTCGCACACCTGTGCGATAAAGAAGACGTCTTGCGCTTAACTTCAAGGCTTGAATTTCTGTAAATATACACGTAAAACATATTTACATGGATTCCCACATCCTGCATACCAAAATATCGTTTTGGGATCGTGGAACGTTTTAGTATAAAGTAGCGCTCGTGATTACACGGACCACTCGATAACGATATACGCGTAAACATGGGTGGATCGGACAAAAATTGGGGGAAAAAAATTATATCGAACCGTCGAATTGTAAAATTTGAAAAACATGGCCGATCTTTTATCGGACCACAAATTCCTTTTTGAACATTGCACAATTCTTACACTGAAGCTATATACTCTTGTTATTATTATAATTAAATCAAACGTTACGTTTAATGCGTTTATTGCTGGTTAAATAGATGTCACAAAATTGCCGAACTAAAAATGTGTCTAATTCAAACATTGATCGAATTCACTTGGATTACTAGGTAAACCTCTGATTACTTGTATGTACATTGAAAAAGGAGAGTATACAAATACGTTGTTCACTCGCTATACAAGTATCCCTGTGAACCACAAGAACGTAAGAATCGAACAAAAGAAAAAACAGATTCATTACACAATTTTAGCATAACATTCGCGATGTTAAGAAAAAAAATGTAACGCTCGATATAACCGGATATCAACGCATAACACCATTACCTTCGTGCGCAACAATATCACCTCCGTGCACAACAACATTCTCGAATTCGCCGACCTTGGCGTTTCACCGTGGAAACGTATGGACGCGTCCTTGGCTGCGAAATTTACGCCAACAATTAAATTCCACCTTGAGCGCCAGAACGCGTCCTGCACCTGATGCCCCTTTTTAAAAGGCCCCCGTGGTACCCTCGGTGTCCTTGACCTCCCCCTTTCGTCCTTCTCTGTCTCCGCGCGGCGTTCCCCCGGCCTCTTTGTACGGGGCTCGCGAAAGAAATCAACAGAATTCGCGCCCGCATTGCATTATAACCCACTCGGACAAAGCGCTACGAAATACGCACCTGTGCGCGAAGCTGACATGAAATTAAGAGAAAAAAAATCCCATAAGCATGGACTCGACTAGTATGATTCCCCCTCCCCCCCCCCCGCGCCTCTCCTAACGCTATGTTCAGCGTGTCTGTTAATTTGTAATAAATATCATAAGAAAAGTACCAAGCGTATCCATGGATCGGTCTGACCCTCGATGTCATCTCGGGGTTAATCTACTGCGAGATTCCGAATACATGGAGCTCGCGAGAAGATAATACGCGTGTAGAGTCTCGGATTTTTTTTCATTGAAGTTACACGTGTGTAAACCTGTCGTGGGATTAATAAATAAATAGATGGTTATCGTGGACCCGCTTTGCGTCAACCCTTATACCGTTATCGCAAGAAAAATAAGTCTGGTAACAAGTGTGTTCGGTGTTCGGTCTGACCATAGAGGTTCTCGCGGGATTAATCTACTGTGAAATATTCTCGTGTCAACTGGTAAACAGGATGAAGCGTTGTAGGGTTAATTTGACCTTTTTTTTTGTAGTTCCAGGTATCCAATCGTTTACTCTCATCCCCTATTTTCGTTCTTCTTTCCGCCCGCCCCTATAGAACGTTTTCGTTTCGTTTACACGTGGCGCATGATTGCTGTCATTGGATGTCAACGGCAGATTACTGGCCAGTCGCTGGAATTCCAGTTGATTATTAATGACGACGCGAGGGTAATGGAGGCCGAGTTCGTTAGGATGTTTCTCAACTATCGCTGACAGGTCGATATTGGATTCTGACGTGCTGTGCTTGTAAATAAGGTACTCGGGCTCGGATTACAGGTGTTCCTCGAGTTCCGTGATTTGGTGTCTTCGGTATTGATTTTTAGGGCGAGCCCCGTGCATTTATCCTTTTTCAACGAAACGGCGATGACGTGAAACGGGATTATATTTTGAACGGAACGTTAACTTCCCGATGTGACGGATTGTGAGGTCGATAGATAAATTTAACATAACTTCCCGGAGGTTACCATTGTTATTTATTATTATCGATAATAAATCTATTAATAAGGATTAGTTACCATTGTCAATTAATATTATTAATGAGCGAAACGAAACGAGGAAATACTTTGCAACACCGTTTCTCATCTTTCAAAGGAAATATTGTATATCAGTTTTTATTTTGTCTACCACCGGTCCGTGCCTCGTCTCCGATGTCTAAAATTTCAATGACATTAACGTGATTCCCCATCCAGAACCTGGTTCCTTGGATCAGTCTCAGATGTCGCTTCATTCATTTTTTTTTTCTACCACGAGTCATCGTACCTTCAGGAAACCGTCCGATTCGGCACTGTCACCGAAAAAACTCACGTGTTCGTAATTTCGCCAGGAGGTGTTTACCTCGAGTGGTCGAGCGAAGGTTATTGACCGACGTGCTCTCGATCTTTCGTCTACAGGGTCATCGGAAAAAGACGATGTGGTTTTTTTTATTTCCCGCGTCGATCGAAGAAGAAGAATTATTAAGGAACTAACCCCGGCCTTATCGCTCAGTGGCGTGGAATCTTTCGAACGCGTTTCCTCTCGTCCGTTTTTCCGAGACAATCTTGATTATTTTTCCCACTCTTACGCGACTTCTTACGTGCGCGCAACGTACGCGTGAAACGATCTTCGAACGATATACCGTTATTACACCACTTTTCCCAACACCCCGCCGATACACCCTAATTGCTATCGCTCTCTCGCGTACCACAATTGAATTATTATTGATCTCGAATTACACCTCAACGTTCCTCCGCAATTATTCCTTCGCTCTCGCCAGCCACGATTCCAGCTCAGCGTCCAGGTCCCCCTCCGCCCCCCACCTCCCCCCCCCCCCCCCACTAGAGTCCACGATCGATTTTACGCGTGCAATACTTTTTGATTACTTTATGAAAGGGGGGGGGGGAGGGAGGCCCGAGGTGGGGCCCCTGTCCCGATGCCGTGGCTTCCTGGCCATCGAGCGGGCCCCTCGAGGGGGACTTTGCCCCCACAAGTGGCTCCCCGGTAGCGCCGTCGCGCACCTGCCGCTTATTCCCACGCCGAGACTCAGGTTCGCCTCATCTTTCCTCTGTTCGTCCTTCCCTTCTCCCTCTTCCTCTTTACCTCTCCCCTCTTCCCCACCACCCCTCGCCCCCTCTCTCTCTCTCTCTCTGGTCTCTCTACCCGCTCCTTTTCCACTCGACTCCGATGTTCTCTACCCTGCCCTCCTTTCTCTCTCCCTTACCCTTCTTTCTTTTTCTCTTTAACCCCCCCCCCCCCCTCCTCTCTCTCTCTCTCTCTCCCGCCCATCACCGTCGTCGTCGTCGTCGTCGTCGGCGTCGACGTCGTCGGCACACGTGTGCACCACGGGCCCCCGAGGGGAACGGGCACGCTTATTTATTTTTAGATATTTTCGTACCGACGGGAGATATACAACCGTAAGTAAGCACGAATCTCGATGGGGACTCTCCACGGTGTTTCCTGTGGTGGGATATTCGGATGAATTTGGTGGAAGGATGGAGGGGAAGGGGGAGATCGAAAGATGGAGTAAAACGGTCGAGACTACGCGGAATATGAATTTGATGGATTAATTGCGGTAGAGAGTGAGAGAGAGAGAGAGAGAAAGAGGAACGTTTTACAAGCGAAGCGGACAGTTTTGAGTTGTAAGGGGAAGGCATTAAACCGAATGGATGGTGTCTTTAAAGTTTTTCATGCTTTGTTAATTCAGGGTTGCGATCGGATTTTTTTTATCCCGTCTTTTAGATCTGCGAGGAACGCGTTTTATCCACTTTGTTGCGTACGTGAGACGTACGTTTGGTTACTTTTTATCCTATTAGTATTTCTCGTAAATTGCTGGTACCCCCGTTCACTGTTTCATGTATCCGAATTTTTTTTAGTTTTCTGCGTCAGCTTCGTTACGAATTTAATATCTTTTGTCTCGTCCCTTCGGTGAATCGAGATCGATCGTAATTTCTTGACATGGGTAAAATGCCTTCTGGACGACCGCGCCTGAATAAAAATTAGTCTGTCGATTTCTCCTCTTTTTTTTTCTCTCTTCGATCGCTATTAAAGTACATCTGCGGGGATATTATTCCCGAATGTGTCAAGGCGAAACGCGAGGACGAGGAGAGAGGGAAGAAAAGGGCACAAACTGGAATGGGAAAACGGACACCTCGACTCGAGGATAATGTCCTTCTGGTTAGGAATTCTGACGAGTTCTTTCGTCGAAGAAATCCGATACTTTGGCGACGTCTCGTCGCGGCCGCGTCGAAGGGTCGTTTTGTTCGACGCACCGAAGGGCTAATGTCCGACCAGATTCCTATGTGGATCACCTGTATCCCTCCCCCTCGAAAAAAAACGTCGATCGATTTTCGAGATACGAGGGGATTATAACGTATTGAATTCTTATCGCTATTCTTGGAATTCTTGCAGTATTCGGACGTCGATTACGAAGTCTCCAATCACGGTGGCACCTCCACCTCCGATAATTCCGCGGTATTTTAACCGATTTATTTAATATCGCGATATTCCGCGATTTTAGTGCCGATCGAAGAAGTTGTACATAAGCGAAAAATACCGTGCCAAGTTGACGTACACGACAAAATTAAAGATCTGTGAGATCTCGTAAATTTACATGACAAACAAATGTACAGCATTTCGTCTAGGCTCGTTTCATAATGCGAAGCTTGTACTAATGCCTGCCACGAGATATTTTTTTCTACAAATTTTCAATTTATTTTGCGATCGAGTACAGCCGCGACCCGAATTGCAAGACGTCATCGCGCGCGCAAAGATAATATCGTCGTTGCAACTTTTCGAGAGTGTTGCTAACAACGATATATCGTTGCGCGACGCTACATTAAGTGTTAAACAAATTTGCAAAATTACTCATGAATATGAAAATAGATATACCATTTCACAAAATTGTAAAATGGAATGAAATGCATTACGTCACAGAATTACGCATTTAACCGAGTCCTCTTACGCAAATTTCGAAAAAAAACCCGCCACCCATAATCAAACAATCGCATTTCCATCTCAATCAAGCGTGCATACTCGTTCATTACGTTCATTCGACGAGAAGAATTCCATAACCCGCATATTTCAAAATTCCATTGTCCCGCTTGCTCCCCTTCGCAACCGACGCATCGAGATCAACGTCGAGGGAGGGTAGAAAAACCTCGTATAACCCCCCTGTGCTATTGTCGCCCGACCACCCCTCCCCCTTATACACACGAGGGTTGTTCCGCGGGACAAGTGGCATTGTGTGTTTTTGGGGACCTACAGATGCACAGGTGCACAATCCTGCGTAAAGTGCATAATGTGAAACGGTGAGAGGGGTGGGGGAGAATTGCGTTTTGCGGTGAACGAGGCCTCCTCTCTCTCTCTCTCTCTCGGGAAGAAAATTAGGGCCCTTTCAGGCGGGAAGAAGGCTCTTTCGACGACGATACGACGCATTTTTTATTCCCACCCTAAAATCCCTGATACGTGAGAAAAACGAAACGAAAGTACACCGCTCGATTTCTTGTTTTTTTTTTTCGTTTATTTTTTTTAATCCCGAAATGGCGTCTCGAGTTTTTAACCGAGTTCTCTCTGCCGCGCTCTCGATTCCTGGGCCTCCATTGCTCGGCGAATCACTTTACAGGCGGAGAGGAAGGACGGTTGCGTTTAATGTTGGGAAATTACGGGTCGAGCCAGAGGTAAACGATGTTTACAAATTATATACATATAAGCAAGTTATTCTGCTAGTATGTTAATTAGTCGATGAGTCAGGTGTGCCGGACGAGGATAGTAAAAAACGATAAGAAGCGGAGAAACGCGAACAATAGTTTCCCATGCGTCGCAATACTTTCGCGACGAACGATATATATCGTATTTCAACGAAATCCATGTGTGGCACAAACGTTCGACGCAAGAAAGCCGGATAAAATCATTCGATTCCCCGTTCGATCGTCCTCCTAAAAACAACGTCGACGTGGAAAGGGTTTTAATGGCCACTCGTCGAGCGGAATGGCAGACTTATTTGAGCGAAGCCAGTAAACTATTGTGATTCCTCGTAAGAGAGGCCGCGCAATTGGGGCCCACGTGAAGCGGGGCCCGTTCGTCGGCACGTTCCTATTGGCCGACACGAAACAAGAGAGGTTCGGGCCCAAGGATTCCACCACACCTCCGCGATCATTGCCTAGACGGGATTGGTCGGTGGCATTGGGCCCTTTCAACCCCCCACCCCCCCCCCCACCCATCCCTCTCGAAACTTTTACCCCCCTTTTTTCTCCCTTCCCCTCCCCTTCCCCTCCGCAACCCCTTCTATTTCTTCCTGTATACTTTTCTTTCGATTTGTTTGACTTTGAAACGCTTTGGCCGGGGCTGGGGCTTTGGCCTCGCTTTTGCTCGTCCCGAAGCCTTTCTCTTTCTGTGCGTTCATCATCATTATCCTCGTCATCATTATTTTCGTGTCTACGCTCGCCACGGAAACGTGAGCGTCGTTATTTCCAACGTAATTACCGTGTCGTTGAAAGAGACGCTCACTTCGAATTTCCGATGCATCGATATTGGTTTGATCGATGGACGGAATCTTCTTTCGTCGGAACGTTACGTTTCTTCCTTTTTCTTGTTCTTACGAGGTATGTGATGTTTTTGATGTTAATGGCCATCGTGGGATCAAGATTCTGAGGATTAACAAGAACGCGCGTAGTTGGCACGATCGAACGATTACATTTCCATGGAAAGATCGATGAATTATCAAAAAATACTGCAATTAATTGCACGAAAGGAAGATAATAAAAATGAAAATGCTTTTCGCGCGAATTGAAAGCTGAACGTTTCAACGAGTAACGACATACATACGTGAGAAGGCACGCACATTCCGATAATATAGCCGATAATTGAAGTTCTGTGTAAGGGCCAGACCCAGATCCAACCCAGCGCTAATTAAAACGTGTTGGAGTAAATTAATTACAGGCTTCCACGTTCAGCAAATTCTTTACCGAAAGCAAGCGAGGCTTTCTACTGAGTGTACGTACAGCGCGTTAAGAAAGCATTTGCGCGGCGAGTTTAGCAAATTTATGATATTTAAGGAACTATTCTCAATTAAAGAATTCGATATTATAAGACAGACCGTAATCTAGATTACGAGATTTCTAAACCCAAGTCTTTGTTTATATTAAGTCTACCGGAACGTTCTGTCCTGTTTAAATTAAAAGAATACATTTTCCATACGTTTATTAATATTTACTGTGTAAGATAATTTTCATCGTTACAAATAAGTACAATACAATGGCAAAAATGGTAGCCATATATGTAGGTTTCAAACGAACACGTTCGTACGCATTGGAACTTAAGGTGTCATTATCGGACAGAGCTTGCCGGTAGGCCTAATAATTTATAGAGAATTTGTCTAAAAAAGCATTTTTGGCTTTTTCGAGTTTACCGGTAGTTACGAAAGATCGTGCAAAAGAAATCGAGCGACGATCAACTTTCTCCGCAAATCGACGCTGTTCCGCGATTTTTTCCGACGCCTTCTACTAAATCTGCGACCCGTCGCGCGCAACCCACGTGCGTTTTTTTCCCCTTTGACGACGACCCGCACTTACGGCTCCGAACACCGGAATCTCTCCCTCCCCTTTTTTTTCCTTATTCGTGCAAATTCACCTTGCGGCGACCACGCGAGAGTCGTTGCGCCCATAAATTTTTAAAAAGAAAACACCTCGCTCCGACGAATAACACGCGTCTCGGGAATTATTGCGCAGCTTGAGATGCGTTGCTGCTAATTTCCCCCGGCCACACATTCCCCATTCCGCCTTTTATACGGGCAGTTTTTGATCTTGCTCCTTCCTTTTTTTCTTACCCTCGCGCTCCCGGCGAAATTTTTGCGCGTAGCCCGGTTGTTCATGGGCGAAACCTGGGGTGAATTTTTGCATCATGCTCCCGCGCGAATACGAAGAGATCTTTTTGGTGCGATCGTCGATGCGTAATGTAACGAGGTTGCTTTTTATATTTTCGATTCTAACTTCGAATAATCGTTGCATGGGTAATCGAAGTTTGAGTAATCGATGCCCGAATATTCGATGTTCGTGTACACGGTATCCAGATAACCGCTATTCGCGTTTGGATAATCGATTCCTGAATACGCGGGCACGGATCATCAGTGTTCCACTTTACATTCGTACTATTCTGTGCAATTACACATTAATGCTAACACAGAGTCCGTAATACATTACGTAATTGATAAGTGGATAATCAATTCCCGAATACGCGTGCTCAGATAATCAGGATTCTACTCCACATTTGCACTGTTCTACGCAATTGCAGATTAACGCTAACGCAGAATCGGTATCGAGGGACAAGGTCTTGTCTCGGGCCAAGTACAAGTACGCGAGAACTAAAATTCTATCATCTCAAAAGAATTTTTGAAAATCACTCCCCGCTCTCTCGGATATCGCGCGTCATGGTGCATCAATCTCGATGAGCGAGCCCCATTCCCCAATCAATCTAAAAAGAATGAAAATTTCCAATGTCCTCGTGCGGTATAATTAAATGTATCTTCGATTAACTCTTCGTAAAAGTCACGATCCCGCATTAGCACTCCTCGGTTATTCGGGAAATTTATAATACTACACGCGACGGTAGGACCGTTGCACGAAACACGTTTTTAACGACCGCATAACGATACTAAAGCCCGTTAATCCGAATTCGATAACAGTAAGATTTATAGTCAAATATAATTAATGCGTCACCGACGTGCACGATGATTCTACAGACGAATGATTGTAAACACGAGATCGTTAGTATTCGTTAATAATTCTCGTGAGAGATAAGAGGCAAGACGTTTTATCCACAATTTTTATCGAGAGGGATTAAATTTGATTATTGCCAAACGCACGTTCGCTTCGAATACATTCTTGCGATACTTTAAATTTAAAATCTCCCTCGTACGCGAAGCAAATACTTCGCACCAGCGCAGCGGTGCCCAAATTTTTGGCTTCCCTGGGCCCCGTTCGAAAAAAAGAATTATCCTCGGCATAAAATATACTCGTTCTAAAAACAGTTGTTAAGCAAAAAAGCTAGTAAATAATTTACGATATACGATGTCCATCCTGACAAATAAGTAGAAACGCCGTCGCCTAATAATCATTAACTCCTTTTCATTCAGAAAGTTCAAAAAACGCAATATACGTATATTTTCGAGGACTCTCTATAAGCGTATATTAATCGTATCTTGAGACAATTATTTTGATAAAAAGTATTACAACGTCGTGGAATTAAAAATAATATATAAGTACATAAAAATCTCTATATTATAACACGTTAAACGTCAAGTCACCTACATTTGAATGACACGCGAGACTCCGTACTATAATCACGAAGTATCAATTCTATTAATATTAATATCGAGATTACAACGATGGGCTGCGGTTTTGAGAGCCCCGCTTTAGGCCGTAAGTTTATTTATCACAACGGCCGGCAGGAGTTATGGCCGAACGCCGATGTCGCGTACGCTTTCTTCCGTTTTTAATCGTTAATGCGAGTGCTCGGTTGCATACGTTACGATAAATTGCACCGATAAAAAGTGCAAAGAAACTTCCGTTCCGCCGCGTCATTACGTCAATAATTTAAATAGCTGCTATTTCAGAATCGTCAATTGAGCCAGTGGCACACAGCTTGACCGACAGTACTGCCGGCGAACTTAAGCCGGTAACTAATAAGTTAATGCGATCGTTTAAGTTAAATCGCACTGACGATCGGCAATTGAGTTCTGTTATCGCGGAATCGAACTGGAGCATCGATTCGATACATCGACCGATTTGAAACTGAAATAATTTACGCAAACGCGATTATAATTTCGTCAGGACTGATTTAACTTTGCGTTTTTGATTACCGGATGAATTGTCTCGCTGTAACACGTTATACCGCTCGCTACAGAGTGCGGAGGATTTAAATAGGAACACTCGATTGTCTTCATCTGTTTCTTTTTGGACGTAAGAGAAAGAAAGAAAATTTGTTGTAGCGTAACTTTGTCTTCGGAAGTTTTTCGATACGCGTATAAATAACGGAGATACATATCGTGTTCCCATTTAAATTGGAACACCCTGTATACCATCACCTTGCGATCCTCATTTTGTAACATCCGAGGTGATTAAATTCTACGCAGTAATTTGAATTTTGTTTCTTTTTCCAGGACCATGACGGGCCGCCCCAATTGCCAATAAGAAGACCCGTTAAAAGTAAGTTACTCATTTTTCGAGACGCTCGTGCCTTATTATTTATTCATACTTGTGTATTTGATGAATACTTTATTATGTGTCAAATTAAATCTTTAAAATCGTTACCCATTCAGCCGTACGTCAAACGTGTTTTCAATTCACGCTGGTGCAATGGTTAATTTACATTAATTTTCGTTTGAGTGAATATGAAAGTGGGAAGCTGCGCAGATGTTAATAATTACCGGAACAATAAAGAAAAACGTGCGCACGAACGCTTCAAATAATCCACTGGGCTTATATCGAGTGGGGAATCGATCATCAGCGTACAAAGTAGCCAACTTGTATTTGTATGTTCTACAACTACTTATTTAAGACTGCACGGCAGTGTATAGACGCGGCAAATTAATGCGCGTTAAAATGATTTACATAATCATAAATCAGTCTGGTGTATCGGTACAGCAGGAAATGCGGGTGCTTCGATAATGTACGTTCGACATTAACGATACACGCGGTAAGTACCGCGAACGGATTTTACATATAAGGTGTGTCGCGTTAGAATCATCTCGATGATTTCAAGTTTTCATTTCCACTGGCAGAAAAATGCGTGGAATAAAAATTTCAACATACTATATTTAGTAATTTGCAAAACCAGCAACATACTCGTCCCCATTTTTTGGAAAGATGAATCTGCACAAGTGAATACAATTTTTTAAATAGTTTCTTTCGATAGAAATTAATTTATACACAATATCGCTTGTTTATTGTATTGATGCTGTAAAATGTTTTTGCAGTGTCTTTAGCACCACAGTTATAATGTTTAATCTTAGTTTTAAGAGATCGAACTTATTTCAATTTATCAGTGAACTATTTTCAGAATCCATATTTGAAACTGAATTATGATAATTATTCTTAGTCCAATTTCGCGAGCTTCAATTATTTCCTATTCGTCGATCGCAGGATGTGAAATGAATAGCAAGTTCATGCCGAACGATCGCAAAAGCGAACGCATCGCACGGTGTCGCACGCTATTACCGGGCGCGTCGCGCCGCGTTGAAAAGAAACGACGCTTTAACGCGATCTAGGCACGGGAGGAAACTTCCGACCAAACTAATTTCCGGTTACGCGTTAGCGCGATTCTTTTATTGTTGGACTGCGAAGCGCCGAGCAATGTAGGAAGTGTCCTAGATTTTACGTAACGTCGGGAATAATCAACGTTGCGAAATCCGAAACCGGTATTTGCCACTCGCTTTCAATAAATTTAAAATCTCGTTTTGAACAAAGTTGAAGACGTTGCCCGGAACAGGTTTCAAGCGGCACGATCCACGCGCCAGCTGTATTCGCAGTAGTAAAAGCCTTTCAGCAACAGACCAAGTAGTAACGCCGAGCGAAACTTTGCCAACGCGCAAATTCTGTTTGGCGAATTCCAATGCATTCTATGGTAGTTTTGTGTTGCGTTCTAATTTCATAAAGCAATTATTATTTCGACTTCGATTAACGCGTTAATTGACTGTCACTTCTTTTATGTGAAATTCACGGGCATAAATACAACCATCGATTTTCAGTAGTTCGAGGACGCCACGCTTCAACGACGCCAAGTTTCTCGATTAACGTGCTTTCCTGTTAGAATAGAACGCCAGTTACCGATCGCAAATTCTCAGATTGAAAGTTATCTATTCACCTGATCATCTGTACCTCGTATAATTTATGGCGAAGTATCGAGTTAGGGGGGAAATGATATCAGATATTTGCGACGTATTCTTTAAAACTTCATACACCGTACATGTTTGAGTTATAATAAAAGATAAAATTCAAAGATATGTTGAAATCATTCGGGACGAGTCCGTTTTTAATTAATATCGGGTATGGTAATTATTATTTAATCGTGACAAGTGATCGGCGAACAGAGACTCTGTCGCTTTAATATCGATTAATAATCTCGAGCGATGTTCTTCCGTTTTACGTTTTAAGAAAATCCGGAAATCAATCATGTACTTCTCGAAAGCTCGTCATGGATATTACTTGTATCGGGCTAACAGATATAAGTAACGGAATTCTACCCTCCTCGCGCTTTTGCTCTCTCATTACGGCGTCGCGACGCTTACCGACCGTAAGCTCCGAAAGCTCGTAAGTTTCATTGGATATTTCTGCTATTAGCACGATATTTTTTCATCATGCAGCCCTAGTATGACGGGGCTAGTGGAAAGCTCTCCTAAGTTTTGGAATTGGTAATCGTGGAAATACCACGCGACACTCAACTTCTTATTTGACAAATCTCCATGTGAATGCTATATATTGCCCATGAAAAAAGTTTAATTTTTCACGTTTGGCTCGTCACGCGTTAACACTTGTATGCATACGCGAATATTAATGAAAAGTGTACATTTTTAGTTTCTTGAAAAAAAGAAAGAAAACAAGTGGAAAATGAGCTTATAAACATTAATACTTACCAATATCTTGGCAAACAATTATCATGTCATTGTTGCTTAAACACTCTGGACCCTATTTAAAGTTTCAAAGTACAAAAACTGGATTCTGCTCCTCGTTAAAAATCTTAATAGACGCAGCGAATTACATTTGTAACAACAGAACTGTCATAACTCAGTGTTTCTCAACCCGAAGTTCTCGCAACGTTACAACTAAGACGCGTTACACCGAATTATCGTTACACCCTACGGCGTCGCAACATTATCGTGGCGTAACACTCGCGTTCGTCGTCGGGTAACGTTCGCACGTTTTCCACGGCCGAACCGATGCGCAGATGCAACGAAACAACAATGTTCTTGTAACGTTGTAACATTGCAGCGCGACATATCAGGAGCCTAAGCGATGAGTCATCGCACTTCGAGGGGAGGCGCACCATCGGGACGAACATCGACCGACCATTATCGCGCAAACGCACGACGTCGGGGGCGTTCCGATTCCCCTTTCCGTCATCCCCCGTAGCTCGGCACGGGACAATCTAAAATTAACCCCGTCTAGCGTCGCGACGCCAGCCAGCTCCTCACAGGCGATGCTACTCTGCTCCGATTCCTCGTCGTAACGACGCCCGTCGCCGATGCGACGTCGGAGACGACGCCGACTCCCTTCCGACGACTGTTGTTTCCCTGACCCTGGAGGACGTCAGGGCGCGGACTCCGTCCACCTGCGTTTCGCGCTGGACGAACGGAAAAGCTTGTCGAAAAGCGGAAAGCTCGGTAGGAACGCTGGGAAGAGCTAACCGACGAGCTCCCACGCGATCGTGGGTTCCTGCTTCGGTGGTACGTCAGACGACGTCTTCCGTTTGACGGGCAGGCCTCGTCAGACGTCGGCGTCCTCGCTCGCTGAGAACCACCGAGTCGCCTTTTGACCTCATGGTAGCCGGATAGAGCGTCGCGGCGCTAGGGCGCCGCTGAGCTTTCTCAGGGGCGCTTTCTCGGGTGTACAGCGAGCGACGTGGATCGCGACGCTCGACGTTTGAAATGAACAAAATTAAAAATCATATCTTAAACGCGTCGCGAATCTTGTATTTATAAACATTCTTAAAATAATGATAAGCTATAGAAAATTATGCACTCTGGAAGTATATCTGGAAGTACATCTGGAAGGAAGGAATTTTGAACTAATTAATGAATATATCTATCGAACACGAGAGGTCGGTAGATACTATTAACGATTTAACTACAAAACTACGACTCCTCGACACTCCTTTTTCAAGCCACTGCATCAGTGAAGCGAAACTATTAATTTTTTCTTAATTTAGATCGACAGGCACTTTAACACTTCTACCCGCTTTACTCTAGCGCAGTGGTTCCCAAACTGCCTTACGCGCGAGCTCCGCCTTTCTTAATTATATCCTGTCAATATCATTTTTCTTTCAACGCGGTTTGAGAATCACTGAACCCGAAGGAGCACTCGCAGACAAACATGTTCGACGCCCTTTTTATAGGCTTGTCAGTCCTCTTAGTCTGACAGTTCTTCCTCGGCACTAGACTTTCTGCAGAGTAATCTCGAGTTGAGATGCATGGAAATGTATTCCGGTCTTTCATCGACGTCTCGATAATAGCGTTTTGGTGAAACATAGAAATTAAACTATAAATATTATATTTAGTATGTAGATTTAAATTGATAATTGATTGTCAGTTGGGATCTCAAGTTTCAAATATTCATAAATTAATTCAAATACACCCTTACCCTTAAATGTGACAAAGTGGATTTTTAAACATTTCTGATTTTCATTCCTTAACATTGCCCGGTGAAAATTTAAGGAAAAGATACAAGGTCTAGTCTCGCGTACTTGTACTTGGCCCGAGACAAGACCTTGCCTCTTGATTGGGATGGATTCGAATAAAACCGAAACCTTTGAATATGTCTGTGATTTTATTGTTCGACATACAGATTGGGTTTAAAATTGATATTAATCAATTTTAGAGTCCAAAAGAAAATGTTTCGAATTTCCATAAAATTTACCATAAATTGCAATCTACCCCCGTTATAGTTAAACCACGCACCAAACAACAATGAGACGCCTCGTTTCGCCCAAATAAACAAAAATAGAAACGTGAATCTCGTCGACAACCTCCGCCCTGATGTACTTTCCTAATCGAGCGTCGCGACGCCCGAGGACTGGCGCCACGGCGCGACCACGCGTCACCATCTCCGACGCGACGTCCGCGTCGCGACGCCGCCGTCGACGAACCCCCTGAACGTTCCTACTACCCTGCTCGCGAAACTCGTCGCGACCGGGCCGCGACAAGCGGTGAGCGACAGGTGGGCAGCTGTCGTCGCGATCGTCGGGCACGTCGACCCTCGGAAACGTCGTCGACGTCGGACGTCGATCGTCGAGTGACCGACATCGTCGGCGATAGTCGAGAGGCGTCGAGGGTCGACGGCACACCTGTGCGGCGTAAAAGCTTCGCAGGTCGAGAGACGAGCTGGCGCCGCACCAGGCGCCTATCATGCCACGTCGGGCGTCCCGACGCCACTAGCCCGCGCTCGCAGGAACGTACGCGGTGAATATTGCTCCACGGGTAGCAGAATCGTCAGCTAGGAAAATTGACCGTCCCGCGCGTGGGTCGCGTTGACGCTCGCAACGTTTAACGGTGACCGGGGATAAGAATAAGATATAAAAATAATTATGTCATCGTGGCGCGTAACTTATAATGTAAAAATAGAATATTAATTATTATTTGGCGATCTATTAAAATGTCGTAAGTTCTCGATATTGTACCGTTATTTTTTATTATTACAATATCACGATTCCATTCCGTGCGCTGAAATTTATGGTTTCTTACGTATAATTCGATTATACTGAATAAACAGCTCAATACGGTAATCAGTGTTATATATTACATATTACATGATTTATTGTATTAATATATTATAAATTGAAATTTATTATGATAATGTACTATAATATGTAATATTACAATCATTACGATACCTTACTAAAGAAAGAAATGATCCAACTTTGTGTACGCGTATTTACGTAGAATTTTATTGTTTCTGCCAGAGTTGCCAATATTTCTGCCATTGGCGTCGTTCGTAAGAATTTTTTATCAGGATTTCATAAAGTCCTCTGGAAACTATGAAGCGAATGAATCGTCTCGTTTGCAAAGGCAGCCTTATGAGTTCCTGCCTTTCAAAAAGAACAATCGATAGAGAGGGAAGTGGAATAAGAATGCAATGAACAGACAGAGAGTAACGAGGCAAATTCTCCTTGTCTGCGTTTCATTTGTTTCTTATTGGTCACGTTCGTTATACAGGGAGAAGCGTATAAAAATAACGTGATTGTTCAATAACTCTGCCTGCCTCTCTGTATATTACGTTATATATTTTTTAAGCAACAAAGCATTACGGTTGGATCGTTTAAGTTTAAAAATTGAAAATTCTGGTTTTCTATGGCAGTTATTATTCTTTATTTTGGCAGTAAGAATCGAATTAGCCATTCTACGAACAATTTTGTTTTCTACCTATCCTAGTTCTGTTTAATCCATGTTTATATTCAATTGTTATTTATATAGTTGCTATGAGCTTGTGACTTTTTTCAATGCCAATGTACCAAGGGCGATACAAAATTAGCAATTTATTTAAAACAGCGTCATATATATTTTATACAAGCATGTCGCACGACGTTGCATAAAATCCAATGGAATATTATAATAAACAATTCCGCTAACCGATTGTAAGAAACGTTGTTACACGATGCGATTGATCAATCTTAAAATACGAACGATGACACTCGTTTTCAATTTTTTTTGTAAACGCAGAGTGGGTTGAGGAGCTTGCGAGGGTCAAACCAGTCCCCGCTAATCGCTATCGAAATTAGGGGCGTCGGCCGGGACGCGTCGCGACGCTCTATCAGGAGAGTACGTCCCGGACATATATCGGGCCGACTGCCAATAATAAAACGTAACGAAAGCGCGTCGCGACGGTAGACAGGGGTTACAAAAAGCGAGAGGGGAAAGGACAAATGAAAAGAGAGGAAAAAGAACGCGGGACGATCACGCCCCCGTAATGTGTAGATGTGCGTGAGCCGCAACATTCGTGGGCGTGTATCGGTTCTTTTGACAGGAAAGCAGCTCTCGTGCGGTTTTTCCCGCGTCTTCGCCGAGGGGTTGCGAAATTTCTTTCGCGGTATTCTCGAGCCTGTCCCGCGGGCGGCTCCTTTTCGCATTCCGAAGGAAAAAGGGAGGAAAAGCACGCGGTCCCAGGGAGCTTTCGATAAGACGAAGCATCCAGGCGGTTGCTTGCGAACAGCCCCCGTTAGCAGGAACGCAGGAGGTGGGATTTGGTGGCGATCACGCCGTCGACGCGGCGCCCGTCAGCCGAAAAAGCGCGGGCGTCGCGACGCCCGAACCGGAGAACAGGACGCGGGAAAGCGTCGATCCACCGCTCTCGACGACGCGACGCGACGCGACGCTCGACTGTTCGATACTTTGCGTTCGCGTATTTCCGCCGCTAGTGATTTTAAAATTGTCCGTAAGAAATATTTAACGTGAAACATTTATTTTTAAGACTTATTGCTAACCGCGGAAAAGCTGGATTTTATTTTATCCGAATTCGTAACTGGATTTTCCGTGTTTTTATATTATTACCCCCGGAAAGTTATCCGTATATTACATTTCTAAAAAAAAGATAAAGTTAACAGTCGTTCATATAAGGAATATTATTTTATGCTTGTCTCTTTTTTTTGGTATTATTTCGACAAGTTTGCCAGAAACCAGTTTCAATTTTCGCGCGATAATAAAAAGAGAAATTCTGCAATACCATGGCAGTCCTTAACGCTAAATTTATTAACCGCTTAAATACTTACGCTTACGGTGGACTGTATGCTAGCTCTCGTGTGATTCGAGGATTCCCGAGAAAGGGAGAGAGGCGGGGGGGGGGGGGGGGTGTGGAAATCGAGAGAATGAAAAAGAAACCTGTGTCTCGTACGGTACAATCGCGAAACCGACGCACGATTTCAGCGGTTGACGCACCGCAAAGTGCACCGGTACGTAACAAATTTCGCTGCAATTTCGACGCAATTTACCGCGAGACCGTCGGGGCCCTTTGATGATAGCTCTCCTGGAGCGTCGCCTCTCGTACCTTTCCACGCGGCGCGAAATCCTCCGCGACGGGAATTACCGCGACGGTAATTGTTCGACGCGAGAAAATTTTGCGGGAAATTTTCTCTCGGCGGTCTGGGAACTTCCTCGTTTTCCCCGTGTCACTTTTCTGGGAGTAACATCAATATTCACCACGTATCTATTTTTCGCTGGGAATGTTTATAATATGTTCGATATAACTCTAGCGACGCAAATATTTGTTTCGTTAAAATATTTATTAGTCGAACTCAGAGCACGATGGAAGAAGAGAATTCTATGAACCGTCCAATCCTTTTTCAGGAAAAAGAGGCGTTTTATAATCATATTTTTTAATCAACGGTTTAACGACTTCGTTATTAGGTCACCTGGGCAGGTGGCCGAACAAACGGTTCGTAAAAAATTGTGATTAAAAACGCTGCCTCTATTTCAACGGTTCAACAATTTTAAATGTCATCGCTCTAGAAAATCTAACTACGAAATCGTTAAACGACTGATTAAAAAATACGATGAGAAAACCTGACCAAACGGAGGATTAAAAAATATTCAAATATGATTTCTTTGCTAGATCACCTGGAGTAATAATCGAACGACGAAACCGTTAAACGGTTGGTTAGAAATATCATTTAACAACGAGACGAAGCGGAAGTGAAAAAGATATTATAAGTTAAAGAAACTCAAACCCATTGTTCGCGCTACTTTAATTCAAAAATTCCACGCGCGATGAAACATACGCCATATGTTTGTTAATGAACATTAAACGTTCGTCTCTTGCATTCCAACGGTCCACTACAAGTTAGAAGACGCGAATAAAATAATCTTACAGGAAACAATTAGTTTCTCCGGGGAACTCTCGTTCGTTCTCGTTTCGTGTTTACCCTTTACATCCTCTCCTTTTAAGGAGTCTGGCAATTTACGTTTTGCCCATGCATCGACGGCAAAAGGACATAATTGGGCTTACTTAGGGAAAAAGTATCGTCGATCGGCACACATTGCACGGAGTATCTCTACTCTTCTGCATAACTGCGTCCAATTAAGGATTCGCTTATTCGCATTACACCGATGACTTCCGCGGATGTCGCTGTTGCGCTCGTAAATTTCCACGAATTTGTCGAATATTCGCGGAGCTACACCCGCGTCTACTCGCATCTCCTTCGACGATCACGTACATAAATATCGGACCCGTAATTACGCTACCTTCGAACGTGGTCCCCCTACGTTTCTACCTTATTGCGTTATTCAGAGTCGCGTGAGCTGTCGTAGATGTAATTGCGTTGTAACTTCTCGTGGTTTCTTTGACCCATTATCGCGCGACTTTATATTTGCATAGAAATATCGAACACGACATCGTTTCGCGGAAAGTTGTTTTAAAGCTGCTATCGGTGGAGTTATTTTGTATTACACTAATTATGATACAATTAATTGTAATAGTATATCTTTGGTATACAGGGTGTACGAATTGAAGTTTCAAGTGCAAATATCTCCCGGACTATTTGACATTCAAGAAACAAATGATTCAAGCAGAATGTGAACTAGATAAGATTTCTGACACATATCAATTCTCCTGGAAACATTATTTTTGAGTTAATGCAATTATTCGTCCATGGACAGAGTATACAGGGCGTTCCTAGGCGTTTTACGCGGAATAATCTCTCGCATTATTCGTTGTAAAAAAAGGTTGCGAGCAAAATTTACTTTCTTTAAACGGGGACACGCGATTATCAGAAATCTTATCTGTTTCAAGTCCCGCGCGAATCACTTTTTTTTAATGACGAATAATCAACATACAACATCCAGGAACACCCTGTACATTTCGTCCGTGTACAAATAACGGAGATACTATTGTCCCACGCTATTAATTAGCTTTGCGATCAAACAGCTTGCGTAAGTACACGCGCGCTACAGGTGCTCCCACAATTAAGGTACCGCGAGATTTTTGTTTAATCCGCGCATAATATTTGGCAGTATTTATCCACGAGTGTAATTCCGAACTCGATTCGATTGACGTAATGGAAGAAGAATTTCCCCGGTCATGATAAACGTTAACCCAATTGATAAAAAAAAATAAGCCCGACGTATTTTAAACGATGTATGTATAAGCGACGGCCCACGTTCACGCTCATTTACCCGCGGAAATTATATTCACGGTTACCTCATCATCGTAATTGACAACTGTTACGTCCTTTTGCGTGGATACGTGATTACCACGAAACGTTTCGATAGCATTGTCACAACGAACACAGGTATTACCGTCGCACACCACCGTCCGACTAGACACGCCTAATTCTACTGGAACTTCTCGATTCTTTTGCCTATTATATTTCACGGCATTCGATTATCTTTGTCTTGCTTTTCCCCTCGTAAGAGGGATGTATTCGAAAGCAGCCGAAGTAATTGCGGCGCGATAAATATGCCACGGACTCGTACCCATTCATTCGCGAGGCGGGTCGCGATACTTGCTATCAATTACGCTCGTTCCGAAGGATGAGAACGAGATTTTTTATCACGGATTTCCTTACGACGTGCGCAATGGTAAGGAAATTGATCGTTATTCGCGGATGCAGTAATTTTGCGGTTTTTCAGATTTTCGCGAGGCAGAATCTCGTTGATAAGAGTGATGAATAACACTTTGTGCTTTTGGCTTTAAAACATATTACTTTTTATCCGTGTAGCTGTGGTTCAGAAAGTAACTTTCGATTATATTTACAGTCGGCATGTTTTTTTTTAAATGTGCTCGTTAAAATAATGAACGTGGTGTGTCTGTGCTCGTAAATATAATTAAGGAAAATAATTGACGTTTCTTAATCGCTTGACCGTGTAGCGCGCATATGCATGTATGCGTCAAAACAAAAGTGAACACATTTTCGATCCTTCTGAAACTCCGTACCCTAAGGTATGTATTTTGGAATTCTGATGCCACATTTTGATTCAGAGATCCAAAAAACTTCGAAATACTATGTTTCATAAAAATCCACCGGTTCTTGTAATTTCAATCCTCCAATGTAGATCCGTCAATTTCAATTTTAGAATTTTGATATTATATTCTGTTTCGCCGATACGGAACACTTCTAGATACCAAGTTTGATAATAATCCGATGCACTGTTTTCAATACACTTTTGGTCGAAAAGAAGAATTCGCCACACACAACCAATTGGAAAATACAGCGCCCGGCAGGGGAGTATTTTGTTTTTGAAAAGACTGTTACTGTCACACAGCCAAATTTAAGTTACTCGTTAAAGACTCAAGATTGCACAGACAAACCACATACTCTTGAAGCCCTTTCCGAAACCATAACGCAGCAAATTCAAAGGATTCCGCGTGCCATACTTAAAAAGAGTATACACACTTTCTCCTCCCGTCTACAAAAATGCCCCGACAAAAATGGACGTCACTTAACTGATGTGATTTTCCACAGCTGATTAGTTTCTTCTTATTTTTTCGGTATGTATCGTCAAATGCCAATGCACCAGCTATGCATCAAAAGAATAAATTTTGAAATTCGTTCGAAAATAAGTCTGACAATCTTTTCAATAACAGCATACTCCCCTGTCGGACTCTGCAACTTATAAGTTACTTTAACGCTCAAAGAAAAATAACTTGTTAATTATTCGAGAGTTCTATCCCTATTTGTACTCTCGGCAATATGCATACATACTCCCGTATGAATACGGGTATATTCGTGTTCCCGTCACGTCAAATTGTTTCATATCGCATAAATGCGCTAATAACAACCATAAAATCCCAACCGTGCAATTATGATATAATTCGTCAACGAATTATTCCCCCTGCCCTCACGCAACTACGTGGACACGAATTCATTATACGCGGTGGAACGCGTAAAATGAGACTCAAAATATATGTGCAAGTTGTCAATGATGTTAAAAAAAATCTCACAAAAAAACTACGCGTGCAATACTTTTTTTACGCGCAACGTACGCATTTTACAGTAATAACTTCAATCTGTAATATACCATTTTTTTTTTCAAATTTTTCAAGGCAACCCTGACCGGCAAACACCAGTATGACACAAATGGCATCACTGTCCTTTTTCAGCTGACGTTCAAGTACTGAGCGAGGTTAGGGTTAAAGCAGATCAGGGTCACCGATCGCGAGAAAGGTCCAAAAAAAAAAAAAAAAAATACCGACACGAATCCTCCAAAATTTCACTCACTCGCTACCAAACAACTATTACCCCGAGTATCTTTTCTCTTGGTCCAAAAAATTTGAACACGGCTTACCCGGTTTAAGTGCCTCACTCTGTACATGATTGTACGCATCGTGGCGACCATCTCGGCGAGCGCGCGCGTGTGCAACGCTCCCCATCTAGAACACGTGTGCTTTAATCTCTTCTACGGCGAAGACGAAAGCGTGCGTGAATGTGCGTGCGTGTGCGCGACGAGGTGCGGCCTCCACTTTTTCTCTCCCCCCCCCCCCGTCTCCCGTATCCACTCCCTCTGCACTACCTCGTGCCCTTTATTTTCTACCGCGATCATCCTGAAAGGACGTAGGGGTGAGGGGAGTGGTAGTAGGGCAGGGGAAATTTCATCCTACCGATACTCGTCACCCTTGATTTAGCTTCTTTTCTCTCCTCGCTCTTTCTTTCTCCTCCTCCTCCTTCTCCTTCTGCTTTTATTTCATTTTTTTTCGCTCCCCGGCCTCTGTTTGGCCTTTTATGGACGTCATCTTTTTTTTGCCCCTCTTTGTTTTGCCCTGCCTACTTCTAGGTCGTGCCTCTCGTATTCCTCGGGTCGGTTCTCGTGCTCTGTTCGCGATTTATATTCGTGGTGTTCATTGTTCCTCGTACTCACGCGTCGCGAAAGAACGCGTAATCTTACCCAAAACAACGGTCGATCCAGCGGGACGATGAAGTTTGTTTAAACTGTTATTACGAAATCGCGTTATCACCGTCATTTCAAGTCACGCGTTTCCATCCCGCTATCTTCCTCGGCGCTATCGCTGCTCGATTCTCTTTTATAATTTCCCAGAATACTTTGCTTTTATCCCATTTCTTAACCCCCGTTCGCAGTCTCCTCAATTTTTCTCTCTATCACTTCCCGATCCTCCTCGGCCCCCTTCGTGCCCCCTAGCCCTCCGCTCCCCCTGCCCCTCACCCTCTGTCTCCTACTTCTTCCCTCTCGCGCCTCCGCCCTCCCCACCTTCCCTAACCAAGCCACTTCATCTCCTCCACCTCCACTCCACTTCTCGGGCTGACTCTCGGACGCACCTGCCGCCAGTTCCCACACTCGTTGCCCTCACGCCGGACGTGACGTCACGTTGCCCCCCTCTGTACCCTCTTCCCTTCCCCACCGTCCTCCTTCGGCCACTTGCTCTCTCTTTCCGTCTCTCTCTCGCTTTCCCATTTGGCCGACGCTCTTGTTCTTTCTCTCCTTCCCTCTCCCGCCCCCCACTCACTCACTCATTCCCTCTCTCTCTCTCTCTCTCTCTCTCTCTCTCTCTCTCTCTCTCTCTCTCTCTGGGTGTCTTCTTGAACATCGTTTGGCCGATTTGCCGCGTGTACAGCGATTCGATCGTGTCGGTGATCGGTGTTGGCAAAAGGGGAAAACGGTTAGGGCGGGATGGGGTGTGGGGGGCGATAGGCCTGTTAAAAATACGCGCATATCTGGTCACGGATGCAGATATGAATGAAGGTGCGTGAAAATGAATAGGCTTTGCAGTTTGGAAAAAGTGCGAAGCGGATAATGACCGAAGACGATTAATTTCGATCTTATCGAAAACTTTATATCGATTGAATACTCGAGTCGATCCTCGTGCCTTTTTATGGGGGAATATGACCGGGAAGCTCGTAAAAGTATATTTTTATACACATATTTTTATCGTACAACAATGTAAACAAAAATTATTTTGTATTTAAAATTCCATCATCGTATGCGCGCGGTAACGGGTGTTTCGGTATTTCCATTTTCTGTCCGGTGTATAAAGTTATAAGAAAAATAGAAGAATAGGATACGCTGGTCTCATTTACAACGGCGGAATATTTCTGCGTGAACATCGGCGCATGCATCCGCTCCCGATGTTCGGTGAAGTAATCGGCATCGATTAACCGCCGCGAAAGCAGAGGTTGAGCCGCTCAAAAATCTGGATCCGCCAACAGTCAATTATCAATTTAATAAAGTATGAATGAATGATTCATGCGGCCCTCGTCGCCTTTAAAAACGAACGACGAATGAATATTCATGCAAAAGCTAAATCATCGCAACCGCCGCTTGCCGAAAAAACCATTGCGAATATGTTTCGGATTTTTTGTGTGTTTAAGAGTGTGCCGTTGACGTTTCAACCTTGGATCTTTCCTTGAATTAAAACCGGTCGATTTCGAAAACAAACAGGAGTGCGCGAAAAAGCGATACACTTACTATCGCATCGTTTGAAAAACTTCTTACGTCGATCATACATTTGTGTAAACCGAATATTGTCCTCTTAACTTAATTTTTTTAATTTAAATATGATTTAACGCGCCAAACGGAGTGCAATTGGAGAATTTCCAGGGATTATTTAAATAGAAATTTTACAACTATTGCGATATCCATTTGTTTGGAATGACATGTCTAATTAAAATACGGGACGGTTGCAATTATTAATATTATCTGTACCATCGTGATTAACTATTTAAAATTATCGACCAAACGATCAATTTCCACCGATCTATCACCGATCGTTTCGCATCTATTTACGCGCACGTATCCAGTAATCATAAATTTGCCACGAGACGTGCCACGACACGCGCGTATCAAGATAAATAATAATCTTCTTTCTCCGCCCATCTCCTTTCATCCTTCGTTTCTTAACCCTCGGTAAACGCTCGCTATTATTCCACAAGTAATCCAGACGATCATTGTTCGAGAGCAACATTGTTATAATTTTAACCTTCGATATTTTTTACCTTTATGCCGAGAGTCACTCATGTATAATCGTCGTGTGGGTTTCCACGTAATTACTTTTGAAATTGCGTTCAAATATACACGGTGACTTTACCGATCGATAAACGTCAAACTTGATGGATGTAATCGCGAGGAAATTGCGAACACGCTTTTTGCCAGTACGGTGTATAATCGGTGTTTCCTCTCGTTTTGTTCCGGTACAGTGGAATAATCATAGTTGTGGATTAATACTCGAATGGTGACGATGCAGTTTCGTCGGTTCCACGTTTTTGTTTATAATTCTCCTCGCCTCGGAAGCCCGCTCCGTCTTGTTCCCCATTTTTTACAAATTAACGGTGCTTGGTTTTTAGATCGACTGAAGCAAGACCCTGAAATTTCGTCGACGTTGTTTCATTATTTTTGGATATTTCTATTTACCGATGACATTTTTTACAAGCTTTTTAGTGCGCGGGATGTACCATTAATAATTCTATTATTACTACCGAAAATTATTTTATATTCATTACTGCTTCACGTGACTCCGAAACTACAGTCGTAATGGATAATTTTGTTTTCAACGCGCCTCGTCTTGTCAAAATATCGTTTTCAGATTTTGTTGAACAATTGTTTTCCGTCTCGTACAATTGCGGAGATATTTGAGTCGATAATTGTTATTGGTCCACTCTGTATAGTAATAGTCAATACGATTCAAACGTTCTATCTTAATCAATATTACTTCGGCTTCTAATTCGAAATAGCTTTCTTCAAGTATGTTTTTTTATTTTCAATAAGCGAACTTTTCCATTTCAATTACCCGTCTCCGATTTCACTCGTATATGAAATTAAAAAAATTCCATCTGAACCAGGCTATCTTGACGACGTTTATAATTTCAATATTATGGTTGTTTTCTTAATATGCACGCATCTGTGTTAGCAATATTAACTTACCGAATCCGTTAATCAGTCTTTTCTGACAGGCGCAAAAACAATTGATTTGCCTCGTGCTCCGATTAATTCGCGCTATAGTATTTTTTTCCCATATTGCTTTCGCGGTTGAAAATTAGTTTTTTTTTTCTAATTAATGAACGCGTTTTCTTCTGCATAGATTGGGTTAGATTTTTTCTGCAGACGACTAATTAATGTGTTTTTTCTACAGACGACCGTGATCTAAATATTCAACAAATATGATTCGACGGGATTAATTTCTATTGCACGACTATCTGCTCTATCTGCGTCTCGTGACGACGCATAGCGTCCATACGCGATTGCCCGTGCAGCCGGATGTGCGCGGCACTCCGATCGATAATAAAATCAATTTCTCTAGAGCAAAGAACGCGCGTTACGAGTATTCTCCGCCGCGACGTATCGCGTCAGCATCGCTGCACTATCCAAAACGGGAGAGAAAAGTGTACGTTAACGAACGATCGGCCGATTTCCGTGGCATCCGACGATTATCGATTTGTAAGTTTTAATTAATCGCCGGATAAGGGTCGTCGGCGAGATGATTATGATCTTAGGGGCAAAAAACGGTAACCGGTTGCGTCTGTAATCGTCGGCCGCGAGGCTCGCGTGGATTGTTATAATTTTGTACGGCATGCCGTGTTAATTGCGGGATACAATACACGGACGGTGTAAAGCTTAATTACGCGCAGATGAAAATTATAGCAGCATCGTTTTTCAAAAGTTTTAGTCACTGCATTGGGGAACTGACGTGCAAGCGATGCATAGCGTTTGCAAGAATAATTATGATTAATATAGTCAGCGTACAAAGGCACAAAAAACAATCTCGGATCTATGTAGTCGAAACTGTCGAATTGCGAGATAAAAAAAGGGTAAAAAATTCACATTCGTTCCTCGAAAGTTTTAGTCACTCCCCTGGGAAAGTGACATCCGAAGGATGCATAGCGTTTGTAAGAATAATTATGATAAATCTAGGTAGCGCATAAGGATAAAAAAAAACAATGTCTGATCTACGTTATCGAAATTGGCGAATCGCGACAACGAAAAAGGATAAAAAATTCACCTCTGTCTTCGAGCAATCGTATCCAACGCATACTTTTAAATATGAAATATTAAACACCCTTCATAAGTATCGAGCTGAGGAACAATAATGTTCCCGATTGCAATTTTTAATTTTCCGACCGTAACATCGTTAGTTTTGAATCAAACTCCGAAATAAAACTGAAAAATTCTGATGAAACTTTAATGGCGGTATCAGCTACCTTAATACGACACATGATGAATGGCGGCGGGTCCCGAAGTTAACAACGTCGCATTCGTTGAATTTTTCAACAAACAACGCCGGGCCATGGAATAAATCAATTTTAATCATGAATCACGATTGTGTGTTCTTATATAAACTGGTCACACGACCGGTCAGAGCCCCACGAGGAAGTCTCCATCCAGCTGATAGAAATTTCTACTCGCGTGCTACGTGATTAGAATCACGAGGGCCGTCGACATGACGTATGCCGTCGACGATCGTTGTTGCCGCGACACGTGACACTCATTGTCAGTCATTCTGAAAATCACGGCCTCCAACGACCTTCTGCACCACTTTTCGGCAGGTGTCACTATACACTCCGTTATGCCACGCTCGGAATCGATTTGTCACGGTGAGACGTTAATTAACCATGTTAACTGCGAATTTGATACCAGATTACTATTTTATTAACCAATTTGAATGATTTTCTTTTTATCCTTAAAACAGATTCAAATGTCTCTTGAACTTTTCGAATAACACAATATTTTGAATTATTGCAATTAGTACAACATACCATCCGTGGTAAGTAATAAAATATATTTAATTGCGAATTGCAACTTTAATACCTATGCCCTTATAATACAACAATTTGTTAAAAACGGCCAAACCTATCGAATAACGTAATATTTTTAGTTATCGTGGCCAGTGAAAAATTTAATCCACGATATGTAACAAAATATATTCGATTACAAATTGCAATGTTTTATAATTGAAAATTTGAAAAGGCGCGTTGCGTACTATTGATATTAAATGCCTAAAACCAGCAAAATGTGTATTAAAAATACCTAGCAGTTAATTATATGAAAACAACATTGTTCGCCGACCACTTCGTATTCTATCTTGTAAGGTCGACATCGCTGCGTACTTTTTGCGAGTTGTTTTCCCTCCCGAAATTGTTCTCCCAAATTTCTGAGAATCGTACCGCAAATAACAATCAGTCTGCCCGGCCATGAAACGCACATATTCTATACATATTCTTCGGTGCATTCTCCGCGCATTTTCGTTTTAACGAATCGTCGAGAGAACTTGTTAACGTCAGTTTTGAATTTATCCCCATACACGAGCGTAGACTTCGAACTGTCGCGACGGAAAAAAAATATTAATAAATTGTTGTTCTACAGCCTCGCGATGCACTTAGGGCTTTAATCGTCTCTCGTAAATAAGAATAATAACAATCCCCAACGATAATTTGAGAATGAGATGCTAAAATCGAGGGACTCGAGGCGCAAAAACCGTGGATCGTGCACGAAGATCGAGACGATCGTTCCCGGGACGGAAAAAAGATCGAGATCCGAAGAAACCGGGCGGGGAAGGGAAGCGAGGGAAACGTTCATGGGCGTGCCGAGGATCATAGAACCGGCACACGATTAGCCGGACTGATTTTTTTGTCGAATCGATAAATCGAAAGCCAAACATCCCACCAGACGCATCTGTGGGAACGAAACGGCACCGTGCATAACCGCGTTTTCCGCGTCCGGCAAACAAGAAACGCGTCGATCGAGATGAGCGCGTTTTGTTGGTTCTACGGACGCGCTTCCAGGGCTGTGATTGGACTCGCGGTGCCCTCGGCAAATCCGTGGCATCGTGTAAATATTTTAAACCTTGATATGGAGTTTCAAGGTCCCCGTACTCGATCAACCCATTTGCACAAATATCGTGCTTGCGCAGGCAATTTTATCGTGTATGGCGCCGCTTGAGTGTTTGCGCAAGCGGCTTGAACGAAATCGGTCGAGATCGAAATATTAACCGCAACTTTCGTGAGAGCACGTTAATTAATGTGTCCTTAGTGTTTTGAATAATAACGACGACTACGAATATTTTAAAGTTTTTTTTTTCTAACTTTTGTTTTATATGTGTAAAAAATCACGGCGTAAGTATCTTCTAGGCCGGTCATGTTCTAGAAGGTGATATTCTTGGACAATATGAGAAAATCAACTCAAATTTGCGCAAATCATTTGAACGCGTATGGACCAAATTTGCGCCAGCATGAATTTGCCAAACACGATGCTTGCGCAAATGGATTGATCTTGTATGTCGGGGCGTTCACGATAAATGCACCGCGAATATTCAGGCATCGTATTTACGTCGCAAAAAAATATTCTCATATTTTTTGATTATTCAAAATTTTCTCATTATTCTTTTAGGGAAACGGAAAAATCACTTTTCTTATTTTTAGGTAAGTACCTATACAATGGTATCTCGGTATACGTCCTTAAACCGTTCTAGATCCTGGGACTTATACCAAACAGGATATATACCAAACAAATTTTCCCATAAGAAATAAAGGTACAGTGGTTAATCAGTTCTCAACAACAAAAATCCTGTTGTCACTGACATATTACACATTGATGAGGTTGAATACAATAATTTAAACACTGCTTAATATTAAAATACATAAATACAAGTGCAATCAGAAGATATAGATAAAAACTTAATCTGGTTTGCCGTTTACTAAAAATCTGTCCAAAGAACTGTATTTCTCTCTTCACCTCAAGATGTTTCGGAAACATGACATTATCTGATTATTCTCTCTATTTTCCATTTATCGACTAAAGATATTCTGATAATCGGAGTACGCATAATTTGAATTTAGGACGTAAACACGCATCATTTGATAAATGCGTGTCGTATACCAAACAAAGATCGTGTAACAAATCAAATTTTTCGCGTATATCAAGATGAACTTATTCCAAAGCGGACGTATACCGAGGTACCTCTGCAGTTTTTTTTCTTTAGAAAGTTCAGTTACTTACTTTTATAAAAATCTAAAGACACTTCACAAAACGTAGGTGCACGATAAAGGTAAACGTGAAGATAAATATAAATGCGATTAAAGCTGTCGATGTTGTCGAAAAAAATAGAAATGCATGGGATTTGAGTTTTAGAAATCCACGTATGATTTCAGGGTTAATTTTTTGTCGCCCACATTATTTCGCACTCCCGGGACGACGACGCCCTAAATAATGACCCCTGCGCAAAGACGTCGATACGCCACTGCTGCGGGTCAAAAGCGTAATAATACCTAAGGTCCGAGAGGAGCGACCTTAAAACCCTTCTTCATCTCCCTCTTCTTTCACGAGCTTCGGGACTCATTCGTTTCCTCTCGGATCATGCGCTCTAGATACTCTCGATCGTTTCTTTCTCGATCCACGGGGAAACGGAGATCGTAGGATCTACCTGAGACGTTGACGGACACGCGATGTAATTTACAATGAATCTTCGCAGGCTAAAACGCTTTGGTAGCCGTTTATTGCACTTTTATAATAGTAATGGGAGTAAATGCCGTCCATTTACAAACATAATAAATCTAAGATGAATTTTATGAAATTTCATTATTGTTTAAATATTGTTCGAAAAGGTCAAGAGGATTCTTGATAATTTAATGTACTTACAACAAAAATTGTAAACCTATCATTACGTTTCAATAATTTCGACTACTTACCAACATGTGCTCATTTTTATTCGTAACTATAGACTTTTCTCCTTGCTTTTTTTCCAATTCGATTTTACTTTTGATTCGTCATGCTACTCACAATTTCAAGACGATAAAAACAAGATTATTCCCAGCGTGACCGTAAATCCCACGCAAGGCCATTGGCCGTCAACCTCGCGGTGGTCCACGTCACGTGGTCGAACCACCCCGCGATACAACCGAAATAATAATCGATTCGTCGATGTCGCCATATTCAATTTATAAAACCCGCAGAATTATTCTTCAACCATCACATTATTACATATGTCCTCGGAGTATGTGTTTTATAAAAAATTTATGAAAACGACACAATTATTCTTCAGCCATTATCGAACGATAGATTATTACATATATTTTCAGAATATGTATAATTAATAATATTCAATCATATTCACATAGTCTCCAGCCATTGCCCGAGGCCATAAATGGTCGCTCTCTCCCGAGATAAACTATATCCCTTCAATAGCAAGTTAAACGACCAATCTTACAATTTCCACCGCGAGATTAATCCAACCCCATCGACCATCGAAACCCTCGAACAACCATCCCCGCGACGCCACCAGGTATAGAATATCGATGAACCAATCATCCCGGCGGAATAACAAATCGCCCCGGCGCGGCGCGGCGAGCGAAACGGGCTGTTTTGTAATTCAGCCAACACATCGCTACAGTCGGCGTATCGAGGTAGCGCGTACATACGCGAAGAAACGGGCAGGCCACCTCGCGCGTGCGTAACGACGAGGATGATTTCGTCGTGGATGGAATAAGGCGAGAGCGAGCGGAAGGCGGCCGGGAAGAAGAGAGACGAAGCAAGGAAGGGAAAGGCGAGGCACGAGCCTACGATACCTCGCGTGGGCAATGGCATCGCCGCGCCGTGAGGCTATGGGAACCCGCGGTGTGAAGGCATGTGTTGTGCTCCGTGGAGGCCGTTGGAGGACGTGTCGTGGCTCGCATCGTCAATTTGCCTGACAAAAGGAAACCACACTGCGGACAGGATGCGTGACCAACCGGATCCTCGATGATGCGTGCGAGTACGCGTGGAATTTTGGGTGCCGGCCCATCGGGCTCTTTTGATCCGAGTGTTTCTTTCTCTTCTCGTCTCTTTCCCTCCCTTTGCATTCTCTCTCGTCCTCCCTCTTCGGCTGTAATCCTTTCAGAGTCGTCGCGTACGGGAGGAGGGGACGGATAGGGAATGTCGCGCGAGAAATCTTGTCCGGTGGATGGCTTCGTAAGGGTTTGATAGGATTAGATGTCAGATTTCGCTTCGCGCTGGTCGATTCGATGAGTACGCTGATACGGTTTTGTTGGGACGAGCTATTTTCTTGTTTCTGACCCTGTGGCGCGGTGCTGTGATTTCTGAATAGGAATCCGAGAGGAGCGTTAGTTGAGAAAAAAGGGGGGGGGGGGATTATATTAATCGTGCAATCGGAGAAGAGGGTACAAGAGATTACGCGAACTCCTTATTTGTCGATGACTGTCTCGGGGTGTTTTTTCTACTTTAACCCTTCGTTACCTTGATAATTAACTTTTCTGCCGGTTACATCAGACGTATAAAATTGAACGTTCATCGAAATTTTTTATAAGATTTTGAACGTCCCCGGTATTACGATTATTAATCGTCGAAGGATTCAATTCTTGCAGATTTAACTCACTCGTACTTAATTTAATTCCTGACTTTGTACACGCAAGGTCAATCTTAGCTGGAATTTGGATACTTCCATTGCGACTGAATTGATCCAAGTATTTTTTGCTCTTGTGATTGGGCACGCGAGGCTCCAAAAGCTGTTCATGGTAAATTATTTACATGTCTTTAAACTTTCGAGGCCGCCAACTTTTCTGGTACAATTTATTCGATTGAAAATCCCCGAAATGACTAAAACGGTAGTTTGCAGGCGCGAAACGTGATAACCGCGAAGGAAGCGTTCGTCGACGGGATCGAGTTCTCGTGGGGAAACTATCAACTCCACTATCGAGGCTCATTTATTTTCGGGGGTGCGATAACGCGACGACGAGAAACAGCCTGGTCGATGCATCGTCTCGATTATTCGCATACAAACGACGCCAAATGTCTCTTCTTGAGCCTCCGTCGTTTAATGGCAGAGACATTCGGATAAGGGAGGATAAGTTATGCGCGTGTCTACGGGATATCGGGAAATTATGTATCTTGTCCCGACCTCGCTATTAGATTCTTATGCCTAGTTCGCACATAGCGAGTACTCGGCAGAAGAACTCGGTTTGCTACCCGGCGGGGTATCAATATTGACCGAGTAAGCGTTTACGCGTATTTGGTTGTTTTGGCGCGTCAGTTCTTTTCCCACAGTCTGAGGTCACCGTCCTTTACCATTTCATCATATTTTCTTTGATCTTTTTACCATTTTTTGTCAGATTTTCAATCAAGTATGAATCTTCATTATAAAATTAAACAAGTTTTTGAGAAATACGTTAATCGAATCGCGCCGATTATGATAGAATTATTGAAAGATGAGTATATTCGTTGTAGTTTCGTTGAACCAGCAGAAAATTAACCGAGCATAAAAGATACTGCATCCAACGAATTCACCACTTAACTCGCTACTCGACACTCCGATGAATGTTTAGACACGCCGAGTACGTCATCGAGTATGGTATTCCTAGAGGTGGGGGTAGCCACTCGGCCGAGCGAATAGAAACAGTTTCTATTCACTAATATCGCTCATTTCACTCGGCCGATCACTCGGACGAGTACTGTACTTTGCGTTTAGATTGGCGAGTACTCGGGCGAGGCAGTGAACTCGGTCGAGTATTTGCTATGTGTAGTAGAACCCGCGTGTTTTTACATGTTATTCGTGCATGGGTATTAATGAACTTTAAAATAGTTGTCTCCAGTCTGTAAACATCGAAAAAAAAGGATTCGGTTCCCCGCGATAAGTAGAATGCGTTACTCATAGTACGTCACGCGTCTTTTTACGCGCTATTCGTGCACGAAGATAAATGAACTTTAACTCTTTGGAGGACACAGTTTTAAGCTATATTTGTAAATAAAATTCTGTTATTGTCGATTTTGTTACACCGGAACTCGTGACCTGTACAATTCCAAATAATGACATAAAAAGGAGAAATAATTATATGACGCCGATTCGTCATTAACCGAAAAGAATGGGGCATTAATGCAATCGTAAAAGAACTTTAACGACACCTGTGCCGTTCAATGCGGTTAGGAATTATCCATAATTATCGTAATTAAGAGTTATAACCGTACCCCTCGGTAAATCGACGCATCCGAGTCTTTTAAAAAATTCCATTAGCCACGGCTTTTATTTAAATTTGTAATTATTGTTGTATCCACGCACAATTCTACAAAATTTGTGTTTACAGCTCGAAAAAGGGGTGGTATTAATTAGGTAATAAAAAAAAGTAAATAAAAGGAAATTTCTTTTTCAAGAAATTGTACGTTGAATGTTTGCGAAAGTAGGCCTTATCGAGGGACGAATATTTACCGTTACATCACCCGTTTTAAATTATACTTATCAATTATAATTACAACATAAATCTCTTAAGCGTAAACGCATTTTATGTTGCCCCAATGTCAACGAAAGAAAATATTGTTGCATCGATTCTGGCTGAAACGTGCCAAAAGATAATGGCAATCAAATATGTACTCTCTGCAGTCATTATTTGAAAGTCCTTTCGGTAAAGTACGCGTTATTTATGTGTTCCACAAAATTATAAAACGAACGTCAGACTTGTGTTAATACACGAAACAGCCTTCGGTGCATCTGTGTACACATTAAAATGCGCAGTTACATTATCGCCAATCTAATACGAAACGTATATATGTATGTTCAGTATGTTTTGCCAAACTTTCCATTATTTCCGGATTCATGAAAGCGAACCACTTAACAAGCCAGTAAGGTATTAAGAGTTGAGCTTTGCAGGCGAAAGTCCGCGTCTTCTTTTATTTTGAAAGAAAATATAATTCTCCTCCGATATTATTAAAAAACAATTATATATCCAGTGGTATATCATTCCATAACCTCTTCATATTAACATCCTTCGGGTCACGTAATTTATAAATTTGCTCCGGTCCCTACCAGAATCATGTTTATAAAATAACAATATGATACTTTATTGAATAACTGATACCGCGTTCCTTTTCATACTTTGATATGTAGACGAACGCTGTTTTCCCAATTTTCAATACAAATTATTAATTGTGGTAGCAACGATAGCGACAATCTTTTTGATTAAGAATAACTGCAAAAATTCAATTTTGTTCCCACCGGAGAGCAACAATCAAACACGGCTTTATGGTGGGCCAAATAAAACCAATAAACAATTGATTAAAACTGTTTAAAAAATTCTCATGTATGGCCAACAAGTTGGCGAGCAAACATCAAAAAGAATTATAGCGTTACACGCACTGGAATGTTTAAAAAAATTCATGAAATGTGACCAATTTTCTAACCGTTCACAGGTAGATGGCTCCTTACTTTCTGACTAGTGACTATCCATGTGCAAACGTATCGCCCTATTTGCAATCTTTGAATGTTTAATAAATATTTTATAAACTATAGCCAATATTCATCGTACTATAATATTTCATCTAAATAATTTATAAACCATCGATAAAGAAACATGAAATGTGAAATAAAAGAAACAGTATAAAAAATATTAATCGCTGTGGTCAATTGACCACCGAATTTATGAACCGCCGTTGTAAGGGCTAACGACCGCTCCCTCGCAAACCGGAGCGGAGCGTGAAGAAATCCCTGGGTCCAATCGCCAACCGACGGGGCACAAGGGCAGCACACGGGCAGCACACGAGCAGCACACGAGTAGCACACGCACCTTTTTTTTCTCCTCCATCCCTCTCGCTTCGATGCCCCCGTGTATCTCGAGATTCCATACAAATCCCTCGCGACGAAGAAAGAAATCCCTCGAAAAGCGCGGAGGGTAAACGAGCCCCAACGAGAATGGGGCCCCGATTCGAGGGTGGCTAGGAGACACACTTGCGAGGCTTTTCTCGGTCTCCTTTTCACCGCGGGGCGGTGGGTCCGGGGGATCGGGGGGAGAGAGAGGCGAGCAGACCCTTATAGGGCACAGGGCCTTCTTCCAAACACGGGAAGATCCCGCCCGACGCGTTCCCACGAGGAGAGAGAGGCACCACCTGTGCGTCGGAATGAGGCCGCGCAACCCCGTGCAAAGAGGGAAAGAAGGAAAGAAGGGCCAAAGGGACGCTATGATTTTCGACCCTAATTTCGACTTCAAGGGGAATGCACCCGGCCATGCATGCCGGACGGGGTGTTAAATGATTTGGGGGCTCGGGGGGGTTTCGCGATTGCTCTTGGACGGCGATCCACTTTTTGAAGGAGGGTGCTAAGAAGGGGTCTTTTACGTGATTGAGACAATCAGGGAGAGGGTGCGGGTTGTTCTTTTTTTCTTGTTAGCCGAAGGAATTTTCATCGCTCCTTGGAAACGGTTCAGCGTATTACCCATGTATTGGGTGCTTTGGAATTAAGTGGGATTTAAAGTTTAAGTGGATTACGTTATTTATTCATTTTGTTGAAGGAGAGAGAAAAATGAAAGAAGATAAAGATACCACGTTAATTCCATTGTAATAAATTCAACGTGTATAAAAGAAAAATAACGCGCGGGATTAACTATTTTTAAATGGAGAAGAATTTCTGATTCCGAGGAAACCAACTTTGAAGAAGCATAATGTAATCGCGAAAGAGTACGGTAACAGAAATTTTTTTTCAAATAAGGAGCATCCTGAAATATTATTTAAACGTCAGATAACGCGCGTGTAAAGATGTCATAATTAAATAAACCCGGGTTAAACACGAGCTGCAAGCAGTTTTATTAGCGCTGCATAATACCATGATGCAAGTATACGCGAAATGTTGTTAATTTTTGTACAGTCTATACAAAATTAAATATACATTGCTGTCCCAACAACTATTTACTAATAGTTATCGTGCATAGTTTATTTCTAGCCGCTATAATGTTTTATATTTATATTTATATTTACAAGAGTTCCCCCTTTTTCCCTTCAAATTTATGAAAGGTTAACAATTGTTGTTTAAAAAACTGGTCCATTAGGTCGTGATTTTTATCACAAATATTTGTGTACCTTTCAAGCGATTCGACACCACGAAAGAAATGCAATTACAGAAAAGGAGACGTCAAGAGATCAAACTTCATTGGGCCAGCCCGAAACACGTGCTATAGTTAACCTAAAAATGTCGATCACTGGTCCACCGTATATCCGATGACGTCGCCGGCAAAAACGTCGCAAAAAAAAAATAAGAACGCATGATACCAGAACCGTTGCACGACTAACCTCTCGGTCAGCGTCATTGAAGTTAATACGAATCGGAGTGCAACACGAGGCAGGTGGCTCCGAGGTGGAGAAACGGGCCCAAGAAAACGATGAGACACGATTACCAAGAAATAACGGTACATCCCTGGGCGATGGCGAAAAATGCGAATTGCGAAAATTGCAGCCCTCCGCGACCTCAGCTCTCCATTTCGCTGGCGTAACAGTACATTTTTGTCCGGGAACATCTTCGTGGGCCCCGTGGGCCCTATCGCCGGTTGATTCTGACAGCAGGTGTAATTCTTACCTGACGCGTCTCGTTATTGAGCCCCGCTAAACAGGTCACGCGGTCGTTTTGATGTTTATCGAGCAAAGGGCCTCGCGTGACGATGTTTCTTTTTTTTATCGGAGAAGGGAGAGCCATTAAATTTTTGTAATGAGTTTTTAATCTGTCAATCGATGATTTATCGGCAGGGAACTTGTTTCCCGTTTCGATTAATCCTCTCTGTCGCAAATTATTGCGAATTAAAAAGAGTGTACCTTTGAGTGCTTTTTTCTGCTACATTTAATTGCTCGCGGTGCATTAACCTAAATTTTTTAATTTTGCGCAAACTGAAAATAAATATAGGTACTGTATCAATATCGCCTTCCACGGTACCAGACTTGTGTAGATTCATTTTTATTCCTACAAAATATTTTAACAAAGGTTATTATGCAAAATTGTATCTAATGCTACAGGGTGTTTCAAAACAGCTTACGCGGTACAACGACCGCGTAATAAATTGATTTAATAAATAATTTTTCACAACGCATTATTATTACTCGTAATGACCATTATACCACTCCCTGCTCCATTGTATAATTACATTTTGAAACACCCGGTATTATCATTAGTCACAGCTTCTCTGCCACGGAAAGCGTACAGCTTAACGCGAATACCAGTCGAACGGCGAAATCTGCGAAGATCAACCGGCTGGCCCCGGTGTCGGCATCGTTCGCTCCCTTACTTTTTTCTTTGAACCCGCGTGTGTTTTTCTCCAACTTCATTACCGCATTGGATCAATGCTCAGAGAGATGCCGCCAGTAGATCGGCGTATCCCGTTTCGCTCGCACGACGAATAAATCGGACATTAAGTCAAACGCCGGAGCCCTCTTACTTCTCGGAGGCGTCGAGTTTTCGGGTCCACGAGCGATGGCAGGCAGTCCTTTTAATCGACTTCGCTCGTTAATGTTGCGACCGTGTAGCAACACCTGTAAAACCAAAACGAAGAGATACGAGTTGGATTCGCAGGGGCGTGGCTAGGTTTCGCGGCGCCCTTGACGAATCCACGCCTCAGTGCCTTTTGATCTCGTGCGATCTTGGAATAATAAAGGTATAACGTACCAATCCCGATCTCGTCACTTCTCTAATCTTAAGTTTAGTCAGAAATTAATACAGTCAATATTTTGTACGCTGTCAAAGTCCTTCAAATCATCTGATTCGCCACTCCTTTATACATCTATCCTTATCCCCTATTTCAATTTCCATTGAAACAACCCATTATCCCTTCCATATCTGTTCTCTCAAGATAATCGTTTTCGTTAACCTTCCGTTTGCCGCATGTTTCTATGAGGTGCATAGTGAAATGTTAAATTAAAGACGTTACAATGAGGTATTACAAACTTGTCTTTTTTCTTCTCATTATTGTACGCATGCAATTTATTAAAAACTATAAAAAATTGTACAATGATTCATGATTTATTTTTGTGCGTTCCTTGATCGACAAAAATTGATAATTGATACGCAGACAGAAAAATCGCAAAAGCACGTGTTCGACCATCAGTGTCCTGCAAATACATGCGGCTAACCGAAGGTTAATCAGTTAGCTGTTGCGACATCTTTGAAAAGTGTGCCACAAAGCTGAAGCGATGCCGAGTCTATTACATTTAATAAACATATATTAATAATTCGTGGCTGGGGTTACTCTTTATTAATAATTATAACTCTTTATCTCTTCTTTAAAGGATACAGATACCAGTTTCGTGTTCCCTCTTTACTAATATTTCCACAACAATTACGGATATATTTTGGTTTTCACTAAACTTTAAATTTAAATAGCAAATGGTAACAACTTCTCTGTATGGCGAGTATACTCGTCAACTACAGCCAACTAGTTAAACCTACTGATCCTCACGATCGGCGATCGTCGGATTTTCTACATCTCGCAAACAGCGAGGTACATTTTTACTACGAATGTTCTCTAATTACGATTTTCAAAGTCTGCAGTGTATCATTGAAGCATTGTATTTCAAACGTACTAAGTAACTATAAAACAAATTTCGGAATCATTGAATCGTTCCCGGAGTTAAAAGTCATTGCGCACAACGATCACGTTGTGCGTTACTCGTTATCGAGCTCCGTCGTTGTAAAGTTACGTAAGAAAAATGAAATTGATTTTTCACCCACAAACAATGCCCAGGGCCCTTCCGATGGCTTCGCCCTTGATAGTCGGCCCAAGAGTGATGCGTCGGCACGCTACCGAAGGTGGAGTAGACGGACGCAAACTCGACGGATAACTCTTTCACGCCGGTTGATGGATGTTTATCTTTGATCCGTGATACCTTCAGCTCAGAGTGCCTCGTAATTCCGTGGGTCACGGCGATCAAAGATCCGAGCACGGATCAATATTAATCTAATGCCGCGGAGAGGATTTAAATCGTTACACCTAACCCCCCCCCCCCCCCCCCGGATTTCTATTACGGAATCGACGGCTGTCTCGGGTGATTCGTTCGAGAGAGAACGGAACGCGTGGAGAGTGAAATTATCCATCGAATTATTTATATAACCCTTCCGAAAAGCAACGAGGACTTATATGTATAGTAATATTCTACAATTTCAACTATAGCGAGACTTTGGCAGTATACGTTATGGTGTATGATTTCTCAAGATGTTCACGGTTTTGATTTCGATGATATTCCGTGGATCGGGTGTGGCGGCGGTAGGTTTAAGGAAAACTATTATCATAGGAAAAAAGATGTGAAAGGGATGATGAGAGTAACTTCTTTTCGAGTCAAAATTCAGGGGAAGAAGACTAGAGGTTTGAATGTTTGGACACGGCGAATAGGATAGGTACGCCAGGAATGGCGAATTAGAGAATTCAAAGGAATTTAACAGCGTACAAAAAATGAACTATACTAACTTATGATTACCTCACGATTGAGACAGTACGAGTGCGGGGTTGGTACATTACAACAGCACCGTCGATCACGAATCAGTGGCGTTACGTGTGTACGTAAAGTCATTCTTTTGTAATGTACTTTGGTGTTAACACGAATCGTTGTTTAGGTAACGAGCTTCGAATAATATTTTAACGCCGCGCGCAAAACAGCTCGGAGAAAACATTCGGTTTCGATGCAGATGTTTGTCTTTGTGTCGTAAGAGACTGTGACGAGAATAACACCGACGCGTCACGTTTTCGTTCAGCTCGATGGTTCTTGGATTTTTGATTGTTCGAGCGAAAGTTTGGACAGACGTTATTTCACCTCCATGTCGATATTAAAAAAATACTAGGTTTGTATCCGACGATTATCTCTGGCACTACCAAACCTGTAATTTCATCTGGTTTACAATTTAAGTGTACCAAAAGTGTATTTCTAAGTAGTATAGAAATTTTAAAAATATGAGTAAAGCATTTTTTTCGCATAACGTATTTTACAAATAACCAGCCATTTCGACTGCCCTGATAGAAATGGGTATGTATAGATTAACTATCGGTAGTTCTACTGTTAACAATGTAGCGCGACACGAAGTAGATTGTGGTTTCAATCAAATAGAACACATTTTCGCTGTACATACAAAAGGTATTCATAACTTACGAGTGATCGTTGCAAAAATTATCGTATCGCGAACTTATCTTTCGTACCCGAGTCCCAGAGTAATTCTTAACACGTGCCCTGCCAAGTTGCATTTGACTAACGATAAGGGTCATGACGACGTCACGTGTACCTAAAACAGTACACGGTATAAAATTTAATATACAGCCACGACCAATTGATTGGAAACGATCATGCTGATAGAAATTCTTTCGCCCGTCACTTTGTCGGATGTGCATATTACTGAAAAGTGGATAGAGCATTTGTTAGGGAATTCTTTAACCCTTCGCCCCTAAAGCCGCATATAGTCGGTATCCATGATGTGAGTAGTAGTGACGCACGCCGGCTTTAACCGGCGGTGTCGCGGAATAATGGCTTTAAATGGCGTATCATCACAGGCAAAATCATTTTATTTTCAAGTTAAAACATTTAACATAAAAGTAAAAACTGGTGAAAACTGCATTGGACAATTGATTGGAAACGATCGTTTACGAACGATTGGAACAGGTTTTTAAAATAATTTTTGCGCGTCCTTTGCAATTTATTACTGGATAGTAATAAATGGACGTGTTTTGGATAGTTTCGCCTGTTTTGAGTTTATTAAATGTTTTAATCTGAGAATAAAAGTTATCCAACTGCTCTATCCAGTTTTCAATAATATGTACATGCGACAAAGTTCCAGGCAAACAAATTTCTATGAGCATGATAGTTTCCAATCAATTGGCCACAACTGTATCTGTAAAATTGGCCTATTTTTTCATATCTCGATAGGTACTGTAAATTTCTTTGTTTGAACTTTCAAACCTTTAATGAGAAAAATACCCTTCGACGTTGAAATGAGTTTCAGCGTGTACCGAAAACAGTACACGTGACAGGGAACGCGTTAATCGCATCAGGCCGAATCCGGATGTTCCGGGCCCCGACGGCAATTTGCAAAACCCGACGTCACGTCACCCAAACGCGTACCGAGCGTACCCGGAACTCTGTCGCACACGCGGAATCGACGTGTCCCAGAAGTTTCGTAGGGTTAGGTCAGTGGTAAGAAAGAGAGCGCGTAAAGGGGAATCGCGGGGCATCGTTGCCGTAGCCCGCGTGGCAGGGTGCCGACCAAGATGTGGCCAACAATATGGCCCGTGCTCGGTACAATAGCCTCGTATTATGTGCACAACAAGCGGCAATGGGGCCCGCGCTGAGGTTACATTACCGGACCCCAGGTTGGTGGCTCCTCTGTCGCACAAAGAGGACTCACGGATCGGTGCACAATACGATCTAGGGAAGGAAGGAGCGGAGAGGAGAGAAGCGGCGAGAGAGAGAGAGAGAGAGAGAGAGAGAGAGAGAGAGAGAGAGAGAGTGAGAGAGAGGAGAGTACGACGCCTCTGGATTTCCCACATAAAGCTACCGTGTACGCGTATGTGTGTCCCTACGCGGTACTATGTGGATGGAAGCCACGCAGACGGTTGCAACGCGTGGTTCCTTCCACGCGTGGTGTGGCGACGGTGGTGGGGAACGAACGGCTTCCAGGCCTGAGAATCTTCCCACGTTCCTCGTAGCACGAGCCAAGAAGAGTATACTACGATCGTGGAATTTCGGAGGCGAGACTACCCATTCTGTAGACCGAGGGTTCAACGAAGGGTGTGATGGAGAGACGGGGTGGGAAGGGAGGGAGCTGCGGGAAGAGACAGAGCGTGGAAGGGAGAGAGAGGGAGAGAGAGATGGAAGACCGACAACTGTTTTCAAAGGAGGACGAAGAGGGAGGCGAAGGAACAGTGCGGAAGCGTTTCGTATACCAGCACGTTCCGAATTAGCGTCGGTGAACTGGCTTCTACCTTCTCCTCCACTTACGCGACGAGGTGATTGTTTTGAGCTTGGGTGAACGCGAGGATCAAGCGGCATCGCTGTTTCTGGTAAATATGCATTACGTTGGATATCCTGGTTCGTTAACCTTTTTTTCGTGAGCGACCGAGTTGGACCCATGATTTTGATTTCGTGACAAGTTCGATCGAAGATAAGATGCAATAGACAAGAGGAAACATCGTTAATGTAAAAGACACTCGAATTAATCTGATCCTGGTTGTTTACGAGTAGATTCAATTTAAAATATTCATTTCCCTAGATATACATTTCCAAGAGAGGTGCAGTTAGGGAACACTAGACCTTCGGCCGCGATGTATTAATAGTCGACTCTATAAATATCTTTTCCCGCGTTTTAATTATACTCCTTATCGTATCCAATTTTGTTCTTCCGAGTTGCATATTAAACTAACTTTTTCTTTATATACCGTAATTTTGCTACAAATTTGTACACAAATTGAATCCACTAATAAATTGGGTCGTAATAATTATAATTGTCATCATGATTATAATAATTGTCACTAGTTGATTTTTAATCGGTGCAACATTCAACTTGTATCGAAATTTGACCATACTCGAGTCAAGCACCAATTAAAAATGAGCTTGTAACGATTACAATAACCACGATTACAATTATAATTCTTGCGATCAATGATCGATGATTAATCGCATCGATCGTATTAATCGTGATGATGTTGAACGATTGACCTTTGATCGATCGATTATGAAATCTCGGAATCCATCGGTTAAGTAATTAGCAGGTTTCGACGAGTATGCTCGTCATAAAGAAATGTGAAAGGTTTTTTATTATGACAGGTATACTCGTCACTCGAAAAAGTAATTAATTAAATAAGTCATTGGCTATTTATATTGAAATTTGAGGAAAAACTAAAATATATTCCTAAATTTTATCGGTATATTTATAAGGCGGGAACACGAGGTGGTCTCGGTATTTTTTCTTTTGTAATCAGAGCGACGAACTATTAAAATATATTATAATCAAATACAATATGCTCGTCATCGCTTCGTCTTTTGCAACACAATCTAGGGGCACACTTTTCAAAGAGGGCGCAACAGCTAACTAGTTAATCCACAACAATGGCGCGCATCACTGAAATCCTTGCCACGATCGGTGCCGGGAATATCAGAGTCGTTAACGCGATTAATAATAACGTAAGCCGGTGTCCCTGTGATAGCGCCGCGTTGGCGCGGATAACGCTCGTTTCGTCGAGCTTAACAGGCGCGCGCGCGAACGAGCTCGCGCGCACAAGAGCACATCCGGCTCGTACGACCAATCAGTGTAATTATCCTACCGGTCTCTATTGCCGCACACTTGCCATTGCCTCGTTTGCGACGTTCAGCGACGGAAATATTATACTGACCGACCACGATGAAAAATCTGCTTGGTTTCATATCGCGCACAGTTAACCGAAATTTCTGACGTTTAACTCATCGTGTTACGATCTTAGAACGTGTGTTTTTATTAACACAAGGTTTACAGACATTTCTTATATACTTATCTCTACGGATACGCGTCATTTCACCACATACCTACAGTATACCACATAAAGAATTTCAAAATTAGAGAAATTGGAAGAAAATTAATTTTAATATATGTTTGCCTCGTTAAATGGATAAAAGTCAGTACACGTGGTAAAAGGAAAATGTAATCGATTTCTGTAATTTTTCTTCTGAAATTCGAATGCGTCCAAATGGCGTGACCCGTAAACCTGGTGTTAAAATATAAACTTACGTGAAGCGATGGAATTAGTATGTTCTTGTTCACCGTCGGTACTCGCAAGCGAGTAGAATAAAAAATTAATGCACACTGATTTTGCTTGCTTTGGATATTTCACTTGTTTTTTACTTTATCAAGAATAAACAACGATCAATTATTGATGCTACGTTACTGGCAGTAATTAAACGTTGTAATTGATAATCATTGATTTCTGGCACCGTGAGGAAGAAAATAGAACGGAAAGTATTTTGCAAAAATTAATTTTAGTTCTTGAATAGCGCTATGGAGACACGAGGGTAATTGAAATTCGTTCTATAGCGATGTACGTACGATTATATAAGTTAAGATTAAAGGGTAATTGAAAACAAAAATTAGGCCGATTTGTAACAGCAATCTCCCGCTTTCCGCGAACTCGCCCGTCGTACCGCGTTTTCTTTAATTAATTACGGGACTAAAATTAAATGACAACTCGAACGATGATTGAGGCGACCATTGATGCTGGCGCATTAATAATAAATAGATGACACACCAGTACGCAGCTGACGAAATAATTTCAGCGTAACCGCGTAGTCCGGCAAGCTGCCAGAACGAACGCGAAAATATATTGTAGCTGCTCCGGCACAATTGTATCGAAGACACCGCGTGTCATAGATAATAGCGAGCGAGATAGCGAGTTCGACAGTCGTGTCAACTACTCATTTCTCTCGTCGCGCGCGACAAATTAAGTGCAGGCGTTTTGGGTGAACTTTCTGTTCCGTGCGTCGTAAAGAGGGACGCCTCCCGGTCCAGTGTTTCGCGTGCTACGCCACTGTCGTTAGATTGCGAGCAGCAAGATCTGTGTTCACGAGGTAATGTTAATTTAGATGTCCATAATCGTTCAACTACATACATCGGTTTGCAAATTATTCTACATTGTTATCTTAATTATTATGAAGCTCGAACTTCCCTCAATAATTATAATATTAAAAATCGAAAACCGATCGTTAAATTGAAGGATCGCTTATATAGAGCAACACAAATTTGGTTGTCTTAGATCTGACACTTGTTTTTGACTAACTTTTTTCTCTATCGCGTCAACTTTTTAAGCTACAGGATACCCTCTGTTTTTCCCAAAATTCATACAGGATGTGCCTACAAGGGGGGCGGGGGGGTTAATTTCAAATCAAACGCTGGTTCCTTAAAGCACGGACCTCAACCTTTAACACGAAAAAAAATCTTTCAGATATGACAATTTCTCGCGGAGTTATGCTTATCTGAAGTCGGGCAAATTTCATTCACCTAGCCGAGAGTAGTAGTTCAGTCAAACTAAAACAGTTTTGAAATCAGCATGCCGATTTAACTTTGAAACAGCTGAGAAATCAAACTCAACAGAAATTTTCTTTAAAATTGTTTCCCAGTGTTATCAGCGATATAATCAAGCTTTACCACAAAGATATTCAAAACGTTGATCGCCGCGTCACTCACATTTGAGTGACGCGATTATGTTAATATTAATATTAGGATTATTATCGTGTCAGTCGGATGTTGGTGACGCGGCGATCAACGCGATAAATAAAATAACTTTGTACCGTCTTCGTGCAACGTCAGAGATTTAATAGCCTAATAGTCCAAAGGTGCGTACGTCTAGGACTCCGCGATTGTTTATACACGACTCCCCATATGTTTCTGTCGCTCAATCCCAAGATGTTGAATTAGACCCAAACAGCTCCAGTTTTAGACACTTCGAGCATACTCCCGTATGGCACCAAAGGGCAGCGCCAAGACACACTTATCCGGTTTAGGGTTAAAGAGACATTATACGTCGTTCCACGCAAGGCGGTAGAGCCGTTAATAGTTCCGAGGGATTTCTCGGGAACACGGTGCCTCGAGCGTGGCCGATCGTCCCGCGGATCGTAAAACCCTTTGCCGATCGGCCAGTTGAGAAAGGAAGCGGTTTCTTTTAACGAACGCGACACATCGTTGCCCGGCTCTCGTATCGGGGAATCGCCTTCGACCGACCAGCTTTTGCGTTTAGAGGCAAAGCCTCGTAAATAGTCGGCCAGCCCACCGTTGGACCCCTTGTTTGGGGTATCGGCTTCCAAAAGGGCTAAACACCTCGTTAAGTCCCGCAAGCGAAAACCTGTCCTGCCGACGGCCAAGGATGGGCGGGTCATTAAGATCGTACGCTTAATTCGAAAAATCGGCTCCCGATCTGCCTGATCGCGACAACCTGAAAACCGGTTGCCACGGGATCCACAAAAGGGTGGCCGTTGGGCGAGGTAGTGGGGAAAGTGCGGTGACATCTCTCTAATTCCGAACAAGTATCTCTCTTGCGTCGATTATGAGCGAAAATTAACTTAACCGGAGCGATCGAAAATCGAAGGATTTCACGCGAGGAGTGACGATAGAAGTATACGTATACTTACGCGCTTCTCGTAGGAAATCTGAAAATTCGATCATCTTAAACAAAATTCTTCTTTACCTGCCGAAAGTTACTGGGCGTCCCCATAATTACTACGCCAGTTGGAAATGACAATTTCCATTAAGTTTTCAATCGCCCCAATACAATAACCTTCGATGGAGTTTGATAATAATCCTCTTTGAAGACTCAGTATTTTCGTCCGAGTGGATCGTTTAAGGAGGACAAGGGACAGAGTGAGAGAGCGAGCGAGAGAAAAGAGAGGGAGAAACGATGAACGCTATTTCGATTGTTCTACATCGCGAAGAATAGAAACTGGTCCAGAACGACAATACGGCAGCACGCTCGCTCCTCTCTCTATCTCTTTCTCTCTCTCTCACTCTCCTCTCTTTCGCCAAGTCGTGATTCAGCGGTGGTGGCAAGTGCCAGGAGTGCTGCCGACACGCGCGTACACGTGCTCGGCGTCGGTGGTATTCCAGTGAATCAACAAGTGTCGCGGTGCCAGCCGTCGTCGCCGACACCGCCACCGATGCACCAACCGAGAGCGCAGCCTGGATTCCGATAAACCGGTCAAACCGTGCCGGGACTCACCTCCCCCCACCCCCCACCCACCCCCCAGCCCGTTCCGGGGCAAAAAACTATTCAGCAGAAACTCGTTTCTTATCGAAAATTCGATGTTGATGCAAGTGAGAGGTGACGCACGTCGACCTCGGATTATGGATATAAATGACGCGCGAGCGTATTGTTCAAACAATGTTATTAAACAATATCGCGGATGATGGATATTCGAGATGGAACCCATCGAGATATCGAAACAATACGACGCGGATAATGAGAACGTGTTTCCAAATTTGATCGCGTACCCGATTCGAATTTCATCGTTACGTGCACGAGAGATGTAACGTTGCATCGTGGAAGGGGCGACGGATGTGATATTGAGGATACGCGTAACTACGCGCGTAGACACGAGTTTCGAGGAGTACGAAGTGAGATTTTCAGGTTCCGAGACGTAACTCCCGTCGTGCACCTACACTCGCTCTACTCGGGCGTATCGAGTCAGAAGAGAGAGGAGAACGATGCAACAAGAAGTCAAAAGAAAGACGAACGGAAGAGCAGGGAGAGCCGCGAGGATCGAAGCGGATCGCGCGGGTCGCCCGCGTGCTGGTCGCGCGTCATGGCGTGTGCTCGCCGCTTCTTTTTTCCTCCTGCACCGCTCGCCTTCCCCCCTCCCCACCCCCCGCCCTCCTTCGCTTGGCCGTCCTTAGGGGAGAGCAAGGGCAGAGGAAGAAGAAGTAGAAGCAACGGCAGCAGCGGCGGCGGTATCGAGATCCCCATTCTCCGCAAGGCAGAGAGCGTGCAGGTGTGCACGAAAAGGTCCTCTCCCGCGCGCTAGCACCAACGAAGGGGCCCCCCCTGCGCCGGTCGAGCGAAGACACACGCACACAGGCACGAGGGGAACCTGTGTCGGGGCCCAACAGGCCCCTGATCTGTGGGAACTCTTCGGCCCGCGAGCTTCCCACGATACGCTCCGGCTGCTGGCTGGCTGTGCACGAGCTGCAGGGTTCACTCGTGCGTCTCCCTCCCTCCCTCCCTCCTTCCCTTCCTCCCCCCCCCCTGCCCCCCTTCCTTTCCCCCCTTGGCCGGCACCCTTCTCCCTGAGAGGAGACCCAGGAGCTTCGTAAGAGAGGGGGAGAGCGTGGTGGGGAGGAGACCGTTCGAAGGTATAAGTACCGGGTGAGTCCCCACCAGAAATTCAGAACCGCCAGAAACACGGCAACAGACGCACTCTCGGCACTCCGGGAACACGAGTCACACAAATTCTCTATACGCACTCTGCTTTCTTGGTGCTACGAAAGTTTCGTTCTTATCTCGCATTCGATCTCGCCGAGACCGAATCTTTGTGATCAGTGAGAAGTGAAGGAGGAGGATACGTACGAGTATCATCTTCCGTTTACAACGAACTCCAAAACCATGGCACCGCACACGAGTTACACGCCGGTCGGCGGTATGGAGTACGAGGAGCCAGTGTCGAGGACTTATCAGTACAGAAAAGTCATGAAACCGATGCTGGAGAGGAAGAGGCGCGCCAGGATCAATCGTTGCCTGGACGAGCTCAAGGACCTCATGGTGACGGCGCTACAGGCGGAGGGGGAGAACGTTGCGAAACTGGAGAAGGCGGACATCCTCGAACTCACCGTCCGTCATCTTCACACGCTTCGCGCTGCCAGGAGGCTCACCCTTACCCCGGAGAACAGCTACGCCGACAGATTCAGAGAAGGATTCACCCAGTGCGCGCAGGAAGTATCGTCATTCCTGTCGACTCCTGTCGCCGCTGCCGTACATCCTGCCGCCGGTGCCCAGCTAATGAGACACCTCGGCGGCTGCCTTCGAAGACTCGAGGGACCCGCCAATCCTCTCGCCAACGTCAACGCGACCTCCGCCAACAGTTCCGCCAATGTCAAGGCCACGGCCGTCAGTCCAGCTACCACTGTCATGGTCAACGTGCCGCAGAACGTTTACACGCCGCCCCAGAGTCCTGTCAGCGTGGCCAGCTCCTCGGGAGAGTCCTCCGAGTCCAATGCTGTCTGGAGACCCTGGTGATGAGGATATCCGAAGATTGTTCGATACGAAGATTGTTTCTTCTCGAATCACGAATTAACGAGTTCCTCTTGGACGAGGAAGCGCTCCTCCCTGATCGGAGGAGGAAGAAGCTGGCAGAGTTAGGAGGGATAACGACGAATCATTTGTCTTCCACGCGTTGAAATTGTCGCGCCTTCCATAGACGAGGGCACCTTAGAGAGATACGTTTTCTTTTTTCTTTTAAACTGTATTAATGTACTCGGGACCACGATTCGAATCGAGTTTTGCCTCTCCGTCTAATCGTCTTTCTCTCTACTTTTCACTTCTGTACATAGATAGGTGATAAAGCTTTAAGTGACTTCTGTGATACGGTTCCATTTTGTACCTGAGACAATTATTTTCTCGTAAAGTATAATTATTATTATATAGATGTTAACTTGTTACGTTTAAGAAGCGTTTTTAAGACGTACGAAGAATCGGTGATTTTGTTAAAACCGACTGCACGATGCGCAAGATTCAATAAACACACTGTTTTAATATTAATTACTGTATTCACGATTGATTACCCACCTGACCTTGATTCCCCTGGCCAACTTGCAATTTATTCCGTTCTTAATGAGTATCGTTTCGTCGTTAATATTGAATCGCTTGGCTCTCCTCGAATCGAGGAATCGTAAGTGCGATTTATTAGTTGCCCCGTTGTACGCGAGAATGGAAAATGCAAAACGGTTCTCAGTTAAGTGTACTAATTGACTGAGATAATTCTGATATATCTCGGCCAATTAGCATAATATCTTTTAGATTCACGACCGTTGCAATCGCGCGCCGTTTTATCGGTCTTGTTATACATATGCAAACGGATCACGCTCAGCCCCGCTAATCGCGAGTTTACGCGTCTGCTCGCAAATGCAACGATTTCACCTTATCTAACGATATTCAAACATTTTTGCGAAGCGAGTTACATTAATAACATTTAACGCACTAATCGTCGTGCAATCAATTCGCGTGTTGAATCGCCAATCGCCCTATTACCAGAGGTAACACACGGAGTTTTCGTTAAGTATTAAGTATATAATACAACATTTAGGAAATACATCGTAATTTCATATTAACGTTTTGTGGTTCGAAGAAAATTTTTTGTAATGCGCGATACGCTGAAAAATTTAAATTAAATCAATTGCCGCGATTATTCACGCTCGGTCGAGGGATAAAAAAGAACAGAGAAGAAAGGTGTCTGGCAGAGGCGTGATTGGTGATAACGTAATTCTCGACGAATGCCGCCTACCTTTCACAATTTTACGGATCCATCAATCGGCGATCCGATCGAGAATCACCGCGATATTTCGTAACTCGCCCATTTTCGGGCGAGTTTTTCGCGCCGTCCGATTAAAAGTCGTAATAATGCGTCGGCCGCAGATGTTTTTCTTAATCGATTCGCCGCCCGACGGTCGCGCGTAAAAACTGTTCGCGATCGATGATTGCGGTCACGTCGAATTTCCAACCAGTCATCAAGAGGTTCATTCATTAAAGACTATTCATCAAACGTGTCCGAAACGCTTACGCACCTCCTTCAATTATTCAATATCTCGTATGACTACGAACAATTAGAAAAGGAATTTTTGATTTTGCGAATTTTGGAAAGTGGAATTATTGCTATGTTGTCGACGCAAGAGTACTATAAATTAGTTCCGTGAAAGTTAAATAAATGAAATCATTTCTATATATGTATATGTATATAGTTAGTGCATCTTGTATACGAATAATCGTACTTTTATCATCATCTTAAACCATTTATGAAACGACCTCTCCCATTGTGCCTTCTCCACGGTTGTGCAAATTTATTTTAACCAAGTTTTTTGCATGACGCATTGATCACTATGTCACCGACATTTGGGGGACGCGTATCACTCGTTGATAACCGTAATGTTGATATTAACAAAATCAATATTCCAAATCTACGGTACTGAAACTCTCGTATCACCCGAACATGGGTGATGTGGCGATCAACGTGTTATATCATTATTGAATTAAATGTGCGTATCAGATTAGAACAAGAATATCGCGATGTTAAAAAATATCGAAGATTAATTTACCGATCAAAGGAAACTTATCTTATAATTTAGATTATAATTCTCAAAAATAACGTGCGAGTGTTAATAATCGTTTTTTAATGAGTTATTATTGGTTACTACGCGTTTAATAATGTTGTTTTAATTAACCATTGTTGGGTATCACGTCTGTGATAATTTTATAATCGTAATAGTTTTCAGAGAACTTCTTTGTGAGACGCATTGCGCACAAAATCTTTTTTTTCCAACAAAATCGTTGTTCGCCTCGCGTGCCAGCGGAAACAAGCTGCGTACCAGTTTCTCATTCAAGCGCGACGTGCAATTGACAACGACTGTACTCGCGTGCGAATGATTGCATTCGCAATTATCGTATCAGAGTATGCGAGGAGGTCATTGACTAACGAAGACAACATTTGCACGTAACAATGAGCCGCGCGTCTCGAAAGCATAAACGCGATACGCGACGATTTACGAGTGCGGACGAGTATGTAATTTCAAACGTATGCTTTTAGCACTTAACCCTTTCATCGGCGCTCGCCGGAATTATTTGCATTTTTCTCGGTAATCGTTTGTTTCGACACGCCGCCCTAGTAATGAATTATTCAGCGCATATGCGAAAACTCGATTTCTTTGAAGTTGAATATTTTCGATACCCGTTAAAATATACGGAGCTGGCCCGAGGAACGTAAATAATTTCGCGAGCCAATCATTTTCGGGCATTATCTTCGATCGAAGCACGACTATGCGTTCGATGCGTTATGCCCTTACGATTTTTTTAATAATAAATAATATATACATATATTATAGCGATGGAACGACGTAAAAATTTCGATAGAATCAAATGAATTTTTAATCTTGCCACGAGTAAATAAAGGAAGCAAGCGCGTGGGAAATTAATATTTTATTAATATACTCTGTTTCGTAGAATTTTGTAGTAGTATGTTAATAAGTATTTATCGTTCATTAGGTTCAATATATTTTTTCACAGGGAATCAATCGCGACTGTACATAAATTTATTTCGTATTGTCTTTTGCATGTTCCAGACGTCCGCAATCCCGTCCAAAGAATGCTGACAGCTGCCGTTTACATAATTTAAATAGGTACGTCTGAATTTTGTGAATAAAAAAAGAAAATTACATTAACGGCTCGTCGACGCGTGCGTGAAAGCTTTAAGAATGTTTAAAAAGGCATAAACGACTGCGCCGACCGATTCACTTGAAAGATAAACTTTCACGTCTGGACGTAGCTCATTACCGAGACAGTGTTTTAAATTTAGCCGACGTATCGGTAACCATTTTACGAGCTGCCGTCGCCCAAGGGCCATCTACCTGCGAATGAGTAAAAAAGATCGATTTTTTTGTTTTCAATTACGTTTTCATAAAGTATAACATCTAAGGAATGTGTTCCCAAAATTTTATGCTTCGATTACAATAATTGGCAAAGTTACAGTTTTTCGAAGTCTGGAAAAGAATGCGGGTTCAATTTTGTAATAATAAAGTATGACATTGTTATGTTAGAAACGTGAGTTTCTCCGGGACTAGAGGCAGTATGGTGTCGAATATCCTTTAAAAATTTCAGAGCAATCCGTCGTGTAGTTTTTGAGATTTTTGACTTGCCGATTGAAAAAATTGTGACTCGGCGGGACTAACAAATTTTTCAACCGACGACGCGACGGGTTTCAAAACACAAAAACTACAAGGCGAATTGCACCGAAATTTTTATAGAATGTTCCACACCCTACTGGATTCCGTCCCTATCAAATCTTATTTATGAAATAACAATATCATACTTTATTATTACAAAACTGATCTCGCATTCCTTTTCAGACTTCGAAATGTAGACGTCTGCCATTTTCCCAATTTTCAATCAAATATTTAATTGTGGTACCAATCAAAGCAACAATCTTTCTGATTAAGAATAACAAACAAAATTTAAATTTGGTCCAACCGGGGAGCGGCAATCAAACCCGCCAAATAAAACCGGCAACCAATTGCTTAAAACTGTTTAAAAAATTCTCATGTATGGCCGGCAAGTGCCCAAACAAACAACAGAAAGAATTATAGCGTTAGACGTACAACAATGTTTAACAAAATTCATGAAATCCGACCAATTTTTGAGCCGTTCCCTGATAGATGGCTCCTTAAAAAAAATTATACTAACGACCTATTGCGTTTGACGCGAGCGGACCGCTTAATCCGACATAAAATTCCGAATTGTTTATCGTGAGAAAACATTGTACCATTCCAAGAATCTTTGCGCGAAGTTCATAAGCACTTTTCGTACCACCGATTTTCTTTGCGGGTCCCGTAAAAGATATGTTCGTATGATGAACGATGACGAAAAAATAACGAAGCGTCAGTAATAATAATTAATTTCATAGTAATTCGAGTAAATTAATTTCTCGCGTCGAATTATTTCCACGCGAAAAACCTCTCGTTTCTTTATCGACACGCTCGAAGTGGAATTCGATATATCTCGATAAGCGACACGCCGAGCGTCACTTATATGTAGATTGCACGTTCCACTATGAGAAAGAACTCCAAAAGCGCGAAAGTCGGGGTTAACCTCTCCGCCGTCAAAACCCCGGGCAATGCCCGCGGCATTTCGACCGTGAAATCATGCGAGTCCTTCCATAGATGTTACAGACTGACCAACATGGACGTAATCGCATACAATCACCACGAGATAGCGAGTATCGCGAACAGCGTCGATAGCGGTGACATCGAGGCCCAGTACGAGGACGAAGTCGAGGAGATACTCCCTTACATCGACCTCGATAGGAATCTCCTAACGATCGACGATCTCACCGCGGCCGGCGACAAGAAAGGCAAGATACCGTTTAGGAAAAGCCTCTTCTCCAACGTGGCGCCGTACATCGCCTTCCAGTCGTTCGACTACAAGGGACCAATCCTACCATACGAAGTGAGGAGACACCTAAAGTGGCGTCTCAGCACTATCACCCCATTAATCGTGCGCCGTACGCTGGCAAACTCCGGTTACCGTCTGATGAAGAAGTCCCAGGATTGGTGCGGTACATGGGGCAAGCACATGAAGTCCATTTGCTTCAAGGGCCTTAAAGAGTCCCAAAAGATCAATCACTTTCCAGGGACTTTCCAGATAGGCCGAAAGGATCGGCTGTGGCGTAACTTAAGTAGAATGATGCTGAAGCATGGTAAACGAGAATTCGGTTTCGTTCCTAGGACCTACGTCCTACCACAGGATCTCCGTTACTTCCGTCAGGTTTGGGAGAAGTCTGCTAGTAAGGAGAAGTGGATCGTCAAGCCACCGGCCTCGGCGAGGGGCACCGGGATCAAAGTGGTACACCGCTGGTCGCAGATACCAAAGAAACGTGCGGTGGTTGTTCAACAGTATTTGTCCAGACCGAAACTGATCAGCGGGGCTAAGTTTGACCTGCGGCTCTACGTTCTTGTGACCAGTTTCAACCCCTTGAAGATATACATCTACCCCGACGGCCTTGTGCGATTTGCGTCGGTCAAGTACAACGACGATATAAACTACCTCAGCGATCGTTTCATGCACTTGACGAATTATAGCATCAACAAAACCAGCGCTACTTACACCAGCAACGATTGCGTTGACTCCTGCTCGGGGCACAAGTGGACCCTCAGGACTCTCTGGTCTTATCTCGAGAGGGAGCAAGTGAACGTTACGAAACTGTGGGCGTCTATGAAGGACATCGTCGCGAAGACTATGATAGCGGGTGAATCGTCGATCAATACTTTAACGAGAGGCAACACCACGTCTAGGTATTGCTGCTACGAACTGTTCGGGGTGGATATCCTTTTGGACGAGAACTTAAAGCCCTGGTTGCTGGAAGTTAACATTTCTCCATCGCTGCAGTCTTCCTCGCCGTTGGATATAGCCGTTAAAGGTCCATTGATCAGAAACGTGTTCAACATTGCTGGATATCAACTGCCAACTAGCCTGTCATCCGAGGAAGTGGAGAAACTGGCCCAGAGGTACCAACTGGACGTGGTGTCCCAGGATTTCAGACTACATAGAACGAACCTTAGTTATCAGGAAAGGCACAAGCAATCCTCGTACGCCAATTTAAGGAATCGAGAGGACTATATCGATGATATTATCGAGGATCTCACGCCAGACGATGTTAGACATTTAATAACGTACGAGGACGAACTGACACAGCTCGACAGGTTCGAAAGAATCTTTCCTACTGCCACCAGCCACGAGTACCTGCAGTACTTCGACGTTCCAAGATACTATAACATGCTATTCGACGCTTGGGAAGCGGAGTACGGTGATAATCGAGAGAAAGGGATATCCAGACTCGAGAAGCTTTGTAAAACGAAGTACCATTTGGAGCAACAAGTTGTTTTTTAGAATATTCTTTTTTTTTTCTTTCCTGTGCCTAAATCGATTCCGTCGATCGACGTTGATGTCGTCGACGCCAGACTACTACGGATTAGATGCGTAAAGGTTAAGTGAATGAAAATCGTAGATATCTATGTTATATAGATATCTACAGTTTATGCACTGCGTTGTATACGAATAATCATACCTTTACCATCCTCCTATCGTGTTTATCGAACGACCTCTCACAATGTGCCTTTTCCACGGTTGTGCAAATTCATTTTGATGTATGAAGTTTTTGGCTTAATAAATCACTTATCAATTAAATCTACGTATCAGATTTCTTTCCCCGTTAACACGATGCAAAATGTTTGACAGAATTACGAACCCGCATAAGAAATTGCATACTTTGACACATTCTACGGGGTAAAATGAATTTTCTTCGTAACTCATTTTCCTGCAAATTAAACAAAAAAATTAATCCCATACCCTTTTATCCCCCAATTATGGCGTATCAAAGTTGCTTATTCTTTTTGTACATTCAATTACCGCCAACATTAGTATTACTCGATAAACATTACGGGGAGGTTATTGATCGGATTTTGCCTATCGCGCGCGCGCGCGCGTGTGTTTGTGTGTGTCAGCGTAGGTTTGCGGGAACTAATTTTCGTTCAAACGTGGCATTGTTACGATTTTGTCTTTTGATTGCCGAATAAACAATACAATACAGTGTTCGGTACAATACATCGGATAATACTAATGTTGGCGGTAATTGAATGCACAAAAATGAATAGGTACTATGCTATGGTTATATGTACTAATTTTCAGGGAAAAGCCCATATTTTACGATAATTGCCATGATAGTTACGAAAACAATTCATTCTACCCCATAGAATGTGTCAAAGTATAACATTTTTGTTTTTGAGGCGTAACACGTCCTTACATTTGGAAGAACGTCAGGAGGGGGGAAGGCTAAATCCAAAATCTAACTATGGCTTGAAGTGCAGACGAAAACGAAAACGAAACGAAAAACGAATAATTTTATTAATGATTTCAAATTTTTTCATATTATTAATTTTTGAAAATATGAAAGTAATGATTATTATGAATAGTAATCTTTTCAAAACGAAAAAAATGTTTTAGATATCACAATTTTTTGCGAAGTTATGCTTATTTGAAATTGTCCGGTGTACATGGCGAGCTGTACTCGACATTGTCAGTTGAAGAGCTGGGTCGAACAACGAGACAAGCACCAATTTCGAAAAATTGCTTTTTTCGCGGAAACACGTAGACACCGGTACAATTTGACTATTGCATTGAAATTTAATTTCAAAATAGCTTGGGGCTCGATTTAGGTAAATTAAATTTTGCTTTTACTCGTGAAACAACGTGGCACGTGTCAGTTCTCTTATCTATAAGGTACATTGATTACAAGGAGACAACTGGAATAACGAGCTACGTGCGAAGTTCAAACAAAGCGAACAGAAAACGGTACGTAGACTTTAAACTTTAATCACCTCTCCAGTAAAATGCGCGCAGTGGCACTTGTCTCGTTGTTCGGCTGAGCCCTTCGGTTTGTTCAAGAAAATTCATGACGAGCTGGAATCGTTATTTCCGTTCAAAGGGGTTAATAATGCAGGTTTGTACGCCCTTTTCAGTATTTTGCACGAGCTTTGAAATATATTTGTATTTCTATTCATCGAATGTAGATATTCAACTATATTTCTAAAGATTAACAGAAGATAATTTCTACTTAATATTCATTTATTATGAGATTCCATTATAACACGCATCATCTTCCCGAATGATTTCTCGTGAATCAAGAACCTGAATGATTAAAAAAAAAACAGATATTCTTACAGAACCCCCGTGTCTATTCGATAATTGCCGATTCGAGAATTTCCTACTATAATCTACGACCTAATTTGACGACAATCAGATAATTTCTCACCGTACCTCTTGCAAAAAACGTGCGCGAACTTCGCGGCCCTCACGATCCACCGACAAAATAACCTCCGTCCCAATCTTCGGTCACCTCAAAATTCTCAGTAATCCCCGTCCGTCGCGTCGCCGATTCAAATGCCAATCACCAACAAATACCGAATCACGACAAAAACTCTGCGGCAGCTGGCAAGATGACGATCCGCCGGACGCAGGACGCATGGACAGGTACCTGTTCTGGCAAATTGTCGACGAGTCATCGCACCGAGAACGACGAAATGTTCGCGTACGTCGAGATCACCGAACGCCTAATGACAGCCCAACCGAAACCGCCGGTCATCGAGCCAAGCGGCTGCGATGACAAAAACCCGACGCTGCCGATGCGCAAGAGTCTCTTTGCCCACGTACCGCCGTACATCATATTCCGGGACAACAGGACCACGGCGATATTACCGCCAGAGATCACGAATCACCTGCTCTGGTGGCAGACCAAGAAGCACTATCCGCGGATTGTCGTCTCGACGGTACGAAAATCAGGGTTCACGATTACCGCCAAGTCCAACGGTGACTGGTGCGGCACCTGGTGTAGCCGATCTGCTTACAACAAACTTAGATCTCCGAAGAACTTCTCCAAGGTCAACCAATACCCCGGGAGTCACGAACTGAGCAATAAGATATCGCTATGGAGGAACATTCAAAGAATGATGAAGAAACATAGCGGCGGGGATTTCAATTTCATACCATTCGCGTTTGTCTTGCCAGAGGAAAGGGAATGTCTGAAGAAGTTCATGCAGAGAAACGGTGGCGCTTGGATCGTCAAGCCACCGGACTCCTGCGCTGGATCTGGGATCAAGATCGTCACCCATTGGTGCGAAATCCCTGACGGACGTTCCTTCATAGCTCAGCGTTACGTCTCAAACCCACGTCTCATCAATGGCGTCAAGTTCGACCTTCGATTGTACATACTGCTCACGAATCTAAATCCCCTCAGGATTTACCTTTACAACGAGGGTCTGGTCAGACTCGCCACCGTCGAGTACATCAACCACGCGAGCACTCTTTTCGATAAATTCATGCACCTGACAAACACCAGCGTGAACAAAACTAGTCCTAATTTCCGAGCCAACGACGATCCTAATAAGTGCGAGGGTCACATTTGGTCCTTGAATTGTCTGTGGAAGTACTTGAATTCCGTCGATGATGTCGACACGATTGAAATCTGGAATAAAATCAAGGATATTGCTATCAAAACTGTTATTTCCGCCGAATCAACTCTGACCAAGGCATTCAAGAAGACTTCAATGGTGTCCACGTACAATTTCTATCAATTGTTTGGCTTCGACGTTCTTCTAGACGAGCAGTATCAACCTTGGCTCCTCGAAGTCAACGACTTCCCCTCGATGGAGCGGGACACGCCTCTGTGCGGCATCTTGAAGGGTCAACTGGCTAAGGATTATTTGAGTCTGGTCGGTTTCCACGTGCCCGATGTTCTGACCGAGAAAGAACTGAGGATCTTGAAGGGTTGTTACGGCGAGACCACGTTCTGCTACGACCAACGATTATATTCCGGCGCATTGACGGTGGAAGAAAAGAGGAAGCAGTACGCCCACTCGAGGATGGCCACTCGGGAGGCTTATTTGAAGACGATTTTGAAGTGCCTCACGCGGGACGACGTGAGAGTGCTAATACGACACGAAGACGAGATCACGCGAGTCGGGGGATTCGAGGCGATCTTTCCCACGCGAAACACGTACGAGTACTTCAGGTACTTCGACGAGATCAGGTATTACGATCTGTTGTTGGACGCATGGGAAAACGAGTACAGGGCCGATTGTTCGAGGGGTATCGACAGACTGAAGAGGCTCTGTAAAAAGAAGTATCATTTATCCTGAAGATACTTTAACGACGCTGGTGCTAAATAACGATGTCGAGAGTGTATCGGGTACGGGTTCAATTCGAAAACCGTTATCGCACTCATTTATCACCGTCGTTCGTCGATGTCGATCGGTCTACCACTAACTCGCTAATTAAATACAGTAAACCCTCCTATAACGCGGTAGGCTTACATGTAGCATTATTTCTCAATCTTGAATGGCCCATAAAAGAAACTCGGTATCTCCTTCTGCCGATTTGTGAATTGCGCAGGTGTTGTGCCTACAAGGTATACCAATACGAAGGACCTCTTAAACGCCAGCGAACGTTGTTTTAATGAACGAAGAAATATATTTACATAAACAAGTGGTACAAGTTATTATAATGAGTCCCCCATAGCATGAATTTTTCTATTACCTTATTAGAGTTGAAATTAATGGGCCCGAATCTGATTTACATTAATTCCGAGTTTCTTGTAACACGGTAGAAATTAATTGCGCTATAGGAGGGTTGACTGTAATTATCAACTAAGATTACCCGAGGAACGTGTTGTTCCGCGAGAATATACTGATAACGTGCCGGCAAATTAACAAGAACTTGTTCAGGGTTATCGGAGAAGCGTGTGCGAAGGCGGCGGTAAGGTCTTTTTCGGGTTCAGCTCGCAATCGGTACGGGGACGGACCTTCGATGGGGGACGGGGAGGGGGGGGGGGGCGGGGGGTTAAATAGTTTCACGGCTATAACAGCGCCGGGTTTAATAAATCCGTACTGACAATTTAATGTCTCTATTGTGACCGCGACGGCCGACGGTACCGGCAACTGAACTTGATTAGGTTAATACGAAAGGGGACCAGATTTCTTCGCTTCCGCCCTTTAAATTCAATTACAGGTCCGTACTCTGTCAGTTAAAACATCGTATATCAGTTTTGTCCGGAGGAAGTACGATCCGTGATAACAGCGACGAAACCAATTATCCCGTGGAGTAATAATATCGGCTCGTTGACCCTTCGGGACGAAGGTCGTTTGATCTTGCAATTAAATATTTTATTTCGGGCCCGGCGCGTACGAAACGGGGCGGGCATTAATGGATTTAACAAAATTACTGGTCAAAAATCTCGACGGTTTTGTCCCTCGTCAGAGTAAAATGTTTTGTTGGATTTCGGTGTAACTGGAAATAAAATTGAAAATGTTTTGTACATTTAATTTAACTAACTTCGGTGAATCGTGTATTCGAATTATTAGCGAACAAAATTAAAAATGACAGCTTTTTTATTTCTGCTAAATGTCTATTATTAAAACGTAAGCTGTTTCAATCTATTGAGCCGTTTAAAGGAAATTTGTAATCTTCGCCACGAGAGATATTACAATTACACGATATACATATGTATTACTGTCAGTTGTACTTTGCATATAATCCAGTGCTCGTCATGTTTAATAACTCTGCATCGTTTCATCGTTATTATACTTGAATTCTTTACGCCATTTGAAATAGTAACTCCAAGTAGTTTTCAATTAAATTATACCCAGCACTGCCTCAAATGCGAGCACCCAACTGTCGTATTGAAGACAATAAGCTCGCACAGTGCCACCACGGTCAATGAATTGATATCGTTATTGTAACAACATAATAGACATATTTTCTTATTGAGATTGCAGTTTATTGTATGTGTGACGTGCGTGCCGCGTCGGGCTGCCTTTATGAATATATGTATATTTGTTCGTGCGAGCGCACAAGTATGCGTTACGCAACTAATACTAAGCAGGGACACGTAAGGCTAAGGACCCCGTCTTCGGCACGAAAAACAGAACGCGAGGAGGCAGATTAGGGTTAGATTAGGGTTACAGGTATTTCATATTTTTGCCCGACATTACATCAGGTAAGTATTTGGCACAGTAGGAACTCGATTAATCGTCACTCTCTTTGTTATCCGTCATCGTAAAAATAAAATGTAAAATACCTATCTATTCGTTTATTTAAATATTTATTCGGTAGGACGTGATCGATTTCGCACAATCCCAGTACATTTTGTATTATGTTTGCATGTATTTACGTTTGTTTTAGCCTATTTTTGTAATTATAATACGTTTATTGCAAAATTTCTGTTAACCGTCTATTCGGTTAACAGTCATATTCCCGGTCCCGACGGTGACGGTTAATCGAAATTCTACTGTATTTAAATACCAAGGTAGAACCCAAACGAATAACGGTACTTCTGCTATTATCAATATTAGGTATAACGTAAAATGTAATCGACAAAAATTTTAATATGTATTTTCATCAATTACATCATATTTTATATTACACATTTTTATTGCGATTGTCAACTTCAGATTTTTTCAAATTACCAACATTATTCTCACGAAAATACCAATACTTGAGTATTTCAAACAATTAAACACGATATTTCCATTCCTAACGTATCCGAATACCGTTATTCGAATCACCGTTTACAACGATACTCTTTCCCAACCGAAACATGGCAGAATCGAATAGGGTTTCGAACCTAACCGTCAGTTTCCTCAAGATACACCTGAAATCGACGTGGAAACCGGAGAACGAATCTGGAAAGGAGTGAAGCGGAATTCGGCTGCACGCGGGGGCGTGGTGGGGGCCGGGTAACGACTTAATAAAACGTTGGAGCGAGCGGTCGGGACTGTGGGGGCAGCGGAGGGGTTGCGGGGGAGGAGGAGGGGGTGTAAGCGAGCGAGGGGAAGAGGCAAGGGCACGTGTATCGTGCGCGGTTACGGCTGCGGGCACGGAAGGTAGTCAGGTGCGTCGCGTGCCCCCTTCTCCGGGCACGTAGTTAGCTCGTGTTTTGTTTTGAGAAGGCTTAACGGCGTCCGTTCCCACGCTTCCGCGCGCCGCGACGACCGACGATTTCGAATTCGTTGCGCGCCGGGGATTTCGCGCTCGAACGTGCCGGGGTATCTACGCGGCATTGGTCGCCCGTCGTTTCGTTTCGAGGACGATGGGAGCGACGCTGGGCAATGATCGATTAATTTGCCAATGTGGCGCAAACCCTTGGCATTTGATTCGCCACGTGGGTTTGGAATTACGATTTCGGCTTTTTGTTTTAACTTTTGGTTGGTTGGTTGGTCGGTCATTGGTAGTGTCAAGGAATTTGCGGTAAGTAAAAAAACGTATATGAATGTAATATATTATAATTATTATAAATTAATAATAATTTATATAGTGACATGCAATATTATAATTATATAAATGTACTATAGTAATTTTAATCAAAATCTGTTTAACGTCCATAGTTTATAGATATTCTTGACAATTTGGTGATAAGTGTTTTAAAATAAACGTTGTTTGTACATACTTTTCTTACGCAGGAGTGATCACTTATTTGTACAAAAAATAAAGAGACGTTTGATGATACGGACTGTACCATATTGCGAATTAAAGGTTAAGGCGGAGTAAGACGTTCGCGAATGCAAATCGCGTAACTTTTGCGGGAGTGTGTACGCGAGAGTAGCGCGCGCGGCGCTCGTGCGACGCCGCACGCTCTTCCCTACAACGGCACAGCGTGCCCCTACATACAGAGAGGACCATTGTTTCAGCATTACAATAATCTTTCTCGTGACTTTCTGCCCCCTCCTTTTGTTTCCTGTTCCCTTCTCTCTTGATTTCAACCGGTGTCTCTTTCATACGTTTTCGCGTCGTTTCGCTTCTGCTTTCAAACATTTTGGAATACTGCGATATTTTTATACGACAGGAAAATATACTTGTTGGATGACTTAAATTAAATATTCGTGTTTAACGTGTTCGCAATAATCGAAACAATTTATTTAACGAAGTAATCGTACACGAGAATTTTTGATTAAATCCAGATTGATCAAATTTGAATCCCGATAATCGTAATAATTTCTAATAAATTCGAATTGATACTCGGACCTTTATATCATTTTCTATCCCACTACAATTTACCTCCCTTACCTTGCCGCGGACTTTCCGGCACGTACCAAGTCGATTACGAGAGTGCGTCGAAAGAGCCGGATGCTGCTTCGAATCGCAATTGACTTCCCACATACTTTCACGGCGCGCACACGTTCGTAAACAACAGTCTCTTGTTTTCTCGGTCGGGCCGATGAATATTGTCACGAAGCATATTCCCATGTGTATCCTGTCACAAAACAATACTGACGCGTGCACGTGGCACGCGTGATTACTGCAACACAATTTTTCTCTGCTAAAATTGTCAGCGATTAAAGGATGCGGCAAAATTTGTTAATACAATTAGGAACTAGTCCGAATAATATAATTAGTCTAATTATTAGAATTAAACAAATTATACGTCCTGAATGCGGTATAAGTTATACTATCTAAATTTTATTTTGTATTTAGATCAATCGTGTGCTGCAATTTCTTTCTGAATATTGTTGGCGTAATTATGAAGAGAGGAGGATTAAAGTTGAATTTTAAAAAATGAGATATTCGAGAGGGACGAACGAAAGATCGAAGAAATCGAATTCTTTTCACACGGCTAGTACTCATCATTTTACGAGGTATTTTCGCGAGTTACTTATCTTCCCAATCGATGCGATCCCTTACTGATTTTGGGGCTCTCGATCCTCCCCGTATAAAACCACGGGGCGTCGGTGTAATTTAGGGGCGAACGGTCCCTTCCTCGATCGGGTACCGTGATATTAGAGCGTACCGGCACGCAGAAGCGCGCGCGTAAGTTTAGAGAAGGTTGCGTGTGTTGCGTGTCAATATACAGGGTGTGTCTATAACGGAGCAGGTGAGGAACGATCGAATCAGGATAGAAGCGACTTTAGCGCAATATTTAATCCGGCCCACGTATCGTGGTGATTTTAAACATAATTCGTACGTAACTAACTCACGTTTCCTTTTTTTTTTACTGAAATAGCCCTGCGATTGCAGACAATTAATAACTAACAATCAGATGATGAAAAAATTGCATTAAACTTCATCAAATTTTTTTTACACCCGTGTCCATTTAGTTTACTAATTTTAAATGCAGCTGAACGCAGAATCAATATAAAATCACACGATTATTAACCCCTCCAAGAATTTTAAAAACGAAATAAAATCATTTAACTTTCTTTCACTTCTTTTACTGCACAGCGTCAAGATTTTGTATTAAATAATTGTCCAACATATTTTAATCTATTTACACTGCTTTATTTATTTTTCCACCGAGAATAATTTTAATTTATGTAAATACTGATCGCACACATACGATGCTATTTCCTTCTGTAGTACAAAATCAAATATTTAACAAAATATACATATATTGTCAGTCCCTTTTACTGTACGCGCAAAACTATATCCTTCCGAAACGAATCGTTCCTGCCGGAATCTATCCGACACGATCCTCGTATCAATTTCTAATAAGCAATGCCCCTGTGGTCCCTAAATATACTCTTACCAAACCGCCGTGCACATGCACACTCACACAATCACGAACGTTAGAGGATTCCTACGGTTCTTCGGTTCCCACGAGCGGGGTGCGTCAGGTGGCTAGCGTGGGGTTGCATGCAGTCCGCTTTCTTCACCCCCCTCCCCCCCGAAATAGATGTAAAAACCCCATCGTGAACCCCGTGGCATCGTTCCCGCCGCCATTTTTCGGCACGCAGCTTACACGCGCGTATACCTGAACGCACGCGCACCGGCCCTTCAAGGATCTTACGGAATTTTTTACGCGGCGATTCATGAAAGGGATTACTGCCGTTGACCTACAGTAACCTACTGCGACGTTGGGGGCGAAGGTTACGGGGGATGGGATCCTCCGAAGGGCGGGAATAATCGAATAGAACGGAGGGGAGAAATTTAGGGGGATGAATACGTATGATACGCTGGAAGACACATGTATTATGTATATAAATAAATAAATAATAATACAACTCCGGCGATGTTTAGCGATCGAAAGATCTGACGATCGTATTGAACGATATAAATAAAACAACGGTACAAAGAAAGTTTATTTTAAACCTTTTCGTGCTGAACAACGATACATCGTTGTTAGCAACACTTCCGAAATGTGCCAACGATGATATATTCTTCCTCTTGCAATGGCGTCTTTATTTACTATTCATATCGCAAGAGAACTCTGTCTCGAAATAAATTGGAAATCCGTAAGGAAGACTGGCTTGCGGTAGGCAAAAGTAGAAGCTTCAGGCTTCAAAATGAGCCCAGGCAGAACGCACTAAAACTTTTTATGATATAAAGTTATAATACAAGATTTCGAAGATCATTAATTTTATTGAGTAACGTACAATACATCAACTGGGCTCGGTATTTTTTGCTTAGATACAACTTTTTCGGTCGACTCTAAAAGTGTGAAAACGCTTTTCGCAAATTATCAGGAATATTTACAAATCACGGTTGTTTAAACAAAACACGAATCACTGTGCCGAATGTCTGGATAATCAAGGCCCAAATGATTAACGCGTTCGGATAGACGGAGTTCCATCGTTGTGTTTACAGGGAAATTATTCGTTCGAACGGAACGTTTAGTGCACTGGTGCGTGGTGAAAGCGATAAATATTAAGATGGAGTTGTCCTCGTGACAACACGTTCGAAAGTTAACATTGACGCGCACATTACTAATTATCCAATTACTATTAATAATTAATCAGAGCCACGGGGAACGGCATTCCATATTCATTCGCGGATTTACTCGTTTATAAGTTTTTATCCCTTTGCGTCTTTTCGTAATTCCTCACACGTGTTTTTAGCTGCTCGAATGGAACTGGCTGAACTCAAAAAGCGGATCGGTGACGTCACGAAGAAAAGGGAGACAAAATAAAACGTAAGGTTCGGCTGAATCGTTTCTTTGGCGGTTAATTACTTACTCGTGGGAATGCTCCCCCGCGTCGTAGCTACACGAACGGTTTTCTCGGCAAAAACGTGTGCGCGAATCACCGAAATGTATATGGACGAATTAAAATCCGCCTTCGCGATTGGGTAAGGTTTCTCTCTTCTCTCGAGCGCGCAGACGTTCGGCAACGTGCTCCGCGGAAGAGGCGAACAAAAAATAGGTTGACCCTCCAGCGACGCGTACAATTAACCCCTAACCGGATAACGCTAATCTCGATTTAATTGAATTTACAATATTTCTGTCGTGATAAAAAGCAATCGTGTTGTAAACTCGATGAAGGTTCCAAAATTTCAACATCAAATTCAGTTATCTGCCGTTAAGTGTCGAGGAAATCGAGTATTTTTAGCATAAAAAATATTCTCGAGTTAAAACGAGACAACATTGATCAAACGGTAATCGATAACAAGGTATAACGACCGATCGAGGGATTAAGATTAAACCACCCTCGGTCACTCATGCCTGGAACGAACCTGCGGTGGGTATTTCGAACATGACGAGGGAGACGAGGAAAAAGGAGGTACAGAAGGAAGGGAAAAAAACATCGGGAGAAGGTCGTACGGCAAAAGCACGAAATCTTTCCCACGTCGAAACGTGCTGAAAGCGTGCTGCTCGCGTGGCCGTTGGAGGAAGACGCCTGAATCAGGGTGAAAGAAGAAGAGGGGTCCGCTGGTGCAACCAGCCGGAATCTTTCTCACGGGCCGAAGAGAGGACGTCAGGTGCAGGACCTCCTTCAGGAAGTACAACGGTTCCTTACAAGGATTCGCGACTTCTGCCTTCCCACGCTCCTCCAGTTGTAACGGCCAGATTCGACTCTTTATCCCCTCGTTGCCGCCTCATTTCTCCCTCTCTCTCTCTCTCTCTCTCTCTCTCTCTCTCTCTCTCTCTCTCTCTCTCTCTCTCTCTCTCTCCCTCTCCCTCTCCCTCTCTATCCCACTCTCTGTATTCTGTCTTTTTTTGTACGTGATTAACGGCTTCGAGACATCCAGATGATCGAGAAGGTATAAGTTGAACCGAGCGTCTCACTGGTATTATACAGTTTTCGATGTTACCCAACTGCCAATTACGCGCAAAATTTGCCCGTAAACGGTTATTAACACCGTGGTCTCCCAATTCTCCGAGAAATTTATTTGCAGAGGCTTTCATTGACCCGCGAAAGGGGTAATTTCGGATGTGGAAAATTTCTCCCGCTCCCGTCCGCATTGACACGCGAATACGTTGCGTCTCGGCGAAATTGTATCTCGAGGATCGATATTCACTCGGTCGTAATAAGCTGGGAGTTTCCATTTAACAGCGAACGGAGAGAAAACGTCTGAATTGCAGAATATTATTCGTGAACGCCCGAACTGCGAGCAAATCTAAATTTACGTTGCCGTTTAAGGGGTGAGTAACCTGAAAAAGGTTCTTTTCTTTATTCTCCGATTCTAAATATATCTATAAGTATACTTAAATTTTTATGAAGAAATTCGAAGTACATACGAAGTTATGAAGATGTTAACGGATCGGACACCGTAGAGTGCTCGTACCGCTAGGATTCAGACTCGTTTTTCTCGGAGACCTTTTTTCACTTGGTTTACATGATATCTCTGAAACTAATCAACGGATCGATTGCAAATTTTGATGGGTTATTCAGCAACTACCTGGCTATCGCCCGAAACAACGATAACTTTTTTATTTTTAGTTACGGGGTTAATGAATTATAAACTGATTAGAAACAGGAAAAAAATTGTTTTATTATACACACCGCTTTGCAAAAAATAGTTTTAAAAATTTAATCCTAGTTCGAGCGATAGCTAGATAGACGCGGAATAATCCATCAAAATTGAAAGTCGATTGGTCTATTAGTTTCACAGATATAATGTTAACCAAGTGAAAAAACGTTTCCGAGAAAAACGCGTCTAAAGTTTCGAGCGGTACGAGCACTCCACAGTGTCTGATCCGTTAAAATCGTCAAAACTTCGGAAATACTTCTAATTTCTTCATGCAAATTTAACAGAATACTATTGAACATATTGAAAATGCAAAAATGAAAAAACAATTGTTCTTTCCAGGGTACTCGCCCCTTACACTGGCGATCCGCCGATTCCGACGCCCGGACCTTCGAAGTGCAAATTTTTCTTTCCAAAAAGTAATTACGATAATAATAATTCGAAGGCTCTCGATTACATGGATCTCGCACTCGCACGCCGTTTTTTCCCCATTTAATACCGCACGATCGTAAACACTGTCATCGCAGCGCAGAGATCCGATCGAGCGGATTGGAATTGCTCTAAATAAGCGTGTACACGCGGCACGGATTCGGATCTTGACAATTGCAGAGATTACAAACGCGACGCGGAACTAGTACGTTGGTTATGCTCTTCCATGAAACGCAATCTGTTTCTCTTCTCGAGGGAAAAGGTTTCCATAGAATTGATCAATAAACAGAGTATCACTATTTTTTATGTCGACATTTTTTCTACTTATCCAATACGAGAAATAATCTCAAATGTCAAAGTAGAAGCTACGTTCGGTCCAACAATTAAACAAGAATATCACGAACGCATTTTTCGGGACAGCTCCTATTTTCCCCGAGTTGCCTTGACGACGTTAGATGTACATACCTAGACTAGTCTCGCCTACACTTTCACGTTGATACGTACGACAATTTTGTTTTCTTCATCGCCAGCCGGGATTATCGTAAAAGCTCGTACAACGCTACAGACTCGAGACGTAATCAAAGAAGATATCTGGAATTCCAAAGCGTAGTACCACGTGTCAGACACGCTTCGCGCGTGGAACTGGTTTCCTATACCTGGCGATTCGACTAACGTTTCTACCTGAAATATTTCTTACGCCGTCACGGGACGTCAGTTACTCTAATTCCGTTCTACGCGAGCTCTCCTTGCGCGTATCTTCGATTTCACCGTACTCGTAACGTTAAGTACGCGTCCCGTCGAATAGAAACATACTTTCTCATTTTTAATAAAATCCCACGATTCTTGACAGAACTGGCTAATTGCACGTCCAAGTGAGTTAATTACTCAGTCGGGAGGTGCCAGTCATCCTGTAACTCACCGTGTCACCATTTTTCTCTCCACTTTCTTACTTTCTCTATCGCGCGTCAATCTTTAATTCTATATTTCTCTTCGTCACCGTCCTCCGGCCTCTCCGCCTCAATATCAATCCTCTCTCTCTCTCTCTCTCTCTCGCCCTCTTTCGAAACGTTTCTCTATCTTTATTTCCTCTCCTACTCGCGTCTCTTATCCTCTTCCCCCCTCCACTCGACTCTTCGCTTCCCCACCTTCCCTCCCTCCCTCCCGCCCTCCCAACCCTCCTCTATTCCTATCACTATCTCTGACGAGAGTCTGTCAGCGCGCGAAGCGGGGAGACGTCGGATCGTGCGGCTCGTGGGAACGAAGCGGCCGTCGGCGCTGAAGCGTTTCAGGAAGCTCTTCGTGTTCCGCTCCCGCGGTCACCAGGGCGTCCTTAACAGCCCCGTGCCTCCGTCCCGGCGCCCCGGCGACTCCTCTTCATGGTCGAGTCACTTCGACGACGCCCACGCACCAATCGGCTTCCTCATCGCCCGGGGAAAATGGGAGCTGTCCCGCGCGGAACGTAGCTCCCTTTAATCATCGTCTACACGCTAGCGATTTTTTTTTCTTTCTCGTTTTAGTACCGCACGATCGTTCGTAAACGCTGTCACTGACAAGCGTACGCAAAAGGATTTCGGAGTTATGCCAAGATTTTTCAGTGTTTGATAATCTAGGAATTTAAGATTTGAAAATAATTATAGGAAGTCGTACTGATATCGTAGAATCTGATTAACGCCGACACTGGTTATAAGAACATCGGACTACCAGGAAGCGGAGAAAATAAGTAGGTTTAATAAATGATAGGAGCAAGTTGCTGGTATTGATGTTGAAATTATTAGATCCAAATAATCGATTACGGGTTATCTGGATAATTAGGATTTCCGGAAAAGATACAAGGTCTACTCTCGCGTACTTGTACTTGGCCCGAAACAAGACCTTGTCTCTCGATTCTACTGTATTCAATTTGTATTCATATATTTATCATTTAATTTATCAATTTCACCATTTTATTTTGTTTCAATCAACAAAAAAAATGATCTGTGAACAATTTTAGCTTAATCGGACAACTGCGAGGCGACCTTCATTGACTATGATGTTTCAATATTTTCGCCGAGAGTCATTTTTTCAGATAAAAAAAATGTAGTTTAGCTATTTTATTTGTAATCACTTGTAAGCACTGATAACTGTAATATAGTGATATAATTTAATGCGAGTTTACATTAATTTAATTAGCATGCGATTTTTTCCGACGGCATGTGATTTGCTATAGCTTAGTCAATCGGAAAGTCTCCCAAAAGTTTGCCGTGTAAATTACGTTAAACTATTTTTCATTAATATTATTAGACAAACTTACACCATTCTCATTATTTTTACTATTTCCATTAGTCTTAGATAAACTCATATGTTCCAACTTCAAGACGTTTGAAGGTCGCCTAGCAATTTGCCGATTAAGCTAAAGTTTCATTCTGTTGAATGGAACAGGATTAGGGGGTGGAAGCAGCAAAATTTTAACTATCGAAAAAATTCCTATAGTAAAGGACTACCCTTTGTATTTTAACCCACCACCATCCACTCACAGGATGCGGAAAGCGTGGCAATATACACGTTACTTTCACGCATTCTGCCGGCTCACTCCACCAGGTTCGGATTTTCCCTATATCAGAGGGTCGAAACCGATTAATTTCGATTTCGAACTCGGGCTCAATAGGGGACCCAATGCTGAAAATAGTAACCTGAAATTTTACAAAAACAGGAGAGTAGTACTAAATGAAACCACGAAACTTAAAAAAAAGACAAAGGGATACGACTCTAAAAAAACCCGAAAGGGATAAAAAAAAGAAGCTTTTAGAACTAATATTGTAAGTAACAAAAAAGGTTGCTGGAACTAGCCAGTAACAAATACTGGTGACTAGAAGACAAAGATAACAACAGGTATTTAGCTCCCATTCCCCATCTCTATGGGGAGTCTTTTTGAGGGGAAGGCTAAACTCAGCTATCCTAGCTAAGGGCTACCCTAATATTCAAACTTTGAAAACTATCGAAAGTCGTAAGTATCTTGAACTTAAGAGTTTTCTTTTTATTCTCACAGGACCAGTCACTTCCCAGTCCGATAAAATCTGAAGTTTTGGTGTGAAAAAACGCATCAAAATTCGGTTCGCATTCGGTAAAAATAAATCATACGCCACCTGGCATCGATATACACGAGCAATCGCTGTCTGTTAAAAAAAGGAGGCACAATAATTACGGGAGAAAGTCATTAAATGAAAGTTATCAAAAATCGCTAATATAATCGATGAATTTATAGCGTCCTGGTTTTCCCCATGGAACAAAGTGGCAGTTATTATCGAGTGGACACGATCGCGAACGATGATGAAGTAGATTGAAATCAGCGATTAAATTTCTTGTGAACGTGCCACTAGGGCCTGCGCTCAACACTTCCTTGCGCAATTTTGCGCATCTTTAAATCCGCTGCGCTTCGTAGTACCCGTTCACGATTCTGACCCACTTGACTATTTCCCGATGGAATCAAAAAAATAGTACGCGGTACCCATTCACGATTCCGACCCACTCAACTATTTCCGAATGGGATGAAAACAAAAAGGTACGCGCAATTTTTTGTGGCACTTAAAAAAACCACCATTACTGGCGGTGTCGCGTTGATCAGGCACGAATAATTAAACTGAAACGGCAATAAAGACGACCGTATGTTTAATGACGCGTTAAACTTTTCAAATTACACCCGTGACACTTAATTTCCTCGATATGAGCGCGCGATATCCAAACCACCTGCAACCGACTTTATCGCTCGTCGATGCCAGGTCGGAATTCTCACGATCGTGCAACATGTGGGCCCATTCAGAAGGATTCCAGCGATAGCCGTTCATGCATATTTATGAAACAACAATGAGAGTGGATTCGGGCAGGAGGGCACGGCTTATATCCCGGTTGCTTCATCCCCCTTTCCACCCCGGAACGCGCGTACACGCGTTTCATTCACGAATTCACAACACATTGTGCCCCATCCCACCACCTCTCTTTCGGCCCGCGTACGCTGAATGCCACCCTTGAATCACCCTTGATTCATGTTAATGTTATTCCCATGAATGAACGGGGCTGGTAAACAGGAAGAAGTCAGCGTGGAGGAGAATGGAACACGCGATTCCCTTTTTTTAAGCGCTTGTAATCAGCGTGTGTTATTACGCCGTAAAGCTTTTTGTCTCTTTTCTAAATGGACGGCACAGGATGTTAGTCATACCAACCGTGATTGGTCATTGTACAAGGTGGTACGTTAGAAACCTGCGCATCGCCCTTGCAAGGCGTGTACGGGGTGTTACTGAAACGGGGTAATAAGATTTGCGAGCATATTTTAAAGAGTATTGACAAAATTGCGCCTGCGATATTTTTTTTTTAATTATTGGAGCGTACGTAGTTTCTACTTTATTATTGAAAATTGTTTCTTGTATTGGATAAATAGACAAAACGTTGACGCAACAAATGTTGATACTCTGCTTACCGATAGAAGAAAAACAGATTGTGTTTCATGGAAGAGCATAATCAACGCACTCGTTTCGCATCGCATCGCATTTTTAATCTCTATATATAATTGTTTCTACCGAACCACCTTGTATACTAAGAATCTAGACAGTTTTATTTCAACAATAAATTTAAATAGCTTCGAATAAAATTACCAAGTTTATCGAACAATTCTACCGGACCCTGTTTCCTCGGGAAGGAAAACAGATCGCGTTTCACGAAAGAGCGTAATCGACACACTCGTGCGAGCTAACGTCAGCAAATCAGCGAGGGATGAACGAGAAGTGAAATACATCGGAGCAGAATCGAAAACTCGCGACTTGTCGAACAGGAAATTGAAATTTCGCGTGATAATACGCGCTCCCCGAAGCATGGATGTTGGTTACCCCGGCCGATTCGGGACGGTTGTTCGCGGAAGTGTTTTAAATCCTTGAAATCGCGGGTCATTTGCTTCGCAATGCATGATTAACCAACGGAAAAGGCCGCGCTTCAGCGGTGAGTCGACTCGTAAAGATGAATCCTCGAAAAAAAATTTTATCCGTTCAAGAGTCCGCCTTGCTAACACGTGATTCCTCGATCGAACGTATGTACAGTCTATGAACAAAATTGCTATATGTTTTCCCTCAAACTTTTTATAAATAATCTTTTATTATCGCCTGAAGCTAATTTTAGAAATAGGGGTTAAAAATACTTATTTGATATAATTTATATCGAAGTTGTACGACACAGGATTAAAATAAACAGATTTTTTCATCAGGTTGAACATTTTGAAGTAAAAATGTCGGCAATATCATCAATTCCCTCCTACGGCGAATACTGTTTGATCGTAAAATATAATAAAGACCCAATAATGTATGAAGATGAGATTTATAATTTGACTTCGATAATTTCCGTCATTTCTCAGCTCCGAAAGGTTTACTAATTTATTTATAATAAATACCCGGTTTTATCGAAAAAGCGTTAACGACCGTGAAACACTTCGGTCACGTTTTCTCTTTTATCCTTAATGAGTCAACAAATTAGTCCCGACCGAATGTCAAGAGAGCGACCAGCGCGATGCAAATCTGCAAGATGGTGAAAATTTCGGTTGCACTCGCTACCGTTAAAAGTGATGGAGAGAAATCGCGATAAGACAGTCGGATGCGATAAAAGAGTTACAAAGTAAACCACCTTTCCACTGTCCGACGTCAACGGTGAATGCACACATTTGCTGACACTCTGTCCGGATACCTGAGCAATACTCAATTAAGATACTTGATATCTGAAAGTCTCGGCGCTTTTACATTGACCAGCATATTTGCAACTTTCGATGTTCCCTTAATCTTGTTAATTTGTTTCACGTGTATTCTTTTAATCCATTACATCCGGATTATATTGATTTTCGAAGATCGAAGTTTCTATTGACGAGTTTCGATTCGAATTAAATTGTACATAATGACGATGTTGAAAGTAAGAGAAGAAAAAAAGACTTATGTCCCTGTTTATTCTACTTATCGAAAAGGTTTACGAATTTGTATGTATCCTCCACTTAAGAGGGTACACATGTTATGTACAATTACATCAACTGTCCGGTACGTACAGTGTGTCACGAAGTAATGAATCGATAATGGCGCGGACGATATCGACACACCTACTCATTACGGCGTTTCAGTGGTTTCGAAAGCTTAATAAGATGGCGCGTAGCAGAAAATGCCGGCGATTCGTCTCAATAAAAAGTACTAAAATACATGCACGCTGCTTGCGTAATCCCTCCAGTGAAAGAAGCCTCTAGCGTAATTCGGAAAAGAGGATTCATAAATTTCGGAAATAACACCCTTGGGATGTGATAAATAACGTTCGAGAAAGCGATTGTTGCGTTCTAATTATACTCCGTCTTGGCAGATGATAAAAAATAGCCTCCTGACGGTGATAATTCTTTCAGCCGAATTATCCAATTGGTATAATTAATTTCTCGAATCTTGTTTAACCGTGGCATTAAAAACTTTTATTTACATTATATCTCCTTTTTTATGTCAGATGTAAATTGACTAAATCGAATCGGTAAATCGGGCATTCGACTATCGGACTCCGACTTGTGGAATATAAATATCAAGTTGCCTACAATTATTCAAATAATCAACGTTACAACATAGCTCGATTGTTCAAGGCAATTCTACGGTTTGAATTTCCAGTTTCGACATTTAAACTTTAAACTGGGCGTGACATTAGTGACGTGTTTTTCATAGGTTACGAAGCTAATCGCTATCGATATTTATTTCATTCATATCTGTCGTTGGAAAGAAGTGAATCGTCTGCTCGCAGCGTTACCGGCACCGCTGCTCGTAGGGCAAACCGAGACGCGTGCTTGCCACGGTAAGCACGCGCTTTCTTACGCGCGAGTCAGCGCGTAGAGGTGACAAGGAGGAAAAAGAATATAGGCCCAGCGTGGAAGGAAGATGGTCGAAGAAGGAGCAATCGAGTGAATTGGTGGGGTAGGGTAGGGGGGCGGGGGGAAGCTCATGTCGGACGCTACCGTGAGAACGAGGCGAGGGCTCGCGTCCCAGACGGGCCCCTCGACCGGCACGGGGCCCGACAGAGAGAAGATGAAACGGGAGAAGTCGAGGTAAAGCGGCCCACACACCGTTGGCGTCACGGTAGCGACTTGTGGGCATAATTTCATTCTGTACTACTGGAATTAATGTTTTCAGATGGATAATTCGTTGATTAATTAATGTGAAAATTATTATAATTTTTTTAATTATATGTTAATAACAGCGATGTTAAAAGTGAGAAAAACTGAAACTTCTGTCACTCTATTTGTTCACGACGGTCTGCTAAAGGATAATTTTGGTTTATGTTTAATTTTTCTACAATCACCCGCAAGTGTCTCGATTCCAGTAAATACAAATCCGTAATAAAGAAAATAAATAATAATCGATACTGGGAGTCTCCTCTACAAATCGATCAATTAAATCAATTAAGAAGCTATACGAGTCTCGGTGTTATTAAAAAACTGTGAATAACGCGAATCCTGTGAGGACTCCTTAAGGCGCAACGCGGCGAAGCGAGACGTGACGAGACCGCGACAGGTCGGGCCCCGGCCGTAGGGCAGCCGTTCGGGGCCCGTGCTTACGACAGAGACAACGACAGGCGCGAGCCCCACACGCGACCCGCACACGTCCACGGGCCCCGAGCAGCGAGCGCAAACCGCGCATTTTTTTTTCTCATGGAACTAGAACTAGCCTCTTCTTTCTCCCCGACCACCGCACACCTCACTTTCTCCACTACCATTCTCTCGACTAGTTAACCCAACGATGAAATAAGTGTAAATTACGTAATGATAATAATAATAACAGGAAGAGAAATAATAACGCGTGTTAGATAATTATAGCATCATGGTCAAAAATGAAATAAAAAATAAAACAGAAGGGTGTTATTAAACCGTCTTACGAGTCGCTAGAAAAAGTGCAATTATAAACGATCAATATCAAAAACGTGTCTTATCTTCGTCGCAAAGAAAACTTTCGGTTCATAACAATTTTTTTATTTGACTAACACAGCAGTGTGTTCAATCATCGCTGCAGTTTTTTTTTTTCGAGGCCCTTATCGAAAGTACTTTACGCGGCAGCGGTTTCGCAGAAAATAAAAGATTCTTTCGCGTTCGTGCCACTTTACGTATCCTTTTATCCGATCTTTCGAAAGTTCACTCCCTACGTACGCGTTGGGTGCAAAAATCGCCGTCCGTTTCCTTTCTCCCTGGACTCTCGAAATGTTTTACGAGCGAAGTCTCGCGTGCACGTAAAAAGAGGTAGCCGGTGCCTCCTTCTCTTTCTTCTCCTCTTTATTCTGTTCTCTCTTTCCCTCAATTTTTATTATGGTTGATTTCGAGGCCAAGACCCCGGCGCAGGAGTTTACAATACGGATGCCCTTTCCACCTTCCGTGGAAACGCGCGGTAACGTAAGCGCGCCGGAATGCGAATGGAAGGAATTGCGTTTGCGATGATCGGAAAGGGCAGTCCGGTAAATTGCAAAATGGGCTGGCCATTGTGCGACGGGAGAAAGTGCGCTCAGATAAAATACTCCGATGTTGGAGATCTCATTGTAATAATCATTTTTTTTCTATACTTCGCGATCAGACTTGGGTGGTAAAGTACGGGGAATCGTAAGTTACGGTGCGACCGTGAATGTTTACGCAAGTATTTGCTACTGGCAGTTAATAATAAACAAAACTATATGATACATTCGTGGTAATTCGCGTAATTTTTTCTGGCAATATAAGTATTTAAATATGCAAGATGCGAGGATATACATTTTTATTTCGATCCTGCTTCTTCACGCGTCTCGCGAAACGATGTATCTTTCCACAAACCTCCGTAATCGAGTTACGACTGTTACCGCACAAATTCTATTTCTATTTAGAAATCCAAAAAATCAAGCAAGCGTTTCTATTTTTCGAATTCCTGGGAACGAATTGATCGTTTCGACGCGGTGCTAGGAAAATGAGTGTGTGTACTGTGCGAGTGGCCGTAATTGGATTACCAATTTTACACCAGCAACTTCAGCGCGTGTCGAATTTGTTTATAAAATAATGCAACCGCGAGTTGCTTGCGGTGCAGCGGTAACGCGAGTCATTCCGTTCCCTGGAAGTAAACATTCGATCAGAATTCCGTTACCGCGTATCCGTTAACAATGGATACGATTAATTACTATTCCAACTGTGTTTGTCTCAGTCAGCGAAAAGTTATCGATCAATTCAATGGCGGAAGATTATTTTAGATGAACGTATACAGGGTGAACCGTTAACACTTGCCGGCTGCACGGGGCTCCGAAACGAAAACTGACTGACCAATAACGCAAAGATCTCATCTATCACAAGTTACACTCTGTATAACAATTATCCTTGATACAAATAATCGTTCCATGTCAAATTAATTGTCTTTCGGAATAGAATAGTTTTAAAAATTTCAGAAGCTTTAAATTAAAATACGTTATGCTAATTACAGATACACCGGGCACCAATTTCTCGTTCAGTTAAACCGCGAGAAAGTTTATCGTCCACATAACACCCTCTCCAAACTTCAGATCTAAACAACGGTTCTAAACTCGAGAGGGCCGAGGTTCTCACAAGGAACAGTACGCACCTCTTCGTCTTACGCGTGTGCGTCCGTGCTTGACGGGAGATAATGTTAATGGCGGGACGCGTCTGCCACTTTATCGACTCCTCGAAGTGGCACCGTTCGAAAATCCGACGATAAACCGACGAGGTCCTCGAGGTCCCACAATGAGCCCCCTTGAATTTCGTGAACACGCGGTGTCTCTGCTTCGAATTCGAGAATCGAACTCTGCGTCCTGTCTCGCGTACAGGCGATACTCGTGGAAAAAAAAGTGAGCCACGGCGCGTCAACGAGATACCGGTCTTAATTACCGATCGCGGGGGAAGGTAAAAGAAAAAAACTCAAGAATTATCGAACATTCGAAACTTACTTTCTTCCTTGCTCGCGTGCAGCATTAAAAATCAAGACGCGCTATTAACGAATTTTGGTAATTATTCATTATCAATGTGAAATGTATCATCGACCGCGAGTTTGATCATTTTAACGGTGCGTTCGAAGTACGCTGATTGTAACTTAAAGAATTTATTTGGACACGGTGGATTTAATTGTTCCAGGAGGGGGGGAGGCGGTTTGAAAGGTGTCTTGTTAATGAGGACGTTAAACGGTAAAATTGATGCTGCAGCGATATCTTCATACTTCGCCTGACTTTGAAATGAGGAGATATTAAAGTGAATAAAAAAGAAGAACGATTCTGCAAAATGATTATTAAATATAAACACAACGTGTTTCTTTCCGTAACCGTACAACCGTTAAATTTTCGATAATTCGACGCGGACTTATTATTCTTTCTCATTTTTAATCCATAAACTTAATTTTCGAAGGTATGTAATAAAAAGATACGTCTCCAAATAACTTCTGGATTATAATTTAAAAAACGCAAACGTCAAGTAAACATTTCAAGCGGAAAATAATTGGGGAATCAACTTTAAGATAAGATTTTCTTTGTACCTATGTCGAGTATTTTCGATCAATTCTTCTTGTTAAACTATCATTACTTATTGAAAATTGGAGTAAACAATTTCAGTAACTTTGTTTAACACGTTGAACGCCACGTCTGCCACATTTGGGTAACACGCAAGTTTCAGTGGCATAGTTACGGAATATCGATTTTATTAATATCAATATTAGAGTTATTAACGTGTCACGCGCGTCACCCAAATGCGGTTGACGTGACGAGTAAGGTGGCAATTTTTTTTACAAATTAACTCCAAACCAGAATTAAGAAGACTTGGAGCGATCGATTTGCCATTGGAATCGACTTACACCGATCTCCCACGTGCTCCCACAGTTCTCGCGTGATGTTTCGCAGCAGCGCACGGAATACCAGGAAGAAAAACAATAATTAGTGATGTCACCGTCCGTCAAACGCCCGGGAGGTATCGTTCTGCTCGTTATCATCGTCTCTTATCGTTCGCGCTACCACGCAGACCGTTATCGGGGACCGGAACGTAAGGCCCCGTGGTCGAAGCGTGCGAATGTTTACAACTCGTTTCCGATCCTTGACGCCACGACGCCGTCAATGGAACCAGTAGGCACGTACGTCGACGATTAAACGGGTCCGTATACTGCGTCTCATAAATATACAGTTCAGCACAAAAGTAATCAAGTTTAAATCATTTTTCGTAGAGGAGATATTTAAAAATATTATTCTTAATATCGTTACATTACTATTTTTAGTTAAACTACCCGTACGCTATGCAAACTACTTAACGTCGAAATATTTTAATTAACGTCTTGTACGCGTGCAACTCAAATTATTTGATTATCAATTATCGTCATGTTAATCTAAATTACTCGATCGTTAATTGGTACATCTCTCGGGTTAAAGGATCGTACGATCGATTAAGGTAAATAAATTACTAACGTTTATTTGCTCCGATATTACTTAAACATCGAGTGCAGTTTAAAGACTCCTTAACCCTACGTTTGTCGCGTGTGGAACAGGTCCCACTCACAAGTAGTTTATTGTAAAATTAAATTACTCTTATATCACGCAATTTACGCCTGCGACATCCAAAAAAAATTTTTTTTTAATACAAAAATGTACTTTTTCTATTATATTATTCTAACCATAAATTTATAAACGGATACATTCATTATCTAAATATATAAATATTGATGTTTCATAATGACGAAAAGTGATAAATCCTGATTATTTCTACTTTAAACAAATAATTTCATGATGAGTGGCAGATGTCCCCCACGCGACCAACCGCGTAACAAACATCAACGCGATTAATGTAAGATTAAAACGTAACTTTGTTCAAATTTCGTTAAATGTATTTCACATATTCAAAATTTCTGTCGCGGAATTAAATGACAGATATAAGATTAAATTGGCGCGAATTGCCTTAAGATTTCCATGGTATTTAAACCATTGAAAAACCGTTTCAAAAATGTTGAAAACCATATAATCTTCGACGTCCGTCCAGCGGGCCGATCTTTTCGTCCATTCGGCCGAACAAGTTTCACTGGCAGCACGCGTCGGTGACGGCGCGCGTCTCGTTGTATAGGTTACAACACACTCAGAGCATTTAGAGCGACCTTCTGCTGTGAGAAGTAGTAGCTTCTGCCGAGGGTTTGATGTTGGTGAGGGTAGTCTCTGTCGGAATGGCAGCGGAGAGTCAGTTTGTCTAGAGACTCCACGGTGTGCACTCGTTTTGCCTAATGTCAGTCGAGCTTCGTTCTGCGTCGAGCTGTTATGCTCTTTGACGGAACGGGGTGCCTGCAAAGACGTTCGCGCGGTTTTTGGTTTTTAGTTTTAAAATTGTGCGCGATGGTGCGACCACATGATTCTCTCGCGATGGCAGCAGTTTCCTGGTTTCGAGGATAAACTCTTGAAAAGTGGTAAGCGGTATTATATCGACACCGAGGGTAGGATTGTTTTAATTTTCATTCGTTTCTCGGGATAATTCACGCATTTATGAAATTCAGAAAGATGGGTACTATAAACGTTGGAGTTGTTTATGAAAGCCTGAGAAGATATTAACGAATCTTGTGCATTGTTTAACAGTTACGTTCGGGCTACTTGTGCATTTTTCGAGGATCAGCAACAATTGCGAGTCGTGTAATGATGGCGTACGATTACCCCCACCCTGTGTCCAGGACGTATCAGTATAAAAAAGTAAGTAAAATAATTTGTGAAGAAAAGTATAATCGACTTTAAATACGAACGTCGATTTAATTTAATTATTTAAATAATACAGCCTACTAACGCGTTTCGAATTATTTTTAAACCAAGGTTCGTGCAAACTTTAAAAATTATAACATTTTTCAGAATATTAAATTATGACATAATGTAATATTATTCGTATATTTCGTAATGTCAGATAACGAAACCACTTTTGGAAAGGAAAAGGCGAGCGCGAATAAATCGGTGTCTGGACGAGCTGAAGGATCTCATGGTCGATGCATTGGAAGTAAGTAAATTAGCTTAACCAAATTTTACCATTTTTCAATCATCCTCCAATCGATGTACGAAGCGTGTACGTAATTCGGAGCGCTTATACGTTTATTTTATTACTTTGAAAATGTTTACTTTCACGTTCGCGTTATTTATGATCCGAAAAAAATTTTTTTCAATATCGTTTCTCAAAAATTGCAATGGATCGATAACACTATTATCGCGTGTACGAGTTCAAACTTAATATCATTGTTCGCTCGTTATATTTATCCCTCGCAAATAACTGACTCGCATATCCGTTCGATATCGACGATAAGTGCAATAGATTGGTCGAGCGAGCACGTGCTATGCTTTTTTTTCCCTCGGCGAACGGAGAGAAACCTTTGAAGGAAACCTGTGTTTCTTACTCGGTTTACTGGCTGCACTTACGATACACTTCGTTCCCCCTCTAATTTTATGAATCGCGCTTAGCAGGAAATGCATTCTCCGGCTGCAACTGCGCGTGCAGGCGATTTTGCGCTTAAATATTCCTAGAGCGTGGGAACCCCCGGGAGTGTCAATTAACAACGCGGCGACTGTGTAATTACGAAACATCCATTAACACTCGAATCATGATTATTATATTATTGTGCATTTTACTCGTTTCCCCCGTGTAGCTTTGGCTTTTGTTACGCTTCTACGGCGCACAGTGATCGGAAATGCAAGTTTAAACGGATAAAATTATGTTTTCTCATATTATAGTGTTAAAGGTGTTTTTATTAAAGATTTATGAGTTTTCAAGGGTAATATCAGTATTAATAATCACGGTTTTGCATATATTTTGTCCTCGTTTCAAAGCCAAATTAATGTCACGGTTGCAAGTTGGTGCAAAAATGCAATTATACCGTTAAAAAGCTCGCGAGTTGTACCACAACCTGTATCTATTGGTTATCGATCATTTTGGATCTTTTGGCAACTGCAATGAATATATCAAGGACCGTTTGAAATAACAATTATACTTTTGTTCAACATTGTACATTTATACAATTACGATACATAATGATTAATAATTAATTAATTAATAATAATAAACATTATAATAATACATATATTCATACATGTTGTACAACTTGTCAGATTTTCAATGGCGTAACTGTTTTTTACGTCGGCTTGCAACCGTGCGATCGAATAATTAAGCTTTGAAAAGAGGACAATATATGTATGGCCAAAATTGTAATTATTAATACTAATATTGTAAGTTAACTCAACGTTACATAAAGTATTACCCTTAAAAACGCATAAATCCGTGATGAAAACATTAAAAACACGTTTAATAGTACAATATTGAAAAAGAATAATTTTGTACGCTTAAACTTGCATTTCCGATCACTGTGCAGCATTGTAATTACACTTGATCATTTATTGGTTAGGAAAAACACCATTTGTCTGCGGACGTTTACGTTATTAAAAATGCATTCCTGCTTTCTATGATCGTGCTCGAGTAATATTTGTTTATCCCATTACTCGGGCGCGTTATATTCTTTTGTTAATAAAAGTTCACGCAACTTCGATATTTACGCGACTGGGCGCGTAGTAACAAACTTGGAAACTTAGAGAACCGTGAAATAAACATCACGAAGTAGAACTACCGGTGCAACAACTTAGCTTATAAATATTCACAGAGCGTGGGAACTCGGGCAAATTGCGTGCTTACAATTTTGCAATTGCGTCAGTATTTTACTTTATATATTGAAATGTCGCTGAAATAGTTTTTTTCACTTTACCCGATACAGCGACAATTTATTTCACAAGGAAATAGTCACGGGCTCTTCGTTCCAACAAAGCAACCGCGAAACAGTAAATTATAATATATACAAATGGAATTAACATTCCTGGGATACGAGCTTGATAATAATCAATTCTTCGTTTCGATCAATTTTATTTTTCCCCGTTCCCCCTTACGTTAGCGTCAACCGTTTCGTGGATATTTACGAATCGGCGTGAAAAGCGTAGTTAGTCTCACCACGCTAATTTCCTCGCTTAAACGTTATCGACCAATCGATACATCCAACATTGTTTAACCGACATTCAATCGGGCTTCGCGTTCCGCGTAAAACGATCGCTCGAAGTAGCCGCGAAGCGTGAAGTTTCCACGCTCAAGAGGCGCCTACGCGCGTTCGCCTTTGAAATCCAAATTCGTCTCGGTTCTTCCGTCTCGGGGATCACGTTAAACAAATAAACACGTACTTTTTCGTGGTACGATCGTGAGACAAGTCGCCGGTTCGCGCGAAGATCGTCTCGATAACAGCTTAGTTCACGGTTCGTGTAATCTCTGTGAAATTCCCCCCGCGATTTTTGTCCGCAATAAGGAAACGTGGCTCGGTGTTTGTTTAGTTGTGGCGTTGAGAAAGTCTTATTTCTGCGAACAATTTCTCAGGATGAGCCACGAGACAACAACCACGGTCGACTTTCTTTTTAGTACGAATGCGTTGAATCTAATTTTTAAAAAAGTGGACTTAGCGTTGTACGTAAAATACGGTACGCGTCACTAGCTTCGTCATTATTAACGTGTTACTAACGTCCGAAAAAATTATATGATGGCCTCTAGTTAAGTTTTATTGAAATAAATTTTGAATGGATTTAATGGTGCGAATTGCATTCTCACCCTCAAATGAAAACTAATCAGTTGTTCGAAAAAATCTGTTACTCGCCACTTTACCAGTTACATGAAACTGTTTGCCGAAACGGACCAAAAAAGGAAGTGCCTTTTTTACAGACGGAGGGAGAGGACATCAGTAAATTAGAAAAGGCTGACATTCTTGAACTGACAGTGCGCTATCTGCAGAGATTACAAGCTTCGCGATCTTCCGGGCCGCCGAGCCCGATTACAAAGGACGAGGAGGTTTCCGCTGAAAGTCGGTGGCTGTCCGGTTTTGGCCACTGTGCAGCTGAGGCCTGCAGATTTCTCTCGGCACTTCCAGGTGAAGCTGCGGAAAGGCTTGCGAGGCATCTCGCAGCTGGTCTTCAAACGAACCGGCAAACGAACTCATCGGTAATTATCTCAAGAATCAATGATCCGATCGCGACATATTAAAGGCGAAAGTCTTGCCAGTGAGATACGAGTGACTTCTTGCCATCATACGTGGCGCTGTCCAAAGATTTCCCACAAACGCTCTTTTTTAATACGATTCTTCTTTTATCGATACATGGAATGCCTGCAAAATACTGAGCGTAACATTTTTTTCAATTTGTATCCGGTAATACGAGGTTTCCGGAAAAAGGATTTGATCAGTGGCGGAACTACTCGGAACTACACCGAGACCCCGCAACGCGGGGAGGGCCCAAATCGGAAGGGGCCCAAAATGTTTACACTAAATATTTTTTAACTTTACTCAAATTATTCCCAGTTTAAATTGTTTTAATATAAAGTTGTTTTTTTTTCCTGGGCGCCCAAAATTATATATATTTTGCGAGGAGCCGAACATTTGTAATTCCGCCACTGGATTTGGATCTAGGAATGATGAGAAGAAAAATTAAACAAATTTCATGTGTTGATACTTCTCGTACCGCTGGTTTGGTAAATAACAGAAACTTCTTTATTTCTTTCCAGATAAAGGTAGATCTACTTACACCGACTCTCGTCAATTTGGATCGCACCGCTAATTTGATAGCCCCGTGCTCGCCAAGCCCTGGTATTGAAGCCACGAAAGTAACGTCTACCACTGAAATTCCACCGCAGAAACGAATTTCTTACAGTGAGCTCAGCACGGACGAAACGTCTTGCGATACGACTCACGGTAACTCAACGTCAACGTTAAACAATAATCAGAAATCTGCGAGCAATTACAACTTCGAGGTGAAGAGTTCGAGAGATCGACGAGCATCGATGAAAAATAAATCGAATGAATCGGAAATGAGCATCGAGGACGAGGAAGAAATCGACGTTGAGCGCGTGGACGAGGTGGATCCGATGTGGCGGCCGTGGTAGCTCACGTTGAATTTACTTTTGCCGATTAAACCTCGTAAATTCATTCTTTCCGAGTGTAATTGAACGTGAATCGTAAATTTCGCCCATTACAAAGTATTCGAGAATAATATCGATTCAATGTTACGAAAGCTAAAAGTTCTTTTCCAAGCGCTTGGATTTAGTGGAGTTAAAAATTTCGATTAGAAGTAAGGATATGTTAAGAAATATATATTTTGCTATTTGGCTTTAAATAAATAAAGTGTGTTTGATCGTTGCTGCACGAAACTACTGCGCGTGATAATATGCGCGAGCAATAATATGATATCAGTATCGATGATCGTAAAGGTGTTTTAACGTGTACTGTGATGTATAGGGTGATTCATTGAAGTTTTGGAATTGGAGAAAATGGGTTCGTTTTTAGGTTGCTCGGATTAAATGAACCACCCTGTATATTTGTATTAACATAACGTGGAGAATAGAAAGACTGGTACTTTAACATTTTCTTCGTCAGACGATGTGACCAATTACTTTTTATACTTATTAAAACGTTGGCTCGTTTCGATCAGCACCCAAATTTTGTCTCGTTCTAAGTTGACGGTAATAGCGAGTAGCTTTTAAGATATATTGTTCTTACGGTCGATATTTTTTATTAAGTTTAAAGATATGTGTTTGTTCTTGTTAAGATAGGATAAGGGAAACGTTAATTGCTTTTATGGTATAGTTTATGTGTAGAGAAAATAGCGCATTATACATACATAGAAATATTTATTGGAAGTTTCACATTTGACTTGACACTTCGTACGTGATTATACTGTGATAGGAGTAAGAATATATTTATAATTGATTGCACGAATATTCCACAACCAATTTTCAATACAAACTTTGATACCTCCGTATCGATGGCTTTTTAAATCCTTACTCAGTTCCTTCTTTATTAATTGGTACTACTTGGAAACTACTTGTGCTTAAAGTATGACATATTCTGATGAACCAATCAGTTCTACTAAAACTTTATACAGAAGTAGGAAAGAAACCTCAAGCAGCAAAAGTGGTGCGTCAGAATAAATGCTTTTTCTTCGGTGCAGCTTTTAAACTATAAGAAGAAACATTAACCCTAGAAAGACAATCTATTTCTGTGGGATGTAGGTGGGTGCTGAATATTTTTATCTCTTTTTACTTATAACTCGCAGTGTGCTGTCTATTTCAGCCAACAGAATCGTCAGCCAGAATTACCGTAGGATAGCTGCGTCGCAGCAGTAAGTGCTCTTAGTACTTTACGCATAGCTATGGTGCGCATCCGCGAAATGTCTAACCACCTTGAAAGTCGTCTAAAACATGATTATCTTTCTAGGGTTAAGAAAATAACTATCACGGAAAGATGGATTGAACAAGTTTGAATTTGAATTTATTAATAGTCAGAGACTCCGAATTGTGTCCATAGACTTATGCATGAGTATACAGAGTACAATGCTAATGTATTACATACATACTATAATCTTAGGTTAGCAAAAACTTATTTTAGATGTAATTGCACTTTTGAGTTTAAGATTGTTATAACACTTCAAACAAGGCTAGTCAGACTTGTACTCTAGTATCACGAGTTTGAGCATAACTTTAACAGTTATATTAACGTTTATTAAATACAAAGCAAAACAATATTTACTACTCGGTTAATTACACTATTTATTGTTCAAATGTAGAAACTAATCATATATCTAATATTAGGGCAGAGAAATTGTTTTTATATTGAGCCCCTGATGTCAAAACGTAGGAACTAATGTAATTCTGATCGTGGCAAGTTATAGCACTAGTTACCACTTACCGACGTAGCGAAAGATGCCATCTGGCGCCGCTTAGGCGAATAAAAGGGAAGAACTTTTACGATGAGGGAACTCTAAAATAAGTCTTCGCTAATCTAAGATCATATTATGTACTCTCACCACGGCGGGACTGTATATTTGTCGTATTTTTTATACTTATGTACAAGCCTATGTACTCGATTCAGAGTCTTTGACTATTAATAAATTCAATACAATCAGCGTACATAAGCAGAATTTGTAATCTACTACTACAAAAATCCCGACACTAATGTAATTATAACCGTCCAAGAGACAAAGCTACTTATGACTTACCGTGGCGATGCTGTGCCCAAGTAAACGCCTTCCCAGGTAACTGTCGAAAACTATGTTTCTCACAAAATTGAAGTCTATATACGGCCAGCCATCTCAATCGCACGCGCGAAGTTCTTGTTTCGTACCTCGCATTGAAGACTTTTGCTTGCACTTATTTAAGTGTTAAGTTTCTTCATTAACAGGTGCTTACCACGTGCCGCTAAAATACATTGCGCAAATGGAGGTCACTTTGGTTGGTTACCTGATCACGTCTGTCACCAATTCGTGGGCTTGTTAACACACAGATTAATAACTCATCGTCAGTCGGAAAAAACCCAGTAATATATAGTTTGAAACTCAACAGTTCAATAAAATGGAATTTGGGGTGTGGGATTTCACAGGTGAGTAGGCTAACGAAAGGGTTGAGTTTTTGTGAAAAAATTAGTTCTGCCGGTTGCCGAAAGAGGTATTTAGTTCTGCCTAGGATCGCCACATTACCTACGTAGAAATAGCGCTGGGGTGCCATCTACCTGCGAAACAACCTGAATCTCTGTCCCCGCTTGCCAAAACGTTGAAACGACACGTGTCTCTGTTCGTACCGACAGCAGACACTGTTTGGAACTTACTTTTTACCTTTTATTACCGAGCGTGAATAACGTGATTCATTGAATTTATTAATAGTCAGGGATTCTGTTTCCAGTCCATACACTTGTACATAAGTATACAAAAAATACAAAAAAATATATAGAGTACATAATATAATCTTAGATTGGCGAAGACTTATTTTAGATATAATTGCACTTTTGAGTTTGAGATTATTATAATACATCAAATAAGACTAGTCAGACTTATATTCTAATATCATGAGTTTGAGGCTGATTTTAAGAATAAAGTTAGCACTTATGAAGTGCAAAACCTACTAATAATTAATACTAGGGTATGTGACACATTGGCCCACAGTAAACATAAATAATTATTGACTTATAGCCTAATTCTCATTATTTAAACCAAAGTATTACTACAAAAATTACCTATAGTAGTACAATCCTGTTAGCCTCGATATAATCACTATTGTACAGAGTAATATATTGCGTTTGAAAAACAAAGCAGACAAAGAATATTATAAGTATAAAAACATGGTTGGAATCGAGCAGTGGTTCCCAACTCAACATTAGGCACGGACCGCTTTTGTAAATATACCACCACCACGTACCACTACTTAATTCCACCCCTCCACCCCCCCAAATTTCCACTTATTTCTTAATAATTTATACGTATATACATAGTAAAATCAACAATACAGTAAATGTTGTGGAAACGAATTCTTTGGCGCCGCAGCCAAGTTGAGATGAATCCATATGTGTATAAAATAATTCTCTATAACAGAGGCGGCTAACTGGGTCTCAAATGAGCCCGTGAGGGGAAAGCAGCTCGGATTGGATACCACCTCCAGCGACTCTGTCACGAGTTTGTTCGCGCGAGTCTTTTGTTCTTTCGTATCCGTTAACGCTACAATGACAGAGGTAGGTATTTAAAGAACGGGTGTTTCCTACGGTACGCGATAGAGTGCTGTCTTTCTCTTTGTTAGTCCGCCTGCACCGCGGAGAGTAGTAGTGAGAGAAGCGAGAGCGGCGGGGAAGGGTACGCTTGCACTCTGTTAGCCGACTCTGCTCTATAGTATATGTATGACTGTATGTAGGAGAATTTCGGGTAGCTCCGGACACTTGGCTTCCTACGAAACTAATTGTGAGCCGAACAAATAAAAAATATGTCGTGTCTAAACAAATGCAAAACGCGTAAAAACATACGTAATTTCATAAAGGCGTGTGCGTCGAGCGAGATACAAATATAGCGAGTTTTGTTCCCGGCTGCAATCGTCCTTACGCTCCTATAAAACTTCTGCAGTACTTCATATCATATACAAAACAAGTACTATCATATACAAAACGTAAGAATCCCGACGTAATCTGTGGATTATATTATTGGAAATTTCATATACTTTACAATTACAGTAATGTTTATTTGATTTTGCTTATTATTTAAATGCTGTTATCAAAAACATAAACTGTAACAAGAGGGTAGCCCCGAACCCAAGCCTGTCGGTAACCGCGGACACTTTTTAAAGTTTTTTTTTAACAAACAGTGAATAGTTTTTGAGTAATTAGCTTGATTACAGGAAGTTTAGTGAAACATATATGAATACTTCTAGGACTGGCACAAAAATGATTGGATGTTATTAGGTTTCCACGGCTCCTCGCAGAAAGAATTGAACGTGAAAAATGCCCTGCCAGATTGGCGGTGGAGGGAGGGAGAGAGAGCGAGAGCGAAGGAACCGAACAGAGTATCGCGAAGAAATCGTTGGAATTCGTCGCTGTTACGAAGTTTGCAACAGTCTCTCTACGTTGACGCACTCCCAAACGAACGAACTCTTCAGCCTTTTCATTCGCGTTCTAGACGAACTACGCAACACCGACGAATTTCGCTGATTTCTTCGTCATGTTCCCCTCGGACACATCTTTTTCTCGCGCCATCGAATATTGCTTATTCCTCGCATCCTCGTAACTAGTAACTGATCATCAGTATGCTGAAGACGAGTATTCACTATTTGCAGATCAGAAAAAGGTACCTGAGAAAAATGCGGCCTGATTGGTTGTAGCGTTTGGGCCCTATCTATTCCAACACAACCATGGAGACGGGGCACAGGCATTTTTGCCATTGACCAAATTGCCACGCACACTAATAAACTCGTGTAGAAATGCCCGACGAAGAAAACAAATCAGACGGTTAGGGACTGATTGTGAGTGGGACAAAGTGATCGTGCTGCCGTGGCGTAAGAAAAGAATATTTGTTACCCTGTAAAGTACCCCAACTAGGATTTACCTGTCCCTCACGAAAATAGGACTCCTACTACTATGTTACGGTAGGCTGAAAGAGCGTCTGAAGTGGTGGTAGGGGAACCCACTCTTGCCTTCGCACTTCGGACCGCCTCAGGTGCCTTCTTTTGATCTGCGAACAATACACTGCATGGAGATACGTTGGTATATGCATATGTCGCACGGCCCCACATTCAGTCGACGTCGATTGAATCTAGCCTGCGATAAAAAGCCCGCGGGCCGAGAGCTCCACTCAAGCGACGCACAGTGGTCCAGATCGCATTTCTGGCTGGCCAAAACTATTATTTCATAAAATATTGAACTAAAACTTATAGAAATTGGTGTAGGTTGACCTACTTAACATACCTAACTTACTTATAATGCAATAACAACCACATTTTTAATAATAACCATATAATATTATATAAATTTTCTTTTTTCAATTTTTTTAAAATGTAGGTTTGGGTATAGAATATTCTTTTTTTTAAATTTTAATTTTCCTCATTTTTTACATTTTTATAATATCTTTCGTCGTTTTTATTCTGAATCCGTTATGCATATGTTTCGGAACACCTGATTTCTGGTTAAACTATTGGTTTTCCTTTAGTGCTCTTGATTTAAATTTCTGGATGTTGAACATTTTTTTTCTGTTTTTTGTCGTTCAAAAATTGTTGTTGTTTCTGTTTTCTGTTGTTTAAACATTTTTGTTTCTTTGTTTCCCGTTGTTAAAAAAAATGTTGTTTCTTTGTTAATACTATATTATTATTATTTATACTTTATTATTATTATTTATATTTTTTATAATTCGAGGAATATTAAAAATTAAATATAAATACTGTAGTATTTTCTGATGAATTTCCATTTTCCTTGGATGGTTTTTTATTTTTATTTAATTTTTTGTCCGATAGTCGTGACAAAAGATGCAAAAACCCAATTGTTTAGTGAATTTTTTGTTTAATATTAAAAAAAAACAGGTCGCACACCCACCAAACCCTGTTTATTGCAATTGTTGAGAAAGTGCCCATTTGTAAATGTATAAACATAAGGATAACCGATTGTTTTTTTAACTGTCGATGACGTCATATCTCTAAAAATAGGGTATCTGTTGGAAATCAAAATACGTCACTGAATAGAATGAGAACAACTACAAAAATTTCATCTAAGAGCAATAAACAAAAAAACAATAGTTTGGCCATATGTCCAGACCCAGCATAATTCTCTTCTCGTAACCAGAACTTCTACCTAGAAAAATATTCATATCTCGAAAAGTCGCAAGTAGACGCAAGTTATCAAAGAAGCATTTTAAAGTATACATATTTGCCTTTTAGAAAAAAGAATGCGTGAACCTCTATTCGTCCCTACTTTTTTTTGGCACTCCAAAATAGGTAAAAACCCAATTTTTATGAATACATTACAGCTAGAAACATTTATTCCAGTATAAATATATGAATTAAAATAAAATGGAACCTTGAATATTCAACAGAAATGTCTCCCCTTCAATAATATTAACACTAATCTTTCTAAAATTTATTTTAAGTTAAGTAAAATAATTTTTAAAGAAACGTAATCCAATGTCTCGTTTCATACAGTTCAACGTTCTTTCTATCTTTGACAAGGCTAACCTATAGTAAAGTCGTAATTATTAATATTAATATTGATATATTCGTGATCAGTAGCTAATACTGAACAGATATACGTAAAAATATAATCCATTTTTCGATATCAAAAAATCGACGTTTGGCCAGCTAGAAACGCGATCTGGACCACGTCGCGACGTGGACATCCCTATGAATGCAACTAAACGCGTGGGGATGCGTGGCCGTGCGACATATCCAAGTACCGATGTATTTTTCTCCTTAATATCCACAACGTATTTACTGGTTTTAGCATAATACGAACATCCTGCTATAGTCTGAATTGCACTAAGCGAGTAACTGCAACTAATATAATATATCTCTGGGTGGTTTATTATGACTTTGAAAGCTAGTAAAATGGCGTAACATTTAGCCGCGAATACGGAACGTTCCGCATTTCTCTCATCACTTTCGAACCATGAAAACTGAAAACAACCAGCAGGACTTACCGACATTGGAAAAACACTAGGGCGCCATCTATCGCGAACTCCGGGAGCGATTGGAAGTAATCTTTAAAAATACCGGTAACAATCACGATCTTCGACCAAGGTCTTGCCATAAGGCTACAAAGTGATTTTAGTTCTGTTATCGCCAATAGATGGTACTACTTACTCTATTGAATTCATAATTGTACAGTGACTCGAAACTCGAAATCAAGTGCACAGACTTATACACGGGTATATTAGAAATTAAATAGATAAAATCTGTTCTATTAAAATCTATATGCTAGATGGTAACATTTACAGGTTGTTGGTTGGTGATAAATCATCCAAATAGTGTACGCTGCTCGCCATAATGTAAAAATAATTGACTATTTAGAGAGTAACTATATCATTTTCACAGCAAGCGTTACACATTTTTTGTAAACTCGTTTCTAGCAGAACAACCGTAAAATCCTTCTTTTCCCGTCGGATTCACCGATTTTGTGATTCGTTTCACTCACTGATCTACGACTTCCTATTTTTTTTCAGTATCGACGCTCTCTTTTCGGTCTCTTATAGTTCCCGGTCTCATAAATGAGTAATCTTCCCATAACCATCCTATGGAAAAATCAGATTCCGCAGTCCGATTGAGAATGATTTAATCTAACGTGGACTTCGATTTATGGCTCCGTTTCTTCTAACCTAACGCGAAACACTAATACTCCGCTGTACTTTTTTACATTTGCTTTCTCCTACGACCGGTCGAATAATGCCTGAAAAATAGCTTCCGCGTGAATAGTTCAGCCAACGTTCACTCTCGTCCCGTTTCCGAACGCGACGAAAGGAAATCTCGTGAAAGAAACCGCCAATGATTTAACGGACAATTTAAAAACAACTCGTTCGACGTAACTCGGTTGCCTACGGTTCACCGAACGGCGAACGGTAAACAGGAAAGGTCATCTTCCAGTTTCCTCTTTTCACTCGTTTGACATTTACACTGTAAAGTCGGTGTTCGACGCCACTCAAATCGCGGGCATCACAATAGAGTCGGCATAGAAGCAAAGCTTTTGCTGTGACCGCATCACCATATTTCTGTGGGCCTTAGGCGGTGGGTTTAAAAGTGCCGCCATTTTGATTTGTCGCCGGCAATTGTCAATGGGCCCAATTGTCGAAGGAACGACGCATCCTCGCTGAAAGGTCTCGATAGGCCAGCCATGAAGAGGAGACTTCTTCGTCGCTACTCTTCTATCTCTTTTACCTGTGTGTGGTCCACGATCATTGTTGGATACAGATTGCCCACGGGCAGGATATCCCCATTTTGTCAAGTTTCGTTGTACGGGTACGTTATATCGAATCCAGTAAACCGAATATATTATCTTGCAGTTGTTCCGTACGAGGGGCACGATCGAAAATTAGTAGCAACGCCTACATAGACATAACATCTACATAGACGTTTCATACCAAATCGCGTCGCAGGTTTCAGGTATACAGCCGAGTCAGGATGCAAACCATTAAATAACAGCTCGTGGCTTGATAGATGGGTCGCATGCCAATCGTTCTTGTTGGCAAGGCGGCCCATTAAAGCGCATGGGTCCCACTCTCGAAGTTGGCTCGCATTTACAGTCCAGCTCTCCAATGCGGAAAGCGCGAGCGAGAGAAATTTTGCGGGAGTATGAGAGTGAGAGAGAGAGAGAGACGGGAGGATGAGAGAAAAGGTGGAGAGAGATGCAGAGAGAGAGAGAGAGAGAGAGAGAGAGAGAGAGAGAGAGAGAGAGAGAGAGGAATAGGGATACCTCCTGCGAAGAAAAGAGAAAGACCCAATGGAAGGAGAGAAGCTCGGGCCTTCGAGAGCTTGGCCCGCAGTTAATTGCCAGCATTTAATGAGCGCTCTTTGACGCGCCGCGCGAACCGCCGCTGTAACACTCGTAATGGCCGGTGCTTTTCTGACGACTGCACCGTATCCACTTTCCGTCTATGTGCGCGCACCTATCCACGTACATACGTACTCGCGTCGAATGGTAAATAAAAATAACGGCATACGAGGATTATCGAAGCTGACTTCGTATCGATTATTGACCATTCATAGATTAATTGTTTTGCTAACTACGATAGCCGATTAAGAATGAACCGTTAAGCATTATCATCGCGATTAATTCCAAAGAATATTGTTAACGTTCTATTAACAGTACTTCAATAATTTAGACAAGCTAGAATACTAGTGGCACAACTTCCTACTTCAACCGGCTAACAAATTTGTTGTTTCAGTGCGACAGCGGATTGGTGGTTGTCCGACGATATTGCCAGTATTGTTGAATCCTCCGGGGATTCATTCCCTCGATCGAACACTTTGGAATTTCGGAAAACGGCGCCTGAATGGGATCCGTTGCTCGTGAGACTATTCCCGGGGCACCATGATCCACCTAATTGTTTGCTCCATTCAACCCTTTCCTCGTGCGTGGGCGCGGCTCGTTCATCCCCTTTTCCAGACTTTAGGCTTGCGACAGAGGTAGAGAGAGGGTGGGAGAGGAGAGAGGGTACTATTACTCATGCATTGACGTATTTTGACAAGTTTCTCGGTGTCGTACAGTGGAGACAGTTTACCCTCCTACCGGTACGAGCATAGTCCTGACAATTTGCTAGCAAGGACTCGATGGGCGTGATTCCGACGACTATTAATTTTACGAGACAGAATTTTTTTGAAAACTTGTCGCTGTGCACCGCGCGTATTGTCGCAAGGTGTATGGCGAGGTCCAGGAGAACGAATAATTTTACTGGCCGCGTGATATAGTGAGCCAGCCACGGGAGGATTACTTCAAGATTTCAGAAAATCTTTCTAACCGACGCGTTCGTTCGTATTCGCCGATCTTCCTGCGATTTTTATTTTCAAGCGATGCTCATAAAAGTACGATTTTTATTAAATTTACTCTAAAATCGGCTTAAATCTAGATCATGCACATCTCTGGATCTTCGGATATCCAAACTTTTTTTTACTCTATCAAGTGCATTTCGGGGATCACGAATCCTCGAGCAAAAGTTGACGCTTGGTTTTAGTTCCGGAGATATAAGCACTCGAAGTATGGAAAATGACAGATTAGAGCTCACTGCCCGTTCTTCTCGTTGACATACTTGCGCGCGCATCACTACGTACCACGATGTTTAACATCTTGTTTGCTTTAGAAATAATTTCCACACTGACATAAATTAACCAGAATCTACATATAATACTCGTATCTCGCTGAATTTAAAATCCTAGAAATTACAATAGATCAAAGATATCAAACATTCTCCGTATAACACGCCAGGTTCAATTTTTCGTATAGAAATTTTGAATAGATATCTGGGACATTTTCATCGGAGAAACTTGGCTCACGTGAATCATTCCCGACAGACCGATTGATCATTCGAGCAGCAGGTGCTTTTGAAATCCTGGCAGGTTTGTGGAGATCCTCGCGGTGATTCAAGGTATATTTTGGAACCAACTCTTGGGACGGATTGTCGAACCGAAGAATCGGAAGGTCTCTGTTTACCGGTGATGGAAGTCGCTCTTGAGAGTTCTATTTCGATTGTTCGATATTCGACCAAATTGTTACCTTTGTCTCGATATTGGTTTTCGAAGAAACGTTCGGTATCGGGGCTGTACGACAGAAAAATTTGTAATCTCCAGAGAGAAGAATATGATTTCATTGTACCGAAATTTCATTTCGCGGAACGAGATCACCGTTCGAGATGTACTCGTATTTCGATTTAACGAACACGAAATATCGATGCACCCTGTTAACCGAGTTAATTAACGCAAACCATTCCCTCCAATTTACTAACCGGAAAATCAATTATATCAGAAAATCCAAAATAATTTCACTTCAGCCGTCGCGCGCCAAGCGTAATACAATACGCATAACCGAGAGCGGTTAGTACCATTCGAGTGGAAGCAGCGAACCAATTAATTCTGAAAGACAGATATGGCGCGTTTTCACTTTAATCAGAGCCGAGACTGAAGAAACTTCACCGAGAGGCATTTTACGTGAAATTTATGTAGTCCCTCGAACGCACGAGAAACGAAGCGCGGAGTCCGCGATCGGACACGCTGTTGCACAGTGCTGCTCGTCATTAGGGGGATAATGCATATCTTAATGATTACGAAACGAAACACTGACACGGGAGTGGATACGTAAGAGCGGCGGTGAATGGTGAAACGGGGCCCGCAACGGGGGCCCCATCCACAATCTCGCGACCGTCCCACGCTTCTGCAATCAGCTCCCCATAAACTACAATCACGACACGTGCTATCCTGCGATGTGAATCCTGGCGATCCTGCGAATAGGCGATAGGCAGATTAAATCCATCGGGATAGGATTTGGAAATGTCTGGGTGGCATAATGGACTGTGAAAATTTACTAAATTACGAGAGATCCTCTGTTGTATCATTCAATTCGAAGATCTTCTCAAATTCACGTTGATAATACGAAATTGAGCGCATGGAGTAGCGAAGATACTCTCGTTGCAAAGTTTTCGAGATGCAAGAATGTTTGATCGTTCCGATATCTTTCTAGAAAATTGACTATAATATGTCCCAAACACCTGCGAACAAATTGCGCAAAACTGAGGATGGACGTTGAGGATGAGGTTGTTGTGCAAACACAAAAATTGCCCAAACATGCCCTCTGACGACGCAGCCTGTTTATCTGTAATAATGGCTCCTGTGTCGGACGTTGGCGTTAAACAAAGAAAAAGGAAGCAGAGAGTCTAGACGAAGGAGTGGTTAAAGAAAAGATCTCTTTTTAGCCACGCAAATCTGCTCAAAGAACTTAAAACAAAATTCTCTGGGATTTATCAAATCGGCCATTTGAAAAACACTAACTTTTACTTCTACGTGTGAAAAGAAACTACAGTTACTACACAAAGTGTCGCACGAAATTAATATACGATAGAATAGTTGCGCAACGCTACTCGACTACTGCAACTAGTTGCGCAACACGTCAAATAGCCGCGTACACTATACAAGAGTTCGGCAATAGATAGCCCGCGGTCCGAATCCGGACCGGGAAGGAGAAATAAATGGACCGCCAAAAATATTTTGCTTTAATGTTGGTTTCTTTCCATTATTTAATTGTCTCTGTATACCCAGAATAACTTGCTAAACAATCTGCACGTAATTTATATTTAATCTATTTTTTGGATGTAATTGATGATTACGGCGGCATTCATTGTTTATCGCTATTTATAATAATAGTAATTGCCACGATAACTAATATTTTTTTTTTCTATACCTCGAAATTTTTGTTTTAAATCATCCGGACCCGTTTAGAAACTAATTGCCGACCCCTACACTATACAATTGTTTGCACAAAAACCTCTGTTGTGCAATTTCTCCGCAGGTGAATGGGGCCTATAACCTTATCGGTTTGCGAGTACCGGTATTATACCCGCGGAAGGCTTGCGCGTACAATACACACGCGGGTACTCGTAAACCGGTAAGGTTATTATCAAATTTCTATAAATATATCGGGTCGATTAAACGTTCTTGCGTGTCGAAAAATTTGCACGAAAGCACCTTCCCGACTGCATGTGTTCAATTTCGTATTATTAGCGTGGATTTTAGGAGATCCTCGAATTGAATCATATAAGAGAGAATCTCTAGCAATTTAATAAATTTTTACAGTCTATTATGCCATCCAGGCATCTCCAAAACCTATTCCGATAGATTAAATACATCTGTCCTCTAGGCCAGTGGTCGGTAAAGTCATTAGTCAGAAGAGTCAAATATGAGCAGTACAACGGTTTAAATTTCCTTTGGAAGCCAAATTTCTTTAGAAATACTTTGTTTTTGAAAGTCGCTTAAAACTAGGTACGTTGAATAAAAACAAATATACTTTATAATAATTCCATTATTATTGAAACATTGTCTATCGAATAAAAATTTTTTAAATATATATGAAACACGTCATTTGTGGAAGAGCCACATACATATGCCTCGCGAGCCGTAATTTGCCAAACACTGGCCTAGACGTTTCGATGCGTTCAATTATCGTTGTGGATTTAGATGATCATCCAATTGAATTATATTATAACCTAAAATCTCTCGCGATTTAATAAATATTTGCGGTACTGAAAAATATCACGGTATTTCATTTCCCTCCGTATTTAAGGAACTCACGGGACCGTGTTTACGATTACCTCGATTGATTCCGCGCCGGCAACTATGCAAAGCATCAACGAAATCGATGCTGCGCAAAATCCCAACGTTCCCTCGTAAGCCACGTGCATTAACGCGGCTGAGTTCTAAGGCCCATTGTGTTGGATTATGATGCTCGTCCGGATGATTCCACCTTGCTTTTCGGCCGATCTCCGAGATGATTACACGCGAATCAGACGAGCTGCCTTCGTCTCAGCGGGGAATCTGCCCAAAGTCTCTAATGTCCCGAGGAAAGAGAAAAAAGTTTGATCGTTGACAAATTAAAGTAACGGGCCACCTTGTCTTCCTCGGGGAACGTTAATCTCGTGGTTTGCATACGCGAGACGCGTTCCGAATCACTCCCGCCTGGCATTTTCGATTAACTCGCGATTTTCGTGAAATTACATTCGCAAAAAATAAATTATTATAAAACGCGAAGGAAGGATTAATTATATCGATTTCTCTCCGCCTTAACGGCTAAGTCGTAAAAAAAATGATGCGTGAAAGTACGATCGCTCGTAGACAAGTTCCATTAAACAAAATCATTATTTCTTCCAAGTTTCATGATTATTTTGATGCCCTGTTCGTATCGGCTAAATCACTATCGTGGGATGTGCGATCGAATCCTTTTGAACGACAAAAAAGAAATTACGGTTTAAGAAGAACACCGATAGACGAATCGGATAAGTAAATTGAATCGCTTATTTGGGAAACTCCCTAAACGTCAAAAAAATAACGTCGGCTGCTTTGTGTTTCTTTCGTTTTTTCCCCCTCCCCAGTAAATCATTGAGCTGAAACGACACTGATATCTAAAAGAGTGAGTCGTCTAGTCCCTTTTGTAATTTTTGGAGTTTAAAGAAACCGTGTAAGTGTCGTGCAACAGTTTTTTTTATCAATCATCTTGAAAAGTAAAGAAGTGCACTTAGGGGGTTTCTGAAATAAATGTTTCAATTAATGATAACACTTTATAGTAAAGTTTCTAATACCTTTCGCTTAATCGCAAGCGAATAGCTGTGCGATTGCCCTCGACTTCCACTTTCCACTTTTTTAACCGAACAAAAATATTAAAACCTATTACTTTTATTCGCGTAAGATGAACCGCGCTGAATTATTTTCCAGCTGGAATGTAAGGCACTAGATATGTCAACGGGAGAATATCATCTGTCGGAAGTTCCTGAAAGAGCATTAATTAATTTTACAACTGCACGATTCCAATATCGGGCAGAGTAAATACTGAAGTACATACGTCTACTGATATTTTATTTCTTTATTACGATCGTTGCGGTTTTATCATAGAAACCGAAGGAGAGACTAGTCGAATAGAGGATCGGTGGAATTCCGCGATTCAATTCAACGCCCGATTACTTGGCAAACGTAATTAATTTTAATTAACGATGCGAATCGAATTACGATGGAGGGCAGTACCGTGAGCACCGGTGAAGCGGATCTGTCTGAACTTTATTCGATCTCATCGGCTGAATCACGCGATCCTGGTTTTGCCGGTGTTATCCCCGCGTGTTTCGCGATGCGCGTTGACGAGTGACCAGCTTTTCAATTAAACCGCGGGTCAAGTATGAAACGGGAGGGATATGCGTCGAGATTGCATCGTTGTCGTTAAGCGAATTCCGAGAAACGTACCTTTTCTCAATTACGTTAGAAACAAAATATCCTTTAAATAACGCACGTAAGAAATTATAGATCTCCTGAGCTTCTGGTTAAAAAGAAAAATAGCGTCGCAAAGGAAGAAACTGAAGATCGGATATTTTTCATACAGCGTAAACGTTAACATTTATCCCAGGTCTAGCTCACTCCATTGAAATGAAAGGGAGTTATAAGAATTCACCGTAGATACGAGACGTCTGCACCCCCACTCCCGTGGATCGACTTACTCTCATTAAGAAAAAGCCATCCCATTAGAAGAAACTGAAAATCGGATACGTTCTATCGAACCTAAACGTTAAACGTTGATCAGAAACGTTTATCCGGGGTACCGCTGACTCCATTAAAATCAAAGGGAGTCGTGACGATTTACCGTGCAGGACGACCCCATCCCCTACCCCCATGGATCAACTTACCGAATCCAGGATGAACGTAGGGTAACGCGTCGAGAGCAAGTCAGAGACCGGCCTGTTTGGCTCGTGGGAGGAGAGCGGAAGGTCGGGCGGAGTCAAGTGAAAGACCACCTCCACATTTGCCAAGATCACCTTCCAGGTGACCAATACACCACTCGTGCAGAGCCATCGGCCAGGTGAGACACCTTGGACCCAGGCGATCCCTCCTCGTAAGGGCCCCGGCCAGAAAGGCGGAGCATTCTTCGCGTACCAGCCTTTCTTCTCCCTTTTCCTTGCCTTCCTGCTAGTCTTTCTTCGAATCGCCGGTCGGACAGTTCGAGCTGAGAGCCCGGAGCAAACAGGTCTCACGATCGTCCTGCCTCGCGTTTCGGAGCAACTCGAGAGTCGAACACACCGTTTTCCATTCTTCGTCGTCGAGTTACCGAGTTCGGGTCACACTTCGATTCACCGAAGATCATACGTTTCGTGCGCGTTAACGATAAGGGGACTACGTTATCCCTGCTCGAGGACTCATCTTCCTCGACGTTGCGCGGCTGACGAGGCCCGATTAAGTTTCAAGTGTCGCGAAGATCGAGGCTTTTCGATCGGGTGTTACGCGTCAGTTGATTGGAAGCACTCGGAATAAGAAAAGGACGATACTCTCTTTTTTGTTTTTGTGGTGGATTGGTGAACGGGGAGAGTTCGAGGGCAGCAGATTAGTTAGATGGCAGTCAGCACGCTAAACATGGCTCCGTATTTCACTGCATACCCCTTTCAAGGTAAGATTCTTACGAGATTGCTACTTTTTTAATTTTTATACATATCAATCGGGTAGTGGGGCTTATCGATCGATGGTTTATAAACTTAGCTGTCATACGCGTGTTAGTGATAAAAACTTTGGTTCGATTAAAAATAAATGAATGTATAGAAGTAGCTGTTTAGATACTTGTACGCTTTTGAATACAAAATATTACACCCATAGCAATGGTGAAAAGACAGTAAAGCGGCGTTGCGATTTTTGTTTTTATCAAATAATTTTTGTACTGTTAAAGAAGTGACAGAATGTTTTAAAATGCGTGTAAGCGTCAAGTAATTTGTGGTAACAAATTTTTATAGAGAGGAGAATGTTTATGTTTGTACATCGATACTAGACGGATTAATATACTATTAATTATTATTAATATTAATATTAATTTCCAAGTTCATTAATATGCGACGCCAAGTTTGCATTAAAAATGGTCTCCAGAAATTAGGTATGGATTACTGCGGTTAATTATTAACATGATTTCAATGACATGAAAGTGCATAGAACTTTGCCGTCGCTTCCCGCTTCTTTCCGTTTTCTCGTTTCCATCTCTCGATTTTAACATCGAAAATTACTCCGAACACAATTTTGCACTATATAAAAAAGCACCAACAAGGTGTCCATTTTGTTGTTAAAAAATTGTTATTAAACACGATTTCTTTGCTCGCAAACATTCTATTTCTGATAAATCATTTTATTTCCATGCAATTGCCGTAAATAACTTTGTAACATACAATAAACTGTCAATTTTAGTGTCAAAATATAATAGTTTAATCATCTAAAATTCGTATCGCCTAATTAAGTCGAATAATCGACGTTCCACCGTAATCGAACACATACTCATTAGCCACGCTTGTAACATAGTAATTGCAATACGATTACGAATAACGAGTGATCGAACATTTTTTATATAACGCGATAATAACAAACTACTTACGCACATAGGACCTGTATCAAATCCTGGACCCATTCTACTATAGTAACGCGTAAACGTGCAAATATTTCCACAAACTTAGAAACACCGTATAGTCTCGTACAAGTTACTCAGATTTTGATTAAACATCAAAACACCCATCGGACACAAAATTCCTCCACAAGAAAAACTTACTGCACCCAAAAAATATAAACATTTCGTTTCATAACAGTCAATACATCAGAGCACCGGTATTGCAATCGCTATTTCAACGTTTCGGTGAAGGAAAAACCGATCGAGGAGCGAGAAGAAAACTAGAAACACCGTATAGTTTCGTATAAATGACTGATTTTCATTAAATCCCAAAACACCCACCAAACGTAAAAATTTTCCCACAACAAAAACGGCGGTACCACGCCTAAAAAATATAAACATTTCATTACACAAAAGTCAATGTACCTACCACCCGTATTGCAATGCTTCCGTCCAACGTTCGGCGACGGAAAAACCGATCAAGGAGCGAGAAGAAAATCTGACTTTCGAATAAACCGCGACGACCCGGCCACGTAGCTCGTGGGCGTCGGGACGTGGAAGAGTTAAGGTACGTACCCGGAGAGCCGTGGGTACCTAATGTCTGATATCGGATAAGCCTCGGGCGACGGCACGTTGATTGAAGCCTTCGCAACTCGGAACTCACACCGAACGTTAAGTACATGCATCCCCATAGTACACGCTGGATACTCCCACACGGGCATACGTACACGGGCGCAAAACCTTTTCCTCCCTTTGACCGCCCCACGCCCCCCTTCCCCTCCCCCTCCCACCGTCGGTTGAATCGAACCGCCCGAGTAGAGTCCCCGATCGCGAGGACGTCGGGCCCCGCCGATCGGATTGTTTGCGCAATTCGTCATTTATCGTGAGTTACGAAGCTTTAAGTCACGACGGATGGGAGATTTGATTGATTCTTGATTACACGTTGAGGCCGGTGAATGGATAGTTTGCTTTAACCCTCGGTTGGTGGGGTGAACGAATTTTCTACCGATGGCGGACGTAAGGAAAAGGTCGTATTTGGAATAATTTTAAGAGAGACCGAAATGCGGAGACGCGATTCGGTCTTATCGTTGGTGGATATGCTAGACTTGTATGACTCTGCCAAAATTTTATCAACAATTTTTTTGAGTGAAGAAAAGTATTAAATTCAATATTAAAAACATATCGTGTCGTTATAGATCTGTCGCCAAAGTTTATTTGTCGTTGCAAAGATTTGATCTCTCGCGGAACGGAAAGTTCGAATTTTAACTGTATGTTTCGAAAGTTTTCCTTAATATCGAGTATTATTTATTAATCAATCTCAGTACAAAATAAATATTTATAAAACATATCGTGTCGTAAGTCGTAATAGATCTGTCGGCAAAGTTCCTTTTTCGTTGCAAACATTTGATCTCTCGCGAAATGGAGAATTCAACTTTTAACTCGTTGAGATTTTCTCATCGCAAGTTTCCCAACTTGCAATCACGTACGAGTACTCACTGGTGCGATCGCAGCGTTGCCTCGGAGGTAAATTTTAATCATGCGAGTGGCGTCGGGTGAATTCAAATCGGGGGGAGCTCCTATCGCGTCATATCGGCACGATCATGTATATTAGCGTGATCGCCCACAATCAATTACCCGTTATCAATAATTCATGCCCCAAATTATTTTCTCGATCATTTCGAGCACACTCGCACCCACCCCCTACCCTACCCCATCCCCCTGTTTATCCTCGCTACATGGTGGTCCCCGGCACACTCGATGAGATATGAAATTGCAGGAGATTTTCGAGCATGCAAATTTTCTTACCACGAAAAGCGATTTCAACTTAAACAATTATTTCTCGTTCCTGGTAGCGATGAATTTTAATTATATCGCGGATGACGGAAAGTCGAACTGGCGTCTTCCTGTAATCGTCCGCGTAATTCTTCCGACGAAAGGTTAACTTTTTTCTTTTTAATTCACTTTTAAATTGCGTTGGATTTTCTATACATATAATAACTTATCTGCTACGTTCCCTTCAGATTTGGAATGTCTAATGACAAAAATATGTTTTTGCGTGCACGGTGTTAATGGATGTCTTTGCTGTTTTTGCTTTAAAACAATGGTAAAATAATCATCGTGTAATGGCGACGATGGAAAATAACGGGACTATATAAACAAAAATAAAATATTGTAAAAGAGTCATGAATAATTCATCTCAAGTATTTCGTATGCAAACATCTCAATTTCAAATTGTTATAAATTGGAAAATATTCGAGTACAAATACCTATATATTTAAGAGTCGAACAATTTTTTCACTATTCTTACATCTTCGATTGGGTGCATGTTTCACGAAAAGGTCGTTACGCAACGAGTCAAAATGATCGTTTGAAACGCGTAGAATAATTGGCAAGCATTCCGCAACGAGCGCATAATGAACAATCATCGACGGTTTGTCATAAGGTGGAGTGGAAAAGGAACTAAAAGCCCTGTTCACACGGTGCCGAGTGTCGAACGTTCAGCTCCGTGACTCGAGTTACGATTGTTGAAGTCCATAAAAGTGCGTTCGGTGCGAGTAATGAACGTACGTACGTTCGCGCACACGCGTACACGGGGACGAGTTATGAACGACGCACACACACGCCTCGTCGTTAAGGCGCTCGAGGCCGCGTGCAACAAAATGAAAATTTTGCATTCCTCGTCGTTCCCGCAGTACGTACGTACATACGTACGCACGATTTTTGCTAATTAATACCAATTAACGGTTTTTGCCGCTACGGTTTGCCGTCGCGGAAGTACCGACAGTAAGGGATAATCCGATTTATAAAAGTATAGTCATTTTTTATTCTGAGTATTTTTAAACTTGATCGGAAGTTTATAATGACGATATTAAAAGTCTGAATGTGAAATGGATGTTTCAATATTGTGGAACTTATCCGGTAACATCCGTTTCGATGATTTTTTGTTTATCCGATATTAGAAAACCGACAGTTATGATTCTAGAATCTTATCACCCCGTTTAATATTCAAGAGAGATGCATTTCTTTCGAAATTCCTCAGACCTATATGTCCCAAAAGCAGTCCCAAAAATCTCGATCCGAATCCGAAACTTTTGCAACCCGTAGAATTGGTCTCTCCATAACCCGAACCGAGGGTCAGTTACGTCGAATTTCACATATTGTCGCGCGAGCGAGCCCATGGCCCCGAAAGGGCCACCCCTCGACCGGGCTGCGTTTCGCTTTGGGTCCGTTCTCTTCAGACCGCGCGAGTCCCTCTCTCTCTCTCTCTCTCTCTCTCTCTCTCTCTCTCTCTCTCTCTCTCTGTCTCTCTCCCTCGTTTCGAAGAGCGAGAGAGACAGAGAAAGAGAGAGAGTGGGAGCGAGATCGAGTCGTCGGCGGCGGCGGTCGGTGCCTTTTGATCTTGCCTGTAATCCCGTCGGGCCCCGCGGCCTGACTGACGTCATACACCGAAGAGGTGTCCGAGAGGCCTTACGTACACAACGGTCCCAACCGAAGTGTGAGAGTGTGTGCGTCGCACGAACTTATGGATATGTCCTTATGGGCCTCAGATTCCAAGGGAGCGAGGGTGGGAGGGAAAGAGGGGGCGATAGGGGAAAGGGGGTGATGTAAATCTCGTGGAGTTGATGAATGACGAAACGGGACTACTTTGGCGGCTATGTTAGGGGGTGGAAGGGGAGAAGAGGAGATGGGGATGCGGCTCATCCGAATTATGCCGTGGTAATTAGCAGAATTTCGGATCGTAGCAGGTGTTACGATGGACTTAGGTAACGAAAGGTCTTTTACCCCGTCGCGATGATTATCAATTTCACTGCCGGAAAGACTGGTATTGGATAGTCGTTGATTTTTGTTTTCCACCCGGTGGACACAGAGAATTCCTGTTGGAATTGTCCCCGAATCGATTGTTAATCCTCCAGCGCGACGCCTTGCCCTGGGGACAAGAAAATGAATCTATATTTTCTTATCGAAAATATTTCAGATATTCTATTTATAATATCGAAACAAATAAATATCGCGATGCACATAATTCGTATCAAGAGACGACGTCTTGTCACGAGCCAAGTACAAGTACGTCAGACTAAATCTTGTATCTTTTTCGGAAAGAACAAACGAGGGTTTCGGAGGTGATCAAACCGTATTAAAAAGTGGAGATTTTAAAGAAATGCAGCAGCCTTCGGAAAGGCCGCTCCGAGATGTGTAAATAAGTATGATTTAATGGAAATTGGTCCAGCCATATCTCGAGATGTGGGATCTCAAAATATTTGTTTCCGTATAAAATCATGCAGATTTTTCTGACGACTCTTAGTTAGCATTCAATTCTTTTATCGAGAAACGAAGTAACGCAGCGGAGGGTTAATAGAAAAATCTCAAGAGCGGAACAGTTCAGTTTGAATAGCCAATTAATAATTCCTCGCGATTGACATTAACAATGGTTCTTTATCCCATCCAATTACGTTTAAGCGCCGTAAACTTTATATCGCGCTGGGATTTCTACCAAGTTTTAACGTCCAATGAGTTCTCGCTTTTAATGGAAACACGAGTCGAGCTATGGATACGAATTCGATCGGTCGTTTCGTAAAAATCTGCAATACGATTCGGGTAACGAATACTCGGATCGCTCAAACAATTGCACGTTTTGCAGTTAAAAACGTTCGCGTAACCTGTGGCGTCGAGTTCGCCCTGTAATGACCCACGTATGTTGAAGGTGTCTTTTCCCCCTGTATAAAAAACCGATTGATTGGAATTGATCGATTATTCGCGATAAGGTTCGATCGGTGCCCGATGCCGCGGTTATATCCAAGTTTTTACCAGCCGCTACCATTGTCGATCAACATCGAGGCACTTTATTTCGAGCGACCCTATTATTTTAACATAACGATCGCAAACTCATTAATACCTACGTGTCCGCTCTCCGAGGGTGTTAAGGGCAAAATAAAGTTTCTCGTAGCTTCGAAATGAAATCGCAGGTTTTTGTGGCTATGAAACGCGTTGCCTGTTTGTAACGAGGGAAAAATTAGAATCGAGGTGGATACGAGCGTAAAGGGTGGCGGAAACTTATCGACGAATCAAGAGATAAAATTGAGACTGATATGGAAATGAAATTCAAATGAAATGGAGACAAAAATAATAGGAAGTATGGCGGTTCAAGTGGGTGGGTGTATTTGAAATAGGAAAAGTATTTAAATAAAAAATGTCGGAAATTACCGGACTATTATAGCATTGAACATTCCCGTGTAGTGATAATGGATATATTTCATATAAATGCTTGTATTTTCCGAGAAACGCCAGTATTTTGCAATTCGGGAAGATACTACCGCTTGAATCGTGTACATTGCTAGAATAAACAGTAAATCAATCAAATTGGTTACAGTATTATTTATGCAACAGGCACCGACCGTAAAAAGTATCGAGGTAATTAATTTGAACCCGCAACTTCGAGCCGTTGATTCAAAAGAATAATAAATTGATTAATAGTAATAAACGCAAAGGCTGACTTCAATATTATTGCTGACGAATCGTTGATACGTTTCCGAGTGAAAATATCGTCGGACTTTTATCCGAACTTCTACCCATTTACGAGAGATTTAGAAAGCCATTAAGAGGGATTTACATACACCAGCTGTCATCGCGAGAAATTGATCGATACGCGAATATAAATCCGAGTGCGCGATTTTCAACGTGTTTGCGCAAAAGTACGCGCTCCAGCCGCGCGGGACATCCGTGCACATAAATCCAAGCGTATGCATATAATACATATGTATAGAGTCGGAACGATATGCAAATCCTTGCGCGGTTACTAATTGGCATGCATAAAATTAAGACGCTATTAGCGTAACTACGTGTTCACGCACACCCGCGGCGCAACGAGTATCCGAGAAAATGACAAACCCGGTGAGAATAGCTCATTTCCGAGGTCAGAACCGAAAGCTCCGCGAAAGAAATGTACCGCTAATGAATTTATTTTTCATTTAATCTATTACCTGACATACCTAACGAAATCATAGGCTGGCAAACAATATTAATTGAAGATTAATTTAAATTTCGCGCTAATACCGAGAGTTATATTTTATAACGATAAATTCAAGAATCTTGTGCTCCTTAAACCGAACGTCACATCCGAAACAGTTTCACGCAAACAAAGCCGAGATAAATCCCATTTCAACGGCGCGACTCTCACACACGTTTGTCGTTTATGCAAATACGCGTAAACGCGAAATGGCCGTCATTGTCCCCGCGCTCTCTAAAAGAACTTGAACGCGAGTTTTCGAGGGAAGGGCCACTCGCTCGTCCCTACCTTCAAGGGAGTCCCTTGACTCCCTTCGGCCGTTCAGACCTCTTTGCCGGAGCATCGGGAGTCCCCCCCCTCGTGGGTTTTACTACTACGCGCAAAACCAGGGCCGTAACGCGTCTCCCCTCCTCGTCCTGGTTTCCGCCTCACGCGAACTTCTCTCTTCAAAATCGCGGAGGGTTGCACCGGGATCTCGTAAAAGGACAGAAGCACCATCGTCGTGACGCGTTTACTCCTTCCCCCCCACCCCTCTCTCTCTCCCTCTTCCCCACATCCGTCGAGTTCCTCGTCACTTTTTCTTACCATTTTCAAAAGACCTCCCGCTCCTTCCCGTGCGTTTTCTTCCTCTTTTCTTTTTCTGTTTAAACCCCCTCGGTTTTACCCGTCGGCTGGGCGACGCGCGTTTGTTTGACTTGGACCGTGATTATAATTAAGATAATTAAGATAATTAAAAGGGGGACTAATTACTGGTAATTAGCGGCGTTTGAGCGGCACCTCGCGTGTCACCGGACCTCGCGGGATCCTCGAAGGGCAGCGCGTATACTCGTCCTCCTCTATCCTCGCGTCGGGACACCGCGGCTGAGGTCGTTCCCTTTCGTTGCGTTTCATTTCGTTCCGTTTCGTGCCGCTCTTAACGCCGCATCGTAATTTATTTACGTACGTGTCTCCGGTTCGAGAGACTTCGCTCGATTTCCGTTTAACCCCCGAGTCGAGTGAAATGCACTTTGGTAGGTACTGAGAAGTTAACGAACCCGTTAGAAATGATCGTTTCGTTTGTTGCAGGACAAGGTCGCGTGAATCAATTGGGCGGCGTTTTCATCAACGGACGTCCTCTGCCGAATCACATTCGTTTAAAAATAGTGGAAATGGCTGCTTCCGGTACCAGGCCGTGCGTGATATCCAGGCAGCTGAGAGTGTCTCACGGATGCGTGTCGAAGATCCTTAATCGATATCAGGAAACGGGATCGATCAGGCCAGGAGTGATAGGCGGAAGTAAACCGCGTGTCGCCACGCCGGAGATCGAGGCGAGGATCGAGGATTTCAAAAGGCAAAATCCTGGAATCTTCAGTTGGGAAATTCGCGACAAGTTGATAAAGGTCAGTCGATGTCGCTGATTATTTAATTAGATATTCTATTGGTATTCGTATGCCCGATGTTGAACGAAATAAATATCGATGTAGAGGTACAGAAAATTTCATCCGACGTTGCAATCGTACTGTAAATAAATATTTCAAAAGTTTTAAATGTCGAAAGTAGTCTAGCGAAAAGTTGAACGGACTTTGCGAGCGATCCGTGCAACGAATTTTCCGGGAATACCAATGCAAATAATATAAATTGGATTAGTTTTCGTTGTTATATTAACTGGTCCAACGTGGTTCTGCCAGCAGGACGGGGTTTGCGATAAAACGTCGGCGCCGTCGATCTCCAGTATCTCGAGACTTCTTCGTGGTCCTGGGAATCAAACTCGTCCCGGAGACGATCCACGAGGAAATCATTCCATCAACGGAATATTGGGTGAGTTCTCTGTTCTTTGGTAGAATTGTTAGGATATATCGAAATGATTCTTTTCACAGTGATGGGAATTCCATACAATTATTCCTAGTCGATAGAATCGTATCACCCTTTGGAGAAATCGCGATTTTAACACTATTCCTGCCAGTACCGGTCAAGTAACCGTTTCTGAAATTTCGTCTAGGATTCCCTACATACAACGTTATTGTACCGCCACTTAATTTGAATGTTAGGGAGTTAATTGTTAAAATATACATCATCTATTTCTAAATGAAAGGAAATGCATTTTATCACTATCAAATTGGCTATTATCTTCATTCTATATTAAGGAATATAAGTTGTTTTAAAGACCGGTAATTTGACCGGTCACGATTCGAGTAGGTATACATAAAGTGTTGGTACGAATAGCGTTAATTTCAGGCATATCGTTTCGGCAAAAATTTCACCAGGTCACGACATTTGCGCGGAATGCTAAATCCTAGGATTGTCGAGATAACGAATTAAAATAATGTACGTACACTCGCGAACCTTTGCCATTAAGATCGTGAAGTCGCGGCAGAAACGAGATAAAATCAAAAGAATAGAGAACGCACGAAACGACGCAGGCGGAACATACACATATGTATACGCGAAAAGATTAACGATTACAAAATCGATGGGGCTGTCGTTTGAAGAGATTTTCAGGGAACGATACACGTAGAATTCGCGAACAGCTTTTGCCGTTTTAGCACCGCATAAACCATTAGGCGGGCGTAAATGAAACACCCGAGGTAATCGAGCGATAAGCGTAATTACAGCGTAGACCTACGTTCGGTTAATTGAGTTAATGCGACCGTAACGATAACTGCTGCGTGCACACACCCATTATTTTGTACTGTATGAGCCCGGAGTACGATTTTTTTTAATTTCTCTTTTCTCATACGTATCGCCGTATCGCGATTTTTCCATAAGAATTCCTACGCATTAAAATGTTAATGCTCTCACCTACCGTGGATGCAGATGCGAGGGAACTATTTATTAAAAGTACTGGTATGGCCTTAAATAGATGCTATGCGTGTACACCGACCTTTAAGCAATTCTGCGATATATTTAAAATCCAATTGGAGCAACAACAATAATCCTCGTTAACATAATGTCGACATCATTGTTAAGTTTTGAACCTAAACATGGAAAAAATTATTTCTTTTTGAAACCGCAGATTATTACTCTTTAAAAAATATTACTGTCTATAACAATTCAGTTATTTGATTCGCACTTTACCAGGAGAAAATTGTTTATTACAAATAACCGTATAGCTTGAAGTAGATGCTTAAATACACCTACACCGACGTTTAAGTAATTCTGCGACCTGTTTACAAACCTCTTGGAGTGGCAATAATATCCTTCATTAGTGTAATGCCGATATCATTGTTAGTTTTTGAAACAGAACATGGACAAATTAAATCTTTTTTAACTCAACAAAGTACTATCCCTTAAAACCAGTAATTTGCATGATTATTTCCCTTTGAAAAATCTCGATGTCCACGACAATTGAGTCGTTCGGCGCATTGCATCCCTAATCGATTCGCGCGTGAGAGCGGTATCAGAGAATTTCGCTTGTTTAAAAGCTGAATAGTTGCGAAGGGAAGGAAGGGAATAACAGAAATATAGGTCTGGTCGGCGGGCGTAAAAGGTGTTCCTTGGCTTTTTATTTATCACCGGCAGCGAGGTCCACGAAGAAATATTAGGCGTCCCGTGGCGCGTAGATGTGTCGAGTTTATTACCTTGTCGGGAAGATTTAGTTTTGATTAGATGTATGCGGGGAACTGCAACTCGGTGCAAGGACGCGCGAAGTTGGTCTACCTGTTGCGACGCTAACAACGACGATCGTATCTTTGATAATGTGTTCGACGTTAACACATTAAAGACCGAAGCATTATAATTCTTTATCTTGATTACCTCGGAGCTTGAAACTAGCGATGCAATATTTAGGTTTAAGTTGCGACAACTTAACGAAGAATAATAATTGACGAACGAAATAATTAATCTGAGAGGAACGATTTGGAATAATTGGCAAATGAGGGCAAAGATCATTAATGCATTAATGAAATTACTCGCGAGAAAAGTGATGAAAATTTTGTTGATACTTTCCGCGATCGATCTCTCGCGCTTCGATTGAGAAATCAACGACGATAACGGGACGAGAGAAGTTGTTTTCTCGACTGATAGTATCAAGCTCAAAAGTGAAGTTAATTAAGCGGCGTGGTTCGTCGTGTCAGAAAAAAAATGTGATACGCGAGAAGACTGGTATTATTCCTACCATTAATGCACGGCCGATGTCATGTCACGAGAAAGAAGAAGAAGAAGAAGAAGAAGAAGAGGAAGACGTCTCTTTGAATGCTCATCTCATCAGATACAAAATCTTCCCGGATCTTTTTATTTCGGCTCCTGCCTCTGTGGTGGATCGGTAAAGGATCCGATCGCCGCCGTAGCTTCGCAAATGTGCAAGGATAAAGAAGCAAACACGAAAATAAAAGGCGCGCGAGGAATATTGAGGACGGAAGAGAAAAAAAGGGAAGAGATGCAGTTAATATCTGCGTTCGGGTTATCACGATGGTCGAGCGGTGAAATATTTTCACGATAAGTTCCATTGACATGATTTCGATTTCGCAAATAATACGCGTTAATTATTTCGCGAACTTTTTATCAAATCCTGAGCTATAATTATTTTTATAAACAAAATAAATAAATATTTTTATACTTCGTTCCAGATAGTTTTCTTATCTTCAATTTTCATACGCAACCAATACGTTAATATTATGATACATTTTCGAGAATTCCATGCAATCATAAAATAGAATAAAAATCATCTAATCATCGAGATCAAGGATAGAGCGACTCTCGAATCTCGATAATAAAAGATATTCGAGAAACGAGAGTCGCTTGGGTAGACAAGGGTGTTTGAAGAAAGGACTACGAGAGGAGAGAGAGGAAGAGAGAGGGGGGGAGAGGGGGGATGGGAGAAAGAGAGCAAAATGTAGAGAGAAGAAGGTAGAACACGCGTACACACGCGGCGTGTGGTCTCTCCTCGGCATCGTATCCTCCTGCCTCTAATCTTACAAACCGCCAACAACACCCTGGGCCTGCCGTTTTCTTCGGGGAACACCGAGGCACTCTATTGATTTAGATGTCTCGCTGATCCGAACGTGGTAGTCGGGAGAGACTGTCGAGGGTAATGCCAGGTTTGCCTTCGGTAATTGTTAACACGGTTTTGGACGATTAACCTTTTGCGGTTTCATCTCGCTGCCCCAGGGGTCTGGGGACTTCTTTGCGTTTATCGGAATGCGTAGCTTAGGGATTTTTTTTCGACTGAATTAATACAATTGTAGCGGAAGTAGAGCATTTCGATGATGCTTGGACTTCCAAATTTCCCTAACCGATAAACCTCGAATAATAAAATTGGGGACCTATAGAAACTTTCCGATTTCCTCTTTTACCAAGCGGAAGCGTTAAACGTCGGTAATGTTATTTGTGATTCTTTCAATAATCAATTGGACAAATCGTGACGGATGTACTTGTACAGAAATCACGGAACCGTACGAAAAAGCGCTGATTAGTCGTGGAAAGCGTTAAGGCACCGAGAAATAGTTAGGTTAGGTATGCCCCTCAAAGCGTCGCGAGGATTTACGGCCGCGGCGAGGTCTTTAATCTTGAAGGAACCGCCGAGCACTTCGCAGGCCTGACTCCACGAATCCGAGCTGACGTTCTCGCAGGTGCTATTGATTTAGACGTTCGTTCCTGTCGGCCGATCGGCTTAATTCGGGAATCGCCTCGTAAATTACGGAATCCCTGTACAGAGAGGGGATAGATATAACTCCTTCCAAGAATAAAAATGAATAACAAAATTCATAAATCTGACTGCAAAACTGGATAGGTGTGGAAAAGTAAATAAAAACCATAGATACAGCCACGAAAGTCTCCCAATAAAATTGTACACAATCCGCGCTCACACTAGCGGGCCCAAATTAATACTCTCCTCTGATTAACGAGATTCTCAAAAATTCCCAAGAGAAAATTTCTCGATCCTCAATCTTCGGCATGCGATAAGCGTATCCCGTGGATGCTGCGCCAGCTTTCGTTTAGCTCGGGTGGGACGGGACATGTCAAAGAACTTAATTTCTTCGCGGCGGACCCTAATTTCTCCGGTGTTTTAGTTTAGTATAGGTTCGGCCGGCACGGCTGTAATCAGGAGGGCCTTAATGGTGGGTTGCCGGGTCCGGCGTGTGAACTGTGGGCGTGAACGACTCGCTTCCTATCTTCGGTATCTTGACGTGCAGCACGTGCTGGTCTGGGGGAGACGTTCTTGCCGCCATTAAAGAAGCGTGCTCCGTAACCAAGACCTAACCTCATCGGCGCGTTACCGTGGATTCTTTCGATCGATAAGATGGGCCCCGCTCGAACATCGCGGAATTACTTTTCATCTCTTTGCGTAACGCGAACCAACGATCGGTGGTTCATGCGTCGCGGTTTTATAATGTCTCCGACTACGGTCTTTCGAGGGATGAATTAATTCAATATGGCCGCTGCTAGGTAGTACTATCATCGTCGCTCGACGAACTTTCGTTAACCGTGAACGCGTTCGCGCTTTTTGTTTTAGGTGAAAGTAGCGGCGACGACTCGGAAACGGAGAGCGAGCCGGGAATCGCTCTGAAGAGGAAACAACGAAGAAGTAGAACTACCTTCAGCGGGGAGCAACTCGAGCAACTCGAGGCAGCTTTCCACCGGACGCAGTATCCGGACGTTTACACTCGGGAAGAATTGGCTCAAAAGTAAGTCGACACTTCACGCTTACACGTGTTTTAAACGATTTTTAAATACCGGTTAAATGACGATTCGTTCTATCAAAAAGTTTTATCCGTCTTTTAATTAAGGGGGTATCGCTATGTAGAAATTTAATAATATTCGTAAAATTACTCCATTATAGTGATGGACATAAACAGTTATAAACATTATAAGGAGTACGCTCGGAAAGCGCGATTGAGACGCAGCGAACCTTTAAACGCGCTTTGCTCGAACCTATGTTTTGCAAATCTGCTACCACGATATCTCGATAATCAATTGGCCGATTAAGCTGAGATTTGGCACATACCCTCGTTAGAATGTTTTTCAACGTTGGTAGCAGAATTGAGTGGGAATACTTTTGTTTTATATGAATGTAACTCGTAGAATGGTCAGAAAAATGGGAAAAATGAATAATAAAAGTTTAGCATGCTGCCGTTTTGTTTAAATTAAATTGTTTGCTAAATCTGGTACCAACCGTCACAACATTCATACAGATTAAGAACATGTTTTTCGTTTTAATTCACACAACGTTTGCAACATCGGTCGCAAATTGAGAGCTTTTTTCGCGCACCGAAGCAAACAAACGTACAAAAGTACATGATAATAATTTAAACAAATTTTTTTATTTCGTGCATATTCTTGTAGGATCAATAAACGCGTGTAACAAATTTCAGAAAGAAAACTGGAACAGGTTAAAATTTATTCCATCCTAAAAATCACTTTCAAAACAGTGCTTTACATAGCGATCTCCTCTTTAATGAAAATAATACATTTATTAATAGAAATTGATATTTGCCGGATAATATAAATTCCTTCGCTACTAATACATATACAATGAAATATTGAAACTTGAGATGACATTATCATGCACGACTTTTCGGTTATTATTTCCAAGAACCGAAACGACGATATTTGTAATAAAAAAAAAACTAAACAAATGACGACAAATGCGATTTAGTAACAACGCTACGATTCGTTAATTATAAATTCGATTCTCTTTGCTTAACAGAACGAAACTGACGGAAGCGCGAGTTCAAGTTTGGTTTAGCAACAGGCGAGCCAGGCTTCGCAAGCAGCTCAACAGTCAACAGCTGAACGCCTTCAACGCGATGAGCTTGCAGTCCTTTCAGACGCAGCATTACAGCAGCAGTCCTGAAAGTTATCAGAGCTACGGCCAAGCGTCCGTGGCCGCCGCTGCTGCAACTACCGCCAGTTATCCTCAGCATTATAATTACGGGGAGAATTATTATGCGGCGCAGCAACAGTGGCCAAGACCGACCGCGGAAAATTATGCGTGAGTGTCTCGATAAGTTATTAAAAGTCGCGCGAGTCGAATGTCACGTCCTTTAGATATTTATGAAGTCACGATCGATCGGTGGCACGAATAGACTACCCCCGCTAACATCGTTAAACAAAATCCCTGAACCTCCTCAAATCTGTAGTTGAAGGGCTCGGCCGAACAACGAGACAAGCGCCACTGTGCGCATTTTACACGAGAAGTGTTTAAAGTCTACGTCCTGTTTTTTTATACGTTTTGGCTGAACTTCGCACGTAGCTCGTTGTTCCACTCGTCTCCTCATAATCAATGTTTCTTATAGATGATAGAACTGATACGCGTCACGTTGTTCAACAAATACTAATAAATTTAGTTTAACCGAATCGACTCCCAACCTATTTTGAAATTAAATTGCAATGCGATAGTCATCAAATACTTTGAATTGTACCTGCGTCTACATGTTTCCGCGAAAGAAGCATTTTTCCGAAATTTGCACTTGTCTCGTTGTTCGGACGAGACCTTAAGTTGTAAATTCCGCGATTCGCGTGTAAATCGCGCCTAAAACGGAAGTCATCGAAAACCTTGACTCCCCGATATTAGAATCACGTGACGGACCCCCCAGGAGGTAGTCACGTGGTAGAAGCAAACTACGCTGCCGGGGGTAGAGACGTATTATCCCGGACGTTTAAAAGCGGCCGAGCCGCGGCAAAGACGGACTAAATTCTCTCTCTCTCTCTCTCTCTCTCTCTCTCTCTCTCCTTCGTTCCTGAGGAGAAAGCAGGACGCAGACTCCCGAGACGAACGCTCCGAAGGAGGAAAGAAACATCGGAGACCTATGGAAGCCCGCCGAGCACAGGGTGTTTCGAACAATTAATTCAGCCATTGTGGCGTAATAACAGGTTGGCGAAATGCCCGGTCTGCTACAGCGTGCCCCGTGTCCGTTGTTACACGCCGGAGCGCGAGGGGCCCGTTCGCCGATGCTAAGGCCGCAAACTATGAAACAGAGAGAGAGTGAGAAAGGGAGAGCAGAAACGAGAGAGACCAAAAGAAGGAGTGAGAAAGCTGAGAGCGGAAAGTAGAAAGTAGAGCGAAAATGAGGAAGCGAGACGGAGAATCGGGGGGTGGGATGGCAAAAAGATGAGTAAAGGGAGCCACGGAGAACGGTGTGCGAGGGGGGAGTAAACTCAAAAGACGATGAAGAAGGACCGAGAGTTGGTAGAACGAGTGCGAGGATAGCGGAGAAAAGAGACGAGATTAAAGGGATCGGAGAGGGAAGAGTAAGATAGAGAGAACGGTCGGAGGGAGAAGGAGAATGAGAAAGAAAGAGGGACGGACAGAGAGGGAGATTGTGTGTAAGAGAGAGAGAGAGAGAGAGAGAGAGAGAGAGAGAGAGAGAGGGAGAGAGAGAGAGTCATAGCTGGACGCGGCGAAGCAGCGGAGGCCCACCGACACGTTTTCTGTGTGGTCCTCAATTATGTTGCTTCTTCGGCCCCCGTAATGAAACGCTACCGGCTAATAATCCAACGCGGGTCTTGATCTTTGCCGATGATCCAGCTTTAACCGACCGCTGCGTAGCGTTTCTTCAACCCCGGAAGCGAATCGCGCGAGAAACAGTACATAGTTTAAAGCGATCTCTATAAAAACTCAACTCGCTTGGGCATCGGTACTATTGGCAGTTGTTCGTTAAATACAGGTGTAATGGTATACGTTACCGTTTTTTTGGGGACGAAAGATCAATTTTTACGCTCTCGGGCCTTCATTGCCCGTCTAACGAACGGGGTCGATGAAACGGTAGATCAGCATGGATCCACGTTTCGGGTTTAATTTCGGCAAACTTGGGTTATAAATCGTATCTTCCGCGTTCGAGTTCCATCGAATTCATTAACAGACCTATAGAAATTAATTTGATTTATAGCTGTACTCGCCTACGATGAAATAGATCCGTGGGACGGTCACGTGACGGCCGATAAATCCTCGAGCTTCCGCCAAAATCGTTTCGCGCCCTTTCTCCGGCGGGAGACGAATTTAAAGAAAAGGGAATACGAGGGATTGAGAGACGGAGCGGGAGAGAGAGAGAGGGGGGGGGGGGAAAGTGGAAATGTAAAGGAGAGGGATGAGAAGAATTAAATGGTTCCAACATCGGCACGCTTTTAGGGTCCTCAGACGTTGCTGCTGTGCCGCGACGGTCAAAAAGGCCGCTACTCCGTTTTGAAATCGGTTGTTGGCAGGCTCGACACGCCCTAAACGATTCGTACGCCGTGCGTGTGTAACCGTGAAGCTCTCGCGCGTTAATTGTGTGCGCGCGGTATCGGCTTGCAAACGAGCGTGCGAGCTTTGATTGCACGGGCAAAAAGGGCAGAAATGACTGCCGCGGTCACTTTGTGAGGCGCGAGAGAGAAAGAGGGAATTTCGTTTTGATGTTACGACGACGATACCGAGGACCGCGCGTTAACGTTTCCGATATGGCTACCGCGCGACGGCGGAATGTAACATTATCGGCCTGCTTTACATTCGGCGGGCAAAGAGAAGATAAATTTGCAACTTTCTACGCGCGCGAGACCTTTCGGGTAAAGCGGGATATCTTAATGCCTGAGTTATTTCGTCGACGTTCGTTATTTAATACGGTACTGAGTTGTAAGTGTGCTTTTTGCGTCGTAATGGTCTGTGACGAATGACGCGCGCACTCGATACGCGTTCTCCTCGGGACAGGGAAAGAGGAAATTGACATTTCAAGAGAGAGGTCGTTTCGAGATAATATGGTGGGATATTTGAACGGTACGGATTCAACAACTGTTTGAGCTCCTTGGATTTTTGAAAATGAACGAAATTGTGGCGTTTTAACTCTCGGATCTGTGCAAATCGCGAGTCTACTACACACGTAATGTTCGAATGCAATGCAAAAACGGTCATTTTAACTATCGCAGCAGAAAAGCAAATTGTAATATGGTTTATCGTACGTTCCTACTTCTGTGTATTTGCGGTAAATTAAATATTTATTATAAGCAATTTTCCCATTTGCCTGCATTCTGCAAAACTGTTTTTCACGAAACACCAAGAAAAACAAATTACAATACAATGTATCCTATGTTCCTAATTTTTTGTATTTGCACTAAATTATTTGGTATAGCTGACTTGTCCATTTTCTTGCGTTAGCGGTTACAACTGTGTATCACGAAACAGTAAGGAACACTGATTAATATCATTTATTACGCGTTCGTTATTTTTCATGTTTACGCTAAATTAAACATTTAATGTAATCCATTTTCCCTTTTTCCTGCACTATGCAAAACTCTTTTTCACTAAACAGCGGTATCTTAATACTAGCGAACTAACGAATATGCGAATAACGAAATACCGGTACACGGTCATCGCGATCGTTAATTACATTACCTCTCGTATTTAACAGAGTCCCCTAAATTGCTTCTTCCAGATTGTTCAACACCTCTCACTACGGTACCAGTAATCTCGCTACGAACTTAACATCCAACAACCTGAACCTGGGCAACCTAACCCTCGGGGGCAGCGTGAGTCCCACGGCCTCCAACATGAGTGCCTGCATGGTACAGGGTGCATCCTTGGGGGTGCCAGCATCAACCGGAATGGGACACCACGTTGCACCCCATAGTCCCAGCGAAGCCAAGAGCGGATACCCTTATCTGGGTGGAATCGAATCGCAAGTCTGCGGAAGAGTGCACTGAACCCGTGTAGCTATCGGTGATTTCAAAGATTTTGCGAGAGCGAACGTCGGACGAGGATCAGAGAGAGATAGAGAGGGGGGGGGGGGAGAGACAATCGAATTGTGAAATTACGAAGGTAAGAAGAAAGTAAGAGCGAAGTAAAGAAAACATTGCAGAAGGGTGATAAAAGAAGGAGGTATCGAGTGACAAGGTTTTGTCTCGAGCCACGTTCAAGTACGCGACTAGGCCTTGTATCTTTTCAGGATAAATATTTCGAGAAAATATGTTCCACGGTGAAACGATTTTTTACATTGAAAATGTAACTGTTGAAAGAAAGTGTAACGGGAATAAGAATAATCGATCTTTTGGCAAGGATCGAACGATTTTTTGTGCAGAAACGAATTTACGAAGTACCTGGACGATATACAGTTGAACGTGTTAACGTACAAATTTCGATATTATACATCGAGGAACTAATACTTTGTTTGATGAGATATTTTTAACAGATTGTCGAAAAATTGATAAATGTCCAGCATTATGATTTCCTTCGATTCGAAAGTGGTAATTTTTACACTTTAACGATGCAAACTTGTATATAGGATAATAGTTATCGCGTCGATGTTTATCGCTATCGGTTATATTGGAATGGTGTGCCTTAAGTTATCGTTGCAAACCATTAGAATCTTATAAACGTATATGTGTCACAAGAAAAACCAACAATTTATTAGTACTAGCTGTAATTTCTTTCGAAATGTAACGCGACGACCGTTTTCTTTCTTTTCTTTTTACTGAGTTTTTTAGCAGTATCGGTATTGGCTACTATTAATTAATTTGGTTTTTTAATGTGGCACACTCACGTGGTCTAAGATCTTTTAAAAATAATGTCGCAGGGATGCTTACTCGAATCTCGCACGATACCGTCGATAATTAGCACGCGCTCATGCTCGTTTAGTATCACGTCTCACGACTAACAAATTTAAACCTTTCCAGTGACGCTCGTTAATTATTTATAACGAAGACACGCTAGTTATCAGAGATTATTAAAATCTGACAAAGGTCTCGTGGCAATTTCCACGATCTAATCTCGTACTCGCGGTGATTAGCGTTTATTGTAATTGTCGTAAATATCGTAAATACAGTGCCTCCGTGTAAATCGAGCTTTACCGCCTTGTTCTAAGAAATTATACGCGTACGTATTTATCGGGGGAGCAAATAGTAATATTTTTAGGTAAGTTTGTATATATATTTAATAGAAAATAATACCGCGACTTACAATTAGAAGTATCATCGTAACGATACTCGATGAATTTTTCTACAACAATATCGACCATCGTGGTACGATCGATCGGATGATTCAATTGGCCAGTTAATCGTAACTGTTATGTATAGAGACACCTTTATCTACTGCACATAATATTCTGGTGGTTATATATATATATATATATTTGTCTTGTATAATTCAGCGTTATGTAATAAACAACTTTTAGAAGGATCTTGCTATTTGTTTTTCGCTCATGTACCACCCGTTCCTATTGTTCCCTGACACAACTAAATATAAAAGATGAACACCTTAAAATGACGTCTAAAATTATTTACAGTAGAAACTCGACGAACCGTCACTCTCTGTTATCCGTCCACGTAAAAAAATATAAGAAATCTATCGCACACGATCGCAGTACACTTATATTAAGTTTCAATGTATGTATGTTTATGTTAGCCTACTTTTGTAATTATAATGCGTTGTAAAATACATACATACGGTTATTGCAAAATTTCTGTTAACCTTCTATTCGGTTAACCGTCATAGTTCCGGTTCCAACGGCGATGGTTAATGGAAGTTCTATTGTACCGTAAGATCCAACTCTAATTTAAATCCAATCCTTGGTCCTTATCTCCCATTTGTACCAGATTCGTCCTCCAGTTTTAACCGCCTCCACGAACGAAACTCTGATCATAGTAACTCCACGGTGCCGGAGACACTGACTTTTTGGCAGGGGGAATTCTCCGCAAGGAGAGCCGACAATCGGCCGTTCGGCGACAACGAGCAATCAGCCTGCCGTATATCTGTTCGTCCTGTCGCCACGCATTTGTGGCCCATTGTGAACGTCCAAGTAGGTGGTCGATCCCTCTCTCTTTCCACTTTTCTGACGCAGAGCTATCGCGGCGCCGCGCTTCGCTCGGTTTCTTTGACTTTCGGATCTGATTTAACAAGCGATCGCGGTACTGGTATTCCGATGTGCTGAAAATTCAAATTTCTATCTACCGAAATAGTAGGATTTTTGTAGATGCTATATCGGTACTCTGGTACACTGAAAATTGAAATGCCCAAGTACCGACATACTATTGTGGAATTTTGTGGGTATTATACCAGTATTTTAGTATACTGAAAATCCAAATTTCTAAGTAGCCAAACATTAAAAAGTTGTAGAATTTTTGTGAGTGCCATACCGTTATTTCGGTTTTCTGAAGATCGAAATTTTTAAGTAACGAAACATTCCAATTTTGTGAGTGCTATACCAGTATTTCGATATACTGAAAATCGAAATTTCTAAGTACCAAAACACTAGGATTTTGTGCGCTGTACTACTATTCCGGTACATTAATAATCAAGATTTGTACTACCACTATATAATAAATATGCAAATGATGTATTTAGCCCTTTCACTCTCCGCGACAAGGACATTTCGAAACTAAATTCGAGACACGAAAATCTCGACTTCCATAGGCCCATTCTCACGATCGATCTTACTCGACGAGGTTAAAGGCTATTTTTCTCCGCTATTTTTCCCCGCTCTTGACCTACCGCATATCATCATGGAGGTGGAAAAATTCTGGAGCAACAGATTGGCCGACAAAGTTTCGGCAGGGTTGCCAATAGGGGCGAGAACGGAGAGTCACAAAGGGGCCGCCGGAAAAGCAACCCCATGCCCTACCCACGAGGGATGGAGTATGGGCGGGGATCGTTCAATGGCGAATCAGTATGAGAATAGAAACGATATGTGGGGTCCGAATACACTTACCGTGGGACATTGTCCCGCGCTTATACGTTAAACAACGTTCGTTGACGAATTTGAATACTTATCGAATGTCTCTTGGGATTCAATTAATTATTACAATCTCGGATGAAAGTAGCAATGCTTGGATCCAAGTATTATTACCCGACATAATAAGAGTATACCGGTATTATGATTCCGCGCATCAATACCAATACCGATAACTATAAACACAGGTAAAATATAAAATATGAAAAATCACGGAACACATGCGCGTCTCCGATCTCTCTTTTTCATCCGCCCTCAATTTTCAACGCGAAAAAGAAACTTTCGACCATGTGATTTTCGTAAGAAGCGTTATTCATTTCCCTTCCGTGAGTTTTTCAACACGGTAACCAGGACAGATGTATCGGCAACGGCAAAGCTGATAGGTGTGACGACCTCCCAGGCATTAAGCCGCACCCTCACGATGGAAATCTAGGGGCGGCATCATGACCAATCCTCTGTGCGAACGCATACGTTGCGTGACTTCGCCCCGTTTGACGCGATATTTTATACGTATACGCGCGTATACAGTTACAGATTGAAGTCAACGAACGACGACCCCGGTGGAGGATAAAAATATAAATAAAGCTTTCTTTTGTAATAATTAAAAAACATTGCACCGAATTACCTAAGAATAGGACAAACCCCTTCTTCGGAAATTGATCAAATGTTGCTATTAACTATTGTTAATACAAACCCAAATTTAATTAAAAAATAATAATATTCGTCGTCATTGTGCCATAAAAAATGTGTAATAAGTAATAAGGGATCGTTAAAGTAAAAGGCAACGCAACGACATTTACGATAATCAACAAGAACATTTCTTCCGTAATTTCCATAATGCCACGCTGTCACCATATCTTGCATTAGCGCGATACAAAATAATCGAACGAGAGGAATTGCGTTCGATCGAATTTATAGTCCAACGCCGGATATTATTTTATTGTTCGCGAGAAAAGTAACGTTTTATTCGAGAGTAATACGCTATCCGATCCGCTATTATTTCATGATAGTCAATATGAACAAAGCCCATTCTCTATAGTAAACAAAACCAGCGTAGCACACCGTAATTTATCAACCGAATAAAACCAGATACAAACGCGAATCAAGATAGTTAATCAGTTAGCTCTTCCGACATCTTTGATAAGTGTGCACCTAAACTGTGTCGCAAAGAATAAGCGATTTCGAGTATATCATATTTAACACTGAACCTACCAAAAGCCGTTAGAGAGGTCTATACGGCCTACCAAAAGAGGTCAGAATGACTCGCAATGTTATTTCTGCTATATTTATCTCCTAATTATGATGCATATCAAAATAAAAATATATATGGTTGGTTATTGTATTATTAATTTCAGATTATATTGTGGATTATTTCGTACAACAAACTGAAAATTCCTTCCGAAAAACAACATTTATTTAGTAACCGGTTATTCGGCAGGTTGGTTTAGTGTCAATAAACACATTTTAATAGTTGGTGGTTCGCATTACTAAAGAAAAAATACAGTAACCATTTTCGCGTTACCTCTTTAAAAATATCCCCGACAGAATTTAGAAATATATTTGACTTTTCACTCAAATATCAATTTAAATAGCAAATGGTAACTACGTTTCTCAATGACGGGTATCATCGTCGTAACACCAAATATTGCCACATCTTCGTAACGAGTATGCTCGTCAAAAACAGCTGACCGATGAACATCAGTAATATTAATTAAAACTATTTCTTTGACGTACAATCAGTACTCCGATAGTTCATATCACAGTGTACCGTCGGATCTCAAAATTACTTCGCACCGGTAGTACACACGCGGAAACATCGCGAAGCAATGGCCGTGGTATACCTACGGGGGGAAAAAAGGGCAGGGCACAAATCATCGTCGGCTTAAGCGGGACATGGAAGCGAGTTATAAAATGGGTAGAGCGAAAAACACACAGAACCAGTTCACGCGGACACGAGACCACGGCTATCCCTGCCCCCCCCCCCTCTTCCGATGGTAAAATAGAGCCCCCGTGCAAAGCGATCCCTGTATCCCATTCCACCAATGGTTGTTCGCCGCGATACCTCGAACAATGGTGACCACGGCTAGATTAATCAAACTTAACCGAGCCAATGAAAGCCGTGCAAATCTCGCGTGGGGGATGCGTTACCTCGTTGCAGTTGCAGTTGCTCGCCCATTGCAACGCGCACGGGTGAACCTTTCGAGAACCATGGTTAGGGGGTACCCATGGGAGGGAGGTATGGGAAACGGGCTTGGTGTTGCGAATTTAACGACGCTTAACGACACGTCCCCCGTGATTCGGGGTTGTAGGATCGTTGGGGCGGAAGGTACGTTGATTTCAGGAGTCGGCTCCGATTGGTCGAACGGGAGTAAACACGAGCCTATTTCTTAGTACGATATCTTGTTATCAAATAACAGTAAAACGAGAAGAATAATCGAACGTATACTGACAAGTATTTAATAAAGAAACCGTGGCGAAATCGGTTGTTGAAATCTTGGTATATCAAATCTTCGGTACGGTAGACATCGACAAGATAGTTTAATCGGTGGAAAGATGCAACCGTTCTGATAATTGCTTTCTGTTCCGGTATTTTTCGACATTGAGGTTCCGTGGATGGTCTTTTTACTTTTGTTAGTAAATTTATTCAGTACAGAACAAAGTACAAGAGTAAAGCAGAAAGTAAAGTAGGAGACGATGAAAATACGAAGTAAAGATGAGGAGTAAAGACAAGGGCGCCCGCAAAAATATTAATGACATACAACGGTCAGAGCACGTGTTTCAATTAGATTATGGAAAAGTGAAAAAGATATCATACCCTCTGAACAGTGTCGGATCATTCGGATAAACAAAATATTCACTAGTCTTGACAGTAAAGAAATCAGTAATATAGTTTCTCGCTTTCACTTGGCCTCCGACTAATTTTACACATTATGGACAATTGAACTGCGTTCTTCAGACGTTCTTACAGGCTCCATGTTCAGTAAGCAAGGACAGAGAGTAAGCAAAAGACAAGAGACGTGTATACAAAAACAAAAATTGACGCAGTCAAGGAAACTTACACTAATGGTTATGCTAGCGCACTCTGCGCAAGGCGCGAAGTATGAGTGATTAATCTTAACACTTTCGATGAAAAGAATTACCGATCGATAAAACGAGAGGGTTGGTACTCGTGAGCGTGTTATCCGAAGTTTTCGCGATCATACGAGGTGCGCGTCGTTGACGCGTTAAAACGGACTTGATTTACGGAGCTTGGATGCACATCATCGGGATCGCAGAATCGGCATCCATGGATCCATGGAACAACGGGCCATCGTTGTCTACGGGGGTCCCGGCTAGGGTAACCCCGGTTACCTATGTATACGCGGATCCACTGGCAAAAGATCCAAAAGATCCACAAACGCGGCGTGATGCGCGTCCAATCAGCGCGGCGTAGCCAGCTGCCGTGCGGCATGAATTCTCTGTTCATTCATCAAGGCCCTGGTTACAGCGTGCAACGCTGCCCGAAAAATCCCTTTTCGTACCTTCCGCCAGGGTCTGCGTCTCTCTGTGCGTCGATTTCTCTCCTCGTTTGGGAGTCCGTTGAAGCTTACGCGGAAAAACATGGGTGTAATGATACGGGGTTGGGGGGGGGAGGTGTTTGGAAAGCGTTACCATTGATTGAGAATTGGAATACGCCACCCCAAACGGTATTTTGGTGTTGTTATAACTAATACGGTATTCCAGTGCTCATAAATAACACGATACACCGAGTACTGTTATTTGTATTTTTTAATTAAAGTAAATTAAAGGTCAACTTAACACAGTGGAACTATCAAACCAGTCATGACTGGTATGAAATCTTCATTTAAATTGATTATTTTTAAGTATGAGCAAAAGTGTATTTCTGTAATAAGTATAATATAAATTACCAATTTCGACTAATCTAGTAGAAAGAGGTATACATTAATTGCAGGTAGTTCTAATGTTAAAGTACACATCGAACGGCAAAGCGCGATTCCCATTCTCACAGCTGGCTACGTGTTTTCAACCATCGTCGCAACGACATCGGGGTAATTAGGGTGTCCAATAAATAAGATAAAGACATCAAATCAATGTCCAATAACGGGAGATAAATATCAACGGCGCGACAATGGACCTGTGGAGGAGCTCGTGGCGAGATAAAAAGGTTTCTCGGCGTCGTAATAGCTCGTCGTGGCCAATCTAATTTCACGTGAAGATTCGATCGGTGCCGCATAATTGACCTAATCAAATTCTCCACCGGCGGTGGTGGATGAAAAGCGTGCAGGCATCGGTGCCGTAAGTAAGCATGTCATCACGCGTTACGAACTTAGTTCTGCTCAAAACACTTTCTAGGGGCCCCCCTCGTCTTTGGCCCGTGTACAGCGAACGGAACGTGGCCCCGACGTTTCATCCGGTTAGCGAACTAGACACCCTAAGTTCAGCGTTTCCCAACCTTTCTTGGGTCGCGATACTGATCGCGATATTAGAACCAAGTCCGAGCGCTAAGTATCTTTTAACGCGTTTATCGCCGCGTCACCCACATTTGCGTGACAACATTAGTTTTGGTATTATAATTAAGGAACATTAATTTTATTTATGCTGATGCTAGTGTTATTATAGTGCCACGCGCGTCACCCAAACTTGGGTTAAAGAAGGTGATCTATTGCTTGGATCGCTCCAACGGTCGGTCATGGTCAATGATTTTTATCGATGTATCCGTTAACACTTTGAGTTTTATCGAATTATTCGTTAACCCTCTGAAGTTCAAATTATTTTCGCCCTTTCGTGCCAGCCGGTCCAGATTAATTTGGGCCGGACTCTAAACATATATAATTGTATTATAAACGATCGCTCGAGTTAGAATAAATTTAGCGTGTTGCGACTAGCACAGCTGTGCGACGGAAGATTAGCGCTTTACCCAGATGCGCAATATGACCAATCAGCGTTGCCACGCTGTTATACAGAAAATTAGTCTAATTAAATTCTGGATGTGTAACATATACGGCTCGCAAACCCACGTAGGACATTAAAGGGTTCGCCAGTGCCCAACGAGTACCGCCTCGCCATTGAACCACGAACTCTTTCGCCAAAAACCATCGCGATCTATTTTTCGCGTCGGTTTTCTTAAGCTTTCGATTCGAGGTCAGTAACAATTTTGGACATTTCATTTCTTAATTTCTAAGGCACAAACGATCGAACGTATGACAATAAAACCAAGGAACGCTATTTCAACGAGGAAGGAAGAAGTTGTTAAAAAAAAATTGCAATCGCATTTTATTAAAAATTATGCCGGATGAATATCAATCCAAACGACTGTCGACGGTACAACAATTCGTACAGAATTGATTACACACGAATTGTCGTTCCAGTAACGATCGGTTCGTAAGGAAACTTTTGATCCGCGTTTAGGAGGCGTTTAGATACGGCGTAGCTCAAATTCGTAATAATCTTGAGTGGCATTTAGTGGGGCCATGAAAAGCTTTATTTGTACCTTCCCGGCACACAAAACTTAATTAAATGCCGAAGGTAATGCTCGCCGATGGAATTCTTTTGATGCTACGATTCCCATTATCGAGCAATATCCGTTAACACTTACCGGCTTTATTACGTACCGACGAATTCGCGGGAGACGGACTGCCGCGCCGGGGAGCGTAATCGCGAGAAATTATCGGCCCCTTTATTAAAACCCTGAAATCGCAGTCAAATAAACCGGCCGACGTACGCTCGAAGGTTAACGGTTTTCTCTTCCGATTCAGCGTTAAATTGTGCTGACTAAATTCCCGTTTATTTTCTGAAACGACGGGAAACGCGTCCGTGTTTGCGTTATGAGTGATCGAAGGGATAACAGAAGTTTGCACTTGCGATTAACGCATTGAAAATCTAACTGTAACCTCCTAATTGCGGGGGTACAATTTCATTCATTTTAATTGAGGTAGTTAAATCGTTATTGGAGCAATTTTGATTTTAATTGATGAATTTCGAAATTGTATTAAAGTTCACGGGAACTTCCTTTTACAAACGGGTTGTAAAAAAATCAATTGATGAGGCGATACTATATATTATTTTTTTTAATCTATGCGAATATTATAATTCGATTTTAATTAATAAGCTTCGAAACTGTATTACCGCTCACGCGAACTTCCTTTTACAAATGGCTTGTAATATCAAATCAATTAATAGCGCGATACTAAATAAGATTTTTTTAAATCTCGCAAATATTCGTCAAGGCTCTTAAAATAATATTTCCAAGATACATAGGCCACTTTTCTCTCACGTTACGAGAGTCTTTAGAAGTCAGAGGCTGAGTTTTGCAAACTTCACCCCGGGGCACGCAAATCCACTTTTAAAGAGAGACTTTCCTGACAAAAAAAAGGGAAGCCCGATTCGGCCGAGCGCGCGCTGGCACGTGAAATCCTCGTCGAAAATATTGTCGACCCGGATGGATTTACTTGGCTCACGGATAAGCGACGGCGAATACGATAGAAATACGACTGCGTTCGGTGGAAAGAAAAAGGACCCCGAAGGAGCATGTGAAAACACGAAGTGGGCGGTGCGAGGATTAAGGGATAGTGGGCCAAGAGGCCACAGGATTACAACCCTTTTTCGAAAGGGATCCTGCCGCACCAGTGGCGCTTTTTGTGCCAACGATGCCGAGAGATTATCTTCGATTCTTGTCAAAATTGTGAGCATTGTGGTGACAGTAGTCACGAGTATACGAAAGTAATTTCGACTTCGCCCACTTGGTCGGTCTAATGACAGACGTGGGAATTAAATGATGATTACATCAAAGGAGTGACATATACGTATAAAGGGGTGGATGTACGATAGCAGGGGGTTGTCGATATCTGTACTCTCGTTAAACCACCAGCGTTAAAACGCGTACAATCCGCGACGAAGTAGTTAGTTTCTCAGATTCGGTTGTCCAGGAGCGAGTTAAAGGATCCGTTCACCTCCTCTACCCTTCTCAGCCGGTACGCACGGGGACGCGATGGTACAAATATGATTTAACCGTGCAGGGTTGCCGAGGATTGAAAAAGCGGTTGACTCGCCGATACTTTTCAACCCTCTAACGAAGCTCGACGAAATCGTAGCGGCCTGCCGAATAGAGGTCGTCGAATAGACTGTCGAGCGTGCATACAGGGTGTCCCAGAAATTCACCGTCGCACCGTTTGCAAACTCTGTACCAAAGATATACTCGACCAATTTTTAATTCTGATTTTTAATTCTTATTTGTAGTTTAGGATTAATCGATCGACGTAACCATTCTTTAACGTTACGTGCCACAATTATTCGTATCGTCGGTAATAAATTTGTATAAATTATATTTTGTGGTCGTACACCGCAGTACACACACTGAAACGCGTATCTGACGAAGATAAAAATTCAAGCGTATCGGTTCGGAGGAAAAGCTTTGGCCCGCCTATCGGAGAGTTCGGTTTAAAACCATCGCGGCAAAGAATTATTGGAACACCGTGTATATACGCGTACAAAGTCAGGGGTACTACGTAGACGGAGGTGCGAGGAAAAAATGCGTGGAAGGGTCCGTGGATAAACGCGGCCACGGTAACATCCAGCGCTTGTTGCTTTAGTTAAGCTAGTTAAGACGGTCTACCGGGATTAGTCTCGTTTGGTTACGACGATGATATAGACGTGGACACGGGGGATTCGACGGCCCGCGTTCAACTTAGTCAGGCAAATCAATTGGTTTGATTCGCTCGTTGTTACTCGGTTTTGATATGGACACGGAGTCCCGAGTAATCCTGTAGTTCGATACACCTAACGCATTCGTGTTTTAGGAGCCCGAGGACCCTTCGTTATTCGCGGGACTCACGGTCTTGAAATGTATCGCGAATATGGAAATCGCGAGTAACGAAGTCGGGTTAATTAAATTATCCCGAATCGGCAGAGTGACCAATAAAAAAATCCGCGAGCAACGGAAGATTACACTTTCGATGTTTAACTCGCGCTTTATCGAATTCGCGTGTAACGAAGATCAGTCAAATAAATTATCCCCAATTGGAAGAGCACTTCACACAAAAATCCGCGAATAGTGGATAATTGAATCGCTTATTTCAGAAACCCCCTAAATGTCAAAAAAATAACGTCGACTGCTTTGCGTTTCTTTCAGTTTTTTCCCTCCCAAGTATGTCATTGAGGTAATACGACACTGACATCTAAAAGAGTGGGTAGTTCAGTCCTTTTTGTAATTTTTCGAAGTTTAAAGAAACCGTTTTAGGGTCGTGAAAAAGTTTTTATTATTAATCATCTTGAAAAGTGAAAAAGTGCACTTAGGGGGTTTCTCAAATAAACGATTCAATTACATTATACATTACATCGTGTCGATACTTGTTGCGCGGAATACAGAAATCGCGAGTAACGAAGGCGAGTCAATTAAATGATCCCTAATCGACAGAGTAGCTAATAAAAAAAACAGATTCACGAGAGGGACTACATTGTTTCGATGTTTATTACCATTACTATACTACCTTATCGCCATCCTGGCACAGCAAAATGCCCGCAAGATTAATCCCAGGACTATACCTGTTCTTCCGGAGCTAGCTTCATCTTCGCGGTGCCAGGATTTTCTGCTCCGCGTATAGACGGTAAATAAACAACGGTTTAAAAAGTCAGGAGCCATGGAGCTAACGGTTAACGGGGTTAGTGTCAGCTTCGCGGCTTATCCAGCGGCTAAGTCGCGGCTAAGTCTCGAAGCCAGAGTACGTATTATCTTACTGGGGGGTCCTGCTCTACTCGAGGACGAGGTCCTCGATGATCTCTTCTTCGTGTTTAAGCCTTACCCACCCGGGTTGCTCTTAATCTTCCGTCACTCCACAAACGTCTCTCTTTTCGAACCTCGCTCCTCGACTCGAACGTCATTTTGATTTTCCGCGGAAAGATGTCATCGGTTTCCGTGGCTCTTAAACACCTGTTAACCAAACCGATCTGATATTGGTACACGAATGCCACTGAGTTACCTCGAGTGTTATTCTAGGACTGAGCTTTGTTACGAACCAACATAGGATTCTCGTAGCAAAGTAACACGCGGTTAGGAAATATTTTCTCAATGTAGCGGTATCGTTTAACCGTTTTAGTGCCGAAAATGTTGTACCTAAGCATAAACTATCGAACCAAATTGATGATGGCTATCCAACAAAATTAAAGGTCTTTGAAACCTTGTAGCTTTAGGAGAAAAAGTTTTAGAGCATTCCTTTTAGGTTGATTTTAAAGGGCGATTAAAAATCTTACTATCGTTTACCACTCGTCATTTTTCCTTACAAATATCCAACTTATTTTTTATTTTGGGACAGAGTTTTCTCGCGGCGCGGATTGTGCACCGTCATTGCACGCGCAAAGATATATCGTCGTTGCCAGTTTTCACGAGTCTCGCTAACAACGATACATCGACGTTCGACGCCGGAAGGGTGAAATAGTATCATCATACGCGACGTCGGAATCTTTCAGGATTGACTCCTACAAGATAATTGTATCCAATAAAGGACGTCGCAGCAAAGGGATTGTCAATTCGCCGAGAATAATTTCCACCTAGGTCGGAATCCCCCGGAGTCCTCCCAAACGTCGTCGGAAGCGAGATAGATCTCGGTCGCGTTTATTCACCACGAGAAATTTTTAAGATCCTCTCCTCAATCATCCTTTCGCGTTATAAGAACTCCCCGAAGGGAGTCGGAGGTTTTTCCGGATCCCTTCGGCAGCGTTTCTCGATTTTCTCGGTTCTATGGATTCGCAACGGCCGTCTCACGGCCAGCTGGTAGGTCACCGAGAAATCACGAGGAAGCGTCGCTGCTCGCTCTGGAAGGTACGGGGAAACTGCAGGGAGGACCTCCTCCCGATCCTGGACGGGAGGACACGGACGAGTAATCGGTAAATGGGAGGAAGTCGCGAGCTCGGGCGACACCGGGCCGAATCCAATCCGCGTTTCACGAAGTAAGCGGACTGTGACGAAACACGAAACTTGGTCCTCGGGATCGGAAGATCCCTTTTTAGCTTTTTCTACGCTCCGTATCAAAGAGCTCGACTTGGCTCGTGTACATAAAGGATCGAGCGTTAACCTCGGATCCACCAAGAAAATAGCGGGGGCACGAGTCTGACGTTCGCGGTGACGCGCAGGGGATTATGGTCCATGGTTCAATGGGAAGGAAAAATTATTAGGGAAACGTGGGTGGCAGGGCGACGATTTCGATTCTATAACAATCCTTATAACGTTTTAGAACACCGAAATACCGATATTAGCGGAATACCGGCATCCGGGTATTCGAGTAACAGGATTTATTTATTTGCTGCCTATCCTATGTCCTGTGTCGTCAAATACCGGTATTTGACGATAGAGGCAGCGTTTTGGCATTAACACTAGGTTTACGGGACCCGTCAATTTGACGGATTTCAAATTTTTTAATGAAATATCCCAGAAACTATAGCATTAATTTGAATCATTTTGCATCGTAAATTGATCAGCCTTAAATTGAATAAATCGATTCTGTAAAGAAAATGCGTATTTTCGTTTAACTGTCAATTCGACGTGTGCTCGTAGAAATGTTCGTAAAAACGCTCGTAAACCTAGTGTTAAGGTGGTTACAAACTTAACTCCATGCTTGTCAATCATGCTCGCACAATCGTTTTCCGCAAACATGCTGGAGCGTCCGTACGAGAATTTCGCGCAAACATCGTGATTGTACAAGCCGATTGAGGATTGAGTGAATTTTCATCTGCATGCTTGTACAAGCCGCGCTAGCGCAAACAAAACTGAACGTGTGCAGGCACGTCATGCAGTCAACGCAGAATCTTTCATGACGTGCGATAGTGTGTTGTGGATGCTATTCGTAACAATAGCTTCTCTCATGATCGTATTTCCTTTTTTGATTAAGACGAGATGATGGGATATAATTGAACGATCAAACGATCTTACCTCAAGCGAAGTTCGATCGTCATTATATGAATCGTCTCGTTCGAATAGATCAAACCCAGCCTACCCTTGTTCCTAGGACTAGTAACAATTCCCAGGAAGGTTGCGATTTCGGAGCTTTAAAAATAATAAGGTGTGACAAACAATGAAAGGTTTAAATAAGTTTCTTCGTCCTACCGCAGGTGATTATGCCAATCACATGAATATATTTTTAATTCACTTAGTAAATTCGTATGCGAAAAAGTTTTTTTTTTCGTTAGCCAGTGTTTACACCACATAGCACGTTTTTTCTTCAATTCCTTACTTTTTATTTTTAAAATCATAGCAAAACTGGCTAAAGCGAGCGCGTCGGCGTCGTCTGCACTCGGTCATGTTTGAAACACAAACTGAGCTTGCTCGAGCATGCTTGTGCCGCGCGATGGCAAGAGGATATTTTGCTTTCGCAAAATTGGGCGTGTATGATTGACAAGCAGGCATTTACGTGTGTAGCCACTTTAAAAATGCCGATATACTGGTACGATCATCTTAACTCGGACATTCGACTGAAGTATCCTGAGTCGTTTTGTTTTTTATTCCAAGAAATGCGCAGCGCGAAACCCACGACCCAGGCACAACGAGTCCTCGTTTCCATCCGACGCGTCGAAGGCTAGACGCGACCTCCATTCGAGTATCTTTCTCGCACAGCTCATCCGTAAAGCGTTCCTCCCCGAAAACATTAAAGTCACGAACGAACGCGGAACGGCTAAACAGACCAGATTCTCTCGTCTGGACTTCACGAACCCGTTCCCCTCGCGAGCGGGTCTTGGAAGTCGAAGCAGTGGCGGAGGAAGAGGAGGACGACGAGCGGGCAATGGGAGAAAGAGGAAAAGGAAGAAGACGATGGAAGAAACTTCTCGACGAGCCCGAGGCCTCGCAATTTTTCAGTGGGATTTATTAGAGCATCATTCTAAGGCTTTACGACCCACCTGGCCCGAGCGGTCATCCCCTTTCCACCTTTGCCACTTCCATCGCGTTCCATCTTCCTCGACAACTCTTGTTTCGCGCTCCTCGTCGGAGAGTGAGAGGAGGAGGAAGGGGGTGGGGAGAGGCTAGCGGATAGAAGGTGAGAAAGAAAGAGAGAGAGGTAGAGGAAGTTTTCAGGGCGAAAGGAGGAAGGGGCGAGCGAGAGAGAGAGAGAGAGAGAGAGGGGGGGGGAGGGAGGAGGGAGGGAGGGAGGGCGGGTGGAAGGGAACGGGTTGGCAAGCTAATTATTTTATTCTCACGGCGGACGGTCGGTGTGCGCGTGCCTTTCATTAGACTTCCTCCGGCTATTCGACGAACCCACCCCCACCCACCCACTCACGGGGAACGATCGTTTGGTGGATTACTTCGTTTCGGTGCGTACGACACCCTTACGATTGCCTTTTAGCCAGTTACGTATTTAATGACTCAACGAACTTCCTTCCACGTTGTCACGACGTGAGTCCTGACTTACGATCGAGCATCGAGTGTAGATTTAAGTACGGGAAAGCGGGGTTAGTTGTCACCGAAAAATGATTTTTGATTTTTAGGGAGGCTGGGTTAACAATTAATGTTTTGTGTCAATAGTCCATCTTTTAGTATGTACCCTTGGCTTTATTTTTCTATATCGTTGAGACCATAACGTTAAAGGGCTAGTTACAACGATAAAAATTGTCGGAGCAGATTTTTGTGACACCCAACCCCAACCGTGGGTTGGTTGTCACATGTTATTTCAATCGGGAAAAATTACATTTTAAATATTTAAAATGTTTTTATTAAGATTAGATAAAATGTGAAAACCGTATAGCAGTATAGTATTCGTCATGGCCGTTAAGTAATTACAGCGTCTGCGCAATGAGGTTTGTGACAACCAACCTCGCTCCCCGCTACTCAGATAACAATAACGATAGCGATACTGATATTAATAATAGTAACCATTTTCTAGAGAATTTTGGTATCCGCCATTCGAAAACAATTTGTTTGCCGTTTAAACTTTCGCAGAATTTCTTATTCACAGTACTAGCGAACTAAACGTCGCTCATTGAGGTTGAACGAAGTCAAACCGCAAATTAGGAGAGCGCGCACCGCGTAGCGGTCACTTTGTGTGCGGAACTTTACCGCAGCTCAAACATATCATCGAACATCAACGCTTGCCGCAGCCGCAGCAGCAGTTAAAGAATCGCTAAAAACGTACGTGTCTGTTGTTTAACCAAAGTAGTCGCGGGGTAGCTATAAGATGCGTTATGCGAGTCCTTAGGCAATTTTTACTTTTAACGTAAGGATCGTATGAGAGTTTACGAAATATTGTACATTACGATCGTAATAATTATGTGTGACGATACATTTAATTACCTCGTGAATCTCATCAGGCATAAGGATTATATAAAATCACAGGAATTATCTGACAATTTGACGGCAATAGAGCCTGCCGCGAAAATCAAATAAAAATCTGACAGAAATACTGCACGTTAATCTTGTTACCCAACGCTAAGAGGTTACATTACGTAGACCCTTTTTCCCCCCAAAAAAAATATCTATCTGTCGTTTTAGAATAAATCCCGGATTAAAGATCCATTTATGGAGATGCGAATAGATTAACTCGTGAAACTGATGGAGTATAAAACGTAGATATTTATTTCAGAAAGAAAAAAAATCTATGGAAGTCAAAATATGATATTGGTTCTGATCCGTCTGCGTCGATCAGTTGTCACAATCGTGTTTTTTTTTTTATTTATTTGTGAGAACAACGTTACTCACGGATAACGACGACGAGAACAACAACGAGAGGGTGCAATATCGCTGCCCACGTCCGCGGATTTCAGGCGGTCTCGCCTGCCGCGAGTTATTTAAATAAAGCCCTTTGTCGGCCGGGCCGAGTCCATTACCGAAGTACCTTTATAGCCACGCGTGTACGCCGATATGCCGGATTACCGTTTCCCTTTCTAACTCTTTTTACAACCTTTTGCATCCTTCCCTTTGCTTACTGTACGCGCGCGAGCGCATGCCCCATCTCCCGGCCGAGGCACCTCACTTCGAATAATGCTTTAACATTAGAATCGCTGGTGCGTTGAATTCGACCGTTTTTTTTTTTTTTTTAATATCCGACGACAATTCAATTGTCGGAAAGCTATTGGAACTTGTGGAGAAAATAATTCTGTTAGCATTGAATGGTATGCGACTTTTGTAGAATTGTTTTCATTCGCGAGGAACATCAAAATACTGGTGTTCGATTAAAAACAATACGAGTATTACGCGTGTAATAATAACGATATTAGAGTAGAAATAATACTGGCACTACTCGAATAGTAATATCGACACTCCTTACTTAACGCTCAAAATAAAGATTTTGAGATTTCTGGTATGAAATTATAAAAATCGAGGTGTTTCTCTCGAAACATCAAATATGTAAACTTTTCTCGAGATAAAAACGATAATAACGGATAAAATATGTTTTCAAATACTCGTAAAAACTAGCAAGCTCCCCGACGAGGCTTCAAAAACTGAAGGCAAAACGTTAGGTTATATAATACAATACAACGTCGGTAATTTTTGTCTTATCCTGATTTTCTTAATTTTGTTTATGATGATCGAATAATAACACCAAACGATTACATAGTATTATTGAATTAATACGTTCGATTACTAACTTCACTTACAAAAAATTAGGCATACTTTGAACATCGGTAATTCCAGTGTTAAAAACACGACGGGTCTACCTGAATTCCACGGCACGCAAATACCGGTAGTTGCAATCACTAAAAGAGACTTATCGTTCGCTCGCGGGTGGTTTCCATGGAACAAAGTGGGAAATCCATCTCGCAAATAGAGAATGCGCATGATGTCAGGGGTCGTCACATATCATACCTCGCGCGGGCCCAATACCTATTGAGTATCACTGAATTTACGATGAGGATACACAGCTACCGCGAGAAGAAAGAGGAACTTTGTACACGCGGCTTCGACCTTCTCGACTGGCGCCGCATCAGTCTGCGCACGTTATTGCAAAACTCTCCGCATAAAGCACTCTCGTTTTTGCAGCTTCCTCTGGATGGTATATCGTAATTTATACATACTCCGCGAAGATACGTTTTCTCCAACTGGAGACGGCGACGCGTTAACGCGATCATGGAAATCTTTCGCCATTTAGTAATCGCGAGTGAACTCGGTTCAACTCTTCTCACGCCTCGAATTTACGATCCTGTGCGGTTAAGTAAACGTTGAGATTTAAATTTACATCGACGCAGCCTCCAAGATTTCGTGACTCTTCTATCAGGCCCAAAACAATTTATTACCTCAATAACCGAAACGTTAATTATTTTTCATTCGATTCGTGTCTTTTTCCTAATTTACAGTACTCCGGGACTTAGGAATGGTTAAAGTAATCACACACGGATGGGCCCGGCGGTCGAGCAACGGACGTCACGTCGCTATCTACTCTCCCTTTCGAAAAGGACGCTTTTACAGCAGGAACGGTCCGTAAGACATAATCCGTGGCGTCACATAATTTACGTAAAATTAGCCGATAAGTTCTCGCCGGCAAGGTGGCCCGTATCCCAGGGACGCGGCACCTTTGAGGGAATTAGTCTTATTGGGCACAAAATTGGAACAGAGGGCCCCCTGACCTCGCATAGGGCACACGGCCCATAAGGGGGGCCCCGGCGGTCCCGTGGGCCTCTCTCGTAGCTTGGTTTACGTATAACGAGCTGAATTATGTTCGTACCCCGGTTCGCGGTACCCCGACATCTTCGCGTTGCATAGCTCGCGAAGCGTGCAACGGGGAATGGGGCCCCCACACGTAGACCGCTTCCACTCTTTTGCCCCCGCGCAGTCCGTCAGGGGCCTCCTCCCCCTCCCCGCCCCTTTGCAATCCCCATTTTCTGGTTTTGTTTTCCTCTTTCCTTTGTTTCGCACCGACGAACACCCGCGCGATATTAGCTTCAACGTTTGGCTCGTTGCTTCGATTGATGGATGGATAGATCTTTCGGTACACCCTATCCGTCGTTACGCGAGTTCGATTCGTTCCAAAAAATTACCTCGTGAGCGAAAACTCGTACAACAAAATTTAGGCCCACCGTCGAATCTGAGAATGCATTGTATGCAAGTATTTTCTATTTTTAATGCGTTGGGAAACGTATTTTTAAAAATAATATGATAGTATAATATATAAATGTATTATAAAATATAGTTTAAGTATTTCTGTTCGTATATTGAGAAATAAGAAATGCCTGGGACCAATTGCTTATATACTGAAAATAAAGTAAAATTGCAAACTCGTCTCGTAGACGAATCGCGGTTAACGGACGGATGTTTACTATTGCTCTTTTTAAAAAAATGCATTATTTAATACGATTTGACCATCTCGAAAATCCCCCTTTGTTCTTTCCTGAAACGATACAAGGTCTCTTGATTTGTTTATATAATACGTATTTTCCTTCGAATATTCATTTGGAGTCTAGGATGGTAAATAGAAATCGTAAGTTTCAGAATTATTCCATGGTTAACGTCGGAAACAATGTAATGCTCTTTTCCAAAGAGTCGCGTCTCTCTATAATTTACGAGTGAACACGGGCTATGCGTCAACCACGGCAAACAGGAGGATTTTGCATAATTTCTGGTTGCTCGCGATGCTCTTTCTCTCCGCTGTTAAATACTGGGTGGTCGTCTTTAGACGGTGTCCCAATTCCAAAGTTATGCAAAGGACTCATTCATTTCGGTCAATAAGGTAATCAGAAAGATATTTCGGGCATTTGGTAGTCTAACGAGGGAACCGCTGTTAAGAAAGTCTATGGCCGAAGACTTAAGAGCGAGGAACGCCTCGGTTTTGAGGACTATTTTGCCCCGGGACAACCCCCCGAGTATTTCCTTGGCATTGTTCGTCGAGATAAAATCGTATATGTATAACGGGGTGCGATTAAAATCTTAAATTGTGGATCGCGTAAAACGTTGGCACGTGGTGTATCAAAGTTGAGAGTTCGTATAAATAACATTATAAGATTATTTGTATGGACCGACAACTTTGACTTCCACCGTACTAAACTTAACTTTAACAATTGAGTTTGAAATTAACTATTTCGTTGTCTTTGATTTAATTGGTATTGCTCTCGTGATTCGAAGTAACAGTTTCCGAGAGTCGAACATTCCTGGATTATCTTGTCACTTGAGGGTTTACACCACCCTGAGACGCCCGAAAACGGACCAAAATCAAGAATTTTTTATAAAACACTATTGGATGGAATTAATTTTTTTGGTCTCTAAATTTGCAATATATATCCAGTATTGATTTCTGAAAATTGTATCGTGAAATATTAAAAAATGAGGGAGTTATATAAGTTATATACAATCTCCTGAAGCTCTATTTCCAAAAGGTGTGCTGATGGTCGTGCGTTTTCCTCCATCCAGGTAAGTCTGGGGAAAAAAAGATATTCTTGTAAAAATATCCTATGCTAGTTTCGTTACAAAAAATTTTTGAATTTCGCTCCGTTTCCGGGCGTCTCAGGGTGGCGTAACCCCTTAAGAAAATAATATTCGACTCTTGGAAGCTGTGACTTTGAATACTCTATACATCACTCTCCGGTGAGAACAATGCTAATTCGGTGCCAGACAACGTTAAAGGTCGTTTTTACTCGTCGAAGGAATCGATCCGTCGTATTACAATTTTTTACAAGCTACTCCCGAAGGTGCGTACATTGTACGTTGTATCAGCTCTTTTTTCACCTCTGTCGGCCTGGACTTAACAGAGAAAAACGCTAAGTGGATCCACTTGGAAGGCCGCACGAATTTCTATTAAAAGCGGCAATTAGTCTAAGTCCCAATAAATCTTGATGAGTGATACCACCGACATCAGTCTGGTTGTCAAAGACGCCTGTGGCGAGGGCCACACCGATTTCCACACACATTGTTTCCACGTCCATTTCCAACTCGACGCCGGGTATTCGAGTAGAAAACGAAGGGATTTCTTCGTGGTCCACGTACGACGGGTCGGGAAAGGACTCGTTGTTATGTTAAATCCAGGTGAGAAACGCGGTGTGTATGCGGCACCATTAGAATTTTTAATGCGAACGTTTAGTGGCATCGTTCCCCTCGACGGAGTATCTTAGAAACGCTTCGCCCTCGTTTTCTGGTTTGGTTGGACTGATCGTTTCCTCCTTTTTTGTTTCTTTTCTTTTTCTTTTTCCTTCTACCTTCGCTCTACTATAGCGGTGTAACGTTGATCGAGCGCGTAGTGTTTTGGATCGTCGATTATAGGGTTGTCCTTACGAGGATTCTCGAGGAAAATCTGAATTTGTATTTTCCCACTTCTCGGAAATCAATCATTAATCTTGAGTTGGCAAATTAATTGTAACATTTACTTCTCTCAATCCTACCTCCGGCGGAGAAACAAAAAAGGAAGAAAAAAAAATTTAAAAAGGCGAAGACTCATAGAAAAATGAATAATATTTATTTCTCCCGATTCTCCCTCCGAAGAGGAAATGAACAACCAAAAATAAGATGAAAGAACGAAAAGCATTTTCCCACTTGTCGAGAATCGAAAATAAATCTCGATCGGAGAAATGAATATTAATAATTATTTCTCTCAATTCTCCTTCCGTCGGAGGGACGAAAAGCGAAGAAAAAAAGATAGAAGAGCGAGTGTCTCGCGGACAGAAGTAAAAGTGGTCAAACGGATTCGTTCCCGTTCGCAAGGAGAAGCTCATTTTCCGAAGAACAGGTACGGGCGCAACAAAACGATCGCGGGTAACAATAGAGACGAGCGAAAAGTCAGGATTCACCGGGGCCCCGAAATCGGCTAATCAATTTCTTCCGCGTTATAGCATGCTACCCGGTCCACTCTTTCGCCCCAGTCCCACGTGACCTTGCCGTAGCCTAATCGAGAGGAGACTTTCTCCTTCTAAGCTGGAACAAGGGGCAGAGATCCATCGGGCTACTGGCACTCGACCGCAGGTCACGCCGAATTTTCCCGGTTCCTGGCGGAACGCCAGGGAAGTTTCCGGAACGGAAATATTGAAACTCGCATTCACTACGTCCCGCCGGAAGGTTCACGGAACTAAGTCGACTTCGTAACACCTTTTTCTCAGGGATGACACGCCACCTTCCGTCGACTAATTGTCCACGCCGAACGCATTTCCGTCGCGTTCAACGGGACAGGTGTTGATCCGACTATCGATTCGGGAATGTCACTCGCATAGGTATTCGGTTGGGTATTTTATCGCGTTAAGAGCTGGGAGATTTTGTCGGTATATTATAGACGAGTCAAGAGTAAAACGTATCGTTACCCTAGTCCTAACTTTTTCGAAAGGTGTACGCTTTTTAAGAAAAATAACCAGACTCAATTAAGGCCACGTGATTTATGAACGTATGAACGTGGTAGAGCAAGAATTTTTTGCCACATGTGATTGTTTCTTCCTTGTCGGTTGTAACCTGTATTTTGGTCAATCTGTATATCCGCCAACCAAAAAGCGTAAGTTTTCCAACACTTGGTTGCTCTGTAAATTTTAACGCGGTTTCTGATGGATATTTATTTTCGTCACTTTAAGAAGAAATATATTTTGCCACGATATTTTAAACAAGTCAAGATCAAAACAAATCGACGCAGTTTTTACAAAGGTATAAGATAATTAAACAAACAATCAGGCTCAATTAAGGTCAGGTGATTTATATTAACGTTGTAGGTTGAGAATTTTTCTGCGACATCTGATTATTTCTCCCGCGTCGTAACGTCGTAACGCGTATTTTTGGTCACCCTATGTATCCGCCGACCAAAATGCGTGGGTTTTTCAAAATTCGGTTGCCTTGTAAATTTTCACGAAAACCGAAACTTTCCACGCACTTTTTTGCGCTACCTTCGTAACACGATTGACGATCACCCGTAGGGCGACATGATTTTGGTAAAGTGTCTCTAGCAGCCCTAAGTACCTCGTCACGGAGGGCCCTAAATCTACCTGCCTTGACTTGTCAGGCAGGGCGTACAATATTTGCAGCCACCTACGGTGCTCTCCGTTCGAAAAATGTGTTTCCTGTAAAAATAATAAGTTTTCTTTTTTCTTGTCGCCTTTTGACTATTTAGAGATGCATAGTGAAAATGTCACTCGGGTCTAATAAAAATTACTGTGCTTACAGTGGGGCATAAAAATTGAGATCCTAGAGAAAGAATATTTTTGAGAAAAGTTAGCGCTCAAAATGCGTATCCCTTTGTTTGTTTGTGGAAGTAATACGTTCTGAACAACGCAATGCCAATGAAACAGTTAATTCCTTGACTCCTGCATCGAATTCGTCAATATTACCTAAATCAAACCAAATTTGTGCACTGACCAGTTTCACGTGAAATATCTAAAATACGTGGCCAGAGACAGGATAATCGAAGTTCCAGTATAGTTGGAAAACCAAAAAAATAATTAATTCCTTGATTTCTGTATCGAATCCGTTAATATCGCCTGAACCAAACCAAAAGTTTGCATCGACTGATTTCACGAGAAATACATGTCGTGGCAAAGGAAAAGATAATCGGGGTTCCACTATAGTTGAAAAACCAAAGAAATAATTAACTCCTCGACTTCTGCATCGAATTTGATAATATCACCCAAACCAAACCAAAACTTCGCATCGACCAGTTTCACGAGAAATATCTGCGTTGGCAACAGAAAGGATAATCGAGGTTCCACTGTAGTTGGAAAACCAATTATCACGTAGATTTATCCCCTAGGACCCTAAATCACTCGACTCCCTCCGTCGTCGCGAAAGGAAGCCAATAATATTTGCAGCCACCTACCGTGGACCAACTTGCTGGAAAGTGTCCTTCTCATTGCGCGAATCCTCGGTGTCCCGGGCATTACGCGTACTTAGTTATCCCGTGAGACCTCCCGCTGGTCTCCCGGTCGACCAACTGGGTCTCGCTACCGTGCGAAAAGATTTACAGTCGGTATCCACCCGTTTTGCGGGGACGAGAGGCGAGGAGGGAGAGGGTGGCCTTCGTAAAAATTTATACCAGCCCCATCATGCGTTCATTATGATTTTACTCGCGGACAGTGGCAGTCGTAAATATTCCTCGTTTCGAGGCAGTCGGGATGACGGCTTCCTGGTGAATTTTCTTACGGTCAGACCCGTTTAACTGGTCCCAACCTGCCGTCTAAGAATGTCTTGATTTTGAACTTCGATTTGGGACGTAATGATACCGACGACGTTAATAGCGGTGCCATTATTAACGAGAATAAGTGAGTGAAACGTCTTATCGAATCAATAATACCAGGGGTGCATATTTCATATTCAAGTTAACCCATTCGGGATGAAGCAAAATTTTGAAAGTTATGCTAAGGAGTGTAAATTTTTAATTCGTTCATGATCATTATACACGGTGTGTAACTGATCGTCTTAGCTAGGAAATACATCGCGCACTTTGTGTAACCAGTATCGAAAGCGTTAAAGAGGTTCGAGAAAAAGTGGCTTGAAAGTTTTTGAGATTCCCGTTCCGTTAGCAATTTCTGCCCCCGAGAAGCAAAAATTCGAAGAAAAGCTACGAAAACCCCTGATCGCATCATTCCCAAATCATGTAAACGCCATCCAAACTACCGACCAGACCGATTTCTCACAAAACATCGAAAAATTCAAGAGGAAGAATTAAACCCTCATTAGCTATCGATATCACCGACAGCATTCTTCTAACGCTAGAAAATAGCGCAAGAAAATTCTCGTCCAGTAAACATCGAAGCGCAAACCGTGGGCGTGGGCAATGTTAAGACACGCCCAGCCGATGGTTCTGGGTTACCAACCACGCGTCAGGGCGTATCCTACCATGGGTCCCCGTTGGCACCGTGAGTCCCAGCTAGATCTCGAGCCCCTCTTTTTGTCCTGCCTCGTATACCGGGGAGAGAAAGAGAAAGAGGCAGAGAGAGAGAGAGAAGGAGAGAAAGAGAGAAAGAGAGAAAGAGCCCGGAGCCCCCCTCGTACCTACCGACTCCGGTGGAGAGACACGAGGGGACCGGTGGCTCAACTGACACGTTATTGCAGCGGTACCCCTCGCAACGAAAGCCACGCGTGCTGCCTGCTTATTCGTTTTCTTGTTTTCCTCGCTCGCGAACGTTGGGCCACGTTCCCATCATCATCCACGGTTCGATCAATCGCGCTCCTCTCTCCCCCTTCGAATAGCCAATATCCCTGCCTTCGATTATCCGCCCCGGAGATCCGTTTCCGCTTTAGTTTCGTTCGATCTTCTCAGTGCTTCTTCTTCTTCCGCCGGTCGTTGTTTCTCCTCTCGTTCCCTTCTGTCCTCGAACGTTCGATTCCTCTCCTCCTCTTCCACTCCCCCCCCCCCCCCCCTACCCCAAAATATACCGGGTGTGCCCTCGCAAACTCGATTCACCTCTATCCCACCACCGTCGGTTCGGAGAAGACTTTTTTGCCTCGGGCTATCAGTGTCGGCGTGTTTCCTGATGGTAGCCGCTCAGGCCTCGCGTTTCTAGTGCGGATTACTATAGTCGTGATCCTTTTTGGATAAGAGTGGGTGGAAGGAAGTTGCCAAATTTACCGTCAACGGATATTGACATTGGCGAAACAACAGCGAGACGGGAGGGATGGATGTCACCAACGGCATGAGGCCTATCTTTGGTGTATATCCTTTTCAAGGTTGGTTCCCATGGTTTCGTTTCTTTGTGTTTTCCTTTCTTTCTATTTGGAATGATTGAGGTATTGCGAATTACTCGTGACGTACGATAAAATCTTCGTTAATTGAGTTAATGGGAGAACGGGAATGTCGGAATGAGCGAACTGTCGAATAATAGAATAATCGCTTGGAAACGAATAGTAATACGAATGCGCAAAATTGTTAAAATATTCACTGAAGTATGCAATTGTTACTTTATCAAAATCTTAATGGGTCGTACATATCGTCAAAAGAGCCAACTGCTAAGATGAATTTATAATAATCGCGTATAATTGTTATATCATTCCTAACAGTCTTGGAATAGAAATAATGTAATACGACATATAATAGAAATAATAAAAACCATACTTTTATCCTACAAATGTCTGATCACCGAGCTTCCTTGAGAAACAATTGTCTAGATTACTGTTCCTCTACGGTGACAAAAACGAGCGTCGTAAACCGAGCATATTTTCCCGAAATGGACGATTATTATAATCGCGAGCTTCCGTTGTTTAGTCGCGTTTTTAGCATGAAACAACGAAAGCTAATTACCACTCGCGTCTAAGAGCAGCTAGCGATTATACGCACAAGCTAATGTCACGTATACAGAAGGGTGGCTAATTCGACTAACTATCGGAGTTTATACTCGTTAGTCCTGGAAACGCCCGCCCCGCGCACATAACTTCACTAATTTCACGGTTTGTTAGTCCCGTTTTTGGTATTCCCACAGTCGGAAACTCACCGTCCTGTTATCTGATTTCACGTTCGCGCTAATTTCAGATTCGGTCGCTCGTTTCAAGCCCAATCACCGTAATCGGTGTTGAGCAAGATTTAACTCTCGTATCGCGTCGTCTTGCCGCGGGACAACTGGCGATAAATACACTGCCAGACGCATTTTATTATTTAACCAGTTAACTGTTTTTCACGAGTATGCTCGTCACGAAGAAATAGCAAGGTTTTGTTGTACGACGGATATACTCGTCATGCGGAAAGGCAGTTACCATTTGCTATTTAAATTGAAATTTTGAGTGAAAACTAAAAGCAATTAATTTTTTAATACGGTTTGACCACCTCGAAAACTCCCATTCGTTCTTCCCTGAAAAGATACAAGGTCTAGTCTCGCGTACTTGTACTTGGGCCGAGACAAGACCATGTCTTGGAATATATTCCTAAATTTTGTGAGAATATTCTTACAGAAGGAACACGAAAGTTGATTCTGTATCGTTTATTTGATGATCCCAGCCAGGAACTATTAAAATGTCTTCATTAAATATAATATGCTCGTTTTCGCTTCACCTTTGCGACAGAATTTAGGTGCACACTTTTCCAACAGGTTGCAACTGCTAATTGGTTAAAACATAATTCGTTAGTAGCCTCGTCGCTATATTCCGATAAACTAGTGTCATGTGACTCGGTCAACACATTCCAATCTGATTCATTTGATTTAAATAAAATGGTGGATCAAATTTAACACTGTTCAATTTTTATAATGCGAAAATAATATCAACGATTGCAGTTAGTGCTAGAACTATCGATAATTAATGTATATCTATTTCTACCAGACCAGTCAAACTGATTGATCATTTATAATATACGTTATGCGAAATAAAGCTTTATGCATACTTGTTTCAATTGCAAGACGTGAAAAAATACATTCACGATATTATATGTATTTGTATCATTTAGAAGCACGCCTGTTTCATACTCAGAAATGGTACATTTAAAAGGACATTTATGACAAGTCAGAAAATTTAAAAAATATTACCTCCACATTTTAATATTGACAATTGTCTTATCAATGTTCAAATATTTTATTGCGCCTTAACGGAATTAAAACGTTTAGATCTTTTCTTAGAATATTTATTGGGTTGGCAAGTAAGCGATAGGGGATTTTAAATAACACATCTATCGGCAAAATCAATAATTATTTGATTGCCTACCCAATGCAAACGTAATCACTTATTATCCAGTTTTGTTTTTGATGGTTCTAGCGTCAAGACGTACAATCGTTTATTCTAGAGTATTCATAAATGACTTAATACCCGAGCAATCGATAAATATCAATTCCCGTACTATTTACAGCCATTGCGAGATAACTTTAAATATCCTGTGAATTACGACCATGCGATCCCATGTATATGTTAATACTTACTTTGAAACAAATTTACGAAGGCGATTAAAATTCATCCACCAGGGCAAGGACGAATGAATCAACTCGGCGGCCTCTTCATCAACGGTCGCCCTCTTCCGAATCCGATTCGCTTGAAAATCATCGAAATGGCAGCCTCCGGGATTCGTCCTTGCGTAATCTCCCGACAGCTACGGGTTTCTCACGGCTGCGTTTCGAAGATCTTGAATCGTTATCAGGAGACTGGCTCGATCAGGCCTGGCGTGATCGGGGGCAGTAAACCGAGGGTGGCGACTCCGGAAATAGAATCGAGGATCGAGGAACTGAAGAGGGATAATCCTGGAATCTTCTCCTGGGAAATCAGAGACAAGTTAATGAAGGTAGGAGAAGTTGGATTAAATTAATTTCAGGTACGACGAATTTATATACGCGTGACAAAGCGAGAAATTGAACTGTTGCTTCTTTAAATACGAGTGATAGGATCATAACGTAATTTACCACGATTATCGAATAGTATTCGAACTAAAATCGAATACCAATTTTACGATCGGAAATAGCAAACAAGCAATCGATTACTAGGCTGTAATTAAATGACGGCCTTAAGCCCCTCGTGAAAGGGTAGATACGTGCGTCGGTAAGTTGTAATCATGTCGCGACCCAACTTCACGGTATCTGAAAGAGTTAAAACGTGTCTGAAAAAATGGTACGAAGCAAACTTGAAAAATACGGTATTTAGATTTTCAAAAAATGGAGCGCGCGATGCGCCAACGATGGTTGCCATTTATGGTTCGTTTGTTTTATTTCTTCATCATGGTTGCAACTATCAGTTTTCAGTTTCACTAATGTAAAACAACATTTGAAAAACGTTTTAAATCTACACTGGGCAATTTTTTTATTTTGGAAGCAAAAATGTAATTCTTACGTAGTTTTTGTCTCTGAATACAGGAAAAATAATAAAAGGAAATCGTGACGGAAAAAGTTTACATTTATTTAAATAAATATATATGTATGTGTGCCAAGACAACACCATTTTTTAAGTTGAATTTGATTGTTTTCCAAAATTCATTTCTTGATATAATTCTTACCTGATAGGAGTTCGTATTTTCACTTTTTATTATTTTATTATGCAATGCGAAACAAAGTTTTTAACACTTCACCACGTGGCTTCCACACAGTTTAGGCATGAGACGTACACGCGTTAACAAACAAACCCACAAGAACGAGCACGCGCTAGCCAATAAGTTAGGGTATGTTTCTGGTATAACGAGAAATATCTCTGAATGTCTACAGCGCTCCGTAGAGAGAATATTTCTTCTCTAAATATAATACAAGATCTAGTCTCGCGTACTTGTACTTGGCCCGAGACAAGATCTTGTCCCTTGATGGAGACGTTTCTAAGTAATTGTATCGGATCGGCTGCAATGCGCAGTGTAGGGTTAAGGTTACGCGAGCCTCATTGGCTGCGAAGTACTCTGTATCGGAAAAATGTTACGCCACGCGTATCATTCCCCGAGAGTGCATATCTGCGAGACCACACTATCCACCGTCGAATCGTGCGAGGATCGCATAATAAATCGCGTATCACTTTCGTGCCCCCAGTTTTTCACCGAGGAAAATCATGAAAGGCGCCGATCGACCTCGCGATCGGGGTGGACGTTTCCGCAGGGTCTCTCTCTATCTCTTTTGAAGATCGCAGCACCGAGTGTGGCTTTTTAATCTTGTGCACGAGGCGTGCACGAGGTGGGCAGGGGTGTACGTGAGTGCCCCGGGGCGACTCGCGTGTCCTTTAATACGTTACTGCTCGCCGCCTACACCCACGCTTCATTGGCGTAACGCCGCGCCGTTCGTGCAGCGATTTCCGAATATGCAAAGCGACTTTTCCAGGAATAGCCTCTTCCGCGTTGGGACTTTATGCTCGGTGCGCCATGGGAGATCGATGGATCGTGGAAGCATTGCGTTGACGTTTTAATGCCCTCGGCCGCGTCGGTGTCCCGTCAATGTGCGAATTTTTATTACGCTCGATTACCAACTTTATTTATTAGCGTTCTTTATTGCGTCCAAATTGGATTAAAACGTTTGAATTTTGTTGAGAATATTCAGAAACCTAATTACTCATTTCTTAATTGAAGTTAAATTTGTTGCGTCTAACTTCGATAAATATTTTACATGAGAACATACGTTCGCAGCACGTTTTTAAAACAAGAATTCAAGAGTTACTTAAATAATATAGCGATGAGTTTTTTGAGCGGAACAGCGTTAAACAGCCATTGTCATTGCACATTCTACTGGATACCGAATCTTGAACAACACTAACCTCGGAAGTCGCCTAATCGCGATATCCCAGGTAGCGGTAGCAGTTTCTCACCGAAAACAACAAAACCCGAGTATCCGATAGCCAAGTATATCTTTCTCCAGCGACGGAGATAAGATCGCCGCAGGTTCTCAAACCGCAAACCCCGAAGAATTCCACCTTTGGTCACCCCAATAAAACTGATCCATCACGGACCACGTGGTCTACCCACGGTGATCCTCGATAGAGAGATAAATCCCGCGAAAGAGGAAGAGAGGAATCCCCGGAAGGGAGGAAAGAGGCACGACTGCAGAATTTCAAATCGGAAGAAGAATGAAAGGCAAGAGAAGACGCGAAATAGTACGCGCGATACTTTGATCTTTCGTAATAAATAATTTTCTCAAAATCTCAAAACGTACAACGTACATTCTGAGTTTTCTCAAAATTATAAAAACGTTCCTTGCTAACCTCGAATCCAAAATACCGTATTTTATTTCGCTATCGTTGTGTTGTGTTGTGAATAGTAACCGGACACACATTTTTCCAGTAAAGTGTATTACTGGTCCGACATCGTTGTAATTCTTCTAATTACATCGTTAACCGTAACGTAACAATTAACCGACCCAGTTCACCCAATTACCACCGGCAACAAAAACACGAACCGATCACATTTACACGTTCGAACGTCGCGTGGGATAACTACCGGTAATACCGTTTCCCTCCGATATCGCGATCGCTATTCCACGCGCTCAAAAACATTTCCCCCTTTTCCATTTTCCACGTTCGAACCGCTTAACCACCGTTTCCCCGCTGGTACGGAAAACAGTTTCGAGAACGCGTACGCCGTTGGTATCGGTGGAGGCAGGCGGTCGTGGCCGGCATTAATACGGCATTTAATGTTGGAAGGAGGCGTTCCTGGGCCTCGGGCCCCGAGGCATGCACCGTCCTCCTTTATCCACCTCGGCTTCTTGCGATTCTCTCCAGGAGAGAGGTCTGTCTCTCTCCTCCTGTCATCGCCCCGGACCCAAAGCCTCTCGACCGCCACCAACGGCAGAAGGATCGTTATTGTTTCTGAGATCGCCGATCCGAGGAGATAGCCATCGACACCGACGACCCACCACCCCCCCCCCCCCTCCCATGCATTCTGCATTTTTTCTTTCTTTCAACCCCCTCCACCCTCTTGCCCCTTTTTTTACCTTTCTTCCCCTGTACCCTTGTGTTTCTTACTCCCCCCTCACCCTCACCCTCACCTCCCCCTGCGTTGCACTCTTCGACGAAGAGGACACAGTTCTTTCACCTTGACTCCCTTGGACACTCGATTTCTCTCTCTCTCTCTCTCTCGCTCTCTCTCTCCCCCTCTCACCCCTCTCTCCCTCTTCCTTGCTATGCACCGTCGTTTCTGTTTTTCTTATACCCTTTCTGGTTTGCGCTCGTGGCTCGCGTACGCGCGTAATGCGTTTTCAGATTATCTTGATCGGCTTGAATATCGGGGAGATAACAGAGATCGATATGGACGAGCGTGGCTGTCAGAGGTTTTCTCAGATTTTCGAACTCCACACGCCGCTGGGTGCGGTGCGGCCTGTCGACGATACTTCACCGTGAATATCGATGGGGAAATTATTTTGCACGTAGGTGTCGGTCGGTTTGTAAAGTTGTTCGACGTCTCCGTTGCGGAGAAGTAACTGGGAATAATTAGTTACGTTCATCTCGATAATTTTCTTCATTCACGAATCGTTATTTGTAATTATTTAAGAAGTTGTGATTTTTATGAGTGTTTATTATTCAAAAATAAATCTTCCGGAAACAGAAGACGAAAAGGATGAGAAAAACACCGATGTTGGAATACATGTGTTAACGAAAGCGCGTATTTAATAGTATATAGACGTTATCAATTATACGAAAGTAGTGAAATCGCGTAAGTACTTGTACTTGGCCCGAGATAAGACCTTGTCTCTTGATATTACTTAATTTAAATCAAATATGGAAAATATTCTTTATTTATGAATCGTTTTCCGAAATTATTTATATTAGTTGCCTAAATCAAATGTGGACAACTTTCTTCATCTATGAATCACTGCTTGAAATCATTTATATTACTTATCTAAATAAAATATTATCAGAAAATACCTGTTTCGTTTACAAGACTTTACGCACACCCGTACCTGCGTGAAAAATTTTACAGTTCAGAAATCTGTAGTCTATGCGTTTACGCTCGTCTTTACTTTTATTAAAACCACCACATAACGGGTCGCCCTGGGAGCTCGTTAAATACCTTCTCAACTGAAAACGATGTAATTAAATGTACTAGAAACGTGAAAGAAAAATCTCGTCCCATAACGCGGGATTTGTTGTCGAAACTCGCCATGAAAGAGACTAATGTTAGCCATTCATTTATCCGAAGTGTCTTTCTTTTTTTCCTGGCAATTCCTTTCAATTTCCCTGGCAGAAAGGTTTCGTTGTCCACACTCTCCGCGAATAATCTGTGCGTAGAAAAAAAAACCACGTAACGGTACTCGGCACGATGTATAATAATGTACAGTCAGCCACGCAAAATGTATATTCTACCTCGAAAATAATCGCGCCAAATTGTACAGCGGTAGCCTGCAGGTGAAAACGCTGCGTAAAGCGATGCACTGACGGCGGGATTCGCCTTTGGTTCGACGGTACGCGAACCTAAGGTGAAACTTCCAATTCGAACGTAACAAACGTTGGACAAAATTTGAAAAGAAATGGTAACAAGAGACAAGGTCTTGTCTCGGGTCAATTATAAGTACGCGAGACTAGACGTTGTATCTTTTCGGAAAACAACGAACAGGGGTTTTCGAGGTGGTCAAACTGTATTAAACAATTAATTTTAAAAAATATATTTAGTACGAGAAAGCGGAGACTGATTGGTTGTTTAACACGTTGAGTCCCGCTTGTTCAGAGGTGGGTCACCCTTTAACTACTTAACCAGCCAGCTTGCTCATCTGTGGACCCACGATGTTGTACAGTTAAAGACCGTATGTTCACCAGTGGTCACGGTTTGAGTGAAATTTAAGTACAGTGAACGATTCTCCGGTCCCTCGAGCAAGTGCTAGATGTGGTTAAGTTTTTGTAATATATTTCATACTGAAATATATTTTTTTAAATGAAATAATGTAATATATAATAAATAAAGGTACCGGCCACCGTAAAGCTAGGTTCACACGGAGTCGCGAACTGAGCGAGAACACTACCACTAGGAAATCTAGTTATAATTCTTTTCAATGCCTTTACGCGTTTTTGACATAATCGAAATGGATTGATGCGTTTTTTTGTTGAGAATTATTGTTATATAAAGACTAGATTTCCTAGTAGTACTTCTCTCGTCCAATTCACGAGTCCGTGTAAATCCAGCTTTAAGGTATTGCATAGTATTGTGCTGCGGGGCTAAACGTGTTAAGGAAACCAATGCGTTTCAATCTTCTTTTACAACAATTTAATCGTTTATTTCAGAAATCCCGCTAAATCCGCTTCTTCACTTTTCGAGATGATTAATAAAAAAAACTGTTTCACGACACTAAAACGGTTTCTTTAAACTCCCAAAAATTACAAAAAGTACTAGACTACTCACTCTCTTACATATCAGTGTTGTTTTATCTCAATGACTTACTGGGGAGGGGGGGGGGGGGAACGAAAGAAACACAAAGCGGTTGATGTTATTTTTTGGCGTTTAGGGGATTTCTGAAATAAGCGGTTCAATTAAGATCGTGCTTTTTTTAAGTATATTTGAACAGAATTTGTTATATTTTGTATGAGTAGGAAGGTTACTCGGACCCACCAAGCGTCAGCTCTATCAGCAGGTTGCTACGCGGTGGACGCCCTGGCGATGACGGGAAAAAGGATTACACGATTAATGGCATCTTGGGAGCTGGTGAGTAACGATAAATAAAAAGCATTATGATTCTCTTACGAGTTAAGGAATAATAGCGAGAAATCTATCACCCTATTGGGGATATATCTCGTGATACCAAGTGTCGGTTCCAAAACTTGGCGCGGTTTAACATATTACTATGCAAATCTTTTAAAAACTATTAAATTGATAGTAATATCATCGACTCCGTCTCTGTATTCTGCATGTACCTCGGCATTTAAAAAATTCACGGCATCTTGCAATTCCGTACACTCGAGTATCAATATCTAACATATATTGTTATGAAAACCGTTTAAATACTATTCAATTAATAGTAATACCGTGATATATCTAAGGGTGGTACTTAATTTCCAACTTGCTAAACGTTTGGCTCCGACCCACCTGTCTTGTTTCAATCAACAAAACTGTGACCTGTTCAAAATTTTAGCTCAATTGCACAATTACGGGGCGACCCTCAACGATCCTGAAGTTTTTATATTTTCGCCCGGAGTCATTTTTTCAGATAAAAAATTCTTGTTGGTTGTTTTATTTGGAATCGCTTGTAAGCAGTAAGAATTATGCGTGCAATTTTTTTGCGAATAACATGAGATTTGCTATTGCTTACGATAAGTCAATATGAATAGTCACTGAATATTTGCTATATGAATTGTATTATGCGATTTTTGATTAATATTATTAGATAAACTTATATTATTATTATTATTCTGACTATTAATAGTAGCACTTGGCCGATTGAGCTGCAATTTTATTTTTGTTTATTTTATTTTTCGAAGAACCTTAGTATACAATATATAACGATATCTCCGAATATCATATCCTCGCGAAACGGAAAAGATAACGCAATGTCGTACGCCCCCGAAGAGTTAATTACTCTTCTTTCTCCGTGACCCCGAGGAAAAGAAAAAGGAAAACGGCGATGGAATAAGAAGGAAATAGCATCGGCATGAGGCGAGGCACAGGGAACGCGATATCGCGTATGGAAGGCAAAAACGAAAGAAAGAAAGAAAGAAAGAAAGAAGAAGAAGAACTCGGGCGATCCATCGTCGGAGGGCATCAAGAGCTTTTAACCTCCGGTACCTATGGACACGAGGTTTGACGTACGCTAGCGTGTGCACGGGGCTTTAAGTCCGGTCCTACGTTGTCGGTTAGGTCCAAGTTAGTCCGAATGAGCAGGGCAAAAGCCTGCAGGATTTAATCTTCGGTGGGCGTGAGCAGGATTAGCCAGGTTGCCCACACGTCCGACAAACGGATTACAGGAGTGTCAATATCTTACGGGGCACGCATTATCCCTCTTCTTCTTCTTCTTCCTCGCGTTCCTCCGCTTCTTCCTCGTCCTCTTTCTTCTTTAGCGTTTTCCGCTTCGACTCCGTTCCAGTTTCGAAGCAACGTAGAACATGGATCGATTCGTGTTTTGGTTAACTAAATTGACGGATTAAAAATCAATCATTATTATCGCTAATCAAACATTATCCCTCTTCTTCTTCTTCCTCGTCCTCTTTCTTTCTTAGCGTTTTCCGTTTCAACTCTGTTCCTCGGTTCCAGTTTCAAAGGAACGTGAACGTCGATCGATTCGTCCTTTGGTTAACTAAGTTGACGGATTAAAACTCAATCGTTAATCTTTTATCTCGTAAATTTTATTTCTCGTGCGAGAAATTTAAATGGATCTTGAGTCCAAGGGATATTTGAAAATAAGTATTCCCGATGTCCTTTTTACGATAAAAATTTGAATTGAGGCAGGTCAAGTTCTTTTTTAGGATTCGTGGTCTTTTTATCGTCGCGTCGTAGAACTTTTTCGATTCATTGTTCGAAGGAATAAAAAAAGAACTTATTCGAAACCGTATAGTTACGATCGAATGCGACAACGAGTCCGGACTCCGCTGACACGAGGCGGGAATTTGTTTTCGTGAGTGATACAGGTAGACAAGGAGGAATTAGCGATACAGGTGTTCGGGGGTCTTAAAAGTCCGACCCGACTCGGCGGAGAGGAGAGAGAACCCGACGAGGAAAGAAGTAATATGTCGGAAAGAAAAGAGTAAAGCAAAATAGCGGGAGTGAGAATGTGAGGAGGAAAGAAATGTTAGAGAGAAAGAGAGAGGGGGGGGGGGGAGAGAAAGGGATGCGTTTATTTTGTACTTCGAACGGGCGCATTTAAATGAACGAATTAATTTAATTAGCATTGATCTTGTGTAATACATGTACATCACATAACGAAACATTGATGTGAAAAAATGATCGATTACGTCTGGAATTTGATCACATAAAATTAATACGGTCGCGATTAACTTCATAAATTCTCTACCGATACGAATCTTTAGTAAAATATTAATCACGAAATTATTTCCCGTAATTATAACTTCAGAACTATTAATACATCGTTTACAAATATCGTATAGAAAGTTCAGTCGAACCATCAAAGAGAAAAAAAAAGCTCAACGTCAGTCGCGAATGGACACGCATGGTGTATTAAAAAACGTCGTGGACTGATGCTGTAAAAACGGAACCAATCCCCCTATCTGCGTTCCGTCGACACGAAATTCTGTGTGATATTTAAAAAAATATTTTTCGAAACATTATATTGAAATCACGATGACTTATCCCTGGCGAAGATATTTTTTGAATAATCTGGTTCAGAATCGGCCATTTCGATGAGATCATGAGATGCTGCTGCTTTCGTTGATCGGTGAGAGTGTCAAGCGTCGATCTATCGCTTCTTGAATGGCATTTCGTTGCATACCAGGATCTCATCGAAATGGCTCAGATCCAGATTTAAAAAAAAACATCATACAGAATTTTGCGTTCGCGGTGACAAGGGAATCAAACCACTGTTCACGAACACCGTTTGCCACCGTTTGCTACTGAACAGAGATAACCTTTTAAAATGTTTACTGTAGATTCAGAGAGGTTTACGCTACATAATGCCGTTTACGGAACACACATAACGGCATTGGTTTCGTTTTTACAGCATCAGTGTGGGAATTTTTTGAATACACCATGTTGCCCCCCCCCCCCCCCCCGTACCGTAACGCGGGGCCCCACAGTACAGTAGCTACGCCACTGAGACGGAATAAGAGAAAGATAGGTAGATCCTTCGATCGTGGATCATGGAGAATGTGAGGAAAGAGTCCAGAGCCAAGAGGCAAAAGAGGGCCCCGGAGACCCGTGGCCCCGCGAGGGGTCCCGCGGAGATCAAACGGGCCGCCTGCCACACGTCGACAGTGCTCCTCATTCTCCGATCCTCCGTTTCTGAGATGCATTACGGTTAATTGATAGATCGACCTCCCCGGTCCTCCTACCAATGAGATTCTTTCTTCATTCGAGAGAAACATTGAGTCACGGGGCAACGGTAAACGCCAATTAACCCTTCGCAACCGCGTATCCAGAAACCTAGGGACCCCAACTAACATTTTGAGCGAAGCACCGCGCAATCCATTTCCAACCTAAATATTTGCACGCACATTTTACGACGATAAAAACTACTTCCGAGTGGCGCGAAATATACGTCTGCCTCGAAGAGAATTATTAACGAATAACGCCGGCTAAAAGTACCACTACCGAAAAACCGATCGACGCGATACGATGGGAGTGGAAGGGCAACAATCGTGATAGGGAGCACCTCTAAGCGGATATACATACACACGCATACTTACGCGCGTGGTACGGCAAAGGTGTCGGGTTGGGTATAGGTGTCGGCAGGCGAGCGGGAATGACACGTAGCCTGTGGCTTTCTTATTCCTTCTTATTCCCGTTCCTTTGGTTCGGGCCGCCGACGAGGGATTAGCCTAATGGGTCCTCCCCTCCACCCCTTCCACCCTCTTCCTCGTGCACCTCCGCCATCCCCCTCCTGCCCCTGCCCCTCCCTCCTACCACCCCTACGCGTGTAATATGTATATCCATTCTGATCCTTCACACCACCTCCGACCTCCTACATAATCGGAGCCGGTCGCTCGATTAACAACGCTGCTAAGTGATTCACAATCAGGTTTATTGATTGTATCGATGATCGTCGACGTACCGCTGGGAACTCTTGACATTGATTTAACCAGAAAGACTCTTGCCATTTGACTTTGCGATTAGGTGCCTGGGCAATATTTCAATCGAATCACCGGGAAGATTCAGCGGTATGGTGGTTGTTTGAAATCGACGCTTCGCCGATACATGCTCGTCGGGAATAATGATGTTGGAGTCGTTGGTTCTAATAAATCTGTGAAAGTTAAATAATCGGTTAACGCGGTTGAATCGACGCGACGTGTAAAGTAACGCAGGATTTTTTGTTCGATTAATACAGCGAGCCGATCGTCGCGAGAAATACATTGTACGTGTCAGATTGTAAATATCTCTGTGCAACGAAACGTCAGGGACGAAAAAGCGGGAAGGAGCAAATAAAAAACGGTGTGATTATGTCAGAGGGGAAAGAAGTAAATGCCAAAGAAAAGGGGCAGCCTGTCCAGACTGATATCAAGGCGTGTATCTAATGCGTTATGCCGCGAGCTGCAGTCCTTGTCACGTAAGAATATAATCCTTCGAGATCGAGGACATACAGGCTGATCCATGTAATGGCTCCGCGTCTGATTTTAATCCGTAAATGGTATCTTATAAAAACACTCGCGTAACGCTCGAAATTCGAGCATTGCACGAATAAGTAAAAATAATACGAAGAATCAGAGTGATTCGAATGAAATGATTTAACGCTTCAACAGTCTCGCCAACAAATATATCGGCGTTTCAACTTTTTAAGTAATAACAGGAAACATTTTTACGAGTACGAGTAATCGAGGAGAAATTAGATACGAATTAAACTTGTGCGAAATAAGGTTTGAAGTTATAGAGAGGAAGAATTTTGTAAATAATTTGTACGATGACAATCGAGTCACGGTTGGACCACCAGAGTTGCAACTAATGATCCTTGGGCGGTGACGTCTTTAGAATTTTTAAGTATCTATGTGCTCCGATTTGCACTTACCGAGTGCATTATAGCGGTACAGCCAGGTCGATATACGGGAAGAAAATTGCCGCTCATGTTGACAGCCTCGTCCCATCGTCCCTTTTGCCCTTCTTTCGCAAGAATGCTGACAGAAAGATAAATTGCTGGTCCTCGAACGTGCCGCGGTCTACCTGCAATTGTTGAAAACGTTAGTTCGTGCTCCTTAAGGTTGAGTTTTTGCTTGGGAATAATTTTTAAAACTCATGACACATTCTTACGAATAAACTGTACGTTTTAACGTTAACAGAAACGATACGCGTAAATTTGAGTAACTTCACGGATAAACTGCACGTATTACAGCAATTTTAGTAACTTTGCGAATAAACTTGTGAACGTGTAAGTTTTAATAACTTTAGACAAACCCTTTCTTCGAGGGACAAAAACAAGCAGTTTCACATACTTAAGAACGACTACTCCGTTAACACTTTTAGTGCCGACCGAAAAGGTTGTACCTAAGCGAAAAATGCCGACGAACGTTTGCGAACGCTATTCAACAAGATTAAAGATCTTTGAAGTCTTGTAACTTTATGTGATAAAAAGTAATAGAGCATTCTGTCTAGGTTAATTTGAAAGCACGAAGCTTATTTTAAAACTTTATATCGCTTACCTAGCGATATTCCAACTTCCTTCGCAGGTCAGAGTAGCACTGACGACATATCGCTCTTTCTAATGAGGATTCGAAACAAAAAGCTAAACGTTAAGATCAATATACAATATCGGTGCGACTTGTATGATTTTGTGCACTTTTATGTTAATTGTTTGTAATGTGTTTTCGGGAATTTTAATATTTCAACGTCTTAACGACCAGATAATAACGCCCATCAATTTTTACAAGTTTGATCTAATTGCTTATACGGTCGATGATTCACATCACGTATTCTATTGCTTACCTAGCGCCATTCTTCCCTACGAATTTCCGGTTTACTTTGAGACAGAGTTCTCTCGCGATGCTCTCGCGATGCAAAGAATAAGGCGTCATCGCACGCGCAACGATATATCGTCGTAGGCACATTTCGGGAGTGTTGCTAACAACGATATTCGCTGTTCGGTGCTACGAGAGTTAACATGTATTAACAAGTATTTACCTACTATATTATCAAAAGAAAACCGTCGGCGTCGACTACCGAAAAAATGGTGCTCCTCCCCCCCTCCTCTCCCTCCCTCTGCCATTCGACACGAGCGCTGACAGGAAGACAGAACGTGCTCTTGGATGTCAACCGCTTCGCGGGTCATTGTTGGCATTTTGAGGGCATTTGTTACCATTTAGGGGACCTCACACACGCTCTCGGGACCCCCTAGAAGCGCACGGAGGGGAAAGGTGGGCCAGGGTGGGCCAGGCTAGGATTTATAACCTACGGAGGTGCGGCACCTTTTCCAGCATTCAGAGGACGATTCGACACGCGGAAAGCAAAAGGGAGGCACAGGAAAGCGGCGAGGCGACAACGGATGTGGACAGGAACCAGTGTTGTTTGCTCTCGATCGTGCCACCCCTCCAACCCCCTCCCTGCTACACGAATCATTTTCGTAGGGGTAGATTTGAATTCGCCATCACGATTTTCTGTTTGCCATGGGGGAACGTATGGCGACGACAATTTACGTTATGCACTGTTTTTTGGAAAGCAACGTTAAAAAAGAATGCTTCGAAATGTTCATGCGCAGAAAATAGATATACAGTAATACTCCGAAGTTACGCGATAGGTGGGTTCGACAAAAATCGCGTAAATCGAGGCACAACTTTGCATATAAATTAATGTAAATTTTGTTTAATTGGAACCAAGGAGTAACAAAAACACTAGTTTAGTAATCGTTAGCAAGAAAAACATTGAAGATTGCAGGCAACATTGTTGCCGAACGAAAAAATCAAGAACCGCGTAATTCTGAGTTTGCTTAAGTCGAAGTATTACTGTATACAACACTTAATGTCGCGCGAACACTGCAATATCTTTAGTTAGCGAAAACATTTATAGCCCGAGACAAGACCTTGTCGCTTGATCAAAGCATGATATCAAACTTCGTTTTGTTTTCGAACTTCGAGATGGCGTAATAACCACTTAAATGCCATCGTGCCCCTAAGTATTATAAGTACCTATGTATCTTTTTTTTTTTCTAATTTCCCAATACGAGCAGACGTGGTCTTTTAAAACCATCGCCTACATCGCGCGTCCGAGTGACTCGTACGTACTTACATACGCGCGCGTATAGGATCTTTACGCAGCAGGGATGCTGACCAGCACATTTCTGGATGACGTTGCTCCGAATGAGATATTTGCTCTCGACTCCGCGGGCCCTCTCTAATTGATTACACGCATCTTTTCACGCGTTCTATTCAGCCGATCGGCTCGCTTTTCATCCTCGAGAGGCCGATATTGATTGTGCCTATCAACGGGTAAACCCGGCCGACTTCGTCCTGTCGGCCGACGGTCAAGAGATCCCTCGTAACGTGAAACGGATAATTCACCACTACCGCCCCAACATTGGCCGTTTGTCAACGCGCCAGCTTCCGACTATATCGCGTTTTTATAGATCAAAATCTGCCCCCTTCGACGCGGCCATTTATCCTGCAAAGAGAAATGCAAAATTTTTCATCAAAAACTAATCGTAAACGATGTAACACGGTGCAATGACTACCCCGTGGAAAAAGGTTCCGAATGACCGGACGCGAACGAGCCTCGCATACGCGAGAAATGATTTTCTCGCCGAGATACACGCTAACAGGCTGGTAATTCACGACGAAACAATGGCGTGAACGGAGGATAATCTATAAAGCATTTCGTCGAGTGCCCGCCTCCCTGTCCCTTCTCGTTCTCTCATTATAACTCCAACATATGGGGGGCAGCTAAACGATCACACCCGATCCGATGGCCCCCGCTCCTGGGACCAGGGTTGGCCCTTCCTTTACTTTCTTTTCTCTCGGGCGCTCGCCCACGTGCGCCCGAGAGAAGATTATGGGTGGGTCCACGAGTCGAACGAAGAGGAACAACGTCGCCTTCTGATTCTCTGACAATGAGAGAACCGCCGTGTCAGAGGGCGCGCGAAGGAATGCCGACTCAACTCGAACCGACCGCGCTTCCCGTGGCCCTCTAACATGAGGAGTACACACCTACCCGAACACCCCAGGAGAATACAACCCTCCTGGACCGACGATCAAACTCGATGATTTCGATTAATCGAGCTAGTTGAGATCGTTTTGTCGTTCGACCGATTGGGGGATGAGTTTCTAGCCGATAGTGAGCTTTGGCGAGCGAGAACTCTGACTCGAAATTAGTCAGCTTCTCAGTAAGCGAACAGTGTACAGATTTGATAAAGATAAAAACAACGATCAATTAAGGGATTGCGCCTAGTCACAAAAATGGATGAATCATGTTTCAAGAAGTACACGTATGTTTTCTGAAAGCATAACATCTTGGAGATATTCCCTGAAAATTTCAAGTTGATCGGATGAAAATTCGCAGAGTTTCAGGTTGTTATGTAAAAGCATGTTTAATTGGGTGTAATCAGGGTTTGAAACTTTGAATGCGATTTTTCCAAAAGTAGGTTTTCAGAATTGGTGAGCAAGATATCTAAACAAATTTTGTAAGTGCCTTTTAGGTACAAAAATCTAGCCCTTAATCGAAGGATTTGTTTTTTCGCTGTATACTTTCGAATTGCCAAGAATGAAAAATGGCAGTTTTTTCCGCGAAAATCGACACTTTAACTTTTAACTCCCGCCATTAATATTTCGCAAAAAAGCTTCGATTAAGAACTGCGTACACTAATATACTAACGGAATCTGTTTGATTTAACAATTGTAAATAACTCAATTTCGAGCAACATTGCTCGTCACAAAAGCAGTTTTTTAAGAACACCTTCATAAACAATTCTGTAACTGCGTTGTTAATAAATATTTTTAAACGGGAAACTTACGGATTGCGCTTCAAACATTACTCTTCCAAATACAAAAACTTCTGTACAGATGTATGCTTCCGAGTTCTAAACAAAAATCGCAAAAATTTGTCTTCTTGCGGCCTCCTGACTAGATATAATCCGTTAAGCCGAGGTAAAATTAATTTATTAATTCAGCTGAATGTATTCCTAAGTGCTTCCGCGCATTGCCAAGGATCCAGGAAGGGATGGAATGTAGAAAAAGAATGGTCAATGTTAATTATCGATGCGAGCAATTCGTGAAATTGAAATCAAATCAGGGTAGGAATACGAATCGATTGAGCGGAGTGAAATTAATTTATTAATTCGACCGAATGCATTCCTGGGTGCTACCGTGCATCGTCAAGGACCAAGAAAGGGATGGAAACTGAAACAAAAAAAAACGGTCAATTTTCGTTCCGTATCGGTGCGAAGAATTCGTAAAATTAAATAGACATCGAATAACGAGAACGCTGATTTCGGTTTCCCGACGCACGCGGAGGTCGAGGCCAATGCTACATCGAAACTGTACAACCTGGGAACTATTCGAAGCACGAAAAGTGCCTCGAGCGATCGTAGTAAAATGGATTTTCGGTCCGCGAGACGCTGGAAACAGTTGGCAGCGAGGTTAAGATTATGCGAGCGGAACGTAGTTGAACTCGAAGCAGAAGCTTACTTGGCAGCGAGTGAAATTTCCCGCGGAAGGGAGGAAAGAAGGGAGAATCGTACCGGGTCCCCTTTGGCGGCACCTTTGGCGGCTCGTCCACGTTTCTCGTATGACAAACGGAAGAATGGAAGAATAGTTCGGAGACAAGTTGCATTTACAATAAAGCCGGCGGACACCCGGTTTAAATTCCTGTCACCTCGTGGTGGCGGGATCCAGGAGAGGGCACGGACGTGGCTGGACAGCCCGAAAAATGTTCGTCGATATTTCACAACGGGGCCCCATTAAAGTTGGGCAGAACGACGGTTGTGCGGGAGTGAGCACTCGTCCTGTTCCGACGGGTACCGATTCTTGCGGATCGGACCGATATGAAAATATAGATACGTGGTGTATTCAAAAAGCATCGGAAAATTTGTAATATCGCCAGTTGTATTAGTCCGAATCGCGCGACTTTTTCGTTATTGTGTTGGTAAACATGTCTGAAAAGTATATGCACATTGTTAGCCATATTGGATGTTTAGTCTGTTATCAGCTGTTAAAGAGGTTACATGTATTTTGGTACGATCGGCGATTGTTAATTTCATTAAAAAATGGATCAGAGAATGAAATGGTTATGAACGATTGCCGAATCACAATTAGAGAAGTCGCTGATGATGTTGGCATATCAATTGGCTCATGCCATGCATTTTTTTCAGATGTTTTGGATATGGAACATGTGGCATCCAAATTTTTAAACAGATTAATATTCGCCGATCGTACTAAAACACATGTAACCCTTTTAACAGCTGATAACAGACTAAACATCCAATATGGGTAACAACATGCATATACTTTTCGGGCACGTTTACCAAGACAATAACGAAAAAGTTGCGCGATTTCGACTAATACACCTCGCAATATTACAAAATTCTCAATATTTTTGGAACACATGTATAAACAAATTGGATGATTTGTGCATTGTTGAATCAAACGGGCACCAAGTACCAGGACTTTTGTAAGTAGAATTGCAAGCAGTATTGCAAGTAGAATTGCAAACGCTATTGCAAATAGAATTACAAGCAGTATTGCAAGTACAATTGCAAGCAGTATTGCAAATAGAATTACAAGCAGTATTGCAGGTACACTTGCAAGCAGTATTGCAGGTACACTTGCAAGCAGTATTGCAGGTACACTTGCAAGCAGTATTGCAAATAGAATAAAAAAAGATAGCCGCGTAACTTTTATGCGCGCATATCAAGAGACGAGGTCTCGTCTCGGACTAAGTACAAGTACGCGAGACTACTCCTTGTATCATTTCCGAAAAGAACGAACAGGGGTTTTCGAGGTGGTCAAACCGTATTAAAATTATTTACTTTCTCGGATAAACCTGTGCACCACACGCTATAACTTCTCTCATCTAGAACTACGTGAAAAAAACATCTTTCAAAAATTAAAATCACCGGCATCGGTTTATCAAGCGTTGCAAAAATACAAACCAAACAAAGGCTAACTTGTGCCACCGTACGGAAAAGATTCGAGTAACTTTTGACAAATGTGACGTCCTCCGGAGGAAAATGGGCTCTTCTTCAAAAGGCCGCCGCTGGGAATTCTACACTCGAATACCACACTTCTGTCATTGGCTTCGTCGCTTCCTCGCACAAAGTGAAAACCGCACGGTAAAAAGGCATTGTTTGTTGGCGGAGGATGTTCCCGAAGCAGGTCGTACTGTGCGCAAAGAAAGCGGGTGGTCCATCTGAAAACGTCCCGCCGTTTCAACCCGTGGAAGAATGAGTTTTTTTTTGTCAATGGTACAATATCGAGAGTTTTACCAGCATCGATGATACTTGGCTTTAAAACTCGAATGACGCTGCGCGATGCAAACGCTCGTCTACGCGTGGCTTCGCTTATTGTTCGATCAATTAATGACTCAAGAACGAAAAAGATAGAAGTAGAAATGCATTAACTACCACGACGGGTTGAAGTTCTTTAGATAGTTTGTCATACCATTTTATGAATATTCATCTTCAAATGATAACTTTTTGGATAATAAAATGTGACGTGACCGTATAATCAATTGGATGAACCGTATAAAATTGGTTGGCGTTATTATCTGATCGTTCAAGACGTTAAAATATTAAAGTTTGCGAAAACATATTACAAACAATTAACAAAAAAGTGCACTGAAACACACAAGTCGCACCGATACATAATACACCTTAACGTTTTGTCTCTTGTTTCGAAACCTCATCAGAAAGAGATACGTCTTCAATGCTACTCTGACCTGTGAAGAAAGCCAGAATATCTTTGAGAGCAATCCGTCCAAAACGATTTGATAAACCAAAAGTACTTACATTATTGAAAAATTACGGAAACATTTTTGATTAAACCCACTCATCCCATGATGGAAACCGGAAGAGAACACTGACAGCGTTCCGTATGAATGCTAGAAGTTCACATTTGAGAAAGGAAACCCGGAACTCAATCAGAAGCGATCATTATTGATCAATTTTAAAGGTTACTTTTTGAATAAGCAATCTATCGTAATTGCTTTCTTAAAAACCGAGAAGCACAGTTGATAACAGAACGAGACCGGATAAAATAAACTTCCAACGATTTAATTCGTTGCGCCATTCAAAGCATCTATTTGATACTAAATTTTCGCCGAAGGAATATATCCTCTCATTCGTTCCGTATTCGTACACTTAAACTATCGTCAAAGAGCACAGCAATTCCTTTCGTGTTCGATTAGCCGAAAGAACGAGGAGCTCGTGCGTTTCGAGTCCCATTTTTTCCGTGATGAAAGAAAAAGAAAAGAGAGAGAAATAATACTTGAAGAATACGTACGGCGCACAGAGGTCCATAAAGATTGACCATCGCGGTTGTCCAGGAAATGTTTGCCCCTAAGTCGACTCCGGCTTATTGTCCCACCGTTGTCCCATTATCGTTCAATCGAGCATCCTTGCCGGCCCATTGTCCTGTCACGAGGATTCGAGGCTCGACATCGATGCGCTTTTCCAACTCCCCTGCGATTTTCTTTCATTCGTTTCGTCTAGTCGATCATCCCCGAGCTAAACTGGAATTTAATCTCACGCTCGATTTGATCGCCTGACGCGTCTCGCGTGCACTTTTGGTAAACAAGCGAGCCGAGGAAGACATCGAGAAGCTCGGTTCTGACAGAAAACTATCTGCGCCGTGGTTGCTCCTTTCCCGACCAGGATTACTTCTCTTTATTCCATTTACTTATCCGCGCGTTAGCTCCGCGATGCGAGATTGAATGCCGTGGAGGATAATTCTATTTCTTAGACTCGAATTGTTCGCAGTGCTGTCTCGAACTATCCCGCGTGCCGTTCAGGGAGACGGAGGTCAGTCGTATTATTATTTATATAGAGTGTGCGATTATTTCGTCATTTCCAGGTCGATGCGGTGACGAGTCCGAGACTGAGAGCGAACCAGGTATTCCGCTGAAACGAAAGCAAAGAAGAAGCAGAACGACGTTCACCGGGGAACAGCTGGAGCAACTGGAAACAGCGTTTCAACGTGCCCAGTATCCGGACGTTTACGCTAGAGAAGAATTGGCCCAGAGAACTGGTCTCACGGAAGCTAGAATTCAGGTGAGTTTCGTAATGACGGCCTCAAAAATATCGTACGTTCGCCCACCTGCGTAGAGCCAGTTGAGATTTGTCCAATCTACGATTCGTGAAAGTTGATTATACACCTGACGTTGGCGAGATCTTGTCGACGAGGTTTTCTCAATCTTCCAAAAGCAGTTGATCGTTATTCAACCCTAGAAAGATAATCCACGTCTTGCGAGACGCAGATAGCCGCCAAATATGTATTTCTATCTCATCTGGCGTGTGTTAACTTTTTCTGAAGCAAGCAGTGCTGCAGCTACACAATGGCGGGGCCCTAACCTGTCATTTTCCATACTTCGGGTGTTTACCGCTCCGGAACTAAAACCAAGCGCCAACTTTTGCTTACGGATTCGCGATCAGCGTTTCGAAATAAACTTGATAGAGTAAAAAACAATTTGCACATTCGGAGGATTGGAGATGCGCTTAAAGTAGATTTAGAACCTTATTTCAGCTAACTTAGTCGTCGGCTAGAACTACCGTAGGATAACTGTGTCGTAGTGCCATTAAGTGTTTTTAGTACTTTATGTACAGCTATGGCACTCGTCCGCGAAACGTCCGACCATCTTCAAAACCGTCGAAAACACGATTATCTTTCTAGGGTTAACGAAAGAACGTCGATCGTTATCTTTACACGCGCTTCACCTCATTCAATTCTTCTCCAGAGTTCTTCACTCCAAGTATCACCACCCCTGTTCCAGGTATGGTTCAGCAACCGTCGCGCGCGTCTGAGGAAACACGCTGGCAGCATATCTCACACGGTAGCCGGCTTGTCTTTAACGCCATGTCAGTACACGACCAGTCACGAGCTCGCTCAAATATCCCAGGTACCACAAATGCCGGGTGGAATAGCTCAGGTACCGACGGCGTTGCATCACAGTCCGACGGCACTTCAGCAACCGAGCGCCAGCGGCGTTCACCAGGCACCGGGCACAACATCCCAGATACCAACCGCGACTCCCATGGCCCAGGTGTCCACCGCGTTAAGCGGTGCCCTACAGGGACACGCGGTTTCCATCTCGGGACACCTTGGCTCCTTGCAAGGACACGCGATGCAGATTGGACAGGTTCCAACTATTCAGCCGCCCGCGGCTCACGGGGCGCCCACGACTCTCTCTCACAATGCTGGTTAGTTATCGGAAGTCTCCTCTCTTTTTCGTCTCCGGACGCTCGTTCTTTTAGAGCGTGGGTTCTCAAACGCTGAGAGCCCCTGCTCGAGGGGTTAGAGTGGCCGCTGAGGGAACGCGATTCGTGGATTAAGAAGTAGATGATCGATTATTACGTGCCAGGGAATCATTGTTATTACCTGATTTTAGGAAACCCCGATTGGCCCAGGCCGCAGATAGGCTGGGGACAATTCAATCACTTCCAACCCAGCGAATACGCGTCGAGTCATCCGAGTCATCAGCATTCGTCGCATCCAAGTCATCCTGGTACCCAATCCTCGGGGAATTCAGCACCCACGACGGAATGGTACGATCAGGGTTACGACTACTCTCAACACGCACAGCTTAACTATCATCGCAGCGTGGGAGGAATATTTTAGACAATCATGAGTGTACGGATAAAGAGAAAGTGGAATTGCGGGAAAACCAAGTTTCATTGTATATAATGTACATACATATATTCTTTTTATGATAATACAATTGTCCGTTTCTTCCTCCCCTTTTACCAGCGTCCTGAAAAATATATTAACGATATCGAGGTTAATGGGCAACCATGTTTGTTCCTTCGTTATAGATTCTAAATAAATGTTTTATATTAATTTTGTTTGTTTATATTACGTATTAAGGGGTAACACCTCTGTAGAGACAGAAAAAAGGACCTAAATATGACAATTTATTTTGAGAATATGACAATCGGAATAGAATTTCTTTTCAGAGGGTTTATCTAACGCATATTGAGGTACAAAAAGAAATTTTTGTATTGTCATTTTTATACAAAATGGCGACGGCAGAGCCCGTCGTCGAAAATAGGTTTTTGGGAAACACCTCCATGGGTGGACGGATATCTCGGCATGTATGAGTAGTGGAACAATAAACAAAAAATATTTATAATCTACGTACAATTGGTGTTGGAAGTACGTAGGATTTTTCTGTTTATCAATTTTTGTGGAAATGATGCACTTTTTAGAAAATGAATCGACTTTTTATCCTAAAAATGAGCATTAAATTGTTTGTAAAAAAATGTTTACATTCAATCAACAAACGGCTACGTACTTCCAAAGAGCATATTGTTGTGAAGCAACTGCAAAAAGTTTCAAATCGATCCATTTCGAGAAAAACGCGTTAAACATTTTATGAACACTTTAATCCTTGAAATTATTAGAGAAGACCATTTTTGAGATCCCATATCTCGTGATTGGCTGGACCAATTTTGATCAAATCGTACTCAAATTACTCATCTCGGCACGGCCTTTCCGATTGATATTACACTTTTTTTATATTAATTGTTTAATACATTTCGACCACCTCGAAAACCTTTGTCCGTTCTTTCCGGAAAAGATACAAGGTCTTGTCTCGCGTACTTGTACTTGGCCCGAGACAAGACCTTGCCTCTTGATTTCCCCCCGGCGGTCCGAATTCAGACTTTGATGACCTCACGGGGAACCCTAAGAATCGTTTGCTTTGTAGGTAACATGTAAACTTATTATTTCGAAAGATAAAAGTAGTAGAAAAGCGATCAATCGTAGCGCGCGCTCTGAGGCGCTGCGGCAAAATCGATAATAGAGCCTTTTAAAATTTGTTTTCCACTATAAATGAAATTGCATATTGTTTTTATGGCCCTAAAGTATCGTTTAAGCCAATAAAAAAGAAATCGGTTTTTTGAAAATCCTAGAATGGTGTTACCCCTTAACGTACCTACTTGTATTTACTTGTCATGCTATTTCACTATTTCCAAACTTTTCAAATTTTAATACTATTTCGCAGAGTACTGAACTTTCATGGATCTTCGCGATAATCGCGTACGCGAACAAAAATTGTATTGTTAAAACGCGAGGAGGTATCAAAAAACAAACGTGTCGTCGTGTGTGGCAGAAAAGACACATTCGCGTCACACTACCGTCGTTCAAGAATTGAAAAATGTTTACCGCGAAAGTCTCGGAGAATTTTATCGACTTTGCATAGAGAAGACTTTAAGCTGTTAATCGGTACCAATAAAGTTGTATGCGCCGCGCAAATAAAGTGCAACATGTGATTTTGCGATATCTTGCAAACATTTTCACATTTGTCCACAATGTAATAAATAATGGTAACTTTGCGTTAAATATTTATAACTGCGCTACGAATCTATTGATTTGTTTTCTGAAATTAACAACGAAATATTTTCAATCGTCGCGCCGCATTAAGTGATTCGGTAAATTGTCGTAGAGGGTAAACAACGTAACGATCGACTGCAAAATATTTTCTGGTTTCAGCGAGAGGAAATTTGAAAGCGCGTCATTGCTTTTCTGCAATTTCCAGGAAAACGCTTATCAGATGAATTTATTGCTACGCGCGGAAGCTTGTTGAAGCCTAAGTCCTTGAGAGGTAAACATATTCTAATAGTCGACGTAACAAGTTTGCTTGAATAAGAGCGTCAATAGAATCTTATGGAAGTGTTCCGATATAAAAGGAAAGGTCGGAGAATTCTGACGGATGATTCCGCGAAAATGAAATTCTCAAGAAGCTGTTGGTTAACTCTTCCCCTTGTGAGTACAAAATTTTATACAAATGCACAATTTAATAATAAACTTCCCGATATCGCGCGCCTAAGTTAAATTGGCCGAAAATTCTTTAAAACAAAAGCTTGCTGCGTTTTGTAGGATTGAAGTTCTATTGTCTCTAATGTTATCAACAATTGAATAACGAAGGTCTCGCGCTATTCTTTCAAATCGAAAAATTGCATAAAATTTACGCGATACAAATAAAATAAAAAATAACTAAAACGTGATATATATTCTTGCAGATACTATTAATTGAATACGCATCTGGCCAATCGATACTGGCCTCCCTCTTTTCTGAAAACTCGGTAATCACGATCGACAAGAACGCGAGCCTTACCTGTAAAAATTCAGTAACAGAATGCGTCGATTGCACCAGCGGTAGAATATGTCAACAAGAAGGATCCAATTTAATACAAATCGCCACGGTGTCCTGCGTTAAGGATTCCTCCACGCCGTACTGCAACCCTTCCACGGGACTCTGCGGAAGCGTTCCACCCCAGGGATGCGGTCCGTCTAAATTTATCTGTCCCGCGACTAATGGCATCTACCCGGATCCATCGAACTGCGCCAGTTACCATATCTGCGTAAACGGTTTCGACGTACCGAACACTTGTCCAGCGAATAACGTCTACGACCATGTGAATGGTCAGTGCAAACTTCGCCGTCGGGGCTCGGATTGCGTCACCATCAATTGCAACGGTAAAAACGGTCAGAACGTCGTTTATCCGGCGGACGATCGAATATGGGGCAAGTGTATCGACGAGAGCGCTTTTATCTTTGGCCGATGCAAGACCTATGAAAGGTTCGACGTTGCGAGCGGGAAATGCGTGCGGACGTGCAGGGAGGTTGGCAATCAGCCGCCGCTTGATCCGACCGAGTGCCAGAGATACGTGTACTGCGCTCAAGTCTCCCATGGCAAGTACGTGAGCACGAATATGTCTTGCGCCTGTAACGAAGGATACGATGAAAAGCTGAACGCCTGCAGCAGCAAGGCTGCTTGCCTCGAGCAAATTGCAACTACGTGCAAGCCTCTGACTGCGTACTCGGTTAACGGTGGTGGTGGTGGTGGTGGTGCCAGTGCTCTGATCATGAAGATCAGAAGTCTGAACGAGGACGTTGGTGATTTCCATGTAATTGATAAGAGAGAGGCGCAGGTAGTGGCACCTTTTATAATCAATAATTCTGGTAATGGTAATAGTGGGAACAAAGTGACCAATGGTAACGACGATGTTGATGGGAATTTGGTTAATGGAAACAGTAATGGAAACAATACGGATTCTGGCAACGTGCAGAAACCAGCTGTTGGTCCACTTATAATTAATAATTCTGGAAGTGGAAACAATGATAATAATGTTTCGAATGGCGACGACGATGTTGATGGAAATTTGGTTAATGGAAACAGTAATGGAGACAATAAAAACTCTGGCAACCTACAGAACAAAGGTGTAGCTCCACTCATAATTAATAATTCTGGTAATGGAAACAATAACAACAATGTTTCGAATGGGAATGATGACGCTGACGGAAATTTGGTAAATGGAAACGGTAACGGAGACAATAAAAATTCTGGCAACGTACAGAATCCAGCTCCAGCTCCTCTTATAATTAACAATTCTGGAAGTGGAAACAAAAATAATAAGGTATCCAATGGCGACGACGATGTTGATGGAAATTTGGTAAATGGAAACAGTAATGGAGACAATAAAAATTCTGGCAACGTACATAACAAAGGTGTAGCTCCATTCATAATTAATAATTCTGGAAGTGGAAACAGTGATAATAATGTTTCAAATGGGAATGATGACGCCGACGGAAATTTGGTAAATGGAAACGGTAACGGAGACAATCAAAATTCTGGCAACGTACAGAATCCAGCTGCAGCTCCTCTTATAATTAACAATTCTGGAAGTGGAAACAAAAATAATAAGGTTTCCAATGGCGACGACGATGTTGATGGAAATTTGGTAAATGGAAACGGTAACGGAGACAATCAAAACTCTGGTAACGTACAGAATCCAGCTGTAGCACCTCTTATAATTAACAATTCTGGAAGTGGAAACAATAACAATAAGGTTTCCAATGGCGACGACGATGTTGACGGAAATTTGGTTAATGGAAACAGTAATGGAGACAATACAAATTCTGGCAACGTACAGAATCCAGCTGCAGCTCCTCTTATAATTAATAATTCTGGAAGTGGAAACAGTGATAATAATGTTTCAAATGGGAATGATGACGCCGACGGAAATTTGGTAAATGGAAACGGTAACGGAGACAATCAAAATTCTGGCAACGTACAGAATCCAGCTGTAGCTCCTTTTATAATTAACAGTTCTGGAAGTGGAAACAATAACAATAAGGTTTCCAATGGCGACGACGATGTTGACGGAAATTTGGTTAATGGAAACAGTAATGGAGACAATAAAAATTCTGGCAACGTACAGAACAAAGGTATAGCTCCACTCATAATTAATAATGCTGGAAGTGGAAACAGTGATAATAATGTTTCGAATGGAAACGACGATGTTGATGGAAATTTGGTAAATGGAAACGGTAACGGAGACAATAAAAATTCTGGCAACGTACAGAATCCAGCTGCAGCTCCACTTATAATTAACAATTCTGGAAGTGGAAACAAAAATAATAAGGTTTCCAATGGCGACGACGATGTTGATGGAAATTTAGTTAATGGAAACAGTAATGGAGACAATAAAAATTCTGGCAACGTACAGAACAAAGGTATAGCTCCACTCATAATTAATAATTCTGGTAATGGAAACAATAACAACAATGTTTCGAATGGGAATGATGATGCTGACGGAAATTTGGTAAATGGAAACGGTAACGGAGACAATCAAAATTCTGGCAACGTACAGAATCCAGCTGCAGCTCCACTTATAATTAACAATTCTGGAAGTGGAAACAAAAATAATAAGGTTTCCAATGGCGACGACGATGTTGATGGAAATTTAGTTAATGGAAACAGTAATGGAGACAATAAAAATTCTGGCAACGTACATAACAAAGGTGTAGCTCCACTCATAATTAATAATTCTGGTAATGGAAACAATAACAACAATGTTTCGAATGGGAATGATGACGCTGACGGAAATTTGGTAAATGGAAACGGTAACGGAGACAATAAAAATTCTGGCAACGTACAGAATCCAGCTGTAGCACCTCTTATAATTAACAATTCTGGAAGTGGAAACAATAACAATAAGGTTTCCAATGGCGACGACGATGTTGACGGAAATTTGGTTAATGGAAACAGTAATGGAGACAATACAAATTCTGGCAACGTACAGAATCCAGCTGCAGCTCCTCTTATAATTAATAATTCTGGAAGTGGAAACAGTGATAATAATGTTTCAAATGGGAATGATGACGCCGACGGAAATTTGGTAAATGGAAACGGTAACGGAGACAATCAAAATTCTGGCAACGTACAGAATCCAGCTGTAGCTCCTTTTATAATTAACAATTCTGGAAGTGGAAACAATAACAATAAGGTTTCCAATGGCGACGACGATGTTGACGGAAATTTGGTTAATGGAAACAGTAATGGAGACAATAAAAATTCTGGCAACGTACAGAACAAAGGTATAGCTCCACTCATAATTAATAATGCTGGAAGTGGAAACAGTGATAATAATGTTTCGAATGGAAACGACGATGTTGATGGAAATTTGGTAAATGGAAACGGTAACGGAGACAATAAAAATTCTGGCAACGTACAGAATCCAGCTGCAGCTCCACTTATAATTAACAATTCTGGAAGTGGAAACAAAAACAATAAGGTTTCCAATGGCGACGACGATGTTGATGGAAATTTAGTTAATGGAAACAGTAATGGAGACAATAAAAATTCTGGCAACGTACATAACAAAGGTGTAGCTCCACTCATAATTAATAATTCTGGTAATGGAAACAATAACAACAATGTTTCGAATGGGAATGATGACGCTGACGGAAATTTGGTAAATGGAAACGGTAACGGAGACAATAAAAATTCTGGCAACGTACAGAATCCAGCTGCAGCTCCTCTTATAATTAACAATTCTGGAAGTGGAAACAAAAATAATAAGGTTTCCAATGGCGACGACGATGTTGATGGCAATTTGGTAAATGGAAACGGTAACGGAGACAATCAAAACTCTGGCAACGTACAGAATCCAGCTGTAGCACCTCTTATAATTAACAATTCTGGAAGTGGAAACAATAACAATAAGGTTTCCAATGGCGACGACGATGTTGACGGAAATTTGGTTAATGGAAACAGTAATGGAGACAATAAAAATTCTGGCAACGTACAGAACAAAGGTATAGCTCCACTCATAATTAATAATGCTGGAAGTGGAAACAGTGATAATAATGTTTCGAATGGAAACGACGATGTTGATGGAAATTTGGTAAATGGAAACGGTAACGGAGACAATAAAAATTCTGGCAACGTACAGAATCCAGCTGCAGCTCCACTTATAATTAACAATTCTGGAAGTGGAAACAAAAATAATAAGGTTTCCAATGGCGACGACGATGTTGATGGAAATTTAGTTAATGGAAACAGTAATGGAGACAATAAAAATTCTGGCAACGTACAGAACAAAGGTATAGCTCCACTCATAATTAATAATTCTGGTAATGGAAACAATAACAACAATGTTTCGAATGGGAATGATGATGCTGACGGAAATTTGGTAAATGGAAACGGTAACGGAGACAATAAAAATTCTGGCAACGTACAGAATCCAGCTGCAGCTCCACTTATAATTAACAATTCTGGAAGTGGAAACAAAAATAATAAGGTTTCCAATGGCGACGACGATGTTGATGGAAATTTAGTTAATGGAAACAGTAATGGAGACAATAAAAATTCTGGCAACGTACAGAACAAAGGTATAGCTCCACTCATAATTAATAATTCTGGTAATGGAAACAATAACAACAATGTTTCGAATGGGAATGATGATGCTGACGGAAATTTGGTAAATGGAAACGGTAACGGGGACAATCAAAATTCTGGCAACGTACAGAATCCAGCTGCAGCTCCACTTATAATTAACAATTCTGGAAGTGGAAACAAAAATAATAAGGTTTCCAATGGCGACGACGATGTTGATGGAAATTTAGTTAATGGAAACAGTAATGGAGACAATAAAAATTCTGGCAACGTACAGAACAAAGGTATAGCTCCACTCATAATTAATAATGCTGGAGATGGAAACAATAACAACAATGTTTCGAATGGGAATGATGACGCTGACGGAAATTTGGTAAATGGAAACGGTAACGGAGACAATAAAAATTCTGGCAACGTACAGAATCCAGCTCCAGCTCCTCTTATAATTAACAATTCTGGAAGTGGAAACAAAAATAATAAGGTTTCCAATGGCGACGACGATGTTGATGGAAATTTAGTTAATGGAAACAGTAATGGAGACAATAAAAATTCTGGCAACGTACAGAATCCAGTTGCAGCTCCTCTTATAATCAATAACTCTGGCAATAACAACACGAACAGTTCAGTGTCAAATGGAAATGACGACGTTAACGGAAACGTGATAAATGGTAATGATAACGGTAACAACGATAATTCTGGCAATGTTAACGGTTCATCTTCGACGAATAGCACGAAACCTTCAGAGACGACAATTCCTACTGTTTCAGAAATTACAAGTACCCAAAATCCGACAATTCCGGACAGTGCACGTAATTTAGGTTGGTGGAGTCGAATCAAACGTTGGCTACGAAATATATTAAATCTTTAAAAATTGATTTTATAATTGTATCATTTTGACATATCTATACAGGGTGAAGCAGAAAAAGCAGAACAGCTGAATATTTCTGTTGGATTTAAAGATACAAAATATGGATTAATCAGAACTATAACGGTTTCGAAGGACGCACATTACCATCATAATATTATTTTTTCGACGTCATTCTTTCCGTGTTTTCAAGGTCACGGGCGTTTTTTTTAAATAGAATAGCATATTTTTTCCATCTCATATTGTAGCCGGCATGTAAACGAGTTCAACCATGTAACATAATATGACCTTATGATATTATGATGGTAATGTGCGTGCTTCAAAACCATTATAATTCTGATTCATCCATATTTCGTATCTTTAAATCCAACAGAAATATGCAACTGTTCTGCTTTTTCTGACTCACCGTGTATACCTGCGTTGTGATTACGTATGTACATGATCGACATAATAAAATATTTTTTCATTGGGATATTAACACAAGGAGTGGATATTTTTACTTCGGTATCATTATTATCGTTTTATTGTCATATAATTTACCCATTATTGTCTAAATAAACACATGAATACGTTATCGTAAAATTGAAGACCATCGTACGTCCTTACGCGCGATACGTACGTGGCGAGAGGATGACGTTAAACGATTGGAAATACCCCATCGAATTTTCTTTCACATTGGATATTACATTACATACACATATTACACAATGATGTACTATCTAATAATATCTGAGCATGTAGTATGGACAAAGAAAAGCTGAATTCACGTTATCACTATCGAGCTTGCAAGCCCTGATCACTAAGATTACACCGACTACTAATATGTCGAAGATTGTGTCACGGCTTCTCTTTTTCTCTAGCTTTTATTATTACCAATTGCAATAGAGGAATATTGAAGATCATGTTGAGGAATGGATAAAGTATCTTCGAAGTTGACGTATTCGACAATCGAGTAGATCAATTACTATCGCAACAAACAAAAAATATCTTTATGAACAACAGTATGTGAATAGAAGATCTTTAAGTTTTATATTATCATATAGAGAAGCATATAAATATGGTGCCCCGATTTGCTACATTTCTTTCTTTTTTTTTTTTCAAAAAATTGACAAGCCAGATCGGAGAAACGTCCGAGGCTGCATTATTGTCGTTAATTATTGTCTAGAGTCTACAGTATATAGAATTAATACTTGCAAAGTTGCAGCGAAATCACAATACTGGTATTTCAGTATTTGTCCAACGTAAAAGTAGAATAATAAAATAAAGTTTGTAGACTGTTAAAAAATGGTTGGATCCGATTGAACCAATCGGTTAATTTAGATCAAACAAATAAATGTATAGCCATACAAAAAAGTAACAAATACCAGTATTGCGGTATTTAAAGTTAACACGATACACTCGTTTCGGCTAATCCACTATCGAATACCGGTATCGTAATCACTACAACTGATACAATTAGAGTTTAAGATTTATCTAAAATCTCAAAATTTATTTTTCTCAACCATTGTATTGACCAACGTTTTGCTCCATGTCTTTAGACGTACGCTTAAGTTATTAAGTATACCAAGTGATACGAGAAAGTTTAGTTGTACATTCATAAAAAGTGCAAGTTATTTGCGTCATAGAAACGTTTAACATTAATGACAAAATTTCTATATATATGTTAATAAATTAAAAACGCAATGGAGTTGATGTACTGCACGGAAAAGAAGTATAAATACAGTTTCTACATCGCCATAATTCCATGAGTACGATATATTTCAATTATGTATTTACTAATGTTACGTAATATTATTGTCAATCCACAAGTCGATCGAGCCCAGTTTAAGCCGTTAATTGGTTTCGAAAAATCCCTGGCATCTCTCTACCCTAATCGTTTCCCGTATACCATCACTTTAGTACCTTCCGCAACCACTTTGAACGATGTGAAAGAAATAATAACAGCAGTACATTGCCTAAAGTTGAAACGTAAAATTACGTTCCTTGGAAGAATTAAATTAATTTGCAAGGTAATTTCACATTTAAATAAGATCTGTAGCGACGTACAATATTGTCAGACGGTAATGAATCTTCATTTTTGCTGTGATAAGTTAATCCTAATCTTTTGTAGGTAAGAATCAAGAGATAAATCTGTACTAGAAAGGGAAAGGAGCGCTCCTCCCTTAATTTGGCAGAGACACGCACGAGATTAAGATCCTGACTGTCGAAATGACAGCGTAACGAGGAACGAAGCGCAAAGCTTAATTAGAATTGGCCGAGCTTACAAACTTTTGGCAAAGGAACTTATCGACGGTTGGTAATAACAGGAATCTCTTGAAGCCGTGTCGACAATCCCCGTGCAAGGCCTGAACGTAGCGTCTCCTTGGATAGAAGTTTGGTCTTAACGACCGCGTCGACGAGTTGACGGAGTAGTCGGTTGAGCCCCCACTTGCGAAATAATTCTTCCGCGTGGCCCCATTTGCGGAATTCTCCCTGAAATATATCATCAATGACCGCGTTAGATCGCGACGCGATCTTACCTTATTTTAATCACAATACAAATTGTCTGAATATACTAATCTAAACAGGGCTAACGCGAACTTCTGCACATCCGGAACATGGCCGTACAAAAAATTGAAACACTATATTTTTAATAATAAAAATGGACGAACTTATAATCCTACAGTTAGCTAGAACACATAGAAATTCCAAATTATTTTTGTAAGGCAGGGACAATGCAAAGTAAACGGGTATAGGCATAATAAATTCTATTATTGACCGATTGCAGGGAATTTCGAGCCAGCCCTGAATCTAACACAGAGTAGCCATAAAACTACACTTTGATACTATCTAGAAAAAACACACTAAAGACAATCTATTTCGCCATCCTAGAGCTCTAAACATTTAACATCGATTTAAGTTTACCAGCGCTCTAATCGAATCTAGCTTAGCATCGAACTGCAAATTCTAACATCGAGACACCACACCGAGGACACCTACGTCACATCTATCTACCGCCAAGTATCCGAGTAGAAGAAGAAGAAGTAGCAGAGTAGAAGGGCACATTTGATGAATGTTTGATCGTAAAGTGGTGACTGTAGGCACTGGTGTACAGTGATGTTCATCTTTCTGTTGTCTACTGTTCTGAGGATTTTCTTTCTGTTCACAGTCCTGACGATTACCTCCGGACGATCGCAACGTCGCTCGTGTCTCACATTCTTTCACTTTGTAGTTTATTGGCCACTGGCGACGACAGCTACGACGACATGTCGAAGCGATAGAGAAAAACGGTGGAAACCACGAAGGGAAATTTCCCCTCGAACAACGGTTGTCCCGATCGTTGCTTTCATGCTGGGCTCGGCGATTACGTTCCCGGCGATTCTAATGTTTCTCGGTTTTTGTTCTGTTTCTATGGATTACGCTGGCACAGATGTGATATCATGGTGACGTATCGCACAATGTGAAGTATAGAGTAGCTTGACGGGCAACACGAAGAAAGAAACAAAGAGAGAGAGAGGGAGGACAGACACAGAAATGGAGGCTAAGGCTGGAGGCACGGAGATCAGATAAAACACCTTGAAGCAGAAACATATTCGTCCAAATCTGCTTTATCTAAATTGGGCGCACACAGATTAAACGGGATGACTTGAGAGGGGAACGAGCCTGGAATTTAATTCATTTGTGAAATGGCGATGTTGGTAATTGATTGCGAAAGAATATTTTATCGAGGTTGAAGGTTCTAGTTCACAGTTAATTACCAACTTCGACAACTTTAAAATGGATCAGACCTCCAGCTTGTGTCTAATAACGTTTAGTCATGATTGCGCACAGTTTTCCCTGCTGTCGAAGAAATACGCGTGACCCCGTTAGGGTATATTGAATAAACTATAATAATCGTTATTAGACAAATCCATTTTTGCTACAAACTGTTTTGTCTAATCTGTGTGCACCCAGCCTAAGAGAATTGCCAGGTGAGAACCTAATGGTCTGACCTGTCAACTAGGTACCGGGGTGATCGTGAAAATCGCGCAGCCCTTAAAGATGAGAGCCAACCAAGGCGCGCCAGGGACCCGATGTGTCTCTTACTTTCTTGAAAAACTTCCGGGTAACCGAACTGGGCTACGTTCTCCTGCATCTCCGACCCAGAACCTGTTTTTCACAGTCACACACTGCCTGTACTATCAATCTTTAACCGTAAATTATTATTCGCCGATAGCCCTATCGTCCAAACTCATGATTTCTCATTTCTCGACGTCACGCCAACATCGCGGAAAGATATTTACTTACCCATAAACCTCTTCTCAGTATTCGGATATTGCCCGGTGAGAGCGTCCATCAGTTCCTCGTAATCAAGGACATTGGTATTCTGCATGACCGGCAACGGATACTCGTCGGAGAAGTCGATCTGCCTCTTGGATCTCCTCTCGGCGCCATCGGTTCTCCTGTACGGCCAGTTCCTCGTCAGAGCGTTACTGAAATCCTCCGCAATTCCCATAGAGCCACTGTCGTACTTCTTCCCGCCGTTGGCTTCCCGAGTAGCGAGCTCCTGCAGCTCCATGGGATCGCTCTTGACGTTCGGATGATCCGCCACCGATCTACCGTGACGACTGAGAGTTCTCATAATCATACCCCCGGGAGCCGAGCCACCCCTTTTCAATGAACCGGGCCAGTCAGAGTTTCTAGCTAACGAAGCGACGCTTCTCTTCTCGTCCTCGCGCAAAGGAAATCCGCTGATTCTCGCCAATGAGCCGACGTATCGTTTGCCGTACGGTGATCCGTAATCCCTCACCACCGAACCGATGTTCCGTTTTCCGTTCTGTGGCAACATGTAGTCCCTGGCCAACGAGGCGACGTTCCGCTTTCCGGCGAACGGTAGCATGCGATCTCTGGCCAGAGCACCGATGTTTCTCTTGCCGCTCGGGAGCCCGGAGTCGCGCGCCAACGAAGCCACGTTTCTTCTCCCCGGTGGTAGCGCGAAGTCGCGAGCTAGGCTACCAACGTTCCGCTTATCCGCTGAGAAATCTTGCGCCAGAGATTCCAAGTCCATGTCCCCGTTGGACAGAAGGTACTCGCGGAGAAACTCGGGTGCGCTTCTTCGGATTTGTTCGCTGCTGTGAAAATAAAGTCACGAGGGTTTCAGCAAATGTTTCGGCGGCAGTTAACACTGAACCTACTAAAAGCCGGTCAAAATGACCCGTAATGTTACTTCTGTTATATTCACCTTCTAATTATGATACATATAAAAATATATGATTTTATTATTAATTTCAAATTATGTTGTGAATTATCTCGTACAATAAACTGACAATTCCGTCGGAAAAACAACATTTATTTAGTAACCGGTTATTTTGCCGGTAAGTTCAGTGTTAATATCTATTCGTCTATTCACGAAATACTGAGAAAAAAAAACCAATTACGTGGAATTAAAACTTTCCAACTTATCGCACGACACAATATCACGTCAGGCTGTCCGCGATAACCGAAATTCGTTGAGCAGTTGGATATACTCCGATGTTTGTATTGCATCGTGTACCATGACCTAATTGATCTTCACTCAATTCTGTCATTTCCGCGGACGGGCGGAGCCGATACGTTAGTTCATTGAGAATAGAACAAAATATTTTTAGATTAGGCTATTTAAACTTAACAGAGGGTGAACGAACGGTTGTTCTCTCGTAGACTATTGAGCCATATCGATTGCTAGATCATATTGATTATAAATATGCCGCGGGTGAATCGTAACAAGTCTTCACCAGAAAGCAAATCACGTACTTGGTCTCACCGCTCCTCTTCTCCTCCTCCTCTTCATTCTCGTTTCGATCTTGAATGGAAATCGGTAGATCGCCGTTCTTGGCTAACGTTGAGATGCTTCGCTTCTGAGACTCCAGAAACAAATCCCTCGAATCAGCTTCCTCGCTGTCATCGAACGGACGTCCTGGGAAGTCCGGTAACTTTTGTGTCCTCCCGATGACGCTGAGATGACCACGCATGGCCGGGTCCCTGAACAGCTCCAAATAGATCCCGCCGGGTATACAAATCTCGGTATCGTCGCTCTCCTCGCTCAATGCTCTCAAATGTGCCATGTCATCGCGATTCTTCGCATCTTGCATTACTCTTTCTGTCCTCGAATATGCCGCTAGGGTCGAGCTGACTTCCGGTAAACGTAGCAGAGCCAGGAAAGTTGTTTTAGGTATGCACTGGGTATTCTCGTCATCCTGACAGGTCACCTGAAACAATATTGTACATCAGCGTTTCTTAAACTGTGGGTCGCGAAACACTGGTAAGTTCCGAGTCAATTTTTGGCGGGTCGCGAGAATTTTTTAAATTTAATTAATGTACGCGAGAAATGTATGCAGTCGTGGATAAAAATTAAATGACGTTCTAGTTACCCATTCCATATTATTGTCGATTTTTCATAATTATGTAAACCTTTAGCTTCAAGACTATTAGATCAGTTCCATTAAAACAACACATAAGTTATGAAAGTTACGATTTTTTAAAAGTGGAGTTTCTTAAATTGTGGGTCGCGTACCACTGGTGGGTACCGAGTAAAGTTTTTAATTATATAGACTCTAAGAAATTTGTTTTTTAAACTGTATCAACATAAACAACAAAGTATAAAGTATTAAAAATAATAAAGTATTATAATATAAGTATTATAAATAAAATTATTGTAGCAATAAACAAATTCTTGTTCTATTCCTGTTTTTTATAACTACTATTTTATCCTGTAAATGTAAAACCCTGTGGGTTGCGATAGATGTTCGGGGGAGAATTTTGGTCACGGTCCTAAAAAGATTTAGGACCATTGTTCTACATCGCCTGAAAAACTATTATATTTGTCATGAAAATTAGATTCTTCTTTTGCAGTGTTCAACGGGCACTGGAAACTTCTGATACTGCATTTTATCAGTTAATTATTCTACTCGATATAGAAATGTGATTTAATTATCAGGTTGTAGAGTATGAAATTTGTAAAAACCAATAATAATAATAATAATACGACACGCTACCAACTTTATACTTGACGAACGAATATTATTAAAGAACCCTTCTTTTTAAAGCAATACACAAATAGAATGATTTTTCTTATAGATTCGTCAAAATGGAAGTTATTTTATTTGCCCACCCTGTGTACAGAGTGGGGTGGAATGCAACCCCACGTTTTCATTCCACAGTTAAGTACAACGCATACCAACTAGTGGCCGCAATGAGTTTCCAAGTGAAGCTAATTAAATCGACTGCTAATTAAAGTCTTGCGGAAAGTTGTGTTATTATCGTAATCACGATACCATGCGAAAGAATTCGGGCTCGCTAATACTTGATAGCATAGTTTATTTTAGCTTTATTTTAAACGTACCCTGGTGCTATCCTATATCGAGCACGAGTATATCGGAAAACTGATACACATTTCCTAGTAAAAGTATCAGCCGTGGCGGAAATGATACAATGAAACGCTTGACGCATCACTGAGCATTTATTTTTCGGTTGATGGTTCGCGACCGCTCGATTTAACGTGTGTGGAATATTAAATGCAATCACCAACGAGCAAGTACGTGTTCGGAATGCGAAAGAAAACAAACGAGCGTTTTTTTTTGTTTTTTTTTGTTTTTTTTTTTTCTAAAAAAAATGATCCGATTAATTCGTTTAGATTTGAGTTTGCGCCAAGATAGTTTTATCTATTGTTAAAAATATCGCGAGAAGGAAATTCATCAGTTTTAGCAGCGAGCCTTGTAATCATTTATCGAAATGTTGTTTGTTTATAGTATGTAAGAGAAAAATATTCACTGTGTCAGAAACACACAAAAAGAATTTTTTTGTAAAACAGTGAATTATTAAAGGTTGAAAAATCTCAGTTTATTCTAAAGTTTGTGACGTTTGAAAACATGTGACGGTACAGCCAATCACTGATCGACCATCAATCATCACTGTCGATCGCTTTGACTGACGACAAAATAAACACGTTCATCAGTCATAATGCAAGACCAACGAATATCAATCATAAATTTATACCGGAGCTCCATCGTCAATCACAATGAGGAAAATCAATAACTACAAGATTAGTAACTAAAAATCCACTTGGAAAATCCCATTAACGCTTTCATTTACGCATCTGTTTAAAGTTGAATGAACTGAAAAATAGTGTACGCTATGATTTTTTTTACTAAGGTAGGATTATCCAGACGTAGGATGATCCAGAAATATTTCCATTCAAATATATATGTATAAACAATCGTTGTTAAAGTTACACTTTAAAAAAAGAACTGAACTGAATTGTTAGGGAATAATTTCTCCATCATTTTGATTTTATTAACAAACTTTTTGAAATTACACAACTAAAAAATCGTGGCTGCTAATTTTTGATTAGCGAAGTTGGATTACTCCGAAAGAAATTTCAAAAGGAAAACTGTAATTAGTTGCTAAAAAAAATGTCTATTATTTCGTATTCATTTTATTTTACAACGAATACCAGAGCAATATTTCCATTTAAAAAATGACAGAATTATTCCCGGTATTTTTGCAGATTCACGTCGTGTTTAACGCGGAAATATTCCATATCCGCAGGTGTGCGATTTTCACTGCGAACGAATTCGAAGAGAAAAAAAAAAGTGAAAAGTTTATATCCGCTCCGTTGCATCCAGCGTCGTATATTGCGTCGCATTAGTATTGAGAAATTCACCTTGAGCGTCCATCACCTAGAGCTTTATCGGATTTTTGCAAAGGCACCTATGAAATACCTAGGCGAATGCTTATCTGTCCATCGTAAATCTCCCTTTCAATGTCGGACATAGTTCGCATACAAACGACGTTCCTGAAAATTTACACTGTAGACGATATTCACCGTCACGTCGAAGGAATGCGGAGATAGGACAGTGCAAGCCTGAGTTACCGAACGGAGTGATTTTATTAATTTTAGTCCTAATAACGTTCAACAGGATTGTTGGCAAAATAGGATAACTTTCACATTATTAACTGTTTCGAGTTCCATAATTTTCATAGTGTAGTTACTCCAAGTTTAGTCGCTTTAATACTTTGGAAGGATATCCCTCCCCAGTGCGAAGCTTGAGTAGAGATTATAATCCTGAACTTTCGCTCGAAGTGATTTTCTTAATTTTATTCCTAATAACGTCCAACATGATTGTTTACAAAACGCGATAACTTTGACGATATTAACTACTTCGGCTGCCATAACTTTCATAGTTTGTTTACTTCAGATTGAGTCGCTTTAATCATTTTTGTAACTTAAATTATATCCCTCCCGAGTGCGAAGGTTAGCGTACAGATTGTAATCCTGAATTTTCAAATAATCAAGAGGACGCGTCATTCTCGTTTCTCGACAACGGTACGTTTGGAAATTCGGGGGATTCATTAATAATGCAAATATACCGAGTGTGTTCTGGTCCAGGATGCAAGTTGAAACCACGAAAGTTTTTATACTAGTTTGGAACTACACACCTCGAGGAACTAGTCTTCGATTCGAGGAAATTCTAGATAATTATATTCCTACGAACCGCGCGCGTCGTATGTTAGCTGAGTAATTAATTACGTTTATCACTCTCGAGCAGACTGTGTATACTCGAAAATTTCTGAGAACCATTCACTGGAATTAAATATTTATACATGTTAATTAACAATGAATTGTTATTTGGTCATTACTCATATGTGTCAAATTATAATGCGAAGACCTTTGCTTATTTCTTATGTAATTTAACTATTAATACTTCCATGCTATGTCTTTTAATTATGCGTAGTCAAAAATTGTTATATTAGACAGTTCAATATGCGCGTGCGTCATCCGACCTTATTAACAATTAACGCGCCTTCGAGTCAATCGTAAACGTCATTATCTCGTTATTCCATTCACTCGGCTATCCCAACTGCATGTCTGTTAATTAATCCGCCTGATTAAGGCTATAGTCTATAATTCCTACCTCGTTCTACATAGATGTCAACCTATTCAACGCAAGGGAAAACAATGGTGTTGGCAAATATTGTATTAAATTCATATTCGTATTCTGTTACAAATTAAAACAAATCAATATATTATCGTAACATGGTAATTAACTAATTATGCCTATTCATTGTAATATCGTATAACTTCGGTATGGTCATATCCGTATACTAAAAATCTTATTGTATCCTGGGAAAATTATTCTGCCATTTATTTGGTTGCGGTAAATTTTAATTAAATGTGCTCATAATAAAAAAATAGAAGTAGGCGACCAATTCTAACCAGAAGCCTTATAATGTCTAACGCAAGACTCCCTTTGTTAGACTCCTTAATATCGTTGCCTGCAGACTGTCCGTCGGATGATTTGATAACAATAAAGACAATGAACTAATTTACATATATGCAGGAGAGTTTGTAGGAATATAATTACCGAGCGTTTCCACAAACCACAATCGAATTTCCCGAACTATATATTTCCAAACTAGTTTAACAACTTTTTACCGGTTCCAACTTTCATCGTAAAATGGAACGTAATCGGTAAACTGCACAACTTTTTTATTACCCGATTATAAAACTCGATATCGTAAAATAAATTCTAATTATTTTGAATTGGTTCAATAGAGTACAATGCTTTTCATTGTAATTTAGAATATTACGAAATCGAATGAAAATGTGCATTGTTATATTGTTTTAATTTATGTATCAGTAAAAACATGATATTGAAATCTCGGCACCCTTCGCATCTCTGTTTGAAGTATACAATCGTTTACGAAGCTTTGTTAAATCAATTTGCATTTATCTCGATATAATGTACAGCAAGTTTTTTACTCTTTTTCGTATCAAAATCGAGGAAGTCGCAACTATTATCCCGGATCTATATACCATTCACAGTACGGTCTTACACGCACGCACATATACCTATATGTCCCAACAATGCATCCCGGTATCAATAAAATGCACCAAAATAAAAAAAAGACGATAAAAGCCATGCGAAGCTGCAGCTGTATCTGCAGAAGCCCCTAGGTTTTTTTTATTTCAACACGCGACATGATTTTTCCAGAAAATTATGCAGTCGTGGAGAAAAATTGAATGACGTTCTAGTTACCCATTCCATATTATTGTCGATTTTTCATAATTATGCAAAGCTTTAGCTTTAAGACTATTAGATTAGTTCCATTAAAACAACACAAAAGTTATGAAGGTTACGGTTTTTTAAAACTGGAGTGGGCTTCCCAAATCTCAACTTCTAAACAGTCGTCATGTTCACGATTTTCTAAACATTTTAATAAAACCGCCAAAGTTTTAGAGCTGAAAACTTTCGGAGTTAGAAAAAGTTAACAATTCGGAATTCAAATAAACTGCATTACATTTTCCTTCGCTTTTATCCGTGGCTATACTTCATTATCTCCAACATTTTTAAAAAATGTGAAAAGTTAACGTCGCTTCAAAGGTACGTCCCGGTAAGAACAAAAGCGGAATTGATGGAACCCTTGATCACCACATGAATTTTAATTATCCGCAAAATGCATGGTCGACGTGTTTCGCGAATTTCGGGCTTTAATCCGCCCAATCAATCAATTCCCTTTGTTCAAGATTCAGAACCGTGGAGCGCTTTTAAAGGCTTGGGCAACCGAACGGCCAAGTAGATCCGCGTATTTCCGATTCGTCAGACCCGCGAATCATATTCATCGAATCCGAGAAAATTTATGAATGGTACACAGCGATTGGGAATCAAATTTCATTTCGGATCTTCCAACAACTGAAGACTTAACGATGCGTGACAGCAATTATCGGTTTGCAAATAAATTTACACATGGATATTCAATATACAAATGTCTGTCCCAATACGCATGGATTATAACAATTAGCCCGTTAAAGAGCCACAGACCTTAGATGACGATAATATAAAATTGCATTTTATTATCAAATTATAGTTCATTGAGTTGCTGTTAATAAATACTGAGATAGCAGTTATAAAATTTCTGACCTTTGACACTGTTAGTATTTAATTAAATGCGGAGTAAAATGCTTCAAAAGTTTTAATATCCAAAGATTACGATAATCCAGACTTTAATGGACAAATGATCAAAATCAAAATCCAGGTCCCCGTATTAAACCCGAAAATCACGAATACTGAGAACAATTTATATAACTTTGAACAAACAGCAAATCAAACTAAAATTCATCAAGTTCAAACTAGCAACGATAATTAAAATATCGAGAAACTGAGAATCGATGCGAAACATAGCGGTCGCTCACCTGAGGATGTCGTATCTCGTTGACGACGGTGATGTAAAGCAGAAGACTTACGAGATAACTTCTCGCAAGACCCATCTCGATCAGTAGAGCGATGACAGGGTCCAGAGGATACGATACTCCAAATCTGAATAACCGCTTCGGAACATGCTCCGTCTTTATATAGGGTAGATTTCTGAACCGCGCAGGCGTTCCAACCCCCATAGCGCACACCTACACGGAACGATACTCCGGACACCAGTACCAGGAAGGAGGACGGTGGACTACGCAATATGCATACATTCACTGCTGTCCTCCTCTTCTGCACGGGACGGGTCGAGGGCAAAGAAACAGGATAACGAAACGAGGCAGGGAAGAGTTGCGATTTTAAAGCATGGCCCGGTTAATAATATGCCATGGAGTATTGCTTGTCGCGGTGGTACGAGAAAGGGCTTCTTTTCTGGTATTCTTTTTTTTTTTATTTCGCGGTCGAATCGCGCGCATTATTGGCGCTTCGAAGTTTCCTCGTTGTATTCTTTTTCCACCGTTTCTCTCATTGTTTCTGCCTTTGCTCATTTCGAGCAAAAGTAGGAAAGAGTGGGGGCAAGGGAAGGCTAATCGATTTTAAATTCTCGAAGCAGGAAGATCTTCCTTTTTTTATTTCCTGGGAAACGGGAGACGAGGGTAGTGTAACGTGAATTGTATTACTAAGAACACGCGGTATATTGCGATAATCGTGGAATAGGGCGCTTTTCTACTGTTTTTTGGTAGAAATAGTATTTACTGGTTTTAGTATATCGATTAGGATGATTACCTCATAAATTTGAACGATTTCTTCTCTGTTGTCAAGAGGTAAAAGAAATGTGCAAGGCATCATGAAAAAAGAACTCGTTCCACGGATTCTTCATACATGAACAAAAAATATCTTGTACTTCTATTAAGCTAAATGTTTTCTATATATTTAATCTGTAAAATGATTTATACGAACTTTTTTTTAACATTTAGCAAACTTCTTTCTGTTTAAAAATTCGTGAAGCATGCACCAGAAACATGTGACTGGTTTTTCAAGACGATCCAATTAAATTTATTTAACCCCCCATAATAAATTAAAGTAGAAATAATAAATAAGTATCCTTCCAAGTTTCAGGTAGCGGTTGCGCCGACTCTAGGGACGTGCCATAAGAACCGCGTTATCGTGTACTTGCCTGACGTCAAAGAGCAAGGCTCGTATTTGATACGAGTTTCTCTGGGAATATACGATTTCAAATATAATTGAAGGCGTATCTGTTACTTTCACCCAATGGACACAGACCGCAAATAATAATAATAATATTCACCCAGCCTGGTTAAAATTCAATTTCGTCCGTTGATGACATGGACCAGTTTCATGTTTCCGTATTCTGTACTCTCTTCTGACCTTTCCGATTCACCTGATATCGACGGAGAAGGTTGAAATACGGACTGATGTTGTATCGATTGCATTCCACTTTCAGGCATTTTATTCTCAACCGACAACGATCTAAATCTCAATATCATTTAGCGATTTTAATATTTTTTATTCGGTTACATTGTTGCAGGCATTGTAGAAAGTAATGAATCAATCTTACGCCAAAACTCGGAATCAAAACAAGCTAAAACTATATCCGTGTAGAAATTTAAATAAGAATTAATTCAGCTAAATTCAATTGAATTATTAAAGAAGCGTGAGAGGAAATCCGAGCGAAGTTTATAATTATAGAAAATAAAGGTTTTCAATGGAAGTAAAGATTATTATTAACGCAACAATTTTTAATACAGTATTTTAGAACATGCATATATTTGTTAAAAGAATATAATAGTTACTTATAAGTTTTATACTTCGAATGTTCGAATGTTCAGATACTGCAGTAGTTACGTGTTACGATGAAGAAACGGCGATCGGGGCGCACGTTTGGTTTACTCGTTTCACTTAAAGGACAAGCGTCGTAGAGAGGGCGTCGTTACGATTGCATTCGCGCTCCATCGCTCGTAGGATAATTCTCTCCGATCATCCCACCATTCTTCACGATTGTATACAAATTGAAGCACCTGCTTTATTTTAAAAAGTGGTAGAGCGTGACTAACAAAATTGTTTACGCATTTTAAAGGTACAAAAAAGTTAAAATGAAATTGCTTACGATGTACTGGAAACAATTCGCAGTATGTATATGCAAAAACATATCGACATTTATATTTTAGAAAAACTTACTTACCTTCATTTCACATGCCAAAATGGTAATATTATAACAAGTAAAAAAAAGGCAAACACCCCCTCGAAAGGTTAATAATAATAGTATCACTACAAAACATACTGATCGTCAAATGTATTGCTCGTCGATTAATAGAACTGATGTACATGTAAGTATTTACAATACTATTTCATTAATATTACGAAACAGAATCAGCTCTTAACTGTTGGGTCAATCAAAACGTTATTCTTAATAAAAAATTTCTCATTATTTGGGAATTATTGTTACGAAGCCTGAACGCTCATTAAATTAAATTGTATATGATTGAATCGAAATGATAACGGGTAGAAATGAAAAACAACGTACTCCAAACGAATTTGGAGCCAACTTACTCGTCGCGCTATTGCCGTTCATCGCTGCATTAAAAATAAATATATTAAACTGAGTTGGTACTTTTGCGAGAAAATGGTACGTACTCGCGCATACTTAATATTCACATCTGTACTGTTATCAATATTTTTACTGTGTGAATAAGCATGGTTTTCGCGCAAAAGTTTAACCCAGACATTAGACGTATTCGAAATGATAACGAATGTAGCATCGAGTAATCACCTTTCATAATAACAAACACTTAATTTTAACATGTGTAGAACACCTCATCACATATATTTCATCCTCCGTTGTCGTATTGTATGACAATCGTATCTATGAAAATATCGCGGCTAATATAGCCGTGACCTTTATTCGATGAAGTATAAATGGTACACGATGCATGCAGTTGCAATCCGTGTCCGTACGAAACTAACCTCACAGTCAGCAAGAGGAAAAACATGTCCACGCGTTCGGTTATGTACAATTATCGGGCTCAATAGTGTAAAGGTAAATAAACTTGTATGCCTGCCGACAATTTAAAAACTAAAATAGTCGTATTAACTGGGAAATAAAGAAGCGTATAATCGGGAAGCGGTTCTCTGGCTGAAAAAACTGTTAATACTAGATATCAGTCGTACACTTGGATCAGCCGTGTATCGATCTGTTAATACGAACACCTTAAATCAGACTTCATTGGGACACATTTTACTTTGTTTCCAGTTTTGTTATCAACTTAGCATTCATGGATTCGTAATAAGCTTGCAGTAGATCTTGTTCACTCAGTTTCGAACTGACTGCCTTGAAAAGGTCCAACAAACTTTCTTTGGGTACACTCGCGTGTTGAATGTGCTCGGCAGCGAAGCGGGAAGACAAGATATTGTCGAAGACTTTTTTCGTTACGAGAGATGATTGTGATTCCAGAGCTTGCGCGATGTCATTTGGGCTGTTATTTTGCAGAGCTATGTCCAACACGAGGCGCGACGGTATGAGCTCGTCGTTTGCTACCGTGTGACTGATGATCACGTCCATCGGCATTCTCTTCAGCATCGCGTTTAAGCTCGACAATTCCGTCATGGGTAATCTGATACCTTCCCGCTCCTCTTCCTTCAGTTTATTAGACAACATTTCGGCTAGCTCCGAAGAAGTGCACTTTTGAGCTATCGCGTCCTTGACCTCCGCGAAGTCGAGGATGTCCATGCAGTCGCTTGTTTTAATTTTCTTACGATAGGCGTTTAGTACTTTCACGAAGAATTGTTTATCGGCACTGAAAATGTCGGGGAGCCGGAGCAAAACTTTGTTAACTCCGCATGCTCGGCAGGCGGCCTTCAATGTTATTTCATTATAGTTCTTCCTGTTTTCGTTACCGAGCATCTTTATGGTTTCTTTCTCCAGTTCAGCTTGGGGTATATGCCTCATTTTATTCTACAAAGTTTGAATAAATACGTATGAGTAAATATTTACAACAGAGCTTGACCAAGCTCTAGGTCACAGACTCGAAAAATATTTGAGTATTGATGATTATGGAGCATCCTAATATACAGTCGCGGCAAATTGATTGGAAACGATCATGCTCATAAAAATTCTTTCGCCCGTAACTTTGTGGCATACGCATATTATTGAAAAGTGAATATAGCGTTTGTTAGGAAATTTTTTAAGCTTTAAAATGATATATCGAGAAAGAAAAGATCATGTTATTTTCAGGTTAAAACAATTAATAAACTCAAAACAGGCAAAGACTGTATCGGACAACTGATTGGAAAGACCGTTGGCGAACTGTTGGAACAAGTTTCTAAAATATTTTGTGCGTGCCCTTCGCAATTTGTACTGCCCAACAATATCTGAGCATAGACATTGCCAAATTTTGAATTAATGTTAAAGGAAGAGATCTACATATCGCTTTTACAGCTGTAAACAATTCGTCGCGATTTCTTTATTTTTTAAATCTTTAAAATTAATGTATTTTTGAGAATTTCCATTTCTGTCACATTTTTGATTTGATGATGTCGATGCTCAGACGTTGTGAGACAGTTATAAACTGCAAAGGAGGACACGCAAATAATATTTAAACAACCTGTTCTAATCGTTCGCAAACGATCGTTTCTAATCAATTGGTGGGTAGTCGTGGTCTGTGAAATTAGTGTTAACACTGATTCGATGTTTTAGTAAAAGCGAAAATCTGTTAAGACTGATTGGAACTTTTGAGAAGCGACAGGCAAGCGAACTGAATGACTGTGATTTTGAGAGTGAATCTGCCGCGGACCTCCGCGAGAACGGCGGACCTCAGTGCTAGGCCCCGCGTCAGCGTTTTCAGATTTTACGTACTTAGATCGCACTCCACGGTGATAAGCACCGTGGTGACAGGAAATGAAGTTACACGAGAGAAAAATATACACAGGGCGTTACAAATATTTTAACCTGAAAATAATATGATTTTTTCTTTCTTGATATACGATTTTAAAGCATACCGAATTCCCTAACAAATGCTCTATCCACTGTTCCATAATATGCACTTGCAACGAAGTTACGGGCGAAAGAATTTCTATGAGCATGATCGTTTCCAATCAATTGGTCGCGACTGTATATTTTACATTATTTTTAAAAATTATTTTTCGAAACGAGTGTCATTCGTTAAAATAGCAGAAATAGTAATGTATTAACCTTGTACTGAAGAAGAATTTTCTCTGGACTGCATCTTCTAACTGCACTTTCTAGTACTAGATTCACATCTATCTCGTCTAATAGATCCTCCAACGCCGTTTGGGCCGCAACAGATTTTGTCGCTGTTCTTTGGGACGTTTTAGATAGGTAAACTGAATCACTGTTGGTGCACGTACCAACGCTTTTCGTGGACAACGTCGTACCAGTCACATTTATATCGGACGTGTTGGAAGGTCCAGCGGTAAGTTCCAGCGCGGTGGCACTGGTTGTCACAGGTGTTGTTGTTTCGCATGTCGTTTGTCTAAACAGGATTATACTTCTATAAAATAATACTTGAAACTACGATGATATTATACATTTTTTAACATATACTGGTTTTCTTAATCCCCTGGTGAATAGCAACACTCAAAAATATTAAAAATAATATTTATTACGTACGTCGTTGTCATATTTTGTAGATCTGTAGATGATTTTGATAATGTTTGTGGCAAAGTTGAACGAGTATCTACCGCAGATACATTCAACGTTGTGTGATTTATAAGTTTGTTGGATATATTATCGCAATTAATATCATCGATCAAATTAGATTTGATTAATTTGTCAGGTATAGCAGGTAAACCCTTGTAATTCGTCTCATCTCCGTCAAATTGTTCGTTACCAATTGATTGAACGAGCGCACTGTTACAGCTAACAGATTCATCTCTTACAGGATTTGCCACAGAGTCTTGCTTCACTGCGGCTGATGTGTCAGAAGATTCAATAACATTCAGGGAAACATTTGATTTGCTACTCGTATCCCCCAACTGCCCAGATATATCCGCCAATGCTTTTATACAGTAGGTCTTTTCAAAAGATCTCAAGACAGATCTCACAAACGTCACCTTTGGATTACCTTTAACGGGAATTCTATTTACTGCGCGTTCAGATAATTTTGCAAGATCGCCAATTGTCTTCAAATCTCTGTCCGCGAAATACGTAGACAAATGTTGCACCCAGAGTGGGTTAGTCAACTGTCCAACGATGGACTTTATGGGCTCTTGACACAACATCAACGAAGGATAAATAGGTTGAACGGAATCTAATGCTTCAGGCTGAGGAATTTCCACGTTGAATTCGCTCGTGTTCTGGCTCTCTTGACTTAAAGGTAAACTGCCAAAAACTGAATCCGTAACGGGCAAAGTGTCTTGTTCTTCGGCACTCTCCGCTGCATGCGTACTGGTTCGTATTAATTTTCCACAGAAAATTTCATCCGAGCTTGCCGTGGAATTCAAGCCAGTCATATTACCCGCATCCACAGTATCTTCTAAGATTTCAGAATCTCCCTGCTTTTCAGATAAATCGTCCGCATTGGAGTCAGACGTAACATTAAATTTGAGAGATTCCAGTGAATTATTTCCTAGGGAAGTTTCTAAGACATCACATAATTTGTTTTCCATGTTGTCGTCTGAGATCCGTGCGTCACCATGTTTTGGATCTACTCCGCCAAATATGTCCTGTTGCGTTTCAGAGTCTTCAGGTTCGAGGTTTCCCAAGTTGCTGGTAGAAGTTTCCATCGTTCCTAATGCTTCTTGCCTTTCGATTCTATTAGTTTCGCCGGAGCATGTTGTTGTTTCGCTTTTCGCCGGATCTGGACCTTCTGCTACTTCTACCTCGCAACTTAAACGATCAATCGTCACTTTATTATTAGATACATTGTGATCAACTGTTGTATCACTTTCCGCTTCATTTTCTACAAGACTGGGTAATGCATTAGCATCGACATCCATCACCATATTCTCAGAGTACTCTAACTCTTCGGCAATTTTCGTCAGCAATTCATTTTCTCTCTCGCACTGTAAGTCGGTTTCAGACGCAGTCTCTGTGTGCGATTCTTCTTTTCCCGATTTCTCGGGATCGGTGTGTATCAATTTTAATCTCGTCTGTCTAAACCTAAACGGAGAATCTTTGCGAGATAAGCCTCGCGGAGAGGAGAGTTTGCTTATTTTATGCGGAGATCCAGTATTCGTAATTTCGTACTCCATTTCCTTTGAAACAGGCGGATCTGCAAAACTCACACGTTTTCTCTGAAAACAAACACACGGAACGAAATGTATTTCAAACAATCCAATCGTAACAATGGCGGGTTGTAAATAATATTCTTTTAATAGTGAGTTTACAGGGTGTCATAATTAATCATCAATATCCAACAAATTTTATGTCGGATACGCAATGCGACATTTCGGTAAAATTTGTCACGACTAAATAAATCACAAAGAATTAAATGTGCCAAATTGTAATACCTTCGGTGTAGTGCATTCTGCATCTGGTTCCGGCGCCGACAGACGATGACGTTTAAGGATGCTCACACTAGGCGACGCAGTTAACGAAGGTGGATTCGCACTGGACCACTCTAAAATCGGTACTTCGTCCTTCTCGGACGGACTAGTCCCAGTCCCTTCGCTTGGTTTATCACTTTGTGACTCTGTCCGTCCGGAGGCACTATCGTTAGCCTTTTCGCCCCTCGAAGAAATCTTCTCTCCGTCATTTCTCAAATTACAAAATAATTTGATCGAAGGTGAGGAAGAGTAATCATTCGACCTCATATTGTTAAAAATCTTCTCTTGCCTGCTACTACAAGAGCCTGCTGGTTTATCGACATCTTTAACTGTAGGTGGTCGTTCCTTCTTGCCTAGATATGCTTCATTCTCCGTATCCTTTGGCCTTTGCTTCTTAGATAGAGGCTCATCGTCTAAAGTTATAGTCTGACAATCAGTTTCCGTTTTGGCTTGTTTCGTCACCAAGCCCAACATATGCGCCGCGCGTCCTTGCCCGGAATATGGTTTAAATTTTGAATAACGCTTAGAATTGCCTTTAGGTGACGAAAATCCAGTTAACGAAGATTTCATCGACGACGTGACGTCGTTCGGTTTTTGAATCTCGCATACCATGTTTCCCTTGTCGACCGGCTGGCTACTTTCAATCACTTGAGTCGACAGCGAACTTGAATCATTTATAGTCTCTGTTGTATCTGAGGTTATTTGAATATCATTCTTTAACGCTTCGCTAGCATCGATATTACAATTAGTTGAAATAACTGCTTCAACGTTTTCAGTTACTCCTTCCTGAGGCTTTACCGCGGCAGCATTCTCGATTTTATTAATCTTAATGAAACACTGTTTCTCGTTATACATCTTTCCTGAATTTGAGGTAGTATCCTGCGAATCCTCTATAATATCTTCCGTCTCATCCTGATCTTGTGATTTTTCCTCATCGCAAACAGAAACTCGATCCTCGTTTTTATTGTCAACTTCGTTTGAAATGTTTTCAGACGTACCAGTGTCAAATGTTGGCATCGATACTTTATTCAACCTTTCATCAAGTTTCTCGACGACTTTAGTAGTAGGACTGCTTTCTTCAATTTCTGGACTCTCTGCCTCCGTTTCATTTTCTTTACTTTGTGGGAGCTTTTTTGCCACTTCGACTTCGCCAGATACAGAATTATTTTCTGCTTGCGGCTTCTTACTCCTCATGCTTCTCCTAGTTCGTGTGTTCTGATTAACATTTAATTTCTCATCTTTATCGGCAGTTTTCGTTACTTTTTTGACAACATCCGCAATTTTAGTGTCCGCAGGTTTTGGTTTCGTACCTTTATTTTCAGGTGAATGAGTAGATCTGACGTTTCCTTCGTTATTATTATCTTCCTGGACTTTAGACCGACGCCGACTTGGTAACGGAGAGTTGAACACCATGTTTATACGTAATCGAGATATTTCAGTTTTGGTACGTCGACTTAAACGCTCCTTACTCGTCAACCCGTCAGCGGACGTCGCTGCGTTGTCACTTTCTGTCGACTGAACGCTCTCGTTGTCACTTGAAATCTCAGAAGTAGCAGTTAACTTTCTTCGCTGACGTCGACCGCAACCTTCAGATTCACTGTCCGAAGCTGACTTACGCTTAACGCCTCTTTTTTCTTCTTCGGAAGATTTGTCTTTCAAATTATCCGATGTTCTTTGCGTACGTCTTAACGTTCTTTGGTCCGCAAGCTGAACATTATGCACCTGCTCTATTTGACTTTCAGCTTCTACGGATTGCAAAGAAACACCTGTAACCTTTGCAGTATTGCTACGACTTCGGCGTTTACCATTATCCAACACAGACGGAGATGATTGCCGTTCGCGTGCTTTGTCTTCGGGGATATCTTCGCGTGAGACAACACTTACTCGCTTCACTGCAGAATCTGATGGTATTTTGTCCTCAGAACTTTCAGTCTTCTTTTCTTTCAACCTTACATTCAACGTTTTACCATCCGTCGACATAATGCCATCCCTTAAATCGGTTTCATGATTTGCGTTAATACTTTCCAATTTACCTTCGCCTTCGCTTGTTCCTTCAGATTTTCTTGTATCACTTTTTTCTCTTTGCGTGTGCTCATGCTGCGTATTTTTCGCGGAATCTTCTACCAACTTCGTTTCGTTATCGACAACTGCTGGCTTATCTGACGCCTCCGGTCCTGTAGTCTCGATTTTATTTTCTTTGTTCGCATCGTGATCCAGAATATCTTCGGCATTATCGTTTTTCGCTTGCGTTCTGTCCGTTTCCTCGAAGAGTTTATTCTTCTTGTCAAACCACTCCTGAAGATTTTGAGTATCTTGCGAAGAAGATTGCGAGAGATCGTTGTACAACGCTGGAATGTCCTCCCTTCTACGTTTTAGAGATTCTTTTTGGTGCTCGGTCAAGCGACTAACATCAAACTTGAAATCAGTCTTGATGAAGACATAATCCTAGAATTGCAAAGAATTAGATGTTTTATAATATTACAGGTAAATATGTCTTTATAAATACCACATTTATTAACCTGAGAGTCAGGCTCATGTATCATCCCTTTCTTTTGAGCTTTCTCGTTTGAAGTAATTAAGGGGCCTGAATTTCCAGACTTTCCTTTAAACAAATTTCCGTGCGTTGATAACTTTCCTATATCGCCTTTCTTCTTTTTAGTTGTTTCAGGATTGTTACGTATTCTGTCTTTTCTCGCATGCTTCTCGAGTTCTTGTAACAGACATTTGGCATCGTTGTTCAAGATATCGCGTATGTCAAGAATTGAAACTGCTTGAGACTCTATATCTTTATTCGAGTGATTCAGAGCTTGTGTGATTGCTTTCTTATAGGATAAAAGAAGATCGTAATTAACCAATTTCTGGAGACCTTTAAAAATACTAACTATCGTTTCCCATGTGCTTATTATCTAGAAGAGGAATAATATATGTTAAAGCGGTTTCTCGCAAAAAGATTAGAATGCTTTTACAAAGTAAACAGCTCAGAATCTATCAATATAGCGGACATACTTCTTTGAGCAATGTTTCTGATTTGGATGCAAGTATGAGTTCAACAGCCGGCTTGCAAACTTGTAGGTACATTATCACTTTTTCGGAATCGTGCCCGAAAACAGTTATTAGAACTGCTGAGAGGGCCTTCAAAGCTGATTCGCATTCCGAATTCTTTGTATCCGATAGAGAATACGTAATAAGGTCTACTATCAGCCGTAAGATCGACGGGATTTCGTTGGATTCTAAAACAATACAAAAAAGATAGGTTTAACAATTATTTTCGTATAATTAACATTTGTGTTGTGTTCCATTATAGCCATACCAAGTAATTGTTTATAGTTGATAGTACTTAATAAAGTATCCACACAAGTTGTAATAAGACAGTAGCTTTCTTTATTTTCATCTAAAGCACGTTGCATGGCACTTGCAACTTTTAGTAGAACTTCGTTTGGTTTGACAGATGATATAAGGTCTGCCCTCAATTCAAATTGGTTGTACAAGCTTTTCCAAACGTCTGTCAGCTCTGAAATCTGAGAACCATCATGACTACTGGCTTATGGAAAATAACTATCAGTTGATACCAGTTTAGGTTTATATACGTGTTTATATACGTAAATACCAAATTGTTCATAGATTTAGCTAGAATATTATAACAAACCTGGTTTTTATCTTCCAAAGTTATGTACATAAATGGAAACGACAAAACTGATTCAACACTTTTGAAATTGTATACTGCAATACTGCCTTCATTAATTTCTTCACGGTCCTGCATGTACTTTTCAAACATTTCTGCTACTATGCGCCATATATGAGAGATGGCAGTCCTAAAACATATTACTGGTAAATTGTTTGCAAAACGCTGCTTCTTGCCTCACGAGGACCCTGTACTGAACTTACATATTTGGATGTTCCAAATTCGGTAATGTATACAAGGTTTCTAATATTTCTTTTAAACATTTCATTGCATTTGTTCGGTACATCCCTCCTTTTGATGTAATAACTTGCCATGATAAACTTTTTAATGCATCATAATGCTTCCTAAAAGCAAATTAGGCATTATAAACTATCATAACATGGTCCACTAGTTCTTTAGCAGATTATTATGTGAAAAATAATATTCTGCAATTTTGTTGAACTTAATATCACGTTACAAGATAATAAAAATTCGCAATTGATTCTAACTAAAATAATGTGCAAAATATCAACACACTTCTCTGCTTTGTCAAATATTGGAGTTCGCAAAAGTTTCAATATAAGTCCCAATAACGTGCCATCTTGATTATTATAATTTTTACTAAGATCGGTCATTTCAAATAATATTGTGTCAAATATTAGGTTCTTAATCATCGGCCTGTCCACAGCATAATTTGTCAGCTCCGTTATAACTAATATCATATCTTTGTACATTGGTTCCTATAATAAATCGTGAAAATTGTATGTTAATTTTTTTCCATACCTTTTTTTGTAAACAAAATTTAGAATATTAATCAGGTGTAGAATGAAGAATAATTTGTTTGCTGTGTGATTATAAACTTATTTTCCATTTATTATGTCAATTAGAGCCTGCTATTTACATATTTCACCAACCTTATCTTTCAGTTTTGATTCTTGAACGTAATTCACCAAACTTGTCCATAATACTTTGCTCAGCTGGTACCTGTTTTTCATCTCCGCGTCAGTGAGTAAACTAAGAACAAGCAAGGCTTCTGCTACGCTGTGAATCACACTTTTGTAACATTCTTGGAAGACAGCATCGGTCATAGCATGCGGTAGTCTTTCTTCCAAAATCGGAGAAAAAACATTATGATTCTCGTGTTTTGTGACAAGAAGTTGGCACAATGCATCCACAGCGACTACTTTGGTTTTAAAAAATCTTTTGCCTGGAGAAGCAACTACATCAAACTTTGAGGACATCAGTGGCGTGTCTCCCAGAGGTCCGAAGCAAAAATTCAGGAACTGAGTGATGATAGGATTCACGAACTTCGAAATGTCCTTATAAAGTTTGATAATTACATGCCACCAGACTTCTAGTTTTGTTAGTGCTATTAATTCAGTTTTACTGTTCTTTGCATTCAATGGAATACACAGTAATTTTATTCGCCTGGCAGTAGCGAGTTCTTGCGGATCTAAGGCAAAATTATCGACCAACAGCTTCCAAGAAAGAAAAGCTTGCCTAAATTATTAAAATGCAAATTTATTAATTTCCAATGACACCAAATATCTTTGTATTCCTGTATACCATAGAGCACCGGCAGAAGTTATTCATACCTTCGTATAATTGTATCCGTAGATTTAAATGCCTTTTCTTCAACGCTAAGCAAGTTATTTATTATGCCAGCACCACGATGAAGATCAATACCAAGAAATTGAATGCTAATATTCCATTGTGTGGCCCAATCTAATTCGCATGCTGCTACTAAGAGCAACATCCGCTTACAATATGTAGATTGCAACGCTGCTTTATATCGTGTCCATGCATCTATCAGTTTACTACGAACATGAGATAATATATTTGTTCCAAGTGCTTGTTGTAATAGCTTTAATGCAGTTCCACGCTGTCGCTTATGACCCATGTAAGCTAACACCATTACTTTATTCATTAATAATACGTCAAACTGTAAAAGTAAACGTATTGTTTTCTTCATCAATTTCGTACACTTGTTACTATTGGGGAAAACTAAATTGTTCGTACCCTCTGAATTTTGTCGTCAAATGTAATCGCTGCCACTTTGTATAATCTTCTTAACAACGTCAAAGTATAATTAATTGTTTCTTCTTCTAATCTTTGGTCCTCAGTTAATTGTCTGTTTTCAGCTTCTGTCAATGCATGCAAGTCATCTGTACATGCATTTTGCGCCAGCCACGGCATCGCACTTGGCTGTACATTGTGCACACAGTCGTTAAAAAAGTTTAAAGCAGATGCATCATACGCGACTGCTGATACAGCATTGTCATCTACTACTTCTAATAATTTCAAGAGCTTCAATCTGAAATTGTAATTATGGCCTAAGAATTGTACTTTAAAACGTACAATAAACTGTTAAAAACATTACAAAATTTAATTGCTCAAGGTAATATAGTTTTAACTGAAAAATATGGTTTAAATTAATAAACGGTAACAGTAACTGTTTTCTTCAGTAGTAATACAACAAACCTAATTTTTTTATTTGTATGTGACATAGCTTCAAAAAGATTCAAAGTGTGATCCTTAAAATCCTGAATAATAACATTTAGAGTTTCATATGCCTCGTATTGCGTATCGCCAGATCCATTTGAAAATGTGTCAATAACTAATTTACACAGTTCCTTATACTGGTCCTCTTTTATGGAACCCATTGATTCTATCTTCTTGCTGTTGCTAAAAAAATAATATAATAATTAATTCCATATATGCGGTTTCAGTTCTGATTCTTTGAACATTGATTATTTCCTGTTGCGTACAACTTTAATTAAATATTGTTGGTAAATTTCCCTGACATTCAGGATCCTTTTATCAACAGACAATGTTAATAATCATAATGTAAAGTTATTAAAGCTGCATTAAGCAATGTATGTTTCATACAAATTGAGACAAAGCGATCCGAGTACATGATTATTTACATATTATTCAATTCAATCAGTATCAATGCGTCTAAAACAGGTCAATGCAAATTTTAAATAATAAACTCGCGTTTTGGAAATTCCCATAACAACTTCGGCAGAGCACTCGATTTTCAAAATCAGCGCAAAGAACGAACAAAACCAGGGCAATAATATCAAAATATTTCTGATACCCGTATTACTCGATTATCCCGGAAAATTTCAATGACTATATTACCTGCAAATATAGGTTAATGCTTCGCGTTTTTCCTTGGCACTGGTGTTTTCGCGCAGCATTCTCAACATTCTCGAGAACGTCTGCATGTTGAAAGCCATTTGAAAAAAATCGGTTTTCTCAAGAATCAACGACAATTACGTCTCGTTCATTGCCCCCCAGCCGGTACGTATCATTTGCAAAACTTGCGACAGGGAACTTGCCGTACTTTCGGGATTCTACCGAACTCGCGAAGACTTTTCGCGCCTATGCTATGTAAACCCTTTTCGCACAAATGTTGCTCGGAGTCTCCTACAGATTTTTTCGTTTGCTAATTGACTATTGCTCCTTTCCTCGTTTCGTCGGTTTCGCTTGGGAACATTTAATGTTGCACAAAATTATTAATCTCTGGTACACATCTTAATTGAACAGGTTGCATTGGCGGTTATCCCGCCACATACCCACACACGCACTACGACGCACTAATCGCACAGAACCGTTTTTCGCTCTTCTTTGTCTTTGTTTACCTATTTTTGCATTCTTCCCTCCTTTCTTCTTTTCAATTCTCGCTATCTTCCTACCTTCTGGCTTTTACCCACCCCACTACGAACTGCCAACCGTTATTACCGGAACTTAATGAACTGATAGTCGCAACGCGACAGACCAATAATCGGTGTTTGTTTTCATAAAAATGTGCGGTCGAACGCTGTAGCGACTGTAGCGTAGTCAGATAATTTTACGTTCCCGGCGAGTTTGCAATGGTTCGCAATGCAACGTTGCAGCTTTGGGTTCGGTTTTCAATGGATCGGCAGTACGGTAACCTGCCGTAGCCCCAATTGACCCAAATGTATGGAACTAGGCTTGATGGGGTTGAGGTGGTAAATCGTGGTGGCATAATTTGGTTCGATGTTATATCTTGTTATGATGATGTCAAATGTTGTTTTATTTCATAACAGCATTATTTCATTTGTACATAATTCTCCTTCCTAACTATTTTTCGCAGTGTGTAGTATCAGAAAGACTATTTTAAACTAGGGTTAAAAAGATATTGAATTTAGGAATGGAAACTGGCATAACTGAAGGAAATAAAAAATACAAAAAATGTAGCCTAAAATAAAAAATTATCCTTTAATATAAAGGTTTCATGGACACTGCGTTTGGTCACTTCTTCATTTTTATTATGTACTGCATAATAAAATATGTTCAGAACGTTCGTATTATAAATTCATATGTTACAAATTCCATTATTTGGGAAATAACGAAATCTTAAACCCATCTCGTCAGTTGAATTAACGTATCACTCGATCAAGAAGTCCACCATAATCTTACACTGTTGTCTCTACATTCTGAGGTCTCGTCACACAGTCTTTGTCCAGAACACGTAGCAACTATGGGCAAACTTCTGTGTAAACTGATACCATTTATACAATCGCGAGATACTTGAAAGTTATATTTTGCATTGAGATCCTCTTCGCAAATAGTGCTTCCTGGTAAATCCCAAACTTTAATTTTTCCATCCTTACCACCTAATCGTACAAAGGTAGTGGTATTAAAAATAAACTTTAAATTTAATCATTACTGCATAATTTATCAATGTATTGCTTACCAGAAACTAATTGGTTTGCATCTGACGTGATGTCAAATTGTATTCTTTGATTAGTATCAGACTGGCGGCCAGAAAGCGAGTACAGTATAACACCTGGATTACGAAGATCCCAGCAGAGAAATTCGCCACTACGTCTAACAACAGAGAACAGCTTTGTTCCGCAGGGGCTGAATTCAATTTGAGTTAAGCCATTCCCCGTTTTAAAAGTGCAAAGAGGCGCATCTTTATACAGACCTGAATCGAAAACACGAATTTCAAACTTTTTTTATGTTTTAAGACATTCCTCGAAGACTTAGATTAAAATATGAAAACAGACTTAATAACATAGTTTGCACTCACCAATACACTTAGAGTAGGTGCCAAAAGCAACTAGACCCGGCATTATTGGATTTTCACGAATACAGGAAACCAATCCTGTTAAATTGGGGAAGTCTTGCTTAAACTGTATAGTGTTCATTTGACGCCCTGGTCGTTCCATGTCAAAAATTCTTAAAGCATTTTTGAAACCTGCCCATACTTCCTTGGCTGAATTGATAAACCGAATGCTAATCGAGGATTCCACTTCATCGACTCTAACACAATAAAATAATGGCTTTAGCTCGTGCAAATTTCTTTGTTACTACCACAATATTATTGGGATGGTGTTTTGCAAAAGTAAGTTGCATTCTTCATCGGCGCTACTATCATTACGAACTTTTATGTTCATTATTATTACTTTTATAATTATTTTAACTGTTATCACGATATGAACCCGATAAGCGGTGCCCCTTGGTCGGATTGTAGTTTCTGGTAGTAATTTTTACACTGAACAGAAAATTATATATGTGTCTTATAAGGCTAACTGCTTTAGTTTTCGAGATATGCAGTATTAAAGCTCAAAATAAAAATAATATATAAATCTTTGCTTTTTTAAATTGGTACTGGTGCCCCTTAATCTGGCTGTGATTTCTGGTAGTATTTCTTAAGTTGAACCAAAAATTGTATAAGTCTTATAGGGCTAACTGCTTTAGTTTGTGCGTAAACTTTTCATGTGTTGAAGCCAGAAGGAAGTGTGGATTAGCCTCGGATCACGTAAAAAGCATACACGTGAAGGGAGTAGGTTCAGTTGTTAGGTATTGGGTGGGATTTACCTTTTTTGCCTTGACCTTAACTTTGACCTATGTTGTCAAGGTCACCCTCCTGAGCCAAGATGCCCCTTTTATGCATAATTTAATTCCCAATTAAAAAAAGCAAAGATTTATATTATAATTATTTCGAGCTTCAATACTGCATATCTCGAAACCTAAAGCAGTTTGTTGTTCAGTGTAAACAATACTACCAGAAATCACAGTCAAATTTAGGAGCACCGATTATCGTGTTCTCCCCATTAGCGCCAATAACAAAGAAGTGCTAACATCCTATCATTGCAACTTGCTTTCTAAACTATCCTTGTATACATTATACTAACTGATTATAAGCTCGATAAGTCGCTCTCAATTCACCGTTAAAAGCATCCCACAAATGTATTGGACTTTCTCTGCTCGTACTAAGGAAGCAACAAGTCGCTGGTTCCCAAGAGTTCATGTAAGGATACCAACAGGTATCGTATATAACGCCACCCTCTTTCAATGTCAATGCTGCTGAGAAATTAAATGTCGAATCGTCAGGAACTTTTCCTGAATACAATTCTCTCGGAAGTTCAAAAATACGGTTTCTAAAATCTTCAGAAGAAACGAGTAGGCATGTCCCATCTGGAGACCACTGGCATCCTTTCGTAAAATTCTCGCACAACGTTGTCGGTTGATATTCCTTGATGGCTGTACATAAGAGTTTCGGTGGGCTATTCCAATTATAATAATAATTACACGAATTATCTACCATTTCTACATCTTCAATATTTACATTATTTTCCTCCGCTTCTTCCATTCCTGCTTTAATTCCAATCTCGTCAACCTTTTGCACTTCAATCGTACTGTTTTCTACCATATTCTCGATAAGAGCTTCAATGTCTTGTCTCGTTTGAACTTCATCATCACTGTTATTTGCTACTTCTTCGCTTGTAGCTTCGGTTGTTTGTACTTTTTGCTCTTCAATAAAATCGTTTTCCACCACTTCTTTGGTTGCGATTACAGTTCCTTGTACATTCTGCATGTCCACTACATTGTCTTCTATCGCGATTCCAATTTCTTGTGCATTGTGTACTTCGCCCAAATTATTTTTTCTTTCTGCTTCAATTGTAGTTTCAGTTACCTGCACCTGTTGTGCTTTATTCTCGATTTTATTTACTCTTCCTTCCAAACTTTCCTCTTCTTGCGAGTCTTGTAACATTGTCGTATCCATCGTGTTTAAAGATACACACTCACTGTTAATTTAAGAGTATCCACTGTAGTTACTCATTTATCGTGTTCATTTTCTTATATAGATCCTTTTTTTGTCATAATACCTTCGATGCGTTCTGAACAATTTGAAAAATTTTAATGCCAATGGCAATAATACTTTTCAAATATCAAAGAAACCAGTCCACAGGAGGTTTACATCTTCTAAATGAAATATTAGTGTTCGACAGTACCGTACGTCATGCTGACATAATATTTAAGCGACTATCCGACACAACCACACTTTAGGTTAACGCATGCTGCCTGATGTGTTATTATTATATTGTTACACGGCGCGGTTTTCGTTTGAATAGGAACATCAACGTGGACGTAATATAGAGGCACACAGTAGTAAAGGTTTTTCGAATTTTCGATTTAGTAGCGCCGCCTATTTTCCGCGAAGGTACTATAAATCAAATGGCGCGGCATTTGAACTTAAAACTATGAGTAATCTCGAAAGAACATTGTTTTCCGAAAATGTATTAATTTTATGAAAATAACAATTTCAATTTTTATGCACGTAGATATCGAACACCAATGTAATGTAACGGTTTGTAACGATGTCCAGGATGACACCTGATTAGACGGTTGACTAGGCTGTCCCTGATCAATGTCGGCGAAATATTGAAATTGCACAAGCGTGTAAGGAGGTTACACTTAAACGCCACAGATTATTGTATTACGCGCAATGCTGTAATATGTCCAAAAATGAATACGGTTTAAGTATTTAATAAAATCAATGTTTGGAACACAATTTCAATATAATCCCCTTGCTGGTAACGTCTGTCTTTTTTTGCGTAAAAGTTGCTCGGCATCATTACGCATGTAAGGAAAAAATGTTTTTGATTCATTTCAGTTTAATCAATGCTATCCAGGTGAACTTAGATAAAATATGTCTCGATATTTGTAAGTGTCGTGTATAAAATGGCATAAACACTTTATATGAACGACCCTGTAGTATTATATATACGTATATACATACGTATTCTACGCCCACGCTTTATGCGCGGGCGTCTCGACGGAGGCGTCGTAGCAGTTTTGCTCTTGCGATGACCTTGGAACCACCCACGCGCGTACGGGGACAGAGGGTAGGGGTATTCGTTCATCGACGTCCTAACCACTCTTCTAGATTTTCTTCCCCATCCTCCCTATCCCTATCCCCTGTACGCGATATGGAATATGCGTGCGCAACCCCAACCACGAAGACATTAACGGCAGCTAAAGTTCAACTTACTGCTTTACCTCCCCTTTCCATTTCTTTCTCAAATACAAGGAAACCTCATTCGCTCCCTGTACCTGTTCGTAGGCGGCTGAATTTTCCCCGAATATAGTATAGATGGTGGGCGTTAACGAAATCCATGCAATTTCTTACACTCGGCTGTATGAATGAAGATAATAGTAGTTCATAATTTGACAAGCGCATTGCAGAGTGTATTGCATTATTATTGGAATTATTGTTTCGTCCGTGTTACCTTGTATCTGATTGATGCACAATCAATGTACACGCGTAGGTATACGTATTGTAAATTGTAGAGCTTGTAAATTTACATACAAGCGAAGCCAACAATATACAGTGTCGGATTAATCGTAAACTTCATGTGCGTGCAGAAATTTCAAATTACATTCAAAGCGCTCATTTGATTCAGCTCCGTTCGATGAGACCATTGTTTTGAAGTAATTCGCAGAAATATAGTGAATTAAAAAACGGAATGCTACTCTAATCGGTGTCCATACAAGTCCGTTTGTTTTTAATTTGAATTTTCATTTTACCCAGCATTTGGATAAAAACGGTTTTAATTAATGTCTCGACGTCATGATAACTTTTTTTTATCATAATTTTTGACGCGAGAGAAATTCGCGAATTTTCGTACACATTATATATACACACGCACAGACACATGCGCTTGCGCACACTACAATCCTATTTCTTCGTCAATGCTCACGCCCACGCCTACACCTACACGCGCTCCTACCTACGCAATTTCTCTATACCCAAAATCACCATTTGTCCAACCTTCAGAAAACAACCCTAAACTTGTCTAACCCACCCCGTTACGCCTGTCTTTCTATAATTAATATATTTTTTACATAGTAAATAACTGCAGTTAAACATTGTTCGTCGGACAAATTAGTCTTCCAAAATAAAAATTTCGACCGATTTGAAACGGAATACTCTCATTTTAGCAGACGCATAAAATTTATACGTTGAATGATAATTATCTAATATCGATGAAACTGGCATCGTTGAGCGTTCAAGAACAAAGTAACGACACCACGACATTTTATATTTTTCGGTTCCTCGAGGCGTTGAATCGGGCAGTAATATTAGTTGTCTATAGGAAACTACCAAAGAGAAAGATGTGGCAACGGTATGCATCGCTTACCCGAGGACGGTCGGAGTACCTGAGCCTTTGTAAAAGTGCAAGCGACCTAAAGGACCTGGCTGAATCTGGTGGCCACATGTTTTATGATACCATTCGCTTCACGCTTTGTTATATCGCACAAAGTAATTTCCTTTATCGATCGGATCACCAGAAACCGTACGAAAAAGCGGACTGTATTGAAATATTCTTACAAAAGAGTACGTACTTCTCTGTGCCTAATTGTTGTATAGCCAACTGAAATGATCCGGATCCACAAAAAGTTCTGGTGAACAATTTATGAATTTCTGGAAAACCCTCCCTCGCTGTCGCATATCAAGCTGCGTGCTATTTGAAACAAAGATGCTAAAATATATCGTGAATTTCAAAGACTCCCTCTGACTGCACTACTTTGGCGTTTGAATCGGTAACAAGATCTGTCCAATTACGTTTGCTACTTCCTTTATCACTCGCACAATCGGGTAATTTGAAAGTCGTTTTCCTGGAAAACAATAGCGCTGCATATAAAAATTGTAGCCAGCAATATCAATTTATTTATTCACAAAGATCCAATCTCTGATTACTCTATGTATCTTGAGTGCTCTTAAATATACACGCGGTTCGACAATGTCCCAGAAATATGGAAACGCTAAGCACATGAAAAATGGAACATACTATAAATGATTTAATCTCGCATTCATTTTCTCAACAAAGTATTTTGCGTTTAGGGTTTGGTTTTTGGTATTGACCCAGCTTCGTGGAGCACCCTATACAACCCGGCTATATCAAAGGAGTAGGGTAGGGAGGGTGTGATAAAACTTGGGCAACGGAGGGGGTACGATGTTCTCGATCGTTAAAGCGCCACGACGCTCCGCCACGTGATCCTCACGCCCAAGGCACCCATTCATAAAGCTATACTGCGCTAATTCTCGATAAGCCCAATCTGTTTTCTGCAATACCTACCCCCTAAGAACGACTGTAGCCATCAATTCGTTGAATCGCATACTACTTCGATATTTACCATTTTGGTAAGTGGTTTTTGTTCACGAGAGAATATATTGGGATTCCTGTTAAATTGGAGATATACATTTTTCATTAAGAGATGTTACAAAGTTATTCTCCACGTACTCTAAAAACTGTTTATCAATTCAGTTTCCTTGTGTAATCAGAGACAGTTGGTAGGATGCCATTATGATGCGCTGACCCTATGATCAACTGAAGAATTCTACGACGGTTAAGACATTTTCAAGGAAAAAACAACTGAATGGTAGCACCTCATGCGTTGTACATGCTAGTATTAAATAAAACATTTAATTAAAAAATGTCAATTTCAACCGTAATAGATTAAAGAAACTTGTGCCATTGATAAGATTATACGTCATCGCCCACGAATTGAGACGCATAAAACAGCGAAATGCTGTTACCGGAGAAATATTTTCAAATTATCCTAGCTGGGGGATGAAATAAATTTGCCATAACGCAAAGAGATAAGGAATCTCCCGATGACACCTGTTTCGCCGCAGAATGGAAGCTGATTTCTCCGATCGACCCTACCTTGGCCGAAGGTCGTCGTTGGAGGAATATAAATAAAAGTACAGTAGTTGTGTAGCTGTGACTGTGTCCGTGTGGCTAGACTTCGCATTGAGCGGTCGCTCCATTCATGATTTCGCGGCGCACGCGCTTTTCTTCTCTCGTATCTCGGCATGGAAAGCATCTCTGTATCTACGTAGATAAATGCCTACGTGTGCGGGTAGACACGTATGTACGTACGTAGGATGTACGTAGGCTGCGGAAGGGGTTGAGAGCAAGTGCTGTACACCCTGCAGAGCCATTGTCGCGAGGTTCGTTTTTGCAGAACGGAAGTAACGGTAAATAGGTAGGTACCTGCGCCTTGATGAATGCAACGACAGATAGTGAATCTGAAAATATATCCTGTGTTATACATTTATGTCAAGATGTTAAATTTAATCAATACGGTGCCCAAAAATAAAAGAAAATGCAATGACCTTGAGAAAACCTGTCAAGGTCAATTTTCTTGTGCTCCTATCTGCTAACGAACAATCCGCGAGAATTGCTTTAAAATGCTACTGGTGTATAAATTGTAGGTAAAATAATGTCGGTATATCACGCTGGTACATGGCAAAGGTATTTTGTTCCGGATGAGAGTTGAAGAGGATGTTTAAATTTTCTGTGGTCAGATAACAAAGTATTTACTATTAGAGATACTGTTTGTAAACACTTGGTGACATTGCGACACCTTGGCCACAATTCGCTTGGTTTTTTTGCGTTACGTCATTGGCAGAATAGCACGTATTCGTGGACGTTTAATAGTTACATAATATCTTTTATTCCTCATAACATACAAAATAATATTAATAATGGATGTATTATGGGGTCTAAAGCGAACGTGCGGTGCTCCCTCGGTCCCGGCCAGGGGAGGCGAATGTTTTTTCGGCTGCATGCCAGCTATTTAATTCTGTTAAAATACACGTACGAAACGGAGATTTAATTATATTAGAGGATCGCTTGAAACATAAATATCAGTTTTAATATTTCAAAAGATTAGCCACCTCTGGCCGAGCCGGGCGGATTACCGGATACCTTCGCTCTAGCACCCACCTTCTTTCTCGGGGATCGTCTCCCGACAACTCAGACATGCCAAAACTCGTCCGCAAATGGTTGAATTGCCAATTTCAATTGAAAAGTTGTTAAAGCCCGCGCGGGTCTAACAGGTATAGGAATCACAGCCCGTGAAACGGGCGTCGAAGGGGAAACCGATGGCAGAGTGGGGGGAACGGTGACCCGCCGGGCCAGGCTACCTGCGGGACACTATTTCCGACCTTTGCTGTACATTTCTAAAGCACTCTCTCTGATTCGCATCGAAAGATTTTTCCAACGTACAAAAGACACAGTTGAGTTTAAGTTACGCTGACGACGCCATCACTCTACCCTCGCAAATGATTGCCATCGATTAAAAAGGAAGAAATGCGGCGTATTAACTTGTTGGTCGGAGGTGGTGTAGATATCGAGGGAAAAGGGGTGGAAGGAGGAATTGTCGGCTAGCTCCAGATGGGACGGGGTAGCGCGGGGGTGTGAATCACCGAACCGAATGAGGGGTAGCAGTGCATTCTCCCGATTGGTCAAAACCACCTCACTCGGAGGGTGGGGGTGGCAGTCTTTAAGTTTCAACGGGATTCAGTCGAGTAGGCGAACTCGAGGGAGCTCAGTGCGGGCTGGAAGTTCGACGCGTTCGGTGGATTTTCGTTCGGCAAACACGTGCTGTGTTACGATAGTTTGGTGCTCGGATCGCAGTCGACAGCTAACGCTCGCGAAGCCCCCGATGGCCTTTCCCGCATAACGAATCGGATTCGAAATCGAAGGGAGGTCAAATATCCGTTGTGGATCGATACTTGATATACCCAGACGAATTTTCGGTACGCGAATATCCCACCGCTGCGTGAAAAGCTATATTTTGGAAGTGTTGAAATTGTTGGTGTCTCTTGAAACCAGTGTCGCACTGAATGTTTTGCACTTTAGAAAAAGTCTCCTCGTGGTGAAGGTATTTATGACTTCTCTGTTCTCTACTCTCTAATACCCTTTGCACTTATGTTATAATATGTCGCTCGAACTTTGATACTCGAACTTCGATTCAAATCCTTTCGTTTCTACCAATGTTTCATCACAATTAGACTGAGTATGCTAACAAATAATTTTCTTGTAAAGATATTGAAATATCGTTGCGTCGATTTAGATGTTCAACGTGAAATCTTTAATTTTTACTTGCCGGAACAATCGCAATTTCGCACAAATCACCAATGCCTTTGTTCCACTCGTGTCCTAGTCAATAATGTATACTCTAAGTTTCACAAACATTTCGCTACAATAGCAGCTATCGATTATGCAAGATATTATCAAACGCGTTACTGACCTAGCAGATAGAATACCGATGTTAGTTTAAAAAAAAAACTGTCGTTACTAGTTTAACGAACGCTACTGTTAACAAATCTGTGTGTTTAGATTCCATTTCTTACCATTATAAATGGATGATTTAGGATTACATTTCGCTTTTCGTTGTTTTGCTGTTGCCGCACCGATGATTCAAGGCTAGTTAGCATACGTGTAAATCAAAATACGAATTATAAACGAACCGCAGTAAACAGTTTTTAATATGCCTTGCAAAACTGGCATAACGTACGAACAGTAATTGACACATTATTTCGAAAAGCAAATTACCGATCGACGTTGACGGTTTACGTTGATCATATTTGTGTCGTAAAGTGTTTCTCCTCGGACGACATTGAAATTCGAACGAGAGGGAAAGTATCCACCGCGTCGCGATGCTATCCAACGTTCGAGAGTGAAAACGAAATCAGGGAACTTTGGTCGTTCTCACCGATGTGTCACTATTACTCATAATTCGTACTTGATCGACATTCGGTGACAATTCAACGATATCGAGTTGAAATCGTGCGCAATGATAATATTGTTACGGCATTCGCGTATTTCTATTCGGAATTTTGAATAATTAGCCACTTCTTTCATAAACTGTATAATCTGTTTCAAGACAGAATTATTAAACTACTATAATTATTAAACCAGTATCTGATATAAATGAATAAATTAACGGATATTCCTGTAAATGATTTTACAATATCGTTTGTAGAGTTTATGGTATTCCGATATCCGGAAAGAATTGATCTGCTTTGTCTCAGAGATTTTAGATTCTACTTTTGCGGTCATATAATTACAATGTCTGTGTGTACGTGGTTAAAATAATAATAATACCAAAATATTGATTTTTTTATAGAGCCGCTCTACGGCGTTTGTTTACGAGGTTAATCTTCGATCTGTATTCCAATCCACTGTTATGAGATATTTTATCTACGAAGTTAACCCTGTAACGTTAGTACCAAAGATCCGATTATATCGGTCCCATCTTTACACTCCCAGAGCTTGAAGTATGCTAATGCAGAAATATTAAAAGTGTTAGTAGCACTTCCCGGGGACAAAACAAAATTGCTTTTTGAAACTATATATTTAGAGAATCTGCAAAAAACATCAATAAAACGTAGCTAATAAAGGAAAGTTACCGTTGAATATTGATTTATCCCGCCTTAGAAATCCATTTGTCTGAATTTTGCAAATATTTCAATTTCACAAAATCAACATTCGTATGCCACAACTAATATCAACACTACTATTGTGCAAGTTAAAAGATGAATTATTGCTGTAGTCCATTAACGTAAAAGCCCGGCCATTACACTTGCAACCATTATGGTAGGCGAGCAACATAAGATTACACCTTCACGAAAATAGCGGCAGCATCGCTTTCTCTTTCTCTTTGACCCTCGAAAGGAACAGCAGATTTAACCTTGGTCGCCATGGCGATTTTATGGATACCACCCTCTGAATGCTGCGTACCAGCTGGAAAAGGGAAAAGCCTCTCGCTCGAAACTAACGGTGACGCATGCGGCATTTCTTCGCAGAAAACATTATTACAGGCTAACTGAATTTTCTTAAGGCGATAGCAAGCTTTTTTGAGACAATAGTAATGAGAATTAAGATCATTGCGTCTCCTTTGCGTTTTCGGACCAGACTGTACAGCATTCGTAATATTTCGGGGAAACCTAGACGGCATTGAGTCTATTATTTCTAAAATATTCATGGAATATTTATAAAAAATGTAAGCTCCACTATCGTGCATCAATCACTGATTTTAAAAAATCACTTTAACGACGTACAAAGTGGCCAATGATGTAAATACTGTATACACACTTTCCTGTGAAAATTCCACGAGATGTCAGAAACGTAATCTTACATTTTCAATATATTACAGATGACAAACAAGTTTCCATGGCAGTTTATAAAATCTGCCTACTCCAGTGCGAGTTCACCGGGTACTGCGTCCTCGGGGAGTAGTACGAATTCGCAATGCTACAGCCACTCTCCGGACGATCTCAGCGTTGACTCTTTGATCAACAGTCTATTGCAAGTAGTAAATGGCGGTTCCGTATCGTGCGGCATTGGATTTTCCCAAACAGGAGGCATCTCGAACAGATGCAAAGATTGCACGGACACGCTCTGCGATTCGTGCATTACGAATAGAACATTGGTAAGAACAATAGTATCTTTTTGTGTAATATGCATATTAGTTCGTATTAATGTACATCCCTTTCTCCGCAGAATTCTATGGAACTGAGCCATGACGATGAACACAATCTAATCCAAAATGGATCGAGGGAAATACCTAGTCCACCGATGGTCAACCTCTCCAATTCCCCATCAGCAGGATTGCCACTTTATTGCGATGTTCACCGAGATGCCCAACGATTTTATTGTCAAACTTGCAGCAAACCATTGTGCGGAGAATGTGGAATACACCATCATCAAGGCCATATTACAATACACCTTATGGAAGCTGTGGAAGGTGCCGGAATACAAGCCAATCAAGTAATGAAAGAAGCCAAACTTGGGATTGCGGCTCTTAGAGAAGAGTTGGATGCTGTACAAGTAAGCAAGCTATTCGATATGAAAGAAATTGCCGGTTAATACTGCAGGCACTTAGGAATGATTATCCAAATCCAAAGTAGGCTTCAGTAGTAACAAAAAGGAAAATATCTTGTCTTGTCTTACAGATGGCAGCCGAAACATTGGAACAGAAAGCACGGCAGGCAAGCGCAGACGTGATGTTGTGCGTGCGAAGAGTAGCCTCTACTTTGGAAGCAAGGGAGAAAGAATTATTAAGCAGAATTGAAAAGGCTAGGCTACTGAAATTTGCAGCGCTGAAAGCAAGAGATGAAGGACTGAGAAATGGGATAGCTCGATTATCACAGGCTGCGGACAAGTTGGGTGAAGCGATCGAATCCAAAACACTTACTAGTAACCCTCTCAATTTATTGGTTACAAAGGACATGGCGTCAGCCGAGGTATTGTTTAAAATTTAAACGGAACGTTCACCAAATTCATTTACTTGTGACGCAAATTACTTAGCTCAAGTCCTGTTTCCGTAGGTTTTTCAAATTCGTCAAACCCGGCAAACTCTCCCATCGCCAGAAGAAAACTGGATATCCTTCACGGGGCTAGAGGGAAACGTGCTTCATGCTATCGCAAATCTTGGATCTATCGTTGTAAACAATCCAGGCCCTATAGGTGATCGTCGAGCCGTAAGAGGCCGCGGTAGCTCTCCTCAAGCATTTCTTCGTCAATCAACGCTTATTCCACTGATTTCTGTCCCACGTGGAAGGCCAGTTCCGTCGAACAGTTTTCCAGTTACTGTCCGAATAAATCGTAATGCTCACACGTCTGCGAAATCCGTGAAAATCATTGGCAATGACGGTGACGCGCATGACAATCTATGTCGCCCTTGGGGTATAGCTTGCGACAGAGAAGGTCACATAATTGTTGCGGACAGATCGAACAATCGCATACAGATCTATCGACAAGACGGTTCCTTCGTCAGACGATTTGGAACTCATGGTACAGCATCGGGACAATTCGATCGCCCAGCAGGAGTTGCGGTCGATGCGCGTCGTCGTATAGTCGTAGCTGATAAGGATAATCATCGCATACAGGTAAATGTATTTCAAGCGTTTGTTGAATATTTTTCTTAGATGCAAAAGTACAACTGGATTTAGTCAACACGTTTCCGAATAACTGCAAATATATTTACGGCACACCGTTATACTTAATTGTTTAGCATCTATATCAGCGATACTCAATCTTTTTTTTCCCGGGCCACATACATATGTTTATTAAGCAACGAGGGCCGCCACTTAGTACATTATAACATATCATATCAAAAAAGGAAGAAAAACATCTAATCGTGTCCAAGCCTTTATTAAAAAATGGTAATTAAAATAAGTAGTCACGAGTACAGATTCCAATCGAACAGTCTAAGTGCAGGCGGAACTGGGGCCTAAAAGGTAGCACCGGTGTTCACTTGCCCATTGTTGCCGCGTATCTCAAGGAGTTGTAATATTTTATACATTAAAGTTTTGGGCCGCAGGTTGAGTATCGCTGATCTATAGCTTCAGCAAGAGTTGCATTATTTTCCACTGAAAAAATAAAGTGGACTTGAAATCCAAAATATCTGAAAGATTATAATCGATAACTAATAATAAATAAAACGTATGAGTTCAAAAAGAAAGAACTTTTGATTTCGTTTACAGGTGTTGACGATGGAAGGCCTATTTCTTTTAAGCTTTGGCGAAAAAGGTTGTCGTTGCGGGCAATTCAACTATCCATGGGACGTAGCCGTGAATTCCGAGTGCCAAATAGCTGTATCCGACACTAGAAATCATCGAGTACAGTTATTCAGCCCGGAGGGGGTTTTTCTGCGAAAATATGGCTACGAATCTGCGCCGAATATGTGGAAGCACTTTGATTCACCCCGCGGAGTAGCCTTCAATAGCGAGGGTAACGTAGTTACCACGGATTTTAATAATCACCGAGTAATAATCATCGATGCAGATTTTATGAACGCAAGAGTCTTCGAATGCGAATTAACGGGCGGCTCAAAACAGTTCCTTAGACCCCAGGGTTTAGTAATCGACGACGAAGGTAGCATCATTATAGCCGACTCTAGGAATCACAGGATACAAATATTTGATTCCGCTGGTACCCTGAAATGGAAATTTGGTAGTTACGGTACGGGTCCGGACGAGATGGACAGACCGTCTGGTATCGCTTTGTGTCCCGACGGTAGAATTGCAATTGTAGATTTCGGCAACAATCGGGTTCTTCTCGTTTAAACGAGAGTCTGCTGGATTGCAAGAACGATGAATAAGGTTTTATACGCGTTGCGCATGCGATGGGAAGACAACGTTACAATTTTTCTCGATTCTAGAAATAAGCGTGTAACGTTCTTGGCCCCAGGTCAAGCGTTAAAGGCAATATTTTCTTACTGATTGTACATAATATGGAGATCCGTACAGGTTCCTTTCGAAACTTCGGGTTTCCTCGCTTTGAGTGCCAAACAACAAGTACAAAATGAACTTTTTGTTCCAAAGTCGTATCGTTATTAATGTTCCCCATGAGATGAAAATATTATTTTCGCATGACACATGGTTGTCCGTTATCTTTAAATGTGTGAGACACGGAGAACAGAATTAGTATAATAGTATACAAAAAAAAATGCAGAGTGATTTTGTCAGTATTGTCTATCTCATAAGGTAGTAGAGAATGATATAAGAAAGAAATAATATAAATGTACTCCGCAGCGGAGTTTTTTTTTATGTCGAGGAAATTGAAAACTACACTTTTTGTTATTTTTAATACTCAAGCAGATAAGTGTAAGTTCTGTGATGCTTTGTGTACTTATCCACGATGTAACGTTTGATCGTTAATCGTTTGACGGCCAGTTATTTTTTAAGCAATTATTTTCTGTTTTAATACCACAACGATGACATTGCAAAGTGTTTCTGGACTAAAATTCAGTACAAAATTTAGTACACCAGAATGTAATGACTATGATAAATGAAGTATTGCCAGTGAGATTGGAAATAAGGTGCTATTGAAGTCTATGAAGAAATAACGATTACAATTACAGTCAAATGACATAGTTTATTGCACAGACCGACGATGTATTACATCTCAGTGTTAGAGAAATTAGTTTCATTTTATACTTCTTTCCAGAATTTTGCTTTAAAATGTAGAAACTCTGATATTTATCTACATATAAATGTCAAAGTTTTGAAAATGTACGAACTCCAATTGCCTAGTTATGACTCAAATCAAACAGTTTTTTCACTCCTGCGCTTGAAGGAATACTTCATCGTTTTGCGATCTAACGTTTTACTAAAAGTGTAAAGATAGAGATTTAGAATAGTTTTGTGACCAGCGTCGTGAACATGCTTAAACATTTCTATAAGATGACGATAGCGTTTCCTATTAGAAACTTACGGAGACTAAAATGCAATTTAACGCTAGAATATATGTATGTATATAATGTATGTGTGAATGGGTTGCTACAAATACGAATTTATTCGATAGTATGTGTAACTGAAAGGTATAGTGCAACTGTCATTGAGAAGGCACGGAATGAAGCGCGTAATGAAAGAAATAGGGTGGAAGTGAGAAACAAGTAGTGATGTAGTAATTTGAATTTTCTCTTAAAAGATGCAAGCAGTCGCTCTATTGACTTAATGCAAGATTGATGTTATAGTACTTTTAACATATCAGATTTTTGAAATGACCTTCCAATTATAGTTTTACTGCATTGCCATGTAAGTACACACAAACAATGAAAGATTATTATTACGTAAGAATCATTTAACTCGCCGACGATCTTCACCTAATGATATTAGCTATGCATACAATGTGCTTTCTACATATATATGGGTTGAGGTGTCAGTCTTTGAAAAAGATATGAAATTTACTACATTTTATTTTTTATTTAAACTTGACGATCGAAAAATGGCGTATATTGTTTACATCCACGTGGCATAAGACTGAACTAAGACTGATTTAACACAATAACATGTTTCTGTTATTCGTTGCCTGTTTTAACACGCTAAAATCTTTTATGGATTTGTGTCTAACGAGATTATGTTATTACTATGTTCGCGAATGCTGTTGCGCATTATTAAAATGTATGTAACTTCGTAATAATAACCAAATGTACCTCCTTTTATAAGTTATGCAGGACTCTGTCGTTCAGGTTGTATGATATTTGCACTTATTCGTGGTAAAACTTGTGTCAGCGAGTGAAATGGCTTGCAATTTTAATTTCTCTCTACCCTTGCTATACGGATCATTGGTAGGAAGATCATGGCTCGAGTTATTTATTCTAAATTTGTTATATCCGTATAAGGGCTGGTTTCGCTAACGTCAGTTAAACAGTCTTTATTAAAACAAATCATATTCATTTGTTAAAATCAAAGTTGCGACGAGCAATAAACAGTAATATTTGATTTTAATGAACAAATAACAGTTACTCGATAAATAATACAACTGGCATTGGTGGAATATGTGCTGTATACCACATTCTTTGAAACACCAAGTCGCGGAGTGACATAATTGGACATAATGATCGGCTTAACATATGATTTCGTACAGTCAATGGTGCAATAAGTAACATTAACCGAACAAACTTGCAAGTGTTCCAACTCATTACTTATATACCTCTTATAAAATTGGTGCTACTTACACATCTCCCCCTCTAGAATAACGTAGTTGGTTCGGTAAGTCCTCTATAATAAATGTCGATAGAGGTTGGGGAATCCCTTCAGTCATCTTTTTTTCATCGAACTTGTCTACGACATCCAAATACGTCTGACCTTAGGTTATCGTTATATCAGATTTGTAGTCCTGAAAATAAGTGTGCATATGCGTATCGTTGTTGTTTTCCACGAAAAATTAGTATTCGTATATACGTCTACGTATCCATCACGTTTAAAAGCAATACGCGTCGTTTATGAACTGTTGCGTAGACGCAGCATTACGCTAGTGCGCAGCAAGGAGCGAATACGCGAAATGATAGTTATCATAATTAAACGGTACTCTAGAGGGGGTCGCTGTATTAAAAGAGTTGTAGATTAAAATAAGATGTATAAGCATCAATAACGTGTCCCATAAAGTGTGGTATAAACAAGAATTTTTTAATTCTTATATTCAACAGTAGATAATTTTGCGGAATAATTTTTAAGGATTTCCGTTTTTCACATCGAAATCAGTAGATTTATAAGGTCTTCTTTTGTTAGAATATTATTAAGCGCTTTACCAGCATTTTCGACTGATTTCATTAAATAAGTTACTCGACAATTTCGAAAAGTGTTTAATAGCCCGTTCACAAAAGTGAAAAGGTACTGTTTAAATCAATTTGTGTAGAAAAAAATATTTAACTATGATAAAATCTAAAACTGAATATCTTTGTTATTAAAGTCGCTCGTATAGTATCATTATCTTTTCAGTTATTTAATTCCCACAACCTACCTTTAGCACTTTTACGTATAGTATCAGAACGAGAATACACCTCAAGTTTCCAGTAAGAATTAATTTGTTATCATGCAATTTTCTTATAAAAATACATTAGGAATTAATAGGGTTGTGCAATTATTAATATTGAATTAATATACGGGAAGGATGATCACCCTGATTTATATTATAAATTATTTATTAATTCGTATGTATTTTCAAATCGTTCACAATTCGCGGAACTTCGGCCATCAATTCTTCGGTTTTGATCTGGAAATTTTTGTCGAGCCAAATGTCCTTTAATTCCGTTAACACTGTCCCGATCATTTTACCTTTTTTGACGTGTTCCTTTAGCATGTGACCGTTGATCGGAAATCTGACGATAATGATTTTCATTAAAATTGATACAACTGAACATTGTCAAGAAGATTGTTACAATTGAATTGATAGCATTGTTCACTCTGAATCACCTCACCTTGGTATGTTAATGTTCTCGACTTCCCGTGCAATCTTGTCCAAACCTTTACTTCTGAGCAATTCGGAAATAAAAACACTTCCATCCGGTCCTTTGCCTTTCCAATGTACCAATATTCTTAGATAATATTGTACAGTATTTCCATTGGGTATGTCCTCGCGATGTTTCACCAGAAACAACGCTAAATCCCTCTCAAAAGCGGAAAACTTTAATCTTGCGTGCAGCTTCATTGCTTCATCCTCGTCCTTCAATAGAGAAGAGAGAAGAGTAATGGGTTTTAGGGGCGGTTTGGTTTGTAGGGAATTTGAAAAGACGTGATGGAAATTAACGGTATCGGGTTTGTCCGGAAGACCTGCATATCTGAAATTGTAATTGTTACGCAAATTAATAGAAGAGATTAATAGCACTGTTATTGAATAAAAACTATCAGAATGAAATAATGTACAAATATTCATAAAAATAGAATCATTACTATTATACTACTTTATATCGTTACTATTATTATCATTAATTTTTCAATTCTTACCTCGCAATTCCACATTCGATCATTTTGAGTGTTAAGTCGCGAGCATAATTTCCAGTAAGTATTTTCGCCCATTCGCTCCAAATCCTTTCACCGGAAATTTGTTCCAAACCAGAAACGTTATCTTTTATTGCTTGTATGGTTGAATCTTCGTGGAAGGCAGGATTTGCCGCTATTCTTCCGTAAAATCGGAAATATCTGCGTGATACATCAATTACTGGTACTGGTACGAGTTAACCTGAGGTTTTGTATACGTCGTACTACTACTGTACCTCCTTTTCTTTTATGAATATTACTATGATTATTACCATGATTATTACTTATGGATAAATTAATAAATTACCTAAAAATCCTAAGATAATCCTCTCTGATTCTAGTTGCAGGATTCCCCACAAATGCGATTCTTCTTTTAATCAGATCATCATAACCAAAGAAGTAATCGTAAATTCTTCCTTCAAGGTCAAGGAACATTGAATTGATTGTAAGATCTCTTCTATTGGCATCCAGCTTCCAATCTTTGGTAAACAGGACCTCAGCACGTCTGCCATCGGTTGTGACATCGATCCTTAGCGTGGTTATCTCAAAGTTTTGTTTGTCGTTTATGCGTGGTGTGATTGTACCTTGAATAGGCATAATCATTAATTTTGTCATCAGTGTATTATTGTTATTATTACTACTGTCCTTAAAATTAGTAAGTGATACTAACAATAATACTAATATTTATATGTGAATGAATTGATAGGTGTTAGTAAAGTTAACGTAGTTGCTATTAAATGTCATATATGTGCGTACTAATGAGTGAAATACTCGAGGGGACACCTGAAGCTTGTAAACATTTGGCAATAAAATCTACCATGCCTCTCTCCGTTGGCATTAATCATTCTGATTCCTTCTTCCTCAAAGATGGTCTTCATCTCTGTAGGTGTAGCATCAGTAGCGAAATCCAGGTCTTTGGGTTGTATTCCCATCAAAATATCTCTCACTGCTCCACCCGCAATCCTCAATTCATAATTTCGCTTCTTAAACAACTGCGCCAGAAGAGTCAGCTCTTCCGTGAAGAGAGATTTCATTTGGATGGAATCCAACTCCTTTACGATTGGATCAGGCCGAGACGGTGGCATTTCGGACTCCATTCTAAGCTTTGCCCACGTGTACTGCGACTTTTGATTGGTAAGTAGTCCTAACTGTTCTGTAAACTTCTTCAAAACGAATTTTAGATTACAATTGATGTGCTGTACTTCACAAAACACTATTCTGTTTAACAGTAAAAATTATAAAAACAAACAGTACATACAATGAAACCTAACCCCCATACGGTATCGACAAATCGTATTCAAATAACAATTAGTTGACTCACCCTCGTTAAACAATGGCGAGTGAAAGATGCAGAGCATGTTTTTACAAATAACATTATGCAAAGACACACTTTACTACAGCATTTTGTAGATATACTAATACGGCTGATGTAAGACTGTATTACATGTTTCAACCGCACGCACCACCAGTGTCCATGTTGAATTCCGATTTTTAAATTTAGTTCGGGCCTTTGCCACTTGAAGCGCTAAGAATGATAATTTGATTTGATCGATCTAATATCGATCGTGTTCTCTCTGCCTTCTTTTCTTCCACGTTCCCCCTCTTTGTCTCTCTAATGTTTTTCTCGCGAAAACTCTATCTTTATAAGATACTGGCAGCACGATCTCAAAGTTGTTCCGTGATCCATTGTGTCAAATTGCGCGGAGAATGGCCGGGAAGATGGCGGCGGCAGAGTTAAAACATGATAATGTTTTGTGCGACGAAACTGCGAAAAGAAACGTATCGGCAGCAATATCGCACAAGGAAATAGAATGTTACCGATTCAGGACGTTAGACTTAATCTATTACTTGATTTCTGTCACCTTTTTTTTCGTCGATATTGCAACAGGTGAACAAAGGATGCACTTGCATTGTATATTTTTATTTGTTCTCCTGAAAACTTCAAGAGTGATAAAATAGTATCTGTTTCAAAAGAAAGGGTAGAAAATTTTGTAGTTTTGTACGCATCGAGGCTGCAATTCTGTATTTTTTTTGTCATATCACAATAATGATTTTATAAGTATAATATTACAATATTTGTTGGATGCAGGTCTCTTAAGATAAAAGTATTTCTGTATCGATTAGATCGACATGTTAGGCATACGTGGGTATACGTGCACGATAGAAGGAAGACGAGTATTATTTAATATTTCTTTTTTGTAGACAGTATCGTATCTGTGGAATACTTTTTGCAAGGCCAGTATACTTGGGGTGGTTTTGCTTTGAGTTTCACGATCCTACCAGCAGGTATCATTCAACTATTTAGTTTGAGATGGTATCACAGCGATGGTTCTCTCAGAAGTATTCATTGGCTATTGCATTTTCTGTTCTTAGGAGTGTTGCATAGGTATTTAATTTCTTTTCTATTTCATTTAAACAAATTGCCAATCCTATGTTTTTCCTAAGTTAAGATGATTTTCTTTCTAGATATTTGATTTTGCTTTACGCCGCTATACATTCTTTGAGAAGCAAACGATTTGTAAAGGATAAAAACTGGGTGTACCGGCAGGAGAGTGATATCTGCATGTTGCACTTATTTGAGTCTTTTGTGGGGGCTGCTCCACAATTAATATTGCAACTGTACATCATAGCTGTGTTGCGCCGTACACCACTGTGGACAAGTAAGAGTGCATTGAAAATCTCTTTCAGTTAAAATATATAAACAAAGATTTAGGCAAGTCGGCGAAGACTATTACTACTTAATGCCATTTCACAGATGGCGATTAAATGCAGTTACTTATCACATTCAGTTTTTGTTGCAAACAATGAGTTTCTTAAATGTTTAAATAGGTACGTAGGAAAAAAGTTTATAATCTTTTTCATAAACCTTGTTAACTTCATTGAGCAGGTCTCTAGGAACACTTTTCATATATTCTTTGACCAGTGCGTTAGTAGTAACGCCCCTTGGATTTACATTTCTCAAAACATTCTGCTGATACAGATATTCGCTTAAATCTAACTCGTGTATTAGAAAACGTTGATCTCTATCAAAAGTATCAAATTTTAGAATGTAATCGTAATGGATCGAGCATGGTTCGCACGTGTTAACAAATGGTGCCCAGTGTTCGTCGAAGTATTTTTCATCCACTATAAAGCGGAGAAATTCTGTGAATGTAGGTTCTAAACTTGTTTCATTTTCTTCTCTGTATCGTTGGTATTTGTGCGTAATGTGACGTCCAAATCGTTTGTAATAATATTCCCTGCCTCTCATATGTTCTAACTTATCCCTGTACGCAGATACGAGACGTTCGAATGGGTGACGAACAATTATGAATTTTTCCGTTTCACTTAACTTCTGCAATGGTTAAAATATGTCATTGCAACGATTCGTCATTGTTCTCACAACACTTTTGAATATTCAAACTATACCTGATATGCTTTTTTGACATCCGGATCGCGTGGGAAGGCTTGTTTAACAAGAGTGTTTACTTGCACAACCTCCCTACGTATCAAGTCCATAGTTGTCTCTGTTAATACTCCACCGAGCACAGCAAAATGTTTCATCCAAGTTGAGCTTGCTGCCTTGTATATAGGACACCATGATACATGATGCGTTCTATAAGATTTAATTACACGATTAATTCCACCCTCGTTTGATCGTGTAATTGGATAGAAATAATTTCTTAGCAAGTAGTTCTATACACACCTATCAATGATCATGTTTGATAGTACATTATCTAAATTTGAATTTGTTTTCCCGATGATCTGGCAGTATTTCTCTAGTTCCCTTTTTCTGCCATCAAGTTCCATTCTTATGGTTTTCATCTCCTTCGCTGACAGTGCAGACCTGTTGCTAATTATTCTGCTGTATCTGTAATTCTCGTCGTATTTGTTATCGGAACTTCGTAAACTTTCTTTTAGACGTTTCGTTTGTTGCAGACACGTGTTGTATAGTAAACTCAATAACAGCGTCAAGAACATAAACGTTAACGCAAATATCATAATTAACTTTAGTAGAGTGAGTTGCCTCTGCAAATAATATTAGTTATCTATAGTAAACACAATTTTCTGTAAATTTCTACAATTTTCGTTTAAATCAATTTCACTGGTACTCACTTGTACTCCTGAGAACGTTTTATTCAACACTGTGGAGCATTTTACAGTTAACGAGTGCGGTCGCGGTTTCCCTTGATCTTCGGTCTCGATCATCCTGATCCTTGCGATGAATCCGATTTTTAAAGACTTGAGTTACGAGAATATCACAACAACTAGGAACATCCTCGTACAGAGAGGCACCGCGAAGAGAATAACTGGAGAGAATAGTGAAGTTAAAAATTCGAATACTTTCATATCCTCTGCCCCGCCCCCGCACAGATAACAGAGACAGGAACGAAGATATCACCGACAGTTTTCTATCTGCGTTGCCAAAACGCTTCCCTTAGACTTCGAACATTTGCTACGCGCACTGCCGGTTAGACATTCCATTTGAGAAACTTGTGGGCCATAGCTTTAAAAATATCGTACTGTTCTCCGCGCAGGGTGGGTGTTTAAATGGGGGCTAAAAATAAAACAACTTCTCCTGCTGTCACTGATCAAAAAGTTTCGGGAAATGCAAGCGCGTAACTTCCGCGTTTCTTATGTAAACAAGAAGAAAAAATCGAGGGTGTTAAACGTCAGTGTTCTCGGGCTGTTTATATTATCATTTCTTTTTTTTATTTGACGATTAAACAGGTATATCGGCCCTAGTATCCTTTTGTTCGTTGAGCTGGGCAATAGGGACATACACAAAAGCGATGCACAAAATAAATCCTGTGCATAACGAGGCGACGTGGATAGCATTGGCTCTTCAGGGTATTTGGCGAGCCGGGATGTTAATATCTAGAATTGCCGTTTTAGTGTTAACGGCGATCTGTCTGAAGGAATGGTTTTTATTGTTTCTTGGTAAGTTCTGTTGAAAGAAAAGCAAATTATGACTTGAAAGTAGGCTTGTTTCACTTATCATGAGTATCCCTGTCTGAATGTTACAGGACTTCATTGGCTGTTTATGACTTTGTGGGTTGTACTTCAAAACACTGATTTCTGCCCCACCGTTTGGGAGGAGCGCATTTATAATTGTATCATAGGATTAATTTATTGTTTTGATTTTTTCAACCTGCGCGTGGGTATATCGCGGTACAGGGTGCTCATCTTTTACACCGTAATAGTGATACAGAACTTGGTTTTCTTAGTCGTCTACGTGTTTTACTTTAAAGATACCACGAGGACCGAGGAGGTAGCTTTGGTCTCTAGTGTGATCGTCGGCGGAATGATGATCGGTTTGACGAGCATGCTCTTTTATTACGGCAAGTTTCATCCATCGAAAATCGAAGGTACTCCCGCGGGATCGGATAAAAGGTCTGAGATGGTAATGAACAAAGCCGCTACCCCCCGATCTTTCAAGCAATACTACCCCAGTTCGTTTTCATCTGTGCCTCGTTCCGCCGACAATTCTCAGGGTGCCACGTCCGAGGAAGCGACGACAGATAAGCAATTTTTGTTAACGAATATCGTGCAAAATTCCGAATCTACGGAGGAGGGTATCGTTAATCAAAGTTGTAAGATCGAGAACGAGTCGAAGACGACTGTGTCCGTGATTTCAGAGTGCGAGTCCCATAGTAATTTTTCTAAAGATGAGAATAGCGTGAATCAAAACTCGTTGAACGCCATTTCGAAAGGTACGTTTCCTGGGTCCGAGGGTGGCTGCGAGTATCACGATCATCAGAACGATTCAAACGACACCAAGGAGAAAGAGATGCATCGTCAGAAACGTCGAGGCATTTGCTTGCCAACCGCTCACGGTTTAGATATAGACAAAGAAGTCAAGGTTAACGACACGAACTCGTGTCTTCCCTCACAAAAGAGACGGGGTATATGCTCCTCGGCTCAGCTGATCCTTGAGATGGAGAGTTCGATCGGAATGGAGGAAAAGGTTTCCCCGGATAGCGAAACACTCAAATCCGATATGAATGCAAAGCACAAAGAGCTGGAGGAGAATTCCATCGAGCACGTTTGCGATAATTTAGACAATTTTGAAATGAGGGAAAGACTGAAGACCCTGACGATCTTCGACGATTCTCGTGAGAAGATTTCGGAATCGGAGAAACTGTCGAAGGAGCTACAACAGAGGGACGAGACCATGAGCTGCGTCACTTCGATACACGATTACGAGAATGTCTGTCCGCTCGGAGTTGCTAGACCACCTTGGTGTATTCGCAGCTGGAAAGGATACACGGACATAGAGACTTACATTCACGACGATAGCGTTGTTCGAGACAGGAGGAGAGACACTTTGACGAGTACAACCACAGGGACCACTTACAGCTCCGAGTTCTCTGACACGACATGCGCAAGTTCGATATTAAGAGGGATTTTAAAACAGGACGATTACTTGGACACATTAGCTTATGATTTAATAGATCCACGGGAATTACGGACAGTGTACGCGGAGGACGCGGACGCAAAAACGAGCTCCAATATGGATGAACAGAACGCCACGGTTTACATTGCAAAGCCAGTGGTGATAGACGACAAGGGTGGAATGTTCGCTCTGGACACGATTCTCGAGGAACACGACGAGGCTCCGATAGACGAGAAATTCGAGTACTCTCGACCAACCTGTGATTCGGTCAGCACTCTCGTGAGCACGATAGATCAGATCAGAAGGTATACGGCTGAAAACTCACCAAGACACGTGTATCATACCACTGGCACCCAATGGGAGGAACTTGATCCAAAAAGCTTCATAAGGAAGGCGCAGCTCACGAGAGCGTTATTCAAAAATGATCTCAAAGGTCCTAGCACGTGTAACAGAAATTACATTAATTCCTTGGACGAGTCGGAATCGATCGTCCGTGGGAGATGCGAGATAGACGCGATTAGAGATTTAGTGAAATACTGTGCGATAGAATCGATTAGGAAGACACCCCTCATAGACGCCATACTTTCAGATTCTCCGATTTTGGGGAGTAAGGCAAAGCTCCAGAAACAGGTATCCGTCGCATATTCCAAGGACGAAACCGGTTCGAATGAGACCGATTTGTACGTTGAAATGAGTCCCTTAGTACCTGTTCAGAACATTGAGGTTGTAGATAATAATCAATCCGAGCCAGCATCCCCCACTGTAGCGATGTCTGACGCAGTCGATACAAAGTCCTTGCCCGCTTCGACAGATATGACGGTGCAGTCCACAAATTTGAACGCTGCTGGTGGAGAAAAGTGCGAACCCCTTTGCGAGAAGCCCAAGAAGACTGTATATTATCCAAAACGAAAGTTCTCCTTGTTGAAGGAGAGATTCGAGCCGAAATCGCAACTCGTTTACGTTGTTACTCCGAATAGTGCAATTAAAGTAGAACAGCCAACTGTCGCATCAGATTTGGATTCGTCCCGAAAGAATAGCGTTTCCGTGATATTAAAAAGAACTCCCGATCTATCGGCGAGGCACGATAAGGAAAACTTGGCGCCTTTCGCGTCATCCAAAATGAACCAATCGAAAAACTTGTCGACGGAAAAGCTACACGGAAATCGCGATAAAGTCGATGCGATTTACGAGAATGATAAATCCTTGTGCAATGCCGAGTTCAATTTGAAAGAGAGGAGGCATATATTTTTGGAACAAGTTCTGTCGCCACCGAAACTTTTAACTTGGAACAAAAGGAAGTCGTTTGGTTCTGCTACTAAAAAATTATAGAGACACGTACTTTTTTTTTTAATCGTGTAGTCTTCCTTTCGAGAGTGATATTTAACTTTATTGTCTAGAATTAACGCACGACGATTCTGTATTCGCGCGCGAATACGGAGAGAATAGGGAGGGTAGGGATAATGTGTATTTATTTTAAAATCAGTATGCAATATTACAAATCAAACGGACTGTGTACATTTCTTAATACTACGTTCGGTTCCTTGTACTCCGTTTATCCGCAATGTACGTACGGTCCTCGTTATCTTTTAAGGAAACAGATAAAGCCCGTATTTCGAGGAGTTTTCATAGTAAAGAAGCGAATGGTAGAGGTGAGCGAAAGTCGTGTTTCGTTTAATTCACTCGAACGAAATGGGACGAGTATTACATTCTTACATGTAAGAATCAGCAAACGAGACTATATTTTCTATACTGTACTTATTTTATTAATCGTGTAAATCAACTGCATCTTTACCAAGTACGATATTACATTATACAATATTATAGATCTGTAATAATAGTACATACGAAAATTATTTTTATATACAACGATGTTATGTATAATAAAAGACTTTTTATACAATGATATATATTGTAAATGGCACCTGTAGAACAATATAATACGTTTCGCTATACATAAAGAAGCCACGTACTGAATATGCGAACGAACGGGAATACGCGTCGAGGTTGAGAAATTTTCGTGTCAAGATATTGCAAAGATAGTACATGCAATAAAAAGGATACTACTGTGTACTTCTATCGTCGAGGGGGATTACGTAACGTACACTAGTATACCTAAAGTCCTATCAACATTATTTCCGTCGGTGTATTGTTTTGCTACCTGTCTATCGTGCAGAACATTATCAATTGTTCCACGGAAATTGCTCATTTCTAAATTGCACTTTCTCGATTACATGTTATCGGTAGCAAGGGCCACGTCGCGCAAAATGATCTCAAAAAAAAGTGAACCCAACAGGTGTGCAGAGACAGTGGTGGTAATCGCGATGATGATGGCTGCCGATGAATTATACTAGAGCCTTATAGAAAAAATGAATGAAAGTAACAAACTAGTCAGTCTTTATCGTACAAAGAAGATTGCCCGCTGCGGGGTAAAATAATTTTTTTATCGTCGTCCGTACGATATGTTGTATAACGATTGTAATAGAAATTTTGAATGGCAGTTGAAGGGATGTCCAAACACATGACTTATGGACAATAACGTTCGATAATTCCTTATTTCTTTGAACACAGGGTCACACGAACGGATCGCGGGTCTTGCAACTTTTGGTCGAAACAAGTGCATAATACTTTTATGATCGGATACGTTGATACAAAGGACGTTTCATTTTATTCGACTGCTATTATAAAAACAAAAATAATTATAAAATCTTGCAGGTAATCTATCAAAATTCCAATGATCTAGATGACGAAGAAAAGCGACCAGCCTTTTATAGACCTATTCGATCATAACACCTTACCCAAGAAGTCTCGAATCTAAGCTTTTTGGTTGCGTGCGTGGCACGGTTGCGCGTGACAATGATTTTTCGTGAAAGCAATGAACGTGGAAAAATCGTCGACAAATGAATTTGTTTCGCGGAACCATCGTAGCTCCACATCATTTTACTCGAGGATTAGATCGATCACCCTTACATTCGTTTAATAATTCGCGTTACTTCCGTAAATCGAAACAACGTCCTCTTAAATCAGAGTACTTTGTCCGGTACTTACGTTTTCGTCATATTTCTTAATCCACTTGATATGACAAATGAGTGGTAAGCTACGCACATTGTTACATATCCGCGTGCGAAGTGAAATTTTGCGCAACTCTTGCGCAACCTGGTGAAGGGATTTACCTTTCGTTTCCGGGATTAGTAAAAAGACATAAAATATCGTGATGAGGCACATGAAGCTGTAAAACAGATACGACCCTGCCAATGTTATTGATTCTGGAAAGAAGTAAAAATTAATCGCAACCGCGGGAAAAAGCATCTGTATGAATTAAAGATCCAAAAAATGTATACTTACTGGTCATACTACTAACTGATTCCGTGGCAATGATGTGCGTTATCCAGATTACGATGGACGCGAAACTCACGCATTTCCCTCTGACCGCTGCTGGGAAAACCTCCGTAAGATTTAATAATGGCACAGGTCCGAGCCCCAGAGCATATGCTGCCTCGTAAACGAGAAGCGTTATTACAGCCAGGATTCGCAAGCCACCAGTAAGACCATCGGAAAGAACGATATTTTGCGTCTATGGGAAAATAAATTAACATCATTTTCTTCTAATATTTCTATGTCACTACTGGGAGCGACTCCAAACAAAGATTGAGCTTTGTCGCATCGAAAGAAATGAATGATAAACTATGTTACCTCGCACGACGCTTTAATTTGCGTCCAGGTCTCGGGACTTGGGGCAACTATGGCCAGAGGAGTCGGTAGTAAAGGAAACGGTGGTGGAGAACCAGTGGGCATCACGTTTAGAACTTTGGAATCGTCACCGAGGTGATTCTTGCAGCGCGTATTTACAAGTTCTAGATTATCGTCGCCTCTGTCTATTGTGGCCAGCAGAGATAAAAGAGATATGGTAGTCATGCAAATAGTTGCAGATGTGATAAGTGCAGTGCGACGTCCACATCTCTCAACTATGACCAACGATAAAACTGTGCTGAACACTTTTACAACTCCGAGGGATATTAAAGCTGTGATCTCTGCAACATCTGTGATGCAGACAAGGTAAGTAAGATAGTTATGCTGTCAGGACGATCGGTAAAATTTTGAGACTTACTTGAACATATTCCCAACAAGGCGAACAATCTTGGCGCATAATACAAAACTTGACGTCTACCCGTGCCTTGTTGCAAGATCAACAAACATATCATAACTACAAAGGTTTCAAAAACTGTGCGCCAAGCATTTTTCGATGATGTTTTCGAGACATTTGCCATTCGTTTGATGAGTAAAAATGGTGGTGATCTTTGAAGGAATATTATGGTGATAATACAAGCGGCGAGAGCTGGGACAGCTGTTAAGCCAATGGAGAATCGCCACTGATAATCAATATTTTTAATGGCAGCGACGATGACCGAGATCAAGAATCCTGTGGCTGTGCCTAACTGATAGAGCATTATATTATATCCCCGCTTATTTGAGTCAGATACTTCTGCCATGTATATACAGTGGGCAACCGCCGACACTGTACCAGAGTATCCACAAATTACTCGTGCCACAAGCAATAAGATGTAATGGTTTGCCAGAGCAGACAAAGTTGCACCAAAAGTTAGATACACCAGGGTCATTATCATTGTCCAACGGCGACCAAACGAATCGACAAGAAATCCACCAGATATACCACCCAAAATAGCCCCGACAAACCAAATGTTAATAACAAAATCTTTTTCGAAGCAACTTAGGTCAAACTCGTGCTTGATCAGAGGAGCAATCGGTTTCGCTATGCCCATATCGCATCCAAAAGCAATTCCTGCCAGTATCGCGACAGTGGACACAAAAACATTTTGATTTCCTGTTGTCAGTGGCGTCAGATTATCGTTTTGCTTCGGTATTGGCTTCCTCAAATTTTTTGGAGGTATGCATTGATAATCGTCGTTAGGCGCTTTACTTATAGATGGTTCGACTGCTCTATTAGCGTTGTTCAGTAATATCGTGGTATCCTCCTCGTCAGACATTTTTTTTTCAATTTCAGGAACAAGTTTATCAAGTCTTCATCCAAAGCAATTGGCACTACATTCTGTAAAATTGGGAATATATTTGATAAATGGGAATGTCGAAGTGACCCTTTGTACATTTCATAAATTAACAGGATGCACCAAAATTAAACTCGTGGTAGCGTTATTTCTGAAAACAATAGCACCAGACTTAATTTCACAACTTTCGGAAAATATCCTGAATTGGGAAAATTGTTCCACGAACGCAAAGTACTCCGTTTCGATCAATTCCCTAATAATACCCAAAATCAAACTACCCTCTGATACTCACCAACCACGTAAAATGGATCCACCAGAATTATAATTATTGTTTATTTTCGTTTTGTTCATTTGACATCTGCGGTACTCGGAGCAGTACCACGATTGACAGTTCTCGTGACGTTTCGAGTCCGTAGCGCCACCTTACGTTTCTTGAGAAACAAAAGGTCGCATGTGTGCGCAAATGCGGGGCACAGCCTCGTCCCCTTCGGGTTCTCTTGATTCTCTCGGTACAAGATTGATGTCTCTTCAGACAAGACTGACCAAAAACTGGTACACGATTAAATCCCCTTATTCAGGACAACGTGGATTTACCAATTCATTAAAAATCAATTCCTCAATCGAGAGTTTTAAAATTTCGTATTCGGAAATTCAAATAAATTCAGCTCGATGGGTTTTTAAATATGGTATCGCTTTGTGAATGCAAACAATTAAATGAAAATTACTAATTCCTTACGACACTAGGAGAGCTTATTCCAGCCCGCAGAAATGTAAAAAATTCTGTGCAGCACGGTTTAGTAGTAACGCTCGAGAGATATCTTTCGTTATGTTTCTGAATCTTAGATCGTTCACGTGTATCTCCTAAGAAACAAAAATAGATTCTCGAGATTGACGATCCTTCTTCTCTTTAATACACATACATATATCTGTCTATTTCGCGACGCAGGTGAGTAATATGTATGTATGTATGTACATATGTACGGGAGGTATTTCATAAAGTTCCCGAAACCGCTCGTGGATGTCGCTCGCGGTTCCTCTCCGCGTGGCTCCGCCCTTGGCGTGCGCCGGACGTCTAATATTACTGCTAGTCGGCTAGTCGGCCGTCGGACTCCGTGTCCATCGCGATATCCAATCTTAAACGTTTCATCCTGCTGCGGGCCCTCGCATATTTGATCAGACGCATCGTCGCCGTTGCGCATACGTATACATCGCGGGGGGGGCTTTATCAATGAATAATCCTCGGGAAACCTCGCGGCGCCCGTTGCTGAGAACCACTGGCCTCTCCTCTCCGTATTACAATAATTCATGCCGAGGTGGAGACGGGCGCTCCGTAGGTGTGTGATGTGGTGCGATCCCGAGATCATCATCTCCTCGACGATCGCTCGGGGATACAAAGCGAAGATCGCGGTACGCGGAATCGATGCCGGGCGTCGCGTCGGTGGTGGTACTGCGTGCAGCTTATTAATATCATCACGGGCATCATCGCGAAGACGGTCCGTCGACGACGACGGAAGTGCCGGTGCACGAGTACTGCTCAGTGATCAATGAACTCTGCTTGCTGCGTGTTTGGGGCGTGCTGCCAATGCTACCCACCGAGCCGGCAGATGTATGTAGATACCGGGACTCGATGTACCCGATTACGTTTTCGCCCCGTCGTAGTAAGCGCATTCTCTACCTGACTTTCCTGTCCGTCATGGATACCCATCTTTGCCCCGCCTTCTTCGAGTCGATCCTACGAGTCAAGTGTGCCTGTTCTCCTGTTACGTGGGATAGCTCGAGAGTTTTTTTCTCCGCGAAACTCTGCGAGCCGTATAACGAGTTTCATTTTAAAGGAAGAGGTTCACTTTTTCTTTTTCCTTTACTGCTGTCTCTTTAGGGTAGAGCTTTACGGTAGATCGTTTGCACGGAATTTCGCGGATGGGAGTGGGTAGCGGGATAATGGGCGAAGGTGCTTCCGTGCTGATAGATTCGAGACACGTTCCTAGGATCTTAACGTCTATCGAGAGATTTTCCACCCTTTTCGTGAACGCGGCTAATTCGTTGATGCTCTCCGTCGGAGCGGTGCTTAAGGTAGAGTAGCGTAATCGGTGTAATCGTGGTCTTGACGTAACATCGCGTCGAGCCTCGCTTTTCATTCTCTTTTTCTATCCTTCGCGATACTCGATACGCCGAACGCCGAGGCTACAGCGATAAATATAATCCGTAGTATGCAAGATATCGTTATGCATTATGTAAACAAATGTATGTGATAATGTTATTCCTTTTTCGAGCGTACGACGCGATAAGGGACTTTACTACTTGCTCGTTTACATAATCCTCGGGTAAAGCGTTTGCCGCGTTTCGCGGGCAGGTATCACGCGTTTCGATGATTTTTATGTCATTACCCACGATTTATTGATACCAGTTTATTCTACAGAATTTCATCTGTATATCTCCTTGAGGTTGCGCGGGCGTCATTCGGACCACACGATTTAGGGAAAAAGCTTTTGCACGATTTTGGAGTGAAAAATGTTTTGTTGATTAATGTTCCGTGCTCGTACTGTGTTTGCTCTATACGTATCATGTGTGCTTCGAATAAAGTTGCTTCGCGTGCGTTTGGTCTTTCATGGTTCTGCATTGTGAAATCGTGCATTGCATTAATCTGCTGTGAATTATGGTAGGTGTATAACTATGCAAGGTCTTCTGTTCCAGATGACGATATAATAGGAAGTTACAAACCAAATTTACCTTGCGAAAACAAATGCGAGCAGTCATTCTACGGATCGAGGTAGATGACTGAAGATGAACGATATAGAAAGCATAAGCATGAAAGGAGGATCTAAAATGCCTCACAGTCATTCGACTCCGGCTGGTGTGGATGGTGGCAGTAGAACGCCACCTACGACACCACGGAAAGCCGGGAAAATGCTTGCCGTTCGCGTCCAGATGTTGGATGACACAGTTACTATGTTTCAAGTTCAGGTAACAAGGAATTCATTTTTTTTTTTAATTTTTACTTGACGTTTTGAAAGGTACAACTTCCTTTCTCTCCTGTGGTAGCGAATATAAAATGCTTTCAAAGATCAGTAATTGTCGGACAAGTACCCTGACGTGTCGGTTTAATTCTATAATGGGAACCCATTGACTGTACTTCTACAATAGTTCATTTAACAGGCATGAATGGGTCTGATACAGAAGGACCGATTTGATAGAACGTACTTGTTGAGAGGGGAGATGTAATTCAGCTGTAAGAAAAAAAACATGTTTATTGATTCGTGTATCGATAACCGATATACCATTTGTAATAATCCTTATTCTCGTAATTACTTTTGGAGCTTGATAATTTTGATTAATGGTTACACATTTTACATTATATGTAGAAATGAACAATGTACTTATACGATACCTCATTTCCTATAAATTTGCTGTGAGAGCATGTTAGGATTTCAAACGGAATATTGGGGTCATTTAGTACATCGAGGTCAAGTGTCATTGACTATAGGCCTGTTAAAACGCTCTTTATAAAGTCACTTCCATGAAAACTCCGATGCTTCTTCCCTATCAAGAAGAGATTAATATGATTTGTTGTATATTCAATTGCACTGATAAATGACGAATCAGTATTAGAATGCATTGCAATGATTTCGTGCCAAATAATATTCCTGGAATTTTTATTTGTATTTTTAACAAATTTTATCGCAATGTATCCTGTTCTGTGTGGAAAAATAACTTACTTTATATTATGCTAGCATATAACACTTTCACAGGGATGAACTATTGGAGCATATAATTGATTACCCTATACTACACGAAGTACGTGTATTGATGTATTGATTATTCATAAAACTTTATGGAGAGTGTTTGAAATGTATTTCCAATTACCTTAGAAAGCATTTTATGCTGCAGTGGACAAACAGTGGCGCAATATAAAAATAAAAAAGAAATACGATTTTTATGTTTTTTAATTAACACAACTAAAGCATTTGAAATATATTGGAAATTTCGTATCTACTGTTTCGAAATTTCAGGCGAAAGCATTAGGCAGGGTATTGTTTGATCAAGTTTGCAAGCAGCTACATCTTTTGGAAGCTGACTATTTTGGCCTTGAATATCACGAACCGGTCAAGAATATTTCGGCCGAGAATATCAAGAAAGTAAGATATCTAAAGCGCATCCATTATTTATTAATTGGCGAGTATTAAAACGTTTTAATTGTAGTATTGGCTGGATCTGGAAAAACCGATCTGTAGACAAGTGGGTTTGTCGTTAGTCGATCCACTCTTGAGATTCTGTGTTAAATTTTATACTCCCGATCCGGCGCAACTGGAAGAGGAATTCACCAGATATTTATTTTGTCTTCAAATCAAACGAGACTTAGCTCAAGGCTTACTGCAATGCAACGATAACACAGCAGCTTTGATGGCAAGCTACATCGTCCAGGGTAAATTTGACATACTGTCGTTCGTTGGTGTAACGTGAGTAAACGAAACCGCGAACATTTGCAATGACGATTAAATCGAATATTTCAGCTGAGTGCGGGGATTTCGTAATAGAAGATTATCCTGATCACACGTATTTGTCGACTTACAAATTTGTGCCACATCAGGATCAAGAATTAGAGCGTCGTATTATGGAGAACCATAAAAAGCACGCGTAAGATTTAACGTTCGGTAACATCAGTCGAAACTTGGTCACAGTGAAATCATTTTGTACATTGCCATTTTTACTTTCAACAGAGGACAATCTCCGGCGGAAGCTGATCTCAATCTTTTAGAAACCGCGCGCCGTTGCGAATTGTATGGGATGAAAATGCACCCGGCCAAAGTGCGTGAATTTTTTTTATGAATTATTGTATGTACGCATATGTATTCGACGCTGTTTCAATAATACATGTGTTGTTCTTCCCTATTATAGGACCACGAGAGCGTGCCCCTGAATTTGGCGGTAGCACACATGGGAATCGTAGTGTTTCAAAATTTCACAAAAATAAATACGTTTAGTTGGGCGAAGATTCGCAAGATCAGCTTCAAGAGGAAACGATTTTTAATTAAACTTCATCCGGAGGGTTACGTAGGTATCTCGTAATATTTGGCAACCTCGTTCTGAATTCTGACAAACTCTCTCAATAAATTGTCGCTTATCTTGATTGGTTACAGGGCTATTACAAAGACACCGTCGAATTTTTCTTCGAAGGACGTAACGAATGTAAAAACTTCTGGAAGAAGTGCGTGGAAAATCACGGATTCTTCCGCTGCTCGATCGTAAAGAGAGTGGTACGTCAGAAAACGAGAGTCCTGAGCCGTGGCTCGTCATTTAGGTACGTCGATTTGAGAAACAAAATCGAATTGGATCACTAAAACTTTTCATTAAATAAACGAAAACACTCCCACTCCGATAAACGTTTGTGAACAAAAATTCAGGCGTATAATGGTTCGTTTGGTTTCGTTTTCTTCAGGTATAGCGGCAAAACTCAGAAGCAGATCGTCGAATTTGTGCGTGAAAATTACGTGAAGAGGCAGACGTTTCAAAGGTAAGTTCATTTAGTGGTACGGGTTGTCAGTTTGATAATTGGAAAGAAGTCTTAAATACTCGAGTAATGTGTAGATAGTGCATGCCTACCGTTATGTACTGTCCCTCCCCCCCCAATGCTGATTTTATACCATTGAGATATTTTAATTAACGAGCGCACCGATCTTGCGTGAGTAAGAACGGGAGGTGGCACGGTCTTGCTTTTGCCGGGACATTAATTGGTATTTATTCGTCGTCGCTCCAATTTCACTTGTAGAGTAAAAAGTGTCCAAACTATGTTCGTTTTGTACTTCCGTTTGTCAGTGTTGCCTGCTCGGACAGGGGTGGCGGGGAGTCAGGCTCACCATCAGGCACGATAAACCCGAATGATCAATGTACCCTCTTTGATAGTGTGATTCACGAATTCGTCATTGTAACACCTAACGATAACACTGCAAAGTACCATACTTCACTGTCCTGACAGTCTTTTATAAACGAGATATACATATACATATATATGTATATACATTTATTTATTTATCCATAGCAGTAGTCTGCTGTACGATAGAACATAGATTACTCTCTCTATATATATAATAATGTCATCCTTGTACATACAGTTGACGGGTGCTCATTCGTTGCTCGCGATATCGTTCCACGGTCGAATAACGTCCGTTGGCATACCGATAGAAGAAATATACAAGAGGCATTGTAGCTCAGGTAGATTTGTCCTACACTCCGCTCAAAAGACACCGCGCGTGTGTGTAATAGGCATGCGAGAATAACGAGTACTCGAATGTCGAATAATAATTCAGCTTTGTTAGCGTAGACGCCGAAATTACGTGGATAGACCAAAATAATTTTGTTAAAAAGAACTTGACTCGATTTTTCATTGCAACACCGGAACTGTAAGCACAGGATGTAAAGTATTATTTCGTAAAAATTTCGCGGTGATAGTCAAAGGAATTTTGAACGAGTGTATGGTACCTTCTATATAGAGAAATTATTCCTGTACGGTTGTTTGTTAATACTACTTTCTGTCGATCGTTTCCTTTTATAGTTCACACGGTTAATGTATATTTTATCGTTTTGAGGGTATACTTGATTATTTAAGTGTCACTGCAATTTCGTTTTGAGTGTAATGCACAGTCTCTTTGATCCTATTACCAATTACGATGTTTATGTTAGAAAAAAATGTACAGGATAAGCATTAACGGTAAAATGTAAACAAGTTGAAACGATGAAAAGCTTTCTGGAAATTATCGCCAAGCTACTCGGTATACCCAAAATTTCTTTGAACCTTTCGGGTATACGCACTCCTCGATTTGCAGACAATCACTTTTCCGCTCAATTTTCCTATCGTTCAGTGAATCGCAGCGCGATAATTTGACACGACTCGCAGAGTCTCGTAGAATTTTACGTCGGAATCGTTGAGAACCCTTGAAACGATAACGGTTAGCCGAGTATGCATAGTACGAGATTACCATGTTACGGAAAATGGTAGAGAAGAAGAAGAAGAAAAAGACAAGGACAGGAAAAAAAAGGGATAAGTTAGTTCTGAACAGGCTTGGCATTTGGTAGCCTAAGTCTGATGCTGAACTTGACTCTCTCTTGCTCGCAGGTCCAATTCGTTCCGGCAGACTAGCGGTGGTAGGGCATTGCAGGGCTTGGAGGGGGGAGGCTATCGTGGGGCCACTCCAAGCAGCTCCCTTATGGGCAGCTCCAGCATCTCTGCCCACCCCCTCCTGCCCCTTGGCGACCCTGGTATGTACCATGACCGACACCAACCTCCACGAAAAACGCTTTGATTTTAATTCCCTTGCTCTCTGCCTCTCTATCTCTCTTATATTTTCTCACTCGCTGCTCTCACGACGTACATTCTTTTTCTTTCATTTTCTTTCTCACGTTTGTATCTATCTCTCGGTTTCGTTTTTCTCGCTCCGTTTGTTTACACTTTTTCCATCGTTTCTTTGTCTCTCCGATTGTTTACTAGCTTCGTTCACTTCGAAGTATCGTAATTGAAGTATCGTATCAGTAGAGTAGTCTAGCGTATTACGAATAGAACGCTTCTTAAACGATTACGTAAAGTTAAGCTTGATTGTGTTTCGCGGGAGCTATTTGCTAGGGGATCATAGCGATTCGCGATGTCTCGTAAATGAGTCATCGGTGAGAATTCGCCAAGTGTCTGATCTGGCAAATAAATTGAAATTACATTAAAGTCAAGTAACGAAAGGAATGTGGATACCATCTTCACCATTTGTGAGCAGTGGCGACAGTGGAAGCAGTAAAGGGGTTATCGATCATTTCAGCCCTGGAAACCCCAGCTCTGTCTCTATCATGCGGTTCGATGACACTGGATTCTCCGACGACTGTGACGAGTGTCTCGATGGGAGGGACGATTCACCGTCGCGAAGACACAGCTATGTCGTTTCGGACGCTTACATCCATCGACGTCCATTCCCCGGCCACTCCCAGCCAGGTCCAAGCACAGCGGCCGATGCTTGCTACCAGTCAGCAACGGATTTCATCAGCAGGTCGTATCAGCCCCTCTAACAGCAGTCCTCCCGAATTTCCCCCACCGCGACCTATGCCCCGACATCCCTGGCAGCGATCTGCCAGTTGCCGCGAGTTGTATGCCTCTAGTTTCGAGGATTCAGGGAAAGCGCGATCGAAGGACGAGAAAATCTCCGCCGAGCCTATCTTAGAACCTTTCCGCTTACCCTCCCAGGGTGAACTAGATAATCCCGTGACGCGTTACGACGAGAGCAACCGGTCGTATAGCGCCGCAAGCTCAAAGTTACCCTCCCTAGATCACGATTCCGTGCCGGAGCGCGTTTACAGCAGCTCGTATCCGGGCACTTCGTCGCTTTCCACTGAATCGGGCCACGAGGAGTCCGGCCAGGCGGGAGATCTCTCTCACGACGATCTCTCGCACGATTCTTACGAGCTTCTGGAACGTGAGCACGAGTTTGAGTATCCGGAGTCTTATTCGAGTCCGCGCGACGACGACGATGACGATGAAGACGAAGAAAACGAGCCGATGTCCGATAACAGCGACGAAGGAATCGAGCACGAGATGTTCCAGATGGACTCCGAGACCGATTCCTTCGTCAAGCACAGATCGGTCAAGCCCTCGGACAAGCAGCAATTCAAATCCGTGCTCACGGACCTTAAGAACGCCAGGACCAAGTCCATCGATCGGTACTCAGCCACAGCCCCCAAGGCCGCCGTGGACGGTGATTACGTTATCACCGAATCGAGAATACAGCGTTCGAGCACGCAGATAGAGCGAAAATTTGAGACCCGTCACGCTAACTCTGTAGAGCAGCAACAGCAACAGCAGCAGCACCTGCAGCCCCCAACCAAACTCCCGATTTCCTACGACGATCCCGCGCGAAAAGATCCGGTCGTGCTGCAGGTGCAGAAGCAGAAAATGTCCGTGCTTAACGAGTTAAAGAATCTGAAACCAAAGTATAAGATCACTCACGTCGATTCGGAGGTTTTGCGAGACGAGGGTATTATGCGTCCGAAATCTCGGATAGACGACGATATGAGTCCGGTGGATAATATCGACAAAACCATATTGGATCAAAAAGGTAGGGCGGTAAGGGCGCGTAGTATCGCGAGCTTGGAGGATCATCTTCCGCGAGCTTACGTCGAAACCGGTAGCTTAGGTCGGGGACACAAGGGGTGCGATAAGAAAACGCGAGAAATGGACGTCAAGTTCGAGAAGGTGTTGTCGAAGATACAGGATCAAGGACGCAGGAGCATCGAACGTGAGGAGAGGAAGCGTGTTGAAAGGGAATACTCCAGAGAATACAACAAAAGAATCGAGAAAAGCGATTCCAGGGAGCGTCGATCGATCGAGCGTCTGGACTCTCGAGAGAGGCGAACGGAGGGCCACGGTCGTCGAAGTATCGACCGCGCGGACTCTCGTGAATTACGTAGAAGCAGCGAAAGATTGGACGCAAGAGAGAGAAGTTACGAGCGACTGGACTCCAAGGAAAAGTCCTCCCAGTATAGTGACCTTTACGAAGTACGTGGGAAGAGCGTCGAACGACTTGATTCTCACGGATTCCGTAATACCACCGATTACGCGATTAGAAGTCCGAAGGAGAGAAGCGGTCATCGGTACTCCGAGTCGAGAGAGCGGCGAGAGAGAAGTATAGAGCGACTCGATTCCAGAGAAGCAAGAAAGAGCCTGGGCAGTAGAAGCAGCACTGTGGATTATAATCAGAGACACACCCTGGAGCGATTCGATTCTGGGAATCGAAGTCCGTTCGAACGTCTCAGCGCGAAGGAGCAACAGCGGGGTAAGAGCGTGGAGAGACTGGACTCGCAGGAAAAACCGACGTTCGATTTCGATCCTCGAACGATCGAAAGGTTAAAGTCTCTAGAGCGCCGCGAATCTAAAGAGAGAGAGGTACAGGATCGCAAGGACATGAGAAGCGCTGAGCGGAAGAGTTTGGAGAAGCTAGACTCCCGCGAACGAAGACATTTGGACCGTCTGGATGCAAGGGGTGGCAGGAGTCTCGAGTGCCTCGAGTACGACAGGACCGAGTGGCGCAGGAGTAGCATCGAGAAGCTCGACTATAAGGACTCGAGGAAGAGCAAAGGGAGGCCGGAGAAACACAGGTCCGAGGAGAAGCCTCGCGAGAGGGACGACTGGAGAAGCTTGGAGAAGGCGCGGAAAGACGAGGAAAAGCGCGAGCGTGAACGTTCGGCGAGATTGTCGTTGGAATCGCGAACGGAGACGGTGATAGGTGTGCCGCACGAGATGGAGAACCTGAAGTCCAAGGCCGTGTTCACGGAATACGAGCCGAAAGTCATCGCTGGTGTCGTATTGGGCTTCGACGACACGATACCAACTCACACTCCGGTGGAGCGAACCAAGAGCGACCCGAATCCAGCGCGGCAGAGGATAGGCTCGAATAGTAAACGACATATGTTGATGCATCAGAAGTCCATAGATTTAACGCCGGCGGACTCTGGGGACGAGGACCCATTCTCCGATAGTGCCACTACACAAAAACCCAACATCGAGATACCATACACGCTGCACAAACGACACGTTATGAATGGTACCGCGTCCGATGAGAAGTCCGAATCCGATAGCAGTAAGACCTCGAAGAAAGTCTCCGTCAAGGATCTGCCGAAGTTACCATTGAAAATGATCACGGATATCACCTGCTTCGACCTGTCCAAGCTCTCCTCGATAGACAAACCCAGCACCCAGCACACCAAATTATCCCCCGATAAACCAAAGAGCCTTTCGATTACGCCTACTAGACCAAAGTCAATATTGAGCCCATCCGACAAGCCAAAGAGTATTTTGAGTCCCACGTCGAAGTTGTCACCCACCGATGCGAAGAGTATAGTCTGCAGCCTTTCACCGACAAATAGGAGTCCCTCGAAGGCGGGGTCGAAGTCGCCTGATAAGCTACCCAGCAGGTCTGCGTCGTTCGATAGAAATAGAACGGAGATAGTCATCGAGGATCGTGTTTACGTGAAATCAACCAGTCTCGAAAAAAGACCTTCGAAGTTATCCCCGATCGAGGCAAACGTGACGATCATTTCAGGGATCGAGAAACGATCGCCAAAGGTATCCCCGACAGATCCTAACGTGACCATCATCTCGGTAATACAGAAGAAGAAATCCCCGGAAGTGGCGTCAAAGAGTATTAATAACGCTCGATCGTTTGATTCGACGAAAGCGAAGGTGGCGATGAACTTTGCTGACGTCGTCGGCATGGAAATGAAGATGAAACTGGAACGCAAGTCTAAGTCCGAGTGTAAGCCTGAGATGGATACTCTGCGGGCACCGGACGAAAGTTTGGAGAAGCAGGACAGTATCGAGAATATGCCTTTGCCAGCGATTCCGTGTGAGTTTGTGGACACAACGGGCGTTAAATATATCGTGGAAAAGAAAGTTGCTGAGGAGGAATCTTTGGTGGGAGACTCGTTGCCTAGGCCACCGGAAGAGGTTACAAGTGCAATTGACAGAGAAGAGGGTAAGAGGGATGAGGGAATAAGAGATAGCGTTGCCGAGGCGCAACCTCCGTGTACAGTTAAACCGGAACCGCCATCCGAGAAGCCCAAAGTACCCGAGAAGCCCAAAATTCTCGAGAAGCCAAAAATACCCGAGAAACCGAAGACCTTGGAGAAACCTAGCATCCCGGAGAAGACGAAACGTATTCTGGAGAGGATAGAATCCAAGTTCTCGGAAGTCGTTAAGAATTCCACAACAAAAGTTCCAAGGCCGAAGATTATCGACACGGGATTCGACGACTTCGTAGATCCCGTCGCGGATTTACCGTTGGACGAAGTGCCGGTAAAGCCCGCCGTGGAATTGGACAGCCTGAAGGTTCCTGAATTTATGCCGTTCATGCTGAGGCCGCACGCTGAGCCGCTTCGATCGAAGTCCTTGTCTTTAGCGGAGGAGAAGGCACCGATCGATACTTTACTTTCGCCGGAAGTAGAAAACAAGCACTTTGTGCCGGATGTGTCACCTAAGAGAGCGAAGAAGGCCAAGTCGGAGCCGAAGAAAGATTTTAAGAAACAATCGAAATCGTTGGAAGGCGACAAGCCGCCGTTGAAGAAAGCGAGCTCTAAGGAGTCGCGCGTCCCGACGCCTACCTCGAAGATCGACAAGTCTAAGCTAAAGTTGGGTGAGATGCCTCAGGAGATTATTATCATCGATTCGACCGACGTCGTGCCGGAAGTGAGCATAGTTCAGAAGGGCAGATCGAAGTCGGTCACGAGACTGTCCGATAAGCCATTCTCCACGTCGAAGGAAGAGAAAGAAGAGACGAAGAGTACTCGAGCGAAATCGGCTTCCGTGGACGATGATCTTATCAAGGCCGCCGCAGGTTCGAAGGCAGAAAAAGCAAGGCCGAAGTCGCTGGGTATCTCGAAGAGCTTAGGAAGTACGGAGAAGAAGGACTCCGTGGAGAAGATCTCACCAAAGAGAACAGCTAAAACAACGTTGAAATCCGAGGCAAAGTCGATGGATGCCAAACCACCTACTTCGCCGAAAGATCAGTCCAAGCAAGATTCGAAAACGATACGCCCGAAAGTCGAATCGAAAGTGATGGAAGTTGAAGTTTGTGAACAGATATCAGAATCGAAGCGAGTTAATCAAGAGGGGCAGGTTAAAACAGAGGTCAAAACAGAATCGAAAACATCCGAGGAGCAGCAGATCGTCGGCGCGAAGCGATCCGCGGAGTTGACGATGGACAGCAAAGATACGAAAAAGGCGACATCTATTACGCAGGATTTAACGCAGTCTCCGTTGATACTTCGAAAACCAGGGCAAACTCCGGTGTTGTTTGCTCGTGCTCGTCTCGGACTCTCCGAAGGTAGTGGTATAGGAGCGTTGCAAAGACAAGGAGCAACTCAATCACCGACTGCTCAGAGGCGTGCAAAGTCTCTGGATGCGGCGGTGATCTCGGTACACCGACTCCCGCCGGCGAATGCGTTTTCCAGCAAGGACGACACCGTCGACATGTCGGAGGAACAAGAGAACGGTGAAAATCAGTTAGGTCGTGAAAACATCACTGAAGACGTAGCACCGAATATCGTGTCGAAGCCGCAATCGATTCAAATGGAGGCGTCGCCGAATCACAGATCAGACAGCACGGATCACACAACCGTACCTGAGATCTTTACCGATTCACTCTCCGTTACCGAAACATCTGCACAGTATCTCGAGTCACCGTTGACGGAGTGTAACGAGATCACAGGGGGCACCGAATTAATACCATACGAGCAAGATGTGGCGAATTTGGAACCGATGACTTACGAGAATGGCAAGGAATTCAAGACCTCGTTGGAAACCGTCAAAGTAGATGAGAAAACCAAGTTCATAGATCAAAGTTCCGTGGAGTCTGGCGCTGAACAGGATGGCCCAATCGAGAAATCGGGTAGAACCGATGGAGTGGAGGTTCTCGAAGGCGCGATCGACCTAGAGAAATCCGGCGCTCGATATACCGCGGACTCCTCCGTGTCACCCTCGAGGCAAAAGCAAACGGAGACGTCGAGCGGAGCAGAGAGCTCCGATGGAGAAACGAACAAAGTCGAGAAAATGGACATCGAGGCTGAGATCACCCCGTATCCTTCCCAGCAGGAGAAGGTAACAGCAGTGAGTGCTACTTGCGAAGATTCAAAAGTTTCTTTAGAAAGAGAGGACGTTCCAGATGCGACCGTCACTGTCACCGTGACGGTAAGTGCAGTGCGAGAGGACGGTGAAATATTCTCGAGGCCGATAGATCTCGACGATCAGGATATGGTGAGATCACCCATTCAGATTTCTATCGAGGAGTGTTCCGATGACGATATTACTCGCAGTGACGATCGTGAGGAGGAGGAGGAGGGGGGGGAGGAGGTGGTGCTGGGGGAGGAGGAAGAACAAGAGATTCAAGAACACGAGGGTGACGACAACCGTCCTCTAGATTCCGCGGATACCAGCGAGGATACCCTCGACGCCCTGGACACGCAAGTGCAGATGCGCGGCATCGATAGCGACTTAAGTTCACCCGATTACGGAGTCGACAAAATGGACGAGAAGACCCTCGTCGAAGTAGAATTAACCCCCGAGTATCTCGAAATGAAGAGAGAAGATGAAGAAGGAGCCGAAGACTTGCCTGAGGATGAACCCGTGGTCGAGAGACTCAAGGAATCAACGGATATGTTGGAACCCACGGACATGAATCGTTTGTCGATCGACAGGAAGCTGAGATTGAGTACGGAGCGCTCGAGGAGCGAGGAAACCAGCACGTGGACACCGGATCGGGAAGACCCTGAGTCGAGCTCGTGTTCCATCGCTCGACCGCTGGGCATCGGACAAATTCAGCCGATAGTGGATCGTCGTGAGATCGCTACGATGAAAGATTTCCGAGGTGGTTCCCTGGAGGAGGACAGTAGCGGTTCACAGCCTGGCCCGAGACCGGAAATGAGTTCAACCTGGAAGTCTTTTCCACTCGAAAGCTCCGGGAGTTCTAGTATAGAAGAGGGATGGGTACCACAGGATGAAAACAATGCCCTTCAATCGCAATCCGAAGACAGTAACGGACACAACGAGGATAGTTTCCAAGAGGACTTGGCTGATTTCCCGGGTACGTTTATCTACCCCATAGGCCCGGACATCTTAACCAGCTGCGGGACGTTCGCGTTGACGCGTACTCTGTCAAGGATTTCTGAGAGGTCCACCACTTCGGAACAAGATAAGAGCGATTTGGAGGACTCGTTCAAGCCCAGTTCCAGATCCCCTAGCCTGGACGACGAGTCCCTGATGTCCAGCGACCATCAGCCTTCTCTATCCTCTGATCCACCGTCCGGCACAGCTCTACCTTCCGTGTCCGACGATCGGCGTACCTCCTCAGAGCTTCCCGATATACCGATAGATGTGCTGGGTGGACAGGAGGACGACACGAAGTCACCAAGATTGGCAGGAAGGTCGAGGTTACAACTGCAGAGTTCGGAGGACTGGCCATCACCTCCCAGCTCGCCAGTCTTCGATCCTCCCGTGATCAGTCACGTAGAGACTTTTTACATGGAGATCAAACCCGAGGAAGCGGTGAAAGTGACGGTGACAGACAGTACGGAGACTCCGGGCCATGTTGAGAACGACAGCGATTCCAGTGACGAAAACAGGACGCTTCACGATGATCTACACTCGACGTTCTTGGAGGATGGACAGAGCTCGACGTCCGCGACCACCGTCGACGGTACCGTCAAGATCGTCGTGAAGCCGAAATCGAATTCCTACATAACCGGCTCCTCTCACAGCGAGGACACGTCTATGGGCTTGTCCATGTCGGAGTGGTCCAGCTCAAATAATACCGTTCGTCAATTTTGCCAGTACTCCGGTACCAAGTCCGATGATAATTCCTTGGCCGAGCTGGGTGCTTCCATCTCGGATTGGTCAGGTAGCACTACGGTAATACCTCAACAGTATTACTCGACGATGACGGTGGAGAAGAGTCAGAGCGACACGACGACCTCCGACAAGAGCGTAACGAGCATGAGACCGAACTCGAAGTGTCGAACTGACAGTACCGCCCTTTCGCCTTCCTCATCACCTATGCCGCCTCCTCCGCTGTCGCCCCCTCTCACTCCGCCCCCGTCGGCTTCCATCGAGGAGCGTCGCTCGCCGTTCGAAAAGGATGTCGTGGTGCCTCGCGGCGATCGTTCCCCCGGACTCCGGGCGCGTAGGGACGAGTTCGACGAGGCAAGGAGATTCATCGAGAGCCAGTTCAACGAACAGCGGCGTCTTCGACGGTACGAGGACGATCAGCAGGGTCCACGTACAAGCGCCCACGCGGATATCTCTCCGCCGAGAATCACCCTTCAGAATGAGTTCGATGAGACGATCGACGATGAGTTCCGGGTCCTCCCGGAGGACATCGACGAGCCTCTACCAATCCCCGAGGACATCGACGCGCCTTTGCCGATCCCCGGGATAGGGGAGCTGGACGAAGACGAGGAGGATCGTTTGTACGACAACGTGCCGGCGATGAAGTACTCGAGCGGCGGGCAGATCCGAATGGAAGTAGGTAGAGGGGACAGCTCGGAGGACATGCACGAAAAGTACGCTGACCTGGCGCTGAGAGCACGTATGCCAGAGGATGATTGGTCCTTCGAGGAGGAGAGAGACGCGATCGTCGCGGAGGGCAGAGAAGTCGTCAGGCCGACGGCCAAGTTCGAGCGAGGCTTCTCCGAGCCATTTCACGGCACCAGGTCGACCGAGAGGCCCGTGGTCGTTCCTATCAGGGCCAAGTCGACGCCTTATTACTCAACGACGAGCCTGAGCGGCGAATCTACCACTTCCAGCCCGCCTCTGCAAACCCGGGCGCAGATACGCACTAAAACGATGCCTTACTCGTCCAGCAGGAGTCCCCAGAGCGAGGGGGACACTTCCTCCAGCATGGACAGCCCGGGTCATACGCCCGATCGAGGTCAAAGGGCCTTCCGTCGAAAGAGACAGCAGAACGTGAAGAGACGGCACCGGGTGGTCGTGGACCTCGAAGTGAAGGACGGTCAAATAATTTCCAGCACCGATTCCAGCTTCGACGTCGCCACCATTCCACCGCCTTTGCTGGTCGAGCCGCGGAGTCTCGACGTCGACGACGACGAGGAGGACGAGTACTCGGAAGCCAAGAACGAGCGGAAGCAGCATCGCCAGCAGCGTTGACGAGACGCCAACTAGAAGCCTTAATTGTAACGAGAACCGCAGGCGCGGTGCTCGGTTGAAGTGCATTGCATAGTTTCCTTCGCTAACGCCACGATCGTTTCTCGGATCCTTCCTACGTTCTCGCAATGGATGCAGGATCGTGTTCGTCGAGGGCCGCGTCAGGATCGTTATAACCTCGCTGGAGAACACGAGGGTGAAGAAAGTGAAGCGCGCGCGCAGGAAACGTATGGGGATAGGGCGATCGTAGCGTAGACTAGTTTCCCTCCGATGGCGAGGAAGAGAGACTCGTTGAAACTGTTATTACGTTAAGGTCCTTACGTCGATTACGCTTAACTCCTCCCCGAGGTGAGAATCGAGGAGAGGGCGCGTCTAGTCGTGGGAATTGAGCGCACTCGTCGAATTGATAGACTACTTTCTTTCGTTACGAACGTCCGCGCCTCGAGCCGGGCTCGTTCTCGCGTTTACATCCTCCCCGGGTGTTACCCGTTCTACGGATCTAGTCGATATCTGGATCTCAACTAAAGAGTACACTCGCGGCGACGCGAAACGTGATCGATAGCGAGTGCAATCGGGAGGATGAAAACGAGCGAAACAATGTTTATCCTTCGGTGGAGGGGGTGGGATAGCAACGAGATTAGAGAAATTAAAAGGTGCTCGCGGAAACGCGTAATAGATTCCGATCGGCGCCGACGAGAACGATCAAAATTCGTGCAGAGAATATCTAGTCTAATATAATATAATATAATATAATATAATATATCGCGTTAAGAGTATTACTACGGTTTGTTACGCGTTTTAGAAATTCGATTTACTTTCATATTATCATTATCGCGTAGAGGCTCTTCGACCCGTAGACGAGTCTTTAGACGATTACAACTAATAATAATACGTATAACGAGTCAAACGAGAAAATGACGAAGTGAACGCACGCTCGAGCGTTGCTACACCTATTAATTAATATTATATGATAATAAACGATAGCGATCGAAGCCGTGAGGAGGGTACGTACCGGTTACGTTCGAGGGTAAATAAAATTCTCGCGTTGCTACCGCCGCGCAATAACGAAACACTTTCCAGGAAAGTTAGGTGTGGGGGTGGGACAAGGGAACGATGGAGAAAGAGAAAATTCTAGAGAATCACAGTGTTGTGGGCAAGGGGGGAGAGATTGGAGGTGGTAAACGATGCTACTCTAGAGTTCACGAGAACGACAATCAAATTTCTGGAAGGAAGAGAAGCATCGTCGGGGGACTTCTCGGTGGTCCGGGGAGAGAAAGCAAGAAATGAAAAACGTGGTCGGATAATCGTTTTTCGGTTAGTGCTGAATTCGGTCGTAGTTTAGTTCGTGTCACATTTAGGACGAAAGACAAGTTGCTCAACGTAGATTACTTAAAAATGAAAAAAAAAAGAGAGAAAGGGAGGTGGTTTCACGCGCGTACTTTCGTTAAGGACTCATGGAATCGCGATTCACGGTTTGCGAGTGGTCAAGGTGTGAAAGAAGGAAGATATTCAAACGTCGAGTTGGGAAAGGTGGCGAAAATTCTAATTTCTTTTTGAAATTGATTCACGTCTATAGCGGGTAATTTCAGGTCGAATAGATAATCGATGATATTCGCTTAAAAAACAATAGTACTTCTGGCGAAAATCGAGGGAAGAAGGATTCGTTTCGGAGTCCCATTCGTTTCAGCTTCTATTGTGCCTAGTTTTTATACGGTAGTCGAGGTGAACACTTTTTGATACAACTGGAATGATCGGGGTGAATCGACATGAATCTCTATGCAGCACGAGACGTGCCACGGATTATTCGTTCGCGTGTACGCGCGCATTTCAATAGGCAATACACTTACGTAGATATACTTATAGATACAGAAACGAAAGGGGGCGTGTTTTCATCTTTTTTTCTTCATTATCATTTGCCGACAATTTCTTAATCCTTTAAACTCCAAAACTTCTTTAAACTCCAAATGTTATTCGGATAGCATAACTGTTTGGTTAACAGAGCGTTCGGATACGTCAATTGCAGTTCGGATAATCGAGATTCTACGGTATTTGAATTGTCTGATCGTAGGTACGCGTGAAATTTAATGACGTCGTTTGGCATCATTGGAGTTGAAAGGGTTAATTGGGTTTGCTTTCACCACGTTACACGGTGTTGGCCATGCACAAGCGTCCGTTTTGCGGCGTTAAATTCGTCGATCGATCGATAAGGATATTAATATAACCTGCGGAAGAGAAAGAGGACCCAGAAAAACGGACGTACTTTGCGAGGCAAGTTAACGGGTCGTCGTAAATCATTCGATGACGCCGGCGTTAACGCTGTGACGTTAGATTAACCGTAACAGCATCGATTAAAAATAAATCCTATAGTTACCCAGGGACGCGCCCTTGGCCTCGATTTAGGATAGCCTTCGTATCTTTCACGTAAAAAGTCTCGCTTCGTAGAATTCATTTTTCCCGACTCTCGAAATACGAGACTGTTCTTCCTTTCGATCGATCTATTCGTCAATTAGGACTGGATTTTAAAATTCGATAACTCAGTCCACTGTGAGTTAGTTTACAAATCTTCTACGAAAAACGGATTATACATACTCAAATCTATTAAGTTCTGCAGTTTATTTGTATTTCTTATTTATTACATTAATGTTTATTTGTAGAAGTAAAATGTGATTGTATCTACGTATGTTTCAAATTTCGGATCCATCCGTGACTGAGAAAATGATTTTTCTATTAAATATCGGGAAATTCAATAATCAGGCGGGCGCAACTACGTAAAACACCTTTAACTCGACCTATCCTGGATCGTGCCGTTGAATTATGAAATCTCGCTACGAAAGTTGAATTATTCTTGTTTCCTCGTATATCACGCAACCTTGGCGAGCGAAGTTTTCGAGTAGTTTCTATTTTACGGGATTCCCCGCGAAGGGTGAAGTTCTTGCGTTGACACGAAGACAAAATGATCGAAAGCCAGAATTCCAACATATACTCGTACGCCGCACGAACTGTTTCACGGTGGAAGAATACCTATGTACAGTTTAAGGCTAGTGCATCATCATACAATTCATTTTGTTCGTATTTTCGTAGGAATCCCAGAGTTATCGCTGAGAGAATCGCTCGCTGATGATTGCAGTTTAAAGAGTAACACGCAAAGATTCTCGTCCTTGTTGCATAGACGTGTCGTTTCATTGGGATTCCACGCTTGTCACGTTTTGGTTTTGAAGATATTTGGAATTGAAGTTGTCTCTTCAATTTTATTCTTCTCCCATTGAAGCGCATAATCCCCTGAGTGAAGATTCTTCGTAAAATTTGTTGCTTTCATTCTCGTTTTGATTCACGATTTTCCACAGAAGCTTAATATCCTGTCCAGATAGTACACTGCAGTGCTGGGAAAAATTTTTAATGCATCAAGTAGTTAATTAAATAACATCGCGTTACATTGTTAGATATTTAAAACAGTAATTACAGGATGTAATTATTTTCTCGTTTCGACTTTATTGCGACAGATTTTTTCACATTGTAGTGCATTGCAATTGTAATTATAGACTATCATTACAATTGCAATCGAAAAAGTAATGAAATCAATTACATTTTCAATTACTTAGGAGTCCAATAATCTATTATTTAATTAACCAAACGATGCATTACTTTTCAAATGAATTACTCTCCATCCCTTGTGCACGGCATCGAAACGCAGTGATATTTATAAAACGCAAACCTCTCAAAGGAATGGGGCGATCAAAATTCTCGATGGCAGCAGAGATAGCAGGGCTTAAAGAATGCGAATGGAACCGTTGTTTAATCCGCGACCAATACTTCTTTTACCGCATCTGTATTGTTTAACATTGCTGGGTTTCTTGATCGAAATGGGTGGCAGAGGTTGATAAAGACGAGCTTAGGTGTCTTCGCCTGGGACGAGAGCGGTCTGATTTGTCCTGTGATTCATCGGTTATAAACTAAAGAAGGAAAGAGATCGAGACAGACAGGGAGAGAGAGAGATGTCGATACAGGAAAAACCGTGATTCGGGGGCGCTTAAAAAATTCGATTTTCCGCGATGACGCGCGTGACTCGTTTTTACTGGATCGCAATAAAACTGTTTGCGATATTAATAATCGTCCATCATAAGCACGGACGATCGTCGATAATCACGTTGTCGTTAAATAACGCTGGTCTGTGGTTTGAGAGAAACAAAGATTTTCCAAATGTTTCTATGTGGACAGGTGATACCAAGTACACCTTTCGCGGAGATCTCCCGGAAACATTCAAGGAAAAATTTTAATGCAGATCAGCGGAATCGTTAATTACCACCGCGACCATCAATCGCCGCTCCATTTACCTATTGTTACGCTATTATCATTACACGTAATTGATTGCAAGGTTACTGTTACTATATCGTAGAGCGCAGTGAGGATTAAACGAAGAATTAAGTACGTAATACGTATCGAAAGTTATATAAAATTATTCAATTACGGGGCGACTGCTGAGTGCCGATAAACGATGGCGGGTTATCTGTAAGTCTCTTCGTTCTTTTTTTACTTTCCCGATTTTTTACGAGTCAACGAGATCCACTCGATCGCGATAGATCCGTCGGTTCGACGAACTCCGAAAAAAAGGAAGTACGTACAGTCGTATGTCCAGTCCGTTTGTTTGCCAGGATATCCGACTGATTACAATTGAGCGCAATCAGCGGCGTAGCTTTACTCTTCCAAATTGTTCCGAACTTGCGTTTTACGTTTTTCCTTCCATCTCCAGTCGGATTACAAATTTGTGGGAGCATTTAGCCGACGTCGCTGCAAGCGTTCGCGTTTCCTCTTTTTTTTCAATTTTCAATCACCGAGGATCGCGCGTATCCTTGTTGCGTTCCAGAAGAATTTTCTATCGATTCGATTAAATACTCCAAAATACGTTTCGAAACGGACATTTTTAAACTCAATTTGTTTTATATTCAATCGAAGCGTGAAAATTCTTTAACCGTATCAAGCGTTAACTCTTCGCGGTTTACCTTAGCACAAACTACTAGAGGACTCCAAAAAAATGAGAACCCTTAAAAAAGGGTATATCGGAAGAAAGTAAAAAGTGCGAAGAGGATCGCGGAGAGTTAACGATGCGCGTTGCACAGGTTCTGGATCTATTCCTTTGCATGCACATACACACGTCTACAGAGTGGAATATTTCAATGGAAACGCCTAAGTATCTGCGTGTTATACAGACGCGTGAAAAATTCTTCGGAGCAAACGTATATAATTTCAAAAAGGCCGCGAAACGATGGAGAAACTCATTTTCTTAGTCTGACCAGATTTCTATGCATCCACGAACAGCAGGGATATTTACGCATCTCCATTACAGCTCTCCACTCTGTATATACTGGATCCCTCCTGGCACACTCATCTCGCGCACGATCATACCTCATGCCATATCGATGATCATCGATCATTGATCATCGATCATTGATCATTGATCATCGATACGGCAGGGCCGAGCTTCTACGATTCGAGGCCCCGGTGCGATCGATCTCGATGCGATGGAATGCGTAAAGATGGACGAGTAATCGCGCCTCTTCCCTATCGAGTACCTCGATCATTCTGGATCGCGCTTCCTACGTTTATCCGAAGGAAGATCCAGAGGCACGGTCCTGGCAATCGACTCCGCGCAAAAATAAAAAATGAAAGAAAGGGGTTTCCCGTTTCCTTGACGGGGAGGAAAGAGTATTCGTCGTGTCCTGGATCTTTTTTTAAAACAATTTTTTTTGTACGACTACCCTGTATCGGTTTCATCCTGACTTGTCCCCTCGTCTTGCATTTGTGCATCGTCAGTCCTCTGTCCTGCCATCGTTACTATTATTATTATTGTTACTATTATCTACACACGCACGCGTCTCTTCACGCACTTTTCTTCGTATATTTCGTTCTCCCCAAAGTAATTTACATCGTCATCCAGCTACCCTCGCTCATCGTCCTCCCAATATCATGAACCTCCTCCCTCCCTACCGTCATCTCCTCCCGCCCCTCATCGATGATTTTCATTTTAAATCTTCTTCGACATCTTCTTCTTGTTGTTCGTGTCGTCGTTTCACACGCGTGCGTGTTACTCGACTATGCGTATGTGCAGCCTCGTGATCGTTGCGCTCGATGTTTTCGCATCTCATTTCCGGGGACAAACGTGGCGTTCGATTTGTTCGGGGGGAAAAACTACCCCTCCGCGGTTTACGTATTTCAAATCGAGTTTGATGTCTCGAAATCGGGTGAAACGTCGTGCTTCCTAGTGCACGAAGTTTAACGGACCCGTGTTGATTTTTGGTTTCAATTCTCAAAATAAAAAGGATGCTTTTGATTTGTCTCTTTTGATTAGTTTGGCAGAAACGTAGCTCGTATGTTTATCAAGGATATTGCAGGCTTGAAATTCATTTGATTTTCGAAGGATCCAAGCATAACTATCCTGCGGCGCGGGTCGATTTTAACCTTTCGACCGCGGTGCGTTCTAGGCGAAGTAAGAGAGAAAGTTCTATTTAAGAGTAACGAGAACATACGTGAGCTTCATAAAGTTCGGGGTCCGTACGTTAACGCCTTTTGCAAACACCAATAAAAATTAAAGAGCATAAGCTTACATGCGCCCTTCGCGTATAAACGACTGCCTTCCGTCAGGACGTACATGTATAATATGTATACTTCGATGCAGCCAAAGGGTTAGAGAGCTTGCTCCACATTCGGCTGGTGTGCCGCTATTAGGAATTTCCGTTCGAAATTTTCTCGTTAAATAAAATACGGCAAGAAAAAATCTCAAACAGAAACTCCAGACGCTCACGCTCGTCCGATTTTTCTCTCGCGCAAATTGACCGCGTTGCAGGTGAATATCCGTCGCCAGTAAGTTCACGGTGATTGGTGGTCGATTCTTTTTTACGACGAAGATCAGAGAGAACGATATCGATGCAAGTGATTCAGAGGGAGAGGGAGGGAGGGAGGGGGAGTAAAGAGGGGAAGACAGAGACACGTCGATTATTCGCGAAAACCTCGAGCCCGACGTGGGGTTAAAGTTGATCGGTTTATATCGACACTAGCAAACGACTGAACACTGTATTCATTACGATTAACGATATACATAATATACATAAATATATATATATATATAAAAGTATATATATATGTATATATATATATTTAATTATAGATGTAAGAACTAGTATGCAAAGGTCGTGATACCTGCAATAGGGATCAAGGTATTAGGCGTAAATTATATGTAGGTGACTCGTACGGTTATGCGAATTCACCGTAGCATATTTGTGCGCCGTTTTCTTTCATTAAATGTCTCTCGATGGTCTTTCACTTACACCGTCGCCCGGAAGTACTCGAGTGCCGTACATTTCGCATTTGGCGCGCGACACGACGTTAAAAACGAGAAAGAGCAAAAGTGAGCGATAAAAAGATTCTGGAAGAACGTGGTGAAAAGAAATCGCACGCGGCAGACTAATCGCAATCGAGCGCTCCAGTGATTTTTGTTTTTCAAATTTGCATTCCCCACTTTTACCCTCCGCGCAATTCAAGCGTCCGTATCACGCGATCGTTAAATTTTCATGCAACTTATGATCGAGGGAGAAATATCGTGAAACGAAAAGTGTGAGGAGCCTCCTCTTGGAGTTAGCGCTCGTTCTCTGTACTTATCAGAGGCGACTCGTTAGAATGCAAGCAATTATCCCCAACGTGTACTCTACGTGTGCTTTTCGACAGGTGGTGATTACAATCGCTGGACCTACGCGAACGGCTACGTGAACTCCCCGGCTTGGCACGTGCCACTCCGCGTGGCACAGATTCGTAACGTAATGGTTCACGCAACGCCACGCACCCTGACCAATCGATTCCTACCGGCATACCCACATTGAGAACACTGCGGGAACACAGAAGTACCACGCTACATCTCAGAGAGAATCGGGAGCATCCCGTAGAGCGGTAGTAGGGACTACCGGAGAAAAGAATGAGAGAAAGACAGTGAGAGAAAGAGAAAATCGATGAAGCAAAGTCGGAGAAAGAAGGGAGAAGGTGCCTCCCGCGCTCTTCGATCTTCGCTGCTTTGTTCGCGTTCACGGTTGTTGTTCTTTGTTATTATTTTTTAATAACTTAGCGACTCTCCGGCTTCAGGGTTCTCTCCGGAGAGGTCTCCGACCACGCGAGGGGATCGATGAGGGCCGCGAGTAGCGTGTTCGCGTGCGACGATTAGAACGTGACCATCGAAAATGTCATCGCTCGAGTCTTCATTTCTCTTGGCACAGGGGGCTGTTCCTCGTTTCGATTGCCAGTTGAGCCTCGTCGCTTAGGCTGGTACCTTTCTTTTTGTTTCCCTTTCGCTAGACGTTCCGATTGCGATCCCTCTTCGTCACTCTGGCACACACCCTCAGTTAGAGAACCGTTTCTTAAATTGTTAGCCACGTTTAGTTTGCCATTTCCACTCGCACCGCCATATCTTTTCCATCTCTCCAGAATCTCCATGCGCGCTGATCGACCAGTCGGAAGTAGAGTTAACCACTTAACAGAGAATCACGTCCCTCGGACGTTAAACTGTAAATAGTTGCGTTACCTGTGAAAATGACTAAATAGTAAGCTGCATATTTCTAGTTATTTAATTTATTTTATCACAATTATTATGCCGATTGTCCGTTTGCGATCGTAGTATAATTTGACCACCGTGTAAACTAAGTGGTTAAGTGGTTAACGAAACGACACTTCCCGAGGAAAGAAAAAAATTACTGTTACTTCCCGACGTCGAACTTTGGCGTGCGCAAAGGTTTTCGACCATGTTTTCACCGTAAACACCATTCTCACGCTTGCACAGCACCGCTAGGGTGTTACTTCTAGTGTTTTAGAGGAACGGTAGTGATTCGTCCTGCTGTGATTGCAATGAGTCGGAAGCAACGTTCGTTGAAATTCTTTTTGACACATTTGCTCTCCGCGGAACTTCCATACGCCACGAAACTCGCTCGCGGCATTCAATTGTAAAGCTTCGCAGCTTAATTAAGCGGATAGATTTTCCCGGGTTGCGAAGTTGACGACGCCCCGGGGCTCGAATGCAACTCGGCAAACCTTGCAGAACTGTACAGACTTCGTGTATTCCGACGAATTTCGTAAACTCCCCTTTATTAGACAACGTAGCAATCTACAAGGGAGAGTTCCAACTTGTAAAAATTAAATTAACTAAATTTTCATCGACAAAGAATCTGCTTTATACGTTACTTTAACGTTGGACGACAAAAATGAATCGAGTTTTGCGAATGACGTGTACGATTTAAAGAAATTTACGAGTTTATAATTCTGCGAGATAGATAAACGGACGGTCGATGCGTGGTAATTTTGTATCACTAATCGAAGATTGGAAAATTGTATCGAGAGCGAGATTTATTGAGTTGGAACCTTCCTTTGCGAAGCCACCTTTAGTGAAATTCACGTCGATTGTGTCCATCCCCCCCCCCCCCCCATTCAGAAGGTATCTTTGTTTGTTAGACAAAAACTTAGTTTTGCCTCGCTAGATTTCACTGTTCGATCCTGTCCCCCGTATATCGTTGTGCGTAGAGATGTGAATTTTTTCAAGAAACTTTTCTCACGGTGATCTCGTAAATTCTCGGGGATCGTGAAACGGAGATAAACGACGAAGCGCGATCTCTCCGCGAAGATCGAACGAAAGCATTCGAGGGATTTCCAGGAACTCCGTTTTCTATTTTTTTTCATTTTGATTCAATTAACGATCATTGGGAGAAACTTTGCGTCTCGTAGAGAAATATCGTTTTCACGGTGACGTAAACTCACATCTCTAGTTGCAGTGTGGTACTTGACTATCCCGCATCGTATACACAATATTACACACAAAGAGACATACGCACACATAATTACGCAAAACAGGTGTCAATTATGATCTATTATCTAGGTACCCTGTGAACCATTACGTAGCGAACCCCCTCACGATTCACAACCGATTTTTACCTTTTCGCCACCCGTCTCACGATGTCTCACCGTACCGATTAATTGTTACCTGTCGAAAATTCCGCAAGAAAATCCACCTTCGTATACACACCGGAAACACAGATCCACACACACACATATACCGAGTAAAAGCTCATCACCAGTATTTCTTGCAACATATGTGTATGGACACCGTATAACTATCTCTCCGACTTCTACATTTTCTCTTTTCACCCTTTTCACCTTCTCCCCTCCCCTTTAACTTGTCTGTCTCTAATGTGGCCTTCTTCCAGGTGTTCAAGCTCGCTGTCGTTTTGTACGTTTTGCGTGTTAAATGTGCTCTTATTATCGCGATTCACGCGAACAGCCTGAAACGGGAATGCCGGTGATCGGACGCGCGCCCCTTTGACGCTAATCGATTAATCGCGTAATCACTTTTCGTATTCTTAAAGGAGGGAAAATCGTTAGCCCTGGTATTTGCGATTTAAATGTTTCTCACGTTTGGATCGAGCCATCGTGACATCGCGAACCCCTTTAAGAGTATTCCACGCAAAAGTTCTTTCAGCGAACGATCGAAACGTTCGTCGTGCCAAAAAAAGAAAAAAAAAAATCATTCGTCAAACGATCGTTGGATAAAAAATCGTGGTGTATCGAGACACTTTCGACGGTACGTCTGATTATTTCGAGGCAATCGCGAGACTCTCGTCTTCCACAGGGCGTTTTTTTACCAAATTTAATTAGGTACTTTTATAAACTTTTTATACGTTACACGGAACTCCGCTACGTTCGTTTCCATTTTTCCAATATACGTAAATATATGTATACACGCATATATATATAATATAAATACATGCCCACCACCCGAATGAGCGGACTTCAGAAAATACAAAAAGACAAAAAAGTAGAGTATCCTCGATGACCATCGATTAAACGACGCGCTCGAAACTATAATTTCCGAAAGTACGACGAGAATCGTCGAAATTGTCGCCAAACGAGATAAACAATCTTTGATTAGATTTTCGCGTAACCGAGTGAGAAGGGTAATAAAGAAAACAAAAAAAAATTAAATCGAACGAACGCGTGTCCGTCGTGTCGGCGCTCCTCCAATTTGTAATTTGTGTAACTTTTTTCGATCATTTATCGATATACCGTACTTGTTAACTCTATATATATATACATACATACATATAAATACATGAAGTCCGGAAATACGCGGTGATTCCCCCTATTACTGAAAAAGAAAAACAAAAGAAATAAACGGGGGAACCTAGGATCCCGATCCCGCGATTCGTATAGGGATGATAGGAAAATGACGGTGGTAGGGGTTGGGGGTATACATGAAAACAACTCACACAGGGGAATCACGGCGTGCGAGGGAGGAAAAAAAAGTTTACCAGGACGACATTCCAAGCGTAGGAAATCTATTGTACATTGATTATTGATACATTAATTATGATAACAATAAATTATATACAAAGTCACGTCGCAAAGGTCTTTCTGTAATTTCGCAAACTTTTTCGTTCTGTCGATAGAAGTTTTCGTTTCAGCAGTTCTTTCTTCTTCTTTTTTTCCGTTTCGTTTCTGGGCGTTGTTTTCTACGCAACAGAATCTCCTTTACGAAGATTCTTATTTTTTTTGCTCTTTATTTATAACCCGTCCCGTTGCCTTCGCTCTCTAACGATCTCACTTACTCTCTCGTTTTCCCGATCGAGTTTTATAATTAGGTTCTTTGCGTGCTCTTCGTTGATCTTCTTTTATTTTTCCACTCTCTCCTCCACGTGCCCGCTGCCCCCGCCACCCCACGCGTTCGTCCTTCTTCCGTTCTTCATACCGTATCTTTTTATCGCACTCCCGGATTCGTTGGTCGGCCGGATGACAAATACCATGTGTGAGTAATCCCTAACAATGCCTATCTTAATTGTCAGTGATATCATTATTATTATTCTTTACAATTCGTTGTTTTATGAGAATTATTCACTTGCTCGATAGCGCACCCTTTTACTACCCCTTCTTCGTCGTCGGCGAGTCTGGATAAAACGTTGTTTGTACATACATACACGCACAGTCGCACGCCTGTTTAATCGTTCCGTGATTCTTCTCGTGAATGCATTTTATAGAATTAGAATTTTTGAGAAGTTAACAAAAATTCAATTAAGAGCTATGGAAACAGTGGCGTAGGTAGGGGGAGCAATTAAGGGTTAAAAACCCCCATTTCTATTTTTTCTATCAGTAATTGTATAGTTATCTAAGGTACTTAACTTTTTATTGCCATTGAAAAACTAATTGCTAGTTTTGAGAACATGTATCCAAATATATTTGAAGAATTGCACGACTCCCTTTTAGTAATATCCTACCTACGCTACTGTACTTGAAAATGAGCCTTGTGGGAAAATTAATTCGATAGAAAATCGCGTCGATATTCCAATAAAGTAGGTACTCCAGGTCTAATCCAGATTCGTCCTTGAATGATGTTTATAGTTGGCTGAGGATACAAGGTGATATGGCTTTGATGGTTTAGTAAGTGTGTAGGGAGGTCTTTTATTTTTCTTTCACGGACAGTCTTGTCGGTTTTGGAATGCACAGCAAAAATTGACGTAACGCGACGCTGACGTTGCGTATAACGTAAATCGAACTTTCATCGTTCGCGCTATGTAACGAGACTCCAGCATGCCCCGGGAGTCAGCACTTTTTATTAAAGAACGAGAACGTCGTTAGAATTATATACATATACATATACATTTCTTTGTTTTATCACCCCCGCAATGTCGGGGATTTGGGAAATTATGATTTCTGCCGCTCCTTTGATATCTCCGTGCACGCATGGATTTGTTTTCTCTTATTAGGAAGTTACTCGATAATATGCAAGTAGTTGACGTTTGTAGAGAAGTAACAAATGTATTCTGTACGTTAGTCGTCGACTTTTAACGATCTTGCACGCGTTTCGCCGTAGACCTGTGATATTGTCCGCCTCAGGCTCCCTCCTTTGGTTCTTGTCTTCGTTTTTATTCTTCCTCGTTCGAGAACGCGTAACTCGAGGATTATCTTGCACGGGAACCCGCGTGTTCGAACTAAATGAAAATAATTGCTCTCCCAAAATCCTTGCTCGACTCTTTTTTTTCTTTCTTTTATCCCGTGTCGCTACCTTCCCAACGGGGATGAGAAATCGACGAGACGAAAGTCGACAGACTGCTGATCCGGTGCACCGTAGCATGCGACTCAGATCTCTCTATATATACATATTACATATAATTATAATAAATTCTATTCTCTTCCGTCACGCGTATTCGTTTCTTGTTAAACCAAACCGGTATTTATTTTTCTTTGCCACTCGCTGTGCTCCGTAGTATCGTAGGCCCAATGCTCTTGTTCTTACTTTGCTACGTTTACAGATGTCGAGGGAAATAAGGAAGAATCGCCCAAGCAACGGGAGAACAATAACTCGGTCTACGCGAACGACAAATCGCCGGAGAAACGGACTAACGGCGTGGCGGACATCTGCAATGCGAGCATGGTTAATACGCCGGATCTCAGTCCCGTGAAGAATGTGCGAAACGGCGAGGTGGACGATTCCGAAGTCCGCAGAACGAAAGTGAGTATATTCCAATAATTACAATCGTCGTCATTCAAAAATAATACTCTGCTTATTAAAGTAAAATACCTATGATCATTATAATTATGATCCAAGTACCACATTGGAATGGATATATTGTTATATAGACGTTTACCTCGTTTTTCCCTTTTTTTGTTAATCAGAGGTGGCCGACGGACAAGGCGTATTACATAGCAAAGGAGCTCTTGATGACCGAGAGGACGTACAAGAAGGATCTTGACGTGATAAACGTGGTACGTACGTGGTAAAAGTAGTATAACTATTGATCATGAAACATGTATAGTCATTGATATGTTCATTTATCCGGATAGTGGTTCCGGGAAGAGGTGTCCCGCGAGGCAGAGCTAGAGGGCGAAGCGGTGATTTCGTTGATCGAGCTTTTAGCGGACGTTCACGGGCCTTGCCTGCAAGAGATGGAAGCCAGGCTCGCGAGGTGGGAAAGTAACGCGCGTCACAATATCGGTGACTTTCTCTACAACACCCTCTTGAACGTGCTGCCGCTCTACGATCAATATCTGGAGAACCTAATACCCGTCCTCGAGAAGATGGAATACTCTACGAGAACATCGCGCCGCTTCGACCAGCTTTGCCGTGATTTCGAGGCCCAGAAACATTGTTACCTGCCATTAACTTCATTCCTCTTAAAGCCGCTGCAACGATTATTGCACTACAACAGTATTATCGATAGTAAGTTCCACGTTCTCCTTCCAAGTATTTAATTACGAGCAGACTGTCGGATAGGCCTGAGAATATGTTTGATATTGAGAAACGTTTTTGCAGGACTACTAGATCATTATCCAAAAGACCATACTGATTTCGAGGATTGCTTAGCAGCGAGAGATAGACTGGGCGAAACTTTACTGGAGGGTCTCAGCGTGATAAATCAGGCGGTAAGAAATTTTACGTATTCCGCAAAGATAATAAATTCTCCTGTTTAATTGCTTATCGTCGCTGTGATTGCAGGAGAATCTTGTTCAGCTGTGCGAGATGCAACGGGACATAAGTGGCTTCGATAACTTGGTTCAAGAAGGTCGAAGATTCATTAGGCAGGGTTGCCTACAGAAGTACAGTCGCAAGGGTTTTCAACAGAGAATGTTTTTCTTAGTGCGTATTCGCCATTCTATAATTTGAAATCACGTATGATTCAAAATAAGATTGAATTTCTAAATTACTCTTTCAGTTCTCGGACGTATTACTTTACACATTCCGTACTCAGCAGCCGACGCAATGCTTCCGCGTGCATGGTCAGCTTCCCTTGAAGGGAATGAAGATTCAAGACAGCGACAACAAGACAGGATCGGATTTTGCGTTTGTCATCGACGCGCAGGGAAATCAGTGAGTACCGTGGATGGAGTATTGTTCTGTTAGAGCGAATTATTAGGCATAACGAGGCTCTAAAAGGACGGTCATCTGAAGTCATTAAGAGGTCAATTGACCCTCGCTGGTCCACTTGAGCCTGCCAGTCCCTCGAGATAAATGTGGCGGTCGGGGGGTTGGTCAGTGCACATTTTGGCGGCGAGCAGTCGAACGCGAAAACATTTATCTCCGTCATTCTTGTTAGCCGCTTAGTCCTTAGATCGTGCTGTGTAAGTGGGATATTACGATTAGAAGCAGCTTTCGGTCGATTGATGTTAATCTATAACTAGATCGTATATAGCGGATATCTATACGTGCAAATGATTCGCGCAGGTCCTTGACGGTGGCGGCGACTAACGAGGAGGAAAAAGAGAGATGGATCGAAGACTTGAACATGGCAATCTCACAGGCCGACTCGTTGGATACGAAAATGCCATATTTAACTCTTAAGTCTTGCAGTAAGTTAAATGGACTCACAGCGACATACACGCTTACCAGAATCTTCGGTTGAACAGAGGATTCTTCTTAAAATTTTCAACACAGTTTTAGGCTCAGCCGACGAGGTGGGAGACAGTATGGGATTAGAAGTGGATAGAGGCAGTTGCGGTGGCGCAAAAGCTTCTCAGCGAAGCAATACAACCGTTCACGTTTGTTGGCACCGAAATACAAGTATCAGTTACAGCGATCAGCTGCGAGCGTTTCAAGTAAGCAGTCGATTTTCAGCGCGGCGTTTAATAATGCGTATAAGGTTCAAATTCATGTAACGAATTCTCGTCCATTGTAGAACCAACTCAGTGGATTTCTGTTACGGAAATTCAAGAACAGTAATGGTTGGCAAAAACTCTGGGTGGTGTTCACCAATTTTTGCCTATTCTTTTATAAATCTCACCAAGATGATTTTCCCCTGGCCTGCTTGCCATTGCTAGGATACACCGTCTCCACTCCGTCGGAGAAGGACGGTATTAATAAGGATTTTGTGTTTAAACTGCAATTTAAGAATCACGTGTACTTCTTCCGGGCGGAGAGCGATTACACGTTTGGAAGGTGAGGCACTTCGATCCGCGGCATAATCGAGATTGACAGTATGTTAGTCGAACGGGGTACGCGAGTCACCCAGTTTACTTTAAAATTAAATTACTCTTATCTCATACAATTGAGGCCTGCGATATCTCTAATATCTCTCGGTTAGATCTGTGTGAATCTAAAAAAACTTTTTTTAAATGTTGTGCTATTTCTATTACATTACTCTAACCATACATTTGTAAACGAATGCATTCGTTATCTAAATATATAAATATCGATTTTTAATGATGATACAAATTCCTAAATGCTAATTATTTGTACTTTTAACCAATAATTTAGTGATGGGTGACGGGTGTACCTCACGCGACCAACCACGTAACAAACATCAGCGCAACTAACGTAGGGTTAAGTATACCGTCCTCTTGTTTCGAGATCGTTGGACTTACCGATGATTGTTTGATTTTTTAGGTGGATCGAAGTTATTCGGAGCGCGACGCAGCAGAGCCACGTGTCCATTAGCTTCAATGGAAAAGAAGGGTATTAAACCCGTAACTCTCCATGAACTTGCTTCCAGTAACGCATTCTTCGAAAGATTCGAACAATGCAGTTGCGCCTAAACTTCTTCGCTTCTTAACTATTTCTAATCGGCATAATCAAAAAGGATTTCGCGGGCTATCGGTCACGGCGGACAAACATTTAGTGGCCTTATTCTCGAGGACTGAAATCAAAGTTTTACGATCAGGGACATATCTAACGAGCGACAATCAGGTTTCAAGCAGTTGCATCGAAATTACGGATTTTTGGTAAGAAAGAATATTGTTAAGTAATAGATATTTTGGAGAGAAGAAGCGCAGACTGTTATTCGCAATGAATTACGAAGTGAGAGATTCGGCGCAAGGACAACGCTTAGTTCGCGTATCCTGGTCTGGAGTTGATTTTTTCTACCAGGCAAGGAATAGCGTGGTTTCATAAGAGAATCTCGATATCGAAATAAAAATTACCTCCATACCTTCTTCCCTAGTTCTTCCTGTTCTTCCATGTTACGTACGATCGACGTGCTTCCCGGGGGAGCGACGAATGGTGATAATTGGCACGTGTAAATACGAATTATTTTAGGTGTAAGTGCACTGCATTTGTTTAAAACTTCGATGAACCAGATCTAAGCGCCTAAATGTATTTGTATCATCAATCACGCTGTATCGAATGTCTCGATATCGATGGTGAGGAGTTAGATATTAACGTAAACCTCGGACCAATTTTATAATCGTATTTGTTCAATGATCACTTTCTTGAAAAGAAAAAAAAATGAGAGACAATAATTTTCGTAATCTCGTGTCACACGTTTCTTCTTTCTCTCGTTGTTTAATTAATACTAACGAAAGATATAACGAAAGTTACTTTCATTTATTGCTAAGAATTTTAGAATTTTACAATGTTTTCTTTTTTGTTAAATCATCATCGTTACAATTGCGAAGCAACACGCGTTTCGAGATACCAATGAAGACTGGCAATATATAAATATATGTATATCGCGAACGAACTTTGTAAGATTCATCACAAAATTGATATAAAAATAATAATCCGAAATACATATCTGCACGAATTAAAAAAGAGAAGCAGTCAGTAAGTTAGTACGAAGTCCAACTGTTTTTTATTATTCAGGTTGTTTTGTTATAACATAGGAATTTAATTAATATATGGAAATCAAAGAAGAGTTAGTTTTATACACGAAGCGACGATTAATCATACTCAACTGAGATACTCGTCGCTTCTTGGCAGCTTTTCTACTCGTTAAGAAAATTAAAATGATACATCGAATAAATTCGATTGCGATTAATGATTATAAAAACATTATATAATCGTGAAACGAAAATCGTTGTCCATGGATCCCGGAAGTTCATTGTTCTTCAAGGTTCGATTCTCCTACAAAGTTTAACACGACCAATCGCATCGAAACTTTAGAGAAATTCGTAATCGTCGTTTAACGAAAAATGTTACTCTTTAATCGAAGTGTATCTTAATCACCTTCCCGATAATCAGAGCGAGCGTTCTGTAATGTAGACTCGAAGAGGACCGTTATGTAACGTTATAAACAAATATTCTGCAATAAACAATAAACGGTAATACTTTAACGTGACGATTCTTCGAATACCAACTAATATCAGCCAAATGTTCATTAGCCCGACCGCGATAAGAATACTTTCTTAGAATAATCGGCGGATAAATAGCTTCGAAAAAAAAAGTTAATAACTGGGCTTATCCTCCGTAGCGGTCTTACGTTTACCTTACTCATAAATCCTGTCAGCATTAACCGTGAGAACGAAACGATCGTAATGTATTCCGTCTCCTCTTCATTCGTGCTGGCGAGTCTCTAATGAGTTTAATGAGGCCTTCTGGCCACCCGTTCTACCAACAAACGCAGCCACTCTGTTTATTTCCTCACGTCGCGTCGTTTCAAAAGTCCTTTTTCGTTTGCCGAACTAATCGTTCCAGGACGACTGACGGCGGGGAATATTTGCTTTTCAATTGGGAGAGAGAGAGAGAGAGAGAGAGAGAGAAAAAGATGTTGGAAATACCCGCACGACTAAATCGTGACCTGTCGATCACCGATGCCGGGCGATATCGAATAATCGTTTCCGCGATATCATCGTGGTCGATCGCTCGACGGATATTTTGATTTTATAATAATGGAAATAACGTAATCTTAACCGATCAAGCGAATATTTAATACGTGGGTAATTGATGCAAATTTTATCCGGTTCCCGGCGTAGCAGTCGAAGCAAATTGTTATTGCGAGTACTCGGATAATGACGATGGGAGAAATAATATTCATTTATACATTTTTACGTATATTTGTAACAACACCAAACAGAGCGTGCACCAGCCATCCAGGTCAATGTCTAGAATGCGAATCGCGGGGTTATCGCAATATATTTCTGCGCGTTTCTAAACTAACATTGCGAATGTTGGGAACTGAGATATTCCTGGAAAGTATCATTAGATAATCGATACAATCTTCTTGTCAGTGAATTAATATTCGGACGAGTGTCGGTAAATTTGTCGATGACGCAATACGGTGCGATCGATTTATCGAACTTTGCAATTTGCTGATCTCAAGAAGCTGAGTGGGTAAAACATATTGTTTAGGATGCTTGATAATTATCGGGAAATTCACAGCGAAGTTTCCAGTGACGCAATGGAAAAAGGTCGGCCAACTTATCTTTAAAATTTCCTTCATCCCTGCCGCGTCTTGCCCTACTGTATAGATAATAGCAATAATGGGAAGCAACAAATAAATAACGTTACACCATAATCGTGCATTGAAGATAAGTATGATGAAAATAGTATTCTTCGATCCGGAATTATTATAACTCGAGTTACAGCTAAACGTATCCGTGAAGGCTTAAAAAAATATGATCGATCGTATGGGGTCTCTCAAGGATCTCGTGATAGCTATATAGATATTACACATCGTTTATGCGCTAAGAATTTTTTCCGTCGCGTATCCTCGAGCAAAATCGTGCCTCTTACAATTATAGCGCCGTTGCTAATAAACACCTCGAGCGTTGATCAATCTTTCGATTCTCCACCCGAGCGAGATATTATTTTAATTATTAGTATTATTAACCAATTAATCAATTATTAATTTAATCAATAAAAATTTACTTTAAAATCACACCTGAATAAATATTCAACACAATTTGTGTTTATCTATTTCTGATCCTTAATTAAATTAAAGTGTTTGCGTTACTGTTGCGTTGTTATGTACCGTTTACCGAGATTCTTTAACTATCAGAGATTAATGTTTTCCGGTCGCCAATTCTTTCTGGTGACTCCGACGAGGATGATTAAAAATCTAAAATTCAATTCATCTTAATAACACAGGGGCCAAGTATTCAACGTTACGAGCATCAATCTCAAAGTTCAACGACGTGAGGCAGAATCGCTGGGGGCTATTAACGTAAATCAGGTGTAAAATCCATGATCGAGGAATCCCTCGATCCGCGATCGCCTTTTGCACGCTCATCGTTGCTTACCTTAGCCTTGGCCAAGAGCGCCTGTTTTTTTTTTTTGCCCCGTTGCCTTTTACGCGGGGATTTGCGTTCGGCGAAACCACGACGGTGCGTTTCAGGAAGAAGAACGTGGAGAAATCAGAGTGGGAGGGACGGTATAAAGATGAGCAACTCGCCAACGATCGGAATAGAGAAGAATATATCCCGTAATGTGGCGGTATCGAGAGATCGGGCTTATCGCCCTGCTAGTCTTCGCCTGCGTCCACGCGGAAGGTATTCGTTCATTTTTATTAACACTCAAACGGCAGGACGGATTTGATTGAATATTTTTTTTTTAATACCATCTACGATCGTGTCCTCGCTGTCCCATTCGCGGGGTTAGCTTCCTTTCATTCTTAATCAACGTTAAATAATTCTTTATAATAGGTTTATCGATTCAGGAAGAGATACCGAAAGCGCATCGGTTGGCTTTGATCTTTGATCCGCGATAGAGCACGGATATTTTGTTCGTGTGCAAGGTCCTCCGATCTTATACCTCTTCTTTCAATCGTGTGGGAAAATAGTTGCGAGTGAACAAAAACTTGATATCAAGCTACGTTAAATTGCAGCGCGTTGCGATGCATAGGTACTATGTATTGTATCACGCGTTGATGTTCTAATTGTCATGTAATAACTTTATCGATCTTCGCTAATCGTGGTGGAATATTCAAACAGTTTTTACGTTCGTTATTGACACCACGTGACGTAATATGTAATACTGATATCGCATTAACGGAATTATTTTTCTTGTCGGTGGAATAAAAAAAATTATTACGACTGTTCTTCCAGTTTTCCGGTATAAAAATTGAAACACTGATCGAGATGGCTCCGGTATTTAATTTTGAATCTTTTTATCAATTCTATCTTAGTCTATCTATTTATTAATTCTCCCTTAATTTTGTTCTTCCGCCGAAAGTTGTTATTCTTTTTCTCCATAATCCTCATAAAAAAGAGATCGCACGCATAACTGAAACAAACTATTTCAGAAGCAAGATGGAAACGCGGAAGTGGTAACGCGTTTAGCAGCGCGAGCAGTTCAGCTAGCGCGAGCTCGTTCGGCGGTGGTGGAAGCTTCGCAAGCTCCAAGTCCCACGCTACGGCGGGTGCGTCTGCCGATGGAAAAGCCTCAGCGACTTCGGCTGCAAATGCAAATGCCGGCAGTTTGGGCGGCGGATACGGAGGTGGTGGAGGTGGAGGAGGATACGGAGGTGGCGGTTCAGGAGGAGCCGGTGGTGGAGGATTAGGAGGCTACGGAGGCGGCGGATCAGGAGGCTACGGTGGTGGCGGATCCGGGGGATACGGCGGTGGTGGCGCCGGCGGCGGCAGCGGTGCTGGCGGCGGTGCTGGTGGCGGTGCTGGAGGTGGCCACGGCGCAGGAGGTGGATACGGGGGATCGGGTGGATCAGGTGGCGGCTACGGTGGTGCCGGCTCTGGAAGCGGAGGATATGGTGGCGGTAGCGGAGGATACGGAGGTGGAGGAAGCGGAGGAAGTGGATGCGGAGCCGGTGGCTGTGGAGGAGGTGGCCAAGGTGCCGGAGGTTCGGGTGGTTTTGGAGGCGGACACGCCGGTGGAGGTTCCGGAGGTTTCGCGGGTGGCCAAGGCGGCGGTGGCGCCGGCGGTTTAGGAGGCGGACACGGCGGTGGTGGCTCCGGAGGTTTAGGAGGCGGTAGTGGCTCCGGTGGATTTGGGGGCGGACACGGCGGTGCCGGTGCCGGTGGATTTGGTGGCGGCAGTGGAGGAGGCGGTAGCGGAGGATACGGAGGAGGAAGTGGTTGCGGTCCAGGTGGTTGCGGAGGCAGCGGAAGCGGAGGATCCGGTGGTTACGGCGGTCATGGAGGCGGAGGATCCGGTGGTTACGGTGGTGGACATGGAGGCGGAGGATCTGGAGGATACGGTGGTGGACAAGGTGGAGGTGGCGGTGGCGGATTAGGAGGCAGTGGCTGCGGCGCCGGTGGTTGCGGTAGTGGTGGCGGAGGAAGTAAGTTTTTATATTTACTGCCACCGCGCGTTACTTAGTGTCCGCGACACGCATTTATGAAATCAAGAACCAGTATTACTTTTACTCTGCAATCTACGATTTCAATTGGTTTCATTCGTTTCGCGTAAAAGCAGTTTTCTAAAGCAGTTTTCTAAAGCAATAATGATTTTGTAGGTGGTGGATACGGCGGTGGCGGCTCAGGAGGATACGGTGGTGGTGGCTCAGGAGGATACGGTGGTGGCGGCTCAGGAGGATACGGCGGTGGAAGCGGTGTGTCTAAGAGCGGCGGAAGTGGAGGTGGACTCGGAGGTGGACTCGGTGGTGGCCACGGAGGTGGACTCGGTGGTGGCCACGGAGGAGGACTCGGAGGCGGCCACGGCGGTGGACTTGGCGGTGGACTTGGCGGTGGACTTGGCGGTGGACTTGGCGGCGGACTTGGTGGCGGACTTGGTGGAGGATTGGGAGGTGGCTCGGGAGGCGGTCTCGGCGGAGGACACGGCGGTGGACTCGGCTCTGGAGGAAGCGGCTCGGGTGGATGCGCCGGAGGATGCGGTGGTAGCGGCGGTAGCGGCGGAGGATTCGGCGGCGCTTCCGCGAACGCGAACGCCCAAGCAAGCGCGAGCGCGAATGCTGGTGCGGGTGGCGGAGGATACGGCGGAGGTGGACCCGGCGGTTACGGAGGCCACGGAGGTCACGGTGTCGAGTAAGTGAAATGATCAACATCGTGTCATCTATGTATTCGCGCACGGAAGTTGCGTTCTTTTATTCTCGTCGCGATATCTTCTTAACGGCACCAAAACTCGACGATAGAAAATACCTCGACACTTTCACGCGACGCATATTTACTCGAGCTTAGCATCGCGGCCTTCCGAGTGTCATTAAATGGGCATGAAACGTCAAGGTGAACGCGTCTCTGGCGATCCCAGATAGACCGTTCGACAATTGACTACGCCGTAAGTAACTAATCCGACGTTCAGCGGGAGATTAGATCGCGTTACGCTTCAGCGAGCGGGATACAAAGCGTTTCCCATTAAGAGTTTAATCGATCTGTTATCCAAAACTTCTTTTATTCTTGCAGCCTCTTCTCTCGCATGGGTGATGTCGAGGAGGGTGCAAACGAGAGCGGCACTGTTCAAGGTGCCAAAGGCGTTTACAGCAACAGCGCGGCGAAAATCGATTCTACGGGAAAAGGCACATACCAAGTATCCGCGGGGAAAATCAAGTAAAGGAGAAAGATCCGTAAAGACGTCGAAGAATATTCAATGAAACTCTTTCTTCGGGATCCTTCAGTCATCCGATTACAAAAACTGTGATCGACAACACGGAATTCGTGGTTCTAATTTATACTTTTGTAAACCGAGTAAATGCAAGAATGATTATTTATTTATTCCTGTGAATCCTGCTCCTTCTTCTTCCCACGTGCACTATGTAGATGTCCAAATAAAATTTGCAATCCACAATCTTAACCGTAAAGCGTGTAATACGCAAACTATGTACATTGGATACTTCTATTACATATTTAAATAAAGCATTGTTGGTGGTGAATTGGTAACAGTTACCTGTTAAGAAGTATACTACGCGTAATATCTTACCTAATCATTGCGCGCGCGTTTAGCATAAAACTCGTTAGGCGAGCAGTGACGTAATTCGATAATTCTGCTGACATTGTTTCCTTGTTGAAGCGCGAAGATAGACGTTCGATTCACGCCATCTGTATATACAGAGTGTCCCGTAAATGATGGTACTTCGTTAAAGGTGTTATACCAGGAGTAATTATACGTAGGTTTTTCCTTATAGGAAATATCGAAAGTGCGTTTAAGTAACGTGATATTGAATAGCATGTATCAAGGCGAGTGTATTAATAACAAATCATCCCCTTTCGAGGGGCCTATGGTAAAGATTTTCTTATAAAAACTTTCAAGGAATTGTCGTATAAGTACTGTCTGGAATGACCAGGGTCGTCTATGGTAAAAAAAACAAGTTTACCTACCTTTATCAGGAAATTAAAATAAACTCACCTATTTTTCATGCATTACTTAATTATTTCAATGAAAGTATTAAATCATGTGTCGCTGGGCGCGGATGCGCATTCGTTCTCGGGGCTAGATTATTGCGAGTAAATGATGCTTTCGGTCTTTCAATTTCTTTTCCACTCTGCTTATCGTCCAGTATTAGTTATAAGTAGTAGCCTTAAAGGCAGGCAAACGATTTCGATTCTCTCAATTTTAGGTTTGCATCTCCCTTCTCGATCGTGGTTACCTTGTTGGGTTCCAGGTTGCAGGGAGAAATGTTTCGACATTATCAAAACTTACCGGCAACCTCGAAGTTACTTCTCTGTGAAAATTACCCGGTAACAAATATAATCATTTTGAAGAAGTCCTGATGACTCTGGACTCGCGCGTTGCATTAAGCGTTTATAGAATGTCTACGTCTTAGCTCTGAGGAGTTGGGAATAATTCTCTAGAAGCCTCACGGCTTTTGGATTTAAGAAGATTCTTATCTGCAAGAAGTGTGGTGGAAGGGATGATGAGTAACTCGTAGAGAACGAAAAAGTGGCAGTTCTAAACCCGGGATATTAGACGGTGGAAAATAGGTGACTCGCGAGGAAACCTGGTCAGATATGTATATCGAGTTTTTGATGATCTTTGAAGGGATTACAGGGTTGGCAACCCTAAACGCAACCCCAAAAGGTTTTGATACGACCAATGCGTCCCCGTTTCAGGGATATTCAATTTTGAAATTTGAAATTTTGCGCCGAAGGTCCGAGTTCGGGTCTTGTTCACATGTTTTGTTCACAGTTTTTCTTTCATTCAAGGAAGTGCAAATTCGAGTCGTTCTTCATTTAGACCTATAATTTGCATTATTATAAATGTTATGCCTACCAGGGAAGGATAGGATAATATGAAATATTATCGCTGTAACATGTTTCGGTGCGATTTATTACGTTTATAGTCAGATTATGGTTCTTCCCTACGTTTACATGCGGGCTACATATTATTGCTCAAATTCTTCCAGGCCAACAACCTCGCGACCGTTAACCGTTATGTTATTTCCGTTATTCTGAGGGTCTGTGTTCCAGCTATAGATTCAATTTCCGAAAATTAGAACAAAACAAATATTCTTGTCAGAAAGCTGATCTCTAATTGGTGGAATATTCATGGTGCAAGAAATACTTGTTTTGCACATCTTTACGACCAATATCACCCCAAAAATTGTACTCAACAAGAATCAACATATTACAGTAATAATACTTCGTAGATTCCGTTCTTGGTAGACATATTATTTATAATAATGAAAATTAGAGTTCTACACGAAAAAGAACAATAATCTGCGCTTGTTTATGTGAAACAAAAACTGTGAAAAAGCGAGTGTCCAACGACGAGACCCGAATTCGTGTTTCCGGGGAAAAAATTCAATTTGCAAAATTGATTATCTCGGAAACAGGTGTGCATTGGTCATAAACCTTTTACGGTTGTGTTTAGGGGTTTAACTCTGCAATCTCTCCAAAACAAAAAAACTCGATTTTACCAGGTCTCCTTGTCAGTGTGGATATTGAAGAATTGAAACAGGGTGGTCAAAAGGTGCGTACAAAATATATATTATGCTTAGAAAGATAGAAAAGAAATCTTATCTTCTTTCGCTCGGAAAGAAGTTAAGGGTTGGACTAGGTATTCAAGAACTTGCGCGCGGCAAATGAAACGGCGAGGACTACGCGCAATGCGTAATTCTCTTCGGACTGCACCGTGCTACCATAATTTGGGTTGTAGAGTACGCAAATCGGCACGTGGCGTGCCAGGAGAACCACTCGCGGTACCACTGTACTGTTTACCAACTGTACTGCCATTGCAGGTGTAATGCACAACGAGTGGTTGTGCAAAAACTTGACTTGGGAGTTTTTGACAAGCCGAAATTTAAAGGTTTCATTTTAAAGTACATTATTCGAGTCTTGAGTAGTACGAGTTTAGATTTAAGTGAATTACGAAGACGTTAACAGTTTGGATTTCGAGGATATTCTGGCGAAGAGATGTAAAAGTATCCTGCTTGAGAGTTTGTAGTATTCTGACTAAGGAGAGGATCGATAGGTTTAAGGAAAACTATTATTTGTCGAAAAAGGATGTGTTAGGGATGGTGACTACAAGATGTTTTTGGTGGAAAGTAAAAGAGGAGAAGGACCAGGAACTCGGACGATGAACTATGTGATAAGGAAAGACGTAGGCGAGGGAGTAGTAATTCAGGGTCCAGAACGATTCTAGTGACGTACCAAATATTTACTATACTAATCTTATGACTAACTTACGATTGCAAAAGGAGGAGAGCTGGTTCGGCACATTACACAGCTACCCAAATGCTTTGTACCGCTTGTAGTCTGTGGCCTGGTAAAACTTAGTTGGAGTTAGTCAACGATTGTTCCTTGCTGGGGTCGGTCACAGCTTCCACCCTTTTTCCGCATAAAGGGACACTCATCGTTAACGCCGGTGAGTAATCCTTTCAAACTTTAAATTATTTGAATGTCTGCCAATGTATTCATACTGGTTTCTTCAGAACTTGAAATAAATTCCTAATTATAAAATAATAATAACATCCTTATAACAATTATTATGTGCGATCATAGTTGTTATTATTTACTTTACAAAGTCGGGTATAATTATTTCTATTTAAACATATTATAAATATCCTTATAACATTATCTAAATGGTTTAGTTGCTATACTTACGTTAGTTACTAGGTTACCGTATGTTATTTATACTTTGAATATAGTACTTTATAGAATAGATAAATTTATAAATAGATACCAATATTTAAGTTCGCAGTCATTTTGTTATCTAAATAGTAGCACAGTTTTTATTTATTACTCGTAAATGAGTTGCTTATTATATTATTCAAATTTATTACTTTATAGTTTACAAATTCTATGTAAGGCATACTGTACTTAAACTTTGTACGTAACTGTATATTAAAGAATTATTAATAAAATACCATTTACCTCTTAAAGATGTGTTCTGATTGAACTTGAAACCCATGATCACACACTAGAACAGTGGAATAATTGAACTTTTTGCAATAGCATGTTCTCCTGATGCAACATCCAATTTTTGGATTTCTGAAATTTTGCACAAACTGAGATTTTGTATCAGGAGAACATAATATCGAAAGAGGTGGCACGAATTCTCTTATCGAATAGGGATCGGAAGCCGGCAATTTTGATTAATGTACACGCATTTGTCTGGCAAAACTTCTATCTTTATGGATGTATTCGTGGTTATAGATTGTAAATCCTTGCCCATCGTATTACATGCATCAATACATTATAACTTACATCAGTATTCTTACTCAATAAGTTTTGTACTGTTATGATAAACGATTACATTAGAGTTTGTGAAAACAATATCTAATGATTCGTAAATAATAAAATAATAAGTAAGAAATGAATACAATATCATCAAGATAATATGATATACAGAACAATCATCGTAAAGCGCGTGTACAGGAATAAACGATCAGCGTAATTACTGCAGTAGGAGCAATTTATTCCTAATTATTACTTCTTAAATTGGGCGTATGTACTCGCATAGTTTGATGTTTGATAAAATCAACAACTCCACGAGGCTATTGGCTGTACCGAAGATAAATTTAACTCGGGATTCATAGCACTCTCAGACCCGAGGGTTATGAATTATTCACAAGTAGTTGTTTACATGCACGTCCTGTGGAACATCTTCGGAGTAGGCCGGTGACATAAGTGGTATTCCCGTGCGTACGTTTTATTTGCGTTCGTTATTTGAACCGAAAGTTTTAAGTACATTTCTCCGTCCGTAGCATTACAAAATAAATTTACCGAACGAAATTATTCGACGTATCAGTTCTCTCGCGTATCAACGTTCGTACGTTTGTAATCTTAATTTTGTTCGCGAGAGTCACGTGGACCACGTCGTTTATAAGTTCATGCTGTACTTTTTTTGCTGGAATCTTGTGGAACCTAGGTTTGCAATTTCGATTCCTAGGCTGGAAAAATTCAGTTTTCGCGATCTGGTGTTCCGACGATGCGTTAAATAACTCGACCCGCGATTTAAATTTTGCTAGAAAAGCACTCGACGAGTGAAACATAATCGTACATACGCAGACGTGAAAAATGTTAAATATTCAATCCCTTTATGTATTATACAAAATTGTGATTTATTTTCGCGTTTGTTTTACTATTGTCACAATAAATTACAATTTCAGTTATTTCTTGAACAGCGCGTACCTTATTCGGTGTATATAATGCTATTTATCCTAGACCAGGCATGGGCAACTGAGGCTCCCAACTTCTCCTCCGCTGATTTCGCTGTCCCCACTCCCGGCGCGTGAACGGAACGGGGAGGAGGATAGCAATACATAAACAGAATACTCGCACGAGCCATCGCGCGAGAGGATCGCTGGTGGGGGTATCCACTGGCGGAGAAGTTCGAGCCGCCGACGCCGCAGTGGCTCTAACAGCCTCAGTTGCCCATGCCTGCCCTAGACCAATTATAAGTTCTAGCATATTATATTCCAACGTAAGTATAAAAGTAATGTGTCCCACGATACTAGCAGTTGTGAAATAAAACAACAGTAAATGCTAGAGCGATATGTTCGAATAGATGGCAACAAATGTGACAAAAACCTTTACTTACAATTAACGAAGAAAGTTTAAGACGTAACGCGATACAAAATGTTCATAAACCTTTCTAAGCAAACCATCATTTACATTATGGTCTCGCGTTATTATCGATAGCGTATTTAAAGATAATCGTGCTCGTGCGAATAATCGATTCGTGGAATCTTCTTTTACTATCCGTTGCTGTCAGTGAACACATACATACATACACGCGTAATAACGCACGTGCACAAAACCGGATATTAATTTCAATTTCTACCTACAAGAGAGAAGTTAAAATCGTATTGTATATTGATATTGCGGATAAAATAAGTCGTCAAGTAAGATGCGAAAAACTAACGTTTAAGTAACGGGAGTATATTTTTATTTATATTTCGTTGATACGCTGCGTGCTTTCTCACAGATTCTTCGAGCGAATTATCCTTTCACGGCGATTGGTCCTGCACCTGACCAGCCTGCAACGATGAGTTATAATTCACATTATTACAAATATTACACTATAATTAGAATTAAAGTCAACATCGTAGATTGTTACTCACTGCCTGCGCTGCTACTGGCATACGCGGATGCGCTACTGGATGCACCGCTAGATGCACTTCCCGAAGCCCAACTGCCACTATTAGCGTGGCCAAAAGCATGATTGGGATCTATAATGTTAAAAGCATCTTTCGGTGAGTTAAAAATATATACTTGATGTACCGATTATGATTGAACTTAAATGATATGCGCGGCCTATCGTGTCCCACAGAGCAAAATTAAAACATTTTGAAAGGAACGTCTCTCGTGTTCACCAAGAACGTACAAAGGCGATTTTAGCGTCACGATACGTGATTTATGCTATCAGATTACATAAGGTCGCGTACGGTAAAAGAGCGGAAGCAGCTCGATGGAAGCGACGATTGCTATTAATTAAAAGCCGGTGTCTTTGATTTATGCGTCATTGTGTGAAAGCCTCCATCAATCACTCAGCTGTATTCGAATCTCCGTCGTTTTCGACAATCAACCTTGAAACGTTTTCCCAGCGTGAGACTATACGCGTATTCAATAAATTATGCTTCGTTTCAAGTCGAAGCTTTCTGTCCTCAAATAGTACGAGAATGCGTTTCGTCCTTATCCGCGTTATCTTTATGAATAATTAATACAGCGAGGACGATGAGTACAAAATTTATCGTTTCATTCAAAGATATTCTCACCTCCACCTGGCTCCCCACCTCCATGACCTGAACCCTGACCGCTGCCGAAGGATCCGGAAAATGCACCTGCGTGAGATCCGGCGAAGGATCCCGCGCCATAGTATCCACCTTGTCCTGGGTAACTGTCGCTTCCTCCCACTCCACCTCCGCTTCCGGTACCACGATTACCCGCTGGTCCACCAGGAAGTCCACCCCGGTTACACCCTTTAACACCGGAACAGCCTCCGCTTCCATAGGTTCCAACTCCTGCGTTTGGCGCAGGATTCGTGTCTGCGGATTGACTGTCTTCACCGGGGTACCTATTTCCCCCGGGACGAACGTTTTCACCGCCGAGAGGGTAAATATTTCCTTGCCCCGGGTTGTTTCCAAGGTTAGGAGTATCGTACGTTCCTGGCGAAAGTTTTTCCGGTCCTTCGGGATTTTTGCTATCGTTGTCACCGATCGGGATATCCCCGCGTCCTGGACTTCCGGAACAGCGGGAACAGCCTCCGAGGAAAGGATTGGCATTGCCTAAGGGTTTCGCGGCCGCTCCTGTAGAAGGAGGAGTGCTTGGACTGCCTCCAGGTTTGCCGTTGTTCCAACCTCCTGTACCTCCAATCATACCTTGGAGGAATGGATTTCCGTGGCCGAGCGGTTTCGTGGTGCTCGCTGTACCGGGTTTCCCCGAATTCCACGGTTGTTGACCACCTGGGTAAGTTCCAGTACCGGGAGTTGGTGGAACTCCGTTTAAGAACGGATTAGAGGGGTATGCTCCGCTTGGTGCCCTTCCGGGAATCTTATTCGTGTTTTCAGGCTTGTTGTAAATGTCTGGAGTACCAGCCGATGAACATCCACTGCTGCCTGGAGCACAGGGACTTCCGAAGCTTCCCGTGCCTGGAATCGGACCACTTCCACCGGGAGAAGTGCCAATTGGGGCTTGATAGGGACCATCGGGAAGAATGGGATATCCTCCTGCGGGAGAAGAAGTTTTGTTTACGCCGCTGGGTCCGTATCCAGAATCGCAGGGTGTAGGAACTGGTGATCCGCCACTGCATCCACCTCCACAGTTTCCATTGCCGCCTGGACAACCTCCATGACCAGGTCCAAGCGGTTGTTGCCCACTTCCCGAGGGACTTGAATCAGACCCGAAATTAGGCCATCCAGCACTTCCAGGTGAAGTTCCCTGTGCTCCAGGTTGGTATCCAGGTTTCGTTGTCGGAATACCTCCGTGCGGATGCTGTCCACTTCCCGAGGGACTTGCGCCGGATCCGAAATTAGGCCATCCAGCACTTCCAGGTGAAGTTCCTTGTGGCGCAGGTTGGTATCCAGGTTTGATTGTCGGAATACCTGCGTGTGGCTGCTGTACACTTCCCGAGGGAACAGCTCCAGATCCGTAATTAGGCCATGCAGCACTTCCAGCTGAAGCTCCCTGTACACCAGGTTGATATTCAGGTTTCGTTGTCGGAATACCTCCGTGCGGGTGTTGTCCACTTCCCGAGGGACTTGCGCCGGATCCGAAATTAGGCCATCCAGCACTTCCAGGCGAAGTTCCGTGTGCGCTAGGTTGGTATCCAGGTTTCGTTGTCGGAATACCTGCGTGTGGCTGCTGTCCACTTCCCGAGGGAGTAGCTCCTGATCCGTAATTAGGCCAACTACCAATTGTAGGAGAAGTTCCCTGTGCTCCAGGTATCGCTGTTGGTATGCCTTGATATGGAACGCTTCCAGGTTGAAGTTTGGATGTTCCCGCGGGACCATAATTGCCTCCTGGACTTCCTACGTTACTCGATGCAACAGCACTGGCACCTGCATTTGCGTGGGCGATTCCGTAGCTGGGAGTACTACCCGATCCATAACTTGGATTGGGGAAACCAGGTTTACCGTTCGGTCCGTAAACACCAGTTGTACTATGTCCCTTTATGCCGGTATTTGTACTTGGAGGAACGGTGCTTCCAGTTCCGTATCCTGGGTGCGCTCCACCGTATGGTCCGGTGGCACCTGGAGAACCAGACGTTGCTGATTGTCCAAGTGGAGCACTGCCGAACGGAACGCTAGTTGAGTGCACAGGACTTTGCGTCGGCGTGTATCCCTGAGGGGAACCAGGATGTGGTCCAGTTACGTAAGTCGGCCTGGAACCTCCTACACCAGAATGTGCGCCGCCAGAAACAGGTCCCGTGCTTCCAGGTAATCCTGGTGTCGTACCAACGGCGCCATGAGGAGCTTTGTTAACATTAATGTAGAACAGGGGTGAATCTCCATCGGAGTGCCCTCCGCGTCCAGGAGATGGTCTGCGAGATCCTTGCGGAACGTTTGCAGATGGTGCTCCGCAATTGTTGCCGCTACCAGTTCCAGAACATCCAGTGGGTGTTCCATGAGGATTATACTGGCCAGTTGGACTTCCTGGAGAATTCGGAGATCCGTTTCCGTATGGAGTACTGCTGGTTGCAGTTGTTCCGGTTCCAGCGTATTTGATGGGGCCTCTATTCGGAGATGCACCTGCATACGGATTATTGTATTTAAAGCGTCTGATTTTCCTTTCTACCGATTAAAATAATTTGTGAAAGAAATTGCTAACCTTGGCCACAGCTGGAGCCCGGCTGAGAACTTCCTCCTGAACAACCCGAGCCTGTAGCAGGTTCGTTCCAACTCGAAACGGGTTTCGGCGTAGTTCCAAATATCCCGGGAGTGGTGGACCCTTGTACTTGATTCCAACTCGTGGACGGATTCGAACTTCTTCCGAATGCGCTAGGAGTTGATACTATGTGAGTTTGATCCCAGCTACCAGCAGGCTTTGGCGATGTTCCAAACGGTCCAGGTGTACTGACCCCATGCCCCTGATCCCAACTACCAGCAGGCTTCGAAGTAGTTCCATATGCACCAGGAGAATTCCCAAGAGGTCCCTGATTCCAAGTGGATGCTGGTTTCGATGGAGTTTCAAATGCTCCTGGTGTAGTTCCTCCGTGTCCTTGATCCCAACTACCAGCAGGCTTCGAAGTAGTTCCAAATGCTCCAGGAGCATTCCCAAGTGGTCCCTGATTCCAACTGGACGCTGGTTTCGATGGAGTTCCAAATGCTCCTGGTGTAGTTCCTCCGTGTCCTTGATCCCAACTACCAGCAGGCTTCGAAGTAGTTCCAAATGCTCCAGGAGCATTCCCAAGTGGTCCCTGATTCCAACTGGACGCTGGTTTCGAAGGAGTTCCAAATGCTCCTGGCGTAGTTCCTCCGTGTCCTTGATCCCAACTACCAGCAGGCTTCAAAGTCGTTCCAAGTGCTCCAGGAGAACCGCCACTGGGCCCCTGGTTCCAACTGGGAGCTTGTTTTGAAGGAGCCCCATATGTTCCAGGAGAACCACCGGTAGGTCCCTGATTCCAACTGGGAGCTGTTTTCGAAGGGGTCCCAAATGCTCCAGGAGAACCACCACTAGGCCCCTGATTCCAACTGGGAGCTGCTGTCGAAGGAGTCCCAAATGCTCCAGGAGAACCACCACTGGGCCCCTGATTCCAACTGGGAGCTGCTGTCGAAGGAGTCCCAAATGCTCCAGGAGAACCACCACTGGGCCCCTGATTCCAACTGGGAGCTGCTGTCGAAGGAGTCCCAAATGCTCCAGGAGAACCACCACTGGGTCCCTGATTCCAACTAGGAGCTCCTTTCGATGGAGACCCTGGCCCTTGATCCCAACTACCTCCAGGCTTTGGACCGTTTACGTTACCCCAACTTCCTTCGGGTCGATGACCGTCGGCACCTGTACCGAGTCCTTGATTCCACGGATTTCCAGAACCCGGTTGTTCTCCATAGCTTCCCGGATGCTGTGCGCCAGGAGTTCCGATACCAGGATGCCCTCCTTTAACTCCCGGTTGCCCGGAGCCCGAACTACCCGCGTAAGCGCCACTGTCAAAATCAGTCGCTCCTAATTTATGTACTCCTGATCCAGAATTCGATCCTTTGCCGTGACCGTGACCGTGATGCGTCTTACTAGGCCTATACTGTCCATCGTCGCAATCGTCGTCGTCCTCCTCCTCCTCCTCCTCGGTCTCTTCCTCTTCCTTCTCCCAATAATCGTCGTCCTCGTATTTACATTTGGAACATCCATCCCCATTTCTGTTCCCCCGACCACCTTTGGTACCATGTTCGCCGGCAGTGTTCGAATCAGGTCCGTTGTAACCGGGGAACCCGGAGGTGTCGTAGCTGCGAATTCCTTTGTGTCCGTCGTAGCCCCCGGCGATTCCAGGAAAATTTCCCGCAACTCCGAAAGCATTCGCGTTCGCGCTACTACTCGCTAATGCACCTGCATTCGCACCTGCATATGCGCTCGCGGAAGCGGATGCACTGCCTGTTGGAAAATTAAAGTTAGAAGATATTAGTTTTAATAGAACGTTCAATTCTAATCGAGTGTATAATGGTTTTGGTAAAATTCTTTTTTATTTGTTCTAGCGTAACTGTATAATTTTCTCACATCGGTGCAGTTTAAAAAGGAAGAAGGAATTAACGCCACGAAAATAAACTTGAGACGTACCGAATGCTGCGTTACCGCTTCCACCGTTCGTCCCGTGTGCCCCTGAAAAATTGTGAGCGCCGTATATGGTGAATCAGGTACGTCGCCTTGTACATATTAATAACACATTACGAACAGAAACGATACATAGGAATCCGATTGTTCGATATAAATGTAATTGATGCGAACGGAACGTCGCGTAACTAGAAATTAAACTTCAATTGACATACCAATCGAACTATCAATAGACGAACACGAGTCAATCGACGCGTCGAATTCACAGTCAATTTTCTTTAAATCAAACGAGTTGTGATAAAATACTACGCAATTACGATTGATTTATACGAAGCTCCCGTGCGATGTACATTTACAGTTACTAAAAAGGAAAATCTGTAATTTTTCCACAGCACGAATGAAAAAAAAAATTATGTTACGATTAAACCAGACTGTCAATTTAATAAATATCCCGATTTCGGCGTCGCACGCGGTTTAATAGATTTCAACCTCGATTAGCGTTAGCCACCTGACGGTCCCCCTACGGCACTCGAACGCGTTAATTAAACGGCGGTGAAGAGCCCCGGGGAGATCGACTGGATCGAACAAAGGCTACGCTAGATTATTCACCTGGGCTGGCAATGATCGTCGCGAGCGCAAGGACGACGACGACGACGGGTCGCACTGTGCGTATCATCTCGATCATCTCGAGATTATCTGCCTTCTCTGTAACACGCCTCACTCGATGGAATCCTTTGTCGTTTCTGCGTTCACGAACCTCGCACCATTGCCAAGAGAGACCCGGTCGAATACTTCTTTATATAAGGATACCCCCGGCGGTGAAAGGATCTATCCCACGGCGAGCGACCGCGACCCCGCAGCATCCCCCCGGACGCGAAAAACTCGCGTGTTTCGTGTGGGTGGCAATGAGTAATAATTGTCTAACTCTTTTTCAAGCCGTCGGTGATCCGCGCGATATAGTGGAAACGGTGCGACTGGTTTCGCGTCGAGGACTACGTCATCAGCCGTCAGGAGTTTCCCCGACGAGGCTCGATTCCCCTCACGTTCCTCGCCGGGAGGATCATGCAAATTGGAGCGTGAGCCTCTGGTTCCTGCGACAAATTTACGACGGCATCGAGGAATATTTATTGCGACCGGCTACATTCCTGGCCAATGATTTTGGTCATGTATTTTGAATTGCCAAGGCGCGGGCATTCTGGCATTCTGTTTGACAACACAATGCGTGGCCTCGAGAGAACGAAGTTCTATGAGAGAATAGCGGATCATGGGCCTCGAGAATCTTTCTGTGCTCTCTCATAAGCAGATAACGTGCCACGCCGTGGCGCCATTAAGGGGCATCTGAAGAGGTGAAATGGAGGTATATGAAATGCAAATCGCACTTATATGGGTTAAGGAACATCCTTTTATCTACATTACTGTCTTTTAAGGAAAACAGAAACCATACGAGGGTTTCTCATATTTCAGATAATACGCACCGCATCCTGGAATGCCTGTGATAATAAAGTTAATGTAGTTTTCAGCAGAAATCATTTTCGTCGTCGAGAGATTATTGGTATGTTAAGGAACACGTGGAAAAAACTGTTCTACGATTGATGGCAACTCCAAGGCATTCGACGCGTTGACAAATAAGTCATCGACTGGGTCGTGTAGCGTGACACATTATCGATGTTGGAAAGCACACCTTAAAAGAACCGGAAAATCGTGTTATAGAAACACGCTGATTAAACTTTAATGCGAATTATAAATACCATTCGTACCATGCGAAACTTGTGCGATACGCATTAAAACACGCGCGAGGTGCTTGTCCTTCCGGAAAATGATTTTTATTCGTTTGGAAACAAAACTCCAGGAATGCTTTTACATTTGAAACGAGTCTTCTGTCTCGAGTGGCGTGCGATCTCAGGACACCCTGTATTGAAGCAGAAATTATTGGCTTCCTTGACACGATTTTATCGCGAATGACGAGATGCACGATCGAGACACTATGACTTCCGTTTAACAATAAGAATCAGTTTTACAAAACCGTACTCTGATCGCGTTTCATGGAATTTTAAGTGTCGCCGTGATTCGATGATATCAACGCCTCCACGCTTTTTCCATGGATTTCGAGGAAGACGAAGAAGAAGGCGAAACGAATACTCATTGTGTAATAATATCGCATGATCGCAGAATTATTTATAGACCGTGCGCTTTGTTACAGCGTTCCTGCGAGCGTCGATATCCTGGATGAGGGACAGATGGAATTATAATTAGGAAAAGTCATGTGGATAATGCATTGCTGGGTTTTTTTTCTCTTTAATTACAAGCTTCTCGCGATGCTTTAATGAGAGAAATACCGCGGAGCGCATCCGCGTTTGTTAATACAGACACGACTTTTATCTCTTTTTACAAAACTTTAACGAGAATCGCCTTAAAACTCGTAACTCGACATTGATAAAGTGTATTGCATGGAACTGTTAGTCCGATAAAGAATAATAATACATGCTCCTTGGTAAACTCCTTTCAATTTCGTTACTTTGTTAAATACGCAATTATATCATGGATTGCATTCTCAATCTTTTTACGATCCCGATCAAGTGTTTTGAATTTCCCGCCAATCGAACGCGAGCGACATCGAGACCAATTCTCGAATCGTTATCGATCGCCGCGCCGCGTCGACGCACTTTTCGTCGAGAAGAATCTGGTGACGCAGGGTAACGAGTGGCAAGAATCCTCCATGGCGGAGTTCGTGGATCCCGCTGAACAGAGTACCTGAAGTAGGTGAGTTTACCTGATTGTTTTCTCGCCGCTATAGACTCAGGCACACAATGCACGCATACCTTGGAACGCCTCGTAGTATTACACTCAATTTCGTAAAACGCGTAACGCAAAAAGGAGACAAATATAGCTCTCGCGCGTTATTCGAATTCTTCGTCGAACGGACTAGTGATACTGGCGGCTAGAACGCGGTAGTTCCGTTACCGCGGTTTCTGTGGCAAGTATCGAACGAACAGCCGATTGTTTCGAATATTCGAATGCGATTGTATAATCGATAGAGTACAGATTGTAGGTTTGCACTGAGAAGCATGATGAGAACTATAATTATACTGCGTGCTTAACCCCGAATTATTGCAACGAATACCATTTTTCCCGGTATTTCGAGAGCGTTACTTTGCAGAGCATAAGATCATCGATGTAGGATGCACGCGATGGACATAATGTTCTAAATTACGTGTTGCAGAGTTAGCATCCTGTTTGTACAATATGGGTGACTCGGATGACGAGTACGATAGAAAGAGGAGAGACAAATTTCGTGGTGAACGAACGGAGTCCTATTCCAGGGAAGGACGGAGAGATGATAGGAGGAGGGACGATTGGGTCGATAGGTAATTATGATGGAAAATTGTTCTGGAAGCGAGTATTTACTTACAACGTACAACGATTAAGTTTGAAACATCAAATTTATTTGTATGTAATCGTAATTGATGGATTTATTTCAGGGAGTGGTCCAGCCGCCCCAGGCAACGCCCGGATTATCGAGAGTACCGTGGCGGCGGAGGGGGTGGGCGAGATAGATACAGCCCTGCGCGATCTCAGGAGATGGCACCCCCTATGAAGAGAATGCGAGCTGACTGGGACGATCGACCCAGATACGGACACGATTACTATGGTGGAGGGGGAGGCGGCGGAGCGAGCTCGTGGGGTCCGGATCACTACCCACCCCCCCATCATGGTAATCATCACTACGGGAACCATGGTAACAGCAGCAGGTTCGTTTTTGTTTTAGTAAACAATTTTGACTGCCGATGAAACACAAACGATATTGCAATGAAAAGGACAGGATACATTGGAATCATGCAAAAGAGGAGTCGTTTTACTCCGAGACTGCTGGCCAGATTAAGGTCTTGTCACCACGGAAGGTGGTTTTTGGATAATCGTAATATTCTTTATCCGTTACAGTCGGGAGGTGGCGGGGAATTTCAGCAACTCGAACGTCGAGACCCAGCCACCGATGATGTCGTTTAAAGCATTCCTCGGAACTCAAGAAGACACGATTACCGACGAAGAGGCCATTAAACGTTACAACGAGTACAAACTGGAATTCCGAAGGCAGCAGTTGAACGAGTTCTTTGTCGCGCACAAGGACGAGGAATGGTATATTCTTCTTTTCAATAAATCATTTTCGGTATCTATTGGAGCAGAAACTGTTGGGGGTGTGTGTAGTGGCTTTATAATTTTTGATGAATTGCAGACACAATTTTGTCGGTAATTTCAAGCAATATGACCAGCTCTGTCTATCCCTACAGCGTACAGCCGCCAACGCCTTATGTCATGGGCACAGGTCGCCTCGCTCGTTTATTTTTTCGTACGATATTTTATGCATATCGCGTCACGCGCATCGCAGAAGACTCGAGGTGTCTGTTAGGTAGTTAAACGAGAATGCGAGCTGGGCGCGCAAAGCCCAAAATAACGCTCGCGGTAGGCCGCGTTCTAAACCCGCTTAATTATTTTCGAATTTGAAAATCTATACTATCGTTACCGATATACTTCCGAGTCAACGAGAAAACTGAATGCGAGTTAAAATATCAGACTGCTCAGGTGAGGCTTCATTCTGTAACTGACCAATGTTGACAATAAAATCGTACTCTTATAATTTTCGTGCCGGGAAACGGTGATTTCATTAATACTTCATCGTGAAGGATTCTTTCGCACTACTAGATACGGATGGGAAATACGCGTCGAAAGCTTTTACGTTTATAATTTATGATTTACATCCAAGTCCCGCCGCGATAAATCTATCGATCGCAATTCAATAAATCACTCTGTGATCAAGTTCATTAATCATCTCTTGCAATTACAACGCTCACGATTAAATAGCACGTCTCGTGCAGGTATATACACGTATACATTGTACAAACATCGAACGTTTTTATATACCGCATATTACTGAGATCAAAATGAGTAATGATAATTCCAATGTAATTTTGCAACATGTAAATACACTGTCAATCTTCGAAATCTACGCCCGTTTGCTTTAACCGAGGAATTATGCTTCCAAGCGTACATACATTAATATTGCTTTTCTTATCCATCGTCAGGTTCAAAATAAAGTATCACCCCGAAGAGTCAGTGAAGAGAAAAGATGAGCAAGTAACTGCCCTTAAGGTAAGGACACCTGTAGTTCGTAAATTACTTACTTCAATAACATATAGATCGATTTTATTTTCAAACGTCTCATTTTACAGAAACGCGTGGATGTTTTCCTGGAAATGTTGACCGTGCAAGAGATAGACAAAGTGTCCGTTGACGCTGATCAAGCCGATGGTTTGTTACACTTGTTAGACGCGGTAGTTATTAAATTGGAAGGTGGCACGGAAGAAGACTTACAAGTTTTGGACGCCAAGCCAACGAATACAATAATACCCAAGGACCCCTCAAAGGACAAAGAGGAAGCAAAAAGTAAATTTGGGACCGAAAAGAAAAGTGATAATAGGTATAGATCGGAGCGTACCGCTGCGGCAAAAGAATCAAAGGAAAAGGAAGCCGATTTTTATGATGCACTTTCCAGCGATGCTAGTAAAACCGACGAAATCTCTCGAGCAGATAAAGTGTGCAAAAATGGACAGAGTACCGATGCCGAAATCAAGAGCCCGGAGAAGAGCGAGAGCGTGACAGGCGAATCGGAAAAAATGGACGAGGAAGTGGAAAAGAACAAACAATCGGAAGATAATGCAGATGAGGTAAACAAGTCGGAAGAGGTTAACCCTAAGAAAAGAAAGCGCACCGAGAGTAACAGTAGCAGTAGCAGCAGCAGTAGTAGCAGTAGTTCCTCCGGAAGTGAAAGGGAAACGTCGGAAACGCCAAAGGAAGAGACAGGTAAGTGATAATTACAATTAGCTGTTGATACAGCAAATTTCTCGAGATCTTACGGTGCTTAAATTCTCTTCCTCAGCTGCGATTGAAAAGACGGAAATCAATAACGAGAATACGGATAAACACGAGAATGAGGAAGAGCAGGAGGTTAAAACTGAAGCTGAGGCACCTGAATCAAAGAAGACTACTATAGAACCGGAAACGGTAATCGATCTAGCCAGCGAAGACAAGGAGAAGGAACCCAGGGCCCTTCACAAGACTAGCAGCATTTTTCTGCGTAACTTAGCGCCGACCATCACGAAAGCCGAAGTTGAAGCGGTTAGTTGTGCTTTTTAAGAACACTGTGGTTAGGGATTGAATGATAAAATACCTGAATATATTACAAAACAGATGTGCAAACGTTTCCCTGGTTTTCTACGAGTCGCGATAGCTGATCCGCAACCGGAGAGGAGATGGTTCCGGCGTGGGTGGGTGTCTTTCGAGAGACAAGTGAATATCAAGGAAATCTGCTGGAGCTTGAACAATATCCGGGTAAGTAAGATTTTCTATTGACCAACGAACAGTGAAATATTGATACTGATGTTTTGTTTCACCCGTAGCTACGAGATTGCGAATTGGGTGCTATAGTGAACAGAGATCTGTCGCGTCGTATTCGCACAGTAAACGGTTTGACATCTCATAAACAAATAGTCCGGCATGATATTAAACTTAGCGCGAAAATTGTTCACAACTTGGATAACAGAGTTGGATTATGGAATGAGGATAAGAAGGACGAAAGTGCAGTTAAGCGAGAGGAAGACAACGAAAGTAAACGCGAGGTTGAACAAGCTGTGAGTTGAGTTTAACCTTCTCGTTACAGAATTAAATCTATACGTTCTTTTCGTCAACATTTGTAGCTGTAGGGTTACGTATTGTCGTCGAAGGGTCATTACTGTCGATTCATTTAGAATCGTTTACCGTGATAAAAGACCTACAAACTTGCTGACGGATAATTGTCGATGCCTCGATGGGCCTAGAATATATAAATAATATCTTACGTCTTTCCAGGCTTTTGGATTGTCATCGAAAAATCCAGTATTAAAAAATATTACGGACTATCTGATCGAGGAAGCATCCGCCGAAGAGGAGGAACTATTAGGCATGTCCGGTGATCAAGAAGAAGGACAATTAGGCGGTGACGGGGATGGCCCGATCGAAAGGGATCCGACTCTCATCGAAGTACGTATCGCACAACGTAAAGCATATAATCGATTCTTTAAATCTTTCGTGTCTTTAGGTTCTGGACAGATTAGTTCTCTACTTGCGAATAGTTCACTCTGTCGATTATTACAACCATTGCGAGTATCCAAACGAGGACGAAATGCCGAACAGGTGCGGCATAATGCACGTCAGAGGATCACCGCCAACTGCCAAAGTATCCAGTACCGAGTTATCAGAATATTGTCGCAACTTTGAAAGTAAAATGGCTGCTTTCCTTCAACCAGTGGCTACCTTGTCAACCGAGGAATTCGATAAACTCGGCGCGAAAAATGCGGAGGCGTATCCTTTCATTAGTTCATTCGCGTTGAAGAATATTTCTTTTGTTCGCCTATTTTACTCTTATTTTCCTGAACCTGTACATTTAGCGAGGTCGAGAAGTTCGTTCAAGCGAATACGCAAGAACTGTCAAAGGACAAATGGTTGTGTCCATTGAGCGGGAAAAAATTCAAGGGTCCCGATTTTATTCGAAAACACATTTTCAACAAGCACGGCGAAAAAGTGGCGGAAGTAAAAGCGGAAGCAGAGTACTTCAATAATTATTTGAAGGATCCGAAGAGACCTCAGCTACCTGAGCATCCTGGCAACAAGGCACCGCCGAGAGAGGGGCCCCGCGAAGGGTTTACGCCTTACGGGTGTAACACGTAAGTGTCGAGTCGTTTTTACTCAGTACCCGTGTAATACTTTCAATCATTCTAATTGTAACTATGCTAATGATCGATCACCTCTGTCATCTAATCATATTAAAGATAATCTCTACCTACCTGTTTTGCGTAATACTGTATTAATGAGGGAGAAAAATGTATAATACAGACTGTAATTTCGTTTTACAGATTCGGAAATTACGGAGGCGGCGGCGGCGGCGGCGGCGGCTATGGAGGTGGTGGCAGAGGAGGAGGATACGGTTCGGGCTACGGTGCAGGATTCGGTGGAGGAGGATTTGGGATGCCCCGTCCGAGTCGTGGCGGCTTCAACAGAGGACGGTAAGACATTTGATATTTCTCTTTCGTACCGCTCGCTACTCCCGACGCATTCGTTGCTTCCGCTGGAACAGTCTGCAAGGTGATAAAACGTGCCAGACCTCTCGCGTGCCAGAAACTTAGCGATCGAGTTGAATTAACGACCGGAGTGTCGCGTGTCGCATTAGTACGGCACATTGAACGTGGTGATACGCTGTTTTCCAGGGCTGCTCCGGATTCGACCTCGAGGGCTATTGTTAGTTATAATGACTTGGACCAGCCAGATATGGACATGTTTATATGAAGTTTTGTCGAGTCTTTACCGCGGGTCTAATGCAAATGGCATAATAAAACTTAAGCAATATCGGACAGTCGTGCCAACAGATTTATATCTGGATTATGTAACACAACAGAGAAAGTAAAGTGCAGCTTCTTGTCAACTACGAAATAAGTGATGACAAATTTTTGATTAAAGAGAAATGTGTTACAAAATCAGCACACTATTTTTATTCGCTATGTTGACCGGATGATTCGTAAGAGTTAATCGGAGACGCATCGAGATCCAAATATTTTTCGTTCTATGTATATATTGAAAGAGAAAAAAAAGAGACATACGTACGGTACGTATTTTCGTAAAAAAAATTTTATATACACAGTACTGGTAGATCGTATTCGCCCGTTTCTACCAATACTGAAAGAGAGTCAGTGGATCGATCGATGCTGTAATCATATAACAAAATGAAATAGTAAATAAAACTATTTGTTACTGCTTACGTGTGACTTTATTTTACATCCCATATTTCCGTTTGTATCCTATGCCCAGTTGGTCGTACGTAACGCATTACGATCGCACTCCAAATTTTTTCAGAATGTCACAGGTTTATTTTCGCGCTAACCAGATTGACGTGTCTCACCGTTCATTGAGTCATTTAAACTGCTGTTCGAATTGTTTAAACTGTTGTTCGATATTGCAGTGGCGGTGGAGGGGACTTCCGACCTGTCATTCATTATCGCGATCTCGATGCGCCGAGGGAACCGGACGAGTTTCTATAGACTGTTCCGAACCGAGGAAAAATATTCTCCGAGTACATGGACCATCGGCCCCGGCGATATTAACGTGAAATGTGCGTATTCTGTATATGTATATATTTAACGTATCAATAGCCGTTTATTAAGATAACAAGACTAGGTAGGCTTTTCGAAGGAATCCCTAAAGACTTTGTCGTATCGGGCACTCGTGGATTTTATACAAAAATATAACTACTAATAGTTTAAGTCTTAGGTGTACAATAGTATGCACGTTAAAAAATAATTCTTGATTCGGCAGTATATGCTACGTAACAAGTACACATATGTATATTCACTCGACGAATACGTTGTAGCAAAAATTCTTCTCACCGCTAATAAAGTCTACGACATATCGCTGAAAATGTATCATTGACCCGATTTATCTCGCGCAACCGATGTCGCAGTAAAATCATTTATTAGGCGTCCACGAATATCTTGTCTATACAGCACGATTATATACATTAATTACATTTATCCGTATAAAATACTGTAGCGCGCCACGTGCCACTCTGTCGGAGTAGAGCCGTGGCGGGAATAAAAAATAAAAGAAACAAATTAAGAGAATCGATCTTTACAATGCCTCTCATCCGTCCCGTCACCGCAATCGTCGATTCCGTTGCACTTCATCCCCTTCGTTATGCACCTACTGTTTCTACGCGAAAAGAAAATTGTTGCGTAACGATAATAAATTATTATTGACTTGTTGAGGGTCATCTATCACCCTTAGGATCATTGGACTTACTGGCATGTAAATTCGTGCTTATTGCACCGGCCTTGGCACCCGTGAGGTTCGTCCGAACCATCGGCACAGTCTGTCAAACCATCGCAGAAACGAGCCTTCAATATGCACTGGCCGTTGCTGCACGTGAACTCGTTTTCCATGGGGCACGCTAATACCAACGACAATAATTACCGTTAACTCCCAGCCTGCGAATCTGTTCAAAGTAATGCGAGAGAGAGAGAGGCACCTCGATCATGCAATTTTACGCGATTTTGCTAAGCTAGAAATGTAAAAAATCATCAAAAACGAGAATCATGCACGTGGGTTAGATCGTTCACGAAAATTGCGAACACTTGTATCACTCAACGTCAAAGCTTTTCATTAGTTAATCAACGAAGCGTGCGTGGCATGCGAAATATGTATGCATTCCAAATACAAATTTGGTACTCACACCAACCGAGATTACGACCTACGAAGGAGAAAAGAAAAAAAAAGAGATTGAGAAAGCCCTTCACCGGGGAGATCGTGTGCTCTAACTAATAACAGCGCGAGTATCTACGAATAAATGGAACTACTGTAGATGACTGTGTGACGGAATCGTTTCCCCGCGATTATCCGTAATATTTCACATCGTGGAGAATATGTTTATAATTATTCCAGTTGCTCCCGATAATCAGCGAATCGCCGCAGTACGCTTCTCGTTATAGCAATAAGGAGACGAGTATCTTACCTAACGTGCAATTAATCTCGTCGGCCGCGTCCCAGCAATCTATCTTCCCGTCGCATCTCTTTTCCAACGGAAGGCAGGAAGTCTCGTTACCGCACTGGAAATGCGTCTCCAGATTGCAGACTGTAAGAAACGCGTCGGAATTTATCGCTAAGTTGATCTTTGAGCTGCGTCTCGCACAGAGTCGCAGACATCATTTCGAATTACGCATTGTCCAAGTTATATTGTTCTTTTTACCTAAGAGCCATTTATATCAGTTCGCATGGCGTAATATCCGCGCCGTAACAAACTTAAGGAATCGTAAAAGTGTTGAGGCGCCCATGATGCACATAAACGCGTAAGGTCTTTAGCCGGGAGATTACGATGAGGGGTATATCAAAAAGTAGTAAATGGAAGCCTCGCAAAACAGTGGCAAAGTAGGAAAGCCAATAACAGAAAGAAGTTATAGGTTGCGAAAAACTGGGGTAATGCGATATGCGTACACCTACCACAATTGTGCTCATCCGAATGGTCATAACAATTCATGTGCCCGTCGCAATGCTTCTCCAGAGGGATGCACAAGGTGTTCGAGCACGTCCACTCGTCGTCCAGGCAATAATGATCGACCTCCACGCACCTTTTGAATAATTAAACGGATGGATATTGAACGCATGATACACTTTTTCTTCGATCGTAGACAAAATAAAATAAGAACCAGAAAAAAGATACTCTATAGCAATGGTGGCCAAATCGTGACTCGCGAGCCAAACCTGGCTCTTCTAGACATTTTGTATTATTCTTATTGTCAGTCCTACCTGAGAACACGTAATAGCGACAAGTCAAATTTCAGTCGGCATTGCAGCACTGAATTGCCTATCGAAAAAAATGGAATATAATGGACTTGTCGTTATCGCGTGTTCCCTTTCTCCTATATGTATACTATGCGTATGTATATGTGTGACAACATATGTATAAAATAATGATTAAATAATGCATTGCAAACATTTGTAATGTATTAACTACACAAACTACCGATCAAATCGAAGATATGGAAATGCGTATTATGGCTCTCTAGTATTTCTGATAGACGAAATATGGCCCCTGCCATGATGAGGTTTGGCCACCACTGCTCTACAGGAAAACAAATTGTGATTCGAATGTTGCACAAAACCTTGATACCAATTTTCCATAGGTCAGAATTCTAATCTGAAGTTTTTGTCCAGTATCGGTTACGCGGCGCGTTAGTCTATTAGAATAATTTAAAAAACGTTCGAACAGCGGTGGTTCTACAGAGTATTCAAAAACGAACCTGAAAGCATCCACGTCGAGACGATGGCACTTCTGCTTGTTAATAAGGCAGAAACCGGCGCACCCTGTAGGATCCTCGTGATCGAGGCCGAGTCTGCAGATCGGTACCTCCTCGTCCACGAGGGCCACGCAAACTTCCCCTGTTACGCAGTCGTCGCAGTATCTAGTGCTGTTGCCGGTCGACATACTCGCGGCTTCCGTTTCCGTTTCCGTCACCGGCGGAGTGCTCTCCGGAAATGATGGGACGCCGTTTAAAAGGACACCCGCGACGGAGGTACTACTCGCGGACGACGTCTCGTTTCGCTCGTCATTCTCCGCCGTGGGGATGAACATTCGCGCGGGTACCGCGCCATTGCTCGAGGAGTTGTTGATAGTTGACGACCTCAGGTACTGCTGAATAATCTGGAGCTTCTCAGGCTCTGCGAACACGATATCGTTGCACAGGAAACTGATAAAGGGAAAAGTTCGGGGAGACGGGAGGCGATGTTATGTTTTCCGTCGCTAAAGAAGTACTTTGTATCGAGGTAGCGATTCCTCATCAACGAGCCAGCAAATAAACGAAAGGTGCCGATGCAAAGAAGAGAAAATGATAAATCGACTTAACGAGCGTCAAACGCGAGCGCCCTGCTTTGTTAAAGAATGAACAAGAAGCCTCGAGTCGAACCTTGCCGGCCAGAAATAACTCTTTGCTCGAGAAATAAGCGGTCAACGCCTCTTGCCATTTCTCATCATACACTCCACGTGCTTCTGCGTGGACTGGTCTTTAACTCGATCGTGCCATCGGACACGTAGGAAACGGCGCACTGTTGACCCAGCGGTTAAATTCATCTCATTGCCACAATTGCTATGCCTCGTCGAATTAAACCTCGGCGAGAGCTCTGCCCGTTGCTCGCGCGCAGCTTAATTACGCGTACCCAGCCATGGAAGTACTGGACGAACCAACGTTAATTATGTTAGAGAGACGAAGGTGTCGGTACGGCTTTGAATCAAGGTTTCTTCTTTCTGTACATACATACATACATCAGTGCACTCACCGAAAACGATATAAAGAGCGATCGCACCCACTCCCAGGAGCACTAGGATAACGATCAGCAATAGGACGAGAGACCTGGTGCATCCGGAACTCTCGAGAGGACGGGCAAGGTGCAAAGTCCATCCGTGACGATGCTTGTCGAGCCTGGCAGGGTGCGGTGGTGGCTCGCCACGAACACTTCGTCGTAAATTAACGCGATTTTGAGAGGACGGGGTTTGCGTTCGCACCGGGAGGGAATACGCCCTCTGAAATGTCAAATCAGATTGATAAGTTTTAGCGTATGTTTGTACGAACTAGTTCGAATAATCTCGCGAAGTACAAAGTATTATTTGTATTTTACAAACGGGTTACGTCAGTCCGAGAATCTGAAAAAAAAGATTGGTCAAGATTTGAGAATTGTTTACCTGAAGCTCGGCCATCTGTGCTGCATTCTCCTGGAACTGACGTTCTTCCCGCTAATTCCGCGGCAATCGCGTTTTTAGCGGTTGCGAGATAACGCTCGAAGATTTCTCGAAAGTAAACAGAAGCGGGACAGCAATCGCTAGATACCGGGAACTAGCGATTTATCGCGCAACGAGTAGGGAAAAAATCATACTCCAGATGCACGGAGCAATTCGTCGATTCAAAAAAGTATTGGCTCGCGGCGCGGATTACGATCGGCGTTTTGCTTATTACAAGATCGTTGTTGACTTTGTTTACGGCACCGCAAACGCGTTAAATATAGCCCCGAGACCGAGAAGCGATGCCAAAGAAAAGAATCACCGCTATAAAGAATTCTGCGAACGAGACTCCGCTGAAAATTCAAAATTGCGTTGCGGTGTAAGATCGCGAAATAGAGAAATTCGTCAAGAAAATACTCCTATCGGAAGAAGCCGTTTGTTGTTTCTTGGAACGTTTTAACAAATCACATTCTCCAAACAGTAGTGCCCCACCAACTCCAACAAAATCGACTCGCAAATCTATATTGAGCATTTTTACTTCCCTTTATCGGACGCACGCTCTTATTTCCATTACCGCGATTAATCCATCGCTGTGATTTCCCCGTAACGTTCGACTTCTCCAGACTTCACCGTTCGAACGTTTCTCTGATCCACGCGTTTGGCCGTGGGTTACGCGAATACGAAGCTTTCGTACCGTACGCGGCAATAGTCCGAGTCGAACTGACACACTCTCCCTCTCTCTCTCTCTCTCTCTCTCTCGCTCGCCAGTGTTTTACCTGCGCGCGTTAAGTACGATCGACCATTCCCGCAACTCGTACTCGTTTTCTGTTAGACCCGCAAAAATCCTTCGATCGCGTGCTCGATCACCGAATCTCGACTAACGGGGCCTCTCTCGCCAGCGCCGCCGATTTCGTTCCGCTGGATTTCATGGATACACGGGGAGACTCCTCGGTGCCGGTAGAAACGCTCGGCGATGGCAAAAGGCGGTAGACGCTCGGCGTCTGGCTATAGATAGACGTTTTCCACTTCCGCTCCGTTTTGCTTCTTTAGGGCGGAGAGAACGATAGAACACGGCCAGACGCGCCGCGATTTCTACGGTCAAGAGGGTCGTCCGGTCGACGGTACTACTCGGAGAGGAAATGGACTATGACGGGATAGATGTTTTGAATCTTCGTCAACGCGAACATCGCTACGACATATCTATATTTGGAATTAACTACGGGTCCTGATACCGTCAAACTTTAATACTGTTGGTCCTCTATCGTTTTGTATCGATGGAATATAAATGGATCGCGAGAAAGATCGAGAAGAAAGCGTCGAAAGGTATTTTTGCACCGAAAGAACTCCGCCCTTTATGTTACACGAAATTGATCTAATTTTCCAATGATGATACTTGGCCATTATCAACCTCGAATTAGATAGTTAACGCTTAAACGTTAGGAACTTATAGGATAACCTAATACAAACGGATAAAGAATAAACGGGCACGAAGATGAGATCCAAGGTTCCGTGCTCAACAAGAATGGCAAACGGTGGCGACCATGGAACGTAAAAGAGGTAGACGTACAAAAAGACGCTGGTGTTTCCGTTGCGAGAAGTCATTAGTAGTCCCCAGTTGTTCGCACCAGGTGGGCAGCAGAGCTCAAATGATCGACACTACCACCATCCCCTTTTCACGGAGTTCCTCGACCGTTCGTTCTATTTCTAAGATCAACGCAAGCCCTCACCGATCAATTCTCTGATTCGAGGCGAATATGTTTCTCGCGAGTCAAGTCCGATTATCGTTACCGCGATTCCGTCCTCGCGTGACTTCAAAGAACTCAACGGAGATAGTTGTCAGCGGCCGGAGAAGACACGTCCGAGATCGTTGCGCGAAGTTTGATCTTTCTCCTCCGATCGGCGAAGCGCGAAAGGTATCATTCGACAAACGTTCCGCCGACAATCACGATTATTAATAACTGTTTTTCTCGTAGAAAAAATATTACGATTACGACAAATGAACCGATTTTTTTGAAAGTGGTACAAGTGTCCCATTTCTTTTCCTTTTTTTTTGTTGTTTTTCTTTGTTGTACACAAAATTAATCCCAAACTACGTGATATATCTCATTTCTCTTTTTAAATGGACTTACCCCCACTTTGAAAATAAACGGTCCAATTGATTACTAAAAGCATATTCAATTTTCAATATTCAGAAACTTAACATGATCCACGAAAAGGATCGATTACTTTATAAAACGAATCTAATTCATGCCCCTCTCACTGACTCAATCATATGAAGATGAAGAAGGGTTAAAAGATAATTACTAATAAAAAGAAAACTATGTTTTATATAAGATTATCCGGGACAGCGCGAACGCAGTCCCGACTACCAAAAATTATACGCCCGAGATATCCACATTAGGGATATTCGCAAGGGTCAGCCTAACCGTAGTGCAATGGAAAAGCCTCACCCTGGAGGAACCGCCTTGATGATCACGGTAACCTCTGCGCCAGGTAAGTATGATTTTCGTCGTCCATTGCTCAGTGTTATACCGTCGCCGAAACGTTTTAATCGCGAGAAGCGGACTCCTGTCAGCGCCCCGTATCGGGATAGAGCGTACTAAGGCTACCCGACCGCGACGGTTCTCAACCATCCCCGTGGGCACCCGTGGATTCTCAACGGGCGATCTATTAATTCGCGACGACGCAAACGAACTGGCGCGTAGATCACAAACGAATCGCGTCCAATATACATAAATTTCAAGAGTTCAACGTACCGTAACTCGTGACGGTAAACGAGTCTTCTCTACGAATGTTATTTCACAGAGAGTTATACTCACTTGTGCCAGTTCTTTTTAGAGTAAACACAGTATGTACTTTGTTACGCGCATTTTCAATAATGACTTTAGTTCTGTGGGGCTATCAGTTCGCATTCGGTTTAATTTTTAAGATACAGGTAACCCTCCTATAACACGGTAGATAGGTTCCTGGAAAATGCCGTGTTGTGTGAAACCATGTTATATGAGACCCAGAGCCAATAAAAGAAGTTCCGAAAACTTATTAAAAACAAACATTTTTTTGTAATTTCATATCGGGATATTCTTATAACTGAGTAAATTATTGTTGGAGGTCCCAACGTTCTGGCATTTATCAAACTCTATTCATCTATAATTTCTATTTCTTAAACCCTCGACTCTTTTTATATTCGTCACTTTACTGTTTCCGTACCTCCGTTCTGTTTTATGTCTTCCAAGTCATGCTGTTTTCCGTCACCCCGAATCGCGACTTTTCCGTAAACAAGCGAATTAGGCTCGGGTCTTGCTCAAGGGCCTTAGCCCATAAATTTCCCTTTCCGCTAATTTCCAACTTTCCCTAAAAGACCGCCTTCTTCTTACGTTTCAGCTAATCCGAATTCGCAGTTTAACAACCTCCCAAATTCCAAATCGACCAATAGCATTTTCCCAGTGTTTACTTCTTTCCTTTCGTAACCGCCTCCTCAGAGAAATAATTTGTACTCGTTACCGTTCACTTCGTCTCGCAATTTATACCATTTTCCGAAGATCTATTTCAGTTGGTTTAAAACCTTGTACCGATTTACCTCGTGCATCTATATTAATAAATATAGTCATTTATTAATCCGACATTAATAGTTCATAACCGGTTTCAAACATTATGATTTATTTATATATTTTCATGTAAAGGCACTATAATTCATTATTCCTTCCCGTCATTATTTTAAGATTATTTAGTTCTTAAATATGTTAAACAAAAATCATGGTACCCGGTGTTGTGGAAGTACAGTTTTGTACGAAGGTTTTCGTAATTTTCTTATCGTGTTACAGCGAAATAGTGTTATAGGAGGACTACCTGTACTCTACCACGATAAAGTGCGTTACGAAGTTGCTAGCCTATAGAATTATAATTAGTCACGCAAAAATTGTCTAGCGAGTACAAACAAGTAACACTCTTGATTCCATTTTTTGATTACCCCTTTTTGCATTTCTTTCTTACTTTCCCGAAGAGTGCGATCGTCGATTGCAGGTGAAAAAAAAATCAGAAGCCAAGTCCAATCGTGATTTCGCGCAACCGACGTCCTACGAAAGGCGTCTAAACATCATAATGGAACTTTACCCATAGCAAAAACGACGTCCCGGATTCGAAGTTCGCCGATCGATAACGCGTTAAGAATCCCAACCGGCGAAGCAGCGAGTGCCGGCAGAAGGAAAAAGAAGTGTTACGGTGGTAACACTTGATCGACGCTCACCTGAAAGGAGCTGTGTTCCTTGACGTCGGTGAAGAATATCGGCGCCTCCTTGGCGTACCATCGTTCCTGCGAGTAGATGGAATTCACCCTCATGCCGACGCGATTCTTCGTCGGGACAATCAACGCCTTGTCCTCGTTGATCCCCGCCACGTGAGCGAGATTCGTACGGACGGCCTCGTTGCGCTCGTACTCGATAAACTTGAGCGTGGCCGACGGCGATCCCGACGCGATCTTCTCGGATATCGCGAAGACGGTCGTCGGCAACGGCGACGTTTCCTCGTCGATCGTTGCCCCGCGCGTTCTTCCCGATCCCCGGTAAATCGGCGGTGTCCCGAAACTACGATCCCCTATGATCTTCGGCTCGTCGATCGTCCCGCTCGATCCGTACTGCTGCTCCTCGTTCTCCCGATTTCTTTTCAGGATCATCTCTCGATTCTCTCTGACGTCGGCGTCATTTACGCTGGCTTTGTTCCTGCAATGCTTGCAATCCTTCTTCCGGCGTCTTCTGCCGGGTCTGCAGTCCGCTTGGTGAATCGCGGACTGGGCCCGATGACGATCGAGAGGATTTTCTCGCGGTTGATCGTGATTTCCCGCCGCGAGTTCCGGATCGTCGTCATCCTGACAACTATTTCTCCCGCGACACGTCACACGGACGGAAGAGCCGAGGTCGAGAGCGGTGCCACGGCGAAAGGGCAGTGTCAGGTTGCGTCGGAAGCTGCTGGATTCTTCTTCTTCTTCTTCTTCTTCCGGATTCGACGTCCTCGCAAGTGCCTCGCGAGATATGTAATTCACGATGTCGAAAGGCCTCCGATGATCGTTGCGTACTGATTTTTGCGATACGTTTCTGTCCAGTGGATTCTCTCGCGCGTCGTCGGGCGAACCAAAGGAATTCGAGTGAACGGAGGAGTCTTCCGTGCCGGGTGAAATGTCTTCGTAAACGTGGCCGTCGGAAATTGACCCTGAATTGTCCGGGCATGAGTTTTTGACCGATGCGTCGGGACGGAAGGAGAATCGCGAATCGCGAATGGAAGATTCACGGGAAAAAACGCTCGGTTCCTTCGCTCGCGGCTGCTCTTCCTCGAAACCTTGATTCTCCATCTGAAGCTGCGGAAAACAATACCAACGTTATTCACGACGAAACTCGGCGATTTTGTTTAATTCGATGCGGAGAAACCTTTGGAAGGACAATACCATCGTTCGAGGACATCAAAAGATATCCGTAATAAATTTAACAGACAGCTATACATAAGTAGTAACAAGAATAAAGAACTCAATTAACCTTCGATTATGTTCGTACGTTAAACATGTGCACTTGTGAAATGTATCTCTGCAACGTGTACCCATCTGATTAAGCGTTTAACGTTAAAAGAAAAAGGAGAGCTATAAGCGGTGAGTAGGGGTACTAGAGAGAGAACAAAGCGTTATATCATCGAAACGGTAAATCGTAGAATCGACAATTTTTCGAGATATCGCAGCGACTTCGAAACTCTCTCCCTTTCTCTCTCCCTCGATCGGCACTCGCGCAATCATAATTCCCGATGGTTTATTCATTGTCTCTCGCAACCAGGGACTCGCGATCGATTCTTCACAGTTTATGCGCGCAAGGAGAAAAGAAAAGCAAACCTCGCGGAGATAATTAAGCGTTTTGCGGGCCGTCAGCGGCCACCGGTTCGCCAATTATCGTGTCCTCAATGATCGCCGGTTCGTTTTTTTTTCCCTCGCTCCGGGCCGGGCCAGAAGGAAGCGATATGACCGACAGTACGTTTATCGATTCGTTTATCGAATGTGGGTAGAGAAAAAACTGGACGCTCCCACGACTGCCGATTCGGCTGCCTCTTTATGACCACTAAATTAATCGATATCGCTTGCCAGCCGCGTTTCTCTACGCTCTCTCGATCAACGATCCGCTTGCATCTAACAATGAAACCCTCGATCGTTCCAGTTTCGACGTGTTTTTCTATCATTACCAACCTGTCCGCGAAAACGTCACGGAGGAGGGAGGAGGAAGGAGGTGAGGAGACGGAGGAGAGAAAACATTCTTCTATACACTGGCCATATCCCGAGGCCACGTAACCCCCTAAGGATATCCAAAAGGATATACGATAAACTGAACGAAAAGCGACGAGAATAATAAATTAAATCAAATGTGAGCGAATAAAATAACAGAGGGAGATAGACATGATAGAGAATTTTGTTATTTAAATAATTTGCTATCAGCCACCGTTCAGGCATATATATTAAATTATTTAAATAATAAAATTGTATTATTCGTATACAGGGTGGGCCATGCAACGTGACCAGCTTACAAGGTAAGTGTGAGATCTGTCGGGTCGAAACCCAAGTCCAATTTTGTTCTATAAGCTTAGAATGTGATGAAGATGAAGTGTCAAAAAATTGGTTTGCAATGGTCCGTGCAAGAACCCGAAAAATAGCCAAATATGCCAATTTATGCACTTACGGCGCTTTAAGGCATTTACAGCAAACCCGGTAGATTTTATTTTAGTTGCACGCTTGCGTACACTTGCAGTGCAAGATTGCAGTTAATATTTTTTATATTTCCTATTTAGCACCAACACAACTAATTTGGAAAGTTCTACGATAGCCCTGACATAGGGATTTACGTACAGTGCTTCGGGACATTGAGGACATATTCGCTGGATCTCATATACAATCATATGATAGCAGTGCACCTAGAATTCCGAGATGCATGCGCCAAATCCTCGAATTTCGATATTAGTCGTTTCGAGGTCCTTTAGGACCTATTTACAATTATAAAACCTAGTTACAATTCGAAGAAGAAGCGCGGAGTTGTTTTAGGTTGTACGAGCCTTGTAAGTTTTCCAATGTGTGTATGGCTTAGTATCTAACTTTGGTCCGGAAAAACTGCAGTATAAATGCACGCGGTTGCAAAAAATAGTGATCCTGATTGATTGAGAAATTATGGAGAGAGTGAGTTAACCGAAAATTCAAATGAAGCAGAGGTACCTAGCGGAGGCGGGGCGGACGACACCCCCTGTGTTAGCGGGTTACCCGAATTTCCCGGAACGGCCGGACAATACAATTGTCTTCGCGGGACTTTCGTCGCAGAGACATATTTTTACTGCACTTGTATTGCCCGAGTAATAAAATCGAATTGGAGGCAGCTTAAGGCTGAATACTATTTTGCATCTTTACGGAATTGCAAGCACGTGGAGCGGCTTAGGGTACTGGCGTATAGAATTTTAAATACAAATGAGAGGGCCCGTATTATCTGCGAACGAGTATTTTTCTGGTGCTGATAGTCATAAACAGAAAACTTATTCTAAAACGTGCTCCGAAAGCACTCTAGATAGCAACGGCTGATACATTGTATATTTCTTATTTAGCACCTAAACAACTAATATTTCATTATATCAAAGTACGATTTTTTACATAGATGCTCTAAATCCAGGTAACCTGTACATAAATCCCTATATCACATCAGTGCTGTCGAAGCCTATCATATTTTCTACATTACTTTTTTAGATGCTATATAAAATATATTAAAAATATTAGCTGTAATCGTACACTGCAAATATACATAGGAACTTAATAAATACTAGTGGTTTTGTTGTGAATGCCTTACAGCGCTGTGAGTGCAAAAATTGGTATATTTAGCCATTTCTTTGGGGTTCTTGCAGTTGATCATTGCAAACCAACCTTTGTACACTTAATCTACATCGCATCCTAAGCTAGCACAAAAAAAAATTGACTTAAGTTTCGACCTGGCAGATCTGACACTCTCCTTATTAGATTACTCTGCCGTTTCTGGTTCAACCGAAAATATTTTTAGCTACAATAACATAGTTCGCGGAAAACTTTAAGATGATCGCGCCAAATTTTTGATCAACCCTTCCTTTTCAGAGTTATCGAGGTCACCTTGTATTTTTTATAGGTAAATCTACCATTTTTTACACCCATCTTTTAGGAAATATTGGGACGAATTCGGTAAGAACCATAAAAAGTATTTTTGCTGAATCTACAAAGACCTCTCTATAGATTGGTATTACTCATAATTGGCTTAATCTCACGCGTATTCTTTGTAATAATTTCGTTCTCTACCTTGGAACAAATTTAATGATATCGAACCCGAATTGTTTCAGTAGTATTTCGTGATCTGCATGTGCGTACACTAAAAAAAAATTGAAAAGTAAAAAACAATTTAAAAAAATATTTTCTAAAATGCTTACGGAATATGTCTCAGTATTTCCTACAATATGGGTGTAAAAATATTTTAGGTTTATCTATGTACCGACAAAAACACTAGGGGTGACCTTGATAACTCTGGAAAAAAAGGTTTGACAAAAAATTTCGTATAATCATCTTAAATCCTTCCTTGAACCATGCTATTACAGTTGAAAAAAATGTCTGGTCGGACCGCTAACAGTACAGTAATCTGATCACGTTTCGTGGTCCACCCTGTATATCAAATCTTTCCTCCTAAAGTAACCAATCAAATAGCAAGGAAAGCAGAGACACCGAATTTTATTACGTCTGACGTCTAAACCCTCCAACAATAAATATCAATATCAAATCACTTCCCATCACATGTAAGCATGAATCATTTTAAGAAACACAGAAACGTAACTAAATCGTTTTCCATCGCGCGAAAAAGAAAGCTGCCAGTCACTTTCTCCATCGCGATCGAGATCACTTATCGACGTATTATCAAATACGACCGATTACCGCGATTCGATCGGTGAAACGAAAAGCACCCGGGGTAAGAAAAATCACGGGGCATCGCGTGCGTGAAACGTTCGCGAAATCGTAATTCGAGATAAGTAAATGGCGACGAATGGACGCTATTGCGACGAGCATCGTATTGAATTGAACGGTCGGAAAGAGAGAAAGTGAGAGAAAAAGAGGGAGAGAGCGAGAGGGAGAAACGTAGCGAGGGAGCGGAATTAAGCGTCTGGTTGGGGAGCATCCCGACGATTGTCGCAATTATCGCGACTTGACTCTCCGATTGATCCCGACCAACACTCTGACGTCACCAGCCTCGTGGATCTTCGGTGGATCTTCTACGATCGCTCTTCTCCCTCGGAGAATGTACCGTTTATTTTCACTACGCCAACGCTTCTCATTGCCCCGCTTTTGCGTCGGAATTTCAAGGCTTTTTTCGCGGGCCCTCGGCATTTGCGGCATGCAATTTGCAGTAAAGTGCAAATGTAACCCGCGCGCAACACCGGAGGGAAGAGAGAGAGAGAGAGAGATAAAGAGAAAAAAAAGATTGTCTAACGTGGACAAGTGGCGCGATCGTTAGCGGTCCTGTACGCGCAATTAGCTCACGATACTCCCGGGGTTATATTATTTTTAATGAATTTATTTATTCTATCGTATAAGCGAGTGAAAAAAGTGTCCGTAGGAGAGAGTACATTTTTATCAATTTAATTAATCAATCGCTTAAATTCACGTGTACCTATACCAAAAACGCGACAGATATACGCGCGGCGATATTAACGTTGAAGATAAATAATTATCCCGACTCCCCGCCCCGAACGTAATTCGGTAACTAAGATTCGGATACGGCGATTAATCTCGATCGCCCGAATTACTTTCCCCCGAAAAATCGTCCATCCAATTTATAGCGAGTCCATATTGGAAACGGATCTTGCCTTCCGGCGATCGGATTAATTCCACGCATCTATCACGAATGATTCAGAACAGCGTTCCCGCTGCCGACGCATTTGCGATGACGCACCGCGTTCGAGTGTAACAGGATTGCGCGTACGACCTGCATATTAACTACTAACCGAGGAAAAACTCCTTGCCGATAAACGGAGACAGGCGTCATCGAATGGCACGAGGAAATTATTCCCCCCGATCGAGAACGATACGTGGGAACGAGAGTTTAGCGAGTCGGGGGATATAGAAAAATGAATCAACGGCGCGAGATGATGAGCCGATGATTCGCGGTATGTCGAGAACAAGGTCGATACGTTAAATCGTTCGCGATACCCCCGGGAAGATATCGAAGCGAACCGACGCAGAGAAAGAAGCGAAGTATTTCAATTTGCATTTCCTGCGATGGGCCTTCGATCAACTATCATTAAACTCGTTGCATCCGATTGCAATTTCCTTTTAGCATGCTTAGTTTGCAGCGGATGAGCGCGAGCGTGCATTTCAAACTTACCAGCGAATCGCTTATTATTGAGGGAACGTATCATGTACGCGCGTGGTATAAAATCGACGGGAGGACGAAAGTTCCGAATGGAAAGAATCGTCATGCACGACCAGATTCGCGTCAATCGTTTCGCTGCCTTTTTCGAGAATTACCTTTATTAACGCGTCCATCGCCGCGTCAGCCACATTTGGGCGACACGAGTGATACGTTAATATTAACAAACATGAGTGACGCGACGATTACCATGTTAATTGCGAATTAATCGTGCTACTAATATTTAAAACCCTATTTCAGGTCGTTATTATATTTTTTGTCAAAGTTATACATTATTTCAACTTTTGCAATATTTTGTGTCTTCCAAAGTGGACACCAGGTTTGAAGGCCTTGATATTAAAAATTATATTTAAACAACAAACCGGATAAATATTTATAACGCCATGTCAGGATGTTATCAATTCTTTTCGTAGAACCTATTGTGCATTATTACACATTTTGCAATAATTTATATCTCACACTTGGACACCAGGTCAGCAGGGGTTTAAAATTATATTTCAACGATGAACCGAATAAACGGTCGTCCGAGTATCTTAGGCGCTTTTCTGCGCGTCTACCTAGTCCTTTTTTACCACTCTCGAAAAGCCGGCGAGTACAATGTGGAGAGAAAAGCGCGAGTCGATGTGCAGGCGCCAATCGGTCAGTCGAACCTAATTAGTTTCTCATATACACGCTTCTAAGGCTGCCGTCTCTTCTTACGTACCACCATTCTATTCGTTGTGAGCTCAATTAAAGGCCAACCAATTAACGGAGGAACGCCTCTGCGAGGGGATTCGGTGCAGCTGACGGGCAACCCCTTTTTCCTCTCTATAATTTCTGCCAGAAGATACGAGGTGCTACTATTGAATAACGAGAGAAGTCTCGAGTAAACCCAATTCTAACGAAATTTCATCTACTCCCGCACAAACGATGTAGCTTCCGATGATAACGGGTACCTACGTCGAGGGGCAGGAGAACCCAGCTTCCAATTGGTCTTCTCTTTAGTTTCGATTTTAATTTCTCCTCGTCAATCGACGTTTCGATTATTCGGCTAAACATTTTACGCGTTGGATTTAATCATCGACCGCCAATTAACAATATCACAATTATAAAAATCTTCAACGTTATTACCTGGTCGTGTCAATAATCAAATAAAATCCCGAAAAACAAACATAAAGAATTAAGATTTTTATAACTATGATATTCGGCTAAACTACACGGCGAAGCGGGGAGCAATGTTTTTTCCGCATCCACGTTTAAACCAAAAAATGACGAAACGATTGATATCAAATAAAGCGATCACGATCCTCGATTCTGAACCAAGTAGAAGAATGAACAAATTATCGACCAACCAACCAACGTTAACGCTATGCAACAAATCCAGAAGCGTTGACCCTTCAGAGAAACGGTGATCGACATTAAATAATTTAATAACAACGATCTCCATCCCGGTATGGGGAGGCAAAATTTCTCTCCTAGATCTGCCGACTCTATTACAATTGGCTCCCCAACGAGGCAATGTCCTCGAGTTGTCTCAGGACGCGTGGCGACCCTTCGAAGATCCCGATTCTCCTCCCCGCACATTCGTTCCGGTCCAGCGTTTGTCGTAATTGGTTCACCCGGTGATTAATTGAGAATCCATTTCGGCGGGTAGTTTCGCGCGTGTAGGCTCACCAGGACAATTATACCTACGCGAGCGAGCACGCGTGTGTTGCACGGAGCACACAATTAGTCACGTTGCGAAGACGCGTGCGGTGATCCACTTGTGGACGCTGGTTATCCCCCTTAAAATACATCGCATCGTCTACAGGGTGTTGTAGAATTCTCTGGATTTAATCCTGAGATTATAGGGTGGAAGTAATATTCACCGGCGAGTGACTATTTAGATAGAAATATATTGATAACGAATCGTTTATACTTTGTTATACCACGGAAATAGTTTGCGTGTAATTATAAATTTTGTATTTAAGTTTGACAGTAAAGAGCCTATTTTTTATCTAAACGAATAGATGATTATAGTTCTCTCCTGTAAACATTCATTGGAGTTAATATGAACTTTCTGGTATTATAATATTATCTAGGGTTACGTTATATTATTTCAGTAAGTTCATAGTATGTGTATATCTCTACGAATTGAATTATTTTCAACGGGATATCATAACTTTGGTTTTGCAATAAAATTTCTGGGATTAATTTCAATAAACTGCTAATACCCCTTGCTCCAAATACTAAAAACCACAATGATTTTGATTCAATTCTATGAAAAAAAAAACCCCGATTGATTGGAAAATTTGTATGCGTAGGTACAATTTTATAACAACGAGCTACCGACGATTCTCTAACCACCATTTTTCTGTTGGATTATCGAAAGCCTCAAGAAAAAATAATGACCAGCTTCAGTAAGAAGAAAGTAACAATTCACTCGAATTGCCAAACTATATTGTTTACTGTACGCGCCAGATGCGTTTTAACGATCCGAATGACGACGATCGAATTTAAGTTGAGAGATGTACGTACCTGATGCAACGCGTACAACGTGTACTTGGCGTTCGGGGGACACCCTGTGCGTGCGCTTGGTTATACCGTCGCACGTGTCGCGCCATATGCCGTTGCGCTTCCACCCCCCGAGGGCTAACGTTACGCGCCGATCGGTTTTACGAGTCAGAGGAACGAGGAAAGAATTGAGGAGACTTCGGTGAAATAATTTGCAGGCATCGCGTCCTGTTATCCCGCTCCATTGCGCTGTAATTAAACGCCAAGGGCTATCGATCTAATTGCAGCTACTTTTGCGCTCGCCATATCGCTATAATCGAATGTCTTGTACGTCATACGTATCAGGGAGGCTAATCTGGAGACGCGAATTCCACATTGTCACTGAACATCACGAAAACGATAAAGTAATCGGAAATTATTACAGCGTTATCGCTGTTCTCGAATTATTCAAATCTTTCAACGCTAGAATTACCGATAATTCGTGTATTCCTGTTTTTGCCAAACCAGACTAAACGATTGGTTATTATAAGGTAAGTTATGCTAGAAAGATGTGTTTTATATTTTTATTTTTATATAAGTAAAAAATGCGTAGGTACATAAAATTATACATATTTATACTAGATAGAAATATATTCATTAGATATTTAAAAATGGTAAACTCGAGTAACTCTTCAATTACATATATGTATAGTGTGTTTGAGCCGTTCAGTGTGTGAGAACGCACGAGGAGTATTTTGTAGGATGGCAAAGGGAATATTTATTCAATTTTAACGCCTTTCTTCTACAACTTTTTCAATACGTCTGTGAGATACTTTTACGAATAACAAAATTTCTTGCTAGGTAACGATATTCATTTCCATATTAACGCAGTCCTTGCATTCGCTCGCATGTTCTCAGGCACTGAACTGCTCAAACACACTACAATTAGAAATTTAAACCAGTCAAAATAGTCGCGTGTATCGAGTATATTCGCCGTACAAAAAGAAGCTGGTAAAATAAATACAAAATGACAAGTTATATCCACGGTTTTCGAGCATAATTTTTTTGACCATCCACGGATCGCCGATATCGCGACTCGTTTACCCCTGCAAAAAGAAGCCGCAACGTTTCACGGAATAACAGGGGAACGAAACGAAAAAAAGATGAGGAAGAAGGAAGAAGGCGCGACGAAGGAGATGCCAGGACTCGATCATACGTATCGCCTTCCCGAAGAAAAGAAACGGCTAGTGAGTCACACCCCTTTCGGAATTATTGTGCTCGGCGCATTACCGGCAGAGATTCTTCGGCAACGATATACCCGTAGCGATCCCGCGCCGTTATTCCATTCTCGTGTACGGTGATATCGAGGAAACAACAATAGCGCATTATACGAGAGTAGCGTGGTCCGTGGCCGGGTAGAGCCACGACTCTGCACCGTCCAATTTTTCTACGCGATGTATCGCGATTACGAGCGCGTTCTCCGTTTCCACGGGCATCCAGATCGCGACCATTAATTCTGCGTCTCGCAGCGCGGCTTATTATCTCCTCGGCTTCATATTTGGTTTGCTAATTCGCGAGATGTCGATCGGGCCTAACGTGCCCTCCTTTTCCTCCGTTTGCCCGTTTTTTTTACATTTTTCGCCCGATCGGCGGAAAGGATGGTACACAAAGCGTGGAACCGAGGAGACGAAGTTTGGATCTCAAGGCGAGCTCTGTTTCGTCGGAACCGATAAGACTCGCGTCAGTTCGTCCCCCACCTTTCGCGTGTTTACTCGTCTCTCGGTGGGCCATTCGACGAACAATGCAAGGAGCGTGGGTCGTGCGAAGCTGTACCAGGAAGAGGTCTTCGTCAAAATTTCACGAACGACGCGCACCCTCCGAGGGTATCAAAATTGATTGCTGAGAGAGAGAGGGGGCTTGGCCGAGAGTGTCTTTACAAAAGACACCAAATTATTACTTCGGAATAATTCATGGGAATTTGCATTGATGGGTGATTCAAAGGCGGAAGCGGGAGGATGGTTGAGCCCTCGTAGGAATCGTCAAAGTGATTCGCGAATAAAACACTCGCGGGAAATATCCTGTTTCCACTACTTTCTACTTCGTGGTATACCACGATTCGTTGCGGTACAATGGCGTGATTGTGGGAGTACGTCCTTTCGGTTTACGAAGGCATGTCGAAGTCATATTGTATTAACGTACCACGCGCTTTTTTTTTTTTAAATTCCATGTTCCAGGAAATGGAACGAAAATTTGAAAGATTTGTTCAGATTTGTTTAGAGCACACACAGTAGAAACTCGATTAACCGCCACTCTTTTAACCGTCACTCTCAGTTATCCGTCATCGTAAAAAAAGAACTGTAAGAAATCCATCCGTTTTTTAAATGATTTTCAAAGAAAAAAAGAAATTCAAATCCTTACACCAAAAAATCAACGTTTTCACTGGTGACGGCGCTGTGCGTAGAAATCAAATAATACGCGCTGCAGGTGGGTCGGTTACGATGCCTCGCATAAACTGTATTCAAATCACAATGGCCCATTATGCGTGCCTGAAAATTATTCCCTGCCGGGCGGTTCAACATAAGAAATAAAACGCAACGCTATTAATTCCTCGAGTCCCGGTGATTCCGATGCTTTACGATTTTACGGCAAAGGTAGGCAAAGGTGAAAGGGTATGTAAACCGGGAGCCACACTAGAGTCGTACGTTAGGAGACAGTTCTTCATTCGGGGATGTAGCTCAGTGGTAGAGCGTTCGCTTTGCATGTGAAAGGCCCCGGGTTCGATCCCCGGCATCTCCAATTTTTTTTTCTCACCCACGTAAATTTTTTTTAATACTAATTTATAAAATCCCTCGAGAACGATCACACTGGAAAAAAATTCTTGTATTTTAAGGAGCCATCCACCTGTGAATGGGTAAAAAAAATCTAAATTTTTTTTATTGCATTTTCATAAAGTATAACGCCTAAGGAATGCATTCCCAAAATTTTATGCTTCGATTCCAAACATTGATAAAGCAACAACATTTTGAATTCTGAGAAGGAATGCGGCCCCAATTTTGCAATAATAAAATATGATGTTGCCATTTTAGAAACATGATTTTGGTAGGGACCAGAGGCAGTAGGGTGTGACATATCTTGTAACAATTTCAGAGCAATCCGCCGTGTTGTTTCTGAGATTTTACACTCGACGAATAAAAAAATTGTGACTCGGCGGAACTGAAAATTTGTTCACGCGATGAGGCGAGTCTACAATTTCTAAAACTACACGAGGGATTGCTCTGAAATTTCAGAAGAATATTCCACATCCTACTGGCTGTAGTCCCAACCAAACTGATGTGCATAAAATAATAATCTCACACTTTATTATTACAAAATTGACTCCAAACAACGTGGAATTTCAAATCTTGAAATGCACACATCTGCAATTTTCCCAATTATCAATCAAAATGATTGACTGTGATGTGAATCACAGCGACAATCTTTCTGTCTAAGAATAACTTAAAAAATTTAATTTTGGTCAAACCGGAGAGCAACAATCAACCACGTCAACAACATACAATTTTTAACCACGGCTTTATGGTGGGCTAAATAAAATCAATAAACAATTGATTAAAACTGTTTAAAAAAATTCTCATGTATGCCTAACAAGTGGCCGGACAGACCATAAAAAGAATTACAGCGTTAGATATACTGGAATGTTTAAAACAAATTTATAAATTCCGACCAATTTTCGGGCCGCTCACAGGTAGATGGCCCCAAGTGGAAGATACATTTAGGCGGCGGAAAACGAGCCTACTTTTGAGAATTTCTTTGAAAGGGGACGAATGGCGTCTTACGTTTTCAAACTTTTGAATATTGTTTACTGTTACTTTTAATTATTCCTCTGTATTTTTATATTTACAAAATGTTGCAAATGTTTTGTTTACAGTACTGTCTTTCAGAAAGATCGTAGCACGGTTTGTTAATTTACGTAGGCTGTAGTACTTGCTGCATTGATATGAAAAAGATATGTAAAAAAAATGTCTATTCTTAATATTCATATTTCATCGTTAAACCTAAAAAAGTGACAACATTGATAATTGAACAAATGGTGCGATCTTCAAGAAGAAAGTTGAATTTCACATGATATTTCTGCTATATTTTGAATTAAAAAATTACTTTTTTCAATGATTTTGTATAATATCGTAGATATAACACGAAGGTAATATTGTTATGTAGATGTGTGAAAAATTTCAAAAGGATCGGTTAAATAGTTTTTGAGGTACCACCTACATAAATTTGGAAAAAGTACTTTTGAGAAATCCGCGTTCGAAGCTATCGCCGCTCCGAGCGCTCCATTAGAGCTGTGCCACGTTCGCAGGTTACAATATCAGAAGTTCGAATTTCAATCAAAAATTTTAAGTCGATATTCTACACATGTTTAACTATTATTTTATACAAAAATAAAGGATGTCTTTTTTGAAAGGTTCTGAATGTATCCCCCCCCCCCCCCCCCCCCGCAAGGCTGAGTTTGAAAGCTATGCGCTATCGTCGCAAAAAGCGAAATAAATCGTGAATGCGATAAAACAATTTTACCCCGACTATCGTTCTCAACATTAACAAAACAAACCAACTTTCCGCGCGACAGTAATCGTTTCCCCTCGGCGTAACAATCCTTCCGCGTGATTCGTTCCAGGATGAACGGCAAAACTACTACTCAGCCGAATCTCGAAGGACTCGGGACCCGGCACGAGGCTTATTATATCCGCTAATAAGCGCAGTATATCGCGTGGATTATCCGCTAAGTATAGGGTCGAAACCGTAAGGGCTATCGGCACTGGCCATTGGGCGATGACTGCACGTCACTGGCATCCACACACTGCCGTAATTCATACAGTCGGCTATAATGGCTTCGGCTCTCGGCCCCCCTTCCCCTGTACGTGTATTTCCGAGACCCTCCCACCCCCTTGCCACGAGCAAGACAAATAAATCATAAAATTCATAACTGGCCTCGTGCGTCCGTGACTGAACGCTCGAGAGAAAGAGAGAGAGAGAGAGAAAGGAAGACCCGCCGAGGTGAAAAGAGACAGCAAGAACCGCGAGAGAGAACCTTAATCTACGTCGACCGCTAACGTAAGAATTATTTCTTTTCCGCGACCACGAGACTGGTACCCCTTCTCGGATTTAAAGTAAAGTCTCGCCGAAGTTATGCGCGTATAATAGATTCGTTTAGATCAGCCATGCCCAACCTTTTTTCTTCCCGGGCCACAGACATACATGTCATCGCGTAAGAAACAATACCGTCTATCTATCATAGAAGAAATTTTATAGGAGAGACAGAAAACTGTTACAAAACTTATATTTTATTGATATCTATACAAAAATAAATGTCATGTACTTAAAAATTACTTCTTTAACTATGCATATTTTGTTCTAACTACAATACAAAATTGTAAACAGCGATGCTACGAACCCAGAGAAATCCAATTGTCTATTTCACAAAAAGTGTCAGATAGGCGGTATTGTTTCTGACGCGAGGATATGTATGTTTGCTACGTAACGTGGGTGGCAACTTGTCATTAATTCAATACAAAAAAAGAACCAAACATCTAAATGCGTCCAAGCGTTTATTTAAAAATTATTGTGATTTTTTTATGTTGAGATAAACTTTTACACGTTTTCGCCAAATTTGCGCGAGCAGCGGTTCAGTATGGCTGGTTCAGATCGATCCCCGAGCGACGAATAATTTTCGCGTCGATACCTTCCCTCTGCGGGACGAAATTTATTACGGCCACCGTTTAGTGGTTTACTTTGATAAATCGATTAACTGTTCGTGCGCGGGGTCAGGTAGAGCGAGATTATTACTGAAATTTTTCTTCAATTAATAAATTAACTTCGAGAACGCAAGTTTGATTCGCACTCGGACGGTTAGATCAATCTGAACTTCGCTCAAATGCGGTCCCGCTGGCGCGAAAACGTTCGAGCGCCCGGGGGATGGGATCCTCGCGTGGATTTCGTATCTGGGTCGATTATCGGTTTCGATAGACCAGGCTAGGAAATAGACCGGGATTATCGCGTAAATCCCTCGCGGCCCGGACAACCCTGAGGTTCGAAAACAGGTTTTACGTCCGAGTCACGCGATTTCGCATCCCTCCGGTTTCTACTCGTGTTTACACGTGTGCCGGAGAATCCGCGGAGATCATCGTTGCCAATTAGCGCAGCTCCATGGGAAATCGCCCTGAATTTCAGGTTCGCACTGATTAGCGAGCGGCGATAAATCTTCTTCAATGGGCTAGAATTCTCTTCCACGTTCGAGATCCATCGATCAACGCCGTGAATGAAAAAAAAAAAAGTTGAATCACCCATTTATGGATTATCTTTTTTACTCGTGCAACGTTCGGCAAGTTTTTACGATACTCGAAGGTAGAAACCGGGAAGATATTAAAATCCTGGTAGAGGGTATAAATACGCGGTATCCGTAAGTAGAATACAATTGACCGGGGCAGCTGCACCTTCGTGGTTATTTATTTTTTTCTCTTTAATCTCGCTAGATAGCTCGTTTGAGGGATGCTCTTCGGGGGGCAGATGTTCCGGTTTCCACGGTCGGCGTATTAAGTATTTCTAATTATACTGTCGGACTATTTCGGATGCGCTATCGCGAGTAAATTTAGTTTGTCTTCCGACTATTAAAGGCGTACGCCAATGGAAACGTCCGAACGATCGGTCAGAGTTTGGGATTTTTTGTTGGCTTAAGCAAGAACGTAAACTTGCTAGCATCTTATGATTTATTTATATTATACATAGTTCAAACCAATCAAATATTCCTGAATTTTCATGCATATACTTATTCAAGATATTCTACAATCTAAAAATATTATCCAGAAACTTTTTCTCTGTGCATTCACCCAACTATTTTTTGTTAATTAAAGACGTCTGTGTGAATAGATTTGTCTGTATCGTTGAAAAAAGTGTCAAACAAAGCTTCCGTTCATTCTTTCCAACAATATTTCATTCCAATCATTCTATTCCAAGAAATTATGATCGTGAAAGTGAAGGAAGGTAGGTGCACGGCAAATCACGCGGCATACGAATGCGTACATCATTTATAAATATTCATGAAAACTGATGAGAGAGAATGTAAAATACGTATAAATAAATCATCCGCCACAGACGAGATTGCATTCTCACCGTACCTTTTTAATTCACGAAAGGAATGTACGTTGACTCGCACTCTTATAAGCGTCAACAGTGCCGAAAGCGTTTGCTTATCAACGACACACCAGGTACACCCTCTTGATATCTGGTTCCACACGAACCCGCGTCTGCAGAAGATTTTCCAAATGAGAAACCTGCTCTACAACCACGCCCGTTAACCAGTTAACTGTTTCTGACGAATATACTCTACGCGAAGAAATGGTAATATTTTATGTTAGGACGACTATACTCGTCACGCAGAAAAGTAGTTACCATTTGCTATTTAAATTGTTATTCTAGTGAAACCGAGAATATATCTGTAAATTTTGTGGAGATATATTTAAAAGAGAGAACACGGAAGTGGTTCCTGTATTATTTTTTTAGTAATCCGCGCCACGAATGATTAAAATATGTTTATTAAATATATACTCGGCATAAATTCATGTTTGAACACAATAACCGTGTTATTTAATTACATAATTAGGTTGTAATTAGGTATTGATTGTGCACCTAATTACACAATTAAATAACACAATCATTGTGTTGCAAACATGAAGCCGATGTCGAGTATATATGTAAAACTGTGCACCTAAATGTGTACCTAAATTGAAAACCAAGGTGCTGCAGGTGAAGTTGTTGCAACCTAAATTATTTAGGTGCGCGCTTTTCAAAAAGGTTGCAACAGCGAACTGGTTAATGAATCTCCCAAGCCAGGCGATTGGCTTAGGAGCGCTAAAAAAAATTTCGTGAAGATCATTCCCCCCGCGGACGAGTTTAGAATTTCCCATCATCGACACGAGCGATTCTTATGGTAACGGGAGCAAATGCGTTTGAGAAAGTTGCGCACGGTGGCGGGAGGCGTGCCGACGAGACGGAAAAGAGAAGAATGGGCCACGAGAAAGGGGGAAAAAAAAAAGAAGAAAAATTGAAAACGAGAGTCGACCGGCTGACAATGCGAGGAGAGGAAAGCATGGACTGCCGTCACGCTCGGGCGCACGCTTCGGTAACGGAGGGTTACGCTCGCTTTTATTTACACCTGGCACATATGCGTACACCTTACCATACCACCGGCGGCCCACGCATGGAAGGTCTCATGCTCGAACTATGCGAACAATTCAAAGTGAGTTTCGCTATACGAAATTTTCTATATTTCGGCTCTCGGCGACGCGAGTTACGACGCTCGACGCATTTCTAATCGTACCTTTTTATTATCTAACACACTTATCTATGACCGTTGATTCGCGGAAATTTTCTGCCGGTCTACGTAAATGTTATAAATTTAAATCGCTGTAGAATTTACATTTTGGAGTACACTTCAGATTTAATACGTACAGTTCTGGGTACATTATAGAAGTTAACAACGATCGTAATGATACATGTGTTTTACATATGTGAATCGGTCGGATATATAGGGTATAATATAATTTTGTGTGATAAGGTTCACGACGTAATCGATCGAATAATTGATGAATCTTATCACACAAAATTGTGTTACACGTATATCCCCACCGAGTCGCAGGTGTAAAATAATTTAAAACGACTGATATAAAGGAATCAAGGCGCTTCTTTAAACCCTGTGGTACTCCGAAAAAAAGAAATTACAAAAACTCTAAAGTACTCTTATAATCGACTACGACGATAATCGAAATCGCGATAAAGAATTTATAAAATATCTCGCCCAGTTGCTGAGATATCGACTTTCACACGAATTACGCGACCCACCTCGTGGTATCGAAATAATCGGGTGATATCGTTGGCAAGCGCAAACCTTCATCCCCCAAAAGGCAGCATTGAAATCGATGTTCGAAGGCGCCGACCGCTCGTGTGCCCTTTTTAATTCGATACGCGGCCAAGCAAAGTTTCCACCGAGTTACGCGGCCGTATTGCAGGCAGTTACCATTGCCGGGGGGTATAAATAGGCACCGTCGGTCGGCCGAATCCAGCAAAAGTTCGACCTGCCTACTCCCGGTTCGTAGCGGAAACGGGATACGGTTGCATCGGCGCGACTAAAATCGCCTGGACCTCGATGCGTGCACGAAGGATACATCAAATTAACCTCCTCAGATCCAGAGCACATTGTAATGTACACAAACATATTATTTTTAAAGACTTTTATTGAAGACTTTTTCGATTTATTTATACCAGGACCTTTCGTACATCACAGTGTGCACTATATTATTTCGTTGAGTTTTGTCAGTGTAGCCGTATGGCGCACAACATTTGTTACATAAAAAGAAATTCATGCCCCTTTAACCTATCGGTGCATGAAGTTAAAAAATTCCGGATTTTGTTATTTTTCCCTTTCGGTTCGACTCAGATAGACCAAAGACATATATTTTCTACATATCATATTGCCCTAACTTTTATACGTTTTTCTGTAGCGGTTGTTCCTTTGGGGGGAGTCCATGCACGAAATACTACTGATATACCTACATGAGAACATTTGTGTATTGAATTTTATTTTGAATACACTTTCATTACAAAAACAGACATTTATACAAATATAAATAATAACTATAAATAAATATAATTTTTATTTATCGTTATAATTATAATGCAAGGTAATCACCATCTGCAACGGTAAATTTGGACGCGATTGCCAGCTACACATGTAAGACGCACGGAAAATAACCCAACAACAAGATATTAATTACCACTGAAACATCAACAATCATAAAAAATGTAATATATCAACCAATTGCCTACACATTTTTTAAGGAAATGAGTTATTTTATACAACCTGATCATCATCTGCAACGGCGTCAGAAATTAAAGTAAACTCGATCCTAATACGGATCGCTGTGCACTAATGGGTTAATGTACTCCATAAGATACTTTTCAAAAAAAAATTTCTACGAAAAATAAAAAGTCTGGACTGGGGAAGTTAAAAAAACTGAAGAAATCCCAAACCCAAGTTTTCATGCTTTCATATAATCATTACCAATTATCTTATTATGATCTGCTTCGATTATTAATTATTAACTAACCAAGAGCCGCGATAAACTTCGGGCATCGCGTCCGTGCGAATTTATCAACGTCGAACGCAACCCAAGTTTATTTCAATGTTGACTAAGTGCCCTTTTTGCGCGAACTTTAATGAGGCCTTCGTTTTTAATTTAATTTCTTTTACAAACGAGAACGCTTCCCGATGCACTTCAGCCATTAGAGTACACGTATATCGTTCGACGATGAAGAGCCTTCTTTGTTCCATGGAGGAACGTATACCCTTTCCTATGCTACCGTAGAGCAATCCCGATCGCGAACTCTGCGGCAAAAGCCAACTGTAATCTGTCATCACGGTGTGACGATCGATTCGATATCATTGCGGGTACGATGTGCACAAATGCGAAACGGGGAAACGCGGCTGGAGTTTAAACGGTATTTTTATGCTCATAATCCGCGAGATCGAATGTCATTATGTCTTGAAAACCACGTTTATTTCTATTAACGGTACAAATACAAGAAACGTATAATTTACGTTAAAAATATATTTAAAGTTTGAGGATATATGTATATCACGAAAACAGCTGTGGAAGGTTCTAAGATGAATGCGCTTTTATTAATTAAAAAAAAAAATCGTGCGTGAAAGTGAAGCGATCTTATTAATTTTTTTTTAAATTTCTCATCTCGCGTACCAACAACTTGGTACTCGGTATTCGGGCATTACAAATACGACATATTGGGAACCTCTTTGATTCTCAGTAATTCTTCCAAATCCCAACAAAGACTGTAATATACAAAAGTATAATTCAGCAAACCACGGTCGAGTGGTGAATTTTTTATTAAATCCTCTCGTTTCAATATCGATCCCAACGTTTTCCTGGCGTTTACCTAGATTATTCAGAGAACTGCTGCGCTTCGCGTACATGAAATTGTACGTAAAGCGTGCGAAGAGATACGTAAAGTAGCAAACAAGTCGGGAGAGAAACTCGTGCATGCGTAGCTAACATAGGAAAGTAAAACCCCTTTCCGATTGACATTGCGCGAGTGTGCATGTAATATGCATAAGATGTGCCACTTCGCCAAGGATTACCCGCAACGGCTAGATAAAATAATAATTCGCCTGGAAATCAGGAAGTAAAACTTCTTAAAACATACTTTTAACTACAATTGTTTGGTAAGAATTTCTCGTTGAATCAAATATGGAAAAGTTTTTTGTTTACCGAACCTTGAATGCAATAAGTATTTAAATCCTTTCGCCGCTGACTGAGATCGGACTATTTTTTACTTTTACCTTTTGGCAGTACTGCCGATTTTTTGTAATTCTGGAAACCCTTAACTTTCCAGTACACCATGGTCGCATTAAAATATCTCTAAAATTGAAGGAGCAACGGTTTTTTATACGATAGATATCGCGTTTGGATTGGTCAAGCTGCAGTTTAAATATTTTTGCAATTTAAAGGACTATTTCCAAAAAATTAATAATCGTGTATATAAAAAGATATCAAGAGGCAAGGTTTTCTCTCGGGGCAAGTAAATATGTATATGCAATACAAAAATTGTTGTAAATTGTTGGATTACGTTATACTAACGGCAGAACCAAGGGGACCCGGAAGAAAAATCTCCTGCTACGTATCGCCAACCGTTTCGCGAATGAATCTCGATCGTTGGTCAAACCTCCACATTTTTTTCCCTTTAAATCACTGTCTCCGCGAACGGTGAAACTAAAAGTTTTTGCGAACTTCTCGTGCGCGAGCCCCCCTTGGTATATAGCTATGCTATCACCCGGAAATACGACGAGATTATAGTCGTAGAGAGAATGTTGTATGGTATTGCGAGTTCTCGCGAATGAATGAAACGCAAATCGAATGCGCGGCTTCGGCGGTGACTACTATCGATATCACGAGACTGGTAAAAACATTCAACAATCTTTCGCGATACGAGAAAAAAGCAAAGACCAACGTAGATATTGTACAGCGCGTCGAACCGTAGTTCACCTTACAGAATAATTTGATTAGTACCCTGATTACAGCTCGACAAGTGTTGTCACAAATTTTCCCTCTCAACGATACGAAACAAAGCACAGTAACCTCGCAACGTGAACGCGGATCACTGTACGTAGCCGACAAACGGCAAATCTAATTCCTCTCTCCTCGAACTAAAACGTACTCTATTCGCGATATTATAGCTTAAAACCGTTCAAAAAGCAGGACAGCGAAACCATAAACCCACCTTTGTTCCGTCGTCACGGGGATTTCATGTTCTCCGGAAGTTCCGAGTTCTCCGTCTCCCGCGGGACACGTACAAGATCGCCGGTGGTTTCGGTCAGGGTCAAGTGCATTCCCGGTGATATTTTCTAGATGTCCGTGCACTCTTGGATAACCCGCGAACCGGTCACATTTTGATCGCGCGCGTTTCTTTCGCTCGGTCAACGTGTGTTCGCACTCGCCGCGCACTTGTCGCACGTTGACGCTCACGCACTCGACGCCGCGTACGGTCTGTGAATGACTTCGGGAGGGAACGAGGCAACCGGCGTCGACGGTTGTCACGTACACAAGCCACGGTAACCAATCGCCAAGGAAAGGAGAGAGAGAGAGAACATATACCTGACAGCCAATCGGATAAAGGAGGCACGAGACACATGGTTATTTTACCGACCGGGACACCGTATCGTCGAAGGGGAATGATTGTTTTTGCGTAATTCATGTTATGATCTGTAAAATATAAGGGTTCGGAAAATGTACGGTGGAAAGAAATTGGAAAAGTTTTATGGAAGATTCACGGGCTCTCACGAGATATCAGATTTACCGATGGACGGTAAGCGATAGATTTGAATTTCGCGGAGCGCGATCGTGCAAGGAAGTCCGTGCCTAGTTTGAAACTGAAACGAAGAATCAGTCGAGGTATTAATTGGAATATTAAACTAACTCGTTGAATTACGGAAGAGTATACATGACTGCTACGCAGTTTATGAGATTCGTTCCAAATTCAACTCGATTTACCGCGACGCGGCAGTTAATTGCTAAATCGAATAAAGAACCCACACTATGTATAAATACCCAACTACTTTATTCACCCCCCTGCTTCGCAACGTGAAATTACAAATTAGAACGTCCCCTTGATCGTTTAAAGGAGACTCGTTGTATCTCCTACGTTTCTTTCAATTCCACCTGATTCGAGTCCCAATACAATTTACGTCCCAGGGCGCAAGACCCCGAAAGCGCGTCGCCGAGCCAGGAACGAAGATTTGTTCCGCAACCGTAGGTAGATATATGATAAAAGAGAATAGAGCTATAGAGGGTGGCGCGACGGCGTGCACTCCGTGGTAAAATTATGGTGCAAGCTGTAGGCCGCGCGTTTGATGTGCCCGTGCTGTCTGCACTCCTGACACTGCTGCTCGTCGATCAAGTAAGAACGGCGACGAAGGATCATCTCGCGTAATGACGCGACCAAAATCGTGTTTACCGCATGCTATAGCCCCGTAGAATGTTAGGCGCATATTATCGCGTACCAGTGTCTCCGCTTCGTTCTATTCCGTTCGACTTCAGGCCGATCAATACGTCGGTTTTCGCGCACGGTCCTCTTCTCGGCCGTGTCTAGAGAATGAGCCCCCGTTCGCTGTAATTTCCATTAATGCGTAAGTCTTTTCCAATGTTCATTACTTTTTCTACGCGATAATTTCGTGGTCGGGTGAGTTGGACGATGATACCTCGTAGCGCGAAACCGTTCGTCACGGTGAGAATGATCTCTCCCTCGGGACGTGGATGGCCAAAGCTGAACAACATTTCTTGATTCTAGATTGATTTTTATTATTCTCGGTTTTCACTTGTATCACTACTTTTGTTGCCAATAGCTGACTCTTGTAGAAAGAGAGGGGCTCTGACAAGGAAGTCGTAGCATGTTAGGAACGACAAGTTTGATTTCTCTGGATATTTGCTTAGATTTAATTAAACACATCTGATTACATTTCGTTTAATAGTCTTGTTCGGTTTGAACTTTCAGGCGTCTTCTAGGCTGTGCAATGGGGGACACGTGTAAGTTTCTCGCCATCGTATTTCAACATCCATTTGCTTCTTTACGTTACGCAATGAGCACCCTTGTATTTGCAGCTGTTCTTCCCCAAAGGAGTGCTGTTCTTTCGGCTGCTGTTTCAGTGTATTCCCACAGGTGCACACTCATATGTCAGATATGTTTAATTTCCTGATCTGGACTTACTGGTATTTATGGTAGGTTTTAGTGTTCCGTTAGCGTCTGGTTTTACGTAGAGACTGTGCTGATCATAGGTTTTCTATTATTCAGGGCAGCAGTACTCGTAGGCTTAGCCATAGCAGTGGCATGTGGCTGTTGGTTATGGAGACGTCGCCGTTCAGCCTTGGTGGAGGACTGCACCCCTTCGGACAGACCTTCGACGGGACCTTGGTATCCTCCACCCCATTACAGCCGCTGTAGTTCCTTTGTCCAGACACTACCCCCTCCGTACAATGAGGTGCGAGACCAATTTTCTTTGACTATCTCTTATGGCGAACTCTGTTATTCTTAAGTGGCACTGCACTTTGTCTATAGGTTACATCCAAACCAGATCTGTATCCCTTGGTGATAGGGTACGACGAGAGTTCTGGAAAAGGAACTTCAGGGTTTGTGATGCGTTACTTTCGATCTCTCTCCCATGCGAGTACATTGGACTCGTTAAGTTCAAGTTTCATGTGTAACATGGTAAACGAAGCTAACACCATAATACCACCACCATACTCGTGCAACAACAGCGTCGACGAGTTATCGGCAGTGGAGTGCGCAAGGATGGAAAACGTGGACGTCGGATCGGTAGTATCGCTGGCTAATCATAGGACAGCATCTGACATATCGAGTTTAGCTGCTCAATCTCCGTGTTCACCGCCCCGGGCGACCAGCCCGACGATAGAGGTGAGATACAGTTTGCTTCGCCAACTTGGAAAATCAAGATATTCCGTTATCCAAATTTCTCCGTGTTGGTTTCACAGTTACGTGAACTGTTGGACAAGATACAGCAGCTACCGCAGTTACCTAGTGGACACAGCACCGCCTTGCCTTGTTATCAGAATCGGCCTCAAGTCCTCTCCGCATCGAACGCGAACGATCGCGCTCAACGTCCTTTGAGCCCCAATGACGTTGGATCATACAGAGGTAGGAGAACAAGGGGTAAAATGTACATGCCGCTGGGCCTCCCGAATTCCAAGAACAAACCAAAGCGATGGTTGTCGCGTTCGGCACCGACGACGCCGTCCGGCACGGTACCGATGTCCTTCCTGCCCGGCCAAAGTCGGCGTCCCTCGGAAACCGACAACAATAATCTGCAAGTGGTCCCGTTGCTTTCGGAGCAGGACGAAACGGATATCGCCAATATGGATCATTTGCACAGCATCCCCTTGCTTTCCGAGCAAGAAGAGGATCGTCAGGAGACATGACGAATAATCGTTTAAGTATCTCAGGCGTATTAAGTATTAAGGGTTCGATTCCAGATATATCAAAGTCCCCCCTCCCCCCCCCCCCACCCTCGAGTATCCTTGAATATTTTTTAACATGATCTGTAAGCTCCTAATGCGGCCGCCGTTAAAGTTAAGCCGAAAGTTACACCGTGTACGACGTTTGACAGCGTCTAGAAGGGATATTGCCTACGCTCCTAGAGAACTAAAAAAAACGAGAGAGAGAGGGAAAGAAGAAGCGATCGACCTAATTATTTCACGTCGCTCGACACCGCCGTAGGCCGTATTCTTGTTTAGCGGATCTCTTTTGAACCGAATCGTGCGTTAGAAACGATATAATCTTATTCTTTAATCTCGCGGATTATAGCTCTCGCGGTCAACTTACAAGCAAAGACACATATGTTACGAATAATAGAAATACTACGTAGACAATTGATCTTCCCGCGTCGGCAAATCATTGAAAGTTTTTAGCGTGGAGCGCTGACTCGTTTACCGAATTACTTTTAAATTAACGAGTAAATGGATTAAAACAGCGTCCTCGTTTGACACATCGAATTTCGTTTGCGCGCGCGCCGATTTCGTACGAAAGATAAACGTATTATTAGGTTAATGGGAGATGATTCTTAGTTCGTTGCAACGATGAGTTTTGACTCCTAAATAGCAATACAACGTCCATCCAAGCAGCCAGCCAGGAAGAGGTTAAGGACAATACACGAAATAAAATAAAAAGTAGCGCTAACTCGAGGCGCAAATAAGATCGGCAGCGACATTAAATTATCGAATAATTCTCACGTGTCCCGCCTAAAAAAGAAGTTAACGTCACTATATCAAATTCCGTCGGGTGGTAGAAAAATGGGGATAAGTTCTAGTCAGAGTGACTTATCAAGCAAGCACAAGAGCATAGTGTACAGAATAATTTTAATTCGAACGATAGGAAGGATCGGTGATGAGAAGGATCGACACAGTCGAAAAGACGATCCGCCATTTCTCGTGGATCCCATTCGTAATCATAGAATTAAACGAGCATTCGTTAAACAAACAAAAATACTAAACTCACAGGACTTTATTCTTAATGTACGTAAGAAGGGGTCGATTTAACTATACTACGTCATTGTCCGCGTTTCAACAAACACATACACATACACATACACACGCCCTTACACGTACACCATGTATTAACATGTATTTTTTTATAAATCAGATACGAATAAATCCAAGCTTTTACGACGATCGTTTCAACCCTCGTCATCGTACTCCCCATCGCTACTAGATTGACAACGAACGTTATCAATAAAGATGTACGAAATATCTTTATAATTCAATTACAATTTTCTCCTAATTTCTCTCGTTTCCATCCGAAAAAACCGGAGGTCATTCTATTCTTCTCTACCTCTTTCGAATCTTTCCAACAATAAGAAGTACTCGTTCCTAACAAGAGAAACGATATCGTAAAGCGCGGGAAAGAATCGAGAATCGATTATTCGAATGCTGGCAAGACAGAATCTAACCTCAAACTTGGGAAGCCGATTTGAAATCCATTTCGCTTGCACCGACAATCCATTGTCTTCAATTTTTTGACGGTCATTGAAAGGTAAAGTGCAAGGGAAGAAGCAACGATGTCTGTAAGTATAAAAACTATCCCCCATGTTCCGATCAAAAATCAACGAAAATTAGATTAAATAAATTGATCGGTATTTCTTCTGTTTACAGGCGGCGCCGAAACAGGTAAATCTTCGGTAAGCTTGTCGACATAACCTCAAATATTATTTCACCTCTCTTTCTCTCTATGTGTATGCTTTCTTACAGCAACAAAATACGCACGGCGAGCACAAGGAGAAAAAGAAGAAGGAGAGTATCCTCGATCTCTCCAAGTATCTTGAGAAGAATATCAGGGTGAAATTTGCAGGTGGAAGGGAGGCAGCGGGTATTCTAAAGGGATACGACCCACTCTTGAATTTGGTATTGGACAATACTACCGAATATCTTAGAGGTACAGCCATTCTGTCGATATACCCATGATTTTGTAAATTATTTATGCTTATCGAAAACTTTTTCAACTGCCAGATCCCGACGATCCATACAAGTTGAACCAAGATACTCGCATGTTGGGCTTGGTGGTTTGCAGGGGAACTTCGGTAGTACTTATTTGTCCTGTGGATGGAATGGAGTCTATTCAGAATCCGTTTATCCAGCAAGACGGATAATGAATCATGAATCTTTATTTCAATCTAAAGTACTGGTGGTAAAGAGTATTTGATCATCACCTAACCATCTACACGCATCAATGGGATGGAACAACAATTTCTTTTGTAATGAAAATAGATATAATTTATTATACAATCCTAAACTATACAAGCTTATATAGTAAACAAATTCACCTTGTTTTCAAACACACGGTGCGCTCTCGCTTTAACTTTCAATAAATACTTTGTTTCTTCCTGTGGAATAAAAGAGTTGTCTATTCTGCAACTATCGGACATTATTCGTAAAATTAAACATGGCATTAAAGTTACCGAATGGTCAACGCTTCTGTCACTCCAATCCAAACTCGTTCCTGAGCCATGGATACTCTTTGGGACATTCGAAGCACGTATGTAAATAGCGATGCGACTTGAGCACTCTGCTCGGTAACTTGCAGCTGGTTGGCAAGTCGCAAGCTACCTCGAATGGCTCGAAATCCCGGCTATCACATCGCCAAGGTCCGAAACTTTCGATCTCGTTTATGGACGTTGGCCTACGCATCCACTCGACGACTTGATGGCCGGTTACAAAGAAGACGTCGTTCAACCGAAGCACGTCGTCCAGGAATTTCTACGAAATCGTCAGAGAATGTCATCCGAGGCCGGCGAGTATTCGCTAAATCGCTCAATTATGCTTACGGTAAATGCGTAGAAATACATCGTATTGCGAAACCACGAGGGGTGAAAGTGGAGACCCATTGGGGCACGATTGCTAAGATAATGCCTTTTGAAATTGAGCATCAGCAGTTTGTATATCTCTTCCGTGGACAGATCGGACGGACAGGAATCCACGGTCGAACAGGTGTATTCCTAATCGGAGAACGCGCGCGCAAGGGAGAGATACGCTTAGTTAATTTTATTTCTCATTATTGAGCAAAGCTTTCACGTCGCGCGCCAGTAAACACGTTAAATGTATTTTCGGCGGAATAACGTAAACAAGAGAATTGCGTTACTCTTGGCAGTGGTTACTTACATCTGCCAAAAGTTGATTAAGTGGAAGTTCCCAGAGGCCCGGATATGAGCGAGTTGGGCAGAGTTGTCCCGGGCCCACGCAATCGTGGGGTGGCCTGTAATCCAGCGTGTAAGGCCACACGGGCGGGTCGGAGAACGGTGCGACCATCGAGGAGTCGTAAACGAAACCGAATTCCGACATCATTAAGAATTGTCGATTCCAACCGACGCGAAGGAAAGGTGCTCTCAGTCCTGCGACACGAATTTCAAACGGGCCACGTCGAGAATGTGTTAACAATTAACAGTAAACTTATATACCGTTTACCTTTAATATCTTCGATACGAACCCCGGCGTACTTGTTAATAATATTCGACACGCCGATCATCTCGTCGAACCAGTCTTCGATGGTCGCGTTTCTGGACCACCATTCTTCTGGTCCACGATGCCTGCGAATTAAGATGAATTAAACATATCGAGGGGGGAATCGCTTGACTGAAAGTCGATCGCTCCGTTGAAAGAAATCTTCTTACGTAACAGAGTGCGCGGCGATCTCGTGTCCGATGTTCCAGAGGTACTGAACGTCCCGGTAATTAGTGTACTGGTGACTGATGTAGAAAGTCCCGCGAATGGGACACCCGTTGGGATTCTTTCTGCCGTCCGTAAAGATTTCTGGAAGTACGGTATAAAACATTGGGCGACCGCCGATCCGACTTTCTCCGGGTTCACGTATTTGGTAAAAATGTTACGTTAAGCCTTACTAGAGTAGAGCTCGAAGTTTTCCGCGTTTACGGCGTCGTCGAGTGTGATCGTTATCATCTGCGGCACCGTCGACGCCGTCAAGTTGGCCGGTATTGCTTTGCCATCCTCGGAGCACCAGCAATTCGGTAGACGACAATTCTTAGGATCGCACAGCGAAGCGGCGTTCGGATCGTTTCGAGGATCTGAAAAGCAATTCCTTCGTGTACACGAGATTTCAAAGATTCTCGACGCATTACCGGCCTCGTTATATAAAATGCAACCAACTTTCGAATTTCAACTATCCCATTTACGGTCTCGTTAAATTATCTTTTTACTTTTACCGCACCCGAGGTACAGAGAGTAATAAGTGACGAGTTAAAAATGCATCTCGTACCGCACCAGCCTTCGTCAGAGCCATCCGGGCAATCCACGCTTCCGTCGCAAAAATACATGGACGGGAAGCAAGTGCCATCCCCGCAAGCTAAGTTCTTGTCCTCGCAATCGCCGTTCTCGAGAAGCGGCTTTGGCGGCTGTGCGTCTGCAAAGCGCTTGAGAAATTTCAAATCGCCATTCGATGTTAATTTATACAGCATCCTTCCCGATCGGAATATTATTAACAATCCCCAATCGTGTACCTGAGGTGACGTCGCAGTTATCGACGTTCACTTTGAAGTCGCAGATCTGCCTGGAAACGTCGAACAGCAGCCCTTGCGAGCACTTGAACTCGAACACTTCGTCGTCTGCGAAAATAATTTTGATTAGATATAACGACCAATGGTGTCCGTGAGGAATATGAAATTCTAAAGTATTAAAAAATTGTATCTAAAATAGTACATTATCTTTTCTTTAAATTTGGATTTGAGACAGTTCGGAAAATAGATCTTCATTTGTATTTGCAAAAGAGTTACCTAAGCAGAGATAATACTTGGCGCACTCCATCGGCGACCAAACGTTGTGCGCCGGTGCGTTCGGATTCCGATAAAATTTGTTGTCATCGATACAAGGCGCATTTGCCGTCCTCTCTTTCGACGCTTGCGTCGCGGACACTGAAACAGGCAGGCTTTTATTTACCGCATCCTTGCCAAAAGAACTCCACGGATAGTATCGGGTGAACATTAAGCTAAACCGGAAGAACGGTGATAAATCAAATCTCGAGAATCCAAGTGCCAAAGAAACCCTCGGCGCGATCTATCGATCGCGATATTCGCACTACCCGCCCACTTTCACAATCCATTGTGCACGTAAAAATAATCGTCCGTAGAGAAACGCCGCGGTTTGTCCGTACGTTTTCACTCGAATGTAAAAACCGAAGTGAAATTTTTGTTATTATTTCAGTGGATAGAGAAGATCATCCAAATTTCTCTCCGAAAGTCCCGTCACTTTCCTCGTCCGTTTTCCCATCGAGATGTAATCCGTTTCGCACGCGACATACGAACAATTATTTATTTTATACGTATCTGGGTTACGAGTAATCGCGTAATTGCATTCGAATGGACTCACCGAATAAAACGAGTACCGCGAATACCGAGTACAACCTCGATCTCATGTCGATTGCTCAGCGAACGTTCCTCGTACGAGAGCTCGCACTTTCCAACTGACACCTCCTTCCAGAAGAGAGCCTTATATGATGAGTATTCGCTACACCGGTCTATCTTCCGTGCCCCTTATTTTCACTAGTCGTCGATCGAGGAAATGTGGATCAGCGATCGCGGCTGAATCTCGCGTAGCATCGCGCTGTGAAGTGCAACGGATAGTTGCAAAATTTATTTCTCATGGACGAAACAGAAAAATTTGTCGAGATAAAAATTTCTGTCGACACCGAATTTTTTCAGCCGACCACACAAATAATTGAAATGATGATTAGCTACGATTATAAGTCATTGTTGTTAATTAAATAATTTACCCCACAACGGAGCAAATATATTTGGTAATTAAACGGGAATAATAGAATTTGATCTACATTTACCATTAAACGAGAGTCATTTGAATCCACTGTCCTTCCGTATCTTTTCCCCCTTTGCGATTTGCGTGTCTATCGCAGGAAATCCCGCCGATTGCAATCGGATACATTCTTTTCTGTGTCGCGCGCTTTCCCGAAGAGTTCCTTTCCATTTATCGCGACGATACAAAGCGGTTAATTACGCGAGACTTAATTCTGCACGTTGCGTCGTTAGAAGCCTAGGATTTCCGCTTACGTTCTCGTTAACGTAATTATCGAAGAAACGCGCTCCGATATTATAAGGGGAACGTGCGAACCGGTACCATTAGCAGCATGTGAATTACTTTTTCCGATTGTTCCAACCACTCCTTTTCTCCAGTTGGGTTTGTTTTCCCTCCCGTTGCATCCCACTTCCGATTTCGTCAACGATCAATGTTCCCGGTCCCTTATTTTCACTGATAGATCGAGGAAACGCGAATCAACTTCGCGGATGGATCTGGAGTAGTATCCCGCTGCGCCGAAATAATTAGAAAACTGATCTTACGCTGTAAAAATAAAGAAAACATTCTATTAACGCTAGAACTACCGACCCGATTTGTGTATACCTATTTCCACAACTTTTTTTTACCAATTTTACCAATTTTTATATAGTTGAAAAGTATATACCTAAAATAATACATATTCACACTACTTAAAAAATAAACTTTCGTTCGTATACTTAAAAATGGTACATCAGTTTGGCCTTAAACAAAAATTTCAAATCAGGCACAATGACAGGTCTGATAGTTCTAGTGCTACACACGATTTTTCTCGTTTCCCCTGTATCCGAACGCTTTATCAGTAATTCGATCTTTAGATTCGAATCTTGAATCCTGTTAAAATTTATAATCGTGACGTGAATCGTATTTAGAAAATGTATTTAGCAACAACTTTGTTGAAGTCTTTTTCGTGTGCTCTATCTGTAAATTCGTAAACTTCGAAAAACGCGTCTCCCGCGAGGGTTTTTCCGTAACTTCGGCGACCAAACACGCGATTATGCAAGCGTACACAATCCCTGGTTCACAATAGCTCCCTTGGTACGCGAAACAAGCAGATACTTGGAAACCTCGAAAGGTCAGCCGCTGCAAGACGTAAAGCGATCGAAATCGCGGAACCTCGCGAATCCTCGCGCTGAGTAATTTTCGTCGACGTGGTTAATGTATCCCAGATGACGATGCCTAGCGCGTTCGGAGGTATATTTAAAATATGCCAACTCTCGCCGCTAGCGAACCTACTTCGAGTCTAAGTATTCCCGCGACCTTGAATATCGCGATCTAGACGAAAATCTCACGAATCAATGGCCGGCAGATTTGTCGCGCGTGTTGCATTATTTGTATGCTCATTGAGAGAAACGCGTTTTGCCTCTCCCACCGTCGAGTTACACCGAAATAATCTCTCTCGTCGGCGGAGTCACGCTTTTCCCTACCAAAAATAAAAAGCTTCTCCCGTTACAAATGTATAGGACGGGTACGGGCCCAACGTGTAACGCGCTCGCGAGTCTCTAGAAAAGAGAAATACTCGATCTCGGCGATGCGACGACAAACCGGGTCTAATTAACTATCAGCGCAGAATGAATAATGCATTCTACGAGGGGCGCCTGGTCGGTGTTGCGTTCAACGATGCGCATACGTAGACGGGAGTTAAGAAACGCTTAACTTTTGGACATTTAAGACTTATTGTTAGCGAATTCTCGGCGTCGGGACGCTTTTGGTAGTTAAAGTAAAAGTGATGAAAGTAGAGATTTCCTTAAGCGACGTACGACACAGAAATCTTTGTTCCGAAGAATAAAATCGTGTCATCCGAAATATTCGGGTTATTTTAATTTAAGCAATTGCATTCCAAAGCTAAACGTTCGGAAAATCCTGGAAAAAGATCTGCTTACCAAAATCGCCCCTAAATGTCGGCTAAGCCGAATGTTATGGTGATCTGGTAAACGAAAATTACGATTCTCCAGTAATCGGTCTACTAGCTGGGCGAGCGGCCAAAAGATTGGTACCTACGAGAACTGTTAAAATCATCGCTCTCGATTCTCAGAAAGCTCAAGCTACACCACTCTTTCCGTATCTTCGGAACTAATAATAATACGGACTCGCACGCATTTGGGAAGAAAAGTATTTTCGCCGGTTCTTTCGCAAACCGTACGGTGATATCGCGCGGAAAACGAGTGCCGCGATTCATCTTCGCGAATGAGAAACACGCCGAAATCCGAGGATGGCGAGAGCGCGTTACGAAAATACATCGATGTAGTCTGAAAAAGATAAATCGAGGTGGCCGCGGGCACGCGTTGTTTCGAATGCGGCCTCCGTTGAAATTAGAATAATCTCGTTGAAACAACGGGCGCGAACGGTGTTGATTGCCGAGGTCGACTCGTGGAAATAATTGCCAAGGCCCGTGAACGCGGTCGTGTCGGGTGGATGCCGCGGAAAATGCGCTTCGCGCACGGTCTGACATCTGGCGCGATGCGACGACGCATCGGCATCGGCATCGGCTTAATTAATCTATCGTCCGCCGCGTTCATGACATCGATTTCCCTCTAATTAGCCATAACGATCTAACGAATACGATTCCGCGACGGGCACCAGTCGAGGGGAGATGATTCTAGCAGGATCGTGCGTGATATAATTATTACTGTGACAAGTTGCATCGATGTTGCTTAAAATTTTGTAATTCATCGGTTTGAATACATTCCAGCGGTTGGTTTGTATCGAAAATTCTAAGTAACGCTTCTGAGGGCACTTAAGTACTATTCGTTAAAAAATAACTTGAATTTGAATCGATACAACTAGTCATAGTTTTATCTAGATTGCACTATCGAAATTTTGAATTGCTAGTCTGAACGAGGGGGTGGTAATTAAGGAGAATGAAAAGTTCGTCGCTAAAGCCGGCGAAAGCGAGGATCGCACTCGGTGGAAGTCCGTCGGCGATGTCACGGTGACACCGGCACCACCTGAGCCCCTTCCCCGTTGTCGCGAGTAACACCACACCGTGTTCTTCTGCTAGGGGGGGTACTCTAAACTTAGCCACGACGAGGAGACTCGAGTCGAGTTCAGTGCAAAACCACCATCCTCCCGAGCCACTTTCTCCGTTTCGATTTCATCGCCGTTCACAAAGTCTTTTCTCTTTTTGAATCGAGAGGTTCCCCTCGCGGTGACGGTGCGTTCGGCGCGTCTTTGCCCACGGTCGATTTATCGAACGGAGGGAGGGAGAGAGAGAGAGAGAGAGAACGTGTACGCGAAAGAAGAAGAAAGAGATAGAGAGAGTGCGCGAAGGAATACCAGGAGAGAAAAAGCGGGCCAATTCGATTCGGAGTGAGATTTACTCGAGGAGATGGCGTACAGCTGGGACAATCGTGTCGGTTTCATTGTGAGATTTCTCTACGGTTAGTAAGCGTTTCAGCTTCAATTTCTGAACGACGAGAGCGCGCCTGCTTTTAACCCTTTCCCCACCGTGGCCGCTTACGAACCTTTGACAACTATCGGATACGAGATGCAAATGATCTTGCAGTTATGCGAGTTAACATTTTAAAAAATAGACGGCATTCGACATCGAAACGTTTAAAGAAGCACGCGTATATGCGTATGAATATCACGTGGATTTAGCCGCCTGTTTACTCCGTGCTGCACGCTATTGCATTATTATTTCGTTTGGGGACGGCTACTCCGGAATTTTATCGCAAATTGTGGATTTACTACTTCGCTAAAGATTCGATCTAAACGTATTATTAAGAGACAACGTCTTGTCGCGGGCCAAGTACAAGTACGCGAGAGTAGATTGGATATTTGTTAATAATTTGTACTTCCGTTGACGCATAAGCAAAGAAGATTCGTTGCTCTCGTCGCGGACAGCGAGCGGAAATGAGTTCGCGATTGACCTCGATGCTGTCATACCTGTTTAGGATTCAGGTTGACTTTAAAGTATACCACGCCGTCATCGCGATGTCTGCAATTGGCCGCAGCCAAATTTAAGCTTGGCTTCGATTTGTTTTATGGAACATCCTACAAAGTCACAAATGGTCGTTGCGCTTATCACGCCCCTCCCTCGGAAACGATTAAAATCGGTGAAATGCGTTATCGAGGCTGAGATTCGTTTTTCCGACGATCTTACGGCGAGAGTCAACGTAATTGAGATAAGGACGCGACAGTCAATTTCATTCGAATTCCGAGTTCTTTGAAAAGTCGAGAGCGAGAACGATCGATCTTCCGTGAGGTAATATACGCGTGCTCTCTGTACGATCTTAATTACCCAGGTGTCCCGGATCGCGTACGTTCGGTGACAGATATCGGCCACTGCCAAAAAGTGAGACATTTGGAGCGAATCCAGGGAAAAACGGTAAAAATCACTCGAGAAATGAATTGGCACGGTTTGATCGATTGCTTGGCTAACTTGACTCATGCACATACGCTCACTCTTAGTTTCTTAAACGCAACGCAACACAAACGCTGAGGGATTAAGGGAGTACACGCCACAATAGATGGGTGAAATCGGAGGCCTATTTCGTGAATTTTTTTTTCGGTAACTATACAGTCGATTCAGACATTTTTACTCTTGTTGGTAAGGGAACTTATCATACTATATTCATGAATTTTTTCAATGCATTCTGTAAACTATGTATCTTAATTATTAAAGATGGCGTCGATCATGTTTCTCACGAGGTCTTTCGCGGTCAATGATTATACGTTGTCCGATTATCTGGAAAAATCCAAGTAATTTTTTTCTTAAAGTAGGTATGATACTCAAAGCCGTTTTCATCGAGAGGGAAAAAAAATTAATTCGCAAAATGCCAGCCACCCAAGTTTAAAGTCCGAATTTTAACTCATTTTTCGACATATTAATGGCACTATTCAAAATAAATATGTATACAAAATAAATTTTCAACGATGTTGTGTAAAAATTTTTAAAAAATCCATCGAGCCGTTTTCGGGATATCGTTGGCACCGACTTTGAAAATCATGTTTCGAGAAAAACCGCGAGAAGCGGCAGGTCTCGGCCGCGTGTAGGTTGGCCGCCCTTCGGCAAACGGTGTATAACTTCTGCAATAATAGGTATTTTGGTCTGAAATATCCACACTATATTCTTGACATTACAAACTATCTGAAAATGTTAAAAGTAAAAAAATCGATTTTTTTGAGCATTTTACTGAGCCGTATAGACTTAAATTGTTCATTGTTTTAGACATAGATAACAATGGTATACTGGAGAAGCACGATTTTGAGTGTATGGCACTGAAGATGACACTGATCGAGGGTAAAGGGGACTTTAGTTACAATCGATACCAGGAAAATCTGCACATTATGAGTTCTCTGTGGGAGGAGATAGCCGAACTCGCGGATTTCAACAAAGTAAATACAATAATCGAGTTCCGCGATGAGTTCAGTTGTGATTTGCGATTATAATCACGATTCGATGATTTAAGGATGGTATCGTGACGATCGAGGAATTCAAGGAAGCGGTACAAAAGAGCTGCGTTGGAAGATCGTATCGTGATTTCCCGCAAGCGATGAAAATGTTCATCGATAGCCATTTTAAGCTAGTAGATTTAAATGGTACATCAAATATCCCTAAGTCTCTCCAGTTTCAAGCCATTCTCCGATTCTCGATTATTTTTTCCAATTTTCAGACGACGGAGTTATCGCCGCGGACGAGTATCGGTACAACTGCGTGACGAGGATTCCCGTGGATAACGTGGACGTCCTCGACGAAGCCTATCAAAACCTTCTAAATGTAAGAAACTGCATACATGGTGAGACACTTGAAACAGTGCATGCGAATTACTTTGAAAATGATTAAAAGCTATGGCTATAGAAATACCAAAGTCACCAGGAAATGTGTCTCTCTCTCTCTCTCTCTCGTTACCAACAAACTTTGGCTTGAAACATTTTTGTCTATTTCCAAACAAGCAAGCTGTGCGAGCTCTGTTTTAAGTGTTCCACCCTGTAAACATAAATTGTCTTACTTCGCGGCTTTAGACGGTTTCTTATCCGGTGTTTAGTTTGGCGTCGAAGAAAAAGAAAGGCGACTTGAACCGCTAAATGTAATCAAACAGTTCTACGTACAACATAAAGAACAATAGTTTTGACGGGTTGCCAAGTTAGGCGGCCAGCGGCCGCTTTATGCCAAGCAACTGAAAATGTTAGTGGACCACTACGACGTTTTGGTGCCCGCGCTTTCAATACCGACGTTACATCTTTTGGACGCCAAACCGGCAAAATCTTTTGGGTCGTTACAACGCGTATAAAATGTATACAAAACGTTAACACACGGCCGCGAGTGTATATCGCAAAACTTTAAAATATGTGATGTGAATTATCGATCGTACAATCAATTAGATCAATATTATAAAATTGGTTGGCGTTTTAAACGATCAGATAATAACGCCAATCAATTTTATAATATTGATCTAATTGTTGCTAAACGGTAATCGAACTGATCACAATGTTTCCGTTAACAGGACGACGACAGGAGGCGCGGTGGATTAACGCTCTCCCGTTACCAGGAATTATACGCACAATTTCTCGGTAACCCGGACGAAACTTGTCAGGCGGTGCACCTCTTCGGCCCGCTGCACGCTCTGTGTTAACCCGACGTCGTTCTTCGAGGCAACCACGATTCTCGCGCACACGTACAAAAGACAGACTTAATGTATTTAATTTAATTGCTATTTAATTTCTTTAAGAGCCCCGTTGTAATAAATCGCATATTTTATTGTACATACGCCGAACGCTCGAGGAATAGTTCTTTATCCTGGTCACACATGTGACGGGTAAGAACGAATTCTTATATTAATTTTTTTGTCACGAGGCATTATTGTCCACTTTTTTTTTCAAATACGCCGTGGATCTTCAGCTTCGTATTGCCCACATTAGTTCCGCTCGAATAGCTCAACAAATCTAAGCGTTGAATTTGTATCTTTCATCTCGGTCTATTTTGATCCACGCGCGCTTTATCGAAGTCTCGACTAGTCTTGGCCACGAGAATTTGAAGCAAGGAACGAAACGAATGTATAATCCATAAGATTCGCTCTTCGAGATACGCGAGGAAATTCCTTTTTTGCGGTACTACTCCATAGGATGCAGGTTTTGCTCACTTGGCGGCGTGTCAACACGTGCTTGGCACGGGGCGAGTGTAGGAACAATGTTATTGATATGCCAGGTCGTAAAGAGTAAAATCACAGGGATGTACAAAGCAGTGGTAATGGTGCAAAAAGAATAAAACGTTTATTCTTCGTGTCACGCGTTAGCACCGTTCCGCGACGTTCGAATACCTTTCTCGACATCCTTACCAAGCAGTCGACTCGTTTGCGTTAATTTGATACTGTTCCTAACAATGTGATTGATATGCGGCCCGTGTTAACACGCACACAATCAAATAAATTCGTGCAAACACACGTGTGTACATACTCATCGCCGCATTGCGGTGTTTTTTATTTAAATGTTAGAGTACTTTTCCTTTTTTTGCATCATATACACGTACCTCCGATCGCACAGACACTAAATTCATACATCTAACTACATACCCGACAAAATTTACAAACATCGAATAACACGCACGGGCATATTTCTTATTTTATTCAGATTCGCCAACATGATAATACCATGACAACAGTTTTACAAACGTATTTGCCTAATTTAATGTATCCAGCGAGGTCTTCCGTGTAACTTTCGTTACCGTTTTGTTGACAGTATAAAAAATTGTTTCACAGTATACAAATGATTTTTATAAAAACGTATCGGTTTGATATTTGTGACACAGAAATATGTTTAGCTTTTATTCGACACGAGTGAGAACTCTAGTGCTACGCCCGATTACTCGTTAATGTCGAACTTTTTTTTTCTTGTTGTACATAAAAAGAGCAAAAGAATACTGTTTAAATTCACCGTAGGCATTGAGCAAAAGCCTTACTCTCCTTACGACATCTATCTTACACCGACGAAGCACGCGATAAGAAATTAAGCGCTAACTGAACGATAATTGAACACTATTTCTGGATTTCAAGAACTACCGCCTCTGTCCAATCATTCAAACACCAAAGATCTCTAAAAGTTGTAGGCAAATCATAAAAACCGAATTCAATGCAACCAAGTCGCGATCGGGCACTATTGACAAATCTCATCTTCCAAAGTGACATTCCTAAAGATCAATTTCAGTCTCGGAATTTAAATTATCGTAACTGCGCGGCTTGGTCGCGTTCAACCCTTTCAAGTCAAGTGAGACAGTACGTATTACTAAGGTTAAGGGAAAAAAAAGATCGCTCGAAACCTAGGAATAGTATGAAATAGGTATTAAAATCTTTTCCTGAATTTCCATATCGACGTAAAACGTGTCACTTGAAAGGGCCGACAATAAACCGTATACGTAAACTAATAAACTACTTCCCTCTTGTAATACTAATGCAGACATCTCGTGGAAAAGAATTAAACGCGAGACAGAACCCTGTATTCTGATATGGATGCCACAGATCTTAAAAATTTGTAATCAAAAACTTATATATACATATCGACAATAACAACGTTGATTTCTTCGTACACTCTTCGTGAGAGAAACTTCGTATTCATCCACGATCCGCACAAATATTACTCGCACTTCATTCAATCCTCGCTACTTCGCACTTTGACTTAGGACGGTTATTATTCGTTTGGACGAAACTCCAAGTGTACATTGGTATATAGAATTTTTGAATGACGACACGCAAACGAGAACATAGTTTTTCAGTTGGACTTACACATATTCTTTGCTTCTCCAAGCATCGATCGTACTTCTAGTAACTAACGACGAGCGCCTGTAAACTATCGATATCAGAAAAATCGGATCTACCCCGCGATCAAAGGAAATGCAAGTACGTCGAATAAAGAAGTGTATAGAAATGCACAGAAAGCATTTCTCGTTCGCCAAATTAACTTTTCAGTGACGAATTACCGGAAGAAGCATATATTATCGAAGAGAATACGCGTAACGTTAAATTAAGAAGTCTCCATAAATAAATATACCCTACTGCATAATGAAATTCTAAAACATTAAAATTAATAATAATCGTACATGAAATTTTTTCATTTTTACATCACAATGAAAGCGAATGCCTCGGTTACGAGTCATCGAGAGTGAACTTTTACAACCGATCTCCCGACGTTTTAAATATACTCTTAGAAAAAAGTGGATTATGGTCTCCTTGACTTTAAAGATAGTGTGTAGCATCGTTTTCGATGGGTTACCTTCAGTCTCTCTCTAAATACAAAAGTCTCACCGATTTGATCAACAACTGGGGGTTTTAATGCAACAACTGCACGTCTACGGTGCTCACACTGGCGTAGGAAGTGGTTGGGCATTGATTGTTGTAACTTTGGAGTAGAGGAGAGTCTGACCGGTTACCTTCTTCGCTCCTGAGTTCGTTCCTGACCCCGTTGGCGCACTGATAGGATCTTTTGCGCCTTCGGCGCGACATCACGCCTGCAACACGCAAGAGAAAAACAGGACGTCCATGATTCATCGTATCTTGTTAACGATTGTCTTTGTTGCTCTTTGTACAGTTGATTGGCGAATTTTGTCATGCGTCAGTATTAATGTGTGCGCAAACCAAATGCAAAAGATTACAATGTCAGAAGAAAAATATGCTTAAGTGATGCGCAGTAAGCAGAAATATACGCCCCACAAAGAAATCTGATTTCTATGTCACCAGTCGCACAATTAATTTCTTTCCATATCCCTTACCAAATTTCAATTTTTGTTGTGTCAATGATCATTAAAACGTTGACATATGAAATGAAAAATATATACATACAGATACGTGAACACAGTGAGACGACTAACAATTAAAAAATACCTAAGCGAAAATACAATTTTACTGATAAGGTTGCACTTAATACTTGAGCGCGTCACAAACACTCAGTTGACTAATCACAAGAGCACACACACGAAATAAGAAAGAACAGCGGCTAATTCGTGAGAGTGGAAAGATAACATAGCAGAATTTCAACAAAAGTGTTCATTGAGGGCAATTATCCATCTCATCCCACACTCATCAACATCAACACATTCAATCGTGATACCAATGTTTCGCTATATAAAAGCGAATAAATTCTTCTGGAAGGTGGCCCGGAAAATCGGAGTTAAGAAAGAAGTTCGAAAAAGTGTCTTAAAATGCAAGTCACCCATATTAAGATAGAGCGAGTGCGATTTCTTTACAATATCTACAAATTTATCTGCTTGGTGCAGGGGTTTTTAAGAGAGACCAAGTTCAGATGGAGAAAAACAATTTATGTATACGTGGAAAGCATTAGATCAGTGATTCTCGGAAAGCATACTTTACTTTTTACACGCGCGTACGAGAAGATCGTACATACCGACTCGTATACTTTACCACAAATTACGATAATACAAGAATGTACAAAAATTTGGGTAACCTGCTGCGTACCTATCTTTCATATTCGAGCACTCTGAAGGTGGGTGTCTTTGTGGTGGGTGTGGGAGGAGAATTGAGTTTGCTTACACGTTGATTCAAGGACGTCTCCTGCACGTTGTCCACATTTCCTTGTATCGCTCTCTTGTGATTCGCCAGCTTCTCTCTGTTCATGGGTGAGCCTAAAACCACCAGGAGCCAGTCCATCTTATTTCGTTACTTGAGTTTCGCATCCAAATCGAACCCTTTGGAAATGGGCTTACGACGGACGGCGGTTATACACAAGGAGACAGAATTTTGCAACAATTCGAGGAAACAAAAATTAGGATAGACGTGAAAACGTTCAAGCAAATAGCCAAATGCAACCTTTTTGTACGTTCAATGTTTGTCATCATTGTACAGGGACATGAAAACAAAATTTTAGCCAAGAAAAAAATTCATGATTCGATCTTAAATAGCGCGTCTTTCACGAATTATAAGCGTGAGTCTCCCTTTTGCACGCTGTTCGTAGCGGCAAAAAAGATGAGAAAAAGTAAATAAAATGAAATAAATAAATAAATCATCGCGAGGAAAAATACTTACCTATATAACTGAGTAATACTGGTAAAAATATCAGGCCATGCGCAGCGCCGAACAGTACGATGCCCAAATACATTCGAAAATAGAACACCTGAAAATATGCTTAGTGTGAGAAACTTTCAAAATAAAATCATTTAAATACCTCAGAATCATTGCTATAGCGAATGCGAACCTTAAAGATCTGACTTTTTGCAAAGCCAAGCACTATGATGCCACCAAACTTCGTTAAAGTAATGCCACTAAATATAGAACTGCCCATGTTTGTTAAAGCATCGGCGACTCTTTCGACTCTCGTAGTTTTCACCGAGACCGAGAAAGAGTGAACCAAATGGCTGCAAAACTCAACAGAAATTCCAATGGCCTACAAGAACAAAGGTGTTAAATTTTTAACTCTTACAACTATCAGTTTCCTTAAAATCCGTTATAATACTCTCATGCATATACTAATAAACAAAATTACGATGCAGTTTTTTTCTGAACAGTGTATCGTAATTTCGTATATCGTTTTACATAACGCCGTAGGAAAGTTTTTATTTTCAATTAATACCTTGATAATCTTACCATAACAAGATTTACTAATGACACAGCGTTTAATGTTATATGCCACCAGTACATCAAGCCTCCGATATTCACGACTATCATCGTAATAGTTATTACAACAACAACAGACGAAAATATGTCCAAGCCCATCAACAAGAACGTGGCGAGGAAAATAGCGAGTAACGAGATGCTCATACTGTATAACGTGTCAGGCCACATAGTTAAGTACTGCTCGTAAAATACGTAAAATACGCTGTATGGAAACACTTCGACAGGTGTACTATCACGGGAACCTTGAAGATTGCTATTAATCATGTTCGTAATATTTGCCGAGATAGCTCGTGCCGCTCTCATGGACTCGTAGTAATCGGCGGACGATTTCAAAATCGTATGATATGTCATAAAGTAAGATCCGCCGACTTTTGACAGTCCCGTGTTGGGATCGTTAAAGTAATTAACGCCGTGGCCGTAAGCGGCGTGGCCCGCTTTGGCGCAATTCTCGTCGGGATTATCTTGCAAGAAGAAAGATACGTATCTCTCGAAATCGGTCGGTCCCGGCCGACCGAAATCATTCGTGGAAATGTTGCATGCGGCACACCCACCAGAGTAATCTGAAACCGCGACATTTAAATTAAATATATTCTCCCGCTTTCCCGAGAAACGGTGGATTCGTTTACATAGCTGATTGTTGTACCTGAGTGAGGACAGAAAGAATCATTTGTCTTAAAGTATCTGCAACACGTCGAGAGCTGTGACCAATCGATGTAATCGTCCAGCCACGAAGATGCAGGTTTTGCTATGTACGTTCTAAATGAAAAGCGTTGCTCGTTATAATTTCGCTGAGATTTGAGATTAATTCAAATACACATTCGATATATTTTTCGATGTTTTCTTACCGATTCGATTCTTTCGATGCTATGAATATTTGAGTGGACACTGAATCGCTGTTACAATACTGGCCGCCGCATACCAGATTCTGTACTTTCGTGTCGGAATAGTTTAGGCCGCCTTTCACCACGAAGTACACTGGCGGTCCGATGGACAAATAATCATTTAAAAACTGTGAACAAGAATTAATATGTTCACTCCTCTGTAACTGTAACCGTTATATATCGCTTGGATTGGAATAATACGACGCATCACTCACTTTGAAGTACTTTAATACAAAACTATCTTCGGGCATTGAAAGCTGTTGATCTAGGCCGACTTCGATATGTGGTACGACGGCGATGCTAGTGCACAGCCATCCGAAGAAACCTACCATGACGATGGCGCGCACCCATTTTTTCAACAGCAATGGCACGTAAACAACTTTGAATAGTTTGTACAAAACTCCATTCACCACTTCCTCACCGCTGTCTTTTTTCGGCCCGCGAACGAAGCAACATACATCCAGTCTGTTATTCTAAAAGTACGAGAGAACGGTAAAATGTTTTCTCGCAAGAAATGATCCAATTAACTTTCACGCAATAGAATATTACTCACTGCCTGCCGAACGGTATCCAGCGCTAGCAAGCTAACGAAACACGTGATTTGAAGTAGAAAATCTATTAACAGTGCCATACCAGCGTAAAGAGCGAATGCTTTAACGGCAGGCATATCCGATAATCCACCTAAAAGAAGAAAACAGTATTTAGCAATTTTATTCTTTTATGTTCTTTACTTTTGAACTAGAGCACTTACCAAGGAAGAAACAACAACTTTCCGATACACTTGTCAACAACATGCTAGGCCCAACTTGACCTAGAGTACGCCCAATGTGTTCAGGTATCGATTCGTTTGGCCGACGAGCTTCCCGTTGATGAGTTTGTACCAGAATAAAAATATTGTCTACTCCGACTGCGAGAACGAGGAAGGGAATGACTTCGATGATAATTAGCGTCGCCGGTAAACCAATGAAACCAAACAATCCCACCGAGCAAACCACGGATGCCAAAACTATAAGCACGCCGCCAAGGCCGAGCGTAATTTTAGAATCGATCTAAAATTAAAATCAAAATGTAAACACCCGTTGCACATGTATGTTGGAAACAAAGATAAATTATAGGCGCAAAGGAATGGGAGGATATATTTTTCAAATTTTAAGAGATATATTGCTCTTACCAGTAGTCGACTGCAGTTCTTAATTTGTCCCAGGGAAACCGCGATATAAGCGAACATAATAATGTAGGAGACGAGAATCGTCAACACATCCGATTGTGATTCACGATTCAACTCATCCTCGATCGATCGTTCCGACGTGAATGCCACGTCCATGTACGCCGGTTTTTTCGTGGCTGTCCAATTTTTCATAAATTGGATGTAACTAAAATGATAGAGAATCGCGTGATAATACAGTATGGTCGATCGATTATTATAATTTCTTTATATGTATACTCGGTATATACGTGTTCAGTCTACCTCTTTTCCCACTCCATAGCCGGGATTATCATCGACTTGTTGTGATAGTTGTTTACTAGAATCGTCAAAATAACAGCAGTGGCTTTCTCGTACGCGGGATCATGAAGATCTTGTCCAGGTGACAAGAACCCACCAATCGCAATAGCTGGGTCCACAGGTCCACCGTACGGCGCAAGACATTCAGGATTGTACGCGTTTCTAAGTATTATATGATTAATTATAATCAATGAAAGAAATGATAGAAAAACTTTCACGCGCCATTGTACTGAGCATCTTTTCTGGACTATTCCCAGGTATACTCACTGAGAACAAACGATGAAATGATCTAGGTAATTAACGGTATAATTTCCCTCTGTGTTGGATGTATCGAAATTCTCTATACTATCCTGCCAGTAACCCCAGATACTTTGAATAGCACACTGTGAAACTGTTGGTGGCCCAGTGAAAGGACTAGTTAAAGGCGCGAAACATATGTTAGCTAATGAGTGATTCCCGGGACTGACTATTTGTTTGATTTCTTCTTGCAATTTCAAGACGCTTTTCAAGAACGTCTCGTTAAATATAGGACCGAAAGTTCTCGGTCCGTTGGAAGTTTGATGCACAATCTGAAAATAGCATTCATCTTTAATTGTATCGCGTTTTTATCTATGCGACTCGCAATGCAAATTCTGAATCAACATTGGGACTAACTTACATTTGGCAAACCCTTCGCTGAAATAATGATCTGTTCGGTTCTGTAAAACGGTTCGAAGTGCTCGTCGAAATATTTTCTCTCAACTCGCGATCTGGATAAGGGGGCCGCCCATAATTCTACGGGGTCCGTGGTAACCTTCATGTATTTTATTCCGTGGCCAAGAGCAACGATAAATAGAAATCCAAGGAATAGTACGAACCATGGTCGCGAGGCACACGCTAAAAGAGATATCAAATTTCGATTGCTCCGGTAATACAAACTGTCGCGTCAGTTGATTTATCACAAGAATTTGTCCCTTCTTACCCGTGCCCCACGAAGAAAAGAATTCGGCTAGAAGTTTATCGGTTCCAGCACCCAACCTCTCAATGCAGGTCGACCGTTCTTCGTCGAAACCATTCGGCAATTCGTCCGCAGAGATTACGCCTATAAAAGATTTTCGATCAATTAAGGGTGAATATTCTGCACGCGACTGGAAGATGTTGACGCAAATGAAGTGAACTGTAAAAGGTGGTGCTGTAAACAAGTACACGAAGCATGTATGCAACTACATATTGTGTACAATCGATGAGATCGTCTTACATAATGAACAGATATAAACACCATGTTGAAACAGCATCGAAATCTTACAACGAAGCGGTTTGCCCTACGTTAAGTAATAACAGCGGACAGAAACATTTTAAGTCGACACAATTACATAACTGGGTAAGCGGCAAGCGGCAAACTAACATTGATTGAACGCACAAAGCTTAAATGAAAATGAAAGTAAGCAGTTGCCGAAATTTCTTCGAGGGATATTTCGAGCGTTTCGCGGTAAATTCTTAAATACAGTTTAAAAACGAAAGAGACATGCAGAATGTCGGACGCCGCTCAATGCTGAACCCAATAAACATAAATGAACCTGTACGTAATCAGGAAGACAAGTACACTCCGACTACCTGCAAAATTAATGCAATGCATAAAAACGTCAGATTTCGTAGCAAATTAAGGTAGACCTTCGATGGTGATTTGTACGCCGAAAATCCGCAGGCCGTGGGATTCTATTTTTGGCGATTGATGCGTGTGTTATTTGAACATGCAGAAAACGAAACAACGACAAAGATGTGTCACAGATACGATTATAAGCGCGGACGGATAACGGTAACATGATCCAAGCAGAAGACAAGTACAGAGAGAAATAAAAGAGAAGTAAGGGACAAGCACAAATCCAGATATCGAAGGTACACTTAGAAGGAAACCTACTGGAACGCTTAGATTGAAGTGGGCTGTCTTCTTGGTCCGCGGCGAGAGCAATACGAGCACCATCTCCTGGGTGGTGCAGCCCAGCCGCAAGGCGTCTACCCACCTGCCTTCCTACCTCCTCCCCTCGTGCAACTATACATACACACACACCGTACATACAACAAATGTTTCTCGGTCAAAATCTGTTTTTTGAAACAACGTTTTTAATGCAATTAAAAAGATCAAGGATGGATACTGGTTGCCGTTTATCCTTAGTCAGAAGTTCCTGTGCAGTGTACGATTCGAATTGCTTAAAATATTTATCGCTTTACAAAAACCTTGAAATACTAGAAGTTCTGTTATCACGGAATAAAATTAAGTGTCCATTACCACGTGTTAACTGCATAATTCTTGTTGAAAATTGCATACAAAATAGTCATAGGTGATGTGTAGTCATTTGCTGTTAATCAAGAAGGGGGAAAAAATCTAAATCAAACACAACTATCGGATAGGGGGGGTAGTTTTCTAACGGGGATCGGTAAACGTAATTTTCACACTTATCACCATAATTATTGTAAGAAAGATTATCGGTGATTAAACCACAACCAAGAACAGGATATCGTGAAAATAATGCAACAAGTGATATATCCATCCAGAAAACCAGAGATTTAAATCGTCGGCAGCTGGGACGATGCGCATCACGTTGAATCTGCCTTTCTTCCATATTAATTAAACAGTAGTTACAGAATAGAAATCACGTTGATCAATAATGATACAACGTGTAAACAATTAGTCACTATTGTGAGGTAAAAGAAAAAAAAGCAAAACAAAAAGACGTTACGCAAATCATCGTTGATTATAATGCAGCGCAAAGTTAAAACAGAATACGATGTGTGTATGATGTACTGGATTATACGATCAGTACCGGAGTGAAGTTGACTCGCGGAAAATGACTCGAAATAACGGAGCACTCTTTCTAACACGTTCTTTCCGAAACGACAAAACCCGTGCCTCTTACCAATTTGTTTCCTGTTGCTGAAGCACACAATTAATAAGAGAAAGAGACTCGTGCCGACACAGAAAATAATGGTCATAGTGACGGCATAACCGTCGTAGCCGAGTATCGTGAATGGTTCCGGGAGGGGTGGCGCCGGGGGTGGTACGGGACAACTGTCCTCGCAATCGACGCAACTGCAGGCCGGCGTGTGTTTCTAAAAAGAAATCATATTCGTAAACGAATGACACACACGCACCGTCAATTCCTATCAAGCTTCATAATAACCGATTGAAATACAACGGAAACTCCATTCTCGGAAAGTATAAAAATCTGGTTGTTCAATTTGTATTTGAGTTTCAACTAATCAGGACTAGTTCGCACTTCCAATTAGCGCTCCCATACGAAGTGAAACGTACATTGACCAGGTCAGTTAAAACTATTCTCGGCTTATTAGCATTTCAAAGAGCTGTTCTATGTAGAGAATTTTAAATAGAGGTTGATTCATACGGCCATATAAACTTAATACACTACTTACATCGATATTATATGCTTACGTTTAATGGTTTGCTACACGGAGTGACTGTAGGATCATCAGGTGTAAATGGACCAATGGGATCATCGGTATTCACATATTTTATTTGGAATGGAACGTAACCATTGTTTTCAGCATCGCCCATGAAGTGAAACCACCTTGTGGGTGTACATCTGCTGGTGCCCCATTCTCCGCACATTATATCTAATGCCAATTGGCCGGTACTAGGTACCGATACTTTGCTACACGACTTGAACGTATCGTTCAAATATTTATTTGTTATATAGACCTCAATACCATTGATGTAGAACACGCCTAGAACGAAGGGAGATTTTATTTTTCAAGCGATGCAATTTTATTTCCGAATAAGAGTTAGTAACGCGTTATACAACACATTTATTATTACCTTTGTTCTCTGCTATTCCCGTAACGTTTACAAATTTGCTTTGTTGCGGACTACAAGTAAAGTCGCAAAGATGATTTTTCAAATTTTGCAAACAACTAGGACATCTGCCTAAAAAATTTGCCGCAAGTTTTATGTTTGTATCCAAAGTCATCAATTGAACGGTATCACAGCAAGTATGAATTCCTTTGCCAGAATCTATGGCTAAGTGAGGACAGTGCTTGGCGAGTAATTCTTGCCCATGGAAGTCCAATGGCTTTGGTTGTCCCGTATAATTACAATTCATGATGTGCAGCATAGGATCTTTGTAGCACTGGCCATACCAGACGCAATGAGCATCTCCTTCCGTAGCTACCTATTTTTCAATAACAAAGTTTGCTTTCTTGCATAATCTTATCTCAAAGCTTTCTACGTGATGAACATAATTTTGGATTTACATATCATTTCCTACCGAGCTGTAAAAACATGCTAGTATTTATAACATTCTGAATTGATATTTAATGAATCACTGTCTCGTGCAGTGGGAATGCAAGCACAGATACAGCGAATAACACGTTACTACCAGCATGAGATTCTTTTTAACCCGGTAATTCGATAAAGCAGAGGGAGCTGAAGATTAACTTTTGTCAGCATGCAGAGTTAATTTGATCATTTAATTTCTCTTTAAGTAGGCATCCAGCTCTGGATCTATTAAAGGGACATCGTGGGAATGGCTCCTCGATAGATTGAACCCTTGAACTTTCAAATTGGTCTTAATTTTCAATGTACTACGAACAAAAAGTTCGCTGACAGTGAGATTATGTAGTGCACATAATATTCCTCAGCTCATTATGAGTAAAATGAATATAATATCTCTGACTCATTTCCGTGATATCTCCACTCGCGACTTACGTAAATTTTAAGTCGGATTTCATGCGCTATCAATCCGTTCCCATTACATCATCGACTTCCCGATAATAGGAAAATCCGTGACAAATCTTAATCTCAATTACCGTGAAAGTAATACAATTTAAACATCGTCATATCCGATAAATAAAATAAACAAAACCGCCGAGTCCGTTCTAGGTTTCGAGAACAGACGGAGGAAAAGAATCGTGATCGTGATGCGACTCTCTGATCCAACATATTTACGCGTTGCGCATTTTTCGTTTCCAGGAAGGATGAAGCGAACGAAAGGAAACGAGAAATTCTCAAGGTAATATGTAACAATATTATTCGGTGAGTGTGTGTACGCAGTTTGATACAAATAAGAATTCCGAGCATTCCTCGCCGCTCGCGTAAAACCGGCTTCGATGGAATCCTAGAGAAAAAATTCTCATCGGCGTCGCTCGGTAAACAACGGCTTTAACGTAAACGTCGCAGACGGGACTCGTCCCTTTGACGGGCAAGGCGAAGGTATAATTAAATTTAATAAACCCCATTTCGGCACGGCGCCGCCGTCGATAGGCTTTCACGAGCATCGGCCGAGATGACGTCACGAACGGCAAGCAAGACGTTTCACGGTGTCAGGGTGTGGTATATACATACGCGCACGGACACAAACAAAACAGACGCTCGCACGTCTTCCCGATGCGTTTCTCGCGACAATTCTGTCGTGTTTAAGCTTCAAAAAATCATATTAATTGACGACTCACCGTGCTGGCCAGGGCCAAAACAGCCATTAGAAGGACGATCACATTGTTGGTGAGTGACATACTCGCCGCTGTCAAACTCCGACAGCTACCTCGGGACGACACATCGACTCGATACATTTCCGCACCGTTACGATCGTTCAACGGAGAAAAACAGTCTTTGGAGGTTAGTCCGCGCTATTACTGTTCATCGCCCGTGCGTCCTAACCAAAGCGCCCGCACAAAATGACTTCACTTCGAACTTCCCTGTTCGACTCGAGAACGGCGTAACACCACTTCCACTGTTCCGAATAACACTGCCAGGTCGGTAGTAGTGGCTGTCAGCTTGATGTCGATGCGACGTAGACGCCAACGGTCCTACCAGGTCCTACCTTTGACGCATCAGGCGTGATTCAGCTTCGTTCGGTTCGGCTCGGGAATCTCCGTTGCTACTCGGGCCGTTTCGATTCTGTTTCACGGCGGGCAACTCAGCGGTTTCAGTGGGAATTCAAAACTTTACGTCGCGTCGGTGGTTGAAAGGGAGAAAACTGATGTACATCGATGAGATTGAGAGGAGAGTATTAATAATTCATGAGAGATTCGATGTGGGAGCTTTAGTCGCCGATAGGTATTCTGTTTGATAATAAACCTCCGTCGCTCTTACAATTTCACTTGCAAATTCTCTTTTCCCATTTTTTTTTGTATAAACCGTTCTGTACAATTGTAATACTTCCTGTTGGAACAGTACCATGCCTTGTAATCATAATTCGATGTGTTTAATGGGCCGTAAAATCGTCACTCGCGAGCAGGTGTCGTTATCTGGCATTGTAACTCGATGCGTTACGTATCGGGATAATCTAAAATAAGTTCAATTCCGGTAATCGTGACTCGTGAAGTAAATACCAATTTTAGTGCGTTATCTTGTGCGACAGAAATGGGTGCGATCGTATACGACCGCGAGTGAAGATCGTGACGGTATTCTCGCGATCGACCTTTCGTACATACATACATATGAGGTGCAAATTATAACGATCGGGCGTAATTGCAATAAGCGAGACTTACGCAACATTCAAATGAGTTAGCTTCGTAACAAGAGAATGGATGAGATTGAAAACCTATTAGTCGCTATCGGAAATGTTGTCTCGGTCCTACTTTTTTTTCCTCAAAGTCGATCCATAATGCATTTATATGTGTTCCGGGGGACATTAAAATTCGAATGTATTCCGGTATTGGAGGTAAGCTGCCTTTCCCAGCTGTGTTTCCTCGAAGCTGATTCTGATCTACACCGATTTTAAACGCGAGAGGCTTGAAAAGCTGGTTCTATCGTAAAATTTCGTAGAGGTCTTCGATAATGGATTTCCGTCGGCGATAAAATTGTGCTGACTGTCACATCGCGGCACGTACGCTTATCACGATCCATACCGGTTAGAAAATTGAAGTACCAAAACGGTCGGAACTTGCGTACATTTTGGAAGCAAGGACGGGAATGAATTTCCGTCATCGATAAAAGCGGGTCATGCAAGGTGCAATCTAGGTCACGGTCGGCGCGCGTCGTGGGTCGATGCATCCCAAGATTAACGCGCGACATTATTCGCGAATTTAATCTATCGCCGCGAGACATTGGGTACGTTCAGGTACGTTCTTTGCACCGTGTTCCTGGAATTCAACGTAAGCGACGTCGATTGTCCACAAGAATGACGGATGCGTTCTCCGGCCACGAGTCGGGGATCGGTGACGAAGTGCCAGAAGTTTAACCGACTAAGTTAGTCATAATCGGAACGGTATTTATAAATTTCCATGTCGAGACGATTCGCTATCGGGCTCTTTTAGTCGCACCAAATTTCATCTCATTCGTTAAGCACGCCGAATTAAATGAAATGCGGGTCTAAAAGATAAGAATGGAACGCGAGTCACGGCGGTGTAAGATTATAAAACATGAAGTTATCGTTCATGTTTCCGCGCCGAACTGAGCAGCATGTCGTCGCGTAAGAAGCAATACCGCCTATCTGACACTTTTTGCGAAATAGACATTACAGTTTTTATGGCTTCGTAACATCACCATTCACCATTGTTTTTATTGTAGTTAGAGCATTTCTACAATTTTTGTTATCAACTTTACCAACCTTCATATAGTTTAGAAGTATATGCTTAAAATTATTCATATTCACGCTATCGAACAAATACATTTTTATTGACATACTTACAAATGATAAATTTGAGTAGCTTTAAACAAAAATGTCAAATCGGTCAAAATGACCGGTCTGGTAATTCTAGTGTTAAAGAAATAATTTTTAAATACTTGAAATTCATTTTTGTATATACAATTTATATATATCAATACAGTATAAACTTTGGAACAGTTTCTTGTCCCTCCTGTAAAATTGCTTCAATGCTAGATAGGCGGTATTGTTTCTTACGCGACGATATGTATATTCATTACCATACAAAGAAATTCTTTGGTGAGCGAATGGTTGATAAAAGCTTTGAAATTCCCATTACTCTGTAGTTACAGATACGAGATGAAAGTGAGCGTTTGAAACGAATGCGAATCAACAGGCGGACAATGTTTGCCACTGGGTTGTAAGAATCGAAGACAAAAAGAAATAAAGTATCGTCTACGGTCAGACAACGGACGACCGCGACGCACGTACCGTCGACGCGTTCGACGCAGAAGGACACCCGCGGTGCTATCTAATCACGTAATCCTTACTCGAATAACTGCTAATTTGGTCAATAACTAGCTGCCGCACCACTTATTTTTGTGTGTACTTTAGCGTAACGCACCGCGCAACCCGCGAAAGGTGATATTTAAGGTCTTCCTGTTTTTTTCCGCCGTTTTTTATAGAATTACGCGGGAATGCCTCGTAAAGATACTTAACGACCGTTAAATAGTAAATAATAAGCGTCACGAGGTGGACGTTAATTACCAGGCCGAGAGGTGTCCCCCATGCCCATTAATTATGCATTCTAAGATAAGTTCGAGGCTACGAGAGAAGTACTAAGAGAATCGAGAAGAAAGTATGCTAATAAACGTTAGCCGTATCTACGCACGAATCGACCGGCCCGGCGTATAATTTCGAAATCGCATTCGAAAACAGTAGGACGGCTGAAAGTCGATCGGTCAGACATCTGGTAGCTGTAACTACAATCATAGAGAACGGCTAGCCTATGCGGTGCGAGATTTTCGATAAATTAGCTTTCACGAACGGCTGCGTTTATCGTGCAACGACTAACTTCGTTTCTTCGACGTTTCGGCGAAACTTTGACAGGAAGGATTCCGCCCGGATTCCCGTTCGCATCGATGAAACTACATTCCACGTCACTACGTTTTTTACTGCGCCGTCTCGTAAGTATCTATCTCTCTTTCCTTCGGGATTGTATACCAATCGTTACAAACGTGTCCGTTTCGTTCCTCGCACGTTAGAGGGTTGCCCAAGCCTCGTGCGATTCCGCTCGAGGTCGCGTCGTTACGCTGTTGAGCGGCAAAAACGAAACGTCCGACGTTTAACACGATAAATATCTAATGTTGAAAAGGTAAAACGTTTCGGGAGAATCTGTTCTGGCCACAGGACGATGATTAAATTGAAATTGGAAAAATTGAATAGAGGATTCGATCTAAATGAAATATGACTCGGCCAACAGGAAACTGAAAGCTCGGTTGCACGGATCTTTCCGTGGTTAACCCATTAATCCCCAAAGTTGCGTAAACGTAACATTTTTATAATGATTTTTTTCCAAATATGTCGTTGAATGAAATGACTCTCTTGCTGCTACAGTTAGTTCTCAACAGAACAAGAATGACGTTTTTTATGAAATGTGTCGTTTATATCATAAAGTTTAATATTTGTAAATTGATGAATCATGACGAAAAGTTGGGTTTCTTCTACTATACTTTTATCGATATATTTTCTCGACATAAAATAGAATGGGATGTCCCAAATTATCAATTTAGGTTAACCTGACCTTTAGTAAAGCATGCATACCGTGATATTTGACACTGCGATTATAGTGTTCACATAGCTGACCTATTTTTAACATTTTTTTTGTAAAGAAACTACAAACAATCAGTTTTGTTTAACTTCATAAACAGTTCTTTGACTATATGTTTAGCAGTAAAATATAGTAAAAGCATCAAATTAGTTATTTTTTCTAACCTTGAAAACTAATGGGTTAATGGAATGTACAATAGAGTGGGTCGAAAAAATAAAAAAAATTAGTTTTCAAGTAGTAATACCGTGGAAACGTTGCGTATTGGTGACACTAAAAAGGAGTTAAAAAATATATCAAATCAGTTCATATCTTCCGGTCGCTCATGTGCTCTAAAGTTTGCCGGAATTTGAAAAAAATTCACATTTTTACGATAATTTTTAACATTGTTAAATTGGCCTCTTCCCGAATGTAATAGCTCAGATTCTTATGTATTATAACCGCAGAAAATATTGTTTAAATATTATTTAAATCCATCAGCATCTTCCGGTCGCGCATTGCCTTCAAAGTTAACGAAAAAGATTTACACATAAAGGTAGATCACAGTTCGAGGAAAAGAAATACTAACAACTTACATCTTTTCTTTTTGGTTTTCTTTATTGAATACAAGGTTAAACGTTTACAAACAAATTATTTTAGACCGTTAGTAGGATAAAAAGTTATCGTAAAACTGTGAATTCTTCCAAATCTCGGCAAACTTTAGAGCACATGCGCGACCGGAAGATGTAAACGGCTTTCATTTATTTTTTAACCCCTTTTTAACCTCCCCAATTCGCAACTTTTCCGTGGCATTTCGCCTTGAAAAAAAAATTCGTAATTTTTGTCGGCACACCCTAATGTACAATCCTCTCCTTCGCGTGTGCGATGCGCGGAAACGTCTAACGAATTTTCCCTTCGATGTCCTCGAATGCCGTCGTGAGATCTCCTTAAAGAAATGTTTCTTTTTTACGGTGAAGCCGACGGAGTCGCAGCGTGGCCTCGGCATGGTGGCCATCGAGCATCTGAAACCCGAAATCGTTCTTAACGAGAAGAACCGGAAGTCCTTCGTCGAGAGATTCAAGATGTATAAGACAACGCGAAAACTCGGCGAGGGTATGAATCAAGCTGCCGTGCTGATACCGTTGTGCGTGCACAAGGGAGAACTTGGTCTTCTCTACACCTTGAGATCGACGAAATTGAGCTCGAATCGTGGACAGGTCTCGTTTCCTGGTGGAATGTACGACAAGGAGGATCGCGATCTTCAGGAAACCGCTTTGCGGGAAACGTGGGAAGAGCTGAAGATCCCCAGAGAGAAGATCGACGTTTGGTCCGCCGGCAACTTGATCGGCAAGAAGAACGTCAACGTGATGCCTGTTTTTGGTTACGTCGGCGAGATCGAGCCCGAAAAGCTGGCGATTAACACCGACGAGGTCGAAGAAGCCTTCGTTTTGAGCCTGCGGAATCTTTGCGACCTTTCCTTATGTCGAAACACGCAATTTCGCGACAGTTACTCACTGCCAGTGTACTTGGGCGGCAAGCATCGAGTCTGGGGGCTCACTGCTGCGATAACTCACATGGTTCTCAACGCCCTGATACCGGAAGCCTACAAGAACAAGGTGGTTAACATACGACCGATTCTTCCGAGGAACAAGGATAAAACGAAGGAGGAAATTCGGCCGGTTTGAGAGCGCGTTGTGTTTACTTTTATTTGTAAAGCAGCCTGTGTTATTTAAGCCTGTAAATATTGTAATCGAAAGCATAAAGAATCTGAGAGACCGTGACATTGTATTTGTGGCCGTGGTTATGTATTCTTTCTTATTATGTATACATCCCTAACGTGGTGATACGAATTTCTAACTTTTCGACGACCCGCGTGGTTTGAAATTCAGTCTCCGGTTGATAGAGCGCCACGGGAAGCTGAACGTGGTGGGGATTTCTCAATGGCGTAAGATACCGTAACGCGCGTATAGTTGCGTATAGTTAACCTCAAATCGAGTACGATGTAAATATTAAATAGAGACCCTAATTTTTCATATTCTTGCGCTGTCAACGAGATTCCAGTGATATGGCGGTGGTGATAGAGACTACTGTAGGTGATTTTACAGTGGATTTGTATACCGAGGAGAGGCCGCAAAGTAAGTGTAAAATGACAGTGTAGGTTCTGTTTCTTTTTCGTACTTTGCTGTAGAATTATAATCATGAGCGTAATATGTGATAATTCCAATAACGTGTCATGTATAGAGCGTTTCCAGAGCTATTTTAATACATCTTTTGATTCACAGTCATTGATGTTTAAATTCTTTATTGTTTACAAGCCATCAAATTTAACTGACATCAATTAAATACGCACCTCAAGAAGTATCTTTATCAAATTCGTGTACGCATATTAACTATACAATATCTGTTCCAGCTTGTCGCAATTTTTTGAAACTATGCAAGTTAAAGTATTACAACTGGAACTTGTTTCACTCCGTCCAGAGCAACTTCATCGCTCAAACTGGGGATCCCGGTGGTACTGGGAAAGGTGGGGAAAGCGTATACGGCATAGTGTTGGGTGAAAAAGCACGATATTACGAGGCAGAACAAATGCCGAAAATAAAACACGACAGGACTGGCTTGTTGTCTATGGTGAATTGCGGCAATCAGATGTTGGGCTCACAATTTTTTATTACTCTCGCGCCAGAGTTGCAATCTCTCGATGGAGAGCATTGCGTATTTGGAGAGATCGCTGAGGGTCTTGAGATTATTCTTAAATTCAACGAGACCATCTGCGACGGCGATCACAGACCGTATCAGGATATACGTATCTCGCATACCATTATTCTGGAAGATCCTTTCGAGGATCCCAAGGGTCTTGTTATACCAGATAGAAGTCCAGAACCAACGAAAGAAGCTTTAATGGTTAGTAACTATCTTTATATATCCTGTCAGGATATTTTAATAAAATTCTGTGAACTCCTTCTTTAGAGCGACAGAATTGGCGCGGATGAAGTAATAGACGATACAGCCGGTATGAGTTACGAGGAAATTACGGAAAAGCAAAAAGCTAAAGAGGCGAAAGCTCGAGCGACGATATTGGAGATCGTCGGTGATATCCCGGACGCAGAAATGGCACCGCCGGAAAACGTACTGTTCGTCTGCAAACTGAATCCTGTTACAAATGACGACGACCTCGAGATCATTTTCAGTCGTTTCGGAAAAATCGTTGGGTAAGTGTATCTCGAAATTCTACCCTGAAACCTCCCATGATCATCTCAACGCATTACTGATCATTACATAACTGTACTTTGGACTTCAGGTGCGAGGTGATAAGAGATCGCCAGTCGGGTGACTCTCTCCAATACGCGTTCATCGAATTTGGTGATCGCAAAAGCTGCGAGGAAGCTTACTTCAAAATGGACAACGTCTTGATAGACGATCGCCGGATACATGTCGACTTCTCGCAGTCCGTAGCAAAGATGCGATGGCGGGGTAAAGGGAAGGGAATCAAATACTTTGACGAGAAAGAGGTCGAGAACAGGGGTGGAAACGATAACCGTGAGAAATTTGGCTCGAGAGACAGGAGGAAGGACGATACAAAATTCATCGATGACACGAGAGGTAGGAGAGACAACGGAAGGAGGCAGAAAGAGGAGTTAACGACGGAATACAGGCAACAAGAACGTACGAAAGATTCTTACGAACACGAATCTGAGTATTCTCGCAATGGGGGAAAGTACGCGGAGAAGGAAAGATACTACGAGCAAGATAGGAGACGTAGAAACGATGATCGAAGTAAAATTAGGAACAGGGATCGAAGCAGAGACAAACACGATCGAACGAGTAAAAAGGATGGCTACAAGGAACACAAGTACGGCAAAAGACAGGACCACGAGAGAAAGAGGAAGGAGGATGATTGCTCCAGTTCGGACCATGAGGATCGAAAACACCGGAAACACGAGGAGAGACATTCGAATCATAAGAAAAAACGTGACAGAGATCGATCGGCAGAGAGACACGGGAAATCGGAAGGCAGGCACAAACATAAGCGAAAATAATATTCAAATCTTTCTTACCGAGATTCTTTCGAAACACTGGCGCGCGAATCGCTTTCTCGAATTGTTCCAGAATCGTGATCGGTACATCGATCTTGATCGATGCCAGCGATCGTTCCAATTTTTAAATTAATAAACTATTTTATTCACCGTAAAGCTTGTTATTATTTAAACTATATTCCTTTGCGACAGTAAAATTATCCCCTTAAAGCTAAGGTCTAGAGCTTTTAGTTGACAACAGCGCCGTGACGCGTTTCTGGCCACATTGGTCGGTGCTGACATCGTTACTCGAAAATGAAAGTGGAGTGGATGTGAATATTTTTTTTTTTAAATTAGTTCCCGCGACTTTTCGCGCTTTGTTTCTCGCGAGTGAACACTCGTGAACCTCCGTTCGATGAACAACGAGCAAAAGCAACGCCTATCATGTAAGTTTTGCTACTTAAATCATCTGAAAATCAAGAGCGTATCGTTTTGAGGTTATAATCGAGTCGTGTCATCGATTTCATTAATTCTTTGTACGATTGATTACACATTGTTCGAAAATCAGCAACCTTTTGTTTTTCACGTTACAAAAAGCCTTATATATGCTTTCCACAAATATGTTAACTATCGGCACATTACCGCGATTATCATCTTTCACGTGACGGAGCACGTGGACGTAGCGTCACAATGTGCCCGCCACATTTTTGAAACGTTCGATGTTGCGTTTATCGCGTTCCGCTTGTGTATTATTTCTGTCGTCGTGTGTCGACATCATTTTGAGATATTGCGATATCATATTTTTATGGCGGTGTAAGTGCTCTTCCTAGTAAATAATCTTTCAAACTATGTCGAGTGTTATTGCGTCTGATCAATGTATCCCGTTGTGTTTTCGATATTACGCGTCGATTGCAATTTCACCAAACAGCGGCGCGTTATTATGCGCCCTTAAGATAATAAGTTTTCACGTAACGCTATTCATTTTAATTTTAATCTACCGTCGATCGCGCAAAATTATTTGGACGAATAAATTTCGAAAGAAAGCTGTGTCAACTAGTGTTATTAATTTACCTGAGAACCCACTTTTATCCCGAATTCTGAATTCGACTCTCTTTTCTTAATTTCGATGCGTTCGTAATTGTTACCTGAAATCCCACGTCTCTCGCGTAGACCAGAAAAAGAATAAACAAAATTTCGTTTCGGAGTAACAGGATGCTCGTGTTTTCGATTACATGTTTTATTATTACTATTCTGAAATTACACGCACTATCATGCATCATAGTAACGCAGTGTTATCTTTGCGGACGTTATTAGTCATTCCCGCAAGTGTTATCGGCGCTACGAAACAGACGTTATCAGACTCGATTGATTAATCGGAAAAATGTTATCAATGCGAATGCGTATATCGCCACCTTTTTTTCTCTCTATCGTTACAACTTCGCGTTCACGTTTGTTGCGCTACTATGGTTTGCAGAGTCCAACGGGGTTTGTAAGTTACGAGTAGAAAGTTAGTTAACTACAAGGTACGGTGCATACGTGTTACGCGCAGAGTTTATTTAAATCAGAAACAGTGAAAATATATAGTTTCCGTAGAAAACAATCGACGGTATGCTAACTACTCGTGCGAAGGTTACAGTTTATAATAATTCGACGAGGAAGACGCTGAAGCGAATCTCGATTCAAATACCGAAGCAGAATTATCACGTAAGGACGTTACGTGATTTAGTATAGCTAAATAAATAAAAAGGGCACATAAAAAGACTAAAGAAACCGCGGTTACGTTTCTTTCTATGAAACGATTATAAATAATTTATCAAAGGGTGCAAGGCGGCTACCTCTTTCGCTGTCATCGTTATTATATTAAAATACTTTTTACACACGTTCGTTCGTCCGCGTTAATCTTTTTGTTTTCGCCGCCCCATTTAAACAATCACGGATCGAGGATAACATTGTCATCACTAGACTGCGGATGTTTATGCAAAATGCATTATTTTTATATTGACTTTAAATAGATTTTGCGAAACAAATGCAATCAATATGCATACAATATACGTATAATATATTATACGTATAAAATAAAATAGAATAATGTATTAGATAATTCATTTACTGCATAAAATAATGCATTTTTCATAAACATCCGCAGTCCAGCCATCAAGTTATTTCGATTTCGACGAAAGAATGAATCGTTTCGCCTCAACTGCAATTGTTATTCTGTTCCTGCGAAAAACTCGCACGAGTACCGAAAACACCGATCCTTGCACCCTTCTCACTTAAAACTAACGAATAAATACCTATTCGCCATTTCGATTTTCTATCGATGGCTCGTCGAGGACACCCCACTCTCTCCAAAAACATTTTTCTCACCCTACCCTCTCGATAACGCGTGGTAAACTCCACGACCCCCTCGTTCTTGTATCGTGAGATTCGGAGCTTTACATATTTTTTTTTTTCGGAGAGATCAGCGACGTCCAGATACTATTTGGGTCAATATAATATGTCTCGAATATCTTCCACTTGGCTTTTGCACCCCCATCCCTTCATCTCTGAATCGTCACGGACGAAACGTCGACGAAACTACGATTTCGTTTCTTCTTCCTTTCGCAATGAATGGTTTTGCGTCGCGAATGCAGTGTCCTCGATCGGATAAAAGTGTTACGTATATCGGAGAATACTACGAGCGAGAGGGAGCTTCTTTGATATTTACTTACGCCGTCTTTATCGCCGCCGGAAGTGATTACAATCGCTATCCCTTTCGTAGAACCTACGATCTCACCGCTACACCCACCTCGCCCGAACCAGTCGGCACGAGGGCTCCATGTTGGACGCATTTCACTTTCTCTCTCTTTCTCGACCCTCGTTTCGCGTACCGGCGAGAATCGAAGGAAACGTAATTAGACATTTTGACAGAGGCAACGAAAATTTCAGAATTTTCTTCCTTGGTAAATCGCTTGTTTACCAGCGTTACGCGGGACACACACACGCACACAGGATTCAAGGGGTTTAATAATTCAGCGATAGAAATTCGGCTGCAGGAGTTATTTACATTTGCACAACAACTCTACCGGCGCCACCGGAAACGAGAAGAAACATTGCCGAATACTTTTGTGACTTTTCTTTTGCTTTCTGTTTTCAGTCCGTTCTCGATGGAATCTATCACGTCTCTTTCCCTCTTTTCCGTCTGCTCTTATCTCCCTTCCCGTTTTCCTTCCGTTCCGTCGCGATCGTTTCGTGTCTTTCCGTTCCTCTTGCTCCGCTCGTTCCGCGTTTTCTATTTCGTTTCCGAGGCACTGGATCCATCGCGCGAGAGGGCTCGACGATTCTCGACGTAGCCGCCGTCGCGACGTCCGGACGACTCTCTGTTCGTTTACTTGTTTAATTTCCGCTTGCGTCCCATATTGCAAATCTTGAAGTGGCACAGGGTTATGTCTGAGAAATGCAAAAAATTACATCTTGTTAATCAATCATTGATTAATTAGCGCACGAGCTCTGTGTGAAAATGATTATCAGCGTGCGTTTCGCGTATGTATATTAGGATGGACCTTATATGAGGTGAACATTTTAATTTCATGAAATATTTGGTGTATTTGGTGTATAATCTATAAACACTCCGCAATTTTTTTTAAATTCTTAATAATATATAGGGTGTGCTCAATTAGCAAAACTATATAGAAGTAAATAATAACTGAAGTAGTTATAAGCAAAACAAGTTTTGTTTATTCTATAAGTAAAATGTGTATACAAATTAATTTTAAATGTAATAAATGTACAATGCACATTGTACCCATTTCTTACGATTGTTGGTATCTGTAGTGATTTAGAGATTACTGATTATGGCGTAATTCATTATAGTTATTTTTATTGTTTTATAATCGTGTACATAGAGTTGTGTAAACAGATTGATTTTAATAAAACTGTATGTGGCACAAAATTCAAGGTCGCTGAGCATACTCTAAATATTAATTATTTCTAAAAATATTCTTTGAGAATTTATTTCAACCGATTTGGGACACTTCTCGGACGCGCCCGTTTCATATTTTGAAAATTGTGAAATAAGGATCGCCCTAACATATATGTTGTTACGAACATGAGTTTACAACAGATGTAGTATTTTGTACTAACAAAAGTGTACCGAACATCTCGGTATGGTAGGCATTGGTTAGCAACGAGATCAATATTGTTTAACATCAATGCTTTTGGTATCTCTCCGAAGCCGTCCCGGAAGTAACACGTCTTTGCCTCGCTCATAATGAATATTAGTTATAAACGCGACGCGTTACGCGCAGCAATATATACATATATATACACTTTTGATTACATAGGTCGTCGCGATTCCTTCTTTTTTTTTTAAGCGACGATGAAAGGTCAGGATGAAACGAAAATGAAAAAGTGGGAATACATTTTTCCAGTTGGACCGGAGGAATCCCGTCTGGCGCCGATCTTAATGAGGCCACTTCGGTTCCATCGATCCTCGGTGATCGATTTGTGCCGGCTTGTTTTCGAACGAAAGAATCGTCGATCCTGACGTCACGCGAAGCAAAAGTCAATTGGCGGTAATCGGTCGGGTATGTCGTCTTCGATTCCCTTCGCGCGTCTTCGCGTCGCGGCTCTTCGACGCATCTCGGTGCATGCCCGAAATCGAGTTAATTTCCATTACGTTACGCTATGAGAATGGTGTCGAAGCGAGAGAAACGCGTATTTAATAAATGAGATGCGCACAACCGAGGGAAACTGAACGGTAACGCCACTCTGGAGGCCGGAAAAAAGGTGATTTTCGAGAATTTAAAACAAAAGAACCATACAAGATATAGATTTAGGAACAAGATGGCTTTAATATACAGTATTTGAGGAATGTTTGTAAATTTTTGAAAAGAATTTTTACGCAAAATGGCGGCTGTAAGTACTGGGAAGTACTAACACGTTTTGTTTCAAAGGACTCCGTGTCCGGTAAGATTTCTCATTAACGGATCGTCCTAGATCAAAAACACAAAAATTTTCTCATAGTATATTCCAAAATCTAGTGAACATCGTACGGAAATTAAAAAATATTGATAATTGTTAATGTACTGAACGTGCGAACAGAAAGTATAAAACAGAACAGAAAGTATAAAAAGTATAAAAAGTTTTGTCTTAAATTGCTAATAACAAAAGAAATTGTTTATCAATCGACAAACCCCTACGATGTGAGTTATGTTATTTTAAAGGTCTGTACCAAATTTCAGATCGATTGGTTGAAAATTGTTCAAGTTATGTTACCAGCCAGTTCAAAAAAAGTGGTTTCAAGAAAAACGCGTTTAAAGTTACAATATGTATACACAGTCCGAGCACTGGGAGTGGTTGCGCTACACCTCGAAAAAAATCATGTTCCCAGTTTTCTACCCACCCAAAACTTTTTTCCCATATTCTTCGTATAATGAAGCATCGCTTAAGCGAAAAAAATTTCGATTTTTTGAAAATTCTAGAGTGGCGTTACCCCCCTTAAGGCGAACTCGTCGTGATTTAACGTTTCGTTTCCCTTCGGTTATTTTCGATCTTTCTGGAAACACCCGTCCATTGAACGGGAAGAAATGGATCGCTGAAGAGACAAGGAGGGAGATTAACGTTCGTATTCGAACGATACAGATAAGAAGATACCGCCGATCAAATCTCATCCCCGCCTTTAGCGCGGAAGGTCGCTTGGAACGTCGAGCACGTACAAATCGAACATCCGTCGATTTAATCGTAAACGACAGAGACGCAGGTACGCGTAACGCGGGACGGACATGGAGAAGGAGAGAGAGGGAAACTTCGAAAGTTCGCAGAACGAAGTAGTAAAAGTGCTCGACAAAGTACGTGAAAGATTTCCTTCCAAATTACGTTCGACTCTTCTCGAAACTCCTCGAAGCCTCCTGGCAGAACTTTTGTCGTTCGCCACGATCAAGGGCGTCGCGTAAATCCGTTCGTGAGTCAACGTAAAGTGGGATAATCCGTAAGGAAACGGCAAAGTAGAGAAATCAAACCGGGCGTGGGCGAGACAATCTTTTCTTTTCTTTTCTTCTCTCTTTCCCAAAGGCAGTAATCTCTGGTTACGAACGTACGGATAATCCTGTATCGAAAATCATATAGACCGTTTATTTTGAAAGTGGTGTAAGTCCATTTTAAAAAAATGAGATATCGCATAGTGTTTAATTTACTGTAAAACGAAAAAAAAAGAAAAAATGGACTTTCCACCACTTTCAAAATAAACGGTCCATATATCGATTTCTTTAATTGACGGGTTAGATCGCGCGAGATGAGCCGAAGAATATTAACGCTTTATCGGGAGTCGATAATTAGACTCATTACCGCCATCGCTCATCTACCGGTACCCTACGAATCTCTTCATCTTCAATCTGTTTCGAATAAATCGTTGATCGGTGCTCGTCGGCATCGTCGGCGGTAAATAGCGAAAAGCGTCGATGAATGATCTCGATGGATAGGATGATGAATCGATACTACGAGAAACGTATACTTACAACTTATCGCGGTCCGTTTGCCCGGATGTTGAGGCTGACTGACGACCGCATTCGGCACCGGAAGTTCCTCGACGGTGAAGTCACCTTGCTGAGCCATCATCTTGGCTCTTGCCTTCGCCTCCAGTACAGATTGAATCGCCAATTGTTCGTCGTTCAGCGTTTTCTCGCGTTCCACCATGTCCATTCTCTCTTCCCTCACTTGTTTCAGTTTGCTCAGCAGTATCTGCAACAACGATTGCATTCCCACTCGCGGATTAGAACAAATTGCCGTGCGCGTACGATCGTCGGGAATGAGATTGAAGTGAAATAAACGTAGCACAAGGTGAGTAACGTTGACCATTTGGGGATGCGTTTTAACCCCCTTTTTCCGACACTGCCCATTCACCACTTACTCCCCCGCTCCAGTGTTTGGCTGCTCTATGCCTCGCGCGGTTACATTATCTCGCGTCTCTTATCGCGTTATTATACCTTTTATAACACCGAGTATAATACCGAAAAATACCGAGCCAAGTTGACGCATGATAATCGGTAAGATTAAAGATTTTTGGATTCTTGTAACTTTGTACGATTGTCTTCTCTTGGTTTATTAACATTTTATCAGAAAAGAATTGCATTGATTCTACGAGAAGAATGTTAATTTACGAAATTGAGAAACATTTTGAAGAATGAGGCGAATTATTTAACCCTGTTAGTGCCGAACGACAAAAGTTGTACCTAAACGAAAAATATCGAGTCAAGTTGACGTACGCTACTCGAAAAAATTCGTGATCTTTGAAATCCCGTAGCTTTATATCAGGCCTCTCTAACCGAGGGGAGACGCACTCTCCTCACGCGGTTTCGGTACCCCTACCAGCACGCCGTGCGAACAAAAAGAAGAACAACGCTATACTTGTCTCACTCTAACAATCGCACCGGGAGCTATGGTGGGGGTAAGCACTGATTGGGCTGACGAGTGTTGCCTGCGTTAGACAGGCCTGCTTTATATGTATGATACAAAGTTTTGGAGCATTCCGTGCAGGCTTGTTTTAAACCGCGAAGCCTTAACCAGTTGCCTGTGTGAGGTGAATTCTGCGTTCTAACCAAGAGTATGTTGAAAGAAAGTTATTCGTGTTATTATCAAACTCGCTATCCAGAGCTTTTCTGTATCGTTGAAAACCTTAGGCTAACAAGTTTTAGAAGAATAAAAAAATGTGTAAGTTCATTCTTTTTTCGTTGGGCACATATGCGCGCCAATGCCATTTTGGTCACTCCAGTTTTGACGCTAATGCGCGCGCTACACAGTCAACTGGTTAACTGAGCGCTACGACCAGCTGTCTACTGGACGACCACTGGAAAGGGTTAAGCGTCTCGAGCTGCGTAACTAGGTACACAAATTCGTGAGCAATCTAATGAGAAACCTAAAGAAAACTCACGAGATTCTCTGCATTGTCGCTGAAGCTGTCGCTATAAAGCAATTCTGGAGGTATTGGATCGGGTTCGCCGACGACGAGGATGTTGCTCGTGGAAAGGCAGGAGAGAAAGAGTGCCAAGAGACACAACCTCGTCCCTGGCGCGTTGGACCTTCCCGTCATTCCCTCGAACCTCTTTGTATCTGAAAAGAGAAAAGAAAAGGGTAACGGTTGTAGTAAAAATTCTTCGTTTGACATCGAATGTTATTAATTCTTACCAGAAAAGATACAAGGTCTAGTTCGTGCGTAGTTATACTTGACTCGAGACAAGACCTTGTCTCTTGATCTGGCGAAGTAACTCGGATTTCTGTTTCATCTGTCGGCGCTGACTTAAAAACGTAGTAAAGTTATTGCTTCATATGTACCAGCGGTGGTGCACCGGCGCGGCGTGAACGTGTTAACTAAGAAAAGGAGTAACGACTCTAGCCAAAATCCCCGTTTGATCCGGAATATTACTTAATTCGCCGACAGTTGTGAAACAGGAGTTTTAAAATTGAAAATTCATCGTAATCGTTACGTAACGAGACAACTTCGCGAATAAATCCCACCGCTGTTTGCCTTGCGTTATGTCACTGCAGAGCAAAAAAGAAGATCTATTCTTTATTTATCCTCGGCGTATCTCGAGAACGCAACGCTATCCATCACTCTTTACGGTCTTCTTGTCGCGTACGCGTCGGAAATCGGGAGGAGGTTTAAAAATATAAAATCGTTCGAATTATACGCTCGACCCCCCGGGGGTTACTATCAAAACTCGAATTGATAGTGACGTATGGCGGGAAATACGAAAGTCGACGGACGTGTTCCGCGAAAAGAAGAGAAGAGATTCGCTCGCGCGGTAAAAATACAGTTCCCCGATTACGCGTTTGATCAAAAATTCGGGAGAAGGGGCAAGGGGTGGGGTAGGGCGGAGCAGGAGAAACGTAGGATCTTCATCCCCCGGGATAAACCTAGAGAACATCGACGCGAAAGGGGGTTGCGCGATGGATTGTACGTGGGTGTTTATTTCCGATTTGGATGAACCATCAAACGTCGATTTATCTCCGGGACACGGGGATCGATGGAGTTCCACCATCGTTTCTCTCACGTTTCGTCGTCGTTTTTTCCTCCATCCCCACCCTCTATTCCCTTCCCGTTCCACCGACTCGTGAATACCGATTTCATCCGAGCGCCATACGATTCCCCTAACGATCGGTCGTTATCGCGAGAGTTTTCCGCGCCCCGATGTCCTCGCCGCGACGATAGCTTTGAATAATAGGCTGGTTATTAGCGCCTGGTAATTTGTCGATTTGTGGGAGGGGATGATAGGAGAGGGGGGAGAGATCGCAAGACTTCGTAGTTGGATTCTTACTATTAATAAGTCCGATTACTAGCGCCTGGTAATTTGTCGATTCGTGGAAAACATAACGAGCAGAGGGGGAGGGGGTGATAGGAAAGTTGCGTCATCATTATCATAGACAAGTGGTAATTTGTTATTAACCGTACTTTCCGGTGATCTTTATTATTGATACACGGTTTATTTATTCGCCCCGTTCCCGAACCTCTCGTTATCTCCCTCGGGGAACGGCAGTGGGAAAGATTGATTTCCTGATCGGGCCAATTAATCCCGTCGCAATCGATTCGCGGAAATCGAATCGTAAACACAACTCCGATCGTTCACCGCGGAACAAACAGACGCGGACGGTTCTATTTGACGAGGAGTTTAGGAAGTTACGGGGAGAACTCAGTTCCGGTCGAAGCTCCTTTGACTTTCCACTTGTTGCATCCGGCGTATCTTGAGGCTCTCTTTGGCGCGTAATTACCGTCGCTGTAAGAAGCCCTCGTCTCTCTCCTAGTCTTCGTTAATAGTCGTTTCCACCCTTCGAGAATTCGCTATGTAATTTCGAGGATTTAACGAAAAGCTAATGAATTGGTACGCTCGCGGCGGCGATGTTTCTTTTCGTTTCCGGGGAAGATATGTTCTCTCGTGGAAACGTGGATCGGCCACGGAAATCGGAATCGAGAGAACGATCGGATTCTCGAAACGATATCAGGGATAGATTAAGATTTCGGGGGCCCCGAGCAATTACGCGGAATTCGATTCTCTTCTGTACATATGTATAAAGATACCAGGTCTAGTCTCGCGTACCTGTACTTGGCCCGAGACAAGGTCTTTTCTCTTGATTCTAAATATTAACTGTGATAACCCATGGAGTGAAATCAAGAGACAAGGTCTTGTCTCGAGCCAAGTATGTACAAGTACGCGAGAACGAATGAGAGTTTGCCTTTTATTTCCCGAGACCAAAATTTCTGTGATGCTCCAACCGCGCAGTTAATTTGTCGAATGGTTAATCCAGCTCTATCAAGATCGAAGACAATGAAAAAATGCTTCGAATCATAATCGGTTCGTGTTGGTGAGGTTTCGAGTTACAAAGAGTCTATAATAATTTCAGTCGAACAACGGAGTATCCGAATTATCAAGTTTCGATTGTAATAGAATATCCGAATGTTAGATTAATCGGGTAATTGTCCAAAGCGTAACTACGGGATTAGATTCTAGATATTCGCAGCTTCCCCATTACTGCGATTTAATCAAACTCCTACGTATCAACTCTGCGAGCTAATTGATATTACATCTACTTCAAGAATAAACGTTAATCGTCTCTGTTACTTTTTAACGTTAAACGTACCAATGTAATGAAAGTGCGAGTAATATTGACCGACGATCGCATTATTAAAAGAATGTTTTTATGAATAATCATTATCCCTTTAACCAAGTATTGTACACGTATTCAAGTATATTAATAATTCCGATGGGAATCGAAGTTGGAATTAAATATCGAGTAAGGGTGAAACTGAATATAAACCCCACGATTTTTGCTCGTTTCCCACAATTCCCATTGTTACTACTTGAATCCAACGGTAACACAATTTTACTAACTCCGCGTCCTGAAATCCCGATAAAACAAATTGTCGCGTTAAAAGCGTAAATATCGTTACAATGTTTCGCGGCTATTAATTACGTGTAAAAAACAAAATATACGTATCTGCAATACATAATCGCGTTTTAACCGGTTACGCCGAAATGGAAGATTCTTTCGCCATCGGTTCGCGAAGCGGGACATTTGATAGTTCTATTCGAGTAGTCCTTGCTCCCGATTGCGTTTAACCTTATCGCGGGCCCCGCTCGTACGCTAGAACACTTCGATACTCTTATCGCCGAAAGGATAATCCTCGATGACCCGAGAAATGCGTTAATTCATTCAGCGGAGCCATTTATCTACGGTTCCGAGCAGGTTGTTTGGAAAGATAATATTGGAAGGATGAGCGCAATTGCGTTTTACATAATTTCATTCGCGAGACAAATTGTTTTGAAAAGCTCAGAAATCATTTCGGAAAATTTCTTGAAAATCGCGGAAACCTCACCGACGCACAGTGGCCCAGAATCGCGGAAATATGTAAATAATTCATAGCGTTATTATTTGTGCATTATTGATTCAAAAAGAAACAGTTTTGATGGTTTTTGGGTTATAGAATCTGAATCTGATAACCATTTTTATCTAAATTGTTTATTTAATAAATAATTATTATTTTGAAATCAACGAAGATGATAATGTATTAATGTAAATAATGTATTGTAGTAACATAATGTAATGTACAATGTAACATAATGTAATGTAAATAATATAAATAGTGTGTTCTTCAGTTAATCGTCAGGCACAGTGGTTCAAAGAAAAGTTGGAAAAATATTTGAACACTAACCGTACCGGTCAAAGTTACGAAATAAATGTTGTTTTTTGAAAGGAATTGTCAGTTTGTTATAAGAAATAATGTACCACATAACTGTTAGTTAAATTAATGCAAATAATAAAGGAAGATTCGTAAAGATCGACTAGAACCGTGGCAGATATGAACTCCTGTATATAATTACAGAAAATTGAATTATGGAAAACCGAGTAAATATGAGCAGCTAGAAATGATAAAATTATATTTAAGGAAAGACGTCATGGCTTTATATAAAAAATACCTCGTCGTGCTATTTCATGCTACTTTTTTATAAACCTCAACAAAGCGTGCGATTTCTTACGAAAACAATGTATCTTTCAATATAATTAAATCAGTATTAATTTATATACTAGCTAAATAATAATGTCTATCTTAATCAATTAAGTTTCCTTGCTTTATACGCTTTCCAACGGTACCAAATTTGTTGATAAAATATTAACTGTCGTCGAAGAAAGTCCGGGAAGAATAAATATAGTTTTGTGGGTACACAAGTCATACTGTAATACCTGCCTATCGCCAACATTAGGCAATACGTTATCGTCATTAAAACGGGCTCTTTTAAAATAATAGCTATTAGATGAAATGCTTAAACTTATATGGAATAACATTTTATTTTTGAAAACTGCTAATTACAATTTTCATTTTCGGTATTATTTTCATTTCTTTCATTTCTGGACCATTGTGCGACGTTGCGTTTCGATTTAATTTACGCCGTATCAATCGTACACCTGGGAGACTCGATACTCGGGCTCGAGTATCAGTGAAAAATATGGAAATGGCCGGATATTAATATTTCCGATGAAATGATGAAAACTGATGAAAAAGAAAGAATGTCGAATTGCATCACGTTAGTTCAATCGTTCGAAGTTTAATGACGAGATAACTTTTATAATTTATTACGCTAGTCATTGCGCCGTGCAATGCGGAAAATCAAGAGACCAGGTCTTTTCTCGGGCCAAGTACAAGTACGCGAGAACTAGATTAGACTTAAAAAAAAGATTACACGTTGCTTGCCTTGCATTCCTACTATGAAAAAATTATCTTTACATTACTACAATTTTTCAGGTAGAAAGATTCGTTAATGGATTATACAATTATAGAAGCAGTGTTTAATCTACGTTTATGTTTTAATTTCACTTTAATTGTGCCGAAAAAAAGAAACCCCTAAGAAGTAAAGAGGGCTCGATTAACTCCATTGTACTCTACTCTGCGAGTAGTTACAACGTATTGAACTGTGATTTTTATGAGCGATACCTTTTAAATACCACTCAATTCCAATGTATGCGCATCCGGATACTTAATCGAGTTCTATTCGTGACTTACGCGTACATTGGCCATGATCCCCCGCCCCCCATCGTTCTCCCAACCTGAGCGTAATTATTTTTCACTCGAACCAGTGTTCCGAAGGCTCAAAAGTTTGTTCTTTAACTGGTTTTTCGAAGTTTGCTGGGAAATTGGAATCTCTTTGAATCCTTTGCTCAGCACCGAGGATAACAATCTCGATGCAAGTATTCGTAAATAAATGCGATCGCCGCGGCGCGGCGCGGCGGTGAGAACGTAAAATCATGAACATAATCGTGAACGAGAAGAGTTTTGCAAGTGATTTCGCGAAAAGGTCCCGCGATGATGGAAAATTTTACATTCTTGTTTATCAATTATTGTGTTTCCAGTGGTCGATTGGAACTCGCTGGATTCTACTTCACTGCGCTTGATTTTTCGGAGTAATCGGAACCTCGATTGACAATCGGCGTAATGATCTTTATCATTATCCATTTTTTAACGTTGGTATTTATTTGGCAGTAGCATTCTATCGTAATTATTTCTTTAAAGTTGCGTTTTTGGTCTTATTCAAACTTGCTCAACGCTTGTAACATTAATGCAAGGCGTTAATAATTTATCGTTAATATTATTAAATGCGACAGGGCAGTAAGTTAAAACGGTCGTTTGAATATGATAAAATATCTAATTTTAACGAAGCATTGGATAAGAATTCTAATGTCCAAAATAAACGAAATCAAAGATTGAAATTAAAATAATAATCTTGATCCGACAAACGCAGAAGTTTAAAAATGCGTCAATAATGTAATAACGAAACCGCAAGTGTTTTATTCTCAAATTTTTCCTTTTTCACGATATCACTGGAAGAATCTCTAAATTAACGAAATCGACCGCCAGGAAAACAGAATTTGCGAAAATGTTGCTCTTCGCCCTCTTTACCAGTGAGTGGGAAAATCTACCTCTTGTATCTTGAAATTGACTCGCGCGAGAAGAAATTCTTTGACGATTAAAATCACTCCCCTGCGGCCCTCGTATCGAACTCCCCCGTGCTTTGAAATTTTCCATTTTCTACGTTATGCATCGTCAAACGTAATGCACATCCCGTATGTATTTATTCGCCGAACAATGAGGCCCGACCGTTTTTCCGTTCGCCGAAGAAAATTGCGAGCTAATGTTCGATTGTTCGGCTGGGCTTCTTCTCTATTTTTTCCCCCTCCGTTCACTTTTGCCGATGAGATCCGATCGAGCGTGCGGCATCAATAGGAAACCAACGGATTTTCGAAGAGAAAATTCGCGACGAGCGAATCGCGCCGTGGAGAGTTTGATTTTGATTCGTCCATCCCGTTGAACGGCGATTATTATCTGAGCGAATCGATTACTAAAATTTTACGGTACGTCAAAAAAAAGATATATATAATATATAATATACATATATGTATATACCACCGTTCATTGTTGGCTCGCTTACATTTCAAGTTACGTAGAACGTTATCAATCCTATATTTCCACAATACTTTATCGTGAGTTAAAATTTACTATTCAAAGAAAATAATGTCTCTATCGATCTTTTGAAAGAAGACTTTGGAACGCTTATACTTTGGAAGCACTACGTTTAAAAAAAGAATCGATACGATTAAACAGCACGGGCAAAACAAACGTTAACATTATTAAACTTCAATTACGAGATCGTAAATTTTACAATACTGTCATGTTGTAATCTAGGCTTAAAAAATTCCGCGGCACACCGGTTGAAAATCACTAACGCAGAAAAGTGAAACCGTCTTCCACATCACGGAACCGGTGTAAATACGTCGTTGCGGTAAACAAATCGTTTAACAATTCATTCGATCTACTCGACTCGAATTGTCGCGTGATGTTTCATCTACGTGGAGCAATGGAATAACGACGATTGATCGGAGAAATGCAACAAACTCGTACGCGTTCGAATAAAAGAAAAAAACGTGAACGTCCTCAATAACGATCGGTAGATTTACGAAAAAGAGAAATCTTGGAAAAATTCTAGCGTCGAACCGCGATAAATATATTCCTACCTTGCTTGTCTTGAAAACGCTCGTCCCGCGCTTCGAGGAACTCTTGGTAATAATTTCTTTTCTCTATCACGAGGAAACTCGTCGTCTCGATCTCGAATTCGATGATCTTTCTCACTGTATTTCTGTCCTCTTTATTTTTTCAAAATTTCAATATCAACGATTTATTCGAGGGCTTTTGGCGGAACGATGCGTGCTCGAAGAGTGAGCACAGAGGGCTGTTGCACCCCCTATTATACCCCCAGAATCCTCCACCACCCGCCACCTATCCTCTCACCTCCTACCACCTGTAGGTCCGACTTAGCACGAGAACGACGGTGCTCGCCAGCCATCTCGACGCCGCCTACGTACCACGACGTCGACGTCGATCGTTCCCTCTCTTCCTTCGTCCCTTGTTTCGATCATAATTACGGTGGCGGTATTTAAAAGAATATCTTTGATTCGCGATCAGTGTTCTGTGGACGAGAGACGTTTGGTCTTTATAGCTCGGCCGAGTGAAATCGGGAAAATTCTGACCTAGATTACATTTCTCTTGCTATAGTTTATAATTCTGATTATAGCTACGAAATAAGTGAAAACATGGTCGTTGGATTTATCAGAGGTTAATACTTGTAGTGCCGAAAAATGACATATCGTTGTTAGCAATAATCGCGAAAAGTGGTGGCTTACTGTTCGCATCGCGAGAGAACTCTGTCACAAATAAATGGAAAATTCTTAAGAAAAAATGGCTCGCAGTCGAAAGTAGAAGCTTCGCGCTTTAACATGAGCCTAGACAGAATTCTCTGAAACTTTCTGTCATAAAGTTTCAAGATTTCAAATATCTTTAATTTCGTCTAGTAACGTACAGTGGAACGATGGAAGGAAGAAAAAATATGGTCTGATTGGTTCTGGCGTGTCCTACTCGAACACAATTATACAGATAGGCACATGCATTTTCGCCATTTACCGAACTCTGACGCACATTAATTAAGTCACGTAGCAAAAGAACATTGGTGATTGGGATAGACGGTACCACTTTCGTCTTTGTCACCTTTCTCAGGTGCCTTTTTCTCATTGTCGTACAGTACGTCAGCCTGGCTTGGTATTTTTCGCTAGGCACAACTTTTTCAACCAGCAATAAAAGGGTTAAATAATTCGCATCGTTCGACATAACGTTTCTTAGTTTCTTAAATTAACACTCCCCTCGTTGAATCAATGCGATTCCTTTCCGATTAAATATTAATAAACCGCGCGATCGTTAGGGATTTATTTCTTATTTTACGTTTCCCGCGACTACTCAGGATTCTTTCTCGCGTAACTCGGAAGTTCGCGTAAACTCTATACAAGTTACCGCTCTCGCGTAGGTGTTTCACATTTTTACAAACTTCTCGCGTAATATCGCTCTCCTCTTTTTATCACCCCTGTGACAAAGGATTCGAGTTTCACGATGGCTCGAGTAAATTCGAAAAGAGGATTGCGATTAGACGCGATCTCTGGTGGATTTACATTTTTAGGTGGTTCGCGAATAATTCTCCCCGACCGTTTATTCCAACAGCTATTCCCACAACGTTTCGCATATAAACGATCGGCAACGTCGGTCGGATTAAACTCGACTTTCTCTCGGCAGCTAATCGCCGGTGATAATATAATCGATCGCGTTCTTACGCGGCGTAACGCGAATCCCGACGCGTCGTTGGGAAATTAGGCAAAACGCGGTGCAATCGATCGAATCGTAATTAGGGATTCTCGATCCGTCGGAGAATAAAACCCGCGGGAAGAAGCGTTGCAATGGAAATGTCGCGTGTCTCTTGATTTATTCATACCCACCCACCCCCCCAACTCGCGTATCGTTGTTTCGCGAAAAAAAACGTCGGCGAACCGTCCCTTTAATCAACCGACGGCATTTCTCATTTCACTCTTGATCCTCGTGAAATACGTCGCGCCGCGATCCCTTTCGCAAATTGAGATTGTTTCTCGATCTACGAACGCGCGGCACGCCGGAGCAACCCGACACATATATCAACAAAACGTCGGATTAATAAATTGCAAATTTATGCATCTGCGCGGTAATCCGTGCCAAGCTAACGAAGCTCCCAACGTGAAATCCAGGTACGATTCTGTAATCCCCTGATTGTGAGCGACGGAAACTTACTGTTCTTAGAAGGCCGAAACTACTTAAGTAGTACGAGAATGCCAGTGGTCAGACCCGCTGCATTTCGAACGAAGCGCGCACGCGTAATCGCTGCGCTCGTCGGGGCTTCAGAACTTAGAACCGACCTCGATAAAACGGAAATGGATACCTGTTTTCAGCGTTTGGAATGCGTTCGATCGTCAATTTCCGTTGAGATTTCCGATCGATTAGAGGCCGGCGCTAGTCGATTGTTCGCCGTCGATTATCGAAATTTATTTCTCGCGCGTCAGAATGAAATTTGACTTATCGCTCTACCAACAAGGAAATCCCGCCACCGGCCCACGGGAAATGAATTTTCAGCTACATTACCGTGTAGGAACGATGCAAGCACGCTCGTAAGATTACTATAACGCGGCTTCTGCATAAATTTAGAGAGCGACGGGGATTATTGCCGAGAAGAAACGTTCTCGTCGTCGAGCGGCAAGTTTTATTGGTATCGCGTTAAGAGTATACGCGATAATTCGAGAGATTACTTTAGCCCCGTTGTCGGGACGAGTATTTTCATATTCCGGATCAATATGGATGCCCGATATCGTTTATTCATCGCTCTACCGGATTTATATATTTTATCGCGTGGCACACGTGTAACGGGGATTAAATAATTCCTACCGTAGTTCTTACACCGCTCGAGCTTTCGCTCTTAATTAAATAATCGCCGATGTGATTCTTAATTGAGTGACAGGGTAATCGAGCCCGCGGTAAATCGACCGATCTCACTCTCGTTCTCCCGCTAATCTCGGTGTCGAGTGAATCGAGCGCCGGGCAACGTTATTAATTCTCGTTCGCGACGAAACGTATCGGTTTTAACGTAAAGTGTAACGCGATCAAATTGAAACGTGGATCTCGATCGCGCGTCGTGGAATTTTTATTTCCCCGCGACGCGAGTAACTCGCTCATCTTGGTGCGATTAGATTCGCGAAACGGTGGATGAGAGAATGCTTAAAATTAGATCCGCGATCTACCATTGTTTTGTCGGCTCGTCCAAGACTTCGATGCCGGCCAATCGGCGCGTTAATTGACGATAAACACCCCTCGCTCCTTATCGCTGGCGCTCAATTAAAGGCTGCGAGTTATCTACGCGATTCTTTTTCTCTGTCGTCTCGTTAAATTGCACGCCCGGCAAAATGGCGATTCGTGCGTACCGAGCCGACGTCGTCGATTCGAACGAAGCCACGAGTCCTTCGATTGCTACGCGTTTGTACGCACGTTACGTAAATAGTGCGTGCACGTGCGATGCGTTCGTTCTTCTTTTTTTGCGAGCGTAAGAATATGTCCGAGAATCGTTGAAATTGTTTAACCTCCTTAAATCTCTTGTTAACGAACGTTTTTTTTTTACAGGATACCGGGCCGTTGCGACACGGATGTCCTTTGTTTTCTACAAGGTAAGACAAGGAGATCCGTGTCGCACCCGCCCGGTATCAGGTAAAAAAACGTTAAAGATCTCTCAAATCTTATAACTTTAGACGGTAATCGCATGTTTTATAAATAATTGATCAGAAAAGAATTGCATTGGCTCAATGAAAAGAGTGTTAATCTCACAAATTGAAGAACGTTTTGTCGTTTAGTGCCGAGTGAAAAATTTGTAGCTAAGAGAAAAATACCGAGACAAGTTGACATACGCCACTCGACAAAATTAATGATCTTTGAAATCTTTTAACATTATGGTAAAAAGTTTCAGAGCATTCTGTCTGGGTTTGTTTTAAAGCGCGAAGCTTTTACTTTCGCTTACCGCGAGCGATTTTTCCCCAAGAATTTTCAATTCTCTTTGAGACCGAATTGCACGTGTTTGCCAACAATATATAATCGTTGGCACTTTTAGTATCGCTAATAACTATATATCATTGTTTGGGGTTATTAATTTTAAAAATTCAGTCGCATTTAAGTAATCGATGTTGATTAACTTTCGTACGTTTGTCGAATAAGTAGGTGTTCCCGATTTTCTAACGAATCCGTTGCTCCAACATACCTACATTGATTCTAGATTGTGGATAAATCCAATTACGTAAACCGGTAATGCCGCGTCTTACAGATTTCATTTTCACCGTAACCGTTCTCTAAGCATAAATTCCGTCGTCAGAGAAACTTGTCTCGAGACCATTGTACTCTTTGACAACTCTACTCGCGGCTTTGACGATCGTAACAATACGTCACGTTTCATTTGATTACCGCTTTGGTATAACACGCACGTTGTCGTCACGTGTCGCGTTGGAAATCAATACACCGCCTCCTTCGATCGCGATATTCGATATTCGCGATTAAGAGGAAAACCATTCGCCCTACCCAGTCGCATAAGTAATTTCCCGTTGTTTCGGAATGACGATCAATGCGATTACGCTCGACGAACAAACTTCATTTCCCATTTATTTCGAATTAACTTGCCTCCTGAGATAACGATAAATACTCGATGGAAGTTCGTGTAAATTATCTCACCTCTCGACGAGACACGCGATCAAATGGATGAAAGCTGTGAATCCAGCATTTGCTTCTCTTTTCCAGACAATGTCGGACGACGAGAGGGAGGAAGAAAAGCCGTTCGCGGTGGAGCGAGCGAAAACCGGCCGCGCCAAGTGCAAGAAGTGCAAGTGTCCCATCGACAAGGACACCGTGAGAGTCGCTAAACTCATGGCGAATCCCTTCTCCGAGGGAAAGATGAAGGCATGGCATCACTTGAGTTGCCTCTTCGAGGTGTTCGCGAAGCAGAGGGCAACCACCAAGAGAATAGAGGATCCCGAGGAGGACGTGAGCGGCTGGCAGGAGCTCCCCGCCGAGGATAAGAAGATCGTTTTGGAGAAAATTGAGGAGTTCGAGAAGAACGGTGAGTACGTTAATGACGATTTTTAATCGACGTTTCCCGACGTCGTCCGTAAAACCGTACGGTGATCTCGACGCCCGCGAACGATGCTTTTCGACGGGACGGAAGATGATAGTTTGAAAGGGGCTTCGGAAAAAGAGCTTCAACGTTCGTACGAATCATATAGAATATTATATAGGACCGTGTTAGAAACATAATCAGAGAATTTTTTGCAACGGACGAGAGTGATATTGTCGTTGGGAGTAAGAGAGAAGAATCGCTGGAAGGAGGTTTACACGAGTTACCAGGGTAAGTCAAAAGGTATAGGCAATTGTCATATCTTTAACACAAAATTGCCATTAGTTTTTGGTTTACCCTCGTGTTTACGCGAGAGAAGCGAGAGAGGAAAAGGGGAGAGTCTGATCGCTTCTGCGAATTTCGAGGGTGATATTCGTTTTTTTGTTGTTGCCGGGAAACGATGATGGATATTCTAGTTTCGCGTCAAGCCGATACCGAAAGACCTCTTTCGTGGTTAATTAGAGACTTGAACTCTCCGTTCGCGCTCGCTTATCAGCCTCGTGGCAGGAACGAGCGTTTTAATGGCGGTAATTAAATCAGGAGTGTACAAATTATATCCATAAATCATCTATCGAGAGTTTATCGCTTATTAGAAACGCCGCCGGGGGGAACAATTGACGTTGCCATCTCTCCAATTCCGCGAATGGGAGCTAATGTTACTATACGCTCGTAGATCCTCGATCTCCGGTTCAAATCAGTGATCTTTGCTTTAAAAGCAACGTTTGCTAAATTTTTTCTCAATAAACGTCCAAACAAAGTAAATTAATTAATTAAATGATTAATGTACGATGGAACGGATATACGTGTTATAAAATCTGGTCCCCGATTAATGGGTAGGTATATTTTAATTCGCAGCACCCTTTAAGAACGTCAAGAAAACAACCCCCAAGGCCGCGCCAAATCCGACGAATCGTAAACGATCGTTGGACAAGATTACGGATGCAGACGCCACCGAGAAGGCGAAGAAAACTAAGAAAGACGATTCCAATAGCGTTGCGAACAGCGTAACGAAGGAGAGCAACGATGGGGGAGAATCAACGAAAATCGTATCGACGAAGGACAATGCCTTCCGCGTATTTCGAAAGGTTTGCACCAACGTCGCGGACGTCGACGCTTATACCGAGAAGACGGCCGTCGTTAGGAAGATGCTGAAGAGTGGATCCAGCGGCGGTGAGTTCGATAATGTTCAAACAGTTCTTTTTTTTTTAAATACACTCTATGGGGGGGAGAGGAAAGAGGTGCGAGATTATTTTAAGCTATAACGTGAACGATCGGTAAATTAAATTTTTCGATTAATAAAAGTCATTTGCGCGAGACGAAAGAAATTTGATCGTAGTTATCGAATCGAGTTGTTAAACGCAAACGATAATGTTAACGATAAATTAGTAATCGTTCGAAGGTTCGGCCGAATTAGTGTTTCGCCTCGATCCTTTCTTTTTTTTTTTCGATGCCACGATATCTCGAATTTCTTATCTTGGATCATCGTTCAAGGTCGACACTACTTCTTTGTCGATCGAATTGCGTAGTTTCTTTTCCTGGCGTTAATGAATTGATCAGCGAACCACGGTATACGACCGAATTTCGCAACGTTTCCAGGAGGTCAAGGTTTCCGCGTGCGTACGATTCCGTCAGCTTCGTTCGACTAAAACGCGCCTCCGTGCTTTTACTGTTTACAAAACTGTCAATTCAAAATGAGTCGCGTCTCTCGGACATGTTCAATCGGCGCATTAAGCCGGAGGAACGATTCTGCGAATTTATGCGCGTCGCAGAAAGAATTCCGTGGAATTCTGCGGAACTGCTAATGGGCGGGAGAATTCGTGGGAAAGGAATTCTGTACAATTCCTTTTAGAATCTATTGAAGAATTTAAACAGCATTTCCAGAATTTCTGAAATTCCACAAACGAAGTCCGTTGAAATCCTTTTAGAATCTGTGGAAGTATTCTTCTAGAATCGCCAGAATTCCTGAAATTCTACAAAGGAATTTTGTACGACCTCTTTTAGAATCTATAGAATTCCAAGAATTCTACAGTGGAATTCTACAAGTATCCCAGAATTCTATTGAATTTCAACAGAATACCCTACAAATACATTTTCTACATAATATACAGAATTCCATAAAATTTCTGTTGATAGTGCTAGGAATCACTCATTCCCCTAGGCCCACGGGGATCCATGCTATCAAATTTAAGTTTCCCGCTTTTACGCCCAACAGGAAAGTCAAATAACAACTCCCCGCTCAACGCGTTAAATATTGATTACCCCGCATCGATACATACGATCTAATTGGCGATTTAAAAAATCTTCCCCGCTACGTGGAACTCGTCGAGCTCCGATGCCCGATCCCATCGCTGAATGGAAAAAGAAGGGAGAGCGTTTATTTGCATCTCTCGTTCCCCCGTCGCGCTTATCGAACGTAAAAATGTTCGCGGCGAGTGCATTACACGGAATTTCACTAGACTAGAATTCTCAATGTAGAACTCCGGCTATCGCAATTTACTTCGGGGAAAATCGTCGCGGGTCATTAATAATTCTACAATAATTCCGCCGTTCTCAGCGGGAGATATCTCGAGAGGAGTGGTCGATTAATTAAATACCCGAGTAATTACTGCTCGCCGAGGACGAGGCTCCTCATTCGTCACGCCGCCTTCCCGTAGCGGGGCGGGAGTTTTCGAAATCCGAGAATCCTCTACGCGAATTCGAATGAAAAATTCGAGCAAGCGATCTATAATTTAGACCTGTGGGGGCGTAGGAGGGGGGGAGGGGATTGGATCGACCGAATCGATCCAGCGAGAGGAATAAACCAGAGTGAATCACGACGTATGGGGTCTGCCGGCCCCCCTCCCCCTCTTTGCGAGCGCAGACCCGGTGCAAATAAAAAACAAACTTCGAAGCCGGGGTGATAGGGGGTGGGGGTGGGGGTGGGGGTGGGGGTGGGGAGAAAAAGCCGTAATCCTATCAATGGAATATCGTTTTGCGCGTTGCCGCGAAAACACAAAGCTCGCACTCTCCCATCCCCTCCGCCCTCCTCCCTCCACCCCCTCTCCTAGCCTTCCTCCCTCCCTTCCGGGCGTTTTCTTTCTCGTTCCTCGCGGTTTCCCCCTCTCCCCCTTTCGAAGTGTTTTCACGCCGCGGCTCTTTTCTTCGCGCCTTCTCGTCTTTTTAATTACGGCGAATAAATATGATACCGGAATCGGATACAAGGAAACCATTAATCAATCGTGCGCGGAGATTCTCTCACCGCGGGGACGGCGAGTAAGTGGAAGATTTTTACAGGGTTATCTCGACACTATTCTACCGACAAAACAACCGGTTTCCATACGGGAAACCGTATTTTTCCGAAAATCCTATTGAAATTCGGTAGAAGATTACAGTCGAAACGGAAGGGGGGGTGGATTCTCGATCGATCGTACCGAGAAATTATTCTTCCGGGGTAGTTTCGCGTCTCGAAACATACAAAAGATTTTTCGTTAACACCTCGGGGGTGTACAGTTTCCGATCGAGACGAGCGTCGGGGTATAAAATCGACTTTCCTTTTCTACCGAATGTCCCGTCGGACGTTACAAATTCGAAGATCGAGGGACGGGTGCGTTACGATCGATTGCATCCGTGGATCGATCTCACGACCGACGTCTATAAATCTCGTGCCTGCGGCGAACCAGAATCCACCGGCTCCGTAAGTAACACGCGAAATTGTTTTCGCAGAAGCGGCAGCGAGTTAACTTCTGACACGCACAGATTGTGGCCCGTTCGCCCTCTTCCTCGCTTTACTGTCGTACACTTGACCCACTGTTCTCCGCGTCCCTCGACGAGAAATTTTCCGCTTCCCGAGGTGAACCTCCACTTTCGATTAGCTCGCGATTCGCGTTCCTCCCTCCACCGATCGATTTCCCGATCGAGAAATCCCTCCTCCCCCCGTCGCGTTGGGATTCGAACCGCGGCGAATATTTTTTTTTTTTTTTTTTTTTTTTTTCAAAGATACATTCGTCGTTAACTCGCGAGGGTTGAGGGACAAATCGACGCTCCCAGTGCTTCTTCGATTACCTTACAGACGGCAAACTCGCGAATCCCTTTACGATAAACAACGAAATTCGTACAGATCATCGCGAATAATTATTATCCAGCCACGTGGTTGTAATCAATACTCACGTCGATATTCGTAAGCCACGCGATTCGATACCCGTGTTCCTGCTTCTTGGAATTTCGAGTACGGATCCTCGAGAGAGAACAGGCTCTCCTCTATTGTTTCCTCCTTACTCTCGCCCCTGGATAAACGGTGAGCGAAGTTGGAGCTCCGCGATTCCGCTTTCACCTGCTACGTCCACCTACTACTTCCTTACACTGCTGTCCGATCGAAAATCGATCCTCGATCACCCACTTTTCCTCGGAATACCTCGAGAGCCGCTCTCCTCCCTCTCCTCGATTGCAAAAACTCAACCCGGTTAGTATCTTCGGAATACTTTTTTTCTCCCCACGGTGCAAGAGTACTCTTTCGGTACACCGCACATTCACTCTATTGCGACTATTGGTCCCGGGGGCTGTGCTCTGGTGTCTTATAAGCTTTGCCACAGTCCCCACCTAATCAACTTCGATTTGTAAATCCTATGACGAGCCCCTTCTCGTGCAGCCAGCTTGGCACCAGACTCTCTCCTACTCTCTTCCTCTTACCTCGTCACCCCTTCCTTCTCGCACCCGAGTCTCGTCTCCCTCTCTCTCCCTCTCTTCCCATCTCGCGAGCCGCGGCTCCTCCCCCCTCGCGCGATCTCGTTATCTTTATCTTCCTCTCCACTGGCCTCTCTCCTCAAGTATTTCGACGGTGCCTCGAGTGTTTTACGACCCTCTTACCTCCCCCTCCTTTCCACCCTGTCATCATCTCACTCTTACTTTACACCCTTAAGTTAGTTTCTCGTTATTCCGATCGAACGTCCGCGATTAACGTTCTCGTTCTCGGTTTATCTGGCGCTAATGAATTTTAATTTGCGAGTGTCGTCGGAGGAACTCGTCGAGTTCGAGTCGCGGGGGGTTCGATCGGACGAGTCGAAGAAGGGGGACACCCAGCCTCTCATCTCGAACGTTAACTTCGTTCGTGGGTTTTTTAATCGTGACCGAATACTCTCGCGACGCGTAAACGCGCAGTTAGTTTCGAAATTCGCTCCCTCCTCCCGTCCTTTTCCTCGCTGTTTCGTAAGACCGCCGAATCGCGAGTGGATCCGAAATATCGTGGAGCCGGGTGCTCGATAACGCTTTAACACTTTTTCGCGCACATAGACGCGGATGAGAGCGAAAAGGCGTCGGATCAGGAGAGACGGTCAGGAAGGGACGCGTTGGGCCGATATCGAAGTTTTCGGTGCTTATCAGTTTATAAATAAACGTGCCGCGTTTTCGGCGCGAGCCGTACTCGCGCAGAAATAAACCGCGACGTAATCATTGGTTTCGGCGGCCAGAAATACAACGTTCCCGCGTAATCTATCGCCGTTTGGCAGAAACGTAGCCGCGAATCACGGCATTGCCGAAAATTTGTTGCCGTTTTCGAGGAACGGCGGAATAAACGACAGCGACGACGCGGTTTGATATATACTATTATTCCCTCTCGAAATTCCCTCTGGCCCCCCTATCGTAAGTCGTAAGTAACTCGAATTTCCTCGAAACTCGTGTAAACCTCCATCCGACGATTCTTTTTACTTTCTTACTTTATGGTTCTAATGCGGTTCCATATTATATAGAAAATGCATAATATATAGTGCATATATACTTTTCAATACATATATAATTACTAATTACACATATAACTTTCGCATCAGACGGGATGATATGAAATATCATTTATATTAGTCAACGACTAATATTGCCAAATATAAATAGATCGTGTGGGGTTAATAGCGCAATATTTCTAAGTTGTTTCGCTAGTCCGAGAGCCTTGACGCAATTCTCGTCTACGGCGACGAAAACGTGGAGAAAAAAACGCGCGACCAGCCACGCGAATCCGTTTAAAAGGGTAACGCGCGATTGCGAGTGTTTTGCTTTTTTTTGTCCGCGAAGCTATTGCGTACGCTACTGTGTCATCGAAGGAGGAGCGAGCGGACCTATTGAAACGAGCTACGCTCTGTGGATAATCTACGCGATAACCTAACAATAAGCCAAATTTCAATTAAATCCCGGTTACCGAATTTGAGATTGAGTGAATCTGACCTAATTGAAATTTGAATTTACATTTGTATTCGAATCTGCTCGAATTTAAATTTTATAGGATTTGAATTTGGATCTGACCAAATTTGAATTTTATAGGCTTTGAATTTGAATCGGATCGAATTTGAATTCGAATTTTATAAGATTTGAATTTGATCGAATTTGCATTTAATCGAATTCAAATTCGTCGCGAATTTTACCACACACAATACTCCGATCGTTATTAATGTAAAAAAATACTAATCCCCGATTAACCTTCTCGCCTGGCCACATGATCGTTCGCTCGAATTTTCCCACATCGTCGTTACACCGAGTATTCGATGAAAAAGGTGTTCGATTAAACAGGGGACGTCTAAATAGCTGTCCGCTACAGCGAAACGAAATACGCTCGATTACCGTGAATCGTATAATCGATTCTCACAAACCAAAGAACAATTCTAGTCTCCGCTCTTCTCGAAAATCGCGAGGTATCGCGAGATTTTCTCGATGCGCGTCTACCCGTCTACGTCGTACCGCGATGATCATCGCGTGGGGGAGAGAAGAGGGGAAGATAAACATCGTCCAATTTTACGCGTTGAACTCAGTTTTCGTTGAATCACGCGAGAAAGCATCGCTAGATAATGGATACTGCTCGGCGAGCAGATGTTGATGAATTAAAAGAGCTTTCGGCATTGTATACCCCCGCCCCGGCCCCCACCGTCCTAGAAGCGGGTAGGGGAAGAGAAGGGGGTGGGGAAAATTAGCGATTTGCGCCTTAAAATCTCGCCGGCCACGTCGACGCTCTATTTTCGACGATGATGAAGAATTCACCATCGGTTAGCGCACGAGGAGAGCTCGTTTCGGTCGTTAAATCGTGAGACGAAGATTCGGGCGGCACGTGCGACTCTTCAGGGCTGCACCCATGAATCCCGTACGTTTTATTGTTTCGTCTCGATTTCTCGATCGAGGGGGCAAAGACGCCTCGATCCACGGTCTATCGTTCGGGGATCGAACGGAATCTCGTAAACTCTGGTCGAGCGATATTTGAGCGATTGGCGCGAAATACGCGAATCGCCACGATAATTCTGTCGATATTTAATTTCTCTTATGTCATTTAATGCCAATCCATCGTTGCGTTAGTTTCGTAAGCGTACCCCGGTGATCGATTTACTCGACGTGATTACACGGAGGTTCGACGTTTCTCACGGATCCTTTTCTTATTGCGCGTCCCTGCAAAAGAATCGAGTCGCGTGGTCGAAGACCCACGCCTGCTCGTTGACCCGTAAACTCGTGAACCTACTGCCGATTAGGTTCCCCCCCCCCCGCCCCCGCCCCCGCTTTTCCTGTCGTTGGTATTCTTTGCCGTTCTCACGGCCAACTGTTGCTCCCCGTTTAACGAATTCCGCAAAGAACCCCTGGTTGGTTTTTGTTTCGTGAAAGTGGAACGAGGAGAACGATCGTTGGGGTGTGAGGATTCGAGCACTCTTGGGAGATAATAAATAGCGCATCCGCGTTGACAAGACGTTGCTTAAAATTGTTTGAAAAATTTGATATAGACCTCGATATTTTCTCCATATATTAGGGGTACCGGAAAAAAATCTGTTGTTTTGTGAAAGAATATAAAACTTTATTTTTTCTTCATTTTTGTTACAGAATATAATAAAATATAATTTCCTGTACTATTTGCAACTGTATTCCAATGTTGTTCCAAGGTCCTGCACCCATTGTGGCAAAGGTTGCAAATCACTTGAACTCGCAACCAGTATACGACCAGAACGAAACTTCTGTCCGCACACGGACAAAATTGATTGTGGATCAGTTACGTGCTTCTCCACCGCTCCAACGAATTTTAAGTTCAGTTCTTGGTCACTTACATATATTGACAAAACTAGAATATACACGCAGCGAACATCTCGTGGTTCGGTGCCACTTAATACTGCGACCGTAGAAAACGATCGCGTTACAGCGGATTTGAAAATGATTACAAGCACATGTCATTTCAATGACCTCGTATGCCAATCCCCACAGTTATACGCTGCCACATTCACAAAGCAGTTGTAAGCTCAACTGATTTTCAACCTTTGTCGCAAAACGGTCGCTCCGTGGGTGCTGAGCCTAAATCTTTTATGCTCTTTCCATAAAATTGACAAAATCAACTGAACGGAATGTATTTTTACGCAGTCTCTATTTCCGTAGCCATATATGTGACTTACTTTTGTTTAACATTTCACCTTCTTTTCGTTACCTTCGGATTATTTACGACAGTGACGCACAACTTATACTACTACAATTGGTTCTCAACCCTTACACGTTCGAGCACAAACTGAGGTCAAACGCTCGATTACCATGTATTACTATGTAAAATAATAGATTTTGTTTCCGTTGCTCCTAATATACTGAAAAACAATAGATTTAGATCGTAAAGGTTACACGTCGAAGTTCTAATCGGACGCTTCTCGCGTTGGTTGATAATTCAAAAGAGAAGATCCTCACTCGATAAGTTTGAGGTGTGCTCAAACTTACCCAGGTGTGCTTTAACCCTTTCAGTGCCGAGCGAAAAGGTTGCACCTAAACGAAGAATACCGTGCCAAGTTTACGTACGCTACTCGACAAAATTAATCTTGTACTTGATGGCAAGAAGTTTTAGAGCATTCTGTCTAGGCTGATTCTAAATCGCTAAGCTTCTACTTTCACCTACCGCAAGCCATTTTCGCACGCGCAACGATGTATCGTCGTTAGTACTTTTAATAGTGCTAACAACGATATATCATTGTGCGGCATTATAAGGGTTAAAATCTAATAGATCGTTTTATTTTATTTTACAACGTCCAATGTAAAAACTAATGCGCTAAGTGCCATTGCAAACGATAGTTTTTAGTTCCGTTTTCGCGATCGGCGAAATATTTCTCCAATCTTCGCTAATCCCCAGGTGTAAAAAGGTCGCGTTCTCCTTTCAATAATAAGAGTTCATTTAATTTCTCTGTCCTTTTCCTTCGTTCGACGAAAGGCTCACTGAAGTTACATTCGGTTATCGTATTCAGCGTGCGATATCTCTGTGACCTCTCTCTATCGTTTTCGCGTTTCCTTCTATCATTAATTAGCCGCTGATGTTTTGTTTAATCCGTGGGTGAAGTCACCTCCGCATTTGCCGCGTAGCTTTCCCCACAAACTTTCCCGCTCGCGGCTTCCTCGTTAGATGGGGCTGAAATCGTCGAGTGCGTAAGACGCGTACAGTAGTTTTTTTTTCCAAGCGTACGAGGAAAAACGGCATCTCCGTTATTGGTGAACCTGATTCGGCTTTCGGCATCGCCGAACTCGCTAACCGAATTGCGGTGTACGAAGCAATGTCCGTGCCGGTCGTATCTTATCGTCGGTTTCCTCGTCGACGACACCGACACCAACGTATTCCACGGATTACTCTCTCTCTCTCTCTCTCTCTCTCTCTCTCTCTCTCACTCTATCTTTCTCTCGTATGTAGCTCGTCGCGTAGTGGTTTTTTTTTATAAGCGCGTGCGGGAGGTCAAATCCTCTAGGAGTTATCGACCGCGAATGCGATCGCTTTCGAAATCAAACTTCAAACTGAATATTCGCACGATTTTTACGCTCACGAGAGCCGCGCTTCGTTAACGAACTCGAGTAAATGCTTGAAAGAAAGATAAAGAAACAAAAGACTGCGATCGGTTTGCCTCACTGGGGCAAGTAGAACGAGGCGAGTGTGGTCGGACGACAGGTAACGGTTCCACGCAGGTGCCACGTTTATGAGTATCTTTATAATTATCGCTACGAAAAGGGTAAAGAGAACGAGAACCAAACGATCTGGGGTGGTAAGAGGTTTAAATTTTAAGTGCCTATTGAAAAATTTGTATCTAAACGACAAATATCGAGCGATGTTGATGTACGCCACTCGGCAAAATTCCAGATCTTTGAAATCTTGTAACTTTGTACGATAATCGCTTGGTTTACTAACCCTTTCGTTACCCTGGACGAGATATCTCGCGACCCGTTACTTCACGATTAACGATTTTGACGAGATATCTCGTGGCCCGTTACTTCTCGATTAACGCTTTTGACGATAATCTGACTTCCTAGCACCAATATTTTCACGTTCTAGGCGAAATATTTTGTTTTGCCTTCCAATCGAAGTGGATGTTTTTTTACAACACGTTCTTCCTCGATTATTATATGGGGTGTAATGTTTATCTAACAAACCACCATTAATGTCTTCTTTCATTCCTAAATAACTTTTATTTTCTTCGTGGAGGCATTTCCATACGACGAGGGAATTATGGATTGCTATACCTAATAAAAAAAGTACTTCTTGTACCACATTATGCTCTTACGTAAGGAAGAACATCCTTCGAGGATTTGATTCACGTCACCCACGTACTGGTTATATATGTTACGGATGCATCCGCCGAGCCGAATTTTTCGACTCTTGAATTGCACTTGGCGACAAGAAGGCGCTTTCACTTTCCCTTTTTAAAACACAAACCTAGTTTCTTTATTTGTCTAATGATCACGAGCCGTCTCAACAGCCCTTTCCCATTAGGACTGCGCGACTGCCCGGCGCCAGGCTCTACGACACTTTTACTCTCTCTCTCTCTCTCTTTGTGGACCACCTTCATAAACGCATCCGCTATTTTCCATCATGGCCGTCATGCTTCCTCCGAAGTCTAACGTTTTCCCGCTTTTTCCGCTGCACCCGCGCCACCTTTTTCTAAGACTTTTCCCGCCTGGACCACAGCAACCAACCACCATCAGAGTTTCCGTAGAATCTTATCCATCCCCACTCCAATCGAACTTATACAAGGCGAGGTTTAGACGGCCTCGTGGGCTTTAGTATTTTTCAACTGGAGTGATTAACCGGGTCGCGAGATATCTCGTCAAAAACGTTAATCGGGAAGTAACCGGCCGCGAGATATCTCGTCAAAAGCGTTAATCGGGAAGTAACGGGTCGCGAGATATCTCGTCCAGGTTACCGAAGGAGGTAATATCTGGTCAGAAAAAAATTGCATTGTTGCAACGGGTATCTGCTAGACGAGAACAACGAGAAGAGTGCTAAATTAAGAAATTGGGAAACGTTTTGTCGAGTAAGGTGAATTATTTAATCCTTTTAGTGTCGATTGAAAAAGTTGGTAATACTCGATGAAATTAAAGATCTATTAAATCTTGCAACTTTATGACAAAAACTTGTAGAGCATTTCGTCTAGGTTAATTTTAAAGCGTGATGCTCCTGCTTCTGCCTACCGAGAGCCATTTTTCCTTACGAATTTCCAATTTATTTTGAGACAGAGCTTCCTCGCGATGCGAATAATGGGGTACCATCGCGCATGCCATTGGCAGTTTTCGCGTGTGTTACTAACCACAATGTATCGTTGTATAAGGATTGATTTGATTACCTCCGCACCCAATGAAAGTTTCAAAAATGCAGACGGGAACGACACGTGTTTTCGGGCTGCCACGCGTTGTCCGACCACGATTGTCTCGTTCCACTTCCGCGCGGAGAGTAAGTAGAATGGTTGTCGCGTTGCTTATGGGTGGACAGGTCGTTGGAAGCAAATACACAAAATTGTTTGGTCGATTATCAAGGAGAGATCGTTTTACTTTTGAACGATAACAAATCGAATTCCGGGCGACTCCTTCCGATCATTTTGTATCGCGGACGCATTGTTTATTTTCATGGAAAACAATACGTCACGTTCCAATGTATCATCTCGTGCCGCGAAACAGCCACTAGTATTCGCTTTTAATCTATCGGGATTTCGTCATGTGGCCGATTGGAATTCAATAGAACCACGGTACTCATTTATTTATCAACATTCGCGACTTGTCGCCTTTAACGTTTTATCGTCCCCCTCCACTTACTTTATTCTCTCTCTCTCTTTCTCTCTCTCTCTCTCTCTCTCTCTCTCTCTCTCTGTCTCTTGCGTTATATCTTCTTAGTAAATCCTCAAGTTAGTTAGTTTCGAATTTTACAAAACTGCGGCGCAAACTGTTCCCGATCTTTTGTTACAGCGATACCGTACTTTTTGGTACCTTTTGGTTATCCTTGGAGAATTAAAGAATTTGGTCCAACGATAAATAAATATTCCCTGTCACTGTCACTCTCTGTATTTCATTCTTAACGTTAACAGTTTCAGATAGTTTATTCTGTTTACTCCCTTTATCCATTCCGATAAACATTCTGTATCATTCCATTCTATTCCCTCAATTATGTTTGCGATTCCTTTATTTCCAATTCGTCGCATTCGAAATTTAGGTTTCATTTCCACGCGATTGAATCCTTTTTGCGTTGGAAAAACGAACCCCCTCGCGACTCTAGTTACGCAACAACGGAATCGAATTTTTTGTCATCATTTCTCGTGGCGGTACAAAGTCTTCGGCTAGGCGAAGTTCTCGGGGGAGCTGAAACGATAGGACGGCGGTTTTCGCGCGTCGCAGAGCTTTCTTTTTTCTTTATTGTCAATTGCGATGCCACACAGTCTGTCTCATTATCGGCGGCCCGTTATTCCCGTTTAAAACGCGGTACAATGGGAGAATTCTCATCGATAAGACCCGTCGTACGTCGCAACAAACCAATCCCGATCGTTCTCAACGAAGCGGAAGTAACTCGACCATTCTTCCGGGAAAGAAGGGAAATATAGAAATAGAGTAAAGGCAATTTTCAAATAACATCTTTAGCATAAAATTGCCTTTAGTTTTTAGATTTACCCTCGTATACATCGAAGGCTGCGAAATTCGACGATCGAAGAAACGTTCGATCGAGCGATCGGAGGCGACGTTGAACTCGACGCACAGAAATTCCCCTCGTTGGATGATATAATAGTAATTTATAGAGACGCGCAGCTGCTCGAATCGTCGATAATTAAATCGAGCAGACGAAATGTCGCCGGCCAATTATCGCGCTCCAACGACTCTTCCGAATCATTCGACTGGCTATGATCGCGTGATCTCATCTTGACGAAAATTCCTTTCGATTCTACGTCGGCATCGTCGGTGCCTTCGTATCGCAAATTATTTCGTATCCCTGTTCCGTCGACGGCGGCTTCGTTGACACTTGGAGATCGATTTCACCTCGATAATTCATCGGTTGATCTTTCGGTTGCCCGCGCGTCACTTAAACGCCCGACGGTGCAACGGAAAGAATCGCCGGTCGTGTACCACCGGTGGTACACGATATCTTTTGGCCTGACGATGAAAGTTTTATTTTAATACGAGGCCACGCGATCGCGATAAATCGAATTAACGTTCGGGGCATCGATCGTATCGAATCGAGACGAATCGGAAGGCAGATCCTGGAATTCGTGGGAAAGGTTTCGACGTTTGCCCCCGTGGCTTTCTTTCGCCGAGTGACCTGAGCTACGAAGAAGACGACGCTCGTCGTCGGCCTCGCGCGGAATCATCCTCGTGAATAACTGTGCCAAATCGCGGTGACTTTCCGCTGCTGTCTGCCTACGCGTGCAATCTCGCGAGAAAAAAGAAACGAGAGAGAAAGAAATGACATAAAACTCTACGCGCTCCACTTGCGCGGAACGATTTCTTCCCCGGCTTTCTTCCCTCCTCAATTTTCCTCGATTATCCTTAGTCGGTTATTCCTCTTTGCGCGTCGAGCAACCGCGTGAATCGTCTGCGGGGATTCGAGTATGAACGGGAAAAAATCGTGGATACCTCGAGCAGCTCGGAAAGCTCGCGTTGATTTTTAAAGTGGAAATTCCTTTCAAAATTTTCCTGACACCGAGGAGACCCCTGCACTCTAATGCGAATAAGAAAAATATTGTGGAAACGTCGAGCAGCTCGAAAAGTTCGCGTTAATTTTGGAATACGAAACTCGTTTCAGAATTTTCCTTACATCGAGAAACCTCCCTACGCTCGAATACGGATGATACAAAAATCGTGAAAACGTCAATCAACTCGGAAAGCTTGCGACGATCTTCGATATGCATTTGTGTTGGAAATTGAAATTCGTTTCAGAATGTTCCTGGCACCCTGGAGTTTCGATTCTTCGAGAACTCTTTGAACCCGCGTGGTGGAAAATTTTCTTAACAGATCTTTTTCATTGCAAAATCCTGCGCTTCGAAAAGTTAAGGGATCTGAGCGTTCGTTAAGTGAGCTCGATCTTGATTCTATCGACCACTTGTCAATTAGAATAAATGAAGTATCAAACTCATAAGTATTATTAGATTTCATTGGAGTGACACGTAAGTATTGAATCGATTAGAATTGCCGAGTACCCATTGCGATTGATCCAATCCTCTCTAATAACGGATCACATTGTTGCCAGCCGATAGTCTTCGCGAGAAGAATAAAGCGACAATAAGATAGACTAGAATTGTATTACGTTCTAGAACGGAGCTCTCCGAGAAGAAATAGACCAACCAAAGTAAACTATTTAATCCGTAACGCGAAATTAAAACGACGCAAATTAAATTTAAAAAGAAAAACCGAACACAGAAAAAGGGAGAGCGAGATGATCAAAGAGAAATCGACGATCAATAAGTAGCAAGTTGCAGCTTCGCTCGAGTTGATCGTGCATCCAATGTAAACACTGCGATAAATTATTATTTTTATTATTCGCTCATTTCGGCGATAAGGGAGAAAGATCTCGTTGGTGGACAGAGGTCAGGGATACGACTCGCGCGTATAATTAATTTTATTTAATTAATCAACGGTATAATTGTTTTTTGCGTCGACTTGCGACCGTGACATTAATTAAGCTTTGAAAAGAGGACAAAATATGTCCAAAACTGTGATTATTAATACTGATATTGTAAGTTGACTCTACATCGCATAAATTATTACGCTAGAAAAACTCATAAATCTTTAATACTAAAAATACCGGACCACTCACTTTGACAGGTTTGAAATTTTTCAAGCATGTACTTTGTGAACTATATACAAATTGATAAAATTGGTTAAAAAAATGGTAGACATAGGTACACAGAAATTGTTGGTAGTTCTAGTGTTAATAAAAACACCTTTGACACTTCAATATGAAGAACAATAATTTGATCCGCCCAAACTTGCATTTCCGCCCACTGTGGGGTGTATCAAACGCGAAATTCGCGGTGAATTCTTCTTAATTAACGACCGGTGAATGAACTGTCGAATCGGATAGCGATAAACGGTACAAGGATCAACGACTTTATAAGTTAACTACATACGTTGACTCGAGTAAACTCCGATCGGTGTGTTAACCTCTTTAACGGCACCAAACGATATGAGAAGTGCACTTTTCGCGGGTGGTACCTTTGCCGCTAGCGAGTATATACGTCATAGCCATTAAATACAAAATCTAACACGTCATATCTATTACGTAATTTATACTTTATTATTACGTTTTTATTTATCCAATTATGAATATTCTCGCCATGGTCAATGTGATGCGACTTTGCCGTGACGAATGTATACGTCGTATACGCTAAAGAGGTTAATAACGATCGAGGGAGTAGCGTCGCAACGATCGTTGAGTAACAGAGAGTGAGGAGCCAAGGTACCGCGATAATACGCCGGGCGGAAGTAAATATTACGACGATTCGCGGGCTGTCAAAGTGATAACGGCACTCGCCTAATGTCTCTGTTTACGCGATTTCGCCGATGATCTAGTCCGCTTGAACTTAAAAGAGGTCGTCGCATCTTGGACGAAACGATGCTCCAGTTTTTCTTACGCCTGTCCTTGCTTTTAAATGAACCCCCGGGACTTGTGGATTCAGAATTGATGGAGTACGACATGGGGAAAAATATGAGGAATCGTATGGAGAATAATAAAATTATAAAGAAACAGTTTGACGGATACGTTTTCGAAAAGAATAATAAAATTATAGAATTAAGATTTGAGGAATACGAAAGGAATAATAAAATTATGGAGTAAAAATATGAGGGATACGTTTACGAAAGGGACAGCGATGTACCGATCGCGGCGTGCGGTAAATTATTAATCGTATCGTTGTATAATTACGTCACGATACGATCGTATTATTATAAATATTTCTATTTGGATGATCGATAAGAGCCAATTTTCCCCACCGTTTCTAGTTTCCGTCTCGCTCGTGCGGACGGCTTCGTCGCGTCAAAGGAACGCGACGTACTCGTGGCAAAAAAGAAGAAAAGAAGAAAGAAAGAAGAGTTATCAGGCGCAAGGGAAAAAGGGAACGAGCGTACAGTTGCATAGTGAATGCAAGACGAACGGAAAGTTACGAGGCGATAACTGCGCACGATAACACCGCCATTGCGATCCTGGATATCAAATCGAACTCGTTGGATTGGATTTCGGTCTTCGTGGCTCTTTTACGCAACCTTTCCCACCGACGCCCTTCATCCTCCCCCTCTTGCTCCGAATACAGAAAACTTTGCGCGATTAGATTAGATCGATCGAATTATTTAATTCCATTCGAGTGACTCCGAGAACAATTCCTACTGCCCGTGGGCATCTACCGGAAGGTGGACCGCGGTGCTCGAAGGGAAAACAAAAACAAGTATTATCGATACCACGGATCATATTTCCCGAATTTTTTTAAGTCGCGTTTTATTGAAATTCGTGGCTACGATTTTCTCTATCACCAAGTGCGCCACCGTGCGCAACGATTCCAGCGAAATATTTGTTTTTTCTTTTTTTTCAGATGGATTCAGGGGTGACGTAAAGTTATGGTGCAAGTTGCTGCTACCTGGAGTCGTGAAAAGGATTTACAATCTACAGAGCAAGCAGTTGGTGAAACTGTTCGCTCGCCTGTTGAACGAGGACGAGGACGAGATGTTGGAACATTTGGAGCAAGGGGACGTCGCGGAAACGATACGAGAATTTTTCGAACGAAACGGTACCTTCGAACCAGCTTCGAAAAGTTTGCTCACTATTCAAGAGGTAGATAAAATTTGCGAAGAATTCGCAAATAGTTTCACCGAGAATACGAAGGAATCGGAAGCGATGATTTTATTAGATCACATTTTCGATTTTTTGTCGTCATCCCGACTCCTTTTGTCGCGTCTGAAGGAAAAGATTCGAGTGTATCGGGTGGGCGAGAAAATCTAATTTTTCATTTTCCATGCGAGATTCGAGGGACGAATGGAATGGCGGAGAGGAAATCTAGAAATTATCTTTGATCGATAAACGGGATTAGCTTGAACACAATTTCCTTCCACGATTTTCCGCGAGGCAGTTCCATCGCGTCAGTTTAAATTTTGACTAACGATAATTTGAACGTCAAACCATTATCCGCGTGCGTGCAGTAAGTCATTTGTAGAAAGTGAAAGACCCTGGGGAAACTTATTTCTTAGCACCTTGATCGCCACGTCACCCATATTTAAGTGACGCGCATTGAGCGAGCGACGCATTAATAACGTTAATATTAACATCGATAAAATTAATATTCCGTAACTGTAGTATGGAACTCGCTTGTCAGTCAAATTCGAGTGACGTGGCGATCAACGCGTTAATGATCAATCGATCGAGTAGTTTCGAATGCATACGATATTTAATTAAAAAACGTTTGATGACATTTCATTTACCGTCGGACGGTTTGCTTACGTTTTACAATTTCCCATTACTCCGTTATAATTTGCGGTGGGATAAATAAATGATTATGCGAATCCACGCTTTGCAACGTTGACGCGTGGATGAAAGAACAAACGCGAGGGAATAAACGAGATTTTTTTAAATTAGATCCGGTGGGCGTTCATCCGTATAATTCATCGTAATGTTCCCCCCATTCATTTTTTCTTCGCTCTCCATTTACCTTCTCCTCCATCAATCTGGCGTTTGTTTAAAAAAACAATGTACCTCACCCGTGCCGTTTGTTGATTTTGGAAATATTTGCGTTTAAATCGCGCGTCGATTCCGCGGAACGAGAAACGGTTTCGTTAAACTTATTGAACCACAATTACACGATCGTTTTTGAATAAATGATTCGCGACGAATGTCTCGCAGGTGGACAAATTTTTGGAGATTCTTTCGTCTTTAACCAAGGAGGAGGAGCAGATACGACATTTTCGATCAATTATGCCAAGGTGAGTCGAAGAACGATTACGATTACTCTGTCTGCTTGGGTGAAAAAAGAAATGAGCAAATGTAAGACATGATCGATCGCAACAGAAGATCTAATCGACCTCTATCTCTCTCTATTTTCCAGATGCACCGCAAACGATCTGAGAATGATCGTCAGGTTGATCAAGCACGATTTAAGGATAAACGCTGGCGCGAAGCATATGTGGGTTCAAATTCTATTTTCTTCAATTAATATTAATAAGAGCCGTTTTAATTCAATTATTGAAGTACAGGTAGCCCTGCTACAACATGGTTTCGCTTTATGATGAGAGGATAAATTGCGGAAACCATTATTTAGCACTGCAATGTATAACACTGTGTCGCTCTAACACGATAAGAAAATTGCGAAAACCTGTATACGACACTGTACTTCTACAGCACTGGATAACATGATTTTTCTTTAACGTATTGTTACGGACGCTATGCGAACGCGAACGTAAAGTGAGCATATTTACAGACGTAACATTTATTAAGGAAACACTGAGAACGCACAACCGCTCGTCACAAGAGCTCGAATACAACCAACCATTTACTATTTGAATGTCGGCGTCCGGCAACTAACAACAGTCTGTCGGCGATGCCGGACGCCAGGGGGGCAATGATATTCGTATCACTATTCGCCACAGCATTTAAAAACTAAATTACCTTAAAATAATAACGGGAAGGAATAATGAACTATAGTATCTTTACATGAAAATATATAAATAAAATATAATTTACTCATTTATAACTCTGCACCGATATGGAATTTAAAAAAATGTCTGTTTTTAAGAAGTTTTCGGAACGTAACCCCCCTTTTCGTACTGGCTCTGGGTTTCATATAACGCTGTTTCACACAACACGGCATTTTCTAGGAACCTATCTACCGTGTTATAGGAGGGTTACCTGTAATAATTCAATAATAGCATGTAATCGTTTGGCGTTATTGTCTGGTCGTCATAAACAAAATTTCAATTATTTCCAAATACTCCTTAATTGGTCCTTAATTAATCCAGTTCATACAATTCTCGACAACAAGATAATTTATACAAAAAATTTTTGTCTCGTACGATTGGCAGTTTGAGCGCGGTTCACGAGGACGCGTATGCTGCATTCCAAACTTCGAGGGATTTAAACTCCGTTCTGGAACGATGCCTGGAGGATACTTCGAGTTCCTCGAGTCCCGAGAAGTCATCGTCCCCTTCAGGATCACAAGCAATGAATAAAGTGGCGCTTTCCCTGATGACGCCGGTTTTGCCGATGCTGGTAATGGAAATATTTAAAATGCGCTATCGTCGCAAAAGGTAGACGGAGTTTAGTTCCGCACGTCTGCCGTGACGAGTGTAACGTGCCGCGCTAATGAAATATTTTCAATCGATTAGGCGCAAGCTTGCAAGTCCGTGTCGCAGGCGATGAAGAAGTGTCCCTACGGGATGCTGTCCGAGGTGAAATACGACGGGGAACGCGTGCAGGTGCACAAAAAGGGGAACGAGTTTCGTTACTTCAGTCGTGCACTCAAACCCGTCATGCCCCACAAAGTAAATGATTTTATCATCGAAGAGAATTCTGTGTTTCTTAAAGCCGTTGAACTGGTTTTCGACCGAGGTGCGTCAAGTGGACACACCTTGGCAGACGATAGCTACGAATAATTTTTTGACAATAAATACCATTTCCATTATTTCCATTTTGGAAATGAATTCCATTTCCATAAGTTACATTTGAAAGTAAATTCCATTTTCATCAGAACCATTTTAGAAATCCATTTTTATAATTTCCTTTTTGAAAATAAATTCCGTTTTCATCATTTCCATTTTGAAAATAAATTCCATTTTCATGATTCCCATTTTTGAATTAAATTCCATGTATCTCAGTTTGCAAAGGCACGTTGTAAAGGCATTTCGTTCGAGGAATATGAATCAACGGACGATCGTTTCAGGTGAACCTCTTCAAGGAGTACATCCCAAAAGCTTTTCCACAGGGCAGCGATCTGATCCTGGATTCCGAGGTCCTCATGGTCGACGCGAAAACTGGTCAGCCGCTACCGTTCGGTAGTTTGGGCATACATAAGGTAAAATTCTCCTTCGAGGAATTATGATTCCTATTTTTCACCCATTTACCGTTTTGTAAACTCGATCGATTCGACAGAAAAGCGAGTTCAAGGACGCCAATGTCTGCCTCTTCGTCTTTGACTGTATCTATTACAACGGTGAGGTTCTCTTGCACAAGTAAGTTTTATCCGTCAATCCTTTCGCATATTTATTCAGGATACGAGCGGATCGAATAACGTTTCTCGACTGATCTAGGACGATGAATGAACGAAGACAAATTCTTCAGGACAGGATGACCGAGATCCCCAATCGAATAATGCTGTCCGAGGTTCAGCGAGTGAACGTAATTACGCGAAATCTTTTTAATACAGATTTCCGACTACAGGCGTTCACGCGATTGAAATGTAGATCGTAATTTTAGGATCCACGAGATCTGGCCCAGATGATAGCGAAGGTACTCAAATTGGGTCTCGAGGGACTGGTTCTCAAAGACGTACACGTAAGTATTTCGTTATTTCGATCAAATTAAATCGAGGAAAACGAATAATCGTTCTGAGGCTCGTGGATTTTCTAAAACATTCTGGTACTGATTAGCGAATATTCTCACCTCAATAATGGGATCGATGAGAGCTGGTAATTAATGATAATTGCATACACCGCTGTAGACTAGTGATCGACCTTTTGTTTTAGGGAAAATATGAACCGGGAAAGAGGCATTGGTTAAAGGTAAAGAAGGATTATTTGTTTGACGGTGCGATGGCCGATACTGCAGATCTCGTGGTACTTGGCGCATGGTACGGCACTGGTCAAAAAGGTCGGTAGACGCGAGACGTATAGGAAAAGTAGGATAGTTTACAGGGTTTTGTAAAATCTGAATTACCGATGTTGCAAAATCACGGTGTAACGAGCGTGGAGAATGTGGTTGCCTGTGTAGTCTACCTTATATCTCATTAATGGTTCTAAACTCGATTTAATTTAAATCGGCAAATTCTTTCGGGACGCTAGAAAAAGAGTCTGTATATTTTCGAAACAATTCGGCGTATAATATCTTTCTATAACACAGGTAGCGATTATTAAAAAAAAAAATGCTAGTGGTCAATGATCTCTTAACCGCTACCCAAGTGGTCAACAAGTGGTCACTGGTCAGTGGTCAAGCGGTCGCCGAATGTATTTTTCACTTCCTCTGATCTGAAATATTTTATTTTCCATATTTTATTTTCATCCTCCACCTTTCTACTTTCAGGTGGCATGATGTCCGTATTTTTAATGGGTTGCTACGACGAGGAGCACAAGAAATGGGTAACGGTGACCAAAGTAATGTCTCACAGGCTTTAGGGATGGTACAACAAACGCTTAACTTAGTTCGAATTTTAACAATATTATTTCTCGCGTAGGTGCATACTGGCCACGACGACGCGACCCTGTTGAAACTTCAGGACGAGTTGGATATGATCAAAATAGCCAAAGACCCGGCGAAAGTTCCTTCGTGGTTACGAGCAAACAAGCCTATGATTCCAGATTTCGTTGCGAAGGATCCAAAAGTAGCGTTTCAGTACCTTTAATTTAATTATCACTACTTCGATGATTTATTTATCCCTCCATTGTTTCGTCTTCCTGCATGGAGTAACAAATCAAATTACCTCGATCCCTAAATTTTCATCGCTCAATTCGTTACCACTGTTGCGAGTAGAATCGATGGTCGATTTTAGAAACAACCGGTGTGGGAAATAACGGGAGCAGAGTTCACGAATCAGGGAGTTCACACCGCGGACGGCATCAGCATTCGCTTTCCACGCGTGACGCGAATTCGAGGAGACAAAGATTGGTCTACTGCTACCACGCTAAATGAGCTACGTAATTTGTTTAAAACGAGCTCAGAATCGATAGACTTCAGCCTTCTCCTCTCTTCAGATAAGGAGTATGTAGTTTCTTGAAATTAAAATTAATTTTAATTTAAATAAAAATGAACGATACTCGCAAAGAAAATAATTGTACACTGAAACGATGGGCAGAGGTTTCGCTACACGTACTCTCGAATGATTCCTCACGATTTTCTGACCCCAAGAAACTTTACCATAGCGAGAAGAAGGAAGTTGGTAAGGACAAACTGACTACGCTAGACAATTTTGTACAAAGGGAATCAAAACCAAATAACGTGTCCGCCAGCGTGATCGCTAAGAGAAAACGGATCGACGAAGCGAAGCCCGGTTCTAGTTCTATGAAGGACGACGATTCGGATCGATTGTCGAAGAGGGTTACGACTGGGACGATGGAGGATAAGGAAATCCAAGGATCCGAAGATGCGGATGAGAAGCGAGCAGAATATTACAGCTTCGTGAATAATGACGTACGTAAATGCGAGCGTTAAAAGTCAACGCCAGGTGCTATTTTAGACTCTGCTAACCACGGCTTTACGTCTCGATGTGCAAGTTGCAGATTGAGCGGAGAGATAATCTCAAAGCTTGTTTATTTTGAATTTAGTCGGCGTGTTATTTCACAGTATATCGAGTACACCGCGGCGGGAAGTCCGTTAAATTGGATCGAGGGTCGAAAGCCACCGAAGGGTCTTCCATCAGACGCGAAACCATTATCCAGCTTCGTGGAGTGCAAGTTTGTAAGTTGGAAAAATGTCAGAAGAAATACTTTGATGAATTTTTCACGAGTAACGTCCGTCGAGAGGTCATGGGAAAATTGTGTATCCCGTACAGGAAACCGACGCTCGCGATATCAAGGCTAAACGATGACACCGATTTTTCCGCATTTATTTCACGCGATAGGGTAACGGAATTGGGAATTACAATTTATGGAAGTCGATATAAAATTAGAATTTGTCCAAAATACAAAATTACTGGAAGATCGTACGAAACTTGCCAATGCATCCTTCTGGAAATGAAGTTTTCGTGAAAATCCCTGGGATGGCGCAACACGGAAAACCTTTCATCCGGGATAATTAGGAATTAACCCAGCAGCGCGTGTACGCGTTAAAAATTATTAAAGATAAAAAATACGTATAAAGCCTGTAACTCATTTAAGGTGAATGCATTCGCGTAGAGTTACGCGCGTGAAATGAAATAACGACAAGGTACGAACGGTCAACGTTCCTTCGATTCGATTATCCGATCGATATTTTTCTTTTTTTTATTAGTACAATCGAGTCCCGGTTATCCATGTGAAAATTTTCCGACGCTGGGATAATCTAATGTAATTCTGTGATCTAATTTCGTAGCTTCGACGTAGCACGTGAAATTTCTCTCGATCAAACTTGCAGATAATCCGACAATTAGAAACTTTCCAGCGGATAATCAAGACTCGTCTGTAAACGTTTTTTTCAGACATCCAAATCGATTCTTAGGAACGTCTGCGTAGCCTTTGGAATGGACTTCGAAAAGAGACAACTGAAGAAGTATCGCATGATTCTCAAAACGTATCCTTTCACGCAGCACAAAAAATAACTTTAATTAAGAGGAGCGTCGTTATCCTAATCAACTTATACCTCGATCGATACGTTTTACGTTGACTCAGGGGACGGTCTCTTAATTACTTGGAGTCGGCAAAGGATGCGACGACGCGTACGAGTCCGAACTGAGTTGCGTCACGCGGGAACAAAACGAGACGAGCACCCTCGGGAAAAAGGCGAGAGAATCGGTGCTAGGATTTTCCACTGATTTTCCTGGAAGTCGTTCGGTGCGTTCTCAAACCGAGCGTACGCAGTCCCTCGGGACGAGTTCCGAGTAAGACGTTGCTTAACGATCACCTCGCAAGAAAGAACCTAACCGGACAGGAGTGATAATCTCTGCCTGACTGTTCCCCGGGAAATTAGGTCGCGAAGTAACTCCGGGAAATGTGCGCCCCGCGTAATTGCGATCGAGCGTTTGGCAATTAGCGGAATTCTCGAATGAACCACTTTTCCTTAATCGAAATAAATATGACGTCAGGCTCGGAGCGAAGATTTTGGACAGCCAGGAGGATGCGACAAAATGTACCCACGTGATTCATACAAGCAAGGCGATTGTGTCGTCCGTTCTCGAGGTAAATTTTTCCAAACGTTTCGTGGTTGTTGCGTTTTATCGATGATCACAGAGTTTTGTATCTACTCGACGCAATGAAAATGTTTGAAAATACTGTCAACGATTGGAACGCCCATACACGTTATTCCTCTTCGTACATTATTATTCAAAACTCCGACGGATGCAATTCAGCGCAAAGTGAGACAGTTTTAGTTTCTACGCTACGCGTCCAAATTTCAAACTGTCAAACTCTGGAACATATTCAAATGGTCAATAGAAGTTATAAAGTTGCCTTCGCCATGAGTTGCACTTATCGTTAGCGGAACACGCGTGGATGATACAAATTTAGGTTTCTCCCGTCGGCAGACTAAACGAGTTGATTTATTAGCACTGCGGTGAGAACATCTCGGAAAGTAATATCCATCGTGCTCCTGGTCGGCGACGTAAAATATAAAATATCCAATTTAGCATGTTTACGAGAAACACGATTCTCGAGTAAAATGAATAATTGATCCTTGAATACTTAAACCGCGATCGTTACCGCGAGAGAGAGTGGTAGAGATAGTAAAATGGAGTCTTATTTTTATATTTTAGTTTTATTGTTGAAATCCATGGGAGCTTCGAACATTTATTTTTATGTATAAACACCTCAGATCAATTAATATCGGAGAACAGAGTTCAACGGTGTTCTTACTATTTGCATTTATTAATACCACAACTACCAGACCTGTCATTTTGACAGGTTTGAAATTTTTGTTTAAGACTACTCTAAACAAAAATTTATTTCTAACATAAGTAGTGTGAATATGTATACATACTTTTAAGCATATACTTTTGAACTATATAAAAATTGATAAAATTGGTAAACAAAATTGTACGAATAGGGATACATGAATCTCGGTAGTTCTACTATTAAATTTCCTGTTTTATGGTAGATGGGAAATGCCTAGAAAACAAACTACATAGCGACGTGATAGACGCGACGTTGCGTAGTAAATACAAATTTATATCGTTACTGTTATCTTCGATGAAAGCTTCTTTCTTCTAGAATAGCGAATCTGAAAATTAATTCTACTTTGGCACTTTAATCTATTTAATGCCGAACGAAATACTTGTACTCAAGTAAAAATCTCGAGCAACGTTCATGTATGCTACTCGACAAAATTCAAGATCTTTGAAACCTTGTAACATTATGGCAGAAAGTTGTATAGCATTCTATCTAGGTTCGTTTTAAAACGCGAAATTTCTACTTTCATATACCGCGAGTCATTTTTCTTTAAAAGTTTTCGATTTATTTTAAGACAGACTTCTCTCGCGATGCGACGATGCTAAAAACTGTTGCTAAAAATGATATACAGGGTTGGACAAATTTACCTGAACACCTGATTTCTGGTTAAACTATTGTTTTTTTTGTTTATTACTCTTGAATTAAATTTTTGTACATTTCTTTATTTTATGTAGTAATGTACTTTAATTTCTAAGAGCTACCATATTTTTCGAGATGTGATCATACATCCTGTACCATTGTAATTGTTGCAAAGTGTCTATTTAAAAATGTAAAAATATACAAGGCGATGAATTTAAAAAATGACGGTGTCGTAATATCTCGAGAAATACGGCAACTCTTGGAAATGAAATTACATCACTGAATATCATTTAAAAACTATAACAATTTTATGTGAGAGCAATCAACAAAAGGTTAGAAATCAGTTGTTCCGGTATATTTGCGGCACCCTGTTTAATTGTTAGTCACTATAACGGTTTCGACTGTTTCCTCAAAAACACTTTAGATTGACTCGACGCCTCCAAAATGATTATCTCGTAACTGTATTAAAGGTGGTTAATAACGGTACCATTATCGGCGGCGACGCCAGCGTTTAGCGGTTTCAGCGTCCTGGAACTCGTTGAGCCGATTAATCGTTGACGCCGGTTATCGGCGTCGCGTGGAAATTTCTATTAACCCACGGGAGACAAAAAGAGGAACTAATCGCACCCGGGGGTTAATGTGGATGTTTTCAGGAATTTCGGGATTACCCAAGGACAGTGAGACACGTGAACGTCTCGTGGATCGAAGCGTCGGCTGCAGCGTCGAAAATGCAGAATCCCGAGGAGCACGGAGTAAAATTGGTTCCAGAATATTGCAACTGTCGTTAACGACAACATCGGACTTCGTTTACGTATCCTTGGATAAGAATTCCAATTGTTTAATTTATTTCTAAATCGGGGACTCTATCTTCTACTTTTTTAAGCGTGCCACATGAAATAGTTTTATACATCGAAAACCTACTGAACCGCACCGATTTACTTGTTTTCAAACGTTCAACGAGAGCTTGATAACCACTGAGCAAAATAAGCTATAACACAGAATTTTATTAGACGATTATTGTTTATACAGGGTGTCCGTAACTTGTGTAACACCGGGAAATGGGGGGGTAGCTGGGGTGAATCTGTACCACTTTTTCCTTTACCAAAATGTCGACTACGCCTTTATTTTTTAATTATTAACAAAAAACGCTGTCCAACCAGAGCGCGTAAAACTCGCGCGCTCGACCGCGAGGGCGTTGTCTCCCTACCGCGCTCGACTGTAGCCATAAACAAACGCATTGGCACAGCGTTGAGGGAAGCGTACGGCAAACGTTACTTTGTTTTAAAAAATTAAGTCGCGACCAATATTTTGGTAAAGAAAAAAGTGGTTCAGATTTACGCCAGCTACCCCTCATTTCCCGGTGTTACACAAGTTACGGGAACCCCGTAGATTGAATTAGATATATACAGTGATATCAATATCTTTTAACTTTTAACACAGGGACGGCGAACTTTGGCTCAGAAGAGCCCGTGAGGGGAAGGCAGGTCGGTTTGGCTACCACCTCCAGCGACTCTCTCACCCGTTTGTTCGCGCGAGCTTTTGTTTTTGCGTATCCGTTACCACTACAATGACAGAGACAGAGTGTCCTCTACGGTACGCAATAGAGTGCTGTCTTTCTCTTTGTTAGTCGCCTGCACCGAAGAGAGTAGTAGTGGGAGAAGCGAGAGCGGCGGGGAAGAGTACGCTTGCACTCTGTTCGCCGTCCCTGTTTTAACACATTGACGCTGCATCTTGTGCTACTCGCTGTTGGGGCGGCTTGAACAGAAATCAAAATTACCACCTGATTGATCATGAATTATATTTACAATTATTATATCGGAATTAAAGAAATTCCACTTCATTTAAATAAATATACTTTAAATTTGTCTAATTTTAATTCTCAACTATATCACAATTCTTTCCACGCACGAACTACACATTTTGTGGTATGCGCCATTTGAAGGGATATAAAAGTGTGAGCCACCGGTAATACAGACCGGCGTCAGTGTGTTAAATGTTCGCGGCCTGCGGGGGTTTCCTGTTTCTTTCATTCTTAATTTTTCCTCTTCCCACATCTTCATCATTATCGCTGTCATTTCCTATTCCTAAATCTTGGATTCAGAACACGGGGCAACACATATTTGGTTGAGTTAGATCTGACACGTACTCTTGACTAAGATGTGACATCTAAATCCAAAAATGACCTCAGTTTTTGTCTATCACGTCAAATTTTTAACCTACAGGATACCTTCTCTTCTTCTTAATATTCATAAAAAATGCGAGTACAAAGGGCGGATAAGTTACAAATCGAACGTTAGTTCCTTAAGGGGAATCAACGCTACCTGACACTACCCAATGTTTTTACCCGGTCTATCGGGTAATACGTTTTGTGACGTGAAAAGCGAGGAAAATGCTGAAAAATGAGCGTTTCGTAGTCAAGACTTCAGCTCTAAATGACTAACATCCCCCTCTGCAAAAGGTCTCAAATGAAATATAAAAGCCATAAAAAGATCAGAGGATTCAGAGATCGATCACTCTATAATAACGCAGTTCCACTGCAAACTTGAACCTGTCACTTTTGCGATCACGACGAGATTTCACCATGGCCGCTCATCGGGTGGTCGTCACACAATTTTGAGCTATTTCTCCAATTCCGGACGCTGCCGGGTCGAAATTGCAGCGGCCGTGACTTTGTATGACTTTTATCTTTCATTTGAGACCTTCTGCAAAGCGAGATGTTGTTTTATTTAGAGCTGAAATCTTGACTACGATTTGGCACGTATTCGCTACGTCTCCCTCATTTTCTCTCTCTCTCTCTCTCTCTCTCTCTCTCTCGGACATAGTACAGACGTAAAGCCCGTATATAAACTTATTCCAATTCCGGACAGGTCTACCGATTCCCCTTAAAGTACAGGTTTCACCCTTTAATATGAAAAACAAATCTTTCAAATATGACAATTTTTCGCGAAGTTATGCTCACAATTAGTTGAAGTTGAGCAAATTTCATTCACCTAGCGGAGAGTAGTCACACTAAGAAAAGCTGTAGAGAAAAAACTTGACGTGATACAAGAAAACAAAAAACAGTTTCAGAATCAGCCCGCCTATTTCACTTTAAAACAAGTGAAAAATCAAACTCAACACAAATTTTTTTCAAAATTGTTCCCCAGTGTAATTCAAAACCAAATTCGGGCAAACATTTTCTCATAAATATTCCGAGCTCCTCCCAAGCAGAGTCTGATATCCCCTATTTTCCATCGTGACACATTAATTAATATTTCTATCCTCGTGTCTCTCTAGAGTATAATTCTCGGGCAATTATAGTTAGTTTAACAAACGTATTAACTACTAACTCGAGGACTGTTTCCCCTCCACCCACGATACAACGGCGTTTCGTACGATTTCCTGAATTAACTTCCGGAATCTACTTCCCAGTGATTTACAAAGCTCAACGAGACACCGTGCACGGAATACGCGATGCCATAGAACCGATTTCAATTACGAAACTAACAGTCGAAGGAATCACGGAAAATTCCGCCGGTCACCAATCCCGGGTGGTACTTGTATGGTTTGCGAGGACAATTTTCGAGACCCGTGTTTCTCTAAAACGAAGCGCCGGAGACTCGGCGTTAGATTTAAGTCAATTACAAATTGCCATTACCTCGAGTTTCGGTTTAATAAATGTACGCGACGCCCGAGACACTGAGAATGAGAGGGATCGGCAAAACTGAAACTCGTGTCGCCTTACCTGCGCAGATGTTTTTCCACACTGCGTTTTTATTTCGCAGAAGCATTTCCGTCGTTTCCTCTTCAACTTCGAGATCGTACGGTCGTGAGTAAGCAATTGTACATTATGCGTGATGCGATCGATGGTTTAGTTCTGTAAAGAATTTCACAATAAAGCGTAACGTTTACTTTCCTCCAGCTTCGTTTGATCATGCTATCCTTTATTCCTGTTTATTCACAAGTTCGATCACGACGACATAATACAATGGAGACAAACAATTCTCTACTATATCCTCCTCTTCGTTCGATTACAACAGTTGTTTGCGAACGGAAGTTTCGATTTACGATATAATCGCAGGCTTCGCCCGTAACAAGTACGGTGACGATTACTGGTACGAATACGGATAACGAGAACGTAAGATAGACGCGCCAGAAACAATCGTCATTCTCGTTCCTTTCAACGTGAGTGACTTCTTCAGAAATAAAATCTGAAACATTTGGATCCTCAATCCGATATGTATATCGCTAATCTACGATTTTTCATTTCTTTTGTTTAATATCGATATGGGATATTGCGGAAATGGTCTCGGCCGCTAATTACATCCGCGAGATACAGTGACGTCGATACTCTCATCGACGTAGAAGTATCGATCTAACGGAATCAAATCTCCCCCGTTCGTTTCTTCTCGCGAACGCAAATAAATCTTATCCGACGGTCTCATTTGAAATTTACCCTCGAGCCAAGTTGAATTCGTCGATAAATCAATTTCGTATTTCGTACTGGTTACTTTTTTCAAATAATTCTTACCCTTTGTAATTTTGCCTCGAGTCAAGTCGAATTCGTGGATAAATCAATAAATTCCTGTTTTGTACTGATACATTTTTATTCGAATAAATCTTATCCAACGATCTCCAAAATTTACCTTCGAGCCAATTCGTATTCGTTGACAGATGAAATACGTGTTTCGTACTGATGTAATTCTTTTTTCGAGTAAACTTAACACATCGAAACTTATCCTCGAACGAAGTGAAATTCGTGTTTGGTACTGGTCAATTTTTTATTCAGATAATTGTTATCCGACGATCTTCGAAATTTACCCTCGCGCCAATTCGAATCCGTCGATAAATCAAATTCGTGTTTCGCATTGGTCAATTTTTCGTCAAATAATTCTTACCTTTCGGAATTTATCCTCGAGCCAAATAATTCTTACCCTCGGAATTCATCGACAAATCAAATTCGTGAGTCCTACTAGTTCATTTTTGTTTTCCAAACTATATTCGCGGATGTAAAGCTAGCCGGGGCAGGCTGAGAATCGGTGATCCGTCGTTATCACCTCGGGATCTCATTGTCGCTACACGATTTTTAAAAGCTAGCACCAGATAAGGAAAGAGAGAAAGGGGGAGAGAGTGAGACAAATACACGCGAGGAGAGAAGCTTCCACGGGGAGTATCTATTTCCCGAAGCAGGAGACGGCGTTGAAGGCGCATTGCTTCCAGTAACTTCGTTTACGACGGAGATCGTTGATGTCCAGCTGATTGCGGAGCCGCTTCACGATCTGCTTCGTGAAGAGATAATTTATCAGGGCGGTCTCCATGCTGCCGTCATCGTCCACCAGCTGGAACATAATCAACGGACGTCACAGGGACGAGTTTTCTTCTTCCATGCCGATTAAATTTTTTTCGAAACGAGATTTATTAATCAGCTCCTCTATCCTCTATTTTTCTGGCCCATCGTAATGTACAGTGCGCCGATAGAAAGAAGGCTGCTGAGAAAAATGTGGCTTGATTGGTTGTAAGATTTGATTCCTACCCACTTCAACACGATCATAGAGACGGGGGCACACGCATTTTCGCCAGCGGCTGAATTGCCACGCAGACTAATGAACTCGTGCAGAGAGTAGAAACGGCCGATAAAGAAAACAAACGAAATGGCTAGGACGGAGTGGGATAGAGCAACCGTGCAGTGGCGTAGTAAATAATACTTCTTAACCCGTAATCATCCCCAACTAGGATTTATCTATTCCCCGCGTAAATAAGATTCCTACAGCTATGTCAAATGGCGGGCCGAAAGTACGCCGGAAGTGGTGATAGGTGGACCGACTCTTGCCTTCGGACCGCCTCAGGTCCTTTCTTCCTATCGGTGCACTATACTGGGATGGTCCTTATATGAGGTGAAACTTTTAATTCGATTAAATAATGTCGGGCGGCCCTCTACATTGGTCCCATTTGGTGTAAAATCACTCCACAACTTTTTTTTTCAAATTTTCAATAATATATAGTAGGCCTGGACAAAAATTGCTCTTGGAGGAAGCATGAGTCATCAACTTGCTGTCGGCCTACCCCCACTATGACTCTCGGTGCGCGTCTAATTGTAAGAGTGAGACAGGTATAGTGCTGTACTTCTTTTCGTTCGTACGGCGTATATTTAAAACTTGACGGGTGGGGGTACCGGAACTATACTATGTGAGGAGAGCGCGTTTCCCCACAGTCTCTGAGGCCTTATGTATAGAGTGTGCTCAATTAGTAAAACTATCTATATAGATGTAAATAATAACTGAAACGTTTGCAGTTCGTACATTAATTAATTGATTTAAAATATAATTAAACAGGTTTTGTTTATTCTATAAACAAAACGTGCATACAATTAAATTTCAAATGTAATAAATGTACAATGCACATTGTACCTACTTCTTACGATTGTTGTTATCTGTAGTGATCAGTGATTACTGATTATGGTGTAATTGATTGTAGTTATTTTTATCATTCTGTAATCATGTATACATATAGAGTTGTGTATACAGAATAATTACAAAAAAACGATGTGTGGCATAAAATTCAAGGTTACTGAGCATACCCTAAATATTGATCAATATCAAAAATGTTTTTTGGGAATTTATTTCAACCTATTTGGAACACTTTTAGGAGGTGTCCGATTCATATTTCAAAAATTGTTAAATAAGGACCATCCTGGTATGTATAGTTTTTCTCAAGTGCCTTCTTTCGATATGTGCGCTATACTTGACCCGAGACAAGACTTTGTCTTTTCAAAAAGAGACAACATTGCCGTAAAAAATATTAATTTTCAACAAATAGCGTTAGTCAAATGGTGTCCTTGGTTTCGCACATATTGCCGGAGTCGGAGAGGAAAGCTGCTCATGACATTTCGTAGCATTTCTTATAATATAGGGTGTATCAAAATGAGAGGTTATCTAGTTTTATTTGGATGCTGATAGTTTGTGATAGCTGTTATCATGGCGATGATATCACATTTTTAATGTTAGTCACGCTTGTGTGATTGAATTCGGGCCAACTCAATCATTAATGAGTCCATACACTCAAATGTGACATTATTCTGGCAACGTTGGCGGTAGAGGAAAAACTGCGCGGCCGCCCAGTGCTCGCACCTTTGCAGATGTACCGGCTATCACGAAACTGGCGATTGCACATTAATTACTGATTCATTTCGCTCGAATGCAATCATACAAAATGCTGCTGTGTAGCCATGCCTGTAAACGTAACATACAGTCAAAATGTGATATCATTGCCTCGATAAGAGCTATCGCCACCTACCAGCAAACAAAAAAAACTAGATAACCTACACTATAGGGCGGTAGATAACGCACTAGATCCCAATGCACGGTTGCAAAGTCACAAATTTTTGAAACACCGACACTGATTTTGATACACCCTGTAGTACGGATTGAATGCCCTACTCTATGTGCATATACTGTATGTGTATATAGGAGCGATTTGAACAATTTGAAGTCGCGAATCCAGCAAGAGGAAATGCTAAGGAATGTCATGACCAGCTTTTCTCCCTGACTCCGGCAATGTGTGCAGAGTCAAGGATGTCGTTTGACTGACACTATTTCCAGAAAATAAATATTTTGCAAGTATACTTTTAATTTCTACTCATATACATTACATTTACTTACAAAAAATGAAATATTAAATCATTTGTTTATTTTCGCCAATTTTTCAAAATAGTACAGACTGACTGCTCCACCTTGTATTACGCATTGAGCTTCGGTCCGTGAGTTTCGGAATTCTATCGCAGAAATGTACATTGGATGCAATGCCGTAGGTAGTATACCATTACGAGAGTGGTTTTGCTATTTGAAGAGAAAATATGATTCTCTAGATTTTTTTCTTTAATAGCAAAACGAAGAAACTTTCAAACTAATTTAATAACGATTTTTATTTATTTTAAGTATCCAATAATTTAGTTAATAATTATATCTATGGTTTTTAAACATTTACGTCCGTGGACTAGTGGAAGGGAGACAAGTATTTCACGACTGTTATGCATAATGTTAGTGTTTGTATTCAAATTCAAATTTAATATTACAGAATGAAGAATTCTATAGTTATTTCAATTTATAACTCTTTCACAGACCCGCGTGAAACTTTGGAAAACCACTGTTGATAAAAACAAATTAGTCTTTCACAAATCATGCGTACCTTTCATTAAACAATTTGTCAGTATAAATTATCATTATTCACCTCCGTCCATTGATTTAAAAGAAACCTAAACACGATGGACACCGGACAATTTATCCCGCCAATGCATTCCGGTATATTTCCAACGACAAACACGATTAAACGATAATAACAATAGCGTAATTTCTTTGTTTTTTCACGTAATGGAAACACAATCGGCAATTAAACCGTACGAGTGAGCCTGATCGAGAGGTAAAGTTTACTAATTGCCGATGAGTATTTTCGTTTATGGCTCCCGGGTGAAACATTTTTGCGCGCAAGCGAACCGAGCAAACATTATGTCCGGCGAGACGTGAAAATAATTAAAACGAATTACGCGAAAATGGAAAGATACGTTAAAATAAATCCCATTTTGCAGCGCGGCTCTTTCTCGTTTCCCTCTCTCTCTCCGTGTGTCGGCTATTTTTTAAAATACATATTCGGGATCGGCAAACTGTGTTAATGGGTTATAACGCGCGACAGCATAACGCGATTTGACTATCCGATTTTCAGTAAAAATCTCATTGAAAGTTATCGAGGTATTTCATTTATCGAAGAGAACAGAGTTCGAGATCGTAAAGTGAAATTACCAGCGTTGTCCTTTATTTTTCACGGAATTGTACTTTTAACGCGTTCGCGCCGGCGTGTACCACCGGTGGCTCATGCCACGATGACCCATCGGACGGCGTGTACCACTAAATACATAATTCGTTAAATGCGTTCGGTAAGTAGGAAAGAAATGCTGAACAGTTAAGAATTAGTTTCAGAACAATTTAAAATGTATTTAACGAGACAAAGAAAAATTTGTTTAATTTCAACATTGTACTTTTTCAAATAATTCATTTTTGAATACAGTTTGACCATCTCGAAAACCCCCGTTCGTTCGTTCCGGAAAAGATACAATTTAGTCTCGCGTACTTGTACTTAGCCCGAGACAAGACCTTGTCTCTTGATTGAACAACTATAAATACTAATTCTGATTAATTAATTGGTAACTTTTATTTGTAACGGTGCCGTACGGTATCAACGTGTTAAATGGCGGAAATTTTATTCGCGGAATCTTTAATGCGACCTGAATTTATATCAATTATTCATAATTCCCACCGACTTGCGGATTATATAACATAAATGTTTATTTCACGCATCGTGAGGAGAAACGGAAAGCGCGGAGCGTGAAATAAAAGTTGGATTCTCGGGGGGATTGAACTCCACCGGTGCGGTGTCTCGACGTCGGCGGGAACGTCGAATTAACGTCAACGGCGGACGTTTATTCAAATCGAATCGCCGTCGACGTGCCGTCGAATAACACCTGCCGCTTTGCCGCAAAGGTGATCTTCTTTTTATCTTTGCCTTCTCTCGACTTGAATCGCGAATAATCGACGTAGGAACGAACGTAATCTCCTGGATTAACTGGCATCCCCGCGGAAACAAGGGAGATCAATTTTTAATATCGCATCCCTCTGTCAGGTGGTGCCTCTCGATGAATATTCTCGAGAAATCAACGCTCGAGGTAATAACCGTTGTTTGACATTTACATGTAATTGTATTAAAGGAAACAGAGGAGCGGGATGTAAGAAAATAATGGAATATGCAAATGTCAAACGGAGTATGACGCGCAATTAAATCACATTCGTTCGAGAAGAATGTTCACGCTTTTCGGGGTAGTTTCGAGCGACAATGTGGAGTTAACAATAAAGTTTCGTTTTATTTAAAAAAAAAAATGCCAGTTTGGTATTCAAACTCCCACGCGCGTAATTACATTCTAACTCTGATTTTTCTATTAAACTTTGTACATCATTTATTACGTTATTAACCCCCGGACCAGTATGCTGTTCTCTGAATTACATAACTCGTATCCTTGAGTCTATTTTCGAGGGAGATGATTTTTCCTATCTTGATGTGCTGAATAGGTTCTATACAAATTATAATATACAGTGAACCCGACTCTACTGACCTAAATACACGGGTTTAAAAATTCTGTGTGTGAGTCCGAGCCCAACGATATTAGTTCAGAGCTAAATTTGTAGTTGTAAGAAAAAATCACCGCTCGCCAAATGTTTTTTGTCTCGATATAACCCAATTAAAATTCAGATTGTCAACTTCTCTTATCGGTCAAATTGGCAGATTTAAAAATTCTCTAGGTCAGTCATGGCCCAACGATACCCGTCAAAAGCTAAATTTTTGTTTGTAAGAAAAAAAGCACCACGCGTCGCATATTTTCACTCCCGTGATATTTCCATTAAAGTATCGAACTCCAATTCCGCTTATCCCAGTCCGATCAAATTGCATTAATCTTCTGAGAGCACAAAAGTTACCATCGTACACTTTTTTCTGACAACTCAACAAATCCAGTTTTCCACGGTTCGATCGGCATATATATCTCAATTTCTTCAATTTCCCAACAACGTGTGCCGCGGGGGTTGTGCCTTGCGACCACGAAAACAATCTACGATAATAATAAATGTAAACAATATGCCTCGAACGTACCTCGCGAGGAACGGAGAAATCTGGATCGAGTTCGCGAGGGGCACGAATGACCTTAACAACGATATTATTGTAGACACGAAAACGCACACCCACGCGCTCCGCGTCACGATGGGGACACGAGTTTCCATTATTTCGCGAGGTACCCGGCAAGCCGATAGCTATTTCCCCGGCACATATGTATGCTAATATCGGTTACACGATAGATTCTCAGGTCGTTTAAATGCTTAAACAACGTACCTCGTTGCAGATACCTTGCCTCGCTCTCTCGGATAGCTCATTTGCAATTCAGTGGTATGAAGTTACGCAATGGACGCGCGTATAACGCGCGTCGGATGGAAATTTCGGAAAACTGTTACCGTAGAAATTCCACACGTCTCGCGAGTACACTTTCAGCGAGAAAGACATATTCTCTGGTTTACGCTGAGTTTTAACAAACAAACGGTTTTGTTCCGAACGCTTTCCATCCTCTTGCCCGTGATTTATTTATTTATTTATCGCCTCAACGAAATATTCTCCTCGCCGACAAATTTCAGCTCCCTCCTCATGCAAAATTTAATTCGCACCGCTCACCGTGGTGAAACTACCGTGAGTACATACGCTCGATAGCCGGAGGAGCTTTCGAAAGTTTGCGAAGTTTTCGGAAAATTCTTCTGATACGGTTCTCGAGATCCGAGGCTTCATTAGAGCAAGGGTTCTCAATCTTTTTCACCTGCGGGCAGGTGAAAATAGAGGAAATATTTCGCATAGTGGGGTATAAAAATAATTATGTACGACGATGTAATAGTATCTTGCACATTAAATCGAATATCGAAAAATCGAAATTTGATGGTTAATTAAATTACAGCTTTTGAATTTCTGCGATTAAGAACCACCGCGTTAAAGGAAATATTTATTCGCAGCAAAGCGGTACTTCGTAAATACAAACGGAGAGATGCGGAAGGATCTCGAATTAATCCACGCGACGTCTGCCGTCGCATTACGAACACTACGGTAATTGCAATTTACTTTGAAATCCGTAAAGAAAACTTCATCCTTCTTCGCGTGCCGTCCGATCAAACCCAGAATCCGGGTCTCTTCGTGTTTCGCGATACTTCATTCGTCGCGTTTGTCACAAGACGCCGAGTCGCGTATATTAAATTTACAAACGACGCCGTATCACCGTAATTCCCTCCAACTTTCCAATATCGATGTGCCTTTTGCGTTCGTAATCGTAAAAGAATATTAACAACGGCGCGTCGTAAAGGAATATTAAATTTGCTTCTCTTCCCAAAGTGTTTCGCGAAAGGTTTTCACTCGTTCTCGCAGAAATTCCGTCTTGTTAATCAGTCAGCTGTTTTTGACGAGTATACTCGTCACGAAGAAATGAAAATATTTTGTGTTACAACGATGATACTCGAAATGCGGAAAAATAATTACCATTTGCTATTAAAATAGAAATTTCAGTGAAAATGAAAATATATTCGTAAATTTCGTGGCGATATTTTTTAAGAGAGAATACGGAAGTGGTTTTTGTATTTTTTCTTTAGTAATCCAAGTCATGAACTATTAAAATATGTTTATTAAATATAGTATACCCGGCATCGTTTTATCTTTGCAACACAACTTGGGTGCACATTTTTAGAAAAGGTCGCAACAGCTAACTGGTGAAAGAGATAACTGATTTTATTTCAACGAAACAAAAGCGTCCTACTCACTGCAAAAGAAATTGGTATTTCGAATGTGAACATAGTTTTCTGCGATCTCGTTCGATCGAATAGTTTGTATCGGCGCGATCGGTTTTTCCCTCTCGCTATCGTTGTTGCATTTTCTTTCTTTTTTTTTATCAACGGTTGGCGCAAGAACGTTCGCTTCTCTATCGAGAGCGATTAAAGGTCAAAAGTGTGCGTTCCGGTCGATCGAGGAGAAAAGCGTTAATACGGTGTAAACAAAATCGATAAAATCGAAGCATGGCAAATGCGATTATATCGTCAGCGTTACGGAACGTTGGGTCTTATCTTGAAAACGTTCGGTTACATTCGTATTTATGGTTGAAATTCGGGGAAGCGGAAGAATCTTTCGTGGGCGATTTAACCGGTTTTCTCGGTGTTACAATTTTATTGCTTAAGCGAATAGAAAAACCATGTATATTGCGACTATATGTTGAATATATTGCGTACTTTATATCCAGATAATACGAGATATTAATGATACAAAATTTGAATCTCAATTTACAAACATCACCGTGAAAGTAAGTGAACTGTACAAATATTCATATTATTATAATATACGTTTTTCGATTTAAAAAAATCGAGTTTCTTTTCTTATACATTTTGAAAGATACATCTTTTGGAAATATGTTAAGCACATAACGAATCCTATATCTAAAATATTGACCAAGTTATACCTATTTGAACGAATCTAATTAAGCTGCGCGTCAATGCCATCTGCCAAATTTAAGGGGTCTTATAAGTTGCTCGATTTAAATAAACGCGGGATAGCGTTTTTTTATAAGTTTACCTGTTTTTAAATCAAACCATTTTATATACAATATTTTGTATGATTCCAGACATATATTTTTTCAACCTGTAACGACCTGAATCATGTCCACTGTTCAGGTCCGCGGAAAAAAGTGTTTTACGCTACTGCGTGCAGTTACCATATTTAAAAGAATTTGGTATTTTTTTTAACGTTTCTTGTTGCTCAATATTTAACCTTTTAAATGAAATAAGATTTAAAACAATTGGTCCAGTAGTTCTCTTGCAATCAGGGACGGAAAAAAGAACCGAACGAAACCGAACCCGAACCAGCCAGGTTAGGAACGGAACGTATGCTGCCCGAGAGAATGTTCCGTTCCGAAGAACGTAACCAAACCGGACACCTCTAGTTGTCGTGACAACTGGGCCCGGAACGTTCCGCTTGGTTCCTTCTTCGGAACGGAACAATCTCTCGGGCGGCATACGTTCCGTTCCTAACGTGGATAGTTCGGTTCGGGTTCGGTATCGTTTTCCATCCCTGCTTGCAATGCACTACACCAGGGTTTCCCAAACTTTTTGTCCTCACACATACTAATCCCGACCTATATATTACTCCTGTATATTAATAAGAAATGTTGAAGGTAAGTAAAGTTTTGTGGGGTGGTAATAATATTGGAAGTGTGCAATGCCGAGGGCATGCCGTGTGAGTGAGAAGGTATGTGTGTGGAGGCGTAGAGTGGGGCACAGCGGTACGAGGCCCAAAAAGTTGCAGTCGAGAGTCGAGAGTCGAGAGTCGAGAGTCAAGTGTCGAGAGTAAAAAGCGTGCGTCGAACGTCGGAGACAAAAACTCATAGTTTACCATCAATTCCGAATTTTGAACCTTTAATCCCACAGTTTATTACACTATTTATCGCGATAATGCGAATCAGGTAATCGCCGAACTGTAATTTGTATTTTTGTTATCAAAATTTTGCGTAAAATGTTTGTTATTAATTATTATGACATTTGACGGCCCATTAATTGGGAAACGCTGCACTACATTTTATGCACCAATTTTCAGGACGTAGAAACGTATAAGACCCCTTAACACTAGAACTACCGATGATTAATGTATACCTATTTCTACAACTTTTTTACCAATTTTATCAATGTTTATATGGCTGAAAAGTATACGCGTAAAGTTATATATATTCACACTACTTGGAAACCAATTTCCGTTCATATGTATACTTAATAATGATAAATTTGAGTAGCCTTAAACAAAAATTTCAAATCAGTCACAATGACTGGACTGGTAGTTCTAGTGTTAATTCTGCGTAATAATAACAATTTCCCTTCTTACGGTTTAGATTGAAAAAATTTAACACGGATCAATAAGAAACAAAGAAACGATACCTTTTTTCATGGAATTATTGAAAGATTCCATCATACATATATTATTTTTTCTATTTTTATAGTATTCTCCTCTATCGGAGATGTTTTGCAACGAATCGATACATAGCGCCGCGAATTGCACCGCATTTGATAACGCGATTTCCCGATAATACGTAACAATAATCATAACTTAATATCCTGACAGAGCCGAATATGTCATTCCGATCTGAATTTCGATCAAGGTAACCGCGGATCATCGGGGTGGCCTTTCGGTGTCTATGATTCCGATAAAGCTAACACGAAATTCCACGGTATTTACCGAACCCGTCGTTCCGTGAGAGACCGTTAAGTAGCCGCCAAGGCCAATAACACGGAAAGTACGTTTCGAAGATGAAGACGACGGCGAAGGAGGCGTTAAGTGGGAAATAAGTCGTTCGATTCCGCGACAAATGAGATTTCCCGCCGGCGTGATATTTCTGCCTCTCCGCCGATCGATTCCCGGCGAGGCAATCGTTCGAGTACCGATCCCATAATGCCGATTGGCTCGCGTCTATATTAAGCAGCGAGGGGGGTTCAAGGAGTCACCGAGAAATTGTATTCGCCGCGAAGACCGCTCGCAATCCGGAACGCGAAACGAGCAACAGGTATCCGGTGGGACTCCCGTTTTCGGTCGATCGACAAATGCTGCTGAAAACTTTTTGCCGAGCAGAGAGAAGTGGGGAAAAAAAAGATTGATACTCCCAGAGCAGTGGGTGAAATAATTTATTGATATTCCTAGAGTGATGGGAGCAATAAAATATTTATATTCCTAGTGGGAGAGATAAAGAAATTTATATTGCTGGGGCAGTGAAAAGAAAGTTGATTCTGCTGGAGTACTGAGGAAAAAAATGAAAAATGATTGATACCCCCCGAACAATGGGGTGAGGTAAAAAATGGATGTTCAGATGGCAGTGGAAGAAATTAAAAAATCGATACTAATAGGACGGTGGGAGAAATTAAAAAATTAATATTCATAGAACAACGAGAGAAATGAAAAACTGATGGTCTAGTGCAGTAGGAAAATTAAAAAAATGATACTGCTGGCACGGTAGAAAAAATAAATAAAACACCGATATTCCTACGCAGAAAAGCGACAAAAAATTGCCATTCCCATGCAATCGATTGAAGCTTTCTAGATTTCGTAAAGTCCCTCCCCGCTTCGCGGAAGCTCCGTGAGGCCTCTCTGTTCACGAATAATTATTCGTTTCCCGACTCAACGCAATCCGCGTAATATCGCGCAAAGCAATGCATAATACAAGATCAAAATCACCCCGAACGGGAGCGCAAATCCCAAACGATACCGGGACACAGTCGTATTTAAAATCCGCCTACTCCGCGACACGGTCAATTAACTAATTAACCATCGTTGAAATTAATTCGACAACGGCAAGCAGCGCGAACGATATAAACTCAAAACCATAAATTAATCGACGTAATTATCGCGGAGTAACGTGCAACCACCGTGAAATTGAAAAGGAATAGCGACGACGATGGCGTCATAAATGTCAACACAGCTTTGTCACTACTAACTAACGTATCGCGAAAACAACGAATAAAAGAGCATTGTCCTCCGTGAAACAAAACCCAAACGAGCACGGGTGACGTCTCGAGTAAAAAGAGAATCGAGAAAAACTTGCAAAAAAAAGGGCGCCTAACGAGCGACGTCTGGTTACACGAGAACCTCCAGTCCGCGCAAGTTTCTAATAAACGCAAGACACTGCCTCGTTATCCGACGTTAAGGATTCGTCCTTCGGGTTTCTTTTTTATTAACTTCCGTTCCAACGATGCAAATAACAGCGTAATCGCGAGGGAGACCTCCACCTCCGAAGCGCGGTCTTATAATTATTACGTAACGTTAACGCGTCGACGTTACGTCGGTACTCTCCGTTCGCGTTATCAGCGGAATATGTCGACGGCACGAATATTATTATATCGGTTTAATTCCACGCTAATCACGGTCGTGAGCAGGCATTTATATATTATTTGCGAAATTAATTTAGCTGCGCGTCCCGTATAATGATATAATTATGCATTGCGCCGAACCGTGAAGTGTGAAATTGTACAAATTTGTCTATTTTGCCTTGTATTAAAAATGTTCCATCGATATTGCATTTTTAAATATACGCGATAGTATTGCGAAGGTATTGCAAATTTTTGAAGGTACTTCTGTACAAGTGTAGGCGACGGAAAATGTATTCTAAAGAGTTTAGGAACATTTTAGGGATGCTTTCGTGCGGACGTAAAGGATAAGAAATATCTCCGCAAGATATAAAAGAAAAATTGGAGAGGCGAGCTCCCGCGAGTGGTTCGCGAAGGTTCGCACTTTCCTAATTTGAGGAGGAAAATCCAATTTTCTCCAATTTTCAAACGTACACTCGTATCCCCGTAAATCATGAGAGGAAATGAAATTATATAGAGATAATTCGGTAACGGAGGACGAAACATAAAATACAGCTACGCGATATTTCTCGCGATTTTCCGGGGAAACATAGCTATTTGGAAAATGAATTAAATGTTTCTGCGGCACTCACGTCTACTTCGTTCAGGAGTCTCTCTTTGTCGGCAGCGGGAAAAGCTACCGACCAGTCCACCAGGATCGTCAGGGCTGCGATCAGCAGGATAACGTTTCGTACCGACGACATCCTTTTTGTCCTGAGAGAAAAAGAAAAGTGTCAGGAGAAAACTCTCTTCCATTTTGTGTGCCTCATTCGCGAGAAAGAAATGTATGGCTATCGATAAGAGATGTATCGATTATACGATCGAGGATAAAGGTGAAAAACGATTCGATCGGCGGAAACAAGATCCACGATCACGGTGATAGATGGAGTCCTCTAAATACAGTCCTTGCCGAAAGTTAAGAAACTCCTCGCGCAGGTGCGGATTCTTGACACGTAGCTCCCTGTTTCAAATTTGCGATAGAACGTCATTATTGATTTTATTTGTACGATTCTGTTAACGTTCATCATTGACTTGAGATTACTTAAATCGAGGTAACTCAAAAATTGCAACTTTCATTACATCTGACGCTTTGCTATATCCATCAATTTGAAGGGTACTTGGGAGAACAGTTTACCTGTCGCTCATCCATAGTTTTTATCTCGAAAAAACTTAACACACGTTTCGTCATAAGCACCACAATGATTTCTACAGTCAAAAAACAAAAGATCTGAAAACGGCAAAAGCCAAAAGATATTTCCACGAGACCAATTAAACGACTGATTATTTATAAAATACGCTATGCAATAAATCAAAAGTTTTGCGTATATTTTGTCAATATTTCCTATTTACAAATACACTGCTTTCATGCTTAAAGGTGGTAAAAAATAAATTAATATTTCACTAAACGATACTACGCGCATCTTGATATTGCAATTGCTTAATAACGCAATGCGTAAACCAAAACGCGCACACCTGATTTTCGTATTAACCTAAAGTATCGGGTCAAGTACAAGTACACGAGATATACACGATCGACGGGAAGTATTTCTTAACCCGGATCCACAAGCGCGAATCGACTACTCTCGTTGCTTCGACTCAGAATTTCTGGGACGGATTAAACGAATATCGCGAATCACCCTTTCACCGCGTAGATCCGTAATCAGCTTTATTAGGACGTCGTTACAACGCTCAAACGAATCGCCCTCGTAACCGAGTAATAATCCACGGTTCGTTTCGTTTTACGGGCTCGATTTCGCCAAATGAAAGGGACCGTATTCCCGAGGAAAAGTTCAGAAACAAACTTCTGTCACGGAGTTTCCCCCACCCTTCCTCCCTAAAACTCTCCTTGCACGGCAGAACTTTGTTCGACTAACAAATCCCTCTCGACGAGCGTCATTGTTGAACAAAGTATCCGAAATGATATAGTCACGTTTGTTTGAAAACTTTCCTCGTCTAAATATCTCAAATAATAACACATATTCGAGAGAGATGTTGAGTAAAAAAGTTTTTGAGCCGGAAGTGTAATTGTCATATTCACTTTTTGTTTGTTCGTGATTTTTACACTTATTTGGAGGCCAAATTTCCTTTTTTTATCAGATAGAAATCTGTACTTCTCCTCGCGGATTGTTATTCTAGCTGAGAAGAGAAGAAACTTTTGTACGAAACCTCATTCATCGAACACGAATTCTACGCGAAAGCAGAAAGTTGACACTCGAAGAACTTTACAATCTGGAGTTTCAAAGCTAGACAAATATTAATGAGTGAAGTTAGTAATGACCGTGTTATATGTTTATCTAAAATATATTTATGACGATAAGATAATAAGGCCAAATGATCACATACCTACTATTATTTTAAAAAAAGTAAATAGGATTACTTTCTCTCCCTCTCGAAATCGTCAAACTTTTATGTTCGACTGTTTCCTTGAAAATGCCTTGCTCTCGGGATACTTAGGATTCGATGTTTCCAAACGAACACACCGTATAAAAGCGAGCAAACCGAGAAATCACGTTACCTCGTGTTTTTACTCACGATATCGGGGTCGTGGAATGAAAATCTATCGGCAACGGCGAAAACCGAAAAATCCTTCCCGGCCGTGGGAATCAAATAATTTTCGATCATAGAATTTTACGCTCGCACGGGCGAACGAGGTCTAAAATCTATTTCCATTAACGACGACATATCGCAGCACGTACGACACACTCTTTTCGCATAGACGCTGGTAATAGAGCGAGAATAACGACCTCTCGTATCTTCCCGCGGGAAGCTCTAAAAGTTCCTTCGGGCGCTTTTACCCCTTGATTATGTACCGTTGAAACGAACGACGACTGTACCCTTTAACGCGAATATATTTAACGCGTCGTTAACGAACGGCGATTTCGAAAGGACGCTAGAAGAAATTTTACCTCTTCGTAATGCGGGGAAAAAAATAGATTCAGTAAATTTCAGCAGCTGAAAAAAAAGGGGTTTCAAATCGTTATATATCGGTTACGACGGTAACGGTTATGAGTGGCGAAATAAGTGTCATTGATATAACTGTTCTCGCTTGTACCGATACTACATTGGTTTTATAACTGTAAGTTGTCGGTTCTGTATACAGTTCGATATATGTAATATATACAGAGATATATATATATATATATAGAGAATCATAGAACTGATATAATATCGGTGAAATATCAAATATTATGTCATTCGATATCATGTCAAATTGAATTGAATTGAATATCAAGATGTAGTTTCGGTTCCGAGGAAACCAAAACCTATATATAGCAACGAACTTTGTGTATCTTATAGAAGAATGTTATATTCTGATATAACCGATTTCTTATATTGATATTGAGTTGAATTGAATCGAATAAGGTTCCAACCTTAAATGTGTGTAACAGTTATAACATTATTTCGATTCTCGCACCTGTTTAAAGAATCGAAAATTGATATCATAACAGTTTTCAACCACTTATCAATTTCACTTAATTAATTGCACGCGCGAAACAACAATTCTGCAAAATTTTATTAAAAAAACCCGGTAAACAATTTGTTGGGACATGTTTATACACGTGTCACGATGTACTCGAAAATTAACATTTTTTATTCATGTCACTCTCAACGAGGGAGTGAAATACGTATACGCGAAAGCTTTACTCGCGAGTGAAAAAAGCTACTTCCACAGCGAGTACTTAAGTTCGGCGCTTATTTGGACTTTCCAGGTTCTTTGTTTTTTGTTGTTCAGCGTACCGTGCTTCTATTTGTACAGAATGGTACGCGTTAAAGGATGAAAAACGGGGGCCGGATTAAATCGCGTTACTTTTGCGACGGTTTTTCTTAATTATGGATCTTAGAACACCTAGCCCTGGTGCTCACCGGCGGGTAACGATAATTTAACGAAGATAAATGGAAAGCTAAAGCGGTTCGTTATGCCGATAATACGTTCTCCGATATCAATTCCCAGAGGAAGTTTGAAAAAAAAAATAGAAACTTATCCGACGAGCTGTCAAGAGTAACAATTTGCAACGCGACGTTTATCACAACGAGGGGCTCGAAAGTTTTCGAGGGACAACGAAATATTTCCGCGTCATGCATGGACGGGCTGAACATTTTTTGACGGGATTATAATTAATCCGACAACGCCCAATCCCCAAGACAAATGATATTAATTAGGGACCATACAGAGTCTGTCGCGAGTAGTGCCAAAGTCTGACGTGATAAACTCAAACTGCGTACGAAAATTAAAAAAATACGATAGCATTGCACGAGGAATGCATTTGATCCATGAATCCCTAGAAATGAAGGAGTAATTTGTATGAGTACCTACTACTTGATTGCGAAGAAACGATTATTGAGTAGAGTAACGAGTAGATCTGGATTCGTAAGTAGATAACGGGAATAACGATCCCTTTTGCTATTTTGCAATTAACATTCGGAATACGTCAATTATTTTTTACGTGGGTATTAATTTCTTGAACAGAATTCCGTGTTTACGGTAACAAGTTGAAGAAAAACATGACGGTCGACTAAATAAATAAATGAGTGATATGAAAATGACAAGGTTAGGGAAAACTACAGTTTATATTTTCTATTTCGCGAAAGAACATATCACGATATTTCGTATAGAATATAATCTGCACAGTCTATACAAAATATTGTATTAATTATATTATAGGTTGTACTTTGTATATATCAGATAATATACTATATTTATACAATATACTATGGATTATATTGTCCATAGAAAATTTTTACAATTCTTTCCCCTGGTTAAGTTAAGGTTCACCGACGATCACGTCGGTGGATGACGATGACAAATTAAAAAAAATTTTCCAACGTGAGGATTGCCGAGTGAAGCTGCGTTACCGAATCAGATTTCATTTCTCCGAAATTTGCTGGTTCCTTTTTTTTTTTTTGTCGTTGCTGTCCATTGCGCCCGACATCGAGAACAATTTTGTCAGTCAAATCGACAGCTCCATTTTGCTCGGGCATTACGCGAACGCAATCGCGCCACGCTGGCCGATAATTCGTCAAACGGAATTCCGATTGCCGCCCGACGCTTCGTACGCTGGTTTGAAGTACGCATTCGCGTGAATCGGAGCTGAGTCAGTAGAAACTGGTGTTAAAACCATGTTTGCTTGAGACGTACAATTGGGTAATCTTCGAATGAAAAAACCAGGAAAGATTGTTTTACATCTCACGGAAAGCTAAGCGATGGATAAATGTATAACAGTAGATTCTGGATGTTTATGGGAAGTGAGTGCTCCCTAAAGCTGCTTATTACACGTGTGCATGTGAAATTAAAACTTTCGTGTTGGAGACCGTGTAATCTCGAATTCACGTAATTCATGTAACGTACGCGGATTTTTAAACATAATACGGCCACCTACACGGCGATCATCATCGCGCACCTGTGGCAAACTAACAAAATCATGTTGATTTATACATTTTCGTTACAAATTCACGCGAGTGTTATCACGGAATTTACGTCTATTTACTATTATGAAACAAATGCGCTAAGTACGCGCGACTGAATTATATAACAGGTATGTAGATAAATATATAGAGGTATATAGAAACGTAGGTAATCGGAAACCAATCTTCTATCAAGATCAAGTACCAAGATCTTGTCTCGGATCAAGTACAAATATGCGAGATATAAATTTCCGTAAACTTTTGCGATTTTCTACGTCGCCGAGGAAAGTGGAGGAAAATTGATAAAAATGTTTTGATAATTCGAGGAACGCGATTAACGCAACTTCGGGACAAATGATCGATCAACCATCACCTGGGGCACGTTACGCTAATGCTCAATTTGGCAATTGAGTGTCGTAACGTCGATCAAGTGTCTCGGCGTATGAATAATGATATTTTTGTAGTAGCTTACGACGAAGGCTTCGATTCCTCTCTTTTTGAATGAGAGTTATTCATTTTCTTTTGATTAGTCGGTAACGTTTAAAGAGTGATTCCGTTGGTAATTCCATTAATCTGAATTTATCCGACTTTTCCAATGCTGGAAAGTTTGTACTCGATGACCGAAAAACTTAAACTCTCAATTTAATTACCGACTCTTCGTAAAAAAAATCAACGGTAGAATGTTTTTCGAGCGCTTCGAGTACTTGAATTCTTCCATTACAAAATTAAACGATTCAGCTCGCGTGATATCGGGAATTTTAACAAATCCATAAAATAATCCGAATTTTCAAATACTGATAATTCCAACGAAATGCAAAGGAAATTCAAATTTTAAACAAATTCCCATGTTAATGACGAACAAACAAAATTCACGCGGAGAGAAAATCGCTCGTATCACCGTCATACGTTTTCAGAGTTAGCGACGATATTAACAATTTGAATGACCCCTGGAAAACAAGCGTTTCCCTGGCAGTAAGGAAAAGCGACGCGCATCGCATATTTTCGCTTTTCACATGCCGTCGATTCTGGTTCTGATCATCGATTCTTCTGATCGAACTTCTTTTAAATTACATTATCTTTCTCAACGTATCAAATTTATTTGCAACCATTTTTTCCTAATGAATACATAGATCCTCTATTTCAAGAACTCAATTAATACGTATACTAAATTTCTTCAAACCGTGACGCGTGTTAATTTTCCTTACAGACAGAATTTAAGAAGAAATCAACGTCCTATTTTATCGAACTTCTTTCAAATTATATTGTCTCTCAGCGTGTGTCAGATCATCAATGTCAATTATCGGTGTATCAAATTTATTTTCAATTATTTCTTTCTAATGAATATATTTATCCTGCATTTCAGAGTTCGATTAATACGAAAACTGAATTTCTTCAAACCGTGGCACGGATCGTTTTTCACTACAGTGACAGTATTTAACAACAAATCAACGTTTCATGTTATCGACCTTGTTGGCAACTACTTTTTTTCTAATAGATCTATCGATCCTGTCTTCCAGAGCTCGATTAAATTTCTCGTAACCGTGACGCGCGTCGGTTTTCCTCGCGGTCAGAAATTTAATAACGTATCAAGGTCGCAACGGTGTATCGAAATAATATCGATCGACGGGACACCGAGATTAATAAAAAAAAAATTGAGATAAATCTCTAAAAGCGGCAAGTACCTCTTCGAAGCTCGGCGGTTTCCCTCGAACAAAAGGGGGGTAGTAGTTTCAGGAAAGAAGATCAACCAGGGGGTGGCGGTTCGGATTCTCGAGTTTTCCGGCTCCTCTCAAAGTCACGAGACTCTTGCCGTTTTTTTGTGTGACGTGTGCTGCGGGTGGTTGGTTCTACGGTGGAATGACTGTGCTTGCAAGCACGCGATCACTTTATATCCGAGACACGGACTGGGTCGTCGGTGTGGGTGGCCGGTGGTGGTGGAAGTGCTGCCGCTGCTAGATAGCGTTTGCCCGGTGGTGGCGTAAAACCCACCCCCATCCGCCAACAACCCCACGCCCCCCCCTCTTTCGACGAGCACGCGATCCACCGACGATACCTCGATGCGCGGATAAGGGTTGTCTCTGTCCCTATGTCCCGCGGGATATCCGACGATGGAGGGGGTGGACCGGTTAAACGATTAATTTCTTCTTTTTTTTCCTGTAGAAATGAACGATTTGTTACTTTTAAGGTGATGATTGAACAGTGTCTGTATGGAGAGGACGGAGCTCGCCGAGTATCATTAAATCGTGGTATATATAGTTGGGGAATATTAATCGACTGAATAATTTTAATAATAATAATATAATATATGCGTACAAAATATATAAGCTTATAATAGTGTAAGCTGTCCATGGATACATTAAGTTTGGATGTATAGGTAGTATTTTAACAGTAGAAAATCGAAAACTGACAAATGCAACTACGTATTTGTTGAAAGAAAAAAATTAATATTTGGTTGTATAATGAAAATTGAGGCACGCGCAAAGCATTATACTTTTATATACCTAATAACGATTGCGACGGTAAAGAAAACGTGTTCTTCTAATTTCTGTATTAATCTAACACAAACGGGTACAATATATTCTCGTAGAAGATTTAATCCTCGTAAAAACAACCAAAAAATCATCAAAATCGATTAAGGCGTTCTAGAGTTATAGGATTTTGTCCACAAAAAGGCAATTTGGAACTACTGTACATCCGGCGAATACTAATCCAAACGTCACGGTAATCTGTCAAACGTACCGAGCGGATAATTCGACGCCCATCGCGTCGCTAGGAATTGCGTTACCAAAAGTAACGGGACACTAGATTCCAGAAATGGTACTCGATTCGCCTGTAACCTTGAATCTCAATGATCCTTTGATCCTGCCAGCGACGAGAGAATTGGACTCCCCGATTGGAAACAAAAAAAGGGAGAGGAGATGCGTGCGGGGTGTTCGCGAATTTAATTTCATCGACACAGGCAGAAGGGGGAGAGAAGGGATTGATTAGCGGAAGGCAAATGAATTTTTTTGTTTCATCTTTCACGTCGCCCGCGCTTCTTTCCCACGTTCCGCGCCGTAACGGATTTATCGGCACCCCCCCCCCCCCCCCCCCTCCCCCCGTTTAAACCTTCGCGACGCAGTTTAATATCGAGTTAATATCGAGCGATGTCGACGACAATCGTTACTCGCCGTGCTTTTCTCCGATAATACGGTTCCAGCGAGACAGATCGTAAACCTTCGTTCAGGGAAACGCATCCATCGCGGGAGACTCCATCTTCTTTTCCTCTCGTTAATTAAATATACGCTTGCCTCTATTGCGCGTCTAATCTCGATGTCGTAATTTCGTTATCTTGTCTCGTTCGATCTGTCGTTATCCGTTTTTCTCGTTCGGAGGAACTAAAGAAATTCTGATCTTGCCGTGCTACGGGTATCGGTCGAACGATCCGCGATGGAGACTCTGCACGGAAGGGGGATGATATCCCCCAGGGGGGGGGGAGTAGAAATGCAGAGCAGCGCGAGCGAGGAATGTCTCATCCCCTAGAATATGCGAAACGCGAGGCTGACTCGCGTCACGAAATCAGAATAGTCGAGGCCCGCAATTGGATTTATCATTCGTCCGATTGCGCGAACAACCGTCCGTTTGTATCACTCTGGGATAATGCGAATATCATCCCTGACCACGATCTACCCCCTCCACTCATCGTGGCGACACAATTTGCTCGATCGTTGAAATTTCACAAATTCCGCGGCAAGAACTTACCGGTTTGTTTCTTCCAATCGGGTCATAGGATTCTTTAGTTTTAGGTTAATTAACTTCGCTCGATTCGATCGTTCGACTTGTCGGTAACGAGGTCATCATCGGGGGTACGCCTCTCGACTTCCTGTCCGCGGTAGCGTCGTCTTTTTTTTCCTCGACGATCTTTCTTCCTTCTCTCCCCCCCCCCTCTCTCTCTCTCTTGCTTTCTCTCCTACGCTGTCTCTCTCGCTCCCTCCTCGACCAGAAGAATCAGATTAGATGAATTCTCTTAAGCGTAACCCTCGCATCGCCAAGGGAAACGAGATTACCTCGCTCTCCTCCGGTTTTGTCGGTTCGCCGAAAGGGCAGCATCGCGACGCCGCCAAACGAGATTCATTTTTCATGCAAGGAGCGTCGGTATCGGCTGTCGTTCCGCCTCGTCGATGCTCCGTGGAAATGGTAACGATCTGCCCAAAGACGCGGACGGGGATAACGATTAGGATAACGATCGGTCGCGAGGTGCCGATATTTTATTCAAAACCTGCAGGGGAGCGTCCCGATCGAATATTAATTTTCGGAACAGGAAGCTTATAAGAATTTCGTGAGGGGAGACGAGGAGCTTGGGGGCGGGTTGAAATTAATTTTCCCTGTGTTACGTTATCGACGAGGCGACGGCAGACGGTAATCGATAGTCAGAGATAGCTAATCGGCTTGCTCGAAATGAGCTATCAACCGCGGAGCTTTGGGCGAGCGTAATCTTACCTCGCGATCGCCATAAAACGCGATAAAACCGACGCGTGCGTCGGTGCCTTTGCGCGATTGGATCTGACATCGTTCTCCGGATACGATCGAGGATTCAATTTGTTCATTTAATTTTTTTTTCTTCCCATTCGCGCGCAACGGCGACGGCTAACGGATGCAAATTTAACCCTTATAACGGCGAACAATGATGTATCGTTATTAGCGACACTCGCGATAAGTGACAACGACGATACATCGTTGCGCGCGCGATGGCGAATTAGTATTCGCATCGCGGGAGAATTTCGTCTGAAAAGAAATTGGAAATTTGTAAGGAAAAATTGCTCGCGAAAGTAAAAACTTGGGGCTTTCAAACGAACCTAAATAGAATGCTCTGAAACTTGTGATCATATAAAGCAGTGGCTCTTAACCTTTTTAATGGTCTGCACCCCCTTGGATCTAAAAATAAGTTCTGACATCCTCTTGAAAAATATGTTTCTATTTCTTTATTTAGAAAGTTACATCTATTGCAGGATAATTTATTGATCACATATATTTACAACTCGATGTAGCGTGCACTAGTTTTTCACAGGTGTTCAGGTCAGTAGTTTCCATCGAAAATTTATCAACTTCCCTCACACGCCTGGAAATGCTTTCTCACATTTTTGTCATAAAGGTACAAGATTTCAAAGAGCTTGAATTTTGTCGAGCGGCGTTCGTAAACTTTTCTCGGTGTTTTTCATTTTGGTACAACTTTTTCGTTGTTACTAAAAGGGTTAAAGCACACCTGGGTAAATTTGAGCCCACCTCAAACTCATCGAGTGATGGGGTTTTCTTTTGATTGAATTATCAAGCGACACGAGTAACGCGACCGTTTGAAATTCGGCGTCGAACCATTGCGATCTCGTTTCGAGATAGATTCCGAAAGTATCGAAATAGATATTGAATTTTTCAAACAATATTTAGCAACTTCATGTCAATACGGATACGCTCTTTATTATCTCCCAAAAATACTCGAATCCTCGCACCCCGAGAATCGTTCTCCCCGTTCCACTTTCACGAAACAGAAAACAAAAGCACTTCGATCGTATCTTTATTCTTTTCGATTGGGCGTCCATGGTGCATTCGCATAATCTGGTTACGCAACGAGAAGCGGACTCGTCGGAGCGATAATTAATGCGAGGGCGAGCTAATCAAAATGTTCGATTTATTGAGTAACTAAATCCAAGAAGTGAGGAAAGTTGCTTCGAGCATGCCCTCGTTACGTAACTGTAGGAAATTTAATAAATGTGGGTGGTAAAAAGTAAAAATACATTTCCTAATTGAATATAAAATGGGAATGAATAACACAGAAAGCAGCAAGAATACAGCGGGTGAAAACTGTCTTACGCACAAGCACACAGAATTGGTTCGCGCAAAAGCGATCGTCGCGTCTCTCAATAACTTTAAATACGTGTAGCATCTGTATACTCTCTCGAAATTCGCAATCCTCGCAAAGTTCTCTCTGTGGCCGTTCTCGTTAAACTCTCTGCCGTCGTTTGCTCTCGCCGCTCTTTATGCACTTACAGGCATCACGCGCATTCACACAGACTCACCACATGCATTCGCATAGTCACCCCACATGCGTTCCACATACTATCCCACATTTTATTAAAAAGAGACATTGTCCAGGACCGTACGAGATTCGACCGCCTACGTCGACGAGTGCGGCTCGCCTCAATCTTCACACTTTTCATACTTGACCTAAACATCGTTCGTCTTACTTCGCAACACTCGCCATCGAGAGCTCGTAGGCCCTCAATCTCGTGGGAAACGTCATTATTGATATTTTGTATCCCACATAATTAAACGATTAATTATCGGATTAAGTTTTATTTTGTAGTGAGTACGTGGCCGTGTCGAATGACAAAAAATATTCTTCCGCGATGTTCCACGGTGGGTTAATAATAAATTTAAATAATAATACATTTTTCACTATTATCGTAACCTTGACTGTATTAAAAAATGTTGCAAGTGTTCCCGTTTATTGGTTATACCATCCAAATGTTCTAATCAAACCCAACATCGTGAATCATCACTGTTGACCCCCGCGGTATTCGACGCGTTAGGCCTCTTGTTAACGAACGTTTTTTTACCGAATACCGGGCCGGTGCGAAACGGATGCTCTTGTAGACGTCACGTTTTAACTTAAAACTACCGTTTGACAAGAGCAAGACGGTATGTTGAATGTGCATTTGGTATAATGGTGAATAAATATACAATTTTACATCGGCCATTAAATGTATAAACGACTTAGCAGTTCATATTATAAAGACTTGTTGTCTCTTGCAAAATTTTATTCGCAAAGAAGAGGGAATCATTCACAACCTACATAGTGTTTCAATCACTGATATGATCACTCCGACCTACCAAACTTACCTCGTTCAAATTCGGTAAGTGGTACTTTAACAGCAAATATGATTCGAAATAAATTTACGGCGTATTTTATGTCATCAGAAGGGAGATTAATTAGAATGCAATGTTTTGGTACCTGTTTTCTGATAGCCGGCTATTAAGACGAATCCAACGAGGTGCAACATTAAGGTCTATGAAGTGATAAGAAATACTACTCACAACAACAATCACTTCGAACACCTTCTGTAAATGCAAATTTATTTCACCTTTTATGTCATAAATGACCTTCTGCTAACCTTCAGAGACCTTAATGTTGCATCTCGTTGGATTCGTCTCGATAGCTGCTATAAGAAAACAGATACCAAAACATAGCATCCCATTTAAAAAAACAAAGGTGACCTTCACATCTCTGTGGCGACTCCACCTAGAAAAAGAAGATTAACGCCATACTACAACCTCTGTTGTCCAATGCATCTTTTGTTTTGAAAACTTTTCTGTTACTATCATACTTTTGGAGTTATCGTCAGTGGCAAGAGTTAGTGCCTCACCCTGTAGAATCTATTTTTCGGGATCGGAAACTGTCGATCCGGTGTCGTTAAAGCAATCGTATAGATAGACTGGCGTTCTTTACCAAAATGTGCCGCTGCAGGTTCCCCGAGGGGGTGACGGGTCAACTTGCGGTAGTTTTAGCCAACGGGTGGACGTCCGGTGTGTGAACAAACATATACATATATCTATGCAACACTGCGCAACGGGTAACGGTCTCGAGAAAACGGACCGTTACCCGTCGCTGTTAACAAGGGCCCTCAACACACCGAACCGGCTAAGTAATTTTTTCAACATAGAAAAGCAAGGGCCTTTATGTCTCACCGGCCCGGTATTCGGTAGATAAACATTCGTTAACAAGAGGCCTAAAGCAAGGAGCACACCAAATACGTTCCGTTCCGTCACGTCGCGGCTTCCGTCGAGACGTAACCCTTGCTCAGTACTGATCGTTATGGAGAGGCGCACACCGGTTGCGCCACGTTACGTCGCGTCGCGACGGAGGCGTTAAGGTACGATATCGATACAGCGCCAGATCGCGGTCGCCGACGATTCGTTGTAAGTGTGAGACGCGCTAAAAACTAATTTGTATAAAAGTGGAAGAAGGAGACAACGACGACGACGACTGCGATCTGTCGCTGTAGCGAAATTGTACCTTTAGGAGACGGATGGTTTGCTCCTCAGAGCAAAATTGACGGACGACGGAAACGAAAGAGCACGTGCGGCAAGATATAGTTCGAATCACGAATGGACGGATAACGAGAAAGACGTCGAAGATCAGGCCAATTTTTGTTTACATTGTATGTGTTAGGATTAAGACAAAGACCTCCCATCAACTACCCATAGTGCGATAAGGATTAGCATAAGTAAGAGCGCATCTCCGTTGTCCGGCTAGTCTACTTCTAAAGTAAGCCACTATAAGCTAAGAGATAATATTGTAGACTCCTCGGAGTCATAGTATAACTTGCCAAAAGAGAATAAATCTGTGGAGTTACACTTAGGTGTAGCTTCACATCTTTTTAAAAACGTTAGCTAAGTGACTACCCCGTAACAGTATGAATCGGCCAATTGCGACGTTACGAAGGAAAGAGGTGTCGACACGTGAGTGAGATTGAACGTGATGAAAACTATATTTTGACACTACGACGTATTTACACGTACGTGACGTTTGTTTCATCTAATCTTTTCTCTTTTTTGTATTTCACCTCCGACTATATAAAGAAGATACAAGATCTAGTCTCGCGTACTTATACTTGGCCCGAGATAAGACCTTGTCTCTTGATAATCGTTATACTGTTCTTTATATTATTATAAAAGAAGAGTGTGTCGCGTGTGACCGCTTGCTTAATCTGACGTTCACTCAAAATAATATCAAATAATTCCACATTATTATATAACATAACGTAGATGGACGATTCCATGGGTGGACAACACGCAAGACGAAAGGAGACGCGTCTGGTGTGCGCCCGATCACCGTTTTGTCACGTCGCGTCTCCAAAAGTCTCTGCGACGTGACGTAACGGAACGTATTTGATGTGCTGCCTGTTTTAGACGATTCAAGATTTACGCCGCCAGTGCGAAGACTCTATCGGAGTGTCGAGAGTGATGGTATCTTTCTCTATCGGGAGGGGAGGGGGGCAGAGAGGAAATGTCGCGGTGCACGCCCCTTAGTACACGTAAATAGCCTCCGTGCAATCCTCGTTATCTTTCGACTGTCTCCGCGTGTCCCTGACAAGGACGGATCTCGAAAACGATGCCGGTCGACGTCTCACTCACTAAATTCACGTCTGACCTAACATCGATACAGTGGAATATTCTCTGTCAGTAGAATAGGCCCTGTCTATAGTCAGACGTGACGTCGGTACGCGGCGGATCCCACAAGGAGCGGCGCATTTTTCAAATTTCGAGTTGGCGCGTTCGTTAACCGAGCGAAAAATTGTTCGAAACGCTTTCGCGACGGAACGAATGTTTAATTAGATTCATAGGCGTCGACACAATTTCACGCACCCTAATGTTTTAACTACCGTTTTGAAAATGTACTATTTTGTATTTTTAAAAGTTCAGTGCGAAAAATATCATTTGGCGCAGAAATGAGTTTTAGCGTGTACTGTTTTCAGTACAGGGAATGTGTCAGTAAGGAGAGTCTGTACATGGATAAATATTTTTTATTGGATTTTGCCGATGTATTAAATATTTTTTATTCCTTTGCCGATACATCGAATACTTTCAGTTCGATATTGCCCACTAATCGATTTAAAGATCATTCGACGATATTTAAATAGCCCGTGACGCGAACATACTCTAACGAATCCAGACAAAAATTAGCGTCAACGATTTATAGATCAGCAAGGTGTGCACAAATCAAGCGTGTCAGACGGTGGGACGCGTTGCGTATCCAGCCGACGAAAGATTATCTCGTCGATTCCACGAAATCTCATTTCTATTTATCACCCGGTACCTTGATTCCGCTTCTTAGCGTTACGCGATCAGGTGACCGAACGAATAGAGAGCGGCCCGGGGATTACGCAATCTAGTAATAAACGCGCAGAAAGTTTGTCCGCAGGGAAGATTATCGCGACGCGATTGGAAGAAATTACGTAAGGGATGCGGAAAACGTTTCGTATCATTATTATCAACCCGCTCATTCGTCGGCTATTAAATTAATTAAAAAAGCGATTTTTCAAACAACTCCAGAAGGGAATTGAATTATTTGCCAACTGCCGAATCGCGCTTGTATGCAACGAATCAGTCATGCAAGAACTACGAGTTGGAGAAGTTGTTTAAACATGGCTGGATGAAGAGGGGGGATGATCTGGGTGACGGAAGATTTCGAAATTCTTGGAACAGTATATGTATAATAATTAAATTCAGAATTCCTTGATCTGAATTAATCGAAAGAGATGGCGAAGTTTCGAGCGGTTTGTTCGTTTGTTTCTGAAACTCGGGGAAAAGCGTCAGGTGCAGATAGCTCGGTGGAAACCTCCGTCCTTGGACGCTTCACGGGTATTTTTTTCCCCCGCCATTGACGAAAATCGAATTTCCTTCTAACGCCGACATTTATTTGCACGATTTTGGACCGCCTGGTTCGGATGTTGGCAAATGTTTCACTCTCTTTCTGGGATTAGATGAGAAATCGGTGTTTGCATTGATTTAATAGTAAGGGCGCAACGTTGTTACCCACGACAGTTATTTTTATTGCAACAGTAAAAGTTTCAATTTATCAAAACGTGAGCCATTGGAAACTTATTTGAATTTAAAAAATTTGTAGATCACGTTCGAATAAATCGTGAATGCTTTTGGTAATCGTAGTAATGATAGTTGTAATTGTACGCGATGCATTTCAAAAATTTTTATGAGTTCTAATTAATCTGTGGATATTTTTAATACTGTAATCAATTTCCATAGTATTCATCATTTTTATTTTGCGATAAAAATTGAATCTCTTACCATACCGTAAAACGATCGCTTTTAAACAACTCATTTTCACGCATAATTACGAATACAAATACACATACGCAATCGGAACGTCTCCTACGTTAACAAAAGAGTACCTAAAAAATCAATCGCAAAAGTCAATAAACGTTTAGACGACTCACCGTGGAATACTCGATGGAAAGAGAGTTGGAACGATAATAAAGAAGAGTCGAATGAAGGGAAGATCGACGGGATAATTAGTCGGTAACGAGAAAAAGCCTGTTTCATCCCCCACGAGAGCATATCCTCCGTTCGATCGGGTAAAAAAAGAACCAGTCGACGCTATTCGAATGGATCAAAGGTACGAAAGGTTTTAAATTGGAACATCCAAAATGTTAAACCGCACGGTCTTTGGCGACGGGGATTTATAATCAACGTGGACTCATTAAATTCGCCGATTAAAATCGGATATTCGTTAAAACTTTGGAAAAGCGGCCCTCCGACCGGCACGTGGCGTCTGTCCCGATGAAAATTTTCCAATTTCTTCCCGACGCGCTAAACCTCCTCGTTCGTGCAGTCTAAAATATTAAACGTACTTTAAAGCGGGCGAATAAAAAAAAACGCAGAAAACAAAGCAGCTGGTCGGGCGCATAATTTTGCATTACGGTAACCGTGATGTATGCTCCTAAAATTGAGACGCGCCCCGTAAAACCGCCCCCATAAAATCCCGGTGGAAATATTATTAAAATATTCAAAGCGAAACGAGCGTAGGAAGAAAAAGGAGAGAGAAGTCTGAGGGAAAATGCAAAATAACGGATATCCGTCTTCCTGTCGGCGCGTATCCGTGCGTGCAGTTCTTCCAAGGCCCCGGTAAAAAAAATAGAAATCGAATGGTTGGTGAAAATTTGCCTGAAAAACGGTGCAGAGCGCACTACGTTGCAACGGTGAATTCGAGTTGACGCGCGTCGGTAATCGAGGGGAGGATCGAGTTTCGAAAGTTGCACCCGCTACGTTATCACGGATTAGTTATTCTCTTTGTTTTTCCTCCCGATATCGGTAAATCAGTTCTCGAGCCTGAAAGTCTCCCGAGGGATACGCTTCGCGTTTCAGGTTATCCCGCAAGTTCGGGAAACCCCCGTGGAAACGGAAGCTCTTACTCGCCGTCGATAAGATCAGAAACTCGACGCGAAAAGGAGGGTGGAATTTTTCTACCATGATCGCGCCCTTCGCCGCTCAAAGATGTCGCGTTAAAAACGTTAAACCCAATATCGCTAACCACTTTTTTGTTTTCTAGAATCGCAGTATTTCCGGTGACGCGGAAAATTTGTACAGGAAAAGCGGGTCAAACTTGACGCGGAAGTTGCTCGATTGACGAGGGGCGAAGGAAACTTGCAAGGAAACGAAGAAAGGAAAGGGAGAGAGAGAGAGAGAGAGAGAGAGAGAGAGAGGGAGAGAGGTGGAAGGGGCAAGAGAGAGGGAGTCGTAATAAACAAACAAGCCTTTCCAGAACGCATTCGATTAACGAGCAGGAAGTGACGGATAAGCCGCGCGGTAAAGCGAGAAACGCTCCATTTCCGGCCGCGACAATGGGGAGAAAGAATCGCGACGGGTGGCTGAGTGGTACGAGAGAAACCTTTAGGGGTGATTTCCAACCTCGTCTACGTCGTCCCGTTTCCCAGTTTCCATTATCCCGGGCCACGGCGACCCCCGGACTCTGATTGACTTCCAGTGTCGTCGAGGGCTCTTTCGTGCTTCTCTCCATGCATACACCCACACCTCCATTCTTCGACTTCTCTTTCCATTTTCGAGAGCCACCCCCGCAGACGGTCCCTCCCGATTATCTTCCTGTTATTCTTCTATTCGTCGTGGACAACGGCGAAAGGGTACTCGGGATAACCTGGTCCTCGAAACGATATCAAAAACCGGTACGGACGAGCGCGGAAGTTTCTCTTAACTGGTTTTCGTTTAAAAAAGAACGAGAGATAGATAGATAGAGATGAGTTTATTGTTTAAAGTTAAACAAAACATTATGAGAGGTGCAGTTTTTAGATTAACATAACCAAAGAGTGGGAGAGAGAGGGAGAAAAAAGAAAACACGTGGGAGGAAAATGCGTATAAAAATCACCGAGTCGAAATTGTGCGTCCGACGTCGAAGGTATTTTCGAGAATTAATTGGAACGCGGAAATTACGTGGGATCCGAAAACGTTCGATCGATTTCGATCGTTTGTTTGTTATTTTTATTTTACCGATAATCACTTTCACGGTCGGCATCGCGGTGGGAGAATTTAGGTTACGGGGGTGAGGGGGAAGATAAATTCACCCCCCGCGGGGGAGAAGCATTCCGTCGTACCTGGTTTTATAAGCTCCGATCGTGAGTGGCGCCATTAGCTCGCGAACCTACCTCGTTAAATGCCGCTTAACTTACGCGTCGGAGAATCTTTAACCACGAGAGGGAAAAGTATTTCTCCTCGGGACGCCCGTGGACAAAGGTAGAAATAAAAACGAATATCCTTGGAAGACGCGCGTGGCGACGCGTCTCCGATTGGATTTTCGTCGACAACCCCGTCAGCGGATAAGAATTCAGGGAGAAATTATTGTTGGTTTTAAGTTACGCGAAGCATCATAGCGTAATTTTATTAATGCCGAAATTGTTAATCGGGCGATCGATGTGACGAGAAAAAATTCGAACGATATCCGAGGTGTTAATAAAGTGGCTTCTGGAACAGTAGGTACACTGGAATGATAAAACCGAAAATATTCGATACATTGGGAAATTCGAATTGGAAATGTCTAACGCGTGGGCAATATCGAACCAAGTGTACTCGATACGTTGGAAAAATAGAATCGAAGATATTCGATACATCGGCAAAATCGAATTGAAAATATTAAGCGCGTGGGCAACATCGAACTGGAAATAATTAACACGTCGAAGGTATTCCATTCATTGGTAAGATCGAATATAAAAATATACGATGCAAAGGAAAATCGAACCGATGATATCGAAACTTCTTTCGTTCCGTTACCACCAGTTCTTTTAATTCGCACGTGAAAATTCTGAATCCCTGAATAAGGCCTGCCCTCCGGTGAGAGCGAAGAAAAACAGATTCCCCGGCGAGAACGCACGCACGTGGGTGGAAAATAAGTCCGGTGACAAGTAATTACGAGAGGAACGTTAATTACACGCATGAAGTATATCCTAAAGAAATTCACGTCCACGGTGGGTCGCAAATACCTCAAATATTCAAAATAAATACTATCGTATGAAAGATAGTATAAAAATGAATATTATAGCGTGGACGATTGAAAGCGATTGCTTCAAAAGGCACTTTTCCGCGGTGATCGGAAAATGACGAAAAAAAACACTATCCGCGCAATCGCGCATGGAAAATCGCTGTCACGGAGACGCGGAAATCGTTGGCGCGGGTTTCTATCGTTTTTCGATAAGCGATACAGCGGAAATCATTTTCAGTCCGTACCTAGTGATTTTTCCGCGGAATTTAAACGATCGCGTCTCGCGCCCGACAACGCGAAACCGCAAATCGCGCGGTTATCTCGAGTTCAAAGGGAACCCTCGACTCCGCCTCCGTGATTCGCGCGATCGTCATTAACTAATTAATCGTACGTGGGATAATTGTTTAACGAGCCGTCGGACGTTCGTTTCTGATGCGTCGGAGTCATTTTCACTCTCCGCCGGGTTAAAGCGAGTATCGCGTGACTCGCTGAACAAACCAGAAACATTTCCGAGCTAACTTTCAACCCGCGTACCAATTAATCGCGAGGAAGGGTGGCCGGTTCATTAAGCGACGCGACGATTGATCGTGGATCCCAACTGCTCTTCGCTTGTGACGAGTTGCGATCTTCTAGATCAGTGGTCGGTAAACTCATTAGTCAAAAGAGCCAAATATCAGCAGAACAACGATTTAGATTTCTTTTGAGAGCCAAATTTCTTTATAAGAACTTTCTTTTTAGATGACGATTAAAACTAGGTACGCTCAATAAAACTAAATGTCATACTTTGTAATAGTCTTCTTTATTCATAGAAATCTCACTTTCATTATTCGAATTAAAGCATAGTCCAAAAACAATTTGAAAAACGTATTTTAAACACACCATTTGTGAAAAAGCCGCTCGCAAGTAGCCAAAGAACCGCAGCTTGTCGTACACTGATCTAGATCATCAGGATTTTCGTGATCATCTAAATCGTCGGGTTCCTCGGGATCGTCGAGAACGTTCAGCTCGTCGGGAGACGTCGACGATATTATTTTTTTTTTCTACGTCAATTCATTCTCGAAAAGACGTCGCGAACGTTTGTCGCACGGTCGTGAGGCAATAACTTTGACTTACTTTCCTTCTGTCAATTAGTCTAATGAACCGAACGGCGAATAAGGGGTGCGGGTCCGTGGGAGAAGGAGAGGGTGAAGGGAGAAGTAAAGAGCACGTTTCTACCTCGAGAACCTAAAAGAATACCTTTTTAAAGAGTTTCCAAGGCATCCGAGTCTACGAGACTAGAGAATTAATAAGAAACGGGTGAAGAAGAGAGGAAAGGCTATGCAGAGGAGAGGGGGGGGGGGGGTGAAAATGAGAGAAAGGGAGGTAAGAAGCCCTGACGGGAGAACAGCGTCTATCGGAGGACCCGGCGAAGAGAGACGGCTCTCTCATTCGTCACGTGCGCCAACCGTCAGACGGAATGTTATTAGTCGTTAATTATTGCCGGCGCGTGCTCGACGGAAGTCTCTTAATTGAATCGATTTTTTTCCCCACACCTCCGCGAAACACCTGTCGCATTCGCGATTCCCGTGAAGCGAGACTATATCGCTCGTGTAGTCTACTTAACTGACGGACGACTCTTTCGTCGATAAAGGGGTGGTGGGGGGTGTCCTCGCGGGAGAATGTATGGAAATTCGACTAGGATTTATTTGAATAATTGTTAATAATTCGTTACGAAGATCAGACGATCTCAAGTATCAAAAGATCGTTGATCTTGAGGGAGAATCTCGGTGGGAGAATCGAGACTCGATGGAATCGAAGGAAATTGACTAGGTGCGATTTCGAAATTGCGGAACGTTCGCTCGGTTATAAACGTGAAATCGAATTATCCGGAGAATAATTTTCGATCTTCAAGTGTTCACGGTTGGGACGCGTGCTGAAGTGGAAAATTCACGTCGAACGCGGTGGAGGGGTTTGTAAGGAAATTGATTGAATGCGAGTTATGTGATTCGGCGTTTTATTTTGATTACAACGGATAAACGAACCCAAGACGGTGTGGGAAGGTAGAACAGAGGGACTCTGGAGAACGCAGGTGTATAATTAGTGGAACGAGTCTGGTAACGAGGAAATCGCTGGTACCAAAGGTAGAGAGGGGAAACGCGGATCCTGTTACAGTCGAGAAACTTCCGCGGCTTTCTCATCACGGTACTAGATTCCCGAGCCAATTTCTGACTTTGCAAATCGTTTTATGCCAGTGAAAACAGGACCAGCGGTCCGGGAAATCGACCCGCGTCCGGCAAATTACAAGCTGCTACTTTCGAGTCACCAGGGCACGGGTAAACGAACGGCGTAAAATGGAGTTTTGGCGTAGCGTGGGTTCTTTTTGAATTATACGGAAAGTCCTTTCAATTTTCTTAAATTACTTTGAAGGACCTTTAGAATTGTTGAGATTTCATTGAAAGTCTCTTCGGATTTTTGTGATTATCTTACATCTCTCTTGAGCTTTTTTAAATTACTTTAAACATCCTTTCAAATTTTATAGATTACGTCGAAAGTCCTGTCAAAATGCAATTACCTCAAATGTCCTTCTAGATTTTCTATACATTTGTATTTCCAAACTCTCTAATTTACGTAATATAATAACAATAAAGTTCGATAATTACAAATTCCCCGAAATTCGGGCATCCATAGGAAAACAAAATACGACGAAATTAGTTAAAATAAATGATTATATACACGAAGATATATAACGACGCTGGATAAGAATATTGAACGTGAAACGGTGACGATAATTGGGTCTCGAAGCGTTGATATCCCGCCAAGACGTCATGGAATCCATGGAATCCATAAATTCGTGGAATTCACGAAATTCCGTAGAATTCGTGCCAGCTCGGAATACGTACATAGTTTACGTAACGAGACTCTTGATTAACCAATAATCGCATCCGTGGCGTCAACCTGCCCAACTTACAGTAAAACAATTACTCGATCATTTTTCGCTATGCGCTCGTGTTAACCGTAACTTTATTGATTCTCGCTTCTCGTGAACACGGATCCTCCTACCTGGTGCCCGAGGCTTGTGAGATTATTTGTAAAAGTTATGAGAAACGGGTCGTAACTCCCTGACTCAGTCCGAGTTACGATTACGCTTTGCTCGACGTCCAGCGATTTCTTTCTCCGCGTTCGATTTCGGATTCGAGTTTGTCGACAGGTGCGGTGAGACGAGAAAATTCGAATCATTTATACACATCTCTCCAAACGAGCAGGATTTCTCCACGAATTTTTCCATCCAGCGTACCAATGCGGATTATTATATGTATCAACCCATTGGAGCATGAAGTAAAAAATTTAGAATTTTGATATTCTTCCGTTTCAGTTTGATTCTTATAAAAAAAAATATATATATATATATATGTCGTTACGAACATGAGATTACTACGGTTGTGGTATTTTGTATTAACCCATAACACCCCAAAGTTGTGTAAATGCAACATTTTAAAAATGATTTTTTTCCAAATATGGGTCATTCCGCGTCAATTGTGAAGCTTTTTACAGACATGGTCGAGAAGTTTGATAAATTTTTGTGACCATGTAATATTCGCGGAGAAAAAAATTTGGGTAAAAAAAAAACTTCGAATTTTTTTAAACTTTTTGAGTTACAGCCTCTCAAACTTTCAGGTAAGGTTATTTTTAAAAATTCATATCTTCTGAACTATTAACAATGTCGCATTCCGGCAAATTCGATTGCATTCATAAAAGAACAAACTTTCAATAAAAAAATTCATAATTGTTGGATAATGTTTATGAACATTAAAAAAGTTTGTTTAAAAAATATAAATCGCTGCATCTGCCAAAGGCCATTCGCTAGTTTTTTCATTATTTTTTTACAACAACTCTGAAGCCTCCTCTAAAGAATGAAACAAGAATCACGATGGCTTCTGTCCTAGTTTTTGTGATATCATTTTTTATTCACCAGCCCGCACCAATAACGCGCGCCACGCCGACTGTTAGCAGCACAAACTCGTACGTTCGGTCTCGGTAGTAGTTCACGGCGCACAAAATTTATCATAAACCCTACAGTCCACGTCCAAATTGATTGCTGCTTTTTGTGCAATAGTACCAAAGCCTTCTCTAACGACCGGTGAAAAGATCAGAGTGGCCATTTTAATATTTTCTAAGTTATGGCTCTTAATTCACCGTCTCATTGCACCTCTTGCGCGGCAATTCGTATGGCAGTTCACTGGCAAAATAATTTAAAAAATTTCCCATTAACCTCGCAGTAAAAATATAGAACAGCCCAATCAATAAATACATGTTTTGTCTCTGTCTTTCCCGGATAAATCCTATTTAGTTTCTGTTACGCGGCATAGAAAACATCTGCATCGTACGTTTGGACTAGAACTATATTGAATTGTCGAAAATTCTATAGCGGTACACGGTGCATAAGTTTACACAGATAATATCTGTTTTACTTTACTTTCGCTTCCTTTCGATATTTTCTATTGTTTCTTTTATGGCAGGGCTTAACTTCTGTTAATTTTCGTTGCGACCGTGTACCGCTATAACTTGTACGTCATGATTTTATTGCCAAACAACAGAGCAATTATTTACAAAGTTTAAAAAGTCATCTAAATCTCGGTGAAGTAGTGGTCCTGTGTGATTTTTCGGAAAATTACGGATTTGTCGTATAAGATGAAGTGCCGGGATTTCATTGGAATAATAAGCAGGCCACTATTCATCCATTCGTAGCGTATTATAACCGCGGTGATAATAACCTTGCACACGTGATTTTTGTGATTATTTCGGAAATCTTGCAGCATACCACAACCGCAGTTCACTTGTATCAAACAAAATTTATAGAGTTTTTGAAGAACCGATGTCGCGATTATTCAATTAAAAAGCTCATTTACTTTTCGGATGGAGCATCTTCATAATATAAGAATCGGAAAAATTTTATTAACATTACACATCATGAGGAAGACTTTCAATGTTCGGCAGAATGGCATTTTTTCGCCACTTCCCACGGAAAGGGACCATGCGATGGACTTGAAGGATCCATAAAAAGATTAGCTGCACGAACCAGTTTACAAAGACCCATAGATGGTCAAATTATCACCCCGCGCGGTCTATATGACTGGGCCAGCAATGCGTTTTGCACGAATGACGAATATATTTTGCAAGAAGACAAATTAAAAAACAGATATAGCGCAGCGAAAACGCTTGCTGGCACACACAAGTTTCACACTATTATTCCCGTCAATAAAAACGAGGTCGCGGTCAAATTTTATTCCTATCAAGATAGTTGCAATACTTCTATTATGCGCCTTACACGCCAAAATTCATAGTACTATCTTCTTCTGTACAGTTCCACAAATTACACGATACATAACAATCATTACTGAAAACTGCATAATGCATGCAAACACGTTTTTAATGTGGGTAATGCCGGTCTCCAGCCCGGGAAACACCAAGAGAAAACATGTATTTATTGATCGGGCTGTTCTATATTTTTAGTGTTAGTTTAATGGGAAATTTTAAAAATTATTTTGCCAGTGAACTGCCTTACGAATTGCCGCGCAAGAGGTGCAATGACACGGTGAATTAAGAGCCATTACTTAGAAAATATTAAAATGGCCATCTGATCTTTTCACCAGTCGTAGAGAAGGCTTTGGTACTATTGCACAAAAAGCAGCAATCAATTTGGACGTGGACTGCAGGATTTATGATAAATTTTGTGCGCCGTAAACTACTACCGAGACCGAACGTACGAGTATTGCGCTGCTAACAGTCGGCGTGGCGCGCGTTATTGGTGCGGGCTGGTGAATAAAAAATGATATCACAAAAACTAGGACAGAAGCCATCGTGATTCTTGTTTTATTCTTTAGAAGAGGCTTCAGAGTTGTTGTAAAAAAATAATGAAAAAACTAGCGAATGGCCTTTGGCAGATGCAGCGATTTATATTTTTTAAACAAACTTTTTTAAAGTTCATAAACATTATCCAACAATTATGAATTTTTTTATTGAAAGTTTGTTCTTTCATGAATGCAATCGAATTTGCCGGAATGCGACATTGTTAATAGTTCAGAAGATATGAATTTTTAAAAATAACCTTACCTGAAAGATTGAGAGACTGTACCTCAAAAAGTTTTAAAAAATTCGAAGTTTTTTTTTACCCAAATTTTTTTCTCCGCGAATATTACATGGTCACAAAAATTCATCAAAGTTCTCGACCATGTCTGTAAAAAGCATCACAATTGACGCGGAATGACCCATATGTATGTCATTGAATGAAATGGGCCTTTTGCTGCTACAATTTATTCTCAACAGAACAAGAATTACGTTTTCTATGAAATACGTTGATTATATCAAAAAGTTTAACATTTGTAAATTTATGACGAAAGGTTGGAATTCCTCGACTATACTTTTACTGATATATTTTCTTGACACAAAATAGAATGGAATTTTCCAAATTATCAATTTAGATTAACCTCACCTTTAGTAAAGGATGCATTCCAACTTTTAACATTGTTATTATTTATTTTACATTTTTTGTACAGAAACTAGAAACAATAAATTTTGTTAAACTTTGTAACCGGTTATTTGAATATATGTTTAGTAGTAAAGTACAGTATAAACATCAAATTAGTTATTTTTTCAAATCTGGGAACTAATGGGTCAAGTATACCGAACGTTTACAATATGGTAGGCTTTGATTCGCAACGAGACCGATGTTGTTTAACAGCTATGCTTTTGGTATCTGTTCCAAGCCATCTCGGAAGTAACACGTATCTGCCTCGCTCATAATAAATATTAGTTCTTTGTTAGTTATTCCATTTCTATTTATTTACGGCTTCGCGACGCATTACGCGCAACAATATATTATATAACCGTCTCTTAAAACGGACTCTATGCACTAATGGGCTAATGTAATCGGCAGCGATATGCTATTTGCAGGAAATTACATCAGAATCTCGCCACGAAAAAAAACGGAGATGTCGGGCAAATTAACTTTTAACCATAATTTACACAACGCGTAATAATTTTTTTTAATTTATCCCTTGTACCCGACACGGACCAAATTTCCCGTGACACGGTTGCGAAACAAAATTAACCCATCCCAAAAACTGTCACTCCAATGTGGCCGGAAAAAAAAGAATTACGTCGCATCACCGTTACAATAATTAACAGCCCCGTAATCGCAAAATCCGCCGCCCACCTCGTTTTTGATCTTCAAACTTCTGCGCTTTAAACGTCCAAACGACGCGGAAGTTCCGCGAGATAACCGCGGAAATGTTCTCCGTTCACGGAATCGTTAATTTAAACTTACCGAACGTCGACGGATGAGCAACGGGTGGCATGCATTCCAAAGTCGCAAAACCGCCGTTGGCATTTCGTGATACTAACGCCCACGATTCCCCACCCGCGAGAATCGATCGTGATTTTTGTTGCCGTTCGCTCGAGCAACAGAGGCTCGCATAATTAATCGTGCGTCGCACGCACGCGGATCCCTCCCGTTCAAAATCCGCATAATTTTCGGGAAAATGGAGGGCGAATTGGCGAGCTAATGTTAACAGAGGGTTGTGGTGGAGGGATGGAGGTATCCTCGAGAGGTAACTGGGGGGAGAGGGAGGGGGGGGCGAAGCGAATCGAGCATCGGTGTTTCGTGAGACACCCCGTGGAATAAATAAAGTTGTGTTAACACGTTCCACGCTAACGCGTGTAAAAACTGAATAAGACGGACCACATACGTGACAACACTGTGTTGTCATGGGGCCATGCGCGCGCTGTCAACCATGACAACACCGTGTTGTCATCGATGGCGATCGAAGGCGAAATATTATTTATAACGACCAACTATTAACGCCAATGATTACATGCTATCATTAATATATCTCAAAGTTCGTCACCAAGGTGATGCCAACATTTATGGTCCGCTCTTCTTTTTTTTGGGCGGCTTTTTTTGGAAATTCTTTTTGGACGACTATAATCGTCGCCACTATCGAAAATATTAACCCATTAGTTCCCAAGGTTAGAAAAAATAACTGATTTGATTTTTTTACTGTGTTTTACTACTAAACATATAGTCAAATAACTGTTTATGAAGTTTTTAAAAATGTATAGTTTTTAGGTACTTTACAAAAAATGTTAAAAATAGATCAGGTATGTCAACATTATAATCGGAATGACAAATATCACGTTATGCAATTTTTACTACTGTTCATTTTAATCTAAATTGATAATTTGGAAAATTCCATTCTATTTTCTGCCGAGAAAATATCTCGATAAAAGTATAGTCGAAGAAATCCAACCTTTTGTCATAAATATAAAAATATTACACCTTTTGATATAAACGACGTATTTCGTTAAAAAAACAACATAATTCTTGTTCTTATGAGAATAAATTGTAGCAGCAAAAAGAATAAAATGGTATTTCATTCAATGCCATATTTGGAACAAAATCATTTTAAAAATGTTGCGGTTGCGCAACATTGGGAATTAATGGGTTAGCTCCGATATCACCTATTACCAATATTCGTTAAGCACGGATTAAAATGGCAACGGTATTTTGGCAATAAATTTCCATTAAAACGAACGATTCGGAAGCTTCCACGTGATGCACTTTTTCATCCCCCGCCACGTAGCACGCGCATTTCTCTACCCAAAGCGAGCGTTAAAACGCGCGTCTTTCTAAATCCTGCTCAGAGACACCCGTAACCCCCAAGGGGAGATTATCAATCGCATCCGTGAGAAAGAATAAACGCGCTATTAACGCGCGGTTTCGACGGACGTAAATTCTCAGCGCCTGCGTAGCGTCGAGCACGCGTGGACCGCGAAGTATATAGGAGAGCGTTTGCCGCCGGAGGCGTCACATTGCGTCCTCGAGTACGTCCTTTGGCTTTCTGGGTTGCCTCCGTGAAGGATATCGGTTTAGTTATCACTGAGAGAGAAAAGGTGAAAGGGAGAAAGGGAGAAAGGGACGACGACGTATACGCCTCTCCACCCCCCGTTCTACTCATCACTCCCCGGTGGTCGACGCGTCTCGAGACCGAGAGACACGATCGAGAGGCCGAGTAGAAGAGAAAAAGGGACGGCGGAGAAACGATCGAGAATAGACGATACGAGATCGAAGCTTCGAGAAAAGGAGAGAGAAACATAGATCCGAGATAAAGAGAAGAATTGCGTTTCGTCTTCGGGACCGATACGAGTGACGCGAGCGTACCTGGAGTCGGGAAAGATATTCCACGAGGGAACGTCGACGGGGAAAAAATGGGCAACGGTGTTATACCTTTCGTCGTGGTGGCCATGGTACCCATCATCGCGGGTACCATTGATCAGCACGCGCTCAGCAAAAGGAACGCGCTAGATTATCCTGATTACGTGGCCAACGACGAGTATCCGGTGAGTAACGTTGGAATTAAGATCGCGGATTGATCGCTGATCGATTTGTATCGTATTTTATCGGGAGTCGTTTAACGAGTTCGGTAGATAATACGAAAATTTAAATTACATCCGGTGGAGTGTCTTAACAATCTTTTTTATATTCTGTTACCGCGAATTCATTGGGCCGCGAATGACGCGCGTTTAACGTCCGTCGTGTCTTCCCCTGTTCCTTTTTAATGAAACTTTGAGATCAAAAACGTGTCCTGATAAATTTAGAGGAAAAAAGGTGTCTCGAGTGTCTGAAACGTCGGCGAGAGCTTTTCAATTTTCATTTCCATAACGCGTTGAGGTATTATTATTACAGTGGATGCCGCTTACCGTGATCACTATGGTGCCTGTAACTTTTAATAATAATAACCGACTGATAACATTAAGCAGAAGACAAAAAAGTTATATTATTGCACAATAATACAACCTACTTATATTATCAATTATCAGAATTGATAACAAAAGCCGGATTTTGATTATAATAAACGGATTATCTTAAGCAATTTTGTACAATGTGGTCCTGGGACCAATTGATTGTGATAACAATATCCGATTAATAACATTATTCGTGATTACAATATTCGGCTTCCACTGTATAATTCATCTTGACTCTCGCTCCGTTCAACTTGATTAATTACCCTTCTTATCGAACGATAACGTTGTTAATAGTACCATTATACTTTACCATCCAAGCGTCTATGAATTTGTCAGCTATCGATATCGATCGAACCGCGTCTTGGATCGCCAATCGCACCTGCCTCGTTAATCGCGTTTTCCGTCTCCTCCAGCTGAGTCCAAGGCGTCGAGAAAAAACTTTCCTCGATTTAAACGAGAGAGCGTCGGTTCTAATTTTGTTATCGTTTCATCTTTTTCATAAATTGAATCGAGTTAGTAAAAATCCCTGATCTTTGGTAATGCAAATGATACTAAATCACTCGCACCACTTTTCTTTAACATTTATAAAATATTCATACATGTAACATTGTGTCTCCCCTATAGCAAGTCTAAAACGAATCGAATCAAAGTAAATGCCTTTTCTTCGGAGATGAGTATTTAAGATCGTCCGGCGAATACAAAAATCATTTTAACCCTCTCATTTACCAACTTCTTCATGCGCCTTGTACATGTGCATGTGCACACATTTATAGGTTGTATTTGACATTATAATGAGGATAATATCTAACAACAATAATAATCAAACAATATCAAATAAATAATTAGAAACTTGGACTATGTGGGAAAAGTGAACTATGTTCACTTAACCCTAAGTTAGGCGCGTCAATTTTTGTTATGTAGGTTGGACGTGTGAGGGACAACTGTCAACCATCACTGAATTATCGATTAAAAGTAGAAATTATCAGTATTTATTACCTTAACGAGAGGTACTAGAGATAACGCGGGGATAAATGGCATTAGATAAGAGTAATCTAATTTTAAAATAGACTCGCCGACACCCGTCAACCGCGCGCCCTAACGTAGGGTTGGATACTCATTTCAAGTACAGACATTCGAATAATACTAAAAATTGTTAGTGCCCGCGTACGCGTACACGGCGCATGAGAGGATTAAGCAAAATAAACAGAAAGGACAGGTTTCGATACGAAACGCTTCTCGACTGATTGCGTGTATCCTACCATCGTCGAATCGACGGAACTTTTGTCACGCTTTTCGGAACCGCGATCAACAAGTAGGATTACCCGTTTCCCCGGCGAAAAAGTTCCGCGAGGAAAGTTGAATTGCTTTCCAACGAGTAGTTTATCGCACCTCGTTTTATTTATCCTTTTCTCGTTTTCTTTTAACGCCACTTCCGGATCACCCCCCGAGACTCGATTGTTCCGAATCCTCAACGTCGTTTCACGGCTCTCGTCGAAATCCCTCCGAACGTCAAGCTTGTACCACGGAAAAAGAATTAGATCGAAACAAAAGAAGAGCGCCCCAAATATCGCTCGCTACGCGGTAACGGGGTATTTTGAACGAAAAAAATCAAGCTCGCATTGAGACCGCGGGAGAGGGACAAATCGAGTTTTCCCAAAAACGTTGCCGTTTCGTTCGGGCGCTGTTACCACCGCAAAAGAGACACGATAAAACATTTACCTCCGCTTTCCGGAAACAAGGGGATTCGTTTACCAGTGCTTTCCCACCCTCCCCACGCGATAAACGTCGCGACGGTGAACAGCCACCGCTGCCATTTTGCGGTAAACCATGAAGAAAAAAAAAAGAGGGGAAAAACTATTTGTCATTCCATCGAAGAAGGGAGAGAAACGAAGCTATGCTGCGAAATCATCTTTTCCCTCGTTCCTATTACATTCTTCGCGGAAAACTGTCTGACTCTTTCATCGCGTATTCGCGGTACGGAATATGTTGGATACTTATCCGACAATCTTAACGCTAGAACTACCAGACCAGTCATTTCGACTGGTTTGAAATTGTTGTTTAAGGCTACTCAAATTTACCATTTTCAAGTATATGAACGAAAATTTATCTAAGCAGTGTGAATATGTATAATTTTAAGCATATACGTTTGAACTATATAAAAATTGGTAAAATTGGTCCAAAAAATTGCAGAAATAGGTATGTACTTGACACGAGACAATATCTTGTCTCTTGATACATTAACCGTCGGTAGCTCTACTGTTAAATACGGTTTGACCACCTCGAAAAACCCCGTTCGATCTATCCTGAAAAGATACAAGGTCTAGTTATCGCGTACACCCAACTCTTTTTTTACACGATTTTGAAGTTACACGCTACAAAAAAGGTCTTCCTTTATTGAAAAATTTATTATAATATTGTACCCGACCATGAGCGGTATAACACAAATTGCAGTATCTGGTACCCATGCGTCAAATAAATTCACGTTTTTACTACACTTCAAAAATTAGGCAGCACTGCGCACTGCTATAATGTAGTAGTCACTGGGGAATCCCAGTAATCATTTATTACACAAATTTCTGAGGAACGTATCTACCTCATATAAAAAGAGTTGGGCCCGAAATAAGACCTTGCCCTTTGATTTTTTTTCAAGCATGCGATTTGATTACCTGTACTGTCAAGTCTAATATTTCGAACCCTGAGAACCTTTCGTCACTTTTGACTCACTCAAAACGCATCCTCGCTGGTTCACTTATTTTCCCATGTCTTCTTTTGATTTAATATCCTTATATTCGTCCCTTCTATTTTACATTTCCAAATACCTAGTTTTATTCGTTTCTACAGATCTAAGCGTCCAGCAGATTTTCTGCAACGTTAGAACCGTGTACTTGAAATTCAGAGAATTCTTTCTCCAGCTTCTTTGAAGCTGCGTTTGTAAGCTCGTGTTCCGTCGAACTACAAATTGCATACCTACGTTATATCCATGTATCTCGCTAAAGAGTAATTTGTCGAGTATTTACAGTTAGTTAACCCTGCATCACTTGCGTGATTTTTGTTATTGCACTCTAAATGAATAATTTAGCCATAATATTGAATACGTTTGCAGAATATAAATATTGTTTTGAGTAGTATTAATCAGTTTAATAAATGTCAAGTACCATTTAGTTATTAACATATAGAATAGTAATTATATTATATGCAGGGTTAAATCAAACTTTTTTATTACTAAGTCCGACCTTTACGATTTCAACTTGGATCACAATAAGTATCCGATTCCGTATGCATTATTACTCGATGTATTGTATATCCTCGCCCACTATGCATATAGTGGGCATTCCGTTCTTATAAACGTGATTTTTATCCTCCCTCCCTCCCTCCCTCTCTCTCTCTCTCTCTCTCTCTCTCTCTCTCTCTCTCTCTCTCTCTCTCTCTCTCTCTCTCCCTCCCTCCCTCACTTCGCCGTTGTTTCTTTCCGCCGGTTTTCGCATCCTGGGGATCTCGGATTTCTCTATTACGCGTTTACTCGTTTCCCGCAGGTTCCTTTGTCTCGCGGAAACGAGCGTAAGCCGAGAATATTACTGTCGGCAATCTTATCGTTGTTCCGCCTTTGCGCTAAAAACAATCAATATTGGTAGCTCGATACATTTCTAATAATCCGACAACGATAGATTCGATCCGAAAGTTTTAATTGAAACAATTTCAGCCGAGCGCAAGTGCCTATCGAGGCTCGAATAACCAATCGATGATTCGATTCCGCGATCAGAATGGCCGTGTCGGTCATTGCCGAGTAACGGTACGGGCATAAATTAACGCGTCGATCGCCACGTCACCCACATTTGAGTGACACACGAGTTCCTGTACTATTATTACAGAATATTAACCTTTCTATTATCGAACAACGATGTACTCGCGCAAAGCGCCAATGACGATGGCGCTTCACTATATCGCGAGAGAACTACGTGACAAAAGAAATTAGAAATTCGGAGATAATAATGGCTCGGAGTATGCGAAAGTAGAAGCTTCGCGCTTTAAAACAAGCCTAGACAGAATGCTCGAAAACTTTTGTATCATATAACATTTAATTTGTTTAATGTGATTTAATCTTTGTAGTGATCAGTACCCCCTTGAATCGAAAAATAAGTTTTTGCGCACTCCTTAAAAATGTGCATCTATTTCTTTATTTAGGCAACTAGATCTATTGCAAAGCAATTTGTTCTTTGAAAAATGAACACACACATATACAAGTCGACGTAACGATCGCTAGTTTTCCACAGGTGGTCAGGCGGCAGTTTCTATACAAAATGTTGTAATTTCTCTTGTACCCGCGGAAACTATTTTCATCACCCCAGGAGTGGATACTACTCCGATTAAATACCACTGATATGAAATTACAAGAATTCAAAGATCTATAATTTTGTCGAGTAGCGTATGTACGTCGATTTGGCTCGATAATTTTCGCTTCCGTACAATATTTTCCCTTCGGCACTAAAAGCGTTAAATAATTCTCCTTATTTGACAAAAGGTTTATCAGATTCTTAAATTAACTCTCGAGAATCGAAACTTCTAATTGCAACGTGAATAACGGATTGTCTTGCTCGTAACGAGGCGCAAAGGAAAGCGGAACGTTTAATCTACCGAGAGAAACCGGCGGATATCGATTAACGAACATTTAATTGCTCGCTGATAATCATAATCGGTTTCGCTCGAAATCGGTAATTTCCCGAGGACGCGGGACCCAATCGGAAGAATTTAATCGTCGTGGGAGCTGGTGTAGACTGCACGCGCGCACCTTTCGACTTTCTCACCTGTGATTATCTCCGCGGTTTGCGAGGAAAAATTCCGCCCGTCATATATTTTCTTTGTGGTCTAATAAAGTTAGGAATACCGGTAAAGAGATGTGTATATTTTTATTAAGTTCTATATCACCTCTATATACGGCAGGAATTATAAGAAAGACGTGTCTCGCTAACGCTTTTTAATAATAACGTTTTGCACGAATAAATGAACAAATTCATGTTGGGGTTCAAGTTCCGAGGTCCAACACATTTTGACCAGACTTCCATTAAATTACATTATCTCCTCCAACGTGTAAAATTCCTTTTCGAATCCATTTTTTTTATAAATATTAAGTCTACCAGAAATTTCAACACGTGCGATACACATTCCTTTCAAACATAATATACACCAGTCTCTTTTTACCATTGTATCGTTTAGTAACGATGGAAGATAGATTGTTTAGTCAATATTAACAAACGCGTCGGTGTACTTTTTTTTTTTTTTAATTAAAAAATGGACAGAACTTTCCGGCAGACCTAATGCATAAATCCGGTATTGCGCAGGAGCGGCGAGTAATCAAGCTGATTGCTTATCGTGCACGACGTAACAATTAAAAAGATGTGAGCGAAGTATGTTTTATTAAAGCAACGAATTCTTTATCGTTACTCGAAATTTTATGGGACTGCTAAAGGGTTAATTAATCAAAGACCCCAGTTACGCGCGTGAATTAATTATTCAGCTGTTTTGTAGTAACATTAATCGCGGTCTCTCTCTACCCCACCTCTCTCTCTCTCTCTCTTCCCTTGGTGCAAGAAGATACGCGTTTCGCTCTGGTAACAAGTCACTAATTAGTTACCGAATATGTCGCCGCGCGCTTTCCGCTACCAATTAATCATCAATTAGCCTGACCGATGACGGTTCTCCATTCCTCTCTCTTTCTCCCTCTCAATTTTTCTCACGCCGGCGATCTTACATTTACGCAACAGCGACCAGAACTTTTACGAGGATCAATTAAACACCTCGAAGGTATCCTCGCGGTAATTAATTGGTTGCCCGTTCGTGTCGTAGCACGCGCCCAACGAGACCGAGTATTCTCGATATTTATGTAACTCCAAGTCAAACAATTACGTCTCAAAGAGAGAGCGGGACGGGAAAAGGAGAGAATTCTATAAATAGGAATTTACAATTACGTTTCGAGTTCGTTCAATGATATCTCACGGGGATAAAAAGCAATCAACGAAGCGAGCGAATATCCTGATTTAAAAGTAAAGAAAAGTGTCGAGGAAATTGCCAACATTGCTTCCCTTTCGAAAACACTATGCCACGTCCAACGTTCATATATTTGCCGTAATCGTCGTATTATTTAATACTCGTACGATCGTACAACCTAATACCTTATCGTTAATCACTTTCGCCCCCCTCACTCACACTCTCTCCCTTCCATCCTCATCCATCCCTCTTTCTTCCTCCTTCATCCCCGCGAAAAACGAAGAACGAGACGATTCTTCTTCGTTAAGGACATAATAAGATCACAGTTTTAGGTCCGTTTGATATATACGACGAGGAACCGGGTCCGGATTAATTAACACCTTGACACCCGTCGCCCGTAGGCGCGATCCATACGATCCAGAAGTTTATTAAAATCATCGTCGTGATCCAAAACACACTCGGCCCGTACTCGTAATTAATTTTTTACTTTTTAACGACCGCCGTGCGCCGATTCGCGAGACAAGAGGGACGGAAGTAAGTATAGCAACGAAATAGCGAGTAATTAGCCGTCTAATGTAGCACGGGGTCACGTTAATATCAACACTCACGTTTGACCCGCGATATTTTCATTAAAACTCGCCCACGACGATTATCGCGCGACCCTTGAAAGCCACCGGCGTTACGTACGTACGCCCTTCGTCGCTTCTTTTGAATGAGTCGCCACCCTTTAATTCGATTATACGCCTCGCTCCGAGCAATTACTTCCAACGTTAATATCCACCGTCGGTGCTGAGTTTAAGACGCACCGCTGCCAATTCCAAGCGTTGAAGTCTCCGAAAAGATATAGCGTCGAAAGGAGTTTGAACCAGGAAACACCGGTTACTCGATTATACATCGATTCCGCGAGAGAGCGATCCTCGCCAAATCCCAAGTTCGATTTCGCGTGAAAGGTGTCGAGAGGGCAAGATATCGATGAGATCGGAGGAGGAAACCTCGTGGATTCCCGCATTCGCGTAAATACGTTTTATGTGCCGGCGGCTAATAAAAACTAACGCGCCATCGACGTGTCTCTAATCATCGTTAAGCCGATCTACACCGACGAATTATTTGCGGAAGGAGACGACGGTTAGCGCGTTTCCAAGATTAATTCGCTCACTGGCTGGGATAGCGTGCGAGAGAGAGAGGGAGGGATGATAAGATACGTTTGTCATGGTTCGATTAAATATATTTCGAAGGGGGTGATCGAACCCCTATTAATATCACCGGTGGAGAAGTACGATTCAACTATACCCGATAAACTCCTAGTTACGAGGTCAAACTCCATTTCGCTTAACCAACTCCGTGTATACCGCGAAATTGGCAAATCTAATTCGCGCGTCGAAATTCGTTTTACGTCCACCGTGTCCCCGGGTTTCCTTCTAATCTTGTTATTTTATTATATTTACTTAAATGCCCCTCCTCTTTCTCTCTACCTGCCGAGATACCTGAACTGTTCAGGATGGTACGCTGTCTTTATCTCGCGCGATGGTTTGAAGTACCTCGACGGAAAAACGAGGAGGGGAGAGGTGCAGGTAAATATAATAAAATAACAAGATTCGAATTAACCCGGGAATGTGACTTTGCCAATTTCGTGGAATACGTGGAGTTGAGTCGTGAAAGAGAATTTTATATGAAACGTTTTAATTAGCAGTTAAGTAACGGCGTATTATTCTGAACGTGATAAATGATTCTCTGATTAATTAATTATTAACTTTCGGATTATTACAACGTTACTCTATAAGCACGAGTGGATGGCGTGGCGGTTGGACGAGTTAAAATAATGCTACGATTAATAATATAATAACTGAACAATCGTTTATCACGATAATGATTACGTGGTAATCAACGATCGACAGAGGTAATCAAATCTAGGTAGGTTACTTTGCATTATTTACGTCGCTTTTAGACGAGTTTAAATAACACAAAAGTTAATCATTTAATAACCGAAAAATCCTTTATCGCGATCAGGATAACATTTCAGTAATAACTTCTCAAATTTAAATAAACATTACACCCACTTCACGCGGTTCTTTTTAACCGCTTATTTGAGCGTCGCGACGGTGCATTCGTCCCGCGATGCAATCGCGACGAACGTTTGGGTACATAAATAATAATTCTGTTACGTTGCGGGACTGAAACCCGAACGGACGAATGTCGAAAGTTTTGTCACGATCGCGGGTATCGCGCTCGTATAATACTTTGCGAAATTGCGAGCCGCTAACGAAGAATAGCGCTTCGATCGATCGATTCGCAGCCAACTATCGCGGATTTGTCACGCGAAATTCTTCGCTATGATTCCTCACTGTCTATTTACGCGCGACGCGGGTTAAATTATTTTCGCGGGTTACGAGTAATCTACTATCGCGCACCCTTGACGTACTAATGAATTTATTGCGCTAAATTCACTGTTATCCCGCGTTAGCTATTTACGCGCGATGTTGGCTTACACGTAAACTACTGTCGTAAACCTCTAACATACTCGTGGATTTACCACCCGCCGTTTTTGACGAGACGAGGTCTTGCCGCAGGCCAAGTACGAGTACGCGAAATGTGCACCACGCGGTTATTTATTTGCGCGGAATGTGGGTCAAATTATTTTTCCACGTTACGCGAATCCTGCTGTTGCGTACAACCGACGTACTCTCAAGCTTTAAGGGACATTACACTTTCTCGGTCGACAATTTGAGTAAGTTTTATGAGACTGATAAATTAATTTAAAAATACCTTTTTTGAGTCGGTACTTTTCGGACATATGTTTCAACTCTTCAAATACGAGAACAAATTTGTATATAATTTAAAAAATGATTTGTATATAGGAGTTTTTTTGCAGTCTCACGAAAGTCGTTTCGAAAGTTTTCATCTGCTGGCGTGCAAAATTGTGGCTCAGTGGAAAGACGAAAAAGCATTTCTTTTCGTAAAAAGAATGTTAGAAATTGGGGAAAAAATTAACGAATCTTATTTATTCTGATCTATACTGGAGCTATCGTTGTGTAGAACATATTAAAATTTCAGACCGATCGGTTAAGTGGTCTTTCAGTTATCATGCACGCTGATTTCAAAAACATTGTTTTGAGAAAAACGTGTTTGAGAAGAAACGGCGTGAGCAACGCAGTTGCGGGCAAACGAACGCCGCCCGTTTCTCATTGTCAGTTACCGGAATTCTTAAAATTCGCCCTCAAATAAAATTGGCTTTTATCGTGAGAGACTACAGTTTTGTCTAAATTGCAAAGATACTTTGTAAACGGCCGAAATATAAACCACGCCGCGTGATTGATTTGGCTTGCCTTACAGTTGGCTTTATAATCGTGTATAACTTTGAAAGTATTTCGAATTTTCCTCTGAAATTTTCGGAGAATATTATTAAAATATGATACTTTCCAATAGGATACTTTCTAACCAGTCGATTTTTCCGATCAGAGAAAGTGTAATGTCCCTGCCATCTACCTGTGAATGGCCCAAAAATTGGTCGGATTTCACGAATTTTTTTTAAACATTTCAGTACGTCTAATGCCATAATTTTTTTGCAGTTTGTTCGCCTACCTGTTCGCCATACATGAGAATTTTTTAAAGAGTTTCAATCAATTGTTTATTGGGTTTATCTGGCCCGCGATGAAACTGTGTTTAAAAATTGTATGTTGCTGGCGCGGTTAATTGTTGCTCTGCGGTTGGACAAAAATTAATTTTTTTCAGTTATTATTAATCGGGAAGATTTTCTACAACCTTGTTGCCAAAATTAATAATTTTTATTGAATATTGGGCAAATAGCGGACGTCTACATTTCGAAGTATAAAACCGCACTTTATTTTAGGTCAATTTTGTAATAATAAAGTACGATGTTGTTATTTTATAAACATGATTCTGGCAGGAAGGCGAGCCAATAGGGGATGGAATATCCTGTTAAAATTTCACAGCAATCCGCCGCGGAATTTTTGAGTTATTTACCGCGCCAATTAAAAAAATCATGACTCGAGAAAAACGCATTTGAAGTTCCGTAGCGTACCAGCCTACGATGTCGAAGGGGTTAGTAACTTTGTTGTTACTTTGTTAATTTTTGGAATTGAAGCATACAACTTTCGGAATGCTTTCTTTAGACCAGGGACGGAAAAAAGAACCGAACGTAACCGAAACCGAACCCGAACCAGCCAGGTTAGGAACGGAACGTATGCCGCTCGCGAGATTGTTCCGTTCCGAAGAACGTAACGAAACTGGACACCTCGAGTTGTCGTGACAACTGGGCCCGGAACGTTCCGCTTGGTTCCATCTTCGGAACGGAACAATCTCTCGGGCGGCATACGTTCCGTTCTTCGGAACAGAACGATTTCTCGAACGGCTCACGTTCCGTTTTTCGGAACAGAACAACTTCTTGAACGGCTCACGTTCCGTTTTTCGGAACCGTTCTTTTCCCGAATTAAACTTGGCTCAAATTTTCTTTGCAAAATTGTGTAAGTTGCCACGCCCGTTGAATTTGTGTACGTTGACAGAGGATATTAACAAATACACTTAACGAAAGATAATAATAAGCAATTAAATGAAATTGATCGTGTGTCCACGATTGTAAACTAATGCGCAGTAATAAATTCAACTGCGATAATTAGCAAAATGAAAAATATCTCATTATTTCAAATATCTTTCGGTGTGTTTCTCAGTTAAAACACGTGGCGCATCTTTCAAGAACTTTGTTGTTCATATAATGTTTATATTTGTTGTTGACACCTGGCAGAACGCCTTCAAAGATAGTTTATAACTACCAGTTTGCCGAGATCGTTGTGCTTCCCTTGCACTCTCTTTCTTTTCATTCATTTCTCTCTCATCGTCAGCTTCGGCACAGCGTGTCAATGACGATTTGCAGGTAGACCTCCGTTCCCAGGTAAACGTCTCTCTCTTTTCCTCCTTCGCTCCCTCGCGCTAGCACTTTGATCGAGAAGCAGCTTTCCTATCCTCGCAGATGTTCAACCGCGACGGAGCGAGGAAGAAAGAGAGAAAGTCTTACAGACCCGAAGGTGCAAAAAGGTCGCTATTGTTCCGAGGGGCATCGGAAGACCTTAAGAAAATGTGCTAGTTTTCGGCTATGTTTCGTTTGCGCAGATTGCGGATGAAGAAGCGGAAGAACAAATAGTGAAGATATGAAAAAAAAAATGATTTTATTTCCAATTTTTTTTTAATTACCCGACAGTATGTATGTATATATATTACCGTAAACGATGTGTGTATATGGATGTATATATTGTAACATCGACATTATACATATATATCAAACAACAATATGGAAATCAGCAAATCCACGAATTTTATGAACGTAAAAAAGGAAAAATATCGTCACCAAAAAATCAACGAATTTCCTTACGCTGACGGATGTGTTCATGTATTTATTTTTTTTCATATTTTTACTATTTAGTAGAAAGTGGTAATTGTAATTTCTAATTTCCACCCTGTGGATGATGAAGAGAGTTGCAGAGGGTGGTGGACTGTGTACCTGGGGTACCGAACTTTACCTTGCGCCCGAATTCCGCGAACCCGAGTGAGTCTGGCGACCAGATGTTTTATTGCCTATACCAACGCTGCAGAAACGTTGCTTCAAGGGGCATTGGAAGGCTTTAAGAAAATGCGCTCGTTTTTGGCGCCGATACTCTCTTTCCCTCGTCCGTCGCCTCTCACGTTTGCACTTGACCGAGAAGGGACGAGAGTCGGCACGGCGCGTGTTCACCCTGCCCAATTTTCGCTGTATGGGTCCCTCTGCCGAATGCCACATTTTTTTATGTTTTATTTCTACATTCCAGGAGTTTGAGACATTGAAAAATTGGGACACTTTTTCTTCAAAAATTACCAGCCGCGGACTCGTTTATCGTAATAAATTTGCTTTCTAAGTTGAACATTTTTAAGTTAAAGTTGTTAAGTTCGAGTCGGAAAAGACTGTGGTTTCACGAGAATTTTCAACCTTGTTCAAAAAGTTTGTTCCTCAACGCATAATTCATAAAAATAAAAAAGAATCGTTAATTTGACTGTCAGAGCATAAATGTTGTCTGTCTTTACCTCCCTCGCTCCCCCTCGCTCGCACTTGGCCGAGAAGAAGGGACGAGAGTCGGTAAGGCGCGTCCCCACCCTGCCGCATTTTCGCCTCGTGGGTCCCTCCCTTTCCTACCCGCGCTTCGAGCGTGGGAGAGAGAGAGAAGGTCTTATGCCGTGGCAACCGGGAGTCGACACCTTAGACAATGAACGTGGACTCCAGATCTAAATTTTGTTTCTGTTTACATCCCTCGTTCCCCCTCGGCCGAGGAGAAGGGGCGAGAGTAGGCAATACGCGTGTTCACTCTGTCATCAATTTCGACCGAATCGGTAACCCCAATGTCGTAGCGTCCCCTTGTAAAAAGGTGTTAAAAAATAATTAAAATAGGTTCATAGCTTCCGGTCGTGCATGTGCACTAAAGTTTGCTGAAATTATGTAAAATTCTCATTTTAACGATAGTTTTTAACGGACTTCGGCAAACTTTAAAGCATATACGCAACCGGAGATATGAACCGCTTTTATTTATTTAAAACAAATAAAAAAACGTCGGTACCGATTAAGCCGTTGTAGGGTAACACAATTTTGACGAGGAAAAGGCAGCTTGGAACCGTTATGCGGTGGCTCGTTTCGAAGAAATTGAGGCACAGGTCCTGGAATTTTCCCGCTCAGACTCACCCGGTAGGCCCAAAATGACCGCGCCCGAATGCGCTGACCCGAGTTTTATGGTTCAATAGCATTACAATAACACGGTCATCATGCCACATAATGAGAGGGTTTTGACTAAAATTCAGGAACGTTCATCGCTGGCATAAAAGGACATAGAGAAAATAATAAAAGTCCGCCGAAAGTAAATGTAAAAGCTAGTCTACCTGTGTAGAATAATGGATGTACCGTGTATAAATCAAAGACCATTGCAAACAAAATAAATCTTTCAGTAATATTGTGTACAAATTTTGACTTTGAAAATCACGTTTCGAGAAAAACGCATTTGAAGTTTGATAAGGCATTTTAGAGGATTACAGATATGAAACAAATTGGTCTATAATTTCTGCAACAGTAGGTACTTTGGTAATAATTTTCCCAATACATTCTTAACATTATAAACTATCTGAAAATGCAACCAAAAAATCGATTTTTTGAACATTTTACTGTCGTGTACCCCCTTAAGGACTTAACTTTCCTTACTACAGTGAATAATGGAATGTAACAATGGAATTTTCTAACTAAAGTTTCTAATTAAATGTTTCTATCCCATATGGAATCATTACGTTTTTTGTACGTTAGATTTATAAGTATCCAATTATCCGCAGTACTTCGTTATTGGTGGAATTTATTACTGCGCATTAGTTTACAATCGTGGACACACGATCAATTTCATTTACTTGCTTACTATTATCTTTTGTTAAGTGTATTTGTTAATTTCATCTGTCAACGTACACAAATTCAACGAGCGTGGCAACTTACACAATTTTGCAAAGAAAATTTGAGCCAAGTTTAATTCGGGAAAAGAACGGTTCCGAAAAACGGAACGTGAGCCGTTCAAGAAGTTGTTCTGTTCCGAAAAACGGAACGTGAGCCGTTCGAGAAATCGTTCTGTTCCGAAGAACGGAACGCATGCCGCCCGAGAGATTGTTCCGTTCCGAAGATGGAACCAAGCGGAACGTTCCGGGCCCAGTTGTCACGACAACTCGAGGTGTCCAGTTTCGTTACGTTCTTCGGAACGGAACAATCTCTCGGGCGGCATACGTTCCGTTCCTTACCTGGATGGTTCGGTTCGGTTTCGGTTTCGTTTTCCGTCCCTGCTTTAGACGTTATACTTTATGGAACTGCAAACAAAAACTTCGATTTTTTGACACATACACAGGTAGATGACCCCTTAAAGAGAAAACTACCAAATTATTTCTAACACGCTGACACGTGTATCACGTTAATAACTTTAATATTAATATTGTTACAAATAGCATTCCCTCCCTGGCGTCCGACATCAACGACAAGCTGTTGTTGGTTGCCGGGCGCCGATATTCATGTTATAATAAAGTTATTGTATTCAAGCTCTTGATACAGGTGGTCGCGTTTTAATCTAATAAACGTTTCTTTTATAAATTATGCCAAATTGACCTTCGCGTTCCCGAAGCGTTCGTAACAATATTAATAAAGTCAATATTCGGTAACTATGGTACTGAAACATGCGTGTTACCATAATTTGGGTAACGTAATCCAACGTGTTAACTATGAAAAACGTGTATTTCTAAGTATGTAGTATAAATAAATATTGAATTGATATAAAAATTGAAATAATTGAATAAATGTTCATTTTCTCGCCTGACGTATTTTATAAACAATCAGACATTTCGACTGGTCTTGTTGATATCGCTATACACGGTGTACTTAAACATTTCATGGACCGATGCTGAAAAAACGGAACCGATAACACTATCTGTGTTCCGTCGACGGCGCTTTGTAGCGTAAACTTTTCCGAACCTACTGACAAACTTCAAAACGTTATCTCTGTTTAGTAGCAAACGGTGGCAGTATTCGCGAACAGTGGTATGACCCCTTGTCACCGTGTATATTAATTGTCGGTAGTTCTAATGTTAAAAAATTCTCTGATAATAACAATTTAGTGCAAATATGTAACGAACTGTCAATTTTCTAGATCTCCATTTAAATGCGCGAAGTTTATTTATACATACATGATATGTAGGATAGGCGGCCCAAATTTTTTAAAAAGATTCAGCGAAAAATGACGGCTAGAATTTAAAAAAACGGTTAGGGTACGACAATTGGGTCAACTACCCTACACGAAACGCGCGATATCGTGGTAAACTTGGGTGAAAGGAAAATCGTACAAACAGAGAATAAAAAAATTCAAAAAAATTTAGAAGAACGGGAAACGATGTCCGCGAGTCAAGTAACTACCCGGTAAAAGAAACTTTGTCCCTGCCATTCCGGAGCGTACTTTTAAGAGCTTCGGCGTTTAAACATCCCTCGAAACTGCAGTAGTACAGTAAATTACGATGGCTTCGAGTGACCCATAAAAAAGGTACTCGGTGCGATTATCCGTGTAGGATGCACCGGTTCCTGGGTGTCTGCTTTTAAATAGATTTGTAGAGCGAGCAAACGTACGTACATAGATACGTACAAAGACTCGGCTAGATAATTAAACGACAGACTTCGGATTCCTCGAAGGCAGAGTAACGACGAATAATAATACACCTAGGAGGAAATAAATTCACCGACGCCGAGGAATTGAGAACTTGTGTCCACTCGCCGTTGGAAGACGCACTTTCATTCTGTTTGCACGTGATAATGTAGAGAGGAGAAATATTTTTCTCTTAAAAACACAATTATTCTCCGGCCACTTTTTCCAATCTCAATTACCCGGTTATAATTGAATTCTATGGGCGAAGCCACTAACGTTTATCGGTCACAAGAAAGTGAGAAAAATGTGCACAGACTTTTCCCGCGCGAATCGAAACTTCCCCGCGGTTCTACCTTCTTCCCTTTTTTTTCCTTCCCTTCCTCGAGACGCGGGAACCATTAACCATCCCGCGTATATATACATATATCACTTTGCGCCTCGCGTGGGCTTTTTTTCTCCTACCCTTAAAACCGTAATGCTCGCGGAAATTTACGTTCGCCTGTACTGGTCCCTGGACAACCGTGCTCATCCCCCTTCATTATTTTTCCGACACTCGCGAGTAAGTAATTTCGAAAAATACAAACGTCCGTACACCGTTAAATCCCGCGGTATGCTTTTTCGGCCGACAGTGGTATGTCAGCGACGGCGAAATTAGCCTGTAACCAGCGATTATTATGCGCCGATGTATGCGAGTCGTACACGGTATATATCGTCAATTAAATCCATTCTGGTTGCAACAAACAGGGGCGTAATTGTCGATGTTTCGCAATTCTGCCGATAATTGCAATTTGTTCGGCCGGTGGGCGAGCCCCATTGTGTCCGTTTCGAAAAATAATTCTATCTTACGAGGGGCGGAAAGAAACAGTTCGGATAATTATGTGTTGTACACCGGTGCTGGAAAATTCGACCCCTCCTTTCCTCTTTTTTTTTCTCTTTGTCTCTCTTTCTGGAAGCTTCGACGAATATAAAACAAACGTATTAATTTCCAGAGGGAGTAGCGAGAATCGAATACTGATATTCGCATAAACGAACGTAAAACCAATGCGTGACGAATTTTTCAAAAAACGAAAATGCACCGAAAAGTGAAAATGATCCTTTTCGCGACGAGTTCATCGATTTTTTTAGACATCCGTTCGTATTCGGAGAAACTCGATCGGAGTCGAATCGACTCATCGGTGAAATAAAATCGTAAATACTGACGAACGTGTATTTTATTTCTATTCTACCGGATTATCCGACGCATCTTCTTCGCTGAAACTACGAACGTAAATTCTCGTGACAGAAAATACGTGGAACCCGAATGAAGTTCTAACCGTCGTAAAGAGACGATTAATCCCGCGGGATAAAAGGCTGCCGGCAAACGGTGGGCCTAGTTTCCTTCTTTTTACGACTCTTAATTACAGTGTATATCGCGACTGCTATTTTCGTATATCACGATTCCTCGCACAATGCGTGAAATAATAAAACCCAGGAACTGAATTTTATTCAATGAAAGAAGAAAGATTTTTTAGGTTAATTAATAATTAGTTCCTTTGTTAAAAAATAGTGTACATGTGCCACATACTTTAAAAATATTCCGCTATTTGATAAAATATAAGAAATAAAGTTTGTCACCCCAATAATCATTCGAAACGCGTTACTATCATATCAGCGTTTCCCAATCGGCGTCCATAGAAACTTTGAGGGATTCATAAGAACAATTTAGGAATTGTTTAATTATGAGCTTTTACTAACATACAAGTAAATATTTCATTTAGGAATACTACGTGTACGTGTATGGGGGTCCACAAACAAAAAATTATTGGGAACCCTTGTTTTACATCAGGGATCTCCAACCATATGCCCGCGGGCACCATGGCACCCGGTGACCGTTTTACGCGTGCTCGCCGCTGTACGACCACGACACAAAAATTTAAGTTTTCAATACAACGCGAAAATAAAAAGGACTGTTTAATATTAAAAAATTAATTAACTCTTTATAGCCCCATGCGACAATTGTGTAACAAACTTCGAAAATCTCGAGAAATTACGCACCGAGTACATTCAGTTCATTCAAATCGATGTAACATTGCTGTAACACGCTATTGAACAAATTAATTTATTTATTTAATTATTTTTTTGTTTTTTATTACCTTAAACCCCTTTTATTACCTTAAGCCCCTTTTCACAATAATTTTTTATTTTTACCATTTTGGGCTACAAAGGGTCAAAATTAAAGAAATGTACGCGTATTTGTTTCAAAGTAACTTCAGAATGCTGCTTCGAAAAACAATTCAAAGTAGACAGTGCCCGCCGCCAGATCGATATTCTAGAATGTGCTTTTAGATACAAAAAGGTTGGGAACACCTGCTTTAGATTATACGCATTATGCGAACAAAAATTCTCGTACAGCACGATTATGTATAATGCGAATTCCTATAATGTGAAACGTATTTCCATGTTATACGGAAGTCTACTGCAAATCATTGCCTCGCGATACAACATTCGTACGACTAGACGCTCTCTTCTAAGCTAATAATTATTTCTATCGATAACGATATCATGGAAAATCGTCGGGGGTCCTTATCGATAATTAAATCGTCAGCGGCTCGACATTGATGCCCTGTCATTTATCGTTTAATTAAATCCGCCAACGTACATCGCAAACCAGCCGTTCGTCGCGATCGATATCTCTAGATCCCATGCTGGTAGAAATAACGAGAGTACCGTTCGTTGCAACGGGCCCGTTTATCACGATCGATATCTCTTATTTCAACGACGCTCGATTGCGTGAAAAGCTCTATCGGAGACAGATCGAGATGCAGTTGAAAAAGTTTCGTCTATCGATTTGTTCAAGCGCGAATCAATTAACCAGTTAACCGTTTTTGACGAGTATACTCGTCACGAAGAAATGGCAATATTTTGTTTTATGACAATTGTACTCGTCATACGGAACAGTGGTTACCATGTGCTAGTTAAATTGAAATTTAAATAAAAACTACATTAAAATCCTAAATTTTGTGGAGATATTTTTAACGAGAGAACACGAAAGTGGTTTCTATATTTATTCTTTATTAATCCGAGCCACGTCCTATTAAAATGTGTTTATTATATAGAATATACTCGACATCGCTTCATCTTTGCGACACAATTCAGATCCACACTTTTCACAAAGGTCGTCACAGCTACCCGATTAACTTTACCAAAATCGGTGTTCGACGAAACACGTTTTACAAAAATCTTTCCGAATGAGAACGAGCGGTATCCATTATGCGCGCAAAACGACGCTTATCGTTCGGGTGAATCGACGCAATTAGAGCGTCGCCTTGATCGACGTCGATCGACGGTCACGCTCCTTTTCGTCGACAATTTTCCAGCCACGTATCGGCCTTTCATCGTATGCACCTTGAACGGGAATTACGTGCGATACGTTCGGCTTGTCAAGGATCAAAGCGTCCGCGCCGACGCGACGGTACGCAACGGGGAAGCTTTGCAGGCTTTAATAACTGGAATGACAAAGGACACCGAGTGGGATTCCCTTGTACGCGCGTTATTTACGAAGAAACTGTTTCAAGAGTTATTATCGCGGTAGCTTCGAGTGATTTAGCGCGTTCTGTGCCGCGTGCTACGTCCGTGACGTACGCTGAGTTTTACGTTCGCGGCATTGCTTCGACGTAACAGCGTGGATTTTATAACGCTTCTTAGATTGATAATATTGTCACCATAAAAGGGAAGAGGCAAGGTTTGCACTGGAGTCAAATAATTGGACAAAATTCAGCGGAATTTTCCGTTTTATCACTTCTCAGAGTGAAAACATTATTATTATTATTATTACTATTATTATAAAAAGGAGGAAAAGTAAAGGGGGCGAACGGAAAGTTAACAATCGCAAAGACGAGGTCCACGGGTTCGATAGTTATACGAGCCGCATTTTCAATTTCCGCGGTGTTTTCCGCGGTACGGGAGGAAAGCCAGCTTTGTACGGCAAACGGACCGGAAAATCTTCCCGACGGAGATCCACGCACGCGGAAAAATATTCACGCGACACGGGTATCGGACCGCTCGGTTTACGATAAGGGTTCGCCTAGATTTTTATCCGTCGATTCCTGACCAAGCACCGTGACAATTTTCCCGCGTTCCTTTTTGCCAGTGAATTCGCGAGCGAATGGATGAAAGCGCGCTCGTCGCGGAATGTACTTTCAGTGAAAGAGCGTTGCGTGAAAAATAACTCGCTCGTTTTACGCCGCGTAGAAGCAACGGGTCGGAGTCGTTAAAGAATTTTTTCATCCCGACAATTTATATAAATTGTCTCGACGGGTCCCCCGTTTATCTGAATAAAAAATTATTAACAGTCGGGAAGAGAGAAGATATATTCTTCTAGTAATCGAACGTGTCTTCGATTTTCCAGTTCCGCGGCTCTGGAGGTGTTCAAATTTTGTACGTTACAGCGGGAATTTACCTCCGCGAGAACGAGTTTGTAAAAAATTCATATTTTGGAAAATAGCAACTAATAATTTATAATAACAAGTGCGTATCGATGATTCGGAAGAACCGTAAAATCCCGTTTCCACGTTTCGATCCGCGTTTCGGATTACCGTGACAATGTCGATTATCCGCTCAAATTAAACGGAATTATTAAAGGGTTGCGGGAATTTCATCTACGCTAATACACCACCGAGAGATTTAATTTTGTCGAACCCTACTCCGCTGGATGTTCCTTTATTATTCAACGCTTCCGATCAATTTTCCCAGGCGTTCAACGAAAGCGCCCACGCCTAACCGAGGAAGAATCTCGAGCTAACGATGCTCGCTGCAGTTAAATGATTAATCGTGAGAAAGAAGAAATTATATTTCCTCACCGTGCGCTATTATTGATTGCGACTAGTTTCCGGGGGTTAGAATTCCGCCCCAGGCGAGGAATCCAATGCACGGAGTAATCGCGTTAACGTTAGAAACGTGGAAAGAACAGCAACTTTTGTCACATTGACTAAAGCCACGTTCAGGCTGAGCCGGTAATGAGAAACTTTCGTCAATGTTCCACATGTTTCTTGAAAAATTCGCTGCTCCGTTGACGAACGTTTTTCCGTATTTTCCACGAGTCGGTACTTATGAAGATACTAAAAACTCGTTCTTCGTTGTCGCCCGGTGTGAATGAGGCATAACTAAAGTGACGATACGAGGGAATCTTAGGGACGCTAAAATGTTGTGTTTTCGGAAAGCAGGCGAAAAAAATAACAAGTCAATTCTTGTTACCAAATTATTTGCATTAGTTTGGATATTCTATTGTGAGAAAAATCATTTTTCTGGTTTTTACACTCTTAATCAATGTTTATCTTTATAAATGAGATAAGTTGTTTTGAAGCTACAGTGACAAAGACAGACAGCATTGAAAAGGACAGATGTTTCATTGTTAATAAAAATAGAATTATAATAACATATCGCTCGTGTACGGAAATTAATTGTTTTGTCTCGTTCTGACCTAAAAAATATACGGTCACCTTAGACATAACGCATACGCGTAGTTTCCCCGATGATCTCTGACACGACGAACATTCCGGAAAGATGATTCCGTCGACAGTGACGAATACCGTCGCGGTGTGACAAAGAGAAAAGCGAAATAAGAAATTAAATATAAAGAACTCTGTCAGGGATGACGGAAGTAGCTTGCCTTCATTTTTCTCTCAAGAAATTTCATAAATAATCTTCCTCCTTTCCGTCGTGAGAACTCACTCCGACGCTCATTTTTAAAGCAACGATCAATTTCTATGAAACTTGCATAAACCGGACGGTCAAAACTTGTTCCGACGTAAATATCTCGGCCGGAAATTTTCTACTCACCGCCGCCACTTTTTCCATCTGGCAAAAAAGCAAAACGCGCAACCGCAATCGTCGATCCCAACGAATGCAACGAGGGGAAGTCGTGACGAGTCAATAATTTACGTCCCATCGAAGGATGGATAAATGAAACTCCGTTCGCCCGGTCAAGCCAATATCTTTTATGCTTTTCCAAATGGGTCAATAATCCGTGTTTACGACGAAGATACGTACGTAGGCGCGGAGGTAAATCCCGGCAAAGCAACGGTTTCCATGAAACGTCGCGACAAAATAAAACTCGAGGAAAACCCGGAAGTCCTTTGGGAAATCGCTCGAAACGAATGTAGCGCAAAAGAACGGGTCTTGACGAGGGTGGGTTGGGTGCTGGGGGGTTGACAAGCATCCGCGTTTACGTCTTTGTTTACCCTTACGCGCGTACGCTCACGCGCGAAACGAGTGATACATATTTACCGACGGGCATTCTCTATGGGAAATCAGAGGTTTACCGGTCAACGATTTTCCGCGGACTCCCAGCTCGAATTTACGCCTTCCTGGGACAGGGGTTAGGGGGTGTGTTTTAAAACACTGGGGAATTTGTCTTTCTTTCGCCGTCGAAGTAATGTGGGATTGTAGGGTTAGAAATTCAAAATAAACAGTTATATATATTTATAAATAAAACGACGCAGTACAAAAACGTCTCCACAAATCTATTCGACCCTCGACTTTCGACTCTGACTTCGACACTTGCTATCTGCCCTTCGACACACATCTCTTGACACATGCCCCACTCTAACGCACCCGCACACACACACGAGGTGTGTTCAAATAGTATCGGGAATTTTGTAATATTGCGAGTTGTGTTAGCCCGAACCGCGCGATTTTTTCGTTATTGTGTTGGTAAACATGTCTGAAGAGGATTTGCACATGGCTAGCCATATTGGATGTTTAGTCTGTTATCAGCTGTTAAAGAGGTTGCATGTATTTTGGATCGGCGATCATTAATTTCTTTAATAATTTTGCTGCCACGCGTTTCTTACCAAAACATCTGAAAAAATGTCATGCCATGAGCCAATTGACATGCCAACATGATCAGCAACTTCTCTAATTGTGATTCGGCGATCGTTCATAATCATTTCATTCTCTGATTCATTTTTTAAAGAAATTAAGAACCGCCGATCGTACCAAAACACTTGTAACTCCTTTAACAGTTGATAGGAGGCTAAACGTCCAATATGGCTAACAATCTGCACATACTATTCAGACATGTTCATCAACAGAATAACGAAAAATTCGCGCGATTCGGACTAATACACGCGCAAATATTACAAAATTCCCGATACTCTCCGAACATACCTCGTACATTCCAACGCATTCGTACTCTCACACTGCATGCCTTCGGCGTTGCATCCGCTTAAGATTTTACGCCGCACAGCAATCTCGGATGTTGATCAAATAAAAGGATAGCTGAAGTTGACGACGATTCTTCGAGACTTCGAGTTACAAAATGGTATCCTCGATCTCGTACGGCCGAATTTGACGAGCGCGCGTTGAAAAATATCAGACAGGCGACGAATCGACGGCACTGGAATAATATACGTTGCGCAGTTATTTTTTTTCGCCACGCGCGTCGCCAGCGGGAGTTGGCTAACTAACCTAAGTAGGACGCACATAGGTTAATGAAGGTGTTAATTAGATCCGTGCCGGGTTTCCCAACTTTCGGGGAAAGCCCCGAGCTACGACGAAGATAATCTAGTGGAGTCCTTTCCGCAATTGCGCCTCTAACTATTTTAACGATTTCGACGTTACCGTAATGGTACGCTCCAGTTATCTTTGGGGAATGACCTAAGCGCATTGACCGTAGCGATTCGATTGGATCCAATCGTCGTTATCTGAAAATAATGAATTAATCGGGCGGAAATAATCGCATTGATCTGTCTCACCAGGATCCGTCGTCCTGTCATCGCGGACGCGATAAACGGGGATCAAGGATTTCGTGGTAGACGGTGACGACGTGACGATAAGACCCTTTTTAGCCGACCGCGGGATCCGTTGATCGAATTATCTGTAACAAAAGGAACCGTTTCTATTAGCGGTTAATAGAGCGTGATTTCGGGGAGCCCCCGTTAGGTATCAATTAATTAATCCACGGGGCCGTTTGCGCGCACATTTCGGTGTTTTAGCAGTCGTGAGATAGCATCGTAATAGAGCGCGAGGAAAGTATAATAGATCTTTAACCCTTATTGTACCGAACAACGAAATATCGTTGTAAGCGACACTTGCGAAAAGTAGCGCTTTAATATTTTGAATCTGGAGAGAACTCTGTTTCAAAATAAATTGATAATTCCTAGTGGATAATTGGCTCGCGGTACGCGAAACTACGTAGAAGCTTCGCGCATTAAAATAAATCTAGATCAGCGGTCGCCAACCTTTTGAACCTCACGGACTACACAGTCCATAACACTAAATTCTATTGACCACTTATATTTTATAGTTTATAGTGTGTATAGTATAAGTCTCAGATTCTTACCCGAAGATTTTGATCCGATAGCTTTTCGTCAAAAATATTATTCCATTGATAAACCCTATTCCAAATTTTTCTGCGGTCCACCAAAATTTTCTCGCCAGCGGTTGGCGACCGCTGGTTTAGATAGAATGCTCTAAAACTTTTTGTCATAAAGTTCCAAGATTTCAAAGATCTTTAATTTTGTCGAGTATACGACGCTATAGCGTACGTCAACTTGGCTTGGTATTTTTCTACAACTGAACTATAACTTTTTATGTAGTATGTATTTTTCTAAAACTTAACTACAACTTTTTCGGTCAACATTAAAACGGTCAAAGTAGGATCAATTTTCGCATCCCCTATTCTAAAACGAAGAATCGTTCACCCAAGATAACAACAATGATATAATGTGTTTATTACGCAGGGTCGATTTCGAGACCTCGCCACGCAGTTTGTTTTCTATACAATTTGCATCTAAAACACCAAGATTAATAAATGCGAAAAGATGGAGCTCCCGTTCGACTCGATTCTCCGATATCAATCCATCTCGACTGTATTCCTCGACACGGTCGTTATTTTTATCACCGACTTATCGTCCCGTTAAGTTCGTGGTCATCCCTTTTCTTCTACGTCCATGAATATTATGTATCGTTTCGCACAAACACGCGACCCCTTAGCTTTTTATTCAAAAGCCCCGATGCTCGAGGGAGACACTTATCCTCCCCGTTTTATTAATATGTTTGCCCAGGCGTTATTGATTTACGAAATCAATCCTGTGACAAGGTTCTTATCACCGGGGTTAAGTTAAACGCTTTCGAATGGATCATGGCAACAGCTACAGATTTATTATGTCTTGACGTATCGCAAGTATAACCGCTCGCCGTTTTAACGACTGGGGTGCCAAGCTACTCGTTAACGAGGAGTACGGGCTTTGGTTCGATATAAAAATTTCGCAGTGTATTTGGAATACTCTACATTACCGTAATTACGATTTGTAATAAATAAACGGTGATACTGATTACCCCATATGTGAAGGATCAAACGAACTTCGATCGTCATTATATTATGAACCTTCTCGTCCGAAAAGATCATACGTAGTAGCATCTATGATGCACGGTATTGTTCAAATTTTTAAGTATTTTGGTGATAATTAAGACGTTGACTGCCATGGGGGGCACCGGTGACCGGCACTTAACTTGGCGGTGGTGCCGTGGCGGCCATCGGTGACCCGCGCGTTAAAATTCGTAGAAATACATCGTTGAAATAAAAAAATGTCAATACTTATAAGTTGTCGATTATTACCATCGTTACTATAATGGTACGGGGAAATTAATACAATACTAAACATGTAAAAATAGTTTTATTTACACATACAATATAGACCTTTTATGGGCGCATATTGCGATATGACGTATTGAAACACTTCAAACAAAGTAAAGGTGAATCAGCACAGTCTTCACAATATGGCACGACTTTTTCAGTACAGTTTCTTCCAGTTGTTCTCCCTAGTTTCTTTGAATTTTTTTATAACACATTTTAGAAAATCGTCGCACAGTTCTTTTAGCTTTTAGTAGCTTTTCCCGAAATTGCTTGTAATTAATTTACTCATGGGCACTTTTGTCATCTCTTTTGAATGTATTTCTACGGCTTTTGCTTGTCTACAGCATTGCAAGAAAAAATACGTTTTAACCAGTTGGCTGTGGGGCACGCACATATGCGTCAAAGCAGAACTGGCAAAGGGTGCGTCTGGACGCACATGTGCGTATCTTAAAAAAACGTACTTATAAATTTTAAACCATTCTGAAATTTGTTACCTTAAGATTGTTTGGGTCGCTAAATCCGGATATGGCATAAAAAATCCAAAACCCCAAATGGCGGACCGAAATGACAAAAAATGGACCGATTTCGATGAAATTTGGTACTCTACGGTTTTCTGGATCTCCGAATCCGAATATGCCATAAAAATTGCAAAATTCAAAATGGTCATATTCGGATTCAGCGACCCGAAAAACCTTGAGGTACCAAGTTTCATAATAATCCGATGAACTTTTTGTAACTCACTCTTGGTCAGAAAGTAGAATTCCTCGCGCAGCCAAGTGGTTAAACCTGATCAGGCTTCGCAGATTACGATCGAAGTTGCAAATCGGAGTACGCAATTTTTCAGTAACAGCAGATCTACTACAATCACGATTCGACAAGCCTCGCAGAACTTTGTAACTCTGTCTAATCGGTCACCGCTTCTTCGATCGATATGATTTATAAATACTACTAACTTTCTCTGGATTATTGCTCGATGGACTTCGACTAAATTCATGTCAATGCCGTCATTTAACCTTCTTTTGAGTTTGCGAATTTTACACAAGATCTCATCAACGTACTTTTTCTTTGCCTCTTTCTTAGATAAGAGTAATATGGTCGCTCCGAAGAACTCGACGAAACACTGATATTATCTTTATCCATACTTTTTATAAACAAGATTTTCACACATCCCAACTTTACAGAACAAAAAATGTAATGGAACAAGGTCATCGGTATAGCGGAAGCAATATACTATAGTCAATTAATTATTAGCATATAATACTTTAAAATTGGTGACAGTCCGTGCATCATAAATGCTACTGCGTGTCATCTGGAGGCCGAGATGACATATGATAGAAGATATAATAGAATGGACGATCGATGAGCAAGGCGTCGGATAGTTTACAATCAATTTGTTTAACGAATCTACTGTAGAAATAATAGCGGCCCAAGAGAACGATGGATAATCGTGTTGGAGAGACACGAGGCAAAGACAAATGTATGTATGCTCCCGTCTACTTCCGTCACCGGAGATGATTTATCGCCATAAGATCCTCCGACAGGATACATACGCGAGAATTACCCCTGCGGAACGTGCCTTCTGTAAACGCGAAACACGCGCTATCTCTGCTTCACCCAATTTTCACTCCGTTGTTTTTGTAACTACTCTCCCGTGTTTTGGGGAGAAATCAGAGAGAGAGAGAGAGAACCGCGAGTCTCTTGAAATAAGATGGCAATCGACTACTGGGGTGTATTTTAACGATTACGCGCTCGAGCAGTTTTCACGAAGAACGCTTGTCTGGAAAGTTCATTGCCGACGATTCATCCAGAATATTCATTCACAAGAAAATTCTTGGAATACAACGTCGGCGAATGGTCCGCGATGAACTTTCCTACAACCGGGTAAAAGAGAGGGAAAAAATCCGATTCCCAGTAGAAACGAAGTTAGAAACGAAGTTGTATAAAGTGAAGGAAGAAATAATTCCGAATTAAAGGTAACGATGATCTCCGAGGTTTCGTTCGGTTCCCTTTTCCGCCCTTCGTCCTCGATCGCGGAGCGTTTTAATAACGTTAAAGAATGAAAATAAAATCCGAAAGGAAATAAACGAGATACTCGTGTTGGTCGTCGATAGTGGGCTAAAACACCGCGGCAATTATCCACGGCTCTAATTAATTTTAATTGGCGTGAGCGTTAAGTATCGAAATCGTGTCGGAGCGAGAATCCGATGGAAACTGGGGAGATAATAACGGGAATCGTTCCGCAACCGCGGATTACGCTCTACCCTACTTAATACCATTAAATCAATTCTAATTCAAATCCCGCGTTTACGCGATAATATTTATAATATGGTATTTCGCGCAGGTGGTCTCGAAACGTGCTGCTCTCCTGCTCGATCGGCTGATGGTCGCTCTCAAGAACGTCGTGGACAACCAGAGCAGAGGAAAAATCGGTACAAGATCCGTGGAATCCCATCTCCCGGCAGCTGAATCCCAGATCGTTCCGTCGTCGGATCAACAAACGGTGATATACATATAGTTTAATCCTATATTAGTCGCGCGATTGATAGGCGTCACCCAGTCTATTGTAAAATTAAATTACCTACTTTCATCTCACGGCGGGCGCAAACGGGAGACTTTCTGTCGCGCAACTTTTTTGTCTTGTTGCTCTTTTGTTGCTTCGGGTTTTGAAAGCGCGCACACGATGAGCGACTGTTTCCTGAAAGCAAATTCATTTTCACGTGTTTCTGTAGTGCAGTCGACAAGTCCACGTTGTTTAAAAATCGATTTTTTGGTGACTGCAGTGGTGTACTCTTACTATTCGACACGGGTAAAATCAACGGAAAAAGAAATATTGGATTCACCCGCTGATATCTGAAAGACTAAATAAAGCGAAATTTACTTTGACGTTTGAAGAGCTAAGATGTTACTCAGGGAAATTCATCACCTACCAGAATATAAATATGCAACTAAAATGTCGTCCTTGCGCGTACATAGTACTAAACTATGGGAGGAGAGACATGACGGTGACAGTTTCGTCGCCCTTCTGTCTCCGACCAGAGCAACTGAAAAGTTGCGTCGCTGTGAATCGCTCTGCATGCGCACCTACATATTTATGACTGTACAGACTTTGTGGAAAATACCAAATAGTTGCGCGACAAAAATGTTCTTGTGTGCGCCCATCCTCAGACCTATGTGAAAAAAATGTGTGCTACTTCTGTTATCACTATTCCTATCACGACCGGTCAAATGACCGGTTTCTTAAATTTCGTTTAGAATTTCCTACATACATCGTTATTGCACTGCCATTTAATTTCACTACTTTTCCTATATCATACGTACAATTGATTTTTTAATATTCACTTTTTTTTCTTGTTATCAAGAGGCAAGGTCTTGTCTCGGGCCAAGTGATTATTTATTTTCTGAGAAAAATATGCAGCCTGTTTTACCTACCATGACCTGGCATTGCACCGATTGAACGATTTGTATTTATTTATAACAGTATTCTTTTAAACAGTCAATTTCACAGCTAAAAATTGTTACAAATGAAAGGTAACATAAATGAGGCATGACCCTAACTGAAAATGTATGATACATGATCAGGAGTTGCGTTAATGGTGATGTTGATCACGTTCGGACGAAAAATTATATTGCGTTTATTTTTCCCGGTCCCGAAATACCTCGGTCTCTGTTTTTTTTACAAACGTGTCGGTAGCGACCAAATTTTTAGCAAAAAAAATTACGTTTGTTGGAACTATTCGCGCACATAGAAAGGAGCCATTAATTTCTCAACAAAATGATATCGTTCAAACAACTGTATTCTATCAATATACAAAACTAAACCGAATGAAACAGTACAGATTCTTAGTTCAATATATGTATACATCCAAATGGATGACCAAATGGTCAGGAAATAAACTGTCATATTTAAATCTCGAAGATGGCCTCTACATTGGTAAAAAAATTCGGTAAAACGAATAAAATATACGTCACTTATCTCTAAATTAAAGAAACAATATTTCTTTACTATCAAATTGACAATTACTGTTATTCTATATTAAAAACTATAACTTGTTTTATAGAACGGTTTATTTGACCGGTCACGGTAGGAATAGTGTTATCCTAATCATAAATTTGTAAACGAATACATTAATGACCGAAATATATAAACATTAATGTTTAGTAATGATAAAAAGCGAAAAATACTGTTTATTTCTACTTTTAATCAATAATTTAGTGATGGTTGTGAGGTGTCCCCCACACGCCCAACCACGTAACAAACATCGACGCGACTAACGAAGGGTTCACTAAAATAATACAACCCGTTAGTTAATGCAATCATTCGAAACTGGGTCCGCCATATCTATGTTCGGGTCACGTTAGAAATGTCTACCCGCGACAACAGTATTTTTAAAGATCTGTAATCTTATTATTCTTTTTCAAAACAAACCAGATGGACCTCCAGCGACGCGGACAAGCGAAAGGACGAGTTTATTGGCGCTGTTACTTCAACGCCGTGACGTGCTTCAAGAGAAAGTGATAACGAGCAAGCGTAACCAGTCTCTCTACCTTACATCGAAACCCGACTCGACGATTTCGTATCACCACACCGATCCCACCTGCAACGGGGACGAGATTCCTCAAATGCTGATTTCCGACAAGAAAGCTGAAACTAATGAATCACCGAGCAAGAACGTCGCCCTAAGTCCGAAAAAAATAATTTTCTCCTTCCCTCGCGAATCGGCAACACCATTTGACCAAATCTCCCAATCTTCTTTCACTCTTTTTCGAGTCGATTTCTCGTTCCTTCCATAATATCTCTCGCTCTATTTCTCATACGCTAATCTATCTCTTGTTTGCTCTATTCCAAAATTAACGACTACCGTATCGAACGGCAAGTAATGCAAACGTAGATATACGACGAGATATTGTATCAAGTATCTGTCTCCCTGGATTATAAACGAATCGGACGAAAGCTAAAAAAAAAAAAAAAAATAACAAGTATCGATTAAACGTAGCTACTCAAAGCGTATCAAGCAAAAGACGAAATCAGTGAATCAGTATTGCTTTCAAATTCAAACGTACCCTGAACTCTACATCTTAACGATCTCCCAACAACAGTCCCATCCACGGATCACCCTCGCAATTATTCCAACTCGATCGATTCTCACGCATACGCGAGACTAGGATTCATTTCCAACGCAAAACAATAGAACCAACGGATAATCGATCAAAACTCGAGGAAGGTAAGTCGTTTGTATGGCGCCGATAACGTAATGGATATTATTCAAACGTGTGTATGTCGTCGGGATAAATAAAACATCGAATAAAAACGCTACGTCGAACGATCGTCGTTATCTACGTTTATCCTAATTTGTTGCGCTATAACGACGTCCGACATTTATTATTCATAGTGCCATTATATCGAATAAAATACTGAGTCTGATCACCAGCTGTGTATTTACGGGGGACGGGTAGTGCGTAATTCCGATCGCAAGGCGCAATCGAAAACTTCCAAGCGATTTACGAAAAAACGATGATTTATTGGTATGCGGCGACTGTTTACAATCCTCGCGTCGTTAGGTGGCGTCGCCGGCCGACTTCATCGCCACGGATAATCTCTCCAAGCACAATACTAATTCGCAATGATCGGTTTGCGGAAACATATCTACGGCGACCGCCTTCACCGGCACCAACGGCTCGCCCGTGTACTGCTTCGATTCAGACCTTGCCAGATTCACCAGGTTCATCGTTGCCGCGCGAGGATCGCACGAAATGTAGATCAACCGCGACAGTTTCTTCGTTCTGCGCAACGTAAAGATAGCTTTGCGATCTGAAAGAATTGTTGCGTCCTGTATGCTTAGAAATCCATGCGGCGCCGCGCTGTACGAATGGAAAGTAATCTTACGTAATCCAGCTCGCGGGGGATCGATGATAGCGATGATATCAGGTTTGGTGGTTCGATAAACGGTGGGCAACAGGATATCTTCGGCTTTACCGGCAAAAAACTCGCAGTTCGTTACGTTATTCGCGACAGCGTTCTCTTTCGCGTCTTTGATCGCGTCTTCCACTATCTCTAGTCCAAAGACTTCCCCGCAGTGCTAAAATAAGCTCGCATTACTCTCGCGTATTTGATATTCTTCTCCAGGATGAATCCTTGAAGTGGTACCTTAGAAAATGCTAGGCCAATCGTCCCGGTGCCACAACAGATATCGAGCACCGCTGTGTCTATATTGGGCTTTGCCAATTCTATAGCTGATTTATATAAAACTTCAGCGCCTAACGTGTTCACTTGGAAAAAAGCCTCGGGGGAGACTCGGAATTTCATACCTAACAACGTTTCTTCTATGTATTTTGTGCCGCTGAGGTGAGACAAGGTAACTCCTGAACTGCTTTCATCGTCCGCATCTCTAAATGGTAATTAAAAGTCCTGTGACCCGAATAAAACATTGGTTCAAAAATTTTGGGTACTTACTTTTGACCGTATTTTCTTTTTAACGTTTGAAAGTACAACGACGTTACCCGCGCTTCTACACCTTTACCCGTTTCAAAAAAGTCTCTGAGTTGGGACTTTAAGTCTTCTAGATTTTCAGGCTCTAACTTCTGTGGATGTATTACAGCTATTACCATTAAGTCACCAGAAATGTTCGTTCGCATTGTGATCTGAATCCAATACCCACTATGATCGACAGGATTATAAGGATCTAATCTGGAATTTTTTATGAACTCTTTGAGAACCTGAAACACACACGTTGCAACCAAGGAAGAGAACTTAGAAGAAAGAAGAATCAACGGAGCGGATAGCATACAAAACTTACTTTAACTGCGATTTTCATCTGATTAGGAATATGCCGAAGATGATCTATCGGACCTACTTCCTTAGAACCTAGAGAATATTTAGCTATTCGAAATCCTATTTCTACTTCCTTTGTACTTTCGCTCGTACCTAGATTATAAATGTAATGCCGTAATGTTACTCTAAACTTTAGATAAAATATTTATCAAAAAGCAGACATATTTTAAGTTAATTTACCAATTGAAAATTCGCATTTATTTCTGTAATTTTCAATTGCATCCGTACTGCGTATGGGAAGTAATTCGCAGGGCATCCCATTGTACAATTTCGTTTGCTTTTTTAACCAGTCAAAAAGGTCGCCTTTCGTAACTTTCAGCATTTCTTTGCCAAAATCCCTCAGAATATTCCTCATTTTGTCTTCCTTCGCCTTGAGCTAAAAGTATGTCACTGTACCCCTGTTCTCCTCGATAAAGGGAATAACAACCTTACTTGACTAGGGTAATCGATGTTACACAAGGGTGTCGTTGTTAACTCGACTCTCTCTTCTATCGTCAAATTGTCATAATCCACATTAGACTTCACGCGTTTATTAGTAACTTCTCGTTGTTCCAATTTTCGTTTAACAAATGGGTCCGGCGCTGGCTTCGCTTTCTATTATAATCACGATGAAAACATCCCGTAAAAAAAATCTATGTATTTTATACCTTAAATGAACTATCCAAAATTCGTATACCTGAGCGCTAAGCTTACAGTTTTTCCACGAATAGCCACTTAAAGTGTCAATGGCCTTTTGACGAGATTCTTCGTTTCGAAACGAAACATACAATCCAGCACTAGAATTTCTGTCAGTCGGCTTAACCTTACACGACTGTAATTCGAGCTTCTCGTTCAGCAGCTTTTTAAATTCTCTCATTCCGTAATACCTTGGTAATCCCCGTACTTCGATTTTATATTTTTCCGAGGTAAAATCATCTCTCTCGAGATACGCGTACGGATCGTCTTCCTCATTTTTGGTTGTCTCGTTATCAGACATTTTTTCGGTCTTCCCGTTGCAGATATCCGTTTAACTTTCCACGCCTAACAGTATTAATTTTCCAACAATTAACAGGATAAATTGAAATTTCTTGAACAAGTTACACCTGCCCGTGTCTGTCTTTATACACCACTTGCCGACGTATACAAACACTCAAATTTATAAACGCGCGCACGTGTTAGCAGTTTTGTTAGGTTATGTTTGTCGTCATTCGGACACAACTGGACACAACCGAATTTTGACGAATGGGGTTTAAGTGGGGGAACACCTGGAGAAGCCGAGAATCTCGCGTTTGATCACATTTGATTAGCATTGATTGGCGATACGTGTTAATACCTGGCTAAACAAGGAATAATCGGAATGACGGATAAGACCAAGTAATTTTCTATCGCATAGTTTGCCAAATGCTCAACGTGATGATCGAAATTTTACAGAGTTTTCCAAAGATTCTTGTACGTCGCTTGCACACCGGTTCAAAGTACTATACCAAAGTATTATCACAAATGTTTGCATAATGTTAATTCTAGCGTATCCGATAAATCCTTATTTATCTCAGAATTATGACCAATATCGTAATGTCTGAACGACCTACCAGCTGTGACCTGAAAACCACAGAAAAATATTTACAAAATGTTCATTTACCTGATGAAGAGGCGGTTATTATAGGTCGTTGTCCGGAAACAAATATCATAGATACGAGTTGTTCCAGGCAGCAAGGTATAAAATTGTAGCTCTTTCTCAGATGCGATGAAATATTAGATGGAAGTGACTACGCTGTTGTTGTATTGTAATTCTTTAACATTGGGTTTTCAGTTCGCCTATATGCGGATTACACAAACCGAAAAGTATATGTCCAGCAAATTGGAAAAAGGTCTGGGTGCATCAATGGTTTCAAAGCTGCCAAAGGTGCTAAATTTGTCTTACAGCATGGGGACCGCTTAGAAATCATATATGGCAAATATCCATACCTGATTGAATTTAATCCTCCACCACCACCCGCCACGAGTCGGCCAGCATCGAAAAAAAGGGCGTATGAGACAGATACCGAAGAACAGATCTGTAAAACTCCAAAACTGGAATCTGATGATATGGATCAACTCGTTGATGATATAAAGGAAGAAGTAGAAGAAACAGTAACGTCGACGACATCAAGCAGCCTGTCTACCCCTAAATGGCTTCGTAATCACGAGTCATTATTAAGGTATACTGGAAATGGCGTAAAAGGTAGCTCAAAGGTAATCCACTAAAGACAGAATGATAACAAGGTGAACGAATAGAACAAGTTACCCTGCAAACTAATTCATTGAGTTTTCTAATTCAAGATAGCTGGGTTTGATCTTGATGGGACTTTGATCAAGACCAAATCAGGTCGAGTGTTTCCAACAGACTGCAAGGACTGGCAATTATTATATTCGCATGTACCGAGTAAACTAAAGAAGCTTCAGGAAGAGGGCTACAAAATAATAATCTTCACTAATCAAGCGGGGATCGGCGCCGGACGAGTAAAAATCACTGACTTCCAGATGAAAATCGAAAAGATTCATCAAACACTGGGTGTTCCTTTGCAGGTACATCCATTGTGAACTTCACCCCATCATTCTGGTAACAAATGTCTAATGTAAACCACTTTATTTCCTAGGCATTCGTCTCCATCAAAAGCGATGTTTTCCGGAAGCCCTCGATTTCCATGTGGACGGTTTTGGAAAATGAAGCAAACGATGGCATCAAGGTGGACAGATCAAAATCATTTTACGTTGGTGACGCGGCTGGACGACCAAAAAATTGGGCGCCAGGAAAAAAGAAGGATCACTCTTGCGTCGATCGACTACTGGCACTCAATCTTGCGATACGTTTCTACACTCCAGAGGAATACTTTTTTGGTCACAAACCAGCTGCTCATGTTTTGCCTACGTTCAATCCAAAAACTCTGCCGACAAATCAACTACTATGCAGTAATGGGGCTCAAGTGACCTCGGATAAACAGGAGGTAAAATTTGCAAGGTTTTTCAATAGAAGGAATTTTTAAAAATTTATTTGTTATGCGATTTGACCCCCATAAAAACCTTTGTTTATTCTTTCCTGAAAAGATACATGGTCTGGTTCTCGCGTACCTGTAGACAAGACCTTGTCCCTTGATACAATATTACTGGATTGTCTATGTTAACAGGTGATTCTCATGGTCGGTTGTCCTGGTTCTGGCAAAACGTTCTTTGCGAAAAATTACCTTTCGAGTTACGCATACGTAAACAGAGATACACTCGGGAGCTGGCAAAAGTGTGTTAAAGCTTTGTCAACGTACCTGGACGAGCAAAAGAGTGTGGTTGTCGATAACACTAACGGCACTCGTCCCATCAGAGAAAAGTATATCGACATTGTGAAGAAACGTAAAATTCCAGTGCGGTGCTTCGTCATGTCGACAAGTCAAGTGCATGCTAAGCACAATAGCAAGGTAACAAAATAATAATCTTGAATTGCGGCGTTATTACGAATATCACAAATCGATCAATTTTTTTTTTAGTTTCGTTCGTTACACGATAAAGATCACGAACCAATCAGCGAGATGGTAATAAATTCATACCTGTGAGTACAATGAAGTATCGCATCTGAAGGTTTGTTCGTTATGTTTTTTCATTCAATTGTACATTTAATTTTTTACAGAAAAAACTACGAGCCACCGTCAATGGATGAAGGTTACAGTGAAATCGTGGAAGCTAACTTTATTCCAAAATTTCAGGATCCGAAACTCGAAGAATTGTACCAGATGTTCTTGCTCGAAAATTAACCAAAAACTATGTTTTTTGAAGATAGAATAGTCAAAGACGTGAAAGTGATGCGTAGTCACAATACCTGCGTGTTTTTAGTTTTCATTCTAAGATTTCGAATTTAAAAACTGCGATCTAATCAATGCATAAATTTTATTTATTTTCCCCACCGACTTACAAATGTACTTTACGATTTGACGGCTGTTACATGTTAAAATAAACTAGCTCAGAAGTAGCTGGTACTAACTACCGTATTGTACTAAAACATGTTCTTGATAAACTGTATTTTTGTACCGCAGTCAATCTGTCGTCTGGTCTCGTGAAACTTTGAAACCCTATTTTCTTCGTGTATCCCGCCATTATAGTTTTCAACTAGATGTCGCTCTCTGTCTCTGTTTTGTTCTGAATCGTCCTGGGAGACATAACCTACTCCAAAAGCACGTGTCTGAAGGCGGTTTGTTTTTCGTTAGTACCGAACGTAAACACAGAGAACAGAATTATTTTCAGACGGGCAATTATGTGTTATTTAAAATGTCGCGATTAATAGTAAAAAATTTGCCGAAGAAAGTAAGTAAAAGAATTCAATAAGTAACACGAAACTTCGAGCATATTGATAAATTGTAACTATTTGTAGATCACAGATACTAAAATAAAGGAGGTATTTAGCGAAAAAGGTTTAGTGACAGATGTACAATTAAAGTATACGAAGGATGGAAAATTCCGACGATTCGCATTCGTTGGATTTAAGACAGAGGAACAAGCGATAACTGCTAAAGAATATTTCGATAAAACCTGCATAGACACATGCCGAATATCAGTCGAACTATGCGCGAATTTAGGTATAATTCTGTGATGCTATAATTTATTAAACTTAGTTGGCAAGTGAGAACAATCAGAATTTGATCCCATTATTTTTTGTAGGCGATCCTTCAAAGCCACGGTCATGGAGTAAATACGCGCCTGACAGTTCTCAGAATGCGTCTGTTAAGAAAGATACCATAGACGAAACGGTAGAAACATCAAAGGAAGAGGTGGTAAGCGAGAAAAAAAAGTCTAAAGAAAAGAAGAAAAAGGAAAAGCAACGTGAGAAGGATGAAATCAAGGCAGCGCTCGAAAAGGTATAACTACGCCACTACCGAAAGTACATCCAAGAACACACCTGTATAACGTTTACTTAATTTTTATCCCAATTTAAATTCAGCATAAGGACGACCCACTATTCGTGGAGTTTTTGGAGACTCACGCAACAGTTTCGCTAAAAAAGATATGGAGCAACGATGCAGGCATAATAGAAACTAAAGATAAAGAACATAGTGGTGATGAGTCTGAGGACAATAAGGAAACTATAGAAGGAAACAACAATGATGAAAAAGAACAAAAAAAGGACAGTACAGAATCAAAAATCGCGGATAAAGTTATCTCCGATTTAGAGGTAACCTTATAAGATAGTTTATCCTTTGTTTCCAAATATGTATCAAAGTTATTAACTTGGGTTCCACTTAACAGTACATGGAAGCGTTAAAGAATAAGAAGAATGAAAAAGATACAAAGAAGGAGAATCTTAATGCAGAAAAAAAGGCGCCAAAGCATGGCTCTGTCAAATTTTTCACGGTAAAACTACACGGCTTAGGATACAATCATAAGAAAAAAGACGTGAAAACATTCTTCCGTCCACTGAAAGCAAAGTCAATACGCGTACCACAGAAAATTAAAGGAATAGCTTACGTCGGTTTTAAAACCGAGGCGCATCTGAGGAAAGCTTTACTGAAAAATAAAAGTTTCCTAGGTAATGACGCGTACTAAACAAATAAAGATTCTAATTACCTCCATATTCTTATATTTGCGTTGCAACAGGTGGAAAGCAGATATTCGTCACGAAGTACGAACAGAAAGAGGATTCGAAACTCGACGAAAATTTCGAAGATACTAGATCTAACGTGAAATGGAGAAAGCAGGAGGAGTCTTTAAAACAGGAGGAGAGCATAGCGGAATCCGGAAGGATGTTTCTTCGTAATCTCTCTTACACGGTTACGGAGGACGATATACGAAAGCTCTTTGAAAAATATGGTACGCGACATTTTTCGTGAATTCAATATTTTTTCACTCATTCGCGGCTCCTGCCTCTGCTATACTAATTATGAAATTATTTCCTATGCTTTTCACAAAACAGGTCCATTAACGGAAGTGAATTTACCGGTGGATAAGGTGACGAGGTCGACAAAAGGATTCGGCACGGTAACATTTCTGATGACGGAACACGCGGTAAAGGCTTATAGTGAACTCGATGGGACAGCTTTAGGCGGCAGAATGTTGCATCTTCTCCCTGGCAGAGCGAAGCCTGATCCCGTGGAGCAACTTGACGACAGTAAGAACATCGCTTGCATCAATTGTATTATATTCTACGTTTACGAGTCTCGAGTCGGAACAACAATTTTTATTTTACAGAAGGACTGAATTATAAGCAAAAGAAGGAATTGCAAGCTAAAGCAACCGCGGGATCCTCGCATAATTGGAATGCTCTTTTTCTGGGTCAGAATGCTGTTGCTGAAGCTGTTGCTGCCACGTATAACACGTCGAAAGAAAAGGTACAACGTTAATTAACCCTTAAACGCATGGATTTTTTTGTTTTAGTGTTTGGTGGCAAACATTGATAGCTAAAATAAAATAGCGCGGTATACTTGAAGAATGTAATTTCTTTGCAAAGGTACTAGAAGATGGCTCGAAGGGATTGAGCGCAGCAGTTAAATTGGCATTGGGTGAAACGCAATTGGTTCACGATACTCGTGTATTCTTAGAAGAAAATGACGTTTGTTTGGATGCGTTCAATCAAGTACGTGTATATAATAAAAACATTCATGATTTGGAAATATTAGCTTCCAATAAAACTCTTTTTTCAGCCACCGAAGAAGCGATCGAACACAGTGATACTGGTGAAGCACTTGCCAGCCGCGACGCCACTGAGGGAGGTACGGCAAATGTTTGTGCAATACGGTGAACTCGGTAGAGTCGTAATGCCACCGTCTGGAATAACTGGTATCGTATAATTAAAAATTTTATTCCTACGTGTACTGTCTCATTTTCATTATTTCGTCTTATACAACTGCGTCATTACTTTCTAGCCCTGGTAGAGTTTTTAGAGCCATCGGAGGCACGCAAAGCCTTCGGAAAGCTGGCTTATACAAAGTACAGACACATGCCATTGTATCTTGAATGGGCGCCCGATAACAGCTTCACTACTTCTCCGGTGGAAAGAAAGAGAAGCACCGCGGCTCATGAGGATGAAACGAAAAAAGAAACCGGTGATTTGAACAAACAATCCAAAAAGAAAGACAGTTCCGAAAACGCGAGTAAAGTAAAAGAGGTTCACAAAGAGTTAAGCGAGGAAGAGGATGAGCCCGAGGCAGACACCACGCTCTTCGTGAAAAACATAAATTTCACGACTACGGAAGACCAATTGAAAAAGGTAACAATTTTAAGGAACTCTTCATTATTTAAGGGATGAGTAACGCGAAATCTTGATGTTTCAGTACTTTAGTAAATGCGGCCTCGTTCATTATGCCACGATAGCGACGAAAAAGGATCCGAAAAATCCTGCGGCTAAATTGTCGATGGGTTACGGATTCGTGAGATATAAAAGAAAAATCGACGCAGACCGCGCGTTGAAGGTGCTGCAGATGACTGTTTTGGACGAGAAGACCTTGGAACTGAAGCGCTCCGAGCGAACCTTAACGTATGCTCGTCATTATATTGGATTGGCAATACGTTAAACAAAATCGTTGCGTTTTATTAAACAATTTACATTCCAATTTTCAGAACCGACGTGAAGACGACGAGGAAGACGTCTAATGTGACGGCGCAAACCGGCACAAAGATTCTCATAAGAAACGTTCCTTTTGAGGCAACTGCTGAGGAAGTAACCGAACTATTCAAGTGTGTACCTCACAATTTCTACGTCGCGTGCGTATAATAGAATTCCTAACCACTCGAAGCAATTTGCAGAGCCTTCGGTGAACTGAAAGCGGTACGGTTGCCAAAGAAATTCGTGGGTGCCGAGAAGCACAGAGGTTTCGCTTTCGTCGAGTACTACACGAAGAGCGAGGCCAAGGTATTGGAATAATTCGAATAAACAAACGGATCGCGTATGGCTATGATTATTAAATTGTTTGACTCGTAGAAAGCGTTCAAGGCACTCTGCCAAAGTACCCACTTGTACGGCCGAAGATTGGCCCTGGAGTGGGCGCAGACCGAGGAGGGTGTCGAAGAAATTAGAAAACGGACTGCTAAGCATTTTCATCAAGGTACTTAACTTTCACTCGCGCGTCGGTCGACAATTGTACACGCGAGTAAATGTTTTGACCATCCTATTTATTTGGCATTTATTTACAGAGGAAACGTCGAAGAGGAGTAAGAAGTCTACCCTGAACCCGGAAGACGTTGGTTTGAAAGCGGATTAACTTAGCGAATAATTTACGCCACTCGCGTAGAGAACTTGTACATAAAATTACATGATATCAATAGAACGTGAAATTTATCATTAAACTATCGGGCAAAATATTTCAACCACTCCTACTAACGTTACTTTAAAAAATATCGGAATTCTTCGCAGCTGCTTCATCCACCTCGACGATATTTCATAAGGAAGCAAAACTTTCCTATCGCGTCGGCGGTAAGGTACGGTCGAAAGTTAAAAAAAGGCATTTTCGACCGGCGAAGGAGCACGCTATTGACCTTCGCGTCACGTCGCAACTTTTCCCTTCTCTCACTTTTCTCGAAAATACGCTGTAGATTTCTAGCAGCACCGCCGATGGCGCTAATGCCATGTATTTGGGTTTCGGTACAATCGCGACTTCACGTGCCAATAAGCATCGCGCTACTGCTAACATTAATCTTCGACCCACGTTCCGATCGATTTAATTTACCAGTCTCGAGAGCGATCCTTGCACCGCAATCTCGATATAAAAATGCGCTGCAATGATGCAAATCGACTACGAAACACCCCAACCGCGCTAAAATCCAATATCTGATCGGAGACAAGGGTCGGCGACGAGGTTGAAAAATCCGCCCCCCCCCCCCCCCCCCCCCCCCCCGAAAAAAAGATCGATCCACCGAAAACAAACCGCCTTGAGGAAATCCATCGCGGTAGGACAAGAAGGGAAGAAATGTTTTCCTTTCACCTCTGGCCGGAGTTACCGGGTTTCTGGAGGGAGTCGCGTACGGTGGAGGTGGAGACGACCCATGAAAGTAACAGTGCCTTCTCCAACTCCGCCAACGCGAGAGGCTCCCCAGGTTCGCCAGTCTCGATCTCTTCTCCTCGGAGAACGGTGCTCTTGCTGATACCAACGCGAATACAATATACGCACGGTGTCCTTCGGGGTATCGTTACTCAGGTACAAGGTCGCGAGTGCACCGGTGGTGAATAGGAAATTCGTCGTCAGCGTGCACCAGGGTGCGCCATGTGCCGAACCTGAGGAGTTCCAAGGGTGAAGAAACAATCGAGAGGGAGAATTGGATTGAAAGAAGATGGATTGGGTAAGGAGAGCCCTTTTTTGCGTATCGTTGCGACACGAATGAAACACGAGGGACGAATGGAATGATTATCAATTCAAACGACATTGGTTATCTTTTTGATCTTCTTAAATGTTAGATTTGATCTAACACGATATGACTCGAGGCACGATCCCCGTAGTATTAACACTCTACTGTATCTTAAGTCACAATTCAAACGCCGAAAATGTATTCTGATTATAATACTTTAAACAATTATTTCTAAAGTTTAAAGTTTGTTCAAGAGTATAGCCTTAAAGACATCATTGTCCGCGTCCAAACTAACGTAGTTCCGTTAAATTTCCGGTGCGTACCAAAGCTTTCGATTATTGTTAGAGAAATCCTCATTTTCGGCAAAAGGATTTCGCATTTCCGCAGGACCCACCCTCGAGTCGCGCCTACACACCGGGGTGCTCGCTCGAACGTTGCGAGTGACACTCTTAAAGAATCGCGATAAGCCACGGAGGATACACGCCATTACCAATAAAAAATCATCGTTACTCAATCATATCCTCTCCATTCGAGATCCCATCGAATATCAACTGACCCGCTTTCTCGATATCTCGCACGCTCCATCGTAAACGCACCATTCCCCCCGAATGCACGCGACGCGTGCGCTAAATTACGAATGCCAAGTTAATTGAATCAGGTGAAAAAAGAAAGAAGGAGGGGTTGAGAAGGAGCGACGGGGAAACCCGAGCGGTATATAGAAACCGGGCGTAACTTACGCTCGCGATCGCTCGACGTGGGGCAGGGCTCGGCCATGCTCGAGGAGATCATTCGAGGGCAAGATCTATATGCATATCGAATACCTGGGAACGATCGCCGGCTTCCTCTCGGCGCAGAAGGGAGAGGAAATCTACCGGTTATTCGAGCCGCACCGGGTGCCTTCGAACTGCACTCCGCTTTAAGCCACCGCGCCGAGCAAAGAAGGAGCGAGCGCGTGTGGCAATTCGAGATTGCAAAACTGTCGAGGTCGTAACAATTCTCCTCGTCTCGTTTCCATCGCGATCGGCCCTTTGGATAATGCGACGCGGCTCGTCCGAAGGCGTAGGGAAAATTTTGGGAAAAGCCACGGTACGGTCAAGAAACAGATGTAAACAGACCTTGGCGTGGATAAGCTTCCCGTACGAAGAAAGAAGAACCTCGTGCTCTCGTTACAACGTAAAGCTTATATCCGCTTCCATCTCTAATTAATTCGGTGAATTCTTCGCGTATGAATTGCGATGTTTCCGGATGCATATCGTTAAAACTGATTATTAATTTCCATTTTGTTATCAATACCCGAAGAACGAGTTCGATTGATCGAATTATTCAGCACCAAATTTCGCTAATCTCCATTTTTTGGTACGAGAGAGTCTTAGTTAGGAAATCGAGTGAAAGTGAAACATGTCCGCTCGATAAAAAGTATGAATAATCCTCCGATTATGCGTAATCTGAGTCGGCCAAACTCCTGAAAATTATTTCGTAACCCTGCCGCAATTGGAAACGAAATTTTGTTTACTGCCCCGACGCAAGAATCGTCGGTTTCCCGATGCAACGCCGCCGGGGAATCCCGCGAACGAGCTAAAGCAAGTTTTACGCCGCAAGGAGAATGATTTGGTGCATGACCAGACGCGAGGGAAAACGCTTTCCGTCTCGAGGATATACATATAATATTCTGGATCGCAGCTTCCGAAGTGAAAGCAACGCGCCTCTTTCCTCCCAGGCAGTGGCACACTCGCGTGCATTATTAGTGCCATCTCAGGTGCGACCTTCGAAGTTATCCGCGATGGACAATCCGACCTTCGATAGCAAAACGACCGCACGGAGTAAAGGCTCCGAAGGAATGCGTGAAAGGAAAAGGAGTCGTGTCGGGATGAAAGTTTCAGCCGGCTTTAAAATGGAAAGGAAAGGACGAAGTGGTAGGTGAGGAGGGAGAAGGACACCGAGAACGCGAAGAGCAAGAAGAAGAAGAAGGAGGAGGAGATAATAAAACTGCATCGAGGACGGTCAGCGGTTGACCTTTCAACGAGTGCTTTCATCTCAATCTTTTTTCTTCCCTAACGTCGCTTTTTTTCTCCTCGTCTTCGACTTATCCTACGGATTCCGGTGATCTTGGAATACTAAAAATAGCCGAAAATTTGCGAGGACGTTGAGAAAAAGAAAAAGTTTCTTAGCCGTCAATTTCTATTTACTCGCTTATCTGCGCTGATCCGTTGTTTACCTTCTCGTCCACTAAACTCGAACCACTCAAATTCCATCGAGTCGGACAAAAGGAATTCCAGCAACTATCACCGATCGTTTCTTCGTATCTTTATCGCGGCTCGGGAATTCGGTGATTTGCATATATTTATTATCCTGTTCTCCCATTTGCATCTCCGAAATTCCATCGATACGAGTTTTACTTTCGTTTCTATAACTGGATTCCTGCCAGTTGATCTATAACGCGCCATTCGATCCCCGTTAACGACGAATCAAAACATAAAGAAAACCGTTTCTCGTGGAACCAAGAGATAAGGGAGGAACGAAAGGAAACGACCGAGGCCGCGAGACGAGAGGGAAAGACCGACGAAGAAAAAAAGTAAACACAGGGAGCGATTATCTCTCGATGCACCTCCGGCTCGTCTGAGATTTCCTCGAGTAATTAGAAACAACAATGAAGGTTTAATTAAGGACATAATCGTTCCATTAATTTCCTAGGAAAGAGAGCGAGAGTCCGGTGCCCCGGAGCGAATTCCATGGAAAGTAAAAGTGAGTGAAGCACGGCAGACTTTATCTCCCGGCGACAGATTAAATCGATTTTACGTATACACTTTCGATTCGTGTTTACGGGAATGTGAGTAACAAAATTTACCGGTCGTGAGTGTCCAGGGCCAATTAAACGCACGAAATTCATTGCATTCGTTTCGTCGAGATTAGCGCGCGATTAACGATAATACGTTGTGCGAATCGATGAGGATAAATTACGCTGACTGGTACCACCGTTGGCTCATAAAATAATTTACACTGTAGGTAGGCAAATTCAAATCCGACGAACGCTCTGTACAATAAACCGATCGAAGTGTAAAGAAATAAAAGTAATTATAAAACGATAATACTACTTAAAATAACCTATCTCGTTGGTACTCTGGCATCGTTAGTTAACCTTTTGAAATCAAGACATTGCGGTATAGTTAGAGGTCAATGAAATGTAATAACTCAGTGATGGGTATTATTCGACGTACATATTTAAATATCCACAAGAAGAAAGAAGTCCGTATAATTAATAATAATAATGTAAACTACGTGAAATATAATTTCAGGAAGAAAGAAAGCAGACAAACAGATAAAACACTAATAATTCATAACGATTGTTAAACAATATTCTCCGCATCCTTCTGACAGAATTTAACTTCTACTTCGTTTTTATCTTCGACGGAAACACACAGACGTTTCGAACGAGCAAAAGCATTTTAATCGTCGAAAGAAGTAAAAGGTTAAGAGTGAGAGACACTCCGGAGTCCCTCTCCTGTTATTCCAACCACGTTTCGAGCAGAACAATAAGAACAAGTGGAAGACAGTTAATTTCAATGTAACCTTGAGCATTCGGAATCTCGTTCCCGAAGCGCCGGTAAGTATTCCGGTCGCAAAGGTGAACGGGGTAGCTTGTGCGTCATTTTAACGAGGGTTCGAGAAAAATTTCGAAGGTGAAACCAGTGGGAGATTCCCGTGGCACCTTGTTTTCATAGAACGACGATGGAAGGATCGATCGATAGATCGTTGACTCGAACGCTAAACGTCTCGCGTGACTTTTACGCCAGATACCGTTTCTACGTAGGTATAGCCGATCAAAATTTACATCGAACCTTTCTCATCCTCGCGTCCTCTGCATTACCGTGTCCAACGTTTTCTTAATAATCGATTAACGATTACCGATAACAGATTAAATAATAATCGATTAATGACCATCGACAATTGATTAATTAATAATCGATTGGGTTAATGATCTAAAACGATCGAGGAATTTATTGCAAACGAGCGCGTCGATATGGATCAAATATGGCGTCGATATACCGGATAAGAAACGAGTCGGCGTTAATTTCAATTTTGCTACAAAGTGAAATCGAACGGCGATCATTTTCTTTCTTTTACTCGATCGATTTTGCAACGGCGCAGCGATCGTTCGTCTAGGCTCGCAAATTACGCAAAGAAAAGTAACTCTTAATAATTGAACGACGAACGACTGGTATTAGGCGAACGCCCGTAGCGCGTCATGATTCGCGAGAGGATTAAAGGTCTCGCGGCTGAGGTTGATCCAGGATAACGTAACGTTAACGGTATCGAAACGAACAGTGAAGTCATCGACGTCGACGCACCGTTTAAAATGTCAAACTTGACGCCGTCGTTCACCTCTGTGCATCGCGAATGGAATGCAAATTAATAGGTGTCTTTATTCGGAGATAGGTTAGCAATAATTCTTCGTCGCGTTAATTGCGTAAGACAATTACGCGCGAATTGGAGTGGAATATAATCCACCGGTATTACGCGTTAATTATTCATGGGGGTTACTTTTTTGTTTACCTTTAACGGAGAGTTACGCTAGTTTCCCGTTGCACTAGTACCCGTTAATGTAAATCAGGGACTTTAACTTTGTCAAGTCGGATCGAAAGAAACCGGTTGATATTTCCTGGTGGGATCCATGGCGATAATCGGTTTACCGAACAAAAACGTGTTGATAATCATGTTAATAAACAGATTAATGAACGTTTAATCGTTTCCCGATTTTTTGGAACGTTATCGTAACAGCTGAAGGTGGGTAAGAAAGATAAGAAGAGAGAAAAGGTAGTTGATAAAAAAAAATTAAGCAAGAGAAATTCGATCAAACTTCGAATCGGACATGTCGGTGAATCCGTTGGGAAATTTAATTAATAGAAAAAGACTCAAAACATAGATCCCGGTCGGACTCCCGTCAGACACGTCGAATTTTCCCGTCATTGGATTTTCCGATCGGTGAGTTTTCCGGGTACCCACGTATCCCATGTTCCCTGCAATGCCTTTTCTCTCACGAAAGGCGGAAGACACGGGTGCGTTAAAAACTCAAACGGCACGCGGTTTTCGTGACGGAAATTCTAGTCTACGGGCATCGACGCCTCCGTCGTAACGAGAGCGACTAGACTCAGAACGGTGAATGCACTTTCCTGCAAGAAACGTCCCGTAAAGTCAGCGATAAAGGTAACGAGTGAACCCGACGGAGTACCGGTTCAACGGGACGAAAAAAATTACCCGCTCTATTATACGTCTCGCGACACCTGGGTTTTAAATATAACTTCATAAACGGCTGGTTTATCGTCCGATGTATATTCATAATTCAAGAATTAAATTTCTGCTCGTTATTATTCAGGTAAAACTTTTAAATGATTCTTTTAAAAATGACTCTTATTCTTAAACGAACATCGATTATTAAACCCAAATATTTTTACCAAGAAAATATTCGGATTGGGGGAACTATATATAGTAAAAAGGGATATTAAAACGAATATTTAAAAGATATTTATATAAAGGAATCAGGGGCGAACGCAGCGGGAGTTTTTGGTGGTCCAACCTCTTACCTCCACCTACGAAATGTCAGGAAAAATTTTAAAAATAAATTACTTGACCTAAGAATTTAATAGTTATTTCAAAGTTTTCCACGAGACTTAAAACTAAAATAGATAGATAACCTTTTATTTGTAAATTCAGGATTTTTGTAATAAAGTGTGATAATTATAAACAATTTACATTTTTTCAAAAAACTCCCGCCCCGAAATTTTTTCCTGCGTTCGCCCTTGAAAGGAATATTTAAATAAAAATGGTTAAAACCGCTGTCATTTGTAAATAGTTATCGCGAAAGTTCTCCAACGGAAACAATTACATTAAATTTTCATAAACAAAAGTTCGACAAAAATGTCGCCAAAATAAAAACGAATCTCCCCAATTGACCCATCGATGAAAAGAAATTCCAATCGAAAAACTTCGTCGACCGGATACTTTTGCAATCATCCGAAATACGCGAGAGCGTATGTACAAACTCATAAAAAAAAAAAGAAAGACACAGCGGCTTCCGCCGCGATTATGAAACGATTTCCGAATGTAGCCGGTGTAGCTAGACAAACAGGTGGTTTTCACGCGTTACAGAATATCAATTCCAGTCGAGGCTCCCGCAACGGTATTCGCTTTCCAAGGATCCCGGGGCCATGTAGAAAGTGATTTGACATTTAGAAGGGTCCGGGTGAGCTTTTCGACCCTCCTCGCGTGGAACACCCGTTATGTGCCATTACCCTCGCCTCATCTTCATTGTTTCCACGTCCTCGTACGTTAATTGCAATTTTAGGCGCAGAGCGTCCACGACATTTTTGCAGTCTACGCGAATGGTTGAAAATAATAAATCAAAGGTTCTCAACCCGGTCTACGGGCGATAAATCATTGCGTTACGTATAAACGTCTTTGCCACGCGCAAAATTTAATTACATTCCAATGACCGGTCTATCGAATGAATTTATTTATCGCTAATAATTAGACCGCGGAGGTTCGCGCGTATTCGCGCGTATACGAGTATCAAATTCCTATCGTTACCGGAGAGTTTAAAAAATGTATTTATTTCTTACATTTCACCGAAATTGCAGTGTACGCGAATAAATTTCCAACGACTGGTCTATCGTTGAAATTTATTTACCGCTAATAATCAGACCGTGGACGTTCATGCATATTCGTATATTTATACGAGTATCTAATTCCTATCGTTACAGGAGCAGGGTTTTCAAAATGTAGTTATTTCTTATATTTCACCGAAATTACGTGTATGCGAATAAATTACACGCTTCACGCTCTCCCAGCGTATTCGACTCGGAGGATCCGCTCAAAATCGGTATAGAAAGCATGCATTTTGCATAAACATCCGTGATCCGCTAATAATGCACATTAGCCGAATACGAAGCCGCCCACGGTATGTGGAGCGTCGTGAAAACTCGAGGAAATAAATTTTCCTCCCTCCCCCCGGGGCACGCGTGTCAACCGATGTACACCGGGAAACGAGAACCTAGGTGTTTTCCATCAACTCCGAATCGGGAGGACCTCGCGCGCGGTGGGTGTGGAATGCGCGGTTGGCTCATTAGCCTCCGGCCCCGACGCGCTAATTGTTATATCGCAAGGAATGGCGTTACGACGTAACGTAACGTTAACGTAACGGCGCTCGTCGGCCGAAACGTACGAGAAAGTCGCCGCGGAACGACCGTTCTTTCTTCTTGCTTTCTCTTTACGCGCGCGTTACGTAACGAGGAGTGTCACGGCCTCCGCGGTATTTGTCCCGATACACATATCGTCCTGCTTCGCGAACGAGGAACCCTTCGAACGACGCTCGATCGCACGATCGGCGACGAGCTAGAATTGCCGTGAAATCGTCCAAATCCGAAGCAATTTCGATTATTCACGCTCGATCAAGTGTACGCGCGTCGGTGGTTTCAAAGAAATCGATTTTTTTATCCACTCTGCGTTCGCCGAAAGAACAAAGTTCCGAAGCACGGGATCGCGAAGGTACCCTTCTAACGGGAGACAAGAAACGTTGGTAAATCGGTAGACGGCGAGTATACGGGTATCGGTAAGTCACTTTTGGTGCTCCAGATGTTTCTTGTCGCCACGGTTTTTCGGAAGAAATGTCCGGCACATCGAGGTAAAAGCGTGTGCTTTTTCGGGCATCCGAGATAACGTAATCCCTCAAATTCTACACGACAAAACTCACTAGCGATAACGTTCGATAATACTCTACAAGAACCTTTCCTCTCACCGATCATTTCTTCTCCCCGTGATGCAATTTTGAAACCGAGCGGAGGGAGCAGAACTGTACAGCGAACGAGACTGAGGAGTAAACGGGTCAGAGATAATTATTCACAGACGATGGGGTTTTCGTACTCCATGCACGCCGAGTAAATTAATGCGACGCACCGCTTTTCCGTTGCAGGAGATCCGAGCAGCGACGCTGCTCCTCTACCTGGGCGTTTTACTGGCGACGATTCACCAAGGTGAGTAGTACGTGCTTTCGCAATCGAGGCTTTCGATCGAGAGAAATTTTGTCCCCCCCCCCCTTCCTCCCTCCTTCAACTTCCCTCCACCGAATTAGCATTAGAAACGAAGTCACGACTCATTGGCCGGATCAATGGGTGCGAGTAAATAACAAAAAAATGTTTACTCCCTGACGAGTTCTCGGATAGAATTTTACGAACAGATTCTCGGATGAGGAAACAATACAATTGCGGGTAAATTATCGTTCGAACGATCTCTAGGAATTCGTGATTTCGGTCAAAACTTCTGTGAATCTATTGTCAGTCCTTAACGATTTCGCGTTCCTTCGAGATTTAACCCTCTCGTTGTAGGGCTCAATATGCTTTCTTCAGGGTTTCTTTCAAATCTAGATTTTATCGATGAAATTGCTTTACGTGTCTTCGTTGATATAAAATTGTTCAGGCATCAATGCAGAGTTTTATCAGGATTTCAGTTACCAAAAAGTAGTGACCAAAATCATCGTGATAAAACGTTGCATTAATTTGAACGATGCTCGTCAATTTTGAACATTATAAGGATTTTTTAGCTATCAACGTCATTTACTTTTCAGTTATGAAATCCTTTTACAAATTTGTTTTTAATAGAAGACGTTAATCGGGAGATTATGTGAAAGATGCGATAAACGTCTGAATTATACAATTGAATCCGGTGATATTATTTTCAAACGATCATCGGAATTTCTCTAAATTTTGCCGGCTCGCAAAGATTTTCTCTGCGATCGCGTCCATGTCAGCGAAACGCGGGAACAAACCTTCGCGGGGAGGGGGCAGGGAAGGAAAAAAGGTTACCCCGCTGAAAAGAAAAGAAATCCTCGAAAGTACATTGCGATCACAAAACAGCAACGGCGATACTTAAGGCGAGCCCCCTCGCCTTTGAGTTTCTATCTTTTGAATCTCGTAATCGATACCGTAACCGTTTCCGGGGATAAAAAAGCCATAATCGACGTAATAAGTAGTACTAGCGGTAAACGTGAGATCACGATCGATCGCGAATACGAGTGAGACTCTCTCGGGTAGAAGGGGAAAATCGTTTCGAGCCGATCGTAAAGCTCCGCCTCTCCTTAATGCGATTAACGATCCTTTCTTTCGACCGTTAACAAAAAGAAATGTTGCGAATGGCCTTCCAAAGCGAGATCATAAATCACGAGGAAACGATGGGCGTGCGGTAAAGCGTTTCTACTACCTATGCAAGCTAGGAAAATTAAATAGAATTAACGAAATCTTATGCTTTAGAATTGATCTCTGCAAGGGGGTTGCTCCTGTCGGATTCAGACGTTTTAGCTGATTCGCGTTTCAAAAATTTTAACTATTCGGCGATCGGTGCTGTTCGAACGTTGTCAAAACGAAGTTCGCAAAATAACTACGTAAAACATAATTGAATCGCTTATTTTAGAAACCCACTAAACGCCAAAAAAATAACGCCCACTGCTTTGTGTTTCTTTCGTTTTTGCCCCCTCTCCAGTAAGTCATTAAGCTAAAATGACACTGATATCTGGAAAAGTGAGTAGTCTAGTCCTTTTTGTAATTTTTGGAAGTTTAAAGAAACCATTTGTGTGTCGTCAAACAGTTTTTTTATTAATTATCTTGAAAATTGAAAAAGTGCAATTATAATTAGGGAATTTCTGAAATAAACAATTCAATTTTATGAAACGAAATAAACACTGGTATATAGTGTAGTGAACGTTTGCAACCCTTTCTTCACGAATTTATTTATTTATACAACGTATTTATTTTCAAATCCAACCTTACAAAATACAAATTGTATAGTTGTAGTCATTTATATTTATGACTCTTACAACGTTTTCACGGATCGACGGTTAATTAATCCATTCATTACCAAGTTTGAATGAATTTCAAATTAATCCCGATCGAGGATCAATTCTTACCTAACGATCAGCTGGGAATAGAACGAATTCGCGTTGGAACGTAATCATTATGATTACGTCGAGTCGCCTACGGGAAAATTATGCTCGTTCGCGGGAAGAATTCGAGATTCGCGAGTGTAACAGATATTATCCGCGGCATTATGCCGGGTTCTTACCTCCATTACCGTCGATGTAAGTTCGTTACAGCCGTGAGACTATCGTGGGTGTGCGCGGTGAAAGAGAATCTCGAGCGTTTCTCTATCGGCTATTTTCTTACAGCGGCTCGATCGTTAGTAAGTATCTGCCGCGGCGTAAAATCGCACGGGACTGTAATTAATTAAGTGGGACAGGCCAGGTGAACAGGTGAAACTGTTTCGTCCAGTCTTCCCAGCGGGAAAGGAGATTTTCTTCTGAAGATATATCGAGATCGAAACTGTACTCCCAATAGTGATCGGCAATTGAAATTAAAATCGAGATACACGGAGATCCGCTTGATTCAAATGTATTAAACATTTCAATTATCTTGTATTTAAAAAAATGTACAGCATTGCAGTTACGTGGGCGACCCAGAAACGATCTTACGAACATTGAAAAACCCAGACATTCATTTTATTTAAATAAACATTCATAGAAATGTATAAACTATATACATACAATTTGAACGTAGATAAAATTTGCAAATTGAGTATAGTGAAAATTTGGATAAACTCGGGGAATGTTCCGACTTATTTCGAAATTAGTATCTCTCCTCCCACGCGACAAATGATCGATCACTTAACGAATTTTTTTTATTACCCTCTCTGGACTAATTTATTTATTCGTTACAACCGGTAACGTGATAAAATCGGTGGTCGACCTCGTCCGCAAAACTCTCCCCCGTGGGTGGTCAGGGTCAGGATCGATCTGAATTCTGGGCTCGATTTTTCTATTGTCGCGACCTCGATCGCCGTAACCGGTGAAAGCACCGGGGATAAATCTCCGATCGAAAGTACGAGGCGATTCTTCGGGGCCACCGTTGGACGCGCAAAAATTAGAGAGGAGACGCTAGATATTATCTGTAATTACGTGTCATTATTTGCTCATCGACAGGAACTTACGAACGTTCGACATTAAAATAAAAAAAAATTTATACCGTAGAACAACGAAACCAATGGATGTTCCTCGAAACTTTCGACTGGATATCGACATACCTTCATCAAGATTACCTTTTTTTATACTTTATCCAATCCTTTATTTACGCATTGATCGCCACGTCACCCACATTTGGGTGACAGGTTAGTTGCGGTTCTATAGCCACGAAATAGCAATTTCATTGAATATTGCGTTTATTAACGTCTTACTGAAATGTGATTACGTAATTCCGTGGATTTATTGCTCACCTACAAGAACTTACGAACTCTCGACATTAACATAAAAAAAACGATACCGTGAAATAATGGATCCAATGGATGTTCCTCAAACCTTTCGGCTGAATAGCGTCACCTCTTCAGCAAGATTACCTTTTTTATACTTCATGTAATCCTTTGTTAACGCATTGATTGCCACGTCACCCATATCTGGATGACACGTTAGTTTCGGTACAATAGTCACGGAACAGTAATTTCATTGATATTAAAATATAGGTCATATCGTTGAAAGATACAATTTGTGAGAAGACTCGTTACGTTTAATAAATACATAAATAGCTAAGTAAAATATATAAACTAGAAGAGGACTGGCCGTCTAATCTAAACGCCTAATGAACGTCTATTGATTCTATAATGACTTTCCGTTTAATTTATAAAAATTCAAACATTTTTTATTTATGATACTCTAACACGTGGCTGTTTTCTCCTCGTTAAACGCAACGAAACGCGGTCGAGCTCGGGGACACAGGATTGTCGCGATACACGAATAATCTATGCGCAGCGCCTTAAGGAGAAGCTGCAAGCGTGGAAATTCATACGCAAACCTTTTGCATCGCGGCGAATCTATCTCCGCGCAGAATAAACGAAAGTTCAATCGTGTTTCAATTTCTCCAGAGGCGCGTTTTCTCTCTCGTCCATTTACGTTGCTACGGCTGTCGGTCGTACGACGCGCGTCGATACGTGCAAACGGGCGCGGGCGCTGCGATACTCGTATTAAGGTCGAATTATCGAAACGCACGGTGATTTTATAAATAAGCGCCGTTTGGTAAGTTAATGAAGATGGAAAAGATGAATCATTTTAAGACGTTTCGAAAGATTGCACAAGCATTAATTTAATATTGCTTCGCGTTTCTAGTTGATTTTATTCTGGAAATATATAAATTTAGCTAGATACGGATGTACTTAAGGAAACTGCAATTGAAGAAAATTAATTACGGAAAAATGATTTCTTAAAAAATTGAATAGTCTGTCTTATGAGTTTCTTGTGGAAATAAACACGCAAGGAAATCGTCAAATTAATTGGACGATAAGCATAATCGGATCGCGAAACTAAATTAGAACCAAGGAAATCATGTTACATTCGTTACGCAGTATGATCCTCTTAATTAAAGAATAATAAATATTTCCGATATAATTTATCTCCACGATTTCCTCGAAACCTTATTTTAAAAAAAAGAAAAGAAAAAAAACAAGGAAACTCGATATCACGATTGCCGAGGAATTTCCAGGAAACGCCGATAAAAGGGTCGTCTGCTACTACACAAACTGGTCGATCTATCGCCCGGGAACTGCGAAATTCTCACCCCAGAATATTAATCCGTACCTGTGCACTCATCTGATCTACGCGTTCGGTGGCTTCACGAAGGACAACGCTCTGAGGCCTTTCGACAAGTACCAGGACATCGAGAAAGGTACGATGACCGACGATAAAAAATCAACGTGGAGTCTGCGCGCGAGTAATTCGTCATTTCGGTTAAATCTTCTGTGAATCGATTATCATTCCTTAATGATTTCACGTTCGTTCGACCAAATTGCGATACGAGTCTCTATTCGTTGGTATTAAATTTTTTATATAGATATAAAGAACCCCCGGGGAGTCTGTGCGTGAGTAAAGAATATTCCGATGATTTTTCTTAAAGGTGGGTACGCAAAGTTCAATGGGTTGAAGACGTACAACAAGAATCTAAAGACGATGCTGGCGATCGGTGGATGGAACGAGGGGTCCAGCCGATTTTCGCCGATGGTCGCTGATCCCGATAGGAGGCGGGAATTCGTCAAGAATTCCGTGAAATTCCTACGGCAAAATCATTTCGACGGCCTCGATCTCGATTGGGAGTATCCGGCCTTTAGAGACGGTGGAAAGCCGCGGGACAAGGATAATTACGCCAGTCTCGTGCAGGTACAAAAGGCTTCTTATCGCCGGATAAGGGGATCCACGAGATATTCACCCGAGATTCTCGGTCTCCCCGTGGCTTTTAATTAACCATTCCTCGATTAACGCCGTTTGGGATAATTAAAACCGATAATCCTTGGGTCTCGTTAGTTCCGTTGGCGAGGACTTGGATCTCTTTTACCGTTACTTTTATGTCGCGATGGATCGTTTGTTATTAAGATTGTTATAATGGAACTACGTGAAATATGAGTGGGCCTTAAATTGAGTCTAGTATATTAATTGATTATTCATTATAATTGTCTTGCTACGTTTATCGAGGTTTAATATGAAATGAATTAAATTCATTCGAAGGAACTTCGCGAGGAATTCGAGAGGGAATCTTCGAAAACCGGAAGGTCGAGGTTACTACTCTCGATGGCGGTGCCAGCTGGTATCGAGTATATCGATAAAGGATACGACGTTCCAAAGTTAAACGAGTATCTGGATTTCATTAATCTTTTATCGTACGACTATCACTCGGCCTACGAGCCGGCGGTGAATCATCATTCGCCCCTTTATCCCTTGGAGGAGGACAACGAGTACAATTACGACAGCGAGTTAACGATAGTGAGATTAATCGTTCAAATTATTCATATCATTCAAACAATTCATATCATTCATACCCTTCAAATAATTCGAATCAGTCGAACCAATCAAACCATTCGAATCGTTCAAAGAATTTGAATCAATCGTATCAATCAAACCATTTGAAACATTCAAATCTTTCGAGTCAATCAATAATTCGCATTTTCCGACGTTCCGCGAACTCCTCACGCTGGAATTTTCAGGATTACACGATTAATCATCTCCTGGACATGGGTGCATCCTCGGACAAAATAGTTCTTGGCATACCGACGTACGGTAGATCGTACACCCTGTTCAACGAGGACGCGACTGACCTTGGATCGCCAGCGGACGGTCCAGGAATCGAGGGTGACGCCACCCGGGAAAAAGGATATCTGGCTTACTACGAGGTACGTTTCGTAGTTCTTTCAGAAAAAGGTTTGGGAGTGAGTTGAAATATTCTAAATACGACAAAGCGTCTCTTGCTCTACGACGTCTTTGATCAGTAACCAAAAGAGTAATAGAATAAAAGAATATTTCAATACCTAAAATAATTCAATACAAGAACAAATCGTTTGTACCGAGTTATTTAAATATGTCATAACCACGCGATTCTACCCCGTTATCGCCGAAATAAATAAATGATCCGTTGATAAACGTGGATAAAAAAAAGTCATTGCCGCGATAAGAAACGAGGTATCACTGGAAGAACATTACAGATTTGCGAGAACTTAGAGGCGTCAGACGACTGGGAAGTTATCCAGCCGAATCCAAAGGCGATGGGTCCGTACGCATTCAAGGGTAACCAATGGGTGGGCTACGACGACGAAGAGATCGTCAGGCTGAAAGCCAAGTACGTCAACGAGAAGAAGCTGGGAGGTATTATGTTCTGGTCGATCGACAACGATGATTTTCGCGGAAAATGCCACGATCGACCGTATCCGCTGATCGAGGCGGCTAAGGAATCGCTTTTAGCCGGTAGAACGTAAGTCGCGCAAATTGTGGAATTAATTACTGTAGTTTCCGATTTTTCCCTATCGGACTTCGATTTATTTTAAACCAACGTATTGGCCGGGATACCTTTATTAATGCCAGTACGCGGGAATGCAAAAACAACGGTGGGCGAAACAGAAAATAATTGAATAGTCGATGATAAACGACCGTTTGTATGCAGGGTGAACGACATAACTCGATTGCCTTGAATACCTCGTTTGTTTTTGTCGATTGGAAATAATGTTAAAGAATAACATTATTTGGTTCGAAAACTCAAATAGTTTTTTGAAATTCGAAGGCCATCGGGGTTTTTAAAAAATGACAATTTTTATTTCTATCGTGATGGTATAGTAGCTGAGCTAAGACCAATAAAAAAAAATAAAAATGTGACCTTGAGACAAATTTTTTACGTGCCATAATATATGCTTCTTCCAAGCAAATAATGTTTTCCATAGCATTTTGATGTGCCGTCGAAAACAAGCGAGGCACGCAAGGTGATCGAGTTCGTAGTTCACCCTACGAATATCAAAGAAGAGAATAAATGAATAAGTTTCTGTTGTTTCATTTCCAAGAAACGAATGGAAATATTATTGCCCACCGCATCGTACAATATCCATACTAACTCTGAGTTGCTTATTCTCACTCGTAGGATAAACAATAAATCAGAACGCGGTAGAATAAATGAAAATCTGTTTCTCGATAAAGGAATACGGTTCAAAAATCGAAGCCGCTTGACTCGCGCAAGAAAAGTCGTCCCCAAGGTATACAGAGCAACGCGATAGGAAGAAAATTGACTGGCGGGAGACGAAGCACCACGACACAGGCGCCGGTGACCAGGAAACGCGTTACAACCCCGAGGACCAAGTACCGCACGATCACGCGACCGAAGGTCAGCGTGGAGGAAGAGGAGGAGGAGGAGGAGGAGGTCGAGGAGAAAGAGGTTGATCGACGTTCCTACGATTCGACCTCCGTCGAGGAAGACGACGATGATTCCGAGAGAGGCAATGTCGTCAAAATAGCGGAGAAGAGGGAAAGGCCGAGGCCGAAGAACAAGGGGAGAGCGAAGAGTCGACCGAGTTCCAATCGAAACCGTAGGAAACAGGTGAGGCGGAAGGAGGAAGAGAAGAACGAGGAGTCGAGGGAGGAGTCGCTGAGTAATAAACTGACTACACCCCAGCCACCGACTACTCCCGATCCTGGAACCGGTGAGTCCTTTCAATTTCTTTTGCGTACAATTTTCAACCGTTTCATTGATCTTTTCTGTAACTCTGCGAACGTTTAGTCTCCAAGTCCAGTTTGTGAAGATTAACACGAGTTAAATATCGTGGAAGTTGAGATTTATACCAATTATTATACCAATACGCACGAGCGACAATCGCGTTTCTTCTGGAGTCGTGTCATTCATTTTCGAACGACATCAAAGAATTCTATAATTTCCTCGCAAGTGCCAAAGATTCCATTATCGATAAATCCACTAACATTTGACGGTAGACTTCAAGTGCGAGGACGAAGGCTTCTTCTCACATCCTCGCGACTGCAAGAAATACTTCTGGTGTCTCGACAGCGGTCCCGGTGGACTCGGCGTCGTGGCGCATCAATTCACCTGTCCCTCCGGTAAGCAAAGAAATCCCAAGAGGAACGAACTCGAATCCCACGAGAGAGTATAATCGATTTTCTCGACTAGGTCTGGTCTTCAACAAGGCAGCCGATTCCTGCGACTATCCCCGAAACGTCGTCTGTCCAAAAGCGAAGACGTCGCAGTCTTCGCCGTCGACGACCAGGGCGCCGATAACAGCGGCGACCAGTCGGACGACGTATCTGTACAGCACGACGCGTCGAACTACCACCGAGAAAGCGGAACCCGAAGAGGAGTACGAGTACTACGATGACGACGATGATGAGAGCGAGGAGGAGGTGGTCGAGGAGAAAGAGGAACCGAAAGTATCGACAACCTCGAAGCCCCTTTTGTATAAAACGATTAACAGAAGTAGGCCCACCACCTCTGCTACAACCACCACCACTACGACTACTACTACCACATCCAAGCCGGAACGAGGCGAAACGGAGAAGGAGAAAGTCGTCCTCGGCGAGGACGAAGAGGAGGACCCAAGGGTGATCAAAGAGCTGATCGACCTTATCAAGAAAGCCGGTTCGTAAATTTTTTTTACTCGTTTCTTCTTTATATACCGTTACGTACCTTGCACGAGTGCTAACGAAGATTGAGAATAATTAACCATTTTAGTGGCGAGCGAAAAGATTGCACCTAATTGTAAGCAAAAAATACCGAGCCCAGTTGATCTACGCTGGTCTGCAAAATTAACGATCTTGAAAATCTTGAAACTTTATGATAAAAAGTTGTAGAGCGTTCCATTTAGGCTCGTTTTAAAGCGCGAAGCTTCTACTTTCGTCCACCGCTGGCCATTTTTCCCTAAGAATTTGCAATTTATTTTGAGACAGTGTTCCCTCGCAATGCAAATAGCGAGGCAATAGCGATGAACAATGACATCGTTGGCACTTTTCGATGCTGTTGTTAAGCCCCATATATCGTTGTTTGGCACTATAACGGTTCAGAAATAATAACACTTGCAACGTATTTATAAGAGCGAGTTACGTTTTCAACTTTGGAAAAACAAAATACCGTTGTAAACTTTCACGCGAATCGTAACGAAAGATTTCATCACAGTTACTTCGGTCAATTCTTCTTTCACTAACATTAGACATGCGGTAATGCATTTGCAGAAATGATATTCGCGATCGTAATTATTTGTAACAGGTGGCATCGAGCAACTGGAGAAGCAACTACTGTTCCAGGAGAAGAATTCCGATACCGTGACAAACAACGAGCGCGTAACTCCGGCGACGATCAGCCGTAGTTTGTACGAGCGAGTTCTGAGTCGTCAAGCGAATAAAATCGCGGGACAACGACCGACTTCCAGCAGGACGAATTTCGCGAACGGGCCCGGAGGAGCGCAATTTGAAGGACTCGACGAGGTTCCGGAAGTGAAGAGCCTGAGGCGCACGTATAAGCATCAGTACGTGAACATCGAGAGACCAAAGTACGGAAGATCGTTTGTAAAAAAGAAACTTAGTACTTTACGTCAGATGTGGAGATTTGCGTTTATTTGTTATTAATAATTATTATCTGACGCAGAGCGTCGACAAAGGAGCCTCCGGTTGACGACGAGGAGATTGAGGAAGACGAAGACGAAACCGACGTCGACAACACCGACGTAGCTTCGTCGGAAGAACGAACCGTCAGCAATCAGTTCTTGACTAGTTCGACGCAAAGAGCGACGCCGAATTACGTCAACATTCGTCGTGCTCGACCTTCCACCACGACGTCTAGGTAATCTTATCGATTGACATTGGTTTTGATTAATGACACGGAGATATATCGAGCCTAATGTATTCAAGATATTTTAGAGTCAACGATGACGTGATTTTAATTTATTATACGATAATTTATCGGCTGTAATATATTCAAAATTATTTTAGAGTCGAGAATGACGTGGAGGAGAAGAAAGAGGAAGCTGAAGAGGACGAACCTCCTCGTAGACGAAGACCTGTCACCTTCAAGTAATTTATATTAACCCGATATGAATGAATTGAATTAAAGTCAAAACATGAGGCACCGAGTACCAATTACTTATCAATTCCAGGAACATCGACAGTAATAAAAGTACGGAGGACAGCTCAGAATTGGAGTCCCATGTGACCGGAAGCGAGGACGCCACGCCAACGACGAAATCTAGGTTCCTATATTCTTAAACCATCCTACTTTTTGTCTCAAACTTTATTGTTAAATGGAAACGTGTTACGCTCTGGTTTTGAAACTTGTCTCAGGTACGTCAACGTTCAGAGATTCCGGAGCACCACGGCAAGGACGCCGGAGGACGCGACGACGGAGAGCGCCGCCAATTCTCCGATTCAGGAATCCACCACCGAGTCCTCCGTGTCAACAAAAACCAGCGACCTCGAGGACGAATGGAATTCCGTTTCGAGCACCTCTTCGCCGATCTTGTCCTCGACGTCGATCATCGTCTCCACCTCTGTCGATTCCATCCATGTGATTTTCCCGGAGAACGTTTCGACGATCGCCGCGCTCCCCGAAGTCAACGCGACGACGGAATCGGTGAAGCTGGTGGAGGAGTCCGCGACGGAGATACTGTTGACAACGGCGCCGGCTAGCTCCAGTCAGACGGTGACGTCGGTATCCATCGGCAGGATCACAGCGGGAACGGTATCCCAGCCCAGACCGTTTGGATTCACCAGAAGAAACAGACCCGCGGCGACGCCGGAGGTGGCCTCGACGACCCCGTTACCGTCGTCCTCGAACGATCAGACGCGCTCCAAGGTGAGTATATCGACGCGAAACCAAACGCGAGCGTCCTTTCTGGTAGGACGAGGTCGAATAAGGCCGAGACAGGAGTCCGTCGATCGGTCGGTCGAAAACGAGCAGGTGGAGAGGCCACGAACCACCGTCGATGAGTCATCGGCGGGTGTTAGAGAGACTGGGAGGTCTAGATACAGAGGAACCAGCAGGTTCACGCCGCCGACGTTTCGCGGGAAGCAAGAGGAACCGGCGGCGAACTCCGTCGGTGAACGGGGTCCGACGAGGACCAGCAGCGAAACTCCCAGGAGACGGTTCCGAAGACCCAGTTCGAAGATTAGCACGGAAGCCACGAGGAGCAATGAGCTGGAGGACAGTCCTATAGTGAGAATCGCACAGGAGAAGAAGGGTAGAAGAGCTTCTACCCTAAGATCGAGGAATTCGGGAAGTAACGAGGAGGAGAGGGAAAAGGTCACGAATATAAAGGTGTTCAAGAGACCGACGGTCAATCGCGATATTTACAGTAGAACGAAGTACGCTAATAAGAGGAACAACGCGGACACCGAGGAGCATCGGATCAACGATGATACGTCGCGGCAAGTCGATCAGGAAGATAAACTCGCGTCGCCGCTTCTTTACGCGACCGCGTCCACGTTGTCCTTCTTGGAGGCGATCAATGGGAAAACGAATAGTTCCGTGGGAATCGTTACGACCTTGGCACCGATTACCGAGAACTCCGCGGACGAGGTTGATGGAATTTCACCTGTCGGGACGACGACGGAGGCGGAGGTTCAGGCCCAGGAGACTACCCTGGATCCCGGTATCGAGGCGAACACCGTCGACTCGATCCTCACCACAGAGTCAACGGTCGAGAACGAAGTTACGGCGACATTCGGTAGCGTCTCACAGGCGGTCCAAGGTTTCGAAGATAGAAACACAGAGATACCGATAACGACGGAGAGAAACCCGGTAGTTCAGAGCGCCGATGTTGATCTGATCAAGATTGTGTTCAATACGAACATGGCTAATCCGGCGGATAAAGAGAGTAACGGCTCACCGATTCCAAGGAGAAGAAAGGTTTTGTTGAGAAGGAGACCGGTGGTGTCTAGCAGCCCAGCTACGGATGAAACGGGAGGAGAGAAGCAGCTTCCACGTAGAAGGAAAGTGATTAAGCGTTTGCGACCGGTAAACGGCGATCCCGCCTTGAATTCCGCTGAACTCTCGTCGACGGAAGTGGAACAACTTTATTCTAGGTCAACGACCGTTGACGCAGACGAAACCAAGAAGTTGGCTGGCGATGAGAAAGACGTTACGAGGATGGAAGACGCGACGGAGGCTCTCGATTCACCTACCACGGAGTACGCAAAGACCGATTATAATTCGATCGATGACATTTCCAGGGTGACCTTGGAGAGTCCGGGTAGCGGCACAACGATCATTAGCGAGGACATGCTCGATCTTTACAGCACCACACCGACAGCCACGTTGTTCGAGGAATCCACAAAGTTGGGCGTCACCGAATTCTGGACGGGAAGCGATAAAATAATCTCGGAGACGGAGCGAAGTGTGACGGAGCCTGCCACGTCGACGGCTTTTATCATTAATTACACGGAGACCGACAACGTTCTTGAAGAAACGCTGCTGCCGACCTCGAAGGCGGAAATCCCATCGACCACAGTTCCGAGTCAGGTTACACCAACGATCGAGGCTGATCCTGGTAGGTTGCAACCTTACAATCGAACGAGCGACTCGAGATACGTCCGAAAAAAGTTCCTTCGCAGACGTCCCGTTTCGTCCTCGGAGAACATCACCAGTCGCTATCCTCCGATTTCCAGGACACTCTACCGCGTCTCTTCGACGACGGAGAGAAGCGACACGGAGAACGTATCTAAGAAACGCAGAAAGAGTCTATTCGTTCGTCGTAGACCGGTTTCTTCGACAACGCGAACGACTCAGTCCATTGAAGAGGATCAAGGTCTAATAGAGGAAGAGGATGAAGTGGAATCAGAGAGTCGGATAGGATTGGAAGAAGGTATCTCAAGGGTGACGGTTCTTCCCGATAGTTCCGCCGCTAGGGAGGACTCTTCCCAATTCTGGAGTCACTATACAACGGCCGAACCAATCCTGAAGAGTCAAAGTGATTCACCGCAGTTTGACTTATCTGACGATACGGTTCCCCTCGAAAATCGCGAAACAGCTGTAGAAAGTCAAGACGAGGAAGCGAATCGTTATAACGTGCGTAAGCCGGAATTCCGTCCTCGATACAAAGTTCCTGCGTCCCTGAAGAAGACGCTGGGTACCCAGGAAGCGTCCCCAAGGACTCTGCATCACGTTGACTCTTCCCCGGAGGAGTCTGAAGAGACACCGGAAACAAATGACTCTAGGTCGAGGATCCAAGGTTTCCGTCAGCCGAGGACACGGTACAAGAATCAAAACGAAGACGCCGAAGAGGAGTCCTTCCTAGAAGCTACGGAGTCCAGCCTCGACTCGTCCACGCTAATCCCAAGGACCCGTTTCTACATCAAAAGGCCAATAACGACCACCGAACAACCGGTCACGGAAACACTGATTCCCGCCAAGAAGTTCGACTACGTGGCGGACGCTCATAGAAGGCAACAATCCCTGCGAACGACTCCACGAACGAACGAGGACAACGACTCTTCGAAAACGTCCAATGACGAACGGGAAGAGATCCCAAATTACGTTGACACGGATTACACGACGCCGTCCATGAAACCTCAGGTGACCAGGCTGGTGACGTCCGTCGAGGAATCGGCTACCACGGAGAGGCAAAAGATTCTGATCAAGACCAAGTATTCGTCCTTGACGTCAACAACTAGAATTCCGGTTCAGAGTACCATGAGTAATCGAGGAGAGCATCTCGCGACCACTCTGCCGACGATTTCGGACACCCTGGAAAGATCGACGAAGGAGTCTGCCGGTGATAGGACCGCGGACGAGTCGCTGAACGAGATTCGTCAGGGTGTAGAGAGATCTACTTTGTCGATAGAGGGAGAGTTCCTTTATCGCGACGGTAGATTCACCACCGAATCCCAGGAGTCGTCGACGATCGAGATCGAGTCCGTCTTCAACAACTTGATCGCTGGAAAGGAGTCTTAGAGAATCGCGAGTTATCTCGCGAATCGTCGATATTGTACATAGGAAACATGATCATCGTCATCGAATATTCGTGAACCGTCAGCGCGATGGCGAAAGGATTTTAATTTCACACGAGGAAGCAAGGATTTTTTTTTCTCTGCATCGACGTCATCCATCATCTTCAACGCGCAGATTCACGAATCCATTATCATTGCAGTACCACAGAATCATCGCGCTCATTCTCATGCAAATAACACATTCGTAAAGGAAAGGAACTGATTTCTCTGATAAGAAGATTTGCGGAAAGAATCCAGCAAAAATAAAAAATTCATAGGCAATTGGAATACCGAGGATTGATTATTCTCTCCGTCTTCTCTGTCCCTTTCTTCTCCCCCAGATCAGCCGAGATCAAGATAATCCCCAGGTTGCGGACGAAAAAGATACAAGATGGAGGGAGAACGAAAGGGGGGGGAAAGACAAAAAGGGGGGAAAAGAAAAGATCCCAGAGGACCGCCGATAAGCATGCTGCCTTCTTCTGATTTTCAGGTCCCCAGAACGGAAACTGTGAGGCTACCTACTCTCAAGGAAGTCATTCGTTATCAGAGCAACGATTATGCCAACGCTCGGTCATCGGTATACTTGAAACTATTTCCACCCGACGCGAGTAACGACATTGACGCGATACTGTTGCAAAATCACGATGAATCCAGTTTATTCGCGAGTGAGAATTCGGCGGACTCTGTCCTCGTGGTGGATTCTGTTCCGAGTCACAACGGAAGCGATGATAACAATAAAGGAAACGATCGGGACGATGGCCTGTTGACAAAGATCCCAAAGATAAAGGGCAAAGGATTTTCTTTCGGGGGAGACGACGTTCGTATGAACGACGTTCGAGATAACATCGATAACGAGGACGACGATACCTCGGCGAATGAGAAAGGAAAGATCAGGATCGATCGAAGCGACGACTCGTCGACGACTACAACGTTCAGACCAACGACTATGCATGGACCCCCTCTCGTTACATTGCTTTCGGGTCAAGTTCCTCGTGGTTTCTACGTGACGAAAAGCGATCGGGATGATATCTCGACGACGAAAATGAATTTAGGAAAAATTGATAACGATACGCTGTTAACGAGGGAGTCGGCGAGCGAAGTTACATCCTCGAGAATGGAAATTAACGAAGAATCGGAAGTTAAAGAGGAGCGATTGAGTTTAAACGGTGGAAAAACGAGGACAGAAAGTGTTATTAAAAATGGGGGTGCGGGGAAGACTCCTGACGATAGTAAAGAATATTCTACTACCGGGACAACAATGGACGTTAGCGAAAATGTTCGCGATAGAACGCAAAAAGTCCACCGTGGGGCTTTGAAATTTTCGAAAGCACCGACTGCTGATCGGGTGACAAATACGAGTAGAAGCAGAGGTAGAACGAGAAGTAGAGGCAAAAACAGAAGCGCTACAAAATCTTCAAATGTAACGGTTCCCGAAGTCTCATCGATCAATGCGGCTCCAAGAACTGCGGAAATTTTAGAAGAATCGACTTCGCCTGCTTCTACGAGTTTTGGTACTAGCGTAAATGTATCTGATAGTACGGTATTAATGAGCACGACGACTATCGTGGCGTTGAGTGATTCGAGTATTCCCGGGACTATCGCATCTTCAATGGAATTTGAAAATACAACCGCAGTTTTGGAAAGAGAGGTTTTGACTACTACCATTAAAGATTCCAATACGGAATTCTCGACTACCACAGCAGCGCCAGGTACAGAATTCTCGAATACCGACGCTGCTTCAACGACCGAGTCTTTAACTACTATGGTATCATTGATAAATAATGTATCGCCGACAGTTCCGGGGAATCCGAACGAATTCGAATCCACAATTATTTTAAAGAGTACCGCAAATTTAGAGCAATCGCTAGATTCTACTGAACCGTCGATTACCGAAGTGCCTGTGGTTCCAACGACATTCGCAGACAAAGAATATTCTGAAACTGATAGTACTGAGAGCACAAATATAGCGAATGAATATGTAACTGGTAAAGATGAGAATCTGAAGAGCGTCGAAGTAGTTACATCGAATTTATTGAAAACTACAATCGTCGATCAAGATCTTCAAACAACGACCTTGTTGCCTGAATCACTTCCAACCACCGCTGAACCTTCGGTTGCCAGAACCGAAAAAACAACGGGGAACATTAATAAAGGCAAACGCCGACAAAGAATCCGAGTCAACGCCTCCCGGGACTGGTTTGGAGAGAAAAATGGTAGAAGAGGGAATACTAACCGTCGTGTCGTTCATCGACCATCGAACTGGAGTCAAGAGAATCGCAAAAAAGATATCAGGCGTCGCGTAATCATTTACAGAGGTCGAAAACGTAGACCGGATAACGTTACGAACGACACGGTTCTCAATGATGCCGAGCACGGACGTCAACGCGCGAAAACGAAGAGCAAATCCGAGGAACTCGGGACAACGACGATGGTTCCCGATCCATGGAGTTCCACGGTTAAGATAAACGATGAAGAAAACTTGCACGAGACTGAGACAGACAACGCAAAGAGGCTTGTATCGAAAGAGCTCGATGCCAAAGAGGAAACCACCGACGTAGATCTTCGGGATCCCCTTCGGATCGAGGAGTATACCGATAAACACGTAACCGAGGTCAGTTTCCAAAACTTTCAACCTTACGCGAAAAAACACACCCGTTAGATGCAAGAGTCGAAGGCACAGAATATAAAAACAGCATAGAAAATAAAATAACAATTCTGTGGGTGTACTACTATGGTGTACGTTAACAAAACGCTCGCTATCCTTCACGCTTAACTAAAACAAAGCGAAGCAAAGTGGATCGCGAGTTACGACAAAAAAAAAAGCACCGACGCAAAGTAAAACGTTGCTCGAGAAAGCAGAAGTCGTTAACGATGTATGCGTACCTGCACTGCTGTGAAAATAACAATCCTTGCGACCCGGAAGACACGTGTCCAACGCTTTATATTCTCGCCTAACCAAATGGGAAAAAAAACGAAGTGGTGCGCGAGCGATGCATTCGAACTCGAAAAACATCGCCGACTGACCTCGCCGCTTGGTATCAAAACAATTCTGCGAAACTACTCATTGCCTGAATCGCCTTGAAATAACAAATCTTTATCTCCTCGATCTTCGAACTAAAATAAAAAAACAAACGCACTCTTCTCGCGTTACACTAAATGGAACTGACGCAAACTGATTTCTTCCTTGGCATACGATTAACGAGGAAAATAATGGAACTCGGACGGCAATATCTGTCTTTCTCTCTTTCATCCTTCAAAAACGCAAAAAAAAACATATACGAAAGGAATGGTACGTGTATGGAAGAAACGATGGGAACCTGTCGCCGCAATGCATTCTTATCTTCATCTTCTTCTGGCGCTCCTATTTTTCGTTGAATTAACATAACTTTTCCTTTCAAGAGGCGCGTTTCGCACGTTTTAAACGCGCCCGTGCTACGCTTATTTTGTATTGTATTTTAATGCTTGGCCACCGAGTCGATGATTAATCTGGGGAATCCCAATGAGGATAGCGAAACGGAGAATCGATTATAATTCGTTTCATGCTTGGTAATCGTGATCAGTTGGTAGAAGATTCATTTTTTTAAGTCAACTGTTTCTAACATTTGCCATTGAAATTGATTAAAATATTATTCTTTGTTGCAAAGTAATGTGCGGAATGCAATTGCTTAGGTTAAGAAACAAATTCATCGGATTGCAAGGGGTTAACATCAACGTACAGTTCATTGATCGTATTCGTCATCGATCGCTTCTTCTCTAATTAGTTTATCTGCATTTCCTTTACGGATCGTATACAGCTTTTGTTCATAATAGCTCCCACGTAAATAGAGATAGAGAAATTCCCGATCGAGAAGCAAATCGGCCAGTCTTTTTAGACAACTTTAAAAAAGATAGTCAATATTCGCGTCGTTGAAAAACCGCCCCATTCTATGTACGTTCCTGCCACTGAACTCGAAACGCCCTTCGCGTCGTCTAATGGAAGCATAGACTTGAAATGTCAGACATTCTTGCGCCACGATGCCTGACGGAAAATGCGTCATAATATAATTCTAACTGGCATTTTTTTCACGGAAGTTTGTTATTTATACGATGGAGTATACGACGAAAGCTTGTTTCGAAGAGTCACGCGTCATTACTCTCAAAATTATTCGAATTACGAGCATAAGAGTATCCTTGCGCTGTATCCGCCATTACTGAATCTACGCCGCCCGGCTTCTCTTTCGGAAATTTTCATTCAAAATCGAAATATTCACTCACCGTTTTGTAGCTTCGCTCTAGAATACAATATGTGTCTCCTCCGGAAACAGGTGACGCCTCCTCGAACACTCGGAGGTCCATTGTTAACCAGATTAAGGAAACCGGCGTCTTCTACTTTGTCCCCGATCAACGGATTAACAAATTCGCTCATACACCAACGAAATATTCGCCCGACGGATGCAGTTGCATACTCCACGGAGGAGACACTCGGTAAGTTAAACGACGACGATTGATACAGCACGGTATACTATTAATCGAAGAATTCAGGGAACGCGATCCGCGGGAAGAATGTGCACGCGATTCGAATTCACATCCAAGCCGCTCCGGGTATCGTCGAGCACCGATCGCGGTGGTGCGCGGCGCAAGTTCTAACGTGAATGCGCATGCGCCGTTCTACCACGCGATGATACGAACGTTGAATACCACGCGAATTCAAATTTCTTTTATTATACGCATTTGCAAATGCGGTAAAACGTTGACCATTCAAATACTAATGAACCCCAATGTTCGAAAATATCCAGTATGGTATTCAAGACTGTAATATGACTATAAATATTGTTCCAGATACCACGGAAGGAAAAACGGAAACGCCGAGACCCGAGAAGGATCTCGATCAAAGTAGTCGGGCGCAAGAAGTGGCTGTTACTTTGGCCGTACCACCTACGTCGGAGTCCTCGGGTACACTAGCTAATTAAATACCAAGTCATCAGACTTTCCGATCAAACTATGCTAAAAAAGATCACGTCATGTTTAACTCGTGTCTGTTCACGGGCCACCTGTGGGATAACTATCCATCACATCTCGATTTCTCGACTTGCGAAGTTCTCTTATCTAACGACGTCTAATTCGTACATCTTTTTTTTCATCTCTTCCTGGTACACACACGAAAACCACCACGAATCTCTGGAGGAAATCACGGTGTCATCGGACTAATCATCACGTGCCTTTTTTTCTTAAAAGGACTGTTGGGCTGATAATCGGAAACATAATCAATTCATCGTACGACGATCTTTAACTGGTCGACGTTTCATAGATCGTTCGATCATTCTCTTCATCCTACCTCTACGATCATATTTCTCGTCATCATCATCATCATGCGAACCCTATTACGCAACTGTGTCTTAATTAATACGTGGTATAAATACTAATGGAACTGTAACTCTCCCCTTCACTCTCTGTGTTTCTCTCTCACTTTCAAAAGCATCACACCTTGCGGAAAATTATACTCCTCGCAATGGATACGTCACGTACGTAACTAATCCATCTACTGTTCTACCGTATTGGCTGATGGGATTCGATGGTCGCATAGCTTCTAAATGTCTATCCCTCTCTCTGTCTTTCTCTCTCTCTCTCTCGCTCACACATTCTCCCCTCTCGTTCTTCTCTTTCTCTCGAGAAAATCACTAATGAGATTAAACGATCAGGTCGAGTACCGTTAAAGGAGACGTTAAGGCGCAGGATAAGCACTACGCTATCGCCTAGATCAGACTTCACGACAAGTAGAAGCCCCCTGAGACACACCACGGTTGTCAGAAATCGACAAAAGGCAAGGGCGCAGGATAGAATTCCACAGAACGTTACGACGAGACCTAGACGACCACCCGTTAGGGATTACGACTATTACGAGGACGAGGAGGAACGCGTGGTAGGGAAATCGTCGTACAACGGGAAGCTCTTCCTCACGAGCAAAGGCACCGTCCGATGCTTGGACCAGGGTAACTTTCCCCATCCGTACTCCTGCAAAAAGTTCATCACATGTGCCAGGATGGTAAATGGCCAGGTAATCGGAGCGGAGTATACCTGTCCTGATAAATTGTCCTTTGATCCAGTCGGCGGTATCTGTAATTGGTCCGCTGGGCTTGGCTGTAAGGAATAACACATCGAGAAAAGTTTAACCATGAATCGGACACGTTTTACATGATATCTGACCGCGATAAGAATTAATTATTTATGAGTTTTCCCCGGAGTTGAACGAGCGACCAGTGAAATGGATAAAAACTCTAATGGATTGATACTTATCCGCTTGACTTTTCGAGATATCGTTCGCACGATGGGCCGAAAGATACTGCAATTTCATTTCCTCTTCTTTTTTTTACGAGCGCATATAGCCATAACTAAGTGGAAACGAAGATCAGTGATATTATCGTTAATGGTTTCTTCGTGTAAATATTATCGAATTATTGTATGTAAATAGAATAAGATAACGCGATTAACTTATGCGTAACCGTAAGACCGAGCGATGCGATAAACGAAACTTCTGGTTTCTTCTTTTCTTTTTTTCATTTTTCAATGTACACGCATCTCCGAGAACTATCTAAGCTTAAAATTAATCGATGATACTCGAACGTTGTATCTACCGCGTAGAAAAAGATTTTGTATGTGGAATAAAAGCATCGTTTAACCACACTGTTAGAAATTTTTATTTGAATATCCAGGAAATCTTGTTTCTTTGTTATAGTTACCCACTCGGTCGGATCGTAGCATGGGGACCCGATTAGAAATATGTATATTTCCCCTCCCCTCCAAGCCCCTCTCCACTGCCTTGCTATTCCTTGCACGCGAGATAAAAAAATCTATGAAACTTGACGGTCGTCGTTGATATTGTTATTCTCTTTTTCAAAGATTTTTTTATTTTCTCGTATTCTCGTTTTACAATATTACTTTGTTATTAAACTAGTTTAGGAAGATGAAGTGGGCAAAACAAGTAGAGTAGTCGATAAATGTAATTGCGATGCGAGACGGCTTCTTGGGCGGACTTTTAATTTAAATTAAAATAAGAGTTACATTTAAATAAAGTAAAATTAAAAGAACCGCAATTGTACGTATATACGCAGCTAGAAATGAGAATGTATACGTGTGTAGAGTATGACACTGTGTCACGTACATTGCGCGGGGAAAGTCTTTCCTCGAATAGTTTCCGAATTTAATTACGTGAATCTTTTTCAATTTACTCCCATTTTCCTTCGTGTTTCGTACACTACCGACTTCGTTTGGCGTACGTGCACGTATTTCATAGTGCGTGTGCGTGTGTGTTTGTCGTTGTATACTGTTCGATAATGATTTCTCTGTTTCTCGATGATTTCGTCTCTGTAAAGCACAATACTTTCGAATATAAGACAAAGGAATGAGAAATTAAGTGAACTCTCAAAACGCGTTAAGATAGACATTGATAAAGCATTAAGCCTCAAGCGAAAAAAAAAGAAAACTTACAGTATACTTTTCCTTTCGAATAAGTAATTGCAATTCACACACGAGCATCTTTTATGATCGCATACATATATGTATTATATATATATATTTATATTTATATATATATATATATATAAAATGACTTGGACGACGATGATTCGACTAAATGATTGAAGGCTGCGAGTGTAAATTGTGATCTAATACCATGACACAAGAAATGGCAGCTGCTGTTCTGTTCTTTCCTCTCTTTCTTTCATTTCGTTTATCATTTCGAAATTTTACACATTAGATACCTATATTACAGTGGCCTTTCGTATTTATCACTTCCCTCAAATATTTATAAAAATAAATACCTCGAAAAAGTGGTTTTTCCTTTACTACCGTAATTAATTATCGGAACGATAATAAATAATTATTTAATTCAAAATAAATAAATAAATTTGCTTTCCTTAGCGTCGTATTCGCTGTATATTATTAATGTACGATCTTTACGAAGAGTATAAAGACGGCTTGGTTTTCGTTTAAAACACGTTGCGCCGCCGTCATAAAAAAATATGAACGTTATATATCGATTTCGGGCGTATTTATGTTTTCTAGATCCTTAGCGAGAACTTCGACTTGTATTTGCAAGGACTCCCCCTTACCCCACCCTAAATATTCATTATCGTTAATAATCTAAATTTATACACTTACTGAATGAATCATCAGTGTTATTGTGCGAGGACCTCGAACTGTGTGTGTTTCGTTCGCTGCTGAATTTTTGATACTTCACCCTTCCGAGTAAAACCAGTAGAATCGTTCTTTTGACGACGGTACGCGTATTCGTGAATGGTGTATATTCACACTTTTTGATTTAACGTGTATGTAAATGCTTAGAAATGTTTTTCAGACCACCAGAATTTTCAGACCACGCGAAAGAAACCCACACACACAGCATCGACGCCCATGATAAGTAGATATGACGAATTATTCGACCGCGTTCTTTTTTTTGTTGCTTTTTCTTTGATTTAAATACAATACTCGCCATTTCTTTTGCGGCACAGCATCGTTCTCTTTTTCACTTTTCCGAAATGTTCCCGGAAAAGGAAAGGCTTTTCTTGGTTTCTTTGTTATCGGTACTCGTGTTATTCTGTTCGTTTATCTTCCACGGGGACGCTTTTATGTACAATTGAAAAAGCTTATTCGTTATTAGGATCCGTTGTAGGAGGAAACTCCTCGCTGTGGCTATCCTTTTAACGTTAAGGTCTCCGAGATTAGATACTTATTGTCACTGTACAAACTTATTTAAGTACGAGCCACCTTCCACGAGCGTTACCCCATTTCCTCTTCTTCTTTTTGTATTTTTTTTCTATTGGCATGCTTTGCTAGTAGGAGGTAGACAACTTGGTAAATACCGGCGTATCAAAATTTATCGATATGGTACCTCAGATTCCTCGGCGTTAAAGCGATATCACATGCGTGATCCGCCGAAGCTTGCGACGTATTTAGAGCCCCTTTCATTTTGTTAGTTGTTTTTTTCCAGCGATTCGAAGCTTGACACTGCCCATTTTTGTACGTGTTTATGTGATCAATATGAAGTACTCCTCTTCTACATAACGATTATTTCTTTGAATCGTGACGAGAACCCGCGAAGGTGCAACGGAGTACCGAATTGTATTGTAACTTTTAGGTATTATTTGACCTGCCTCTCAAGTGGGAATCGTCCAAAATGTATATCCCCGTTTTTGATATGTCGTTTTACAAATCTGACTCTCCGTAGAGAGCGGTGGAGAAAGAGCGGTAATCTAATGCACCAGGAATACCGTTAGGCCCTTTGTACGGTGGCATTCGTTGGATACAATATTCAGCTTGGTCAGGTGGTAGTTCTCTCCTCAATTCGTCTGGCAGGATGTATGGCTGTAAAACGAAAATTAACAATATAATTGGTTAAACACTCGAATTTCTTTGATCATCAAGTAAATCGCAGTGTTAGAGAGATAAAATGTCAAACCTTATCGCCGGCAAGGATGCGGAAGCTGTCGATAACTTGTTCGGCCGTATCGGTATCCGTAGACTCGCGCGTCATGAAGTCCAAGAACGCATCGAAGTGAACGTAACCAGAGTTATTAGGATCGACGATAGCCAAGATACGTTGGAAATCGATGTCGCCTTGCCTGTCCTTTCCGATCGAGTATCCCAAAGAAACGAGGCACGATTTGAATTCGTCGGGCGCCAGTCTGCCCGTCCGGTTCTTATCGAAGTGATTGAAGCTGCTACGGAATTCATTCAACTGTTCCTGCGTGATGCCCTTGGAGTCTCTGGTGAGAATCTGATTCTCGACTTCGTTGATGTTACGATTGATCGAAGTTAGCAGCTGTTCCCAACCAACTCGGAGCGTCTCCATCGTGTACTGAGTGTAGCGGTTCTCGAATATCATGCCCTCTTGCACGGCTTGATGGATCTTCTCAAGTTCCTCGAGGTGGGCTTTGTATTGATAGACCGCTTGCTCGTATTCCTTGAGACGATGCAGCTGATCTTCCAGAGTGCCCTGGAGTCCAAGACCAATAGCTGTAACAGCGTCCAACTGACGTTCTATCCATGGTCCAACGGCGTTAGCCTTCTCCGCGAACTGTCGCCGAAGCAATTCGTTATTCTGTTGCTTGCGAAGCTCAGCTTGTAGCGTGCCGTCGCGTTGCGGTACGAGTTGCCTAACGTCGCTCCACTTCTTAGTCAGATCCAATGCAGTGAGAGTGGTGTACGGATTCTCAAGACCGCCAGGAATCTGGAACTGTTTGACTATCGACTCAACTTCGCGCACCAATCCCACGATCGCATTGTATTCCTTGTCAGCCTCGCCGAGGGTCGCTTTGAAAGCGGCATGGGCATCCATCAGGCCTTGAATTTCTTCCATTGTGTGAACGATGAACATATCTACAAGATCTTCCCTCGTTCCGTCCAGCCAGTTGTTAAATGGCTGCAACGGGCACACGATCTCAAATTAGATGCTAACGAAAATCGGTGAGAAGGAACTGAATGTTAAGTGATACGTACAGCAGCTCGTTTCGCGAACTCCAAGTGCAAAACGTCGATCTTCTCGAGAATGCGCTCGGCTTCGTCTAACGCCTGACGTCTGCGCTGGGTAAGGGTACCCAAACGATCCCATTGATCACAAATTCGTTGGCATCTAGCATTCACGGACGCGCTGTCGTGGTACTCTAAAGTACTAAAATAGAAATTTTAATATTACGAGTTTATACAGGATTGAATCGTTTTAGGTGTGAATATTGTTGTTTTTTTTTAAATTACTTAAGTTCCTGCGCAATAGCAGCTATCTGTTCCACGCGATCTTGATGAGCAGCGAGATCTGATTCGAAAGCTTCGTGCTTCTTCTTCAAAGCCTTCAGCTCGTTCAGCTTGCACTGTCGGAAGTGTTGGGACGTGAGCATTTCCTCTTTTCCTGCGGTCCACTCTTCGTGAGCATCGGCTTTGTGCTTAAACTTCTGAGCCAGATGCTCAAGACGCTCGAGGCGCATCATTTCGGAGAGAAGCCATTCTTCGAATGACTTTTCGGCGAGCTCCAAGCCTGCGATATAAAGTACGTATTACGATGGATGTGTTTATGACACACTAAGATTACACTCGAATCGAATATACATGCATTCCTATACCTTTCCAAGATTTATTAATATCGGAGACCATTTTCCCTTCTGTCGGCATGTACGCCGGCCGATTGCTCAGCCTCAGTTTCGTTTGCAAAGTGTTGAAATTCGTTTCGAGTTTAGCTTTCTGTTCGACACGGGGCGGCTTATGCTTGCGACGATACGTTCTGTATTCTTCTAATTTCTTCTGGCAGCCGGCGAGAGAATTGTCTGTTTGACGGCTGGCTAACCACGGCATGGTTCGCCGTATCCATTCCAGTAAATCAGATGCCAGGCGCTCGTATTCTTCCATCAGCCTCTCGTTTTCCTGGTTCACTTTCAGAACCTTGCAAATTCTATTCGCTGCTGTCTCAGCCTAGAATCCAAATTGCATCTTTCTTGGTTTCGTGACGCCACAAACGTATCTGAGCAAACATTACCCCAATTGCTTTTCTTTTTAATAGCGACTTTATTAGTTGGACATTGGTAAAATCAACATTGCGCGCAAAGTCGGATGCGTAAGTGTTATCGGTTAATTTCAAAATAGAAAACACACACCTTTTGAGCACCGCTAAAACAGTGGTAGTACGAAGAAACGTAGGTCATCACGGCCCTCTCGTCAGGCATTGCCGTATTTCGCATATCTAGAAAAACACAGTCGAAGAAAGGCACACCATGCAGTGTTAGCTTCGTTCTTTGCCAGAGGGAAGAAGGTTTAATATTTCGTACCAGGAAAAAAACGAATCTTTTAATTGGTACACTACATCGCAAGTTTATCGAAACCATACGCCACAAATTGGTAATCGAAGGCACACGTTCGAACTTTCGTTCGATAAAGCGTGTGATCGATATGTCTAGCATCAGAGGGTACGACAATTATAGCAAAACACGCGGACGGTATTAGCATGATCAAAACGCTGTTAAAGATAAGCATGTGTGATTCAATCGGTATTAGTTAAAAAGTAGCACAGGTCGTTCTTGCTTGTTTTTGTTTGTAAAACCGGGATAAGGAACAACACGCATTTCTTTACGCTGACCTGCTGAGCACCTTGGAACGCGTGGTAGTAGCAGGACACGTACGTCATGATTGCACGCTCATCCGGCTTGGGTGTGTTGATCAAATCTATACGATATTAAGGGAACATAATGTTAAGAATTCATAGGCTCATGTGTAACATGGAAAACTGATTCGATCGTAGCCTCCATCATCCTGTACCTATGCTAGGTGAAGTAAAAGAACTGTTCGCACGTTAATTGTCGGAAAGGAAGATAGACAATTTCACCTCCATCTCCCTTTCCTTCGATCGATAACAATACTCTCTTTAAACTCCTTGCTACGTATCGATATACTTACCATCGGGATCTAACATGCGGGGAATGTCGAGATACTTCTCAGCGACATCGAAGGCAGTGTTCAAGTTCTCTAGTGGATTATCCTTGCTAAGCTTGTTATAATCGATAAGATCGGGACGATGGCGATGAATGAGAGCGCAAAATGCCAGACCGTCCTTGAAGGACAGATGGAAGTTCTGAACGTTAACGTTCTTGTACGGTGCTGTTTTCCGTTGGCACCAAAGCAACAGACCCTCCTTCGCGGTCATCTCTTCCACGGAGATGTCCTGAATGGCGAATCTCAGAATGATCGTCCATATCATACCCAAAGTCATCTTTAGATTGCCGTCCACGATTTCTGTTGAAAATCGAACAATACGTTTTATTAAGGTTCTCAAGTTTCTACGGGAGGCAAACTTTGTTAAATGCTAATACTGACCCTCGGCGCCAATGGAGACCAATTTAACACCCTTGCTGGCGATATAATCGAGAGCTTTGTTTACATTGGCAATCTTGTGGAACCTCATTTTGCCACGGTCCGGTCTCGGAAGAGTCTCGCCGGAGATCACCTCCAGCAGTAGCATCAATTTCAACCCATTTCGGAAATCGTCTTCGATCGATTCGATGGCAGTGCCTGCTTTACGGAGATGCGAATTGCACCACGCTGTGAATGTCTGAAATGGAAAATGTCCAATTACAGTGATGATTATAGCCGAGTGATTCCAACCGAGGTGAAAGCGAAATGAAAGGTTTACTTTGCGCCGGGAAAAAGATAAAAGAATAGCATTGCTAAGAAGAATTTAAAATGGGGAATTGAGCTTGACTGCTGGTTAGTGTATATTTTAGTAACGACCCCGATCCCTCCTGCTATATATATCTTCTGTCCTGGTTCTTAAACTGTGCTTCCTATTGCTTCGTGCAAAGATTTTCGAATCTTTTGATATCGTGGCTAATCAAATTTCGCCTGATCACAAAATGGGGATTGACGAATTTCACGGACGATCTTCAATAATAATTGCTCAAAGTAACATAGCACAGTCGCGTTTAGTTTCGCGGCATCGCCTACTAGATCGTCGTGCGGTAGGGTACAAAATTGGTGGTCTCCCAATTCATTCGATCATCATCCAATTAATATTATACAGTTAAGTAATTCTTCTCCGACGCTTCAAAGCGTAATAAACGTATTCGAGAGAAAAAAAATAATATAAATTTATAGGTTTGCAGGTCACACCTCTAAGAACAACGTAAAGTTAATGTAGATACGAAAGGATCGTGCTTTTGCACATTTCCACTGGGAACAGCATACGCGTAGTAGTACATTGTTGCATCGGTGCCACCACAAAATTACAAGAGCGATAATACAAATTCCCCAGTCGTTGTTATACCGCCTATCGTTATGTAAATCGCGGATAATAGTTTCCTGAAACGGGGCTTTATCGCCAGATGGAGGAGGGGGTGCCGCGAAAACTGTTCCAACAGATAGCCGATTTTTTTTCATCCAAGGGCGAGATAAAAAACGAGAGAGCGGGAAAGAGAGACAGTGAGAAAAATATTGCCTGAAATTTAATACGGGTAGCGTGAAGCGCGACCGGCCAAAATTGGACATGAGCCACCTTAACTTCTACGGGCGCTCTAAGATCTATTTGTAAAACATCGACTCCTCCCGCGCTGTGTAGCAAAAGCATTTCGAAAACATTCAAAGCTCGACTCTGTTTTCGTTCGACGAGGATTATCGTGCCCACGATAACCTGACGGAATACTTTTCGACAATCTCGTTAGTCGATCGAAGAGAAATTGATCTATGAATTATCTTCTGTCGTCGTCGATCACATACATGAATTCTGTGCTCGTTGCACGTGTTTCTTCCTCATTTTATTTATTTCCGAAGCATGTGGTGGAACCTAATGCCGTTAGGGTAAAGTTGTTTCCTTCGAGAAACAATAATGTAACGATGTACGCAAGGAAAACTGTTTGTGGAGAGTTGTGCTTTAGAAATCGTTGAATGACACAAAACGCACTACGCGTTTCAGATTTATTTGCTGATAAGACATGGGATTTATTTCTATGCCGACGAGGTGATCACGTTACTTGTTACTACATCGACGACAAATTTAGGCTCCGAAAATATTCGTTACCGCGAGAAACTAATGCGTGAATTTGTAGAGTCGTCAATATTACCGGTACACGGTGGTTACAAAAGTAAAAAAAAAAAAAACAAAGCCCGGTTACATAACGGATAACTATAGTTTAAGAAAAATAAATGAAAAGCGTCAGTTACGGAGGACAAGTGTGAAATAACAATTGTGTTCATTTGCCCGACTTTTTTTTAGTCCGTCCTGACTAGTCCAAGCGCCTCCTTTTTTTATAAACAAAACGAACGTTTGGGGAATGGCGTGCATCGGTGCCAATATAAACGCGATTGCTATTCACGACGCTCGTTCGACGAATGACAATCAAATTGCAATAAAACGAATACATTTGCATACGCGTGTAGGTGTTATCTCATCCTACTCATGGTAGACCGAAAGACACGTTGATTAACTATAATTACATAGGCTCGATCAATGCTCGATTACGGTCACGTACACGACAATCGATTTATCCTGCGATCACATCTACGAGTATCCGAATGTTTTATCAAAAGGCTCTTTCTCCCTCTCTTCCCTACAACATTTCGACAATATTTCTTCCACCAGGCAGAGAGAGCGGCAAAAAACGCCGATTTTGCATCATCGTGAAAAAATGTTGCGCGCCCGACAGTCGTGGAAACCGAGCGGGGAGGGGCTCGCCTTTAAATAAATTTTTTGCTGGTACGCGCGAGACCGGCTATAAATAAATGCAGTTAAACATAAAACGCTCTAAATACGATGCACATAATTCACGTAACCCAAATCCCGAGTTTCGCGCGTACACAGATGCGTGGGTTACGCACGCTTGTAATGCAAATTCTATTCTTGAAATTTGGCAATGGACTTCGCGCCTTATCGTTCGCTACACCCTTATCAAATTCTACCGTGGAATTACGAAATCGTTTACGTCACTGTGGTGAGCACCAAGCTTATCGGTTAACATTCTTCGTGACGAAGCTTGAAGAATTCATCACGATGGCATTATTCACATTGAAAGTAGCGAAGGGAGAGGGGAGGGCGGGGGGAGAGGGGAGTCGTTTGGAGTCAATGGAAGAAGACGATGCGACATGGAATGTCTAATTAACGGTCCATCGCGCAATAATCCTTATTACTCGCAGGAGCTGTTTCTTTCTCTCAAGATACAAATACTATTCTACGCAAAGGCTTGAGTATAAGGCAACGTGAAATTGGTGGTGCGATTCGAACGTTCTAAAAGATTTAACGACGACTCCAACGGCCTACGTCAGAAACACGCAAAATTTAGTCGCTCCAAGAGCATAATTCGAGTCGGTGTAAAGGGCAGGTGTTGTCGTGTATAAGCAGGTGGTATCGTCGGTTAAAACTCGGGGCACATAATACCAGCTACATCTAGTAAATCATGTTTGCACCTTTCACAAGAGCAGCCTCGCTCGTAAGCAATTTTGTCCTACTTCTCGTTTCTCTCGTCGAATCAATCGTTGTTGCTCGGTACGACCACGGCAAACCGGACTATCGCCGATAGGATTTCGTTTCGCTGTTAGAATCGTTCTCTATGCGTCGTGCGCGTGACACGACAAGCTTCGATATCTCGCTGGTTCCCGAACGGTGACGAGAATAAATCTGGAACGTCATATTTAACGAAAGAGCGTCACGGCCGGTGATCTATTTCGAGCAGTGTCAAACAGGAGACGTCAAAAATACTGTAATTCCATTCAGAAACGATTCCCCGGCGATTACGCGCGGGAAGAGTAGTTTTGCCGCGATTATCGCGTCCGACCTTTAAGAGAGGCGAATACCTCGCTGAAAATAGTGAGTCGTGGGTGTAGGTAGAATTTTCACTTGGACTCATCGCGGATTCGAGCATCAGTAATCCTCTCCTCCCTCCCTCGAACGTCGGAAAAAAAACTTATCGTCGCATGACAATCGTCTTAGTCAAAGTATGGTACGTGTGGGTCACCCGATTCCAATCTGAGATCTGGCGCGAAGCCTAAACTTGCCAAAGGTTAACGATCTTCTCCTCTCGTCTCGGTAAGAAATCGATCGAACCGCGCGATCGTCGATACGAAAGCGGGTCCCCGTCACTGGGCTTTCCAGCTTTCACCCAAGAAAACATCGCGAACCTTCCGCGATGGGATTAAAAGCTCCTCCGGATTTCCCTCCGTGGCCTCTCGATGATCCCCATGATCTATTTCTGATGGAAACACATTCGATTACTGTTCCCATAGCAAACGATGTTTCGACATCTCGATCGACGTGCGATCCGATCGCCACTTTTACAAACGACCGGCAAGGTTTCATAGATCCCGACGATCGGAGGATATGGACCCCGGCTATGATCGACGTCTCTCGACCGCGTGCGTTATCTATTTATACGATCTATTTATATGTTAACATCAGACGTCACGCCGGCGGAAACGACGGGAAGCGATACGCGGACGGTAGGAGTCCAGCCGACGAAGTCGTAACCAACCGCGGTATCGTTACGATGCTATTGACCACCTAACGATAAAGTTAGATAAGGCCCACCTCGGCAAGCTCTAGCCTTCGACAACGAAATTTTCGATAATGCATGGCGATTCGTGCGATCCGAGGTCTGAGAAAATTAGTCTCCCGACTCCCAACGTTGCGTGCGAATTTCGACGGGTGTCCGTGAAGCAATTAATGTCCGCGAAATTGGCAGGCTTTGCGCAGAATGTAGCTCGGATTTACGCGCGCGACGAGACGGGCTGTGAATAATGTTTGCGGCCGATTAGGAAATTGATAATCCGTCCTGATTCACTGCGCGAAATCTTCGTCGAGCGATAGATCTTTCATCTCCAACCATTGTTTACCGCTTCGCGAAAAGATTCCGTGGAGACGGCGGCCAGCTGTTCGTTTTCGCGATTCGGCGGATGGTAGTTGGAATAGAATAAAAGCTCGCGCCGCGAAGCGATTCCGCGAAGCGTCGAGAGACGTGACCCATTTAAAAGGGAGAGAGAAAAATGCCTATCGCCGTTCCCCGGAATGTTTCGTGCACAGCTCGAAAGCCGAGTGTGCCGACCGAGGTTTTACGAGAAATTGTACAGTTAACCGTCCCGTACGAACCAGTCGGTCACTCCGTTTCCCATATACAATCGGGATCGTCTATATTAAGAAAATGAGAAAGAGAGAACGCGACGGAGAAAGAGTTTTCTTTTCGTGGAAAGCGTCGATTTAACGATTCGCCTTTAACGAGCGCCGAAGCGCAATGCACTCTGCGTGCTCCGGTTGGGCGTTTGCTTTTATTTCGCTGGGATCGAAAGTCTCTTCGAGCTCGGTATACCAACAGGTAACCACGTGTTTTCGCAACTGGTAGCTCGGCAGTTTTGCGATTATAAATAAACCGTGAAAAAGGCTTGGAAAATATGTGACGGTAGGTCGGGAATATTTTGCTCCGCGCGATATTACTTCTATTGCGAAAGAGCGTGAGTAGTAACGGGAGGATACCGATCGGATAACGGAATTAAAATCGATCGGATAATTAAGGCCGCGGGGTGAAGAAGGTTGTGAGAGCGATTATTGGTACACCGATGATACTTGAGTTCCTTTATTTTTTTTTTAATTAAATCGAATTCACGGAACGCGGTCTCGATTTCCGCTCACGATAATATGTTGGACACCGACGGCCCGTGATTTACACTCATCTTCCGGAAGTGGGAACGTGTGGATCTCTAAAATTAGAGGCGTTGCGAAAAAATGTCTGTGTCGGCGGAACAGTGAAAACTATTTCAGGGACGCGGATTGTTTTCACTTACGTGGAATTATCGGTGTATCTCGTGCGATGGGAAAAACGCGGAAATTGGAAAACATGTCGATAAATGGAGCATTGGGATTACTTCGACAGATATTTTCCCGGCAAAATTCGTGTTTCGATGGGCACGAATCGAGGAGGAAATGAAAGCCGATACGGGTGCCTCCGTGAAGGGGACACGATTTATTCGGAGATCTGTATATCCCCGACGATATATTCGGGACTGTATCGAAGCATATAATATTACTTTGTTTTGTACGAATTCTATTCTCGTGGCTTGTTATCAAGCCAAACGTGTTGGTGATTCACGCTAAATGTGTTTAGGGAGAAGGCATTTTAAGAACGAGGAAGACGGAAGTCGGAAGTGATACCTCATAAAAAAAAAAAGAAGGAAGAATTGAATAAAAAGTAATTCATTCGCAAACGATCGTATTACGAGAAATCAGTTCCGATAGTTGTCGAGTGTTTGTCATTCCTAGATCGACCCTTCAAAATTGTCAAGAGCATTGATGAAATCATGTTACTCTGGAGTGACTCAATGCTCGATTATTTTTGTCATAAAGTCTGAAAATACAATCCGAAGGGCTTTGTCCAATATATGTAAGCAAGTCAGACCTGGGAGCCTTGAGCCCCTGCCAAAAATGAAGAAAACGTTTCCAACGCGTACTTGAAGCTGTTCCACTTTATCAATTGACACCGCATTAATCTACTTCTCTTGTATCGTCTGGATACTTCGTCTCGCATAATTACCGTGTTGCAAGACAACAACGGAATGTCCCGTTCTAGTTCTACGATCCTCGTATTCTACTTGATTCCCTTCTGTTTACTCGGAATTGAGGAAGAAACATCGACTACCACGGTTGGGGTACGAAGTCCTGAATTTGTCGGACTAAATCTCTGCAAACAATCGATTGTCATTTAACTCTGTGTCAGAAATGAAGTAAAATCGCTGCTACGATTCGAGGGGGGTCTACAGTGTCCCGAATAGCACGTTTAGAAAAACGCAAGTAAACGATAACGGCAGTCGCATTATCGCATAAATAGGCTCGTTGTGCGATAAATACGTTACGTGGAAATGTATCGTATTTATCTGGATACATACACCGTCCTCGGCGAGGTTAGAAAACGATAGCAGTGCAAACCGACTGGTAGCCCACGGCATTAAGATCAAAAATTCCAGCTTGACGTTACGTAGAAAGACATAGAATAACCCGCGATAGATAGTTTTCCGGGGAAAAATTCTATTTGTCAACGGTAATCGATTACGAATAAATGCAGTACGCTGCAGTGGATTTGTTCGATTCTCAGGGGCCCTGCAACCGTCATTGTCGATGCACAGGAAAGGGATAAAAAAAAAGCGAGAAAAAGAGTAAGGTGCTCGAAATCGAGAGTACTACGGGAAAATGCACTCACCTTTTTCTGTTGTTTCTCCCAGGCCGGGTCTAAGAGACCCTCCCTCTCCCACTCTTCCTCCGGCTCCATGTATCCGTCCCCGTAAGCTTCCATGTCGTTCATCCTTCCGCGGATATCTCACGTTCCTTTAAATGCAAATCCCTTAGGTGTCACTCGGCAACGAACCGATCTTAATGCAACAACTAACGAACTAGACACACGAACGCTCTCGCGGAGAGTTATTAATCCCGATCGTGATTCCGTGAGAAAATTCGAGGCTCACGCCAGCAATCCGTAACTTAAAAAAAACGGTACCGATCTACCCGTGGCCGTTGGTCGCAAAACAAGAGTACGAAGAAATAAGATCCCCGAATACGAGGAGTATACGGACACGGGAGGAGGTAGGAGGGGGTCAGTGAACGAGCATGATAGAGAGAGAGCGAGGGAGAGAGAGAGAGAGAGAGAGAGAAATACAGGGATGTAGAGGAGCAGAAACCGTATGTGTGTGTGTGTGTGTGTGTGTGAGAGAGAGAGAGAGAGAGAGAGAGAGAGAGGAGAGAGTCCGTCCTGTAAACGTGAAAACGTACCCGCTAAGCCCAGAAAACGTTCGGTTCGTGTCGTTCTTTCCCTCGCGCTGACCCCTCTGCCACGAGTCTGACACACGATTTGCTCGCCGGCGCACCAGCCCCCCTCCCACGCTCTCGCTCTTTCTCTCGATATCCCACTGTCTCTCTCTCTCCCTGTCGAGCATTCGTTCCCTTCACGTTTTGCCCCGCTCTGTTCGCGACTACATCACGCGTACCCGCGTCTAGGAGCGTTCCCTTACCACCGAGATCTACCGCTTCCAACCCCCGCGAATAGACTATCGGGCAGGATACTCCGAATATGCATGCCGCGAGGGTGACGAGAACAGCGAGAAAACTGGGGATATCGATGTCGTTAGGTCTGGAAAGTAGTCGAGGATTAGCAGTCTCCATGTTACGCGCGATGAATACAGGACACCTATAGATATATTCGTGATTCGCGATTTCCTACACGCTTCACGAAATATTATTGCAGATTTTATGGGACCTTGGATTTCAAGTTTTCGAACGTCTCTTTTAAAGAAACGTTTCTGCACGATATTGATTCCTAACAACAGCAGTAACGTGTGGAATCTGAGGTAGATTGTACTTGTTACACGAATGCTCGGCAGAATTTCGGAGCACTAATTTAAAGGCCAGTTACAGAGGGTTACAACGTACACTGCTTTTCCGCGTCCCTCTCGTCGTATTCGAAAAATTGTGAACGCTAACGCACGACTGTCAAATGGCTCCAAAGTACCGGTTTTCTTACGCCATTGCTCAACTCCGACAATCGAGTGAAAAAACTTCGACGTGGGCGTTGAATACCGACATTTGAATTCTAATTAGAACTCGAAATCGTCGTCTATTGTTTGAAGTTCGCGAAACCGTTTGTCACGCGAACTCGGTAACAATCAGACACTTCTCGATACTATCGAACGGCGCCGAAAGTATCGAGAGATTTCGATTAAATTGAATTTCGCTGATGCCGCAATACCCGTCGAAGAATTTCTATAGTCTCCAACGTACTTTTTCAGTTTTATCGCGTGTTTTAAATGCGTGTCTCGAGGTTGTGTTGTTGAAATCGTTACGTACCGGGCCGAAACTAACCTCCGTTCCTTTCTCGTTCGCCCGAATCTTAACCGGCGGGCAGCTAGGAGGACACCAGGATAGTCGGAAATAGTTTCGAACGAAGACCACAGGTACCAGATTCACCCACTCACGCCAAAAATAGTACGGTAATCCGCGCGAATTTCCAAAAACAACGAGGATAACTCCATTCCTCCAAGACTTCACGGACACTCGGACATGAACACTGATGAACAGGTTTTACATAGAACGGAACCCGCAGGAATGGGTGCGTACATAATTTTGACCTTTCCTCATTGGCTTGTAATATTTGTCCCATAACTCTCTACGCGAAAAGTACTTTCACCTGTAATAAGACTGTCCAATTTTGTTTTTTTCATAACGCAAAAATATAACAACAAATTTATTTGTTCGAACCAGATCGATATACTACATATTGTACTTTATAGTTTCGTAGATGAATTAGATTTTAGTTGGTAATTTAATTAATCAGATCCATCAAATACTCAGGAAAAACTTCTCTCCGGCAAAAGTTTGTTTAATTTATAAGCAGAAACGCATGCCAACTTTATGGTGAAATTAAATTGGTATGCTTCACTTGTCGGTGGTGGCGCTGCATTCACCTGGTTATTTCCGATTATCATTTGTGTTCTACATTTGTGTATATACACTCAATTGCACTCAATATATACATATACGGGAATGGACAGAATTAAGTATCGAGTTTTGCGCGATGAAATATCGTTATTTGTCATCGCTATTTAATATCCTTGGGTGAGATCCACTTGAAAAGTGAAAGCGTGGAAAAACCAATTCCTGTAATCCAGATATTGGATTCCAGCGTCGTTTATCTTAACTTCGGAATAGTCTTCTCTCTTGAGTGGAATTTCGAGAGAAACAACGAGGTTTATAAAATGTGTGAATTCTATTTCGAAATTAATCTCTGAAAAATTGGTCATTTTATCGAGCACATTATATCTAAGGACCTGGAGAACAAAATAAAGGAAGTAACCTAACCGGCAAGATGGCAGCATCCCTATCAGGTACAGGCGAATTTCTCCCCAATTTAACTGATGCCCTGTACTCGTGTTAATATCCTTGTTAACATTAAATCTTCTGGTCTCTCCTCAGCGTATTGGGTCAAGTTTTTCAAAGGCGCTGGGTTTCCCCAAGACGTTGCAACGAAACACGCAGTTGTATTTTCTAATAATCGTATTAAGCCAGATATGTTGCCAGAATTGGATAAACCTAGTCTCAAAGAAATGGGAATCACTCTGATGGGAGATATGATAGCTATTCTGAGGTACGCCAAGAAAGTAGTTGAGGAGACAACTTGTGAAAGATTTTTAGTCGATTCCGAAGATTCCTGTGGTATGCCAAAGATTATACCTAAACCGGTAGTCAAGAAGACGGTGGTAAAGACACCGGCTAAGATGGTGGTTTCTAAAATTAAACCAGACTCTGTCGTCTCTAAGAAAATAATGAAAGTTCCATCCATTTCTGGGTCTAAAACTGTTACCGTTAAGAAACCAGTGATACTGTCGGGTGGTGTAACTACAGAGCTCTCTGCCCAAAAGAAACAAGCTCTTTTAAAAAGGAAGTTGGCCGAAGAACAATTTGATAGTAGTAACGAAGACGAATGGAACGGAACGGTAAAGAAATCAAAAAGTGTTGACGAGAAAGATGAAAAGACAAGCTACGCTGTGAAACTGCCACAAGGATCTATAACTAGAAGTCAACAAATTCTAAAGAAATCGGTAGAACAGAAAAGAACGGTGTTCGACAGGTTAGGGGATAGTTCTGTAACCAGCACAACAAATCCTGCTGAAACATCGCTTACATTTAATATTACTGGATTAGGAAAGGAAGTTCTTAAAAGATCTGTTAGTGTTTTTAATCGGCTTGGGGATAAAGATGCTAAGAAAGAAAGCATACCCCAAGGAGGAATACTTAAGAATGGGACTATTGGAACAAGCTCTCCAGGTATTCTGAAAACTAAAAGTCCCAGTATCAGAACTTCTATTATCACAACTAAAAAGTCAGTGCCGAAAGGTGTGGGAACGATGCGCGCTGATCAGGAAGCAAATAAAAAAATCAGCTTGAATAGCATGAAACAATTGGTGAAAACAAAGAAGATTTCTTTTGTAGACACCTCACAGGGTAATACCAAAGTCTTGAAATCTAACGTTTCGTCAGGCAAATTAGGTAAGCAGGAGGACATTTATAAATCTTAGACATTCCGTACTTTCCCTCATTGCATTTTGCAATTTTACCATCGATTTTATTTCTTTTCAGCTTCCGAACGATTAACTTCTATCCCAGCAAAGGCTCGACTGGGTGTGGTTAGAACCAGTGGTGCAAAACAAGTGACTTTTAATAGAATTGCGACAGTATCACATGTTCAAAAACCGGACGTCTTTAGTCGTCTCGGGATTTGAATAGTGCGCCGATCATGACGTTTGTCACGTTTTATTGAAATGATGTGCATGTTCGCGAACGAGCATTCTTTGTACAAAGTTAGGTAGTTTCTTACTGTATGGTGTGTAAAAGTACAGAAATCGATTATTATTAAAAGGCATTAAAAGTATGAGAAAACAACTTGAGACTTGAGGTGAAACTTTAGATTTTTGAGCATACTTTAACGAAGGTCCAGTGATCGAATTTCAATGTGAACACTTTTTCCAATAACTTTTTTTACTTGCTTTTCATGTTTTATGGGTCTATTTTACAATGTATAAATGACCTTACGTCATATAACAATATACTTGGACCGTTTATTTTGAAAGTGGTGCAAGTCCATTTTCTTTCTTTTTTTTGTTATACACTAAATTAATCACAAGTTATGTGATATTTCATCTTTTTTAAATGGATTTACAACACTTTCAAATACTTTCTGCAATAAAACAGGAATACTCATTGGCTAAAGAATTGCATGAAATATTTTATTTGTAACTGACAATGAATACTGCGATTGTAACCAATGAAAGACCAATTTCTTAAAGAAAATGAAGTAGCGTTTCTGGAGGAGACTAATGAAAAATGTAAATTAGAAAATAATACATTTTCGTTTACTCAGCATTTGTGGTGCCGAAAACGTTTGTGTTTCGCATGTTTTTACGATACCACCCAACTGATTGTACCAAGGAAACCGAACCCTATGAAAACCATAAATTGTTTATCTTTATTTTACCCAATGAGTATTCCTGCTTTATTGCAAAAGTATTAATTATATTGATATACCAATTAAGATTATTTATCCATTGTAAAATAGACCCATAGAACATGAGAAGCAAGTGAAAAAAGTTATTGGAAGAAGAGTTCACACCGGGATTCAGTCTATGGACCTTCGTAAACGTACACTCAAAAATCGAAACCTTCCCCTCGAGTTTCTCGAAAACGATTGGGTGCATGCCCAACTTTCCCTTTCCTATGTGTCCAAAGCTCATCTAAATTGGAGGGCCCCCGCCCCTCCTGTAAGATTAACTTCTGCAGCAACATGGTGTTGGACTCATTAAGTTTGTAGGTCAAACGACGAATATTCAAATACAATTTTATAGGAAAAACAAATTTTATTTGCACTTTGTATGCTTGAAGAAAAATGTAACAAGAATACTTTTTTGTAGCCTCGTTATTTCGTATCGGATTGAGATCAAATTATTATTACGTGTGTTGGTATGTTTATAGCCACATTACACTTTTGTAAAAAATACAAGATTTTTAATCACTAAACGATATACATTGAAACATTGTGTTATCCATCAGTATCCATCAAGTTGTCGCATTTTCAGATTAAAAAACTGCCAAGTAAGCAAAGCTATACAAGTCTTATTCGCATAATTTTCAATGTTCTCACGTTACGAGACAAAACATAATTTATTTTCAATACAGATATTCGCCAAAAAATTGGTTCAGTATAATCAGTATAATCAGTATAATCGTTCACTTCCTCTCCTCCGAAACTTCCGCGATCTGCAAAAACACTCTGAGCACGTTACAAAAGAGAAACTGATGACAAAGACAAGTCTCTTACTAACATATCGATATCATCTACAATCTACATAATTTTCTCATGACAATGCGAACGAAAATGAAGATCTTTTGCTTTGCAAGACCGCTTATGTGTTATGTATACAGGTGACCATCGGGTATGTTACTAAGTCAGACTGATCTTCTGATCTTTGTATAAGTTACCATAAAATTCGATCAGTGGATGGAATGTTGTTCCATAATTGGCTGGACTATCCCACAAAATGCAGCTGAAACTTAAATTACTGAAAAGTCAAAATGTTCTGTTCTGTGGGACCCTAGGTGGTTTTATATGACCATTCTGTATATAATACCATGCCTACTTTGGTCCTTCAAACATAAAGAAATCGATACATTAATACTTAACCTGCTATATTACGATGCAATATATTGTTACACAAAAGAAGGGGGGGGGGGTGATCGTGACTTCGTGTATGTACACTTCCAACTTGTAATGACTGTAATCATTCGAAAACACTATATTACACTATTAACTGAGCGCATCAGACGTGCCAGAAATCAATTAGTCGAAACGGAAAGATTGTTATCTTCATACACTTGTATACTAAGATCTATAAGTTCATGCAATATTACCGAAAACGGCAAGATAAAAGTAGGATGTGCTAAAATAAAAATTTTACGTTTCGACAGCTTCATAAGATCTGGCTAACATTATCAAATTGACGCCCACCTTTTCAGTCTTCAATATCGAACTTGAACAGCAACATGGTGCAGTCCTGCAAAAAACAAACTGTAGTCTCAAAGGAAGGAAGTGACGCAAACTCGTATTGTACATAAACTAAACAAGAGACATTTCTTGCATTAACTATCAAGAAAGTATGTAACAAATTATCGTATTAAACCACCGGCAAAAAGTACTCAAAACAGCAGCCCGTGACAAAAATATTTTACAGCATAGAATTATTTACAACTATGGTACTTATATAATATATAGGAGTATGTATATAGAATATATTATGAATACTAATGTAACGCAACTTTCGATCCATCAGGAATTTTTGGAAGCTCCAGTGACTGTTAAACCTAGTAGGTATACTATATGTATACAGTATGTATATCTTCCACCTGAAAATAGGTGATATATCTACTAATGATGTCTAAAATACTTTTGCAAAATATACATAGAAATAGAAGACAACGGTACATTGATTCTGTTGGCATGTATGGTGGTTACACTGATCGAGAAGTTTTTGCTGAAGACTGTACTTGGCCTCTTTGATTGATTGAGAGTTTGATTAATTGAGAGGCCCACGATCAATTTTCACCGTTCAATTGAACGATGAGTTCTTACTGTTCAATTGACAAACTGAGCAAAACTCTAACGACACATTGTCGGAATTGAGATGTAGGCATATTCCTGTATTGTCCAAATTACAGAGCAGCTGATCGTCTGCCAAAAGGTTTGTAACATCGTGTAGGTTGTCCACGGTATTCCCAATTTCGTCGTATTTGGGAAGGTTTTCAAATATGTCCATGTCGAACGAGGACAACTGCTCGTAATCCACATCAATAGCATGTGTATTGTTTCTAACTTCTACGCAATTTTCCTGTATGAAATTTTCTTGCTTGACTGACATTAAGCTGTCCAATTCTTTTGCATTACATGGATAAATATTGTTTGTTCCTTGGGATTCTGAACTTGAAGTTACCATGTTTCCAGTCTCTACACTGTCCAGATTATTGGAAATAGTATAAGTGTGATCAGAACCTAAGAAGGACAACGGTGTCTTCTCTGTATCAGAGTTCTTACTATTTATATGTTTTCTTACATCATTCCGAAAGTGATTGATACTATTTCCGAGTCCATTATATTCTGATGCATGGTCATTAGTCGCATTGGTAAACGTATTAATATTAGGACAATTAGTTACATTCTCCTTCCTTTCTATAGAACATGTGTTTTTTTGTTGCGCTTCCATGTTGTCAATGCGCTCGGAGCCTTTACGAATGTACCCATTATTTTTCTTTGGTACGTTCATTTTTCGGAGACCATCGTTGATGGTTCTTAAAAGAGCGGTAATGCTGGTATTGTTATTCAATACGCTCCTGAGGTATCCCACTTCAGCATTTAGTCTTTTAATGTCGATCGATTGCTTTCTAATAGTATTCGTCAGGTTCTGATTCTCTTGTTGATAAAACGACAGCTTGTTCTCAAGCTTTTCCATGTATGCTTTCTTGCGTAGCCTGTTCTCCCGTGCCATTAAGGCGTTCTTGTTGAGGCACGGTCTTTTAGAAGGACCCCTTCCCCGTTTTCGTGACTCACCGATGACCTGATTACCAGGGACAGATGACTGTTCTGCATTTTTCATAGAATCCCTTAGCTTCATTCTAAACTTCGTTTCATACGTGTCCTCCTCCTCTGTCGAGCTGTCCCATCTGTATTTACCACGCACGTTTCCTGACATTCTTCCGAATCCCGGCGGGAGATAACTGTAAAGAAGACAGCTAAATACCTGTTAACTGATAACTGCGCGACGCCAGGACAAAAAATGATACCGATGGATAGTATTGATATCGGCAAATTACGTGTTAAATACGCGTTTCACAAGTATCTCTCCTTGTTTCTTGCTTGACCTAAGATTTACAAGTCATCCGGAGGTGGAATACTCCTACCAATTTTCTATTACATTCACGACGCAGATCCGATCAAGCTACTTCAATCAACTTCCAATCTTGGTTGGTCGAAAAGTTACAAATCCGCCGTGTTGCAGGAAAAGCGGGAAATTTGATTCCGGTTATGCCTAATGTTTTTAAACGTGGTGCCTGGGGCACACATGTTTTTAGAACGGGCTATAGAAACATGCTGAAAAATAAGCGTTTCGTACTTTACTACTTGTGGCGAAATAAAACATTTCGCTCTGCAGATGGTCTTAAGGGCGTTGGATACCCCCCCGTTTTGGAAGGGTTTACGCCGTCGAATGCACAGGCCACAATTGTTGACCGATTTTGATGAACAATAGCTCGTTTGAAAGATAAAGGATGATCCATGCGTTGTCGAGAAGCCGAATTTTGATAAAACCTTTTTTTTATCAACAAATAGTGATTCAAAAAATTGCTAAAGTTTAAGACAATTTTACGCATGGAAAGAAATTTTTTATCAAAATTCGGCTTCTCGACAACGCATGGATCATCCTTTATCTTTCAAACGAGCTATTGTTCATCAAAATCGGTCGAGAATTACGACCTGTGCATCCGACGAGCTAATGCGTGTTTTCGCCCATTTTCGTGAAAAATCCTGAAAAATATTCTGCATCTGCTAGCGACCCCAATTTTAGCGGCGGAAGAGCCGAAACTCCTTCCCCCACTACGAACCTAACGCACAAGCATGAGCTGGTGTGCGTGTAAGTTGGCTAGGCGTGCGGTCAATGTATAGGTGTTTACCGTTACAGCGGAAAATCACACCGACGGCACACAACTCTGATCCATTCTAAACTCATGCGAATAAGCCAACTCGAGCCGCTCGGGCCTTTTTGACTTTCCGTCCCGTCTCCACCACGCAATGTATCGTAAGGGTATAACGCTCTGCGTTTCCCATAGAATGCTTCTTGACCAATTTCGATGATCAAGGACTCATTTGAAAGATAAAACATGAAGGAATGCGCATGATATTTTAGAATTTTGGAAAAATGTAATCTTCGTGGAGAAAAGAGCGTTAAAAAGTTTAAAAACATTTTCCGGAACAGAAAAAAGCCATTTACAGAAATTCTGAACGATAACGATTGTATATTCATCTTTTATCTATCAAAAGAGCCATTAATTATCCAAATCGGATATCTAACACGGGTTGGAGAATTTATAACGTAAATCCATGCACTGCCTTCAGCGGCGCGCCGCCGTGAAGTCACAGCGGGGGGTTATTATATCTGGTTCGCAGATACAATCCACGGTCAGATTGATCGTCAAATAAACATTCAATTTTTATTCTGTCAATCTTTCCTATTACGGGAAAAAAAATGAAACCAAAATTTTTTTAAGAAAGTTAGACATACATACATAAGTTCTCACGAAACACGTGAATAATTAAAGAATAATACTGTTACAATAATATTGTAACAATATGTGAAACAAGTACGTCCCAGATTTCACGTTACTCTTGTGTTTGTCATTGTTGAGAAGTCTAAAATCCTAGGTTTTCCCAACGTAGTGACAAAATCCCGGTGACTTACATTCAGATAAAAGGGATAATCGAACAGGTATACGTTACTTTACGCCGTAACAATGTCATATCGTGCATTCGATGACCGTAGCATTCTATAACCGAGAAAGGTAGCACGTACATTTCGTACATTTCAGCAGGCCTCACTTATACCTGCTTATACCGGGGACCGCTAGACGTTGGACGAACCCCGATTTTCGCCACATAAAAGACCTTCTCTCTTCCTCCCTCGCTCCGTCGCGGTCACTCCTTCTCGTGCAGTGAAAATTCAAAGAACTCCAACGTCTAGCAGTGCCTAGCCGTTGCGGGTATAAACAAGGCCTACCGAAATCCACAGGGTCCCGGCACTTCTCAAGGGGCCTTGAACAAATGCGAAGGAAAACACACCGACGGGTGTATTTCGCGCTAGTTCTGACTTTGGATTTCAAAAATAGCGACCTCCACATGGTGAAATCTGGGCAGTGTATGACAATTCGGAAAATGTCACCAACTTGCAAAGAGCTACTATCGCTTTATTCGATACCTCTTTGATTCTAATTTGTTCTATTATGTCAGAGTTCTTGAGTTTCGTATGCAATGCAATGACAGTTGATCCATATACATACCTACCATTATATTATATGGATTCACATTTTTACGTGATTTTTCAGTCATGGTCAAATTGTATAAATTATACCATTTTGATACTAGTTATCGAATTGTAATCCTATATTGTTAGTCACAACAGAAATGATTACCAAAATCAAAACGGTGCTTATTCGTAACTGAAATGGATCAGAGAATGACAGCTGGTAACACGTGTTTCATTGACATGAAATGCACCGGAGTAGCGAATGGTTCTGTAGGTGTGCGTGCGTATCTGACTCTGTCGGTGGGCCCGAGCGGGACGTAAGGGGTACAGCGGGCCGGGGGGACTTCGACGCGTAAGAGCAAAGTGGGGACACTACTCCCCTCAAGCGCCTGTAGTTCGCATATTGTCCGCCACCCGTCGCTGAAGTCACGCACGGGTTTTGCTCAGGGTATCCAACGCCCTTAAGGGGATCCAACCCTACCGAATGTTTTTAAACGGGCTTTACATCTGTGACGTCAGAAGCGAGGGAAATGCTGAAAAATAACTAGTTTTACTATTGCAACTTCTGGTATGAATAAAAAACTTCTCGCTCCACGCAGGGTCTCAAATGAAAGATAAAAGTCCAAAGAATGTAGGTCTGGTCCCCAATTCAGACATGGATCATTGTAAAGTAACAAAATTTCACTGCAAACTTGGACCTGTCACTTTCCGATTACGATGAGATTTCGAGGTGGCCGCCAGCAAGTAGCTGTCACACAATTTTAAGCAATTCCGCCAATTCTGGACGTTGCCCGGTCGAAATCGGACCAGACCTCCATTCTTTGGACTTTTATCTTTTACTTGAGACCTGCCGTAGAGCGAGAAGTTTTTTATTCATACCGGATTTTGCTTCGGAAAATTTTGGTCAGATTCTCTCGCCTTTTTCTTACGGAATTATCCGCTTGACGCGCTATAGTTTACTTCTTAGGATCTTGAAAATGTACAGATATCCTACACCCGGCAGAAGGCAAATTGTATAATTATTTTACCAAATTTTGACCGTGTCATAAAAGGAGGGGAATATTAAGTTTTCATCTATATACTAATCGCGGATCAAAACTGACTTTATTTTTGAAAGTTTGTGAAATTCTGTCGAAATAAATATCAATCAAAAGAATTTATGGCTAAATATGAATATGTAGATTATTTTTGCTTATAATATTATATATTTTCGGGGAAGGGAAAGAAATAAAACTCTGATGCCACCTGTAAGGAAAAGACACACATGAGATAAGCCACATGGCGATTGATGGCGATCGGTGCAATGTCGCACACATAATATACATACAGTGAGTAACAGTAATATTCGGACATCGGTGAAAAAAAGCAATTCATGTCTACAACATGGTTAGAAATACTTTATTGATATCGATTTTTTTATAATAATATAAAGCGCATCTTCACGAAGATATAGGTAAATACCAAAACGACAAAAACTTTACAACAACGTTAAGAGAGTCAAACAAAAAGAAAAACTGCACTTTCGAAGGCAACATTAATATTCGGACAATGTTACGAATACACGCTGGTGGAGTTCCCCGAGCTGCGGGTTTTCGTTTTCGAGATACATAAAAAACAAAAAGCGACGTATCATTTCATCACACTGCATCCCTACTATTCACAACTACCCCAACTTATACCGTGAACGTTCTAATTAGGTGTGAATAACAGTGAATGTGAATGAGAGCGAAGAAATGATACCGCGTAAGGGACGAAACGCGTCAGATGAGCAGCGCCAATTGGTAATTTTTAACAATGCCAAAGGGTTTTCAGGAGATGAAATATCAGAGATACTGAGAATACCAAGAAGCACCGTATATGGTATTCTTCGCCGATTTAAGAACGAAGACAGGATCGATTCCATCTCGCAAAAAGGGCAACCCAGAAAACTATCAATTTACGATAAACGGTTTATCATACGGGAGGTTGAGAAAAATCCTAAAACAAGCGCACCAAAATTAGTCACAGCAGTATACGAAAGAACGGGCATAGAAATTTCTGCGCTAACTATTCGTAGAGTTATACAAAATATGGGTTACAAGTCGCGAACCGTGACGAGCAAACCATTCATAAATGTAAGTAACCAAAAGAAGCGCCTAGATTTTTCTAAAAAATCTTCCTATATCTTCGTGAAGATGCACTTTATATTATTATAAAAAAATCGATATCAATAAAGTATTTCTAAACATGTTATAGACATGAATTCTTTTTTTTTCACCGATGTCCGAATATTACTGTTACTCACTGTATATACATCGCTTTTTATTTCACATTACACGTAAATGTCTACAGAACAATAACATGGAACTTTATAACACGTTCATTACACTACACACTTCGATTATACCGGTCAACTTAGTCGAAATTTGTTCGCTCTAGTTTTTGCAGAAAACTCAATGCACGCACAAACACCGATAATCAACTTTTGCCATGTTACGAAGGAAAAGTTGGCGAAGAACCAGGCCTCCATTCTTTGGACTCTTATCTTTCATTTGGGACCTTGCGTGGGGCGAGAAGTTTTTTATTCATACCGGATTTTGCAATAGAAAAACTAGTTACTTTTCAGCATTTTCCTCACCTCTGACGTCACAGATGTAAAGCCCGTTTAAAAACATTCGGTAGGGTTGGATCCCGTTAACACCCATACAGAAAACATTTCTTGATCTACAAGTTCGTACAGCACAGAATAAACCACAGGTATGTTCAGAATTGTGATATCGTTTTGCAAGAGAAAAAGCCTATGGTTCTAGAGGTCCATTAGAAGATCCTGTCTCATGCAAAGTATGTACAAGTACAGAAAAACATTAGGTCTTCAATGACGACATTGTGCTGTCTTTCTCTTCGTTTGTTCGGTGTGCAAGTATGCATAATGCTGTTGGATAAAGCCACAAAAACCGTTCAAGGAAAGTTCGTTTCCTTATAGTTAGACAGACCTGCTCTAGCCTATTAATCAAGAGGCAAGGTCTCTTGATGTATAAACTGTATGAAACAATTAATTAAAAAATTCTTATATACTATACTATATCTTTGTGTACAAATAAATGTTATACAACCAATCTGTAGTAGTTTAATTTTATTTTTGCAGGGCAGAAGATACACCACCGATGAAACAAATTTGTTTATCAATATAAAAACAATTTAGAAGTTGTTACGCATATCTTTTACAAATATTTCATTTGCCATCTCGCCGCATATTGCAGGCGATGCTTCAGAAGATGGTGCTAAAACCTGGCATTAACAAATTCATCTTTGACAACATAAAAAATGAAGTGCAAAATATGGCAGTTAGGGACAAGTGGATCCAACTAAGCCAGCTGAACAAAGAACGTATGCATCATGGAACACGGTCGAATTGGCATATAGAATGAGCCGCTCTGATTCGATCCACAGGCCACTGTACAAACTAACAGGCGAGCACATATACGCAAAACACATTAAGAAAATGTGAGTTAAAAACGCTGAGCAGGTGCTCAGTAGAATGCTAGCGACATTAATTTTTCACGAAACGCGGAGGCAAGGTAAATTTCATATATGTAACTTCATTTCATTTAAATTTGGACTACAGTTACAGTTTTCTTATGCGCAAAATGAATTGTTACAGGGTCCATTGCAACAATTAATGGCGTTGGGGACATACCCGCCAAAGAGGGACACGCCACGTACACAGTATTAAGATTTTTTAACGTTTTGTTTGACTCGGTGAACGGGCATGTCCTGTGCAATATAACACCCCTGCGCTCTGTTGTGACACCAAATTCAGTCCACCACGCGTTTTGTGTAAGGAATAATTTGCTAACAAAGGACCTTGAAGTGAATTTCAAGAATAATAAGGACAATTAACGAAAATATGCTTCTTGGAGTATCGTTACACTGGCGTACGAAATGAGCCAGATACCAGGACCATTATTTACATCAATAAAACATATTACGGACGAACATATATACCAGAGCTAAATTAAAAAAATGCGCGTTAAGAATGCGGCGCAGGTATTTAGTGAAAGAATGGCCGATTTTATACACTATTAGACATTTTTAGGAGGTAAATTGCATATAATACAATTTAATGCAACTTAATTTTTTCGTAAATTTAAAATATGTCACAGCTTGTTTATGCCTAATATATTAATATCTTTCAGGACCCACCTACACTATAAAAGGCCCACTGCAGATGCCGGTCGCCGAAGGGCGTATTACTGCAGTGTCGATTCAGTTCTTTAACGATCTATTTGATTCCACAAATGGCCACACAACTGATAAGGGGTCCGTACTCCGAATAGCAGTAACTCGCGGCAGCATTCACCTTCGGTTTTGGAGGGACGCAATTAAGCAAATAGAAAACATGCGGTTTGTAAAAGTAACCGATAAGACACCTGCAACTGGCAGTGTTTGTTTAAAAAATTGGATCATTACATTAAATGGTTTTATAAATCTAACCAACATTTTGCAAGAAGCGGGAGTAACAAGCTATTTACCGCGATACGTTAATCAAGATGCGCTTGAAAACTTTTTTGGCTGTATCAAGTCTTTGGGGTATCGCAATACGAAACCAACCTGTTACCATTTTATTAGCAGCTTTAAAACGCTGTTAATTAACAATATCACTACAAAGAAATTCTCAGGAAACTTCGAGGATATGTGCGACGGAGCACTATTTTTTACGCTGCGACGATTGTTTGTCGCGGAGCCCCATGTTCAAACAATTGGGCAGACTGAAGTTAATATTTCCCTATTAAATGACGAATTATCAGACTACGCTGAAGATCCCAGCCAACAACACATGAATACTATCATGAAATTAGTTGGAGTAACTTGTGAAGTAATAAATTGCAGTGCATGTAGTATAAATCCCGAAGATATTTTACACTCTTACAATAGAGGTGTAAAAGCTCTGGATAACCAAATTGAAACGCTATATTACCAAGGTGTCAAAAAATATTTTGAAGCTTTAACACTAGATTGCCTAAGCAAGTCATTTTGACTGCTTTTGAATTTCAATTAAAAAAATAATTATTTAAATAATGACACAGCTTCTTATAATTTTGTAACTTTTTCTACAACATATAAATGGGTTAATTAATCATTGTTGTGCCCCCCCCCCCCCCCCCTCCTTCACTTCCGGTATATATATGTGGGTTATACCTATATTGCAGAAAAGCAGTCATTTTGACTGCTTGGAAAAGACCAGTTCAGCTCTGGATTGGAATAACATGATAACATACAAGTTCATGATAAATTGTCGATTTCGACATCTACTTGATAAGTTGCAGTTGTTCAAAAACTAAAGTTATTGTTATTCGTACTTGTTATTCGAATCTTTATGCCAGGCCTGGCCACGCGCTTTGTTCCCTTTGAACGCGCTGCAACGTAGTATGATCTCATACTCTAATCCATACGCCTGCGCACGTGTCGACTTTTGTCAGGCCTGCTTTACGCACTGCCAGTCGTTCTAACACATTGTTCAGTTGATTTCTTTCGCGCCCTAAGTTCATAAAAGAAATGTCCAACAGAAGAGAAGTATTAGAAAAGCTAAGAGAGATAGGTGAAGAGTGTTCCGATATAGAAGCAAATGCAACGAGATGAGAACTATCATCCGAACATGAATCGGATCATCTTCAAAGTGCATCTGATGCTGAAGAGAGCGATGAAGAGGCGATCATCAACGATGAAAATGAAGATGTCATCAATGTGCCCAGGAAAAGGCGTAGGGTGCTAATTACTTCTGATAAAGAAACTGAAAATACCTCTCAGGAGACCGAAACAGCTGCAGATGGTACTGTGTGGTCGAAATTTGACGAAGGCGGTATTCCCGGAAGGCTACCATCTACGTGTATTTTCAAAGGTGTGACAGGGCCAACAGGCTACGCAAGAAGAAACGTTATGGCAAATAAATAAATGATTATATTATCAAACATATAAAAAAGTGCACAGAAGAAGAAGCCCACTGAATTTTGGATTACGGTTGGACAATTACACTGCCGGAAATACGTGCATTTATTGGCATTTTATATGCTCGTGGAGCCTACGAGGCAAAAAATATAAAACTAAGTTATTTATGGTCAGTCAAGTGGGGTTCCGAATTTTTCAGAAAAACTATGTCTCGAGATAAGTTCAAGCAAATTCTACGATTTATTCATTTTGACAAACGGACTGAAAGAAGTAAACGCATTCGAACAAATAAATTTGCCTTGGTTTCGGAAATATGGGACAAGTTCATTGAAAACAGTCAAGCTTGCTATCAACCAGGGCAAAACATAACAGTTGACGAACAATTATTCCCAACAGAAGCTAGGTGCAAGTTTATACAATATATGCCCAATAAACCGAATAAATTTTGCATCAAATTCTGGCTTACATCAGATGTTACTAGCAAGTACGTGTTGAATGGTTTTCCTTACTTGGGGAAAGATGAACAACGACCATCGTCAATGCTTCTAAGCGAATACGTTGTTCTGAAACTTGTCGAACCATATACAGGCTGTGGAAGAAGTGTCACGACCGACAACTTTTTTACGAGCCTGTCACTAGCGACAAAATTATTGGCCAAAAAAACTACATAAGTTGGAACTATTAGAGGAAATAATAGAGAATTACCCAAAGCAGCTTAACAATCGAAGGATAACATGCCTCGTTTTTCCACTCTTCTATATAGATCAGAAAATTGTGTCCTTATAATATATAAAAGCAAACCGAACAAAAGAGTGGCTGTTCTAAGTTCCAGGTATAAATTTGTTAAAATTGATAAAAGTAATAGAAAAATGTTACCAGATTCTATTCAGTTTTATGATAAAACAAAATTTGGAGTTGATATGACAGATCAAATGGCCCGAAAATATACGGTGAAATCTAGTTCTCGTAGATGGCCCCTCCAAATATTTTTTAACATTTTAGATTTGGCTGCAATAAATGCTTGGATCCTGTATAAAGAAGTGACCGGAATACAAATAGAACGAAAACAGTTCCTGTTTCAATTAGCAGAACAGCTTTCCGCCGATTACACAACTGAAAGAGAGAAACATTCATCACAACAGGAAGATCCACAAGTATCAACTGCAACATCTTCAAATACAACAGATTCTACGAAACGAAAAATTTGTCAAATACGACTTTGCCACAATAACAAAACAAATAATATTTGTCAAAAATGTAAAAAGTATGTTTGCGGAAGATGTACACCATGCCACATAAATTCGTTCCCAGATTTTTTACCACCACAAGTGCGCTCGCCTGTCGGTGTGATCTATCTGCCCTCTCTCTTGTCTCTTTCGTTTCTCTTTCTGTCATGGCGTCGCACGGTGGCAACGTCGCCGATCGGTCCTCTCTTTCTTTTTCGGAGAGTCCGTCCTGCTCGCACCACCCAGTCACACGGACGAGTAGAGGGCGCAAGTTGTGTGAGCGAGCAACCGTCACATGCGTACAGAGCTCGTCGGTGAGGCTGCTGTGAGTGCGAGAGTGACGCTCCGATGGAAAGAGAGAGAGGGACCCATTGGGAGAAAATTTGGTCGTTGCACAAAATATCGTTCCGCTTTCTCGACGGCAGACTCCATAAGCGCACGTGTGTGCGTGCGTCCATGTCTCTCGCAAGCGAAAGGGCGCGTATAAAAGAATGGGAGAATGTATCGTAAGATTTCAAACTGCGAATACCAAATTTATGTTTTTTGGAAATGGTTCCCAAATAACGCTTAAGCCAAATATCGTTGAAATGTGCTATGTTAATATTTAATACCTAAAGTTCTCGCCACGATTTATATAAGGTCGGAAAATGACATTTGTTGCAATTATGGAAGAATAAGTAATTCCTAACTCTGTAACTTAATTTAATGAATTATTTAATTATTTTATGTATTGGTAGAATGATATTGCAAGATATCTCGCTTGATTTATATATGTATATGATACATAAATTTTTGTATAACTATAAATTCATATGTTGCTTGACAAATAGATAATTTATTAAAAAAACGCAAATATAAATAACAAAATATATGGGATGGTGATTGGGAGATGGCATTATTAATAGGAATAACTCAACACATTGTTTAATTTGAAGTAGAAACAAATTATGTGTATAGGGAATACACGTTCTCACGTGGTCTCGAATCGATCGTGATCGAGAAGCACATGGAAGCAGTCTGTGATATTCAGCACTACCAACCAACGTGCGAGCTGCGCCATACATTTCGCTCAGCACCGCCAACCTAACTGATAGTCAAAGCACGCTAGTGACACGAAAATAATCGCACAATTTTACTCTAAATTGGGTATCGCTTTATTTAATTTTTAACAATATGCAGGAGGTTCCTAACGTGTAAGAGTAGCGATTTCTTGAAGAAATTAAATAAATTGACCTTAATTTTTGCAAAAAATTACGCTGATCAATCGCCTTGTCCTTGTTTATGCGTTCTATGATAATTTCTAAGTAGATAGTTTATAAGAAATACGGATTTAAAGTAACAAATATATATCGGTATATAATACGTATCGGTATATAATACAATTTAAGGGTATACGTCTCTCCCATTCTTCTATACGCGCCCTTTTGCTTGCGAGACACATGGACGCACGCACACACGTGCGCTTATGGAGTCTGCCGTCGAGAAAGCGGAACGATATTTTGTGCGACGACCAAATTTTCTCCCAATGGGTCCCTCTCTCTCTTTCCATCGGAGCGTCACTCTCGCACTCACAGCAGCCTCACCGACGAGCTCTGTACGCATGTGACGGTTGCTTCCTCACACAACTTGCGCCCTCTACTCGTCCGTGTGACTGGGTGGTGCGAGCAGGACGGACTCTCCGAAAAAGAAAGAGAGGACCGATCGGCGACGTTGCCACCGTGCGACGCCATGACAGAGAGAGAAACGAAAGAGACAAGAGAGAGGGCAGATAGATCACACCGACAGGCGAGCGCACTTGTGGTGGTAAAAAATCTGGGAACGAATTTATGTGGCATGGTGTACATCCGAAAAGATTTGCACTTTCATTTGCTTAAAATGTCCAGATAATGTATAAATTATTTTTTTTCGAACTGAAATACATTTTTTTATTGTTAATACTTATTAATAACTTGTTATATGACTGTAAGTGATATAAAATATATTAAAAATTACTGTTAAACAAATTTCTTTGCGCATTAGTTATTTTTTCACAATGCAGTCATTTTGACTGCTTTCAGGCAATATAAGTATATACTAAGCTCCCGTCTTCTAGTGTTAATTGTGTTCAATATGGAGGTGAAGCATTTTGGTTGCTGCGTGCACAATTGCGACATATTAAACAATTTTGCCAGGAATTTATCAGAGAGATATATCAGACTCTGGTGTACGCGCATTAACAGCATTTTAATGGGTAAAATTAGATGTTATAATCCACTAAAACTGATTGAAAAGGAAGCTTATCGTAAAAGCTACCAAACTATTAATAAAAAAAAGATTTTTAAAAGGTACAACTTGTGTTTCGACTAATAATTAAAATCCGGTCACTTCCTTGCCCTACCTTCTCAGTAGGATACCTTTCATTCGATCATATACATACATGATTCGGTAACAATGTGTGCGTGTGTAAGTATGGGTATCCCGCCTCGTTCCGCCATCTTGGATTAACGTCGCTCCGCCGACTATGCAGATGGCGTGTGTGGCGATCGTCGTCGGTCCTACAAGAGGGGACTGTCCACCCCCTGGTCTGGGACGAGGTATCCCTACAATCCAGTTTGGATTATAGTAACATATTAGACCGAATAGTCGGTCTCAACGTAACTGTAATGTCACGAAGCCGAATATCGCAGATACAGCATTCGTGTTTATGGTTTGTGGAATACGAACAGGATGGAAGTTTCCTTGCGTCTTTTACTTCACTGATAATCAAACGCCACATATAAAATTAAAGCAGTATGTAACGGACATATCTTTACAATTACAATCCACCGGGCTGCGTGTGGTTGCGTTTGTATGTGACCGGGGGTCCACCAATGTAAAAACGATAAGGGTGCTGCTGAATGGTTCTCCTGGTAAGACAGTTACAGTTCCATAGTACGTATTGAGAGAGGGCAATGAATAGTAACAATGAATTTTGTGTTTAGATAATTTCATACAGATAGACGGGATGGAGATAATCCCGTTGTTTGATCCGCGACACTTACTGAAAAGCATCAGGAACAACTTACCGTCAAAAAATTTGCAATTGAAAGCACTGAAGGAAACAAGATACTGTCGTAGGATATAATAGTACGAGCCTACGAAATTAGTATGACGGATGTGTTCACAAATTTATGCCGCGTCACATCAGCTAGCATTTGCTGGACAATTTTTTCGGTTGCGTTAGACCTTGGGATGGAGGAATACCAAACACACCTGCATGCAGTTCCTCGGCAATGTTAAACAATCTGACAACCCGCAGAGCGATGAGGAACTGCGAGACGATTTGCGAAGGTTCGCTTTTATTCACATTACGCCAGTGCATTGTTACTGGCATAGAAGCGGACCTTCACAAAGGGAATCAACAAACGGAAAGGGTTCTCATGCTGTAGCTTGACAACCCAAGCCTCTGGAAGAATCTTGGCAGTGACCCTAGAACTGGCAATCATATTATGCAACTAATGCTGCAAACTAATGCATGCGACCAACCAGTGCAATCACAAAAGGACACAATCCTGCGAGTGTATGTGGATTGTATTGATATCTTAGACAAGCACATTGAAGGTATCGCTTGCGAACAGGCTGTGGCTCATATGTTAGAATCTGTGTTATATTTGACCATGGATGGCGCTAATTTTGAGTGCCTAACGCACACGTCATCCAATGCGGATATTTTCGTGAAAAATATTGTAAAAGCCTACATCTGCAAATGGGCATACAAGATTAATAGTATTATATTAGGAAAATCTAAAGTATTCAATCCCGAAAATGCGATGGAGCAGAAGGTGTACAGAAAAACGCACAAAAGGTTAATAAAAAATAAATTTTCAAGCCACAAATCTTGGGTTTTTAGTTAGAATTAGGTGCCACTGCAATCCTGTTTCCATTGCACATAGAAGTAGCAACAGAGGTTTTCACTATTTACAACATAAGAGTGGTAAATTTGACCAATGAATCACGGATTCACGGTCGTTAATAAAGAAAAAAAAGAGCAGTAAATAGTGAAAACTTGTGCCACTTCTTTGTCCACTACCCCCCGAATGGGTCTCCACCTTGACGTGGTGGTGGGGCTTGAGGTCGCGGACGGCCGGGCCCGACCAAGGACCCGACCGCCCGCGACCAACCAAGAGGGACCCCCCCAAGCCAAGGTGTAAGCAAACGTGCCGAGGGCTGCGTGGCACAGGAGGAGCTGTGTCTTGCACGGTGCCTCCCGGATACCGGGCGAACTCCGGGAGTTAGTAGCCAAGCCCCGGGCAATCGCGGCTCTGCCCGGGTGATATCGCGCTACCGCGGTACTCGTGGGACCAACAATGGACACTAATATAAAAAGACAAAAAGACGAGGTGGAGGAGATTCTCCAGGGCGTGGCCTCCTTAGGGGGCAAACGCCAGGAGAGCAAAGACACCAAGGGACCTCCAAGGCCCAGGGTGAGGCGTAGCGGTGCGGAAAAGCGCCGCTGCAAAAAGCAGATGGAGCGGCAGGAAAGGGCTCAGGCTGAAATAGCCGGAACCCAACCTGCGGCTTCTATCCCGAAGGGGACAGGGACGGACGGTGGTCGGGACGGGGCGAAAAAGCGCCAAAGGACCGACCCCAATACGTCCAGCCCCAGCACCAACCACCAGGGTAAAAAGCCCAAGATCTTAGATCAAGGCTCATATGCCCAGGCTATAAAAGGCACTGTCAGGCTAGCCATCGTAATGGATGGCTACCCTGAGAGGAAGCTAAACCCAGAGGAAGGTAAGGGGATCAAGGCAGCAATCAGGGAGCGCATTCTTGGGCTCCCTGAGGGCACCAAAGCCCCTACCTTTATCGGGACTTGGGAAAGGGATGGCGCGGTTATATTTGGTTGCGCAAATATAGAAACGGGGGACTGGCTGAAGAGACTATCCTCCGAACTGAAAGCGGGGGAGAATACGGTACGGGTCATACCGTACGAGGATCCCCCGAAACGACACCGGGTCGTTGTTCACATCGAGGACCCTGAGCTGACAGTCGAGGCGGCTATAAAGTTCCTCGACAGGCAGAACGCGGGGCTGGCCGCCAGAGAGTGGGTCGTGGCCAGGGGAAGCGAGAGCAGGGATGCCAAGGGCGCCCACTTCGCGGCCCTTGTCACCGATTGCTCAGATTGCCCGATTGCAAAGACAGGCAATCAGGGCCTGTGGTGCCAGACCTTACTGCGGGCTGGGCCGAGCAACAATTAAGGTGCTCGGCAAAGAACGCGGTGAGGAGGGAAGGCAAACTGCTGGCGTGATCGGGGAGGTAGCTGTATAATGGCTGCCACCACAACACCAGTAGTGCAGATTAACTTGCATCACAGCAAAGGCGCCTCGGCGATTTTAGCCAGGAGCTTGGCTGGGATGCAGACAGCAATAACATTAGTTCAGGAACCTGGGCTCCTGAATAACGCTATAAGAGCACTGGGGGCCAGAAACATTGTAGTACACTGCGCTGGCACCCAGGACCGGAAAAGGGCCTGCGTTCTGACCAAGGGCTTAGACGCGGTCCTCCTACCCCAACTGAGCTGTACCGACCTTACGATGGTTCAGCGGAGAATTAAACGGAATGGAGGGAGTCACCTGGATGTACTAGTCGGGTCAGCTTACATGCCCTACGACTCCAAGGAACCACCACCGCAAAGAGAAATCAGGCAACTTGTAACCTATGCGGAAGAGAGAGGACTAGAGCTCCTGATTGGTTGCGATGCGAACTCCCACCATACAAGTTGGGGGAGCACCAACACCAATGGCAGGGGGGAGAGCCTCCACGAATACGTCATGGGAGCAAATCTGATCATCCTCAATAGAGGATCTGAGCCCACCTTCATGGACTGTAGAAGACAGGAAGTGATCGACATCACTGTCTGCTCACAGGGAGTGGCGAGCTTGGTGAGGGACTGGAGGGTCTCTGGAGAGCCCTCCAGATCGGACCACCAGCAAATTCGCCTAACCCTACTGCACGACGTTCAGACAAAACGGGGCAGACACCCAAAGTACACCAACTGGAAGGGGTATCGGGAGTCACTAGAAGACAACCTAATAAGTACACCGACCAGATTTCACACATTCGAAAACTTTGAATTGGCAGCTGGACATATCAGCGGGGCCATTAATGAGGCTTTCGAAACCAACTGTAGTGTCAGTGTCACGTTCACAACGCCCAAAGTTCCCTGGTGGAACAAAGAGCTGGCAAAGCTCAGGGCGGAGACCAGAAAGGCCCTAAACAAAGCAAAAAACACCGGTACCGAAACGAACTGGGATATCTTCAGGACTTCCCAGAGAAAGTACAGCAAGGCCATAGTCCCCGCAAAAAGAAAGAGCTGGAGGAAATTCTGCGAAAGCATAGAAACTGCCCCTGAGGCCTCTAGACTAAATAGAATCCTCAGCGGCAGTGAAAGACCCAATGTGGGCTGCTTAAAGCTCCCAAGTGGGGGATACACAGAAACAACAGAAGACACCCTGAAGCACCTGATGGAAACCCATTTCCCGGGCTTCCAGAGATACTCTGAAACGGGAGATGCAGGGACAAATAGACCCAGGGCGGAGTATAAGCCCAGGGATTGGTCCCTAGCATCTAAAGTGGTAAGTCCTAGCGGGGTAAGATGGGCTATACAGACCTTCGAACCCTACAAGACTCCAGGACCAGACGGTATTTACCCGATTTTACTACGGGAGGGTGTCGATCAGTTAATAGACCCACTGACCAAAGTTCTTAGAGCTAGCATAGCTTTAAAATACGTCCCTCAAGCCTGGAACGGGACTAGGATAGCCTACATTCCTAAGCCAAGCAGAAATGGCCATATTCTGGCTAAAGACTTCAGGCCAATCAGCCTGACCTCCTTCATCCTCAAGACGCTGGAGAGATTGGTTGATAGATACCTGAAGAGCGAAATACTTAAGAGCAGGCCACTAACGCCATCCCAGTACGCCTACAGGGAGGGCAGGTCCACGGACACGGCCCTACATCACCTAGTGGGCAGAACGGAAGACCAGCTGGCCGCCAAGGGCTATGCCTTGGGTGTATTTATTGACATTGAGGGAGCTTTGGATAGCACCTCAAACGAAGTAATCAAACAGGCCATGTTACAGTACGAGATCCCAGAGACAATCGTGGATTGGACAATAAGCATGCTGCCAGGCAGAAAGCTGACCGTCAGCCATGGGGAACAGACGCTAGAGGGGCGACCAGCCGGAGGCTGCCCACAGGGGGGTGTACTATCCCCCCTGCTGTGGTGCCTGGTTGTGGACGACCTTCTGGTGAAGCTAGAAAGGGTAGGGCCTCACGTCTTGGCTACGCTGATGACGTGGCCATAGTTACGAGAGGAAACTACCTACAAATTCTCAAGGAGCGTATGGAAGAGGCCCTTGAGATAGTAGAAGACTTGTGCTAGGCTAAAGGACTCAAGGTCAACCCCTTGAAGTCAGTAGCCGTTATATTCACCAGGAAATACAAGCCGGAGACTATCGAACACTTGAAGCTTGGCAAGAAGATATACCTTTCTCCAGCTCAGTGAAATATCTGGGAGTATACCTGGATTCAAAGCTGAGCTGGAAACTGCACTTGGAGGAAAAGAGTAAGAAACTGCACACATCAATGTGGGCGTGTAGAAGAGCCATGGGCAAGACATGGGGTACTCAACCCCGAGTTGCCCTGTGGTTGTACAGAGCGGTGCTTATACCAAGACTCATGAATGCAGCGGTGGTCTGGTGGCCAAGGGTGGAGAGCGCGGGTGCCAGGAACCTACTGCGGAGCCTGCAAGGTGGTTACCTACGGGCTGCAGTGGGGGCCATGAGAACCGCGCCCACGGAGGCGCTAGAAGTAGCACTCTGTTGCCCACCCCTGGATCTGTTAATCATCCACAGAGCCAGGCTAACAGCATACAGACTAATGTGTCAGGGGGAGTGGAGGACCACACATCTTGGTCATACGAGAATGGACATCCTCCACAAACAACCTTTCACCTTGAGACAAGACAGAATCCGCAGGAGACTACTGGTCGGAAAAAACTGCAGGAGCAGCTTCCCAACCAGGGAAGAGTGGCGGAAAACGCCCCTGACAATAACTCCCACTACAGACGTATGGTACACCGACGGGTCTGGTTACAACGACCGGTTTGGAGCAGGAATTTACGGACAAAGGACCAACTATAGGGAAAGCATTCCCATGGGAGCCTGGTCTACCGTCTTCCAAGCTGAAACCCTGGCCATAGACAGGTGCGCAGAAATCCTAATCGAGGGTAAAACGAATGGGAGGACCATCTTTATTTGCTCAGACAGTAAAGCTGCAATAGGAGCGATCGCAAAGCCCACTACGGAGTCAACTACCGTATGGGACTGCATGCAAAAGCTAAACAAACTGGGGGAACAGAACAAGATCACCCTGGTATGGATCCCTGGACACCAGGGTATACATGGCAACGAGGTGGCAGACAGTCTGGCTAAGACAAGAGCACAAATCAACCCAGCCGAGCTGACAGTAGGAACCCCCTTTGCCATGGGAAAAAGAGCCATCAACGACTGCCTGACAAAGGACTTCAATATACGGTGGACAACCTCCACCAGTTGCAGGCAGGCCAGGCAGTTGATGAGTGGACCAAAACTAAAAAGAACTAAAGAACTCCTGGCATTAGACAGAAGGAGGCTCAGGATAGCTATTGGGCTAATAACAGGTCACATAGCTCTTAATGCCCACCTTCACAAGATGGGCCTAACGGACCAACCTAACTGCCGACTGTGCGGTGAGGGACATGAGAGCAGATCCCATATCCTATGTCACTGCCCAGCCCTGGCAGTTCACAGATACAAGACCTGGGGAAGCATGTTTTTAGAGCCCGAGGACTTGGCAGATGAGGGGGTTAATCGTTTACTAAACCTAGCTGCAAAAGCCAGGCTGGAGCATTAGGAACCCTCAGAAAACCGGGCAGTTACAGAGGATCACGTAGATCTAGGTGACGGAGGGCTCCATGCAGCCCAGCCCGCTAGTTACTACTACTACTACTACTACTTTGTCCACTACCTTCTTCATAGCATGCCTTTTATCCGATGATTCGTAACAATGTATGCGTGTGTCTGTGTGTATTTATGTGTTCCCTGCTTCGCAAGGCCATATTGGATTTTAGTTCCCGTGCTGTCAAAATTGTAGATGCCGAGCAAAATAATAACACGGTCCGCAAAGGAGGAGGTTACATCCCCCTGGTGTCAACCCACTGAAGACAATGCCCAAGGAAGTGACAGAGGTTGTATTACTATTTACTGCTCTTGTGTCGTAAATAGAGAAAACCTCTTTTATCTTTTCTCTGTGCTATGAAAGCTGGTTTAAAAGTACGACTTAATCATTTAATCAACATGGGCATTTGAGGGATATAACCCTACTCTTTCCCAATAAGATATGGTTCATTCGCGTGCTTCATTTGCGAGTATATTCTATAGTAATTTTCTTAACCAATACACACAGAATTACACACTGTGTGTTGCGCACCCAACTTTGATACGTTACAATTAAAATATAATGCAGACTCTCGAATTTATTTATCGAGATTGCAACTGGTTCTGTTTTGTGCACCTGGTTTTACGTTTACCTCTCTGTTATGGTCGCTTGGATCTGAGTTTCGCTCTGACTTTTGTAGCGTCATGACTTATGTTCCCATGATATTGACAATCCAGAGCGATCATGTTTGATTGTGAGGTATCATAGCCAGTACAAAAAATAGTTGGTGTAGGAAATTCCAATGTTCCTCAAAGAATTTTGCAATTTCATTCCATTTCTCTGTACAATCAGGAAACTGAAACAAATACACAGATAAATAAATGTATTACAGCTCAAGTGCTGGAAAAGTAATGAGGGGCAATCTAATTTTTCTCAACAAGTAGGCCTAGTGTTGAACATGAGTAATTTTTTTAATTCCATAATAACGTACTCTTTTAAATACAACTAGACCCAGACCCATTATATTAAATAATATATTTTGTTAAATTGTTTTAGACAACCGATATCTATCACCGATAATATACCGATAATATCACTGAGACAACCGAAATGACAAGAGACACTCAAACACTTCCGAGTATGTCCACCAAACGAAACTCTAAAAGGAAGACGCAAAATGAAGGGTTGACAACTGAAGTTTTACTCTCGGTGATAGATCATTTTAAAAAACAAAAGACGCTGGAAGATCGTTTTGATCTTGTGGCGAAATCAATGGCAATGAGACTCAGAGCCCTAGAAAATCTCGAAAGTTGACTGGTCGAAAAGACCATAATGGATGTTCTATACGATGCTAAAGAGGCACGTGTCAGTACTTCACATGTAGAGCATCGCCCAGGAATGCCATTGGGGAAACACGCAACACCCATACAATATATAGAACATTGGGCAAGAACACCATATTCCACTCACGCTAGAACTCCTAACCCCACGTACTCAAGTACAAGCCTGTCACCACCAGTTCATTATGAAACAGTTTACTTGACCGAGGACTAATTGTTACATCATAAATACATTAATTAAATTTGAATGATCTGTTTTATTGTACATACCTGTAGATAATCTTTTTGTAGAACTTTATATATGGGGACACCAAAATAAAACAATTTTGGAAACAATGCTTCACTCATCCACAAGTAATTGCGGTAGTCTGCCTGTTCTTCACTCAATTCTTGTAACAGATTGACATGGTTGTACCGATTTCGTTGCATTAACCACTCCTTGCACAGTGTTTTGCATTTTCTTCTTTGTTTTTTTAGAAGTAGTAGCAAAAATGACACCGATCATAGCGAGTACATCAACTTCATCCATGGACAACATGTTTGAGGTTACTGATGTGTAAAACCAAGTGAAGCCTGTAGTTTGTCGTATGGTTTACCATAACATGTGTGAGCTTGTTGGCTGTGCAGATGCACAGGTTCACTGTACAGGAAAACCACTATGTGTATGGCCGGCCTAAGTGTTTGAATACAAACTCGTTTATGCCTGGATGCAAGATAATTTTCTTTAACAATGCTTGCATCAACGTCGGATTTGGCAGACTGAATATTTGGGTGGACAATTTGTAGCAGGACTTGGATTGTTTGTACTAAGCCAAGCAAAGGATCTTTTCATCTCAGGTGTATCGCCTGCCCTAAGGAAAATAAGAGTTCAATTACTACAAATTGGTTACATACATTTTATTGCACAAATCATTACATCAGTGTACATTATCACATTTAAGGAAAATATGGAAGGGAATAGTGAGAAAGATGTTTTGGCACAAAAATGTACAAAAATATTTACTATACTAACTTGTAACTAAACTTATTAAATTAAATTGACACGAGTTGCAATGCGTTTTCCCTTGCAAAACGATGGATGAGCATTGTACATACCTTTGGTTTATTCATTGCTGTGCAAAGCTGTATCCCAATAAAGTTCCGTTGTGCTTGTGTCAATTTAGCTAATAATGCTTGAGTCGATGTTGAATAGTAATACCTTGCTGCATCCCTGACGCGACCTTTTGTTATACTGAATTGTTTCTCAACTACAATCTGTCGCCTGTGGAAGTATTTTGCATTTGCATATAACCGAGCTCTCCGTGAAGTTAAATCAATTTGCTGAACTCCACGAGTGAACACCGACCTTCTCCGACATTTTAGTAGAGGTGGTGTTTCACTTCGACACTGTTGCACAACTTGTTGTGAAGTACTCGGGTGCTCCTCTGGAGCCTGTGCTATCGCAGCATGACACTCTTGTGCAACTTGTCCGGAAGTGCTTGGGCGCTCCTTTGGATTCTGTGGTATTGCAGCATGACTACACTCTTGTCCAACTTGTCCTGAAATGCTTGGACACTCCTCTGGAGTCTGTGGTAACGCATCATTTTTTAAATGCAACGACGGTATGACATTGTCTTTAAGTACTCGGCGAGACCGATGGGGTATAATATCAGAGTCCATAAAATATCTGAAGCACACAACCCGCTTATGGAGCTGTTCGTCGGTTAAATCCGTCACTTTTCCAGAAAATACGGCGACTTTCCACTCGTTGAAAAGCACAGTGTGTTTTGGGAATTTGTGCGATGGCACCAACGACCCTGATGTGCATTCAGGTACACAGCAGACCTTACTGGACACTGCAATAATATTAACAATATTAATCTCTCACAATTCAATTTCGGAACTTCGTATCATGTGTTTCTTATACTTCATGTACTTGCTTGTGAATAAATAGTATTCAATCACGAAACACGGTCTTGTCTCGGGCCAAGTACAAGTACGCGAGATTGCAATTTCCAAGAAACAGGACACTAAAACACACTAATTCCACGCATTCCATACTCAACAAGGACGCTTGACGCTGACAAAAGTAGGAAATCGCGCTCGACAATTGCGGTTGGCGTGGTGCTTGGTCTGCAGCAGTATGCGGTCTATGCAGTAGGGGTGGCAAACAGTGGCAAACTGTCGATAGTCATATCGCACCATCGATAGTTTTTTACTATCGATAGTGCTATCGATATCGACCGTTACACCGCTTCATACGTTGTGCATTCTTATTAGATGTTCTGTTAATATTTTTTTAGGGCTATATTCTACAGTTCCCCACATTATTTTAAAAACGCATAGTTGTTAAATATATCATTACTACTTAGTTACATAATTGAGGTGTAATGGCAAAAAACTTTTAGTTTTGTAATAACGTGAAAAACTTACAGAGTCCTGAAGAAAATTCCAATCACGAGAAAAATGGTCCAATGGAACCACTATCAAAAAAATTGGATAATTCAGGATCGATTCTTCCCTTTCCAAAAGAGACAACAAAACATGATGATAAGTCACCTGAAAAGGCGAAATTAGATAACGCCTTGGCCCTCATGATTGCTACTGATTATCAACGATTTACACTCGTAAATGATTCTGGATTCGAAATCGATGTTCATCTACTCAATTCCAGCTAATTTAAAAATTTTTTAATTACATTAATATTATTGTTATGCATTTTTGTGCTCTATTATTATACACGTTCCAGATATACCATAAAAGATATATAGCAATGCAACGTATATCTGGAATGCACAGTGAAACTTCACGCTCTCATAGAGGAAGTTCAAAATGTCAGTTTGCTTGGACATTATGAACAACAGACTTGTCACTTAGTTAATTCAACGTATGCCATTATAAGTGCAGTTTTACAAACAAGAGAATGGTCTTCCAACCAATGTGCTGATGGCATTGCAACTGAAATACAAAATGCAATCAAAGAATGGCATATCGTTAATAAAGTCGCATGTGTTGTTACTGATAATGCAGAAAATATGCTCAAAGCATGCAGAATTTTGGAAGTACGCCTTCATCCATACTTTGCAAACACATTGAATTCCTGATCCAGTAAAAACGTAAATTTATATATGGCATCTTTCTTATTCCATGTTTACCCTTGTGTTCCAATTTGATTATTATTGGAGAATTAACAATAAGCTAAACAATTTTCTTGAGGTACTAAGTCTCAAATGAAAAATTATTAATTATTGACGAAACATAAATAACTATCAAACGTATAGTGAATAAACTAAAAGTTTCTATTGAAACTAGTATTATAGCATGGCACAGGTGGTACAACTGAAAACTATCCATAGTATCGATAGTTTTCGACAAAAATATCGGCCACTATCGATAGTGTCACCTCGTGTCACTCAGTGTCACCGGTGTCACCCCACTGCCCTCAGTTGAAAGCCCTTGACTTGCCTTGACTGCCCCCAATCACCCCCAACTGCCCCTGACTGTCCCTGACTAACGTTGATTATAATCAGTAGTTCACTTCAGTTCACTTACTGACCATTTTTGGCAAGATGTGGTCATGTGAGTGCCAGTGAAATGGCTAAAATATGGAGTTACGCTAACATAAAACATTGTCATAAATTAATCCGCCACTTCTGCACAGTGAGTACATTAATCTTAATGTGTCTTCAGAGCCTGTCAACATCATATTTACTTATGGTTTTCGTTCTATCAGAAAGCAAGTTCCAACCTCAAAACTGAGACACAGACAGACTTAATCGGACCACCCGATCCTGTTTCAAATTTAAGACCGATAGTATTTGCGAAATCGCAAAATGAAACAAACCTCGAGAAGAAGTACAGAGAAGCTAGAGACGATACTCAGCTTTGGAATCAGAACTTTTGGTCACAACACAATACCAGTTTTGCAGAGGTACGGTTTACGGATTAACTTTGATTCGGAAAAAGCGTACATATCTAACGTGTGAGTGATTAATGTCATATATGAATGTGGAACGTGTAACAGGAACGAAAGCAGTTTCAAGAAGATTTGAAGGAAGAAGGAAAGACGTCGATCACTGCTGATGATATGTCAGTCTTTTATAAACGGTTCTTGGACAAAAACTGGCAAACCCATTGTAATTATAACGTTGCGTGGTACAAGAGGAATATCAAACTGCTATTTCTCGAGATTAGGGTAAGGATATGTAAATTGAAACTTAAATAGTTTATTGTCAAAAAGTTTGACATAGTATTTCTGTAAAAAAACTGTTAATAAACACTTTGATTAATGATATTTTCATTTTATTGACACACTGCATTCAATTCAATTTATTCAAGACTGGTTCGTACTACGTTTTGTGAACACCACGAGTTCTTTATAGAATTAAACATAAAATGCTATATATATTAATCAAGGCAGATTTAATTTTAATATTGATCCGTAATGTAATTATTAGTTTCCTTAATTCCTTATTATAGTCCTTGTACTGCTCCGGTAAGTATCACGTTTCAAGTATTCTATTTCCATTTCTTTCTTTTGAATTATCATTGTCATCATTTTATGTTGCTCTTTTTCATTGTGGAGACGTTTCTGATACTCCTTCCCAGAATGATACAATTTTTGAATGGCAAACTTTGCAGTTGTCAATGCTTTTTCCTTTTCCTTATTCAAGTATTCTATCTGGGCTGTTAGAATTTGACACTTCTTACAATTGTATAAGCATAAATTATTCAATTGATTATCGGCTTCTTCTAATGATATTTGCAAAGAATTGCACCTCTGTTTTTCACAATGTAATTCTTCTTTGAGTTGATAAAATTCGCAGGCAGCTTGTTCGGCCATTTGTTCGCTATCACGTAGTAGCTAGTAAAGAAAAAAGTATATTTTGTGTTTGTTTACCACAGTTTAATACAGTTTACTTTGTACCTTTTTCTGCCTAGTAAGACTTTTAGTCTGTTCTTCTATTATTTTTTCCTTTATCCTTAATTCGGAACCATGGTTCTCCTTAAGAGTTTCTAATTCCTGCTTTAAGCAGCTACAAGCTTTCTCTTCTTCACGCAATGAATATTTCAAATGTTCTATTTCCACCTCCATTTCTTTACACTTGCAATCACTTGATTGCAGAAGGCTTTGTGTTTCAGCTAATTCTTTATTCTGCGAATTAAAGTTTAATCTCATCGAGAGATGGAACTACTGTACAGCAAGACCCCACAACATAGGGTGCGCAAAGTCGGAAGGAACCCAAAATTTGTGCTTTAATTATATTTTAATTCTACTAAAATTATCCCTAGTTTAAATTATTTTAATACAAAAGTTGTTTTCTTTCCTCGGGACCCAAAATTATATTTTGCAGGGGAGCTGTAAAAATCATTTGTAGTCCCGTCTCTGATCTCATCTCTTGATATATGATGTACCAATATAGTAAATATATACCAAAAGTAAATGACGGTCTGGGGATACGCTACGAATACATACAATAATAATTTAAATTCAAGCCTTTACATTCTGAGACAGTTCTTCATCCTTCTCCTGCAACATATTCCGTTGATTGTTACATATTCCAGTAACTTCGCATATTCGCCTTTTCTGAATTTTAATAACATTAGTGAGTTCTATGATCATTTCCTTAAATTCTTTTCTTTCTTTATTTAAGGCATCTTCTTTCTCCTTAATGCCACATTTTAGTCTATTCACTTCTTCAACAACTTCTTTGCACCTTATACGATTGAAATGCGTATTTAATATCTGGATTATTATTTTCCAAATGTATACTATGGGTATGTAAAGAAGTATCAAATTCCATTGTTGTTTACCAATCTTACCTCATTGCATTATCCTCGGATAGGCTTTCTAAGTTACATTTTAAGTTGTCGTGTTTCTGCATTAAGATTTTGTTTTCCTGTGTGATTTCAACAATCCGTTTCTGAAATTGTAAACATCTCAGTGTCAATGGGAATAGTTCTTTCCATCCCACATACATACTTGCAGATTCACTATCTCTTTCAACAAATTATCTCTATCCATTTGATCCTTCTCTCGCCTTGCTATGTCCATTGCCAAGTTCCTCGATGTCGTGGCCAATTTAGTTCGCTCCTCTGCTGCTTCTAATGCATCCTTTAAACAAGCTGCTGTCTGTTCGCTCTCTTTTTTGAGACAGTTCAAACTACAAGTCAAAGAATTCAATTTCTTCTCGAGTTCCTTAGTACGTTTTCTCTCATTTAACAAGTCCTGGAAATTGATATAACCAGTGAATACACAAGATACAGTGGAAAGAATTTCATTTCATTGACCTCTTCAATTTTTGCAAAGTCTTCTTTGTCCTTTGTAGGTACATCCTGTATATTTGTAATCAGTCTAGAATCATGAGTACCCTGTTTAACACTTTGATCAGTTTTTATTCGGTTATTTCCATTTTTTGGTTTTTCTAACTGTGTGAAATCTTTGTTGTTTTCTTGTAACTCTGTTTGGTGAACAGTTTCCTTAGTTGGAACATTTTCTTTATCTTTTCCTTCGTACAAATGGACTGCCTTCTCATTAGAATAAAATTTCATTGTATAGAAATCTGTTTGATCAGATTTATTTTGTTTCCCTTGTATTATCGAAGAATAATCAGCCACATTCGTTTCTGTATTAATATCTGCATGCTTTAAGAGCTGCTCATCTTTTTTAATTTCTGTTTGACCTGATGAAATATTGCTATGAATAATAAGACATTAGATATACCAGTGCTATTGTTTAAGTCCATAAGAGAAACCTCAAACATTTTAGTTCTTCCAAATCAGATGTTTACTTATGTCAGTGTCACGTATTAAACATTCAACTACATTTTAGTATTAATTCTATTTACTGTATTTTTATTTAGCCATCCTCCAAGGACTTTAAACATTTATTCGCGCGTGTCCTTTAAGAATATAAGGTCTTCCACGGTATACTGTAAACATACCTTCTTTTGACCTTGTGTCTCTGCAAATACAAACTTTTCTGCGATGTTTACATGCTTCCAGGCAGCACGGCGCTTTTTTGATATTATTATTGCTTGCATTATATTCTACGCTACAATTCCATCTGTCACATTGTTCTTTCAGAGACAAAGTATGATGTTCGCAACGGCACGGCTTACGAAAATTATTTTGAATATTATACTAGACGAAATATATACATATTTTTAAAAGACTTAATTTATTACGGTCGACGGACGTGGGCCGTTCTTCTTACATGCTTTGCTCCCTTTGAGATAGCATAACGCATTACGTTTGTCTACCTTTTTATATCTCGAATTAGAATTTGGTTTAGACTCCTGTTCCATTTTCTGCGATCTCGAGATACTAATAAGCTGCTGATTGAGCTTATCCAAACGCGATAAAATAAAGGCACTGCACATTTCAAATTTTCTTTTGCACATTCAAGACATTTGTCATTATATTAATTTATATCTTCTGTACAAATTCAAAACCATTTATATACAGTTATTTACTACATGGGTGACAGGATACGCATGAAGTTATTACAATTTAACCGTTTTATAGTCCTCTTCTTTTTCATTTAAATTTACTATTGACTTATTTTTCAAAAATTTATTTGTATGAGATATTATGGAGGTTCTTTCGAAAGTAGTACATACCTGTAAAAAGAATCATTCTCAAAGCGTGGCACAATGTTGAGAGTTAATTATGTACTCAGAGTGAAGTTCGAAAATGATTGCAATACTTTAATATTGTGTCAAATTGTTGAAAAGGAAATGCGCTCATTACATTCACTTCAATATACTGCTTTTCTGGGTTCTTGAATTATGGGGCTGCTCTTTGTGCAAGTAAACTGCACTAGTATATAAAACAGATTGGAGTTATGGGATAAAAAGCGCATATAATATTGTGACAAAGGCAGACTATGGAAAGTATGTCACATATTGCGGCGCCAGATAATGATATTTCTATAGTAAGATATGTTAAAGTTCTTTTATTATTTTCCTTTGTCATAACTCTCGTTTGTATCTACGAATACATGAGAAAAAACATGGATGTACTGAAGAATGCGTAAGTAAAGAATTTCAATTTCTAGTAAGTGCCGCAATGTATAGTATTCATCAGTTTTGGGAGACTATACGATTCCTATAAAAGCTGCTTCCGCTTCAAAAACACGAGGAACCCTTTCAATTAAGGGACGTTATCGATATGCAGAAACAACGGCAACGTCTCGCAACCCGAGATAACTGTAAGTTGCAAATTAATTAAAGAGACAATACGCTGCGCTATGACAGCGGAGCAAAATAAGAACAGATTTAACAACGGATACGCAAATATCAACATTATCCGAAATGAAATTATTTTAAGTGTCTGTATATCGTCACTTCTAAAAAATTACGCACTATTTTCTTGTGTCGGATAGAGTTTATAGATATTTATACGAACCACTACACTAATTATCTGATGGATCAAAATATGAAGTGTATAAAAAATCACTTTGGACTACCGAACAAAGGTGAAAGTGATAAGAAGTTTACATTAAAGTTGGTGCTCAACAAAAACGCATCATTAGTTTGTCGCCAGAATTCAAAGAGTTCGTAACGAATTTCAAGAGATCCAACGCTTTTTGTCCATGTGTATTGAAAGTGCTGCGAATTATATAATTCGTGTAAAATCAATTTGGGCATAGTCCCGTTAAAATACAAATTTTTAATAAAACAGTTTACCTATACTATTTATGTGATTTATTTAAACTTTGATGGTACCAGAAGAAGTTTACAATCTTGCTGTAACTTTGTATTTCTTAAAAATGAAAAATTTTTGTACATTTCTCGGATTAAAATACGGTTCTTGTCAACTGTTAGGTAAAACATTTCGCAGCTCAAAATCAGTCTACACTCCAAATAATATTATTTTTAGTTTGAAAAATAAAACACCGAAATGCTGAACCGCAATGAAAATTGAAAAAACTCGTTATATACATTATATACATAAAATGTTATATAATAAAAGTTATATACATGAAATTTTGACAAATACTTAGAAATGTAAAAGAAGTATTAATTTAACTTTGGATCTGCTGTTGCAGCTTAATAATACAGGGCAGTCTAACACGAGAGAAACGAATAATGAAACCTTTAACAGTATAATTAGGTACTATTTGCTGAAAATCTCAGGAGCCACTTTGTAAAACCGTTCGCGCTCGCTTTACATTACCGGTCTTGCAGTTGTTTACATTACTACCGAAACGCAACGAATTTACTGTTTCGTTGTAACATTCATCTAAGGGCGATATATTAAGTAGCATTAACGTCTTTGAATTGCCTCCCAGAGACGGTTGTAGGAGATGCGTAAGCTTCGAGTTTCGATAGGGAACGTGTTCCTGTTTCTTTAGAAGAGCAAGAATAACGTTACCCAAATTCGCCAGTGATTTATTAATGTTTTTCGTTTCTGTCATCCTAACCAATTCCTCGCCTTTTAATCGTTCAGAACCTGCTAAGTCGACCAAATTTAAATTTCCAATTGATGTTTCTTGTTTTGATCGATGCGTTCCGATAAGTCGTATTCTTGTTACGGAATGAGATCTCGAGGAGCTGCAATATTGAATGCGTTTTCTTTCATTTCCTTTCAAGACTGCGATTATTTAAAACAGGCCTGGCAAACCCCTGCTTTTTGAGTAAATTCACAACCCGCAGCACGTCATTACCCTCTCCTCGTGGCTTTACTCACACCACGTCCCCGGCGTTCGACTCTGCGATAGCGTTGTTTTGTTTTTTTACTGGATCGTGTTACCGAAACGATTGATGAAAAAACTATATGGTGTAGCGCTGTCCTTCTTTACGTTCGCACGGCGTGCGTACGACGTAGGTCTAAAAGCTGACGGGTGGGGGTAAAACAAATCGCGTGAGGAGAGTGCATTTCCCCACCGTTTGCCAGGCCTGATTTAAAACATATTGGTTGCAAATTTACCGTTCATTTGAACTGGTGGCCGCAACAGCTCTATTGCGTTGCGCAGTTAGAAGGCATTCGTGCAACTCTTCGGAATTGTGTATCTGTTCCACTCGCAAATTGCTGACGTATAAGTCCTGCCCTTTACTATCAACCATGCGTATTTCGTGGTTTTTCGGTTGATCATCGAGTAGATCGATGATATGTTCGTTATATATTTCAAGGAAACTGGCTTCAATATGGTACTCCCAGCCCATCAGTTGAAACTGTTTCATTTCTTGAAATATATGGCGTACCTGAGGAAATATAATCAAGTCCAAGCTAAATGTAAACTTAGTTTCATTCAATATTTATAACTGTATGTAATCCAGTAGTATTCACCGTTCTGGGTATCATGCCTTCCATTTCAATACCAGGCATTCCCTCCATTGTAAAAGTTTTTCCAGAACCAGTTTGACCATACGCAAATACGCAAACATTATATCCCTCTAAAGCTGATTGAACTAAGAGGGCTAATTCCTCGAAAATCTCTTCCTGCTTGGCAGTTGGTAGGAACACTTTATCGAAGCTGAACTCTTGTCGATTACCTCTCAATTTTCCACTACAGCTGACAGCATCAGACCCATCCAGCTTGCCTACTTCTATTGTATTTTCGTCTATGAAATTTATAGTACACAACCTGTGAAAAATACAAATGATCATTTAGGAAGTATTTAGGCATTCATGAGATGAAAGTTGATCAAAGCCCTTACGGTTTACAAGTTTCGCTTGGAGTCCTAGGACGTACTCTACAAAATACCCTGATGTTTCCTTTTAATTCTTGTATCGTATTATGAAGAATTCTACGATCCTTGTCCATTTTATGTGCCAGGAACTGTAGTTCTTCATTATCCTTTGTCCGGTTTTCCAGATTAGTTTTTAATCGTTCAACTTCTACCTTATGATCCAATAGTGTTCTTTCTTGGAAAAGGCATTTACTTTCGAATTCACGCAGTGCATTGGAAGCATTTCTGTAGGCATCTTCAGATTCTTCTAAATGTTGCTTTAAACTGTTCCGTTCTTCTTGGACTTTACAGATCTCATCTTTCATTTTGCTCATTTCTTCCTTCAATTTCTCCATTTCCTCTCCTAACATTTTATTGGAAGTTTCAAATTTTTCCGCCCTTGTTTTATATTTATTTATATTTATGGATAATGTATTAACTTGTTCTTGAAGCTCAGAACATTTGATCGTAGCATCTTTGTATTGCTGTCGAATATTAGATAATTCTTCCGTGGTATATGCCAATCTACCCTTTAAATCCCATTTAGAAGGCCTAGAAGGGCCAGGGACATCACATTTTTTATTTAGTGTAGTCTGAATAGGTTTATCAGTTGAATTGCCCAATGGATTACCAGTCCTCTGTGTACTTGTTGGCTTAACATTGGATTTAGTAAACACTTTTTTGCTATCGCCATGCACTGCAGGAGCAGCTGGTCTTTTCATACCTCTGGACATAGTAGTAATAGAAGATATCGTTTTTGATCTGACTAGATTCTGCCTTATCGGTGGTTTATTTTCATTTGCAGACTTTGTATTAATGTTTAATGTGCTCTTGGCTTTCTTCAATCTATCCGTAACATTTTCCAAACCAGTCGGTGGTACATCAGGTCGATTATTTTCATTTCCTGACTTATGAATGTTTATTGTGCTCTTTGCTTTAGTCAGAGTAACTGTATTGCCGGATGATGTGGACTGTGGCAGACCATCTCTTTTCTTCGTCACTTGATGATTATTCATTGTTGTAAAATTTGTTACAGCAGTTGCGATATTATATTTGGGTTTTGGTAAACGTGACTCCATCTAGGAAAAAGGATCCTTAGAAAAATGGAAATAAATAATGCTAAAGATATTTTCCATGCAGTTAAGAAATCTACGCATACAGGCATCAAATAACTCAAAGATATTTCTCTTCTGATACGCGCATTACAGCTTCATGCTCCCGTTAGATCATGCACAGGAAAGTCAGAAAACATAGCGATTAGCAGCACTCTGAAAGCCCACTGCAATGCAGCGGATTCAATTGTATATAAAATAATCCAGTAGAATCCGATAGAATTAAAACTGCAATGTTCGTGAGTAATTTCGTATATACGAACGATAGTAACGGCATACTAATTAAACAAACAAACCTCGTCTCCTCAATAACACAAATTAAATCTTTCAAAGTCACACGTATCAACAGGCTAACTTATTTTACGATTACTGTGAAATTACCCGATGTTTAAGTAACAACGAAGCGCTCACATAACGCGCGGATACGTGTTTCCCGTAATATGTATCATGTATCTCATAAAGACTTAGAACTTCAACGTAAAAACAGAACCGTTTATGTACCCGAATCCACCCGTTGGCTTCGGTAATAGCAGAGCGGCGGTTAATAGCATCCGTTAGATTTGAAATTGAAACCCTACCTGACCCTACCCAACCCTACCATGTATCCAATGAAAGATGGTCATGAATGTTTGGCCAATTGTGCAACTATACGAACGAAGTAACCGATGGAAGTTTCCGTCCAACGATAACACTAGTAAACATAATTTCACTTCTTCGCGTTTCTTTGATCAAATAGGGTCAATGTTATAGTATTTTCACCACTGATTCTGAATCTGTCTTACAAATTTGTGTCAAGTATGGTTTTTGAGTAATTCGCGTTTAAAATTTTGAAAAACGTTTCCTTTTCTTTTTTTTGTTTGAAGCGCTTTGATCGAGGAGGACAGGTTGGTCAGAAATTCCCTAGAAAGGGTAAAAAGGACTCGCAATTCCCCTGTCGCCATGACTGACACATGATTAAAAAAATCTTTATGTATTTTTCCGTAATATTTAGTCAAACGAGGCAAGTTTTAATGCTCATAATATCCATCATTGGGCTAAAAATGTTGATTTTTTTCTAGTACAGAGTATTCGGGCTGGTTCGGCTAATCTTTAACAATGGAAAATACAATTGCAGCAAACTGATGCCTGATCACTAATGGACAATTTTTGACGACGAATTCAAAATTAACATCGAAAAATACTAAGAAACAATACTCAGCGTACAAGAAATAAAAACTTAGTTTGCCAGTGTAATTGGCGTTCAAATGTGATGATCCCGATCGTTTCCGATTACAGCACTCGCATTTTAATCGGATTATACATGAATTAATCTACCAGCGCGGTATTATTCAAACTGGCGGAAACGGAATGCGTAGTAATAGGAGGATAAATTAGTCTACGGGAAGTAGAATGGTCACTCATACGAAACGTTCTCGGTATAATCAATTTAAAGAAAGTTATTATTATTAAGATACTCCTTTAGAAAGCAGTAATCGAACGTCAGAGAAGTCTATAATCTAAGAAGTATTGTATTTCCGAGGAGATTGTTTTGCCTTGAGCCCCGTAATAGCTCGAGCACTCTTGACCGGTCGCCACGTGTGGGGTATTTATGTATGTGGTCGATTCCACGTCAAATCGCACAGCTAAATTCTTCGAAATTCTGATTTTGAGATATGTTATAGAGGGAGGTGAGACAAGCCACCCGAATTTTTTTTTTATTTTTTATTTTGACTTTCGAGGAGTTATGAGACTTTGAAAAATTGGGACACTTTTTCTTCAAACATTTCTAGGCGCGGTCTGGTTTGCCGTAGAATAATTTGCTTTTTTAAGTTCGATTCAAAAAAGATTGTAGTTTAACGAGAATTTTCAACCCATTTCAAAAAGTTTATTTTTCAACGCATAATTCATAAAAATAAAAAATAATCGTTAATTTGACTGTCTGGGCCCTCACCGAAAATTATGAAAAAATTATATCCTTGTAGCGCGTTTCAAGACGAAGAGTTTGCAAAAAAAGGCAGCCCCAAACACGCAGTAACTTCGGAGTAATTCAAGAAAAAGTGTAACCACCTCGGAATTACTGATTTTGCCAGCAAGGACGCTGAATTGGGAGGTGGGGGTCGTTACGCAGGGCCGCGGCACCTAAGAGATACGCGATAAAACATTGAAACTGATTTTTATCGGGAATAATCGTTGGTGCTCGCGACTATTACGCATACCACCGTGTGTATGCATCATCAAGGCACCCTCGTGAATTTTTTGAGAATTTTCGGGAATGACCTTCATGTGTTTTTAACTGATTGAGAACACGTAATGTCAACACGACTCGTCATCGCGTCATCGCGCAGTTATGTCAAGAGGCAGGAAGAACACCCATGGTTGCCCATTACCATGGTCCACTCAGGTCAACTCAGGTCCACTGTGCAAGTGCCAGGCTATGGGTTGGGAAATTTTCCAATACAACAAAGCAGATGAAATTTTTCGCATTGTGAGATGGACGCGTGGGAGAAGGTATGCACCGCGAAAGACAAGGACAACGCGATGGACCACCAGAATTACCGCCGATAGGGGAAACCCCAGCGCGTGGGTGTAACTTAAGTGCGCGCAATTCCCCACTTCTCGAACCGCGTGCGATTACAACATTGTATTTTAGAATTACGACACTTCTTTTCTGACTCCAGAAGTGAAAAGATGTTTTCTTTTGATGTCGAAGAATAAAAGACGCAATACTTATACATAAAATAGAGTCAAGTTTATTTCAAAGTTCCCGCGTCTTCAAACCAGCACTTCTGTGCTTTAATCGGCCTGTCCGAAGAAAATTGCGTTGAGAAATCGAAACGCGAACGCGACATAAGACAGCATAAAAAAATCGAAACTGGCTTAAGCAGAATTTCCCTATTGTCGGTCGAATGTATAGTATGGCTCGGTAAAAGCGGGAAACCTGACATCTGGCGTCCGTTTTCAAAATGGGTCACGATTGGAGGTCGCTGCGTTCGCTACATGTCAACATACCGATTGATAGCGACCAACCTGTGATTCTGTCTCACGCATAAAAGTGCACGTATTTATAAGAGAATATGGCAGATTTTATAGATTCTGAAGCAGAAGAAAGTGAGGTAATTGTTACACTGTTTGTTAGGAGCGACTAGAAGAATTTAAGGTGAAAGTATGTACTTCCAACTAACCTAATGCATCGTGATGTAGGAGGAAGAGGAGCTTAACTACAATGAAAGGAAAAAGTTGAAGAGGATAAAAGCTATGCATGACAGCGACGATGAAGAAGATGATGATGGTACGCGAAATCTATAGGAATAAATACAACAAAAAAATATTTATTTATTACAATTCCAAACAAGCCTGTTCAAGTTACTTTTTCAGCGTATAATCCTGTATTCCCTTCACAGCTGCTAGTGTTGTACAAGCTTATCCTATTTTTCAAATAGAGAAGGCGTGTTACAAAGAAAATTTTTGATTTCATATATGCTCTTAATATTTAGAAGAAGACGGCGTAGTCCCGGGGCTCATTGATGATAATCCAATTGAGGAGAACGATGGGGACGATAGCGACGCCTCTGATAATTCTCGTAAACGTAAAAAGAGTGACGATGAGGATTTCGATGATCGTTTAGAAGACGATGATTATGATTTACTTGAAGAGAATTTAGGAGTTAAAGTTGAAAGGGTATGCGAAGGGTAAAAGTAGTTTTGTTAGAAAAACGAGATAGTACAAATCTATTGAGATAGTAATATTTGTAGAAAAGACGCTTTAAACGTCTTCGTAAAATACAAGATGAAGAATCAGAAGGAGAGCAGGAAAAAGAAACTGACGATGAAAGAGATGCTATTGCTAATGAATTATTCTTAGGTTCTGGAGACGTAAGTTAAAAATATCTGTTTGAAATAATATGTTTGATGGAGTTTTTTAACCATACGGTTTAGAATGAATATTGCAGAAATGTTGTTACTTCCACATTAGGAAGACGAGCGAAAAAGCGAAGGTAGTCATAGACCAGAAGCAGAGGCATTTGACGAGGAAGAAAGCGAAGATGAGGATGACTTTATTGTTGATGGCGATGGTTTGCCCATAGCTGGAAAAAGAAAGAAGAAGAAACCCATATTTTCAGATGTGTAAGGCATCCTTTTCCTTTCGTCGAGACATATTGGTATATCAATTACATTATATTATTGCGCTCGCACAGTGCCTTACAGGAAGCTCAAGATATTTTTGGAATTGATTTTGACTACGACGAGTTCGACAAGTATGGAGACGATGAGTTTGAAGAAGAGGAGGAAGAAGATGAATACTTGAACGACGAGGTAGAAGATAGATCAAGACGATCGAAGAAACATTTAAAGAAAAAAAGTACGAGAAAGAGTATTTTCGAAATATACGAACCAAGTGAACTTAAACGCAGTCATTTCACCGACATAGATAATGAGGTAACGAAAGCGTTTTACAAATTTGTATATTTCCCACCTATATCAGGTTCAATTAATTAACATTATCGATTAATTTCAGATTCGTACTACGGACGTCCCTGAACGGATGCAAATTCGTACTGTACCAGTGACGCCAGTTGCTGAAGGTTCCGATGAATTAGATCTTGAATCTGAATGGATATATAAACAAGCGTTCTGCCAACCTACTATATCGATACAAGATGCTCACTTAAACGAGGAAGCTAAAGAAAGAGCTAAAAAGGGACCACAAACTGTTGGGAAAATCAAGAAGGCGTTGGATTTTATACGTAATCAAGGTTTCGAAGTTCCTTTTATCTCATTTTACAGAAAGGAATACGTTCTACCTGAATTAAATATTAACGATTTGTGGAAGATTTACAAATTCGATGCAAAATGGTGCCAATTGAAACAGAGGAAGGAAAATTTATTAAGACTGTTCCAGAAAATGAGGAACTATCAGTTGGATGAAATTATGAAAAATGCAGACTCTCCATTACCCGACGATGTACGAGTGATTAAGGATGACGATATTGAACGTCTAGAAAATGTTCAAGTTATCGAAGAAGTAAATGATATTTATCGTCATTTCATGCTTTATTATGCCCATGAGATTCCAGCCATGCAGGAAGAGCTTCGTAGGAAAGCAAAGGAAGCACAGAGGGAAGCTAAAATTCGAAAAAGAAGACAACAACTTCTGGAGGATGATGAAAATGGGGAATTGAATCCCGAGGAAGGGATAGTAGAGGAGGATGACGACGACGCGGACGAAACGCTAAAAAAGCCCGTTAGAAAAGGCCCTTATTCTATTTGCAGAAAGGCCGGTTTGGATGGGCTTGCTAAGAAGTTTGGACTTACGCCCGAACATTTTGCTGAAAATCTCCGAGATAATTACCAGCGTCATGAAGTAGACCAAGATCCCACGGAGCCTTCTGTGGTTGCCAATGATTTTTGTACTTCAGTTTTCAATACGACCGACGAAGTCCTTAAATCTGCACAATTAATGGTTGCGCTACAATTGGCACACGAACCATTGGTACGAAAATGTGTTCGAGAGATGTATATGGAAAGAGCAAAATTAACCGTCACCCCAACTAAAAGAGGAATAAAGGAAATTGACGAAAGTCATCCTCTTTACGGGTTAAAATATCTGAAGGATAAACCTGTACGCGATCTCGTGGGAGATCAATTTCTGAAATTAGTAATAGCTGAGGACGATAAACTGATAACAATTTCCTTCAGTGATACGGTAGAAGGAAACACTAGTAGCAATTACGTTGACGAAGTAAAGCAGTTGTATTATCGGGACGAGTTCAGCAAACACGTGCAAGATTGGAATACATTGAGAGTCGGCAGCGTTGAGATGGCGCTAAATCGTGTCCTAATACCAAATTTGAAGAAGGAATTGCGAAGCAGTCTTCTGACGGAAGCAAAGGAATGCGTTCTGAAAGCTTGCTGCCGTAAGATGTATAATTGGATAAAAATAGCTCCGTACAGTTGCGAATTCCCGGAAGAAGACGACGAAGACTGGAATACCAGTAAAGGCATACGCGTAATGGGTTTGGCTTATGTACCTGATTATACTCAGGCTGCTTTTACCTGTATCATCGATACAGATGGGGAGTGTACGGATTATTTGAGACTGCCACATCTAATGAAGCGAAAAAATAGTCCTCGAGAGGACGAGAAGACTATGAAGGAGTCTGATTTGTTAGCACTTAAGAATTTTATTGCCACCAAAAAACCGCATGTCGTAGTGATTGCTGGTGAATCCAGGGAAGCAACAATGATAGCAGCTGACGTGAGAGAATGCATTACAAATTTAATGGATGAAGCCCAATTTCCTAGTATTCAAGTAGAAATCTGTGATAATGAACTAGCTAGAGTATATTCTAATAGTAACAGAGGTACATCCGAATTCAGAGATTATCCGGATTTGTTACGACAGGCTATTTCGTTAGCGAGAAGAATGCAGGATCCATTGTTGGAGTTTTCACAACTGTGTACCGTAGACGAGGAAATTTTGTGCCTTAAGTATCATCCTTTGCAGGATCAACTTTCCAAGGAGGAGCTTATAGAGAATTTATACATAGAATTTATAAATCGTGTAAACGAAGTCGGAGTAGACTTAAATAGAGCAGTACAACAGTCGTATTCGGCGAATTTAATACAATTCGTATGTGGCTTAGGGATTAGAAAAGGACAAGCATTGCTTAAGATTCTAAAGCAGAATAATCAGAGATTGGAGAATAGAACGCAACTCGTAACAGCGTGTCACATGGGACCAAAAGTCTTTATTAACTGTGCTGGCTTTATTAAGATAGACACAAATAGTTTAGGTGACAGCACGGAAGCTTATGTGGAGGTATTGGATGGTTCGCGCGTACATCCAGAAACTTACGAATGGGCAAGGAAAATGGCGGTAGACGCTTTGGAGTACGACGATGAGGATGCGAATCCTGCAGGAGCTTTAGAAGAAATTCTTGAATCGCCAGAGCGATTGAAGGATTTAGACTTGGATGCGTTTGCCGAGGAGCTCGAGAGACAAGGTTTCGGGAATAAATGTATTACACTTTACGATATAAGGGCCGAACTTAATTCTAGATACAAAGATCTCCGCGTACCATATGAGCCACCAAGCGCGGAGAAACTATTTGACATTTTGACGAAAGAAACCCCGGAAAGTTTTTACGTCGGTAAATTGATTTTGGCAACTGTTGCTGGAATAAGTCATAGAAAACCGCAAGGGGAGCAGCTAGATCAAGCTAATCCCGTAAGAAACGACGAAACTGGTCTCTGGCAATGTCCATTCTGTTTAAAAAATGATTTCCCAGAATTATCTGAAGTGTGGAATCACTTTGATGCTGGAGGGTGTCCAGGAAAAGCGACTGGCGTCCGCTTGCGGCTGGACAACGGAATTTCAGGCTACATCCACGTGAAAAATTTATCTGATAAGCACGTTGGTAATCCCGAAGAGAGAGTACGCCCTGGCCAAGTGATTCACTGCCGAATTATAAAAATAGAAGTGGAACGTTTCAGTGTGGAGTGCACGAGTAAATCTAGCGATCTGCTGGATAAAAATAACGAATGGCGGTAATACATTAAATAATACTCTTTAATTATTCATTCCAGTATAGATAAGAATATCCACTTTCAATGATTCTTGGAATAATTTTGCCCATGTGCTTTTTTCTCAGACCATCGAAAGACGTTCACTATGACACGGATGCAGAAGAGAAGGATATGAAAGTAGAAGAGGATGTCAAAAAAGCGAAGCAGAGACAAACTTACGTAAAGCGTGTCATCATTCATCCTAGCTTCCATAACGTGAGTTTTGCAGAAGTTGAAAAACTAATGCAAACTATGAAGCAAGGGGAAACAATAATAAGGCCTAGCAGTAAAGGAGCCGATCATTTAACTGTCACGTGGAAAGTTACGGATAATGTACATCAGCACATTGATGTAAGAGAGGAGGGCAAAGAAAATTCGTTTTCCTTGGGTCGCAGCTTATGGATTGGTAACGATGAATTTGAAGATTTAGACGAAATTATAGCACGACATGTTAATCCGATGGCAGGTTACGCTTCCGAGCTCCTAGACTTCAAATACTTCAAATCGCATGTAGAAGGGATTAAAGATAAAGCGGAAGAGATTCTTAAAGAACAGAAAAAACAAAATCCGGGCGGAATTCCGTATATCATATCCGCGTCTAAGGTACGACTACTTTGAATTCTACCTACTAACATTCGTTATTAAAAACCCCTTTAATCGTGACTTTAATCGTTGAATATTCCAGAACTACCCCGGGAAGTTTATGCTCTCTTATTTACCACGAGTTCGCTGCCGCCACGAATATGTTACTACATTGCCCGAAGGTTTTCGGTACAGGGGACAAATGTTTGGTAGAGTCAATGACTTGTTCCGTTGGTTTAAAGAGCACTTTAGAGACCCTATACCTGGCCAAGATACACCTGGCACGCCGCACGGTGCTGTCACTTCTAGAACACCATATAATGCTACTCCAGGAATCAGTGGTGAGTTTTGCAATATTATCATTATTTTCTTAACGTTCTTCCATGTTCCTAATTATCTGCGTTTACTTAAACAGTGAACCAAGATGCGATACAGAGGGTGGCGCAAACTATGCCGCATCATATGCTACATTCCTTAACGAAAGTGGCGAGCCAAACCCCGCAACATTATCCACCGTATACCCCAGGAACCGCAAGCGTCAATTATGGTGGAATCTATGGAAGCACGCCTTACACACCCTCGGGTCAAACGCCGTTTATGACACCATATCACACTCCTCATCATCCACAGACCCCTAGTCATTCGCAGGGACCATTTTTACAACCAATTCCTCCTTCGATGAATACGAATTCCCATAGATCATCGAGGCCTCATAAATCCGCATCATCTGTTGGGTCGTCCGAGTCCACGAATTGGTCACAAGCTGCGGAAGCCTGGGCTAACGCGAAACGAACCACTCCAAGATACGATGACTCCAGGAAAACCCCCCGAAGTCACGAGGATTCGACAGAAAAATCATCGTCGCGTAATCGAACTCCAGCTAGTCGCACTCCATCTTATAAATCTCCAAGAGGGACTCCGTTTACTAATTCTAGCCCTCGGAGTATGTCTATTAGCGGCGACGGTACGCCTTTATACGATGAAAGTTGGTAGAGTAATGAGTCCGCCTGTAACTAAACGAGTTTCATTACCTCAAGCAACCCGCATAAACAAATCAGGGAGTGGGCATAAACGAAAAGTTACTTGCTTTATTTTCATCCTTTCGCACAGATTCATCTTCGTGGTGTCAAGTATTCGATGTAAGTACAAAGTATGCATCTCATCGTGTATTCTTATTTTATAGAAATTTTTCCCGGATCTTTTATTATCAGCAATTGCAATCAGTCGGTCTTCATTTGGCAAACCATGCGAATTTTTTTTTGCAATTGTACGAGATATTCCAATTTCCTACCTCAGTAAGAGCTAATTTTAATGGTACTTTGACAACTATGCCGTAAACAATTTTTATACGTAAATTGCAAATAGTGCAACTGTATCTGTTTGCTCAATACATTGTATTACCGTGTAGGTTTATGCATCGTGATTCTAAAGAACAATGCTACTGCCCCAATTGAAAAATGTGCGTGAGTTATAATTCTACGAGAGTAAATTTCATACCGATTTGTTATTGAAAGTTACCAACATTATATGTATTTAGGTTATTTTTCCTAGTTATTCACATAAAGGACACAAAGTATCATGTTTACTTTTACATTTATGTTTAAATACTTCATTCTTTGTTTTAATGGTCAAACGAAACGTATGGACAATAATCAACAGATACCTTCGACTTTCAATTTTCTCTATAAATATTTTATTGAACACTAATTTCTTTGTTGCGTTAGTCGCGACTGTAATCTTTCTTAATAACGTACAATATTCGATTCCGTCGCAAAGAACAAAGAGACAATAGATTCAGCCAAGTTTCAAGATAACGGTCTTTTTGTTATTTGCAACACAGTAAAAGCATTTGCAGTGACGAGGATCCCGAAGAAGTGCCGAATCGTCTGTGAGACTGTTAAATTAATCAAAAGTGGTCTTGACTGCCAAATCCTTTACTCTTAACTAATTTCCCGTAATTTTGATCACTTGCGGAAAATAAGTCATGTCTCCAGTCAAGCTCTTAACGAATACATGTGTACGCTTCTCGTCAAATCATCAAAACCAGTTATAACGGCTCGACCATATTTGGCACAAATTTTTGTATTCGTAAAGTCGCACAACGGTCGCGACTTCCCACACGTTCGAACAGGAACGCACGTTGCTGGAGATGCAGACACATGATTCATTCATAATGAATCTTTTTTAAACGGCCTAACCGACTTGCGGTCGAAAATACAGACGATTGTATTTTTACGATCGTCACCATGGTGGGCATTAAAAAGACCATGAGCCAGGCCGAAGTTTTTTTTTATCTCCAGTTAGCCAATTGCAGGAATCGAGTATAACGATAAAAAAGATCTACGCTGAATTAAGAATAAATCGCCAATTACAAAAATCTGCATTTAAGACTAATAATGACTTAACCATGTGATCAAAGCTTTTTATTATTTTGTCAGCAGTAACGTTTTTATGAAACGCTGTATAATCGATTATCATTTAACACCTGGGTTTGTTTTTTTAGTTCCGTTACAGATGTTGGTTTTGATTATTTACCCGCTCGGTTATTAATTTCTATATAGCCTAAAAGTTAGGTTAATCGCTATGTTGACAAATCGTGATTCCGTATATTGATAAAGAAAAAAAGAGAAACCGTTTGCCTCTTATAAACTCAACGCATTTGCAATCGGATAGTTTTGAACAATGAAACACGACTGCGTTTGCGCAGAAGGCAGCGCTGCGGGATACGTTCCATGGGTATCAACACATCGCTTCAAATTCAAAACTGACCAATCCGTGATGCTTGGCATATTATCGTTCCGCCAATCGGCGCTCTTGGCTGTTTCGCACACGTAACTGAACTGCGCGTACGTGCCTTATGTGTGTGAGCACAAACAGTAATTGGTGTGGATCGCGGTGTACACAGGGATACCGGCACGTTACAATAAAAGCAGCTGGCAACTCCAGCGACCGTTCAGATGTCTTCAGATCTCGTTGCATTATTGCAGAGTGTGTGCGTGATTCTTCCTGCTGCAGGATCCAAGTCCCAAGTGTTCGATAACACTCAGTTTCTTTGTTCGTCGGCTTAAGAACAGGTAAGCCGTGTCGATTAATCGGGAATGCATCACGCCAATTTGGCAAACGTTACATGGGGACGCTACGAATTCAAACAAAGAGACGCCGGTCAACTCGCGTATGTGTTCCTTCGAAATGCTTAATCAATGACTGACAGAGGAACAAAGGAAACTTCGTTGTTTTCGCTCGTACGACAAACAATCGAATAATATTTCTTGTACCGATCGTTTATCACTAATGAACAATGAACAATGGGTGATTCTTCCCAACTAACAGTCTTAATTTCCTGTGATTTCGTGCTGCTTAAATAGTAACGGATAATGAATTTTTGTTGTGCTGGACTATTTTTCTCGGAGTGCTCTGTGTACTCTTTCGGACGAAGTCAAAATGCAATTTATTATAAACGTAGAAGCCATTGAAATTGAAAGAAGTTAGAAAGTTTATTATCAATCTTGAGTTCATCATATGAGACTTTTAAGAATTTTTGTTTTATTTGAGGCACGAACATAGCGTCTCTGAGGGAACTGCTGGACCCTAAAATCGTAGCTCTTATTGTTTATAATCCGTCCGAGTTTCTCCCGCACGTACAACAGCCTTTTTCAACTTTGTGATTTCCAATGAAATCTATACTTGTCTCGCAATCTGATGTATCGTGCGTCGGATAGTAATTTTCGGAGCTCGCTGGCTTGTCCAAAAAGTGATATATCGTACGCCGATCGAATATCCTTCGCGATCGATTTTCAGTGTGACTGCAGCCAACTGCAGCATGTTGTGTCGAACGCGATCATGCGTAGAACCGACCGCAGCTTTTGTCCTTTTACGTGTATGCGACAAGGATCGAACGAATCGCTCGTCCACGACGCTCTTGTAACGTACAAAGAGAAACATTTCCAATGACATTTTTTCTTTAGACTGATCCCCGATCGATGATAAAGATTGGAAAGCGGTTTTTAATACTTTGTTTCATGTACGTATGAGCATGTTGAAGGAATGTTTGAAAAAAAGTTTCAAACAATTCAGAAATAATTCCAGCAATGTTCCGATCATTTCGTGTTTCACAGGAAGTTCGAAAGAAAATCAAAATTAAATGTTTCTGTTTACATACGAAAAGGCAATGTTTTGATCTTTCTTTGTGCTTTCTTCGTGCTCTCTTTGTTCGTTTTCATTACATTTTCTGTCATTTATACGACGGGCTGGTGAAACATTAAGCATTTTGAAAATATGAACAAAATAACGGAGATTCGAATGACACGTATATAATATTTGGAAGCTACCCCAATGTTTCGATCGATTTGTGAAATATAATTTAGAAATTTCGTTGCAGTGTCAACGGAATGGCTACTGCTGCACAAGCGCCCGTCAGCAATGAACGTGAGTAATACGAATATTTTTTTTAAACAAAGTTGCGGAAAAAATCTAATTAAATTTGTTTTCCCAATATTAAACGTACACATGGGTGATTGCTTACATTATATTTACCTAATGGTTCTCAAACATTTACGTTGATGAGTTACGCAATTTAAGGAAGCGTTACTCTAAAGATAAATTAATAAACGATAAAAACCATCTTTTTTTTGACAATTAGTACCATTAGTAACATTGACTACAAAGAATGCAGATGTTGCGGTTCTTCCGACACATACGAACGAAAATTTAACGCTTCACGTATGTACATACGCGACTCCGCGAAAAGCAGTGCTCTATGAATTAATTCCAATAAAATCGAGTATCGATTTCTTATCGAGTTAAGATAACTCTATAAACGTTGCAACGTTTCCTCCGGACAAAGAGACATTTCATCAAATTGTGCGTAACACGCACGGGACATCTGCTTTTTCGATGTACAGCAATAAGTGCGTCGAACGTTTCGCGATTGTCATTAGCCAATTTAGGTGGCAGTAGGAACACACCCTAAGGCTGCAGAAAGTAGATAGTTGTCGAGAAGAGGTCAGAGCCCTCCATTGGCGTCCTCGGAGGAGTGCAGGCTGCGCTTTGCCGTGGCAACTGCAGCTTGGCTTGACTGCAGTACCCGAACAGCTTTCAGGGGTTCTCAATCCCGCATTTTCCAATATATCACGTTTCAATGCAATTTCCTAAATGGGTAGTACGAGGAGTGTCTCCGCGATTGGCTGAATTTCAAATTATAAATTAGAGTTCCCGGACGCATTCGTTCGCGTGAAACGCAATTTATTCGAACGTAAACTTTTATACGTCACTTATCGAAATGCGACATCGATTTCGATTTATACTATGCGGCATGCGATGTAACGGGTCCCGCATAACTACCACGTACCGATAAAGGGCGCTGACTCCTACTTTAACCCCTTGGGCCCTTGGGCACTCCATCTTGGAACGCAATTCCTTTTTGTTTTCATTGATACGTAACTCTAAACCTGTGAAGCTAACGGTTTTATAGAACGGGAAACTTATGTTTTTGTTTTCGACCAATTTTCTCAATTTAAAGCTGCCGAAGTAGAATGTGAAACAAAGCCTCGAGGTACCAGCGGTTAACGTTGACCACCGACACGCGGCTAAAACCTCGTTACCTTTTTTTTTTACCGTGCCGTCTCGTGCGCAGAATGAGATTGAAGCTTACACACGTGAAAGACCACTCGGTTGACTCTGCATTTAAAGAGTGTACACGGTGACATTGAAGTGCGTAGGTTAACCCGATTGTTGAGCGTGCAAACGCGTCGAGTAAAATGTTCCCGAGTATTGCTTGGAGAAACTCTACCTGAGTTTCTTTCTCTCTTAAAGGGTCTTCGAGGATAGATCACGTTTTCAACTGCATTTTTCCTCACTCGGACTACTCTCTCCCTCTTTCTACCTCCCTGTCTAGGATTTATTAGATCAGTCTTAATAAATGTATACCTTTATCCATCCGTCTCTTTACCGCTTTACCCCTTTTTTTCTCCCGCTATCGTTTCTTCAAATCCAATTAAATATAATGACTTACCGAGACTCATTAAACATTTTACAGTATCGCGATGCCATGGAGGCCAATGTTTTTTTTTAATGCGAATGGGTCTCTTTTTGTAAAGAACGATGTATCGCTCAGAGTTTGTACAAACGCCAGCCAAGCGCAGGGTATATTTTAATATTTTATTAAATCAGATTAATTTTTATATGTGCGCGCATTTCGCGATCGTTCGTATCGGATGTAATTGTCAGTGCATTATTAACATTGCTTCCAGGTTCTTAGATCTGAAAATATTCCATGGTATCGATCTCGGAGGATTCATTCACATTATAGCTTATCCTTCGGTTGTAATGCGTCACGATGCTCCAACGCCGGGAACTGTTCGATCGTGCCTGTCAGATGGAAAAGTTTGCGGAATCGCGATTATCCTCCGCCCTACATTTTACAACTTCGATTTCCATTGACATTGTACCGCCTGGTACGATTGTCCCCGTCCGACGTGGCTTGTTAAGTGCCAGCGTTCGCCGGGATAACGGAATAGCTTAGAAAATTTTTCCCATTGTCCCGCCATCGTGAGACTTTGATGATTCAGGGCGTGAATTATACGCAAAAAGGCCATTCCGGCTTGTTCTTTTGGGCAACGGCGTACAAAAGGCTCGTGAGTCGGGGGTTGGACAGATGCTATTTTGCGCCTGCACGTACGTTTCCACACGTGCCTCGAGACCCGGCAGCCGGGTCCACGATATAGGCTCGTTAAACTCCGGCTCGGGGTGGAGGTTAAAGAAGGTGGAAGGGTGTCTAGTTGTCGGGTAGGCTGTCGGTGTTACCGGGGGGTGGTACGCCCCGGCTAGGCGCCGGTGGGTGGATATTGAGCGACGCCGGGCGTCGTAGCGCACCGTGCGGATCAGTCGCCCTCCAGCCACCGCCCCAGATACGAGTTGAGCCACTTCCGGTCCTCATCGACGCTCGTCGGACGTGTCCCCGTCGCCAGCTACCTTCGTTCCTTTTTTAATCTCACATCAGCAGCTTAATATTGCTTTCGGCACACTAAGGAAACTGGGAAACACGGTGAGAAATAAAGCGCACAAAAATGTTGATCGGTCTCGTGCGCGACTCAGTGCTGCAGTGCTTCTGTCATAGCTGCAAGGCACCCTTGGGCATCGTAGGTGAGTCCCCGATGATTTCTACATGGAATATATCGTTATCCGAGGGTGAAAGATGCAACCGTGTCTGTTTTTCGATGATTTCTATGATAGAGCGCTTTCTCTTTTCGACCGTAGGATTAGAATTAGAGGGGGCGGTGTCAGTATCGCGGTCAATGACTTCTGCAATCGCGGTGGTCCGCTAAACTCGAGGGGGGAGAGCCCCTTTAATCTAATTTTCAACCACATCGTTCAACGTGTGCGAATTCCGAACAATCCATCGTCATCCGTGTCACCGTTTCCCATCTTTGATTGCAATCAGAATTTTGTTTTCGTTACCGCAGTTTTTCACCTCGGGTTAAGAACTATCGTTCCCAATTATTATTTGCAATATTATTTATTCGTAAAGCGTTTCGTTCGATGTTCCAAAGAGGATTCGGTTTATCGAATTAAGATACCCATTTTACGCGGAGCGAAACTATTTCCATCTCAAGCCCCCTCCGAAAGGTCCGATTTTAGACATGCATTTTTCAAACGCGACGGTTGTCGTATTTTTACCGCAGTCGACGGTGGTCGATACCACTGTGGTATCGTATTATCCTAGACACCTGCAGTTCGATCAATTTCTGTGCCGTCCACCAATCTGTACTCATGGTGCACCTGTGTAACAACGGCACAACCATAAGTGGTGTGCATTTCTTATAGCGAAGCTTGTTCTTCCATTACCAATCTTGCGATACACCTTACCAATTTTGATTCAAGAAAATTTTCATTTAAATCAATTGATCCTGGTGTACGTGATAAAAGTCTTGAATCAGAATGAAGGTCCAAAAGGATTGCGCTGATCTATCTGCATCCACTTATCAGTTTACGACTTTGGAATTAATTGCACTTCAGGATAAAGATCGCGCGTAGGTCTTACACACGTGCTCGATGAAGCCTCCTGAAACGATCAGGGTGCGGCTCAAGATGGCCACCCCCGGTTGTTGGGCGATACCGAGGATACGATTGCATCGATTTCCCGATAATTAAAACAGGATCCGTGTTTCCCCGTCTTGCGGATCTTCGGGGTAACACGGTATTCTCATTGATTCTCAATTTTCGAAGCGGGACAAAGGAGGGCCAATGCGCCCTTCAAGAAGCCAAGCGGCAAAGCGAAGCCGCGGACTAAGCAGCCGAAGAAAGTGAAATTCATCAGTGAGTACATCGATTTTAATTCGAACAATTCCACCGGTATTCAGCTGCGAATTGCACGCATGCGGTTTAACATGCAACTGCACTCGAACGGAGGTTCATTATCACTTAGGGTTGCACGGGGGGCAAACGATTAAAGACGATGTTACGAAACAAGAGGACGCGTTACGCGCAAAAGTTGCTGCGTCAACGTAGACATTCTCCAGTTCGTTTGCAATTACTTTGAACATGAGACTGTAGATTTGGTCAAAATTTTAAACTGTAACGATGAATTGATGTTAAGATTTTTCAATATATCACTAACCGATCAAAAGCTATAAAAACGCGAAGCGTGGATTTGCAGTTTTACATTTAATTTATTTCTCTCTTACGCAAACAGAGATTTCCCATTGCAGAGGTATTAAAAACCTTGGACAAAGTTTTGTCTAATCAAAGTATAATTTGTTATTACTAAATTGGACGTAGAGCGACGTCATGGTGCAGTGAACTTGATAGGAAACGTTGCGGATACGCCGGCAGTGAATTATAAATCGAAAGCGTCGAACGTCGGGAAACACTCAATGCGGTGTACGTGGGGCGGCCACTGAGAGGTGCGTGTGCCGACGCTAGACGTCGCGGCGCCTAAAGACAATCGTCCCGTGGGCTGATCGATCCTTCCTCCTCGCGACTCTGAGTCATACTTCCGTAACTGCCTCGTATACTTTAAGTAACCGCGATAGATGGCCCATGAAATGTTCCATTGGAGTGAACGTACCGCAACATCCCGATTAGTTTTTTTTATAAATATTTTACATTCCCCCTGATAACAAATGCGTAGAAAAAGAAATGCTTCATGGTGACTTTGGATATTTAAATCTTTCTTATCGTGCAATGCCGTGTGTACGATTATGGGCAAACATCGTAATATTCAATCTTATTTATTCATGTTTAATCTTATTCATTCATACGCTGTCGATAATTAATTGACGAATAGCGAAACATGTTATTCATAATATTATTCATGATTTTACTTCCGAAAATCTTCGTAGCGACGGAAATTCGGTGCCAGGAGAAATCTAAGGGTGGACTGTGCTACGAGGTAATCTTAGCAGAGCCTGCAGTGCCGAAAAGAGCACCGTCCCCACCGCAGACAAGTCCGACTCAGCAAGTCGCTATCGAAGATAAGCTCAAAGCGGCAGCAGAAAGAAGACTTTCGTTGGAAGCTCACAAACTCGCCACTTTATCCGCTAAACTTAGCAAAATTGAAGAAGTTTCCCGCAAGAAGGATGAACTTAGCGCTGCGTTCATCGCCGCTACTCGCGAGTCTCTGGACGCGAAGATGAATAACTCCGAAGAGAAGCGGGAGGCTCACATCGCGGAATTGAAGAGCAAGTTGAAGGAACACGTGAGTTTCAATACGGATATAAGCATCTCCAACGCACATAATTTACGAACTGACTTCCATTTCTGTCTTTCTTATGTTCAAACGCAGTTAGAAAGTGTGGAAAAGACTCGCTTGACTCTCGAGCAGCAGACCGGAGAAGTTCGTTCCGCCGTCGAAGAGAAACTGAAGACTGCTGCTGCCCAACGCGATGAGAACATTAAAAGGATGCTGGATCGTCTTAAGGAACACGTAGGTGTTCAAAATTCATTTCAACATGCCCTTTCATAATCGTTTGATTTATTCCAATTATTAAATGTATCTCCTTTCGTTTGTAGGAGGAGCAAGTAGCACGCGTACGCCAAGGAATGTCTCAGCGCGTGCAACAACTGGAATCGCAAATTCAAGGCAAGCTGGATCAAGCTCGCGAACGTCGTGAGACCATTGAACGCGAACAAAAGGAGAAACTTCGCAACCATGTAAGTCACGCGTATTGTAACACCAAATTTCTGTGTCAATTGATGAGTTGGCTGGTAATTATAATGAAAAAAGATAAGGATAGCATTGGGAAGAATTTCCCGTTTTGTATAGGTGCCATCTGGTTTGATAAAGTTTAGAGTCCCTACGGATGCAATAACTTAAGTAAAAATGAAAAATCTTTTATTATGTGTGGTCAACTGTTCGCCCAATAAGGGAGTTTGAAATGGTCGTTTAGAATACGGTGAAGATTGCAAAAGTACGTCAGATGGCGGATGAGTGCGCCACGAGAGAACTTCTGGTGAAAAAGTTCGAATTTGACAAGAGAGTTTCTACCGCGGAGCAGAACCGACAGCGAGAGATTCAACGTCGTGTGCAGGCGATCCGTCAGCATGTAATTTCGCCCTATTTCTGTTGATTCTCTTTGTCTCATCCCCTACCATCATGGCAATGGCTTATTATGCGTTTCGCTAACTAGTTTCGTAGGACTACAATGCAATTGGCAAAATTTTCAGTGAATGTTGACGTGCTTCATCGCATTATGCTACAGAGAGCATCCCATTCATAGGACTTCACCTAAATTGTACAGACGGGGAAGATGGTGTACAGTGGGACACATTCTTTTTATTCCAGACTTAAATATAGTTAATTAGCAACAAGATAGTTAGGATTTTTATTCCTAGATTCTTTCGTCGTATATCATGTTCCACCGAATACACCATCTTCGTCTATATATTTTTTTTACAACAACTATAGATGTACCTGTATTACGATTAGAATGATATACATATATGTTCGCATAGCATGGTACACTTTATAATTTATCCTTATAACACTGGTTTTTAAATATCTCATCAAAGTCACGGTTTAACGGTTTGTTTTCTCTTGTTCTAAAGGAAAGGCGCGTAGAGATGGTGAGACAGAATAAAGCAGCTCTGTCCGGTTGGGTTATGACCGAAGACCAGTCAGCCCTGCCCGCTGAAAAGGAAACTGCCAGCTCTGGATAAGCGTATGTCAGTTTTTGATCGCAATCCTCTTTTAGAATAACATTCTGATCGTTACGAAGTCGTGGGAAAGGGGAGAGCGGGATCTGACTGCCAGGATTGCAGAGTTACTCGCTGTTACGCCATCGGTGTTACGAGTTTAAAAGTTCGGAATAAACTAAGGAGTCGCACGCGCTGTGCTTACCGGACTCCGTTACGCTTTGTGCCATTTTCGTTCGCTGGAAGAAAATTTCATCATGTCGCAAGCGATTCTAGTAGTTGGAGAGGTTTGCAGTTTTGAAGATTACATTCTTATTATTTTAAGGAATGGGGGAATTAAACATTAGATTTGTCGAAATGTTCAAAGGAAATTCAGCGGGTGATTTATAAACGAAGATGAACTCGATTTATTCCCCCCCCCCCCCCCACTTTATCTTACGCAAAAACACTGCCTTCATCTATTGTACACTCGTTTGTTTGAAAGTTTCACGTATATACACGAACTAACTTCATTTTAAAACACGGCGTAGGAAAAGGGAACTATTGTTTTGAGTTCTAATGTGCCTACCACTTACACGATTGTGTATCTTCTACGGATACGGCATTGAATAAACTTTGTTTGTACTGGTTTGTGTACGTCGAAGCAATTTATATTTTATCATTTTGTTACGTAAAGTAGCGTGCCTCAGTACATCCCTTCATTTTGAATTGCTACGATCTTATCATTTCCCGTCGTTCACTTATTTCTGAAAATTCTACGAAGAATCACAACGGTTATCACGACTGAATATTCACACTTTTTATAATTACAGTTACAGATTTTGTGACTTTCGTTCTGAGCTATAGTGTGTTTGGTACGTTACATCTTTTGCTTTGATTCATAGAGTAATAATAATGTACTACCGCTACAATTAGATTAAGAATTAAGTGGTAATTACGACCATATGTGTACACACACGCCATACATGGAAGCATACATCTATGGTCTGTGTGGCACTTAAGCAGACTTATAATATATACATAATAGTGCTTTATACTAGGCTTGAAAACATTGAAAACATTTTGTACTCGATCATTGTAATATTACTGCGCTAACTGAACAAGAACATTCACAAATATGTAGTCTAATTGAATATGATAATATGATGCTTCTGTGATGACTTAATTATTTGTCAAAATGTGTAGTGTTTAAGTGAGCGCGCGCGAGAGAGAGAGAGAGAGTGAGAGAACGAAAGTAAGCGAGAGAGAGAGGAAGAAAGATAGCTAAAGGGAGAGAAAGAGAGACATTTAATTCCTCTACGCTCGTATGAATACCGTGGCTAGGGGCCTTAATTTCGTTCTTATTGAATAGTGACGTCGTACCGAGACAGAGTTCTAATCAAATTATCCTTCTCACGTTACAAGCGAAATAGATAGCTAGCGGTTACTCGGCCTTCTCGAATACTCGTATTGTGTTGGGGATTAGTGGTTGCAGTATCCGTATTTCAATGCATCGAAGATCGGTACGCTATGTTCCATCGAAGTACCGAAACACTTTCTTTGTACGAGTGTAATAATGGCACTACTAAATTTAGTACACTGCTTGCGATTTTCAAACACTTGAGTTTTAATTACAAATTAATATACGGTAATATTCTGATAATTTATATTAGCATGAAAACTTCGTTTAGATTTTCGTAACTTTACAGTTAAAGTTATGTTTTTATCGAGGTTTTTCTTTACGGAACACCGGTGTTATTGTCGGCACGCCGATATTGCACGGGGTAACTATCAAAATACTGATATTAACATCGTGATTCGGTATTGCAATCACTATCGAGGATACCATAGCGATGGACGACTTCCAGCTCTGGTCACGGTACCGTCATAGAAACGCAGGGGTACAAAAAGGACACACCGCGGTGATATTGCAAATCGATACCCTCGCGATCTTGATATTGCAAATCTATACAGAAAATTTTTACAAACGGCTGATCGTAGAAGTGCTGAACGCGTAAAGAAAAGCTAACCGATTTTAAAAGAAAAGAAGGGGGATTGACAAAATAAACCTAGCATTCTCAAGTCGACGATATTCAAGTGTACCTACATTGCCGAGTGTTGCGGTCAATTCGCCGAGTGTCGTAACGCGGTGGAAAAATCGAGTAATATCATTTTTCGCGCGGTTATGGCGGCTAGCGAATAACGTCTATTTTTGCATAATTGTTGTGATCTTTTGCAAAATGTATCTCGTATAATTATTCTATAGGTGACCGACGTATGTACGTTATGATTGTCCTTTTTCGTCTTGCGTCACGATTATATAAATATATATAGATTTCTACGCCATGGTATACAATGATACGATTATACAATGTGTGTACGGTTTCTTGTGGGCTTGGTGTGTCTCATGGTGGAGCTACAGGAGGAGGTTGACGCGCAACAAGGTTATTGGGAAATAAAACAATTTCTATCGAACGAAAGAGATAAATCATCACGAGATGGCAATTCCTCGGCGACAAATTGGCTGCCTTCGATATTTTTCGTTTACTTTGTGTTCGGAGTAACGTTTGTTCGGGAGAGAACATTAATGTGTGAAGTAAAAGGCTATACTTATACGCAAAGCCGAAAGTATTTCTTATTTCGTCGGTATCCCTTTTAATCCCATCCCGTGCTGCCATTTAGACGATATTTTACTGAAATTTTTTTCATCATCGAAAGGTTTAAAATTTATAGAAAAGGTGGCTAATTTCTCGGGAATATGGAAAAAATAGAAAACCGTATTTTTTTATTTGCGAAGGGTAGGATACCTCTTCAATTTCCTCTCCTCTGTACCTACAGTGAATTTACTAAAAATGTTAAACTACTAGTTAATTCTAATAACCAAGTTTCAATTCCTCTTCCTTGATTAAAATATTCAATTTGCTCGATCTACTTTGGCGCCATAATTAAAAAACGATTATTGTATAACCCACGTGGTTAATACATAACCGAATATCGGTAAAACAGATCGTTTCGCAACCTCTGCCAGTGTCTTCGGACACGCTAAGCACCACGGCGCCCAGTCCCACTTCTCCGAGACAACCGAACCGCGCGGAAATATTATCCTACCGGAATTGAATACCAAAATGCAATTAGGAATTCTCGGACTCCTCGTTACAAGGGCATCGGGCGCGTAATCCGTCTCGAACAACGTTGTAATACATATTTTCAAAATGCTGCTCTCCCACGTGACAGCGAATTAGTACGTCACTGGAATCCACATGACGTCAGAGGCAGTCGAATGGCCGAAAGCCAAAGGCTAAACGAAACGAGGAGGCTTTATAGTCGGGTAGGTAGAGGGCAAATGGCTGCCGCGCGGCTGAATAATAATGCGTAACCAGTTCGAAGCGGGTGTTAAAAATCGTGACACAGTGCGTATACGATGTTACTGAAAGGCCGGTTATCGGAGAAGAAGAACCGGAGGCATCATGGGAAAAGGACCAAAGCCACGGCCGGTAAGTGGATAGATTGGTACGCCAGGAAATTTGCGAAATGGTTCGCCTGCCAGTCGACGAGATAGCCCTGGTGCGTTTCTCGGTCCCTCTAATCGTTTTCCATGGTATCAACACAACATGGCCGAACGTGTTCACCTGAAATTACGTGATTTCCATTTCGTTGCCTGCACGCAGTATTAACGTTGAATAGAATTTGCAAATGCATTCCCTCGCGTTACTCCATCCCGTCGCTCTGATAACACTCTCTGAAGTACATTGTCGGCGAGACGTAGAACTCCGTGCTCAGCTGTTAACACGTATTTTCAACAATATCGGGCATGTTTTGTTTACGGCAGTCGATTAGAGTATACATATGTATAGGCGTTATAGTGGTAACGTTAAGTTTCAAGGATACGCGTAAGACGAGTGTATGCTTTTTGTTAATGTACGCACGTAATTTTGCTCTCGGAGGAGATAAACGAGCAAGGTTTCGTAGCAATTGTATCGAATCGTGCGATCGTGAGGTTGATATCAAAACGGAGCGATATTCAGTGGATTATTGTCAAGGATAAAACATGCTGCTAAATGTTCGAGTTAGGTTATGCTCGCTCTCAATATGGAGGCCTCGCATGGTCGCTGGTATTAGTGTGTCCGAGTTCGTAGTGGTGAATGTGTGATTCACGAGTACTTTTGATATTTCACGGATATCAGACGGTTCCCCGTTACTCGGCTCCGGTATGAATTAACTAATGGGACACGATAACCAGTCTCCTCGTTTAAATTCAACTCGTGGCCGAAGATGAGCCAATACTGGCTTATGCGCTGAACGTTCGAGCGATTATCAATGAATCTGAACTTCGTTCCTTCGTTTGACAGGCACTGTTGTTGACGCTGAAACGTCGTCGCTATCGTTCAACCATGGTTATTTACTGGTATTGTCGGATAAAACACCATCCCTTCGCGAGGCGTTATCGTATTAAAGAGAGTTCGCCAGACGTTGGCCTTTTACGTACGCGCTAACTGCGCAGCGTCTGTCGTATTAGTCTGATTTCATCTCAAATTAGATTAGTTTTCAAAGTACCGCGTTTAAGTTTCGAGATCTTTCGCTCGACGAGCGAAACGAACGTTGCGAATCGTTGTTGAGCGAAACGATACGTCTAGAATGGTTTGGTCTTGTACATCGAAATTAAAATTTCTTCGGTCTAAGTTTCGTTAACCTTTTAGAGGTCTCGCGTACGCGTACGTATCGCTGCTTTATGATAAGATTTATGATACACGATATTTGTCTACTTCGATGCTTCATTGGAATTTGTTCTCGCGATTTACGACCTCTGGCGTTCGTAATATAAACGGGAACCTATAATACGACTACCGAACGAACGTTGCTTTCGCTTTTTGCCAAAATGTTAGCGACCAGTTGTGGAAAACATTTATCCCGCGGAACGAAAGAATCCGCACTCGAGTTACAGCGGCTGATCGTAATTACCATTGCCTATGATTTTACAAAATTAAAATTGCGACTCCTAACGACGTTTCATTACTGAGAATTAATTGAGCGTGTCCCTCGAACACGAAACTATTTCAACGAAACGAGTTTCGCTCGCGCCACACGGAAGGCGCGTGTTAGTGAAACCGTGAAAATGCATTCTTAGCGTGCTGCGATAAGAATAGAGCTAGGGAGATAGAGTAAGATAACAAATAGAGGAGAGGTACATTATCTGGTATAAGTATACGAAAAACATTGGACTACCTTTACGTTACTCTGATGTTGCGCACCGTAAAAACATTGTACCCCCTTTACTAGCGCCAAATGCCGTATAAATATTTATTTTGTATTATAATTACTCACATTATCATCCACGTTACGTATACCAACTATTTCTAACACATTTGCGTCGGATATTTGTTTGATTCGATGGAGCGTGGCAAAGTATCTCTTAAATACTTACAGAAATACTTATTTATCATTTTGCTTACAGAGCAATACGTAATAATACTGGTATCGTGCTTCGTACAAATCGTTTCCACGGAATAAAATATTATACGTATGGGAAATCGTCTCGACTCGATTGTTAATTGCGCCTTCTACGAGAAGAACAACTATACGGACACTTATTCGCCGTAACGTGTGTACGCATGCAAGTATCCTACGTAATCGCGGTTGCGCTCCCCGCGTACGTGTGCGTTTCACGGTAGTTGTGTTTGTACGAGCATACGTCTCTACTCGGCATCGCACACGAGTAATTGTATAGGCACACGTGTTGCCATGGCGATAAAGACGCGGATCGATGTTTTTAACCTGGCGAACGCATCGAGCTGATTTTCTCTTCGATACCTCGCGATATTTCTGTCTTCGCATTGCGCTTTTCCGTTCCACGGCGTGTACTGTACGGTTCCGACTTGATCGATCGAATTCCGGGTATGCAGGTTTTATATCTTCGGTATCGGAGAGCTTAACCCGGTACACCGTGATTGTTTTCGTTTTCGGTTTTAGCGGCTTCAAATTGAATCGAGAGAGCAAAATGGTTGAGATGGTTAGTATCAAATAAATTACACGGGTACGTTGACTGTATTTTATAAGACAATGCATAACGTAATTCTTTAATTCTATATTATATAATATAATATTCGAATGCTTATAATTTTTTGATAAATGATGCTTTTGAAATACCGCTCGCAACGTTCGTCGGGAGGTTTCATCACAATTTATTTCTTATTAATTAGTCAATCTAGCCGTGTTAATTTGATCTAAAGACGTTTTAATCGAATACGAAGTGAATTACGGAACGCTAACAATAAGGGTTAAACTTTCTACCTGCCAAGGCAGCGAAAATGGCACTTCGCAATAACAAATCCAACTCGACGTAGGAATTGTTTTATGGAAAACGATATTGGACGCAACAGTTGTGGAACTGTTGTTTCAAGAACCGAATAGACTAACTAGCGATCCGTTGGGGATCGACGTTAAAGATCTACCTTCAATAGTTCAGAATTTTCGTTTCTCACAGGATCCTTTGTCACGGTACAGCGAAACCGCTAACGATTATTCGCGACTGCTGATAATGTTTCGCGGAGAAGCGCCCGTCCTTGGAACTTTCGCAATCTCGCGATAATTACCCGCGTCTCCGTGTTTATTTTTCTATATTTGGGTTATTCTCTGCTCCCGCGTTCCTCGTCCCGACGCGATAGAATCTTCCCCGCGATCACCTTTAATCAAATCTCGAGAGCCAGTCCTTGAGAGACCAGATATAAAAGCGCGGACCCCCGCCTGGGATTCGTTGGTCATTTACTAACCACGTGGTCCAGTTACCACGTTCCTCTCTTTTTCTTTTCTTTTTTTCTTCTTTCTTTTATTCCGATACGATAGCAAAACGCGCGCCGGTATCTCGCCCGGGAGTTACGTAAAACTTTGTTCAGCGTAAAGTCTACCGTGTACTCCCAAATAACCGGCTGCCCCCTCCGCGTGTCATCGTCAGGTACTCGTGACACGGATAATGATTCTTGAGCGCACAAATTAAGTGGTTACATTGCCACCGAGACCCTCGAGGAAGCGTTGTAACTCGATCGACGCGTATCTACGAGCTTACTCGTCCCTGTCTATCGGCAATTTGGTAAAATTACTTCGCCCGTATCCCCCACCCTTCCCGTTACCCAATTTCTCAGGGATCGTTGAATCGCGTCTTTTCGCGTTTCTTTGTAGCTCGATCTGTTGTTGAAAAATTACCGATGAATTCACCGACGAGTGTTAAGCGCTTCAAGGCCTTTGCAATGTAGTTTCAATCACCGCCAATCTACAGTGATCTTAACAATTTATCGTGGAGCCACCTTCTCGAGCTATGTACCTAAGTCTTTCTGACGCTGAGTTCGCCGAACGTCGGCTCGTTTAACAGTTTTCGATCCTCGGGTGTACATTTTAATTATTGTTTAATCGGAGGGTTCGCTTTGTATCGTATAGGCCACACTCTCAAGTTCCGCGTAACGCGCAACGTTGGCAATTTTCATCATCAATTTATGTAAATATTGTAACGAAAGTGAGTAACGTCGCGCGTCGTATGAAAATTAAACATTATATTCACATCATGTGTATAAAAGTTCTATAAAATACTTTTTAATGTAACGGTTACGACGCTTTAAAACCGTTTTATAAATCAATTTATAATTCAGATATAATCGTCAGGTGCTATAATTAGTTATACCTTCGGTAAACAATCTCTTAATCGAATCGTTTACTTCAGAAACCTTATAACTAAAAGTGAGTAGTCTAGTCCTTTTTGTCATTTTTCGGAGTTTAAAGAAACCACTTTAGTGTCGTGACACATTTTTTCTTATCAATCATCTTGAAAAGGGAAGACGTGCACTTAGGAGGTTTCTGAAATAAACGATTCAATTCACTTGTCGCTTTCCGGGGATCAAAATTCATGCGTGGGTTAATTAACCCTACCAATGTCGATGACTTCTAAATGTCTCACGTAAGCGCCGCGTTCGTTTTTTCGAAAATCGTGGCGACTACAATTTCCGAGTTATTTTAATCCCACGAAGCTCGTCGCGATATTCATAAATAGTACGTGCGAAAATATGATTTTTTCTTAGCTTGTCGGACAATGTTACAAATTATTATGTAAGCAATTATCATCGCCGCGTTATCGGTATTATAACGCGACCGATGCGTCGTAATTTTTTTTCCTCAACAATGAGACTCACATCGAGTGTCTTTTTACTCTCAACAAATTCTTCGGAGCTCGAGCGAGCGTACGCGAACGCGTTACAGTAACGAGGACGGCGAAACAAACGGAGGATTATCGTCACGATTTTTTCTCTCTTATGAGCGCGATATCGATCGTATCGGGGAAACAATAATCGTTCCCGATTATGCTAGAATGTTAGAGCATTACATCAACCTGGCAACCGTTGTTGCCATCCGTTCCTCATTATCCATTTGCGCGCGTTTACTCGGAATATCGAATAATCATGAATGCGCATGAAATCATCGAGAAAAAGAAACGAGGGGGGAAAGACGTGCGTCACAGCCCGTACTCGCGCGCTCGTTTCAGCTTGTCAAAGCGGAACGGTTTTTGCGCTTGTTTACATTTCCAAGGCGTTACATTTTCTTCCGCGGCGTGTAATTATACGCGCGATAACGCTTCGCCGAGATGTATGCTTTTAACCGGCCGCAGGATAGCCGAGTGCGTTTTAATCGCAATAATAGGCAACCAAACCAGACGCCCCTCGCCGATCTCAATTACTCGAAAAAAAAGTGCTTCACCTTACACGGTATTACCCCGATCCGCGACATACATTAACCGCGTTAAATCGATAACGCCGGCGAGCTTTATCGGCCGTGGATCGGCTGCATTTCCGTTCGACTCGAATCAATTCGGAAGGACGTGCTGAACACATTCACGCCGGTATCTATTATCGGTGACACATGTACGAAGGTTTCATCGGACGGTATGTAACTACCCGTGGTACATGCATAATTATCCCATGGGGCGACGTGTACCGAGAAAGAAAGAAACGGAGGCCGATAGAAATCTTGTTACTGGGAGAAATGATAACTTACTCTTGTTTTGAGCGTTTTATGTTAACGAAATGAGGACAATATTTAAAGTAGCTTAAAATCGGCGTCGCCAGATGAAATGAAACGGAAATAAGAGCGTCGCCTCGCAGCTAGACATTCGAATTACGCAGCCGGCGTGAACGCGTTAAATTAATTTATTAACAAAAATGTATTGCGAGAAATCTGTCTCGATGTACGTCGTATCGATATTGGATCCGACGCGACATCGACGCCAGCGTCGATATTCTCGTATTCGCGTTCGCTAATCCCCCGGCAAGAGCGAACGATATTTTCAAGAGGAATCCACCGGGTATTTGTTTCATGCGTCACTTATGGCGTATGAAAGGATCCGCGGATGGGTTCACATGGCGTCGGTGCAAAGAGGACAGTTGAACCGCACGATTGTTTTCGGCGCTCAGGAAAATCTGATAATGGCCCTACGGCTCGTTTCGAATGCACGCACATGTGTTACAACGTAGTTGCCCCTTTAAATAAGAATTCAGAGTTACGAGGAAAACCAGTTTACGTTGGCGTCGTCCTCGAAAGATCAACTCACCCTTCGTGTCCCTCTTTCGTATTCGTATAGCGCATTTTAGTCGACCTTGTCGTTACCTTCTCGGAATTTATGCTTCAAGAAAATGATATCGTGACGTTAATCAAGTACGGTGGACTACGCGTGTATGTATGTAATAGCGTATCGTTCTACAGGGTGTCCGAAAAGTATGCCGTCCGATGGAAACTCCGAGGAGCATTATAAATATTTGTAACAACATTTTATTATTCATTAGCGTACCGTATTATTGATTTAGGATTGCATTACTTGAATCGTCTAAAAACCTAGCATTCGCGTCGCGCACTTTTGAATTTAATAAAACTTCGTCGTTTATTTAAACAAATTATTTTTTCCGTAGCGTTACTTTGGATCAAACAAACGTCTTGTTTGTTTAAAAAAATGATCTGTCTAAACGCACCACTTCGAATTAAATTATTATTTAACATACTCCCGGCAATTCTTCGTTCTTTTTTTTTCCTTCGGTTATTTGGATTTGCTCGAAGAAACGATCAACGTAAAAGGGAATGTTTTCGTAAAGTCCGCTTTTATTCCGAACACCGAAACATCGCACGCGCGTAAAGAGCGAATGGCAGTTGAGACTGAGACGCTGGAATCCAACGAAACTTTTCACGAGTTCAGACCAATTTGTCTCTGACCGATATCGCGCAATACTACGGAGTCACGCGTCTGCGCTGCAACGGCACGATCCACTAGCTCGATTTACCACGCGCGTCACGCGAGTAATTACTCCAAATTCGCGTGTCACAACTTGGTGTGCGGTTGCGAAGCATTTCTCCTCCGGGGACGCCCGAGATTACCTCTGACCGAAGTGTGTTTAGCTCGCATTAATAAGCTCAATTGCTGTCATTAAAGTGACAATGTTTTCTGGGATGTTGACCGAGGAGAACGGTTTACCGTCTTACCATGCTTAAACAATCTTTAAGTGGTTTTCGATACTACGAACTAACAACGTCGACAGTATTACGCGTACATACATGATTTATTCTAACTGTTTTACGATCGCAATGGCAATTCTTCAGGTAGTAAAGAATGAATTATTCATTATTTGGATTTCTGTACAAATTTTGTATCACTATCTTCATTGAAACTTGTGTGAAAATGCAAGTGGCCGTTACTCATTATTTATTAATCAGTGAACAATCATCGCTTTTGCCAAACATTTTAGACGCGTGGTATTAAAAGAAATTATAACGAATTGGTGGAATAAATACTATTCCTACCGACACTTCACGTATACCTATTCCTACCGTGACAGGTCAAATGGCATGTCTTTAAAACGACTTATATTTCTTAGTATAGAATGAAGATAATAGCCAGATAGATAGCGGACAAAATGTACTTTCTTTTATTTAGAAATAGATAACATAATATTTCAACATTTAACCGGCCAACATTTAACTTAAGTGGCAATTCAATAACGTTGTGTGTAGGAAGTTATAGACGATATTTAAGAAACGGTCATTTGACCGGTCGTGGTAGGAATAGTGTTAAAAGTCTATCATGTTTATTCAAATTGGCGAACAACAAATGCATCTTCTTAACGAAAACGGGAATCCTGCTTCAACTTTGACATACGCCACTCAAGAAGATTAAATATCTTTGAAATCTTGTAACTGTATGACAAAAAGTTTTAGAGCATTTCGTCTGGGTTCATTTGAAAGCGCGAAGCTTCTACTTTCGTCTACTGAGAGTCATTTCACCCTACGAATTTCCAATTTATTTTGAGACACAGTTCACTCGCGATGCGAATAGCGAGGCGCCATCGCACGCGCAACGATATATGTATTATCGTTGGCACTTTTCGCGAGTGCCTTTTAAATTCTGCGAATTTTTAGTGAATTTTAAATTTCTAACAATAATACAGGTTGCCCTCATACAACACGGCATCCTACAACACGGTTTCGCTCTAACGCGATAAGAAAATTGCGAAAACCTTTGTACAACACTGTACTTCTAGAGCACTGGATATAAAAATTTTTGTTTACATATTATATGTTAACATACATATAATATACATATACATGTCGTATATACTAACATATTCAAAAAGAAAATTACCTTAAAATAATGACGTGAAGGAATAATGAGCTACAGTGCCTTTACATGAAAATATATAAATAAATTATAATTTACTCATGTACATATTTAAAAAAAAAAGTTTTCGGAACGTAACCCTCCTTTTTGTACTTACTCTGGGTCTCATAAAACACGGTTTCGCACAACACGGAATTTTCTACCGTGTTATAGAAGGATTATCTGCATATCGGTGTTGGCGCTATAAGGGTCAATATCGAACGAACCACGGAAATTCAATTTCAACGTACGCGTACAATTATTTTTTTTCCAATATACTCCGAACGCCGAGAATCGCTCGCGTGGAATTTTAAATCGAGATCGATTATCTCGTTTGAAGTACAGATACCGCGATGCGTACGCAGCACTACCAGCTTTTATTTCGCGCGGGTCAAGGCGATCGAAAAACTTCGAACGTGCCTAAACACCGCGACACGCGTCGAACCGCGATAGGGAATTAGTATCTTTATCAACGCGTGGCATGAAGAGCGCTCGTAAAAATTGACGCGACACACTTGCCTCGCGGTTCTTCCGTTCGCTCTGACCTTCTTTCGCGATCTAAAAACTATACGTTCCTTTACTTGAGACGTTATACGAGGTTTTTTTGGTTGGTTTTTCTCCTTTTTTTTTTTTTTTTATAGATTGTTGTTCCTTTATCCGATGCATTAGCTAAGCGGGTGTAGTAAATTATAACGAACCTCTCGCTACTCACGTATCTCGCTTGATCGTCTTCTCGTTTAATTCCTTGGTATTCTTGAGGTACGATGCGTCATGGCAATAATAACGATAATGTCAAAGGGGAGGGAAGAGAGAGAGAGAGAGAGAGAGAGAGAGAGTGAGTGTGGAGGGGAAAAAAAAGAAAAGAGCGAGCCATCCGTGATTTTCTTCGTCTCCTCGCGCGTATCCCTTTTTGTAACCCGTAAATACCGACTTCGACCGGTCTCGGCGAGAAATCGTTCCAAAGTTCAACACTCGCGGCCGTTTGTCGATCCGTCGAATTAATTAAAGCGGCAAACTATCGCGCTAATTAGCAAAGCAACGCTCCCGGGGAAATTTTCCGCTTTTCAAGTGTGTCTAGCCTCTTTGTTGGCGAGCAAGCGTGAGGGTCGCAACGGCCGGGAATTGTCATTTTTCAATTCGATCGTCAAAAATCCAACGATTGATACCATATGTGGAAAACGAGCGATCAAATTATCGCTCGTGCTTCGGCTTGGCAGCGAACGCGTGCGCTATTCCGCGAACGACGATCGCGTAAAATATACATGTATGTATCTTTAAGAATGTAGACGTCCGTCTCGTATAATAATTCCTATTTTTTATATTCTTAAAAAATCGGGGGGGGGGGGGGGGGGGAGAGATGGGCGTTAAATGAGTTAGCTGTTTTTGACGAGTATACTCGTCACGAAGAAATGACAATGTTTTGTGTTACCATGATTATATTCGTCATGTAGAAAGGTAATTACCATACGCTATTTAAATTGAAATTTTCGTAAAAACCTAAATATATTTTCATAAATTTTGTGGAGATTTTTTTCAAGAGGGAACACGGAAGTGGTACCTGTATAATTGTGTCGGCATCGTTTCATCTTTGCGACACAATTTAGGTGCACGCTTTTCAAAGATGCCTAACTGGCAAACGCGTTTCCGGTGAATCGGACCACCCCGTATAGGACTTTACCCTAACCACCATCTCGCGTATCGATCGACGTCGCGCGTCGATAGCGGAAGGAAACGTCGTCTCTGCGTTGGTAGAAATTAATTTCTAATTGGTCGTCAGGGTCGTTGACGTGTCCTTGCCGCTCGGCCGAAGCAATCGTCTAGCAGGTGCGATAAGGCGACTGTGTAGACGGCGCTTATGTTCAGCGTCGCGTATGGCTGCGATAGACCCGGGTCACCGACACTCTTACATGGGAGTGACGTCGAAACGACAGTTAAATCGTGTACATACGTAGCTATGCGAGCAGCGGTCTCAAGGCCGTTCCCGATATCGCGACGAAAAGTTATTAACATTCACAGTCGATCTTTACTGTTTATTACCGCGGGGATAAGAAATTTCATCGATATCGTCAATTCGATAAGATTAGCCTCGATGACTTTTTTCCCAATTTTTAAAGTCGCTTTCTAGAAGTTACTATCTTAGAAGTTTTCTAACGACGATGAGAATCGGGAACCGTCGTTTATTTACCAGCCTCTTCGATTCAGCGTAACGGCGTTGCCACTCGTTTTTTAGATATTTTTATATCAATTGTGTCGAAAGCGCGTGGTAGTTTGAAATTAAAAGGAATGCTCCAATTCCGAAGGTTAAAACCAGAAATTACTCACGATCGCGTTGTTGTTTTCCTTTCCCGGTATAAATGAAGCGAACCACGCTTATGTTTCCTTTTTCTCGCGATTCATATGTATACATTGAGTTTTCCTTTTCTTTTTCAATTCTTTTTACGCGAGTTCTTTGTTTCCGTAAGTTACGAGCATCTGCTCGCTGGCTGTTTGATCAATGAGATCGCTAGTTAAATGCAATCAGTGGCTAACCGTTATTTAATCTCTTCAGGGGCGAATTATTAAAACGAGAAAAAAATACATAACCTTTTTGTGTTTCCACACGTCGAGTTTCTTTTTTCCATTGTTGAGTGATTTCACGGTGAGTAATTCCCCGCTAAATATTAATCTTTCGTTACGGTTTAATCTATTTTTTTCACCGAGAATGTACAATACATAAATGTATCAATAATTTTAATTTATAAAAGTCTGAACGTATGCATATGTGTCAGTCCTTGAACAGGTTAAATGAAATCAACGGTGAACTGCTATTTAAATGAAATCAACAACAAACTGTCTGCAAGGAATTTCGGGATTATAAATTCGCAGGATTATAAATCAAGGGCCATCTACCTGCGAACGGCCTAAAAATTTATCGAATTACATGAATATTTTTTAAACATTCCAGTGCGCCTAACGCTATAATTCTTTTTGCAATTTGTTTGGCTACTCGTTGGCCATACATGTGATTTTTTTAAACTGTTTGAGTCAATTGATTATTGGTTTTATTCGGCCCATCATGAAGTTGTGTTTACAAATTGTATGTCGCTGACGAGTTTTATAGTTGCTCTCCGGTTGGACAATAGTTAAATTTTTGTAAATTATCCGTAATGAGAAAGATCATCGCTATCGTCGGTACTACAATTAACAAATTTTTATTGAAAATTGGGAAAATTACAGACGTCTGCATTTGTACGTCTACATTATTGTTATTTTATAAACACGATTTTGGTGGGGTGACGGCCGCTAGGGTGTGAAATATCCTATACACATTTCAGAGCAATCCACGGTGTAGTTTTTGAGAATTCAATTTTTTTAATCGGCGGGTCAAAAATATCAAGGAGTGCAACGACGGATTGCTCTGAATTTTTTACAGGGTATTCCACGTCTTATTAACGCCGGTCCACACCAAAATCATGTTTCTGACATAACAATATCACACTTCATTATTACAAAATTGACCCCGCACTCCTTTTCAGACTTCGAAATGCTGTAACTTTGTCAATTTTCGGAATCAAAGCATAAAACTTTGGAAATGCAGATTTTAAAAAATCGATTCTTTTTACACATTCAGAGAACCCTTTAATTACCACTGGGATGTATATGTCCCAAATTGGTATTTAAAGGATTAAGGTAGGGTCCTTCAGAAGTGTGCGCCAAGAACCGCGAAGAAAATTAAGTGAGGCGAGTACTTCACTCCTTGTTTGTATGCTTGATAGCATAACACGTGTAGAGTCAAATGGAATTGAAACGATTTACCGAGAAAATATAAATATTACCGCAAAACACTGTGTTTATATAAATTGGGTTGCGTGCTTCCTTTTTTATTCGATGATCTTGCACATTTATTATGAGTCTGGGACTAGTCCGGTATGAGCTACATATGATTTAAATAAAATCATCGACGCACCATTGCGTAAATGAGATCAATGGTGAATTATTATACAGGGTGTCCCACGGAACTGGTCCGAGCTATATCTTTGAACGGGTTGTAGATCGAGAAAAATGTCATGGGACAAAATTAAATGATATTAAACGTTGCATATTCTCATAAAACTTTTATGCATTTTTGTGCATCGGTGCAGTTGCAAGGTGCAATTGCACTTTATTTTTTATGTAAAACTCTAATTTTGAATACATTAATCGATGCAGTTTTTCTTCTTCTACAAAACAGTTTAATAATGTTATGTTTGAAAATTGTCAATTCAGGTGTTATTTTAATTTCAAGCATTCTGAATCGTATTTCTCTATCTCCAATTCTTTCAAAGATATAGCTCGGCCCAGTTCCGTGGGACACCCTGTATAATTTAAGGCAACGGTAAATCATCGTTTAAATAAAATCACCGACGAATCTTTATGCAAATGAAATCAACAGTGAGACATTATCTAAATGAAATCAATGGTGAACGATTATTTAAATGAAATCTAGGATAAACGGTTGTTTAAACGAAATCAACGACGAGCGCAGTCATCCGATCGCGCTCTACGTACGTTAATTAACATTTTACATAACTTTGTCACCGTGTCGCAATAGATCCACGCGACGAGAGTTCGCCGCTACGAAATTCCTTACGAAACCCCATTAAATGTATCAGGTTACCGTGCGTTAATTTACAGCCAGGGGATGTTTCGACATCGAATAGTTTTCGGTGGTGTTTTGGGCATTGACGCAACAGGAGCCCCGGCAGGATCGAAATTCCAAAGTGGTTCTCTATCCGTGGCGTTTCGAAATCGGCGCTTCGTCGCGTCGCACGTTGCCGGGCGTCGCGATCTTCGCGCTTAGTGCGCGAGAGAAAAATATCGTCGAGGAAAACAGAATTATTAATTAGACACGACTCGTTCTCACCTTGCGGGTCGCGATGCCAAGGGAAAGATGATAAATGTCACAACAATTTTCTTCGCATCGACCTCAAGAATTAATAACCGTCCGGAAATAAATGTATATATGGAACGACGTTTTATTTATATTATGACGGATATCATTTTTATGGAATTTTCAAAGTCCGTTAAACCGAGTGGAAAAAACTTGCAGACAGGAATCTGCAAAAGACACGTATATAAAATGGACTGTTTATTTTGAAAGTGGTGTAAGTCCATTTTTTAAAAATGGGATATCACAATAAGTTGTGATTAATTTAGTGTACAACGAAAAAAAATGGACTTGCACCACTTACAAAATAAACGGTCCAAATATGATTTATAAGAAATTCATGTCTACTATGACTAATATCCAATTATATTGAACACGTTAAAATAAATGCACACTGAGACTCTCAAAATTGATCAAGCATTTTAGAAATGCGTATATTCTTATCTTAAGATCCGGAAGGGAGGACGAGACGCGTAAGAATTTTTTTTAATTCAATGATTAGCATCACGCTGGAACAATAAAATAAATCCGAACAAATCTACCAAAACCTGATTCGAAAGAAAGTTAAAATATACGCCATTTCATCGAGGGTATTTAATATTTGTATTATCTTCTCCGACGACGCTTTTTTCATCCGTGTGCATTATGAAATCTACGAAAGATAATAGATGTATCAACGACAATTGCCGATGACGATCCCCTAGATTTTCTAAGTTCACGCGTGACTCATTCGCGACAGTTAATCCCTATTTGCACTGTGTCGGTTGCAGATAACATATGTAAACGCGCAGAGGTTTCGTAAAACGAACCGTAGATCGTGCAGATGACCGACCGCGAAAAAAGACGCTGCTATCGCGCGTCGAGCATGAAAATGGGTAGCCGAAGATAATCGACGGTGGGGTCACATCCACGATGCAGATATCGGAAATCGTTGTCGCGTTTAAGACGCCTCTACCAATGCGGATGAATCCTACATATCCGATGGTTAAATTAGTGTAACGAATAATTCAGTGACTGAAAACCCTACCTCGAAACTTGAGAGTTGTTAAACTACTAGATCCGCGTGATCTATCGATCGATAGATCACCAGATGAATGGATAAGCGATTAACGTGAAGAAACGATTGCTCGTCGAATACGAGCAGACTTGACAAGTTAACCGGTTACGCGAATAGTGTATTCGAGCAATTAGTATTACCATCGAGATTAATCGATTTGAATAAAATCTATACCGTACGTATCTTTATTACTAGTACGCGACAAATCGCTACGCTTTGTAAATAACTAAGCTAAACGCTGATCGCGCGCGTGGTCAAACTACTGGATCCGCGCGATCCATCGATCTTCAGATAAATAGATAAACGATTAACGTCAGAAAACGATCAATTAATCGTTCGAACGGGTTACGCGAATCACGTATTCGAGCAATTAGTATAACGATCGAAATTAATCGATTAGAATAAAATCTATACTGTACAAATTTTTATTACGAGTACGTGATAAATCGCCTCCCTTCGGGAGTAATTAAATGAAACGCTGATCGTGCGGAGAACGAGCGGCAATCTTCGCGACTGGCCTCGAAATGCGAGATAGAAATTAATCGGAAAAAGTTTACGGCATTCCGAGTGTTCGGGGAAATAAGATTTTCCACGATTGTTTACATTCCGGTTCGACCAACGGGATTCCGTTGCCGTCGAGGAAAGCGCGCGCGACGCGATGCGACGCGACGGCGCGTAGAGTTTCTAGGATCGTTCTAACGCAGAGTGTACGTCCGATAGAACGAATAGACGCCGGCTGACCTTTTGGGTCATGTCGATTCGAGGCGAGCAATTTTAGTTAACTGCCAATGGATCCGATATGCCTCGGTTCTTCGGCGTTATCGCCGCGTTCCATCCGTTATCACGCGGACACGGGAGCCGTGATTGTTGCGCATCGAAATGAGAGCCACTGAGATAGCAGGCCGTCCACCTACCGATAAAACCTCGAGTCCGGCTCGAGAAAAGCGCGTCTATTTCATTCTCATCCCGATCTCGAAGGCTGAGCGAATGACCCGTAATAATTTTGCTTTAACGATCATTCCCGAGACAGTCAACCGGGTGAATATAATTTATTCGCCGGGTGAGTTACGTTCAAGGCCGAATCGGATATAGGAATGAATTATCTCTTTTTTCTACGTTTACTTATCTCGATAAAAATTAGGAGAGTTTCACCATTTCCCGCGCGAGATGTATACATCTCCAATTCTTTTTCCATATATGGAGTGTCTCGTTTTCGGAGCTTTACGCGTAAACGTCTCTTAAATTATTCGCCGTTGAAAAAAGACTCTTTCGTGGTTCACTCGAAATGAAGTCCTGCTAGAAACATTTTTTTAAACGACGGTTAATTTCAGGGTTAATTGGGTGTAAAACTACGAACGGGACGACACCTCGAAAACGTAAACAAGGAATGCGTCTCCACTCATGTAATCGAAGATCAGGTTCGTAGTTCAGGTAAACGCTATTGTTATTCGCAGATTATAACGGTGTTTGGGGGGAATTGCGAACACGCTTCCGAGAACGAAATTCGAGGAACGGCTTACTTACCGATCTTCCCTGTCGCGAGATTAACAAAGGATTTATAAACCGAGGCGAGCCACGCTCGATCGATGGCCGGTAAATATTTTTCAATGCCCCTCCTTATCGCGCGCTTAATTCTGGAAAACGAGTTTATTGCACTCGGTTCATTTTATCGCGTAACTTCGCCCTTGTTAAGTACTATAATCCCACTAAATACAATCCCACGTTAGACGATAGAAATTGCCAAGGCTGGCGCAAACAATTTCTAGGGCGTATCGCAGCTATCGACAGATTTATAATCACCCCTTGAGAAAGGTGCTCGGGGGGTCGCAAACGTCGATGACGAATCCAGGTTCACCGAGGTGTCGACCAGCGCTCCGGGATTGATTCGATAAGATACGCGAAAGTTATTGTCGCGCTAATAGCGTGCCGGCGGAGAGTCATCGGGACGATGTTGGACGCGTGGCGCGTGTACCAAATAACAGTTAAGTCGTAACAAAGCGATGATAAATAAGCGCGACGGTTCATCGTCCAGCGGTAGACGAGATTTATGTTCAACGAGCCGTACAGGACTGTCGCGTTCGATCGTTCTCAATCGTGCGCGCGCGTACGAGTTTTTCGATTTCGAAGGTTCTACGAATATAGATTCCCGCGGTGTTTTTCGAGTTCCGTATTATTTTTGAATTTGTGGAAATAAATTATCCGGTCTAGTTTCAGATAATTTTTCTTTTTAGATATTGTATCCTTCCCGAGTTACCGCGAAATAAAATTTTGTATAAATATCTCGATCCTTAGCACGCTCGTAAGAACTGCGAAATCTCGAGTGTGTCGATTCGGAAAATTCTCGATTCTAATTTCTCTGGAACCGAGGATCTCGATTTTTAATTGTTCCTACTCTTATGCTCGAATATTCGAGAATAAATATTTTATAATCGAATATTCGAGAATAAATATTTTATAATCAAATATTCGAAAATAAATATTTTTTACTCGATAAATTACTATAAAAGGAAATTTCATAGTAATGAATTTTTGAACCTGTGCGCTAGGGTTGCAAACTCTCGAGCTTCTCGCATCCGAAGATTCGCCCCGATTGAGCAATCCGTCGAAGGTAATTAAAAGCGCGAACCTTTTCATATTTAAATATGCCTCCGTCGTCAAGGCGACCCCATCTGTCAATTTCCTTCGGCAGCATTACTCTCGCGTACATCTCAAACGCACGTGTCTCGTGCTCGCACGAGTGCAGACGTGCGTGTTCGGAAGAAAAATGTACCCCTACGCATCGCGCAATCGCGTCCCGTAATGTTCGAGCGCTCGAGTAAGTCCATCTGCGTAAACGCGACCGCGCACGCGTTTTCAAATAACGACGACGGGGACACGTGATAGATCATCCGCTCCATGGCCGTGTCGGAAGCGTTAAACTCTTTATTTTCCCCCCAAAACACTGACGAGGTGCGACGGGAAAATGGAGTTTGTTAATTCGAGACGATAACAATGCTCGTGAATCTGTCCAACGGTAGCCATATGACAATTTGCGATCGAGCAGAATTTTGCGAATCGATCGCTTTGCGAACCAATCGCGACGCAGCGTTACGCTGTTTCCAGTCGCGGGCCGATATAATACGTTACAGATATTAAGGGCCCATCTACCTGTGAATGGGTGAAAAATCGAATTTTTTTTATTTCATTTTCATAAAGTATAACGTCTAAGGAATGTATTCCCAAAGTTTTATTCTTCGATTCGAAAAATTGACAGTTACAACATTTCCAATTATGAAAACGAATGCGGGTCAATTTTGTAATAATAAAGTATGATATTGTTATTTTATAAACATAATTTTGTTACGGACGCGAGTCAGGAGGATGTGAAATATCCTGTTCAAAATTTTAGAGCAATCCATCGTATACTTTTTGAGATTTTAAGCTCGTCGCGCTGAGTGAACAAATTGTTAGTCCTGCCGAGTCACAATTTTTTCAATTGGCGCGGAAAAAATCTCAAAAACTACGCGATGGATTGCTCTGAAATTTTAACAGGATATTCCCCCCCCCCCTTGACCCCTTTCTGCCAGAATCATGTTTATAAAATAACAATATCGTACTTTATTATTACAAAATTGACCTAAAACAAAGTGCGATATCATACTTCGAAATGTAGACGTCTGGCAAGAATTTTTAATTCTGGCAAGAAGGTTGTACAAAATCTTCTCGATTAAAAATAACTAAAAAAATTTAATTTCGGTCCAACCGGAGAGCAGCAATTAACCGCGCCAGCAACATACAATTTTTAAACATGGCTTCATGGCGGACCAAATAAAACCAATAAACAATCGATTAAAACTGTTTAAAAAATTCGCATGTATGACCAACAAGTAGACGAACAAACTACAAACAAAATTATGGCGTTAGAGGTACTGGAATGTTTATAAAAATTCATGAAATCTGACCAATTTTCGGACCGTTCAAAGGTAGATGGCCCCTTATTGCGAGAGGATAATATTGTTTGTAGACGTTTGTAAATATTTGCAATTGCGAACAATTTTGTATATCGATCGCTTTGCGAACCAATCGCAACGCAGCGTTACGTTGCTTCCAGACGCCAGGCAATTATTGACCCACCGAACAGTGGTCAGCGACGATTTGCGATCAGCAAGAACTTTATCACTCGGAACATTTTGCAATATTTTGCGCCACTAACGACACACGCTATAGATATTAATTCGGAGGATAATATTGTCGGTAAACCTACGCAGCAATTACCGGTGACGTTTTGCAATTGAGAAGAATTTTGTGTATACATATGTTACAGGTGAAACCCGAAATTCATCAAAACTAGTTTCCACAAACTCCTTTCGCCAAAACTGGTTTGGACTAGGTAAAACTAGACTTTCAAAACCATGTTTTTACTGTAACATATTATATATATAATTACGAAAAATATAGCAAATGTAGAAAATACGACGGACATCAGGAAAGTAAGGTTACAAAGAGTATGTAGGACGCAGTGATTTTTATTTTTATTACATTATATTTGCTATATTTGCTATAACAAATGTATGCTAAATATATTATACTATATTCGCTATAGTAAATATTGTTTCGACTGACTTATTCAAACCTGCGGATAATTCTAGTTTTAACTAGTCAAAACCAGATTTGACGAAAGGGATTTGTGGAAACTAGTTTTGACAGATTTCGGGTTTTTACTGTAACATATGAATGGCTTTGCGAACCAATCGCGACGCAGCGTTACGTTGCTTCCAGTTGCGAGGCAATATAATTTTAATACAAACCAGAATATTTTACAATATTTCGCGTCACTAAAGCTGCGTCTACATGCTCAGATGTAGATGCTACAGATTTTACAGACAACACTGAGCGTGTAGACGCAGCTTAAGAATACGCTCCAGATATTAATTTGAGAGAATAATATTGTTTGTAAAGCTTCGCAACAATGTGCAACGATTTGCAATTGAGAACAATTTGGTATAACGATCGCTTTGCAAACCAATCGCAACGCAGCGTTACGTTGCTTCCAGGCGCGCGCGCTAATACATATATGTATAATTCGAATACAAACCAGAATATTTTGCAACATCTCGCGTCGCTAAGGATACCGCCAACGGCAGACGTTTCTCGCTAACCAATCTCGCTACGGAGAAGCATTATTCACGATTATCGACGAAGACACGATTGTGTTTGTACGGATCGAGAAACGCGTCGTCGAGCTAGCGGCTCGCGTACGTTGGACTTTATTGCATCTGCTGAGTCATTGTCCATGGCCTGTTAATGGTTGCACTATTGCGATCTATGCTAATGCCTTTTCCATGCGCTGGTCGGGGAAGTCCAGGAGTAACGTTTCGCGGTTCGTTTCTCAGCCCTGACGTCAGCGACGACCCGTTCGCTAACGGGGTGGGACGAAATTGGGACGACCGTCTGCTTTCTTTCTTTTCGTCCGATCGGGAGTCATTGGTCGGGAAAACAAATGAGAGAGGGAGATAGATAGAGGGATATTTAATTTATTGTTTACAGTTGAACAAAAGTTGGGTTACACACGTAATATGTGAACTCTTGATTATGATAGTGGTTCGAGTTAGGAATTAACAAAAATTAGTTCATCAGCTATTTTGCGTCACATTCTTTCACACTCTTCCTACCACAACCGGTCAAATGACCGTTTCTGAAGTTTGGTCTAGAATTTCTTACATACAACGTTTTCGCACCGCTACTTGGCTTAAATGTTAAAATGTACATTATCTACGTATTTCTAAATAAAAGAAACTACATATTTTCACTATCAAATTGGTTATTATCTTCATTCTATATTAAGAAATATAAGTTGTTTTAAAGACCGGTCACGGTAAGAATGGGTATGCATAAAGTGTTGGCAGGAATTCTGTTAAACTAAAATGATTTTATAAAAATAAACACATATGACGGGCAACTTTCATAATCAAGTGCACATATAGTGATTACCAAATTTATGAGATGACAAATGTAGCTTAATTGCTATATTAGAATTATAGGCTGTGGTAAAATACGAGGTATTGATTGAATTATAAAATGAAAGATATGAGTGCAATAACATAAAGTAGAAATAAAAATAAAACAAAATAAAAATGAGAATGATGTGACAGAGAGTTGCAATGTGCAGAGTGCAGTTTAACCAGGCCGAAGAGAGAGAGAGAGAGAGAGAGAGAGAGAGAACCAGATCGAAAAAAATGCGTCCGGCAAAAGTGAAACGCGCACGGTACCCGTGCGAAAACATTGCGTCGAAATGGCCCTCCGGTAACGAGGATTCTCGAACGCTAATTAACTCTTTCGAGATCGAATTACACTTTACGTATACCGGGCGGAAACGTTTAAATATCGACACCGCAGTATCCCCTTTATTTATTAACGCCTCTAAAATGCCTCGGGGTGAAGGTACTTACTCTGTTTTAAGACACGCGAGCAAGGATAAAAACAAAAGTTTGTCTCAAGGCCATTATTGCGGAGGAGTTTTTCTTACGTCCATGATAAAAATTATTATTTTGGTATTTCCATTTCAATCCACCATCCACTGTACATAAACGCATAGTATTAGGTGGACCGGAAAGTAATGTCGTTTAATTCGAACTAATAAATTTTTATCAGTTTTTATTTTCAATCAATGATATAATCACCCTTGTTATCGACAACCTTTTGTTATCAAGCGTGTAAATTTTCATTACCGCTTCGATGAGTAAATCGGTTTTTGAGATTTATTTGTTTGAATTTAATGTAAGAAAACGACATTACTTTCCGGCCCATCTAATACTATTAACGAATTAATATACATAGAGAGAGAATTTGGCGAGGTGACAGTTTCGTCGCAAAATAATTGAACTTTATTACCTGCTTTATTTTCATCTTGTAACATTTCCATTTAAATGTGATCCATTATTTACCACCTGAGGATAACTCACCACTTCTCTCCGTAAAAAAAATCGTAACCTCTGACTCGAAACCTAGTAACTCGCTTCTCAATAATTAATCGGCAAACAAAATCCAATAAAATCGAGAATAAATACCGATTGAGTCGAGTGAAAATAAATGAATAATAAACACGGTCAAGCAAAAACGTAAACGAAATAATTCGCATTTTGCGAAAGAAATTCGATTATCTTGTAATATACAACGTTGATACTTACATAATTTCGCGAACGCGTAAAACTAAACCATCGCCCCGATACACGTGTAACCGATAATGCTATGCGCGGGGCTCCGTACTTGTTACGTTTAGTATAATCGCTCTAATCGTTCGTAACGAGCGAATTATGGGATTAATCATTGGCTCCACTGCAACGACAGTGGAAAATGCAACGTAACGTCGGCGCAGCGCAGACGCGACGCATTCAAAACCGCGTACCACGACTTTTCGACGTTTCTCCGCGAACCGGAGGGGGGGGGGGGGACGAGAGAAATGTTTTGCTCGAATTTCGTTGATATATCGCGCAAGTTTTTAGCACGTAACACGCGGATGAGCATGAGAATGCACTGGCTCGATGTAAATAACGGAGAGGCGGATCAAGGTTTACGTTACCGCCGGACTGCCGCTATTGTAAACAAGAGGAAGATGCATTTACGTTTGCCAACGTAAACGGCATAGCGATCGCAACGAGCTTCCACTTCCTCGAATCTTGTTTGAATTGATGTTCTCCTAGCAACAACGATAATTCCAGCGATAACGAATACCTAAGACAATATTGTTATGTGAATGTATCCGTGTTGTGCGACAAATGAAGTTGAAAGTTAAAATTCAATCTTATCCCTCGGCCGGGTCGCGTTGCTCTCAGGCAACAAACGAAACGATTACGGCGATGGTATATATTTTTGGAGAAGACAAAGCATAATACCGAAACGGGTTTAAAAACACCGAAAAACCGTTTACGTTCTTATTTTATGTTACCGACGCAGATTTTGAGAATAACGAAAGTAGGACGACACGCGAGACCGAAGTTGAAATAATTCGCGTAGTCCGACACGACGCGCTCTCCTAGGCACGCATAGACGATCGTAAAGTTGGAATCGAACGATCGTCCCTTGACGTCACGATTGATGGCAGAAATTATGCCACGTTTTGCCCACGCGCTAATTGATCATACCAGCCTCAATTATCTAATCGCGCGCAGCCGTGCTACGCGAAGCGAGATGCGCGTTCTCCTCGTTATCCCGAACGTCCGTCGTCGCGTACAAAATTTTTGCCTCGTCGCCGAAAACTCTCCCGATCATCCGATCGTCGTATCGATCGTTATTTTCGCGCGTCTCCGGTTCGATATCGGAATCATTTTACTTACCGCGAACTTACCTTGTTATTTTTGTCGAAGACGATCTATCGGTGGATCCAACGACTCGAAGCGGTCGCTAGATTCGCGCGCGAACGTTACAGCGTTGCCCGTTGTGATTCAGCTCTCTCATTTTTTTTTTACAGTGAGCGCGATTAATTACGGAGAGTGTGGACGCGATAACTGCAACTCTCCTCGTAAATTAACGCAAATCGGTTCGTTTGCCGAGCTGCGAGAGCATCGAGACAAAATTAGAATTATGCATAGTCGAGAATAATCTTCTGGCGCGAATAAAGGAAATACGTGTTTTAGAACGCTCCACGTATCGCGCTTGCAATACATCAAAGTGTACGGACTCGGCGGAAGGATATTTTTTTCCTTACACTTTCGTCCTTTGTTCTCCAATGCGGGGAATTCTCCGTTTCTCGTACGGTATGATTGTGTAAAAGTATGTACGTTTATTATGACCGAATATTAAAGTTATTCACGGCGTCACGCTAACGGTGCGGCTGTGCACGTAACTGCAAGCTTGTCAATCATGCAGACACAATTCTTTTGCAGAAGCATGCTCGAGCGTCCGTATAATAATTTTGTGCAAGCATTGCGATTGTATAAGCGGATTGAGGGTTGATTAAATTTTTATCTGCATGCTTGTACAAGTCGCGTTTGTACAAGTAAAACTGAACGTGTGTACATACGCACGACATAGAGTCAAAGAGCAATCGGTAAACAATAAACTGCCGGTGGGTAAAGAACATCACGTTTTCTTTTTTCATGAGGTGTGACAGTTTCTCCGATGATTGTACTTTGTTTCTTAATTAAAGGTGTAATAAGTAACAAAAAGTTTAAATATGTTTCCTCGTCCATTCATAGACAATTATGCCAATCACGTGGGTATATTTTTAATTGGTTTAATAAGCTAGTGTGGGAAAAAGTTTTTCTTCTCATTAACCAGTCTTTACATAACATAGCAGTCTTCCCTTCAATTTGTTTCTTTTTAAGATCACAACAAAACCAGCTAAAGTGAGCGTGTCGTCGGCGTCCGTAGTTGACATGTTCGTCGAAAGGAAAATAATGCATGCTTGGACAAAAAATTGTGTCTGCATAATAGACAAGCTTGCAGTTACGTGTGTAGCCACCTTATTACGGGTGGCGAAGCTGTAGTGCAAGCGAGACTTCGACGAGTGATATTAATAATTAGAAATTATTCAACGTAGTCTCATTACAATCTCGTTATTAACACTAGGTTTACGAGACGTGTCATTTAACGCATTCGAAATTCATGAGGATATTTACAGAGACCGTTAATTTAAGACCATTAAGGCTCTTATACGTTTCTCGGTTTAAAAAAAAACGACTTTTTTGTTGTTACATGTTTTGAAGGGCAAATTTTTTACAAATATTTTAAGCCCACAACGAATCCTGTGTCTAAAATATTGACGAAGTTATACCAATTTAAATAAATCTAGTCATACTGTTCAACAATCGCACCTACTAAACTTGAAACGTGCTTTTCTCCCTTAACGCCCTCACCGATCGTCCGACCGACTTCATTTTTCACATGTATATTCGTAATCAGATTCTCTAGCGACTATCGGGGCCTTTTTTGATAATTTCTCCGTTTTTTAATTAAACCATTTTACCTTCAGTAAATTGTACGATCTTATGCATCCATTTTTTTAAAGTGTCTCTATTTCCGTATTTTTCTTTTTTCCAACCCCCCCCCCCCCCCCCCCCCACCCCGATAGTCGTTCATCACGGTCCTCAACGACAATATAAAGTTTCAAGTTTTTATTTCGGACTAACCTGCTGTGACCTGAATCATGCCCACCGTTCAGATTCGCGAAAAAAGTGTTCTCCGCCACTGTGTGCGCTCACCATATTTAAAAGAATTTTGTATTTTTAAGATGATTCTTGTTATTCAAGATTTGTACTTTTAAATGAAATAAGATTTTAAAAAATTGGTTAAGTGGTCTCTTGCAATCAACTATACTTTATTCACCCATGTTTAGGACATAGAAACGTATAAGACCCCTTAACGAGCGAAATACACATACAATCAAACCCCTTTTCTTTACAGCTTTCTGATTGTGAAATTCTATATGTGGTGAAATTAACGCGTATCCGTAGATACGATTTAAAAAAAAAAACAACGTCGCGTTCGCTCGTGAAAATGGCACTTAAACTACCTCCCGTGGATCGATGCGCGTCTCGATTCCAGCGATCCCGTAAAGTCAAAGGTACGCGATGTCCTTTGTTCCGATTATTATCGATCTCGAACCGTCGATCGATTCACCGTTGACCTCTCCGACTACAACGACGGCCCCGTCCAAAGTTCACGGTGAAAATGTCTCAAACTTGCCAGACAGACTGTCCTAACTGATTTCGTTATTTTCGTCCCTTCCTTCCCCTTCTTCCTTTTTTTCATCTTCCGAAGTTTCATATCCACGACACGTCGATCCTAGTTTCACCGCGTTTGTTTGCCGGGTTTATCGCGCGCTCACCGACAACATGGCGAATAATCGATAGCAATTACATAACTGTATTTCTTAATTGTACATCTTAATTGCTCGATTGAAGAGCAGGAGCAGCATTTGCATCGACTCGACGATACCGCCCGATTTATCCGGTTCATTCGTACTGACCTTACACAATTTTTGCCGGAAAGTCATTCAGGGTCTCGCGCGGTTAGGAGAGACTCGAGTCGACGCACAAACGCGTAAGATTTTCTCGAACGTTTCCCGCGTCGGGTCACGCGAGCGATTAATCGTCGCAACGACGGAGACGAACTCTGCGTATCTCGGCACCTATTTTCCTCCATTCCTATCGCGAGCATAAGTGTTCGATCGAAGTGTAATTTCGTCTCTCTTTGATTTCCATTTTTCCCTCGCTCGTTGATACGTCTCAATTAGCCGCAAAGCAAAATAAATGTCATTTCACACAGTTTGTTATTGTCTACATATATTCCGAATTAAATACGTGTGGGAGAGACAAAATCAATTCAAAGATCGCGATCTCGGTCTTGTTCGTCGGTGACGACGTTCTTTATGCCGCCTCTTTTAACGCACCCACTCAAGGTCGACCCTTTTTATTATTCTTTTTAAACTCTCCGATTGCACTAGACAGCCGCGTTAAACGAACGCTGAGTATTGATGGGGTTGCGCGTGCATCTCGTTATCGCGGGTATTGTTGCTCATCGATGCGGAGAAAAGGTCGATAGGGATATTAAAAAAAAAAGGAAAAAAAAGGAAAAATCAAGAACAACAGGGTCATTCAGCCGTCGCATGTAATGAACTCGGGGCGATGCGTGCACCGGCGCCGGCTAGCGTCGTGCTTTATCGCCTCGCTATGATTTTGGTGTCAACGCCGGGAATATCCGCGTATTGTATCTGTATAAATTTAATTAAAAAAGACCGTTGCTTAGAAACACACGCCTATACATTTCCATCGAAGCGATAAGCTTAAATAATGCGTAAAGTATTTATTTTATTATGTACCGATTAATTTTTTTCGCTTTATTATCGAAATGTCAAGGTCACTTTCGGTTAAAAAAAAAGAAACTTTCAAGCGGAGCTTATCAAAATTCGCGCCTCATCTTGTATACATAATGATTCCGTAATATTCGAGTCAAATATTGATCCATTTCGACAAATATAATCGCATATATTCATGTACAATAATATAATAATTTATAATATAACAATAGTAATAATAATAATAATAATAATAATTGAAATAATCCGAAAAATCCAGAATATCGGCAGCAAATATCGATCTATGTCGAAGACTGTTATATTTCCGTAAAATCCAAACCATCCATTTGTCTATCCCGAATAAACGTATTTCGGGAGACAGCATCCAAAGGTTCAAACCAACATCGATCGCGATGCTCCAAAATTCGAACACGAGTCACCGAAATCGGGGAAGCTTACAATTGGAACGATCCGCGATTCTCGCGGGCGGAGAATCCAGAATCGAGAGTCGAGAATGGTGACAAATTTGAACGCGAGAGACAGAAGCGACGGATAGCCAGCCGTGCGGTAATTAGCGACCGCTGATTGGTCACCTTCCCCGTCGACGTATCATCGCCGTTGTGTATCCAAGGGGAGTAGAAACGTGTTGCTCGTGTCGCACCAGTGGTGGGGGCTTATTTACTCGCTGTTCAAACCACGCCGGGTTGGCCGATCGAGCGATGGAACGAGAAGCGACAGTCAGCGTTCGTCGCTCGTTGCGCGCATTTCGTTCCGAGCGCGTAGTACCGGCATTGTTTTCTCGCAAGCTCGCGCGAGTAACGTTAATTCCGCGGTGTGTCTGTAAACAGTGCTCGCGCTCCCCCGCTCGTACGATTATTACGGATCCACGATTACGGTGCGTCGAAGGGGCCGTGTTCTTCGGCTATCGAGAAGACCTCGTTCGATTTATTTCTTTATTTCTGCCCTCTTCGCGTGACCTGTCCCGCCGTTACCACGGCTGTCGCGCATCCGATAGAAAACTCTCGTCTCCCGCGTAATAGAACGAACAACCCGGCCGTACTTTCTCCTCGGAATTCGATAAGAGACCCCGTGGCGAGCACGCGGAACGTCGGACTTACATGGAATGAGATTCCATGAAGGCCCGTTGGAAGCCGAGGAGCGAAGTGAAAGCGCGCGGATCGATATTTAATCGTTGTGGATCGTCGTAGGCTCGCGAGGGTAATTAGAGGTACACGAGACAGTCGCGGGCCCGGGGTCCTTGGGGACCTAATGGCACCCGACCTTGAGAAAAGGCGGCAGGAACTCAGGAGGGTTAGCAGTGGCGTCTTGGAAACGGGACACGAGCACTTGCAGATGCTTCTGCAGCTCAGGTGCAATGGGAACGCGTTGACTGAGTCTTATCGACACGGTAAACTACACGTTACGCTTTTTATGGAATGTCGTAGCTTTATACTTTTAATTTTTTTTACGGCTACATAATTGCCGATCTTACATCTCCGATCTCTACACCGTTTATTTCTAGATGGCATGAGTTTTCTCTCTTTCGATTCTTATCTTTCGTCGTTGCTCCCGTTTCGTCCCCCCCTTTACCTTCCGTCGATTGTCTTTCGATATTACCATTTTTGGTTATCCCTTCGCGTCATCCCGGTTTATCCGGAAAGACTATACCACAAAGTAGAAGTTTTTCTTTTTTTTCGCGACAAGTTGTACCGGAAATCGGGCCCCGAGAATACTTTTGTGCGATCGGAGTTGATGTTTCGAATCGGGATCAATTCGATCGTTGTCAGAACGCTTTTGGATCGTACCGTTAAAGGGACTTTTCACCGTGACGCATTGTTCCGACGTAACAGCGTTCCAAGACAACGCGTAATACGCAAACGCGTACGCGTGTAACTGCTTTACGCGAAATTAATAGATCGATGGTAAACGCTGTCCTCTGTTGCAATGGACAGAAAGTCTCGAGTTGTTTTTGTTTTTTTTTGTCTTGGAGTGCGAGCAGGTCATTTGGAGCGCACGGCAGAGCGATTAATTAGAGGAATTACAGATGGTCGTTACGGCACGAACAGGGAGTCAGATCGAACGATAACATCTTTCTCCGTTCGCATTTTTCATTCATCCGCTTTCTCTTTCTCCATCCGATCTTCCTTTAGGCAAGCGAAGCTCGTTCCTTTTAATCGACGCGATATTCTTTTTTTGCTCTGTCTCTTACCCGAAGCAAAACATAATTCTTCTGCGACTCTCGACGTGGCGGAATGTCGAAACGCCTTTTTTTTATTATCGACTCATTGTCAGATTTATTTGCGCGTCCTTGATATTTCTATGTATATTGAGAAGTTTAACGAGGCGCAATGTGTTGATATTTCATTGATAACTCGTTATAATTTTACACCGTTTTGATATTATTTTAACGGTGACTCATACAATTTATCGTGCGTTTTAGAAATTGAACGAAGTTCTAGACCCGTATGTAATTATTGTATCGTCATAGAAATACCGAACAATCTGAAAAATGATTAAGTATAAGACAACGGACAGAATCATAATTTTACATCGTTCCAATCATAGTTTTACGGCGTCTCATAAAATTGTTTGACCATTTTGCAAATTGACGAATCGTTAACGGCAACGGAGAGGGCAATGCCTATGCCAGTTCTGAAATTTTCGCATTATCATAAGAATGCCAAACAATGTGAAAAATGATAGCCGATTATATCTCCACGAACGTAATCCGTGAAAAGCGTCCAAAGGATGACTCGACGAACTTTGAGTTTGAAATTAACGTCGTAAAACTCAGGATAACGTCGGATCAGCTGGGCTAAATATTATCAAAGATCAACGTGCCAATCTTGTACGCGATACGCCGAGACGCATTATAAAATTGCAAATGTGCTGTGCGAAATATTAGAATTCAATTCCATCCAAAGCTTCGCATTTCCAACGTTTCATTACTTACAATTACAAAAGCAACATAAAGTTTGATTGTTCTTGTACTGTTTCATATTCTCGCGGTAATATAAAAATAAACAAACATTTATACGCGTCTCATCCTTTCGAGACATTCAGCTAAACCCTCTCTAACTTGAAGTTTTCGTTTTTCTCTCGCCGCTTTGATACCCAAAAATGATACAACTAAAATAAAGTCGATATCCGGATATGTGACTTCGAAGTAATGCGATGTAGTAGAGCGCAGTGGTTCCCATCTTGTGGTACGCGTACTCCTAGGGCTACACGAAAAAATATCTATAATGGCGGTAATTAATATTTTGAAATTATATCAAATAACCAAACGTAATTGGCGTATTTTCTAGTCGACAATTCAACGATTAAAAAAGCAAAGTTTTTTGCTTTTTGCTTTTTGCTGCTTTTTTAATCCTTGAATTGTCGGCTAGAAAATACGCCAATTACGTTTGGTTATTTGATATTACTTGGAACACGGGCGATTAATTTTTGAATATATTGGTTTTGAAATTATAGTACAGGTAGGTAACCCTCCTATAACACGATAGATAGGTTTCTAGAAAATGCCGTGTTGTGTGAAACCGTGTTATATGAGAGCTACAGCAAGTACAAAAGGGGAGGTTAGGTTCCGAAAACTTATCAAAAACAAACTTTTTTTTTATAAATGAGTAAATTATCATTTATTTATATATTTTCATGTAAAGGCACTATAGTTCAGTATTCCTTTCCGTCATTATTTTAAGGTAATTTAGTTTTTGAATATGTTAAACAAAAATCATAATATCCAGTGGTGTAGAAGCACAGTGTTGTACAAAGGTTTGCAGAGCTATACGAGAGTTCCCACAATTTATCCTATCGTTAGAGTGAAACCGTGTTGTAGAAGGGCTACCTGTCCATATGTGTGTTAATGGTGGGCGGGGTGGAAAGAAGGGGGTACTTGTAAATGAAACGCTTACTCAAGGGGTACGGGAGATAAAACAAAGATTGCGAACCACTATCGTAGAGGGTTAACGATACGCGAATTTCCAAATCTCTCGATCAATTCCACGACTCGTCGTACCTTTGATTTCACCGAGATGCACCGTTGCCATCAATTTTTTTCAAACGTCCATGAAGATAAAAAATTTTAATCAACGCAAAACCAAGGGCTAAGAAATTGTTTCGCTTTATATAATAACGCGAATCTTTTCAAACGCCCGTCGCGTGACGTCAAGTTGAGTTCGTTTAGCTCGTAACAGCTTATAAACGCATTGCCGTCCTTCTGCGCTCGGTGACATCATTCCGAGGATCATCGAAAAGCATTACATTTATCTACTCTTTCCACTCCCTGTCATTTAACAAATCAATTTGTAAATTTTACGACGACTGTGAGACGGTTGGTTCGATCGACGGAGGGAGAGAAAAAAAAGGTCGCATAAATAATGTATGCTATGCGCGAAAGAAAGAAAAAAAAAACTTGATTCAAAGTACTCAACCACCTGCGAGAAACCCCCTCTTCCTAACTCGTCGAATGACGTTACTTCCATCCATATAAATATGTCGGGTAAATCCAAACAAAACCAGGCTGCCGGGGCAGGATCAACAAATTGCCGACTAATTAGCATAGACCATAGATCGATGATTTAGCTAGCTGCAGGTGTGACCTTTTCCATCGATTATCCGCCGATAGAGCCTGTTCTCGGGTGCATGAGGGAATCGTCGTCTGATGAACGTAAAACGAGACGCGTTCGTTTACGGTTTATTACCCGTTGATAGAAAAAACCGAAGGATCTCCACATTTTGCGTTTCTTCTCCAACGCTTTTTGTTACTCCCAAGTATATTGTGGAATACAGCTAAGTATTGTGGCAATTATCGAACGAAACGTCGTTCCGGGGTTAATTTGAAGTTTTAACCTTCACCCTCAGTGATCAGTGATCACCCATCCGTGATCGTGAAATTGTAGAAAAATGATATTCTTATTTCTGTATTAATTTCGTGAATATCGTAACAAGAGAATCGCATTCGTATTGCTAATAGAAAATACTTTGTTAAAAAAAGATCGAAAATAATTCTAGGAGTGACGTTGAATACTCGTTTCTCTCTTCCTTCGATTTTATAATATCTCTCAGTTTCATTTACTTAATTCTTCCGATTATCGAATGAAACCGTGTCGTTTCAGGGTGGAATTGAATTTTAAACCTTCACCCTCGACCCTTTCAATGTTCACGCGCAAGAATCCACGCATCTCTAACGACCGACGCCCTACGCGTAATGTAATTGTCGTGAGTACTGCGTGTAATTTTGTACGCGCTTATGTACACGCGCGATTTTTTTCCACCCGTGCATTCCAGAGTTAAAATGGTTTATCGCTCTCATTGACGTTCCTAGAAAGTAAAAGACGCGCTCGGTACACTTTTTTTTCTTCGCGTTCCTTCCAGTAGCGTACAATTTATTTAACGCCGACCACATAGTTATGGAATAAAATAGATCATCCGCGGCAATTCCGTGTAGTTGGTTTAGTTGCGTGAGTCATTAAATAATATCAAGATTGCAATTAAGTTACTGCGTTGGTAATCTTCTTTTTTTTCTAACGTTATTACGCGGTGCCCGGAGGAACTTTTTCCTGGTATCGATCCGATTCGAAAGTGAACTCGCTTCAAATATCGAGTGCCGTAAATGATTTATAAAAAAATGAGAAAATCGAATTTTGGAAATTAATAGCCGACGTTTCGCGCGCGAGGGGCGTAATCATTTTCAGAGTAATCTGACCGAATTAAATCGTATTCGGTTATAAAAAATCATTGATCGTTGAGTCAAAATTACGGATAGAATTTACTGGAATCCAGGTGTTACTATTAACACTAGAACTACCAGACCAGTTATTTCGACTGGTTTAAAATTTTTGTTTGAGGCTACTCTAGCTTACCATTTTTAAATATATGAACGAAAATTTATTTCTAAGTTGTATGAATATGTATAATTTTAGACATATACCTTCGAACTATATAAAAATTAGTAAAATTGGTCGAAAAAATTGTAGAAATAGGTATGCATTTATCGTCGGTAGTTCTTGTCTTGAGAAGGTTAAATTCAATATCGAACAAAATAAGCGCGCGTCACGGAAATGTTTTATTTTCAACCTTCAGTTTTATTTAATTCCCCGTTGTATTATTGTACATTTTTTAAATGAAATATTATACAACGGTAATAAAATCTTTCAAACGCGCATGACCTCCAAAGGCATTAATCCGACACTTATACTCGCGGAAATAGGAATAATATGAGATCAATGTTCCACGTATTCCGCAATCAGGATTTTCAATGAAATAGTTCCTGGAATGCGGTCGTGCCACTGATTTACCGAAACACTTGAGCACGATAAATCGTAACAGGCGACATTCAGTGGCATGGCATGCATTCTTAATAAAAATGTTCAATTTTCTAATGTTCCCGGTAGAACTATTTGCGCGTTACGTATCGCGAGATACTTGGGAAAATTTCAAGAGTGCTACAAGTTCGTCGAATAGGATCATTCACGTTTTTACTCGAAAACTGTTACGATCGATTATTATGTCAAAAATGAATCTGTATCTCGGCTATTTCCTCTTGACGAGAATCGTACAGGGTGATTTTGTAGGCGGACTAATAAATTTTCGAGAGTGGGTAGGTGGGGGGATCGATACAATTTTCTGTAATGTACTCATTTTGCACTGGGCACTGATAAACATGTTAAACGCTCAATTTTGTGTTATACGAACAAACTTATTTATGATTGACACGTTTTTTACTCGCATTTCCGGTTTTCTTATCCCGCGTTAAATTATATTTCACAATTATAGCTATCTAAAATACTAATCTTATAGTTATAGTTATACCATATTTCTTATAATATTATTAATAACAATAGTATTTCAATATTAATGATAATTCTTAAAATAATATTATAAGACCTATATTAGTATATTATCATTATTGGAACTACCATTATTGAAGTACTATTGCTACAAGAAAATTTAATTCGCATCGATATATATTTGATAATTGAAATACTCGAATTGATTTCCTATCGTTCAATCTTTTTTGGATTTTGACATACGCGTCTCGACATTCGCGCAATAGAAGATGTTATCACTCGTACCTTCGCTCGGAAACGTGATACGGCACGTTGCTTCTTTTCCTTGAGTTTCGGAATTTCGATGGTATCGTTCGTATCGACACAAATCTCGTGCCACAGTTGTCCTCCCGCACGTGTCGCGAACATGTGCTGCGTACGCGAGTACGAAGTCTACGCATAAACAACGCTCATTAACGTTGTACGCGTAGATATGTATAGTTGAGTAACACGCCGAGCTGGTTAGTACGCTCACATAACATGTACAATCGACCCGGTCGTCGCCGCACGAATAAAGAGCACGATCGTAATACGGAGCGCGTAATGATTTTTAATAAAAAAAATCTGAATATCTATCCACGACGAATGAAAATAAGAATCTAAAATTTATATTTTATTCTTTTAGACCACCGTACGTTTAAAACGTAGAACACTTTAGAGAACTCTTAACTCACGTTGGGTTTAAAGACAAGTTGACTCACGCGATTGCGCGTCGGAGAATCTGATAAAACTGACGTGTATTCATCGGCGATGTAGTGTTTTGTAAATAACAATTTTTGATAACGAGATCACGATAAGAGGGTTGTTGTCTATTAACCGAACCACGTTAATCCCCCTTTTCTTATTTACTGTACACGCGTGAAACATAGACGACGACGTTCCATCGGTCATCGTTGCTCGTTGATATTACGGTTACGTTTAACATCAATTTCTCTCGTTACCCCGCCCGTCGTATTTGAATAACTCGCTACTATTGAACAGCATTGAGAATTTATAATTTATGTCGCCAGCTGACATTAAAGCACGCGTCGCGTAAACGTTCCGCGCGATTAATCGACACTCGAATTTTTGCCGCGTTCGCCTTCGTATAACGAATCGACGCGGAAAAAAGTGTAATTGCGCGAGGGCGCGTGATTTAACGATCGGTACAAATTTCTACGATCCTCCTAGGAATAGAAAGTTTTTTTCACACCTTAGCGGGGACAATGGCGGAATAATCGCGTATTAACGACGGGTTAATAAACAATTACATAGTCATGAGGCGCGCCCGTTCCTCTCGAACGCTAATAAATTTCAATATCATTAGGAGGCATTAGATTCACCAGCGTGTGCAGTTAATTTGAGTAACGTTACGGCGACGAAGCGACCTGCCCTACTTTTCGTAATGTTTCGAGGAGTATTTAATCGTCGTGTTGACACAGTTGGTGCCCCGTCGGAGAATTCGGTGATGGGCCCCCCCTTCGGTATTAATTTCAAAGTCGCTCGACACCGTGGCACGTGACTTGGACCAACTATCGAACGTTCACTAATAAAAGCGATGCTGGATTTTCGTGCTATCCGAAATTCTTGGAACGAAGAGTGCGACCGAACAACGGGACAAACTCCAGTCGCGATAATATTGCCTTTATCAGGGAAACATCGGGACACGGGTAGAATTTAATATATTTCATGACTATTGCATTGAAATTTCATTTAAAAACAGATTGGGGCTCGATGCAGGTACATGCGTGCGAAGTTCAACCGAGACGTACAGAAAATGGCACATAGTATTTAAAATTTTTGAACACTTCGTCTGTAAAGCGCGCGCAGTGGCGTTTGGTCCGTTGTTCGGCCGAACTCTCTTCAAATATGCGAAGTGGTAATATTTATTTACCAGTATATTTATTTCAGTAAATAAATTAATTCTTAGCTCTCATCGCGAAATGACCGCAATTTGCCTACCGGGACCGTTTAACGTTTATAACCACTTATTCTGGAACGTAGTAACGTAGAATAGTTGTAACGTAGTAGCGTATCTACTGCTACTTCCCGCAATTAAGAAATTTTAATTAAAGTAAACAGCGACGGCACGGTTTTTCATATGTGTCCTACGTCATATAACGTTGAAGTCGTAGAAGTAAATAAATAAATAGTAAACATATAGTATTACTATTATTTCGCTAGTATTACTGTACTATACATATAGTAATAGTGGTAGCCCATTTGAGGAACAATACTCGAGTGTTTTGAAATAAGAAACGTAAGAATAAGGCACTCCTCAGACGGGGATACTGTAGAAACTGCAATCGCCTGGATACTAGGAGACTGGGCGACTATACGTATAGGCAACAGAACATGTGTATTGACGTTATTCGGATGAAGCTGTCGGTCTCCCCGCTACTCTAGTTCGCCGATTTGCCTAGATCGATACAAAATTAGTTTGTGGTTATGGCGATTCTAAGTGCAGCGCCACATAAAGTATCGCGAGGTGACATTTAGTTTAGTAGTCTGTGTGTGTGACGATACGGTCAACTTCAGATGCCTAAATAGTCGCCTGGTCTCCAAGTATCGAGGCGATTACAGTTTCTTTTGAGTATTCCCGTCTGAAAAGGGCCTAACACTTATAATTCAAAAACTCACTCGTCGCTCATGAGTGTCACTGTGTCACCGTACCGATCTGGAACATCGAGACGCTGATCGATCGATGGCAGGCTAGCTCGTAGAGTACAGCCGATCGCGGGTAACCGAAACCATCCAAAGTCGGGAGTCACTTTAACTAATGTGAGGTTATTATTAACAATCAATGATTTCTTTTTTTTTACCGCCAGGTGCGATTGCATTCGGTTACTTTCCTCTAAAATCAAGAACAAGGTCTTGTTTCGGGCGAAGTACAAGTTATATTATCTCCCAGGAATTTGAAATATTCACGATTAGTGAAAACACGTGTTTATTGCAATCACTTTCAAGAAATGCAAACGCTTTTTGGAAGGGCCTTAACCTTCCGTTAGTTGCATGTATTTCAGGACATCGATGGTCACATGCACCTCACAGGTGTGCTTTTGCAACTTTTCTGTCTTACCCCAAGTGTTTCACCAGAATATCCATTTTTTAACAGTTCGTCTGTAAACGTTTTTGGAGCACCTCCGTTGTTTTTTCATAATGTTACAACAGTTAAAAAATTACGAAAAAATGTATGCCAATTTTGGAAACCTTTGTCTTAATATATCATGAAGTTGGCGAAAAATAAATTTTTTCATATTTTTTTGTCAAACAAATGGAGTAACTCGGTAGGAATACGGTGGTTCGCTAAAAAAAGTTAAAAAATTAAAAACGTAACTAAAACAACGGCAAATTGAAGGTTAATAATGCAGCTTTAAGAAAAAGATATTCCGCTTTATTTATATTACAATAAAACCTTATGTTTACATGGTTAATTCGACTGAAATTTGCGTATACTACTCTATGTAATATAGACAACTGTAAACCTGAGTCTTTTGTGTCCGCTCCGAATTTGATCTGCTCACAGCAACTGTTCAGAAGCGCCTGGGACCCTCAACAACCCAAAAAGACAGACGTTTATAGACGAAATGTTAACATTTTTTTTCACCCGAAGCGGAAACCAAAGTTAGAAAGCTACAGAGAGGAGGGGGGGGGGGGCTACCATCACCCCCTGGCGCGCTGCAGAAAAAAACGTTTTACTATGTTTCTCACAGAATCATACGATTAACGGAAGATTAAATGAATCCTCGTGGAGTAGTAATACAGGTCTGGCTTATTGTTAGGTCCTCCATATTTATATGTATCGTAAGAAAATCTCTTCTGCAATACTCTCGAAGGGGTCTGTTTATTATAAATGTACTCGCTTAACTCTTTTAATGCCGAACGAAAAAGTTGTATCTAAGCGAACAATTTTGTTGGAAAAGATTTTTCCGTAATTGTGGATTACATGATTTCTGTTAACTCTTTGGTTAACCCTTTAATTTGACATAAATTTTCTTTCTGGCAATCCCAACGTCGAGTATACACATTCAGAACAGACATTCGTAACAATATGTATGCATAGATCTTTGTGATATTTAACCCTCTCATGCGCCACGCACACGTACTGCCATGTACACTAACAATTTTTAGTATTATTCTAATATCTGTATTGGAAATGACTATCTAACAAGTGAACATAGTTCACGTTTGTGTACTTGACTTTACCAGGAAAAAGAACCTATCAATGTATGTATACACGCGTGTGGACAATGCAGATGAAAAAGTTGGGCATGAGAGGGTTAAGGAGATACTCGTTCGACGTTACGCGCTACCAGACTTACGATCGAATCTCGAAGACGCGTAACGCGGTGGTAATAATCATCGCTTATCGCACGGCAGAAGAAACGAGACGACAACGATCGAAAACGTTTGCCGAAGCGAAATCACAGTTTTCTCGTTATCGATTTTCGAGTGCCGCTGATATAAACTTATCTGTCCACGGGCGCCGCGCAACGCGTTTCAGACGTCGTCGACGTCGCCCGATCGTCGCGTCGGGGGAAATATCACTTTCTACTCGTTACTCTCTTTCGTTTTCTCGAAGAACATGGCGCGGTGTCGTGCCCCCGCGGATTTTAACTGCTTATCTCTTGGCTCTTAAGTAGGCTATCGGCGGTGTCATTAGGCGTACAAGCTGTCAACGTGTAACCGCGAGTGTGTTTTCTGTCGCAACTGTCCAACGACCGATCGTGGATCTCCGTGAATGGCGCTACTTAAGATATTTAGTAACTCGTGAAGCGGCGCGAGATGTTTATTGCCGTCGGGATTCCATCGTTTAATTATTTTGACGATAGGAAAACTGTGCTTCTCTCCTCGTTAAAATCGAAGCGACGAGATTGTTTTATTATTTACGATAAATTTCGTCGCGAGCAGAGATTTCACGAATGCCTGGTTCTTTAATAATTTCAACGTCTGCTTTCGAGCGTTTTAAAGAAATTGAACATACCGAACAAGTACCTCCAGGTACTTCATCGAGGAAATTCTTCACCTTTTTAAAATAATAAATTTTGTTTAATGTGGTTTAACCACCCCGAAAGTCCCCGCGCGTTTTTTCTAATTGAATCATTTATTTCAGAAACCCCTGTACGCCAAAAAAATAAAGTCAACTGCTCTGCGTTTCTTTCGTTTTTCCCCCCTCCCTAGTAAGTCATTAAGCTAAAACGACACAGATATCTAAAAGAGTGAGTAGTCTAGTCCTTTTTGTAATTTTTGGGAGTTTAAAGAAACCGTTTTAGTGTCGTGAAATAATTTTTTTTAATTAATAATCTCAAAAAGTGAAGAAGTGCACTTCGGGTGTTTCTGAAATAAACGACTCAATTCTCGCTTACTTGTACTTGGCCCAAGACAACTCCTTGTCTCTTAAATTTCGACGATCCTCGGGATAAACTCTATTTAAACCGATCTTCGATATCGAGGTTGGGGGCTGCCGATATATCCCCGTTTATTCCGCTGAACGTGCGAGAGGCAGCAAACGCCTTTCCTTCCATCTAGCGAAAACGTTACCGATCCTACGCGATAAGGATCGAGAGAATCGATCCGCGCGGGTAACGATATCCTTGAGACTCGAGAGGCGTCGTAGTTAGCGCGCGAGCCGCCGGTGCTCTGTTTACAATGTAATAGTAACGATGTTTATCGATCCTGTTATCGGGAGTACACTCGCAAATGCACGTTGAGCTTCCACGAGTTGGAGGACGAGCGGTGAGACGCAAATACCCGGGGACGTGGGAGAGAAGAGGGAAGCCTAATTCCAGGAGAAGTTGGTACCCTTCCACGCGATAAAACCGAGCGACGACGCGCTCCCGAACGAGGTAGAAACTCCGAAACGGCGCGGCGTGTGCATATCGGATACCGTAAATTTATTTTCTCTACGGTTGTAATTATGCCTCCGTGGTTTTTCGGCGATGATTATTATCTCGTGCCATTATCTTTATTGTTTGCCGGCGATGACGACTGGGTACCGCGATGTGCTTGGCACATCGGATCACCCGGCCATATTAGGGTTGTTAAAAATTCGAGGTGAACCCGTGGCGTTCGTCGACCGATACCACCGCTAGCAGGCGATAATGTCATTCCATATTTTTATTGCTTCAATTCGCATTGCTGTTTGATCAACTTTTAACGACGTCGCTGATAATTTTTTTTTTTTCGAGGGTCATTATCGCGCCACCCGTAAATTTCATTCTCCCGCGTGGCACTTTCTTCTCTCTCGCCCGCTCCCTCGTTCCTCTCTTACTCGGATCGTTCGAACGAGCTACAGAGACGCGACGGAGAATTCGCCGACTGGTTTTAAATGTGGGTCACCGCGTTTTCCCGCCGCCGAATCGGCGAGCGGTGAATTACGAATCGCGCGGCATCGATTCGCCGATGGATCTCGCGGCGTTAATATTTATTTACGCGGGGACACGACTCGGACAGACCGTCGCGAGTGCAAGCGGTAACGAACGATATATTTAACCGTCGTCAAAGTCGCCGGTTGAATTGCCATTTAATTGCAGGTTCGCGATTTTCGCGTATCGTGGAGCGAAAGAGAGAGAGAGAGAGAGAGAGAGAGAGGGAGGGAGGGGGAGGGGGAGGGAGCGCGCGCGGACGCGAGTAGAATTCGCCAGTCAACGGCAGATACGCGCATCGAGATTGGAAACGACGAAGATCGTCGCGAACGTGGGTCGTTGACATCGTCCCGTGATTTTCCTCGACGATCACACGGATGCACCTTGCACGTGTGTGCACGCGCATATTACGTCGGCTCGCCCACCCCCTATTGGCGCTATATAGAGGGGTGGAGAGGGTGAGCCCCCCACACCACCAGTTGCGTTCGCGATTGCAACTTCACCCCCACGCAATTATCCCATCCAGTAGTCGAGCTTCTATAGATAGATCGGCATTACTCTCTTTCTCTCTCTCTCTCTCTCTCTCTCTCTCTCTCTCTCTTCTAGTTCTCTCCGTCTCTGTCCTCTTTCTCTTTCTCTCTTCGCTTCATCTCTCGCGATATTTCTCGATCCTTTTCTTTCTCTCTCCCTCTCTTTGCCGCCCCATTCTGCTTCGGTCTCGCTCTCTCTCGTTTCACCATATTTTTCTCCCTTTATCACTCCCCGAGGCTCGCAGTTCGCGACGAGAATGTATTGAGGTCCGACGCTTGGTTGGCGGATGGATTCTCTGTGGTGAGAATAATCGTTGTGGTACAGTTATCGTTTATACTATGGAGTCGTATAAAGAGAGCTTCGCGAAAATTATTGACATATTTTTTTTAGCGCAATTTTTAACAAATATAGTTCGAAGGGTTCTCGAGGAGAGTATAACTGGTTTCCCCGTTGTGGCTTGAAATTGTATTTCCCGTGGTGTAAATCAGTGATCGTGAAATTCAAGAAAAATGATAATATCCTTATTTCGTGAACATCGAGACACAAGAATTACATTCCTATCGCTAATGCAAAATACTTTGTTAAAAACGATTGAAAATTGTTCTAAGAGTGACGTTGAAGATTCGGTTCTCTCTTCTCTTTACTTAATTGGCTCTAAGACCACTCTTCACTCTTCTTTCCTACTCACGAAAACTTGTCGTTCCTCCGAGAAATCAGGATTCGCAACGGTAAAAATGCGTTAACGCGAAAGGTAAACCATTCCTCGGTACAGTTACGTTTGCAATTTAGAGGCAGTCGAGAGAGAGAGAGAGAGAGAGAGAGAGAGAGAGAGAGAGCGAGAGAGAGAGAGAGAGAGAGAGAGACACCCTCTTTCGAACCGCGCACGTACGACGAGATAATGGCGTAGCTTTACGCTGTGCGTAAATGTTAATGCGTTTCTACCGGTATCGTTGCATATGGAGAGCGCGAATTATTATTTTATATGCAAAGAGTATTTTGACTGCGATGGACTTTATTTAACTCGGATGACCGTGGGGGGCAAAAAAGAAAGAGGAATATGCCGAGAGCGGTTTTTCTTTTTGAATTTACCCATGTTTTCGTTCTATACGATATCGGAGTCTAAAATCATAAAACGTAATTTACCGTAATTTACGGTGAGAAACAAATCGTCATTCACAGTTTTTAAAGATCCGTAAAATAAAGAATACAGATTGCACTTGTGATTAACACATTCATCCCGGGTTGTCCACTGGTGAGTCATCCTTTAATTACTTCATCAGCCAGCTTGTCCACCGGTGGACACCCCTTTACGCACTCCGAGACCGCACGTTCACCAGTGGTGTGAGTGTAAGTGAAATTTGAGCACAGTAAACGATCTTTCGGTTCTTCGAGCAAATTTTGAACATAGTTAGCCGGTCCCGGTTTGTCGTATAACTAATTCCGAATTAAGTTTTCGTAAAACATAGACAAAGGCATGGGGTCCGCGGAAAGATATTACATATTATATTCTCGGGGCTGAACGAGTTAAATCGCGTTCGGTAACGAGCGTTGGAACAATTGTCAATTTAGCTCGGACTTTGAACCGTTCGTTGTCCGACGCGAGTATCGTAATGAAAAACGAAAATCGCGACGAATGCAACTGCATCGGCCGTGCTAAAAATGCTTTCATCGGCGAAGCTTCGAGCGTGTCGCGGAAGCTTAAAAATAACGTCTAGTTTCTCCTTGCATAGGAATGCAAGAGCCTCCTGATAACGATGCATTATTATTATCCATTGTGTCTCGGTTTTGCGGAGCGCCTTGTTTACGTAATTATTATCCTTCTCCAAAGCTCCGCCGAGGGATTATGTAAGCTCCCCGATGCGTTTGATCGTTGATAATATGATTTTATCCTAAAATAAAATTCGTCGCGATGACGCATACGATGTTACGGTCTCCCGAAGACTTTGAACGTGTCGTTGTCCGAGCGAAGGCATCCGTTGCTTGGAGTTTTCGGTCATCCTTTCGAAATTTCAAATTCGAAAAGATCAAACAGTTTCGCGGAGTCCGCGATACGGTTCTTTATCACAACCGTACACATGTATATTCATAGATCTGCGAATTATGCAAATTGATATAAAAAAAAAACATGAAAATGCGTAAAATTATCATAAACGCGGAAACACTGGATGAAAGCTTTACCGTATTAGCAAATCATCATTTCCATTCTCTCACTTTTCGTGCAAAAAGTTTAGCATTAAAAGTTTCATTTTCTCCCACACCCCCGTCAGTCGCACGCGTCTCATTACGCGGAACCTACCCCAAGGCAGCGTGGAGCTCCAATCTCGGTAACAGAAATCGAATCTGCATTGAAAATTCGTCGAAAGATCGAACAAAATAAACCCCCCCGGTATTATTAACCCTTTCGCTACGGCGGCCCCTTACCATCAGTAGCCTCTACCGGGCGTTTTACCGTGCTATTGGTTGCTGTGCCGCCGGCTATAGCCGGCATCCGTCCCTGCGACGCACATCATAGATGCCGCGTATAGTCGGCGCTCGTAACGGAAGGATTAAGATGCCGCGTCGAATTGGAAAGTTTACGAATGGGATTCGCGAATTCGATTTCAGGTAACAATGCAGGAGGAGCGTCGTCCACGGTGACAGGATCGGTGCAAAGGTGTACCGCGACTTCGGGCAACCGCGCTCATTCTGCTACAAGGCGAATCAACCATCAACAGCGACACCAGCACCAGCAGCAGCAGCAGCAACAGCGACAGCAGCAGCAACAGCGGCAGCAGCAGCAGCAGCAGCAGCAGCAGCAGCATCAACAACAACAACAGCAACAACAGCAGCAGCAGCAACACCAACAGCAGCAACAACAACAACAGCAGCAACAACAGCAACAGCAACAGCAGACCAGAATACCCCTGGCATCCCACGGTGGTACGCGAAGTTCGGATGACCACGGGCCAAGGGCCAATTCAGCGCAGGACGTTTGTGATAACTCAAACGATTCTGGGCTCGGGTTCGAGGAGCGCCAGCAACACCTCAGCAACGCCAACGTGAGTAGACGATTGCTCACGATGAGTCTCGCCTGGCATAGCAGAGTCTCGCCGATATCTCTTCTTCATTGGAATTTTATCGAGCGTCTTCTTATTTCGCGAGAAATCGTGGAAACGTTTAAAAAAAAAGTAGTTCCGCAGAGATACAACGTTCGATATATTTCTTTGGATTGTTATTTCTAAAAAAATGAATCCCGGGGGTTTTTAGATTTTAAAATAATTTCCGTCGCCGTGTGAACTCATAGAATCACGAAAACCCGTGGCATTGATTTTTCAGAAAAAAATACGAATCCATTGTAATATTTAAAAAGATCGAGTCGAGCGGAACGCTCTGTACATCTTTATGTTTGTTTCGTAAATTCTTTAACGCTATGAGAAAGAGAAAATCGACGCTACATCACTGGGAGGGGAAGAAAATGTGTTTCATATTTAGCCAAGTCGGAGCGTTTGTTAGATAAATCCACGTTATTCGCGTTCGCGTGGTGTTGGTATTTGTTTACGAGTCGCAACGATTATCACCGCGAAATGGCGCTACGTTCGCCCCCGTTATCGTCAAGTATCGTTTCTCTCTTTGCTGCGAAAACGTATGTAACGTGCGAGCCTTAAAGCGCGCATTCTCTCGCTCCTCCAGTGGCGTAACTACGAAGAAGACACCCTTATCTGTTCAAATATTATTTTTAACCGCTTGAAAACATTTTATTCAGTCAACGTCCTGCTAAAAGAAACATTGTGAAATTATCGGAAACGCGCGAGCTGTATCTACGGGATAGCCGGGCGAGCGCGAAATTCATTTTTATCGTCGCGGTGCGAGCATGCGTCAGTCACGAGCTCGTAATTAGATCGATATCGATATCGTACGCAAAAATAAACCATTTCGAAGGTGTTATGTAACCTTATCATGAATAATACGGATGATACGCTTCAGCGCCGTAACGAAGGCGAGACGAATGGGGGACTTGATGCGGGCGCGGTGAGCTCACGACTGTCAAACTTCGTAAGAGCACGATTTGGGAGAAAAAAGAAAGAGTACGCTTTGGTTTATCGTCAACGTGGAGAATGGAAATCGAAACGACGAGTCGTTAACCCTCGGTCGCGAAGGCTTTGAATGATTTATTCCAAGATACACGCAAAATCTGAGTAAATAATTAAAGCTCGAGCGCGACTCTTCTCGACCGAGAAAATGTATCTTTTATCGTGGAATACATTTCTTTTTTCTTATTTCTCGCGATGGAGTAATTGCTCGCCGTTATTGGAGTTTCTCGGGTGAATGCAAATTTGTATCTGATTTTGCTTAAAGTAAATTCGGGTTTTCTCGGACTCGAATTCTACGTACGTGTCGGTTTCTTTATTTTCATCTCCTCTGTAGCATCCATGCGCGCGTATCGGTCGTTAACAACTGTTTTCAATTCACTTTAAACGACTAATAAAGGATTCTTGACTCGTGATTCCCGAGCAGCGACGGGGGAAAGGGATCTGTTTAAAAACTGCGTTGTTACGGGACATTTATCTTGAACGTATCGCGGAGACACGGTCTTCCCTCTCCCCTATCGTCGCTGCCAACGAGCAGTCCTCCTAAAACAAAATTCCTCGATGGCGCATCGTGTTACGATCGAAGCACGCGTCAAAGATCTACATCTCATTGTCAGTTACGCCACTGAGGAGCAGCGCACTCGCACTTTAGAGTTTAATGCGATGACGCGTAACAGCCGCGAGATCGTCGTTGATTCGACGACGACACTGACCGATCTAACGGTAGTTGAACCCATCCGATGGGTGCTCTGATTCGTTAAATTAAGCCGACGGGCTCGCACGGACGCCGCGAGGCCCGAGCAGAAATGTGCTCCGCGCGCGTACACGGTAGCTGAATCTCTTCGTTGCTCAACAGGGTTGGAACGGCGCCGGCGAGGAGGACTCGAAGAGGAGGAAGATGGATATCAAGCTCGAGTCCGAGGACGCGAACTTTGCCTTTCCCGAGGTTTCACACGCCGCCAGCCCCGAGAGCAAGTCCGTTGGCAGGAGCGCGGCGAACGGTATAGGGCTGGCCACGATTTCCGGTAACAGAACGGGAAACGGAACTACCGGGACCGTGGGGAGGGTCGTGGAGGTCAGCAGACCTCGGTCAGGAATGGGTGTACTCGCCAAGAGGCCACCGGTGGCTCATCAGGGCCCCATCACTCTCACCTCGCAATTATGTACGTGCGAAACAAAACCCGGTCGTATCTCGAAACGTTCGAACGAACGGCAGAGGTTCGAACGATCGACGGTTCTCGGGAAATTGTGAGAATTTTCTTGTTCTCATTTCTCGGGGATAGGTTTCCCTCTTGATGTTTTCGAATTACTTTTTTGTTATAGAATTCTTTCGCGTGCCTTTATTTTTGTTCTTTTTCTTTCGAACGACAGCTCATCGTTAAATTTTCTCTCTCGCGTCGCGTGCCATAAGAATACGTTTGTACGAATCCTTAGTTTCGAGATGCGTCTCTGCAATGATCTGGGAAATCGTGAAAATTGCAACATCTCGAAGCGGAGCGTGTTGTTTTTCGACCCGGTCGTATCGACGTAATTGGAAGTCGCTGGGAGCATCATTGACAATGAGTACGAAGGGTTTGCGCGTAAATTCTGTGCCGGGACGAATGACTAGATTTCGCTCAAAACGATACGCGTTGTGGGTGGGTACGAACTGATAACCTTCGACATCGATTATTTCTTGTGTCGTGTTTTCACTGGTTTCGCGTAACATATAAAGATTATTAGTAAATTTGTTTCCTGCGAAATTGTTCACCTTGCGACTTTTATTATCGTGATAAGTTATCTTCACCGTTTAGGAACCGCCGTACTCTGGTAAAAGTACAACATTGATTCTCTTTGTTTGATGTCGAAACTGATACGAGATATAGGTCATACGAGGTTTAGATGTAACGCGTAATCGTAGATGTTCCGTGCGTCTCTTTTTCTCTTCACAACGCGAACGGTAGTTAAGCGTATTTGGCACCGGCGAGCGAATAAATATCCACGTTTAGGTACCTAATTGCTCCAAAACATTCGCAATTTACGTACGACTAGCATCGTCACGATCACGATATCGTTAGGTTCGCAACGCGATATTATTACCCGATCCCCAAAGTCCTTTCAACGAAGGGCTAATGAATGCATCGATAATAAATCGGATTAAATATATACAGTTCGTTTATCTCCGTCGCCTTTCGTGTCTTATCACACGCTATACCTTTCCACAAGTATCACTTAATATTAATTAACCATTCGTTGCGTTACCTCAGCATAGCAATTCGAATTGATACAAAATCCTGGCTTTACCATCGAGAATAGAATAATTACAAATCGTCCAATCCTGATATTAAAATTAATTAATTTGATATCCAGGTAGCGCGTCAGCGGATGGAAAAACGCAGTTGCAAATTATTTGCCAACCGGAGCAGCAGCATCGAGCTCGTTACCAAACGGAAGGATCGAGAGGGGCGGTGAAAGACCGCACAGGGAATGGATTTCCGATCGTTCGATTGGTCGGTTACGATAAACCAGCGAATCTTCAAGTTTTCATTGGCACGGATCTCGGTCGCGTCGCACCACACATGTTCTACCAAGCATGTCGAGTGAGCGGGAAAAATTCCACGCCGTGCATCGAGCGCAAGATCGACGGCACCATTGTAATAGAAGTAGACATGGATCCTTCGAAAGACATGATGGTGACGTGCGACTGCGTCGGCATCTTGAAAGAGCGTAACGTCGACGTGGAGCACAGATTTCCCCAAGAAGCTGGCGTTCTTCAGGGTCGCAGCAAAAAGAAGTCCACCCGTTGCCGCATGGTCTTTCGAACCTCGATTACTCATCCCGATGGTACAACGGAAACTCTACAAGTCTGCTCTCAACCGATAGTCTGCAGTGAGTTCCGTCGCTCTAAGTTTAATTCAATGTTCGCTATACCGATGCTCCGATATGCCGAAAACCGCAATTTCGTCCTATTACGAAATACCAATGTCATCGCGCAAAACGTCGTAAAATCTTGAAAGCGTTGAAATCTGAATACAAGAATTGCAATTTCTCCTTTCAGCACAACCACCGGGTATTCCGGAGATCTGCAAAAAATCACTCACGTCCTGCCCATGCACCGGTGGCCTGGAGCTTTTTATTCTCGGGAAGAATTTTCTCAAAGATACTCGCGTAGTTTTTCAATTGGATAATGATGATCTGTCGTGTAGCTTGGAACCGCACTGGGAATGTGCGGTCTTACCTGACAAAGAGTTTCTGCAGCAAACCCATCTGGTGTGCGTCGTTCCTGCTTATAGACGGCAAGATTTGGCTCCATCGGAAACGGTTAGCGTGAAGCTCTACGCGATGTCATCCGGTAAAACGAGCGAGCCCCACACGTTTCTTTATACAGCGGCGTCGACGCCGCCCGAGCCATCGGTGGGTAAGGTCGAGTCCATAACGCCACCACTGGCGAGTACGAACGGTGACACCGGTCTGACGTCGCCGACAGCGGTACCTTTGACAACAGGTGTATCAACGAACAGTGAGTTTTCCTTAGTTAAACGCAATTTCATATACCATACATATAGTCGCGTTACAGATATGTACACGTGACAGTAAGCTATCGTAATCGTGACAATGGTATTTTTTAGCCTTAATGAGCCAAGGAACTGCGGGAACGGCGAATTTTATGACGACTATACAACCGCAGCAACAGCAACCTCAAACTTCGGAAACTCTTAAGACAGATCCCAGTCCTCCTCCGTCGAGCGCGGCTTCCCAGGTAACGCCAGTAATGATGTGGGCGGCTCAGAGTCCCAATTGTCAAAATTCATCGCCCGACGTGATGATGCCGCCACCGGCTTTGGTAGCGAATCAGCTTCTAAATCACAGATCTTCTTCGAACCTTCAATTGATCCTACCAGATAATTTGAAGACGGAGGTCCTAGATGAGAATAGTGAGAATAGCATGCTTAGCGAGAATAGCATGCAGAGTATACCTACGCCAACGGCAAACAGCTCGACGGGTACCAGTCCGTTGCAACAACTCGTTAATGAAAATTCGAGAGAAACTCCGCAGGGTGGTATGATTAGGTCCGGTGGCGCAGCGACCTGTAGTTCGCCCGTTCAGGAGGCAGTCAGTCTTCTAGGCGTCGTCGACATGATGCGCAATCAGCATTCTATGTCTATGGTGTCCGCGCATCAAAACAACTTCGGAGGTATGCACGAATCGTCTCAAGTCAAAGTTCTAAGTCCCCATCGTATCAACAAAGACACTAATACGATATTGCCGGCAGAAGGTAGTCCTAATGGGAGTCTTCAGGGTGCGGGTGTCGTTGATCTTCGTATGAAACACCATCAATCCGAGTTCGGTGGTCTGTCAAACTTCGCTACCTCGTCTAATGGACAGCCGCTACCTGCGCAGAGTGGGCACAGCGTTGAGAAATACCTAAACCATATCGAATCGAATGTTAAAGAGGCGGAGAGTCAAGAGAATGGTTATGTAGGTACCATACAACAACGAGCTTCCATCATCACCACCGGTCGACAACCTCAGCAACCGCAATCACCCAATATCCTATCTCCCACAAGTCAGACTGTTAAATTAGACGCTCTCGTGAATTCCGCCGCGGAATCCCATCAAATGGTATCTCCTCTCCGTACCGTAAATCCCAATTCCAGTACCATGATGAGCCACGTATCCGCGGTCTCCGATCACGAAACGATTTCAAGTCCTCAACAGACAAGAACCAGTCCACCCATCCCCGTTAAAACGATGCTCCTCGAGGCATTGATGCCGCCCCAAAATGTTGCGCCTTTATCAGGAAACGGGACAACGGCCGTAACGTCTTCCCCGCCGGTCGGACAAGAACAGACGGCTGGTGATAGTTTATTAACGACCATAAACGCTGCTCTGTTACCTCCTATGCAGGAACCACCAGTAGCCGCGAACGGATCTCCCAATTCGACAGTCAGCGTGCCTTCCCACAATCCATTGCAAGTAACTAACGATGCGATCTCAACTGCAGCGGATCATATGCCGCAAATTCAAGGTCTAACTCAGCAAGATGTCGCGGTAATGCAGCAGCAGGTACAGCAAGTGGAGCAGGTAGTGGCGCAGGCGCAACAGCAGGTGGAGCAAGTAGTGGCTCAAGCGCAACAGCAGGCGGTTCAGGCTGTACAGCAAGCGCAGCAACAAGTCGTTCACCAGGTGGTGCAACACGCGCAGGTTGTGCAGCAAGCGGTGCAACAGGTGCAAGCGGTGCAGCAAGTCCAAGCTGTGCCAGCGGTCCAGCAGGCGGTACAACAAGCTACGCAGGAAGTTGTTCAACAAGCGGTACAGCAAGCGACTCAAGAAGTGGTACAGCAAGTCCAAGCTGTTCAGCAAGCTGTACAACAAGCGCAAGCTGCCCAGGCAATGCAACAGGCTGTCCAACAAGACATTGGCTCGATGTTGAATCAACCGGCAGGATTTGTCGCGGAGGCTAGCTCGGCATTGGCGAGCGGCGCGGCTCAGGAACCGTCTCAGCAACGATTAACCACTGCCGCGGAACAAGCGATCAATAACGTAATCACTAACGCTACTCAGGATATCATTAACAATCGACCTATCACTACGACAACGGCCCACGCTATCATTGCGACGAAGAACATACTGAACAGCGTGGCCACTCAGAGCGCGCAACTAATGAACAGCGCTATGGAGGGCATTCTCCCAAAATCGCCATCCGGGCAGAATAATATGGTGGAGCAGGTTACGAGTAAATCACCCCCGGTCGCGTTGCCGGTGACACCCAACAGACAGGCCGGTAATCCGCCCATATCAAATGCGGGTACCAACGCAGCCGGTGCGACGGTGAGAAAACAAGAAGACGGTATGCTGCCTCAGGAACTTACCTCAATGTCGGAACACGATCTTTTGAGCTACATTAATCCTAGCTGTTTCGATCCCCAAAGCGGTTTTCTTATGTAGTGCTGCCGCACTCTTGTCATTAAACCTAAACGTTGTTGCGAGTCGGCCAGTTTATTATCAAACTTAATCTCGGCTCGATGCGAGTTACTTTGTGCCACATTGTCGTTTCAGACTTTGTATGTGATAGAAATGAAGTCCGCTTTTATATTACTACGATGAATGGACGAAGTTTGCACCACCTTTCTAACAATCGAAAACTATTATCGTTAAGTGAGACGGGCGCAAGAGAGCGCGACAATTAGGGTTTCTTTAATCTTCTTCTTCTTTTTCTTCTTTTTTCTACGGATTGTCGAACGCGATAATTCATTTTATTTATCTTTATCGGTGTCTCTGCGCATCCAGGTGCCTTTTCCCTATATAAAATGTTATGTATCTCGAATTGGTCTTTCCTTGGCAAAAGAAAAGTATCGCAATGATACAACGCGTACGTATGTATGTATCCTAATAATCGATAATGTACTGACCCCACTCAACTCTAAGTGGAGCCACGGAATTGAGTGTAGCCAAGTTATTATGTTTTACCCGTACCGTAAAGTATAATTCCGCGAATCATTGATACCTTTTTATTTGACTTGATTTCATTCTGACAAATGGATCATCTTGTTGTTTGACTTCGTTTCTATTATATTTTTAAGTATAATATATTTCGTATATTGTTTAAGAATTGAATTTCTGTTGTTAATTAGTACTGATAATAGAATTATGTGATTGCGTTAATGATGTTTTCAATTATTAATAGACGAGTAAAAATTGACAGAGAGATTATATTATATGTCAGTACGAAAAATAGTTAATAGAAGTATATATCATAGGTATATATACACACACACACATATATATATATATATATATATATATATATATATAAAAGTATATATATATACACACACATAAATATATATATATTTTTTACGTTTACCCAAAGAGAGTAGCAGATGATCGGATAAATGAAGAAAAGTGAGCTTACTAAAACTATAATGAAGTCTATACTATTATATGTACATTGTAACAATATGTTACATTGGGATTCTCCCTTCTGTTCAAGCTAAGGGGTGCTATGTACCGTGCGTACGAATACTCGCCAAGATTATGTAGTAGGAGACAGATTTTATAATGAAGATATTGAAACAATTTATTGTCGTGATATGTCTTTGTAGCAAAGTATATATTTTATAACAAGCATCTATTGTGCCGATGTGTCTGCAAGTTACGCGCGTGAGTCATATGTATTCACGCTTACGTGAACAATTACGTGTTCTAGAATGCCGTCAAAAGAGTAGCACGAAACTGGTATGTACTTCGTAAAAATTGTCTGTAAAGTGTACACTGTGCGCACATTCATAGTGCTATCAGCCTAAACATTTGAGAAGAAAAATTTCATGAGTATGTATCATCATTTTATTCCTGTAAGTTGAATAAATGTTTCACAGCATCGCTTTCTCGGTAATTTTCTCAATCTACATGGGTGTGGAATTAGATTAAAAGAGTAATAAAATATATAAAACAATAGCGCAGTGTCTTTCATCTAATTGATACAGTATTTACAATATTAGCATACAAGCGTAGAAAATTTGTACTTATCTGTAAATTTAAGATAAGCGTGACTTGGGTATTGCGTATTGCCACTTTCCATTTTGACTTTGTACTCTGCCTTCTTTTAGCAATTTTTCAAGATGATGTCCTACATTTATGGCTGCTGCCATCCACAAACTTTCGGGAGTTTCCTATCAACAACAAAATTATTATTTCTGTGACGTCATGCATTGTGTTGTCTCTTACGTTTCATACCTTGTATATGCGTTCTACGATATCCATTTCCGATAATGAGTTATGGAAACCACTTTGCTGCAACACTTCCAAAATTTGAGCCTCCCTTTGTTGTCTATGATTAATATAATATTTAATGCTGGAAGTGGGATCCTTGACTATTGGTCCATGACCAGGATAAATTACACTTGGTGCCATTGCCAGAATCTTTTCTAACGACCTCATATAATTATACAAATCTTCAAAAACAGCAGTGCCTTCTCCTAGTATGCAATCACCGCTAAATAATGTTTTTTCATTGTTCAATAAGAGACAAGCGTGATCTGTCGTGTGACCTGGAGTGTGTTTCACTTGGAGTTTGGCACCTTCCACTTCTAATACTTGTTCATCTTTCAGTGGTTGCCACAGGGTCGAAGCCTCTGCTTCAGTGATGGAAGAGTCTTCCGGATCTGTCGGTAACTTCCATACCATGGCTGAATTCCCAATAGGACTTATTTTCTTTACCAACGACTGTACCAAATTAACTCCCCCTATGTGATCATGGTGCCAATGCGTAACTACCAAGTGCTCGATCGTAGCTTTCTCTTCAACGAGCACTTGATCCAATAACTTAATGTACTCTCCGGCAGTTTCTTCGTCACCAGAATCAATTAAAATACGGCTGTAAGTAAAAGAATTCATATTACTTGATGTACATCTTAAACTATCCATTATTTATATTTTATAAGGCATGATATACTCTTGTCGAATATTTATATTTGATTCACCTGGTTCCGGTGCCTACTAGATATGTGTTTGTTCCTTGTAATGTCATAGGTCCTGGATTACATCCTAAAATACGAATGACAGTACTCGATAATCTTGATATTAATGGTAAATTTGTTAGAGGCTTCATCTTTAGTTGGGACATCAGGCAGGAATGAATAATGAATCTATGCCCTGCTACTGTTTGAAGAACAGTTTAACTGAGTTTAACCAACAACAGTCAGATAACGTGTCATAAATTAACAGTGTTCTGACACTGAAAGTTGACGATCCCGTACGGTATGATTTTTAGAAAGAATATTTTTGAAACGACCGGGTTCCAGCTCTCTACGTGCTGTTTGGAGACATTCACGGTACTAGTTCGTCTATGACCTATGACCACTGTCTATGGCGAAGACAGGAGGTTAGAATTTAGAATCGTTTTCAGCAGTCGACATATCGATTATCACTCGCTGTCCTGGTCAGCAACAACGCTGTCAGGGCGTAGGAATTCTCGGTATGTTTTCGACTCGGTATTTGTTCGCTCAACTCAGATTAAACGACTGTTAAAGGCTTGGTCGTTGGTTCTCAATTAAAATGAAGCGTTAAAATTGTTGCAAAATATGGCGCAATCCATTTTCGACGCCTTGTCAGGTAAAACTTTTCTATCGCAGAAGTAGGTGGGGTTAACCAACAAGTATTTTATTTAACTTTCGATGGTCTTCCGTTGAAAGAAAAGTTAACTACACCATGCGAAACTTGGTACTATTTAACGTGTTGTTTAACAGGTGTGTCGCTGGACAGCCCTTCTGTGCAGTCGTTATTGGAGTCACAGACTCTGATAACAGAGGTCGAACAATCAGGTGAGTTCTCAGATGAAAGTGGTTTCTATCCTTGTTGGAACTTATAAATACGTGAGCATACGTACATCTTTGTTTAGCAATTGATCAGGATGAGGAAGATATATTTCAATGTGGAAAATGCAAAAGCCAATTTACCTCGTTGCACATGTTTGTATTACACAAACGGACACACCAAAAAGCGCAAGAACAAACAGTCGATTTGAGTCAGTTTTTGGTGAATGACGAAAGTCAGACTGTTTGTATAGAAGATAGTGGGCAAGATGGATCGCAATATCATCCGCAAGAAACATTTGCTGAAACTGACCAGCTTGGGGAACCGATCATACTCGAGGAATCCGACATGTTATTTAGGTAACGTGTTAATACAATTTAATTTCTAGAGTGCGTTATGCTTTCAGCGGGGAATGTTCAGTTCATAGAATTTTCATGGATAAATTCTTTGATTGATATATTTCCACTTATTGCAGCATGGATCAGGAGGGTACAAGCTATTTTACGGCAGATTCCACTTTTAGTGTTCCAATTATATTAAGTTCGGAAAGTTTGGATACATTTGCAAATTCTACAATCACAACGGATAACGAAAATGGAAAGGATAATTCGAATGACGTACCTCAGGTCTCGCATACCGACATCTCCCAAGAGGAGGATGATTTGAATGATTCCGAACAACTTAGTATGACGATAACTAGAAATCTAAGTACAGATTCTGAAACTAACATCAACCAAACCCAAAATTTAAAAGTACGTACCTGGATCTAATACGAAACTGCACGAATTTAGTCCTATCATTATAACGCATATATTTGATTGTAGTACAAATGTGGTTACTGTAGCAAGCAATTTGCTAAGAAATTTTATTGGCAGCAGCACGAGCGTTCTCATACAGGAGAGAAACCATATCAATGCGTTGTATGTGGTCGTGCGTTTGCACAAAAATCTAATGTCAAGAAACACATGTCGTCGCATAAAGTATGGCCTGGTACTGCTATACACTCCTTACCCCCCGAGGTATTATAGTAATCCGTTCCACAGTTACCCCACTTTCTTCCACCGATTTCCTTTTTAATAGTTTATAATTGGTAGGCACCGCCAGACGGAAGTATAGATCGTACCTACCACTGTCAGTTTTGCAAAGAAATATTCGATTCGTACAAAGCTCTGAAGGGCCACCTTATAGTCTCTCACCTAGCACTGAAAGTGTACAAATGTGTGCAAAGTAGTTGTAGTATGATGTTTGCCGAACTCGAAGATTTTTTGGAGCATACTCGCAGCCATAAGAGATCGGAGTATCGTTGTCACGTGTGTGGCGAAGTATTTAATACTCTCTCCGACCTCGGTCTCCATCAATACGCTCACTCCGTCCAGAAACAAAAAACGACAGAGAAGTATTATTGCTGCTCTGTCTGCAAATCCTCCTTTTCTAATTTGGAGGCACTGCAACATCATACAGAAACAACGACGCACGATTATGCCTGTCTACATTGCGGAAAAAGCTTCCTCATAGAAAGGTTTTTACGGCGCCATTTAAAAACGCATGCTTCTTCCGCGCGATTTGCCTGCGAAGATTGCGGCAAGGCCTTTAAAACTGAGCAATACTTAGCCAATCATAAGTTAATACACAGCGAAGAAACGCCTTTCCTATGTCCAGTAAGCAATTTCGTGAAACGCAATTATACAATCATGTATTCGTGGTCTTCTACCGTTCTCCATTGACCCCCGTATTCATCTTTGCAGCATTGCCCAGCTAGGTTCAAGCGAAAAGATCGATTGGGTCGTCACATGTTGATTCACGATTTAACAAAGAGATTAAAATGCCCCTTTAGAGGATATTTGGGGTGCATGAGTGAATTTTCGCGACCGGATAAGTTAAAACGTCACCTCCTCACACACAGCAATATTAAACGATTTAGTTGCAGTCATTGCAATCGCAATTTTCATAGGGCACAAGCTCTTAAGCACCATGAAATGAACAAGCACAGTTTGAAATGCGAGATTTGTTCACACGTGAGTGTTAAGTTCGAAAGCAAATGTACTGGAAGATAACGTTAACTGAGAAACTAATATCTTTCGGACATGAATTACAGGCATTTAAAACGAAAGAACAGTTGGTCACTCACAATTGCGATCAGTCTAATGAGACCAAGAAGCATACGAGTTCGCAATTACCTAAGAAAGCATCGGGATCATTTAAACCAAGAAAACCTACTCCAAAGAGACAAACGTCATCGAAGACTGCGATTGGACTTGCAGACAAAGAAAAACTAGAGAAATTTAAGGCTGATGAAATACAAAGAAAAGTAATCGCACAAAATTTGGGTGATATTAGCATGCGCTAACTGCGAAATTACTTGCATACAAATCAGTTTCTGTTGCAGATTACCTGCGAGATGTTAAAGTCTGACGACTACAAAAACGAATCATGTACCAAAAAAATAGAGAATATTTCTATATCAAGAGAAATTGGTTCGGCGATCGAAGCACTCATTAGATCTGACATGGGGGACAATGAAATCAAACGCAACACTGATTTATATCCGGTACAACCGACGGTCGAATAGAGTTTTTAAATATATTTTTTAACCGTATTTAAATTATATATAGTCTAGATTGTAGACAAGTTGTCATAGTACGTGCAATGGGATCATTGGCAAACTGGAAGTTGCATTTTATAATAGCATACGATATTTTGTAGTTTACATATCTGTGATAATTGTATTATAAAGTATATCAATATAAGTAACTTATACCTATATACTTTAAGTATTTTTAATGTCGCCTTCCTTAGGTCATTTGGAATTTATAAGTGTATAATAAAGAGAAGCAATTATTTGCGTCAATGCCATGATTCCATTTCAATCGAACCCATACAACAATTCACTGATAAGGTTTTGTCAAGCATCCTTTAGACTTTAATTAACAAATAACACGTTCAGATTGTACTCTGCAACCGGAAGGAAGTGGTCGGCGAAACCGCAACTCACCATCTCCTTCGTAGAATTAACAGTTCAAGTTTGATTCAGTTGAAAGCGCGCCGCACATCTCAGGGCGATATAACGGAGCAGTTTTTACATTTCGTCAAAGTGTTAAGGAAGAATATAAAAGCAAAAATGCCTTCGCGTGGATCTTATCACGTTGCCAATCGAGAAGAAGGCAAAGTGGCGCAACCGGATCAGTCTTACAGAAGTTGTCTCCTGGCAATGTTAACATTCTTTTTTTTGTGTATTATACTTATTCTTGTTTCTTTACCTTGGAAGAGAAATGACGCATTACATCACGAATATCACGACGATCATTCTGAAACAGCAAAGGTAAGGTCATTCTACTCGATGATTCTGAAAGTGGTCGATGAACTTTGAAATCGTATTCTACTCACCTTGAGAGTGAAAAAACCGTTGTCGACCTTATTTCAGAATCGCCTTGTACAGAAAAAAAATGATTAGGCGATAGTAAATTAATTAATTACGCATTAACGCAGCATCGCTACGGAGAACACAGTAGAAAAACTACTACAGGACTGGTAGAAACCATTACGGAAAAGCAAGAGCGGGCTAAAGATTATACAACGTCTTCGGAAGTACCGGAAACTACATCGAATACGGCGATTTCCGAATTCGATGTACTTACGGATACCTCTAACGTGACGGATGACGCGATATTTGAAAGAATTGCCATTACTGAAATTTCCGTAGAAACGGAAATGCTAACCGTACCGATGATAAATATCGAATCCACGACTACCGATGAACGGCCGTACGATGATTTTTCGACCGTCTCCGCTCAATCTAGTGTTAATGAAAATTCATCAGCGGAGTATTCTAGTTCTCCTGAATCCTCTACTTCAAATTCTGTGACAGAATCGTATAGCACGGAGACGAATATTAACAGCATTCAAAGCTACGGCACAGAGTCAAGTTCCATTACGGATCATGATTTTCCATCAGAAATATATGAAACTTCAACGGAAATAGAAAACAATACTACGATCGAAGTTACAGCTACTGAAAATATAATGGAAAGCGTAAAAACTACTACCGATAAAATTATTTCTACACAAACCAGTGAGACTAATATTGTTACTGACTCCACTGCACCAAGTATGACACATAACGATTCGATTGAAACATCCGTAACTCATCTGCTTTCTACGACTTCTAAATCGCCAGTGATTGAGAACGACGTATGCGAGACTGGTGAATGTAAACAATTAGCGAGTAAAATGTTGTTTTACATGAACCATTCCATGGATCCATGCGAGGATTTTTATGAATACGCCTGCGGTGGATTTGAAGCTAATCCTCAAACCATAGACCTGGATCTAGAAACTTTGCCCTATCAACGCATAGAACGTACGAGTTATACATGTATATTCATTTAACACTATGTGAAATTAATTTTTATCAATTTGAGTAGTGTACAGGGTGTTAAAGATAGATGTTTTCACAATTAAATGGTGTATAGTACTCAGCTAAAAAACATAAAAACCATCATATCTTTTTTAAATACAATTACGTAACTTTTTTTACGACGAACACCCTGTACATAGAACGTACGTTTATTCATTTTAACATGTAACTTGCCATTATGTACTGTTTTTGTTAACTTTAACTCCACTCTTAGGGCAAATGCAACAAGATAATCATCACGGTCGATCGTCCCTTTTCTCAAAATATTACAATAGTTGCATAGAGTACGAGGGAGTAAATTTAACCGAAAGGATACAGTCGGGTACGTAAAGATATTGAAACTACGAACTGTAATGTACATTTAATAGAATATCTTTAATATAACATTTTCGTTACAGCGAGGGGCGTGTTAAATAGGGTAGGAAAATTTTACACTACCGCTGATCGAACAAAAAATCATACCAGCTTCACTGAATTACTCGCTAAATTATTATTACATCACAGGTAAGTCTGACATTTGCAACTCTACAAATGTCGTACGTGGCACCTCGCATGGATATACGTATTACGATTTACATTTTCTCAGTGCACCGCTGTTCGACGTTACTCCGGATCTCGACGAGTACTTGCCAAAGCAGTACACGATTAAAATAGGCCCTACGACGTACAGTAGCCCTTTTGATACAGACAAAACGGAAGAGTCCTGTTACGCGAACCAATTTCAGAGGGACCAAGAGAGAGTAAATTTGAATGAGCTGTACACAGAATACAAAACGTGCAAGGTAAGAATAAAGACATCCATTTGACGATAAGGAAAAGAACGACAGACGCGTTACAAGACAAAAAATTAATTTACAGAATAACACGTCGAAATTCGTAAAGTCCATCAAGGAAGCCTTGAATGCCCTCGGCGCTTTTAAGGAGTTGGAAACTGAGTATAACATTTCTCAATACGTACAAACTACTGTTATAAACATCGATCTGGAGATTATACAAAAATTCTTCGCGGTAAGCTCGTCGAAATTTGAACAAAAACACAAAGTATTCTCTCCAAGATTTACATGTTTCGCCTTTCAGAATTATCCGCCTAAGAATAAAATTCGGGAAGCGTATCTGATGAAAAACTATACCCGTGTTTCCGTCCGAAAATTGGGCGAAGATTGTAAAATCGTAAGATCAAAATTCATGATACTGTTATTGATTGATTCACTGGACAATGTCGATTGATATGCTTCGTAATCCGTTCCTTTCGTAGGTGAATTGGACGCAATTGTTTCAGCTGTTAACCAAAAGGCTAATTATGCCAGACGCACAATTCCAAATTTACTTTTATGACGAGTTTATCCAAGGACTCAAGAGTCTGTACGATTTTAAAATGAGGGACGCGCTACAATTAAACAATGCTTTATTGGGGCTGTATGCTCACGATCTCTATCACAAAGTATTAATTTTCCCTTTTCTAATTTATACATTTTTCGTTCCCTCTTAATTTGAATTCATTTCGTAGTTGGTTCTGTCGAAACAGCGAGATGTGAAAAAGCATTGTCTTCGCGTCGCCACCAATCTATTAATCCCGGAAGCTTCAAGTTTGTACATTTCTTCGTTTTCGAATCGTGAGATCGATTACATGAATAAATCTGTAAGAGTCTAAGATTGATTGCAATTACCCAAAAGAATGAGTTATAGTGATTATTCATAATTAAGGTGTGAATTAATAGATACACAATGTATTCAACGAACTTAAAGATACGTTGAAAATACAAGTAGAAAAAGCTGAATGGACCGAAGAAGAGGGGCGCAAAGCGTTGGTGGAAAAAATAACCGATCTGAAAGTTGCCGTGCCTGATACTTTAGATTTTACAAGTTATTCCAGTTATAAGCGAAACGCAACACATAAGGTATGAGAATATGTATATCCGAATTTTCAAGGAAGTAGTTCGAAAGGTGTGCGTAATATATCGTATGTCTAATGTTATACAAATATTATTAATAATTCGTAAGAAATGTGCATGTTAACACGGGTCGATTTGATTTAATTCTAGGTCATTCTGTCTGACAATTACTTTGACAATTCTATAACTTTAATGCAGCGATATCGAGCTTTAATATATTCGGAGTTATTCACGGATCCAGGTCATTCCGAACAAATGTAAGTTATTTTACTAACAAATGAGAGCGTTCTCCACGCGATTTGAATTCAGTTGTATATTAATCGAATTGAAATTCAGCTGGACACATTATGCGACACCGTTTCAGTCCAAAGGTCTTGCAATTTATGGATTAAATCTAGTCGTAATACCATTCGGTGTAATTGATTGGTCTTCGAGATACGACGCATCGCTCGATTACTTATTCCTCGCAACTCTTGGTACCGTGATAGCGCACCAAATTGCACATCACTTTGACGCAAACGGTAATTTGGTACTGTATATTACCTACAAAGAATTTCGTCATGACGATCAATCTCATGTGTCTGTAATAGTAGGTTCTTAAAAACATTAAGAAAAGTCTTATTATCCAACAATGCACCTTATTCTACGTCAGGTATTTATTATTGGAATGGAACTCGCAACGCCCAATACTCGTTGTTAACGGAAAACAGTTTTACCGACCCGAATTTCGAAGATTACATCAACTGCCAGAGACAAGTTCTCTACCAAAATCCAATGGAAATGGTTTTACCGTCCACACAGCAGACTGTGATTTATGATGTAATATCATATGCATATTACCTCTATATTCTTGGGAGACTCTTAAATATACGGTAAGAGTAATGACGTCTTGTTTCTCCTAAACGTTTCAGTTTCCCCAATTGACGCTAAACGAACGGCTGTCCGAGACGATGGGACTGAGACTAGCGTATGACACTTTGGATCGCCTGAGATCCCGTAACGAAACTTATCTCCCATGGCTTAACCGTAATTTCGATCAATTATTCTACGTCACCTATTCTCAGGTACTGCTGTCACAGTAAAAATCTATGGCATTAGAGTCTTAAATTACACTGCGATCGTTACACGGTCTCTAGCACGGGTAAAATTTTCTTATCACGGAATTTTGTTTCCACAGATGCACTGTACGAAGTCACCACTTACGTCGTCGTATATATCGTTGTACGAAGACGAGCAGTTACCAAGTCGCATTCGCATCTTTGTATCTGCATCTAACAATAAGCATTTCGGGAAATCTTGGGACTGTCCCGAAGGCTCGCAAATTATTCCGAGTTATGCCTGCAACGCATTTCCGTATCTCAATTCGACCGAGGCATCCGAAGTAACCGTAATGCGAAAATAACAGAGCGACTTATTTTTTTACGAGGAAGTGCGATTAAGTGGTAACGACGCCTCCTGCATTTATTTTCAGGAACAAATTTCTTTTTTTAACATTCACACGCAAACACGCGCAATATGCAAAAACAGATGATCTCATACACCCACCAACATCCCACTAAAATCTATGTATTCTTTTTAATGTTCATGTAATGCGACTAGAAAATTTGAGAGCGCAAAGGTTCACCCTTAAGTCGGTCATTTTTTATCGCGGACTCGTTCACAGCTGTTTCTTTTCCGGTATCTCCATAGATTTTGTAGAGCGAACCATGCTCCCTGGAACACAGAGCGATTGCTACAACTCTGCACTGTTTATAGCAGCGCTCGTTAAACCAATGATGAACTGAGCTTTGACAAAACGAATGCAATACCGCAATTACAAAGAAAGACATGTATTAGAGCAAAAATATCATCACCAACACATTCCGTAATTAAAAACGTTTGCGATACAATTCGCGCACTTACTTTCCTTTGTCGTGTACTTCAGCGGCGGAACGATTCCGAACGAATATATACAAAAATATCATGGAGCGATCTAGTTTCTCCTCGTACAATTAAAACAAGTTAGATAACAGATTTTGAAACGTTTAAACAACATTCTCGTTTTATATTTAGTATTCGTTAATTATATGTCAATAACCCAGTACACTATCGGCTTAAATGCACAGCATTATTTACGCTTCAAAAAAATGTTGTAGTGTCAAAACATACCACTGCTAAATGTTACGTCCGTGCGGCTCTTGTCTAGCTGGACAATGGATGGCTTTGAAGTAACTTTCTTTTCCGTCTGAGAAGACGAGAGCCATGCAAAATGCATAAAATAAAACACAAGTGAGATGATCATCCGGTTAGTTACAAAATAAACAATAACTCAAAACTAATGCTGATAGCGCATACCTCAAAGTACTGATGCCACAGAACACAGCCATACACACAGAGAACCGAGACTAGAGACTGGCATAGTAACCAGATAAGAATGTTTAAAGCCTGCGTGCGCTCGAACAGTGCGGCGCCATGGCGTATACATAGTAATGCCTCTGTTACCATAATCGCACCATAGACCCAACACTGAGTCCCTACTCTACTACACGCTGGATCCGTTACGAACATGTAGTACTGCCTATAATTAACATACAGAACTTTACATCCAATGAGAAATTAAATTATAGCAATATTTTTATGTTGCGTAATTTAAAAAAAGCATAACGTATTGCTCTTATGATAGAAGCCTAACTATTCCCTACATCATAATTAGGTTTCGTACCTAACAGACGGAGCAACAATTACTCCAACAAGGACTAATCTTGTCCAGACAAAAGGATGCGAGGGTGGAAACTCGTATACGTGCTTCAAGAAAAACGTATTCAACTCCGAGACCTGCCAAAAGATAACTAGCTGGCACAGAGCCACAAATCTCATGTGTGTACAAGTCGGATCCAACCATCTGACGGAAGTCCAGCTACCGGGTGTAAATTGTAATACCGCTCGTTTCAACTTTCCAGTGGTAGTTTCTATGTCGCGGATGCTCACCCACTTATATTCTCTCATTTCCAAAATGGAGCAAATCTTCAATCCAACCCAAATACCCAGACCATTGCATACAACTACATCCAATATGAAAGCATCCCACCAGCATTCCACAAAATTTGGTAGCAAGTGGGCAAACGTTATTTCCGTTACTTCCCACATAACGCTAATAGCCCAAAGAATACCTAGATGTCGAATGAGAATCGCTTTAAATGCCCACCCTAGGAAATGGGCCAATGCGAATACGTCCAAGTGATTCCATATTTTTTCTATTGTAATGTCCGAACAATTAACTCCGTACTCCTTATCCATATCGATGTGAAATGATGCTAGACCGGGATCGACCCAGACAAGAATTTTTCTAACGGTTTCATAGTTTTGAAACAGCATAAACAATAATCCCATCAAGTAGAGTACGCTACAACCAAATACCAGTCGCCAAATGACTGGATGTGGTCTCGTAAAGGGCCCATTTGGAAACGTGAGCATCGATATAATAAGAAAGAAAAATATGATGCATAGTATCCCAGCCCAAATGTTGTCTTCTACGCTGCTAGTATTCCTGAATTAAATGTACATCTATATTTACAACTCATCGATAATTCCGTGACGCGAAAACAAATGTATTAATATTACCTAGTGAATGCAAAATATATTACAGCACAGATCGCTATAAGTAAAAGCGTAATACTGTGCGGCCTATAAAAGAACTCGATCGAAATATCATCGACCGGCCTCTCATTGATATTCGGAAAACTATCTGTGCCATGTCGCAATTTGTGCCCTTCAATGTTCTCCGCGCTATTCCAAGACTTCGCAACCTCATTTTCTTCTTTCTTGCCGAGCCTCTGTAGGAGGCTGTCACTTACAGATTTCTCGTTCGTCGTCATCCTCGTGGACTATCAATTTCTTTCAACCTCTGATCCTCACCATTTCACAATCCTTTCCACTACTGTTTTGCTTCCAATCACCTCCAGTTCCAGTACAATATCCAACTGAAATGCTGGTCAATGCTGGTCCGACAATTTTACCACTACCAGTATATACATTGGCCTGGTAGTGTGTTTTCTCTGCCCTCTCTTTTCTCTCCCAGTCACGACGCCGTACATTGACAACTTCGCAGCATACGACCCTCTCTTTATTTCGAACAAAGTTGAACAAAGTATTGCTTTTTACTATCGATGGTGCTGAAGATAGTTATTCTGACTATCAATAGCCTAGATGGCGTACTCGTCTGGAGCCATATATCTTATAAAATTTGTAACTCTAAATAAACCATGATATTGTACCGGTGTATTTGACAATACAGTTATGTAAATGTGTTACAAGTTGTTTCTACACTACGTACCGCACTCCTGAAAAAAGGGCACATTGTTCTAATTATTATTAGAGCAAAGCTCTTTACTTCAGGCCATGCGGTGAGAGTGACCTGGCAAAAAACGACACCGACATCAACTTCACAACGCATGCGCCAAACACGTTCTTGTTTGAATCGTAATGAGTAGCAGGATCGTTAACCTATTTCAAAAAACCTATCAAATTAATGGACGTAATACGGTGGGCGAGGATACACAGTGTTTGATCGGTTAACGAACATAACCCGTTCCAAGACGATGTTCGCTACCCTAATTGTTCGTTATCTGATATCATCGATTTATCGTAGATTTTTTTATGGAAATTTAATTAATACGTCCGGGAAATCCAAAAAATAAATAAAAATGATTGTTAATACTATGTTTATATATCTCGCTTTTTTTCGTTTGTGGGACGTTAAAGAATCTGTCCAATGTCGAGATAAATCAAAGATCCGATCTTTAAAAAATTGGATCGATTTTTAAAAAGATCGGCCTGTACTATAGGCAACTATAGGTGACTATAGGTCCTATAGAGAGCGATTTAAAAAATCGATATATCAGATCGAAAAAATCGATTCAGATCGCCCATAACTAGATAGCATAGTTGTTGTATTCTTCGTTCGCCGAGAGAATAGTAATGTTTCACGCCATTTCACGCATACGACTGAGAGCAACTGCGCGACTTATCGCTTGCTCCGTATGTAACCCTCTCTCTCTCTCTCTCCCTCTTCCCTCTGGGAAAATTAGTTTTCGTTTCTGCGCAATCCTATTCTCTCGGCGAACGGGGTATAGAGATTCCAAAGCTATTGACTGCTATTGACCTCGACATGATTAGGGTGCCATTCTAAGACTGCTGTAGACCATTGTTGATCGTTGTTCTGACATCCTTCTACTTCTTCAAAAGATCTTTAATAGCAAATGTTGGTTTGCTATTTTAATAAGTAAGATTTTCGCGAGTAATAAAATAAAAGTGTATAACTACTTACATAACAAACACACTGTAAACAATTAATATTTGATATCTATCTGTATATTTATTTATTCCATTTTATCTCTCGCCGTTTTGCAAGACGTCTTGTCTAAAAACAAACGAACACGGCTATCCTCCACCTCTAGATTCTATTACATGCCATATCCAGGGGTAGGAATGTTGTGATAGAACCGATATACTCTCACGCCCGCGCTTTAATTATCCACGAACGAACTCTGATTCGTTGTCGCGATTTGCTTCGAATTGTCACATCCGCGCTTCAATTATCTGAAAAAGAATTCTTGTTTGTTGCCGTAATTTAGTTTGAATAGGCCGGGTGGAGCAAAGAAGTGCTCACTCGAAAATCCGGGAATTTTGAAATCAATTAAATCGTATTTATACGAAAATGATGGGTGAACTTTTTTTCTAAAAGCAATCCAACAAAAGATCTTCACACTTCAAGTGATATAAAAAAAGTAACCAAATCTAGAAAAAAAAGAGATATCATTGTCGTTTGTAATTCTAGAAATTGGAAATGTGACACGCTTAGGTTCTGTCAATGGGTTACTCGAATCACGGGTTGTTCTTGAGGTTCGTAGGGTTGCTTTGTCATCTACCGCGGTGAGGTCTATCTCTTCTCCCACGCTACTGTTTTACTTCGTGTAGTTCAATTTGTCATCCTATTGCTACGATGTTCGGTTTCCACGGGTTTGGATAAAATCGCTCTAGCTGTATTTCCACGTAATGCATTTTATGTATGACCCGATTAAAATGTAGGCGCTATAATCGAGGATAATTGGGATCTGTCACAAATATTGATCGTTAGCGCACTCTACCACTTAGTGATGAACTAAAACCGTCTCGTTCATTTTACTTTGAGGTTTGCATACCCTACTCTTAACTATGCGTAAACCATAACCTGCCAAAAGTAAACTTAACCTTAATGTCGAATAAATTTGTTGAAGTAACTTATTGCATTTCCCTGCTTTGCTTACCTAATTGTGATTTATGAAATTCGTGGGAAGCACTTTTGAATGGTAAAAAGAATGAGCAACAAACGAAGTCGGCAGCCAGACCCTAGCGATGAGCCTGACGGGAATTCCACAGAAACTTGCGACGAGGTTATTCCAGGTTAGACTTTGTTTATCATTTCTATTATTGTCGGTAGTTAGTTTTTATTTTAGGATCAATTTTATAGCAGTATGTTTGTTATACAATATATGACTAGGGTGATTATGTTCTAAATTCAAATGAGAATGCCAATGGGATTGGAGGAAGGGGGTCAATAATAACGTGACATGGTCTCAGCTACGATACTTTCCAGATTAAGGTTGTCTGAAATCCACTAAGAATCTGTCAGCAGAAGATGAGGGCTGCAGACTGACTTTACCTTCAAACGTATTGGCCAATTTGCTTAACAATAAAATGCACATCGTAACGAGATAAATTATGAAATATTACAGGTATTACATACGATGTTTTATAGTTCAAGTTGCAGCTACTATTAGCTGTACCTCTATATCGTGAAATGCTAATGATCGTGAATCTTTGTGTCACCTGTATCAAACGGATTCTAATATATCACAATTGCTAGAGTTGTGAAAATCTCCATAACTTTCTTCTGCAAGCTTCATTCGAACCATAGTTGGGAATGTTGATTCTATTTGATGCGTCAAGCTATGCAATTTGCTCGTATTCCAATTGTTACAATCTCGCACATATCTATACATGCTACATACGTGTAAAGAAATATACGAAAAATGTAAATGATATCTTAGGCCAGTGATGTGTAAACCACAGGCTGCCAAGAGGTCTGATCCGTCTCAATACATATTTTGAATCAGTAGTATAGAATTGATCAATTTTAAAGTTTAAGAAAGAGTCATTTAAGGGCATCTTCTACCGCATTCGCATTAAAGAATTTTCAAAATATATTTTTTTTAGTTTATTGCATTTTACAATAAATTACATTGGCCTGACAAAATTTCTTCTTTTGTTTGTTTGGCCGACTTCTAAAACGATTTTGCCATCACTATTTTGAGCTATATGTTCATTGATGTTAATACTTATACCTGAGCTGACATGTTTTATCGTCTGATGCATCTTGCAAGATAAATTAGTATTTATCAAAGTTCATTATTCCACATTACATTGCCGCCATTGAACTTGCTGTGACGTTAAAGCAGACCAAAAAGAAGGCGAGCAATGTACCTCTGCAGTTGACTTCAAACAAACTCGAAAATCACATTCATATATTGATTCTGCAGAGTTTTATGCATAAAGTGACTCTTTCCACTTTTTGGAAATGTGCCAGTTTCGTCTTTTATGCATAAAGTGACTATGCCGATTGGCCTGTTCCCATGTAATTAGGTTTGATAATGGACTTGACAGTTACGTCCACATAAGTGCAGCTTTTGCAGATTGGCATAATCAGGGCACGCTTTAAGGATACTATCATTGTGGTATACAAAGCATTGAAGAATCCCTCAAGGCTTGACACTGTACGATCGAATATCGTTTAAAAACAATCTCCGTAACGGGAAGTTTTGAATGGGTGGTGGTCTGAACTTTTCAGATATAATGTGCGAAGTTCTGTACCTGACATTGGGCAACTTTTCCTAGTTTGAGGCCAAATTATCATTCTGTTGCCGTGTGAAGGAGCAGATCTAATTATTAAATAAAATAAATTGATATTAATTGAAAGAAAGTTGTTGCTTTATCTCTGATTTATTTCTAATATAATGCTTTGTTATGTGCAAAGCATTTTTGCATATACAAAATATATAATATAATGCTTCGGTATAAATGAAAACAAGTTGCCACAATATCCCATTTAAAAAAATATAGATGACTTTCGAAATCTCATTTAATTTTGTAAAAGAATTAATTAATCTGCAATGGAATGAATAAATGAAAAAATAAGTCATTACTTTTATAACACATTACCAACTTTCCAATCACTCTATTATACTTGTATTGATTTGGCAGGAAGAAAGTGTCCTCACATTGCAAAAGCGGTGAACTTCAGCAACATAAAGAAGCACCTACATAAAAGTGGCATTGTACGTGGTTGTGCTACTTGTACGAAAACCACAAATGGACAGGCTGAAACTGATGCACTAGAGGTATTCTACTATATTAATAGTATAAGAAATTGTTATGCACAACGGAATAAATGATATTTTAATAATATTACCTGAGCATACCATGTAAGTTCAGAAACGGGTATTACCTGGGAATTCCGAGTAATAATACATTTCTGTTGTTGATTACGGTATATCATCTGAGCAATATTTGTTATCTTTCTCTTCCCATTTTTTCAATGACCAACTTACTTTATCTTTAACAGCTCGAGATATTGTTAGTTCTAAATATAACTACTTATTACTAGAAAATGCTGGTTTTCTGTTTTTTTTTTTAATACAATCAGAATATCTGTATTCAAATAATTAATTGTTTTGTATCCAGTTATGATCACACGCGGATGGAAAATACCCGAAAAAATGTAAATACTCAAATAATAACACTGATGGGGTTCCCGGGTAAAACATACCTGAATATTTCCCAGGTACTCGATTTACCCGGATAGGCATAGCTCTACGATACATAACTATGCATTAACTCATTAATGATTAGGAAAATCCTGAAACACCTAACAGTGAAGTCAAATCGACAACATGGATATGTTTGCAATGTGGACATCAGGGTTGCGGAGAAAATGACCAACGACATGCTTTTGAACATCATGTGAAGCCACACAGCGATTGCCATTCAATAGTCGCTGATACATTGGAATGGACCGTGTGGTGTTATCAGTGCCAAATTAAAATAAATACTAGCTGCTGGTATGGTTGTTTTACTTAGTGTCACTTTCGGACTAATAAAATTCGGAATAATAAAATTAGGAATATAATGTTCTTTTTTGATCATTATCAATTACGTTGCTCATTAGTGCCACTTTTCTAATTAGTAATTTTAGTACATAGTTAAATCAATCTGTCCAAAAATAGAGCTTTACCCAGAAAAACATCACATAGCTTTGATTGGAGGATGACTTACAATTAGATTAAGGTCCTAATGAAAATCGACATGAATTCTGATAGTATTTCTGAACTGGAAGTATATCGAAACACATTACATTTTTTGGATAATGTATTTCATTAAAGATAGTATTAAAAAACTAAAACACCACATTTCTACCATTTTTTCAGGAAGAAACTCCAGGAGACAGTGGAGTTCATAAAAAGATATGATAAGATGCCCAATGAGTTTGTTGGCGCTTCGACACAACATGCAAGGTCGAAAAATCTTGTTAAGACGCATGAGAAGAAAGGGAAACAAAATGATGCTATCCAATCTAATTTTCCTAAGGTATATTATATTGCATATATATTATAATGGGCCTTACGAACGATAGGTGATCCGCTGATGTGTCGCAGGTGTTAGCACATCTGCGTAATTTATTGATCATGTATCGATAAATGACAAAAACTTCATTTGGAACTAGGCAAACCCAAAAAGAAAAACCCTGCATTTAATTATCTCAAGCACAATTTCTTGAAGGGAAATGCGGCATTTATGAGACATGGCGTATGTTCGATTTAAGTCATGTATTACTAATAATATCATTGCAGGGACTAATAAATCCAGGGAATAACTGCTTCTTCAATGCTGTCCTGCAATGTCTTGCTCAGACTCCCTTTATCATCAAAGTCCTACAGGACATCAATCTACCAGGAAAGAAGTTCGTATTAGATGGCGGAAATCATAAACTACCGAACGCCTCAGAGGAACTTGAATTGGTATGGAATTTGACTTGCTACTCTGTATTTATATACGGTTGTTATCCGCCCGGGGTGGTAGGTGCAAATATCGAAATATTGCTCCGGTCAGGATAAGCTTGTCCAGGATGTTTTGGGTATGTTTGTAGGGATCGTTGCCAATTAAGAGTTCGAACTCCGCGTACAAATGATGAAGGAACTTTATTTAAGAATTACTTATTTTAGTTACTCGTTCAAATGGCACTCAATTCTCACTCCCGTTCGCGATTCCAAGAGGTTGCTCTTTAATTGACTACTCTTACTCCTTGTACTAGTACAGAAAAGCTAAGGGATGTTCGTTTGATACTGTAGTGCTATCTCTGATTATATTATTGCCTGTATACTGGCGCGCGAGCGGGCGTCGCGTGTTTTATGCACGCAATGTTTTCCAAAATCTTGAGTGGGGTCTGGCTTAGCAACCAACCAATGTCGGGCTATCTATGCAGTTTTGGATAATCGTATGATGTCTGTTCTCGCGTGCTATCCGGGCACGTGCTGCGAGCTCGGCGTTTTTTACGTTGCGCACGGCACGACTGAGTATATTGTCTTACATGTAAGACGATTTAAGGACGGGGTAATCGGAGATCGATATAATATTATAATATAATTGGGGATATGTAGTGTGCGTATAACACGATGATTCAGAAATGTATTTTAAAAATTAAATACCGGTAAATTTCTGGATATGACTATTATACAGTAAAAGAAAGATGAAACGTTATGACTTCTGAAGCCATGAGAGTTATTAGCTCATATAGTTATTAGCTGACACACAGTCAGGGTGTTTCCGGAAAATTTTGAAGGAACCATAGCAAAAATCTACGGTTTTTTTTTCTCCACTTAGCTATGGTAATCTTTGTGCTCCCGAAACAGCCTCTAACTACATCTAATATGTCTTATTCACGCTTTGATGTCGATAAACTTTAATAATATATACATAAGTTCTAAGAACGAAAGGGAAATGTAAATTTGAGGTCACAATAGTTACAGTTGTGTCCATATAAATTATTAATATCAGTTATACTTTCATTATTTCCAGCCACCGATCGAAGGCACCTTAGAAGGCTGGGGCAATTTCACTTCCATTTTGTGTGACACTCTGCTCAAAATAAGGGATCCAACTGACAACTTGGGTTTCTATCCATCGGAAATATTTACAGCCTTTCGAAAGAAAAGCACCCAGTGTTTGGATGATGGTCAGCACGATTCCCATGAGCTTTTGAGGCATTTGTTGGACCTTGTTCGGAACGAAGATTTAAGGGTAACACAAATATAAAGGGCAAACGAAATTGTTTCCATTTTTCTGAAATAGTATTATTTCTGAAGATTACTTTCGGCAATCATAATGGCAGTCATTCTTTTTGAAACAGTATTTGACTGTGTCATGACATACATGATATACTTTTTGGAGCAGAAGGAAATACTTCATGAACTACATGTTATAGGATACAGACTATCATTAACCCTTTGAGTCTTTAATCCGTACGTCGCACAATGGTCCAACCAGATTTTTAAGTAGACAATATTTTTTTCAGCAAATCGAAACAGTAAAAAATAACGGAAAATGCAAGAATGCAATTAATTTTTTTTATTTACAATGTCGATTGATTAACCTTAGAACATATAATAAGAGCCATTAAAAAAATTAGCGTATTTCACACTCAATAACTTACACTAATTTTCCTGCATTTCTAGCGTTACCAGAGCGTTATCCTTCAGAAAGTCGGCCTAAATGGAGGAACCAACCCAGGAGATGTAGAGGAAAGGTTGAAATCTATCGTGAAATTCTACGGAAATCAAGCGAGCAGTAGATTATTAGGTTTAGAGCCAATTTTCAGTGGTATTCTTATATCTACGCTAGAATGTTTGAACTGTCATCACACGTCGCAGAAGATCGAACCATTTTTGGATTTGAGTTTACCAATTATGGCTGATAAGCCACATCCACCTGGACTGAAGTGAGTATTAAGTTTTGAGAGAGAATGCGCTTCTCTATAGTTGCATAGTCGTGGGGGGATCAATTCCAAAGCAAAAGTTCAAAATAGTTCTGTCATAATACAATGAAAACTTCTATACGTGTGTCCATTTAAGTTATAAGGTAGACACTTTGAGTAGTATCTGCAACAACAGGAGGTATAGCACAGAAATGACCCTCGCAGAAATAAGGTAAAACAGGACATATGTTAATGAGCCTTTTCTTGTCTGCGCTGTATACTCAGTGCATGTATAAAATCATAATCACATGTTCCGATATACATTCTTTTATTTACTGATGTATCCATTTATTTTACCACACTGTTGACCTGCCACGATTGAATTAGATTAAATTTCATTTTATCATCAGCTAAAGTTTAAATATTCCGTTTCATGCCTCTGTCAAGGAAAGTGCACAGCATTAAAAATCAAGATGATGACGATACCGATCTCGCGGAAAACCGGGGACCATCCAAGCACCAATTAAAGAAGGAAAAGAAAGCTTCAAGGAAAAATAGGAAAAAGAACAGATGGCAACAGAACAAGGAAATCAATCATGAAACTACTATAGGCGACAATGATGTTATTGAAGATAGTAATGGCTGTGCAATGGATTCCGGTAATTGTACACAGTAGTATGGTTTTCCGTCCGACTCTGTACGCTATTTAAACGATTTATTTGTTGATTTTTCTCTAACAGTATCTATGAATTTTGTACAGTAATTTATTTCAAGCTGATACGGCTATTAATTCGCACCACAGTCCGTAGTTAATTTAATGGAAATATTACCAATTTCAGCGGAGAGCGAAGCGGACGTAGAAGACAATATAGAAGTAGAATCCCTGCCTTCGGACCCTATCGAAAGCATCCGTACTTCGACAAACGATTTGTCCGTAACTAAAGACTTACATATAATGGACAGTCCTGTTGGAGACAAAATCGATAACCATTTGCAGAATGAGTTGGAAAATGTTAATACATTTGAAAGGTGAATATAGTATATAATACATATTAATATTTACTATTAAGCTATAGCTGGGATACTTCAATGCGTGGTCCAGCCGAGTTAGAATTAATAGTGCACATATTCTTGTATGCTTTGAGCTTTCTTTGTGTTATCCGAATTGACAAAGTATGTTGTAGGAAAGCATACTTTCAAACGATGTCATACTCAAAGTACATGTTTCGATTGGTGAAAGTTCCGTAACCGACGTTGAAGACGAAAACCATAAAGAAACTGACCGATGTAAACTGACAGACATTGCGGACTAGATAAGCAAATGGTACGGCATTCTCCCCACCGCTTCCCTCCGAAATTCAGGTTCCGCCAGCAAGGCCCAAGTCAGAGTGTTCAAGCTAGAAATAATTTGGAGGCTGTAATGATTTATGCATGGTTAATTCTAAAAAGGGTAGTGTGCATCTGGACTGGGAAGCTAATCTGGGATCTTTTGATTGCCGGACGGCAAGTTACTCCTCCACCCTTTTATTATCTAAATGCCAACGAACAGCAGATTACCAGCCACACAACTGCACATTTACTTTCATTTCAAACTTCCGTAGTAGTCTTATTTAAAAAAAAGGGTAATTACGTGTTCGAAAATACCCTAGTTTTGGGGTATAAGGCGTTAGAAATGATCACTTCAAATATTTTTAACAATGGCTGTATTCATTGTACAACAATTTTCTTAGATTTGGTAGATTGTAAAAAGATGAGAGTTTAATAGGGATTATAAATGTGTTTAAAGAATTTTATTGTTCAATTTTTAATTCCCGGAAAGGGCATTATTGTGAACGTAGAGTGGTCACGTTTTTATTTGAGGAGTGGTATAGAAGTATGAAAAAAATTAATATTATAACGTGTGCCATCGCGTACATTTGTAAGGCAGAACATGCTGGATAAAGCTTGTCTGTTTCGATGTGTATTATTAGGTCAATGTGCCCGTCTCTAAATTTTAAAAATAACTAGTCGAATTTTTAGTAGACTTTGAAATCGCGTAACAGGCGGCGTTCGTTTACTGGTAACTGCGTTGCCAGGAACCAGGAACCAGGTTTTTTTATTAGTAAAAAAGTTGGGTAAACCGGCGCCGTTTTGCCTCGTGACAACGGCATCGGCAACGCAGTCACCAGGAATCGAACGCCGCCTGTTACGCGATTACAAAGTCCCCTAAAAATTCGTCCACATAAGAGAGTTTGTGGGTTTATGATTTGCTATCTGAGGCAGACCACGGGTGGGAAGTTTGCGAGAATCAATTGCTCTGTTTTCATCTATGCGTACACACTATTCAGAGTGTCCTGTAAATGGTGGTACTCCATTAAAGGCGTCATACTTGGGATAATTCCAACCATTTTTTTATTATCGAAAAAGTCTAAAGAGCCTTAGTTAATGAGATATTAATAATAATCAGAAGCCAACTGATCGGTAGTCGCCAGGGTCTGGTGCTACAAGTTGTCTACAAGATCCAGTTTTGCAAAGTGCCGTAATGTCGTTAAAATGTGTGCATCGATGGCGGTAGTCGGAGAATCCAAATATTTCAGCTGCTTGTCATCACCAGATTAAGTGTTCCTCTGGTGTTAAGTAGCATTCTGAGCACTCAAAGCATTCGGAGCCCTCAGTGTACGGTGTCGTTCTTGTCTAGGGGCTGCTGTTATGTAAGCTCTCGAAACAAAGTGTTAATCTCCAAGTACATGTAGCTACTATACGCAAACACTTCCCATTTCTAGTATAGAGGATATCCCATAACTGATGGTTATCCGTTAAAGATGTGATACCTGGGATAATTCTAACCTGGTTTTTTATTATCATGAAAGTTTGTTGTGCCGGTCGCACCGGCCATTTCTTTTTTGGTAGACAAGACTACGTGAATGCTATTAAACTGTATAACAAACATCTTAAATGTCTTAACCAAGAAGATATCAACTATACTGCGCCCAGTGAAATTTATGAATTGATGCGAATTCTTTATGAACGACTATAGTCGCCTTCAGTTCACAGTAAACGTTCAACGATGGGTGGCTATAGTCGTCGTTAGTATCAACAGGATCAGTACCCTTCGCATATTTTTGATAAGGAAAAGCGTATGTAATTGTTTGATTTTAGTAATCAGCCGATATATCTAAGTAGACAATTAAACATTTTTCGGCGTTTGTCTGGTCGTTAAAAACAGTGTCAACTTTCTAAAAGAGGAAAGACATGCAAGAGAAAATGTTAAAAATAATGTCAAAAAACCCGCATGATTTTACCAATCTTAACGTTTTGTTTCTACTTTTGAAGCCTCATCGGAGGATATCAGCGTTCAATGCGGTTTTGACTTGAAAAAAGTCAAAATCCCATTGAAATTCAAGAGTTAGACTCCTAATTCAACAATCTGATCACCAAATAAACAATAGCAAACTTACGAAAAGCGTATGTACTTGGAATTGTACCAGGTATCACATCGTTGACAGATTATCAGCATAACCGGGATACACTCCATTACTAAAAATTTTTTGTATCGATCTGGCCTATCCCTTCATATTACGTGATTAGAGATTGATTCACATTGGTAACCGACAATCCAATTAATTGAACCAGCCACAAACGCTATTGAAATCATTCCCATGTAATTCGTTAATTTCAACATACTAGGCGAAGGAAAAGAAGAAGAGACCTAGCCCATAACATAACCGGCGACACGGTCAATGATCTCACCACAGGGCTCTCCGAAGTCGAGATCAACTGCGCATTTGAGCAGAGCGCATCTAAACCTTTGAAGGAGGGAGAATACTCCATACAATCCTGTTTGGACAAATTTACTGCTTTGGAATTGATGACTGGGAGTAATAAAGTTGCTTGTGAGACATGCACTGCTAACGAGAAGCAGGTTTGTACAAATGTTTTCATATTATTCCTTCCATATTACATCAAGAGTGCTGTTTTTTTAATTGCAGCCTTTTTTGCCTTCCCAGTTACTTTTTCGTGCCATTGTACAAAGTATAATTATTACGTTATCATTAAATATATACGAATCCGGGTAGGTTTCTTAAACGCGGTCGTCGTCGGCCGTCGGTCAAACTCTGCCGACCATTTCAAACAAAACAAAAGAGATACAAGTACTCACAGTGCCTCCGACTGCATCGGTCGATTGTTCATCAGCCGAATTTCAAATAACTTTGTTTTAATCGGCTGATTCGACTAACGCCGACGTTTAGGTGTTTTCGGACGCTTTTCACTCTCGTTTTAGTGTTAATTATCTTGTTTACGAAAGCGCATTCAATATTTTCGATAAGGAAAAACCTGTTTGGAATTATCTCAGGTAACGCACCTTTAATAGAGTACCGCCATGTATAGGAGATGAATATTTACTTAATTACCTCGTATATTAATGTAATGTCGGCATTGCAATCTTTGATCATCTATTGTAAAGAAAACGTCTTTGTTTTGGAATGAACCGGGCAGGTCGTCTGTAGATAGCCTCCGTCGAGCAGCTTAATACGTTGCTATTCTATATTTCCGATGGACTATTCTATAAGACCCGAGGATCGGAAAATCTGATGTTTCTTGCTGCACATCAACACTTACAGTAGCTCACTGCCCCTCGACGCTATTAATACGTGCTAAACACAATTTTTCACCACGGGGCCAAGTATACAATCCGCTTCGAGGTGCAGTTACATTATTTGAAAGAGATTTATTTCTTAATCCGAGACGTTTCTCGTCTGCGTTAGGATTTCAGATATCATTTGAGACGTCGCTTGTACTGAAAGTTGTTCCCGTTTTACCTGATGTTACATTTTATGAAACGATTATTTTTTCAAAAATTTCCTTTCTGATATCGCGAGCTATGATGTTGCCACCTAGTAAATTTAAAAAAATTTCACTTTGGCCCATCTTTCGTCCCTATTTAGGCTTCCGTTATAACACTGTTGGTGTATACCTTCCGGAGCTACCTACCTAGGTGCTATCTAGTACAGCACAAGGATTGATTCCCTTTAATTCATACCGCGAAAGTCGAAATGCAATCTTTCCCCCTGGGGTTACTTTTGCATCTAGCTCAATTACTACCCTGCCAAATGGAATTGAAAAACTCGGTTGTAATCTGATCGCCTCACCCCGTCAGTATGGAGAATGCAATCTCCTTGTCATTATAGATTCTGTTGACTTTACTTACTTACTTACTATACATGTTATTTACATACTATTATTGGTTGATCTTAGAAAGAAGAAAACACAAAGATGATCTGCACCCCTAGTACAAAGCAGTACTTAATCTCTCGCGTCCCAGCGGTTCTCATTCTCCACTTGAAACGTTGCGAAGCTCAGCGAATTGAATTTCGGAAAGTGACCAAACACGTTTCGTTTCCACTGACTTTTGATTTGGCTCCAGTGTGCAGGAGTCAAACGAAGCCAAGGATTTATGCACTGTACGGAGTAGTGCAGCATAGTGGGACAGTTCATGGAGGCCATTATGCTGCGTATGTTAAGGTAAGTTCAAGTAGACATTTATTATACGTTCTGTAGAAGGTACTTCACGAGTGGCATCTTTAAGGCTGGGAATTCAGTTATTGTCAGTACTTATCAGTGGCGGAACTACAAATGCCCCCCCCCCCCCCCCCCCGCCCGCGCAAAACATAATTTTGGCCGCAGGAAAAAAAATTGAAACTATTTAAGCCAGGGATAATTTGAGTAAACTTAAAAAATAATGAATGCGAAAATGTTGGGCCCCCCGCGTTGTGGTGTCTTGCTGTACAGTAGTTCCGTCTCTGATACTTCTATACTTGCCGAATTTAATAGTGATCACTCTGACTTCAATTTCCCAAAGCTGTAATGGTTTGTAATGCTTCAATTTCACCAATCAAAGCATTACCGCTTTGGGAAATTAACATGGAAGTAATCTAAATAGCGTGAAGTATACAGTGATTAACCACTTAAGTACACAGCTTGGATAAAAGCTGTATAATTTGTATATGAAATGTTTTGCTTTTTATCTAATGGTTTAATAATGTAGAGGAAAGTGGTAGAAACACACTCAGCGCAAAATGAAGTAAAAACAAAAATTAGGTTTTGTGTTATCAATTAATAAACTAAATATTAGAAATTCTTAGTGATTAACCGCAGAAATCACAGTGATTGCCCAGGATATATTGATTGACCACCTTTTAAATTTGTTTAAAATAAACATTTGGTAAATATTTTCACTGTTTTAATTTTCAACTGACTTTATAAACGTTTTTGTTTAATTTTGAACAGCAAAAAAAAAAGACGAAACATAACCAAATATGAACGAACTATACGTTGCGTCGTACAACACAAAAAGTGTAAAAAAGACTGCACCGCTAAAATACAAAAATAAACACTGAATTTACATATGACTAAAAAGCGAATCAAATAATTTTTCATTAAAAATTTTGGATGCAATATATTGTTCTGTCCCTCTTTTATACAACAGACGTACATACAATACAAATTTATAGTGCTACACATATTTATTAAACAAATTCCGTAGTTATTACATAGGTGGTCAATTACTGCGGAAATGTAAATTTTGATGCACAATGATTGACCACCCTCGAACTGGACAATAAATGAATTATTTAACAAACTGGAAAGAAATATGATATCCTCGGACCTTGTAGAACATTATAGAAAGAATAAAAAAAATTGTACAAAGTTTAAAGAATCATGAAAAAGTAATTTATTTAAAAGTCTTCCATTAAAGAAGTCCTCACATACTTAGCTCAAATCAACACGTTCGTTGATCTCTTTACAGCACGTAATTTATCGCAACTCTGAAATGGCTGATAACGAGTCCGCACGCCGTTACCAGATCAACAAAACAACGCTTTTCAAGATTTTTTAAAAAATACATGAAAAAAGTGTTTACCTTTCAACTTCAAGCGGTCAATCACTATATAGTTTACCCTACATAAATTTGTTTTTCACTGTACGACGACTGTCAATTCACTTTGTGTATGGTGTTCGTGGCAAAAAGGAACCGTACTTAGCACTTACCACAAACTTAGTTACCACAAAATGAACTCGCGTTTGAATTACCCGTGCACGGTACTATACTACGTGATTAAAATCTCTATAATCTTTTCACTTTTTTGAATTCGTTCTACTTATATCTGCAGTAATGGATAATTTTTCCAGTCTAGGGTCCAATTATCCTCGATAGATCCTCGATGGTCCTTCCTTCCGTCCGAGGTTAACGTAAACGGAAGTAGTCAAACGGATTCTGATTCTGATATCGAGAGAAGTACCAGTACAACTTCAACTACAGTGACCCCACTTCCGGGGAAATGGTTTCATGTTTCTGATTCTAGGTATATATTTTTGCATTTTTTAAATCATTTTACTGGCTCGTATTACGTCACCAACTATAATTTCTCTTTGGTCGTACTTATGTTCATTTATCGTTGGGTAACCATGCCTACGAACGATTAGAAGTTACCCCCGCGCATATTAAGGGAAATCAATATCTGTCCTATGTTTTTGGTCGGAGTGTACTTCTATGACGTCAGAAGCGAGGAAAATTCCGAAAAAATAAGGATTTCGTGGTCAAGAAATAGGGCCTAAACGAAACAGCCTCCCGGTTTGCAAAAGGTCTTAAATGAAAGCTAAAAGTCAGGAAAAGTCACGATCGTGGCCCGATTTTGAGATCAATCCTCTACAATAACGCAAGTTCACTGCAAACCTGAACCTGTCACTTTCGCGATCACGACGAGATTTCATCATGGCCATCCATCGGGTGTTCGTCTCACAATTTTAAGCTATTTCTCCAATTCTGTACATTTTTCGGAAAAAAACGCGACGATCATGACTTTTTATGACTTTCAGCTTTCATTTGAGACCTTTTGCAGGGTGGAATGTTGTTTTGTTTAGGCCCTATTTCTTGACCACGATACCTTTATTTCTTTGGCATTTTCCTCACTTCTGACGGCACAGAAGTACAGTCCAACCAAAAAGACAGGAATTGATACCCCTTAACGTGCAGTTATGGTCATCCATGCCTTCTCGCGGTTCCTGTGAATTTTAACCTGAAGTTTGAGTATTGCGTTTTTTACTCACGTACGCTGCAAGCAGCTGAGTTTTGATACGCAAGAAAGCAAATAGAACGCAGATGGAACAGCGACGCTTTTTTCTCAGATATCGGCACCCATTTAATCATACAACATAGCTTTTAATACGTTTCCAATAGCGCTCGAAAATCCTGTTAAAGTAATGCTTAACGCTAACTGCTTCATCACTGACTTCTATAACAAGGCTTATGGAATGTAACGCACTCGATAAACTTGAAACTAGATTTTCTCATAAATACTTCGCGTGTGTCGTCCCTATTGCAATTGCAAAAAGCATCATTATTAAGTTAATGATTTATTTCTTTGTATCTTTCAGGGTAATAGAAGTAGACGAAAAAACAGTACTCAAAAGCCAAGCGTATTTGCTCTTTTACGAGCGAATACTATGAGACAAGTTGTTTCATTTTATGAAAATGATTAGAAATAAATTATCGGTACTATGGGAAATCTGAAGTAAGGCGATAAAGAAGAACAGTTTTCTTTCCTTTAAATCATATTTCCTTTGGTAATATGAATCATATGATTAAATAAAGATTATTTGGTATGAATATAATGCTGTATCTGCGTTCATTTTACCCTTTCCAATGACGAACATGTAGTGACACAACTGTACCTAACAACCTGAGAGGGATGGAGGGGCGGAGGTGGGGGCAAAAAAAGGAGAACGTGTGTTTGTTATTGGAGAAACAACCCAAACATAATTAGAAATGAGAGAACAAATAATAATGAGGGCAAACATATTTTCGCTTAGCATGAGGATTGATAAAATTAAATTTTATTATAATATAAAACAAGTCCGCATTATCAATCGTATGGATAATTATCGCTGTATAGTAGTATACACAAAATAATAGCAACTTTCTCGGTGTATTATTCCCAACGACTCTTTCTCACCCTCTTCCGCTCCCCCTTTTCACCACCGGAATTTGATGCTTGATTATCCTGGTTCTGCGACTGCTCCATGTTTGTTTTCGGTGCTACCGGCGGTGGCGGAGGCATTATTACAGAAGGGGGTGTAATAGTCTGTTCCCACGTATGATCTGAAGATGCTCGAAACTAAAAGAAGATATTACGACATATTTCTCAACAAGCTAAATTTTCTGCACGTACACGATAAAAATGAACATACTTGTGAAGTGTATTGACTGCGAAAAGCGGCTTTCATGGCGGAAAGCCGATCGCTACCAGGACCATGCCTCTCTAATTTTTTCACCACCTCGCTTATGTCTTTCGATCCTTGTGATGAAGATCCACCGCTCTGAAATACACAACCTCGTTACACTTTTTCCATTATTACCTAACTGAAATAATTTTCGTTTTTTAAATTCTCTAATCAAGAAGTACCGAATTGGGGGGTGCTTCCGGTCTCCCTCGAAAACCAAGTCCAGCCCCTCCGACATTCAGACTCTTCCCTTTGCCGCCTTTGAATCTCGATTTCCGGAACCAAGCGCTTTGCATCGCCAGATCCATTAAACTCTTTGGGACTTCTTGATTAGCGCCTTCCAAATTTCGCACAAGGTGCCCCGCGAACTCCTTGTCCTTCTCTGTTACCAGGGTGTATGCAGTACCCTTTTCCCCAGCTCTACCTGTCCTTCCTATCCTATGTGTGTGCGTATCGATATCTCTCGCAACGTCGTAATTAATGACCGTTTTGATATGTGGAATGTCTAAACCTCGGGCTACGGAATAGGGGGTATTGATATGTATATATTTCCACAGTGTCGCGCAAGGTGTACCTGGGAAATCTATTAATAAAAATTACCAGCTACGTCAGTAGCGACTAAGGTACTGACATCCTTCTTCTTGAAAGCTGTAATGACTTTATTCCTTTCGATTTGATCCATGTCACCGTGCAAAAGTAAAACGTCGAACTCTTTTAATTTGAGATTATTAGCAAGTTCTTCCGCATTCAGCTAATGTTTGTAAGCGAGAACACATTGTCAGAATACTCTATAATACGGTAGAAAAAATTGATTTCGTAATTGTGATAAAATCTGACCTTTTTCGTCACGAAGATTAAGAGACTACCAGCGCTTAAAAATTCGACCAAATTTTGTAGCAACCACGTCCATTTTCCGGTTGGATTATTGTGGAACATTATTACGTGTTGCGTCACGTCGGTGTTCGCTTCACCGACGTCACCTTGAACTATCCTAACAGGGTCAGTTAAGACGTCCCTAGCAAGCTTTTCGACCCTCTTTTTAAATGTTGCACTGAACAATAATGTCTGTCGGTCAGGCCTCACATGATTGCATATAGATCGCACTTGCGGTTCTGGAATAAAATCATTGTTATTGTATCATATACGGAAAAAATCATGTTGGTGTTACCACAATTGTGGCAGATTTAACTTTGTGAGGTAAAATGGTAATGTCACAGCCCTACTTTCTAGAACTGTGTAAAACTTGATTTTTTTCGTATCAACTTTAAACTTTGCCACGCAACACTCAACTTATATTATCCACTCCTTATTATATCTTTTTTCATCTTATAATTATTATATTTTAGTTCAAGTAAGTTGCTATTGCTCTAAATATGCAGAGTAGACCGACATTGTTTAATCTGTCTTCGACAGTCAGCGTGGCTGTGTGGTTAGCATCCAGGTACATGAACCAGGACGCTCTAACTCGATTCTTGACGAGTTTCAAGATAATATTTGTTACACAACTGAAAGCTTTTGCCTTTCTCGTTAAATTATTGTTATTAACAGATCCAGAATTTCAGATATCCATTATTTTTCAATATTGAGTATCCGCGAATTGTGTTATTTCCTTCAACAATTTCTTCGTTTCTTTATTGTGACTAAATTTTGTTTTCTCTACGTCTTCATTTGGAAATTTTTGAAGATTCAACCTTCTCTTTGAATTTTATTCAAGATCATTTTATTTATGACCGTTAATGTGCGATTTTTGTCTAATTTTTTCCTCTAATATAATAAATGTTACTGAACAAAGTCCTCTTAGTGACTAAAACGTTTGAGAAAAAATTGATTATTATTTTTTCCACCTAGACCGTCTATCGCAACAACGAATCTAGCATTTTTTATTGTATCTTGTATCGAACGATACACAGTACATCGAATTGTTTTATAAAAATTCATACTTTTTTGAGAAAGATCTATTTCTTCTTACCGAAACCCATGTCAAACATTCTGTCAGCTTCGTCCAATACCAAAAACGTCACCCTGCTCAAGTTCGTTGCCTTCATTTTAACTAAGTCTATCATTCTACCTGGTGTGGCAACAACTATCTCCGCACCCCCTTCCAATGTTTTACTTTGTTCCCATTTACTGCCACCACCATAACAGCAGCATACTTGAATGTTATAAATTTTCCCAAACTTTTTCGCCTCTTGGTAAATCTATCAATAACGAAACTGATAAGAACCATTTTTAAGTCACATGTATCTACAGCATTATGAAATCAAATTCGAACATTTCCTTTCATTCGTGTTTGTGGGTAATATCCTTCCGAAATAAATTAATAAGAATATACATTTAAATTATTAAGTTGTGCAAGTTAAGCACACTGGATGTCCGAATTTCGTTTCACGTTACTGTATATACATGTTGTACAGTAATTTCTACTATAACGCGATGACCGAGTTTCTACGAAAACCACAATTTGCGAAAATATTATTTTACTAAATCAAATAATATTTTCCAGACAATTATTATGAAACCGTGCCAGTATTGTTAACAATTGCGAATTGTTCTATTGTTTAGCAAAGTTCACGTTATGTAACAATTGACTGTATACGAAATCTTAAATCGTTTGCTTAGAACAATGTATTTAGTAGTATGAGGTACCTGCTGAGACAATTCTCTAGTAGGTGCTAAAATCAGACCGATTGGTCCATCGCCTTCCTTCAGTTCTCTTTGATCCATAATATGCACCAACATTGGCCAGATGAAAGCTGCTGTTTTACCACTACCCGTCTTTGCAATGCCTATGATATCTCTGCCACTTAACGCAGCAGGAACAGCTTGAGCTTGGATGGGGGTTGGTTGGGTGTATTCATTTTTTCTAATGGATTTAATCAAAGCATCGTCAAAACCAAAGTGACCAAAACTAGTGACTGGATTTGGCGTAGATGGACCAGACACTTTGATGCCCAAGGTTTTTCTAAGATCCTCGATCTGCCGTTTGCTTAAATTAGCAATCTCTTCGTGTACATTATAAAAGTTCTTTTCGAAGGGCTCGTATTGTATCTCAGTATGATCGATAGAGGGTAATGGATCAATCTCTTTTTTTTTCGGAGCTGCAACAGGATTGCCATCTTCATCGTATTCGATCTCTTGATCTGATTCTTCTTGTTGCAAGCCAGCTGTTGGATTTTCCTCCATATACCTTGTCAGATAAATAATACCATAGTTTTTCCTCTATCTGTCCTTTCTGTTTTTAGCTCACATGTTTGTTACACAAATCAAAAGAATTCACAAGCCTGACCTACGTAGAATAACAATTATACCACTAAAATACCTATAATAACTTTCTTCGTCATCTTCTCCGTCAATGTCTGCTCGAAAACCTTTAGGCTTGTCTTCCTTGCGTTCATCTTCAGCCTGCTGTGCAGCCTCAAATGTATTCTTTTTTACTTCAGCATCGATTCCAGCCATAAAAGCATCCAAAGGATCTTCTTCGCTGTCGCTCTCTTCTTTAGCAGCAGCTTTCTTCATTAATTCGTACGTCGGAGATCCAGGTGCTGGGATATACTCTAGTGAAGATGTTGGTGCATCATCGTCATCCTCAAAGTATCTATATTAATATTTCAATTGTCCAATTTAATTTTACTCCTCTCATTATCGCAAAAACTTGCAGACAACACTTTTCATTTACTAGACATACTCACTCTTCCTCGGTTTTGCTACGTTTTTTCGGCATACCCCAACATGCGGATAAGGCATTCTCGGTAATAGAATTCATTGTGTGATATCCTTGTTTGCTTAATGTAGAAGTCGGAGGAGGCGGTGGTACATTAGTACCACTTCTTTTTGCATTGGACATTTGAAATCCAGCAAATCCAAAGCCTTTAGGTTTATTACCTCCTCCACGGTGGTAACTCATTTTTTATTACCTGTCGGAATTTGTTCATATTAGCCATTACCTATGCATCCTGACTTGTCTCCATTGTCGTGAGAATTGATTTCTATTAACATATTCTTAGAGGTTGAACGTTCTGGTTGCTAGGAATTATTGCTGAATTATGGTTATCCTTTCAGCGGTTATGTAAATGTCCCATCTAAAGTATACCGTTATCCCTAATATCTCCAGCACGGTCGTAAGAAATGTAATTGCAATTAATTGAATAATAATAAACAAATTTACTTGTGATAGCCTTTTTTATATTCGACATTTCTATCTCTTGAAATAATAAGTATTGCTAAAGAAAATCGAACGTGTTGCAACCGATATACAAACGCCAGCGGTTTGATATTATTAATATGTCATCGTCAGCAATAAATGCTTATTGTTTGTTATCTCAGTGTCAAAATAGAGGTTAGAATAATTTTGTAACGCACTAGTTGGGTTTTAACTTATTAGTACATATTTATTGCACGTTATCACTGTTTCACTCTCCAATCGAAGCTTTAATCATTACGTAAAATAGATGTACCTTACACCACAGTATCTTTTACGAACTGATTTTACATTTAATAACTGCGACTCCAATATCGAGCGGTAAAGTATATTCCGTGTACTCTTTAACATTCTGTAACAACTCGAACGGTGTTGCCGCCATACGGAGTTTTGGAACATCATGGATGCTATGACAGCGCCGGCAATGATGATTACTAAATAGTAAAGACACAAAAACTTTGAAATGGTTTTATTAATCACCATATTTAAATTGATTTCTCACAAGTGAAGTTTTCGTAAATTTGCGCTTCACCTTTGGACAGATAAATTGAAGGCAGTACGTATTGTGCATACAACCCCTTTTCTTAGAAAATACTTTTACACAAATTTTAGACGTGGCGGTAACATTCTTCCGCTGGCTGCGCCGGAAAATCTGAATCACCGATGTAGTAAAAGCACAGTGTGGACAGATAAAGATATAAAATATACTAGATAGGTTAACTTAGCCCCGAACTATAAGCAATCTTAATGAATTATATCTAAAAAAATTGCTCGCAATTTGCTCATAAAGAATATAAAATTGCTCTAGCGGTGGCAATTATTAAAAAAAAGTTATAGAACAATATCGTAACAAACACTAATTTGACGATTTCTAAGTTGTCCGAGTACGTACGGAATCTTTTCTGGGCTCAAAAAATAGCGATCAATTTGCTCATCACTGCCCCACCTTTTTATTTGCGTTTTATTACCGTTTTTTGAATTAAAAATAATTATTAAATTTTCGATGTTTTAAGGCCTGGGAAAACGACAGTAGCGCGCTAGTTTTGAAACATGAAACTAATACCAGTAAAAACGGTTCTCAATCCGAATCGGAAATAAAAGTTTCCACGGAGGAGAGTTCGGTTGAAAAGCGTAAGAGAAAAAAACGAAACGGTGAGAAAAAGAGACGAGGCTCACCCAAAGGCTTTGAATTCTTACGGGGGTTGCTTCATTTTTTTTTCTCATTTTAAGATAAACAAGCAAACTGACCAGATGTACATACCATCTCCTGGTGATTCCTGTCAAAAAACTTTCTCAAAAGTCGCCCGGTTACTTTCGAATCGCTTACGTGTGCTTTTCGAAAACTCAAGTGCGCTAGGTTAACCTAGAAATCCAATTCAATTCAGGATGAAGACATGGGCTGCCATTTCGAAAGAGCGCGTGCTATCAGAGTTGCGCCTTTTTGACATCATGAACACAACCGGAAAGATCAAGTCGTTCAAAGACCCAGTATGGGAAAAAATCTGTAGAAGGTGGGATAATCGGATGAAGCCGAAAAATTTATATTTGTACGTCCTTCAAGACCGAAACAATGTTCTCACAAAATATAAAGATATCAAGGGTGTTTATGGCGAACTTTCGGCAACCGAGTTTAAAGTCGTAGGTCATGCGTCAGCAATTCAAATTTCTGATAACGCCATTGATGAAAATACTTTTGACGGCGATGATAGCGATTATGAAACGTATGATCAAAATCATGAACACCCTTCCTATGATAAAAAGATCAATTTTAAAGTTGCCGTACTTAACGAGAAATGGGAGAATGTGACGCCAATCGAAAAACGAAGATAATGCGAAGATAATGCGTCTCAGTTATTTCAAAGATTAATGAAAAAATACACTGCACCGATAGAGAGCACGAAATGTCAGCGAGCAACGTGTTCCGCGGTGAAAATTAAAAAAAAACCGATTCTAGACATTAGTTTGAAGTCAATCTGGCAAGGAGATTTTCGTGTATTGCAAGAAATCGTGGAAAAATCTATTCAGGAACCATCAAAATTTTATCTTAAAATGAGAAAAAAAATGAAGTAAGAATTCAAAGTCTTTGGGTGAGCCTCGTCTCTTTTTCTCACCGTTTCGTTTTTTTCTCTTACGCTTTTCAACCGAACTCTCCTCCGTGGAAACTTTTATTTCCGATTTGGATTGAGAACCGTTTTTACTGGTATTAGTTTCATGTTTCAAAACTAGCGCGCTACTGTCGTTTTCCCAGGCCTTAAAACAACTAAAATTTAATAATTATTTTTAATTCAAAAAACGTTAATAAAATGCAAATAAAAAGGTGGGGCAGTGATGAGCAAATTGATCGCTATTTTTTGAGCCCAGAAAAGATTCCGTACGTACTCGGACAACTTAGAAATCGTCAAATTAGTGTTTGTTACGATATTGTTCAATAACTTTTTTTTAATAATTGCCACCACTAGAGCAATTTTATATTCTTGATGAGCAAATTGCGAGCAATTTTTTGAGATATAATTCATTAAGATTGCTTATAGTTCGGGGCTAGGTTAACCTATCTAAATATACTGTTATTTTACGGATCGATTATTTTCCCAGTGTTTTACCATAGCGCGGTTAGTACTATATTAAAGTACACTTTGTATAAGAAACACAACCGAATCGCCATACGTTTAATCCCGCCTTTTATGGAATAACCGGTAATAATCGAAACAACAGTAACGACGGGATGACACGAATCTTGGCAAAAATATTTCCAGCGGACCAACATCAAATTATAGAGTTCGTTGGGCTAATTCCAGAACACCACCTTCTTACGCGTGGACGATAAACTGTTCTTGCATAAAATCGGCTCACATGTTTAAAAAGCGTGGTCGTCGGAGCGACTTGAGATTTTTCAAATTTCAAAACCATTTTCGATATCAATATTTCGGTATGGCAGCGAGCAAGTGTCCGATTAATCCTTCGTTGGTAAACATGTGAGCACCGGCACTCACGTAGATAGCATTTTGAACGTCAGTCGTATAAAATATATCGAACTAATTTCATACTATTATTACATTTGAATGACATATTTAAAAATATTGAAAAATAAAAGTTGGAATCGCTTTCAAAATCGACAGTATCGATAAAGTGAGCGCTGGGCTCACATCCTATCAGGGCTGGCGGAAGGCTTGTTCCAGGAGCAAGGTAAATAATTATTTTTATAAGTACAACATTAATAATATGATTGATCAGAAAAAATGGAATAATATAATGATGGGCCTGTCTGTCCACGCCAAGGGTATATAATGAGTACAAGGTTATTCAGTTCGACATATGGTTAAAAAGACTATGATATATTGTATGGACTATGGTATATTGTATTGCACAATTATCAGAATAAGTAGCCTACTATAATTCGTTTTCGGCGAAAGGCTTTTTCTTTCTTTTTCTCGTTAAATGCATTTCTAAGCGTTACTCATTTTGATTACTCTATTATAATCAACGCGATAATGAACTTTGTTGTATACTCGACATTGATTTTTTGTTCTTCTGGGCGTGCAATATATATTTTATGACCCTATCGGTCGCAGCATTATTATATTTGCAAAAGAATGCCGCAAGCGATAGGGTCATAAAATACCTATCGTTCGCGGCATTCTTTTGCAAATATGTATATATATAGATATATGTATTTATATATAAGATCATATATGTACATATATATATGTACAGGGGCGGCCCTAGGGTAGTTGACGCGCTGCTGCGAGGTTCTTTTAACTACTTGGCTGTGCGAGGTGAATTCTACTTTCTGACCAAGAATGCGTTGCAAACAAGTTCATCGGATTATTATCAAACTTGGTATTTTGAAGTTTTGCGTAGCACTGAATCCGAGTATGGCTTAAAAATTCAAAAATTCAAAATGGTGAATCCAATATGGTGGATTGATATTACAAAAAATGAACCGATTTCATTGAAACTTGGTATCTTAAAGCTTTTTGTGTCACTGAATCCGAATATGGCATAAAAATTACAAAAATACATCAAATAGAAAATAAATTGAAAATACAAAAAAAATTTACCTGTTATAAAAAATAAAATACAAAAAAACGTGGATTGTAAAATCCTATGACAGCCCCTTCGTGGAACATTCTGGGGTCGTGAATTCAATAAATTTAATATCCAATAAAATTGGATTCACTAGCTAATGTTAGGGTATTTGAATTTATTTGGTTTTGCCAAAAGTATACTACAGCTGTGTCAATCTGTCTTCCAATAATTGCTTTCAACGTGTTTTCTGAACTTTGAAATTTTTGCCATATTCGGATTCAGCGACATAAAACATCTTAGGGTACCAAGTTTCAGAGCAATCAAAAATATGAAGGTTCATTTTTTTTAAGATGCGCACATATGCGTCCTGGCGCAATCTTGGTCACTTCTGTTTTGACGCATATGTGCGCTCCGTACAGTCAAATGGTTAAAGCGCCCCTCTCCCTGCCTACCTTGTAGTTTGGTGAATGGAAGCCCGATTCATAGTGGCACGTGTTTAAAATTTATTTTCATACTAACTTATTTAAAATATTTAAAATAAAATTAATTTTGACATTAAATTTGGATGGCAGTTAAAAATTGTTTAAACAGCACACATTTTATTTAAAAAAATAATCTTGTAAGGTGCCTTTTAACCAGGGCGCCCTGATGTTGTGCATCACTTGCATCCAAGAAATCAATGTCGAGTATCTATACAACAAAGTCCATTATCGCGTTGCTCATAATACAGTAATGAAACTGAATAACCCACAGAAATTTATATGACGACAAAATGAAAGAAAAAGCCTTTCGCTGGAAACGAATTAGAGTCGGCTACTTATTTTGATAATTGTGCGCTGACCGGAGAGCTACGTTTGACGTTAAAAACAGTACGGAAGGTATGTAACATGCAGACCTAAGATAATACAAAAACTTGTTTTTTAAAAATAGTTCGTCCTCAACGATCTATTCCGCCCGGAGTCGTATTGCAACATTCGCACCAACACTCCCGGCCGGGTAACACGCGTAAAATTAATAACAACAATGACGCATAATACGAATATTTGGACTAACGTTTTTATACAATGACCCCGATGACGTAATTCAACAGATTCTTCTCGGTTCATTCATACCGCGGATCGTGCGACGTAAATACTTCCATTAAAGCTGAATCGATCGAATGTACGAGTTTGCGTGGTCGAGAAGGCACCATGCATCGTCCCGCTAGATTTCCGCGTCTACCACGATTCATAGTGGTTCGGATTTCGGCACTACCATCTCACTGTCAAACATTTGTGGGTTTCAACTAAAGATCTCTTCATACATTTGAATTTTGAATAAAATGCAGTGCAAACCTCTTAATATAACTATATTATAATTTTTAAACAAACACTCGTTCCAAAATATTATTTATTATTGTAAACGTGAAAAGTACTTTGTTCATTGAATTTACTGCGAACCAAAATACTTTTTGTAATACTTCAAGATGTTAGTTGCGCCCAATACTTATTAATTTTACAGATAACGGCATTTGATTTTCCAGAGAAGAGTGTATTTCATTTTACTAAAGTCCGATATAAACATTGTGTAGGAGGTGAAGATGCCATCAGTTCGCAGGATGGTCCTAGGACACCTAATGTCCGGCTTGTGTACCAAAATGAATCGGACCAAAAAGTTGAAAGGTGATATACTCGAAACACCATTCAAGAGATGCCTTTCCACCTTCGACATTACGTTACTTGGTGAGTACTCATACCGATAAAAGAAAAATATTAATAATTTTTGAGTAGATATTACAACGACCGGTTGCTTTTTCATTATATTCGTCATAAGAGCGCATACGCTAGCTTCTGGCGATATTGGAGTACTGTGGGAGAAAATTTTGTAAACAAAAAGGTTCTAGTCACATATATAACGCACCACATAAATATAATCTCATTTTTTAATTTATACTTTCATTACTTTTCTGAAAATAATCAATATTATCATGCGATTAACACCTGGAAAACCGTGAAATGCATAGAAAAGATATCCCTTGAGTCATTTGGTATACTACTACTATTAAAGGCAGTTTGGGAACTACTTTGTTCATCCTGCTGACTAAAAATATGTTTCTAACAAAAGATGTTTTTTAAATGGATTGATGTTTTATTGGCCCGAAACATTCTGAAAATTCCTGATAATTTGGTCGTCTAATCGAGCGTAGTAAGACTTATTATAACATAATTTAAAACGATAATGTACGAGGGTTTATTTGAAATATAAGTACCAAATAAAGAGATCAAATAATTGCTGCAACGAAAATAATAAATAAGTTTACTTGAGAATAAGAACCCATGTAAACAAATTGCAAAATATTATCTAAGAAATAAATTGTAGATTATTTATATAATAAAGAACACAAGGTGAGTGAAGTCGTATAGTATGAAGAGGAATATGTTACCTACAACTAGGCGTCAGATTGTAAACGCTGAAGGTAAACGTGATTACCTCGTATAATAAACAATGTGAAAAGTCTGCGGTTTTAGGACCGAAGTTGCATGGGCGATAGAAAAAATCTTTATATTCTAACTAACAAGATAAAATCAAAACTATTAAAATAATTTATTTGAAAAGTACATTTTTATTAAAATAATATCAATTAATATTAAGTAACAGATTAAATAAGAAATAAAATATCAATTTTGTTTGAATAAACTTTTATACATAATCTATGATTAACAGTGGAAAATCAGTCTACTTAAATTAGGAGTGTCCAAATTTTTGGCTTCTTTGGCCCAGGTCTGAAGAAGAAAATGGGCCAGGCCACATATAAAATATACTAATTCTAATGATAGTTGTTAAGCTACGAAATTAGTAAATATTGTGCAATATATAATGTCCACCATGACAAATAAACAAAAATATCATAGTGTAATAATCTTTGACTTCATTTCGATCGAACATTTTTAAAGTCTCTTACGTCTCTAAGTGTATAGTAACAGCATCATGTAGCACTTCTTAAAATAAAAAAGTATTAAAATGCCGCACGAAATACAAAAAATAAAAAAATGAGTACATGAAAATCTCAATGTTTTAAGGAAGTTTACGATTCTATGTTGGGCCGTATTCAACAGCGTTGCGCCGCATGCGGCCCGCGGGCCACGAGTTGGATAGCCCTGACTTAAATGAACCAATGAACTAATTTCTCGGCGGCAAATTATATATACATATGTACCTATTCTGTACTGTTGGAATTCGTCGTACCAATTAAGGGTACAAGTTAAACAATTTACTTGAACAAAAAATAAAAAAATTTTGCAGCAACAAATAATTTATTCATGGACTTTCTAGGTGTGGGGCACATGGTCGGTGCGGGAATATACGTTCTGACGGGAACAGTTGCCCATGATACAGCTGGACCCGGTGTAATTTTCAGCTTCTTACTCGCCGGACTAGCTTCCCTTCTAGCAGCCCTTTGTTACGCTGAATTCGGTGCAAAAGTTCCGAAAGCCGGCAGCGCTTACGTTTACACTTACGTGTCCGTCGGCGAGTTTTGGGCTTTCCTTATTGGTTGGAGTATCATTCTCGAGCACATGATCGGTAAACCAATTTTTCATAAAAAGCAATACAGTAGAACGCCGATTGTCTCACTACATGCGTATGTATATACATAAACACATTCATATATAAGCGAAATACAGAGTGTCCAGTAACTAGTGTAACATCCGGAAATAGGGGGTACCTAGGGTAAATCTGAACAAGTTTTTCTTTTACCAAAATGTCCTCCGCTATCTCATTTTTGATTTATTAATGAAAAACATTGACGAATTAGAACGCGCAAAGAGCGCGCCGCGCTCAAACACGAGAGTGTTGGCTCCCCACTACACTAAGGAAATTAATAATTACATTAAAAGAAATTGTTTTCGTGGAAGTTAAAAATGATACCTGTTTTGTTGAGTTCAAAAAAGGAATTGATTTTATATATTTTTTATGAAGAATTTTTTTATATTAGTGAGCATCGACTTATATTGTAAACCACGCCTGGGCAAGCGTACTCCAGGGGCAAGCATGAGTTACCAGCCTCTTGTCGGCCTACCCCCACTATGACTCCCGCTGCGCGTCTAACAGTGAGGCAGGTACAGCGCTGTCCTTCTTTCTGCTCGTACAGCGTGCATTTAAAAGCTCATGGGTGGGCATACCGAAAGCGCGTGAGGAGAGTGCATTTGATCTCAGTTGCCTAAACATGCTCTATAGTTCCGGCAAACCGACAAGCAAGTTCACTCTCCTTCTCTGGCTCCTTGACACGAATTTTTAAAACTATTTCATACCTCTTATGAACGTGGGGCTAACTAGGTTTTGAGATGGCTCTGATGGAGTTAATCGGGTTTCTACTGTGCTTTATATCTCAAAATCGGAAACTTTATTTTCTACATTGTTGCTAACAGGTGCAGCTTCGGTGGCAAGAGCTTGGAGCGGATACGTTGATTCGTTAGTAGGTGGATCAATTAGTAATTACACCCATCAACTCATATATGGTAGCACCGTGGTGGGCCCACTGGGCAACGTTCCAGACTTTGTTGCCGCCGGATTGTGTCTTGCATATTCTTTGGTATTGGCTTTGGAAGTCAAATTTTCAGCAGCTGTAAACTCTTTTATAACTATCATCAATCTTTGCGTTATGGGATTGGTGGTCGTGTTGGGAATTTATTATGCAGATCTTTCTAACTGGGGAAGTCAGAATGGGGGCCTATTACCATATGGTTTTACTGGTGTACTTGCAGGTAATACTCTTTCTCAAATTGACAATAATTTGCAACTTATGCGGGAGTTGAATTAAATATATTTACTGTGTGGAACTGGTACATGCTATGGTTACGTTATCAATAAACTAACAAGTTCCTTTTAAGGGGAATCCGGAGTGCCCGAATGTTTCTAAACGGACGTTATATTTGTGACGTTAGAAGCGAGGAAAATGCTGAAAAATAAGCGTTTGCTGGGGAGAAAAATTCGGTATGAATAAAACAACGCCTAGGTCTGGTCCGATTTCGAACCGACGACGTCCTGAATTGGTGAAATTGCCCAAAATTGTGTTACGGCCACTGCTGACGACCACCTTGAAATCTCATCGTGATCGAAAAGTGACAGATTCAAGGTTCCAGTGAAATTGTGGTACTTACTTTAGAGTGATTCATCTCTGAATAGGGGACCAGGCGCGCTTCCTTTGGATTTTTACCTTTCACCTGAGACGTTGCGTAGTGTGAGACGTTGTTTTATTCATACCGAATTTTTCTCCCCAGAAAACACTTATTTGTCAGCATTTTCCCCGCTTCTGACGTTACAGGCGTAACGCCCGTATAAATACATTAGGGCACTCTGGAGTCCCGGTAAATCAAAAAATTCGGTTATTCAGTTTTAATGCTTCCCGAATTGGGTTCTTTCTGACGCCGCGCTGTGGTCTGCTGGCGGCATTGAACTATAGATTCCGTACGAACATTGGTCTCCAGCGATGGCTTTTAACATGCACTTGTAAATTTCGCAAATTTACGAAAAAGAATAATCTTTAGTTATGTCTTTAGTTTAGTTTCTGCACGTAATTTTATAAGTAGATTTGTAGAAAAGAACGTAGTCCGACACGTATTATTCTTGCGCCTCATACGGACTGTAGCACCCAGTGACTAAAATTTGAATACAGATTAAAAATGGTTAAAAACTGATTTTTTAAAATAGATTTTTTACAACATTTTCAAAATTTGTTGTCGAATAAATGATTTATAAACCATGTGAATGGCCTCGTCAGTGTATGTCACAAGAACAAAGTAAGCTGTGTTTGCCGTAAAATTTCGTTTATTAAACATCATGCGTATTATTGGGTCCTAAACAGGAGCGGCGACGTGCTTTTACGCTTTCGTGGGCTTCGATTCTATCGCGACTTCTGCGGAAGAGGCTCGTGACCCGTCTTATAGTATACCAAGAGCAACATTTCTCTCAATGGCAATCGTGACAGTTGGATACGTGTTGGTCAGTGGGGCTCTGACTTTAGTCGTGCCATATTGGGACATCAACCCCACTGCAGCTCTACCCGAAGCTTTCTCATCAAGAGGAATTCCATGGGCGAAATATGTAATCAGGTAAGCTCAGAAAGGTTTCATTATTTACAAACTGCAATCACACCGATTATTATAACGACTGCATTATTTATCTGTACAGTATCGGCGCTTTGTGTGGAATGACAACTACTCTCTTTGGCTCTTTATTTTCTTTGCCAAGAACGATGTACGCCATGGCAAACGATGGTTTACTGTTCGGTTTCCTGGGTGACGTAAGTGAACGTACACAAGTTCCAGTTCTCAACTTGGCTATCAGTAGCATCGCCAGTTCCTTAATCGCTCTGCTCTTCGATCTTCGACATTTGGTTGAGTTTATGTCAATCGGCACTTTCTTAGCGTACACTATAGTTTCAGCTAGTGTAATTATATTGAGGTACCGGCATGAGGAGACTCCGACACCTGTGCCATCAAATGTTGGCACTCCAAGTAGTCTTGGCTCACTCCCGACGGAAGGTGCAGATTCAAATAGCAATTGTAATAGCATCGCATCAGCGGAATCCGAGGTAATTCAAAGAATTCCTTTAACACGTTGGTCGTTATGTCGGCCATATTCGGATGACACGTGAGTTGCCGTACTATAGTCATGGAATATCAATTTTCTTAATATTAGTATCAAGGTTATTAATGTGTCATACGTGTCACTCAAATATGGGTGACGTGGAGATCAACGTATTAATACAGAAATTGATACAGGTTGGTCGCAAATTTTCCGTCCAAACTTTGGAAACGCGTAAAACTCATTGTCAGTAAATATAAATAAAAAAATGTTCTTAAACTTAGATCCCCTATTAAACCATTCTTTTTCAGTTATATCCCTTCTTTGTTGGCAATTAATGGATTACTAGTAACTGATTAGCGGTTTACTTTGTGATTATTTTGGTAATTTATTATTAAAGTAATCGTGATTAATGTAATCATTAGTCACACTACATTTATAATCTACAGAACGTTCCGTAAAAGTTGGTACCCCGATGAAGCTGTTATACCTGGTATAATTGCCACCAAGTTTTTCGTTATTGAAATTTCCCAAGGCGCTTTAGTTAACAAGATATTAACAAAAATTGGGGAAAAAATCAGAGTTTTGTCGCGGCACCCCTATCGTTATTATTATTATATTTTGCATTTTGCAGTTAGTAAACGATACATTTTTCTAAAAGAAATATTTGGTTTATTACATATAAACGATTCAAAATTTCGCGACAACGAGTTTGGGAAACACTGGTATACGGCATGCATTCTCGAAGGTGTATTCTGTTTTCTTCATTTTTTAAAAACGGTAGCTGCTTGAAGAATAAAGCTGAAGAATGAAAACGGCCATTAGCAGCGTACTTCTTCGGAATTTCGGTAAAATGTCTTTTTCAATGTGTAATCTTGAATTTTAGCAGTTTTTAATTTCATTATTTTTCAAAAACAAAAGATTGTATTAAACTTGTGATAAATGATTGCCCTGTCTCCGTCCGTTTTCTTAAAACTGAACACTTCTTCATGAAAACACAATCCCTTGCAAGACCTTATAATCCCCTGCAAAGCGGATGCTGAATCCCCTTGAATCCTTTTAAACGCCATCTGGTCGATCTTTTTATCTTTCTTAGATACTTTGTTCACGTTCTATACGAACTATTATTGGCACCTCAAGTACACCGGCTATTTAACTATGTAGTAGTAATAATAAAGAAGGTTAACACTCTAAAACTTGTATGACGCAGCTGTTGGAATTGTCTGAGGGTACTGGCAGACTGAAGCAACGATATAGCTGGCTAGCTAACTTCCGAGGCAACCGCAAGCCTGAAACAGTGGTGTCTCGTGCTGTGATCATTTACATAGTAGGGTGCACTTCTCTATGTCCTCCGTTCATTCTGATAACACAGACAGACTTTACTCTAGCGTGGTGGGACTACTTTGGATTGTCATACGTTGTTATCCTGATAATTGGAAGTGAGTCTCTCTTTTTCAATCTTTCTTCAATATTCTTTTTATATAATAAACGTGTGCACTGGCAGCTAATGTAGAGATGCCTGGCCCAAACGAGACGTGAGACATAACTTGAAATGCGAAGACTCGGCAAATTGAAATAAATACCTAAAATGAAATGAATTTATTTTTCGGTTGTATTCCACCAAATGCAGAGTAGTCTGTACGGTTTCGAACAACAACCTGAATTAGCGGGCCACGCACGTTATTCTTAACGCGTATGGTGTTGGACAAATATGTGGTACATCGTTATTACCAACACTCGCAAAAACTGCCAGTGACGATATATGACTGTGCGTACGATAGTACCTTAGTATTCGCATTCCGAGACAACTCTGTCTGAAAATAAATTAGAAATTCGTAGGGAAAAAAGATTGCGACAGGCGAAACTAGAAGCTTCGCGCTATAAATTAACCTAGATAGAATGTTCTAAAACTTTTTATCATGTACTGTCACAAGATTTCCAAGACCTTTAATTTCGTTGAATAATGTATATCAACTTGGCTTGGTATTTTTCGGATCCTTTTATGATCCTTTCACACTTATCCGATCGGGGCTGATTCAATTATTACCGTTCCGAATGTTGCATTCACATACATTCACAATAATTCGCATATATCACACACATGAATCGAGTCGGATGTGTGTATGTGAATACGTGTTCACCAGTGGCCAATATTTTTCGATATTTCATATTGAGATATTACTGACCAAACTCGAACAAAATTAATAGAATCAATTGATTAAGTTGTGCTGTAACAAAATTATTGAGAAATGCAAAAAAATTTAATCTCTAGAGTACGAGTGTTGATTGTACAAAGTCATTGATTAATTCGTTGTAAATGAATTTAGGTTTGCTGGTAATCGGCGCGCATCAACAGAATTCGTCAACCGATAAATTCAGGGTACCAATGGTGCCGTTGGTACCAGCATTGAGTATTCTATTTAACGTGGCTTTAATGTTTCATTTATCTATTGTGACTTGGTTGAGATTCTGCGTATGGCTAATCGTGGGTAAGTCGGGAAACGATTAATCAATTAAATGAATGACGTGGAGAACATACACTTATATTTGTATTATTCTTTTGTGCAAGGAATGCTAATATACTTCACGTACGGTATTCGCTACAGCAGAGAGTCCACGACCCCGAACGCGCATTCTATTTTAATGGCAACTTCGGAAGCTGAAAGGGGTGCAGAGTGGGGTGCGACATTGCGTATTAATCAAAAATCTGACAAAGTACCGATCTTGAATGCTGAAGAACTTATTCATTAGACTCGTAAAGATTATTGAAATTGTATAGAGATCTGATCAGCATTGAATGTAAGCAAACGGGTCATTCCAAGTAGAGAACAGGAAATTTGTGAATAACGAACAATCTATTTTCCTTCATCAACTGTTACAGCGCTGTCTCAGATTGGACATCAAAATTGTACATGTGTATGTTAAATAAAAAAATTATAACCCGCTAAACACCAGTTCAAGAATTCCCTCTCCCTCCCTCTCTCTCTATCAACGCTCAAGACAACAAGAGTTTTAATATTTATCTTGACAAGACTTGAGAAGATATCTATTTATTACTTGATTCAAGCATTGTAGTTGAATAAAGCAAAAGAGTAAAATTTAAGTAAAATATGTCTTTTACGCATTTTGGTAGGCATAACTTTGTCCATCGAAGAGTGTTTGTTAATTTCGTGCTTTTTTAAACGCGCATCAAATGTAGAATAATTTATTAAATTTATCAAAAAAGTTTTAGAGAATATTATTATATTTATTTCCATTTCCACAGCAATGTTTACGAAGATTTCAATACGATTGAGTTAATCGAAATTGATTAATATCACGAATTTACACAAGTTTTTAAATTTTAATGAATGGGCGCTCGTAAGAATAAAAAGAAACAAACGTCTGATTTGAGTGGAATTCTTAACGGCGATGTATACGGAAACTAACAATTTTAAAGTACTTGTACTTTGATCGACTGGCGTTCAAACAATGTGCAATGCAAGATTGATAAACTGTGCAAAGCGCAACTCATAAATATTGCCATTGAATTTTATGCCGCAATCATGTTAAACAATCAAAAGTTCGCTACGATATAAAGACCAACGTTCCCGGCGAGTAGCTTTAGAAAGATCTCAGTAATCGAAAGTAGAGATTTTATCTCATTAAACTCATTACGCAAAATGTTTGTACGTTTAATCGTGATCACGGCAATTCTCGGCTTCGTTTCTACGCGACACACCGAACCACGCGAACTTCGAGTTTTTCTGACTGCAGTCGACTCTCAGCGCAACATGGAGCCAGAGGAAAACGTAGGACTCGAACAGAAATTTGTTTACGATGCAACGCATGCCCGTTGAATTAATACATAACAGTGATAATATGCGGGGATACGTAAGAAATGGATTCGTAACTTTACATACTTCCTGCACACTTATTGTTAGAGTATTAGATTAGAGCGTTACTGACTATACTGTAAAATCAAAATTGATCCGAGTTGTTGAACTTATTCATGTTCGAGAACTTGAATAAACCTGTTCTAGATAAACAATATGAATTTTAATCTCTCAATTTTGGTACCTCTTGCAACATTGATTTGAAACGCTGGGAAATTGTGAGGTTTCGGTCCCATTTTCGTCCCCGGATACAAAGAGCAGTTACAAAGTGTCCTTCCATAATGTAAAAATGCGAATTTCAGGTTCATCGTCGCGCTGTTCCTGTGGCGACGACAACCGAAAAAAAGAACACTTCGCAACAATCTACAGAAGCAGTGCCAGTTATTAATGAAACGATCCACTCGGGGGTAGTGCATCCTAAGAAAAGAGGAACAACATACGAAAAAGAGAATCGTCAAATGGTACCAGCTCCTGGATGCTGCGTGTAGGAACCTTTGAGGAACGCGATAAACGTAACATGACTGTACGATGTTGACTTTGGCTCGAACTGGCTTGGATAAAATGATTGAAAAAATTAACAAGCTTCATAAATATAGATTATACAGTATATAGTATAAACGATTGTTTCCTTGTTCACATGTTTTTTATTGGTAATGAGACAATTGGCAAAATAAATTGGGAGTTAATGCGGTGGTTCATGGAAGTGCGGGTAATGGAATTTCTCTTTAGATAGACTGTCTGTGGATAAATTATAGTTAATAATACGGTAACTAATTAAAGGATAATTTGTAGTAGTGTACAAGAAAAGGAAAAGTGAAAAACACAAGTTGTTCTTAAAACTCGTTATATGGAAAACTTTTATTAACATCGTATACATAAAGAAATCGACTCACAAGTACTGCGAATAATATACATCGGAATAGGTATATACCAACTGTCTAAAAGACGTCGTTAAATAACACTAAATGCCGTGCATGTGCACCGTATTTTAAATAATCAGCCTTCCTGGAAGGATGAGATACTTATTAAATTATGCATAAAGAAATTTTCACCGTGACGCTTAGTAAATATAAAGGCATGAGAATTCGTCTTTCTTAAAAGTACAATTTCATAGGCTCCCGATTCTTTAACCCAGTATATACGAAAAGTGAAACTTTACATTGGAATGTTGAACGTTTACGTGGTCTGTCCCAAAAGTACACCTACTAAAATTCCTACATATGTCCCGGGAACGTAGCAACCCGTTGAATGTGGATGTATAAGTACGAAGCTTATGCATTGGGCTGAACAGGTTGCTAACATATCGCTGTTTGTATAGGGCATGTTTGAGTGCCACGTCGTGTTTTCCTTTGAGCGAAATATCGAACAGTACGCAATACAGCTTTGTGCGAAAGCCAACCAAAGTTTATGGGAATGCCATTGTATCGAGACACACGGTTTTTATATTTCAAAAAGCTTTGAATGGGGCTCGAGAAGGCGTTAAAGATGTTTTCACACTTGATTTTCTCATGCGTGCTGCCTTTGGACGAGAACTTTTCGGGTTTCTCACCTTACCGTGTCGTCCCGGGGTTATATTTGAACAAGTCTCCTGCTTTACATTACCCAAGAATCTCTCTCTTTCTCTTAGTTGCTCAGCGCTTGCTCAACCAATTAGATTGAAACAGGTTTGGCACGGTACGTAAGACCCCTACTTATTAGGGATGCGCGGATTTTCAAAATTATGGACTCGGGTCCAGTTGGCAAATGTCCGTCGTGTACCCGACGCCACCTGACGCGTACATAGATTTGAGGACCATGCCTATGTTGGATAACCCGATAGTTTCGAAGGAAGGAAAGGGAAGGACGTATAAGTGGAATGGAGGAATAGTCGTACTACGTCGAAGACTGAAAGAACAACGTAATAGACCCCATAAACCTGCAAAAATATCCGCAACAGAGGCTGTTGTGCAAAAAGTGTATAGTGTATGGTCTTAGTTGAAAGCAATGTGTATGTGACAGCACGTGTGTTTCAGAAATGCAAAACTGTTTGAAATTAATTACACGATTGGCGTTGCGCAACTACTGCATCGTGTATGGGCTTTGCGAGACACACTGTGCAATAACTGCATTTCTTTTCACACATGGAAGTAAAAATAAGTGTTTTTCAAATGGCGAATTTTATAAATAACAGAGAATTTTAATTCTTTTAGGAGATTTCGGTGGGTAGATGTTTTCTTGAACCACTCTTTCATCCAGACCCCCTGCTTCCGTTTTCTTTTTTTAAATTGCATATAGCGTACGGGTGATCTTGTTTTCATGACAACCTGTTGTATAGCGTCAGTTTGCGCAATTTGTTTGCAGGTGTGTAGAGCCTATAAAGGAGAGACGGGGCAGGAAAAACAGACCGTCAGCGTAACACATTGGTAGTAAACTGTACTACTCAGACGTCGATATACAGTAATAGCATGCTACGTTGCCCAGACGTGCATAGGAACTTTAATAAACTAACTTTTCGGACCGACCACTTATGTTATATTCGGTTTCGTAATCAAAAAAACCATTCGAAATTCATTTCACGATTGCCGCAGTACTTGTTTAATAGTAGTATTGTGCCACATGTTGTGAAAGAATATCTTACAAGTCTTCCGTTATAAGATCGGACGTCAAATATTCTACACGCTTCGTTCGACTATCATTCAGGTTCGCCTTCGCGTTAACCGTCGAAAAAAGAAGAACATACTCAAGTTAAATGAAACTTAAAAATCAGCGAAACCGGGATCACACTGCACTGTGAAAATTGGAACGTTTCGATAGATGCACGGAGCAAATTATCGTCGTGCAACATCCGGTACGTACGAACAAAACCGTACACATTCGATTGACTCGATGCAATTCTCTAATAAAATTACAGGTACAATACCAGTGAATTACTACACTGATCCGACACGTTATCTGTTATGCCGCGACAAAATGACTTTCCAGGCGGACATTGGTCTCGCTTGTAGAAATTCGAGTTTCCTTCGGCCCCATCTGAGCCATGAGAAACCTATGATCAAACACAGAATGCTCTCTATGTAATAGCCATCGAACTGCATATTACATACACCATTGTGCGTGTTTGCGCAGAGCTGAAAATACAAAATTTCTATGTAACGGGGCATAATCTGTACCTGACATACCGTACACAATCGTATACAGATCGAGCTTATCAAGAGACAAAGTCTTGTCACGGGCCAAGTACATGTACACGAGACTAGACCTTGTATCTTTATCATTTACAAAAAAGCTATCTAAAAATACATGTAAGAACATTTCGTCTCCCCCCCCCCCCGGCCTATAATTTTGACGATTACGCCCCGAAAAATCCAAAATAGCAATGGTACAGGTTCAACGGTGGAATTGACACGCGCTTTGCAACATTTGTAAATAATTCTGATTTACAAGTATGGTGTTTAATGATCCTTCTACCTACTCATTAACCTTTTCGCTACTATTGAACTGTACACAACTTTATCAGGAAACGCGCATTACTAACAGTACAATCGGTGCCACCTGTTTTACATTATATAATTTGTCAAGTATGATATATCAATCCTGTGTAATTCATCACATGAAGATGTGCTACATAGCCATGTGGAAAAATTCAGTGGATCCGAATACAAAATACAAAAGAGAACCAGTATTTACAGTGGCGTGTAGTAGTGAAAGAATTAAATGATACGATGTTTTGAAGCAAAGACAGTTGGAGGGATGAGGAGGAGAGAAGAACAAATAAATTATATGTTCGATCTCGATCTTACACGAATACTTACGGTTATACTAACAGTGTATTAATAACTGAACTAACCTCCCTCTCCGTAATTGTGCTACAGTCATTGGAGGAATCGGTGCTGCATTGACGAAACGTTAACGGATCCACAAACCAAAGAGCTGCCGTTGCTGGCCAATTAGCCCCGAGATTACACAAGGTGTTTAGCAGCGTCATATACGTACCACCCACGGCTGGATCGCTAACTTTGGCGAAAAACGCCATGCAAGCGACAAACATACTGCTGACGGAAATCTGCGATACGTGAAAGATATGTGAAACCCCATACCCCCTTCAGCTTCACACTAGTTTCATTTCTGTTCAATTTAACAGGGGTAATTTTACCTGATGTATGAAGTACAGAGCTATTAACAGAATGAAGTAGTAAACTGGTACTTGGCCATTTGTTACTATGTATGGCGTAACCCACACTAAAAACGCTGCTACCAGACCAAAAGCCAGCCTGTGCATGTAATCAAAGTTTTTACTTAGTTACTAGTTTTCTAAACATAGTATTTCATTAGTTTATGTTACTCGCCTGTATGGCATTGCCATTATATAAACATCCATGGGCCTTGGACCTACTGTATATTTTGAAATTGCTAGTGGTAAGAATATTTGTAATGGTATCATAGGCACAGCCATAAGTGCAAACTTTTCTTTTGGAATACCAGCCTCCACTAGCTTCAAGCCTGTTACGGCATCACACGCAGAGAATCCAATCTGTGATTGAAAATAAAACAAATCACAATCATCCTTAATGGTATAATTAGTTTTATACTATGCTCGGGCAAACCTTTGCGGTTAGCAAGAATATGATGGTAGTCTTTATGGATGGTAATTTAACAATATCCCAAAGCAATTTGTATGCATGTTTAATATCGGTATTCAACTCTCCATCCTTATGTACTTTCTCCAAATCCTCGTGCTTAAATAATGCGATCACAGTTGTTGTAACAATAAACGTCCAACCCCAAAAGTAAAGAAACCCTGTAGGTGAAGAAAAAAAAATGTAAATTCTAATCTTTGATGGTTCAAGATTTCCTGAAACAGCTACTTACCATCTAGAGTTAAAATACCCTGACTGGAAGGTTCTGATCTCAGATAGCCATTACAAAATTCAGCTGATTCTAATGCCATAAAAAGGACATATCCGACAAAATAACCAGTAGTTTGTCCTACACTATTACAAGTAGATGCGTACCCCACATTGCGTCTTCATATAAAATACAATTTAGGAATACGTAGTAACACAAACATTATATTTTAACTATGTTACAAACAAGAATGTGCATATTTTTCCATTAATTTTCATTTACTCTCCACAGACCCACACCCTATCTATCCACTATTGGATATATCATCATTGCTGTGTCTCTAAAGTTCCAGAAAACTTTATGCATGGGCAAAACCCTTTGAAAATTCAAAATTCAGGTTCACTCAGCCGCATGGATCATCCTTCATCTATTAAATGAGCCACTGTTCATTAAAATTGGTTAATAATTACGACTTGCACAACTGACAAGCTAATGCGTGTTTTAGCCCATTTTTATCAAAAATTTACAAAAATTCGACCTGGGAGGAACTTGCGACCCATAAGAGCAATGGGGTGACACTATCATCTCATTTCTCTGTAGTTCGCATATTCTCTGCCCGTTTATTGTTATCTATCGCTGAAGTCACTCACACTTTGCGCTAAAGGTATCGAACAGCCTTTAAGGTGGTCCATGATAGCTTTGAGATATATTAAACATGCACGTTCTTACTTGATACAGAGTTTAGATACACTTAAGAAAGCCTTAGGTTATACCTCTTCAGCATCGTAAGTGCCCACCCATCTACTACAATATCCTGAGTAGCGGCAAGAACATTTAGAGCAAAGAATAATATAGTCAACATTTCGATATTGGGTTTTTCATCTTCCTTGCCCAACCAGTTATTTACATGACTGGATAAAAGGAGCATAAACACACCCATTAAGTATTGAGTAGGAATCAACCATGTTTTTCTACGTCCAAATCTTTGAGAAAATACAGAGTCAACGATTGGTGCCCAAAAAAGTTTCAACGAGAATGGCCATTGGACAAAGCTAAATTCAGCCTGGCGGACAAAACAATTTATTGCATGTGTAGTAATACTTATCGACCTTACAATAATTTTTGTAGATGTAAACTCGCTTTGAGGTATGTCAGAAATTACCTGTTGACGATACGATACACCCCTGTTTTGCAATAACATAGGAATGGAGCCACACAGACCCAGCGGTATTCCTTGCAACAGGTACAAGAAGAAAAGAATAGCTATACTTTTTTCATCACCTCGTATGTCCGACGGCTCGTGTACGTGATGCGACTCTCCATCCTCCACACACTCGCCCTTTTCCATTTTTCTTCGAATACTGGTACCCATTTCAAATTAGATTTGCAATAACAAACAATCCGGATAATTTAACACGTGGGTAACTGATCTCGGACCGATCAAAATCTGTTGTCCTGAGCGCACGCCACTTCTGCGATCTTATCTTTCAATGATTACACTCGAAACCGCTGCTAATCATTGTACGCTTTTATAACTTCACCCTGGATATACTATTCCGTGATACCTCGTTGTCAATCTTCTGAAGAGTTCTCGAGCGGATTGTCGACATTTCCAAATGTACACGGTTCTTACGCGAAACGAAATAAATTATGTATGACACGACAGACGTACAAATATCGTCGTCATTACTGATATAACCTCCATGCTCAGGTGCAAAATTGCGGTTCCAGGTGTGAGATGACAGTCGAGATATTTAAAGCTATCCAATGTGTCGTAAACGTGGTACCACTAGTAACCGTCCGGCAGAAGTTTAGAAATAAAAAGTAAGCTTCAGCAGTGGTAGTCGAAATACCATGAAACCATATCGTGCTACTCTGAATTATACGTTTGCCACGTTGTTTTGCATTAAGGACACGTCAGTCATATATTTCACTTTTTAACTGTCAACGCCAGGAAACCGCAGAATATAAACAAATAATTAGATCCTAATTCACAGATGGCGAATGAGTACCGTATACGCGCGTATACGTGATAATCCCGATCATAGCACCCAGAATTAGGTCGTGTACATACATATGTGACACAATTTTGAGGTTCTGTCGTTGCCTTATGTAAACCGTGGGGCCCGAGCCTACTCTCCTACGCCACTGTTTCCCTGAGAAACTTCGTACTCCTCAGTAGTGACGAGATTTCTGTCTATTCCATAGTGATGGCAAATTATCGATAGTTTGGACTTTCGATACTATCGATATTTTGGGCGAAAAACTATCGATACTATCGATAGTTTCCAGCGTTGGCAACAGTACCGCGCTAAAATGCTGGTTTCAACAGGAACTTTAATTTATTCACTACATACATAAATTATTTTTATACAAATCTGTAGTTCTTAAACGCGATTGTTTAGTTCACGGCTTAATTTACTGTTGATATTTATTTTTTTTATTATTCTGTTATATGCTTTATTATTGTTGTATTATTTTATTTTTGTTCTGTTGTTTAAGGGGAATCAGTACTACTCGAGCAACTCCGAGTTGACCGACGCGCCGCTATTTTCGTACGTGTCGAATTTATGAAGTTCGGGTCTTATCTGCCGGTAAAGAGTGGGGCCAAAATAATTTACTTTTGACGCCACCTCTGAAATAAACGCGAAACCTTCCTCAATTTTACGCCACCTCTGGAATGTACGTGAAAACTTCTTCGATTACACGCCACCTCTGAAATAAACGTGAAACCTTCCTCAATTTCATTTATAATTTTTCGGGAAACGCTGAAAAGTAAGCATTCTTGCTGGAAGTCGAGTTGACTAAATAAAACCACATCTCGCTCTGCACAAGGTCTCATGTGAAAGATAAAAGTCCAAGGATAGTTAGAAACTATCCCAATCCAGAGATCAATCACTCTATAACAACAAAATTTGACTGCAAATTTTCATCTGTCACTTTTGCGATCACGACGAGATTTCAAGATGGTCGCCCATTAGGTTACCGTCGCACAATTCTGAGCTATTTCTCCAATGCTGGACGTTGTCCGGCCGAGATCGATAGTTTCTAACCACCTTTGGACTTTCCTCTTTCGATTGACACCTTGTATTCTCCTCTTTTTTCTCGCTTTTTCTTACGGAATTCTTCGCTTCTCCCTCTCTCTCTCTCTCTCAGGCATAGCACAGACGTAAAGTCTTTACGTAAAACATTAGGGCAGTACCGATTCCCTAAAAAGTAAAATCCAAATATATTTGTCGATGCATCGAGAGAAGTTATGGTCTACATTATTTGCATGATATAACGGTCGCTATAAGAATAGACGATACTTCATATGGATAGTTTTCCAATCAATCTAACGTTTACAATTGCACGTATTCCGGTGAGTGGAATGAACGCATACTTTTTTTCCCCTTACAATCATACACAAAAAGAACAAGAATGGTCGATCGTAGACATCGTACGCAATTGTGTAAGCGATCTACTAAAAATTTATTCTTATTCCTTATTGTGGAATGCAGCGTTGTCAAATTTACAATATATTTGTCAAACGTCTTCATTACTAGAACCGCGTCGTGCGCGACTATCCGTTTCAGAATGCCTGTTTTTCGCCAGGATGTCAGAAAACAGCGTTGCCCTTTATGGACAGGATTTTCGACGTTGCCAGTTGTACCTCTTATTGTTAGTTTTATGATTCTTTTCTTTGCTATTACAATTTGATTGTACTCTGCCTTGGTAGCCGGAGTCGCCGAAAATCACTAAAAAAAACGAGTGCCCAACACACGCCGGAATTCGAACCCGGGCCCAGCATGATAACAAACTATCCCTCTATTTCTTCGGCTACCGTCCAACTTTGATCTAAAATTTATGTCCAAAGGATATAAATGTAAAAAGTAGTAAAATTTCGACCATACATTTTTTTGGACATGTGTAGCTTTTTTAATTTCCGAAAAAATATCTTCCGTCCCCGAAAATATAAACAAATCTATACATACCGCACGAAAATGTAGGGCTGAAATATATACTACTACCAGTAAAACCATTACACTACCCCCTCGGTGCGTTTTGCTTTCACGGTAGAACTTGTTCACCGCTATTTGATAAGCGCCGGAAACCTATGGATTTCGGTAGGTCTCACTTATACCCTGGACGGCTATACGCTGGAGTAATCTCGAGTTTCACCGCGTAAGACCTTCTCTCTCCCTTCGTCCCTACATCGCAGTCACTCCTCGTAGAAATTCACCGAGGATAGTCGGCATGGTTACATTGGGACTTTCCCGGTTATAGAAGGGCGGTAATTCCAATACAACCATGTAAGCTCTCGTCGGTGAATTTCTATCAGGAGTGACCGCAATGGAGCGAGGGAGGAAGAAAGAAGGTCTCATGCGGAGAAAATCGAGATGACTTCAGCGTATAGCCGTCCCGGAAATAAGCGGGGCCTACTGAAATGCACAGGATTCCGGCGCGTGTCAAACAGCAACGAACAAGTGCGAAGGAGAACACACCGACAGGGTTGCGTAATGGTATTATTAATATAGATGTATCAGTGTAAAGCAGAGGTTCCCACACTTTCACGTACCACTAATGATCCAAAATTAAAACTGTTCAGAATAAAATAAAAAAATATTAAGAACAAATGAAATTCGACATAAAATATTATTGGATCGCCTGTAATACGCGTACCACAGTTTGGGAACCGGTGCTGTAGGAAGGAAAAATTCGGAATTATGTATGTATAAGCAGGATAGGGAAACCCGAAGGTGAATGAAATGATAAAAGAACAGGTTCGCAGAAAAAAAAGATAATCAATTTTATTTATTACAAAAAGTGGACGTTTTACAAATAATCATAAATAATATAATATACATTAATATAGATTAATATAATATAATTAAGATTTTTTTTTTTTTTTTGGAGGTGGGGAAATCTTCGAAAGACATCCGGGGTCCCGAATGTCCCCTGGATAGTGTCGGATTTTTACCGACTAAAACCCCACCTCCCCTTCCCGTGCATGCGAAAGCTATAGCTTTTCATACAAGTGCAGCCTCGCGCTGCACTTGTGAATTGTCTTACGATACTGTCCAAAACGCAGTCGTGAATTTATGAACTGTTGTTCTCGCGTCGCGCTGCACTTGTGAATTATCTTACGATACTGCTCAATGAGCAGTCGTGAATTTAATATTTTTTGTTTTAGCCTCCCGTGCTTTCAATATGTATTCAGGTTCTCTGATTGGCATATTTCTGCGGAGGCGGCTGTTCACTATCTCTGGAACCATGCATTTTTCATAGAATCTTTTTAATTTCGGTTCCATATTTTGTCTCCAAAACATATCATTCTTTTGGATCGTGATATGTTTTGTTCCTTTTGCTGTCCACATGCAAAAAATGCAATACTGTCTATACCAGTAATGTGCAATTGTCCTTGCACCTGGTAGTAGTACTCGTGGCATGTATTTATTTCATCTATATTTCCTCTCTTGAACATTTGTCTTGTCTCTTGCCGAAAAGAGACATTTGATTTTGACGATACAGTCGTTTCCGATCAATCCGTCCGGGGAAGCGCCCAAGTACGCTATATCTTTATCGATGAATAAGCCGCATTTTTCAACGGTGCATTCTAGTTTCTTCTCTAATTCCTTTCTTGCCTCGTCTTCGTGACGACGGCCATATTCAATAGCGGGCAGCTTCAATGGTTGTGGATACAATATTTGTTTCACAACCCTGTGGCACAACGTGTCCTCCCTCATTCGGCATATTTTGCCAAAGTTAGAGGCAGTTAATAATTTGCGACGAATCAACATCCACATTGGGCTTTTTTGCTGCTCCACGGTTTGTCTTTCTATGTTCTCACGTTGCTCTTGCCATTCCTGCAATTGTCCTTCATGAATTTGCAATTGTGTTTCGTACACTTCTTGCTCCATGTCGGGTTCTTGAACGTTTTTTCCATAGTCTGCGTCGGGTACATTCGATCTTCTTTCTTCGTACCGCTGGTTTTTCGCCGAACGTTTCGCTTCCGCAGTTTTCGCAACTTTCCGTTTGCGGTTTTCCTCCAACTTTGTCGCAATTTCGGTGGATTCTTTGCACATTGCTGCGCTGAGGTTGCTGAAACTTGCTTGCGTGTTATATTGTACGACAGCAGCATCGCATCTTGTTTCGTAAGATCCTCTTTTGGCAAAATTAATGCGTTTGCCACCAATGAACTTGCAAATGATAGCATCATAGCTTTCTACGCTGTTGCTATTCAAGTTGTATATCAGGCTGCTTGCATAAACAGCCGTATATGTGACGGCCTCTTGAATTTTCATATATAATCCAGTTTGTTGCAAAATTGGTACGAGGTTTATTTCACCCTCTTTTAATGATCCGTCACAAAAATATCCGAGGTTGGTACAATTCTTGTGCTCTCCAAATATGTGACTCGGAATATTTGCCATGTCTATTTGCAGTTTGGCGGCTTTTTGTCTCATGGGTATTTCCTCTTTTCCTCGATATTCGGCTGCTTTCACGACAGCATTTCGAATCCTGATCCCACTGCTCTCAATTGTATTTCGAAGTGTACCCAAGCGAAGACCTTTTGTTTTCGAAATCTCTTTTATTTTATTTGTGAGATTTCTAAACAAGTGGTTCGTAATATTCGACTTTCTCCACTTCGTATTTGAAGACCGAATATGGATGATCCTTCTTTATACTGTTGTATACACTGCTGTCTCCGTCGCCGATGAGCGTTGAATATATCAAGCCATGCATTTCTATGCTGCATCGAAAGCCAGCTACAATGGCATCGGATTCCATACTCGTGGAACTTTGATTGCGGCCCCAATTCTTGCAACACCAGTGTTCAGTCGGTTCCTTTCCACTTCGCACTGCGCTCTCGCATACGCTACAATACTTGTTGCGCACACCGATGAATAATATTTTTTTAGTGTGATAACCTACGATGGCACCAACACCTGATGGGGAATTGTATTTTCCCGATCTGTAGGATCTCTTCATCCAGCTTCCATCTGCCACGACAGGAATGTGTGGTATGCTGTCTATGGTATCTCCTCTTTGCACGGCTAATCGCTTCTCTTCTGCCCCAGCAGCATACATTTCGATATCGGCGGCGTCTTTAAATGCGACAGCAATGTTTGCATGATATTTTTGGTACGTTTTCTCACACATAAACGGAATATTCATTGATGCGAAAAACTCCTGCATCTGTGAACACCCGCAGCCCGTACTAATTGTTCCAGCTACGGCGCTATGATTTACGTCCATTATATCGTCGTTATCTGGTTCTGACCATATTGATGCCTTATACCTGCACATACGGCATTCCATCTGGACTTCCGTCTTCAGTCCTTGGCATCGAGACCCGACGATGATTAGGTCTTCGAGTGAGCATGAGAAGTCTGTACTATGTTTATCAAACTTCTTGTGCACTTCGTTCCAAAAATGATTGATATCCACAATTTGACGGCCCAGAATGTCCACAGGGTCTATACGGTTCTCAACGAAGTTGGATTCTTCCGTCAATTCAGAGTCGTCGATTGACGGTGAACCGTGAAAATAATTTTCAATCCTTACTTCCGTGTGTGCCGAAGTCGAGGGTCCTGCTTCACGTATTTCCATCGGCGCATTGAAGTTGGATTCTTCCGTCAATTTATGGTCGTCGATTGACGGGGAACTATGAAAATTATCTACGATATCAGCTTTCGTTTGCGTCGATGTCGAGGGTCCTGCTCTATACGTTTTCAACGACGCAGTGAAGTTGGAATTTTCCGCCAATACGCTTATTTCCATCGACGGGTCTGATTAAATTGTAGCAGTTATGGGATCCAGACCATAAAGTTCTTCTTCACTGTCTTCGAACGTGGAGAACAATGCGGGATAAAATGCAGCTTCTTTATCTTCTCGTTTCTTTGATGTTAACGGCACTCCGTCGCGTACATCCATCGGCGGCTGTGCTTCCTCGTTCACGTGAGGCGTATCGTTGCACGCCGATGTGCAAGCTTCATTTTTTGTTTCCACCGCATTCCTCAATCTGTTTTGTCTCCTGCAAGAGTGGAAAAATATAAAAAAATATGGAAAAGTGAATGGGGCTGTCCCGTTCACTTAATAATAAAAATTATGTTTTATAATGCTCCATCATGTGGTGCCTTTTACAACAGTTTTCAACGTGGTGTCTCGGTTCTTTACTACATGTATCACAAAAAAAATTTGTTTGACGTCTTTCTCCTTTTATTAAAGATTTATAAAAAAACTGAAATAATAAAGAGAAGTGAACGGGGCTGTCACCACGTTGGAAACTGTTGTAAAAGGCACCACATAATGGAGCATTATAAAACATAATTTTTATTACAAACAGCAAGCTAGGGGCGGAACTATAATACAATACCGCAAGATCCCGTAACGCGGAGGATCTGCAGTAGGAATTGGCCTCAAATTTTTGTATTTATTATTTTGTAATTGTGTTTAATTTGTCCCAACGATATTAAATTAAATTAAAAGTACACTAACAACAAAAACATACTTTTTGGTTTTATGGAATTTTTAGAATTCTTCCCTTAAAAAGCATCTAACACATCCCAATCCTATACAAATATCAAAAGAAGAAAGCTATAAATTAACATCTTTGGTATTTTTGTTGTTTTTTCTAAGTTCATTTGGAAAGTTTGTGGCGATATTCACATACCGATATTTTAATATTCTTGATATAATATATCGTAAATTTTTGTTTTTGTTATGGGCCCAACATTATATTTTGCGGCGGTGCCAAACGTTTGTAGTTCCGCCACCGCAACGAGCCATACATGTTATGGTATTATTAGAAATAAATGAATTGCACAAAAAAACGGATAATATTTGTTTAGTCTACATATATAGGGTCGATTCCACGCCAAATCGGACACTTAAATTCTTCGAAATTCTGATTTTGGGATATGTATGTTGTATTTTGGCTTTCGAGCAGTTATGAGACTGAAAAATTGGGACACTGTTTCTTCAAACATTTCTAAGCGCGGACTGGTTTGCCGTAGAATAATTGGCTTTTTTAAGTTCGATTCAGAAAAGATAGTAGTTTAACGAGAATTTTCAACCCAGTTCAAAAAGTTTATTTTTCAAACACACAATTCATAAGAATAAAACAGAATCCTTAATTTGATTGTCAGGGACATACCAAAAATTATTAAAAAATTATATCCTTGTAGCGCGTTTCGAGATGAACAGTTTACAAGAAAAAGCAGGCTGTAAGATGGAGGAACTTCGGAGTAATTGAAGAAAAAGTGTAGCCGCCTCGGAATTACTGATTTTGCCAGCAAGAACGCTGAATTGGGAGGTGGGGTCCTTATGCAGAGCCGCGGCACCTAAGAGATACGCGATACCCCGCGTAACTGCGTGACGACGCAATAGCGACTTGTTTTGACACTATGTATTCTCAATCGGTTAAAAACACATGAAGGCCATTCCTGAAAATTCGGAAAAAATTCACAAGGGTGCCTCGATGATGCATACACACGGTAGGATGCGTAATATTTTCGAACACCAACGATTATTCCCGATAAAAAACATTGAACCTGGTCGCGCTCGACCACGGCGCCTTCGACGTCGTAGATTCTTAACATTTTTAACTGGGTTGAAAATTCTCGTTAAACTACAATCTTTTCTGAATCGAACTTAAAAAAGCAAAGTATTGTTTTGCAAATCAATTGACGCCTAGAAATGTTTGAAGAAACAGTGTCCCAGTTTTTCAAAGTCTCATAACTGCTCGAAAGTCTAAATAAAAAATCCTCAAAAAATCTGGATGGCTTGTCTCACCTCGCTCTGTAACATATCTTAAAATCAGAATTTCGAAGAATTTAAGTGTGCGATTTGACGTGGAATCGACCATAGGTTTCCGTATTATGGGGTCTTGATGGGTCGAAAAATTTATTTTTTTTTTGTTCAGATGTTCTTAAAGTTTGGACTTTTAAAAATAGTTTAAGATCATAGTCGTTAAAAAATTCAAAAAATTGGCGACGTTATAGACATTTTAAGAGAGCAGGGTCCTAGTATTCTAATGATAATGTAAAATTGCAAACGCGTTTTTCTCGAAACTGCATTTTCGACTCTGCATAGATGATATCTACTCGATGAAATGCAGGTACGAACATGGGCTTTTGCAGATATGTCGAGCAAAGTAGTGCCTATCGCAAGTACTGGAATCAGTAGGATATCTATCATAATTCATTAGTTAAGTCAACAAATAAATAAGATTTTTCGGTTGGAATTCAATCTTTTTCAAGCGTCCCGTTTTATTGTTTAAGACAATTTTCATCAGACTTTCTATCAACGCGCTGGCGCCGTGTTTTTTTTACAATACATACTTCAAAATTCCATATCGTCTTTGTGTTTTATTCGACACCGTCATAAACAATCACACTTGTACATGAAGAAACAACGAATCTAAAAAATCGAACCCGGTATTGATCCGCCCAATAGCTCACGACAAAAAAAAATCATCGGAAAACGTGTCATTTTCGACCCAACAAGGAGACAACCACCCTTATGTTACTAGCGTTTCATTAGCAAAAATTGAATCGGACCGCAATCGATTAAAATCAAGCAATCACAAGTATACACATCGAACGCAAGGCAAATAGTCGGCTCAGAACCATCATGGCCAATCACAAAAAATGCAAAACTGAGTTTTATATATGTATCATTGAATTCGTGTTTTCAAGGCACGTAAGACCGTGTTATTAGTTTTGAGGTTTGACCGACAGATTCGCTGTAAAAAATTAAAATATCTAAAATCGTTTGTTAATATTGCAAATATTACACTTACAAGGCCAATCTCAGGCATTTTTTATAAAACTACATTTTTAATAAAAATAGTTTTTCAGAAAAATTCAATACACGTTTTAGTTAATTACTGTCCAACGGGATATTAACTTTCCAAATGCCTAAGAACAAAACACTTTTTCGCTTGTTCCTGTTACGTTCCGAGTCCTATTTTTCATTATAAACCCTTCTCTATGCACTCGGATGGTACAGACGCAGAGAAATCTGCGTTCCGAGCTAACCCTCTAATGCCATACGAGCTGTCTTGTTGTTTATTTTATTATTTCCTCCGACGCAAGGAATGCCAGATATATGCTTGCATATATTCCGAGTTCTTCTCTAAGCATTCCAAACGTCGTTTGAGAAGAATTTTAGAGTCCCGCGTAGGTACCCTTCAAGGCATCATTGTTCTCGACCTTGCGTGTAAACAAACCGATCGGCGAACCTTAAGGGCGTTGGATACCCCCCCGTTTTGGAAGGGTTTACGCCGTCGAATGCACAGGCCACAATTGTTGACCGATTTTGATGAACAATAGCTCGTTTGAAAGATAAAGGATGATCCATGCGTTGTCGAGAAGCCGAATTTTGATAAAACCTTTTTTTTATCAACAAATAGTGATTCAAAAAATTGCTAAAGTTCAAGACAATTTTACGCATGGAAAGAAATTTTTTATCAAAATTCGGCTTCTCAACAACGCATGGATCATCCTTTATCTTTCAAACGAGCTATTGTTCATGAAAATCGGTCGAGAATTACGACCTGTGCATCCGACAAGCTAATGCGTGTTTTCGCCCATTTTCGTGAAAAATCCTGAAAAATATTATGCGTCCACTAGCGACCCCAATTTCAGCGGAAGAAGAGCCGAAACTCCTTCCCCCACTACAAACCTACGCACAAGCATGGGCTGGTGTGCGTGTAATTTGGCTAGGCGTGCGGTCAATGTATAGGTGTTTACCGTTACAGCGGAAAATCACACCGACGGCACACAACTCTGATCCATTCTAAACTCATGCGAATAAGCCAACTCGAGCCGCTCGGGCCTTTTTGACTTTCCGTCCCGTCTCCACCACGCAATGCATCGTAAGGGTATAACGCTCTGCGTTTCCCATAGAATGCTTCTTGACCAATTTCGATGATCAAGGACTCATTTGAAAGATAAAACATGAAGGAATGCGCATGATATTTTAGAATTTTGGAAAAATGTAATCTTCGTGGAGAAAAGAGCGTTAAAAAGTTTAAAAACATTTTCCGGAACAGAAAAAAGCCATTTACAGAAATTCTGAACGATAACGATTGTATATTCATCTTTTATCTATCAAAAGAGCCATTAATTATCCAAATCGGATATCTAACACGGTTTGGAGAATTTATAACGTAAACCATGCACTGCCTTCAGCGGCGCGCCGCCGTGAAGTCACAGCGAGGGGTAATTATATCTGGTTCGCAGATATAATCCACGGTCAGATTGATCGTCAAATAAACATTCAATTTTTATTCTGTCAATCTTTCCTATTACGGGAAAAAAAATGAAACCAAAATTTTTTTAAGAAAGTTAGACATACATACATAAGTTCTCACGAAACACGTGAATAATTAAAGAATAATACTGTTACAATAATATTGTAACAATATGTGAAACAAGTACGTCCCAGATTTCACGTTACTCTTGTGTTTGTCATTGTTGAGAAGTCTAAAATCCTAGGTTTTCCCAACGTAGTGACAAAATCCCGGTGACTTACATTCAGATAAAAGGGGTAATCGAACAGGTATACGTTACTTTACGCCGTAACAATGTCATATCGTGCATTCGATGACCGTAGCATTCTATAACCGAGAAAGGTAGCACGTACATTTCGTACATTTCGGCAGGCCTCACTTATACCTGCTTATACCGGGGACCGCTAGACGTTGGACGAACCCCGATTTTCGCCACATAAAAGACCTTCTCTCTTCCTCCCTCGCTCCGTCGCGGTCACTCCTTCTCGTGCAGTGAAAATTCAAAGAACTCCAACGTCTAGCCGTGCCTAGCCGTTGCGGGTATAAACAAGGCCTACCGAAATCCACAGGGTCCCGGCACTTCTCAAGGGGCCTTGAACAAGTGCGAAGGAAAACACACCGACGGGTGTATTTCGCGCTAGTTCTGACTTTGGATTTCAAAAATAGCGACCTCCACATGGTGAAATCTGGGCAGTTTTTGACAATTCGGAAAATGTCACCAACTTGCAAAGAGCTACTATCGCTTTATTCGATACCTCTTTGATTCTAATTTGTTCTATTATGTCAGAGTTCTTGAGTTTCGTATGCAATGCACTGACAGTTGATCCATATACATACCTACCATTATATTATATGGATTCACATTTTTACGTGATTTTTCAGTCATGGTCAAATTGTATAAATTATACCATTTTGATACTAGTTATCGAATTGTAATCCTATATTGTTAGTCACAACAGAAATGATTACCAAAATCAAAACGGTGCTTATTCGTAACTGAAATGGATCAGAGAATGACAGCTGGTAACACGTGTTTCATTGACATGAAATGCACCGGAGTAGCGAATGGTTTCTGTAGGTGTGCGTGCGTATCTGACTCTGTCGGTGGGCCCGAGCGGGACGTAAGGGGTACAGCGGGCCGGGGGGACTTCGACGCGTAAGAGCAAAGTGGGGACACTACTCCCCTCAAGCGCCTGTAGTTCGCATATTGTCCGCCACCCGTCGCTGAAGTCACGCACGGGTTTTGCTCAGGGTATCCAACGCCCTTAACTAGCGACGGCGACGCACGCTAAACGGAATAGAATTTGCGTACTCTGTCTTTCTCTCTCTGATGGATAAAATCTTAAATAACATCGTGCGATCCAATGAATACTTTCCAATATTTTATGTAAGCTTCCTGGAGGTACTAGCATTGATATTAGACCACCCACGCTACCGTACCTACTGCCGTCACCAAACGACATCAAATATTCGAAATATAATATCGAAGTTTCGAGGCATTCTTCCAAAATAGAGGAACGTCGAGAACCGCCGAAACTACGTCGGAACTAGGACCGATAGGGTATTCTCCGAATACCCTCACCAGGCGGAAACCGAGGTGACGAGCGAGCGTAAGGCAAAATGCCCATTACAGTTGCCTGCTAAAGCGTGAGGTACGTGGTCGCTGTCCGAAGGGACAATATTTCTTAAATATTGTAAAGGAACACGAGTCCTTGAGATTAGCTTCTCGATAGAAGTATTCCTTGGAAGTTCTTCCCTTTGTTCTCATTTATACTTAGTAATTTCGAGTCGGTTCCCTCCACGATAATCGTTCGGGATTATTAAGAATATTAATTAATAACGCGTTAATTACAGTGTTCGCCCACGGTCCATTAGGATACGTGGTAGGTATTAGGTACTGATTAGCATTGTACTAAAGTTTTACTACGACTTCATAGCAACACAAAGCGAACGAGCGTTAGACTTCAACACCACACTAACATCGTCGTAGTAAACGAATTGAACGTCTGAACACCGAGATATACAAACGACCCGTCCATCTTCGTCGTATAAAAAAGGAAGGAAAGAGAGAGAAAGCGGAATCGGTAAGACCTAACCAATATTCCACGTATTATTCCGGCCCTACCGAATTAGAATCTTGTAATCGCTGGGTAATCCCTTAATTCGGTTGGTCTGAGAAAAATCGAGATGTGCGTTGCGATTTAAGTAACATGTGCGTTCGCATTGCAAGGTCCGCCATTTTGTAAATCTGTTCGCTTGTTAATTTTAAACTGTTCGCGCGGTATACTGTGCGCGTGCGCAGAGTTCTGTAAAATACTATACCTAAACTGAGTTTCATACGATACTGTGCATCAAACGAATAGACAGCTCCTAGCGAGTCCGATTTGCCTAATCTATTCGTTTGACAACTAACAGAAGCTGAATTGGTGTCAGATGTGAGACAGGCGAAATATCCAAGTGAGGAACGGAACTGTACGATGTAAAGTTCACACTGTAAAACGACCAAAGTAGATTCGCATTTCGTACAAATTGTTGTTACATTCAATTTCAATTATTTATTGAATATACTTTTCTTTTACCCGAATACTGTAATCAATTATTCATCTGTGTAAATTGTGTATGTCATTAACCTGTATGTCTACGACCCGTCAAGGGACGAGAGCAAAGACGATCCCAAAATTATCCTGTCCGTACCACGAAAGTGAGTGCGTTAGTTTTTAAGTATTCAGAGTTACGTGCGTAGCCCGCGACCATCCGCTCGGCCTCCAAGAACTACGCCCAACGTAACAGAACCTAAATTGGTGTCAGAAGTGGGATTTTCTTTGCTCGATAGACTAAAAGGCATACACAGCAAATTTCAGTCTGAAAAATTGCCGTTTTTCTGAAATTTGTATATTTATATAGTTACAGTACAGAATTAGCAAATTCTAACAGAAAATCTTTAACAGAATCTAAAATTGCTTTATCTCACTCGTCGCTCACAAAAACAGATAACGTAACAGAAACTGTTCAAATATCTAAGTTATCTGAAAGGTCTCAACGTCACACTTTGTACATAGTATCACAGTGTTGAAAATCTAATTTGATCTCAAAATCACAGCAAAGTTGTTAATTTCACCTGCGACAACTATATTCGACTCAAAATAACAACTAACTCTGAGTGAAACTTCCCACCGTCTAATAAAAACTGAATTGGTGTCAGTGGTATAATTCTATTCAAATCATTAACAGTTCTGAATTAATACTTGAGTTTGATCTTAACTAGTAACTGAATTTGTGTCAGACTGTATAGTAGTAAGTTTGGTGTCAGATTTAGAAATATAACTTCACGTTAGTGGTGACGGTTCATGCATCGAGTGCCCTACAGCGTACTTTGAATTATAACAGATATTATAGTTTAAGGGCGTAGGGGCATCCTCGCATGTGAGGGCTGCTACTACTTTCCCATAACCCTTTTCAGAAATCTAAATTTTCAAATATCTAATTGGTGTCGAATTTTGAGATTCAATAACAAAACTCAGGCTATAACTCAGAAAACGTTGCGCACAAAATTCAAGCAACAGACTTCACGGCAACCTTGCTTCTTGGCGGTATAACGAGTTGTATTCCGCACGCACAGCCTCGATTAGGGGTAGTGATATCGCTCACTAAAATATTCTCTCTCCAATATATGCAAATTGAACACCTGTGATAGCGATATCCACTGTATATATATATATTTGCTTGTGTTAAGAGCATTGAACACGGTTAGATTTAATCGTTTTCAACGCTCTGAAATTGATATTAAAATTGTTTTTCGATTTTCTATTAAAGATCGAGAAGCACCAAAAATATATATAAAGTATAAAATCCAAAAATATCAGTTACATCATTTCTAAATTCATAGAATCATATATCAAATCAACAAAATTAATTTATTTATTTATTTTTCAAATTGAAATATTCATTTTATTTTATTTATTCTTCATTATTACTTCATCTAGTCATTTTTAATCATCTATTTATTTTTCTTTATTGTTACTAATTTATTCGTTAAATAATTATTGGTGACATTCACTTTGATATTCGATTTTTGAAATTATTGTTTATTTTGTTATTCAGTTTACTGAAATAATTATTTATTTCTTTTGTTATCCGTTTTTGGAAATTTTGTTATTTTATTTTATTTATTTTGTCTCTGATCTATTGATCTCCTTATTTATTTATTTATATATATTTTATTTTCGCATATTTATTTTATTTATTGCATATTGTGTGTATTTATATACATGTTTTTTATATACTTGTGATCTCATATTACGTGTTCATTGAGATATTAGCATATTTGATTTATAAACTTGTCTTTCAAAGTGCCTGACTCAGCTCCTAATATGTCAGACCCTTCGGTACCAGTACCAAGCCGAGTACCATTGGGTACAAACCCCAATACGAGTTTATTGGACACCACTCAAGCATCGGTTTTATTAAATTATTCCTTACACCCGGGCGCGATGAATATACCAGTTTTTGATGGGTATAATATGCCTTTGAAAACATTCCTGCGCGAAGTCCGAAGCAACGCCGGTTACGTTCCGCCAGAGCTCGAAAGAGCTTTCGTACAAAATCTATTAGGCAGACTAAAAGGCGCGGCGGGCAATAGTGTAGAAGGATTGGAAATTAATTCGGTTAACGCACTTTGCGATCATTTAACACGTAGATTCGCGATTAAGAAAACCTTCTTAGATTGTCTTTATGAACTGAGATCAACTCGCATGAAGAAAGGAGAAACAGTACGCGAATTCCACGACCATCTTAGGATATTAATGCCAGATGCTAGAACCATTCTTAAAAATTCTGGTGCTAGTAACATTAACGATCGAATGGCTCCGATGAGTGAGGCCGCATTAGATGCGTTCTTAAGCGGATTACCAGCTGATATTGCTCGATCAGTAGATGCGGGTAAACCACGCGATCTTGAGGAAGCAATAGAAGACGCGGAAAGAATAGAAAGGAGAATAGAAAGAGGAATATTATCCCTCGGTGATAATACTAGGCGAGTTAGGATATCGGAGGAAGCTTGCACGAAAGACAATTACCGTGTAAGATATTATAGTCCGGATAGAAGGGGTAGCTCGAGGGGTAGCTCCGATATGCCGCGGGACGCTCGCGAACATCCCGTCGGAATATTAAGACACTCCGAGGCTGAACAACGTCTCAACAATCCCCCGCGATCGCGTCAAGAACAACTCTACTACGCGCCGGGACAACCTCCGTATAATCCATCGCAACAGTATTATAACCCACCACAACAATATTGCAATCCGCCTCAGCAATATTATTACGCGCCGCAACACCAAAACGCGCGGTATAATTCTCCGAATCGGCAACTATCACCTAGTCCGAACATTCCGCGACCCTACTGTCCGCACTGTCCACACTGTAATGGACCTGCACAATATCCGGAACGCGTTCGATCACCAGGAAACGCGCGTCATAACGATTACACCCAAAATTTTTCTAGTACGTCAGGACGGGGCCGAAGCAATTCCCCCGCTCTGCATAGTAATGCTAGTGGACATTTAAACTCCACGGGAACTCACCGTCCAGACGCAACGGCGAGTACTCCCTCATCTCCGCGTCAATCGACAATCAGACTCCTCAGAAGGAAGTTAAGCCAAACGTAATAACGTACGTTAATCACGACTCACCATCTCTGATAATGAACGCGGAAGAATTTACAACCGGTACCGCGTCATTCTTAATTGATACGGGAGCTGACATTAGCCTAGTCCAGGAATGCGTGCTACAGGGCGAAGTCGTAATAGACGAGGCCGATGTAGAAACAATATCGGGAATAACATCGGAAAGCATAAGCACACTAGGTTCCATAACGGTTACATTGTTAGGGCAACCGATTAAATTTCATGTGGTAATGTCAGACTTCCCTATTAAAACGGATGGAATCTTGGGTAAAGATTATTTACGCCAGGAAAAAGCCGAAATATCGTTCGCACACAATACCTTAGTTACTCAAAGCGAACCGATAAAACCTTTTCCATTTATTGACGGTTCACCCGAACATAAGAAACCGGTATATATCCCTCGTACGCGAGTAATACATTTGCGTAAACGAATGCGCCAAGCCATCGCGATAGATGTAAAGAGTGGTGCCCATGAACTGTGTGAGGGCTATTTACCAAAAATAGACATATTAAAAGGAGTTTATATAGGTGAAGCAGCGGTCAGTATTCACCAGGGCACGTGCCACGTCGTTGCTATTAATACCTTAGATAAGGACATTGCCATTGAAATTCCACCTCAGGACGTAATACCTTTCGAATTTCATAAATTTTCGGAAGAATATCAATATTCTGACTCAGACTCAGACCTACGCGATCAACCTCCATCCAATGATCGTGTGTCAGAAATATTGAGTAAATTGCGCTTAGACCATTTGAATGAGGAGGAAAGGAGACATGTGCAGGGACTTATAGAAGAATTTCCGGAACGATTTCACTTACCGGGAGATAAATTAGGACCGACAGACTATACTCAACACAACATACCGACGACGGACGACATACCAATAAATACGCGACAGTATCGTTATCCACCCATTCATAAGGCGGAAATTGAGCGTCAAATAGCCGAGAAACTGAACGACGGTATCATAGCTCCATCGACCTCACCGTATAATTCACCTCTCTGGATTGTCCCAAAGAAACCAGATTCTAAAGGAAATCCGAGGTGGCGAATGGTAATCGACTTTCGAAACTAAACGAAAAGACAATAGGAGACGCTTACCCTCTTCCAAACATCATCGATATCCTAGACCATCTGGGCCAAGCACATTACTTTTCCACCTTTGATTTGACCAGTGGTTTTCATCAAATTGTGGTAAATCCTTTGGATGCCGCGAAAACCGCTTTTACCACACCGCACGGGCATTATCAGTATGTTCGTATGCCCGAAGGATTAAAGAACGCACCAGCAACGTTCCAACGGTTGATGGATCAAGTTTTGCGCGGATTACAGGGTACAGAAGTTTTTGTCTACCTTGATGATATCGTAGTTTACGCAAAGAACTTAGAGGAGCACGCGAAAAAGATCCGCAGGCTATTCATGAAATTAGAGGACGCGAATTTGTCGTTACAACCTGACAAGTGTGAATTTCTCAAAACGGAAGTAGCTTACCTTGGGCATGTCATTTCCCAACAGGGTCTTCTACCCGATCCGCGTAAGATCAAAGCGGTTAGGAAATTTCCGAGACCTCAGACGCCCAAAAACGTCAGACAATTTTTAGGGCTTGCAGGCTACTACAGGCGTTTCATTGAAAATTTCGCAGAAAAGGCCAAACCGTTAACAGAATTGTTAAAAAAGAACGCGAAATTTCATTGGGGAAAAGAGCAGCGGACAAGCTTCAGAATGCTTAGGAAAGCATTGTGCAGTCGTCCAATACTCCAATACCCATACTTCGAAAAACCTTTTACGTTAACAACTGACGCCTCAGATATCGCGATAGGTGCAGTATTAAGCCAGGAGTTCGACGGCCACGACCTGCCTATAGCTTATCTTTCGCGAAATCTTACCAAGCCTGAGCGAAATTATTTTACCACCGAGAAAGAATGTCTGGCAATTCTATACTCAGTACTACATTTTAGACCGTACTTGTACGGAAGAAAATTCACTCTTGTCAGCGACCACGAGCCTTTAAAATGGATCAATTCCATCAAAGATCCGGGGCAACGATTAGTTCGTTGGAGGTTAAAACTACGTGATTACGACTACGAATTCGTTCACAAGGCAGGGCGGTTAAATACTAACGCGGACGCATTGTCAAGGAATCCGGTAGACTCTTCGGACTCAGACTCTAGTTCTTGTTCGGAATCTCAGGATTCCGACTCCGTAAAACCGAAGATTCTATCGCTCCGTAATCCATCCGCAGGGGGTGCAAAACCAAAAACATCCGTACCCAAACCTGTCCCTCAACCAACCTCTGACGCACCTAGACGACCAGGTAGACCTCCAGGGTCTAAAACTAAACCGCGTCAACCAGCGACAGTCGATCCAAATGCAGTGGCAATGAATACTCGTCGAAGAGTACAATTCAATGTAGGTCCCTCCACATCGTCTAGCACTAACATACCGAAAGCAAAAGAAACTTCGTCCGAAGTAACGGATTCTGAAGTCTCAGTTTCTTCTGAGCCTCCTGCTTTCAGGGAAAATAGAAGCGCATTACCGGAAATACCACCTGCAGAAACGCATAAGCGTAATCCCATGCGAAAGCCTAGTTCCGTGCCAAGGCCTGTACTTCACGACAATACCGTGACAGAAACAGATACTGACGAACAGACAGACGAACCGATACAATTACCAGGTACAGGACTACACGACAACAGTGATAGTAATGACGAAGTGTTTCTTCCAGACCCAGCAAGGGTCTCGTTTGCAAAATTTAACCAGACACTACTAGAAAAGAGTCAGGTTCTTGACGAGCCTACTGAGGAAGTAATTGAACTCCCTACAAGAATATCTGAGGGAGACGTCATTGATCCTGTTGTTCAGGACATACTTACAGAGTTAGACCCATACGACGTACAGACGAAGGACAGAACTTTGGAGGATCGAATAGATCGACTTACTCAGACTGTACGAGGACTTACGAACGTACACGACGAAACTGTCGTATCTAAGCCACAGTATAAATCAGTATATCTAAGCCACAGTATAAATCAGTATAAATAAATAAAGTATAAATCAGTGTTGCCGACACCTATGCCGACTAGACCTATGGCACTGTCGACACCCTGTGCGTCGAAAAAACGGCGCGAAACAATTGCCAAATCACCTAGGCAATTACTACCACCTACGGACGTGACATTACGAGAACTGAAACCACCTTCCGTGACTAATATACCTTTTTATGAGAAACCATTGAGACCCGTGATATTCAGCGATTTGCCTCGCGAAAATATAAAACCGACTAAAAGACGTTTAACGTATACACGCGACAATTTAACACGAGACCACGACAATTACGTCCATTTCATCTCTTTGGACTATGAGCTAAATTCACCGACGAGTCAATTATTAGTTGACCTGAATTTAATTTCTCCGGAACAACTAAGAGAGGTGAAACCAAAGCTAGCTCAGGTCATTTCCTCAAACATCGGGAAACATCGCGTGTTCAGTGTCGTCATTCAGGATCGTCATTTTGATACAGTTCTTGTTACCAACTTAAGAACGGCCCTTAAGAATTTAAGGATGACATTGACGAAACTAGACGTTAAAACTTTTGGATACCGGAATCCAATAACTTGACAGACTCCCTACCGCAGGGAACTCTTGAGGACATGTTGTATGACATATTTATTGGTTCCGACATTAAAGCCACGGTTTGCTGCGGGAACATAGAAGTTCCGCCTAGAGAATCTCGCCCCGGCATAATCGCGGAATTGCACGGTAGTCTCATTGGCGGACATAAAGGTGTAACGAAGACCTACCACAGAATTCGTGAACATTTCTATTGGCCGGGAATGAGAGTGGATATACAGAATTTTATCAGAACTTGCGATAGTTGTGAACATCAAAAGACGGTTCGAGCTAGGACACGTGAACCGATGGTAGTTACGGATACACCGCTTGAGGCGTTCGCGAAGGTCTCTCTCGATACCGTAGGACCGTTGCCCACAACACCAGATGGCAATCGGCATATCCTAACTATGCAAGACAACCTGACTAAGTGCTGTATAGCCGTTCCAATCCCTAACATCAAGGCCGAGACAGTAGCACACGCACTGGTTAATCACTTAATATTGAAATATGGTGCACCTAAGGCAATACTGACGGACAAAGGGACCAGTTTTATAAATAAGGTTATTGAACAACTTAACCGCATTTTTAAAACCCAGCATGTTACCACGTCGGGTTATCACCCTCAGACCAATGGCGCACTCGAGCGAAGCCATGCGGTACTGGTGGAATACATAAAACATTATCCCGATGATTTTGACGACTGGGATAGACTAGTACCCTTTGCAATGTTCTCATATAACACTTCTGTCCACGAGGCGACTAATTTCACCCCTCACGAACTGATTTACGGGAGACTGGCTAGATATCCGAACTCCTTACCTCAAGGAGACGACCTAGACACGTACAACAGATACTTACAGAACTTAATTACGCGACTGACGGAAATGCAGGTTTTGGCCGGACAAAACACCATTAAGGCTAAGCATCGGTCAAAAGATAGGTATGACGAGAGGTCGCGTCCTTTTAATGGCAAAATAGGCGATCAGGTACGTGTTCTGGTGGAACCTAAAAGGGGCAAGATTGGAGAGAGATATCGCGGCCCCTATAAGATCGTGGAGTTTCTGGAAGGGAATACGGTTCTGCTGGAAAACGAAGATGGAAACCGTTCTTTAAAGCACCTTGATAAAATCGAACGAATGTTTTAAAATATCCTGCGCAAATACTTTCCAAGGGATAACGCTTAAACAATTAAAACTTCCAACATAGCAGCCAGCTGTATTCTCTTATAGAGATCCGAAACTCAGGCAAGGTTAACTCGACCCAGACTCTATTTTATATTTGTATTTATTCTTGTATCTAATCATATACGTCCAGTATATCTCATATATTGCGACATGAGTTACAAGCTCCAACTTCATATGCAAACACCCTTCATCATGGAGAAGAAAAACACCACCACATTGATGGCGTGGGTTCAGATCCCAACTTCTTTCCGCGTGGGTGAGTGACAATCAAGGACATGATGATTCTTCAAGAAATGTCTTACCATCAACGACATTGCAAACAACACCTGACGGAATAAGGGCATATGCAGACCTTTACGTATGAAGAACTGGAGTAAAACCGCATTTTGATAAATTTCTCTAATAGCTTACATCCGAGTCTCAAGACCGCTTTCGCCTAGACGAGTCATCGAGGACGATGACGACTTTAAGGGGGAGGGCTGTTACGTTCCGAGTCCTATTTTTCATTATAAACCCTTCTCTATGCACTCGGATGGTACAGACGCAGAGAAATCTGCGTTCCGAGCTAACCCTCTAATGCCATACGAGCTGTCTTGTTGTTTATTTTATTATTTCCTCCGACGCAAGGAATGCCAGATATATGCTTGCATATATTACGAGTTCTTCTCTAAGCATTCCAAACGTCGTTTGAGAAGAATTTTAGAGTCACGCGTAGGTACCCTTGAAGGCATCATTGTTCTCGACCTTGCGTGTAAACAAACCGATCGGCGAACCTTAACTAGCGACGGCGACGCACGCTAAACGGACATCAAACGACATCAAATATTCGAAATATAATATCGAAGTTTCGAGGCGTTCTTCCAAAATAGAGGAACGTCGAGAACCGCCGAAACTACGTCGGAACTAGGACCGATAGGGTATTCTCCGAATACCCTCACCAGGCGGAAACCGAGGTGACGAGCGAGCGTAAGGCAAAATGCCCATTACAGTTGGCTGCTAAAGCGTGAGGTACGTGGTCGCTGTCCGAAGGGACAATATTTCTTAAATATTGTAAAGGAACACGAGTCCTTGAGATTAGCTTCTCGATAGAAGTATTCCTTGGAAGTTCTTCCCTTTGTTCTCATTTATACTTAGTAATTTCGAGTCGGTTCCCTCCACGATAATCGTTCGGGATTATTAAGAATATTAATTAATAACGCGTTAATTACAGTGTTCGCCCACGGTACATTAGGATACGTGGTAGGTATTAGGTACTGATTAGCATTGTACTAAAGTTTTACTACGACTTCATAGCAATACAAAGCGAACGAGCGTTAGACTTCAACACCACACTAACATCGTCGTAGTAAACGAATTGAACGTCTGAACACCGAGATATACAAACGACCCGTCCATCTTCGTCGTATAAAAAAGGAAGGAAAGAGAGAGAAAGCGGAATCGGTAAGACCTAACCAGTATTCCACGTATTATTGCGGCCCTACCGAATTAGAATCTTGTATTCGCTGGGTAATCCCTTAATTCGGTTGGTCTGAGAAAAATCGAGATGTGCGTTGCGATTTAAGTAACATGTGCGTTCGCGTTCCAAGGTCCGCCAGTTTGTAAATCTGTTCGCTTGTTAATTTTAAACTGTTCGCGCGGTATACTGTGCGCGTGCGCAGAGTTCTGTAAAATACTATACCTAAACTGAGTTTCATACGATACCGTGCATCAAACGAATAGACAGCTCCTAGCGAGTCCGATTTGCCTAATCTATTCGTTTGACAACTAACAGAAGCTGAATTGGTGTCAGATGTGAGACAGGCGAAATATCCAAGTGAGGAACGGAACTGTACGATGTAAAGTTCACACTGTAAAACGACCAAAGTAGATTCGCATTTCGTACAAATTGTTGTTACATTCAATTTCAATTATTTATTGAATATACTTTTCTTTTACCCGAATACTGTAATCAATTATTCATCTGTGTAAATTGTGTATGTCATTAACCTGTATGTCTACGACCCGTCAAGGGACGAGAGCAAAGACGATCTCAAAATTATCCTGTCCGTACCACGAAAGTGAGTGCGTTAGTTTTTAAGTATTCAGAGTTACGTGCGTAGCCCGCGACCATCCGCTCGGCTTCCAAGAACTACGCCCAACGTAACATTCCGAAAAGTTGGGGAAATAGAGACTGGCCATAGTGGTTCTTAGGTGACGAATTGCTCCTATTATAAATTTTTCGATAAAGTAAAACAAAGTGAGAAAATATTAAATTTCAGTTAAAAAAAAAATTAACGATTCATTGTTAAAAAGATTATTGTTATTAAAAACTTGAAAAATGTCAAAAAATAATAAAATGCATAAACATGAAACATTAAAGAAATAGAATTATGTCGGAGACGAGATTGCAATAAACCACCCGAACGTGTACAAATCTTCATTTCCGCTTAGGTGGAAGTCAATTTATTAATTTTCACCTTTTCTTTTGTTTTTCCCTTATTGTCAGCCGCGACTCCGCATATTACAACTTCGCGGTATATGTCTCTTTCATTCCTTCGCACGTGTCGCCCCACTCGCGAAGCACATGGACGCATACACGTGCGCTCTTTCGGCTGGCATCGAGATAACGGTCTCCATCGCCTGACACCGTCTGAATTTACGACCAACGGATCCCTCTCTCTCTTTCCTTCGAAGCGTCACTCTCGCACTCACGGCAGTCTCATCGACGAGCGCTGTACGCATGTGACAGTTGCTTCTTCGTACACCTTGCGCCCTGTTCTCGTACGCGTGCCTTGATGGTGCGAACGGAACGGACCGTCCGCAGAAAAGAGAGGAACGTATACCGCGACGTTGTCTACAGTAGTGATGGAATTTGCGATTCACTTTAGTGAACTGATTCAGTGATTCATCGTTCACCAAAGTGAACTAGTTTATCGAACTAGTTCATTTGAGTATTTGAGTCACTGAATTAATATTTTTCTGTGGAATGTTGAATATTTACCGGTTGGGGTAATTTATAGCAGAGGAAAACACATTTGTTATTGATAAAAAAAATTTATTCAGATAATTCACGGCAATTCGTACATATAACATTCGTAACTGATGTGTGTAAAGAAAATGTATTTCATTAATTTGAATTTTGCCGCCCAAGAGAGTTTTAAGGTTAAGAAACACAACAAGTGCTGATTTAAAGAATCATGTGTGATGAGAAAAATTAATCAAATTTAATTATAATACAAAAAAGTGTAAAATGGAATTGAATCGTTAAATCAACACTTGTTTTTCTTAACCTTAAAACTCTCCATCTTGCCCGCGAAACGCCGCAAAATTTGAATTAACCTTCCAGCGGACGTGCCATGTTTTATAACACGAGCGGGCGCGTGTTGTATTCCGTACAACACTCGTTAAAAGCATTGAAAAAACATGTCCTAGCCAATTTTATTCTAAATTTTAATTAGGTAAAGACATCTATTATTAGTTTAGACTTTATTATGTGTCGAATTGTGCGTTTTATGGCGATCGTACGGCTAAACGTAATAAACGACTTAAAACTGCGGAAAGTCGAAAAAAAATTTTAAATTTTGGATATTGTTACATGTTTTTCAGCGCTGATTTCTTCAGTAACTTCACTAAATATCATTAACACTTCAATCGATTCCTCAATGATATGCCATTCCACTGGTGTTGGTGCATCAATATTTGACTGAAGTACTGCAAGAGTTGCTAATATGGCTTCTTTGAGTGCCAAAAATCGTTTAAACATATCATATGTGCTGTTCCACCTGGTAACTACATCTTGTTTTAGTTTTAAAACAGACGTACACATTTGTTTCTGAGTATCATTTAGACGGGCCAATGCATGAGAACTTCTTTTAAAATATTCTATAATACTTTTGACTTTTGCTTGCAAAAGGAAAATATTTTTTATGCCATGTTGCACAGCAAGATTTAGACAGTGGGCAAAACATCCGATGCTACAATAATTGCACTCTTTAATAGCACGTGTAATACTTGCAGCGTTATCACTCACAACAGCTACTATTTTATTAGCTATGGCCCATTCATTTACTTTTTGTGAGAGACGCATGGACAAGTTTCTACTGGTATGTTTATCGTCAAATTCATCACAACCAATACAAATCGATTTTAAATGCAAATCGTTAATAAAAAAGTGAGCTGTTATTGCCATAAAACTTTGGTTATTAATTGATGTCCAAGTATCTGTTGTCAAACAAATTCTACTTGTCTGATTGATTTGTGCTTGTAATTTTTCACGTATTGTATTGTACAGCTGTGGAATCATACTATTAGATATCGTTTTTCTGCTTGGTAATTTATAACCAGAATTTAACATTTGGAGCAATTTTTGGAATTCCTTGTCTTCAACGATATCAAAGGTATAATACCTAAATAATAATATCAAACATTAGTTTTAAAACATATGGAAATTAAACAATAGTGTTAGTAAAAATATATTTTAACCTTTTAACAATCATTTTAATTAATTGCGCATCAATTTCCTTCTGTCTCTGAAGTGGTACCGGTTTGTTTTGTGGTAAAAAGGATGAAATCTTTTGTTGTTTTTTTTCTGGGTTCTATAGGCCGGGTACAAATTTGTGATGGACCAGGTGCTGAATTATTTTCAGTAAAAGGAATATTTTCGTTATCGATTTCCATGTCTTCTATCTCAGTAATAACATCTACCATGTAATAGTGATGTGTAGTTCCCGAACGAACTAGTTCGATCGAACGATTCACCTACACGAACGATTCAGAACTAATTCACCAAAAAATTGAACGTCGTTCACTAGTGAATCATTTTCTCCGCAGATACCGTAGATAACGGCAGTACCGACGAAGGACACAAACATGTACATATATGTATGGACCAACGAACTACGTGATTCACGATCAGTAATAAAGGGAGGGAGAAATACATATGTGTGTTTATAATTAAAAGTTTTGCCGCCCACCAAATCAATGATAAATGATTATCACAGATAATATATACCATTTTCAATTATATGTCAAATATATATTTAAATTCGATAAATTCGATTCGTGATTGAAGTTAGCAATCTATTTATTATACATTTTTTATAAAATGATAAATTACTCATAAATTAAAAGTTCGTCTAACATTTAATGTAGACATATATACATACATATATGAATAAAGAAATATATTTTATTTTTAGATATTTAATTTATCTAGCATTGTGTCTTCTGATACTGTCAAATGTTTTATTATATCTTCCTTTATTTTTCTCCTTATTCCGCTTATAAGGATTTTTAACGGTAAACACCTATACTTACACGCACACCAACTCATGCTTGTGCGTTAGGTTCGTAGTGGGGGAAGGAGTTTCGGCTCTTCTGCCGCTGAAATTGGGGTCGCTAGCAGACGCAGAATATTTTTCAGGATTTTTCACGAAAATGGACGAAAACACGCATTAGCTTGTCGGATGCACAGGTCGTAATTCTCGACCGATTTTCATGAACAATAGCTCGTTTGAAAGATAAAGGATGATCCATGCGTTCGTGTGAAGCCGAATTTTGATAAAAAATTTCTTTCCATGCGTAAAATTGTCTTGAAGTTTAGCAATTTTTTGAATCACTATTTGTTGATAAAAAAAAGGTTTTATCAAAATTCGGCTTCACATGAACGCATGGATCATCCTTTATCTTTCAAACGAGCTATTGTTCATCAAAATCGGTCAACAATTGTGGCCTGTGCATTCAACGGCGTAAACCCTTCCAAAACGGGGGGTATCCAACGCCCTTAGGTCGTTTATTACGTTTAGCCGTACGATTGCCATAAAACGCACAAAACGACACATAATAAAGTCTAAACTAATAATAGATGTGTCTTTACCTAATTAAAATTTTGAATAAAATTAGCTAGGACATGTGTTTTCAATGCTTTTAACGAGTGTTGTACGGAATACAACACGCGCCCGCTCGTGTTATAAAACATGGCACGTCCGCTGGAAGGTTAATTCAAATTTTGCGGCGTTTCGCGGGCAAGATGGAGAGTTTTAAGGTTAAGAAAAACAAGTGTTGATTTAACGATTCAATTCCATTTTACACTTTTTTGTATTATAATTAAATTTGATTAATTTTTCTCATCACACATGATTCTTTAAATCAGCATTTGTTGTGTTTCTTAACCTTAAAACTCTCTTGGGCGGCAAAATTCAAATTAATGAAATACCTTTTCTTTACACACATCAGTTACGAATGTTATATGTACGAATTGCCGTGAATTATCTGAATAAATTTTTTTTATCAATAACAAATGTGTTTTCCTCTGCTATAAATTACCCCAACCGGTAAATATTCAACATTCCACAGAAAAATATTAATTCAGTGACTCAAATACTCAAATGAACTAGTTCGATAAACTAGTTCACTTTGGTGAACGATGAATCACTGAATCAGTTCACTAAAGTGAATCACAAATCCCATCACTACCATGTAATAACGTAGCTTATGGGTACATATTTTTATGGGCAATTGGAAAGGTACTAGATAGGATATAGTAATATTATATTTTAAATGCTTTATACAATGATACATCATTGCAAATAAAAGATAATTCTGAGTTAAGCTTGGCTAAAAAGATAATTACCAACAAGTTTTTAAAGATTTCATGGTTTTTAACTATTTTCTTAAATTTTTCATGCACATAGAAATCATATGCAAACAATAAAAAATCGCATAAAATTCAGTGCTTTTAAGGTAAATATTGAAATTATTGAAGCCTTATTACTAAGTTAAGGGGATCCAACCCTACCGAATGTTTTTAAACGGGCTTTACATCTGTGACGTCAGAAGCGAGGAAAATGCTGAAAAATAACTAGTTTTACTATTGCAACTTCTGGTACGAATAAAAATCTTCTTGCTCCACGCAGGGTCTCAATTAAAAGATAAAAGTCCAAAGAATGTAGGTCTGGTCCCCAATTCAGACATGGATCATTGTAAAGTAACACAATTTCGCTGCAAACTTGGACCTGTCACTTTTCGATCTCGATGAGATTTCACCATGGCCCCCAGCAGGTGGCCGTCGCACAATTTTGGACAATTTCTCCAATTTTCGAAGTTTTCCGTTCCAAATCGGACCAGAGGCAACTGCTTTGGCATTTTATCTTTCATTTGAGACTTCGCGTGGAGCGAGATGTGGTTTTATCAAACCGTAAAGTGATTAGTACGATTTGGTCAAATTCTCTCGCATTTTTCTTACGGATTGATCCGCTTGGCGCGCTATCATTTACTTCTCAGGATCTTGAAAATAAACAGATATTCTACACCGGGCAGAACGCAAATTGGAGAAATTCTTTACAAAACTTTGCACGTATTGCAAAAAGAAAAAGAATGCTAAGTTTTTCGTCTGTATGCTAATCGCGGAGCAAAACTGACTTTATTATTGAAAGTGTGTGAAATTTGATTGCAATAAATAACAATAATAAGAATTTATGGTTGCTTACGAAGGTTTCGATTATTTTTTGCTGATAATTTTAGATATTTGTTGGGGGAAGGGAAATAAATAAAACCCAGATCCAACCTGCAAAGAAAAACACATAGGCGACAGGCCACATAGCGACCGGTGCAATGTCGCACACATGATATGTATACATAGTTTGTTATTTTACATTACACATAAATCTCTACATAACAATAATATGGAACTTTATTACACATTTATGACACTATACACTGCGATTATACGGATCAAACTTGTCGAATTATTATAGTTTCACTTTTTCAAGAATACTCGATGCACGTACGCGTGTCGGTAATCAACACTCGCCATGTTGCGAAGAAAAATGGCCGGCACGATCTGAAGTTACAGCTTCGATTCCGCTTGCTACAACTTCGCGGTATACGTCTCCCAAACGGTGTCTAGGAACTGCTAGGAACACGGCCGAGATCTAAACGCACTTCGGTGCGCCTTCACGCCCGTGTGCTTCGGTGCGAGCGGGACGGGTCGTGCGAAGAAAAGAGAAGGACGTATACGCGACGTTGTCACGTCCGCCGTCGTGACTGACACGAGAGAGAAAGGAGAGGAGCAAAAGAGATGTCACGTAAAACACACCGACCTGCGAACGTACTGGTAGTAGTAATAATTTCGACTCTACACTTTCCGTGGATATGTGTAGATTTTTACATTTTCGAAAAACTACCTGTCGTGCGCGAAAATATAAAAAAAGCACAAGGAGGATGCAGAACCGAAACTTGTATTACTATCAGTACGTATTACTGTATAGAAGTATTACCGCAGAGAAGAAAAGTTTCATCGCTATGTTATATGTGTCCATGATCATGAAAGTGGCCTAAATAAAAAAATGTTTAAAAAATGAGTTTATCAGTTATTGTGTGTTACATTATTCAAAATCAAAGAATGTGATAAAAAGAAAAAACAGACAAAAATATGATAGACCGCTGTTATAATCATGGACACTATAAGCAGGATATAGAAATAGGAAGGTGAAAGAAATAATAAAGTAAGAGATTTCCAAGCATAATCAATATTTTTTTTTTTTTTTTTTTTTTTTTTTTAATGAGGTGGGGAAATCTTCAAAAAGACACCCGGAAGTCCCATCGGGCGAACCGAAGCCGGACAACCGGGTAGTGTGGGATTTTTACCCACTAAAACCCCACCTCCTCACTCCTCCGTCATTTTTGAAAAACCCATATTCTACAAAGCAATTTATGGTGCTACTCAGGCTTGTTATTCGACGTCATTTTTCTTCCGCTTCTTCCCTGTCGTACGATGCTGCTCAAAGCGCAGTCGTGAATGTGTGACCTTTTTTCAAATTTTCGTACAAATGCAGTTCGTCACGCTGCACTTGTGTATTGTCATACGATGCTGCTCAAAGCGCAGTCGTGAATGTGTGACCTTTTTTCAAATTTTCGTACAAATGCAGTTCGTCACGCTGCACTTGTGTATTGTCATACGATGCTGCTCAAAGCGCAGTCGTGAATTTAAGGTTCTTTTTTTTAGCTTCGCGTGCTCGCAATATATACTCAGGTTCTCTGATTGGCATATTTCTGGTGAGCCGGCTGTCCACTATTTCTGGAACCATGCAATTTTCATAGAATCTTTTTAATTGCTCTTGCATGTTTTGTTTCCAAAACAGATCATCTTTGTATATGCTGATATGTTTTATTCCTTTCGCCGTCCATATGCAGAAAATGCAATACTCTCTACCAGTAATGTGCAATTGTCCTTGTACCTGGTGATAGTATTCGTGGCGTGTATTTACTTCATCTATGTTTCTTCCCTTGAACATGGTATGTATGTTTCCAATTTTTCCGGCGATGGCTTCTTCGGGTGTCTTGTCTTTTGCCGAAAAGAGACACTTTATTTGGACGATTCCGTCGCTTTCAATTAGTCCGTCTGGAGAAGCGCCTAAATATGGAATGTCCTTGTCGATGAATAAGCCGCATTTTTCTACAGTGATTCCCAATTCCTCTTCTAATGCCTTCCGTGCATCATCTTCGTGACGACGGCCGTATTCAATGGCAGGCAGTTTCAGTGGTTGCGGATATAATATCAATTTTACTATCCTTTGGCACAGCGTACTTTCTCTCATACGGCATACTTTGCCAAAGTTGGAAGCAGTTAATAATTTTGTACGCATGTCCTTCCAGATTTCGCTTCTCTGTTGTTCCACCGTTTCTCTTTCAATGTTTTCGCGGTTCGGTTGCCATTCCTGCAATTGTATTTGATAACCTCTCAATTTTATTTCATATGGTGTTTGCTCCATATCTGGTCGTTGAGCGTTCTGTCCATAATCGGCGTCGGGTACGTATCGTTTTCTTTCTTCGTATCGCTGTTTTTTTGCCGAACGCTTCGCTTCCACAGTTCTTGCAACTTTCCGTTTACGACTTTCCTCCAATTGCTTCATAATTTCGGGTGACTCTTTATCCATCGCTGCGCTAAGGTTGCTGAAGCTTGCTTGCGTGTTGTATTGTACAACAGCGGCAGCGCACCTTGCTTCGTACGATCCTCTTTTCGCGAAGTTAATCCGTTTGCCACCAATAAATTTTTATGGCTTTCTGCGCTATTACTGTTCAAGTTGTATATAAGACTCTCCGAATAAGCAGCAGTATATGAAACGGCTTCTTGTATTTTCATATATAATCCATGTTGTCGTAAAAATGGCACAAGGTTTGTTTCACCTTCTTTCAAAGACCCGTCGCAAAAATATCCGAGCTCGGCACAATTCTTGTGTTCTCCATATACATGGCTTGGAATGTTCGACATATTTATTGTGACGGCTTTTCTCTCGTCCTCGACAGAGAAGCTACGCCACAACTTCGGCCGGGGGTCTATCGGTCCTTTTCGATATTAGTCGCGATAATTGCCAGATGGGCGCCAGGTACTTTTGACCCTAAAGTACCAAAGGATTCGAAATGCGCGAGACGACCGATGAACCCTCGGACGGACCGTTGGCCTACGGGCTAGCTCGCGACCCTAATGTTAGAGGGGCGGGGTGTAGCGGGCATGCGGAAGGCGGTAACGGTCAGGTAGGGTCGAGACCAGGATAAAATAAATAAATTTGGGAACTCAGCGGGTACGGTGTAATTGATGCGATAAGACGTTTATTTTCGAACGGTACGCGATACCGGTTAACACCGAGCTGGAATCACCGCGCTCGTTGCTCTCCGCGGGAAACGCCGGATCCTTAATCTAAGTGACTTCGCCCAGGCGGTGGGCCGCACGCTCGTCATATCCCGATGACGGTTAAACGCGGTTAAACGGCAGCTTACCTTGCGAGGTTCTCTTACAGGGTCCGTTACGATATCGGCCCTTGGCCCTCGGTCTCGCAGGACTCTTTCGGCGGCGCAGTTACGAACAATTCCTTAACAATCCATCCCGATACGATACAACGATAATGGTCCTTTGCGACCCGAAATTACAATACAACGTTAATGGTCCTTGGTGACCCGAAATTACAATCCACGGTAAAATCTAACAGACTACGGCACGGTAACTAAAACGCTCGCACGCTACGGCGGCCCTAGGCGAAGTGAGGAGCGGTCCTACTTCCGCATCCTCGCTCCCCCACTTCTAGCGAAACGTCGCCTAATTGGTCGTGGGACCAGCGGCGCATCTTGCGGGCGCTCCGGCTGGTCCCCGCGAATTTTCACCGGCATTTTCGAATTTTCCCCCGACTGCCCCTTGCTATCCCCCGGATAGTGGCTGGTGGTCCCGCAGCAGGCGTCCTCCGGAAATCGGAATCTCCAGGCCTCCCCCGCAGGTATACGGCCGCATCCCCCCGGGATGCGCCTGCCCGCCGCTAAAGGGAGCCTGGACCCCCTCGAGTCTTCCTGCTTCCTTCGGGATGGCATCTGCCCGGCGTGGCGGCCCCTGGCCGTGAAATCGTGGAGGGCACGGCGAGTCTCCCCCGGAGGTGGGTCCCTGACCCCTCGCCGTCCCTCCGATCCACGCCGGTGGATGCGTGGGTGCCCGCGATGTATCCCCTCCATGCGGCGCCTTGCCGCGAGGTTGCACGGCACCCCTGGTGCCGTGCGTTCTCCGAGGGCTCGTCGGGTCTTCACGGAGCAGTTCGGGGGTCCTCGCGTCTGCCGGTGCGCGCCGTACCTCGGCGCATCTCCTCGCTGCTCGACACAGCTCGAGCAGCGGTCGCCATCGTAGAAATTATCAGCGACGTCCGCCTAAAGGTCGGATTCCTATGCCGCGTTTACGCACGCTAGTCGCAGCGGCGTACTAAAAACCGAAACACATGGCGCAGTAACTGAATGGAACCTATTGATGTGCCGACGGGTCAAGTGATGCGACTCGGGTTAGGACGGATTCCTATGCTGCGGCTAGAAGCTTAATTCACGCGCGGTTTTCGTCGGAGGGCCCATAAATTACACTGCTTCGGGAAAAACTGAATGGAATCCATTCATTCGGCTAGCGGCTGGGAAACGGGTGCGACTAGACTGGTCCCTGGAGCAGTCCTGCGATTGCCATCGCATTGCGATTGGAATGTATATGTATCTACGTATGTATATATATATATATACATATACATACATACATATATATATATATATATATATACATACATACATATATATATTACACACATACATATTGGTATGTATATATTAAATTATATACATATAGGTATTTTTTTGTAATAAATAAAATTACGTGTTCCTCGATACCGAACCGAAAGACAACGAATCAAAAATCGAGGAGTTCTCCTCTTCACGACCTGTTGTTTTCTTTCAGTGTCGTGCTCCAATTTTTGTGCGCGCGGATTCTACCAGCGCCTTTCCAGATATTATATAGTTTCCCATATTTATTTTAAGGTTTATGATACGTACGTTACAATCACGAGGCAGCTTTTTCAATGAAGAAGACCCATCTTCTCGCGGGGCATGCAATAAAGAAGTGAATTTTAGAGTCTTTCGTTTCGGTGCATGCCGAATCCCTTGTTTTCGGAAGCGAAGCGGGGGAAAGGGGGGGTTAACGGTGCACATCTTGAGACACTCGACCCTTGCGGAGGGTTCGGCCACTCAGAGCGAGCAGGTCAAAATCCGATGCGTCTACGGCTCGCGGCCCAAACGCGGCATAGGAATCCGACCTTAAGCTCGTGGCCGCTCGGTATCGGCTGTCTTGCCGTCTGACTGCGGCGCGATCGGTAATGTTCGCGCGAGTTCGGAGCCGCTCGCTAGCGGCTCCCCTACTCTTTCCCTACGCTGAATTTCGGTAAGCTGCCGATGCCCGTTTGAACGCGATTCCCTATCCGTATCGCGTCAATTCTAATCATCGCGGTATCGCGACGATCCCTATGACGGTAGCTCCTATGATGACGGTATCGCGGATATTTTCTGTACGGTATCGCGTTAACTAATAGTCGCGGTATCGCGACGATTTCGATAGCGGTATCGCGAGGTTTCTACCCTAGCGTGGGGGGGGGTCACCCAATTTGGGACGTGCCAATTCTGCAACGTCACACTATTTGTAGCTTGATGGCTTTATCATTTGTGGATATCGTCTCCTTTGCTCGATATTCTGCTGCTTTTACGATGGCATTTCGTATCCTGATACCACTATTTTCAATGGTGTTTCTGAGTGCCCCCAAGCGAAGACCTTTTGTTTTAGAAATCTCTTTAATCTTGTTTGTAAGATTTCTTAACAAATGATTCGTACATTCCACTTTCTTCACTTGGTAATTGTACCCCGAATACGGATGTCTCTTCTTTATGCTGTTGTACACGCTGCTATCTCCGTCGCCGATGAGCGTTGAATATATGAGGCCATGCATTTTTACACTGCATTCGAAGCCTGCCACAATTGCATCGGGTTCCATACTTGTGGAACTTTGATTCCGGCCCCAGTTCATGAAGCACTCGTGTTCTGTCGGTTCCATTTCTCTTCGGATTGCGTTCCCGCATACGCAGCAATACTTATTGCGTACACCAATGAAGAATATTTTCTTAGTGTGGTAGCCTACTATGGCACCAACACCTGATGGGGAATTATATTTTCCCGATCTGTAGGATCTCTTCATCCAGCTTCCATCTGCCACGACAGGAATGTGCGGTATGCCTTTTATAAAATCACCTCTTTCCACAGCTAGTCGCTTCTCTTCTGCTGCAGCGACATTCATTTCGTTTTCGGCTACTTCTTTAAATCCGAAAGCAATATTGGAATGATATTTTTGATATGTTTTATCAGACATACATGGAATATTCATTGCTGCGAACAATTCTTGCAGTTGTGAATATCCGTTGCCTGTACACAGTGCTCCAGCTACGGCGCTGTGATTTATGTCCAATACACTGCCGTTATCTGATTCTGTCCATATAGATTCATTGTACAAACACATACGGCATTGCATTTTTACTTCTGTCTGTAGTCCATGGCGTACAAACTCGACGATAATTATGTCTTGTAATCGACATTTCGTGCCTGTACAATGATTACCGAATTTCTGGTGCACTTCGTTCCAGAAATATTGAATGTCGACAATCTGACGGCCCGGCATGTCTACGGGTACAAGTTCTGCGACTTGGAGATCTTCGGTCGTAACTTCTGTCTGCGCTGAGGTCAATGGTAATGCTTCCCTGATTTCCTTCGGTGGCTGTAATTCAATTTCGGCAACATCAAGATCCAGCTGGAAGTGCTCTTCGTCATTGTCTTCAAGGGTGGATAACAATTCTTGCACACATGCAGCTTCCTTTTGCATTGGTGTCGACTGTTCTTTTTCGCGTACCTCCATCGGCGGTTGTGATATTTCGTTCGGCTGTGTTGCATTCAGACGGAACTCTTCCTCGTCGCTACTTTCCAGGATTTTTATTAATGCCTCTTCGGTTAAAGATCCTGTCTGGTTGTACACCGATTTCGAAGCTGCTTCTTCGTTTGCGGTATAACTGCCCTGGTGCAGATTTAATAACTCTTTTTCCACCGCATTCTCGGATGATCTTTTTCTCCTGTAATCGGGGAAAAAAGAACATTGATAAAATGTATTCTTCAATACAATTTTGAAGGATACATTTTTAGAATTATAGTTTAACCATTTGAGTGACACGGTCTTTCCGCAATATGGGTAGCCTCTCAGGTGGAAGGGATTACAAATGTCCGCATTTCTTAATTTTAAATTTTATTCAAGTTGTCCCTACTTTAAATTAAATTAAAAGTCCACTGACAAAAAAAAGCATACGTTTCTAGTTTCTTGAATTTATATTATTCTCCCCTCTAAAGCATTAAAAAGTATCAATTCGATAAGAGTATGGAAAGAAAAAAAATAAAAACAAAACATTTTTTACTATTTTTCTTGTTTTCTTTATCTTTATATGAAACGTTTTTTTCGATATTCGCATATCAATATTATTATTCTTTATAATAATGTAAATAGTTTTTCATCCTTGGGACCCAAAATTATATTTTGCGGGGGACCGAACATTTGTAGTTCCTCTACTGAGTCAATGTCAACAGCTGATGCAACGACTGGGTCGATGAACTCACTTCATTTGTCGCTCGAATACTTGTGGCCACGTGTGGCACTATGGCACTGGGTCACCGAACCGATCTTATACATTATCGAAAAACCAAGTAATTTATGGCAGGCGGTACATTTTATCGGCAGACAGTGCGGTTTATTCTATAAAATATGGCAAAAAATTAGGAAAGAAACCAGGAGTGTAAGGAAAAGCTCAAAACTTACGTACGGTCGACCATGCACGTTGCGGTTTGCCTGCACGGTAACCCTGTTCAGCTAAAGAACCTGCACAGCCAACGAGCTCACACACGTCACGATGAAAATGCATATCAAAAATTTTTACGGCTACCATTACGTTCGTCTGACGGTGTGATGGATCTGCCCTCTCTTATGTTTCTCTCGTTTCTCTCTCCGCCATAGCGTCACCAGTTTTCAACGGCGCGGTATACGTTCCTCTCTTTTTTTCGGAGAGTCCGTCCTGCTCGCACCATCTAGACACACGGACGAGTAGAGGGCACAGGGTGTGTGACGGAGCAACTGTCTCATGCGTACAAAGCTCGTCGGTGTGGCTGCTGTGAGTGCGAGAGTGACGCTCCGATGGAAAGAGAGAGAGGGACCCATGCCGCTTTGTCGACGGCAGACGCCGGAAGCGCACGTGAGTGCGTCCATGTGCTTCTCAAGCGAGAGGGCGCGTATAAAAGAATGGGAGAGACGTATACCGTTAAATTCTATGCCGCGAAGTAGCATGCGGAATCGAATCCGAAAAGGAAACGATATAAGAGGTTAAAATTAAATAAATCGACATCCATTTTATAGAAAAATCGTTTGCGTTTCGAATGAAATATTCATAAATGTCACGAATGTAATGAAATCAGTTCTCAGCTGCACCGTCGAATGATTACAATATGTATTATATATCGATATATATTTTGTTATTTATGTATACGCATTTTTTATAAACAATTTACTTGTCAATCAACATTTCGAATGCAAATATTATCTCGTGCAATTGAAAGTATTATTGTGATGCGATCGTGCACAAGTCAGCCGTCTGACGAACAGCCGTTTTTAACAATATGCAGGACGTTCCTAACGTGTAAGAGTAGCGATTTCTTGCAGAAATGGAATAAATTGACTTTAATTTCTGCGAAAAATTACGCAGATTAGTTGCCTTGTCCTTGTTTATACGTTCTATGATATAAAACATAATAGAAAATGGATTTTCCAAAAAAAGGCTGTTCGCCGGACGGCTGAAGTGTGCACGATCGCAATAATACTTTCAATTGCGCGGTATAATATTTGTATTCGAAATGGTGCTTGTCAAGTAGATGGTTTATAAAAAATACGCATACATAAATGCAATAAATAATATAAATACAATGTATCGTTTGCCATAAATTGCCGTTGCGTCGACAATCCGATTGCTGCGGGTGCAGTGGACGCTCTACTCTCCGTTCAGACTAAACGTCTATTTACACATTTCCGTATCGTCACCCTCCGTAATGCCGTCGCCCATAGTCCTCTGTGCAATTTGAACGGCGCTGTCCGTACTCGTCCGTCGCATGACCACGTCGGCGCATCCTTCTCCGTAAACTTCACCGTAGCATAATTTTCACAGTTTTTGCCGGATTGACCATAGTAGCCAGATGTTTTATTGCCTATCCCGCCGAGCGGTGCAAAAAGGTCGATATTGTGTCGAGGAGCCTTGGAAGGATTTAAGAAAATGTGCATGTTTTCGGCTGGGGAAGAAGAAACAGCGAAGAAATGAAAGAAGGAAAGAAATTTGTTGAAAATAGTTTTTTAAAAATTAACCAAAAATTTCAAAAATGAAACATATATATACATTATCATATATATGTTATATGTCATATATATTATTATATATATACATAGATATACATTATTTCTAAAGTATACATATAATAATATATATGATCGATTCCACGTCAAATCGCACAGCTAAATTCTTCGAAATTCTGATTTTGAGATATGTTATAGAGGGAGGTGAGACAAGCCACCCGAATTTTTTTTTTATTTTTTATTTTGACTTTCGAGGAGTTATGAGACTTTGAAAAATTGGGACACTTTTTCTTCAAACATTTCTAGGCGCGGTCTGGTTTGCCATAGAATAATTTGCTTTTTTAAGTTCGATTCAGAAAAGATTGTAGTTTAACGAGAATTTTCAACCCATTTCAAAAAGTTTATTTTTCAACGCATAATTCATAAAAATAAAAAATAATCGTTAATTTGACAGTCTGGGCCCTCACCGAAAATTATGAAAAAATTATATCATTGTAGCGCGTTTCGAGACGAAGAGTTTGCAAAAAAAGCAGTCCCAAACACGCAGTAACTTCGGAGTAATTGAAGAAAAAGTGTAACCGCCTCGGAATTACTGATTTTGCCAGCAAGAACGCTGAATTGGGAGGTGGGGGTCGTTCCTTCTTTGCGGGAAGAATCGTAAGAAAATATTAAAGGATTATGTTGCGTGTACGCTGTCGATGTAGTTTTAAGACGATGCACGTATTTCGTAAAATAGCCACACTTTCCCTTTACGACACGGTATGGACAATAGTGAAATTTATGGCACTCCTTGCCCTGCGTCTTCGCTAGCGCGTTCGTAGTGACGAAGACCATGCGGCCGCCCCGAGCGCACGGGTATTTTTTGGCTGAATTGACTCCAAATGTGCGAGCCACTACGTTCTACTATTGTAAAAATATCCCTTCCCTAACGAACGTCCTTCTAAGCAAGACCCAAGAAACGCTAGAGCTGGCAGAATCGTTTTTCAAACCGAACGGGTACCATACAGCAACGAACTAACGCGGAGTATTACAGGATATTTGTTACGTTTCTTAATCGAGAAGTATTGGCAGAAGTGCAGCGCAACGTCCGCCGGTGCTCCGAGACGTGCATGCAAGCGCGAGGAGGGTACGTCGAGTCGATCTTGGCAATTTTGGCAATAACAATCGGCCCTTTTCAGGGCCACCAAATATCTCTAACGTAGGTTCAATTACGTTCCTCTACATAATTGTTTTATTCGGAGTTATCGGTGAAAGTGCTCGCGCAGTGAAATGCACGTTCGGTAAAGTGACCCGATTGCCGATCGCCGCTCGACTCTCGGGGGTGTCCGCGTACCTGCGATTAGCCGTGCGCCCTGCCATAAATTAGGCAAGTGCCGTTCCTACTGTGTGTGTCAGTGTCAAGTGAGTTCACAGACCCGGCCGTAAAATCAGCTGTCGAGGCTCTCGAGATTCTTAGGAAGGGCAAAATCGGCACTGTGACCTAGTGCCAATGACCTACTTTCGTCGAGGCAGGGTGATTCGTGGACGAATGGGTGAGTTTAACAAGGCTTTTCTAACGTTAGTTATTATAAATTATTCTAACGATCATTTATCCACCTGAAAACATGGTGTTAAGAGAAACATTTTTTCCACAAATACTACAATCTTCGTTCCTATTGAATAACGGGTAAGAGCATCGGACACAGTTATTCAACGAGTATTAGTTTATTTGAAGGCGATGTGACATTTGCCGTACGCTTCCCTCGATACCCAGGCGATGCACTTGTTCAAGCTCGCGGTCGAGCACGATCCAGAGACCACACTCTCGTTTCGAGCGCGCGCCCGATACGCGCTGGGATTGGCCTAGCCGTTTCGTTAATAACTCAAAAACGAGAGGGGTTACAACATTATTTTTAAGGAAAAACTTGTTCAGAATCACCCCAGCTACCCCTCATTTACCGATTTTAGGGTAGTTACGGGACACCCTGTATAACTTAACGGTATACGTCTCTCCCATTCTTTTATACGCGCCCTCTCGCTTGCGAGGCACATGGACGCACACACGTGCGCTTCTGGCGTCTGCCGTCGAGAAAGCTGCATGCATTTTGCTCCAGCTCCCTAATTTTCTGCCAATGGGTCCTTCTCTCTCTTTCCATCGGAGCGTCACTCTCGCACTTACAGCAGCCTCATCGACGAGCTCTGTACGCATGTGACAGTTGATCTCTCACACACATTGCGCCCTCTACTCGTCCGTGTGCCTGGATGGTGCGAGCAGGACAGACTCTCCGAAAAAACAGAGAGGACCGATACCGCGGCGTTGCTAACGTGCGACGCCATGACAGAGAGAGAAACGAGAGAAACAAGAGAGAGGGCAGATAGATCACACCGACAGGTGAGCGTGCATGTGGTCGTAAAAATTCTCGACAAGCATTTACGAGGTACATTGTACATTTAAGTAATTTGGAATTCTACTTGGTCCGACCTTCATACCGTTGACGAATTTTCGTTCATTTGTTCATTGTATAAGTTGATAAATTACCGATTGGGATGCACGTGAAGTTTTATAGAATGAATAGTATCGGATTCGAACATCTCCCCATTTGGGGTAACTAAACAATGGACGGACGACGAAAAGACCATTATCATAAATGGCTTCTCAACATAGCTGCGTGACTCCCGCTTACCGACGAATAAAGCAATCGCAGAATTGAAACAACACCATAACTATTTAGAAAACAGGACGGTGCCACAAATTAAGATGTTACGGATCCATCCGTCGAGCCGAATTTTTCGATTCTCGAATTTACACTTGGCGACAAGGAGGCGCTTTCTACTCTCTCTTTCTACAGGAATAGGGAATAGCTTCCTTCCTTATTTTGCAACCGCGAGTCGTTTCAACAGCCCTTTCCCATTAGGATCTCACGGCCGCCCGGCGCCAGGTCCTATGACACTTTCGCTCTTTCTTTCACTACACCACCCGTGAAAACGTATAGTGCAAGTTTTATTACATTCGGAACTATTGCAATCTACACAGATAGATGGTCCTAAAATACCGTTCGCTAGCAAATGTGCCGTGCGAAAACTCCTTCCCATTCGGCTGTAACTTAAACCATAACTTAGATCAGGTCTGGGCAACCCCTGCTCATTGAGTAGCAAGGCAACCCGCCGTGCAGCATGCATCATCCCCGCCATGCTTCCCGGTGCGTGTCTAAGAGTGGGACAGGTAGAGAGCGCTGTCCTTCTTTTCGTTCGCACGGCGTGCAAAAGCTGACGGGTGGGGGTACCAAAATCGCGTGAGGAGAGTGAATTTCCCCACGGTTGCCCAGGACTGACTTAGATTATTTACAAACTGTAACTAAAAAGTTGTCCGATTTGTTCCCAGTCCAAACTGTTCGGTAACTGATTACGCACTCTATAACTTGACGTCTAAAGGTCGGATTCCTATGCCGCGTTTGGGCCGCGAGCCGTAGACGCATCGGATTTTTACCTGCTCGCTCTGAGTGGCCGAACCCTCCGCAAGGGTCGAGTGTCTCAAGATGTGCACCGTTAACCCCCCCTTTCCCCGCTTCGCTTCCGAAAACAAGGCATTCGGCATGCACCGAAACGAAAGACTCTCTAAAATTCACTTCTTTATTGCATGCCCCGCGAGAAGATGGGTCTTCTACATTGAAAAAGCTGCCTCGTGATTGTAACGTACGTATCATAAACCTTAAAATAAATATGGGAAACTATATAATATCTGGAATGGCGCTGGTAGAATCCGCGCGCACAAAAATTGGAGCACGACACTGAAAGAAAACAACAGGTTGTGAAGAGGAGAACTCCTCGATTTTTGATTCGTTGTCTTTCGGTTCGGTATCGAGGAACACGTAATTTTATTTATTACAAAAAAATACCTATATGTATAAATTTTATATATACATACCAAATACATACATATATATGTATATATACATATATATACGGCAATATGTATGTGTGTAACATATATATACAGGGTGTCCCGTAATTGGTGTAACACCGGGAACTGGGGGGTAGCTGGGGTGAATCTGAACTACTTTGTCCTTTACCAAAATGTTGGTCGCGCCTTCGTTTTTGAATTATTAACGAAAAACGCTGGCCAACCAGAGCGCGTAAAACTCGCGCGCTCGACCGCGAGAGCGTTGTCTCTGGACCGCGCTCGACCGTAGCCGTGAACAAACGCACTGGCACAGCGTGGATATCGAGGTAAGCGTACGGCAAATGATACATCGTCTTAAATCGAATAACGCGAAATGATTCGATATTCATGATTAACAAGTAAACTAATAAGTCGCGTAATAACTCTGTTCGGCAAATGATACATCGTCTTTAATCGAAAAACGCGAAATGATTCGAAATTCATGATTAACAAGTAAACTAATAAGTCGCGTAATAACTCTGTTCGGCAAATGATACATCGTCTTTAATCGAAAAACGCGAAATGATTCGAAATTCATGATTAACAAGTAAACTAATAAGTCGCGTAATAACTCTGTTCGGCAAATGATACATCGTCTTTAATCGAAAAACGCGAAATGATTCGAAATTCATGATTAACAAGTAAACTAATAAGTCGCGTAATAACTCTGTTCGGCAAATGATACATCGTCTTTAATCGAAAAACGCGAAATGATTCGAAATTCATGATTAACAAGTAAACTAATAAGTCGTTTAATACCTCTGTTCAGTAGTTTTACGCGTTATCCGAATGGAATAGAGTTTTAGTACTCGTGAAAAAAATTATTCTAAATAACACGTTTTCAGGTGCATAAGTTATGTTTAAAGGAAGATGATTTTAATAACTAATGTCAGAAAAATCTTGTTAAGCTCACCCACTGATACAGCGATTAACCTGCTTCGACGGAAGTGGGTTTTTGACACTGTGCCGATCCTGCACTTCAAGGAACCTGTCAACAGCTGAGGCCGGGTCGGTGAACTCTCTTCACTGCACGATCACTTTAATTGCACGCCCGAGCACCTACAAACAGAACTTTTCGAGGGACGATCGTATAAACACTGTTGGAAATGAGAGACTGCCCACGGTAAGAAAAAAATTCACCCACGTTATTTATCGACGAATTAAAATAAATTCACTTGTTCGCCTAAAAATTCACTTGTCTCCGTAATCCAGTAAGTGGTGGCAAGGTAGTGCGTAGCGCACAGCTGATCGCAGGTAAAGCGTAGCGCACAGCTGATCGCAGGTAAAGCGTAACGCACAGGTGACCGCGGGCATACGCGGGTATCCGCGGGAGTCGAGCGACGGTCACTTTATCGAACGTGCATTTCACTGCACCGATACCTCGTAATAACATAATTACGTACAGGAACGTAAATGAACCCACGTTAGAGAGATTGGTGGCCCTGAAAAGGGCCGATTGTATTATGTGAAGAACATATCTTAATGCTCTGTGTATGGTACGATGCGGCTTCTCTCATTCTGTTAGCAGAGTGACTCTGCCAGTTCAAGTGTAGGAGATCTATTGTAACGAATGCGATGGACGTTCCTCATGGAACTTCACGCGATACATGTACGAATGTATTTATTTTAGATTCAATTTAATAATACGAATGTAATACTATTCAAGGTTGACCGTGAGCCCTTACACGCGACTTAATTTATGAAAAATCATTAAACTTTCAACTTTCGATCTTTTACGTCTGACTTTGAGAGAATCCCGTAAACGACTGTTCAAAATAATTTTCGATCGCGCATCGATCGCACGCAGATTCTTCTTCGCCTAACAATCTCCGTCGTCTTGACGGCGGCCGGACCACACACATAAAACGCACCACTGTCGCGACACTCTACACGTCTACTGCATACATTGTTTCGCGATACGATGGATGTTGGTCAAAGAACTGGAGACGATACATTGTATCATCCGAAAAATGGAATGGGGAGAAAAAAACGCTTAAGCTGGCAGAATCGTTTTGAACATCGAAGACGATGCATCGGTCAAACGCAGAGTATTATAATATGTTTTTTGTGTTCGCGCAATGCGGCGGTAACGCATCCGCGGCCGCTGCTCGGTACCGCGAGTTACATCCCGGCAAACAACCTCCAAGCGCGGCAGCCTTCCGTAGGTTGGCTACGCGGCTTTATACGAGTGGCTCGTTCCAACCAACCCGATCATGCGACAGCGGGCCGATCGTGTCGAATACCCACGGCACGGTTGGACGCAGCCCTCGAAGAGTTCGACCGGGATGGTACGCAAAGTGTACGGGACGTTAGCGGGCGGGTGGAGTAAGTAACAATTTTCGAATACATAAACATTTCATAATAAAAATAGAATTCTTACAGTGATATACTTTTCTGTTTCGTTTTAGTATCAGCAGATCCACTGTCCACCGGCTCCTACAGGGTGAAGGTATGCATCCGTACAAGTATGTACGGGTGCAGACCTTACTCCCCAGGGATTACATCCAACGGATGGAATATTCCAGGTGGCTGTTGGGGGAAATTGAGCGGAATCCATCGTTCTGCAAGTACATTTTGTGGACCGATGAAGCCCTGTTTACTCGGGAAGGTTGTTTTAATTCCCACAATTTGCACGTGTGGGACGATGAGAATCCGATTGCGATTCGTCCACAGTCAGCACAGGTCCGCTGGTCGGTTAATCTATGGGCCGGCATTTGCGGTGATTATGTTGTTGGACCATACATGCTACCCGCTAGGTTGAATGGCCCAACATACAGGAATTTCCTGGAGCATGTTCTGCCGGGTCTCTTGGAAGAGATTCCTTTAGAAATCCGGAAGAACATGTATTTCCAGCATGATGGGGCACCCGCCCATTATGAGGCAAATGTTCGGGCTTACTTAGATGAAACCTTTCGCGACAGGTGGATCGGCCGCGGCAGTGCTATACCGTGGCCCCCACGGTCACCGGACATGAATCCGTTGGATTTTTATTTCTGGGGACACCTGAAGGTACGTTAAGTGTACTTTGCACTGTTTAAAAATGATTATTTATGCATTTTGCTTTTTTCTTGATTTTTTTTTCAGACCACTGTCTACCGGGAGCCGGTAGAGACGCGCGAAGAGATGGTGGCGCGATTACACGCAGCAGTCGCCACAATATCCCGCGAATCTTTAAGAAGAGTATGTAATGTGCCGACCCTATTTGTGTCAATTTTCTAATGATAAGTTTAGTGATAAGTTAGTAAATACAGCGACCAATTTGTTTATTACAGGTACAAGGGAACATTCGCCGGCGCGCCGAAGCCTGCGTACAGGTTCGCGGAGGGCTCATTGAGCCCATCCTTGCCACTATGGCTTAAAACAATCGGCCCTTTTCAGGGCCACCAATCTCTCTAACGTGGGTTCATTTACGTTCCTGTACGTAATTATGTTATTACGAGGTATCGGTGCAGTGAAATGCACGTTCGATAAAGTGACCGTCGCTCGACTCCCGCGGATACCCGCGTATGCCCACGGTCACCTGTGCGTTACGCTTTACCTGCGATCAGCTGTGCGCTACACTTTACCTGCGATCAGCTGTGCGCTACGCACTACCTTGCCACAACTTACTGGATTACTGGAGACAAGTGAATTTTTAGGCGAACAAGTGAATTTATTTTAATTCGTCGATAAATAACGTGGGTGAATTTTTTTCTTACCGTGGGCAGTCTCTCATTTCCGACAGTGTTTATACGATCGTCCCTCGAAAAGTTCTGTTTGTAGGTGCTCGGGCGTGCAATTAAAGTGATCGTGCAGTGAAGAGAGTTCACCGACACGGCCTCAGCTGTTGACAGGTTCCTTGAAGTGCAGGATCGGCACAGTGTCAAAGACCCACTTCCGTCGAAGCAGGTTAATCGCTGGATCAGTGGGTGAGCTTAACAAGATTTTTCTGACATTAGTTATTAAAATCATCTTCCTTAAAACATAACTTATGCACCTGAAAACGTGTTATTTAGAATAATTTTTTTCACGAGTACTAAAACTCTATTCCATTCGGATAACGCGTAAAACTACTGAACAGAGGTATTAAACGACTTATTAGTTTACTTGTTAATCATGAATTTCGAATCATTTCGCGTTTTTCGATTAAAGACGATGTATCATTTGCCGAACAGAGTTATTACGCGACTTATTAGTTTACTTGTTAATCATGAATTTCGAATCATTTCGCGTTTTTCGATTAAAGACGATGTATCATTTGCCGAACAGAGTTATTACGCTACTTATTAGTTTACTTGTTAATCATGAATATCGAATCATTTCGCGTTATTCGATTTAACACGATGTATCATTTGCCGTACGCTTACCTCGATATCCACGCTGTGCCAGTGCGTTTGTTCACGGCTACGGTCGAGCGCGGTCCAGAGACAACGCTCTCGCGGTCGAGCGCGCGAGTTTTACGCGCTCTGGTTAGCCAGCGTTTTTCGTTAATAATTCAAAAACGAAGGCGCGACCAACATTTTGGTAAAGGACAAAGTAGTTCAGATTCACCCCAGCTACCCCCCAGTTCCCGGTGTTACACCAATTACGGGACACCCTGTATATATATAAAAGATTAAACTGTCAATAAAAAAATACATGATTGTCAGATAATGTTTATAAATCTTTTATGAATGCAGCCGAATTTGTCGGAATGCGATATTGTTAATAGTTCGGGAGATATGAATTTTTAAATATAACCTTACCTAAAAGTTTGAGCGGCTGTAACTCAAAAAGTTTTCAAAAATTCGAAGTTTTTTTTTAACAAAATTTTTTTCTCCGCGAACACCACATGGTCACAAAAATTCATCAAAATTCTCGACCATGTGTGTAAAAAACAGTTTTTTGACGCGGAATGACCCATACGTAACTATAACAAATCTACATAAATAGTTGCGGATAGCAATGGATAGCAATTTTTTCAATTGCTTATAGACACTATTTTGACAGTAAAAAATCGAAGGACGACAATGCAACTAACTACAATGTAGTCACTGTGCGTCGCGTCGATTCCGCGTCAAATCGCACACATAAATTTTTCAAAATTCTGATTTTGAGATATGTTGTAAAGGGAGGTGACATAAGTTATCGAAATTTAATAAAAGCTTTTATTATGATTTCGAGGATTTCGAGGAGTTATGAGATTTTGAAAAATTGGGAAATTTTTTCTTCAAACATTCCGGGCCGTGGATTCATTTGGCATATTCTCTGTTCAGACTAAGTGTAAAAATACATCGAAGAAATTTGCGTCCGTTCTGCGCATCTTCCCACTCCGCCTACAATAATCGCATTGTATTGGCTTATCGCTCGCCCCACTAAACGTTGACGCGCAAGCGTAATCATTGCTGACGTCATGCCTAATGAGCGGTTCCCTATTCAACGGGTGTCAAAAAGCACGTGTACCGGTTTTGACCACGGGCACAGGGACAAAAGGATTTTCGCGGACTTATTTTGGCGGACTTTTAGATTTTCGAACGAGTGGTTTGTCGTCTTCATTGTTAAGGCTTCCATAAAACGAGAAGTTCCATGCAGCCACGGCTAAACATTCATAGTGCTTGTTAAGCAGACACTCTTAAAAAGTGTTAAATAAAAAGTGCTAATTGTTAACTAATTAATTAATTATTAACTAATTACTTAATTAATTATGTGTTAATTACAAAGTGTTAATTTATTCAGCGTTAATTACAAAGTGTTAATTTATTCAGTGTTAATGAAAAAGTGTTAATTTATTCAGTGTTAATTAAAAAGTGTTAATTTATTAAGTTTTAATTAAAAAGTGTTACATTAAGAAATGGAGAGGAATGAAGAGGAAATGGATCCACAGCCTGGCCCAGCAAACATAAGTCCGCCAAGGAGGCATATATCAGGACAGCCCGTAAGGTCAGGGCAACAAAATATCATTGTAAACAATTATAAATATATATTGGCAGAAAAGCCAGAATTAACATATTTGCAAACGATTTTCCAAGTGTCAAAGATGAGCGGTATTGGCATTAGTACTATCAAGAGGACAATCGCACAATACAAGAGGACAGGGACCGTCACTTCTCCCAACAAGAAGAGGATGCGTTTGTGCAGGATGGACCGAATGTCCGAAGAAGAACAAAATGCTGTACGCAAAACCGTACACAGTTTTTGGCTGCGGAAGGAAATGCCAAATTTAGATAAGATATTGTGTGCGGTAAATGAAGACCCGGACCAGGACCATTTTACCAGGACAACCCTGTACCACACTTTGAAGAAGATGGGCTTCAAATATACGAAACGCTCAAGAAATAGTGCGTTAATCGAGAGGAGCCATATCATATTATGGCGTCAAGATTACTTGGAGAAGATCCGAAGGTACAGGGACGAGGGCAGACACATTTACTACCTCGATGAGACTTGGGTAAACAGTGGAGACTGTAACCAACAAATTTGGCAGGATAGCACCATTAGATCAAGTGCAGATGCACAAAACAGGGTTTTATCCATTGGCGCACCTGATCCCGCAGGAAAGGGTAAACGCCTTATTGTGCTGCACATTGGATCTGCAGATGGTTTTGTCCCCGGGGGTCTTCTCTGTTTTGAATCTAAGAAAAATTCAGCTGATTATCATGATGAGATGAATGGCGCCACATTCTTCGAATGGTTTGAAAACGTTTTACCGAAATTGGAAGATAATTGTGTCATTGTTATGGACAATGCATCTTACCATTCTGTAAAACGTGATGTATATCCCACGAACGCGTGGAATAAAGCTGACATCTCACAGTGGCTCAATGCCAGAGGACAGGAGATTCCACCAGGCCTCATGAAAGTAAGACTATTTGAGCTGGTGAAGCGATTAAAAACGGACCAGAATGTATACGTCGTAGATGAGTATGCAAAAGAAAATAATAAGACTGTGTTACGTCTACCACCCTACCATTGCGAATTGAATCCCATAGAACTGGCATGGGCAATGGTAAAGGGATACGTAAAGGCAAGGAATACTACCTTCAAGACGCCTGATGTAAAAAGATTGCTCCTAGAAGGACTCGAACATGTGTCTACTGAGTCGTGGCAGAATTTTATAAGCCACGTGAAGAAAGAAGAGGAGCGATTCATGGAACTAGATTACGCCGTCGATGAAATGTTGGAAGTGAATGAGGAGCCTGTCAGTGACAGTGAAACTGAGTCCGACAGTGACTAAGTGTAAAGTGCAATTGTAAATATATTATAAATAATGTATATATTGTATATATTGTAAATATTGTAAATAATGTTATTTTGTAAAAGAAACATTGACGTTGTTGTAAATGCATGTCTATCTTTCTTCGGGTCTTCAGTCGCAGCAACCTCCACGTGGTAAGACCTGGGTCAATATCATTTTTCTGTAGTTGTCACTAATTTTACTACATCTAAATCAATTTATTCATTATTTACTATAGATAAATATTATTGAGCGAATTGGCTGCGAATGGATTCACAATAAAGTACTCTTTTTCAAACATCAAAAGTTGGTTTTTCATTCCAGGTATCACGTTCCCAAAGAAATTAAATACTTATTCGAATTTGATTTGTTATTCATTTAATTAACTTATAACTCACTCAGAAGAATAACAAATAATGCGAATAACAACTCGAACAGTTAACGGTACAACTCGCGAAATGCATAATATTGTCTCACTGAGTATGTGAGCAATCATGGCCGACGGAGTGGGGCAACGGGTGGTAGAGTGGGAGTCTTGGACCTCGCGACGGTTCCCAAACTCAGTCGAGATGCGCAAAACGAGGTTACTCTTAATCTGAACAGAGTATAGAATAGTTTGCTTTTTTAATTTATATTGAGGAAAGACTGTAGTTCAACGAGAATTTTCGGTTAAGTTGAAAAATTTTGTTTTTTAACATCTACTTCAAAAAAATACAAAAGAATGGTTCATTTAACTGTCAAGGAGGCCAGCGAAAATTATGAAAAAATGATATCCTTGTGGCGCGTTTCAACGCGAACAGTTTGCAAAAAAGAACAGAGTGGAACATTAAATAACCTCGAAAAAATTGAAGAAAAAGTGTCGCCGCCTCGAGATTACTGATTTTGCGAGAGGAAACGCTGTACTGGGCACGGAGGGCTTGGCATGCAGGATCACCACCATGTGCCACCCTCTGTACCTCATAGGTTAAAAAAACACACAACGAAAGCGCCGAAAATTTTGAAAAAACTACAAGTACGCCTTGATGATGCATATAGACGATTGTATGCATAATAGTTTGGAACTCCCACGTTTGTTCGTGCAAAAAATTGTTGAAACGGATCGCGCTCGGGTACGACGCTTTGCGATACCGCATGTTTCGAATTTTGAACAATGTAAGTGTTTTAGTGTGGAAATTTGACATTAAAAAAATATTCGTAATCTTATTGTTAACCGCCTTATGCCTTTGTCAAAGTACTTACTTTTTCCAATGACTCTTAGATCTTTTAAATCTCCATGCTGTAAGCTTCCAACGGGTTTTCTTCCTTTCTTCTGGTTTCCTTACAGCACTCTTCTTTTTTCCATTTTTCATACACTTTTCTTCTTGATGATACCCCTAAAACACACGAAAAACACCGCACACACGACACACCTCGGTAAAACAATATTCAAACACAAGAAATGCAATAGCACTTTCTGTAGCTGTAATCTGAATACAGTCCTATCGCGAGGAAAGAAATCACGGTACTGATTATAGGCGGGAAAAAAGAAGAAGACGCTTCTGTCCTTTCATCGCTCCGTCGCGGTCCCACTTGCCGAGACCCACCGACAAGTGGCGTTATTACGCGAGTGCTAATGATTAAAAATGAAATAACTAACAAAGAACTAATATAGGATAGAAGAAGTGCGTTCGCACTGCTTGAGACGCAAACGGTTGACAACAATGTGTTTATAATTTGATACTTATGTACTTTATTATAAACTGATAATCGAAGGAACGTCTGTCGGCTATGAAAAACCGTTAAAATTGCCGCGAATAAAAAATCGGCCCTTGCGTATATCTGCCGATCTGTATTTTATAAACAATAAGCCATCCAACTGGCTCCTTGGGCCATTCGTTATCTATCAAGGGATGACTCATTGTTCCCAAAACGTAAAACATCGAAGCATTTTTACCATCACATCAAACCACCCTTTGTAAGTGAAATGAACATTTCGTAGAACAAGAAGCTTGAACGCCATTGGTTAACCAATCACGGCCATTTGCATACTTCTTGCAACATAAAAGTGTCTGGAAGGGGTATTTGCGCCGCTCTTCTCTTTCAGTTCGTTTAGTAGACCCTGAGCCTTCGAACAGATTGGTACGTAAGTCTTTTTATAGTTTTTTAACACTATTCCTACCATAACCAGCTAAATGGCCGATTCCTAAATTTCGTCAGGAATTTCGCACGATCCCGTACTTCCCGATTAACGCTTTTGACGAGATAAATTGATAATCGATTTCTCGCTAACCGGTAATAGCCGATTAATGCTTTTGACGATAATGTGGCTTCCTAGCACCAATATTTTGACATTCTAGGCGAAATATTTTGTTTTGCTTTCCAATCGAAGTGGATGTTTTTTACTACACGTTCTTCCTCAATCATTGTGTGGCGTGCAATGTTTTTCTAACAAACCACGAATGATGTCTTCTTTCATTCGTAAATAACTTTTATTTTCTTCGTGGAGGCATTTCCACACCACGTGGGAATTACGGATTGCTATATCCAATAAATGCAAAAAGTACTTCTTATACCGCATTGTGCTCTTACGTAAGGAATAACATCCTTCGAGGATTTGATCCAAACGATCCACACCACTCATGTACTGGTTATATAAAATATATTCATCTAGAATGTCAAAATATTGGTGCTAAGAAGTCAGATTATCGTCAAAAGCATTAATCGGTTATTACCGGGTCGCGAGATATCTCGTCCAGGGTAACGAAAGAGAGACCGGTCACTTGGCGTATAATAATAATTATAATAGTAATGTAATAGGTATACGTGAAGTGTACGAATAGTGTTAAATGCTTTAAGATTGTAGTTATTGTATTTTATTTTATATTTATTATGCCTTTGTAAAATTTTGTTTCCTTGTTTTTGGATATCTTGGAAACATTCCATCAACAGCAATGGAAAAAGAGAAGATAAGCAAACGTAAGTACACCCGTCCCTTAATTTATGCGACACTTTTTTATGCGAGTATATGTTTTACGTGCATTGCACATTGCATGCATAAGTAATTGTCATCATTGTTTTCATTGTTTACAGACAGAAAAGAGCTTCACCGAGGTGGTGGCTACACCCCCACCGAAGTCTGCGGGGGTAGCGGCGAAACCCCCGGCCGCGAGTAAAACCCCGGCGGCAGCAAAACCACCGGCGGTAGCAAAACCCCTGGCGCCGGCGAAACCTCAGGCGGCGGCGAAACCTCCGGCAGTGCCGAAACCCCCTGCAGCGGCAGTGGAGGTGCCAGCCGACGAGCCCGCCGCGGTTGAGGCGACCTTTTCCGTAAGTATTCTACCTATATGTATAGAGAAAAGGAACAACGTTCTTTGCACTTTTCGCCGGATAACAGTCGAATCAGAGATTCGACAACTCCAAAGAAGCGAACGTCGGGAAAGAATAGAGTTGTTCGATAATCACCTCGTACGTTGTCCGTTAGAAGTTATATTTTCGCAACGCCCGCCCGCACCAAAAGTAGATTTTTCCAATATCGCAACCCTAACCCATCTGTATTGGAAAACAGTGCACTAAATAATAATAGTTTTCGTCAGTTGATTTTTTGTGGCTGCTGGAAGCCAATCGACTCGCGAAAATAATTATGATTCAGGCATGTTTTTTCAATACAGATGGGTCAGAGTGATATTATTCGAAAGATTCATATTGGGTGCAGTTGGACACAGTAAAAATTTAGATCCTCACGAAAGACATCCGAGGGCTTCGAATTTTCGAATGGCTCGATGTATTCGAGCTTTCTGAATTCTCTAATAATAATCCTTTTGAAACAACAATAAATCTTAATCCTAAAACCTAAACACTGTCAAATAATGTATACATGTATATGATTTTACAGGTCACACTACGCCAAATGAGGGCACAGCTGTGGCGGGAGGGGTACCGGCGGAGCCGTGGAGGTCGCCGCGGGGGTCGCCGCTGGGGTCGCCGAGGAGGTGGTGGGCGCGGGGGTGGAGAGGGCCGTCGGGGGGGGGGGGGGGGGTGACGGCCGTCGGGGGGGTGACGGCCGGGTAACCGACACGAACGCCGGAAAAAATGTATTTATTTTTTATAATTAAGTAATGGAATAAAAAAAAAACTTATATTTTAGTTTGTTTACTTTGTATTAGTTTTTTTGTTTCTTCTCTCGTATCTTAGAATTTCATATGTCATCTTATTCATAATTTTTATTCTTTTGCGTTCTCTTATTAAGTGGTGTAGTATTTCTTTATTCTGCATCTGCTTCGTTTTATCTGCATGTATTAGTCTATCTATGTCTATTCTATCTCTCCTAGCTGCCTCCACTTCTACTGTCTCCATTCCGATCATTCTGTGATATGCCTCTATCTCTCTTTCTCCCACCTTGACTTCCTCTTTTTTCTCGTTCACTAATTTGTTTCCAACATTCTGTTATAACTTTGTTCTTGCCTTCTGTTGTGATTTTTGCTTCATTCTTTGGTGCTCTTTCCCCTGCATCCATTCTTATCTTTCCAGTGTTCGTGTCCTCCAGGGTTATATGTATATATGCCGGCATATTTATATCCAGACCTAACATCCATCTGATATATTTCTCTTGGATCTTTTCCATTTTTCCTCTTTCGCTCCACCCTCATATCTTCGCTGCATATGATAAAATACTTTTGATCAAACTTCAAAACAGCATTACCTCTTCTCAACGTTTCCTATAAATTTTCGTTTGCGTATTCCCCATACTTGTGCCATGCCTATCCTTGGCTTAGTGACTGTGCCTTTTCTGCGTGTTTCGCTGTTTCCACTTTTCTGAAAGTGAAATATAAGAAATTTAAATTTCTTCGCCTCTTCTACTTTTTCTTGTCACCATATCCACATTCCTTTCGTCTTTTTTCTTCCGCCGTTTTTAAATAGTGGCACCTTTGAATACAATATATAGTATTTGCTATATTTTGATATTATTTATTTTTGTTTTCCAAGAGTTTGTGATGGGATTTTGTTTTGGTAGTGTGGTCGGCGGAAAGAATATATATTTGGTACACTGAGTTTAGATTTATTTGAGAACAAGAATAAGAGTAAGACTATGGAGCGAGAGGCGACTGTGCGTTACGATGGCTGTGACGAGAGTGATCTCGAGAGATCTGCAGCGGGGCCGCGCAGCGGTGGGCCCCGCTGCAGGTCTTTGTCTAAAAGTCCTGGCGTCAGCATTCTTAGAATGAGTGACCTCTTATAGGCGATAAGCGCCGTGGGACCGGATGTGATTCTATGAATTATAATATCGGAAAGATGTACAGGACGTTACACTCCCCCTCTTAGGAAAACGATGCTCCTGCGTCGGATTGATTTGTAAGAATTTACAAAATGGGAACGGGTGCGAGCGATGGCTCGCTGTGGGTGTGTAGCGAATGATTTCGGGCGGTAGCTCGTGGGGTGTGTGTTGGGCGGTCACAAGCGGTAGCTCGTGTGGTGTCATCAGTGTGGCGGGCGATCACGAGCGGTAGCTCGTGTGGTGTCATCTGTGTGGCGGGCGGGAGCCCGCTGAGTCTTCGGTCTGTCAGTTGTCTATTGCGTATGATGGTGTGTATTTATATCCAATTTGTGACGTATCCGTATCTAGGTGCGTTGGCCTGTGTTATGGGTGAGAATTTATGTCCAAATTTCCATTTTGTTTGATTATTTTCTGTAACATCTTTTAAATTTTCGTTAGTGTGATTGTTGTTAGTAGGTGGTGGGTGGGTATGAAAGGATGTGATGTGGGTTGTTGATTTAAAAATTTCATAGTGTTGTATTGTTCTACTTATTTCCGTAATTCGGTTTGTCCTTTTGATTTATTTCCTTTTCCTATTGTATTTGTATTTTATTGCTTTTGTTCGTTCTATTATCCAATTCTGTAGGTGTTGTACTATGTCCTCATTTATTGGATATGTCCGAATGTATCTTTTGCTATAACTTTCCTGTAACAGTCTACATCTATTGCAGAGTTGGGGTAGGATAGAAGGATGTGGGTTGCTGGTGATTGTGGACTTTCTGTGTGTTGATTGGAAATATTTTGTGAAAGTTATGTTGCTTTGACTTAAATGTTTTTATAAAAAGTGGTAGAGAAAGAGAAAGAGAAAAGGAGTGAGAAAAAGAAATTTGAATTGATTGTATGGAGTCGTGTGTACAGCGTCTGGTAGAAAAGGGTCTGAACATGTGACTTCCATTTTTCCAAATATGACAAATGTTGATTTAAGTGGGTCATTTTATCGATTTCTTTTGCTTTTACGGTTACTGTTTCTAATTTAACTCGTGGTTATTGGAGATTATGTACAAGTTTAAAATTATGAGTTACTGATCCTAATTCTTAACCAATAAGTTTAATTTGTTAATTGCATTTCTCGTTCTGTATTGCCATTTACGTGTTGGTCTAAATTTGTCTAATTGCAAATATATCGTGTATTTTCGACTTTGCATTCATTCAAATTTATTAAATTGAAGAAAGTTTCAAACGTAGAATGTTTTACAGATTGACAGATGTTCGTATGGTTTGTATGGTATCATCCATTTTTTTTTATATGAAAATAATTACAAACTGTATTTGGGACTGTTTTTTTTTGTTTTTGTATTAACTGGGCACTCAGTAAAACTTGTTTTGGATTTAGAATTTGTGGGTGTATCTAACCGATTTTTGCAAAAAGAATAGCGACTATGAATTTGTTTGTGTCTAATTCCAATTCTGCCAGATCTTTATTAATCGGTGTTGTATTTTTTATTGTTTCCTGGTCATGCCGAAATGGGTGCGTTTGGTTTTTATGGACAAAAGTGTTGTCTACTTTTTTTTTCAATTGTTTTTTTTTTCAATTGTTTTCTTCGAATAACCTGAAAAATTTTTTTCTTTTCGAAATTTGTCTTTTAGACCGAAAAGTATGAGGAGACTTGTGGGTAGGAAGGGTTAAAGAGTATTGTTGTGAATATTGAGAGAGTGAAAGCAAAATATGTTTTGAAAGTAAAGTATGAAACTATTATGAAAGCGAGTTGTCGATTTTTTTGTGTGCGTTTCCTTGGACATGCTGGGTCGTGTTTTTTTTCTTGTGTGGTCGTTCGTGGTCCTTTTGACGTGCCTGATTGTGGATCTGCTTATCATACAGCAGGGACGGCGAACTGGGGCTCAGAAGAGCAATTGAGGGGAGGGCAGCTCGGTTTGGCTACCACCTCCACCGGTACTTTGTCACGCGTTTGTTCGCGCGAATCTTTTGTTTTCTCGTGTCCGTTACCGTTGCGATGACGGGGACAGTTAAAGAACGAGCGTCGAAGGCGATTGATCCCAGCGATTCTGACAGGCTTTTATCCATATCACGTAACATTCCTGTTTCCTTCCTGACTTTAATATTAAGAATTTATTGTACAATCTGTATTATAATCCATTGATATATGATATGCTTTGATTTTGATCGTGATTGGATTATTTTCGAATTATTGCGTAATTGGATTCTTTTATTTGTGAATTATTCCATATTAAGATTCTGCTGCTTTTAATTAGTAGATCTACAATCATAAATCAATGGAGCAGAAAGTGCAATGCAAAAAGAATAGGCAGGTTCGCAGTCAATGGGAAACTGACTATTTTTTTACGATCAATGCTGATTCTCTGCCAGTGCCTTATTTGTAAAAAAGTAATGCTAAATTCAAAATCGTTTAACATTTCGCGTCATTATACAGCTTGTCACGGAGATGAATATAGCAAGATTAGTAAACATGATAGATTGACGATTCTTCGCGATTTAAAAAGTAAATTACATACCGAACTTTCGCCGGATGCTATGTCAATTCACGAGGAAATTTTAACAGCTTCATACGGTGTATCTTTGCAGTTAGCTCGCGCAAAGAAATGTTTTTCAGACGGTGACTTTGTAAAAGAGTGTGCCATTATTATGGCACGTGCATTCAATTTTAAAGCAGTTGCCGAACATTTTAATAAAGTCCCACTTGCGCGTCAAACAGTGAAGACTAGAATTGAATCTATAGATATACAATTAAGAGACAAATTAAAAACTTTACTGAGCAATTGTCGCTATTACTCTCTATGTTTGGATGAGAATACTGATTTTTCCGACGTTAGTCAATTGATTATATTTGTTCGAGCAATCCAGGATGATTTTACCATCCATGAGGAATTATTAGATTTAGTGTCGATGCACGGCACTACCAAGGGCATCGATATTTTTAACGCGGTTAATGAGCATGTCAAAGAATTTGTTAGTAGTTTTGACAAATGCTCAGCTATTGTTACGGACGGGGCACCAGCAATGATCGGTAGCAAACAAGGTTTTAAAGGTATCCTTAGAGCCAACGGTGTAGAATGCAATATGTTTCATTGCATTATACACCAGGAAAATTTGTGTGGGAAAATAGTTCGATTCTCGTCGACGATGAAAATCGTCACAAAGGTCGTTAACATGATCCGCGGTGGTAATCGAGCACTTTCCCACAGAAAATTTAAATCATTCCTGGAAGAAGTAAATTCTGTGTACGGTGACATTGCTTTGTACTCTGAGATTCGGTGGCTTAGTGCAGGAAGAACACTGCAACGCGTATTTTCGTTGCGTAAGGAAATTCCAATTTTTTTGGAAAAAGAAATTAAAAATTCCGTTGATTTGCAAAATATATTTAAAGATGTATCGTTTTTAAAAGAATTAGCTTTTTTGACTGACGTCACCCAACACCTTAATGATTTAAATTTGAAATTGCAGAAGCGCGGGCAAATAATTTGCGACTTAGTTAGTTCGATTAACGGTTATCGCAATCGATTTGGATTGTTTGAAACCGAAATTTCCAGGAATGTATTGTACAACTTTGCTAGTTGCGAGGAGCTGAAACAAGACCTTTCAGCTTCGGATGCAGACTTTAGCGGGTTTGCATCCATATTGCGAAGTGTCAATGATGAGTTTGACTCCCGCTTCAAAGATTTTGATAAAATAAAAGGGGATATTGGTATTTTCCGTAACCCCATGAAAGTTCCAATTTCGGATCAAAATTTAGAATACCGTATTGAATTGTGTGATTTGCAAGCCGACACATTTTTCATCCACAGTGATGCAGTCGGCATGGATTTTTTTAAACTTTTGCCGGAGGATAAATATCCTAAACTTAGAAATCTTGGCCTAAAAATTTGTTCAATGTTTGGTTGCACTTATATGTGTGAAAGTTCGTTCTCATCCATGAAGAACACTAAAACTTTGCAGCGAACGAGAATGACAGACTCCTCATTGTCACATGTAATGCGAATTGCTTCTAGCGAAATACCGGTTGATATACCGGCTCTCGTTAAGAATGCAGTTCGACCGCAAATTTCGCACTAGTATCGTTGTTAGATATTAAGTATTTGCATGCCGTTATTTACCCCTAATATTAATTGTTTTTGAGTTTCAGACAGTGTAACCCTCTCTAATGATGAGTAAAACGGAATGAATACATGTATATTATTACCCGTTATCTGAGGAGAGTTGAGTTTATTGTGTTAAGCGACGTACCGCTTTCTCTGTCTTACGCCATTCCACAACGCGCCTTGTCTAAAAACAAACGAATGCGACGGTCCTCTACGGTACGCGATAGAGTGCTGTCTCTCTCTTCCTTAGGCCGCTTGCACCAGAAAAAGTGGTAGTGGGGGAAGCAAAAGCGGCGGGGAAAGGTACGCTTGCACTCTGTTCGCCGTCCCTGTCATACAGGGTCGTGGTTCCTTGGACGTTCCAGGTCGTGGTTTCTGTGTATCAACTGAATTTGTAGTGTTTATTGTGTGTGTGTCGGTGATCGGAAAGTGGGCTCAATATCCGGTGATGCATGCTTATTGCCTGGTACTCTGCTCTCATAATTTCCGTTGTTTTGGAAGAGATTTTTAAAGTGTTATTTTCACTTAGATTTTCAAAGCTTTGTACCACTTTTGGCAATTTATTGACGTCTGCGTTTATTCTGTCCGGCGTTTCTTTACATGCACGATGTTTAGAAGGGGATCTAAAATTCGGTTCCACAGATGGTAGTGTGGTATTATCTCCGATATTTTGTGGCGTTTGTAATGATGGTGACCATTTTTTAGGCGGAGGTCTGAAATTTGGTTCCACAGGTGATATTGTGGATTGATCTCCGATATTTTCTTCCGTATGTGGTGACGGTGACCATTTATGTGTGTACGTCGGCAATCTAAAATTCGGTTGCACAGGTGGTAGTGCAATTGTATTATCTCCGATTTCTTCTAAAGTTTGTGGTGGCGGTGACCATTTTTGTGTGTGTATGTGTGTATTCTCGCAATTTGTATTTTTTCGATGTGTATCGCGGTCTTCTGCCGCTGCGCTGCTACTTTTGTTCTCCTGTGTGTACGTATCTCCAGGGTGAGCGTCCGGTAGATGTGTGCGTAACTGTGGAGTTGTTCTTGTAGCGTGTGCGCTGCCTTGTGACGTAGTGTTGCTAGTCGTGTTTTCCCGTGTGCGTGTATCTCCAGAGTGTGCGTTGCCGTCTGTGAGCGGATAAGTACATCGCTGTAGGGCGTGTGCGTCTGGTAGATGTATGCATGACTGTGGGAGTGTGCTGCTAGCGTGTGTGCTGTGTTCATTTCATTTGTTCAGAGTGTTCTCGTTTTTCCTATATACCTTGCGTTTGGTCTGATTATCTATTTGTGAATCCTGGTCCGTTGTGCCCTTTGAGCGTTTTCTGGTCGTTTTCCATTGTATCTGTTCGACTTCGTCGCTTGACGATGATATGTCGCGGTTGCTCTCATCTATAGTGTGTGTGGTGTGTTGTGCCCTCTCGCTCGCTCTTGTGTTGCCGTTGTGTGGTTTCTTATTTGTGTCAGCGTCTGTTTGTGTTTTCGTTTCGATGGGGATGTGTGGTCTTTTCTGGGGTGTTGGGACAAGATTTAATTTTCCGGATTCGTGGTGAATTTCGAAATCGTAGTCGTTTAATAAAATTGGTCTTTGAATAGTTTTTTGTTTTAAAACATCAAATGCATCCTCATGTTCATTTTCATTATACAAATTGTTTTCCTCAGATATATCCATTGCCAAACAGTCTATAGGGTTTATACCTCGAAAACTTTTTAAGCGAACATGGTATCGATAAGGACTTTTGACACGTTGTTTATAACGACGTTATCAAGAAGTATGAAAAAATTGAGCCAGATACTATTTTTTCCGAATTAAAATGTTAATTTCACTGGCTTATGAAAACTGGAAATTAATCTCGCAAGCCAGGTTGGATGGGGATAGGGGCAGGCTGAAGTCATAGAGCATTTTTTACACATTATTATGTATATTATACAAAATTTATATACAAAATTTATTCACTAAATACCAAAAATAAAAGTAATGATACAGGGTGCGGACTCCCACATTTCAAAAAATCATTGAGGCGTAATCCGACCGAGTAGAGAGAAGTGATTTATCTCATTAGGTTGGGTGGCTAATAAGGTTTTTAGTCGTCGCAATGCATGAACCATTTGTATCGAAATCTTACGAACAGAATTAAAGAAATTTCGAAAACGAACGGTCTTCGCTTGGGAGCACTCAGGAACAGGATCGAAAGTAGTGCGATCAGAATTCGAAATGCAGTTATTAAAGCAGCGGAATACCGAGCAAAAGAGGAAACATCCACATCTCAAAAGGCCATCCAATTGCAAATAGACATATCGAACATTCTGAGCCATATATTTGGTGAGCTGCAGAATTGTGCCAACCTCGAATATTTTTGCGAAGGATCTTTGAAAGAAGGCGAAATAAACCTCGTACCAAATTTGCAACAAAATGGATTATATATAAAAATTCAAGGGGTCATCACACATACGGCTGCTTATGCGGGTAGTCTGATATACAATTTGAACAGTAACAGCGTAGAAAGTTATAACGCAGTTATTTGCAAATACATTGGCGGCAAACGCGTTAATTTCGCGAAAAGGGGATCGTACGAACTAAGGTGCACTGCCGCCACCGTGCAATACAATACCCAGGGAAATTTCAGCAAACTTAGCGCAGCGGTGAACAAGGAATCGCCCGAAATTGTGCAACGATTGAAAGAAAATCGGAAACGGAGAGTTGCAAGAACTGCGGAATACAAGCGTACGGCAAGAAAAGAGAGATACGAGGACAGAAGACGAACCGTACCCGACGCAGATTATGGACAAAACGCTGAAAAACCCGATAAGGAGCAAGAGGTATGCGAAACAGAATTGCAAAATTATCAAGAGCAATTGCAGGATGACAAGAGCAACGCCAGAACATTGAAAGGCAAACCGTGGAGCAAGAAAAAAGCCCAATGTAGATGTCAATACGTCGGAAATTATTAACTGCCTCTAACTTTGGCAAACTATGCCGAATGAAAGAAAGCACTTTGTGCAAAAGGATCGTATTTAAAACAAATATTATATCCGCAACCGCTGAAACTGCCGCCGTTGAATACGGCCGTCGCGTCGTCACGAAGATGTTGTACGGAAGGCATTGGAAGAGAAACTGAGACTTCCCATAGAAAAGTTCGGCTTGTTCATCGACAAAGATATACCATACTTACGCGCTTCTCCAGACGGATTAATCGCAAGCGAAGGTATCGTTGAGATAAAAGTGTCTCTTTTCGGCAAAAGACAAGACACCCGAAGAACGGATCACCGAAAAAATTGGAAACATTCATACAATGTTCAAGAGAGGAGACATAGATCAAATCAATACACGCCATGTATACTATTATCAGGTGCAAGGACAATTGCCCATTACTCGTAGAGTGCTCTGCGTTTTGTGTATGTGGACAGCGAAAGGAATAAAACATGTCACGATATTCAAAAATGATATGTTTTGGACACAAAATATGGAACAGCAATCAAAACGATTCTATGAAAATTGCATGGTTCCAGAAATAATAGACAGCCGGGTCGGCAGAAGCATAGAAATCAGAGAACCCAAGTACGTATTAAAAGCACGCGAAGCAAGGATAACAAAACCTAGAATTTATAATTTTTAATTATACATTATGTCCTGTATTGACCATAAGCACTAAACTTTTGTACATTCACGACTGCTCTTTTAGCAGCATTGTGATAACAGTCCAAGGTCAATATAGTCAATAATGTAATATTATATGAAATATTATTTGTAATATTTGTAATGTGCTTTTTTAATAAATATAAATCATTATTTGATTTCGCCTTGGAAATCTGGTATTACTATTTTTTCACCGAAATTTCTGTTCCGACATGAATATCCTGACTTATATTTATTCTGCTCAATTTCTGCCAACTCCTCACCGTCTCACAGAATATTAATCTTTTCAGCTTTTCCTGCACGACGATGTGGATACAAAATTAAACAAAGTAGATCTTACTTTAAAAAATCTTATATATCAAACCTAAAGCCACACCCACAATTACCTACATCAGATGCATTTATATGTTACGTTGGGCGTAGTTCTTAGAAGCCGAGCGGATGCTCGCGGGCTACGCACGTAACACTGAATACTAAGGGGTTACATACCTTTCTCGGCCCCAAAACTACGTGATTTTCCGAATTTTTTTTTGCGTACATAAGAGAGGTATCAATCCGCAGTTTTTTGTGGAGCGAAAGAACGCACATTAAACTAGTTTTATGAATTTTTATTTTTCATTTTTAATTCGATTTGATTGAGTATTACCCCTTCCACCGAAGCGCTGCCGGACTGACACGCTTTGCGGTAACCAGGCTATCTCCTATCAGGATCATCGCAAAACAAAAATCAAAATATACCCTTAAAGCTAGATAAATTATCCTTTTTTTGACGGATCTTTTTTGTTTAATAATCATTTTTGACAAAATGGAGATAATTTGAACAAAAATCGAGTTTTTTCTCGGAATTTCGGCACTGAAATGCAATTAAAACATATTAAAAATTGGAATATTTAAAAAAAGATCCGTCAAAAACTGCGTAATTTTATAGAGATTATGTGTGCAAAATTTCAAAGCGATTGCTTTTTTCGTTTTTGAGATATCTTGGTTACCGATTTCGAAAACGTAGTTTCGAGAAAAACGCGTTTAAAGTTTCGGAACAAGTTAAAAGGTCTTAATTCAATTTTCTTTGGCTACTTCCATGCAGTAATCGATCCCGGCGCCATACAGTGAGTCTGTCTCAGTCAATTTCATTTGAACATTGGCGTTATTTTTTATCCTGCGACTAATTCTTGCCTCTTTAGTCGCATGCTGCGCTTGGATCTGTGCGTGCGTCACACGGCGATTATCAATTTGCGTGACGAAATTAAGAGCATTGCACCCAATATGGATAACCATCGTCGTCATAATTTTTAGTAAAGATGTGGTGCCTTCGTTAAATATGCAAACACCAATATAGGACGCTGTTTCTACAATGTTAGCACTGCTGTTGACAATTTTCGGTGCAATCTTCCAAATCACATGATAAATCCTCGTATATGGTTCGAATAGCAATAAATTATTAACAAAAATTATTGTTCCATTGCTGGAAGTCGTCCAAAGATCCTAAAGCGTTAGCTTGTTTCTTGTTGAGCGCTCGTGATCGCGCGACATAAAACGTTATAACTATGACAATTATTTGAATTTCGTAATGCCGTTTTCACAGATGGTTCTTAGGAAGTTAATCTAATGAAAAACGCAAAAAAATCGATTTTTTGAAACCGAGAAAGGTATGTAACCCCTTAAAACTAACGCACTCACTTTCGTGGTACGGACAGGATAATTTTTGGATCGTCTTTGCTCTCGTCCCTTGACGGGTCGTAGACATATAGATTAAATGACACACACAATTTACACAGATAAATAATTGATTAAGGTATTCTGGTAAAAGAAAAATATATTCAATAAATAACTGGATACTGAATGTAACAACAATTTTGAATGATGCAAATCTACATTGGTCGTTTTCTAGCGTGTGAACTTTATATCATACAGTTTTCGTTTCTCACTCAGACATTTCACGTGTCTCACATTATTTTATCACATTAAGTTCTCGCAGTCCTGCGGGTCTTATACTCATGGCCGTTAGATCGAGCCTTTCCAAACCGGGGGCTTGTTTGGCGAGCATGATGAGAATTTGAGGTTTTAAGGCCTCTGCTGCTCTTTCGTCGTTCAAAATCGCTTCCCTGAGCGACGGTCCACATCTCTGGAGTAACCAGTAAAAGCTGTCCTTCGTGGTCACCCGGCCGTTCCGTCCGATAGGCCAACGCTTGTCGTCCAGAGTTAGAAGGGAGATGGTAGAGAGGGAACGACGTACACCATCACGCCAAGACCTGCAGACTTGATCCATCCTTGCTCGGGTAGCAAAGTTAAGGTAGCCGGCAAAAATTTCGACCACCTCAGCAGGCAAGTGGGCAATGTACCTAGGGGCGAGCACCGGGAAAGGGTCGGGTGGTTCAACCTTTTCTGGCACCTTGCTCGCTATGTTAAGATCTTGCCATGCATCGGCAAGTTTTACCACGAACTTCTTGTTATGCAGTTTAAGTGGCGTGGGCAGGCTCTCCAGGGCTTGTATGGCCATCTCTCTTACTATCGCGTGATTTGCACCCAGTGGACCAAAGATTTTCATCAACTCCTCTTTCTTAGTCCGTATATTTAGCCTGGTGATAAACAGACGTTGCGACGGTATCTCCATCCCTGTAGGTTAATGTGTTACATAGAATTGCGCAATACATTTAGTTATATCCGGCCCTTGGTTCTACGTTAAAATATATGGTCGATTCCACGTCAAATCGCACACTTAAATTCTTCGAAATTCTGATTTTGAGATATGTTATAGAAGGAGGTGAGACAAGCCACCCGAATTTTTTTTTATTTTTTATTTTGACTTTCGAGGAGTTATGAGACTTTGAAAAATTGGGACACTTTTTCTTCAAACATTTCTAGGCGCGGTCTGGTTTGCCGCAGAATAATTTGCTTTTTTAAGTTCGATTCACAAAAGATTGTAGTTTAACGAGAATTTTCAACCCATTTCAATGTTTATTTTTCAGTGCATAATTCATAAAAATAAAAAATAATCGTTAATTTGACTGTCTGTGCCCTCACCGAAAATTATGAAAAAATTATATCCTTGTACCGCGTTTCGAAACGAACAGTTTGCAAAAAAAGGCAGCCCCGTGCACGCAATAACTTCGGAGTAATTGAAGAAAAAGTGTAACCGCCTCGGAATTACTGATTTTGCCAGCAAGAACGCTGAATTGGGAGGTGGGGGTCGTTACGCAGGGCCGCGACACCTAAGAGATACGCGATATCCCACATAACTGCGTGATCGGTTGCCCTAACAATGTAACCGTTATGGAACCTAGTGTGCTTATGCTTTTCGATGTTATTCCAGATATTGTTTCTACATCGGCCTCGTCTATTACGACTTCGCCCTGTAGCACGCATTCCTTGACTAGGCTAATGTCAGCTCCCGTATCAATTAAAAATGACGCGGTTCCGGTTGTAAATTCTTCCGCGTTCATTATCACGGATGGTGAGTCGCGATTAACGTACGTTATTACGCTTGGTTTAACGCCCTTCTGAGGAGTTTCATTGTCCATTGACGCGGAGATGAGGGAGTACTCGCCGTTGCGTCTGGACGGTGAGCTCCCGTGGAGTTTAAATGTCCACTAGCATTATTACGCGGAGCGGGGGAATTGCTTCGGCCCCGTCCTGACGTACTAGAAAAATTCTGTCTAACATCGTTATGACGCGCGTTTCCTGGTGATCGAGTGCGTTCCGGATATTGTGCAGGTCCATTACAGTGTGGACAGTGCGGGTCAGTAGGGCCGCGGAATGTTCGGACTAGGTGATAGTTGCCGATTCGGAGAATTATACCGCGCGTTTTAGTGTTGCGGCGCGTAATAATATTGCTGAGATGGATTGCAATATTGTTGTGGTGGGTTATAATACTGTTGCGATGGATTATAAGGGAGTTGTCCCGGCGCGTAGTAGAATTGTTCTTGACGCGATCGCGGAGGATTGCTGAAACGTTGTTCAGCCTCGGAGTGTCGCAATATTCCGACGGGATGTTCGCGAGCGTCCCGCGGCATATCGGACCTCGAGCTACCCCTTCTATCCGGACTATAGTATCTTACACGGTAATTATCTTCCGTGCAAGCTTCGTCCGATATCCTAACTCGCCTAGTATTATCACCGAGGGATAATATTCCTCTTTCTATTCTCCTTTCTATTGTTATCCGGCCGGGGTGTTAGGTGCAATTTTGAGATATTGCTCCGGTCAGGATAAGCTCGTCCAGGATGTTCTTGGATATGTTGTAGGGATCGTTGCCAATTAAGAGTTGGAACTCCGCGTACAAGGGAATGAAGTAACTTTATTTAAAATACTTATTCTATCACTCCTTCAAACGGCACTCAATCGTTCACTCCCGTTCGCGATTCCAAGAGCCTGCTCAAAAGCTAACAACTCTTGCTCCGTGTAAAATACAGAAAAGCTAGGGCGTCCGATTTGTACTTCGCTAACTATTAGCTGACCGTTTCTCTAATGATATTCTTACTATGAGTATTTCTGCCTGAATCTGGCGCGCGGGCCGGCGTCGCGTGTTTTATGCACGCGACGTTTTTCAGAAAATCGGAGTGGGGTTTTGGCCTAGCAACCGCCCAACTTTGGTTTACCTATGCAGTTTTGTAAATCGTCCGAGGGCCGTTCCCACGCGCTCTTCGCGCACGTGCCGTGGGTTCAGCGGTTTTCAGCGTCGCGCACGGCACGACCGGATGGTATACTCTTACAGATAAGGTGATTTCGAAGAATACAATGCTAGTGAGATACATCGCTAGAAATAGTGTGAAATAATAAAATGTTAGAGGATAATCTTAATAATGCGTTACGCGCGTATAACACTATTCTTTCCGCGTCCTCTATTGCTTCCTCGAGATCGCGTGGTTTACCTGCATCCACTGATCGAGCAATATCCGCTGGTAATCCGCTCAAGAACGCATCCAATGCGGCCTCACTCATCGGAGCCATTCGATCGTCAATGTTACTAGCGCCAGAATTTTTAAGAATAGTTCTAGTATCTGACATTAAGATCCTAAGATGATCGTGAAATTCGCGTACTGTTTCTCCTTTCTTCATGCGAATTGATCTAAGTTCATACAGACAATCTAGGAAGGTTTTCTTAATCGCGAATCTGCGTGTTAAATGATCGCAAAGTGCATTCACCGAATTAATTTCTAATCCCTCTACACTATTGCCCGCCGCGCCTTTTAGTCTGCCTAGTAGATTTTGCACGAAAGCTCTTTCGAGCGCTGGCGGAACGTAACCGGCGTTGCTTCGGACTTCGCGCAAGAATGTTTTCAAAGGCATATTATGCCCATCAAAAACTGGTATATTCATCGCGCCCGGATGTAAGGAATAATTTAATAAAACCGATGCTTGAGTGGTGTCCAATAAACTCGTATTGTGGTTTGTACCCAATGGTACTCGGCTTGGTAGAGGTACCGAAGGGTTTAACATATTAGGAGCCGGGTCAGGCACTTTGAAAGACAAGTATATAAATAAAATATGCGAATATCTCAATGAACACGTAATATGAGATCACAAGTATATAAAAAACATATATAAATACACACAATATGCAATAAATAAAAGAAATATGAAAAAATAAAATATATATAAATAAATAAATAATGAGATTAACAGATCAGAGACAAAATGAATAAAATAAAATAACAACATTTCCAAAAACGGATAACAAAAGAAATAAATAATTATTTCAGTAAACTGAATAACAAAATAAACAATAATTTCAAAAATCGAATAAAGTGAATGCCACCAATAATTTTTTAACGAATAAATTAGTAACAATAAAAAAAAATAAATAGATTAAAAATGACTAGATGAAGTGATAATGAAGAATAAATAAAATAAAATGAATATTTCAATTTGGAAAATAAATAAATAAATTAATTTTGTTGATTTGATATATGATTATATCAATAAAATATTAGAAATGATGTAACTAATATTTTTGGATTTTATATTTTATATATATTTTTGGTGCTTCTCGATCTTCAATAGAAAATCGAAAAACAATTTAATATCAATTTCAGAGCGTTGAAAATGATTAAATCTAACCGTGTTCAATGCTCTTAACACAAGCAATATACATATATGGTCGATTCCACGTCAAATCGCACAGCTAAATTCTTCGAAATTCTGATTTTGAGATATGTTATAGAGGGAGGTGAGACAAGCCACCCGAATTTTTTTTAAATTTTTTATTTTGACTTTCGAGGAGTTATGAGACTTTGAAAAATTGGGACACTTTTTCTTCAAACATTTCTAGGCGCGGTCTGGTTTGCCGTAGAATAATTTGTTTTTTTAAGTTCGATTCACAAAAGATTGTAGTTTAACGAGAATTTTCAACCCATTTCAAAAAGTTTATTTTTCAACGCATAATTCATAAAAATAAAAAATAATCGTTAATTTGACTGTCTGGGCCCTCACCGAAAATTATGAAAAAACTATATCCTTGTAGCGCGTTTCGAGACGAACAGTTTGCAAAAAAGGCAGCCCCGTGCACGCAATAACTTCGGAGTAATTGAAGAAAAAGTGTAACCGCCTCGGAATTACTGATTTTGCCAGCAAGAACGCTGAATTGGGAGGTGGGGGTCGTTACGCAGGGCCGCGACACCTAAGAGATACGCGATATCCCACATAACTGCGTGATGACGCGATGACGAGTCGTGTTGACATTACGTGTTCTCAATCAGTTAAAAACACATGAAGGCCATTCCCGAAAATTCTCAAAAAATTCACGAGGGTGCCTTGATGATGCATACACACGGTGGTATGCGTAATAGTCGCGAGCACCAACGATTATTCCCGATAAAAATCAGTTTCAATGTTTTATCGCGTATCTCTTAGGTGCCGCGGCCCTGCGTCACGACCCCCACCTCCCAATTCAGCGTTCTTGCTGGCAAAATCAGTAATTCTGAGGCGGTTACACTTTTTCTTCAATTACTCCGAAGTTATTGCGTGCACGGGGCTGCCTTTTTTGCAAACTGTTCGTCTCGAAACGCGCTACAAGGATATAATTTTTTCATAATTTTCGGTGAGGGCCCAGACAGTCAAATTAACGATTATTTTTTATTTTTATGAATTATGCACTGAAAAATAAACATTGAAATGGGTTGAAAATTCTCGTTAAACTACAATCTTTTGTGAATCGAACTTAAAAAAGGAAATTATTCTACGGCAAACCAGACCGCGCCTAGAAATGTTCGAAGAAAAAGTGTCCCAATTTTTCAAAGTCTCATAACTCCTCGAAAGTCAAAATAAAAAATGAAAAAAAAATTTGGGTGGCTTGTCTCACCTCCCTCTATAACATATCTCAAAATCAGAATTTCGAAGAATTTAGCTGTGCGATTTGACGTGGAATCGACCATATATATGTATATACAGTGGATATCACTATCACAGGTGTTCAATATGCATATATTGGAGAGAGAATATTTTAGTGAGCGATATCACTACCCCTAATCGAGGCTGTGCGTGCGGAATACAACTCGTTATACCGCCAAGAAGCAAGGTTGCCGTGAAGTCTGTTGCTTGAATTTTGTGCGCAACGTTTCCTGAGTTATAGCCTGAGCTTAGTTATTGAATCTCAAAATTTGACACCAACTAGATATTTGAAAATTCAGATCTTTGACACTAAATTTATTAATACTGTTAAATTAACTATTGAATTGCTAAAAATGTTGTTTTGAAATACTTAATCGAAAGTAGTAACAGCACTCACATGCGAGGATGCTTCTACGCCCTTAAATTATAATATCTGTTATAATTCAAAGTACGTTGTATCTGTAATATCTGTTATAATTCAAATTTACTATTATACAGTCTGACACAAATTCAGATACTAGTTAAGATGGAACTCAAGTATCAATTCAGAACTGTTAATGATTTGAACAGAATTTCACCACTGTCAACAATTCAGTTTTTGTTAGACGGTGGGAAGTTTCACTCAGATTTAGTTGTTATTTTGAGTCGAATATAGTTGTCGCAGGTGAAATTAACAACTTTGTTGTGATTTTGACACCAAATTAGATTTTTAACGCTGTAATACTATGTACACAGTGTGACGTTCAGACCATTCAGATAACTTGAATATTTGACGTATGATGAGTTTACGTTATCTGACTATGTGAGAGACGAGTGAGATAAACCAATTTTAGATGCTGTTAAAGATTTTGCTATTAGAACATATCTGATACCTATTCTGTACTGTAACTATATAGATATACAAATTGCAGTATGAAAAATTGCTGTGTCAATGCCTCTTAGTCTATCGAGCAAAGAAAATCCCACTTCTGACACCAATTCAGTTACTGTTACGTTGGGCGTAGTTCTTGGAGGCCGAGCGGATGGTCGCAGGCTACGCACGTAAAACTGAATACTTAAAACTAACGCACTCACTTTTGTGGTACGGACAGGATAATTTTGGGATAGTCTTTACTCTCGTCCCTTGACGGGTCGTAGACATATAGGTTAAATGACACACACAATTTACACAGATAAATAATTGATTAAGGTATTCTGGTAAAAGAAAAATATATTCAATAAATAACTGGATACTGAATGTAACAACAATTTTGAATGATGCAAATCTACATTGGTCGTTTTCTAGCTTGTGAACTTTATATCATACAGTTTTCGTTTCTCACTCAGACATTTCACGTGTCTCACATTATTTTATCACAGGGCATATCACAGTTTGAAAATCGTCAAATGAATAGATTAGAAAGATCGGACTCGCTAGGAGCTGTCTATTCGTTTGATGTACAATCTCGCATGAAACTCAGGTGTTCTCGTGATTTTAAGTATTGCTATAGTTAGCGTTCAGAACCTTGCGCACGCGCACGTTATACCGCGCAAACAGTTGAAATTAGCAAGCGGACAGATTCACAAGATGGCGGACCTTGCAACGCAATTTCCCAAAGAATACAAAATTCTAATTCAATAGGGCCGGAATAAGTCGTGGAATAACTGGTTGGGTCTTACCGATTCCGCTTTCTCTCTCTTTCCTTCTTTCTTTCCTTTTTGTAATACGACGAAGGTGGAATGTGTCGTGTCTATGCATCGGTGTTCAGACGTTCAATTTGTTTACTACGATGTTACTTGTGTGTCGGTGTTGTTAAACGCTCGTTCGCTTATGTATCGCTGTGAAGGCGTAGTGAAATTTTGGTACAAATTTATAAAGTACTTAATACCTACCACGTATCCTAATGGACCGTGGGCGTACACTGAAATTAACGCGTTATTAATTTATGTTCTTAATAATCCCGAACGAGTATCGTGGAGGGAACCGACTCGAAATTACTAAGATATAAAATGAAAACAAAGGGAAGAACTTGCAAGGAATACTTCTATTGAGAAGCTAATCTCAAGGACTCGTGTTCCTTTTCAATATTTAAGAAATATTGTCCCTTCGGACAGTGACCACGTACCTCACGCTTTAGCAGCCAACTGTGTTGGGCATTTTGCCGTACGCTCGCTGGTCACCTCGGTTTCCGCCTGGTGGGGGTATTCGGAGAATATCCCAACGGTCCTAGCTACGGCGTAGTTTCGGCGGTTCTCAACGTTTCTTTGTGGTAAAAGAACGCCTCGAAACTTCGATGTTTTATTTCGAACATTTGATGTTATTCGGTGACGGCCGTAGGTACAGTAGCGTGGGTGGTCTGATATCAATGCTAGTACCTTGAGGAAGCTTACATAAAATATTGAAAGGTATTCATTGGATCGCACGATGTTATTTAAGATTTTATCCATCAGACAGAGAGAAAGATAGAATACGCAAATTCTATTCCGTTTAGCGTGCGTCGCCGTCGCTAGTCATGGCTCGCTGGTCGGTTTGTTTATCTCGCAAGGTCGAGGACAATGACGCCTTTACGGGTACCTACACTAGATTCTAAAATCTTCTCAAACAACGTTTGGAATGCTTAGAGAAGAACTCGGAATATATGCAAGCATATATCTGGCATTCCTTGCGTCGGAGGAAATAATAAAATAAACAACAAGACAGCTGCGTCTGTGCCATCCGAGTGCATAGAGAAAAATAAAAATGGGACGGAACGTAACACATATTTCATCAGGTTCATAGCACATCACCTTTTATCATTTTGACGAATTTTATAAATATAGATTTTATTTATGTAAACGTGATCATTGTTTCGTCTAATTGCTTTCGAAACATTAAAAATACTGTGAAAAAATGTGCCAGAATGCACAATAAAAAATTTCTTTCCATGCGTAAAATTGTCTTGAACTTTAGCAATTTTTGAAATTACGATTTGTTGATAAAAAAAAAAAGTTTTATCAAAATTCGGTTTCACAAGAACGCATGGATCATCCTTTATCTTTCAAACGAGCTATTCATAAAAATCGGTTAATAATTGTGACCTGTGCACCCGAACGCGTAAAACCTTCCAAAACAGGGGGGTATCCAACACCCTTTAAGGTCTCCGCACACATAGCCGTAACGGCCCGGCGCCGGCCGAAAATTGTAAGGCCGCTGGCATGGCGCTGTTGATGAGTGGGGACAGGGCCATTGAAACCCTATAGAGGAAGATCTTTTACGATGCCAGCGGCTTTACAATTTTCGGCCGGCGCCGGGCCGTTACGGCTATGTGTGCGGAGACCTTTATTCGGAGTTGCTCGAGTAGTATTGATTCCCCTTAAAATACAACTAATCCAAGTGACAGGAGCCGCAAAGTGGGAGCTGACAAGAACTAAAGTTCTGGTTTACCAAAAGGCACCAAAAGGAGATTTTACCAGGGACGGAAAAAAGAACCGAACGTAACCGAAACCGAACCCGAACCAGCCAGGTTAGGAACGGAACGTATGCCGCTCGCGAGATTGTTCCGTTCCGAAGAACGTAACGAAACTGGACACTACGAGTTGTCGTGACAACTGGGCCCGGAACGTTCCGCTTGGTTCCTTCTTCGGAACGGAACAATCTCTCGGGCGGCATACGTTCCGTTCTTCGGAACAGAACGACTTCTCGAACGGCTCACGTTCCGTTTTTCGGAACAGAACAACTTCTTGAACGGCTCACGTTCCGTTTTTCAGAACCATTCTTTTCCCGAATTAAACTTGGCTCAAATTTTCTTTGCAAAATTGTGTAAGTTGCCACGCCCGTTGAATTTGTGTACGTTGACAGAGGATATTAACAAATACACTTAACGAAAGATAATAAGAAGCAATTAAATTAAATTGATCGTGTGTCCACGATTGTAAACTAATGCGCAGTAATAAATTCAACTGTGATAATTAGCAAAATGAAATATATCTCATTATTTCAAATATCTTTCGGTGTGTTTCTCTGTTAAAACACGTGGCGCATCTTTCAAGAACTTGGTTGTTCATATAATGTTTATATTTGTTGTTGAAACCTGGCAGAACGCCTTCGAAGATAGTTTATAACTACCAGTTCGCCGAGATCGTTGTGCTTCCCTTGCACTCTCTTTCTTTTCATTCATTTCTGTCTCATCGTCAGCTTCGGCACAGCGTGTCAATGACGATTTACAGGTAGACCTCCGTTCCCAGGTAAACGTCTCTCTCTTTTCCTCCTTCGCTCGCTCGCGCTAGCACTTTGATCGAGAAGCAGCTTTCCTATCCTCGCAGATGTTCAACCGCGACGGAGCGAGGAAGAAAGAGAGAAAGTCTTACAGACCTGAAGGTGCAAAAAGGTCGCTATTGTTCCGAGGGGCATCGGAAGACCTTAAGAAAATGTGCTAGTTTTCGGCTATGTTTCGTTTGCGCAGATTGCGGATGAAGAAGCGGAAGAACAAATAGTGAAGATATGAAAAAAAAAATGATTTTATTTCCAATTTTTTTTTTAATTACCCGACAGTATGTATGTATATATATTACCGTAAACGATGTGTGTATATGGATGTATATATTGTAACATCGACATTATACATATATATCAAACAACAATATGGAAATCAGCAAATCCACGAATTTTATGAACGTAAAAAAGGAAAAATATCGTCACCAAAAAATCAACGAATTTCCTTACGCTGACGGATGTGTTCATGTATTTATTTTTTTTCATATTTTTACTATTTAGTAGAAAGTGGTAATTGTAATTTCTAATTTCCACCCCGTGGATGACGAAGACAGTTGCAGAGGATGGTGGACTGTGTACCTGGGGTACCGAACTTTACCTTGCGCCCGAATTCCGCGAACCCGAGTGAGTCTGGCGACCAGATGTTTTATTGCCTATACCAACGCTGCAGAAACGTTGCTTCAAGGGGCATTGGAAGGCTTTAAGAAAATGCGCTCGTTTTAGGCGCCGATACTCTCTTTCCCTCGTCCGTCGCCTCTCACGTTTGCACTTGACCGAGAAGGGACGAGAGTCGGCACGGCGCGTGTTCACCCTGCCCAATTTTCGCTGTATGGGTCCCTCTGCCGAATGCCACATTTTTTTATGTTTTATTTCTACATTCCAGGAGTTTGAGACATTGAAAAATTGGGACACTTTTTCTTCAAAAATTACCAGCCGCGGACTCGTTTATCGTAGTAAATTTGCTTTCTAAGTTGAACATTTTTAAGTTAAAGTTGTTAAGTTCGAGTCGGAAAAGACTGTGGTTTGACGAGAATTTTCAACCTTGTTCAAAAAGTTTGTTCCTCAACGCATAATTCATAAAAATAAAAAAGAATCGTTAATTTGACTGTCAGAGCATAAATGTTGTCTTTACCTCCCTCGCTCCCCCTCGCTCGCACTTGGCCGAGAAGAAGGGACGAGAGTCGGTAAGGCGCGTCCCCACCCTGCCGCATTTTCGCCTTGTGGGTCCCTCCCTTTCCTACCCGCGCTTCGAGCGTGGGAGAGAGAGAGAAGGTCTTATGCCGTGGCAACCGGGAGTCGACACCTTAGACAATGAACGTGGACTCCAGATCTAAATTTTGTTTCTGTTTACATCCCTCGTTCCCCCTCGGCCGAGGAGAAGGGGCGAGAGTAGGCAATACGCGTGTTCACTCTGTCATCAATTTCGACCGAATCGGTAACCCCAATGTCGTAGCGTCCCCTTGTAAAAAGGTGTTAAAAAATAATTAAAATAGGTTCATAGCTTCCGGTCGTGCATGTGCACTAAAGTTTGCTGAAATTATGTAAAATTCTCATTTTAACGATAGTTTTTAACGGACTTCGGCAAACTTTAAAGCATATACGCAACCGGAAGATATGAACCGCTTTTATTTATTTAAAACAAATAAAAAACGTCGGAACCGATTAAGCCGTTGTAGGGTAACACAATTTTGACGAGGAAAAGGCAGCTTGGAACCGTTATGCGGTGGCTCGTTTCGAAGAAATTGAGGCACAGGTCCTGGAATTTGCCCGCACAGACTCACCCGGTAGGCCCAAAATGACCGCGCCCGAATGCGCTGACCCGAGTTTTATGGTTCAATAGCATTACAATAACACGGTCATCATGCCACATAATGAGAGGGTTTTGACTAAAATTCAGGAACGTTCATCGCTGGCATAAAAGGACATAGAGAAAATAATAAAAGTCCGCCGAAAGTAAATGTAAAAGCTAGTCTACCTGTGTAGAATAATGGACGTACCGTGTATAAATCAAAGACCATTGCAAACAAAATAAATCTTTCAGTAATATTGTGTACAAATTTTGACTTTGAAAATCACGTTTCGAGAAAAACGCATTTGAAGTTTGATAAGGCATTTTAGAGGATTACAGATATGAAACAAATTGGTCTATAATTTCTGCAACAGTAGGTACTTTGGTAATAATTTGCCCAATACATTCTCAACATTATAAACTATCTGAAAATGCAACCAAAAAATCGATTTTTTGAACATTTTACTGTCGTGTACCCCCTTAAGGACTTAACTTTCCTTACTACAGTAAATAATGGAATGTAACAATGGAATTTTCTAACTAAAGTTTCTAATTAAATGTTTCTATCCCATATGGAATCATTACGTTTTTTGTACGTTAGATTTATAAGTATCCAATTATCCGCAGTACTTCGTTATTGGTGGAATTTATTACTGCGCATTAGTTTACAATCGTGGACACACGATCAATTTCATTTACTTGCTTACTATTATCTTTTGTTAAGTGTATTTGTTAATTTCATCTGTCAACGTACACAAATTCAACGAGCGTGGCAACTTACACAATTTTGCAAAGAAAATTTGAGCCAAGTTTGATTCGGGAAAAGAACGGTTCCGAAAAACGGAACGTGAGCCGTTCAAGAAATCGTTCTGTTCCGAAGAACGGAACGTATGCCGCCCGAGAGATTGTTCCGTTCCGAAGATGGAACCAAGCGGAACGTTCCGGGCCCAGTTGTCACGACAACTCGAGGTGTCCAGTTTCGTTACGTTCTTCGGAACGGAACAATCTCTCGGGCGGCATACGTTCCGTTCCTTACCTGGATGGTTCGGTTCGGTTTCGGTTTCGTTTTCCGTCCCTGGATTTTACAATTCGAACACATAGAGAGACTTAAAAAACATGGACCATCAACACATGTGGCTGCAGGTTGGGGGGGATCATCGGTGTATGATTTGTTACCTCCTCTAAGTGATTGAGGCCATGATGTTGATGCAGCACCGCATGAACAACGTGCCGATACCCAGAGGTAAGAATCTCCCCTCTTGGCGGACCGTGTCACTTTTTTGGACGCTACCTAGAGCACCAAACCGATTTGGAACTAAAATCCGATACGCACAGACACAGACACACACACAAACTCAACACACACCATTGCTACAAATCACGTACATGCTCGGATAAAAGGCATGCTATGTAAGACTAGTCGGAATTAATAAAGAACTCTTTATTTACTGGGAGTAAAGACAGATCCAGCATTCGCTGCAAGGACTAGGAAACCCAGCAAAACCTAGTCAGATCTCAATAATGAAATACAAATAAGATGTAGCTAAACCACACTAGGCGCTCAAGGCGTTATTACTCTCACTACACGAATATATATACATGAATGCTACACGAATGACCAACGAATAATCCACGACTGAAGATTCAAGAGTCCTTGAGTAGCGTAACGTCTTGATTATACCCAGTAAGACTGAATATTCCCGAGTGACCTTGAGAGTCACGCGGTCTCTTATATATTCTTTTGGGCTGCAGGGGGCCCTCCAATGGGGTGGCATCCCTTGATGCCTCTCCGTGATTGGCCCGCCCGTGCGGGTGGCGTTGCGGGGCCTTTCAGGCGTCGTCGTCTCGGGGTAACGACGCTACGAATCTTACAGCTATGAAGAAGATAGTGCACAAGGAAATGACAGAGGTTTTCACTAGTTACGACACAATAGCCGTAAGTGGTGAAAACCTCTGTCATTTCCTTGTGCACTATCTTAAAGCTGCATTGCAGGGAGATAATTCTAAGTAAAAACAGAAGTTATACGTTTTAAAGATCCTTTTCTTATTTATATTTCCGAAACTTTTCATATATGCAAGTTTCTCAATTCTGTTTTATCGGTAAAAATATCTACATTGTCCAAAAATTAATTAATTGATCCTTCTCGACCAATCTCTGATAAATTACTTGTGAATAAATAGTGCAAAATCGTAATCTTGCAACCAAACAATCGTAATTGTGCAAACACTCCTCACTCTATAACAGGCCTGCCTAACCGAGGGGAGACGCACCCTCATGACGCGATTTCGGTTCCCCCACCCGCACGCCGTGCGAACGAAAAGAAGAACAACGCTATATCTGTCTCACTCCAACAAACGCACCGGCAGCCATGGTGGGGGTAAGCCCTGATTGGGCTGACGAGTGTTGCCTGCGTCCTCCTGCACGGCGTGCAGGGGTTAGACAGGCCTGCTCTATAATTTTAGAAATGGAGAATCTTGAACCAATATAGAAAAAACGTGTGAGAACAGAAGGCAAAGGAACGATGGTCTGCTGGAATAATATATTTAATTCACCAGCAAAACGCAAATTGCGACGAAGAATAGAAACAATAAAGGAAGAGCACGCTAAGAAAATTAAAAATTTGCAGCAGCAATTGCGCAGGTGCAAAAGTCAAGTTGTTGCGTTCTAGGATGCTTTTGAGGTATTGAAAGAAAAGCGATTTTTAACTGAGCACCAAGCTGATATCATATACTCGTTAAGTGGGTCAAATGGGGTCAATATTGCACGTGTCGTCCGCATAATTCCCTGAAACTATAATAAATAATACTGCAAGACTTGCGCGTTTTGATGATATCTCCACTGAAAATGAAGAATTTCAAAATGAGCACGATTATGTTCCAGACATTAGGAGAATGTCTGAATTTGCAGACAACGTGACAGAGTATATAGCTGGACATATTGTGTTCAAGCTGAAAAAGGTACCAAAATAAGATACCTGCGTTAACGCATTAATAGGAGAAAACAGTTTTTAAAATAATTTTATTAATACAAAAACGCGTGGTGGTTTAATAAATGCGTCTGAAGATGTAATTAAAATGACACGCGTTTGCGAGAAACAGATACGCAACGCTCTTTATCAGTACCGACCCAATTTAAATAAAAATATAAACCACATACAAATAACTAATCAAATTTTTTAACTTTTCATAAATTCTAACATTTTTAATAACTTGAACGAGCACACAATGGAGCAGTGGCGCATGGATAACCATGACGTTCATTTAATACGTGCTATTGTTTTAAGATATACAAAAATAAGGCTACATTATATAGGTTTAAATAAAATAGATAAATCACTTTCTGATAGAAAACTTTTCTCTAAACTTGTATTGTTTAAAGGACAATAAAATAAATTTGTGAATAAAAATGTATTCCCTTTACCTTTATTACTTTACTTGTATTATCTTAGGTTTACTTTTTTACCTTATAGCCATATTTAAACCCGTAAACAGCGAGGCTGTTAGTTATTTTTTCATTCCTGATTCATGATTTTTGTTTCTGTTCAGTACTGTTCGCAGATCAGAAGAAGGCACCTGAGGCGGTCCGAAGGCAAGAGTGGGTTCGCCTATCCCCACTTTTAACGCCCTTTCGGCCCGCCGTTTATTATAGTAGTAGGAGTCCTATTTGCGCGAGGGACAGGTACTGTTCGCAGATCAAAAGAAGGCACCTGAGGCGGTCCGAAGGCAAGAGTGGGTTCGCCTATCCCCACTTTTAACGCCCTTTCGGCCCGCCGTTTATTATAGTAGTAGGAGTCCTATTTGCGCGAGGGACAGGTAAATCCTAGTTAGCGGTACTTTACACCCCGAGTTTATTAGTGTGCGTGGCAACTTGGCCAATGGCGAAAATGCGTGTGCCCCATCCCTATGGTTATGTTGGAATAGGCAGGACCCAAATGCTACAACCAATGAGGGCGCATTTTTCTCAGGTGCCTTCTTTTGATCTGCGAACAGTAAATCCTAGTTAGGGGTCTTTACAGCCCGAGTTTATTAGTGTGCGTGGCAATTTGGCCAATGGCGAAAATGCGTGTGCCCTGTCCCTATGGTTGTGTTGGAATAGGCAGGACCCAAATGCTACAACCAATGAGGGCGCATTTTTCTCAGGTACCTTCTTCTGATCTGCGAACAGTACTTGAGCATGGTTTGTCTCAGTCAATGAAATTTAGGAGTCGGATACCTCGGCACTCCTCCTTCATTGGCTTCACCTCCCTCGTCTGAAACTACAGTTTATCCTCCCTCCCTATATTCCTATGTCCATGGGTTAAAACCGCTTAAATTCTTGACCCCACAGTACTGCTCATGCGCAGAGTAACAGCCAATAAAATCTAGGAGTCGACTACCTCGTCGCCCCTCCCTGCCCCTCCCGCAGTCGCTTCCACCCCACAATGATATGCTTCGTCCCTATATTCCTACGTCCATGCTTCACTCTCGCCCGCAACAAACTATAGATTGTTAGCAGTCTAGTATTATATACAAGTCTGTGCGTCAAACGCAAATGTCGAGCGCCATATTCTACTCTCGTCAGCGTCCTCATAGCGTCGTTATAGAGCAGGTATGGGCAACATCGGCTCTCACAATTAGAGCCACTGCGGCGTCGGCGGCTCGAACTTCTCCGCTAGTGGGTACCCGCACCCACCCGCACCACCGATCCTCTCGCGCGATGGCTCGGGCGAGTGTTTTGTTTATGTATTGCTATCCTTCTCTCCGTTCCGTTCACGCGCCGGGAGTGGGGACGCTAAATCAGCGGAGGAGAAGTTGGGAGCCGATGTTGCCCATGCCTGTTATAGAGTGTGGAGTGGTTGCACAATTACAATTGTTTGGTTGCAAGATTACGATTTTGCACTATTTATTCACAAGTAATTTATCAGAAATTGGTCGAGGAGGATCAATACAATTTTTGGAAAATGTAGATTTTAACCGACTTTTAACCGACAGAGCAGAATTGGCAAACTTGCGCATATGAAAAGTGTCCAAAATATTAATAAAAAAAAGGATCTTTAAAACGTATAACTTCTGTTTTTAATTAGAATTAAGTCCCACTGTAATCCAGCTTTAGGATAGTGCACAAGGCAGTGACAGAGGGTTTCACTATTTACCGCTCTTGTGTCATAAATAGTGAAAAACTTTGACATTTCCTTGTGCACTACCTTCTTTATAGAATGTCTTTTATCCGAGCATGTACTGTTCGCAGATCAGAAGAAGGCACCTGAGGCGGTCCGAAGGCAAGAGTGGGTTCGCCTATCCCCACTTTTAACGCCCTTTCGGCCCGCCGTTTATTATAGTAGTAGGAGTCCTATTTGCGCGAGGGACAGGTACTGTTCGCAGATCAAAAGAAGGCACCTGAGGCGGTCCGAAGGCAAGAGTGGGTTCGCCTATCCCCACTTTTAACGCCCTTTCGGCCCGCCGTTTATTATAGTAGTAGGAGTCCTATTTGCGCGAGGGACAGGTAAATCCTAGTTAGCGGTACTTTACACCCCGAGTTTATTAGTGTGCGTGGCAACTTGGCCAATGGCGAAAATCCGTGTGCCCCGTCCCTATGGTTGTGTTGGAATAGGCAGGACCCAAATGCTACAACCAATGAGGGCGCATTTTTCTCAGGTGCCTTCTTTTGATCTGCGAACAGTACGTGATTCGTAGCAATGTGCGTGTGTGTGTATGCGCGTATTGGATTTTAGTTCCAAATCGGTTTTTTGCTCTAGATGGTGTACAAAATAGTGACACGATCCGCCAAGAGGGGAAATGCCCACCCCTGGTCAGGTGGCCAAGTACAGGGTGTAAAAAAATGAATGTCGCGACTATTATAGGATGATTCTGCACCCTCTGACCGGCGAAGATCCATAAAAAAAAAGTTGCCGCAAAATTGACTTTAACCTTGAATTTTGTATGGGTCTTCGCCGATCAGAAGTTACAGAATCATCTTATGATAGTCACGACCTTCATTTTTTTACACCCGGTACAAGTACGCGAGAACTATCGTACTATTCGAAACAAATTGCGATAACAAATTCCCAGATAATTTAGGCGCGAACGTAACAGCACTAACGCGCAAGCGCTGCGGGTAAAATATTTGGCGGCGTCAATTCAAAAACACTTTGGGTCGTCTTCCGTCGCGCGTACCGGTTGAGCGTGGTTGAGCGTTGCCTGGTAACGTGTCCTATGGTCACGTGGTTGCGTGCTCGCTTTATATTGTTTTTTATACGACTTCATCCGACTTGTCAAATTCTTGGGTACTATAATCATTCTTTATAACATGTATAATTGTTGTAATGTTGCCAAATTTAAGTTGCGATTGGACCCGACCATGTAATATTTAATTAAGAAACATAACTCTGGATTAAATTCTAGCAGATTTAAATAGGCTTAACCTAAAACGGTGGTATATTACTGTTTATTCTTATTGAAGTAATATAAACAACAGTACGTTTTCCACGTATTCATAAAGGCCTTTGAATTATACCCAGGAATAGTAAGCTGAGTATTTAGATAATCAGCTTTTGGAGTGATAATGCAAATTTTGGCTTTTTCTTAAAACTATTATTATTTTTTTACTGTTTCAATGACAGTACTTCGGTCAGCAGGTGAAAATTGATTTGTTTAGGAACATGAAACAGTAATTCCTGTGAAAACTGTCGAATTATTTTTTATATTCTTGTTTATAGACATGTTTGGTTTTTAAGTAATCAGTATTTTGGATAGTCTCTGTTTCCATTGACTGGCATTCCAGTAAGCAACCTGTAGCTGTATTTTAAAGTAAACTCTATTTACTGTATTTGTTTTATTTTCGTTAGGACATCAACATAACCTAGTAGTGGTGTATACAAGATGAGTAAATACAGGAGAAAAGTATCCTCGAGCGACGATAGCGATAGCGAAGAAGAGCGCCGAAGAAAAGATATTAGGGAAAGAGATGAGTTTGTCACTCGACTTAAAGCAAAAGATGAGACTAAAATACGGAAAATTGCTATGCCAGCTGGCTCAGGAGCAGGTAAGTGATTTCTGTTCTTTTCTAAGAGATCATGATTTAAAATTTGCTTTGTAGATGCGTATAGAGACATGTAATTAACCAATTATCGTGTAACATATGAGACTCCTAGTACGGTCGATACAGACCTGGTTTCAGTTGTTATGGATCAGTCAGCTGCACTTCTTCTCAAAGATAAAAATATATATTTATTAAAAAGTAATAAGCGTGCAAGTGACATTGTCTGTGACTATGGCACGCATCGTCCAACATTAAATCGTACGGGAAAGGGTCAATTAATTCATGGAGTATTTAATAAATGGATATATTGATTGGTTATTGATACGCATGGGTACAATTGTGCTAACGTATATTTTATTTTGTGTGTAACCTATGTCATAATAGTTAATGTATGTGTATCCATGTAGTTGCACGTATGCATCTATACATGTATTCCTTGAGGAACAGAATTGTTATTCCTCAAACATAGAAAGCACCAATATATAATAAAAGCTTTTAACGGAAAAGCAATTCTCAGAAAGGTTATTTTGCAGTATAACAATTATCATGCCTTTCTGGGTAGATGGTATGCTCTTGGTGTATGCACGTATGAATGGGTATGCACACGAGAATGCTAGAATAATGGTGACGCAAGTATCATACTTTTATTATTAAGTAAATCTATAACTGCATCACCATAAAATGGTATTATGACATATATTAACTATTATGACCTAGATGTCCATGTATCACATGAAATAAAATATAAAAATGTTAAAGCCCTTGTAGTAATTGTAGTAATACAGTTGTACCAATCTATTTTGAGACATGTGTCTCTATAAATATCAGTATGGGTCAATCCATATATTAAAAACTACGATGATAGTTACATATGTATTAACTAGACATGGGATTGAGATCTCTATTTTGTGTATGCATTTATTATAACAAACTTAATCTTGTTTAGATTTATTAATCTTTTCCCACTCTGTATTCTTCATTGATTTACACCCATAGCTGAAGCAGCAAAGAGACTCAAACTTATGGAGACTGACATGCGGGAGAAATTGGTTCCAAAATTGCGAGTGGAGTCTCGCCGAAAATACTTAGAAAAGCGAAAAGAGGATAAGGTGGCAGAATTGGAAGCAGATATTATTGACGATGAATACCTTTTTGAAGAGGAGATGTAATTTTTTTATATATATAAATGTATAATGCATTCCAAAATGTGCCTAAATCATTTGAATGCTTAATTAATAAACAATTCTGTGCTTAGATTAACGGAACGTGAGAAAAAAGAGAGGGCGCACAAGAAACAATTGTTACAATTAGCGAAAGAGCATGAAAAAGCTAGGGAGCTTGAAAGGGTGCAAAGGTACCACATGCCGCTTGAAAAAGGCAAGCAAGAAACGGAAACAGATGTAACAGATAGGGAACCACCACAATCCGAACAAAGTAAATGGGAATCTGATCAAATGTCGTCAGCTGTCTTTCGTTTTGGCGCTAAAGATCGAAAAGGTAAAAAATATGGGTCCAACAGAATGTGACTGAAACAAATCAGAATTTTTTATGCGTGTTACGTCATTTACAGTGCAGCAGGATTATGACCTCCTTTTGGAGGACGAAGTAGAATTCGTTCAGGCATTGCGTATGCCTGGTAATGAGAGAGACAAAAAACGTGAGGCAAGTCCACCGCCACAAGTGAAAGTTTTGCAAACCATACAAGAAACGAAAAAGAGTTTACCAATTTACCCTTTCCGAAATGATTTAATTCAAGCTATCAAGGATCACCAGGTATTTCCCCTGATTTTATCGAAATAACCAAATTGTATATCATTCGTTTATATAACACGTTCAAACCTAGGTTTTGATAATAGAAGGAGAAACAGGCTCCGGAAAAACTACCCAAATACCGCAGTACTTGTACGAGGCTGGATTCGCAGAGAATAACAAAACCATTGGCTGTACACAACCGAGAAGAGTAGCGGCTATGTCTGTAGCAGCAAGAGTTGCTCACGAAATGGCCGTGAAACTCGGTAATGAAGTCGGTTATGCTATTCGTTTTGAAGATTGCACCTCTTATCGGACTCGCATTAAATATATGACCGATGGTACCTTACATCGCGAGTTCCTCAGTGAGCCAGACTTGGCCTCTTATAGGTATTACATTGTTCAAGTAATTCTTAAGGGGAATCAACCTAGCTTGTGTTTAGGACTACACCTATGTAGGGCGTCAGAAGCAAATAAGTAGACCAAATGAAACAAGTAAACATAACACCGTCGGTGAATTCCGTTTGTATTTCAAACTGTTATTTAATTTAACTAGAGGTTCCTGCCTACGAAACGCTTAATTTTCCCGCCTGTGGCGTTACGAATGGTACAGTTCGCAAAAATCGATATAAAATAGCGGACACCGGTTGATTCTCTTCATTCTCGCCAATAAATTTTGCTTACGATAAGTATAAACCATGGCGACCAGCGAAGTATGCTCTAGTTTTTAATTATTATTTTTTTTTAATAATCTGCTTTTTAGATACGGCAGACAGTAAGAAAACTGGATACGTAAATTAAATGAACCTTAAAGATATAGTTTGCGCGATCTTGGCAAATAGCTTATCCTGCACGGGCAAATGTTTCGGCGGTCAAGCTCTGCCATCGACTAGATCCTCTAAAAAAACCTACTTGCGTATGGCTAGATATATTCAGAGAAAGTGAAGCTCAAAAAGTTCCGAACACGAGTAAAAGTCGATAGAGTCCGCTGAACTTACTAGACGTGAAAGTGAACGGTTAACATTTTACGATATAGAAGAAGAGAAAGTACAAAAATGAACATTTATTTCAGCGTTATGATCATTGACGAGGCGCACGAGCGCACTTTGCACACGGATATATTGTTTGGATTGGTAAAAGATATTACCAGGTTTCGTTCGGACTTGAAGCTTTTGATATCATCGGCGACTTTAGATGCCACGAAGTTCAGCGAGTTTTTCGACGATGCTCCGATTTTTCGGATACCGGGCCGCCGTTTCCCCGTTGATATTTATTACACGAAAGCGCCGGAGGCGGATTACATTGACGCTTGTGTTGTTTCTATCCTGCAGATACATGCGACGCAACCTCACGGCGATATACTCGTGTTTCTTACAGGTAAATATTTTCCCATTTTTATATTTATACCAACGTTCGTTTTTGTAACGGCCAAGTGTTTGTTCAATAAGTACACTGTGAATGTTCATGCAGAGCTTAAACGGAAATCATATCATAAACAGAAAGGGTCTTCTACCTCTTAAGATGGACTTAAATTTTCTATCCACTTTCCACCACTTGTTTATAGTTAAATTTTAGTCAGACTTTTGCGCGAGAAAATTAGTAATCCCGACTTTGCGGTACGTTTACGTCAGTTCCGCGGGAACTGATCATCAGTTCATCCTGTTCGTTTTTAAAATCTGTTCGTATTGAACTACGCTCAAAGTACATACCTCTTCATAATTTTACGACATTCCTTTGAGGTTTAAACAACTATTCTTGTTTGTTTAATCCTGATTAAAGTACCAGCTTTTCTGAATATAACTAAAAAAAGCACAATTGAAATATATAATACCATAATTACTTAGCAATCATGCACTAATTTAATAACATGTTAACACAAAGGTCAAGACGAGATAGAAACGTGTCAGGAAATGTTACAAGAGAGGGTTAGACGATTAGGAACTAAACTTGGAGAGCTTTTAATTCTGCCAGTTTACGCGAATCTTCCAAGTGATATGCAAGCAAAAATATTTCAACCTACTCCACCTGGGGCAAGAAAGGTTCGTTATAGATAGTACCTTTGATCTCATCCCTAAAGGACTCGTTTGTCTTTGTTTGTATTATCAATCTTTTCTTTCGGCAGGTTGTCCTCGCTACCAACATCGCCGAAACTTCGCTAACTATAGACAACATCGTGTACGTTATAGATCCCGGTTTCGCCAAACAAAATAATTTTAATTCCCGCACGGGGATGGAGAGTTTAATGGTAGTTCCTATCAGTAAAGCATCTGCCAATCAGAGGGCTGGTAGAGCCGGCAGAGTAGCTCCAGGAAAATGTTTCCGACTTTATACAGCGTGGGCTTATCAGCACGAACTAGAAGACAACACTGTTCCCGAGATACAGCGGATAAATTTAGGTAATACAATTCAAATTAAAAGATTTAACTAAATTTAAGTAAAGACTTACCAGATACCATTCAATAATGTAATTACAGGCAACGCGGTACTCACTTTAAAAGCCCTCGGAATAAACGACTTGGTACATTTTGATTTTCTGGACCCACCGCCGCATGAAACTCTAGTACTTGCATTGGAACAACTCTACGCGTTAGGAGCATTGAATCATCGAGGAGAATTAACGAAACTCGGCCGAAGAATGGCGGAGTTTCCCTTAGACCCAATGATGGCAAAGATGTTATTAGCCAGCGAACCGTATCGCTGTTCAGAAGAAGTTGCCACGATTGCGGCAATGTTATCCGTAAACGGAGCTATATTCTATAGACCTAAAGATAAGATCATATATGCAGACACGGCAAGGAAGAATTTTCATGTACCTGGAGGTGATCATCTCACTCTTCTCAATGTGTATAATCAATGGCAGCAGAGCGATTTCAGTACACACTGGTGCTATGAAAATTTCATTCAGCATCGTTCGATGAAGCGAGCAAGAGATGTTAGAGAACAATTAATTGGATTGATGCAAAGGGTCGAGATGGAACTTGTGTCGGGCATTGAGGACACTATGAACATTAGAAAAGTAAATTATTATTTTCTTTTTATATTAACACATTGTGTAATCGGCCCATTGTATTGGTGATACCAGTGGTGAAGTATTGGCATAGATCTAATTTACACTCGTCTCGGGGATTCTGAACTGTTTTAAGAGCATGTTTATTTTATGGAGTTTGTGATGTTTTTGCTGATTTTTTCCTGTATTACATTTCAGGCAATTACGGCAGGTTATTTTTATCATGTTGCGCGATTATCGAAAGGAGGTCACTATAAAACGGCCAAGCATAATCAGACAGTGTCTATTCACCCAAATAGTTCACTGTTTCAAGAACTTCCACGTTGGCTCCTTTATCACGAACTCGTGTTTACTACCAAAGAATTCATGCGACAGGTATTGTTCGAAATAAGTTTATTGATATTATTAGAATGTCCTCTCTAAATAGGAGTTTCATTATTTAAAGTAAACTATTCAACTTAAACTAATCAAACTTAAACCTAACAAAAAATTTTTTGTGTTTATAAGATCTGGATTAAGTGAAATATACTGTAATTTTAAGGTGACGGAGATCGAGAGTAAGTGGTTATTGGAAGTTGCTCCGCATTATTATAAACCGAAAGAATTGGAGGACTCTACGAACAAGAAGATGCCAAAAGTTACCGGGAGAGCACGGCCGGATGGAACCAATTAACAATACTGTGATTCTACTTTTGTGTATTTTTTTGCCTGTACATTAAAGTGAACGTTAACTGTGCTCTGTGAATATTTCTTATCGATATCGAATTCACGCAGTTCTCCAAAATTGTTCCTTTTTATAAGAAAAACTTTGTAACACATTGGATAAATCGATCATTTGCCGCAACAAGTTTCTTCCATTTTGCCTTTACGTTTACCCGGTCGAACAGTGGAACTTTCTTCTCAGGTGTTTCTCGATTTAATTGCAAAACTCAAAAATATTTAGATGTTTCTGTTTAAATGTGACAGTTGAATTTGAATTCGGTTTGAATATTTCTATTTCTGTAATGTCTAACAAGTAATACTACAATTTGAATGATACTGAACTTGATCAACAAAAACTGTTGTTCTTCAAACATAAAAAGCTTTTTGTATTTATGAGATATTTACTGAAGATTTTAGAACATTGTATTTTATGTGCATAAAACTGATATTTTTCTTTCATTTTGTATAGTTCATTTTATTTTAAATCAAAGTGCAGATTCTCCAAAACCCCTTATTAAATACTCCTCGTATTTTAACATTTTTCTTCACGCCACGAACTCGTGCGTATCACGAACAATTGAGTTTCCTTTCTCCTCTCGAACTTCCTGTTTCATTTAGCATTCAGTTATTTTACAGACTCTAAATTTCGATGGCTCTGGGTGGTTCTAATTTCTTTGCATATTATTACATGTATATTATCCTACACAAAATTAATCATTCTTTTCCTTACAAAAGGTAACGGGGTTTATTCAATTCAGTTTTTCACCATCACAAAGCCAAATAAAATATTGATTTATTTTACTTTATATTTTCATTTTATCCTCGAATCTATGAATATTGTATTATCTGTATATTTTATAATTATCCAAACATAATATACATGAGAAGAAAGACACAAATATCAAATACGTGAAACATATATTCTTTATTCAATTTTCACTGGATTATCGTAGTATGAATCCAGTAGAACTCAAACAGCATATTTTCACTAGAGACACCTTAATACCATATTTCCATTTATCGAATGTTCGGTGAAAGCATAGATTTTGATTAGTCTCATCCTGAAAGTTCGCATGCAATAAGGTAAACGAAAACAGATTTCAACTGATACACATAAAACCTATAAAAGCCGACCTAAAAATATATCGAATGAAAATATCCTGTTGGCCAGTGTTATTCAATATCCACGCCACACGTTTCTCTAGCTCCTGTATTCCCACAAGGCGTGTGACACCTCGATGCGTTGACGAGCGTACGTCGATAGTACGTAAGTAGGAAAACACTGTTCTCAAAAGTAGCGTAGTATGAAGATTAAATCAAGAATAACGTTATGATGATCAATCGAGTTAAACCGCCTCGTTTGACAGTGCACAAATAGGACGTTTATGGCGGGTTACAATTTCTCTCGATGACGCGATTGATGAAACGATTTGATAACACATCGTCTTGTAGATTATTTGTCTATGATCCAATTCGATTCATATTATGATTCAAGTGTCCCTCATTGACAACGTTATTTCGCCGATCTTCTCAAAGATCGTCGATGACGAGTTTTCATTCACATACCCGACACGTGAATTTTCCCCTTCAGCTTATGAAACGATTGTCTTCACTTTATGCTGGTTTGTTCGCTTCCGCTCTGAACCACTGTAACTGGGCAAGGCCTAGGACTCTGTATGTAGTCTTTGCGAAGGTGAATGCTATTTTTAGGGGTTACTGTACTGCCCCATCGCGGGGCTGCTCTTTCTTCGAACCTTCTCACTGTTCTGCGACCCGTTTATCTGATTACTTGTCTTCCTATTAGTGTTACCAGTTTTTCCGAATTTTTCCATAGCTCTCGTGTAGGAGCCGGTGCACACTCTGCCCCAGAGTTTCTTCTCTTCCGGGGATTGTTTGTTTCTTCCTTCGCTCGAGGTTCGCTGAACTTCGTTCTTTCGTCGAACTTGGCGTGTATCTTCTTTCTCCAAAGATGTGTTTGATCCAACTGGAACTTGAACATACTCCCAGGGGACATTGTTGTCCGATTGAACACTGGATGGTGTTGGGCAGCTGCTGTCGCTAGATAATGATGAGGATCTGACGAGGGATGGAGGAACGATTAACTTCATTTTGTCTTCTTCTTTTAGAGACAAATTTGTTGGTGGTTTGCTCCGTGCTCGGCAGCTACTCCTATTTATGTCGTCGTTTGTTTCCTGGCCATCGTGAATCAAATTATCGTTAAGGATTATTTTGGTAATCGTTGTTCTTTCTCGCAAATTTTCCATATTTTCTTTTGGGGTACTTTCGAAGGTATCTACTGTCTGCAAGATGTCTTTTAAATTGACGTTAGTGCAATCCGTGTTATACGACAGTTTTGATCGTTCTGTTTTTTGCACTTTTCCACTGGCTCTGCCATTTGGAATGGTGCTGGACACCTTTTTTGTTGTTTCGTGGACATCGCCTTTTGGATTATAAATCATTTCGGAATATATATAATTTGGTAAATTTTCTTTCTGTCGAATCACATTTGTTGTCGATGATCTATCAGATAATACACTTTTCGCAGACATTTCGCAAGTTGTTTCCAATTGATTTAAATTAGCTCCTTTCACGCATTGTTTATACTTCTCGTCAATCGTGGTGTCAATATTATTTCTCACGTCAATATATTCCGAAAAGATCGAATCCCCATTGATATCATTCGTTTGTAACATTGACCACCTACCGAAATACATTTCGATTTCATCCTGCCTGACTTTATTTTCATTATCGGCGCTGCATACCTTGTTTTCGAACATCATATCCTGACTATCATCAACGGCATTGGCTGTACCCGTAGACTCATCTCTTGCCTTATCTCGATTATCATCATCCTCGTCATCATCTTCGTTACCCGAATCATAATCGAAACGTTTCAAGACACCCTCGTTCTTCTCGTTCCTTTTCCTTAATTCTTCCCAATTCTTTCGAGGCTTATAACTCGTCTTCCTTCTTATAATCGTACTTTCCGAGATATCGATGTCGGGGATAAAAAGCCTCAGAGCCTTGGTGCCAGTTGGGAAAGTAACCTCGTTGACCCTCTTCTCGGTCATAATCGCCTTTAAGCTCGTTCTCGAAGCCACTTCCTGGTGCTTGTTGAACGCGGAAACTAGCTGGGCCACGGTAAACTTGGGTTCCTCGTTTTCAGACTCTGTCGAACGATCCTCTTTGTCGTCCGAAATTCCAGAATTATTCGAACGACTGGACGCGTCAGAATGTTGTCTCTGACAATGATGTTTGCCAGAAACGAGATTCGATTCCGTCTCTTGATTAATCGGCACTTCATCAGAATCCTCTGTCAGTGTATCAGATTCGATCGATTTCAGAGAGTCCAAGTTCTCTTCCGATCCTGAACCTTGACCTTTCGACACGTCCAGACGATCCGCGGTTTTCTGAACGTACCGTGTTTCAGACATTGACGGTGTCGACTTTTCCTGATCTTCAGTTATTTGAAAAATATTCGACATTTCCAAATCCACATTTACTTCGGCCTTATTTTCATTATCGCTGTTAAGAATTCTCTCTATCTCGGTTAAACTTGCACTGGTTTTCAATGTTGGTTCTTTCATCTTCAGCTGTTTAAAGATTGGTAACATATCCTCGGTCTTGGCACGTTCGTAAGTCTTCTTTCTTCGCTTAAGGCACTCGAGGCTTCTATATATATTTAAAACCCCCTGAGACTTGGACAAGGATCTCAGGCCGTAGAGCTTCTCGCGCGACTTGCTAATTACAGGATTAACTATCATTCGCATTTGCAACGATGTCAAGGCTGTCGAAGGATTTCCGTTTAGCAGGCAAGCCTGAGATTGAACCCGGTTCAGGCTACGTATTCGAGATAAAAGTCCTCGACTCAATTCGTGATTTAGATTAGCCTGTGATCGACTTTGGGCCCTATTCAACAGACCTTGCGTCTGTTCTTTGTTCAGTAGACAACTTTGACTCGCACAAGTCAAGCTGGTCCGGGAGGAATTCAAGCTCGTTCGAGAGTCGGCCGGACTCGGAAAACCGTCGCTGCCTTCGAGGCTCGATCGACTTCCGGTGAGACAGTAACTTAAGCATATCTCGCTTTGACTTAATAGACAGTCCTGCAGGTTTTGATTGTGATGATTGTTATCTTGAGCGTCGACCGAGACATTCGCTTGGCTCGTCGTTTGACTCAACAGAGCAGCCCTTCGGAGATTTTCTCGACTTACGACGCGCTCTAGGAGAACTTCTCTTGATTTGGATAAATATCTTCTTAAGTGGGGCGACGCTTGTGTTGGCGCACCGCGCAACCAATCGTGGCGCAGGCATTGCTTCGCGGTCATTCGTGCACTGAAAAATAAATGTTATATTTAATTGTTGTGCGTAAAACAGATTATTTTTTTGAAAATATAAATAGCGGAGTATAAACCGATTTGTATTGAATAAATTCGTTTAGGATAAGGGTGGCAAAACTATCTATTCTTTTCAGGAAATAATGAACAGGGACATAGGAGATGGTCAAACTGTATTAAAAAATTAATTTTTGTTTAAATCCAGTAGCCTACGGAAAAGCCTGGCCGAGATGAGTAATTTGAATACGATTTGATCAAAATTGATCCAGCCAATCACGAGATGTGACATCTCAACAATGGCAGTTTTTATTAAGAAATGTCGTCGTCGTCTCCGTCTTTGTCAGGCTGTAATAAATGTTGATTTTTATGCTCTTTGTGGTTATGTTGACCAACTGGCACGGGGTTTTTAGCTTTTTGACCCTCCCACGCACGTTCTCACTTTTTCAGATCCTCTCATCCACTCTCTTTCTGATTTTCGATTTTTAATTGTTATAGAGAAACTCGTACTTGTCCTTGGCCTATGCATCTTTAATGCTTTCTGCTTTTTACATTACTTACAAAAAATAAGAATAATTTTCTTTTGTTTTTACACATATTAGATCATTGTATTACACTCGTTAAAAAAGTAATTAAATCCAAATCGGAAATAGAAACCATGTTTTTAGAAGTTGCTCAACCGTTCCAAAGTTTAATCAAGCAATTGCTCAATTACGCAACAAGTACAAGAATAGACGCAAACGTACGTGTTATTTCTGTAGAAAGTAAACTGTGTTACATATTTAGTTCAACGTTTAACTGGGTTTTCAGCGTGAACTCTTTATCCTGTGGTTTCTTGAAGTAACACATAGAAAAACGACGATGGGTGTCAGAGAACTCGTTTGGTGGAAACGATGAACTCCCACGGAACCACGGTGAGTGCGATGGTAATAGAAGCTGTTTGGCGAAACGGAAGCTACCGTGGACCAGTTCCTCCAGAAAAGGTATAGGCCTTTGCCTGCCGAGGGCTAAATGGCACCCGATTTCGTGCTGTACAAGTGTCCTTCGTCATCTAGAGCCCGCTATCGCTTATAAATGCCTTACAGGCACTTGGGCACTTGCAACCAGCTGGTACTGGCTGTAAATGTGATGACTGAGAGTCCTAAAGCTCTTATGAAGCAGTCCATATCACTGGCATAATACAGATATCTAGTCAAATGGGTGGCTTTTGCCCCGTTATTTGTTTTCTTATGAGCTTTTGCTCAATTTTTGTTACTTCCTTTTGGGTGTTTGTTACAACCCCTTTTGGGAATTTGTTTACTTGGGCCCGTTTGCGTCACCCGTCGGGTCTGGAAGTTACATGCGGTACACCCCGCATCCAACCCCGAACAAACGGGATAAGAAGGGGTGGGGTTTTAGTCGGTAAAAATCCGACACTACCCAGGGCACCTTTCGGACCCCAGGTGCCTTTTCAAGATTTCGCCACCTCCTCACGAGAAAGGAAATGGCATAATACAGAGAACTTAAATCAGGGAGACGTAAATTTTTGTATACTTGAGCTTTTATACGTGGTATGTGTGTTTCCACTGGTTACCTGCCAATCGCTGTTTGTATCGATTGACAATCGGTTGCATTGATTGCCTTCGCTTTCTGATTGTAACGGCAGCTACTATAACACGTTATACACGATACAAGAATTGTATGCTTTTGTACTGTTCAACAAAGCATAATTTATTGCGATTTACAACTCTGTACAAGAATTCAATTTTTTTGGTTCTTAAAATGGGTGAGCCTGTGTGAAAATCAAAAGTAAGATTTTTTCTTCTGAAACGAGTGAACGATTTCCGCGGCAGTATGCTCCAACGCTTGTTGCACTGCTGTTGACTTCTACGATTAGATTCATGTGCTCACGGAAACTGAGAACTAGATTTTTTCAAAAATACGGCTGAGTTGGCACCTGTCGGCCTTACGTATTATTCATCATAAACACTATACCAAGTTTTTGTTATGACATGTAATTGATAAACCTGCCGGACCCAATTTCCTTGGTTACAAGCTTCTTTCTGGTTCCAATATTCATAATACAAAGAAAAGGGGTATGAATTTTCCTGAATTTCGTGTGTCGATTGCAGTTTTCGGTGGTCCCAATTAAAAACACTAAGTAAGTCCACCTGATTTCATGAATCCCTTGGATATAATTAAACAAATGTGCGTACCTTGGGTCTAGCATCAAAAGCTTCGCGACGAAATCTTTTGCTTGCACCGAAACGTCTTCAAATAATTCTTCAGGAAAGTCCACCTCGCCTAGAGAGATGTTTTTGAATGTTTCTTGATCAGTTTCACCGCCGAAAGGGGAGAATCCAGTTAACAGTACGTATGTCGTTACACCCAGAGACCTGCAATAATAAACAAAATTTCCAACGCGCTACGATAATAAGAATGTAAGTAAAATGTAATTATTCTGTTGATTAACTAACATACCACATGTCGGCCGCTAACGTAATTGGTTCGTAGTGAAGGATTTCTGGCGCTGAAATAAAGAAACGCATATCTCTAACATTTTTCAATGGTTAAATATCCAAAAGTTGAGTTCACTAGAAATTAATTAGTATCTGATTTGAATTGGTAGTGTCATTTGCCGATGTAATTTTTGTTTACGCACGAAAATCGCACTCGTAGGCGTCTATTCTCGGAATAAATTTACACATTAAATGTCCTAGATGAGTAAAATTTTATTCGAATATTATACAGGGTGTCCCACCTGACTCAGGCATAGCAAGTATCTCGCTTATTTTTCAGGATGAAAAAAGATGTTGGAGGAAAAAGTTATTGTATCTCAGGGAGCAAATATTCTGATTGTTACAAAAATTTGCTCGAGGTCATTTTTTTCGAGATTTCGTCATCGGTATTTTTTTAAATGGAACCATATATTTTTGTTATCATACGATGATAGCTGATGTCAAAGCGATTTCATCGACCTATGAAACTATGACCTTCAAATGACCTTGAGTTCCATTTAAGAGAACACCGATGACGTTGAAATCTCGAAAAAAATTACCTTGAGCAATTTTTTTTTACTTAATTCGAATATATTTACCCCCTCGGATACAACAACATTTTCCTTTAACCTTCTTTTTTCATCCTAAGAAATAAGCGTGATACCCGCGATGTCTGAGTTAGGTGGGACATCCTGTATCTGTAGATAAAAAGACGAATAATTTAGTTATAACGGATCAATATGTTTTTAGTAGAATAACAATCGATAACACAAGACAATACAAATTTGGTTCACTTAGATCTGACACCTGTTTTGACTAACTTTTGGCGTTTAAATCCAAAAATGACCCAGTTTTTGTCTATCACGTTAACTTTTTAAGCTGCAGAATACTCGCTCTTTTTCCAAAAATTCATACAGGAAGCGCATACAAAGGGGGTGAGGACTAAATTTAAATTTAAAATCGAACGATTGTTTCTTAAAGTACAGACTTCACCCTTTAAAATGAAAAAAAATCTTTCAGATATGTCCGTTTTTTGCGGTGTTTTCTTTATTTGAAACTGGGCAAATTTCATTCACCTGACGGAGAGTAGTCACACTAAGAAAAGCTGTAGAGAAAAAACTTGACGTGATAGAAGAAAACTAAAAACAGACATAAAATCAGCATGCCGATTTAACTTTAAAACAGCTGAAAATCGAACTCAACAGAAATTAAAAAAAAAATGTTTTCCACTGTAATATTTTGGTAACTATAAGGCGGTTAAAATATTTTCGATAAGGAAAAACATGCTTGGAATTATCTCACAAATCGCACCTTTAACGGACTATACCACTATTTACGGGACACCCTATATAACTACTATTGTGCCCCCGTTTTTTCCTCATCTGAAGATCCACAGATAAAATAGAATCTCCTGAAAGCGTCGCGTATATTTGAAACTTATTAAAACTTAAACATAAACTTTTTGGTTTTTTTCTATCAATAAATACAGTAAGTTTAATCGGAGTTTATTATAACAAATTAATTTAAACATCTGTCTGTTCTTTATGGAGATCTGAGTATATGTATAGTAGATATTCATACGACTCATGGCACTGTTTGGTCAATCATAAGTATCATCAATCGCACGAACGCTTTGTCCTACTTGAACGTTCCAATTTCAAGTTGAGTGTGGTAGTAAGATATGGCAAAGATATTTCATAAAGGAAAGTGACATACCAACGTAATCCGGAGTTCCAAGAATTTCTCGTACTTCTGTACCCTCCAGGATCACTCTGGATATCTCGAAATCGCACAGTTTCACATCGCACTCCGGGAAACTGCCCATCATCACTAAATTCTGGGGCTGCAATACAAATATATAATTTCAAGTTGCGCGTATTCGTTTTGCTGTAATAAAATTCATGCACGATAAAGGCGTGCGGGTAGGGAACTTTTTTTGCGTTCGTGTTGGGACCCCGAAGGTATGGACACAGATTTCGATACCCAAAGAGCGGTTCGGGGCGGGTATTAGCATTATCAGAATTATATTATGACATTTTTTCATGTTTTGACTGTTGTATTCTCAGCGTATCTAATTTGAGAGTTGTAAGAGCAAAGCAATTTTCTCCTTGCCTAAGAAAACAGAAAATCTGATTTCCATGGACCTGTAGTCGTTGATTTATATCTTACGTTTGGTTTGGCATAGTAACGCTTAAAAAACAGGCCGTCCCTCCAGCCCTCAACAGTGAAAGATTTAGAGAATTAAGGGGAAGGAACGAACAGGAAATACAGTCAGGTCTTTGCGAGCATTCGAGTAAGTACACCTTCTCCGATGTAGTAAACGAGTTACAAAATAAGCCCATTTAAATGGATAAACTTGGCAAAACAAACTTTTTTAGAACCTAACATAACATTTTTGTGAAACTTATGTTTCATTGGACACCGGTAGTGATGTTATTCTTCCAATCATCGTGGCAAGTAAATTCAATTTCACAAATATCAAACTTTTGGTCGCAATCAATTGGTAATGTCATGAACATTCGGTAGCTTTGATTCTCCTTAATAATGTATTATATTAACCCTTTCAGCGCTGAGCTGTTTGAGAAAAAGTGTGTGCTGTGGACTCTTCAATTCTCACGACAATGCCCATTGTGGTCTGGCCAACTTAAAAATTTCTTTGCAAAACATGATTCCTCCCATGTTGAATGTAACTGAAAGAATTTCGGCAGTGCTTGCAAAAACCTTAACGGAACTATTTATTTCACTGTGCGTGTGTGTATATAAAAGAATAAGAATGTAAAACTGAGGTCGAGCTTGGAAAGAGGGTGTTTGTTTGAGAGGGCATATAAGCGTGGAATATATATGCGTTCATGGCCGAATGCGAATAGTTAAGTGAAAATCCATATATGCGTTCATAGCCGAAATTGAATGGTTACGCGCTGACGCATATATGCGTTCATAGCGTTTAAAGGATTAATAATAATGGAGAGGCGACCGAGATTCATTTGTTCCCAATACGTGTGTTAATTTCGTGAACAAATATGGCACTGTGCGGATCGCGCTCGTCGCCACAGTTTCTCTCACAATCAGTCCTTTATCACATTCATCCCTTCGATTCACATATGTATAATGATCATGTTTCCGCGTTAAACACGCTGCACAATGGAATGCAATGTCTAAAGAGAAAGAAAAGAAGCGAAAAGATTGAGTCCCCGTGGCGCGACCGCCAATACATAGTCTCGCAGGCTATTCACCAGCATGTCCCCCCGTTTCCCATTTGGCGAACATTTGACATTGTTGTTGCGGTAGCGTGGCAAGACATCCCGCTGTGCAAAAATCCCATGTGGTCTGACACGAAGGCATAAAAGAACGACACTTAATTACACGATTAACTCACTAATTGCCGGTGTTGTTTATATCGACGGTATTTACCTTCGAACGAAGTATACTTATAGGCATACCACCCGCGTGGCACGACAAATTTTTTGCCGCCACGCATAGTTTACGAGCAATTTATAAAACGCGTGCCGGAAGGACATCGACTTACATGCGTTATCTTCACTCATTTCTTAATAGTCCGAAGCGATTAGTAATATTTCTGTTGACTCAAAGAACATAGAAATATTTATAACACATAGTAAAGGCTTTGCAATATTTTTAATAGTGCTTCTGGGCAGGTATGTTATGGAAACGTCTAAAAAATGTTTTTAAACAGATGTTTCAATCTAAAAACTGACAACCGTACCTACTCACCTATTGATAGAAAAACTTGAGTCGGCAGCAAGGGCTACCGAAATTTGAAGCATTTGTATTGTAATAGACATTGTTTTTATTCAGATTGTAAATGGCGCTTCGCATTTTATTCCTACTTATCGTTGGACTGATTCAGGTAGGAACCTGGTGTAGTGTCCCATAGACTGACAATCAGTGATATGAGCTGAAACACTAAACCAGGGATCGGCAATAGGCGGCCCGCGCCGCGGTTCGAATCCGGACCGCGGAGAGATAATAAATGGATCGCCAAAAATATTTAACATTAATGCTGGCTTTTTTTTCATTATTTGTCTTTGCGTACCCCGAATAATTTGCTAAACAATCCACACTCGATTGATATTTAATCTATTTTTAGGATGTATATTAAGATGGTCCATGCTTATATGGCAAAAGAAAAAGTTTCAAGTAGAAGTCACGCCACCCTCATATTTTGTTACACTTATCATTCCTATCACTTGTTCAAAATTTCAGCCCCGTATCTTATATACAAGGGGGTACTCATTGACTTTGAAATATCTGAATTTTATGAAAAAATCCTTAAAAAGTTTTTTTTAAGTTAAGTTCTTTTTATTCAAAAATAGTATTTGAACACACGCAAAACGTTATAAACAAAGCAATACTTAAAATAATATTAATTACTGTTCTTTTTTCTCAACCTAAAACTAAGTTCGTTAGCACTTTTTTGGATAGTTCAGTAGAAACAACCTTTCTGTTTTGTTCAACGACATGAAGTAAAAACTGTTTTTCTTCCTCATTCTTAGTGAGTATCGAATTGCAATGTGTTAATTTAACACACGAAATTGACCTGTAACAAAAAATCAAGATCCAGCATTTTTCATAAACATTTCAAAAACATCACTCGATTAAGCACCCCTTTCCGTTAAAGCTAGCCGGCTGATATTATACAATGTTATTGCTATGGATACATGTTACAAATTTACGGGGTGGCTAAACTGAAAAACAAACAAAAAATTTGTTGACCACCCTAATGTATATGGTAATTACGATGGTATTCATTGTTTATCGCTGTCTGTAATAATATTAACAGCCACGAGAACGCAACAGCGGGAATTGTACATACTGCTCGTAACTAATATTATATTAACAACTTATTCAGTTCGTATGCAATCGTCGTCGTGTCGCGTCCGTCGTGTTTTAACGAATTGGGCAGTATTCACTTTTTTTTCTGGTCTACGAACATTTTGTTTCGAATCATCCAGACCCCGTAGAAACTAATGGCCGACCCCTGGATTAAACATTCAGCTATTTTCCACGTTTCGCCCATGTTACGGATTATGTTAAAATTGCAGAATATTCTGATCGCGAAACTCACGTTACACGCATAGCGTTGAAAATATTATTCGCGTGGTTACAGATGGAGCAAAAATTCTCGCACGGAAAGTTTAACGCGTGCGACTGCGCGTAAAGTGCGATCCATGTGCTCTGTGCTTCATCGAGAGAAAACATTGCCGATATTTACATAAACACGGTAGATGCTGTTACGATAAATTCAAACCTACACGGAGTATCGACTAGAATATTAAGTTTCCCGGAGAATACGCTTGATCGAGGCGTCGCGATCTTCCCGCGTACCTTATTGCACGTTATGCGAGAGCAGTTTTTACCGCGTGACTTTTCTCGCAATTGCGCTTTACTCTTTCGACGCGCGACTAGTATAAGAGCAGCAACCTACGGCACGGTTCTCCGCCACTTACTTTTTCTTACGTTTCCTTATATCGCCATTACGACGCTGTAAAACTAAACGGTACGCCATTGTTAGCGTGACTGCTTTCAATGCCGAGTAATAACGGCCGCGAGACCCACGCATCGTAATCGCTCAATGCACAGATATGCATTTAAAAAGTAATAACAACCGAAGCGTACGCATTACGTAAGAAGCCCGCGCGAGAACGAAAGACGAGAATCGTGCATTCGTTTCAGTAGAATCTTCCTGACTTTAATATCGCGGACCTTGAGGATTTTCACGTGGGCGCATCTGAATATTCAAAGTTTCTCTCGGTAACTCGCCTCCCTTTCCCCTTCGGTATAAATAATGACAAAAGTTGTAAAAATACATCGCGGTCCTCGATATGCGTAATTTCTTGTCGCGCGCGCGCTATTAAGTAGTACATCATCGTAGGTACTGTACAACGATGAGAAGAAGACACCTGCGGCGATACAGAGGCAAAAGTTGCACCGCCGATCCCCATCACCGATGTTCTTTTGCTACCTGACTTCATTAGTGTGCGCGATAGTTCGGCAAATGGCGAAAATGCGTGTACCCGTCTTTACGATTGTGTTCGAGTAGGACACGCTAGAACCAATGAGACCGCATTTTTTCCAGGTCTCTTATTCTTTCTATCGTTGCACTGCACTTACACACTTAGGATATGGAAAAGGAAGCAGAAGGGTCGGGGATGATTATTTTAAACCTTTGTTAACCATCCGAATTCGTTAAATGGAGAACTATAATTAGGATGGCTGTCGAGTAAAGGAATAAATCAAAACAAGAAATTTCTTATTTGAGATTAATTCATTCGATTATCCGACTTACGCGATAATAAGGATTCTTAACAAGGAGAAAAAGCAATTTTATCCGTTCCCGTTGAATTTGTCTCGATACCATCTACGATAGTAGAGACAAACAAGTAAGTAGTGCTTTCTAAAAAAGTCAGAGTAACGTTGATTTCTATATTTTCTTTTAATAACCGAGTGATCAGGGAATTTGTATTAGCGCTGTTTGTCATTGGTAAAAAAGTCATAAATTTTGACACAACATATTTTTCTTATAGGATTACTCAAGGTACCTGGAAATTTATGGCCACGGTTACGAAAAACATCGTACATAAATTTAATAAATATGTATTCATGTATTTGGACCAAATTCACATTTTGTGATGAAAAATCTATGTACTTTGAACAAAAATCCGCCTCTCCACTCAATCGGATTTTTAAACTCGATCTTTTCGACTATTCGTCTGTATCTTCTCTCATTTCAGGCCAGCAAACGTTTCATGAATGGAAAGTAGCGTCGCATAAGGATGACACCTAAATCCCACGCAGCCAAATCCCCCACGATGCGGACTCACGAGAGTACCACCAAACGTAAGCGTGGGTCGGGACATCCTTATAACGCATCGAAAACCAGTGTCCAGCATTGGAACCTGGATAAAAAGATGCGCGCGTGTTTCCTGACGAATTAAATCTCCGAAGGGTTCGAATACCTGGCTCTGCCCAGCGTCCCTGCGTTCTCGTAAGTTCGACACTTCGATACTTTAAATTTTTCAATACGGCTATATGTTTCTTACCACTATGCTTCCGTTACGGATACTCCAATCGTGAATACAAAGTTATCGTATAGGCCTATTACAGTGCATCACTGCGGAGAGAACGTAATCCTTGATACTTTGTCGGGCAACGTAAATTACATTGGGGAACAACTTTTAACCCTTTTAGTGCCTGGTCCATTTACGCAGACATGCGAAAATTGCCACGAGCCGACGTATACAAGTCATATCATCCGGCCTTTGATATTTTTCGCAAAAATACCATGGGCCGATATATCGGCTCGCTGACACTGAAAGGGTTAATAATGCACCATCACACGGGCGACGATATATCGCCGCATAAGAAGCAACACCACCTATCTTAGTTTTATCAACTTTACAGGAGAGCAAAAAAACCAGTTCCTGTACGTGTTGTTATCTTATCATTTTATGTGTGTTGTGTTATCAATTATTCGCTTAGAACGTTATCTATTTACTTTATCATAAATCGGAACCTACCAGTCGATTCAGCGCAAAATTTTGAACAAAGCAGTTTTGCTAACACAATTTGACTAAAATGTGAGATAAGTGTTGGTGCTTCTTAAGGGGTTACATACCTTTCTCGGCCCCAAAGCTAACTGATTTTACGAATTTTTGTCTGCATACTTAAAAGACAGGTATCAATCCGCAGTTTTTTGCGGAGCGAAAAAACGCACATTAAACTAGTTTCATGAATTTTTATTTTTATTTTTAATACGATTTGCGGTAACCACGATATCTCCTATCAGGATCATCTCAAAACAAAAATCAAAATATATCCTTAAAGCTAGATAAATTATCTATTTTTTGACCCTTTTTTTGTTTAATAATCATTTTGGACAAAATAGCCATCATTTGGAAAAAAATCGAGTTTTTGCTCGGAATTTCGGTATTGAAATGCAATTAAAACACATTAAAAATTCGAATATTAAAAAAAAATCGGTCAAAAAGTGCGCAATATTATGGAGGTTATGTGTGCAAACTTTCAAAGCGATTGCTTTTTTGGTTTTTCAGATATCTTGGTTACCGATTTCGAAAACGTAGTTTCGAGAAAAATGCGTTTAAGGTTTCGTAACAAGTTAAAAGGTCTTCATTCAATTTTTTGGCTATTTACATGCAATCATCGATCTCAGGGCCATACAGTGAGTCTTCCTTAGTCAATTTCATTTGAATATTGGCGTTATTTTTTATCCTGCGACTGATTCTTGCCTCTTTAGTCGCATGCTGCGCTTGGATCTGTGCGTGCGCCACACGGCGATTATCAATTTGCGTGACAAAATTAAGAGCATTCCACCCAATATGGATACCCATCGTCGTCATAATTTTTAGTAAAGATGTGGTGCCTTCGTTAAATATACAAACATCAATATAGGAGGCTGTTTCTATAATGTTAGCACTGCTGCTGACAGTTTTCGGTGCAATCTTCCAAATCACGCTGTTAAAACTTTCGTTCGAATTTTGGGTAAATCCACCGAGGCAATGTTTAAGCAAAGTTTCACATGATTAATCCTCGTATGTGGGTCGAACAGCAATAAATTATTAACAAAAATTATTGTACCATTGCTGGTAGTCGTCCAAGGATCCTAAAGCGTTTGCTTGTTTCTTGTTGAGCGCTCGGGATCGCGCGACATAAAGCGTTATAACTATAACAATTATTTGAATTTCGTAATGCCGTTTTCACAGATCGTTCTTAGGAAGTTAATCTAAAGAAAAATGCAAAAAAAAAATCGGTTTTTTGAAACCGAGAAAGGTATCTAACCCCTTAAGCGGCGATATATCGCCGTTGGTACTTTTCGCGAGCATTGCTAACAACGATATATCGTTGTTCGGCACTAAAAGAGTTTAACAAATTTTTGCTGAGTTCGATTTCCCGGCGGTTTTAAAGTTAAATCGGCATGCTGATTTCGAAACTTTTTTTAGTTTTCTTCTATTGCGTCAGGTCCCTTCTCTATAGTTTTTCTTTGTGGGACTATTGCTAGGTGAATGAAATTTGTTCAAATTCAAATAAGCGTAACATTCCGAAAAGTTGTCATATCCGAAAGACTTTTTGTCATTTTAAAGGGCAAAGCCTGTACTTTAAGGAACCATCGTTCGATTTTGAATTTAGCATCCACCCCCTTTGTATGCACATCTTGTATGAATTTTGGGAAGAGAGAGAGACTATCCAGTAGCTTAAAAAGTTGACGTGACAGACAAAAACTGAGGTCAGTTTTGAATTTAGATGACAAAAGTTAATCAAAAACTGGTGTCAGATCTAAGTCAACCAAATATGTGTTGTCCTGTGTTATAGGTGGATTACCCGTCAAGGATAAATAATTACAATTTAATGCGTTAAATCGTAGGTACGCCAAAAGCTGCGAACCAATGCAAATTTTTTGGAGTGACTATAGTTACCGATAGGAAACAGCAAAAGTTCCATGACGGATGATTATATGTAGTCATCGTTAGTATGCTTGGAGCGTCAGGACGTCCGATGATTCTAGTCACCGATAATATCCAGGGGGTTAATCAATAAACGTAGAGGAGAAGCTAAATACTTGATTAACCGACTTGGAGATCACCTATGTAACCTAATCGCTTAATTCAATTTCTATGCTTCTCACCCCCGTCCCACCTCGTTTTCTCGATCACGCTCTCTCTCCCTCCTTGGAACGAATGTCGCGAGAGATGGCAGAGAGGTGCTCCAGTTACGGCGAACAGGTTACCTACACGTATCCATGGAGACACGAACTAAACGTGATTCATCGAGTGCAAACTACGAAGATAAGCATACTGTAATTACTTCTCCTTGCGGGAAACGTGGGAGCCATGCTGCGTTTCATTTGAAGATGCCACACGTTCACTTTACCAATTCCGATATTAGAGGATTTTTTCATTTACCGCCCCGGAAAGTACAAACTCACTATTAGTCGCGCAAACCGGAATTAGTTACGCTCCTTTAAGCGTAATTTTGATGCCCAACTAGTCAAAACTGTCGCGGAATTACAAATGTTCGGCCCCCCCGCAAAATATAAATTTGGAGCCGCCAGGAAAACCCAACAACTTTTTATTAAAACAATTTGAACTAGCGATAATTTGAGTAAACTCAGAAAATAATTAATACGAAAAGTTTGGGTCGGTTCCGACTTCGGGCTCTCCCGGGTTGCGGGGACTTGCTGTACAGTAGTTCCACCTCTGACAATGAGTCAAAAGTTAAAATGACGCACTTCATCCTAATCATCATCAATATCAAGATGACGGCTACCGTGCAATGTTGGCATCGATATTGGCCTATACGTTACGTTATAAACTTTGCGTATGTAGTTTCTAATGGGGCGATTCCCTAATGGAAACAAACAATTTTAATTTCGTTCAAAGTTGAATATATTATAGTAATTAGTGCCACATGAAGTAGTCTAAACGTGGTTTTTCGAGGATAAGCATTTAAACAAGACACAAGGTCTTGTCTCGGGCCAAGTACTGAATACGCGAGAACTAGACCTCGTATCTTTTCCGGAAAGAACGAACGGGGGTTTTCGAGGTGGCCAAGCTGAATAAAAAAACGAATTTTTTGTCTCTTTCAGAAATTTTTGCAAGACGCTGCCAGCACTCAGTTATAAGTGCAATATAAATCTATGCTAAATTTCACCTGTCCATTCTGTCTCCTACCCTTGTCATACTGAAAATCGTGGTTTTTTCTTTTTTATTGTTTTTCTTTGCAATTACGTTATTTGAAACTTTGAGAAAAGATCATGACGGCAGATTTTGTCTGAAAATATTCGAATAAATTTGTTTCAAGCCATCCCGCTTGAAACAGTCACTTCTATCAATTAAGAAAATTTTGTATTCGATATTCTGGGTGGTTCCGTACAAGATAACGTCTCAGAAACAAATTTGTTCAGGTGTAATTGTTTCTGGAGTCCCAGATGCGTTTTCATCCTCAATTAAATTTTTTTACAAGAAAGCGTTTAAAACAATTTAAAACATCAACATTTTTGTTCATTTGAATTTCGCTCTAAAATTGCATAAAAATGATTTCGTTTGTCATATGTCGATGATATTCCTTCTTCGTGAATGGCTTCGACCGACCCAATGACCCCGACAGCAATATTCTTGGAATTTCTAATCAATTTTCCAAATCATGAACCTTCTCCCTGCCTTTCAACGATGTATCCAGGAAATTCTTGATCCGAGCCACAATCGTACTTTCGCGTCCCACGATTTCTCCCTTTCTCTTTCGTGGGAATTTCGCGAATTATCGGGAACTGCTCCAGTTATGGCAGCCAGCCAGAAAGTGTCCAAGTAGATGGGAACCAGGTGTGATTCACTGACGAAGTACCCAGACAGGGCGTGGTCGTTCCACCGGCAAGAACGTGGGGTATTGGTATTACTGCTCTCTGTTGTTCCTAACAAACTCTTTCAGTGAGATACTCTGAGGAGAGATTCGTTCCCCGGCAAATCAAGTATCTGATCTACTTATCATCGTGTATCGTATCGCCGCTCGTTCAAAATTCACGTTTACATGAGTCACAAGAAGGGTGCGTGGGTGACGGTGAGGCTAAGCCATCCCCGTCACTTTGAGTATTCCTTTTTCAACTGTCGCGCGCACCTGGAACCCGCGGAAAGCTTCGACGTTTCATTTCGATAAATTATTCATCACAGTGTACTGCGTTCTCTTTAATCCCTTGCCGCTGATAATTTTTTAACAGTCACATAGCAGATTGGAGGACAGGATTAAAATGTCACGTTTGTCGGTAAATACCGAGGAACAACAAAACTCGGTTTTTTTTTCCGTTGAACAAAAATGGCAGGTAAGTATTGTGCGCGTTGATTTTCGACCTACCTTAACACATTGATCGCTTCGTTACCTACATTCGGATGACACAAAAGTTGTATTATTGTTTCGGAATATTTATTGTATTAATATCAATGTCAGGGTGTCATGCGTGTTACCCAAATTTGGATAACGTGGCGATCAATGTGTTGAAGCGTTGTGTTGTCTACCGACCTCCAATTTACGTGGCAGCGTTTTACACAGCGCCTATTCGATTACCATATTCAGAATCTAATACGACTATAATGCGAATTTTTATCTTCCGGTGAACTCCGTCCCTTTTTAAAGTATAAATGGTTCTGATGGCCCTCGAATAGAATGACGGCCACTTGTGCTGTCGCTGGTATTCGCAAATTCGCCCGGGCAACGAAAAATGGCCCACCTTGCTAGCACATGGCGGCGAATCGTAGAAATGCCTGTATTTGGGACACGACGACGCAACGGTTCGCAGACCCAGGGACAATGCCCAGAATGAGGCCGGTCTCTCGTGGGATAAAGTATGCGTCGTGTAACGACGAATTCCTCCGTGGTTTGAACCCCCGATAGAACTTGTGGGGCAGAGGCGGACCTACTGTACAGCAAGACCCCGGAATCGGCCCGAAGTCGAAAGGGGCCCACAATTTTTTAATTTTACTGAGATTATCCCTAATTTAAAACGTTTAAATAAAACGTTATTTTTTGGGGGGGCCCAAAGTTATATTTTGCGGAGGGGCCTGCCTATTCCGTAGTTCCGCCACTGCTGTGGAGCGAAATGAGTGATTCCTGCGGGATCTTCCTACCCTGGCACTTCGGGGATCCCCTGCTCGGTATTTACAGAGTGCCGCAATGTTACCCACGGCCGCGAGGACACGTATTGTACGGAGATGAGAAGAAGGCACCCAGGACATTTCATGTTTTGCTTGGCGGAAGTTGCGACCTGATTTAATGAGTGTGTGTGATAGTTCGGCAAACGGTGAAAATGCGTGTGCCCCACGCACACTGTATAATTTTGTTCGAGTACGTAGGGCCCAGATGCCAGATCCGCATTCCTTCCGGTTGCCTTCTTCTCATCTCCGTACAGTAACTTGTTCCGCCTATCCTCACCGCCGACCATAGTAGTAGGATTACTAGTTAGCACGGGGGATGCATAAATGAAGAGCTCGGCCAAACAACGCGACAAGTGCCAATTTCGGAAAATTTGTTTTTTCACGGAAACATGTAGAAACGGGTACAATTGTTAATGTATTTGATGATTATTGCTTTGAAATTTCATTTGCAATGAGGTTGGGGTTCGAGTTAGGTATATTAAATTGAATTTTTATACGCGGAACAACGTGACACGTATTAGTTCTACTATCTGTAAGGTACATTGATTGTGAGGGGACAAGTGAAACAACGACCTACGTGCGAAGTTCAACCAAAACGCACAGAAAACGGAACGTAAACTTTTAACATCTCTCCTGTAAAATGCGCGTTGTTCGACCGAGCCTATCAAATACTACAACAGCTATGAAACGCATCTACAATTCTTTTGACCAATTTTACCATATTTGTACAACTCAAAAGTATGTGCTTACAAATTTTACATATTCACACTACTTAAAAAATAAATCTTCTTTGACCTACTTACAAATGGTAAATTTGAGTAGCTTTACACGAAAATGTCAAACCAGTCAAAATGACTGGTCTGGTAGTTTAGTTCTAATTACTGTGCGTGATAGTTCGGCCAGTGGTGAAAATTCGTGCGCCCCGTCTGTATGATTGCGTCGGAGTAGGTCGAGTCCACCCGCTAGAACCAATCAGACCCGCTTTCACCTCGGGTGCCTTCTTCTCATCTCCGTGCAATACCACGGTCTTCGCAATCTCCGACACTTCGAGATTACAGCTCGCTATTTCGAGACGCAGCACGACCTTACTGACGGTCGCGGACACGGAATCCTACGAAGTCTTATTCATTGCGGGGAAATGAGGAACGGGAGGATGCGGCGAAAGATTCCTCCGTACCCCCTACCTCATACCCAACAACAGCCCTAAATCCGAAACTACGAGACAGCAGTGGGTTGAGGGACTTATCGTATATGTTTACGCCTTTTGTACATATTGATAAACTCGCGTGGACCCTTTTTCTATGCGAGCTCTCTGATTGGCTCTCGATTTTCGTTAATGTCTTATTAACTAAGGCGCTTAAGGTACTTTCGATAAGGAAAAATTTGCTTGATGTTATCCCAGGTATAATACCTTTAACGGAGTACCACCCTTTATGGGACACCCTGTATGTATACGCTTTTCGTAGTTAAAGGGTTAATTTTCTCAATTCGATACCCAGATATGCAACATTCTAGTTGCGCGTTACACCATTAATAACAGCATTCGCGGTTGATCAAAAATTGGATTCACGGCAATATACGTATTATCAAATTGATTCGTATCAATATGTTTATCAAAGTTGTACGTTTACGATACTTGCGGAATATCGTTCCAATTCGTAATACGAAGAATGATCTTTGTTACCGGTGGGGCCTTAGGTGTACGCCCTGCGCCACGAGACAATATAATTGCATCGATTCGGCGGTGGATATAGAAAGGCGCAGCTGGCACTCACACACTCGGAGTGTGGCAGCTACATCGCGCTATATCCAAATACGGCGGTAGAGTGTTTATGGAGCGCGGGAATAATGTAAGTATTGTGCGCGGTGTACGCAACGATCGTTGCAGTTGACTGCAGACAAGAACCGTCGCCACCGCCACCGCCACCGCCACCGTCGCCGTCGTCGTCGCCGTGGCCGTCGAGGTAGTATCGCGTGGACCGTGTTCGGTCCAGCCCGGAGCGTGGATCGTACGTGATCACCTACACGGCAAAGGATTTACGGTGGCCAAGGCTACCCATTGGCAGACTCGGAGTTGCTTCCACGGCAGATCGAACGCGTATACTGTAATCACTTTCCAAAATGGGCGCAAACTTCTTCAGCGGCTCACGCACACGCACCGCGCTCTCCTTCGTTCTTTGGTACACGAAGATTCAGCGTCGGCTGAACCCTCCGCGAACGTCCCGTCGTATACATCGTATAAAGCGGTGACCGAGTCATCGCACGGCACACTGTCCTAGAAAACTTCTCTTTCGCGTTGCCGACACGGAGCCCTTATTTCCTTCGCTTCGTGTGAATTACAGTCGAAACGATTTACTGCAGTTTTTGTCAGTTGAAATAGTGTCGTTGTGTTCTTCGATATGTATGATAAGAACATCCGCGATAACGAAGGATCAATGTTGTATATTTTCTAAGAATCTATAAAAGTAAATTTGTAAGAATCTAGAAAAGTGGTCAAAATTTTACGATCAAACACGTTTTAATACCAATTTCTTTTTTAATTGTTGTCCGTGGGAAATCCGTTGCAGCAGAGGATTAATGCTGCCTAGTTATCTATTTCATTCTGTATCATTCAACTCATGTTCTTTTGCTTTCTAAAAAGTTCAACCAGTTGATAAACAAATAAAATATAAAGCCCCTCTTTCGTGATATTCTCTTCTGCCTGAGAAGTGTGGGCTCGAAATAATATCATGCTACTTTTAATTGATATAATTTTAGTGCACGTGCAGCTGAATAAAATAATATAATATCACCGAGCGGAATGAAGTTTGCGTTAAGAAATCCTGATTTACGTGGCACATCGCCGATAAAAGTTGGCACGCGTTTGCAGATGATACCGCGGTTCGGTGACTGTTCGAGTCGATACCTTGGCCGAGGATGTTGTTCCGCGGTGAAGGCACGACGACCTCTCGCGAATTTCTCGCGAGGATAACAACCAGGAATCCTTTCATCCGTGGCGAGAAATCCGACGACCCCGTCGGATCAGAATGCACTTTACGACGTCGCACGATTCCTCTTTTCTTTCATCAGTTTATCGCGTGGCGAAATACTTTTCATTAACGCTCGGATAAGCGCACGATACTCAGAAAACGTGGTTAATTCCGCGATGCTAAAAATATTACTGGAAGTTCAAGGAAAAACGAATTTAAATGTGTTAATGGAGGTAAAGATTACCTATAATGAACGAAATCAATTTATTTGACTAAACTGGGATATCGATATAGCATGTACAATGCTGTAATATATAAAGATGATCTATAATGAATGAAACAAGTCTAGTTTAATCACATGAGATATAAATATAGATTTACTTCGTTCATTATAGATCATGTTTATCTATATTAATATATTTATTGTGTGTCGAAATACATTTTAAAAAATGATGCTTCATTTGTAATCTCAAATTGTATAAGCCGTAATTACATTATAAATCGTAACTACGTATTACATGTCCGTTTACTAGATTAACTGTCATATTTCCGTTGGTGGATTACTGTTTATGAAAAACTTCATTACAGACAACTCCCCTTCCTTTTCCTTACATAAATAGGAAAAGATACAAGGTCTACATAATTCTCGCGTATTTACTCTTTGCGGGAGACAAAACCTTGTCTCTTGATTTCGGCAGACGGAAATAGCAGATACATAATAGACATCTGAGGTATTTTGTATATATGAGGAAAATTAATCACAATATAATGAACCAATTCCTCATCGATTCAGTCACTGGTCCATTTTCACTCTATTGATTTTCATTTCTACAAACATTTTTCACCAAGAGTATAAGATTATGGATGTTACGTCCACGCTCCTCAAAGTTCCTTTTGAGTATTCGTACGACTTACGCTCGCTTTCTCCCCCCCCCCCTCTCTCTCTCTCTTTCTCCCACAACACAACGCCACGCGCAGCAGAACGCGTTTTTCAAACTTTGTCCAAACCTTGCACACATCAGGAAAATAATGCTCACCAAAACTTTGGTTACGTCTTTAATAAAATGTTGATACTGCAGAAATCCCTGATACGCCAAGTGTATCACTTCGTGAATTTTCTCTGGTTTGCCCGCTACAGATGTACAGGTAAGTACTTACTTACATTTTCCAAGCTGCGACTAGCTGCAGCGGCTAACTCACACCATAGTCGGATTTTGCTATTGTTTTGATCGCCGAGTACGTTTGAAAAGAATGTCGAAGAAATGGGTGTCGGTGAATCAATATTGTCGTTAAAAGGCAGTGTTGGTGAAACCGTGTCGATGAAAACATTAATTTATACAACCCGTGCTGAACACATGTTACCAAATCTTGTAAATAAATTTCAAATTTCTTGAGGTAGTCAAACTTTCTTAGAAGAAATTCTCCCAGTATTTTGTCAGACTCTGCCGAAGAATCATGGTTAGTGATGTTACGAAATGTTTTTGTTGTTAAAGAATATCTCGCATGGTGGATCACCACTTTTGCGACGCCGATGTTGAGGCTAGTGCCCCGCAACATTAAACGACGGGTTCAACAGTGAATTATGTTTTTTGCCTTGTGTTTTATTACAAGCAATCAGTGTGTCTGTGACTTCGCAGTGAAGAATACGCCAGGTATAGCGATCTTTGACTTCCGAGGAAGTCGCGTACCTGGGATCAGCTGTCCACTACTCACTATCCCCCTATTAATTAGTTGGCCCGTTGATATCTAACATAAGATCGGTACGGTAACCCAGTGACATAGTGACTGGCGTGTCCCAGCGGCAAGGAAATTTTTAGGCGAACAATTAAGTAAATTTTAATTGACCGATAAACGCAGGTGAATTTTATTTACTTATCGTGGACAGTGTTTCATTCCCGACCGTTATATGATCGTTCTTCGAAAAATTTTTGTAAAGGAAATTTTTATCCCAGGTCCCCCGAAAGGGTGACATTTATTATCATCACAATCGTAGGGGTATGTATATACTTGCGTGTCGACAGCTTGTAAAACTAGCCTAAAGGCCGGTTTACGGCGTACGGGAAATTCGTTCGTTGTTCATTTACACAGTGGCAAATTATTTGGCGAGGTTCTCGCTCCGAGAAAATCTCCTGATGTAAACAGGATTTTGTAATTCTCGCACGCGATTTTCTTTCAAACATACGAGACTCGTATGTAGTCGGTTTAAACTACGTGCGAGAAACTCTCCCCGTCTAAATCGGTCGTAAAGATCGCCGCCCCTGCGATCTCTCTGATACCCCCCCCTCTCGATTTTGGTTAACATCTCGTTCACTTTGCCGCATTGCCACATTTTCGATAAGGAAAAATCTGCTTGAAATGATCTCAGGTATACCACCTTTAACGGAATGCCAACATTTACGGGACACCCTGTATACGAACGTCCAACGGTTCTATCTACTCACCCCCACTGTGCACCGTCTCCCGCGGAACGCGATTGCGAGGAACGAAATTGGCAGAACTTTCTGGGGTGACGCGACAGCGAAGTCGGTTCCGGGATCCGGATATACGACAAGCGTGACAAGTCCGCATCGACCTTTTATGGGTCGAACTTACCTTGATGTCCAAATGGGCGATATTTCTCTCGTGGAGGTAGGCAAGTCCTTCTACTAGCTGGCGCACAAAGTGCACGACGTCACCTTCGAGGGGCACCAAATCGCCGTCGATGAGCGTCTGCAGGTCGCCTCCAGGTGCGCTGGAAAACGCATCGATCCCTCGAATATTATTCTTATCGGTGAAAGTCTTCCGGAAATAATTCCGGCTGAATCCCTTATCTTTTGCAAAAATGTTGCCTCTGCTACCGATAAGTAACCATCCACCCCTGATTTTTTTGGGAATCCGTGTTGTGATTAATAACAACAATAATAATGATAAAAATATTAATAATATTCAGGATTTCATTTCAATAGTAACGATTTTTTATTTCAATAACTTTTAATGATAACCATGTTCAACCGTTTTCTTAATCGTTCCGATTTTTACAAACGCTTTGATTATTTTCATTACTCGTACGTGAGCGATATACAAGGTGTTCCGTAATTAGTGTAACACCGGGAAGTGGGGGGTAGCTGGGGTGAATCTGAACCACTTTTTCCTTTATCAAAATGTTGGTCGTGACCTTCATTTTTGAATTATTATCAAAAAACACTGGCGAACCAGATCGCGTAAAACTCGCGCACTCGAGCGCGGGAGCGTTGTCTCTCGACCGCGCTCGACCGTAGCCGTGAACAAATGCACTGGTACGGCGCGGCGTGCATATCGAGGGAAGCGTACGGCAAATGTTACTTCGTCTTGTTATTCTTAATTTGAGATGCTGTAACATTTGCTGTACGCTTTGCTCGATATCCTTGTTCACGGCTACGGTTCGAGCGCGGTAGAGAGACAACGCTCTCGCAGTCGAGCGCGCGAGTTTTACGCGCTCTGGTACGCCAGCGTTTTTCGTTAATAATTCAAAAATGAAGGCCCAACCAACATTTTGGTAAAGGGATAAGTGGTTCAGATTCACCCCAGCTACCCCCGAGTTCCCGGCGTTACACTAATTACGGGACACCCTGTATGTACATATGTATATGATCTGTGAAAAAAAGATCGAGAAACATTCACTCTCGATCGCATCCATTTTCCGTGTTCCACGGTTAAGGACTTCCGTTTGTACGCGCCCTTATTAAGACAATTGTTTAATTTCAGACGCTTTCACGAGTTATACGTACAATTCGCGACGTTTTTACTTCCTTGTTAATTTTACTGTACCACGAAATATCCACCGTCGCGTCGCGTCGCCCCGATATTCGTGACAAAATACAACGAGATACTCGTCGCGATTCATTCGCTCGTTAATCTTTATCGCGCCAATACATGTAGTTTGCTGCAATTTCAATACTTACTATTCCATGACGAGAATGATTTCCTTAGGCGTCTCGTAAACATCGTGCAGCCTAACGACCCGCGGCGATTGCGAGCACAGAGACAGAAGAGCAATCTCGTGTCGTAATTCGGCGCTGCAGTCTGCGTTGAAGCGATTTCTCGAGGAGTATTTCGCGGCGTAAAGGATACCGCTCGACCGAGACCTGCAGCGATAGACTTTCGCCCATTGTCCGCTGTTGGAACATTCGAGATTCGTTAATAACTTACGAATAACATCCTACCAATATTAAACATTATTTCGTTCGTACGGGGCCAATTAATTCCAAGGAGAATTGGCGGGTAACCCTTTCGGTCCCAATTCGGCTGATATAACTCTTTTTAGAACAGTAAGCTTCCACGAAGAAGTTGGAAAAGTTCAAAATTTAACTAACTATAGAATATTTATTACATAATATTAGATTTCAAAACAGATACGCAAAATATTGTTCCGAATAATTGTCTTTGTTTTGCCTTAGCAGAAACACCTTCGAAATATTTCTCCTATTTTCACCAGTTTGCAGGTGTAATAAGATTGAGAACCAGTGTTTTAGAACAAAGTTGAAACTTCATTTTCGGTGATAATGGTCGTGGTTTCTATATTGTCGCATTGCATGAAAAAGATGCAAATGAGAGGGTCAAGAAATGCATTGGATTTCACCACTTATTTAATTTACTTTGTTCATATCTTTAACAATAATTAATCGTAATCCCGGTGTTGAAAACATCTTCCGAACTCCTACATTGTCCGAACTCTTAAATTGCATTCACAAATTCTTGACCGATTGACATTTTTAAGCCGTTACCAATAAACATTGAAACTTTGATTTCTTCCATTTGTCACAACATCTTGTTGCGTGTTACATATTGGAAATTGCAAACAGGCGTATGCACTTCTTAGAAACTGAGCGTTGGTAGTAGTTACGTATAAATATTAAAAACAGAATCTTATTTAATAATAAAGATACCAAAAGAAACTCACGCGTCTACACTAATATAAAATAAACGCCGAAGGGCGATCTTTCGAGCAGCGGTAAAACTGAATAATGGAAAAATGTCATTAAGTCACCTATGCCACGGTAGTGACGCAACGTTGGTATGTGATTTTACACGTTGCGAAATACTTATTTATTGTAACCGAGCATAGTCACAGGAAAAATGACATTTTTCTCTAATTGAGTGTCATTAGAGAAATAAACAAAGAAAATGAAATAAGGAGCGAAATGCTATGCATTTCTTAAAAACAAATTATAGTTATATAAGGGGATGAAATTATGTCTAGGTTTCACAAACTCCCGAAAAAGTATTTTGATCGGATCTATGTCAAATTGTACAACTCTTCGAGCGGATTCCAAAACATTTCCTTTCGAGGTGTAGACTGCCAATCGTTTTTGCGCAAAATGGGTTTACATATGGACCGTTTATTTTGGAAGTGGTACAAGTCCATTTTTTCCATTTTTTGTTTTTTTATTTCGTTTTACACTAAATTAATCACAGATCATGTAATATCTCATATTTCTAAATGGACTTACAGCACTTTCAAAATAAACGATGCGTATTTAAACAGTGAGGTCGTCGGATTGACATGAGCTTTTGTCGGTTCTAGGTGTTCGACGAGAGCAGCAAAAAAGTCATACATCATGTTCTAGGCCGAATAATTTTTGAAGAAAGTAGAGTTTTGCGTGCAGAACCGCTTTCGACATCGTGCGCAGCTATGCGGTCAGTGCGTAGGTAGGTATCCTAATACGTATTAATCCCATTTGAAAACCCCGATATCAAAAGATTTCCATATAAAAACTTGTACAAAAACAAACCTTTATGACCATTCTCGGAAAAAAGACGCTGCCTACGATAAGAAAGAAAAGCACTTACATATACAGATGAATTAAAATAGACTCAATTATTCGCTTTAATGTTCGCTTGCTGCTCGAACATGCGTGTCACTATGTCACTGGGTCATTATGGCGATCCTAAACATCGAAGGATCAAGTATTTTATGGCAGGGTAGTGCGCAGCGGACAGCTGATCACAGGTGCGGGACACTCCCGAACGTGAAGGGTCACTGTGTATCTAGCGTGCACTTTGTTGCGAGATCACTAAAATACTGACAACTCGTAACAATATAATAAACGTAACGTAACGTAATCCACGGGTTGAACTCACGTTAGAGAAATTAATGTGGAGTTCTATTCGTCGTTTAAGGGGGTTATCGCCTTGTTGGGCCGAAAATGACACGTTTGTTGCCGAATTTTTTTCTCGGGGACTATTGGACGAATCAATATCGGGTTCGATTTTTTAGATTCGCTGTTTCTTCATGTAAAAGTATGACTTTTTGTGAAAGCGGTCGAATAATGCACAAAGACGATATTGAATTTTAAAGTATGTATTGTAAAAAAAATAACATGGCAAAACTGCAGTGAACAAAATTTGAATACATATATTATCTGAAACAAAAAAATAAGGCAAGACTCTTAATCTACATGGAATCCTCTATGGTTACAAGCAAAATCATTATGATATCTATCAACGTTCATTAGTTAATTAAACATATGTAGGCATGCGATGCTTTGGTCGAAATTAAATTTTTTTTTCAAGCGGCTGCCATTTAACCAATTCTCCACATTTCTGAATGATTTTGCTCGAAACCATAGAGAATTTCATACAGATTAAGAATCTTGCCTTGCTATTTGTTTTAGATAATGTGTATCCAAGTTTCGATGACCGCGAAGTTGCCGTGTTTTTTTTTACAATACATACTTCAAAATTCAATATCGTCTTTGTGCTTTATTCGACTCCTTCACAAAAAGTCACACTTATACGCGATGAAACAGCGAACCTAATAAATCCAACCCGATATTGATCCGTCCAACAGTTTTCGAGAAAAAAATTCGTCGAAAACGTGTCATTTTCGACCCAACAAGGCGATAACCCTCCTTATTGTTTTCCGGCACTCGTCGCAGCGTCGGTGTCACAAAAGTAATCCCTGCGTGAGATATTTTTTAATAACCAAAACAGAATTTTTTCAAAGAAAGTTTGAGGTAACCCCAAGGAATTCGAAATTGCCCGGATTTGGCGAAAACACATACGGATGTGCGTGTTCGGTATGAGATGTTTCCAGGAATGCAAACGCTTTGCGGAAGGCAATTTATAGCTGATACCAGATACATGCTGAGAACTTGCAGGACTAGACCCCGGCGACTACCGATATTTGCAGTTTGTCTCCTGTAAGAGCATTCTGATTGGCTGTCGATTTTCATTAATATCTCGTTAAGTAAGATGCTTCGGTTCGGACATTTTCGATAAGGAAAAACCTGTTTCGAATTATCGCAGGTATCGCACCTTTAATGGACTATCACCATTTACGGGACAACCTGAATAATGTAATTATATACAATTACTTATGTTGAAATGCTTATATGACCTGTTAGCAGCAAAAAGATATGGGATACATGAACATTTGAACATACTCGAAAACTTTCGTCGTGTCCTTTCAAATAAATGAACTTAGCGTCAGCAAAGTGATTCTTGCGTTCCCGTAAATTGCTAATTTCTGTCACTTTGGATTTTGGAGACTCCACTGTATGTACCTTTAATTCATGTCAGGTGCCTGGGTGCTTAAGTTTTCTAAAACAACTACTCAACGAGTTGAGTAGTGCAACTTATCAGCATTCGGAGTTCCGAAAATGTTACCAAGGCACGAGGCACCATTAACCCATCCATAACGCGATAATGGGATACAAATACACTAATGAAAATTGTATAGTTGAAAAAAGAATATACAATATGAAAAAATAATACACGAATGTATAAGTATTCTCGGTGGCAGTTTTAACACTAGAACTACCAGGCAGTCATTTTAACTGGTTTGAAATTATCGTTTAAGTCTACCGAAATTTACCATTTTTAAATATATGAACGAAAATACATTTTTTAAGTGGTTTGAATATGTACAATTTTAAGCGTAGACTTTTGAACTATATAAAAATTGGTAAAACTTGGAAAAAAGTGGTAAAAATAGGTATACGTCAATCGTCGGTAGTTCTAGTGTTAAATACTCTTGGAAAAATAAGGATTCTTATCTTAAATTTCCGATGTATGGGTTAAATGGACGATTGTTGAAATTATCTATCAGGTAAAAACAACAAATCTGGATCGGAATCCGAGCTACATCCAAACAGAAAAATGGTGGTCCACTTTTGACGTATTTCCTTTGTCAATGGTGGAATAAAAGTATATACACATAAAGGGTAACTTTAATTCCAACGATAACAGGTGAGGTATGCAACATTAAGGGTCCAACTATGTACCGACGAACGTTAAGTCCTCGAACCCACACTAAGAATATCGTCGAGTTCAATGAATCTACAAGATATGTGGCCACGAAATTTAACTGCGTTGATTTTGACGATCGCCATCGAAGATTCCAAGCGTATCCTCGGCAAGGTCGTCGCCGCCGCGGCGCCTGGCAAGGCTGCGGCCGTAATGCGTATCTGACGTTTTCACTCGTATTTAAGCGAGTGCTTTTATACGCGTCGGGCATCGTGGATAATACGGAATTTATTATGGAGACGATTCGCACGAACGGTGCGATTTATTTGAAACCCTCGCGCGCATACTGCCGTTTAAAGCAAAACGATTTACAAGCTTGTAATTTTTGCAGGAAATTGACAAACTAAATATTCGAACAGGAAATCTTGGATGAGGAATAGCTAAAGCACGATTGACGCAAGTCAAATAGTTGTTCAAGAATGTTCCCAAGATCCCAACTCTTACGCCTGGATTCATAGTCGCAACAGAGCAAATGCTTTTTAGATCAGCTGAAGGATATTCCCAATATAGAATCGAAAAGTTACAAGTGTTCCAAATTTTCTTACAGAATGCAGAAACTATCTTTTATATAATTAACCATAGAAAGATAACCATGTTTCAGACGGCTTTAAAGATGGTCAGACGTTTCGCGGGCGCACGCAATAACTGTACCTAAAGTACTAAGGGCACTTATTGCTGTGATACAGCTATCCTGCTGTAGTTCTCACTACACGACGACGACTCAGTTGGCTGAAACAGACAGCACGCTGCGTGTTATAAGCATAGATTATCTTTCTAGGGTTAAGTCTGGGATACCGCCAAACTCGGTTCCATTTGCCTTGGCATAACAAAGTCGTTGTTAGTGTCTCCGGTGTCAGTAGTATCTCCGAAGTCAGAATCGATTCAGCACCACAATGAGCATTGGGCTCTTCGGAATTAAAGTTGGGACACGCCAAATAATCGTTAGACTTCACCAATTTAAGGGACTCCAGTTTGTTTAACGATTCTTCCATGCTCTGAGAGCGCCCACAATTCGCAATGTGCTAGGTTCGCATATCTTGCCTTACTTGACTTTGCACAGAATTTCTAAGCTGTTTGGGGTCCTCATATAAACGGTTACTACTAAGAGAGCGCTTGCGCCTGAGCTACATTCTTCTAGCTCCGTCGCTAATTCTCATCTTTTTCTTCAGGTCCGGAGTGAGCGAACTTGCCGGTATGCTTCTGAGGTAGACTCAGAGCGATCGTCTCATTCATCGCGATAGGCGTCGGGGATTGCTCAGCGATACTGGGCAGGTATGATATGTAGCATCTACTTAGAAAGTCAAGTTAGGAAGCCAAATGGGCAAAATACAGCCAGAGCACAGCAATGCAGGAAACAACTTTTTCTTTCGAACAAAAAGGAAGCTTGAAAAGAAATACGTTCCGCAAGGACACGGCAGAGGACACCGAGCGGTAGTAATAATTCTTCTAAAAGTGCAGAGCAAGAAATGAATAGTGTTGATTTACTCGCAGGTACGCCGGAAAAAGGGTGGGTGTTTGCTGTTCATCCAGGACTAGTTTGTACAAATATTTGCAAGAGTTACGATATAAGGAGGTTAAAGGTGAAGTGGTGCAAGTCACACGAATCTCAATTTGACAAACAAAACGTTTTACTGAAAGTTCTAGAATAAATTCCCAGGTGACATAATCGCGTGGGTGACTGAACCAAATATTGTATGAAGGTATGACCCTACTATTGTGAAGAAAATTCTCAAAATATTTATTATAAAATATTTATGTATTATAGAAAGTACAAATGTTGCAATGTAATTTGAATTTGCAGAAGATTTTAAATCTACATTTCGTTGATGCAAAACAGTTTACTGCTGATAAAGCTCTATACGAGAGTCCGGGTGGTTGCACTTACGCTCCTTTGCCTATTAACGAAACAACGGATTCGTTTCCAGGCCAATACCGTTTCGCCATTGGGTGGTAGAAATGATAAGTTATGATTTAATTTACTTTGCCTTTAGATGAATTGAGTGTGTAAGAATTGCACACCGAAGTTATGTAAATTTTTTCGAAAAGTGGACATACACTTATCCACGATATACGATATCTTATATACGGTACTGAATCACCTATGGTGTATGTCACGTAGATCGTGTTATACACATACACACCGTGCTCCATGCATTATTTTGACGATCGCGATTATTGATGTATTAGGGATATTAAAAATAAAGAAGACGACTCGTGTGATCACAAAAATTTGGATTGCAGAGATGGACCCTCGTCAATCTCGCATGCCTAAACTGCGTGGTTCTTTTAAACGCTCGAGAACGGACTTGTTGAAATTGTGCGAGCTCCGCCTACCGGTTAATTTATGAAAATTTATTGCCACGTCTCCCGGCTATATTTTCTTTTGCTCTCTACATCTGGTGACAAGGAGCAATTACCCGCCGACCTGGAATTGTCGCTCGTAACAATTAACACTCGATGTTTCATTCGGAGTTTCGCGAAGCATAAAATGTTTTTTAGAAATATAATATCTGGTACTGTAATATTTCTTACAATTCTTTGTTTACAAAATATTTACAAAACTTTTTGACAGCCAGACGAAGTGCGTCGATCTTAGACGGACTCTGATTAGAAGGGTCAGGCTGGGCGTCCATTTTTTTAAACAATCAAAAAACGCTTGAAAATGATTACTTCAAACTTTTGTTCTGTCAAAAGTGTCCAATAAACACCCGTCACGAATTCTATCAAAGAATGTAATATGCGCAGGGTGAACGCAAATCGGAGAAAAATATATTTATCACAGACATAAGACTTTCGTGGACCCATATTTATTAGGACCATTTTTTAAATCATATTTATAGATTGGACCTGTACATTTTAGGACACTTGTTTAGAATCATCCTGTATAACGCTATGACGGGATTGAGCGACAGAAATGGGAGTGACAGAAGTAACAAAGGACAAGCGATTTTACGCGCGAATCAGTTAGTCACCTCTGATTATAATATTTCAATCAAACTTTTGGTTGAAAATTAAAATTTAATTCTATGTATAAAATTGCATTGAAATATTAATGATACTTCATGGAAAATTTGCAACCTTGATTTCGAGTCACAGAATTCCTAATTTTTTTTTCGAAAACGACTTTTAGAAAAACTTTTGACTTTAAAAGTGGCCCTCTTTGAAAATGACAAAATTTGACTTTGTTTCTGAAATATCTTTCGGTTTATTAGGTTTTTCCTCAAATTTATTAATTGATCTTTCGGTGATGTCATACACCTAACACAATTTTTTACACAAAGCTTGTTCGCAAACCGACATTTTGTGTACAGTTAATTTTTACCGTAAAGTAAGTCATTTCCAAGAATAAATGTCAATATTTGAAAGAATGAAAAGATTAAGTTTTATATCTAAAATTGCGCATATTGTTAGATGGTTTCGACAACAGTTTCAGGTGTCATTTTAATATAGTATGTGTATAAACATGTTACCCCAGACGAAATAAATATTTGCAATATTTATATAATATCAACAAACAAGTATTTGTTTTAAAATATTAAAAAACAATCTGGTTATTAATATTACTAAACATTTCGTTCCATGTCTTTCTTGCCGAATATCTAAACGCATGTTATACCTGCCTAATGCAAAATGAGTATTTCCACAACGTGTTTTACTATCGTGTATTTAACTCCTTACGTGTTCGCCGTTGAAACTGCGAAACGCAGAATAAAATGACGCCGTCTTTGTGCGATCCGATTGCCTTTTGCGCACTAGCCATTTTGAGGCTATAAATAAACACGACGGTTTTGAAGTGTTCACGAGCATGGTTCGAGCCTTAATCATTCAGCGCTAACAAGCGGGTGAGCGTTGGAAACGCTGAAATTTAATTGAAATCGAAATGAGAAACGAGGAGAATCTACTGTCTGCTCCACGCTGAATAGCAATGGCGCCTGTTTGTATTGGAAATCCGTCTTTGTGGTGGATGCTAAGTAAATCAACTTCATTAAGGATGCAAAGGGAAACGGGAGGTAGCTGCAGCTGATATCGAAGTCAGCTCAACGAGTTATCGATGGACGCTTGACAGTAGGTTTACCGCCCATTAAAAGCTAATAAATACGGAACGATCGACGGTTCAGAAGAGATCGCTTCGCAAATGTGTGCTACGAGTGCAGTTGCAAGAAAATGTTGCTGAACGGTTCAGCTAAGCTCGGATCCAAGCATTGCTCGGAGAAAATGGATAAAAAGTGGTTTATAGGAGACAGTTAAAAATTAATGATTAACCCTTTGACGCGGCGCACTCTTGCACGAAATCATAAATATAGTCGACTTTCATTAAATTGAAAAAAATCTATGTTTGGTCCCCTCGGTAATTTAAAATTGTAGGGAGAGCATCGTGCTCGCCAACACTCTAAATTTGAAGTCAAGGCTCCCGAAATTTGTATAATTTGAAGTCCCCCACTTTTGCGATTGGTCTGTACACAACATTACATGCATAGATCTGTCGTCTGTTTACTCCGATCTTTATCTCATTCAGTTTGCGGTCTGCTTTCATACTGTATTGTATTCAAACCGTGTTTCTTGAAACTGTGAAACCTCATGAGCTCTAGAAGGAACAAGTGTCTTTCAATTAACAAATATGAAATAAAGATGAATGTATACATCCACATGTAGATATGTATGTACTTTCAATCAAATTCTTGTTTATTTGAATTTTCTCCTCCCTCCTTCTCGATCATTTGAACTCCTATTGTTTCGAACTCTCGGTAATTTGAACTTTTTCTCTGGTCCCTTGAGTTTCACGATAATCATGATAATCGCGTGTCAAACGCTGTGTTATCGTGCTCTGGGTGCAGGTGTGAATGTTGCAATATGACTCCGATCAGGATAAGTTTGTCTAGGATGTTCCAGGATGTTTTGCGGAACCGTTGCCATTTTAACACTATTTCTACCACGACGTGTCAAATGCCGTTTCTTAAATTTCCTTTATAATTTCCTACATTTAACGTTATTGCACCGCCTCTTAACTTAAGTGCTAGCCGATTAAATATTAAAACATACGTTATCTATTTTTAATTGAAAGAAACTACATGTTTTGACTACCCAATTGGCTATTATTTTCATTCTATATTAAGGAATATAAGTTGTTTTAAGGACCGGTCATTTGACCGGTAGGAATAGTGTTAACCCTACGCTAGGCGTGCGATTGACAGTTGTAATCCAGTGTATGTTAGATTTAGATTACTCTTATCTAATACAAATTACGCCCGCGTTTTCCCTAGTACCTCTTGTTTAGGCGTAATAAATGCTGAGTATTTCTACTCTTAATCAATAATTTAGTAATGGTTGACAGTAGTCCTCCATACGTTCAATCACACAACAAAAATCAACGCGTCTAACGTAGGGTTTCGAGTTGGAACTCGACGTACAATTGATGGAGGAAATGTATTTAGAATGACTCGCTCAAACGGCACTATACTTTCACTCACGTTTGCAATTCCAAAAGCCTGCTCTACAGCTAACTTCTTTGCGAGGGTTTAACGTTAAAACGCTAAGGTGGTTACAGTATGTACTCAACTACCCTATGCTTGACCGGTTATTACTTTGTTCTTCAATTGAGTCTCATTCTGAATACGTTCCTCGAGCGGACGTCACGTGTTTTTATTCACGCAATGTTTTCCAACATTTTAAGTGGAGGATTCGGTTACAATTAGTAACTAATTGGAATGTAAAGGGTGTCCCAAAATTCACGCAAGAAGTAATTTTGATTGCAAACTCAGATTTTTAATTAAAAATGGTACATTATTTATTGATTCATAACGTATACAGTATAGGGTTATGCATGGAATAGCATATCGGGTAAATGGCGCTCACGGCTTTGCTGGCTCATACGCACTTTTCTGTCGAAATTTTCCTTGATCGTTTTGCAAAAGTGTGGCCGAATTTGGTTGATACAACGCTGAATTTCCTCCTTCAATGCACGGGTGTTCATACACTTGTTAGCATAAAAATCCTTAGACTTCAAAAAACCACAAAGAAACTAGATCAACGACGTTGAATAAACTCTTCACGGTTGATGATTCAATCACTATTCCGACCATATTTTGTGCGACAATTGCGAACTGTAGCTGCCAAACCTTCATTATTTTTATTGCTCAGGGATAAAAACCGCGTTTGTTTTTCCTGTAGCGCTACATTTCAAATAACCCGGAATTGTCAGCTGTCACGCTGTCCTTTGTTTTTCGTTGACAACACTTTACCGCACAAATGTCCCAAAATTGAAATCTTGCGTGAATTTTGGGACACCTTTTATATGCAATTTATTTCTCAGTTCGATTTGAATTACCAGGAGGTCGCGGGACTGCGTCTATCAGTGTTTTAGCGCAAGACCGGCGGTTGGCAACGTTTGGCAATTTAGCGCAACGTGACTGCTGGTTGCGGGTAGAACACCTGCGACTGTGTCTTGTGCGTCGTTATGCTCATTATCGTCGTTCGCATAGGTGACGGAATAAAAATATGGGAATATCGAAACGGCTACCGGTATTCAACTATATGTAGTTGCTACGTTATGCGAAACAATAAATTCTGTGTTGGATCAGCTTACAATTAGTAAATGATAATAAATGAGTTATAGCATAATGTGATTGCGGGAATATATTAACACGTTCAATGCCCATGACAACACGGCGTTGTCATTGTTGAGAGCGCGCGCATGGCTCCATGACAACACGGTGTTGTCACGTAGGTGGTTTGTTTTATTCAGTTTTTACGCGCGGCCACGGGCGCGTGGATGTCGAATCAACGGTGACGGTGATTGTGTTAAATATGAGAATAACTCCATCTTGACATATTGTTATTTATTAGCAGAGAAGTCTTAACGGTAAGTAAAACGATGTTATCGTTTATAGGAATGGAGAATGGACAAATAATTAATAAGGATTTTTCAAGCACAAAGGTAGTGGGTTATCGATATAACGATACTTATAACTTCGATAATTCTTGCAAGAAACGTTGAGAATTTGCACAGACTCTCTTTTCATTCACTTTCTCCGTTACATGTTTACGAATCTTTCGATTTCATGTTAATGTAAAATGAATGTTTGCACATCAATGTAATAATTGGTACCACTAGAGACGCCATTTGTATTTCAGACAAAAAACCCTCGTAATTTTCGATTAGCAGCCTTCGACGTTATCGGGAGTTCGGACAACAACGGTTTTCAAGTGGAAATTGAAAGTCGATCGTGAGTAGCGTATGGCGAATCACGATGCAGCGCAGTTTCACTTTTTTTTAACGACGCTGCAGTTGCATCTAGAACAAGTTGCACCGGCTCGGCGTAAATTAACATATTATCGCTTTCAGCTGGGCGTGCTCCTTTTTAAGCGAGTATCACTTTGCTTCGACCCGACATCGCGAACTTAAAAGCCAAGAAATAGATTACACGCGCGAATAAGCATGTGTAGATAAAAACACCAGAATCGTGGGGAAGAACGATTGTCTGGTAATTCGGAGACCAGCTTGACTCGTTGCACTAAATATTCAATTAATTCTTCGCGGTACGGAAGAAAATGTAGGCTGAGAATCGTAGTGGTGTTTCTTAACACGTCGCAAGCAAATAGTGGGGAAAACTGGATTAATTACAAGTACATGTTTAAATTGTGAGAGATACTTGATAGTCAATTCTGGGGCACTATAATTTTTTCAAAAAGTATTTGTGGAAATAAAGGTCACCCATAGGCAAGATTTTAATAAAGGGTTATTTATACGAGATTAGTTTTCCAGTGACTAGTGTGTTAATGATACAATGCTGCTTTAAGAGTAGCTGGTAAACAACTACGTATAACGCGATAGTAAGAAATACGCGATAGAAGACTAGCTAGCTACTTACCGGTGTACAAGGTAATCTATTTCTTGGCTTTTATACTGCGACGTGATAGTAAATTAGGTCATTAGTTACTACCTCGATTATTTCACAAACATTTTTAATACGTTTTAATGACCGCGTTTTCATTGAAAATAAAACAAGGTCTAGTCCTCAGGTACTTGCACTTGGTATTGTATACCAATTGTAGCGGCGCTTTTCGGAATGTCTTTTAGCTTTTATGAAATATTAGAGGGGCATTGCGTCGCGTCCTTGAAGAAAATACTTTCTAGACGTTATTGAAATGTTTTAAAGTATATGATTCGTAAACGTTTCAAAAACCTTTCAATGATACTTGAACGAGTATCATGTAAATGATTCTTAACGCGTGAAAGAAGATTCTTGTATTATTCTCGTGATACGTAGCTTAGGTACGTGCACATTACGCACAATATATGTATTTGTAGATATATTTTGGAGAAAATGTTAGTGTCGCAGAAACGAAGGGAAATATAGCTAAGAATAAGATCAATGTCGCGCAAAAAAGTTTTCTGTGTTATTCCCGTAACATAAAGTTTACATACAGCGTATCACGTACATTTACGTTCATTTTTCGAAAACATTCTGGCACCACTGAAGTGAAAATGATCACAGGTAAGATATACGTTCAAGCGTAAGAGAATCTTTTATCTTGTTATCGCGCGAAACTTGTGGCAGAAGCGTTTTCGATAACTTTAGTAGAAAACAAAACAAAAATTGATGAAAAGCTTTACTTTACGCTGTAAGAGAGGTACGAGAGTTTTCTGTTTACATGCTACATACATGGTATTATGAACTAATGCAGAAAGCTCATGTAACGAACAATGTACGTATGATAGAAACAAATTTTGGTCAAATTATAAATAAAAGATAAATAATTATGCGAGGAAAAACCTTTATCCATATCTTTCCAATTTTTGAACCGTTAAACAAATGTTCTAAACGTTTTTTCGTTTCATGAGAAGCGAGGGAAAGAATATTGATGGTAAAGTTAAGTGGAACAACTTGCATGTATATAAATATCACTTTCAAAACAGGCATAACTTTTCCTGTCCAGTGTGATCTTGAATGAAATTATTTTCGCAAAATTACACGTTGGCAATCCCCGCTCTATTGCTTCTTGCCATCGCTGCTATTCCACTCCCCTACGTTCGTCGATAATAATTACGAACCTAATTCGCACGACGATTAGTTGATGCAATAAATATGATTAATGCTTGACACGCGGTCTCCCGTCACGTACCGTAACCGCGCATATCGCTACCGTGCGTAACGCCGTGACAAACTAATTGCAAGTAGCGCAACCTAAGGCAATTAATCATCGTTGCTGGGTCACCACGTGTCATGATTATCAAAGCAAAACGAAAGGGAGGAATGCTTACGAGTAAATGGCTTTGAAATCAACCACTTTAAACAACCTATCGTGCTGTCTCGAGGTAACGACCCACGAATAGAATGTGAATCGTCATTTATTTATTGACTTCTGAGTCTATAACTTCCGAGTCACAAACTCGTATATGATATTGTCAAGCCCAACGTGCTATTAGACGAGTTTTCGGAAATTGCCAGATGGAGTACTTTGGATGCTTCTCAAATTAAATTGGTAAACAATATTGAATCAGGTGATATCTGACGAATTTGTAGTAACTTTTTTCAAAAACTGGTCTCGTGTAAAATATATCTTGCGCACTGCTACTTGGCTCGAGAGAAGGCTTTGCCTCTTGATTTTTCGGGTTACCTTGTTTTCACCGACAAATGATTTGACCGACAACGTTTTCATCGACACGATTTCACCGACAGTATTGATGTACCGACAGAATGAAATCACCGATACCAAGTATTTATCAAGATATTTTATTATGTTTTAATTACGACACAGAAAATGACCAGTTTACACGACCACAGAAGAGTGTATACTAAGTTCAATAATAATTCGTCGTAAACATTGTAAATACTCTTTGTTATCCGAAGTCGCTGTCGGTGATATAACTTTGTCGGTGAATCAATATTGTCAATCAAATGTTGTATCCGTGAAATCGCGTCGGTAAAAACATTGTCGATCAAATGTTTGGTCGGTAAAAACAGGGTAACCCGATTTTTCTACATATCACGATACACTATATACAGCGGAAACTTAGCTAATTCCTTTATAAGGGTAATATCGTGACAACGCGAAGGAAATAGTTTCACGGCTTTATAAAAGGCAGTTTTTGAGATTTTTGTGCGCTAACGCATTCTCAAAGCTACACCGTAACAATTTGCGCGATAGCATTCACGCTTCGTAACAAAGCGCGCAGTCGTACCTATTTCGTTAGTTTCTAGCTTGTTACGCAGCGGGTAAGCATCTTGTGAGTTCAGGTAGGTAGAATATTAATTATTTTTTAACAGAAATAGTCATTATTTTATATGTTTAAGTAAATGCAAATGATTATTCTTATTTTGGGATACAGGATAAAATCCGTGTAACGACCTCAACGCTTCGGGTATACACTAATTGTAAGACTATCACGGAATTATTACGGTTATCGCAATATTATGCGATCTTCGCATTAGCATCAGTTAGCTTGACGCTACGATAAAATAAAAAATTTCGGAGTGGCGATTCATAGTTTGTCGGACAAAGATGGTACTGTTTTTTAGAATACAAACTTCCTTTTCCTCGCGAAAGCAACAACACCGTCAATTTTGCACTTTTTGCCGAATAGACATTTGGGTTTCTATGGCTTCGTAACATCGCCGTTCAATCTTTTTTATTGTACTTAGAGCAAAATACCGATAGTCAAAGAAATAAGTTCTAAGTACTTGAAATTCATTTTTATATTATATTAATAAAATATAAGTTTTGTAACAGTTTTCTGTCTCTTGTAAAATTTTATCAACGTTAGATAGACGGTACTGTTTTTTATGCGACGGTTCGTTCCTTTCAATTTAAGAATCATATAATGAATATAATTCTTAATACCACGAAATTAGCCGATTTCCCTCTACATATGAGGGGCTTAAAGGTAAAGTAGCGCAAGCCACACGAATCCCATTCCAGAAATAAAAGGTTTTGCTAAAAGTGCTAGAATAAATTCCCAGATGACATAATCACACGAGTGATGGAATCAAATATTTTAGGAAGGTATGACTCTACTATTGTGAAGAAAATTTTCAAATTATTTATTATAACATATTTATTTATTATAGAAAGTACAAATGTTGCAATGAAATTCAAATTGGAAGAAGATTTTAAATCTACATTTGTCTGATGCAAAAAAGATTACTGCTGATAAAGCTCTATACGAAAGGCCGAGTGGTTGTACTTACACCACTTTGCCTGTAAACGAAACAACCGATTCGTTTCCACGCCCATATTGTTTTGCCATTGGGTGGCAGAAATGACGAGTTACGATTTAATTCATTTTACCTTTAAATGAATTGATTGTTTAAGAATTGCATACCGCACTTAAGTAAATTTTTTCGAAAAATGGACTTACACTACTTTACCTTTAACCCCCCCCCCCCCTTCCCCAGATAAAAACAAACTTCCACGGAAGTTAGCGAAACTCTTACCTCGCAAATGGCTTCGGATCTATCTCGTAGTGTTCGGCGATCGGTCCAGTTTTCACCACCCTGGCGAGTTGGGCCTCTTGCACCAGCACCAACCCCTCCTTCACGTGTTTCTCACTCCATTGCACTCTGCATCTTCCCCTGCATCTCTCGCCGTTTCCGGTTCTGCCGTTTCCGCGTTTCGCTTTCGCGCACTTTCCCGAAGACGCTTGCACGTTCCGATGCTGAGGACGCGGCGACGTTTTCCTGCTCGACGACATCGTCGGTGACTGGTGACTCGATTCGTAAATCATGCTCTCCGAAATTTGCAGCGAACCGCTTATGGCTTATCGAGGTTCCCAATTAAAAATGGCTAGTCGTTGCGCGCGGGACCAAAACAACACTGGGGACATTAAACTTGGAGAGTTTCCACCGACTATCGAGCATGTCCTCGAAGCGACCCGACGAGTTCCTCGAAGCGATTACTATAATCTCGGGAATAATTTCTTTCTCGTGAAATCGACCACTCGCGTTATCGGGGAGAGACCGTCGAATTTTGCGTCCTAATATCCACGCGAAATCATCGTCAGAACATTCCAAGTACCATCGTTCGTCCGGAGAATCGGCTTCGATCACGTCCACACGATCAACGATCATCGGCGACGAGCTTCACATCTCGAGACGCGATTGAGACTGCGATCGGCGGCTTCTAAACGAGCGAGATCGACGCGAGCTTGACGGTCCAGCGCCGACGCTGAAACTGGCCACAAGTTGCCAGAGACCACAAGCTTCAGGCATCGTTTCAGTTTCAGTTTCTCTCTTCTTTCTTCCAGTACGCGTACGCTGGACCCGTGGATACCACTTTTCCCTCCTCATCCCTCTCTCTCTCTCTCTCCCTCCCGCCCTCTCCTCTTCTCACTCAATCCCGTCCTCCTTCGTCCTCACTCCCGCTTCTCGATCTCGAGAGAACTCCGAAGCGGAGCGCTCCTCTCTTGTCCCACTCCTTCCATCCGTAGTGGACACGAGCGCGCCGTTGTCGTTGTTGCTGCTTTTAGCGGTGTTTACGGCGGACTCTCGGCGATCGCGGTGGTGGTGTACAACGTCTGACGTAGGTGGTATCCACATGGACGGGAGGACGATCGCAACGTAGATGTCCGGGCACGAGTGCATTATGCATGTGCATAAGTTGCGCTTCGGGAGAGGGAGAAAGAATTCTGCTGCGAGCTGCGTCGCGCTTCCTGGATCCTTTTCCCCTGATTCCAACGGAGCGTGGCTACCTGCGGTAATGCGATACACGGGATTCGTTTGCTTCTTATCAATGCATTCTACATTTTCAATGCTGGGATCAACGCGTGGAATTGTGTTCCGTAGTCGTTTAAGATAAAAGAATGCTCAAAGTTCGATTTTTGTCGTAATCCAATTGTCGGTGTGTTAGACGATCGTCGCGGTGTTCCTTTCTTTTAACGCGGAACCTCGGTTCACCTTAAACAGTGTTTTCAATAGTGTCCTTACTAATGTTCTTTCGGAGCTCTCTTTTACAGCCACGTCAAGGTGAGACGCAAACGGAACATTTTGTTCGTCCAAAAATCGTAGCTAGTACAGTTCTTGAGATATTTTGATGCAACAAAATTTATTTTGCAGTTCGAGGTTTGCACGTTTATGCGTACAGTGAATCGTACAAATATTGGGACGCGGAAAATTCTATGATGACTAGGGTGAAATGTTTCGTGCTTTGTTTAAACGTTTTGCTGTTTGACGCGCTTAACACTGAAACTACCAGACCGGTCATTTTGACCGGTTTGACATTTTTATTTAAGGCTATTGTAATTTACCATTTTTAAGCATATGAACGAAAACTTATTTCTAAGTAGTTTGAATATGTAAAATTTTGAGCAGATACTTTCGAACTATATAAAAATTGATAAAGTTGATAAAATTAATTGCAGTAATAGGTATACATTAATCGTATGTAGTGCTAGTGTTAATTGAATTTTGTGAAATTGCGAATTTTCGAAATTACGAGCAAATTCGTAGTGCACCACTTTCAAACTTGTGAAAGATGGATAACTGATCGGCAGATGAACCAAACCGAATGAAATTTTCAGATTATGTACCGATAACCGGGCATTAAACATACCTGGCTATATTCGGGATATAAAAATTTAACACTAGAACTACCGACGATTAATGTATTCCTGTTTCTGTCTTTTTTTTTTTACCAATTTTACCAATTTTTATATAGTTAGGAAGTATATGCATATAATTATACATATCCAGACACCTTGGAAATACATTTTTGTTCATATACTTAAAAATGTTAAATTTGAATAGCCCTTAAACAAAAATTTCAAACCAATCAAAATGACTGGCCTGGTAGTTCTAGTGATAAAAAGACCGATTTCCAAATTAATCGAGTTGCCAATAGGTTAGGTACTGGTTGCAGTATTCTCTTCTTTTAAGGTGAAACGAGGAGTGTCCTTATCGATCGGAAAGAGATCGTGTAACCGGACCGACCTTTAACTTTCTTCCTTACGATAATGGAGTCCCGAAGGGCCGTGGCAACGGATAGTTAAAAATTGTCGTGCCAGGTGTACGTGTTAGGTCACGCGTGAGTTCTTCGACCGAATGAAAAGTTCGTATCAACGTGCAAGAGTCTTCCAGTCAAAATAAAGTAAACGTTTATCTATGTGACTTAGGAAAGCGGTGATTGGATCGTAACTGGCGCAAATATTATACTCTCCCTAATTGAGGGACTCTTTATTGTGAAAATGGTAGTTTTGTATCGTATTCGATGGTGGTACCGGCTAGCGGAAAGAACTGCAAAGTACTTACGTATATTGCATCGTCTCTGAAATTGGCACAATGATATTGAAGTCGTGTTTTGACATACGAAAGGTTCTCGAAACGTTACAACTGCGTCACTGTGGGTTAATATAGACATTTTTAACACATTTTTATACATTTTTAACCGTATCAAGCCCAATCTAAAATGCTCGTTTGAAATGCACAATCCCTTACGATTTTATGTTTGCAAATTATTTTTTAAACAAGTATAAGTGTATAACAATTAAAGAGAAATCTACTACGTGAATTATTTTTATTAGCAAGAAAATACACAATGTATAGTACAGTAGACACTCGATTAACCGCCATTCTCTGTTATCAGTCATCGTAAAAAAAATGTAAGAGATCTATCCGTTTTTAAAAAGATTTATTCGATATTACGTAATCGATTTCACACGATCGAAGTACACTTTGTATTATGTTTGCATGGGCGTACGTTTATTTTAGCCTACTTTTATAATTATAATACGTTGTAAAATATATACATACAAGCATTGAAAAACTTCTGTTAACCGTCTATTCGGTTGACCGTCATAGTCCCGGTCCCAACGGTGACGGTTAATCGAAGTTCTACCGTATACGTACAATGTTTAGTATACATGCACTAAAATTTGCAATGTTCTTGATTCTAACGTATGTAACACGTATATCAAGCTTGATCAGGCCTGACCAATATGTGTAACTCAAACGAACCACCGCGATATCAGTGGTTCAGATTTCCCCATACAAATTACCCCCACTGTTGAACATTCGTTCTCGCGATTGTTTTGTATTTTCTTATGGGTCAAAGGGCTATGCTTCTTTTCGTTCCTTCGTGCGCATGGAAGGAATAGCAGTGACCACAAAAGCGTCAGAGAAGAGGCGATGAGTCATTATACGTTGCCCAGGTCTGGTATAGATCTACACATTTTACATTCAGTATTCGTGTTATCTACAAGTGGCAGATCGTTTACTTTTACCATTCTTCTTCCCATGAATTAAATTATACCTTTCGGAGGTCATTATATTTTTCGTCATCGACGGTCACTTGCAATTCTTATTCCGATGGTAGGGACACGCGGCAGTAAAACGAAGAGTAAACTCGGCTGTAAAACCATTAATATGTTAATGAATGCGTGGGGGTCTCACTTTCGAGATTTCTATGTCTGATTACGTAGCTTCTTGGAAACGAGTAGAGGTGTCGATCTCGATTTCAACGGGGCACGGGCTAGGAATGATCTATTAAGATTTTCCAGTTCACGTTTTCCGCCTGCAATCTAATTTAATTTAACAGTGTATCATGCTTCGTATCGTTTCGCACATGGTCCACTCCATGTATGGAATTGATCACTTTTTGGAATAATAGTTTTGATTTTGTTCAAAATACAACAATAATATGTTGTAGCCTTTAGTGTTAAAGAAAAGTTGTTGACGGAATTGCCTGGAATTGAAATAAACAACAACACTTATGAATAGGAGATCGTTTTTGCGGCAGTTTACTTACACACTTTACCAAAGAAGAAGACTCAACGATCGGGCGTGAGGCTTTTAGAATAATATGGGTGAACTCTTGAAATGCATTTTCATCGATCATCCAAGATACCAGATGGCCCGTCGTTATTGATGCATCAATAACGACTGCTTATGAGAATACATTGGAGACGATGGCACTCGAGTTGCAGAATCAATCGTAGTTAAAAATTATTGAAGGGATAATTTCAACCGACTTCTAGAGAAAAATTAGAGCGCTTTCGACCACAGGTATGTTAATAAAAATTTATTTACCGATCACCTCAACCGCCCTTGAGTGTGAGTTGGATCACCATTAGTACATGGGATATTTCCGCTTATTATAGCGTGTCATTTGATCGATTATAAATACGTTGTGCGTTAAAAGGATACATGGACCGTTTATCTTAAAAGGGGTATAAGCCCATTTAAAAAAAATCAGATTTCACATAATTTGTGAGTAATTTAGTGTTAAATGAAAAAAAAGAGACAAACAAAAAAAGAGAAAAAAGCACGGACTTGCACCACTTTCAAAATAAATGGTCCATATCTAACATGACACTTTCAAATCGCGTTTTCGCGAATTGCAATAATTCTTAAATTTACGTGTCGCATCCTTTTAAATGCATTGCAGACCGAGTTTCATCCGAATCTAAAAATTCAAGTTTGAGAGTTTTTTTTGTACATTCGACTTCCCGATGAAATGGAACTACTCGTTAAGTCGTTGATTAAATACCAAGGCCCGGAGGGCATTATTTCGTTTGGGTTATTAAACAAAAACAAAAAAACGTAACACTGAGTTTACGCGCGTATCGTGCGTGGGATCTCGATAATAATTAGGTTACGCGCAGACTACCATTTATGAAACACTGGAGAGAAAGTAACGTTACGTCCGCTTTCGTTTTCTCGTATTTCGTGATATCTTTTCTCCCCTATGGAGGGGAAGCGGAATTACACAGGGCAGGCCTGGGCAAACCCTGCTCTTTGAGTAAATCGGCAACCCGGCGTGCATCCCCACCATGCCTCCCGGTGCGTGTCAAAGAGTGGGACAGGTAGAGAGCGCTGTCCTTTTCGTTCGCACGGCGTACAAATGCTGACGGGTGGGGGTACCAAAATCGCGTGAAGAGAGTGTATTTCTCCATCGTTGTCTTGTATTTCCCTGTCATAGGGTAAACGCGAGTAGATTTTTTCAGAAATGCAATCGAATTCCGCGACACCGGATGAACTGACAAGGTCTTGTCTTATATAATTTGGCTAGGAGAATAAAGTAAAATAATGTCAGGAAATACAGATTAAATGTCTTCAACGCAAAACATTTAAATTATAGTTCAGTGCCTTAGTGTAGGATCCCGAAATGTTGTAATTCCTGCTAATGAGTGACCCCTAAGATGATCTTACAATTAACTCAAATAATCCCCAAAGTTGTGTAAACGCAACATTTTTCAAATGATGTTTTTCCAAATATGTCATTGAATGAAATGACTCTTTTGCTGCTACAATTTATTTTCAACGGAACAAGAATTACGTTCTTTATGAAATACGTCGATTATATAAAAAAATTTAATATTTATAAATTTATGAACTATGACGAAAAGTTGGATTTTTTGTTCTATACTTTTATCGATATATTTTCTCTACACGAAACAGAATCTGATTTTCCAAATGATCAATTTAGATTAACCTGATCTCTAGTGATGGATACATAACGTGATATTTGGCACTGCGATTATAGTGTTTACAAAGCTGATATATTTTTAACATTGTTAATATTATTTTTAACATTTTTTTGTAAGGAACCTAAAACCAACACATTTTTTAACTTCATAAACAGTTATTTGGCTATACATATGTTTAGTAGAACTTGGAACGAATGGGTTAAACAGTTTTTCCGTGATCAAAACTTGTCACACGCATGCAATCGCACGTATTCTGAGAAACAACTTTTAGTATTTTTTATAGTTTTTAGAGAAACGAGTTAATTGAAATTGGACAAAGTTTCTCACGCAGTATACATGTTTGTCGAAGACGTCGAAATATCATCTCAAATGAATAACACATAACACGCGAGAATACTGGATCCCATAACGATCGGATACATAAAGGTTTTTCCTGTTCTTTTTGAGTCTTCTCTAAGGAGAAATCGATTAACGAGCCATTCGAAATAGTTCAAGGAGTCGATGCGTTCTATTCCGAGACGAGAGGCACGTTGTGTTTCCTCGATGTAAAGAGATTACAAACGTGAATGCGACGAACACTTTTGTGCTCGTTTCGTTTTTTCATATCCAATCTCCTAGTTATTTATCTCGTCACGAGCAACGCGCGAGTATCTGTAATTTCGTATTCCCCGGAGTAATCGTTATCATAAGGCGAACGTACGTGCAAACATCCCCGACACCGATGAGATTGGTGACAAGTAATTAGTAGCGTCAATTAGTACCAATGTGTCTGATCTCGATCGTGCCAAGGATAATTGCACGCTGATTCGTCACTCGTCTACGTTCAATGACGAATACGCAGCGGGGTTTCTGTTTTCCCAATTCTTCGTAACGTTTACCTTGTACAGGATAATTAGATAATTTAAATATAGAGCATGCGACAAAGTTCACGCGTCACTTTAGAATTGATAATTACACTTTACTTTACGTACGAAGAGTAACAGTGTAATTTCTAAAGCATTTCTCACGCTGAATCTGGGCATGTCTTAATTTTTCGTATGCCCAGGTTTTGTGGTCATTGAAAATTTGTGTATGGTTTCTGTTCTAATCCTTCAGTAATTTCGAACGCACAATCTTTTATCCAGATTTTTACTCTCATTTCAGACCAAATTAATTTTTCGATTCTTTAAAAGTTTGGTTTAAGTACGTAGTTATCTTTCAGCGTTTTACAAATGTATTTGTTCTTTCCACATTTTGTCTTAAACTTAATTACTTTCTTGGGAACGTTTATTTAGATTTATGTAACACGAAACTGTAATCATAATAGAGATTAAATGTAAAAGCGAAACAAATTTAATGAAGTTTAATGATATGAACATGGTGTAACACGATGGTCGATCGTTGTTGGCTCAAATTTTGCAAATTGATTGGTCCGATGACGCAATGCAATGTTTGTTATACTGGATCAACTTTTCGTGCCAATAGTTCAGAGGTCAGACTAGTATCCATGGATGGGCCGGAGAATGCTTGGTACCTTCAGAGCAAAAATTACTGTGCTGTACACGAATGCATCTTCATATGACTGATGGAAAATAAGGGTTTCTGATAAAATAAGAATAAAAATTTTAGCAATGTTGACAGAACATCAACGAACAGTGCTCCAACATGCTGAACATAGCTCCACAGATATCCAGAATTGCTCTCAAGGTTGTATCGGATTTTCCAACTTCTCTTAGAAGTCTACAATGCTCTACAGCTTTTACTAGAGAGGTAGGAATGGAGTGGGTTCCGAACTAAAAAATTCTGATCCGCTATATTCGGTCGACATTAATCGATTCATGAGTATTCGTCGATTCGTAAAGAAATTGTTTTTAATCGGAAACCAATTTCTATCAGGCGTGCGAAAATCTATTCGTGTTTACCACTGATTTTTTTCTGAGGGTACTCGGTCAGTGGCTCTCCATCTTTTTAGGACCGCGACCCAAATTCTCCCCCGATAATCTATCGCGACCCACATGGTTTTACATTTACAGGATAGAAAGCAGTTCTAACAAACAAAAACACGTATTAATTAATTTTTTTATTACTACAATAATAATAGTAATCGTATGGCTATTTCCGGGTGATTCTTCAGATTTATAATGCTTTATACTTCATAGTTTATGTTTACACAGTTAAAAAAAAACATAAATTTTTTAGAATCGATATGTGTAAATAAAAGAACATCTCGTGACCCACCAAAAATTGACTCGGGACCCACCAGTGGGTCGTCGACCCACAGTTTGAGAAACACTGGACTAGACACTCTCTAGTCCATCTATGGCAACTTACCTGGAACATTGGCACGGAACGTTGATCCACTACAACAAAAGATTTGCATCATATCTTTGGGCCAAGATTAGGCTAATTAATTTACCAGGGTTGCGCCAACAACTGTCTTGCGTCGCCTCGAGGATCGGATGAAATCCATTAAAACCGATGAAATCAAGTGAACCTATAGCCGTCAGTCGTTTGCGGGAGAAATAAGTTTTCTTCGTTTCCTCTCGTAACTAGCAAAACGCGATTTAATATGTTTGTCTGGTACGAGTCGCTGAAAAAATCAGGGTAAATTTATAACCTCGGTGGAGAGTGTCTGCTTGTCCATCCGGCGAACGGAAGAGGCAGAGTTTGCGTCGATATTTTGCCAGTAATATTATTCATGAACCTTTCACGGGTGCCGGGAGGTATTAAATCTGTGAGAGATTTTAGCCGACGCGAAATTCTATTTTGCCGTACCTCGCCGGCGCGGCGTCGGTATACTCGTCACTGTCAACCATCATCTCCGAGAGGGGCTGTCAGTAGCATAATAATGCCGTTAGCACTCGAAAGCTGACCGTCGCAACGAATCACACTCGAGAACCTCGCGTACCATCCGTTAACCCTCGGACAGAGTTGAGTGGTAATCGATTAAAATTCATTGTGCGAGGGATGAGTCTTCTACGTTTTCTTTACAATACGTTTTCTTTTTTTTAGGGGTTAGCATAAATATAACGTAGGGGTGAATGCACGAAAAACGTTAGGCGGGGTTTTTAAAAAACTGTGAAATGTACATGAATATCATACTTTAATACAATAATATAGAATTCACAAATGAAAGGTGAGTCTACCTATTTTATTTCTAGGTCTCGTGGAAAAATTTGGAATAACTATTAAATTCTTAGGTCAGGTAATTCATTTTTTTTTATTTTCCTGGCATTTGGGGGGGGGGGGGTTGAGTTGAATCCCCAGATTGCGCTCGCCCATGATCTAACGTAATGGAGAAAAACGGAAGTCAGTCCTGAAATCATTGCACAAAAGTCGATAGCGATCAGTCCGTCTGATATGTGTTCCAAAAAGATATACGTGGATAAATTTGTTGGATAGTGCCATTAGAAATAATAATTTATTATCAAGCACAGTTTTTCTCCGGCGGATGTAACCTGGCAGTATGAAATCGGATCGATCGGCGTCGATCTCACGGAAAAGCCGCCATTTACGGGATAAAAGACCGAACGCACCGAGGTCGTCTCCTCTCGCACCGTTTGAAATCAATTACCCGGCGAGCAATTCAACGACGCGACGTCGACCCAGGCCGCGTTTAATGATTTCTGTTTATAGGTCTACATCGGCAGGTGCAATAAATTCAAGTCGCGCGTCATTGTTGACTTTGATGACTGGTTATTTGTGGCAATGGCCTCGGATCGAAACGTTGACGTCGTTGCGGCAATAAAATCGGAACGTCTCACTTTCATCATCATCAGCGGCGGGAGATGAAAAGTTAACGGTGAGAGGAGGACGACGACGGCGACAGCGACGACGACGACGACGCCGGCGACGATGGCCTCAGGAGACTATTCCGTGAGGCAAAGAAAGGGAAAGAACTTTTATCCTTAATTTACAATCCGGACGATCCGTTCGCCGGCAACGGTTGACTTTCCTGTCGCGTCGAATTTATGTAAATCCACCTTATCGCTCGGTTCTTTGTCCGCATTGTACATCTTTCGGCGTCAGTGTTGAAATTCGAGTTGCACGGAATACGGAGTAACATTGCGCGCATAATAAATAACATAATTTTCGTAGTGTACGCGAGAGCGCGTACCAAGTTCGTCGAACGGTGCGTTCGTGTGCGTTGCATCGTGGCATTGGTAGGGTTCATTTCTCTTTTCTTCTCCTTAAACGGTGAATGTTTGCGGTGCCAGCCATTTCCTCAAACTGAATATAATTCCGATATTACGAGGTCGTTTCAAACCATTATTTACTTACCTTTTCGATCCTCTAGAATAAATAGGCACATGTTTTATTAAAAATGCATGGAATGAAATGTTGCAGAACTGCACATTTTTTCTAGTCTCAACCCTGCTGTCAACAACCTGTAAACTTGAGTAGCCTTAAACAAAAATTTCGAACCAGTCAAAACCAGCCAAACAGGTGGTTCGGACATTAACTGAAAATAAAAATATAATCTCGCTCTTGCATTAAAAATGAAGACGCGACCAACATTTTGCTACAGGAAAAAGTTGTTCAGATTCACCCCATCTACTCCTCATTTCTGGGTGTTAAACTAGTTACGAACTATTAAAATGTGTTTCTTAAATATATAATAAATATACTCTGCATCGCTTCATCTTTGCGACACAACTGTGTAGGCGCACGCTCTTCAAAGAGGTCGGAACAGTCAATCGAGTAAGTTAGCGATTGGCGATTGACAGTCGAAGTTAAGCAAAGTTCACGAAAGGCGATCGATGAGAATCGACGATCTGGCCATCTATTCCATTCTCTACATACATTTGTATAACTACGTAGGAGAACCGATTGCATTAACCTCCGCGAAGATAGTACGTGCATACGGTTTTAATATGGATAACGCGTGAATAACTCGCTCGCTTCTCGTTTAAAAGAATCCGATACACTTATACTCGTTTCCACGGGAGAAAGGTACAGTTCCGCGCTTGAGGCCGAGCTACAACGACGGAAGATGGGTCAAAGTCCCCCACTACTCACGTCAGCCAATCTCTACTCCGTATCGATGACCGGCTAACGAGATCTACACGCGTATACAGGGTGACTCCATGCTTAAAAAAAAAAAAACATTTAATTGTAAGTCGATAAACATTCTTCTGTAAAGAATTTGTAACTCCGGATGCGTCAGTCGTAGATCAATTTTCTTTTTGTAGTTGGATTCAGAAAGTTAGCTCATTTAATTGGAATTTTATACGTACTTATTTTTTATGTAATTTTCGACATACTATATGAGAATAATTTTTCAAAAGATTATCAACTATCGCGTTGTGGACGTAGACACAAGAATTTCAAATGGAAAGGAGGATCGAATGATACGTCTCAAACTTTTGAAATATCTTCAACTAAAACTAAATGGCCGCTGAATTTGTCTTAAGGGAGATAATTTTTTCTACCAATTTACCAATTCAACCGGTAGCAATGGTAAATAAAAGTATTATTGGGAATTATCAATTCGACTATTTAGGTTTAAAAAAACAGAAACCCTTATTAATAAGAAAACCCCATTGAAAATACATCAATTCATTGCAGGTTTGTCTTGAAAATAAGTGATCTACTTGGTTGTACTTGGTCTGAGACAACACCTTGTCTCTTGAAATCTCCGATGAATACGATTATCAGAAACCTGATTTTGTACTAGAAATTCACGAAAAATAGTCTAAAAAATAATTTTAAAAACTAACGAGTGCTTAACCCTCTAAACTGCGGCGTTCTCTTGCACGGAATCATCCATATGTCCACAGGGCGATATTCCTATGCCAATCACTGTGGACGCCTGTCGTTCATCATTATGGTCATTACTTCATTCGCATGGTGCGCGTTAAAAAAACATGCGAACATTAAAGCATTTACCGATAGTCAGCTATTTGCAGTTGCTATGTCACGCGAAACGATTCATTTTGTGTTGAACTCGTTTTTAAAAATTTGAATGATTAAATAAATAACATAGGGCAAAACATTTGGTTGACTTAGATCTGATAGCTGCTTTTGACTAACTTTTGTATTTAAATCCAAAAATGACCCCAGTTTTTGTATATCAGGTCAAGTTTTTCAGCAAGACGATACCCTCTGTGTTTTCCCAAAATTCATACAAGATATGCATACAAAGGGGGTCGGGGCTAAATTAAAAATCTAACGACTTCACCCTTTAATATAAAAAAAAGAATGTCCTACATGACAGTTTATCGCGATGTTTAAAATCGCTTATTTAAAATTGAGCAGATTTCATTCACCTAACGAAGAGTAGACAGAGCACAAGAATAGTCAGAAAAGCTGTAGACAAAAACTTGACGTGATAGAAGAAAACTAAAAACAGTTTTGATATCAGCATGTCGATTGAACTCTAAAACCGCTGAGAAATCTATTTCAACAGAAATTTAAAAAAAAATAGTTTCCCAATGTAATCCATCAAAAACAGTGAAAGTAACGTAAAGCGAAAGCAACGGTCTGGTTAGTCGATCGAATATAAGGACGAACGTGAACAATAATGATTAAGTTGCAACTATTTAGTGTAATAATTCTGGGTTGCCCTTGGCGCTGCGGTCTCAGTGATCAAGAAACTCTGCGGATTACGTCAAGTAGCTTACGGGAAAATACGATACTTTCTAGAAGCAGTAGAATCGAAATCACGAAACGATCGTATGAATTGTGATGTCACTACAACGTATCTGGGCACCGGTTTTTTGTGAGACGAGAGAAGGTGGGCGTGGGCGCCACTTCTAAATATGTACACTCGGCCAGTGCGTAGGTCCTTTGAATCGGAGTCAACGAGCTCGAAAATGGGGAAAGAAAAAAACATCGCGAGATATATTTATTGCCGAATAGCTAATTCTATCTTGATGTCGCGCTGACAATTTAATCGCGGAAATGACAATAAAATAATTAAGAGCGACACGAAAGAATATTGCTGATGTATATTGTATATGTTCACTTCCTATGTTTATGTCCCGGCGTGGGAGTTTTTATATTTCAATTTCTGGTAATTGAGCCCCAGCGGCTCTACAAAGGGTACTTACTTATCTTTAGAGTCGGCGGAGGGCTTGCGAAAAATAAATTGAGATTTAACTCAAATTTGATTAAATAAAATGACAAAATATATCGATGAAAATAAAAATAGTACAAAATGATTGATATTGTAGGTGATATGCTAGGTTTGGGAACAGCAAAATTTAACTTTATCTTTTGGTCGATCAAATCCTGGGATTTCTAAACTTGTGGCTCGTTCTAACCATAATACCCAAAATGGAGTACTTCTGTTTCGGTCTGTGAGAGCCCAAGTATCTAAGACCGGGTGGAGTGCACGTTTGTAATCTTTGGAACCGTTTTACCAATTCCAGTGCAATGGTTACAGTTACACAGTTTTTCTCTCTAAAATCTAGACCCAATTATATTTCTAAGTCCGCGTAGTAAGAGGAGCCCAGTGCCTCAAATTAAAAATTAATATTATGTTTAGTCTTTACGTTGGATACCTAGTCCAATCGATTATCTTGTTTAGCAAATATTCTCTACGTTTAAATGGTTTGACCTTCCTGATTCACTCCTGACGCATCCTCAGTGATTCACGTATTTTCAGAGATCACCGGAACTTTCCTTCCAGTTTCCCTTCATCCCTTCCATTTTACCTATCTAAAAGCCCAGCTTCCCTAATTTCTACAGATCCTCCCAATCGTCAGAATTATTCTGTACTCCACTCTCAGTAAAGACCTCGGTCTTCTGTAAACGCCTAATACTACGTACCAGTCAGAGTCGTCAGGACTTCTTCAAAATTATTATACCGTGGCGTGGTTATCGGGTAATTTTAAGAGGGGAGTAACTTCGCGTTTTGTAGTTAATAAAGTTAGTAAGTTTTATTAACAACGAAGCATGTTTCTCCTTATACCGGGAATCTAATATCTATAATAGTACCCGTACGATAACTATAAAGAATAATATCTCTACGTATCTCCATTCGCGAACAGACACCTCTAGCACATCGACAAATTCCTCGCGTAAACGGCGATAAATTAATTGAACTAACGATTCTGCCCTTCAAATAAACGGCTGGCAAGGGTACGCGAGTGCTGCCCCTGCCGTTATTACGCAGGACGTTTTCTTTTTTTAATCGACGCCCAAGAACAATGGTGGGGCAAAGATGTCCGGCGCGTGTAGGAACGTGTTCCGAACTCGTTAGACCCAGAAACGTGGCGAGGCAGGCATTATTTACACGGCGAAGGAGACATGCGCCAGTGTCTACGGAGAATGCAAATTACCGACTACCATAAAGGACGGTATGATGTGTGCACTGTTTGCTCGTAATGCACGACGTGCACAGCATGCACGTGCAAGTCCCCTCACGATTTACGATCCAAGAATTAGACACAATAGGAACGACCGACTCGTGTCTAATAACCGGCTTACCGCCGTACTTGGCGGGCGATTAATGTCCGTTGCTCGAGAACATTGCCAGAATTTGCAAATTCCACGTCGAAAAGGCTACCCGCGTTGAGAAGGTTTTACGACATCAATCCTGATATCGTTAAGCTTCGTAACAACCGCGACGTATCGCGTTCGGACCGACCTCGAGGTATCCTCGTTAAAATCATGTTTCCAGTGTGCCGGCATTGCACGGGTCTCTCGTATCAGGGAAATGACGATGATTTTATCCGTTAACGACATCCTATCGGAAGTTTTAAATCCATTTCGTTTGGTCTTAAATCTAGTATCGGGATTTCCGGCACCTAAGGACACGCGAGAGTTTCATAAGGGAAGCGCGGGCAGTGGCGGAATGAGGTGTCCCATGGTTGGATTCCGTGCGATGGAACGCGTTTAACGGCAATCTTTTTTAAATTCAACGAAGCTAATTAAGAGGACTTTATTTTCGAAGAGTGACTCCGGAGTTTGCGCGGTGTTGCTAAGCAAGGATACGCGGTCTGCCGTCTTTCTCCGTCATTCCGTATCGCACTCAAGGTGCGAAGAACTTTAACACTAAAACTGTCGAACAAGTCGTTTCGACTGGTTTGAAGTTCTTGTTTAAGGCTACTCAAATTTACCATCTTTAAGTATACGAAGAAAAATTTATTTTTTAAGTAGTGCGAATATGTATAAATTTTAAACATATACTTTTGAACTATATAAAGATCGGTCAAATTGATGAGAAGATTGTAGAAATGGGTATACATTAATCGTCGGTAGTTCTAGCGTTAAACAAACCATGCACTCTTGTCGACACGTCCACCGATGGGAGGGGAAAGATTCTGGGCCTCGAGCTCACGCGTATGTACTGGCAAATGCCATGTAGAATTCGAGGGCACAAGACTGAACAAATCTAGATCATGCACATCTCCGGATTTCCAAACTAAACACCTACGGTTGCTTACGCTATACATTATGCTACTGTGGAAATTATTTCTAAAGTAAGCAGACACTTGTGATTACTTACGGAATAATTTGTGTCAGTGTGGAAATTATTTCCAAAGCAAGCAAGTGGTTAAACATTGTGCGTAGAGGAGGACAGGAGGACAACGAGGAGAACAGGCAGTGAGGTCTGACCTGTCATTTTCCATACTTCGAGAGCTTATATCTGCTGAACTAAAACCAAGCTCCAACTTTTGCTTGCGGATTCGTGATCAGCGACCCTAAAAACACTTCATAGAGTAAAAAACAGTTTTTAGATCCGAAGATCCAGAGATGTGCATGATCTAGATTTAAGCCCACAAGACAATAAATTATAGAGCAAAAACGCGTCAATTATTTCTTTATCACGTAATAAGTGTCCCCTAAAAATTAGTCTATTTAGGAGAAATGCGGTGGGATTTAAAGCCCACACCCCCACCTCACAAAAATTATTGCTGCACGATACAATACGCGGGTAGACTAGGTATTAAGAAGAATCAACACTTTTTCAGTAAGTTTATAAACGGGCTTTATGTCTGTAATATATCCGAGAAAGAGAACGGAGAACTCCGTAAGAAAAAGCGAGAGGACTGCGGTGAAATTGTACCAAATCGTAGTCAACTACTTGAGGCTAAATGAAACAACATCCTGCTGTGCAAAAGGTCTCAACTCAAAGCTGAAAGTCCAACGAAGTCACGAAACTACAGAGCTCGACCGGACAACGTCCACAAATGAAGAAATAGCTCAGAATTGTGCGACGGCCACCAGATGGACAGCCATCATGAAAACTCGTCGTGACAGAAAAAGTGACAGGTCCAAGGTTGCAGTGAAATTGTGTTATTATGGTGGTCAATCTCTGGATTTGGTAGTTTCGTGACTTTTTTGGACATTTGTCTTTCATTTGAGATCTGTTGGCCAACTCTTCGGCCGGGCGAATATTGAGACGCGTGCGATGCAGCACAGCACAGTTCAGCGCAGTACAGCACAGCACAGCGCGGCACAGCTTTTTGCAACACGTAGGCTTAAATGTCAGGCGACGCAACACAGCATAGTACTGTTCGTCGATGAGAAGAAGGCACAGCAAAGAATGCGGTCTGATTGGTTGGAGCGTTTGGGCCCTACCTACACCAAACAACCAAAGGGACGGGGCACACGCATTTTCCCTATTGGCCAAATTGCCATGCACACTAATAAACTCGTGTAGAAATGCCCGACAAAAAAAGTAACCGAAACGGTAAGGGACTGACAATGAGTGGGATAAAGCGACTTTGCCGTGGCTTAGGAAAAAAATACTTGTTACCCTGTAAACTACCCCAACTAGAATTTACCTGTCCCTCGCGCAAAAGGGCACCTACTACTATGTTAAACGGCGGGCCGAAAGAGCGTCGGAAGTGGGGATAGGTGAACCCACTTTTGCATTAGGTCCGTTCCGTGTGCCTTCTTCTCATCGACGAACAGTACTGTGCCGCGGGTCTGTCTACGCCGCGCAGTGCTCGCGGCACAGATTCCTGCGCGCGTGCCACGCAGTTTTTTCGTTTGACAATACATTGTATTATTTGAGACCAGCCATTCAGATTATATTAAGGCAAAATTGAAAACTGAATCTAAAGAATGGTAAAACACCTAAAACTATTACTATTGTTACTATTGTGATGTACCGACCCACTCTCTTCCTTTTCTAATCTTAAGTTAGTCATAAGATTAGTATAGCCAATATTTTGTACATCTCTAGAATCGCCCTTAGACCCTGAATCACCATTTTCTCGCGACGTCTCTTTATCACCGAGTCGAACATCCAAACTCCTAGTCCTTCTCCTCTTCTACTTTCCACCAAAACATCTTACTCATCATCCCTTCAACATCCTTTTTGATAGATAATAGTTTTTCTTAAACCTACCGATCCTCTCCTTCTTCAGAATTCATTTTACATCTCAAGAGAACATTACGAACTCCTAAGCAGAATATCCTCGAATCTCGAACCATATACATACATCTCCAAGTCTTGAAATCTAAACTCGCACATCGAATCTCAGAATTGTTATATTACATAGAGAAATAAAATCTTAAGTTTCCGTTTGTTAAACCTTCGAAGTCTACTTATTGCACAACCACCTCGTTGTGCATTACACTATTATTTTCGTCATAAATTCATTACTCCGCGACTTTTTTCGTTTTTTTTTTTAACGAATACAATAGCATAAGTTCATCCATTTCCTCACCAGAATCGAATTCAGAATTTAAATCGATTAATGTTTCGATGTCACTGTGTTCATGTTAATTGCTTTAACTGAATCGCGACTAAAAACTGCGTGGCAATGTTCGCTCGCATATGCCGCGTAGTTTTTTCCTGTGCTGCGCCGTGCTCCGTCGCACGCGTCCCAATATTCGCGAGGCCTCCGGCTTGGATCACAACAACATTTTGGCGATTATAAGAATACGTGACACCTCGGCGACAAACTGATCTTCCGTTTATAACTCGGTACGACCCAACTCTGTTGAGTTCTCCGTACCAGGCGAACAATCGAAGTTTCTACAGAGTTCAGTAAGGGAGGTAGAAGTACGAAAGGTCTCAGCGATAGATTTTGAAGCGGTAACAGACTGTTGGATATCCGGTACAACCGTTATCTTATTTTCGAGTGAGGGCTGTATTTCTCTTATCTTGCTGCTAACAAATATTTTGTACGTTTAAATTTTCAACCCTCCTGATTCACTCCTGATGCATTCTTACCGATTCATGGATTTCCAATGTCCAGTCCGTTGTCCTTTGACCGAAACGTTCTTGTTACTTCCTCTTTATCCTTTCCATTTCCGAGCTTTCCAAAAAGCTGGGTTTCCTAATTTCTACAGATCCATCCGATCGTCAAAATTATCCCAAACTCCAGTCAATGAAGACATAGATTTTCTGTAAACGTGCGTAATACTACGCGTGAGTCAGACTCTGCAGGACATCACCGAAATAATTATATTGGTTACTGGTAATTTTAAGTGAGAAGTAACTTCCCGTTTTATAGTTAATAAACTCAATAAGTTTTATTAACACCGACGAATTTCTCCTTTCAAACAAGAATCCAACAAGCCGTTGAAGGGAAAGCGTGTGACTCAAAGGACTAAAACTATTTTCGACGGAAGGTCTTCTATAGATATTTCCTCAGGTCCGCTGATCATTCAATATCCTTATGAACTCGGGTTTTCTAAAACGGTTGAAATTTTGATGTCAAAAAGTTTAATAACTGTAAGACATATGTGAGACAGGAATTGATGTGTTGCAGTCTGCCTCCTAATCAATGTTGAAATATGCGGTTTAATAACAAATGAATACGGAAAAATTAAACTGTTGATGCGTTAACTTCGCACGCCGTTCGTTTTCGCAGTTCTCTCACGCGAGTGTCTTGACCGTCTCCTTTTTTCGTCGGCTGCCGATCCATGCCGACGCACAGTGTGCTCTTTTTGGACAAAAATCGCTCTCCAGCGTAAAAATCAACCAATTTTAATGATTTTTTTTTTTTAAATTCGTAGAAAAATTCCAGCAATAACGTGGTACTGCGGATAATTGGATATTTATAAATCTAACCTATAAAAAACGTCATTAATCCATATGGGACAGAAACATTTAATTAGAAACTTTAGTTAGAAACTTTAGTTAGAAAATTCCATTGTTGCATTTCATTATTCACTCTATTAACGAAAGTTAAGTCCCTTAAGGGGGTACACCACAGTAAATTGTTTAAAAAACCGATTTTTTTTTTCGCATTTTCAGATAGTTTATAATGTCAAGAACGTATTGGGCACATTATAGACCAAAATACCTATTGTTGCAGAAATTATACACCAATTCAACTGCGTTTTTCTCGAAACATGATTTTCAAAGTCGGTGGCAAGGATATCTCGAAAACGGCTCGATGGATTTTTTTGAAATTTGTACGCAATATTATTGAAAGATTGATTTTGACAATAGAATTTTCTAACTAAAGTTTCTAACTAAAGTTTTTAATTAAATGTTTCTGTCCCATATGGATTAATGACGTTTTTTATAGGTTAGATTTATAAATATCCAATTATCCGCAGTACCACGTTATTGCTGGAATTTTTCTACGAATTTAAAAAAAAAATCATTAAAATTGGTTGATTTTTACGCTGGAGAGCGATTTTTGTTCAAAAAGAGTACACTGTGGCGACGGTCGACGAATTGTCGCACGCGCCGCGCTAACATATAACATATAACTATAACTACAAAGCGCGGGCAGATTGACATTTTTCCCACATAACGATATCAAGAGATGCGTTTGTTTCAAGAGAAACGAACATCGGTGTCGCTCGCTGTCGAAATGTATTTCACGTTTCGGAGACATCACTGGCCTGCACGTTCATTGAACCATATATCCCTTGAACCCCTTCGCCAGGGCAATCCCCAACGACGGAGCTCCGCCACTGAACGGGACACCGCGCCAAAAGTGGACAGTCTTCGGCGTTCGGGTTTACGTTTTACGCCTGAAGAATACCGCCTTGACACGATTTTGTATGTACACTTTTCTAAGTGTTAAACAACAACAGTAATTAAATAATCAGGAGAAACCCTGCCAATACGTTAGAATCCATTCGACGCTCGTACCTACAGGTCGCCGCGCGGATGCCATCTCCATTCAAATGATAATTTGAAACAAAGATAAAAACAAAATTTTTCAATGTTTTTTGACGATTTCTCATATTTGCAGTGAAAAATTTTGTTGGGCAACTTCAGATTCGCGTTCAGCACCACAAAAAAAACATAAAATAAGCCACTAAAAACAACTACACAGAACTTTCCACTTCAAACTACCATTTGACTGGGCTATGTAGCTTTTGTAGAATACGAATTACCAAGTTTATTTTGCAAGTTTGACACTGTCGGTCCACAGCAGTAATTCTTAATCTGGGGTTAAACACAGGATTCAACCTAACTTGTTCCGCTACATGGATTGCGCAATATCAGGCAGAAACGCCGTTCCCAGGTGGTTTAGTACAAACACGAGCTGTTGAATTGTACATTAGGGTCTCCGACGAGCAGAAAATTGAGAGTCTGAATTACATAGCCGACGATTCCGCCGTTTGCATGAGTTGTACGTTGGCATGAATTGTACGATTATCAGTTATTCTCAGCTATCACGAAACACGCTTGGCCGATTAATAACCCAATGCGTCAATCCTTGTTCAGTTTGTGTTATCATACACGGTCGGTGTCTATTCATCAAAAACAGGATATTTACATCCTATTTTTGAGTATCACGCTATCGAAACTCTCCGTGCTCCATATTAATTTATCGTGCATTCGCGTGGGCGGAAGCCACCGCAACAACGTTTACATAATATAGGGGGCTTTGCCGATCCAGCATAGACCTTCTTAACGGATTTCAGTGTCTTCTTACTCGCATCCGATAATGGCAACCGCCGGGGGCGAAAATCGCGATTACTCGGCAATTCGTGGCGCCTAGAAATTGCTAAATCAACGCCCCGAGAAACTCGATCGTAACACCTGGCGCGACCAAATAAAGTCGCGTACTCGCACTTTCGAATGATAATTCGCTAATTGGCGTGTAGGTCAGGGCGCGAATTGCCGGCACGAAAAGAAAGAAAAAGAAAAAAAATAACAAAAAGAAACGGCGTCGCGTCGCGTCGCGTTGCGTCGGCTTTAAACGGGCCGCCGACAAAAGCGGCGTGTAGGCCTCTAATTACAGGGCAGAAACGATTCCATCTTTGTAACCCGTGCTACTTTGACGGATTTATACGCGCTTACTTGTACCCTTGAGTGACTAAAAATCTTTTGCGAAGACAAGTACATACATTCGTTTGCAGCCTTTGTAAATTGAGCCGTATTGCGGTGGCCTTGGCGGCGCTATAGAAAAAAAGATCGACCGAGATACATCTATCATACTTGCTGGGTGTAATTGATTCCATGAATACTGGAGGTCTTCGTGAAATATGTCGAAATTATTGTATTTTCATCGACATGCCAAACGTATTAATTTCGAGTGAATCGTGAGATGTAAGAAGACACTTAAATTGATTAATGTAAAAGTAAATTTAAAAGAAGTTACTGAAACTCACAATCAGTCGCGACCTCGTAATAGACTAAACGTTATTATATTATCGTAACGTAATATTATCGGCCCAGAGTTCACCTAAGGCTGCCATCTGTAGAATCACTACCCCAGGATGAGGAGTTCGGAAACCCCGGATTTTCGGGCCTAAAACCCGAATACTTGTTTCCGAAAGGGTTTCATCTTACTCCTAATTAAATACGAGGTGTGTTCACAAAGTATCGGGAATATTTAAATATTGCGAGTTGTATTAGTCCGAATTGCGCGATTTTTTCGTCATCGTGTTGATAAACATGTCTGAAAAGTATATGTACATTGGTAGCAACATTGGATGTTTAGTCTGTCATCAGCAGTTAAAGAGGTTACATGTGGTGTGCTACGATCAGCGATTATTAATTTCTTTAAAAAATGGGTTAAAGAATGAAATGATTATGAACGATTGCCGAATTACAGTTAGAGAAGTCGCTGATGATGTTGGTATATCAATTGGCTCATGTCATGAAATTTTTTCTGTTGTTTGGAGTATGAAACGTGGCAGCAACATTTTTAAAGAAATTAATAATCGTCGACCGTACCAAAACACATGTAATGTTTTTATCAATTGACAACGGATTAAACATCCAATGTGACTTGTTAGTCATACAATATCGCCTTGGCATACACATAAACGCGTTCTCGTAATATCGAGAAATGTATGTGCACATCCTTTTCAGACATGTTTGCCAGACAATAACAAAAAAATCGAGCTATTCGGACTAATACAACTCGCAATAATACAAAACTCGCGATACTTTTTGAACACACCCCGTAATTTCTAATTTTGTCGGTCGTTTGCGTTATTATTGTTAGGTTATGTTACACGTAAATTTGTCGCATGTGCATGTTATTGAAAAGTGGATCCAGTATTTGTTACGATATTCTTTAAGCTTTAAAATCAGGTGTATCAGGAAAGAAAAAATCATTTCATTTTCAGGTCGAAACATTTAATAAACTCAAAACAGGTGAAAATTACGAGACGCTATATAAAAAATTTCTTTTTTTTAATGACACTATCTGTGTTCCGTCGAGGGCGTTATGTAGTCTAAACCTTACAGAATCTGTCATGCAAATTTCAAAGCGTTATCTCTATTTAGTAACAAATGGTATTTAGTAACAAATTCTGCGTGACATCGACATCGGTGTGGTTTCATTTCAGGATCTCAAGGAAATGGTCGAACGATCGAAGGATCATATTGAAAACATTCCGAGCAGAAATTTTTTTCGGGGCCTCATTGGAAACCAAGTGACTGTTTGGTTTCCAAGGGGGCCCCAAGAAAAGTTTTTGCTCGGGATCATGACTCATCCTCGGTGACGATATTTTTTACAAGATCAGGATCAGAATCTTTTGAAAATTAAGATGTTACTCGCACACCTTGCGCCCTGCCCCCGTCCGAAGAAAAGAGAGGAACGTATACCGCGACGCGTCGTCAACGCGCCACGCCATGACTGAGAAAGAAACGAAAATAGCAAAAGGGAGGGCAGAGTTACTGTTCAGGAATCTGCGTTTTCGACTCTTTGAAAACTCAGATTCCTTAAACGCTATTCAAATCGCCGGCTTCCAGCCGGAAGCAGTTTCGAATCACGCGAACATTCCAGGGCGTTCGAGAACACTGGAGAACGTTCTGGAATGCCCGAAAACGTCATGTGACTTCCGGTCTGTCCATGCCGTGGGCACGCCGCGACACCATACTTCCGCATTCACTTGCTATCGATTCGTCATCGAGCATAGATCGTGTCGGCTGAGTAGCCATCTTTCATTGTTTGCGTGATAATCTTAAGTGTTTTTGTACAACATCATCTCATTTTGCCTCGTTTCATAGTTTAACTTCAGTGCTTGTGCAACATACTCAATAGAAACACTTCAGACGCACGGACGACAAACTACAGCAGGTCGGTTTGGCTACCACCCCCAGCAACTCTGTCACGCGTTTGTTCGCGCGAGCTTTTGTTTTTTCGTATCCGTTACCACTACAATGACAGAGACAGAGTGTCCTCTACGGTACGCAATGGAGTGCTGTCTTTCTCTTTGTTAGTCCGCCTACACCGAAGAGAGTAGTAGTGGGAGAAGCGAGAGCGGCGAAGAAGAGTACGCTTGCACTCTGTTCACCGTCTCTGAACTACATCATCCACATAGAAAAACTTCCTCCCGACGCCACGTGCAACACCTAACGTTAAAATCCCTTTGTACTTAGATTTTCATTTGTACATCGCACTCACACTGAAACGAAAACCTCTATCAAAATGTACATACGCTTGTAAATATTCATACGTTCATTCTTTCGTTCACCCACATTCATTCTCTTGAATAAATTCACATTGTAAACTTCTTCTCAATTCACGCGTCTCTATAATTTTTGTACCAACTTTATTCCACCATCCCTTTCATCAATAAATACAGTCCACTAAAAACTCGGAATAGATTCACGACTTAAATTCTAGCTTAATTTTAAACAGTTACACTGATAAGGGAACATACCGATGATAGTAAAAATGTCGGGCCTCCATCTTCGGTGGATATGTATAAAATCCTTTTTATTTCATTGAATGAAATTCGATTCTTGCGTTTTATTTTTTGGAGTTTCGTGCGAGGAATCGCGTATACGATAACCACGTTATTCGCAATACCTGTGACGCGTTATAGGAATCCGTGTTAGACGGGAGTCTACTGTATATGATTTACCAATCCTTTTCGATTTTATTTTGAAACCCGTAAACAAAATTTTTCCTAGAATACATTTATAGGTATATACACTTTACATTCGGGTCCCCTACACACTTTTGTCGTTTAATTTATGATTCCCATCGTAGAAGAAGAAAAGTATGTCACGACAATCATGCCGGACGCGGCACAACAAAATTTTTACACTCGAATCAATATTGGACTTCAGATACAAAAGTAATGGAAAAAATCATACTATGAATAATGTAATAGAATATTTAAATAAGGAGTATTAAATTTTTGAAGAAGAAAAAAAAACCAGCGAAACTATTAACGTGGGCTGGACTTTGCCCTCCGTTTCCTATTCGCATGTTAATAATTATTTCCGACAGATATTTTTTAGAAGCTGTTAATTCCCATTGAATTTTAATTGTATTTTTATGTGACGCGTCGAGGGGGCGATCGACAAGACGGATTTCTGGATATCTCGATTAAAGTTCTCTAGAATAAAAATGTATGCGCTATTGATTTTCGTCATTCTTGAATATGCAGATACACGTGGGTGTCGTTTCAAGGTACGATTGACCAGCTAGTTTGGAGCACGATCGCGACATCGTACAATTGTCGCCGCACTGTTATTATCCATTAAAATGGCATCGTGATATCCGCGTAGTTGTATGCATAAACATATTAATATCTAATTACAGTTTCTACTTCTGCATCGTGACTATTGTCCCGATCTCTATCATGCGCGATCTATATGAATAAATAATAACGTACGTGACGCCTCGCGTGCACTTGACATTACGTAATCGTCTCCTTAACGCGAAGGCGCGTTACATAATCCTGCCCAAGTAAAGCGCGGATAATTAGATTTCTCGGATTAATCGATCAAAGTTTATAATGCACGTTGCGTTACGGTCCACGTTGGATCAGAGTCGGAGTAGAAGCGGCTTTTGTCTCACGAGGATATCTTGACAGTGAATCACCGCGTCACCTGTGCACAGTTAACTATTAATGCCCGCCTATTTATAGGATAAAAAGAAAACCGACATTCTTGGGAAAAGAACGTCGTTCTCCATACCGGCTGATTAACTTTAATTTCGGAGTGCAATTGAAATTCGATCTAGCTACGCATTTTTTTCAAACGACACGCTATTTCCATTCATAATTATTTAAACCTACATTTTGCTGGAGACCGATAAGTCGATCGTATTTAACGATAGAAATGCTAAACGAATCGTTTTGACTAGTTATAAATTTTCATTTACATTTACCATTAAGTATGGAAGAAATGTATATTTTTAACAAGAGAACAACCGAGGTGTCCGCCTCTGATTTCAATCAAATTTGGTAGGCTGATAAAGCTCGTAATAATAAGCGACAGGAATTTTTTTTTATCGGCTGAAATCCGCTTTTAAGGAATGACACCACCCTCCAACGCTAGAGTACGACAATGCTATCTCGGCAACTATCGCACATAGAAGCAAATACCTTGGTAAAGAGTTTCATGGGGTTTTCCACATCGTTTGAAAATATTCATGAAATAAAAAAAAACAATTTGTTTATAGCAAAAAAGATGATTGTTCTCTATTTAACAAATTTGGAGATTCTCAATAGAATATAAAAGAAAACGAATTTTTTTCCGAATTCATTGACATATTATTATAATGGATTTGCCTCCTCCTCTTCGGCACATTTTGTATTATTATACATGGTGTCCCACCTAACTCAGGTATCGCAAATATCTCGCTTATTTCTCAGGATGAAAAAAAAATGAGGAAAAGTTATTTTATTCGAGGGGGCAAATACCCTGTCACTTTTTTCGAGATTTCAAGATCATCAGTGTTTTCTTAAATGGAACCATATATTTTTGTTATCATGCGATGATAGCTGATGTCAAAGCGAGTTCATCGACCTTTGACGCTATGACCTTCTAATGACCTTGAATTGACCTTGAGTCCTTGTAAACTGCGCCTATCAGGGTACCATTGACGAAATGAGGGCCGATAATCTGACCATTCACTATACCGCACCAAACATTAACTGACCATTGCCATTGGTGCGGTATAACATCATACCAATGACGATTTTGTGTTCCCCAGTAATGTGAATTGTGCCGATTTACGTTGCCACCATTAGTAAAAGTTGCCTCATCCGAAAACAATACAGACAAAAAAGTTACTGTCTCTCCGCAATCTACGTTGGGTCCAATTGCAAAATCGTATTCTATTTTCGAAGTCATCCGGCGTCAATGCTTGGACCAAATGAATGCGTTAAGGATGGAACTTAAATCTTTTTAATATTCGTGATACGATTGATCGGGGAATGCCATGAACAGTACTGATTTGACGGATACTTATGCTACGGTTTAATGCAACAGCACCCAAAACTACCAATTCTGTAAGTTCCCACAAGCCTGTTTCTCTACGGTTCCTGCGAATTAGGCCTTCACCGTATATTTGAAAATGTACAAACATAAGGGTGATCGAATTAAAGAAAAACTGTGGATGACGTCATATCTCGAAAAATAGGGTATCTGTTGGAAATGAAAGCATGTCACTAAATACAATGAGAACAATTACAAAAATTTAATTTAACAGTAATAAACAGAAAAACAATAGTTTACAAGAACTTCTATCTAGAAAAATATTAATATTTTGAGCTGGGGCAAACAGGGGCAAATTATCAATGAAATATTTTAAAGTATACATATATCCCTTTAAGAAAAATGAATAATTGAACCTCGACCGGCCTCTACTTTTTGTTGGCACTCCAGAATCGGTAAAAATCCAATTTTCATGAACACGTTACACCTATAAACAGTATAAAGATATAATTCCAGTATGAAAATATAAATTAAAATAAAATCGAACCATGGAGATTCAGCACAAATGTCTCCCCTTAAATAATATTGACACTAATCTTTTTCAAATTTATTTTAAATTATGTAAAATAATTTTTAAAGAAACGTAATCCAATGCCTCGTTTCATACAGTTCAGCGTTAGAAATATCTTTAACAACGCTAATCGATCATAAAGTCGTAATTATTAATATTAATATTGATATATTCGTCATCGGTAGGTAATCATAAACAGATATCCGTAAAATATGATCCATTATTCGATATTAAAATATCGACTATGGGCTAGCTGGAAATGCGAATGGTATCACTGTGCGCCGCCGCGTGTCGTGATACGAGATATGAAAGGTACGTACACAGTTCAGTATAAGAATATTCTTTCGGAATTCATTCCTGATAAGTTATATTTGCACACGTCTCTGTTTTGCGTCTCTGCATAAATAGAGCACGGAATTCAGTATACTTCAGTCTTACGAAGAACGTTACACATGTTCAACCGCAGGTGCAATTGCATAACGGTGAAAATTAATCCTATTAACGCTATTAACGTTTTACTTGCTACATTTGGTTGCAATTATTCGCCTGGTGACAGTCATATCACTGATTTGGAAGTACAGTTGAAAGATGTTTTACGTTTTACTAGACATCCTTCAGAGTGCTATGGAAGATAATTCATTTGAATTAGAACAGTCTAATGAATTAAGCTTTGGGAACGATTTTGGTGTTCGTGAAGCTTATGTAGTCGAGGATACCGACGCAGAAGAAAATGAAGATACAGTAACGTCTGTATGTTCGAAGGAGGAGAACATTGATTTTGAAAACAAAAAAAATGCCGTTGAATATTGGACGGGACGAAGGAAAACCAAACCATCGCGATCATCGGCAAGAAATCGTTTCAAGAAAGATTCATCTGAAAGACAACTACGTTGGTACACCATATATAATACGTCGATACTACGTAGACAACTACAACTAGGTGGAACACGAGCCGATAAACTACTACGTATAAGCGCCCATACACTGCAAACTTTTGAGGATGCTATGGATCGACAGTTAATAGTTCGAGATGTCGATTTACAACGTTGGGCTTTAATTGCACAAGTAACTGTCGGCCTCAATGGGTTCAAAGCATCATCCCACTAGTTATGGAATTTTAAGAAACTTCGTGGAATTGTATCGCGGAAGGTAGCAAAAATTCGGGACAATGCATTCGATTAGTTCCGAAGAAAAATAAATTGACCAATGTATACATTTCATTGATGAAGGTAAAATCCATATAACGGTAAACGGATATGAGAATGTTTGTAATTCAGATCAGGGTGGATTTAATTTAGAGCTTTATTCTGGTCGAACATTAGCCCAACGAGGATGTAAAAAAGTATAAACGGTGGGGCAATCGGTTCCATCAACAACACACAGTTATACAACACAGGCTACAATATTTGCCGTGGGTAGATTCTTCTCTTCTCTTTTAATCGTACTGAAGAAAGTTGGTGGAGAATTTGAACGAAGAGTGCAAGAAACCATGCTTAGGCCGAAAAATGTTTTCGTTTTGGCTTCCACGTCTTGGGAAACTGACATCCGCACATCTGAAAACTTGGTTGACGGAAGCGTTCTTCATAAGTGTTGGACCTATAAGTGTTTTATTATTAGATTCTTTGGGGAAGACAGTGTTCGAAAACTGTTTCTGACGCTACCCCAGAACGCAAAAGTTTGAAACAGCTTGCCATATCGAATGGTATAACTGGAAGAATTCAATCGTTAGACGTTTATGGATTTCGAGCGTGGACAATCTTTGGTAGACGATTCTCGGATATGGTTTTACTTTTGAATCATGATGTTAATCTTCATTTAAGAGACACTATCATAACTAACATAACATAACAAAGCTTCGATCATTAACGCGCAATATCTTCTTCCCCAAGATTCGTAGATCTTTTTAAATATCCTTGATTCAAGAGTGGCTGCATAGTAGAGAGGCCACCCCACTTTGAAAATCTATTACACTTTTGTTTTGGAACAAGTTCGACAGTAACTTGCAATACCTGCGGAAGAAGTGCATTCATTACGTGCGCATGGTGCAGAAAATTACTTTGCTTCCAACACTTCTTTACAGAGTATCATTTTTGTGAAACTTATATTCCATAGAAAACTAATATTAATATTGTTTTTGTGTATCGTATTATATTGTATTATACTGCACATTATGAGAATCTTTCGTAGCAATACAAAAATCTGCGTTTTCATGTAATTTATACATAGAAAGTTCAGCAATCTCTGTTATTTACAATAAATATTTTGTCTTGTTATCAATATATTATACAATATTAAACTCGGTGCGCTATTTATAACAGAGATGTCAAACAGACATGTTGGTGATAGTTTAGTTTTCCTTAGACCCGTCCAATATTCAACGGCATTTTTTTTGTATTCGAAATCAATGTTCTCCACCTTCGAACATACAGGCGGTACTGTATCTTCATTTTCTTCTGCGTCGGTATCCTCGACTACATAAGCTTCACGAACCCCAAAATCGTTTCCAAAGCTTAATTCATTAGACTGTTCTAATTCAAATGAATTATCTTCCATAGCTCTCTGAAGGGTGTGTAGTAAAACATCGTTCAACTGTACTTTCAAATCAGTGACATGACTCTCATCAGGCGAATAATTGCAACTAAATGTAGCAAGTAACAGGTTAATGACGTGAATAGGATTAATTTTCACCATTGAAAATTAATTTAAATTGAAAAACAATTTACAAATACTGGACTGTACCTTTTATATCTCGTACTACGACGATGTGCGCGGTATATGTATACATATGTATACAATAATACAAAATCTGCCGAACTGTAGGAGGCAAATCCATTACAATAATATGTAAATGGATTCAGGAAACAATCGTTTTTTTATATTAGATTAAAAATCTCCAAATTTGTTATACTGTTATATTGTATAGAATAACAATAATTCTTTTCGTTATAAACGAATTGCTTTTTTTAATTTTATGAACATTTTCAAATGACGTGTAAAAAACCATGAAACTCTTCCTCAAGGAATTTTGTTCTATGTGCGATAGTTACCGCGACAGCACTGTCGTGTCTTAACTTTGGAGGGTGGTTTCACACTTAAAGGTCTATTTACACATTTCCGTACCGTCAAGGCTCCGTATCCGTCGCCGTCAAGGTCCGGCCGAAATTTTCGAGCGGAGGATTTATACCTGTTCCGTAACGTCACCCTCCGTAATGCCATCGCCCATAGTCCTCTGTGCGATTTGAACGGCGCTGTCCGTACTCGTCCGTCGCATGACCACGTCGGCGCATCCTTCTCCGTAAACTTCACCGTAGCATAATTTTCACAGTTTTTGCCGGGGTGACTCTAGTAGCCAGATGTTTTATTGCCTATCCCGCCGAGCGGTGCAAAAAGGTCGCTATTGTGTCGAGGACCCTCGGAAGGATTTAAGAAAATGTGCATGTTTTTGGCTGGGTGAAGAACAAACAGCGAAGAAATGAAAGAAATTTGTTGAAAATAGTTTTTTAAAAATTAACCAAAAAGTTCAAAACTGAAACATATACATTACCATATATATTGTTACGAATGTTATGTATTTCATTGCCTTCTTGGCGTCCGGCATTGCCGATAGGCAATTGTTAGTTGTCGGGCGCCGAGATTCAAATTATAAATATGAGTTGTTGTATTCGAGTTCTCAGAAGGAACGGTTGTGCTTCCTGTATTTTAGCAATAAACATCTTATCTTTTTTAAATATACCTATTTTGTGGTCGCGTTCGCGCTCGATTCGTAACAATATGTTATATGTCATATATATTATTATATATATATATACATAGATATATATTATCTCTAACGTATATGTATATAATATAATATCCATATTATGGTCTGCAAATGACCATAAATATAAATAAAAACAACAGTATGAAACTCAGCAAATCCACGAATTGGACGGTCGTACAAAGTGAAAATATCGTTGGGAAGAAATCAGAGGATTTTCTTACGGAGACACGATGGTGACGGACGTGCCGGTACGGACGCATGCTGGACAAGTAGGAACAGCACCGTTTAAACCCAACAGAGGAATATCTTTTACGATCCTTCCGACTTTACGGAGCCGTGACGGTACGGACTTGTGTAAATAGACCTTAAAGGTGGATTTCAGCCGATAAAAAACAATACGTGTCGCTTATTTTTGCGAGCTTAATATGCCTACCAAACATTGAATTTGGAGGAGGACACGTCGCGTCGGTATGTTCCCTTGATAAATATAATGGATTACAGTTCAAATCGTAAACTTAAATTTCTCGGAATTCTTATTTTCAAGGAGGTGAGATAAGTTATCCGAATTTTTTCTTTACTTTTCATTTCAGCTTTCGAGAAGTGACGATAATGGCAAACAGTCAGATTAGTAAGCAGATAATCGCACACAAACAACTATAACCAATAATCAAAGTATTGTAGAAAAACAGATTTGTCAACCTAGTCAAACGTACGAAGACAGCGTATGAAACGTGAATAACAACTATAGGAGGAGAAAGAGATACGCCACGTATTACATTAATTACTACATCAATCAACGGTCGATGAACAAATTCTACTCTTATAATTTGACAATGTATATTAAAACTAACTCGTTAGTAAGGTAATGAATACTTACGTTTTATGTGTTAAATGAGCGCAAAAATGTCTGCTCGACACCTGCGAATAATTTTTTAGTATTTTTTTCCACTTGCATCACATAAACGCTATTCGTTTTAATTTTTTCATGTAAAAATAACAATCCGTGCAGTGGAGAGTCGAACAATTACGCCCTTTAGTTTTATCTTTCAAAATATTATCGTTTATTAATCGAAACGATGAAAACTGAAGGAGTGCGTGTGAATGGATGGAGATATTGGTCCGCACAAAAAATAGGCGACGACGTCAAATTGATTTGCGACATTTATTTCGCAAGTTATTAAAATTAATACAATGAGAGAAATATTTACAGGAGAGGTCTTAGCAGCTACGTACGCGATTCTTTCCTTTCGTAATTAACGCCGATATTAATAATATTACAGCGATAACGTAGTAATAATAATAATGATAACTGAATAAGGAGGGTGAGCAGGGCGCGCTCGAATAACGAAAGCAGAAACAGCTCGTTTTTCCGCGAAGCTCGGTAAGGACAAAAGAAGGAACAAAAAAAAAATACAAAAACGATAACTATTCACACGAGCATGTGTGATAATTAAAGTACGGCACCTCGCAGAATGCGGACAAGAAAATAAATAACAACCAATTGGCCCCGTGAAAACTTCAACCAAATCGCTCGCACGCGCGCCCCCCTCACCTGTAGTAGCAAAACTATATTACAGGTGTATTCTTTTCTTTGATTCTCAGAGGCATGCTACAAACATTCGCTCGACATTCTCTCTCTTCTCTCTCTCTCTCTCTCTCTCTCTCTCTCTCTCTCTCCCTCTCCCCCTTTTTTATTCACCCGTGGACACCTTACAGAAGGATATATTGGTTAAGCGTCACTTTCACGTGATTATCGTGCGTCTACGTGTGTGCGTTTCACTCTCTCTGTTTCTCTCCATCTTTCTCTCTCTCTCTCTCTCAGTGTGCGTCTAAGAATTTCGACAGGGGCGAACGCCCTCAATTCCGTGGGATGAAAAATTTGTAACACTGGCTACCTCGATCCACGAGGCTGGGCCTAACGATACGACGTTACGTGAATTCATTGTTTGTTCGATTACGAATAGTTCGCGTAAGAAAATAAATACCATTTTTCCAAGCACATTAAATTAAGAGGAATAATGAAATTCGTGATAATTAGAACGACCATCGTTTATATATTGTATATGTATATATATGTATATATATAATGTATATATATATATATATATATATATATATATATATATATATATATAATGTATATATATATATAAATCTTTCCCATTTTCATTACGACATCGACAATAGCGATTTGTCATTTCGATCTTGCGCTTCGCCCCCGTCCCCGAATAATTCTCACTGTTTTTCTTTTTTTTATCATGCATTTGTTCGACGAAGACGCGGCTCGGTCGTCAGTCTCGTCGCTAACGAGTACGCGCTCCCGATGGATTTTCAAATCGAACAGGAATGAAAATCGGAGAACGAGTCTGGGGAGGGGAACGAACGATGTTTTATGACTAGCATTTACAGGAGCACTCGCTTCGGCCACGGAAGTTCGTACTCCACGAGAGACTTTTAAGCATTCGCCCTTCTCATCTCCAATACACTTCGGCACGCCTAGCGATACGGTTTGTAATTTACGAAGATGCGTACAATATGGGATCATCAAAATTTGCTCATCCGTATTAACTTTTTCTCTAAACCCTTGTTTCTAGTCGCTCCACGGTGACAAAAGTGGTTCTGGTTCGAAAACAACGTTCCTCCTCACTATTTTCGCGGAATCGAAAATTTTGTTAAAAAAAAAAAGAAGTTAACGCGGGTGAGCAACTTAAACGAACCACACTGTACACGGTACATCAGAAAATATTCGTGCGCCATGATTTTTCGTTATAAACCATATCAACTAATATTTATTATTTTCAATGTAGAGCGGGTAAGAGAGACTCTACGCACCCTCCTTTTACGGAATAACTTTAAATAAAGGAAACACCTTTCCTTTGTACAGAGTCATTGCAAGAAAATATTGCAGATACTATTTACCCGCTTTACATTGTAAATAATAATCAATGGTTATGCGAGAAGGTTATACAACTGACTTGTAAGCGTAATTGAACAATTTACGTTTCGCATATATTTTTTTTCTATTTTACTTTTCTTTTCCGCATCCAAATGTACCGTCGGAAAACTACATTTGCGACAAAATTACTGCTGTAATGTCTTCGGCGACAGCTTTTGTAAATACTAAAATCCATTTTTTGTTCATATGCTTTCCTTTGTTTTCTTATCAATGTAATTCCGATGTACAGTGACCCAAGGGTTAGCGCATATGTTAGGAAACACAATTCTTTTTCAAAGTCTGAGCGTTTTCCGATTTATAACACAACGGAGAAATCATCGGAACGACGCCAACAACAAATGAAGCCACAACTTGCCAAAGCATGAAAATGCCAGTGAATTTATTTGTCGACAGATTTCACACGAAAAAAACCTTTGAGTCGCTGTACACCAAATCAATGTAACATAATTCAGTGAAGATTCGTTACATAGAAAAATTATGACGTACGAATACTCGTTGTTCATCTATTTAATATATTTAATTTCAACGGTTACACGGAGTCAGAAAGCTCGTGATTTTATTCAACGCGTAAGCAGCTAGTAATTATCTTTACCCATTTCCCACCGAACTTCCTCGACGGCTAAAATTGGTTCTAGACTTTAGGCAGTTGAATCTCGACTCGTCGAGAGGCAGTTTTTTTTTTAGGTGCACGGCGATAAAACGTCGGATATTCGACCATGTGTATAACATTCCGGGATACTAGGATCTGTTGAAGAAATGTCTATATAAACGAAGATATAAGTGTTAACGGGAAAGAAGAAGCTTCAGTCTTCATTCCTGTACGAAGCTTATTCTACATGCATCCTGATTTCTGAAAATCGATTGGAAGACATTCTAGTATCACTGAATTAATTGGAATCCCTCGATGTCAGAAATTTAACCGATTTTCCCTTATAATACAAAGGCATCTAAAACTCGTAATTTATCTCAGCGGTGTAAGTAAATACGTAGGTGACTAACCCACAAAACTAAAAAAGATATATTTAATCGTTTCTTTGGAAAGTCGAATAAAACAATTAACCAAATGTTTCCAATTTTCTAGGTGTGCCAAGTTTGGCTCGAAATCCGTCCTCTTACGTTGACTTTACAACGATCCATAAAATAGAAAAAATTTAGATAGCTATTCCTTTAGAATTCTCGACGTACCAACCAACTACATTTTGTCAATTTTGTTAATTAGTCACTTTTCGCTTAAAACCTCTCGGCCGTCCACCGCTGTAGGGAACTTTTGTCGCATTTAATCCCTCCTAGGCGTGCTACCGAACTAACAGGAATTGGAGATGCCTAAATCTGGTCTAGGCTCTCAATTTCGATTGGTCGACGATACGATCCGTAAAGATCGTACGGCTTAAGGCACTGTCCAAACCGGCTAATGTAAGAGTACTGCGGCCGATCGTTGAATTCTTTTCTTTTTTCCTAAATATAAATACGCTCGTACGACTCTCTTTTCTCACGTGCACGCAATTTTATTGCTCTGTGAGACTTAGAGTAACTCACGGGTGTGTTCACGCGAAGAGAATTATTTGAATAAATTCACTCACATATACGCTTCGTACGAGGAGTATGGTCTCTGTTTTTCTCCTTTTAATCCAAACAACAAGAACAAATATGATAATGAGAAACTTACGCTGTAAATTCAAAAAGTTTAGAGACACAATTCGTTGGTCTTTCGTTACGTGAACAAACCTATGAGTCACCGTATATATCACCGAACACCGAAAACACGGTAGTGTAAATGGGACAAATGGTAGGCACTACGATTGTGCGTTTGCACTCGCACACGGATCATTGTCCTCCGTGCACGAACGCCCAGAGCATATCCATGTACATTCACGTGTACGCATAAATATGCATACCAACGATTTACATGCAACATATCGTGTATAGTTATGTGCCGCGTATACGAGTATATACATGCGTATGCCACGCATCCTTGCACGGAGGACATCCGTGCGCGTGATACATAAACGATCCTCTTAATGCTTATCGTAAAGGCACCGAAGTTATCGAATTCTCTCTCGTTAAATAATAACTATTCTGACAACCGGGTCGATCGCATAATATGGCTATTTAGGCGAATCTCGCGCACCGAGCGACCCGCGCCGCTGCCATAACGATGATTTTAGATAAGTCCGCTATACTGAGAAATCCCTGATAATTCTGCGATACTAGTATCTATCCAAAAATCTCTATAAAAATTCTAAAACAGGTTGGTGTTTATACCGCCGCCGAATGTGGATCGTAAAACTCGCGTCTGCTCGCTCTCATTTTTGCCATAGATTTTGAAAAGGACTTTACGATCAATGAAAGGAATGAGGCCAAATGTCGTGCCCTTTTTCCATCTAGTAATTAATTTTGTCAAATTGCTGATTTTAGATTTCTCATTGTCGCAAACTCTGGTCAGTTTCCACTTGGTACACGAAAATCTTCCTGGACCCAGACTTTCGAATCCAACGAAACAACGGAAACCATTTTCGTGTACCGGGTGACTCGGTGCATCGTGCGTACTACACGCGCGTTTTTCCTCTTCAGCATCGAAAGGACGGTCGGTCAGTCTATTGGCGAAGGCAGACTACGAGCTGCCCGATTACACTTCGTCTCGCTTTCTCGCACTCTCTCACACTCGCTCACCCAAGACCCACGCCATTTTACGAGCCTCTCGATATTTACAGCGAACCACGAGCCTCTATTTTGACCGCATTGCAAGCGACAAAAACCACGCAACATCTCTCGTACACGTTTAAACCTCTACATTGTCGATTACGTGAAGAAGCTCACGAAGAATCGGAACGGATACCCATCCCCATGCAAACCCTATTTACAAACAATCACTCGCAATTCCTAATTACTACAGAATGCTTTGCGTTACGGACGATTCGCGGGAAACAAACACTCGACCCGGTCGTCTCGGGACACCCTAATGTCCGAAGGTACCGATCCCTCGTGACGCACCCTTACGGGCGCTTTATTATACTGTACAGCACTACTAACGTTGCAATATGTACAATGGGACTCATCCTGACTTCTCGGAACGCTCGCAGACTACGAAGTCTGTTCGAGGAAGCTCCCTTTTTTCGAAAACGAGACACCCGTCGACAGACGGGGGTCCTTACGAAGCTCCGTGCACCTGGAACCGTCTAATTCTTGCCTGAACAGACTCGCACTGTACTTCGCTGTACCTGGTGTACCTGCCGGCCCTCACGGGCTCGCGGATCACCACCAAATTCCCACCCCTCTCGCGAAGCGCCTCCAGACCAGTTTTCCCGCGCACCGTCGGCGGCGTCGACATCTTCGCCATCTTAGCGTTTGACGTCTCCGAGGTGAAGCGACTCAGAGCCTTACTGACGACGCCGTTGCACTCCCTCGGCCAGACCCTGGTGTGATGCTGATGATGCCTCTGATCCCACCTGTCCGACGAGGAATCCGTCGCCGCGAACGGGAAACTCGCTCTACCCTGGCTTTTCCCGTAAAGAATAAAATCCAGAGAATCATCGGAGTAGATGCTACTGCGATCGCTGGAACTGTCGGTAGAGATTTCCGAGATCGTGTCGCTTCCGCTGTCGCTGCACTGTTGCTCCTCGCCGAGTATGAATACCGGGGTGCATTTGAATACCTCGCCGGCTGGCATCGTGTGCGTTCCCGTCGCTCTCCTCTGCGTACCGTTAGCCACGGCCACGGTGGTGGTGTTCGTGGCGGAGGACGACTCTATTATCACGATTTCGGTACCGGAAAATTTCTGCGCCAGGGAGTCCATGTTCCTTTTGAAGGTGTCCCTGCGATCAGGACTGAGGCCGAATCTTATAGGCTTTGGCGATGATTTTGGCTTCGAGTAAATGTTTTCTGTGTGGGCGGAAAGCGCACGCGCCGCCGATGACTTGGTTTCGACGCCCTGGCACGAGACGTTCGTTGTCGACGACCTCTGTATGGGCTTCTCCGGCTCGTTTTTTGGAGTTGGAACTGGCGTTGGTTGCTCGGTACTCGTCGTGGATTTTAAGGACGAGAAGTCCGTTTCCTGCGATTGCGTAGTCGTTTCCTCTGCCGGGGTCTCGTCCAGAGTGTTGCGCGTGGATGTCGAGAGCGTTGGTTGGGGATCCTCGAACATGGCGAACCACGAGTGTTGAAGGCACTCCGTTACGGTGAGACGTTCGCTAGAAGGAAACAAGAATTACGATTATTATTTTGTTCCGTTAGCAAAGTTACGTTCATGATTATATGACTTTCAAAGGGTTAGAGATTATATTTATGTTTATCATCATTATTTGTTATTATTACAGTAGAACCTCGATTATCCGAACCTCCGATTTACAAACCCTCTATTATCCGAACTGCAATTCACGTATCCGAACCCTCTGTTATCCGAATAACAGATACGTCAATAGCAGTTCGGATAATAAATGGGGTCGTAATCCGGGGATTGGGATAATCGAGCTTCTATTGCATTTTTAAACAATCGAAAATTAGGATCAAGTATTATCTACAAAAATTTGGAGAAACCATTCTCGTTATCACAGAATCACGACATCTTAATTTACTTTGATAAAACTTGGAAGAGATTTGAAATATTTTCTAACCGAGGGCAAATACAAGACTTTCCAACATTTCTCATCAGTTGCTACCCAAAATTTCGGAGAAAGATTAACGTATCACGGAACTAACAGGAATTACCGAGTATCACGAGCATAAACGAGTTTCCCCTATTTTATCAGTTCGCGACGCGACTGTTTATCACGCACGATTCGCTTCACGTGTGTATTTCGATGCGTTACGTGAACGAAACGTGTACTTTCCGACCGGTCGCGAGCACGGCTTCCGGCATACGATGCAGGATGTCTTCGGTAACGGGTTAACCGGCTGCGTAACGCGTGAGCGTTGAAAGGTGAAAAATAAAAAAAATGTAAAAAGGATAGCCGGAGAAAGGGCGGGAGGTGGGAGGGAAGGGTGGGAGCAGAAAAAAAAAGAAGATACAAAAAGAGGCCGACGGGAACGCGCGAGTACTCGTCGCGATAAACCGCGTTGCCCCCCCCCCCCCCCCCCTTCCACGATAAGAACCCGCGCGCGGTCTTTGCGAAGGAAGGACGCGGATATTCCGGATGGGAACTTCCTTCCAGCTGTCCGACCAGTCCACGATAAGGAAATCTACGAGTTTTTCAGCGGAACTCGCTCCGCGCGTGCCCCCGGCGTCCCTCTTTTCCCGGTTTCATGGAAAGTCGAGGGACCCGCTGGAATGCCGATCGTTTTTCTGCCATGCTCGCGTAACCGATGCAGGAAACCTGGCCGATCGTTTCGCGAGAGAGTTTCTTCAGTTTCGAGCAGAAACGCGGGCAATAAACGAAAAGGAATTCGTCCCTTCGGGCGGTCGAATCGTAGCGCGACTTTAAGTCGGAGCCATGAATTTTGTGCTTCGGAAATTTTGATGCGTTTGCGGTTCTACTTTCTAATACGCCTCGTGATATCTTTGTAATTGTACAGGCACTCGTTCGCGCGGAAGTGGGGAAACGAATTTATTTTGTGCGCGAGCAGCGCGTCATCGAGATCAGATTCCACGTCGAAAAAATGGTACATCGTGTGTCGTGATCCAAACGAAATTTCTATATATCGTACGTATTTACAAATTTCGAACTGTTATCGCTATTTTGATACTCTGTATAGCGTAATAAGTATTTGTTTGCGTCGCTGTTTGGGTAAGAATATGAAATATTCTTCTTTTGCTTAAAACAGAAAGTTACAGTAACGTTATATTAAATCGTATTATTTGGTATTCCATTTTACACTCCATTTCTAAACTAATTTATTTTCAATCGTTTCGCGCCTATTATTATTGCATCGTCCTGATTATTAACATTTCCATGCCGGCTCGTTGTTTAGGGAATATTCGCACGTGCACTGTAAGAGACGAGTCTTCTCTACTATGAACACTGGAACTGTCAAAATAAACATTTTGCCTTTTTCCAAATTTTCATTTAAAATTATCATTTTTAAGTATGAAAAAAAGTTTATTTCTATATATTTGTGAACGTTATTTGTAATTATTAATCATTTTTACTTGTCTGCTAGAAACAGGTGTACATTAATTGCCAGTGGTTTTAGTGTTAATTTACCAAAACTGCAAGCGTGCAGGAAGGATTGTATTATTATTTCTCTCGTTTGCAAAACAAAATGTTTTGAATCGTATTGTCTCAAACTGCATACTCTGCAAGTGTTCACTTTCCCGCACTCGACTTCAACGCATTCGCGGATAATGATGATGAGTACTGCGACACTATTCTATAAATATCTCGAATTACGGAATGTTTCAACAATACTTCGAATCAGGATCAATACATCCCCAATGGTTTACGTACACAACCCCGCTAAAGGGCAATTGGCAGAAAACTAGTTTAGTACTAACTACCTCGCTAGTTTATGATTACGTTATAATTGTTCATTAGCTGCTTGCAAACAACCACTGTGCAGTCGTATGTTCTAATAAACCAGAATATGTGAAGTTAAATTTTTCCTACTTCTAGCTAATTGCGTGGTAAAAAAGTAGTACGCTCAATTACACAATGTTAGTTTACGAGCAGTTAGCGAATCATTATAGCGTGACGGTAAACCAGCTACGCTAGTAACTAATTAATCTCGTGTCTGAAATACTCTTCTGGATCTTCTGTGAAGAAACCCTTGTTACTATTTACTAGATAAACATCCCCAAAACTAATCCTTCTTTCCTGTTGTTGTTATGATGCTCTCCTGTGGCGCAGGATATACGGACCGTTTATTTTGAAAGTGGTGAGAGTCCATTTTTTTCTTTTTTTTCTTTTTACACTAAATTAACCACAAATTATGTGACGTCTCATTTAAAAAAAACCGAATTATACAATTTTCAAAATAAACGGTCCATTTATTTAATGCACAGAAAATTGAAAGTCGGTATCATCAATCGGAAATCGGATCATTCAGCAAATAAATGAAAAACGTATTCGCAACTTTGAGCACTAAAATCCCGTGGCAGATTTACTTTCCACGAAATTGCTTCCGCCCGTGTTACGCGCACGATAGCTAACTACATATAGCGCGAAGCGCGGATAAGTATTATCAGGGTAACCCTACTAAGAATTCCGGCACTGGTGAAAATAATGCTTTCGCCGAAGCACGGCGAGACTGTACTAGGAACGTTTAACGTTCGTACAGCTTACCTCGAAGCGAAAGAAGATAGTGGTCATAGAACGCGTGGATCTCGAGAACATTGTTAGTTACGTATCGGTGTGCGCGTTAGCATTATTTAGCTTCGCGGAACGAAAATAATCGCATTACGCGGGCCGGATCATTAGATCGTGCGATATTCTTTCGATGACGCCACCAGACGTATCGTTGCAGGCTTTGGCGGATAGAAAATATAATAATAAAGATGTATCCAAGTCAGTTCTGCCAAACTCTCTTGTGGCCGTACCTCATCTAAGCATCTCTAAAATTTTGATGCCCCTCCCCCGTTTCTCCTAAACCCTGCGGTGTACAATACTTGTTACGTTTAACGCTAGAACTACCAGACCAGTCATTTTGACTGATTGCACATTTTTGTTTAAGGCTACTGTAATTTATCGTTTTTAAGTATATGAACGAAAATCTATTTCTAAGCAGTGTGAATATGTGTAATTTTAAGTATATACTTTTGAACTATGTAAAAATTGGTAAAATCGTTTTAAAAAAATGGTACAAATAGGTATACATTAATCGTCGGTAGTTCTAGTGTTAATAACACGTTCTCGAATATGTCCCCTTTAAAAGTCAAATTGCCCCTTGGGGGCAATATCTGAGGGATCTAAGTTTAATTTAGCTATTCACCCCTCTCGAAGGAGTTAATTAAATACGCGTGCTGAACGTATTGTGAACGTATTCAGTTATATATTTCTTCACCCCCGTGATTCTCTTGAGTACGTACATGTTGTACAAGCTCAGTATAACGTGGTGCACGCGACGACTTGTTTGTAAAAAGTGTAATATTATTTCGATTCTTGAGACTGTATCATACCGTAACCGTAACTATTTTCAACCCCCGCTTCTTTGTAATTCTTTTTTGTACAATACGTAAGAGGAACTGATGATTAATGATTAATGATGGGAGTCGTAAAAAAAAGTACAAAAATTGTAGATACATCGTTATGAGTCCTGAATAATAATTTATAATACGATTCTTGAATTACTTACTTTGGATCTTTGACCATCAGTTTGCGCATCAGATCGCGCGCCTCTTCCGACACGTCCTCGAAGAGATCGTCCGGAAAATCTAGGCGACATCTGCTGATATTGCAAAACGTTTCCTGTTTCGTATCACCGCCGAAAGGAGAGCATCCCGTTAACAGTACGTACAGTAGAACACCGACAGACCACATGTCAGTCGCCAGACTGATCGGCTCGTAATTCAGAACTTCTGGGGCTGAAACACACGCGAAATCATGATTTAAAAGCGCTGTTGAAAATTACCTAATCGCATGGTAATCAGAAAGACTTTTGCCAATTTCTATATCAAAGAAAAAATGGCGGAGCGTGATATTAAAAAGTGGAAAGCAAAAAATTGAAAAGCTACAAAGTTATTCGACGGAATGGAACCTATAGATTACGCCTGCCCAAATTACAGCTCATCGGCTCCGTTCAACCGCCTCTCGACTATTTACACCTTGGGTGGCCAACCTTTTACATACTATGCGCCAATTTTTTTCACATACGAGTTCAAATACGCTATGCAAAACTCAGGCCCCATTGTTAGGCAGACGCTTGAGATCAGACGTCACGTATTAGAAAGTATCTGCGTGTAGTAATAAAATCCTACTTCGAAAGAATAAGTATGAGCAAAGATGTAATGCGCCACGTTGGGCACATGCACCACAGTACATTTCGGCCACTCCTGGTTTATAGTCTAAACTTTAAACCGAGTGAAAGAAAAAACAATGCGTTAGGATCGAGAGGGTAGAACCTTGAGCTTCAATCGTTCTTACATACATATACTCGTTTCGCTTGGCAAGCTAGTCTCACAAACTTGAACAGGCCCGTTTTAGGTACTCTAAGTACATTTCAATATTCATCCCAAAAGTTTATGAAGCAACCCTCGCCAATTTTGATAATGGAGTCTAAGGACGGACACTCGTAATCTCGCGTAGCAGTAAAATCAACAAACAAGTACTTTCGCGAACCGCTGGTGGGAATCCCACGACACCAACGAGAAGTTGCCTAACACCTTCCTGCCCAGATTGTGCAACCGTTAGGACAGGAGTCTAAAGTAATCGCGGGAGTAATCGCTCGGGTCGTAAAAGGGTCCTCCCCTGGTTGATCCTCGGAAGCCGAGAACACCACGTGCGGTTTTACCGTCGTTCGAGAAGTGGCTTGTTCTGTTCAATTATGCAACGGCCCTGTTTCTCTAATGGAATTACGCGGTACAAAACGAGCCACGAACTCGATATTCCCCGCACGAATGTAGCGGCCGGTGCCCGCGGTGAATCAGGGCTATTTCGTGTGTCAAACGCGAACGAGAAGTGTGTGAGAATAGCGAGAGAAACTCGACGACTAATGGCGATTTTGGCATACGATTAGGCGCGTCGCACGACGGAGATTCTAGGTTTCGACGAATGATCTGTCTAGGGTTCTCTTTTAGCGAGAAAACGAAGGATAACATCGTGACACAGATATGTTCTCTGTGTGCCGGTACTCGTCGGAGGGTCTTGTCATTTTCACCGCAACCGTTAGTTCGTCGCGTTAAAATGTCGGTTATTAAAATGATTTATTCGCTCGATTAATTCGGTTCGGCCGCGCGAATGGCGAGATTAAATTAAACATAACTTGAGTTTAACGTGAAAGACCATTCCCCGTGTTCCCTAGACATTGACAATCGTAAACTCGGCACAAATGTCGTGTCACTGCTTTGAAACTATGTCAAGTTGTGCCGTTGTAGAAAATCACTGCCAGGCATTGTATTACTCTGGGTCAGCTATGTCCTTTGTCGCGTTTTATTCTCGTCGTCCGACAGTTCAGACAACACCGACAAACGGTTGGAGTGTATTTTATTACACGGAGTAAATAATGTGTAAACAATCAATAATTTTGTACATAAATTAACGTTAATAGCTTTTGAGTCAGAAAGTAATTGCAATTGTACATATAGCAAGATCCGGTACGAAACAGTTCATCCCTTCCAGTACTTGACGAGTCTGATTGGTACTAAAAATTTCTGACTAAACATGAACACTAAAAATCACTTTTTTCTGCGCGTTTATTATTTTTCTTAAGTCTCGCGAAAAGATTCAACGGTTTCTTTAACTACGAAAATTTAATACTTGGTTTTTAGTGCTAAGTTTACGTTCCAATTTTTAGAATGTATTTATGTATAGGATTATTTATAGAACGTGGTATACCAGGTTGGAATTTATTTTTGCACAAATAAATAAACGTGTGCATAAGTTTTATTATTCCAAAAATAAGAATCTTGTTTCTGCCACGTGACATAAATCTTACCCATAGGCATTTTGAATCGTATCCAAATTTCGGGAAAATTTTAATTTACAATGGTTCAAGGTACTCACCAACATAATCGGGCGTGCCCAAAATCTCGCGTATGTCCGCACCGTGGCTGATGTATCGCGAAATACCAAAATCGCACAGTTTCACGTCGCAATCGGGAAAGTCGCCTGTAAGTACCAGGTTTTGAGGCTGGAAAAAAAAGATAACGAGGACACGAATTAAATAACGTGGAAAAACACTGACAATGGTAGGAAACAATTTAGATAAGCCTCAAATGGGCGAACCACTAATGACAGTTTAAAAAAAAAGTAGCTCGAAGTCTCAAAAGCGAAAATACAGGAAACGTTAAAGGTTTCGCTCGCAAGGGACACGCGTAACAATACTAATTCCCAGTTGCAGGATAATACGGAGAAAGCAAGGGTTCATTTTAACTCGCTGATCTCATGACGGATGTGCGCGAGAATGCTCTCGCTTGGTCATTAAAAGAGACAAAAGTAAACTTCTTTTTCTCGTGGTCTTAAATGCGTATAATTATTCGTAATACCGGATTCGTCGTAAAATACAGGGGAAAAACTCGATTAACCTCTTCCCGCGTAACATCATTTTTATTTTGATCGCAAATCTTTTTCAAGTTTCACCACACGAAGCACGTTCGTCTTCCAGCCGAGACAGTTCCAGGGTCAAACTTTGTTTCGCTATATCGCGTCCGCGACTCCGTTTACGGTAAGAGTAAATTATTTCAGCTCGATCGTGTCGCGGCAATTATCACCTGGTCAACCGTATTTGATACCGAAGGCATGAGAGAAACATGTTCCCGGCAAAAGCGTCTCGGCGCAACGCGATTGCAACTGTTGCTGGTAACATGCATCCCGGTGAGGCCGAGGAGAAGGGAGAGGGAGAGAAGTTTTTTTCAAACGAACGTACGAGGGTTTCAGCGATCATTACATGCCCTGTGCCTACGCGATGCCACTTAATTAAACGCATTTAATAAACGACGATTCTCCGGCGCGTTCGTCACGTAATCGAGGCAATTAATCGTACCGCGAGCGCATGTAGCAGCGATTTTTCATTCCGCCGAGTTTGCTCCACTTCCATTCTCGAATATATAATTATTTTCTTTGATTAACGCTAGCACTGTGCGCACGGTGCAAATTCGTCCACTTGTAATCTCCGTTTCATGGTGCAGCAGAACTTCGATTAACCGTCACCGTCGGGACCGGGACTATGCAATAAACGTATGTATGTATATATTTTGCAACGCATTATAATTGCAAAAGTAGGCCAAAATAAATGTGCTAACATACGAACATGATACAAAGTGTACTGCGATTGTGCGAAATTGATTAAGTCATATCGAATAAATCTTTTTGAAAACGAATAGATTTTTTTACGTTGACGGATAACAGAGAGTTACGGTTAATCGAGTTTATACTTTATTAGGAAAGACTGCTTTACGCGATGATGGATGCATTGAAATTACTTCGTAGAAATGAGAAATAACTCCTCGACGCTGTTGCATTTCTTATAACGATTTTTGATTTGCGGATAATTTGTAAATTCGTATTTCCTTTTAATAAATCGATTTCCGTTAACAACTGAAAAAACGCCCATGCGCGCCTCCACTGTAATGCGTTTTTTTTTTTTAGTTTTGGAGTATCACGCCAATTGTTTCGCGGTAGGATTACCACAGAATGATCCAATGGCCCTTATACCCGTTAGTATACCTATAAAGTTGTTTTTTAATCGACCTGTTAACTCTTTCGGTACGGCTTCATTTTTAGCCACCGTGCCTCAGTCGAACGGACAGTTGAAGCGCGAATACGTTGCAACCGAACCTGCTGTAAACCCACTTCACCGGATAAGGAGCATAGCGGTACGATGCAACGAATTACTGTAAAACTGACAGCTATATCAAATCGTATGTACGTCTATTGGAAAATATAACAAAACATCTCAAAGTTTGTAAACACGGTAACAACCGACGCGAATCCTTTATGGACCACTGTAGTCGTCGTTAGTACATAGCGAGAGCACACCGATGGATGATTATAGTCAGTGTTGCTTCACACTGCCTCCATTACGGATAAAAATGACCACTGAATTAATTAATCGCAGGATGCATTTGTAATTGTTGAATTGAAATTAAATAAAGACTTTCAATTTTTCTAACTATAATTCTCAACCATATAGCAATTTTTTTTCTATCGATCAAACGCATTTAACGAAGTACATATTTTATGGTACACGTCGTCGGGACGAGATCCGCGCCAGCGTCAACTCTTTAAATTACGAGTATCATCGAACACCGTTTAGAAAATTTAGTTCAATCTAAAAATACAGACTGGGATTTATATCCCCCCCCCCCCCCCGTGTGATCACTTTATTGTCCTTTTTTGATATCCATATTCAATTTCTGGACCCCAGCTTCGCTTTTATCCGTCGTAGCGTAGATAAGTTACACTTCCAGGGTAACGCGCCACACCACTTAACGGCTCGTAAGGAATTACGAAAATTACAACCGGGACAGAATAAAACTCTACTCTCGAGCAACGCGTCGTCGTGCAGTTTATTCAATTAACGAGTAAAAAGACCGATAACGCCGCGCGCAAAAATTGTCAGCATTATCGGCTCGCTTCGTATTAGGATAATTATCCGCTTATGGCGGGAGAGCGCGGAATAGATTAAAAACATCTGCTCGTAACTTCAGCGGCGTTGTACCTACAGGCCTTAGCGAGCAGTGGGTTTCAGCTGTGCTCTGCAAGGTGTCTTTTTCTCCGTGGGCTCATGTTACAAGAGCATAGTTAACGATCGTTAAGCGTCCGAATGGTTACACGCAGTGGCACTTAATTAAAAGTATTAAATAAACCGGCAATTCCACCGTTCGTTCGCCAGGTAATCGGTGCAATTAATCGCGACACTCGAGAGTACTCCCGTTCACGAGGCCAAGAGGGGGCCCGCGTATTTAATAAACTGCTCGATAATGGCGCCCTTTAGGGACCCCCACGGGCGAACGCGATCGCGAACGCTAACGCGCGCGCGCGCGCGCCAGAAGGGGCTCTGAAAACATAATCCTCGATCTACCTAGGTGGTCGTAAACCAGTCTTGCAACGTTGACAATAGCCCAGCAACGAACTTTTCTTTCCCTCTCTTCTTTCTCTTTATCTTTATCAACGACCTCGCTCCTGCGCGCTCTCTCTCTCTCTCTCTCTCTCTCTCTCTCTCTCTCTCTCTCTCTCTCCCTCCCGCCCCTCTTTTTTCTTCGGCAAGACTGCGAGCATTGTTCGATTGTTCCACGAGAAAAGAGTTCTTCCCCGTTGGCGCGGGGAGGAGAGGGGACAAAATCACGGAGAAACTAGTATACGAATTGCACCTAGGACGCGCGTCGACCTTTCTTATCGCCAAATCATTTTGCATCCGCGCGTCGATGCTACGCGGGAATTGAAACGCAAAGCCCACGCGCGTCGTCGCGTCGCGCGTGTGCTCGTTTTCGCGATACAGCGATCAGCGCCTACGTTTTCCTATCTGTCGCGAAAACCTCGTTAGAGGAATTCGTTCGCCGTTTTATGGACGCGGCTGAATCGGGAGAGAAGTTTTGTCAAGCTGCGCGACTTCGCGTCTCTTCGTTTCTACGCGAGGTATCGTTATACGGCGACCGCGAGTTCGCCGCAGCGGTGAAACTACGCGCGGCGTGACAAAATCGTTTAAGGAAAAGCCTTTTTCCTCTCGACAGACAGGTTCCGGGAGGTTTATCTTCGCGTGGAATCTTTATGTCCTTAGTTAGTTCGGGCGCAAAAAGAACAGTTATTATTGTCGCGATAAACCCGACGCAAAAGCGTAGGATCAAAGCACTGAGATTTCGAACGGCGGATGCAGCGGATGGTGGAGGTAGTTGTTACAAGATAATTCTGACGAAAAATGCGTAAATGACAGCACCGCGTAACCCATATGGTAATAAAGTGTGTGCACGTAGGTTTAATCTGATTAGTCTCCTTTAACGCGTTCCGCCGTGAATCGCTGATGTTATGTCTTACGTGAAAATCCACCTTAAGTAATTTAAAAATCCTTATTTGGTTGGTTATGTAACCGTTCATTTTTAAACCCATCGGTGTCCGCAATTGTGTAAATTGTAACCTACAATTTTTCCAAACCTGATATTTCTAATCGGGAATATTAAATATTAAACTCATTTTAAGCCGGTAAAGAAAAATCGTTATGTTTTGTTAATTATTTTTGAGTTTTATTTATTAAACAAAAGTTTTCTTATCCGTGTACCAACTTAAATAAAATTCGCTATGATTAACATCGATATGCGCCATTTTTTTTTTAGTAATCCAAGCCGCGAATTATTAAAATTTGTTCATTAAATATAATATGCTCGCAATCGCTTCATCTTCACGACACAATTTTGGTGCACACCTATCAAAGAGAATGCAACAGCTAACTAGCTAATTGTAAGCAGGTTTTTCCTTATCGGAAATATCCAAAGTGCCTCGTTTACCGGGATACTAATGAAATTCTGGGAGCCATTCGGAGAGTGACGCTGTAACCGGCGGCGTTAGCTATTGGTGCGCATTTGTACTCGTCTACCCGATAACCAGCAACCGGTGCTACAGGCAACCGCGCTCTTCTCCGATTGGCCGCAGTTTTCGATTAATAACTCGTTAACGAAAGCGCAACGAACACTTTCGACGGGGAAAAACCTGCTTGAAATTGTCCCAACTATCGCATCTTTAACACTACAACTCCCGACGGTTAATGCATACCTATTTATACAATTTGTTTTTATATGCTTAAAATTATACATATTCACACTACTCAAAAAATAAATTTCCATTCATATACTAAAAGATCGTAAATTTGAGTAGCGTTAAACAAAAATTGCAAACCAGTCAAAATGACTGGCCTGGTAGTTCCAGTGTTAACGGACTACCACCATTTATGGGCCACGCTGTACATTACCCCCCACGGTACGTACACCTCGCATCTCTTATACAATCCGCATTTCCATCGCTAACGTAAGCACGAGGTAGAAAGGTTTTCGCGTTAGGCAAAAAATCAAACTAATATGAAACAGTCGCATCGTACCTTCGACATTTCGAGCGTGTACATTTTAGAAAGCACGAAGGCGGAGGCAGAGGCACGAGGTGGAATATCTCTTGCACGCTCGCTCTCCAGAGGTCGAGGATTCAGTTTGTGTGTTACGTTTCGTTATACCGAGTTACGAGGCGGACGTGACCGGACTGCATCGTAAGGTGCTCTGGACGGATATACGTGATATAACGCGATTCAAAAGTGCTTCTATGACGCCGAGGCCGTAGGTCGTTTCGTCTTTCGAAAGAGCGCGCGAGTTTAAAATTCGCCCAACGGGATGTCGCGCATTCTATTCCTTTTCAATTTTTTTCTTCCGTTCCACTTTTTATTTATCCCTGCTATATTATGATTTTGATTTTCGTCCGTCCGTGGGATTACCCGAGTAAACATTGTTTGGGATTGCTTTTTTTTAATACAGGGTGTGGTCCCCGTGACGGTAGAACTGTGCCCAAGGCGATTCCATGTGCATAAATAAAACGAAAATATATAATTCAGTTTTTTTACCTATAGGAGATTTGATTACCAAGAAAAATGTTTTTATAAAATTCGTTAACTACGCATGCGCGCGAGTGAGGATAGATTCGGTACTTATCCACGAATTTCTCTCCCGAAAGAATGAATATACGAATAAAGTCTCCGATCAGTCGTTTTGTTTTAATTATTGTTTCCATCGGTATCTCTAACGCTTGCAAACCCAGAAATCGGGTAAGAGTAACGTGACGCACAAAAGGTCAACCGTCCTAATCGAATATTCAAAAATTGACTATCTCGAAAACAACGCCACGTAAAAAAGAAATGGTACGCTATTCGTTCGTTCTACTACATCCTGTGGAGCGCACGGATAATTCAAATACAAAGGAGACTTCCTTCGCTTGAACAACGTCTAACAATATTTTTACAAACTTAATAACGGGTTGTTTTACAACGTACTCTCCCCTTGACGTCTAAGCTTCGTTGCCACAGTTCCTACGATTTATTGATACCGGTTTTGTGCGAGCCTTGTGGAGTAAACTCGAAGCAATTGCGCAACGAAACTTTCCTACTTATCGTCGCTCTTAAATTCAAGACTTTCTGAAAGAAATTAAGTCTGCGTATCGTTCGCGAAACGTCGCGATGTTCCAATTAGCAGGTCATTCCGCTTCACGATTGGCCGAAGCTCGCATATACTCTTGACATTGAAGTGCGGTTGTTCGGTTAGCTTCGACATTCTTATCATTATAACAATAATGATGCTTATATTACTTATGCTTTTACAAAAATAATTCGTGTCCGCGAGTATTATTAATCTTCTTAATCCTTCATATCCATTCGTATTATTAATACCAAACTCGTCACTTCTAACGAAGATGCCGGGGACGTCCGGTAGTTTATATTTCTATCGTTACCTATATCCAACTTACCGCAGTCTAGCGCAACGATCGCGCGCATTCATATTTTCGGGGGGCAACTGCTCAGAAGGCGCTCGCAACGGCCAAGAGGCAGACCGAATGATCCCAATTCTGCCCATAAAACACTTGAAAATTCCTTTCATCCCCAAATAAATGCTTCAAAATTCAAACTCTAAAAACAAAACTTTGTTTTTCTAGCCCAAAAACATATTATGATTTGTTTTAGCGTTATTCGGTATTGGGGTTTTCAAACTTTTTAAGTAGGGGACATATTTCAAAGACAGCTAGGACAAAAATAACAACCATTATTTAGAATGGTATAATAATATTTCAGTATTAGATTTGAAATCTACTATTCTGAAATTCTGTTATAAAAATGAAATTGAGAAAATCTGCGTTGAAGAACAAACATTGGGCCCCAACGAAACATAACACACAGGGTGTCCCATAAATGCTGATAGTACGTTAAAGGCGTGATACTTGGGATAATTACAAGCAGGTCATCCCTTATCGAAAAAAAACGCGATCGCGTTAAACACGATTCACAAACTTGGCCGAGTTTTTTCGAACTTCGCGAAGACGATCAACGTGCTTCGATGCGGCACCGTGAGAATTACCTCGAGGAATGTTTTTATTTAAAGAAGACGAACGACGGGTAACCCCGATTTAATGACTAACGTCCTTCCTGCGGTTTTTGCGTCTCCTCGCCCCTGTTAAGCGGCGACATCCGACAGAAGATACTCTCCAGGAACTCGCTCACCCGTTAGGCACAGGGAGACAAGATCGATCGATATATCGTGGCGAGTGTTAATCAAAGCGCTCCGATGAGTATCTAAGTACTTCGCATTTATTATAGATACTCATTCTCTACGCGGATGGTAAGAAAGGGTGATCCGCGAGGCCTTTGGATTATTTATGGCGCAATTAACCGTCGGAAGATGGACGGACGGACTATTCCACTGACGGCGGGTCGGGGTCTAAACTAACCTCGCAATATTTTTGTATACGCGTTGTACACTTGGACCTAAAAGTTTCTGAAAGTTCTCAAGTTTCACGCTGCCCGTGAAAGATCGTGAGCTATACCATGTACATATGTAGATAAATCGGTCTGAGTAACGATTTTTCACAATTTGCTGAACGTTTCAGGGAAAATCTAAAAAAAAATGTCAAATCAGAAGCCTAAAAATTATACGATCAATCTAATGTTGTATCCGTGTGACAAAATTTTGTTAACCGACAACATTTGTGTTACTACAAAATATTTTGCTACTATATTTAATGCATAAAAGGTATTGCGGAGTAATCAAGCGGGTAATACTTGGTTTTCTGAAAAATATTATAGAAATGGAATGGGCTATAGAAAACACGTAGAAAACATTTTCCTGTTAACGAGAATGTTATTGGTCAATTTTGACTCCAGCTACACCGTCCGAGGGACAACGTGGAAACGGGCACTAAGAAACGCTTTGTCGGCTTTTGTACCTGGAAATTGACAATCTTGCGCATCGGCAAATATTTGCACACCTGATGGTGGGCCAGGACCGACATGATTATTTCACCTACGTGCAAGAGTATCGAGATCAATTCCATGGTAATCGATCGTCACACCTACGCGAGTCCTGCTAACAAGCGAATAACACTCGAGAAACGCGTCGTTGACGTATGAAGTACGTGTAATGGCTAATTATGGAAATGTCTTTGTTCCTTATTGGACGACTTCCGGGACTCATGCCATACCGGATAATCGCGCTATTATCGAGGAGTCACTTTGAGAATGTTCCTCGTCCCCAGGATTCTCATTTATAACAAGTAATTCCATAAGCAATGCGGTACCATTTTACGAAGCCATTTTTTTACTATTTTGTTCGATCGGGTAATCTCATAAGTAATGTCGCTTCCTCGTACGATGTCAGGATGTTATAATTTTCTTCGATCGGGTCATTCTAGAAACCGTACCATAATCCAGGGTGTACCGTGATGTCCGCGACGCAAAGTATAAAAAAAGATGGTTCATGAATGTAAGGAACGCGTGGTACTCGGCAAAAGAAAAAAATAACAAGAAATGCTTATTGTTAGTTAACGCGAGTATGCAAATCAATTCTATTGGAATATCTCCTCTATTTAATTTATCCCTCCATTATTATCTCATGGAAAGAGTACTACGGGCCGTTCTCTCCTTTAAAAAAACTAAACAAATTATATAAAACACCACGTTCGATGAGTGGACACGAATAAATTACTCACATTATCTACACAGGAAATCGTTTTTTTACTCGAATATAGTGAATTTGCAGATTACGTCGATTTAATATTTTTTGTTCATTTTAGCGAATACGTGCTTATCAGGTGTTTTCAAATTGCTGAACCACTTTTGTCAACTTTTATAAAAGTGCATCGTACGCGTGTCTTCTACCACTACATAACTGTCCATACGCAATGCCGTGTATATTTCCACGCGAAACCTTTCAAACGAATTTGTGTTTGTCGCGTCGACGGCAGTCGCGCCGCGCCGTAGGAAGAGTCGAAAGTTTCGCGAAAGGTAAACGACCAGATAGCATTATTTGAACTCGTTCCGCGTCTACGTTTGCCAGTACACGAATGGCTTACGCTGAGGCGAATAATAAGCGTGTACGCGTAGCGATAATTGAGAAATATTCTCGCTGATAGCCAGTATCGCTTTGGCATGTGCAGTTTATCTGCGCGTCGTCCCGGAGTGAGAAACTACGCGCCTGGGAATACAAAACTACGATATAATTACGGTACCATGTTTAAAGTAGGGTATCTTCGATTAATTGATAAATAACTGGAAAATCGACAAACTCAAAATTATGATTACTGATTTTTACTCCGAAACACTTTCGCCGTGATTGACTTTGCATTGCGAATGAAATTGAAGGAACACAATCTTGAATTTTATTACGATGAATTTAAACCTTACGATAGGAACTTGCGATATAGTTAGATTAATATATTTGGCATTTTATTAATTAATTACCGATGCAGAGGTAAAACTTACTACTCCGAAACATTTCCGAAGTGGTCACTTCGCGACAGGTGTTTAAAAGGAGGAGGTAAGAAACCTTTTGACTTGAAACGCAACGATGATAATCAACTTGAAAAATTGTTTACACGTTATTTAGACCCGGCGAATACGAAATGGCTGATATTGCAGAAAATTCGAATCTCCTTGGTTGCTTGCTAACAAAATACGCGCATGTATTATAGGCGATAAGTAAAACTGGAGCTTCCAATATCGGCATGTTAAAAGAATAAGAGACTCCGCGAACGGAATGCAGAATTCGCAATGGAAAGAAATGGACGCGTGAAAAAAAAAATGCAGGCAGTTACGAGACAGGACGCTTTTTAGCCAACGGACAACGAATTTATGAGGATCCGTCTCTCGCGTTCATTGAAACTTCCGGCGGTTGAGAAAAGGGGGAAGCGACCCTGTAGTGCGCGGCCAGACGCGCGTATGAAATGCACGCGAACGCGTGTGCGTGGACGGAGGCACAGCGTGAATGTAATAAAGTTCAGGAGACCGAGCGGGAAAGAGTCGTTCGGAGTGCCCGGTAGGCGAGCACGATTTACACGATACCAAAATATCGATTCGATTACTCCTTTTCTTTTTCAACCGATTCACTAATTTATTCAGAATGGCAAGTCATCGTATATCATGCATATACATTCGTGTATGAGCAGTATATTTTCTATCTGTCTTAAGACTTGACATTTTTTTAACGACATCAGACATGGATAAAGAGAGCTACTTTTTGCAAATATTGTTTTAAAGTTGGGATCGGAAACTCGATTTGATCATGGTGTACGTTATTGCAAAACGTGTTGTTTTCCGCAATCAAAAACTTTTCGAATTATTCGAGTCAAACGAATCATAATAACTAAATAATAATAATAACCATTCTAAACAATCTTATAGAAATGAAGACCGGCACGTGATTCTGCTTATTTAAAAAAAAGAGGCTGGTGTGTACACATTTTTGAAAAAGATTCTTGGTAACCATGCGCCGACAATAAAACAAAAACAAAATAAAGATAAGACCAATCGGCTTATCGTGAAAAGCGTTAAAATTGATTTTTTACATTACATTCAAAAACTGAGAGTGGGTTATGTTATGGAAAAAACCCTTCACCCATACTTCAAACGCAAACATATTTCCTAATTAATTTGGCAATTTCGATTACAAATTGTTCGCTGATAAGGGCAATCTCAACTCAGAAAATGAATTTTAAAAAATAAACTATCCGTACAGTGGCACAAACAGGAGAGAGAGAGAGAGAGAGAGAGCCGGAGCCGGAGCGTGGGAGGGATGGTGTGAAGGGGGAGAGTGTGAGAAACCTTCACTTTTCTTTTCTTCGCAGCATGGAACAGCTATAACGAATACCCTTTTTCCCCGACACATACCACGTTCCGTGTGAGCGCGGCCAACGAACGCGGCAGAAAGCGCGTTACTTCTATGAACCAGGACTTGGCTATCCCATTAAGAACTCGATGAATCGATTTCATCGAATACGCCGTGCCTGCCTAATGAACGAACCGGCGATATGCATATATACATACATATACTAATATCGATCGGGGTACGCCGAGCACCGTAGAAACGGAATTCTCGGTAAACGAGGCTCGATATACTCAACGCGGAGCCAGCCAACGGTTCATTGATGAATCTTTTCTCGAGGTCGATCACCCTCCTCTTCCTCGGAAAATCCGTGGAAAAAAAGCGTGCACTGGATCGGCCTGGGGGAACTGACGGGAGAACGTTCTGGCTCAATTCAAGCTGATTTCGATGGAACATTGCGGAACTATTGGTTCGTACGCGTAAGAAATACAAATACTGGCAAGTATTAAGTGTTTGCATTAGTATATTAGGCGCATTGCGAACGTGTGCCGCTGCGTAAAAAATATTAAGCGTAGCTGGAGGAATTTCGTATTTCAGAATTTATAAATAACCCTTTTCTTTAATTTCTTCAACATTTAAAATTTTATAAAATTTTTCTTTGCGAATAGATTTTTTGGATTCAAAATTTCTGTATACAAAAAAGTTCTCTAACGTTCTCTCATGAATATTTTAAGTTTTTTCCTTGTTTATTCTGGTATATGTCTTATACTTTCTTATCTCTGATCTTAATTATAAAAGCTTTCGCCGGACCCTGTCAGACATAGGTGAAAATATTTTTACGCTTCCCGCTAAAAACGCGATCTTGTTAAAGTGTAATTTTACCTTAGCGGCTGTTAAACGCAAATCCGAGTAAAGCGTAATTTTACAATACGCTACCAGCTTACAAAACTAACTTTTTGGATCATGCGCACCAGTTTTCCAACCTTGCCTCTTTATAACTTTAAGAGTGGAGAAATAAAGAGATGACGTTTGGAAAAATTTGTCCTTGTAGCTCTAAAAATATAATAAACAAGTAAAGTTGGGTAATCTTGCCAGCTCGTAATTTTTGAAACTAATCGAACGGGCATCCAACGCTTAGCAACGGTCAATTGCAAATTGTGAAACAACGAGCACCGCCAATTTCATCGAAACGGAGGCTCACGACGCCGGAGAGTTTCGCAAAAGTAACGAGGGCTTAATTGTACCGTAATTCTAACAAGTAAACCGAGTGGCTCCCTTAGTGAGATATCGAAACCAGAATGTAGATTTTGAATCGTTGACCGGTTAGCGCTGATCTCTCTGCTTTAATGCGTCAATGCGGCGTGTGTCTGGCTATTATCGATACCGGGGCAAACAGAGAAGTGGCTCTTTGGCGCCGGTTTAGATATCGAATTATTATTATATGTTTGCCGGGTAGACCGATCGCAGGGCATTCAACTGCTGGTTTCTTTAGCGGCTGCATTCCGGGAGTAGAAACGTGCTCGTGATCGCGCGATAGAATTGTTACTATTAGAAACGTCAGGTTCGGTAGAACGGAGAGTAGAAATGAGTTGTGCGCGCAGCCGATTTACATCGGCTAACACACCCCTTTCGTTTAGGCTTTCCGCAAATTATGCGCGCGTTTTCCGAGTTGCATTCCGTGCGAGGAATTATAATGATCGAAGGTACGGCCGGGACACGGCGCTAAGTCGATTTAGCGCTTGTCGGTGTGGAATACTCCAAATTTAGGATCTGCGGACTCACAAGCGACTATAACGCGGAGAATCCTGAGAAGACTATCGTCGGAATATGTAATCAACTGTGAGTGAAATACTGAGATCGCGTGACCCGATATAGCGCAAATACGGGAGATTCGGTTAGTTTGGTGATACTAAAAAGTTTCGATTAGTACCGTGATACTACTAACATTTTCCAATTGTGAGCTAAACAACCGTGGCTAAAATGACATTGGTACTAGACTAATGTGGTCCCTGCAAAAAAAAGTATGCATTCCTCTTTGTCCCGTCAATTTTCACTGGTTTGCTTGGAGTGTAAACTTTTTTTCGTTAATAACCTACTACTTATATTCCGCATATCAGTGTTAACTTCAGCTAAAGTGAGAAAATTACAAAACTTGTTGGAAGTGAAATAGGTTATGCATACAGGGTGTCCCGCAAATGGTGGTCGACCGATACAACTGTGATACCTGGGATGAAAACACGTGTCGGATAAGCTTAAGAAAGGGAATACAAATAAATAGGATACACGCGTTTCCCCCTGTAATACCTACATAGCCACGTCACTCACATTTATGTGTCACGCGAGTTCCGGCAGTACAATTATGGAATATTAATTTGATTAATATTAATATTCGGGCTGTGAACGTGTCACGCGTGTACGTGAGTGAAGTGGCAATCGACATGTTAAACCATGAAAATTTACATGGAACATTTTTCCAGATAACTCGTTGTTCTCGCTATATTTTAAAGTTTTCAAACGAATATACTTGTATGTACCGTCTGTCTCTGTAAGACTCGTTAATTTAACAGCAGAGATATAACTTACATCTCTGCTGGTATTTTGAAGTGGCGTGAAACCGGCTTTAGAGCACGGCGCCCGAAACCTCGTGGCCGGCGTCCAAGGAGGCCTCTTGGAGAACGGCCAAAGAATTCCTCTGCATTTTTCCATTCATAACCACGAAATCTATATTTGGGTCAGGCATATCGCGTGAATTCGTGGCACGAAGTTATTTTAAGATGAACCGGAGCCCCGTGTCAGTCGCCTCGTTAACCCATTCCCTCGTGAAAAGGTTTCGCGAATAAACTCGAGCGCGCTTCGGTTTCGTTTGTCGAGCGGCAATTATTAATTTATAATGTCACGAAGGGTTTTGTTTCCTCGTCGTAGTCGCGAGGGAAAAACGAAAACGAAATACCGAGAATAAGCTGGCTGACAATTAGGCGGCGTAACGGTTCGTTGATACGACTCTTAGCCAGATGCCAGACCATTTAACGCGAGGAATTCGCTAATTGTCGTTGCTATATTTGAGTACCTAACACTCTGGGTTTGCACGAGCAACGGGACGTTAGTCGATGAATGAGACGTCAAAAATAATGAGCGCAAACGTGACAGAAATTCGAAGCGATTGTCTTCGAGGAGGGTTATCGTGGAAGACGATCGACGATACAGGGGGATTAATTTTAATCGTAAAAACGATGTGATGAAAATTCGACAACGTCGCGGCTCCATGAACAAAACGGCTGAAGTAATTCATGCAAATGGCGAGAAGTAGAAATTAGATGGTCTTTCTTGTAACGAGAGATTAAAAAAGTAGATAGAACTTGATTTTAATACGGCAAAAAATGAGATAAGTTCAGAGCAATTATCCCACTGAGAGATGTCATTAAAGAGATTGTTGGTATGGGAAACTTACTGTGATGTCGTTAATTCTAATTTTAACATTAACGCGATGGAAACTAATTACTTTTACAACAATTCTACGAGGGTCGTTGAGGTAGTCGATTAACAAATCTTTACGCGTGAAAATACGAAAGAACTTCGAATCAATTGTTCCGTTGCCAGATATTAAAAAATTAAAACAAAATCTAACCGCGTTTAACATTAGGATTACCAAACTAGCCATTTTAAAAATTTTAAAGTTCCATTGAAATTAACCATTTGCATTTCCATTTAAATTATACACATTTAAGTATGAAAAAAGTCTATTTCTAGGTAATATGAATACGTATAATATTTCATATACTTAATGGTATAAAATTCTTTTAGATATGCATAAAGGTCGTTTTTTCCCACATAACGAGTCATTTCCACTGGTGTGGTAGAGATAGGTATACATTAACTGTCGATAGTTCTAGTGTTAATTAAACTTATTTTTGAGAAGACAACGAAAAGTTATGAATACTCAAACTATCTACGACCAAAGTGGAGCCTTGTTAATCCCCCCCCCCCTCTCCCCGCCCCTCCCAAGTTTAATACCATACCGAAAATAAATGCGGTTCGCGGGTCAATGATTCAAAAATGTTCTACTTGGTCGAGCGAGGAAATATTTCGATAACGGTGATTCATTGCGGCGATAAAGACGTTACTTTTCATAGCCTCGTCTATTACCTTCGTCGATTAACTTTACGTCTAGTTCGCATTAGTTTATGTTCCGACGAGATCTATTTTGCTATGAAATATTGTACGTAGACTTTCCAGGCTCGAAGACAGGTGAAAACGGTTTTATCGCCACCCATTTACCGGCAAACGATTTGCATCTCGTTAGGCTACGAAACAGCGAGATTTTCGCAAACGCGCCACGCTCGTCGGGGAAAGTGTTTCACAATTTATTATCCACTAATCGCGCAATAATATGGGGGAAACTAAATAATTTCCCGTAATTTCATGGGACTAGAGTCCCCATCAGAAACATTCGCCAAGTCCATCATTCGAGAATCTTCTCGCATAGTTGTCGTAGAGATGAAAATAGATAGATGAGTTTTATGCGAGCGAAAGTTACGAGGTTCGTCAGTTTTGTGACCCAAAGTTTGCCTAGATCTATTTTAGCTTCTACAGGAACGTTCGAAGATATATTTAACGGTAGAACTACCAAACCAGACATTTTGACTGGTTTTAAAGTTTTATTTAAATTTGTCATCTTTAAGTATGAAAAAAGTGGATTTTTAAGTAATAGAAATACGTATAATATTGTGTACATATTTGTTAACGATATAACAATTTTTTTAAACGGGAAAAGAAGTTTTTTTCTCGTATAACGTGATTTATAAATAACCAGCAATTCCGACAGGTAATTCTAGCGTTAAGATCCACGGAGTTAACTGAAAATTCTGAATACAGTCAAAACTCGGTAACTCGATCCTCTGCATACATATAGTAATAGGCTAGGTACGTAAAATTGTAAAGTGCTATTTGTTTTGTGTTTACAATGCGTCTTGTTTGTTCGAGCATATATGTATAATTAAAAAAAGATTCTATAGAGCCACTGTACGTAAATTTTCGTTTATTAAATTTGTCTCAGATACTCGAAAACCGATAACACAAGGCTCTCGGAACCTGAAGCTTTTCCCTGGAGATTACAGTTTACCGAAGTTCAATTATATCACGCAGTTATCTGATTTTCCCCTAAAAGAATTGTCTGGCAAATGCGTCGTGATGTTTTCGCGAACAAAACGCGAACATATGTCGTCGTAGTTCAACCGCGTATCTCCTACGCAAAGTAATTATCTTATCGGCTGGAAAACATCGTGATAACTCGACCGGATGGGTAATCATGGATGCTATCGGAACAGAGGAGCACGATAGATAAGGTACCGTTAAGGTCGTTCGAACGTCGTATTATCGCATATGCGAATCGTAATAATTCCAAACTATCGTAACGCGCAACGCTTTTGACTCACAATCAGTTCCATAATTATGCCACTCTGCACTTTTGAAGTAATGGATTTGTCTTTCCTGTAGTCCAAATAATTTAAGAAAATTATAAGCGCAACCGGGTGTCGGTAATTATAATTTCGCGTAATTGTTCTTGGCTGGAGAGAGGTCCTTGTCTCTTGATATTGACAAACAACTTTTGTCCCGTCAAAACTTTAACGCTAGAATTACCGGCAATTAATGTATGCCTGTTTTTACCAGACCAGTTGAAACGATTGGTGATTTATAAAATACGTCACGCGTGACAAGCCTCTTAATGAATATTTTTTCAATTTTTATATTGTCAAGAAATATGTTACATAATATTAACGTGTTTTTATTAGAACGCTGTTTTCAGAATTTTCGGGAATCGTGGTACATATGTAAAGCATAATTCGCTGCCGACTATCAGAAGATTTTTTTCTTCGTAACGACGATTATCGAATCGTGTTTGTTTAATCAAAGTTTGAAGGTAATATCTTATGGGAAAAAAACTAACCCGTTTTTCAGGTTATTACCAAAAATCAATTTACTGAATTTTGAGAAAATCGTATGATGCGCGTAAAATTGGACCTCACTTGAAAAGAAACCGTTGACATCTTTCTTTTCGGAGGAACCACTATGGTTCCCGCCGATCGAACGCGAAAAACAACGTAGCACGCGCAGACCCGTATCTCCTCCAATTTAGATATGTTCCAATTTGTTTTTAATTTATCGGTAAAATTCCTGAATACCGGCTTATATTTTGGCGTGGTGTTATCCCTTAACTAAACGATTCTTTCCTCCCGTCATAATTCAACAGCGCACCTCGTAATCGGCGTCTCCGCAAATTGCTATCAATTTGCGAAAGGCAGAGGTAATTGGGTTGCATAACCGCGATCATAATCCGGACCGTGTTAAGAATCCCATGTAAGAAGGGGAGAGAGTGAGAGAGACCAGCAACGAGAGGAAGGCTGAAATACGCGACCCGCGGCCGTTGTGTCGCCGATGGAACATTATTAATACGACTGGCTTACCTTGGCTCACCCATATCGATCACCGCCGATAATCGATAAACATCGTACTCGTATACCTACGCCCTGCGTACATCGCGCACGCGATGTGCTCATCGCAAATTGCAAATCTCCTACCGCCAAATAGGAAAAACGTGTCGCTTTATGCGCGGGAATCGGGCCGCGCGAGGTGCATGCGAGATGAGCTCCGAATCTATTCATCGGCGATGCGTTGGCTTTGCATCGGTTTAAAACTAATTTCACGCGATTTATTGACATAATCGGAAGATCCATTAGAGCGTAATGTGTAGGGAGATAATTATGTAAATCATCGTCGTCGGGTCGATAGTCGTTGCAAAACCGACGTTTCCTCGCTGCCCAAGGGCCCGGCATGATCCTTCGGCGCTCCGATGCATTAGCTCGATATTAATGAACGTTTTAACCGCGTACGACGAGTTAACTCGTCGTCACAAAAACGCTCTTCGGCGTGTAAGGCGAGATAACTCGTCGTAAAAATTTGAGGGTGACGCGCGCAGATTTAAACGCGATAGATGGTTTATTTACTGTCAGCATGACGAATTAACTCGCTGCCTCGACTGGGCTTTTCGTAGGTAATGCTTGAAAAGGGTAAAAACAGAAAATTAGGCAGTGACGCGTGTGAAATTTGTTTTTAGTGAGAAATGATGGAGAGTGTTTTTGTCGTTCAATGAGTTAAACGGCTCTTTGATTGGCCATTTGCTTGATATGGCGTTAACTAAGGTGAAACAAACATTTTCGATCAGAAACAATAACCTGCTCGAAGTTATTCCAGGTTCCATCTTTTAAAGCAAACTATATTTCCGTATGTACATAGTACATATTGTGTTTAAAGTTTCGAGAGATAATAGTTATACGAGACAATAAAGAATGTGATTTGATAATTAAATTGAATTTACTAACATAAAAGCAAACTAATGGTTCCAGTTCCAAAGTTTGTCTTACCACGTTGGTACAAATCGAAATGAGTACAATTACAGAATCTTTTATCACACAAAATCGGCGCGTTCTCAGATTTACGTACGTATACTAAAATTTATAATAATCTTTCAGGCCTTCGCGGTAGCCGATACAACCTGGAATCAAAAATGGTACTTAAAGTTCCGCCGATCGTACCAGCATACTTTGCGTTTCGTATTTTAATACGGTGTACACAGCCGGAGTTGTAAACTTGCACAACTTTTCGACGTTTGCCGAACGTGGGCGAGTTGGAATTCAGAATAAGGTTGTCCAGGATTTCGATGCAAGAGATGACGATGCGAAATCTCGCATTATTCGTCGGGTTAAAAAGCGAAGGAATACTCGACGAGTTATTTTCGGAGTAACGTCGAGACGGGACTCCCTCGAAGATGGTACAAAAATATTTCGTGGGCAGAAACACCCCATTGGCGCCCGTTTCGACGGAATTCCATCGCGCTGAGTGTGTTTTCAAACTAGCACGCGCCTGCTCTCGTTGCCGCTTTTTGCATTATTTATATTTTTCAAAGGTAATATTTACGCGAGACAAATTTCCTAGCAACCGGTGAGACAGTTCGCTATCGCGTTATTGTTCCTTACGGGGCTATAATCGTGGCCGTTCCCTCTCGAAATGTAAGTTAACGTGAAAACGTTGAAAATCGCGGTTTTAGTCGATATCTTTACGATTCTTTACGCTCGATCGGTTATTGCAAATCTTCAAACCTGCCAACGTTAGTACCTTTAAAGGTGCATAGTTTAGATATGTTTTTTACTTCAGAATTAAATATAGTTTGCTTTTTTAGTTGAGAGTTGACCTAAACGAAATTTTAAACTTATTATCCAAATTTTGCAGACTGCAGAGAATAATTTCCCGTGGAAATGGTGTATTTTTAACTTGCCCTTCGTTTTGTCGCTCTGCTGAAGAATTCAGTTTTTCATCTTAAGGAATTTTCAACTATCCTCAGCGTAGCTGCTCGTAAACTAACATTCTTCGTCTTTACCGACCAGCAGGAGTATTTCAATGTTTTTTTAACTTAACTAGCATACTAGTTGACCAGTAAAAAATTATGCTAGTTTACTGCTGCACTCAAAAACGCAACGCCAGTATCAAGCTTCTAATTAACAATTATAACGCGATAGTAAACTAGTTCGGTAGTTAGTGGGAAACCAGTTTCGTGTAAACGAGCCCTAAGGGAACTTTGGTTAAGTACATGCCTTCCTTGCGATATTAAGGAAGAAGTTACCACTCATATATTGATTTTACAAAACTATTTTCATAGTTCGTACTTTTATTTCAGAAAACTAAGATTGGAACTATTTTACAAAATTGTCTAAATCTTCTTCAACGATCCAAAGTGCAGAGATTGAAATAAAACAAGACATCGTTGAAACGGAAACCGTTCATTTATTATGAATTCCCTCAAGAATTGTTGGCAAGCGTTCTTTAAACGAAGTCGGCCTAGTTTCCTTCACAATCCGTTCGCTGAACCTTTTGAGAAATTAGTATCGCACCTTGTATCAGCTTTCTTGCGCTTCGGCGGTCTTACCACTTTCTAGCGAATACTGAGATTCGCGAGAAAGTAGCATTTTGAGGGAACAATCTAGGAGTGTCATCGGTAAACCGTAGAATCGAGCGAATTAATGTACTCCGATCGAAGCGTAATTTAACTTTCTTCTGTCCCACGCCTATTCGCACTTACAATGGGTTAAAAAAGTGTACGCCACAATACTACTCGATAATCAATCTTCCATGAAATTGTAATAAATTAACCTCGCGCGCGGAATGACCCACTTAACTCGAGGATCGTAAGAGTTTCTTTGTATCTCCGATTTCTCGAAAAATTAACGGCACGGACTGCATGATCTTCAGAGAAAGATTTTCGGTGTTCCGCTTTGTCGATGTGGTATTTAAAAAATGTATCGAGAGCAAATATTTTGGGTCCCGTGACTTTTTTTTCGAGTTTTTTAAATCAAAATTGTTAGAAATATTTGAGACTCTGTGAGATACTCATCGACGATATGACCAGTGTCTTAAAATCATGAAGGGTGAATACTTTTTTTCCAACACATCGTATATCTCGCGCGCGTGTACATCGAATCGATACGCGTGCCGATGCAAATTGTGCCGAAGCATAGGAAATCAGTTCTAGCCGTGAGTTTTGGCAAAGATCACCGTATTACACGGGTGGTTTTACATAACAAATTAGGTCATTCGCGCCGACCGCGACGCGGAGCACGTTACGTCGCTGAGAAACTGCCAACGACTTCTTAAAGCGTCGTTACCATGCCACACAGTTTTTCCTTCATTTTTTCACCCATCGATCATTCGTACTCTGTCAGTTATTTTAACTGGTTTTAAATATTAATATAAATTTGTCATTTTTAAATATGAAAAATTGCTTTTTAATTGCAAGTAGTATAAATACGTATGTATCAATAATATACCAAATTGTTAAATATGAATAAAAGTTCTTCTTTTCGCTTAACGTATTGTGTAAATAACCAGTCATTTCGTCTGTATTGGTAGAAATAGGTATACATTAATTGTTCTGTCGAATCAACTGAGAATTTTGAATACAGTGGAACCTCGATAACCCGATCCTCTATAATCCTCTGCAAGATTAAAATTTTGTTGATCGCTTTTGGCTCCGCCGTGAAAAACTCTGCAAATCGAAACGTAAACTAACTTGGACTTGAGTGATTTTCCCCGTGACGAAAAATAAACTTGCAGTCTTCTTTAACGCTAAAACTACCGAGAATTATCGATACCTACTTCTACCAGATCATTCATAATGACTGGTTATTTATAAAATACGTTATGCGAGAAAAAAAAACCTTTACTCATATTTTTTTCAATTCTTATATCGTTAAGAAATATATACATAATATTACACGTATTTATACTACTTAGAAATACACGTTTTCTGAACGCACTCAGAAATGGCAAGTTTCACATCCTCAGAATATACGCGTACGTGACGATTATCGTTGGGATCTCCCGTCGACGTAATACGCGCACGCCTCGCGATTATTGTTGAAACTTTTCATCCACGGAATACACGCGTACGCGACGATCGTTCGTGCGTTTCTTCGAACCCGTGCAAAGAGATCTAGATAAGAATTATTTGCAGAAATGACAAACTCGGGTCTGTTATCGAGCTCTCTGATATTTTTAACGCTCCCGAGATAAGACCAAGAGCCAACTCGGTCGCGTTCCTGCGGCTTCTTGAGTTTCTCGGAACGAAAGGCTCGGCTCGCTTTTCAATTTGGAAGGACAATGGCGGAAGACTTTCCAATTAATGGTTAGCCCCGGAAAGTGAGATTGCCACGGAGAATGAACGTTGAAGCATTAATGATAATTGAAAGTACTCGCGGTTTAATCGAGGGATGCAGAGAAAATTATAAAAATGAGATACGTTCGTGTACAGGGTGTCCTTAGATTTTACAACAAGGATGGTGAATCGTTCTCTACCATCATCTTTTAACTCTTTCGAGTCCTTTTTTTATTGGAAAATTATTGCAAGTTTTACGTTTATTTATTCTCAGCAACGTAGAAAGGGAGTATACAATGTGCCGGAAACTAAACAAAACTAATTAAAACTCGTCTGAACAAAAATAAATACGTCTGTTTGCTCTGATACACATATCCCGGATATGCATTTTCGTTAAAACAATACCATTTAACCATTTTGCAGCTAAATACATATACGCGGCTTGCGATTGCGGTGCTGGTAATTCTTTTACACAAAGTTCTATAATAAAAGGAAGGTATTTTAGAGCATTACTTATATTATTAGAAACATTAACATGAACAGCATACATTAACATGAAAATATATGAATCAATCTGAATATCAGGCCTTGATAAATATAACAGACATGTACGCCCCTGTAGTCCATAACAATAGTTTTTTCTGGACACACATACGCGTCCATAGCGCGCAATGGAATTAGAGTGGTAACGTTTTTCCGCAAATAAAAATGCATTTGTCGACTCACCTTTATGTCGAGATGCGCCACGTTCAGAGAATGCAGGAAGGCTATCCCGTTCAGAATCTGCTTCAATAATCTAGCGACCTGTCGCTCTTCGGGGACTTCGTCTCGGTCGAGTATCATTTGCAGCTCTCCACCGGGAGCCCTTCAATCGCAGAGAAGACGAGACGTAAATAGTTAATGAGAATCGAAATCAAACAGCGTCTCACAGGCCCCCTTTCGGAGCTGCGGAACCGATTAACGATTGACGCGTAGGAGGCTAGACGCGGATTTAATTTTAGAAATGATTTAATCGGATCAGCAGTAACTTTCACGCAGTTCGGTAATTGTCATTCATTCGATTAAAGGGAAATTAAATATTTCTTTCGTCTATTTGATATAAAACGAGAAAGATAGAAATGTAGAAATAGATAGAGAAACCTGCTAATCGAGTGAACACTCCAAAACTGTGCACGTTTATTGTGGTGTCAGTCTTAATTAATTGTTTCATAACCATGGAAAAAAATTACGAATAAGTCACCAAATAATCCATTGAGTCGGAAGCTATGCCGATTTAACAGAATAAAAAAAATCTTGATTTTTATAATTTTATAAAATTCCTCGAAACAACTGTGCGTGTTTCAAAGCTCAATGTTCAACGAATGGCAGAAAAGTGGATTAACAATATACGCTATACCAAATCAAAATTTGTTTAATCACTAGCCTTTACCAAACGTGCATTGTAAGTACATTTAGCAAATTCTCTTTCTATCAAGTACTCTCTCTGTTCCAAGAAAATATGCATCTGCATAAGATCCGCGCTATAATAATATGCACTGGGTAATTTGAAACTAACAGTCACGCGTTACGCGTTACGTTTACAAAAAATATTTCAAGTTTGATCGCCGAGCTTCGCGTGAATCGGATAAATATATTTATAAAAAGAAACATTTTATTTATAAAATCAGATAATAGAAAAATTATAATGGATACTTATAGCAAAAAAAATGTCGGTGAGATAATTAGGGAAACTTACAGTTCCAGGACCAAAACCATCTCGGTATTCGTCTCAAACACTTGATGAAGAGACACTAGACGCGAACAATTGGCCGCAGCGTCCAGCACCGCGACCTCGTGAAGAGCTTCCGCTTTCAATTCCTGTGCTCGTCGTCTCTTCCTGAGGAACTTGGCGGCCCACTGCCTTCCGCTGGATCTTTCTCGACATCTCCTCACAGTCGCGTATTTACCCCTGCAACGCAGAAGCGGAAAGAAAAATAGATTAAAAACGAGTGCTCATTGCCGAAGGATTGTAAATTCCGCGCAATTAACGTCGAGGAGAAATGATTGCCGATTACGCCTGAGATACAGTTCTTTTTCCTCACGATACCGTGGCAAATCAAGACGATACAGGCGAAATAATATTGCACGAGGAAGTCGTACGCGTAAAACGACTCACTTTCACTCTTCCCCGTTAACGACCCAGGCCGATTCCTTACGCTTTTCTAATTACGCTTTATCCGAGGGGAAATCCTGCGTACGTGTGAGCGCGCCCGCTCGCGCGCGCCTTCCGATTCTCCGTTCCCCGGTGTGCGTAGATCGCGCGAGTGATCTATTTATCCCGGGGCGTGTAGCTTGTAGTTGGATACTTTTCGATTCGCTATGCGCAGCGACTAATATTCAAGTTGCGAGCGGTGGCCCGTTGTAATCCGATGATCTAGAGGCAGTCTCGAGAAAGCCTAAGTCCCTCGGCCAATGCGCCGCTCGAGCAGCGCAGTTCGATTTTCGATGGGCTCAAATTCGAGCATAGGTGAAAGCACCGATGCTTATTACGTAAAACATTTGCACGGCGTACGAGGAAGTACGTTTTAAGACGAAGCTTCCACCTTTATTAGTAACGGATGGAATCCATTTTCCTGTCTCACGGTCCAGCGCTTTGCTTCTGGTTATAGTTTATTGCCGATTGGGTTAACTGCCGAACCTGCTTGGAATTATCCCAGGTTATTTTTCGTTTCGACACGTTTTTTTTATCACAGGTATTACACTTCTAACGGCCGACCACCATTTACGAGACAGCCTGTATACATAGTCTATTTAACTTCCAACAAATTCGTAACTTTTTCAATTTGGCTAAACTGAAAACTGATATTCGGAATAGAAGTACTAGCTTATTGGTAAAACAAATTTATATTTCAAGCAAAGTATTTAAAATGAAGCAGAGGAGGGGGAATACTTCCCTTTTTTTATATTTCAGCGACTATATTGGCATAGTGTCAAAATTGTTTTTACTACAGTTACCCAGCTTAGTCGATTTTGTTAGTATTACGGTATTAATCAAAAATTTGTACTATCACGAAATTAGCCAAATCTTACGTATTTACATTATATCGAGTCACGTGATCTCAATATTACACTCACAGATGATCATTTCGAAGATCGTCCCCTTAGGATTCCTTTGCATTGTAATCGTCCGTGGATGGGAAGTTCCTAATTTTTTAATATCCCACATCGATAAGCGGATAAATTATTCCAAATGTACCTTCGATCACTCCGATTCCCCGAACGGAATGCAACCCGGGATCCCTCGACAGACATCGCACCATTTATGGAACGTCCGGTAAAACTTACATTACACTTCCAAAGACTACCCAAATGCAACAACCCGAAACGCGACGCGTATAACGATGTACCGGAACGAACAACGACGAAGATCTAATCCAAAGCTCGCTTTGGCAGAAATAAAGGTTACGAAAGATAGATGGAACGAAAGGACCGCTCGACGGGCGTCAGTGTAAGCATCATTAAGGACCATTGTCCAGCTGGTGGTATCCCACAGAGTGGATCGGGAATGAGATGAAACTCAACTCGGCTCGACTCGTCAACGATGCTTCGCCAAGGTATTTCGTGGTCGTTCCCGCGGGGATACCAACCCCGGGAGAAAATATGATCCGCGGCGGATCAATTATTGACGATCGTAAAACCGCTAATGGCCACGGCTAATTTCACAACCGGAAAAATAATACGAACGGATGGTCGCAACGAGATCATCCTGCAATTATTAATCCCATCATTCTCAATTCCCCAAGTTCCGCCGGGAACAAAAACGCCTCTTCAGCGATGAAGTTCCCGCGCTGCGGTTCGGGCAAATCGTTTGCCTCTCAGATCCAGATACGTTTCTCGCGTCTAACATTTTACACTTTCGCCCTTTAACCCATTCCTAACCTATGCATGTTCTCTTCCGAATCATCCACATTTGTCCTTAAGAAAAAACGTATACATATTTTTTTTCAATGCCGTTTTTATTAATACCCATTAACAGTTTATTAATACGATAATATTATTAATTGCTGATATAATAATGGTTTATTAATACGACATGCCAGTAGTATTCTCTACACGTACGTTGTTTCTCTTAAACGGAACATCGGGCCCAAAAGAGCTAAACGATATACTTTTGACTCGATAAACTGGTCGCAGGATCGTCACGCGGAACGACTTGTCCCTCTCGGCCAGGTGAGAACCGCTGGTTGTCCAAGTATGTAGGTTGGCAAATGCCAATGCGAACGAACGATCGTGGGCAGACTCTATCGAACCGACTGGTTATCTACGTTCTAATTACAGGCTGTTACAGAGCCATGCCTATCCGACGTCTCTCTGTAGACCCTGCTGGACAAAGAGAAGGGCACGTGCCTGATATGGCTGGTACTTCGTGACCTCGAACATTATCGACTACCAACCGTTCGATGTTACTCTCCGCTGTCTCTGCGCAGAGACGCTTAACGGATTAACGGGTTAACGATCGGACGACACGCGCTTTTTTCCCCTACAATTAGCGACGTTATCTCGAGCGTATCTAGAGAGTCGGTCTTTTTTCGTTCGGCGAAATAGTCGCCGAGAAGTCACCAGGTGGCCGATGTGATTTTTCCGACGTCGAAAGAATAAAGGTCGGCTCACGCTGTACTAATCGAACAACGCCGCGACGCGGATAGCTGACGTTGACCGCGAGCAAACGCGAAAGGGCCCATTTGGGCCCGAGATACGCGAGCGTTGAGCCAACCGATGTTACGGATTAATGGGTACAGATACCTGCACCGAAAGCGCAACCGACGTTACGTTCATTCATTTATTACGCGTAATCACGTTTATCAGGTATATTCATTATCTGTAACCACGTTTATTAGGTATATTTATTACGCCTATTCCCTTGATTCGTATGTCACGCTAAACGCGTATTTTGCAGCGGCCTTCGTAAAGGGCGCTGACTCGATTATCGTATAGACCCAGATTTTAAGAGCGTAGAAGAATCATTATACATTGTACAATGTCAATTCAAATAAACGAGTAGCCGGACGGATGTATTATTTGAATTTAAGGAATATGCCAACCCGAGTAATTAAAGACTTGGCACGCGTAATATTTTGGTTGTTATGCGTTGCTCCAAACTAATAAAATTATGATGCTAAAGAAGACAATAAAATCGCATCTGTGGTATGAACCTAAAGTACGGTACAATACTTCTTACGACATAATCGATCTAACGAGTCATTGAAAGATAAAAATTAGTTACGTTACGATACGACGCGGCATCACTTACTTTTGCAATTACGACTGTTCCTCGTTGATTAAAAATCATGCTTATCAAATCTTTGATTTACTAATGAACACTAAAAAATAGAAATAATCCCCCAACGGTAGTTCGGATAACGCGAATCGGCATTAAACGACGCACGGATTCAAAGTACCTATCCCGATTTGGAGGGAGATAGAAGTTTCGGAATGACGAGTCGAGTGGGTCGTTAAGAGCGAAATGGATCGGTTGAAATTTCAAGATAATACCGAGTAGCCGAGGAATGATTTCGTAAGAGAAGTAACGAGATTGCGCGCTTAAGGAGGGAAAGGTATTCGTTTTCGCGAAAGATCGTAATAATTGGGGGGTTATTCGACTTTCGTTTACTCAGGCATTCTAGTTTCTAACCGAAGCGGATTATTACGGACAGCATCGCGATAATAATGCAGTGACTGTCATTGTCGTCGCAATGTCGGATTTCCAATTGCACCATTGGACGTTGTACAATTGAGAGTGCGGATGGAACGTAGCGATAAATCGGTTTAATGCTTGCAGGAATATGTCTTTCAAGGGGTTGTTTAACGACGTGCGAATTATTTCTGCAATTACTAATTTCAGTTGTTCGAAACTACAACGATATTCATTTTCGGTACAAAAAATCGTAGCACTTGAAAGTTTTGAAATATTTTAATTTTAAAAGTAGAAAAAGTCAGCAATGCTGTAATATAGCAATACAAAACCCGATGAAAATCATTATAAATGGTGATTTTGAGGATTGGCACTCCGCTGCATAATCGTAATTTCCTTAAATTTTGTCAGAAATGTAAAAACGATTGAATTGCGAAGTCGTGTATCGGTGAGAGTCTACGTATCTTCTCCATTAACATCGTTACGGGACACGGATACCGTAAAAGGAACATGAATATATCGCGCGATAAGCACAAAGAATTACAAATGACGATGCGTTCATTTAGGTAGCAATATACACACCTTCGTGACGCAACGTATCGTGCAACGTCGACATCGATATGTCCGCACGATAGCTGTTATCTTCAGATTGGCTAATACGATCTTAACTTCAAAGTAACTCCGGTACACGGTAACTAATGTATGTACATACAATGACCCACAAGTATGCCTTCCCGGTCGTAAAAACTACCACGTTGCGCGTAATGGTGGTAGTTTTTAAACCGAGAAGGCATCCTTGTGGGTCATTGTACATACATATTCGTATCCTTAACTCTAGATAACTAAACGTTAGTTTTCTTTACCTCGCCCCACTATTTTTGCAAACTGGAGACGTTTCCGCATCGTTCCAATCACGTCACTCACTGTACCTTTGTAATTAGTCATACACTTTAATGTTTAGTGATAACGCGCAGACGTTTTTGCCAATACCATAATCGGCCGCTGTGAGTATAAAAGAGCACGCGTAACGAATGACTCGAGGCGCGCGAAAGAAGCGCAGGACGAAAAAATACGTGTGCACCTACCGCGACAGGCTATTTGCGAGGAGCACACTTTCAACATCTGCCTAAAAACTGCAAACGTTAATTTTCAAAGCCTTTCTACTTTTTAATTTATTAAGAACTAATAGTACGGTTAAGTTGTACCACTTTGTTTAAAATAAATAAAGGAACTATAAAAATATTAAACATATGTTTTTAATTTGTAGTCTGCGAGTCGAATGATTGGATACCGAGTAACACTGATAAAACCTTCCAACTACGGAATTAACTCGTCGCGCTCAAGGTAAATAAATGATCAATCGCGTTTAAATGTATGCGCATCATATTCAAAGTGTTACAACGAGCCATCTCGTCTTAAGCGCGAAACTGCATTTTGGCAAAGACGTCGTACGCGGTTAAAGGGTTTGTTGCACAAACTTATTTTGAAAATGAATTAGTGTTATATTATAGTTATAAATACAAGAAACTATATGAATGTTTGTTTTAAATGCTCGTAACTCTGTTTCATTTTCTAAAAGATTAGTGTCTACTGCCAGTAACCAGCATGCCGCAAGAGAGTTAAGCCGCGTCCACGCGGCCGAAGATTCGGCATACTCGAGGCATTGGGGCCGTTCGGGCGGCGTAGACGCGCCTTTAGCCCGACCCAAATGAAATCGGTCAAAGCGCAAACCTCTTACGCAATCATCGCGAAACTCCACGAATCCTCGTGAGCCCGATAAAACAAGTTCAGAAGTCGCGGAAGTGAACGCAGCGTTACCGCAACGTCGTGGCCGTTGCGAGTTACCGTGCACGTGATCTCGATTTCCCTGGTAGCCCAGGTCGAACTCCCACGCTCCCCCGTTGTTGCCGCGCGCGTGTGCACGATTCTCGTAAAGATCGCGCATTCACCGAACAAATCGCATTCACCTCCGAGACTCTAATTTGTCTTGAAAATGCGATGCGATGCGGCGGCTCTTTGCTCGTACGCCGCAATCCCCGCGATATACGACGCAGGCGGAACAACGCGAGGGCAAAGAAACGCGGCAAAATCTACGAGCGATCAGGCTCGCGCCGACGATGACGCGGACGTTTCCACGTGCCGCTCCTGAGCTCGGGGCAAGAAATCGAAATCGTTTTTTCGGTTTCTGTTGGCAGCACCTGCGCGAACAACCAGCGCCGCGGCGCGACGGGGGGAAAACGTTTGTTACGCGCGGTGATGAAAAAAAAAAGAAGAAAGAAACAATTCCATGGTAATGGCCGTGGCAGCTGCGAAATAACGAACAGGTGGTAAGATAAATCGAGACCGAAATTTATGCGTGACCGTTAGACCGAATCTCGCGAGTTGATAGAGTCGGCAGACGATCGCGAAATAATCGCGACGAAACGATCCGGGGGATAACCCGGTCGCCTTTTATGCCCCGTACGCAATCCGGCGATTCGATGGTGTTCGGGGAAAAAAAGTGTGCTTTGTTCGAAATTTACGAGAATTAGGTTATGTATGTAGTTATGTTAGGTTATGCAAGTAGGTTATGTACCTGGAGTCACTAAATTCGTACGATTGTATGTAAGACGAAGTTAAATTATACGACTATTATGCTTATCGGTAGACGAGCATGAAAGATCGTACGTTAATTAAGGGGGTTTATTAATTTTGGTTTTTTCGATATTATTCTTAATATTTCGTCGTTCATATTTTAATTAAATTGTAATTTTTCAAATGTTTATGGAACAAAAGGATTGTCCAAGCTGCAAACAGAAAAGCGATTCTTTCAATTCTTAATTAGAGCCTGAACTTTAATTTTTCTATGCTTTAAAATTCCCGAGCACAGTCGGTTTCTGTACTTTCACGCCCAGGTGCGTGCAAAATTGAAGTGTACACTAACGCATTTCTGTCCATGATCGCAAATTTGTTCTCCGCCAGTTCTTGATAATCAATGCCGATTATATCCCTTTCGCAGAAAAGGATTCAAAACAAAAAATCAGTTCAACGGCATCGTACGCGTAGTGTTTGCGCGACGCACGTTCGTGCGCGTCAAATTGCTCTACTGTGTACGCTGCCATACGCGCGGGAAATTTGAGACGTCGTTTAATGCTCGCTCTACAAGACCTCTCGTGCACAATCGGACATTAAAAGGTCGTTAAAAATCGTTTAAAATTACAATGGACATTTCGACGAGCAGTGGTGTGCGTTTTGTTTCGCGAGGTTAAAACGGAAATAATAGTACAGTAGGGACTCGATAATCCAACGTAAAGGAGACCAAGTGGTAGTCGGGTTACAGAAAATGTTGGATTACCGCGTAGAACAGGGCGAAACGAAACTAAAGGTTTGAACGTGATGTAGATACGAAATGACATTTAACCCTTTCACCGCGAAAGGCGTATACGTGTGCCCTCTGAATTATTCTTACTACGACGTATTTACCGTTTTACCGAATTGATCTAACGTAGAATTGATCGTTTTGCGTAACGTAATGACTGCAAATAGATGAATATCGGTAAATGTTGCAATGTTCGCATTTTATCGCGCACCTATGGGAACGGCATGGTGAACATAACGATGTACTACAACCAGTCGCAACAAATGGTACGCGAGTTTTGGGTTAATACAATAACAAGTACGACACAGTACAACTGTAATACTGTGCAATGCTATAGTCTAAAAATGTATATATTTCGTCCACAGTCTATAGACGAAAGTTAGTTACTCATTAATCAATTTATTATTAGTTATCAAGAATACTTCAACCTTATTGTTTAGCCGTTTAAATAATATTAACGCTAGAAACACGGAATTTTTGACCGTTCCAAATTTTCATTTAAATTTAGCATTTTTAAGTATGAACGAGTATATTTCTGAGTAGTATAAATACAGGGTGTCCCGTAACTAGCTCGACACCGGGAAATGAGGGGTAGCTGAGGTGATTCTGAACAACTTTTTCCTTAGCAATAATGTCCTAAGCGCCTTCGGTTTTGAATTATTAACGAAACGGCTAGGCCAATCCGAGCGCGTATCGAACGCGCGCTCGAAACGAGAGTGTGGTCTCTGACACGCTCCGCCGCGAGCGTGAACAAGTAGATCGCGTGGGTATCGAGAAAAGCATACGGCACATATCACATATCGTCTTCAAATAAACTAATAGTCGTTGAATAACTGTGTTCAATACTGTCACTCGTAATTCGGAAGGTATGAAAAGTTGTAGTATTTGTGGAAAAAATGATTTTCTTAACAGCATGTTTTCAGGTGGGTAAATTATGGTCTAAGATAAACGATGTGAATAACTAACGTTAGAAGAATCTTGTTGAACTCACCCTTTCGCCAACGAATCAACCTGCCCTCGACGGAAGTAAGTCGTTGGCAGTAGGTCACAGTGCCGATTTTGTCCTTCGTAAGAATCTCGAGAACTTCAACAGCTGATTTTACGGCCGGTTCGGTGAACTCACTTGACACTGACACACACAGTAGGAACGGCACTTGTCTAATTTATGGCAGGGCGCACGGCTAATCGCAGGTACGCGGACACCCCCGAGAGTCGAGCGGCGATCGGCGATCGGGTCACTTTACCGAACGTGCATTTCACTGCGCGAGCACTTTCACCGATAACTCCGAATAAAACAATTATGTAGAGGATCGTAATTGAACCTACGTTAGAGATATTGGTGGCCCTGAAAAGGGCCGATTGTTATTGCCAAAATTGCCAAGATCGGCACGACGTACCCTCCTCGAGCTTGCATGCACGTCTCGGAGCACCGGCGGACGTTGCGCTGCACTTCTCCCAATGTTTCTCGATTAAGAAACGTAACAAATATCCTGTAAAACTCCGCGTTAGTTCGTTGCTGTATGGTATCCGTTCGGTTTGAAAAACGATTCTGCTGGTTCTGGCGTTTCTTGGGTCTTGCTTAGAAGGACGTTCGTTAGGGAAGGGATATTTTTACAATAGTACAACGGTGTGGCTCGCACATTTGGAGTCACCGTTCATTCAGCAGAAAAATACCCGGTCGCTCGGGGTGGCCGCATGGTCTTCGTCACTACGAACACGCTAGCGAAGACACATGGCAAGGAGTGTCATAAATTTCGCTATTGTCCATACCGTGTCGTAAAGGGAAAGTGTGGCTATTTTACGAAATACGTGAATCGTCTTAAAACTGCATCGGCAGCGTATACGCAACATAATCCTTTAATATTTTCTTACGACTCTTCCCGCAAAGAAGGAACAGTACATACTATTCGCCAAATTATCAATTTAATATTGTATTGTATAGCGAAGACACTGTTTGCGACGCATACACGCTTGCCCGTGTCATTTGGAATATTATAAAATTAATGTTGTGGGATGTTTGGTGTCAAGTGCATAGCGTGAATAAAAGTACAAGCGAAGACACTGTTTGCGGCATTTCGAAATGCTTAAACAGGCGGCTCCCTAAGAATCTCTGATTTCGATCTTATTATGATTATCGCACGCGCGCGGCAACCGACTGTTTACGGGAACGCGAGCAGCAAAGCGTGCCGCGGTACATGGGCCCGATCAGGGGGATCTGTTCCAGACGACCAAAATGTTGATAGACATAACGATGTCTGTCTCGAAATGCGTATCAAACAGTGTCTTCGCTAACACAATACAATATTAAATTGATCATTTTCCAAGTTGTGTGTACTGTTTCGTCTTCGCGGAAAGAATCGTAAGAAAATATTAAAGGTTTATGTTGCGTGTACGCTGTCGATGCAGCTTAAGCCGATGCACTTATTTCGTAAAATAGCCACACTTTCCCTTTACGACACGGTATGGACAATAGTGAAATTTATGGCACTCCTTGCCCTTGTCTTCGCTAGCGCGTTCGTAGTGGCGAAGACCATGCGGCCGCCCAAAATGCGCGTGTATTTTTTTGCTGAATGAACGGAGACTCCAAATGTGCGACCCACTCCGTTGTACTATTGTAAAAATATCCCTTCCCTAACGAACGTCGTTCTAAGCAAGACCCAAGAAACGCTAGAGCTGGCAGAATCGTGTTTCAAACCGAACGGGTACCATACAGCAACGAACTAACGCGGAGTATTACAGGATATTTGTTACGTTTCTTAATCGAGAAACATTGGTAGAAGTGCAGCGCAACGTCCGCCGGTGCTCCGATGTGTGCATGCAAGTGTGACGCGGGTACGTCGATCTAAACTTGGCAATTTTGGCATAACAACAATGGGCCCTTTTCAGGGCCACCAACATCTCTTACGTAGGTTCAATCACGTTCAAACATAATTATTTTATTACGGAATATCGGTAACAGTGCTCGTGCGGTGAAATGCGCGTTCGGTAAAGTGACCCGACGGCCGCTCGACTCTCGGGGGTGTTCGCGTACCTGCGATTAGCCGTGCGCCCTGCCATAAATTAGGCAAGTGCCGTTCCTACTGTGTGTGTCAGTGTCAAGTGAGATTACCGTAAAATGAGCTGTTGAGGCTCTCGAGATTCTTAGGAAGGGCAAAATCGGCACTGTGACCTAGTGCCAATGACCTACTTTCGTCGAAGCAGGGTGATTCGTGGTCGAATGGGTGAGTTTAACAACGCTTTTCTAACGTTAGTTATTATAAATTATTCTAACGATAATTTATCCACCTGAAAACGTGCTGTTAAGAGAAACATTTTTTCCACAAATACTACAATCTTCGTTCCTATTGAATAACGGGTAAGAGCATTGGACACAGTTATTCAACGAGTATTAGTTTATTTAAAGGCGATGTGACATTTGCCGTACGCCTCCGTCGATACCCAGGCGATGCACTTGTTCACGCTCGCGGTCGAGCACGATCCAGAGACCACACTCTCGTTTCGAGCGCGCGCCCGATAAGCGCTCGGATTGGCCTAGCCGTTTCGTTAATAATTCAAAACCGAAGGCGCTTAGGACATTATTGCTAAGGAGAAAGTTGTTCAGAATCACCTCAGCTACCCCTCATTTCCCGGTGTCGAGCTAGTTACGGGACACCCTGTATATGTAATGTTATACATATAATATTAATATTTTATAAATATAAAATATATGTAATATTTTAACGATATAAAAATTAAACAAAAATGTGAGTAAAGGTTTTTTCTCTCCCATAAGGGGTTTTATAATTAACCAGTCGTTTCCACTAGTCAGGTAGAAATAGATGCACATTAGTTACTGATAATTCTAATGTTAAAAGTCAAAGATGCCATATTTCTTACAAATTAACAGGTTTGCAATAATCCATTTAAAAACGTTAAGCAACGTATCGAGAGACAAGGTCTTGTCTCGCACCAGGTACAGGAGTAGGTACGCGAGTAGATAATAAGTGTTCGAAACAATTTTTCCAGGCAGCTTATCAACCGGTTATGTTAGATTGCTGGGAATGTCGGACAATCGAAGGTCGAATACTCGGGGACTCACTCCACCGTATTATTAAGATACCAAGCGATAATAATGAAAACTGATAAATTCTCGGACCAATATTTCTGCGTTTATATACATATATATTGGGTCATATAAATTATTTTCGTTAATAATTTTTAAATTATTTTAACGTGAGCCAAAAAGATGATGATATTACGATAACACTTGTACGTATTAATAACAAGAAACTAATGGCTAATATGACCCGCTTATCCTTATGTCGGTTTATGCATCAATGGGTTTCGAGTCTTATCACATCCAAATGGACTATTAATGTTACCAACGCGTATAAAAGTTTTGTTTCTTGCTAAACAAATCCAGCGTAGATATAAAGTATATACGTTGATAGAAGTTTAATTTTATATTAATCGAGCTTTCATATCTAGATCGGTTAATAAATGTTCAAGTTAACGTACGTTTAGAATTTTAATGTTTCCAATAAAATAACTGCTGCTCAAAAATGACTTTATTTTCTTCTTTAACAACGCAGTCGTGCCTTATACGATCGATCAACAGAGTTCGCACTAACGAAAAAGTATTCCGCCCTCAGCGATCGCAATCGTTAGCAGCGCGGCTCCACACGCTGATTGTGAGTAGTATACGGTTTAAGTATTCGACGCTGAAAAGGTTAAAAAAGAGAAGTGTTTATCCTATATTGGCCACGGATACCTTGGAATTACAACCAGCGGAATATACGCTCGTTCTCCGGGTCCACTCGCAGAATCGTTCGAGCGAGATTAACGTCGCGAATTGGTGCGTAGAGGTGCAACGAATTTGCACTTTAAGCGCTCTGGCGAGGAAAACGAGCCGCCGCGCCGGTCTCGTGGAAGTCACGTATCCGTCGTAAAACTCCACGACGTCACCTGCCCGTGAAAATACAAAGCGCCGACCGTAGGTCAACCCTTCAACCGCGGGGGAAATTTACAAAATGTGCGCGGTACGAGAGCGTCCTGAGATATCCATCGGGACTAGTTAAATCGTCATGCCTACGGTAAATAACCGCGCAATTCGCCAAGTTTAATCGCAACGGCGTCAACGACTCGCTAACGCGTTTTGACTCGTATCAATTTTTGTTTTCACTTATTTACGTATTTATCGTTGGTTGATAGTATCATTGCCAAGTGGATGAAAGATTTACAATAAAATATTAAACTTTATGAGTGTGAGTAACATTAACTTCTCGTGATAGGTCAAAATATATCCCACCATGCATCAAAAACCAAATAAGCAAAATGTGGGACAGTTTTTAACTCACCTACCCCTAAAGAGTTAAGTCATCGTACGCGGTTAAAGGGTCAATTACGCGGGGCCCTTTAGGTTCGGATCTCGAATAGTTCCGCGGTACAGGAACCGGACGGGTATCGTCTAATTGTGAGATGGGATAGAAACGTGACTTGTGTGAACCAGATTGAATTCCGTATGGTTCGACACACTTGCAACGGGCAGGCTGGTCGGCCGAAGTAAAAGTTGCCACGGTGAAAGAAGGCGGCGCGAGATACGCGCGAGAAATTAAAATCCTCGCCCGGTATTCCAGAAAAATTCGAGAGACCGTGTTTCGCGCGCGGAAGAAGAAAACGAGCGTCGAGCGTACAACCGCTGGCGAGAAATCACCCAGGTCCCTCAACGTCGCAACCTTCGGATTTCTCCGCGGAAACGCAAAGTAACGTTTGAGAGGTGCTCTAGGCGATTTTATTTAACTAGAGTCCGCTCCTTTTAACCGTACGAACGGTTAAGTCATCGCGTCGGACTGAGCTCGGGATCAAATAAGAAGTGCGCGAATAAATCAATTCGATAATCGAATTCGGTAATTCGCATGTTCGAACGATTTGAATAATTCGTCTATTCGTCTGCGCGAATGATTCGAATTATTCGAATAACTCGGTATGGACTTCCAAGATTTCCATGTATTTGTTTTTAACGGCGAGGCTTTGTATCCGCCATGTTCAAACAATTCGGTAAAAGGGAAATGTTTATTTGCATTGCGACTCTCTTTTTTATCGACAAGAATCAAACTTGAACTTAAATCCCATTGCCGTTATTTGCATGACAACCCGCATAGTCGTGATAATCATCATTAAACGCAATTAATAATTGAAACTACGAGTACACATACGTTATATCAAGAGAATTTGTATTTTGAAAACATTATGATACGTCAGGCGGTAAAAACGGAATTCAAAAACACCTAAGAGAAATAAAAGGAAGGAGGCTGGAACTCAAACTCGTCTCACTCCACGTGATCTCGGTAACAATTAACCGAGGTATCGGTGTCTCGAGTTTAATCGGCAAATCGCCCGAAGCCAATCGCTCGCTTTCATTGCCCCTGTCGCAAATGCGAATCGAGGTAGTCCGGTAACGCTCTTCGTTTACTGTTCTCGCTTCCGTCGAGCATTCGAAGAACAACTCGGGGAGCAATGAGTAGCTAATAGCAGCCACGAGAGAGATCCGTACGACTGCTTTTCACGAGCGAGGGGCCTTGAGACCCAGGTACGCCCTCTCATCTCCGGCAGCGATCGGTAGCTATAAGCATTTAAGGCCGACCGAGGCCGACCGAGCGTATTTTCAGGATGACCCGCGGCTACCGCGAGGCGAAACGTCTTTGCCATCCTCAGGCTTCTTCGTTTCGAGTTTCGTTTCTGTCATTGCTCGTCGATTTGTCCCCGACACGCCAAATTTTCTTTCAGGAATGGGGAAAATTAAAGTTGACGGTAAAATAGGATTAGCGTTATGGGTTGATTTAGAACCATTTTGCAAGAATTGCATTTTTTGGATGATGTAAGTTTTGCGTCAATGAAATATACAGCCGTACAATTTGATGTTGCATAAATATAGTTTTCACTTAATTAATATCAGAGATTAGAATTTGAAGCGCAACAAGTTGCACCATTTCCCCGACTTTCCCATTTTCAAATATGTAAATTCAACGGCGTGAACGCAACTCTACCATTGCGTTCAAAGGGAGAATCCGGGTCCCTGTACCATTGGCCGGAAATCAACGAAAGCATCGACATATCCCACAATGAAAATACAACTACGAATCTGACGGACAACAGTTTCACCATTCGACACTACCGAAAAAAAACCACTAATCGTAGATAGAACAAATCTAATTTCCCTTTAATTCTGTGCAGCTGCAATTACGTTTCCCCGATTTATTAATTTATTCCGTCCTACCCTTCAATTACCAGTATCCCGCGACGAATGTTTACCGCGCGATAGATAATTAAGTACGCTTAGAAATAATCGTGAACTTCTGGATCCTCTCTAATTGACCCTATAAGAAACCCGGCAGGCAATTACCTACACCGTGCTACCAGATTTACCGCGGTTTCTGGATTTTTATCATCGTCCGGCGGAGTTGGGTAAGCTTTACCCGAGCAACGGAAGATGAATCTCGGTCCGAGGGTCGTGCGTTTTTGCAACGTTAACATCATCAGCGGCCAAGGAGCGGGAGATTCGCCGAAGAATACTTGCGTAGCAAGAAGAAGTTTTCTCGGAGTGAGGTCTAATCGCGAGCCGCGCGTAAAAGCGACGTGCTTACGACCCCGAGGATCACCTTCCGAGAACGAGAATCGAGAAGCGGTAGTAGCTTCCCGTCGTCGGGTACCGACGACGAAAGCGCGGAAGCTATCGGTCTTCCAGGAGTGTCTTAAAAGATTCGTCCGTGAGCCGCGAGGTGAAGACCCAATTTTACGCACCAGGGGGCAAGCTGGCTAAAAGACCAACAGCGTCGATCGACCGAGAGTCATCGTCTGTTTCTTTGTTCTCCGCGAGGAGACCATCAACGTCACTGATCGCGAGAGAGGCCACGACGGCGACGCCGGTAGGCAGTTCGGGCTTTACGAGCTCCCCGAACCACGAAGAGCGCAAAAGTCAGACGCGCCTCGAAAGTGTACCGAGGAGGAAACTGGACCGTTCCACTGTCGTGCTTCTGCTGATCAAAGAAACTCGCGGTTTGCTTCCTGCTTTTCAATCTCCACGTCCGATACATTTGACAGATAGCGCAAAAGGAGTGCGTGCGTTTCAAGGCTATCAGCGGCGACGTTCAGCAACGGCGTCTCGGAGTTAATGAGAAACGAGAAAACCGGGAGTTCGTTTCTAACGCGTCGCCGTCTATTGGGCACACGCGCGTCTCGGCGCGTCAAGTCGACCGTAAATCGGTTAATTTTCAGGCGCTTCTTTTCGGTCGTTTAACGTATTTCTGCATCGCGGCGGTAAGATGTCGACCGGATGGAGGAAAATATAACGCGATTCCTGTTTTCGTTTCACCGTTCTCGAAGCGACTCGACACCGTTACAGCGGGATGACATTTTCGTACGACCACTTTCGTCGTTCCAGCATATACCTTTCATCCCTCCCCTCATCCCGGATTTTATAAATGTCCGCGTTTAAGATTTAATTGCGTGACAATACTTTCACGATGTTTGCTCCTCTTAACCGGCATCACGGACAGCACGTTCATTATTCTTTGTATTTATCTTTCCACGCGATGTTTATCGAACCCACGCGAGCATTAAACTGTAGTTACGACTCCGTGCGCGACATCATTGACTCGCAACGGTTTATGTAAGTATTTCCGCGATATCGAGAAATTCACCCTTCGATGATATTTTTTTCGCCAGGACTAAATTCAAACTGTAACTTAAACTACTACGATTTTATAGTCAAATTTGAATTAGAACTATATCATCGGCGATCTTCGTGGGCGATCATCGATTGACCAGAGTCCAAAATTTTACGCAGAGTCCATTACTCGATTATCGATTTCGCACAAAAACGTCAGCACCCAATAGTCGATACTTTTGCTTCGTCTTTAAATCTAACCCCAAGCCGGACATCATTGTCTCCCAGGTGTCTATCAATTAACACCGAGGATTATATCCTTCGGAGAAAAAAATGTTCTCACCAGGCCAAAGTTCTAACCGAGACTTAATCGCCTCGAATGCTATAGAAAGCGTACACTTTCACCGTGCGTCTCCCATTGCACGGTTCTTACAGATGCGTATACGACCCGAGTATGAAGGTGTCCTTCTCTCCGGCATCGCCATTAACGCACGTCTCGTGTACGCGATGTAATAATACGGGTCAGGTAGGCATTACCCGGTTCGAGAGGTTCGAGACGGTCGAGATCCTAGAATCCCGAATGATCCTCCGGGAGGTGTCTTGGTTTCGTTGGTTCGGCTCTTAAACGGGAAGTCCTTCGGTTCTTCCCACGACCGCGAAGATGGCGTGTTACTTAAAACTACCGAGCGTAGACCCATTAAAACTGTATACGTACCATGGTGTAAGATCAACGACCCAGGGTCAAGAGGAGGAGGAGGAGGACAGGGGAGTTTGCTCCAGGTAGAGCGTTAAGTGCTCGTTGCCCTCTAGTGTAGCGTGGCGCACCAGGAAATCGGTGGCAACACCGAGGATCAGCGTTCACGTCGTGCAACACAAGGTATCCGTCGTCCTTTAAGGCATCCATTAGCCTCCTAACTACTAAACACACCGGTCAGTCCGACGACCCCAACTTGTACCGACCGAGCGACCAGTCTCCAGGGGGGACCTTCCTCCACCTCTTCCCTTCGGGCTGCTTTCTTATTTCTCTTCTTTCTCTTGCTTCTTCTGGCGGTTCTTCTTCTTCTTCTTCTTCTCCTTCTTCTACTTCTTCTTCTTCTTCTGCTCCTTCTTCTCCTCCTACCGATACGTTCGAGGGTCATCGACATCGGTGCTGGCGACATTGTACGCATCGCTGTGTTCCCTTGGTCATCGTGGTTACGAAGTTGGTCACGCACCTTGCGCAGAATGATAGGAGGATATTATCTACACCGGTCATTTTTCCAACTTCCTCGGCCTTTTCGACGTTCGTACGAGAAATTAATTTTTAACGGCGATTCGCCTATTCGGGATGAGGGTTCCTCTCAACGCGATTCATTACAGTTTTTTGTGGTTACCGGTCGACAAGAAAGGGTGCGACGCAATAAGCGTTGCTCCTATGATTAGCTAACGACGACATTACATAATTATCGAGACCCCTTGATCTTTGCCGGGGAGGACGGGAGATCGAGGAATGCTTTGATATTAGACACTTTTCAAACACTTGTGTAATAATGGAAGGGTCGATGAATTTTATACCACAAAAAGATACGCTAAATTCTTTTTTCAAAAGTTTTATAAACAATTGATATCGTATACGCTGCTCGGCAAGAAGAACACTTTTCTCCTGTTGAGAATGGATACCCCCCCCCCCCCCCCAAGATTTGTCCCTAGTACGAATCACACGAATAAGTTCGTGCCGGTTGCAAGTTCCAACCAACTCGTTGATTCCAGAATTGTTCCAAACAAATGTTCTAGAGCCGAAGGGCTAGTTGGAACTATCAACTGCCACGAACTTATTCGAGTGTTCCGTACCAGGGACGAACCTCGAAGGGTATATCGGTTGTTCTTTGCGTTCGGGGAGAAAGATCCCGGGACTGTCAGGACAATGCAGAAAAAATATCGCTCCTAGGAGGAAGACGTTGCGCAATGTTGCGTAGTCGGCTAACGAGCAGCGAACGTAACTGGAACGAATTTCACCGTTCGCAGAGCCGACCCGTTGCAGTAAGTTGCACAATGGATTTGCATTCGAAAGAGCACCGATGCGGCAGGACACCGGGGTGTATCTACCAGACGCGTCTAGGTATTCGCTAATTTCTTTAATTGCCAACGGAGCATAATTAACGGCGACCAGGGGGCCAACGAGTCGCACCGGTTTCCGCGTTACGGACCTCGTAATGAGATAAACTTTGCCGACGCTTGGTATCGGGGTTGCCGTTCAAGAATTAAGTGGTTCGCGGGGGCTTCCGCGACTATAAAAGATACAGTAAAAATTTTCGCGGTGGTAGAAACATAATTACCTTAAACCAGATGATTATCTTGGAACTACCGCAAAATATCTTCTAATTATAAGGTTTTATCTTTATGTTTGGTAAGGTTATATCTCTAGTAAATTAAAACGCGTGTAGCTCGTCTAAGAAAAAAATCAGGAGACAAGGTCTTGTCTCGGGCAAAGTACAAGTACGCGGGACTAGACCTTGTATCTTTTTCGGAAAGAACGAATGGGGGTTTTCGGGGTAGTCGAACTGTATTAAAAATAGAACGTTTTGAAAAAGTGCAATGACCACCGGAAAGACAGAGCCGAGATGAGTAATTTGAGTACGATACTATCTATCGCAACTTACGGGTTATTGAAACTTAACACTGGAATTACTAATTCGGTCGTACTGATCGGCTTTAAATTTCCATTTTGAGTTTACCACTTTTAAGTATGAAAAAAGAGTGTATTTGCTAAGTAGTGTAAATACGTATACTATTGTGTACGTACGTATTTCATAACGATATCAAAATGGAGAAACGATGAAAGAAGGTTTTTTTTATGCATGACGTATTTTATAAGAACCAATCATTTCCAGTGGTTTAGTAGAAATAGGTGTAAATTACGTTCGGTAATCCTAACATGTTAATAAACATACGTTAGAGATAAATATTCGCGGCATAATATGCAAATTAAGTAATAAACCACCACACATGGTAATTTTGCAAAATCGATGACGAGTGTCGGCCGACGTAAATTGAACGTTACGGTGCTTCGAGCGCCTCGCTCCGTTTCAAACCCCGTATCTCATAATTCTGTAGTAATTTCAATGTTGTGAGGTGCGTTTCGAAAAAGATATCACGCAATCGCTAACCTGAAATCCATCTCAAGAATCCACGCTACCAGTGTCGCGAATCGAGAAAGAATCGAAATTCCGCGGAAACGCGCGGAATCCAGAGGATCGTAGTTTTGCTCAACGACCCGTTCAACTCGGGACCAATTATTGTTTATCGCTTCTCCAACGACAGTTTTTACGTTTTACCCACCGCGAGGATTACGGCTAATCGTTGCTCGAACGATGCCAATTAAAGTAATGCCCGGCATAAGAACTGGCAGGCAATCGTCGAACACCGAGTGTTTTTCACTCGCCCTTCACAGGGCGGAATAAACGAAAAATTCCACGTCAGCTGTATGCCGGTCGTTTTCAATAAATTTCAGCAAAATTCGATAAAAAGTAATGTCCGCCATAAGGAGTGGCGGACGTTGGCCGAGCGCCGACTGTTTTTCGCTCGCTCTTCGCGGAGCTGTATAAACGAGTGTTTTTTTACCGATAACCGAAAATAAAATTGCACCTGTCGAGATTTCCATTCGGGAGAATTTATTTGATAAGGATCTCTTTAGTAGGAACGATAATGATTAGAAAATTGAGGACGTTCATGCGCGAGATTGCTTTAACTAATTCTTTTGATTGCATTTTCTTGTATCGATACTGCCATCGTACGAGAGACGTGATTAAAGAGCTTATATTTAAACTATCTTAGTGATTACTTTCACTCTTTGTTCGTAATATTGAGGAATGGCGGCGGTTTGCGAGTGTGCAATTTTTTCCAATGTGCCTCAAATTTGCAAATTGTTAAATTTCATTTTTCAGTCCAACATTACTAGCAAAAGATGCTTCTGTTTATTGATCATTAATTACATGTTCTGAAATTGGGTCGTTTTAAAGATAAGTTCGAATGACTTTGTCACGGTAGCGAGGATACGCAAATAAAATAAAAAAAGCATCTATTCCCTACATTCGGCGACGGACAAATCTCATATATCAAACGTCTTTTTATTTACCGTTTTTCCGGGCTGTGAGACATACGGAATCGCATCGACAGGTAACAGAAGACATACCACTCTCAAATCAGCGCCTGCCTCTCCCTTAACATGCACAAACTGAATCGACAGTATTTCCTAACAAAATTGTTGTCCAAATTTTATTAATAGCCAAACAGTCGTACGCAAAGTTCGAACCAACTCAGAAAATTCTTAAAAACCGGTTTGAAAAACGATCTTTTGCGAGTGGCTCCCCCATTAAACCTTCTCGTTGTCGATGTAATAAAATAAAAAAAAGTACCTCGCGAAACCAAAGGTACGAGGATACGCGTAACCGGCGAAAGAAATATCTCGTTTTAGTCCGAGCAACGGCCCACGGTATCATAAACGTCAATCCAGAAGACAATGTTGAAAGGCGAGGATGCGCTTTGGACGCCGGTCGCATACGTACTCGCGCGTCTCGAGCCTCAACTCCGTCAAGAATTATGCGCATCGCGAAGCCTCTCTAATCGAGTTCCTACAAGACACCCTCGAATTTACGAGTACCGTGGCGAATCGCAATATCTCGCGCGCGTGCATTCTCGAAATGGACATTCTACGCGGGAATAAGGTTTCTCCCATCCTCGTATTCTCGCTGATCTCTCCGGGCGTCCTTTCCTTTTTCAGGGGCACGAGAGGAGCCGAAGGGACGAAAATTCCCGGACGCGAAGTACCTAAGAGCATGACGCGACGGAAAGGCGTTATTGCAAATCAAGCGGATCTCTTCGCAGCCTTTCCGTCGATTGTCGCTCGTTAACGCCATTGTGTTGGCCGACTTCGACGCACCACGCGTTACGTAATATCCACGCACTCGATACGACTCGTGGCTCTCCGGGATAGATCGAGAGAAAAAGTACGAATATCGTGTCGCGAGTTCGTTCTTGCCATTCGAACTGTCGCCGATCAACCGGCTAGATATCGAAGTTGGAAAATGAATATTGTCGATACGGGCTATCCGTGAGCAGTGATTTTTCGTTGCGATGAGTTTCGCTTGATTATATTAAACTGACAAAAAAATCAAGTTTTTGATTTCTATCACGGACGTTGCAAATATACGCGTAAGCTCGTGGTTTGGCATTTGCGAGGCTCGCGTGATTTTTTCGTAGGATGACAACGAAGAATCGACGAAACGAACAAAATTAGCAATATCGAACATCTTGATTTAATTATTTTCAGCTGAAGGCAGAAAGTACTTCTTTAACTGCGGAATTGATGCATCAAAAGCGCACCCTGATTGTGAACGCGTCGCGAGATATCCATTGTGACGAGTCAACTCGTCATTCCGACGGTAAATAAACGATCAATCGCGTTTAAAACTTATGCGTGCCACTTTCAAGGTTTTACGACAAGTTTATACGAATTCACCATACGCAGTTGAAAGGTTAATACGAATTGGAATTCTATAAATTGCTTTGCAATAATATACTCGGAATTTAATCCAAAGATCGAACTGCCGATTTTGTTTTTAGAAGCAAAAAAGCTCAAATAGTTTCCTCTATTCTTCGTAACCGTATTTAAGAAGCCCGCGTGACTAACGATGAGTTACGTTTTCGTAGAACAACGAAGAGCAATCAACGAACTTGGTAACCCGCAATATTCGCCCGACGATGACACGCCGAAGCTACTTAATAAAATTCAAAAGCATCGAAATTTCATCGAAACGATGCAGCGGAAATCGTGATGGGGCAAAAGCCCAAAATTTTCCCCACCAGACGCTGCACGCGCCGCGCCGAGCCGCCTCGCCTTGTTTTGTTCGGCAGTATTCGCGAGCGCTGGTCGTGTATTTCAAACAAACAAAGTCTCCCGCGAGGGAATTCGAATGGCACGGGAATGGTAATTTTATAGGCAGGCTCGTTTTCCACGCGCCATAGTCTCTGACCGTTGGCCCCCTTGACCTCTTGGTCTTCTTCCAGCTTCCGATTCTTCACGGATGTCACGGGAGAACAAAGGACTAGCGCTGGACGAGCTCTTAAGCAGGCATTTGGATTCCATGCTTCTTTCAGGGTCGTACGAGGAGGAATTCACCCAGAGGATAATGTATCCCGGACGCGTGCTTTACGAGTACTCGAAAAATGGACAAAAATCCGAGTATTCCGTAAACAAGGTAATTTCATTTTTCTCCTACGCGATTTTATCGTCGCTTCGCGTCGCGTCGCCAAGATACTTTTATCGTACGGCTCACTTCGTTCGTCCCTGCCAGAAGGATGTACGCCATTTTTACTCGAACGACCGACGCATTCCGCGAACGAGTTCGCGCTGTTTCATTCGAGACCCATTGCGGTTGTAGCCGCAGAAACTTTTATCGACGTTCCCGAGGATGATTATTATTACGACATCGGACACGCGATAGTTCCACCACGGCCAGGTAAATAGATTTCGTGCTAACCGCGTTTCATTAATTGTAATCGATTCCCGAGTTATGGTTTTTTTTTACAGGAAACTATGAAAACCACTTGCAGGATTTATACATCTACGCGCGTCTCTTTTGGTTTGATTCTTGCTACGCAGTAGTTTTAACCTATTCGGTTTTGAATAAAAATACATTCTTTTTTTCTTCAATTTTTCGTTCCGTGGACTGTATGAATGATCGTTAAAAAAAAATATAAAAACTTTTTTTTATCAAGAACTGCTTTGTTGACGGACATGAAATAATTATTACGACTACTTTCAGATCAAACTGCACGTACGTCCTGAGACGATAAACGAGAAACACGGACGAGTTACGGAAACACGATGCATAATACTATTGTTTATAACATCGTTGTCGATTGTTAAATGTCACGCGTTAAAATAGCTAAAACAGCCTTATTTACACATTTGTACGAAAATAAACAGACTTTGGTACCTACATATGGATACGAACCGTTTATTGATCAAAACAATCATGGAAACACCGAATCAGAATCCAACTTCCATTACAAAGATCACGACACGTCGTTTCCATTTGCGAAGCATGAATTAAAATATTGTTTCAAGGAATTACGTAAAACTATCGACAAACGATAAACGATTACTCGAACCATCATTAACTTCCACGTTAAAAGGTTTCTCCGCGAATGTTCAGCGATGACATATCGCTGCGTTACGCGGTAACAAATGATCGTCGTTTTTCTCTAGCCGGAAGCGTAACGGCATCAAAGGTCGCAAGGATTATGGTTGGAAATCGCGAAGTGCCTGTCCAAATATCGACTACCGGGTGGCAATGCGCGTTCTCTGTGAGAGCGTTCTCACACGCGGTAAGTTTTATTTCGATGATCGAGCTTAAGTAAACTTTCACGCGCACCGCGTGGCCTTTATCGCTCGGCAGGAAACGCACGTGAAACGCGCGTCGGCCGTGTACGATATTTAGCCTTTTGCGAGAACGCCCCGGTCGGAGAACGAGGTGGGTTTCTTGTTTCTCCGCTGACTCAGTTTTCCTTTGGTCTTTTCTTCTTCTTTTTTTTTCAAACGCCGGTTAATCGCGCATTGGGTGAACGACTCTCTGGCCCGGATCAGCGTTACGATTAATTCGAGGGAGGAATTAAATCGGTAGCTATCGATAGTCTCGCGATAGTGAAATATTCTGCCTCCTCGGTCTCGCGATAATTTGATTTTTGTCCTCGATAACTACCGGTTCCCAGTAGCTCAGCGAAGCTAGTACTTTAACGCTTTATCTTCCGCTAGACGATTAATCGACTTTTCGGTGGTCGTTATCGACGGCTAGTCGATTAATGGCACAGCTACCGGTAACGAATGGATACACCTATTTTTACCCGATCGGTCGAAACGACTAGTTATTTATAAAATTCCTTATACGAGTAAAAACAATTTTTTCTTCCTTTTATTACAATTTTTAATGACAAACAATTTTCTTAAATACATACATATCTGTACTATCCAGACATTTTTTTAATCCTTAAAAATGGTGAATTTATGATGAAACTTTAAAACCAATTGAAACGACTTCTTTGGTAGTTCTAGCGTTAATCGAATTTCGGTGATCACTAGACTGCGGATGTTTATACAAAATGCATTCTTTGGTGCTTTATTTTATGTACATAATGAATTATTTAATGCATTATTTTATTTTATTTTATACGCACAATATATTATACGTATATTTCATGCATACTGGTCGTATTTGTTTCACAAAATCCGTTTAAAGCCAGTGTAAAAATAATGAATTTTGCATAAACATCCGCAGTCTACCGATCACCTTTTTGTTACATGTTCGAACTACAGGGGTTTACAAAGAGGCACGTACATTTCTGCGCAATAGCCGAAACTGACGATGAGTATGCGCCCAACCAAGATGGGTCGTTAGCGAGTGGCCACTTCGATCATGAGCGGTGGATAAAGTGTTAAGTACCGTGAACCAACGTTACTTTGGCCATTCAACGTGTCGAACATCGTGGGGGTCACCGGTGACTGGCACTCGATTTGCCAGTGGGGTCGTGGGGGTCATTGGTGATTGGCGATGTCAGTACCGATTAAAGCACTCGAATCGGAACTGTAGTTTGGATCGGGGTGACCGATCGAGTGCACGATACACGCTGATATTGTACACTTCCGAGGTTTACTTTCGTCTCCACTTCTCGGTTATCGAACTATGCTATCGTTACAAATTCCACAGTGCAACTTGTCGCAAAAGTGCTACGGGCAAGACTCTCGTGTAATTATCGAAGTTACAGTTGCGTTGGTTACATACCACATCGTGGAATTAACCAGAATTTCATAGAATCTCTATACTTGGTCGCATTTTCACTAAAAATTTTGGAAAAAAATTAAATTGAATTAGTTGGAACGTACTTTCGTAGATTAAAAGCCATGATGGAACTGCGGATTTTGCGCAAATACACATTTTGTCGTAGAAGAAACTACTAATTTTATTCAAAATACACCCTCGGTACTGTCGATTAAACAAATTTTTATTTCAATTCCGCTTCTACAACGATTTGTATAAAATCCGCGGCTCACTTACGGCAATTCTCGAGACGAAATTCTGCGATTTGATTTCTCCTTGCTTCCCACTCGGTTCTCGACCCAATTTCAGCCGTCATGCCCAGACGCAAATATTCCACTTGCTTCTTTTTTTTTCCTATTTCGCGAACACAGCTTCCCAAAGCGATAAGCATAACATTTTGCTCTTATGGAAACGGGGGAGACGGTGCACTCTTCCGAGAGGAGTTAGGCGAGCCGTTCGCGATTTGCAATCCAAATGAGACCGAGGTCAAGGAGCGGACGTTCGTTTCTCGGACGAAAAGTTATCGCCGGTGTCCAGGATGCTTCTCGCGTACGACTCTCCGCGGCTGCATTGACAAACCACCGGAGAATCTCTTTACCATCGCATTTTTGTTCGGCGCGATTTCGGAGAACCGTACGTATCTTCGAAATGCACGACCGACGCGACGGTCCCGGATTTGAATATTGTGAAACGGAGAGCAACGACGGAATACTTCGAGACATTTCGCCACCGGCGTCACAATTATACCAAGGCCGACCAGACAATTTTTCGGGATTTCCGACGGAAAGGTTTTCCCCTTAACATTAAATCTGCCGTTACCGGTCGAACGATCGTTTCTCAAATTTTGTATAGGATATCCCACATACGACGTTGTCGCGCCACCATTTTATTTTGCAATTTTTCTTACGGTGTCTCATAGTGCGAAAGGCGTTGTGTTAGTATCATTGTGTAAGGGTTTGGATTGTTGTGCAGATCGTATTTGTTGACCAATTTTGATAAACAATAACTCCGTTGAAGAATAAAGGATGATCACACGACATGACCAACTCAAAGGTTTTGTTTATGAAATACAGCGAACCAAAAATTGCTAAAGTGTGAGACAACTTTACATATGGTAAGAAACCTTGTATCAAAATTTCTGTTGGTCATCTCGTGTGATCATCCTTCATCTTTCAAACGAGCTATTGTTCATCAAAATCGGTCAATAATTACAACCTACATAACGGCGTGGGTAATGCGTGTTTTCGTCCATTTTTGTGAAAATTTCGCACAAATTCGCCCCAGGGGGGACTTGCAATTCGTAAGAGCAATAGGGGGATACTGGTTCCCTCACACCCCTGTAGTTTGCATATCGCCTGTTTATTGCTAGCCGACGGTGAAGTCACTCTCGGTTTGCGCTAGAGGTATCCAACAACTCGTATAATCGAAGGTAGTTTGTTCAATTTTTTATCTCTATACTTTACAATTCCAACGATTCGCGTGGATGATCTATTACAAAACTACACTGCGCGAAGTTAAAAGAAAAATATCGTTAATGTTAGCATTTACCCGTACGCGGTAGCTACGCGATCGCTACTGCTCACCCGTTTAGTATCATGCATTTTTACACATTCCTACGAGTTTGTTTGGATGGAATTGATGTAGACATCGGCCGAGTGTATTTGCCGCGAAGCGTATAGTAAACATTATGATAAGTTCAGGTCGGTACGATCGATATAATTAACCCGTAGCGAATCGCTAGAAAGATGAGAACCATGAAAGGAAGCGAATCGAGAAGAATCGCGGACCGGTCGATCGTTTATCTCGAACCGCACGGCGACTTCCTCCTGTCAATCCTTGAAATACGGTCGATACGGACCCGCCAGTCGGCTTCCCTTCAAAATCCCAAATTGACGGGCGCAAATAAACCCAATGAAAATCTGCGACCTGATCGTTTCCCCTTCGATACGTCTCGTGAGAAGAGGAACATACACTTTGGCTATCCAAACGTCGTTCAACCGAAGATTCTATCGCTCGACCGAACGTTATGTAATTTAACGTACGATAATTCGAATGCCGTTTAACGAAACGTTCCGTTGTCCGAAGGTCGCTTAACGAGACGCGTTATTATTCGAGCACCGTTCGAGAGAACCTTCGTGGATCCGAACCCCCCTCAATCGATCGTATTGAATATCGAAACGTCGTTTAACGGGACGTTCCATAATTTAAACATTTTGATAACCAAAGCGCGTTATTATCCGTGCACTACGAAATCGAACAAGCGTTGTCTAGTAAACGAATACCAATATTGTCATATTTTCCTCCTTCATATATCACTGCCCACTTTGTTGTATAAGATAAATTGTTACACGCTTCGAGCACTTAGGGCTGGTAACGGTTCTCAGTTATTAATTTTACCACTCAAAAGGATAACTGGTAATACAATTTTATACTCAAATACACGTATCGTTGTGATTATGCGTTAGTGTTAAACCTACTTCAGAAGATATCTATTTTTATTACAAAAAAGTAGCACAATCTTGCTATCAAAGCATATAACGCGTAATTATAATATTTCTTACCAGACGACTAGGCAGATCAGTATTAATCAATTAGAATACAGCATCATACAATTATCGCGTGACAAAGGATCCTCGTTTACGGGAAACTATCACCGTTGGATTACTCCAATTGTTTTCTGCAATCAATCTTTCACCTTAATTATCTCACCCTAGAGAATCATTTGCAGAAAAATGAAGTTTTCGATCCAAACGCCAAGCGACTCGTCGGTCGTTTTTGAATTATGCACGATCGAGTTAAGGAACCTACTAATCGCGTTACGCGTGTCGTATGGAAATATATGTAAAATGTATTTCAACCGCGAGATTCGTTGCGCAATCGAGAGTAATCTGCGTTAAGTATCCGGGGGATTTATGGCGAGGAACGCGAGGTGACATTAAAGCGACGAGAGTGGAAATCCGCCGTTGGGAGGGGGAGAGAAAGAGTCGAATAAACGTGGCGCGGCGTTCCCCTTAAAACCGTCCTCCGAAAATCGCGCGAGCCGAGAGCGGTTTCTTCGTGGTTCTCGATTTAGGCACGGGACGACGCAAAACGCCAATAAGAGGACGCTTTCATCGCCGTCGAGATTAATGCTCGTCACGGACCGGCGAAGGTACGGGCGTCGACTTCCAAATCTCGCGCGAAGGGAGAAAAAGAAACGGAGCGAGAGAAAAAGGAGAGGAAGGTGAGCGTGGACGAAAAGGAGGAAGCCGAACGAGAGAGAACACCCTCGGCGTCCTTCGACGGCCGCCACAGTTTGCTGACCCTTCGCCGCGATTTGCAAAGAGGAAAAATCGACGCGGAGCCGACGCGACGGCGGGGAGGACGGCGGGGAGGACGGCGGCGAGGAGGAGCCAAACGTGCCGAAAATCAACCATCGGGTTGACAACTACCGCGAACTCGCGTACCACGATCCGCCCTGACATTTTCTTCGTCTCTTCGACGTGACGCGGAGTTCGATCGAACGTCGACTCGACGGAATTAATCAAATCATTTCTGTCGAATCTTACCGCGGTATGGAGTACCGCTACCGAAAAAAATTGAATAATTAACTACAGCGATGACGTGGAATCTTGTTTGAGAATCCAGTGTTCCCGAGGCGAACCTACATATTAATCGACGCCAGTCATTCTGCCGATTAAAATACACGGCGCGTCATTTTTTTCATCGCGTGTAACGGGAATTCACTGCATTCGAAATTAAAATGAACACGAATATTTGAATATTTGGAATAATGAGCGTGCGGGTGTTTTGTGTCGGAACCAGATCCGAACGTGAGAAAAGAATAATAGTAATGGTAAGAGTAATAAGAATTATAGTTATAATGACTTGAATGATATACCGATTTAATAATACTCATTATTGCAATTATGTTATAATAATAACGATAATGATGAACGACCTTAACGATATTTAAAGATAAATATTGTTTATTTTAATAAACCGATTACCCGTTATACGCGATTTAAACAAAACAATCGTGGTTACTACGGTGACTACTACTTCTACGACAGCAATTTTTCAAAATTCCCCAGCAAACAAAGCAACACCGCAAATAATTACGTCGCGCCCATTGTACTAACCGATACGTCGGCGTAACGCACATCCGAGACCTTCCGCGATAGAATCTCCGACCGTGACAGTCGCGGAGAATTTCCATAAACGTCGTAGTTACCGATAGTCCCTGCCGATGAATCATAATTAGGCGAGGAAGACGTTGCGTTAAATCAAGGTGCGCCGCTTCCCTCCCGCATGAAAACCAAATCAAGTCCCGTGAGTCACGCGTGCGTGTACCACGCGTCCGCAACGCGTGAGAGTGGGCGGTCCAGAGGAACCAGCGTCTACCCCGAAATATGATTTCGGTGTTTTCGTCGCCCGCTTGCGCGAGCTTTGCCGGAAGGCGAGGGAAAACAGTTGTGAGTTTACACGATCCACCGCTAACTTTCGTCTCGTTATTATTGTACCAAGATTGCGTTTGTTTGCGAGGGACGCCACACGGAAGGTTGATAAAATCTCGGCTGCTCGCGAACAAATATCACGCGCGCATATACCGGGGATGACGAGGGAATTGGAATGAATTCGAATTGCAGTCGGTGCTACAAAGGTAAGGAGTCCAATTTAAATCCCAGCAATTTGACCCCGACTCCGCGGAGAAGGAGATTATTTGGAGGCGAAGAAAAATGGACCGTTTATTTTGAAGTTGGTGCAAATCTATTTCCTTTTCTTTTTTTTAATTTGCAATAAATTAATCACAAATTATGTGATATCTAATTTTTTTAAATGGACTTACATCGCTTTCAAAATAAACGGTCCAAATGTCTCTCTCCTTCTATCCTTCGCTCCGTCGCGCTCGCACTTGGTGGAGATCATTGCCCTCTCTTTCTTTTCATTCGTTTCTCTCTCATATGTCAGCTTCGTACCTGCACAGGTAAACCGAGGCGTGTACGCAAACTGCTTTCTGTGAAACTGTACAGGTGACACGACTTGTACAGGTGGTCGAAGAAGAATCGAAGAATTCATTCTGTCTACCTGCGCAGTTGTGCACATCGAAGCGATATATGTGATTCGCTCGAAACCTGTACAGGTCTCAGTTCAGTTGTAGTAGGTTTCCATTCCACGATGAACATAAGCGGTTACCGTACGGTTTACCATAACGCGTGTAACCTCGTTGCCTGTGCAGGTAAACGATTTCGATGGAAAAAACTCCTTGGAATATTTCAGTTATCCCACCTTGAACGGAGTACCACCATTTATACCTTTTACACCCTGTATAGCGTGACTGATTGTGAGTTGTAACCCTCTCAGTCTCATTAAATAAACGCAGATATGCTGAAATCTCGCGTGCGCTGTTTTATAAAGCATATAGATTACGCTGACGCCGCATTTTGCGCCACAATTTCTAGACTTGATGACTAAACCACTGGGACGAGGTTAACAAATCAATAATGCAATTACATTCCACTATCTTCGATGCTCATCTCGGGCGTGTATGTCTCATTGGGACTCAAGACGTTAAGGTGTCAAACTTTAGAAACGCACTTCACCGGAATCTAATTGGAAGGAAATACTAAAGCAGAAATGGAGTAGCGAAGAACGTGTCCGCTATCAAAGTAGAAGCTACAGAATATACAAGGTAATCGTTCCGCTAACGTTAACGAGACGCGTAACGCTTTCGTTGGCCTTATCGAGTTTACCGTTATCGTACCGTGTTCGCGATAAGACTGGCGATCGCTAAAAATTCAATTCCTCGGCTTTCCATTAATTAAAATGCAAACGTTTTTGGAACCCGCAAATTATGGAAATTTCTCTTCGCGCATAGACCTGCCGAATATATTTCTCTACTTTGTCGCCAGAAAATCCAATTACGCGGTATAATCGATAACGAGCGAAACGCGTCAAAAGTACGATTTTTATCAAGCGACGGACTTTTATTAATCTTTCGTCTCAAGTCCCAAGGTAGACTTGCGTTTCGCGCAATTTCTTCTGGGAAGGGGAGAAAAATATCGTCGGGACGCCCGAAATCGGCGTTCCTCGACGTCCTTGCCCGTTCTCCGGCCGCAGAAGCTCGATAATAATATAAATTAACACCCACCGTTGATTGCGTCAGTGCGAAGAAAATAGAAGGGACGAAAGGAGAAAACTCGTTTGTAACCTTTCACTCGCTGCCACGCAGAGATAATCGTGAAGCAATCTCCCCGACGCCTTTTGCTCAACGATAAGGAATTATCTACGACGGCTAATCGGAGGTATTCTCGCAATGGTGAACGCTGTGCCCCGGTAATCTCCTGCAAACACTCTCCGGGGTGATACGTACCTGCAACAAACATTTCAAAAGCCCACGTTAGTTTATTTCGTTCTAACTCTGCCCGCCAAATGAATTATGGCGAATTAAAACGCTACATCGAGAATGATCGTTAACCGGTCGTTTGCACGGGACGAGTCTGCCAGTAACCTAGTTTACCATCGCGTTACAAGTATTCGTTGGCTGCTTCTAAATTAACATTGCGTAATTGATTGTATTGGTAAAGAAAGTATGCTACTTTACCGGTATACCCAATTACGCGCTTTTAGTTTACAAACAGCTATCGAACAATTAACTAGTTTCCTGTAAACTAGTCGCCCGTAAATAACCCTTAACGAAATAAAAATGTTAAAAATCTTCGCAAGATAACGTCTCTGATTAATTTCCTCTTTCACGATACGTCGAAAGGTATTCGCCCATCGAACGTGCCGAGGTAGATTTAATTATTTTCTTGGCAATAACTATTCGGCGTTTATATAATACGCCGATGTAATTTTAAACGTTTATCGTGTACATATTTCTAATGTCCTTTGAGTCACGGAAATAATTTAAAACGACGTTGAACAATACCCTCGCGTGTTATATAAACACTGAATATCTATTGCCAAGAAAATAATTAGATGAAAGTTCGCATTCGCGATGAACCAATACTCTCTCGATCCACTGTACGAACGAAACCAGTAATTCCATTATATCACTCGGAACGAGCGCGGCGGAACAAAGGGCGCCAAATTTGGCTCGTTTAAAAGAGGCCGAATATTCGCCGAATAAAAGGTATCCTTAATATCTGATTTTTCTGTAACAACGCGGCGGAAACGGGGGTGAAACTCGGAACCGTCTGACAAACGGGGGATTAACGTCTGCAGGTTTTCTTTCGTTTCGGAGCATCGAACTCACGGGCGAGCCGATTACCCGTAAAAATGCAAATGCCGACGAATCCACGAGTAGAAAGCCAGGAGGCACCTTTGGACGTTTGGACAGGTGAGCGCGTGCGTGTTTTTCGTGCGCGCGCGCGGGGATGCGTCCGCGCGAGAGGAGAACGCGCCGTTGGTTATCCGTCGACGCTTTATTCGAATAGGAAGGAGCGTAGGAAGGAGCTATCGAAAATCTCAAATCCCACTAACCTCCTTGGCGAGCTACCAAGGCGATGGTGCACGCCTTCGGTACGGATTTCTTTACGGCCCGCTGGGAATTTATTTCTTCTTTACGTGCGACGGATATATATTCGCGATAGCGGCCGCCGCAGGTAGCCATTCGCGCGAGAGAAACGCGACGAGAACCGAGAGATCCAGGTGTCTTTTAGCTTCGAGCGTGCATCGAAATGTGCTTGTGCTTGTACATTCGATCGAGGGGGCAGAAAAGAGCGAAGAGAACGAGGGATTCCTCGTCTCGTGGGCTCGGAAAAGTCGACGCTCGTCGGGGTTTTAATTATCCGTGATTTCTATCTACCTTAGGCCTAATAAGACTATTCGAATGGTTTAACGTTCGATTGTTTCAATGTATTGCAAAGGTTGAGTGAGAAAATTCAATGAATATTTCAACGATCGAGTATGAGAATTATTATATTTTAATGGGTGTGTGTGCTCGAATCTTATTGTTTAGCGTTCGTAAATGCTTTTTGTATTTTTAAGTTGCATCTCGCGATTACTATTACAATAGGAATCATATTATAGTTACGTGCACGTGACAGGAATTAAATTCAAAAACATGTTTTAACAATCCTACTTGAATAGTTGTGGATCCACTGATTCAGATTTTATCGTTTGCCGTTCAAAAATCTGCATTTCTCGTATTACGTGTAAGAATTCAAATGCTCCCGTGAGTGACCGTAGCTTTAACGCAAGAAAATGACAAGGTTCTCCTTTCTTTCTCCAATCTTTATCCACGCATCGTTTAATTTCTACCCAAATTTTCGGAAAACATTCCAGTATCACGAAATTACACCGAATTTCCGAGTATTACAGCTTTAACCGCGTTCTCCCCCCACTGCTACAAAGATAACGGATAAGAATTTGATCTTTGAACGAAGGTACGTGGCGAGCGAAGATCTTTATATTTTACCTCGAGATAAGTTTACCTGTTCTCGAGCGAACGCTTTCTTTCGCTCATACCTTTAATTAATTTTCCATAGAGCAACGGCTCGATCGTAAACGATTTCAGCCCGTTGCATAATTCCCTGACGTAAATATGTCTCGAGCCTTTAAAAGGCCAAATAATCATTGCTTTCCGCGCGCGGGAAGGTACGACCGGACGGTGTGTACCCGGTAAGATGCATCACGACTTTTTAATCATAATGCCGTGACTAATAAAGTGCGCCTCGCTTCTTTTACGCGGCGGAAGAAAAACGAAAGTACGCTAATGGCGCAATCCGCCGGACGCGCGGACAAAGAACTCTCTTCTACGATGCAGGCAAAGACTGCCATGAAATATGGATAATGCCCCCCTCCCCACTCGCGGCTTTAAAACAGAAAAAAAACATGTTTCTACGGAATACCGTACGGTAGATGGATTTAAAACGGATAATTGTGTTTGGAAATTCAGATCTCGACCTTGCCTCGCGTGTAAATACGTAAGAAGTTACGAAGGATCGAAAGAACAAATTTGTCACGTTCAATGGCGATCGTTTTTGGTTTTATTCGAGCCCTTTTGCGAGGGATTAATGTTGTAACGATACTTAAGGTAATTGGTAGCCCTTATTTGTCCCTGTTTAATTATACGCGTCTCGTTTCGGAGAATCGAACACCGCTCGTCGCGGATGATCTCACGAAAAACGGATGTCGATTGTTTCGCGGATACGAAAATAATGATCGAGGTAGGTTCGTTATTGTACGCGTACAAATAGGTGCAGACGAGTTCCGAGAGTTTGAAAAAGTTGTATACGTTTTATGTCGACGTTTCGGCTTTTATCGAGTAGTAGAATTATCAAGGAAGTTATTTTGATGGGTTTTAAAATTTTATTCAAATTGACCATTTTTAGGTATAAAAGAAGCGTATTTTTAAATAATATAAATACGTGAATACCAGGTAAATATTTCTTAACGGTATAAAAACTGAGAAAAAATGAACAAAGGCTTTTTTCTCGCATAACGTATTTTATAAATAATTAGTGGTTTGGAATGACCTGGTAGAAATAGGTATACAGTAATTATCGGTATTTCTAGCGTTAAGCTCTTTGGGAGGAATTAATATCGCCACTGTGCTTAAGGTTTAATGAGTAACTATTGCAATTGTAATTTCAGTTCTTGCATTTCCATGAAAATTGTCATTGAATATCCCGGGAAGAGAATTTTAAAAAACAACGCTTAGTTAAAGACAAAAGAGTCTTCTGATGTACAGATTAAAAACAAAATTGCTTACGATATTCTGCTCTTAGAATGATTTAGGAATGAGATTCCTCTAGTTTGTAACATCGAACAACTTCTGGTTTCCATATAGATTTATTTTGCAGTATTAAAAAATTGAATTAGGAACAAACAATTCCCCTTTTAATTCGTACTTTTTGTTATCTTGTAATCCATAAATAAAAAAAAACAGTTATTAATCAAGACATAAATAACGAAATATTAATAATGATAATATTAAAAACAATTCACTCGACGAAGGTACTAATTCTATCTATTTCGAATTGGCATAACGTAGGATACACACGTCACGCGACTTAGATTCATTGACCCATATAATCGGACGACTTTCCAAAATCTAACTACGGCAATTACCCTACCTTCGTTATTATTTTCGGATCCGCGAAACGATCAACATCCGGTTTTCGTGAGAACATTCGCGACGAGGGGGGTTCGATTCTGAGAAACGAAGCGAGGAGAATTAAATGAGGCCGCGGAGAAAATTTAGAAACAAGTGGACCAATTGTAAACTCAGCGTGACGGAAAGGGTCCGCAGTTACTCCCAAACGGAGCCGTTGACTCTCGGGGTCGATCTGCACGATCCTCTCTCGTTGCTGTGGAATAATTGTTATTACAAATTTCGGGGGTCATTAATTGTTCCTGAACACTAGAACTACTGACAATTATTATATACCTATATCTACTAGATTGGTCGAAACGACTGATTGTTATTATAAAATGCGTTATGCGAAAAAAAAAACATTTATCCCTGTTTTCATTTCATACGACAAATGTCTGGTCGTTGGTTCATTAGGATACCCGTTAGGTACATTGGAAAGTAGATGTAATCAATGTTGATCAGAAATTAGCTTACGCAGATATCGGTTATACGATGGTTGATTAATAAATGCGGTCACCGATCCTGTAACTTAAACCCACTTTTGTCAAAGACCGAGTAAGATAACGGTTTGTGCGCGCGCTCAATCGAAAGTATATAATTTAACAGGTCGAATGCACCGAAATCGAAGAATTTATCCGTTATAGCCTGGTCTGGAAAAAATAAGGCTGCAAAACTTTATAACCTCGCAGTGTATAACGTTTGAGTGATATAGCACATTAACACTAGCCTACCTACAATTAATGTGTACCTACTTCTACCATACCAGTCGAAATTACTTATTATTTATAAAATATGTTATGCGAGAAAAAAACCTTTATTTATATTTTGTCACATTATATGTATTTATACTACTCATTGTTAGAAATACATTTTAAATAAATAAATTTTTAAGTCAGTCAAAGTGACTGGTTTGATAGTACTCGTGGTAATCGACTGGCCCGTAATTCTTGATCGAGCGTGACGTTACTCGCATAAACGGCTGTTACCTTAAACGTTACGCCCCGTTCGAGAGACGGATAGGATGGAATTTTCAAACGTCCCACGCGAAACTGAATCATTCGGTCCTGCGTCCAATAAACGAAGCGGTTCATGACATTTTTATGAGCGTGTCTTTCCAAAATCTCTTTCAATGGATAACGGACATATTACTAAAAACGAGAATTTTAGTACAGATAAATTAAAGCGCGAGAAACATTTGTTAAGATAAAAGAACGATAATGAACGTGGAAATTTACAAAAAAAAAGTTATTCGATTGAAATTCATTTGATTGATATACGACTTATTGTTTGCAAAGCGAGATCAATGGATCCCCGAGTGTCTGTGTTGCCGATTCAGCTAGGCGTGTAATAAATAACTCATAAATATTAAACAAACAATAAATCGATCGAATACTTTCTCGAACAATTTATGAAGTATGCACGGAATATGACGGAAATTACGCGATATCTCGTGATTAATAATTCTGCAATTAATCTGATCAAAGTATTATTTATATCGCGTTTAGAATTTACCGCTTATTTAGAATATAATGTAGAGTCGATGTATGCCTAGAAAGTTTGAGTGTGGATCTTCGGCTGAGATTTAAAAAACGGCGAACTAACGCGAAATTAAATACAATCAGAATTAATTACAGCGTTGAATCTAATACATCGATATAAGATTTAAATTCATGTATTATCAGTAAAGATGGATCGATAGACGCACATTCAGACCCCTCAGATGTTCGTCGATTTCGCTGTATAAATAACACGAATTGCAAATACCAAACAAATAATACATCGATCAAATCGATTACAGAATTATTAAAATTCAGTATACAACATAATAAATGAAGAGACAAACGAACGTAAGGATGTGGTCTAGAATCTTATTTTGAAAACCACTAACCCCACGCGATCGATGAAATAAAGTTCCCAGAGATCATCGATCTCCGATTAATAAGAATACCCGTCCGCGTTACAAAGACACCGAAAACTCGGCCGTATGACGTAACGACGCTTTACCCGTATACCAATTATTACCTCCACCCCGTTTACGTTTCTAGCTCTCCGTCGAGGTCCGTCAGCGAAAGCGGGCGAGCACGTGAAATTGTGACAAGCGTTGAAAACGTGTCGCAATTACTTAGACGGTACAGATCCGTTGTCCGCCTTTGTTCGACCGGCGCTTTACGATTTTCTTTATTGTTCCAAACACGAATGCGGCCATATTCGAAGCACGCGCGTCCAAGTGGAGCGCGGAGTACGTAACAGCGTCGTTGTGATTTAAAGAGAATCCATCCAATCTTCCTCTCTTTGTTTCCCGACAGACGGGATACGCGCGCTAGTTTTGCGTTTCTTTGTCCGAGGGGTAGTTTTTCGGACGTGACGGGGCGACTTTACGATGCCGCGATGATATAAGGGAAACTTGGGTGAATTTAGGTTTGATTCCATGTTCCTGGAATATTTCGTGTACAGTAGAACCTCGATTATCCGAAACTCCGTTATAAGAAGCGTCTATTATCCGAACTGCAATTGACCTATCCGAACGCTGTGTTATCCAAACAGGTATGTTATCTGGACAACAGAGCGTTCAGATACGTCAATTGCAGTTCGGATAATAGAGGGTTTGCATAACGGTGGTTCGGATAATCGAGGTTCTACTGTATATACATATATAGTCGATTTAATAAGTTTATAATTTTGATTCAGTTTCTGTTCCTAGCCTCGAATTAGTGTAAATTCGTTTCGAACTGGAAATTAAATTGATACATAATTTTTCAATTATTTCTATGTCTGCATCAAATTCGTTCAAATCGGTTTTAAACTGAAAATGAAACAAAAGCTGGGAAAACACTATCGTCACGTCGCGTGAATTTATCTTCTATCACAATATATCACGTCACGGGGAAAAAGGTGTAGAGTGTGTATTTTTAATGCATTTAAATGTATCAAAACCACGCTACCGTCACGTTACGAGTATCACACACACACACACACACACACACACACACACACACACACACACACACTTCACACTGCTTACAGAGAGCGTGATAGCACATGAGCCAACGTGACGTGACGATAGTGTGTTTCCAGTTTAACGTAATTTTCATTCCGTTGCATATCAATGTCTTTCAACAGCTTCGACAAGTGTTATTGTTAGATCTAATGATATTCGTTATTCCGTATCCATAAATTTCCCGGGATCGAGAGTACTTGGTAACTCATATCAATTTCAAATCATAGATAACGTTTCAACTTTTCTGTCACATTTTTTCTAGTAACAGGTTAAAACCTGATTATTTATCTTAAAATGAATCGCATCGCCGCGAACTTTGGATGTCACGCATCACGCTATTAACAGTTGTTACTCGGATATCCGTGCGCCATGAAAATAGGGATGAGGCAGATTAAAAGGCAATTAAGTTATCGTGGTTAACGGACAGACGATCGCCGACTTCCGAGAATACACCTGGAATGCTACTTTCTGGTTCATCCCGGTTTTCCCATTAGAGAGCCGTCTATGAGAACGTGTGAAAATACCGCGGTAGTTTTTTTTCTCTATACCTGGAAGGTTTTCAAATATTGAAAAAGAAGAAGCGTATTGCCAGATAGTTACAAATACTTCGAGGACGTTCGATCAATTATTTTTCTAGCCGGAGATCGGAACGAGGAACACAATTCTTGCAAACCTTTCGATTTATTTATTAAAACCCACCTTGGATAATACTTCGGAAAAAGGAAAACTATAACGGTTACGTCGAACGTTATATAAAAATTATGTTCTTTACTTTCGCGTGCTACGATCAACGTCGAGACATAGTTGAATTACCTCAACGATAACTTCGATTTCGAAAGTTGAAGCATTATCGAAGAACATTATCGTCGTAACGATCGTAAAAATAACATATTGAAAAAATGAAATACGTATCGTTAGGTTCTATAACAGTTATGAGTTCGTTATGGATTTATAAAACATAAGTGTAGAGAAATGAAAATCCTGGCGGTAGATTGCAGTTAGGGGTGGAGGATAATATAGATCTAACGTTTATGAAAGTATGAAACTGAATTACGTCGTACAATGTTGCGGTGGGCTGCATATCGAGCGGAAAATGCTTCCAACGCTCTGCTGCATTATCGCGCGCATTATCGAATCGAAAGCGGTAAAATTGCACACTTCCGAGGAACAAATTACGACTTGGATAACACCGCGAGTGCGGTTAAGCAATCCTAGATAACCCAGATCTTTAACAACGCGGAGAGTACGGGGATATTTTCCTCGAGCTCCGTTTCACGACGACAAATAAATGAACGCTAAGTGGATAATTAGCCGTTTCAAATAATTTCCGCTAAAACTTGATCTACGACGAACGTAATCGATGTTCTCGTTAATCGTGCAAATACAGATTTGTTCGCGAGAAACTCGATCAAGGTTGCGATACTCTGAAATTCTGGCGAATTTCGCGATACTAGAATTTGTTCCCTGTTAGAAATAATGTTAAATATCACTAAACTTGATAACGCAAGTAAAGGAAAATCTTCGGGATTTCTTGCGGCTCCAAAATTCTCCACGTGAAGGGTGTTTAAATCGGAATTGTTTACGGTATCGTGAAAGACAACAGTATTTATATTATAATATCCGAAACGTCGATCGATCTAGTTCTCTAAAAATGTTATTCTTGATAATCTATTTAAAACATGATCAAATAATTGAAAACAGTTTGTCAATATTTTGAACGGCCATCGATTTTCGTCGCATTTATCTCGATACATTGCATCACGATTGTATTTTCAGAGTTTCTTGCATCATTATCTATATTTCCATTTCTATATACATTTCTTATCAACATATATTTCATTACCTACGTGTTCATTTCTATATTTCCATTTCAACGCGAATGCTTCGCAAAGATTTCAGAATCGCTAAACTCGCTGAGATATCCGCCTATCGTAAACTTTCCGGAGGTTAGCCTGCGAAGTCCATTCGATCGACCGAGGGTCGAATGAGGAGCGCGCGATAGACGCGTTAAGAGCGAAAAATTACCGGGATCCGTTACAATCGGAGAAACGTGGGTCGAGGGACGATCGGAACAAAACTATCGAGTTCTCGGTCTTTAAGGTGTGGTGGTAAGATCAATGATCTAGCGCTCGCCGATCTATCCGAGCCCGGACTATTCTCGGCTCGAACGATCCCGACCCGCGATCGCGAACAAACGCCGAACCGATATGCCGGATCGTTGCATCTCATTCTTCCGGATAAAGCGGTTTAAAACGGGCAACGCTATTACCGCGCTGCGAGCATTACGGTACCCTCGTATTACGCGCTCGTGGGAAGACGCGCGAAGCGTTATCGATGGACTCGAGGGGCCTCCTTGGTGCGCCGATTTTTCAAAATCGTATTTCTGTTGCATTCTCGCGTGGCTCTGCGCGTCCTCCGAACGGCAGGCTTAAACGTTACAGTGGAATTCGAACGATTGGTAATGCTACGGAAATAAAGGTTGAAATAAGGTAACGCGGGCAAATTTCAAACGCTTTTCACACGAAACGACGGTTTCATCATCCTTTAGTCGCGTATGACGAGTTGGCTTTAAAAATGCCTTTAGGTGCGTAGAACAAGATGACTTTTTGTTTTTCATATCACACTAAATTAATTACAAATTATGTGATATCTCATTTACACAAAAAATGGACTTACACCACTTTCAAAGTAAATGGCCCATATCTCGAAAATTTTCTTAAAATTTGAAGGTCCTGTTCGGTAGACGTCCCTTTATATCTCGTACCGGAACCAAGTAAATATTAATCAAAATCCAACCATCGCATCGCGTCGCGAGTTTAGAAAGGAGACAATTTGATACAAAACGTTTATTTTTTGTCCCAAAAATCTCAAAAATCGTTACATCTTTCTATCTTCTCGGCAGGGATACACCTCTTGAAGCTACAAACGTGCCCGTTTACGCGTGCGTTAATGCCGAGTCACATGCCTCGCGAAAGATTTCCAATTACGTGGTATCCCATTTATTTACACGTGCAACGGGCCCGCGTTGTTCCACGCGACACGATCCCAAATCTACCAGCTAACAATAAGAGGGTACTCGTAACGCGCCGCCTATGCCTATTATAACCGCGTTCGATTTTGTAATTCAACGCGTCGCCATGAACGAGTACGCTCCTAGCTAAAAGATTTTTTAATCGCGTTGTGCGTGGCAAAGCATCGCGCGTACAAGTAAATGCGATGCCACGCGTTCCGAAGAGTATTCCGCGTTTTACGGCGAGGCACGCGAACGCGTTACGAATATGTCCCTTAGTTTCCCGGTACTTCCTCGTTCCGCGTTACGCCGAACGCACCGACGATAACGTCGCGACGCGTAATAGGTGACCGTGTTCGCGCGTAACGATATTACGTAGACACACGCGACGTTATTAACTCTCGCGGCGTTTTATTTAATCGAGCCATCCGGTCGGTTGCGCACCACTGAATTATCCCCGCGTAAAACGGGTGGTTCCTCGCTTTTCGAGGTTCCCCGAAGCGTGCGTGAATTCGGCTCGAATCCAACGACCTTGACTCGAGTCGGCTAAGCATGACTTGGTTAATTACGGCAAAACTGCTCCCCTTCGTGCCTTTTTTTGTCTCTCCTCCTTCCGACACTGGTCGGCGCCCTTTGCGTGGATTAGACTTTGGTATCGGCCGCTTCGGCTAGCATAAACGCGCGGTAATTCATTTTTAAGGCTGTTTTACGAGTGCGCCAATTTACTTGTTTACGCTGTAGCTGCGCGACTGCGAAAATAGCGAGTTAGCTCGCTGCAGGGTACGAGGGGTATGAGTAGACGGAACGTGACGAAGAGAGAAACGTTCAATGATCATTTTTTTATAAAGTTCAATGGCGCGGTAATTTAGTAGCGAAAGATTAAAACGATGCGATTCGTTGCAACGTAAACACGCGTGATAGTCGTGAAAATTGTGCAAACAGCCGATGCATTTGTTCTTATAATTGAAGGGTAGAGAGAACATATAGTGATTCGACGATTTAATAACTTTTCTGGAATTTGTCTTTGTATAGTTATTATACTTCTTATGTTGCGTTAGATCAGCGGTTCCCAACCTTTTTGAGACTATTACCCATAAATCGGGTTAGATATTAGCAAATACTCCCTCTTCCACCAAAGTTTAGTTTAAAAAATAGATAATATATTTAATTTGTTTTAATCATTCATTATATCTAAGAATTTTTTTTTAAATTAGTCTTGTCTTTACCCCTCAGAAAATCCCGTTTTACCCCTCGGGGGTAATTACGCCCAATTTGATAACCTATGCTTTAGATAGTCGTCGTTAGTGCACGACGAGCATTTCGTGGGGAGGACCAAATCTCCAAACGTAAAAAGTTCTCGCTGCGCTCCTGGTTTCAAATGAAAGATAAAATCCCAATGCCGCCATGAACGGTCTACGATTAAGAGATCGATCACTCCGTAATAACATAATTGCACCGCATAATTGCGTTGCTTATCCGCGATCACGATGACATTTCAAGATGGCCGTCCATCACTCAATTTCGTAAACACGTTAAGGAATTTTAGTTTTTTGACGCATTTCGTATTCTGTTTACATTTTTCTTCTATTACTTGTACTAACTTTTATGCATTTAACGCGAAAAATAGTTATATCAAAATTTATTTTTTTCAAAGCTTTCTAACTTTGAAATTCTCTACCTAGTCTAATTACCGCGTATCCATAGAGATAAGTACGTAAGAAAGATCCATAAACCTACTGTTAAAAGCGATGCGACGCGCCTGAAGAATAGAATAATCGTCCGGACAATTAATCATCGCGGAAATAGGAAAGTCCGCGGACGATTCCTGACATTTCCAGCGAAACACGATCGCACGGATATCGGTACTCGTTTCTCGTGTTTCTGGCCAGCAGTGCTAACAATTCGTCGGTTGTTAGCGAGGCGCGCCTTCGTTTGTCTAGACTCGAGTTGGCCGCCGGCGATTTCTCAGCGCAGCCAGCACAAATTATAAGTTGTATGGCGAAGTCCCAGATTGAACGGTCAATTGCCGACATTATGTAAATATTTTACTAGGAAGATGGCGAGATTAAACCGAGCCGGATCCCGGGGTAATAATGGAACAAGGAATTCCAATTAACCCTCGTGTGCCCCGTATGAAGGATACGGTCTTGTACTTATTATTTCGATGTTCGACTACGGGGGCTCGTTGTACGCCACCTACCATTATAGTTAATTTCGTAATAGAAAGAAAATTTCTTTCGATACAAATATAATGGGAGGATGGCAGGAAAAATCTCGTGTACATTACGGCAAAACGATACACGTTGAGAATTAATTTCATCGATATAATACCGCGTCTCGTTGAATTATTACGCGGGGTAAACGTGCCGCTGAAAGAACGAGTTACGTATTTCCTTAGTGGAATAGAGTAATGCGAGTTAAAAGAATTAACGGAATCACAGAAGTTCGTTTTATTTCGTTCGTCGTTTATGCCGAACGTTTTAATAATAATGGTAAAGATAATAAATTAACTAGAAACACGTAGTAACCAAAACGTTACGCGTTATTATCGAATTGTCGAAGGCTATCGTACGTTATCGTGAAACGAAATATAACCTACGCGGAAACTGGGATTTTGATTGTTATTAATTTAATTTGTATTTCTTGCGTGAATGTCCTTGCAGCTCGTTTTCTGTAATATCTATTTTGAGAGGAATCTGAGTAACGCGCCAACATTAAATTCTGTCAAATATTAGGGAAATTTGGCACTACACGTTAAGCGAATAACGATTAAGTTTTAGGAGTAATTAAAAAGTAGAGAAAGCGTGAAAACGATCGAACTGAATGTCGTTCGTCATCTCGCTGAGATAAAAGTATCTGATCAGTTAACGATTTATATTATTAGACTGGGTTTAATCGCCGGTTGATTCTGAATTAATTGTGAGTTCGACAGACGCGTAATTACTTTATAATACTAGTCCGTGAACTCTTCCAGTGGATTACGTTTGACGGTTGATCTGGTAAACGAACGATTAATATAGTAATTAATTATAACGTAATTACTATTTAATAGCTTTGCTACAATAAATGGGGGACAGTGAAAAAATTTATTCAGCTGTAATTACGTTATGATTAGTACCTATACGTATTAGTCGTTAGCTTAGCAGGTCAACCGTCATATTTCTATTTGATACATTATTATTGATAATAGCTTCATCGTAGATGATTCTATTCATTTTGTTCAAAATTGATTGACACGGATTTCTATAAAACAAAAAATTTTGTATCGTGCCGGTTTAAACCGGTTTACCTAACTTAATCAGGTTGCTTCCTAAATGTACACGCGCGTTTTTTAATATCTGCGCTTTGCTATCGACAAATTAACTTAATTTCCTACAGTTTCGTTAAAGATTGATTATTCGATAAGAGCGCGCGAAGCAATTATTTTTCACGAGATAAATCTCATTCTCGCGCAATCAGACACAGAGGTTTCGACCATAAATAATACGGTTCAACGATTTACGAATATTATTTTAATAAAACGACGGATGTCGTTACTTAAGTAATTACTTTAGGGCGGAGCACTGGCCTTTGAAAAGTATGTTATTTCTCACAACGTCGGTTCCGTGCAATTCTTTTGGAACTTCTTCGCAGTCGTTAGCATTCGGGAAGAACGCCTTTGCCATTACCGCGGTCGAGGTCTCTCGGAGTACAATGCTGCGAAATGATTTGCACTTGAATGCAAGGCTCTCGTACGTTTTCAGACCGGATGCAGTGCCCGTCTTGTACCGGATGCGGTCCCTCCGCGCATCAACACTTTCTGCTCTACCATCCACTCCGTTCTACTAAACTGAAAATTCTACTTTTCCACGACCTGGCCGCTGCGACCAGGTCATGGGACTGATGCTGTGTCTCGTTGAAATAGAAATACGCTGTCTATGAATAATAAAATTATATTCTTCGGACGATTCATGACCAAATTAGTTGCTTTTGGTTAAGAATAAATTAGCATCGTGCGAAGGGACGCGTGAGGTATGCGCGTGGCGGATTAGGGCAGTGGTTCTCAACCTTTTGAGAGTATTATCCATAAATCGGGTTAGATATTAGCAAATGCCCCCTAAAGTTTAGTTTAAAAAATGAAAAAAAAAAAGAATATTTTAATTTATTCTAATCATTCAATAATCATTCATTATTTCTAACAATTTGTTTGAAAATTAGTCTTGCCTTTACCCCTTTGACAATCTTTTTTTACCCCTTGGGGGGATTTTAATTACCCCCAGATTGGGAACCGCTGGATTAGAGGGATTTCGAAGTTCAGTGTAATTCGAATAACTTTGTGATACGGTAAAGCCACCTATAACCATGCTACGAATAAACCCTTGCACTTTACTTTTCTATGCGTTTCGGTAAAACGAGCGTTATAGGGCTTTACTTTACCCGTTGAAAGCTATGGCGCAATTTGCAACGCGTTGTGTAGAAAGTCAATCAACCGGCCGTTAATTTTTTTCGATCGTGGCAGTTCGAGTATTCGTTTCCTCGTATCCGTGACGCCTACGCGTCTCACCGAGCACCGATATATGTCTTTCTCAATTTTTTTAATAGCGACTATAAATCACCGCACAGTCGGTCCCTGAGTTAACCGTTCGTTCATGGAAAACTCATTAAGCCTCGCATTCGACGGACGGTTTTAAAAGTCCGCCCGAGTTAATAACATTCCCGTTTATTGTCTTTACTCTCTTTCTCTTTCCCTCTGTCTTTTTCCTCCTTCTCGCTGCTCTCATTTGCAATTTCGCCGGAGAGAACGTTTGCGTGTATTCAACTGTATCCTCATTTGAAATTTGACTCGGGTAATTCTGTGATAAGGCGAAGAAAAATAAAAGTGTCGAGTTTATATTGAAAACAAGCTACGTTTGGTAAGAAATGGATAAATTACATAATCTGCAAAAAGTGGTTCCACTTTCATTGCGTAAATCGTCATTACCATCAATATTTTACTCGTTCTAATTGTAAAGGTGAATCTGATTACATAAACATTAGGTAATTAAATAAACTTTGGCTGATCAAACTAATAGCTGATTAAGTAAACATCGAATTAAACGTTTGAAATAGTTTTTTATTTAAAAAATTACAAAAGAAGAGCAATATTAACTATAATCACGATACTAAACTTATTATCGTTGCGTTACACTAGGTATCGCGGAAGTCAATTTGACGTTAAAGTAAAATAAAAAGTTTCAAACGTACGGTTAATAGTTTATCCGGTAAAATCTGTGCTTCTTCCATAATATAAAAATTGTTATATCCTCGTAATTTGAGGAAGCTACGATAAAAATAGTGTTTAATATCACGAAATTACCCCGGGTTTACCCTACCTATCTATCTTTTTGGGCACACCGTCCCATGGTGCGTGACGGCTTAACGTCGTACCTCGCCACCTGGCCGCGTGGCAAAACTAATTTCCACGGGAGTAAAAATGAAATCCTATAATTTTAACATCTCACCGACCGACGAACGCGGTGCAAAATATTCCAGTAGCGCGATCTCCGGAAAAGGATACTAACTCAACCTGTCGGTATTCTGCTCGTACCCTCGATTCCAAGTTCAACGGAAGCATAAAGAATCCACGCGAGACTCGATCCAAGTTTTCTCTTTCCTCTCCAGCAACACCGCCGGCGCCGATAACCAGATCGCGCGTTAACGCGATACCGATTCGAGTGACGCCTTGGTATTTTCCAGGCGATAGCCAGCCACCGTGGGACGAGAGATGGAAGCCAGGAGGATTTCACGTGCCGTTAATGAACTTGCCGTAACCGCTCGTATCGATCACTGTCCGTCCCTCCGTACCGTGGATTACGCGCATGATCGATGCATCTAAATCAATTTGCGGTAATTCAATCGGCGCGAGATGTTGCGGATGCTCGAGGGGCTCGCTCAGGTGGAAAGGAGGAAGGAGCACGGGGAACAAAGAGGTAAAACGAGGGGGAGCAAAAGAGCGAGCGCGTAAGGGTAACCGCCGAACCTGCCGAGGAATAGCTTCACGCATGCTTCCCACGTGACTCACGTAGTCGGCCATAGATGCGTATCGCTCCGCGAGCCCTCTCGGCGCAACCTGCGCGCACGATGCGTGGCGAGCGACGACGCCGAGCGCCGCGCTGCCATGCCGCCGCGCCGCGGCTATGTTTGAACGGGCTGCACCTTATGACTCAACGGAGTCACTAACCTTCCCCTCCGCGGTTTTTTTAAATCATTTTTCCGCTTCCCTTCCGCTGGTCTACCTTCCCCGTCCTACGTTTTTCTCCCCCCCTCCCTCCCCCCCCCGCCCCTCCCTCCTCACTTCTATTTGATTCCAGAGCGCGCGGTGCAATTAACGCGGCGATGAGGGTTTACCCTTCGCCATCTGATTTAGCCTTCCTGTTTCTCAGTGTCAAATATTCTTGCTCGTTTTATTGTTACGCGTCTCGAAGCGTCCTCGCGGCTTTTCTTGTTTTTTCACTCTCTTCTTTTTCTTGCCGTACCCCGTGGCTGTAGATAGGGGAAGTTTGAGATGATTTTTACGAATTCCTATTATTACATAGGGTGTGCCGTAAAGTTGTTATAAAATACCAGGGATTCGTATAGTTACAAGTGAGCTAGTTTATTTGAAGTTTTTCGAATTTCAATAAGGTTTGTATGTTTTTCTATAATCGGTTAATTTTAATTCGTTTGGTTTTTAGGGATACTTCCGGATAATTAAAAAGTGGATTACTCGTTTACTTGTAAAACTAACATCGACGCGTGATTAACGATGCACTCAAAACGATATATCATTCTTTAAACAAATCTTGAGTTTCACGAAAGTTTCACAGTTTTTCGGTTCAACATTTAAGATCGCTACTGTTATCGTTGTTCGTCTGTCCTCTTATAACGTTCAGTAACAATTTGTACATAAAACCAAAGTGATGGCGAACCGTAATTAAATCTCCTTGGGCTTAAAAAATTGTAGACAACAATCAGGTAATACAATCTGGATCCATTTAGTAAATCCCAGAGAAGTCACCGATGTACTTTCCAATTAGGTTATTATTCGTCGTTCTTGATCACAAAAGAAATATTATCACGCGTTTGTCAATAAGAAATATTCAACTAGAGCTCGAAGGCAGATCAAAACTTCCAAAATTTCAAATATGTCTAACAGATTTTTGGCTAAAAATAATCCTAGTCCGTATATGTTTCTAGGGCGAGTTTGCGGGACACCCTGTACAGTTAACTGCCAAAGTGTCCAGTCACATCCTCGCGTTTCAGGATTACGAAACCAAGTCTTCCCCTCTTTCTTTCTTTCTTTGTTTGTTCCTTGAATTAACACACGTCCCGGGGACCGTTGGAAACGACCTGGCCCGTGAAGCGTGAGTCACTTCGTGATTCGTACGTTGAGGCGCGTTAACGCCCGCGTGATTCAACGTCGGACGTTGGGGGCCTCCTCTCGAAATTCCTGGGCATAAACCTGCGCGCGCCTACCACCACCGACCCTGCATACAAAAGGGCCCCAGGGCGTGAGAACCGGATAATCCGTAAACCGCGATCCACCCGACAGTAAAGCATCGATCCGCAAGATCGCACGGAAGAATGGAATTTATTGCCGGTATCGTTGTCCGTCACAGCGGTATCAGCTTTGGGCCCGTTGTTTGCAGGTAAACGCAATCCCACCGTGCCAGGTAGGCAATCCCATTGATTTCGGTCTAATCGGGTCGTTAAGCGGGTTTAAGGTGGGATCAAAGACAGTCTCTGACCGCGCATTACCAAATTACGGGAATAGATTGTAATTTACGGCAACCTGCTGGTTTACGGTAGAAATGTCACACCCTTGTTGTGACTTTTGGCGTAAAACAAAATTATCTATAAATTAGATCTGGGTTAGGGTTAGGAATGAACGAAATATTTTTCATTTCGACGCGTGTGGGATCTGTTTCTTTATGCTTATTAAATAGTTTAATGCAAATGTGTGTACCAATATAATTTTGTTTAAACATCCTAGTGTTTCTAATACTTTAAACAAATTTGGAAGCAGAGGTGCTCTTTGCAGAAGCGTTTTATTCGGTACAAATACTTTTCTACTTTTGGTATAGTAACGGATAGAAATTGCATAATTGCCGCGGAAGAATGGAAATCACATTCAAAAAGCTGAGCAGGAGTCGGACGCGTGGAATGCATTCCGGAGTCTCAGGTACCACGAGTGACTATCCGTACTCTAGTCACACCTATCGAACAAACGCTTCGACCGATAACAGTGGTTTCAAGTCGATCGTTAAATAATTGTTCGCACTGTAATTAACATAATTACAAAACATAAATATACAAAAATAAATGCATACATAAAGTAGCGCTCCTAATTCCAGTAATACGAACGACCCACGACACAACGAATAGTAAAACCACTTTCAAGCGCCACGGAACAAAGTGTACCGGCAAAAATGTATGCTGGTTTCATACCAGTTGTACGCTCAATTACGCAATGCCAGTTAGCGAGCAACTAGAGAACAATTATATCGCGTAACGTTACAATTATACCAATTATAACGCGATGGTAAATTACCTCGCTGTTGGCTATTAAATTAACCTCGCGTAAATTGCCCTTAACGTACCAAATTTATTTCATCAAACTTTCCTGTCGACTCCACTCGATCTTTCGATCCATCCTCGACACACCCGTGTACCGCGACGGAACTCGTATCGTCTCAATGTAATTTCAGGCATTAACGGTACGTTCCACGGTACGCATCGTGGTCCAAAGTTGGAAGGGTTATTATTTCCTCGTCCACAGTATTGCGATACCTAATCGCATTTCGAAGGAAACCGAGGCTATAAATCAGGTAGCTTTCAAAACTGGTTACGCGGCGCGGACATGCTCTCATTAATACCACGCTTCGGTCACGGTAATTGGACAGTCCTTACCGGTATGTGATCGACAGCTTTCGGCCCCCCCCCGCCCCCCTGGAAACCCACGCACGAATATCCGTCGTATATCCTGAATCGCGAAGCGCGCTCGTTGCCGAGGAGAATACGCGCCGCCATCGCTACTTCGCGCTAACGATCGTGTTTTCCTCGGTAATGCACTCGTGACGAAACGAGAAAAGGCGGTTAGAGTCGTTGCTTCACGCTTCCATCTCCACGGCACGACGCGGACGATCGTACCGCGATGGTAGATCGAAACGTCGTTGCATCGAGGAATCGTAGATTCGAGAGAAGAAAAAAACTTCGCTCACGCTGCCGGTCTTAGCTGATTTGTTTTTGTAACTGGATCCTCGGTGGGGATCGAACGAAAGATCGATCGTTGTTTAGCGTGGGAATCGTTGGTTCGCGAGAGGGAAAACTTTTGTTGTTCGTACGCGTTAGTTTGTTTTTTGTAAATGGAGTCACGATGAAAGATCGAAAGAACGCAGACGGTTAATATGAACTTTTTTTTAAGCTGTTTTGTGTAAGGAGTAAGTTGTGTTGTGTACGAAGAATGGTAAATTAAAAGATTCCTACGGAAGTATTAAAATAGAAGAATTCCGGAAGAATGAAAAGGTAAGTGGTTATTTCCACCAAGCAAAGAGAGTTGTACTACTAGATATACGTATATTACGCCGATCGGGCTGTGGCAATTTGTAGACAAACTATAAATTTAACAAAAACTAGTTTTATATTTTTGGCATTGCGGGCGTCGCATTAAATCGTTCTTGATATACGGGATGTGCCGTAAAAGGTGGTTGTTCGTTTATTTTTCGTGCATAATGTATTTTATAAATAACAGGTAATTTCGAATGGTTTGGAAAAAATGGGTACACGTTAATTATCAATAGTTCTAGCGTTGTCGAAACAATATCGAAGCAAACCACCAATTGTAATAAAAAAATTTCCGCACACAAGGAACTTCGCGCAACGTGTATAACGTATATATCGAGATAAGAATAATCGACCTTCCGCCCGAGAGGAAAGAATAAACAAAAAAAAAAGATATTCGCGTTACTCGCGTGCATTGATTTATTTTTGTAACTGGGTAACCTGGAAAGTCTTTAACCCGGGCTAATCCTCGCTAATTGGAATACCGCGACTACCGATGTTTATGCAACAATTTCGCAAAATTCAGGCGCGCTCGCGATAGCCAAGGATCCCGCAAACTCCTCGTAATTTCATACGATATAAATCTCGCAATGGCAAAAGCGTGGCCGGTCCCGTTACATAATTAGTTCGAATTAGAATCTGGATCGAATCGCGAGGCAAGCGGAGAACGCGTCTCCGCTTCCGACAGACAGTTACGGTTTAAGTGGGCCCCATAGTTTGCGAGTTAGGTTGATCGCGGAGCATCTCCGCGCCGATAATCCCGAGAAGCCCGATGTTAATCGGCCCGGTAAATCAGTCGTTCCCGTACCTGGCTTTTCCGCCGACGAATATCCTGACAAGTCCTGGTGCACGAGTACGCGACAGCTGGTGCACGCGAGCGAGCAACATAATAGCACACCCGTCACGTTATAAACCTCGCATGATTTATCGTTGAATTGTGCCGCGACTCCGCGTTATTACGCCAATGCGGAAACGTCTTCTGAACTTTGCCTCCGTCCCCCATTTCGCCGGGGCCAAAGAGGCTTTCGACATGAAAACCAGTTGACCCTTCGACTCCTGAATTACGTGGTTGAAAGAAGAAGGAAAATTCAATTTAGGCCTTCGCCGCGTGTGTTACTAATGATTGAAGCAAACTGATGACATTAACGGGCATTTGTATTTCTCGGCGGATACCAATACGGCAAAACTATGTTTATCGTAGATAATTCGATGATAATTCCCTTCGGATAAGCGTCGAGAGAACAACGAAACGTCAGTCTCATTTTTATCAGAAATTTTAATATCCTTTCTTCGTGACGTTTAACTCCTGTAATCATCGTCGACGAAATATAGTTCATTTGTTCGCCAGCGAAGAACAATCGTTGGCGCGTAAATTGTCTTATCTTATCAATGTTTACATTATCTTTCGGATAATTATGTTTCCCGCTAATCAGCGTTCCATCATAGACTTCGTTTCTGTTGTGTCTAGTTTGCCGCGTTAAAACCTGAATAACTTTGCTTGAAAAAAGAAAAGGAAACCAATTTTTAGCATAGCAATAGCGGCAACTGAAGCGGACGGATAACGCTGCTAATTCTTGTTTTATCGGCAGATATCAGTAGAATCTCCGTCTTCTTAATTCAAATCCTGCCCGACTAACGTAAACCAATGGTTTTGCCAATTTGTACGCTAACGCGTCGAACTCATTGTCAATCAAATTCGTCGCGGTTTAATAGAACTGCGAAATTACGATCGTACGCAAATCCGTAGAAACAGCGCGGCGCGAATTATCCCGGTCGGACGTTGAAAGATTAAAGTTCCGGCGCGGCGGTATGTTTTGTTAGGTCGAATGTATTGGTCGCTGGATAAGGCGACGGGCTGTCTGTGGCGAAAATAAACGACGGGGAGGGGGGAATAGAAACACGCCTTGCGAACTCTGGCCTTTGATCCCATTAGCGGAGGTATTCAGCGCTCGAAAGAAACGTTATATACAGGCCGCGTTTTTAGAGACGAGCCGATGTGAGGTCGGATGAGGCCTTCTCGCGAGATGCGGTGCCACGACGCGTCTTCGTTCGCCGGGGCCCGTGAGGCCCACGGTGGAGGCCTACTTTGCGCCTGGCCTACTTGCGGAAGACCGATGGTCACGCGAGAAGGCATCGAGTGGCTCTCGTGTCTCTCGCGAAAGATGCGAGGTTCGGCCTCAAACGTAGCCAGAAGGTGGCAGGATTCGATTCTTCCGATACTCGTTTCTCAATATTACGTACGACATATTTTTTCTGCTTGTATTTTTCTGCATTTTTGTGTATAAATTAACAACGCGGTTTTCCGATTTTTGAACAGTATAGTTCTAATTATATGGATCGTTTATTTTGAAAGTTGTGCAAGTTCATTTTTTTTTAGTTTTATACTAGGTTAATCACAAATTATGTGATATCTCATTTTTTTAAATGGATTTACACCACTTTCAAAATAAACGGTCCATAATCAAAAGTGTAAGGGAACATATTAATTATATAATTATACATATTAAATATATAAATTTCGATCGAAATTTTTACCTGGAACCAGATCCACAAAATTGAAACAATGTAGTTATTTCGTTAACTTCTCCGAACTTCAAGGAATAACAGGAGGTAACTTTTATCAATTACGTAGGTTAGTCACCTATTCATTATCGTTAGCACGCAAATTCGACATTTCAGTATCGCGAGGTTGATCGAAGTGGCCTGTACATCCATTTCGTGAGAACGCGGCTGATCGCACGCGTCATCGTAAAACGTGTCGAACGGGGTCACCCGTGACGAAGAAAAATCAATTCCGTCAGCTGTTAGCCGTGATCGTTAATCAAGCAGCATCAACGGGTTAGTATTCTTGGTCTACGCCTGCTGTCTCTGATCAATTTCCTCGGAACGTTATTTCATGGCTGTTCGGACGAGTGGAATACTTCGGGGGGGCCTTTCATAGCGACTACCGGTCTTGAAGAGCAACGGAGTCCCAAAGAGGGCGGGAGAAGGGGGGAAGTTGAGGTTGAGGCGGAGGTGGAGGTGGAGGAGGAAGATGCCTCGTCTCGCGCGAGACACGGTGTCCTCACCTCGGTGTGTCGCGACGATGGGGGACCCAGAGACCTGAATAGCCATAGCCGGGGGGCCCGGCAGGGCAGAGTAACGGTCCACGGATGAAGGTTACCCACGTTATCCGTAGCCCAGTGTACCTCTGGCCAAGATCACACGATCTTCGGGATCGAGGGAGCACCTGTATCTCGGACACGCTTTCGAGTGGGAACAAATGTGCCATTTGTTTGAATTAGGGTTGAATCAGAAATCCGGGTATACCGAATTATTTGAACGGTCAAATCCGAATTTGGTTCGAATATTCGCGTAATATCCGGATCATTCGAATGTCTATTTACCGATTGGTTCTTCCGTTGGATATACATATACATTTTATTAGTATATTTTGAGTTTGAACAATTTGTTATTCGTTACAATTTTAAAAAATTAAAACGAGTAATACTCGGATACTATGAAAATCCGGTTAACGTATTACTTACAACGAGGTTTAAAGAAACCCATTCGCTTTAGCTCCAGAGATTGTTTCGTGCTCGACTTTGAAAACAAAGTGCCATCTCCAGTCTGTTTTTGGTGATCGTAAGACTCGCTCGGGCGAATATTACGAGACTGCTCGAAAGAAGGTAAAAGGGAACGAAAAGCAGACGGGGGTTTTCTATTCTGGCGGCGATCCAGCAGACAACGGCGAAGCCCTCGTCGCGGAGTTCATGGAAGAAAGAACACGGTTGGGCTTTAACGCGCGGAAGGTTGGCGCGGGGTAACAGCGTCGGGCAGGATGTTGGTCCGTTTCGCAGGAAAGGCACTTTTCGAGCGAAATTCCAGAGGGATTACTCGGAGATACGACAACCGGGCTACGCGAGTAAAAGGCCCTGGTTGCGGTGCGGTTCTTTCAGGTAGAGAGCGTCGAAAACAACGTTCCATCGGCGTGGCGAGAGAAAGAGAGGCGGAGGAGGAAGAGCGCGGGAGTGAGTGAGAGAGAGAGAGAATCTCACCGACAAAAGGTGAAACCCTCCGACTCGAAAAGGGATTTGTTCGTAGGAATGCCTTCCTCGAATCAGAGAAAGGGCCCTGCGGAGCACGCTTTTACCGCGCCCGTTAAAAACTCATTCCCTTTCGTTTTGCCCTCATTCGAAACCGCGATGGACTCGCGCGGGAGAGCGAGCGCGCGCGCCAGATGCCGCTGTTCTACGAAGAGATTGTACGCGCACCATCCCCGAGGAGATTCGAGCTATCACCGTAATTAACATTATTTCTACTGTTTTCCACCGTGGCCGGGCAAATGACCGATTTTTAAAACAACTTATATTTGTTAACACTATTCCTCCCACGACCGGTCAAATAACCGTTTCTGAAAATGCGACCAGAATTTCCTATATACAACATTATTATTGCACCGTCGCTTAACTTATGTTACGTCCCGACAGCTTTCATTTTTTTCGGCCAAGTGCAGTTGTATGTGGTGACGTATTCGTCGCGGGCATGGCCTCCACACTCATGCGAGCCAAAAATGTTATTAGCCTAGTTTTTTATAAAACAATATCCGACCTGCGAGTATATAATTTATATATTACTGTTGGCCCGTTAAAAAAGTTAAAATAAACATTATCTGATAATAAACTGACAATTCCTTCTGAAAAACAACATTTATTTAATAACCTGTTATTTGGCCGGTAGGTTTAGTGTTAATATAAGTGGCGGTGCAATTACGTTGTACGCCTGAAATTCTAGAGCAGGGGTCGGCAATTACTTTTTAAGGGAGGTCCGTATGATTCGAAAGAAAAATTTGAACGGACAGAAAAAACTCAATATCATTTGTCGTGGCTATTACTATTATTAAAACAACGATAAACAATGAATGCCACTGTAACCAACAAATACGTCCTAAAAATAAATCAAATATCAATAACGTGCAGATTATTATCAAATTATTCTGGGTGCATAAAGACAAAAAATGAAACAAAAACATTATTAAAGTAAAACATTTTAGACGGTCCATTTGTTTACCTTCCGAGTCCGGATCCGGACCGCGGGCCGTCTATTGCCGGCCCCTCTTCTAGAGGAAATTTTTAAAAACGGTCATTCGACCAATCGTGGTGAGAATAGCGTTAACGCGCTGACGACACATTGAACGAAGTTCGGCGATGGCGCGTTTGGATTTTAAATCGTAGAGATTTTTAAATTGCGAGCGGTTAACCAAAGCCGGGTTTGGAACCGGCAAACAGGTCCACCGCCGAAGGCAAAATTTACTGTGCCATGGAGAAGACGCGAATGTTCCAGGGGTCACGAAACGAGTTTCGTTTTATTACGGCGCGTCGGCTGCCCCGCATCCATCGCCTACTTCCTGCACCGTGTTGTTTGCCACTAACGCCTTTTATATCCTCCTTCGGCCGCCCCTGGGCACGCGTGAAATACGCGTCTTCGGCGTGCCGGCGAGCATTTGCTACGTCGTCAATGCGAACGCAATTGCCAGACTCGACAAATATCGTTTTGATGAAGGAGTGAGAGGGCGAGGGAGGGAAGGCCTTCTACACGCATGTTTTAACGCTAGAACTACCGTACCAGTCATTTTGACTGGTTTGAAATTTTTGTTTAAGGCCACTCTAATTTACCATTTTTAAGTACACGAACGAAAATTTATTTCCGAAGTAATGCGAATATGTATAATCTCAAGCATATATTTTTGAGCTATATAAAAATTGGTAAAATTGGTAAAAAAAAAATGGTAGAAATAGGTACACATTAATCGTCGGTAGTTATACTGTTAATGACAAGCGCTATTAAGAAAATCCTGCTGCTAAATAGTGGTATGAAAGGTTGGGCCCAGTAGTTGAGATAAATTACACACAATTATATTTAACGGCACTGTGTAGCACATACGGTAATAAAATTCACGCGCATAGGTTTGAACTGATCAGTTTCTGGTATTCTGCTCCGTTATAAATTTCTTCTGCGAAAAGCGCGATACAAACTACCATTTTTTAAGTTGCATAAGAATACTGTAATGCAAATACTTTTGAAAGTAAGGTTTTTATACCGATGTAGTTAATTATTCAGTTCTTAATCAAAGCGTATCATTGGGGCTAATTGTTACAATTGCTCTAATTAAGTGGAGGCACGTTGTTACAGAACAACAGCGTCGTCCAACGCTGTTTCTTTTGGTTGTTTAAGCTGATCAGTTTTTGTCATTGCGTCAATCACACGAAGTGACAATAATTTTTAGATGCGATACACGTTTCATTTTTAATATTGAAGTCGTTTAAATTGACTTCTGTCTTTCAACGTCAAATACATCATTCCTCAGTATCGTAACAAGTTTGCCGCTTTGCGTGACATCTTATTCGTGACACCGTAGGCGGATTGTTATAAAATGAGTTCAGAGAGTCGACACGGATTCCTCGAAAAACAATTATCTTTATAAAGTCACCTATCTCACTAACTTCCCGCAATTAGTTACTCGGTAGTTCAATGTTATTACTCTCTGTACGTCATCGATAATCGGTATCGCAGAATGAATTACTTCTTCCGAGCATGACGACCATCCTTTGTAAACATTATTCTAAAAATGAGGACGAATTTAGATTAACCTCGGGTAGCCGGTATTGTAGAAAATTCTTTTTTTCCGACACAAAATCCATCTAAGCTTTTTCCCGTCCCTCTTGTACAATAGTTTTCAGGAATTAGCCTGAATTTCCGTGTGTCGTGCGCTTAACCGAGTTTCCTTTACGATCCGTGGAAACGGTTCGCGGCAAGAACGTCACGTCACGTCACACGTATCAATTCGTAGAAGAAACGTAGACCCCCGAAGCGTGAATGGTGTTGGTAGTCGGGTATGCAAATTCCGCGTTGACTCTCGAGCGTTGTGTCGGGCGATTTCGTTTCGTCTAACGATCTTTTTAGTCATCGATGACGTTTCGAGGAACAGCTGCTCGCAGGAGAGCACGTTCGCAGACCAGTTTCGAGGTACTCGCGATGAGTAATGGCGAAAGAATTTTTCGCCGGCATTCCCTCGGCGAACTTTTATCGTTCCGTGTAATTAGAACCTTGTTAGGTCCGGGTTATCTGGCCGTGCTTCCAGCTAACTCGATAAGTCCCCACGGATCGTGGTTCAAGGCCCCGTCGCCGTTCGAGAAAGGTATTTCTTCTTCGTAAGTTTGACAGCTGTCGCACGATAACGGGACAGGATCTGCTCGAGATACAGCGTGCCTTAAGGTTTTACCTTCCGTTCGTGAAAGATTACAAAAAAAAAAAAAAAGATAAGAGACGGAAAAGAACGGTGCTCTAGGCGGACGTAATGCAAATGCAAAATCGAGCGGACGTACGTATGTACGTTGGCTTGGACAATCCGATCGACGTCGATCAAAAGGTTATTTATTCCCTCTCGTTTCCTCGAGATTTATTAGCGCGCGGAAAACTTGGAACGAGCGAAAGCTGCGCTCGTGGTTCTCGTTAACGAAAAGTAATACCCGTTCGAGCATTAAGCGGTAATAATATCCGTCAACGCTCGCGTATGGAATAAATTATGCATCGCGTATGCGCGCATTCATCCGCGTACTCGAAGCGGTGCTCCAATTTCGCGAGAGGGTGAAGAACTCGAGGGTCGAGAACTCGCGACGAGAGGAGGGAAAGAGAAATAGAGGCCTCGTCGTCTCTGCATTTCATACAATCCTGCTCGTTATCGTTTTAGAATTTGTGTACCATGACAGCGAAAGATCGTGAAAAGATTTCAAGGTGTCCTTTTTGCCGTATTCGGAATGCATCGCATTTCTACTTCCAGCAAATTAGACGATTGAACCTAATATGTACGAAAAAATGAATCTATTTCTCTCTTTCTCTTCTGGTCTCCATTTGGGAAATCAGAAAAGCGAATCTCAAGATAAATTACTAACCCAGAAAAGTCGACTAAATTTGCGACGTGCCTAATTCCTCGATTCTAATCGCGAATAGCGAGAAACATTTCCAAAAATAAATTATTACAAAACTGAAAACAAGTACGGGTAAGGTTCACCTACAAGAGCGAACAGAGGTCTATTAAAATATTAGCAGAGTTTCTATTACCCACTCGAGCTGGTTGTCAAAATTTCTCTTATCAGTATTTTCAAACACGGCATAATCTCCGAACGTTTACGACCGCCGGCGCAGCTAAACAACGTCGCGGCGTCACCCACGCGAGCCAACCTCGCTCGAGGGGCGTCGCAAAAACAGTTTTTCCGTCTCCAGAGAGGCCTTCTCCGGACTTCTTTCGAGTTGAAAAACCGTTGGCGCCAGCACTAATGCAGCGCTCACTCCTCAGGAATGCGCTCCTGTCGCGGCCAGGGGAATGCGTGCGTGCGTGCACACGCCTTGCGATATATTTGTATACGCGTACATTCGCCCGGCGACTGACGAATCTGGAAGCGAGCCGAGGCAGAGAGAGCTTCGACCAACGGCCACGATCCAAACCTTTCGATCTTTAATTTTAGCATCGAGTCGCGAACCACCTTTCATCCCGCCCCCGCCCCCGCCCCTCCCTCGTGTCTTACCGTCTACCCCGTGTCGTTCGGCCTCCCGAATTGTGCAAGGACAGAAATTCCGCGCGTTTCCTCATTCTGCTCTCCCGCAAAATCGCAAAGAGTTAGGAAAAACGTTGCAAGTTTCTCGGAAGGGGATTTTATTTCGCTACGGAGAACGATGACGGTTAACCGAATAGACGGTTAACAGAAATTTTGCAATTTACGTATGTATATATTTTACAATGTGGTTTACAGAAGTAGGCCAAAATAAACGTATATACATACAAACATGATGCACGGTGTACTGCGATCGTGCGAGATTGATTACGTCGAATCGAACAGATTTTTCGATAACGGTAACGAATAGATCTTTTTAAAACGAATGGATTTCTTACATCTTTTTGCAATAACGGACAACTAGGAGTGCCGGTTAATCGAGTTTCTACTGTATTTGAATTTCGGTGATTCCATTCGCGGTCCTCGGATCGTCGGAAGTTGCAAAATTTTCGTGGAATTTCCGTACGTGACAAAGCAATCTTGGAGAGAAATTCGATTATCGCACAAACCCCAGACTTTTCCGAATCTTTCGTTCTATCCGAATTTTTCTAAGCCTCTGTTCGCGTCTCTCCGATATCTTAAATCGAGTAGGCATAAAAATGATCTCGTTCAAGTACCGTGAAAAATGATCAAAAATTTGAACTAAACTCCCATCCGACACTCGTGTCAATCATCGAGGAGAATCTCATTAGAGCCAATGATCTAGGTTCTATTTGAATTTCCAGCGCGTCTATTCGCGTCGGCCTCTTTTCATTCTTCGTGAGAGAGGAAGGGCTGACAAAGAGAAGAACAGCGGGATATCCACGGAGTAATGTTTAGTCATCAAACAGGATATCCGATTAAAATGCCAAAGACGAGAATAAGTAAACCGCTCCGAAAATAGCCCCCGCCAGTTCGTTCCCTTCGGCTATTACTGTTACCGCTGCTGCTATTCCGCCGGGAGCATCTGTTTTGGTGGTTCACGCGTGCGTTCCGCGCGCGCGCGCGCGTGTGTATGCGCGTGTGTACGAATTCACGGCATATCCGGGGGCCCGTTTTTCTGATCTTGACGTTACAACGCGTGGCGGCCCGAATGCACGGGAGAACCGTGCATTCGTAGCGTTCGGCCGAAACGCGAGCAAAAATATCGTTGTGATCGCTGTAGGGCGGCGGTGCTCGACGAATGGTCCCGCGCAAGTTATTCCCTTTAATATTCTGTTATCGAATCAATAATTGTTCGACCCGTTTGATCCATGTCTTGGTTCACTCTGTGTTTATAAATGGACTCTCTTGGTTATAAAGCGAGATTTTTTAATTTCGTTTTGCGATCTACCGAAAATCCACGGACCGCTCTGCATAAATAATAAACAAAGGGACACGTCACGTGCGTTTATCGAATATTTTTATGCTTTGACTCGAATACTTATGTAACTGATTCGATCGATCTATTTATTTACACGTAATATACGTAATATTCGTAAGGATATATAAAAATACACAAAGGATACATAAATTCTAAAAGGGTCTGCTCATATATCGCTCGTATCACAAAAAATAAATTGCGAGTGTCATCACGTTAATTTTTCCGATACTTCTTATGTATCTCTGATATAACAAAAAATCCTCTAACCGATTCGATTGATTCGTTACCTACTTTTAACGCGGTCGATACTTTTAACCGCGGATCGACGTCCCTGGAGACAGAGCATGATTCCGATGAAAAGCAAAAAGGCTGAAAACGATCGCTATTATTGGCGCGAGAGTGTTGTATCTTATTTCCAAGAAGAAAGGGAAAAAAGGGAATCGGGGTGTCGAGCATTGATACAATTGTACGACGAAGCCGCGGGAGGCTGGCTCGATCGAGAAGGCACGTAAACGGTGAAAGGCGGTAAAATTTCACTTCTCGATTCGTTTGAGACTCCCTCCCTTTCTCCCTCATTGGAGACGTTTATATGCCGATTTCGCGGCGTTGAGACCGATCCAAGGAGGTTTCACGTCAACAACGGGGGGACTGGTTTGGCTTCGCTTTTTAATCCACTCGATCACCTCGAGTCGCCGACTCTTGCTGGAATCTAGGTTTCTAGAGCTGCGACAAATGCAGTCTCGCGCGGCAGGGTTGACGAGATACCATTTTCGACGACCCCGGGTCTAGTCGATACGATTCTTTCTGCGGGAGCTGCGCGAGTCGATACGAGGAAAGCGCGACGGGCATCATCCCCCGTTTATCGAGAGGTATCGGTTCTCGAATACAAAGGTGATTCGTCTCTGCGGTCGGACGAGAGGATAGTTCGTTCGGTCGGTAGAAAAGCAACGCGATCCTAAAGTTTGCATTCTTCGATTTAACGACAGGAAACGGGCCATAAAAACTTATAAAATATTCTGTGGAATATTAATATTAGACGTATTATATAATAATATATATTATACAATATGTAACAATATAGTATTATATAATACGTATAATAATAATAGACGTATTAATAGAATATTCTATGGATCACTTAAATAGACTTCTCTTGTACAAAAGAAAACATGGCAAGAAATGCCGGTATAAATGATACAAACATGTATTACGTATAAGTTGATAAAACAAAAACAATAATATTTCAGAAAATTAGAAGAAGGTTGATCCGGTGTCGTTTACACAATTCATTTTAAACATTATTCTCTCCGCGAAGAAAGCCAGAGAAGGTCATCGTTATGTAATTAGTATACATTTGACTAAGAATTTGCGTCTCCCCGATACGCAATAAATTCAACGAAAGATTATAGAAAACTACATATCCATCTGATCGCGTAAAATGAGATCACGCAAGTTAATACCACGTATAAAAAGTACCGCGTACATAGATGTGTAATTTATCGCGTAAAAAAAGTACCACATAAATGGAGGGATGGGTGTACAACAGATTTGCTCCGAACCGAACGAGTGGCCGCTTACGATTAACTTTAGAGCGTCGTGGTGCTCGTGACTGTTCGAGAAACAAAAAACGAAACCTCATGGTCATTCTTTTTGGTAGGTTCGTTTTGTTCGAAATTGCGTAGCGTGGAATCGACGCAACGTATGTAAATTGCTAAAAATAGCGCGCAATATTATACTGACGTAGCGAACCATTATAATTGAAAGTTTAAAAACGAAGAGAAAGCAAAGTTACGAATGTTCGCTGTACTAATACTGCATTGATCCAATGCAGAATTTTTATATCGTTTTATCGCAAAATTGCTCGCTTCGAGTTGTCTCACTTTTCTATTCGTCAGACCATCTTGGCGTATTAACGATTACCGTTTACCGATTAACGATTACCGTTATCGATACTACTGTAGCGAATTTCAGATTCCTAGATTCCAATAGAGAGAAACTCGGCCAGATTCGTGAAACTCGAGTTCAATTCGATGATTCTAAAATGTCTTTTCGAAAATTTCCTCATAAAATAAAAGTAATGATAGTTATTTTTTTTCGCAAAGAAAATATACTTTTCCTTTCTTCTACGTCCAGTCACGAATATGACCAAACACTTAAAAGCAGACTTAATTTCCCTTTGATTAAACGGAACAATCGCTTTACCAGTCGCGTGACATTTTTCTGCATACTTTCCCTCGACGTTCAAATATCGCTTCTGCCATTGCACATATCAGTAATACCGGTTTTGCAAAAATCTCGCGAACTCGTCCGAAGCGAATTGCGCAAGAAAACTCTCCGCATCGCCATTGACGTTCAACTCCGAACTTAAAATCCCCCTTCAACCAAAAAAAAAAAAAAAAGAAAGAACGAAAAACCAAGAAACAGAATTCGAGAACAAAAGCGCCATTGCCAAGATAGGCGTCGCGTCGCGAAACATGTGCGTATGTACGCAATCCGATTAAAACCTACGCGCGATTAGCGACGCTCGGGCGCACGCACACCGCGAAGGAACGGCGTGAAATTTTCTCACGCGAATAAAACGCGCGCATGTACGTGGAGCGCGCGTTGCACGCGTCACGATCGAAGGTGAGCGCCCACGTGGCGCTTTCGAGGCTGCCTTTTAACGGCGTTTCCTCCGAAACACCCGCCTCTCCCGACGGAGAGAAGAGGCCCCCGTACCCATTACTCGCGATGACACAATAACAACAACGACAAAGGCCGTCGTCGAGGCGCTTACGCAAGGACGCGTGGAAGGTAAGAGGCGACTCCATTAAACGGATATTAGCCGAGAGCTTCCCCCCGCGATTCGTTTGCGCTCGCGCTCCAACGCCGTGCACCGTTTACCATTTACCATTTACCATTTACCATTTACCATTTACCATTGTCCTCTCCCGTTACGCGTTTCTCTTGATTACAATTTGACCACGCGCTACATTCGCCGCGGTCGGACAGACGAATTAACGAGGCTCGAATTAAACATTTAAGCGCGTCTCGAGAGCATGACTGTGAAAGAAAAATTGTATTTGCGCCGGGTTGCCTTTTTGTTGTTTAACGGTATGGGGAAAACATGTATAATTATTAAGTTGTTGTATTATTTAAAATTTGTATTCTAGCATTTGTAGTACATAGAATTATGAAATTCTGTTAATATAAAAATACAACACCTCTCTGTTTTGGGAAATCGGAAAAGCGAATCTCAAGATAAATTAGAACCGCAGGAAAGTCTATGCTTCTAACCGTGTGGAACTCTTCCAGAAATAAATTGTTATAATACCGGAAATAAATATATAGAAAAACAAAAAAAAACTATTAATATCTATGCGACTCGGAAAAACTTGGAAGCCGTTGTCAATTGATCGATAACGGAATGCGTTTCGTTCGCAACTACGGTATGAATTTTCCCACATTTTACGCAGGAGCTTTCGCAACGCTTTCGATGGAGAGCATTTCCATCTCCATGGAAGCTACATAGGTGGTCCGATCTCCAGCAACGAGTGATATACGCGAGGGGACCACCGTTCGAGCGAATAAAGACTATACTTTATTGAAAAGATGTCTCCGAGAAAATCCGATGAGTACGCGTACGGGTTTTAACGTGACGCGCGCGCGGAATACCTACTCGTTTCAATGGCAATTAAGTTGCACTCGGCAAGAATTCGCATTGAGACGTTGCGATAAATATCAGGCCCACCGCGCCAGCCAATAGCGGACGAGCTAGCTAGGCCGGGTAATGTAATAGTTATCCCACCTATCCCCCTCGTTTCCACTTTCTAACTCAACGATGCTTCGCAGCGATATAAACGAAACTGACATTTGTGCAACCTCTCGTACAATGGATCAAAAAATATTTGCATCTGCGCTTTCTCGGGAAGAAATAACAGAAAAGCGGAATATCTCTCATTTCTGCACAATTGTTTTCCCAGAAAAATAAAGGAAGCAAATAGTTTTTTTATACAGAGTCGGTGAAAAAGTTTTTACGCCGTTGGTTTTCCCAGAACGAATTAAAAGGAAAATGGAAAATCTCTGATTTGTGCACAATTATTATTACGGAAAAACGAAGGAAGCAAATAATTTTTTCACGTAGAATGGGTAAAAAAGTATTTACGCCTTCCATAATCCTGGAACGAATTAAAAGAAAAGCGGAAAATCTCGCATTCTTGCATAATTATTGTTCCACAAGGACGAGCAATGTAAAGACTTATTTAACCTACAGTGAGTAAAAAGTGTTTACCCCTTCGGTTTTTACACAACAAATTATTAAAACAAAAATAAGAAATCTTTTATTGCTTCCACTATTGATATAAAAAAAAAACACAGAATGCCAATACTTTTTTAATGAAGAATGTGTAAAGAAGTATTTGCACCTTCCGTTTTTCTGGAGCAAATATGGACAAATATAGATTTTGAAGGTGGTGTATATCAATTTAAAAAAAATAATGAGATATCACATAATTTGTGATAAATTTAGTGTAAGACGAAAAAAAAGAAGGGCAAAAAATGGGCTTGCACCGCTCTCAAAACAAACGGTCCAATTATTAAAACCCCCGAAAAAACGGAATACGTACTGTAATATTGTTTGTAACCCACTCTATGCAAACTGATAAAAATGGCAAACGACGAGATCAAATTTGGCGATCTCGCAAACGGAAGAAAACGGATTTGCACGGAGTACATGCACCGGAATATTCGCCGCGACGCGAAAGATCGAGTGTATCTCGAATGTACGAGAGATCGTGCGCTCCGTACAGGCGGAGCAGAGCGGAACGTTTAAATCGGCGCCACGTCTGCGGCCTCGGCGACGACGTTCACTGTATCCCGAAGAGAAAACTGTGTTAACTAAATGTAATCCAGCGGTAAGCGGTGATTATCGGCTTCTCGCCTCGTAAGAGCGAAATCATTTTCCGCGACTCTGTTCCGTTACCGCGGGCTCGTAACGGAGTCATCGGTAAATTCGTTGCGATCGACGGCCTAATCGACGAATTACAACGGGCTTACACGCGCGGTTTTCTACCTCGTTCTCGATCGCGTCGATGATGCTTGAAAAACAGTTTAACCGCCGCGAAATATCGTACCGATAATTTCGATCGTCGCGCTCTTTACACGGTAGACACCCGTAGTGTGGACAGAAAGTTGTCGGATTAACACTAGAACTACCGACGATTAATGCATATCTATATTTCTATAATTTTTGTTTACCACTTTTACCGATTATTATATAGTTGAAAAGTACATGCTTAAAATTATACATATTCACACTACTTAGAAATCAATTTTCGTTCCTGTATTTAAAAATGGTAAATTAGAGTAGACTTAAACAAAAATTTAAAACCAGTCGAACTGACAGGTCCGGAAGTTCTAGTGTTAATAGTTCTGCCTAATAGTTGGTTTTGGGGTTGACCATTTATTTATTGCACGTTATCGTAAAGCGATACACGCACCGAATCTACGTGAAAAATTGGATCTCGATTGTTACTCTTTGATATTTCATTTCACTCGTTTACGTTTCATTTCGATTTCTAAATAAGGGAGTCACCCGTGGAATTAAATTTTGTTGATAATTAAGCAAAATCTGCTGAAGAGATATTCGAGACGTTGCGTTGAGCTTATGGTAATGAATTTTGAGAGCAAACTACCATATTTCAGTCGTGCACCGTGGATTTAAAGAAGGAATGGAAAGTAGAAAACATACGGAACAAAGGCACTTAAACCGCTGACAACGTATTGCCAGGATGCGTTTGATGCTAAATTGATCGTAAATTCATTCCGAGCTCCATAGAAACATAATCGCTCTACAACGCTATGTACAGTATAATTACTTTACGATGCTTGTACGAGAACTTTTTGCAGTTACGCTATGTCCACGTAATAAGGTTCTTGTTTAATATTTTCCCCGTAACTATTACCGCGATTATAAGAAAAGCATTTACGTTCCGATATAGATTAACGCGTACTCGCAACATTACTTACATTTTGTAAAAAAACTCTAGAAGCAGCTGTTCGTTTTAATCGGTGTAATTAATACCAGAGAACTGTTACTCATTTTGAATGTTATGCGCGTTCAACGTTGAAAAATCGTGTCGTGTTTAACGTAGTATAAAATCACCGTTACTAGAATTTGTTTGCTATTTTGCGATAATTACGTGTCACATCCAAGAAATATGAAATTACCACTTTCTAATATCCACGCCAAATAATACATATATCCCATGATCTCTATTGCTACTTGGTAATACAATTACTGTTGATAATATGGTAGTTATACAGATCACAGTAATCCGAAATACCAACGAATTTTATGATGGCAGAATCATTCCCAAAAATGTAAATAATACGCACTAAACGCATTAAATAACCAATGAATCATGATTAATTGTTCAGTATAATACCCTTCGAGAATCACCGTAGAAATATCGTAATTGAAATTTGAAATGTAAGATGTCAAAATTAAATTAATATTAGCAATAATCGCGCACTCTGAATCCGTTTCCCCGCGCGCAGTCGAGATATTTTAACTGACAAACATTAAAATTCGGAATCATCGCGAACAGCTGTACTACGTATGCCTTCTTTAAATCTTGGTTTAGAAGCGTTTCGAAATATCCTCTTCGATCGCGCCAACTGTTCTCTTTTAGCCACGTCCGTTTTATTATGCCTGCCATGATAAAAATGAAAGAATCGTGACTCGTTACTTCTTCTCATCCGTCCGCTATTACCGATATCTCTCGCTGCACACGTGAAAAAGGATCGAACTTTATTTCTCTCGCGGAAAAACGTTAAATAGACGTTTGCAGCGTCCGTGATGGATATCGGCGAATGTTATTCTCGCCGGGCAGAAGGCATCGTTAACGCGATACGCGTAAATGTGTAGCATTAAGTAGCCGCTAGGTAGCGATTATCGAGACAGAAATTCTCTCGGGTGGTATGGTGTAAGCTATGCCTATAGCGCCAACAGTTGCGTTAGAGGCAAGTTAAACGGCGTTCCTTCTCATTGAGCACGATTGCGTACACACCTCGTTAGATTAACTGGAAAGGTGAAGGGGCAATGGAGCGGGGGTGTATTCCAAGGCCGTTATTCTACCGATTCGGCCAAATCAAATCCAACGTCTCGATTCGCTGGCTTCGCGACGGAATAATAGAGAGAACATTGAACTGAATTTGCGATCCTCGGAAGGGTTAGTTATGGTAGAATCCCTTTTCGAAAATTTCGGCAGCAAACGTTTTTGTACCGTTGAAAGTAAACGGGTGAGCTTCGGGTTACGAGAGAGCCAAGGAATCTCCTTTCGCGTGGTACAAAGGTTATTTAATTTTGTTTTCCTTTCTAATCGAGTTAACGGAGAAAATTCTAGTATCGTGGACGTAGCCAAGTTAGAACTGGTGAAAATCTATCATTAGATATCCATTCTATCTTGTTTCCAATGGCGGTAGAATCTTTTTCTAGAATTTTTCTAGAAACAAAGTAAATATAGATCAGTTCTCACGTGGGAAGGGAGTTTCAAGATTCCTGGTTCCCGTAGCACGGAGCTTGTTTATATCCGCTTTCTATGTTAAACAAATGTTTGGAGAAAATTTTAGTACTCTAGATTTCATTACTATTCTAATTTTGTATTCTGTTTCTTAAAATAGTGTAAATCTTATAACTTTCGTTGCAAGTACAATGACTTTCTCTAGCACAAAGCTCGATTATGTGGACTTTCATTTCTTTACCGTGTTGACGCCGGCGTGTACCACCGGTGGCTCACGCTTGGATGTCCCATCCATCGGACGGCGTGTACTATCAAGTAGTACGTAGTTTATTAAACGCGTTCGGTAAATTCACTAATCATAAAAAAACATACGATCAATTAAGAGACACGAAACGATTCGATCACCGCGAAATTCGTTTCAATTCTTGATTGCGGTACATTCGAAAGATACTTTCAACGATAGTAATAATAATAATGGTAAAATCTTTTCCATGCATGCTTGTACAAATGATATCAAACGTTACGAGACGAAGAACAAGCCCCTTTCTCGTGGCATAAAAACCTCGGTAAGATATTATTATATCACGGAGTTATCAAAAGCACAGGAACGTCGCAAACTCACCCAAGTTTTCCACGTCACATCGAATTTCCGACTCACCCTTGCGAGTCGATCGCGAGACTCGACATCTCGTGACATCGAAAGATGTTCGACTTACCTGCAACAAAAATAAATAATTTTCAGTTTGAGAGATCTTTCCGCGAGGGGGAAAGTGAAAACGTTGCGCGACCGACGCAAAAGAGAACGTTAAATAAAAAAATTAAAAAGAAAAGACCAGTGGCCGAGCTCTCCAGTGGAAACCTCCACGTTGGCGCCTCGGTTAGCGATAAACGATGGTTTCACGGGTAGAAAAGGCCGATAATTATACGGAAACATAATTATCCGAGTGCGTGGAATCGGACGAAAGCCCCGTGAGCGACGTACGTCCCACACGACGATTTCACGGCATCCAGGTCATCACCGACCAATCGTCCCACACGAAAATATTCCATGCGCGCCTGTGTGTTTGCGCGTTTTCTGACGCGTATGCGTGAGCGCCTACGAAATCAGGAACTGGCCGATAATTCCTTAGCGTTGCGAATTACTATCGCGAAGCGTTATCGCGTAAACTTAACCGTTTCGTGGGAACGTTAGTCTCCTGGGCTTTAGGTGAACGTAAAGACTAGTACGAAATTATAGTTAGATTTCGGTTTCGATTAGAGATGAATTCGATGAAATTACACTTCGGTTTCGAGTAAAGATCAGTTTGAAATCAGCTATCAAAATTGGTTGAAAATGAAATGTCAGAGAATATTGTCAGTGCAAATCAGAAACCGGTTGAAAATTACGTTTCATTTTCTGTTCCGACTTGATTCGAACCGGTTGAACCTGCGCGTACAACCTGGTTCAAAAATTTAAATCGATTCAATTCCCTCCTCGATACTCGAGAAAGAATTATTCGAATTATCGCGCATCCCGATTGCCGTGGAACTTACCGTCGAGCCGTGTTTGTTATTCCCGTAGCGAGCTACGTTCGATACGCAAAATGGGCTGCGTAATATATGCAAAACGCTGATCGACCTATCGGAAGAGGAAACGACGGGATCGTTCGATTTCAACGGAGGAGACGCTGAGAAACGAGGACACGTCCCAACCTCGGAAATGAGAACGCAAAAGCGTACGGTTTACGAACGGGGAAACGACAGTTAGGCAGTCATCGTGTCATCGTTTCATCGTTTCAGGTACTCCATAGAACCACTCGTCGTCTTTTAACAGGTCGAGAGCTCGTTTCCGATCTACTTTCAATCCTTCGCATGCGCGATTCTCTCATTTTCGTGCCTACGACCGATTCGATCGTGCGTTTGTTTTCGTTTTAATTTCAATCTCGACGCTCGTTGGAAGACGAGAGGCGACGCGCGGTATCCAAATAAAAAAATAAAGGTTTTAAGCGCGACCATAAACAGATAAGTAATGGAAAACATATATCAAAGATTTATTTTATATCAGAATAATGAGCAAAGTTTTCGAAGTACCTATATAACTTTAATTATATTTCAGTTTCGACTCTAAACCAGAAACCGGTATCAAATTACGCTTCGATTGCAATTTGAAACCGGATCGAACTAGTTTGCGAAGTTCTTTCATTGTTTCTTCGGAACCAATGGAATTAGGTAATTATCGTGAGGTTTCGTTTCGCATTTTAGAACCAAAGTCAAGGCTCGGTTCCGAATTGAAAATTAAACTGAAACGTAATTTCGATCCGATTTGTACGCGTCGATACGTACAGCTTCCAATTTAGGGATTCGATTTGGTTCCAGTTCAAACCGGTTTCAGTCAATCCGAATGAATCCGAACTCTTCAGAGATGCGGATCCGGAGAGATTTTAAAAAGTGGATGCGCCAAGTATATGTATGCGTGGAGTATGCAATACGTTCGTGTATGCGTAATTTTAGAAAAATATATAACATCTACAGTATAATGTAAAGCGTGCAATATTAAACGATAGATTTTTAACACTGAAACTACCAAACCAGTTCTATTGACCGGTTTTAAATTTTCATTTGAATTTTCCTCTTTTAAGTACAAAAAAGCAGATATTTTTAAGTAGTATATATACGTGTAATGTTATGTATACATATACTTCTTAACTATATTAAAATTTTTTAAAGCTAAATTAGTGTGCTTCTTTTATCGCATAATCTTATGCGAATACAGGTCGAAAACGGCAAACATGAATCCCGCGCGCGACGTATTGGACCGATTTCAAGAATTGGATCCCGGATATCCAAATCTCGTGAGATTATCTTTCCAAGAGCCATAGTTCGAATAATGCGAACCGACCTTAAATTTGTCCACTATAAACGATCGATTTCGCGGTTGCTAATTTATTTCTGCGCGGAACAGAATAAATCATGCGACGCGATTTGATTCGGCTGCTCGCGGTGTGTCGAAGTAATTTGTTTCGATTTCCAATCGCGGTGTCTTCGATCCAGCGACCGACTTCGACATACAAAAAAAAAAGGATAACTTAACGTGCACGATCAGAAGTATAAATTAGTACGCGAGGTGCGAGGAAAAAATACCAGTATCGAACGTGGAAAAACGAGAGCGCGGCTACAGAAAAGAAAACGGGTGGTGCAGTTGCACGATATCGAGGAAACATCTTTTTCTAAAACCACACGGGCGTATGTTGACACGATCACAAAGATTTTTCTCGTCTCTCGTTCCATCCCTCTCTCTCTCTTTCTCTCTTTCGATTGCGAGGTATGGGAGAAATTGATTTCGAAATCGACCATCGCCGCAAAGAGAGAGAAACCGCAGAAATTGGCGACTGCAATTGCAATCGGAGATCGAATTGGTTGCTCCAGACGTACGTCGATACGTCAAAACATTAATACGTCCGAACTCCGTCTGAATAACCATAGTTCTTTCTGAGAATGTTTTCGGCTAACAAACGAATGGTATTAGATATTAATTATATTAAAAAATAGTCTATATCTATGTTGTACCGTGTGTGGCCTTGCAAGATTTTTCGGGCGATCTTATTTATCACTCTGCTATAGAGTTCATTTTTCTAACTATTCAGGTTTTGAAGTAAAGAGTTAGAAATATTGTAACTTGGTATTTTTGATTTCGTAAGCAGTGGTTCGAAGGATAGAAGCGACTTTTAGATCCAATACTAACAATAACTTAATATTTTAGCGCAAAAAATTCATTCTCGTTAAATCTCGATACCGCGAAAATCAATACACCGAAGGTCAGTTGAAGAAAAATAATTTAACGCAAGAGAGCGTTCCGAGGGAGACCCAAGTTTTAGCGTTAAAAAACCCTTACCGTGGGGAGAGGGGTCGCGGTTACGACACTGCCGATATCTTTTCCTACAGGAGGCACTAAACGAAAAGGGTAATAAATCGAGCGAAATAACTGGCCACACCTGTACACGCTACAACCACCGTAGGTAGAGGCACGCAATAGTCTCCCCCGAGTGAACGGTCACCCGCGCTCACACGGAACTTTTGCAAAACTATATTTTATCCCGGGACGGACGCGCGATTTGCGCGAACTCGCGAGAGTAAACCTTGGCCCTCGAAAAATCGCGCGAGAAAATATGGGTGAAATCGGCTCGCGCGACTATTCCGCCCACTCGTCCGCGCCACGCCGCATTTATTTCCCCCAAGTTTGACGTTCCTCGCGTTGGAATGCGGTGCACTTACGATTCGCCGTCGTATCCTATTTCATAGTTCGAACTGTCTCAGGTGTGACTCTTTTTGCGCACTAAAAACTTTTTCGCCTCTACGCCGAGCCGCGATATTATTTGCATTCGAATTGCGCTCGGTTATTAAAATCGCCGGCGCGACGAAGCGAAACGGTCCCCGGATTAGGGCTCCGACACGCCAACGTGGATTTCGCCTCGCGCTATGCGCGTGTCACGGTAGTGTCGACGAATCGTTGTTACCATGAGAATCGTATGGGCAACAGAGTTTTTGTTTTCGCGCGTCGGATGCGTCGCGTCTAATCGAGTTAGCGTGGCGCCGTTACAGCGATTTTGACGCGCAACGGCAACGAGCGATTCCGCTGCTGAAGGTAAAACGCAGTTACGATCGTGGAACGCCCCACGTTCTCACTCGAATGTGCCACGTCTTAAGGCAACTCCACAGTATCGCGGTTTTGATATTTGTTGACACGTTGAACGCTGCGCCACCCATACTGCTGTGGCACGCGTCTTTCTGTACGATAGTAACGGAATATTAAGTTTATTACTATTCATGTTAAGGTTATTAACGTGCGTATTACACGAGTTACTCGAGTATGGCTGGCGCGGTGTTCAGTGTTAACACCATTAGTACCGCACTTATTGAAAAATCTTTCTTGAATCTCGGTATATACCTCCTTGGAGCGCACAGTATCTTTAAGTTGCACGTTAAGACACAAAATGGAGCAAGTTTCAGTTTATTTGATGAGAGTTCTTTTTCCTGAATTTATGTGATAAGGATTATCAAATTAAATTTTACAATCAATTTATATATTCTATTATAGTATATACCATCGATTATAAACAAAGAAACTTTAAAATATGGGTTTGAAAGAATTAAAAATACAAAATGTTAAAAACACGGCAAAAATGGTGCCGGGCGCATTACTATGTGATTTGTGAGACCGCGCACAGCAGAGGGTTAAGGGTGCTCCACACTACCGCGATTTTGACGAACGACGAAAATGAGCAATGTCGGTACTAAATGCAAGGAGTATGTCTGGGTATTAAACGCGCCACACTCGAGCGGAATAAACTATTATATAAACATTTCTATTATCCATGAAAAGTAATACTGTATAATTAAATTAAACAATCGAGTCGCGTGCCATACGAAACCATGGTAACCGCCAGACGTTACTAGACTCGACAACACTCTTTGACGCGAATTAACCCGGGTCGAGTAATCCTAAAGCTGAAAGCATCAATGACAGAAACCATAAAAAAAAAGTTACCCGTACCGCCTAGCCTAATCGTCGGGTCGCAATGGAACCCTTCTATACCGACTCGAGTTTAATCGAGTTTAGCTGTGGAATATCGTGCGTGCGAGCTGGCGATTGCGTGCGAAAGACGCACACGAGACGGCTCGTCAGCTGTCAGTCCTCGCAAGGAAGAATGTGCGTGTCGAGGGGAACGAATTCTCGCCTTTCAGCTGACGAGCGGCTTCTGTTTCTGTTGCCAGGCTAGGAAGAGTCCTCGAATAAACGCGATAACTTTTCATGGTAATTCTTTTTAGCTAATTGCAAGCTGCGAGGCGCGCACGAAACGTTGAATACCGGTGGCGAGAATGGAAGCAATTTCCTTTGAACGTAACGCCCGTAGGCGCGTATAGATTTATCGTTTCGCGCATCGATTACTTTTCCGCCGCTATGTTATTGAAAAACTTTATGCAAACGTTGCCACGATTTATGAATATTCCCGATATTCCTTCCGCTTTTCGGAAATTGCCGAATGTTTCGCACGCTTCGCGCGTTCCACGATTACACTCGACCGCCTCGCGTGTATTACGCGCAACCGAACTTTAATTGCACTGGGAAACTTTCACGCGGCAGACGTCATTAATTGGACGCCCGAGCGAAGATCGTCGGACGGGTTTCGTGGACTTCTTGCTTGGCGATTCGTTATCGTTTGCAAGGTGGACTCGTCATTCATTGACGACGTTTCGTTAGCCAAGCGTTTCTCGTGTGAATCAATCCCGCGATAAGTGGACAAATTTATAAACATAGCTTCAAAAACGGATTTCATAAAAAACAACAACTGCGATTTAAGATTGTACGCTTGATCTTGTCCTAGTTCGGTTGTACTTGGAGCAACAATTTCCTTAACACTAGAACTTGCAGACCAGCCATTTTGACTGGTTTAGAATTTTTGTGTAAGGCTAACCAAATTTACTATTTGGAAGTGTATGAACGAACATTTATTTTTCATATATAAAAATTGGTAAAATTGGTAAAAAAAAGAATTGTAGAAATAGGTATATATGAACCGGTAGTTCTAGTGTTAAAGATATATCTTTCCGAATACGAAACGACGTATCTCGTATTTCGACTTACCGTTTCGTAGATACAGAATTTTATTAAAGTATACGCTTCAAATGTTAGACGATTGCAGCACTATCAATTTTGAGAATTTTTAAAAATCCCTTAAGGGCGAACATTTGGCATAAATGTTTCTCAGGCTAGTTTTAGCAATTATACTACGAAGTTATATATTTATTCAACCACTGACTACGGCATCTTCGGTTAAATGTTTCCTTCATAGTATATATTACTACCGTCCATACCTTATTTAAAAAAAAAAGAACTTTAGTTCCCACCACCCCCAACTCTTACCGTACTATCAAACCAATACACCGCAACGTTATTTACAAAAATACTCATCCAAAGAGCAATCTCGTTCGCGAGGGATGACCAACCGAACAAAACACAACGAATCGAAATCACCCGATATCTCCTCAGGGGTCAGGGATTCACCCTCCGTCCGTCGATCATCGTAGACGTCGCGCCCTTTAACGTACGATCAAGCATCAAGGGCGCGCAAAGTGCAACGGCGTGTTACCCTCTGACACGAATGCCAACCACGGTTCCGATCGAACGTCTCCCGGATCGATTGACCCGCATTACGTTACAAGGGCCCGTCCGCAGCTGGCCCTGGCGTTTACTGCCGTGTACCGCGCGCAACGTGTACACCGTCGAATCTGGGACAGCGAAAGAGAGAGGACGGCGGTAAGGCGATACGGTCGGGCTACATCGATCGCGGTTGGACGACGGTAACTGCCCCGAGGGACGCAAACTCGCCCTTGGGATTCCTGCGAGGCGTGGGTGATACCCTTTTTTTTCTTCTTCTCCGACCATCCGGAGACGGTTCGCTTCGATCGCTGTCGACTTCGCTATTGAAACGCGCGTTCGTTCGGACAGCGTTCCGTCATTTTTGCATTTCCGAGTTTTAACAGTACTGTTGCGCGAAATGTTGCGCGTGACGCGTCGCGAAGGTATAATGAAATAGAATAGTTGGGAATGTTTGCAAGTTTCTTTTAACGCACCTTGCGTGTTTAATGTTTAGATTGATTTAGTGTTTTTTTCCGCGAAATTTTTAACTCTTCTAATAAACGAGCAGAAAAATATCGCCATTAGCTTATTAAAATTATATTTGTTACATATCACGGTCGATTAAAATTTCTATCCAATACTTAAATAGAAAAGACACAACTAACTATGAGCTAATATTTATTAAAAACGAGGCAGAGACGTGTCACTTCGGAGACGGCTACTAACAGATTTCAGAAGCGTAGCTGTTAAACAACATCGATCTCGGTGCTAAGAAAAGCCTACCGAACTGTAAGCGCTCGGTACTCTTAAAGCAAAATACTTCATCCGTAGAAATCGCATGTTCGTAACAAAACAATTTCCAATACAGAGTTCTACGCAATACACCGGACTGCGAATATAACACGATACAGAGTACGCCAAAGTGAGACCGTACCGACCGCCATTTGTGAAATGGGATAGCGTGGGTACCGGTTGTGGTTTTTTGTTTCATACTTTTTCTTTTTTTCCCTTTTTACTCGTAAGGTTAAGATTGCAGGGGATATTATAAAAGTGGACGCGGCATTGAATTCTTTCTTTGTGCGCACGTATTACATATTTTTTTCTCTCTCATGTTTTCTGAAACTCGTACGATAAATCGCGAACATACACGTATCATTACGGTTTATAAAATTGACTCCGTTCTGGTTTATAGTGGGGGGTAAAAGTCATTCTTATTAATTGATTTCATATGTATAGCCTGAGAAGTTTCGTATAGTTTCGCACCTCAAGTTTATCACATTTGTCAATTTCATTATTTAATTAACACCATTTTAATTTGGTCATTCAATTTAATTTAACATGCAAAAATTATTGGAATTTCAATATTACAGTGGAAGCCGCTTATGATGATCACTATGGGACCTGTAACTTTTGATAACAATAACCGGCTCATAACGTTATGCAGAAGATATAAAAAAAACATATTATTAAACACAAATTATTACAAAATAATAAACCTACTTATTTTTCTCCAAAACTACATATTTGTAGTAGTATAATTCTCAGCACTGATAACAATAGCCGAAGTTTGATTATAATAAGCGGATTATTTGAAGTAATTTCATATGACACGGGTTTGGGACTAACCGACTACGATAACAGTAACCGATTGACAACATTTTAAATCGATTATTGTTTTCGCAATCGGTTGGTCCCGAAACCACATACTGTCAAATTACTAAAAATAATCCGGTTATTATAATTAAACTTCACCTATAATTATCAACTCTGATAATAATGATTACGACACGATTATAGCATCCGGCTTCCACTGTATTTACAACGCGTAACGAAATATATTCTAGCCCCACTTTCGAATCGCAAGAACGCTCGGAGGACGGAAATAAAAATGAGCAACGGCAAATCGAATAAAGAAGCGGTGACAAAGTTTGCTATCGTTACGCTAACCGGAAGACGTTCTACAAAATCTGGGGTCTCCCGAGTCCGACGCGCTCGTTGAACTTATCGTTTCATCTAAATCCCCAAGAGTGGCGAACTAAGGATCTCCCCCGCATCTAAACGCGTGCGTTTCACGTTTATCGAAGGAAAGTTTCATGGGAGATGAAAGATAGCGCCGAGGAAAGCCAAAGATGTAATCCCACGAATCGATGTATTACCTTGAAAACGGGGCAATAGTAGGTTACGGGTTACGGAGATGAGGCTACTAGGCTGTAATAAATATCTTCCTACGATAACTGCGTTTCACCTACTAACGGCATTCATGCGAGAAACAATTGTAGCATCGTTAGCGTCTTGGTCCATTCGGGTGTATGCAACGGCGCGAAGTGGTGAAGCAAAAGAAAAACAGAGATCGCCCGAAAATGCGGGGAAAATTATATTAACGGCGCAATGTACCGAACCCGCTCTCCTCCTTTTCTAATCGTACGTTAGTTCTAAGATTAGTATAGTAAATATTTTGTGCATCGCAGAAATCGTCCTGGATCCTGAATCACTACTCCCTCGTGTACTTATCACTTAGTTTATCGTCCAAATTCTTAGTCTTCTCCGCTTTTACTTTTGTACTAAAAACATCTTACTCATCATCCCACCCACATCCTTTTTCGAAAGATAACGGCCCTTCGTCAGAATACTTTTAATATCCCAAGTGAGAATACTTTTAAACCTCAATACTGAATATCCTCGAAATCCAAACTGTTAACATCTTCGTAATTTATTCAAATCTAAACTTGTACTACTCAAGTCACGAATATTGAAATAAAACCTTCAAATTTTGGTTTGTCAAAAACTTCGAAGTCCAGTTTTTGCACGACCACCCATTGTGCATTAAAACGGTTAATTCTGCAAGAACATCGCGGATTTCTTTGAATTACTTGAAACGCGTTATGTCACGAAAATAACTCGTTAAAATACGAATAATTTAAATACCTCGGTAATACGCCTCGAGTACCACGGTATTAACGCTAGAACTGCAGACAATTCATTTGTACCTATTTTTACAAGGTCGTTGTCAAAATGGTTATTTATAACAATAAAATAAAATTGATACAAGCTGGTTATTTGTAAAATACGGTATGGAAGGAAAAGAAACCTTCGCTCATATTTTTTAAATTTTTACACTGTTAAAAAGTATGTATATACTATTTAGAAATTAGAAATACAGTTTCTTTATACATTAAAATGGTAAATTTATTATGAAAATTTATTACCGATTAAAATGATTGGTTTGGTAGTTCTAGTGTTGATTATTTCCCAATTTAACATAATTACGATGACGGTAAAAAAGGTATATTTCTTTTGTCCACGTCAAAATGTGGAAAAAAGCATACTTTGCCTACATCTGTTTAGTAATTATCATAAATAAAATAAAATACCAAATTTCAATTGCAATAAAAGGATTAGTCGGTGATTTATGACATTACGAAGAACTGTATAATCCACTGGACCGAGCTTAGGTGAATTTGTCACTGATTGGTCGTAATCCACGCCTTCGTCCATTTTTCTAATTGTAAATCACCTAACGATCACTGGGAATTTTGAAATCACACTCAGCCCCAGCGGGGCGAAGTTTATTACCGACGCGTTCGGTAAAGTAGCCAATAACGTAACGTACGTAGCTGCGTTTTGTTTTTCTCCCAGCTAATTTACGCATGTCCCAGAGGTAAAAACTCTCCAATAGGCACGCGAGAAAGCGTGATCCAATTCAGAAAATTAAATCGCGTAATCCCTCGCTTCGGAGATCACGCGATGCCGTAGCGATAATCCGTGATCTAAGAATCTCGCGTGTTTCTCGTTCTTCGCGATGCGCAGGCAAATTACGCGTCATAATCGCTCGCGTAATTGCAAAATGTGTGTGTGTGTGTGTGGGGGGGGATAAAACGAGCGAGAGGACTACCGGCTTCCCGAGAATCTATTCTCCGACTCTCCATCCGCGCCGCGACGGGGATTGTCGGAATATCGAGGGAAGGATCTAGAGATCCAAAATTACCCGCGACAAGTCGCGCCGGGGCATTGTGGCCCAGATATTTCGGCGAGAGACGCAACGGGAGAACCGCGGATACGATTAACCTCTTACATTAGCTCCTGTACGTTGGTATAGTAGCTTTCACGCACGTCGTCTTTTCGAACGATACGCCACTAAAGTGGCTCGCTGTGCATTTAGTTCTGTGTAAATTATTGCCTCGCTCCTTCTATTATTTGTTCGCCCACGCGAGATTTCGTGACTACGTCAAAGCTATCGTTAACTATTTGACTACTATGAACGAGTATAGGCGTCTGGTGAAGACTTTTAAAAGCAATGGTCGTCGATGTTTAACCCTCTGATTACGAAAGGCGTGTATATACGTCTTCTAAGTTTTCTTACTACACACATCTACCGTTTTTCCAAAATGATCTTGCCATATAATATAAGGCAGAAGGCACATCTTCACAATACAAAAATTACAGACCGACAGATAATTATAACATCCGAGTGTAACAAATGAAGTTCGGTCCTCTCAATCGTTCTAAAGAACGATATAATCGATTAACTTTTGAAACTCCCAACTTCGTTAAACAAATCCAACAATAACTACAAATAGCGAAATATCGGCAACTGTATCGATGTTCGCATATTTTTGTTGCGCATCTATGCGAATGAAATAATAAGCGTCGCGAAGCAACAACCGACGCGCGAATATCGTCCGTTACGTATCGATGGTTCCGTGCGAGAGTGTGCCACGGTCAAAGGGTAATTCGCGTCAAATTGCGCGATACCGAATAGAGAAGTATCAGCCCGCGAGCCTTGGGGACGAATGTGCTCACCTCTCTCTCCCCCTGTTTCTAACGGCGAGCTATGGGAACCGAGATAAGGGTGCGTGTCGTTGCGACACGTTAGAAAATGCGGGCAAGGTTGTTCCCTTTCCAATGCGCGCACCACAATGGACACGCGGAACCGCAACGATCGACGATAGGTACGGCTTACGAAGTCCGCACACCCGGATAGAGCTAGGCCAAGTTACTTTCGAATGATTTCCGAACATCTCGCGTGGTTGCGATGCAAACGAGCAAGCGCGAGAGGATCCTTTTAACCAGTCGTTTGGTTGGTTTGTAGGTGTGCGGAATACAAATTGTCCGCGATGAATTCGACTCCGTTCGTTCCGCGATACCGCGACTTTTGTTTCAATTTTGGTACGAATAAACACTTCTGTACACGAGCAGACATTTCAATTTCTGTTTCTCTATAATAGATAGTGAGTTAGATGCGGAGGAATTTTTTAGACACTTGAGAAACAATGATTTTTCTTTCTTCTGGCGTAAACTTATTTATCTCCGTTCTTACACGACAAAAAAATTGGGTAGAATTAGAAATAAATATGGATGAGAGTTTTACGTCTCAGGAAAGACGAAATTCCCCTTTAGCGTCGGATAAACATTTTGATCTCTATCTCTATTCCTCAAACAAATATCGTGGAACTAAACATAACTCTGCGTAAGCCTCGCGTTGCAAGAGAGACACGCGAGACTCTCCTCTGTCTTTTGAAACAAACCTCGTCTACGTTTGTACGAATTTCCGCAGAATTTATCACGAAAACCGGTAAGACGGATCGTAATTCGACTCAATCGAATTTCCCGTATTCGCGAGAGAGCCTCTAGCCGCTCGCGCACAAAGCGGAATTCGAGCGACGGAAGATCTACGATGCCTCGAAGCGAGAATAATTTGGATCGATTCGCTGATTCCGATACACTCCATTTCAGGACGTGCGCTCCTGCGCATTTTTTGCCCCTCTTCGTCCTTTTTTGCGGTCCCGAGGAAGAAGAAAATGCCCACAGTCGATTCGTATCGTCGTTTCGCCGTCGCTCTCGCTCGACTTGGCCGACCTTCACCCGGCCACCGTAGCCATTATGCTCGTTACACACCGGTCGCGGTTGTAATTTACGGTTAACCGAACGGAAACCGAAGGGGAGCGACCGCGTTGTAACGAGGTCGGTGCGTATAGGGTCTTAACGAACAGGGAGTCTCTCTCTCTCTCTCTCTTTCTCTCTCCCCCTCCCCCTTTGTTCCTCTTGGTTCTTCGGTGACATCGCGTGCGCCCATGAATTCATCGAGAACCCCTCTCCCCACTCCTCTCCACCTTTCTTTTTCAGAAACTCACGGAAGGAATATTAACCGTCGAGCAACCGTGAGAGTAAAGTAACTCGAGACGAGACGAGACGAGACGAGACGATGATCTTTTCATCGACGCACGGAAGAAGTTGGGTAAATTAGCGAAGATTTAAAATCGCGGGTAGTTTCATTCATTTTTCAACAACCACGAACATTATTATAGAATCGTGAAATTACTGGCTAATTGTAGGTAAATCGATGTAGCGGCGCGGCGGCACCATGAATTCTACTCCGCGTATACTTCGGTAATAACAATAGTATCGATAAAATTATTATAACTATAATATTTTATTATCCTCGAAGTATGGACGGAATAGAAACCCTGGCGCCGCCGCTACATCGGTTTTCTCGGGCCTTAATTCCACGATTCTATAATTGACCGACTGAGAATCATAGTGCTGTAACTCGATCTTTTATTTTTGTCGGCATGCACCACTATGATCCTCGGACCCTCGATTATCAATGCCGGATATCGCGCGAGGGATCGTGGAGGCTGAGAATCGCGGCGGTTGTACCTAAGCCGATAAAAATTCAATATTGAGTTACGCCATTATGATCCTCGGTACCTCGATTCTTCCTAAAGACAAAAGAACATTTGATGCGCAACGAAGTTAACGCTGAAACTACCAAATCGTTTTCTTCTTCATCTTGGATTATATTTTTCATCCTCGTTCTATCGTTGCTAACCAGAGACGCGTGCAAGAATGTAATTAGGCACAGATCGGATATCTTTTTTTCTTTTTATCGGAGATTAGGAGCCCACCGAAGAAATTCATGGGAGTGACTTTAGCTAGACGCGTAAGATAACATTCGGATGTAATTCAGGTATTTATGTAGATACGCCATGTACTTGAATATGCTCGAAAGTTCCGGACAGTCGGAGAGAGGAAAGACGTCTGAACGTGAAAGACGGTCAAACAAACGCATTCTAATAAACATAGAAGCTCTAATTGAAAGTATGTCGAATGTTTAACACGTTCGAAACCAGCTGTACCGCCGGCGGTACATGACCGGCTTGTGCACACTAATAACAATACTTCAGCCGTAACTTTAAGGGAAATAACAATACGCGTTCTTGTTTTGAGCCTTTTGTATTAACAACCGAAGTGCAATTGTAAAATAAGTAACATGCGATTGAATTCAAATCAGAGCCGTCAGATGGGAGAAAGTACGAATAGCAGACCGGCCCCGCTTCGAGGAAAGCAAATCCAGGCCCCTTCGCGAACGCGTTAACCCCTTTTTCGATCGTGTATCCTTCGTAGACGCGTATACGCGTCCATAGCGTGCAAAGGATTAACCTTTATGTGACTGGAAAGGTACCTGGGCACTGTTTCAGTTTTTTCATTTATTTTTCTCCTAAATTTTAGTATGTATGATTTATATTATCAAGAGACAAGGTCTTGTTTAGGGCCAAGTACAAGTACGCGGGAACTAGACATATCTTTTCCTTAAAGAACGAATGGGTGTTTTCGAGGTGGTCAGTCAAACCATATTAAAAAATGCATTTTTTTTATATAATATAAAACCGATAAACTCACAATAATGAAGTAATTGACGGGAAAACCACAGGTAATAATATTGCATTTACCCGAGTACCTACACGGTCATTATAAGTGTTATTTTTCCCAGTCACATAAGGTTAACAGAAAGTTAACAGAAACGATTCGTTGTTATCGAGATAGAAGCAGCTTCTCCATCTGCACGCGTTAATGCGTACAAACGTGACCTGTCGCGAAGATACTTTACATTTTACGCAAAACTATCGAATTTACGAGACAAAGAGAGAGGGGTGGGAGGATGGGGGAGGGAGGCGCAGGAGAGAAGAAGATAAACGCGAGCGAGTGTCCGAGACACGCGTGGGCGGCGAACAGGGTACGGAAGAGACCGGTAATCCGATTTTCGAGGATACGACTGGTTTTATGAAAACGGGAGGAGGGGATCCACGACGGTGGAAAAACGCGAAACGTGGACCGGTCGAATGCGAACGCGAAACCGGACGAGGATTCAAACGGTTCGCCCCGACACACCCACGCGCGTTTGTTTTTGCGATCGCGCGTTACTTTCCGTCTCGACATGCGTTGGGCGAATCTCGTTCGCCGGACGGACGACGCGCGATGGTTAAAAAGAGCAAACGCCGAATGTTCGATCGCGATTCGGTTTTAATTTAATCGGAATTGAGTGTATCCTGCATATGCAAATGTGCTCGATTGGTCGATCAATTTCAGAGTCTCAATGTTGAGATCATTTTTGAATTCATTGGCTCGTTCTTGCCGTGTTGTTTCTGCGATCGCGAAGTCGGTGAAGGTTGAAAATAAATCGGCGATTTTTCGTTGATAGTTTCACTTGAAATTGATTTTGCATTCAAAGTATTTCTGGGATACGCGCACGAGGGAAGATGTAAATATGCTCGGTACGTCGATGTTGTGTTTGCAATTGCAAAGTTGACGCGGTTTCAAAATATGTGATTTGTCGTTAATCGTTCTATTATAAACTATTAATTTTATTTCATACGTGTTCGTTATTACCACGTTATTTTTGCGATTGTCCTGAAACGAATTTTGAAAAAAACGTAGCGATTTGTTGGCCATTTGCGTTCGAGTTTATTCAAGTATTTCTCGATTATGCAAAGATTCGTCGTCGGTAGATAAATCCGAAAGTTTCATTTTCGTTTCGTTTTCGATCTATCGCTTGCGATCCATACTTTCCCAAGCAGAGATCTACGAAGCACGTTTCAGTCGTAACGACACAATGGTACGGAGTGATCTGGGCCAAAGGTGTCCCCGGCATCGAGGGATCGTGACCCATAGATCATTGCAATCGCAAACGATCCAGTTGCCCTTCTCCTTCTCGAGCCGGTTTCGTAATATCTAGTCTGTACCTCCACCTCCGGTACGATACTAGCTCTCGTTGTCGTGATCGATCTCGATCCATAGATCATTCTAGCAGGACGTTTCTCGTTCGATTGAGATTCCCCGATTTTTCATCCTAACCAGACGCTACGATCTTCATTGTGCTCTTTATCGTGATCTAATCTTTTATCTGATACGCTCGTCGCGGTTACGCGGAATTAAACGTAAATAAATTGTTTAAATTAACCGTCGACAGCTTTTTGATTTCCTCTCCTAGCTTCCATTTTGATGAAAACCGCGATCCATAGATCGTATAGAGTAGAACGATGTCGCTATCGATCGTGATCCCATAATTTTTCAATCTACTAAAACTGACATTTGAGTGACACGCACGCCGAATTAATAAACGTAATGTTAATAAAATCAGTATTCCGTAACTACGCTATCGAAACCAGCGCGTCACCCAACGCGTTAAGCAAACGGGGAACCGATGATACCTCGCGATCGTTCTTACCCCGCCCCCTCGCTCTGGTTTCGATAAAAACATCGATCCCCGTAGAATTTCTCGTTACTCCGGCAAGAATCACGTACCATCCTCGACTATGGGTGGCTTCCTCCGACTGGTCGAACACGATCCAGAGAAAGAGAGTTATCGATCAGATGAGCGAGCACGGCGCGGCGCGGCGCGTCGGTGTGCGGGCAATGATCACGGTGCGACCTTGGTAAGAAGGCAACGTTTGTTCGCCGATGCAGCGCGGGGCATACCCATCTCGTATTTTCTCACCCGTGAAGATCGAGAGCCACCGGACTTTTTTTCCCCGGGGTTTCGCGACGATCGAGGAGAGATCGCCGTGGCGACCGTTCCGATCGAGCGAGCCGATAAATATAATTAAGGCGACGGGAAGCTGAGGAGCCCTCGACACGGAACGGCACGACTGCTTTATCATCCGCTGTATCTGTATCGCGGATAATCGCCGTCATCGCGCGGAAGGGATGTTAATAAGACGTCGTGCGAGCTCGCCCCTCGTCGAGTCACGATGCTCCGTCGCTCGGGGGGGGGGGGGGAGGTAAAGGGGGAGAGAGAGGTGAAAAAAAAGAGGAATCGAACGCTCGAGCCACGATTGTCAAAACAGGAAACTCCGATCGGTTACTCGAATCCTCGGCCTGGCCCACGGTGAGTCGAATCGGATTTGCGGTTTGCAAAAACAAGTTTCTGCATTTCAGTTTGAAATTACTTTTCTTGCTCGTTACGTCACGACTGTGTCGAAAAACACGCCTTTTTTTAAGTATTTGAAGACAGTATCTTTGTAAAGTGTTCACTTTTGTATCGTTGGAACGGAAATTTATTAACGCGGATTATCGTACGATCGTAACGGTATAAACATATTGTTCGTATTCCAAGTATAATTTTTTTTTTAAATATCCTGCGTGATTCTAAATTTCGTTTAAAGTTGCTTTTCTTGTTCGTTACACCACGAATGTGTATCAATTAACGTACGTACTGCGTTCTGACGATAAAAAGAAAGTTTTTAAGGCACTGTTTTTGTAATTAGTTCCTTACTTTTTCAATCGTTAGAACGCTGTAAGTTTTTGAACGCATATTATCGTGCGATCGAAAGAGTACGAATATATTGTTCGTATCTTAATTATTACAATCTTTTATGGGACTTTCCCATAACTAATTAACGTAATCGCAGGTGACTGCTGTATTACCCGTGACAAACTATCACTACACGCGCGGTTTTTATTATTAACACTATTCCTACCGACACTTTATGTATACCTATTCCTACCGTCACCGGTCAAATAACCGATCTTTAATACAAATTGTATTTCTTTATATATGTAGAATAAAGATAATGGCAAATTTAATAATAAACAATGTAGTTTCTTTTACTTGGAAATAGATAACCTGTATTTTAATATTTAAACCACTAACATTTAAGTTAAATGGCTGTAGAATAATGTTGTGTCTAGGTCGATGGTAAGAATAATGTTAATTCTAATTTGAATCCACGACGTCGTATTACGCACAATTTCACAAAATATTTATTGCACCGTTGGATACACGAGCCGCATCAGTGAGCGACGCACCGCAAAAAAAAATTGTCAGTTCGAGGGTAAGGGCTCGACGCAACTATTTTTTGCTTCTCACAAATTCCTAGAACTTGTGGAAGAACGGAAGGAAGAACAGGCGCACGCACACCGATCGTTCGATTCAAAGTGTTGGTAGGACCAACATCCTTCCCAGTGAAAGAAGATCGTTGTTATGCTAAGCAAAAGACGCGCCACGGTGGCATGGGAAGGATCGTCAAAGGCAAAAGACGGAGGAACGAGCAATAGGGACTACTACCAAGGGACAGCTGTTGCTTGTCCGAAACGCAGCTGCGTCCTACGGGACGCGTTGCCGACCCTAACCCCGTAGAGTCGAGGGTGAAGAAAAATCTTCGGAGAATCGAGAAGCAATTGTGAGCGGAAATCGTTTGGAAAGATCGACGGGACGAGACCTTCGCACCGAAACTCAAATTGGCGGAAAAATCGTATCGCGTTTCCCGCGGGATCGCTCGATCGTGATGATTGGACTGCGGATGTTTATCGGAAATTTATATTTTGATGGAAGATCGGTAAAGACGCGGGACTCGAACGGAAATTTGTTTCGTTACTCGAGGTGTTTAAAAAATCTGTGTTTTGATAACGCACGTTTTGCGCGTGTACGCGTTTCAAGTATAGATGTTTCTTTTAAATAATGCGTAGACGGACGCATTACGTGTTTCGCGCATACTTAGCACGTTGATCGTCACGTCACTCATAATTGGATGACACCTTATTTGTCGTACTATAGGAATATTAATTCCTATATGTATAATATTATTCCGTACTATGAAATATTAATACTATTATATAAACGCTAAACGATCTAGATATTTTTTTCCATATTGCGTAGTATAGTGTACCAAGTTACGGCCCTCGTTATACAAACAAATGTATGTATCCTGAGAAAAAAAAAGAGCGAATATCGCTGGTATAGAGTAATGAAAATTCTATCGTAGCCCCCCGAGCAAAACGTCTAAAATTAAAGTGGCGGTCAACGCGTTAAAACTAAGTACCAGCGGTTCTGGAACGGCCTGTAGTCGAACGCGCATCTTCCAACGACGACCTTAACTGTTTCGAACAAAGGACACGGAATACAAACCGGATAAGTCCGAGAGATCCCTTTTTGCGGGTAGAGATATCTACTAGCGTCCGAGAGCGCACCCCGGGATCTCGTTTTCCCCCCACGACGGAAGGTCATCGACGACCGGATTGCGAGGCAAGACACTCGATGCAAGTAGGCAGCCAGGCTGCCGCGCTAATTGCAAGTGCCGTTACCGTTACTTTCCAGATGGCATGCCCGTTTCTGTCGCGTTACCTCGTCCGCTCCAACCGGAGCATTCCGCGCGAACGCAACGAGAGTCGTCTTCGTCGCCGAGCGAGTTTTCCTCGGGTGCCCCGTCGTACCGCGTCGTTCAGAGTGGATTCCAGGTCGCCCGATGCGCGAAACGACTCGAACGTACGAAAAAGGATTCCAAATCGTTTTCGAGGCGAACGCGTGAAACCGAGGGAGGGGATTGAAATTATTCCGAATGTACGCGTCGGTGTTTGTTTCCGCTCGTTGCATCGTTGTAACGCATAATTCAACTTTTTCCCACTGATCGCAACGTGGAAATTATACGGTTTCACGTAACGCGAAATCATTTTACGATTTGGGAGAGTTCACTTGACGGGTCTTTAAACCAGAAGCAAATAAAGTATAAGAGGGAAAACACGTGATTACCAGTTTCATTGATTTGAATGAATTGAAATCGAGCGAATAAAATATACAAAATTTTAGTGGAAAAGTAAGCTTTGACTTCGAACCATTTTCATTCCATTTCCTCGTCTGAAAATCGATGTAAAGAAAAGCTTGTGGAGGTGAGTGATAAACACATTTTTCCAGTACGGTACTCGCAAAGCTGGTTCAAATGTTTTGGTCTATTTTCAAATTAGCGCGTATTTCGCTTACTGTTCTTCTACTAATGTTTCCATATAAGGATGATACGCGAGAAAAAAAAAGAGTATAAATAATAACGTAGGCGCGTACTCGATACGTAAGCGCAAAACTTAATTAGACACGAGTACTTTGTTATCAACGATGTTCCTTTGGCACGGCATTTGCGTGGAAAGGAAGGTAAAGTTAAAACATTCCCAGGAGACACGGAAAGGTAAATCAAAGCGAGAGAGAAGCGACGGACTCATTTTCTAAAAGCCTAGACCGGCCTCGTTTGCGTGGGAGTTAAAACACCGGGGTAATCACGGTAATGAATTTCGTAGTACTGAGAGTAACGTAACCACGCGAAGTAACCGCACAAAGCTTCTCTACTCAGACCTTTTTACGAGGAAGTAAAGAAATGTCCGACGTTCGCCGAGTTTGTATTTTTATTTTACTTCTGAACGTGTTTTCCGAAGCGATAATCGATCAAGATGTATCGTCCACGAATCGCGAAAGGAGTAATCGATTGCAAATATTTATAATTACAAATTAAATGTCTGTACCAGTAATTTTGTTTATAAAATTGAAACAAGTGGCTGTGTACCGTCGTTCTACCCTTTGGAATGCCAAACCATGTCTCTTTCGTTGCGCTTGGTTAAACTTAATCTTTAAAAAAACTCAGACATATAATCTTCCCTGTTTTGTGGATTCATTTAAATGATATTTCGTTATTTTCCTTAATTTATTTGCATCATTGGTGTACATATACGCGCAATTGTTCTGTGCATCGGACCATGTGTATACTCTTAATTACAAAATACCCATCATTGCCACAACGATTTACCACTGAACATCGTGTTCCAATGCCAATAAATTCAATTTCCTTGTAATGCAGATGTGTAATTAAAATTGGACTTGAACCTCCGGAGTTCTTTCTTAGATACCCTGGATTCTTTCGATTTCGCGGTTTACTCTACCCTTCGACTCCTCAACAAATATCCACTCGAAACAAATCCTTACAAATGTATCTCCCATCCAAGAAAACAACGAGCAAAGCGTTCGGAAGGAAAGAACATTTCCAGAAAGCGCAAAACTGATGCGCTCCGAGGAGACCTTCCCTTATCGGAGTCATCGGGTTAGCCAATGTTTAAAAAAAAAAATCAAAACGACAAACAAAGCGGAACACGCCTCGAGAAACATTTTTCTTCGTTCGATCTTCTTCCGCGTCCGCGGGCTCGTAAAGCGAATTGTTCCGAGGGAATATCGGCTCTCTCGCACCTGGTATATCCTCCGAGGCGAATCGTCCTTTTGTACCTTCGGTTCGCCGAAGGTGGAGGTTACAACGTATCTACCTATAAGGGTATAAATATCGAGTGGCAAGTGCATAGCGGACGGTCTCCGCATACTCCGCCCGGCCACGGGCTATTTTCAACCCACGCTAAACTCTCTCTCTCGCGCTCTCCTCTTTTCTATGCATGCCCCACCTGTCCACGTATACATATAGCACGCCGCGTCGCTCGTGTTATACATATAGAGCCGCTCTGGAAGGAGAACGTTAGAAAATAACCCTTTCATCGGGCGAAGAAGTGTACTTGTGAGTTTTTGGAAAAACCATAGAGAAATTGATGGGCTCGATCGAACAACGAGACAAGCGGCAATTTCGGAAAATTGCTTTTTTCACGGAAACATGTATACACGGGTACGATTCAACGTGTTCGATGACTATTGCATTGAAAGTTAATTTCAAAATAGGTTGTAACTCGATTCAGGTAAATTAAATTTAGTTTTTATTCGTGGAACAACGTGACAGGTGTCAGTTCTGTCATCTATAAGGTACGTGGATTATGGGGAGACGAATGGAAGAACGAGCTACGTGCAAATTTCAACCGAAACGTACAAAAAACGTGATGTAGACTTTAAACAACTCTCCTGTAAAATGCGCGCAGTGGCGGTTGTCTGGTTGTTCAGCCTAGCCCTTCAATTGTGAAAAATAAATTTAAAGTCGAAAGATTCAAGCAGTTATACACGAGAATCGTCAGCGTAGTCCCAGCCGCCAATCCGCAATTGCACAGCTACGGAATTTGCGAGTAAAAAAGATACTACAGTAAAATTCCATTGGATCATCGAGAGAAGTGAAACGGAATCCCGTCCTCGAAGGACGATGAAATATGCCAAGAGATAACGAAACACAGGTCTCTCTCTCTCTCACCTCGTCTCGTCCACTATATTATTTCCTCTGCTTTGCATATGCATCTCGTATACCAGATGTTACCAACTGACGATTCATAGAATATAATGACACGGAACGTCCGTTAGATCTACCTACAAACCTACTGAAAGAGAGCTTTACGGTATTTCGATCTGCGACGACGACGACTTCTCTCCCGCGCGACTAAATAACATTTAGATAAGAGAATATTCGCGCGTCACCGAAACGGACGTTCCGGTTTACGCGCGAGCGTGTGCTTGCTCTGTGAGTCACTGCTAAGGAATGAATTATCCGCGTCCCAAAGTGCTCTACGTCGCCCAAAGTATTCTCACGACGGCGAGCGGCGCTGCGCGTCTCTCCGTACAACGGAACAATGTTTATCCGGGGAAATACCATTGGCATGATTCACAAAATTCGATGCTAGCCTCTCTCCGCGCTCGAAGAAAGAATTCTTACCGCGTGTCTTTTAGTTTACACGAGATTGCGGAGAGTCCGCGTCGCGCTCTGTCGCATTATCTGAGTTATGCGCGTTTAAGTACGCGGCTAGCCGACGGTTAAAAGTGTTCAATGAACAAATCATGGGTACGAGACGCGTCGGGTTGAAGAGTTGAAAGTTGACTCTCGCCCCCCCCCCCCGCGTTGTTAATATTTTACAACAAGACTAGAGTCGTGCAACGTCTGTCTACGAGAGAAAAGCGAGGTCGAGGTTGGAAGAGTGTTGAGCGTAACGCGCGTTGCTAACGTTTAACGCACGTGACGCTACGCCGCGCGTCGCTACGATCGATCTCAACGCACGTTTTAACGTTTCCACGTTTGTCGTAGGATGATATACGACCGGAGGAGAACGATCCCGTGCCAAACGTCCGCGTTATTGTCTCGCACGTATCCAGATCCGTTTGACCGTGCGCGACACTACGACGCGCGTCGCTATGATCAGTCACAACGTCCGCTTTCACGTTTCAACGTCTGTCGTAGGACGATTTACGATCGAAAGAGAATGGTTCCGAGCTAAATGTCCGTTACACGTCCGTTGCGCGCAGCGAATCTCCGTATGCCCATCAGGGCTCGACGCGCGTTGCGAGGGTTCATCGTAACACGCGTCAGCACGCAAACTAAATCGACATTGGACGCTAAAGGCATATCGAACGAAGACGCAAATGTTAAAAGCGATAAAATGTCAGCATGCGTGCGTGAGCGCGCGTGTATGCACCGATACCGAGTATCGATTACGCACGCGGGATCTCTTAATCGGTGGGAAAGTAATGGCGTTAGCTCGAGTTTATTTACATTTGCGAATAACGCCCCATAGGCTGGGTACTGCCATAATATTTACATCCCGGGCCAACGCTACATCCTTAAGCCATTTTTTCTGACGGACGTTTATGGCGACGCTCCGACGATTCGTGACTCAAGAGCGACGCCGTGGTTAAGCTCTCTGGTCTACTTATCTTTGTTTTACCCAACGAGATTCGATACGCCAAGTGTGGTGGATTGAAAGAAAAAGGGGAAGTGAACAAAGCGAGTAAAGGAGAGGTGGGAGAGAGAGAGAGAAACTGTTCGTTAGAAAAAGAGTACTAGGAAAGAGACGAGTAATCCGAAAGGTTGTACAAATTTCATTACTTATTTTATTCTGTCCCTAAATTTCGGAGAATTGCATAAATTGCCAAAAAGTCTGTAAACTCCACATGAGCAATCACTGTAATACAGAAGTGTATTATCCATAATATGTTTCATTGATAAGCATGGAAGACGAATTAAATAAGTAATTAACATAATGCAATATTCCAACGAAATACTTTTGCCGACGCGTTAATTAATAATTTTTTTCTTCAATATACAGAGCAGCGTCGCTAAACGCTCGTTTCAACTCGAAAATATTTTCGTAAAGTTTCGAGTCTTTGTTTATAAATCTGAAAACGTTTGTTTTACTCGTAAAGAACCGGTATATTCGAATTATTAGTACTTAAATGTAAATTTCCAGTACGACTCCAATTAATACCGTGGATTCTCGAGTCATATTTCTATAGATATTTCTGTTATTTATCGTGAGACGGGGCAATGCATCGATTATATGTGATTTATGATGACATTTAATTACCACGATACGCGTCCCGATTAATTGCAAGAATATCGCCATTTTCACTATTCGGATATCTTGCATGGGAGTCGTTTCGGAGACGAGCTCTTCGAACGAATATTTGTTTGTAAAAGAGAGGGGGTGAAAAAGTTGTGAAAATCGCAACGACAAACGTTAAAGAGAACAGCCGCTAAATCGTTATGTCAGTCGCGTTGCATATAATTCTCGCGAGTCCATTATGCAATTGAAACTTTTTTCGAAGAATCGCGAGCTGTTTGCATTCCTCTCTGTAATAATACCCGAGTGTTTACTCGACGTCGCGCACATACGGCAAAGTTAGACAAACATTTGTAAAAAGTTGTTCACTCGAGTAGCACGTACCTATGTCGTTAATAACGATCCAAATTATCGGCGAACACGACCCGCGCATAATTGACCGATTACGGGTTCAGAGAAAATTCTCCCTTTTTTTTGCGCATGGGAGAAAATAACACCTTAAATCACCGACGGAGTTGAAAAACTCCGCGGCGTGTTTGCGTGACGCGCGCAACGCGTTATGTGCTGCGAGTCGCGAAAGCATCTGCCAAATGAAATTCTCATTTAACTTTTTTTCCTAACGTCAATTCGGTAATAAACGTTTATTATGCAATCTCGTTGCCCCTCTGATACATCTTAAACTTAATGAAATAATGAGGTTTGAGTTGACAGCGGGAGAATACTTTTTTGCGATCATCTGTATACACGCGGATGTTTATGTATACACGGGCAGTCTTCGAGGCGAAATTGAGGGGAATGCAAAAATATTTTGAATCCTAGAGGTTTCAAATTGTAGGGGGTTTTCTTTAAATTCCGAAAAGCGTGCGTAGGTGTACGTGTAACACGGCGGATTCGATTACTTGATGTTTCCCCGGTTCGATTATTGAAAAGAAGAACATTAGAATTAAGATACGTCGAGTAAACAGAGTTCGAAACGAGTAAAAATAAATACGTTTTTCTCAATAACGGCAACGCGCGCTCAACACATTTTTTTACAACCAAAAAAACGTCGGTCATTCGAGCAGCTAGTTTCAAATGTCTCTTCCCGGTCATGCATGTATGTATATCGACTTTGCGTACGCTTCTCTCTTCGAGTAGCATCAAATTACGCTCATTTGGAAAATATACTTTCGCACGAACGCGGGGCTGCGTGGATTACGTGTTACGCGTTCGTGCCGACACTAAAGTAACGAGAGTTCGGAGCGGGAAAGTAATTTTTCCTCGCGCGTCAAGCCCCAGGCCGAGCAAAAGTGAGATAAATAAATACCGGAGCGGAGCAGGTGTGTTCGGCGCACCGCCGTTATTTAACATTTTTTCTTTTCCTTTTGCCCCTACGCATCGCGAGTAAAGTTGCCGATTGACGGCAGCATAAATCATCGCAAAGCGAACGCCTTTTAAAAGTATCACCGACGCATCCGGCCGTTAGGAAGATAATAATATAGCCGCGAAGAAAGGAAGGTGGATAGTCCGTTCGTCGTTCGATAGCGCTTTATTAATTACGCTCGCCGACAAAAGTCTCTCCGGGAGCGCCCGGTCTCCGCGATTTACCACCGATTTTTTTCTAATCTTCGATCGCGCGCTTTAAGATCGATCGAGCGTACGTATCCTCGATCAATATTAGCGCGGCGAGTCGCGCGTTAACAACGCGCGTCGCGTCGATGCGTACAATGACAACAAATACCGTGGCCAGTGGCCTACATTATCGGAGATACCAACAAGAATATCGTTTGCAGCGGTCAGTACCCACTTGGAGCAATCGCCGAACAAAAGGGCCGCAAATGGAAATGGCACTCGAGCAAATCGAGGATGAATGCGCGATTGGTCGTGACCGTAATGCGATATCTTTGCAATTCTTTTTCTCTCGAGAATAAATTACCCATAATGCGATACATCCTTGCAATTTCTTTTCTATCGAGAATAAATAAGCTGAAAGTTGTTTGTTTTAAACGTATTTTTATACGCTTTCGCGAAGTCGCGGAGTTTCCCACACCGCCAGTTACTCTCGCCACGGAATTCTTTTAAACAAGCTTTGCCCTTACTTCCCAGCCACAAAGAGACAAGATCGTGTAAACAGATCGATGAGTGACGTTATGCGCGTGCCCCGCGTTGTTTCTAGTCTCGCTAAATCCTTCGACCTTCCCGCGGGTTTCGTAATATAGGTATATCACCGAATCACCTCAATTAGCTGTTAATATTCTATCGAGGCTCTGGATACTTGGTATCGCTTCGAATTTGCGCGATGAATTTTTAAATAAACTCGGGATTGCGTTGCCGGAGCTTGACGGAGAATGTTAATTAATTTCGGAACAACGTTACCGCGGTTTGGTAATAGCATTTTTTACTAACTATAGTATTTCGCTGAGAAATTGTAAAATGAATTCATTTCAAATGATCAACCGCTTTTTAATTAATAGCCGCTTATTAACAATAGTCTTTTATTCGGTCGTTATGACGTATCTGCAGTATCTTACGAATAATTAGAAACTGGAAATCGAATTTGATAGAGAATCATAATTAATATTGGAGAAACGATTACCGCAAATGAATAGTCCTTTATTAATAATACTCGGCGTACCAATCTAGTTACACCAATATCTCTGCAATATCAGTACCAATGAATTTCAAATGAATTCCAAACTTCAAACAATTGTACGGAAATCCCAACTTAATTTCCGGTCAACCACCATGAACTAACAGTCACGAGTTCATTGATCACTCGTCAAGCCAACTACGTCTAGTATTTTATTCAGAATCTTTGGGGACGAATTTTCAAATAATTTATCAAAAACACCATGGCCGGATCCACGATCGTTCTTTAACATTCTACCGCAAACTAAAAATAAATTTTCAGATAAACTCCTTTGTGTAAAAATCTTGATCAACTCCGCATCAATGATTTTCCAGCATCTACGTTCGCGGCAATAAGTTTTTCCAACGAACTTTAAGCCACGCTTTTATGGAATCATACCTCGAATCTCAATTTAACAATTGCTTTCAGAGCGAAGTATATCGCAAAGTTATAAACGCGAGTTTATTAATATTAGAAGCGATTTAACCGTGTCATATGACCGCCATTCGACCCGGTTCGAGGATTTCTCTTCGGCGTTTTCTTACAACCGCGGAGCCCATCCAGGACACGCACCGTAGCATCTTTACGGATGGCCCTCGACCTTGCACAGTTTCGGAGTAACGTTTCGAGACGACCGCTTCCCCTTTCTTTCCCTCATCCTTCTCCCCCTCGCACCGTCTCTCTCTCTCTATCCCCCTGTTCGTTCAAAGGACCACCGAAATCCTCGAGAGAGGAAGAAAGAGACGAGGCAGGAGAGTCCGAGGTCGTAAAAGAGTATCGGCGCGCGAAGTCCCGACCTCGATCTCGCGGTAGGGGCACTTTCTTTCTTCGAGAGGGTCCAGGGCCGAGTTAAGGGTGCCCCAGGCCCTAACTAAACGTCTCTTCCCTCCCCCCTCTCCATCTGGGAGAATTGTCTTCTCTATTTCTCGAAACTCGCTTCCCAAGAATTCCCCGACGCGTCTCGACTCGAGGAATCCCGCGGGTTCCGGCCCGCGTTCTAAACCAAGAATTTTAATTAACGAGGAGGCTCGAAGAACGCGTGGATCGTTGGCGACCTCGCGAGGTCGAACACAGAGCTATGCCCGCGATCCAACTCGGAAGCGTAGACACGGTAGTAACCCCATTTAAGCAAAAAGCCAGACCGAGAGGATCGAGAGAGAGAGAGAGAGAGAAAGACAGAGGGACAGAGTCGGCAGTGGCGCGTCTCGAGTGGGCAGAAGAAAATCGTGTCTCACCGTGCGAAAGGCTGTTCCTCGACCTCGTAGAGCTCCTCGAGGGTCTGTTTCGAGAGAAGCCTCTCCAGTCTCTGGGGCGTGGGAGCGAGATGCCCTGGGATGCTGGTAGTCTCGAAGAGGCTGTCCGCGGTCATGGCAGCACCGGGTTGACGGTGTTTGTGTCGTCAACGCACAAAAAGAAACAAATGCAAAATAATCCCAATCCGTCGAGGGGTCACAAAACCGTGCACCGGATAGCAGGGGTCGGGGGGAGGGGGGGTAGGTTGATAAACCGTTACACAGAGGGGGAGCCGCGTATACTTCTTTTTTTTCTTTTCACTTCTATCGAATCACAACGATTATATTCGCGCGAACGCGGAAGAGAAAAACTGACACGGGCGGATGAGAAAACGCCCTCCGGGGGTTTCACCACGTTTCTTTTTTTTACTTCCACGGCGTTTTACTCGCGTCGTCAACGTAACGGAGAACGAAGCACCACGTCACTTTCCCGGGTAACGGCTGTCGCGGCACGCATCTCCGAAACGAAGAATCCTGTGCTCTCGATGGTCGGTAGCCACTTTTTCTCTCGTTTCTCGCACGAACGACAATATAGATATATTCACGAGTTCACATCCAAAACCGATCGCGAAAGCAGGCACGCGCTTCTATCGTGCGAACCCTTATCACGCGCGACCACTTCTCGCGACGGTTGACCAGCAATTGAACCGTCCGCCGCGGCTTCGCGCGATCCCCACTCTTTCCGACGTAGCCCCTTTGCCGTCGCCTCACTGGTGGGGAAAGTCTGACTCGCCCCCCACCGCTCGGCGGCCCGGTGACAGCCGCGAGTTCGCGCGAACTCTCACGAAGCCACCCGAACTCCAACTTTTGCCGCCCCGACACGAATACGCGATGCGAACCCGCGGCAACGGCATCCAACCGACCACTTCCTCTTCTCTCTTTCTCCTCTCCACTCTCCTCTCTCTCTCTCTCTCTCTCTCTCTCTCTCTCTCTCTCTCTCTCTCTCTCTCTCTCTCTCTCGCTCTTCTCGCTTTTCGAATTCGAGCGCGACGATTCATACGCGCCTCGCGTTTCCCGTACCGCGACTCTTTAGGATCTGTCGCGTAACCGCGATCGCGCGTTCTTATTATTAATAAACAACGCTCGAAGGAGGGTTTCGGTAATGAGATTTCAGCGGAACGGGGGAACGCCCCATTTTTATGGCGCGGTGATTTCAATGCCCGTGGAATCTTTTTATCGCGATATTCACGTCTGGGAGATATTCGTTTCCCGTTTATGATTTCCCTGGGTGGCTTCTGCACCGGTGGAAAAGAGTATTCGGACTGTGCTCAGGTTTATCGTGAGTGGTCGTAATGGACATTCCCACGAGGGTAATTTATTTGTAACGAAGAAACCAGTCTTCTGTCGCGTTATCGTTTATCGTTACGTTGTAATTGTTCACTGGCTACTGGTGAACTAACCTCGCGTATTTTAACTAAATCTACCGGCCAAATAACCGGTTACTAAATAAAGGTTGTTTTTCGGAAGGAATTGTCAGTTTATTGTACGAAATAACGCACAAGATCATTTTTAATTAATAATAAAATAACCAACCATACTTTTTTATTTTTATATGTATCATAAATAGGAGATAAATACCACAGAAATAGCACTACAGATCATTTTGACCGGCTATTGGTAGGTTCAGTGTTAGTGCACTCGGGAATTGCAATACTATATTTGTAGATTAATCGTCTAGCGTGGTAGGTGAGTTTGATATGTTTAAAAAATTGTTGTTTGTTAACTGAACATTGTATTCAGTTCCATTTTGAATAAAGAGTAATCCTTCATCTTTCTGCAAGTATACAAAAAACTCGGGCAAACGGAAACTTATTATTCTTTGAGAAAGTAAAAGTTCCATTAGATGGGCAAGCAGGTTTCCCGTTACGGAGTACATAGATTTTAACCGTTCTTTCAAGTTCTGTAAAATAATTATTTACAAAATTCTCGTAGTCCGAGATAACGATAAACAATAATGAAAATAATAATAACGTTAATTAAAGAAGTAATTCACTTTGACATTTTGTTTTAAAAAATTCCTTAAAAAATACACGTTCCTCGTGAACATTGTATCTAACATTATGTTTATAACTGCAGTTCGTCACCTTTCGTACTTGAAGCGCGTATCAAACAAATTCATCACAAGTTCCGTAAGGTGCGTAGCGCGCAATAAACTCTGTCGCCAGTGAACGACACCGACGACGAGTAAAAGTATGAAAAACAATACGGTAAATCGACTGTATCTTACGGTCGCACGGTTAAACGGAACTTGCCTCGGTACCGGGGAACGCGAACGCGGTTGAGCCAGGAGGCCTGTAAGCATGGCAGGATCTTGTCAACCGACGTACATGATTATGGCGAGCGAGCATGAATAATTGAATGCATAATTTATCGGTTTTGCGGCGAAAGAGAAGCAGCGAGTTGAGTGAGAGAGAGAGAGAGAGAGAGAGAGAGAGAGAGAGAGAATGAGAGTCAGAGGGGGACGGGGGGGGGAGCTCATCGGTCACAGGTATGTTCGTGCGCGCGCGCACGCAGATACATTATAGATCTCCTAATAAGTCGGTGCAGCTTCCAATGCCGAGATAAATCAGGTAATCTCGATAAGGATAACCGTTGTCTCGACACGGTAACTATGACGTAGTTATCCCCGTTTCGTAGCGCAACGTCGCAGTGCTCGTGCGATAAGCGGCAATGAGTGGGAAACGCGACGACAATGAATTAATGAATCACGTGCGTATTGGAATTGAGGCTCTTAGAGTTTGAGTCTCGTGGATATCGGGCACGCGCAAATTTTATCTGACGTCGATGCTGGGTAGGGTTACACTTATCGTGGAGTTGTTGGTAAAACTGATCGAGTACAAGTTTTGATTTTAGAGTTTTAAGTCAGAGTTATAACGAGCTAATGGCTGCTGTTAGCGGTGAGATTCGCGCCAAAGTTATAGAAATTTTGAAACCGAAAATTCATTCCTCAGAAACTGAGATGCATTCAACGAAACCCTCGGACACGTATATTTTCTTTCGTCAGGCAATCATCTAAAGAAAGTTCATTGAAATCTCAGAGGTCACCGTTCTATGATTCCCTCGTTAGGAAGGGTAGAGTTATACAGGGAACTTTCTTATAACGCGGTTTCCGTCTAACGCGCAATTTTACCTCGTAGAACGCGAAAGCTGGAAAATAATTTTTATGAAGAATTGGCAACATCGGCAGACCCCGCACCGATGCTGCACTCTCCAGAACCATGCGATACGCCACGATATTAGACGATCGAACGTTCGCGACGATTTCCTTATTTTATGTACTCATTTTATTTTATGTAGGTATGTAATTATGTAAAATTTAATTTTTGAAATTTCTTTTCAATAAAGTTTACTTTTCAATTGTCTTAAAGTATACATATTTCGTACTCTGTTTGAGGAAACAAATGTTTGGTACTTCACCCCTTCGTTTTGTACGAGGTTTATCTGCATGTACATTGGTGTATTCAAATCAATTTTAGTTGTTTATCCGAAATAAAAGATAAGTTTCTATGAGTTTCAAATGATTCGAAGTACACGGTACTCATTTCTACCGGGCATGAAAAAAAATCATCGATGGAGATGCCATGTACAATATCGCACCCCGGCATTAACAGTTACATAACTAAAAATGCAGTATTTGAAAGATTTCAAATGAAAGAAAATAATACAACGTATATTAAAATAGTATAAGGTTGTTTTAAATGTCATATACGTATTTCTGGGAGTTAGTTGGAGATGTGACGTTTTTCGTGCACTCGGGGCCACACCATGCGTATTTATCACTGGCATTACCTCAAAAGGGGTATTTAGTTTTGTATATGCGCCTTATCCAACATATTAGACGCGTGTAAGTTTGTAAGTAATGTAAGTTTGCACGGAGTGCTGATAATTAGGATTGCGAAACGTTCGGCAGCGGTAATAAAGTTGATTAAATCCGAATCGCTTTTGAGGAACACCAAAAACATGCGTGCCACGCAAATGTGTCAAGGGGCTCTTTATTTTTGTCAATTTCACAATACGTAGGCCAAAGTGTGGATGCAATTTGCAAGGATCGTATTCATTAATGCGATATTTCCGCGCGATAAAAGTAGTTTCGTAACGGTAAACAGGAGATCGTTAAAAACTCGGTATTTCGTGCGCGAAAAAACTTTATTATCACCAAAAATGAAAAGTGTGTCGAAACTTATGAGCGATACAATAAATGTTTTGTGAATGACGGGTAACGCGGTTCTGCTAAATTCGAGGTCTAAAGCTTGAAAAATAACAAAAAGTTAAAACCCGTGAAAGAGAGTAAAAATGACAGTCCTTAAATATTAATATTATATACACAAATTTTGTCATTTGATACTCGTGAGATTGGACGGCGAGATTAAAACTGCATATTGTTTAGATAAAAACATGTTTCAATGCAAACGCTTAGTTTAATTAAAGTTTAATTGAAGCATTTTATATGTTTTGCTCTGGGGGAGGAGGGGCACGTCAGAATATTTATTAATCTACAGGATACGTTGTAGAATTTAACTTTTGCAAAGTATTGTGTTCTAATAAAAGTCATCAAACGATTTAATCAGTAAACTTTGCACACTTTATCACGCAACGTTTTCTACTTATTTACGTTGTTCATAATTTTTAAAAATGATTAAATCAAGATAATTGTCGTGCACTAAAAAATTACTAGCGCCGGTCACGGATGACCACCGTGGTAGTTGACGTTTATGGCTGACTTTCACTCGTTGAAAATATTTTTGGAAAAAAAGAATAAATATTTGTCCCTCATTTGAAGATTCTGTAGATAAACAGTTTATCTTGCTGTCAGAAGAAAGACGCGGAACTCTCCTTTCTTCCGGAACAAAGCTCATTTTCATTTATTTATATAACAACACAAATTTCTTATCAATATTCTTAATATCGTTCAATTCTATATACGATCAATTTAACCGTGTTTCCCTTATCTGCTTTTATTCTTGTTTAACCTAAAGTGCGATAAAATCAGGAGATAAAGCAGCACGGTAAAAGTACACTGTCGTGCTCTGAATAATTCCGACCGATGCAGAGTGACACGTAATATCCTATTAAGAAATTCATCAATTAAAAATTTCGCAGGTGCGTTTCTTAATGGGGGCCTTACGAAATTTGTCGGCAAATTTCTTAATTTGATTCACGTTACCGAACGAGATCGTGGTTTTTTTTTTATGTAAAATGAAAATAGAGTCAAGCCGGTATAACGATAAAAGAATTAAACGCGGTCACTAAGATCATAAAAAATTCGTCTAGATTCGAGACACAGTCAGTTCCGGGGCACTAAGTTTACTTCGATTAAATTTGTCGAATACAGAAAGGTATAGGAATTGATTAACCGATTAGTGCATGGAGTCCCTTTTAAGGGACGGTCATATTTAAATTTTCGGCTCCGTTGCAGTAGTTGAGCAGGTTGCATATGATTCCTCATTTGGTTCGAAACTGTTCAAGCAATTGCTGGATTCTGCAAATTTTTTGTTATTGTGGATATTTTAGTGATAAGAAATTGGATCGTTTATTTTGAAAGTGGTGCGAGCGCATTTTTTTTTCATTTATACTAAATTAATCATAAATTATGTGATATCTCATTGTTAAAAAAATGGACTTACACCACTTTCAAAATAAACGGTCTAATTATGAATGCAAGCCATTATTGTTACAATATCTTTAGGTTATGATTGTAATTTATAAACAAAACGCTTATGTCCTGTCCGATTTGAAACATTTTTCTTACTTCCAGATATGATTCTGCCTGGCGACCCTTATGCGGGACTCCATGCACAGAATAACTTATAACTAATGGGTTAAAGATGCGAGCCACTCGCGCACCGTCAGAATACGTAAGATTATATTAAATACGTAAGTTAAGTGCCTACGATCAAGAGCCCCGTGGTCTATTTTTGTCTTTCAGAAAACTGTTCGTCAATTTCCATAGGATTTTAACTAATACCTTTGAGTTTTTAGAAAACTGTCTCCGTACTCTGTAATTATCCGAAAATTCTTACTGTCAACATAATGAACGTCAGTCGATCTCCACGATTTTTGTTCATTCCATTGATTTTGAGAGATAATCGGCTCTACCATCTATTTTGTTTCAAATATTTATCAGCGTTAGTTTTACGATGAATTACAAACAGATGGACGGTTAAAATATCAAGATGCACCGTTTATAGATTCACGGATGATAAAAGGTGTACAGCGGGATAGAAAAGCGGACCATTACTTTCCGCGTTGGGCAATATAAAGAAAGTGATAGGTTAGATTTAGAGATCTCTCGGAGTTCCGGAATTTTTCAGGCTCCGATATAATCGAGATTTATAGATGTGAACAGCTACGCTATTTATTCTTCGTCGAGTGAGGAAGGATAAGGAGTCTCCGTAGTATTTCGTGGTGACAGAAGAAATTACAAACATTTCTGACCGCATTTTTTGTTCACCCGTTCGCTACTGCGTTTGATATACGTAAACAATTTGTTTCACGAATGAACGTCGGTACTTCGGTGAACCGACGCGTTAATCAAGTATGTTACATAAACACAGGTCGTACGTCGTCGATTACACGCTAAATCGATAGATTAAAATTTTCATAATTCTGGGTTTGAAATATAATCTATAGCAGCGATACACAACCCGCGGCCCGCCAAGATTTTATATGCGGCCTGAAACTTTTATATATATATGAAATATTATATAGAAGTTGGCTTACTGATTCTGACCTTGATGACATATTGAGAATAGTATGTAGTAATCATAAACTTGGTTTATATAAAATCTGTAAAAGTTTATCTGAACATCAAAAATCACACCAGTTTTTAAATAACCGCTTGAACACGTTTAGATATTTTTTTTCTTTTTTTGATATGGTATCCTACAGTGTACTAATTGTAAGTTGCGGCCCTCATCGCGTATGTCGCCCAGGGAAAAAACGGTTGAGTATCGCTGCTCTGCAGGAAATTGCGATATGCCTACGATAATTTTATTAAGTTTTTCCTTTCAACTTTGAAAATTCTACGGTTTTATTTTCTCTAGAACGATTTGTGCCGTTTAGTTAAATTCGGAAGAGACGATACTGTAATAAGAATTTTAAGATAGTGAACATTGTTTTTTGACACAATATCAAAAGAACCAGTGGAAATTCTGGTATTTTGTCCATGGCGTTTTGACTGGTACCAAGGTCTTCTACGAATTTAACCTACGGCTTGAAAAATAAAATAAAAATCTCTGCTAAGAAACGGTAATTTTAAAGAAATTTAAGTTCTCTGTGATTAACAAAAGTATCAAAGGATGAAGTTCTCGTAGCGTACGCTGGTTCGGTTAATAGAAAATTACGTTATCTCTATTTTGAAAAGCAGATATCGTGAATATTTCAAACCGTTCTCGACTTATCGCAACAGGCAGTAGTGAAAAACACTGTTCCCAAATAATAGCGTTGAAAGTTTCGGAACGCCATATCGATTAGGTTATCGATACTTACATTCTTCTAAATTTTACTCATAGGGAAATGTTTACCAACCGAACAGGCAAATACAAAAAATTACTTTGTTTGAAACTTTCAAACCTGTACGTCCCCTTAAGCACAAGATAACATTTCCAAAGCAAAATGTATTTTCAATTTTTTCAACCCCAATCGTTTCCGAGGAAAAGATATACACAATGCGTCAACGTTGTACACAACGTTCGATAACACTGTGTACCTATGAGGGACACAACCCAATACGGTGTTAAGGGGAGTTGTCGCCTTGTTGGGTCGAAAAAATGGATTTTTTAAATAAATTCTTAAAATTTTGCTTTTTAAGAACAGTTGAAGATTAAATTCGTTCAAAAATTCGAAAAATTATAGCCATTTGAAGAAAGCAGGGTCCTGGTAATGTAATCATAACGTAGAACTTTAAACGCGTTTTTCTCGAAACTGCATTTTTCGACCCTGTGTGGATAATAACTACACGATAAAATGCAAGTACAAATTTGGGCTTTTATAGATAAGTCGAGAAAAGTAGCGCTTATCCTTCGCACTATAATTATTACGATATCTATCGCCGTTCATTAGTTAATTAAACAAATACATGAGATTTTTCGGCCAAAATTCAATTTTTTTTTCAAACACCTCCCATTTAACCAACTCTCCATTTTTCCTAATGAGTCTAGTACCGGCGAAAGAGAATTTCATGCAGATAAAGAATCTCGTTTTTTTTTTTGTTTCAGACAATTTATATCAGGCTTTCAATCCACACCGCGTCGGCGTGTTTTTATTCAATATATAGTTCAAAATTGAATATCATCTTTGTGTGTTATTCGACCCCTTCATAAAAAATCACGCTTACACAAAGTATACAAAAATATACACGAAGAAACAGCGAATCTAAAAAATCGAACCCGATATTGATCCGTCCGGTAGTTCGTGAGAAAAAAATTTGCCAGGAAACGTGTCATTTTCGACCAAACAAGGCGGCAACCCCCTTAAGGCCATCTACCTGTGAATGGGTAAAAACAACAAATTTTGTTGTATCGCATTTTCATAAAGTATAATGTCTAAAGAATGTATTCCCAAAGTTTTATGCATCGATTCCAAAAATTGACAGAGTTACAACATTTCGAAGTCTGAGAAGGAATGCGGTGTCAATTTTGTAATAATAAAATATCATATTGTTATTTTAGAAACATGATTTTGGTAGGGACCAGAGACAGTAGCATGTGGAATATCCTGTAAAAATATCAGAGCAATCCGCCGTGTTGTTTTTGAGATTTTACACGCGACAAACGAACAAATTTGGACTCGGCGGGACTAAATTTTGTTTACGCGGCCCGGCGGATCTAAAATTATAAAAATTACACGTCGGGTTGCTCTGAAATTTTAACATAATATTCCACACGCTACTGTCTCTGCTCCCTACCAGAATCGTGTTTATAAAACAACAACATCATATTTTATTATTACAAAATTGACCCCGAACAATGTGCGATTTCAGATTTTGAAATTCAGAGTCCGCCATTTACCTAATTTTCAATAAAAATGATTACTTGCGGTACTAACTATAGCGACAATCTTTCTAATTAAGAATAACTAAAAAAATTTAATTTTTGTCCAACTGGAGAGCAACAATCAACCGTGCCAGCAACATACAACTTTTAAATACGGCTTCATGGTGGGCCAAATAAAACCAATAAACAATTGATAAAAACTGTTTAAAAAATTCTCATGTATGGCCAACAAGTAGGCGAACAAAGTGCAAAAATAATTATACCGTTAGACGTACTGGAATGTTTAAAAAAAATGCATGTATTCCGACCAATTTTCGGGCCTTTCAGAGGCAGATGGCCCCTTACAGACGACAATAAGCGAAATAAAATGATTCGATAACCATTTATCGTCACCGAACTCGCGTCCATGGCAATGAACTATAATACCGCCGCGACGACAGCGCCGAATTCCAATCGACGTTAACTCAGGTATCCGCGGGATACGGTTCGCTCGCCGATGAGGCGAAGAAAAATAAAAAGCCGCGGATATATACGGAAACGGACGTACGCGCGGTCGGGGCACCGTGCGTGGAAGTTACGGGAGGTCAGCCGGTAGGGTTAAGAATTTATCGTGAAAGCGACGGAGCGTTACCATCCCACCGGACGTGCGCTAAGATCGCAATGAGGAGCGCACTCGCGAGGGTTTTGACGAGCCGGCCAACTCGTGTAATAACGAACCCGACGACGATGCACAGGTGATTCATCGTGCCGAGCGCAGTCGCGCGCACCTTTGTGCGCGACCAGTTTCCTAGGTTGGGAAACATAGGCGGCAATAGGCACTTTTTCCGCAGAGGGGCAAGGCTTTCCGGATGGAACGAGGATCTTGGTGTTTGAGCTCGAGTAACGAACGAATGAGTTTAAATTTAATTATTTATTTTTTCTATGGTGGTTAGGATGGTCTTTTTTTTCAACTTCCAAAAAGATGTGCCCCCACCATCTTATTTTATTTCATGCATTGAAAAAACGATCTGTGCAAAATTTAAGCTTAATAGGAAAACCCTAAGGCGACCCTCATTGATCATAAAATTGTTGAATTTTCAGCCCGAAAGTTATTTTTTCAGATAAAAATTGTTTTCAATTTTTAGTTCGTAAATAAAAATGCGTTTTTCTTATAAAAGTTGTCTGTGTTCTTAACAAATCTAATATTTCTTAAATGTTTAATGCGATTTCGTGAATTTTTAAAATTAATTTTTGATGAATTTTATTTAGAATACATACATTTTTTTTAAGAAGAACAGAAATTGATAAATATAGAACAGATTATACCACATTTGAACAGAATTAATTGCTGCGTAATGCGTATAACACCTATATGTTCAAATTTCAAGGCGTTTGAGGGTCGCCTTGGAATTATCCAATTGAGGTGGAGTTTTGCACAGCCTGTTCTTTCGTTGATTGGGACATGATTTGGGGGGGGGGGGGGGGTGGGAGTAACAAAATTGTAACTTTCGGAAAATTACCTACAGCTAAGGGCCACCCTAATGGGGGTTAAGGTGTTCCGAACGGAGTGCACGAGAGTCTTGGTATTTGGGTTCGAATAACGAACGAATGAATTTAACACTAAACCTACCAAAAGCTTGTAAAAATGACCCGTAATGTTATTTCTGTTATACTTGTCCCCTATTTATGATAAAATAAAAATATATGATTGGTTTTTTGATTGCTAATTTATAATTATGTTGTGTATTATTTCGTACAATAAATGACTTACTTCCGAAAAACATTTCTTTAGTAACCGGTTATTTGGCCGGTAGGTTCAGTGTTAAAGTAGTACTATCTTTAGTACTATTATTCTTCTAAAGTAGTACTATATTTTTTTCTCGAGGGTTAAGGTTTTCCGAACGAAGTGCATGAGAACCACGCAGCTGGAGTTCAAATAACGTACGAACGAGTTTGAGGAACTAACACTGTTTTTTTTATACGGGGGTCAAGGTTTTCCGAACGGAGTGCAGGAGAATCGTGTTGTTTTGGTTCGAATAACGAACGAACGAGTTTACTATACTACAAATTGAGTTAAGAATTCATTTTCATTAGGTCGAAATCGGTGATCAAACGATCTTCAGCTCTCGAGGGGTTACGCCATCCTGAATTTTTTTAAGGATCGAGTCTTTTATATTTTTTCTTTTACAGCCCGAAAGTCGGAGAGCAGTTTTGATGCAATCGTGCTAAGATCGTAGATGCGACATGACGGTCAACGTGTTAATGAATTTACTTTCATTCTCTCTCTCCCTTTCAGGCCACAAGAAGGTCAGCCTGGCTTTGTTATTTCAACCGCAGGACTAATTCGTACAGAATTACCTTCACTCTTTCTGCGCCCAATTTGTGTGAATTTGATCGCCACTAATATTAGGGATGCTGAAATCTTGTCTATCTTTAAGAAACGCATGAAATTCTGACTGCAAGCCACTGAACTAAATTGACCGTAATCTCTACTTATTTCATTTTAATCATCCACCCTTGTCAATGCATATAATAAATTTATTTAATGTCATATACTTACATATATGTAGGTTGTAACGAGTATTACTCTAAGTTTTATTTTCTCACATATCGTCCAGTAAGCAACAATACTACCTACATATTTAGCATTGTAGAAATTTTACAGGAGAGACAGAAAACTGTTTCAAAACTTATATTTTATTGATATATATATATATATACAAAAATGAATTTCAGGTACTTAAAAATTATTTCTTTAACTACCAGTATTTTGGTTTAACCACAATAAAAAAAATAGTCAATGGCGATGTTGCGAATCCGTAAAAACTAAAGTTGTGTATTTCGTAAAAAGTGTCTGATGTCCGTTATTGTTTCTTACGCGGCGATATACTAAAATCATGTTGCACTATAACAATATTCCTTCCGTCTCCATTGATTTCCGTTCAGATTTAAACAATAAAAATCATCTCCCCCTCCACCCTCTCTCTCTTTAAGTCCGGCGTTTCACTCGACGAAATCACTCCCGCCGATCGAACACAAAGGCGTAATCGGAGGGAGGCCCCTAATTCATCCTCACGCGATTCGCGGCCGTGTTTTCCCAGGGTGCAATTTGGCCAGGATCCCACGCGTAAAGAGCTAAGGACGACGAACGTGGCTGGAATCGGTCGAAAGTACCTACGTGTATGTACATTTCCTGCCGCTCCTCCGGCCGTTGTTATAACGGGTGTAGCGTGAGCACCGAACTCCCTCCTCCGCGGGGCATTCCAGCTCCTTTTTCCTCTGCGGCAGATGTCGATCGTCCCCGACGTCTGACGGCGAGACGAGAAGCGGAGCGAGAGAGGATCCCCCGGCAACTTTCCCTCCTACGCATCATCGGCAAACGAAAGACGGTTAGGGTAAGGGGGGGAAGGGGAGGGGGGAGGAGGTGAGGTAGGGTCCTGGCATGCGAGAGAGCCTTTCTAATCCGTCCGACGAGTAGATGTTTTTGCGGCAGCTAGTAGACGGTAACGGGGAGGCTGCCTACCAGAAGGGGCAAGGACGGCCGAGGCCGACCTGCCACGGCAACATGGGAGGAAGTTGGGCACGAAAGAAAAGAAAGGGGGGGTGGAGGAGGTCGGTCGACGGACTAACACCGACGACCGCGTCGCCCGGCGTCGTGGGGCTCGTCGAACGTTAGGACGGGCACATACGTGTAACCACACGCGCGTAACAAACACCGTATTGCAATCTTCGTTGCAAATTGTGTTAATCACGTACGTATGTGAGAATACACGATTCTAACTAGTCTATTGGTGCAACGTGTTCCATGTTGCGTTGATACCCGCGTATTGTTATACGTCTGTACCCGGCTTTACGTTTCGTTCCGTAAGAAACAATACCGCTTATCTGACACTTTTTGCGAAATAGATATTTTGGTTTTATAGTTTCGTAACATCGCCGTTCACTGTTTTTTTTTATCGTTGTTGGAGCAAAATACCGGTAGTTAAAGAAATAATTTTTAAGTACTTGAAATTCATTTTTGTATATATGTATTTATCAATAAAATATAAGTTTTGTAACAATTTTTTGTCTCCCCTGTGAAATGTCTTCAATGCTATAGAGGCGGTATTGTTTCTTACGGGACACGTTTGTAGGTATGAGCGCAATTGCACCGGAGGTCGTTTCCCCTCGCTGTTCTAAAAGACTCCGTACTTGTAAATCAGTACGATCGTCGATATTAAATAGACGAGAATGTAAGGAGATGAAAAAAGTTCGGAATACTGAAGGGCCGTTTACGCGATGTTAGGGCACCCGTAATTAGCGAGGCAGTGCACTGTCGCGTTCTAATTAAACTGCAGACTCGTAAATTAGCATTCCGTAATTACATGTACTCGTAAAAAAGTACGCTACTTTTACTGGTATGCTGAGTTACACAATGGTAGTTCGAGAGTAGTAAGATAGCAATTATAATTTTATTAAATATGAAAAAGTATAAAGTTTTAAACAGCCACTGGCCGCGGTGGTCTGGTGTTCATTCAAGAATACATAACAAAAAATTAAAAAACACAGAAAGGTCCCGCGCGCGCATCTGATTGCATAACGTTGATGTTTATTTATTTGCACAGGCTGTTATTTTCCGATTGACCAACACGGTGAAAGTTTGTATTTTAATTTTATACAAGCGTCGGACCAAACTTACACTTACGGTACGAAGGTTTTATGGTATCCGGTTTATGGTATTCGAGATAGCAGTTGAATTTTAATTTGAATACGAATCCGGATTCGAGTTACGGACGTTGTTCGAGCAATGCAATTTTAATTAATTAAGTTAATTCGAATGAATATATCTATTTACTCCGAAGCATAATATTCCTTTTGCTATACTATTGTCACGATTGCTATAACAAGATATCTATTGTAAATGTTTTTTATAACATTCGCGTAGAAATAAAGAGAGAAACATTTTTTTTACCTAACCGACGTACCTGTTATAATAATTCAATATAACCTAATATAAATACTTGAACCGTTATTTTTGAAAGTGGTGTATAAGTTCATTTTTGGAAAAAAATTCGTTAATGGTAATTGTAGTAAGATATAGATGTCCTCTTTTTATAAAAAAACTACAAAGAACATTTAAAGAATAGACTTATACTACTTAAAAAAAATACCGGCTTACTTCAAAATCGGTCTTGGAAATATATAAATTTCGCGAATTGAATGCACCTCGGATATCCAGACAAATAAACATACGAACTTCACTATATCGGATTCGAATCCGAATATTAACTTCGAAAATCGAATTCTACAAGATTCGAATCCAAAATAGCTCCAGTTTCTACGCGGAATATCTGATTCGCGTAAAGTTTATCGTCGTCGCTGCGGAAAAGAGTTTTTAAAACTTCGAGAGGTTTCGCGAGGTTCGGGGGCAACTGGCCTCCATTTGCCACCGATCTTCGTGATAAGCGATAATAATGTGTGTCACGAATCTGGGCCGTTCGGTAATACTAGGCGCCGCTGGGTTAGCGTATCTATTCTTTGCTCCGAATTATAATATCCTCGTTTACCAACAATGTTCCGGCGTGTTCTTGAACTCTTTCGGGGAAAGAAGCACGTGGGAAAGGATGGCGGGCGTTACCGATATATTTCTGCGATCGCCTATGCGTCGTGCCCCTTTCGCGCATCGTCGGGTTAATTACTAGTTTCGGAGTATTCGTTCTAAAGCGTATTTTACCGCGCTGCGTGGCCTGCGTTAAACCTTCTCTCCTAGCGTCACGGTACGCTAGCAGTTATGCTAGGACACGTATACGCATACACGATTTTTGTTCTCGTAGAATTGTAACCGCGTATAATACTATATCTATGTAATATGTGTATAACATTAATTATAATAACGTGTAACTATCATATTAATCATGTACGGGTCTAATTATCGGCTGTAAGGTGAGAACGGATATTTTCTTACACGTGAAAAGCTCCATTAAAAATCTGTTCCGTCATAGTTGTGAATCTTGTTTTTCTTTCAAGAGAAATTTTTGATAAACCTCGTCGTTGACTCAACGAAAGGTGGAGCACGCGTATTTTTGTGGTTAAAATTGTACAACTAAACGACCTGTATACACGTCGGTCGTTAGTCGTTAACGTTGAAGATATTATACGGGTTGTTCGCAAAGTAATTTCGTTTTTGAAACAGGTGGAATCTTCCATATATCGAACTTCGGTACAAAACTAAGTCTTTACGTGATTATAAACGGTTGAATTGGACAAATTTAATCTAATACCGATTTCTATGTGTTATCAATCGACGGTATGCTTCAATCAATACCTTTACTTTGTCTTCATCAACCTCAACTGGCCTTCCAGAACGTGGTGTATTTCAATATCGAAATTTCCGGATTGAAATTTTGCGAGAACTTTTGGCAGTGACGTTTCTGTGGATACATCCGATCCATACATGTCACATATTTTTTTTTCTTACTTGTATAGCATGCTTGTGCATAGCGTTACCTTTTATATTGCATAATGTTATTCATTAGCATTAATGCTTTTAAATAGTATTGCACAGCATTACCTTTCCGGTAATAAAAAAGTGAAATATGTCGAAATCGCTGTTTTGATTATCCATATTTGGTAAGACACTAAAAAGAAACATCTGCCCAGATCCAAACAAAAATTTTTACAAATAAGCCCTGAAATGTCAGCTATCAAAATATAAAATGACAGTACGGTTTAGAATAAAGTTGGTTGGTTAAAATTACAACTAATGCTTCTGTTGGAAGAAAAACGAAATTACTTCCCGAACAACTTATTTAGAAACAAAATTTCTGTTCTGTGGATACGCCTGTGTTACGTGCCGTAATATTTTTCAATTTTTACACATATACACTCGGATGAAGGAAGTAGAATGGTTTACCATTATACCCCGAGTATTTATCTAGGCTTCATACGAGTTGTTGCGTCATTACTAGTTAAATTACTAGTTAACACTCCAACATAAGGATACTATGTACTTCTTATGTTGTTTGAGGCGATTCAAATCACGCGTATGTATCCTTGAAGGTGTCATCGTCGCCGATAAACACAGCCGGCGCGACAAACGATGGAACACTGGTAACCGCTCGAAAACATTTCATACAATTTTGTTAGAACGGGAAAACTGACTAAACAGCATTTTAATCACGCCAGGGGATCGTTATCATAATTGAATACAAAAGCCAAGGCTGCACGCTACATCACGGGGCCCTTAGCTGACCGATAGCTACAATCCTTTGTTCAGGATAATTGATTAAGAAAATATTCATTAATATCTCAAGCGAAAATTCATGCGTAACGACGGTAAGAACCGTTGCGGCGTTACCGAAGCCTCACCAGGAATCGACGCAGCCAGGCTCCGCTTACCGAAAATCTCGGTGCAATTGGCTGTAAAATTGCAAGGTGCGTGGTCCTCTGCCCGAGAGAACCTTGTAATATTTTTATATATTATATTGATCAGCGCAGGATTAGGCTAGAAAAATTAATTTTGTGTTTCCTAATTAGTCTCTTTTCCTCGTTAGGTTCAGGGAGTACTTCGCTCCAGCTGCTTCCGCGATAGCTGGCCAGAGATATTACATTTAGGTTAATTGTATGATTTTATTAAATTCCAGCTTTGACCCACGGTTCGTTGTCGAACGCGTGGTAGGTATTAAGTAGATTCTTAGATTATTCATTGTACTAATATTCTATTACGATTTCAAAGGTATAAAATACACTATTGAGCAACGAGACTCGCTCAGAATAATCATAACCGATTTTAATACTAGTATTGTAATACTAGTGTTACTAGTATTGCTAGTATTGGTGGAGTCAAAAACATAGGTTTCCATTAAAAAAAAGTGCAGTTGCATTTTTCTGATGCACCGCTGCAAAAAAGTGAACAAAATTAATTCCATATTATGCACCGTCTAATGCCATTTAACTTTCACTTTTAATATCTTCTTCTATTCCCAACCATTTAGGAGGTACAGTCTGTCCCAGTTGCGTGGGACACCCTGTATAATCTAAATTAAAATATCTGACATTGGGTAGTTTATCTGTAGACAAGTCACGCATAATATTGTATCGAACTTCCTGATTTTCGGGTTTAAACAATATGTAAGAAACATTTTCTTATATTATTACCATGTCGCTACGATAATTATAGTAACACTATATAATAAATGTAAAATAATAATAAGCAGAAGAAAATATTTCTTTCGTTGACAGGCTGCTGGTTCGTTCGCCGACACCCTTACCCTCGAGAACAACATCGAGAATATCTCTACCTTCTGCATTCTGCTAAATCTTCCTTCCTTTCGCAATCCTTCCAGTCAACCTGCGTTTGATCTCTCTCGATAGACGGGAGAATAGCGTATTAATATGCAACCATCATAATTCACGTTTGCAAATCTACGACACGGACTCGACGGTACGTGGGCTTTCGCGAGCACTTGAAAAGTAGCCTTCTCTATTGGAGACAAGGATCTTTAAAAGCCTCCCGAGGAGCCTCGGGAATCAGTTCCGGGGCTTTTGTTCGGCGTTCCCTCGCAGCGCAGCTTCCTTTTCGGATTTGCGAGCGAAGATAAGGATCCAGATGTCGGAACATTGTTCCACGTACACGTGAAAGCCTGTGTTTGCCCGGCCAACGATTTTCCGTGATCTGCGGCGTAGATCAGAATGCCACGTTTCTGAGGAAAGTAGACGGTAATTTGTCGTTGTCTCGAGAGATAAGGGAAACGATGATGCTCGACGAGACCGAACGAATTTGTCCCCGTCCGTTTAGACCCTCTCAACCCCCCCCCCCCCCCCCAAATGCCCTCTCCTCGTGTTTTCCGATTAACGATGATTACGTTTAACGAGAAGATACGGATAACGGTGAAGTCATTATCGATCATTTTGTGTACGGCGAACGCGTCGAGTAATCGACGAATCGTTCGAACCAGCGAGTCGTGGGTTACGTTGTAGATTATGAGAGTCAAACGGGGCTAATGCGTTATTCTTATTCTCGCAACGCGAGTGTTTTTCGATTCTATGTTTTTAGCTGTTTTTAAAATATGCAACGCGTATTTCTCAGGCATACCGTTTGATATTAAATGAATGTTCGGTACTATATTTAACCCTTTATAACCTCATGTGGCAGTTCTGTAATAAACCTCGAAAATCCCTCCAGATTACGCACTGAGTGTATTTAGTTCATTTAAATCGGTGTAACATTTTTTATAACACACTACTGAACAAATTTATTTACATATTTATTTATTTATATTGTTATTATTTTATTAATTTTTGTCCTTATTTTTTTTGTTTTTGATTACCCTAAACAAGCCCCTTTTTACAATAATTATCTATTTTTGCGATCTTGGGCTACAAAAGGTTAACGGTATGTATTATATAATATTTCATACTAAACGAATATTTGTTTCAATATTTAAGAGTATTTACGGCACGATATTTCATATTAGAAGAATATATTTGGTAGAAGTGTTAGGTGCATACGATATAAGAAATATTTCCGCCCAAATGTTTTCTTCATATGATTTGTCAATATAAATATATTTAATATCAATATTATTATGCTACTATTAAATTAGTAATTCTATGTAGTTATATTAGTAAATTAATTACATGTATCGCTTGCCCCGGCTTATCGTTTTACTTCTCGCGTAATAAATATTACCAAAAGTAATAAATAAAAACAGAACGAACTTACGAACCATTTCGATAAATGTAAGAAACTTTTCGTTCGAACAAGTGCAACCGTATTCGATCCGCCCATTTTCCCCGCCCAACGTGGATTTTTTTATGGTTACCATAAGCGACGTACCATTGAAATTTGGGTAATGAAAATTCAGTGGCCTGGGCGCGCATCGTAAGCTATAAACGAAGTTGGGATTAACGCAGGTCCACGCCGGCTTCGTAAACCAGGAGCATGAGTTTTCTCCACCCTCGAGCAAGATTTATGCTGCCATTCGTGGCAAAAGTTATTGTTCCCATGGGGCTTTGTGCGTTCCCCACGTGTTCGTAAACACTCGATAAACGCGTATCCCGCACACGCCGTCGACGTATCGCATGAATAATACCGCCGGTGGATAATAAAATTCAAGCCTCTCTTCTACAAATAACAAAATTTGGCTATTATTTAACCGTCGGACAGCTGACACGAGTGAAAATTCATGTCAACCTAATGTTTAATAATAAGAATGTACGACGACGCGCCGCGCATTTTTTTTTGTTTTATCCAGACTAATTAAATCTTTACTAGTAGATATTGCTTCGTTTATAGGCTCATTTGTTTATATTTTTTCATAATTTAAGATCCTAGGTGAATTTGAGGATTAAGATTTTGATATTTGACTCATAATGATTATCATATTTTATCTTTTATTTTTCGATATGACTGATTTATGCGATACGTAAAATATAATAGATACAATAATGTTACAATATAATGATTTGAATTGATCGGAATAAAATAATATTCGCTGCAATTTCGAGACAAATATTATGCTTTGAAAATTGATGAGCACTCACGCAATATTTTTAATCGATTAATTACAATTTTAATCGATGTCTCGATTATTCCACCCGTCTTATTGATAATCTTACGTATTCCTTTTACTCATCCGGTGCGTTTTTAAAAAACAATAACACAAAATATTTCCCGTAAACTGATTATCTGCCGAATCTGATAATTCGTTCAGAAAAGTATAATGGGGTCAGTTTTGATCGCGATTGAAGCGTAAATAAACATTTGGAGCGTCGTCGATTCACGCTACTTTCCGCACACGACTGGTTCGCTCACAATGGAAAATTTTCCATCTCAACGTGTCGGACGTACGTTATTCGTTATCCGTATTCATGACACTGTTTGCTCGAAAGCAAGTCTTCCTGACAGGAAGCTCGTGATTATAATCTACGCCCTGGGGAAATGGGAATATTGTGGGAATCTTATACACCGATGTACAGTCGTGCCATTAACCGAAATAGAATTCACGTTTGTCTGACAGGATGCTATGAATTCTCCGAATATACTTTATCACCTCACCGTGTAGAAGTATGTCAAGCCGAAGCAACGTACGGTTCTAAAAATGTACGTCGATTGAAAGAGTCAACGACAATGTACAATACCCAGGCACATCTATAGGGAATTTTTCTATTTGCTAATTGTCCGTCGAAAGGTTTTCTTATCGAAGAATTTTCACATCGTTGAATCGTCATCGACAAGTTATCTTGCAATGAATTCTTCGGTCTCTGAATTGTTCGTCGTGCAATTTCCCTATCGATGCATTTTATGGAGATTTATCTCGCTACTGGTTTGTGTCAGCGAATTTTGCCATCTCTGAGTTACTCTTATGATAATCTGCCTGTCGGTGAATTTTTATAGAATGAATTTTCTTGCTATTAAATTGTCTATCAGCAAATTCCCTTATCTGCGGATCGCCATCAATAAATTATCTTCCAATAAATTTTCCCAGTTTCCACATTATCCGTCAAATCATTTTCCGGGCGGTGAGTTTTTTATTCGACGACTTTCCCCCTACTAAATAGTCTGTCAGATAATTTTTTCATCACCGAATTATTCGTCGAGTAATCTTCGTGGCGGTGAATTTTCCCTGCTATCGAATTGCCCGTCGCGTCGGTGGATTTTCCAACCGACCGATTATCGCTAGCGAATTACTTCACGGTGAATTTTCTAATCGGTGACTCGTCCGGATACCATTTTCAGTATCGTTGAACTGCTAGTCGGTGTATTTCTCCATCGACGAACCCTCCGAATACCATTTCCTAGAGCACAAAAAAGAAACAAGTGTTCCATCGGGTCGGAATGTTTAATGCGTACAAAGTCTTTCAAGCGCATTCACGCCCGCGTTAAAGCGTCCCTTCGCGAGGGTGCGAAAAGGGAAGAACCACGGAAAAGTACGTTCGTGCTCGGACGACCAGATAACAGATGCGTCTTACGTCGATATCCCTATATTTATAAATATGTGCACGCACGGGCACGTGTCCCGGAGCTACTAAGAGGGTGACAATGCTCGACGGGTACAAAGGACTTAATTGTATTGTCCGACGAGTCGCATGCATTACACGGTCGACGGCTCGGAAATGGTTTTACTTGGTATCGTTGGATACGTGGTGAAACGATCGGTGGCACCCGAGGGAACCCGCATTCGAGACGTCACTGAAAATTGCTTTCACGTAATAAAGGGAAACCGGGGGAAATTCAGTTATTTATGGAACCGTCACGTCAGACGTATTACGTTGAACGGTGATCGCGATTAACAGAAACGCGCACTTTTATCGCTGACTCCTGCTGTTTGTTTTGGTAACACTCAATTTCTTAAGGGAGGCTATACTAGGATAGTGGTTCTTAACCTTCTTGAAGGCAGACACCACTTTTGATTACATGAAAAAGTGCGGAATACCAAAATTAATGATCCAAGAAACACACAAAAACATCCCGCGTAGAAATAAATATATTTTAGACAATATATTATTAAACATATTTGATATATTTTCAATTATACAGTTTATGTAGTTCATACATGTATGTGTGATGAAATAGAAGAATAATATATTTTATAAATAGAAAAAATATACACACATGACTTTTATTACAAATTAAACTGATTATTACATAACAGAAGAAATAAAATTAAGTAACAATACATACATCCCTTATATTCTTAAATGAAATTTATTTGAGGCTAAAATCATTTAATGTTATACCTGAGATTACGACTAAAATTAAGATTTCCAATTTTAAGTTTTAAGAAAATTCGATTTAAATCAAATCTTTTTATCCACGTTTCATTAATTATATATAACGATTAAATTAATATCTATATTATAAAAATTATTTAAAAAATGTGCAGCTTTCATAATTTTGCGGAACACCTGTTAAGAACCACTGCACTAGGATATACAAAGATAGCCAAAGGAGTATATTTTTTCTTATTTCAACGTGTACGAGCTCGTATCATTATTATCAAAACGCCGTTTATTAAACATCTTTCATTGGTTAGTTTGCAAAGTTTGAACATATGAGTGAATCATTTCATTAAACTCTCCGAACTATAGATAATTATGTGTAACAATTAACTACATATAAAAAGTTTCTCTGGTTAGCCGCCTTTTGCTGGGAACCTTTCAAATGTCGGCAATAAACAAAACAACTTCTAACTAACTAATCGATTCATTCAACACACCGAACATACGAGAGTGCATCGAAACACATATCTACTATAAAAGAGTCGATTAAAATTGTGACAGCCGGGTCTTGCCAGGAACGTTTAAATTTTGACACGAAACGCAACCGCTTAAAAAAACTTTAAACGTTTCACGAACTTACTCAACCTGATATTGATTTTACGTAAATTGAATTTGCGTGACTGGGAAACCTAACCGACGTGATCGGAATAAATAGAACGGTGACGTTTCGTATGTTTCAGCAGTCGGAGAAGCGGTGCGCTGTCGTGAGAAATAAAAAGGATTTTTTCCTGCGCGTAGTTCCGTTCCCTTTGTCCGACCCTCGCGACTGTCGAGACGATACGTGTATCTCTTGTCAAAGCAACGGGAAATGCATTTATTCCGTCAGTTTTGTATCAAAGACCACCCCTCCGTTCTCTATCTCTTCCTTTCGCTAGCAGATGCTTCTGCATTTGGTCAATACCGGCGCGCAGAGGTTATCGTACTAACTCCAGAAGAGGCCATTACAGTAGAAACTCGATTAACCGTCACTCTTTTAATCGCCGCTCTCTGTTACCCGTCATCGTAAAAAAAAAATGAAAGAAATATACCTATTCGTTTAAAAAAAATTGTATTCGATATGATATGATCTCGTGACACTTTATATTATGTTTGCATTAAGTTTGTATTTATGTACGTACGTTTATTTTAGCTTACTTAAATTACTTAATTTATAATACGTTGTAAAATGTATACATACGTTTATTACAAAACTTCTATTAACCGTCACAGTCCCGGTCCCGGCGGTGACGATTAATCGAAGTTCTACTCTCATTGTCAGTGGTCTTTAAAATTGGATCGTCTGCTGAAAAATAACGTTTATATCGAGAAAACACGGTTATATCCCCGATAACGTTAACGGTGAAATTTGATACACTGCTATGAGTGAAAATTCGTCGGAGAGATTTTTTTTCTGACTACAGTGGAATGACAATGAATGCAAATGGTACCAGACCACCGAGCACTCTGAGGAAGAGCAAAAAAGTTGTATGTATGTAGAAGCGTAGACGCTTTTTGATGGAACCTTTTGTAGATTTTTTTAAATCTTTTTGTAGTCTCAAGCTAAAGGCTTTGATATTTAAAATTGTTTCTGCGTGCACGTTAAGTAATGTTCGGTTTATTTAATTTTATATTATTAGGTACTACTTCGCGATGGGTAATTCATTAAAAGAAGTCAAAAGTCGATGACTCCAGATAATTCAAAACAATTCAAAACAAAGAAATGTGTACAGCGAATAAGCTTTACGTCAAATATCCATGATTCATTTTCCTCGTGACATAAAACATTACACTTATTGTCATGCCTGCGTACAATTTTAGGAAAGATTCTTGTATTGGAAAATTAATAAACGTATCACGCGATATTTACATCTCTGAAAAAGTTGTAATATATTTTTTCGTTGCATAAAGATTATTTACGGTCACCTTATTTCTCTATCCAATTTTCACAAAGCAATCGGCCGCGTTTCCTTTATGGTTCTAAAATATTTTTCCAAACGTCCGTGAAATGTTCTAGCTGCAATTTCAAAAAGTAATCTCAATTGTGGTGGCGGTTTGAGAATCCGTCGTGTCTTTTCATCGCGCGGAACGCTTGCCGAGACTTTAAAGCGACATCAAAGATAGAAACGTTGGCCGAATTCCAAAATTCCCCGTATACGCCGGGAAACTAGTAACTTTTAACGTTAACGATAACTCCAGCGAGGAGGCTTTCACTCTAATCATCGAGCTTACTTATCTACAAGCTACTTCGACTTTCGACCAAAGTGACTCGTGCCAAGGTTAATATCCGCTTGAAATTTGAAAGGGCACTCGAAGCGATTGCGAAATCTCCCTTTATTATTCTTATTCAGATTGAAACAACAAACTGTTTCGATGTAATGACAAACTGATTTATTATTCATGCACGGAGGACGTGCTTCGCTTCCTCGGTCGCGATATATGACGCAATGAAAGAAATCAGTTTAACGATTAGCGCGCGCATACATACATATATAACCCTTTAATGAAACGATGTGCCAATGCACCACCGGAAGTTGCTCCTTCGGTATAAGCGTAAAAAATGTGCGCTATCGTATTCGTGTTAATAAATCAATTTGTTTGTATCGTACTGAATTGTTGCCCGTTGCATTTCTAAAATCTTCGTATGCAGTGACTATTATCAATAGACTACTGATATTGATGTGAGGTGAATACGCACGAAAAATGTGCAAACATGCACGAAAAATATGCAGATATGCAAGAGAAATATGCAGTTTTGCATATTTTTTTTTATAAAACATTAAACATATGCAGTCTGCAAAATATAAAAAATAAAAAATATATTTTGAGAATGATCCAATCATAAAACATATGTGTCCAGGTCGCAATGCTCTATATTTTCTATAAAAATATGCATTAGCATAAACATCCGGAGTCTACTTATCAATATCCGGGCACTTCACATTTTATCATTACTTTATACGGAATGCATTGATTGCTGCGACATTCTATGCGTGCTTTATTTAAATATTTTGCTAGCCGTCACGTTTAGAGGAGTTTGAAAACCTGCATATTTTTCATTATAGGTGATGGGAATAGCGAAAGTAACAATGAAAGAAACGAAAAGTCAAACACCTTGTATATATGTAAGTGACAACGATGTTTCCTTGTTTGATAGATTGCAAAATTAAATTTGTTATATTTATTTCTTTTTAATGTGCCGCAGGATATCTTGTCTGTGACGCGCTACGGTTTTATGTCACAAAATATATCGTCTGCAGCACCGAAGCGGTTAAGCGCGCCCGTAAAAACTAATTATTACCGCTGCATCTTTAAAATTCAACTGTAACAAGCAACGCGTGAAAAACTCTAACATCTCAAACGCGTGCTCACGCATACGTAACGCTTTAATGACACCAGATGGTAAACACAACCAACAGTACTGTCGTTCGTTGAATCCAAAGAATCTACCCCATTCCTTGTATTCTCAATAAATCCTGGCAAACGACCGCTGTAAAATTTGCAAGTGCGGCGGTAAAATTCAATTACCGCCGGGTCATCTTTAAAATTCAGCCGTTCCGAGCAACGCGTGAAAGTTTTCAAAAAGAAAGCAGATGTGAGTGAAACCACGTGCCGAACACTATCGAAAGTACGATTCATTGTATCCCAAAAAAACTCTATTCCTCTGCATATTATTCCCAGTAAATCCTGTTCTCTTATCGCTGTAAAATTCACGTGTGCGGTGGTAAAATTCAATTATCGACGCGGCGTCTTTTATACTCAACTGTTTCGAGCAACGTGCGAATATTTTCAAAAAGGCAACACCTGGTATATACGTTCGCAGATGTGGCTTTTGGGTAAAATCACGTACTAAATACTACCAAGGGTGTGTACCATTATTCATTAAACGCCTCAAAAATTCTATTCTATTGCACTTCATTCTTAATAAATCCTTTTTTATGGCTGTCGTAAAATTTGCAAGTGTTTAAAGTACAGCTGTTCCAAGCAACATCCGAAAACATTTGAAACGCGTACACGCGTATCGCTTTGACGAAACTAGACGTCAAGTACACGAATTGTTACGTAACGATAAGATAAGACGCGTTATACGCATTAGGATTATTATTCATTGTTATCAAGCTAAATATCGTTCGTCTGCTTTAATCACAGGTATTAAAAGTCACGAAGGACGAAGAATAAAATTATTGAAAGGGGGGAAATGCTCTATAATTTTCTCAACGGCCGATTTTCCGAAAGAAATAGTCGCTCAATTATTTCGGATAATTGACGTGAAACCGTACGATCGAAAGCATCCATTATCCGAATATCCGAACGTTTTACTACCCACATGTATATCGTGGTGATAATAATTTGGCATGAATCTTACAAATTTAGAGATATTTAAACAAACAATGAGTATGAGTAGGAGAAATTCAAATTACTTGGTGTAATTATTGCATATAATTTGGTGTGTCTTGTGGAAGGTCCACAAATTTTGTCGATCCTCGAAATTAATGTTAATGACCGCACGTTATTATAAACATCGAATAATGCTGTTACCACTATTATAAATCAATGGCAATAAATTTAATTAATCGAGCGTAATAATACGAATATTAAAATCGTATTATTTGTACTTACCGGCCGCGATTAATTAAAACAAACTGTCAGTTGTTTTGTCAGTTGTCTTGCGCTATTGTTCGAAAATTACCTTCTCCGAACATTCGTCTCTCCCGCTTGATTTGGATTCGCAAAGTTCTACCCCGCCAGTTTTTCATTACTCTCGTCAAAAGTGCTACACCATTGCTTGCATTCCAAATCAATTTCTTTCCACTTTCTTCGCGGTCGTAAAATTTGCAAGTGCGACGGTAAAACTCAATTACTACAGGGTCATCCTTAAAATTCAACCGTCCCAAGGAAGAACGTGAAAGTTTTATAAAAGAAAGCAGATGTGCGAATAGCTGGAGGTCGAGCGTTGTCCGAACAATAAAAGGGAAGCCTGCTGCACTCCGTCTGGCGTTCGGATGGGACGCTTTAATCCGTCCCACGTGGCCGTAAGAGGATCTTCCCCGACGGTGTAATCGGGAACGTAACTTCGCCTGAGATTACACAAGACGGCGTAAGATTCCCGTTCAACCTATCCCGTGCCCGTGAGGGCCTACCGTAATGTGAGTCTGGAAAAAAAAGAAGTAGTACTCAGGGGTCAAAGAAGCCGAGTTATAACATCGGTTTTGACGATAAGAGCACGAGCTTCAGGAGGGTATCTATTCATGGCTTATCAGAGGAGATGGTCTTTAAAAATATCGTCTAGACACAGAGCAGGTTTGGGGCGAGCGTAAAACCTATTCGCGGGCAGACGAGATTTTGCGATAAACATACTTTTTTTCTGTCAACAAGTTCCTTCCTTCGTGAATATTTAAAAATGGAAAACACGAGGTCCAGCCACAAGAATTCCGGTAATATGTATAAAATGGTTATGTAACTGATGGTATTATTAAGCATATGACGACACGTGGGTTGAATTTTTATTCAGCTCACGATTAATTCGAGTCGTCGTGAAAAAACAGTACAGGTCGAAAAAGATAATTTTCAGATATTTAAAGAACTAGTTTTCGAGCATTGTTCCAGCGACTACAAATTTAATTAAAACGTCTTAAATTAAAGGTTCTAAAAATTACCTTCGGTTTAGAACAATTGTAATACAAATTACATTGTAACGGTACGGTATACGGAAATGTAGAACAATAATAACAATGCAGAAACAAGATGTGCCATTCAAGCTTTTAAAATCAAGATTCCCATATAAATTTGCATTCTTCTGTAATTCTGTGTTCTATTCATTTGTTCCACTCTGAAACATTACGAATTGTCTCAAAATCCTTTAAATCCTGCCGGGAAAAACAAATTCCGTTCAAGCGTAGCTAATATTCGTAAAAACATTACGACTTGGTCATTTGAAAATTAGCTGTAACTAATGACGTTAAACATTGAAACAGTCGTATTAAACCCGGTAAATTGACATTATTCACAATTAAGGCATTCTCCGGGCAAAGGGTCTATACGCAAAATTGCGGTTTTGAGAAAAAGGCAAATGAAAGATTTCAATACATTTATTGTACAGTATTTTTATTTTAAATATCCTTCGTGAATGTATTAATATAATAAAAGCCATAATAAAGTACGTTATTCTTGGATTTATGCGATACATAGATTTTTCCAGATTATTCACCTAAGAATATACGAGCGCTTCATGTGCCCTTCTTCCAAAGAACAAAGTTTTCTTAACAAGTGGAACCAACTCTATTTTTGGTTTTCATATAATAAAATACTAATAAGCGTATAAAAACAGTCATTTCCGAAAATTAACGACACAGAGCTATGTACAAATACAATATCGTAATAAAACAGTCATAAAATAAAAAATGAATAAATCAACATTTTTATAAAATAACAAAAATTTTACCAATGATACATTACATTGTGGCGGTTCATTTAAAACAATCTCCTGGAAAATGGCCTATTCACCGATGGGCCCTTTGCCCGGAGAATAGCTTAATTGTAACTTCCACTCAAAATTGCACTTCGTATCAATATTCCGCGTAATTTATACCTACCGCTTAAACGTACGCCAAGTTTTTGTTACGCTCACGATGAAAACGAACTTTCCTGCAACAATAAACAAACGTAACTCCACGCTCGATTCACGAAAGTTTAACCCAGAACTATTGTATCCGTTCGATTGCCAAACCGAACGTGGAAAGTTGATTCCAACGTCGAACGCGGTAACATCGACAGGAAGATTTTTAACCGCAGCCTACCACGGTTTAACGGGTAATTCGTCATCGGGATTTCCTGTGCAACGAAACGTCATAACTTCTGTCACGTACGCGTTAAGCAAGCCCCGTCCGTTAAGCGAGTCAGTTCTTCTCGGTATTTACGAGGCGAGTCATTACGCGGACCCAATTAATGTAAATACTCGCTGCGCACCGGCGCACGCGCGTCGTTGGTTATCCGCGCGGAGCATACGTTATTCCGCGGCGGCATTAGCAAATCGAGAAAGTTTCTTGCGCTCGCGATCGGAAGCGCGGTGTTTGTTTCAAAAATAATATTGTTACGTCGTTCCCCTTATACGTTGCTCGGTGTTATTGTTTGTAGCGCGTGCGTTCGCGCATGTTTGACAAATAGGATACCAACCAACGCACGCGAAACGCGTTATGTAAAAACGTAAAAAGGAGAAGCGTTAGGCAGATTTCTAAGCGCGTAGACGCACCGTGAATAAACTCTTCGGTCGTGTACATTTTATGCGTTACCAGTTTCTCTCTAAATAAAGTCAATATTGCCTGGCAAGGTAATAATATCAGGAATGCGTGTAACAACGTTGATAAGAATGATCGATCGAAGATAAATCTTTTTGCTTATTTTTGAGCTTGTTTTAGTAACCCGATTCTCTAACGAGGCCACGCGTTAATCTGTTTTTATTTTCTTCGACTTCGCGTGGTTATATTAGGGAAATTATGAGCGAACGTGATTTCGAATTTCCAGTTATCCAAGTCTTCTGAATATTTTTATCCGCGATGTTTATTTTCAACTTTATAGGAAATGTATTTAGCTTAAATTGTTTATTTCGGATTTTTTTTATATACAATGCGAAGAGCACTGGTATAAATTTTCAGGTAATGGAGACTTGTATGAAAATACCGAACATGTTTTACGCGCGTCGGGGACGACGACTCGGTGTGCATGCGTGCGGTGAATTTATGCCGACAATGAGTTTAGTTGCGTCCACGTGGTGTTAGGGTCGGCCATTTAAAAATTCAGGAATAAAATTACGACGACTTTCACTTTGTAATTATCGGGTCATAAAATAAATAATGTCGCCTCTTTTTGCCTTTTTAAACGAACGGTTTAAAATTCCTGAAAAATTAAGTAAAAGATCACCCGGAAAGTGGAACATGGTTTCGAAAATAATGCAAAATATGTTACGAGTTTGTGGTACCAGCTATGAAAACGGCATTATTCGAATGACGGCTTGAATCTTAACGCATTTAAATCCTTTATTTATGCATCATTATTTAAAATGACGTTCTCATAGCCGGTTCTACAAATCGGTAATATATTTTGCATTATTTTCAAAACGGTGTCCAATCTCTCAAGTGTTTTCCGAGATTCGGATCGAATTACGATCGATTCCATCGTGAGTCGTTATTAACTCCAAAAGATTATGGAGGGTTTCTGTCGGCTTGACAATAAAAAAACTCGGTTCTTATAGTATTTGCAATTTCTTCAAAGGTTAAAATTTTGTAAATGTTGTGCAGTTAGTCCGAAAAAATTCTGTACGTTTAATTTCCGAAGGTTCTGCTTAGTTTCAGATAAGTTTACGATTGACGGTCAGTTTTTGACATAAAACCCGTTTTTCTCTACACAATATTTTCAATACGGCGCACAGAGTACGGTTTGTGAACAAAAATCGCTCGCCACCGTAAAAGTCAACCAATTTTAATGATTTTTTTTAAATGCGGGGGAAAACTTCAGCAATAACGAGGTACTACTGAAAATTCGATACTTATAAACCTAACCTAACATATAAAAATGTATATAATCCATATGGAATAGCACTCATAAACTTAAGGATCTTGTAACCCACACATTTAGTTAATACCTTAATGCCTTCCTATTTGACTACTTTTTGTTCCATTGTTATATTTCATCATTCACCATAGTAACAAAAGTTAAGCCTCTTAACTCAACGATAAGGTATCAGTCGTGAGAGGAGTTTTTTAAAATTTTTTAAACTTTTTTATTCTTATAATTTAATAAGTTAGTTTTATAAGTATCCAATTTTCAACTGTACTCGTTGTTGCTGGAGTTTTCCCCCTCGCTTAAAAAAAAAGTCATTAAATTTGGTTGATTTTTACGCTGGCGAGCGATTTTTGTCGAAGATCATCCACTGTGCGGCGTGACCACTAATTCTGAAATCGTTGATATTGGAGGTGAACTTGACATTCGATTACGATTAAGTGCAATAACATTGCGCATTTTGACAGGTATTAATCTTCTGTTTCTGAAAAACAACGAATCTAATAATTATTAAATTTCGAGACAATTTGACAAATGTAAAGAAACCTTTCATCAAAAATCTGAAAAATCTCGATTTTGCAATCACGTTTTATCTTTCGTACGAGATCTTATTCAGCAAAATCTCTGTCGTTTTTGGAATAAATGTTTGGCAACAAATGAAGTGGTATTTTGAAAACGTATGTTATTTGTTTTTGTTATTTTCTAAATGAACTTTGTATGTCTATGGTCTCTCTCATTTACCTTTTTTATTTCCAAAATGGTATCCTTGGCTGGCCGTATTCGAATGGTTTTTCGAATGTTACCGAATGGTCCCTTTCAAGTACACTTAATTAATCCGATTAATGTAAATACTGACAGTACTTCCAACAGATGCAAATAAGATACACGCGCGTTGTTAATTACCAGCGCCGAGCACACGTTATACCATACAGGATTAACAAATCGAGAGTCTCCAGCGTCAGCGATTGCGAACGCGTTTGTTTTAAAAATAATATAAAGAACACTTCTAACGACGGCGACCGAGAGTAAAAATGATCGATCGAAAAATAAATCCGGAATTTGCTACATACCCGTCGTGCGTGCATAAATGATTCCTATTCAATTTAAATCTCTTCCGGCAATTTTCCTATCGCGGTAGAACCTGATTGCGTTGCTAGGCGGGTGGCCTCGTTATTTCCACGCCTTGCTATACCCAAATGAAACCCGACAGGTTGTCGAGAGCAGTGCGTATATAATTTCCCCCGATGCCAACAAATATCATTTCTGCTCATCTGATTTCACGGTGCTCAACGCTATTGCACGAGCAACGTGTCTTATACACGCGTCCGGAGTTGAAATTCCTGAAAATGTTATCAGTTTGATTTTTATTGAAATTTGTATTCTCAAGTAGCATTTCGTTCAATTTGATCATGTCGCGTTCGAGTATCGGAGATCTTTCGAAAGCTCTTGTGATTTGTTAGAATTCTCACAGGAATAATGAATTTCAGTCATACTTTTTACATCAAAATTTGTCACAAAATTCTACAATTCAATTGGTGTACAAATTTCTGTTTTTTTTTTAATTTTTTTATAAGCGTAGTGTTCAATTTGAACGTGTCACATTTAGGTATCATGAATCTTCACTAGAAAAACGTGTGTCAGTCGGCACTTCTGAAATTCCGTTCCGTCACGTGACAGAAGTTATGACGTTGCATCGAGTTGTTGAAATTCAAATTTCTAATAAAATTGCCGAATAGATTCTCATACAAATTTTGTGTTCTCCATCGACGTTTGGTTCAGTTTAATTGTGCCGCATTTAGATATCATGAATCTTTTACAATTATTTACTAGTATTCTCAAAGGTTGAATCAATTACTGCTACGTTTTTGGAATTAGCATATCTTGCAAAATTACCAGTTCTCTTTTAGCGTGTTCCTCCATATATGCGTGACACAAAAGATAGATGCATGGCGCAAAAGATTTGAGAGCATCGTCAAAGGGAAAGCAAATATCAATTACACTTCTGAAAACTCCCAAAACGCGTTCTTCAAGAGTATTCTTAAAATAAGCCAACAGTCTTTTCTATGGTTTTTCTGCTTAGGGCAACTTATGAATTGTTTGGATAAATATAGTAGATATCGTGTACTACTAAATATGCATGTACTGATAGAGAACGGTTTCTATGGAGATTGGCCGTATAATTCTGTCAGAAATTTTAATTTGACACAGTCGCCGTTCAACGCGAAATAAAATTTCGATAGTTGCATAACTGTGTGTGTAGTATTATCAAAGAATGCTTAAGACCTCATAAAAAAAATCATAGTTCCGTATCTCAAAACTCAATTATCTAGCACTGCTGTGGAAGATCTCGAGTCCTTCCAAACCATTTCTCCACATTCTCTTAAAAACACTCCCTTGTACGAAAATAATAAAAATGAAAACAGTGTCGCAAGGAATCAGAAGGGTCGATCTACGTTTACCGGGAGAACCGGGAGGGACAGAGAAACATTCTCGAGGGGGCACATTACCGCAAACGTTACAACGTCGATCCCACGCTCGCTACACAAGGGTGAAATACGTCGTTTCGCCTCCGCTACCACGGTCGCGGCGGGAAAATTGAAATTTCTCGGCTTGCGAAGCGTCGCGTCAAGGTCTCGTTTTTACCATAACCGTTCGCGCGAGGATCGACGATCGAAATCAATCGTGCGAACGGACGGGAAACAACCCGGCGCGGCGTCGAAGAAAGTGACGTCCTTTAAAGCACTCGAACCTGGAGGGAGTGATTCAGACGCGAGATATTCCCGGCGATGCTTGGCGCCACATATCCGACTCTCCAGCGCACTTCCTTTGCGAGCCACGCGGAATTAATAGGAAAACGAGCCGAGTGACAGGGAGTTGCATCGCACACACATGCTATATATCCTCGCGCTAAGTCAGTAACCGATCACTAGGAGGCATGGACGAGCCTGGAATGCCTAATGTCTGGCGCCTACGGCTTGCGCGGCCGGAAATAGATTGCGTTGGTTATCGGGAACACACCGCGGACCCTCCTAAAGGATCCTCAGAAGTGCTTTCGAAAGGCCGATTCGCGTTATCTCAAAGTGGCGCGAATGAGTCGGGTGCGATGCGGAACGAGAGGGACCGCACATTTTCGTGGGAATCGATAGTGGCGAATTTCTTTCGAAAACTTTCATCATTTCCGTCGTGACGTTCGAGTTTGATCGAATGCAGAATCGATGTACAGTCAACCCTCCTATAACGCGGTGTAGCGCGTTCTATGGAAACCGTCTACCGCGTTGTATGGAAACCGCGCTATAAGAAACGCAGAATCAGTACAAATCACATCATTCGTACCGCGTTATATGGAGACCAATAAGGACAAGATAAATTATAAATTATTTTTATTGAATTGAAGAGTTTATATAAAGAAATGATACCAAAACTAAACTAAAAAACGAGGGATACCAAAACTAAACTAAAAAACTGTTTTCCAACAAAAACAAGAAAGACTTTTGTAAAATTTAATCTTTCAACACTCATCCTCGCTGTCAGATAATATGAGTCGCCTAACTCGTCTTCTTTTAATAGGCAAAATGTCTTCCTCACTTGGCTCATCTTCACATTGGTTTTCGATTGTAGCTTTTTTTTCTAACTCCACTAAAACCTCTCTATAGGGAGCTAAGCAATTTCTTAACTCTCTTTTAAACTTTGCGCTACGCACCGTTGAATGATCAGTTTCAATGAAATGGAGTTCTAATTCTTTAGCCAAATTTAGCCCTTTTTTCACATCTTGTAAATCGACATTTGGCACCCATTCATTTCCCTTATTTTCGTTTACCAATGGATTTGAGGTGGGTGCATCAATTAAATCCATCAGTTCATCCTCATCTAAAGTTTCTTCTCCGAGTACGAGTTCTCTTACATCCTGATGGTTTGTTGTAATTTTCAGCTCCGCGTTATATGGAAACCGCGTTCTTAGAGTACCGCGTTATAGGAGGGCTGTCGCATTTTCAGCTCCGCGTTATATGGAAACCGCGTTCTGAGAGTACCGCGTTATAGGAGGGTTGACTGTATATAAGTACGTCGATGATGGTCAAAAATGACCGACACTATGGAAAACCGGTTGTCATTTTTTTAAGTATATCTTTGGATCGAGTTTTATTTGTCTGACATTCGGGTGAATCAATTCTCAAAATTAATTACTTTTCCCAGATTTTGTCAACAGTTGGGAATAACGGGGAATTTGATTTTGTTACACAAATTATTAATGCAATTTGCAATTGTTGTTATTATTCTAATTAGTAATTATTTAAGGATTAACTGTTCTGTTTTGTGCTACATCCGGCTTGACTCCTTGAATAAATAAAAAGAATGGGATTAAAAAAGTCTCCAATTTATATTTAAATTTTTCGACCCAACGTCGTATATTTTCCTCTTTTACTTTTATGTTATTTATTTATGTTTTATTGACGTATATCGTTTTCGAGCAGTTAAAAGAACCTTTAAAAAAATATTGATATTCGTGGCGCCACACCACTGTAAAAAGAACAAACTTTGTTATTACATCAATTAATTCATTGTTCGTCTGCGTAAACACCTCGTTTCGAACCGGACAAAAACAGTTTTGGGTAACAGATGTCTGATGATACAGCGTGTCCCATAAACGATGTTGATGCGTTAGCGACGCGATACCTGCGCTTCGACAGAAAATTCCGATTGGAACAATTTTAGATCCATTTCGTGCAGCAAGGTGGATTTTGCACCCTATAAGCACAATAAAATATGGCACAAAAAGATGCATTAATTAAAAAAAAAAGATATTAATATAGCAAAGACAACGCGTAACTGTGCAACTGTTAAAAGTTAAAAATGACAAAACCAATGAACTTCTATTCAAGAACGAGGGGGTTAAGAGAGATAACCATCGCGTGATAGAAGAGAAAGGCCGGCCCGTATCAAGGACAGCGGGCAGATCGACGACGCGACGACGGCGAATCCGACAGCCTAAATAGGACGTCCGTCCCGACGCTGGACCGGTGACAGCATCGCGGTGGCCGCTTACAGCAGCAGGCGCAGAATTTGAGCGAGCATACTCATCGTCCCACCTAAAATTACGCAACCGCATTTAGCGAGGTGATTCAACCGTAGGGCCAGAGCCAAAGGCGAGGTCTCTGGGGCTGGGGAAGCGGCTCATCTCTATCTACCGCCAACACTTACCTACCTGCTTACTTAAGTAAACCGTGTAGCTGTATGAGCTGAGTCGGCGGTCGATCGACTAACATTAAACGGACAGCCGATACGAACATTTTTAATAAAACCTTGACGCCGGTGCTGCATTTCGGGTTTCCCGTCATCGGCCGGCTCCGTTGCGAATCAAAATGAAGACTTAGCGTATCATAAGTTAGATTTATAATCATTGAATTGGAATTAAATACGACATTATGCATCGTTTGCGAAACAGACAGGCTGGAAGCCCAATTTGTTTTCGTGTTATCGAAGGAAACGCGGCATTAACCGTACTGTCAACAACCGGTTACCCCGGTATCCATTTTAATTTTATACAAGATTGTCAAAATTGTCTACAATAGGTAATATACTTTAATAAATAAAACAGACACACCTTGGTCAGATTTACAAACATCTATATCGTTTACATTTAAACGAAAATTCAATAATATAGGTATACATAAATCAATGAAAATAATGTGGTGGGTAACCGGGTACCCGGTTGTTTACAGTAGGGTTAAGACAGTTGGTCTGTATGAACGCTATAATTACCGATGATTAATGCATACACGTATTTCTATCAGAGACGTCCAAATGACTAGTTATTTGTAAAATATGTTATGCAAGGAAAATAAGCCTTTATCCGTATTTTGAAGATTTGCATACAGTTAAAAACAAAATCTCAGAATTATAGTTATTTATATTACAAATACATTGTTTTCATGTCCAAAAACGGTAAGTTTGTATATATTTTAAATAAAAATGTTTAACCAGTCATAATGACTAGTTTGGTAGTTCTAGCAATAATACGCGTAAGAAAACAAGCCCACGTGCGTTGAAATAAAAAAAAGTCAAGTTTTTTTAACCACCCTACTATACATAGTACCGCTCAGGTACCTCGCGATGGAGGCCTCGAGAAAATCGTCCGCGTTGCGTATACACACTATCTTCGAGAAACTCCGCGCGCACGTGTGTACAAAGAGCGACGCGTGCACGCGCTATCCGCGTAGTGATTCATCCCGTGGAACGCGAGAAACACGACCTAACCGCGGCTGTCCGTTAGAGAACCGTTCTATTTCTATTTCGGGCGAGCCGCGATGTCCATTCGGTCTGTTTGCGACCGTTAATAGAAGACGAGTCACGGGCCCGGACCCGTGCCACCGACCACCACATACCACTCTCCGTTTTTCCGCTTTTCCCGTGCAAATGAGTTTAACCCTTTGACCGCGAAAGGCTTACGCATACGCCCTCGCGTGTCTATATGTGTATGCATACGAAAGGTGTGTACACATGTACACTAGGGTGGACCGAAAAGATTAAAAATTTTGTTTTCAAATTGTAATCGAAAATTTTCTAATTGAGGAGACTAAAAGGGGGTTAACGATAAATAAAAACGGTTCATGTCCTCGGGTGACTCGATAGTTTGCCGAAATTTGGAAAAATTCATATGTTTATGATAATTTTTAATATATTTTTAAATTTACTTCTTCCCGAATGTAAAGCTCAATTGCTTATGTATTGTAACCACAAAAAATAATGTTTAAATATTATTTAAATCCATCAACATCTTCCGGGCGCGCATTGCCTACAAAGTTAATGAAAAAAATGTACAAATAAAGGTAGATCACAGTTTAAGAGAAATTATACTAACAACTTACTAGTTCTTTTTTGGTTTTCTTTATCGAATACAAGGTTAAATATCTAAAAACAGATTATTTCAGATCATTAGTAAGATATCAAAATTTCGTAAAAATATAAATTTTTCTGAATTTCGGAAAACTTTAAAGCACATGCGCGACTGGAAGATATAAAGCGATTTTATCTATTTTTTAACCCCTTTTTACTCTCCACAATTCGCAACTTTTCTATGGTATTACGACTTGAAACAAATTTTTTTATTTTTTTCAACCCACCCTAATATGTACATACACTACATTGTCTTTAAATTTGATCGCCATCAAAAACTCATTCTTTTTTTATTTAGACGCTCGTGGGCTCGTTTTCTTACGCGTATTAACACCAGACCTACCAAAGTATGACAAAGAATAACTGGTTTGAAATTTTCAATAAAAAATTTAAAGTATGAAAGAAATATATTTCTAATTTTTCTTACTATGAACCTTCCTATTATATGAACATTTCTATTTTACTAAACTCATTTATCATAGAATTGATCGTTTAGGGTAACGTGGCAACTGCAAATATCTCAATATCGGTAATCATTTCGATTTTCGTATGTTTTTATCGCGCAGCTATGCGAACGAAATAATGAGCATATTTATACAATGTATACAACCATAACGACGCACGAATTTTGTGCTGCTGCAGTTGAAGGTACAGCACATTGAATTAAAAAAAGATTTAAACGATGGTGGGTTCACTCGAGTATATAATTCACTCGTCCACATAAGAGTAAATATATTACATATAAGTAACGATGATGTTCCATTATTTGATAGATTGCAAAATTTAATTTTTTTTGTTTTTATTTTGGCTATCTCTTTTGGATCGGGATATCTCGTCTATGATAACAAAGCGGTTAAGAGTTAACTCGACGTACAGGGACAATTATAATGTATTATTGAAGTTGGTTCAAAGTGCACTCGGACAACACAATTGTGCACTGTCGCGATCGCGATTACGAAAGATTGCTCTACAGCCGAGTACGTACACGGCTGATACTTCCGAAATTGCTGCAGCGTGATTTTAGAGTTACTTGTCGACCCGTGAACACAGGTAGTCTTGGATAACATCGGACCGTTCGTTTTATAAGGGATTTTTCATACTTGGAGGGGGATTTTATTAAACAATAAATGAGTCATTTTTATGTAATTATTATGAATATTCGTTATTCTGAGTGATGCAAATGGTGTACGCAACCTCTTAATCGGCACATTCTTGGTGCATCAGCACAACGTGATCGAGTCGGGTCGAAGATATGTGTGCCATTGTGGCGTAACATATGGACGTGTGCTACTTCGGTCACACACATACAATAGTTAGGGGGAATGAATGTTCGTTCTCTACTAGGTGGAAGCACCGTGGCTCGGGTCGTCAGAAACGATAAAAGTGAACTTTTCGCAGTAGTGAAACGAAGGATAGTCGAAAGAAGTTTTCGCAACGTGCGAGGTTTGAAACGAAAACTGTCATTCTACCACCAAGCCGGAAATTCTGACTTTGAAATAATAAACACGAAGAATCTCCAAATATTATAAACGGTGGGCATCTTGATATGTCTTTTCGATAGTGAAGTGGCATTATTGTAAAAATGCAAATAATGAATACGGGTCATTCCGCGTGAAAAAACTGTTTTTTACACACATGGTCGAGAATTTTGATGAATTTTTGTGACCATGTGGTGTTCGTGGAGAAAAAAATTTTGGTAAAAAAGAAACTTCGAATTTTGGAAAACTTTTTGAGTTACAGCCGCTCAAACTTTTAGGTAAGGTTATATTTAAAAATTCATATCTCCCGATCTATTAACGATATCGCATTCCGACAAATTCGGCTGCATTCATAAAAGATTAAATTGTCAATAAAAAAATACATGATTGTCAGATAATGTTTATAAACATTGAAAAAGTTAATTTGAAATAAAGAAATTGCTCTATCTGCGAAATGAGGGCAGCAAATTTTTTCGTTATTTTTTTACAACAACTGTGAAGCCTTCTCTAAAGAATGACGCAAGAAACTCGATGGTCGTTTTAAAACTTTTGGAGATATGATTTTTTATTCACCGGCGCGCGCCTCAGAGGCAGCCGTGGTAGTCCAGTCAAATAGTAGTTTGAAGTGGAAAGTTGTGGTGTAATTGTTTTTAGTGACTTACTTTATGTATTTCGGGGTGCTGAACACGAATCTGAAGTTGTCCAACAACATTTCTTACGCCAAATATGACAAATCATCAAAAAACACTAAAAAAATTTGTTTTTTGCTAATTACTTGAGAAGTAAGCTTTTTACGCAAAAGGTGGTTCAATATAAAAATAAAGAAGAGAAAATTACCTACATTTCATGTTATTATCATTTTTTGGTGCGGCATATGGTTTCCGTGGAAAAGAGCGTTATAACTGGGGAACAAAGTTAACGCAAAAAGAATTTACGTCAAAAAATTGCCCAACTTCAAATAAGCATAACTCCGCGAAAAATTGTTATACCTGAAAGATTTTTTTTTCACTTTAAAGGGTGAAGTCTGTACTTTAAGGGATCATTGTTAGATTTTGAATTTAGGCTCCCCCTCCCCCCATTCTAGGAAAAGTAAGGACGTGTTGCACTCCAAAAAACGGAGGAAGGGGGAGGCTAAACTCAAAATCTAACTATGGTCCCTTAAAGTGCAGACTTCACCCTCTAAAGTGAAAAAAAAATCTTTCGGGTATAACAATTTTTCGCGGAGTTATGCTTATTTGAAGTTGGGCAAATTTTTGACGTAAATTCTTTTTGCGTTAACTTTGTTCCCCAGTTATAACGCTCTTTTCCACGGAAACCATATGCCGCACCAAAAAATGATAATAACATGAAATGTAGGTAATTTTCTCTTCTTTATTTTTATATTGAACCACCTTTTGCGTAAAAAGCTTACTTCTCAAGTAATTAGCAAAAAACAAATTTTTTTAGTGTTTTTTGATGATTTGCCATATTTGGCGTAAAAAATGTTGTTGGACAACTTCAGATTCGTGTTCAGCACCCCGAAATACATAAAGTAAGTCACTAAAAACAATTACACCACAACTTTCCACTTCAAACTACTATTTGACTGGACTACCACGGCTGCCTCTGAGGCGCGCGCCGGTGAATAAAAAATCATATCTCCAAAAGTTTTAAAACGACCATCGAGTTTCTTGCGTCATTCTTTAGAGAAGGCTTCACAGTTGTTGTAAAAAAATAACGAAAAAATTTGCTGCCCTGTTTTCGCAGATAGAGCAATTTCTTTATTTCAAATTAACTTTTTCAATGTTTATAAACATTATCTGACAATCATATATTTTTTTGTTGACAGTTTAATCTTTTATAAATGCAGCCGAATTTGTCGGAATGCGATATTGTTAATAGTTCGGGAGATATGAATTTTTAAATATAACCTTACCTAAAAGTTTGAGCGGCTGTAATTCAAAAAGTTTTCAAAAATTCGAAGTTTTTTTTTTACCAAAATTTTTTTCTCCGCGAACACCACATGGTCACAAAAATTCACAAAAATTCTCGACCATGTGTGTAAAAAACAGTTTTTTGACGCGGAATGACCCATACGTGAGTAGGTACGATACTAGAATCTCCTTATCATAATACAATTGTAATACATTGTATTACATTGTATTGTATTACATTATTGTAATACAAAAAGTGGCTATAGATATTTCGCATTTCTTTACAAAATTTATTGTGCAAGATTCTGATATTACGAAATTTTTCAGTACCGCAAATTATTGTAGTTCCAGCCACTTTGCAGGTATTATTGTAAAAACGGAGATAATAAATGAATAACTAAACCAGAAAAGTCTTGTTATCTCAGCGCAGTCTTTCCTAACCTGGGGAGTGTGCCCCCGCCCCGTCGCGTCGGGGAGCGTGAACACATTGCTAGGTAGGCGCAACCAGTCATCGCGGAGTAAAATTTGTATTTATTAAATAATTTTTGTATCACATATACGAGGGAAAAAACGAAAAAAGTTATTAATTTTTTCGAATTTCGGGCGGATAGAGGACGTTAGATTTTTGAAAATCTACAAATTGGGCGTATATTAAAAAAGGTTGGGAAGCACTGTTCTAGCGAGACAAACGATATGTATTTGTTTTATTTTCTACGAGAATTGTAACAATAGATACTAGCATACAAAATTGTCGGGTATCAATAATATATATATGTATATATAAGCTCGGTATCTCTATGCTAATTATGTATTAACATTCAGGCGTGTAATTCACGCCGTATTAATTTCGATCTCGAATTGTCCTGGGATCGAGTTGTTCCGAAATCGAGTTGTCCCGAGATCGAGTTGTTCCCGAGATCGAGTTGTCCTAGACCTCCCGATAGCGATCAGAAGCGTCTGCCCAAAAACGGGGCCTCTCGCGACCGTCACATTTTTTAACACAATATCTCTCCACGCAACCAACGGAAAAACACTCGGCACAACAAACTATACAAGCTACGGAACACAAACGTTGGGCTCCTGCAATTAACTGTTATTTTAACTGGTCACCGGTTCCGAAGGTCCCTCTGAACGGCAAGAAGAAATATTCTTAGAAATCAACATACCCGAACCATGAGCGCGGCGTAAACTTCCGGTTTCCTGGGTGGTTTCTCCGCTCGATATTGGTAACACCGATCACGCGCTATGTTTCCGGCGATTGGTAGCCACTTTAAAGTCTATGGAACCTTCGGTACGGTCGAGGGTTAACGTATAAATCTCAACGGAAACTCGGTCGGGTCTCACGATTCTTTGTGTGGCAATATTTCCAAATGCCGTCGAGGATGTCAAATGAATTCCGATGAAAGACACTGGTCGAGAGAAGTGAGTTTCGAAAAACGAATGCAGGCGGGATACGCTCTCTTACGTCGCATTCACGCGTTTCTCTCGCATTCACCGAAGGGACGAGATTTGCATGCTCGACGCATGATTCAGAGGCTGATAAATATTCATTTTATTGCGAATCGCTTTAGCAGCGGTGATTCAAGAGGGACGAGCCTACGACACGGTTATATGCGTACGGCAGTGGAGCAATTACCGAGTATCGCTCGGAGAAATACAGCTATGACTAAATCCGCCAGGTTCTTGCAAAATCAATATAAAAGCGCGTGTATCAAGAGACAAAGTCTTGTCTCGGACCAAATACAACTTATAATGTTTTCGGAGTTACGCCTAGGCTTTGGTCACGGTGGAACCGATATCGGTCGTCCGATTCTTGTCGTCAGACGTCGGCTACAGGGTCGTCACAGTCGCACCGACATCGGACGATTAGACCGACGAATTTCCCTTAAGTAAAATGATTAAATATCACAGCATGCTATTCAAAACTCCTTAAAAGCCTTCGTTGATCGATTAGAACATTGTCAGGCTGTTGAAGGTCTCCGATTTGAACATTTTTCATGAATATTTTTTTCTCAATGTTAAAGTGTTCAATGTTTTATAATAACAAATTTCATTTTCGATAAATAATGGTTATTTAATGATGGGACATCCAATTTTTACACCCACTGGATCGAAGTAAATAACTGTTAGAGACACTGTCCACTGGATCGAATCGGCTAACAACAAACCCATTTGAAATTCGGCCGATGGACAACCGACGTCGGTGTAATTGGTCGATGCGGTCGGAGGCGCTGTGACCACTTGCATATATTTTGTATTATTTGAAATGATCGGAAACTTCCACTGTGACCAAAGCCTAAGCGCAAGACCCTCCGCACATTAGCCGATTGCCACGCAATGCGATTTATGCAATACGTACGATCGAGGATCCGCATACAAAACGATTGGCGTGCGATTATTATTAGACGTAGTTGTGTTGTTGCTATCGGAAGAACACAAATTTGAAAATGTGTACGCAATTATGTGCGATCGGTGTGACGCGACCAGTACTATCGGTCGCACGTGTCGTCCGTCGCTCGCGTCACGCTCGCGTCACAGTCGTATCGCAGGTCCTTCCGCACAATAGGTGAATGGTACGTCACGCGATTTCACCCTCTTGCGATTTCCTAGCAAAGTGAATGGGGATCCACAAATTACGCGATTTAATAACAACACGATTGCGACGCGACTGTGATGCGAGCGACGGAGAAAACGTGCGACCGACAGTGCTGGTCGCTTGGCAGACACGTCGCATCAATCGCACGTGATTTAATATCACCATTTTCGCGAAGAATAAATTGATTTGATTAGCAGATTAAGTAGGAAGTGAGGAAAGTATATCAAATACGTAGATTTTCAAATTTAAACCATATGTTGTACCTTAATTCAATTAATATTCGTTCTTCTGCACCCACACATTCTCCCATGTTTGTGTTCTTCCGATGAATGGCAGGAGAAATAATCTCTACAAGTTTTTTATAGGATTTTTATAGGATTTTATAGGATAAGTATGAATCCAATGGTTCCTTCTTTAACTTCTGTCTATCCTCTCTTTCCAACCAACTTCTTAATAATTGCGCGAGAATCGTTTCATATACGGGCCCTCGGTCGCAGGTACCGCACATATCGCACGTATCGCATAAATTGCTTTGCGTGGCAATCACCTAATGTGCGGAGGGCCTAACTCTAACGTTTAGGCGTAACTCTAAAACTCCAAGCGTTTCGATCTAAACCCGTGATGCTCAACCTTTTTTCTTTCTGAGACACATATACTAATAATTTTTGCTGCGTAACTCGGGCCGCAAATTAGTACACTATGGTACCTATACCATCTGAAAAACGGAAAAGAAATGTTAATGTGCCCAAGCGTTTATTTAAAAATTTGTGCGATTTTCGATGTTCGCATAAACTTTTACAGATTTCAGACAAATCGGGTTTATAATTACTATATGCTATTTTCAGTATGTCACCAAGGTGAGAAGCAGTAATCCTACCCTTATACTACATATAATAATTTATACATACATAAAAGTTTCGGGCCACGCGAAATCTAGGCGGGCCGCGATTTGAATATGGCTGGTCTGAACCCAAAGCTCTTGAACTACGTAAAGTTCCGTGTAATCACATTTTTGTAAAATATGGTTACGATCAACAAATTTATGTCTATCCCATAACCAACGACTGGCGCTGCCAGTTACTACGTCCTTCTCCGATTGGCTGTCGTTTTCGCTTAATATCTCGGTAATTAAAGCGCAACCATCAATTTCCAGGAGGAAAAACCTGCTTGGAATTATCTCAGGTATCACGCCTTTAACGGATTATCAGCTTTCATGGAACACGCTGTGTATATTTTCCTGTTGGTACGATTCTAATTGCTGAATTTCCAAATGTTCAATACGATTGAGAATTTAGTGCCAGCAGAAAATTTCTTTAATTAATATCGTTGCAATTATTTCAAAGTTATTCTGAAGTTTGCAAAAGAATTGCAACCTGACTGCAACCTGGATCCCGAACACTGTTCTTCGTAAATCTGATGTGTAACGTGGTATCATAATACACAACGAATTTGAAAATAATTTCACAGTGGGTCCATTACGTTCCTTATGTCCTACTTCGCCATAGACGGCAATGGGTCGGTGGATAATAATGTTGAGCAACTTTTGCTAAAGCATAATTTCAGAGTGTTCAGGAAATTGTGCGTCCAAGTGTATTAATCATCGAAGTTATTAATCATTTCGATGCGGAAGTATTGGCATTGATAATTCATAGTTCAAGAGTAATATCCATTAGCCGCGATTCGCACAAAGACCGCCCAGTTGCGTCGGACGTTTTCAGATTCAACCAATCAGTTTACCACGCGAGTCTTGTGGGTAGGAAGATTTCATTTTCACACAAGAATGCCCAAAGGTCTTTGGCGACGCATTTAAAAAATTGATCCATCAAGAAGTGTACGTATGTAGAGAAATAATATTAGAAAATGATAGTATACATTCCAAGACATTTTTTGGTTCTTAATTCAACAAACTTACTTTTCTGTTTTCTTCATTACTTTTCGAACAGCGGTTTGTTTGCCCGTCTACTTTGTGTTCTTAAATGTTGGCAATCGGGATCAGGTAATTTAACGGATTAACTTCATCTGTGTGAGTCGTGATCAGAAAAATCAGCGGAATTTCTTTACCCCGAGACAAGGCCGCTGCAAAGTGCACGAACGAATGCACAGGGCCCGTATTCAGAGACGAAGCAATCCTCGGTCGCACCTGACGCAGGTGGCTGTTGGGCGCAAGAACTGTGCAGCCGTGTGTCTGCTTGGCTTCCTTGAAATTCGAACGAAAATCACGTGGTAAATTTTTTGGGCAATGACCCTCGCATCGAGCACCTTGCGGATCATTTTGATCTACCAAATTCGCCATACTCTGAAGTACTATTATATATTTTTTTTAATTATAGAAGTGATAATAAATATGCGCGAGTGTTTGCGCAAGAAAGATATCATCTATGGAGCCTGGTTTGTTTCGCTCGTGCCATCCGAAAGATCCTGCTGTACAAATTATTTTGGAAATTGAAAGAAACGTGTAGACAATGTAGACTTTGTGTTGCAATAAAAGGATAAAATTGAAGCATTTTCCTGGCAAAGGGCCTATATGCAAAATGGCGGTTTTGAGATAGATGCAAATGAAATTTTTCAATACTCTTATTGTACAGTACAGTACTGTACTTTTATTGTATTGTAGACTATTTAGATTTTAAATATCTTTCACGAATGTATTAATATAGCAAAAACAATAATAAAGTAATTCATTCTTGGATTTATACGATACATAGATTTTTACAGATTATTCACCTAAGAATATACGAGCGCTTCATATGCCCTTCTTCCAAATAACAAAGTTTTCTTAACCAGTGGAAGGAACTCTATTTTTGTTTTTCATATAATAAAATATTTAAAAGCGTATAAAAACATTCATTTCCGAAAATTAACGACACAGAGTTATGTAAAAATATAATAACGTAATAAGATAGTTATAAAATAAAAAAATATATAAACCAATACTAAATTTTTATAAAAGAACAAAAACAACATTGCAAACAAGATACATTGGGTTATGGCGGTTCATTTAAAACAATCTCCGGGAAAAGGGCCTATCCACCGATGGGCGCTTTTCCTGGAGAATGCCTCAATTCTTGGTTCTCGTTATGCTATGTTTATGTACATGCTTTTGCATTTTTGCACAATGAAGTCGGCACTGGTTTTTAACAACTTCTTTTAAGTCTTTCTCAGTTAGAAAGGCATCTCAAAAGCATAGTTGGTTATAACGTAAAAAACGAAGTAGATTAAATTGAGCGTGACGTAAAACATCTGCATCTATGATTTCGTAAAATCAATTCGATTTTATTACATTAGGCCAAAAATGTATAGAAATTAATATAAACCTGAATTAATACACCGAAGATGTTCATTGATTTTGCTTAAATTAAATTTGATATTGTATCCCAAAAATGCTCAAGTTGTCGTTTGCAAATTTGAAAACGGTACACGTCGCGAATTTGATCGTAATTTCGAAAATTTGTTTAAACGGGTTTGGTGCCAGGCAAATGTTACAGTTAAGCGCACGCAAAATTGCATCGTGATCGGTGCATTCTGTAAAACGATAAAATAATGATATAATCATGATAAAAATTATGTAAAAAGTTATGATGAAATCTCAAGTGTTCGAATATACGTGGCACCACGGCATATCTGTCAACGATATTACGCGTGTTAATCTAAAGTTTAAAATACACGCACCGCGAGATCTCTGCAGTCACGCACATCCAAAAGAACGCGCTACAAAAACGTACCCAGCGAACCGTGTTAATTGCAAAAGCAACACGATCGCGGATCTTTTCATCGGCACGTTGCACCTGCACTCGTCGCGCAGGGTCTTCTCTTTGGCAGTCTTTGGTTCGTCGCTCGACTACGCACGAGTCGAGGGGTTTGGTTTCTTGTTTTCTTCTTTTTTTTCTTCCTTTCCTTTTTATTTATTCTTCACGTGCACCGTCAGCGCACGATGGTTGCCTAGGGCGGCTCGCATCGCCGGGCCCTTTAATCGACAGAAGCGAGCGAAAGCAAAGGGGATCGTAGGGGGAGGACTTATGTAACGAGTGTGCACAATTACGCCGCGAGTCCCTCGCAATATTCATTTGTTTACGTGCCCCCTGGTTTATTGAGCCAACAAGGCGATGAACGGGGCTACTTTTTGCGCAGTTACGTTCGCACGGGGTATTACACTTGCCGAGGGACGCACCGTCAGCCCAGAAAAAGACGGGGACAACTAAAAAAAAAACTGTGATTTTTATATTTTTACTACGTGCCAACTTTAAATGCAGATAACCCTCCTATAATACGGCAGATAGGTTCCTAGAAAATGCTGTGTTGCGTGAATCCGTGTTATATGAAACGCAGAGCAAGTGCAAAAAGGGGGGTTACGTTCCGAAAACTTATGAAAAACAAACATTGTTTTTTAAATTTCACATCGGAATAGAGTTATAAATGAGTAAATTAGAATTTATATATACATTTTCATGTAAATACACTATAATTCATTATTCTTTCCCGTCATTACTTAAAGGTAATTTAATTTTTGAATGTGTTAAACAAAAATTAAGGTATCCAGTGCTGTAGAACCACAGTATTATATGAAGTTTCTCGCAATTTTTTTATCGTGTTAGAGCGAAACAGTGTTATAGGTTGTAGTACTATACGAGGGTTCCCGCACTTTATCCTACCCTGTTAGAGTAAAACCGTGTTATAGGATGCCGTGTTGTAGGGCTACCTGTACTTGTATTAATTTGTATTTTGTATCGTGTATGATTGGATTTTGGAAATATAGGAACTGAAGTATCGTGAAAAGCTGGAAGATATTGTCATTGACTCTTTTCAAATACGATTGTTTAATCTTTATTCGCTCGCTAGGACTGCTGTTTGGTCGTCTTTTTTCACTTTCGGACATATATTTGTCTTTAGAACAGCGGTCGGCAATAAGCGGCCCGCGGTCTGAATCCGGACCACGGAGCATAAATAAATGGGCCGCAAAAAATGTTTTATTTCACTGCTGGTTTTTTTTATTATTTCTCTGTGTGTACCCAGAATAACTTGATAATATTCTGCACGTAATTGATATTTGATCTATTTTTGGATGTATTTGCTGATTACGGCGACATTTATTCTTTATCGCTATTTATAATAATACTAATAGCCACGACAACTAATATTTAGCTTTTTTCTCTGGCCCTCGAAATTTGTTTTTCAAATCATCCGGTCCCCCTTAGAAACTAATTGCCGTCCCCTGCTCTAGAGCGTCGAAGGAGTGGTGGAAAGGTCACGTATTCTCTAGTTACTCCACTAATCTTTTATTTTAGAAATTTTTGTTCAAACTTCTGTGTTTTAAAGCTCTCTGCGATCATCTAAATAAAGGCGCGAGCGGATAAAGATTAAAGGCGGCCATTTCGAAGATACGGAATGCAATAAATTCATCTGTCTTGCAAAATTGTCGTCGGAAAATCGAAATTTCAAGGTGGCTCTATACATACGCGATGCATTGTATTTACCGTCGTCATGGTACGACGGTAGACGAGCAACGACCTTTTATTTTTTGGGGGCCGCGTCCGGTTCTACGCCGCGCAAAACAAAAGATGCTCGCGAACGCTCAATACATCGGGTGTCTTAAAAATCAACGACTGTTTACAAAAAGCGTAAGGTACTTCAATCGAAAAAAATCTGGAAATTTGTTTTCCGCGAGCAACAAATCAACGAAAGGGCAGAGGCGTCGTAAACATTCCTTTGCGTAAGTCCAAAGAAAGCACGAGCGTGCACCGCGCAGTCGGTGGATGGTTTAAAAGATAAACGGAGAAAACCCAAATGTCACATCGCCGGATCAAAGGAACTAGCCAATCACTGGAAACTCCAACCAAGAAGGAAGCGGTATCTCGAGGCTAACTACATAGAATCGAAGGATCATCGAGAAATCGCAGTCGACAAGGCCGAGAAGGAACTTCTTATCGTCGTAACCGACAACTCGAGAAGGAAACCGACCTACGACAACTGGTATTGTACATCGAGGCAACGACCCAACCAGCGAAACCACGATGGCAACGCTGCTGGGGATACCGTAAATCTCTCTATTACACGAGTGAGTGGAAATATCTAAAACGTATTTTGAATAGGAGCAGGCACATTTAACTTGGAATGATAATAATAGCCAACAACTTAAAATAATTTATCGCTTTGCAATTACGCTGTGTACTTTGCAGGTCGTAATTGTTGAACGATTTTTATTAACAATGGCTCATTTAAAAGATAAAGGACGATCACGCGAGGGTAATCGATTTAAATTTTGGTAAAATCTCATAATAAAAAATCGCATAGTTATTTGGAGATTAGCCTCACGCAAATAAAAATATATATTATTTAAACATTTATTTTTCGCATGTTTTATTGAAATAATGCCCAAGCATGTTCGAAACCAGGGGAATTTATGCCAGGTGGTTAATGAAATTTTTTGTTTTCTCCTTAGAAGTTTAATATTTGTTCTTTGTCGCATTTAATTCCATTAGTAATGCCAGCTGTAAAAAAAACTCGTTAACGGGAGACGATAATTGGTATGTAAACTGTCGCGTGGTGTTGCTGTTGGTATTCTCTTTTCTCTTTTTATACTAGAACTACACAACGAGCCATTCCGACTGCTTTAAAATTTTAATTTAAATTTACCATTGTCAAGTAGGAAAAAGGGTATTTCTAAGTAGTTAAATATCCACACTATTGTGCATATCTTTTTTAACGCTGTAAGAATTTTTTAAATACGAATACAGGTTTTTTTTCTCGCATAACGTATTTTGTAAAGAACTTCTCATTTCGAATGGTCTGGTAGAAATAGGTATGGGCGACACTCGGTTAATTCCCTGATAAGGGTAATTCCACGATAATATGAAAAATAGTGTTATGAGTTTTTACTAGACAATTTTTAAGAATATTGTATTGAAAACAAGTTACGTTTAGTAAGGAGTGAATAAATGTTATAAACTGCAAAACACTTTTATTGTGTATAACGTCAATAGGGCGTAAATATTACTCGTTCTGATTGTAAAGATAAAACTGATTAAATAAACTTCAGTCTAAACCAGGGGTCGCCAATTAGTTCCTACGGGGGTCCGAATGAATTGAAAACAAAATTTCGAGGCCCCCGAAAAAAAACTAAATATTAATTGTCATGGTTATTGCTATTATTATAAACAGCGATAAACAATGAATGCCACCGTAATCACCGAATACATCCTAAAAATAGATCAAATATCAATTACGTGCAGACTGTTATCAAATTATTCTGGGTACACGCAGACAAATAATTTAAAAAACCAGCATTAAAGTAAAATATTTTTGACGGTCCATTTATTTCCTCTCCGCGGTAGGGATCGGACCGCAGGCCGCTTATGGCCGACCCCTGGTCTAAACCGTGGAAACAGCGTTTTGTTTATAAAATAATAATACAAAATAATATGTAATATAATCACGGTACCAAACTTATTATCATTGTTATACTAACGCTATCACGGAATTATTCTGGATATCGTGAAGTCATACGACCTTCCAATCGAAATCAATTTGACTCTAAAGTTAAAGAAAGAATTTCGGAGTTACGGTTAAGAAATTGTCGTTTTTCTTCGCACTTTAAAAATGGTATGAAAAAAAGTAGTCCTTAATACAACGACGTTAGTTAAGTTTGTTCACGCTGTTCACCCTACAGTAATTGTCGGTAGTTCTAGCGTTGAATAATGCAAAGTTTTTTTTAGATAATCGACATGGCGAATAATTAAGTTTATAACGTATGAACTTTCATTTACAACGTTATAATTATAAGAATCATCTTTCAAAGCAGCGATTCGTCGCATTATCGATAACCATTACAGTTTGTTGGATATCTTTCCGTCGAGCGCATCATTGTTGGCCACTTTATACATACAATTAGTTGTTCAACGACTGCGTCTAATGGCTCGCCGAGCCTTTGATTACGTGCTTACCGACAAATTTAAATCGTCCTTGCGGTCCGCGAACTGTCGTTTTTTATGCTTCCGATTAGATGGCAATGTAACATTACGATCGTTCCTGAGAACAAATCGCAGTCCCTTTCTTACGATGAAATTGCACGGGAGTTTCAAGGGACTTACCATCCCTTTAATACCATTGCTCCGTATTTTCCAGATGATTGCCCGGCTAATTACAGAGCGCTTCCAGCTTTTTCATCGAGTCGCAGAAGAGTCGAGTTTGCCATCCGGCTACCGTTCTCGTCGGAATTTTATTATTCCGCAAATAAACTCGGATAGAGGTTCCAATTTGCATAACGGTTCCAGCAGAAGTAAACGTATGTAAGTACGTCTGGTTTGTCAGATACCAGCTGTCTCGTCGAGTCACCAAACAGACGCGTTTGTCGTTGAAATAGCTGTCCCGAGGAATGTTATTATCGTGGAAAATAGATTTCCCGGAGACCGCTTAACCGAATATTTAACCTTTCGTTAGTAACAGGGACGATGAGTAATCCCACTAGGAAATTTTTGTTCTCCGAACAACGAATGGAGGTGTGTACCAATTGCTTCAACAACTGATTGCCCCTCCCATTTTCGGTTTTATGAGTTTCCATTTGTATCAAAAAATATTATAGTTTAATACAGATATATATGTTGGAACAGTAAGAAGAAGAATTGGTGTCAGAATTGCGTTACCAACGGAACGTTAAAGATCCGACCGTGGTTTTTCAGTATATCGTTTAACGAAACGTTACATTATCCGAACATCGTTTAACCGAACGTTTATTCGTCGAACATCGTTCGATTAAATGTTTATTTATTCGGACACCGTCTAAGCAGACGTTCCATTGTCCAAACATCGCGTTAATGTTTGTTTGACCATTATTCGAACAATATCGCTTAATGAAGAAAAATAAATATTGTCATACTTTCCTCTCCCATCGATTGCTATGCATTATCATATACGATAAGTCATTAGTTTATTGAACGAACGAAGATTAATGGATTAGGTATTACATTACGATCAATAATTTGATTTGCGTGTCAAATTGTGACTATTCGATTATCCAAAAATATCGATTATCCCAGCATCGTGTCCTCCAATTAGTTCTGATAATCAAGGTTCCATCGTTCCATCATTAATCATCGACCTATAATAAATGACGCGTGTAGGTGCGTTCAAAGATCAGTGGGGCACTGTCAGGAAAACACTGATTCTATGCAAATATTAATCATGCTCTGCAAATTAAGGTCCGGTTCACTTATGTTTACCAAACGTAAATTTCTTAAAAAGTATTTAGGAAGCGCCGGACCACTCGCGGTGCGGGACGAAATTATAATTAGTTCCATCTAGCTACTGTTCTTGTAAGGATATTATTACCGTCATTAATCATGAACAAGTAATGACGACAAATGCTGGTCGTTGGTTCATTCGGGTATTGGTTACATCCGAGAGTAAATGTAATCAATGCCGATCAGAAATTGGCTTATGTAGATATCGGTTATACGCGGGTCGATTGATAAATAAGGTCACCAATCCTGTAAATTAAGTTTCGCATTAGATTAATTAATTAACCTGATTTATATGTACTTACTCCGGAATTTCTCTTAACGCGTTACCACCTGCGCTACATTTTGCGTTTCCCGTCATCGGGCGGATTCATTAAAAATAAAAATGATCACTTAATTAAGCATAAGTTATATTTATAATCGGTGAATTGAAATTAAATAAATCCTACTTTCTCTTAATAAATGTACTTTGAATTCTGGTAATTCTAATTATTAACTATTACCAGAATTTAAAGTAGGTCATTAAGTATGATATGTCCGATTATCTCAACCACCAAGTTTGATACCCAATAACCCCGACATTTCATTTCGACAGTTCTTTGTATTTCTTTTATCGCGAAGGTACGCCCTTTACATTTCAAACGCACGGTTTTGTTTGTGATAATATGTCGAATCGTCTTTTTTACGTTAAATTTTGTAAGTAATGGAGAAGTCAAAAGTTTGCGTTACTTCCGGGTATGAGTTCTGTCGTGGAACTAATGCAGTGCAGACAACCCGAAATATCAAGGAATTGTTTGGTAAGGATGTGGCTAATGAACGCACAGTACGTCGTTGGTTTCATAAGTTCCGATCTGGTGATTTTGGTCTTCAAAATAAACCACGTGGGTGACCCTACAGCAAGGTGAATCATGATGATCTGAAAGCTGCAGTGGAAGCTAATTCATCACAAACTACGCGTGAATTGCCATTACGCGTTACCATTCTCCAACGATATTAAACCATTTGAAACGCATCGGGAAGGTAAAGAAGCGGGATAGATGGGGTTCCGCGTGAATTAAGGGAGCGTCAGGAGAGGAATCGTTTCGATTAAAGAAATTTTGTAATTTAATATCGCTGTAATGGTAATGCCAGCCCTTGCTGAAAATTTACGCTTAGTTTGTGATCTATTCGCTATCGAAATCTTCGTTAATATTATGAACCCATATTCCAAAACAAGGCGAAAGTTTCACTTGTCTATTGTTTACAAAATTTAACTTCAAAAAGACAATGCGACAGATAATTACAAACAAAAACGTGCGTCTGAAAGGCAAATGGCGTACCTGCACGATAAAAATAATACAAAGGATTGTCGGAGTTATTGGGTATGAAACTTGGTGCGCGAGGTAATCGGACATTTTACACTTAATGACCTAATATGTGGCAATAAAGCGTGAGCCATCGGTGGTACACGTTGCCCGATAAGGCATCTAAGCGTGAGCCACCGGTGGGACACGGCGACGTCAACGCTCAACGGATTAATATGGTTCATACTAATTCCGAGTTTCTCATAACGTGGTGTCCATGCAACACGGTACGAATTGACCCTCAACAGCGTATGACGAGTTAACTCGTCGTCATAAAAATGCTCACCAGCGCGTACGCCGAGATAACTCGTCGTAAAACTTGGAAAGTACCGTACCTCGATTTAAACGCGATAGATCGTTTATTTACCGTGGGCATGACGAGTTAACTCGTCACGATGGATATCTCGCGACGCGCTCAGAGCGCGCCTCCGCTAGGTTAGTCTCGCAGTTTAAAGGTTAATCGCGTTATAGGAGGGTTGACCGTAACGTTTCCTATTAGCAACTGCGAGAAATATGAGCGGTGAATTTGAAACGAACAACTAGAAAATCAAACGGCAGTAGACTGCGAATCCTCATCTCGATGCCAATTTCAAAACAGACATAAAAGCGATCGACTCGGCCGAAATTCAGGTTCGACTTGTCGCTAATACCACAAACAAACGCGGATGGAGCGTGAAATTTGCATAACGGCCACGGGCTCGATAAAGAGACCCGTGATTCACCGGATATCAACCGTCTCGCGGTGCCAGAGAACGAGGAGACTCTGCGATCCGGCTACCGTTGTCGTCGGAATTCCATTATTCGGCACATAAACACGGATGGAGAGTCGATATTTGCATAACGGTCCGAAGCGGCATAAACAAACTCGCAGGTCCATCGGATAAGTATCTACGCCGTCTCGAATGCGAAAAAGGGGAACCCTTCGCATCCCTCCCCGTCGCTTCCGCCAATTATTTCCTCGTCAAGGTTCCCCGACGGTTATAGGCTAGTTCATGAACGAAAGTACCGCGGTCGACAACCGCGATACGCTCGCACGCCGAGGAATAAGTTCCCCGCTGGACTAACTATTAATAAGAGAGAGGCCGTTCAATTGGGTTTTAACAGCCGCAGCAATTTCGTGCGATCTAATAGAGGATCGTTAAAGGTCCGCGTAGACACCTACTTAAACGTCCGTTTACCGATGGCGGTGCACGCGAAGGAATTTATTGTCCCGCTCTCGCAATCCTATGTTACTCCTATGTTACTATACGCGGGTCCAATTTGCGATAAAATATTTACCACGCTGGACTGATAAATGCCGGTATCCGCGGTAATGTAAGCGACGCGATAATGATATTTTAACCGCGGATCGTAAGCCCTTCCAACTATTTGTACCCGCACGATAGTAATTCTTGGGAGCAGAAGCAACCACGAGGTACGCCGAACGTAAACAACGTTTGCGCCTCCACCGTATGTGCATACGTACGGCTCTCCCCCGATTCTGCGCGAGTTGTCGTTTCTCTCGAAATTGGAAAAAGTATACACCGGAGTTGCAATAATCGCCGGGGATTACAAATTATTTACCACGATCGCCGCTCAACCGGACGGACACTGCGGCGATGCGATCGAACGTTCGCCCGGGACAAGGTATTAAGTCGAATGACCGCGTGTTTAATTATCGCGATTTGCAATCCTATTAAATTGTTTTAATTATGGTGAATTTGCACGGGGGTAGGGCGTTAGCAATTAACGAGCTGGTTTATTATCGCGTCGTAATTGTTCGTTGGTTGCTAGCGAGACGGTGTTCTTTTTTAATAGTGCATCCATCCCCGATTTACAGGCTATTCTTTTTACACGGTTATCGTTCATTCGTTAACACTGATATTAACCCTAAAAAAGTTAATGTTAGTAATTCAATCTTTGGAGTAATTTTGTATGGAATTTTTACTTCTAGTTTCCATAAAATGAGTTACGTATGGTTTTATATATTTATCATTTCATAAACGGATCAATACTTTTCGTTTTTCATTTGCACTTTATTTTGATTCTACGTGAAAGTAAATGAACTTAATTAAAGAACTGTCGAAATTATTTGCGCATTTTGACTTCAGCACGTCCTAGCCTTACTTCTAGCCCGATTTCCCTATTACGGGGTACGAATTAATTTGCACTAATTCTGAGTTTCTGGCGTTACAAAAGGATTGACATACTATTAAATCGTCTTCCATCTTTCCTCTAAACCCTACAATGATGATCCACCAGCCACATTTCCTAATTATAGAATTCGACTGCTAAATTCGACTGTACGTTCTATTAAACTATACATATGTTTGATCATGTTTTGTTAACGAAATTCGAGATTTTAACGTTTTCATCGCTAAATCAACTTTCCAAGTTCCCTGTGCGCAGCAAAGTAGTGCTCGCATTATACCTAGGGATGTGATATCGCAAGAAAGTATCGATACTTTTACTTGGTATCTACTTGTATCAAATACAAATATCGATATCAGTAAAATATCGAAACAATGGTATCGATACTAAAAATACTGTAAGACTATTCGGAATTAAAAGAACTTTGTTTACTGGGAGTAAAGACAGATCCAGCATTCGCTGCAAGGACGAAGGAACCCAGCCAAACCTATTCAGATCTCAATAACAAGATACAAATAGGATGTTGTAGCTGAACCACACATGGAGCTCAAGGCGTTAATACTGTCACTACACGAATGTATACATGAATGCTATACGAATGACCAACGAATAATCCTCCTCTTTGGGGAAACGCTATCTATTATATAGGCTTTTGGGCCCGCAAGGTTCTTCCAATGGGGTGGCGACCCTCAGTGCGGTCGCTGGTATTGGTCGCCCCGCGCGGGCGATGCGAAAAGGGTCCTACGTTGTCGGTCGTCAGGGGCGAAGCACGGTAATTCTTACAATACTATTATCTGATTAAAAGTATCGATACTTTACTAGTATCGATCCCTAGTTGTCCCAAATCGAGTTACCCTCTCGTTCCACCGATAGATGCTCGTCGCACGGTGCGCGTAGAGAAAAAGTTCACCGAATCGACTGTCCGGCAGCATGGCCCTTAGCTGTCGGTAATTTTCCTAAAGTTACAATTTTGTTGCTCCCACCCCCCAATCATGTTTCAATCAACCAAAGAACAGGCTGTGCAAAACTTCAGCTCAATCGGACAATTGCAAGCTGACCCTCTATCGCCTTGAAATTTGAACATTGGTAGTATACGCATTACGCAACAATTAATTCCGTTCAAATGTGGTATACTCTTCCCCATCTTTATCTTTTTTTTCTTCTTAAAAAAATGTATGTGAACACATGTAGGTAACCATAGCAGTTGTTTAAAAACATTCTAAATTAAGTTCATCAAAAATTAATTTTTAAAAATTCGTGAAATCTCATTGAAAATTTAAGAAATATTAGGTTTTTTAAGAACACAGACAACTTTTATAAGAGAAACGCATTTTTATTTACAAACCAAAAATTTTAAAAATTATTTATCTGAAAAAAGAACTTTCAGGCGAAAATTGAAAAATTTCACGGTCGATGAGGGTCGGTTTAGGGTTTTCGGATTAAGCTAAAATTTTGCACGAATCGTTTTTTTAACGTACGAAACAAGATAAGACGACGAGGGCAAAACTATTTGGAAGTTGAAAAATAAGGGCCACCCTACTGTCCACCGTGTTCTACCAAGAGCGTAGAACTTGGAGAGACCAAGCCGAAGGTTTAATAACGTTATGCAACGCGTTACGAGTTGGTCGAGATTTTTGTAGTACGAGGGGGTCAGGGTCACCGCGCTTCCAGCCTCGATCTCGAGGGAGGCTGATGCGCCTGCCCCGCTGGGATAATTAATATAAGCCTCTTCCTCCCCGAGGTATCCCTTATTTATCGCGAGGTTTGAAGCGCAGAGCTAGCGTGTAATACCAGGCAGTGAAATATAGTCGCCATAAGGTCGAGTATTTTATAATCGCGACCGGGTGGCGGGGCTCCGTAACCTTTGAACGCGGCTCGCGAGCCGATTGGCTGCTCGATGATGCTTATTAAATTGAGTACCTGCGGGCATAGTGAACGATGATCCTCTTCCTTCGCGGAAACTGCACGCGCGTGAGTTTCACGCGGAATCGAGCTGCCCCGGAGGGGTTGTCGATAATGACGATCCTTCTATGCCATGCCGTAGCTTGGAACAGTTTGGTAAGCGACTTAAATTAAGCTTGCATTCTTGAGGCGTACCGAGAGATGGGGTTGGTGAGAGGGGGACAGGGGAGGGTGGAAGAATGAGAGAAATATATTTATCGTATCCTGCAACCATAAACTCCTCCGGGAGAGAGGGGAAGGGGAGAGAAATGCATTTATTTCAAGAACTCTGTTCAAAAGCAAATTGAGCTGAAATTATCTAAACGTTTCAACTCTGGAGAGTAATTATTTTTTAATCTCGAAGAATGTCAAATTTTATATAATATGTATAAGGATGGTTTGACGCGGGATTTAAATTGAGTCAGCGTTCTTGAGATTCAGCGAGAGAAAGTGGAAGAGAGGGCGGAGGAGCGAGGAGAGGTGAAAACGGGGGAATGAGAAAAATATGTTTACAGCCGTAAGATCCTTCGGGAGAAAGCGGAAGAGTGCGTGCGCGTGTTAAGCCTGGAATCCCGATCCCCGAATATCAAAAACGTGTCAAAAATTTGTGTTTTGGTTCGTGCAGGGTTTATCGATTATGACGATTCTTCTTTCCGTCCTACAGACGGAATCTTACAAACGGAGGTGGACGTTCATTCGATTCGGGTGGGCAAAGTGAAAGAGAGAGAGAGAAGGGACGAAGGAATGGCCTGAAAGAGACTGAGAGAGCGAGAGGAAAAAATGAAGGGCATACATATACAGTAGAGTGGGCCGAAAAAATTCAAAAGTTTTGTTCACGGCGTAATACCGCGAAAAAGATGCTAATTGGGGAGAGTAAAAAGGTGTTAAAAATCAATAAAATTGGTTCATATTTTCCAGTCGCGCATGGACTCTAAAGTTTGCCGAAAATTGGACAAATTTGCATTTTACGATAATTTTTTATGTTACTAGTGGTCTAAAATAATCTGTTTTTAAACATTTAACCTTGTAGGTATTTAATAAAGAAAATCAAAAAAAGATATGTAAGTTGTTAGTATTTTTTGTCCTTGAACTGTGATGTACCTTTTTTTGTAAAGTTTTTCATTAACTTTGAAGGCAATGCGCGACCGGAAGATGTTGATGGATTGAAATAATAATTATACATTATGTTCTGTGGTTGTAACATATGACAATTTGGGCTATTACATTCGGAAAGAGGCTAATTTAAAAACGTTACAAATTATTGTGGAAATGTGAATTTTTCCAAATTTCGACAAACTTCAGAATACATGCGCGACCGGAAGATATAAATCCTAATATACAGTAGAGTCCCGTTTAACGCGAGTTTCCACAACGCGTAATGTATTAACCGTATTATACTGGAGCCTTATCGTACTTGTCGACGCTGGATGCAAACTCGGCCGTACAAACGTTGACACAACTTCATTGGACTTTATAGGAATTATGTTGAAAAATAATACGTATCGTTTCTTCATTTGGTTGCGAGTATAATTTTTAAAACTAAATTCTCGTGCAAAACCTACGTTAATATTCCGTGCAATAGAATTTGAACCAACATCAACAGAGAAGATCTTGTCTCGGGCCAAGTAGATACAAGTACGCCAGAACTAAACCTTGTACCTTTTCAGGAAAGAACGGGGCTCTTCGAGCTGGTAAAGCCGTATTAAAAAATTTATTTTTGTAAAAAGTGTAATAGCCTTCGGAATGACCGCGCTGAGATGAGTAATTTGAGTATGATTTCGTTAAAAATTTTATACTTTCCTTCGTTCAATGAAAATTACACCAGGGAACAATTTTTAAAAAAGTTTCTGTTAATTTCGATTCTTCAGCTGTTTTAAAGTTAAATAGGCGTGCTGATTTCAAAACTGTTTTTCGTTTCCCTCTATCACGTCAAGTTTTTTCTCTACTGTTTTTCTTAATGTGACTACTCACCGTTAGGTGAATGAAATTTTCCCAAATTTACATTAGCATAACTACGCGAAAAATTGTGTTATCTGAAATATCTTTTTCCATTTTAAAGGATGAAGTCTGTACTTTAAACCTTTTAGTGCCGGGCGAACAAGAGGTGCTTATGCGAAGATAAGCGGCCGAATTGTACGATTTTACTAGGATTTGGAAAAAGGCTCATAAAAACCAAACGAAAAGCAATATTTACATAATACAAAAAGCAGTGTATTAAGGACAAAATAGAGAATAAAACAGTGACGCTAATTTTTCTATATTCATTGAAAATTACATAAATAACAAAGGTGTAAGTGATAAAAAAAAATAAAAATTGAGTTCTCTGTTTCAAAACGTAATTGCACATAGGAAAAGTCATCTTTTTATCGTAAATTGATATAGACCGTTTATTTCAAAGTATATACTTTAAATTTCCAATATATTTTTTAACAAAATAAGTAATATTGCACAAGAAACAAAAAATAACTCCAAGGCACATGGTAGGCGCCGGACGGATTACCTCATCCGAAACAAGTAATTGTTATAGGTAAACCGAAAAATGATTTATTTTAATTCTCTCGTAATGAAATCGTACTATTTATAAATTTATTATAAATTTATTTTGGGATAGAGATGTCTCGCAAAGCGAATAGTAAAGCGCTACAAGGTGCGGGCCGTTATATCGGCCTCTGGCCATAAAAGGGTTAAGGAATTATTGTTCGATTTTAAATTTAGCCCCCGCCCCCCTTTGTATGCACCTTTTTTATGAATTTTGGGAAAAAGAGAGGATATCCTGTAGCTTGAAAAGTTGACGTAATAGATAAAAACTCAGGTCATTTATGGATCTGGATGCTACAAGTCAGTCAAAAACAAGCGTCAGATCTAAGTCCACCAAACATGTATTGTCCTTCGTCTATCGGGGGCATCAACAGATCAGGAATAAACAATTAAGAAGAGAAGGGCATCTAAAACGGAAAATGGACATAGAGAGTATATCGCGCACTTCATCAGTGTCACGTCCAACTAATCATCGGAGTGTCCGCGAAGCGTGTTTTAGCTCGTCACTGCTAGTCAACGCTCGTCAACGCGAGTGCACCGCATCCGAATCCAATTTGTTCGCTCTCAGAACACGCCAAAGCGTGGCAAACCGTCTAACTATTATTCCTCGCGAAACCGTTACGCGTTCTCGTGACGGAAATTGCGATTTGCGAAGGAATGAGTCCGGATGAGTCCGTAATAAAAATTCCACTTAACTTTATCATAGTTGAATCACACCTACAAAACTCGGTAGGGTTGAAAAATATATTCGTATAACGAGGTAAGCTTCGTGACGCGAGATAAATCTTCATTTTTGTTTAGCTTGCTCGATAAATCGTCGCGCGTATTCTCGTACTCGGAAATACGATTTGTAATTGAATGAGTTCATAATAGATGTTTCGGCTGGTTTTGTCATAGACGAACCTTTCTTAAGAAATTTGGTATTGCCGAAAGAAAAGTAGGAGCTTCAAATTATAGGAGTATAAATCAAATTTTATTCGTAACATCAAATGTAAGTTAGATAAGTTTCAGCTGTATTAGGAATTTTCTACTCAACTTAGCGAGTACAATACTCCCTCCAAGTATCACACTCTGTTTCTATGTTCGTAATTGTTCGCGTTGGCTTAATCTCTACAACATTTTTTTCAAAGTTTCTAGTATCATTGAATTAGCGAGAATTTCTAACACAAACTTACAGAACCGTGACAAAAGACGATTTTCTAAGAACGAAGAGCCTTGTATCTTATCAATATCTATAATCGGTCCTACAAAAATTGTTTAAAAAATGTCTATGTGCGACGAAGTTAATAAACTTTCCCGTCTCTCCCTGCCGTACAGTTAGCGATGCAATCGTGCGACCAGTGCACGCCTAGAATTTGATATCGCGCAATGAGATGATAAAAGGCTTTCACGTCGATCATCCTACCGCGGCAGTTTTCCCGATATAAATATCGCGAACGATAAAGCGTTCCGCGAGAACACGCACCGGCGATCAATTATGACATTCCCCGTTGCGGATACGTCAGTGATCGATCGTCTCATCTTTCTGCGTTTCTCCGACTTAGCGCGTTGCAATAAATATTCAACGAGCGGAGGTAAATGATCGATGTAATCTCCGCTCCGCGGGTTGCGCTTGCCGATCGGGAGATGCGGAATACAAGGGCTGCCCACGGAATTCAAGAGATTTATTCCGCAATGAGTTACCATTGTGCGAATTATTTGCGAAAGCTGCCAGTCACCGATATTAATACAGTGGCACGTCGATTACACCGATCAACGCGTACTCCTTTCCCCCCCGAACGGTATTAAGCGGATCTTATCAGATTTTTGGCCGATAACTTTAAATCCAGTTTCGGAATGAAGGGACAAGGTCTTGTCTCCGACCAAGTACAATACGCGACAACGTCTAGTTCTCTATTATCCTCGGATTATTTTTAAACTACGATTCGCTGCCTTTAACGCTGTTCGTACTTATGATACAATCGTTTCGTTTGCAGAAATTATTGTCCGTCTAGCAATTTTTTCACCGGATTAATAATTCGCGTTATAGGAGGAACACGTACCGTACGAGAATACTTTTCGCCCAACGCGTACAACTCGAAGTAACGCCTTTGGAATGATTATTGCCGTGCCAACTGTGTTTTCTACGTTTTATCAAGTCAGATGGTATTTTAAAGACAAGTGGCATATATAAATTTTAGGTGTCTGTTGGTACAAAAAACGTATCATTATTGCTTGTGAAAAGTCGTTTTTATTTCATCGAATGAAATTCAATTCCTGTGCTTTATTATTTGTCGCGTTATACAGAAACGGTAGCCGCGATATCTCAGACACTTTATAGGAATTCGCGTTACATGGGAGTTTACTGTATTGCACTTTCTACCGTAAGATTTTGGAAACAGTTTGGCGTAAGTATTATGGTTCTACAGAAATTCGACTGATAATGAATAATAACGGTCGAACGCCATAACATTGCAAAATTTAAACCATTCTTAAAAATTAATGATTACAGAATGAATGTACGCGCCGTTATTGCGGTCATTCGTTAAATAAACAGCTTTCAAATAAATCCTTTTGCGGTTCGTTAATAGATCGAATGGACACGCAATTTTGCGACTGTCGATACGTTTTATCGCACCGAATAACGAAAAAAAGAAGCTTTTCGTTCTTTCCTAAAAAAAAAAGAAGTTTAATCGAGATGATCCCTCCAACTATTTGACGAACCGGCACAAATTGATATCCAAGCAATTTCCGATTCTTTTGGTACATTACATCCCTTCGGCCAATTAGTTTTGGATAAGCGAGTGTGCAGCGTAAGCACCCTTGTAATCGCATTATAAATCATCACGATTCACCGGCTCGCTCGATATTTATTTCATGAGTTCCCGGATTATCCCGCTCGAACATCGAACGCTCCGCCGCGGAGCGTTCCGCATTCTCGACCGATCCACCGGGGCTGATTTATTTTACGGAAACGTGTAGGAACAAAGACAGAGGAAAGTGCGATATAAATTTTACATGGCCGTGGCTCTCGGTACCGAGCCACGTGAACACGAGGAACGGGCGCCACTTGTCTTCCACGGGGGACGATAAGCCACATGGAAATTTCACTTCGCGATCACAGATACTCGATATCGTCCGTGTCAAAGCGATCCTTCCGGATAGCCGATGGAGATCGACGAAGAAACTCCGGCGACGTCAACGACCGTTTCTCCTCGAGCGATCGTTCGTGATCTTGATCAGAGGAACGTCGGATTTCAGGTAGAAATGACATCGAACTCGATCGCGTGTCGGTAATGAATACGATTCCGTTACACACGGCGAAGGTCCACCTCGTCATCGGACAGGCCGGATTGCCTGCCCGGCTGTCAGACTCGCGAGTTGCCATCTTTTATGACTGTCACCGGTGATAAAAATAGACGGTGTTACGGGAACGAAGAGGTTAGCGACCCTGTCGAACTTCCATCTACCTTGGACATTTTCGCGATTTTCATTTCAATGTTTATTTTAGTTCCGATGGGTTCGTGGATTTCGTTAATCGATTCTTTGGCGATTCTAAGCGGTAACGAGAACAGTTGAACGCGCGTCAGGCGGAAGGACGTATCTTACAAATGAACAAGAAACATAGAGGTTTGTACTTTCACACGCGCGGGTGAGGCATCGTTATTGTTTACTTTTGGTCAAAAGAAACCGATAACGATAGGCGAAGCAAGACACACCTGGGCAGAGTTGCATTACCTGGACCACCGGCTTTTCTCCGTTAGAGAGTATTGCGCTTTATTTAATTTAATACGTATACTTCCGGCCGAAGCACTAGAGAGTTTTGACTAAATATATTCTTATTTCAATCTCACGATTTCCTACGATTATCACAACTCTGTCTTCTGTAGAAGTCAAGAGACAAGGCCTTGTCTCGGGCCAAGTGCAATTATGCGAGACTAGACCTTGTATCTTTTCCAGGAAGAACGAACGGGGGTTTTCGAGGTGGTCAAACCGCATTAAAAAATGTAGACTGATAGAATTACATATAATTTCGAACTGGTTGTATGTGCGGCAGCACTTTGCGATACTCCTTATCGACGCGTATCTCATTAGCATATAACCAATAGATGGATCAGGTGATGATTATAAAAAATCGCGGGAGTCCTCCTATCGTTAATACGGGAGCGAGCTTGAGTACCGTACTCCGAACCACGTTGTGATACACAAGTAAAACTTGATTGCTCCGAAAGAAACTAAAACTAACGTAAGTATCGATTATTTGCCCGCTCACACGCAAACCCATCCAATCTAAAGTTCAACATATACTTTCATCAAATTTTCCGGTCCACTTATTAAGAGGGAAGATCATGTAAACTACTAAAAACAAGGATATTTATACGAATTTTCTTTAAAAAAAGTACGCAGCGGATCGTTTTGAAATTTTCAATACATCTCGTTTGTTCCTTAATACTGAGAAAAGATATTTTTCAATACAAAATTAACATATTACGTATATAATAATTGATGGTGTTGTGGTGGTGTTCTTGTCCGACGCCTCCATTGCTGTACAAAATGGAGTTTCAAAACTTCAAAACATTGACAAAACTTTAACAAAACAAAAATGACGCGACTTAAAAAAAAGTTTCAGATTTTACTACAAATTGATCTCTTATTTCATGAAAATAGTTTGTGTCACATAATCATTTTGTACAAAATGTTAACTTGGCCTGAAGAGAATTTCATTACGAATGCAAAGCTTTTTGTTTTTTGGTTTCAGACCACTACAGCAGGCTCTATGGCAGGAACAGCCCCACAACACCACCAGTTATTATATACGTAATATGTTAATTTGGTTTTGAAACGAACATTTTGTTCCTTTATTAAAGAACCAAGAATATGACCCGGAAATTTCAAAACAATCTGTTCTGTACTTTTCTTTAAAAAAAACTTCGTAGAAATATCCTTATTTTTAGAGGTTTACATGTACTTCCCCTTAAGCTACTGAAGTTAAAATCTGTATCCCTCTACCAACACCCTTTAACTAGAGGTTAATAATGCTAAGAATCAATAGAAATCTTCCACATTTTTTCATCACGGCGATGGCGATCGAGATAATCCTGCGAATTTACCAAAACCCTCCACGTTTGCACGAACAATCGAAATCCACGATCTTTGAAATCCTCGCGCGGCAACGGTACCGCCATTTTTCCTCGCAGTCTCTGTTACGGGTAACTGTCCAGTTCGTGCGATTCGTTCTCCGCGCTTCCGGTTAGGTTCGCCTCTACTACCTATAAAGAAGATCCTCGTTGGCGAACGGTTACGGAAGATGTACAAACCGGCCCACGCAATTTCGTTCGTCGAGCCTGGTTCTCGTCGTAAAACTGAAGATACCGGAGGTTGGCAATAGGCTTGCCCGTAACCGTCCCGATAACTAGATAAGAGGCTCCGCCGAGTATGTAGATCTCACCCCAATAACGGTCTACGGATTTTCCTATCCACGCGTTTCTGGAATTCCACGACGCTTCCTGCTTCGTAGGCTGAGCGGAGAAGAGTGTACGTGGCTGTATATGAAAATCGAATCACGTTGTTCACGCTGAATAGCTTTTGAATGATCTGTTTTAGCGCACGCGTAAAGGGTTTTTGGTAATGGTCGTTACGACCGGGATGGCGTTGACCCTATACGCGAATAAAAGCATAAGGCATTCAAATTGCAAATGCATGAGCCAAGTACAAGTACGAGTTTGCCTATAAAAATTAAACATCCAAATCAGAAAGGGGGTGGGTGAAAAGCGGATGAGAGTGGGTGAGGGGGATGAGAGGATCAGTAAGAGTGAGGATGTTTGCGGGAGGGTCAAAAAGCTGAAAATGCCCGAGCAAGGTAGTCAAAATAACCACAGAGAGCATAGAAACCAACATTTATTACAGCGTGACAGAGACGGAGAAGACGGCGAAGACAGAAACGGTGACGGGGAAGACAACGGAGATGGTGACAGAGACGGAGAAGAAGACGGTTCTTAACCTTCCAGCGGGCACGCTGTTGTAAACCGTACAACACTTTTGTACTTTTGTAATTTTTCCACCAATGTTCTATTTGTATCTTATCGACAGTTACGGATGTTTTTCCAGAATGTTCTTATCTGTATTTGAGATTAAAAACATTTTTTATATATATATACTATATATACTATAATATTCAATTAACAAACTATATTATACTCAATAAAGTTTCAACTAATAATAAACATGTCGATACCTAATCAAAACTTAATATAAAAATGGCTGGGACATGGTTTTTCAATGCTCCTAAAGAGTGTAAAAACTGCCATTTTTGAGATCCCACATCGCGAGATTGGCCGTGCTAATTTCGATCGAATCATACTTAATTTACTCATCTCGGCACGGCGTCTCCGAAGGGTGGTGCAGTTTTTCAAAAAATTCATTTTGAACGTATCAAGAGACAAGGTCTTGTCTCGGGCCAAGTTCGAGTACGCGACACTAGACCTTGTATCTTTTTGACTATCTTGAAAACACGCGCTGCTTTCCTATACTCTGTCCCACGAGAGACCACAGTGGCGACGCGTCGAAGTTTCGCGCACATTCTCACGTCGCAAACAATCACGCGCATTCCGTTTGATTATACCCCACTCGATGATTCCTGTATCCAACGGCGATACTTGAGCGAACTGTAGAACGGAGTTCGAGGACCTTGAGAAGATTTCGAAACTTGGTCGGATGCCCGAAACAACTATGCTCTATCGTGGAATGAAGTATTATTACTTTTCACTTCAGCAATCACCGTACTTGCCACGTAGCATCTCTTCCCTGTTCACTCTGTGTCGACCGTTGTCATTTTCATTCGAGCAAAAATAATCGATAACGGTACCCGTGCTTGAATGAGTCAACTTGACATTGAAATCCTCGTATGGCACGGTAGAGACGTAAATTATCAATCTGTATGCATTCGTGAGTTCAGATAGCGCTGGCGATGATAGGGATTTACTTTAACATGGTTTGGGCTGATATCGGCTACACACGCGGGTGAGACATCGTTATTGTTTACTTTTGGTCAAAAGAAACCGATAACGATACAGGAAGCAAGACCTGGGAAGAGGTCCATTACCTGGACCACCGGCTTTTCTCCGTTAGAGAGTGTTGCGCTTCATGGATAGTAACCGAAGGTTGTAATCTAAAATCAAACGGTAAATAATGGCAGCTACCGCAGCCATAAATTGCTTTGTATTCCTGCTGTGGGGATGCCTTCAATTTTTGGATTTTAAGTATTTTGAAAAACATGTACTCTCTATTTAAACAAGTTATTTAGTTATTTTACATGACTCCTATTGTGCGGAACGTTGAGAGGGGTACGATTTTCGTTGGTATTTAATTCTCCTGTTTCCTACGCCGCGAAGTTTAAGTAACAAACGTCCCAACTTGGAAGATTTCGAAATACTGTTGAGAATGACAGAAATTTATGATGATAGATTTATTTAAACATCGTCGCGCGGTGAAACATTAATGTTACTTCGTAAGTCAAAAGAAAATAATTAACTTCTTCTCTAAATAGTTATTTCTGTAGATATAATTATATCTTCGCGCGGTGCAAACGTAAAAGGATTTCGCAATTGCAAGGGACCATTCTCTGTGAACACTCCAGCCGTGTGTATTCCGCGATTATAAATAATGGATGTTCGTGATTCAGCGGAAGAGCAATAATGGGACGAAATTCTTTAAAAGTATTGCACACTTCTATCTAAATGAATTCGAATTGTTAGATCGTGTACCTTTGATTGCGTGCACGCACGTTCCCTTTATCCTACTTAATACTTAATACGTTATAAGCCGGTAGCGTAATATTACGCTTTACGCGTTAAATAGCCTGTACGGTAAAATTAAGATTTAGCAAGATTCATATTTTTTTGCCTGTAGCTTACAAATATTTTAAACTTTTTTTTTATAGGGTTAATGGGAATCCTCCGACAAGAATAAAAGTGACAGTCTGTCACTTACTAAGCCGACTTATAGTAATAATCATGCTACTTAAATACATATAGACAAAGATAGGGCAATAAACACACAACCAATGAATTACACTGAGGAATATTTCTAAAAATTTCTGTTGAGTTCGATTTCTCAGCGGTTTTACAGTTAAATCGGCATGTTGATTTCAAAACTGTTTTTGGTTGTTTTCTATCACGTCAAGTTTTTTCTACACAGCTTTTCTTCGTGTGATTACTCTCCGCTAGGTGAATGAGACGTCATATCCGAAAGATTTTTTTATCATTTTAAAGGGCGAAGTCTGTACTTTAAGGAACTATCGTTCGTTTTTTAATTTAGCCCCGACCCCGTTTCTATGCACATCGTGTATGAATTTTGGGAAAAAGAGGGTATCCTGTAGCTGAAAAAGTTGATGTGATAAACAATAACTGGGGTCAGTTTTGGATTTAGATGCCAAAAGTTAGTCAAAAATAAGTGTCAAATCTGAATCCACCAAATTTGTGCTGCCCTGTGGTATTTGTCTCTTAACTAAAAAAGTCACTCGACTACTAAATACCATTAGCGTGACATTTACTATTATTCCACTACTAAATACAAAACGTTCGAGTACTTGGCCACTCGCGACGATGAGTGTTTATCCGTTCGACTCGTTCGGTTTGTCATCGGTGTGCTCGGAGCCTTTCGAAAGTTTTAACCTCAAAGCTTGGAAAGTTTTAATCCCTTTAATCGATCACGCGTATTACTCGGGCTGCGACGTTTAAGATTATTTTTACATCGATGATAAACTGACGAGTACACGGGGAAAAAGTGTTCTCGCGAATAGAATTCATTGCGCGTACCGCTTTATGTCCGCCCCGTGTCAACGGATGAATCTTTTGGGGTCTAGCGTTTCAGCCGTATGCGACTAACCATGCGAGCACTGAAATTTATCGGTACATGTATCAAGAGCCAAATAACTCCCTGGATTGGTAGGCACTGAAGTTTAATAATAAGCACGCTGCTAATCAAATATGTCCCTTCATCAGTGTACCCTATTGGATTCTAATAATAAATACCCAGGTAACATTTTATGGATACATGCTGTTAGCGTCACGCTGCACTCTGCGCGGGGTGCACTAAGATGTTAGTATTATGCTAGTACCGGACACTAACTAGGATAACGCTTGTACATAATGCATTTCGAACGTAGCATGACATTAGCATCATTGAAGCATCACGCGTTGCTAACATACGTGGACACGATATCCATATTGGTGCACACGTGAAACGGGGAACCCGCGTCCTTTTATGATTTTCTGCGCAGCCTTATTTATCTTTATACCGCAGAGTTCGTTTTTCTAATCGTATAAGTTTTGAAATATTGAAATATTGTATAACAAATTAGTACGTTTTACTTCTCACGTAGTGGTTGGAAGGAACAATGCGGCCTTTCCGCTATTTTGAAAATGAATTTTCGAACGGACAAGGCCTTCCATTTAAAAAAGGTTACCCACACCTGTACTAGCGTAATTCTGGCATCGGTGCGACTCCTAAGCTGGCACCATGCGATACGATACTTGTTATACATTATTAATGATAGAACAAGCCACTATAGTGGCGCATCGTTCAAAAAGATGTCATTCGCGAAACCCTCCGTACACAGTGGCGTATAGCAATTAAGAGGTTAAAGCATTGTACAGCTAGTTCCGTGCTTTCCCTAACGCAATTCTCCCAAGACTTTCGAGTCGGTTTCACGGATAACAACAATCGGCCTCCCTTTTCCGTATCCTTTTACACTCGCTCGGTGCGGTTGCGACACCGAAAGGGTAATTCGAGTAAAACTGTAATCGCGAGCGCGTTCCTGGACATCGACATCCGGTGATGGCGGTAGCGGGGTTCGCTACGGTTTCTTCGCGTTACGTTAGTTTGAAAAAGATACTCGATACCAGAGACACGCCCCGCCGTTCCCGGGGACGGCTTCGGACGTGCGGGCACGTCCAGGAACGAATCGTGAAAGGCAAGTCCCTCTAGTTCTCTGTCGTCGCCGCGCATTAGAGCGAAGCTACGCGCGTTCGATTACGCTCGAACGATTCGCCAACATTTTTCGAAAATCCCAATCCAACGACGGAATAGCCGCTCGCGACCCAGTCGTCGCAGGAAGAGATTCCGGGAGGCGATCGCGGAAATCGTGACGCAAGAAATCTAATTGCTTCGTTAATCCATGATTTATTCCGCTTGCCGCGACGACGTCCGTTTTTTTTTCTCTCTTCCTCCTCCGCGATGCACTTACTTGGGTAATGTCGTTACGTCGGGGTTTGTCGTCTGTGAAACGCAACGCGCGTCCCGCCGAGATACATTTAGATAAAATGGCAATTAAAATTATACGGCGGAACGGGATGTTAATTGAACTGGATGGATTAATAAGTAGGTTTTTGCCATCGGCACAAAGAAGTAGCGCCGATATAAAGTCACGTTGAATCTGTCACGATAATTAGAGGAGATGAAAAATCTCCATGGTAAATTATTCCCCGAAGCTATAGGAAGCTTCGTACTTTAGGAAAAATGGTGATTGCGTAACTCGGTCGGACGTTTAGAATAAACGTCCGCTTCGATGTCCTCTCCCAGGCGACGGTCTCTTTCGAAGGATCCAATTTGGAATGCAAAGCTCCTTCATTAGAGCAGTTGGTGCTTAAGTGCCGTGTGTTATTGCAGCATAATGTAGGCGCGCACGAGGACGCGGGAGCGGCACTTTACTTCGGGTAATGGCAATTTCATCCTCGTTTGCGTACCTCGGTACACGTCATTCGATCTGCCTGACACCTAATCGCGACCAAAAGTCCATTACCATATTCATAGAAACTCATTATTATTCGCGAGCCTCGCGTCCTCGTCTGCTCTCGCATTGTTTGTTTTACCTGTTGTCACGAATAATCATATTAGTAAATGTCGTCGATATACGGTGACGCGTAAAAAGTTTCCGAACTCCCCAGGTTTTGGCGTTTCCTTTCAACTGGTATGAGCGAAGGATATTTTCATTTGAATCGGGAGTAAATTACCTACGGTAGACTTCTTCGGTAGCGCCGGTCGTTGGTTTCAACGGGTAGACGAATCTAACGCTAGGTTTATGGACATTTTTTATATACCTACTTCTCCGGACATGCGTCAATTTGACTACATAGAGTATACCAGATAAATAATTTTTAAATTAGAAAGCTTTGAAGAAAATGAATTTTGATATATATCTGTCTCGTTATGGATATAAGCGAATAAAAGTGGCAGAAAAAAAATATAAACGGTTCTGTAACTTTCCTCATGAATTTCGAATGCGTCAAAATGCCCGGTCCCATAAACCTTGTGTTCTGTTAACGCCGCAAACATCCCTCTCCGATTGGCACCCTGATTTTGTTTAATATGTCGTTAACTAACGCGCTTCGAATATTTTCCGTGAGGAAAATTCTGCTTGGAATTATACACGGCAACACATACTTGGTTGACTTAGGTCTGACATTCGACTTGGATTAATTTTGTGCACCAAAATCTAGAAATGACCCCAGTTTTTGTCTTTCGCGTCAAATTTTTAAGCTACATTATACCCTCGTTTTCTCAAAATTCATACAAGATGTGCATACAAGGTGGGTGGGGGCTCAATTAAAAATCGAGCGATGGTTCCTTAAAGTACAGACTTCGCCCTTTAAAATGGAAAAAAATCTTGAAGATATGTTTATCTTTCGCGGAGTTGCTTATTTAAAGTTGGGCAAATTCCATTCACCTATCGGAGAGTAATCACACTAAGGAAACCTGTAGAGAAAAAACTTGACGCGATGGAAGGAAACTAAGAACAGTTTTGAAATCAGCATGTCGAGTTAAGTTTAAAACAGCTGAGAAATCGAACTCAACCGACATTTTTTTTTTAATTGTTCCCCAGTGGTATCCCAAGTATCGTACCTTTAATCCCACTTAGCTGTGCGAGGTGAATTCTATTATCTGACCAAGAGTGCGTTACAAAAAAGTTGATCGGATTATTATGAAACTTGGTACCTTAAGCTTTTTGGGTCACCGTATCTGAATATGGGCATTTTGAATTTCGGAATTTTTATGGCATATTCAGATTCAGCGACCTAAAAAATCTTAGGATACTATGTTTCACCGAAATCGGTCCATTCTTTTGTAATTTCGATCCGCCATTTTGAATTTTGGATTTTGTATGCCATATTCGGATTCAGCGACCCAAAAAACCTTAGAGTCCCAAATTTCAGAATGGTCAAAAATATAAAAGCACGTTTTTTTTAAGACTCGCACAAATGCATCCAGACGCAATCTTGGTCACTTCTGTTTTGAGTCAAAACTTTTGACGCGTATGTGCGCGCCGCACAGTCAACTGGTTAACGGACTACCGCAATTTTCCGAACACCTTGTATATGAGAATAAGGGTATCGACGCTTCGGATCACAGGTAGAGCATTGAATGACACATTCTCGCATCTTTTTTGCAGGATTAGCTCAATAACAGAATTCACCTCATTAGTGCCGGACTATGACCCGGAAAATGTAAGCAATAGCTTGGGGCCCATATTCTTGTAGACATCCTTGTTGTAGTCGATGTCCAAGTAAAAATACGTTGCGATTGGTTTACAACACGATTGGTAAACAAAGTAGTTTTCCGCTGGGAATTATAGCTGGCTCTTGTACTATACACGAATGCAATCTTTTTTCATTTGTGGGGCCCGGTACCAGAGCTTTCCTCTCGTATTCGCCAACCTGGTACAACGGCCGATAGTCGATAAGACTTGTAATTGTTCGAATTAAGAATGTTTTAAATGAAATTGGAAGTAAATTAGTATAAATATACCAACCTCGTAATATAGTACATTGTGATTTGGCTTGCATTCTCGGTCTTCGATGTATAATGATTCTTATAAAAGGTTATAAAAGGTTCTACTTTTGAAAAATATGTAATAAAGAACTCTTCCATTTGCATTATGCGATTCTTCTGCGTATCATCGTTCACGTGTCCGTCTCGTCCTATCAGGAAAATGTTCTTACCTATTAGCTTCTTACGCGTTTTAATTATGAAGATACTTGAGAAAGGCGTGAATTGACAATAACTCCAAAACGTTCTGTCATCCAATTGGAAATGTGTAATTTACGTAACCTTTGTACCTCGACAAGCAAGTTCTTCGCGGATAAAAACAAGACTTACCGCATCCCTTGTTAGGCACAATCATCGTATTTGTTCGGCCGTCGGGTAATCTGCTAACCAGTCATTTTTACTAGTTTGGAATTTTCACATGAGTTAACAATTTTTAAGTATGAAAACCTGTATTTGTAAGTATCATAAAAACATAATTCTACATATTCAATTTATTTTAATACCAGAACTACCGACGATTAATATATACCTATTTCTACCAAACCAATCGAAATGCCTGGTTACTTACAAAATACATTATGCAAGAAAAATAAACCTATAATCTATATTATAACAATTTGTATATAGTTAAAAATATATGCACAAAATCACGCACATTTCCACTGCTTAGAAAAACATTTATTTTCATACTTAAAAATGGTAAATTCGATTCATTTTTTAACGAAAATTTTAAACCAGTAAAAATGACTGGTTTGGTAAATCTAGCATTATTAGGAATAAAAGTCGCATACCCGAAACATTCGTACCAGAATAACCGAGTATTCGTTCCTTATCACCGTCTTTGCTGAGAAAAAAGTATCAACAAGTTATATTGCACAGCGGCCAACTAACAATATATTATTATTATCACTTTGTTCAACGTTTGAATAAACCTTGTGCGGAATGAAAGTTGTCCATTCAAATCCCGGTTGCTTTCGACTACTAGATCCAAGGTTTATACGTATAGATAGATCTTAGGACTAGGTGGATACGTATCTTTTTAACCTCCGCATATTTCTGCTAAACGCGCGAGGACGAGTGTATACGCGCGTACACGGTGCAGCTTCACGGCGGCCGGTCGTAAATGAAAGTGAAAATAAATTGCTCGGACGGTTCCACCGCAAAATGCAATTTGCTCCATTCATGGAGAGCCGGTCCTTCGGACACACGAGTCCGAGTGGTGGCCGGTTCCTGATCCCGCGCCATGGCAGACACCTAAATTACGTTCCTCCTCTGGCTCGCTCTCTTTTTCCTCCTCTCCCCCCCCCTCCTCTTCCTCTTTCGCTTCCACTTCTTCTTGGTGCCAACTACTTTAGGAATGCGCTTCCCGTCGTTCTCGCGCCTGGCGAAACTCGATGTTCGGGGATTTTCGGGTAAACATTGGGAAAAGAAGAAAAATGTCGTTTAACTTTGGGACGAAGGTGGGATGGAAATGTTTTCCTGGGTAAGATGGAGCGGAAATATTTTCAACATCCTGATGGATCATGGTCAAACGGTAATCTAAACTATTCAATACATTCTACATTCTACATTCAATTATATTACCGATACATCCCGTATCAAACTAAAAAAGAAGGAGAAAAGGTATTGTAAAAAAAAGCGTTGCGCTTGCATCAATTGCGATACCATCGAATTTTCTAGACAATGATAAATGTATTGCGCAATGAAACGTTCCTTCCGTGAAAATTTCCACTGCATCAGATTTCCTGTAAAGTTAAAAACAAATATTGCCCTGTACACCCTACATTCGATTATACCTATTGTCGATACATTCTACTTGAAAAAAAGGAAAAAAGTCAATGTCATCGAATTTTCTATGAAAAGGGAAACAAACATCAAAACGGATAAAATTTAAAATTCGTATGAAATAGCGAGCGTACGCGGAGACAGGCTACGAGTAATTCGAATAAAAGGTTAAATCACATTTAGCTACGTGACACGCGGCCCAACCGGATCGCCCGAGTTCACCCTTAGGCCGGTCTCTGATTTTTTGCTCGCTCGAATCGCGAATAAATTAGTCGGGTGGCATCTATGGTATTATTATGTTATTACCGTTCGACTTGGCATGGCAAACGTGCAGCTGGCTTTCTTGTCTATTAATTTATCGTCGCGAGACGGATTCTTTTGCGTTGCGGGGCCCGCGGCTTTTATAAACGGATGCTTAATAGCCCTCGTACTCGGGTACCTAGCAAATAATGATTATGAGTCAAACTTACCCGCGTTCCGCTTTGGACCCCGGCATTATCGTCGTGAATATTACTCCCCATAAAGTCACGTGTCACGTGCGTGTACCGTACTTAAGACCGTACACGCCTGTCCAGCGGCACGTCAGGTAATACTCGGTCGCCGGGGTTATTTATTAACTGCTCTGCAATTAACTTCTCCGACTTTATCCGAAGTGTCAGAAGTGAGGACTCTTGAAATCTTAACCCCAAGACGCGCAGACACGAGGGTTGATTCTCATTCGTGTCTGTAATTACTCATGATTTTGCGAACTTTGCTTTTGTCTGCTTTACGCATCGAGTTAACGCGGTGCGTTAAAGATGACCGACGTTAAAGCGAACGTGCATGCGATCGTGCATTAGTTTAAAGGGGCTCTCATCAAATCGATAAAAAGAATAGATAATTTTTAGAATTTTTTGTAAAGTACAAATCATATAATAAACAAATGTGGCACCCTGTATTTATACATTATTCAATTATACGAACAAATTTTATTCACTTTTCTGCAGTGGTGCGGGTGTCTAGATCGTGCTGAGTGCACTTTTACAAAAAAGACAAGAAATTACTTGCATCGCTATCAGTAGAACGTGAGCTACCAAAATTTGTATTATCATTTCACACATACATATTAGTAAATTCACCTTCACTATAGCTATCCCGCGGGTCTTTGTAATCCATTTCGGGATGAAAAATTAGCGTATGTAGATATATGTATACCGAATTAGACTGATTGTAAGAGAAAAAAAATTCCTTATGACGATTGTAGCTACAAACAATAAAATTACCGTATGGAGAACTCAACAAAGCTTGGACAATTATCACTGAGTGAGATAGCTAGTGCCACATGAGTTAATTAGCGTTGTCATCCCCAGCGTGACATATGAGTTTTATATCAAATTGGTATTGTCATCTCCAGCGTGACATACAAGTTTTAGTTTAAATTAGAATTGTCACCTCCAGCTTGACATACGAGTAAAAATAAAATAAATTTTGCAATTTACAACGTTCTAATTTAGAATGCAGAGCTTCTGCGACGAAACCGAATAGACGAAAGATGACTAAAAAGAAATAACCTGAAACATCTCAAACTAGGCTATGACGCCGATGACCTTACTCCCACGTCGTTAGATCAAATCATAGTTATTTACAAGGGCAAATTTCTATAAAAAAAGCAGAACGGTGCCTTTAAAATTAAAGACTATTTTCGAGCTTTGTCGTTTCTGTCGTCATTGTCCGATCCTTTTCACGTTCATCCACTACCACACGCGATCGACGAAGACCCTCGTCTATCGTCGAATTCGCGTTCAACGTCTCCGGGTGTTTGAACCCCGGATAAAGGATTCTTCTCTCGATCACTCGTTAATGTTGAAAGCATCTTCCGGATGAGAGGCACGTGTGTCGCGTGGGAGACACACACGTGGTATGAAAAGTCCACCCAACTCCGGAGGAGTTGGAACCGCATTCCAGGTGGCGTCTGGCGCCAAAAGCGGTTCCCAACTGCCTCCTCCTCGTCTGTCCCGACTAGGTTCGAGCGTCCACGTTAACGCGTCCGGTGAGCTGCCAACGCGATTCCTACCTTCCACGTACGCGGAGCACCTTCGGACGTGGAAGATGAACGCGGTACACATTAATTACCGTCCCGAGTTTCCGCCGATGTAAAAGGCTCTCGCGGGGAGAAGCCCGTTGAACGAGTTTAGTTTTCGCATAAACTGTCGGCTCTACGAGAGCCGAGTCATTGAATCTCTATGTCGAGCGGTGCGCCGATGGAACTTCAAAGGCATCGGGGGACCTTTTTCTTTTTTTTAACTCCGATCCGCTAATTTATCATACGAGGTTTCGGCGTTGAACCGCTCAGCATCTTTGATCGCGTTGTTTATTCTCCGGCGCTAAATTGCAATGACGGGAAAAATCGAAGGTCGATGGGAGATATCCGATGCCGGATTTGGAGTCGTCGGAGAACGATTCACGAAACGTAGAAAGTGTGGCGTTATTCTGGTTTTGTTTACGTTTCCCTCTGCCACCGCACCGTTTGCGATGATTTGTCACGAGTCAGCTGTTGCCCACGCGAACCCTTATCGATCTGTGATAAAGAACAATTTTTGTCAACGGGAACGCGTCATCCGAGGTGTGAACGAGCCTATCTTTGGCACGGGTCGAACGCAGTCCGTTTGAAAATTTGTTCGTCTATAGCGCGAATTGCCGTCATTTTTTATTTCAGTGGCGATTCTACTGTAATAAAATGTGAAGAATTTAAATAGAACAAATACAAATAAAGGAAATGCCAATTAAATAGTAAGTAATACGTATGTCGTATTAATGCAAAACTTTAAATAATCTTTTTAACAAAGACTTCTTAATGTAGTGTTGAGGAGTTGGATAAGATGAGACGGGCGTTGGTTACGCAACGTATATTACAGATTAAATGAAAGATATTTACAGTATAAAAGGTGTAGAACAAAAAGGTTGTCAACGCGTGCATTCTGTAGAAGAAGAGAACAGAGCGCACAAGCCGGTAACAGAGTGGGGGGCAAAGAATTTAGAGCTAGTGCTCAGGGTAATACATGGATGACATTAGGGAAACGTCTCGAATATGTATTCCTTAACATGTAGTTTGACCAAAATATACAAGGTGTACTTCTCAGCCTTGTCTCTTGATATATGTATAATGTAACAATCATAATTAATATTTAAACAAAAACCAAATGATTTAACACAAAAGTAATATTCTTTACATGATTATTTGCATACATGATATTAAAGATAATCACTACAAAAACAATTGTTATTCGATTATGAAACGGTGTTCAAAGTTCAAAGAATGTTCATAGTCGTTTTAGTCGCTCTACTCCTCATTCGCCTCAACAGCGCAATTTCGATAAAGCAGGCTTACATAATTGAATTACTTCATCGACGATTTAACGCGTTCTTGAAAGAATTTTTCCACGACGGTGGTACGCCACTTCGGATAACGGTGGTCGTCGCGCAACGTATACTCGGATTATCAAGACCGTACCGTATAAACTTTCGCATCAATTACGCACCGGGCTTCGCAATAGAGAGCGTTTCTATCTTCATAAAAGCTACATAGGTGGTCCGATCTCGGGGCACGAGTGATTACACAAGGAAATCTCCGTTCGAGCGAATAAAGACGATAGTCCATTAAAAAGATGTCCCCGACACGAGCCGGCGAATACAGGTTTTAATATGACGTACGCGAATGCTCGATTCAGTGGCAATTAAGTTGCACTCGGGAAGAATGCGCATTGAGACGTTGCCATAAATTTCAGGGCCCGCTGCGCTAGGCATACGAGCGGCGTTACGATCACCCGGAGTCACTCTTCCCTTCTCGATTTTTATCATTTCCAGGTATAACGACGCGCGAGCGCGAGCTCCGAGAGGAGGTCCAGTTTATGATAATATAAATGCGCCCCGGTACGATGAAATGGACTGCGTTGGAAATAGAGATTGATGAGACGGCCCCTTTCTTGCGTGCGCGCGCGCCTTTGTTTAATCATCCGCTTATCATTTATCATTCGTTTAATGCCGTGGGTAGGTGCGTCGGGACTAGGTGATTAAGCGCATTGTCGCCAGAAAAGAATCGCGCCGTGAGACGTCCTGATACGCCGACGACGTCGTTTAATTAATCCTTTTGCCCCTGCCGTTTCTTGCTGGAGAGGTATCGATAATGTGAAATCGTTTCGTAAACGGTCCATTGGGATCATACAACAGAAATACCGAGGGTGCTCGAAGATTAAGTTTCGATTAAAACGTGGTAGTAGCTAAAATCGGCGATTTGTCGTTTTTCGACGCAAATGTGCGATCGAAGTTAGTGAATGCTTTTCATCGATTCTCGTGCTCGCTAAATGGTTATTAGAGAGTGGTATTCGTTTTAATTCTTGCACACGTTCAATGAATGCGACTCTCTTAGATTGGTGTTTCCAGCCATCGAGCGGCTTCGTTGCAAATGAAAATTACCGTTTAATTAATCATACGTCGTATGTATGATTATTTAATTCGAATTAAATAAATCGTACATCACTTTGAACGAATATACTCTCAAATCCTTCTACATAATTCTACTTCTCAATTATATGGTAATTTTGTTTCCATCTGCCAAAGACATGTAACGAACTACATATTTGGTGGTACGCGTCGATCGATGAGACATCGAAGCGTGAGCCATCGGTGGTACACGGCAGCGTCGACGCGTTATACGCTGCTGTGAGAGAAGTAGAATATTTTACCAAGAAATACACCGTGTGGATAATAGGACGAGTGGATAGCACAATTGTCGGATATACAAGGCGTCCGAATAATTGACGTTCCACCATACTTATAATAACATTAGTGTACCGTCTCGGCGGTAGTTTTGTCAGGGCGGCATAGTTAAGAACAACAAACGAGACCTCCACGTGCACCCCGAAATGGTAAGCCTCTCTTTACGAGATCCTAGGACCTTGCTCGCCTTTTGGTACCCCAAGGTGCGCTCAGCGATTTCACCTTTTTCTTTCCCCCACTCCTCGATGCTGGAGCATTTATCGGTTCTCTCTCACTCTCTCTCTCGAGTTATTCTCAATGGGAGATAGAGAGAGAAACGGGAGAGAAAAGGAGCAACGTGAGATATGGCTTTGCGGGCTGGAAATAAGCCACGCGGAATGCGCGATTGTGTACGTTTGCGCGTGTACGAGGAACGCGGGCGCGCACGCGCGTACACATCCTCGCGTATATGCCATCTGCATCGATGTACCCCCTCAGATTCCAAGATACCAATCCGGTTTATGAGACTCGGATAGAATTCGCTGTCCGCCCATGGATAAAAATAGAAATGCCTCTCCCAATGTGGGATTGAGTTGTCAGACAGCTGCCCCTTGAACTACTGCGCGCGGTGCCCCGATGAGATAAAAGGGACGCGGAGAAAAAGGGCCGGGGGTGGGGGGGGGGGGGTGACGGCGAAGGTGGCTGGTGGAGGATAGGGTGAGGGGGGAGGAGGGAGCCGAGAAATATGACGAGGCAGGGATGACGAATTGCGGCCGATTACATCGTTGGACGTTTGCGATCGTATTGCGGTGTACCGAGAGCGCACGCGAGTGGTATTTCGAGAAGGTGTTATTGTTGCGCGCATTTTGCATAAGAAAAGAATATATTCTTAGTTACAATGATATCGCGGAGGGTAGCGCGGATAAGGTAAGGCGATAAATTAACGCGGGGTGAAAAAGTGTCGCGGGACCGAAGCCGAGTCGTTAAGATCGTAATTCTGAAAATTTATTAACGCGCGAGCATGCGTTGGTTGGTAACTCGGCCAGGCCGAAACCACCGAATGGACATTCGTCGTGGATGTGTTTTAATTGTGGTTGGCTCTTTGAAATGTCTCGTTATTAAGACAGCCGTGACGGTGCGCTTATTTTTAACAATGTCGCGAAACTGGTCCCATTTAAAGGTGTCCACGGTAGGCGCGCGACGATTTCTCAGTTAGTTACCGTATTGTGCTGGACTCCGTTAGGAATGAAGCCAAAACTGTTAGGTAACGGAGATCGTGTCGAGTTATCGTAAGAATTTCAGAGAGAGCCAGAGAGAGAGAGAGAGTGAGAGGTAGCGTGCCTGACAGACGCGTGATCTCGTTACGCCAAAGATTCGTCTCATTGTCACTCGAGGAACTTGTCGAGCGACCACGCGGACCAACGGTATTTCGATAAATAAACCATGCCCACGATCGAGCTTCGGTTCGAACCACGTTGGATTCTTTGTCATCGTTGCGGACCACCCAAAAGACGGCCGAAAAATTCCTTGAGCAACTTGGTCCTTCGAGATCGGACAAATATCGTTGCTGGACCACGGACCGAACGGTACCGCTCTCGATAAACATCATAAGCCGAATAAGACGTACTCGGGAAAAGGAGAGTCGTATAGTAACTTTGGTGATAAGGTTACGGCAGTGAAAAATGTCAGGGGTAACGGTGAGCGTGCGAGTTTGCGGAAACACCGTCGGACGACTGTAAATCGAACGATCTTATATTTGGATAAAAATCAGGAACTGGTTAAGGCACATTCTAAAATGAAATTCGTGAGTTTAATGACGAACCTGCGCTGATAAAAGAGTTTATGGAATGGCTTACAGGGTTTGAATTTGTGAAAACGATATCAACGATCACCAACCGGATTCTACCGCGTTTAACGGAAATCGTAATCCGATGGGGTACACTAGACACTTCGTAGCTTAACATCGAAATTCCCGTGGCCACTAACCATTTTTTTTGTAACTTTGAGTTTATGGAGATGTCGCCGTAAGAATAATTCCAGGAGTATGAGCGATTAGTCATCCAATCGTTTGCGCAAATATCGGCAAATATCGGCGGGCTATTGTAAATCTAAACGGTTTTAGCAAAAAAAAGTCTGTCAATTTCAAATTTTTATTAAAACAGTACTTCAATTGGAACAAATCTAGATCATGCACATCTCCGGATCTCGAAACTAAACACCTACGATTGCTTACGGAATAAATTATGCTACTGTGGAAATTATTTCTAAAGCAAGCAGACAGTTGTGATTACTTACAGAATAATTTATGTTAGTGTAGATATTATTGCTAAAGCAAGCAAGAGCTTAAACATTGTGCATACTTAGCGATGCGCGCGCAAGTATGTCAACCAGAAGAACAGGCAGTGGGCTCTAACCTGTCATTTTCATATTTCGAGTGTTTATATCTCCGGAACTAAAACCAAGCGCCAACTTTTGCTTGCGGATCCGTGATCAGCGACCCGAAATGCACTTGATAGATTAAAAAAAAGTTTGGAGATACGAACATCCAGCGATGTACATGATCTAGATTTAAGCCCTCCAATTCAGGCACACGTAGTCGCAGGACTACTAATTTGCCGGTATCAGGTTGGATTGAAACTGCAGTCCAAACAAGACACGAAATACATGATTAGAAACTTTAGCGATAAAATTCTGGCCATCATAGACTTCTGCTAAAACAATGAATGCTCTAATATGTTCAAATATCGTCACAGGAATTTCAATCTGCCGGTACCAAGTCGAATAAAAACTTTCATTCAAACAAGCAGTAGTTGAAATAAAAAGTTAGTGACTTTAGCGACCAATTGACGAGGATGACAGATTTTTGCAGATAAAACGAACGGTCCACTTTACGCGATTGTCACAGTACGAACTCGACAGTACCGCGGTCAACAAAAACCATAACCCTAACAAGACATAGTTAAAATAGAAGATTAGGGGCGACGACAGATCGTTGCTACTCTAACGTATGTTCCACTTTACGTAAAGATCGGGACTATCAACTTGGCGGTACAGCGGGGAATAAAATCCTTAATCCAAACAACACGTACTCGAAAAAGCGGGAGGGGGGTTCGTAACTTCAGCGATAAAGCGAGGCGAGCGTCGGGAAGAGGGAAAAACGATCGCGTGGATGTTCAACGAGTACGCAAACGCGCGCCGTTCCAAGGGCGAATGCAGCATCGTCGGATAATGAAGATTCCATCGCCTTCCTTCTAAGTATCCGCGATGCGAAGTTACTTTGCATGTCGTTGGCGTTAAAAATAGCCGCGCGCCGATTTCAACGTTTTCGTATGTACCAAGGATATCGAGGCATACAGCCGTGACCCTTGAGATGTTTTCCACGGTGGACGACACGATGGGCCGAGAGGCGAGTCGAGGTCACCGAATGACGTTTTTCGATTTTTCTTTTCTTTTTTCGGTCAAACGATCTCGCGTTCCGCCCCAAGGATCTTTCCTGGCGTTTCATTACATCGCACATGGCAGTACCTTACCGGATCTTACGAGCGGATCCGAGCCGATTTCGGCGCTATTTTGAGATCTCCTCCTCTATATCGAGAGGGCACTTTCCATTCGCTGCTTTACGTACGTTTTATGCTCTTCCATTTTTTCCAAATAAATTTCGTCGAGAAGCGTATTTTACCTCTCGACAATCGTTGGAATACGAAACGGATGGCCAAGGGATCGCGAGGAGAGAAGAATGGAAAACGTTATTCCTTATTAGGCCAGCGATATCCAAGCGTTTGGCTAACGGACGGTTATGCTAACGGACGTTACGACAAACCATTATTATTTTCGACGGATATCGTGACATCGACAACGCGAGCGTGTAGCGTCTTTGGTCATCGCCAAATGGACATTACGGTTCTATTCGAACTGGTGTCACGAGAACGTTCGGTTAAAACGGACGTTAAGACAAACCTTCGCGACGCGCGTCAAAGCTTCGTGTAAGAATTAATGGAACCGCCTGTACGCAGTTCCGTTGCGTTTCACCGGTCCCATTAATTTGTATTCTATGTTAGGCATTAGCGGCACGTTGATACGGTCCGTTGTTCGCCGCTCGAACGATCTCGCGTGTCCTCCTGTATCTGGTCGTACGCTATCGTACGATGCGCGCATAAAGTCCGTTAAGTTTAGCATCCGTCGGACGTTAAGCGTTCCGACAGGAGACGTTACGCGCTCGACGCCCGTGTGGCCCCGGCCTTACACCTCGGTGCGGTCAGAGCGTATTTTATCATTGAACGGTTGAACGCCGTCTCCGGGGGAGAGTAATCGGAAAGTAGGTGGAAGACGACCTTTCAACGCCCGCGTAGGACGTTTGTTACGAGTTAAGAAGAAGTAATGACAATGCCGAGCGGATGTACAATGGCGCTCCGCTGGATAATGACAATGTTTCGGGCTGAATGCCAAAGAATGCCGAGGCGGGGAGAGAAGGTCGTTGTCCGTACGACATTCGCGCATTTGTACGTAATTGTCATGCACGAGACATTAGTAAGTTGCGTACGTAGCTGGGACACGGCTCCTAGGGCAACGCATTCCAGTCGAACGTACAATCGTCGTATCGACGAACATTCTCTTTGCACGGGTAGACCGAGACAATGGGGAGAAGGGTCGAAGTCGTTGGGGTGACGTACGTTGAAATTCCGTTGCTGACTGGGAATTATTTGTAACATAGATCATCAGCGACGCGGAGAACTGATTTGGCATAGTAGTGAGATTCCGATTGAAGTGCGATCGCGTATATGTCGATCTGCCACGAAGGTTTAGTCCTTTGACTACGAAAGGCATATGTATATACGCCCTCGCCAGTCTGTCAATATATACGAAAAGCGAATATATACGCTCTCACCAGTATACCAATATATAAGTACAAAGGGCGTAAATATACGACCTCTGCATTTTTTTTTTGTTACGTTAAAATGAATTTGCTTCTTATTATGAATTTCGGATTTCTTCCTTTATATTTAATTACCCATTATTATTGAAGGAATCTGTAAATTAAGTAAATCAAAACAGCTTAAAAATATACTTATAACAAATTAAAAATGTGTATTTTTAATTTATGTGCAATTAGTATGTTTAAAATCCCAAGAATGGTATCAAATCTCCGGATACTGTTTCGGTAACTAGTCAGCGGACAACCAGCCGCAGCGACTGACGTACGAATAACGCGCCGTCCGTATTCATGGACTACTCCGAGATCGCGCCGCAGTCAAAGGGTTAATTCACGCTGGTGTACGAAGCGGGGCTACAAAGTAATAGGAGTGTTTGTGAAAATATTAGTGGCGACTCAAGGGCAATTAAAATTTATCCCTTACAACGGTGGTTCCCAACTTTTCTTATCTCCCGTACACCTTGAGTAGGCTGTTCATTGACACGTACCCCCTTCTCTCCACAGCCACCTTCAGCCTCGCAACCATACTCATCCCTTCTTTACAGCGCACTATAAATTCAAATGGTTGATATCCGCCATTACCGATATTTTTTCACGTACCTGCAACAGGCTACTTACGTACCCATAGGATAGGGTGACCAAATCGTCTACTGGAAAAAAGGTACTCCTATTATGTTTGGATTACTTCCCTAAATGGATAAATATATTTTTAAGCCTCTCCACTCTCTTTCTCTATTTGCCACTCTCTCGAAAAAGGCAAATTTTTATTTTTTTGTTTTAAAGACTATTGAAAAGGTGTGAAATTAATTAAATAGCGGGTAACTATCAGCAGCTAACACACAACTAAAATATAAAATATAGGGATGTCTGAAAACAATGGAATATAAATATATAAAAATTGATAATAGTACAATTTAAGTATGTACCAACTCGCGAATAGAAAATGATATTCCAGCATGAACTAATCAACACAATTTCAAACCATTTCCATTCAGTTTTGTCATTTAAACTCCGAGGTATGTAAATGAAAACAAGATGCAGTAAATACTGATTTATTCATACAAATTTGTGAATCCACTTAAACAAATTGCAGCTATTCGAAACTGTTTTTAGTGTCTAATGCAAATGCGGGACATTTGAGCGTCCGTCCCGAGAGACTTTTTGCGGAGCCGGGTATGGTAGTGAAAAAACGGGACAATCCCGTTTTCACGGGACGGTAAAATTTGAAAAGACAGTGACCAGTTTACGTGTCAACCTACCCTAGGGGTACGCGTACCATAGGTTGGGAACCACTGCTCTACAACGTTGTTCCGTTGGGGAGACCACCCGAGTTGTTGTCTCAACTCCGGAATACCCAGTAGTTACAACAAACCTAAATCTGATGGTTTCTTTTCTGATAAATAAACTTTTGGAACCTTTTTTATCCTACCACGTATACATCCACGTGTAGTACGCATTGCGCAGATTTTCGATTCTTTTAATAATAAAAGAAATTAATGAATACGCAGATGTGTTAATTAACACGTATACTTATCCGTATGTCTTCAACTAGGTAGACAGAAATTCGAAGAAATCGTGACATACGAGACGAGTGCTTAGAAGGCAATGGGTTTGGTAGTGAAAGGCACAGGTTGCGATTCGATACACACGTTGAGAACGCACATCGATTCGTTACTCCTTTTCCTTTCAGATTTTTCATATTGCGCGTTAATTCTTACCGATACATTGACTAACGATAAGTTGAAAACGGAGCATAAACCTCTGTACATTTCTTATATCACCGTGGTGAATTTATAATAGATTATATTGATAAATGCAGGATTCGCATCTGCAAATCGACAATAGAGAATAAATTATTCTAATTACGTGTAGAACATGTCAAACACATGTTTCGATAATGACATACTGCCACCTGTTACGGCAAATGCAACATTATGCGACAATAACAGTGATTTATGCATTTTCGTTGTTGAGGTCTCTTCTTTGGTAAAACTTTGTTTCTGGCTGGATATAAAATGTAGCGAGGGAAGATTTTCTACATAAACGGTCGTCAGGAACTTGTTAGAAATTTAAAAATACAAGTTCAATACAAATTGAAATAAGGTGGTTCAAGAATATAACAGCGCGTAGTAGGTTAGAAGTAAGCCAATTGAATAACTTTTTATGGTTTCACGTGTTTCGCGGAAATATTTTTCCGTTTAATAATTTCAACAATTGCGCCTCGTACCGTTACCGTGAAGTTTCCCGAACATTTTATGAAGAGGTAATATTATAAATAAATTCGAAAATACTATAAAGTGAGACGATAAGAAGGGTTCGAATAGTTCATGCCTTTTTGATCTACGAATCTCTGCATTTGGCTGACAATGAGAATAAAACGCCGCGAGGGAGCATTCTCAATATACGAAATTCACGACGACGAATTTTTGAAGAACGTGTCAGGAATTTTTAAATTTATTATTCACGCGCGGCGGAAAATAATAGCGAATAAATTCCTTTAATTGCGCGTAGAAAATGCCGAACAGGTTTTCCGATACCGTAACTGCGGCGCAAGTTAGGCTAATGCGGTAATTTGACATAAATGGCAAGTGTACCGTGTATCTCTGAATATCGGTACAGTGGTATTTCACCGTAATTGAAGCATTTAAATTAGTTACGATTGATTTACAGCCTAGCCGGTCGCACGTGTTAGTTTTCGAACGCGGTTTGTAACTAATGAAACGACTTTAATACGATTGTGCACACCGAGAATGTAATTTCATTTGCATTACATAACGATGAAATATCGTTACCTGGAACCCGCCTGGCGTGCGTACAACAATGGCGTGCATAACCGTACAAAACTAATCGGTAAAATATCGGAAGCCGTGTTCCGAGCCGAATCAAAGTACCAGCATGGCGTTCCCTTAAGCCTCTTCGTTTATTTCAAAAAGACATTAATAGTAGAGGGCAGAGCAGCCATAATACGTTACGGTAAAATATATGTAGAACGATACAAATACTTACACTTTGGCATTAGAAGGTCGAAATTGAGAAGTAAGTAATCGGAAAATTGGAAAAAGTGGTATTGTATACCAAGGAATTGAATAGTCAGACTTAATCCCGTTTAAACCAGGGACGGAAAACGAAACCGAAACCGAACCGAACCATCCAGGTAAGGAACGGAACGTATGCCGCCCGAGAGATTGTTCCGTTCCGAAGAAGGAACCAAGCGGAACGTTCCGGGCCCAGTTGTCACGACAACTCGAGGTGTCCAGTTTCGTTACGTTCTTCGGAACGGAACAATCTCGCGAGCGGCATACGTTCCGTTCCTAACCTGGCTGGTTCGGGTTCGGTTTCGGTTACGTTCGGTTCTTTTTTCCGTCCCTGGTTTAAACCCAAAATCAAAATCTACCATTTTTTAAACTACGCTGCTTAACTTCAAGTAAAGAAACATAAACATGATACGTTACAATAAATGATAGAATTAGGGATATTTAACATTCGGTAACGAAACTTCACAATTTCGATATATGAGTTTTAATTTGCATTGAAAACGGATACTCACACTTTCAAGAGACAATTTATCTTTCAATTTAACAGATATGGAGAGGAAACTGGAATTAATCATAACCGAATCTGAACGAGGATGATTGAAATTTATTCGGTATAATAATATCTTTTCCAGTACGATAATCGAGAAATTGAAAAGTATCGAAGTAACGCGCTTCGACGTTCGATAATCCTACTTAATGCCCACTTCAAACCAAAATGTGAAACTACCATACCCTTAAACCTCGCCATTTAATTTCAAACGACATTAACGGCAAACTACCGAGCGTCCATAGTACATTGCGATAAAATATAGAATTACGGGGATACGTTTAGCCTTCGGCAGTAGATATCGGACGTTCATACGCCGGCGTTCGATTGCGTAAGAGCCCAAGTAGAATAAGCATACCTACCCGCGAGATCGCAAGTAGATACTTCGTATAAATAAACGTCCGCAGTTTGCCTACTCGATTTAGCATCGAGCACCGGCCTCTCGAAGTGCCGGCATAAATTTCCTTTAACCGTAATGCGTTACTTTCATTAGATCGCCGATCGCAAAGGATCCGCATGCGCGCCGCGGGAAATGACGCGGGGAGAAAACAGAGGTAACGCGCTCGTATAACAAACGCGACAGAAATTTAAATCTCCCGCGCCTAATGGCGCCGCGTCGCGCCGACAAAAGGCTGCCGCGCCCAGGGCCCTAAAACGGAGCAACGTTGTTGCTTCGTTACCGCAGTTGTTGCTCGGCCCGCGCTAAACAACCCGCCCGAAACGCCAGGGGCGACGCGAACGACTCGCGTAATTCTCTCGCGATATCTCACGCGTGCGTCAGATTTAAAGCGTCCCGCTCGTAAACCAAACGACCGCCTTAATGGATTGAGCGATAATTCACGGGGATGGGTATTCGCGTTTCGATTGCGTTAACGTCCCCGATAAATGGGTTTGTTAGAGAAAATGGCCTGTGACGAGCCGACGGTGATGCTAACTACATACGTCTCGCGAACCTTTGTACTTACTCTGATTTCTCACGCGATCGGCTTCAAATCGGATGATACGCGAACCGGTTTTTCGCATCGTCAGAAAATCACTTCGCCATAAATCAGAAGACGTGTGGCTGGATAGGAGAAACTTGGCTGGGATCGTGATATTCAGAAATTCCGGCTAATTACGCGATATTGGGGTCTGTTTTAAATATTTTTCTTGGAGGCGAACGTAAAAGCGGGTACGTTTTGTTTCGCGAAAAATGAAGAATAGCGTGTCTTAAATTCGGCGAAGTTTCTGGTGGCCTACAATTTGTCTGTCTTTTTACTTTTTTGCAAATACTTTTGAAAGAGATGCTAGTATTACGTAATAGCTGGAATTTCTGAGTACCACGAACTGAATATAGTTTCTTTCAAATAAATGAAAGCATTGTGTAGCGAGAAAGCAACGTCTTGTGTTTTGAATAATCTATATCGAATCAATATTTATCATTGATTCTACAAACATTTTTGGAAATGATTTTCAGTATCGCTTAATTGCCGCGAATTTTTGAGTTTACCGAACTTGAGCAAGGCCCCTTTATATGTACAAACAAGATTGGTGTCACCAAAATGAAGAACCTTTCCGACGTTTGTCAGGATTTCAAAATTTTTTTAAAACACCACGTAATTACCAAAAATGTTCAGTCCCATGAATTTGGCTAACTTTCCTTCGCGCACGACCAACCTTCGTGTCGCAAAAAAAGGAAATGCTAATTATACCTGCCGCGTGACCTACAATCTTCCGACGTTCATCATCGTTTCCACAAATATTTTTGTAAACGGACTCATTACCGTGGAATCTCATCCTATCGCGAACAGCGAATTCTATTACCTGCTATTACGTGTTCCGCGTAACGCGAGCGCGCCGATATTATTTCCAATACTAGTCTCGCGAAAGTTTCGCGACAAGTGACTAAGACCCGTGACTAGCCAGCCCCCGATTGTTACCCCGCGTAATAAATATATCGATACCACCCAAAAATTGCGCGGTAACCTATTGTTAGGAGAAAACAAAGCGTAACTCTTGTCTCGGCGTCTCTTTTGTGCTCGTGTCTCCGTTACGCGAAAGGACACGGTGCGCGCACGAGGGGCGAGTAGCATTGTGACGACCTAATAGGAAAACGCGCGGAACAACTTGCATTCTTTCGTCGCGAGGTGGACGGGATTGCTCTCGCTCGTAGCCTCGGAGGGAAAAGGAGAGAGAGAGGGGGGAGAGTGAGAGGGAGGGAGGGAAAGAGAGAGTGACAGAGAAAGGGAGGTTGCTCGTTGCATAGTCGAACGTTGCACCCGATCAAAGAGCTCGCGCGCGGCACGTTACAAATCGAACGGCTAAACGAACCACGGCAGATCGAAACGAGCTCTGATAAACTGACCCGGTAACATCTGGCATCGGGGATTGTATGCAAATGCCTGACATTAATCCGGCATGCGACCCGATTACACGTTTTCTGGAATAACGAGAAATCGTGCTGTCCCGGGCGAAGGCTCGTTTTCCTTTTGGATTTCGACCTGTTGCGCGTTACATCGATTATTCTCGCGATACATGCAGAGAATTTTGTAATAGCGGGATTTGTCATGTCCCTACAATCATATCCCGTTCGCTCGCCTTTGAGAAATAACGAGAGAATTTTCTAATAGTGAGAATATTTAACTCTCTTTCAATCATTCTTCTTCTCGGATTTAGTTATTTATTATTCTAATATAGAGAGATAGCGTTTATCGATTTGCAGCGCAAAACTGGAGTAATTCCGATTCTAAATCCTGCTAGTAAAAATCATTCGAAGGACCCTCTTTGTTACCCCATGGAAGTAAGTCGAGTGATCACAGCCTCACACCGTACATATTCCTTTTCATTCGTCGATACCCTCTGCCCGCTGTTGAAAATACGTATCTAGGTAGAATTCATAGTCCAACTACTCGTACCGCGCTTTCGAAAAATCTTCTCCGTAATTAAAAAATTAACTCGAGAATGCCGTATCGCGTGTCCCCGGTGACATTCCTAGATGACGATAGCAGGAAGATGCGTAAGATAATACGCGATTTATCTGACCCGACGGCGATCCAAGTTTTTATGGCAATAAACAATTACCCTAACGCATATGCCCTGATTATGGTTGGGTCTAGTTGCTCTTCTCCGAGGCTCAGCTTAATTGTCGCTAATTAATGCGTCCTGACTTATTGAGACCATTTGAATCGCCGTGTCCCCGCGAGCTTTAGGCGCGACGATTTCACGAGCGACTATCGCGAGTAAACACGCGCGTTAGACCTTGTCGGCAGTAATTGATACGTTGGTCCGCGCATTGCGCTCCTCGGCGAAGTCAGGGATCACCATTTCCACGAATCGATATGCACGTTGCATTTTCCGACTGCATTCTTTCCCGGGACGTTTACGTAAGGAAACATCGAGATTTAACCTCGCGGGTGAACTACATTACGACATCTGGTACACGTTTGACGATTAAGACGATGCAAAAGAATTCGATCGGACGGCCATATGGTGCATCTAGTCTCGGTATCGGCCAATTAATTCGCATGAATTGAAACGCAGATAAGAGACGTCGATCGTCCTCGATCGAAGTCCCGCAGTCTCGCTCGCTGTTTGTTATTTAAACAATCTGCAATATTTACCGCGATAATGTCGAACAGACTCCGTAGCTTGAACTGGTATTTAATTTCCTAGAATGATTACGTTTGATATCGTGAATATCGTGGAACGTGCATACTTACGTTAATCAACATATTACTTGTGCGCGGAAAGCCGCGTTTAGTTTAACATACATTGCACCTTTTTTATCGACAAAAGCAGTTTTCAAAACACTGTAATGGGGACCGACAGTTCGTCACGTTTGCTGGAATTTTTATTAACCTATACTTTGATAAATTAGTGGAAACCTATGACGTTTATCAGGATTATAATAATTGCGGGTTTAGTACTTGGATAAATTTTCATAAATTGAAAATGCTATAAAGAGCACATTGTTGAACTATATACTATACGTTAAGAAGAATATACATAATATTATACACATTTATACTACTTAGAACTTAAATCGGGACTGGGACTATGGCTGTTAACCGAATATACGATTAACAGAAATTTATGTAAACACCTTTTACAAACATACTACAAAGTGTACCGTGATCGTACGAAATCGATTACGTTGCATCGGATAAATCTTTTTAACAACGGATAGATCTCTTACATTTTTTTTAACGATGGCGGATAGCAGAGAGCGATGGTTAATCGAGTTTCTACCGTACTTCAAAATGGTATATTCAACTGAAAATTGAAAAGCATTAGACGTTATAAAAATCGCCTTTTTCCGCGACTCAATCAGAAGGCCTCCGCGAGGCGGTAAAGTTAGATGGCTGACACCGTATAACGTACCAGCGCAGCGTCCAGTTAATATCCGCGCGCGAAAACGACGAAGACGAAATAAGCGAGGGTTTTGAAGAATACGTAAGCGAGTAATCCGGCTTCAGGGTAGAAAAGACTTCCCGCTTGACCACCACCGTGAGCGTAATCAACGTCCTAGGAAGAGAGGGACGATTCCTCGGGGAACGAATCAATCCGCGGGGCGAAATGGAACGCCTTCGTTAAAACGACGGGCAATTTGCCGTGGGCAGGCTCGTGCTTCCTCGACGCGCAGCAAACAGGAAGATTCCACGGAGATTGCTCGATAGGTTATTACGCGAACGTGTGTGCGCGTATGCGGTATCTGGTTCTTCTGGGATTTCTGGAACCGGGGTTACCAGTTCGAGGTTGTTCGCGCTTGACCGTGCCAGTCGTCTTGGAAATATTTCTCGTCGTTTCAATAAAAATTCATTAGGTCCCTCTCGTTGACCGTGTATACCCGGAATGTGGCGATAAATCGATTTAGCACTCGCTTTGGGATATTTTGCGCCGTTAACGGTAATATACGGAGCGTCCCGTGACGCGGGAAGCAATTTATAGTTGCATTCGGCATTTGAAAATATTTCGTTAACCCATCAGTCGGGTGTACTACCATTGTAGTATTGTGATAATATAATTGATATTGTATGTGTTAATAAGCAGATTGTATTTGACCTTTATTAAGCTGGTGAATATTATGAAAATTAATATTTATGTTTTGCAATAACTTGTTGCAAAAGTATTTACTTATATACAGTGCAATAACAAAAGCCACACGACTGATGCATGGTTAAGAGAATAAACAAATTAAATACTTTGTCGAGTAATTTAGTTTGCAGACCATTTTCTTGTTTCGCCTTCACAGGTTTGAAAGCACCGATGCGGGTGATGTTTGGTTTCGAGTAGAAATTCATGGGGAGGAGAGTAGGATTTTGGATATTTGGATCGGAGGGAGTGGAAAATCAGAGGATTCGGAGGAATTCGCCAATGTACAAAATATTTATTATACTAGCTTAGGACTGATTTACAATTAGTGAGTATGAGAGCGGAGTTGGTACTACCAGCGACACCGACATTGACCGACGTTTCATTTCAACCATTTCCCCGACATTGTTTTCATCGACTCATTCGCTTTCCTCTAGAAAATTAATTGGGCGAATAATAACATTTTTTATACGAGAAAACGAATACGTCGATGATAACAATGTCGGGGAAATGGTATTTTTGATTTCGATGTGTCGGCGAATCAACATTCTCGGTTATAGCCGGTGTCTGAGAAATCACGAGGGTGAAAACATTGTCGATGAAATGAGGGTACCTCGATTGTTATTTCAAGTGCTAATAAGCTCGGCGCTCAAATATAACCACCGCACAGAGCACTGGAGAATTGGCTCTGCTTCAAAATGAAAATTCGCTTATCTCGGAATCAGCTTTTGTAGACTCTCTGAGATTAATCAACATACCGCCGTTACGAACCGTTATGTCGCATTTACTTTTGTTGTTACGGTTGATCGACAGGTTTCTCTTTCGGATAATTGGTAGTTCGATCGATCTACTGTGTTCGACTGTGCGCGCGCAAATCAGATATCGGTAAAGTAACTTATTTTTCGTTATCCGCAGACCGACGTAGCATTGGGAATGTTGATACGTCGAAACGATCCTTTCAACGATACATTCTCTTAAGTGGAGTATCTCGTTACGCAATTCATAGCGTTCCGCGTAATAAGGCATGTGCATATGTACGTATACACGCGCCGGAATTTTTCTCTCCCACGAGTTATGCGGATTTGCGTCTATTCTGCCGCGCCATTAGCGTCGGTAAATGTTTGTCTTTGGAAATAGCGCGCGTCGTATTCGACGTTCGCCACCCGTTGATGCAATTAGCGCTCAAAAGGTCTCGCGCAAGATCGTTTGTGTTTGCGTTCGAGTTCGCCCAGGGATGCCTGACTTCGTGGCGTTTATGCCAGTCAGGATTAATCGTCCTGTATCCTGAATTGGATAGACGCTTCGTCTTCGGGAGTCCCGGAGTCTCTGCTTCCTGGTGGCTACCGACGCAATGGTCGATTATCTAATAGTCGTTAGGGAGGCTGCTTTCCTGATCACGTTTATATGATAATCGAGGATCGAGGAGGCACAGTGGTTGTGAATAAACAACGTCGCAAAAGACTTTTCATCGCGGTATTAATCGATTATTATGGTATTAATAGTGTTAATTACATTAATGGTGGATGCGTCGAGTATGTTAAATGGGATTGTACAGGGTATTAAAGGAAAGCGGTTGAAGAATCTAGCAGACGCTTTGCATTCTATAACTAATTGGCCCATAGTTATCTCGACTTGGAACTTGGGGATATGTTAAATAACACCGCTAGCATCGATGTACCTATGTATAAAACAATAATAATCAAAAATGGTGTTTTGGGAAAATGGAGAATAGAGAGGGTTGGGTAGATGTGTTGGAACTCCCGATTTTATCTTGGTAGTTTTTCTTATTTTCTATTCTGTCACGTACTTTGATGTCAAACAGCTAGCCTATAATTCGAGATACCCATGTATATTTTTACATTTTCAAATAGACACACTTTCAACAATTACAATGATATAGAGTTTGGTGGATGCGCGGCTTATAGTTTCCTATATCTTAAATAACGTAATAAAATAAAGAGTATTCAATGTTTATTATTAAATGAAAATAATACCGAAAAAACATATTCGTAACAAATTTTGAAACTGGAGCCCATCACCAGCCTGACAATATCCGAATTAACACCTTTTTTCCTTAAAAAATTAATTTCTCAAAACCGAATTAGATAAAGCGCTCTCACGTGTTTTTTTTTCAAGCCCGAAATCGCCTAAAAAACGCTCCTTGAAATCCCAGGGGTCACCGCTCTAAGGTCCCCCCGTCGGCGCTCACGCTTCATTACGTAAACCGTGTACAACCACTTTTCCGTTCGTAGCTCACATTGCTCCAAATAGCTCCCGCGAAGATAGACGAGTGAAAGCTGAGAAACGATCGCTCATTCTTTCGTGAAACGTCGAAGCCCGCTCAATGATAACTAAACAAAACAAGAAAAAAAAAAAGAAATAGTCGATCGAGGCGTTCGGATGGACGTCTCCACGTTACACCGTGAAGTCCCTCGAACTGTTACATTCCCTTTCGAGAGAAGCTGAAGCAACGCTTTTTCTATCCACCGTGCATGTCCAGTGAAAGCAGAGGTGTTCATAATCGTGTTATAATCAGGAGCGAAAGTGTCGTGTGTAGCGAGGATTCAAAAAGGAACGAGGAACGACGAAAGGAAAGAATGACAGAACCTCGTTCCCGTATACCACCGTTCAAGTTCTGCAGGGCGTTCCACTATCCGCTTTTTCATCTACGGGATCGAACATTGAAACGAGATTCGTCGTAAACAATTCACACCCACGTAACGAGAGCCTGCTCTCCACGGTGCAGAAACCGCTTCGCGCTATTCCCGTTCCATCATTAGAAATGATTTATCCCGGGACGTTAACCCTCTTCCTGTTCCTGGTTAGAAACGGCCTACTCGTTTCGCGCTTTGTTTGTGCGCGCACGTTTTTAAAAGATTTCGCGCGGCGTCACTTTGCCGAATTCGTTTTACGTCGAAAATACGTCCGAGTGTACTGAATTCTTTTCCAAGTACCGACTCACAAAGACCGAGAACGGAGAGAGGTGATCTCGGGTAATGGCGGCATTACTTTACGCGATTCATTCCATTCTTTCCCTATGACTATGACAAATGAGCTGTCCCAATGGGACTCTGTAAGGCTACCTCCGCGAATACTATTCCCATGCCAAGGACATCGTGCACGCCGGTTGGGTTAGAGTACAAGAACTCGCGGCGCACTTCCTGGATTTCAATCCGAGGAAATAATTTATGTGCCGGTTCTGGACCGGTGTACCGTATATGCAAATCGGGCCAACGATTTTCCGATTAACCCTGGGACGATGTTTTCCTAGCGGGACATCTTGGGGCCCAATTCGTGAGATTCGCTTAACACGCCGCGCATGAGACTCGTCGTTTATCGCTAGAATTTTTAATTTGACAATGGTCGAATAATTGGGGAAGTTATCGTCGAATGTTGTATTAGTTTTGAAACTCGACGAACTATTGGCATCAACGGATATTTTTTTTCTTTCTTCCTTCAACGACTGCCATTATCAGCCTTCGGTTTGATCATCGTCGGTGACTTTATTTGTAGTTACAAGTGTACAGAAGTACATCAAATGATTGATTTAGGTTGATGTTTAAGTTAGGTTTACCTATAATTGAATCATTTATTTCAGAAATCCCCTAACAATAAGTTCACTTTTTCACTTTTCGAGATAATCAATAAATACTATGTCTCACGGCTCTAAAACGTTTTCTTTGGACACCCAAAAGTTATTAAGAATACTAGACTACTCACTCTTACAGATAAGATATCAGTGTCGTTTTAGCTCAATGACTTACCGAAGGAGGCGGAACGATTAAGTATATTTGCACGAACAAAAACGTATTTTAAACAAATCAAGAGACAAGGTCTCGTCTCGGGCCAAGTACAGGTACGCGAAATCTAGACCTTGTATCTTTTCCCGAAAGGGAGAACGGGGGTTTTCGAGGTGGTCAAACCTCATTAAAAGATGAATTTTTTAAATAATGCAACAGCTTTCGGAGACGCCGCGCCGATATGAATAAATTCAGTGTAATTTGATCGAAATTAGTTCAACCAATCTCGAGATCTCCAGAACGTCAGTTTTTATTGAACTTTTCTGTTGTACACGGTACGCCTACTGCCAAACTACAAAAGAAACGCAAAACAGTCGGTATTGTTTTCTTAGCGTTTGGGGGCTTTCTTGAAATAAAAGATTGAATTATTCTATGGATATATTCGCATGGACGGCGACGACGGTCGTAATTTCGTAGACTGTAGACCCACAGATTTTTCCGTTAACGAGATTTCCCGGCGACACTTCTCGTTGCACTACTATTTTTGTTCCTCTCGTCATTGCTCACGGGCAATGAATCCAATAAAGTCACAGAAGGGTGCCAATGCAGGTGCCGTAGTGTCTGACATTAAGTGAGAAATGAAGAACTGACCGGCGATTGTAATTATTCGTCGGCACTTAAAATGTTCAAGAATGTACATGATACGTCGCATGGAACATTAACCCTTTCGATACGGCTATGTTTCTCGCCAGTATGCTTTCTCTGTACGGATACTCGATTAGCGAATATGGCGTTACCGCATGGGCCCGTTAGGAGGCGAACCGAGGGAGCGTAACTTTTGATACTTTGTCACGTGACTTAAATTACGGGCAAATTCCCCGTGAAGGATAAGGAATTGCAATTTAACGCATTAAATTGTTCGTCCAAAGTTGCGGATTGATGTAAAAATTGACAATGGTTATCTATAGTCAGCGCTAGGACACAGCGAACGTACGGCGAATGACTATGTTCACCGAGAGTTTCGAAGGGGTTATATTTTTAATTGGTTACCAGAAATTCGACAAATGGCGATTGAAAATCTAGTTGCATATGACAAATTTTAAACGTCCAGATACTCTTGCACTCACAAGTTTCTGGAAGTTATAAAAGTAGGGCTCAGCTAAGGTTGTAAAAGGTAAAACCATTTAGAAGGTGTTTAATGGCTGTATTGATTAACACAGTAAAAGAAGTAAACTTTCGAAGAAAACCGGAAAAGGTACCCAAATAAAGATAATCTACACCAGCGTTTCCCGAATTGTGGGTCGCGACCCATTGGTGGGCCCCGAGTCAATTTTTGAAAATTATTAATAAGTATTTTTTTTTTTTTAACTACTTTTTATCCTGTAAATGTAAAACCATGTGAGTCGCGATAGACCGTCGGGGGAGAATTTGGATCGCGGTCCTGAAAAGATTGAGAACGACTAATCTACACTTATGTAGTATTTAAACACTATTTTGTTTATTATCTACACCATAGGTTTTTAATTTTAATTTCAAGTTCAATGTAATCGCATTTTCTATTGACACATAGCATAATTTGCCGTATATTCTTACAATTACTTCCTGTATTAAAGTTTCTTCGCACCTGAATTTGAAACCCAGCGATTATTTCGACACGTCGAACAAAATCACTTCATACGCGTCAAAGTAAAAGCATTGTTTTCAAACGACTCTACCCTTCGATCTTCGAACGCCTGCGAGAAACGCGACGTTCTTACACACAGAATCTTCGAGGGATCTCAATCGAAGTTAATAAAATAGACAGCAACTCTCATGACGCTCGATTTACGAGGCTCTAGGTTCGCGTTCCTTTCCGAGACGATTCATCTTGCGATTCTTATCGCGAGCGGCAAAACGCTCCCTCGTCGTAGCTCGGTGACCCGGCCAAGAATGCCGGGGATTTCTAAGAGCAGTAATTAGCGCAATTAAACCACTCGACGGGACGAGGCGTACTGGTATCTCGAGCACGTTCGCGGAGTTATCGCGGGTGAGACGATAACGAGGAACGGAATTCAGGTGAGTATATACTGACGCTCTGGGGGAGCGAGGATAACGACCGATAAGTCGCCTCGGAAGTTTTCGACGAGGCTGCAAATCGGCTTCCCGGGAATATTATTAAGATAAATGAGTCAGGACGGATTCGCTTCTCCTGAGAAAAAAACCGTTCCGTTCCGGCGCGTCAGCTTTATGGTCCTGGTGCGTACATCCGACTAAGCGTTTCGAGCTCTCGTTTATCCTTGAAATTATAAGTTCCGAAATTAAAACCCGCCTCCTTGAAACGAGGGAGAGAGAGAGAGATAGGGGGTCGACGTTCCAATTCGAGGATACAGACGAACCTGCGAATTTTGATGTATCAAGGATTTAGAGCGTCGCAGAGTGGTCGATTCACGATTACCTTACACTTGTTCCATACAGAGGGTCTTCGAGAAAGAACGATTCTACTTACGACGGTTCCGCGCTTGCGAACATTCTACTTCTACCGTCATCGATAAATTGACCTCTCTCTCTGTCGTCGGTAATCGCTGTTCTACATATATGTTCAAATTTTTTGTTTTTTCTTTTTTCTCTCGCCGCGTTTCTCATTAATTAAACCTGCCTCTTCGATGATCACTGTCCCACGAACTCAAAGTTATTTAACAAACTCCACCTTGCCTGCACATTCACGTTAAAAAAATGTCTTTCTCTTTAGTAGTTTGATTAATAGATTTGAATTCTTTTCAGTAGTAAAGCGTTAATTAAGATACGGTTACCTCTCATGGTTTTTTTTAGTTAACTAATATGGTACGGTCCGTCAGACCTTTTATGGATTTCGCTCCTTACGGGTATCGGCCGCTTATACGCTTCAAGTTATATAACTGAATTTCAAAAATAAATCGAATCACGTACCACAGGCTCGAATGCACCTATCTGGTATTACACAATATAGTAAGAAGTTCCTCGGATTGATATTTCTCTATGATTCTTGGTTTGTGAAAGGTTATCGATTGGGTATAATCGTGAAGATAAGTATAAAACCTATTTAGAAAATTGGATTTTATTTTTATTGATACAATTTTTTGTTTTATTAGGTCTCGTTTTCGAGATCACCACCACTTTCTACGTAACACTATAGATGGGGACATGCGGTCTTATTGATCTTCATCCTATAGAGTTCGTTTTTTCTAACCGTCTCAATTTTGAAATTCTGAATTCAAAATATTATAAATTGGTATGCTTCAATCCTTGAGCGTTTTAAAGGATGGATGCGGTCTTCCAACTATTTTGGGAAATGAAAATAACCTATCGTTTAAAAACGAAACTTTCTAGGAAACTCATCCGTGACCTAGGACATGGCGTCACAAATGTACGGAGCTTTTCATGCATCTTGTCGTCGCACGCTGATGAATTCGTGCAGACTCATTAGAAAAAAGAATGGGCCGTAGGAGTTTGTTAGAGCTATATATAATACATATATGTAGTGACAATGAGATAAGATAACGTCAGAATCTGACCGACGCGACGCGTGAATATTCAGTTTTGTCAGTGATAAGAGGAATCTGCCTTTGGGATCATCGAAACGAATGGTGATCGATCTTCAGGGCGAACTTCTGCGTTCGAATCGTGTGCCGCAGGTTTAACGAAGGCAGAGAAAGTATCAAAGACGATCCAACTGGATGTCCTTCAACGTCTCGAGCAGATGAAAGCATCTAAACTGCTAACAACTTACTATCGTGACACGGTTAATTCTACATTAATTGTGAGTCAAACGGAAATATAATTCTTTTGCAATACTAGTCCGGGAGAGATTTACCTATGTATTATTACAATAACGCTCCTGGTTGTAAGCATTGATAACACTAAAATTCGATATTGCAAAATGAGTACGATGTACGGTGATTCTAATTAATATTCTGACATTTTGAATTTTATTATGACACTTTACAGAATGCATCGACCTGGATAATATTTTCTCCGAGGTTCTTATAAATATTTTGCTACCAAACTTGCGAAGCGCGGTATCTTCAATCTTTGTATGTCGCCCTGAAAGAAGAACCTGGAAGCTCCCGGTTGCCAAACTCGTAAAGTTATACTTGTGCCAAAAATTTCATTCGATTTGGTTTATCTATCGACGAGTTCTAGCTCTCTAACAGTTAAGAGGCTATAGTATATTTTTCTCTGTTTCAAAAAATCGGTTTCTAAATTCTTAGCTAAACATTGACTGTTTTTTTCAAATATCACCATTTTGTCCAGAATGGACAATATAAGGAAATATAAATATCATACTATAACGGTGTATTTTGGTTTTTGTTTTGAGATGATCCTGACAGCAGACATCTATGTTACCGGGCAGCGTATCGGTCCTGCAACGCTTCGGGGAAAGGGGCAATACTCTTTCAGATTATATCAAAAATAAAAAAAATAGAAATTCGTGAAACTAATTTAATGTATGTTTTTTCACCGCTCAAAAACTGCGGATTGATAAAAAAAGATTCATAAAGTTACTTAATTTTTTGATCGTGAATGGTATAACCACCCTAAGAAATATTCGATTTTCAACCAAACATTATAATCTCTATAGATTTATTACACATTCAAAGATTGATAACGAGGTTCGCATTTACCACAAAGCGCACGTTGGAGTCTGACTCTCTATAGCAGTGATTCCCAAACTGTGGTACACGTATCCCTATAAGTACGCAAGGGAGGTACTGTTGGGGGTACACGAAAAGATATCGGTAATAGCGGAAATCAATATTTTGAATTTATAGTATGCGGTACAAGAGGTATGTGTATTGTGGAATGTGGGGTGCAGAGAAGGGGGTACTTATCAACGAAAAGCCTACTCAAGAGGTACGAGTGATAAAGAAGTTTGGGAACCACTGCTGTATAGAGGAACATTTCAAAACCCATACTCCACACAAACAATACAAAAAACAACACATGTATCGCATGAGAATAAGAGAAATACTCGAATTAAAGGTGGGAACACGCTATCGTCACGTCACGTGAGTTCACGTGCTATCACGCTGGCACGTTTGAACCATGATGTCAGGTTTAGAAACACACTACTTTCATGCTTTATCACGTCACAGAATTTAGTAAAACGCAAACGATTTCTTTCACTGCGCTCACTTCTCAATGCTCGACTCCTTTGTCTTTTCGCCATTTGTAAACATATTGTACCAATCGATATTGCTAGGTACACACTATTATTCGTACACACATATACATATGACCGAAATTTAACTTTTTTTTATTTATCACGTTCCGTGCCAGATCAATTTTTGAACACTTTCCGTTAAGGCTACGTGTGTCGTACACGCCCCACGCTATTACAATTAAATAATTGGTGCCTGACGTATGGCTTACAATTAATACAATAGTACAAAAACCATAATTACATATGTACATATAAAGAAAAGTGTTGAAAGTTAAGGATGTACAATAAAGCATTAAATTTCATTTTTATGGAATTATGTTGACAAACGCATGGCAGTTTCAAATTCGCGGATCGCAATTTTGGTATCTTTAGAATTTTTATATCACATTCGGATTCAACGATATCAAACACAATAACCAATAAACCAAGTTTCAGAAGAACAGAAAAATATGACTGCCACGACGCATGGGACGTGAGCTCGCGTGAGCCGAGAATGTGTAAAATTTTAAAAAATAAAAAATGTGCTGTCACCGGCGAAGTCTATGATGTGGTGTGAGACGCGTGGCGTGACGGTAGTGTGGTTCTGATGCATTTAAATACATGTAAAATACACCGTCTGCACTTTTTTCCGTGACATGAGATACCGTAACAGCACGCAAACTCACGTGACGTTACGATAATGTGTTCCCACCTTTTAACCTCACGCATAGTTTCATAGCGATCGGTGCATTCCATACAAACTTACGACAAAGTTCAAAGCGAAGATTGATAAGAATCACCGTAGCCAACTCCCCCCGTAATACTCCGCATTTCGATTGTCGGGTCGTTCGAGTACAAATTCGATTGGATTACGTTCGAATCGAGAGAATCGCCTGAGCCCTCGACGAGATTAGATTTGCAATAGTCTACTCGAGGACAGGTAGATCGATCTGGAATTGCCGGTATTTAATATCGACGATAATTAACGTGGTGTGCGCACCTCATTCGTGGGAAACGCGACTCGTATGTTACCGACATAATAAGTTTTATATGCCGAGAACATGACCAAGCGCCCCGCGGTGCGACGATAGACGATCGGTCATACGACTAAATTTAATGCGACTCTCCAGCGGGGGACATTATTCACCGGCGGCGGTTATGCTCGATTATGGTAGCGAGCGTTAACCACGAACAAGCGTCGCTGATTGTTAATTATTTTCCTCCTTGGGACCCGATCCCGATCGCGGAGCGATCGTTCGTTCGTTAGGGCGTCGCCAAATCGAAAGCCGTGTCCCCCGGACATTTTTTTTTGTGCCACGGGATAATGAAAATAATCGTGTTCCTTCTTTTATATGGAGCTACTAGATTAGCGATTGCAAGAATTGACGGTCTGAAGTAAGTGCATATTAAATGTGTACCATTAATTATTTTAATTAATCTTGTAATGTAAATGATGTATTTGCTAATCTTAGGTGCGTTCTAATAAAGTTATTGTACATTTCAGAAGTCAATGACGATCGTGATAACATGTGTAATAAGATTCATGGTGAAACCGGTTAATTAAAAATTAATTGAAAATTGGCGAAGTTATTGCATTATAAATGCAATATTTGCTTAACCAGCGACGAGCTGTGTTGTAATAAATATATCGTTACTGTGTATGGTTTTTTTGGCAATTTCCAGATGTTTGAATCTATGTTAAAAAAGGACAAAATTTTGCCAATTGGGTGACAACAAATATTGTCTATCTCCACATGAAGTTAGTAAGAATAAATTAGTAACAATTTATTATTTATATTATTTAATTCGTAAAATTTTTGATCCGTTTATCATTTACCTCAGCAGGTTCCACACTTGTAATGACAATAATAATTCAGTCTAATAAACAGGATTGTAATATTTTTAATAAGACCCATAGATAGAGGTCTTCGAAGACTGTTCTGTAAATTAAAATGAGGATCCCTGGAAGAAGATACCAAATCGACCTATCGCCATATTCCGCGTACAGCTCCAATTAATCTCATCCGAGCTCGTACCTAATTACTTCACAATTACGCGGCCTAACGACTCCGCTGATTCTCGAAAGCTAGCCCCTTCTCTTTCAATCTTCCAGATGTATTTTTCTCTCGTGCCGACGTTCAATTTCGTAATTGAGATTCTTATTTCTTTTACCCCGACTCTCTGCGTGGTAATAGGGATATTATTCTAGCGGCGGCAAGGAGAGGTCCAAATTGTTTCGCTTCCATAACGAATTATTCATTTTCATTTAGTCGGTAACATTTAAACAGGGTATCTTAAACAGGGAAATTATCTATGCAGGGTGCGAGGAAAGTTCTGACAATTTGGTATTTTGCTATTTTATGCATTGGCATAATGTTTCTTTGTGACTTCCGATGATCTTATTGAATTCGTTGTTTAAATTTGGTCCTGAATGAGCTTTTGTTATTTGTGTATGCTCAGTTGTGCTTACGTTATGTTTCGTGAAAGTGAACGTATCACAGTCGTCGACTTGCAAAAGCCGGGAATGAAGGCGGCCGACATTGTTCGAGCGACTGGTTTCAAACTGTTTCAAACCAGCAAGTGAAACCAATGGATTAGTCCGTGTGGTCCATCCTGGAGGAAAAAGTCTCGGCTATTCGATGCACTACCGTAGACGCGCTCAAAACTGCGGCGGAAACGTGGAAACCTGTGCGAGCATCGTTGGAAATATTCGTAAGCGATTGCGTAAGTGTTTGAAGCCAAAGGAGGTAATTTTAAGAATTTGTTGCAAATTTTGTTGCTTAGAGTTATGTTTCTTGATCTAATAAACGTTATTATTCCTCCAGTCGAATGAATTAATTTGTTTAGGCAGTATTTTTATACTGGTGAAATTTGTGGAAAAATTATCAGAACTTTCCTCGCACCCTGTACATGTGGTTCAGATAAGTTTAGCGTGCTCCACGTTAGAAACCACGGATCTAAACGTTCCGATGCTGGAACGCATTTAGCGAACACGGTAACGTTATTCCTACCTTAACTCTAGAACGGCTTCTGTAACGCGCGACACTTCTGGGGTCCGTGGGGACCGCACAATGATTTAAATTTTCTAAGCACATTTAAAATACGTTTCTACAAAGTGAAATATGCTCAGTTACGTACAAGCTCGTGTAGAACGATATTTATTAGAAATAAATTACACGCAGACAAAATATAATTGAAAAATAAAAAAACACAACCGTTAGGCTGTCGATCGTGCGAGTGGTCAAATACCGAAGTACAGGGTTGCGTAATGGTTTTGTTAATCACCATTGGGACTCCATCACTGTCCGATACTGTACGAGGAAGGTGGATAATTTTCCTGACGCAAGTATTCAAACGAGAATAAAATGTATTTGAAAATATATTTAATGGTAGGAAACACCGGAGTTACAGGATTGCAAGAAAAATAATAATTTTGGGGTCCGTACTGACCCCAAAAGTGGTTCTAGAGTTAATGTATACCTATTTCTACCGTGCCCGGTCAAATGACCGATCTTTAAAACAACTTAGGTTTCTTAATATAGAATGAAGATAATAGTCGATTTGATAGTGGACAAAATGTACTGTCTTTTATTTAGAAATAAATAACGTATATTTTCACATTAATGTTAAGTGGCGATGCAGTAATATTGTATGTAGGAAATTCTAGACGAAATTTAAGTAACGATCATCTGACCGATCGTGGTATAAATAGTGTTAAGGAATCAAACATTATCGAGACTCCCCCCGGGGGCCATTTTTCCCCAATTTCACATTTAAGCCCTCTCAAATCCCGACCGAAACTTTCGAGCGAGCCCAGTTCGTTGAAATTTCCTAACGCAGACTAGGCATCCGCGAAAGATCCTCGGTACTGAAACGAGTAAAAGCGCAAGTAGGTTATCGCGCGAGATCCTTTCCAAATCTCCTCGGCAAAAGTATAAGAAGGAAGAACGTCCCTCGTCACGCTGTCACGAGTCTTGCCGCGAAACGGTTAAAGGTGACACGATCCGCAACCTTTGTAGGCCGAGTGTTCGAGCGATATCACTTTCGCTCGAAGCCAGGCAGATTCCGTATCGTTGACCCGTGACCCGCCTTTCCCTGCCGCACGATGTGACAACGGCGTGATGATAAATATTCAATTGGTGTCGTGACGAGAGCGCCTTTTGTTCCGTACGTAGACCGGCTTTCCTAATTAATTAATTGTTCCGTAGGCGCACGAAGGCACTCGCGGCTTCGGGCCGCTTCCTATGCCTCTCTCGACTTCCTATTCCGAACTGGAATTTCCCACGCGAGACTTTTTCTCCCGCAGCTCCTGCACCGATTGACTTTTCACCGGGCATTCACCCGGCTCCCGGGAAACTTCGAAACGTGCCGTTGACTCGGTTAGAAAAGAAGCACACGCGCGAAACAACGCCCGGCGATTAGGGGGAACAGTGACAATGACGATTCACCGAGAAAAAGCATGTTGCGGTAGCTTTCGACTATTAAATATTATTAAGTATACAATGAAACTGTTGGGGTGAGAGAGAAACGAGCTCCTCGAGTTGAGGATTCGTTAAATCGTGCGGCATTCTTGTTTTTGGTTTATGTTTGCGCGAAACCTAGGGTTCGGAGCGACAGAGCGTCAAAATATACTTTCGTAATTTTTCGGAAAATTGCTCTGAACCGAATTTTTAACCCGATGGAATTATAAATCCAGTTCTTCCAAAACTACGCAATATTCCCCGGGCTTTTCTTGCGTCACCCCCTCAAATGCGATTTTATAAAGCAATGTGATTTCGAATCTTGTCAATTAATACGGTATTCTTGCTGTTTTGTGTTAAGAGAGTACCAAGCTAAGTTTTTATAATTTTTGATTCAGATAGAATCGTAAATAAAATTTACCCAAAACGATACTAAAGTGTCTCACAAATTGAATTTACCTTCTGTCTAATTTAATCCTGACAATTCAGCTACTTCAATTAAATTAATTGAGCAAAGGAATCATTATAATTAGTGCTATAAAAGTTACCATGAAATGAATGTGCCAATCTAACGGATAATTACAAAGCGTTCTAACAAACACGGACACACGGCGATTATTGTTGCAACACACTGACTTTCTGTATATTCTTGCTGGAAGTCAGCAATTGTTTCCATAGGATGTTTTGCGTTCCTGATGCAGGAATGCTATCCATTTTTGAGTGCCGAATGTTTTAGATCTTGTGTAACCGCGCTGATTAAAGATCTATTATTTTTTATAAGTAGGGTTATTAAATTATTTTATTAATAATTTTTCTATTAATATAGTAGCTGTAATCGTTTATTATTTAACACGATTAAATACATATTCTTGAAATAGAAACATTTCGTACAATTTATTGTATAAAATTATTTTTAGACCGAACTTGTGAGTTATGTGTATGTACAGCTGTGTATGTTAATTAATCTTGAGGCGTCGGTCGTTGTGGACTGCAATTATGTAATTTATTATTAAAAGGCTTCCGTGATCAAACTGCATTAGGAAGCACTGATGTAGACATATAAAACGTTTAAACAAGTGCGACAAGAGAAAGAAGAAAGTTGCTGCGACGTTTCTTGGAAGTATTTTTCAAGATTAGAGTGTGTTATTTCCCCCCGATGCACATTATACAAATACATATACCTACAAAGATTTTTACAAAGTCATTGTAAAGCAATACTATTTACTCGGGTAGTTAATTTTTTATCAATGATCCGATGTTCTGGATCTATTTTCGTGCGAATGTTCAATTTGTTTTAACGACGGTAGACGTAACGTTATCAAGAGACAAGGTATTGTCTCGGGCCAAGTACATTTGTACTTTCGGGAATAATTAATTTTAACGTTACTCAACCGGTCCTGGGAAGCTCGTACCGTGAAAAAGGTATGAAAACATTTTTCAAGTTTGCAACACTCAAAATAAGAAACTGATTGATGTTTTAAAACAAAACGAACCTTGTTTCCTAACCAAACTTCGGAACACGTTTCTAAACTTCATGAACATCAAATGTACCGGCAAACGACACACGACTGTCCTCGCAAACATTGCAATGGCTCTTGCATTACTATTATTTCTCAGCATATGAAATACGTGTACGCTCAAAATCATACGTCATCTATTTGTAGAATTTGAGAATCACGGAGCTCTTGCAACTTTTTACTTCCATATAATGTTTGTTCATAACTCGTTGAAACGCTACTTCAAACGTGTTTTCGGCGATGAGTAAAGTTATGTTAAAAATAGACCAGTCCGTTACCACCTTCGGAGGAGAATGGTCGTAAGATCTTAAAGGGAATAGAGATGTCTCGATAGTGTTTTACATTTTCACGTTCAAAGTCGCATTGAATCGGATTGATTCCCTTGAAGAGGTTTCCAAACATGAGACGAAACGTTGGGATTTGTCGATGTATTTAATGTCGACTTTGTGAAACGGGTTTTTAAAATGTTTGAATTTCATATTTTAGATTGAACTTTAGAAATTTTAATAAAAACAACCAGACATTTACGCCAAGATATTGAACTTTTTTATACTTATTGTAACGGTCGATTACTCAATTCTTGTTAAGACAGTTAAAAATAGTCAACAATTGCTCAAAGCACAAATAATATTACGTTTATCGTTATAAAAAATTAAACTTCCACCAAAAAATGGACCTAAACTTTTAAAGTTCGAAAAACGTGAAACAGTTTCTTGGTTGAAAATTTGTTTTGCACAACTTTACAGGACACCCCGTACGTACACATATCGCGTAGTCCGTAGACTGTTTGGCATCAGCGCGACACCAACAACGATGTCGTAAATTCGAGGAGGATTGACCCCCGACATCATTGAAATTCAATTACAGTAAATTTAATTGCGATTCCCAGTTTCTTCACGGCAAATTATCGTCGAGATGGTCCTCGATGCCTCGATATCTGACCGTTATTTAAAATAAATATCAATTGCGCGATACCGGGGGCAAAGAGCGAAAACTTGTTTTCCGTTCCGCGTATAAAGTCCGTCTTAAGGCGAGCGATAAAATAATAGAATTCTCGGGTTCGCTTGACAAAGCAAATTTTACAATTCTCGAGTGTCAAGGGGAACCGTTGAACCATATGACCGTACGAAATTGAATCGCCGCGAATTAATTAAGCAGTTATCAGTTTAATGGTACGCGCGCACTTAAATGCGTAATTATTATCATTATACCTGCGCATCGAACGTCAAGACGCTTCTCATCAAAAATAAAAAAAAAAAGGAACGACGCTGCCCGGAACGTAAGTTCGAAGCATGGCGGTTGATAAATTGAACGAGCTGTACGCGGCTCGATACCGTAAAAACCGATAATAGCTCGGCAGATATTAAATCCGCGTTATTACTTGCCGTTAATTGAAAATACGACCTGGAGGCCGATCCGTGCGCGGAATTATGACGCGGAATACATTTTTAACCGCATCCACCTGCAGATTCATTCTACTTCCGTTTAATTTAGGAACATGTTTGTAGCACGCAACGCGCTTACGCACGATCGAATGCCGTTGCATGACCCGCGGAGGGTTTCCATACTCGTGATATCCCACGTGGTATTCGCGTCTGCGCGAATACGTCTGTAACCTGCCACGCTTTGCCATGTCTTTCAACGCGTTCGAATGACACGCCGTAACGCGCTGTAACAATTGAGGCATTCTCCAGGCAAAGGGCCAATCGGCGGATAGGCCCTTTTTCCGGAGATTGTTTTAAATGAACCGCCATAATGTAATGTATCCATGGTAAAATGTTTTTTTTTTTTGTAATGAAAATCTTTTATTTATTTATTTTTGTATGATTTTATGACTATCTTATTACGATATTGTATTATTACATAACTCTGTGTCGTTAATTTTCGAAAATAAATGCTTTTATACGCTTATTAATATTTTATTATACAAAAAACAAAAATTGTGATCGCTCCGCTGGTTAAGAAAAGTTTGTTCTTTGGAAGAAGGACACATGAAGTACTCGTATATTCTTAGGTGTATAAACTGGAAAAATCTATATATCGCATAAATCCAATAATAAAACACTTTATTATGGTGATTACTATATCACTACATTCGCGAAAGATATTTAAAGTCAAAATACTGTACAATAAAAGTATTGAAAACTTTCCCGGGCCCATTGTCATGAGAATGCCTCAATTTTTGAATTTCACGTGAGACATTTGAACGTTTTGCGGTATTACAACGCGCATTGAATTTCTATATTTGAAATAATGATTAGAATAAATAAATAAACAGTTGAGTATAAATGCACATCTAGCGTTTACCCTTGCTTTATTTCAGACTAATTGTAAATCCAATGCATAATTGGTTTACCGATTAGCAACCGACTCTTGCTTCAGTAGCCACGCCTCAAATATTATTTCTTTATCACTCATCTTTGGCACGCTCAACTACGATCAAGTACATACGCCAAGTAAATTCCTACGACGTCAAAAGTAAAATGAAAAATAATACCCTTTCGGACGATTTTATTAAACTGAAACTTTCACTCTCGTAATCCTCAGAGCAATCAACCTAACTTACCGAATCGGTTCGACTAATTTTTTACTGTAACTGTTTCTTCATGGCGCGCGTGTTACTAATGCTTATCGCATATATGCATTAGAAGTATACATTAGTTCCATCCCCACCTCCTCCGGTATGTATCCCAGCGAGGTACATACTCCGAATATATCGGCACACGTACGTAAACTCAGTTTCGTTCATACCAACCATAATGATGCAGCGGCAGATCAGAAATCCTAACGTGGAACGCGTTATAATTCGCTTGTTGCAAATGTGTGCGCGAGACCGTGACGCGTCTTAACGAGGCGTGGTATACAAATGTGCGTTAATACGTTGCGCGTTACGAACGCGTTCCTAGCTTTGCTTTTTATGTAGATCTCAATTTTCCTTATCCGTGCGAATCTCTCCGCGTTACCGCAAACGCTGATCTCATTGGACGATTCACCGAATTGACGCAATCCCGCGCATTACGCGCAGCCGTTCCACCGACTCGCAGATCGGCGTGTATCGCGACGATTTTGGAAGTTCCCTAAGGGTAAACTCGCGGGACTATAAATTAACACCTGATAAGCGGTATCTGGCACGCAGGTGCGTATATCGAACGGGTGTAAGAATAGGTACGTGTGACACCGTGGCAATATTGCGCGTTCACACGTGAACTGGTTTCACGCATGCCCGGGCACGTGCAGCCTCGCGCACACGGCGACGCGTGCATTTCTCCGTGGAAATAACTCTCGATCGCGTGGGCAATGCCTTATAGGTATTGTGATCGCCGATTGCAAAAGATCAGCGACCTCTTTTCAGGCCTGGCTGCCTCTACACTCCGGATCCTGCTCGATCGTAACGATTCGCGAGGAGAGATAAAGATCTGGTGATCGAGCCAACGCTAAAGTTCCTTGCGGAGATCCTTTTCTTTTTTTTTTTGTTTCTTAAACCGCGCACTCGTCCCACTAACGCGTGAAATTTGTTCGAGAAACGCCGTGTCACAAAATGCCAAATGTTGCAAAATCGTGGTTCGCTCTATGCCCTCGGTATTGTACTCCCGACAAAGAAGAAGAATTAGTTCTGATTGATTCGATCGACTCCACGGTAACAGAAACATTTTTAACAAATGTCCGTGCAAATGAAAATAAGAGAAACTTAATTAGGCTCGCGACACGAAGGAATTCGAGTAATTTCGCGAAAATAAAAACTTCGCTCGATATTGTTATCTTGATTGAAAATAAGTATACGAGGTGTGTTTAAAAAGTATCGAGAATTTTGTAATATTGTATAAGCGTTTCCAAGAAGGCCGTGAAGACGTTGAAGATGACGAACGCCCTGGACGCCCCAACAACATCAACGAGCAATGAAAACGTGGAAAAAGTGAATGAAATGATTATGAACAACCGCCTTTATCACAATTAGAGGAGTCGCTGATGATGTTGGCATACGAATTGGCTCGTACCATGAAATTTTTCTGATGTTTTCGGTATGAAACGTGTGGCAGTAAAATTCTTAAAGAAATTGATAATCGCCGGTCATACCAAAACACATGTAACACCTCTAACAGCTGATAACAGACTAAACATCTAATATGGCTAACAATGTGCATATACTTTTCAGACATGTTTATCACAATAACGAAAAATCGCGCGATTCGAGCTAACGCAATTCGCAATATTACAAAATTCCCGATTCTTTTTTAATACACCTGGTACGTATGTGGCGTAAAGTTTGTTCGTTTTGGTTTATATAGAACGAAATTATCTAGGATTCCAGAGTTTTACTAATTTCGCCATGTTTGTCTTAAATATATTTTTTTAGTCAATTGAATCAGTTATTTGAACACGATAAAAATTCTAGAAACTAATTTTCTTCGTTAAATTTGCAAAGATTTGACGAAGGAAACGTTCAGGGACGTTACACCAGCAATATCGCAAGATAAATTACTCTTGCTTCCTTCTTGCTGCGTAAAAATTGTTACTACAATTATTTCAATTATTTTCTACAATTATTTTCATCTCTAAATAAATTCATATCAAAGAGTCTTGCGTCACGAAATTAGACAATATTCCGATGGTTCGCGAAATTGGTCAAGTAATCTCACAAATTAAGCAAACCCCACTTTATCACAAAAACAGAAGTCCTGAATCATTCTTTTAACCTAAAACCAATGTACAATTATTTCTGTTGCTACAAAGTTTATTGCCAAAAATTCTAATATCACGGAATTACGAAACATTTGTATTTAACGTGACTGCGGTTAAGATTGTCTTATTGTTAGACATAGATAAGGTTTGTTACAAGGAGAAGAATCTTCTACTTTTCTTCTAACATGAATTTACTTACCTCCGTTTATTTTCATCTCCATTATACAAAAAAACTATTGAAAGATATTGCAGTGCCGCGAAATTAGTAAAATTTTCGATCCCTCGAATTTAGCTAATTATCTCCCCAAAATATAAACAAGCTCCGTGTTACGAGGGAAAGAAAGGAAAAAAAGCAGTTACGTCCTTCGCGTGACTGCAAACCCATCCAAAGCCGTTTACATCGCTACAAAAAAAAAAAATATTCCGCAAACGATTCTGGTACCGCGTAATTAACCGTATCACGAACTTAGCCAAGTTTCTCCTGCGTTTCACGGTGTACCTTCGATTTCCCGTAATTAGCCTGACTTTCGATGCAGCTTCTCCAGGTAAGATGGTTACATACTTTCTCGTTGACCAGCGGAAAGAAAAGGGTTAATGAAACCCGCAGTCAGTTGAAAAGGGAGAAAGGAATGGTGAAAGACCGTCGACGGAGGGGCGGAGGGAAGGGGGGGAGCCGTAGGGCAGTAAAAGAAGAAAACGGAGGTCGGGTCTCGCGTAGGGCCGTGCGACGAGGGGCCGAAGAATTGAAAAAGGAAAAAGACGCGGTGCAGAAGGGGAAGAGGAAGACGTCGAGGGAGAGGAGGGAGAGGGGAAGGAGGGGGGGGGGAAGGAAAAGGGAGAGGAGGGCATTAGAGGCGGCCTTGAAAAGAACCTTGCAAGGCCGTCACGCTTGCCCGTGGACGTGGACGTGGACCGTCTCGGGCTGCTGGTGCCGCTGTTGCTCTCGCTTCTACGGACCGGATCTCACCTGAGATGCGATATGGAGAAAGCCTGCGAGGCAATGCTGTCTTCCGCACGTCTTGTCTTACAAACACGAAATCGATCGGACAGGCAGCCCTGTGAAAAGAATTTTATTCCAATGCGTATCGCGCTTGGATTAAATCGATCTGATGTCATTAGCGGGGGGATAATTGTACTGGTACCAACTACGGCGCTGTCGGCCTCCTTTGATCCGTCAGAGGCCAAAGATCCCGAGGAATCTTTCGCTACTATTCGATAAATCGCACGATTTATTTTACATTATTTGTTTCCGAGTTTGTCCGCGACCTCGTCGCGGACTCTCGCACCACGGACTCGTAGAAACGTTTGTCGTTGCGATTTGCTTGCGATTAGACAGCGAATTCTATGCAAACACACGTTCTAACGGGTGACGGGGAAAAGGTACCCAGAGAGAAAATTGTTTCGACGTTACAGAGTTTTAGAAGTGTGCCATCTTGAACGGATCTTGCGTAACCTTTTTTGTTTATATCAGGTTACTCTATGCTTTGCTGAAAAATACGCATTTAATACTTATTATCAATTGTATGATTATTTTATCGTGGTTCGAGAGAAATGTATAGTTCAATTCGCTCATAATTAACCGTGCGGCAATATCTTTAATACATGTACGAAATTTATTGGCATAGTTTGCTGATTAATAATCGTATGTTAATGTAGTTACTATCGTGCGACAATTTGACCAATTCGCTGTCACCCGACGTATTCGATACATTGCACGATTTACTCTCAGTTGAAGGGCTCGGCCGAACAATGAGACAAGCCCCAATTTCGGAAAACTGCTTTTTTCACGGGACCATGTAGACACGGGTACAATTTAATGTATTCGATTACTATTGCATTAAAATTTCATTTCAGAATAGGTTGAGGCTCGATTTAGGTTAATTATATTTCATTTTTACTCGTGGAACAACATAACACGCGTTAGTTCTATCATCTGTGAGGTACATTAATTTTAAGGAGACGAATGGAGCAACGACCTACGTGCGAAATTCAACCAAAACGTACAAAAAAACGTGACGTAGACTTTAAATACTAAAAATTATTCTGCCGAGCCCTTCAATATTAATATCTGAGTTTGCGCAGTACTGCATGGCAGGGTAACGTGCTTCGAGTCGTTTAAAAAAATTGTCATACACAATGATAATTTATTCTTATTGTCAAATTATGCGATATCGAGAAATTTTCATGCTGAGCCAGCTGTTAATTGTTCTAGAATTAAAGAAATACGTAGCACCAGGAAATCGTTGTTTCTTTTAAAAGGATTCTATTCGTTGATCGGAAAGTTGCGTTAAGCTTTAGTAGAAAATTCATAAAACGACTAATACTATAACCCGCTCGTTATTAATCAATGAAAATTTTGTTGCCGCCCAATAAATCCCACGATTCATTTCTGATTATATATATTGGAACGTCACAGTATCCTTGCGTTGTAAACCTCGTGCTTCAAAGTCACACAAAATTTATTAACACAGTTTTCTTATTATCACTGTTACGATAATTTATTTGCAATTCGATAAATCACACGATTTATTTCCGTTTATCTGCTACGGAGTTTGTACAGTCGTTGCATACTCGGCTATCGTGTCCCGAGTCGTTGTAAAAATTTATTGTCTCAATATCCTTTTTATTAATCGCGCGATGATCTCGTAACAGTTATACCAACGCGCAATCTTCGATGGCTATCATCGAAATTGGGAGTACAATGAATCGGTGCATTGTATCTGAGAACCGTATGAAAGCTATTGTCACGCTTTTCTTATTATTAATCTGCGAATTAGTAGAAACATTTTCACTATTTATTCGAGAAAATCGCACGATTTATATTCGATTGTTTATTTACAGAGCTTCGTAGTGTCCTCGTTCGGAGAGATCGTGTTTCAATGTTGTTATTGAAAATTCATTGCCACGGTTCGCCCGTTATAAATCGTGACAATCGGAGAATTTCATTCCTATTCGATATACCGCACGATTTATACTTGGTCATTAGTTTTACAATTTCTACGTGACTTTGTCCCAAGAGATTGTATCTCAAAGTTATTCTTCAAAATTTACTGCCACGGTTTCCCTCTGATCAATGAGGTCACAATTTTACTAACATCTGAATACATCGTACGATTTATATCCGATTGTTTCTTTCAGAGTTTGTACATACAGAAAATTCACTGCCACGGTGCGCTTGTTATTAACCGTGTGGTAATAAGAAAATATCATACCTATTCGATATATCGCGCGATTTATTCTTAACCATTTCTGTGATACTTTCTACGTGACCTTGTCTCAAGAGATCGTATCTTAAAATTGTTCTTCAAAATTTGATGCCACGGTTGTCCCCTGATCAATGGCGTGAGAGTTTCACTATTATTCGATAAGGTCGCACGATTTATTTTCGATCGTACGTTACAGAGTTTGTACTTACGGTGACATTGTCGCGTGAAGTCGTGCTTCAAAATCGTTATATAAAATTTATTGTCACGGTTTGCTTATTACTGAAAACGTGACAAAGCACGTCGGTATGCAACGATAACTCCTTCGCGATGAATGTTTTTCGCACTCGTGCGCGTGCGTAGAGATATTTTGGTAAATGCATCTCAGTCGCAGCGCAAATGCGACAGGTGTTTTTGCTCGGAAGAAAAGAATTTTTTTTATCGCGACACGGGATACTCTGTACGCATACGAATAACTCTTGGCTTTGTGAGTCCGAAAATTATACGGTTCAACCGTTGCACGGTGATATTTAGCGAAATACTTCGAAACCGCACTGAAAACACCTGCTTTTTCTGAACGTTTCATTGCCTTTGTTTTATCAAGTGGCCATTTGGTGCGAATACCTACTTATTTTATTTTCCATCGCTTCTTTAATAAATCCTTCTGACGACGACCAAGAAAAGCCGTTAATAGTACAGACCAGTGTTTGTTTTCTAATTCAGTTTTTGTACATACAAGGTGGCCCATAAGTGTTCCAGTGTTTTAAATACAGTAACTTCTTTGCTTATTATTCATTTAATTTCTTTATCAAGTTGAAATGCATATCCTCCGTTTATTTATTTAGAATTTACATTGAAAGTATTTTTATCCGTTCAACTCCGTTGCTCCCAAGATCGAATACCGAGTGCGCCACTGATCGAATCAGAAATCTTAACACGGGTATTTAACCCTAGGAAACCTAGAAAGCAATTCTGAAAGCACGCAAAAACGTAGCTAATCGCGCTTTTTGCAAACTTTGTTTTACTCTCATACGTATGCCTTCGAAACTAATGAAGTTGTTTCTATTTTTCTCTCGCAACCGTGTCACTTAACGTTCGGCGTGTCGAAAAACAAGTTATATAGCTACAAAATATTAATTGCTGCGGAGGAAACGGCGCAAAAACCGATTGGGGCTTCACGGATCTCAATGACGCCTTTTGCCAAACAAAACCCGTTACTTTCTAATAATCTATCTCAGGCTTTCTAATATTTTTACAATCCGTAACTGTCAGTGTGGACGAATTTTAAAAAAGTACACGTAACGGCCTCAAAATAATAAATGATTTATGAAAGTTGCACCTAATTACCTGTGGTTCGTTAGAGGTACAATAAAATAATTTCAACAATTTTGCAAAAATATATTCCAGGTACGGTAAACCATTTCAACGTGTACCGACATATTTACCGAGAAAATCGTTATTTGTTCATATCATTTTGATAATACCGATTATAAAATAATAAAGAAATTTCCGTCATTATGTTGCGACTTTGAAGTTCGGTTTTTGTACATTTCTGCAGGAATGTATTGTACGCATGTGTTTCAGGTTTTTCAGGAACCTACTCGTAGTTATGCAAGAAATTCTCTGTAATGACGTTCGCAGAGAGATTACATTTACCGGAGAGTTTAAACGACGTTGCGCTAAGTATAAAAAGCAAACAGATAACGCTAAGCAATGCGTTTCATCGTTTTGCGTGTTATCCGCGATACGCAACGACCAGATGAAATTATACTTATCGAGTTTCCTTATCGGTTGGTGACGTCCGCAAGGTCGCGCAACGTCCTCGAGAGTCGCATTGGAACGAGAAGCAAGCCATACGAATCGGTGTGCGGCTACACGTACGACGCGCGTGCCAGCGATTCGCGTAACCGGCGTGGGAGGGTAAATAATTGCGCTTCATCGAAACATCTGTCAACCGCGTCCGTGACGTGTTTCGGTAGCGGTGGCGTAAAGGGAGAACGTATCGGACCGTTAGAGGATCGTTACATTGACCCCCTGAGATCAATTGGATTTTTAATTGGACGAAATCTATCAGTGAAAATCTTCACGGAATTACGCGAAACGTTACATAATCGGACCCATAAGTAATGTTGCTTTTTCAGGTAGAAGAAAACGTTGCCATATTGTATTCGTGAATGTGACATATTCTTACATAACGTATATGTATACTAGTGACGGGCGATCTGAATCTATCTTTCAAAAGATCGATTTGTTGGATCCGATATATCGATTTTTTGAAACGATCTCTATTAGTCGACCTTTTAAAAAATAGATCCAATTTTCTAGAGATCGGGTCTTCGATCCATCTCGAGCCTAGATTGTTGGAAGTTTGTCTGACATGGTCTGACAGCACGAAATTTCGTAGTGTTCGACCGTACCAATCCCGATAGTTCTCGATGATCTCTGAATTGGAGACCAGACCTCCTTTCTTTTGACTTTTATATTTCATGTGAGATTTGCGCAGAATGAGACGTTGTTTTAATCGGACGGATACATCTCCACTGAAAATGCTTATTTTTTAGCATTGTCCTCCCTTCTGACGCTACAGATGTAAAGCCCGTTTAAAAACATTCGGTAGTGTTGATTTCGCTTAAATAAAATTTGTATATATATGGTGATTTATATAATATATATACATAAATATATAAATGATTAAATAGCGATTAAAATAACCTTGAATGACATCTCAAGGTCAACATAATGTACATCAATAGATTTGTCTTAAGCTAAGCTATCTGTCTAGCGTAAAAAAAATTACGATTCCATTTAAAAAAAACAAAGGTCTCCCTTAAATCTCGGAAGCGCCACCACCCAGAGAAAAACAGTGTCGACCATTGAATGGCCCTCTTCAGATAGAGTATGTTTTGTTTCAACATCTTTTTCGATTAATGAATATTTTTCGAGATAATCGCGTGGAAAAATTAAAATGAGACACCCTGTATATATAACGATTTTTTCGATCGAACTTTGAAAAATCAATCTATTACCATCGACCTCTTTGTGAATCGATGTTTTCACTCCGATCTAGATCGATCCAAGAGATTGATTCACTTTCGAGAATCGCCCATCACTATTATATGTATACTAATAAAGGTTTTCATATATACATATACGCAAACCCTCCATACGCAATACTCCGCCGCAGACTCGTATCAGAAGACTCATGCGCTCACGGAATCTCGTTAATTTAAAAACTAGATTTTCTCCAGAATAGATCCGAGTATCAAAGGGCATTGAATAATTCTGTTTGGATTTGATCGCCTCCCGTCGTTATTGTGTTTCCGAAATAAGTGCTTCCAACAACTATTCGAGAGGGGTTCTGCGTCAATATTCTAAGTCAAAAGGTTCACAAAGTTTTGCGTTTTACTGGCGAATAAAATTTGGAATAAAATGAGAAACCACTGTAGAATTTATGTAGAAATGCAGCGTGTCCTGATAGTGGGGCAAATGTCAGTGTGAAGTGTGAAAGTATGTTGATATGTATGTAAGTGTGAAAGTGTGGAAGTACGGAAATAATTCACGTGCGATCAATATGTAATCAATGTTTTTGGTAAGACAGTCGAGGAGACTCGCTCATGAGAGACAGATTAAAAAAGTAATTAGCTGTCGGTCAAGAATGGCAGCCAGTTGTGTGTATCTACATTGAAAAAGGTGTAACGGTAATTAATGCTGTCTAATGTTGTGTTCGAATTATGTACTATAATCGAGTAGGAGGCTTGCTAACCTTAAATAACAGTGATATTTTATTATTGTATTGAACCCGGAATAAAAACATTCTCACGTTCATAACTTTTTATTTAAAAAACGAATACAACACAACCGAAAAAAGGAACAAACGTTGAATTTCTCGTAACAAGCCATTTCGGACTCGCCGCGGATCTTGTTAGACTTATCGTAAGGTACTAAAACAGGTACAAATGCCACGAATGTAAACGTTTTCATAAATAATCGTTAGTTTCCAATAAATATTCATTTTAATTCCTCCATAACTGCACCACGGCGAAAACTAGGCAGATAATAACCCGTGCTTGCAATTACGCGGCAGATGAGCTTACGTTAGTCGGGAGTGTTCTCGGGGTTAACGACGAAAGTAACCCCGGAGTACCGTGGACCGCGCTAAAGCGACTTCTTGGCATGATCCTGAGGGAAGACCAACGTCTTGCCTTTCTCTCCCGCGCTAAACACCGATGTTATTTCCATAAAACTAGAGTATTAGCTACTGCTACTACCGCGTGAGAGGATACGCGAATACCGTACGTATGTACGTATGTTACTTAGCAAAACTCTGGAATGCCGATCTAATCGAGAGTGGTTATTAAAATGTAACGTAGCTTTATTTAATTGACGATGCAAATTGCGGTTAATTTAGCGATATACGTGTAAATTACTCTTTTCAAAGATTTAGTGGAAATTATCGTGTTATAAGAAAGGAATATTAGATTAGGTGCATACTCAAAAAACAGTTTCATTCGCTGCGTGCGAGAATTTAATATTATCAGTCAAATGTTGAGAATTCTCTCACAATGTAGGCGTCATACCATCTAAGATTTTGTATTTGTCGCGATGCGTCGTTGTCTCAGATTTAATAGAAGTTTATTATAGAACAAGTTTGTCTGTAAAAATGATAAAACAATAGTTTATAACACAGGTCGTTGTTACTAATATAAAGTCCTTCATGCAATATATTGTACATATGTAAAAAAAAGCTTCAATTTTGTGGGCTAAACACAAATCTTGAATTAAAACTTGAATTATAAACAGATGGTTAAGCGTATTGAAAAAAATCCTATGCTCCATCATAGATAGTATTGTGATTCGTGTGAAAAATGTTATTTCGAGAAAAACGCAAAAGAAGTATGAGTTTTGCCGCGCGGCGTACGCTGAGCGTTCCGTTCAAACCACTGTAACATCTTCAATTTTTTGTTTCGAGCTTGACTTACAACATTGTAAAAAAAACATACAAACTTCAAGAAAACTAAAAAAGAAGTGATTATCTGAAAATTTGTTGTAGCGTAACTCCTTAACTGATTCAAGACTGACAGCGCGTGCTACAGGGTTACTGTTCGTCCTACTTAGATTCACTTCGGTAATAGCTTAATTCAGGACCTATACTTCCGCGTATACGGTCATCTAACTCAGGGACATTATCGCATTTTCATACAATTAACCGAAACATCACTTCCTATCATCGGGAAACTTGCCCGGACTCGTAATAACGGCTTAACAATTGTGATAGAATAATGCTTTGACACACTAAGGGGACCACGATTGCTATCACGGTCAATAAAACCTGAAAGAAGAAGTTGATTTCTCACTCTAGCTGTATCATATTGACATTCAAATAACCTTTATACGATCTAGCAAGTACATGATATGTTGGATTTATTGATATGATACCAGGTTCGTACGATTCTGCGTACTGAAGAAGAAAGGAATAAATAGTAAAAAGAACAAATTCAAAAGTGAATTAGAGACAGGATGCATCCCGATTAGCTGAGATGGAAAGTATCGCCAATCATTCGCCGCTCAAAATCAATTAAATAAAGCGAACAATGGTTCCTCGCGTTTTGCGTGTGAATTCTAGCGCAAATATAAACTACACTCCGTATTGCATGTACGTAGGGGAGAGCGGGGTTGGTTGTCACAAAAATTGCTTTTTTATTTTTGAAGAGCCTGGGTTAACAATTAATGTTTTTGTCAATAGTTCATCATCTTTTAGTATGTACTCTTGGATATTTTTTCCTAAATCGTTGAGACTGTAACGTTAAAGGGTTATTTACAACAATTAAAAACTATCGGAGCAGATTTTTGTGGCAACCAACCCCCACTGTGGGTTAGTTACCACAGGCCTCAGGGTTGCTTGTCAGAGGTTATTTAAACCGGGAAAAATTACATTCTAAAATTAAAAACGTTTTTATTCAAATTGGATAAAATGTGAAAATAGTATAACAAGATAGACTATGTCGTTCAAAATAAATAAAACGACTTTAGTAGAAAATAAACACAACACGAACTGAAAGTCCCTCCTTTTTAACTATTCTTACTGCTGCAAGCATAACGGTTGCCGGGGTTTTACCTCGTTTTGCCTTTTTACACAGTTTTGGCCATATTTAGCTGAAACACGCAAAAAAAGAACTAAAAAAACTCCCAGGAATGGTTGTCACAATGAGACACACATGCCCCACGCGGTCGTTTTAAACAAAGCATGATCTAGCGTGACTACAATCGAACCTAACTTTAAACTTAATACCGACAAATATCCGTCAGAGTTATTGTGTCTTATTGCATCAATAAGACATAGTTGAAAGAATGATAGAAATAAATTAAATACGGAATAAACACTCAAATGTGGAGAGTTTAAAAGTATACTTACAGTTGCAAAATCACAAAAACTTGAATAATATTTAAACAATTGCAGCAAGACGCGCGGAATTAAACACACACACTCGTATAGATGTAAATAATGGCCAGTATTCATCATAGGCATTAGGTAATTACAGCGCCTGCGTACTGAGCTTTAGAGACAACCAACCCTTGTGACAACTAACCCCGCTCTTCCCTATTGCGCCGATCAGGACAATGCACCTGAGAAAAATGCGGCCTGATTGGTTGTAGCGTTTGGGTCCTATCTATGCCAATACAACCATTTGGACGTGGCACACGCATTTTCGCCATTGGCCAAATTGGCACGCACACTAATAAACTCGTGTAGAAATGCCCGACGAAGAAAGCAAACGAGACGGTTAGGGACTGAGTGAGACAAAGCGACCGCGCCGTGGCGTAGGAAAAGAAAACTTGTTACCTTGTAAACTACCCCAGCTAAGATTTACCTATCCCTCGCGCAAAAGGGCTCCTACTATTATGTCAAACGGCGGGCCGAAAGAGCGTCGGAAGTGGGGATAGGCGAACCCATTCTTGCTTTAGGACCGCCTCAGGTGCCAACTCCTGATCGGCGCACAGTACTGTTCGTCGATGAGAAGAAGGCACAGCGAAGAATGCGGTCTGATTGGTTGGAGCGTTTGGGACCTACCTATTTCAAACAACCATACAGACGGAGCACAAGCATTTTCGCCATTCGTCAAATTGCCACGCACACTAATAAACTCGTGTAGAAATGCCCGACGAAGAAAGCAAACGAAACGGTTAGGGACCGAGTGGGACAAAGCGACCGTGCCGTAGCGTAGGAAAAGAATACTTGTTACATTGTAAACTACCCGAACTTGGATTTACCTGCCCCTCGCGCAAATAGGACTCATACTACTATGTTAAACGGCGGGCCGAAAGAGCGACGGAAGTGGGGATAGGCGAAGCCACTCTTGCCTTTGGACCGTCCCCTGTGCCTTCTTCTCATCGACAAACAGTACCTGCATATATCTAACTGCAAGTACGTCATACATAAGGATTGCTTTAAATGAATAGACGCATGCGTGCCTGACGGATCTGGATTACGAGAGTGACCGTCGTACTCTTCCTATCGTGGTCAGTGATATAAAGGGACCATCCACTGGAAGGAGTGCGATACTGTGGCCAAGTACGCTTCAACGATATGGACGTAGTACTAATCCCATTCTTCTTAGGTCAGTAAGCTAACAAATGTTCATCGATTTTTATTCTTCGTCCCGGCATACAGAAAAAATACTCGTTTCCTCGTTTTTCGTAACCGACGGTGTTTCGTTTCTCTTACACTTTTGTTCCTTCCCTCGATCGATCTGTAAAAATCAAGGAAATTGTTATTTCAACAGAACACATTGAACAGAAATATCATCGTTAATCGATACTCGAGATATTTCGTTTAGTGATCCACGTCTAGCTCGCTTACAAAATCATTTCGTCTAGTTTATGAAAATAGCTGGGTTTCACATGTTTGACGGTACTTATAAGTATTTTGAAGGTTTCGATAATGCCTACAAAATAGCGCGATACGATTTCTCACTATTTCTTATTGTTTTGTTCCTGCTTAGCGGCGAACATCCCCCTCACAGAGAAATGGGCTTACGGCCCTGAATTCATCTTCCACTTAAATATGTCTGTCCTGTACTATGCTGACGTGACCAGCGAGCCAATCGGAAACCTAAACTTCACTATTGTTTCGAAGTGTCGGCCGAAATCCGAAGATAGTTTACTTTGCGACCTGCCCAACGTACTCTGGGATATTATGTTCGGGTCCATGAGGATATCCATAAAAGTAAAGTTCGAGGAAGCCCTTCAAATAAAATTTAATCGTCAAGGAATCGAGAGCATCGGGATTCCAAACTACTGGATCTCGGCGTTCGGTAGCGGCATAAAATATCGGATAGCTACGATCTTCGCCAACAGGTTTAGCCACTCCATATACCCCATACGGAGTTTAAGTGGTCAGGTAGAAGTAGTGACAAAAGTTCTACACGGTGCGCGGGCTAAGTGCGACGCGACGTTGAAGGTTTCGCATGATGACAAATCCTCCGGCCGCATCCCGGACGTGTCCGGCGAGGAGCGTTCGTACACATTGAACGTGCCGTGGTTATCTACTTGGAAACCTGGATCGACCATCGTCATCGAGAAGAAAGTTATGGCTGAAAGGTGTAGCTATCAACCTGGGCCTCCGGGCAGCAACTTCCAATTGGTACGTCGCTATTGTAATAGAATTTATAATTAAAAATTCTCGTATTTAATAGTGCGATACACGTGGATTTTCTGGGTGTGCATTCAATCCGACATAATTTGACAAACTACAATTTAACTTAATCGTACATCTCTATTCTTACTCTTTACGTTTTGAGGTTTCATTAAATCGCTGCTTAAAACGCATTTTAATACCGAATCCATTTTATCCGCGTTCATCCCAAAGTTAGAGCATTAGGTAAGGAATTCTGATTTCAGGGAAAGTTGATCGAGAAAACACAGATCACCGAAGCCGGAATGTTTAAGACTCAAACCGAGATGCAAGGAACCACGGATCATTCAATGTTTGTCGTCAACAGCGTCATTGAACTGAAGGACATCGTACCTGCCACGGAAGTACTACAATCTATTCCACCCGACAGTTTAACCGTGGTGTCCTATCCTTTTAAGAAGTACCAAAAACACGCACAATATCCACATGTACACGAATTGCAGAACGTGACTGTAAAGGGAGAGTCCGTTGAGACTACGGCAGATAAAATGCAAAAAATGTTCGAGTTTTAATCTCCCGTAGAGCGGAGTGTAGCTATCGTTTCCGCCGACAATATTGTCACCTTGCGTCTCAACGATGCGATATTACTATAACTGTAGTATAATAAGGTGACGTACACGCAAACACCTTTGATCTGAACTGAATCTTCGGTGGTGAAACAATAATATTAACTTCATAATAAAATATTAAATTCCCAATTAAATTGTATCGTGCATATTTGTTTACCGGGTGACGAATCAAATGTTAGAAACTTTGAAAGATATCCCTCGATCATTGCAGTTGATCGATTCTAGTACGAAAGAATTGCATGCTATATTAAAATATCGTTTGCAGATTTCGAATATCATCGTGTTCCTCGTTCTTCGAGCTCAAAAATACGCAAGTTCTACGCGAATTCTTTGAAATAATTTTCTATATGTGAAATGACATAATTAAAGTGCACAGCGAGGTCGGTGGAACGCACTGTCCACGATATACAAAGACCCCCAATCACAAGTTAAACGTTGGACCGGTCGAATGCGGTGCTGCAACATGCACGTTTCATAAATCCCGTTCTTCTTTAGATTGGTAAGCCAATTTTCCACTTAACTTACTTGGCTATCAATCTTTTAAAATCAAATGCTACTTTGGGAAGATCTACTAGTGCGTACCAAGAATTGTGAAGTTACAGGGCGTTTCCTTGAAATTATACGCCGGGACAGTTGTACGCCAAAGTTAATACGCCATTTACACGCTGATTGTTTCATCGTGGCGCATGAACGTTTGATAGGTACTTAACTCAAAAAAATTCGGATAAACAAATTCTCGTTAATATTTTGGACTTGTTAATAACGAATTCATTTTTTAACAAAGTTTTGCCAAGTAATGCTCAATCTGAATATCGCTGAAGTATGCTATCTTAATAATATATCATTTCTTTTCTGAAACTAGGCCATTTGATTTGCGTAGCAAGACAAATCACGTGGTTCTACGAATAAATTTACTTTAACCACTTGGCTGTGCAAGGTGCATTCTACCTTCTGACCAAGAATGCGTTACAAAAAAGTTCATCGGATTATTATGAAACTTGGTACCTTAAGGTTGTTTTGGATGGCCAAATCCGAATATGGCATCAAAATTAAAAAATGCAAAATGGCGGATCTAATATGGCGGATCGAAATGATAAAAATGTGGACCGATTTTGATGAAACTTGGTACTCTAAGGTTTTTCGGGTCGCTGAATCCGAATATGGCCATTTTTAAATTTGGAATTTTTATAGCATATTCGGATTCAGTGACCCAAAAAAAATTAGTGTATCAAGTTTCATCGAAATAGGTTAATTTTTCGTAATTTTGATCCGCCATATTGGATCCGCCATTTTGAATTAAGGATATTTTATGCCATATTCGGATTCAGCGACCCAAAAAACCTTAGGGCACCAAATTTCAGAATGGTCAAAAATGTACAAGTACGTTTTTTTTAAGATGCGTACATATGAGTCTAGGCGCAATCTTTGTCACTTCTGTCTTGATACATATGTGCGCGCTGCACAACGACTGGTTAATCCTGCGGGATATTCGACCTGCGATCAAAACGATTCGTCACGAAGAGAACGACCGGATACGATTCTACGTAGAATAGAATGGCGAAGCAACAAATTTAAAGTTTAAGCACCCTTTAAACTACTCTCCAAATTATGTAACATTGGTGAAAATCGCCCCAAGAGGTTTTCGCATTACGGTATTGAACGGTCTTTCGAGTATCGTGAGTACTCTCTTTCATCCGCGTTGTAATATGCTCTTTCAATTAAAATGATTTTCCCGTATCACGGACAATCGATTTATCTGGACCGAGTGCTTTGCCCCTTGTTACTCAATGCGTTACTCAATTGCTCGTGTAACAAGGCCGGCCAGCGAAACAGCGTGGCCGAGACCACTTTTTGCCGGGGAGATATACTCTGGTGAGTTCAACTTTTATAGTACCTCCTTATTGCGAGGAATAATGACGTGAAACGGAATAACTGCTTGTACGCGGCGGTAATGTCTTCTCGGGGAAATAATCGTTATTCGAGCATGCATCGTTACGAGAGTACGTGGATATTTCGTTATACGAGTAACAATCAAAAAATTACTTTCACTCGCATTTACAATAGAAAAGCGGTCATAACACTTTGGGCAAATTTTGTTTCGACTTGTACATACATTTCGAGAGCCATCTATCTACATAATCGCCATATTTCTTCGAACAATTATCACACCGAGGTGCAAATTCTCCTATTCCTGTTTCGAGAAATTACAATTCAATTTCGGCTAATCGACTGCGCATCAAGCTTTGGACTTCCTCGTCACACCAATATCATTGATCCGCCTAGTTGTTTCTCATGCGACCGAATATCTGAAAATCACAAGGTGGAAGGCCGAGACTACAGTTCGGGTATTCCCATACGTCCCGTACCATCATTTTTGGAGGAGAAAAACGTATCACCGAGCCTACTCTCAATTCGGAAGCTACTTTTAACAAATGCGACATCTTTGACGACTGATGTCACAACGAGAAAGAAAGAACTGTCAACTAATATCGGTGCACCCACGGAATATAAATGCAAGGACGAAATCAGGGGTGCCGTGGAACGCCGGCTTTCACGGCGATGGAAGATTATGCAAGATTTCGTTTGCCGCTCGATCGAGTTATTTGTTGGTCGGTCAGTTGGTTTATTTTCTCGAGCGTGGTCGGCCGGGTTTAGTTGCCGTGCCGGCAACACAGCAACACGGCAACTGCGAAGACGGTTGCCCAGCCACGAGCAAGAAGTAAAGGAGAACGTCCTTGCAAGGCCGGGCGCCGACGCCCGAGAGTCAGGCCTCTCTCTTTCTCCTCACCATCCCACCCCTGGTCTCCTGTTTCTCATTCTCTTCCTCTCGCTCTTTTTTCCTCGATCCAACTTCTCCCCCCCCCCAACCCGCCCCACCACGCCGTCTATATAAGTTTCCATCGCAGCCTCTCCATCGCGATCCTTCGACTGCACCTCTCCGCGCAGTTACACACAGCCGTGTAACATCCATTCTACCATCCTGTTTGCTTATATAGAAAACTGTCGTCTCACCTATCCGGGTGTAGTTACCAACATGCATCCTGCATTCCGACGTGTCGAGGCCGGGATAAGAGTCACTGGGAGAGTGCTGATCAGTTTGCGTGAGAAAAGCTTGCTCGAACAACCGGCGGGAATGACGTTTCATTGAACAATGAGTGTCGCTGGGATTCGCGGAAGAGGGAATCGTCTCCAAGTTGGGTGGAAACGTTTTTTGTGGTATTGGATCGCTCAGGGATCGAGGGGGATCAATGGGAGTTCCTTTGCGATGTATACGAAAGCACAGTAAAGCTGTGTTAAGAAAATCACGCGTTGAATGTTTTTCGTTGAGATTACGCTTAGGCAAGAGGGTCCAAGTCGCGAACATAGCAATGGTAATGATTTGTAGCTACAGATCATTCAAGAATAGGAGGGGACCAATGGAAGTAGGATAGCGATGTGTTCGGAAACATGGAATAACTATGTTAAGAAACAGAACAACGATAATGTTCCCTGCCGATAGATCATAGAATGATCAAGAATGGTTAGAGAATGTTCCAATGAACTTCCGATTTTGATGACACTTATACATGTATATGGACCGTTTGCTTTGAAAGTGGTGTAAGTCTATTTAAAAAAATATAACGTATAACGAATATCATAATCAAATAATATTTCATTTACAGAATATTCTACTAGAGTTCATGCGCATCATTACATCTGGACATTGAGGCAATGATCCCAACGTGTAGGACGGGAGTGGATGGCTGAGTGTAAATTCTAAGGCAGGGGTCGGTAATTAGCTTCGAAGGGGATCCGGAAGACTTAAAAAAAATTTTTTAGACCAGAGAAAAAACTAAATATTATTTGTCGTAGCTATTACTATTATTATAAACAGCTATAAACAATTAATACAACCGTAATCAGCAAATAAATCCTAAGAATGGACCAAATATCAATTACGTGCTGACTGTTATCAAGTTACTGTGGGTACACACAGACAAATAATGAAAAAAAACCAGGATTAAAGACAAATATTTTTGGCTGTCCATTTATTTACCTTCCGCGGTCCGGCTCCGGATCGCCGGCCACCTATTGCCAACCCCTGGTCTAAGGGTTGCTGACGGGTCCAGTTTTCCACGGCAACCTGCTTTTCCTTTTTTTACAATTAACCGTTAACTTTCCAGTGTTTGTTTTAACACTTTACCGATCGATCGGGGAAATCTCCCCACTTTAAAGTAAGTCGGTGTACGACCGATCGGGGAGATCTCCCACTTTGACTTTATCGACGCGTTTCTCTTTTTCTGTTGTTCTTAGTTACTTGCTCTGAAGTTGTAAGTTAGTTTTTTGATCTGAAGTTGTGTACAGTGTAAAAAAAATACCGTTAAAAATGTCCAGAAACAACAATCAAAATTTAAATGATGAGTTGTTCATGGATGCACTATCAGACTGTTCTGAAGACAACGATATGCAGATAAGCGACGATGAATTTAACGACAATGATAGTATCATTATTCCCACACGGCTTTATTTTTTTATATTATTATAATAAAATCGTTAAACGAAATTGTAACCCTAAACATAATTGACTACTTAAATAATTTTTAGACTTGTTTTATTTCAAATATTGAGTATCATTCGCGTTGCGAAAAATGCGCGGTGGAAATCGTTCAGTTCACTGTGGGGCGAGGGGTCGGCTAAGTGTTAAGAGGCCAAAGAGTCACATGGCGAGATTTCGTGGCTTTATGATGAATGTTTCAGGAGTTCCCATCAAAACTTTGGTAGCAGCCCGAGAGTCTGCTTGGACACATGTTTTCTCTGTAGTTCGTACATCGTTCACCACCCGTCGCTGAAGTCGTTCACAGTGCGCGCCACAGTTGGCGAACAGCACGAACGATAGATTCGATATCGTTGCGAAATGTCGCGTGGGCGAAAAAAAAATGTAAAACGTAACAAATAACGCCCGCGGTGTGGCGATAACTTATACAGATCTAAAGACAGAACGAGCCACATTAGTGGTGTACAGTTAAAAACTACGGCAATGGACAAATAAACCATAGGGTGTACGGGTGATAAGAAAAAACAGATGACATTCAGAGAAGTCATCATAATGGCGTACCGTTCCAAAAGATGACGCACACGAAAGCCACTGTAGCGGCGTACAGTAGGTAAGAGGTTAAAGAAAAAGCGTATTTTCGTTTACCCTTCAATTTGACGGGTGCCCGTAAAAATAGGTGTATACAAGAAACGTCCTTAATCCAAGCGTTAAGTTCGCTCGAGGCGTTTCTTTGTTTAGCTCGCAGACACAACAACGGTAACGTTGTTGCCGAATGGCGAATAAACTCTCTGGTATATCTGGGTCCCTGTCGCCGATGAAAAAAATGGCCCGTGGGCGCGCGACCTCGGTTCCACTCCGTCGGGAGATAACTTCACCTGCCACGATGGTGGTTCTATAAATACGCTTCGAACGTGTTTCTGGTCGAGGGTTGAATAAGGTACTCACACCGCCCATTCTCGCGCACCGGTTCGATCCACGAGTGGCCGGGCCAGCTGCGAGAAAAAATTCTCGCCTTTACGCGAAGCGTGTGCTTTCGTCGTCATCCGAAGATGACGCGACGCGATGCACGATCGCTTTCGATTTACCCGTCTCTCGTCATATTAATTCTTGGACGGGAAGTAGAAATTTTCCATCGATGACAGACCTGGATCCTAATTGACCTAAGGGTGAGGTCTATTGCCATAAAATGATACGAATCGGAATATCTTTATTTTACTCGAGATAGTATTTCGTTTGAAAAAGAAAATTGCGAAAGTTTAAAGAGTTTTGTTAGGTAGAAGTGCGTGTTAAGGTTAAGAGAATGATTTAGTCTATATTAGTGAAGTCATCAACGAGCGATTAAATATAAATACTTGTCGCAAAAAAACTATGTTGGAGTGATAAGAAACGAGAAAAGTTCGGTTGAATAAAAATAGTAATTTCGACGAATGGGAAAATAGCGTCGGTGTTAGGTAACAATAAACAAGCGTACGGGTAAGATCAGTAGCGTGTTGAGATTATAAGAATGGTAGTACAATAAATGATAATGGTCCAAAGATATAGATTGCACTGGTAATAGCTTTTTATCACCAAGGTAAGCGAAACGGTAGGGCAAGAGTAATTAGGATAAAAATTATTAATATATTAATCAGTTGCTATACTTATGATCGCGGAAACTTTAATTTGAATCTTCAAATATTTTCACTCGAGTGGAAAGGAATATAGCTGAATTTTTGTTATAAACCAAGTATGAAAACCTTAGAGCATATAATTAATATTGATGTCGAGATCCAAAACTAAAACAGTTAGAAACAAATGATCGTACATATTGAATATAGAACATCCCAATGAAAATCCTGGGATTCCCACTAGTTCAATCGAAATTGTAGCAAACAGCAATTTGCACTGTTCTTTCCGAAGTTTCGCAACTCCGTCATTTATAAACATTAATCAAACATTGACCGGCCCTTTCATTTCCCAATGACGCAATAAGTGTATGCAAAAATCCACCGTGGGAATTTACCCAATCTTTGTCTGTACCTTTCTCGATCCTTTGAAATAAATGCACTTTGGACTGACTCGCAACCAAAACAAGGCGCTTCGTCGGTAAAATTCTTCGCAAATGAAATTTGTATCCCGTCGTAAAAGTTTATTTCGTTATCGCGTGCCAATTTGCAGCAAGGTGCTACCGAGACATCGACGTGCCACGGCACGATCCGTTTATCCGCACGAAAATTGGACTTTTGCGTAAAATAGCACGATACACGCGTGTCACGTATCGACACCGTGTCGCCTGATGTTCGTCGCTCGTTTTCCACGTATATGGCGAGGCCGACAGTTAAGGAGGCAACATTATTTTCTCGTACCTGCTGCATGCCACCCCCTCCCTTCACGTGGAATTCTTTTTCTAACCATCGATGTTACGTGTCGCGTGCATGAAACATCAGGCGGCACAATAAATTTCCACGCCGTGCGATTCCCTGATGCTTTACGCTCGTCGGGCGATAAAAATGTGCGTTACGAGTTTGGCACGCTTCGAGGCCGCCTCAAGTGCAGACTCTGATTACTACATGATTCAACGTAGATCGTGACGAACTTTTTCAAATAAAATGTAATAATAGAAAATTCTCGGATGTCCAGCGAACTCGTGAAATGAAGTCCTTACAGGCCATACAGGGTGTTGAGAAGAAAGGTGATTCAGAAATAGAGGGGCGTGTGGTATACGCTGAATGGAACTAAAAATGCTTCGTTGATATAGCTGCTCGAGACAACTATGTTCCCTGTTTTTATAATGCAATTTAATCCCATAGAAATGTTTCTATCCCTTCTAAATTCTCGTTCAAGGTGTCCTATGCTTCGTCTTTTCATTTCAACGGTGATTCGACATTTTCAATTCGAGCCGTTACTTTCCTGCGTGTTTATAAATAATGTCCAAATTACCAGTAGCACAAGTACTTTTCCGCTATCGTATTCACGATGGCAACATTGGATGGACCAACGATAAGCAGATTGCAGCTAGTTAAGTACCCGGGTGCTTCGCGGATATTGAAACTCAAATTTCACAAAAACAGAATTTTTCACAATTTTCAACTTATGTTTGCACGAAGAATTATCCTCTCTCCGGTCGTACCGCGATTTCGGCAACGCCCTCTATACGAACGGCTGAGAATCATAGCGACGCACTGAAATAACAAACATAAGTTGACTTAGACCACTACGATTCCTAATCCCCCGGTTGAGAATCATAGCGGAGCGCGCCAAAGAGAAACGAAAATGTAAATTGACTTGCATCACCACGATTCAAAGTCCCGCGTGTGATATAAGAAACGGTACAGCAGCATAAGTATGCGAATGCTGCCTTAAGCCCAATCTAGTTTGAGATTTTTTCAGTAAATTGGAATTGTTGTAAGATTAAATTTTCCAAAACATTATGCGCTAATTAGATTTTTTGGGGAGCCTATCGGGGCTTGATGTTAAATTGAAAAAAAAAAAATGATTTTCTCATGAATGCGCAAACCACGCCGCGCGACGTCCCACGCGTCCCGTTTCGTAAATCGCTAAATAATTATGTTGAGCAATAAAATTGGTCTCTCTACAGCACTGAGGGTACGGTAATAATAAATACCTAGATTATGTCGATTTTTCGTGGGTGTGCGAGAGAGACACGCGGTAGGTTTGCACGGCGACAAGTGGGCGCAACGAAATGCAAACGCCACGCAATGCACTCGTTCGTACGGCCCACTTTGTGCTTCCTCGGCTGGCAGAAATGCGCGTGTGCACTTGCGACTGAGTTGCGCAGTGCATGCTACTCGAGAAGATGTGGGCGGTAGTCCCGATCGGCTCTATACCGTTGTCGAATCGTATGAATCGCTGTTTTATAAATAGGCAAACTGGTATTTAACGCTGTGCATTAATATTTCATTACTTGCCGAACGACTCTGGTAAAACGTGTCAGTATTTATAATAGAGACTCGCGATAAGGCTGCTTTACCTACCAGTCGTTCGTGTTTGCGATTGGCCAATGTCGGTCGATTCGCGAACCACGGGGACGAAGCGGTGGCAAGTAAAGCAGCTCCAACGCGAGTCGCGGCTGCGAATGCCGCCGTTAGAAAATCTTACGGGATACGGATATCTCGGTAACCATTTATTTATTTTTAAACCCACCTCCATTCACTCTTATGATGTTGGGATTTGCAGTGGTGCTGCAAACTTCCAACACCATGCCGGTGCTCGGTGGACAAATCTCTACGTCCCCAACTTGGGGGGTTCGGGGCCTATTTCTCGCGAATTGACCCAGGGGTCATTCACGGGGCCCACAAGGGGCCGTGAAAAGTGAGTCCAGAAGGGACTCATAGGTAATTCTATAGAAAATACGGAAAAATAATTAAAAATGAATGTGGTCCGGTATTTGGGTAACCCGGATGATGGTTGATTTCATATCTGGGAACCGAACTATGGATCTGGATCCCGCAGAAGTTCGATATTAGTACAGGGTGTATTTTATTATAATTCGGTTGGGTCTCCCTTTAGAGCAGCGTTTAGATGCGCCACGGCATGTTGGTGTGCCGCGAGGGGTCCATAACGCAAAATGTCATGATTAATAATAATAAACATTTTACGTATAATTTCGATAATAAAGATAAAATTACGGATAAGAGCCTAATATTAATAAAAATATATATATAAGTCAGTGTCAAGAGTGCCACGGCTAAATGTATAGGTTGGGAGTAGTGTGACGTGAGGTCAAAAAGATTAGGAAACGCTGACTTTAGAGTGAATACAGATTGAATACGCGTCGCGGAATACCATTTGTTATCAGCGGTAGCGATAAATAATTGACGGAATTCAGAGGCATGATCACGGGAAACGGCAAAAACTAGAAACCAGCAAAACCATCTACCGTACCCACCATCGCGTTTCGGTATTAACCCTTAGCAAAAGTAGATAACTATAGGTCACGCATTTGGAATCGCGAACAAGAGTAAAAGTGGAGTGCCGTTTGAACGAGTCATTAGAATTAGTCACCCTAAGTAAAGTTTTTGCATTGCTTGTACGCAGAGTTCTAACTCTTAATTAGCAATAATCCTTGAAAACATATTGAACAATTCTTGACCAACTCACCCTGCCCGGAGCAATATTCGCACCTACATCCCCGGCCGGGTAACAATTTTTGACGGAGTCAACGTAAAAGAATTTGAAGTGACCGAAAATGGTTACACTCATGCCGTTTAGTTGCTTATTGTAATTTTTGCTATCCCTGGCTCGAAACACTTTTTCTCAGAAAATAACTCGACCCTTTATGGTTATCAGTTCAACTTGTGCGTATAATTCGTATTCCGTATGAACAACGCTTTACAGAAGCACCACCGCTAGATCGGTCGATGATAGTAAGCGTGTGATTTAACTCGTGTCGTTGTAACATCGCCAGGTATTCGAGAACTAGACGGGAATACAGAAGACGTATCAGGGACATTACGTATTGCAATGAGTTCCGTGGCCAGCGATGCATAAAATAGAAACGAGCAGGTACACTCCATGTTTTAGATACGTTCGAGTGTAACGCCGCGTGCTCTCACGGATCGAAATGTTACGCGAACCTTTTTCCTCGTGAATGCGGCTCGCTTTTGAAAACGTCCCAGCACGCGCGATTGAATTTCTTTTCGCAATTGTACGTTAATCCGCGTACATACGGAGAACGCTTTTCGGAGTTCTACTTGATGGATCTATTTCATGAAATATTAGGTGAAGCTATAAATAATGCCGTTTCTTAAAACAGTTAAGTGGATAAAAGGATTTTTCTTTGGGGCTCGAGTGTTTATTTTAGGATATTAATGATTAAGGATTTAAATATGGTAACACATCGTTGATAATTTTTTTATCGTATCAAGTCTCGATTCAGCATAGTTTTTTATTTGTAACGATTCTTATGTGTATTGTCGTCTCTACTTTTGTATATCTTTTAATCGATTTTTAAGCAATACATAATACATACAAACCTACATTACTTATGGAGATCTATGATACTCGAAAAGCATCATGTTTTGAAATCGAATGACACGTAATGAAAAATGATCTTCAACATTTAAAAGCACCGTAGGTGACACCGTTCTTCAAGAACTTAAAAAAGGTTGAGTTAAGTGCACAAAAAAAAACTATTATTTTCAGAAACAATATTATTCCTAGGGACTACTTAAAAATTTATATTATTCGTTTTTTAAATATTTTTAAGTATTGCGGGTAATTTTCTGAGTATATTACACTTTGTTTCCAAACAGTTTAAACTGTGTAACAGACTGTATAAAGACAAACGTAACTTACCTTAAAAAATATTTCAGAAGGCTCTGCGATATAATAAAAAATGGCCCTCGATATTTACGTAGCCGTCGATAGGCGTACGCGTGAGTGTACACCCACGTTAAAACGCGTACTTTCGTTATTGTTGCAATCAGCTCTAATTTATTACATCCCCTGGCTGTGATTCTCGCGAATTCTTTCCCTCCGAGTGGCGTGACGGTAAGTATTTTAAAACAATTGGAAGGACAACATATCTTCCCAGTTGTCCAATATATCGTCGATGGATTTTAGTCCGACCCGGAAACGATAATTTCTGGCAGAGCAATTTCTGTAAGTGGTTTTTCGTGTCCGACGATAGAATAAAAATATGTCCATAAAATTACGAAACGGACGTATAAAGGTAAGCGTTTTCGGTACGTTTGCAGATCTGTCTGTCTCCATTTTCTAGCAATTACGCAAACCCTGCAATTCGTAATTTCAAAAATAGCAGTTGACGTTTCTAAATGTTTCTACTTTATCCATTACTAAATTAAGGAAATACCACCATCTTTGTTTTATTTCGATGCTTTATTAGCATACAAATTAGTATCCACATTAAATCCATGAAATACGTACCTAATTATGATTTTTCGCTTACTTTTACAAGCGATGGAACTCAGGAATATTGACTTTATAAATCAAATAAAGTACAATAAAAATACCGACATTAATTCACTTTTATGAATTAAATAAATAAATAAAAATACCGACATTAATTCACAACATACAATATCGAATTCCTCATCTATTGTGTTATAATTTTGCTCGAGTCTGATTTCGAATTTGTTCAGTGTACGATATAATCGAATATTTGACAAATAAAACTATTGCAAATAATTACTGATTATACACGAAGCGACGGTAAAGTTTCCGAATTGTATTTTTTCTGACCTAGTTATTACGGCTAGATTGTACTTACTTATGTATTTGAATCGTTTGACCGTATACTTTCGATTGAGCGGACACGCATTCCGTTTTCTTAATCGGTATTCGAGAAACGGCGGTTCAGGTTTAAACCACGTAAAGATGCCTCCGAATCCCAACTTTTTAAATTGAAACTTGGCGTGTTCGGCAATGCCCAAAGACAAAGATACATGGAGTTGCCATTGAATTTTTACCCATCTCAAAATACAATTTTTTTTAAACGAACGTCTTCCTTAAATTGAGATTTCACGAAAACAAATTAAAATAACAAAATGTGCGTGCGCTCAATCGAAAATGTATAATTAATACCATCGATTAATCAATATACATTAATACCCGTATAATTAATTTTACAATTTAAATGCATCGAAATTTCAGTATTTATCCGTTACACCTTGGTCAGGGAAAAATCAACCCGATATCTTCATAGCTACGCAGCGCATAACGTTCGAGTGGTATAAAACAACTGATTGTGAGATATTAAAAAAATCTCTCTTGTCAAGATACCTGCCGAGGATACCGTAAATCTGTGCGACCCGTCGCGTCGCATTCCTCACCTGGCGTTCGCAAATAATCCACGCACTGTATTAATATTATTACGGGCACGTTAGGAATTCCGTATTATCGCGATTTGCGATTATTAATGATATCGCTCGCCATTAGTTTCGTCTTCGTATTTATCGCGCAATCGTGTACAAGCGATGCAACATCACCCGAAGGTGGTTTGGTATTAATGCGCGCAGAGATTTTCCGGATAGGCATCTTCCGTGACCTGACAAATCGTCGGACCGCTCTGGGGTTTCGATCTTACGCTCTGTAATTACAACGCGTAACGCGAGTGTTACGCGTAGGTGCCTCGTAACGCCTCGGGGTCGGTTGTCCAGGTATCTAAGGGCGTGACCAACTCGGGAACAACTTTTATCCTTCGCCGCTATCGTTGCCCGTATCTACCATCATTTTTCAATCGGCGAATTGATAACTCCGATCGGATTGGTACAATTTTTCCTTTTCTCATTTCAAATCAGTTCTACGATTGGAATCGCCCGCGTCGTTTATCGTCGCGCTGAACGTAAAAGCTTCAACTCCGTAATACTTGTCAGCCGGCTGGCTACGCGCAGCAAAAAACTCGCAAACGCATGCACGGTTTACTTTACTAGTCTCAAGATTTATGTATATAATCCTTGGATCTAGTAGTCAAAAGCAATCGGACTTTAAATTACCAAGTTTCATTCCGTAATATGACTAGTTTATTTAAACGTAAGTCGAGGCAACAATAATAATGTGATGTAAGTTTCCGCGGTACTATATAATTTGTTGCTATTTTTTTCTACAAAGACGATAATAATGGAAGAAAGCTCATTTGTTCTGGTGCAAACGCTCCAGATCGGTAGATCGGTATTATTACGATCAACACTAGACCTACCGAATTTAGTCATTTTTACTGGTTTTCATTTTTCATTTAAATCGATGATTCTTAAGAAACATTGTATTTCATTACAAAAATGTATTTTGTAGTATTTTTAAACGATAACGCCTAGATGACATTGCGTGCAGCGAATTCAGTTAGCTTGCCATCTATGTGCGAGACAAATGCAGAGATGTGATTTTTTAATTAATTCCTTTTTTATTTCTGGTCAGAACTGGTCAACGGTGTACCACCATTTATCGAACATCCTGTATACACAGACGAAATTAGTAGAATCATGATTGAAATGATTCAAGAGCTTTGGGGAAAGAAGTGAAAACTAGATTTTAATCTTTCAATAAATTTGTCCAATCCCCAATGAATTTTATTTAAATTGCAATATAAATATTTTTATCTTTTCTAGTATCCCCCAAGATTAAATTCAGGATCCCGGAATGTTTGGCTGCTATCCCGGGAAACTGAATTGTTAATTTATAACTGCGGACCCCGGAAGACAAGCTCTAGCCTAACCTCCATATGGATAGTTGAATCCTGAATATTCGTACGAAGTTATCGTGCAATTTCGTTATCTTATTACTTGTCAGTGGCCAAGAGAATATCAAATATATTATTATCAGTTACTTTTCCTTTTCGAGTAATGTGCAGCGCAAGAGAGTGAAATGTTTTTTCACCGTGAGAAAAATGATACAAGTTCTAGCGTCTCAAGCTCGCTTCCCTCGGTTTTCTCAGTTAATTGTTGCGTTTGCGAAAGAGGAGGGAGTCGCGATTAAGATCGAAAGTGACAAAGAAATGGAAAGTCAAGACCCGCCGGATAATTTATAGGCATAATAATACATAGAGAGTCTTGCGCACAGACTAACTCCCGTTAATAGATTCCCTCTCGTGGAATTTTAGCTCGTAAAGTCAGGTAGTATGGCAGCCATTAAGGTTTTGCTCGTACACTTGACATTGATAGCTTTCTTGCTCGTTACTTAACGCGTGAACTTGAAGTTGAAACTACGGATGAAGAAAACAGAATTATTATCGATGCTTTTCAGGTGGTCGATAACGTAATTCATTTTTGTTGTTATTTGCACTTCTGTAAGAATTCCTGAGTTTCCTTCCTGGCGACCGACAACGAAGGAACCTTTGTTCATAGTCCGTGCGGATCGACCAATAATAGCGACGGCACTGTGGGCTGTTATTCTATTGGTGGGTCATTAGGACCCAAAATTCCTTAAAGGGACGGAGTCCCCGATGGAGGGGGGATTCGTGTTATAGACGTCATAGTGTTCATTTGTATTTGCTATTTCGTACTACGGTCGTCTTACAAGTGTCTACTAGTGTATTACTCGTCTTTGAGAAAAGCCATACTCGTTGGATCGGTGGATCCGTTATAGTATCGACATTTTGTATTTACCACGGGGTTTATATGTATAATTATTATTTAAGGTGGTCTGATTTCTGGGTTTTCCTAATACTCGCAACGAATGTTGAGCCATATGGAATTTCCCAGGGAGGGCAAAGCAGTAACGCCTAACCTAAATAAAAGCAACACTTTTACGTATACTAATCTTACACTTCCATTCTGCACGATCTTTGCGTCGATTTTGCTCGAAAACATATTTTGTATTGCAAGAGGTATCTGAACCAGGTTAACAAAATTAGCAATGCAGGGTGTTAATACATATTTAAAAAAACAATAGTTCAACGTTAGTGGATTTGTTCATGTGACGAGTCCGGTTTACTAAATGCGGTCGGCGAGAGGTTAAAATGGGTAGGGGATGAATTTATTTTATTTCATGAAAATGTGATAATGAATCTGAATCAGATATATATAGATATCTCTGCCTGAATTATGCTATAGATGCCTGAATTATATAAGTAAAAAAATTAGACAGCTGTGATATTAAAATTTTACAATCCACTTCGAGGAGTACGAATGAATTATTTGCGGGACGTTACTCAGTGCTTCTATTCTTATTCATATAGATATATATATTTATTATATATATAATTCTGGCAAAACTTCAGAAACTAATTTATACTTCAACAATATTCGAGTTGAACATTGTTTGGGAAAAACCTCGTGAAAGCATGGGGTCGTTATTCGCAGTCTAAAATCTTATAGTAATTTATTTATCCGAAAGAACGTTTCGATAGGCCCGGTATTTCCATGCTAATCATATATTCCTGTATGTGTTCATGCATTAAGATAAAATAGCTAGCTTGCAATTGATTCTTAATTTTGGCGTCGAACTTTCCCGGCGTCGAATTATCCCATCCCGTCGTCCAACGTCCAAAATCCTAATTTCCTCCCCACAAATTTTCCACCTGTTGGATACCCAGTCCAACGGTTATCTTATTTTCGAGTAAGCGCTGTAACTTTCCTATCTTCTGCCCAGCAAATATTTTAAACGCTTAAACTCTCAACCCTCCAGATTCACTCCTGACGTATCCTCACTGATATACGCATTTCCAATGTCCAGTCCGTCGTCCTTTGACCGGAATTTTCCTGTTACTTCTCCTTCATCCCCTCCATTTCTCTTATCTGAAAATCTAGTTTTCCTAATTTGTACAGATCCTTTCGCTCCTCAGAATTACTGCGAACTCCAGTCAGTAAAGATCGACATTTTCTGTAAACGCACAATGCTACGTGCGAGTCAGAGTCTTCAGGACATCTTCAAATTATTAATTATATTGGCTATTGGTAGATTTTAAGTGAGAATTGACTTCGCGTCATTTAGTTAATAAAGTTACAAGTTTTATTAACACCGAAGTATTCTACTTTCAACCAAGAATCCAACAAATCCTGTTTCAACAAATGATAATTATCCATAATCCTATTATTGTTCATCATCCTCAGAATTCCGTCAAAGTCTTAACTGAGAACATCTTCGAAACTCCTACGTCATCCAAACTCAAAACTCGCACTATCAAAATCTTGTCAAATTGTAATTTCAAATCGTTAGCATTATGCCTTGGAATTTTGATTTGTTCCATAATCTTGTAAAGCCCATTCCGAACAACGCCCGTTGTTCATTACAGCGTATCGTGTGCGGTCGCCTTTATCGCGTTGCGCAGAGGTCGTCAATAACTTTCTTCACCCTCGGATAATGCTCCGCGAATTAAAAACTCAAGTTTCAGAGAAACTTATCCGCTACGTATGTATCGTGATACTCGTACTCTACCGTCGCGTGCGAGAAAATAATCTTCTTTCGACGTTCATCGGCGCGAGATAAGAACAGCTGATTCGATAAAACGAACATTCGCTCCTTCCTAGCTCCAACCGCTCGGTGACTCATCGAGACGACATTGAAAATAAAATCACGCGTATGTACAACATGCCAGAGGTCGAGTGTGTCGAAATCGTTTTGCTCTTCCGGCATGCTAGAGCCTGAGCAGGGATAAGGGATAAAGGAAACAAATCCACGAGTACCCTTCAGGATAAAAATAACGAACACGCGGACCCGTTATCGGATAAACTTAGAAAACGATCCCGGTTTGTCTTCATTAAAGTATCGCGGCCAATGAGCTCGTTGTCGGCGTCGCGACGATTCGATAGCGTAAACATATAAACTCGAATCAACGGGGACTGTTTGCTGGGGTGGGCTCGATAAATAACAATCGAGCCGAAAGCAATGCTATCGATGCACCCGTCGGTGAGCGCGCCGGGCGACAATCTTTCTCGTCGGTGGCGGAATTGATTTATGCCCGGTAATGTTAACTTTAACGTATTACGGTCGTGTGGCAATGGATCGGCGAACGTCGATCGCGACGACATTTCTAAAACTAGAGCGTGCCATTCGCGTAGTAAAATTACTGACATAACGACCGATAGTCGCTGATAAGGTGTACCGCACGACTGGATATTGCATACTAAGCCGGGTACAGATATGTTTACATACATATACGAGCGTAAGAAACACGGTATTCCAACTCCGTTGTCAATGTGTTCATAACGTATGTGAGAAGACACAATCTTAATTAGTCTATCGTATTGCGTGGTACGTGCATCTGTTACGCGTCTGTACCCGGCTTTAGGGTATCAAATTTGGAGACGATTTATAATGCATATAAAAGAGAGAGAGAGAGAGGCGGATGTTTATTTTGACTGTATTCGATGTTTCTGGGTTCGGTCGTTGTTGCGATCCAAATCGAAGAGATGTCAAACTCGGCATTGGCGGTTAGTAACATTAAATGAATTTACTATCGATACACACAGAGAGACCCTAACCACAGAGCTAAATGCGTTCTACTCCCCGGGCGCTAGCCTTTTGGGACGGCAGTTTTGCTTGCACTCAAATCAGTTTTAAATTGACGAACGATTGCTCTAAGAAAGCTTCACGATTCTGCTAATCTGGTATTCCTCAATTTCGACGTATTGGTGTTTTAAGGGGCCATCTACTTTTGAACGGCCCGAAAATAGGTCAGATTTCATGCATTTTTTGTTAAACATTCCAGTACGTCTAACGCTATAATCCTTTTGGCAGTTTGTTCGTCTACTGATTGGGCATACATGAGAAGTTTTGAGACAGTTTTAATCAATTGTTTATTGGTTTTATTGAGCCCGCCATGAGGCCGTGTTTAATAGTTGTATGTTGCTGGCGCGGTTAATTTTTGCTCTCCGGTTGGACCCAAATTCAATTTTTTTAATTACCCTTAATCGGTAAGATTGTCTACAGCCTTATTGCCTTAATTAATAATTTTTATTGAAAATTGGGAAAATGGAGGATTTCTACATTTCGAAGTACGAAATCACACGTTGTTTTAGGTCAATTTTGTAATAATAAAGTACGATATTGTTATTTTATAAACATGATTCTGACAGGAAGCCGAGCCAGGAGGGGATGGAATATCTTGTTAAAATTTCAGAGCAATCTGTCGCGTAGTCTGTGAGATTCTTTCCGCGCCAGTTGAAAAAATCATGACTCGAGAAAAACGTATTTGAAGTTCCGTGGTGTACCAGCCTACAATGTCGAAGCGGTTAGTAACTTTGTTGTAACTTTGTTAATTTTCGATATTGAGGAATACAACTTTTTGAATGCATTCTTTAGACGTTATACTTTATGGAAATGCAAAGAAAAATTCGTTGCAGCAACGATGAGGAACTGGTTGCGTCAACCAGTTCACTTTTCGCCCACTTCATCCCCTGAAGCCACTTTTCCACAGCCTCCTTGACCTCCTGCTAATAGTTCGAAATTTTTTTTTCAAAATTGGTATCCCTGACGTGTAGAGGAGCACCCAATGGTCAACATCATCCATCGAACGCCTCAGTCCGTTACGAAATGTCGTCGCAGCAACGAAGAGGAAGTTGTCAAGGAGGCTCTGGAAAAGTGGCTTCAGGACGTTGAGGCTAGGGAGTTTGTTGCTTTCAGGAAAATGATTATCCTCAAGACAGGATACAATATTAATGATGACTAACGAGTTTTTAGTGGATAATTCGTAGAAAGAAACTAGGAATTTGGACGTTGAATTTAGACGACAAGGATACATGGTGTTGTAACCGCAACCAACAGAAAGGAATATCTTGTGCACTTGTACTTGGCCCGAGACACGACCTTGTCTCCCAATTCCATGAATTCCTATCACGAGCACGTTGCGCTGAATAGCACAATGTCGCCATGGTACCGGTCTCACGGTAAAACGCTGATGGACACATTCCTAACGCCACCTGGCAACTCAAATTGTATAGCTTACTAAACTGTATATACATCTCTATTAGTTTGTAATGTGCCGACCCCATCTCTATTTAACTCTGTAGTGATAAGGTTAGTCATGAACTAGTCCTGGACCCTGAATCGCCATTCCCTTACACGACTCAACTCGTCACTAGTTCATCGTCCAAACTCCTAGTCCTTTTTCTCTTCTACCTTCACCAACAACATCTTACTCGCCATCGCTCCCACATCGTTTTCGATAGATAATAGTTTTCCTCAAACCTACCGATCCTTTCCTTCCTCAGAATACTTCGTACGTCAGAATACTTCAACATCTCAAGAGAGTTTACTTGGAACATCACAAGTGAAGAATACTTTCAACATCAAAAGGGCACATTACGAATCATTAAATAGAATACTCAGATCACTTTCGAAACGAAGTTCATATGACAGTTTTTTTCATTAATATTTCTAACACGTCCAGAAATCAAATACGGAACTGCTCCTATAAGTTGACAGTCTATTGATTCTTGCACAACCACCACGTTGTGTATTACAAGTTACTAAGCAAATCCCCCACATAAAATATTGAAAACTGTCATGTGACATATTTAGGATAAAGGTCAATAGAAGAACAAAGTAATAACCGATCAGCCACAAGGTAGCTAAACACCAACCGTAACCATCTATATTACCCCGTAAGAAAAGCAGTTAGCTACTGACAAGCAAGCTTTTGGAATCGCGAACAGCAGAGAAAGTAGAGTGTCGTTTGAACGAGTCATTAGAATAAGTCATCCTAAATCAAGTTTTAACTTTTTAAAGCCTTGTCATTTTAGGAACACACTTATAACGCGCGACGTGTTAACACGATTTCAATTGCAGACGTTGTAGGATACATACATATATCGTGCAAGAATACTCGTATCACTCACCGTGTTTACGCGTAATCGAATTCCATGCCGCGACACTCGGAACATTTCTAAACGCGTGGTATACTATCTATTTATAGGTACAACTCGTCTGTGCGAAAACATCTGTAATATGTTAAGCCTGTAGGATGAATGTGGCGCATCTATAGAGCTAGGAACACAATTATGAACGTAAAGTGTTAATACACGTTTTACTTACAGATGTGTTACGCTCGTATTACAAGCGTTGCACGTCGTGATGTGATCGCTCGGACATTCTATACGTATAAGCACGACATTGGATCATCGATGTAGTCCGTTTCTTTGCAATATCTTTATTTACAAAAATGATTACAACTAATCTTTATCTTATCTAAGTTGAAGTTTCTATTATTATTCATCGATCGTTGCCATCTACCAGGTAACTTATCAAGGTCCCTGGTATAAAACACGAGTGGGGCTTTTAAGAGATTAGACCACATTGAATTTTTAAAAGAACTGTATGTGATAAATGGACTGTAAAAGGACTGTAAAAAGACTGCATGTAAGAATTTCCGTGCTTCGCCCCTGTCGACCGACAACGAAGGACCCCTTTTCCATAGCCCGCGTGGACCAACCAATACTAGCGCCGGCATTGAGAACTGGTATCCTATTCGAGGGTCATTAGGACTCAAAACTCCTTAAAAGGAACGGGGACCGCGAAGGAGGGTTGATTAGTGTTACAGTCGTCTTAGTGTTCGTCTATTCATTCGTATTTGGATTCGCAATACGGTCGCTTAGTGTTGATTTGTATCAGAGTCATTATAGCATCGACATATTTTATTTACCACAAGTATTTATATATATTTTTTAATAAGATGGTCCGATTAGGTTTTCAGGGGTTTCCTAGTCCTAGCAGCAAATGCTGTACCTCGTGTAATCATCCAGTAAATAAACTTCATATGATTATTTTACTGTAAGTCTTACACGTATATAAATATACGCTATATTGATCATTACGTCGATAATGCAAATTAAAAAAAAGTTGTACCGATAAATGATCCTTCCTCACTTTATTCCCCTCTGTCGAGTTCGTTTACGCGATCTCAAATTTCACGCGACCAATATTTTCCCGAACGTAAGATTCACGTTCACCGTCGCCAGTGCTTCGAGCGACGACTCGAATCGCTTGGATCTGAGGATTTGCACGAGAGCAGGATTCCTCGATGTTCGATCTATAATTAAGATCGCCGGGTGATCTGTGGCTTGGCCAAGAGGACAGCCCGCGACCGACGACCACTGACTGGATCCTGTGACGATGCGCACGTGTGGTCTCCACGCCGGGAGATCCACGTATCGCGTTACGCAGCCTTACAACGACGTGTCCCGGACACGATCGACCCAACTTTTTTCTTTTCCAGATCCGTCCAGCCTCGGCCTGATTGCGCGTTAGTTATGCTTCGCGGGACGAACGAATCGTCTAGTATTTTTGCAATTGCAGTGGAGTCCCATGAATCGGATCTTATGTAATGTACCGACCCGCTCTCCTCCTTTTCTAATGGTCAGTCAGTCATAAGATTAGTATAGTAAATATTATGTACATTGCTGGAATCGTCCTGGACCTTGAATCACTACTTACTCGCGTACGCCTTTCCTTATCACCTAATACAAGGGTCCGCAATAGGCGGCCCGCGGTTCGGATGCGGACCGCCAAAAATATTTTACATTAATGCTGGTTTTTTTGTCATTATTTGTTTGTGTGTACGCAGAATAAGTTGATGACAATCTGCACGTTATTGATATTTGATCTATTTTTAGGACGTATTCGCTGATTACGGTGATATTCATTGTTTATCGCTGTTTATAATAATAGTAATAGCCACGACCACTAATATTTAGTTGTTTTTCTGGCCCTTGAAATTATTTTTTCGAATCATTCGGACACCCTTAGAAACTAATTGCCGATCCCTGCCTTAGTTCATCGTCCGAACTCCTAGTAATTCTCTTCTACTTTCCACCAAAAACAACTTACTCATCATCCCTTCCACATCCTTTTCGATAGATAATAGTTTTCCATAAACGTGCCGATCCTCTTGTTCTTCAGAATACTTTGAACATCTCAAGCGAGAATACTACAAACTCTTAGTACCTGGAATCTCGAACCATCCACATCTTCAAGTCTTAAATCTAAACTCGCTTCTCAAATCTCACGACTGTTATAATTGTTTTAGATTATATCGAGAAATAAACCTTAAAATTTCGGTTGTTAAACCTCTGGTCCAGTTTTCGCACAACCATCTCGTTGTACATTACACTTACGGTAAATATAACGTGCTAGGTAACCCGGCGTAGTTGGTCGACGAGTATTACAAAAAAACCATTGCGAAGGTGCATGAAACGCTGAATACGTTAATAATGCTTCTCGGCCGTCAGTCGAATTTGTCGGTTGTCGGTGCCCCTGTGACCATACCTTTATCACCAAGCGCGGAATAGTCCGCACGCGGGGACCGTTAATTGATCATTTTCCAGATTATCAAATTAACGCTTTCGCGACAGCGCGGTTGCCCCTTGCCATCAGTTGTCTGTATCGGGCGGTCGCCGCGCCATTAATCCGCGAGTGACGCTGGCTACAGCTGGCGTCCGTCGCTGCCACTCACCTCATGGATGTTGACTATATGCGGTGTTAGTGGCGAAAGGGTTAATTCCAGAAAAGATACAAGGTCTATAGTTTCGCGTACTTGTACTTACTTGGGCCGAGACAAGAACTTGTCTCTTGATTAATAAATAGCCGAATGTCCCTTACAAGTTTACATACCGCGCAAACGTATAATACTATCCTTTATTTTTCGATTATTACGCGTGATATCTGAGTAAATTCGGAATTGAAAAACTTTCGATGCGCGTTGATACGAGCCGACTTGTCAGTTCGTATTTACAGTAATGACGCAAATGGGTTAAAAAGAAAAAGAGTTACGAAAAAACAATTTTGGATAGTCAGTATTCCAAGTGAAATAGGTACAGATTTGTATTAAAATTTGGACCATTGTATGGTCAAAGGTAATTAAACAAATAAATTGTATCATCGCAAAATATAAATACTCGCAAGACAAATGTTCTCCAAACATTTTTCGCGCACATTTTATCATACGTAACTGTGGAATGACACGTGTTTTATATGGGCAAACCTTTTATACGTAAAACATTATAGCGTTTCGATCACCGTTAGATCGATAAATCGTTCTACCTTGGCACTCACCCAGGGCAACAATTCTGCGGTTGAAGTTAGAGATTCTTCCGCTCTCGAGATCTAGAAAGTAATGTTTGCGATCGCCATGAGCCGATACTAGATGTATCGGTTTATCGAGTATCGGTATTTTATTCATATTCAAAATCGATACGTGCGAAAAAAAGTTTGATTAGCTCGGTACATTCGTGTGTAATTTTTATCGTGATAGGTTCCGACATAATGGCACAAATACAACGCATATTGGGTTTATTAACGTTAGGACTACCAAATTCGAGATATGGCTTGGATTGAAATTATCATTTAAATTTAATATTTTTAAATTTGAAGAAATATTATGTATATATTTTTTAGTGATATACGAACTTAAACAGTATGAATGAAGGTTTTTTTTTGTCACATAACGTATACATAACTGGTGCAGTAGAAATAGGTATACATTAGTTATCGGTAGTTCTAACGTTAAAAACAATTTGGTCCGAAATAGAAGTACAGGATTAATTGTTATTTGACGAAGCTGTTGTATGTGGATATTTATATACTTATTTAATTAATTTTACTATTTTGTAAGAAGGTCTTTTTCTGCAGCACCTCACTTACATTTTCCCATTGATATTTTGCATTGCGCCGTGCGATATGTTCTTCATACCGCCGAGCTTAGGTCAAACGTATCGCTAATTGACGCGATTAACCGAAATTTGAATTAAGCTCGTACAAAATTTAATCGTGGTGGGTGCAGTCCGTGCGAAGTTATGATAAAGTTGTAAGTAACCGAATTCCCGTGAGATGGGCTGTACGTTTACATACTTTGCCTCATAAATACATATACGGACACTTTGAAACCGCGATTTTGGAAGTTTCACACACAAATCGTTAAAACGCATATTATCAAGCGATTCAGCGTCTCGAAAACTTTGGTCTTAGAGAAAATAATAATAGTTGCTCGATTACTATACATACGGCGCGAGATCGATAGAACAGTTCGCGCAAATCCACATAAAGTATAGAGACTGTACGACAATAGGTCTTTATTTATTGAATCAACGCACCAATCGCACGGGACTTGACACTAAAGTAACCCTTAAATCATTTGAAAGAGTCATTAATAATAACTAAACGTTAAATAGAATTGTTTTGCTCACAAAACTTCAATTATGCTGACCAATAGAAGTTCATGATGAAATCATGATGAAATTAAAAGGTAGAGAGGAACAATTATTTGTATGATAATTATAGATCAAGAAGTACCTTCGGTTTTTGCAAAATTTTTTGCTAATTCCTTTAGTTGATTCCTAGCAATCTTTCCGGTGGTCGTGCGGGGGAATTCGTCCATGAATTTAAAGCCACCGCGAATGTTACAATACCACGATAGATTTTTCTCGATCAGTTTCGATAATTCTTCCTTCGTCACCTGTAAACATCGAATTAAATATATAACGAGGAATAATACGTATCGACGAGAAACTCACCTCTTTTCCAGGTACTTTAAGAATAAAAGCCATCGGGTGTTCCTCCTCCGTTTCGTGAGGTATCGGCACCACGACTGCTTTCAAAACCGAGGGATGACTCTCGAGGACCGATTCAAGTTCTCCTGGACACAGATTGATGGCTCGGTAATTTATAAATTCGGAGATCCTGCCTGCGAGGAAAATCTCGCCCTCTTCGTCGTAATATCCCACGTCTCCGGTCCTGAACCAACCTAACGCAATCATTCAAACGTGATTGTATGTATGTATGTATGTATGTTTATTTCAGAGTAAGTACATACAATCATACATGAAATCATAAAATGTATATATTTACATGTATAGCATCCTACACAGGTAGACTAGCTACCTGTACTTAGGTCTGACATAAAGAAATACTATGTACTACATACTGCAAATTAACTGCAAAACAAAACGAACTTTTCTATTTACCTATTCATTAAAATACAGTTTCTATAGTGCTTCCAACGTGCATATATGTCTCGTTATTATGATTCCACTTACTTGCTCTTATAGCATGCAAATATCTTTTGTCTTAAAATTTTTTTACTAACATTAAGAGTCTTTAATTCTTCTAGTAAATTATTGAATGTTTTAATTGCTACAATTTCACTATTTTTTAAATTAATTGACGTATAGATTTTTGGAACAATTAAACTTCTATGTCTGGTAATACTATTCGAGTTCAGGAACTTTGTTTTCAATAAATTATAATGAAAGACTAGAGACTCAATTACAAAAAAATCCTTAATTTTTAATACCGAAATTGCACAACTTTCATTACCTAAAATAGTCCTTATTATCCTAGATTGTAGTGATTCTAATATTTTCATTGTTTCCATTGATATTAAGGGGTTACGCCACCCTGAAATTTTTAGAAAATCGAAGTTTAAGTTTTGTAGTCTCCGTAAAGTGTGTACTTCTCCGAATATTTTAAGCCAACTTCCAAACAAAAATTGCAATAACTGACGGAGTTACAGTGGTTTGAACGGAGCACTGCACAGCTTATGCCGCGCGACTAAACTCAACTTCTTTTGCGTTTTTCTCGAAGCAACGTTTTTCACGCTGGCGGAACAAAAATCTCGAAAACCACTGGTCTGATTTACTTCAAATTTGGTACACACATTCTTTATAAGATTATCTATCTTGTAGCATAAGATTTTATAGATACGCTTACCCATTTGTTTATTATTAAAGTTTTAAGCTTCAATTTTGTGAATCAAACACAAATTCTGAATAAAAATTTGAATTATACAAAAATGGGTAAGCGTACCGAAAAAATTCTATGCTACAAGATAGATAATCTTATAAAGAATGTGTGTACCAAATTTCAAGTAAATCGAACCAGTAGTCTTCGAGATTTTTGTTCCGCCAGCGTGAAAAACGTTGTTTCGAGAAAAACGCAAAAGAAGTTGAGTTTAGTCGCGCGACAAAAGCTGTGCAGTGCTCCGTTCACACCACTGTAACTCCGTCAATTTTTGAACTTTTTGTTTGGAACTTGGCTTAATATTTTATTTGTAGCCAAATTTAATATTTTTTATTTTATTTTAAGGCAATATTTTACTTTAAACCGCAAAAGAAGTATGAGTTTAGCCACGCGGTATAAGCTGTGCAGCGCTCCGTTCAAACCACCGTAACTCCGTCAATTCTCGGAATTTTTGTTTGGACCTTGGCTTAAAATATTCGGAGAAGTACACACTTCAAGGACACTACAAAACATAAACTTCGATTTTCTGAAAATTTCAGGGTAGCGTAATCCCTTAAAAGAATAAGGCGTAGAAAGATGATATAAACATCGAGGAAGACAACGAAAACGACCGAGAGCAAGCTTACCGTCGGGATCGATTGCTTTTTTAGTAGCTTCAGGATTCTTGTGATAGCCGTTCATTAGAAACGGGGATTTCACGGTTAGTTCTCCCGTTTCGTTTGCACCCAGGGTAACGCCCGTTTTCATGTCAATTATCTTGATTTGTATCCCTCTACAAACGTATCCGGAGGAACCTGGTTTGCTGGTTTTCGTTTGAAATGAACACACTCCTCCTATGTCGGTAAATCCTGTGACGATATTCGCGTAGGGTTATTTTAATTAAACGTCATTCGTGTTAAAATGTGTTCAAACGCCTTTTGTCATGCTTACCGTAACAATTTATAATTTGAGTGTTCGGTAATGCTCTAGCAAGGGCCTCCTGATGCTGGGCCTTGATGGACGCGCCACCAACTAGGACTTTCTTTAAAGATGGAAGGCGATACTTCTCCAAGTATCCTAATTTCATCCATCCTATCGTCACGCAAGGATCGGCCGCGAAACGCGTCACCTGTACATCGATAAATGGGATAAGTTAAGAGGTGTGTCTTCCTTCTTACATCAGAGAAAAAAAAACTCAATGACTTTTGTTAAGTATCGTAAAGAACCATGTGTTAAATACAGGGTGTCCCGTAACTTGTGTAACACTGGGAAATGGGGGGTAGCTGGGATGAATCTGAATCACTTTTTCCTTTACCAAAATGTTGGTCGCGTCTTGATTTTTAAATTTTAATTTAAATTGAACTTAAATTTAAAACGATGTAACATTTGCCGTACGCTTCCCTCAATATCCACGCTTTGCCAATGCGTTTGTTCGCGGCTATGGTCGAGCACGGTAGAGAGACAACGCTCTTGCAGTCGTGCGTGCGAGTTTTACGCGCTCTGGATGGCCAACGTTTTTCGTTAGTAATTCAAAAATGAAAGCGCAACCGACATTTTGGTAAAGGAAAATGTGGTTCAGATTCACCCCAGCTACCCCCCATTCCCCGGTGTTACTCAAGTTACGGGAGACTCTGTATAGATTCATCAAGTTGATAGCCCTAATACTAGTATTAAAAAAATAAAAATTCCGTAACTGTGGTACCGAAACTTATGTGTTACCCAAATGTGGAGGACGCAACGATCGGACGTGTTAAACGCGTTTTCCCGATACCACAATTTCCAAGGTTACGAAAGTGCGTAAACACGCTCTAACGAACATTTTTATCAGTTCAATTAGATTCCGAGTTATCGACGAAAGTGTAACGCGGTAACGGAAAGTATATTTACTAAAAAAACCGATTAAGCCCTTAAGTTCTGTGAAAATTATATATGTACAGAATTCGGGTTGTCAAGCCGACTCTCTATTATATTTTCCAAGATATCAGTGGTTAAAATTGACGAAATTATACTCTGGGAACGTATATGCGAGCTGTAAGCATCATGTTTCCTCTAGAAGCAATTTATGATAACATCTTAAGCTGTTTCCAAAGCAAGCATACTTGTATCACTTATAACGTGTACAGGTGTGTTAACCAATTACCCAAGTATGCGTTTGTTGTTTATGAAGCAAGCACATTTATGTGCTCGGTTAAGTAACTCAACCTTCTAAGGTCATGAACAATTCAAAATAATTGTTATCAATAATTACTCGATATGTCGCAATTAGTATTACAAAATGGTTAATTATGTTGAACTTGTTCAAACAACAGGTACACTCGTGTGTTTTAAAACGCACACGGGTGCGTTAGTCAAGCGCATGAGCATGCTCGCTTCAGGGACGAGTTATACATACTTGTGCGTGTAATTATCACACCTGAGCATGTTAGAAGCTCGCAAGCGTGTTTCCTCAATGTATTCAATGTTTTGTTTAACTAGTAATTTCTCAGTGCACGTTCGAAATGTGCTGGAAACTATAACGCGTAACGATAGCCAAAAACGGATTAAGCCAATGCGAAATTTCGTTAACTTTAAATCCTTATACATCGGAAACTGTAATATAGCAGCGGCTTCTGAATTCTAATTCGTATTCAGCGATTCAAAACACAGCTGATAGACTAACAATAAAACTCGTAGCGCAAAATTGATGTTTTCGACCCCAGGTATATTAGTGAAAAATGTTTGTGAATATATTTGCGAAAAATTACCTCCGCTACCACTCCATGAACGTTGCCAATTAACTACAAATTAAACATACTTTCACGCGCGATAAGACCGGTAAGCGAAAGCACCAAATTTCGTCCCACTACATTTAATATTTTTTTTATAATCAATTCTGACAGATCGAAAATTTGTTGGTCCAACGAGGCAGAAACTCTCCTTAACGCCAACGCTAAGGCTAACGTTAAGAGCTGCCAAACCAGTCACGTCGACTTGTTTTAAATATTCATTTTAGTATTAACATTTTTTATCTCGAAAAACGTGTACTTCGAACTAGTATAAATATTTACACATTTTTTAAAGATACAAAAATTCAAAAAGATATGAATAAATATTTTCTTTTTCGCAAAACGTATTTTATAAATAATCTTTGCTTCTTGTAGAAACACGTACAGTAACACCCCCTTTAAAGCTGTTTCGTTTAACGCTGTATCGGTATAATAATATAATACATGTTACAAAATAAAATAATAATGGTACGTTTTTTATTTACCGTCCGATTTCACGCATCTCTATTATTTACGCGTTACAACGACATTGTTTAACGCCGTTTGATTTAGCTCTTTCTTTTTTGGAGTAGTTCATAAACTTACCCCGTACTTCTGAATGTACCCTATTAGCCCCAGATCATTGTCTTCATCGGGAACGAGGATTGCTATCGTACACGTCAAAACGGACTTGATGTACATTCCGAGACTGTAATTCCAACGTATAGTTGGCAGCCACATGCTAATCATATCCTCTGGAGGGACATTCTCCTCGGGTCTCGTGTTATGAATTATGCAAAGCTGAGACAATTCGGTTCCTTTTGGAAGACCCGTAGTTCCCGAAGACCACGCGATCGTTGCTACGTCGCGAGAGCTCTTCATCGGCGTGCAACGAAAATCATTTATCTCTGAGTGATCGACGCTAGCGATGATATCGTCTAACGATTCGAATCCTTGCGATTCACCAATCGCGATTACCGTCACGTTTAAGTTCTCATACTTAGCGGCCCGCGCAATATTCTCGGCTATGAACGCGTTCGCGAAGACCACCTTTGGGGTTATTAACGAGATAAAGTTGCGAGCGGACCCTGAAATTGTTCATTACTTATTCTGATTAGAGTGTACCGTCAACTTCATCTAGCGCAGCGATGTCCCACCTTTTACCATCCCTCCGCCAGATTCGAAAAAAATATAATAATTCCAACGATAGTTGTTGAGCAAAAAGGTTAGTAAATAATGTACGACATATTAGGATGTCCAAATTGGCGAATGAAAAAAATACCGTGACATAATAATCAGTAACTTTTTTTCGATCAGAAATTTAAAATAAAAACGCAATGTAATTTTTTGAAGACGTTCTATATGCTTATATAAACAGTATCATGTGACAATGTTTTCAATAAAAAGTATTATAATGCCAAGGGAATAAAAATAAAAAACCAAAATGGATTTAAATCTGAATGTAGTTCCGTTCGAAATAAAGCAAACTTACTGACGGACAAATCGTGATCCCAAGCACAAATTACACCGCCGATGAAGGCAGTTGCGAACATGGGTACTCGCGTTTGTAAATTGTTGTCTGTACAAATTCCAATATTGTCGCCTCGTTGTACGCCTTGTCTCTTCAACCAGATAGCACATCTTACGCTTTGCTCCCTCAATTCTTCAAATGTACTCTGTTTTCCCGTGACTGCTTCAATCTTGCGAGAGTTTCAGAACGATAGAATTAGCCAACGGTAACGATGATTCGATAAGAATTCTAAATTTTATCGATATTACCTGACAAACGAAGTCCGGTCTGCTTTTAAGCTTTTCGAGAATTATCTCTCCGATGCTAAGACATTTTTCGGGAACGGGCACGTCCTTTCCTACTAAGATTTTGTTTTCGATCCTGAATTCCGGTATAACCTGACGAACAATATTTTTTTTTAATAATCGAAGCCTGTTCATTCTATAACCATATATTACGATTTCAACATTATTGGGAAGAAATCTATTAAACCTTTTGTGATAGGTATACTGCGCATGTTTATGCAAATTCAGACTTTACGCGAGAAACTTCTTTCGTCGTTAGAGGTTCTCGTAAATGGATTTTCTTTTACCTTACATTTTATATTACACATGGCCGATTCCACGCCAAATCCCGAATATTAAAGAATACAAGAATTGAAGTTACCGATTCTCTTACCTTTGCCATTGTCGAGTTGTCCATTGACTGTCGGCAGATCGAAGAAAACTACGTAGAAAGTTTGTGGAAAGTTTGTTTTAAAGGTGGATTTGATAAGGTTATCGCCGATTAACTATTTCAAGAATATGAATACCATTTCACCGTCGCACAGTGGTGACAGTGAGTAGGGCGGTTCGACATTCGCATATAATTATTAATTAAGTCAATTATTTATCACAAGTCGTCCGATAACATGTGCGATGGAAATCCGATGGTATAACAAAGATCGATGTTTTAATTGCAATTTAAGATGTCGGCTATTCTGAAAAATCCCTTTCTGGGTCAATTAAATGCGAAAAGTTTACAAAAGGAAACACAGATAAAGCGCAATTAGGTTACGTGTAATCTATGAAAATGTAGCGCGTAGTCCGAAAGTCGAAGTACATCAAAGACACAACAGTTCTGAGAAAAAGAAATTAAATTTTTGATCATGTATGTACCTGATTATCGACAATTTAGTTTAATACATTAAATTAATAATGTAAATTAACATCTAGATCTAGACGTAGAATTTGGCGTGCTTCCGAGCTTTATTGTTATTTAATTAAATCAAACATTGTACGCTTACATACTGTTGTTAAACATTTCGCATTGAAATATCTTTAACTCTGGTTATATTAGTTTTCTTTTCTTAGTTAGATTCAGAAGAGGAAGATCTTTAACGAGAATTTTAGAGCTCGTTGAAACAGTTTATTTTTCAACGGTTAATCGCAAAAATGAAAACTGTTGTTATTTGAACAAAAATTTAACATGTCAATTATTTCGCAAAGTGTGCTCTTATAATACAATTCAATGCCAACGGTTTTTAATGGAAAACAGATAAACCGCAATTATTTTCCGTGTTATCTATGAGAACGACCGCGAAGTACGGAAGTCCATACCTAATAGCCCGTTTATGTGCGTAGTAGTTTAGTTGGTGGAGGTGGAAAACCGCTGTGAAATGCACACTGTAAATGATCAATTATTGCAATATAATGCAATTATGTTGCGAAAATGTGTGCAAATTTTCGTCACATCGAATACAACTGGGTAATTATATTTAATACATTTTTTTCATTACGTTAACCTTCTACCGCATAATGTTCCCAATTGGGAATATAAACTGTAAATTTTAATGTACGATTCCTTATGTATTTATACGCACGTGCAATCCACGGTGCTCCTTCTAGAAGACATTCTAAAACTTCAATTGGACCCCTGTACATACAATATCCACCGGAGACACCGGACGCCGAAAATTTTTAATACCACCAGTACATTCCCCTGCTGGTTCGATTTATCGGCCCTCCCGTTTGTTACTCTCGTTTCTCTCTATTGTCAGCTACGACCCAGCACGTTAATAACTTCGCGGTAAACGTCCCTATCTTTCGTATTTACTTATAAATAATAAAACAAAAAAAAATTAATTTCATATATTGCAGAATTACAACGCGAAGGCTTTCACTGATTACCGCATGTTCCATATACTCTCATATAAATATAAATAAATTCATTTAAATTCCATATAAATTCATTAACATTTCGTAACATAAGTAACATTTCATAGGGGAATCTATTCTGATTTCGCACCACCTCATGCAATGTTATGTACTTCTAATATAAAATCTCACTTTTTTAAAAACATTTTCTGGAACCGCTATAAATTGGTTTTGCAACAGAAGAACATGATATCAATGGAGTTATGCACATAATTATTCTTGCTGAATAATTTTTCAAAGTATTATCGCCCTTTTACAATGTTTTCTTATTCATAACTTAACTCAACCCATCAACGATACTTTCTTCTGTCTTCTGTCTAAGAAATCTAAACCATTACAGTCTAGACATACAATAAAATTGGCATTAGGCAGTAACACTGTTAAAATGGAAATGAATGCATATTAGGGGGACCACGTGACACGTTGACCGTGTAAGTCGTACAGGGTGCCGTGGCTCAGTTTTAAATAGTTTATTGAGAGAGACACAAGCAAAAAGTGGAAAATTAACCAGAGAAAAACTGGATAACACCAAGCATAAGGGGCAGAAAACAGAGCAAGGTAGAAAACAACAGCAGCGTAGAAAAAACATAGATCGAAAAAGCGGAATATAGACGCGCCAGGTGCTGAGAAGACCAAATGTGGGTACGTGGCAGCACGAAAAGACAAACATCAGGAAAGCAGATAAGTACGCAATAAGATCCGTTTTTCAATCGATAAACGTCTACTGAGTATAAAGCCGAATTTGAAAAGCGCACGTGTTACAGAGAAATATGGGGAAACTATTGATGGACTCTTGGTTGAAAGCAGGAATACTCCGGTGTTAATAAAACTTATAACTTTATTAACTCAAGGACGCGAAGTTAATTTTCACTTAAAATGTACCAATAGCCAATATAATTAATAATTTAAAGATAGCCTGACGACTGTGTCGCACGTAGTATTGCGCGTTTGCAGAAAATGTCCATCTTTACTGACTGGAATTCGGAGTAATTCTTGGTCTTTACTGATCGGAGTTTGGAATGATTCTCTGGAACGAAAGGATCTGTATAAATTAGGAAAACTAGGTTTTCAGATAAGGGTTATTCCGCGTCAAAAAACCACTTTATACACACATGGTCGAGAATTTTGATGAATTTTTGTGACCATGTAGTGCTCGTGGAGAAAAACATTTTGGTAAAAAAAAACTTCGAATTTTTTAAAACTTTTTGAGTTACAGGCTCTTAAACTTTTAGGTAAGGTTATTCTTAAAAGTTCATATCTCCCGAACTAATAACAATATCCCATTCCGTTAAATGCGCGGCTGCATTCATAAAAGATCAGACTTTCAATCAAAAAATACATGGTTGTTAGATAATGTTTATAAACATTAAAAAAGTTAATTTGAAAAAAGAGATTGCTCTATCTGCGAAAATAGGACAGCAAATTTTTTCGTTATTTTTTGACAATAACTGCGAAGCCTACACTAAAGAATGACGCAAGAAACTCGATGGTCGTTTTAAAACTTTTGGAGATATGATTTTTTATTCACCAGCGCGCATCTTAGAGGCAGTCCAGTCAAATAGTAGTTTGGAGTGGAAAGTTGTGGTGTAATTGTTTTTAGTGACTTACTTGATGTATTTCGGGGCGCTGAACACGAATCTGAAGTTGTCCAACAACATTTTTTACGCCAAGTATGACAAATCATCAAAAAACACTAAAAATAACAAAGAGAAAATTACCTACACTTTCATGTTCTTATCATTTTTTGGTGCGACATATGGTTACTGAGAAAGAGAAATAAGAGAAATAGATGGATGAAGGAGAAGTAGCAGGAAAGTTCCGGTCAAAGGTCGACAAACTGGACATTGGAAAAAATGTTTATTTTTCAGCATTTCCCACGCTTCTGGCGATAACGCGCCAACGGATAATTCCGTAAAAAAAGGTGAGAGAATCTGACCAAAATTTTCTGGACCAAAATCCGGTATGAATAAAACAACGTATCGCTCTACGGAAGGTCTTAAGGGCGTTGGATACACCCCCGTTTTGGAAGGGTTTACGCGGTCGGGTGCACAGGTCACAATTGTTAAGCGGAGAAACCACCCTCCAAAGTTTGACCACGACAGTGCTATCTCGTTAACTGTCGCATATAGAAGAAAATTTCTTCGGAAAGAATTACATGGTTTTTTACACTTAATTTCAGAGTGTTTATAAAATAAAAAAAGACATTTGTTTATAACAAAAAAAATGATTGTTCTTTTAGTTCGCAAATTTGGAGATTTTCAATGCAACATAAAAGACAGCAAATTTTGTTCCGAATCCATTGACATATTATTATAATGCATTTGTCTCCTACAATTCGGCAAATTTTGTATTATCATATGTATACCGCGTAGATCCGCTGAGACGAAATGGCACAACTTGATCTCAGGACTACTCGATCTCAGACAACTGGACCCCAAAATTAATACAGCGTGAATTGCACGCCTGAATGTTAATACATAATTTGCACAGAAATAACACGCTTATCGAAACATTCTCTCGGATAAATAAATTATTGTGAGATATTAGGTTTCGAATAACAAATTTCCGTTTTTAGGAAATTTTGTTTAAATAACCCTCAACCCGGATATCGTTAAAGTATGCTATCTTAGTAATTTATAGTTATAGTTATTTATCATTTGATTTACATTTCTTCCAATTATGAAAGAATAAACAATCCCTGATTTTACAACTTAATTTCTGATACTCATACGGCTGGTTGCGCTCGTAACTAACATAAATTTGTTATCCGAAATCTAAAAATTTACAATAATTTATTTATTTATAATGTATTTATTGATTTTTCGGCGTGCAATTTACGCTGTATTAATTTTGGGGTCGAACTGTAAGAATTGTAAGAAATATAAGAAATGTAAATCAAATGATGAATAACTATAACTATAAATTATTAAGATAACATACTTCAACGATATTCGAGTTAAGCGTGATTTGAAAAAAAAATGTCCTCAAAACATAAACTTGTTATTCGAAATCTAAAATCTTACATTAATTTATTTATCCGAGAGGATATTTCGATAAGCGCGGTATTTCTTTGCTAATTACTTATGTATTAACATTCAGGCGACAAATTCAAACTGTATTAATTTTAGGGTCGTATTGTTCTGAGGTCGAGTTGTTCTGAAACCGAGTTGTCCTGAGATCGAGTTGTCCCATTCTGTCTCGGCGGATCTGCTCTGCTCGGTATACATATTATGGTAATACAAAATTTGTCAAACTGTAGGAGGTAAATGCATTATAATAATATGTCAATTGTATCGGAAAAAAATTTACTTTCGTTTATGTTGAAAATCTCCAAATTTTCGAAATAAAAGAACAATCATTTTTTTTGTTATAAACGAATGCCTTTTTTTTATTTTATGAAGATTTTCAAACTATGTGTAAAAAAACCATGAAACTCTTTCCCAAGGAATTTTCTTCTATGTGCAACAGTTAACGAGATAGCACTGTCCTGGTGAAACTTTGGAGGGTGGTTTCACCCCTTAAAAGTGGATCTGCGCCGATAAAAAAATACGTGTCGTTTATTGTTTCGAGCTTAACAAGCCTGCCAAATTTCATTAAAATCGGACGCGGACACCTGGATATGTTCCCTTGTTAACAAGGATTCAGTCCTATTGACTCAATACACGGTTACTACTTTAGAGCAGGCTTGGGCAACCCCTGCTCATTGAGTAACACGGCAACCCGCCGTGCATCCCCACCATGCCTCCCGGTGCGTGTCTAAGAGTGGGACAGGTAGAGAGCGCTGTCCTTCTTTTCGTTCGCACGGCGTACAAATGCTGATGGGTGGGGGTACCGAAATCGCGTGAGGAGAGTGCATTTCCCCACCGTTGCCCAGGCGTCCTCTAGGGAATCTTTGCTTGATTCATAAAGAATAATGAATTGTACAGGACAAGTCTTCACATTGATTCATAAAAGAAATAAGGAGATTGTGAATCGTGCAGAGCTATTCTTCACTCTGATTCACGGTTGGAATTATATACAATGGAGCTCGTAGATTATATCTGAGCAGAGTAAAGCCTCACAGACGACCGTGGTAGAAGGATATGCTGTGCGGAACCACTCCTCACAGAATGAGCGTATACACGGAAATGGTTTATCGAGTGCGGATCAAGCTCACAGGTCGATTCACGTAAGCCAGCTGGTTTATCGAATGCGGACTTACTTGGCCCTCACGGTTCGACTTACCGGACATGGAAGCAGACTTCTCCCAAATCGCAACTCCCTTTTATACTAATTATAAGTGAATTGTAAAATTCCTGGAATCGAGGGCTGAATTGAAATCGCCACCCCTTTGGTCAGTTCACTCGCGACGCACGCAACCTATCACCCGCACTTCGCGGTGCACGCGGCGGGGCGTAGCGGCTGAAAATGGCACTTATGGTCAGTCGGTCGATATCGATCCACCGTGAGGTCGATGCCGACATGTCAAAAAGTGATGTACCAGGTTATGTGCACCGATGGTGAAGTGTTATAAATTCGCGAAAAATTTTGGTTCGGAGGACAACAATATTGTACTGACAAAGCGACCGTGCCGTGGCGTAGGAAAAGAATACTTTTTACCCTGTAAACTACCCCAACTACAATTTAGCTGTCCCTCGCGCAAATAGGACTCCTACTACTATGTTAAACGGCGGGCCGAAAGTCGGAAGTGGGGATAGGCGAACCCACTCTTGCCTTCGGACCGCCTGAGCTGCTAACTCGTGATCGGCGCACAGTACCTAGTTCGCACTAAAACCTACTCTACATTGGTTACTACATTGGTTACTACATTGGTTACCGTTACTAAATAGGATAATGTGACCACTTAAGGATATTGTAGGTAGAGTACTAAAAGCCGAAATCGGTGTAGTAGAGTGGATTATCACTGTGGTAGAGTACACTCTACTTACCTTTACCCCAACTATCATTTTTACTCTGCTCTACTGCTACCCTACTAGTATAAACAGGTTTATATTGGTAGAGTAGAGTAAAATGTTTACATATTATCACGTGGTTCGTTATTCGCGAAGAATTCTACCATCTGTCATATTGATAATTTATAAAATGAAGTGGTCTGAAAGTGACACGATCGCATTGGTTGAGATGTATGAAAGTCATGATTGTATATGAAACATTTGTTGCAAACATTATAAACGTCAACTGTACTCACCTCTACCAGATTACTAACTTTGTGTGGACGGTTACTCTACCAAAATTAGTAGAGTAGAGTGAGTGGGAAAAATATTGAGTAGGCTAGTAGACTCTACAAAATACTCTACCAATGTAGACTAGACTTAATAGTGCTGCATTGGAATTTTGTTGTGTGTTGTAAGGAATTCGAAGGTATGTAAGTTCGTGCAGTAGAGAGTTAATGCAAAACCACCATACTTATCGCCAAAGAGATTAAACAAATGCGCTGAAACATTTGACCCGCTTAATAAAGTTATATGAATCATGTTTATCATGTTTTTAAAAAATTATGTTAAGACGACAAATATGTAGGTCTCACGATGAAAAAACCTTAAAATTTGATGTACCGTGAACAAATATCGGCTACGGGTATCGAATATCGACGTTTGCCGAAACTTACGGAAATTGTTAGAATCGGCTCGTGGAATAACAATTTGGTATCGGATCGAATATCGATAATTTCCTGTTTTAGGAAACGGATATCGGAAATATTGATATTGGAAACTCGGTAATACAACTCCCAATGCGAGACTACAATTTTTGGGTCTGGGGCTGGGTTAACCCTTTGCCCTACACGATATCTGCCGATCGCGCGGGACATAGTAAACAAGAAGTTTGGTCACGCGCCGTGCTATTCAACTGTGCAGCCGTGTGCCCGAACTGGCGCAAGATTGAAGAAAAAAAGAAAAAACACAATCTATTATTTCAAAGTGGATAATGAATTACTAGCAATTTGTAAATGAATACTTATTGTTAACTGTATATACTTGATGTGAAATAACTCCTATCGCTGATTCAAATAATAATACGAGGCATTTTAAGCATCAATTCCTCACCACGAGTCAGACTCGTGGTTTTCGCTTATGGTACAAACTCTTTACCACGAGTCAGACTCGTGGTTGTAGGGCAAGGGGTTAATTAGCCGTTCGAAGCAGAAAATTTCATTTACAACGATTTTGTGCGAGATTAAAAATTTTTCGGATTGTATAAGCTCTATGACAGAAAATTTAATTTGTGGAACTCAGTTATTTATTGTGTATCAGTACGTATAAATATAATCGTAAAACGACCTTTGAATAAAAACTGAATGATAGTTTGCATTTTATTTACATGGAATATTACCGATTCTTATTGCGTTAAAACTGTAATTGTACTTTGCGTCACGAACACGTGGCAAATCATTCGTGTTATAGTAAGTTTATGTTCTGACTCGCAGTGCTATAGAGGATCTCGAATTATGACCGTTCGAGTTGCCAACGTTCGATCGTAGAGAGCAAGCAAATACAATCCTGACGGGGACCATCTCGATAGTCGAATCGATCGGTTCAGAAACGATCGAACCGTGGCACGGTTCATTCTCATATCTACCAGCCTATTACATTTTGCGCAACCCACGTCACGCGGTATTTATCGAGGTCGGTTTGAACTGCGTTCGAAGCGTGGGTCTTAACCTGTCACAATTCGATCGTAATTTTGCGATAAAGTCCGCTCTGGAATTCAGCTGGGTGATCGGCCACGAGAGAAATCGATTTCCTTTTGCCATTGGCTGTGACTTTTCCTTTTTTCGCGAGACTTTCCCTTCTAGTCGATGAATTTTGCGGGGGACAATAGTGCGCGATAAGAACGGAAGAATTATACGATCGAATACGAGCTATTCAAACCCTTTGCCAAGTAATATGTGATTGTCATTTTTGCAATTAGTTTTAAATCTTAGTTTTACATCTTCAAAATTATGATTTATAGAGAAACGCTTGTTACAAAGATATCGTCGGTAAGCCGGTAAAGTTGATCAATTTTGGGAAACCTATAATTGCCAGAATAACAAATTTTTTATTTGATTTTGATGTATCGATCCAAGACGAAATTGTCGATAATGATTGTAGATGGAATTAATTAAATATATAATATTTACATACGCACTTCGAGTTTGATGTGTTTCTTATTATTATTTTAGTTTTTCCGGAGGTAAATATTTAAATGTCTGAAAAGTTATAGAATTGTTATTGATATAGAGTTACATTGGCTTGCCCACATTTATTCTCATTCTTACTATTTTTGTTGACAATTGTCAGGTACTCGAACATTCTGACAAATCTTGACGATAGTATAATATTTACTGAAAATTCTTTTGAAATAAAAGAAAAATAGACAACCTTCTTATGGCGGAAAACACACAATGGTTTTGGTAGAACGTCAATTATCCGACGTTCAATCAGCATCAAAAGCAATTATTGCCAATTATCGATTGCCTGAAAGGTTCATTATGACACGAATAATGATAAAATAAAATAATTCACTTGCGAATAATCATTCCTCGGTGATAACAAAACAATAATATTTTATCAGCATTCGTATCAATAACGTTTCTCTATTTTTCGAACGACCGATTATCCGAATGATCGATTAACCGAAAAGTATTATCGCCCAATTATTTTTAATAATCAACGTTTTATTACATTATAATTTTCCAAATATCGTTGAAAATAAGTCCAGTATCGCAAAATATGCAGAACGTGTTTGTCATGCGTTATTAATTGGTATTTTTTAATATCATGAACCTAGCAGGTATTCTCTTATTTGAGCAAAACCCTACGACGATTGGTCTGAAAAATTTTTGGACGGCAAGAACTGTAATGGTAGATCCAGGTTGCGATAAATGATTAACCATCTACTATTTTTTGTCTGTGGCATGGTGAGGCAGAATTAATATAATAATTAATTAAATAATGATTAAATAATAATTAAGTCATTAACAAGTAAGTAATTACGTAATTAAATCAAATTTTTCTTAAATTCGCAGTACGTATGCGAGGGTACACATTGTTTTTAGTCATTAACTTTGCACTGCTCTTAATAAATCTAATGTTTAACATCGCATCGCAGCTCACAACGAATTTGAAAGTAATTTAGCAGTTGGTCCGTTCCATCTCGTTCCGTCTCTTTTATTACGGTATACGTCCATATTGTGGCCTCGTTTACTTCGTTCTAAGTCGGTAGATAAGTAAATATTTTTCGCATCCTATACAAAATTTGATAGCGTTTACGAACTTTTTGGAGTACTGGTGGGTATGAGCTTAAGTTTACGGGTAACCCTTGTATAACTCGGTACTTTTATAACGTTTCTTTTATAATGTTTCTACATAACGCTCAATTTTGCCTCGCACAACGCGAAAGCTTGATAATAATTTTTACGGAGAATTTGCAACATTAATAGGGCGCTGATGTTGCGCTTTCCAAAACCATGCGATACGACACAATAATAGACGACCGTATATTCACGGCAATTTCCTTTTTTCATTTACGTTATTATATTAAACTTACTTTTGGAATTTTGTTTTAATAAATTTTACGTTTTAATTATATCGAAATATACATATTTGGTGTTTTACTCCTGGAAAAAAGATATTTGAAACGTAACCCCTTATTTTGCACGTGAGATGAGTTTCCTCTAACGCAATTTACACGGGGATTACCTGTATACAACAAACAGAACATAAATAAATAAAACGAATAACATTTTTTTAGTCACCCCAGAAAAATTGTCTGGTAGGTAATTTAAGTGGAAAGTACATTTTAATCAGTCGTTAAGATCGCTCAGGCATACGCGCATTCCATTCTGAGAATAGTCCGTATGTCCGACGAGCATCGATAAAGAATGGTATGTCTTATCAGGGAACGCCTCGTTGCGATACAACGAACTCTTTCATCTACCGACGCTAATCTGTTTTTACGTTTCCCCGGTATGCGATGCTCGCGAAAGAACTCGCGAAGCACGCTTATCACGCGATGGCAATTACGCAACTTTCCCATGCCGCGAGAAGAGTATCGTAAACGGTAGTCGCGGTGGCAGCCATTCTCTCCCGCTAAAATCTCGAAGGTATTAACGCCTCATTATCCTCGTACCCTTGGAAACAATTTCCAACCGCACTCGGTATTTACGGCTGATGGGTATCGTTTTCATTTTCCGTTAACCTTCCGCGCTCCCATACTTTCCCGCATTTTCTCGTCCGAGCATAAGGCCCCTATTCCACTTCGCGTAGTTACGTGAGTTGAATTCTGTTTCGGTTCGTTTAGCTAATTCGCAGGCTCGATAAAAATCACTTACCTCTTTCTTATCGTCCGAATGCCAAGAGTTTCGAATTCCTTCGAGTCGCGTCATAATCGACTCTGTGGTTGTTAAAGAAGCAGGGTTACGTAGCTTCATTTTTTTATAATCGCTCGGTAGCGACGAAAAATAAATAGCGATATGTATATGCATATACAGCAAGTCCAAGGCGACGGAGCATTGCTGTCTTATTTTTATAACAAACTAATCTTTCCTAAGAAAACAAAATTAATCATAATAATGAACCGTTCTGTTGATGTACAATAAATAAAGTTGCATCATGTCGGATCCGTTTTTCGTTTCTCCTGAACAATTATGAAAAATGTATCTATAAAATAACGTTGTATATGTGTGATAGCCACTAGAATTTGATTCGTTCAGCGTTATATAAAAACTACAGTTTCGTAGTACGTGTTTTAATGAATACGATTATGAAACAAAATGTTATAGATATGTGTTGAATGTATATTATACAGGGTGTTCCACCTAACTTAGGGATCGCAAATATCTTGCTTATTTCTCAGGATAAAAAAAAATGTTAGAGGAAAAAGTTATTGTATCCGAGGGGGCAAATATTCCGATTGTTAAAAAACTTTGTTCAAAGTCATTTTTTTCGAGACTTCAAGGTCATCGGTGTTCTCTTAAACGGAACCATATATTTTTGTTATCATACAATGATAGCTGATGTCAAAGCGAGTTCATCGTCCTATGACGCTATGACCTTCAAATGACCTTGAGTTCCATTTTGAGAAAACACCGATCACCTTGAAATCTCGAAAAAAATTACCTTGAGCAAATTTTTTTAACAATCAGAATGTATTATTTGCCCCCTCGGATACAATAACTTTTTCCTCTAATATTTGTTTTCATCCTGAGAAATAAGCAAGATATTTGCGATGCCAAAGTTAGGTTGGACACCCTGTATATCATTTACTGTCCTTTAATATTCTATAAAAATAATTCGAAGTACGTAAAGATATTTTAATTGCCCTTTGTATTTATGCAATTTTATGTCATAACTCTGCTCATCGTAACAGGGTGCTCCGAGACTGCAGCTTTCATAACGCTGAACCAATCAACTTGATTTATGTACTTACCTTTGAGTTTCGCTTAACGCGACACGAGTTTGTCTAGTTCGCACTGCGTCTGAGTTTCTTATAACGCTGTTTCCATATACACACTAATTTCGAGTGACTTATAACGTTATTATCTACAACGGGGAAGAAATGATTATAATCGCGCTATTTGAAGATGGACAGTGTTTACCCGAAACAACACGCTCGACTACGTATGCGGCTGATCGATACGTTTTCTGTCCGAATCAAAAACAGATTTGTTCGAAACTGTTTTGTTCGATCATGCGTGCATGACAGGCCTCAGAAATCGCTTATAGTACGTATATCGCAACGTTGACTGCTACTTCTTGCAACTTCGAAGGATTCTGAATAGAATGCCAGGTATTGTGATTTAAGCAAGGAGTACCGCATCAAACTGTAGAAGCAAGGAGCAATGTCTTGGCAATTACTTGCGTTGAGTTTTAACTTTGCGTTTATCAATACATTTCTTTTCTCTTCTCTCCTGCCTACTCTCTGAACGTGCAATTTTAAATTCAACCACTTCTCGGGACTCCTTGTCCAACGACATGGGTTCCATTCTCCAGCCGGATTCGGACGTTCGCCATAATCTCCTATTAGAAATACCTGGAGTGAGGTGAGTAGGTGGAAGAGGTAAGGGTCTCTTTTGAAAATAAAATATAAAAGTCGATGTGGGTATCGAATGTCGCAAATTACTTGGAAAGCAGTAAGTATACCGCATATACTGGCATATACCGTCCATTAGGGTACCGATCATAATCGATAATCCTCGAACGAACGCTTAATATCCTTCAGGGCGCACACAGTGTATCGAAAGAATATTGAAATATTAAAGGGCCGGTGGGAATTACACGGTTAACGACGACGGATACAATGTAAGAGCGTAAACGATCGACGCAATTCCCGGGCCTCACGTGTAACGTATGCGAGCGAATTCGATTCTTTTTGTAGGCACGCGAGCGAAAGAAATTTGCTCGACCGATCGAGTAGTCGATCCAGTTCGATGATTATCGGCTTCTCCATAAAAGCGATGAACATAAAATGTCGGTTAACTCGCGAGCTCTCTTTCTCCCCCCCACGCTGCATTCCACCGTTTTCATTTTTTTTTCTTTCCTTTCACGTTGCCCATCCTTATGCCAATCGTGTCCCTAACGTCCACTATAAAAGCTACCTAATGAGGGACTTTGGGTCAGACATAAACGATTTGTAATATCGAGCTATTCGCCGAACGCTTCGCAATTAATGGCCATCATGTCAGATTGCCCGGTGATTCTACGTGGGGGACCATTTTGCCGGAGCCTATTTTTCAGCTCGAGGAAACTGCAGTTTGTGTTCTACTCCCGCGACGGAAAAGTATATTCGTTACGTGTTCGATCGTTCGCCGTTACTTCCTGCATTGGTGAATGCTAAAACCGTAAGTATATACTTTGGGTTTCCTTCGGCTTTTGGGGGGGTATTTTTAAAAAACGGATAATCCTTCGCATTTGTGATACTTGTCGCGTGTAAAAGAAAATGCGATCGTGGATCACTATACATATATCAAGAATCTTCTTGTTATCGATGTACAAAAAAATACTTGTATTTGTCGGTGATTATAATTAATTAATTTGAATATATGAGAACTTCGATGATGTTCGCGATACATCGAGTTCGGTGATCGGACGAATGTTTTATACAAATTTTCGTTGTAACTTGAAGTAAGTGTAAATCGCAAACTGGTGCCGGCGCACAGAAACCAGTATTTTTCAGTTTTAGTAGCATAATCGAAACCCATACCGAGTGCGTTTCCATGTTTCGATACGTTATTGTGATCCTAATATGGGTATACTAACTATTAATCGGTATAGAAACCATTAAATGGGTTAGATTTTTCCTCTTCTTAAAAAATATTACATTGAAACTTAAATCAACGGTTTTCAAGACCGTCTAATTCATTTTTTATCAGCTTTATGTCAGCGAATAATCGTTTTTTTTTTGTGGTAGAAACGTTACTAAAAATGTTAACCATAATTTTCTATTTCTGTTCGTATACACCACCGTGACACTCTACCCGTCTCTGCGATACCGCCTGCTCTACATATCTACATATATGCTACACATCCGTGTATACTTAAGTCGATTATCGATACTATACCATACGTCCGAGTGTCGTGACTTTGTCGCCGCATAAAATTCACCCGATGCGCATAAGTACGTGCGTGTGGTCGTGCCCTGCGTGCGCGGGTCTGTGGCCAGTGTAGATAATGGGCCCTTGCGTGAGACACGTCCCTGAAGAAAATGAATGTACGAGTGCGCTTCGAGAAAAAGATAGAGAGAGGGATGAGGGCAGAGTGAGTGGAAGGACGGAGGGTGAGAGAAGAGAAGTTAGGTTGTCAGGGTTGGGGGGCACGGAGAGATCGATAGATCGAGCTGCTCTATCGATCGACGCATTCGCGTAATTGGATCGGCGCTTTTAATGAGCACGTTCCTGACCGTAGTATTATATCGCGTTATACGCGGGGTTAAGTCTGCGATTGTATAACGTGTACCGTGTACGATTATTCTCCAGCTACAACGATCGGAATCTTCCGCCATGCGGACGCGCTGTTATTAAATTTCCATCGTTTCCAAATCGAAAGAGTTCAAATCACGAAAATCAATGAAGGCGGCAGCGAGGTACGCCAATAAACCTGATCAATTTTGTCTCGTACAACGCGAAAGCATCATAATCATTTTTATGGGGAGTTTGCAACATTAGTTGGGCGCGCACTGATGTTGCGCTTTCCCAAACCATGCGATACGCCACAATAATAGAAGACCGTATGTTTACGGCAATTTCCTTGCTTTATGTACGTAATTACAACGAATTTACTTTTGGAAATTGTTTTTTAATATAGTTTACTTTTTAATTCTGTTGAAATATACATATTTGGAAATCGGTTTCTGGAAAAAACAAATTTGGAACGTAACCCCTTATCTACACGAGAGGTGAGTTTCGTCTAACGCAATTTATACGAGGATCACCTGTATATAACAAACAGAACATAAATAAATAAAAGGAATAACATTGTTTGGTCACCCCAGGAAAATTGTCTGGTAGGTAATTTAAGTGGAAAATACATTTTAATCAGTCGTTAAGATCGCTCAGACATACGCGTATTCCATTCTGAGAAATCAATGAAGGCGGCATCGAGGTCCGTGGAAAAAGGGATCGCACCTGGGAAAATAAAGTTTAATATTTTCAATCTCAAATGTAATATAAACGACACGAACGATCGAATAGGAGAATTAAAAAAGATTGTTAAGCTAATCAAAATGACATACATTGAAGGGGAAAAATGCATTGTCAAAATTCGGATATGTATAATACTACGATCTTTAATTTTTTACAATTTTTAAGTTTTATGAAATTAAATGCCGCACCTTCGTAGTAAATCGTTTTGGTGAGACCAAAATGCTGGTTGTTGTATCGATGTTTCTTGGATGTAAGGTTTTACAATCTGGCGGGGCCCTAGTTTGCGGTTTATGCTAAATTTGAAGGATACGGATATCGGTTCTTTTCCCGTTGGATCACGAATTCCCAATATGCACCTGGAGATTAGCATTAGGTAACCGTTACACGAAGGTGTTGTCCATGCCTGTTCCATGTATGCATCACTGCACCTGAGAAGAAAACGGTGAAAGTTATTAAACCATTCAACTTTTGTTTATTTTTTTGTACCTTTACCCAGGAACGACAGATATACATACAGTTCATTCGTTTTGCGTGGCACACTATAGCGAAACAGTTCTTTACTAACATCGATCTTTAGACAAATTTCCTAAAGCAATCCCATTTGTCTTGCCACTTTGGCGAACTTACGTTTAAGTTGTATCGAAGCATGGAATTTTAATGCGGGCCCGATAGGCGTTTTGTTTTTAAACAGTTTTATGTCTGTCCGCTTTGCGTAAACGTTGTTCTCGATCGCCGACATTCCTCACGCAAACTGTTTTGCTTGCCGCTGGCAGTTTGTGCATAATCATTCGTAGTGGAATTGGAATAACGGAAATTAGAAATAAAAATAGCGCGTGAAACGATGCTGTGCGATCGAGGAGTTACTCGTCGACTCGTAAGAGACGAATGCAGTGCCATCGGCGGTTAACCATTGATTCACTTGCGACACAAACATGGTGCCATCGCTATGGGACATTTCTAACCCGGACCAGTTGTGCGCCGGGAACAAGTATTACTGACTTAAACCTGACCGCAATTCTTTATGGGTAGAAACTTTTCAATTTACCGTTAACGGCAAATCTTTTGACTCACTGTATCTCAATTTCAATTCAAGAAACAAAGGATTTTACTAAAAGTTCTATAATAAACTCCCAGATGACATAATCGCGTGGGTGAATGATACAAATATTTTAGGAAGGTATGCGCTTATTATTGTGAAGAAAATGTGCAGAATATTTATTATAAAATATTTATTTATTAAAGAAAGTACAAATGTTGCAATCTAATTCGAATTCGCAGAAGATCTTAGATCTACATTTGGTTGATGCAGAAAAGTTTACTGCTGATAAACCTCTATACGAGAGGCCGAGTGGTTGCAGTTACACCACTTTGCCTGTTAACGAAACAACGGATTCGTTTCCAGGCCAATATTCTTTCGCCAGTTTATGGTAGAAATGATGAGTTATGATTTCATTCACTTTGCCTTTAGATTAATTGATTGTTTAAGAATTGCACACCGCACTTACGTAAATTTGGTCGAAAAGTGGACTTGCACCGCTTTGCCTTTACCCCCCCTCTCCCCCCCCATATGTATATGAATGTGTTTACCAATACATATTGTTACGGACGGTACGCGAACGAGACCGCAAAATAGGCATTTTTAAGAAATAATGTTTATTGCCAAAATATAAGTAGCACAACCGTTCCTTCCGAGAACTCGAATATAACAACAACTATTTATAATTTGAATCTCGGCGTCCGGCAACTAACAACTGCCTAACGGCAATGCCGGACGCCAAGAAGGCAATGAAATACATAGACATTCGTAACAATATGTTTTAGTCTTTTCTAATATAAAATTTATATTTCGAATGTGTAGAACTGGCCCGGGGTCGAAACGTCCCAAACTCTGATGCCACCACATTTACATCACCAGACATTAACGCGTTAGCGCTCGGAAAAGACAATTTTCGGGGGTATTATCGACATATTCCTTCGGAACTTATACTCCGAATTCTTTTCCCCTGCAAATGCCAAACAAGAACTCTCTCGTTTATCCGCCCACGAAGGGAGCGGCACTTTGAGCTTCTCCCTTCACGGCGCGTCTGGTACCCCATAAACAATTACGCAACTTGGAAGCTCTCATCGGATCCCCGAGGTAGCTCAAGGCGGGACGCACTCGCACGCGAAGATCTACCGTAGCTGTAGGTCGGTAGGTAGATAGGTAGGTAGGTAGGTAGGTTGTAGGTAGGCAGGATAGGCAGGAATCGTCGCGGCAGCTGCAGCTGTCGCAGTAATTTGCAATCCGCGCCGTTCCACGCTACCTTGCACGCTCGAAAGGGGAGGTTTAGAGTTTAGAGCCGGTTGATGAGCCCTTCGAGCACTACGCGTTCCCTTTCCGTACACCTTCGGCGAGCACGCCACGCTACGAGCTCGATATATATCATTCGGCCGGGTGAGTCCTTAGGGCGCCCTTAAGTCATCGTGTTGGAGAAAAACGTATCTTTACGACGGCGCGACTAATTTGCCTTCTCGCCGCAACCCGAGTTTCTTTCCGAGACTCCTAGGGCGAATCGCGATTTTGTTCCGGCTGGATGGGGAGGGGAATTTCAAGAGTAAATTACCGTGTGCACTTGTCTTCCTTCAAACTTTCAGCGTTCGCTTTTAGTAGGCATTTCATGCTGATGTCTGTGTAGAGATTCGGAATGAAATTGTTAGGCATATGCCAATACGAAATTCTTTCGCTGTGGAATTCTCACACAAGATTAACGTTTCTAAAACCGATACCGAATTCTGTAGCCGATACTAACGGTTTTCGCGAGAGTAGGTCAAACCGATATTCGTTACCTATGGTGCCCCATAAAGAATTACGCAATTTGGTGTGTCGCCATAATGGAAGGGATTATGATATTGTTTTAAGTTTGCGCTAAAACTTTATTCAACTCGAGATTGTTCATGTACATTGCAGAACCCTTTGGGTGGTAAAAGTGGCGAATCAATATTCTCCATGAATATTGTACATACTACTAATGGAACTTTTGTCGGTTGCTTCATTTTGAGTGCATGTCCTGAAAAAGAACCGATGCCCGATGAACCGATACATTCAGAATTGACCGATATTTAATATCCGTTCTGCTATTCACCAACCCTAAGAATTATCAACTGACGAATTCCAAATCGACAGATTTGCCATCAACGGTAAATCGAAAAAAGTTGTTTACCGATAGTGAATTCGGGTCAGATGTAAGCCAAAAATATTTTTCTAATACTTATTCTTTATATTTCTCTTTCTTTGTTTAAAGTATTTTTGTACGCGTTATAGTTCGTAATTGTCAATATTTCAAATGTTGAAGAAAGCGTGGTAAACATCATACAATTTTTATCTGGTAATGCTTTGCTGAAAACAATGGTTCAAATTCGAAAAAAGTGCACGACCTTCGCGAACAAACTAGTTACCCAGTTTTTAAATTTGGCGAGTTCCTAACTTTTCACTTTTCGTCGAATTCGTAACGTACCAAGTTCCATTTACGTCAGACCAATTGATTAGTACACTCGAGAACTAGTTCGCTTTGACGTTACAACCATTCGCAGGCTATGTGTAAACTGATATTGTATGATAGAGTGTACTAGTAAACTGGTGTATTTCTACTATCTAACATATGGATCTAGTTTAGTAATATTGTTTACCATCATCTAATAATTACTCCCCTGGCAGCTTACAAAGTAAGAGGTATTAATACCCAACCCTCGACCCGAGGGTTGTGCATTTTATACGTACTGGGTCGAGTGTCCTCAACGAAGGGCTGGTTGAGATGTTTTGAAGTTGAGTTACTGATCCGTTCGCGACACGTGCACGAAAGCTAAAATTTATCAAGCAAATATGCTCTCCTTAGCAAGCAAAAATGAAATCTCTTCTAAAATCATTTTCTTTCGGTACTTATACCCTGAATTCTTTTCTCCCGCAAATCCTAAACAGGAACTCTGGAAGAACGTGTAAAACGCACAATCGCGTGTCTAAACATTTATCTGAAGAACGTGCCCCTTACAGTGTACATCATTTAACCTCTTACAATTAGCTACTATACGCCGTTATGTGTTGTTTCTGCGTAAAACAGTACTATATGCATTATAGCGGCTTGATCTGTGTTTAGACCAGTGTAAACTATCACCTCACCGCGTGCGATATTCATTTCATTTCACATTTTTTCGTCCACATGATTCATAATAACATCAAAGCTATCTTTAAAGAGTATCCGTGCCAGAGATAGGGAGGAAACATCCTTTTTACTATTCGATACACCAGTAAGGTGTTTCATGATACCTTATTGCTTTTTTCAAACTCTTTATACGAAAATGTCTAAATAAAACTACAATACATTATTGACCATACGGAGACACAGCGCCGCGGAAAGCGCAGACTTAACAAAGAGGTTCATTATTCTGATAAAATCGTTTTGCGGACGGTTTCCTTGGGAAATTCATATCTTCGTTTAAATTTGGTTTCTACATAAAAGTCCATCGGATTTCCTAGTCCTCGAATACTACTTCTTCTGCAAATAACTAAGTCAAACAAATCCCTTCATTTTGCAAAATTATATGTACTTTGGTTCGAGCCCTTTCAAGCCTTTGAGGCACCATTGAAGCTCCCTCGGATATTCCTTCTACCGAAGGGCCCTGGAGGGTTGACTGTCGATTACACGACGCTGCCCCCACTCGTGGGCAATCATGTGGGACGCGCTACCCTTAAGGATTAACTGTCAGTACTGCTTCAAATGTAATAATAAACTATTCCACTTTTTTCCTAGAGAACTATCCTGCCAGCCAAGTTAAATTTATCCAAGTAGTGAGCTGGCAATGTCAAACTTGGACAACTATTGAACTAGTCAAGACAAATTTGTCCACCTAGCGAGATAGTGAAGCCAAGTTTGCCCAAATAGTGAGCTAGCAAAGTAAAATTTGTGCAAATAGTAAACTAGCGAAATCAAATCTATCCCAAACCTGATCTAGCTTACAATTACGTTATTATTTATCATTCTCTTATAATTAATCATTGGCTACTCGTAAATTATAGTCGTGTAATTAAGCGTAATTAGTTTTATCAGCAAGCGATGCTGCAAGTAACGCGCGGACCAATAACGTAGTGATACACGAACCAAGTAGTCGCTAGTACATTAGTATCCTGTCGCTTGTTCCATTATGTGACCTAATTGCAAGCCTTGCCGTTCCCGGGAATTTCTGAGATTGCGCTAATTCAATCTCAGAATCTCGCGAATCAGCATTAAAAGCATACCAGTGAAGTCGTGCTTTACGAATTGACACATTTAGATTTACTCGGATAACGCTAGTTCATAAACCACTATTCAACAATTATAATGAGACAGCGTACTAATTAATCCATAAATTAGCCTCGCGTCGGCGACCCTGTGGAACGTTTCCTCGTTAGCACTTCTTTCCATCTAACCCCATCCCACTTGAGAAATCTAAAGCTCAGACGTGATCCAGCAACGAATAAGGTTCAAACGGCGAATATATTTCCCTGTACTAGTATTCCTTTGCACGGGATAGGAAAACAGAATAAGAGTAAGAGTAAAGTTTATTATGGAAAGGAAGTCGGTGAGAGAGAGGGGGGGGGGAGGGAGGGGGGTGGGAGGGAGGGGGGGGGGAGGGAGGAGACGGAGGAGAGAAGAGATAGAATGGGCAGAAGTACTGTTACTCGGACAAAGGCTGCCCACGTTTATGGTCAGGATGCTATAAAGGCGCTTGCTTCGCGCACACCCAGTTCTTCCTGCAGTTTATTGCTATTGGAAACGGTTCAGGAAATCTCATTGCTAACGTAATGCATTTATGGAATGACGCCTTCATTTTTGCTTATCTCCTCTCTCGTCGATGCGACGATTCTCGTTAAACCGTTATTTTATTTCACTCCGCGCGAACGCGATCGCAAAACAATTTGCTTTAACACCGTTTGCTCGTCCTTTGCTTCGATCGATGTCGATCTCCCGCTTCTCTCTTTTTTTCATCTTCTTTTCCTGCCGATCGATATGCACGATCTAATAACGCTTCATCGGCATACGAAGGTCGCCACGCGAGTTTCTTGCAGCGGAATAAGTCGTGATCCCGTGCTACCAGGGGATACCAGCACGTACGTTCCTAGCATTGCGCTACTGTCATTAAAAATCCTATGTATCGTTATACCGGGAACAATCCGTTACTCCGCGGCGCCATGTGGAAGCAAAAAGCACGTCGGGAGATGCCGCGGACCCTCTACTCAGAGTCTGCCGATTGGAAGCAATTTTCTTATTGGCTCCGCTATATTTCAGTATGATCGAAGCAGGGAAGGAGTTTCCTGTTTTGCAACGTGAGCTTATTTGGATGCCGATCGTCGCAACCGAAATTTGCGATTCGTTTCTGTCGTCGATCGGGATTGCAAGCGATTCCTTGCATTAAAAAATCCGTTTTTAAGCGAAGCGTAAGGGCTCTTGTTAACGAACGTTTATTTACCGGATACCGGGCCGCCCGGTGCGGCACGGATCTCCTTGCCTTACCTTGTAGAAAACAAAGAACATCAATGTCATAACGGATCGGTATCCGGTAAAAAACGGCCATTAATAAGAGCCCTAACGATCAGAGGCACCATAACTGCTCATTTTGTACTTGTCGGTTATATTTGTAATTATTGACATGGCGGAATAAATTCTCTAGTCTGTCTTTGATTCTATACTTTGGAATAAAAATAATTGTCTTGACTCTACAGTTTAAAGAGAATAAGAACGGTATTATTTTATACCGTAAATGAAGAAATTCAAAATTATTGTTTAGATCTAGAAGTTTACTTTTCAAATAAGGCTTTGCTACTTGTCTTTTCCGATTTTTCAAACTACTTCAACCATTGGAATTTGCGTTATCCAAAGTGCGTGTCCGTTACTCGCCGTTTGTATTTTACTCCGAACGTGTAAAATTACAGAGGCAAACGTGAGGAGGTCTCGCCCGGGAGAGAGCCTAACAATTTATGGATCCAGCAAAGGTCCGAGGTGAATCGCGGACCGATCGTTGTTTAGATCCTGGCTCCGTTGAAGATCAACCGAAGTTCCTAATCTTCGTTAGCGGGTAACAACCGAGCCGCGTTGTCGTCGACAAGATCGCCATTTGTACGCTCGTGATTTTTCGATTCTCTTCGGAAAGCGTTATCCGTTCTGGAATTCTTTCTGGCAATGCGAGATTTCGTGTTAGCGCGCTTGGGACGAAACGTTATTCAGGGACACCGTGTCCGTTTTGTTTCTCTCTCCCTTCCTCATCTGCTTCTTCATCTTGCTAACACGCATCGCGGCGGGCGAACAAAGAGAATCTTAAAAGGAGAATCTCGTGTCCGAGAGGAAACAAGGGTCGGACGGTACGTTTCGTGCAAAAGGTTTTAAGCGTCGAAGAAATTAACGCGTGGGTTTTATTTGCCGCTCCGAGTAAAATGAAGATAATTCGCAACATGGTGTACCCATAGTTGCGAAAAGGATTATAATTTGGTTCGGAGTTAAAAGTGGAACCATGGTTTCTACGGATTTGACTGGCTTTAAGAATTATTCAGAATGGATGGAATGCTGTTTTTTTAGATATCGTTTTTTTGCAACTATCATACATAAATATAGGCAACATCAAGAATGCGCTATTTCGCGAATCGAGGCACACTATTGTATTATACGATTATAGTTATTGTGAAAATTAATGTACAATGTTTATTCAGGGACGTTTATTTCCTATGAAGATTATATCGAGTATTTTCTAAATATTTAACGCGATATATCGAGATATCAGTACGAAGCAAAAAATTTCCGTGATAATATTTGGCCAATCATTCTTTGATCTAAAAGCTGCGTTAAACATTGAGAAAAATTATACGTTTGTATATAACTATTTTAGACATGCATAAGAAATATCTATTTACCTTAAATATGTTTATTGGAAAGATACTTTTAAAAATATTTTATCTAATATCCATTTAACATTTGTGGGTATTTCGACAGTTGCTCTTCCAGTTATTAGCAGCGCCAGCGGTTTCAATGTCATGTTTACGATTACAAAAAATTCGATAGAATTATGGTAAACGCAACCGGTAGTAATACATCGTTTCAATTTTTGTGATCCTGCACAAAACGATCTTGACTCCTTTTCCACAAAATAATCGAAACATTAAAGCCTTAAGTCCACCGAATTATTATCGCACAGTATACCACGACAATGAAGCACATAATTTGTAATTGTTCCGTCTAACATATTCTCCATCGCCCAGATCTTCTTCGCACGACCCAAAACAACTCGAACGTTGAACCGAACTCGTTGCGCGAGTCAGACGCGTTGATCTAGATTTATGACCGCGCCGGTTCAGTGGCTGATCGGTACCCAACTGGGTTAGCCATCGTCGTGGTGACCCAATGAATTAATTCTGTCATTCGACGTGCAGCTTGCCAAATCATCGGCACGGTCGAAAAGTTTTCGGAAACCTCCGTCGCCGTAAAAGAACCAGTTTATTCGAGGAATAATATGAAAAACGCATAACGCGTAGCAACCAACGCAGCTCCGCACGCGTCTCGAGATTCTCAACTTGCGCGCGTATTAACCTCTTAGCTACTATACGCCACTATAATGGCCTTTCGCGGATATCATCTTTTTGAACGATCCGGAGCTCTACAGTGACTCGGTCTGTCGTCAGTACCGTATAAATTATCACCAGATCGCGTGCATTGTAAATAGTTTCATTTTGGAGTTGTTTTGTCCTCGCAAAGTACACATTATTTTGCGAAATTAACCTTCCAGCGGGCGCTTTTTTGTAAACCGTACAACACTTTTGTAATTTTTTCATCAATGTTCTATTTTTATCTTACCGGCAGTTCCTCCCAAAATGTTCTTATCTGTATTTGACATTAAAAGATATATATTAAAAAAGATTTTGAAAAATAGATATATGCTATTGTCAATTAACTATATATTGCTATATATTGTCAATTAACAAACTATATCATACTTAATAAAGTCTACACTAATATTAAATCTGTCTATACCTATTTAAAATTTAGTATAAAATTGGCTGGGACATGTTTTTTCAATGCTCGTAACGAGTGTTGTACGGAATACAAAACGCTCCCGCTTGTGTTATAAAATATAACGCGCCCGCTGGAAGGTTAAAGAAGAATTGTATTTTACTCACCTAAAATCGTGTATTAATGTACGTGCGTCTTACCAGACACAAATCAAAGATGTATTTATTCATTTATATCACATTTACGCGCATTCCGTTTTGAACCAGTTCGAACCAGTTGAGTCCAGTCGTACCCAAAAGGTTAATATCGTTCCGAGTCTAAAATACAACAGAGTGGCACCTTATTTTCGCGCATCGAGTAATCCTTTCTGCGCTACGTCACGGTAATCCTTAACCACGATCTGATTTGCCCCCTCCTCACCCCCCCCCCTGTCCATCCCAGCCGTCTCAACCGGGCATAAAAGATATTTTTGTTCGGCAGCCTCGAGCCTGGAGCCCCGGGACCTCCTCTTCATTGTTATCGCGAGGTCTTCGGGGTTAGCGCTAGCTGTTCGCGCGGTCTCTTGAGCGTCCGCGCTCGGCGGACCTGAAACGCGAAACCGCAGCGTGCTAACTCAGGCGAAGCAGGTATTTGACACGTCGATGCACAGTGTCGAAGGCTACGGCTCACCTTGGTAGCAGAAAACACACCGCGAGGACGTGGCGGGTTACAATCGAGGTACGACGACGTACGCGTCCTCTCGACTGTATAAGCCGAGTAAAATATGTTACACCCGCATATGGGACACGGATCTCGCGTTACACCGTCGGCCGTACCGCAAGGTCATGCCGATAGATAGGATCTAGCGCAGAAATGCGGCCGTCGACGAGGCTGTTAGAAACCGGGCGAGGAGGTATCGTAAGAGTGTACGAGTCGGAGAACACCCGGGACGACCAACTCGGAGGATTCCGTTACGTTGTTAGCCTGGTAGGGCCATCGGCGATGGTTCATCGATGATCGCGCGTCAATATCGATTTGGGACGATTGCCACTGCTGAGCGATTCGCTATCCTTGCCGGTGGATCCGACGTTGCTGCGTTACCTGTCCTACGTTTCTTACCGCGTCTCACTGGTTTAGGTTTCAATCGTATCAGCGACGGGGATGATCACTGATCTCTAAGATCTAATTAAAACTTTTTTTTTAGAGGACGCGAACTTGAGGAAGACTAATTTTTTTTTTTTTACGAAGAAGCGGCTGGTCGGTGATTACAAATTGTTATGGAGGGCCAATTAGATAACTCGTAATTAACCCTACGTTAGTCGCGTCGATGTTTGTTACGTGGTTGATCGAGGGGAGGGCACCTGTCATCCATCAATAATTATTGGTTAAAAGTAGAAATAATCAACATTTATCACTTTTCATCATTATTAAACACTAATATTTACATATTCAGATACTTAATGTATTCGTTTACAAATTTATGATTGAAACAAAGTAATAGAAATAGCATAAAATTATTTTTAAAAATATGTTTAGCTTCACATAGGTACAACCGACTGGTACTAGAGATATCGCAGGCGTAACTTGCACGAGATAAGAGTAATCTAATTTTAAAATAGACTGGGTGACACCTGTCTCTCACGCGACTAACGTATACTTAATTAGCCGGTATACACTTTTATGTTTCGTTCATAGGTATAATCTCCAAATCTCATTGGCATTTCGCACCACCGTCGCGACGGTCGCTCGATCGATGGCTCATAGAACCGGACGAAAGGCGAGCAAAAACTTTCCATGAGACAGTGACTCCCTCGGAGGCGCGAAACGAATGATTTAATGGCGGTGGGTCGATCTATCGCATCGACGCGGCGCCATTGATCTGCCGTTCGGGATGCAACCGGCTAAGTGGCATCGATCGCGCATCTCACGGACGGAACGGACAGCGAGGTTGCGCTCTTATCACCGTAAGTTTCCCTATGATAAGCCCCGCCGTGGTCCGCTCGGCGGATTATAGGACAGATCGAACAGTGGCATCTGGCAGAGACGCATTGCACGTCGCGCGTCGCCTACCCGAGCGTTCAAACGTAAATGGCGACTATCCCGCGACTCGGAACTTAACTACCATCTACAATGGCGCTTACGTTCGATTCCGTTTGGTCCACTCGTAAATTAGGCTCTCCAAACTCCTTGATACGCCTAACGCGACGCAGGCTCGGCTCCGTTATTAGTAAACGCGGATTCTCAGCTACGGGTAAGCAGATAAACCTGAAACAAGGGTGAATATACGAGCCGGAAACGGACACTAATGGACCGGTAAATTGGTCGACGTACATTGAGAGCTGAATCCGCTCCTGGCGCCTCTCGGCAAGTCATATCGGAGAAGAAAGAAAAACAATAATAATAATCCCTCGGTGAATCGCGCGAAATTCCAGGCTCGAAGGGATTTGCTGGTACGCCAGACAGAAATCTAGACGATTCGAGCATAATTTGTAGCTTCGAGAGAAGAGTGCCGCGGGACTCCGTTGATTACTCGGAGGAGGAATGAAAGGTGGGCGGACCGCGGCACCGGTATGCAAAACCAGTATACATATACGCGCGCATACGCGTTTATCTGTGAAACATACAAAACACTGGGACACCGGTGGATCTTTATAAACGATATTTATATAACTGTCCTTGAGATTTCGTCGCATTAAAGATCTCGATCTGCCAATTCTAAATTATTCGTCTCTGCTAACGGTAGAACGGCCGGACGGTATCCCGTTTATACCCTGGCGAAACTTTATTGACTATCTCGTTAACGTTTAACGAACGTTATTAACTCACGGGAGTCCAAGGCCCTACGCGGATCTTATCTCTCTAAGTGATACGTACATCATTGTTCCAGGGATTTCGTCGCGTGAAAGATCCCGATCCCGCTACCAGTACAACGGCCTAACGCTATCCGATTATACCGATCGCGAGGCAAACGCTATTAACTTTTCCACCCAACAAATCGCCGGTCGGTATTTAAGACGGATATCGCGAATTCCTCTCTTCCTCCGGTTTATCCGGCGAATCTCGTCTTACCCATCGTAGATAGGTCCGGCCAAGGTGAAACCGCAACAACAACAACGGCGACGGCGGCAGCAACAACGGACAGCCAATAAGTAACGATGGAGCGGTAACTTGCCTCGATAGTGGCGTTGCGCCATAATACACGTCCGGTGTATACGACGCACGGGCAACACCTACAAATAGAAGTCGTAGAACAAGCCTGGGCCCTGTTGCTGGCTACTTTATGACTACCAGGGCCCGGGGTTCACGCCGTGGCATTACTTCCGAACCATTAGACTGAGCACACCGAAGTCAGGCCAATATATGGCTGGAGTTCTTAGGTTAAAGCCGCGACGCTCCTCGGGAAAAGAAAATCCCTATTGTGCGCGCTAGGGGAAACTTGGGTGAGTTAGCGATACTAAGGAATTCCGTTTATTCGACGCTGTTCGAATCTTTTAAAAACTTTTTCCTGAGATCGTAATAGGATATAAACGAACTTTACATCACGAGCAAGACGCGGGTACGAAGTTAGCTATTCATGTTTAGAGTTAGCTCCCGATTACCTGAATTAGAAATTTGTCGGATTATCCGATTGTCGAGTTTTTGGAAATGTTCAGGTCATGCATATATCTAATCGGAAGGAATTTGTGAAAGTTATACGCGTGACAGAAACTTTTCTTAATCCAGTACATCAATAATTCGACAACTGGGAAATTGACTCGCAAACGATGGCGGATCGACCGTGTTGTAATTTTTATAAATATTTTTCGAAGACAATTCCATTATCGAGAGAGGCGCATAGTTACAAACTCGGCCGAGTTTCCTCTCGATCTTCGGAGTTATAAATGAGTCTACGATGGAGAGCTCGATATTTCACGGAGGCAGTCGCGAAAGTTGAACGCCTCACCGTAAGTAATATTGCTCATGATTATTGCGAATTGAATATTAATCGAATATCGGTTACAAATGATATCGATGTGATAGGGCAGTATATTTCATTCGCAGACCTTCCGCTCGAAATTCCAGTGTGCACTGACGCATAACGCGCGCGGTGATTTGCATATTTGAAAGTGAACGAGTGACTTTGCCTGAAGGGAACGAATAAACAAAGGTAACTCCAAGTTACTTCGAGTCCTCTGTGATTCCGATTTTTCAAGGAATCGACACAGATTCAATTCTCATATGATTTTACTTTATAATTACCGCTGCGACCACCAGTATTGTGTGAGCTTTTTTTTTAAACTCGCTGGAATTGAAAACCTCGCGTTTAACCCTTTGCCTGCGTAACGCGTATATTTATGCGGCGCCGCAAAGTAATCGTTTATTCGCGAAAGGCGCGTACCGTCCGTTCATAGATAAAGGCAACGCTCGATGTAACTGCTGTTTATACTTTATACATACGTGTGAACGCGGCTACGTAGAATGCGTAATTTTGTCAAATTTGGGTTATCGAGTTTCACGCATGCACAGTAAACATAGATTTTCTTAATAGCCAACCTTTCTTTTTTTCTTAATTTTCAAACTATACAAAAGTATGTATTTTTACAAACGAATACACATTTAAACACATGCATAAGGATATCGATGTGATAGGGCATAGTGATGTGATAAAGCGTAAAGAAATTGACGTACCCGAGTATCCCCTTTACTCGTGAACGCACGGTAGATACGTGAATATGCTCTTGAATCTTAATTGGTATATCGGTTGAAGACGTCAAGTAACAAAATGTTTGATTTAAGCCTACACAAACTTTTATCCTAACCGGTGTATTCTGTAAAAAGTTAAAACAAAATTTTAAGTGCCCAAATTTTTGTGAAAGCAATTGTACCGAATATGGCTGCTGTATGTATGTTATTAATCTTAACCTGTGTTTCTTTTTCCGAGTCCAATTTAACCGGATTGTAGCTGTCCGTTTCTCTTTGTAAACTGACATTTTGTGAGTTAATCGATCGGCGATAAACCATTATAAATGTGAAACAGTTACAATTTGCCATAATACTTTTTTAAAAACTTGCATGTTCAGTATTAATGTAGCATAGTAAACACGAGCTTCGAATAAGTAGTAATACAATAAATAGCATAGAACCAGGACAGATATTAATATCTGTAGAACAAATAGTATAGGACCAGAACAGAAATGAATAGCATAGAGCCAGAATAGAAATAATTAGCAGTCTTTTACCTCTTCGTTCGGAGCAAATCGCGTCAAAATAAACTTTCACCGATCTCCTCGCGCTTATCAATGGAAATTTGTTCTTGCAGGAATTACATTAATTCGCCTGCACAACATCGGAAGCACCGTTACGCGCGAGTAATTGCATACACTGTTCTAAAGCGTAACGTCACTCTGGTCTTACACAGGATGAACACGAGCTACATTACCACGTGGTTGTGCTATCTTACGTTACATCCCTAAATCCTGAAACGTTACGTCACGGTAACCCGTTGTTGCACCTTTACGCGCAACTCACGTATGCATGATGCAACGACCGAACAAGTAATGCCATTCCGCGTTTTACCAGACCTCGACACTGTAGTTTTTTGCTGCTAATTAATTCGCACTAAGAATAACGAGAGAGGCTTTGGATTGCATGAATCTAAGGTATTTTAATGACTTATTTAACGTCTTCCGTTAGATCGCGCTAGAAATATAAACCGTTTACTCGATCACGGCATCGATTTTTTGTTACTAATTAATTCGTGGTTGGAGCAGGCAGTGTTATTTTTCAGACTTTAGTTATTTAAAGCGTTTTACTAGATTGTGCGGCAGATTTTGATGTTTCAACAGATTGCAGAGTAGAATTTTTTTTATTAAGTATTAATTCACACTGCGAGTAATGAAAAAGACTTCGAATTTCATAAATGAATTATTTACTACGCCTTAATGTATCGTAACACGAAATTTGTTTAAGCCATGTCACTTTGGATTACTAATTAATTCGTACTTGGAGTAACAACAGGATTCTGAATTTCACACAAGTCAATGATTTGGATTATTAAATTGCGTCACGATATTAAAATACACCAACAGCGCTTATACTCAACGAAAAGTATTTCCTATTTATTTTCTGCGTGTCTTTGGATTTGCAACAGTAAACGCGATATCATATTTCACAAAGTATCTTGCTACTATTAAGGCGGACATCTACGTACGTAATCTTCTTAAAGGATATAATATTGCAAGTTGTTACAGGCCGTCCCATTAATGGTGGTAGTCCGTTAAAGACGCGATACCTTATCGAAAATGTTGGTTGCGCTTTAATTAACATACTATTTATCGAAATTGACAGCCAATCGAGGACGCGGTAGCCGGTAAAGCCGGTTGTTGTTTATTGGACAGACGAGTTCAACCGCGTGCCAATAGCGTGGGATAATTTCAAGCAGGTTTTTTCTTATCGAAAAAGTTCGAGGCGCTTTAGTTAACAAGATATTAATGAAAATCGTTAGCCAATCGTAGAGGGACGTGGTGGCTAAGGACGCTGCCCATTGGCCTACGCTTAAACTCGTCTGTCCAATAAACAACGAGCGGCGTGACCGGCTACCGCATCCTCCTCCGATTGGCTGTCGATTTCGATAAATAGTTTGTTAATTAAAGCGCAACCAACAGTTTCGATAAGGAAAAACCTGCTTAAAATTATCCGAGGTATCGCAACTTTAGCGGACCACTACCTCTTATGGGACACCCTGTACAATTTACATGCATGTTTATATATGCAACGCAATGCATTAATATTATACGAATATGGAACTTTTTGTCGTTATGGGTCATAGCAGGCGTGCCAGTGATATATATTCATTTTCATTTTATATATATATAAATAGTGATATATATTCATTTTCATTCATATAAAAAGTATCATTTTATTAACATTCCCTCTATACAGGTAATTTAATTTCAAATTTTACAGATAAAATCAAAATTTATCTAAATTTAAAGTTAATAAATTAATAACATTACCTACAAAATATAATCCAGAGGTCCCCCGATAAAAGTGATAAATTATTTGACAATTACGCAACTGCGTAAAGTAACAAATTATTAACTTTATCTGAGAAATTTGATGTAGAACATGTACTGGTATAAAGTTACCTCTGCTGATCGCACGAGTTGATTGCATGTGTATTGTCCGAAATCATCAAAATTCTAGGCATCATTTTTAGTTATATCAATAGTAACATTTCTTTCAGTTTGTGGTACTGACTACTTTTGTCCTCGTAATTTAGCACGATTTCACAGAGCCAATAAACAACCCTGTCAGCCGTTACACGTACTCGTCATAACTGTTTTTTCTTGCCGATACTAGATATGTTTTTTGTAACATAAAGTACCATTTTTCCTCGACCAATGAACTCGTACCTCAACCAGATGTATAGTCAGATATACTTCAAACTCCATGCATCTCTAGAATCGAAATCACTTCAATTATGTATCGTGATGTACGAGGCATCCATTGACGACCGATTCACCCCGTGCAACACGATAGCCACGGCAACGCGTTACCAGAGCGCCCGTAAGCTTCTATCCTTGATTTTCATTTTCGCCAGCAGGCACCATCGACTTAAGATACCACCAAATAAACCAGTCAGCGTCCCGACGGCCAGCGTAACAGCGCACACCACCAGGGTCCTAACAAGTACGAGTCCTACTGCCGTGGTAACACGAGAGGGCCACCAGCGTCGCGAGAGTCTCCGGTTTCGAATTTGTCTAAAGTAATTAAAACCCCGCGCGAGGCCCACGCCGCACGTTATGTTCGCGAATCGACGTTCCTCACGAGGGTGGATGTTCCTCTCACGGACACCACCCCCCGAGGGGGTTTCAAGAAGCCCATGGAAACTGTTTGTTTTCTTACCCGAGTTATGGGACAAGCCGAGTTATATACGGTTGGCGATGCGAAGCTAAGCAAAGTCTACGCGCGCAGGGAAACTCGCCAAGTTTATCGCTATCCTGTACTTTGCAACCGAATGGTAAAAAGATGGGGCAGGTGCACGCAACTTTCTCACCTCTTTCCTCCGTAAAGTCTCCTTACGCTTAAGGGAAATCTGGATCCTGGGAAACGTCTTTCGAGATGCCTAATAAATTGCTCTCTTTTTGTCTCTCACCTCGGTCTCCCTTTCTCCACCCCTTGTTCCCGGATCGGTATACCCCTTCTCTATTTCTTTCTCCCCTGATCATTCCTCTTTCCCTCTATCTCGCATTAGGAGATTCAGTTTTATAGAACTTGTTCCAGAGCACTTAATAGACGTCCCCTCTGCCTCGCCCTTTCTTTCTGCCTCTCTCGCTTTTGGAAACCATCTTCCAGGAAATTTGTTGTAGACATGTACGTAGAGCGGTGATAAATGCTACTTTTCCTTTTCCACTCCAGCCTCCCACGTCTCTCTGTTTCTGTTGGCTTTGGACATTGTGTTTCAGGAAACACGTACATAACATACGCATGTGCATAGAGTAGAGGTAAATGACTCGATTTCATTCTTGCTTCTACACTCTCCTTCGCCTGCCCTCTTTCTCTTCTTAGCTCCCTGCTCTCCCTCGTTAACCGTCCCTTTCGTTCTCACTGCGAGTAACGAACACCCAAAAGGGCTTTTCGAAGTATTGAAATAATACCCTCGCTCGAATGCAAAGGCACGAACCATTTCTGTGATAATCGCGCTTCGAAGTAAGACATTAGAGACGAAGGAACGATAACCAAATGACACGATAACTCGGCACGAATAAAATACCTGTCCCGCGGTATGCGTTATCGGGAGTAAACCGGTATGAAATAAATTTGAAGATGGTGATGGGGGTTATCGTGGCGATTTCATGCGTGTTGCGCACGAGCGAGTCCGCGGAGTAGGTACTACAAATATTAGCATATCTTCTCACAATAAAGTTAATGGTCTCGACCAGTCAGGTAGGTCGTATCCTGCAACTGAGACAGGTATGCACTTTTGATAGCAGAACGGTGCAGCTGTATATCCGTCTAACCTGACGGCATTCTATCCTTGGGAAAATATCTCGCATTTTACCGCGGATAGCATGGAATTATAAAAACTTTGCATAGCGGCCGACGTTCGTTCCCCCGCGCGAACTCGTTACCCATCATTAGGAATTCTCACACTCGGGATTATCCCGCGGCCAAAATCTCTTTTTCTTCCACTCTCGCTCTAATTTCACGCACGTTTTTTGTTAACGGGGCACCTCGGACATTTTCTCATACCCAATCGGATAATCGTTACGTTGCCTCGAGTTATGGGTAAGTTAAGAGAGGTCTGAACATTTATGCGTTCGTCCGTCCCGGTCGCGACGGTTTTCAAACGGTGTGCCGCTGTAGTTTTTAATAATATTTGACACAAAAACAAATAGGGCAATACATATAATATTAATGTAATAAAATGTATGTGCATGTATACATAGTACATGTCAGGGTCAGGAGCAAGAATGTGAGGTCAAAAGTGGCTCCAAGCTGATATTTATGCTGACACATAATTTTCCACTTTCCAAAAAATTTAGTATTCCTACCGTAAGTTTTCTGAAACTCTATTTATGGTATGACTGACTTGGAATTTTTATCATTTTGGTACCCAGAATCGAAACGAAAAATAATGAAATCTATTTCCCACGCCGAGAGAATTTTTAATTTAATAAAAGAGATGTACTTTTTCTACGTGCTCGTGCTGGAATAACGAAAATTAAAACTAAATAAAGAACGAATGGAAAGAGTTCGGCGTTAAAAGTAATTAAAAACATAATCAGAGAAACGACTATGATCCCTTCCTATCATTTTTCTCGCAAAACGTACATGACTCAGTTTTCACTTCATTTGAATAGCTGACAATGAGTGGAGAAAGAATAATATTCCTCAACACCCAACTCTCGGGAAATTAAAAAAACTGTTTATTTCCTTAATTTTGATTTGAAACAAAATCTTGTTTGTACAAAATACACTACGTAAGAGGGGAGCGGGAGGTTGGTTGTCACAAAAAACGCTTTCTGATTTTTAGAGAGGCCCAGTCAACAATGAGTGCTTTTGTCAACAGTCCATCTTTTAGTACGTACTGTTGGCTTTATTTTCCTAAATCGTTAAGACTATAACAGTGAAGGGCTATTTACAACAACAAAAATTGGCGGAGCAGATTTTTGTGATAACCAACCCGGCCGCGGGTTGAAATTAAATTAAAAAATTTTAGTAAGAAAATAAGTAAAACCATTTAAATTAAGCGTAACGGCTTGTACCTCCTTCTCTCTTTTTTCAAAGTTTTTGGTCATATTTAACTGAAACGCAAGAAAAAAAGAAAAAAAGGTCCGGGGAATGGTTTTCACAATGAGACACACGTGTGACAACCTTCCCCGCGCTGTCATTTTAAACAAAGCAAGATGTAGGGGGACTACAATCGCACCTGAACTTAAAGTTAAGACCTAATAACATTCTTCATAGTTATTGCATCAATGTAAAATAGTTGAAACAATGATAGAAATTAATTAAATACGGAATAAACAGTCAAATGTGTAGAATTTTTAAGTAACTTACAGTAGCAAAATCACAAAAATGTGAATAATATTCAAATAATTGTAACAAGACGTGCGAAATTAACAACACACACTGGTATGGATGTAAACAATAACCAGTATTCGTCATGGCTGGTAGGTAATTACAGCACTTGCGCACTGACCTTTGCGGCAATCAACCTAGCTCTCGCTCGCACCTAACCATTAACCTCCTAAAATACGAGATTAAAATAATCTATAGATTTTTTTTTTTTTTTGTATAAAACTTTCAATGGGCTATCTCAGTTTATTTCTCGCATTTCTGGAATATTATTCTTTTTCCTCTCACAATCAACTATTCATTTCTTTATAAGAGAACGATTTTTAGAAATCGCTGTCCGAAGGATAATAAAGAACAACCACTGTTCTCATCTTTGAGAAAGATTTTCCACGAATTATTGGTAAGGGACATATTTTCCACGTGCTCCAGCTATAATAGCGACAGTGGATGATAAAAAAAACAACAACGAAAAAAGGGAATAATCGACCACCTGTTAAGCGAGCTGCCTCGGTCATCCAGGTGGGGTACGTGATGTCACGTGCTGTATCTCACCGTTACGCTGAGGATTGTATGCAGAGGAGGGATCCGATTGTCTCCAAATTGAGGAGCACTTATCTCGGCACGTGACTCCGTATCGTCCAAAGACAAGCGCCTCGTTTCTTTTGGGTATTGTCCTCTCCACCGGACAATCGTGGCTACAATAAAACGTTGTCCGGGGTTACCGACGTTACCCGCGGGAATAAAGACGTTTCTCGAAACGAATCCTCGAGATACTCGTGAATACGAGCCACCGAATTTGTAAACTCTGACAAACGGTCGACGTTGAGCAGTAAAATATTGATCGGGGATCGCCCTTAATCCAATATGTACAGGACGATTCATAAATACGTGGCGACGGTTCGGAGCTAGATAAAATAAATGAAAAACGCTACAAGACGGTATCACATCCCCTGTTGCAAAGTGACCGAACTCGGGAAATGTGATTTTTCGTTTTGTCCTGCGGGGTGTTAAAAGTTAGGGTAACTTTGACGTATCAAAATGAAATTCTAATGCTCTGATTTTAATAAACCAAAAGAGACAGATAGATAAAAAATCGGTAGAACGCAAAATAGTTATTTGTTGCATAGTTAGAATAGTTAAAAAGCATTCGATTATTTTTTTAACCGCCACAAATTTAAACTTCCATTAACAATCCTATGATACATATACACGTCGTTTTACAGTGGAAAAATTATATTGACATTTAAAAAAAGGTGGCGCTTTCATACATTTTCACCCATTCATCCTTGTATCTATTCGATAAATAACAAATGGGGGTTCCGAGATGAACAAATCGCATAAAAAAATGAACTTATTTAAAAGCCGCAACAGCGTTTGGAAAGTCTTCGTCGGGGCGAGTAACTTGCGCAGGATTTGTTCAAAATTTGTTCAGCCAATAACGAGAAACGTGATTCAAAAAATAGATTCAAAGATATCATGAGAAATCGAATCTTCGGCGGTCCGAGAAAATCGTCCCGTTGTTAGTATTTTTTTTTTCTCCCGATGCACCGGACGACGGCGACCTGGAAGTCGGATATCCTTTAAAGGTGAGAAGGGGTCAAACTTGGTGGGGCCAAGGCGTCCTCCGTCGTGATCGGCACGCCCTGAACTACGTCCGGCATAATACGAACTGCCGTTCCAGGAAAGCGAGACGACGAACAAAAGGACGCCGCAAGTACGCAACGACGTCGTGGAAGACGCCGTTATGCGTGACTACCGCTCATTTGTTTCCTCGATCACGCGCGCGTTTAATTGAATTTAAGCGACGGGGGAATTTAACGGTGATCGAGGCGCAAATAATCGTCATAATCGCCGTGACGGGGACACCGAGTGCAATAGCCATCGATAATGTATCGATAGCATCTTTTTGTTTAAGACCTCCAATTACTTTCGTTCGATTGTTCGAGAGAACTATTCGGTATCCCGATCGTAATTAAAAGGGTCCCATGAGCGTTATATTCACCGATGGTACACCCGAAAAATTGTAGTGTATTGCCGTTGAAATTTAGATTAGTTTATAAAATGGTCTTCGTTCTGAAAATATAAATGAAGGTCTATGTAGAAATTAAACGAATGTATTAAACAATGATCAATTTTTGCACCGCCTGCAAATTAAGAGTTCATAGAAGACCTTTAAATGTATCTTCCACGTAACAAAAAATGTCGTTACTACTTTCCCGAATAACTATGAGAAAGTTGTTAAACAATAATTCAGATCTACGAATACGATATCGTTCGAAATCACTTGAGTGTTATTTATACGGATATTGAATCATTATCAAAATAATTAAAGAAGAGATCAGCTGATAAATTAACTGAAGGAATATGCAATCAAGCATAATGAAACCACCATACAATCATTGGCACGTGGAAACTACGCTAATAACGCGTTTATTATTTTGTTTTGCGCGATCCCAAGCGTTGGTTGATTTACCTGCTGATTTGCCCACTAATTCCTTTCAAGGTGTTTCAATATCTAATGAAGAAGAACAAAATATAATCGCTATTATATTCACACCTCTGGTACAATTTTTAACAACTCTCCTGTCGTTTCTCGGGAAAGTGACAAGGAGCATCTGCACAAATTCTTTTTCCTTGGGACACAATTTTAAAGGTCCTGTATAGATTTTTCATCTGCGGGTGTAGTAAAAAACGGTTAACAACGAAATTTATAATTAACCAGTTATTTGGACTGGTCTGGTAGAAGAAGATAAACATTAATTTCGTTAGTCCTAGTGTTAAGGAAAAGCATCATTGTGACCCGTCACCGTGAGGGATAAAAAGAAAGATGTTCTTTGAAAAACCCTAGTCGCAAAAATACTCGAAGGAATTGATTTTCATTTATTCTGTTTTACTCGTCCATCTTCCCTCTAAGTGTTTCGCACGCCAAATTGATAAAGAATAAACACTGTGAAAGTTATAAACTATTCTACGAAAGGTGTTTTATTTGCGTCTGTTTGGATGACAAAATTGATATTGACACATTGATTCCCTTCGATTCCATTATTTTACGCAAGTAATTTCCACTGATCTGATAAAAACAGGCACACATTAATTGTCGGTTGTTCTAGCATTAAACCTGTTCAATATTAAATTCACAACTGAACAGTTCCAGCAAGCGTGGATAAGGATCGGCAACATCCTTTCGTCGAGGGTACTCGACAAATTTCATTCTGTCCATCAATGTACCTTTCGGTATCAAAGTTGTAATTGAATTTTTTTCAACGAGCTACATTATCATGATTCCACGCGGCACAATGGTTTCGACGTACGCAATTCCGTGCGTGTGGGCCGCTGAAAAATCTCAAGAGCGGCGATCGCGCTCGCCCGCGCCCGCTGGACGTTTCACGCGTAATGATGACAAATGACTGCGTAAATCACGTGACGGACCGGACGGCTTGGACGATCAAACATAACCCTTGGCGAGGCCACTGCTCAGGATGGATCTTGAGAGAACTAGGTGACCGCCTGCATCGACGAAATTAATTTCTTTCGCTAACGGCAACCACGCGACATTGTGCACGAAAATAAACGACACGGCCTGCCCAGTTATCTTAACTTGCATGTCGAGGAGTACGAGATCATCGTTCCAATTTATTCTTTTTTAGTCGAAAAATACTGTAATTCGTGAACGCTACGAATTTGGATGAAGGCACAGGTTGCGAAATATTGTTATACGCATACCATTTTATACTTGTAATGTGCCGACTCTATCTCTCTTATTTCTCTAGCGATAAGGTTAGTCATAAGTTAGTGTAGTAAATATTTTGTATATCATTGAAATGTTCATTAAACCCTGAATCACCATTCCCTTACGCTTCTCTCCTTACCACCTAGTCGAGGGTTTTGGCAATTAGTTTCTAACGGGGTTCGGATGATTTGAACAAAAAAATTTCGGGGGCCAGAAAAAAGAACTAAATAATAGTTCTCGTGACTATTACTATTGTTACAAATAGTGATAAACAATGATGCCATCGTAATCACCAATTGCATCCTAAAAATAGACCAAATATGAATTACGTGCAGATTGTTATCAAGTTATTGTGGGTGCACACAGACAAATAATTTAAAAAAAACAGCATTAAAGTAAAATATTTTTGGCGGTCCATATATGTATTTCCCCTCTGCGGTCCGGATTCGGACCGTGGGCTGCCTATTGCCGTTCCCTGACCTAGTCCGTCAACCAAATTCCTAGTCTTCTTCTCACTTATTTTCCACCTTTTGAACCATTGAAAACATCTTACTCACCATCCCTTCCACATCCTTTTCAATACATAATATAGCCTTACTTTGAAATATTGTATTATAAGTATTTAAACGTATTCAAATAAAATACAGAACTGCTCATACAAGTTGGCAGTCAAAATTGGTTTTGCACAACCTCCGCGTTGTGCATTACATACTTGTGACGAGGTAAGACAGCCGGAGTTGGACCGAATGGAAGAACTGGAAAATCAACTTAACGTGACATTCGAGTGAATTTCACGTTGATAATTTGAAAAATTATTTGGCACACTGTACGAGGAATCGTGTTATACGAAACTAGTAGTCGCGATATCTCTGGCGCGTTATAGAAATTCGCGTTGTACAGGAATCTACTGTACTTTGGCAATTAACCTTCCGTTAGTCGCATGTATTTTCAGGACACCGATACTCGCATTCACCTCACAGGTGCATTTTTTCGATCAAGGAACATAAAAGAATAAATCATCAATCATTGTATAATGTTTTTATTGTTTTTAACAAATTGCATACGTTACAATAATAAGAAGATAAAAGACAAGTTTGTAATACCGACTTGTAACGTTTTTAATTTAACGTTTCAATGTGCACCTCACAGAGACACGTGACAATCGGAAGGTTAATCGTGGGCGAACTATGGGAGCCTACAACGTAACTTTTACATTTACCTACAAGGTATCGTATAAGGGTAATTTTTTTAATTTACCGCATATTTGCTAGAACTTTCGTTGACCACCTAAATCCTAGTCACTGGGTATCTCTGTTTCGAACAAACTCAAAAGTACTGATCTAGAAACTGATCGATTTCATACGGAACGGCCCTGTTTAGTGTACAAAGAGTACCCCGACGCTCCGAATCGTAAAAAAAACCTTGGGGGGGGGGGGGGGGTGGAGGGAGGGAGGCACCTCTTCGTGGGCGGACACAGCACGGTTATCGAACGTACTTCGCAGATGAAGACGTCACGGTTTGACGGGCCGACAATGGAGTATAAATTACCGATGGTAGTGAACGATGATGACGGCGGTAGCGCAAACACGTATCACGGAGGACTCTCATCTGTGTGTAAGCGCGCATACGAATGCATCGACGTTGATCGTCGCTGGTTCTGTAGGCACCTCCCGACCATAGACGAGGGACTTCTCCCCCCAGCGTCAAAGAGGTATCCGTAGGGCCCCGGGCATCACCGTGAATTCCTGGTACGCCTACGAAGCGTTCGACCTCTGAACACGACGAGCCACGATCGAAGGGGTCATCGTGGCGTTGAAGCTCAACCTTCGTGCACGACCTTTCCATCCACGGAGGACATTGTATTCATGGGTAAACGATAGATCCGGTAAACTTCGCTGCGCAACGTCTTGGAAAATATTTCTTGCCCGAAACAAAAATTGGTTGCTCGTAGCAAGCCCTCGGAGCGATTTTCTCTTCGAAAATATCTTTGAGTGAAAAGAAATAATTGATAACCGCAAAAATCACTGATTATCGGCAACATTACCGGTTATCGAAAAAATTGATTACAAGATCTAGATCGCGATCTTTCGATCAGCTGAGGTTTCACGAGTAAACGATAGATCCGATATGCGTTGCTACGAGTAATCCTCGAAAATATTTTTTACGGGGATAACGAATAAATCGCATGCAGCAGAATCGTGAAAAAATAATTATACGTTTAACGTTTACATGGGGTATTGTTATGGTTAGGTGGTTAACCCATATATCTGGTGCGTACCGCTACAAGAGGTTTTGAAAAATATTTCCTGCTGCAATGAAAAATATGGTATCTCTATCAGAATATTGAAGATTTTTATTTGCGCGGGAGTAGTTAGTATTCGTTTATTTCATTTGCCTTTCGGCCTTTGAAAGGGGTTTACAAATCTATTACACTCTATATATTCATATCTTATACAGGGTATCCCGTAACTAGCTCGACACCGGGAAATGAGGGGTAGCTGAGGTGATTCTGAACAACTTTCTCCTTAGCAATAATGTCCTAAGCGCCTTCGATTTTGAATTATTAACGAAACGGCTAGGCCAATCCGAGCGCTTATCGGGCGCGCGCTCGAAACGAGAGTGTGGTCTCTGGATCGTGCTCGACCGCGAGCTTGAACAAGTGCATCGCCTGGGTATCGACGGAAGCGTACGGCAAATGTCACATCGCCTTCAAATAAACTAATACTCGTTGAATAACTGTGTCCGATGCTCTTACCCGTTATTCAATAGGAACGAAGATTGTAGTATTTGTGGAAAAAATGTTTCTCTTAACAGCACGTTTTCAGGTGGATAAATTATCGTTAGAATAATTTATAATAACTAACGTTAGAAAAGCCTTGTTAAACTCACCCATTCGACCACGAATCACCCTGCTTCGACGAAAGTAGGTCATTGGCACTAGGTCACAGTGCCGATTTTGCCCTTCCTAAGAATCTCGAGAGTCTTAACAGCTCATTTTACGGTAAACTCACTTGACACTGACACACACAGTAGGAACGGCACTTGCCTAATTTATGGCAGGGCGCACGGCTAATCGCAGGTACGCGAACACCCCCGAAAGTCGAGCGGCCGTCGGGTCACTTTACCGAACCCGCATTTCACCGCACGAGCACTGTTACCGATATTCCGTAATAAAATAATTATGTTTGAACGTGATTGAACCTACGTAAGAGATGTTGGTGGCCCTGAAAAGGGCCCATTGTTGTTATGCCAAAATTGCCAAGTTTAGTTCGACGTACCCGCGTCACACTTGCATGCACACATCGGAGCACCGGTGGACGTTGCGCTGCACTTCTTCCAATGTTTCTCGATTAAGAAACGTAACAAATATCCTGTAATACTCCGCGTTAGTTCGTTGCTGTATGGTACCCGTTCGGTTTAAAAAACGATTCTGCCAGCTCTAGCGTTTCTTGGGTCTTGCTTAGAACGACGTTCGTTAGGGAAGGGATATTTTTACAATAGTACAACGGAGTGGGTCGCACATTTGGAGTCACCGTTCATTCAGCAAAAAAATACACGCGCATTTAGGGCGGCCGCATGGTCTTCGCCACTACGAACGCGCTAGCGGAGACAAGGGCAAGGAGTGCCATAAATTTCAGTATTGTCCATACCGTGTCGTAAAGGGAAAGTGTGGCTATTTTACGAAATACGTGCATCGGCTTAAGACTGCATCGACAGCGTACACGCAACATAAACTTTAATATTTTCTTACGATTCTTTCCGCGAAGACGAAACAGTACACACAACTTGGAAAATGATCAATTTAATATTGTATTGTGTTAGCGAAGACACTGTTTGATACGCATTTCGAGACAGACATCGTTATGTCTATCAACATTTTGGTCGTCTAGAACAGATCCCCCTGATCGGGCCCATGTACCGCGGCACGCTTTGCTGCTCGCGTTCCCGTAAACAGTCGGTTGCCGCGCGCGTCCGATAATCATAATAAGATCGAAATCAGAGATTCTTAGGGAGCCGACTGTTTAAGCATTTCGACATACCGCAAACAGTGTCTTCGCTTGTACTTTTATTCACGCTATGCACTCGACACCAAACATCCCACAACATTAATTTTATAATATTCCAAATGACACGGGCAAACGTGTATGCGACGCAAACAGTGTCTTCGCTATACAATACAATATTAAATTGATAATTTTGCGAATTGTATGTACTGTTCCTTCTTTGCGGGAAGAGTCGTAAGAAAATATTAAAGGATTATGTTGCGTGTACGCTGCCGATGCAGTTTTAAAACGATGCACGTATTTCGTAAAATAGCCACACTTTCCCTTTACGACACGGTATGGACAATAGCGAAATTTATGGCACTCCTTGCCCTGTGTCTTCGCTAGCGCGTTCGTAGTGACGAAGACCATGCGGCCACCCCGAGCGCGCAGGTATTTTTCTGCTGAATGAACGGTGACTCCAAATGTGCGAGCCACTCCGTTGTACTATTGTAAAAATATCCCTTCCCTAACCAACGTCCTTCTAAGCAAGACCCAAGAAACGCTAGAACCAGCAGAATCGTTTTTCAAACCGAACGGATACCATACAGCAACGAACTAACGCGGAGTTTTACAGGATATTTGTTACGTTTCTTAATCGAGAAACATTGGGAGAAGTGCAGCGCAACGGCCGCCGGTGCTCCGAGACGTGCATGCAAGCTCGAGGAGGGTACGTCGTGCCGATCTTGGCAATTTTGGCAATAACAATCGGCCCTTTTCAGGGCCACCAAATATCTCTAACGTAGGTTCAATTACGTTCCTCTACATAATTGTTTTATTCGGAGTTATCGGTGAAAGTGCTCGCGCAGTGAAATGCACGTTCAGTAAAGTGACCCGATCGCCGATCGCCGCTCGACTCTTGGGGGTGTCCGAGTACCTGCGATTAGCCGTGCGCCCTGCCATAAATTAGACAAGTGCCGTTCCTACTGTGTGTGTCAGTGTCAAGTGAGTTCACCGAACCGGCCGTATAATCAGCTGTTGAAGTTCTCGAGATTCTTACGAAGGACAAAATCGGCACTGTGACCTACTGCCAACGACTTACTTCCGTCGAGGGCAGGTTGATTCGTTGGCGAAAGGGTGAGTTCAACAAGATTCTTCTAACGTTAGTTATTCACATCGTTTATCTTAGACCATCATTTACCCACCTGAAAACATGCTGTTAAGAAAATCATTTTTTCCACAAATACTACAACTTTTCATACCTCCCGAATTACGAGTGACAGTATTGAACACAGTTATTCAACGACTATTAGTTTATTTGAAGACGATATGTGATACTTGCCGTATGTTTTTCTCGATACCCACGCGATCTACTTGTTCACGCTCGCGGCGGAGCGTGTCAGAGACCACACTCTCGTTTCGAGCGCGCGTTCGATACGCGCTCGGATTGGCCTAGCCGTTTCGTTAATAATTCAAAACCGAAGGCGCTGAGGATATTATTGCTAAGGAAAAAGTTGTTCAGAATCACCTCAGCTACCCCCAATTTCCCGGTGTCGAGCTAGTTACGGGACACCCTGTATACTAATTAATCTATTTTATTGATTTTCCCAATATTTTCCTTTATCTACATTGTATTGGTTTCCGTTTCTTCCGTCTCTCCTTTTTGTTTTTGTTCCCTTATACTTATTACTTCCCTCATCCATTCCGATCCTTCTCTTGTGTCTTTCAGTATTTCGTATATCGTTTTGTTTGTCCTTTTCATTCCTTTGCATTCTCTTGCTAAATGGTCTAGTGTTTCTTTATTTTCTTCGCACATTCTGCATTTGTTTTCTTCTTCATCCTTCCAGTATCTATTTCCCTTCTCTTCATTGCCACATCTGAATCTCGCTATTAATTTTTGATCGCTTCCCTCATATTCTGCTTTTATGTATTTCGGTCTTTCCACCGTTCGTATTTCCCTGTACCTTCTGTTATATCTACTTTCTATTATTTTATCATATTGATCTTGTTTCTGCTCTTTTATGTCTGCATTTGTTAGTCTATCTCCGATATCTGTTCTGTCTCTTCTAGCTGCCTCCACTTCTTCTATCTCCATTCCGTTCCTTCTGTAATATTCCTCTCTTTCTTTCTCCCACCTCGATTTCTTTTTTTCGTCTCTTTCCCTGATTTGTTTCCAGCATTCCGTTATTATTTTGTTTTTGTCTTCTGTTCTGGTTTTTTCTTCATACTTTTGTGCTCTTTTTCCTGCCTCTATCCTTATCTTTTCTATTTTCGTTTCCTCTAGTATTATGTATGCTGGTGTATTCCAGTCCAGGCCTAAAATCCATCTGATATATTTCTCCTGTATCTTTTCCATTTTTTTTCTCTTTCTTTCCACCCCCATATCTCCGCTGCATATAATAAAATGCTCTTTATCAGACTTCTGAACAGCATTATCCTCCTCTCCACATTTCCTCTGAATTTTCGTTCGTCTATTCCCCATACTTGTGCCATGGCTATCCTTGCTTTTTTGCTTGTTTCTTTAATGTGTATTTCGCTGTTTCCATTCCTCTGAAAGTGAAATCCAAGGTATTTAAAATCTTTTACTTCTTCTATTTTTTCTTGTCCCCATAACCACTCTTCTTCCTTCTTCTTTCCCCTGCCTTTTTTAAATACCAATACTTTTGATTTCGCCGCGTTTAGTTTTAGTCCCTTTTTTTCTAGGTATCTTTTCATCCTTTTGATCATATCTTTCAGCTCTTCTGGGTTTTTCGCTATTAGCACTATGTCGTCTGCGTATTCCTGCTGTATTCCAAAATCCTATTTTTATTGTTTGTTCTCCCACGTCATCTGCTTTAGCAGATGTCGCGCGAGTAATTTTGGTTTTCCTTTGCTCCTGAATCCTCTGACTTCTCAGAGGGTTCAGGAACAACCTTGGTTCTAAAAATTTTCCTCCTCCCTCAGTCCTTTTCCTTCTTTCCAGGTGAATCTTTTCCCGTTTATTGTTATTTTCTTGTATCCTATTTTTACTTCGTTTCTTTTACTTCTCTCTTCTTTCGCTATTTCACCTATAAGTTTCTGTGTTTCTCTCTCTTTGAAAGTCATGTCATTGTTTATATAAAGCTTCTTACCATTTAATCTGCTTTTCTTTGTCATCACTTCTCTTTTCATCTCCCAGCTTTCTAGTTCTGCTATTACCATGCTTCTGCCCCGTTGTCCTCTCCCACTCCAATATGTTTCTTTTATTTTTTCTTCCACATTCAGTTCCTTTTTTTAGTAGTTCTTCGACTGCTATTTTGAGCGTTTCCGTTTTTGGTACCTCCCATCCTTTGATTACTATGTTATTCCTTTTCTCCCGTTTTTCTCTCACTTCTTCCTTTCTCTCTTGCCTTTCTACTCTTTCTTCTAATTGTTTAATTTTTTCATCTTTTAACTTCAATTCTTCTCTTATCTGGTTGTTTTGGCTTTTCATTTCTTTTATATCTTTTTGTACTTCCTTCAGAATCTCAATGATGTATTCCCTTTGCTCTTTCCCCTCCATTTCACTCTTTTCCTCTCAGTCTCCTTTTTTCCCCAGTCTCTCCTCTTCTTTCTTCTGTGACGGTGATTTTCCTGTCCTTCTCGCTTTTTCTATGTTTCCAGATACCTCTCCTTCCTCTTTCCTTTCTTCTTCTCCTTGTCTTTTCCTCTTGAAAATATCGCTTACCAAACTTGTGCTACTCGTTCTGTTTCTTGCTTATTGCTGTGCTAGCGTCGGTCTCCCTCTCCTCTTGATCTCTTTCTCTCTCCTTGTATCTTCTGTCCTCTTCTTATCTCCGTCTTCCTTATTCATCAGTTTTGTGTTTGTCTCTTCGTGAATGAGTTTACCTCCGCATTTCCGGCAGGTGTCACCTCTTGTTTTTGTAGATCTTTTTTATCGCCTTTTCTTTTATAACCTTTCTTTCCTTTAATTCTATTGGTATATAGTTTCCCCTTATTTCTCTGTAACACGTGCTCTTTTCAAATTCGGCTTTATACTCAGTAGATGTTTATCTATTAAGAACGGATCTTATTGCGTACTTATCTGCTTTCCTGGTGTTTCTCTTTTCGTGCTGCCACGTACCCAAATTTGGTCTTCCCAGCACCAGGCGCCACTATATTCCGCTTTTTCGCTCTATATCTGTTGTTTTCTACCTTGCTTTATTTTCCGTCTCTTCTGCTTGGTGTTATCCAGTTTTCCTTTAGTTAACTTTCCACTTTTTGCTTGTTCTTCCCTCAATAAACTATCTAAAACCGAGCCTCTGCACTGTGCACGACTTGCACGGTCAACGTGTCACGTGGTCCCCCCTATTTGCGCGGGAGTACATGTGAGGTTGTTTAACCGACCACATTTAGTGCATATTTTAATGTTTCTATAGTTAAACCATAGTTTGACACCAATGATAGGAAAAGCCAACAATTTAATTGGGGAAAACCAATTAAACCAATGACAACAATTTTAAGCAAAAATTTCAAAAAGGTATCTTTTAACACCTTTAGTAGAAATATTGTTAATTTAAAAAAGTTCACTGTACCTGGTTAAATGTTGTTTCCTTTTTTTATTTGAAAATGACTAAGGAGAAGACGCGATTGCATGTAATTATGGTTTTCTGCTTTCACAAATGTCAAAACCGCGGTACAAACAACGAAACAGATTTCTGTTGCAAATGACAATATGCTGTGAATGAAAGAACTGTATAAAGATGGTTCAAACAGTTGCATGGTGGACATTTTAGTTTTACTGGTGACAAACTTTCTGGCAGACTCGTCGAGATCCATAACGATCAAATCCCTAGTTCAATTGAAAATAGTCTACGTTATACCATGAAGTATGATGCGAGGAATATCGAAATCTAATGTTGAGAACTACTTGAGTCAACTTGATATGGTTCCTACCTGAAAATTCCGACATTACTTCGAACTACTAATTTTTACTTACTCTATTTTATTTTAATAACGACTACCAAACTTACGCTAAATCACAGCGACGTATGCTATAATAATATCGTAAAGAAATGTTGAATATTCAAAACGCTTCCGATCCACGCCCGAAAAAATGAACGTGGACACTCGATTTAAAGAGAAGTGAATTTTAACAAAGTACGGCTAATCATTTGTTGCCACGAGAGGTCATGGAAGTTATCGTACATTAAAATAAAAAATCGAAAAAGAATTTGAATGGACCCCTTTTTGTACGGGGTCTCGAAGCGTCATAAACGTTCGACGCGTGCAATCTCGCGTGCAGTTTTGCAATAAATCGTAAACCGCTGGCTCTTTCACACGACATTGCAGTTAGCGTGGGCAGCTCGGTGTGGCAATATGGCGCCGTGCCCGACCGTCCTTCCGTCCCACCTGGATATATAAAACGGGCATTGCGGTTAATTAACGAGCATTACGTTAGGTGCCAATCTGCATAATTAGCAGCCCGCGCGCCGCGTCGAGTGCATTCATCATTTACATCGTATCGCGATGATTACACCGTACGCGTCGCATGGAATTTTTGCTTTGCTTTGCGAAGGACTCTGCGGTGGATATCGCCTCGTTAATGGAAGCAAACTTCGGTGGAGTGAAATTTTACTGCCTTCTAATAACGAAACGGTGTGTTTATTTGCGCCCAGTCTGGACGCGTGCGCGTGCACACGACTGCGTTTGCTTTACATCAATGGTTTTCAAAGTTCTTGGCACATTGTACTTTTCATCGTTGCACGGATAGCAAGCATTCGATTATTGATATCAATATAATGATTGGATGAAATTTCACAATCTTTCATTCTCTCAATGTATCTGTCACGGTATCAAGAGACAGGATCTTGTCTCGGTCGGAGTACAAGTGCGCGAGGCTAGACTATGTATTTTTTCAGGAAAGAGCGAACGGAGGTTTTCGAGGTGGTGAAATTGCATTAAAAAATGAATTTTTTTGAAAAGTGCAATGGGCTTTGGAAAGGCCGCGGCGAGATGGATAATTTGAGTACGATTTGATCAAAATTAACCCCGCCAATCACAAGAGATATGGTATCTGAAAAATGCCAGTTTATATTAAGAAACGCCATTTTCGTCGTTTTCTCCGTCTCTGTTATGCTGTGATAAATGTTGGTTTTTATGACCTCTGTAATCATTTTTATCATTGCATGTATTGTATGTAGATTATAATACACAACGCGGTGGTTGTGCAAAATAATAATAGACTGTCAAGTTTAGGAGCAGTCCCGTATTTTTATTATATGTATATTCTCGATAAGTCTAAATTTCAAGACTAATGTATAAAGCTTCTTACCAATTAATCTGCTTTTCTTTCTCATCACTTCTCTTTTCATCTCCCAGGTTTCTAATTCCGTCATTACCATGCTTCTGCCCCGTTGCCCTCTCCCACTCCAATATGTTTCTTTTATTTTTCCTTCCACATTCAATTCCTTTTTTAGTAGTTTTTCGACTGCTATTTTGAGTGTTTCCGTTTTTGGTATCTCCCAACCTTTGATTACTATGTTATTCATTTTTTCCCTTTTTTCTCTTGCTTCTTCTCTTTCTCTTTTGTCTTTCCATTCTCTCTTCTAATTGTTTAATTTTTTCGTCTTGTAATGTACCGACCCGCTCTCCTCCTTTTCTAATCATAAGTTAGTCATAAGATTAGTATAGCCAATATTTTGTACATCTCTAGAATCGCCCTTAGACCCTGAATCACCACTTTCTCGCGTACGCTTCCTTATCACCAAATCGAATATCCAAACTCCTAGTTCTTCTTCTCTTCTACTTTCCACCAAAACATCTTACTCATCATCCCTTCCACGTCCATTTTGATAGATAATAGTTTTCCTTAAACCTACCGATCATCTCCTTCTTCAGAATTCATTTTACATCTGAAGAGAACATTACAAACTCCCAAGCAGCATATCCTCAAGCCTCAAAGCATATACATCTCCAAATCTTAAATCGAAACGTGTATCTTAAAACCTCACAAGTATTAGTTGCTTTATACCAGTGGCTTGAAATAAAGACCATTAAAATTTCGTTTGTTAAACCTCCGAATCCACTTATTGCACAACCATCTCGTTGCGCATTACAATCTTCTTGACTTCATATCTTCTCTTAATCGGTTACTTTGGCTTTTTATTTCTTTTACTTCTTTCTGTAATTCCTTCAAAATCTCTATGATGTATCCCAATTTCTCTTTCCCCTCCATTTCACTCTTTTCCTCTCTGTCTCCCCTTTTCTCCCATCTCTCCTCTTCTTTCTTTTGTGGCGGTGATTTTCCTGTTCTTCTTGCTTTTTCTAGCTTTCCAGGTATCTCTCCTTCCTCTTCCCTTTCATCTTCTCCTTTACTTTTCCTCTTGAAAATATCGCTTATCGAACTTGTGCTACTCGTTCTCTGTCTTACTAATTGCTGTGCCAGCGTTTGTCTCCCTCTCCTCTTGATCGCTTGCTCTCTCCATGTATCTTCTGTCCTCTTCTTGTCTCAGTCTTCCTTATTCATCAGTTTTGCGTTCGTCTCTTCGTTAATGAGATTCTCTCTGCATTTCCGGGAGGTGTCACCTCTTGTTTTTGCAGATCTTTCTTATCGACTTTTGCGTTGTAACCTTTCTTTCCTTTGATTCTATTGCTAAATATTTTCCCCTTATTTCTCTGTAACACTTGCGCTTTTCAAATTCGGCTTTATACGCAGTAGATGTTTATCGATTGAAAAACTGATCTTATTGCGTACTTATCTGCTTTCCTGGTATTTATCTTTTCGTGCTGCCACGTACCCAAATTTGACCTTCTCAGCACCAGGCGCGTCTATTCCGCTTTTTCGATCTATGTCCGTTGTTTTCTTCCTTGCTCCGTTTTCTGCCTCTTTTGCTTGGTGTTATCCAGTTTTCCTCTGGTTAAGTTTTCACTTTTTACTTGTTTTTCTCTCAATAAACAACGGTTTGCATGGTCAACGTGTCACGTGATCCCCCCAAATAGAAAACTTATATTAAAATAGTATAATGCTTCTTTGAAATTTCTTTTTTGCCGATAAATTTCGAGTTAGAGATGTGACATTTTTCGTGCACGTGGTGGTACATAAAACGTATTTTTCAGTGACATAACCTAAAAATTGGCATTTCTTGAGTTGCGTCACTTTTCATAATGAAGTTTCCGTAATGGTTACTACAAGGTGGAGGTCACTGTCTTACGCAAAGTATATTTGCAACGGAGAATATGAGACCGCTAAATACGAAAGATTATGCCAGAATTATATGTTATTGAGGTCATTTCCCGTTATTCACAATCTTCACAATTATCCAACATCACTTGTGTAAATGCACAATGCACTCCCATATCCACCTTAATGCGAAAATCATGCTTTTACGCTACTTTAACGGCGATAATTAAGTATGAATGCTATGAAACCATTACACAACGCCCAATATCGACTTATGTAATAGCGAGCACACCTAGTAAAACATGATAAAATGTAGTAATTCCATGTAATTGTAACAAGGGACACTACTTATTGACGATGTCACTGGAGTACCAGTCGAAGTTGAGCAGTGCGCCGAAGCTCCTTTCATGTACCGCATCTTCTTTAAACTAAAGAAAAATGGAATTGACCCTACTGCTTGCCTTGAGTGCAGTAGTTTTAATCGTTGCGTATTTTTCTGACCTTTATACCTACTGGAGAAAACATGGAATTCCGGTTTCGAAAGGAACGATACCACTGCTAGGGCACATGTTCCCCTTGCTGACTTTGCAATCCAGTATGACAGATATCTGTACCAAGATGTACAATGACAATCCAAACGCCAGTATGGTTGGATTCTACAAACTAACGAGGCCAGCGTTATTGATACGAGATGCGGCACTGGCGAAAACCGTACTCCTGAGTAACTTTGCGAGCTTCCACGAGAACGCATCGAAAATTAATCCGAAGACGGATACTATGCTAACGGAACATCCTTTCTTCACGTATGGCGAAATATGGATGTTCAGCAGAAAGCGTTTAAGATACGCCTTCTCCGGCACGAGAATTCGCAGTCTCTTTGAAAACATTACTGGAGTGTGCGATAAATTTGTGGACTTCTTGGAAAAACAACTGAAAACCAAAGGCACGTATGAAGTCGACCTGAAATACTTATTTTCGAAATTCACTGGTGAAGTTCTGGCAAACGCCGGACTCGGTATCGATGGACACTGCTTCGAGGACCAGGCACCGCAATCTTTTTCCTTCGAAAAAATCGGCAAATCGATCTTCGTACGAGATCTCACGAGAATGTTCTCACAGTCAATTATACTCTTTATGCCTGAATTGCACAATATTTTCAAATCACAATTCATAACAGATGAGGTCCGTGGATTCTTTAGAACGGCAGTCTGCGAAGGCTTGAAATCGAGGAGACACCAAGCTGAGCCCAGCAACGACTTCTTCCAGTTAATGTTGGAATTCCTCCAGAGAAATGGTAAGCAAATCGATGAAGAAGTTTTAGCGGCTCACGCTGCTTCGTTCTTCGTCGATGGGTACGAAACCACCAGTGTTACCCTCAGTTTCGTCGGGTATCAGATGGCAACGCATCCGAATATTCAGCGGAAAGTCAGGGCGGAGGTCTTGTCCGTACTTTCTAAGCATAATGACACCTTGACGTACGCATCATTGAAAGAAATGACGTATCTGCAGCAAGTGGTAGATGAGTCGCAGAGACGATACGCTACTGTGGGTGTGATGAATAAAACATGCACGCGGGAATGCGAGTTAAGAGGATCGGACGGTTTGTGTTTCCGTGTAGAACCTAACACTGAGATTTATATATCGATTGAAGGGTTACAAATGGACCCCAAGTACTGGGTGGATCCAGAAAAGTTCGAACCTGAGCGCTTCAGCCAGGATAGGAAAGCGAACATAGAGAACTTCGCTTTTCTTCCTTTCGGCAAAGGTCCACGTATTTGCTCGGGGGAGAAAATGGCTGTCATGCAAATTAAGGCTTGCATCGCTACATTGCTGAAGAATTACTCGCTTGAATTATCCCCGAGGATGAAACTGCCCATGACGATGTCCCCGCATCATTTTCTGACTGTACCAATCGGCGGTTTTTGGGCTATCGTTAGGCGAATTTGAAAAATATCCTCGCGATATTTTTACCAAATTACCTGTTTACATTCTCCGTCTTCGATGCCTGAAAATAATAACTGAGTGGTTTCAGTGAAATGTGAAAGTTTTATTGCGCTTACTTCTTTTTATCAGCTGAAATCCACTTTTAAGGGGTGCAACTATAATCCTAATACGAACAGTGTTACGAATGTCATTGCCTTCTTGGCGTCCTGCATTGCCGACAGGCTGCATGTTCTGGTAATAAACGTTACTTTTATAAATATGCCTATTCTACGTTTACATTAGAGTACGATCCATAACATTGACTCAAAGATTACATTCCGCAAATAACATTAATTCCGCAAGTGAATTGACTGAAGGATTGCATGAGGATCTAATCAAAGGAGGGCCCACAACAGCGGATGGGACAGGGACAATGTTTTGAGTATCAAGTCTTGACGGCCATCCGGAGTTTAGAAAGCACCGTAGCCGCCAGATTTTCCAAAGTTGCAGCTCGTTACGACGACCTTGACGAGCGGTTGCAATGAATGGACCAAAATTATCAGGCTGGGATAACTTCATTAGAATTTCATTATAATACACAGAATCCTTCCATTCCTTCGTGCCATAATGAGGGTGCTCGGTTAGATTCTATAGTAAATAGAATATGAAAATATAAAAAGCATTAAAAATGCAAATACATGGGCCAAGTACAGTACGCGTTTGTCTATGAAAATTAAAAAATAATAGTGTACCAGACATGTCGTTGCTCACAAATAGAAACTTCTTCGTACAAAATATGTGAAATCAAGAAATGTTAGCAAGTACAAAATACTTATTTTAAGCTCAACAAGACAGCTATTGATATTTTATTGAATTAGCTTAATTCCCACGAAAATTGTTTTCTAACGGAATTAATAAATCTCCTTAATACGGTATTAAATGTACACAAGGTGTCTCATTTTAATCTTTCCACACGATTATCTCGAAAACTATTCATTATCCGAAAAAAATGTTTAAACAAAACATACTCTATGTGAAGGCGGACATTCAATGGTGGACACTGTTTTTTCTGGGTGGAGACGCTTCCGAGATTTCAAGGTGACCTTTATTTTTTTTTAATGAAAACGTAGATTTTTTTTTACGCAAGACACATAGCTTATTGTTAGCTCAAAACAAATCCATTGATGTACATTATATTGACCTTGGATGTCATTCAAGGTCATTTCAACTGCTTCAAGTTTTCTTACACCGCACGTCAAGAAAATGTTTCTTATCTTCTAAATTCAAAAGGACGATCCTGAACATGAATGCAGCACTCGATTCTGTCTCTAAATGATAGGCATGAGAGACATAGTTGGTCTTCGCATAGCCGACGATACTCGAAGCAATCATGCTTATTCAACTTCCACTTCCAGTTCCACTTGTTCCAAAATTTCCCTGGTAATTTGCCTGCAAGCATTTACTATACGAACCGTCATATTTTGGGATGTCGTTGGCTCTTCCACATAAACTTTATATTTTATGTAACCCCACAAGTAAAAATCCAAAGATGTTAAATCTGGTGAACTTGGTGGAAAGGGTATCCAACTCCTTCTACCTATGCACCGTCCAGGAAACATTTCAATTAGGGTTTGCCGAACGCGATGATCGTAATAAGCTGGAGCACCGTTCTGCTGGAACCACACCCGCACTTTAGTGGCCAATAGAATGTCTTCCAAAAGGATTTGAAACTCGTGACAAAGACGATTATTGTATCGTTCTCCGGTAAGTGTACCATGAACAAAATATGGACCCAATAAATAGCCACCAACAATGCCACACCAAACATTTAGAGACCATTGACCCTAATATTCAATTGCACGATGCCAGTAAGGATTTTCATCACACCAATAGTGAACACTTCTCCCGTGTTTTTAAAAGTTGCTTCATCCGAAAATAGCACGTAGGAGAAAGAGAAAGGCGAACTTATTCAAACAAAAGTAAGGACGTGTTACGTCCCCAAAAACGGCAGGATGGGGATGCTAAATTCAAGATCAAACGATGGTCTCTTAACCAGTTGACTGTGCGGCCCATACCTATGCGTCAAAACAGAACTGGCCAAGAGTGCGTTTGGACGCACATGTGCGCATCTTAAAAAAACTGTACTTATACATTTTTGATCATTCATGAAATTTGGTAGTCTAAGGTTTTTTGGGTCGCTGAATCCGAATATGCCATAAAAATTCCAAAATAAAAATGGCGTATCCAACATGGCGGATTCAAATAACAAAAAATGAACCGATTTCGATGAAACTTGGTACCCTAAGGTTTGTTGGGTCTCTGAATCCGAATATGCAATAAAAATTCAAGAATTAAAAATAGCCATATTCGAATTCAACGACCAGAAAAACCTTAGAGTATCAAGTTTCATCGAAATCGGTCCATTTTTTTGTAATTACGATCCGCCATATTGGATCCGTCAGTTTTAAGCATTTCTCAAAAAGGGTTGAGTATCTGAAGCTACACTTCTGGATATATGCAGAATTTTCCCTCTACTACAACGTGTCCAAAGCTCATCCAAATCAGAGGGGGGCAGTTCGCTACTGCTCCTTGAGAAAGTAGAATTCACCTCGCACAGCCAAGTGGTTAAAGTGCAGACTTCACCTAAACTTTAAAGCAGGCCTGGGCAACCGTGGGGAAATGCACTTTCCTCTCGCGATTCCGGTCCCCCCCACCCTTCAGCTTTTGCGCGTCGTGAGAACAAAAAGAAGGACAGCACTGTCTACCTGTCCCACTCTTAGACACGCACCGGGAGGCATGGTGGGGATGACGCATGCTGCACGACGGGTTATCGTGCTGCTCAATGAGCAGGGCTTGCCCAGGCGTGCTTTAAGGGGTTACATACCTTTCTCGGTCCCAAAACTAAGTGATTTTATGGATGTTTTTTTTGCGTACTTAACCCCTTGGGTACGGATTTATTTGAGAAAATATTTGCATGTGGAACGGATATAATTTTTGGTTGCTTGGAGTAGTATGTAAAAGCAGTACATTTTACGTAAGAATTTATTTATTTCTAAAATATTGGTGACATATGTAGTATTAAGATGCCTTCAAGTAATTAGAATTGCAAAACAAAAATTAATTAATTAATAATTAATTAATAATAGGGAAAACAAGTGAATGACGTCTCTCAGACGTCAAATGTACCCAGGAGTTTAATTTTTGGTTTGACGTCTTAGACACGTCATCCGCTCCTAGGGGAAAAAAGTGAATGACGTGTCTCAGACGTCAAATGTACCCAGGAGTTTAATTTTTGGTTTGACGTCTTAGACACGTCATCCGCTCCTAGGGGAAAAAAGTGAATGACGTGTCTCAGACGTCAAATGTACCCAAAGGGTTAAGAGAGGTATCAATCCGCCGTTTTATGTGGAGCGAAAGAACGCACATTAAGGGGTTACATCACTCGAGCGCCTCGAAATTCAAGGTTTTTTCGCGAATTTTGATTGAAGAAATAAGAAGTTGTTATAAAAATGTAAATGCACTACTTTATTGTGTGTGCATTAAAGTACAAAATTAATATTTTTCGTATTCGATATATTGAAAAATGGCGGTTTGACAGCTAATGATCGGGAGCGCTTCGAAAATAGATAGTCAAACGGTGGGCACGATAACTCAGCCTACACGTGATTTAGTGCAGTGAAACAAAGGAAATTGGTTTTCTTAGTCCAAAAGCTAGTGAAACACGTGGCCGTTTTAAAAAATATGCATTTTTACTGAAGTGGCATCGATTCAAAGTAAAACATGTAACAAAGTACACTTTTTGTCACAAATTTCGTTACTTAAAGTTGCATAGATAATCGAAATATCAATATTTTCAAAAAACCCCATGTGTTTCACTAGAGAAATATGTGACGATTGAATTGAAACAAAATCTAAGTATATTGATTAAAAATTGGTGAAGCTAGAGTGCCCACCGACTTCGGAAATACTGTTCTGAGAAAAACGCGTTTAAAGTTTTCGTTACGGTTTAGACGTGGATAAAACCTTTCGGTTACAAATAAACAAATAAATCAACAACTTCCTCACGCCTCTTTTGCGGGTACCTCGAACATCTTTACTAACAGTAAAAACCAAAGAAACAATTAGAAAACTTCATTTCCGTTGAAAATTTAAACTTTAAACTGCCGTATGAGGACGTCGCGCGGCGATGAGCGCTTTACTTCTATAGCTCGAAAATTGCCTTTTCACTTTCGATATCGTTTTATAACAAATGGGATATCAATTTTATATGTGCAAAGAGTACTTTAAGCAAAAAAAAATTCGAATTTTTAAAACTGTCCGAGTGGTGTTACCCCTTAAACTAGTTTCATTAATTTTTATTTCTTATTTTGAATTGACCGAGTTTTCCCGAGAGGGGATAGATGACACAGAGGCGAGAGGTCAGAACGTTTTAAGGGCGTTGGATACCCCCCCGTTTTGGAAGGGTTTACGCCGTCGAATGCACAGGCCACAATTGTTGACCGATTGTGATGAACAATAGCTCGTTTGAAAGATAAAAGATGATCCATGCGTTGATGAGAAGCCGAATTTTGATAAAACCTTTTTTTTATCAACAAATAGTGATTCAAAAAATTGATAAAGTTCACGACAATTTTACGCATGGAAAGAAATTTTTTATCAAAATTCGGCTTCTCAAGAACGCATGGATCATCCTTTATCTTTCAAACGAGCTATTGTTCATGAAAATCGGTCGAGAATTACGACCTGTGCATCCGACAAGCTAATGCGTGTTTTCGCCCATTTTCGTGAAAAATCCTGAAAAGTATTCTGCGTTCGCTAGCGACCCCAATTTCAGCGGCAGAAGAGCCGAAACTCCTTTCCCCACTACGAACCTAACGCACAAGCATGAGCTGGTGTGCGTGTAAGTTGGCTAGGCGTGCGGTCAATGTATAAGTGTTTACCGTTACAGCGGAAAATCACACCGACGGCACACAACTCTGATCCATTCTAAACTCTTGCGAATAAGCCAACTCGAGCCGCTCGGGCCTTTTTGACTTTCCGTCCCGTCTCCACCACGCAATGCATCGTAAGGGTATAACGCTCTGCGTTTCCCATAGAATGTTTCTTGACCAATTTCGATGATCACGGACTCATTTGAAAGATAAAACATGAAGGAATGCGCATGATATTTTAGAATTTTGGAAAAATGTAATCTTCGTGGAGAAGAGAGCGTTAAAAAGTTTAAAAACATTTTCCGGAATAGGAAAAAGCCATTTACAGAAATTCTGAACGATAACACGATTGTGTATTCATCTTTTATCTATCAAAAGAGCCATTAATTATCCAAATCGGATATCTAACACGGGTTGGAGAATTTATAACGTAAATCCATGCACTGACTTCAGCGGCGCGCTGCCGTGAAGTCACAGCGAGGGGTAATTATATATGTTTCGCAGATATAATCCACGGTCAGATTGATCGTTAAATAAACATTCAATTTTTATTCTGTCAATCTTTCCTATTACGGGAAAAAAATGAAACCAAAAGTTTTTTAAGAAAGTTAGACATACATACATAAGTTCTCACGAAACACGTGAATAACTAAAGAATAATACTGTTACAATAATATTGTAACAATATGTGAAACAAGTACGTCCCAGATTTCACGTTACTCTTGTGTTTGTCATTGTTGAGAAGTCTAAAATCCTATGTTTTCCCAACATAGGAACAAAATCCCGGTGATTTACATTTAGGTAAAAGGGGTACTCGAACAGGTATACGTTACTTTACGCCGTGACAATGTCATATCGTGCATTCGATGACCGTAGCATTCTATAACCGAGAAAGGTAGCACGTACATTTCGTACATTTCGGCAGGCCTCACTTATACCTGCTTATACCGGGGACCGCTAGACGTTGGACGAACCCCGATATTCGCCACATAAAAGACCTTCTCTCTTCCTCCCTAGCTCCGTCGCGGTCACTCCTTCTCGTGCAGTGAAAATTCAAAGAACTCCAACGTCTAGCCGTGCCTAGCCGTTGCGGGTATAAACAAGGCCTACCGAAATCCACAAGGTCCCGGCTCTTCTCAAAGGGCCTTGAACAAGTGCGAAGGAAATCACACCGACGGGTGTATTTCGCGCTAGTTCTGACTTTGGATTTCAAAAATAGCGACCTCCACATGGTGAAATCTGGGCAGTTTTTGATAATTGGGAAAATGTCACCAACTTGCAAAGAGCTACTATCGCTTTATTCGATACTTCTTTGATTCTAATTTGTTCTATTATGTCAGAGTTCTTGAGTTTCGTATGCAATGCAATGACAGTTGATCCATATACATACCTATCATTATATCATATGGATTCACATTTTTACGTGATTTTTCAGTCATGGTCAAATTGTATAAATTATACCATCTTTATACTAGTTATCGAATTGTAATCCTATATTGTTAGTCACAACAGAAATGATTACCAAAATCTATGAACGGTGCTTATTCGTAACTGAAATGGATCAGAGAATGACAGCTGGTAACACGTGTTTCATTGACATGAAATGCACCGGAGTAGCGAATGGTTTCTGTAGGTGTGCGTGCGTATCTGACACTGTCGTGGGGCCCGAGCATGAGGTAAGGGGTACAGCGGGCCGGGGGGACTTCGACGCGTAAGAGCAAAGTGGGGACACTACTCCCCTCGAGCGCCTGTAGTTCGCATATTGTCCGCCACCCGTCGCTGAAGTCACGCACGGGTTTTGCTCAGGGTATCCAACGCCCTTAAGAAGTCAGAGAAGTAAGATCACGGGAAATAAAGAAACTTGTGAACTAAGAAATCATAGAAAGCAGGATTTACAACCCTGTCTTTGTAGAGTCAGTGTCTTACATCGGAAAGTACAGTGCCCGTCATAAAATCAGTTTGTGTTAGTGAGTTTTGTTTCCGTTTAGCACATTCAATTTACATATATTATTAGATACACTTTCGTATCTCTTCGCATATCTTTCAAGTATGAATATCAGTTAACGATAAATTGTTTGTCAATTATCATTGAAATGAATAGTAATCTTGCATATTTGTTGTTTTTGAACGGGCTTGTTTAAATCACTTGAAGTTTAGAATACAATTCAACATGACCTGAAATACGCGTTTGTGCGCGACTATTCTTCAAATCAATTAATAACTACTATGTATCATGTCTTGTTGTTTAGTGCAAACTAACAATAAGCATGATTGCTTCGAGTAGCGTCGGCTATGCGAACACCAACTATGTCTCTCATGCCTTGTTGTGTAGTGCAAACTAACAACAAGGATGATCGCTTCGAATAGCGTCGGCTATGCGAACACATGTCACAATGACTGTTGAATTTTGTGTGAATGGCGTGACCATTCTAAACTGATCGAATGTATGCGATTCGAATCTCAAACGGAGATACTGAATTTTGTGTAAATGGCGTGCCCATTCTACACTGATCGAATTAATGCGATTCGAAACTCACATGGAGATAATGTTAATTTGTTTATTAACATGTAGTTACATTAGTAGTTATGTATGTTGATATGTAGTATGGTTTGTTATGATATTTTTTGGTGATGGTTTATGCATGGGATTTTACGATCATGAATTGCTACCTGATACACGGTGATATTTTAAATTATGTCGACAATGCATTGTAGAACCTAATAGAGGTTGGCGCAACAATACTGCTCGACACGTGGTCACAGTATGCGTCAAAGGCAGGATCTACTCGGCCTTACTGAGGAGAACACGGGCAGATCTCGGACGAAACGCGCAGGATGAATTCACCTTGTACATAATATCGCATATCAATTGGTTATAATTCTAGGCGAGCGTAGTATCTATATATGGTTGAGATTTGAGCGAACCTTAACACAGTTTTCGGCGCAATCTTCCAAATCACGCTGTTAAAACTTTCGGTCGAATTTTGGGTAAATCCACCGAGGCAACGTTTAAGTAAAGTTTCACATGATAAATCGTCGTATATGGTTCGGATAGCTATAAATTATTAACAAAAATTATTGTACCATTGGTGGTAGTCGTCCAATGATCCTAAAGCGTTTGCTTGTTGCCTTTTTGAGAGCTTGGGATCGCGCGACATAAAGCGTTATAACTATGACAATTCTTGGAATTTCGTAATGCCGTTTTCACATATGGTTCTTAGGAAGTTAATCTAATGAAAAACGCAATAAGATCGATTTTTTGAAATTGAGAAAGGTATGGTTATATTAAGGTGAAAAAAATCTTTCAGATATAAGAATTTTTCGCGGAGTTATGCTTATTTGTAATTGGGCAAATTTCTGACGTAAATTCTTTTTGCGTTAATTTGGTTCTCCAGTTATAACGTTCCTGTGCGTGGAAACCATATGTCGTACCAAAAAATGATACGAAGATGAATTGTAGGTAATTTTCTCTTCTTTATTTTTATGTGTAGTACCTTTGCATAAAAAGTTTACTTTTCATGTAATATACCAGAAAACACAATGTTTATCGTTTTTTGATGATTTTAAATACTTTCCGTGTAAAATTTTGTTGGCCAGCTTCAAATTCCTATTCAGAACCCCAATAAGCATAAAGTAAACCACTAAAAACAATTATACCAGAACTTTCCACTTCAAACTACGAATTGACCAGACTACCAGGGCCGCCTCTACGGCGCGCGCTAGTGAATAAAAAATGATATCTCAAAAACTAGGACAAAAGCCATCGTGATTCTAGCTTCATTCTTTAGAGGAGGCTTCACAGTTGTTGTAAAAAAATAATGAAAAACTTAGCGGGTGGCCTTTGGCAGATACAGCAATTTCTATTATTTAAAAAAACTTGTAATATTTATAAACATTATCCACCAATTATGCATTTTTTATTGAAATTTTGATCTTTTATGAATGCAACCGCATTTGCCGGAATGCGATATTGTTAATAGTTCAGTTATGAATTTAAACAAATGACCTTTCCTGGAAGTTTGAGAGGCTATAACTCCAAAAGTTTTCAGAAGTTCGAAGTTTTTCTTTTGCACAAATTTTTTCTCCGCGAACACTACAAGGTTAGAAAAATTCATCAAAATTCTCGACCATGTCTGCAAAAAGTGGTTCACTTGACGCGGAATGCCCCGTATGCAAAGTAAAATGTAAGTTACTGTTCCTTTGGAATTAAAAATGCAAGTGATACTGTATCTTTGGCCGCGAAAATCTAAGTGCTACATTGACAGTGATAAATGCAAGTGCGTGCCGGCTCAAAAAGTCCTCCTTATAAATTCTACCTATTCGTATTTTGTCCGGTTAATTGGCTGGTATTTAAAACGAATACTATTTCTTAATGCAGAATGAAGATAATAGCCAATTTGGTAGTGTAGAAATGTAATTTCTTATATCTAGATATAGATAAGGCATATTTTAACATTTAAGTTAAGTAGAGGTGCAATTACGGTGTATATAAAATTATTGTTTTTTTCGAGCTCCAAAGCATGCGTCATGCGGACGGCACATTATTATTTTGTAGAACAATATAAAACTTTAACCCCAAATTTGTCAAAAACGATTAAGTGTTGAAGCAAAATTCTCGAGGATACATGCATGACTTTTCTCCTACTATGACGTGTCCAAAGCTCATCCAAATCGGGGGCGGGCAGTCCCCAGGCTCTCCTTGTGAGCTTAATACTATACATATGTAAAATAATACATTTATTTCCAGTACCCTTAATATAATATGTACAGTATCGGACAGTGATGGAGTCCCAATAATGATTAACAATACCATTACGCAACCCTGTCGTTGTGTTTGCTTTCGCACTTGTTCGATGCCACTTGAGAAGAGCCGGCACCCTGTGGATTTCGGTAGGCATTTTTTATACCCGGGACTGCTATGGACTGCTTAAGTTCCGGTTTGTAAATCTCTAAAGTCCAATTTTTAATCAACCACCTCGTTGTGCATTACATGAATGTACAGTATAATTTGCACGAGGCAGTGCTCGTGGAGACGAGGTTGGTACAAATCAATGGTTTCTTAATGTCTAAACTTTACACAGAGAAGTTCGCACTATAAGTATCGTCGAATTAATTGAAAAATGAACCTAATTGGCTGAAAATTCCTGGAGAGGGTAGAAATGATGGAAAACCAGGAAAACCCTAAAATGAGGAGAGGTGCCTTGTGGTGGCGTAGCGGACCTCTTACGCTAGCGGGTACCTGAATTTCCAGGAAACGGTCGGTCAATACAATGGTCCTTGCGGAGACACATTGTATTGCCCGAGTAATAAAGTAACTTCGAATTATTGCGAGAGGATTAAATCGGCAAGGCCGGTGGCGCGCACATGTGTCCATCAAGTACAACATAAACTAATTTGGTTGACATAAAAAAAATCGTATTTTAAAGGAACTTATTTTAGAGTTTAGAGTAGAGAATGAAATGTCTACGAAAGGCCTGGGCAACCATGGGGAAGTGCACTCTCCTCACGCCTTTTCGGTACTCCCACCCGTCAGTCTTTAGATGCACGCCGTGCGACCGAAAAGAAGGACAGCGCTCTACCTGTCCCACTCTTATGGTGCGGGCACATGTACCTCGCCAGCTCTCGCCTGACGCTCGCCGGCTCTCGTGGCCGTCAGAGCCTCGTGACCGCTCTCGGGGTATCTCGTCCAATCCCGACGAGTGCATGGATGGTGCGCGCGCATCCAAATGTCTCGCCGAGACGGCTCTCGCGTAGTCTCGCCTGCCGCGATGCCGCCTCGGTCCAAGGGGTTTTTTCGCCGAGGTAAGGCAAGACGAGAGCAGATACCCAATCGTGCGCCATTCTACATAGGGTACTCTTTAAATACCCTCCGATTTCCACGGACCCGTCATAAACCCGCCCGGGGAAATATGCAGTTTCCGTATTCCACGGATCCGCCATAAGCACCCGGAGAAAAATAAATACAGGGTAAATACAGTAGCGTGGGTGGAGGAACGGGACACTTCTTCTTTTCGTCCTTTCGGGGCAACGAAGCACCTCTTCCGAAGGTCTGCGATAGTCCCCGAGCGTTTGGCAATGGTTACCGATAGCGCCCGAGCACTGGGCGAAGTTTTCCGATTACCAGTCGTGACGTCACAACCCACGGAAGAAATGTGGAAAACTGTCGCGCCGCACCATTATGGTGTGGGCACATGCTCGCCCCAACGCGAGACCGAGACATTCGTCGAGAGCTGCCAAGACGAGCGTACATGAGAGGTGCTATTTAGCAGCATTTGAACGTAAATCGAGGCTCTCGCCAAGCGCTCGGGTGCTATCGGAAAACTTCGCCAAGCGCTCGGGTGCTGTCGGAAACCTTTGCTAAGCGCTCCGGGACTATCGCAAACCTTCGGAAGAGGCGCTTCGTTGGCTCGAAAGGACGAAAGGAAGAAGTGTCCCTTTCTCCCCACCCGCGCTACTGTATTTGCCCTGTATTTATTTTTCTCCGAGAGGGTTTATTACGGGTCCGTGGAAAATCGGGGGGTACTTAAAGGGTACCCTGGATACAATGGCGCACGGTTGGGAGTCTGCTCTCCTCTCGCCTTACCTCGGCCAAAAAACCCCTTCGAGCGAGGTGCAGGCGAGAGCAGGCGCGAGCTGGCGAGGTACAACGGAGCGAGGGGAGCGCACCGGGTACATGCTCGTCCAAGCGGTGTCTCGGGTTGTCTCGGCCAGCATGTGCTTGCACCATTAGACACGCACCGGGAGACATGTTGGGGATGACGCATGATGCACGGCGGGTTGCTGCCGTGCTTCTCAATGAGCAGGGGTTGCCCAGGTGTGGTATACGGTATCGGTGCGAAATCCTTCGTGCGAGGTATCAACAGTTGGAATAATTACAAAAGTATAAAAGTGTTGTACGATTTATAACAGCGCGCCCACTGAAAGTTTGAGGGGTTACGGCCTTCAGTCTTCGGAGATCGATTTTTTTATTCCAGTTTTCTTGAAGTTTGTACTTTTCAGGATATTTGAGCGGATTTATAATTTTAACTGAGCAGCTTATGCCACGCTGCTAAATTCATACTTCTTTCGCGTGTTTCTCGAAACAGCGTTTATCACACTGTGGGACACAAATCTCGAAAACCACTTGTCCTATGTATTTCATATTTGGTACACATATTCTTTATAAGATTAACTTTCTTCTAGCATAGGATATTTTCGATACGAGTACCCATTTGTTTATAATTCAAGTTTTAAGTTTCAGTTTTGTAGGGTAAACACAAAACTTGAATTAAGGCGGTAATTCGGTGGAGGTAATTGGAGGTGTTGCTGTGGGAGGTTGGATCCTTGCAGTTAAATAGAGAACCGACAAAGCGGGTGGATAGGTATAAGATAGGACTAAGTTAGGGGTAAGGGAGTTTGTGAAAGAAGGATTGTAACTCCAAGGGGAACAATAAAATTATATATACATACATACAATTAGAGAAGCGACAAGATCTGGGTCGGCACATTACAGGGGAAGGCCTCGCAATTTGTCGCCAGACAATGCCGTCTCCTAGCGATCCTCGTATTGCGAACCGCTGCCCTAGATCGACGCACAGAATTCTTTTTCCATTCGCGCAACAAATTTAACTCCGACGATCGTCGATCCGGCGAGGATAACACGTGAATTACGTTCCGCTCCTACCAGGACAATTACTTTGGCGTTTGATCCTTTAATCGGCCGTACGCGCGGAGCGGAAGAAACGCTTTGCCGTAATTATTGTAGAAAGTGAATCGCGCGAATCACGAAGATTCCAGGTAGAAAAGGAGAAAAGAAACTGTAAAGGGAGATAGATCGACGACCCCCTTTAGCAAGATTCCTACCGGTTACTACCTTACGTCTACCTGTTATTGTAGCTACGGGGCTGCATTCCAGTTGAATCTAAATGCCTCTGTCACGGCTCGCGGTAACCCTAATGGCAGGAACACGATGTTCCTGCTTCTGGGTGAGCATTTTCTGCGGATGTATCACCCCTTACAAACGAGAGAACATCCTCTCGAGTTTTGCGTCAACTTCCACGACTCAGTATCGGAGATCCAGTTTTCTCAGTTTTTCGATCCAGAGTACAAATAACCCTCGTGTAACGCGGTGCTTTTATGTCGCGGTTTCGATATAACGCGATCCACAGAGTATGGGAAATTGTTTCTGCGTAAGGCGCAATTTTGCCTCGTATAACGCGAAAGCAAGAAAACCGTTTTTGTATGTAGATAATTGGCAACATTGGCAGGCGGGGCGCTGATATTGCGCTTTTCAAATCAATACGATACGTTTCCTTCTATTTATCGGTAAAATTTCTTCCAACGAAGGTGAAAGTCAAGAGAAATTAAATATAAAATTTTAATTCGTTTTCTCCAAATTTATACCCTCCTATTCAACTCTTGTTGCCTCAATTTTGGCACTTCCGAAACGAAGCCAATGAGAAACCTAATTTTGAAATATCGTCCACAGAACAATCCGTAAAAATTCGAATATAAATTTTTCGACAATTTCTAATTTCCACGAGACCCCTGAATGCTACTTTTAGACCCCGTTCAGATTACAGGCGCATGTCAAACGCGCGTCTGCGCGCGTACATCTGAACGGGGCCTTATTCGCAGCATCGCTCGTGCCTGATCATTATTTACCTACGCGATAACGAGTAACACTACTGTATTATCGGTATGGTTGATGTGCGGCTGGCGCGTTGTTGTCTTGATATCGGGACGATCATAATGATAAATCAAGCCACGAATGTTCCGCGATATCGATGATAATAGTTGGGCCGGAGCACGAGCATGTACCCCACGATGATGCCCCGGACGCAGATATAACGCAGTTTCGCTCTGCTGATAACGAGGAACCCTTCTCGAGTTAATCAGGCCTCGAATAAGGACCCGGGTTATCCTGTAACACGCGCCGCGCACAATGCTCCAAACGAGTTCGCGGACCCGTCGTGAGTGGGTCTTACGTGACGACGACATTTAGATGGCCGACCGGTGATAAGCTTGGAGAAAACTAGGGCTTCGGCTATAATAAGGGCGGCTTCAAGGTGCAGAGCCATCGAGACAAAGCTCGAGGGCAAACTACGGTGACTGGAGCACGAGTTCCATAAATGGTTATTAATACGAGAGACGGAAAGAGAGAGAGAGGGGTGGAGAGCAATAAGAGAGAACGAGTGGAGAGGAGGAATAACTTAAAAAGGAGAAGGAAAAGGAGAGATGATAGAGAGATGGTGGGGAAGAAAAGATGAAAGTCAGATAGCCAAAAGAAACAACAGAGGATGCAGATGGAAGGACAGAGATGGTGAAACGAGAGCTGAGAGAGGGTAAAAGATAGATAAAGAGAGAAACGGGGGAGGGGCGCCTCGAAGAAACATAAAGGCCCTCATACACGATCAAGTTATTTGCGCAAGCATCGCGTTTGCGCAACACCACCGTTGTTCAACAGTAATTCTCATCCGGAAGTGATTTAGGGAAGGGCAAGGCTTCCCCGAGCGAATGCAAATGCTTGCGCGTCGTGTCTATCAGCCCAACGGAGAATTTCAGAGCTACGGCTGGCCTAACGATAAGTACTACAAACATAAAACATGATCTGCGTGGAAAGATTCTTAATTCGAGCTCAGCAGTAAAGACGTATTGTGTTTTCTGTTACTTACTTCTGTCTCCTAAGGAAATATCAATCAGAACGTAGGAAACGCAAAGATACTTGCCTGTTGAATACTTGGTTTATAACAATTGTTCCTCCAATTTCCCCAATAGTTACATTATATGGTATCGGGTGACGAAACTTGAGGTCCTCGAGTTCTTATCAATTTAGTCGGCGTTAGAGAACCAAACAATGTAGTTTGTAGTTGTCGTTAGTTTAAAAAACACAACGATGTACTTTGTGCAATGCTAAAACGTTGGATTAGGTTTTTCGTCCTTGTTAGAGGCTGATGGTTTCTATAGTGAAACGCGTTGACCCCGGCATCGACGTTCGTGATTTAAAAATGATCGTAAATTTGGCGCCTATGTGCAACGTCTACGAGGTGATTGCAATTAAGGTAGATCCACGGGAACCCGATCAGGTAGAAATGCTAATTGGCTTCAACGGACTAGGGAGGAAGAACAGCGGAGTTGCGCCATGCGAAAATTAGAAAGGCGCTTGCACTTCCAATTGCGATCGCGCCGCCGTTCTCACTCGCGAGAAAACTGCATATACGTATACACGTATGGTCTATAACGTACGCGCGCATGTATACGTCGCGGCAGTTTGCTCCGGCTGTCTTCTTGCGCAAATCTCGCGCGATTCCTTAATTACTCGAGCGAATCAAATTGAATGGCAAAGGCGGAGCGATTACACGGAGGCACGAGTACCAAAATAATTTGCTCAAACCGAGGAAAAATAATGTTCTGCATGAAAGCACGTGGTAGTATGTAACGTGATTTGAATTCTGGTGACACACGACACATACACACACATTCGTAAATTATACAACCGCAAGATTATGTATTTAAATTATTATAATCAATTATAGAATATAAATGATGGAATTACAAAAATTAGAAAATAGTTATTTCTGCAGCACAAATCTAGCATATTTCTTATTCCCTCTTCTTACATCTCTTTTTACATACGCTCGTTAATATTCGTACGCGTGGATACGTCACATCGAAGGATGACAAGGACGAACCATCCGCGGAATTATAATTCCAAGAGTTTGAACATTTACCGCTGCAATAGGGAAGGATGCTTTGCCCCGAAAGGCGAATTAAAAACTATACATATATTACACAACGATCCGATCATGCTGAAATCACGGTTCTGCCTAATGCAATGGGCCCTTCAGTATCCGCATATCAATAATTTGGATATCTTACATCCGAACGCTCGAATATTTTGTTATTCAAGCAAAGTGTCTTCAATCGGCATATGACTCTTCTTCATTCAAATATCGTTTACGTACAATATATACTTCTCATTCTAGCTATAGAAACTAATTCTGATCATAAGAATTTTCTATAAACCTAAAAATTTATTTGGTTTAGCAGAAAAAGAATGATACGAAATCGATTATAAATATAGTTAAATTGCGACCGACGATTGTTCTATTATCCAAGGATGCTCTTATTCGGACACTCATGTTAGACTGTTAGTTCGGATGCGGGAAATTCAACTTACCTTTTAAATAGAGGTGAATGTGATTCGAATGTCAACGTCTATGCTTCTATTCAGAATGCGTCGGACCTTCTTCAAGGATGTCTGTCCTTTGATCAGTCCTTACGCGTCTCGTTACTCGAGAACATGACACAGCCATGATACCGTAGATCGCTACACAATTCATTGTTGCGCTACGAAATGCCGTTACGTCGTACCACAGCCGCCCTCTTTCGTCGCCAGCGGCTAATCAAGCCAATTATCGATCCGTCAGTTTGATCAGCAGCCGCTGTCGGACGATCGTGGCGTCTAGCGCGTCTTACAAACTACGAGTCAATTTCGCTCCGATATGTATTTGAAATGGTAAATTGTCGTTTATTTCTTTAATTTATCATAGAATTCCGTTTATGAATATTTAATCAATTTATCATATGAAGTAAAAATGACACTTTATGATTCCTGGTTATGATTGTTTCGATCTATCTTGTCTTCGGACCATTTATTATTTACTTAATTTATCATAAGTAATTCATCATTATTTATTTGATTTATCATTTGGGCTTCAAAGTTACAGTTATTGTTACGATCTTTCGTGTTCTGGGCCACTTTCAATTTGACTATCTTACGTTTGTCTGTCATTAAAAACACACTTAAAATTCGGTAAAATTCTTTGTTATCGAGGAACATGTGCTAGCGCTATCACAGCGAATCCTTTGGTGCGCCACGAAAAAATTAATATTTTTAAATAACAACGTTATTCGCGAAACTACCCTTCAGTGGAAAATAAAACATATGGTAAATTAACTTTTTTTAACCCTTACGTGCACACCCGGGTACCACTTTGTCGTATTTTTGCTGATAACTTGAATACAAGTTGAAATCTCGACTTTAGCCTTTGTATCCTCGTTATTTAACTCTTTTAGAAACTAATGACACGCTTGGAAATTTTTTCAAATTTTTTGAACCTAAAATAAATGACGTTAAAGTACATGTGCTTAGCGGACACACCCGGGCTACCCGGGTACCCACTAGATAAAAAATGATGTTTTGACTCAGGGATTAATTAATATCATTGATGAATATTTTATTGGGGTCACAGGGGTTAATAAACAAACAATTACAATAATTTTATAGATTAATTACAAAATATTTACATTTATTTAGCGCAATCAATACACTGAATTGTCGATACACAGTGTTCATCGCTGACAGGTTTTTCGCAAACTGAACAACATTTTCATGTCTTCCTGCGTCTTTTGTTTATTTCTTTGTAGCAAACATGGCAAGAACCTGTAATGTTGTTCCTACCAGTACTGTCTCGAGGTTGAGCTTGGCCTCGTTTACACTGTTGTATTCAAACTCTGATTCTTCATCGTAGTCTCCAAATAGACGTTTAAAATATTTATCTCTTTCAGCACGATTCAATCTGGAATTAATAAGAATGAGTTCTTCAATTGAAAAAAATGTAAAAGCAAGAAAAAGTAAAGAAAATTATATTACGAAATAATAAATTTACCTTGCAAATTGAGATCTCAACAGTTCTTCCTCCATATTATTAATTCTGCACCAATAACAATCACGCATCAGCCACAGAAATGTTAAAAATAAAGTGTTTGTCACACAGCGATAAATTATAAAATACCAAAGAGGCGATGTTCTACCAACGCGCTGCCGTGCGCTCAACACGCATTCCCGGTTTACTCCACAGTACACGTCAGTCCCCCTCAATAGAATGATTCTGAATAACGCACAGGTGTCTACCCTTTTGCCTCGATGCTAGAGAGATATTAAACATCTACCGGTCGCCGAAGGGCAAAACTGATCGCGCGCTACCTGTACAGCGCTCAGAGACCCTAATTCTATCTTTTTTCATAGACGCTGTAGCGGACTAGGGGGTTTGGGAATGGTTTAGATAGTTTCTATTGATGCTTATTTAACACAGGAAATTTATTCCAAACGATTTCGTTCTTATTCAAACTCAGGAATTGAGAAAAACTAGCGGTGAGTACCCGGGTATGTAACAATGTGGTAAAAGCCGGGTGTGCACACAAGGGTGTAAAGCTGTAACAGATGTCGGAAACTCAATTAAACAAATTACTACACAAGGGTCTTTGTAATGTCAAGTATCTTTCTCGCTTTTTCTCAGTCTGCATGTCCAATAGCCGAGCACCAATTTTCTCCATTTGCAGCGTATTGAAAGTTCTCAACCGCGCTGTGATATTCCTTTCGCCGATTTTCTACAGCAAAGTACTGAAATCGTGGATTGAAAATGTCCCTATACTTTCGTGCAGCACCGCATTATTTCCAATTCCAGGTAAAAAGTCCCAGTTTCGTTTATCCCGTATCTTATCCGTACTTTTCTTTCTACCAACAAACTAGATTGCCCGTACTTTCTTCGACCTCGATCTCCCCCACCCCCTCCCCCCTCCTTCACCGCGCCCCGTAAGAACATTCGCTTACGTATCGCTTTCGCAATCATTATTAGACGTTGTTGCGCAAGCGAGTGCGCTCCGTCCTATATGAAATATCGCCCGCATTCAATCTCAGCGGTGGATACGTAGTAATTAGCGTGCAAGACACTGCGTGGAAGCGTGGCCCCCTAACGTAGCGTGAATGCGCAATATCGCAGCTCGCGGGACACGGGTGTCTGCAAAAATTCAAGATGCCATTTCAGATAGGTGCTGGCAGATTCGCCACGGCGTTACACAAACACCGTTGCAACTTTATGGCTCGCAAGATCGAGCTTGTGGTTCAGTTTGCCTCTCGCGTCTCGTTAATGCTTGTCCCACGATAAGTCACGTCTCTGTCCTGTTCGAAGGAAGCGATTTTACGGTTTGCGATGCAAAACGGTATTTACGAATACCCGATTCAGGACGATTTAATCTGATGGGGAAAATATGGTTAAGGCCGGAATACGGATAATTTCGCGATGCCAAAAAAGTTTCGGTAAAAAAGAAGTTCCGCCGAAACTTTTTTATGGAAGAAAACTTTTTGGCCACCACGAAAACTCTCATTTGTCGTTTCCTGATATTGCGACAGAATGGATTGGCAAACAGTTTGGAACATTGTTGCAGTATCATTGCCAAGTTTCACTTGACGCTTTGACTTTTAAATAGTCAGTTAACTGAAGTTTCGTATACGACGTGTTACGGTTTAATATGTGGCACTGTAATTATTTCTTGACCAATACGACCAATAGAACGTCAGTTATCGAAATGCGGATTAAGGGGTTACATACCTTTCTCGGCCCCAAAACTACGTGATTTTACGAATTTTTTTTTGCGTACTTCAGAGAGGTATCAATCCGCAGTTTTTTGTGGAGCGAAAGAACGCACATTAAACTAGTTTTATGAATTTTTATTTTTCATTTTTAATTCGATTTGATTGAGTATTACCCCTTCCACCGAAACGCTGCCGGACTGACACGCTTTGCGGTAACCAGGATATCTCCTATCAGGATCATCGCAAAACAAAAATCAAAATATATCCTTAAAGCTAGATAAATTATCCTTTTTTTGACGGACCTTTTTTGTTTAATAATCATTTTTGACAAAATGGCGATCATTTGAAGAAAAAAAACGAGTTTTTGCTCGGAATTTCGGCACTGAAATGCAATTAAAACATATTAAAAATTGGAATATTTAAAAAAAGATCCGTCAAAAACTGCGTAATTTTATGGAGATTATGTGTGCAAAATTTCAAAGCGATTGCTTTTTTCGTTTTTGAGATATCTTGGTTACCGATTTCGAAAACGTAGTTTCGAGAAAAACGCGTTTAAAGTTTCGGAACAAGTTAAAAGGTCTTAATTCAATTTTGTTGGCTACTTCCATGCAGTAATCGATTCCGGCGCCATACAGTGAGTCTTTCTCAGTCAATTTCATTTGAACATTGGCGTTATTTTTTATCCTGCGACTAATTCTTGCCTCTTTAGTCGCATGCTGCGCTTGGATCTGTGCGTGCGTCACACGGCGATTATCAATTTGCGTGACGAAATTAAGAGCATTGCACCCAATATGGATAACCATCGTCGTCATAATTTTTAGTAAAGATGTGGTACCTTCGTTAAATATGCAAATACCAATATAGGACGCTGTTTCTACAATGTTAGCACTGCCGTTGACAATTTTCGGTGCAATCTTCCAAATCACATGATAAATAGTTTCACATGATAAATCCTCGTATATGGGTCGAATAGCAATAAATTATTAACAAAAATTATTGTTCCATTGCTGGAAGTCGTCCAAAGATCCTAAAGCGTTAGCTTGTTTCTTGTTGAGCGCTCGTGATCGCGCGACATAAAACGTTATAACTATGACAATTATTTGAATTTCGTAATGCCGTTTTCACAGATGGTTCTTAGGAAGTTAATCTAATGAAAAACGCAAAAAAAATCGATTTTTTGAAACCGAGAAAGGTATGTAACCCCTTAAGACAAAAAACAATTGTCTCAAATACCGTTTACATCGTCAACGCTTATAAGGAGAAACAATTTGCACGCGAACAATTATTCCCCGCTGAGAAGCAAAATATGATTATAGGAACTAAACTCATCTAACTGTAGAACATTACAATTTGTAAGGATAGGTAATCATTTTGTTATCTCCTCAATAACCGATTATCTGAACAATCGATTAGCTGAGAGAAATTGTCGTCTGTTATTTCAGATAATCGACGTTCTACATCAGAGGCGGCAAACCTGGGCTCAGAAGAGCCCGTGAGGGGAAGGCAGCTCGGTTTGGCTGCCACCTCAACAACACCTTGTCACTCGTTTGTTCGCGCGAATCTTTCTGTCTCTCGCCGTTCCACAACGCGCCTTGTCTAAAAACAAACGAACCGTCCTCTACGGTACGCGATGGTGTGCTGTCTTTTTCTTCGTTAGTACGCGTGCACCGGAGAGTGTAGAAGTGGGGGAATCGAAAGCGGCGGGGTAGACTGCACTTGCATTCTGTCGGCCGCCTCTGTTCTACAGTTTCAACCAAATTTAACACTTCGTCTGTAAACCTGGGTCTTTCATGTCCGGGCCAAAACGATTTCGGTTAATAATTTCCCAAAAAGAGAAGGGGGGCCGCTGCTATCTCTACCTAAAAAAGTTGTGTAGGAAGGGGAACCGATCCCCAAGATTAAAGTTCACAGGCCTATCTGGGCAGTGGCTGTGAGCAGATCAAATTCGTAGCCGACACGGAAGACCCAGGTTTACAGGTGGCGTATACCAAACACGCAGGAAAGTGACAAATTTTCTTTGCTTTTAATGTGTTTTTTGCACCAGGAAAACTACAGAAAAGAGAAAAAAATATTTTTGAAAATTATATATACTTTTATTAGTGTAGCACAAAATGGAGCAACAGTCGGCTGAACAGGTGACGCGCATACTTCGCCAACGAAAAACTATTTCGTATTTTTAAGGTGATGCTACTGTTGCGTAAAGTACAAAAAAGTAACCTGTGAAGACCACCGAATCGTATATTGTCTATATTGCATAGACTAGAATAGGCAAATTTCAGTTAAATTAACTGTGTCAACTTAAGGTTTTATTTTAATGTAGATAAAGCGCAATATCTTTTTTCTTAAAATTGCATTATCAATCTTCAATTTGCCGTTTTTTAAATTACGTTATCTTAATTTTTGTTAAAGTTACAATTTTTTGAATAAACCACTGCATTCCTACCGAGTTTGACAAAAAATATGAAAAAATTAATTTTTTGGCAACTTCATGATTGATATATCAAGATGAATGTTTCCAACATTAACATGTATATTTCGGAATTTTTTAAACTATATTGATATTATGAAAAAACGACCGAACGTAAAAGACCCAGGTTTACAGACGGAAGGTGCCCCAAAAACGTTTACAGACGAAGTTAACTATTCGGTGTTTCGAATACAAATTCTACCGCAATCAGTCCACTAAGGCCATAAATTCATTATCCGCCAGAAAGAGCAATTAGCAACGTACGTTAATTATAAATTATAAATTATTAATTAATTATCAATAACACTTTGAAATGGCACGTGTCCTCTATAATTTGAACATACAATATCTCTCAACTGACAAGAGTCATTAGACTCCATCGGAGCAACGAAAGTTTAACCCAGCATTTGATTTCTTCGTTTAAACCAGGATCTTATCGAGTTGTCTTTAATTTTTGGAGATACACGAAATTGGTCCATATACGCCAAATAGTCAGAATCGATATACATGAAACAAATCTGCAAAACTGAGATGTACCGTTTCCATAAAGTATAGAAACGATAATAAATAGGATATATGTACATACAAAATCACCATAGATCACAATAGATACTAGATCGCAAGAGAGAAATGATTTTATGTATTTTTTACATTACCAGAAATTGGAACACTCTGCTTATCTTGTGTAAATCGTATCGATATTTAATTTAACATTCAAACGTAAATTCTTAGAAAATATTTTCCCTGTAACAACTGGATTAACTGAGTTTGCTTTACTGTTGCTTCGGGAGGTGATATCTCGGCCTATCAATGGTCGTTGAATAATTATTGCAAAAGGCAGTTGTGGGTTGGTAAGCAATCTTGAAATCTGATCGTTCGCTAGCAGCAGATGCGTGACTGGTAGATGGTCGACAAAGACTGGTTTGAAGCTTGTAAATGGTCATTGGTCGGTACAATCAATAGTCTATAAACCAATTCTATCGGACCACCCCAATATATTATTACTATTACAATATTTCACGTTTAAGCGAAGAACGATATTATTCGTGGATTATTAAGCGTTTAATACTCTTTAACCCTCTTTAACGATAGAATTGCCAAATCAGTCAATTTTGCTGGTTTTCAATTCTTAGTTAAGTTAAACATTTTTAAATGTTAGGAAAGTGTATTTCCAAGTAGTTTAAATATGTTTAATATCATACATACGTATATTTGTTAACGACATCCAAACTTTCAAGGTATGAATACAGGTTCTTTATTCTTGCATAACGTATCTCATAAATAACTAATCATTTACACTGGTTTGGGAGGAATAGGTATACAATAATTGTCGTTAGTTCGAATGTTAACCATCACCGACAATATCATCTGTCACTGTCATTGTCTGCCGTATAAAATCTAATAAAATTACCCTTGCTGTTGAAGAAGACAACTGTGTACTCCATACAATATTGAAAATTCTGTCGTTAGCAACAGGTGAAAAACGTATAAAATGTGCGTGGCAGTCAACGAGTTGATATCAATATTAATAAAATAATTATTCGACAACTGTATAATATGGCAGCTCCCGTACACATGAGCGACGTAACGTTCAATGCATTAATATTAATTTTTTTATTTTTTTCGTGAGGCGGTGGGGAAATCTTCAAAAGACACCCCGGGTCCCAAAGGTCACCTGGGTAGTGTTGGATTTTTTACGATTAAAACCCCACCTCCTAGAAATTCCGTATTACCGGGGACTGGGTGTGGAGTTTCCGCATTGAAAACTTCCAGCCCCGACGGATGACGCAAATAGGCTGAAAAGGTACCCAAGTGACCAACAATGCCCAAAAGGGTAGTAAACAACCCAATAGGGGCGTAACATAAAAATGAGCAAAAATTCTAAAAATAGCAATAATAGGGCAAAAGATACCATTTAACAAAAACTAGTGAGGCAATGGGGCCACCACTTAACAAGGACTAGTAGAGCAATGGAGCAATAGAGCCACCACTTAACAGCAATAACGGGTCCAAAGGGCCACCATTTAATTAAACAAAACAGGACAATAAATAGTTAAGAAAAGAATAGCCCCACGAGCTTTATCTCCTTCCCCATCTCTTGACAGACCTTTTTTATTGGGAAGCCTATCCCCGCGGGTTAATACACAGCGATTCATTTCGATATTTAAAAAACCAAATCGTAGCTTCTCCGTCACCATGAAGTTCCGATACAAATCTCCGTCGCTTCGTGGCGCGGGTTTAAGTTGGTTCTCAGGTTTCGTAACGTCAGCTTTTGCCAGGATAATGCAGCTTTACTGCATTTCACGGAAAACCGGGCAATTGTCGCCGCGCAAAAAGTTCGCAGGGTTATCTGCCATCAGCGACCCGCCGACGGCGCGTTCGTCAAGTGTCAACGTCATGCGTGCGGTGCCAACTCAATTAACGCGATCGCGACAGCGATAAATCGTTTTGCCTCTTCGCGTTCCTCCCCTTTCCGCTCAGTTCGTCCTGCGATCCGCATTAGGAGAATGAAAGTGCACGCGACTCGTGCCGAGAGGCGAGAACGAGAGATGTTTTTAATTCATTTTACGACCATGAGTACGGTCAACGGTCGAGTGGATCTTGTTTTCTTCCGAGGTAACGACGCTCCGTTTCCGTGGAAGATTCAATCATTTCTGAGTCTTGTAGCACGCGAGTTTCATTCATATTTCAATTTGAACGAGTTATCGCTCGGTGGAATACGTTTTAGAAAACAAAAACTCGTTGCTGATAAAATTGACGTACGGTGGTTTACAGGGGTCCGTGTAGGAAAGGTATTAACGCTTTAACATTTTACATTTTCTGGGGAGTCATTCATAATAGAATTATAGTCATGGAAATTAAAATTCAAAATGGAAGGTGAAATAATGCGACACCTTCGGCAGTTTTCTGTCGACGCAATCTTAATGCTTTGCCGCCCGGTGACACCAATGTGGAGCCATCGACAATTCAAAATCCTTTTGTTGATGGTACCACATTAGTGTTACCGGACAGCAAAATATTAAGATTGATGCGTAAAACAGTATTGATGAATGTTCGAAACTAGAAATAACGGAGCGAAACTTGATTGTATCCAAACGTAAAAACATTACAGTGCAGTTAAATAATTTTTGTTTTGTTTTGAATTCTCCGCTCTTTTTTGCCTCAGTGGTCTTGTTTTTTTTAAATCCCCTTTTTAATCAATTTCTATTATAAAATAGGCTACTCCGTTATTTTTGATCACCCTGTACATATTTGATAACCAATTGCCAGTGAAACTTGAATGGTGATGTGAGTGGTATAATAACAATATTGCAAGAACAATTTCTAAATATATTCGGACGTAATCTGTGCAAGTCGTTTCCGAGGAAACCTCTTTTCCACCACCAATGACATTTTTGTATCGGGAGTATTACTCTAATTGAAAAATGTAGCGAAGGGTGATGACAGCACACAAGTCGCGATTAGCGTTTTAAAAAATTGGTCTGATGGGGAATGATAGTCGTGGTCGGCGAGAAGAATATGTAGAAATAAACGTGCACTGAATTTAATATATAATCGAATAGAGATTTATTAAGAGAAACCGAAGAGAGGGAGGGGCAAGTGTACTGGTTGATTGTTGTATCGAGAGTGTGTCTGCGATGGTTCTTTGTGCGAACGGCGAGTATTTACATACTTGTTTCTGCACTCCACCGTGATAAGCACTGTGGGACTGGATGTGTGATTATTACTGTTTGAAAAATGTGCAGGGCATTACATTGGCAACGTTTCAAATTGTGATGGGTGAAGTGTTTGGGAAGAGTGACCTTGACGTGATTCCTGGAAATACCTCAAGAGTCTGAGGGATCGATATCATGGGACAATATCCCATTTATTATTCTTCCGACTAGACTACATATAAAGCTTGTAAGAATGCATCGTAAATGATGTCCTTTGGTTTTTTGCCATTTTCGATTGCGAGTTTCTAGGTGGCAGTAGCCACTTTCTGTTCGTTCATTCAATTATACATTGTCCCATATAATACTTTCTACGATTTTTGAAGTACTTGCGATAATCTGCCAAAAAATATTTTTAACAAAAGTTGATCAGTTTTCGATTATGTGGGACACCCTGTATAAGCGTGTACCAATTGTTCAGAGGATCGTGCCGTAAGATTTAGAACAATCTAGTTTGAGCGGGGGCGACAATCTCGAGCAAAGACGAGGGCGTGTTTAAATATAGACGGCAGCCAGGCTAAGTTTATCTTTATTGAGGTTTATGCCAGTGCACAATGCACCGTCGCATCGGGCTCGCGTGCTTTACGACGTAACGTAATGCTCGCAAGTCGTTTTATGTCCCCGAGTCGTTGCCGCGTCTTCTTCCGCGAAAAGGAGCGAAGAGTTGCACGGCGATCGAGTCGCGTGTTTCTCACTTCTCGCTCGACGTCTCACGATTTTTTATACATCTTTCGTCCAATCTGTGATCCTCCCGAATCGTTCCCAAATTCTTGAAAATGAAGCCGTCAAAAATCCCCATTGGGCCCCGAGGGGGTCATGGTTGGAACGACCCTACTTCGATAATAACGTTGAAGCCCCATTGGACATTTGTTGGGCAAGCCTTAAAATTTTTTTCCTAGGGCTTGCCCAATATATTCCCAATGGGGAAAGCCTTGGAAATCTTTAGGACGAGAAAACAAGTTAACAGTGTTGAGTTTTCGTCGGGCATAAATTGCGTAAACCCGAGTATTAACGTACGTGCGAGCAGAAATGTTCAATTTCATTTCACGAGTCCACTACATATCAAATGGTCAATAAAAAATATTATCGGAACAATTTCAGAAATTACATTTACTTAAAGATCGCCGATTTCCTAAAAGCTTTTGTTATGAATAAGTGGTTTTAAGTCATACTTTGGGTAGAGAAACTCCGAAATTGACTCAGAATTGATAAATTTATAAGGATTGATGAAAACTAAACAAAAAAAATAATTGTTATAATTCGAACAATAATTCTTGTTGGATTCATTTTTTTACTTTTAATGATTGTAGTGGGTAACCCTACGTTCGTGACGTCAATGTTTGTTACGTGGTTGCCCATCACTAAATTATTGAGTAAAAGTAGAAATGACCACCTCGAAAACCCCTGTTCGTTCTTTCCGGAAAAGATGTAAAATTTAGTCTCGCGTACACACTTGTACTTGGCCCGAGACAAGACCTGGTCTCTTGATAATCAGTAATTTATCACTTTTTATTAATATTAAGCATCAATATTTATAGATTTAGATAATTAATGTATTCGTTTATAAAATTATAATTAGAATAGTATAATACATAAATATAGTACAACATTTTTAAAAATATGAAAAAAATTTGCCCTAGTCGTTCCAACTACCTTAACTTTTGAAACATTTAAACCGATTTCGTGAAAAAATGGCTTTGTTGCAGATAAAGGCTTGTGTAGCTACATTGTTGACGAACAAATCGTTGGAACTGTCCCAAGGACGAAACTTCCCATAACGATAGCCCCGAATTATTTCATGTTCACTGAGAGATCGAATATCTCCGTCCACACGTTCTGCCTTGTCGTCAATCTTGCATGTACTCAAAAGTCTTGACCATCAAACCTCGTTCAGTTCATGCAAGTCGGCCGACTACCGTCCACACGTCTTGTCTGTCAAATCTGGTATCTACATGCAAAACTGATGACAAGACTGTATGGTAAGTACGTCTAGACCGAGCTTTAGATTCCAGCTGTTTACGCTATATTCGTTAACATGTCAGAATGCAAATGATATACCTATGTAGTTGTAACACCCTATATATTTCCGCCACATTGTAACAAAATAATATACATCCGGTCTCACGCTGTTAATCACTCGAATGCTTTGCTAAGCACATAGATCCTAAGAATGCTGACGCCAAAGTCTGCAATGAGGCCCACTGTCGCTACGCGGTTCCGCTGCAGAGACACTCTCAATTCTACCATAGTTCGAGTCACACCTTCAATTGTACTCTCAACTCAACATTCAATCAGTACACTTGTCTCTCGCTCCTCTAAATCATAAAGTTATAATATATGTCTGTTCATTATAAATTCAGTGCACATATTATTCATCGCCGACCACGACTACCATTTCTCATCACATAGTAGCCACTTGCATATTATCTCAAATTGAGATAAAATGTTTCGCAAGAGTAGTATTATTGCACTGATACTATTTACAAAGAGTACGAGTAATTACGTTATCAACAGCAATAATTGGTTCCTTCAATGAAAAAAGCTTCGTTCAATCGACTTGCAATAATTACTGTAGAAACAGCCTGTTTTATGCGGAACGAATCTTTTTCTGAAAATTTTCAGCTTCGAAATATACGTATCTCCAATTTCTTCGAATAATAAAGCCTAGTTACCTATACTGCACAACTTTTTACGGACAACTATTCTTCATTATATATCTTATTTGAAGTAAATTAATATTATATTGATACTGCTGCTCGACCTTTGAGACATCTACAATTAGATATTTGACCTTTTGATAGTAACAAACTAATATAATTTCATAATTGGTTTCATTAAACCTTATAATAATAATAGTTGCCGAGTACTCAGTTGTTTTTTAAATTTTGTAAATTTAAATGTCGGCATTGGAAAAGAACATCAGTTTTATCGAGAGAAATACATTTTTGTTCGTAATAAATAAGAAAACGGGGAGTCCAGTAAAAAAGACTTCGTCACTGTACGAGGAATCTTATCAGGAACTGGCGTGCAAAATTTAAAGTCGACTAATTGAACGACGTTTGATATTTCAAAGCTACTGTATCGAAAAATGTAGTTTTGAAACAACGCGTTTGGAGTTTTAGCTTGCATTCTTATCATATTTATTTAATCATGTTTGCACCCGTCGACCGGTAAAGATAGGTCAAATAACTTCCAATGACGCTCACAGCAAATTAGTGGCCATACAGTCTTATAAAAAAAAGGTGTTAGTACCTACCAGCACTTACAGCCGCCATTTTGGGTTAAAATTTTCTTAAAAAATTTACAAACATTCCTGAAATATTGTATATTACAGCCATCTTGTTCCTACATCTATATCTTGTATGGTTCTTTTGTTTTTAATTGCCGAGAATCACTTTTTTTCCGTCCTCTAGAGTGGCGCTACCCCTTAAGATAAGTGCGAATGGTCCTGCGGAGTGCGTTTAGTCGTGATGTGTGTGTTTGTATGCGTGCGTTTCGAATGCTGGCTCGAGGTGTGGATTGAGCCGAAAAAAAGAAGTGTAGCAACGTTGTGTCGTACGGCTCTCGAGGACGAAAGCGCGTAGTACTGCGTAGAAGCGAAGTCGCGTAGTTGTGTCGTTGTCATCATTATAAAGCGTGTGATTTTTGATACTTTTATCCACATATATATACTTTATTATTAAACCAGTTTGATATAGTCAACTGTAAGAATTTCCGTGCTTCGTCCCTAGCGACCCACGACGTAGGACCCTTTTCTGCATCGCCCGCGCGGAGCAACCAATACCAGCGACCGCACTGAGGGTCGCCACCCCATGGAGGAACCCTGCGGCCCCAAAAGCTTATATAATCGATAGCGTTTTCCTAAAGAGGGTAATTCGTATATACATATATTAGTGTTGTGACAGGATTAACGCCTTAAGCTCTGACTGACGACATTGTCGAAATGCACGTCCCTGTTTATTCTGTAAAGCAGTCTAGTTAGGTTTTGCTGGGTTTCCCTAAATCCAGCAATGAATGTTGGACTAGCTCATTTTCGCAGTGAATAAAGCTCTCTTTTTAATTCCGAATAGTCTTGCACAACCCTTTGCACGATTCGCAATTACACCTTATATCCAACACAAATGCATCATTATGTATGGTTCCCCTGTGTTTTTTCTCACGCAAGCAGGACATACAATATAGGAGAAAGATATTCACGTAAACAATATCTGGGGTACTCTGACACTTGAACACAATATAATAAATCAGATCCTCGTTCATTCGGTGACAGGTGGGAATTTTCCGACTATTTAGCCAAATGTTCAAAAATATCACCATCTCAAGGACGGAATTACGTTACGTAAATACATTTAGGACAAAAAACATAGAGAGGCTCAATGCGAAAAGTGTTATCAGAATTGCATTTTGATGAGGATACATTGTAACGTGCTCAACTAGCTCAATTGTTCAATGTCACTAGTGCATAGGCGTATCAACTCGATCGTACCAACCAACGATTCATTGGTATTACTTTCATGGTTATAGAAAACGGGAATCGAATCAAATGATTCTGCAAAGTGGCACTATCGTATTATCTAACATATAACAAATAACTGATGACTCGAGAAAATGTGGAAAATTACGATGAAGTTACCGAGTATACTATCTTTAAATAATATGCGCCTATGCACTACGTGTTAAAGTGCATGTTGCACACGCGTGTATCATATCAAAAGCGTTCTAGATACGCAGCAATAGCTGTATGGAGATGAAACTACCATTGCAGCATCAGTCGACAGTGAGAACTGCAACGAAGCAGCTGGTTCCGTGCATCGCGTATTCTTTGTAGAGGGAACCATGGATTTGACACTCCTGTCGCTTCTGTTGGGTGTAATAGTCTTATTCGTTATCTATTTGATCAACCGTTACAGCTACTGGAGTAAACATGGGGTCCCGAGTCCTAAAGGAACGATACCTCTGTTGGGACACATGCTGCCCCTGCTGACTTTTCGAAGCAGCATGGCACAAATCTGTAGCAAGTTTTACGAAGATTTTCCAAACGTCAGTATGGTTGGATTCTACAAACTGACGAGACCAGTATTACTTCTTCGAGAGCCGGAATTGGTGAAAACCGTTCTCCAGAATAACTTTACGAGTTTCCATGAGAATGGATCAAAAGTAAATTCGAGCATGGATCCTCTGCTAGCGAAAAATCCTTTCTTCACGTACGGCGACGAGTGGGTGTCAGGTAGGAAGCGATTAAGCTACGCTTTCTCCGGCATGAGACTGAAGATCCTCTTTGAGAGCGTTAAGGGAGTTTCCAAAAAATTCACGGATTTCTTGGAAAGGAAACTGAAGACCAGCGACAAGTACGAAGTCGAGCTGAAATATTTGTGTTCGAAATTTACTGGAGAAGTCGTGGCGAACGCTGGATTCGGTATCGAAGGACAGTGCTTCGAGGACGAGGCGCAGCAAACTTCGTCCTTCCACAAGGTTGGCAAAGCGCTCTTCGAACCAGGGCCCTGGACAGCATTCGCACAGTCAATGATATTCTTTGTACCTGAATTTAACAATATACTCAAAGCACAATTCGTAACGCAGGAAGTAGACGGTTTCTTTAGAGCGATCGTGGGGGAAGTTCTGAAAACCAGGAGACACGAGACTGTGCCCAGGAACGACTTCTTCCACTTAATGATCGAACTCGAAAAGACCGAAGGTGAAAAACTCGACGAGGAAGTTCTGGCGGCTCATGCTCTTTCGTTCTTCGTGGACGGGTTCGAAACTTCCAGTATCACTCTCAGTTTCATTGGATATCACATCGCGAGGGACCAAGATGTTCAGCGGAAGCTCAGAGAAGAGGTTCTGACTGTACTTGCGAAGTATGATGGCACGATGACGTACGAGTCCTTGAAAGAAATGACGTATATGGATCAAGTGATGAGTGAGTCTCAGAGACGCTATCCTGCTTTGGGCCTGATGATTAAACGGTGCACGCAAGAATTCGAACTGAGAGGATCGGATGGCTTGTGCGTCCGTGTGAAGCCGGGCACTGAAATTTATATACCGGTTCACTCGTTGCAAACGGACTCCAACTACTGGGCGAATGCGGAAACCTTCGACCCTGAGAGGTTCAACGAGGATAGGAAACAGGATATAGAGAAGTACGCGTATCTACCTTTCGGCGAAGGTCCCAGGATGTGTGTAGGAAGAAGAATGGCGTTGGTGCAGATGAAAGCTTGCTTGGCTACTTTGCTAAAGAACTACTCAATTGAATTGTCCCCGAAAACGAAACTTCCCATAAAGTTATCCCCGAGTTACTTTCTATTACAACCAATCGGTGGTCTTTGGGTTTACGTGAAGAGAATTTAAAAAATCTCTTGGTCTGTTTTACAATTCGTTCTTTACGAAATATTAATTCTGTTATTGCATTGATTGCGTATTAATATTAACTTGTCTATACCATTAAAACGATTACGCGTCCCTGAATAAAAGATACTATTCGATCAAACGTTCTGTCAGTTTCATTTAACTGAAAATTTTGTTCAGCAGCTTTAAAGAATTACATGGGGCATACATATGTATATCGAATGCCCGTAATACGCTGTGAAACAAATAGAAACTGTAGTAGTAATTGAGAACAAACGTTTCCCAAGAGTGATGTCCTTGAACTGATGGTATTTTTTAAGCACGTACTTCGATAAGAATAGCTCGGTTTTTTAAATAGCGATAATTTGTTGCACGAAAGCATAACAAAAAACTTCGCGCGCCAGACTCACAACATTTATTGTAGAAACAGATGGATCTATGTCGCAAGATTTGTTGCGTACAAATATTCAGCTGTAATTATGCCAAATATACGTATCACTTTATATCTATATCACTTAATATTTTTTACGGGTACATTATATTCTGTATTGGACAGTAATTGTAAGTTTGAAGTAAGTTAACATCGGTTGTTACCGTTTGTTCTTTAAGAAATTTACTATTACAAAAAGAATAAAAAATGTTGTTATAAATGTTTTTATTGTGTGACGTAAAATTTACGACTTATGGAACCAGTCACCTAAACCGTACCAGTGGGTTAACCACTGCTGGACAGAACGAAAGGCGATTTTTTTTTAACAAATAGTGACTAATTATTAATAATACTTATAACGCACGCTTTAAATGAATGTAGAGTATTCTTCGATAAATGTATTTTTAGAAAAAGAGATGAGGACGGAATAAAACCGCATTGATAAATTATAATCAATTAATATATCAAGATACAAGGTTTTATACATTGCTCAAAATTTCTATAACGCGTACACACCTCAGTTTCTTCAAATACATATTTCCAACACGCAAAAAATGCAACGAAATCCTGAAAGTATATCCTCATGTGTTGTATTAATCGTACACGTCATATTTGTAATATGAGCTATCTTTTACATCCGTTAATTATAATGAAATTCTACTACAATATGATCTTCACCCATACTTTTTTAAACTAGATAATATAAATTGTATACGTGTACGTATCAACTCCATCGCACGCAAAGCGTAATGATGCGGCCAGCATAGGAATTGTTTTTTAGTTTATAGCACTTTAAAATTTGTGATAATACCGAGCATCATAAATGCTACTGCATTTGAACCTGATGACGGATTAATAGAATATAATAAGCCAAAGTACACCACGGGGAAGTGGCACAGTAGTACTTGTATCTCGTGCACGTATGTCTAGTTGGATTACACACGAATATATTTTATATATATCTTATATTTTATTTTATGAAACGTAGGGAAATATCTTATTGCGTTTTAAACAGTCTAATCTAAAGCCTGTCATTACGGTCTCGAGCAAAGCCTCCACGTTGTAGTTCTACTAGTTCTTCTAGCGTATACAATTTTTTCCCAACCATCCATCTGTCTCAGGTCACCAGGTACTTATAGCAGTGTTGCTGCATGTTCATTCGATGACCTGCCGGTTCATTCCAGCCAATACGACTTTACCCCACGTCCTCTGCTCCAAAAGGGGGTAACAGATGAGGTTCAGGACTGATTATTCTCGAACTTGACCTCGACAGGAGGCCGAATTGCTGAAATAAAAAACATATAAATAAAAATACCTAACCACTGATATAAAGACCTGTAAGTAAAACATAGATATAAACTGATTTAATATTCTTCAGTCCGGGTCATATTGCGTAAAGTGGGCCACTTTATACACACATGGTCGAAAATTTTGAGAAAATAATTTGAGTAAAGAAAACATCGAATTTTTGGAAACTTTTTGTGTTACAGCCTCCCAGACTTTCAGGTAAGCATATTTTCAAAAATTCATATCTCCTGAATTGTTAACAATATTGCATTTCGGCAAATTCGGTTGCATTCATAAAAGATCACACTTTCAATTGAAAAATACATAATTGTTGGATGCTGTTTATAAACATTAAAAATGTTAAGGGCTTACATACACTTGGGTAAGTAAAAAAAATCGACTTTTAAAAACGGTGCTCATCCAAAAGTACTATCCTTTGAGTGCCTACCCTGAAAATTTCATAAAGAAATTCGCAGTAATAACGAAGTTATAGCGTTTTGTAACTGACCGGGTGAGCAACGACTAATGTTTGGGGCGCAGGTAGACACTGGGACAAGAGCTTCGAAAAAAGGAAGAATGAAATGCACACAGCAAAAAAAAGATATAATGGAAGCGTCAACATCTAAGGAAGATTCGCCATATGGTCTAGGAATCGACGATTTCATGTACATTTAAGATAAAGCAGTTATATCGATGTAAAGCGTACTCAAAACTTTAAACGCGTTTTACTCAAATCAGTGTTTCCAAAATCGGTAGCAGAAATATCTCTGCAACTACTGGACCGATCGGGATCTAGTTTTGCACAGTGTTCTCGATTTTATTGAACTAAAACTATGCGGACGGTAGAAAGCAAGCGGTAGAAAAATCACTTGAAAGGACGCGTGGGTAGTGAGCCAAACAAAACGTGAATTTATTCACAAATGATGTGACGATGACGAAATGAATATAGGTATTTCCAATGAAATAAATGCGGATGCATAAATTTACAGCGAGTATATACATGTGATCGTTCGTTTTCGTGTTATATCCGATGCGATGTGCCGAGGATGTAATTAAAGTAAACGGATGTACCGTGCGGTGCACAATGCACGTGGCGTCCTTTGTGCGAGTGAATGTTCCTGAGTCAAGTCCGTGTGAAGTCCAAGTCGTGCGTATTTGGCGTCTGTCCGAGGATGAAGAAAATGAATCTAACAATAAATGAGTCTAAGCCGTGATGAAATAAAGCGATGGACCATAAAGAGTCGAAAACAAAGAAATCAAAATGCTACGTAGCGAAAATACTTCTTAACACTTCGACGGTTGCAAACGCTGTCAACAAAAACAGGTCCTAGGAATACGACGGTAACTTTTTTACCGTTTGAAGTTTTTTACCCAAATTTCCACACAATATAGATAAAATGTCATGCTTTAAAATGTATATCATGGTTGTTCAATGAAATTCAGTTTCATACGCAAGACAAATTCTTAAACATAACCCTACTTTTAGCTGTCTCAACTGTATCTCCTAAAAGCGAGCTGCTAATTTTTTCGCTATTTTTTTCCAACAACTGCGAAGTCTTCTCTAAAGAATAACGCAAGAAACTCGATGGTTATTTTAACACTTTTGGGGATATACTTTTTTATTCACCAGCGCGCGCCACAGATGCAATCCTGGTACTCCAGTGAAATGGTAATCTGAAGTGGAAAGTTGTATTGTAATAGTTTTTAGTGGTTTACTTTATGTGTTTTGGTGAGCTGACGACGAATCTGTAATTGCCTAAAGAAATTTTTCTCGGCAGATATGAAAAATCATCAACAAACGCTAAAAATTTTGTTTTTCGTTTTTGGCTTATTACTGGAAAAGCAAGCTTTTTACGCAATAGGTGGCTCTATATAAAAATAAAAGAGAGAAAAATACCTAAAATTCATGTTGTTATTATTGTTTTGTACGGCATATGGTTTCCACGCAAAGGGGCGTCATAACTGGGCAACAAAATAAACGCTACAAAAATTTATGTCAAAAATTTGCCGAAATTCAAATAAGCATAACTCCGCTTATTTCTCTACTTTATGGAACCATTGTTAGATTTTGAATTTAGCCTCTAACTATAAGACTACAAAAATAAAATGCACAGGGAGTCGAATATTCGCAAAATGCGGTTCTCTACTTATACCATGGGCGGTAGGCAAACTCGAATCGCTGCGGCGTGTCAAAAGCAGTCAGTACTGCGTGGAGATTAGACGTAGGCAACCAGGGTAAAAGGCAAAAGAGGTATCCCGCTTGCACCGCCTACCCACCACCGCCATCAAGTAGATCAGAGGCGGCTAACTGAGGCTCGGAAGAGCCCGTGAGGGGAAGGCAGCTCGGTTTGGCCGACCACCACCAACGACACTCTGTCATTCGTTTGTTCGAATCTTTCTGTCTCTCGCCGTTCCACAACGCGGCTTGTCTAAAAACAAACGAATGCGACTGTCGTCTATGGCACGCGATAGAGTGCTGTCTTTTTCTTCGTTAATCCGCGTGCACTGGAGAGAATAGTAGTGAGGGAAGCGAAAGCGGCGAGGTAGGGTACACTTATACTCTGTCAGCCGCCTCTAACTATTTACGTACATTTGTCCGCAAGCTAGTTATAACATATGTAAGTTGTCGATAGATGTACATCAGGGACGGCGAACAGAGTGCAAGCGTACTCTTCCCCGCCGCTCTTGCTTCTCCCACTACTACTGTCTTCGGTGCAGGCGGACTAACAAAGAGAAAGACAACACTCTATTGCGTACCGTAGAGGACACTCTGTCTCTGTCATTGTAGTGGTAACGAATACGAAAAAACAAAAGCTCGCGCGAACAAACGCGTGACAGAGTCGCTGGAGGTGGTAGCCAAACCGACCTGCCTTCCCCTCACGTGCTCTTCTGAGCCCCAGTTCGCCGTCCCTGATGTACATATTACGTTTTGCGTATACTCAGTATTTTAACGGTAAAAAATCGAAGAACGGCAATGAAACTACGTATTTGGTGAAAGAATTAAGTGGATAGTTGAGTGTATAATGAAGATTAAAGCTCGTGCAAAGCATTATATGTGTATACACGTAAAAAAAACTTTTCAATTGTCTACACGTAAGAACAATTACGACTGTAAGGAAAACATGTTCTTGTCACTTCTGTATTGACTTTATACAAATGGGTACAATATATCCTCGACAAAACAAAAAAGAATCGTCAAAATCGGTTAAGGCGTTCTACAGTTACTGAATTTTGAACAGAAAAAGGCAGTTTGGAACCACTGTGCGGCGTGGGGATTTTCGTAGCATAAATGAGGCATGTGAAATATGCAGTGGCACATTTCGTGACATTAATGAGGCATGTAACATACAGGATGCCTCATTTTAATCTTTCCACGCGATTATCTCGAAAAATATTTATTATTCGAAAAAAATGTTTAAACTGAACACACTCTATCCGAAGGGAGACATTCAATGGTGGACATTGTTTTTTCTGGGTGGAGGCGCTTCCGAGATTTGAAGGAAACCTTTGCTTTTTTAAATGGAACCGTAGTTTCTTTACGCTAAACATATAGCTTAGCTCAAGACAAATCCATTGATGTACATTATGTTGACCTTAAGATGTCATTCAAGGTCAATCCAATCGCTTGAAGTATCAATAGTATTAGTACTCGAGGTTGTCCTTTTGAATTTAGAAAATAAGAAACATATTCTGGGTGTGCAGTGTATGATAACTTCAAGCGATTGAAATGGCTTTGAATGACATTTGAGGGTCAATATAACGTACATCAAAGGATTTGTCCTGAGCTAAGCTATGCGTCTAGCGTAAAAAAACTACGTTTCCATTAAAAAAAACAAAAGTCACCTTCAATTCTCGAACGCGCCTCCACCCAGAAAATACAGTGTCCAACATTGAATGTCCCCCTTCGGATAGAGTATGTTTTGTTTAAACATTTTTCTCGAATAATGAATACTTTTCAATGTAATCGCATGGAAAGATTAAAATAAGACAACCTGTATATAATGCATTAGTATTGCGTGATCTAATGGTAAAACGTCGAATTATTGCGATAAGATTATCCGGTATCAGGTATACCTTAAATATACCGTATTCGTATATTTGGAATGTAGTTGACATTTAATATTGCGTCTAAGAAGCACGTTCCGTACAAACTAGCTTTTTTAAAAAGAAGAAGAATGGATTTGACAATACTATCACTTCTTTTAGGAACAATAGTCTTATTCATTATTTATTTGGTCAACTGCTATAGCTACTGGAGAAAACGTGGAATTCCGAGTCCTAAAGGAACGATACCACTGCTGGGACACATGTTTCCCGTGCTGACTTTGCAAAAAGGTATGACAAGTATCTGTAACAACATGTACAAAGACTTTCCAAACGCCAGTATGGTTGGATTCTACAATCTAATGAGACCGGTATTACTGCTTCGGGAGCCACAGTTAGTGAAAACCGTCCTCCAGAATAATTTTGCGAGCTTTCGCGAGAACTCATTGAAAGTCAATCCAAACGCGGATCCCCTGATGTCAAAAAGCATAATCTTTAGTTCGGGCGAAGATTGGGTGGTCGGTAGGAAGCATTTAAAGAACGCGTTGACCGGTTCGAGTCTTCAGAATCTCTTTCAGAGCGTTAACGGGGTGTGTAAGAAGTTCGTGGACTTCCTGGAAAGGAAACTGGAGACTACCGACAAGTACGAAGTCGAGCTGAAATATCTGTTTTCGAAATTCTCTGGAGAAGTTGTGGCGAACGCAGGATTTGGAATCGAAGGACAGTGCTTCGAGGGCGAGAATATATCTTGGTCCTTCCAACATATTGGCAAATTGCTCTACGAGCTAGATCTCTGGAGTGCACTCGGCCATTCTCTAGCACTCTTAACGCCTGGGCTCAACAATGTACTTAGAATAGGGCTCGTACCAATGAATGTTAATAGTTTCTTTAGAACGATCGTCCGACAACTCCTAGAAAACAGGAAACACGAAACTGTGCCGAAGAACGACTTCTTCCACTCAATGCTCGAACTCGAAACGACCGAAGGCGAGAAGCCCGACGAGGAACTTCTGGCGGCCCGTGCTCTTGCATTCTTCGTCGACGGATACGATACTTCCAGCACCACTCTCAGTTTCATTGGATATCACTTCGCAACGCATCCGGATATTCAGAAGAATGTTAGGGAAGAGGTTCGGTCCGTTCTTTCGAAATATAATGGTACGATGACATACGAGTCCTTGAAAGAAATGACGTATATGGACCAAGTGATAAGTGAGTCGCAGAGACGCTACTCTGCCGTTGGATTGATGTTTAAATTGTGTACGGAGGAATGCGAGTTAACCGGATCGGATGGTTTGCGCGTCCGTGTGAAACCTGGTACTGAGGTTTATATACCGATTCACTCGTTGCAAACGGACCCCAAGTACTGGGCGGATCCAGAAACCTTCGACCCTGAGCGGTTCAACGAGGATAGAAAACAAAACATAGAGAAGTTCGCTTATCTTCCTTTCGGCGGAGGTCCAAGACTGTGCATCGGAATGCGAATGGCGATGTTACAAATGAAGGCTTGCATAGCTACCTTCTTAAACAGCTACTCATTTGAATTATCCCCGAAAACAAAACTGTCAGTAACGTTATCCCCGTCTCATTTTCTGTCACCACCGGTCGGCGGCTTTTGGGTTTACGTTAAGCGAATTTGAAAAATCTCTGCGTTCTTTACGTCACGTTACCTCTGTTTTCGTACTGAATACTTTTAATGTCACAGGGTCCCATCCATTGAAACGTTTACGCTTCCACAAGAAGAAACTGATCGCTCAAATTTTCTTCTGCCAATTTCATTTAAATCTCGTTTAACGCGTCGAAAGAATTACGTGCGATCGCATATCAACATCTTAGGATTTAACGCTATACGGTATATTCGGCAACAAGCGTAGACATCAATTAAACATTTAGTGTCCTCTTACGAATTATAATCTTCATCAAAGTTGATGCGTAAATACTGAGAAAAAACGTTTCGTAAGAGTGATATTATTGAACGGATAGCACACTTGAAGCGTGTATTACGATAAGAATCTTTAGGTTTATAAAAGTCTACAATTACTTCCACAAAGCATAGGAAAAAGTCCACGCACCTGATTTGTAATAATTATTGTAGTTCAGGTTCTTGTATGCGGCAGGATTTGTTGTATGAAAGTAATGGTTAATGTTTCGAAATATACGCATCACTTTATATTCTGCATCCCCAATCTCTTGATATAATAAGTCCGAGTTGCGTGTATCAAACCACTTTCCAAAAATATTAACCGTTGCAGGAAGCTTACGCAAGTCGAATTACAAGTTCTTACTCGACACTTTTGATAAGGCGAAGCTCCCGCTACTTAAAAATGTTATCCCTGACCTTGAACACTTCAGCTCTATCATTGGAAGTGTTGCCTTAAATGGTAGATTACAGGTTAATTTGTGTAATTACCATTAGATGTAAACACACCTAATGGTAATTTCTATTGAACGAGCCCTTCGACTTAAACGGGAAAAAAGTAAAATGGAAAATAAGTTTCCAAGGCACTACTTGAGAATTACAAATAAGTCGCTCTATCTATTGACTGATAAGCCAACAGTTGTCACGGCCGAACTTTACACGTCATGCTAAAACGCATAAGGTCTAGTTCTCGCGTACTTGTACTTGACACGAGACAAGACTTTTACTGGTATAGAACCCAGCGAACCCCTTTGAACTTTGGATATTAAGAGACAAGGTCTCATTTCGGGCTAAATACAAACACGCTGTAACTAGAACTTTGTATCCCTTTCATTTTTCAAAAAACAAAGCAGATTGAACGAAACGCTGGGACACGAGTACTTTTTCCGTTACGGGACCGCCTTGAAAATAGCCTTGGCCTTCATTGAAATTCCAGAGTCAACGTTGTCACTTACGCATCAGTTTTCATATCAGAGCCATAAGCGGTGTTGAGATCAGAGTTGAAGAGACGTATGTGTTATAAATTTAAAGTTAGTAACAAGACTTAACCATTCTATTAGTAATAATTCAATTATTCCCGTTAGTGACCAGAATTGATAATTCAATTAGAAATGATAGATATCAATAATATAATTAAGTATACACAAGTTGCGATGAAGAGGCACTTAAGTCACTGGCATAATCGAAACAGAAGATTCCCTTTTACGCTGCTAACGTTTCTAATCGCATTGTTAGTATTATCACATAATTTCATAAAACCTAAAGGACAGTATCTTGAAGCTATTATTGTTTAGTAACCGAATCCCGCAATTCCATGAGTTCATATTCGCACACGTAACAGCGATTACAACTCATCGACGTCGTACCATAACACCGAGGGAAACGCCAGAGGCGACGGAGAAATTTTCTCTGCCGTGGGTGATATACTCTTCCGTTGGACGGAACTGCAAGAATTCGCAGAATGCCCAAGGCGAAACGGCTGCGTATGGACGTTATGAATTATTGATTCCTCGGTGCATTCCATTATAATCATTCTGGTCGCAGCATCCCATCGTCGTCATCGTCGATTACGACGATGATTACGTTTATCGACTCCCGAGAAGTTGTCCGGTTTGCACTTGGACTACTTGGGTAACTTTGAAGTTGAATAATATTAACCTATACATGGTCACTTCGTATCATAAGTTTCTTCCGTTGATCGTAAGTCGAGACGTGACGCGAATAGTTTCTTAACGCTCGCGCGTGATTTCCTCTTAATGGATTTAAAAAAGAAACGTGGAAAAATCGGGGAGACAGGAAGCGGACATGGTACAACGTCTCGTCCCCTGAAAGCACGCTTTTATATCTTTAAACGTTGCTTTGTGCCGCACCTACGAAAAAGGAAACAGTGAAAGTCCTTAGCATCCCGCGAGCACAAGATTCGATCGATGGATCCACGATGTAAGGCCGGTGATTCGTGTTTACTTTTGCTCGAACTTAGTGTTCGCTCGGACACGCATCTTGTACCGCGGATCGATAGGATCTCGGGTTCCAATCCGATCGCGCCGATCGAGAGGGACTCTCGACGTTCCTCGAGCATTCCGCGTATCCTTTCTTAAGCTTTAATTACGGACGATTAACTCGTCCGTGGATGAAAGGGGGAAAATTAAATCCCTGCGCGGAGATCGACGCCGGGCAACGTATCCGAACACCCCACAGTCAGGATTTTTGCGAATTAACTTTTGAAAAATAAACTTCCTCAATGAGATCTAAAATTCTCGTAAGAGATTTGCTTTTCTGATCTGACTAAAGAAGAAAACTGTTCTGTAACCAATAGATTCGTAAGTATAAGTTAATACTAAACGGGAGTTTTGCTATGCATGTGGCTCCTAGATCTTCCATGACCATTTGAGCTAAAACTGGTGACAAAGGGGATCCTATAGGGCTACCAAAAACTAGTAGTCGGGGCGATTAAATTAAGACGGTACTTCAGGTTTTTAACTCATTGTGAACCATTTTTGTGAAACGGGACATAAGTTTGATTTTAATGAAATTTCCATCCTAAATATAGAGGAAAATAGATACAAGTGGAGAATATATGAAACTTTCCATATCATTACCTACAACCCCGTAAACTCTAGGACGGAGAATCAAAGAGTATGTGATTATTACGCCAATATTATGAAGCTCTTTGCTAATGATTATGGGCAATGATATACCGATAATATCTGATATGATACGTTTTCTCCATCTCATAGATATTTCCATCTCTTCGATTCATTACTTTGATTCCATAATTGCTTTATTGCGATACAACATTGTGTTCGCACATAGTTCATGGTCCTAGTTCCCTCTGTTCCTATTGGCCGTAAGTTATTCTGGTTTCTAATGATTGGTTATTCGATCCCCGGTATAGATAATCGATATATCGATTACATCTAATTTTTACATTCTTCCCTGGTTAAACTGATAATTGTGCGTGTTCGATCAGTAATTAATATCTCTCCTTTCCTGTTCTACCTTCGGTGGAGAAAAGACCGTTGGGTCTCAGTAGGGAGTGAAATGTCTCGATAGTTTTTACCAACTTACGTGAGTCATGTGATATCAATTGATACTGCTGTTTTTAGTGTTTAATCAATCTATTTGAATGGGGTTTTTAATCTTTTTAGGATCAAAGTCACATTGAACTGGATTGATTCCCCTGAAGAGATCTCCAAACATGAGACAAAACGTCGGGATATTCGATGAATTTAGTGTAACTTTGTAGAATTTGTTTTATTATTTAAATATCATATTTTAGTGTACTTTATCGTACGACCAGACATTTACGCCGATACTTCTTTCTTATACTTAATATTCCAACGGTCGATTACTCAATTCTCTTCATGCAATCAATGGAGGCGAACAATTTTTTTTTTATAACAATTACAACAATTTTATAACAATAGATTTGGAGTTAAAAAATATTCGAAGACAAAATGTTTAGCGACCCGCAGCGCAAAATTGGTAAACTTTCGATCTCCGGTAAATTAGTGGAAAATTTGTTTCCACCTTCTCTATCAGCACCACTTTAGAAGTTTGCACAAGCTTTGCGATAATTATAAAAGTCCATTTTTATTTATTTACACCGCCTTCTGTACCACGCTAAAAATTCGTAGCTTCTATAATTTTAAAATTTCGTTGCTTAAGCAAATAACGTTGAAGATGATATAACGCAAAATTATTTAAAAATCTGTAATGACGTTCCACGGGTGACGCTTACGCGAGTCGGCTCTGAATGTCGATCAAGTGGAACGAGACGGTGATTCGGCAGACACCCATTCTGTTTCGAAAATCATAACTCCATGATTTTGTCGTTACTTCCGAGAAACCATTTATACTTTAAAGCCAAAAGTTTGGAGAATGTAAACAATAATCAACAATAATACGTATGTCTTGAGTCTTGAGTAACGATGCAACTTTCGCTACAAACTCCAGATTTACTTTGCTTTTATATTCGTAGTAAATGCGATTATAAACACAGTCGTGGTCGACTTTATTTATGCGCATGCATATTAAAGAGGTGTCTGATGGATTACAAGGCGGCGACTCGGTACGCGATCTTATTATCACGAACGGAGGCCCATTTTCCGCGAAATGGGGCCCCAAGATAAATAGTGTAACGAGGCGATTCAGTTGGCGGTGTGTACAGACTGTATTCAGAAGCAGACGGTTAATGAGAATGCAATGGGTGCCTTAACTCCGACTAGGATCGCAGGGCTGGAAACGGATGTGCTTCCAGATTTTTCCTAATTAAGATGTGGCCGGTGCAACTCCATTACGTAAAGCAGCCATCTTGATTTACCGTTCGACTCTCGTCGACGATCCTGCTTGCAACAAAACCTTTATGGTCACGAGAGAATTGGAAGGACTCGAAAAGAGAGACGGAACGACAGATTCTGTTGCTGGTCTTCTCCTTCTTCCTCTTCGTTGTCGTCGCCGTCGTCGCTGTCTCCCTCTCCCTCCTTCTTCTCCTCTTTACATTCGTGTCCGCGAGTTTCGCGGAGGTGCCAAGGTGAGATCTTCTCAAAGATCTACCTACCAAGTGCCAAGGGCTGCTTGGAATGCGATGCAAATTTTATACGAATCGGTTACACCGCGACCTGCCGCGTACCCCTTCAGCTTCGAATACCTCTAATAGTCTCGCCAAGATCGCCTAATGCCTAGTGTCGACCTTCGGTTGCACAACTAACGTTCAGCCCCTTTGTATGTATTTTCGCTTCATTGCGAGCTTGAAGTTAAATTACAAAGCAAGTTAGAAATGGCAGGTTTATTTGAATCATCTCGAGGGTCTATCAGCAACTAGTTACAACTCTGTAACGCGCAGACGAGCTTCCCGAAAGTAGACTCACCGCTCGTATGGTGGCATTAAACGCCACGGGTTGGATGTTAATTAGTGGTCTTGCGTTACTCTTCTTCGTATTCTTCTATTTTCTCCCCGGCCCCTCGCTAAATCTTTATTACGTTGCCGAAGAAAATAGCTGCGCTTTACCGCAGCCCCGTGGACTCGGCTTCATCCGTCGACCGATCTTCTTTTTTCTTTATCCCAGTGAGCGGGGCCACTCTCGGCTCTCCGCGCTGTACGCTCGCAGCGCAACCAGAAGAAAAAGCTAGGTCTCATTAACAGTTTGACAATGAGATCCCCAATGAGGTCGTCGGAGAGGTCCAAGATGTACGTCGCGCGAGAGTCTTGATGCTGAAACGGGTGCCGACGGCTGACAGCGCGACCAAAGACGGCCTCGAAAACAGGAAGGGAAAGAGGACTGGGAGGAAAGAGAACGAGGAGCGATGAGACCCAGAAGAAGAAGAAGAAGCCAGGAGGTATCAGGGCCGAAGACATTTCTATGCGCGCCCACTGTCAGCGAAGATAACTTACGACTCGGCGGAATGGTAATGGCCGCGGCGGACATTCCGTCCTGTTGCAGATTTAATAGACTCGTCCTGATAGGGGGCTACGGGACATGTCACCGCTCGTGGCCAACCGAGTGGAGCCAATGATTTACCGATGGACAAGCCCTGTCAACGCCAAGACGATTTTGAACCATCCGTCGGGTTGCGTTGGAACCGGTAGACGAGGGAAGGAACAACGCGCGAGGGAAGAGAGAGAGAGAGAGGGAGAGAGAGAGAGAGAGAGAGAGAGAGAGAGAGAGAGAGAGAGAGAGAAAGGAAGGGGATATTGTAAGTTGGATTCGCCTCGTTTTTTACGATGCCGAATATAATGAACCGTTGCTCGGCTATTTTCGAGTCCGGTCTATCCTTGTTTATTTCACGTTAACTCGCTCTTCTCTTGTTCTATCTCGCGTGGGCCACAGTCTCCCTCACTCTCTCTCTCTCTCCCTCCCTATCTCCTTCACCTGGATAAAAAGAACGGAGACTGTTCGCATTTGCTTGTCTGGCCCCCATGTTCTATCGCTTTAAGGAGTACAGACGAGAGAGTTCGACGTCGTTCCACTCGTAGCGTGTAAGGCGATAATGAGCCTGCAGGGTTGCCGAGGATAGGTTCATTGGCTCTCATTCTGGCCATCGTAACCATCGGGCACGTCTTTCCACCGTCCAGTCATCGACTCGTCTATACTTTGAAAGAGAAAACGACGGTTGTCCCGGATCCGGGGAGCAGGGGGGGGGGGGGAAGGAATGATCCCCAGTTGGAAGGTGCTGGTTTTCATACCGGGTGTTAATGAAGCGTCACTCGGTGCGTCACTCGACGCGTCACTTAGCGCATCGCTTTTGGAAGAGCGTTAACCCCGACGAGGATGAATCGTCGGCTCGCCGTCGCGTCGTCGGGCTTTCGCGATCGTTCGAACAAGGTCAAAGACATTCGCGACCCACGTTTCGAGCATTTTAAAATAGTATCACGTACCAAAAGAATCGCAGTTTACGTATATTTGCGTTACAGGCCTCCAAAGAACGTAAAAAAATGAATTACTTCATGGATCGTGCGCCGAGGTCAATACTGCAAATGTTTTCCTAATCTCTTTCCAGCGAACAAGTATTCTTATTCTAAAAAGAACTTAATCTAAAAAGATCTAAATGGGAATTTTGGAATGGGAGTTTTAACTTAATATAAACGTAAACTTATGAATTGTCGGATTTTCTTCTACGAGGAAGCGCGCGGAAGTTACAGGGTCTATATCCGTTTGAAGCCCTGCCATAAAATCACTTTTTATTTTATGTACCTGAGACAATGTTTCCTGAATAACGATTCGATAATTCTTCCACGGATATTTTCAATTTTCCATACCATGAATAAAACTCGGATTCACGCAAAATATAACCGGACGCAAATCAATTGGATGGATGGTTTTCACTAAATCAATTAAACAAAACTGCTATCAACGGACAAGGTGGTGTCTCAGGCCAAGTTGTACAAGTACGCGAGACTAGACCTTGTATTCAAATAATTTCGGTAAAAGTTTTACGTGTGTATTAATAAAATTCATTTATTAACACAGTTTGACTACTTCGAAAACCCCCATTCGTTCTTTCCGGAAAAGATACAAGGTCTAGTCTCGCGTACTTGTACTTGGCCCGAGACAAGACCTTGTCCCTTGATTCATTTCAACCCCTGCCATAAAGTAATGTTTTTCTTGCAGCCAGCTACCGAGGGGCATTCCGGGATATTTGTAGTTTAATACATCCCTGGAATCGCGAGTCACGAGGCAATTGAGCCCCAAGATCTTACGCACCCTTGATCCTGGTAGCAGAATTAAGTTCTCGGAAGGACTCCCCCTTCTCGGACGCTGTTAATCTGCCTATGCGCTTAACGCTTGTTTACGGATCGCCCCACGCGACTCGTAAAATAAATCGCACGTACATATACGTGCGAAGGGATTCGTGCGATCCTTGGATCGGATGCGCTCGCGAAAGATATTCTCGCAAAAGCTACTGGCACGTCGTTACCTGCCCGGTGAGTCGATGCGTCGCGACGCGTCTCTACGTGCTTTCGCTTACCGGCGCACGCGATCCAGGTTTATCTCTGTCCACGCGAAGACCATACTCGCGAGTATACGCGCTACCGCATATACACACATTGCTCGTAATTGTCTGAGACTTATCTGCATTTACATACGCGTGTGCACCGTGCGTTTTTAGATGCGACCCGATAACCCTTTTTACGGCTGTTTCGAACGCCCGGTGCGAATAAAATTTGGCTGAATTGCGAGCGTGCACCGTCAAGTTTTCGGACTTGCAAATTCGTTCGTAAAGGTAATCGCGTGCAAGGCCGTTAAGAAAACCGGTGAAGGTCACGATTAACATAACAAAGAGTTTATTGTGCGATAACGTAAAATACTTTTGCATGTAAAAGCGTTGGATATTACAATAAAGCAGGAATCCCTTAATCTTCACTGAGCGAAAAGCACTTAAGACGGCTTAGTTGAAAAGCGTTAGGCGAGAAGCAGAAAAAGGGACAGCGATATATAAAGGTAAAAGAGCAGAAGCAGCGATAAGAGACAATGCCGGCACGCGGCTTACGTTCCTTATATGTACTCAGGAATCGAACGTTCCCAAAAGATCCCGACGGTTACCCGTAATAACGAGAATCTAGAGCAGGGGTCGGTAATGGGCGGCCCGCGGTCCCGATACGGACCGCGGAGGGTAAATAAATGGATCGCCAAAAATATTTTACATTAATGCTATTTTTTTTTTCATTATTTGTCTGTGTGTACCCAGAATAACTTGATAACAATCTGCACGCAATTGATATTTGATCTATGTTTAGGAATTATTTGTTGATTACGGTGGTATTCGTTGTTTATCGCTGATTGTAATAATAGTAATAGTCACGTCAACTAATATTTAGCTTTTTATCTGGCCTTTGACTTTTGTTTTCAAATCATCCGGACCCCCTTACAAACTAATTGCCGACCCCTGACCAGGGGTTTTCTGGAACGTTCGATCCCCGTTCGATTTCGGTGTTCTTTATCTGTTCTCCCCACTGCGCGACATACGCTTGAGGTAGAGTGAGAGAACCGCCGGCGGTGAAGAGGGAGAGAGACGGCGCGAGGTCCGATAGCTCACACGACCGTTCGGAATCAAGAAATGTGAGCAAGTACAAATCACTTATTCCCGGCTCAATAAAACAGCTATTGATATTTTATTCAGTTAACTAAATTGCTACGAAGATTATTTCTTCGTACGTAATTCGTAAATCTCCTTACTACCGTATCAACAAAAATTTGTTGAGACTATATATATAACTAATCGATAAAAATGCAGCAAGAAAATCCACAGCAATTTTCAAATTGGCAGTGAGCCCGAATCTGTTTCTTCGAAGTTTTTTCGACATGTTCACGATACTACTGAACGAGTCAGAACTCGTCGATAAGATTAAGGATAAGCAGCCGAATTGTGAACAGTAAAGTCACGTTTAATGTCCATATTCACAACGTATCCTTAAAATAGCATACTTTAATAATATTCAGGTTGAGCGTTAGTTGAAAAAAACTTCCTCAAAACATAAATTTGTTATTCGAAATGTATGTTTCGATAAGCGCGGTATTTCTGTACTAATTATATATTAACATTGAAGCGTGCAATTCACGCTGTATTAATTTGGGGGAAGAATTAACTGAGATCGAGTTGTCCAGGATCGAGTTGTCCCGAAATCGAGTTGTCCCATTTCGGACTGGCCCGACCAATTTTGATCAAATCCTACACAAATGACTCATCTTTCCCCGACTTTTCCGAACGTTATTGCAGTTAAAAAAATCATTTTTTAATGCGTTTTGTCCACCTCGAAAACCCCCGTTCGTTCTTTCCGGAAAAGGTACAAGGTGTACTCTCCTCTACTTGTACTTGACCCGCGACACGACGTTATCTCTTGATTACCGCTCAATGGATTTTATAAACTAAATGAATTCTCCATTTATCGCATGACGTTAAATACACAATCCGGTGAGACTTATTTTATCGGAACGTCCTGTTAATGGCACTTTTGAATATGTAGAAGTTGACCAAAAATAATGGAGTGGCGTATCTTGTAATACAAATTTATTAAAAGGCGAATCTAAAAAAATGTAGCAACAAGTAACATTAATGAAGCCATCAGTAATAACACATTCAAGCTTCAAAATTGCAAAGGGGCTGCCCTCATCATCGATGCAGAGTCTCATTCGATCGGATAGCATGCGATCGGTCATGGGCAAGCGAACACCTGGCCCGCAATTTCTAGCAAATGCATGACACGGAATGTTCGGATTTCTAGCAGAAAAAAATTTGCTTTTTTTGGAGCTGGGAGAGATATTTAAATGAAGTGTAATTTTCCTCAATGATAATTAATACGTTATTTAAATACCTCCCGAATTTATGAAAAGGAACTCGGTTTTCGTCGTTGCGAGATTGTTAATTTACGCAAACCATTTCTTAAATCATGCCAAGGAATATGAAAAGTAGAGGCAAATAATGCGATATTCACTTTTTTATGAGCCAAGTTTGAACTCGAAATCCAATTTCAGGCCCTGGCGTGGGAATTTTCATATTTTAAAGTTTGATAATTGATGTCCGCGGCTCTACCCGTTACCTCTTACCGTGATTGGAGGTCATTTCACCTACCTTTGCTGGTCCACGGGTGTAAAAATGATAAATAAATATGAGAAGAATGCAAGTTAAAACTTTAAACGCGTCGTCCCAAAACTGCATTTTTCGTTACAGTGGCCTTAAAACCTCAAACGCTGTTCAATTAGTCGATTTAAAATTTTGCACGCTAGTTCCTAACAAGTTTTCTCGTCTATTGAAGATACCTTTTTTTACCAGACTCCCCGTCTTTTTTTTATTATGAACAAAAATGTATTTCTTTCAATAAAACTGATGTCCTTTTCCAATGCCGCTATTTCAATTTACAAAATTTTCAAAAACAGACTGGGTACTCGACAACTATTAATATTATCAGGTTTAATAAAACAAGTTATATTAGTTTGTTATTGTCAGAAGGTTAAATATCTAATTGTAATTGTTTCAAAGGTCGAGCAGCAGTATCAATATAATATTAATTTACTTCAAACAAGATATATAACGAAAAATAGTTGTCCGTAAGAAGTTGTGCAGTATAGGTAACACGGTTTTATTATTCGGAGGAATTGCAGCTGCGTATATATCGAAGCTGAACATTTTCAAAAAAAAATCGTTCCACATAAAACAGGTTGTTACTACAGTAATTATTGCGAGTCAATTACAGCAAGCTTTTTTTGTTGAAAGAACTAATTATCACTGTTGATAACCTAATTACTCGTACCGAAGTGCACTCAGGGCAATAACATTATTCTTGTGAAACGTTTCATCTCAATTTGAGATAATATGTTAGTGACTGCTACATACATTATTTGCATTCGGACGTGTTACCGAATATAGCGTATAGAGTTGCAGTCTAAAGGTGGCTCCAGATCGACGCGGCTTTCGCGGCCTGGTTCTGACGTCAGAAAATTATTTGCGAGCGGCATTTCTATTGCCGCGCGGGCAGACTCGGTGATTGGGCAAGGGAGCGCGAGCGGTGTAGACCAAAGGAAAGGCGCGCGGCTAACGGGTCGATCTCTCTCTTCCCTTCGGTGCGTCACTCTCGCACTCACAATAGCTTCAAGGATGTGTGTTGCCCTGCACGCATATGTGTTGGTTTGCCCTCGCACACCGTGTTTGCTAAAGGATATGGCTATGTAAATCGCTGTTTTGGAGTTGATTTTTAGGATGGAATAAAATTTAACCTGTTCGAGTTTTCGAACTTGCGATCAGTGTCGTGGATGACGTATAAATTAAAAGAAAAACATATTCTTAATCTGTATGAGTGTCGTGACGGTTGGTACCAGATATGGCAAAAAAAAATTTCGCAAAACGGCAGCATGCTAAACTTTTATTATGCATTTTTCCCATATTTCTGACCTTCTACGAGTTACATTCGTATAAAAAAAAATGTATTTCGACTCAATTCTGCTACCAACGTTGAAAAACAATCTACCGAAGGTGTGTGCCAAATCTCGGCTTTATCGGGCAATTCGTTATCGAGATATCGTGGTCGCAGATTTGAAAAACATAGGTTCGTTTAAAAAACACGTTTATAAAATAAATTTAAAAACAAATCGATTTAAAAAAATGTCCACATAGCGATACCCTTAAAGCCGCTGTATATCTGGGCGGATGCCTCGTTGCGCGGTAATTTCAATAAAAAGCAACGAGCGCATGGCGGCTGCCAAAGCCGCGTTGGTCTGGACCCGCTTTAAGAGTTCAAGATGTGATCCCGCGAGATCCTTTACAAATTTGTAATGAGATGTGTAGTGAAATTGAATTGAAACGGGGAACTTTGATTCACGAGGTTTTATCACTTCGAGAAACGTAAACGTTTTAACGGTTTTTAAATGTCGCGTAACTCTCTCCGGATCAAAAATATTTTAGATCGAGCTAAAAATTTGGAAATTTGTACATGCAAAAATTGATGAAAATAAAACAAATTATGAAATGCAGATGTCTTCTTCTGAACGCTGAATATGAAAGCCATAAAGAAAATTCAAGTTTATCGTAAACTAGGGGCTTTCAAAAATGCATTCATATAATGTCGAATATATTCGACGAAAACGCGGACAGGATTAAATCTCAAAGCCGCCAAAATCCCTTGTTATTATGCGCGTAATGTAAAGTAAAGAACGAAAATTTGAAAGAATGCACAGAGACTTTTCAAATTCGCTTAATGTAAACCCAAAAGCCCCCGATCGGAGTGAACATGAAATAATTGGGTGATATTGTTATGGGAAGTTTCGTCTTTGGGGACAATTCTAGCGAGTAGTTCCTCAACAATGTAACTACACAAGCCTTGATCTGCAACAGCGCCATTTTGATTCCGACGCACATCCTTGATCCTTCGCCGAAAGGAAGATAAACGTACTTCTCTATCTCCTGTTTCCTATGCTCGTTGAACCGTTCAGGATCGAAGGTTTCCGGATTCACCCAGTACTTGGAGTCCATTTGCAACGAGTGAATCGGTATAATAACCTCAGTGCCACGTTTCACACGGACAGACGCACCATCCGAACCTATCAACTCGCATTCCTGCGTGCACTCTTTAATCAACACACCCAAAACTGGGTAGCGTCTCTGCGACTCACTTATCACTTGATCCAGATACGTCATGTCTCTCAATGCGTCGTACGTCAGCGCTCCATCATGTTCAGATAATACGGACAGGATCTCTTCCCTGAGCTTACGCTGAATATCCGGGTTCGCCGCGATATGATATCCAACGAAACTGAGGGTGATGCTGGAAGTTTCGTATCCGTCCACGAAGAAAGTAAGAGCATGAGCCGCCAGAAGTTCTTCGTCGAGTTTCTCACCTTCGGCCTTTTCGAGTTTGATCATTAACTGGAAGAAGTCGTTTCTGGGCAGAGTTTCCTGTTTCCTGTTTATCAGGACTTCCCGGACTACCGTTCGAAAGAAAGAATCCACTTCCTTCGTTATGAATGGTGTTCTCAGTACATTGTTTAATTCAGGTATAAAGAATATCATGGACTGTACGAATGCTTTCCAGACACCTGGCTCGAACAGCGATTTCCCGATCTTTTGGAAGGAGAAAGACTGCTGCGTCTCGTCCTCGAAGCATCGTCCTTCGATACCGAATCCAGCGTTAGCCACAACTTCCCCGGTAAATTTCGAAAACAGATGTTTCAACTCGACTTCGTACTTCTCGCCGTTCTTCAGTTTCTTTTCCAGGAAGTCGACGAATTTCTTGCAGACTCCGTGAACGCTGTGAAAAAGAACCTTGATTCTCATGCCGGAGAAGGCGTAGCTGAAATGTTTTCTGCTGGACAACCAATCTTGGCCGTACGTGAAGAAAGGATTTCTCGCTAGTAGAGGATCCGTGCTCGGATTGATTTTCGATCCGTTGGTGTGGAAACACGTGAAACTACTCTGAAGAACCATTTTCACTAATTTCGGCTCACGAAGCAATAACGCTGGTCTCGTTAATTTGTAGAATCCGACCATACTAGCATCTGGAAAGTCTTTGTAAATTTTCGTACAGAGATCCGACATACTGCTACGGAAAGTCAGCAGGGGCAGCATGTCCCCCAACAGAGGTATCGTTCCTTTCGGACTCGGGATTCCATGCTTACTCCAGTATCTATAACGGTTGATCAGATGATAAACGGATAAGACTATTGCACCCAACAGAACCGATACGATTGTTAAATCCATTTTCCTTTCTTTGAGGAAGGCGCGGCGCACGGAACGAACTTCTTTGTCGCAATTCTCAATGTTGAGTGATGGTCAAGTGACACTCCATACGTACCAGCGATGCTCCATATAGTCAATGCTGCGTATCGGGAACGGTTCTCACACGATACGCATGTATGTATATTAGGTCGTTCTGCATAGGAGCCAATTTGTACAAACAAGATACCCGATGATACCCTTATTATTATTCCTCCATCTGTTTTCCGCTTCCATATTCAAACTCTTATCATGGCAGAAAAGAAGTGTGCTCGTTTTCTGTCAATCGTCAGACGATTTGATTAATATTTTCTGTTGTTAAACATTATAAACATCTGCTCGAGCACTCGCGAGAAACGCAAGGACAGTGTGTGTATGTGTGTGTGTGTGTGTCAGTGTACGTGTGAGTGTATGTTTAAGAGGGAGAAAAAGCGAATGAGGGGGGTGTCGTCTTTGACACGAATCTGAGTGAACAGGATCCGATCCAGTTATTCTTTATGCGTATTTCGATATGGGATGATCAGCTGCAGAACAAGATAATGTGCACATCTCTGGCTATTTTTAAACCAGTGCAATTGGACGACGCGCATTACTTTTCACTTACTGTCAGTTGTTTGCTTCTTCCGCAGAAGGTGTGTTTTATGATTTATTCGGATACGGATGGCAATACGGATTCGCTAATCGAGGGTAAGTTGGAACGATTGCAATTTAATTAGCAAAGAATCCGTGTTAAAATTTTCAATCCATTGTCCTCAAAATTACATTTCTCGATACGGGGGTCCTAGAAACTCGAACACCGTTCAGCGAATAACATTTAAATTTTCCGCAAAGGTTCAATGGACAACGTGTTGGTACCTACAAGCAACATACATTTGGAAACCTTCTCTTGAAATACAAAGGACAATAGAAATTCAAACCATTTTTGAATCGAAACACAAACACCAAAGAGTTAGTTTTTTACATCTTTTCGCCAGTGCTACCTGCCAAAAAAGAAGAACAATAATGTAGTATTTTCTGATAAATTTCCATTTTTCCTGGATGGTTTTTTAATATTATTTAATTTTTTTATCAGGCGGCCATGACAAAAGGATGTAAAAACCCAACATTTTAGTGAATTATTTTATTCAGTATTTTAAAAAATATAAGTCGCGCACTCATCAAACAGTACATCATTGTAATTATTGAAAAAATGTTTATTTGAAAATGTAAAAATATACAGGCTCATCCATTTAAAAAAAAACTGTCGATGACGCCATATCTCTAAAAATAAGGTACCTGTCGGAAATTAAAGTACGTCACTAAATAGAATTTTTAAAAATACAAAAATTTTATTTAAGAGTAATATATAAATATACAATAGTTCAGCCAGAAGCCAGGAGTTTCGGTACATTTACCCGACCGTGGTTATATTTGGCAATTTCATTTAATCGAATCTGAGTCATAAATTATATTATTATTCCCGAACCTTCATTGGCGATAAAGATACATACAAATTCCAGATAAAGTCACGAAGTTTCAGCGTTCAGAAACTAAAATGTAAAACGTTCCACAACTAAACGTAACAATATTTTAACACTTCACAGTGTCATTTTAACACCACAAAATTTACAAAAATAATGCGAATACTCGATAATTACCATTATTATGAGGTATAGTAAAGACATTTTTTATGTCCCAAAAGATATGGATTTTTAAAAAATCTTCATAACATTTGTTATGCGACGAATTATTTGTTAATTTGTTTCTTTGCAATGCTGTTTAAATAAAGCAAGATTTAAAAAAATTGAATTTAGCTGCGTAGTTGTTAAGGGGTTACATACCTTTCTCGGCCCCAAAACTAAGTGATTTTACAAATTTTTTTGCGTTCTTAAGAGAGGTATCAATCCGCAGTTTGTTGTGACGCGAAAGAACGAACATCAAACTACTTTCATGAATTTTACCCCTTTCCCCGAAGTGCTGCCGGACAAACACGCTTTGCGGTAACCACGACATCTCCTATCAGAATTATCTGAAAACAAAAATCGAAATATATCCTTAAAGCTAGATGAATTATCTATTTTTTTTACCCATCTTTTTGTTTAATAATCATTTTGAACAAAATGGCAATCATTTGAAAAGAAATCGAGTTTTTGCTCGGAATTTCGGTATTGAAATGCAATTAAAACATATTAAAAATTGGAATATATATAATTGGAATAGCAATAAATTATGAACAAAAATTATTATACCATTGCTGGTAGTCGTCCAAAGATCCTAAAGCGTTTGCTTGTTGCTTGTTGAGCGCTCAGGATCGCGCGACATAAAGCGTTATAACTATGACAATTCTTAGAATTTCATAATGACGTTTTCACAGATGGTTCTTAGGAAGTTAACCTAATGAAAAATGCAAAAAAAATTTTTTCGATTTTTTGAAACCGAGAAAGGTATGTAGTCCCTTAAGGGGATTCAACCCTACCGAATGTTTTTAAACTGGCTTTACATCTCTGACATGAGGAGCGAGGAAAATTCTGAAAAATAAGAATTTTTTCTGGTACAAAATCAGGTATGAATAAAACAATGTCTCGCTCCACGCAAGGTCGGAAATGGAAGATAAAAGACCAAAGAAAGGAGGTCTAGTCTCCAATTCAGGCCACTCTGAAGTAACAGAATTTGACTGCAAAGTTGGGCCTGTCACTTTTCAATCATGATGAGATTTCGAGGTGGCCGCCAGCCGTTGTCACACAATTTTGAACAATTTTACCAATTCTCAACGTTGCCGGGTCGAAATCGGCAGACCTCCTTTCTTCAGACTTTTATCTTTCACTTGAGACCTTGCGTAGAGCGATACGTTGTTTTATTTGTACCTTATTTTGTTCCAGAAAAACTACTTATTTTTCAGCATTTTCATCGCTTCTGACGTCACAGATATAAAGCTCGTTTAAACATGGGTCATTCCGCGTCAAGTGAACCACCTTATCCAGACTTTGTTCAGAATTTTAATGAATTTTGCTGACCATGTAGTGTTTGCGGAGAAAAAAAACTTGAGTAAAAAAAACATCGATTTTTTGAAAACTTTTTGAGTTGTAGCCTCTCAAACTTTTAGGTTAGGTTATTTTTAAAAAGTCATGTCTCCCGAACTATTAATAATATCGCATTCGCGCAAATTCGGTTGCTTCCATAAAAGGTCAAATTTTCAATGAAAAAATACATAATTGAGGGATAATGCTTAAAAACTTTAAAAAAGTTAATTTGAAAAATGGAAATTGCGTTACCTCCCAAAACAATTCTACTAATTGTTATATTTTCAACTTATTATTCAAATTATTATTCAACTGCGTAGAAATACAAAATCCCCAGAAATTGAGGGTTTCTCAAGTTTACGAGCAGGTATAAATATAACCCCAACCTCTTAAATTAATTTTTTCTTGTTCAGAAAGATTTTTAAAAATTGCGAAAGTGTTTGGTTCGATTCGGACTTACATGTATAAGGGGGAGTTGCCTGGTACCGTACTGCTGTCCTAAATTAGGTTTCGACAATTTCTTTATAATTAATCCTCCGCCGGCGTAGATGGGTCTCTGTGGACCCATGCCTCGACGCACCTCGACGTTACTTCGATTAAGTGTTTCAAGATGTGCAAGGGCCTTCCCACTGCACGGTTTAGGGAAATACTTTCTGGGTAATATTTGGCAGTATTCAGTATAGCAGCAAGCAGGAAACATGTAGTGTCCCGTCCAAGCATAAATAAAGCAAGAATATCACATTACAAGTTTCACGTTTTTATAATGTTGCCTAAGCCAATGCAAGGGGTTTCGACTTTCCGTAATTTTAAGCCGTTTAGTACATTTAGCTGTACGGTCGCCATAAAATGCGTTTCTTGCGAAATCAAGCCCCAAAAACAATCGCCTTGTCCGGTCTTTTCCGCAAACACATTTGTAACACACAAGAAGTGACGAATATCATGTATACGAATTGCCGCTAATTTCCTGAATACATTTTTTTTTATCAGTTATACATAAATATATTGTCCCATAAATTATAATGTATTATTCTCACTCATGAAAAAGAGATTTCATAAAAAGAATACAATACAAAAACCAAAACAATAAATACTTTACATTCTATGGGTCACCTGCGACCCATTCTCCGCTCAAGTGGGGATTTCGGTCCGATGTCCGAGGGCTAATGAAAAATCCTCGTACGTTCTTTCCGGAAAAGATACAAGGTCTAGTCTCGGGTACTTGTATTTGGCCCGAGACAAGACCTTGCCCCTTGATATCGATATCTAATGATAAAAATATTGCGTAAACAAACAGTGAGAAAGTCACTCAAAATTTTTCTGAAGTACTTACCATTTTGTTGAAAAAAGTCCAAGTCCGCTTGCTGTAACTTTTAAGTAATTTTAACCTGTTATAATCTAATAATGCAGTTTTAGTATATACTTTATGTTCTTTTAAAAGTACGAGTATTATGGAATATTTTACATGAGATCTTTCCTTTCTACCAGTGTATTAAAAGACAGGTAAGAATTAGAAGACCGATTTCTTAAATCGTCAGTTTTACGTTATTTCAGAAAAACATTTCTGACAGATTAATGTGTTATTGGCAAAAGGTTAAATACCTAATAGTAGATGTTTTGCAGATGAAGCTGTAACACTCTACGTCAATTAACTCACTCATAAGTTAATGCCATATTGGACATTCGTATCTTTCGAAAAATTAAAGATGAATGAATCCATGCAACAGATATTGCTATATCAAACAGACTGGTACGGAAATAATAATCGCGGGGCAGTCGCACAAAGTTTTCCTCATGACTTCATGGAATTAACTATCGCTACTGATAACCCAACCCGCACCGAAGCAGCTAATCATTTTTTTTATTTGTATTCGATCTTCTTACAAGTACAAAGTTACAATAACTATAAGTAATTGCTTACAAATGATAAATCCGTATTGCAGTTAAATGGAATGAAAAGAAGGAAATTTTAATCACCATCTTTCCTTTACTCCGGGAAACGTAACCGTTCTGATGAATGAGTAATATCTATTGAGGACAGTCATGTACAGTAATGTAAAGTAAGCAACAACCACTTACAACCGACACAGAGATTTATTAAATTCGCTTAACGTAAACCCAGAAGCCTCCGATAGGCGAATTCAAAAGAGAATTAGGAGAGATTATTATAGGAACTTTGGTTTTCGGGGATAATTCTAGCGCGTAGTGCTGCAGAAATACAGCAATGCAAGCCTTCATCTGCAGCAACGCCAGTCTCATTCCGACGCACATCCTTGGCCCTTCACCGAATGGAAGATAAGCGAATTTTTCTATGTCCTGTTTCCTATCCTCTTTGAACCGTTCAGGATCGAAGCTGTCCGGATCTACCCAGTACTTGGGTTCCATTTGCAACGCGTGAACCGGTATAATAATCTCAGTGCCAGGTTTCACACGAACGCACAACCCATCCGACCCCCTCAACTCGCATTCCTCCGTGCATTTTTTAATCATTATTCCCGCAGCAGGGAACCGTCTCTGTGACTCACTTATCACTAGATCCAGATAAGTCATTTCTTTCAAGGAGTCGTACGTCAGCGTGCCGTTATGCTTAGAAAGCGTGGACAAAATTTCTTCCCTGAGCTTCTGCTGAATATCGGGATGCGTTGCGATCTGATATCCAATGAAACTGAGAGTGATGCTGGAAGTTTCGTATCCGTCCGCGAAGAACGAAAGAGCATGAGCAGCTAGCATTTCTTCGTCGAGTTCGTTACCTTCGGTCTTTTCAAGGTCGATCATTAATTGGAAGAAGTCGTTTCTGGGTACAGTTTCGTTCTTTCTGCTTCTCACAACTTCCCGGACGATACCTCGAAAGAAACCATCCACTTCTTTCGATATGAACGATGCTCCGATTACATCGTTGATGTCAGGAAACATGAATATCATCATCTCTGCGAACACTCTCCAACAACTTGTACTGAACATCGTGTTGCCGATCTGTTGGAAGGACGAAGATTGCTGCGTCTCCTCCTCGAAACATTGTCCCTCGATGCCAAATCCTGCGTTCGCCACAACTTCGCCGGTGAATTTCGAAAACAGATATTTCAGCTCGACTTCGTACTTGTTGCTGGTCTTCAGTTTCCTTTCCAGGAAGTCCGCGAATTTCTTGCACACTCCGCTAATGCTCTCGAAGAGAATCTTGAGTCTTATGCCGGAGAAGGCGTAGCTTAATCGCTTCCTACCTGTCACCCACTGTTCGCCGTACGTGAAGAATGGATTTATCGCTAGCAGAGGATCCGCTTTCGGATTGACTTTCGATCCGTTCTCATGGAAGCTCGTGAAGCTACTCTGGAGAACAGTTTTCACTAATCCCGGGTCTCGAAGCAGTAATACTGGTCTTGTCAGTTTGTAGAATCCAACCATACTGGCGTTTGGAAAATCTTCGTAAAACTTGGTACACATTTGCGACATGCTGCTTCGGAAGGTTAGCATAGGCAGCGCGTGACCCATCAAAGGTATAATTCCCTTCGGGCTCGGAATACCATTTTTGCTCCAGTAACTATAACGGTTGATCAAATAGATCACGAATAAAACTATTGCGCCCAATAACAGCGATAGGATTGTCAAATCCATGTTTACTTCTTATGCAAAAGACGCGATGTACAGAACGTGCGCTTCGACAGAGTTCCCAACGTCGACTGGTATTCGAGTGATATCATCAACCCTGAATAGTTGATGCTGTGTATCTGTAACGGACTTCCCACGATACGCGTATGTACACGCGAGCACGTTGGGCATAGGCAGCGGATTGGAAAAACAAGGTACACGGTAACCTTGCCGCGATAACTTCATGTTTTATCATGCCACCCGTTTGCGTATTATTTTATAATATTTTGTAAGAAATATTTCGATGGATTCACCGATCGATCTAATTCCATCGGAATAAATTAATATTTCGCTAACGTATTTCACACGATACGCGTTTATACAGGTCAGCGCGTGGTGTAAAGGCAGCGGATTTGGAAGAAACAGTTACACGATAATTTCACATCTTAACGTAACGCCAGCTCGCATGCTGTTATATAATATGATAGTAGCGCGCAGTATACTCGATCAGATAAATGCTTTGGTTTTTGTTGCTATTAAAATAGTAAGAATGTATCGGTAGAGTACGTGCCAGAACGTATGTAGTGTGGGAGATACGCCTATGCGCGGTGCTTATGGTTGAGTGACATTGGACAATTGACGTATGTTACGTCGCAGCCGGGGCTAATATTATACTATTATACTAAATGTTTTCTCGACAAATTCGGCTGTGGAATCCCGAGATTCAGCCTGAGTCCTATCGAGAGTTATATTAATTATTGCTGTAAGTCAGGCGGAAAAAAGTCTTGCAATAATTATGAGAAAATCAATTAAATTAATAATAAAGAATCTATTAAAGGAATAAAGATTTTGACTGCAATAGTTTTACAATGGTTTCTGTTCGCAGGTTTCGTTATTATAATTTATATATGTTATAGTGAATGAAAAGATACAGAAAAGAAAAACAGATTGCAATTATGGGATTATGGTAGGTTTAGGAGATTATGATTAATAAAGGTATAAGATATGGAACTTCTACTAAAGTGTTGACAAAATCGCAAAAACCTCCTGTTTAACGGCTCGGGACTCAAGAGTCGTAAAACCACTCAGTTGACGCTGTTCATTGACAACTAGGGTTGGCTGGAGAAATGGATTGGTTTAGATAACAAAATTGGAGGAAATGATTAAACAATGCAAAAATGTAAAGAAGTTATTACCGTCAAAGCGTGAGACATCAGTTTAACTCGAGTATAGATCACGGCACAAAAACATAAGTATTACGTTGTACAAAAACATGAGTTTCGAATAGCTTGCAAAAGAAAATGTGTTACACTGCAGGTTTGGAATATAAAATATAAGTGATACTGAATCTTTTAAGTCACTGTTTCTATCGACGCGAAAAATGTGAGTGCAGGCCCAAAAAGTCCTCCATATAAAGGGAAACTGGAGGAAGGGATGGACCAATAGCGAAAGAGCATAAGAACTGTTTGACTGTTTTTGGGTGGACGTGGAAAAACGTTCTCACTGTTTTCCGAAGATCTGGGATGTGTCGTGGGGCACTTGAGGACCCTCTGCTTGACGAATTTATGAGTTTATGGGCCTTGTAAACGTCTGTTGATTTTGGAATAAACAGTGACTGATTTGTATCTACGTTTCAAATGCAGTTGCAGAAAAAGAATTTTATAGCCGTAGGATCGATTGAAACGAAAATCTCGCGTACTTGTACTTGGCCCGATACAAGACCTTGTCTCTTGATAGGTTAAGTGGTCGAGTGACGCCGCATTTTCTAAACGTCGTACGTCTAGGGACGTTACACGTAGTTGAGAACGTTACGGCATGAGCATCTGTAATGTAATTCTTGAGCTGTTTTGTAGTTTCTGCCACAAGGATATTTTACTTATTGCACGATGTTCCATTTTGGATGGTGTACTTTATGAAGATTTTGATAAATACTCCGCAGATTTGCAATTTATCCCTCTTCCGCTATCAGTGGGTGAGTCGAACGGTCAATGAGCGAATAAATATGTGGTCTGCTGTATTGCGCTTAGGATGTATCGTATTTATGCAAAATTTAATATTTCCGTAAAAAAAAAGTCCTGGAGCTGTATATCGTCGCGCGTTACAAAATGTGGTACGTTCCATTACAAAAGAAACACCAAGTTTTCGTATTGTTCCAAAAGTACGTTTATTGTGGAATAATTTGCACTATTTTTAAGTAGACGCACAATTTGTTAAGAAGTGTAAGAATTTCCGTGCTTCGTCCCTGACGACCGACAACGTACGACCCTTTCCGCATCGCCCGCGTGGGGCCACCAATACCAGCGACAGCACTGAGGATCGCCACCCCATTGGAGGACCCCTGCGGCCTCAAAAACCTTGTTGTATCCCCGCCAACGGAAAATGGGAGGTCCCTTTTCTTTTAAAAGAGGGCCTTATTCCAAAATTCTGACACACCTGCATTACTTGTTCTACTGTTACTACCGTTGCTGCTGCTTCGACTGTTATTCTTCGTCAGTTTCGAATCGACAATTTTCTTAAAAGTATTAAATTCAGTGCGTTCAACGACAAGTGATAAACAGGTTAGTGAATTCCAAATCACTCCTCTTCAACTGGAAGCGATACCCCGCGCCCCTACGATCACCAAATAATCATATTCTATTTCACTACTTTCGCATAATTGATTTAACGAAAAAAAAATCAGTAAAAAAATTTTTTTTAAATAAAATAAATAAAAAAAAATCAAGTGACTCGGGCGGCCAGATGTTTTATTGCCTATACCGTTGAGTTCTGCGTAAAGGTCGCTAATTGTCCCGTGGAGCATTGGTACATTAATTGCGTTACAGAGACGTAGAAGACGATGTTTCTTACAAAAAACTGCCATTTTTGAGATCCCATATCTGGTGATTGGCTGGACCAATTTTGAAAAATCATACACAAATTACTCATCTCGGCGCGGCCTATCCGATGGCTATTGAACTTTTTAAAAAATTTCATTTTTTAATACGGTTTGACCACCTCGAATAGCCCCGTTTGTTCTTTCCGGAAAAGATACAAGGTCTAGTCTCGCGTACTTGTACTTGGCCCGAGACAAGACATTGTCTCTTGATTCGACCGTCGTGAAGATGCCGGAAAAACATCAAAGTAGGGTGAAACACAGATATCAGAAGTGTATGCGAGAGTATCCCAAGTGTGCCGCCGACCCAACTTTTACATTAGAATATTTTAAACTAAACCACCCTGCAAAACCGCAATGCGCCGCCGGCATAAATCTAGGTCATGCACATCTTCCAATCTCCGGATCTCCAAACTTTTTCTACTCCATCAAGTGTATTTCGGGTCGCGGATCATGAATACGCAAGCAAAAGTTGGCGCTTGGTTTTAGTTCCGGAGCTATAAGCACTCAAAGTATGGAAAATTACAGGTTAGATCCCAGTGCCTGTTCTTCTTCTTGACATACTTGCGCGCGCATCACTACGTACGCACAATTTTTGACCTCTTGCTTGCTAGAAATAATTTCCACACTGAGATAAATTATTCCGTAAGTAATCACAAGTGTCTGCTTGCTTTAGAAATAATTTCCAAAGTAGCATAATTTACTCCGTAAGCAATTGTAGGTGTTTAGTTTGTAGATCCGGAGATTCGGAGATGTGCATGATCTAGATTTGTTCCCCGCCGCCTACTACTCCCTGTGAGATAAATTACGATAAAATCAGAATCTTAGAATTAACAGAATCCCGCAGATCTCAAAATCTGAACTTCCGCCCCCCCCTGATCCTTACACTCCTGAGGAGGTAGTACTTACAGAAGAAAGAGACCAAATCCTTTGCTGTAATTTCATTAACTCAAACTATAAATTCAAAACTCCCGAGATATTAACCAAACTTAAATCGTCACCTCCATCAACACTAGTATCAATTTCATTACCGACATATGTTCAACCACCACTGCTCATACCTGTCAATTTATTAATCGAAAAGATTTTAAACTCAGCCACAATATCTGAGCTTTAACATTCCCTCGGGTATTGTTCGAGGAGACTCTCTATTTATTTTAATTTTATTTTATAAACCCAACAACAGGGTTATTTTGTCGCCGTTATCTTTGTTAAATTTACTTTTGAATATATTGACATGAAGTATTTTATGATACTCCTTTCTGGTTTAATTTAAGATCGAGAAAATATTTATAATAAAACAAGTAAGTCGTTGCGGCGTAACAAAAGACAGCGCTATGCCTGTCCCACTCTAACAAGAAGACGGCCGGGCCCCAAGTGCAACAAACATTTTTTGAAGCGGTTTTGCTTTTCCTGTACCTCGGGTCAGCCCCTAGCTAGAGCCGAAAACAAAAAAGAAAATAAATGGTTCCACTTGCGGCCCTCTCCTCGTTAGACACGCGCCGTGAGCTGGGGAGAGGGCGGAGTAAAAAGGTTGTAGAGGGCGTAGAAGGTTAATGTGCGGGTTTTGGACTTTTGGTTATACCAAAAATGGAGGCAACCTTCACTGCACCCCAGAAATTCTTCGTCAACGATTGGGTCGTATGGATTTACGAGTGCGGCCCACTCAAAACCCTTTTTATTCGTATGATTTTGTTATATGCGTCACCAGAAACTCTCGAATCCTGTTTGTAATTTTACGGTACGGCAAATTTATTGGATGGTTGTTTTCGCCGTGAGAAATCGTTTGTTTATTTGCAAGACTGAAAACAGGGTTTTAATAGACACGTTCCCATTAGTCCTTCCATACATTTTTTGAGGGTTATTTTCTATTGCACAAAAAAAGAGAAAACTTGGGATAACAGTGTATCAATTTTTTTCGATCAAAAAATATATAAAAATAAGTCATCAATCATTGTACAATGTTTTTATTGTTTTTAACAAATTGCATACGTACAATAATAGGGAGAAAAAAGTCAAGTTTGCAATACCCAATTTTAACGTCTTTAATTTAACGTTTCACTATGCATCTTAAAGAAACATCCAGCAAACGGAAGGTTAAAGCACAAGTTACAATATCCACTATGACCCTAATTACAAGTTAGTGTCAATTAACAAATAAAAATATTGATATGGTACTCTGTAGGTAACTCTCCCGTATTTGTTCAAACAACTGGTGAAAGAAAATGTAAAGCGATGCATATATTTTGCGAAATTTGTTATGCTCTAAAATTATATTTTCATACACCAAATATTGCTGCATAAAACACAGTTACAAAAATTGTTATTACAAGTCGGATGCGCAAAGCTTCTTTTTATATTCTCGTGGAACTAATTATCGCTGACGATAACCCAACAGCTCTTATCATAATACTTGCTTCAAAAGTGTAATATCAGTTCCATAATATTACTCTTACGAAACGATTACATTCAATTTGATTTTATAAGCAGCTAGAGGCTACCACACTTTTTATTTGTTTTCGCGCACGCTATCCAATACGTACTAAAAATAGCATGTATTATCGCCATATGATTATACCGGGAGATTCACTAAACGTGTTACAAGTTGATATCTCTGAAATTATGAAAAATGGGATGCTCCCGTATGCGATGGAGTGTTCGGTCATAAAGAGAGTATTAACTGATATAATTTTTATTTTTTAATTTGGAGGCGTCAGGACATTTCAAGGTCACATTGATTTTTTTATCGATGAACATGTGTTTTTTATTACTTACTATTGTAGGACATCTCCAAACGAGTTCAAGGACCCCAAACGTTCAAGGTCATCCAAAAGTAATAAAAAAACACATGTTCGTCGATAAAAAAAAATCAATGTGACCTTCAAATGTCCTTGGCGCCTTCATATTGAAAAATAAAAATTATATCAGGTAATACTATCTTTATGACCGAACACTCCATCGCAATCGGGAGCACCCTATCTTTCATAATTCCAGAGATATCAACTTGTAACACTTTTAGTGAATCACCCTGTATACTACAGTGAAAACTAGATATTATCATCATAGATCAAGAGACAAGCTCTTGTCTCGGGCCAAGTACAAATACGCGAAACTAGACCTTGTATCTTCTCCGGAAAGAACGAACAGGAGTTTTCGAGGTGGTCAAACTGTATTGATAATGTTATCAGTCGGTTATTGATATCGTAATCAAAACTGCATCATATAAAATGATTTAAAGTAATCCGCTTATTATATTCAAACTTTGACTATTGTTACTAATTCTGCTAATTATACATGCAACAGATATGTAGTGATGGATAGATATTACCAGATTATATTATTTTGTAATAATTTGTGTTCAATAATATGTTTTCTTGATCTTGTGTTATCTTGATCTTAATGTTATCAGCCGGTTATCAACTTTTATTGTTATCGAAAGTTACAGGTCCCATAGTAATTTGCTGCGCATTGAAGTCGACAACAGCCTTAATCATTAGGCGGGTAATATAACCTAAACGCGAGCGCATTAAAAAAAAACACACAAATTTTAGATTCGTTTAACGTAAACCCACAATCCACCGATTGGAGTAAAAATAAAATGATTCGGGGATAACGTTATGGGAAGTTTCGTCTTCGGGGACAATTCCAGCGTGTAGCTCTTCATCAACGTAGCCACGCAAGCTTTCATCTGCAACATTGCCATTCTCAGTCCCACGCACATCCTTGGTCCGTCACCAAAAGGAAGATAAGTAAACTTCGTTATATGTTGTTTCGATTCCTCGTTGAACCGTTCAGGGTCGAAAGTTTCTGGATCTATCCAGTGGTTTGCGTCCATTTGCAACGAGTGCAGCGGTATAAAAATCTCAGTGCCAGGTTTGACGCGAACGCACAAATCGTCCGATCCCCTCAATTCGTATTCCTCCGTGCACTTTTTAATCAACGCTCCAACCGCAGGAAACCGCCTCTGCGACTCATTTATCACTTGGTCCATATATGTCATTTCTCTCAACGAATCGTACGTCAACGTGCCATTATGCTTGGAAAGTACGGTCACAATCTCTTCCCTGAGTTTCTGCTGAACATCCGGGTTCGCTGCAACGTGATACCCAACGAAACTGAGAGTGGCACTCGAAGTTTCGTATCCGTCCAAGAAGAACGAAAGAGCATGGGCCGCTAGAACTTCTTCGTTGAGCTTCTCACCTTCGGTCTCTTCAAGATGGATCATCAATTGGAAGAAATCGTTCCTGGGCACGGGATCGTGTTTCCTGTTTTTCAAGACTTCGCGAACGAGCGTCCTAAAGAAACTATCCACATCCTTCGATATGAATCGTACTTTAAGTATGTCCTTTAACCCAGGTATCATGAATGACATGGACTGTACGAACAATACCCATATTCCTGGTTCGAAGATCGATTTGCCGAGCTGTCGGAAGGACGAAGATTCAGCTTCGTCGTCGAAGCATTGTCCTTCGATACCAAAACCTGCGTTTGCCACAACTTCTCCAGTGAATCTCGAAAACAAATGTTTCAACTCGACCTCGTACTTGTCGCTGGTCTTTAGTTGTTCCTCCAAAAAGTCCACGAACTTCTTGCACACTCCGTTAACGGTTTCAAAGAGAATCTTGAGTCTCGCGCCGGAAAAGGCGTAGCTCAATCGCTTTCTACCGGACACCCACTCTTCGCCCTTCGCGAAGAAAGGATTTCTCGCTAGCAGAGGATCCGTGGTTGGATTGACACTCACTCCGTTCTCGTGGAAGCTCGTGAAGCTACTCTGGAGGACGGTTTTCACTAATCCCGGCTCTCGAAGCAGTAATACTGGTGTTCTCAATTTATAGAATCCAACCATACTGGCATTTGGAAAGTCTTCGTAAAACTTGGTACACATATCTGACATGCTCATTCGCATAGTCATCAGAGGTAGAAGATGACCCAATAAAGGTACGTTTCCTCTCGGAGTCGGAATTCCACGTTTACTCCAGTAGCTATAACAATTTACCAAATACAGAACAAATAAAACTATTGCGCCCAATAGAAGCGATAGGAGTGTCAAATCCATATTTCCTCCTTTTGAAGAAGACACGATAAACGGAACGAGCTTCTTCGACGTAGTTCACAATGATGACTGGAAGTCCAGTAATAACGTTAACGCTGAAGAGTGGATGCTACGTATCAGTAACGCACTGTCACGATTCCCGTCTGTATACGCCAGCACGTTGTGCATTGGCGGCGAATTGAAACAAGAAACTCGATACCCTTATCGCAATAACTCCACGTTTTATTATGTCACCTATTTGCGTATTATTACATAATACTTTGTAAGAGATATTTTCATGGATCGACCGATCGATATAAGTCAATCGGAATAAATGAATGTTCCACTTGACAGTGAAGTCACGTGACGCGCGAGCGACGTGTGTGACATCACCAGTCCAAGCACGAACTTAAGACGCAGCAGATCGCGGATCCCTGCCGTACCCAATAGCATAGACCACTTTAATAAATAGTTCTTATTCGTTATTTTATATATATCCTGATAACTTGGGCGCTGCTCCGTATGGGTACTCGCTGAATTGGATTATTATTTGTTTTTATCACTTTTGAAGTAGTACAAATTAGAGCTCTCAATGGATCACGTGTTTTATAGCACACGTGTATCCGTGTAACGGGTACACGGATATATTTATGTTGCGTATTCTCGTATTTCACGTGATACGTGAATACCGTGATGTCACTCATGTGAATTTACAAAACACGTGAATTCCGCGATGACACGTGAATTTACAAAATACGTGAATTCCGCGATTTATGTTGACATGTACACGAGAAATGTTTAGATTCACGTAATTCACGTGAAATTTTTTAATTCGCGTAATTCACGTGAAATTTTCAGTTCACGTAATTCACGTGAAATTTTTTAATTTTCGTAATTCACAGGAATTTTTAAATTACGTGATTGAATTGCGTGAATTGCGCAAATTACGTGAATTTCGTGAATTCCGGATTACACGGTCTTCAACACGAAATTTTTCATTTCACGTGTACACGTGTAATGAGCAGGTCTAGTACAAATGTGTTATCGTTGATACCGTCAAGTTCATACGCCTATGCACGGTGCTCTCACACGAATGACATGGTACATACATTGTACACATTGGGCTCAACCGTTGTACCTACTCATTGAGAACGGCGGGATATGATGTAACCAAAATGTAATTCTAGCATCAGCACGAAACGAATATATGACAAAACGGTTTTCGAAAAACTAAATACAGCAGAGATAATTTATGGTACTTGCCAAAAACGTAAGTTAACCTTTCCAATCAATTGCGACCTCATAAATTGTTTAAACTGAAATAAACAAGAATTTTGAAAATTCGCGCGACACCCCTAAAGTCCCTGGTTGGGGCGAAAGGAACCCACCCCTATTTCCAGTATGAAACACGGGTTTCGGCTTCGCAACCGCGTTGCAGGATGGCGCGCATGGCGATATCATCGACCCCTCAACCTCCTACGCTACTGCATAACAATCTCAGGGGTGATGTAGAGGGCTGTCCTCGAATGCATGCTCATCTTACGTTCGTAATTCCGGGAGGCCCACCATTATTGACGATGTACACTTACGAGGAAGAGCACGGAAGACTTATAAGAAAAATTATGAGCCGAAAGACTCCAGTTTGATTCCTGTGAAAGCTCCTTTGCTTTTTGTGTTACCAAGTGTATTACGAAATGTATCGCGAAGGAATGCCAATTTCCATTAGGATAGCGCGTATTAAAATAACAATTAACGATATTTCTAATGTCTGCTGTTACTGAAAATGAAGACCTCCTTTCTTCTGTGCCAACATTTAAAGAGGACTCCACAGTACTCTCGTTGCTTTTTGATAAACCTCTTCGTTGGGATAAAAAATGTATGAAAATTGTTGAAAAACTTACAATTAGTGCCGCTATTATCGTACCCTCTACTCTATGAATCTGCTCGACGAGCTCAATTTGGTTAAGGTCCTATCAAAGTTAGTTTTTTCGGAGTTTGTATCCCCCGCTCGTCAGTAAAGTGATGGGATGAAACCATTCAACGCATGACATTGGGACGAAGTTCCGAGGTAAAGTAGTTTGTCCTTTGACATACTACAATTATTTGCAGTTCATAGGTTACGTCCAATAATGTTGTCCGTACGTGTTACTTTTTCTTTTACGGATCACATAACGTATTCTTTCTATTTGTTTCAAGATTGAAAAATTGTCTGGAGAACAAGGTCATTTGCACGCCTTTGACTAATTTTAAATTAGCACAACTCAGTGTGCATTACTTGCCACTTACTGTCAATTTCATGCTAAATGATAGCTAAACTGCGGATGTTCACGCAACTTCGTATTTTTATAGGACTAATAAAGTAGTAGTAGTAGGATCAGCAAAGGAATAGGACTCGAATTGTCATACATATTATCATACATTTTACATCAAACATACGTATTATACGTAGTTTTTTTTACTTTGTTGCCTAATTCCTCCTAAATATGTAGTATGTACAATGACCCACAAGAATGCCTTCCCGGTTGTAAAAATTACCACGTTGCGCGTAATGGTGGTCGTTTTTACGACCGGGAAGGCATCCTTGTGGGTCATTGTGCAATATGCATGTTATAGATATATATAATACCTATGTTTAATACAGTTTGACCACCGCGAAAACCCCTGTTCATTCTTTCCGGAAAAGATACAAGGTCTAGTCTCGCGTACTTGTACTTGGCCCGAGACAAGACCTTGTCTCTTGATACAGAGTATTCCACTTATTTCAGGCATCGCAAATATCTCGCTTATTTCTCAGGATGAAAAAAAATGTTAGAGGAAAAAGTTATTGTATACGAGGGGGCAAATAATTCTGATTGTTAACAAAATTTGCTCAAGGTAATTTTTTTCGAGATTTCAACATCATCGGTGTTTTCTTAAATGGAACTCGAAGTCATTTGAAGGTAATAGTGTCACAGGTCGATGAACTCGCTTTGACATCAGCTATCATCGTACGATAACAAAAATATATGGTCCCACTTAAGAAAACACCGATGACCTTGAAATCTCGAAAAAAATGACCTTGAGCAAATTTTTTCAACGATCAAAATATTCTCCTTTCGGATGCAATAACTTTTTCCTCGAACATTTTTTTCATCCGGAGAAATAAGCGAGATATTTGCGATGCCTGAGTTAGGTGGGACACCCTGTATATAAAATGTGTATTATAATAATATAGTATATTATATGTAACGAATAAAAAAATTTATTAAAACTTGAACATTATGAATGAGACTATAAACTACAGCCAGCGCGACCGAATGAAGGTTCAATGACAGTTTCACGCGTGTATTACGTATTTCACGCATTCTTAGCGAATTCCATCAGAAAATCGTTTGAAAATTAGAACAATGTCAGTTTCGATGGTTACTTAAGCATAAACATAGCGTAGAATTTTTGTATTTAAATGGAAGAATGAATACGATATTCTACACAAATACATCGCATTAATACTGAAAATTTCATGTTTCGATTTTATTCAACAATCACACCTCGTAGATTAGAAGCAACTACTAGGATTTTGTAACGATACATAGCGTTTTAGCGTTAGCTTCGCACATTTCTGGACATCTTTCCCGATAGTCCCTTGTTCGTATTTTCCGAAATATACAAACGTGTCAATCAAAACTCCTGCACGCCAGTTTTTACCCCACGGGGATGTCAACATGAACGTTACTCCAAATTCACGTAGGATGCCCAAAGACGTGTCCTGAACAACTGTTCGCGATGATCAAGGAAGCAATCGATGAGGTTTCGTGCCTCGATCGTCTTCAACGAGAAGTACGACGCTCTACTTTGCTATGAGATTCTAACCTTTCGAATGTCCATCATATCCTTGTGCAGGCTTTTAACTGTTTAGAGACATTCCCGAGCAAAATCGTTCAATTGAACGAAATCGTCAACCAGTACATCCCTGAATCCGTAAAATGCAACAGCAGTAATTACAGCAATGTCGGTCGGAAAGCAAAATGCTTATCCACGGTGTCCACTGCAAGAAATTACGACTTGACAAGTGCCTCGGAATTTGACGGTAATTTCGAAAGATATTCAAACGTAGATTGGAACGACGCAATTTTCCTTTCATCCCGATGTTCCGCAGTGGCGAGCTATTACTCTCACTCAATGTACGATCATAGTCGTTCGCGTCATGGTATTTGCAAAAGAAGATACTATCGGATGCGAGGTACGACCGGATCGATCGTGCGTAGGCGTCCCGGGCCACTCGGACAACTATTAGCTTTTATAGTCAGCCGCTTGATGGTCTGTACGAAAAAGATCGTCATCGCGCCGTCGCAGTTCGTCGTCGACAGTATAATTTCAATGTTCTTCCAGCGGTAAGAGAATCTACTGAGATATACAGGGTGTCCCATAAATTATGGCAATCCATTAACGCCGCAATACATGGAATAATTCCAAACAGATTTTTCCTGATCGACAATATCCGAAGCGTCTCAGTTAACGCAATATTGATGAAAATCCTGAGCCAATCGGAGATGCTCGCGGTAATTTACGACGCTGGTTTATAGGCGCGCGCTTAAACTCGTCAACCCAATTACCAACGATTGACGCTACCGACTATTGCATTTTTCTCCGGTTGGCTGCAATTTTCGGTTGCCGAAAACAGATGCGCGATCAGCATTTTCGACAAGGACAAACCTGCTTGGATTTATCCCAGGCGCCGCACCTTTAATCGCCTGACGTCATTCATGGGACACCCTGTACATAGAAAATAGGGTTGAAGGGTTAAATCCTATGACTACGTCCTGTCCACGGGTGAAACGAGACCCATACCGCGGCGTGTGGCAGCTAACTACAATAGTCTGAGTACTGACAAATACTAAAATTCCGGCTTTTTAAGAACTATTGATTCGTCTTAGAACAACATAATGTAAGACATTTTGCTTTTTTAATCGAACATTAAGAACTTAGAAAACCTTAAGTCGACTCGGCAGTCCTTTTTTTTACATTTAAACCAAATTTTGCGCTGAAACGATTGGCCGCCCATGCCGAAAAGGGGGATATTTTGAAATAACTTTGACGAGGTCTACAATTGCCCCGCTCGCGAGAGGGTTAAAGGAAAAATATTTTGTTATGATCACATGGTGTTCCTGTATCGCTTGATTCAAGAGGCATTGAATTCCACTGAAAGCGATACAACTGGCACGCATCACTTTAATTTTCCCTGGATTATATCCGCAAAGTACAAATATCGTAAAAGATATTTTTCCAGACTTATAAAATGTAACTCTGAACATCTGCCATCTCTTAAAATATCATGCAGAAAATATTCCAGGGTCCTTAAGACCCGTGGGCTCCAAACATGGCTTAAAAATTTGTATTCAGGCATATTGGTTGTGAGTCTTTGGTGGATAAACCAGTATCTCTAAACTTACTTCAACTGATATCTTTTTAAGACGAGAATTCAAGAGCGTTCAATGTGGACCGTCCATAGACTGGGACAGTTCTCTTTCTACTTATGTGACCACCTTGAAGAAAGATAACACGACCATTGGAAATATTATTGACGTTTTGCGACCAGCCACGGTGCAACTTATCGCTCACACTACCATTGTAAGACTGTCTTAACTAGATTTCTCGAGTCTCGAGAGCGAGCACGAGTTGTGTTTGAATACTTCGTATTTCTGAAATAAATTTAAAAAGAAACGCATAGTTATCTAGAATAAACGAGGTGTTTAGATACTTGTTTTTACCCACTGTGTCGCGATTGAAGTATAATACTTAATTGGAAATACTCGATGTTTCTAGTTAAAGCGGTGGCTGCAAGCAGCCGCATTGAATCCAACCACGTCGCCCACGGTCGAATTGGCGAACGCAACCCGTACCACCGAAACCATTGACTGCTGGGCTTACGAACTCTTTTTTCACCTCAAGTACCTTCAAGTGAATCGCGTACATCGGACCACTGACAAAGTAATTTCCCTTTCACATTAACCCATTCGAGACTGATTACACACCGTGCGGGTAATGCATTTCTTATCCAGAAAGGCTAGTTACGCACCGTTCGCGTGATGATCATGAACACAACAAAAATTTTCAAGGCGGTCCGCCGGAGTAAAAATTTGTATTGTGTCGAATAAGTTAATTCTTCGTTTCGCGCTAACACGAATGCCTTCAAATTTATATTCGATAAGATCGATTTATAACGTAATAACGTTTATGTTCTAACCATTCTTATGATTTAGGTAACCGATTCCGAAGCAAATCCCAAGGACGACATGACACTCGTCAATTTATGGCACCGCGTGGTACAACTTCGCGACAATTATATCATTTTATACGAGACTCTCCACAATTATGAAAGCATCTCTGACCTCGATTCAACAAAGCAAGAATAATTATTATTCCTCTACGATAATATGCCCGGAGTCAAAAGAAAAATGTGTTTGACCCGATCTACAGGCTTCAACCTCACCGTTGAATCTGACACCTATCCGACTATTAAATTTTTGCAAACATTAATATCAGCTGTACAACGCGTTCGAGTCGAGTAGAAGGTCCGTCGGTCGAACCTCTCGCCCGTTTGTTTCGACACGATAGAGCTGACATGGCACGCTATTGTGGCTAACATTTAAACTTCGTGCCGAGGAAGGGAACGCAGACAGGCTACGAGATTTTTTATTTAAGCGAGATTGCACCACCCGACCTGCAGTCACCACTCGCTCCGTCGACTTTTTTTTCCTGCTAGTAATAGCGTAACCTATTTAAACGGATAAAACGTCAAGCCCTTTTCACGGTAAAGCACCGCTATCGAATAATCGAATCAGCGATCATTCGATAGCTCGCGGGATATTATGTCCATTTTGTATGAACCGATTAGTATTTCGAACCCTTTCGCTTGTGGCCACCGACCGATTGTTCTCTCCTCTTCAACTTTCACTGCTGCCCAAGAACGTATCTACGTTAGCGTCTTTCTGCTCGATTTTTTTCTCCACGATTGTACGAATCTTCAGTTACAAAATGCACCTTGTTGGATTGAAATACCTCAAGTTACACTGGAGAGGCTTTTTTGCAAAAGGAACGTCGCATTTGGGTCAGGTGATTATACGTAAGTACGGACGAGTACTGGAAATGTTAAGTTCGTATTTCATGGCACATTATGGTGTAACTTCACGAATTCACAAACACTTCGAGAATTATACGAGACAGGCTTTTTTAAGAAACGAATGCCACTTTGGGTCAGGTGCTTATATATAGAACGCGGTATTGTAAAGGTTAAGTTCGTATTTCATGAGGTATCGCGGAGTATTTCTTCCTCTGACTGTATAAATCTTCGGGATCAAAATTATATAATAATAACTCGTGAGTGATACAACCTACAACTTTTTTCATAAGTGGAGTAGGAAGTGTGAACTAGACTCTTATCAGCGCTCAAATTTGTATATATATATTATATATATATATATATTTATTATAATATATTGCAGCACAGTGGTTTGAAAATTGTACAGCCTAAGGTTCCCTTAAGAAAAGAGTGTCACATTTGAGTGCAGCCCTTACACAGTCAAACCCACAGATATTTGTAGACTTCAAACTTTATCGTTACCTCTTACAAGATACACCGATCACGATGAAATTACATACGACCTTAACTTTTGTTTGGTAGTACCAGTGTTAATCAATTTCAAAGAAGTTAACGACTGAAAATCTACAAGACGAATGATAATCATCAAATGCAGAAGCCGAGCGATAAATTTGGTGAGTTAACAAATTCACAGCGCAAGTCGTGGGAGAGGCGCAGGAACGGACCGCGATTTTCCAGCGAATTCCGTTGACAAGGGACTACGAACCGTTATCTAATATATTTCAAGCGGCCGTAACGAGAGTCTCTCTAAGCGTTTTCTTCGGATAGTCGAGGCTCCCATTCCCACAATAAATGCAACGGCAGATCTTTCTCTCGCTCGGGGGAGTGCCGGCAAGCATCCCGGAGGCTGGTATGACCATATGCTTACGGAACAATACCATGAGAAAGTCAATGTTACCTTTGCACAACCGCTGGGCCATGATCGAGCATGGAACCAGCATACGGCGAAGAAATGATTCTTTTATGCGTTCGAATTTACGAGATATTAATATTGACCCCCTGCGCGCCAAATGTATCTTTTATATATCATCGGCCTGCGCAGGTTTCTGTTTGTCCCTATTCATCGTTCTCGAAGTATGTAATTTTGCGTCGAGGTGACGAGGTATCTAGTCGATCATGGAAAATAATTAATCCTCGAAAGACGCACGGAACATACGTTTCAATGCCAACGGATCGAAGTTTCGATATTACAACAATTTCACGAATAATAGATACGAATTTACGGGCAAAATCGTGTGAATCAAAATATAAATATAATTTATTTTTACAAAAAACTAAATACGCATGAAAAAGTAAACTGCTCATTGTCAATCTCAGTATGATAATTTAAGTGGAAGATAAGTGAAAATATCCGTGGTTTCGTCATGACAATCATTAAAAATTGAACTCTACGCGCAAAGCTAATAAGAATAAATACAAAACATGTTACCAGTAGTGTCACGGAATAATTAAGACAGGAATTATAAATTTCTTGGAAAATAGATTAATCCCATTTATATCCCGAGCAGAAATTTTTCTTGGGACCCCATTAGAAACCAATTGGGCTGTCCCTAACCAAGTTTGGGCGCCCCCAGATTGGCGCTGGGTTGGCTCGTAATTGGACTCCAACTGAAAGTGTAACGCTAAGCACCAAACGCGCCCAACTTGGATGCCAAATGATGCTCCAAATGATACCCCAGACGAAACCAAGTTATACTATTGTTTATAAATAACCCCGGGAGGACTGAGTGGCTGGATATACATATTTGAAGAACAACAACAATAACAATTACTTATATGATTTATGATTATATAATTGCACAAATTTTTGTATTGCGAATTAGTTTATTTACGTTTTGGTACTTTTGGACATTTAAACATAGCACTTTGTTTTGATTTGCTTAATCTGTTGGTTCGCTTTCCATTCTAGTCTCGTACATTGTAACACTCCTTTAATCCAATCCTTAATCTGAGCTTTGGAGGGGCTATCGCCTATTTTCAATAATTGAAGAATGCTATCTGAAAAATTACAATAAGTGGTATGAATAAACAAAATCATTTGTTTAGAAACAAAATTACATTAACACGTTGAACACCGCGCCAAGTTCAGACGATTTTCTCAGTATTTTAATTGTTCTATACGCGTAATGACAAAATAATATAAATATGGTCAGAACATCCAATTCTTCAGTGTCAACTATCCGCACATTGCGTAAACAATTTTAGTACTTTAAAAAAGGAACGGGTTTCTATTTATATTGGAATTTATAATTATGGATAATCGAACAGATATATAATAACCATTATTTAATGTACCGAGCCAAACGGTCTTCGGAGTTATGCGACTATCGGGATTCGATAGTACTTTGGTATTTGGCATTGTGCCAGGATTATTGAAGATTTACTCGGCCTATTACGTAGCTCCGTCCCATTGCGCGTCTTAACGATCGATTATTCATCTTCAACGATTTTCTCTTCTATCAATCTTTTTTTCTTCCAAGGATTTATAAAGCTCTTACATTATTGTTAGACGACGTTCCAAGGGATATCGATCGACTCAGTGGCGCCGTGACATATCGCGATCGCGACGAGAACGAATGACGAATGCGGTTGCTAAATCGGAAGGATCAGCTTGCCGCGCCGCCGAGCGATTGCCCCGTGAGATCGACACGCGCGCAAACGCGATTCCGAGTCATCAATAAGTACAACTGTCCACCGGAAATCGTCTTGGCTTTCGTTGCACGGCTGAAGGAAAAAAGAAGCGATCTTATGAGGGGATTCGATACGGATCATGTCAGACTGTGCATCGTTCGCGCATTTATTATTACGCAATTGGCCTCGAACTGCCGTGCGATAGATGCAATCGTGAAACATCGAATTCTTAAACTTCTCGTAATCCCCGATGAGGATTGACGAGATTGCGTTGCATTTCGAATTGAAGACCAGTACAAGCAGACTCCCGGGTAACGCAAGTCCCTATAACGCGCCAGAGTCATTGCGACTTTTCTTGTGGATTTTGGCATGCATGAAGTCATAAGCGAGAAAAATAAGCTTTCATAACTAAATAAAACAGCCTCTCGCTGCGCGATAGGTGTCGAAACAAAGATGAAATTTGAAAGAATAGAGGGTCGTCCGCGCGTACTCAGGGATTCCATCAACATTTGATTTCATTAACTGATATACGTGGACAAACGTTGGAAGTTCTGTTTCGAAACGCTTATTTTCAATTGTTTTCCTCGCTTCTAATATCGCGAAAAGGTACATTGTGACGTGAAGACACGAGGGAACCGGATACCCCTTCAGATTTTGAGGAAAAAGAAATGAACTGGACGACGATATACATAGTTATCGGGATCGAAAAAGGTAGTGTCTGGAAAACATAGGATGATCAAACGTCCGTGATTTCCGGGGAAAGTCCACAAGTTACGTGTCTGGTCACCTGTGACAAATCGTACGACTAAATGCTTCCCACCATCCTCACCATTGCCAGTTGATTAAGTCTCCCTTGTGGAATGTTATTGGGACGTAGAAAAGTCTGAGAGGAAGTATACTGGAAAGTTCGCGAGCGGTCACGTGATAGCAACGCTTTTCCCTATAGGCGGATGGGTCAGGGATCCGCTAACAGGCTAGCCAAAGGTAAAAGCGTTAAACGAGTGCCGACCCCAACTAACCTATGATCTTGGTTGATAGTTGATCGCGAGTTAAGCCTCGCTCCATCCATAACAGCCTCGAACGAAATCCCTCGTGTGGCTCCATCGTGCGAACGAACGGTAGTCACGACTCTGATTACGAGCCATGTAAAACACCGTAGAACCTCTGCGAGAGGTAAGGAAAAATTCACGAATGACGAGAGGCAAGAAGGAGAGGGTGAGGGGGGGGGGAGGGTGTAGAGACCGCGAGAGAACCGGAGAGAGCTCGATGCGCGATAACGTTAAAACGTTAAAAGTTAAACGCTCGGGGGGTAAATCATAATTAGATCCGTGTCGATTTCATCTACGCCACCTATTGTCGTCGTTATCGTGCCTTCACGCCCCTCGCAGCAATAACGAGTTAACGTATCTCGCTCGCGTTCCCGATGAAATTGGTGTCCCGTGATTTTTCGCTAACCGGAGAAAAGTCAGGTTATGCCACTCTTCTTACCGAGAACTCTGCCGCATGAATTATGGAATTAACGATGGGGCGTTAGTACTCGCTGTTAAGTCGAGCGAATGATCGTGCTCGTAAGATCGTAGAGAGGACTACTAGGATCCGTAGGAACCGTTAGAGTTAACGATGACTTCGCCTCCCCTTTCCCTCTTCGAGATCTTTACGCCTCGCAATTCCACGAGCGGATATAGTATCCGCGATATCGCGGTAGCGCGTGGAGTCGGCTAACAGGATAAACAATCCCTCTGCCGCGCAACAACAAAAGAACATGATCGTATAATTTGCCCCTCCCCCCCCCTCCCCCCCATTTGTGGGATTGCGTGCCGAGTACTTTGGGTACTCTTTGGGTACTCTTTGTGTATCAAACTATTCATTATCGACTCGCCTTGTTTTTGACGAACAACTAATTAACGAGGTGAGACTAACTCACTGTCCACATCCCCCACAATGAGTCCTTGAATATATTAAAATTGCAAACATGTATGCACGTGTACCACAGAACCCTACGTAAAGACGTACCCGATTTTACGCACTTTCCGGTGTGCGATGCACAACAGCGTCAACCATTGCACGATATCATTCGCATACTGAAATTTTCTGGAAAAGATACAAAGTCTAGTCTCACGTACTTGTTCCTCGCCCCAGACAAGACCTTGTCCATTGTGAAGAGAGCAAGTTTTATGCAGCAATCAACGTAGTTGATAATTAATTGGGTAACTCAAAACACAATAGCGGTACGGTAATAACGGACCGACGTTCGATGTATCAAAAGGAAAACGATTTTGTGGGTCCAGTGATCGGGAAACAAACCAGAAAAACCTCGATGCGTATAAATGAAGCGAAGGGATCGTCGTTTCAACGATTCGCGCGTTGAGATTGAAAACGGGTATGAAGCGCGTGGAAAAATTCGTTGGCCGTGATAAGCGCTTTGTATCTCGCTCGGCTTCGGAAGAAGCAAATTGAAGAGAAGCTGGAGATAAATCTCGTGATTTCACGCCTCTGGCACGCCCAGCCTGATCGAGGCTCTCTGTCGTTCTCCAAATCAATCCGTCCTCCGATATTCTCTTTCGTTAAACCGCTCTTCTGTGAAACGCGGATCATTCCAGGCACGAATAAGCTATAAAACACTCTGGTGCAAGTTAATTCGCTACGCTTCACATGGCGGAGCAACGGTAAAACCACGTATATTAGAAATTTGTTTAGTTTTCCACTTGTTAATAGTCTGTTTCTCTATTAGTCTTTATCGATACTGGTACGCGCGTGAACTATTTGGAAGAATAAAGAATATCAATGTTATGAAAGTTAAACTCAACAAATTTTTTAATATCTTATAATTTGTGACATTAGACGTATATGCGGTTCGAGATACAAGGCACGTGTCAATCGCTTTTCATGGCCCCATTTTCTCATGATTATTGAAAGAACGTTTTCTTATATTGCCTACAGCGTGCGCAACATAGATTTAAGATTAATTTGCTACGTACAACCGCTATTGATTGGTTTGCTTATCTTGCTTTTGGCGAGCTTCCTTATTCATGGACAAAATAATCAATTCTGGGTTCATAGGCTGCACACTGTGATTCCCCAGCCCTGGAGAGAGAAGGATGGTGAGCTTTAAAAAAATGGGAGAAATAATCAAAACCCAAACGGTACCAGAAAATATCAAGATGATGGAAAAAGAACAAGCGCGTTCGTCACGGTTAGACGTGTACATTCTGAAATAAAAATGTTAAAAGGAAATGATACACGGGCTGCAACGAATATATATAATTATTTTTGTCAAAGTTGCTTCCCTGCAAAGGAACAGAAACCAAAATGATGTATTTGAAGTAAACTCGTGCAGACACGAAGTTTCTATAGGGCTGATAATCTACCTGTTGGGCGTTACGACTTCCAAATTTCCTGAAGAGAGTTTCAGTGGACGTCCATTCTAGCACCGACGTTCAACTGCGACACGTCCGTGGTAGGCGTAATTCGGAGGTTACCAGAGTCGTGGAATGAATAAAAGTACCTTTCCAGAAATAAAGCCGAGTTTCACGGCTTTTATAACTGCGCGTTGACTACGCAGACGTGTACCATGTCACAAGTGTATTCGCGCAAACGCAGTACGAGTTTAACAGTAGAACTACCAACAATTAATGTATACCTATTTCTATTAGACTAGTCTGCACGACTGGTTACTTACAACATACGTTATGCGAGGAAAAAACCCTTTATTCATATTTTTTCAATTTTTATATCATTAAAAAATATGTACATGACACTGTAATTATGCTACTTAGAAATACACTGTTTTCATATTTACAGATGATATATTTAAATGGAAATTTAAAAGCCATGAAATAGCACTAAATAAATCAGATACGACGCTTTAAAAAATCTTTCGTGTGTAGACGCGTAGCGCGTTACAAGTGTATACCTAGCTGCTGATGTCATCTTTGACGATACCTTTTTTGTCGCCACATTTACGTATCGTGATCCGGTCCCTATTTTTCTAGGCACTCTCGATCTTACAGGAGCAAATCGATAATAATAAACGGGGTAAAACGATTAATACGTAAAAACGGGCAAGTAGAAACGGTATTATTAAATTCACATTAACTGCCTGCTCAAATCCCCTTGTACCATCGATTGGTCTACATATTTATGATGTCGCTGAACTTTTAGATCGAGCACAGTACAATGGACGATGGGAAATGTGACGTGCACCACGCGAAATAAGAAAAAGTAGGATTACGACACCCCCCACCCCAGCATCCACCCCTTTCCCCTTTACGGGCTCTAGAGTAACAAGCACGGTCGGTCCAACGTATGTATGACGGTGTACACATCGTGTTGCCGTAGCACAAACGACAGGCATAAACGGCGACCGACAATGCTCCGTTTTGCAGGCGTGCATCGAGGTTCATACAACGACACGGTAGAAAGGAAAATGATTTTATAATAATCACCGAGGCATGCGCGCGTTGCGCCCCTGTTCTACCGTGCAACGAAACAGAATCGTGGGTGTGTACCCTGCGCATGCTGCCCGGGAACAATGTGACATTATGGTAAATGACTGAGGCCATTGTCGTCAAGGAATGCTCTCCGTGTACTGTTACGTTTCCACCTAACGTGTCTGCTTTCAAAACTTCCCGACCGGTCTCAGCCCGTACGACGACTGGGAAATGGAAATACCATTATTCTGAAGTTCCATAGGGCTCCTCCCAGTTCGAGTTTTTGTTAATACCACGGAGACCGGTGACATTTATGACACCCGACTAGCCATCGTTTGCGGACGGCAGACAGAGTTTTGTGTACCGACGGATCATCATGAGTAGGTACTAACCCATTATAATCGTAATTAAAACAATATTTGAACGGCGTATCGTAAGGTGTTCTTGGACGATACGATCTGCTCGATCGTATCATATTTTGATAACCTTTTTACAGATGTGAAGTGAAGAATTGATAGTTGAGATATAAATAGCACCGTGTCGAGAACAGAAAAAAAATATATGTTTCACGCAGTTAGGGGGGAACCTTGTTTAGGATGCCGAAAAATAGGTGAACTTTAAGAATTTTTTTTACAAAATATAAAGCGGATCTCTCTGAAACTTTAGATGCGAGTTGTTATACCCGTCAACAGTATAAAAATCAATTTTTATGTAAAAATAAAAATGTTAACAACAAATATTTCATATCACAAAGTTGTGCCTCGTAATCCGACTGGTCAACTGGTGGGAATTCTGTAGCCTGCAATTTTTGTCCGAAATAAAAAAACCACGTTTTTTTAATCCTTATGAAATTCTCTAACTATTCAACTACGGACATTAAAAAATATACAAAACTGTAAAAGTTATGGGACTTGAAACAAAAGTTACGATTTTTTCCCAAAAATTTTACTTATTTATGCTAAAAAGAACACTTTAAACTACTTTTTTCTGAAATATTCTTAGTTCAAGTTGAAGGGAAAATTATTATCCAACAATAACATCTGGAACGGACTCAATCAGACGAATACTTTTCGCTCTATTTTACTCGCAAACTTGTTAAATGTAGTTCCGAGATAATCGCGTTTAAAGTTTTGACCACAGAAAAGTATAAATAGTTATCGGACATCCACTTTTCAAGCTATAACTTGGAAAACATTTCGAATTTCGCTTTGTAATTTTACAAGTATATTCTCTAAGAGTTGTACTATCGATTAAAGTAAACAAAAAAAGTCGAAATTTTTCTTCTTGTAAACCAGGTTCTCTCCCCTTAATTTAAATTCAACGCCGGCTGATTAACATTTTTTTAGAAAAGGACGTTTAGTCTGTACTGATTACCAGATCATACCGACTACAAGTACCTTCTATTCATACGTATTATTCATATTATACGCGAGCCCCGTATTGCATTATCCGTGTCCGTATTATCCTACTCTCTATATGTTTTCGTTTGTACGGCAACGTATGCCGTGAACACCGCTAATTATAAGTCGCGTGCAAAAGGTATCCGCCTGCAAGGTGTTAACGCTTCAAGGTGAAAGTAACTCCGCGAGAATGCATACAATTTCAATCTTGATTTTTGTATTTAACTTTTTAACCACGGAGCTGACCTACCAAAAGCGCACTCCAAGCGCGTCACGAGATATCCACAGTGACGAGTTAGCTCGTCATGCCCGCGATAAATAAACGATCCGCCGCGTTTTAATCTATGCGCGCCACTTTCAAAGTTTCACGCGCTGAAGAGCATCGTTGCAACGTTAAGTTAACTGGTAATACGCGGTTAATGTGTTGATGGCGTTGGATATCTATCGTTTTGTAAGAATTGACGCAAACTGTTGTACAGGTCGTAATTGTTGCTCGATTTTGATAATCAATAACTCGTTTCAAAGATAAAAATCGTTTCAAAAGATGATCACAACAGATTACCAGCAGAAATTTCGATACAACGTTTTGTTTATGAAATTGCTAAAGTTTAAGACAACTTTAAATATGGATAGAAATCTAGTATACAAATTTCTGTCAGTCATCTCGTGTGACCATCCTTTATCTTTCATACGAGCTACTGTTCATCACAATCGGCGAAGGTAATGCGTGTTTTTGCCCATTTTTGCGAAACATTCGCAAATATTCAACCCAGGGGGGACTTGCGATGGGTAAGAGCAATGGGGGACACTACTCCCCTGATCCCGTCGTGCCCGCTTATCGTCACCCGTCGCTGAAGTAATTCACGGTTCGCGCTAGAGGTATCCCATACCTGAAACTCTTCAGCCCCCATTAACGGTGTTGATGCTCTTCTGTTGAGGGAGGACCGCGACAACCCTCGGGAAACGTGAAAAACGAACAAACTCGCGTCATTCCCGTTGCCATACTTTCCATAGAATGGTGCACGGTTACGATAACCCAGATTCTTTCCCCACGAAAGCGGAATAATTTATAATCCAGGAAAGTGAGCCTGTTCGCCTCGAGTTTCAACTGGGCGTCGAACCGCACTCGCGTGTCTTCATCTAATACGCAAGAGTGGTCGCCCAGTGATCCGTGTTATTATAAATTGTCCTCCCCACGTGTACCAAGTGGTTCAATCCGATACACGAAAATATGAACCTAGTGCCCCGGATCAAGATCACCGATATAACATCTTTACATGACTTACGTAACATGTACGTATCTTTGCAGCGTAATTAATTTTGAGATCATTGTAACGTGCCGATTCTATTTGTGCAGTTTTTCTGATCATGAATATAGTCGTAAATTGGTACAGTTAGAATTAACGCCCATCTCGCCATCAGGGCCGATGGTAGGGTAGTAGCCGCCCTGCTGCAAATTTCTTCTAACGCAACCCGTTCCCTGTAATTTGGCGAATGGAAGCCCCATTGATACTGGCACGTGTTTTTAATTTATTTTCATACTAGCTTGTTTAAAATAAAATTAATTTGGACCTTCAATTCGGTTGACGTTTAAAAATGTTCAAAACAGCATACATTATATTTTTTTAAATAATCTAGTATGGTTGCTGCTAACGAGGGCGCCCCGATGTTGTGCATAATTTGCATCGTGCCTTCAGCCGGCGACGCTCGTCATACCCTTTTGTATCTACCCTTATCGCTTAAAGCCAACGATCGAATTCCTAGCCCCTTCACGCGAACATTCCACCAAAACCCACATCCTTTCACGCACGTAATCATTTTCCTGAAAAGTCATAAACTACCGACACGCTAATTTGGTGCAGTCATATACTCGAGACACCAGACACAGCAAATGTGAATTGAATTAAACTTACGTCCCTCTCGTGTTATAAACCGTGGCCAAATTTTAATACGCGACATTTCAGCTGTGCGTTACATCATAAATATCGAAATTTGTAGCTGACCCAAAGACTAGACAGTTCATGCGTTAAGGGGGGATAAAGGGTTCCGGGTAAAAAAAAAACACTTTTTTTGCGATTTTTTTTCAGACGTATGAATAAAGCAAATTTGTTCGAACCTTTTGCACATTATATGCTATTATTTCAGCAACATCTTGTAATATTTTGATTGTAAAATATTCACAAATAAGCCGGCGACGGAACTTTTCCGAGAACGCCTTTGGAAAAAGCGGTGATCACTGTATCTCGGCAGAAAATTATCTGAAATCAAAATAACAATCAAATTTAGTTAGAAAATCGCTAAATCCTAACCCCAACGTTGAGTATGATAATTTTTTTTACATTAAAGGGTTTTTCCAACTACAAAATGCCGGAAATTTGAGTGAAAAATCGCAATTTTTGCTTCGAACGGCCACCAAAAACTTTAACATGAAAAAAATAACAATTAGAGAACGTTGGGGTTAAGATTTTGTGATTTTCTAACTAAATTTTATTGTTATTTTGATTTCAGATAATTCTCTGCTGAGATACAGTGATCACCGCTTTTTCCAAAGGCGTTCTCGGAAAAGTTCCGTCGCCGGCTTATTTGTGAATATTTTACAATCAAAATATTACAAGATGTTGCTGAAACAATAGCATATAATGTGCAAAATGTTCGTACAAATTTGCTTTATTCATACGTCTGAAAAAAAATCGCAAAAAAAGTGTTTTTTTTTTACCCGGAAACCCTCACCCCCCTCCCCCCCTTAACGCCATGGATTGCTAAATAGTGCCGAGTTAAAAATTTAACGAGACATCGTGCTCGTTCGTAGGCGCGTACACGCGGGTGTTTCTGTATATCAAACGGAAGCATACAGAAAACATACAGACCCGTGGATATTCCCTCGATATCCGCGGTATTGCGGGCGCGTTTCTCGGAATCGCAGGATGTTATTTTTTGACGTAAATCACGAGGCACACGAGCGTCGTCGCGCGTTTTAACGCCTGTTTCGTCAAACATGACGTTGGGATGAATTATGCTTTGAAGTTGGCCCGTTCGAGAATGATCGTTCACACCCACATGGCTTGCAGGCTTGTAAACATAGTTTTGTATTCAGAGTCGAGGAGTAGGAGTCTCGTAGTTGGTAATACAAATTTCCAAACCAATATATTTAATTTGCACTTGCTCAGATTTTTCGATTTAGCGTACTTCGCGTAAAGGGATTTATATCGATTTGCAACGGTTTGTAAAGATACCGATTATGCGCTCATATTTATAAATGAGCTTCTACTTATAGCACGCGTCTTTTCATCACAGTTATTTTTTCAGAACGTACCTGTCAACATCAAGTGACAAATTCTTGTCTCGGGCCCAGTAGAAGTACGCGAGACCAGACCTTGTATCTTTTCCGGAAAGAATGAACAGAGGTTTTCGAGGTGGTTAAACTGTATTCAAAAATTCTATATTCGTCAATTAAATTAATACTTCAATTTACCATTCGACATTAATAATATATAATGATATTCAACATTCCCACTTTACTGCTGGAAGTTTTATTACAATAATACGTAGTCCACGTTGACGTCGCCGCGTCGCAGAGCGTGCACACCGAAGGAACATTTGTTCCCCTCGCGACGTGGCAGCGTGTTTCCTATTTTTCTTTGATCTTTACCACTCCGAATGGAAACAAGTAACGAGCGCCGACTTTTGTCGGTGGCAACGAAAACACGAGGAAACCTAGAGAATGTAACGTCCGCAGGCGTTCGTGTCCTTTTTCCTTTGCCAACGGTCAGTGTCTTTTAGGACAAACAACGTTGAAATCCAAGTAAAGTATACAGACAGAAAGCAGACGCCAGGCATAACGGGCTTTTTGTTCAAAAACCTATAGAAACTGTAAAGTCGCCCATAAATGCGCTCATGATTATGAAAGTGGTCTAAGTAAAAAAATGAAGAACATTGAATTTATCGGTTACTTTGCGTCAGATTCTTTAAACTCAAATAATGTGATAAAAAAACAGCAAAAGGAATATGACTTAGGCCACTTCCACAATCGTGGACACAAATGCCAACCACTCAAGAACGCTTCCCATTCCTACACAAAATAATAGAAACTCAAGGAATTTTATAACAAGCACAAACTCATAAATGATTAGACCCTAATGCAACTAGACAGTCGAGTCCCTTGCGTAATCCCATCGTTGTGGCAATTCCATTTGAAAACTCGATTGGAACGTTACCACGGACCACCTAAAAAATCAGACGGCACGTAAGCCATTCGTTACTTTGTTTCCAAATTCATATTTTCCCCACAACTACATACCTCCACTCAGCTAAAGCCCTTGAATCATAGTATACGATATCAGAAGGGCCTTTGCCCTGGCTCGTCACTTCCATTTCCGTAGTGCAACTTAAATTTTTCCGTCTGCGAGTTATACGTTACTGTGTCGCCTACGTCGACCATTTCAGCTTATAGTACACCGCGAACAAAGTGTGAATATCTCGTTAACTAAAGCGCAACCAACATTTACGATAAGGAAAATCCTGCTCGGAATTATCCCAGGTATCGATCCTTTAACGGTCTACCGCCATTTATGGCGCGTCCTATAAGTACCGTTAGTACACTGCCAGCATCGGACATTAGGTGACCATAGTCACCGGGGGTATCGAAAGGGAAAAAAACTTTTCCGACATTCTGTTGAAACTATTGATAGACGTAGGTAGGTAGGTGCCGTATTTATTTCGGCATTAGCTGTACGATTGTCGAACACATCATTCGACGACTGCCATGTAATAATCGTGTACGCTCTGAAATTCATAGTTCTTCTTCACCGTTTTGTTGGTAATGATAAGCAATGATTATATTAATAGTATTTTATAACGCGACTGGTTCTTACGATTAGTTAGTATTTCTGTATTACACTGAGGAACAATTTAAAACAAAATTTCTGTTGAATTCGATTCCTCAGATGTGTTAAAGTGATATTGGCATGCTGATTTGAAAACTGTTTTTAGTTTTCTTCTATCGCGTCAAGTTTTTTCTCTACAGCTTTTCTTAGTGGGATTACTCTCCGCTGGGCGAATGAAATTTGCCCAACTTCAAATAAGCGTAACTCCGCGAAAAATTGACATATCTGAAAGATTTCTTTTTTAATCTTTTTTTTTGTCTATACTTTAAGGAAACATCATTGGATTTTAAATTTAACCAGCACACCTTTGTATGCACATCTTGTATGAATTTTGGGGAAAGGGGAGGGTATCCTGCAGCTTAAAAAGTTGACGTGATCGACAAAAACTGGAGTCTGTTCTGAATTTAGATGCCAAAAGTCTAAGTCACCCAAATATGTGTTCCCTGTGTTACCAAAATGAAGAGCCTGGCCGGAAACGTCGTAGAAAAGGCACAAAATTTTGGTATACTGACAACGCGTTACAGCTGCAAGCACGAGGATTGTTAAAAAAAAGTAAAATTAGAACTAAGACGAGAAACGGGATGTCAAACGAATGGCCAGTGTGAAGCATATTACGCACGAACGCTGTTTCTATACTGATTAGAAACCATTATTATTATCTCTGTTATTATATCAGACCTCGGGGACTATCAAACGTTGACGAAGGTAGCCATGCGGTAAGCCACAGTATTATACCCCGCGCTCCGACTGATTGGCAACCTATATCGGTAGTCGCAATGCGACGTAATGTTACCTGCGTCGATTTTAAACTGTGTGTCGTAACGTTTCAGGCAATCCGTGTCTCGCTAACAATAAGTCGCGAAGAATGCCGATCATCGGTAAAACACGGCTAGTCGAGTGTAACGCACGTAGACGCGTATGTTCGTACATACACGTACTTGGGCAAAACAAACGCTTGAAGAAAAGCTTGCTGTACCGTGCTTGAATTTGTTATAAAATATCGCAGCATTGCGGACGGGTCGTCGCGGCGCGCATCGAACGTTACGTATTAACTAACAAAACATCGTGCTAACAGTAATTATTGTCCACGGTAATGCGGCAGCGGTTTCGACGTAACGATACGTACCGTTAGAGAGGCCTTATTGGCGTAGTCGATCTACGGTTCTACGATCTACGGTGCGAAGGATAACGGTGGAAAACGGCGTCACCGTGAAACGCAACACTTTCCACGTTACCGGGGGAACGCGTTGCGCAACCGCAGGTGTATATTTCGCTAAATGTTCGTAGAAAACTGAGTACCTCGTGGTCACGCGATGACTTTTATTCGTCGGCAAAATCTGCTTCCTGATTCTGGAGGCTTTTACTGACCGAGAATCGTACCGGGTAATTTATGAGTCTGGGAAATTACCGATAGACGTACGATCCTACGTGTTACGCAAGGAAAGGAAAGTCTATGGTTTCATCCAATTTTGAGGAAAGTAAAGTACCTACATAGTGCTTTCATAGGTCATCGGAAAGTGTCGACAATTAATAATAATTGCGTAGATAACCCTCTTATGGACGAAGTAAAAAAAAAACAGCAAAATGGAGAGAAGCAGATCCGTAATTTATAGCAAAGGAAGTATTAACGAGCACTTTGAAATCATTCTTTTTTTTTTAATAATCATGATCTTGTGAGATGTTACTCATGTTTTCACGTAGATTCTAAATTCGTTGCCGCTGTAATTTTTCGGTTAAAAATCGTACCGTCATCAGCCTAATGAAGTCTCTCAGGTGCCATTACATTTATTAATAAAGACTATGGTTTCATCCAATTTTGATAACTTATCACAACTGGATGAAATCATCGTCTTTATTAATCCCAGGTATCGATCCTTTAACGGACTACCACCATTTATGGCGCGTTTTACTTATCGATGATAGGTAAAGTACGAGGACTTCTGTCGGTCATCGAAAAGTGTTAACGATTAGTAATAATTGCGTACATAAGTCCCTTACTGTTGAAGTAAAAGCTAGCAGAATAAGGAAGAGTTTAGCGAATACTCCGAAAGCATTCATGTATTTTTTTTTCAATAGTCATGATCACTCACTTTTTCGATTATCGTTAGATTTTAAATTCGTTGACACTTTCGATTAAAATTTTTCGATTAAAAATTCTAACGTCATCGGCTAATGAAGTCATTAGTAGGCTCCACTACAAATAACGATAAACAAAGAATCATAAATACTTCATTTTGTATGATCAATCTTTCCGCGTTCTTTGTCACCTTCCTAAATAAATCAACGATAACGAAAACTGATTCCGTATATACGACTAATTATCGGCAACCCCGTTTCGTATTAGCACGTTTTATCTTAAATCTTGAATATGCAATATACATCGAGTAGAGTCCGTGAGACCACACCGGTGTAACGAAACGTTAATGGAAATTGTTACACGTGCATAGTTTGAGCCATAAGGTGTGCAGGGTGTACGAACAATAGAAACGTGCAAGTTCATTTATTCATAAGTGTACAGAAACCACGTTCTTCGAACAATTGTACCACTACCAGTAATCAGGTATTATCGTGGCGTCTGATTTTATTCTCCTTTTAATGATCGCCAGACGAGTCTGGGTTGTGTGACTTCTAACGGCTTTTATTAACAATTGCTTAGATCTGGGTCCTGGGTCCGTATTCCCGGACGCAAACGGTTATATTGTGAAGAAAATAGATTTTTCTACTACGCACGGGCAATGATATCTATTACGGGGGCCCAGGAAGTTTGTATCATAAGATTTGGAATTTAATTTTACGAGGATGGATAAACATCATGACACAATTACACAGGGCAACACATATTTAGTGGACTTAGACCTGTTTTTGACTACCTTTTGGCATCTAAATCCAAAAATGACCCAGCTTTTGTCTATTACGTCAACTTTTTAAGCTGCAGGATACCCTCTCTTTTCTCCAAAATTTATACAAGATTTGCATACAAAGGGGGTGAGGGCTAGATTAAAAATCTAATGATGGTTCCTTAAAGTACAGATTTCACCCTTTAAAATGATAAAAAAATCTTTCATATATGACAAGATTTCTCGGAATTATGCTTATTTGAAGGTGGGCAAATTTCATTCACCTAGCGGAGAGTAGCCACGCAAAAATAGCTGTAGAGAAAAAACGCGATAGAAGAAAACTAAAACAAGTTTTGGAACCAATATACCGATTTAACTTTAAAACAACTGAGTAATCGAAGTCAACAGAAATTTGTTTAAAAATTGTTCCCCAGTGTTATCATGCCGCATAGTTACCATCAGTTTTGCTTCCATGAAACTTCAAATTTCCAAAGGTCAGTGGTATTTCTCGTTACACGTGTATTTACCTTGAACTGACACAATTATAGTCGCCTTTTGCACGTTGTAAATTGTGCGATGTGCTTGGTTATCCTCTGATAAGAGCGCGCCAATTCCCTGTCGCTATACGACGCGGACGAGGACGGCACACGTGATTATGCAAAATCGGTATTCGCGATAGAACTCCATACGCTAGTTTTCACCGTTTAAGTAAGAAAGGCGTATACAGGGTGTTCCAGCTAACGTGACCACATTGAATATCTGGCGTATTTTTAATGACGGAAAAAAATGTTATAAACAAAAATCAGTTGATGTCGGGGGGGGGGGGGCAAATGCTTTCTAGTACAAAAACCTTTTTTCAAGGTCACATTTTTCGAGATTTCAAGGTCATGGATATTTTTTTTAATTACACAAAGACATTTTTTTTATCATGAAGGAATAGTGGAGGTGAAGGCCTTTCCAACGACCTATTACACAATGACCTTCACGTGACCTTGAGCATGGAAAATCCAAAAGTAATTGAAAATGTGACAAGTGATGAATTGATTACGCTACATGGTTTATTAGAAAAAATTTATTTCAAATAATGTTCAAAATGATCACGTGAAGATCACGTAAAGGTCATTGTGTAATAGGTCGTTGGAAAGGCCTTTACTTCCACTATTCCCCCATGATAAAAAAATGTCTATTGCCGTTTGAAAAAATATCGATGACCTTGAAATCTCAAAAAATATGACCTCGAAAAAAATTTTTTGTACGGGAAAGCATTTACCCCCCGACATTAACTGATTTTTGTCTATAACATTTTTTTCTATCATTAAAAATACGCCAGATATTCAAGGTGATCACGTTAGGTGGGACACCCTGTATATACGCGCTGCAAATTTTCCTTACTAATAATAAATTCACTGTTTTACTAAACTGACGTATTATAGAATTTACCGTCTCTCGTGACATAGCCACTGCAAATCGCAGGATACTGGTAACTATTTCAATTTCACTGTTCTCGTACGTACACTCTCGTATAATTAAAAAGATACAAGATCTAATTCTCGCGTACTTGTACTTGGCCCGAGACAAGACCTTTTCCCTTGATTTGTTTTTCATTGCTGATTTCAAATTTTTGTCTTTACAATCAATTATGTTTGTATTTCCTTTATAAACATATCGCGCATCTATACAGTCATATATTGGTCGATCGGCATACCGAACCGCGATAAACAGTCGTCGTGACCGACATGCTAAGGGTAATATCGTGGTAACCCAAAAAAAAAATAGTTTCACGGCCCTATAAAAGGCACTTTTTGAGATTTTTGTGCGCCAACTCGTCCTCAAATTTCTCTAACACCTTTCGCGGTTCGCGATGAAGCGCACAGTCGTACTTCGTTAGTGTCTACATCGCCTACGCGGCTATAAGCGTCGTAAGTTCGACTATATTATATACCCGAACGCATCAGAAATCCAACGTTATTACCCGTATTAATTTACCGATCATTGAGTCGCGAGATTTTCCTACCAAACGGCGCTTCGAATAAAACACCGATCCGACGTGCAAACGAAAAATTCTCCTCGCGGAACTTCTTCGAATAGAAACCGTGTATTCTCAGACTTCCCCTTGCGTACGACAATACAAATGTCTCCGCCCCGCGCTGCGCCGCACCTGTCGAATTGCCTCGGCCCTCTTCCGCCATGTGGAGGGCGCAACGCCAGGAAACGAATCTATCTATCCGCGAATCGCTGTTCCGGGATGATGAACACCGTGAACCGAACTCGGGAGGGGAAATATATAACTCGACGCTAGCTTGCGCGAGCGCCTCGGGCGTCACGCATAGCTCGCCCTCTCAGCCCTCTCGGGCATCGGTAAGTTCAAGGATGCCTTCGAGGTCTAGGTTCGCCGGGCGAACAGTCTCTGTAGGAGCAACGAGTACTCTCTTCTCTCTTCTCTCTCTCTCTCTCTCTCTCTCTCTCTCTCTCTTTCTCTCCCTCTCGCTTCCCCTCTGTCCCTTTCTTCCTACCGCCTCTTTACTCTCGGATCGGAGGATTCGAGCAACCGATGCCACGAGCAGATAGGCACATTGTTTTAAATGCGCGCAGTTATGTACATTGCACCGCTACGTAGGTGAGCGATGAGGTGCGCGTTTCAGCAAAGACAAGGCCGTAGTGGAAACCCTTTAACTCCAACGCTCTTACACTTTCCTACGGTGAGCGCGCGGCGTTATATTGGCAAGGTAAAGGATGCTTGTCCTCTCACCCCTCGTCGGTCATCAAGTTCAAGGATGTCGTCGAGGTCTGGCGTCGCCGTACCTATAGAGAGACACACGGGCTATAAGGAGAGACCGTTCTCTTCGGTTTGCCGTTCTCCAGAGAATCCGAGCTACGATCCCGAATAAAGATAGGTAGATCGCACGAGACCCCAGACGGGGACGAAAATACACGTGGGAGCGATATTTTTGGCGGGGTATTCGCATAATTTTGCCGCGTTCCACATCTCCCGTCCTCTGGCTATCGACTGCATTGGCTAGGCCAGGGAGCCTCGATAACGATATTTATCGCGCTCCGTAGCGCAACGTTCTCGTAACTTTTTAACCCGGCCGTCCGGCAATCGGCGAGCTCGCAATTGCCGCGGTATTATATTTCACCCGGAGAATGTAAGTTTATGGTAACGCGAGCGAAAGAGCGAACGCGAGCCAACGAGAGCGTACTACGTACTGTCATGGCCGGGCTTTGACAGTGTCCGTATACGTATGTATAGGTGGTACGTACGAAGCGTCTTACGAAAGCGAGAGCTCGTACGTTCTCGGGCGTTAAAGCGGCTGTAAATTCTTCGGGAAAACGAGACGCGAAAGTGGTTGCCAATCCGTCGAGACGGAGGAGCATTCTAGCACCTGCCGCGAGTCACACGCGCGGAAGGAAGATTGCTTTTCAAACGCTCATCGGGCGCGAAGGCATCTCTTGCCTTCGAAGCCAACTCCTCGTTCGTCTCTCGACAAAAGTTTGTTTGGTTTCGAATCGAGCCTTCGAGAGGAATGTCGGGGTAAAAGAAAACAACGGCTCGGAGTCCGTGCATACAGGTGTCCGTTACGCCTCCCCTCGTCCGCAGCAAATAATAAAGAGGTAGGTAAGAGACGAAGGTAATAGAACGAAGGAGGGGCAAAGCGAGATTAAGGAACACAGCGCGAGTCGAACGGTGGCTGCTTCGAGTTAATTACGCGATTTTAACTTCATTAGCGATTTATTCGCGCAAAGGTAATTGCGAGTGCGTCCTGCCGATAAGAGAAAGCGTCGTTGGATCGAGAAGAAACGTTGAGGCAACGCGATTACCTGGCTACCCCTCCCCCCCGGGACTCGCGCGGTCTTATCACGGATGGAGTGACATGGAACAGCCGGCATCTATTATGTGAGTAGGCTGACGGAGTATGATACATACTAGCAGAGACGTAGAACCACGCGTGGAGCATCGGGCGAAAGGAAAATAACGAACATGGGCAGAGCTTCCAGCGGCCCGATACACCTCTAATAATATTCCTCGGTATCTTTATCTATCCTGCCACTTTTAACGCGCCACATTCGCGTACGTCCGACGCCATTTAAGATCTACGCAACGTCGGATGAACGCAGCAGCGAAGAATCGATGAAAGAGATACGCGGGTTCGCACGCGCTTACTTCGAAGCGATTCCTTGCCGATTAATTTCCTTACCACCTTCCCCAGCTGTCGGGCGAAAAAAAAAAAAAAAAAAGAATCCGCTCAAGGTCGAAGCGATTACGAGAGCGCACTAGATCATTCTGACATTCGTAAATGCTATCATCCGAGGGTAATCTCCCGTATCGGTTTACAGAGGGCGTGGTTGTCGGACGACGACAGAAGCCTGATATTAATGGCCAGGGATTTCTGTCGATTATGCGCGCAATTACGATTGCCCAGGATTCCGCCGCAATTGTGCCCAATTCGAATAGCATTATTTCCTCGTCGTTAAATTGATGCCGGCGTTTATCGCGTCGAGCGAAACGACGAAATGAAATCGGACGAAGTGAATACAAGAGCTGTCCGACGATGTAAACTGCAAGACGTCAGTGGTAAATCACCGTTGAGCGGAGAGCATCAAATTTAAATGAATGCGCGCGGTATTATCGACGACGGTAGACGCGCCTAGATTAATCTTGGCGTATCGCGAAGTCCTGTTAAGCTTCGCCGATGATTACGACCAGGAAATTTAACCGCGCGGACGGCTTATTGGCGCGCGGGAGAGTGTACGCAGTTAGTACGCTGACCAGGTTGCCTCGACGTTATTATCCGCGACCTCGCTCGAGAATATCATCGGATTACAACGCGAAGGTAAGGGTTCGTTGCACCCATCCCGAGGAACACTGTCACACCTGACACGGTATGAATCCACGGAGAACGAAGGATTACCTTTCCTCGGTCACGAGCGCGGAATCCGCAACGTGTACACGCGGTGAATAACGAAACCACATACTCACCGCCACGCGACACAGGAATTTTTATTACGTCGGTCGAGTCCGTTTAAAGTCCTCCCCCCCTTCTCCCCACCCCTCTTCTCGTCGCGCGAATATAATTAAAGACTGGTGGACGTTACGCGAAAGATAATAACGGCACGAGATATAGCGGTACGGGAAACGACGGAATCACCCCTGATGACAATCTATGATAATTTGAGTGGAGCGGTTTGACCGGAAAGCATGGAAAACATGATTCCCTGGGACAGTGAAAACGTGGATGTTCGCGGACATTAATCTCAGGGGGAGGGGGGGGGGGGGGGAGCAGATATCTCGTTACCACGGCACCATAAACAACTCGACCTCGTTGCAGTCCCGACGCATGAACTACGCCTTTGCCCTTAAGGGCTCCTGGCAACAATGCCTTCGCCTCTGCTCGAACAGGATCTCCGTGGAGGATCGCAACAGGCGCCAATGGCGATGATGTAGGTGGATCTGAATGCACCCGAGGGGTAGAGAACGGGCGGGGGTGGTGAAGGAGATGGAGGGGTGTGGAGAGAGGTAAATAGTGAAAGGAGAAAAGAGAGAAAAGTACGGGACGATCCGCGGCGAGCTTAGGCGCAGCCGCGGCGCAAAGTCACTGCACTCCTATGCCCCGTTGAGCACCGCGCCGCGAGAGTCCTGCGATGCAAGGAGGCGCATCGCCGCGGTGCAGCCGGTTTCTTGGCTCTCGTGGTATTTTTCATTGACAATAAGAGAAAATAGGATATACCCCGTCCGCTAATGCAGCACGGGCAAAAAAAAAAAAAAAGTCGCGAAGAAAAAGACCGAAAAAAAAAAGGAAAACTTCCCTCGAACTATTATTAGAACCGTACTTAAATAAGATTATGTGGATTGCAGGGACAGGTATGCCCGCTGACGGCGCACTATCGTGTCCGGGGTCTATGGCAACCGCTCGGCGGATAACTCTGCGCGTAGCGCCCGTAACGAACCGACTTAATATCACCGCGCGTTCCTCGCCAATAACGCACCGCCTGGCGTCCCCTCCGCCACGGATGATCCGTCGTTGATCTCTAGCCTACTCTACAGTCGCGTCCTATCGGAAGGGAGGAGGAAAAAAATGTATTTCCGCTGCGAACGGTGTGTCGCGGTCGCGGAAGAATCTGTCACTTATGTATGACGTTTCTTCGTAATACCGCGAAGCTTCGCCGGGCACCGTGTCTATGTGTGCGCGAGAGAAAGAGAGAGGAGGGAGATCGTAAGCTCGGTACGATATTCCCGAGCATCTGGCCTCAAGTGCTTCTCCGAACGCGGAAGCTTGTTGCGGGGGAGTGCAGATGCAGGATCGCGTCGTACGGCCGTAAGGCCGGCCCCCTCGGAAGGTCGTGCCATTCAGCGGCCGTTCACCCGTCATCCCTTTCTTTTTCCGCTCCTCTCCTTCTTCTTTTTTCCTACCTATCTCAGGTATCCCGCCTTTGTTGCTGTATACGTACGTACGTACGTGTACATACGCGTACGTCCCCGGGGTAGGCGATCTATCCGCTAAAAAGGGCCCCGCCGCGTCTCGAGAGTTAAAATTATGCAGAAAATAATGGAGCAAAAAGGGGCACGCGCAGCGCACCGATAGCCCGAACGCGACAAAGGGTCCACATTACTCTACCCGCGACAATCTTTTCGGGATAAGATACATACATCCGGTTAAAGTAGATACATTTACAACTACCATCTCTGCCAACGCGATTAGTGTCTCTTAACGCCTTCATGCTCGGTATCCCGGCAAATGGTTTTTGCGCGGCCATTCACCCCTCCATCCTTTTGTCCTTCTGCGTCGTCTTATCTTCCTAACGCATCCTCATAACCGGTCCTTAGAACGCGCTGATCGTGTAAGCGAACGCCTAGGGCGTCAAATTTACAGAGGTGACAAATTACACGCCGATGAGGCTTCGCAAATCCATTTTTGTCCCCGTGGCCCCGTGACACCTTATTGGATCCCGAGGGTTAAATAATAGTATTGAATTTCCCTCCTCGTAATTAATTCGAGAGGGGATTTTTAATTCCCCCTCGCGGAGCGATGGCGCAGATTTCACGACGATATCGAAAAGAGTGGCATGAGAGCATTATCGCGAAACACGGGGCATCCTCGTAAGAGCAGAGTAATAGGAGGAATCTGATTCGCGGATCTTCTCACGCGCCTACGGTAGCAAGACGGGTTCCTCCTTGACGTTCTCGTCTACCCGAAGCGATTTCTCTTCTTAATCGCGACGTATTCCCGACGTACACACATGTCCTCCGGTCTTCGTCCTTGGGCACGGAAGAACGCACGATCGATGCCACGCAATCCTCCTCGATAACCCCTTTGATTAGAAGAATTCAGCAAGAAAGAGCCAGACGGCGCCAGCTGAGAAAAAGCGGTCGTGCGAGGCGTTCTAATGCTCGAATGCCAATGCGCTTATGCGCGCGCGCGGATAGCATAACCGTACCGACGGTGGAGCAGCGTTGACAGTTATGTCGGGGATTAAAAAGATTTTTCCGGCTGGACGGTCGCGTCGTAAAAATTCCCCGATATTCCAGGGACTCGTCCAACTTGTTGGTACGTTGCTCGCGACGCTCCTGCGAATAGAAATTTCGAAACGAAATTGTATCGCCGCGACGCTTTAACGAGTGCCTCGAACACTTAGGTGTCGACGCGAAACAGTTCCTACGAAACGATTGCTCGTTAAACGTACCCATTTAACGTCAGTTCGCTGTCATTACGCGAACGATTATCTCTCTCCCTCCTTTCCCTCTTTCTTTTCCTCTTGCCGTTCGCTTCCTTTTTTTTCTACTCGACATATCAGAAGCCCGTAACATCGAGGTAATTAAAGCAATTATCGACAGACGCCGCGTTTCTGATCTCGGATGGACTGCGATCGCGCGGAGGCGAGGCACCGAGATCGTTGAGGCAGGTGGGTATTGCCACTATTATGTCGTGAGAAACTATGCGATTAATTTCCTGCTCCGCGAGATACCGGCTCTCCGCCGACGTACGAGTTGCGGTAGCAAGAACCACGTATATCCACGTCCAGGCACCCGATGATGCTCTCGCGTACTCGACCCAGGGGAGAGAAAGAGAGGGGGAGCATCCGGTTTTCCTACTTCCGCCAGGAGCATTTCTCAGAATCGATAAATCACTGCCGATTTTCTTGACGTGCCGTTATAAATAATTTTGAATTACTCTGACGTTAATGATATGTTAAGATCGCTGATGAAAGTAAACGATGAAAATGAACTGTATCGATTAATGCGATGCACGGATAATCCTCTACTTAAGTAATTGCGTTCGCGAAGGTCTTGCGGGAGTCGAAGTTTGCGTAATTACAGGTGAAGCGTGTACGTGTATATATATATATAGATATTTGTTTGTAGGTAGGATTGTTATCGTTTCCCAATATTAGCATTATATCTATATGGAAACTGTACACTGTTTATATACATTCTCTATTTACACGAGCAGGGACAAACGAAAAGAATCAGCACTTAGCATTTAAGCCGGGCACACCGTGCTCTTCGCACGTCTAATTTACTCCGAAGAGGGAGAAAAAGAACAAATAGACGTCGCGTTATCGAGATCACTGTGCGAGTGATTATCGTGAACATTAAAAAAGAAAAAAGAAATTCCGCCCAAAAAAAATTGCGCGCGTCGAGGCTTTACGGGCAGATGTTCCAGACGTTCGCGTATCGTAATTAAAGTTTTGCGGATCTAATGTCCGAGAGGGGTTGTATCTTATTAAAGAGCTTGGACAGTGTCGGGCTACGCTCGCCACCGAGACGTTGAAATCTATCGTTACCATCACAGGCGGTCCTGATCGTCTATGTTATCAAGGTCGACCGGTGCGCGTCTATCGCAAAAAGACGGATTACCGCTCGCGACTATTTGAGTCACGCACCGCTCGGCATCGATATCTCGTTAAATTCATCCGACGATCGTACATGCGTATACATACATACATACGACGAACTGTTTATCGTTTCGATACGTCATTCCCGTATCCGATGCCCCCGCGTGTCCCGCGTTAAACCAAAAAATGCGTCATTTTCGCGATCACCGAGGACTGCCCGTGGCGAACGCAGGATGGATGGATCTACGTACCGACTCGATTTACGTCGAGTTAAGTGAATAACTCACGAGACAGGACGGTTACATCAGAGGAACGTGGCGCTTATACGGCTCCGCATTATTATACCGCTCTCGCCGTGGCTAAGGTTGAATCGTGTCGGAACGTGGAGAGTTTAAGACTCGCTTAGAGAGGATTTGCGATAGGCAACACCCGCGCCTTCTCTCTTCTTACTCCCGCGCATCCCTTCTCTTTCTTCTCCTAGCTCTCCCCTCCCCCCCCCCCCCCAATCCCCACCCCAATCCCCTACCCGAGCCTCCCCGACGTTTCGCAACTTCGCAATAATCCCTTCTTGCCAAAGAGTTTGCCAGCTGCAGAGTCGTCCGTACCTTGTCCGCACACTCGGGAACACCGTCGGCGTGTCGGGAATGCGGAAAGGACGAGTTTCTTCTACTTTTGTTGCACGTATCTCGCTGGTGTAACCCGAGACGCGGCGATGCGGTGGCTCTTCGAAAACCGCGCTCGCTTCTAGGATCTTCGAGACCAGATATTGTATTTGTTCTTATCAGATCCGAAGAGCACCTCGGTCAGAGCGAGCCAGTGGATACCGGGGTTGAGCCCCGGCGGTATTATAATGAACGAGGAAAACTGCCGAGGCGCATAGAGACCGGTGAATTTCTTATAATTAGGATATCACCGTTATGGCCGAGCGGGCGTTTCGATATACTTAAATAGTCCAAGTGGCGTATGCCGCGGGGATCTCCGATTTCTCTTTCCTGGCCCGAGTCACATTGAAACTCGAGATCCATTTGTTTGAACATCTTTAGTACTCGACAGCCGTAGATACGGCTGACGATTTACGGCTATATGTCCCGAGCCACGCTGCCGGCCGGCTGGTATCTTTATCGCTTTGTTTTGCGAACTTTCCGTCGCGGCTAGCTTCGAAAACTCGGTACGGGCGTTTACGCGCGCGCGGCGCTCGTCGATTTACGCGAAAATAAATGCGTCCAATCCCCGCCACGGACGTCCGACTCGCTCGTAAAGCAATGCTCTATAGAACGGATCGCTGCCACTATTACGATCGCCATTAACTATTTTACGGGTTTATCGTGGCCCGATCTCGAGTACCGTGTTTCGCTTCGACACGGTGCTTCACGGTCTCGCGTGCTTTACGAGCCATTGTTTCGGTTTTTCATGCGTTACCAGTCAAGGGTAGTAACAGGATTTTCGGCATCGAGGTGTCAGGCTTTTATCACTTTTTACCTTCATCGCGAGGTTTCCCTTTGAGAGTCTTACTTTGCTCTTTTTTCATCTCACGCGGATCGTTGATTTGTTCCGTGGTTTTTGCAGTCGTACAGCGATATTATTACATTTAGGTGGAAATTAGTTTAAGGGGGAACCCCTTTGTGAAATTGATTAAATATCGACATATTTTGCATTTCTTTTAAAGTTTAACCCTCTGCCGTGCGCGCCCTTAAAAATTACATAGTAATGCGCCCGGCAGCATTTTTAAAAGATTGTACTTTTAATTGGATTAAACCCATATTTTGCAGTTTTTTTATTTATAATCGTTGGTATATACTATAATAGAACATATAAACTGATTGTAAAATTTATTTTGACAATCCTTAGCACATAAATTCAAGAAAAAGAACTCTGATCAAACAAACTGAAATTTACGCCATTTTGAGTCTTAATGATTCACTTAAAGGTACATTGAGCCCCAAGGAGGTATACCGAGATTCAAGAAAGTTATCGCGTTTTTAAAAAAAAAAATGCGGTACTAATGCCGCACGAGCGTACGGCAGAGGGTTAACTCTACGAAAATATTCCCTGAAAATTTCACACCGATATTCAAAGAATTGACAAAGATATCGTGAATTCTATGCGTCGTGGTACCGTTCGAAGAGAGCGTTGAGCCGTGCGGCAGGTAACGTGCCGCGTCACTAACGTCCATCCAAAAATTACCTTTATACTCTATATTTATCCAGTATCGTTCATATGTACGACGATGGATCGACAAAGCTCCAGAACCACGCTTGATGGAAAAATACTATGTTAGTTAGCATAGGCCCACGTGTAAACTCTGTTGGAGTACAAAGCTACTTTCCAATTTGATAATGCAATTAATCTTTTATACATTTCTTTCTCTTTTAGTGATTGATTAAAGGCGTTATTCTATGTACCGTTTGCCCATTTCAAAACAGGCTTGACATTCTTATGTTAAAGAAGTTCGGTACTCGTACTAAAAATGTCTGGATTAGTTCAAACCGTTTGACAAGCATTCTCTAGTCGTCGCTAGACAGATACGAATAAATCACTTACGTCGGGCTTGTCGAACTTTGAGACCAACTTGCCAGGTAATCTTATTGGCCTCTGGTCTCAAATGTGGACGAGCCTTCTCAATCACCCGTTACCGTTCTCGATCACTCCAACACAGTTGAATTTGCGGACCTACATACTTTAAATAATCGTTTCTAACCCCTTTTAGCGAGTACTATGTATCCCCAAGTTCTTGAACCATATTTCCTTAACACGCTGTACATGACGTTAGACCCGATTGGATGTTGGTCAATTTCAAGAGAACTCGTCATCCTTTCGGTCATAAAGAATCTCCGAGTTCATTTCGATAGTCAGTGTAACTGGTTAAGATCGTAAATCACTTGCGGGTTACCTCCCGCGTGTCTTACAATGCCTATCGGCAATAACCATCCTCATGAATGAGAGTGTAGAGTGAGAGAGAAAGAGAGAAAAAAAATTAGAGGAGACCAAAGACGGAATTTCAGGATCGACGATCCGTCTTTAAGATTCTTCGGGGCGGACCACGACCAAGGCAGAGGATGGTCATTAGAACACTTCGCTTTACGAACGTATTGCAATCGTAAACAGTGAGGAACGTATAAACTGAACCCGTCGAAAAAGTCATTTACCGCGTCTGCGATGCACGTGAACAATGGAGGGATCGCGAAACGTCTGAGGTACGTAGAAGATAATTGGACGGACAAAGATTCCAGGACGCGAATAAAATTACTTTAATCGGGCGCTCGTACTAGACGTAGTACAAATTACAAAATCATGAAGATGACTGCAAAACTCGGGACGAATTCAATGCCCGATAACAGGGATCAACGTATTGCGGGCATATCTCCGTGGAAATGTTCTTGTTGCCAAGGGCGAGAGTCTGCGAAACGATGAAACGTGATATGAACTATATTTCTATCATTATGAGAACAGAGTTTTTTGGTAACCTTAGACGTACGTATAAGGATCCGATGGACCCCGTCGGTTCCTACTTCCACCTGCATTTTCCCCCATGTTTCGAAGTTTGAAATTCAAACTGCACTTTTTTTAATGCACGAGCTTATAAACCTACTTCAAATTTTTTTGAATAAACATGATAAGATCTCTTAAAGATTTCTCCATTAAGAAAGGTGCGAAAGATATTTAATATTCATTATTGTTTTGAATTATTGTTACTTGATAATTATTGTTACTTGGTAATTAGTATTTGCAAACCAAGTTCGGATTTAGGTCATTGACTGCTCAACTAAAGCTATAATTATATTTAATACTTCGGATATCGTTAGCGCTGAATAATACTAAATATAAATTAATTTCTAACACAAATATTAAACATTTAAATATCTTGCGTATCGTTTGAGTTGCTCGTTCGTGAACAGAAATTATTTCGGTAAAGATACAAGCTATAGTTCTCGCGTACTTGTACTTAACCCGGGACAAGGCCTTTTGTCTTTATTAGAGCCCAAATGGTAGCAGAAAACAACAGTACGGTGCACTGGACCCTAATCTGCCTAACGTATGCAAAAAAAAAAAAAGAATAAGCGTGTACGTCTAGGTTTAACGGAAGAAATGTGGTTCGTTACCTCCCCAATGGCAATAGCTTTCCTCAACGTGGGTATCGCCGCTCGAAGTAGTTTGCACTCGTGATCGTTGAGCGGTGGGACACCTAAATGCCTCTGAATCCCATCTGGACCTAATTCGAGAGGAGCGGCGAAGTATGTTGCTTGCGGCACCACGCATGATCGAACATAAGCGCATTCCACGACTCCTCTTTGGTGTCGCAGAGCTCAATCGATAAATAACGAGATTGTCATCAAATTCGGATCGTTGATGAAAAAGGATCGTGCGTGCATAAAATCGATAAAGTCTTGAAAAAGGAGGGTACCTTTGCAGAGAGATATGCAAAATCTAGCCGCAGCAAAAGCCGTACCAATGGTTGATGTTTCTTTCCAGTTGTTCACCTTCGACAACTCTTCGTCGGACAGTCTCACCGCGAGCGTCAGTCTATCGGTTTCTTGCTGGCCGATTAATCGACAAGTGAGTTTTGCTTAACGAATTCTGTACAAACTGGGAAGACCAACTAACCTGAGATAATTTGTTGCAAGGTTTTGCTTGAGAAAAAATTGGGATGCTGGTCTCCGGACAACTTCCACCGATCACGGGCACCATAACGCACTCCGGTTCAATGCCTATCACTTCCGCGAGGAATGTATTCGCCCTGACACAATCGAGAGTGGTAACGCCAAAAAGACGATTGTATTCATAAATTCCCGCTTTTTTGTACATCTCCATCGCGAGGGGTACCAAGCTGTTTATCGGGTTCATCGCGATCGCAACCATAGCCTAGGGGAAACAAGTGCCAAAACAATGCACCATTTGTCATTTCGATCGCATTATACGGAGAACATTGGATGGTAATAGCCGCGTGGGATGTAAATCATTGGGTGGGAAAAAAAGAATCTTTCTACTAAACTACTATTTCATTGGGTTCGGTGCGCATCTATCAACGGGGAGACTCTCTTTGCCAATGGGATACAAATCGGCAATCATACGCAGCTGCCCCGTGAAATTTACGACGTAAAAGCTTTCGGTAAAGAGAAACCGCGTCATCGCTATAAAGGAAGTCGAAGACGATCAACGACAAACATCCTTGTCCTTGTCGTGGCTGTCAAGAGGAATGTCGAAAACAGCCCGGTCGTAATTAATGAAGTTGCGAGGGCGTTAAAAGCCGAGGCCAACCGCTACGCGTAAGAAACGACGCTCGAGCGTCGTACAAAGTACGACGCTGGCCATTATTCGGTCGCATAACGCACTTTCGCTGCCGCGCGTATACATACATTTTCATGAGCGAGATGATACGCGTAAACGCGTCGGTATACCTACGAGAAAAATACCGAATGCCTTACGCAACATGCAACCGCGCTGATCGGGATTTAACTATCTGGCCACTTCGAGCGCAGTGGCAAACGTATTCTAATCTCAAATCCACTTAAACAATCATCAATCATTCGAACGTTCTCGATCGTCATTTAATCTTCGATTCTTTATGGCGGTGTGTTTAGGCCGCATTTAACGACGAACTCGGATTGGAATAGTTCTTATTCGAGGACCAACTCTGTCCAGGGAACGACTGATTGTAAGCAATCCTATGAATCGAAGGAACATGAGCGAATACTGAGTGCGCAGTACGATCTATAGGATGATCGTTGATTCGCCGAACGAGACGTAGCGACGACTCGTTCTAGGAAGTTCGAGATTGAGGCAAATGGCTTAATTAATATCCACTGGCGTAACGGTAGTCGCGGTTAATTAAAGGCGATGGTGCCCAGCGTTTCTTGCCTTAAATAATCATCATGCCCAGCGATATATTACAATTTTGCATTGGCGCTAATGGGAGGAAGTGGCCATTTCCTACTCGTTTTACGTATAACGATCTAGCTTCTGGCGTTCTACTTTTGCTTGCTCCCTTTGTAGCCTGGTAATTACGAAAGTTCGGGTGCGGAAAACATGTCGTAATTGGTGTAACCGTTGGGACATCCTGCGCATTATTACGAGGGAAAATTATTAAAATAAAAAGAGTACGGCGCGTGAACGGACGTTTGCATAGTAATTTAGTAACATTGTCGTTTATGGTGTTATCGTTAACATCCTGATCGCTTACCCGGGGACAGTGTTTAATGACACTTGGCAGCAGATCCGACAACGTATCGGCGTTGCTTGACAGTATGTCGTCCGGACTTGATTTTTTCTTCGGGGTTTGATCCTTGACGATCATCACGATTTTTGCATTTTCAAGTGTACGGTTCAGGCATTCCTCAGAAGAATTGCAAGTGCTAACCTTGCACCTTGTATCGATGTAATTGAGTTCCAGTGCAAGACCGTAAGTGGATTCGTGATCATAGATCGCCAGTTCGTCGATCAAAGAGGATTGTTTTAAGAACAGCGAAAGGCAGTTTCCTACGTATCGATAATAAATAAGCATACGAGGGAAAAACGATTCAACGGTCATAACCTATGTTTTATGAATTACCAGTTTTACTAGCAGCACCGAGAATTGCGACTTTCATAGATTTCGTGGAAAAGGAATTTGATATGCCAATGAAACGTATGCGCGCAAACGATTGTCCTACTTTCACCACTGGAGATACATTTTTTTGTAACGAAAATTTACAAGTTCCTACGTTGGTGGCCCGTAACGGTAAATTTGATAAAAGGCGAATAGTAGATGATAACATTTTTCTCTTTTACGATTATCACGAGAAGTCCTGAAACACTGGTGACATTTTCCCGGTTATGGTTATCTATTGAATAGTTTTGAAGCACGGACGTTACGTGACACTTGAAACAAACGATTGGTGATGTAAGTTCAAATACCGAACCGAGAAAATTTTAACGTGTTAAAATCTTGGTTCCAAAATTGATCGAGCAGAATTAAATACACCTTCACACCAAAACAGGTAGATTATTTTTATGTCCAGGAGAAAAACGTTTGTAGCGCCAAATGTTTCAGAATTTCAGAAATATGCAAAAAAAACATTTCATTTTTAATTATTTAAAGATACTTTAGGACTGTTTCGGACAATCTATCAGAGACGTTTGAACGCCAATAATTGAGCGTACTTTTGAACATTAGTGAAATATTTCTGGTGTAAGACATTTTCTGAAATATCGAGTACCGAAGAAGCTTCTGAAACATTTTGTGCTATGTGGGAAATGTCACCGTGGCTCATTCCGACACGGTGAATTATGTCTAAAATTATGGCAAACAGTCGTACGCGGAAAATCTATGGTCAACAAATGCAAGATAAATTATTTTTAACATGTTCTAATTCGAAAAGCAGCAACATTTTGAGCACTATAAAGTATTTTCAAAAGACGAAAAACAAAATACTTCCACTGAGTATGACCTACAGTTTTTGTGCAGAACTTAAGAAGCAACGCAAGTAGCATATGTATGAAACGAAATTAAACCACTGAACGACATTCCAGAAACGAGTATCGGGAAGACGATAAAAAAATGAATTTATACTCTGGTAACAGGGCGTGTCCATACAGGGTAATAAACGGTTCGAACGTGTTTGTAATAAGAAATTGTTTATGACAATAAATTAAAAGTCTTGAAATTTGTATACACCAGGTACATAAAATTTGCTGATACAACGAAACAAAGTACGTGCTATTTCAGTAACTACGAACCAGTTAAATAAGACTAATAATTGTTTGTTGTCTGGGACAAAAACTGTTTGTGTCAACAGAAAATTGCGAATAAAATTCTTGAAAATCAGTAAAACACTAAACAGAATTTAACTTTGTGATCGAATAATAAATTCTATCTATAATATCTTTGATCAAAAGTAGAACTTCGACCTGTGTAACGTAAAAGAACGCGTGGCGTCATCTTTTGTATTTAGCGCACACCTGAACATGCCGATATCGTAGCAACCTTTGTTTTGCATATCGAAGAAATGTATTATTGATAATTTTCTATATAATTCTGCTAGTTTTCCTTAAATCTTTCAAATTTACACAAATATTTTTTAAGTAAAACAAGCTTCGCCACAATTTCTTTCGTTCTGACGAAGCGGCGTACACAATAGTTCAACTAGGGATCATCATTATAATAACACATGAGACTTGGGGTATAATAATCTTCAGAAAGTCCACAAGCCGCGAAACGATCTCGTTCGTCGGGAATACCATTTTCCGTCAAAGTCAATTCGACATTCAAATCTTTCCCCTCAAACTTCCACGTATAAAACATCCCATTTCCATTGAAACTAAGCGCGCGGTCTTGAATACGTTTGATGCTGTCCTCCTCGCAGACCTTCAACGATTATCATTAAAGTTCGGGAATCAAACTCTTACTTACAGGATTAACAATTTCACCATTATGACAGCCTGTGTCCCGGTAAGAACGTTCAAAATTCTGCATGGCCGGGCGTTTTTAGTTAAGTAACCTTTCTTATACGTTTCATCGAGCCACCATGGACACTTTTCCAGTGGTCGCCAGCAGCTGGCAGGCACCACGCAACAGGTTACATCCGGTATTGGTCCATGTGGACAGTAAGGCACAAGAACCCCTGTGACGGGGTGCACATAATGTTTAATGTCGTTTTTATCGTGGTCGAACCAATGACTTATATCCTTCCCGGCATGGGCCAAGATTGGTTTGATCTCTTTGCTTCCGGCCCAAGTTTTGCATAGACTAGACAAGTCATATACTTTGTCGTTATAGGAGACCCAACAATCGGTTGGCGTGTTGTGCACAGCAACTTCGGTTGGCAAAAAAAAATCTTTTCCTTTGCAACCATCCGGTGTTATATTTATCACAGTAGCGTAACCGTTGTTTGCCTCTGTGCTGGGTATTTCAGTGACGAGTGACATTTTGGGAAACCGCGACTATCACCCGGATTGACCCGAATTGATAGCGAACGGTATTCGCGTATTCAAGTATTGCATGTACTATAAAACCATCCAAGACACTATTAGATTACGTTCAACAATAATATTTATTGACACGAAAATCCGACAGCGGTGACCTCTGGTTTCAATGTACGTTTTTAACACTTTTATCGCCGGCTCGATTTTTGGTACTTTCCTCTCAGGCGGCGTGTGGCGTTCTAATTGTGAAATATACGTAATGACCAATAATTTAAGTCGGAATATTTACGCAACCATCATTGAATTTTGTTAGGCAGAGGGGAAAGGTCGCGGCCGAAAACAGAACTCAACGTGACGCGTATCTTACTCGGCGATCGCTCCACTAGAATTGTATTTTCATCTTTTTCATCGAGTATATGTATTGCGGACGGATACGTGTCACAAATGTAGGAAAAGCATATGTAGTACCATAAGCCACGCAGTTTATAAAAACCAATACGGTACAATTACATTTGACTCTAAAAAGGTTACGTACACTTCTCCACATAAATATAGGGGCATTTTGAACTTCGATTTCGGTACATTGGTACATACACAAAATCGTCGAAACGAATATTACAAGGTGATTCAACACCTTCAGTATACAGTATGATAATACCTGTGCAAGTATACAGTGTGAAAAAATTCGCAAAAAACGGATCGCGCAAATCCACAAAAATATGGGGCTACTGCGAAAATCTCGATTTATTTATAAAACAAGCGCAACAATCGCAACTAACATAAGCTTTTAATCATTTAGGACATGCCCGCTATCAATGACAGTTTGAAAGATTGTATGTTAACTGAATTAAACTAAAATAAGTTCCTGAGGTCGAGTTGGAGTATTTTTTTTTAATTAATCCGGAATATTAAGCAGACAATTATGGACTTGTATTCTTCTCTTAACAATGGAAACTATGATTTCTATCGAAATATACACCGATAAACATCTTGGGTGCATACAAATTTCAATCTTTATGGAAATAATCTTTCAAACTACCAATAATGGTTTCGGTTTTGTACAGTCCCCTTTCGAAATATGAGCTGATTCTCAAAACTGTGATATGGAGTATCATTGTCAATAACAAGGCACGTTGGTTGTCACAATGAAACGGCTTTCGATAGTCTCCGCCACGGGATTGTTATTAAAAACGGAAATAAGTTTGGTGCGACATGTCGTCGCCATGCTCACGATCAGCTGTGAGGCGTTGCCCCTGAAAGGTGACTGCCCCACCGACCTGAAATCGACAGCGACTCTCAAGCCAACTGTAAATATAATGTATAATATAATTTAATTCTATTCTAATTTGTTTTTTCAAAAATATGTTTTAAATGATTTAAGTATAAGTTTTCAAATCTGTCATTAACGTTTTTCTCAGATTATGGAAAACCGTTAATGAAATGATGTTTTTTTGGGTCGATAAACTACTGTTATCCGTGCGTGAAGGAAGATGAGCCATATGAAAAACTATTAAATTTATTTAGTAAAAATGCTACCGTCCTGTTCAAACGCTCGAATGCAACTTCTTCTTTTCAAACTTTAGAACATTAAACATTAGGCCCTGACAACCGACAATTGTTTGTTGGTAGTGTTATACACTTGGGAGGCAGTCCCAATCATAATAATATTTCAAAAATATCGGATACTTTAACATATTTATGACCGCTTTTCTCAAATTGTGGAAAACCGTTAGTAAAACAATTTTTTGCGTTAATAAAGTATTTTTACGCGTGTGAGAAAGAAACTCAACCATAATAAAAAATATTCAATTTATTATTAATTTCTAAGAAAATACAATCGGCCCGGCCATGCTCAAATACAATTTAACAGTCAAATATACAAAAAATGTTTTAAGTATTTTAGTATGCGTAAAAAATATTTATATGTTTGATATTTTAAAAATATTTATTTCCAAGATAACCTTGTATTTAAAGCGTTCTGACAATAAATTTTGTTTTGATATTTCAATAACATTTTAATGCCACTTAAGTGTATGTATGTACCCATGAATAATCAAACAGAAGAAAAGCATGAATGGAATAATTTAACAAAATTCTTTGATTGTAAATTTCTAATTGGAGCAATGAAAGATTAATTAACTACATATTAGTATGAAGTTGTATAAAGAAGTTCATGCAGGCCCGAATAAAATTACTTTTACTTAGATTCCATTAGGAACTATTCGCGCATAAATCAGCTATATAAAAGGCGCTGATATATGTAACTAAAACTTTACCAAAAGCAGTTTTTGATCCACTTGGTTCTTCAGGCATCTGTGTATATTTCTGTAATGACAATTGCGTATAGGTTAAATTACATCAAATAATTTATTGTATTGAATACTGACTTTTAAGGACACACAGGGGTCAGTATTACGTTGCTAATGTCTATCATGCGTAAATACATGAAAAATAATAAATGTATTCCATAAACAAGCCCGAAAAATGCTGCTCAATAAACGTAAATCCCCGCTAACTTCATGGTACTGTCGTCCAAGAAAAACTCCCAGATTCATTATACGAAAACTTTAGTTTATCCGAATACAAAGTTCTTTGAAAAATAACAGTAAAATTAGAAACTATCAGAGGCCTCGAGAAGAACGGAACGAAAGCAATCGATAACCGCAGTATCCTTAAAGAATATAATACGATTGATTTTAGGAAAAATTCCGACGCCCTAGTTACTTTCGTGTATGTACGTTGGAATCACGTACTTCTTTCGACATGAAGTCAGTCACTGAATTGTGGCTATTGCAGGCGATTGAATGGCTGCCTCGTCCAGAGAGTGCACATTCTGTTTTGCTGTAATTAGTTTTACGTTACTTGGTGATTTGTGCGTCAACTATTCTCTGCCTCGTGTAATTTGGTAAGTCTTTCGATACATCCAAATTACCCTTAGAAAGAGAATCCGCCTAGTGAATGTAATATCGTAACACTTTCGTTCTTGGGAAACGTGCTCATAAAATTTAGGGCCGGTTATATATTTTTTGGTGAACATTCAGCTCGACTCCCGTTCCCATAAAAACATTCGTACTCTCTCTAAAACTTTCCAAAGATTCCGCACATGTAGTCCCGTGGAATATCAAAGTTAGGCTCATTTTGAGTAATGTACAGTAGTTGTCAGAGCTAGTACTGGTTTCTGACACACTATAACACCACCTTATATTTACGTGCAGCGATATATCTTTAGTAATAGCGATTTTTCAAGGTTCGTAGCGGGATATAACGATCCTCGGTACTCGGATAAATAAATTTGTACTCCATTCTCGTGTAGCCTTAAAGTATGATAAGTGATTTGTTTTTGATCATCTGGTTTCACTGAGCTTGTATGATAGAAAGAGACGAATGACATGTACGAAAAAGTATCCAAGATGCGAATGAATTTTCGTGTGTATTCTAATCGGAAAATTTCAATTAAAAAATAGATAATGTTTTTTTTAGTTTTCAAGATGTCATATATAGCATCTTATCAGTTGTACTCCAAATAAATCATGATAGAAAGCAAATGAGAATGAACTTGCTCTGTTGTGTAAAAATATACTTTTAGCTGAACTTTATTAAACGTACAAAATATAAAGTTTAATAATAGCAACCCCCTACTCTTATATTATTCCCATGTATATTTAGCAAAAGGATATTTATAGTATCGCGGAAGATATTGTTGAACACAAAAGGAACATTTCGAGTTTACACTTTTGCGGAAATATTGCGGACTGTAAGGTTTCTTAATTTAATTTCGCAACGAAATTCAATAATATCTCAAATATGTGTACGGGGGACAAATCGGTGACGTGTTCGCTTTGACCAATTGTTGTTCGAAGGGTACTGTTACAGAATTTTTCAATGTAAATGTTTATTTTATATTTCCTCTAAAAAACCTGTAATTATTTTTAAAAAACTGTCACATTCGTATTTGTATTGAATTGAACATTAAAAAACAGAATTCTTTATTTCTTCAATCATGATGTTCGTAAACTCAGCGTGAAATATGAATGGAGTAGAAATCTTGTTTCCAAAGGCAAACGTATTAGTAGGAATGCATATTTAAATATGATGAGCATTAGTGGCTTTTTTAATTCTACGATGTCTATCATTTCATCGCAGTGATCACAAAATCCTTGTAGGGTTATTCAGGCCACAGCAATAGCAATAGCAATACAGGCAATATTGAAATGGAAAAGAGCGCGGAAGGTTTATTGTTTCGCGCGGAGAGAAATAATGGTGCGGACGAAGGGGCCATGGGTATCGCTTCCGTTGATGAGAGGGTGGCCATTTTGGATGCTGGTGCACAGTACGGCAAAGTGATAGATCGAAAAATACGCGAACTCAATGTTCAGAGTGATATTCTGCCTCTTGACACACCTGCATTTACCCTTCAGGAGAAGGGATATAAGTAAGAGAAAAATAAGTCTAAATAAATTGATACCAATAGTATTAACAGCTATGTAACTCCAAAAAATAGAATGTTCTAAAATGTTAATTACTGTTGTAACATTATAGAGCTATCGTAATCTCCGGTGGACCTAGTTCGATATATGCAGAAGATGCACCCAGATACGATGCAGATATCTTCCGAATAGGAATTCCAGTACTAGGTATTTGTTATGGAATGCAAATGATGAACAAAGAATTTGGTGGAACAGTTATCAAAAAGGAAGGGCGCGAAGATGGCCAATTTCCAATTGAAGTAGATTCTAAATGCCTTTTATTTAAGTAAGTCGTTTGTACAAATATATATCGTGAAAGCACGTCTCTCTTATTAATCGCCAATGATATAACACAATTAACGCATCAGGGGCCTAGAGAAGGAACAAATGGTACTGCTAACACACGGAGATAGTATTGACAGGGTGGCTGACTGTTTTCGTACTACTGCCAGATCATCAAACTTTATAGCAGGAATAGCGAGTGACAAAATGAACTTATATGGGGTACAGTTTCACCCAGAAGTAGATCTGACGCCTAATGGGAAGACAATGCTGCACAACTTTCTATTCGGTATTGCTGGGCTTACAGGTAATTTCACGCTTCACAATCGAGAAGAACAGTGTATTCAATATATCAAGGACACTGTGGGCAACAAAAAAGTTTTGGTAAGCAACACATATGTATGTAATACTCTTAGAATAAGCTAATTCTATTAAATCACTATCAGAGTTGCAAACGTATATAAAATATATAGAAACATGTTCCATAAGTTTGCAGGGTGTGTTAAAAGTTGTAGCCAAACTTCAATGTCATATCGGTGGCTATACAGTGACACAAAACAAGCAACATTTAAAAAAAAGAGATTGAATTAATGCTACAATCGGAATCTGGGAGATGAACTACTTTGCTCTTAAAAGTATGAATGTTGTATGTTTTATTTCGCTGGGGAAAAGATGTCTACGATGTTTTTATTCTGAAGAAGAAAGGAATCTACTTCCTCGAGGTCATTGACAGCCCCGCTTCACTTTTTTTAACATGACGTGAATGTTGTCGTTTTGCCTTACAATCACAGTAGAACAGGTTGAAGTCGGGCAACGATTTTTTTGCACACTCTGTATGTGAAATACGTTACCGAGTAAATGAGTCCCATTGTGTTATTTCGTCGAATTACACATCGGAAAATTGTTCTTGGAATATAGAAACAAAACTCACAGTAGCGTATTAACGTACGATTTCTAACGTCAAAAACGAGTTTAGAATATATTTCGAAAGATAGTTAAAGAAATATCGCTAACATAAATTATATAAGATACGATCAAGTTCTATCAATGTTTAAAATAAAACAAAAATACTTGATCGTAGTTGCTGGTGAGTGGAGGTGTGGACTCTACGGTATGTGCAGCACTGTTACATAAAGCATTGAGCAAAGAGCAAGTGATTGCTGTGCATATCAATAACGGCTTTATGCGAAAAGGGGAAACGCAATTTGTGGAACAAAGTTTGGCACAATTGGGAGTCCAATTACGAGTAATCAATGCTGCACATTGTTTCATGCAAGGGACTACGTCTGTTCCCTTGGATAATGTCCCCCCTGTAGCTAATGCAAACGCCATGAACAACAAAGGGATAATTGGAACGGGAACTAGCCCACGAACTAGATTAACAAAAATGTTGTGTGCAACAACCAATCCGGAGGAAAAGCGGAAAATTATAGGCGATGTCTTCGTAAAAGTGGCGAACGAGGCAATGGCGGAAATGGGCTTAAAGCCCGAGGAAGTTTTCCTTGGACAAGGCACTCTGAGGCCCGATCTCATTGAAAGTGCAAGCGTTTTAGCTAGTGGTAAATTAATGTTTCTAAGCCCAGTAATTTGTATTAAGATAAAATTCGGAATACTTTATTGGCATTTATGTAAAAATAACAGTATAGTGTCAAATTTACATACTTTACATATGACGTAAACGTTTATGCCAGGTAAAGCAGATGCGATAAAAACGCATCATAACGATAGCGAGCTCGTTAGAGCATTGAGAGCACAAGGCCACGTAGTAGAACCTTTGAAAGATTTTCATAAAGACGAAGTGAGACAACTAGGATGCGACCTTGGATTGCCCTCTTCGCTCGTCTCGCGTCATCCGTTTCCCGGGCCCGGGCTTGCAGTACGGATTCTTTGCGCGGACGAACCGTACATGGACAAAGATTTCTCCGAAACACAGGTACACCCTTCATCCCATATTCCATGGTATTAACCGAAGAGACACGATGTCCTTCGCTTTTTCTATCGTATTCGGAGAACGGGCGATTTGATTCAAGGTGATAGTCAAAATAATGGCAGAATACGAGCAAATGGTTCAAAAGAAGCACGGCTTGCTAAATCGGGTCGAAGGTGCAACTAGCGAATCGGAACGTCAGCACTTGCGACAAGTTTCGAGCCGTCGTCATATCGCTGCAACGCTTTTGCCTATACGTAGCGTAGGAGTGCAGGTACTTTGACCTTTTATCGATCCTTTTCATACGGTAAGACTGCGGTCGCCACCTGGTTGAAAGGAAAAAGTTAAACGATATATATGTGTAACAATTTACTAGGGGGATCGAAGGAGTTACAGCTATGTAGTAGGTTTATCTAGCGACGAAAACGTGCCGGAGGAAGTAGAATGCGAAGACATGTTATTCCTCGCAAGGCTAATTCCACGCGTCTGCCACAATGTAAATCGCGTTTGTTACATTTTTGGACCTCAGTTACATCACCCAGTGACGGATATCACGCCGACTCATCTTACGTCGAATGTAATAGCCACGCTTCGGCAAGCGGATCATTTAGCCAACCAAGTGTTAGCTGCTAATGCATGTATGGGACTTATCAGTCAAATGCCAGTAGTTTTAATTCCCATACATTTCGATCGCGATGCAGCTTCACGGATACCTTCATGCCAACGCTCAGTCGTTCTTAGGCCATTCTGCACTAATGATTTTATGACTGGTGTCCCGGCTATTCCACGCAACGAATTGCCGATACACGTAAGTTTTTATTATCTTCGGTACCGAACATCGTTCGGAAGATCGTTGACCGTTCGGTACAACAAAATAACAGCCTTCGTTTTTGCAGGTGGTGAAGAAAATGGTGACCGAAATAGCTACGGTACCCGGTATCTCGCGCGTTTTGTACGACCTAACATCTAAGCCGCCGGGCACCACTGAATGGGAGTAGTAAACGCTCATCCCTAACTCACCCATTTCTATTTTTTCACCATCCCTGCGCGTAACGATTACAAAGTAAAAAATATATTTAAAAATATATATATTACAAAAATACGTACGAATTCAAGGTCTATGACTTCTTACCGATTTATATGAAACCTTCGAGCAAAATTCATTCGGAAGCATATATTCTCGATTGTAAATTGATATGTTATCAAAAGAAATAAGAATACTGATACTGTGTTCAATGAAATTGAAGGTAAGTATCACGTTTGCTTGTAAATAGGTTTCTTATTAACCTCATTGTAAAAAATATTAATTTATTAAATTCCGAAAATTTACATTACATCACAGTTACAATGCAGAAGGTTGCACCTGATTGGTGGCACCATTAGATTGCTGTTGTACTCGATCTGCATATAATGTTGAACGTGTTTTACTGTTTTCCTGTATGTCCTATGCCAAATGCAATTTCCAGTTTTTGTCATACATCTAAACAGGCGAACATACGATAAGTTAATGTATTATTGTCTTGAATATCATTTTTATTTATCAATCGTAAGCGAGTAAAGCAATGTCTATTCCTTAAACCCTCTGTGTCACATTACTTAATCTCCACTTGCCATAAGGATGTATACGCGACTCTGACATGCAAAATAGATTACCTGTGCATGGTTTTCAACAACACGTGTAAGTCTTCGATCCGTTTCTTCTCTGGGAGCATGCTCAGAAATGTTGCAAGTGATAAAAAGTCTACTTCGTTCACGGTATTAGAGTTACTGATCCATCTTTCTATTTGCATCTGCACCTATAAACGTGTATTTTATACTTGTATTGATCCCTCAACATCCTTTTTGTAAGGGATGTGACTCTATTGGCGACATTCTTTTGGATTCACGTAAAGAGCATGCGTAATAGCCTCTTCCCATTATTACAACAACTAAGTTGACCTAGTTCGTGTACCCTGTTATCGGGTTAGTACCCTATGACCCGCGAATGAAATAAAATTCACGAAAAATACTATTGCTCTATCTTATGTAATCTCAGAAATGGTAATGCACGCCTGTATTTGTGGAAAGAAACGCTCAATCTCGAAGGAAATATTGATAATTAGATTACGGATTTTATGCAAATATTCGTTTTTGTAGAAGTCAGCTGGAGAAGTGGGATTGAAACAGAAATTTGTTTCGTCGCTAAAGGTTTCTAACATTATATGATAAAACTTCGATTATCGGAACGATCAATAATTCAACGTACTGATTATTCGAAACAGAAACCAATTTGCAGTGCAAATGATCAAGAATAATCTCGTGCTGTGTGACAGTTTATAAACGAATTAAATATCTATAAGAAACGAATAAACTGATTTCTGTTGATAGTCTATACATACAAATTGCCGACAGTTACTAGAATTCCACGATTCAACGATTAAGTTTAAAAGAAACAATGCGCCACTGCCACTTGTAATCAAGGTATAAATGGTTTACGCATTTAGAAATGGTGTGTGTGTGTGTGTGTTTGTTTTAGTGGAGAAATAAAATACTGGAAATTCTTCCATTACTCGATTTAAACTTGATCTAAATTCCTGAAAAAGTGGAGTCATGTAACTTTCCCGAAGACGATTATCTGAAAAACTTAAGGAACAATTTTTTCGGATAATCAACGTTTAGAATGCATTTCACATACATTTCTTTAAGGTATATTCTTCCTTCTGTATAAAAAATAAGTGTTTTAAAAAAATTCGCAATTCAATAACAATAAATTACCTGGTCCAATGGTAGATTGCATAGATGATTTACAAGATTGAGCAAAACAGCTTGATCTTCGTTTGCATTTTCACTGTTTTCCAAGATCGTACGATTATGAGAAAGAATCGATTCGGCCTCGTCCACGGTAACCCTGTTCACATTCATTCTAGCACTTGCGCAAGGTGCTATAGGTTTTGCTTTCTCGATCTTTTTCTTTGATTCCACTTTGGATTCAGTTTTGTTCTCCAAATTTTTGAATGCAGCTTGTATTCCTTTCTTCTTTTTTTTCGAAGGCAGTGTTTTCGTGCCCTTGGCATTGTTCTTCCCTTTCGAGGGGTGTTCTATTTTTTTACTTTCTTTGGATACGCTCGGTCCCATGGACATTCCGCTACCGTCTGCTACTTCCTCGTCTTTTCGTAATCTCGAACTGTTCTCTGTTTTTTTAGTCGCGCAATACATTTGCACATCTCGTCGCAAGTCGTCCGATAATGCGGCCAGAAATTCTGGGTCTACTTGCGAAAACGATATGTTCTGTGCGTCTTGATCTATCTTTGTAGCAACGACCTTGCTCGTTGTGGCTACTGCGTTACCGTTTTTTGTTTCATTAGTACTTTCATTTACACAGGCATTCGATTTGACCTGTTGTCTGTTAGCGCCATACTCGTTCAATATTTCGTTCCGTATGTCTTCTGGTAATTCGATTAAAACGGCCATATCGATTTCTTGCAATGACGGCATTTCCACCTTTGCTGATTTTCCAGAGTTCGGTTTCGTATGCTTGAAGAAATTTTCTTGACGAGTCTGCACATTTTTCTCTAATTTCTTTTCGTTTGTTCCCAACCCAGTCGAGTTATCTTTTTTATTGTTATCAGATATATTTGTGGGACCCTCTTTATCTTTAGCATTAAAAATTTCATTTCGTATGTTTTCCGGAAGTTCCGCGAGAATTGACTCGTTGATATTAGATGGGATATGAAAAATATCGTCGCCACCAAGACTAGTATTTTTGGAAATTACTGCAGTAGAATTGGTTGCTGTACAAACACTGGGACCCGTGGTTTGCGTTGACTCTGGTGGTTTGAGCGTTAAAAATTCTTTCAAGTCTTTGGACTTCGAAGGTTTTTCGCCGACTTCAGAATTTGTCGAAACCTGAATTTCATTGAACGGATGACTCGCAGCGGGTTGTTTATTTTTCTGTACGTAGCTCATTAAGTTAACGTCTCGTGACTTGTTTCGCAATATTTCTAGCCTGGATATTTGTATGCCGATACCCCTCGCGTCTTGTGGCAATTGTTGCAATTGAGTCCAGAGGGAAATGACCTCCCTATAGCGTACGTAACAGATTCATGGTCAGTTCTTTATTTCAGATCGCGGCTTTCTGAGCCTGGGGCTACACGAGTTTTACCAACGGACGTTACAACAAATCTTACGAACGTGGACCTCATGTGAACCCAGGTTAAAACTATAGCACTTGTTCGGTACAACGTGTTTACACGCGTTTAATTGTCACGTCATAATGCGCGAAATTGTTTGAAATGCACGGATCTTCGTAGGCATTGATACGCTGCATGAACAGATTTGTGAAATGCGGCGCTTTGCCGCATTTTTTCAGTTAACGATATTTAAAAAATAGTGAACTTCGCATAATGTGTGGAACGGCGCAATGACATTCTGGTGCAGTGGGGAAACTACAAAAGTTTGCCCCCCACCCCCCGCGCAATATATAATTTTGGGCCCCCAGAAAAAAAACTTTTTATTCAAACAGTTTAAACTAGGAATAATTTTGGTAAAATTAGAAAAATAATTAATGTAAAAATGTTGGGCCTCTTCCGACTTCGGCCTCCCCCCCCACCTGTTTTGCGGGGCCTTGCTGTATACTAGTTGCGCCTCTGTTCTGGTGATTATCTGTAAGCTTCTGCGTTAAAACGGATACTGGGGTGGCCGTTAAAAACTTTCGAAATTAAATTTTTGACCACTATGTCTTTATCGGATAGACAGTTTTGTCGACTTCTTCCTCTTCGTCGAATCTTCCCTTCCGAGAAGACATATTTGCGACGGAGTTACAATACGGTTTTGTTACATGTTTGTACTCGGCTTTATGAATTACTTTAGAACTGAAAGCTATACCAAATCCTACGAGTATTGTAACATATAATAAAATGTATCAAAATTTGTAACGAAGGAGATTACAGCTATGGCCTGCTCGATCAAAGTTATGAATCGATAAAAATCGAACTGTTTATGGACGACTACAGTCGCGGCCAATATCGAAAGCGTTAAAGTACCCGGTAGGCCCCAAGCGGAAAGTGATTTCCAGACTCCTCTATCCAAGGTAATAGTCAATAAACGATTTATCTAAGTTGTATCTTACGCCTAAGTTAAAAGAAATGCTTAATTGGTGAAATTTGATATAAGGTTTTGAAAACAATTTTTAGTAATTGATCATTTCGAAAGAACAAAAATATTTTCACGGCTCTACGACACAATCGAGCGCTTTATGCGCCTGTGCCGTAATCCATCGGTTTGTGGATTACGTGTGTTCACAAGATTTTAACACGTTTAACAAAGTGTGGTATACGAATGCGTGTAAACATGTTGCCCGTAACAAGCGTCCCCCTAGCTTATTTGTTGTTACCCTGAGAGCCCAAAGTGTAGACGTATTTAAGATTCTGCGCGCAGATATCAACGAAGTCCAAAATTAATATAACAACTTTTCGGCAAATGCTTCGTGCCTTTACAAAATGCTACGCGTTTCTGAAAATGTTACGAATCTTTAAAACAAATACAAACTGAATTTTAATAAGAGTACCGTGCACTGGAAACATAAGTTTAAATCTCAGAAATTATAACGAGAAACTATCAAAGTATGTAATTGCCGCATAAACGGCAGAAAAAATTATCCAGATAAATGTGCGAAATCGAAGGACACACATTTTGAGAAATTTTGTCTGTAACAAAAATGTTACCGTAAATTAACTCAAATCATGCAGTCATTATTAGTTGGATCAGAATAGTTATGTGAATTTAGACAATAATAATTTTTAATCATTTTTAAGTCTTGGAAAATGTTGGAGTGTTTTGCAGAGAAATTTCCATCAGACAGTATTAATATTGTCTATGCTTTGGATTTTATGGTCTCTTATGCATGATTATGAGTGATCCTAAAATGGTTTCACTTACCTCGTTATAATATCAACGTCATTAATAGGAGCTATAAGGTTTTTTGACCTCGTCATATAATCACAGTGACCATGACCCATATATTTTGCAGTCGTCATTGGTGCCTCTTTGGCTCGTACCATGAGTTTGAAAGTAATACATCTACCTTTTGCATTAGCTTTCTTCAATCGGATAGACACTTCTTCACATAACTTTTTTAAGAAATCTATGGCATCGTCGTTACTTTCAAACCTTATCCCATAATTAACTTCTGCAGACACTGATTTTCGTACATGCTCCAAGTTCAATTTCGAATTATCTATGCCACGACACATGTTGTACAACATTTCTCCTGACTTTTTACCAAACTCACGTTGTAAAACTGATAAAGGAATCGATAATAATTCTGTGCAAGTTCCTACGTTAAGGCCATTTAATTTATGTGCTGTTGTTCCACCGACCCCTATTTATAAAAATATTGCATACAATAAACAGATGAGACTCGGTTGGATATCTACGAATTAATGACCTAATCGTAAATAACAAAGAAACCCTAACAGTACAAAGCATTCCTAATAATAGTTGCGCCAAATAAGTACCTGGTAAATCTCGTACACTGAAAGTACCAATGCACATTTCAACATCTTCTTTTTTAATATAAAATTGACCATCAGGCTTAGCTTTTTTGGTTGCCAGCCTTGCTAATAATTTATTGCTTCCAAATCCCGTAGATACAGGGCAGCCCGTTTTTTCTCTTATTTCATCTCTGATTATAGTTGCAAACTCCATTGGAGTCAGCCCTGATTTATCCAATATCTTACCACAATCGGCATACAATTCGTCACAACTAACTGCTTCAATGTTTAATGTGTACGACGCTATGGTGTTGTACAATATATAAGAGACTTCTTTATACCCCTCAAAATCGTACGGTATAGTTTTCAAATTTGGACACATTTTTAGAGCCTCGCCTAAGAACATCCCATTCTTTAACCCAGCTTTTCTTGCCTCGTACGAACAGGATGCAACTTCCGATAATGACCCATATTCGTCATCATCTAAGACCTCGCTGCTCGTGGAAGGCTGCTTATTACCTTTAGCGTGTGTTACCGCTACCGGTATTCCCTTTAACTCTGGTTTATCTCTGATACCCACTGACACAAAGAAGCAATCCATATCTATATGCATTATTACAGGACCTAGATTCATTTCTATTTTATTATCATCCTGCAGTTCCAGCATATCATCGTTAAAACTTGATTCAAAACCAGACAGTGGTCTATCTAATTTAGAGTCTTTTATTACTTTCAACTTGTCTAAACCAGGAAACTTTCCATTACTTTTGTCTCGCAACTCATTTACATAATCTTTAAACGTTGCCCCCATAGTAGCAATATGATGTAGTCGCGAATGATTATAAAATTCTGACAAAAATCCTGAATCTTTTGTCGAACGAGCATTATTGGCGGTTCTACTAGGATCCGTGCTAGCTTGGTGGTTAGTTATCTCTTTTATTTTTTCACCTTTGTCGTCGGTCCTTGGAATATTAATCTTACTACTCTCGTTCGTTTTGTTAGATGCATCGAAACAGGCATTCGTTCCACCGCCTTTATTTGTTATTTTATATTTTAACTGAGGTTGGTTCTCCGTTGAATTTGAATACAACAAATAGTTTTGAAAATTTAAGACTCTACCAGCCTTTATGCTGTCCATGATCCATTGTGGTTTGCAAATAGGAAGTGGGTTCTGACTTTTTCTATACATGACTATTTTAGAATGTGGCAGATTCGTTGCAATGACATGAGTCGTAATTCTTGGCCTCATGTAATGATGGTACATACCACCATGTGCCATCATCAAACGACGCAGTTCGTCTGCTGTTGGGTCGGTATAGCCATTTACAAAAATTGCTATCCCTTCAAATAAGTTTGACGCATCTCGAAATTCTTTGTCTGCTTCATTTTGAAACTGCTCTGCTAATTTGGCTTTCTTTGCAGCCATATACCCTCCCTATAATCATGATGCTATTACTAATAACTGTTCCCACGAGCACATTGACCCTTTCAGACTTGATGTCGACTTTAAAAGGCACGATATTCGTATGGACAATATTATCTAGTTTCTACGTAAATAGTAGCGCAATCGACTCTCGATAATTTGAATCTCTCAATAATTTGAGTCCCAATAATTTGAAGCTCCGGACCCTTAAAAAATAATTGATAAATTGAAACAAATCAATGTTTACTCCCCTTGATAACTTGAAATTGTAGCGAGGCCATCTTGCTCGTCAACACTATAATTTGAAGTCCAGGGCCTCCGAAATCTCTGTAATTTGAAGTCCAGGGCCTCCGAAATCTCTGTAATTTGAAGTCCTTCATTTCTGTGATTGGTTTGTGCATAACGTAACTTGCATAGATCTGTCGTTTGTGTACCCCGATCTTTATCTCATTTAGTTTGCAGTCCGCTTTCATACTGTATTGTATTCAAACCGTTTTTCTTAAAACTGTAAAACATCATGACCTCCAAAAGGAACAAGTGTCTTTCAATTAACGGATATGAAATAAAGATGTACATATGTATTTACTTTCAATCAAATTCGCGTTTATTTGAATTTTCTCCTCCCTCCTTATCGATTGTTTGAAGTCCAATTATTTTGAACTATCGGTAATTTGAACTTTTCCTCTGGTACCTTGAGTTTCAAATTGTCGAGAGCCGACAGGATTTTAAATTTAAATAAACATTAATAAACAAGATGTTATTTAAAAAATATGCAACCTTTCTGCTTAAAGAACTACACCAACACCAGTTTCTTTTTTCTATGGGGCATATATAGGAGTCTGAAAAGGTCGAAGAGGCATCACTTATCAGTAATAAGTTATTACATACCCAGTCTTCAAATCCATTTTCCCCCCAAGCCTCAGTTTTCTTCTTTTTGGCCATTATTATGTTAATTAAAATTGTCTTTTCCCCACGTAATGATTAAAACTTATATTTATTTAAATCAATAGAAATGATCATAAAACAGCATTTGCAACTTTCCGGCATCATAATAAATAATATGTAATACACGTATGTACGTTTCGTAATTACTCATCCATTCTAAAATTGTATAACCTTGCTGATACCAGATGGTATGTACATGACGCTGAAGTATCTTGAATCGGTTATATTTAAAGCTACAGTACGCGAATAAACATTGAACCAAATTTAATCAGTTGATTAAATGGTTCGTGACAGATGTTGCCGATACAAAAACGAGCAATTGTCCGTGATAACTGGTAATAACTGATTCACAATACCGCGTAAAAATTATCACATGCAATGAACAAGGTAGCGGTATGTATAATGGTGCACTTATTGGTATAGGTTATTTCCAGGATTTCAATTTGCTGTGATTGGTCAGTTTATTCATTCAAACTAGAACTACCGCGCGGACATTTCGGTAGCTCAGTGATCGAATTGACAATTCACAATTAAAGAGATTATTTCAATGTCTCGAATACAATAGATATTTACGAATTGGAGAATCTGAAGACTCTTACAATTGGCTTAAATGTTTTACGACTCTATTTCAGTACATAATGAATACCGTAATCGCGTTATTAAATAATGGCACATCGCATGGAAAATCGAGATTTAAGAATTTAAAAGAGACCATATACTCGTGATCTGTTTCATCTGCACTTGAAAAAGCATTTTCAATATTATAAACAAAATTTCACGTTTAAGAACGTTACGAACGGCTTTGCAACAATATATCGCGGGATGCTGATAAAATTTTACTATGAACTGTTTTGTTATTTTTTATACCGTATTACGATCAGTTTAGTATTTGAAGAGGATTCACCTTGATTTACTTATAACTGTTCGACTTTTCCATTTAATGTGCAGTTCGCAGGTTTGTTGGAAGAAAGTAAATTTGATATAAAAATACATTTTTATTAAACAATAATTATACAGCTCAAATAACGTACGAAAACTACTGACAACATTTCTATTTGTACATCAGTCGTACCCATATTAAATTCTTTGCACATAATTACATTTTAATCGTTTTGATCTCTATTAGTACTAGTATGTAACAATACTCTATACAAACTAATGCACGTCCATACTTTAACGTTCTGCCATTGTAAAATAAGAAATCTTGTACAAATATTACAAAATAAAAAGACGTAGAATAACAATTACAAATCGAAAGATTTTTTCCCAAATTATCTCTTCGATTTTGAGAATGTTTGTAGAATGTACGGTTCCCGACGAAAATTAAAAATAGAAAGGGATCATTATACAAATAAACACGATCAGTTACTTATGTCCCGCTGTTTCAGACGTACGATTATTTGATAGAAAGAGCAAAGGAAATTTCACGTTACTTAAAAAATCAGGAAACATAATTTGCTACACATATACATTGAATCCACCAAAGAATTTGTTGTTTTACGTATGAATGGATGCATCTATGCAAAAAAATCGAGCTAAAAAAATAGACTATTGAAAAAATATAAAATATTCAATAAATGCAAGTACGGAGGATGTATGGGGGAATTAGGGATAGAACAGTGATAAATTGTAATATCCATCAATGACAAGTATCCTGCAAACTGTCCTCCGATTTTGAATTCATGGCATATATATGTGTAACAAAACTTCGGTGGAATATATTTTGCAATTATGCAATTTTCTCTTTATACATGGTAGTCATTTGTTCCAGAAAAATGAAAGTAAGAACAGTGTGTGGACCTAAACGAGCATAGTAAGGGAAGAAGCCCTTCCACAAAGCAAATATTCCCTCATTTCTGCAAACCTTAACTATCACGTTCATTGCGCCTGTAAATTCGGGTTTACCGTCCACAATTTTCATGTTCTGAATCCTGCAAGAAATTTAAATCCTCAGTCGAATGATAAACCTAAGCGCGACTCACGAATTTTAGCTGATTAAGGGCAAAAGCATTTGTGGCAATTCCATTTTCACCTGCCGCAAAGTATTTACCTTGTTTTAGCAATATCGACTGGCATTGAGGCGGCAGTGGTTACTAAACCGGATATCATAGAACTTACAAAGTGCAATGTAATGTTCTCTTTGAAGTACCCTAATCAAACAGAGAGAGAGAGAGAGACAGAGAAATACCTTATTGCGCCACCAGACTACAATTGCATTTATACATGCATTATTTATCTATGCGTGTACGAACCAGTATCGAGTAAAGCTTCTTTAGTCTGCGAATACGATGCCAACTGAGCAGCATTTACAACCATGGCCCGTCCCATTGTTGGAACGGACCCTCTCCATAGCGCAAAGAAACCTTCCTCCCTCACTATACGTACTAATGCATTAAACACGTTCTTATAATTCCGTCTTTCGGCTAAAACGTATTTACAAAACTCAGAATTGCAAGTTCAGCCTGGTAATTATCTAATAACAGATTTGATCATACCAAGAGGCAGTCTACCATCGGCGGTCATTCTAATTAAAGCTACTTCCGCTGGGGTACCTACGAATGCTCCGATGCAGCCAGCGGTACAACCTATCAGCGCTTTTGTAATAAAATTAGGCTGACCGTCCTTTCTGAGTACAACAATCCACAAAAAATTCATTCGGATCATTCTTTATATTACATCTTATAACATATTGCGATCAGGGGCAAAATACTCACGAGGCAATTTCGAAGAGCCATGTGTAAATACCAAGTCTGGTAGTTGTATATGTGGCCTGACGCATTAAGCCGGCAGATAGACCAGAATACATGGCTAGGACACCTTCATTTTTTAAAATCGAGGATATTACGCTCACAGTTGACGTTCTTGTCCCGCTTAGCTGCATTCGATTTTTTATTAAATCTAATGGCTGCACAAAGCATGTTGCAGCCATGCTATAATTAGAAAGTATATCAATTGACGGAATCCAAATTTTTATGTTGTTTGTTACATCGACTGAGAGTTAAATAATTATCCATTACGCAAAACAAGGTATTTTGTACATTCAAATGACTTAGTTTTAAAGTGTAACTCAGGTAATAGACAACCTTAAGCTTGTGTGATTCTGAAAAACGTTTAAGAAAAACAGCTATAAATTAAATGGAAGGCCGGCCAAACTCTATTTTTAACTTGATAGATATGAATGTCGACCACTTTATCCTTGCGCATAACACTCTAATAACAATACACTTTTTACAGCAGATTTAATAATCCCCAAATAAATAATTTCTGATTTTTAAGCTACCCGATAGACATTGACAATGATGCAACATTTTAGTTGCACAAAGTGTATGACATAAACTTTCTCTCTTAACTATACAAATTTGGCATTATTCATTTGTAAGATAGAATGTATTTTGTTTAACGAAGATAAAGATAAGTTTGAAACAAACCCAGATGTTCCACCAATGAGAAACTTTACAGAATTCGGCACTGTCTTTTGGCCGCTCATTTTGACTATCTTTATATCACTCGAGTCAATCGTTTTTGTCAAATAAATAAAATTCTTAGTACGACGATGTTAAAAATATCTACAATTCGCTGTGGTACGATCGCGTTGTAATGATTTATAAAACGTTTAAAAAAATGACTTGTGTCGAGGTCAAAGTTCGTCGAAAACTGATCACGGGCACCCAAGCAGTTCGGACGAAGGATTATTAGACACTCGATGATCGACGAATTCCATTCTCTGTCTACTGACTGCAGCCCACTCAAGCCCACTGTCTGCCGTCACGAGATTGTGGAAATTTCAGCTTAATTTTAGCGACATCTTGTAGACCGACGATAGCCAGTAATACCACGGCTGATAAAGACAAGGGGTTTCAATTTCTGGCAGAGTAGAATTGCGACAAAATTGAACTATGTACCGACGCCGATAAAATCACGCTTAAGTTGTATATAGATATACATAGGTGAGATATGTGGCTCGAAGAGGTTGAATTTAATTTAAATGATACAAAATTGTCTAATCAAGGATTCCCTCCTTGCTCGATAAGTATTCTTCTTTTCCCCCGGGCATAACATCCGAAATATAGATCTATGTATCAAATATATCGTCAGTGATAAAGTTATGCCGATAACATAGGATTCGCTGCCGTTTAATAACTACCGAGTAATTAAAATGATTTTTCAAATATTCCCGCACCCACGATTAAGTCTTTCTCTTGCATTGACGGCTAAGTCTCAAATTCTGTGCTAAAAATCGGCAAGTGAATCTATAATTATGCAGATGAGAAAATTTGATGTGTTCGAAATTTGTAATGGATCATGCGCATGCGCAGAACGTATCGATACTGAACAACTGCTCTCGCTTTGCGTTTCAAGAAAGTTGGCTGTATTCATAACCTACATAACCTTTGATCTACGATTAAAAGCTCACAATTCCAAAACATTTAAAATGTAAGAAATATTAATTCAAGAAAATTGCGATTATCTTATAATTGCATGAAATACGTGTTATGAATTTAACATTCATTAGGTAAAATAAATGACTAAAACATGTTAGTAAACAATAAAAAAAAATCAGATATGCTGGCAAATAATAAGTAACGCGTGAAGATGAGACATCATTTCCATAGTTATCTGCGCGCAGATTTATAGCGCATCGGCAGATATAAGGTGCAACTATTTTGGAGCAGATTGCGAAAAGATTGTCTTTGGAGAGAGATGGAGGGATCACACAAACCACAATTGTTTAATTAACAGATACTGGGGTAGGTTTTGACGTTAACGAACTTATTCCGCTGAGATTCGGAAACAGGCTAACTCGGAAAATCTGTTGTCGAATCTCGGTTGGTTGGTTCCGGTGCCAAGCGTGGAAATTGCCAAATAGGCAATTGCCGCGCTTCCCTAATTGACGCGAAAAACTAATTACTTACTTCAACAAAATACGTCAAACCCAAGATTCCCATTTAAAAATTGAAGTTACCAGGGTGTAAAGTTAAAAGAACACATTGGACTATTTTGTAGATTTTGAACAACTGTGCGATACCAAGAGACAAGATCTTGTCTCGGGCCAATTACAAGTACGCGAGAGTAGACCTTGTATCTTTTCCGGAAAGAACAAACGGAGTTTTTCGAGGTGGTCAAATCGCATTAAAAAAGTAAAAAAAAATTGTATACATAAAAAATTTAAAAAATTAAAAAATATAAAAATTTAATCTTTCCTCGTGATACTGAAAAATAAAATACAATTGAAGATATAATTTATCAATCGAAGATTTTCACTAATCGGACGCCTATAGTTCCATCAATTTTTAGAGTTTAAAAGATCCTTTGGCACTTGTTCAAAGACCCATACAAAATTCCAACGTATCCCACTTCGTACAAAATTGAAAACTTTATTTCAGGATTTTGTTTGATTTCCCATGGAATGATCTCCTCCCCAAATTACGAATACGCTACGTATCGAAGGAATGCATATTTTACATAGTAGAATTTAACCTATAAATTAATTGGATATGTATAGTAAGTTATAGTTAAATGCAATTCCAGCTAATCATTTGTTTCTTAATGTTTATTACCTAAGTACATTCTTTGTACAGTTATGTCATACTTGGAGTTAATGTCTGTCAAAACGTGTCTATGAGACACATCTACCGAGTAAAGGACACACAAGGACTGTTATGCAACCATTTTTGTAGATATTTTAATTTTTTTATTTCTCATAATGTGACGAGTGAACGAAGGATGCCAATTATACGATGCACACTGTACAATAAGCATTTGAAAATATTTACAAATGTCTGAAAGGTTCCACGATAGTACACTGGCCTTTGTTTACTCATTCTTTTCGCTAATTGTCTTATGTTCATTAAAAAGATTAACATGCATACTAATGCAACGGTATTTCCTTGAAAAGGAAAATTATCGATACAAAGTTTTTGCAGGATACACGCGCAAGATGGGAAACTGAATTTGAGAATGATTCGAAAGAGCCTTGCCTCGTTTATTATAGAAATCCATTAACATTGATACTTTCAAGGTGTATTTACTCTCAGACAATGTAATTACAAATATATTCTGATACTTTAGAATTACACGTGTCTCCTTCGCATTTGTACAATACCAGTATATGTTTTCCACCGATATGCAATAACTCGATATTTGACGCCCTTGGAAGTGATCCATTAAAGTTTTTTTTCTTTTTTTTTTTAATGCGTGTATTGAAGACGACGTTTGAGAATGCGCAGTCATAAATTTGTCTTATCATTGCCATTTGTCTTTTCCCTGGTAGCACAAAAGGTTAAATAACTGTTTCTGTAATATTTAAGAAATATCTTTCGAAGGTCATTGCGGAGGATAAATATATAAATAAATACTTGATTTCTCTATTATGCTGGAAATGTTTGTAATGGTATAATAGTTATAATACGTGGGAACATAATTATTTGCTTGGTAATAGTTGTAATATTAAAGCCTGTAATTTTAAAGAAAATTAAAGCCTAAAGCTTTGAGGACCTTGTCCGAGGTGTACAATAAATACCTTCCTGCACATTATCAAAAATTATTATCTTTGGATACTCATAAAATTTTTAAAATAATAGGGAAACACAGTTCTGTAGTTTGATGGCCAACGTCGACGCCTCGTATGCATCGCGTTCAAGGTTAATTTAATAAATTTTACGAAAACCACACATTTTATTATTAGAAAAAATCAAGAAATGATAAAGCGTAGAACTTAAACCACTGGAATTGTACGTTTAAAAGCCCATGCGAGTCCGGAGGCTCAGAGTTAAAGTTGGATAAACTTTAATGGAATAGCATCAATCGTTTTTTCAACACCTACGTAATATTATATCTCGTGTGTCGATGGTGCACTTCCTGAAACGGGCACCAGGTTTCAAAATGTTTCTTTATACACATACAAATGCATTCAATATTAAAAATAATTTAATATTGCATTCTGATAATATTATATTATTAATATAATTATAATATTATTGCAGAGGATTATTCAAATTTAGGTTTCTGACTGTTTCGAAATAAGCTCATCATTTTCAAAACAAAGTTTTGAGGTGACAAATAATACTTACTAAATATTACCAGGAAAATGTTTATTTCGTTGGTATTTACGTTTCATGATAAGTATTTATAAAACATCGAATAGAACGTTTTGTGCTACTAAGGTGACTTTTGTTCGTTGCAGTCGGGACGAGTCTTGAGAACATTTAAATGTATTTCGATATTCTTGTTTCGTCGAACGAAAAACCATGGACGTCAATTACGTGGCAAATCGCGTCATTAGATTGTTCTCCTTGATATTTTAAGAAGTAGTGAAAAAAATAAATCTTTCTTTTAAGGCCGTCGATTTAAAGTTCTCTAACTAGTTCGGTTAAAAAATCCACGTTAAAAAATTTAATTAAGATTAGCTAAATTTTTGATAATCTGATATTTCTTTCCGTCTTAACGTAAACTTATCGCTTAATGTCGATACAGGGAAAAGGGTAGATACATATAATTATATACATCCACGAATTTACATTTTTCCGCGCGCAACGCAAACAATACGAGAGCCCGCTTCGTTCTTCTCAAATCTTCAATCCAAATCGAACCATTTCTAACGCGTTGCAAGATCATTTTCGACACTTTCAAAAATGTGTTCAAGAGATCGTCAAATACCGCGCAGCCACTCGTACGCGCGATAAACAATAATAATATTTTGTGCTTCCTGACATTACCGTACATTTTGGAATGACGAATGCTTCTCTCATGCTCGGTTCGAAGAGTGTAAAAAGTAGTAGAATACGTGAAGTAGGATAGATAACATTACGGTACGTTTAGCTTGAATTAGAAGATGAGGAGCATAGAAATAGTATAACAAAATATATGAAATATTTATAAAACAGCTGCCTCCATTGACATTTGTGAAATTGCGATATTACAATGACGATACCTGATGTGTTTTTTTTGTTTCCTCTCACCATCTACCGAGATATTGTAATTGTCTGTTTTACGAGTATTGGTCTCTCCGTTTTTATGATATTCTTCCAATGATATGATCCTTCGAAAAGATGCTCGATTTATATTTACCTCGTACTAACTTTGTGAGCGATTCGTACAATCCGTCTGCAGAGGGTAGGTTTAAAGTCGTAGTACGACCAGGAAGTGGCTGATTCCATTTGAAAAATTAAAAAAGACAAAGAATGAAATTTGTTCGTGCAAGGCATTTGTTTTGAATTTATGAATATTCTCGGGGCATTTGTCCATACGAGCCAGTTTTAGAAAAAACGAGCTTAGAGACACTGACCTGGCAAATTAAATTTTTTATTCTCAACGAGAATTTTGTATTCTCAACCAAGATAACGAATATAGCATTCTAACCAGTATTTAGTTTTATTTTCTAGTATGTTCAGTTATCAAAATACTATTGGTATAATTGCTCTTGTAAACTCCGAACTCGACTTTGTACGCAACAGGAAAAAAGGATCAGTTTGCATTTGACGCTGCGAGAATTAAAATCAGTTTTCTCGAAAACGAAGCCTCGCACGATGAAATTTTATTCTTCAATTTTGTCGTGTCTTTTCGCGTAGAATTCGCTCTCTTCTCGATTCTACTATGATTTTCGGCGCACCCTGTAGATTTGTATTTTTCGTTGAGCGTAACGAGTCGTTACCGTAGAATTTTCACAAATGACGATGAAAGATGAACAAATACAATTGTCGTGCATGGCCAAAGCCGTGCCTTATCACATATTTTCGATAGCGATTTACTATTTACACCGAATCGGTTTAAGAAGTACTTACAATCAAATGTACACTCGCAAAGTACGATTTCGTATGGTACACGCATCTCGTAATCATTTAGAGCTCTTTCTCTCTCTTTTTTTTTTTTTAATTTACGGATTTATCGGCATCGCCGGTAACGAGAAATTAACATTCTGCGTGAGGAGATACAGATGCTCGAACTACTACTTTTCGAAAACTACAATCTAATTTTGGACGTTGGTGGAGTACATCGAGATTTCTTGTGCACATTATTGCTACGCTAAAGTTTACAATTACATTTTCGTAGTGTTCTTTTTTTTAACGTCCCTCTGTTTTTGAAAGGACTCTGGAAATTTTTAAACGAATCTCTTACAACGGGGAAACAGTTTTTCGATGTTCTATAAACGAATTGCGCCACTGTGTATTTTTACATCAGAACGCTAGTAAAAGAACATACCTTGTTCCTTTTTTTAATTCGGAATCGTCGTCTTTTTTGCATTTCCGATTAATTATATTTTTTCGACGGTTCACCATTACTTCTCGATTATTCTGTATGGGACTGGAGAAGCGTCGTGACGACTTAAAGGAAATAATTTTTGCTAACTAGGTTTAATCAATCACAGCGACACGTACGTGCATGGAATGATATAAGCAAAATTCTTTTGAAGAAAAATAGGTTTTGATGTTACATATTTACATCGATCATCGAATTTCAAGTATTCGCATCGGAAAGGTGTCGTTGAAAAATACATTCGATTTTCCGGTGGATATCAAAGATCAATTATTTATCGGACCAAGAACGTCGTACGATAGAATGGCGCAGTAAAATTTTTTTCGGAATTCGAGTTTAACGATCGCGTTTGTGCGCCCAAATGGAGTTTGGGTTAGTTTTTAAGTACACACAGCGTAACAAACATATAGTCCGAACAATAATTTGAGACTACTAGGTTTTGTCGCCACCGTCGAACAATCTTTTGGAAGTCAAATTCCACAAATATTATTATACAGGGTGTCGGAGGGTTAAACGATAAAATATGCGGGAGTACAATATTTCCATAAACGTATGTTTGAAAAAGATATCTATCTTAACTTTGAGCATTCCATTCTTCAAAAATTTTGTTTTTCCTATTTTTTTTCTCTCTATATAGCTAATATAAAATCCATAATGGTATCTTTACTACATTATCATAAAACGGTTACATTTAACGAAATACTATTGATGAGGTCAACGTTACTCCAAGTTTGGGTAGCGATTGTCCTGCAGCTTTACAATTTAAGTGAAGCATCTTATGGATTTTGTGCCTATTTTTTCATTAATGATCTAGAAAGTACATTTAATTCAACAAAAGTGCATCAATCTTACAAGAACTCTAACTAGAATTTTTTCAAATACTCAAAGCTCACTCGAAAAATATCACTACAAGCGCTTGCTTTACCAAATAGACATTCGGCACGAACTCTACGCGTCAGTGATCTTGCGCTTGCGCGTCACGCGAGTCCCTGCGGTCCCAAAGGCCGCTCTCTCGTGAGACGAAGAGTTAGAGACAGACGTATTCAGTTTTCCCACGTAAAAATCCTTTTACACTTATCCGATCCGGATCCGGTCGGATTTTTAACGTTCCGAATGTTGAATTCACGTACATCCGATCCGAGTCTGATCCGATTTTTACGGTAGCGGAAAAGGACGTGGTGTGTTTAAATCTTAAGTATAACTGTATAGTTAAACAACATGAGTAAATTTGACGAAAATGAATTAATTATGATAGCCCTGATTCTTGATGAATGTACTTGAAGACGTACTTTATCGATCCATGATTTATGGAAAAAAAGCGAAGAAGGTGAATTTGCGAATTTATATAAGGAACTCAGGGTTGATAAGCAAACATTTAAAACATTTTTTTGAATGACTCAGTATTCATTCCACATTCTAGTCGGAATAATAGAAAATAACATAAAAAAGCAGGAGACTCTTTATAGAAAACCAATTTCTCCTAGAGAAAGGTTATCAGTTTGCGCACATCTCAAAATCGGCAACACCGAAAAACGCCTATACTGTTTGTTGCTCACTCACGCACACACACATACATACTCTCCTTCGTCGCCAACCGTCGATAACCGTCGTCGAAGACTCAATATTGTCGTTTGACAAAACGAAGGCGGCACGGCAAAGCATTGTGTATTTGTCAGTTGCGCCCGAGCTTGGACAAAAAATCGGTCACTGGCAATATTTTTTTGGTCGGAGAGGACTTGGAAAACTCGGAACGAACCCGGATAGGATGTGTGTGAATCGACCTATATCTTTTTGATCTGAGAGAGCACGGAAACTCGGACCAGACTTGGATCGGATGCGATTGAATACGTATATTGAAAAACAAGGCGTTCATATTTTTGAGTACAATATCGGACGCAAATGCCTTCCCAGGTCGTAAATACTATCACCCTTAACGCTCTTGTTAACGGCCGGTATCCGACAGAAAAACGGCAGTTAACAATAGCCCTAATGGTGGTACTTTTTACGACCTGGGAAGGCATTCGTTTCCGATAGTGTACACGGATGCCCTGAGGGATCGGACTCGGAACAGACCCGGATCGAATAAGTGTAAAAGTATCTTAAAAGAGAGTATTTCCGAGCATACGCTAGGACTCAAAAGTTCGTGAACGTTATGACGTTTGACGTAGAAGCAAATTGCGGAAAATTGTTACCCACCTACCGATTTATGACTGGTAATAGAGGTAATAGACAGAACGGAATGGAACCGATCGACTGTCAAACTACTTTGAAGTTCGTTGTGCGTTATGGTGTGAATACACAAATTAGATTTGTTAAGAACATTTTAATAATAATACAGGTGTATCTTCGCGGCACTACTCACTCCGCGAATTTGAGATTAGCTGAATAATGGAAGGGTTGATTGTTGACCACAGAAATCAAAATTTGATTTAACAGTTGGTCCGTAACATTCCGTTTTGTCTGTCTTTGTCAGATACAAATTGGTAGATAGCTAACAATCTTTCAAAAAACTTCAAAGCGTTCGCGATCTTTAGGATCCAAGCATACGTTTATAGAGAATTTGTATTTTATTTCGAAATCCTCTGCGAATCTTTAAAATCGTGTCGTTTAATTCCAAGACATCCTGTATAAAAAGGGGAAGCGCAAAATAAGTATGCATAAACTTTACAAGCAACACATCGCGTGTATCTACGGATTCGAAGTATCGAATAACAATAGTTTCGTTCGGCAGTGAGGTATGCCAGGTAATACATTTTTTAAACTGCTATTATATCAATTATTTCCAAATTTGTAATTTCAAGGGAGATGTACGATATACGCAAAGAAGTCGCTCGATTTATCAGCATTGCAATTGACGAAATTTTGACTAACTGAAACGTGTATGGAAACGTTTGAAACGTTGCTTTTCATCAGTTCTTCTTTTTTTTCAATTATGATTTCGACTTTTCGCGTGCCGTATCCCAATTGTCTGCGTTTTATCCTGGCATGTTTCTGTCAATGCTCAGCTGTCGAAAGGATCGAACTTCAATGAACGGGTTTCCGGAAGTCTGCGCAAAGTACTGAACGCTTGATAAACGGAAGCGTTGTCGGCATCTCCGGCGCTGAATCGGTGTGACAGTTTGTTATCGGGATCCCAAGTAGAATTCGTTGGTCTGTACGAACGGGGAATGTGCTGCTCTCCGCGATTACTTCCGACGACGAAATTGTCATGACCTAAAATTCATAATCCAACGTATTTTCTTGAACTATTTTGATAATTGTATAATTTTGTAACTATTTCTAACCCAAAAATTCGTGTTATGAGAAATTGTTGTCCAATCGTTGTTTCTTTAAAATTTCAAAATTTCAGCAAACGACAGTACATTTTCCAATTTTCTATTAACAAATATTTGATTATCTTATTAAGAAAATACTTGGCAATGAAGAGAAGGGAAATAGATACTGGAAGGATGAAGAAGAAAACAAATGCAGAATGTGCGAAGAAAATAAAGAAACACTAGACCATTTAGCAAGAGAATGCAAAGGAATGAAAAGGACAAACAAAACGATATACGAAATACTGAAAGACACAGGAGAAGGAACGGAATGGATGAGGGAAGTAATAAGTATAAGGGAACAAAAACAAAAAGGAGAGACGGAAGAAACGGAAACCAATACAAAGTAGATAAAGGAAAATATTGGGAAAATCAATCAAATAGATTAATCAGTATATAAGATATGAATATATAGAGTGTAATAGATTTGTAAACCCCTTTCAAAGGCCGAAAGGCAAATGAAATAAACGAATACTAACTATTAAGAAAATACTTAAATTTAAATGATCTGATTCATCATTTGATTTTAAAAAAGAGTTTGTTAGTCCGACTGACAATTTATAAAAATATAGAAGAGTTGCTCGCCCCTCTAGTTATGAAATTGAAAGACTATGAATATTCAATGTGATTACCTGACGGGGTCGGTGATTGCGGTGGTGATCCGACTAAAGGTGACAAAGGTTCATACGGGGGTGGCGCAGGAGAAGATGGCGATGGTGTCGGAGATGGTGGGCATGGTTTTGAAAGGTTCTCTGGATCTACTTCGAGAATCCTCAAAACTTTCTGAGGATTCGCCCGAACCCAGGATTCGAACAGATCGACGGGCCAATCCGTTTGCGTGGATGCATCGCACAATCTTTTGGGGGGATCCCAACATATCGCATCCGGAGGATGTGACGAACTCCTCGCTAAGACTCCGCTTCCGCGACTCGCAGGTGTTGGTAAATTTGGATTGCTTTGCGGCGAACATGCTAGCATTTGTAGAGCATGGATAGCGTTTCTCACCTATTTCAATAAAACGATGAATTTTTCTTAATTCATATTTAATCGCTTCAAACGACTTAATCAACTGCCTTGTCATCTGAACAAATATATAAATTGTATAGCATTTCGTGTAAACATTTTAGATCTGGTTTCAGGTGTTTATTGTTCTTCAACTTTTTATGATTGCAATTGAAGTTTAATCTGTCAGCACGACATTTCAGAACATCTGATTCTCCGAGTTCGTATGCCGTAAAAGCGCAGCATGTAAACGGGCTTTTAGGAACCGAAATTATGACTCTGCGTTAACTTTCCCGTCGATAACTTGGAAAGTGATTGCGCTTCCTTTATGTCTCTTTTTTAACGGGCAAAGTAAGTACTACAAAATCTCCTACTTTTGTTCAGGGAATAACGTAAACTTTAAATTCTGTAATTAAAGAGTTGATATTCAGAGAAAAGTATACCTCGCAACTAAGGGTGGCTACGTCTTGATGTAACGTGGAAAATTGTGTATCGAGTCTTTCAACAGAACCTCGAATATGATCCTCCATTGAATCTTGAGCGATCACTTGCGCTGCTCTGCCTCTTGCTAAGACTCCTCTCCCGGGCCTTCTTCCTTCGCGATAGTCATCTCTGTTCGGTAGAACACATTTCAACAATTGTAGATTTTATTTATTGTAAATTCTTTGACTGTGCCACGCGCCAACTCAAGAAGGTTCTCGTTCTTGGACATTCAATTAATTTAATCATTATTGAATCAGAGGCGGCTAACAGAGTACAAGTACCCCGCCGTCTACACCGTCACTTTCGTTTCCCCCACTACTATTCTCTCCGATGCACGTCATCTAACAAAGAAAAAGATAGCGCGCAATCGCGTATCGTAGAGGACAGGTGCGTTCGTTTGTTTTATACAAAGCGCGTTGTGGAACGGCGGGAGACAGAAAGATTCCCACAAACAACGTGATAGAGTGTCGCAGGAGATGGTAGCCAAACCGAGCTGCCTTCCCCTCACGGGCTCTTCTGAGCCCGAGTTAGCCGCCTCTGATTTAAATTATCCATCGTGTATTATCAAAAGAAACTCATATGGTCCCATTTTAGTTAATCGAATTATATTTTGTGCCAAGTTAAAACAAATAGATCTTTGTTTAAAGCTTGTATTGTTACAATATCGGAAGTATCTCTCTTGTGGATCGTCACGATTTGCTCTTGTTCAAGGCGTACGTATACGCCTTCCGTAGGTAAAACGTTGAGCACCGTATTGTTATTCTTAAATAGTATTTCCTATTTTTAAGTGTGTTTTATTAAAGGAAGGAAGTTCGTGTAACAAATTGCCCCTGGGCCCAAATGTTGAAATTACGCCACTATTGGAAACAAGAGAAGTAAATTACCTGAATTTTGCGTGCCGCGGACTCGAGGTGTGTAAAGGTGATTTATTCGCTGGTGATAACGGAGAAGTTTCGCCCTCTTCCGGTACGTTCTCGTCGTCCTCGCTGATAGATGGCAACGTCAATGAGGGCCCATTCATATCGGATTCTTGCTGAAATTTCATTAAAAAATAGTCTCAATCGTTGTTTCCAGTTCTCGAACTTCTATTTTAAATATCCACGAAATTACCTCTGCTTCGTAACCCTCGCGTAAATTATAAGTGAGGTCGTGTTGTATGTCGTTTGCAAATTCATGCTGGTACTCGGGATATAGTCGAAGTACCTCGACTAGGCCCTGCATGTTTATGTATTTTAAGTCACAGTAGGTTAACGCTTTCACGTCGCAGCTTGATTTCACCACAACGTCATTTGACCCTGATCCACCTGTTCCCCCGCCGTTGCTCCCGTGTTGTAGGTGAACACTAATGTCACACCCCACTAGATCACCCTTTCCTTTAATGGAAAAAGAGCTTACTTACTTATAATCTCAAAAATAATGCGCATAAAGCCTCGTTGGCACGGACCAATATGCGACCACTGTCGGTCCACTGCTGGACCACTATTGAACTGCTATCATACCACCGCAATAATACCACGATCATTCCACGTTTTCGAGGTGAAATATTTCAACAGCCGTTATACACTTTTTCAATGCTGGTCCATAATACAATAATTAATCTCTATTAATATAGAATAAGGTGACTAATTTCTGTATCATAGACTTAAATTCTACGTATGGGTTTTCTCTTATTTACCGATCCATACGACGAGTACGGTGGAATGACGAAACCTTGTGGGGCTCACCATACACAATATTGTAAAATTACATTTTCAATGTACAAAATTGACATTAACATTGGTTTAAGTTAACCAAAGTAAAATGGAGATCGATTTCAACTTTTCCTCACTTTCATACCGTAACCGTTAAAGTATTTCATTCCCAGAAGCTGTTATGTAGCGGTCCGTGCGAAAGAGAGCAACAGTGGATAGAAGATTAAAATTCTACTAATAATAAAACGTACGTGCAGCTTGGTCTACTCTGTAAGATGTTAGCAGCAAGTATATACATTCATGTTTGCATCTATTACTCCGATAATAAATCAAATCAAATCATGTCTAACTTTAACACATTCCCTACCAATTTACAATTAAGAATCTCTCTATGTAGATAACGAATCTGTCTTTTGTACTCCGACACAATGTGGTCTGGTTTTAAAAATCAAATCGAATAGGACATCTGTTTTGATTATTGTTCAATCCCAAGTCCACCCTTCTTAGTAGGTCGAATATATGAAGAATTTAAAGCACAAATAGATCAAGTCTATTTTCTTATTTTCCATTGATTTGCGTGTAATCTTTTACAAACCTTCTTATGTACTATTATAAAAATATAACTCCAACTTTGTCTGTCTGTCTGTCAGAATGATAATTTGAAACTTAAAAATTACTGTGCGACTCGATTTCCACGATTTTTACAAATCTTTTTCCATACTATTCGGCATCTTTGTGGGAAGATTTGTTATCCTGTATGTTACAAGGAATCGCTTATGTAGCGGTTTCTTGCGAACGTGTTAAAGATGTACAGCTTAGAAGTACATAATGACCGTAATGTTTTCCTCGTATACTTGCTCGTACCTAAGATCGCGACCACCATATTATTCTGCACAACCTCCATGGAACCGTTACATAGATAATAGATATATGACAGCGCATCCCCTTTGTGAATGAGATATTCGCCCGGGGCGCAGAAATTGCTTCTAATATGTAGCGACAGCAGTTTCAGACAGCCTTGAGACGCGGCTTCGAATATCGGCAAATTTAAGATTTCACGGTGTAGGTGCATTGAAACATCTCCCCTGAGCTCCTCCGGGAACAACTTGAGGGTCTAAAAGGATTAAAGTGTATCGTTCGATTAAACGTTCACCGATCCCCGAATAACGATATCCTGCTGAATCTATGTTACCTCGTGTATGTCGATACCGTGGTTCAAGGACCACATGGTCTGAAAGTAGTCTTGCATTCGCTGTTTGAGCTCTTCCGGGATCTGATGCAGGACTAAAAAATCTTTCAGATCCCTTAACTTGGTTTGGTAAAGAGATCTTCTGGAGTACATTCTTTGAATGATCGCCGTCACGTTACCAAACACCACAGCGTGCATCAGAGCTGGATAAACGATACAAGTCATTTTATAATTACAGTTTGGAAATTTAGGTCCATATCTCACTGCCGGACGCTTATTAATCCGCAAATGCAAGTACTTTTAATCTTGGAAACAGATGGTCCGCGGGAATTGCTTAATAAATATTTTTTGTCAGTTGTAATCAGCATTGCAACTTGTAAGATACTTATACTTATTAAGTGATTTCCGGAGAACGTTTCTTTCTACCATTAAAAGTAGTAAAATTTACAAGTGTAATATGTATATTTAGCAATTCATTGGCGCCTGTTAGAAGGCAATCTGCTCTACAGTGCGACTCATACATATACCCAAGATAATTACAAGTATGGGGTTTCTTATCGAAACTGTTATTTGTGCTCTAGTTAACGAAGTATTAACCGAAGACGATTGATAATCGCAGAACAGATCTGGGAAAAACTTGCTCTGGGAGCAAGCATGAGTCATCAGCCTCCTCTCGGGCTATCCCCACTATAACTCCCGGTGCGTGTCTCAGAGTGAGACAGGTATAGCGCTGTCTTTCTTTTCGTTCGTACGGCGTGCATTTAAAAGCTGAGGGGTGGGGGTATCGAAAGCGCGTGAGGTGAGTGCGTTTCCCCTCAGTCGCCCAGACCTGTCACAGAAGAACGCGGTACAAAGCTCTCATTGGCTATCGTTTCCATTAATATCTCGTCAACTGGATTGAACCAAACATTTTCAGTATGGAAAAACCTACTTGAAATTATCCCACGCATCGCTCTCAAGTACAATGCAACATTTATGAGACAGCCAGTATGAAAGTTAATATTCATGAGAATTTCATAAAATCTCTAAGATGTGCTTATTCCGTATCAAAGTCCAATACTATAACAATCTCCTTTTGTTTAAGTTTCCTCTGCAGTCAGAAAATCTTTCGCGAATATGTATATACGTATACTACATCGCACGCCTCATTAATACTGTATTAATAAACATTGATTATGAAAGTTCATTTAAATTAATTTATCCGTGCATTATTTATTGTTTGAATTAATTTGAATTTATTTAAAACTCACTTCGTAGTCAAATTATCAAATTACACTCACGATCAATATCCACTAACGTTCAAAACAATTTAGTTCATTTAAATGACTGATTGAACTTTAAAACGTCATGTCCCGAGGCATTGTAATTTTGTACGCGGGCAGATTTACCGAGATCTCAATGATACATCACGCAGTACTTAATATTGTTTATTGCAAATGTAACCCAAATTTATTTTTTGTTAATTAACACCGCTTCGATATAGAATATATGCAAACTCGGGGAAACGCAATAAGCGGCCAGTAATCCTTGGATAAATTTATCCAGCGCTCCATGATCGATGATTATTCACTAACCGCCAATGAGCATCGTGCAAATGGAGAAGAATTTCTCGGAGAACGTGTTGGCGGAAACATTTCCAAATCCCACGGATGTCAAGCTACTGCAGGTGAAGTACAGTGCCGTGATGTAACTCTCCGCGTGCGTTACGTTTAACACGGAAATCTTTAATCTCTCCGCCAGAGTGTGAATCCATCCTGAAAAATAATTACAGGCTATTAAATTTAATTGAGTGATTAAAATAATTGTATCAAAATTTAATAACGTAATTAAATTGGAATAATCACGATGAGCAATAACAACAGCACCGCCGGAAGAGAGTGTTACGAAAATTTCTGTGCAAGGAAAAATTGATTCTTTAAAAGTAGCGGTTACAAACTTTTTGTTTGGTGGCACAGTGAAATCATTAAACGTAATTCAAAATAACAAAATCTGGTACATAACGAAATTTTTTCGACGATATTCACATCGTTTGTAAGTAACACCAGATTGTAGCCAAAAATTTTAATAAACCGGTCTTGCAAAATTCTCGTCGGTATCTAGAATAATAGGAATTCGTTAACTGAACAATATTTTTCAATAGTGATTAAATAAACTTCATCGGGAAGGGCTCAAAAGCGTTGCGCCCTTTGATTATCTCAAAAGCGAAGAAGAGAAACAACTATCGGACAAGTATCGGTGTGAAAAGTGCGAAGTAGTTTTACTTGTTCAAATACTATCGTACCATATAAAATAAGTAATCACCACCTGTGTAATTATCAATACCACATAAGTATATACATACGTAATATCATTGAGATTTATTTTTTCTTACGCAATATTTATTATATATTTGTTTCAGCTTTTTTTATTACAGGGCACCGAAATTTGTATGATCGGCACAGGACATATGTACGAATTGAAATATGACGTTTTTCTACTTAAATATAATGTTACGGATGCATCCGTCGAACCGAATTTTTCGGTTCTTGAATATTTACTTGGCGACAAGAAGGCGCCTTCATAATTTTATTTTAAACGCATAGAGTATTATAGTGTTCTTCTTCCCTTAAAACGGTCACGAGTCGTCTGCAACGGATCCCTCTTACGTAGATATCCCGAGTGCCCTACGACCCCTCTCTTACAATACTCTTTCACTCACTTGCACTCTCACCCTCTCTCTCTCTGTCTAACCTATCCATAGAGCCGTGCACTATACTAACCTACCATATCGATGCATCCCTGCTTCAGTTACGTCACCTTCCCTACACCTTCCCTGTATGGCCACAGCAACTTCCCACTACCAAACTTTGGTCCTTATCGCAACCTCCCCTACACCGAGAGACCTATATAAGACGAGGTTTTCAGGTACTCGCGAGTTCTTCCTAGTTAGACTTTCGAGCAGTACACAGCGATATTGGACTAATTCCTCTTGAAGCATTATTTCAACCATAGAAGCGTACGCGTTTTCTTACGGCAGTTTAAAACTCGCTTAGTCTTGAATTTCCCCCGTAATACTTAGGCGTTAGAGTCAACTCGAAGCTTAGGTTTTTGACTATAACGTACAAAGGAGATCGTAAATCGTTACTGCTCAAGGGTAAACCTCGACTCACTAAGTACGGTTATATTATATTCTATTATTTCTTTTCTTTGTCTACTATTACACAGAACACTAAACAAATACTGTAAATGGACCAAACACTTTTTTTATTGTAAGTTTTTTTTGATTTAAGAATATACCAAAGAATATTTTGAATTTAAATTCGATTCAAACTTCATTTATATTAGAATAATATCTTTCCTCACGAATATATATATGTATATGTATAAGAATAGAAGCGCCGAGTAACGTCCCACAAACTATTCACTCTTACCGCTCGAAGTGAATTAAATAAGTTACGAGTTTTCAATATTGCGTTCTACGACATAATATAGAAACAGAACGATAACACTTGGGCAGCCAACCCAGTAGTATTTCAGGATACTGGTGCACTGTTTTCAGGTTCATTATCGTAGAGACATATCTTAGAAAAACGGTAACATTACCATACCTTTGGCGCAAATTAGAATCTAGACGATATTTAGCTTGGGCTGCAAACCGGAGACTTTCGGGTATTTGTGCACTGTTTTCAGGTTGCATATCGTAGTTAGGCGCGTACAGGAATTCGAACGATAATAGCTTGAGCTGCACACGGAATACTTTCGGGTATTCGTGCACTGTTACAGGTTATTGTCGTAGCTTTGCGCAATCTAAAATCAACACGGTATCGGCTTGGGCTGCAAACCGGATACTTTCGAGTATTCGTGCACTGTTACAGGTTGATAACCGTGGTTAGGCGCTAGTAGGAACGATATTAGCTTGGGCTGCAAACCGAATACTTCCTAGTATTCGTACACTGTTACGAGTTAATACCACCCCTAGTTACGTATATTAGAAAACGGTTTGGGCAGTAAACCCTGTACTTGAGGGTGCAGGTGAGCTGTGTCAGATTGTTTGTCTACTACTTCCATATTTAATTGTCGATGCCAAGACATATCATCGAACGCGTTTAAGAAACTCGCCCGGCTCGTAACAATAATTTTGATAAATTAATCATAAGAACAGTATTTTTCATTCTGCCTTATGATGCAAGTGGATTCATTTTTCTAAATCGTTCCCGAAAAGCAACCCGATGCAATGGAGGCTTACCGATACAAAGACCGAGATACCGACAGAAATTCGCATTTCCCACGAATCCACCTGACGAAACATTTTCGAAAATACCGCACACGTTCACGGAAATCCCAGGTTTGAGCTTCTGAAAGCCGGCGGAATTTTCTATACACATACTCGTAAATCCATTGAATAGCGCGGAAACGGAATGCAAGACCGGCACGTTCCTAAGGTGGATAACAGATGGAATCCCTCTACGTTGTATCACGACATACGGTGCACTCGATATTGTGCACGTGCTTGGTCGCAATTCCGATTGAATTTATTCTTGTTTTAATTACGAGAGACCCGATTAATTTGCGCGATACTAATTAAGCGGCAACCGGTATTACAATTGTACGGCCGGCGGCTAAATTACGGGAATACGGTTTTCCTTAAGAGAAAAGTTTGCCTAACTAAAGTATAACTCGAACTTTCCGGAATTGAGCAGCGCTCTTCAATCAAAAACCAAAGCACGAAAAGGAGTCCTTTGAAATCGGACGCGAGAGGGCAATCTGTGTATCTCGCGAATGTGTACACATGCATACATATATGTATACATGCGATATGGGAAAACTAATGCGTCCCAGTGCAACAGGCTGGTCTGCGCTTTAACTTACGACCTTGCGTTTTTGTTCAAGGGAAAGGGGACGGGACAAAATATCAGGATCAAGGGCAATTCGGAACGTATTAATATCGGTAAAAATAGATGTAAATATAAATAAAATAATATAAAGTAATAAATACACCGAAAGCGTAGGACTGCCTTTGTCCGAAGGGTTTTACGCAGTTAATAAAAGTTCTTCCGAATCGGAGAGAAACTTTGAAGATTCGATAATGGAATCTTACAGAAAGCATAAAAGATACAAGGTTTGGTTCTCGCGTACTTGTACTTCGCCCGGGACAAGACCTTGTCTCTGGATTTCTTCGTTCCTTTGAATAATTTCTCAACAGTGTTTTCTGGGCACCAAAACTGTATTACGTTTCTAAAGTAGTACTGTGTTCTGATAATTTCTATGAGTAATTTTCTGTTACAGCGGAAGGTTGATTATCAGAACTAATTGGGAGAGACTTCCTTTCGGATAGTACAATTGATCGTCGGAGAAATAACTGAATTCTCCACTTTTTCCATGGGAATCCAAATATCTTTTTTTCATATCACGTTTTATTTAACTAATTACGGTCGACAGAAGGTGGTTGGTTTGTTTGCTAATAAGAGACGGTGAATCCCACATAACGTGTTCCGTCGTATTGCTTATGATGCTTCTAAACCGAGTATCTCCTATTTTCAGTTAGCGAGAGGGTGAATCAGGCAGCCCGAATACCAAGATTTAAGTCATTTCATGCTAAATATGAATTTACAGGCGGAATATGAATAGCCGAGAGACACGATTAACTGGGTCCTCTAATATTTCCTTATCACGCGATCTTTCGAAGCATTAAACCATGGAGGCACTTACATCACGGTGGCCCGAAGGAAATGTAATCGTCGTGTTTATACGTGCGAGGGAAAGTCAATTACTTACCGAGATCCCACTCATCGTCGTTCCTTAGTCTTTCCTTTTCGGCAATTACGAACCAGACGCAAGCGAGCCAATGGGCTACCAGGATGAAAAACAGCATCAACATGGTCAGAATGACGGCACTGTATTGCGAGTACCTGTCCATTTTTTGAAGCAATCGTGCCAGCCTCAGTAGTCTCGTCAGTTTCACCAAGTGAATATTACCGTGGCCCGATTCCTGCGAAGAAGGCATTTATGTAATTAATAAAATTGTCGTTAAGGCGGAGTCCACGCGATCGTTGAGTTAATGGACATTACAGTGGCCTTGCAACCGTTTTGTCGTGTCGAATAACGTGGTAAAATTCAATTGGTCCGTTTACAACGAGATAAAAAGAAATTAGAAAGAATACAGGTTGTACCGTTTTTATGTTGTTCAATGTACAGATGGGAGGAAAGTTCTGATAATTCTGTATTTTGCTATTTTTGGCATTGGCATAATGTTTCTTTGTTAATTCTAATGATTTTATTGAATTTGTTGTTTAATTTTGGTCCTGAATGAGCTTTAGTTATTTGTTTATGTTCAGTTGTGCTTACGTTATGTTTCGTGAAAGAGAACGTATCGAGTTGCAAAAGTCGGGAACGAAGACGGTCGACATTGTTCGAGCGATTGGTTTCAAACCAGCGGGTAAACCCAATGGATTACTCCGTGTGTAAGTGTATTGAAGCTAAAGGAGGCAATTTTGAGAATTTGTTGCAAATTTTTTTGCTTAGAGTTATGTTTCTTGATCTAATAAAAGTTATTATTCCTTTAGTTGAATGAATTTATTTGTTTATGCAGTATTCTTATACTGTTGAAATTTGTGGAAAAATTATTAGAACTTTCCTCGCACCCTGTATGTATACTACGGCATAAGACACTTTGTTAGAATCCCTCATAACCACAGCCCAGAGTTTCAAGCTTATTATTCGCAGAGTTTCTGTTAATAGTATCCGCATAAATCATTGAAAATATATGAAGAATATAAGAATTTATCAAGTTTAACGATCGTAATAATAATGAGTGATGTAAAACGACGTAGTCGATCGGAATTAAACAAAGTTTGTTGAATCAACAAACTTTAATTTTAACTAACAAATTTTAAAGGGAAAGGGGGGAGGGAGGGTACCGTTATAAAAATTATTCGAAAATAATTATTGAATACATCAAATGCAAAAATGTTCAAAAAACAAAATAAACCGACGTTTCGCCGACGAAGGCAAACTGTGTTTTTTTTTTATAATTGTTGCCCTTATTGTTAGTTCAATAAATTTTGTTTAAATTTATTTGTTTAAGACGTATTTCACATCACACAATATAGAGAATATTAACAAAAATCGGAACCACGAAGGGTTGAAGGAATGAAAATGATTTATCGAAGCAAAATTAATGTTTTTAAATAACCAGTACGTTAGCTTGACATTCAATGGTGAACATAGCCGGGGTTACTACACGATGAATACATAAGTAACAATAGAAACACAGTTTGGAATGGAATGGTGTCAGAAATATATTTGTATTTGGGTTAATTAACATTGGATTTCCACACTTGTTATTAATACTGGATGTATTGCGAATTATATCAGGATTGTTTTTATTTTAAAATTGTCATCATTCCGGCTCTATTTAGAAAGTTTAATGAAATTTTCCGTAGTATGCGTAATTGTACGCTCAAGAACTGAACAGCAATCATCATTTTTCATACTTTCGTGCTTTCCAAGTGCTCCATCGCGTGGTAATATTCTATTCGTCTTTTGTCTAAAGGAAAGTACCAAAATCGGCGATTTAAAAACGTCCCTACACTCTTTTACCTATACTTATTCTGGCACGAGTAGATACAGGACCAATCGATTCATGTTTCCAAATGTTTAAAGCGGCGCCCCCTTCTCCCCGCCAATGCGTTCTCGCGAATTGCCCTACATTTCCCTAATTTCACCTTATCAAGGAATGCAGGAGGTAATAATTCAGAAGTGTGTACACGCGATAGAGGTAGAGTCGCATGCTAGATTTCCGCCTCCGATAACAATGGACATAATTACGAGTCCTTACAAACTTACGACGAGGGAGTGATTGTACCATTCATCCGCGCGATGGTACATCATTGGATGAACATCCGGATGCATCATTCGTGCCTCAGGGAGAAATCGGTATGTCGTTTCGTGCCTAATAATATATATATGTCGACCTTCGGCAAACGAACTCCTATTCACGGCTCGCTTTTCTTGGCAACAAGCGGGCGGAACTTTTCACATGCGTTGATTTATAAGAAGAGAGACAGAGAGAGAGGAGAACAAATTTTTGTGGCAAACTACAGAAAGTTATGTAGTATACCTCCAGATTAGTCCCGACCGGAAGTGTATAAAAGGTTGTGCCCACGTCAGAGGATATTGGCTTCAAATGGATCAGAAATTGTTACTTAAAACAAGTTGGTTCGCTTATTGTGTGGTTATTAATTTCGTTTGTTGAAAATAATCGTGTTATAGTATAGATGAATATTCATACATAAATAAAGATAATAATTAACCACCTTAATATGAATACGTAAACGCATAAGCAAATGAAAATACGAGATTTGTTCAAAATGTTTAGGACGTAAAAATATTATCGTCAGTGCGATAATGGTATTGTGTGATGGTATGGTATTGTTATAATCAAAAATGATAGGTATAATTCTTCAATTTCCACTGAATGTTTTAATGTAAATCTGAAACTGGTGTCTGATCCCGCGGTCAGTTAAAACTGTGTTCGATAGAGTCGAGCTGTATTTACACGTTTGACGCATCATTATGTTCAAAATCAGGGCCGCATTTATACTTTTGGAGGTTCTCGCCGCTTCAAATAGTCAACTATACACATCTTTGTCGCGTTATTGAAAATGATGATAACTCAATTTAATAATATAAAAATGCTGGTTTTCATATTCTTGTTATTTAGGAGTAAGGTTTTGTCATACGACCCCATGAATAATGAGGCCCCAACTTGCGCCTAAACCTTTTACTTTGTAATTGCCAGTTTGTTCTTAACTTTCATAATGAAGATTTTTCTTTTGAAAAATATTGAAAATTGACAGATTTGGACATAGCGGCGTCGCGCCAGCTTTGCGCAACGTCTTAAAGGGATTTAATATATTGCAAGATTGCGTGAGAAAAGAAAACTCGAAGGAAAAGCAGGCATTGTTACGTATAATTCGTAGAACAATAATACGTAGAATTTGGGGCAACCCACGCACGAAGGGGGGACAGAGCAATTTTGCAACGTCGTTCCGTACCGCTCGCAAATAACATCATAACGTCAGATTATCTGGATTGTCAATGACGGGACCAGCGCACCGTTTTATGATCGCATGATACGATTTGAATTTCATCGATCGTAAAATCAACGTTATTAAACATTTGAAAACGTTGGAAATTATTTATAGTTCCGTTTTATTTCATACTCAATGCTTCGTGCAAACGTATATACAGCTGAATTGCTCGAGACTCCTTCAACGATTCAAGGTTTTATTTCCATAAACGGTTAAGGATGAACGGATGACAATTGATTATGACCTTCGTTCTAGAAGGTCATTGGGATTCATTAATTTCAGGGGCAATGACGTGCCAAACGAAAAAACCCGTTTCAATTCGATTGGATACAGTTTTAATCTGACGTTGAGATAAGGTACAGGCTCGCCGTTTGCCTTGAAACCTTTAGATGGTGTGCTCTCCAAATCAGGCCTTTTCTTGTGCGACGGTTTTGATGGGGGTTTATTTGATTGGCGTCGGTAAGTTTACCACCCCAAGTCGAGCTTACAGGTTACGATCGATGGATTTAAGCAGAGGATCTATTTAACTCGTGGTAGAAAGTTAAAATTATTTATCCTTTTCTTATTTTTTAAAAATATTCTTATTGACAAAATTTTGATTACTAAGCAGATGGGACAAATATTTTCGAACAAAATAGTTGTGAAGTGCACGGTTGAACTCGAGGAGAATTCTGTCAAACAGCAATTGTACACGAACAGAGAATGCTCGTATAGTCGTTTTATTGACTAGGATGTTGATTTTGGGGAAATAGTAATGTGCCATGAAAGCAGATGTTGCGGTTTGAGGGTGTTTTCATGGTCTGGTCAAGGACCAGAAGAAACATTGATCGTGTTCATGATCGGGACATAGAATCCGGATGGCATTGTCTTTAACGGATGTTCGCGGGGGATTCCTATGTTTTAAAATAGAGCTTCTATAAGCTCCCGTTGCGTAAAATCAGCATTGTGCTACTTTTCCAGAAATATTTCACAACTCTGAAAGATATTTTCGTGTCCGATATTCTCTTACAATATTAGAAACGGTAACAGTAACGCGGAATAAATATTAACAATGGGAAAAAAGGATTGAGTTTAGGGTTTCTAGTGATCCGATGGGACAGTTCGGTGATGGCGACGTCGCAGTGGATTGGAGGGAATAATATTAGTTTTAGGTTAGGTATAGCAATAGCTGCTGTACTTCTATTACAATATTTTTCGTTCCGGAATTTTTTTCACAGACTTTGTCAGGTAGAGGGGAAATATAGTCACCCGTAGAAAGTATACTCAGGTAGGTACGAGCACATAAAAAGGGGAGGGGGGATGGTTGGTCCGAACCCCATCCCTGATATAATCATAATTATTTTCTTGTAATTAATTCCTGTGCGTTTCACTGATGGCAGACCTATCCGTTCGCATGAATACAACCAGTATTTCTGCCCACAAAAAAAAATTGGAGGTGGCAATAATATGAGCTAATAAAGCTGGATGCAAACAGTCATAAAGCGAAGGTCGGTTTAAGTAGGTTCATAACTTTGCAATTCGATGCTAATGCGAACGTTGCCGGGCATTATGACATATAGAAGTTGAGAAACATCCTATCGAACTTTCCGCAATATACCAGCCAATACCGTAGCAATATCTGCGCGTTAAGATGATCCCTTTCATATAGATACGAACTTACCATTGGCGTTTGCGCTACATTACGCTGTGTCCTATGTAAATCCGACAAATGCCAAATTCGCAATATGGTATACGCGATGTAGTCGAGAAATAATCAAATTTATGTAAATAGACGAAAAATCCTACGTGCCCAGTAAATGCGTGAGGTACAAGCGAATTTTATTCGTTTTCATGCGCGGCACTGTTTGAAAATCAGGGAAGATTGTTTTCCACCTCGTGTGTCGAACACGATGACGAAAGCCGCATTTAGTCGACTCAAATGTAGCAAGTATGTCTCATTGTTATGTAATTTTACATATAAATGATAAAGCTCACCAGAAACAAATCTATCTTTTAACATGAAATAGTTACTGTACTCTATTCCAATTAAGAAGGAAACTCGGCCGCGTACGCAAGTGGTGCTTTTGGCTTGACGAAGCGCTCCAACGCCTTACGAAGTGGCTCCTCACCACTTAACGCGGGAATCTGACGCTCTCGGGATGAAAACTGGTCTCTGTCGAGGTTCCTTCTAAACTGGAATACGCTATTGCCCTAGAGCGGGGAACCTTTTTTTAAATAGACGGCTATACATGTTAATTTTCTAAAATAGCGGAAAGGCCGCATCGATCTTTCGAACCACTACTCACGAAGTAAAACGTACCAATTTACGATATTTCCGATCTTTTATTTATAAACTGTAGAAATCAACGAACTCTACACTATAGATATAAATAAGGCCGCACAGGAAATCTTAGAAGGCCGTAGGTTCCTCATCTTTGGTATAGTCAATTTTTTAAGTTTCTGATATTTTTTTATTTGTGCGAAGGAGTTTTTGTAACCTATACTGACATTTCATAAACTAAAAAAAATATTTCTAATTTTAATCCGATTCATTTTAATATGGAGGCACCGCACATCCTGCGGAGTTCATGATCATATTTAACATACAAATTTACATAGGACATAGCGCACATTATTATGCGCAAGAATGTCATTTATGAAAACGAAAAAGTTCTTTGAACGGTAATAAATACTCACTTCACCGCTGTACACGTCGGACGCATAAAGGAAATCGAACGGCAGTGCCGCGACCAGATCGACTACAAACCACCCCTTCACATAATTCACGGCGATGCTTTTGCTGTTGCTCACCACCTCCCCTTTTCTGCTCACATACGTTGTTCTGAAGTTTAGTACGATATCTGTGAAAGGGAGAAGAATATAGACAGATATTATAATTCAGCTTTACAATGTATACTTTAATGACCAAGTGAAATGAAGAACTAAGCTAGGGGATTTGGGCAAGAAAGTGCTACATTTTTGTAATTTTTTTTTAACATCGTGTTTCCTATTCTGCTCCATACCTCATCTTAATAATAGAATCACGGCACGAATTTTCCCAAAAATGAGGGTTAACATTACTTTTTCTTCGATTTCCCCAATTACGAGTCATAAAAAGCAACTTAAATTACAATGAAACATGACAAAAACTTATATAACATCCCAGAACGAACTGATCCAGGTTAAACAAAATATTCCCCAGCATATTATTAAAAAATGTTTGTTTTTCCCTCCTCTATCGCTCGTTAAACGTTCTCGGTTGATCATACACTCACCCTGTACCTGCGCAATCCGCCTACGCCCTAAAAAAATCATATTACCGACACAAGAGTTAACGATGGCTGTAAAGTATACCTATCGCGCCGAGCGCGAGAACAGGAAAGTGGAAATGCCATGCCAACAGTCTAAGCATGCTCCGGTCAATGAAGCAAGCTGCTTTCATAGTTCCCGGCCCTACGGAGTTTCGTATCGTCGAACCGACGCGACGGGTTACGAAACTTCGACCTCGCGCAATGAACTCCTTTTAATCCCATTTGCAAATCCGATTTCACTGTGGAAATTAACTAGTCTCGCCCGCTTACGCACCGGACAGCCAGGGTAGTTTCAAAGTTATGGCACCAGATGTTTGGTCTCCGAATACGAGCATATTTAGCGAGGATAGTGAAACGCGACTGTCGAGATACCAGGAGAACGGGTTCTCGTCGTCCGTTATCAAAGATATTACGGGAGCTTCGACCAGCGGTTCGGAAAGCGACGTGCATGGAAAAATGTCACGTTAAAAAAATAGGTCAGGAGATTGGTCAGATTTACTGGAAACACCCGATATATATCGCGATCAAATGAAAGTCATTTCAATTAACCCGACAATGGGTGAGTTGGTTATTGAATTTGAGACCCTGATGTTTAATACAAGCCACAGTCGAAGCAAATTTGATTATACGAAATATAACGTGCGCGGGGTGTCCATAAAAGATCTTTCCATGTTCGATGGCTCGTAGAATATTTATTAAGTAACTCACGAGTATGAGGGAAGTAGAATTATAATTTATTTAATAAGTTTCTGTCAACCGTCGAAGTTGTAAGGATCTTTTATATTATACATATCGCACTGTAATATAATCTATTGATCTGGCAAAATGATGGGCTTGGTTTTCCGGACCCAGATGTTTAATGCAGATTAGATATAATAAAAAATCTATTATTCCACGAAGTACTACGTATTACTGTTACGGAGTAAGTCAATTTGAATTAACGCGAAGTGGATCTATTCTACCAACTATAACATATTTATTGGTAAATAATTTGTTAAGTAACAACGCAGTATTTCGTTATATTAAAATATAATCAATTATTTTAAGAGACTAAACCCATTCTTCGACTAGTTAAGTATTTCACATTTTTTTATTCCCTGCACGGGATAAATAACTTTTGCAACCGATTTTGTTGTTATATCGTTTGTTTTGACAGAATTTGCATTCATACACTCACCTTTCTTTCTTTAGATTTATACAAGATACATTCGCATTTCTAATCAGAGGTTCAAGGACCTTCGAAACTGGCTCTGGATTTATATGTATGTCCAGAATGGTGATATCTTTGAGAATCGGTGTTTCATACGACGACACGACTTTCTGATCGATTCGCATCTATTTATTTAACTTCAGATTCCCCGAGGACCGTTCCTTGATATTCCATTCAACAAGTTAACACGTTCGCCGACGATAGATCTATCGCTAGGGAAGAGCTGTTTGAGGGTCCTTTGGATTGCGGGATAGTATTAGATCGGAAGCAATGCGACTGAATCGCTATTGCACCTCCTTTCCCGAAGCACTGACACCAGGTTGAGGAGCAAATAAATGCACCGGAGGTAAAGTAAATTTTGCTGCGCTCGCGTCTGTAAAAAATTGCATCGTTGGCTCGGAATTCGACTACGAGAGCGGCTGAAGGGAAAAATGCGGAATAGGGTGGAACGCTACTCCGGCTTAACGAGCTCCTCGAATCACCAATGGGATAAAGAAAGTACCCTTCGCGCTCACCCTAGGCTGGTGAATTATTCCGAAAGAATGCCAATCGATACGTCTCGTAATTCTATATTCAGTTATTGCGAATCCTTCACGGTGTAATATTTTTCATTTCCGGATTTCAATTAGCGAGACGCTTAACTTGCATGTACGAAAAATTTCGTGGTTTAGCTGGTCGTTTATTGAAATTATGCCCGAAAGGGGGTTAAAGGAGAATAATTTCGCCACAGTTGGAACTTTGATTGGAAATCGAGATGTCTGATACTCGAATGCCGTTTTAAAGCTATTTCCATTTGAAGCGGAGAGAACGACCTTTTTAAGTAATTTCGTAGGATTTTTAATATTTTTGACAAATTCATAGATTCCCGGAAAACGACACATTGTTGACCTACCCTACAACTGACCTACCCTAAAAGTTTGAAGTAAGACGAAATTATTTCCATTTAAAAACCTAATTTCGATAATAATAGAATATTTGGCAAAAATATTTGAAAAGAAAAACATACAATTCTTATTTTTACTGCTATTACACTTATCTAAATTTATTCCCCTTTCTACGCCAGTTTTCGGAAAATGTTCTATGTATATATCGTAGAGTTGGTTGGAATTATGAAGTATTGCAAATTTTCAAAGACGCGTAAGTAAAGTGAAAATTAAAAATTCTGACACTTGGCAAAACTGTAGCGTAATTTATATTTTTCATTGGCATCAAAAATAGAATGGGTGTTGATATCTCCCCTCGATGAAAGTTATTTTCTTGTTTCTCGATGAATATTTTCGAAAGAATGAGATGTGACAATAAAAATATATCCAATTTAAATCGTTCCAACGAGTATTCGAAAAATATTTATTTTTGAAAATAGTTCTGCACAACGTTATAGTATAGCAAAAAAACCTAGGAAATTGTAGGTTGACGTTTTCCCAATATTCGGCGATATTGAAGGAGAAGGAAAAAACACCTGTACGAATAATATTACTTCTCACCCTTCCTTCTAAAAACTAGTTTCGTATTCGGGATGAATTGCGGTATTATTTCTATTACTCTATTAGTTTTCCTATTAGCCGAGTTCATTCTACATAATTACCACAAAAATATTTAGCAGCTAACGTAAAAGTAGCAATTTATGATCATCGGTTGTTAAAAATAGCCATTCTTCAAATGTCCATAAAATCGATCGTGTCTTTCACGTACCATAAAGCTTATCTGCGAGGAGTATTTTCTCCATCGATATTACACGTAGATCAAAAATGATAACCAAATAAAACAAAGAACAAATAAAAGTACAAAATGTCAGCTTCAGTTTCGTGCACGATTTTTCAATATTATCCCTTTTTGTCTGAATACATTTATGCAACGAAACAAGTTTACCAAACCCGACTTCCCAACGATTCTCGGTTGGTTCTTCTACGAATCGTTTTCTTATCATGGATTCAACCGGTTTTTCGTTTTCAAAAGGAATGGAGACTTAAGTCGACAAATATCATACGAAAATAAAGCTGACATTTCATATTTTGCTTTGGTTTTGTTTCGTATAATTACCTTTTTCTGTTACCGAGTCATTTTGACAAGCAGGGATTTGCTGAATATCAAGGTTTTAATCGAGTTTTAAAAGTATTCAACTTAAGGAATAACGGAAAATCGGAACGAAAAGAAACCGTTGATATTGCGATGAGAGAACTCGAGGCCATAGAGGACCGCGTTCGCATCAGCCGCAATCGAAGACATTGGATTTGAGACAATCGAACATCCCCCTTGTAATCCAGACATAGCTCCATCCGACTCTGGGTTATTTCGGAATTTGAAGAGACACCCGAGGGGTCTCAGTTTAAAAAATGCTGATCAAGTTGAAAAACTTTTTTTTTTCGTTGATCTACGCGCGTAGATAAAGCTGGTCATTATGTCAAAAAATAGTATACGATGACAACACTGTTTCGTTTTTTGTTTCATGTAATTAGCTTTTTTATCAACGAGTAACTTTGACGAAGGCATTACTCTCAGGATCCCTCCTATATATTGATTTACATTTCAATATGATTTTGCAGAAAAGAAACAATGCTCTGATATCAAGAAGCAAACGGGAATTTTCCGATCATCACGAACTTGAGGGAGTTTTTTTGATAGATGGAATGCGGACAAGAACGTCTTTCAATCAGAAAGAAAATTCTCTTTAACAGATTGCTAGGAAAATAAATGTCGAAGATAATTGTACGTACCAATGATGAAGAGTGCTTCGACGGCAACATCGCTGGCCATCGTGGGACGATCAATATTGATAAAGCTCGCATTAAAAGGAACAACAACTGCCACATAAAACGTCGCGAGAAGTATTATCCAATCCCACCATGATTTGAAGCAGCCGTAGTGACTGAGGATAAATTGTGATTTCTTTATCGCTGCCGTCTTGTACTCCGGTAAGGGGGGCGCAGTGGCATGCAGTAGATTCTAAAATAATAGATGCGATACAATGCAACGAGCATTAAATTTACCTGGATGGTTCATATATAAATGGGACAGTAATTAAATCAAACAAGTTTTTACGAACTAATATCGAGTAATTTCTCGATGTGGTTCTCCTGGATATTTAATCATCGTTTTCACGCTTCTGCCATGTATATTAACACTGGGGCTATCAAACCAGTTATTTTAACTGGGTTTAAGTTTAACTTGTCATTTAAATTTACCTTCGTTAAGTATAAAATAAATGTACTTCTAAGTAGTATAAATACATATGTACATATAATCAAGTGTATATATTTTATTAACACTGCAACTGTCAAACCCAGTAATGTTAATTAAAATTTTAATTTTAATTTAATATTTAGAGGTTTGAAGAAAGTGTATTTTTAAGTAATACGTCGCGTTACTTGACGATATAAAAATTGAAAAAACGTTATTAAAGGTTTTTTTTCTTACGTGACGTACTTTATAAACAACCAGTCATTTTGACTGGTCTGATAGAGACAGATATACATTAATTGTCTGTAATTCTGGCGTTAATACTGATTTTATGAAAAACCTCGTCGACGAGTCTGGAACAAACCGCGCAAAAAAGTTTACACCTCTTCGACCATCTTTCGGCTTCCAATTGCTCTAATTGTAAGCCGTCGAAACAAATGGTAATCACTTGGGGTCAATCAGGACTGTAATCCCCGTTTCCACTTTGGCAAAACGATTGTACTATATATTCGAACCAATGTTGCACTAAACATTGTTCGGAACTTGAATAATCGTCGCCGCCGCAAGTAACAGCGTTCGTTGAACAAAGTGGTCGCAGTTTGTACTTCATGCGGGACAAACTTTGCAACATATGTCATCCGAATTGCTCCACAACAACATTTATACCGTGATAATGTTACGAACATTTATAACAGTGTTTTGACGCTAATATTTGTTGCAAATATTGTATCTAACAATGTTGAGAAAGCAATTTCTTAGCATGGAGACGGGCGGTAAGGGAAACCTTCCGATATCCCCTGATTCTTTTTTTCCATAGTTTCAGGTACACGTCGTTTCCTCCGCTCCGTTAAGTCGATCTTACAATCGAGGCACTCTCCTGACAAAGGGCTCATCGATGGATAGGCCCTTTTTCCGGAGATGGTTTTAAATGAACCGCCATAATGTAATGCATCTATGGTAAAACTTTAGATTTTAAAAACGAATTTTTTATTTATTTTTTTTTATTTTATGGCTACCTTATTACGATATTGTATTTTTACTTAACTCTGTGTCGTTAATTTTCTGAAATATAGGTTTTTATAAGCTTATTACTATTTTATTATATGGGAAACAATAATAGAGTTGGTTCCACTAGTTAAAAAAACTTTTTGTTCTTTGGAAAAAAAGCGCACGGCGTACTCGTATATTCTCAGGTCAATAATCGTGAAAAACCTATGTATCGCATAAATCCAAGAATACATTACTTTATTATGGTTTTTGCTATATTAATACATTCGTGAAAGATATTTAAAATCAAAATACTGTACAATAAAAGTATTGAAAACTTTCCCCTTTTTGAAAACCGCCATTTTGCGTATAGGCCCTTTGTCCGGAGAATGCCTCCATTAGTTGGTTTAAGATTTGAAGAGATTACTCAACTCGAGTGATTTTTCCTAAACATATATTTAAACATTTGTTAAGCCAAGTTGATTTCGATATGGTTTCCAACAACAGTGGAAGTCCGATTATCGGAATCCCGGATTATACGAACCTAGATAAACCGGACATTGAAACCTAGATAAACCGGACCGGAAATTCTTGTACTTCGTGATGGGAAGTACTTTGATTTATATTGCAATTTAAAAATCTATATGCGAGTATCAATTTACCGGCTCGCGTTTCGGCACGAGTCTAAAGTTTCATTTGCCTGCAAATTGATAACTGTGGCAATTGATCGGGAGCGAACAATGTGGGACATTTTACGCTACAAATTACGCAGCGGTCCAATCACGCTTGGGTCACTCTCCGGTCAAATATTGTTTCACGATTTTTAAATACAAGCACAGGCATTAATGCAGTGGTTTTCAGTCATTTTACATCTGCGGATCGGCAAAAATAAAAGAAATATTTCTCGGTCCGCTAACACAGAAGTAAAAACGATTATTTTAATTCGATATTATAAAATACAATTCTAATGTCATAAAAGGAGAATTCTATAATTATTTAAATTCATAAATTTTCAAGGGTCGATAGGACATTTCTGGGGACCAGCTGTTGAAAACCGCTGGACTAATGACGTCGTTTGAGTCACTGGCATAGTGTTTACCGTAATAATTAAACAAACATCAAACCAGCATTGCACCAAACCGTGATTCGAGCAGGATCGGATCGCTGCATAATCCATAATGTGAATTGTCCATTCGAGCAGGAGCGTGGACCGTAGAATTACACTTTGCAAATTCGAAATGATCACTTCTTTTAATACTTTGATTGCGGATACTTTAATTGTAACCTGGAATGTGACACGCGTTTCGCAATTGCGAACGGTGCTGAGGGAATTCTTTTTTGCGTAATGCGAACCTGTTAGCGTACCGATCGATTACACGGGGTAAAATTAAGTTACCATTATAATTCTGCCACTGTTCCTAATTGAAATAACACATTTTCAGTTTTACCGACGACGTACTGTTTATTTGCAAATACTAGTCTTAAAAAAATATTTTATTCGGATACAAAATTTTATAAAAAGCAAATTCTCCGATGTACCGTATAGAATAATGAAAATTCTATGGTGGCCCCTAAGACAAAACAGAAAATAAGCGTGGCAGTCAATGTGTTAGTAGTACTAACTTAGTACTGATACATCAATTTTCTATCGAATGATTATTTTTTTGTGATTCCGAAAATTTGGTGATCAATCGTGGATTTACTTACGACGGTACTTACCCCTATTAACTGATTTTTAAAATCAACTCCGAATGAATGATATAACCTATATGGCTCATTGTTTTAGTCTTGACAATTTGTCCGCAATCTATAGTCAAAGTTGTGAATTTGGACATGAATAAAATTTCAGGCTGGAGTTTCGAACGGGGGTTTTTGAGGTGGTCAAACAGAGTTAAAAATTGAATTTAAAAAAAAACTGCAACAGCCTTCGGAAACGTCACGCCAGATGAGTAAATAAGTATGATTTGATCGAAATTTTACATATTTAAACGAAAAATAGTTAAAGAGCGTTTGTCCTTGAATGACCTCGATGGTCGTTTTTAGCCGAGCACGTAGTACGACCCTACTGAAAAAATATAAGATCACCACGAAGTCTTTGAAACGCTCTCGGATAGGGACATTTCACTGGATTCACTTTACGGTACACCACAGAAACGTGTAATTTTCGTTTGACCTATTATTTGCGTGCAAAAACAATCATTTCGACGTTAATCGAGTTGTCGATTTCAAGTTGGACACCCTATACATATTGGTACACGCGCTTAGATAACCAGAACTTTGACTGTACAATACATATCCACGTCACTATTGAAGTTTAGCATTACACGTGGAATAGTGTGATACATTGATTTTGCGTTATACGGAGGATTTAAGTTCCAAATCCTTTAGGATCAAATTGGTACGCAGAAGAATTCGCATTGCTCCATTAATTAACTCCATGCGAAATTACGCGATTACCATAATTAATTCCGCATAGAGACAATATGGTAGAGTTACTAGACGTATACTAATTCTTTCCCGTAGTTATTTTGGTTGTGACAGACTCAATTCAGTCGTATACTGCAAAAGTATTGTACACACCTGTAAAGGTAAACGTTTAATAAGAGTTCATTAATGATAATGCACTATCCATGAAATGTATTGAATTTGTTCTCAAGTCAGGTTCGCGTTTCAATTTCCTACATTACACGCAAATATGCATTGAAGCACATTTCTCCTTATTTTTAACAAATAGTAAGTAATCTTTTGGCACGTATATTCATAACAGACGAAAACTCTTCAAACAGTAACTACATCTTCTCTTACACTTTTCTCATTTAATTAATTGATTTGGTAATTTTGATCGAGTAAGCCGCAGAAATGGAATATTTTATTTGACCAAAACGATCGTTTTTGAATTATCATTTCTTCATATTTAATAGTGTACACATGTACGAATATTTTTGTGACCCGCTGGACCTATTACCATTAATCTAAACTAGCAGTTCAACTTTTAAATATTCCTGAGAAAAGTATCGATCTTAATTTAACAATAAATCGTTAGTGTCTGATACTCAACGTAACGCGCAAATCTCGTTATACGCTGTACCCCCCGAGCAAATTTACTCGTCTCGCGATGCATATTCAACACGGAGACAGCTCTGACGTATAATGCATGAAACACGCGGAAACTCAAAGGCACAAAAGGGTATATAGAATACAAGTTACCTAAGCGGCGAGAAAATAACTGTTATCCCGATATTTTGCATAATTTCGACACGCAACAGTTCAGCCAGGCGAACGAATAGAATTCCTATTGTGAAATTTCAAGTTTGTCATTGCGCTAATTACTGCCCGCGAGGGCGAGGTACGGAACAAAGCCAAGGCACTTACGTTATTCAACTTAATTTTGTGTTTATTGTCCTGTTTGTAATGGCCTGAAAGTTGATATAGGACGGCACGGCTTCTTCTTCTACCGTAATTAGCAGGTGGCGCCTCCGGATCGAGATTACCATTTGCATCTGAAATATATATTTCGTCGTCGTTCAAACACACGCTTCCGTAAAGTTGAAGAAGCTCAACTAATAAAATCCAATGCAAAATCCAAGCACCGATCGCTACGGTTTCAAACGTCTAGTTCTAGTAACACGCGTATAACACGCGTTCGCATGTCATTTCACGGTGCACGGCAAACTTCTAAACCTCTTGGTTGCTCATCTATTTGTACTATCGCTCATGTGTTGCAACAACGTCATAACTCGAAAATCATGGTTTTTCAGGAGATGCATTTCAAGTTTCAATATTGTTGTAGTTTTTGGAATCTATAATATCAAAATAACGAAATGGCACAATTTGGTCTAGTAACATCTGGTTATGGCGCGGACGTGAATTAAGGGCTTAAATGCATACTACGCAGTTTCCCCTAACATCAGAACTACCACTAGTTTCACTTATGACGTACTTGCTGTTAATATCAGATTTGCAGTGCAACCAAAAAAAGCTCAGAAATTACACTCTACCAGTTAAAAGTACACTTCATTATCATCGTCCCTAACTCCTAAATCATGATTATCGAGTTATGACGATGTTACAGCAAATGAGCGATATGTATAACACGGTAGCTTGAAGAAATTCATAACGCGCCACGCGTTTAACGTGACAACTAAACGCGTGTTATCGCGTTGCGTGTTTCAAATGTATTTCTAGCTTATAAATCGATAACACTGGTCAACAAAATTAAGCCGTTCTTTGATCTTAGATAATAATGTTCATCAAAGCTTTCTATTAAATTCTTTCTCGCTGATTTCAAATCTGTATTTGACTTTTTGTAACGCCCGTAGTTTTTTGTATGCGGTTGGTTTAATAATTAAATATTTTGTTGCTTTTTAATATAGACGATTTTACCAAACCATGCTTAAATTAAATTTTTATTTTACCTTAAACGTTCAAAACAAATTTTCTTTTACAAGTTTCAACTATATATAATTAAAGGCGATGTAACGCCCGGCAGTGACCTAGCGACGTATTTTCATTTCAGAAACCTCTTTAATACCTTGATGGGAGTATAATCTTTGGATAGTGGTGTCCCAAAAATTAGAAGTGCAATATGGAAAATTAAAATCGGTCTCGGGGAAATACGGTAAGCGAGACAAAGGATATAATGGTATTACGAAAACGGGAAACTGAGCAAAATGGAAGAACTAAGATAAAAGAAACTTTGAAAACTACGATAGGTTCTTGATTAACCGGGGATACGTTAAACCAATGTTCCGTAACCCAAATATCGGTTAAAAGAACGTACCATATTCAAAGATCAGTTAAACCATCATTCTGTTATCTGAAGATCGTTTAAACCAGCGATACTCAACCCGCGGCCCGCCAAGCTTTTGAGAGCGGCCCGTCAAGACTTGTGTGTAGCCTCATACTAATTTATAAATAAAATCTTAGGCACAATTATATGGTTTTTGTCCGTTTTTGATATAGTATACTATAGTGTACTAAGTTGCGGCCCTCGTTACGTAGCAAACATATGTATGTGCCCCGGGAACAAAAAAGGTTGCGTATCGCTGGTTTAAACGAACATTCCGCGATCCGACGACCATTTATCCTAACAATAACGGGCCAGTAACTAAAACTAATGATATTCTAGAATGAATTGAACATGATCAGACGAACAACGATGAATAAAATTATGTCGCAGAAATCATTCAAAGGGGCTTTTAATATCAATAAAAGGAGCAACGAATGGAAGGGATCCGATTTCACGTGAATTTCCATTCATGCGGAAGCATTGAACAAAAGTGGTGATTAAATGGTATAAAAGACAAAAAAAACGTCATCTTGCGGAAATACTAAGTTTAACGACAATTTAATTTTGACACTTGAGAAAGATATGGAAGGGATTAGAAGGCGAAGAAGAAAATGATTCATACGTATGTATATAATAACGTGTAATCGTCAATCGTTTGATTGCATTATAACAAGTTTTTTTCATTACAGCATTTCTTAGTCTGACTACTTTCCGCTAGATGAATGAAATTTGCCTAACTTCAAATAAGTCTAACTTCGCGAAAAATTGTCAGATCTGAAAGATTTTAGTTTCATTTTAAAGAGTGAAGTCTGTACTTTAAGGGACCGCCGTCCGATTTTAAATGTAGCCCCCACCCCCCTTGTATGCACATCTTGTATACATTTTGGAAAGAAGAGTGGGTATCCTGCAGCTTAAAAAGTTGACGCTATAGACAAAAACTCGAGTCATTTTTGGATTTAAGTGCCAAAAGTTAGTCAAAAGGCATGTCAAATCCAATTGAACCAAATTTGTGTTGCCCTATGTTATCCGAAACTTTCATTATCCGATTATTTCGTAGCTCATTAGTTCGAATAATCGAAGCCCTATCGTGTTACGTTATTAGAAATGATTTATCATGTAACTAATATTGGCCGTTATTGTTTCCCCGTATCTCGCTAGTTATAGTTATAATATTTCACAACGAAACAAAGAAACCGAAAATAATAGCGTCGCGCGAACAAATTAAGAACTTTAACAACAACGTTGGGAGTGTAACCTACCTTTCCTACTAATGAGGGGTGGGAGGTAAATTTATACGTTACAAAAGAACGGTAGAAACTTTAGCGCCGGGTTAGACGAAAGCAGATTTGAAATGAGCTTCTCAAAAGTTACGTTACTCAATCTAAAATTCCATTGCTAACGCAAGTATCTCGATGACCAGTGTAATGAAATGTAAGTGCTAGGTTCGGCTCTGTGGCTCTCTTGTATTTTTCCGAATGCATTTTATCAGTTAAAAGTAAAATCTATTATGCGAATGCCGTCCAATACGAATTTGGGTGAAAAATCGCGCGTACCCGTGTCGCCTCGTAATTGGACAATGGAAACACGTGCAGCAGTGTGGCGAATACTGGCGGTATTAAAACCAAAAAAAATCCGCTCGATACTCGTCGTCGGTCTTTTTTTTGCGGTCGGGTGCTCTGTGATAGTTTTTTTGCATCAAAAACTTGTGCCGTATTACTTTGACGTGCAGCGTGTTGTTGCGTGATCTTGGGTGTGTACGTGTATGGGAAAAGGGAAACTCGAGGAATTCACCGGCGTGGCATTTAATCGACGGAAAAATTGAACGCTGGAAAAATATATTACCGACGATTCACCGTCGGGTAAATTCGTCTCTGGAAAAGTTCAATGCCGACAATTCGCCGACAGGAAAATTCACCGATAAGCCTGGAGATAGGTCACGAACTTTCCTGTCGGTGAATTTTCATACAGTTGAATTGTCCGTCGGTCGTTTTTCCTGGAACTAGATAGAAACATGAAACTTTAAGGTACCTCGATGAAGTACGTTTCGGAACAATTAATCCGTACTCCGTGTATGGGTCCACGCGCTCGGATACTTTTTGGAATGCAATTCATCAGCTACGTCGATGGAAATGCATTCCACGGAAAATCGTTTCGTCAGACTTACGAAGAAGAAAGATTGAGAGACAGAGAGGGATCAGCAGCAAAAGCCTAGCTAGAACTCACCACTATCGTGAAACTCACACAGCTGAAGGTTCTTGGTGTGGGTGATGTCCTTGTGGGAAGCCAGGAACAGAACGACGTCGCCCTTCTCGTTCTTGATCGGGACAATGTCGAGCAAGCAATCGAATGGACTTCCTGCGAATTAAAGTCGGAGAAATTCAACTCATCCTGGCAAGGAGACAGTTATAGCAGTTCGGTGTAACTACAGTTCATCGGAGAAGAACGATTCTCCTCGATACGATGTGTCTCGAGCGGAGACCGTTATACAGGGTGGGCTGAGCAAAATAGGCGGGCTACACTGAGCGAACCTAACGTTCAACCGATGATCAGTCGATTTCTGTGTGAAATCATTAAATACTACTTTTATGACAATTATACATATATAATATTCTCAGCGATAATTGCGCACGTAACAATGTAATAAAGCTCACAGTATTGTAATTTAAATATTATAGAATTCAAACTAGTGCGCCTAGCGACGCCTGATTTGAAAAAGAAATGATCTTTAAGATCTAATGGCAGGTTTTTGTTTATTCAACTTAATATATAAGCATTATTATAAACGCTTATGAATAAACGATATAAAACTAAAAAAAACTAAAACGGTTCAATAACGGTTCGATAACGTTTAACTATTTGGGATTAGATCGATTGAAAACTGTCCCACCTTTTGTTTAACTTTCCATGCGTGCAATTGATGGTAATGCATAAATAAGTGGTTAAAAAAACTTCCTATAGCTAACGCGCCAACCTACTTCATATATATGTAGGAAAGGATTTATTCCGGGATCAATTTAATGAAGAGTTTAGTTTAATATTAAATAAGGTTGGCTTGCGAACATCTATATGCGACTTTCTGGTTACGAGAATACAACTTTTCCGTTCTTTCCGTCAAGGGCCACACTCAACGACCGTTACCAACCGATCTCTCGCTCGCGTCCCGATTATCATTTTTTTAAAACGTTTTCGTCGTCTTGACGACGGCCGGACCACACACATAACCCACACGTTCACATTTACGTCCTTGATCTGCGTCGTTTTCAAAACGGCTAGATCACGCATTATCCATACATTCACACCTGCATACACTCACACCTGCACCGCACCACTTTCACGATACACTCTACTTCTACATATATAACAAAAATACTAATGTAATAAGACGATTGGTTTGAGAAGAAGAAGTTTGACCTTTTTGCTGCACTTACTTTTTTTTTATATGCAATGATAAACATAAAAAGTGCGATCGCGTTGTTTTTAAAAGAGAACCGTGCTACATATATGTATTTTCTTCCCATCCCGATTCTTCATTTTCCTGCGTACGAAGGTACTAGGGAAACGTATTAAAATATGGATACGAAATGTGTTGAACTTTTCATTTGGATATGTGTATGCATGCTCCATAAAAGGTGATGTTCGAATATTCCACCATCGGATGATACACATTTCGCATCCCTTTAACCTTTATAGTACCGAACGTATTTTTGGAACATGAACGAATGAGTGGGGTCACTAAGGTTCCTTCCCTCGGTATAAATTTATTGGAATCGATTTGAATGTGGATTTTCTGGTAGTTTAATATTATGTCGAGTTGTATTACCGTACTTACTGAAGTTTTAATTCGGTTTATAATTTATTTAAACGAAGTTTTAATTAAACATAGTTAAAACAGTATAATACAAATTAAAACAGTTTTTGTTTACGCATTATATTTAAGTTTTGATCCCTTAACAAAGTCTATACATATATTAAGCTTATAATCACAATCGACTAATTGAAAGAAAAATATTGAGAAAACATTATTTGTGAAGTAATTACAGTTTAAAAGAGATCAATTCTAGGGGCTACAAAGCCCCCCATCGGTAATCTAAAAGTTAATGAGAGTTTAATAGATCTTGATCCTTTTTTAGTTCATCGACTGAAATAAATGACCGTGATAGTTATTATCATTATCATTATTATCATTATCATTATTATCATTATCATTATTATCATTATCATCATTATCATTATTATCATTATCATTATTATCATTATCATTATTATCATTATCATTATTATCATTATCATTATTATCATTATCATTATTATCATTATCATTATTATCATTATCATTATTATCATTATCATTATTATCATTATCATTATTATCATTATCATTATTATCATTATCATTATTATCATTATCCTTATTATCATTATCATTATACCGTGGTATTGGTTCCTTCAAAATATCGTTCCTAATACACACACACATAAAAAATTAGGAGAATCGAAGTGTTATCAAAATTGTATGATACCTACAAATTTGCTTCATTATTTCGTTACCTATTTTAAAAGCAAGATGTTTTTGAGAGGTGTATTGACGCGGATAAGCAAAAAATAAGGGGCCACGAGGGTGTAACTTATTAACATATTCAACGTTTACATTTCCTAGTTCTTCTTATCTTCTACCAAGAAAACGATATGTCTCCCGTTCGTTTGGCGTAGTCCACCCTGTATAGCAGTTTATTTTTACGGTATGCAGGGCGTGGTAGGGAAAACAAATCACCCGGATAAAACTAAAGCCAAATTTTTGGAAACGGCAAGAAAGGATACCCAAACGCAAAAGGAGGATTTTTTTTTAAAAAAGTGGCCAGAATGTTTTTTTCTCACGATACGTGTTGCGTCTGAAACACTTATTTCTATTTCCAAAAATGTGAATTTGATTTTATTCGAACTAGCTGTTCCAACTTTTTCCATCCCGTGATATGGGTATATTTCTATGCCGGTAGTATTTTCTGACAAAAGGATACGCCAGCATAAATTTTATAAAAATGTCTACCATATAAAATTCATTAAACGCGTATGGCATGTAATATTTAGTAAAAGTTTCAAGCTGTGTAACATGTATTAAAAATGTATATTGGTATAAAATTTAAAAGTTTTTGATATTTTTCACTGGTACGAAACATAGTGTACGGATATACGGGGTGTTCATTAAATTACTAGCTCATAATTTAAGGTCGTATTTTACTTATTAAAACTAATAAAGCACTGTATTAATATGAGTTTATTAACAGTAGTGCTCCCAAACCATTCACTTTAACGGGCTTTAAATTGCCATTTCAAAATGTTTAAGTAAGAAAAAACTGTATTTCTAAGTAGTATAAATACGGGTAATACCATCTTTATATTTTTTAATGACGTATACATTTGTTAAATATGGATAAAGGTTATTTTATCGCATAACGTATTTTACGAATTACCAGACATCTCGACTGGTCTGGTAGAAATAGGTACACATTAATCGTCGGTAGTTCTAGTGTTAATTACTATTCGTAAATATCATGGTATCCTGTTACTCATATTAACAACAAACGTTTAATAAATGATTCTCATAGATCACCCTCTTCCTCGATATAACTTTTTCTTACCCGCGTAATTAGCGCCTAACGGTAAGCAATCCGTTCTGCGTATGCCGAGGTAGACCATCTATGTGGAATGTAAATAAGGAAGTACGCGTAAAAAATCGTCGGCAGGCATGAAAAACTGCTAAATCTAGCTTTTTAAAAAAATTGCATATGGATTCAGCATCAAGTTTTTCCAAAACGATGTTACAGGAGTAGGTAAAGTTTTTACGGCGCTTTAGATAGACAAAATCGAGAATTTTCTGATGTTTTCCATTGATTTTTAATGCGAATTTCTTCGTTTAATATATGATTTCTGAGTATCCTTCGGCGTACGTAAAGCGAATTGTGCACTGCCAGGTCCTAATATACACGTAAAAACCCAAATTGTTGTATCTCCGAAAGGGATGACCTGTGTGTAAAGATTATTTATTAAATATTTCTTGGAGTAATCCATAGACACCCTGTATATTTTGTAATATCGCACAACTTAGGTAATAGGGAAGTTTCGTTTATATTTTCATTGGTGGAAGTATTGACCCAAAGTATTTGAATTTTCTATTTATGCGATATATTTTACTCGTTAGCAGAAAAGTTTCGACAATACTTTAGAAGTGATGAATTATTAAAACAGGTATTGCACAAAACTTAAAGTGCCCGTAATTTAAACAATGTTCATGAAAACGCCCGGTTTTGCATCCACGAGCTTTGATTACACACAATTCCTAAATGAAACTTTTCATTTCTCATTTTAATTCAAGTCGATTCCGTAAAGAGAGAGGGAGAGGCGGAGGGTGGGTGGGGGAGAGGGTGAGGGAGGGAGGGAGAGAGAGGGAGCAGTATTCTAATTATCTCAAGGTAATTGGTCACATCTTTATAATAAAATTATTAATTCTCTTCTAATTATTATTGTTATTATCAAACGGAACTTGACGGACAATGTTCAGAAATCAATTACGTTTGATTACAGGCTAAGCTGTATTTATAAACTGTTAATATTTTGTATAAATTTTTATATTGAGGAACCGATCGTTAATAAAATATTTCCCTGGTGTTGAAACTACAGCAATCGGCAATTTATCAGTCTTCCCGAACGAGAGTAATCTCGGGTTATAAAATTTATTATTATGTTAGTAAAAATGCTCGAGATAGAACGATAATATTTAATGTTTCGCGAGAGCGCGCTTCTATAGTGCTCTGAGCGGGAATTGTAAATAGTTGATCGTGCTTTCGATGGAACAAGGCGAATTCTGCGTACAAAGAAAATATTCGATGTTTACGCAGGGTAAACCGAGGGAGAATATCATATTTATCCAAATACTTTTGTGAGATGCGTAACTGTAAAAGGGTCGCGGCTCGCAAAAGGGGATTTCTCCTTCGCCCACTTCTTTTGATCGTCTATTTACAAGATAGCTTTATCACGTTTCCGCCTCAAATTTTAATATTTCACGCGGAATACCTTGCGCGTGAAATATTTCTCTCTTTTCGGTATGTTCAATCATTTCGACGAGGGTGGATTATTAGGGTTACCCATAAGTAATGTTTGTATTTTACATTTAGTAATATGAGAATCACCAAACCAGTTATTCTCAAATTGGTTTTAAATTTTGTTTTACAGTAAAATCTTCTTTCGAATACAAAATTTGGTTTTAAATTTAAATCGTCTTTGAAATTTTAAGTTTAACTTTAAATGTAAATTTCGTTTATACTTCAAATTTCGTTAAAAAATGTTCGATTTAATTCTCCATTTAAACTTACAGTTTTTAAGAATGAAGAAAATGTACATTAATATATAAAAACTGAGAAAATACGAATACAGGTTCTTTTTTTTTCTCGCGTAACATATTTTTTAAAGAACCAGTAATTCTGACTGGTCTGGTAAAAATAGGTATACGTGAACTGTCGGTAGTTTTACCGTCAAAGATTAACCTGCAATATAATCTCTATCGTTATCGATAATCTTCCTCCATCTCTCAGCGAGACTTTTAATGCCTCTATCGTAAAACGCAGATGGTTTTGCGGTAAAATATTCTTCCAGTGTAGTTTTTACGGCCGCGTCGGTTGGGAAATTCTTTTCACGGAGAACCCGTTTTTTAATTTTTTGAAAACAACGTCCTCGCGTTCTAATATTCAAGGCACTAGGATAAACGAGATCGATAACACTCGTGGCACAAGTAACACCGTTCCGCTTTTTAAAATCGTGGAGCACGAAACGTCTGATACGCGCTTTATCAACATTTTGGTCCTTGATTCTTAATCAGCAATAAAGCACGAATCATCGACCGTATACTAACAAGTATTTAATGGTGCGCCCAGTTTTTCTGAAAACTTCACGATAAATGGCATATGCGTCGATCAATTCGATTAGTATATGTATACGTTATGTAATAATAAATCATATTCGCCAATGCAAATGGCAATGTTTTTTCGACCTGAAAAACCGACATTACTCATGGGTACCATTAATATTTGAACCGTCCAACGATTATTTATCAATATTACAGCGTAATGTACAAAACCATAGATTTGAACAAATCATACTCAAGATACTTGATACAGTTTCTCAAAAAATTAATTTTTTTATCGCAGTTTAACTTCCCCGAAAATCCCTTTTTATTGTTTCCTGCTAAAATGCAAGGTCTATCTTTTTTTATCGCAGTTTAACTCTGTGTCTCGATAACAGTTCAAATAGACGATGTACTTACTTAAAATTATCCGCCAATTACCTTCTTTAAGTATGACGATATGAAAAATCTTTCATACGCAATAGCAAGGACAATTTTTTCGAGAACGTTTTTGAAAAATAAATCTGTGCTCTTGCGTATCGTATAACCGGGAAAGATAAGTGGACGTTCCATTTTAGTTTCACTTTACGTGGAACACCCTGTACATCGTATGTGACAATCGTAAGACAGAAGGGAGGAAGATCGATATCAAAATGTTACATCATTACGTGAGTGACTCGTGCCAGTACAGAGATACGATGTAGATGAAAGGAGTGTACACGTGAATAGTGGATTACAGAATATTGCACCGTTCCGTACATTAAAGGAAAGAATGGCATTTCTTGAGATGTGATGAAGTTGGGCTCGGGTTGGGTTTTTGGAGATTCCCGAAACGCCCCACCCACGTCATCGGGAGGGTACATAAGGAGGGTTATGGATCGTTGATCGATTAATAGATCAACCGAGTCGAGAGAGTTTAGTGCCCGCGGGCATCGCTCACCCCCTTTCAGGACGTGTCAGTGTTGCCCCTGTGTTGGTTATCGCAGAGGTGACACAGTAATTCTCAATTGACTATTATCCAATTATTTCGTATCCTTTAACAGTACCATAAAGTTTAATACTAAAAACGATCACGCGAACTCTTCGTCTTATAATATAAAATTGATGGCAAACGACCTCTTTAACGGGGTGTTGTAAAGGGATTTGGATATTACGATGACGGGGGTTAGGAGAGGGTGGGGGAAAATCGTAGGTATTAAAAACCGAGCAGATCTGAAGCATGAAGAATCTAATCCTTCAAAAAGTTCCGAAAAGCTCAAGGACAAGAAGGATCTGAGAACTTATAAAAAGGGTACGACAACGTAACGCGTCGCGTTATAAATTAAGTGAGTGCTCTTACGGAGTTTTCACGAGGACCCATGAGGAAAACTCACAGAGGCGAAGACCTCTCTTCTTTGAACGCTTGTTTGAATAGCACATAGGTTCAGACGATATTGTAACCGCTCAGGCAGATATATTACATTTATAATACTCTATTAAATTACTCGAATTGTGGGCGCGTGTCTCTTTTTACTTCATACGATCTTACAGACACGTTCAAATATATGATACTCGCATTATCTTGAATGACAAAAACTGAGTGAAAAAGTGATTAATTTTAAACAGAACCCTGATGCACAGAAGAATGAAGGAAGGGATTGGAATCACAAATTCGAAACAAGAGGGCAATCCCGTACAGTTCTCTTCGCGCCGTTGCATTCCTTCATGAATGGCTCGTACAATGGAATTCTTGGACTGCGTCTTCTCTGACAATACAACTGTAAATGGGATAGGGCGTCGAGAACAATCGAATTAAACGGGAAAGCATTGCGGGAAGTCAAATGTACCACGAAGAAAACAATATCGAAGCAGAAGAAAGAAGATACGAGGAGCAGCCACATTAGCGCTACGTATTTTGACTTACTGGCTCGCCCGAAGAATAGGCGAGCCAGTACTGTACTTTCTAAGCTCGAGAGGGCCAGGAACAAGGTTTTTCACGAGAATGCGGGACACCGTTAACTTCAGGCAGAGCGAAATTCATCTGCCATTCCAACAAGTAAAAGAAAAAACCATGGGAATTATATCAATACTCCCCCTGGATAATCTGTATGAAAATCTATTACCATTTGGGAAATTTGTAGCACGCTTCGTAACATTAACCGATGATGTTCCGGCCTTGTTAATCAATAGAAGTAAGTACCAATGCGCAAAGAAGAAATAAAGAAAGGCGTCAAGAGAAGATTGCAAAAAGGAACAATTCGAAAAGTTATTTCCCATATAATTGAACTCCGTGGGTAGTATACAAAGGGTTAGGTATACGATGTCTGTCCCATAAGTATCCGACCAGATTTTTTCCTGCCAACGGGAAGGACCGAAATGCATTCTCTGTGGATGAAATAGGTGCGGGGGATGACACGCACCCTACGATACCCGACACACTTGCCTCCGAGCCGTTAAAGTGTTTTTATCCCAGCCGAAGTGAAGGCGGTTTTAGTGCTCGCGTCGCAAATCAGGATGCACCGAACGGTCGAGCATTGAAGCGCAATCAAACTTTTTGCGTTAAAATAAACAACTCCGCTACAGAGACTCTAAATTTGATTCGTGAGGCTTACAAGGATGAAGCCCTGACAGGAACACGTATTTTTGAGTGGTATACAAAATTAAAGATGGCCGGGAAAATGTTAAAGACGGTGAACGCTCCGAGCCTCCGACAACGACCTGGACCGACGGAAATGTGGCTAAAGCGCGAGAACTTTTGAACTGTGACCGTCGATTAAGCGTTCGTTTGTTTGCAAAGAGGTTAAGTTTACCAATATTTATTGTGCATTAAATTGTGAACGGCGATTTGCAAATGCGGAAGGTGTGCACGAAGTTAGGGCCAAATTGTAAGGGAAACATTGGCCAAGTAGAACGGGACAACGTTGCTCCAGCCTCCTCACAGTGTAGATGTGGCTCCCGGTGACACTTTTTTGTTCCCTCGAATCAAAAGGAGCCTGAAAGAGCAGCGTTTCAGAACGATTGAGGCGGTCCGATGGACTCCGCCGCGTTCCCTAAACAGCCATCCTTTTAATGACTACCATAGGGCTCATGAGGAGTGGAGGAAGCGCTGGCAGCGGTGTATCGATGCAGGAGGGCCCTAATTTGAAGAACAGGTCGAAAGAAGGCACCTGAGGCAGACCAAAGGCAAGAGTCGGTCCGCGTATCTCCACTTCCGACATTTTTTTGACATTTGACATAATAGTGGGAGTCCCATTTCCGCGGGGGACAGAAAGAGATACAGGTAAATCCTAGTTGGGGATGTTTACAGGGTAAGAAGTATTCTTTTCCTACGCCACTACACGGTCGCTATGTCCCACTCGGTTCCTAGCCGTTTCGTTTGTTTTTCTTCGTCGGCCGTTTCTACACGAGTTCATTAGCGTGCGTGGTAATTCAGCCAATGGCGAAAATGCGTGTGCCCCGTCTCTATGATTGTGTTGGAGTGGGTAAGACCCAAACGTTACGACCAACCAGACCGCATTTTGTCAGGTGCCCTCTTTCTATCTGTGCGTAGTACATGTGAACGTGTAGACTAGTTGAAGATTAGTGCTTGACTACTCAAACTCAGCAAAAAACCGAGTATTCCTGTTTTAAAAAATGGGTGCAACTATTAATGATTGCCCGTCAATGGATGAAATCTTACGTTATCACTATACTCTTAATTCGCATGTATGTATATAGAATTTATATACATATATGTAAAACTGTATTTGGAGTGACAACTTAAGAAGAAGAATAGCATTTCATCTATTATTGTTATACAATATATATTACATATTATGGGGTATATTATATATTGTGGGACTGGTAATCACATTAGTATATATCCACAAAAATAAGAAACTGACTTATATCCAGCTTTCACATCCCAACGACACTCATTATTCAGTACCGTGCTAACTCAGTTTTGTCATTTTTCCTGACATACACCGCTATGATTCTCAGCCCCTCATCCGCGTCTCTTTTCACGCTGAAAAAAGAGCTTGATCCGTTACGCGAAGATTAATTGTTTCTTTTTCGTCATGTTCGTGTAAAAAGATAATAACGTCACACCCGCTTTCTGCGTTATTTCAGTTTCCCCACAGTGAAATGCTCTGGTCCAAAGACTTATCTGTACGTTGTTGCGCGGTCTCCTGTTCGGCGCGTGGTTCAGGTTCAAGTACAATTCCGAGTAAAGGCCTCTGCACGCATAGTCGTAACGGCCCGGCACCGGCAGAAAATTGTAAGGCCGCTGGCATGGCGCTGTTGATGAGTGGGGACGGGGCCATTTAAACCCTATAGAAGAAGATCTTTTACGATGCCAGCGGCCTTACAATTTTCTGCCGGCGCCGGGCCGTTACCGCTATGTGTGCAGAGACCTTAACAGGTCGATCGGTGGTCGTGATCCCGCGGCATTATTGTTTCACGTGGGATCCCGTTGAAATTGGACACCCGATTGTGGCAGCCGTCAATTATGAAGTGTCAGGTGGGAGATAGTGAAATTCACTCTTCTTAACCCATTCGCTACGACTCCGCGGAATGCAGAGCTCTACAATTAGAACGCGCGTTATTAACCGTGTTGAATGCCGGGCGAATTTTCTATGTTTTGCATGCGACGCGACGCCGGAATGAGATTAACATGCTTCAACGCTTTGACGTCCGTGCGCTTCGTGCGAGCGCTCCTCTCATCCGCTGACATTCTCTACGCGAATTTTATCGTCTGCCGTTCGTAGTACAATTGTAATAAACGCCAACGCGATCCCAATAGCAATCGAAGATCGGCTTCATACCATCGCGTTGGTGTCACTGGACGTCAAAGCGTAAATAAGGCACATCGTAATACGCGTGTTTAACATATACATTATTAAATAAAAAAAATTGTTTATATACTCTACGATGCACTTGGTAGGTTGTACACCTGGGGCAGAAAGTATTGTTCTTGTACATCCGAAGGTTTATCACTCCTGTCGTGTTAGAGTTTACAGGGAACCTACTATAGTGACGCACAGTAGCAATATGATTAAATAGAATTCGACATTTACCCTCACGCGTGGAAATCGATATCAATACAGTTCAGGTAATAGTTTCCACGTTGAAGACGAAAATAGTTAGAAGAAGAATAGAATAGAATACAATAGAAGAAGAAAATAATAATAAGACGAAAATAATGTGGATGGTCACTCCATTCGGAATGTGCAGTTGTAACGTGCGAGTCGAGGGTTCTTTAGGGCGTCTCCACACTACAGCGGTATCGACGCGTGGTTACGCCGCGCGATTTCGCGCTGCGTTGAATGCATACCCCATATTTGCTTTTGGGATATTACAGCGCCACATTGCACATTACAACGGTTTCGCCGTGGCTTAACACGTGTTGTCGCTTCGAACCACTACAGGTAGCAACGCGGCATCGTCGTAGGAGATTATTATTCTAACCCCGAGTAATGTGTAACGTATTATATAATGCGTTCTTGTGGCGCAGCGGTAGAAACGAACGATTGATGAATTTTGATATTCGTTTTCATATACTTTATATATTACGCAGGGTGTCCGATTTTAAGCAATGCATCTAAATATTAATGAAACTGAGTCATAGGTCGTTGAACTTGCAATAAAAAAGGCTACGGACGTAGGTGTTTAAAAACCATGATCCCATTTTAAAAAACGGCGATGACTTTGATTTGACCTTGACCCTACAGCCGATGGTCATTATTTTTTCTATAAACACTGTTCCCCCTCGAAACCCTAGAATCGGGATAAAACTGAATTTTGATATCCCGCTTAGATTCGGTAAGCATTGAATCAAATTGATTAGGTGCATTGATTAAAATAGGACACCCTGTATTTAAATGTGCATGTCGTCCCATAAATGCTGGTTATTACCACTTATGAATACCAGGGATAATTCTAAGCAGGTTTCTCCTTATCGAAAATGTCGGTTGCGCTTTAGTTAATGAGACATTAACCGAAAACGGCGGCCAATCGGAGAAGAACGCGGTAAGGTAAACTGGTAGCGCCAGTCATTGGTTATCGGATAAATGAGTCTAGCCGCTTGACTCCAGGTAACTCGCCCCCTCCGATTGGCTCCAGACTTTCAATAATATCTCGTAACTAAGGCACCCTGGGCATTTTTTTAGAAAGAAAAAGCTTCTTGGCATTAACGTAGTGCCACTATTTACGGAACACCCTGTACGAATGAACACCCGTCATTAATGTATTAATCATAGACGTCGAAGTAGAAGGGTATGCGATTTAATGCAAAACTAAACGTGAATTAAGTAATTTAATTTACTTGTAGGATGCTTCATGAACCATTTACTGTTATAACTACGCAATTGTAAATAGCAATAAAAAGTTTTATAACCAGATTTATAAAGCATCAGCAAGAAAGCATACCACCGCTGTTGCGTGACGCGCGAAGACCGCACGACAGTTTCAATTCAGTTTTCACCCCGCATGATAAACGCTATAGTGTGGAGCTGCCCTTACCCAAGCCGCGAGTTTGACGCCGCTCAAATTGAATTGTTTTCCGGGTTTTGCGAAACACTAAGAGTGACAAAGCATTTAAAGCAATTATAATTGATCAATTATTGTTTAATCGCTCTTAAAAAAATTTTACTTTTCCATCTCTCTTTTAAGTACATTCTGATATATGCATCCTTTACCCCAGATTCTTTGAGAATTGTATCCAACTATCTTGATGCAATGCCACTTCACCGCAATTTTAAATTTTTTAATTGGCGTTGCATAATGAGGAGGGCGCCTGAAATAGCTGCACGGCGTTTAGAGTGAATTCTTAATTGTCCACTAAATGTTGCCCAATTAAATGCGCCTTAATAATCGGGGACAGGGTATTTTGATTGGACTGTTGATTGATAACAGTGTCACGCAATGTAACATTTCTCGAGTCATGCCACGTCATGTTGATGGAATTTTTATTTACAGTTAGTAAATCCAGCGACTCCTAAAACGAAACTGACCAAGATTTATGCACTAAAGAGTTACTTTATTACCGATTTTGTTGCTCTGAGTTTGTTACCTGAAATTGATGGGTGTGCCAGATTAAATTAAAGCTAGTACCTTCACTATGAAAATTCACCATAGTCGAATGAATTCGATATATCAGAATAGGTCGCTATTTAACTGCTGTGTAAATCTATCGAGTTTGATTTTATTGCTTATAAATTGAAAAACATCCCTCGGTCGCTCGCGGACATGGGGGCATTATTTAAAAAAATTATAATATTAAACTTTTTTCGTTGAATACTGAGGATAAATAGGTAAGTGATTGTGGAGGGTTTATGGGCGACGTAGCGGCATGCTCTGTCCTCACGGGTAGAGCAATAAAATTAAGATTGATGTTTCCGGACAGAATTTAATCGTAGAAGTGAGGTCTGGTGAAAAAAGTTTGATATGATCACTTTTAAACATAATTTCCTCTTGATCGGCCAACATAAAAATTAAAGTTATTCACTTACCAACATAAGGGGTAGAACAACAAAATCAAAAACGATATATTGGTGAGTAAAATAAATACCTTGCGGTATGAATCGAGATTGTTCACTTTATTTATAATTTACTTTATAAAATATTGTTGCGATTATTTTATTCATCATTAAAGCTAAGTATTTTTTTTTTTAATGGCTGTTCAATAAATCAAGAATCATCACGGTTTCCCGTTATGAGGAAAGTAAGATGGTGTTCTTGAAGAAAAATAAAAAAAAAGATACAGATCGAAAAAATGTCAGAAATTTGTTTAATCTTCCACTTTACGATCGGCTAAAGTTTCTGGCATTTAAAAAAATTGAATGCCCTTAAACTGTTGTGGGCAATCACACTACAATACATAGTCTTATAATTATTAAGGAGTTTACTCACGTTTTACAGCATTTCTGAAATTTTCTACGCTGAATACATTATTTCAATACAATAGCTGCTGAAGAGTTTCACTTGGAATGAACGGGAAATCGTTTGAGGTAACTCGACAGTGATTGTACGTTGGTCTCAGGGGCTTAATAATTTCAGTTACGATAATGATGGATTTACCGTAAAGATTAATTTAGAAAATATACACGGCGGGCGTTCAGCAAACGTAGTGGTGCTCGATGAAATCGATTACGTTGATTAAGCGTATTTCGCTGTACACACAGGAATCTATTCACTTCGGTTACTGACACTATACAATGAAATCTGCCATCGACGTATTATCAATTACATAATTAGTTCTGATAGACTTACGATCATTTTTTAATTCACACCTTGATCTTGCATTATTAATACGCGTCAATGTTAGTACTTATACTACTTAGAACACTTTATGTTTAGATTCATAAATATTATTATCACGAGCGCAACCTCAAGTATCAACGGACGAATTTTTACGTTTATTTATTGGGAGGATTGGAATGAGAATCGTTTCGCGAACTAAACACGTATACGTTAAGCAATAGTATTAATGTTAGTGATAACATCTAATTAATTTCAGGTGAGAATTGTTAAGATATGTAAATGTCGTACGCTCGGATAGATTTGGGAATAAATTAGCCATCCAATAAATACATATGTGTAAGAATTTGTCCGTTGATATTTGGGAATTCGTTCGGCGATAATGATATTTATGCATTTAAACACCGTTGGTGAGTAAGATACCCCCTAAATTATCTTTAGAACTTGTAAAAAAATTTTGTTCGAATGTTATGTTTCTTGAAATGAGCATCGGATTACACTCGAACGGATCATCGGGTTCGAAAATCAATCAAATATATCGCGCAATGGTGTGTACTTGTATTAAAGTAAATATACAAAGTAATACATTCTGTAAAACTGTGAGAAACAGTCCTGAAAAACTTGTTTCTAAACTCCATGAACGACTATAACTCGGAGATAAACCTTATCAATTTTACTGGAGCGCCTAAAGAAATTTTTGATTTCTACGGATTAATCAATTCTATCTTGAAATTGATCAATTACACGCTGGAAACAAGCCATTACAAATTTTTAAGCCGGTTCAATTCTTTATAAATCCCGCGTTTATTTACATATTTTACCTAATCGGTCGTGTCACTGGCGATTCGGTTACACAGACAACAACCTCGATTGTAAGAAATGGCTACGGGAGAAAATTTAGGTCAAACTAATAAGATGAGATATATTCGCAATGTACCTCAGCTTGAACTCACTATCAGAGAGATATGAGAGAGGGAGAGAGAGAGCAAGGAGAGTGAAAGAGTGATATGTTCCAGTACTCGTAATTGCGTCTTCCCTAACTTACTAAGTTACATTGGAGGTACGAGGACTGTATTCGTCTTTTTAAAACCTTCGTCCGAAAAAAGTCAACGTTAACGACCCGATCGGTGATTTGAAGCGAACTTTTTGAATTAACCTCGGAATTCCTTGGTACGGGCAAATTGTGACTTCAGAAATCGCGAGACGACTCACCGTTCTTTTTATAAAAGACCACCTCCATCTTTAGCTCCGTTTTGCTCTCGAGGCTCTTGTCGATCATGGCTTTTTCCTCCTCCTTGGTGTCCGGGCCGTGAAGGAACCTGCAAGCGCAACCCTTTTGCATGATTTGCGCTCGCGCGAATCCTGTCAGCTCGCAGAATCCATCGGAGCAGTAGACGATCGGGTAGATCGCCGGAACCTGCGCATTTCCCAGCACAAAGTTGCTGTCTGTTAACAGAAAACAATTTATTTGTTATGTGGTAATGACGATTACGCTATATGTAGCATAAAATCTAATGTAACGCTTAATATTTTTATTCATTTGCAGTATTTTTCTCGGCGATTCTCATTCATTTTTAAGCATTTTTCAGCGCGTCTGAAATTTGAGATAATTGTGAATTTGATTCATAGATTCCTATATTTAACTGTTTTTTAAGCATTTCGTAGTGCATCTGAAATTTGAGGTAATTGTGAATTTAATCCGTAAATTCGTATTAGTATCTTGGAAGCAATCGCTTTGCAAAGCTAAACTAGTAATTATCTTGGAACTCAGGCTGAATATTGAACATTGAATACCAAGTGTAATAGGTAAATTAATTAAAATTAAAACGTATCATGGCATCGTGGGATTCAGGGATTCGAATAGATAAATAGCACTACTTTTCTCTTAACTAAATCCTAGAATATATTTCAATTGCCCATATTTCTTACTTAGAAATACTGTCTACATGATAATGATTCGAACTAACAGAATGAAGCTGGTGCCCTAGGGTATGTACGTATACAGGGTGTCCCATAAATGGTGGCAGTCCGTTGAAACTGCGATACCTGGGATAATCCCAAGTAGATTTCTCGTTATCGAAAATATCTGAAACGAGATATTAACGAAAATCGTGAACCAACCGCAGAGGATCGAGGTAGCTAACAGTCCTCTGTATTGAACACCAATACCCGACGCTATGGTTTCCGCGTTCTTTCCTGATTGGGTGCCGGTTCTGATTAATATCTCGTTAACTAAAGCGCAACTTACATTTTCGTTACGGAAAACCTGCTTGGAATTAGATCAACCACCGCACATTTAGCGGGCTACTACTATTTATGGAACGACCTGTACACGATAGTATGTGAACTAACATGGAACTAGTTCGAACTTGATTCTCCTAATTCTTCTGATGTTAAAGACGAATACCACTGTGGACTATTTTCGGAATGTTTTCTACATACACATAACATTTGCATTTATAGCAGCTCTGCTTTGGTTTATATAAGCTATTATACACTCGTATCACGGTTTCGGAATATTGATTTTAAATGTGAAATAAATGATATTTTGAGAAATTTTCAAACGAAGTTTTCTAGTTTTCGGGATTATGGGTTCGAGGACTAACCGAAAGTTCAAGGTGTTAATGACACGATAATAATTTTATGTCGTATCTTATGTTATACAGTTTCATGTGTTTCCTGCTGCTCGGCGAATTCAATCAATTACTATCACGGTCATCTTCCGTGTTCTCAATTATCCGCTATAGTTTCAGAATTTTGAGATAATGTTTCCGTAATACTAATGACGGGCGAGAAAACGATACACGGGAGGAGAGGCGGAGAGGGGGGGCGGGGGGGGGGGGGCATACGCTGCACTGATTAAATTTTTTAAACGCGAGGTCGGTTAAATTCGTTTCACTCGTTAGACAGACACATTACGTTATCTCCACGACCCGAGTTGCCTACAGTTTCCGGATTCCGGATTCACAATTTAGTTTTCCAGCTTTTTACTTCAATCCTGGAAACAGGCAATTAAAAATTCGAGCATCCTTAATACGTCGTTGTGATCGTTGTTTGCCAGTTTCGTGAGAAAACGATAATCATCCAGAGCATCGGTTACCAACATATCGGTTACATATGTTGAACATATCGGTTACCAACCTGAGGGTAATTAGCCCCCCCCCCCATCGTGGTAAAACGGGATTTTCTGAGGGGTAAAGACAAGACTAATTTTTTATCAAATTGTTAGAAATAATGAATGATTATTGAATGATTAAAATAAATTTTTAATATTATTATTTTTGTTTTATTTTTTAAACTAAATTTTTTTGGAGGGCGGGAATTGTTTGCTAATATCTAACCCGATTTATGGGTAATAGTCTCAAAAAGGTTGGGAACCGCTGATTTAGGATGATGCGTGTTATTTTGTTGTGACATTTTTTGAATTTCATTCCTGGTGTTGTTATTTTACTCGTGTCAGTTGAATACGGTTTGGATTTGTTGTATTAACGCGTTTAACCTGTATTACTCTTGATAATGACATTGTTACCGAGTTTAGGCCTCGGTCGTTCACGTGAAAAGATGAACTAAAAATAAATAAAAAATAAAACATTAATATATTATTGATTTAATTTGTAATTCTGTAAAGATCCGGCTGTAAAAGCTTGGATTCAAAATTAAATCTTTTATGGCCTCGTCACCTACAGTTTTGGGGACCACCATGAAGGGTTAATAACCCTAATATTAATATTAATATTAATAAAAATCGATTCTGTAAATATGATACTAAAATTCACATGTTGCCCAAATATGAGTGACGTGGCAATCCACGCTAAAGTGTTTCAACAATTGGGAAACCTACGATTATGAAGTTGATATCATAAATTTGTCTCTGTGCCAAACTAAACATCGTGTTGCAGAGATATCGGCAGAGATCAATTATTGTCAATTTTGATCACGCTTTCGTGTATCTTGGGCTACAAAACATATTTACATAAAGCGAGTTTATTAAACCATTGAGAGTACCATCAATTTTTGGCTCGCTTAAACCGTCTTGACACGCGTACACGTGAATTGTTATAAACCCGTAAAACTGTATTAGGATACAAAAATAACCGTGGACTTAAACTTTCATTTTAAAAACTTTTCTCCATTTGGGGAGATATCTCTTGTGTGGCTGAAAATTTGTCTTTTGGGAACACTTATCCGCGAACAAATTTTCGGCCCAAAGGAACTGTCAAACTTGAGGTGTACCCACGAATAGGGGTGCGGCTATAATTCAACGACGCTCGTGAAAAATACGCTAATTGAAACTGAAAATTTTAAAGAATCCAAAATTAAAATTTCTATTCAAATGAGAAATTAAAAATTCTCCTTTAAATTTGTAACTTGGTTTACCTTTTTTCATAAACTTTAAGAAAAAACAATTTAACACTAGAACTACCGACAATTAATGTATACCTATTTCCACCAAACCAGTCAAGGTGACTGGTTATTTATAAAATACGTTATATGAAAAAGATGATTTATTTATATTTTGGTTAAATTTTTAATTCATTAAGAAATATACATATACGCACTATTATACGTATTTACTCATGATAATTTAAAACCAATCAAAATGGCCGGATTGGTTAGTTTTAGTGTTAATGCACCCTTTGCACTCCGAATTATTTATCAGTTTTGTTCAACGCAGCTCCACATTATTTTATGTGTTCTGTTTCAAATGAATTTCAAAATACTGATTCCTGGTTAATAAGTTAATTTTACCCAACGAGCCTTGTTACATATATATCGTTGGCAATGTTAACATGTCGAGCATGACGCAATATAGGAATCGTTGGAGATAAAATTGACGTTGGTTTACATTCGACATGAGAGTTCAAGGGTTTCAAATATTAATAATATAATGTTAAAAAGAAAAAATAATTTACTTGACTTAATGACTATCCTACTTTTCATATTCATATGGCGATGAATGTAATCCTCATATCACGACATAGATTTTCATATCCTTATTACCGGATGACTTTTTTAAAACAAATTATAATACAAACCAATTTTCGCAAATTTACAAACTCAGCTATATTATTCACGAGCCCATCGTGATTATATGTATGTAGAACGTACTGTACGGTATTTCGAGACATTAAACCTTGTCAACGCACGTCACACGGATGACTAATTTCAAACATGCATCCATGTATTCCGTTAAACCAACTCCTGTATCTATAGTCGGTCACCCAAACATTCGGTGATCTAGCATTTTATTACTTTTTGTAAATGGACGTCACGATAAAATTTTATATGAGCAGAGTTCAAACATTTCGCTGGTTGAGAACTGAAAATATAATTGAATTTGTTTCATCTAAACGTCAGAATCGCGATACTTTTTTGCGCTTTTAAAGATGGATAACTCGTCGGCGCATGTGGCAAATCGAATTATATTTTCAGGATATGTACGGAGCAACGAATTCTGCGAACGGGACGCTTTGTATTTTTCTTTCGTGACGGTGTAAAAAATGGGATTCCTACACTGCGGATTTGGACGTTATTTCAAAAATTTGCAATTTTCCAAAGTTCTGTTAGCTGCGTTACCAGGAAAATGTTTGATTTGTGTTTGCACAAAATTTTATTCTGTTCGGTGGATTGTATAAAATATTATCAATCAATTTCACTTATTCTTTTTAAGCATTCGTCTCTCTTGCCAAGTTATTAGAAACAGAACGATTTATTAATTAAAAATAATTCTTTTTATATACAACTCGACGTTATCGGTTTACGAAAACAATATTGACCGATAACTTATATTTTCATAGACACGAATTTAAAAAACAAGACATTCAAGGTACTTACGATTATAACTCTTCCATTTTCTAAAATTTAAAGCCTTGCAAACACTAGAACTACCAAGCCTGTTATTTTGGTTGGTTTTAAATTGACATTGAAATTTACCATTTCTACGTGTATAGAAAAGCGTATCTCTAAATAGTACAAGTATGAATCATATTTATATCACATTTTTTATTATTGTATTACGTGTATATTTCTTAACGAACTAACAATTCAACATATAACGTATTTTATAAATAACCAGCCATTGGACTGGTCTGGTAGAAATACGTATAGGTATGCTCATTAATTACGGGTAGTTCTAGTTTTAAGAACATTCATTGGATATCAAAGATTACAATGTCTCCTTTGTTGAGTAAAAGCTCCACTCCAAAAAGTAATCGTTCTTATCGGGAATAACCCAATTCCAACCGCCGAATAACCATATTCGCTTGCCACGGATCACACTTTCTCACATTTTGCATAGAATTGAGACAGCGGAATGGGTGAACAGGATTTTGATAATTACGCAGTAAAAAGTGCATGATGCAAGAAGTTGATGCATGACTGCGCCATTCGTCGTGGTTCGTTGCATGGTGGCTTTATCAACGGGACTGACGTCAGCGTAATCTCGCTCAGGGTAACTCCGGTACTATTTTTAATTTTGCAATCACCCTGAAGAAGTATCATCGTTTCTCAGCTTTGTGTAATTCTAACTTTCAACGCTTCCTGATCTTGAAAGAGACTCGGCGCCTTTGACGGCGAAGAAGAGGATCGTTCGTTGAGCAGCTGGTATTTAATTTGCGGATGATAGCGTGGAAAGTACGATCTACTGATAACCCTTTAAACTTTAAACGGATCCCTTCGATTGACCCCTGATTCGGTTTTAGTTCACGATACGGTTTCAGTACAGGGCACACTTCCAGTTCAGAGATGCCACGACTGTAATATTTAATAAATGAACCGTTTATTTTGAAAGTGGTGCAAGCCCATTTTTTTTGTTTTCCACTAAATTAATCACAAATTACGTGATATCTAATTTTTTGTTAAAAATGGACTTCCACCACTTTCAAAATAAATAGTTCGAAAATAAATAACTCACGTTCGTGAAACACCAACGTTATTTTATGGACACTCAGTGTTGTTTTTTTATTTTTCTTTTAATTAGACATTCACCATTTTTGCGGTACGGGCGTAAATAATGTCACAGCGCGTAACTTTTGCACAGTTCTCGTCCGATCAGGGTAAAGTTGTGAACGGGTCACGGTGATTGACGATTAAAGCACCCTTTACGCGATGCGGAAAATAGGAACGAACACATATACCAAGGGAGTTCGGTGACGAAGGGTTGTGAGTTAAAAATACGAATTGAGGGAAACAGTTTTGGGTGAAATTCGTTTTTTGCATATTTGTTTGTCGGAAGTATTTGTAATTATGTTCATCCCCTTCTTCGGCCAAATTCATTTGCATCCATCGAGGTGTTCAGGTTTAGTATTAACTTTTTTATTAAGCCAACAATAATTAAAAAGCCTAATCATGTTTCTAATTCAACTATTCCGAGTCGTCCTCGGATATGCAGGATCATCGTTTCAACGATCGCCACAACAAACTTCATTAATAAAAAATTGTGGGAAACATTATACATCTTATATAATAATATAATTTAACTATAATATACTGTTTATATAACATTAATAAATATACATTACATTATATAAATGTAATATTATATTATATTTACATAATACACAATTATATCAAAAGTACCATATTATGATTAAATTGTATCACGAATAACATATCAGAATATCAATAATATTTTGGCTATTGCTGCCCTCCTCCAAACTGCCGAAAATTATCTGCATAAGTATGGCAAGTTTTAAATCAGAAACCTTCCCACCCATCGAGATGTCGAAGATAAAATTTGTATGGCTCTATTATTAGAAAAGCTAATCGTGATTCTGATTCAAGTGCCCTGATTGACGCCTGGATATAGGCTGCTGGGTTAACGCCCTCGCGGTCTGGAGAGATTATAATTAGGTACTTTCTACGGAGATTCGATGGTGAGATCGCGAAAGATCAATTTCATAGGGACGCGCACCGCGATGTGAGTACACGATATAATTGCCCGTAATTGCTTCGCTAAATAGAAACGCTGAATAATTACCGGCCGCCAGAGGATTTCGTGGCGCGATGTAAATTGCATTAATCATGCTTGACGAGTGACATCGGAGCAAGACGATAGCACAACGGTGCTCGTTACTTTATACAATTAAATTATCCGGGGCAAGTTAGATGGATGTATCGATAAGTGCATTTGGTATCCTTTTATGGAGTGCGTCTTTTCGAAATCCCACAATTGAATAAATTGATAATTTCAAGGTTGATAAACTTAATTAAAATACAGAGTGATTATTTTATGTTATGTGCTTTTTGATTCGGTACCAGTGTACAAAGAAAACGCTGCTACTACCAACAATTAATGTACACCAATTTCTGTCTGATCAGTCAAAATGATTGGGTATTTGCAAAATACGTCGTGTAATTAATGAAACCTGTTCATATTTTTTATTTTTATGATATCCAAAAAAAATATATACATAACATTAACAAATCTGTACTACTTAGAAATACACTTTTTCATACTTAAAAATGGTAAATTTAGATGGCAAATTTAATTTATGGTAAATTTATAGACTAAATTTAGATGGTTTGGTGCATTCAGTATTGAGCAGCGTGGCAAGAATATACTAAGTAGACCAATTTCTATCATAAAAAACGTTTATTTCAGGAGGAGGTTGAAAAAAGATAGAAGTTTTCATTGATAACGTCGGTGACATAAATAAAACACAGGAGGGTATCTTTCAATAGATTATTACTGTTTAGAAATAAAGCAATAATGCATTGGGTTACTGCAAACCGGGCTTATTTTTGTTAAATAATTGAAAGGGTTACAAAAGTCATGCAATCCAAGCCGAGTGGTTGCGGAATAAGTTTGCTAGGTTGAAAGTAATCTTCTGCTGGGAAATATAATTTTAGAATTTGTGAAGTTGTAAAGATAAAGTTTCCCAGACTTGGAGTAACTTTGATACACCAGTAAGATTTTGCCGTTATTGTAGTAATGGAACACAGATGCCCCAATAAAAATGATGTGTTACACCATGTGGGAAGAAAGAATACCAAGAACTTTGGAATTCCAAAAATCCATTTATCGTAGCTTTGTTGCATTTGTTCATAAATACTCGTAAACAAAAATTACAGACACGGAAATAATGACTTACACTTTTTCTCATGATTCAGGTGAACAAACACACTTGAGAAATTAAACACAAACGACCGTGTACAAAATTACTTTCGCAAGACTCTCTCTAATAAAAACAAAGCTTATGAGTGTTACCGTTGCTATCTCCTACGGGACATTTTTGGTGACCTACGTTTACTAGAGATAGCACTTTTATGATGTCTCGTTAACCGTAGAGTATATTTTTGTTAAAAATGAACCACGACGGCGACTAGTCTGCATCTACGACGGTCAGATTCCCCTACAAAATAGTGGAGGAATTCCCCCTCTATGCTGAAAAGCCACGCCTGAACTAAACGGTAGCCAATACGTTACACGTCAGTTCGGTTAACCACGCCCACAGTGCCGCCGAAGCTTTCAACCGAGGTTCCTTCTTAAATGAAATAGAGTACAGATTAATTAACGTAACGAACAATGCACTTTAACGATTCAGTAATATACCTTTTGCTAAAACTGTCTACAAAGTTACGCTCAACGCATTCCCACTGCCGTGTACCACCGGTACATGTATGAAGATCCCATCGGGCGACGTGCACCAAAAAAGAAAGGGAAAGCAACACAAATCTTATAACTAACAGAAATAATAAATTACTACTTAGTTTTTTTTGTGTTTTATGTTATCAAAATAAAAACGATGTTTGAATAAGCGATATGTGAATAGCTTAATAAAAAATAACGGGGACTGCAGCGCCGCCACGCAGCGGGAAATTCGAATTACGCTGCCGGTGCGAACATGGTAAAGGGTGAAAGTAACGTCAGTTTTGAGTACATTACTGGTTAGTTTTTTGTTACGTCCATCTCCTCGATTATATCTTTTCCATTCGCGTACTCTTGATAAAAATTTCACGCCCATACGTTTGATAGAACAAATGAATAATCGTTGGATCCATCATTGATCATTAGTAGCGTACAGCGTATCGTGTAATGAGAACTTCGATTAACGTGATTCATTGAATTCGACCATATTCAATAATAGGACAAAAGCATCATTTGAATATCTGATCGAACTGTATGTAATCAACTGGCATACGCGTACCCACGGCCACGAGACAACCGGAACAACAACGTTCGCGTTCATTGCATCATCCGCTAAAAGCGGCGTGAGAATTCCAGGTTACAGTTTCCCACCAGATTTTGGACAAAGATTAATGGAGGGGGTTGCGTGACGCGTATCGCGCGTATACGTGCTTACGTACGCCCGAAATTCGCCCGTGCGTGTGCGGGGACACATTGAAGCCGGAAATCTTGTTAAGGGATAGGGATAAGGAATCCTCCTGATTCTTTTGAGAATTCAAATGACGGAGATAGGATAAGAAACGAGGTCTTTCAAGCTCGACAGGAAAGTGAGAGGAAAATCTTTGGACTACAGTAGAACATTTACGACAATAAATCGTTTCTGCAGGTTAATTGTGCGATGGTTAAAGTAATGATCAAATATAATGGAGCATATTAAAATACCATGTAAAAAATTTTTCATTTGATCCTAGGATAGGTATTTAATGTCCATTATTTGCACTTTTGGGAGACTCTAGATGGGACGGATACAGTGAAGTAATTAGAATAATCGTTAAATATAACGAATTATAACAATTTCCTACGTGTAAAACATATGTAATTAGACCCTAGAATAGCGGTTTGAATTTCAATTATTTGTATTTCTGAGAGACGGTAAATCGAATACGTGAACACTTTTTATTATCCGTTTCGTGATATACCTACATTCGAACGAAATGATTGCATCTAAATATCTAAAAAATGTAATATTAAATAACTCCAGTAATAAAAAAGTGGCAATAAAGATTCATGAAATTTTATGACAAATGTTGATTCTCGTTTAAAACGGAATGTACCGAATGAAGGAAAGAATGTAAACTGAAATGTTGCACTCACTGTAGCGTAAATCTAAATAACGGGCTTGTACTTGCGCCGAGGGAATGGAATGCCGATCCGCGTATTTTTAAATTCTTCGTACATCACCTTTTATTATTATGACGAAGGCTGTTCTCCATTATGATATTCGAAAAAGAATCGATGTTTTCACGAAAAAATTGTGTGCTATATTAAACAAACAACTATACTATGTTGTGCACTGTATGTATGTATATAATGATCAATTGATCGGTTACATCGTGAATCATATCACACATATTATTGCTATCGTTATTACCTTCTAAAGCTCACATAAATATGTATTTGCCACAGTACTAGTTAATTCACAAAGTAATTCTTTATTTTCTCATTTCCCATTTTTTGCGGACGGAATCGACATTTGTGAATATTTTTCGCAAAACTGTTTTATACTTGTCCTATTAATAATCCATAAATCACACACCTTCATTCCACTCCATTAGTCTGGCAGATAGAAAGTTATGAAAACTATTTTTTCTCACCACAAGAGTGCTGTGATTTCTTAAAGTTCACATTATCATACATTGCTAAACTCGTGTTAATGTCAGCTGCAATATACAGTCGATTAAAATGCGTTCGTTCCAGCTAAGAAAACACCGGTGACCTTGAGAATTTTGGAAAAATGACATTGGGAACGATTGTAACTTTATCGTGTTTACACCTGAAAATCACGTAAATTACGTTTTGCACGTTCTCTGTTACCTTTAAATCCAAAAGAGATGCGCAATCGTTCAGTTTCCGATTACGCACTCTGCACAACGGGACTATACAACGTGTATACTTTTACTGTAGGGCACTGTTCTTTCATGTTTTTTAAAATTTTAGTTACACATTATAACCCATCAAATGTGGCCTCGATTTTTTGACCGACAATTTAATAGCAATTGGGATTATTTAGTCATAGGGTCGTTATTACGAAGCGACGTAAAGTACAAGCCCATAAAAACTTTGTCCTATTTAAAGGTTTTGGCAAACAAGAATTCACATTTGTATATTTCGATAAAAAAGATCCACGAGCAAGGGGTCAAATTTATTCTTCTTTCGTTAGTTAGGTATCCTTGTTTCATTCCTGGATTTTCAATGATAGAATAAAACAGCGGGTATTTTTATTATCTTGGACTTGTCGCAGAACTGTCCTTTATTTTCTCTACGGAACCCGAGCAGAAATTTTTCTTGGGGTCCCATTGGAAACCAAGTGGCCTGTCTTTACCCAGCTTGGGCGGCAATGGGGGACTGAGTTAGTTCCCATTGGGCTTCAACTAAAAGTGTAACGTAGGCCCCAATACGCTCCCAACTTGAGTGCCAACTGACGCACAAAATGATACCCCAGGTGAAACCAAGCTATACAATTGTTTATAAATAGCCCCAGGAGGACTGAGTGACTGCATATATTTCAGGAACAACAACAGTAACAATTATTTATGATTATTACATTTTTTTATTAGAAATTAGTTTATTTATGTTTTTGTACCTTTAAACATTTAAACATAACAATTTGTTTTTATTTTCTTTGTCTGTTAGCTCGCTTTCCATTCCAGTCCCGTACATTGTACAACGCTTAAGCAGGGTTGCCGTATTTATACTTCTATACGGATCCAAATGACCAAATAAAAAGGAAATATCAAAACAACAAGCAATAATGTGCAGAAAACTTTGGCTCGGAGCGCACGTTTTCGATGTAGCCAGATGCGGAACATACTTCAGGAGAATTATATTTCCCGTTACCGGCGGGAGGTTTGAAGTTGGCGGTGAGGATTTCAGTGCACATCGTAAACCATAATATAATGAATGTGTTATACGAGACACGCGTGTAATTAAAAACGACCGTGCTCGGGTCCGAAGTACATCTTGCGCAAATATGGATTTTATGCCTGTGCATACAGACGCCTGCCAGCTACCGAGAGAAAACAAACAAGGGGGGAAGTTTTACTCTTGTCGCACGAAAATCTCTCCTTCGATGTTCGAGGATTCATCGGCGCACCGCTTTCCGTTACGTATCACGACGTTTTACGCGAGGGATTTATTAATCGGAAGCACCGTTTGCGCAAGTAATTAAAAAATATACTCGTCAATATCATACCGCGCAGAATGTTAATAAATTATTCGTACGAACTTCGTAGTAGGATAGAAGTCGCGTTAGATACGCACTCCAACCGTTACTTTATTCATTCAACTAGCGAGCCCTACCGGTGCTTTTAACGTTAGAAGTACCGCCAATAATTAATGTTTACCTGTTTCCACCAGACCAGTCGAAACGGCTGGTTATTTGTAAAATACGTTATGAAAGATAAAATACCTTTATACAAATTTTTTCAATTTTCATATCACTATGAAATATATACGCAATATTATACGTATTTATACTAGTTAGAAATGTAGTTTTTTCATAGTTAAAAATAGTAAATTTAAATGGAAATTTTAATCCTGTCAAAATGACTGGTTTGGTAGTTCTAGCGTTAAGCACAATTATAGTACAGCGTGGCAAATACTTTGGATATCGAAAACCAGCAAAATCTTTAAACTTTTTGCTTATGTATTCACGTTGGTCCATTTATTTACAAACGTTCAATATTCTTATTTCCAGAGTGGTGTTTCTCTTACTTTCGTGATAAAGTAATAAAACACATTATTTATTTTTATTCGAGCAAAGCTAATCACAGCAAATTTCTAATGAAAACCACAAATTCTAGGTATTAGACTTGGAATACGACACGCGACGCTCTCGCGCTTTATTTCTTCTTGCTAAATCCGACCCTCCAAACAAAGGGAAGCTATCAAAGTTACCAATCGCTTTCGATCACTGGATCAGTAGCTCTCCCACTTTTTTGTCTGGTAGCACACTGAGGTCATTACACAAATTTCAGGGCATCCCCATTATTACCATTTTTTTGCTTTTTACAGTTTATGAAAAATACTTAACGAATACTAATGAAGATACTTTGGTATCAAAAAGTATATTTAACAAAACAAATATTTGGTTTTTTAAATATAAACAGTGTAAAATTTCGCGTGACCTTTGTGGCGTATATATGCATGTACATTAGGGTGGACCTTAGTTACTCTTGCTCAAAAATTGTTTTCAAAATTTTATCGGTGCGGCCCTCTAGATTTGTGGCACTTCGGAAAAAAATAATTCCTACCAAAGCACAAGTCGATTGGACAACGGGAAAGGGTGCCACAACGGCTTTGTTTATGCAAAATTCTTGAAGTTCACAAAAAGTGGAGACATACGCTCGATATATATTATGCTTGCGGGGAAATCTAAATATTAAATATTAAGGACTACGATCTAAACTTTGAAGGAGAAGAAGTAGTTAACAAAACTCGATTTCGTTTTTGTTTTGTATGGAACAGGCAAAATAACGAGATTTTACTAGTTTTTGCGCGTAGTTTTACGCAACTCAGCCCGAGAATACAGCCACAAATGGCCAATTACCGTGGAACGTAGATTCAATTAAAAGCACCGTTAACCTACCGCAGAATATTTAACAATTTTTTTCCTCCACCTATATACTAACATCGTTTGGCGCGTTGTAATCCAGGTGGTACACATTCACAGCGGCATATGTAGACAGGAGTCGATCGCGTCGCGCTGATGCATTGAAATTCTCCATCGAAAATAAAGTGAAAGCGCCTAAACGGCAACCGCTGCAACCGAATAACCCAAATTCCATAACAATTAAACGATGCTGAACCAGTTATTTTGTAAAGAGAATATCCCTCCGCGTTGGAAAAATGCTTGGTAAAATCCAAGAACGCAACGATCGTCGACCAGAGTGAAAATATCATTGTTGGCATCGATGCAAAACTCTTAGGGAGCATTCGCACCGTGGGTCATGCAATGGTCTGATCACGATTGTGTCACGTAGACAATGGACTTTGTCTCTAAGCCTAAATTTTCTCCATCGCAGCATACCGCCACTAATTCAAAAATCTTAGACCCCCGCACACTACAGAGTTTTATCTGTATCTTATTAGTTATCTTATTAGAGAAGAGTAGGAGTTACAATTCCTCAAATGTCCCACGTTAATTGAATAATTTAGTCCCAATTTAATGCAGCTTTCATGGCACAGAGAAGTGACAAAAGAGGTTTCCCCTATTTACGACATAAGAGCAGTAAATAGTGAAAACCTCTATCACTTCTTTGTCCACTGCTTTCTTTCTCATAGCATGCCTTTTATCTGATCAAGTACACGTACACGTGGTTCGGTGACTATGAGTGTGTGTGATTTTAGTTACCTCAGAAGTCAACATAACATTTCTCGACAACATTTTAATTTTAATACGCGACCGCTCTCTTCAACGGCAGCTTACCAACTAGCCAATTTTTTGAGTGCAATCGGCCGACTAGTCGGTTAGTCTGCGCGCTCACCACCAACCAGACTGTTTAGTTGACACAGTGTGCGCGCTAACAGCCCAATCCGACTAAAGTAACGGCCGATAAAAAATGTCTGCAGTTTGCGGGCGTTGGGTATCTACTGTTTTTCAAGTGTTTACACCCGCCATTCTCCAGGTCGAAACTGTTGACCAATTTTGATAAACAATGGCTCGTTTGAAAGATAAAGAATGATCACGCGAGATGACCAGCAGAAATTTTGATACAAGGTTTTGTTTATGAAATTCAGCGATCCAAAATTGCTCAAGTTTAAGACAACTTAAAAGGAACATTGCATAAAAATTTCTGTTGGTCATCTCGGGTGATCATCCTTCATCTTTCAAACGAGCTATTGTTCACCAAAAGCGGTCAACAATTACGACTTGCAAAACGGCGGGGTAATGCGTGTTTTCGCTCATTTTTGTGAAACATTCGCAAAAATTCACCCCAGGTGGGACTTGCGATGCGAAAGAGTAATGGGGGCGCTACTCCCCTCACACCCCTATAGTTAACATATTATCTGCCCGTTTATTGGCAGCCGACGGTGAAGTCACTCACAGTTCGTGATAGAGGTATCCAACAGCTTTAAGGGGTTACACCACTCGAGCGCCTCGAAATTCAAGGCTTTTTCGCGAATTTTGATTGAAGAAATAAGATGTTTTTATGAAAATGTAAATGCACTACTTTATTGTGTGTACATTAAAGTAGAAAATTAATATTTTTCGTATTCGATATATTGAAAAATGGCGGCTTGACAGCTAATGATCGGAAGCGCTTCGAAATTAGATAGTCAAACGGTGGGCACGATAACTCAGCCTACACGTGATTTAGTGCAGTGAAACAAAGGAAATTGGTTTTCTTAGTCCAAAAGCTAGTGAAACATGTGGCCGTTTTAAAAAATATGCATTTTTACGGAAGTGGCATCGATTGAAAGTAAAACATGTAAAAAAGTACACTTTTTGTCACAAATTTCGTTACTTAAAGTTGCATAGATAATCGAAATATCAATATTTTCAAAAAATCCCACGTGTTTCACTAGAGAAATATGTGACGGTTGAATTGAAACAAAATCTAAGTAGATTGATTGAAAATTGGCGAAGCTAGAGTGCCCACCGATTTCGGAAATACAGTTCTGAGAAAAATGCGTTTAAAGTTTTCGTTACGGTTTAAACGTGGATAAAACCTTTCGGTTACAAATAAACAAACAAATCAACAACTTCCTCACGCCTCTTTTGCGGGTACCTCGAACATCTTTACTAACAGTAAAAACCAAAGAAACAATTAGAAAACTCCGTTTTCGTTGAAAATTTCAACTTTAAACTGCCGTATGAGGACGTCGCGCGCCGATGAGCGCTTTACTTCTATAGCTCGAAAATTGCCTTTTCACTTTCGATATCGTTTTATAACCAATGGGATATCAATTTTATATGTGCAAAGAGTACTGTAAGCAACAAAAAAAAAATTCGAATTTTTAAAACTGTCCGAGTGGTGTTACCCCTTAAGGGGCCATCTACCTGTGAATGGGTCAAGAAATCCAAATTGTTTTTATTGCATTATCATAATGTGTGTATAACGTCTAAGGAATATATTCCCAGAGTTTTGTGCTTCTATTACAAAAATTGAAAAACTTACAACATTTAGAAGTCTGCGAAGGAATGCGGGGTCAATATTGCAATAATAAACTATGATATTGTTAAAATAACAAAGTATTAAAAATGCAAATACATGGGCCAAGAACAAGTAAGAGTATGTCTATAAAAATTCAAAAGACAAGATCTGGTCCCGCGTACTTGTACTTGGCCCATGCATTTCCATTCTTAATGCTTTTTTATTTTTCTATTTCACTATTTCGTATAATTGAATTCGCGAAAAAAAAATTTAATAAAAAAAATGTTTTCGATCCCTATCAGTCTTCCGATTTATTCAAATCGCTCCATCCAAATTCTACTAATTTATTTGATCGCGAGACCGAGAGAGGGATGTGGATGGTATAGCTTGGGGAGGGGTTACCGATCCGCACACTCAAATTTCCCGAAAACGAGTGTCTCGGCTTTATTGCCTATACCGTTAAGCGCTGCGAAAAGGTCGCTATTGTCTCGTGGGGCATTGGTAAATATTATTAACTGCGTTACAGCGAAGACGACGTAGGAGAACACGACGTTTCTTACGAAAAACTACCATATTTAAGATTCCATATCTCGTGATTGGCTTGACCAATTTTGATCAAATCGTACTCACATTACTCATTCATGAAGTCCGACCAATTTTCGGGACGTTCACAGGTAGATGACCCCTTAAATTCCAGCATAGTGAGTTTTCAACTTATGCGACTAAATCGTGCCTTAGTTTCCGCGCAAGTGGAAAAACGCGTAAGTCAACTACATTCTTCATACATATACACATTCTTTTGTTTACAACAAGTATTTATGTCTGTACACACAACACTCACAAGATATAACTCTTCCACATATGGCTCATTTTCTGCAACAACGTCATAACTCGAAAATCATGATTTTTGAGTTAATAACACAGGGACGACGATAATGAAGTGTACTTTTAACTGGTCGAATGGCATTTCTGAGTTTTTTTAGGTCCACTAAAAAACTGATATATTATAAAAAACTGATATATTAGCAGCAAGAATGGTAAAAGTGAAATTAGGTGTAGTTCTGAGGTTAGGGGAAATTGCGTAGTACACATATGTATAAGCCCTTAATTCACGTCCAAGTCGTAAGCAGATGTTACTTGATCAAGTTGTGCTCATTTTGTTATTTGGAGATTACAGATTCCAAAAATTAAAACAGTATTGAAACTGCAAATACATCTCCCGAAAAACCACGATTTTAGAGTTATGATGTTGTTGCAGCAAATGAGTGATATGTATCGACAGTAGTGGTTTTCTGATTCGTTTCTAAGGATTCGCGTATGTCGAGGACTCACTATATATAAAAAATGCCTTTGGCCTGATTCCTAACTTATTTCTTTCAGGCGCGATTTATAGTTCCATTTCCGTGGTACAGCTTACGTAATTTTCGTATTGAGCGTCACACTTACATTTTCGAAGTTGTACTTAGGATTTTTTCCGTCAACGAGTAACGCGATAGTTACAGTTTTCAACTGCAACGTTATACTTATGTTCCTCCGCTTTCGAGTCGTGACTTATATTCAAAGTGAACACTTACATTTTATTCGAGGTGAGCTCTTACGTTTTTGGGGCAGTAATTATTTATTCTTTTCTCTCTTTAATTCCTGCTCTGACCTAATTAACCATTCTTTACACTTTACCCACGAATTTCTGAAGACTTAGCTAATGTACCGAAAATTACCGAGACACTTAACCCTCTGGTTGAAGAACCGACCTAAAAATTTACCAACGGTATATATTTTTGAGATTTGGCAGAAGACGCATTTACTATTCCTTTTTTACCACCCATATTACTCATCAACAATCTTTCTTCCTGCCCTTCTTTTCTTCCAATAGCAAATTAACAGACATATCATTGCTTTTCCTCCGCTATCTCTTTTTTTACCATAAATAACCGAAACTTACAGTAAAGACGTTTGTATCAAGACTTATACATATATGTACAAATTTGTTACCTTTTAAAACACTTACTCGCTGTAATTCATTACTCAATCCCCTGACTCCAATGCGTTTACAACACTGAAAACCCAAGTTGAGTCCCATAGACACAATAACCGAAAACGTTATTATAAAGTACGGCTATTTATATCCTAGGACGTGATTCCTACATATGAGTTTAGTACAATGCACACTTATAAAGTTCCCGACCATTTGTCCTCATTTGCTTAAACTGTGGTTTGGATGTACTACGTACTCGTACGTACTGTGTACCCGGGCATCGATACGTCGCAGCATAACACGAATCTGCGTCTACACTGTGTAATAGAACGTCGTTATATAAAGCCTCGTGCACACTGCGCAACCAAATATCCTTACACGGTCGCGAGTGCGAATAGAGTGCTGCTTTTAGATCTTTAGTCGAAATTCATTAACATGTTGTGCATTAGCCTCGTGCGTCGAGGTCCAACTAGTAATGGGTATACGCATTTCCCACATTTTTCCCGATACTTTCAGGAAAACCCGTCGAAACTGGCATGCCGTTAATAAAATTCCAGTGACACCCCCCTGGGTCGAAGCTGCAACCGTTACGCGGCGAATTGGGGGTCGGAATAATTATGCTCGTCGGTACGTTTTTCTTCTCCCCCGAGTGACACGGTAATTCGTACGAATGCGATATTCCGAATTTTCAAACTAATTCGACAGAACTCAATCGTAATCCATTCCCGAGCAATTAGCGGGAATTAGAGGATCGATAAATATTTCCGGATAAAGTATAGCCGAGTGCATTTTCCTATTTCCCGTCCATTAATTGAAAAGCGATAATCAAGCCGCAAGTCCCTCGACCATATTTCCTGGAAACCGCAAAATAATTAAGTGAATATGGCGGTCCGTCGGCGCAGCTATTGTGGTTGGTGCGGTTGAAATTATGCTACGTTCGATGCGTTAGTTAATTACGTCCGTCGCGACGTACGAATCACAGGCGCTCTCGCTCGATTGTATGTGTTTTACGCGCGTGTTTACCGTTTACCTGTTTGCGCGTAATTTTTGTCGTTACGTTTACCTAATCCGTCCTCACCGGCTGGGATATAAACGGATCAGGGAAACGTGATGTTTCGGTGAAAATAATGCAGACACAACGTAGAGGCGCGAATCCGGGTAACGAAAAATCACGCGTTAATGTTATCATTGCGAATTAAAACGAATAAGAATCGGCATTACGTATACATGAGGACCTTGGGTACCTCATCACGTATCTCGGGGTTTTAACAAAAGCTCGTCGCAAATAAAGGGAACGCTCGTGCTTATACCCCTTACCACTTTTTCCGTCGTTCGTCTTTTCACCGGGAAATTTAGAAATTCGCAGCGGAGATTGACTTGGACAGCGATTGTTATTGGCCGAAACGGTTGGAATATAAGTTGATTATTCATGGCATCCACCTTTTCAATTGCACTAATGGCAAACATAAAATTGTTTGTCGCCTCTGTAAAGGTGAGTGGACGTTGTATTTTTTAATAACCTTTTTTGCAGCCACCTCCAGTTCTTTGTAGGCCGCAATAGAATTTTAAACTCTCATTCGCCGTTTTAAGGTACAATGGCAAAAAGAAATGGGTAGTGATAAACTGTACGGTAATTAATTCCACTTTGCGCGGTAAAGAGTTACGAGTGAACGATGTTTCGTAAAATTTTGCAAAGCGTATGCACGAAACGACGAGTAAAATAATAGATTTTGTACGGTGGAACAGTGAAAATGGCCAGTGATTCGTGAACAGTGTTTTATTGGATTTCGTACGGTGTAATGTCCGCGGCTAAAAAATTTCAGATATTTCAGAGTATTTTACTCCGATTCACCCATTACAATTATTATCCGTAATAAAAGTAATAAGTTATCATTATAAATAATGAACGCCGGGTTAGGTCAAAATGATGCAAACGCGGTGGTCTAAACGGACGATGCCAGCGTGTGTAGCATAATGCGAGAATTAGTAGCATTAACGGACCCAAGCTCCATATCCCAATATCTCAATAAACTAACTTTGCAATGACACAGATTTGTCCTCTTTTTCTTAGTTTACTTCTGTCGTGTATTAATTGTTATGCGAGGTCACATTACGTACGCCAAGATCCCATTTTAATTTTAACTTTCACAGGTGGCTCTCCTATATCCGATGTCTACCTTTATCGAACATTTATTACTTCTACAAGACGATTATTATTTTTGCCAAGCATTTCGTAAATACGAAAACGTAATTGCAAAAGTGTATTACGATCGTTTACTTGTACTTCTGAGCGTTTGTTATCTTTACCGAACATCTATTATCTTATCGAAGGTACATTAATTTTATCGAACGTATATTATTTTTACCGAGCATTTATTATTTCTGGTTAAGTATCCTTTATTTTTACTGAACCTCCATTACCTTACCGAACGGATATTAACTTTACCAAACGTTTATTTGAATTTCTCACCGTTTATCAATTTTATCGAATAACCATTATCATACCGAAAGTATATCAGTTTTACAGAACGTTTATAACTGTTCCCGAAAATACATCAAATTCATTTTCTAATGCGGTTTGACCACTTCGAAAACCCCCTTTCGTTCTTTCCGGAAAAGATACAAGGTCTAGCCTCGCGTACTTGTACTTGGCTCGTGACAAGACCTTGTCTCTTGATTTGTGGATAAAATGGACGTAATCTTAATCGGGCTCACCGCAGGCGATATAATCGCACGACAGTCGCACATTCGACAGCTGAAATCTGCCCGGTGTCCAATGCAATTTCAGTTGTCAAACGTGCGAATGCTTGGGATTATAAAGTCTGTGGTGGGCCCCATAAGATTTCGCCAACCCACCGTATATACGTGGCATAAGGATATGTAAATAAGCGAGAACACCAACATAAAGTTTAAATCGACGGTACAAATAATGAATTACGGTATTCTGTATTAATAGACACTAATTGCCGTGTCGTGAAATAAAGTTACAGGGCATGACTATACAGCGGTATCCCGTAACATCGCGGAAACGGCGGTCGATCGCACACGATCAGAAGTTGCCTTCTTCCAAAGTTCGGAATTTATGCCGCGGAAGTCCGTTACTATAGCTTTTATTCACAGCTGCATTTCTTAACTATTTCCCGAGGCAATGTAAACATTTTGAAAAGTACAATAAAACAAGGAATAAGCTTCGCCTAGAAGTTTTTACTGTTTGATATAAGATAGTTAGGTAATGTAATTCGAATCGCGTATTTGTACTTAGGCCAATAAAATTTCTACGATGAACAATAACAAAATAGTGTAGGATGACAAATGATTCATAAGCTTATGAATATGGTGGATCCCACGCCAAATCGCACACTTAAATTCTTCGAAATTCTGATTTTGAGATATGTTATAGGGGGAGGTGAGACGAGCCACCGGAACTTTTTTTTTATTTTTTATTTTGACTTTCGAGGAGTTATGAGACTTTGAAAAATGAGGACACTTTTTCTTCAAACATTTCTAGGCGCGGACTAGTTTGCCATACAATAATTTGCTTTTTTAAGTTAGATTCAGAAAAAATTGTAGTTTAACGAGAATTTTCAACCTAGTACAAAAAGTTTATTGTTCAATGCATAATTCATAAAAATAAAAAAGAATGGTTAATTTGACTGTCAGGGACATCACCAAAAATGATGAAAAATTTATATCCTTGTAACGCGTTTCGAGACGAACAGTTTGCAAGAAACAGCAGGCTGTAACATGGAGTAACTTCGGAATAATTGAAGAAGAAGTATAGCCGCCTCGGAATTACTGATTTTGCCAGCAAGAACGCTGAATTGGGAGGTGGGGGTCGTTACGCAGGGTCGCGGCGCCTAAGAGATACACGCGATACCCCGCATAACTGCGTGATATAGCCTACCGATTGAGAATAAATTCACAAGGGTGCCTCGATGATGCATGCACACGGTAGTATGCGTAATAGTTTCGAACACCGACGATTATTCCCGATAGAAAACGTTAAAACTGGTCGCGCTCGGCCACGGCGCCTTCAACGTCGTAGATTCTTAAGTTAGTTATAATTATTCAAATGCGCAAAGATATATTAAGGAATGTGTACATTCCTTTTATTTCCTTCCGTTTACAATGTTATGTATTTTATGAGAGTGGCGTCATTCAAATTGGCGTAACATTACTATAACACGCTATTGAACAAATTTGTTTATCTATTTGTTTTATTACCTTTTTGTTTTTGATTGCCCTAAACCACCCCCTTTTCACAATAATTTTCTATTTTTACTTTTACCATCTTAGGCTACAAAGGGTTAAGAAGCTTTGATACAAACAACAAACAAAGTAATATTTCTAAACAGTACTTGCTCGAGTACATACATCGTTCAATTTCCACTGTTTATTTGATCGCAACCAAATTTTCCCCAACTCTGAAACCTACGCCAAATGCAAATAATGAAAAGGAGATAACGAACGAAGCATTCAGAAATTGGAGCATCGCACATTCGCTCGAACCTCATTGTACGACTGTGAGGTTAATGAAGCGAATATTCAGCGACACAGATCCGATACAATTCTGGCGAGTCATTGATTATACAAAATAACGAGCAAGTGGTTTAATCGAACACGAAATTACCGTCGTAAGACTCGAGCCAGAGGCGAGAAAAGCCTCGGAGCAAATTGTATCGGAAATAGTTTCTGGCCAGACCGACGGTTCCCGGATTAAAGGTGTACGCCGGAAGGTTGTTGTGTTACTCCACTCGGGAACGTCGGTCCGTTAGAAAGCCCACGCAATGTTAGAACTAGGAATGTTGCTTTCAGTAATGTACTCTTTCCGCCGGGGTCGAGGATGATTATGGCACTCCATTTTGAGAGTGGTTTCCGAGTTTCCGAAAAGGATTTGTGGCGAGAAATATGGGGAAAATATTTTAAAACAGCGGTCCCCAACCTTTTTGAACTCTTTTGGAAATGAGGCTTTCTCATGGCATCCTTGATAAAACTAAATGACGTTTTTTTTTAAATAAAAATAATTAAACCATCAAAAAATGCAATGGTTACTATGGACGTATTTATTTTATTATAATTATATCTTCTTTATACATTTTTATTAATTAGAAAGATTTATGAATTTCCTCGTTGAAGACATAAAATTAATGGGATGGATGAGGCTACAAATCATTGCACATTTTTTCAAATCTTGGAATAAAACTGCACACAGCCACTATCATTTCCTTTTCCACACTGATTTTTATTCGATACTTGGTGTTTACCACCTCGACTGCCAAAAACTCTGCTTCGCACAAATAAGAAGTCGAAAACGAAATTAAAATACGTTGAGCCTTATCACTTATTGTTAGAAGGGGATATTCATCTTTTATTGAAATCCAACATTTCTTTAATTCCATAATGCCAAATTTTGCTTTCAAACTATTATCGCAAGACAATTCATTGTCAATAAAACACTTTTAGACCAAGTAACGGTCGGCAGCGCGGCGCACCAGGGCGCAGATAAATCGTTCTACGGTAAGGCATACACACCTTCAGTTAAAAGTTTTAACTTAAAACTGAGCGATTTGACTGTACAGTCGGAATGATACAGTTCGCATATTGGCGGGAGAGTTAAACAAGATGGCTTCGATAGATGATGCTCTAGCAATAATCGGGTTCATATGTGTAATGAGAAATAAAAAAAATGAAAAACTTAACTTGTGGTGTAAGCAGTGGCTATTAAAATGAAGAACTACCATTTGTCTACACATGCTACGTTTTAGCTGCACAGTCTAGTTGGCACAGTTTTATCAATAGGTATTTTCAATTAATTTGCAATCGACTGTACAGTCTTAAAACTGCGCCATTTTAACCTACACGTACGGTTTAACTCTACAGATAAAACTGTACTGTCTAATCGCACAGTTTCAATTGAAGGCCCGCATTAGTTGAGAAAATATCCAGCGTTCAGTGTTTCGCTGAACAATGGTAAAATGTCCGTGCACGAAGGATTTATTAAGTATTCGTCAAGCGCTATTACCGATACTGTTAATTATTACGTTTTCGAGTTATACCGTTTCTCTCGTAGCACTTTCTTTTTCTTTTTTTACGTCGCATATTCCGGCCGACGTAATTTTCCTAAAAGGATCGAGAACACTCGTAAAAGTTGACCTCCATTGCAAGGACAGTTGTCGCACTTTCCAACGCTACGTGGTACGGCCAAAAATGTTTCTCGCATCCGCGAAGAAACTTTTATCGTGCTTCAGCACTTATTGTTAGGGAAAAAATCTTTGCGTTACGTTTCCCTTTATTCCGCGAGCAAAACTTTTCGTTACTCCACCAGTAGACGTTGGATGGTTGCGATGCGGTGCCAGGTTCTTTTAGCGTTTCTTTCACTTCGCGATTTTCTTCCTTTCGCGTTAAGCAGATTTTCGGTGAAAAGAATTTCCAACGGCACACACCACTTCTCTCACGATGGAAATGACAGTTTGTAAGTTATGATTAACCAGGGCAAGTTTATGTCAATTCATGGTTTTATGGGATGCCAGTAACAGAGTGGAAGTTGAACAGAAACTTGTTTCGTCGTCAGACGGATTTAAAGATGTGTTTTTTTTTTATATTATACACTCTGCAGTGCAGATTAGATACGTATGTATTTTGAATCCGTGGTTATAAAAAAAAAAACGCCACTGGTCCCATATTTTCACTTTCAAGATATTGTCATTTGCAATTCTGCCAATTGTTTAACAATATTTAATTTAATTTAACACTAGGATTACTGACTATTATATACCTATTCCTAGCAGACCAGTCAAAATGGCTAGTTATTTATAGTTAATACGTTAAGCAAGGAAAAAAAACTTATTCGATTTTAAACATTTTTTATATAATTAAAGAGCGGTCAAAATGGCTGCTTCGGTAGTGCTTTGCACCGGCATATGTGTACACGAATATATTAAGTAACTCGTTCATAGGCATCACATTCATCTCGCAAAACTGGTATAAATCATGCATTTTGCATAAACATCCGCGATATAGTTTATTGACGTTCCTCCGATAGAAATGAATCGATTAATTGCCGGTGGAATTTTATAAACAACGATCAAAGCCAACGATAATGGTAATTTAATGGTTTTTATTAATTGTTAATAACTTTTATTAATCGCCCCTCCCAAATTCTTCTTTACGTTTGTAATTGCACGTCAATTATATTTTTATCGGAAGATTCTTTGAAAACGTCGCGTTTAATAGGAATAAAATTCTGCAAATTATGACGCTCGTTCTTTCAACGTAAATTAAGAGATTAAACTGGGAGACTCGGTGTCAGTAGAACTTTATTACCGATTATAGAGATCGACGGCCAGGATAATTCACTCGTATTTATTACAGCTTTTTAATGTCCTTCCGAGTTCGCGTTATTAATTTAAGTTTTATCAGAAGATTCTTTTATCGGGCGAACTTTTATTCGAATGGAAGTCATATTTTGTGAGTTTTAATCTACGTTGCTTCGACGGAAGACCAAGACATTCATTTTCAGTGTAAACGACGATGGTCGATAGTGACAATTCAGCAATTTTAATCCTGGTTTCTTAAGATTTATTTTCTATCGCAATTTTCAACAAATGTCTTTCTGGAGACGATGTATAAGTTACGACTTTCGTTTTTTCGACGCTAATTGAAGCGGATAACCAAGAAACTTACTACAGACTTTTATAACCATTGACAGAGACAATAAATTTTTCGTTTTAATATAAAACAATACATAATCGTCTTTATTGATTCTATATATCGATATATTATGAATATTGCTTCACAATCAGCGTAAAACAAATAAACCCCTTTTGTCTGAATCATTTCTTATATGGACCATTAGTTTTAAATGTTTTAAGTATTTCTAATAAAGAAGTTGACCTTGATACGACCTTCGAACTATCTACTAAATTAAAAGAAATAATGTAATTCCCTTTTCCCCTCCAGAGCAGACAACTCTTGCCTGAAAACTTTTTTAATAAAATGTCTTACGATTATGATATTTAGATGTGTGAATTTGAATGCCGCACCCTAGTGGTGACGAACCTTATTACAACCGCAAACAGATGAAAATGAAGACAATATTTCGCGGACCGCTGAGGCAGAGAAAATAAGCAATATTTCGAATAATGTCATGTGTATTAGTTTTAAAATTTAATACTAAATGAATGGAACGGGTACTATAAAATGGAAATTATTTTATTTTAGACATTTGTCACGGGGGGAAATGAAATTTCTTTGGACCGATTCGTGGACCAGCGCAGCGGTTGAAAACCACCGCTGTACTCTCCTCGAAGAAATTTCGTAAATTTAAAAAAATCGTAGGTATACATATACGAGCAGGTTTGTGATCCGCTGTGCGCGTGACGTTGTGTAACGTGCTTCGGCCTGACGCGTATTTCATTTCCTTTGTTGTTTCTTCGTGAACTGAATTTAAAAAAAAAAGAAAAACTTTTTTTTATCGCTGAATCTCGCTTAACAGGGTGATGAAATTTCGATTGTTACGATCTGTGTTATATCGACGAAAAATTGTGAGATTTATTGACGGCAGAAAGAACTTTATGAGCGATCGATTGAGGTCGACTGCGATGAGAAGTTAACAACTTCCACGATCGACTTTCAATATTTCGTTTGCTTTGCCATTTCGTTTCTAATCAAATTTTCGACGAGAGACATTTTTGATTGGTGAGCTTCCCTTGAAATAAAAACGAAATTTCAAAAGTTATGACATACGTTGCTTCGATGGAAAATTCTGAGATTTATTGTCAGACGAACTTTATGACCAACGACTTAGGTCGATTGTCATGTGAAGCTCACAATTCCAACAATGAACTTTTAATAGTTCGTTTCTTTCGTTATCTCTGTATTAATCAAATTACCGATGAAAGATATTTTTGGTCGGTGAATTTTGGAACGGAAATGAAATTTCAAAAGTTATCACCAATTTGCTTGGGCGGAAAATCGTGAGATTTATTGTCAACGGAACTTTATGACAGAGGATTGGATGACGCTCGGAAAATACGTGCCGTCTAAAATTGAAAAGCTGAAAAATACAAAAATAGAAGTTCAAACTTAAATAAAACATTCAAAAGATCATTTTATTTGTAGTTAATTATTCTTATTCCTGCAAATTTTAAAAAATATAAGTTTCATTAAATGATGCATAATGAAATAGTAGTAACTAAATGAAATATTAGCAACATTGCGTATTATTAACTGATCTGCGTTTGTATGACTAAAATTGTTCGTTAACATGCTAGGTGAGTTTAATTGACATATTGTTACACTTTTATTGGCGGATACTATTACGAATCTATACAAAACTACGTACAGGCTATCCCTACTTTTTTCTGCAGAACGATGTCAGCATATTCTTGGAGTAAAAATAAAATAAAAATATCATATGAGCGTAGATTCAAGACTGCTTTATTATATAATCATTCTACATGTTTTAAAAACAAATGGGCGATATTTACATATACCAGTTCCATCTTAAAGTGTCGCCTGTTCTTATAAATATGCAGAACTCACGCCAATCAAAATTTGACTATAGTATATTACGATTTTCTGGTTGATTCCCTTTAATTTTTTTTTACAACAATTTACGAGCTTATAAACACGACATTTTTCTCTTACATTTACTCGTAGAATATGCTGGGATTGTCCTGTGAAAAAAAAGTCGTCACCCTGTGCATGCTTTTAAAGAGATTCTTTTTAGAATCTGCCAATTAAAGTGTAAGTGTTAATGCATAACATATGCATTTATTGAAACAAATCTAGATCATGCACATCTCCGAATCTCCGGATCTCCAAACTATTTCTAAAGCAAGCAAACACATGTGATTCCTTGTGAAATAATTTTCAGTAGAATAGAAATTCTATAATTATTTCGTGATCGGTGACTCGAAATACACTTGATAGAATAAAAAAAAGATTGGAGATCTGAAGTTCCAGAGATGTGCATGATCTAGATTTAAGCCCATTTATTAAGAATAATATTAGAATAATATAAATTTAACTTAATTAAAGTGGTATTGTTCGATCCACATAATCGAACTTTTCCGAATACAAGTTTGACATGAATCAAAAAAAGAATATCAATCCTAGTACATTATTTCAAGCCCCTTCCAAACGAGGTATCTGTGGTGAGAGGTTAACAATTTCAACAATAGCCTATCGATTTTCCTTTCCCTTCGCTACTTTTTTCATTAATCGAATACGCAACAATGATTATTCTGATCAAGGAATCTTTCTTCGGTAGGATACGACTGTTAAAAAGTTACGATCTAAGTCGCCTCGTAGAAATACCGTGAGACTCGTTGCCAGCGGAAGTTTATTACCGACCATTCAGGTCAATTGTGATGAGAAGTTAACAATTTCAACAATGGACTTTTAACATTGCACTTTCATAGCTTTTCTTCGATAACGAAGTTTTGAACAGAAGACGTTTCTAATTCGACGAATCTTTCTTCAAATCCAAATAACATTTCGAAACTTTTGATCTTCCATTCTTCCATGGAAAATTGGCATATTTATTTATTAGATACGTCTTCACGACTGAACGGTTAAGCGATGATGCCCACCGACGATTCTCATGCGTGTCGCTTTGGTTGAGGAATTTCAGTTTGAATTATTATTGACAAGGCAATGATATTTAAACATTTCCTTCGCTCCGTCGTTTCCTCGCGAACCAAGTTTTTCAACGAAAGATGTTTCTAATCGGCGAATCTTTCTTGAAATGGAAATGACATTTCATGAGTTATGATCCTCGTTTCCTCGATGTAAACCGAGGGACTCATTGCCAGCGGAACTTTATTACCGACGATCGAGGTCGACGGTAATGGTAACTTAAAAATTTCTACCATCGCTACGGTGTACCGTTCCAGTTCTAATCAGATTTCTACCGAATTTTCAAGCACGCGGAACGGAAAACCAGAGAGAATGGCGAATTTCTCGTTCCATGATTTAAATTGCTTCGCTTCGCAAAAGTTTCTCGGCGTACGCGGGTGCTCTTCATCGTCGAAACGAAAACACAAAAGTCCAATACTCCGGAAACTGATTGTTACCGGAATGACAAAGAAGGAAAAGCCACTTATCGGGTCCCATCTTTTCCAATATCCAGTTTGTCCATCGACTATTCTTGAATCGAAATTTGTTTGTAGCATTACAATTTACAACATATTTGCGTCGCTGTCGCGTGTATTATTGTTCCACGACAAATAATCCCGTACGTCAGGACGGTAATATCAGGATTTTTCTTTGAAAGAATTCTTTGAAATAAAAGGAACGAAAGGGAGGCCATTGTCCAATCGCCGAGGCTTGCCACGATATCTTCTCTTTTCCTGCGGATAACTCTCCCTTTGCTTCGAAAAACCACGGTACGGAATATCGAGAGATTAACCCCACTGTGGCAGCAACTCCCGTATCTAAGAGCACCCTTATTCTACTTTCCCCCTTGATATTCCATAACTCATCGTCAGTGTAATTTGGGGTGTCTTTGAAAATTTTTTGTAAGCGTTGTTTGGTTTTGTTGATAACCTTAATTTTACTTTGATTCATTACTAGGAAATCGAAACTAAATTATTCGGAGACACAACTTGTAATTTATTGTGAGTAGTCAGATTACTTTGTTTCAGTAAAATAAAATGATTAACACAAAATAATCCGAAGTTTTATGAAATTTGCTATTCAAAATTACTGCAAATTTTCTTGTGATCTTTTTCAGTCTTTTTTGCACAACGTTTAAAATCTCGTATCCCTGCGCGTATTGTACTTGTACAGATAACTTTTTTTTAAACCAAAACACTCAAAATTTGCACATGTATGTAGAGATGATAGAAAAATATTCACAATCTCAATTCTTGGTCGCGTTTTTTTAACTGATACGACCGTTAGTATAAGGGCCTTTTACATTGCCTTTTACACTTATCCGATTCGGGTTTCGAGTGTTGTATTCATATAATCCACATACATGATACGGATCGGATGTATATGAATACAGTGTAAAAGGCCCTTATAATTCGAAGTATGATAAAAAACTTTGAGGAATAACATATCGTTTAATCACGCAGGTCAACAAACTATTTTCTTGAGACGAGCGTTATAAAATGGGATGTCCTTAAACGTACATTTTCTATGTTGAGATTTAGCTTTTTTTACCCGGAAATCTAGGAACAGATAATAGCCAACAAGGGGAAAACTCCACCAAGCTATTAATCAATGGAAAACTTCCACCCTGGTTTCTGGGGAAAAAAGGGTGCTGGTAGATTACCCCCGGATGTTATATCGCCACAATTCAGACGAAACTTAAAAAGAAAACCTTTCTCGCACCGTTTTTGACATTTTTCTATTCCTTTTCTTAGATATATTGTGTCTAAACAATTACAAACAGCAGGGTGAAAAGAAATATAATTACTGAATGACTGGTATATTTCAATTTTATATTTGAAACATTGTGGAGTCATGCTTAAATTAATTCAACCGTAAATTGATAATTACACCCGCTAAGAAAAATAAATATTTTAAGAAACTACGTTGATCCTTTGGGGAGGAAAAAATGTTGAAATTTACATGCTTTGTCTGATCTGTTAAGTGAAAATTGATCAATAAATATATCTCTTATATCTAAATAACTATAAAGTGTATCGAATAACACAATATTCATAACATTTAGTATACTACCTTTATAGTCATCAGATTCGAAATCAGTCAAAAATATTGTTACGGGCGTTAAGGAAGCGCGAACGTAAAGTAGGCATTTTATAACAGATACGTTTATTAATGGAACACACGGAACACACCCGCTCGTCACTAGAGCTGGAATACAACCGACTATTTACTACATGAATATCGGTGCCCGGCAACCAACAACAGCCTGTCGGCGATGCCGGACGCCAGGGAGGCAATGCTATTCGTAACAATATGTTTAAGAAACAGTAGATGTTTAAGCAAACTGTATATTTTTTATATTAATTTTATGAGAATAATGTAAAAAATAATATAGAATGAATAATACAAATATAATATAAATATTCAATATATACGTATAATGCAATATGTGCAATACAGAAAAGCATATTCTGAAATCCTAGTAACAACGTATCAAATTTCTCTTCAAGTTCCACTTCATTAAATATCTCCTATAAACATTATGAACAGGCGCGGCGTAAACTTTCACGGTGTAATTACTAACAACTATCATTGTGTTCCAATGCCTTTTACAGCAGGGTAATTGAATCTCCATTGCCCGAATATATTTCATCATTGCTCACACGCGTGTAATGCAAACAGCTTGCAACCTGCTTCCCAGTGATCTCATTCCTGGCGTAATATCGTGGCGTATAAGTTATGTACCGTCCTGGTTATTACGATAAACCGTAAACGATTTATTTCTGTTCTAAGCAGTTACTGCGATAGAATATACTCTCATTACGCTCAGACCGGTGAAGAAGCAGAATCGGTGACTATGATCGATAAATCGTATCTTTCCAGTGAACAACCTGCGTCATTACTTTCGCGACGTCGATTGTTACGATAAGATAAGAGTCATCGATATTGAGCAATCATTAGGCTTTCGCCCTGCCGATCAATACCGCGGTCGGGATGAGTCGAATGCAATTGTTTCCATTGTGCTTTACGTTCCATCTTGGATTTTTAATTAAGAGATTTCCCATCGGATGCACGATATACGGGTGATAATGATGCCATCGGTGGATTTTAATATTTGTCGGATTAATTAATGTAATTGGTCGGTTTCTTAACTTTAATTTTTGTTGGAGTAATTAACGTATTCAGACTATTTAAAACATTTTTATTTTCGCTTGATTAATTAATGTAATTGGTCGAATATTTTTAATTTGAATTTTTGTTAATGTTTGAAACAATATTCTCATCTTCCGCCTAGACCAAATTAATGTAATCGTTAAAGTATTTTATCAATAATTATCGCTTGTCTTTTAAAATTACCCTATGTCACCATTAGAACGTGTTTTGTATGTTAACTTCACGGTATTTCGTTGTTATCCCACCGGATGTTTGTATTAATGGTGTTACACGAAGAAAAGAAATTTAGTGGCAGTGGAGTAACGGTAAAAAAAGTGTTGTTTCGACTAAATTTGTCCAAACATCAATGTGTTAGTTGTTGTTTTCATATCCACGTTCCGTGTAAGAAAGAATTGGATCTTTTAAAAAATAATGGTTTAATAGTTCTTTTTAGAAAATTGGAGATATCGATATTACAACGCGATTTAATATAAAAAAAGTCATATAAAAAACAAAGCGGCGTGGCAGTTGCAATTATCGGGGATATGAATAGAAACACTATGGTTTAACATCGACACAAAATTACAGATTCACTTACGTAATTTTGATATACTTCGATGTATGTACAACCGCAATTGCATCAACGTTAAAACAATTGTTGGATCAGCAGTAAACTATTCATTAACAAAACAATATGAACAAATCTGACGTTAATAAAGTTAATTGGGGATAACTTTATTACCCGTTACGGTCTCCCATTTTTTTACTGATTCGACTAACCCATCGTATTAAATTTGGAATTATGTGGAACGTCGATTATCGGAAACTCGATTCACGGAAAATTCAATTATCCAAAATATCGATTGTACGCTAGAGTCGTGAGTCTATACAAGGTGGGTATAAATTATAGGAACAAGCTTTACGGATTGATACAATTCATCCAATAACAAAAATAATGTGATGGAAACATTGTAAATAATTTTGTTAGCAAAACGGACACCGGATCTCCTATCGACGGAAATTACTAAATTTAAGAAACAAAAATGTTGGGAGACCTGAGGAAAACACTTAAAGTTTCGTTTGGTTCCAATATCTGTCCGATTGCTCGTGTAATCGGTTATCCGCAACGAATTATGTTCCAATTAGTTTGTATAATTGGCGTCCTACCGTATTGGCATGTATTCGAGGCACGAGAATGCGCTCCATATTTTGCGTGTTTGTTTAAGTATTGCAATTATACTGTGTAAAATCATGAAAAATCGAGATAACGCCAGTGCTATCATTCGGTTGCCAGAAGAAAGTTCCGGTGCAGATTTTTTTAGCGCGAATTGGATAAAGTTTCATCTTTCGTTTGAGACCTCGTGCATTCCACTAGTTGCTTTTATCGAGCCAAAAATTGTTGTCTACAAAATGCTTATTTTTCCCGTTTCTAACATCCACGCATGGCACATTTAAGGAAAAACAATTAAAAGCTGCGAACACCTGGGAATTTTTCTTAACACTAGAACTACCAAATCAGTACTTCTGGCTAATTTTAAATTTTCATTGCGAATTACCAGATTCAAGTTTAAAAACTGTTTTTTTAAGGAGTGTAAACACGTATAATATTATGCCTATATTGCTTAACAACATCCAAATTTTGAAAATACTGTTATCCGGCCGGGGCGGGGGTTGTAGATGCAATTATTAAGATATTGTTCCGGTCAGGATAAGCTTGTCCACGATGTTCTTGGATACGTTTGTTGGGATCATTGCCAATTAGGAGTTGGAACTCCACGTACAAGTAAATGAAGAAACTTTATTTAGAATTTACTTATTTCAAACACTCGTTCAAACAATACTCAACATTCACTCCCGTCCGCGATTTCAAGAGCTTGGTCGAGAGCTAACTACTGTTAATCGGGATAACAATACCGAAAAGCCAGGGCGTGTCCGGTTGAGGCTCAGCTATTAACTTAGCTGCCCGGTTATTACTCTGATCCAACGTTTCTCAAACTGGGAGCCGCGACCAACTGGTGGGATCCGAATTAATTTTTGGTGAGTCACGAAAAGTTCTTTTAATTATATAGTGTATAAGAAACTTATGCTTTTTAAACTGTATAACCATAAAGTATAATGTATAAAGTATTATAAATCTCAAGAATTACCCGGAGACCGTCATACGATACCTATTATTATTGTAGTAATAAACAAATTAATTAATAAGTATTTTTGTGTTTTTAGAACTGCTTTTGTATCTTGTAACTGTAAAACCATGTGGGTCGCGATAGATCTTTGGGGGAGAATTTGAGTCGCGGTCCTAAAAAGATTGAGAACCATAGCTCTCAAGTTTAATTGAGCCTCATCCTGAATACTAGGACGCAAGTAGTCGTCGCATGATTTACGCCCGCGACGTTTTCTAAAATCCTGAGTGGGGGTTTTAGCAACCAATCAAAGTCTATGGGCTGTCTATACAGTTTTGAAATTCATACGATGACTGTTCCCACGCTCTTTCGGGACGCGTGCCGCAAGCTCAGCGGTTTAACCCCTTGTCCTACACGATATCTGCCGATCGCGCGAGCCATTAAACTGTTCAGCCGTGTGTCCGAACTGGCGGAAGATTGAAGAAAAAAAAAAACAATTTATTATTTCAAAGTGGATAATGGATTACTAGCAATTTGTAAATGAATACTTAGTTAAATATACTCGATGTGAAATAACTCGGATCGCTGGTTCAAATAATAATACGCGGCATTTTATGCATCAATTCCTCACCACGTGTCAGACTTGTGGTTTTCGCTTATGGCACAAATTCTTTACCACGAGTCAGACTCGTGGTTATTGGCCAAGGGGTTAAGCCGGGCGAATATTGGGACGCGTGCGACGCAACACAGCACAGCACACCTTTTTGTAACATATAAGTTTAAATGGGAGCACGCATATTGGGACAGAGGGAAGGCGACATAGCACAACACAGTACTGTGCCGCGTGTCGGCCTACGCCGCGCAGTGTTCGCGGCACAGATTCCTACACGCGCGTCAGGCAGTTTTTTCGTTCGATAATACATTGTATTATTTGAGACCAGTTATCCAGATTATATTAAGGGAAAATTGAAAACTTAATGTAAAGAATGGTAGACGACCTAAAACTATTACTATTATTACTATTATTTTCATCACAAATTCACTACTCAACGACTTTTTCGTTTTTTTAACAAATACAATAACATTAGTGCATACATTTCCTCATCAGAATCGGATTCAGAACTTAAATCGATTAATATTTCGCTATCACTGTGTTCATCTCAACTGCTTTAACTGAATCGCGACTAAAAACTGTGTAGCAATATTCGCTGACATATACCGCGTAGTTTTTTCCTCTGCTGTGCTGTGCAATACCGCACGCGTCCCAATATTTGCCCGGCCTTAACGTTGCGCACGGCAAAACCGAATGTGATATATCCTTGCAGATGAGATTATTCGAAGAAGAGTATGAAATAACAGGTAATAATCGAATAATATAATATAATCTTGGGCACACGCTAATATGCGTATAACAATACGAATAAAGATTTGTGTTCCTTGCATAATGTATATTATAAACAACCGGTCAATGATCCGGTACCAAAAGTGTATACATTAATAATTCTCGGCAGTGCTAGGGTTAATACCCAAACTCTCAGAAATTATGCTCTCATGCTGGCTGCGAGAAACTGTTCCGCATCGTGGCGGCATAAAACACGCGGAAGAACGAAACGGCCCCAATTTCAAATTAGTTAACGTTGTCTGCACCAGTCTGCGCATAGTATAATCTCCGGTTATACAGTCATTGTATTAACTTATTAACTGAGAAACACGGGGTAATTCGTCCGTGTGATGTCGACTAATTACACAGTTGGATCGTTTCAGCCCCTTCTGCCTGTCCTATTTCGCTATAAGAACGAATCACTGGATGAGAATTAATGAGAAACAAATTTTCGCGTGTTGCACCTGGACCGAAATTCATAGCGTTCAGAAATTGCTGGGTCCGATCGTAGCTGTCATAATTCTGTTTCATGCATTATCATTTGGTGAATTGCATATGAACGCGGACAGACTGTGGTTCAGTGATCGAACATCGTAATACTTAAACTCTGTTTACAACTTCTTAACTTGTCGGTAAACCCGATGTCACGCAGCGGTATTCGTCGAATGCGGAACATTTGTCACATCCCAAACGTGCAAGGTGTCGAAAAAAGTTGCAGCCTAACTTCAAAACGAAAGTAACACAAAAGTTTTAGTAAAAGTGAGTAGGAACACGTTGAAATAGTTTCCGAATTCTAAGACGCTTTCAATTATCAGCTTGTACCAAATTAACAGAATTCGTTCTCTATCTGGATAAAACATTATTTACGAGAACACGTTGCAATACCAAAAACTAATGATTTCTTTATCGCGTGAAGGTTTGATAAAAAATTATTATGCGAATGATAATTTTGTAGAATATCGATTTCAACTGTATGTAGCACAAAATAGAATAATTTAAAAAGACAGGAATGTCCCTTTATACCGAGATTTTATTCTAAATAGGTGAATCCTTTTGTCGAATGATGCAAAATTTACATAGCGGCTACAAAGTTCCTGTTCGTGCTAGTTGGAAGTTGTCGGCACACTTCCCTCCTTTCTCCTCACGAATTCAAATTTTTTCCATGTTCTTCTAGGCATTTTTCATACCGACGATTGAAACTCATTAAAGCAGTACTGAGAACTACTTCCAGATAGTTTGCAGATACTTCCAGATGTTTACGTATATTTGGACGCCAATTTACTTTCAGAATCAATGGCTATTCGCATTTAAAATGATTTACAGAATGTAGATTGCTTTTCTATTAGATTTAATTTGCTTGGAAAGCAACAATTTGGATATGATATCCAAACTAATCGATCTTCGGGAATAAACGTCAAATAGTCTTGTCTCCACGTTCCATCAATGTTCCCAATTCCGAGTCACCCTATGCAAAGTTAAACAAAATATTAATCATCATCGTTTGTTTTTGAATGCGCTTCCAAACAAATGCCCTGTAGATAAATTTTACGAATTACGAATTAATGCCGAGTGTACGCAGTGATGTGGAAATCCAGTTTGTTTTGCTTCCACCGATTGATCCCTGTTGGGATCCATCTTTTCGTGCAAACTCACCTTCACCCGATAGCAAATGTCAATCAGAACTTTGAACATAGTTTCCAGACAGCGCTGGATCTATTATTGTGCGAATCTACCGTGCAATTAATTCGCCGATCAGTTACTTTTCGTATCATATTTTGTATTTGCGTGTCGTTCGACGGAGGCTTTGATCCGAAGCGTGCGAAGTGCAACGTCATTCGTCGGTAATCAACCGTAAATGGGAAAATATTGGATTGAAACTCTCGCGTTGGGATGAATCGTTGAAATAACCGGTTCCCGTAATTCCGTTAACGACGTAACGCGTTTCCCGTTGACCTTTGTGCGAAATAAAAGAAAGATCCAAGGACCAGTCTCGCGTACTTGTACTTGGCCCGAGACAAGACCTTGTCTGTTCATTCGTCTCTCAACAATTATCTCAAACGATACCGTTGATAGAGTTGGACATTTCGAAATCGTAGTTTCGTTACGTTGTTTTGAATTCGTTGAAATTCCACGGGGGAAGGTGGGGTTGTATCGTTGCTGGCTTGTGCTTGCAAAGGTCGTGGCAAGTACCGAGTCAGAGAACTGACATTTAACTAAAAGTTCGAAACTGTCAGAGAAATAGGGTCGCGTTTTGCTGGCCAACCACTTCACCTCCCCGTGCCTTACAATTTTCAGTTCGGACGCCCTTTTTTTATCGATTTCACTCGAGTTTCCGGAGTAGAAATTCGATTTCCGTTGTGTTGCATACGTCTTATCGCGTCGCCTGATTGGCCTTCCGATAAATTCCTCGGTGTACGCGGGATGATCGATAAACACTTTGTTTCTATGGTGTTTTTCGAAAAACGTACGCGTGGCGGTGGTTTATGTAATCTTACGCTACAAACTTAAAACTCCTGCATGTTACAATGACGAATTTTGGTATTAACCGTGCGGTAAAGTGGTACAGAATGAAATCGTGTAGGTACGTTTTTAAGAACATAGGAAAACATGTGGGTTGAATTAACATTGGATTGGCAGCAGAGACTTAAAAAAAATATAAAACCTTTAAACATTATAATATCAGGGCTGCCAGAAAGAAATCTATTATTTTACATAGTATTGTTACGAATCGAACGCGAACGCGAGCGCAAAATAGGCATATTTAAAAAGATAATGTTTATTGGTAAAATACAGGGAGCACAACCGTTCTTTCTGAGAACTCGAATACAACAACTCATATTCATAATTTGAATCTCGACGCCCGGCAACTAACAACTGCCTATCGGCAATGCCGGACGCCAAGAAGGCAATGAAATGCATAGACATTCGTAACAGTATTATATAGTAGCGTTTGAGCGCACAATCAGTTTGTGTCCAACCGCGCGCTGGTGTAAGCATCTTCGTAAGTTTTTATGAAAAGGGCATCAAAGTATTAAGAAAAACTACAGTTTTATATTGCTCTACAAAATAATAGATTTCTTTCCGGTATCTCTAATACACACGAGGGTAGATCAGAAAGTAGTGAAAATTATTTTTTTGCTCTGGAATAAGCGAAGACTAGACGTCTCTGAGATCACTGTGTGTTTACTTGGAGTGTTCTGGAAGTAGTAGGGGCTATCATAAATATGATCATCATACGTAGCAGTATCATACGTAAGCCTAATACGTATGAGCACTCGACTCCACGAATGTACCATCGAAGAACTGTAGACGAAGTAGACTTGAGGTTAGTGAGCAACCAAAAATCATTTTTCACGAAAGGAATATAGAAGCTGGTTATGTGATACCAAAAGCGCATTGCCGTGCTTCTGTATCTCACCCGTGGAGAAGGATTTTGGGTTGCACACAAAGCCACGTCTGCACCGGCTGCTGTTCCTGGATGGTGCATTCGTGGAGTGCAGATCCATATGGATAATGCTTACGTATGATGATGATATTTGATTCGTTTATTTCGGAAACCCCCTAAGTGCACTTCTTCACTTTTCGAGATGATTAATAAAAAAAACTGTTTCACGACACTAAAACGGTTACTTTAAACTCTCAAAAATTACAAAAAGGACTAGACTATTTACTCTTTTAAATGTCAGTGTCGTTTTAGCTCAATAACTTACTGGAGAGGAGGAAAAAATGAAAGAAACACAAAGCAGTCGACGTTATTTTTTTGACGTTTAGGGGGTTTCTGAAATAAGCGATTCATTTATGATTCACGACATTCCAAGTAAACACGCATTGACCTCAGAAACGGGTCCAGTCTTCGTTTATCCCAGAGAAAAAAAAAATAATAGCCTTCACTTTTTGATTCACCCTCGTATTCTTCCTGCGAAGACGAAACACCCATGAAACGTCTCAACGCCACGCGTATGCGCGTTACAATACGCTCGAGTTAGAAACGTGTTCGTAGCTCAGACAAGGCCAGGGAAACATTCAGCGGTCATTTCAAACGTGAGGGAATTTTTCGGGACTGTGGTCCGCGGGGGATTAAATCTGAAGTAGATACGATCGTAACATACATTCCGCATCTCCTGACTGACACGAGCTTGACTCGTACTACTTGCCTGAAACAGATTTCACAGGCGCCACATGTCAGTCGCGTCGGAAATCTTTCTTCTAATGCTTCCCACGGTGAATATCCGTAAAAAGGTTCTTTTTTCTCCCCGGCGGGGGGAACTTTTTGCTTCGAGGCGTGACACATCCCTCGAGGCAACGTCTGATAAATCAGATACGAGAAATGCGATTCTTTTTTCCCTTACGCTTTTTTGGAATCTGCCTCACCCCTCCCTCTCTCGTTCTCTCCTGCCCTCCCGTCTCGATTTCCTTCGCGAGATCGCTCGCGCATTTCTTCCTCCCTCCACAATTCGTATATTCCGACGACAATTATCGATTTTTTTCCCGGCAGAAGGGAACCAAACAAATGATGGAGCGTACCGCGAGGAATAAATAGGTCATACGGTAGGCGCAAAGAGATTTCTTGACCTCTCTTATTCGCTCCTCTTACTTGCCACTCAACATCTCACCAACGCCTCTCCCCCGGCCTCGCCTCTCTCAGCACTCCGCATTTATCCTCTCCACTTTATATCACACAACGTGGGTAGTTCTTATCCCGAGGTTGCGAGCCGGCAGCCTAGCGTTAAATTCCCTGAACTCTCTTGACGTTCGGCGCGATCGAATTCGAAAATGCCGTTTCAGTTTTACGGACGTACATCCGCGGCGCGTATATCGCCGGCATATAAAATATCCCGGTAACGTTTCTAGCGCGGGGAAGGTCCGAGGGGGCGAGCCTCGCTCGATTGTTCATCAGCTCGTTTCATCACTTCGCGCTTTCCGCGTTTGAAAGGGGCTTTTGTCATATCAGTGTGTATACAGTATACCTAAAACGTGTGCTTAAAAACTTAAATCTACCCGCTGGCGCTCGCTCCAGTTGCGAGCGTATACGAACGGATATATACATTTTCAGGAGGCTGAAAAAGTTTTGGAAAAAAAAAAACGAGAAGAAAGACACCAATCCCCGGATTACCGGGCTTACTAATGGTGATTGAAAATTTTTCGGGGAAAACCAATTAAACTCGCGGGATTGTATTAACTTCGTCCTTCGGGCGAAACTTTGCACTTCGCGATTCTACGCGAAACGCGATTTACGTATTCCTGTCTGTCAAGCGAATCTGCCGTTAGTATTAGCCTACCGATAATCTACCCTCCGCCATTTTCTGGAATTACGCGCCGTCCTTAGTCATTAGAATTTGAAGGGGAGACGCGGACTGAATACACTTACGCGTTGACACTGACGGAGAATCTTCGAAGATGAGTGGATCCCTGACGGTACGTTGACAAGGAATTAATGGCGGGAATCAGGAAATGTCCGTTGAGATATCTTTCCCAACTTTTCATTCCAGTGACATTCCTCTCGTCATCCCGATTTCAACGTCTACCGATTTACATTGTTTGAAAACCTCGCTCGCGCGGACCACTGTCGGACCGCCACGCCGCGCCGGAATGGCTCTTTTGTTTTTTTTTTAGTTGGATTAATGACGGCGGGTGGAGTGGATTTGTTAGGTATTGCAGCAATCATTTATTTTTCTGGTAAAATTAATGTTTTGGGTGATAACGAGACTGATAGCGAACTGTTCGAAGAAGCCTGAAAGCCCTTTGTTTTTTCAGAATCCAATAGTAATAATTAAATTCAGGATGTTTATGCAAATGCATATTTTTATAGAACATAGATAGAGCAATGCGACCTGGGCAGAGATATGTTTTATGATTAGAGTATTCTAAAAACATATTTTTTATTTTACATGTTTTGCATACTGCATATGCCTTTGTTTTATATTTAAAAAATATGCAATAACTTATTGCATATACAAGAACGTTGCATATACAAAAAAGTAATTGCCAAAGGATTTGTATAAGATCTGATAGATGTACCAAAAACCTACTGGTGTAAATATGAGTGCACACCGCTTACATCCTATGACGTGGGGCAATCGTTAATAGTCCACGTAGAAATTAATTTTTACGGAAAAACGTCGCCAATTAACACCAACCAAATTGAAAAAAATGCTTACGTAAGCATTTTTATAGCTCGAATTACAATAAGTCATAATAATTGTAAGATGAACTGTTGATGTGTACATTTTCCCTGCATATTTGCATATTTTCCAGCTTATTCTCCATGAATATTTGCATATTTACCAGCAGATTTTTCGTACATACTTGCATGTTTTTCAGCAGATTTTTCGTGCATACTTGCATATTTATCGCGTATAAACATCCGGAGTCCACTAACAATTCGGTAAAAAAATTATTTGTATATCAAGCATTCTAAACATTACAATAAAATTATAATTTAAGATAAAATATTTTATAATATCAATATACTGGAAAATATTTATTCCCTTCCAAGAACATTAGCCTTAGAAGGCGGATCGAAGCGGCTATCGCTTCGTTATTAATATTTCACGTGTTCTCGGGGGGTGCATCGAAGTGTGTCTGTATCACGTGACTCTGAATTGATATTACAATCGAATCCGGGTGGATCAGATAGCAACGGTGGATACGTGCATTCGATAATAAAGTCGATTTTCGCGGCGCCGATGTTGAATTAATATGCCATGCTACGTGCGGGGTCGACGGACCCGGCAGTAAAACGCGGGAGGATATTATCAGCGATTCATATGACATGCTAGGGGGTCGTGCACCCTCCGGCCTGAATGCTGAAATACAATGAAGAACGTTTGAGAAATGTGTTTCACTTTATTTGACGTCTTAAGGTTTTTGCACACCAACGCGACACCGACGATGGGATATTCATTCTTTGCAAGGTGTTTGATTTTATGCGATCTCTTGGAAGTAATTAATTATACGAAGAAATGTTTTGCATAATTGTTGTGAGGTTGAATGGGAAAAATCGTGCGGTGCGCGCGTTTTTTGTTTGTGAGTTTAGCCCTTTCGAAGAGATTTCAGTGGATTGTTTGAAACGTGCCATCTTTATATTTATAATATTACTAATATAGTAGGGGTAAAGACGGATAAAGTGGCCACTCTAAGGTTTGATGCATTTTTTTTGACTACTCCTTCACCAACAACATTATAAAAGAATATAGCAATAGCATCTATATCTTCTTAAGTTTATAATGCCACTGTAGTTTTAAAACATTTTTTAAGTTTCACAAAGTAAATGATGTTTTTTAGAAAAACTGCAAGGCGGGCAAAGTCGCCAGGATAAACGAACAGATGACATGTTGTTTTGTTAGTAGGTATTTATTACAATAACATTCTATAAGTAAAATATATATTATTTTAACATTTTTTAAATATAGAAACGATACATAACAAATAGGAACAATATTTTTATCCATCAACCATTGATTTCCCAAAATATTTAATTTATAAACCAGATCGGGAATTGTAATTGATTCGCTATTCAACACTTGCAATATCGTAGAAGTTTAAACAGGAATTTATAGTGGCAGTACGAGGATTGAAGATATATTTTCTTTTTAATAATTGGTTTTTAATTTTGCTCATTTTATTCGATGGCTGCGCATTTAGGGTGGACCGAAAAAATTCAAAATTGTTTTTCCAAGTCATGATACCGCAGAAAAGTTGTGAATTTGGGACCCTAAAAAGGGGTTAAAAAATAAATAAAATCTATTCATATGTTACGGTCGCGCGGGTCCTCTAAAGTTTGCCGAAATTCGGAAAAATGTATATTTTTACGATAATTTTTTATCTGGCTATAATGGTCTAAAATAATTTGTTTTTAAACATTTTACCTTGTATTCAATAAAGAAAAACAAAAGAAAACATGTAACTTGTTAGTATTTTTTGACCTTGAACTGTGATCTATCTTTATTTGTACATTTTTTTCATTAACTTTGAAGGCAGCGCGCGACCCAAAGATACTGATAAATTTAAATAGTATTTAAACATTATTTTCTGTGGTTATCACACATAAGAATTTGAGCTATTACATTCTGGAAGAAGCTAATTTAAAAATGTTACAAATTATTGTAAAACTGTGAATTTTTCCAAATTTCGGAAAACTTTCAAGCACATGCGCGACCGGAAGATATGATTATTTATTTTTTATCCTTGGTACGGATGCATCCGTCGAGCCGAATTTTTCGACTCTTGAATTGCACTTGCGAGAAGAAGGCGCCTTAACTTTCCCTTTTTAAAACACAAACCTAGTTTCTTTATTTGTCTAATGACCATGAGCCGCCTAGACAACCCTTTCCTATTAGGACTGCGCGACTGCCCGGCGCCAGGCCGTACGACACTTTTCCTCTCTCTCTCTCTCTCCTTGTGGGCCACCCGCATAAACGCATATGCTCTTTTCCATCATAGCCGACGTACTTCCTCCGAAGCCTAACGTTTTCCCGCTTTTTCCACTACACCCGCGCCACCTCTTTCTAAGACTTTTCCCGCCTGGACCACAGCAACCAACCACTGTCAGACTTTCCCTAAAATCTTATCCATCCGCACTCCAATCGAACTTATATAAGGCGAGGTTTAGACGGCCTCGTGGGGCTTTAATATTTTTCAACTCGAGTAATTAACAGTGATTTTGGACCAATTGCCCTTTTGATCGAGATTCTACCTGAGAGGCGTTCGCGTTCTCTTTCGGCATCATAACTCGTGGTCGCTATTCCCCCGCAATACTCAGGCGTTAGAGTCAACTATTTATTTCTAATTATTCAATTCCAATATAATAACTACAAGATTAGGCTTTGTTAACTAAAACGTACAACAGGGATATTGTTAAATTGTCACTGCCTCAGGGTACACCTCAATTCTCCTGTGCTAGTATGATGAGTATGTATTAATAATAAATATGATTCTAAACTTTATTTGAATTAGAATAATACCTTTCCTTGCGAATATATATAAGAATAGAAGTGCTGGGTAACGTTCCACAAACAATTCACTCCAACCGCTCGGAGTGAAAGTTACGAGAATCTCTTAACGCGTTAATGTTAATACAAACATTCACTCGAACCTAATTATTTAGCTCTTCGTGTACAATACTGTCAAATCAGTAAACTATCGACGAACGCGTTTAAGAAACTCGCCCGGCTCGTAACATCCTTTTTGTCAGTCTCCCCAATCCGTAACTTTTCCGCGGTATTACGACTTGAAAAAAATGTTTTTATTTTTTCCGGCCCACCCTACTGCGCATAAATATGTGGTACCCAACCTTTTTTATTCTACGCCCACTTTGTATATTTCAAAAATCTCACGGCCCACCCACCCCATAAATTGAAAAAATTGATGACCTCTTTTCGTTTTTCCCAATTTTTGTGAAATCAAAATAATTTGGTAAATCCAAATTTTCCTTCGTGATGAGTGCTTGCGGTTACCAGCAGTGGTTCACGCCCCCCGGTTGAGAAACACTGATATAGATAGACCTCTTCAAGATCTCGAAGAGCAAGGTGAGGTTTCTTTTATGGTTACGATTCCTTCAAATCACCGTTCGAATCGTTTCTATTCCACTTGGTCGAAACTTATATTTGTTACCCTATAAATAATCATAGGTTTAGTCGATTTTCTCTAGGGTGAGATATATTTTCAGCTTCTCGCTCGCGTATTCTCACGTATTTTCACTCGGGTGTCGGACGTTATCGCCGTGAGAATCAAGTGGGAGAAATCAAGTTTCGATCGAGATATCGAAGTTGGATCGTCGTTCGACCGAAGATTCGTTTGCGGGTCCCGGAAGCTGTGCAAGAAGAGCAAAGCCTCCTGGGAATCCCGCGCGAAAGGAAAACTTGGAAACTTAATTTGGAATTTTGTAACCTCGTCGATGGGGAAATAAAGTTTTAAACTTTTATCCCGTGGCTCGTACACAAGAGGGTGTGAACGTAAAGTGGCTGGACGCCAAGTATATCAGGATGAAGTAACCATAAATATTAGTAACAATCAAAAAGTATAGCAACAATTGAGTCGTAATGAAAAGGTAAATGTTGACAAAAAATGTCAATCTCCTTAGTACCGTTAAGTACCAACGATATTTTACGAATTGTCATCTTAGAATTATTAATAATAAGTATGATTGTTAATAAAAAAAAAACTCCACTGACACTTGCGTGCATGAAAGATCAACTGGTTCAATGTATGTCCGTTTCTGGTCGGTTTTTATTTATGCATATCAGTTGACTATACATATGTAACCATTTCCGTGAAACGATTTCAAAATAATTTCAAAAAACCCATCTAGCAAAGTTTACAAAAATAGAATTTCAATTTATGTACGTGCGATGTCTTTTCCGCAATCCTACGGGAAAATCATGTCTGTTCTTCTCTCTGCGACAACTGAAAAATGACGTTGGATTACACTTCTTCGAATTATTCTCAATATTTCTTTTGTTTAGTTTAAACTATTTACACGTATTAATAAGAAAAACAAAGCAATCGATTTTTGGGGATTTAGTATTCTTTGTAGTTCTTTACAGTCTTTTCTCTTTTACAGTTTCGTTATAAAAAAAACCATCTATAAACGAAATTCTGTGTAATTATTTACTCGTAGCTTTAATGATTTTTAGTCAAATGTCTTATTCATCCCAGCGATTCGAGTTATACATTATGGTGCTTACGAGGCTATAAATTACAGTTTTATGTGTTTTACTTAACAAATTTTTGAAATGTATCTTTTGCTTTTAATTTAAATTTATGTTGCAACTTAAATAAAGTTCATCCCTTTGAAAAAGTCATCAATTATAACGCATAAAGTTGTAATTTATAACCCGATAAGGGCCTCATCCTTCAGCCGAAATGTCGGAAGAAGAAAAATATTTTTAATCAGCCAAGTTGTGGTTCGACGTCGTTGTGAGTTACTCAAGTTAATTCTGAAGCAGACGAAAAAGTATTAAGGTTTTTTTGCTTTGAAGTTCATGCGAACTTTTCAAATTGCGCGTCCTCCTTCTCTTTTTAACTCCTCCGGTAATTTTTCAATTACGCAAACTAGTTCCATTCGTGACCGATGAAATTTCAAAAGAAAACAGACTGTACTCATACATTTGACAAGTCGAAGGCGCAATTCTCAACGAGTTACGTTTTTTTTATCTTTGCGTATCATTGGCTCTTTGTTTACAATTTTAGCATAATATTGGTTTAGGAGTCTCCGAGCATTAATAAATTTCTTCGTTAGTCGTTAAATCTGCCATTAACCATGTATATTTAATTCAAAATTCCTAAACAGTTAACGTTGTTATCGGCAATTTTTTTGAAATATCGGAAAATATGTACTCATTATGTTTGTTTTGTTCTCAATCGACCACCGGGTCAAGTATAAAAGTTCATTTAGGAGCCGTCAATTTTCAAATACAATTACCTAGCAGCATTTTATGGAAAGCTCGTTAAAAGTTTCAATCGAAAAAGTCGAGGTGGAGCAGTGGTACAAAATGAAGTTCGACTCTTTAACGCTTCGATTATTTTCCTTTTAAAAAACCAATACGATTCAATTTAAATTTTTACATGTACGGTAATAAAATTTGAATGCAATATATTGAATTAACGGTTTATATACGGATATCGGTATTCATCAACTTCAATGAAAGTGGAATTATACGTCAATTCGCAACTGTGGAAATGGTTCGTTCCGGGTTTTTCATGATTTCACGTTAAGAGTTTAACATATTGACTCTATTAAACGGAGTGCGCATTAAAATGTATATGATATTATGTAAAATTCACGTTTTATTAAAATGTTACGCTAATTCCATTTTCCATATGAATGTCATACCAATGTCTCTTCTTATTAGACCTCCTGTGTATATCAAGAGGTCGTGTCTCCGGCCAAGTACAAGTACGCGAGAACTAGACCTTGTATCTTTTCAGGAAAGAACGAACGAGGGTTTTCGAGGTCGTCAAACCACATTCAAAACAGATTTTTTTTTTTAAAGTGCAGTAGCCTTTTGACACGCAGCGCCGCGCCGAAATGTGTAAGTATGATTTGTAAAACGAATAAGAAACATACTCGTCACATATCTCACATATGTTTTTGGATTTCTATTTAAAACGAAATTTATAATTGTAGATGCCTGTTTGCAATGAATCCCATTAGTATTCGGATACAAACAATTAGTTTAAGCTTGCATCGTTGGTTACGAATGTTAGTAGGAGTTAACAAACAGAACAAATGACGTGTATTTAATTCAAGGCATAAGAATTTACAATAATAACTTGTCGTTGCACAGTGATTTGAATTAATATACGATTATCTCGATTCATGAACGGTAAAATATCATTGGCATTTCTCGATTCGAATTTACTCTGTTTATCACGATTCAATAATTGCTCTACCTTTTGATTTCTCGCTAATATTTGTTGTCATACCATCAGGATATATTCAACTAAATAACTAAAAAGGACAAATATATTCCATTTAAGACTTCGGGATTTTATAATGAATAACAATAAATATTCAGACATCTCTAGTATTTAAATGTATTCGTGACGTAACCAACATTATCGGGTGTTAGCATTTGTATAAGAAAATTAAAATACTAAACACATTCACTTAATAATTCATAATTAAAACTCCCCGACGTACCGTGTATCACATTAGTATTCGGATACTACAGACGAATTTAAACATTGGTGGTGTCCAAATGTTAATGAAAGTCACTGTGTATCAAGATATCTTAATTACGAAATTCTTAAGCGCTAATTTGAATATACTTACCATTTGTAATTTTTGTAATCCCCCGACTGTAATCCCGGTATGAAGGGATCAACGTGCGACAGTATGAGGGCAGACTGACCGGATATCCGGGATATCCGTGTATGTAAGTAAGCAAAACTATTTCATGCTTCTTCCATGGTACCGGGATCTTTCGTAATCGGATTCTTTTAATCCAGTGAGAGTACGTGTAATCCTCAAATAACACGGTACTCGTATTGCACAGTAAAAAGTTGTGACAAACCTTAGAATAATACTGAGGCTCGAGTTACGTCAAATCGAAATGATACGGTCACCGAATCCAAATACTTTCAGCGATAAAGATCCCCTGAGCGTTCAAAGAAAAAGAATCCTATTGTTTTGGAAGATTACAGCGAGTCAACTTATAGGAGTTAAGAAATTGTGTGAATTTAAAACCTTAGTAAGTTTTTCAAATTTAGTTTTCTTGGTTGAATGATTTTTAATTAATATGATCTCTTTAACCCTTTCGGTCACCGAATCCAAATACTTTCAGCGATAAAGTTCCCCTGAGCGTTAAAAGAAAAAGAATCCTACTGTTTTGAAAGATCGCAGCGAGTCAACGAGTTAACAGGATTTAAGAACTTTTGTAAATTTAAAACCTCAATTTTTTTTTTAGTCAATTTTTCAGATTTAGTTTCTGTGGTTGAATGATTTTTAATTAATATGATCTCTTTAATTAACCCTTTCGTTCACGAATTACTTTTTCTTGAAAAAAAAACCGAAGCATTGCTGAGAATAAGCATTTTGTGAATTATGATTTTTCAGTCGTATAAAATGTCCCCAAGGTGGGTGTCACGCGACCCCAAATGTGGACATTATGATCAGGGGGGTGCGGTTGAATTTAAACATTCAAAATATGTATTGGACAAGATTCGATTTCACCAAAACAACGATCATTATAAATGCACTTTATAAACGTTTAGTTATTGAGTCAATTTCGCGGGTAATCTCAGATTCATAAATGAAACGTTTAATGTTACGTTTATTGCTATCGACACTGTATACCTATTCCTACCGTAACCGGTCAAATGATCGGTCTTTGAAACAATATACTTATATTTCTTAATATAGAATAAATATAATAGCTAATTTGATAACGAACGGAATGTACTTCCTTTTATTCAGAAATAGATAACGTAATTTTAATATTTAACCGGCTAACATTTAAGTTAAGTGCTGATGCAATAACGTTATACATATGTAGGAAATTCCAGACGAAGTTTAAGAAACGGCCATTTTACCGATCGTGACAGGAATAGTGTTAATAACACGGAACGAAATAATGCCGTTATTCGAGGGGTTTCCCCGTAACTCGATTCGGAAGCAATTAACGCGAGACAGTGTCAGCGGAAAGATTGAACTGATACCAAGAATGAATATCTGTGTCAGCATACACAGGTATTCGATACGATTCTCACGGTGCCAGGATGATTCGATAAAACTCGAAGCGTCGCACTCCGCTATCGCGGCTTTTATTCCGCTAAACTCTTTGAGTGCTCTCGTGAGTCAATAAAAAAAAGCCGCAGATAGACGTGTAAAAATCCGCTAAAACGAATATTCCAATTGGCCCTCCAAACGAGACTTGGTCAGCAAAGACAAACGAGTGTTTGAACAGTCGTCAACCATCCTTTACCCCAGTTGGCGATGCGCCAAAACACGCTCGGAAAAAGAAAGAGAGCGCCAAAAATATCCTCGAATAGGTACTTCGGGCCTCGTTAACGAGCAATTATTTCCCTTTTAACCCTCCAAAATTATTGAATGCCTGAGGTGGAAAGGTCGCGAACTTCGATTCGTACATGGAATCTGTTTACTTTCGTTACCTTTTTTTTTAACCCGTCATTGCTATTGCTCTATTTCGTTACACAATTGGTACTGTACTACCTGACGTAATTTTTCTCGTGCAAATATATTTAACGGAACTAACAAACTAGTACTGTGAATGGTATTAAATTTTCATTTAAATTTGCCATTTTCAAGTGTGAAATTTAGTTCATTCAAGTGTGAATATTTAGATCGGTGTAATAGACATAGATATACTTGCATTAATTATTGGTCGTACTAGCGTGAACAAGAATTTTTTAATAAAACGATAGAAATGTTTGTTTATTTTGCAGCACGGAACAAAAAGAATATGGTCAGAAATAAATGACACGGCTTGTCTTGTAGCGAGAGTTACGTTAACATATTTCCTACTGTTTAAACTTTAAACGATGCTGTCAGGCATAGGTTCTATAATTCTGCAGCCGAGTCTCACAATTTATCAGAAATATTCAACAACTTTTTAGTGTACCTTTTGTATTTTTTTCAAAACAGAATCGTATATATCATATACCATTTTAGCGATTTCTTGAGATGAACCGGTTGATGGCCTAGTGTGTTAGAACCACCGTTGATGATTGAGACCAATCATGATGATTCTTTGTATGAATTATTTTTGTTCATTAACGCATCGATAAGAGGTATGTGTGTAGAGTTTAAAAATGATAAAACATCATTTCTGCAAGTAGTACCGAAATGAGTAACGATATTAGCGAAATGCTAACGGTTAAACCAACATCGAGTTATTCACTTGCGAATAAAGGGGAATCGGGCAACGGGATCGTATATCTGTGTCAGTCGGGGCATATTGATCTTGATTTTTTTCATTATTCTATTGTATGTACGTTAGTTTTACGTTGCACTTTGTTCCGATTAAATAGGTCAATAATTGTGAAAATTATGATTACGTGAAATGCACAAGTTCTTTCAAAATCATCGTCTTATTCGATACAACTGGAAATCACCCTGAACCCATAGTGTTCTAATACCAAATTTTTGTAAGATTCTATGGACCTTTAGCTTTAAAATGCACCCCGTACAATTGAACCATTAAAACCCTGTGAAGCTACGATTTTTTTTAACGGAGTAAGTCTCTCAAAATCGCAATCTTATCCGACGTAATCGACATTTAGCGTCAGCCGAGATGTTTCGCACTCCATACTGTTTTTTACGATTCCGTGAACACGTAGTTTTAAGTACATTCGTTTTCCGTCGCTGATTGTAATTACAAAAACACTGTAGAAGCTACCATTTTTTCCAAGCCGAGTGGAACTCTCAAAGTCACCATTTCATTTGACTAAAATTACATTGGGTATAAGCTATGACATTTTATCGCAGTTTCAATACGCGTTTTATAAAATTGAAACAAGTCGAAAATTGTCAAAGTTACCAGTTTTTTAAGCGGGTAGGTCTCGTTTCGTTGAACTTTATCGACATTTGGCATTGGCAAATGATATTTTATTGAAAAACATTTGTATGCTTCTGCAAATTTTAACTGGAAATGCATCTGTTAAAATACCATCATAACTGTGGTTATTACAATTTTTCCGAAGCATGGCAATATCGATAAAGAAATAAAAATACATTCGTATATGCCTTGAAACGAAGATTAGAATTTATCAGGAAAGCGAAAAACTGTAATTGTCGCATTGCTTCATCGTAAAAATAAAGCCGATTAGGACAAAACTTTATCGACAAATACTTCGCTAGTACACGACGACAAAATAAACATTGATCGAGGAAAGTAAAACACTGAAGTAATTTTACTTAATGTTAGAGTAGATTTTCTCAAAAACTACTATTACGGACTTTCCAACTTTAATTGAGCGTAGCTCCATCAGTTTTGAAGACACACGAAAGAGCCTCGCAGCATTCGATTTGGCATGAAATTTATTATAAAAATATCTAACTAAAATACTAACTATTTAAGTGGAAAAACGTTATACTTATATTTCTCAATCTGTGCACTTTTATTTACTAGCTCCTTAAGTTTAATTTAGAAATTTCTTTCAGGACAATTTGCACGGTGACCGGAATGTCGTTATTGGTTTTTATCTGAGACAAGAATACGAACTTTTTTCGTGGAGCGGTCTTTGATAATATTAATTTCTCGCAAAACGGTGGCCATTTGAATATATGTAGATATGCGAGTACGGACTAAAGAACGGTCCCTATTGAATTGCTTGAAAACTAATTATAACAGTCAATTAAAAAATTTCCCGACAAAAAGTAAGTAATTCTATCGGGGTTGGCTGTGCGAAATTATTGCCGATTAACCGGCGAAGCGTTCCAATAATCGCGACTATTAACCTTGGACACATATGTATATATTTTTTATTAGTCTTTATAAGGAAAAACTTTTTTCAAATTATCGATATTAATTTTTGATATTGATCAATATCAATATCAATTCTCAATTTTTTCAAATATCGATACATCTGCAAACCGACGTTATTCCCATATTAATTTACTAGACGCCTCATGCTCGGATTTTCCGACCAAACAGTGTGAGGAAACCACGACGTATGTACAGTGTGTTACAGGTGTCTTCGAGCAGACGCGTTACGCGTAGAAATGGACAGAACATCACGTGTTTATAAATGTCTAGCGTGTTACGGCGTCACATGTGAGCCCGTGTTACACGCGTGTACCTAGATGTAAGCAAACGTGACCGCCGGAAAAATCGTATGGAAAGTGGCTGGATTATAGCGGCGCGCGTGGAAACGCGCAAGCGTTTTCGCGACGTAGCGGAATCGATTTCTCGAGACTCTTATATTACAATTACACCAGGGCGAAAGAAGCGCGTAAGTGCTTCTCGCGAAGCACTTGTACGGCGGAGTAATTACGCGAGGTTGTAATTCAACATCTTTTTGCTTCGAAGAGTCCTAGAACCTTTTATTACTCCCTGGGAATACTTTTTTCGCTGATTATCGATGATTTTCGACTTTGTCTTTCGTATTATTCGCCACGGGAAAGAACGAGTGATAATTAGTATTTTCCGAGATGAAAAACTTGTAGAGTAACTGAGATACTTTAATTGAGAGCCAAGATAGAGCGCAATGGCACAAATCTATGTACATATTTATTCTCTGTCACTCCTTTACTCGCAACTCTCTCTTATTACATCGTATTTCTGTTGCATATGAATCACACCCCTAATTATTAATTAGTTTTAATGAAGGATCTATTTTTATGTTTTTTCGCATTTCCATATCTTTTTCTCTCATCTCTACTACTTTTTATTCAAACTTTGCATACATCAAGTAAATAAAATTCAGTTATTGCTTTAACGTTTGCTTCTCGATAAGTATAACGTATTGATAATTCAATGTTTTCATTTGGATAAAATGTCTTCTTATCAAAAATGTTACGAATTTTGTACAAAAAAAAAGTAATGGTTAGTATGAATATTTTATTTATTTATTTACCGCGCACACATTTAAGAAGAAGGAGAAGGACTTTTCATCTGACTATATTAGTTTATCTTTCTCGTAACAATATGCAGCTTGTCGCGCTAACGGGACTTTATCGCATGGCATGCATTAAATTGGTCTCTCCGTGCTCCCGCAATCTTATTCTCGTTTTCTCTTTCTCTCTCTCTCTCTCTCTCTCTCTACCTCCCTCTCTCTTTCTCTCTCTGTTTCACACGCTTCTACCACCAGTCCTAGCAATCGTACCACGACTGTAAACAAGCAAATACACTCGATACCTGATTAGTAGCGCGTATAACGTGGATTCGCGTAAACAACATCCTGGATTTGATTGTGAAGCTTTACGTTAGTTTGCCCCGCTCTTTGGGTAAGACAAAAATAAATGCGTTAGCGATAGATCGAATCCACCAATGTTACGGCGCGGCGGTGCGCGTTCACGCCGATTCAGGCCGAACGGCGTGCACGACGAGTACAAAGTTTGTTAGATAATATAATCTCGAGAAGGTACGATCGATCCTGTCTGATCTTCCGCTTGTTTGTTAAGCATTCCATTCCAGTGCATACATCAAAGCCGAGCCGCGTCTTTAATCTTCTTAGTATTTCCTGGCCAGGTGTCGACGAGGTATTAATTTCATCTCTTATGCGAATTATAATATCGTGATGCAACAGTACTCGCAGCTGACGCGCGGAATAAGCATACCTTTGCGGATGTAAAAAGAAAATAATAACTCAACTCGTTAAAAAAATAAGTAGCCTTAGCCTAACGTACCTGCTCGCGATTAAATCGAAATGCCCGGTGATTCGTTAGGTTGACGCGAATGCAATTTAGACAGCCTCCCGAAAGCAGGTGGAAAAAAGTGGAATTTTCATTACTTTCCGAGGACGTAACTTTTCTGTAATTCTGTTACTACAACGATGACGGCCATCTGCAGTTTCCTTCTCGAAATTACTTTTTTAGTGGCTCGTAGGCTCGACGTTTGTACAGCGAGCGTAAAAAGTATTCGAGGAGTTGAGTAATGACCGAAGTTAAAATGATTCTACGCGAACCATAAAATTATTAGACGGTGATCAATGATGGGATACGAATAGTTTGTACGAAGACGGTGAAATTATTTGGTCCATCATATTGTACTTTGGTAACTAGCACACGTCTGTTTTAGACGGAACAATCTGAAAATGTTTTTTTATTAGTGTAGAATAAAAAATACTGTTATATCGAAAAGTTATTTTTAATTTTTATCAATAGAATGTTTAAAGCAAAACCTTTAAAGCGATTCTACATGGTAGCAGGAAATTGGAAGTGATTGATTTATCATCGAGATGTATATAATATTGATTCGTTTATGATTCTTGTTGGTTCATGAAATATCGTCGAATAATATATGAAAACGAGAAAAAACTTTTTGGTTCCGATGATCGAACGATTGTCGCGATAAAATCAACATTCAAAATACTGCAAAAAAACTCGGATATGACTTAGGAAAATGTGTGTATGTAACTGAAATAGACGACGCTAGAACGAAACTACAAGACAAGAACGACTATTTGAAAAGCATATTTTGAAAACATGTTAAACCCAACGAATATTCTGGACAATAGCCATTTTTTGTTTAATTTACTTGATATATATATTATCACTCTCAAACATGCTAGTAAATAATATAATAAAAACCTGAAATGTTTTAGTAATAATTCTCAACAATCACGGCATCACATAAATAATGTATTAGAATTGGAAATTCGAACTCGAGACATATTCGAAATAATCGCCGCTTAAATCGTTTCTCTATCCACAGAAGAAACATTGTCGATATTATAAACAAGGATTGAAATTTACGAACCCCGTGCATATTTTATAAAGCAATACAAATTTTCCATAAATCCGGATTCGAAGCGATTTCGAAATAAGCCCTTTGGTCGTAAATTGAAATGAAAACGAGAATAATAACCAGGAAATGAAAGCTGTTGGAAAGGGAAAAATAAGGCGAGAATGACACTTTTCAATTTGTAAAGAACAGCAAATAAACGTCGTCGTGCTATTAGCGTTAACTATCGTTTCGTGCGCGATCGATAGGACTTCCAATACCTTCGAAACGCTATTCGCGTACGTTCGTCACGATTTGCCGTTCCGCTCGATCGGGATGCAAATTATTAGAGAAACCTCCCTCGATACGCGTCGCCCTCGTTGGCGTTGACTTATTAATTCGCGCACCGCCGCAACGTTAACAATTTGCGAAAACGAATTGTCTCGGTGCGGCCCAGGTGGAATTACATCGAAATAATTCCATCGCTCAGCCATATATTGTTCGACGATATTTCATGAAAAGAGAGAACGATGTAACTGGATCACTCTTCCCTAACACTTTCGAATATCCAGCTGTTCTCCCTCGGGATCGTGAGTTAGTTACGATCAAATTCCCCCTTGATGCTAGTAACATCCCCTAGCTCAAGATTCAAGGAGAAAAAAAAGGAAAAACGGAGAACGAGAGAGAGAGATAGGGAGGGGCAGAAGGAGAGAGAACGGAAGAGTGGAAAGGGGGGAGAGAGAGTGAACGGGAGAAAAAGAAAGTAAAAGCGAGAAAGACATTCAGAGACAGGGAGTGAGAAAGAGCGAGAACGAGCAAGAGAGAGTGAGTGAGTGAGAGAGAGAGAGAGAGAGAGAGAGAGGGGGGGGAGGGAGGGAGGGAGAGAGAGAGAGAGAGAGAGAGGGAGAGAAAGTTTACTGTTTAGTTCTGAACAAAGTACCGAACATTCTTGTGTAAACATTAATGTAAGTAAAGTTAAAATAGGACTATTGTTAGAAGTGTAGAAATATATGTATATATGTTAGTAATGTGCGTGCGAGCGAGAGAGGGAGAAAGAGAGAGAGAGATCTTAGCATAGCCCATACTCTTGGTTAATGGGAACAAAAAAGCTGGCTACCGTTTATTAACCGTGCGTGGATCTTGTCATTCCCAGTGAACGTGATCGCGCAACAAATTGGGATTACCTCTGTCTCCAATTCCGTCCACGTGTATCTGTTTCTCTAACGACACGGAGACAAACTGTTCGTTCAGAGCTGTCCGCTTGGGACCCTCTTCGCGGCCAAGTTTCAGTTAAGACATAACCGAAGAGTACGGTCTCGGAACTGATGCCAATATATAGAGTGTATCATAATACGTCGGACCTACTTCAACGGTTGACTCGGGACACAGAAATAATAAAACAACGGTTCCCCCAAACATACGTTATATTTGACTTTGTTCTTGAGTTATATCCATTTCCGTGTCGTAGTAATTCTTTTCGCAAGCCAGATAGAGGGGTAAACGTAATGGCGAGTGGACGCGCGTCACAGAATTAACAAGTCCAACCTTTTATGATAGATGAAGACATTAACGCGCTAAAACTACCGACAATTAATGTACACCTATGCCTACAATTTTTTTTTTTTTTTTGCCAATTTGACCAATTTATACATAGTTCAAAAGTATAAGCTTAAAATTATACGTATTCACACTACTTAGAAATAAATTTTCGTTCATGTACTTAAAAATGGTAAATGGTAAATAAAAAAAATATAGTGGCCTTAAACAAAAATGTCAGACCAGTCAGAATGACTTATTTTAATTATTTGCAATTTGAACTGTTTTTATGAATTTTAAATCTATGATCTTTATATCAAGTGAAAAATTTTCTTGTTCCGTCTGAAGCAATCGCGTACCACCTACTGAAATACAAAGTGATCGGCCAAATGTCTGAAAATGTTCCCACAATTTTTTAAATTCTTCATCAAAAATAAAAGTTTTTGTTTATTTTAAACTAAACATGTTCGCGCAGACGTGCTATGCGGGTAACTAGGGAAAAGTACGATTTCCGTGACTATTTTGAACATTATCTTTTTCAAGAAAAGTAATTGAGTAATTGCAAAACGTAATAACGTAGGATATTAAAATGTTCCACTCTGACATTCGGAAAAATCCATTTTCTACGTGACTACGGGACCCATTACGTGAGCGGAAGCATGTAATATGAGAAAATTTAGATATTCCTGGTGGAGGGATGGTTCTAGTTCTCGAAGCAGTGATCCAGTTTTGGATTACCATTCATATTTGAGACGCTCAACTAGAGACTAGCGTTAAAGTTGCTTTACTCCCCATTGATTCGTCTCCTCGGCTCGCTAGTCGACGACCATTAGCCAATCGCGAAGGCAAATCAATGAGATGAAAGGCAGTCTTTGGCGGCACCGTAGATCCAGGTTAGCCAAAAACTTAATCTTTTAAATATATTTGTGTACCATAATGTAACATATTATAATTGTATGTATGAAATAACATATTTCTAATTTTGCTACTGTATTATTGAGGTATTTTCTGGTTGGGTTTTAATTTTTCACCAGATAATAAATCAATCATGAACTTTTTGCATTATTATTACAGCCATTAAAATCAGTCATAAATTTGTATGGTCAGACATGTAATATTAACAAATAATAATACGATATAAAAATCAAAATAATATATGAAATTTATATATACGGAATTGGTATACAATCCGATTAGTTTGTATCGGGTGTATCAAAATCAACCCATGCGTGCCGAAATAAGAAAAACATTTTTCTCTAAACACACCCTAACGTAGGTCCAGGTCAATATTTGAGACTGGGGTTAACGGTACGGAAGTCTTCCATGAATCGTGCGTGGCCCTTGAACTCGCGTATCAATGCGTCGCGAGTTACGACGTATGCTAGTAGCTTGATGGCGAACCTGCTACCGAAAATCGTCGTTGTTAAATTTTACTGAGCTAGAGAAGCAATTAGCGGAGGGTATTTCTTACCCCCGTAATCCACGACGATTTGCCGGATAGGCCTTGTATTGATAAATCGTTTCGCTCTACCGATGACGCGCAAACGAGGGTCACCCTCGGATGTCGGGACCGAGGTTAATCGAAAGAAGCGATGAAACGATTTGTTCTTCTACACCCTGGCAAAAGTTTACGCGAATGCCACCACTAGCAACGTGTCCTCCGTTCGCGCGATCGGAACTTTATAGTAAATATAACTACCTATATAAGTATGATATAAGTAAACGATTCAAACTTGGAATACCGGGTCTAGTTCTTTTGTAACGTGTGCCGATTCGTGAGAGTTTCGTGGAAATTATTGATGGTGCGATTATTCGCTACTTGTTGTCATCAGTCTAATTGACGATTAAAATTTTATTTACTCAGAGAATAGTTAGTGATCATTTTTTAAATTAATCAAGCTATTCATAATTGATTTGCTTATTTCAGAAACCCCCTAACGAAAAAAAATAACGTCGACTTCTTTGGGTTTCTTTCGTTTTTTCCCCCTCTCCAGTAAGTCATTGAGTTAAAACGGCGCTGATATCTAAAAGAGTAAGTAGTCTAGTCCTTTTTGTAAGTTTTGGGAGTTTAAAGAAACCGTTTTAGTGTCGTGATACAGTTTTCTTTATTAATCATCTCGAAAACTGAAAAAGTCCACTTAGGGGGTTTCTGAAATAAACGATTCAATTACGAATATTGGTTGGAATACCGAGTAAAATTTCGTTTAGTGTAACAGTGATAAGTAGGCATCGAACGTTTATGCAAAATGCAATATTTTTATACTTACTGCAAACGGATTTTGTATAACAAATGCGGTAAGCATGCATGAGGTATACGTATAACATATTATATCGCCAATGTAATACTATATTATTATATCTATAATATATTATTATTGCCCGTCAGACCATTAAAAATAATGCTTTTTGCACGAGCATCCGAAATCTAGTGATAAGTCAATGATGCCCTTCAAAATTAATTAAACGATTATTATTCATGAACGTTACTCTAAATTCTATTAATGTAAAAAGTGAATTATAATTCTCGATGAAATAATGTTAACAATCATTTCTTTTTCACGGCCGTCATTTTAGACAAAAAATAATTTTTGTTTGACTAGGACAATTTAACAATTTTTCTAAAAATTAATTAAACGATAAATAATGATGGAGATTAGTTGAAAGGTCGAGTGAAATTATTTTGAAGGGAAGAGAGACAACTCGGTAATTCCAATTCGAATTAAGTAAACGATTACTATTCATGAACGTTCCTTGGAATATGGAGTTAAATACTTTTACAGTGGAAGGTGCATTAGGCAACTCTGATAAAATTACCCGAACAATTATTTACTACGTATTACCGTTACTCGGGATTGGGAGCGATATTATTTTCGGGTAAAATGTAAAGTATTGTTATTAAATCTTGGGGAACATAATTTAACTATTTCTGCGAAAGAATGGTACTTAGAACACTGAATTATATTCTTTTTTATCGACGGTAATGTTAATAAATTTTATTCAAATTAACCGAACAAATACGCGTCAGCATATTTATTGTGTAAAACTCTACAAAGTGGGGATATCACGTCAGCGCGACATACGTATTTTTTGACGGTCTCGTATTCGACGCCATGTTACGTGATCACTACTACAAATGTAAGCTTACAAAAATGCATACACTTGGATCATCGGTAAACATATTCCCAAAGATTGAAACTGATACACCCAGTAGTTTCCCTTAAAAAAATATAGGATAGGACCTATCCTTTCCCGTTGTGAATTAGATCCACCGGAATGAAGTTATTTTAAAGTATGGTGCAACTTTAATAAATCTTGCTGAATTTAACTGAATAATTATGTACGAATCATGGAATTCATAAGACTTTGGATCCCAAAAGAAATTTTACCGAACGTAGAGACAGTTTCTAAAGAGCAATTGCTAAGAATTGCAAACAATGTTGAACGAAAAAGTTTAATTATTTCGTCGGCATCTATTATGACAAATTAGTTTCGTTAAAATGTCTACCCCAATTTACAGCTCAAGTGCAAAAAAAGTGTCCCACTTACAATTACTTAGTCGACGGTGTTATCCAACACAGCCCCGGCAGGGTTGAAATTAATTAAACGATTGGAATATCAAACGAAATTCGTCCGAAACGTGGGGTGAGTTAATAAGTCTCGTTAAACTTAATCGAATATCTATGTACAAAGTGTCCCATAAATGGCGATAGTCTGTTAAAGGTGTGATGCCTATGATAATTCCATGCACCGTTTTCCTCGTCGAAAATGTTTATTGCGTTTTAATTAATGAAACACTAACCGGAAACAACGGCTAATCGGGGATGAACGGGGTAGCCGGTAGCGCCCGCTCATTGGTTATCGCGTAGACGAGTTTAAATGTGCGCTGACCGCTACTTTCCGCGTTCATTTTCGGCCTTCTCGTTGGGTACCGATTTTTATTAATATCTCATTAACTAAAACTCTCCGGATAGTTTCAATACGTAAAAACCTGATTAGAATTATTCCTGGTATGACACTTTTAACACACATGCTACAATAAAGTCTTCGTTAATCCGGACTTGACGAGACCGGACCCCTTCCGGATCACCGAAAGCCCGAATTAAACGGAATCAGCCTTAAAACGTCTGTAAAATTAATTTTAGATGGATGAAACTATCAAAATCGGCGTTTTTATCATAAAAATGACTTTTTCAGTTTCTGTACTACAACTTAGGTCTACCTTTTTTACCTACCAATTGTTATAGAATTAAAAACAAAACATCGGTATCAATAATTTCTCACGCTATAAATAGACAATTAGTTTGTTTAGGACATGTGAAAACGAAACATAAATACAGTTTACAGTGCAGTAAGCTTTAAAATGTTTTGTGATCTTTTTTCTTTTGAGGCCCGTTCGGATTAACCGGATATTCGGACTGGCAAGACTCTACTGTATTTATGTTACTAATCGACACAAATAACGAAATTCTACTCTTCTTTTGACGAGAAATCGGCTTTCAAGTCTAACCGATTTGCCCCCGTCCTACGCCGCATATTGCATTCTATTGGATGTTCGTCTCATCCAAAGCACATGCGCAAGATCACCGACACCAGCGTAGAGTTCCTAATGGATGTTTATTTGAAACATCCAGGGTTTGAAGTAATTTTTATCGAAGGAGTTTTCAGTATTTGCAAACATCAAAGGCCGACCTGACCCCTTTACTCGAAGTACTTCTAAAATCGATACACCTTTGCCGAATTAAATGTACTTTCTAGGTTATTAACGAGAAAAGAGTCGCAAGATGCTTCAGTGTCTACCAGGTGTGGCGGTTAACAATTCTTAATTCTTTTAAGAAGTCGCTGTGGAAACAAGAATTGTTTCACGGTGGATGACCTGATGAACAGAGATTACTGCATCACTTGAAACGATGTACGGTTTTTCTGGAAGGACATCCATAAATTGCCAGAGAGATGAACAAAATGTGTAGCTACCGGTGGCGTATGCTTTGAATAAACGATTTCTTACCTTTCTCCAAGATTAAACATACTTTTTTACGACAAAATTAAGAATTATTAACCGCCACACCTGGTATACAAACGGTAACGTGCAGCGGAATGGAAAACGGCTGGAGAAGGAGCCGAGTGTAGATGCGCGGAAGAGAGCCGATTTCTCGCGAGACTAACATAAGTATCGAAACAACAGCAATTTAGCAGATCGTGGAATACTCACGGGTTCCATCGAAGCGGGTGGCGATGGTATCTAAGAAGGTATTTTGTGGGGCGAGGAGGCCCTTCCTGACCGGCATTGGGGCCACCCCGCCGCGCCGTCAGGCGCACGAATCTGGAAAAGAAAAAGCGGAAAAAATTTAATTCAGATTGCATTCACGTGAACTCCTTCCACTATTAACACCCCGCGAAGCGGAGTTGAAAGATTCAGGTGTGAAAGCCGAGATTCGTAAAGTAGATTATGCGTGGCTTATTTAGCATTCGATGGAGCACCGGGCACCTTCCGGGGGCTAACAAATTTATGGATGCATGGGAAAAGGGATCTCAGTCTTCCACCGTGGCGATGGGTGTTGGGGGTAGGGGCTAGCTTCAACGAAAAAAAATAAAAAAGAACCGGTGAAGCAGGAGAAAAAGATTGCGTGCATCGTTCTACTTGCAGTGATCGATGATTGCACGCTAAGCAAAGCCGGATGGGACTATTATTAGCCGGGCGCTTTAATCTAACCTGTTCCTGAATTACAAGGGAGGAAAAAGCCGGTGGTATTGGAAAAGACAGGCGCGCAACGTGCTCCAATTTTATAGGGAAACTCGAATGAAAGCGATAGGTCGCCATTGGCTTCAAGTGCACACTTTTCAAGAATCATGCGGCATAAAGCTGAGAGTACAGAATTACGATTATTCAATGCCGTGGCAGATGACTCAGTGATTCTTTTTTACGAGCGTCGCTTTTCTTATTCCTCTTTCGTTGTCTCGCTTTCAATGTCCATTGAACAGATTCTTTACGAAAAGGGGGCAAATGTGTTTGGTTATCGTCGAAGCTCGAAACGTGGATAAACTTGAAGCCAGGTGCACGCTTCTGAAACGTGGCACGACACGCGTGTTACGAGTTACGACGTTACAAGTGTGTTCGGAAATACGTAACACGGCTTAACGTGGCACGCGGTATAAATACGTGTTAACGCCCATTCCTGGCGTTTCGATACGTTGATTCGTTCATTTACTATGCGCAGGTAAATCGAGTAACACGGGTGTATTATTAGGAGCATAGTTGTTACGCGCAACACGTTAAAATGTTATGGCGTAACGCGCGAAAGATTTTTAAACAGGCTAACGTTGAGAACAGTACTCAATTGTTCCCAAAAAAGCTTCTCCAGTTCTATCTTTAATTTCTGTGGGTAATATTTCGAAAGCTGTGTGTTACGAGAATACAGGATTTTGTGTGTTTTGAAAAACTTATCTAGGTTTATTGTAAGTTAATATAATTTTATCTATGTTTGTTGTACATTTACACAAGAAAGATACAAGATTTGCTTTTGTTCTCACGCTAAGCTTTGTTTTGTGACAAAAGAAGAATCTTCGGTTCCTTTGTGGGAAAAGACTTGGCCGGCTTGATTTTCAAATACCACAGTAATTATTGGAAGACTGTAGTATAAAAAGTGACAAGTCGTGTATTTCAAATTTCTATATTAATTTGCAGAAAGCTTTGTGTCACGACAGAAACAGAATCTTGTGTTTTCTTGTGGAAAAGCTTATCCAGCGTGATTGTTAATTTACAGTAATTCCTAGAGAGCTTTGTATCACAACAAAAGAGAATTTTGAGTTATTTTAAATCCCTGCAATAATTTTCCGAAGCCTTTGTGTTACATCAAAACAAAAATTTGACGTGTTTTTTCCCAACAAAAGCGTCTTTCGATTCATCTTTAACTTTTACGATAATATTTCGAAGGGGGAGTAAAACAATAGAGTATTGCTCCTGTAATTCAGTTTTCCTCGCAACGAAATGGCCACCTCGGGCCTTGGTAATTGCTTGGAAAATTCTGGACATTCGAGCAATGAATTTTTCCAATGTCTCTCGTGGTCTTCCACGGTGCAGCTTTACAAGTTTATTTTATTAGTCCAAATTGTAGACTTAAATTGTCATGTAGTCACACAATATACGCAACGATGCAAGTCGAATAGGCGAATTTAACTGCTATATCATGTCTGCTAATTGTACTTTCTTTAAAGACAGATGAAACAAAATGCGATAGAACCTCCGGTATGCCAACGATCGACTATCCGATTGTTTGGATATCTGAACAAAGTTTGTTCGTACAATATATGTATACCTTCTCCTATTTCTCATAACGTTTACGTACAACTGTTTTTCTTCCTTTCTAACGTGCAAAATTAATTCTGATCGTAACTATTTAGTACGAAACTGAAAAGTGTATGTGTAAAGTGTAAGGGTAAACTCTCAATTTTCTTGATCTATATCGAGATAAATGAAGTTCAATATCCGAAAAATGATTGTACTATTATCCAAAAATTCTCTTATCCGAATATTCGCGTCTCCCTATCAGTTCGGATGTAGTTGGTTCAACTACACTGCATTTTCCAAGAGTGCATTCAAACTTTTGTACGCTAATGTAAGTTGCCCGAGGAATTTAGCAAAATCCGAAATCGTTTTGCACTTTCAACCTCGCCTAACCCGTTAATCTGCACAGTGTCCAACCACGGAATCCTACGCAGACGCAGACCTCTAAAATGCGAATTTGGATTAATCTTTCCCTCAATCTTAATATTACGTTAACCATTCTAAAAGAAATTCGAACTTTACAGTAACAACCAAGAAAATAATAGAAATCTTCGACATGTCGAGATGTTGAGCTTTCACGAAAACGTATCGACATTTACTGTACGCTAACCGATGTGTTTCGAAGTAAACGTCAGTTCTATTCTTTGCAGTAAACTGCTTGTATCCCCGTAACGATCTTTGCGTTTCATTTCGTGTGATAAAGCTCAACCGATTCAAAGACTGAACTACTGTACATCAAGACCCCGCAACGTGTTGGGCCCGAAGTCAGAAGGGGCCCAACATTTTTGCATTAATTATTTTTTAATTTCACTAAAATTATCCCTAGCTTAAATTACTTTAATAAAAAGTTGTTTTTTTCCTAGGGGCCCAAAATTATATTTTGCGGGTTGGCCGAATATTTGTAGTTCCGCCACTGAATCGACGAGTGTATGTCTAAACCTAGCGAAATGCAAATTTACACAAAATTGACATTCCACGTTACAAAGTCATGCATGATATTCCTCAATTTGAATCTTGATTCGCGACACGGAAAATATTTGTTCCGCGCATAAAACACGATCCACGAGTATACAATCATTTAAATTTTTCTCGAGATTCAATTTTCAATTCTACTTTGTCTTAATTTAATACCGCGACACTCGAATCGTATTACCGAAGCTATTTCAGTTATTTATTGCTCGCCAGGAATTTCAAATCCCTAATACGCGTTTCAAGCAGGTACATCGTAGAAAACCCTTAATACCCTCGAAATCATATTTTTCGGATCTAATTGCAAGACGTTTCGAAAATAAGCTTTTCAATCGTATTTACGGAAATAGAGGATTCGTCGGGGATCCTGGAAGTCGGCTTTATCGAAAGCTTTTCATTATTGGGTAGTTCTATTGTTACACGCGTTGTTTTACGGTACGGACGTTTTCTGGAATTAATCCAACTTGCGTTGTACCGTTGTATTCGCTGAACTCATTGGTACTCGTTACCACTTCGATTTAAATTTTCGTGTACCGCGACGCACGACGAAAGGAGTTATAATTAAATAGCCGGAATAACGATACGCTCGTCGTTTGCGGTACTTTTATTCCGTCGATCATAGCGGTCGTTCGAGAGCTCGCGGATAAAATACAATTTCGAATGCGATAACCGTACCAAGTGAATCGCGTTGCGGAATCAATGAAACTTCGACTATTTTTGGAGACAAAAAGCAAATTCTGCGGGGTTCCGAGGAAAGAAATATGGAACAAGGCTAAACGTTAATGACAACTCACCGATTTATAAATAGGAAACGTCGCTGTCGGCGACTTTCGAAAATATCGCAAAGCGTGTATTATATTTATATAAAAAAACGAAATAGATTGCCTATGGGATCAAGCGTCAGAAGCATCGAGCACTTTCGAAACGACACCTTTCGAACTAGCGATTTTCAAATACAATTACCTCGCAGAATTCCGCGACAAACTCGTTAAAAGTTCCGGTTAAAAGAAATTGCGAGCGAAAGGGGAAGAAGATTCGGCTTAACATTTACGTCTCGATATTCATGCATAATTCCATATACCTACGCATAAAGCTCCGAAACGCTGCGTTTCGATCGGCGACAGGAATTACATCGTATATTCGTAAAATAATTAAAATTTATGTAAACTAATTCCGCTCCTCCCGTTCGTCGGTCGGGTGGGTGCTATATTGTGGCATAGCGATTCCGGAAATGTAACAGGTGTGAAAGCGGTACGGCAAGTGAGATATATATTTATTGCACGCCTGATCCCCTTTAAAATTATATCTCCGGCTGCGAGGAAAAATACCGCGTGTCATCATCTCAAAAGAATTGAGTTTACGCGTTAATTGAGCATGGAATGTGCAAGTCGGAAACCAAAGAAAACGAGAAAACGATTTTTGCGTGTCAACACAAACACGCGAAAACGAGTTTTATATGTTTAAATAAATAATCCAGTTTGACCGAAGTCCGGTAAGAAGAATCGGTGTTCGGATCTTTAAACGACAAAAGCTCGAAAGTGTAGGATACGTGACGGAGCTATAATTTTTCTTAAAATCACAGTAATTAGCGCGTCAGTTTTTTCAAGCGCTTACTGAAACGTGACTAAACGAGAGTAGTAGTACTTTAAATAAGACGATAATCGTTGGCGATAATTATTTCGCTCCCCCGTTACTGCTTACCGAAACCCACGATCGAGAAAATGTTACAAAGAAATATAATTATATCACTCCCGCGTTATCGATTCTCGAGTCACGGAATCTTGGAAAATATAATCCCAACGCAGACATCCGTCAGAACAAAATCATCCTTGCGCGTAATTGAGATGTATGACAAATCTTGACTCCCTCCTCGCATTACAAATCACTCCTTTTTTCGTTTTCAACGATCAACAGTTCATTTCGAGCAACCTATCCGTGGGATAATGAAACTACCGCTTAACCAACCCGATAAAAATGATTCAACTCTTCTCCGAGATCTCTATTTATACAGACCTTATCCGAAAAGTGTTTCCAACTCACTGTTGGAGCATGTCGAGCGTCGTATCGCTAAGCACTTCACCTGTATTTGCCTATTCCTCTGATACGAATTGCGGCGTTACACACTACTTTCTCTCACACCGAACGCGGGTGAAGCGTAATCGCGCGGGGCTCGTATCTCACGGATAAATCGAAGGGTTTATCGCGGCATCAGCGGAGAGAAACGGGTAGACGCGCGGATCGTTCGCTGGTATTCGCGTAACTGGCCGAGTCGAGGGGAGAGATTCTCTCTATCCTGATGGCCCGGGCTCCTGGACTGACTTGCGCCCCGCGCACCAAGGCGCAACATGTGGTAAGCCGTCGACGGTCTAACACACCCAGGCATCCCCGTGTATGTGCAGGCACACGCACGGCTGGCTACGATAAGTACACAGGCGCAAAAACCGTGTAACCTGCGGACGCAAGCGCCCTGATCGCTCTCGGGCCGCGTGTGTTATCCGCGAGGGCCGTGGAAAACAGGGTCAAGACACGAATCGAGAGTCCGACACGTTGGTTTTTGCGTATTCGGTGATTGCGGTGAGTGGAGAGGGTGCTCGTGCATACCGATTTCTTAGCGTTGGTACCTTCATCCATTAATCCCCGAAGTTGCGTATGCGCAACATTTTTTAAATAATTTTTCTCCAAACATTTTGTTGAACGAAATGACTCTTTTGCTGCTACAATTTACTCTCAACAGAGCAAGAATTACATTTTTTATGAAATACATCGATTATATCAAACAATTTAATATTTGTAAATTTAGGAACTATGACGAAAGATTGGTTTTCTTGTACTAATTATTTTTACTAAAGGATGCATAACGTGATATTTGACACTGCGATTATTGTGTTTACATACCTGACATGTTTTTAACATTGTTATTAGTATTTTTAACATATTTTGTAAAGAAACTGAAAACAATAAATTTTATTTAACTTCATAAACAGATATTTGACTATATATTTGGTAGTAAAGTACAGTAAAAACGTCAAATCGGTTATTTTTTCTAACCTTGCAAACTAATGGATTATGGTCGTGATCGATGGTAATTGGGGGAAGGTTAGAATAACAATTTTTCGGGTTGCATGATTTATCTGTCATCGAAATGATGGCAGTAATTGAAAATAGTTCTGGCCAAGTTTTTTTTAAGCTACCGCGAGATTCTCGGTCCGTCGTAACTCGTAGCGTAAAGATTTAACGGGTTATATTTTGTTTTAGAGAAAAAAAGAAATGTAGATAAAGTTTTTTACGACAAAGATCCAGGATTTACTTTTGTTCTAACGCGGGGCTTTGTATTGTGACAAAAGAAGTGTCTTGCATTTCTTTTTGCGGAAAAAAGCTTATCCAGCTTCAATTTTAAATTCTACAATAATTTCGCAGCAGGATTGTAGCACGAGAAAGGAGAATTTGGAGTGTTTTAACTTCCTACACTAATCTCCCGGAAGCTTTGCGTTGCGATAAAAGAAGAATTTTTTTGTGGATAAAGTTTGCTTACTTAGCTTAATTTTCAAATGCGACTGTAGCTTTTCGAAAGCAACGTGTTAAGAGAAAGAAGAAATTTTAATATTAAAAATTTATGCAGTAATTTATTGGATGCTTTGCGTTGTAGCAAAAGTAGAATGATGCGTTTTTGCGAAAAAAGACTTATTCAGCGCCATTCCTAAATTCGACAGCAACTTTTTCAAAACTTTATACTAGAAAGAAAGAAAATGTAAGTATCTCAAATTTCTACAACAAATTCTCCGAAGCTTTCCGTTGGAATAAAATAAGAATCTTACGTTTATTTGTGTTGAAAATTTGTCTAGATCCATTTTAAAATTCAGGAGTAACGTTCGAAAGTTTGAAAAAAAGGAGAAAACATTAAAAATGCAAATGCATGGGCCTAGTACAAGTACGAGTTTGTCTATAAAAATTAAAAATCTAAAATCAGAAAATGGGTGGGTGGAAAGGGGGTGAGAGGATCGGAAAGAGTGAGGACGTATGTGGGAGGGCCAGAAAGGTGAGAAAACCCGAGCGAGGTGGTCAAAGTAACCATAGAGAGCATAAAAACCAACATTTATTACAACGTGACAGAGACGATGACGTTCCATGAAAATTGCCATTTTCGAGATCCCACATCTTGAGATTGGCTGGACCAATGTCGATCAAATCATACTTATTTACTCACCTGGACGCGGCATCTCTGAAGGCTATTGCACTTTAAATAAAAAATTAATTTTTTAATGTGGCTTGATTACCTCAAAAACCCCTTTGTTCTTTCCGGAAAAGATACAAAGTCTAGTTATCGCATACTTGTACTTAGTCCGAGACATGACCTTGGATCTTGATACTACAAAAAAGAACAATTTTAATTTTTATATATGGCTACGATAATTTTTCGAAAGTTTTACGTGAAAAATCGGGTGGTCCCCTTTTATGCCGTATTGATCGTTCGGGTTGGCTTTGAGCTGCTACGATAATATTTTGAATGTTCTGGCTATTCCACGATATAAAGCCAATCTGATTTTTTTTCAACTTCTGTAATAATTATTGTAAAGGTTATTACTATCGCGGGATTGGATGAATCACGAAATCGGTCAAATTTCCTTTATCTTTTAATTACTTATAAATCAAAAATATTGTGCACAAGTGCTTTTTTGTCTGCTATATTGGGAGTGATAAAAGTCAGGATATGGTGCGACGCTACCGTCGTAGTAGGCGGCCGAACTGTATTGTTCTGTTGAGATACAATTATAGATTTAGAATGTTCTGAGAAAGATGATCTATATTTAGATCGTGCCAGTTGAGGATCGGTTGATCGATCGATGGGGAACATGTAGCAATTCTGAAATGCTCATCCGAACATGGAGCAATCTGTTTTAATTTGGAGATTTGTCCAGATAAATTTCGTGATAATAAAAATTACACACATAATTTTGTCTAACTTTATTTGGTTAGATTCGTTAAAAAAATGAATGCTCGTATAATGTGGAATGTGAGCGCGCACTAAGTTTCACGTGAAAATACTTTTCCTAAACTGTGTAGGTATTTTAATATTGTCTTAATGTTTCAAATTTTGGTCTGTTTATTTTATTTGTAGCCATATATTAGATTACCACTATTATGACACGCGTCTACTTAATGAAATAATACGAATTAAATAACGTAACGCTATACTCCTCGATATATGGACCATTTATTTTGAAAGCGGTGTAAATTAATTTTTTTTTAATGTGATATCACTTAATTTGTGATTAATTTAGTGTAAAATAAAAAAAAATAAAAAATGGACTTGCACCACTTTCAAACTAAACGGTTGATAGATATATGAGTCCATTTTCGAGCAGCAAATTCGGTACTTGACAAGTTCACAATGCAACATCTTTATCCAAATTCATTGTGCATTATGTTGTTTAATTTTTAAAAATATGTTACAATATGTGATATTGAAATACGAAAATATTCCGCAGAATACCAATCGATCGACATTCGGCGCGAAACTTTCAAACATTGCCCTCCACTTATTGGTCAGCCCATACTTTTCTATAGTGCGTCCCATAAATGGTGGTACATCCTTGAATGTGCGAAACCTGATCTAATTCCAAGCAGGTTTTTCCTTATCGAAAATATGCGGAGTGCCGTGGTTAACGAGATATTGATGAAATTAATTAATGAAATCGGAGCCAATCGGAGAGAGACACGGTAACTAGCGGCGCTAGCTATTGGGGCGCACTTAGACTCGTCTGCCCAAGAATCAACGACCGAAGCTACCGGCTACCGCGTTGTTCTCCGATTGACTGCCGTTTTCGATTTATCTTGTTAATCATAGCGCAGTGGTTCCCAGACTTTTTTATCTCCCGTACCTCTTGAGTAGGATTTTCATTGACAAGTACCCCCTTCTCTCTATACATGCCCCCTGCACTGCGTACCATAATTTCGAAATATCAATTTCGCCATTACCGATATTTTTGTGCGTACCTCCAACAGGCCCCTTGCGTAACTCTAGAGGTACGTTTATCACAGTTCAGGTATCACTGCCATAGCGCAATCAACATTTCCGAAAAGGAAAAACCTGTTTTGAATTGTCTCGGGTATTGCACATTTAACGGAGTACCGCCATTTGCGAGACAACCTGTAGGAAATGCGGTGACGACAAGAAAAATTGATAACAGGTAAGTCAAATCCATATATGTATAATATTTATACAGCTGGTTAGAAGAAGAAAACTGATGGAGTCGACTTGGCATCACTGCCAAGTTTAGTGTCCCCAGACACTGACGGATCACCAGCAGGATTTTTCTCGGTTCAACGCGTTGGCCGACGTTTAGTATTCGGTCCACGAGTCACGGAGGATAAACTGATAAACTTTTAACTGCCGCACTCTTGCCTTGCAAACATATTTTCGCAGGGACATCTCGCATTGCGACGGTTTACAGAATTTTTGATCGACACGTGCGCACGTGTTTTCAGTTACTCTTTCATTTCCTGTCAATCTTCGTAAAACGTCGAATGTACAGTTTGACATTGCAGCACTTTATTTTGCGTATCGTTCACGTATTAGTAGTAGCCTCCCTGTGGAGAAACAATTTGTTACGCAGCAGGGGCACCGAAAACGTGTGGTACGTTCATGTTCTATATGGGCCATTTATTTTGAAATTGGTGTAATGTTTCCTATTCTTAAAAAAATTTGATATCACATAATTTGTGATTAATTTAGTGTAATACGGAAAAAAAGAAAAAACTGGACTTGTACTACTTCCAAAATAAACGATCCATATATCTATGAAGAAAAATCTACTGTTTATATATTTGTTTGTATTCCAAATGTACTATCTAAGTAATAAATATTCCAAAATAGGTCGTTGTTTTACATTACAGTTTCGTAAATTGAGGCCCATATAGGATTTAGAAACCTTTAAGACATGCTTTATAAAACCATGAAGGAACCTCGTACTAGTGTTTGTATATTTTTAATACTCCGAACATACTCCATAAATATATTAAAAGAACGCATAGTTCTACAGCGGCAGGTTCAAGTCAGGATCCATGGTATCTTTAAAAGTTCCTAAAGGTATGACACCTTGAATATTTCCGGCGGTTAGATTAACACTGTATTAAATAAATAATTCTTTAAACAATTTGATCCATGATCAGCTACATATGTACACGCAAAATTGCCATACTTAGTTGGTAGTCGACGGTGGATCGAAACTTTGAAACAAATTTTCTAGATACGCGGTAATGAAAACTTGAGGAATCGCTGTTTTACAGACAGCCTTGTAAAAGTTTTGTAAAGTACGAAGGAATCGAAGTAGATTCTTATTTTTAACCAACTGTATTCCTGGTCGCTGGTCGGCTTTACAACCCGACGAAGTCGGTAGTGAAACGTGATAAATGTCAGTGTTAGTAAACTATGTATCGCGTGTTCGTTTCACGATGAAGAAAAAAAAGGGGAGGAGTGCCGATACTGAAAATACGGCGAAACTTTCTCTCCGGAACGCGAGCTCTTCGAGGAAAAGGGAGCTTCCACAAAAGATTATTGTGGACGTTAGTTCCGCACCACTTTGTGGACCAGACGACGAAAATCCCCGAAGAACTGCTTAGAGGATGCTCGCAGCATCCGTAACGTTGTTAAAAACATATCTTCCCTAAGCATTTCCGCGAGCTTTCCTCCTTAATGGAATAACCGAATAACGTTTGGAGCACGGAAAAGATGTCTTCGCATACAGGATGTTTCATTTTAAAAGAGCCGGGAGGATATTTCGAAAACTAGTCGTGTCAGAAAAATGTTTCCCACAATGGTTTCGTCCTGTCGTAGAAACCAAATGATAGTGCTATTAGACCAGTGGTTCCCAACGTTTTTCTTTCTATGTCCGTTTCGTAGATTTTAAAAAATCTCACGCCTCACCATAAATTGAAAAAATTGATGAGCTTTTTCGTTTTTCTCCCATTTATGTGAAATAAAAATAATTTAATAAATATAAGGTTTACTCCGCGATGGATGCTTGCGCCTCCCCAGCAATGTATTCACGCCCCCCCCCCCCCCCCCGGGTTGGGAAACACTGTATTAGACTGATTGTAGGTGGTGCCAATTTTAAGGATTTATTGTAAGGATTCATGCCAATTTGTAATGACGGCCATTTTCGAAAATGGACATTTTTTTGGGGCAATCATCACAGGTGACATCGAAACAAATGGTACACAATTTAAGGAATCTTTCACTGACCACTGACAATTTATCGCCATTTAAAATGTCAAAATGGTCATCTCGTGGTACGAGATAAAGCAGGGATGGCAAGCGAAATGGGAAGAATTCGAATTGATGACGGAGCTACCTAGGTAAAGAGTCAAGTCAAGCACCAGGACTCCCACTCCTACTCCGAGGAGTAGGAGCCTGCTTAGAGCCGGAGATTTTTCCGGCATCCAAGGGAGAAGCTCCGGAGAAAAATTCTCTGTCTCTGTCCCTACGTCGGTCCCTTGCGCTCGCAGTTGGCCGAGAAGAAGGGGCCAGAGGCATGTCCATCCTGCCCAATGAACGTGGACCCCGAAGTTTAGTTTTCTCTCTTTTTCCCTACGTCGTTCCCTCGTGCCCGCGCTTGGCCGAGATTCGCGTGTCCACCCTGTCAAATTTTCGCGGCATGGGCCCGTTTCCCGAATGCCGAATTGTTTGATGTTTTATTTCCACTTTCCAGGAGTTTTAGACATTGAAAAATCGGCACATTTTTTCTTGGAACATTTCGACTGTGTCATCGTGAGTCACGTTGATACTACGTATTTGCGATCGGTTAAAAACAGGTGAAGGACCTTCCCGAAAATTCTGAAACAATTCACGGGTGTGCTTCGATTTCTTTGTTCGTACAAAAAGTGGAAATTTCGGTATTACGCGGCATGAGATACATATCTGGCTTGTACGTTTTCTATTTTAACATTAATGAATAACCGGAAATTCTCTCTTGATAAATCCTTAATTGGCTTCCAAGGTAGTTTGTTACTACTAGTACATTCCTCATCAGTTTATTTTTATTGCCCTTTGATTTGTTTCTCTCTCATCGTCAACTTTGGCACAGCGTGACAATAATGTCGGCAGGTACTCGTCCGCTCCCTCGCACTCGCACTTGGCCGGTAGAAGGGACGAGAGTCGGCAAGACGCATGCCCACCCTGCCGCATTTTCGCCACGTGGGTCCCTCTCTTTCCTATCCTCGCTTCGAGCGAGAGTGGGAGAGAGATGGTCTTACGCCGTGACAACCGACACCTCGACACCTACTCAGACTTTTCAGAATTTTCGGGGAGGTCCTTTACTTGTTTTTAATCGATCGCAAATACGTAGTATCAACGTGACTCGCGATGACGCAGTCGAAATGTTCCAAGAAAAAATGTGCCGATTATTCAATATCTCAAACTCCTGGAATGTGGAAATAAAACATCAAAACATTCGGCATTCGGCAGAGGGACCCATGCCGCGAAAATTCGACAGGTTGGACACGCGTATTGTCGAATCTCGGCCAAGTGCGGGCACGAGGGAACGACGTAGGGAAAAAGAGAGAAAACTAAACTTCGGGGTCCACGTTCATTGGGCAGGGTGGACACGCCTCTCACCCCTTCTTCTCGGGCAAATGCGAGCGCGGGGGACCGACGTAGGGACAGAGACAGAGAATTTTTCTCCGGAGCTTTTCCCTTAAATGCCGAAAAAATCTCCGGCTCCAAGTAGGCTCCTACTCCGAGGAGTAGGAGTGGGAGTCCTGGTGCTTCACATGACACTTTACCTTGGTAGCTCCGTCTCCAATTCGAATTCGCTTGCCATCCCTGAGATAAAGCCATCGTAAAAAATTACCGATGGTTCATATTTGAACAAAGCGAAAAGGTAGAAAGAAGAAAACGCAAAAGAGTGAAGTCGATGAAAACACAATGGTTATACCAAAAACGTTCACGTTGCAGGACCTGTCAGATGCACATGCATATTTGCGAATTTGGAATACTAATATGCTAAATAAAATATTCTTGCCAAAGCTATTTGCAATAATAATTTCTGCGTTTCTGTCGATTTATCATTTTATCGATCTACCGATCTATCCTATTGTAAAGTGTTGTCGGCTCGATTTACCGACGAGCTTGCAGTAACTTTTCATCATGATTTTACCTCTCGCTATAAAATACTCATTTATGTACTTTAAATTAACGAGAACTCCAGGACTGGGCAAGAAAAATCGCTCTAATCGAAAACGTTGAATTCATTTTTATGACAATGTTGAATACCTACTCCAACCATTATCTTATTTTCGAACAAGCGTTGTATTTCTCCTATCTTACTGCCTTGCAAATATTTCGTACGCTTAAATTTTCAACCCTCGCGATTTACTTGTGACGCATCCTCACCGATTCCCACATTTCCAATGTCCAGTCCGTCGTCCTTTGGCTGCAACTTTCCTGCTATTTCCCCTTCATCCCTTCCATTCCACTTATCTAAAAACCTAGGTTTCCTAATTCTATAGGTCCCTCGGCTCGTAAGAATTATTCCAAACTCCGTTCAGTAAAGACCCAGACTTTCTGCAAACGCGCAATACATTATTAATTATTAATTATATTGGTTACTGGTAGTTTTTAGTTAGAATTAACTTCGCGTTTTATAGTTAATAAAGTAGTGAGTTTTATTAACACCGAAGAATTTATCTTCTCAACCAGGAATCTAACAACAATCATAATTTTTGTCTCTAAACAAAACTGGCAAACAATACTGGCAAATCGGCCAATGAACGAACGAATAAAGATTTAATCTCCTAGTAGACGAACGCGTAAATCAGTTACTAATAATTGTAATATAATTACCATCTCATCGATCGGTATAAAAGAAATAAAACGCCATTCTCTCGGACGACATGAATTATACAATATTCTGCACGCTATACATTTTGAGCTGCTAAAAAATGTATGACACTTTCATTGGTACGATTTGTATACCACGAAACTTTTGCCCCCCACATTTTCCCATAACATAATTATTCGACTGGCTCTTTTAAACTGGGGCACCCTCTATTGCTTGTGGTCGAAAATGATTCTCCTGCGGAAAGGGAACTGTTATTTCGTTTTTACTTTGACAGTAATAGAGTTTTTAATTTCGTTGCGAAAAATAGGGGAATACGAACGGACGTAAAAGCAACGGTTTAAAATAAAGTAAAGCGTAAACTTTTTTACGCGCTATTTCGCATGATGATGAAAAAAACACAAGAAGAGATTTCATTCCCTTGTTCCTCCGGCTGAAAAATCTGAAAATTGGGTAGAAAATCAAATATAGAGTAAAATCATGCGGCGTATATGCATACCACCTCGAGCGCTATCAAATTGTTGATATTCTCGGATATTGGATATCCACGTGCATTCAGCAGACGTATGGGGATATACCGTCGTATATCGTTTATATAAAGGGGATTCTCTGTTTCTTTTCTACTCGAAAGATATTCAACGGAGTGTCTCCCAGAACTGGCAATCCATGGCAAGCAGTTATAACATTCTAATAATCTTGTTAGGTTCGTCCTTTATATTTTCTACGATATTCCAAAATCAATCCGATTGTGTTCTTGAGCCGAAAACGCAATATCTTTCTGGACAAATTATATGAGTAAAAAGATGTTCGATATCGGAGAAATATTTAAAACTGTAATGGACTATCACCATTTACCGCGCACCCTACACAAATATATATTCATATAATAATAATATAAGGTATAATTATATATAATATTATGTAGCTGTACATAAACAAAGTACAAAACCGTTTTTTCTCAGTTCGACAAAACATGTTAGGAACGCAAACAATAAAAGTAACAGGAAGCCACAGTATGCAACTATTATCAAGAGACAAGGTCTTGTCTCGGGCCAAGTACACGTTAGTAATATGGACCGTTTATTTTGAAAGTAGTGCAAGTCAATTCTTTTTTATTTTCTTTTGTCTTTTTTTGTTTTACACTAAATTAATCCCAAATTATGCGATTTTTCATTTTTTGTAAATGGACTTAAACCGCTTTCAAAATAAATGGTCCATATATTAGTAATACAGTGGGTCGATTCCACGTCAAATCGCACAGCTAAATTCTTCGAAATTCTGATTTTGAGATATGTTATAGAGGGAGGTGAGACAAGCCACCCGAATTTTTTTTTTTATTTTTTATTTTGACTTTTTCTTCAAACATTTCTAGGCGCGGTCTGGCTTGCCGTAGAATAATTTGCTTTTTTAAGTTCGATTCAGAAAAGATTGTAGTTTAACGAGAATTTTCAACCCATTTCAAAAAGTTTATTTTTCAACGCATAATTCATAAAAATAAAAAATAGTCGTTAATTTGACTATCTGGGCCCTCACCGAAAATTATGAAAAAATTATATCCTTGTAGCGCGTTTCAAGACGAAGAGTTTGCAAAAAAAGGCAGCCCCAAAAACGCAGTAACTTCGGAGTAATTCAAGAAAAAGTGTACCCGCCTCGGAATTACTGATTTTGCCAGCAAGGATGCTGAATTGGGAGGTGGGGGTCGTTACGCAGGGCCGCGGCACCTAAGAGATACGCGATATCCCACATAACTGCGCGATGACGCGAGGACGAGTCGTGTTGACATTACGTGTTCTCAATCAGTTAAAAACACATGAAGGCCATTCCCGAAAATTCTCAAAAAATTCACGAGGGTGCCTTGATGATGCATACACACGGTGGTATGCGTAATAGTCGCGAGCACCAACAATTATTCCCGATAAAAATCAGTTTCAATGTTTTATCGCGTATCTCTTAGGTGCCGCGGCCCTGTGTAACGACCCCCACCTCCCAATTCAGCGTCCTTGCTGGCAAAATCAGTAATTCCGAGGCGGTTACACTGTTTCTTGAATTACTCCGAAGTTACTCCGTGTTTGGGGCTGCCTTTTTTTGCAAACTCTTCGTCTTGAAACGCGCTACAAGGATATAATGTTTTCATAATTTTCGGTGAGGGCCCAGATAGTCAAATTAACGACTATTTTTTATTTTTATGAATTATGCGTTGAAAAATAAACTTTTTGAAATGGGTTGAAAATTCTCGTTAAACTACAATCTTTTCTGAAACGAACTTAAAAAAGCAAATTATTCTACGGCAAGCCAGACCGCGCCTAGAAATATTTGAAGAAAAAGTGTCCCAATTTTTCAAAGTCTCATAACTCCTCGAAAGTCAAAATAAAAAATAAAAAAAAAATTCGGGTGGCTTGTCTCACCTCCCTCTATAACATATCTCAAAATCAGAATTTCGAAGAATTTAGCTGTGCGATTTGACGTGGAATCGACCAGTGATATATTATACATATACTTAGACACAGTATGTAATTATTATAGCAAGTAATATACAGAGTTAAAAGCAAGAGCATCGAACATTCTGAAAAATTTTAAAAAATATTGCGTTGCGTATCACCAATTATATCATTTTATATCTGTGGATACAAACCGAACAATTCATACCTTGCCCGCAGCTTTAAATTTCATCAACTACATTAACAAAAACGGGACGGGTCACGAGTACAACAATCCACGAAGGACGCTTACTTCTTTTTAATCAACCCATTCGCACGGGCATTTGGGGAACGCACGGAACACCAGGGTACGGGTGTGATTTACGTAAAGCAAAGCGAACAGACTCGAAATGCGGTCGCGGCAGTTGAATTCCCACCGCATTGAGCGACCCGTTTAAACAAAACCATTGTACCTGCGATCGCGCGATAAGTACGGCAATAAGTACGAAAGGACTGTAAATATAATACGGCGTCCACGGAATTAATATCGAGGCAGTTTATATTCGGCTACCGTCCGGAATCGACTTTCTTTTTTTTCCCCACGGCACATATTTGCGGGTGGCCTGTACACACGTAAACATACACGCGTCGAACGGAACGTTGACTCAGGTCAGTTTCGTGGTATTGTATAACGCGGCCGAAGAGGGTCGATGACTGTATTCGCGTGTTAGTCCCTCGTGAACGGTGCATGCGATTCGTAGGCGTTCCCGATATAGATCTCCGGCGGTGAAAGAAAAAAAAAGGAATCTCCATAGGCCGTACGGCTTTACCAGGGCGCATTTAACGACGCCGACGTCATAGCGAATCAAGGGTTCGGGTGGTTTGATCAAGAACGATGGGTAACCCCCGTACGCTCCAAATGGATGTTTACTGTTCTTAGATGGTCCCGAGAATGGTTACCGCGGTCGGGGTTTTTATCGTGGTATACCTTTTATCCGGACGTTACGTTATGACCAAAGCGGGATACCAGAAAAAATAAAACTTGTACGTTTCGCCGGGAAACCATTTGTTTAGCGGGAATCCGGCGGTTTCGCGCGTAAACGTAGAATGGCGAAGCAATAGATTGGGAAGTAAGTACGTGACCAAATGTTCAGTCGTTTAAGAGGGGTTTCTACCTTGGATCGAAAATGACAGTTTTTTTACGAATTTCTTTCTCGCGAACTATTGGCCGGATCAATATCGGGTTCGATTTTTAGATTCGTTGTTTCTTCCTGTATAAGTGTGAGTTTTTATGAAGGAGTCGAATAAAACACAAAGACGATATTGAATTTTGAAGTATGTATTGTACGAAAAGAAACACGGCAAATCTGCGTTGATGGAAAGTTGGATACACATTGTCTGAAACAAAGAAACAAAGTAAGATTCTTAATCTATATGAAATTTTGAATCGCTATAAGCAAAATCATTACGATATCTAACACCGTTCATTAGTTGATTAAACAAATAGGTGAGATTTCTCGGTTGAAATCATATCTTTTTAAAAGCGCCTGCCGTTTAACCAATTCTCCACTTTTCTTAATGATTTTTGCTTATAGCGATTCAGAATTTCATGCAGATTAAAAATCTTTTTTATTTCTGTTAGTTATTTCTGTTTTATTTTTTATTATTATCCATCGGGTTGGAAATGCACAATTTAGCGTGTGTGGCGGGATCGGAAATGAGAATCAGAATTCGCTAAAGCGTAAAGTAATACCGTTCAAAAACAGGAAACGTCAATTGTAAACAGGGGAATTTTCACCCAATTGGATATACCGTATTAGATTTAAAAAAAGGATCGATAGTTACGAGAATGCAACGGCGCATAGCGGCCCAGATATCTGAAAAAGCTGAACCTAGTATTTCCGCAGTATATGGACAATGTATTAGTAAACTGTATAACTAATAGCATGTTTCCGAGAAGGTTGGTTTTATTTTTCTACTTTTTAGACTCTTTTTCAGCCGCCCTCATCCCCCTCACCGTTTCATCCGTCGTTGTTGTTTTTTTTTTTACAAAAACGTTAATTTTAGTCGGTTCAGTCACGTCGTGAACAGAAAAACAAGACTACAGTACGAATACTAAACTTTTGCGAAAAATCTGCAGGGGTATTTTCCGCGCGTGATCAATCGACTGAAAAATACGCAACATCGTGCAAAGCAAATACAAAATTATTGACAAGCGAATTTTCACTTAAATGCACTGTTCGGAGGGTTACAAACAAATTGGAAGGCAATCCGGTGGAATCTGAAATTACGCGCGTGTCGATCGGTACCTTTCCCTCGGGCAGAAAAAAAAAAAGAAAGAAAGAAGAGCGAGCCCTGATAAACGCTCCGTATATGTAAAAGGCAAATCCGCTCCGACGGCCTATTTTTCAAGCACGAATCAAGCGGCTGCGGCAATGTGCTCGACAGAGCAGACCGCGCTTAGACGTAATATCGGGAGCTTTTGTTGGTGATCTTCCATTTTCCAGAAGAGGCTCGACCATATTGACCGACCATACGAATATTCTCTCTCGCTCAAAGCTCGCTCCGCTCTTTCGTTTCTTTCCCCCTTTCTTTCCTCCCTCCCTCCCCTCCCCCCCTCGTCGCGCTTCTTCGTCTTTCTCGCGTGAACGATTTATCCAGAGCCTAGATTTTCCCGCGACTTTGCTCCGAGTCCACGCGCGTGCCTCGCCTCTGCTCGGTCTCGATTTCAATACGTTACCTCGGATATGTTCCGTAGGGTCCGTTGAACCACGTGAGAAATATATCCGTTCAGTGAACTGTGTACTCTTCGCGTTTATCTATCGCAAAAAAAAATGAAAAAAGTTGAGACGTGAAATCTGTGTGTCCAGGATGTGCGCGAAGGTGGAGATCGCACGTTTGAATCGGATAGGAAAAGCAATTCTAAGTGAACAAGTTTTATTGAATACTAGCCATTGATTGCCATTCTCGAAATCGATGTGATAGTCGAGAGTATTCGATAAAACTTTTTTATTTACTGTTGAATTTTTGTAAGGATAAGTGAGAAAATTTGAGTAGACGCTAACGATTGCTGATAGAGAATCAGTATTGCAATCCGTACGGTTTATAATAATTTCGATATACCGAAACTGTGTACTGCCAATCATTAGTCTTAACCAGGACACTTCCGTAAAGAATTCAATTTTCAACGAACAAGCGAAAAAGTGGAAGTTAGCGCTGGCGATTCCAATTGTGGTTACCGATATATCAGAAAAACTTTATCCCTCATTATTACAAAAATTCTACTATAAATGGTAAAATTCTATCCAATGTTATTAATTGCGATGCTCATGTTTGATATATTAGAAATCGGGTTTTGAAATCAGCAGTATTTACAATAATTCTGATTTACCGTATAGCGGTGTTACGGATCGCTAGTATTCGTTGAAACTTTTTCATTTGCAAGTAAATATTTTTAGAAAAGATTGAAAAAGTTCCAACAGTCGGTATTTCGATATACCGAAAACCGGAATCGAAATCCCTAGTATTTGCTAGAAATATTTCGTTTAGGATCAAATTCCCTAAGCGATGGCAAACTGCTATCTTTTCATCTGCGCGCACCTTGCACATTCAGATTTCACGTCTCAACTCTTTTCACCAGTATCAATATACTGAACGCTGACGCGGCGATCACTAGCGTACATTCTGTAAATGGAATTTTTGTATCAGAATTTTTTTTTCGTGACGCATAACGGTAAAGTCTACGTATAGTATTCTGATATTCTCACAGTATTCTATTCACTGTACCTACTTATTGTTCTCCATAAACTGATATCTAGATGTAAATCAGTTGCCCTTTTATTCAATACGGAAATATCGCTATTTTGTAGGTCATAAATGATTAAGTACACAGAATTATACACAATTGAAAATGATTGAATTATCATCTAACATAAGATTGTTTTGTAAGTAATACGATAATGATACAAATTTTAGTGTTTTAATTGTGGAAACAAATGTATTATATGTAATCATTCTATTTACAGAAAATTTGATGGGACACTTTGATTTAGCTTTTTGTAGTAAACTACTAAATAGATTCCCTAAATACACCTTATTAGAAAAATAATCAATTGTAATCCCTGTAGCAGCTATCGTCATCAAAGGTAACCAAATTCAATGTTCGAATTTCCCTTCACACCCATAATATTCAAACAAAAACTTTACATTTATCAAGAGGCAAGGTCTTGTCTCGGGTCAAGTACAAGTACGCGAGACACGACCTTGTATGTATCTTTTCCGGAAAAAACGATCGCGGGTTTTTGTAAAACATTTCGTCCGAATTCGTTACCCATCTATACATTCTTACGTTACAAATTAAAAGAACATTTGTCTACCTTGATTTGTCCAGTTACCAATATTACATCAGTGTTATATATCAGTGTTAACATTTTCCACCTTTACTACAATCCGTATTGCCGTTATAGCTAAACTTTTCCGAGGATATCTTCATTGGAACACTTTCATTTACTTAGAATTGAAATTCTTATCCCATCGCAAGCTTTGCATGCTAACCTCTATACGCACTCTATATGTATATCGTTCTCAAAGAGTTTCACGAAACTGTTGTTCCATAAAACTATATGAGAATTCCATATAAGTAATCGCGGAGCGATTTGCCGGTACGCGAGGTACAAAAAGAGAATCCCGACAAATTGCATTGGGCGGCCCGCATCGTTGCAATGAGATAGAATGAGGGAAAAAAGTGCGGTTCATCGACGGATGACAATAATCGATAGGAAAGGCGTATGTGTTGCACGAAAATCGTCAGTGTCAGTGGGTTATCCGGGCAACGTACAGACGGCGCGTGGTCACGAAGCACACAGGGTCCATATAATCGATACTCCGCTACTTCGTGAGCCTGACTCCGTTAAAGGAGGTAAGGGGAAACGGAGACGGATTGAGATAAAAAAAGAAGAAGCAGGAAGACCTTTGGAAGGGTACCTCCTAGCCCTTCTCCTTCGCAGGCCTCTCTCGGCGACTGAATCCTCCGCTTCTGTCGTTCGTCCCGGCGGAATGTGGGAATAATGAAAAGTCGTTCGCACGAACGACGGGAAAATTAACGAGCTCGTCCTTTCGTGCTTTCACTGTATTTTCCCATTCGATTAATACCACCCCCTCCCCCCCCCCCCCCCAACTTGCCCTTCTTCCACCCCGTTTTTCTGTTACCGTCTGGGAAGACCAGACAATTTTTTCTAGTACATTTTTTTGCTACATACATTATGTATTATGCGCGGTAAGCCTTACGGACGGACCTGTGATGGAGTACTTACAATTTGATTCGATTACGTTGAGATTCGGGTGCTTCTTGGACTTGAAACGAGAGTACGAGTCACGGATTCGAGCGTGGGGTACGAGTCAGACAATTTACGATTCAGATCTCGGATACGAATCTGCGATTCGAGTATCGGATTTAAACCTGGGATTTAAATCTCGGATGCGAATCAGCGATTGGAGTATCGGATTTAGATCTGGGAATCCTATCCCGTACGCGAATTAGCGATTCGAGTATGGGATTGCAATCTGGGATTTAAATCTCGGATGCGAATCAGCGATTCGAGTATCGGATTTAAATCTCGGATACGAATCAGCGATTCGAGTATCGGATTTTAATCTGGGATTTCAGTATTGGATTCGAACAGAGAATTCTGGACTCGGAGTCGAATCTGGCAGTCGAGTTCCAGAGTGGAATCTGGTTCCAAGCCTGGGATTCGAATCTAGAATTCAAGCGTCGGACTCGAATCTGAAATTTATATCTCGGATTTTAAAACTTAGTACTTTATATGGGATGGATAACTAAAAATCGTTTTAATATAATTTATTTATTTATCTGGAAATACGATATTACTTTTCACGAATTATTTTCTGAACAATACCAATAATGAATTCCATTTTTCAAATAATCGATGCCGCCTATTGTCGACGCTTTCAGTATTAGTCAATATGTTGCCGTTGATTGAAACATATACAGTTTCCCAATCAACATCGACCTACCTATCATTGTAACAAGCTATTTCCCAAAACACTTTATATTTGTTACTTTTATTTATCTTGGGTTGCTATTTGGGTAAAAAAAGATACGGATCGAGAGATGCGTGTACTCAAAGTACGCAAATCTTACAAGATCTTAAAACTCCGAGAAACGATTGCACCTATTTGCGAAAACAATACTCTTTTGATAATCCGATCTTAGATTATTCGGTATCCTCTTAATTCGACATAGTCGACTGGCAGGTGTCACGGAAACAGATTTTTGAAAACGTTACTTAATACGTTACATTTACAAAAGTGTACATTTATAAATCTCTCTAAGTCTTAAAAGTTTTAAATATTTCTAAAAACCATTATAAGATATCACAATGCGTGTTAACGCCGTGCGTCTCGGAAAATAACACCTGATTTTTCAAGCAATCTCCAATTGCCCAATTTTTTAAGTAATAACTTTGACTACAATATCATTGCGGGATAGAAAATATCGGCGACAATGACGTCACGCATGAAACCGAGAGTTTTCGAACCCTCGATAGCGAGTGTGGCGAGAAGTATGAATGTCCTGTGCGGTCCTAGGATTATGTGTCTTTTTGAGAAAATGCGTGATTGTGAATAGTATGCGTGCGGTTTGTATGTGTCGAATGCGTGTGATACCGGAAAGGGCATAAAGAGTGTGAGTGAGTTTGACGAGAGCGACCGTAGAGCGAACAGAGAGTTTAGCGTGAACGACTTAGCATCGAGAGCACACTGTGAGAATTGCGAGAGATTATTGAAAGTTTTGTTTAATTAGATGTGACGATAGCTTTTGTGTGTAAATGTGTGATAGACATTTTGTTTATCCGCTGTATTTGTACTGTTTCTCTGTCATATTCATTCCCCTTATTTCTATGTCATTACGAATTACATATATCTATCTTTTGCCATCAACCAAATTTCCTACATTATATTAGTTGTACCGCTATATAAGGATTAATAAACGTGATTGTATGCTTACGTTACATTCAAAATGTCTATCTCGTTTCGCTCCATCCGTTTGTGTATAATCCGATATTCTCAGTAATCCAACGAGTCCTCGGCCTCGTTTAGATCGGACTATTGAGACTCTACTGCATCTCTGCAGCGTGATTTTCACAGATGCGAGTTTACTCGCCACTAGCCAGCGAATCCGTTTATTTCAATCAAACCTGCTAAGAGCCAACGAGCGAGCGAATTTGCTTACCAGCGATTTTATTCGATACTCGTTGCGCGAGTAAACTTTTTTTTCCCTCGATCTGTGTATAACACACCGGGGAACCTTTTTGAGACGTTTCTGAGCTTTGGGACGTGCTTCATCCTTCGAGCAATGACTTCTCGTGGCGCTCGACGGCCCGGCCGCCTGGAGCGAGTTTTTTTCTAGTATTTATTTTGTCCGTACGCGCAACAAGCAAATGGCCGAATAGTAATGTGTTAAGGTACCAAAACTACACGCGATTAACACGAATACTGATTTGACGCAAAATCCGAAATTTATTAATTAAAATTAATTAAACCTACAAGATCATTAGGAAATTATCAAAATTGATAAGAATTACTAACACTTCTGTTACGGCGGACACGGAATTCAACTCGGGAATTAACTGCAAAATTTACTAATCTCGTCAACCGGTGCGTCGACTTTTAAACTAATACGAAATATCCAAAAACTTTAACGAAACCGCACGGACTTATGGACCAGCCCTATAATTACGTTTCACGTCAAACGAGCACAAGTGTCCTAACGCGTACGGACGTGGTTGTATATGTACTTTTGAACTACACTCAAAGGATTAAAAAGTCGGAATACAGCAAATTTTCTCAACGTACGTCAAATGATAAGTTAGTAAACTCGCTACACGCTCGCTAACGCGCAAACTCGGTAAAGAGACACTGCGTGGAATCGTTTCGCTGATAAGTTTTTGACTGTCGTTTTGGATAATTTTCATTCCCGCGTAGATCTATAAAGCCGCGAGTTTACCGCGCGGTACGTTTAATTAAAGTTTCGAAACGTCGCTCCAACGTTTCGTAAGTTGGAAATTACGTCCTCCGTACGTAACGCGCTGTTCTCCTCGAGTAACGTAATAATGACATGGATAAAATTGAAACGGAAAATTGCCGCACACCTCCGACGCTTGGATTAGGCTGCATTATTTGCGAAGATCGACTCTTAAACTCGAATGTTTCTTACGCCCGTGCGAACGCGCGTCGTAAATTTTCCCACGGCGACAGGGTGAAACTGTAGAGCGAACGCAAATTCGTTCGAGCCTTATACATTATTCAAATGGATGCGAAAATGCGAAGATTGAGTGGAACGAGAAAAAGAGAGCGAGAGTCGGTAATAATAATTTAACGACACCGCGAGAACGAGGAGTAAAATTTCAGGGGATTTACGTGAAATTTACCGAGAGATAACGTTGCGCGCACGCGAGAATGGGACAGAGGTAGAAATCAAATTAATCGGAATCTAATTACATCGCCAAATCGGCCAATTAATTCGCAAACCGTGAAATGATTACCTTTTAACGGGCCGCATACGTTATAAGTGGATACGCGAAATTCATTAAAACCGACCCATCGCTAATTAATTAATGATGTTGAGTGCGTATCAAAATTCGCACGTGGAGAGACGGAATTAAACGAGGATACACCTGCCATGATGCTTTTATCATTTCATATCTTGAAACACTCGTTTCGGCTGCGATATTCAATGCACCGCGTCAGCCTTTTGGCTGCACTTCTGGGTCGCGGAGAAATTGCTTTGAGGTGAAAGCTCTGCACAGACCGAAGAACTTATTACATCTTTCTGCAAATAGTACAATCTTTCTAGACAAGAATCCGTTGCCGTGACGGCTGAAACATTAAAAAATTTTTAATAACTCCCACCATTGTTAGCTGCGCAGATACATCATCATCCTACTTCGTTTCAATTAGCACGTGGTTTTATATTTACCTACCTTTTGGAAAGAAAACTCCTATAACGTTGAGACAGTCGATATTTGTTTTCTGAACAATATAGATTTAGTAAGGGTTGCGATATTAAAACTGTTTAATAACTTCTACTTTTCTTAACACTCTAGATCAGTGTTTCCCAACGTGGGAGGTGTAAACACATTGCTGGAAAGGCGCAAGCAGTCATCACGAAGTAAAATTTGTATTTATTAAATTATTTTTATTTCACAGAAAGGGGGGAAAAACGAAAAAAGATAGTCAATTTTTTCAATTTAGGGAGCGGAGGATGTGAAATGTTTGATAATGTACCAAAGGGGCGCAGAATAAAAAAGGTTGAGAACAACTGCTTTGATGCACCCTTATTCCATTTACCCAGTTTTAACTATCGTGCTATTTTTATTTTTATACACGTTTAATTTTTCAACGAAAGTCCCATATTATTAAGATAGCTAACATTATTTCAGTTTTGAACAACGAAGATATCGTAAGAACGACAACGTTACATTTTTTCAAATAAATTCTGCTTTTGTTACCATTTCGCCGTCCAATGTAATCTGCGTTTCAACGTAGACAGCAAACGTCTCAACGTGTCGTTCCGCAACGTACCAGAAAGCGAGGTTACTCTTTCCCTTTAAGCGTAATTTTGACTCCATTAACAAAAGTTAAACTACAATTAGTCAATCCTACAATACGAATCATCACGCAAATATACATTGTCCAATACTTTGCACGACGAAGTTCGTGAATATCGATTGCTAATTCGAGAGCATCATTATCATTGTTCTTTGTTCCCCGTACAATCTTTTCGTGCCCTCGTTAGCTTCTCCTCGTCTCATTATCCCATTACCGGCGAAAATTCACATTTTGCTAACGGGTCTTGGTAACTGTACCCTACTTAAAAAATGACACTTTCCAAAATTAGATCACTCTCAATTCTAGCACGCTTGTTGCATAACTACTCTTGCATAACTACTTACGTCCTACGACCCCCCGTATCTCTATAACAGTAATGAAAACGAGTCATATCCGAAGATAAAGAAAAAGACGTGTACCTAGAACGCAGTACCAGTGGCGGAACTACAAATATTCGGCCCCTCCGCAAAATGTAATTTTGGGCCCCCAGGAAAAAAAACAACTTTTTATTAAAACAATTTAAGCTAGGAATAATTTTCGTAAAATTAAAAAATAATTAATGCAAGCATTTTGGGCCCCTTCCGACTTCGGGCCCCCCGCGTTGCGGGGTCTTGCTGTACAGTAGTTCCGCTTCCGCGCAGTATCCCCGGTCTACGTACACAACAAAGTTTACTAAAGTTTTCTTCCCCAATGTACATTCTCCCGCCGACGGTATTATCAAACGATTATCGTACGTTACCTATCGAATGCCCCATTTAACCCAACCTCTCGCGCACGTTTACTCTAACGCGGTCAAATCTGGTCTCTCGGTACGCCTCCCACGGTTAATGAGCCTCGGAGCTAAGGTAAGTAGCCCCGGCGACGTTCAACACCTGTAATCCTGCATTAGATACCGGTCGCTCCTGTCTTCGTTACCTAGGCACCCGAGGGTCTGTGCGGTGCCAGGTGCGATGGCCGGACGATGTAACGACCTAAACGGCTGCCGCAATGCCGATGTCGTGCCTGCCGTAACTACGGTACGTGGGGTACGTGTACCCTCGTGCACCCACGCCGACCTCTGACTCTCTTAAGGGGTGGACGACTTATCGACCTGGTGCCAGCCAGGCCTACCACCTTTATCTCACCGGTACTCGAATCGCGAGACCTGCCGAGCGAACACCTACGTGCCATTTATCTGCCCAATACTTTCTGGATAAGCAAAATTATTGTTGCGATGACGAGGGCACGCGGGGACCGGAAGTACCCCGTATAGAACGTAACATTTCTGCAATATTGCATGGAGTTTGCAATCTTGCGTCACATTTGATAGAGGGTCCGGGGTATCAAAACGATTTTTATGTTGTATTGCGATGCAATGCATGTGATACGTTTCAAGTATCTCGTAAGTTATATTACAGGAAATGATTTTCTCGCGATATTGAGTGCAAGAAATCCACATGAAATCTGAAATGTTTCAAGCGTCTTGCATTCGAATACGATACATATTGTTGCGAACGTGAAGCGAGCGCGAACGAAGATTAGGCATTATTTACGAGTAAGGATATTTATTATATTGAGACACAACCGCTCGCGTCGACGGCTCGAATACAACTTCTAACAAAATTAATAAACTCAATCGCACGAATGTATTGTACAAAATATACCTTTTTCTGCAGTTGTATTGTAAGAAATCTTTTTGTCAAGATATCAAAGTGCAAGAAATCCTGACGAAATATTTGAACATTGAACTATAGTAGCTTTCATGTTGATTTATCGGACTTTAGCATAGTGACAAAATGATTACTTCTAATACAAATGCAAAATAATATTTAATCTTTGCAATAGAAATGTATCTGAAGCTATAGAATATTTTGCAGTAAATATTTCTAAAAGATTTCTCCGCCATTATATTAAGAGAAACAATTCCGTTAAAATACGTATGGTTCGTTATGCAACGTTTCAGTAAACTCATTTACATTGTGAATAAGGGTGATTTCACAGAAGTGCCACTTGGCAGATGCAATTGTAACTCTGTTACCATACAGATATTTTTGGTAATTTTATTCTTTCGTATGATTCTACCTAACGTCCCACTGAAGACAGAATATACGTTTCCATATTATGGCAATGTAATTGTAATGTTCCCACAATATTTTGGCAGTTATGTCTCGTGTGAAACAATTAATCAATTCCTATAACTCTATACAACTCTGTTCCTAAGAAAAAAAAATTGCTGCAGGTTTAAGGCTGGTGCACCCTTCTTTTCATTCAAGGCTGTGTACGAAGCGCGTTTATTTTCTCCACGTTCCTGATTCTTAGTATAATTGAACACCAGCTTGACATTTTTATGCAATTTCTTATATCATGCAAATTTTGTACCTACATCTAGAACGATGATGTTAAGGAAAACTCAGTTGTTTCCCAAAGAATTTTATTAAAAATATTTGGATCGTTTGTCGAACGATGTCATCAAAAAATTACAAACCGAACGAAAATAATGGCACTGAAAGAACAAAAGCGAGAGTTCAACTCGATCAAATGTTTTGTTGATTAAATATCAACAAAAAAAATTTGTCACATCCCGTTAATATACATACTTCTCTTTTGTTGGCCCATTAGAATTAAATTACGACCATTAGCATTCAACGCTTGCATTCCCTTCATTTCGCCACAAACGTATTATACATATAGTATAATTGTTTGAATCTAGTAATCGACCGATTTATCTAAGTAGCCAAAGAAAAAGTTGATTGGTGATTGTCTGATCGTTAAAAATATTTAAATCAACACGCAAAGATGAAAGATGTGAACGAGAAAAATGTTGTAATATTGTCAAAATATATCGCATGATTTTGCCAAACCTAACGTTTCGCTTCCAATTTTGATGCCTCGGCAGAGGGCACAGCATTCAATGCGACTGTGACCTGGAAAAAGTAAAAATCCTATTGAAAATTGACAAGTTTGAACCATAATCCACAATCCATTACCGAATAAACAATAGCGACTTATTAGTTTCGGTATTATGTATGTATAGTAATGTTTTTAACGACCAGGCAAACACCAATAAATTTATTCTTTTGTCTACATATAGTATAATGCAAGAAATACGTGTACCGTGAAATATACCGAGCGCGCGAATACTTCTCACACTCGCTATAGCCGACCACGCGACAAGCTTGCAAAATTCAAGATCAATTTATCGCGCATCGAGAAACGTACGTTTTCACGTATCCTCGCCGACGACGTATCGGCTCGATCTCGAGAATAAAGAATCGAAGGTGAAGCTATCGGGGGACGTGCAGAAAGATTTCGCGATGTGTATGTTACTCTTTAGTACACGCCTCCAAGAGGGAGAGACCCTTGTCCTTCTAGGTCGTCTTTTAGAGTGTTTGCGAATCAGGCCGCGACCCCGTCATCGTCGTGAGCCACGATTGTAGCACGTAGCGGCGGAGGTTGGCGGCGGGGGAGGGGAGGGCTGCGCCGCGAAATTGGAACGTTGCATTCGTGAGGGCCGTCGCTGCCCCCGCCCAGCCCTTCGTTCCATCCTGGCGGCGGGGCATCAATAGGAATAATACGAGGAACTATGCGATGCAGCCCCGGTACATAGGTAGACGCGAGTGTAACGACCTTACACCCCCGCAGGTAGTGGGATCGATGGGCTTCAACACCGAACAACCTCTCATCTGCAGCTCCTACCGCGGACCCGAAAGCTTCCACCGTGCGCTTTGTGTCCCAGTTTTCCGTCACGTTTCACTACCACGACGTTACCGTGCCGTCGGCATCGAACGGAACGGGTTCGCTCGCTACACGCTGGGCGAGTCGAGCGTGATTTACATATAGCGAGTTCGTTCGCTGCGATTGAACCTGCCTAGTATCAATGAGGAACTACATTTACTGGCTGCGACTATAGTAGCTTACTACTTGGTAGCGAATGAATTTTCCCGTCACGGTTTTTCCGCGCGATTCGCTGTGCGACCGAAACTGAGAACCGGTCAATTTTAATATATACTCACGGAGCGAGTTAATCTTTCGTCTATTTTGAATCCGTCACTTAACGAGCAGCAAAAGAAGGTTATTCGCCGCATTTCAAATGGCGAGCAAGTACTCGTCAGCGAGTTGATGAGAAAACCCGCTCCGTATACAGCATCCTATCGTCGATCGTCGACTTTCACCCTACGCGATGCCCAAATGATAATTCTAAAATGATTGATATACGCGCCGAGTTTATTCATCCAGCGCTTAATATTTTCCTGATTTATATGGCGGACCGGTAAGGAGGAATGTTGCGGAGGGTTGAGAATGATAGATCACGAAGAATCGATTCTTTTAACTTCCTTCATTTCGATTTCGTTTGTACAGGATTTACGTTCGTATCGCATCGTGTGCATGTTGAGGCTGCGGGCAGCTCGATAAGAATTTCTTATTGCGATCGTTTAGGAAGCGGTTGCCGCGATCTACTTTAGAATAAAGAGGTGAGTCGTGATATTTGGCGATCACGCTTCGCAACTAGACTGAATCGTTCTCATGCGATCTTTCGGTAAAATTAATGTAAGGGGAACATTCCTCGAGTTCTTTTCGTCTGACACGCGCTACGATTAATCACACGATGACCTATAAAACATCTGTAAAAATTAATTTTTAAGACTTTTAGTCTGTAAAATAGAGCGCACGTGTTTTGCGTCTCTTTACGCTCAGTCCGCTACTTATGTTTTGTAAAACCACGATGATTACATAAAACATTGTTAGCAAAGCTAATTACCACTACATCGTTGACCAATTATAATTTAACGTTCGGCTGAGCCGAATCCTTTCAGAAATACTTTGAGATTCTGTTGGAACAGTCATACAGATATACAGGTAGATGATGCATGCAGTTTCTAAGTATACATATTAAAATTGCAATGGAATAATATAAGTATTTAACATCAAATACGTATTATAAAATAAACTTGTGTACCGATATGCAACGCGTGTAAATAGAAACACATGATTTACGCTACGCTTGTGATTTTATAACTATTTAACTGTAGCACAGTTACGATAAAAGTACTACGTTACCGTGAATAATACCCCTCGTGATTGTGTAATTTTTCAAATAGCATGGAAACATAATTTGCCACAATTTACAATCATTCCTGTGACCCGTAATTGCTCGCATGGCCACTTTTTCTCTTGCGTGCTCGTACTGATTTAACAGCATTAAAAAATTATCACATAATTCTAAGTAGGTTCTAGGATTTTGTTTCTCTTCTTCAAAACAACCAGCCTTGTGAATGATCGTACAATACCGACTTTCTTAACGCGGTGAACGTATCACTCTTACTCTTCTAGTGTTAAAAATTATCACATGTGCGCCGTAGCGACAAATTAACGAAATGATCTACATGTCAAGGTCGAATATCAAGTCGTTCTTAAATTCCGCCTTAACTTCGTTTTTCATAGTTTCGATCGGATTTTCTTTATGAATGTCTCTGACGATGTCCTGCCCGATACCAGAGTTTCTTTTATGCAAGTAAGATTCGTCGCCGTTTTTTGGTTTCTCGATTTCAATATTGGCAGTCCTCTGTTGCTCCGATTGTTTATCCACGGCAAGTATGGGTTTCATGGTTTCGGCGGATTCTTCTTCCGACGGACTCTTTTGATTGGTCTTATATTTGTCTCGTTCCTCGGTCTCTGAATTCTCGCTCTCGCTCACCCTACGCTCGTGAGCGCGTTTCTTATTACGTAACTTTCGTTGATTTTTTTTCCGTTGGCCAAGAATGCTGGAATTCGATCTGAAAAAGGGTTCAAGTTTAACGTATTTCTGTTCGCTGGAAATTATTTTTCTTGATGGGGTGCGCAACCCTCGGAATTTTGAAATATCGATTCTTCAATTTCATGGCGTTAGAATGCACGCATGTATTCGTTCCGGGTATGTTAAAACTCGACCCAGTTCGGAATTCCAAAAATTCGTAGAATGATACTCCAGTTTCTATAGCGCGCAGGCTGGCAGCCTATTTTTCAACGCGGTTGTACACAAAATATCGAAAAACAGCACCAACGATTTGTTCAATCTTTCGTCCTTAAAAATAATTCCTTAAGTTTGTAAAGTAGAAGATTTTGAAACGTATTAAAAAAAAGATTTTAAAACGTATTGAGAGAGTAATGATAAAATGACTCAACACGAAATTTATCACTTGTAAATTCCTATCCACTTCATTTCAAGTTAGGTTCACTATTTAAAGATTTTAAAATATGGATTGTAATTACATAATCATTCGTTTCAATATTCGGATTCTCGAACTATAAAAGCGACTTTAGCGTGAGTGGTATGGAGCTACGTCGCACAACATTCGAAATACAGCACGATTTCTAATAATATTTTTGATAACGATATCGGACTGCATTTCAAAATGATTACTTGTGATTTATCGATTTATTTAGACCTATATTACTCTGAATAAATCCCACGTAAAAAGGGTACAATGCCATTCTCACTACACATATTTCACGATGCTCCGGCAAATCAGTATTACACTGTGTGCGACGCTGCCCACCCATATACAAATTTTTCATGTGCGCACTCGGCGGTCAAATCGCGCATCAAATAATAGAGAATTATGTATGGACACGACGTGCACGTAGGTTTATTAGTCTCTTGGAAAATGAAAAGAAACGGGTTTCACTGCTGAATAATCACCTAGCCAGCTTAATAATTGCAAAGGTGTAATACCTGAATAATTGTCGGGACACCACGTCATTGAATCGTACTGTCTTCTTGAAGCTAGAGCAGTCAGATTCAGAATTAACGTCATGCACAGAATCGTAATAGCAGTCTATGGATGATACCGGCATCGTATTCTCATCAGCGCTAGATTCGGACACGGAACGTGAAAACCCAGTACGGCGTGATTTCAATATGCCTTTCGAGTATCCGCTGGCACTGCTACTGTTACTGGCTAATTCGTCGCCGCTACTTTCGGAAACTGATCTTGATTTTGATATAACGTGTCTTCGGTTTTGTCGTCGTGCAGTTAATCTCGAATCCCGTTGTTCCGCTTCGTCATCAGAATCCAATTGACAGGAACGCATATTTATAACGATTCCATTTTCGCCATCCTGCATATTGGTTTTTTCGTGATTCTCAAATTTCGTGGACTGGAAGAAATCAAACGTTATTACTCACATTGAAATGATCGGCACGATATTGTTCACACTAGAACGGTCGAGCAGTTCTAGGTACACGTTTTTTTTTAATACTACTGTTAGCGAGTGAAGGAAACATTATCGTAACATAGTCGATTTAAATTCTGTTAAACCAACTGGCTAGATTTTGCACAGATCTTTTGATCCTTTTAAGCTATATTTCCAATTTTACTTATAACATTTTCATTATCTGTTTTTGAGGTAATTTAGCAACGTAAAATAAGTTACATAAAATTAAAATTTTTGTAAAAAATGTAGGCGGTTGGTCCTTCAAGCTTTCATTAATAAATTATACTAAACAAGGTTACTCTTCTACGATATTTGAGCTGTGATATGCATAATAAATATATAGCCTAGTAGATCAAATAATGAAAGGATTGTTCCCAAACCGTGGAATCAGAATGTGTGGAAGCCAATTCTTTGATTAATTGCTACTTAAAGTAATTATTATTTATGTAATACTTAGGGTTAAAGATTGGAGTTTCTTCCAATCTGAGACCTGACAAGAGAATATAGAGAATTCAAAATTCAACGATATTCTTAAACTTAGTGAAACTAATTCATCCCGAATATAAAGTTATTTTGTGTTGCTGCCAAGAAACGAACTGGGGGGATATCACAAACCGAAAAAAAATGTTTTTCCTTCTTGGTTAAATATCTTCGAAATGATAAAAGATATTGAAAAAGACTGATGCATTATTCCCCTAATTAAGAACTATTTTGGAAAATATTGGTAAGTGTTTCAAACTTATACTGGGTTAATCACCTATGGTACTTACTCATATTTTTATACAATTTTGATGAGTCATTTAGGACAAAATTGATTTGTTCAAAAACATAGTTATAGGACGATGGAAACAGTTTTAATCCATCGATTTCAAAATAATACAGCTTTTCTCCTGATAGTGATCATCAAACATTCATACAAAAGTGTTAATACGAGTAAGCAACAGAGATGATTCTACCTGTAAACACGTAATTTTCATACTTTTATATGCTCTGTATCTGTTTTTAAAAATATGCGGTTTTTCACTATTTTCTAAAAATTTGTCACATACCCAGTGTTGAAAAAAGTGGACTTCGGGAGCATATAATACGCAACAAAACGTTTATCTACTATCACGTAGTGATAGTTATATTTACTTTGTCCGACTGTGTAATATCTGATAAGTTATAATGACTCACTCGATAAGTTTTAGACAAACGCGCCATACAGTCTGTTATTCTTAATTTGATGAAGTATTTAAAAATACACATGGAAGTTACGTGTAGATTTTTTCCAATATCGTTTACCGTTTTAAAGATATTTGAAGAGAAGGAAAAAACCCATTTTTTTCTATACCACCCCTCGTACACTTTGCGAAGAACAGCACACAATTACTTCATTTTCGGAGTCAGTTGCACTACATCTTCACACAGTTTTGGGATTTGTTGAGTTTTAAAATCGTGTTTCCTTGCGCGTTATCAATAGTGAATTCTATAACCGAAGGATGAAAATGACCGGCCCAACCATTCTAGTGTTGAAAAAATGAAAACTAAATTACCGTTAACTCTTTCAACTGATTTTTGAACGCTGCGGCGGTAGGAAAATCCCTTTCTTCCACAAACTCGTCAGTTAAACCGACGTAATATCGCGCTAGATTTTCAGTACTCTTCAGTGTAATCGTAAATACTACGTTATTATCCCACGGCTCGATCGTTAGAGAATCAGAATCTATGCAATCATCCTTCTTGATTTTTAGACACAGAGAATAGTACTGCGGGAAAAATCCTGCCCCAACCGATGCTAGCAAAACGTGTAGCCCTAAATTATTTTGCAGAATTCTATGACGAATAGAATCTGGATCGACGTTCTTTACATTTACAGTAATTGCTAACTGGCTATCGTATATGTTACAATTAAATGCTGGTAAGGAGTACTTAATGCTAGGATTCATAAAACTATCACTAGTTTCTGCGCTAGTAGTCCGCAATGCCGTGTCACCACAATCTTCCAGTGTCTCGCTCTGTTTATCTAAGACTGTGGTTGCAAATGTAGTTCCACATTCTTCCACTAATCTTGGCATAGCATTAATAGATCGATTATTAGCAGACAAATCCTCGATAGATTCTTCGGAGCACAGTGGTACAGGACTTCCATGATCACTGTCGACTCCGCTATCCTCCACTATGTCGGTCACAGGTATCGCTGGTTTAATGACTGGCAGTGTGACGGTGAGCTTCTTGTACTTGGGATCAAACTTAGCATTACCACTATCTGCGTCTACGCAGTATGGTAAAGGCAATTCTAGTAAATATTTAGCTGGTTTTTCACTTTTTATACTCAGGGAATGTTCTTGCACGTCTAAGGACGCGTCGGTGGCACTTCTCAATAAAGGTAAATCTACAGTGACAATCAATCTTTTAGGTACCGTAGCATTTATCTTTGAATCCTTGTGATTACCAAAGTCCTCTAGTTCGATATCAGATTGATGTTTTATCGAGAATTTTGGGGTGACATATCTTGTATTCGTGTCGTCAGACTGGCAATGTTTGTCCTTATAATATGTGCTAGGCGGTGGATTACGCTTTGCCTTCGTCTCCATTGATTTTGATTGTTGCTCACGGCTCTCGTCGTAACTGGACATCAATTTCTGATAGATCTCCGGCTCTATATCCAACTGCTCTTTCGGAGGCTCTGTGGATGGCTTCCTAATCACTGTGGGATGACAGACACCCTTGTAACTCATCTTTGGAAATTTAAGGTTCTTTCGATCCAACTTCACCTGACGCAAGAGAAAAGTCAAATGAACGAATGATCGTACATTAATAGAACTGATCGTTACGCGATACTAACCTTGAAGTTATTTTCCACGCCGTCCATGGCTGTGTTATTGACGATCTCTCGAAATCGTGCGTTCTTCGACGTAAGATAAATCGTGTCGGGATGAAAGACAACGTCGAACACCATGCATCGCGCGTTCCTCTTATCAAGGTCATCACGGGGTGGTATGAGCGTGTAGGGGATAGACCACTGAAGACCACGTTGACCTTGCTCGAGAGAAGGTTGGCTGCTGGGCCGTTCGACGATGTCACTCTTCCCGATGTTGATGAAACACTTCTTCTCTCCATTCACGCTGGTTTTTATGACGTAACCAGGTTCCGGGTTAACGAACGTAACGTCGACGCCCCGTTCCTTTTCTAACTGCGTGATCTCTTTTTCGTAGGTCCTCCGATTTTCCGGGTCGGTCACCTCCTCAGCGTATTCGATCAGTAATTTCCGGAATTCCTCCTTCTTCAGGCAGTCTGTCAAATTCTTCAGCTCTTCCTTAGATACCTCCAAGTCCTCCCAGTTTCTTTTACGTGTCTCGTACGCGTCCATCTTATGGAATGATACACGTGTTTACAAATAAAGTTTGCGGGTTTTCGTATTAGTTTGTAAGTAGACGCCGGGCCGGGCCACGAAGCCGGTGTGGAATGGTTAAAGTTCTGAGTTTTCCAGCGCTATCTCACGGACGCGCAACAGAAACTCATCCGATGGCTCATAGTTTGAATTCGCAAGGTCGTTTCTGAAGGGAGACAAATTCATTTCGCTTCGGTTCCCGCAGCGTTTCTTTGTACGTGCATTTTTTGTACAATATTATTGATTGAAGGAAGATTTAAAGGAAATTTACAGCAATCTTCGTGTGCAGTAATTAGTGAAATAACTATCGCAGTTTGAATTTGTCTGTTGTTGGAACAAAACTGTAATGAGATATTTTTGATTATGCTGTGTATTAGAATCTTATAAAGGTTTGAACGGCCGAAAATTGAGTCAATTTCGGAAATAGATCATGGGCTCACGAATAAATTTACACCATTTTAGTTTTTGCGATATAATTGTTACTTAATTGAGTAACAGAAGAAGTGACAAAATTTAAACAGTTTTACAGTTTAGCATTTATATTCTAAACTTGTATATTCTTATTCTGTTCTTTAATTTGAAAACTGATAAGAATGTTAACCAGCTTCATCTTTTTCATTATTATTTGATAGATTTCAGAATATAGTAATTGTTCACGTTAATACTAAGTATCAGGGTCGGATAAAGGCACGTTGCAAGTGATGCACAGCGACAGGCAACGCCCCCCTCCCCCAGACGGCGCGATACAATTTTTTTTTTTTTAAATAAAATGTATGGCTTTTAACAATTTTTTTTAAAGTTAACTAAATCTAATGTCATAATGAATTTTATTTTAAATACTTTTAAATAAGCTAATGTTAAAATTAATTTAAAAGATGTGTCAGTATGAATCAGGCTACCATTCACTATACTACACGGGGTGCGGGGAGCTATAAAAAAGCTTCACAGCAGGACGACGATTACTCCAGGGCCGACCCTGCAAGTACCTTACACAAATCAATGTGAGAAAGATGCGTCTGGCAATTATGTATTTGTTACGCCCTGCCGTAACTTTTTAATTTTTCTGTGCACACGGATGAATGCAGCTAGATGTGTATTTAAACAGATCTTTTATCATAAGGAATTTCCCGCGTTCATACGAGATGACTATAATTTAATTATTAACTTAATTTATTCTCCTACCTATGAATACGCAACTATACATATGGGTCATTCCGCGACAAAAGCACTACTTTTTACACACATGGTCGAGAATTTTGATGAATTTTTCTGACCATGAAGTGTTCGCAGAGAAAAAAATTTGGGTAAAAAAAAACTTCGAATTTTTGAAAACTTTTTGAGTTACAGCCTCTCAAACTTTTAGGTAAGGTTATTTTTAAAAATTCACATCTCCCGAACTATTAACAATATCGCATTTCGACAAGTTTGGCTACATTCATAAAAGATCAAACTTTCAATAAAAAAATACATAATTGTTGGATCATGTTTATAAACATTAAAAAAGTTAATTTGCAAAAAAGAAATTGCTGTATCTGCGAAAACAGAGCAGCAAATTTTTTCGTTATTTTTTCACAACAAGTGCGAAGTCTTCTCTAAAGAATGACGCAAGAAACTCGATGGACGTTTTAAAACTTTTGGAGATATGATTTTTTATTCGCCAGCGCGCCCATCAGACGCAGCCCTGCCAATTCAGTCAAATGGTAGTTTGAAGTGAAAAGTTGTGGTGTAATTGTTTTTATTGGCTTACTTTATGTTTTTTGGGGTGCTGAACACGAATCTGAAGTTGTATAACAAAATTTTTCACGGCAAATATGACAAATCATCAAAAAACGCTAAAAAATTTTGTTTTTGGATTATTACTTGAGAAGTGAGCGTTTTACGCAAAAGGTGGATCAATATCAAAATAAAGATGAGAAAATTACCCACAATTCATGTTCTTATTATTTTTTGGTACGACATATAATTTTGCGGCAAAGTGGCCTTATAACTGGACAACAAAATTACGTGCTTATGTTGGCGGTAATGGAATGCACACAAATTCATAGGTAACTTTGATAAGCCATAACTTGGCGAAAATAAATCGTACGGACATCATTTTTTTTTAATTTACAGGGAAAGTCCATATTTCACAATGGTTGTCATGATAGTTACGAGAAAAATTTTGTGTACCCCGAAGAATGTGTGAAAGTATGCCATTTTTTGGAGACATAACACGTCTTTACTTTTGTTAGGACGGCGAGAGGGGGAGGCTAAATTCAAAATTTAACCATAGTTCCTTAAAGAACAAAGTTCGCCCTTTACAATAAAAACAAAAGCTTTCAGATATGATCATTTTTCGCGGAGTTATGCTCATTTGAAGCTGGGAAACTTTTTGACGTAAATTTTTGTTGCGTTGATTTTGATTCCCATTTATGACATATGGTTTTCCCGTAAAGGGGCAGGAAAACCATATGTCGTACAAAAAAACGGTAAGGACATGAATTGTAGGTAATTTTCTCATCTTTATTTTGATATCGATCCACCTTTTGCGTAAAACGCTCACTTCTCAGGTAATAATCCAAAAACAAAATTTTTTAGCGTTTTTTGATGACTTGTCATATTTGCCGTGAAAAATTTTGTTATACAACTTCAGATTCGTGTTCAGCACCCCAAAAAACATAAAGTAAGCCAATAAAAACAATTACACCACAACTTTTCACTTCAAACTTCAAACTACCATTGCACTGAATTGGCAGGGCTGCGTCTGAGGGGCGCGCTGGCGAATAAAAAATCATATCTCCAAAAATTTTAAAACGTCCATCGAATTTCTTGCGTCATTCTTTAGAGAAGACTTCGCACTTGTTGTAAAAAAAATAACGAAAAAATTTGCCGCTCTGTTTTCGCAGATACAGCAATTTCTTTTTTTCAAACTAACTTTTTTAATGTTTATAAACGTGTTGTAACAATTATGTATTTTTTTTTATTGAAAGTTTGATCTTTTATGAATGTAGCCAAACTTGTCGGAATGCGATATTGTTAATAGTTCGGGAGATATGCATTTTTAAAAATAACCTTACCTAAAAGTTTGAGAGGCTGTAACTCAAAAAATTTTCAAAAATTCGATGTTTTTTTTACCAAAATTTTTTTCTCCGCGAGCACTACATGGTCACAGACATTCAACAAAATTCTCGACCATATGTGTAAAAAAAAAGTTTTTTGACGCGAAATGACCCATATACATATATGTATGTATTGAAGACGTCGTTTGAGTCGCGTTAGGCCCTCCGCACATTAGGCGATTGCCACGCAATGCAATTTATGCGATACGTGCGATATTGTATGTAATACATGCGGTCGACGGTCCGTATACGAAACGATTCTCGCGCGATTATTAAGAAGTTGGTTGAAAAGAGAGGCTGGACAGAAGTCAAAGAAGGAATCATTGAATTCATCCTTATATTCAAAATAATCGCCACTGCCTACCTTTTCTATCAGCCAGACAACTGTACGAAATTAACGACGTTAAATTTGTGGCATTTTATAGAATGTCGAAAGAATCCTATAAAGAACTTGTAGAGAATATCTCTCCTGTCATTCATCAGAAGAACACAAGCTTGAGAGAATGTGTGGGTGCAGAAGAACGAATATTAATTAAATTAAGGTACAACATATGGTTTAAATTTAAAAATCTACGTATTTGCTATACTTTCCTCGCTTCTTACTTAATCTGCTAATCAAATGAATTTATTCTTCGCGAAAATGGTGATATTAAATCACGTGCGATTGATGCGATGTGTCTGCCAAGCGACCAGCACTGTCATTGCTCTCGATACATACACCGTTAATAACAAGGAGCGTACAAGAAACGGCGCAGGCTATCCTACTCTCTCTTAAAAGTTTGACATACGGAACAAATCATAACAACTAATAGGAAGAACATCTAGGGATACAAATATGACACTTTTATTACGTGAAATCTAGTAAAGAATACAACGAAAACCATAGTTACTACCAGCTCGACTTTAAATTGCAAACTGAATCAAATAAATAAATATTCGCTGACAAAGACTACCTCAGTAGATACGCGCATAGATTTAAACGAAAACACCTAGCGCGCCCTCGAATATAAACAATTCGAGGGGAGAGGTAATAGAAAAACCGCTGCCTAACCGAACCGGTGAGCCGATGCTCAAACGAAATCTCGTAACAGTTGGCTGTAAAGTCCTGGTCCTGAGGTAGGTGTCTGCTGTCCGAAGGGACTTTATAATATCCGTTATTTTGTACAGAGTTGTTAAATAATTGCGCTAGCACCATTTAGCAATTCTTTTCTTTTGTATAAAGCCGTGACTAGATACTATTCACTCTATGATAATAGTTTCACTAGAGTCACCGAAAACGTAATTAATAGACTGCGGATGTTTATGCAAAATGCATTATTTTTATATTGACTTTAAACGGATTTGGGAAACAAATGCGATCAATACGCGTGAAATATACGTATAATAAGATAAAATAAAATAATGCATTAAATCATTCATTGAGTGCATAAAATAAGTCACAAAATAATGCATTTTGCATAAACATTCGCAGTCTAGTAATTACTAGTTGCGATATTTTCAATCTCTAGTTCGTCTCACGGTCCTCGCGGACACGTCGTATTTTTCACGAAGACGTAGACGAGCCTTAATCGTCTATTGTATAATAGCTTGTATTAATTCCTTATTTGGACTTCAAAGGGAATGTAACACCAAACCCAGCGAATATTGTACGATTCAAAGCGAATAAGAGCCAATAAGGAGAAGGACATATTCCATCGTTCGTCCAGCGTTAGAAAGAGAGAGAACGGAGGGACACCATTTTATGCAAATCAAAGCGTTAGGAATAATCATCTAATTCCGACGGAATACATTAAAACCGATACCGGTAAGACCCATGCATTATTCTGAATCTTACTATTATTGAAGGGTGGTTATTAAATTCCACCGAATGATACGGAGCGTTGTCCACGACAATGACAGATTTTTTCCGGTATGTTAGGTAATAATTTTTCCATTACGCATTTTAAAAAATTGGTATAATTCATTTGCCCGTGATTACTGCTCATGTGTTGTAAATAGGAAAAACCATTTTTATCACTTCTCTGTGCAATGGAAGTAGGATTAAAGTGGATCTTAATTCTAAGTAAAAACATAAGTTATACCTTTTAAAGATCTTTGTTTTATTAATGTTGTGGTAATTTTTATCATTATTAATTTTTATCATTTATCCAGTTTTTCTACGCCACTTCCTCTATTATACATCTTATACTTTCCAAAAATAATAACAAAAGTACTTTATTTTTTGCGACCATCTATGCAGAAAAAAAAACATCATTTTTTTTATGATTATATCCTGATTTGCACACTGTGCGGCAGACGGCAGAAAACAAATAAATCGATATTAAAAAACAATATGGAACACAAAACACGCTTAATTGCCTGTCCGTAGTAACACGATTTCAGTTGGTCTAACGCCATAATTCTTTTTGCAGTTTGTTCGTCTACTTGTTGCCCAAACATGAGAATTTGTTAAACGTTTTTAACCAATTGTTTATTGGTTTTATCTGGCCGGCCATGAAGCCATGTTTAAAAATTGTGTGTTGCTGGCGCGGTTAATTGTTGTTCTCCGGTTGGACCAAAATTAAATTTTTTTATTTATTCTTAATCGGGAAGTTTTTCTACAGCCCTCTTGCCAGAATTAATAATTTTTATTGAAAATTGAGAAAATGGCGGACGTCTACATTTCAAAGTATGAAATTGCACGTTGTTTTAGGTCAATTTTGTAATAATAAAGTACGATATTGTTATTTTATAAACATGATTCTGACAGGACGGGGAACCAATAGGGGTTGGAATATCCTGTTAAAATTTCAAAGCAATCCGTCGTGTAGTTTTCGAGATTTTGTCCGCGCCAATAAAAAAAATTGTGACTCGGCAGGACTAACAATTTGTTCACTCAGCCCGGCGGGTCTAAAATCTCAAAAAGTACACGATGGATTGTTCTCAAATTTGAACAGGATATTCCACATCCTATTCACTCGCGTCCCTAATAAAACCATGTTTATAAAATAACAATATCATACTTTATTATTACAAAATTGACCCGAATTCCTTTTCATACTTCGAAATGTTGTAACTTTATCAATTTTTGGAACCGAAGCATAAAACTTTGGGAATACATTTCTTAGACGTTATACTTTATGAAAATGCAATAAAAAAAATGTCGATCTTTTTACCCATTCATAGATAGATGGCCCCTAAATAGCGCGCCGAATGTTTTTAAACGGGGGCCCTGGGGTGACCCATGTTTTTAGGACGGGCTATAGAAACACGCTGAAAAATAAGTGTTTCGTATTCTACAACTTATTCCTAAATAAAAAAATATTTCACTGTGCAGAAGGTCTCAAACGAAAGATAAGGGTCCTAAAATTCTGCAAAGACTCTTCAATCTAGGGATCAATCACTCTATAGTAACACAATTTCACTGCAAACTTGAATCTGTCACTATTTGCGATTTCGACGAGATTTCATCATGACCGCCCATTGGGTGATCGTCACACAATTTTGAGCTATTTCTTCAATTCTAAACGTTATCTGGCCGCAGACAGTGTCTTTGCAGAATTCTAGGACTCTTATCGTTCGTTTGAGCCCTTCTGCACAGCGAAATATTGTTTTATTTAGGAATAAGTTGTAGAATACGATTTCGTACGATTTCACTACGATTTTCCCGCGGTTTCGTTACGGAGTTCTCTGCTTGGAGTGCTATCGCTTACTTCTTACGGTAATGAAAATTACCGATATCCTATGTCTGAGACCGTAAATTTGTGAATTGTTTTAAAAAATTGGTAACGCACGGCGAAAATGTAATGTACCTAGTATTGCGAAAATACGATTTTTTTTATTAAAAGCAGATGACCTTTTCGTAAATATCTCGGTTGTTTATAATCGCATAATAAAAACTTTAAATTACAAATTGTAGAGGATACAATTCTCTACAAAACTAGTGGTTTTGTTATTACGTACAAATAACCGTTCTTGCGGTATATGGCTTGTAATGTTAACCTTCCAAAATTAGGAGTATATAAAAATACGAATTAATTTGTTTCCACACCACCATTGAATAAGAAAATAGGGCGCCTTTCATTTTCCATGGTTTTCCAGTAGACCTGGTCCACGTAGTTGACAATTTTCAAACATGCAAAGCATTTAATGGTAAATTTAATTATCAGTCAGTAATTTAGTCTTTTGGTTCCTGTTCGTATAATAGCAGATCTACTATTTCTTCATTATCCTCTTGTTCATTTTCATTATACAAATTGTTTTCCTCAGATATATCCGCTGGCAAACAGTCTATAGGGTTTATACCTCGAAAACTTTTCACACGAACATGATATCGATAAGGACTTTTGACACGTTGTTTATAACGACGTTATAAAGATCTATGAAAAAATTGAGCTCGGTACTTTTTTTCCGAAATAAAATGCTAATTTCACTAGTCTATGAAAGCTTGAAATGAATCTTGCAAGCCAGGTTTGATGGGGATATGGGCAGGCTGGAGTCATAGAGCATTTTTTTACACATTATTATATATATATATATATATTATATAACAAATTTATTTACTAAATACAAAATGTAAAAGTAATGATACAGGGTGCGGACTCCCACATTTCAAAGAATCATTGACGCGTAACCCGACCGAGTAGAGAGGAGTGATTTATCTCATTAGGTTGGGTGGCTAATGAGGTTTTAGTCGTCGCAATGCCGTGGTCGAGCGAACAACGTGGTTTCGTTATCGAAGCACTTTTCAAAAAGGAACCACGTTGTTCACTCGACAACGGCATTAAGACGACTAAAAACCTCATTAGCCACCCAACCTAATGAGATCAATCACTCCTCTCTACTCGGTCGGATTACGCGTCAATGATTTTTTGAAATGTGGGAGTTCATTACGCCGCACCCTGTGTAACTGATAGACACATAAAAGTATTATAAAATTACATAACTAAAAACTTAAATTAAATTAAAAACTAATACTGATTAATAATTATATAGCTAGGTCGTCTGCGGCCACCTTCTCCGCGGCCTCAACCGCGGCCCCCCCTTTGGCTGTTTTGCCCGCTATTCCACCGGAATACTCCGTATCCTTTCATCCTCGCCAAGCGGCGAAATTGCCTTGCATGCATTCATCTGTAAAATTATATAAATGTACATATCAATTTATGAATTACATTTTTTTATGTTAATTAATTTTATTATGGCTTCTTCGAATTGTTGCAATCGTCGTAAAATATGGACTTTTCTCTACAAATTAAAACAAAAATAAAGTCCGTACGATTTTTTTCACCAAGTTCTGGCTTATGAAGGTTATCTGTGCATTTTTGAGCATTCAATTACCGCCAATATCAGCACAAAAATGCAGAGGTAACCTTCATAAGCCGTAACATGGCGAACAAAAATCGATGGTAGCCACGATAAAAATTCACTCTATCCCGTAGAATGTGGCTACGTACGCAATTTTTTGGAGGCGTAATTTAATTTGTCCTTACTTTTGTCTGAACGACGGGAGGGGAAGGATAAATTCAAAATCTAACGATGGCCTCTTAAGGGAAATTCGGAGTACCTAATGTTTTTAAACGGACATTACATCTGTGACGTCAGAAGCGAGGACAATTCTGAAAAATAAGCGTTTCGTACTAATCACTTCACTGTTTGATAAAACAACTTTTCGCTCCACGCGACGCCTCAAATGAAAGATGAAAGTCCAACGAAATTGCCTCTGGTCTCCAATTCAGAGATCAATCACCCTAAAGTACCACAATTTCACTTCAAACTTGGACCTGTCACTTTTCAACATGGCCCCCAGCAGGTGGGCGTTGCACAACTTTGTGCAATTTCTCCAATTTTCGACGTTTTCCGTTCCAAATCGGACCAGAGGCAATTTCTTTGGGCTTTTATCTTTCATTTGAGGCCTTGCATGGAGCGAAACGTTGTTTTATCAAACAATTAAGTGATTAGTACGAAACGCTTATTTTTTAGAATTTTCCTCGCTTCTGACGTCACAGATGTAATGCCCGTTTAAAACGTTAGGTACTCCGGATTCCCCTTAAAGTACACACTTTACCCTTCAAAAAGAAAAAAAAATCAATCGGATATGACAATTTTTCCCGGAGTTATGTTTATTTGAAGTTGGGTCAATTTTTGACGTAAATTCTCGTTGCGTTAATTTAGTTGCCCGATTTGCCCGCCCCTTTGCACGGAAACCGTATATCGCACAAAAAAATGATAAAGACGTAAATTGTAGGTAATTTTCTCTACTCTATTTTTATATCGAACTACGTTTTCCGTTAAATCCATATTTTTCAAGTAATAAGCAAAAAACAACAAAAAAAATCAAAGTTTTGAACATTTTTGATGATTTTGTTACGTTACGCGTAACACTTACTAAGCCGAGCGGTATAGCCGGGTCACGCACGTAACTCTGAATACTTAAAACTAAAATTTGCTTCTACCGAGGCAGTCGCAGACAGGATTGTTTTGGGAACGTGTTACTCTTAGACCTGTACAGCGGCCCTGATTTGCCGGTTGACAAGAAGAATACACAACCAGATAACGTTCAACAAATAAAATAAATGAAACTATTGGTTAACTGGGAAAATATGAGTATATGCGAACACTTCATGGTCAGAAAAATTCATCAAAATTCTCGACCATGTGTGTAAAAAGTAGTGCTTTTGACGCGGAATGACCCATAATCATCTATCGGCCTTTAGCCTTGGTCGCAATTTATTTCTATTTAGTAAAACACCCGACGCGTCTCGGACAGAGATATTCTCGTAATACAAGTTTGTCAATTCGCGTCGTTTATCTCACTTTCAATTTCTATTGTTTGAAATCAGTTAGAGCACCGATAGTATGTACAATCAAATTGTAATATCAAAGAGAAGAATCATAAAACTAACAATAAGAGAGGGTACATCTGGCAACGTCGGAAATCCTGTCCATAAAGGACAACGCTGTTTTCTGACATCCTGGCGAAAAACAGGCATTCTGAAACGGATAGTCGCGTACGACGCGCTTCTAGTAATGAAGACGTTTGACAAATATATTGTAAATTTGACAACGCTGCATTCCACAATAAGGAATAAGAATAAATTTTTGGTAAATCGCTTACACAATTGCGTATGGTGTCTACGATCGACCATTCTTGTTCTTTTTGTGTACGATTGTAAGGAGAAAAAAAGTATGCGTTCATTCCACTCACCGGAATACGTGCAATTGTAAACGTTAGATTGATTGGAAAACTATCCATATGAAGTATCGTCTATTCTTATAGCGACCGTTATATCATGCAAATAATGTAGACCATAACTTCTCTCGATGCATCGAAAAATATAGTTGGATTTTACTTTTTAGAGAATCGGTACTGCCCTAATGTTTTACGTAATGACTTTACGTCTGTGCTATGCCTGAGAGAGAGAGAGAGAGAGGGAGAAGCGAAGAATTCCGTAAGAAAAAGCGAGAAAAGAGAGAAGAATTTACCAAATAATAGAGAAGAAGTTTCGGCTAAACGATGCAACGTCCTACGGTGTACAAGGTGCCAATCGAAAGAGGAAAGTCCAAAGGTGGTTAGAAACTATCTATCTCGGCCGGACAGCGTCCAGAATTGGAGAAATAGCTCAGAATTGTGCGACGGCCACCTAATGGGCGACCATCTTGAAATCTCGTCGTGATCGCAAAAGTGACAGATGAAAATTTGCATTCAAATTTTGTTATTATAGAGAGATTGATCTCTGGATTGGGATAGTTTCTAACTATCCTTGGACTTTTATCTTTCACATGAGATCTTGTGCAGAGCGAGATGTTGCTTGATTTAGTCAACTCGACTTCCAGCAAGAATGCTTACTTTTCAGCGTTTCCCGAAAAATTATAAATGAAATTGAGGAAGGTTTCACGTTCATTTCAGAGGTGGCGTGTAATCGAAGAAGTTTTCACGTACATTCCAGAGGTGGCGTAAAATTGAGGAAGGTTTCGCGTTTATTTCAGAGGTGGCGTCAAAAGTAAATTATTTTGGCCCCACTCTTTACCGGGAGATCAGACCCGAACTTCATAAATTCGACAAGCACGAAAATAGCGGCGCGTCGGTAAACTCGGAGTTGCTCGAGTAGTACTGATTCAGATAGGTTAACCTAGCCCCGAACTATAAGTAATCTTAATGAATTATATCTCAAAAAATTGCGAGCAATTTGCTCATCAAGAATATAAAATTACTCTAGCGGTAGCAATTATTAAAAAAAAGTTATTGAACAATATCGTAACAAACACTAATTTGACGATTTCTAAGTTGTCCGAGTACGTACGGAATCTTTTCTGGCCTCAAAAAATTGCAATCAATTTGCTCATCACTGCCCCACCTTTTTATTTGCGTTTTATTAACGTTTTTTGAATTAAAAATAATTATTAAATTTTCGATGTTTTAAGGCCTGGGAAAACGGCAGTAGCGCGCTAGTTTTGAAACATGAAACTAACAGCAGTAAAAACGGTTCTCAACCCAAATCGGAAATAAAAGTGTAGGAAATAAAAAGTGGAAATAAAAGCGGTAGGTGCATCCCGGTGGGATGCGACCGTATACCTGCGGGGGAGGCCTGGATATCCCGGATTCCGACGGAGACCTGCTGCGGGACCTACAGCCACTATCCGGCGGATAGCAAGGGGCAGTCGGGGGGAAAAATCGGAGATGCCGGTGGAAAATCGCGGGGACCAGCAGGGCGCCTATCAAATGCGCCGCTGACCCCGGAACCAATTAGGCGACGAGTTTCGCTAGGCGTGAGGAGCGAGGATGCGGAAGAAGGACCGCTCCTCACTTCGCCTAGGGCCGCTGATAAAAGCAGAGTGTTTGCCGTTAAGTGTTTTTTTGGTTTTTGTTGCGTAATAGAACTTTGTATTTTGTGGTCCAGAGACCGGTATCGTGTAGGGTCGAAAGACCTGTATCGTTTATTAGCCTTGATAACCTAATTACACGAGTGTCCAAAGGACGTAAGGCCGAGGGCCGCTATCGTTTCCGCCGCCGAGACAATCCACGTAAGGTAAGCTGTCTTCCTCATATTGTAATCTCCGCTGAAAAACTCCTCGGCGAGAGTCTATTTGGCGTGATACCGCGTTTTGTCGTGCTAATACCCGCAGGTTCCCACTGCGGAGAGAGAGAAGCGCCGGATAATACCGCGTGCATTAAAACTCCTTTGCGTGCGTGTCCGAAGCGAAGTCATAACGTGAGACTTGTACGATTACCGAATAAAGCCTATTTAAATTGAACGAACGGGTAACATCGAAACTTCCTTCGATCCGACCATTACTGCCGTCCGACTTCCCTCTAGTTCCCCGCCCCTGTACCATCGGATCGCGAGCTGGCTCGTAAGCCATCGGTCCGTCCGAGGGTTCATCGGTCGTCCCGTAAAGAATTCCGAATCCTTTGGTGCTTTAGGGTTAAAAGTAACTGGCGCCCATCTGGCATTTCCGCGACGCGTACCGAAAGGACCGATAAACCCCCGGACGAAGTAGTGGCGTATATTTCGGCCGAGGGCGAACGAAAAGTCGTCATAAATTGGCGCCCAACGTGGGGCCATCAGACAAAGGAAAGTCGGAAGAACGTGCGCAACGTACCGCGTAGTTTTTTTTTCTTTATCTCCTATTTCTTTTAGAGAGTTAGCTCGGCGTTACACGTTCGGACGGAATAGTTTTTTTTCGCTTAACAAAGAAGCGTGACGTCATCTCGTTCGCGGCGTACGTGATTCGTTTTCTCGCGTAACCGTTACCGTTAGCGCGGTTCGAATCTCGTGTTTACTGAATCGAGCTGTAGGTCGTTTGAGAGGCACGACGTGGTGACGCGAAACATAAACACCGTACGATAACCGGTAGGAACTAGCGCGCGAGGTACCGACGAATCTTTAGAGAGATATTGTAGATCCCCCGAAATGTCGCGCAGACATCGGTTGGAGGCATGGGTCCCGTCCATGAAAGACGAGAAATCGTGGAGTAGCTCGCGGGGCGAGGTATCGACACTGAGGGCGACATTTTGTTGCTACGCGAACGATTAATAACCGCTCTCACAAGGGGACGCTACGACATTGGGGTAACTGATTTGGTCGAAATTAATGCTACGTAATCTTTAACACCCCCAGTTTACTGTGTTAAAGTATTAGGACCCGCTGGTCAACCGTTTGCAAAATAAATTTTTATTAATTTTCGGGCAAGTCATATCCTGTAGAAGTAACGCGGTATCGAACGAGCTCCGTGGCACAGTGAGCAGGGTCTAGGACACCTCGCCGCCGGGGACACCTCGCCGCCAGGCCATCTCGCTGCCGGGCCATCTCGCCGCCAAAATTAATGCAGCGTGTAGTGCACGTTGGCCGTATCAGCTTAACGCCTGAATATGAATGCATAATTGGCACAGAAATACCGCGCTCATTGAAACATCCTTTCGGATAAATTGCGAATAACAGATTTATGGTTTTAGAAAAATTGAAATGTCTATGCAGAAAGTCATTTGGTTTATACATAGTTAAGTAATATCTTCTTTATCATTAGGTTTACATTTCTTACAATTTATGTGTTGGTAGAATGATATTATATAATATCTCGCTTTATTTATATATGGTCGATTCACGCCAAATCACATAAACGAATTCGAGGCTAAACAATTTTTAAGAAGTCCAAGTGGCTTAACCCTCTTCCTCCTTAACATATGTATATGTTATATAGATATATCCCAAAATCAGAATTTTGGAGATTTTAAATATGCGATTTGGCGTGGATCGACCATATATAAATAAAGCGAGATATTATATAATATCATTATAGCAACACATAAATTGTATGAAAGAAATGTAAACCTAATGATAAAGAAGATATTACTTAACTATGTGTAAATCAAATGACTTTCTGGATAGACATTTCCATTTTCCTAAAAGCATAAATTTGGTATTCGCAATTTATCAGAAAGGATGTTTCCATAAGCGCGGTATTTTTGTGCCAATTATGCATTAACATTCGGCCGTTAAGTTGATACGGCCAACGTGCAATTCACGCTGTATTAATTGTGGCGGCGAGATGGCCCGGCGGCGAGGTGTCCCGGTGGCGAGATGGCCTGGCGGCGAGGTGTCCCCGGCGGCGAGGTGTCCTAGACCCAGCTCGCCGACCTCACGGGTCGAAGCCTAGGGAAAGCGCACGTAAAGGAGTTGAAACCGTATCACACGACCGATACACGACAGCCGTAAATACGCCTAGTTTTTGTTTGGGTTCATCTCCGACATTCATGTCCATTCATCACGTTCCTTTTGTTTTGTGTTTCCTTCCCGGATTAGGAAAAATCGCCAGGTAGGCAGCCAGGTTACCACGGCTATCGGCAATAGTAATACCTGCAGATTCCCACTGCGGAGAGTGAGAGAACGCCGGAACCCTCCGATCTCACCATTCGGGAGGGCACTCCTCCCGAAGTTCGTTATGGAGGCCGTTAGGGGACGGTGGAATATGATCCCGGGCACCGTCCCGGTGGCCGAAAGGCACGATACCGTCGAGAGACCGGGTGAGCCGCAGCATCTGGCGCCGTATCGCCGCCATACCGTTTCCCGGCAGGAGGAGCAGCAGCGTCCGGAGTGGGACCGTCGCGATACCGCAACGAAGGGAGAAGGGATCCCGGCGATGACCCGCCGGGAGAAGCGGAACTGCCGCCGCCCACCCAAGGCCGTGAGGGAGGCCATGAGGAGGGCAGGAATAACGCCGCCCGGAAGAACTGCCGTACCACCGCCACATTTACCACCGCGCGTGAATAGGGGAGATACCGAAACCCCAAGCCCCGCACGAAAACAGGAGGTGAGAAGGTGCTGGCAATGCGGGGCACCCAATCACGACCGGGTCAACTGCCCCCACCCTGGCACCTACCCATATTGCTTCAGGTGTGGGAGGAAATGGGAGACAGTGGCGACATGCCCCCACTGCAATAGGAGGACCACAACCAATTAGGCGCCCCCAGGGAATTTTTTTTGTTTTTTCCTGTTTACCTTTCTCCCCTGGTCTGGGTTGGCTTTCTTTTTTTTGTTTGTTTGGAGCCTTTTTTTCAAAGGGTAACGTAAATTTCTTTTTGGTTAATAAAAAGCAAAATAAATTTCTTTTGTTTAATGACCCCGCGAAACGTCCTTCTGTAGGTCATATAACAAGCGTCGCCGACCCCAAAGAGGGGAAGTAATAAACTCTCGTGAATAAGAAAACTCGCTACCGATTAAATAACCTCCACCTTCCATATCGCCTCAACACCATCGCTTACACCACCATCATACAGAATCCCCACTCAAGGGCACCGGCCCCGAGAGTGTATCACGCGATAAATACCGCGGAAACTTTCCGATTACGTATTTCAGGGGTCTAGGACAACTCGATCTCGAGGCCAACTCGACCTCGGGCTAACTCGATCTCGGGCCAACTCGATCTCGGGACAACTCGATCTCGGGACAATTCAACTCCAAAATTAATACAGCGCGATTTATACGCCTGAATGCTAATACATAATTGGCACAGAAATAATGCGCTTATTAAAACATCCTCTCGCATAAATAAATTACTGTAAGATTTTAGACTTGGAATAACAAATTTATGATTCGAAGACATTTTTTTCAAATAACGATCAACCCGAATATCGTTGAAGTATACTATTTTAATAATTTATAGTTATAGTTATTTAACATTTGATTTACATTTCTGACAACTGGACCTGAAAATGACTACAGCGTGATTGAACGCCTGAACGTTAATACATAATTAGCACATAAATATCGCGCTTATCGAAACAGCCTCTTGGATAAATAAATTATTGTAATATTTCAAATTTGGAATAATAAATTTATGTTTCCAGAAAATTTTTCTAAAATAACGCTCAACCCGAATATCGTTGAAGTATGCTTTCAGAATGATTTATTAATTATTAAATATAAATTGTTATAAATTGTTAATACCAGAAAGAAAATTTTTTTCAAATAACGCTCAATCCGAATATTATTGAAATATGCTATCTTAATAATTTATGGTTAGAATTATTCAACATTTGATTTATATTTCTTACAATTGTGGAACAATAAACAAGTCCTGATTCTATAACTAAATTTCTAATGCTATACGGCTGATTGCACTCTGAACCGTTTAATTGTTTTATGTAGTGGTAGAATGATATTATATATCTCGAACTGAAAAAAAATTTTGTTTGTTCGACTTTCGAAAAGTTACGATATATTTAAAAGTTACGATATATCTCTACTAATAATTCATCAAAATAAAGAGGAACCGTTAATTTAACTGCGAGAAAAAGCACTAAAAATTATGAAAAAATGATATCCTTGTAGCGCCTTTCAACGCGGACAGTTTGCAAAAAGAACAGGCTGGGATCTGAAATAGTCTTGGACTAATAGAAAAAGAACTGTCGCCACCTCCGAATTAAAAGTTTAAACGTCGACTCGTGAAATGTTTTTTGCTATGAATTTTTAAGTGGCAAATATTCCAATCACGTGGAATGTACCTGCTGCCTCAGAATTGGAATATTTTCAAATACACGAAGTTCTAGAAAGACACGAACCAAAAGTAATTTTTCTTTCCGTATTTCTGACTCAGGAAATAATAATAAACTAAGCGCATTGGTAGTTTTGCACAATTACAATGTTACCCATAAACCTCGCTAAATTGCAGGTGCCTTTCTCCCGTTGTTACAACTTTTATGGCACGGTCCGTCATATAATTATATTAGACCCGCGTTTTGCGCACTAGTGATTTTCGATCAGCTATTCAATACATACCACTGTAAACTTAACCAAGGTCTCGCATTTCTAAATTTTAAAATTAATTAACGGAAATATTTTATTCGGTATCACGAAAGCATGTTTTGATTTTTAATAGTATAGTTTACCTTATGTAAATATCAAAAACAAATAAACTAATTTCTGTGCAATGAATTTCCTTTAAGGGCGTTGGATACCCCCCCGTTTTGGAAGGGTTTATGCCGTCGAATGCACAGGCCACAATTGTTGACCGATTTTGATGAACAATAGCTCGTTTGAAAGATAAAGGATGATCCATGCGTTGTCGTGAAGCCGAATTTTGATAAAACCTTTTTTTTATCAACAAATAGTGATTCAAAAAATTGCTAAATTTCAAGACAATTTTACGCATGAAACGAAATTTTTTATCAAAATTCGGCTTCTCAACAACGCATGGATCATTCTTTATCTTTCAAACGAGCTATTGTTCATGAAAATCGGTCGAGAATTACGACCTGTGCATCCGACAAGCTAATGCGTGTTTTCGCCCATTTTCGTGAAAAATCCTGAAAAATATTCTGCGTCCACTAGCGACCCCAATTTCAGCGGCAGAAGAGCCGAAACTCCTTCCCCCACTACGAACCTAACGCACAAGCATGGGCTTGTGTGCGTGTAATTTGGCTAGGCGTGCGGTCAATGTATAGGTGTTTACCGTACAGCGGAAAATCACACCGACGGCACACAACTCTGATCCATTCTAAACTCTTGCGAATAAGCCAACTCGAGCCGCTCGGGCCTTTTTGACTTTCCGTCCCGTCTTCACCACGCAAAGCATCGTACGGGTATATGTAATGCTCTGCGTTTCCCATAGAATGCTTCTTGACCAATTTCGATGATCAAGGACTCATTTGAAAGATAAAACATGAAAGAATGCGCATGATATTTTAGAATTTTGGAAAAATGTAATCTTCGTGGAGAAAAGAGCGTTAAAAAGTTTAAAAACATTTTCCGGAATAGAAAAAAGCCATTTACAGAAATTCTGAACGATAACGATTGTATATTCATCTTTTATCTATCAAAAGAGCCATTAATTATCCAAATCGGATATCTAACACGGGTTGGAGAATTTATAACGTAAATCCATGCACTGCCTTCAGCGGCGCGCCGCCGTGAAGTCACGGCGAGGGGTAATTATATCTGGTTCGCAGATATAATCCACGGTCAGATTGATCGTCAAATAAACATTCAATTTTTATTCTGTCAATCTTTCCTATTACGGGAAAAAAAAGAAACCAAAATTTTTTTATGAAAGTTAGACATACATACATAAGTTCTCACGAAACACGTGAATAATTAAAGAATAATACTGTTACAATAATATTGTAACAATATGTGAAACAAGTACGTCCCAGATTTCACGTTACTCTTGTGTTTGTCATTGTTGAGAAGTCTAAAATCCTAGGTTTTCCCAACGTAGTGACAAAATCCCGGTGACTTACATTCAGATAAAAGGGGTAATCGAACAGGTATACGTTACTTTACGCCGTAACAATGTCATATCGTGCATTCGATGACCGTAGCATTCTATAACCGAGAAAGGTAGCACGTACATTTCGTACATTTCGGCAGGCCTCACTTATACCTGCTTATACCGGGGACCGCTAGACGTTGGACGAACCCCGATTTTCGCCACATAAAAGACCTTCTCTCTTCCTCCCTCGCTCCGTCGCGGTCACTCCTTCTCGTGCAGTGAAAATTCAAAGAACTCCAACGTCTAGCCGTGCCTCGCCGTTGCGGGTATAAACAAGGCCTACCGAAATCCACAGGGTCCCGGCTCTTCTCAAGGGGCCTTGAACAAGTGCGAAGGAAAACACACCGACGGGTGTATTTCGCGCTAGTTCTGACTTTGGATTTCAAAAATAGCGACCTCCACATGGTGAAATCTGGGCAGTTTTTGACAATTCGGAAAATGTCACCAACTTGCAAAGAGCTACTATCGCTTTATTCGATACCTCTTTGATTCTAATTTGTTCTATTATGTCAGAGTTCTTGAGTTTCGTATGCAATGCAATGACAGTTGATCCATATACATACCTACCATTATATCATATGGATTCACATTTTTACGTGATTTTTCAGTCATGGTCAAATTGTATAAATTATACCATTTTGATACTAGTTATCGAATTGTAATCCTATATTGTTAGTCACAACAGAAATGATTACCAAAATCTATGAACGGTGCTTATTCGTAACTGAAATGGATCAGAGAATGACAGCTGGTAACACGTGTTTCATTGACATGAAATGCACCGGAGTAGCGAATGGTTTCTGTAGGTGTGCGTGCGTATCTGACTCTGTCGGTGGGCCCGAGCGGGACGTAAGGGGTACAGCGGGCCGGGGGGACTTCGACGCGTAAGAGCAAAGTGGGGACACTACTCCCCTCGAGCGCCTGTAGTTCGCATATTGTCCGCCACCCGTCGCTGAAGTCACGCACGGGTTTTGCTCAGGGTATCCAACGCCCTTAAGGGGTTATACGCAGTCAGGAGGCCAGAAAAAAGCGACTTTTATTTCAAGCATTTTTTCTGAAGAAATATTTAAATTTATTAACTTGCAAATTGCTGTGCTTATATTAGTTTTTCTTTCCGTATTTCTCTCTCATGGAATAATATTACACAAAGCACATTGGTGGTTCTTCCCAGGTACGGAGGTTAACCGCAAATCGCGCTAAATTTCAGGCCTCTTTCTTCCGTTTGTCAAAATTTTTATGACAGGGTCGGTCGCCTAATTATATTCAACCTGCGCTTGCGCATCACCGATTTTCGATTAGCCATTGAATTCATACCACAGTGAATTGCACCGATTTCTCGCATTTTCAAAGTTACAAATTATTTAACAGCAATATTTTATTTGGGGGATGGGACATTTCGATGCCGAACCGTTTCGATGCCAAAATTAATACAGCGTGAATTTCACGTTGGCCGTTTGATCTTAACACCTGAATGTTAATGCGTAATTATCATAGGAATACCGCGCTTATAAAAATATCCTTTTAGATAAATAATTTATCGTAAGATTTCAAACTGCGAATAACAAATTTATGTTTTTCGGAAATTGTTCCCAAATAACGCTCAAGCCTAATAACGTTGAAATATGCTATCTTAATAATTAATTCCTGAAGTTCTCGCCACAATTTATATAAGGTCGGCAAGTCACATAATACATAATATTCAAAATGAGAATTCCTTCGTGATACCGAATGAAATATTACTGTTAAAGAATTTGTAACTTTGCAAATGCGAGAATTTGGTTCGGTTCACTGTGGTATGAATTCAATGGCTAATAGAAAATCGGTGATGCGTAAGCGCGGGTCGCATATAATTATATGATCGAACCTGCCATAAAAATCTTAACGATGGAAGAAAGGTACTGTTCGCAGATCAGAAGAAGGCACCTGAGGCGGTCCGAAGGCAAGAGTGGGTTCGCCTATCCCCACTTTTAACGCCCTTTCGGCCCGCCGTTTATTATAGTAGTAGGAGTCCTATTTGCGCGAGGGACAGGTAAATCCTAGTTAGGGGTACTTTACAGCCCGAGTTTATTAGTGTGCGTGGCAATTTGGCCAATGGCGAAAATGCGTGTGCCCCATCCCTATGGTTGTGTTGGAATAGGCAGGACCCAAATGCTACAACCAATGAGGGCGCATTTTTCTCAGGTGCCTTCTTCTGATCTGCGAACAGTACCTGCGGTGTAGCGCGGTCCTACGAATCACCTGTGTAATTGGGGAAAACCAGCAATAGCTATTGAATCACAGTGTATCGGTGAAATACGTGATGCACAACGCTCTTTTATATATTAGTAATGCCGAGAAGGCGACAGTTCTTCTTTTAATACTCCGAAATTATTTGAGACCTTAACCGTTGTTCATTTCACTAAACTATTCGCGTTGAAACGCGTTCCAAGCATATCATTTGTCATAATTTTCGGTGTTTTCTGTAGCAGTTAAATAAACGACTTTTTTATTTTTATGAATTAATACGTGAAATGTATAATTTTTAAACTAGACTTGAAATTTCCGTTAAACAACAGAATTTACGGGGTTTAACATAAAGAAGCAAATCATTAGACGAAAGACGAATTCGCGGCTAGAAATGATTGAAGATGAAGCGTTCCCATTTGTCAGTCTCGCAACTTTTCGTAAGAAATATTGGAAGAAGTATCAACCAAATGTTGTATAATTGTAACTATAAATTATTAAGATAGTATACTTCAACGATATTCGGGTTGAGCGTTATTTGAAAAAAATTTCTTCAAATCATAAATTTGTTATTCCAAGCCTAAAATCTTACAATAATTTATTTATCCGAGAGGATGTTTTAATAAGCGCATTATTTTTGTGCCAATTATGTATTAGCATTCCGGCGTATAAATCGCGTTGTATTAATTTTGGGGTTGAATTGTCCTGAGATCGAGTTGGCCCATCCCCGGAAAGGAACGTATGCCGCTCGAGAGATTGTTCCGTTCCGAAGAATGAAACCGAACTGCACACCTCGAGTTGTCGTGACAACTGGGCCCGGAACGTTCCGTTTGGTTCATTCTTCGGAACGGAACAACTTTTCGGGCGGCTTACGTTACGTTCTTCGGAACGGAACAACTTTTGGAACGGCTCTCGTTCCGTTCTTCGGAACCGTTCTTTTCCCGTATTAAACTTGGCTGAAATTTTCTTTGCAAAATTGTGTAAGTTGCCACGCGCGTTGAATTTGTGTACGTTGACAGAGGATATTAACAAATACACTTAACAAAATATAATAATAAGGAATTAAATGAAATTGATCGTGTGTCCACAATTGTAAACTAATACGCAGTAATAAATTCAACTGCGATAATTAGCAAAATAAAAAAAATCTCATTATTTCAAATATCTTTTGATGTGTTTTTCTGTTAAAACACGTGGCGCGTCTTTCATGAACTTGGTTGTTCATATAATATTTATATTTGTTGTTGAAATCTAGCAGAACGCCTTCGAAGGTAGTCTATAACTACCAGTTCGCCGAGATCGTTGTGCTTCCCTTGCACTCTCTTTCTTTTCATTCGTTTCTCTCTCATCGTCAGCTTCGGCACAGCGTGTCAAGGACGTCGTGCAGGTAGACCTCCTTTCCGAGGTAGACGTCTCTCTCTCTCTCTTTATATCCTTCGCTTCCTCGCGCTGGCACTTTGATCGAGAAGCAGCTTTCCTACCCTCGCTCCGTCGCAGTCGCGCTTGTTCCAGATGTTCAACCGCGACGGAGCGAGGGAGGAAGAGAGAAGGTCTTACGTGGTGAAAATCGGCGTTCAACGTCTAGCCACTCGTAGCCGCCCCGCGTATAAACGAGGCCTACCGAATGCAAATTGTACCGGCTCTTGTCAAGTGAATTAAGGGGGGAACCTGGTTTAGAACGCCGAGAAATAGGTGAATTTAAAAAATTTTTTTTTCACAAAATATAAAGCGGGTCTTCCTGAATCTTTAGGGACGATTTCTTACACCCATCAATAGTATACAAAAATTTTTTTGATTGAAAAATGAAAATGTTATCATAACATATTTCGCATCTCAAAGTTGTGACTCGTAACCCAGCTTGTCAACTGGCGTGCATTATGAGGACTTAAATTCTTATCTGAAATAAAAAAACTAATCCTTTTTTGAATCCTTATGAAATTATGTAACTGTTAAACCGTTTGAAATTATTCGACAAATTTCCTACAAATTTCAAATCGATATTTAAAGAATTGACAAAGATATTGTGCATTTTATGACCGAGAGCATAGCCGAAATGTCGAAATGCTGAAACCAACGTGCTGCCTTTTCCGCTTTTAAGAGTGGGGTAGTCTCAATACAGCCATGCGAACTCTCGTCCGTGAGTTTCTACCCGAAGTGACCGCGGGGGAGCGAGGGAGGAAGTAAGAGTCTTATGCGGCGAAATCGGTTTTTTCGAACGAGGAAGCAGTCCATAGCAGTCCCGGGTATAAACGAGGCCTACCGAGATCCACAGGTTGCCGGTTCTTCTCAAGTGGTCTCGAACAAGTGCGAAAGCAAACACACCGACAGGGTTGCGTAATGGTATTGTTAATTACCATTGGGACTCCATCACTGTCCGTTACTGTACAGAACAATTGCAAAGACCGCGGGCTACAATTTACTGAGTTAAAACGACACAAAGAAACGTGTTTTTTACTTAATTATCAAAGAAAAGTATGGGCAGAACAAGAGACAAACAATTGTATAAATTTAAACTCCTTTTTATATTTCAAAATATATTACTACAAAATCACATAGATTCGATTAGTTATCCACGAATCGGAATGTGTTTCGAGAATTAAAAATGGGGAAAGATTAGAGTCACGTTGCGATATATTTTTTATACAACGAATATTACGATCAACGTTTAGTTCGAAAATATTATAGAACCAACAAAAAAAAAATTCCTAAATTCCTTACTGAGTATCATAGTACAGCTTTCGCTGGACATCCACGGTTTTACGAACTAGTTTTCGCACACGAACCAGAGTTGCGTCCATTTTTAATGAAACTCGATTTTGATACACATACGATTGCGGTTTACCCGACTTCAAATGAAAATTGAGAAATTGCGAAATTGCAAGGGATAGTCTTATTAAATCAAAAGAAACGAGCAGTAATTACTGTATGACGAAAGAACAAAACGCATTAATTATGAAATCGGAGATCAAGTGTAATTTCAAACTCAATATTTTCCCAACTCGATAAAAATTACTCTAAACAACAGTGATAGACATAGATTCATCCATAAACGTAACTATTTGAGTGAAGGAAAGGAAAGAGAGGGAATTAAACAAAATGCGCACTTTGCACCAAAAACCATAATTTATTGGTGCGTGAGGTGGAAAAGTCTCGAAGGCATAAAAACCACCTCTAGGAATTCCTAGAACAGTGCTCTAGAAATGAGATCAGTGCGAACTGTTATGTAACACGCGCAAAAATATGTACACTATTTACAATTAAAATATTTACAATTTACAAAAAAATATATACACTATTTACAATTAAAATATTTACAATTTACAAAAAAAATATACACTATGTAGAATTAAAAATATCACCCCTCACCCCTCCTGCAGATGGTGATTGCATTTTATTACTAAGATATCATTAAGAATGTCCGCTGCTAAATTATACCGCAGTATTGATAATACTTGCCGCAGGTGTGAAAATGTACGTTCCACTGACGTTGGGTCATGGGAACCGCAAGTGCTATATTTGCCAGATTATAAAGTTCTGGATCTGTTTGTTTCCGAGCTTCCCAGAAGTCTAAAACGTCCGTTTCACGTGGAACGAGCGGCCAGTCCTTGTATTTCGACAAGATTGTCGTTATACTATTTCCACTTGGAGTCCTCCTATGCGCGTTGGTCCGCATCTGTGCCTCACGAAATATCTCATCCATCACGTTCTCGGCGTAACTAGTTTGAGGCACGGTCGAAGTCGGAAGGGTTCCTTCAATTTCAGGTCCGAGCATTCAACTCCCGAGATGCACCCACAGCGTTGATAGGTGGTGTTCCGAATAGTCGCTATCCGCGGATCCATAAATAATCCAGTGGCAAACACGGGCAACCCTAACAGCGCCGCCTCGCGGTCGTCCATTCTGTTCACCAGCTTCCTAGCGAATTCCCTGTGGAATTGCCGAGTTTCTATTTTACACCGAAGCCATGATCGGTAAAACTCTCCCACAGTCAGTTGTTGTTTCTGCATCGCTTGCGTAGCGAAGGCAGCCGGATCCAAATTAGAACTAAATTCTTGGACTACTGCCCAATCAGATGCGTTGGGCGTCAACGATGTTTGACGGCAGTGCTGCCGCCGGGTTCTGAGTCTGGCGGTTTCAGCGAGATCACCACAGACATTCTTCAACGCCAGTAGGGACACGAGCATATCGTGCAGCGAGTTCCATTTCGTTACCACGTCCAATGATGGTTTTTTGTGTCCCAGTTTTTTAAATTGTGCCGCTAACGTGGGCGTGCGCAAGCTTTTGCAAATTTGCCTCGCATTGGCAACAACTGCGAGCAGATCGGGCCTTGCTTTCACTGCATCTGCGATACACAATTGGAGCGTGCGCGCTACGCACCGTACGCTGCTCACATGTACAGTTCTGAGCGCATCGTCCAACGCAGGCATACATATATTGATGGTCCTCTGCCCGGCTGTCGTCCGTTTCGGAGTCGTCATCCGTGAGGCCTTCCTCCGACGGCTCCATGTATTCCAGGCACACGTCCGACAGGGAAGCTTGCGACACTGGCGGTGAACTTGAAATTGACGCGCAGGACATTTCGGGAACGTCACTGAGGGCAAAATGTGGCGACATTTCCCGGGTGTCCAACTCGGACACCGCCCTCACAATATTGGCAGCGTTATCAGTTGTGCAGCTATATACATGTCTCATTAAAATCGCATATTGAGAATTTTGACAATTTCGCCCCTCAAATTCTGCGCCGTATGACACACAAAAATTTCCTTCACGGCAAGGTTCCGCAACAGCATTTTGCCGTTATGAATGTATTGCACATTAATGCTCATTACGTGCCTATCTAATCTAGTAGCGCTTCCACCTTGAGGGATAACATTCGCCCGCGTACCTCACTGCGAATATCATGCCGCAGTTTGGCAGCTCTTGCGCGAACGATGTCCACAATACTGTGGCGATTAATCGTCAGTGCCCTGCCTTCCATGCTGCTGTTTATGGCCTTCAAGATCGGGGCTATAATGCGTCGGAAACCGGGGTCTTCCACCAAACTGAAGGGCCGCCCGCTCACTGTAACGAGGTCACGGCATGCCCTCTTTAAGGTCGCCTCATCCATGTCAATGATGATGGTCGACCTCCTCCTTTTGGCAACTCCTCGATCTGCATCACAACTCGCATCGGCCCATTCGACCCTTGTCCTCTCCGCAAGGACTCTTGCAGCTTCTGCCAGATGTTGCCGTTTAATATGGCGTTCCTTCCCTACAAAAAAAAAATGAATGAATGAACTATTCTGAATTGCAATCCACTTCATTGATTTGTAAGACCCATAGCGTCGTTACCCCGAGGAGACGACGCGTAAGAGGCCCCGCAAGACCACCCGCGCGGACGGGCCAATCACGGAGTGGCATCAAGGGATGCCACCCCATTGGAGGGCCCCCTGCGGCCCAAAAGGATAATATAAGAGACAGCGTGACTCTCAAGGTCACTCTGGAATCTTCAGCCTTACTGAATATATTCAAGACGTTACGCTGCTCAACGGAGAATCATCCACCACCCGCCGGAATTACATATACCATCTTGTCTTTACGGCCGGATGAGGTTTTGTGGGGTTTCCCTCATCCGTATGGTGAATGCTGGGTCACTGTACATTTCCCCTTGAATAAACGTTTTTTATTAAAACTTTACATCGTCTTACATATCAGAAGTGGGATATACCACGTGCAACTTGCCGTGTGGGACAACCGGCGTGCGTATCATCGTGTGGAAGGAGTGCGGAATCGCGACTGCATCGCAGCGACATATCTACGTGGAGTGTCGACAAATTGGTGCCAGTGTGGTGAGTAACTGAGACACTAGGAAGTGTGAGACTATTTATAGCCACATAGTGGGATTGTGATTGTGCGTGTGAAACGGGAAAACTATGGGCCATCCCAAGAAGCAGACGCGAAATCATTCAAGAGACCGATCTCGGGATAATTCCGGTGATCGTTCGCGTAATTGGGAACAACGATCGCGAGAACGTACTCGGGAAGCGTCGAGGAGCCGGAGGCGCGACCGTTCGTACGGATCCTCGCGGGATCGCTCTTATGAACGATCATACGAACGTGTGCGGAGTCGCTCCCGTGATTCTACACGCGACCGTGTGCGTGACCGTACGCGGGAAGCATCGCAAAGTCATTCGCGAGATCGCACGCGCCGGCGGGAACGTGAGGACAGCCCGTCATCGGACAAAATCCGAAAGATGTTCCGACTATTCCAGGATGAATTACGGAACGCAAGGAATAGGCCGGTGATTAACGGTCAAATAATGCTAGAGTTTGATTCGGAACAAGATAGTGCCAATGTCGACGTATGGGTACGGGACGTCGATCGAATTGCAAGGAGGTATCATTGGACGGATGACGACATCATATGCGACATAGCGCACCGACTCAAAGGGCATGCTCGCAATTTTTATGATGACGAGCAACGGAATGATCACACCTGGAGCTCATTCAAAGAATTGCTAATCAAACAATTTCGGACACGCATCCCTTACGCGAAGCTTTTGAGAGAAGCGACAACCTACACCGCTCTACCTGACCAATAATTGGATGACTATTGTTTTAAGAAACTCGTAAAATTGCGAGCTCTCAAGTTCTCAATCCCCGACGAATCATTGGAAAACATCGTGATTGCGGGGATCGGCGATGCAACTATTGAGCGAACAATCCGCTCACACCAATATAAAAACACCAACGAGTTGTACTCGGCAATGAAGACAATGGGGAACATGCCAAGCGCCGAGGCGTCAACGTCGAGGGCACCACCGCGCAACGTACCCTGGCGAGACAGACCACGAGAAAAGCAGAGACAACCGGCGCGATCACCCCTCCGACTAGCCATCACGCAGGATGCATCTAGGAGCTCGGAGTTCGTCTGTTATAATTGCGGGACGAAAGGCCATATCGGAAGGAAATGATCGAAGCCTCGTACTATATGTAAAAAATGCCGACCACCTGGGCATATGGAGAAATACTGTCTTCAGAATCAACAAACGATAAACACCGTTGGGGTAAGTTCGAACTGTAATATGTATGCGATGACTGCGTATGTGAATAAGCATAGAGTCGAATGCCTTGTGGAAACGGGTAGCTCGACTACGGTCTTACAAAAACCCACGGCAATCCGGTTGGGAGTTACGATGACCGAGGGACCTCCGATAGAAATGCGAGGGTTTACGGGGTCCGGGATGCATAAAAATTATGGAAGCGGTAGCAAGTGTAGAAGCAATTATAGTAGAGGCGGAAGGTATGATCTACGAGATGATCGTCGGGCGGGATTATCTAGATCAGGAACATACAGTACTAACAAAAAGCGGGAGTCGCGTTGCGATTAGGGAAATTCCGCGCATATCGGAGCGCGCGGACTATGGAAAAGGGATTTTTACAGTCGACGCACAAGTATTAGAATTGAATGACGGTCAACCTAGCTTCGGGGATATTACCGAGAGTGAAAGAAAACGGTGTGAAAAATTATTAATGAAATGTTCGGATTGCGTCGCGACGTCACTTCAGACATTGGGGAGAACAGACACAATAGAGATGGAGATTCGCTGCACATCGAACGAACCGGTCGTGTATCACTCGTATCGGAGGGCGGAAAGCGAGCGCGCTATAATCCGGGAAATGATCCGCGAATTATTGGAGAACGGCGTGATTAGGGAATCCGCGTCGCCTTACGCGAGTCCAGTGACGTTAGTACGTAAAAAAACCAACGACTATCGAATGTGCGTAGATTATAGGAAATTAAACGCGTTATCAGGGACCAATATCCATTACCGTTAATAGTGGACCAAATCGACCGCTTAGGGGGTCATAAATATTTCACCGCGTTAGACCTGGCGTCCGGGTATTACCAGGTCCCAATGAGCAAAAATTCAATAGCGAAAACTGCGTTTGTCACACCAGCGACTTTCCAACGACTTATAAACGCAGTATTAGGCACGCTACGAAACTCGACTGCTTATACATACATCGACGACATAATTATACCAGCGACTACCGTTACCGAGGTAATAGAACGTTTGGAAAAAGTATTGGAAAAATTACGCGAACACAAGTTGACGCTTAAATTAAGTAAAAGTTCATTTTTGAAAACAAGCATCGAGTATTTAGGACGGGAGATTGGCGCGGAAAGCGTCAAGCCGGGACAGCGTAAAATCGACGCGGTATCATTAATCCCAACACCAACAACGGTCTAGGAGGTTAGACAATTTTTGGGATTATCGGGGTATTTTAGGAAATTCATTAGGGGGGACGCTACATTCACCTTTGACGACATTGTTTCGGAAGAATGTCTCGTGGAATTGGGGAAGGGAACACAACGAGGCGGTTACTAAAATTAAACAAATACTTACGCCGCGACCGGTGCTATATTGTGATGGGTTTTGGTAGTGAGGTCGGCGATTAATGCGAAACACTGATTTGACTATTTGGTGTATTGCGGAGCGAAAGAATGTTACAAGTTGGAAAGAAATACAGAGCGAGAGGCGACGTGTGAATCGTTACGGTGACTGACTGAGAGTGTTCTCCAGAGATCTGCAGCGGGGCCGCGCAGCGGTGGGCCTCGCTGCAGGTCTTTGTCTAAAAGTCCTGGCGTCAGCATTCGAGGAATGAGTGACCTCTTATAGGCGATAAGCGCCGTGGGACCGGATGTGATTCTATGAATTATAATATCAGAAAAATGTACAGGACGTTACACTTCCCCCCTTAGGAAAACGATGCTCCTGCGTCGGATTGATTCGTAAGAATTTGCAAAATGGGAACGGGTGCGAGCGATGGCTCGCTGTGGGTGTGTAGCGAATGATTTCGGGCGGTAGCTCGTGGGGTGTGTGTTGGGCAGTCACGAGCGGCAGCTCGTGTGGTGTCATCTGTGTGGCGGGCGGGAGCCTGCTGAGTCTTTCGTATGTCAGTTGTCTATTGCGTATGATGGTGTGTATTTATATCCAATTTGTGACGTATCCGTATGTAGTTGCGTTGGCCTGTGTTATGGGTGAGAATTTATGTCCAAATTTCCATTTTGTTTGATTATTTTCTGTAACATCTTTTAAATTTTCGTTAGTGTGATTGTTGTTAGTAGGTGGTGGGTGGTTATGAAAGGATGTGATGTGGGTTATTGATTAAAAAATTTCATAGTGTTGTATTGTTATACTTATTTTCGTAATTCGGTTTGTCCTTTTGATTTATTTCCTTTTCCTATTGTGTTTGTATTTTATTGCTTTTGTTCGTTCTATTATCCAGTTCTGTAGGTGTTGTACTATGTCCACATTTATTGGATATGTCCGAATGTATTTTTTGTTATAACTTTCCTGTAACAGTCTACATCTATTGCAGAGTTGGGGTAGGATAGAAGGATGTGGGTTGCTGGTGTTTGTGGACTTTCTGTGTGTTCATTAGAAATATTTTGTGAAAGTTATGTTGCTTTGACTTAAATGTTTTTATAAAAAGTGGTAGAGAAAGAGAAAGAGAAAAGGAGTGAGAAAAAGAAATTTGAATTGATTGTATGGTGTCGTGTGTACTACAGCGTGTGGTAGAAAAGGGTCTGAACATGTGACTTCTATTTTTCCAAATATGACAAGTGTTGATTTAAGTGGGTCATTTTATCGATTTCTTTTGCTTTTACGGTTACTGTTTCTAATTTGACTCGTGGTTATTGGAGATTATGTACAAGTTTAAAATTATGCGTTACTGATCCTAATTCTTAACCAAAAAGTTTGATTTGTTAATAATTGTATTTCTCGTTCTGTATTGCCATTTACGCGTTGGTCTAAATTTGCCTAATTGCAAATATATCGTGTATTTTCGACTTTGCATTCATTCAAATTTATTAAATTGAAGAAAGTCTCAAGCGTGGAATGTATTTTGAACTTTGCATTAATTTAAATTTATTAAATTGAAGAAAGTCTCAAGCGTAGAATGTTTTACAGATTGATAGATGTTCGTATGGTTTGTATGGTATGTTCCATTTCTTTTTATATGAAAATAATTACAAACTGTATTTGGGACTGTTTTTGTATTAATTGGGCACTCAGTAAAACTTGTTTTGGATTTAGAATTTGTGGGTGTATCTGACCGATTTTTGCAAAAAGAATAGCGAATATGAATTTGTTTGTGTCTAATTCCAATTCTGCCAGATCTTTATTAATCGGTGTTGTATTTTTTATAGTTTCTTGGTCATGCCGAAATGGGTGCGTTTGGTTTTTATGGACAAAAGTGTTGTCTACTTTTTTTTCAATTGTTTTCTTCTAATAACCTGATTAATTTTTTTCGTTTCGAAATTTGTCTTTTAGACCGAAATGTATGAGGAGACTTGTGGGTAGGAAGGGTTAAAGAGTATTATTGTGAATATTGAGAGAGTGAAAGCAAAATATGATTTGAAAGTAAAATATGAAACTATTATGAAAGCGAGTTGTCGATTTTTTTGTGTGCGTTTCCTTGGACATGCTGGGTCGTGGTTTTTTTTTCTTGTGTGGTCGTTCGTGGTCCTTTTGACGTGCCTGATTGTGGATCTGCTTATCATACAGGGTCGTGGTTCCTTGGACGTTCCAGGTCGTGGTTTCTGTGTAGCAACTGAATTTGTAGTGCTTATTGTGTGTGTGTCGGTGATCGGAAAGTGGGCTCGATATCCGGTGGTGCATGCTTATTGCCTGGTACTCTGCTCTCATTATTTTCCGTTGTTTTGGAAGAGATTTTTAAAGTGTTATTTTCACTTAGATTTTCAAAGCTTTGTACCACTTTTGGCAATTTATTGACGTCTGCGTTTATTCTGTCCGGCGTTTATTTACATGCACTGTTATCCGGCCGGGGTGTTAGGTGCAATTTTGAGATATTGCTCCGGTCAGGATAAGCTTGTCCAGGATGTCCTTGGATATGTTGTAGGGATCGTTGCCAATTAAGAGTTGGAACTCCGCGTACAAGTAAATGAAGTAACTTTATTTAAAATACTTATTCTATCACTCCTTCAAACGGCACTCAATCGTTCACTCCCGTTCGCGATTCCAAGAGCCTGCTCAAAAGCTAACTACTCTTGCTCCGTGTAAAATACAGAAAAGCTAGGGCGTCCGATTTGTACTTCGCTATCTACTAGCTGACCGTTTCTCTAATGATATCCTTACTATCAGTATTTCTGCCTGAATCTGGCGCGCGGGCCGGCGTCGCGTGTTTTATGCACGCGACGTTTTTCAGAAAATCGGAGTGGGGTTTTGGCCTAGCAACCGCCCAACTTTGGTTTACCTATGCAGTTTTTGTAAATCGTCCGAGGCCCATTCCCACGCGCTCTTCGCGCACGTGCCGTGGGCTCAGCGGTTTTCAGCGTTGCGCACGGCACGACCGGATGGTATACTCTTACAGATAAGGTGATTTCGAAGAATACAATGCTAGTGAGATATATCGCGAGAAATAGTGTGAAATAATAAAATGTTAGAGGATAATCTTAATTATGCGTTACGCGCGTATAACATCCCTCCCCCCTTAAAAAGAAAAATTAGTTCGCGAATTTTTCGACCAGCCACACACTCACTCATACATGCATTCTGATACAAATGTTTCCGGTACAATATATGTATAATCGTGTTCTTACTTGCTATGTTTGCTCGCTACATTTGTTATATGCTCGCGTGATTTTGATCTACTGCTGCTGCAGTGGTCGGGAGGTGGGGTATGTTTATAGTGGTTACGTGGTTATCCGGGTCCCTTTTGGGATTTTTAAACTTGTGGTAAATTAAATAGGCCGTGGTAAGTATTATTCCTGCGATTACAAGGTAAGTAGTAATACTTATTGGGTGCAATACTAGGTGTGAGGTGAGATTCGATTCGTCTATGTTGTCTAATTCTTTATTTACTTCTTCTAGGTATTTGCTAATGGAATTAATTTCGTGGGGGTGTTGAATAAGCTTTGTCATTTTGGTATCTTTCTTCAAATTAGTTATGTACGGAGAGGTTCTGCTGAAGTTAAAAGTTTCGTAGGTTAGATTGAACGATGGCGCGAAGTTGAGTTGAAAGTTTTGTGTTATGTAGCCTGGGGAGGTTAGGGTTAAATCTGCAGTCGTCAGGGTGCACCTTTTTTTGAGGGTTAGGATTCCCGACCCGAATAGCGTTTCGCGATATACGTTATGGTTTTCGCATTCTATCGAAATGTCCTCCGGTTTGTCCGCAACATAAATTAGAGAGGAGGGGTTATTCATTTGTAACCAAAGTGTTTTTTCAAGTATGAGGTGACGTATCTTGCAATTTTTGTGTAGTTTATTCGCATTGAAGTATAGCTGTATCTCACATGGGGCATATTCTCGTAGTTGGTATATGGGCATGACAGCATCGCATAGATAGGAATCTCCGATATGTTTCAGTTTGTCGAGTTCAAATTTTACGATGGAATAGGTGCGACTGTTTTTTGTAATTATTATTTTATCGTAATTTATTTCCACCGTGGAATAATGGGAGATGTTATCATAAAGTTTCGCGGGTACCGACGTGACTTTGTATAATTCGGAGGTTTCGGCAGTTATCAAAGGGATTTTGAGGAGAACGATTAAGTGTTCATTTGTGCTGTATGCCGTGACGTGACTAACCTTTTGTATTAAGTGCATGTTTGCTTCTGTTATGGGAATAGGGAAACTAGTACCTTCGGGGAGATAAGTCGTGGCGTTACGTAGCAAGGAAGTTATTTGGGTACTTGACATCACGTTAGGATGGATCATGCCTTGATGTAAGGTTGTTATGAATGTAATTAGATCACTAAAATCTGAGGTTAGTTCGTTGGTTAGTGCGGTTAGTGCGGTGAGGTGTTCGTTTAGGCTTTCACGTAAGTTCATGGACTGTATAGATCTGGTTAATAATGCTGAGGTATGTGTTAGGAGATTTGCGTTATGCGCAATTGCTTTATCGATATCGCTAAGGTGGAGTAATGTGGAATTCATAACGTGTAATTGCCCCTTTGGGACTTTAGCGAGGTGTCGTTGGTTTTCGTCCAGACGGTTTAATTCCTGGTGTATTGTTTGTTCGTCATCGGCATCCATTGTTCCGAACAGTGTTTTTGCTACTGAGCCTAACGCGTCAAACAATCCGCGACGTTTATCGGAATCGTGAAAGGTGTTGAGGTATTTTACCTGATTCTGGAGTTTTCCCAGGCGTCGCTGCATAATTTTGTCGAAATTTTGTACGGTAGATCTAAGGTCTTTATCTAAATCGATCATGTGACTGACTTTGAGAGTCTCGGAATAGTAATTTTCTAATTGGGCTACCCTTCGTTTCAGGGGTTGTAATTTTACTATAATCATTAATTTCCACGTATCGTGGATGTGAGTTACCTTCCCTATTTTCTCGTAGTGTATTCCCGGTTGATATTCCAAGAGCCGGTTCGAGTAGTCGTTATTCTTGGTGTACGTGTGCACGGCAAGCAAAGCGTAGGCGGTGGAGATGGTATACCTGTGAAACGTGTGTGCATATTTTTCTGGGTACTACGAATACGCGAAATGCTGAGTTAGCGTCTTCCCCTACTTCGTCCGACTCGGGTGGTTCGCGGTCGTCGCGGCCTGTTTCTTGCGTTAATTCGATTTGATCGTTAGAATGGGCAGGCAGAACTTACGAACACGGAGGTTGGCCGAATATGGCTTCGTTGTGAGTGTTCGTTTTCACACATTTTTTGTGTAATGCTTGGTGCAGTGTTTCGGTGGTATTAATCGGGTTGTGCTTTTATTTCGTTTTAGATGCTAATGCATCCCGATCGGCCAGGTTTCCTAAACCTGGCGAGGAGGAGAATTGTAGCTGCCTGTCGGAGGGGCGAACGATGGGCGCGTGGAGAGGTGTTTTCATGGTGGCCCGAATTCGACGCCTTCGAGTTATTGGCCCTCTTTGGCCTAGGCCCCTATGAGGACCCAGAAGTGTGGTGAACCCATTGTGAGTATTCATTTGTTCGCTTTGCCAGTTTTTCTCTGGTCCTGCCAAATAGGCCTTAGATAGATGGAAAATATATATATATATATTTCCCCCCTTTTTTTGTTTCAGGCCCGAGGATTTTGAAATCTATTGTAATATAATTTTTTATATTTTACTTATGGTGTTTAACCCAATTATTTTCCATTACAACCTGATCCCCGTTCCGCCCTTTTAGTTTTATACTCGCGATGCGCTAGCTGCTTAGGGTCAAGGGGTAACAATTATAATGATAATTTTTAAGGGCATTATTAGTATTATTATTATTATTCCTGCTTCGGTTCCAGGTAAGTATATATTTTTGTATTTTATTTTATTAATTAATTAACTAATTACTGGATTAAATTTGAATCTGTTTCTTTATTTCTTTATTTCTTTCTTTATTTATTTATTTATTTAATTTTCCACGAAGTGTTTGAGCCGGTTCACATGTACGCGTTGGGATCTCCGTCCCTTCTTTATTGTCGCGTTTACATCGGAGTGCATCGTGATTACGGTATACGGCCCTATCCATTGCGCTGACAGTTTTTTCGATCGGCCGCGTCTAACGGTTTCGTCGTTCATTAATACTTTATCACCGACGCGGAATTGTATCGTTTTCGCGTCGTGATCGTAATATTTTTTCGCCCTTTCTTTCGCTTCGCGTAGGTTTTCTTTAGCTATCTGGTGGGAGGTCCGGAGTCGTATTTTCAGTTCGTCTGCGTAATCGTCGTAATTATAGGAGGGTTTCGGCGGAAGGGTAAGCGCGGTAGGCAATTCGGCTCTTTTCCCGTAGACAAGTTCGAAAGGAGAGTAACCGGTGGAGGTGTGCGGGGTGGTATTGTAAGTGAACATAGCGTACGGAATCCATTCATCCCAATTATTCTGTTCGTCGTTTATATAATGCCGTAAATATTCTGCTAAAGTGCGATGTGATCTTTCCAATGCTCCGTTTGTTTGGGGATGGTATGCCGTGGTTTGGAGTTTAGTTATCTTGAGTAATTTACATATGTGTTTAAACGTTTCACTGAGAAAGTTGGTGCCTTGGTCAGTGAGTAATTTTGAGGGAATCCCGTATTCACAGATTATTTTGGTGGTAAATTCTTTCGCGATTGTCTCGGCTTCTTGGTTCGGAAGTGGTATGGCTTTGCTAAATTTAGTTAATCCGTCCTGAAATGTTAATAAATATTTATTTCCGTTATTAGTTTCGGGTAATGGCCCCACAATGTCCAGCGCGCATTTTTCGAAGGGTTGTTCCGGCGTGTCGGTGATTACTAGTGGCATTTTCACTTTTCGACTTAACTTATTTTTTTGGCACAGCGCGCATGACTTTATATATTCCTCCACGTCTCGTGTTATCCCTTTCCAATTGTGCCGTTCCCGAATGCGCTTGAGAGTGACATCTACTCCGCGGTGTCCTCCCAGGGGCGTGTCGTGAAATTCGTACATTATTGTTTTCTTTTCGTCCGTAGTAAGAATTCGTTCGTCAGTATCCGTAATGCATGAGTCATCGATCGCGGGGGCTATCTGATATGCTATCCTACTTAACGCATCGGCATTCGCGTTGCATTTGCCGGATTTATGGATTATTTCGTAGTTATATTCTTCCAATTTTATTCTCCACCTAATTAATCGTGAGCCGGGGTCTTTAACATTAAATAACCAAACGAGTGCTTTATGATCTGTTACGATTTTAAATTTTGTGCCGTACAAGTACGGTCGGAAGTGGTTTACTGCCCAAACTATTGCTAACAGTTCCTTCTCGGTGGTAGTGTAATTTCTCTCGGCCGGGTTTAGGGACCTACTCGCGTACGCGATTGGTTGGTCGTCGCCCGGAGTTCCTTGCGACAGCACTGCTCCGAGTGCAAGGTCGGATGCATCCGTCGTCACTATGAATTCTTTAGAGAAATCGGGGGGGGGGGGGTAGATTAGCAGAGGGGCGGTAATTAGCTTTTCTTTTAGTATTTCGAAAGCAGATTGTTGGTCATGAGTCCATTTGAATTCGGTTCCTTTAGTTAGCAGGGTTGTCATTGGTTTAGCGATTTTTGAAAAATGTTTTATAAATTTCCGGTAATATCCTGCAAGTCCTAAAAATGATTGGATATGTTTAGCTTTCGTGGGGGTCGGGAAATTTTTTACCGCGTCTAATTTAGAAGGGTCTGGTTTTATGCCCTCGTCGGTTATTTTATGCCCTAGGTATGTGGCTTCCTTTCTTAAAAATTCACATTTATCTGGTTGTAATTTCAGATTATGGTCCCTAAGCCGTTGGAATACCTCTACTAGTCTTTGATTGTGTTGGGTTAACGTGTTCCCGTGTATGACAATATCGTCTAAATAAACAAAACATTTTATTCCTTGTAAGCCGGCTAGGACAGAATTCATTAACCGTTGAAAAGTCGCGGGGGCGTTTTTCAGACCGAACGGCATCCGGTTGTATTCATAATGCCCATAGGGTGTGGAAAAAGCTGTTTTTTCCTTTTCGGATTCCCCCATGGGTATTTGGTGGTACCCTGAAGCGAGGTCGTAAAATATTTCGCGTTCCCTAATTGATCCAATATCTCCGTTATGTTTGGAATAGGGAAGGAATCGCCGATAGTAATGTCATTTAATTTTCGGAAGTCTACTACGACGCGTAGTTTGGGTTTTCCGGAAACGTCACCCTTTTTGGGTACTACCAGTAGGGGAGCGTTCCACTGGCTCTTACTTGTGCGAATAACCCCATCGTGAAGCATTTCTTTGACTTGTCTGTCAACCTCCTTTTTATGTACTTCTGGTAATCGGTAAGGACGGACGTTAATGGGTGAGCTATCTGTTTTTATCGGTATCTTGTGGGTCGTTGTTCGCGTACAGGTCAATGGTTCGTTTTCTAATTTGAATATGTCGCAAAATCGTTCGCAGTGCTCGAAAAGGCTTTGTTTTTCTTCCGTGTTTAGGTGTTCGGTGCGTAACAGTTGTTTTACCCGTCGCGCGCGCTGTGGTATCGCGTTGTAACTCGCGTGTGTCGATAAGGAGTGCAAACGTAGTTCTGAGTCATCTTCGCGGGACGGAATGGGTGTTACGCTGACTATTGGAATTTTTATCGAACGTTCGCGTTCCGTGGTGTTCAGAATGCTTAGGGTGCATTCAAAATTTTGTGGCCTTACTAGGCAATTTCCTATAAAAAGTCCAGGTTCCAGTTCGTGTTTTTCGACAATGCCTTCTGCATTATTATTTGTCCTAGCCATGATTATTGTTTCGGACCGGGGTGGTAATTTTATTTTTCTGTGTGATTCTTTAGCGGGAAACGTTTTCCATACGGTGGTTCCTAGTACAATTTCGTGTTTTAGACAATCTATTCTAGCCCCATACTTAGTAAGAAAATCTATTCCTAATAATCCCTCGTATCGGATCGGAAATTCGTTGGGTATGACGTACAAGGTGTGTTTGACCCTGTCGTTACCGATTTGGATGTGTCCCTCTAATTTCCCTATAGTTTTTAGTTGCGTACCCGTGGCTCCTGTGATGGGAGTTTCGTCCGGGTGAATGAATACGTTTTCCTGTATATTTCGCCGTTTGATTAAACAGATTGACGCGCCCGTATCTACTAGCATCCTAACGTTACCAGTTCGCGTCTCCCGTAGTGGTAGGTTAGTTACCCGGAGGCTATCGTTCCCGGAGTGCGAGAGACTTATCTCGATAACGCGGCGCTCTCGCTCCGTCGCGTCTCGTCCTCGTTTTCCGAATTGCTGGTGCTTTTTACTGGAATGATTGCTACATGACGTAGGGGCTCGCTCTGCGGGGGTGTGTTGCTTCGTATAAACGGGGTCGGGCTCGGATTCGAGGTGCACGCGGTGGGGGTGGGAGTGCGCGGAGCACCGGCGTAGTGTAACCGCATTCGGTTTTGTCGTGGCCCTCCATTTTACAGACAAAGCAGTATTTTTCCATAAGGTTTATGGACCTTTCTCGCGGCGGGGGAGGTAGCGAGAATCGGTTTGCGTAGCGACTCACACGGCAGGCATCTCCCGTATGCCCTGACCTCCCGCATTTTCGGCAAATAGGCGGTCGTACCGGTGGAATATTCCTCCCATTTACCGCGGGGTAGGTTCGCGGATAGCTACGGGGTGGTGGCCCGGAAGGATTCTGTACGGGGGGCCTAGGAGCAGGGTACCGCCGGGCTTCCTCTTTGGAGGCCTCGGAAATCGCTTCTCGGAGGGACTGACCCGTTTTCCAACGAACGTAACCACTGATGTGCTGATCCCGTAAACCTAACACAAAAACTTCATGCGCCTGTTGTAGAAAAAGCTGTTTTCGTGCGGCGTTGTCCGTGGGGGTAAGGAAGGGGTCCGTAATCGCTGCGACTAGCTCCGATACTAAACTTTGGACCCTATTTCCGAATTCTCTTGCGGTTTCTCCCGGTCTCTGTCGGGCGTGTGCTAATTCTCCTTGCAGATGAATGACCGATTTTCTATCCCCGACCCGGTCTTCCAAGTCTAGCCGAAATTCCTCGAAGGAATTATAATGTCGGTTTTCGAAAGCATCTAGGGCTTCTCCGTCTAATTTTGTTTTTAGAACGGCTTGTAATAGGTATATACGCTGGTCGGGTGCAACACCGTCAAAAGCATACGTGCAGACAGTTAGGAATCGCTTTCTGGGTCGCCTGGTGAGTTGCGTCAAGGTAGGAATGGTTTGGAGCGCGTCCTTGGGGTTAACGAACCCGTCGGCGGGATTGTGATAGGTTCGTTCGAATGGGTGACTTTCGCGAGGTGCGTTATAGTCGGGAGTAATTTGGAATCCGTGTGACCGATCGTGTTCCTCCCGACGATCGCCGTAGGTGGGCGCGGGGTTGGGTCGCGGTCCTTGTGGGGTGTCGCGTTCGCGGTATGTTGCGAATTCAGTTTGTAGCCTGGCTAATTGTGCGCGTAGGGACTCGATTTCTCGGTCGACTTCGCTAGGTGTAGGGTTTCGCGAAGTTTGACCTTGAGCGTGGTCCATGTTACCTCGGGAGGCGTAATATTCTTCGGGGTCGAATACGCTACTGTCGTATGACGTAAGGGAAAAGGTTCTTCTGTCGGAAAGTCGACTAGGGGTCCGTGAGTTGACGGGGCTATCGATAAGGTCTTCCTGGTCGTTGACGTCTGGTAGGTCGGGGAATGGATTATCGTCTAATGGGGAGCGGTTTACAACGGTGTTAGTGTCAGAGTCGGGCGAGAAAATAGATGCTAGGTTTCGCCTTGCGCTCTCACTTATATCTCTTAACGCGCGTTCGGCGATGTCGACAGAGCTTCCTGGAAGCGGTTGTCGAAGGGCTTCGATACTAAGACGCGCGGGAGGGGAGTGTAACCAACTAACGTTAGGGGTTCGGCCCGGTACGTTCCTCCCTTCTGACATTAACGATTTTCAAGAGGGAAAACGCGGTGTTTGGTTATTTTTGATGCGCTCGCTCGAGTATGTTGTGACTTACAGTATCGCTCGCATTGTTGTCGTCGTCGTCTGTCGCTGTGGTCCTTATCGCCGTACGAGTTGTCGTAGGTCAGTCTACCTCTCCGGGTGCTGATAGCGGCGTCAGGAAAGTATCCACTGGACTGGTTCGAATAGGGGCCCCGTTGCTCTGTCGCTTAATCGTTCCTGGAGGCGTCTTCTTCTCTTTTTCTGGGTTGTTTTTGGTTTTTCCGACTGCGTGGCTTATTATTTATTCTTCTTATTTATTTCTTTGTTTATTTGTACCTTTTGCCGACTGCGTGGCTTATTATATATTCTTCTTATTTAACCAATACTTTCTTGACAGTATTGTTGAATTTCAGGCGTTTGAGTATTCAGGCGTCCTTCACTGTTGTACGTTGGCAGATCCCACCGCTGCCACCAATTTGTTATCCGGCCGGGGTGTTAGGTGCAATTTTGAGATATTGCTCCGGTCAGGATAAGCTTGTCCAGGATGTCCTTGGATATGTTGTAGGGATCGTTGCCAATTAAGAGTTGGAACTCCGCGTACAAGTAAATGAAGTAACTTTATTTAAAATACTTATTCTATCACTCCTTCAAACGGCACTCAATCGTTCACTCCCGTTCGCGATTCCAAGAGCCTGCTCAAAAGCTAACTACTCTTGCTCCGTGTAAAATACAGAAAAGCTAGGGCGTCCGATTTGTACTTCGCTATCTACTAGCTGACCGTTTCTCTAATGATATCCTTACTATCAGTATTTCTGCCTGAATCTGGCGCGCGGGCCGGCGTCGCGTGTTTTATGCACGCGACGTTTTTCAGAAAATCGGAGTGGGGTTTTGGCCTAGCAACCGCCCAAACTTTGGTTTACCTATGCAGTTTTTGTAAATCGTCCGAGGGCCGTTCCCACGCGCTCTTCGCGCACATGCCGTGGGCTCAGCGGTTTTCAGCGTTGCGCACGGCACGACCGGATGGTATACTCTTACAGATAAGGTGATTTCGAAGAATACAATGCTAGTGAGATATATCGCGAGAAATAGTGTGAAATAATAAAATGTTAGAGGATAATCTTAATTATGCGTTACGCGCGTATAACAGCACGATGTTTAGAAGGGGATCTAAAATTCGGTTCCACAGATGGTAGTGTGGTATTATCTCTGATATTTTGTGGCGTTTGTACTGATGGTGACCATTTTTTAGGCGGAGATCTGAAATTTGGTTCCACAGGTGATATTGTGGATTGATCTCCGATATTTTCTTCCGTATGTGGTGACAGTGACCATTTATGTGTGTGTATGTGTGTATTCTCGCAATTTGTATTTTTCCGATGTGTATCGCGGTCTTCTGCCGCTGCGCTGCTACTTTTGTTCTCCTGTGTGTACGTATCTCCAGGGTGACCGTCCGGTAGATGTGTGCGTAACTGTGGAGTTGTTCTTGTAGCGTGTGCGCTGCCTTGTGACGTAGTGTTGCTAGTCGTGTTTTCCCGTGTGCGTGTATCTCCAGAGTGTGCGTTGCCGTCTGTGAGCGGATAAATACGTCGCTGTAGGGCGTGTGCGTCTGGTAGATGTATGCATGACTGTGGGAGTGTGCTGCTAGCGTGTGTGCTGTGTTCGTTTGTTGCGAGAATGTTCTCGTTTTTCCTGTATACTTTGCGTTTGGTCTGATTATCTGTTTGTGAATCCTGGTCCGTTGTGCCCTTTGTGCGTTTTCTGGTCGTTTTCCATTGTATCTGTTCGGCTTCGTCGCTTGACGATGATATGTCGCGGTTGCTCTCATCTATAGTGTGTGTGGTGTTTTGTGCCCTCTCGCTCGCTCTTGTGTTGTCGTTGTGTGGTTTCTTATTTGTGTCAGCGTCTGTTTGTGTTTTCGTTTCGATGGGGATGTGTGGTCTTTTCTGGGGTGTTGGGACAAGATTTAATTTTCCGGATTCGTGACGAATTTCGAAATCGTAGTCGTTTAATAAAATTGGTCTTTGAATAGTTTTTTGTTTTAAAACATCAAATGCATTTTGTGTTTCATCTATCTGTTTGTCTTTTGGAATTGGACAATCTTTAATGGCATCAATTATATTTAAATTCGGTTTTACTTCGTGTTTATTAATTGTGTGGCCTAAATGCGTAATTTCTTCTTTTTTTAATTGACATTTATCAGTCTGTAAAGTCAGTCCAGCTTTAGTCGGTTCATTTTCTATATGGTGAGATTTTATCGCGTGTTCCGAAAGTGTGTTTGCGTAAATTGCAATATCGTCGAGATTTTGGTTAGGAAATTTTTGTAGCGCTTTCCGGGGTTGCTTCACGCCGCGCTTTCTCGTGAAGCGGTGGTCAAGTTTTTTTAAATGTTCATTACTGTACGAATTCGTTGGAAAATTTGTATATGATTCATTTCCCTGTCTGTCGCGTGAATTATTTCTGTTTCTGTCTAGTGGATCGTCTCTGTGTCTACTGTCATATGAATGCCTGTCGTATGAACTGTTTCTAAAACTGTCGGGTGAATCGTTTCTGAATCTATCGCGTGAATTATTCCTATATCTGTCGTGGGAGTCATCCCTGTATCTGTTGCGTGAATTATGTGTGGACCTGTCGTATGAGTAGTCGCTGGAATATTTATCTCGTGAATTTTCTCTGCGTCTGTCGCGTGAATTTTCTCTAAGTCTGTCGGATGAATTGTCTCTAAATCTATCGCGTGAACTATTTCTGTAGTTATTGTGTGAATTATGTGTGTACTTGTCGTATGAATAGTCGCTCGAATGCCTGTTTTGTGAATTGTCTCTGTGTCTGTCTCGCGAATTATCACTGTATCTGTCTCGGGAATAGTCGTATGAATATCGGTCGCGTGAATCTTTTGTATGTTTGTCATATGAATTTTCTCGGTATCTGTCGCGTGAATAGTCGTTTGAATACCGCTCGCGTGAATTACTTCTGAATCTGTCGTGTGAATTTTTACTGCATCTGTCGCGTGAGTTGTTTCTGTATCTGTCGCGTGAATTGTATCGGTCCCGTGAATCGTATCTATCGCGTGAGTTTTGTCGATAATTATTGCTGGAATATCTATCTCGTGAATTGTTTCTATATCTGTCGTTCGAATTGTCTCTGTATGCATTGCGTGAATTATTTCTATATTTATCGTGTGAGTCATATAGGTCCCGTGAATTATCTCTGAATCTATTGCGTGAATTATCTCGGTATCTATCGTTTGAATTATATCGGAATCTGTCGTTTGAATTATATCTGTCGCGTGAATTTTGTCGGTTTCGTGAACTGTGTCTATATAGGTCGTATGAATCGTTGTAATGGTCATGGTGTGGGTTATTATGCTGTTTTTCATTATTAAATTTTGATTGGCTGCACTCTAACGTCGAATGTCAGGGAAGTTTGTGAAATTCGCGATATTTTTCAGATAATTCCGTGAAATGTACTTTTGCGCGGGGGTGTTCGTGGGGATGCATTTCTTTACGATTTTGATGTAACAATTTACGTTTATGAATTTCGTATTCAATAGTATGGGCCTGATCGATTAAATTATCTAATGTTTGTTTTGTTTGTGTTAACATGTGCGTGCCAATTTCGATGGATAATCCTCTAGTGAAAGCTTTTTTTACTTTTTCTTGTTCTTCTTTAATTCGTGCGTCGAGAAATGGTCGCTTTTCTGGATTATTGTGTACTTCTGTTAATCTATCTATTATTCGTTTAGATATTTCTTTTATACGTGTTGCAAATATAATTACCGATTCATTCGTAGTTTGATAAGCTAAATTTAATTCTGTTTCTAAATCGTGACACATCTAAAATTTTTCCGAATGCTTTTTTCAGTTCTTTTAAAAGTGCTTCTAAGGTTTCTGGATTTTTATTATCCGCTATCGAAAGTGCTGTGCCGCTGAGTTTATAAGGTATCATGTTCAAAAATTTCTGCTTGTCTTCCGGTGACAGTGCTTTATTGGCTCTATTGCAAGATGAAATAAAATTCTCTACGGGTATATTTTTCCCATCAAAAGAGGGTATCACGTTATAAACGTCGCGGAAAGTAATTGTAGGGTTAGCCATTGTTTCTATGTGCGGTGTTTCGGTTAATATGTCACTTAGTCGTATGAGCGCAATTTTAGATTATTTTAAATTAACTGTTTGGCAAGAAAACGATAGAATTTGTCAATTTTCACGGTTCACATGTACAAACAAAATCGCTTATGAGATGCAAAAATGTCACGAATTCAATTTTAATAGTGTAAATTACTTACTGTAGTATGATGAGAAAAGTGCGTGTCATGAATGTGTGTCTAGTCCGGTTTTCGTATGCCTGTTGTCCTTTGATCTGTTCTGTTCTGTCTTTTCCTGTCCTGTTTGTTTTATTCGTGCGTGTCTGTCCGGTCCTGTCTTCGGATTTGCGGGACGAAAAACGCTGCCACCAATTTGTGATGGCAGAAGTGGGATGCGACGTTTGTACTTTTGTCCTCGGAGTCGTAGGACGAATACCGCTGCCACCAATTTGTGATGGGATTTGGTAGTGAGGTCGGCGATTAATGCGAAACACTGATTTGACTATTTGGTGTATTGCGGAGCGAAAGAATGTTACAAGTTGGAAAGAAATACAGAGCGAAAGGCTACGTGTGAATCGTTACGGTGACTGACTGAGAGTGTTCTCCAGAGATCTGCAGCGGGGCCGCGCAGCGGTGGGCCTCGCTGCAGGTCTTTGTCTAAAAGTCCTGGCGTCAGCATTCGAGGAATGAGTGACCTCTTATAGGCGATAAGCGCCGTGGGACCGGATGTGATTCTATGAATTATAATATCAGAAAAATGTACAGGACGTTACAATATTGTTCCAATACACGGACGACGGGGTACAGTATCGGACAGTGATGGAGTCCCAATGGTGATTAACAATACTATTACGAAACCCTGTCAGTGTGTTTGCTTTCGCACTTTTTCGAGGCCACTTGAGAAGAGCCGGCACCCTGTGGATCTCGGTAGGCCTTGTTCATACCCGGGACTGCTATGGACTACTTCCTCGTTCGAAAAAACCGACTTCGCCGCGTAAGACCTCTCTTCCTCCCTCGCTCCCTCACAGTCACTCCAGGTAAGAGCACATCGACGAGGGCCTGCGTGGTTGTATTCCGACTACCACCACTCTATACTCGGTGAGGGTTACGCTGGCAGGCCTCGCTTATACGCCTTTTCTTTCCTTCCTTAAAGGTAGAGTTAATTACGAATTAATTATTTAATTTCATTATGAAATTTCAATGCTATTTTATTGGATATATTTCAATTCATTATCTTTACCGATGATATCAAGTTCATGAAACCTTCCTTCTCCTCTATCGCTCCCTCGCGATCGCGGGACCTGTCGCAGATTACCGTCGGGGCTACCGCACTTCTACACTCGGGGAAGGTAGGGCCCGCTATACGGTGCGCCCTCCTCGATTCACTGGTGATTAATTTAATTACGAAATTGATTATCTGTTCACGAAATGAATTATTTAATTTGTGTTTGTGGGGCCGATACACGCCGCGGAACGCCGACGTAAGGGTTTCTACCAAACGTGACTATCGTATGGGTCATTAGGACCCCTAATAAAATCTTAAACTTACGATGTCTACTATGCAGGGTCTCCATACCTCCATACCTAACATCGGCAATTTACCGTGAAGCACGTGTTAAGTTATTTCGCAAGCCTTCTTCCACGGGGAGAAAATGGCAGTTTTGCATTTTATTATTATTTACAGCTTCCCTTTCCCACTAACATTTTTTCCCCGTTCCTGTCGACTCCGCTTTTACTCATTTCCGTATTTACCTTCGCCACGGTTAACACGGGTGAAAAAGTGAAGAGTTCTGTGGAAAGTGCGAAGGTCCGAAAAAGTGTTCGATATGTCGGAGAAATATACGAATCTCGACGAGGCAACGCGTGGGATGATCATTGGTGCGTGGAAGTTCGGTGCCTCTGTTCGGAATATCGCAACCGAGATCGGTTGTTCGACGAAGGCGGTCCGGCGTTGGATCGCCAAATTTCAAGAAGGTGGTGTCGCCTCCCTAAGGGATCATCGAAACTTGCCGCGGCCGCCCCAGAATCACCACTCCAAAGCAAGACACTGCTATCGTCAACTATATAGTGGAAAACACATTCCACAGCTCTGCTGATGCTGTGAGTGCCCTGGGGTTGTCTGTTTGCGACAAGACAATGATCAGGTAATATAGAACATTTTCAGAATTCAAAATTTCAGTGGAACTAGTTCTAATAAATTTCGTAATCTTTTTATTTTGGGTTACAGCTAATACGTGCCTGACAGTAAATTGATAACGTTGGAGAGGTATGAAGCCCCTGCATAGTAGACATCGTAAGTTTAAGGTTTTATTAGGGGTCGTAATGACCCATACATGACGTTTGGTACAAACCCTTACGTCGGCGTAAGCTAAGCATCGCTATCCTATGCATTAGGATTTCTCCGAGCTACATGTATGCGAAAAACTGCCATCTATTTGCATGTCAGCACTGACAACATAGCACTTTCTGATAATAGCCAAGGAATTGGGGGAATTGTGGAATGTTGTAAATTGCGTAGCAGCTGTAGATGGCAAACACATATACGCATATTTTGCTCGGGCAAAAGCGGTTCCCAATTCTTTAATTACAAAGATTTTTTCTCCATTGTTCTGCTAGCATTTGTCGAAGCAAAGTACAAATTTTTATAAGGGGATATAGGTTCGTATAGTAAAGAGCGAGATAGCGGGCATCGTCGGGAAATCGAATGTAGGAAAATTAATAAAAAGTGAGGAGTTCTACATATCTTCCTCCGAGGCAACATGGAGAAAACATTGAATTGCTGTATGTTGTTGTCGGAGACGAAGCGTTCAAATTATCCAACCATATGATGAGACCGTATACGAGAAGCGATGCTCGCGTGGATAAAAAGAAAGCAATCTTTAAATATAGACTTTCGCGTGCGAGAAGGGTGTCCGAAAATGCTTTCGCCCAGTCAGGTGTTTCGAATTTTGTATACACCCATAGCTGTCAAACGCGAGGTGACAGATACGTTGGTGATGACAGTATGTTGCCTTCATAGCATGCTGCGAGACGGTTTTCTTGACGAGAACAATAAAAGCCACTACGGTTTATCCAATTCAGAACCACCCAGGGATAACTTGGTACCTGTAGGTGCTAGGGATGGTTTCGCAAATGTTGACGACTTTGGAGTTAGGGAGCAGTTTACGGAGTATTTTAGTAGTAACAGTGGCTCGGTGTCGTGGCAAGTGAGGCAGGTATCAAGAACCGATCGGCCGGAATAAATTGTGGTAAAAGATGTGTAGTAGGGTCGTTCTAAAAAAATGCATGTTTTTCCCGAACGGCCGTGGTGCTAAAAAATTGCCTGCTATTGTAAGAAGAAATTTTACGCAAAAAATTCGAAAATGGATCTCATCTCCCGGTCTCGCACCGTACTAAAAGTTTACAGAAATTGGAAAAATTAATTGGAATAATATTTTGTTGTGCTTACTTTATGGTTCAATAAATTTAAATAAATTAAAGCGTTATTATTTCAATCTTACCCGATTTCGGATAACAAGTTTTAATTTATTTGACTTTATTGAACCATAAAGTTAGCACAGCAAAATATAACGCGACGATCGTAGAATACCAAATGATATTTACAAAATTACGAGGAATGTTCAATTTTGCCAATTTCTGTAAACTTTTAGTACGATGCGAGACCGGGAGATTCCAAACAATTTTCAAATTAATTGCGTAAAATCTGTTCTTACAATAGCAGGCAATTTTTTAACACCACGGACGTTCGGAAAAAAAAATTCATTTTATTTGAACCCGACTATGTAGGATTTACAGTAGAATGGATGGACTGATAGAAATGTATACAGAACGTATTGTAGAATGTATTGTGAAATGTATATAGAATTAATTAATGTGTCGTCGAGAGAGGCGAGCGGATAGTCAGTGGCGTCCAGCGTTTGAACGTTTGTTATAATTAATTAAAATTTTTGTGTTATATGAGCACCCTTAATTCACAATTTAATGTCCTTGCAATTGTAATAATATATAATTTTTTACTCACATGGTCGTTTCAATATTGCTCCAATTTCCATCCATATGTTGCTCCGGATATTACAATCTTTGTAACACTGGTGCTTGGCATCGTATAGACTGGGGTGGTCACGTACTAATTCAATTAATTTCGAATCCTCCATGTCAATTACACAGAAAATATTTCACAAAAAAATTTTTAAACGTGTATATTCTAATTTGAGAATATTTTAGGATTTCAGCTGATCAATATCCGTGCGACTCGTTTCAATAGTACTTTTGAACTTACTAATTACTTTGCGAAGACCTCCTTCACCCCATTGTAGCAGAAATCGCTACCTTTTCGGCCTTGAGGTGAGAGGTCCTGACTCCGTCGCGACGCCCTGAGTTTTTCATCCTACGTGGGGTGGGTTGGGGGGGGTGTGAGGGGGGCGGGGGGAGGGGGGGAACACCTTGCAGCCGGCCGTTTCGCCGCCGGGCCATCTCTCCACCAAAATTAATACAGCGTGAATGAATTGTACGTTGGCCGTATCACCTTAACGCCCGAATGTTAATGCATAATTGGCAAAGAAATACCGCGCTTATTGCAACATCCTTCCGGATAAATTGCGAATAACAAATTTATGTTTTTAGGAAAATTGAAATGTCTATGCAGAAAGTTAGTTGGTTTATACAGGGTGTCCCGTAATTGGTGTAACACCGGGAACTGGGGGGTAGCTGGGGTGATCTGAACTACTTTGTCCTTTACCAAAATGTTGGTCGCGCCTGCGTTTTTGAATTATTAACGAAAAACGCTGGCCAACCAGAGCGCGTAAATCGCGCGCTCGACCGCGAGAGCGTTGTCTCTGGACCGCGCTCGACCGTAGCCGTGAACAAACGCACTGGCACAGCGTGGATATCGAGGTAAGCGTACGGCAAATCGTATACGTTGTTATCACAGATATTTAATTTACCATCACGCAAGATTTTACAAGAAATGTTAAAACAAATTAATTTGCTTCCTGGCATTAATCAGTTTTTATTTAAACATCTGGAGGAGCAAGCCGCCCAGATGAATCCAAACGATAGAATCTGTTTTTTGATGTGGGATGAAGTGGCGTTACAAGCACACCTTGATTACAATGCCACTTCAGACAGATTCATTGGGTTGGAAGATAATGGAATTACCCTATCAGATAAAATAGCAGACACTGCTGTTGTTTTCTTGATACGTGGGATAAAGAGAGCATGGAAGTTGCCACTGGCCTTTTATTTCACGGATGGGCAAACAAAGTCAGATGTACTAATTACATATATCAAGGACATACTGCAGAAACTTGCTTCTACAAGTTTAGAAATTGTAGCTACAATATGTGATCAAGGCTCATCAAACGTGAGAGCCATTAACGCAATGATGGCAGCCGGCGGGCGTTCCGGTAAGTTCCTTATATTCTGACGATACAGGTTGACAGATGACAATAAATAATAACATTAAATTCAATTTTTTTAGATGGTATTATACCGTTATACGGGTTCAATATAATTCCACTCTTCGATCCGCCACATTTGATCAAAGGCATTAGGAACAATTTACTCAATAAAAATTTAGAAATAGAAGTGGACAATACGAAACTTCCGAAGCAGCGCAGATTTGCATCCTGGGCAGTTGTCAAAGCGGCCTACGAGTTCAGCCACATCGATTGTCCTATGTTCTGGCCATTGCCAAAAATCACAGATGAGCATATTTATCCGAACTTGATTAAAAAAATGCGGGTCAAGAATGCGGTACAAGTTTTAAGCCAATCAATGGGCAGATTCATCGGTTACACCACGTACCTGCCAGGTAAATTTCATATATGTAACTTAATTTCATTTTAATTTGAACTAAGTCATAACTTTCTTATGCCCAATATGCAAATTTGTTTCAGGGCAAATGATATCAACCAGTGCCGGCATATCCATTGAAGGTGGTCGGGCAACTGGCGAGGCGTTATTATTTTTTAATGATGTATTCGACTCAGTCAACGGACAGGGAAAAGAGGGTGACGTGCCATTGCGTTCGGCAGTATGTCAAACGTCCAGGCACCAGGAGTTTTGGAAAAGCGCCATTAAAAAATTAGAAAAAATGCGGTTCGTCAAGCCAGAAGACCATACTCCGACGAAAGGATATCTATGTATAAAAAACTGGATTCTTACTTTGCAAGGGTTCCAAAAATTAACTGCTGTCCTGGAGGAAAAAGTAATTCGAAGATTCATCCAGCGCAATATTAACCAGGATCCCCTTGAGAATTTTTTTGGATGCATAAAGGCACTTGGTTGCAGGAATAACAAGCCAACCTGCTTACAATTTATTGGCAATTTCAAAACGCTACTATTAAACAATTTAACGTCGCGGAGGACTGCAGGAAACTGCGAAAGGGTCTGCGACGGTAATTTACTATTCTCCTTGCGGGATTATATTTATAATTTGGAAGAAACTGTAGAAGAGATTCAACGTCCGAGACAAGACGAGTATTTATGTCCAATATTATTAACTGATACTGAGGTGGATAACACCTCCAACTCTGAACAGGTAGAGGTTGCTAACAGAATCATACGCACTATCAAAATGGGAGAAGGAGTGGCGGATTGCAGTAACTGCGAACTTGCGCCGCATGCAATAGAAAAGAACTACAGACAGGCGATGCAGTTATGCAGTGAACAAATCTTATTTGCATACAGTAAACGTTCATTAGTAAAAACAATTTTGTGGTCGTCTATGATTACAAATATAAATACCACCGACTTTGGCTGCACAGCACATCGGTGCAAAAATATGCAGGTATTTGTGCAGGAAGTCGCAATGGCTTTCATCAAAAGATGGTTGAAAAAAATTAACGCCATCATTTTGGGAAAATTACACAATTTCGACAAGCATAACAAAATAGAAAATATGGCGCATATGAAATGTTATAAAACAAAAAATAAAAAAAGGATTTTCAAAACGTATAACTTTTGTTTTTACTTAGAATTAAGTTCCCCTGTAATCCAGCAAGAAGGTAGTGCACAAGGAAATGACATAGGTTTTCACTATTTACGGCCACTGTGTCGTAAATAGTGAAAACCTCTGTCATTTCCTTGTGCACTACCTTCTTCATAGCACGCTTTTTATACAGTGTGCAGTTATTGAAATTATAATATTTGAGAGGTGTCTCAGACCAATATCGGTCAAAACATTGGTCCTTCGAGCCGGATGGGAATATAATTGTGGAAAGGATACGACCACGTGTTAATTGCGCAATATTACTTGGAGACAATGGAAGTCGATACATAATTACGAGAATTGGATCAGAGCGTGGACGAATAATTGAGTGTGCTATTACGTAGAAAAAAGGACACGGGTGAGATTATAATACGCCTCCTATATTATCACGCCGTAGCTCTCGCTCGCACCTATTACGCCATCCTGTTCTACGACGCCGTAGCTCTCGCTCGCACCTATTACGCCGTCCTCTTCTGCGACGTAGCTCTCGCTCGCATCTATTACGCCGTCTCACTCTACGACGTACGGCCTCTCGCTCACATTATTGTCGAGCCATCGCTGTCCACATTTAAGATTGATCTTCATTGACTTCCGAACGAGGTTTGCTGCTTGACAACACGAGAACACCTTTCGTCGTAGCTGATTGTGCAATCATCATTCGCTTCGCAGACGATTCATGAGAAGACAGCTCCCACTCATAAACCAAGGAGCGCTTGTCGGTCTCGTAAACGAAGAGGAGAACAAATATTTGTATCGTATCTTTTTGGATATTGAAGTGATACGATCACACAAACGATAGTATATATGATTGATTAATGTAATATAGAATTATCTGTATCACGTGAGTACCGTATATATTTTATATTATTTCTTAGTGACCAGTAACTCTGAACGTACATCTCATTATGGCTAACCCAGCTGCAGTTAAACTACGAGGTCCAATTAAGGCTAAATTGACAGCGTTTGGTAATTTTATTGATAATGCGACAGAAGATGAGTGCAAACGTGCAGAGTTACCAAGTCGAATTGAAAAGGTAGAACTGTTATGGACTGAATTTGATAATATACAAGGGCAAATAGAAGATGTCGACGATTCAGCTAATCAATTACATGAACGACAACATTTTGAGGACTCGTACCATGCTAAGATAACCAAGGCTAAGGCATTATTGCCAACGGTAAATCAAGTTGCGCCAGTCATTGCTACCTCAGTTGCATCAAGTTTGCCTGATCGTCCACATGTTCCTATGGCGGTTAAATTACCTAGCATATCATTGCCTGAATTCAGTGGTCGATATGACCATTGGATTCCATTTAAGGATTTATTCGAATCGCTTATTGATAATAATGCATCGTTAGCTCCTATACAGAAATTACATTATCTGAGAGCCTCACTAACTGGTGAAGCAGCAAAAATATTAAGTTCTTTAGATTTATGCCATGACAATTATGCAATTGCCTGGAATTTATTGGAGCAAAGATTCGAAAACAAGAAACTAATAGTTCAACACCACATTCAAGCGTTACTTGATTTAACCGTCATCACAAGAGAATCATATATTGCGTTGCGACAATTAATCGACGATATTATGCAGCATACTCAAACTTTAATAAAGTTAGGTCAGCCGGTGGACCATTGGGATACATTAATTATTCACATGCTTGTACCTAAATTAGATAAAGAGTCCCGGAGAGAGTGGGAGTCGAAACGGTCCAACATTGAGAATTTTCCCACTTTGCAAGAATTCATAGACTTTCTAACGCAGAGAAGTGCCTTTTTGGAATCACTTATGGGTACAGGTACATCATTACATTCACTAGGGAACCGGAAGATGTGTAGTTCGAACAATAAGGGCATTCATACAGGTAAACTGAGTTCCCATGCTTACTTGTCCACGGATCTGAGTTGCTCTTTCTGTCAGAGAAATCATAAAACACAGGAATGCAAAACCTTTCAAGGTTTAACGGCATTAAATAGATTCACAGAAGTTAAGTCGAAACGATTATGTATTAAATGTCTTAAAGCTTACCATGGCCGAAATTGCAAGGCACCAGTATGTAAACATTGTGGGGGGTACCACCACACCTTGCTACATTTTGATAAGGGTTCACAAGGTGTCGAAACCAACAATAACGACATGTGTTCTAAGAATCAGCTACCACCGCCACCACAAATCTTACCCAGTAACTCTCAGTTGCCAAGTACAACAAATGCTAGCAGTCATTTTCCATCGTCATTAAGTCACTGTACGACACATAGAACATCGCAAGTTCTACTCTCGACCGCAGTTATCACCATCCGCGATATATATGGCACTCCTCACAAATGTCGGGCGCTTCTGGACAATGGTTCACAGTCAAATTTCATGACTCGCGAATTAAGTAATCGTTTGCAATTACATAAGAACTCTGTAAACACTGTCGTTTTAGGCATAAGCGAAGTTCCCTTAAATACATCAGAAGGAGTTCACGCTACCATTGAATCGCGATACAATACTTTCAAAACTAACGTATCATTTCTCGTTGTGGAAAAATTAACTGAGACCTGTGGTTGAGATTACGGCAAAACAATTCTCGGTGCCTGGTAATCTTACATTGGCCGATCCCACTTATCATGTACCAGGGAACATAGACGTATTGTTAGGTGCTTCCATATTTTGGAACGTTTTGCGGGCAGGAAAGATATTGTTGTCAAGGCATCAACCGGTTCTTCATGACACGGAATTCGGTTGGATAATTTCAGGAGCATTAGAGGCAACATATCCATGCGATAATACAGTACGTTCGTACCATTCCGTGACAGATGTAACATTAAATGAACACGTGGAGAGATTCTGGAAGGTCGAAGAGGTAACTCAACCCCCACACTTATCGTCAGAACAACAGAACTGCGAGAAGCACTTCCAGAATACCTATAAACGAGATACGGATAATAGGTTTGTTGTTCAATTGCCACTAAGGCACCCTATTACGGATTTGGGCAGTTCGCTGGAAATAGCTAGGAAAAGATTACTTAGTGTAGAGCGTAAATTGGATAGATCACCAGAGTTAAAGGAGCACTACCATAATTTCATGAAGGAATATCTGCAATTGGGTCACATGACCGAGATTTCGAGTGACCGCGAGTCTGATACAGGAGTATATTATCTTCCTCATCATTCAGTGCTCAAGGAATCTAGTACCACTACCCAACTCAGAGTAGTTTTTGATGCGTCTTGCGCTACAACCTCGGGTAAATCCTTGAATGATCTGCTAATGGTTGGGCCAATCTTACAAGAAGACCTGTTTTCCATCGTGTTACGCTTGCGACAATATAAATATGCTATCACAGCGGACATAGCCAAGATGTATCGGCAGATCCAGATTGACGCTCAACATCGTAACCTACAACGCATACTGTGGAGATGGACGAACGTTGATCAGATTCGTATCTTCGAGCTCAACACGGTCACTTATGGCATGTCTAGTTCTCCATTTGTGGCTATTAGATGTTTACAGCAAGCAGCAAGGGATCACCAGACTATGTATCCTGATGCATGTCAGTCGATATTAAGCGATTTTTATGTCGATGACTTGTTGACTGGACGGGATAATATAAGCGAATCGATGCAACTGAAGGATAACATCGTTCGGGTGCTCAATACAGCTAAGTTCGATCTTCGAAAGTGGAAATCTAATGCGCCAGAAATAAACACGTTAGATGACGAATCCGAGGTCTCCTTGTGCGAGGAAACAAAAACCCTCGGACTGCTTTGGAACACCGCTCGTGATATTTTGCACTATAGAAATCGCGATTGTAATGAAGACAGGGACGTGACAAAACGCAGTATATTGTCTAGCGTTGCTCAAATTTATGACCCATTAGGATTATTAGGCCCGATTATCGTACGTGCCAAAATAATACTGCAACATTTGTGGCAGCTGAAGATTGGTTGGGATGAGGTGGTGCCCACTGATTTATGTAGAATTTGGACTCGATGGTACACGCAAATGCATCAGATTAATGATATATGTATACCCCGACGAGTAGTGTGCGATCATCCCGTTCGAATAGAACTGCATGGATTTTGTGACGCCTCAGAGAGCGCGTATGGAGCGTGTGTCTACCTCCGCAGTACAACAGTCGACCAGAAGTATGAGGTGAAGCTTCTATGTGCGAAATCTAGAGTAGCACCCCTTAAGAAACTGTCGCTGCCGCGTCTGGAACTGTGTGGAGCGGTGCTATTGAGTAAGATCTGTTTAAAGGTTGTGCAGTCTCTGACAATAGGCATCCATGAAATTTACTATTGGTGCGATTCCACAATAACGTTAGCTTGGATCTCCGGAGAACCTAATCAATGGAATACGTTTGTAGCTAATAGGGTGTCCGAAATACAACGTAACACAAACAAATCCCAATGGTTCCATGTTAAATCGAATGACAACGCAGCGGACGTCTTATCCAGAGGAGCTGATCCCCAAGAAATAAAATGTATGGACATGTGGTGGGACAGTCCACATTTCCTGTATGATGAATTGGTACTTTCTCCTTCATATACCAGTGATATCCCGGAAGATTTATTGGAGATTAAAAAAGCGACGTTCATCACGAAGGTGGTCTCCACGGATGTCGATGACGACATCACCGAAAGATACTCATCCGTTATGAGATTAAAGCGCATCGTCACATATTGTCTAAGATTTAAGCATAACGCATTTCAATGCTGGCTTCATCCTGGCAACGGAATAACAGGACGTTTAACAACTCAAGAGCTAGGAACGAGCTTGCAGTCCATAGTCAAGGTGACACAAAGGCGTGAATTTCTACGTGAATTTCACACATTATCATCCAAACTGCCGTTGGATGCTAAGAGCAAACTAACGAGTTTACATCCCTTCATTGACGAAAATGGGTTGATGCGAGTCGGTGGCCGACTCCGACATTCAACACTCGCATATGACCACAAGCATCCTCTTTTATTATCATCGAAGGGTCACTTAACTGAGTTGATAATTAGTAATGAACACCAACGGCATTTACATGCGGGACAAGATGCGACTCTCGCTGCAGTACGAGAACAGTACTGGCCTTTATCCGGTCGGTCGGCAGTTAGAAGAGTTCTTAGAAAATGTATAACGTGTTTCCGAACACGGCCCGAACCATTGAACCAACTCATGGGTGCTCTACCTGCGATACGGGTAACTCAGGCTCGAGTTTTCCTAAATAGCGGAGTAGATTATGCTGGACCATTCAGTATCAAACTATCAAGAAATAAATCTGGAAAGGCGTACTTGTGCGTTTTCGTCTGCTTAAGCACAAAGGCTGTACACTTAGAGTTAGTGTCGAATTTGAGCTCGCATGCATTTCTCAATACTCTTAAACGTTTTATAGCGCGTAGAGGAAGATGCCTCAATATATATTCTGATAATGGAACTAATTTTGTAGGCGCGAATAATGTCTTAATAGACCTTAAGAAATTCCTGACAGATAGGGCAACGCAAAAAGATATCGACAATTATCTCAGTGAACAATTTATAAATTGGAAATTCATTCCGCCATACTCACCTCACATGGGAGGGCTATGGGAAGCGGCGGTTAAGTCAGCCAAAACGCATTTGCGTAAGACAATTGGCTCTACCCTTTTAAGTTTTGAAGAACTACACACAGTTATAACCCAAATCGAAGCTATTTTAAACTCTAGACCATTAACACCTCTGTCTAATGATCCTCAGGACTTGTCGGTTCTCACGCCGGGACACTTTATAATAGGGGAATCTTTAATGTCTATTCCTGAATGCGATGTCACCGACATTCCCTTGAATCGTTTGGATAGGTATCAACTTCTCATGCGATTGAGACAAAACTTTTGGAAACGTTGGTTACAGGAATATTTGTCGCAGTTGCAGGAACGCACAAAATGGACACGCGAACGTCCAAACGCAATCAAGCCCGGCACAATGGTTATACTAAAAAATGATAATTGTCCTCCAATGATGTGGCCATTAGGTCGTGTAACTGAAACACATTGTGGGCCAGGCGGATTAATACGCGTAGTCACAATTAAAACAAAATCTGGCTTGTGCCAAAGGACCTTACCAAAAATATGTATACTTCCTATAACGGATAATTTAGATTCTAGTTTAACCCACCAAGAGTAACTACGCTAGTTACTGACTGATTATCTGTTGTGATATACAGGGTGTCCTGTAATTGGTGTAACACCGGGAACTGGGGGGTAGCTGGGGTGAATCTGAACTACTTTGTCCTTTACCAAAATGTTGATCGCGCCTTCGTTTTTAAATTATGAACGAAAAACGCTGGCCAACCAGAGCGCGTAAAACTCGCGCGCTCGACCGCGAGAGCGTTGTCTCTGGACCGCGCTCGACCGTAGCCGTGAACAAACGCACTGGCACAGCGTGGATATCGAGGTAAGCGTACGGCAAATGATACATCGTCTTAAATCGAATAACGCGAAATGATTCGATATTCATGATTAACAAGTAAACTAATAAGTCGCGTAATAACTCTGTTCGGCAAATGATACATCGTCTTTAATCGAAAAACGCGAAATGATTCGAAATTCATGATTAACAAGTAAACGAATAAGTCATTTAATACCTCTGTTCAGTAGTTTTACGCGTTATCCGAATGGAATAGAGTTTTAGTACTCGTGAAAAAAATTATTCTAAATAACACGTTTTCAGGTGCATAAGTTATGTTTTAAGGAAGATGATTTTAATAACTAATGTCAGAAAAATCTTGTTAAGCTCACCCACTCATCCAGCGATTAACCTGCTTCGACGGAAGTGGGTCTTTGACACTGTGCCGATCCTGCACTTCAAGGAACCTGTCAACAGCTGAGGCCGGGTCGGTGAACTCTCTTCACTGCACGATCACTTTAATTGCACGCCTGAACACCTACAAACAGAACTTTTCGAGGGACGATCGTATAAACACTGTCGGAAATGAGAGACTACCCACGGTAAGAAAAAAATTCACCCACGTTATTTATCGACGAATTAAAATAAATTCACTTGGTCGCCTAAAAATTCACTTGTCTCCAATAATCCAGTAAGTTGTAGCAAGGTAGTGCGTAGCGTGAATTTTTTTCTTACCGTGGGTAGTCTCTCATTTCCGACAGTGTTTATACGATCGTCCCTCGAAAAGTTCTGTTTGTAGGTGTTCAGGCGTGCAATTAAAGTGATCGTGCAGTGAAGAGAGTTCACCGACCCGGCCTCAGCTGTTGACAGGTTCCTTGAAGTGCAGGATCGGCACAGTGTCAAAGACCCACTTCCGTCGAAGCAGGTTAATCGCTGGATGAGTGGGTGAGCTTAACAAGATTTTTCTGACATTAGTTATTAAAATCATCTTCCTTAAAACATAACTTATGCACCTGAAAACGTGTTATTTAGAATAATTTTTTTCACGAGTACTAAAACTCTATTCCATTCGGATAACGCGTAAAACTACTGAACAGAGGTATTAAATGACTTATTCGTTTACTTGTTAATCATGAATTTCGAATCATTTCGCGTTTTTCGATTAAAGACGATGTATCATTTGCCGAACAGAGTTATTACGCGACTTATTAGTTTACTTGTTAATCATGAATATCGAATCATTTCGCGTTATTCGATTTAAGACGATGTATCATTTGCCGTACGCTTACCTCGATATCCACGCTGTGCCAGTGCGTTTGTTCACGGCTACGGTCGAGCGCGGTCCAGAGACAACGCTCTCGCGGTCGAGCGCGCGAGTTTTACGCGCTCTGGTTGGCCAGCGTTTTTCGTTCATAATTTAAAAACGAAGGCGCGATCAACATTTTGGTAAAGGACAAAGTAGTTCAGATTCACCCCAGCTACCCCCCAGTTCCCGGTGTTACACCAATTACGGGACACCCTGTAGTAATAGTTAATGTTAATTTTATAGTTTAAGGTTTATCGTTCAAGGTTTCTACATATGCGCTCATGTACCTTTAAGAAACCACATTGTTCCTATCGTTATAATACAGTAAATTAATATATTGTCATGCTCCGCATTCCAAGGGGGGCGGAATGTTTGAGCCAATGTGAAATGCGCCTTGCGTGGCGCTATGATTGAAATGCGCCTTGCGTGGCGCTACGATCGCGGACCAGGGGCCCGTGCGCGCGAAAGGGGCAGAGTGGACTTGGCGTCGAGCGGCCACGTGCGAGTGATCCGAGTGATCGTATTCTTGTACACAAGGAACAATAAAACCATCGGAGTATTCCCAACAGTGTGCAGTTATTGAAATTATAATATTTGAGAGGTGTCTCAGACCAATATCGGTCAAAACAGTCACTTTATACAGACTTATTGTTAGCTCGGAATAGACAGTACCAAACCTAATTTTTGCATACATCTTTATAACGTCGTTATGCACAACGTGTCAAAAGTCGCCATTGATATAATGTGCGCTTAAAAAGTTATTCAAGGTCAAAGGTAAAAAAGGACTTTTTCTTAAATATCTCTTTTTCTATTGGTTTTACGATAAAAAGTTTCAGACAAAAATGATAGAGGAGATAATTATCCAAAAGAAAAGTTGGATGATCTTTTTATGTACGAGCCGTCGTTGTTGCGCTATACGGCCTGTAATGTACCTAGTATTGCGAAAATGATTTTTTAATTAAAAGCAGATGACCTTTCCGTAAATATCTCGGTTGTTCATAATCGTATGATAAAAAGATTCAATTAAAAATTGTAGAGGACAGAATTCTCTACAAAACTAGTGGTTTTGTTATTATGTACAAGTAACCGCTCTTGCGGTATATGGCTTGTAATGTTAACGTCCCAAAATTACGAGTACATAAAAATACGAATTAATTTGTTTCCACACCACCATTGAATAAGAAAATACGGCAGCTTTCATTTTCCATGGTTTCCCAGTAGACCTGGTCCACGTAGTTGATAATTTTCAAACATGCAAAGCATTTAATTATGAATTTAATTATTAGTCAGTAATTTAGTCTTTTGGTTTCTGTTCTTACAATAGCAAATCTACTATTTCTTCATCTTCCTCTTGTTCATTTTCATCATACAAATTGTTTTCCTCAGATATATCCACTGCCAAACAGTCTATAGGGTTTATACCTCGAAAACTTTTAAGCGAACATGATATCGATAAGGACTTTCGACACACTGTTTATAACGACGTTATAAAGGTGTATGAAAAAATTGAAGTCGGTACTTTTTTCTCCAAAGTAAAATGCTAATTTCACTGGCCTATGAAAGGTGGAAATGAATCTCGCAAGCCAGGTTGGATGGGGATGGGCAGGCTGGAGTTATAGAGCATTTTCTACACATTATTATATATGTTATATAATAAATTTATTTGCTTAATATTAAAAGTAAAAGTAATGATACAGGGTGCGGACTGCGACATTTCAAAGAATCATTGACGCGTAATCCGACCGAGTAGAGAGGAGTGATTTATCTCATTAGGTTGGGTGGCTAATGAGGTTTTTAGTCGTCGCAATGCCGTTGTCGAGTGAACAACGTGGTTCCTTTTTGAAAAGTGCTTCGATAACGGAACCACGTTGTTTACTCGACCACGGCATTGCGACGACTAAAAACCTTATCAGCCACCCAACCTAATCAGATAAATCACTCCTCTCTACTCGGTCGGATTACGCGTCAATGATTCTTTGAAATGTGGCAGTCCGCACCCTGTATAACTAATAAAAACTAATATAAAGACTTAAATTAATAAAATTAAAACTTAAATTAAATTACAAACTAATATTGATTAATAACTATATAATTTGGGTGACCTCCTCTGCGGCCACCTCTGCGGCCACCACCGCAGCCCCAACCACGGCCACCACCGCGGCTCCAACCGCGGCCCCAACCGGGGACAACACCGCGACCACCACCACGGCCACCACCGCGCCCCGTTTCGGTGTTTCTTCCTGCGCTCCACCGAAGTACGCGAAATCCCTTCATTCTCGCTAAACGGCGAAATTGCCTTGCATTCATCTGTAAAATTATATAAATATATTTAATATCAATTTATGAATTACATTGTTTTATATTAATTTATTTTATTATGGCTTTTTCGAATTGTCGCAATCGTCGTCAAATATGGACTTTTCTCTGCAAATTAAAACAAAAATGAAGTCCGTACGATTTTTTTTCACCAAGTTATGGCTTATAAAGGTTATCTGTGCATTTTTGTGCATTCCATTACCGCCAATATCAGCACAAAAATGCAGTGGTAACCTTCTTAAGCCGTAACATGGCGAACAAAAATCGATGATAGCCACGATAATAATTCACTCTATCCCGTAGAATGTAGCAAAGTATGCAATTTTTTGGAGGCGTAATTTGTCCTTACTTTTGTCTGAACGAGGGGGGGGGGAGGATAAATTCAAAATCTAATGATGGCATCTTAAATTATACGCTTCACCCTTCAAAATGAAAAAAAAATCAATCGGATATGACCATTTTTCCCGGAGTTATGTTTATTTCAAGTTGGCACAATTTTTGACGTAAATTCTCATTGCGTTAATTTTGTTGCCCGGTTTGCCCGCCCCTTTGTGCGGAAACCGTATATCGCACAAAAAAATGATAAAAACGTCAATTGTAAGTAATTTTCTCTGCTCTATTTTTATGTCGAACCACGTTCGACGTTAAATTCTTATTTTTCAAGTAATAAGCCAAAAACCCCCAAAAAATCAAAGTTTTGAACATTTTTGACGATTTCTCATATTTGCCGAGAAAAATTTTGTTGGGCGACCTCAGATTCGTGTTCTAGCGTCCCAAAATACATACAGTAAGCTACTAAAAACAATTACAACTGAACTTTCCACTTCAAAACTTCAAACTACCATTTGACTGGACTATAAATACGATATAAAGTACAAACAACGTTGTTACTTTTTTCTATACAGTTAGAGCACTTACGTTTTCGGGGTTCACGTGCATTATAGCGGCCGCCGCCGCCGCCGGTGGGGGTGGTGCCGCCGCCGGTGGGGGTGGTGCCGCCGCCGCCGGTGATGCTGTTGGTGTTGGTGGTGGTGGTGGTGCCGCCGCCGCCGGTGATGCTGTTGGTGGTGGTGCCGCCGCCGCCGGTGATGCTATTGGTGTTGGTGGTGGTGGTGGTGCCGCCGCCGTGCAATACAATACCCAAGCAAGTTTCAGCAAACTTGGCGCAGCGATGAACAAGGAATCCCCCGAAATTGTGCAACGATTGGAAGAAAATCGGAAACGGAGAGTTGCAAGAACTGCGGAATACAAGCGTTCGGCAAGAAAAGAGAGATACGAGGACAGAAGACGAACCGTACCCGACGCAGATTATGGACAAAACGCTGAAAAACCCGATAAGGAGCAAGAGGTATACGAAACAGAATTGCAAATTCATCAAGAGCAATTGCAAAGATGGCAAGAGCAACGCCAGAACATTGAAAGGCAAACCGTTGAGAAAGAAAAAAGCCCAATGTGGATGTCAATACGTCGGAAATTATTAACTGCCTCCAACTTTGGCAAAGTATGCCGAATGAAAGAAAGCATTTTGTGCAAAAGGATCGTAAAACAAATATTATATCCGCAACCGCTGAAGCTGCCCGCCATTGAATACTGCCGTCGTCACGAAGATGTTGCACGGAAGGCATTGGAAAAAATAGTGCGACAGCCCATAGAAAAGTGCGGCCTGTTCATCGACAAAGATATACCATACTTAGGCGCTTCTCCAGACGGATTAATCGGAAATGACGGTATCGTTGAGATAAAGTGTCTCTTTTCGGCAAAAGACAAGAGACCCGAAGAAGCGATCACCGAAAAAATTGGAAACATTCATACAATGTTCAAGAGAGGAGACATGGATCAAATCAATACACGCCATGTATACTATTACCAGGTGCAAGGACAATTGCACATTACTGGTAGAATGTTCTGTGTTTTCTGTATGTGGACAGCGAAAGGAATAAAACATGTCATGATAGTCAAAGATGACATGTTTTGGGCACAACATATGGAACAGCAATTAAAACGATTCTATGAAAATTGCATGGTTCCAGAAATAATGGATAGCCGGGTCGGCAGAAGCATGGAAATCAGAGAACCCGAGTACATACTAACAGCACGCGAAGCAAGGATAACAAAACCTTGAATTTATAAGTTTTAATTGCATATTATGTCCTGTATTGACCAGAAGCACTAAACTTTTGTACATTCGCGACTGCTCTTTCAGCAGCATCGCGATAGTAAAGAAGTGCAATTTGAACCGTACTTGTAGAAAAAGTAAAAAAAATGTTGTACATCCACGACTGCTCTTTCAGCAGAATCGTGACAGTAAAAAAGTGCAATTTGAACTGCACTTGTGCAAAAAGTAAAAAAAATGTTATACATCCCCGACTGCTCTTTTAGCAGAATCGTAATAACAGTGGAAGGTCAATATGGTCAATAATGTAATATTACATGAAATATTATTTGTAATATTTGTAATTAATATAATACATATGTATATATACATATATATTGTTATAAACATCGTGCTTTTTTAATAAATATAAATCATTATTTGATTTTGCCTTGGAAATATGGTATTACTATTTTTTCACCGAAATTTCTGTTCCGACTTGAATATCCTGACTTATATCTACTCTGCTCAATTTCTACCAACACCTCACTGTCTCACAGAATATTAATCTTTTCAGCTTTTCCTGCACGACGATGTACATACAAAATTAAACAAAATTGATCATACTTTCAAAAATGTTATATAAATCTAAAGTTAAAACCAAAATTACATCAACTTCGGATGTATTCATATTTCATCCGGTTATTATTTTACGAATTTTATAAATATGGATTGTAATTATGTAAACGAGATCATTGTTTCGTCTACTGCTTCTGAAACATTATAAATACCGTGAAAAAATGTGCCAGAATGCCGATCAACAGCGTTACGGGCCAGCAATACCACTTTAGGAAGTTTATAAACGGGCTTTACGTCTGTACTATGTCTGAGAGAGAGAGAGAGCGGAGAACTTCGTAAGAAAAAGTGAGAGAGTCGTAGACGACGAAATCGTAGTTTTCTAATTATTGCTAAATAAAACAACATCCAGCTCTGCAAAAGGTCTCAAACGAAAGGTAAGAGTCCTAGAATTCTGCAAAGACACTGATTGTGGCCAGACAACGTGCAAAATTGGAGAAATAGCTCAAAATTGTGAGACGGCCACGCGATGGGCGGCCATGATGAAAAATCGTCGAGATCGCAAAAAGTGACAGGTTTGCAGTGAAATTGCGTTACTATAGAGTGATTGATCTCTAGGTTGAAGAGTCTTTGCAGATTTCTAGGACTCTTATCTTTCGTTTAAGACCTTCTGCACAGCGAAATGTTGTTTTATTTAGGAATAAGTAGAAAACTACGAAACGATACACCACGATTGCATACGATTGCCGACAATTTCTAAACGAAAATCGGGAAGGTTACAGGTTCATTTCAAAGGTGACGTCAAAAGCAAATTATTTCTGCCCCACTCTTTACCGGCAGATAAGACCCGAACTTCATAAATTCGACACGCACGAAAATAGCGGCGTGTCGGTCAACTCGGAGTTGCTCGAGGGCTATTGATTCCCCTTAAGCGTTTTCTGGTTCCCATTCCATTTTTCGGATGATACAATGTGTCGTATTCGCATCGTATCGTGATACAATGTATGCAGTAGACGTGTAGTGTGTCGCGACAGTGGCGCGGGGTAAGTGTGACACAATTCAGTTATAAACGTATGTTTTATGTGTGTGGTCCGGCCGTCGTCAAGTCGATGGAGATTGGTAGGCGAAGAAGAATCTGCGTGCGATCGATGCGCGATCGAAAATTATTTTGAACAGTCCTTTAAGAGATTCTCTCAGAGTCAGACGTAAAAAATCGTAAGTTGAAAGTTGCATGATTTTGTATGTTCTTCACATAAGACAATCGGCCCTTCTCAGGGTCACCAATCTCTCTAACGTGGGTTCTGTTACGTTCCTGTACGTAATTGTGTTATTACGAGGTATCGGTGCAGTAAAATGCACGTTCGGTAAAGTGACCGTCGCTCGACTCCCGCGGATACCCGCGGTCAACTGTGCGCTACGCTTAACCTGGGATCAGCTGTGCGCTACGCACTACCGTGCTACAACTTACTGGATTACTGGAGACAAGTGAATTTTTAGGCGAACAAGTGAATTTATTTTAATTCGTCGATAAATAACGTGGGTGAATTTTTTTCTTACCGTGGGCAGTCTCTCATTTCCGACAGTGTTTATACGATCGTCCCTCGAAAAGTTCTGTTTGTAGGTGCTCGGGCGTGCAATTGACGTGATCGTGCAGTGAAGAGAGTTCACCGACCCCGCCTCAGCTGTTGACAGGTTCCTTGAAGTACAGGATCGGCACAGTGGCAAAGAGCCACTTCCGTCGAAGCAGGTTAATCGCTGGATGAGTGGGTGAGCTTAACAAGATTTTTCTGACATTAGTTATTAAAATCATCTTCCTTAAAACATAACTTATGCACCTGAAAACGTGTTATTTAGAATAATTTTTTTCACGAGTACTAAAACTCTATTCCATTCGGATAACGCGTAAAACTACTGAACAGAGGTATTAAACGACTTATTCGTTTGCTTGTTAATCATGAATATCGAATCATTTCGCGTTTTTCGATTAAAGACGATGTATCATTTGCCGAACAGAGTTATTACGCGACTTATTAGTTTACTTGTTAATCATGAATGTCGAATCATTTCGTGTTATTCGATTTAAGACGATGTATCATTTGCCGTACGCTTACCTCGATATCCACGCTGTGCCAGTGCGTTTGTTCACGGCTACGGTCGAGCGCGGTCCAGAGACAACGCTCTCGTGGTCGAGCGCGCGATTTACGCGCTCTGGTTGGCCAGCGTTTTTCGTTAATAATTCAAAAACGAAGGCGCGACCAACATTTTGGTAAACGACAAAGTAGTTCAGATTCACCCCAGCTACCCCCCAGTTCCCGGTGTTACACCAATTACGGGACACCCTGTACATAGTTAAGTAATAGTTTCATTATCACTAGGTTTACATTTCTTACAATTTATGTGTTGGTAGATTGATATTATATAATATGTCGCTTTATTTATATATGGTCGATCCACGCCAAATCGCATATTAAAAATTTCCGAAATTCTGATTTTGACATATATCTGTATAACCTATATGTTAAGGAGGAAAGAGAGTTAAGCCACTTGAACTTCTTAAAAATTTGTTGTTTCGACTTCCGAAGAGTTACAAGACTGAAAAATTGGAGCACTTTATCTTCAATCATTTCCAGCATCGAATTCGTTTCTCGCAGTATGATTTGCTTTCTTCTAAATTCAGTAAACTCTGTAGTTTAACGGGAATTTTAAGTCGAGTTGAAAAGGTTTATATTTCAACTAATAATTCGTAAAAAATAAAAAGAGTCGTTCATTTAACTGCCAGAGAGATCACCGAATATTATGAAAAAATGATATTCCTGTAACATGTTTCAACGCGAACAGTTTGCAAAAAAGAACAGGTTTAAATCTCAAATAGTTTCAGGGTAATAGAAAAAGTACTGTCGCGTCCACGGACTTCCTAATTATTTGACCGTTTTATTTATTATCATTCGAACATCTTAAAATCAGAATTTCGAAGATTTTAAATATGCGATTTCGCGTGCATCGACCATCTATAAATAAACCGAGATATGATATAGTATCATTCTACCAACACATAAATTGTAAGAAATGTAAACCTAGTGATAATGAAACTATTACTTAACTATGTATAAACCAAATGACTTTCTGCATAGACATTTCAATTTTCCTAAAAACATAAATTTGTTATTCGTAATTGATCGTAATTGATCCGAAAGGATGTTTCAATAAGCGCGGTATTTTTGTGAAAATTATGCATTAACATTCGGGCGTTAAGGTGATACGGCCGGCGACGAGGTGGCCCAGCGGCGAGATAGCCCGTAGGCGAAGTGTCCTACACCTCCCCGGTGGCTACCTTGAGGGGAGCACGGTTACCGACGACACGGCAATCATGGCCATGGGGTTAGTCATTGAGTCAAGGTATAGAAGTTTTATGATGCGCCAATTACTATTGTCGTACGATAAACTGTTCGTATGTACACGTCTCTCTCTTTCCGATTTTATATAATTCAGTTATGTAATTTTAATCCAATTATGCAATTCTAATTTTTATGTAACAGTCTCTTGATTTTCCGATAGAAAATTCCGAATATAACAAAAGCTTCAATACAGAACGTTGAATACAGAATGAATAAAAAATTACGAAATTAAATTCATAACAAGAAGAACGAAATGCAATACATCAACTGGAAAACTTCTTTGGGAGATCTATGGATAGGTCAAGGAAAGAGTGAGTGGGTATACATACATGTCATATTCATATTTTATTAAAAATAGTCGTCATATTTTTTCGCTTCTTTTATTACCGTTCTTTATACCAGGAAGAAAGGCAAAATTTGAGAAAACATGTTGAAGAAAACAATCTTAAAGTAAGGGGTCGTGTAACTTTATAATATCTATTAACTGTTACAAAATTGTTTATTCTTTCGACAAACTAAAATAATGTTAACCAAAAACGCGTATAATTTTGTTACATTCCGTTACCGCCAACATTAGCATTACCCGGTGGACACCACGGCGAGGTTGCTGGTCGGATTTTGTCCATCGTGTGTGTGTGCGCGCGCGTGTGTGTTTTTGTGTGTGCGTGTGCGTGTGCCTCTGCTTCTATCCTTTTACATCCATACATTTACTCCTCAGTCCTGCAAGTGGTGGTTGCATTTTATGAGTAATATGTCACTCAACAAGTCTGCTGGTAAATTGTATCTCAGCATTGTGAGGATCTGCCTGAGATGTGGAAACGTCCGCTCCACGAACACTTGCATCATGGGCACACCAAGTGCAATCGTTGCCAAACTGTGGAGTTCGCCGTCGGTCTCCTTCCTGGCCTCCCAGAACTCCAAAACGTTCGCCTGTAGGGAAACACGCCGCCACTGCATGTAGTTTGCCAACGTTGCTGTTATGTCACCGTTGGCGGACCTCCTGCGGACCTCCTCTTAGACCCATATTTAAGTCGTTGGAGAATCTGTTCCACGGTTTCCCGCACGACATTCGACCTTGTCGAAGCAAACAACAATTCCGTGCGGATATCGGCGTCAACCTGCTCTTCCGTATGCAGACGTGCCCACAGGTTTTTAATGTGGAGCTCTGCTGTCTCCGCGTCCTCCATAGTTAGTGCGAGGCAATACCGGGTGTCCAAATATACAGCGGCGGCAAAACCGGGTGTGCCCAAGGGCTGTGCCTCCCGCTTGTTCATGCTGCGCACTAAATTTTGGACCAATTCCATTTCAAACTGCGCCGTTTCCACTTTGCAATGCAACTACGCTCCATTGAAATCGCCAACGGTGAGTTGCTGGCTTTGCAACGTCTTTATGGTCAAAACTGCCGGCCTCAACCTGAGGCAAAACTCCTCAACCAAGGACCATTCGGTCTCTGAGAGGGTTAGGAGTCCATGGTTTTGTTGCCGGCGCCGGTTCAGTAGTCTGGATTCGGCGAGGTCCGAGCAGACTCCCCGCACCACGAGCAACGACGAGAGTGTGGTGTGGAGGGAACTTCACCTCGTCGCTACGTCCAGCGACGGCTTCTTAACACCCAACCCCTTCAAGTGCGCCGCGAGAGTCGGCGTCCGCAGGGTTTTGCAAACTTGGCGTGCATTTACCACCACTGCTGTCAGGTCATTCTGCAATTTGATTGCGTCTGCAACGGATAATTGTAGAGTATGCGCCGCACACCGCACACTGTGTATGGGCAACCCCCCTAGAGCAAAGTCTAACGTAGCGACGTTCTCGTCCACGCTGTCGTCGTTGTCGTCGTGCAAATGGTGCTCCATGTTTCCCGCGCGGTTTCCCTAAAAAAATGAATTAATTAAGTACGACGTGTTTCCGAGATTTTTTCATCAAACTGTACTTATAAGGAGTCAAATCTGTTTTTAGCGTGGTTACAGTGCATTTAGTGTTTCACTAATTTTTTTTAAACAGAAATTTTACGAAATACCGCACAGTGTTCCAGAAGGCTGATTTAGAAGGACAGAATTCGATTTTTCGAAGTCACTAATTGAACTTAAATTTGCATATAATTTGCTGCCAGTTAAATGCTGCTTAGATAAAATGGGTTTCCAAAGCAATAGTAGTCAATGATCAGGTGTTTAATAACAAGCTACGCTATTTCAGTGTATAGTTATAATATGGTTCGCGTTGTTCGTTGAACGTACTTATATTGTATATTTGTCTTCAGTGTCGTAGATGTCACAGTGGAATGTACGTATATATGTATTTTGTCTTCGTTGGTTAAGTTGTGCATGTACAATTAGAAAATTTAGAAAATTTATTTTTATATATTTTTAATGTACCCGGAAAAAAAAGTTGGGATATGTAGATGTTTGTTGCTAGTTTTTTCTAACAGATTCAGTTGTCCTCTTGCCGATGCAATATCATTTGCTTGCGCCAACTTGCGCCTAATGATCTTAGAACCTTTTTCATTGAAGGTGGGGTTCTGGGTTGTTGCGTCGAAAATGACACGTTTCTTTACGAATTTTTTTCTCGGGAACTGTTGGACGGATCACTAGCGGGTTCTATTTTTTACATTCGTTATTTCTTCGTGCAAAAGTGTCATTGTTTCTGAAGCAGTCAAACAAAACACAAAAACGATATTACCCTTGAAGTACCCATGTATTGCAAAAAAAACACAGCAACTCTGCGTTGATGGAAACTTGGATATGGTCGATTCCACGTCAAATCGCACAGCTAAATTCTTCGAAATTCTGATTTTGAGATATGTTATAGAGGGAGGTGAGACAAGCCACCCGAATTTTTTTTTTATTTTTTATTTTGACTTTTTCTTCAAACATTTCTAGGCGCGGTCTGGCTTGCCGTAGAATAATTTGCTTTTTTAAGTTCGATTCAGAAAACATTGTAGTTTAACGAGAATTTTCAACCCATTTCAAAAAGTTTATTTTTCAACGCATAATTCATAAAAATAAAAAATAGTCGTTAATTTGACTATCTGGGCCCTCACCGAAAATTATGAAAAAATTATATCCTTGTAGCGCGTTTCAAGCCAAACAGTTTGCAAGAAAAACCCCACCCTACGAAAGGGTGGACGGTATATCGGGCAGGTATCGAACTTCCCCCGGACGCGAATTCTGCGAACTCGGCAAAAGGGTTGCTATTGTTTCAAGGTGCATTGAAAGACCGGTTGATCATCGAGTGACAAAATATTAGTTTCAATGCCGACGGGTATAAGCGCCTTATAAGAATAAGACATTTAGCACTTGGAGTTACAATTAAGACCATTAAAGTCTTAACTGGTACATGAAATGCAATCATGACTTCTTAATGTTTGCAACGGTCACAGGTAGTTTTAATCGCGCCGAAGAAACTTGGTATATAATAATAATGTATACCGATTGCAAAAGATCGGGCAAGATTAAAACTGATATTAAATCGTATTTATTCAATCCTTACAACACTTAAAAGTAAAAGGTAATATACGGATTCGGTGGTACGGTTTGTTAGTTGCGACGTGCGAACGGACGACGGTTACGGTCTCGATACGATTGACTACGATCTTGGCGTCGTCTTTTGTCTCACGCTCTCGACCAATCACGCGACGCTCTCGCGGTTGACGAATCTGGCTCTTAAGGCGGGGATTTCGAATCTTGTCCGGTTACACGATTCTCCCCCACTCTTTCGGCATTTTGCCATGAGTTCTCTTTCCAATTATTTTGCCAACAGTTACTGCAAAGTTTTCGAACGGGCTGCTCATTTTAAATTCCAAGTTCTCGAATTTTATCGAATCAGTGCGCAGTGTAACATAACATTTCGTTATGGATTTACGTAAGAAAGGGAAGACAGTGCATAGCGAGGCGCGTAATATTATTCGGAGAGTGATAAGATTATGTGACTAAGAGGCAAAGCAGAAAAATGCTTTGCATCTTATAGATCAAGCTACAGTTCGCGCAGATGATTACGCGGGTGTATCTAAAAGAACAATTTGTAGAACCCGGAAGGAAGATTCAGAAGTTTGGCAAAACGAGCTTTTGGCATCCCCCGGCAAAAAACGTCCCCGCGGCGACGATAAAAAAATGAATTGTTTGGAAGAGGACAAACAAGTAATAAGAGATATAATTACCAAATTTTATGTAGTAAAAAAAATAGTGCCAACTGTGTTAAAGTTGTTAGTGGTGGTGCGCGAGCGGATTTATTTCCCGTGGAAAGTAGACACTCTCCGGAAAGTATTGAAAGACATGGGTTTTAAATGGAGAAGGTCCCAAAATGTGCGAAAAGTTTTAATCGAAAAACCGTACATAGTATCTTGGCGGGGAAGATATTTGCTAGCTATGCAAACTTATCGAGCGGCGAATAGGAATATTATATATATTGACGAGACGTGGGTGGACAACACCGCGTGCTTCGGGAAGTGTTGGCAAGCGTGCGATACATTAGGTGTGCTCAAAAACAATAGTTCCTCACATAGGTTAATAGTTGTGCATGCTGGCGGAATAAACGGGTTTGTCACGGGTGCTGAATTAATTTTTAAACCGCGTACGAGCACTGGGGACTATCATGGGCAGATGAATTATCATAATTTTTCAAAATGGGTAATTGAAAAGCTATTACCGAATATTCCGGAGCATTCTGTAATCGTTATGGATAACGCTCCCTACCACTCCGTAGAGTTTAATAAACCACCCTCTAAGTACGGAAAAAGAAGTGTCATGATAGCGTGGCTCGTGGAAAATAGTGTGCCGCATACAGAATTCATGCGGAAATTCGAACGTTATGCATTAATCGAGCGTCACCGGAAACCCGAAAAGATATATAAAATTGATACTGTTTTAGAATTACACGGACATAATATTTTAAGATTACCACCATATATGTGCGACTTAAATCCCATTGAGTTGGCCTGGGCACAGGTAAAACGGAGTGTGCGGGAAAACAATGCGTCCACTTTATCTGCGAGTGATTTAGAGCGATTAACATTATCGGGAATAGGCAACGTTACGCCGCCGCGCCGGCTCACTGGAAACGGTTTTGTGAGCATACCGAAGAATTAGAGAGGAAGTATTGGGAGAAGGATGGGTTGTTGGAGGCTGCGATGGAGAATTTGCACATAGATGAAGCAGAATCAGAGAACGATGCCACCGGCAGCAGCGATAGTTCGGAATCTTCATAGGGTAAGAAGTATTCTTTTTCGACGCCAATGCACGGTCGCTCTATCCCTCTCGGTTCCTAGCCGTTTCGACTTTTCTCCTCGTCGGGCGTTTTTACACGAGTTCGTTAGTGTGCGTGGCCATTCGGCCAATGGCGAAATTGCGTGTGCCCCGACCGTATGGTTCTGTTGGACTCGGTAGGGCCCAAACCCTACAACCAATCAGGCCGCATTTTCTCAGGTGCCTTCTTCTGATCTGCGAACAGTACGATCTCAGCGATACACGATATATGGACATTTAACACAAGAGTGTAATCTGGGTGAAGATCGGAGAAGAAATGGAAGCAGCCGGTAACTAATATATCAATCTCCATCTCTAAATTCGCAACTTCCCGGCTTACAAGGGAACATATCCGGGTCTGCGTCTCCGATTTTAATGAAATTTTGGTATGCTGATTAAGCTCGAAAAAATAAGAGACACGTATTTTTTTTTATCTGCTGAGTTTCACTTTTAAGGGGCTAAACCACCCTCCAAAGTTTAACCACGACAGTGCTATCTCGGTAATTGTCACACATAGAAGAAAATTCCTTGGAAAAGAGTTTCATGGTTTCTTACACATAATTTGAGAATGTTCATAAAATAGAAAAAAGTCATTTGTTTATAACAAAAGAAGTGATTGTTCTTTTATTTCGCAAATTTGGAAATTTTCAATATAACATGAAAGAAAGCAAATTTTTTTTCAAATCCATTGACATATTATTATAATACATTTGCCTCCTATAGTTCGGCAGACTTTGTATTATCGTATGTATACCGCGCAGATCCGCCGAGATGGAATGGGACAACTCGATCTCTGACAACTCGACCCCAAAATTAATACAGCGTAAATTGCACGCCTGAATGTTAATACACATTTAGCACAGAAATACCACGCTTATCGAAACATGCTCTCGGATAAATAAAGTATTATAAGTTATTAGGTTTCGAATAACAAATTTTTGTTTCAAGGAAATTTGTTCAAGTAATGTTCAACCCGAATACCGTCAACAAATACCGAAACAAATAGTTTGATGATGTTATGGTTGAAACTATTTTTTGATAACAAATAAATGTTTGATAACTTGAATATTGATATACCGAGATAATATCATGGGTATGATGCTATTTTTCTTGTCCTATTGGTAGTCTTGTTTTCGTTTCTGATATCGTGTATCTAGTATCAACATGGTCTATGCTCTTGTTACGATTGGCTGTTTCAAAAATCGGTGTTTCTGATTGGGTATCTATGTTACAATGGAAGTCAGTCATGTTGTCTATCTCACCTCGGTGGCTCTCCGTTATTGGGGATATTGATTCTTGATCTTAATTGGTGTTTCCCTTCTCATATGTGAATGTGAATATGTAATTGTACATTATCGTACTTTTCGGGGATGTCGGCCCTTTTGGCCGGCGACCACGCGATGTGAAGTATCACCGTTTCCCTTTTATCACATGTAAGTTTACAGATTTCTAGTTTCACTTACTTTTGTATTGGAATTGTTTTTACGACGGTGTTCATGACTCTTACACAGGTCAGGATAGCCTTCGGGGCAATTCCAGGGTTATGAAGAGGACTCAAATTCGAGTCGAAACGTAACGTTTAATTGGTTTGTTCTCCCGTTTATTTTGACATGTGCCTTCATATACTTTTTTAACTGGTTATTTTTTATTGCTTTTTTAATCCTTGAATTTTCGACTAGAAAGTACGCCAAATACGTTTGGTTATTTGATATTACTTGGAACATGGTCGATTAATTTTTGAATATATTGATTATTACTACTACTACTGCAAGAGGTTTTCGATTCAAATAGCTATGATACTATTACCCATAAACAGTGGTGCTCGACAGCCGCGTTTCTTGACAAGTTCAATGAAAGTTTGCAGAAACTTGTACGTCATGATTTTATGGCCAAACAACAAAGAAATTATTTACAAAATTTAAATAGTCCTCTAAGTCTCGGTGAAGTAGTTGTCCTGTGTGATTTTTCGGGAAATTACGGATTTGTCGTACAAGATGAAGTGCCGGGATTTCATTGGAATAATAATCAGGCCACTATTCATCCATTCGTAGCGTATTATAACCGCAGTGATAATAACCTTCCACACGTAAATTTTGTGATTATTTCGGAAATCTTGCAGCATACCACAACCGCAGTTCACTTGTATCAAACAAAATTTATAGTTTTTGAAGAACCAATGTCGTGATTATTCAATTAAAAAACTCATTTACTTTTCGGATGGAGCATCTTCACAATATAAGAATCGGAACAATTTTATTAACATTACACGTTATGAGGAAGACTTTCAATGTTCGGCAGAATGGCATTTTTTCGCCACTTCTCACGGAAAGGGACCATGCGATGGACTTGGAGGATCCATAAAAAGATTAGCTGCACGAACCAGTTTACAAAGACCCATAGATGGTCAAATTATCACCCCGCGCGGTCTATATAACTGGGCCAGCAATGCGTTCTAGAATATTTCATTTGCGTTTTGCACGAATGACGAATACATTTTGCAAGAAGACAAATTAAAAAACAGATACAGCGCAGCGAAAACGCTTGCTGGCACACACAAGTTTCACACTATTATTCAAGTCAATAAAAACGAGGTCGGGGTCAAATTTTATTCCTATCAAGATAGTTGCAATACTTCTATTATGCGCCTTACGCGCCAAAATTCATAGTACTATCTTCTGTACAGTTCTACAAATTACACGATACATAGCAATCATTGCTGAAAACTGCATAATGCATGCAAACACGTTTTTAATGTGGCTTAATGCCGGTCTCCAGCCCGGGAAACACAGAGAGAAAACATGTATTTATTGATCGGGCTGTTCTATATTTTTAGTGCGAGTATAAAGGGAAATTTTAAAAATTATTTTGCCAGTGAACTGCCATACGAATTGCCGCGCAAGAGGTGCAATGAAACGGTGAATTAAGAGCCATAACTTAGAAAATATTAAAATGGCCACTCTGATCTTTGCATCAGTCGTTACAGAAGGCTTTGGTACTATCGCACAAAAAGCAGCAATCAATTTGGACGTGGACTGTAGGATTTATGATAAATTTTGTGCGCCGCAAACTACTACCGAGACCGAACATACGAGTATTGCGCTGCTAACAGTCGGCGTGGCGCGCGTTATTGGTGGGCGCTGGTGAATAAAAAATGATATCTCAAAAACTAGGACAGAAGCCATCGTGATTCTTGTTTCATTCTTTAGAGGAGGCTTCAGAGTTGTTGTAAAAAAATAATAACAAAATTAGCGAGTGGCCTTTGGCAGATACAGCGAATTATATTTTTTAAACAAACTTTTTTAAAAATATAAACATTATCCAACAATTATGAATTTTTTTAATTGAAAGTTTGTTCTTTTACAAATGCAATCGGATTTGCCGGAATGCGACATTGTTAATAGTTCAGGAGATATGAATTTTTTAAAATAAAATTACCTGAAAGTTTGAGAGGCTGTAACTCAAAAAGTTTTCAAAAATTCGAAGTTTTTTTTACCCAAATTTTTTTTCTCCGCGAACACTACATTGTCACAAAAATTCATCAAAGTTCTCGACCATGTCTGCAAAAAGCGTCACACTTGACGCGGAATGACCCATATGCAATAACAATGGACAATTTTTATTAAGTTAACCAATTTTTGTCATAAGGTAAATGTTCGAACTACAACAAAATATTTCTTTTTTAACTGGCAGTCTATTAGGCACTTACCGTAAACAAATGGCGAGCCGTTCTCTTGCGGTGACGGCCTTCCTCCAATGAGTATCTTTCTTCGTCAGATGGACTTCGAGTTTGCCCAACAAAATATTGAATGAACCCCCCGTCATACGAAAGTATTCGTAAAATTTGCGTCCATCGCCCACGAGTTCTTTATATAGAGTATAAAACTCTCCTTCCGTTTCGCGCTTTTGCAACGCCTGGTGCACCCACCTCGGTTTTTCAGCTTCCTCCTGGTCCTCTTGTCCCTCTCCTTCCTCCTCTTCATCCAAAATTAGCGCAACAGTGAGCAATTCCTCATCCGTATACTGCTCCATCCTTATTTTTCAACTGCACTTTTATGATACGACTCGAAGCACAAAATATAGTAATTCATTGCTGAACGGTCAGTACGTATCTGAATGTTGCGTGCTTAAATTCGAATAAGGAAAATTCGGCATCTAGCACCTAAACATGTCGCGCGGTACGTTGTTTCAAACTTTCCACCAAGCAGGTCCGATCATACGTCCGATGCGCACGATGCGGATCGGTGGATGCCTACCTGTGGCTGCCCACCTTTCTCCGTAATCTTATTTGTCCCTGTAACACAGTTAATAACATTTACCAATACCCCAGGAGACAATTGCGACATTTTTCCGGCGATCGACGATATAGGCAATAAAACCGCCAGAGTCCTTCGGATTAGCAGAATTCGGGTGCAAGGAGAAGTTCGGTACCCCCTGGTACACCGTTGCCATCCCTCTGTCGGTCACCCACGGGGTGGGTTACAATTTATTTCTTGTCAACAACTTACGTGTTCGGAAATTCTCCGATTTTTCACCATGACAAACATATCAAATTAATTTTCTTGATTCTATTGACCCTGTCGATCGACACATTAAACACATACAATTATTAATTAGTAACTTTGGAAAAAAACATCGGTTTTGCATTTTCTTTAACTGCAATTTCATGATTGTGTATGAATCGTATGTGGAAAGTCGTGAAGAAAATGTTAAACGAGTGAACGGAGAAATTAATATTTAAAAAAAAAAAATATCCATTCTTTAATTTGAATGCGTGCAAGAAAATTAAATTTCAAACTTAACAAAGCAAATTATTATACAGTAAACCAGCCCGCGGCTACAAATGTTTGAAGAAAAAGTGTCCTATTTTTTCAAAGTCTCATTACTCCTCGAAAGTCGAAATAAAAAATCTTTAAAAAGTCGGGTGGTGTATCTCACCCTCCTGTATAACATATCTCAAAATCAGAATTTCGAGGAATTTAAGTGTGCGGTTTGACGTGGAATCGATCGTACAAGCAGAGAGGTATCATTTGCGAGACGGCCACACTGCACTGAAATTCACATACGCTCAGTCAAAAAAGTCTCCGTACAATACCATATTTGAACTTGAACTATGTATAACTAAAAAAGTAAACTTGATATAAAAATTTTTAATGTATCATTTCAAAGTGCATGCTTCCATTAACTCATATACATGCACTCATGTAAATCCTATAATTAGTTTTGCTATACTCAAATGTTCAATACATTTCCAGGTGACATTACCAAGTGAACAGATACCAATTTGGATGATCAAGGACTCATTTGAAAGATAAAACATGAAGGAATGCGCATGATATTTTAGAATTTTGGAAAAATGTAATCTTCGTGGAGAAAAGAGCGTTAATAAGTTTAAAAACATTTTCCGGAATAGAAAAAAGCCATTTACAGAAATTCGGAACGATAACAATTGTGTATTCATCTTTTATCTATCAAAAGAGCCATTAATTATCCAAATCGGATATCTAACACGGGTTGGAGAAATTATAACGTAAATCCATGCACTGCCTTCAGCGGCGCGCCGCGTCGCACAGTGTGGCGAAACAGAATAATTATGGACATTGACATTTATTTTCAAATAATCGGTTCAATTCGCGTATTAATTGACAAATATATATATTTTAAAGCTTATCATACCGAATATAGTTTCAAATTCTGGCGTGTCAAAAGTACGCAGACTTTTTCTTGCACATCGTCGCGTATTGAGGTGGGTTATAGCTAATATTAATTGTAATGTTAATTATAGCAACGGTACAACATTTTTTAACTTAAAAAAACTAGAGTTAAATGAAACGTAACTAAAAAGAATTTATTTTAGATTTTTTAAAAACATATTTTTATATATCACCTTCCTGTTCATTTTCTACATTATCTTTATTATCATTTTTTAATATAATTAATTGTAACGTTTCCGAAAAAAATCCAATTTCTTCTTTTGAATAAGTTTTGGCCTCAAAAATGAAATATATGGATCTGAGGATATGAATAAATTATGTAGAATATCTATATTTGTTTCTTGTCTGCTGCTTTTCCTCGAATGCGATTCTCTAAATTTTCGAAACTCTTTATTCCGTGATTCTGACGCTTCCTCAGATAATTTTTCAATCGAAATGAAGGAATAATGCTCGCAAATATCTGCTCCATGTATTAACAGAGTGTGAACACTTGAAGGCATGTAGTACCACCCATATACAGATACGTATAATTCGGCAGTTTCTCTAGTGTATTTTCTAAATTCATTGATATTTATGCTTTCTCCAGAAGAAACTGCTTGCAGGATTACAGCAAACCTTTTAATTAAGTCTTGGTTTAATCCTGTGATAGCAACAGATTTTACATAATTTTTTAAAAATTGCCTTGCCGTATTGCCGTCGTTAGTTGTACCTACACCCTGCTTAACAATATCACTTAGAAGTCCAAACTCACGTCGAAAGTCGTTTTGAACTTTTTCCTTCAGAGTTTGTTTTAATAAACGATCATATCCTTTGGCCATCCATTTTTTAAAGTCTAAATTGTATGAAATGTGGAGCAAACACTCAAAACATCTAATCCACATATGTAGTGCTGAAAGGCCAAACTTATATATATCTTTTCGTTATTGTTTTTTATATATCATCTGTAAATTATTGATCTCGGAAGGTTTGGCCAAACAAATATTGCAAGTTGAGGCAGAGGGGATATCGGAAATTACTGTACTTGCTTTGCCGTCGAGCATTGTCATTAGCATTTGGTGTTTAATAGTAACTCCTTTTTCCCAATTTGTGGGTAATAAGTTGTCTATTTCATTTTGTAGTTCTCGCATTTCCGTTCTAATAGTATTCCCTGTTTCTTTAATAAATTCAAATTTTATAGGCCGACAGTAATGCGTAGACGACGGACAAGGATTCTCCTAAATGATTTCATTGCGACTCGTAAATAATGTTATTGGGACAAAACTGGACATAAAAATGGAAGAATCGTCTGTGTTATTGTTATCACTATTAATAAATTTTTGTTTATAAAGGCTTTGACCTGAAGCTCCGTCGAATCCCCACTTGCTTATTAATGTTACATTTTCATTAACAAGTTCTTTCTGATATACCAATAAAATTCGTTTTACTGTAATATCCAATATAGACTGTACCTTAATTTTTGCCATTCTCTCTATCACTAAGATATCATGTTTAGGAGGATAACACCGTTCTTTTGCCTTTTGCATCTGATAATAAGAAGGATAAATATTCGATTTTTCTTCAATAGCTTGCTGTCTTACAGTCAAATATTGCCACGTGGAAAGCTTGGTTGATGTTGTTAGAGCTACTGCTGTGTCTGGAGGTATTGTTGTTTTTTTAAAGCCAAATAAAATGTCGTTCACTTTTGGAATATCCTGGGGGTTTTTTAAGAGGTGATCAATAATTTTGGTAATATCCGGATGTCCATCAGCCTTCATTGACAATTTTGTAGTATATAATAGCTCTTCAGAACACCGTTTACTCCGCAAATCTTGTGCTCTTCTTTTTTTTGTTTGTCACTTAATTCCGAAAAAGGTTTACGAAAAGCCTTGTCTAATATTGCGTTGTTAGTCGATGTTCTTGGCATTTGTAAAATCTGAGCTTCTGTTACACACTTAGGCCAAATAAATTTACGATTTAACCATATGTCTTGATTTTTGATAAAGATCTTCATATTACGTTGTTACGTACCGATACGTTTCTGAAATTTTCATTGCACTCGTATGAGAGCGTACGTATGTACACCGAGGATTCTCTGCTCCCATACGAGATGGCTAGCCTAAATATCTTTCTGTTTGAAACCTCCGGCGTAGCGGTACGAATACTTGTATTCCGAGATATCTCTACGTATGCGCTATGCTGTTTGAGGAATTAGAATCACGCGGAAATACTCTTGAAATCGTCACTGTCGCCGATACCTGGCAAGACAAAGACGACCACAGAAAAGCGCTACAATCATAAACACCGCGCGAACTACGAACCTGCCTACGACCAAACGCATATTCTCTCTTTCTCACTCTAACGGTTATACGAATTACAAGATTCAGGAAAATGCGCATTACTATTAGGTCTGGAGGACTATGCGTATCCTTGTCTCTCTTTTCTTATACCATTCAAAATACACCAACTGACCTAGCACGGTCACGAAATGTAAACATGCGACGATCCACTGTGAAACTGGAAATGTACTATGGGAAAGTTTTCCATAAATGGAAAACTCTTCATAGTCCCTTCTACGGACGCTCTGAGGTGGCTTGCACAATTTTCGAAGCCTCCAAAGCATTCAAGCTTGGTATTAAAAATCAAGCAAGGGCTGTCTAGCACCAAATACGCTCAATTGGAAGGATTTTCGGAAATATTCATTTGAACATGAAGATTTAGCCTTGCGCGCAATAACCATTGCGACGCTGACAAACTGCCGCGGAAGGAAAGCATCGTTGGCTGATTCGTAGAACATCCCCACTACCGATACCGAGATGACGAGCGAGCGTTAGACAAAAGGCCCTACGCAGTTGGCTGTTAGATCGTGAGGTACGTAGTCGCTGTCCGAAGGGACAATATAATTTCTATATTGAATCGGAACAGAGTCCTCGTGATTAGCTGCATAGGCAGTATTCCTTGGAAGTTCCTTCCTTTCGTTTTAGTTTAAGATAATTTGTCAAGCGGCTCCCTCCACGATAGTCCGTTTTGCAATTATCATTAGTAAATTAATAATTGAAATTCCAGCTTTCGCCCACGGTCCTTGCAAGGACACGTGGTAGGTATAAATGTTTCCTACTTAATTCAACACTAATAATTAATTACGATTCGTAGATCAGCTGTGCGAAAAGCATTGCAAAATCTGCTTCACCGAGCATTTAAATGGAAAAGACCCTAGTAGCACAATATACTGAAAAAATATTTTTCCAATATCAGATAGATATTTGGATCTCTTTTTAATATTTAAATGTACATATAATATTTATTTGATATTCAGAAAAAAATTTTTTTTAAAAATATTAATGTAATATTTATTTCATATTCAGAAAGAAATATTTTTTCAAACATTTATAAAACATGTATTTGAGATTCCTAAAAAAATATTTTTTTCCAAATATTTATCAAATATTTATTGGAGATTCAGAAAAAAATATCTTTTTCAAATATTCATCAAATATTTATTTCAGATACAAAAAGAAATATCTTTTTCAAATATTCATCAAATATTTATTCCAGATACAAACAGAAATGTCTTTTTCAAATATTCAACAAATATTTATTTCAGATACAAAAGGAAATATCTTTTTCAAATATTTATTTTATTTCAAATTCAGAAAGAAATATCTTTTTCAAATATTCGTTAAATTTTTTATTTGTTTTGTAATCATTCACCCATGTGGCAGAGCGAGTCTGAAATTAGTTGTAAAGTAAATTGAGCTCGATGGCATTGCAGTAAAATAATTATGTGGTGAAGGAAATAGTTGTTGTATAAGAATAATGGGAAATGTGCATACTATGTATAATATGAAAAACGCGGTAGAAAATATAATTATAATAAACAAGATCTCGAGAAATGAGGAGCTTGAGAAAGAGATGCGGTTTAGAGATTGAAATTGTACAAAAATCTCGAAAACCGTTTGTCTGATTTATTTCAAATTTGGATACACATATAAGGTTATCTAACAATAAGATATATACCATAGGATTTTTTCGATACGCTTACCTATTTGTTTATAATTCAAGTTTTAAGCTTCAACTTTCTGTTCCTTCAATTTTGTTTTGGGACAAACAGAAAAACAATTTTTTTTTTTTTTTTAATAGTTCGAAAATGAAAACTTCAAGAAAACTAAAAAAAAATCCGAATTTTCGAAAATTTCAGGGTAGCGTAATCCCTTAAGAGTGGAGTACCCTAAAAACTACATAATTTTTCCTTCATGTTTGTATTTTAAATATATGTTCAAGAGTATACTAACTTTTTCTAATTCCTTAAGTATGCCCTCATCTATATTACCCACGCTACGCAAATGCGCGGGATAATTTGAGAAGTACGATGTACTTTACATATTTAAAACAAAAATAAGCTGCAGTGTTGAACTTTCTATCGTTAGTACATATTTTTTCGGAAGTGGCTTTTGACTAATTTCACTGCGCTATACAATCGGTAAATTAAACGCAGCGCTAAGCAACGTGATTGCATTCATTGTTATTATCGATCCGTTGGTGCTTTCATTGTGTTTCTTGTTGCTGTGCATAGGCGTGTGTTTAAACAATACGTAAGTAAAAAATAATGTTTATGTAATAACAATTAATATATCTTTATTCCATGTCTTTAAGTTGTTTTACATAGAATAATATTCGTATCGTTCCTTACAAAGGTATCAAAATGTCTCGAAAACGTATTAATATGAAGTATTATTACGTAAAGAAAGAGATGGCTTCATCGCCAATTCAGAATCGGTGTCGCGACACAATAATAGACGAACGCACAATTTTACCGACAAGTTCTCAGATAAATTCCAATCCTGTACACGACCATACTATTGAGGAAGTTATTCATTTTCCAAATATTAATATACAATGTAATACTGTTGCGTAATGTAATACTGTCTTTAGAAAATAACGTTAACCACAGTCAATTGGGTAATCTATTAAAAGGCTTGAAGGATATTTTCCCTGAGTATGAAATTCCACGTGATGCTCGGACTTTATTAAAAACTAACCGATCATCGAATATAAAGTCGGTTTTAAGTAAAAAGGAAAATTTAGCTCAGTACGCATACTTTGGTATGAAAGAGCATCTCTTAAATGTGCTAGGAGCCGAAAACGGGATTTTTATGGAACTGAAAGAAACTATGAGTATTCCATTAATTTTTAATATCGATGGTATTCCCGTTTCCAAAAATTCAAACAAGCAGTTCTGGCCAATTCTATGCAAGGTTGTATCAAAAAATTACATTGTGTCTCCTTTTCCGATAGCTATATATTACGGTGATGCAAAACCAAATTCATTAACCGAGTACTTAACTGAATTTACGGTCGAATTAAATGACGTTTTAGAAAATGGATTCTTTGACAATAATTTACATTTTAAAGTCATTGTTATTTGTTTTACTTGCGATGCACCTGCAAGAGCATTTTTGAAAAATATTAAAGGACATACGAGTCGTAACGGTTGCGAAAGATGCACAGAAGAGGGGGTTTATTACAAACGGCGAATTATTTACCGTAACCAAAATGCTAATGCCCGGACACATATGGATTTTGAAAATTTTCAACACGTGAAACACCATAAATCGGATGAAAAGACACCTCTATTGAACATTAGGGGTATTAATATAATAAATCAGTTTGCCTTAGACTATATGCATTTGTGCTGTCTGGGAGTCATGAAAAAATTAATGATACATTGGTCTAAGGTAGATTTTACATTACGACAGAGGTGCAAGCTATAAAAAAAAATTATTTCTGCTGCAAAATATGTACCGAGTGAATTTAATCGCAAATCACGACCCATATCGGAATTGTCCAGGTATAAAGCTACGGAGTTTCGGTTATTTCTTTTATATCTCGGACCCATTCTTTTGAAAAATATTCTTCAGAATAATTATTATGACCATTTTCTATTATTTCATGCGAGCATTAGAATTTTATTACACGAAAAGTTATGCTTGAATGAACAGTGGGTAAGCAAAGCCCGTGAAATGCTACTTTTATTTGTAAATAATTCGCAAACTTTATATGGCCAAGAATTTTGTGTTTATAATATCCATAACTTAGTGCATATTGCAGATGACGTCAAACATTTAAAATATTCTTTGCAGGAATTGAGTTGTTTCCCTTTCGAGAATTATTTAGGCAAGCTAGTTAGCATGCTACGCAGGTGGAACAAACCTTTAGCACAAATATCAAAACGGTTATCGGAAAATAGAGCACCAATAATACAAAAAAAAATTAACACGATAACGATTAATACAGTACAAAATAATAAAAAAATACAACTTCCTTATTTTACTTTAAAAATGTATGGATTTCGGGACTGTTATGTTTTTATAAAAGATGATTATGTACTGCAGATACTAGACATATTAGAAAATAAACAAGTAGTTGGTAAATTATCGACAAAACTGCAAACTTTTTATAAATACCCAATTGATTCAAAAGAAATAGGAATATTTCAATTTGACAGCTTTAACGAAGAAATTGTTTTCTATGCTTTGAATGAGAATCTTCGCAAAGCATTTATATATAAATGCCATTCGCACTTTGTAGCATGCGAATTGCTTCACTTATGTAATTAATTATTATTAAGTATTATATTGTTAATCACTCATGCTTTGTTCTTTCTGCTCAACTGTGTACTTGTACAAATTTCCACGTTTTTCATTCCAAAAAACTCTTCCTGATGCAGGATTATTAACGTCTCGAAAGTTATCCCAGGAAAATGATGGCCAAAAAAGTATGCCGTCGTGTATTGAGGAAGCAGCTGGTTCAGTCGGATTCTGATTCTGATGGCGAAATGCAACAAACAAATACTGCAGCATCAAGTAAAAGATATAATGCTTTATATTCAACATTTTACTTACATGCATATGCGTCTTACACGTGTCCAAAGATTTCGAGGGAGAAAGATACTGCACCCCTCTCTCTCTCTCTCTCTCTCTATATATATATATATATATATATATATATATATATATATATATATATATATATATATATGCCGCAGGCTGCATTTGACTGTGTGATATCACTTAGACAGAGATCTTACTCGATGAGTTATTTAGATATTGAAAGCGTTGAACAGAGTGATAACGACTTAAATAATATCATTATACCAAAGAGAGAGAACTGTCATTGGGAGTCATTGCGTCGAGTGTCTGTCACAGACCAGTTATTTAGAAAATTCTTATTGTTATTGCTTGTTTTTATCTTAGTGTTATTGTTCTTCTTTATGTAAATACTTTAAAATTTAGAAGAGGTCTGCCGACGCACGGGCTCCCTCGAAATCTTTGGACACGTGTTTTACACTTTTTTAATATCTTTCATACCTTTCGAGATCGACTGGAAAGTTGTATAATGAACACCCTGTATAAGTCACTTAAATGATAGACGTTACGATACGAATAATGCAGGTATTATATACATTTTGTCATTATACAGGTACGGATGTAGGCACACACCAGCACTGGCTGAAGAGGCGGGACAGTTGGCCGCAACTTTAAACCGGCAATATGTAGAAATAAAATATGACATAAAAGAAATTTTTGTTAAATTAGAGGCTTTAGAAAGAATGGTAAATAATGTAGCAGCGGCAGGAACCATTTCCGCAAATGCCTTGGGTGGTACCGGATCCACATTTTTGGATCAATTGCCACTGGCATCTGCGACTGAGGTTACTGCCTTTAATGAGGAATTATCCGAGAATTCTACAAAATTTAATTTGCTGGTTTGTAATTTGTATAAATGCAGAAGAGCACTATTGTAGTGCTGTATTTTTACGAGTAGTTAAGCAATACCGTATTCTAATTTGCATCAAATATACAATAATATGCCACATACCTTCTTCCAGGTACAATTACTATACTTGGTGGGCGGCGAAACAGATAGGAGGGTGTTGAAGCGTAAATCAATTAAGATTCCCGTTCTGGTTTATAAATAAAGTATTTTGGAAAATCAATGGTTGATGGACGAGAACAAACAAGCTTTCTTTATTTGTCTTAAAATGTTATGGTAATATTGAATGTAAGTAACTCTCAAAGAAACGCCGAAGGCTATGATCACTGAATATTCGACTAAAGTTATTAGATTGACAATAGAAGATGACTTCTTATGCTTGATCAAGTCTTTAGTTTGTGATTCGGCATCGAATCACCAATGCTTGAGCAAGTCTTTTTTATAATTTGATGATAACACAATTGCTTGCTCAAGTCTTTATTTTATAATTTAATTACAGAACCATTGCTTGACCAAGTCTTTAAATTATAATTTGGTTATAACTCACCAATTCCTCGCAAGAGGTTGTGTCGGCTCGAGCTCTTACCAACGACTAAATCCTCGTCCTCAGACGAGAACTCTATTCCCCGGGAACATTGGGAATTATTGATACGTCACACCTTTTGTATGCGCATAGTAAACTGTCCCTTTTCGTCCCAAACAATTAAATTTGAGATTTCGGCGTAGAACGCTCGAATAGTTTTTGTTTTGTCACTTACAATGGCCGTGACCGTAAATATTATGTTCCTACCATCGGAGGCCTAAAACCTCCGAAGCCAAGGTATATTTTTATGGATCCCTCGTGATCGATTATATTTATTACAATGGGTCGTGATCCTTGTATTTCGCCGAAATGTACAATCATGCAACCTATTGAGACTAGTTTTCGACGAAACAGAGGGTAATATATAACATGATGCAGAAAATCTTAACCCATCAAGCAGCTACGCTGTACTCAGGGCAGGGGAGAAAATTTAAATTACCATTTGTTAATTTAAGAATATACGAGGCTATAGCTGGTAAGTACGTTTTTTCACTCATACTTACGTTTTCTTTTGAAATATGCTTATGTAATGGGCAAGTTTTTATTTTATTTTCTATTTTACAGCAGCAACACGGAAAAGGCGACCGATGATAACGGACGTCAAATTGAAGAAGACTGTGTCGCTATACTTAAATAGCTGCAGCCTATTACAATGTTTTATCAATTCCTAAATTTGTTGTTGTTTATTTTGTGTTATTGTCGTTTATTTAAAAAAATACGTGTGTTTAGATATGTATAGCAAATATTTGTATGTGTTTTATTGAGTCTGACGACGGTTAGTTGTTAACCGCGAATTATATAATTTTTTTTAATTTTCTTAAAGTTTGTATTTTCCAGAATATTATTTAAGCCAAGTTCGAAACAAAAATTCTGAACATTAACGGAGCATGCCGCATGCCTAAACTCGTATTTTTATTCTTTTGCGTTTTTCCTCAAACACCACGTTTTTCACCCTGGTGTAGAACAAAAATCTCGAAAACCGTTTGATTTATTTCAAATTTTGATACACATATAATAAGGTTATCTAACAATAGGATATCCTATACACATAGTAGTAATAGTAATAATAACTAACGGGCTGGGCTGCGTGGAGCCCTCCGTCACCTAGATCTATGTGATCCTCTGTAACTGCCCGGGTTTCTGCGGGTTCTTAAAGCTCCAGCCTTGTTTTTGCAGCTAGGCTTAGTAAGCTATTAACCCCCTTATCTGCCAAGTCCTCGGGCTCTAAAAACATGCTACCCCAGGTCTTGTATCTGTGAACTGCCAGGGCTGGGCAGCGACACAGGACATGAGATCTGCTCTCATGTCCCTCACCGCACAGTCGGCAGTTAGGTTGGTTCGTTAGGCCCATCTTGTGAAGGTGGGCATTGAGAGCTATGTGGCCTGTTATTAGCCCAATAGCTGTCCTGAGCCTCCTTCTGTCTAATGCCAGGAGTTCTCTAGCTCTCTTTATTTTTGGTCCACTCATCAACTGCCTGGCCTGCCTGCAACTGGTGGAGGTTGTCCACCGTGTGTTGAAGTCCTTTGTCAGGCAGTCGTTGATGGCTCTTTTTCCCATGGCAAAGGGGGTTCCTACTGCCAGCTCGGCTGAGTTGATTTGTGCCCCTGCCTTAGCCAGACTGTCTGCCACCTCGTTGCCATGTATACCCTGGTGTCCAGGGATCCATACCAAGGTGATTCTGTTTTGTTCCCCCAGTTTGTTAAGCTTTTGCATGCAGTCCCATACGGTCGATGACTCCGTATTGGGCTTCGCAACCGCTCCTATTGCAGCTTTACTGTCTGAATCCTATACACATAATGCAGCATAAAATTTTATCGCCTATTTGTTTATAATTCAAGTTTTAAGCTTCAACTTTCTGTTCCTTCATTCAATTGTGTTTTGGGACAAACACAAATCTTGAATTAATAAAACTTGAATTATAAACAAATATGTAAGCGTATCGAAAAAAATTCTATGCTGCATTATATTCTGCATTATATATAGGGTATCTTATTGTTAGATAGTCTTATTATATGTGTATTCAAATTTGAAATAAATCAGAAAAACACGGTTTTCGAGATTTTTGTTCTACAAGCGTGAAAAACGTGGTGTTTCGAGAAAAGTGCAAAAGAATAAAAATATGAGTTTCGGCATGCGGCATACTCCGTTAATGTTCAGAATTTTTGTATAAACACACTTTTTTTTTTAATAAACAACAAATTTAGAAATTAATAAAACAGTGTAGAGGTTATAGCTATATTTAATTCGTGACTGTGCCTGCGCTAAGTATACATATAGCGACTGTTACGTTGGGCGTAGTTCTTGGAGGCCGAGCGGATGGTCGCGGGCTACGCACGTAACTCTGAATACTTAAAAACTAACGCACTTAAAGTTCGCAGATCAAAAGAAGGCACCTGAGAAAAATGCGCCCTCATTGGTTGTAGCATTTGGGTCCTGCCTATTCCAACACAACCATAGGGACGGGGCACACGCATTTTCGCCATTGGCCAAGTTGCCACGCACACTAATAAACTCGGGGTGTAAAGTACCGCTAACTAGGATTTACCTGTCCCTCGCGCAAATAGGACTCCTACTACTATAATAAACGGCGGGCCGAAAGGGCGTTAAAAGTGGGGATAGGCGAACCCACTCTTGCTTTCGGACCGCCTCAGGTGCCTTCTTCTGATCTGCGAACAGTACTTTCGTGGTACGGACAGGATGATTTTGGGATCGTCTTTGCTCTCGTCCCTTGACGGGTCGTAGACATATAGGTTAATGACATACACAATTTACACAGATGAATAATTGATTACAGTATTCGGGTAAAAGAAAAGTATATTCAATAAATAATTGAAATTGAATGTAACAACAATTTGTACGAAATGCGAATCTACTTTGGTCGTTTTTAACGGCGAACTTTACATCGTACAGTTCCGTTCCTCACTTAAACATTTCGCCTGTCTCACATTAGTTATCACAATCTCGCATGAAACTCAGTCTAGTATTTTACAGAACTCTGCGCACGCGCACAGTATACCGCGCGAACAGTTTAAAATTAACAAGCGAACAGATTTACAAAATGGCGGACCTTACAACGCGAACGCACATGTTACTTAAATCGCAACGCACATCTCGATTTTTCTCAGACCAACCGAATTAAGGGATTACCCAGCGAATACAAGATTCTAGTTCGGTAGGGCCGGAATAAGACGTGGAATACTGGTTAGGTCTTACCGATTCCGCTTTCTCTCTCTTTCCTTCCTTTTTTTATACGACGAAGGTGGACGGGTCGTTTGTATGTCTCGGTGTTCAGACGTTCAATTCGTTTACTACGACGATGTTAGTGTGGTGTTGAAGTCTAACGCTCGTTCGCTTTGTATTGCTGTGAAGGCGTAGTAAAACTTTAGTACAATGCTAATCAGTACCTAATACCTACCACGTATCCTAATGGACCGTGGGCGAACACTGTAATTAACGCGTTATTAATTAATATTCTTAATAATCCCGAACGATTATCGTGGAGGGAACCGACTCGAAATTACTAAGTATAAATGAGACAAAGGGAAGAACTTCCAAGGAATACTTCTATCGAGAAGCTAATCTCAAGGACTCGTGTTCCTTTTCAATATTTAAGAAATATTGTCCCTTCGGACAGCGACCACGTACCTCACGCTTTAGCAGCCAACTGTAATGGGTCCTTTTGCCTTACGCTCGCTCGTCACCTCGGTTTCCGCCTGGTGGGGGTATTCGGGGAATATCCCAACGGTCCTAGCTACGGCGTAGTTTCGGCGGTTCTCAACGTTCCTTTGTGGTAAAGGAACGCCTCGAAACTTCGATGTTTTATTTCGAACATTTGCTGTTATTTGGTGACGGCAGTAGGTACGGCAGCGTGGGTGGTCTAATACCAATGCTAGTACCTCCAGGAAGCTTACATAAAATATTGGAAAGTATTCAGTGGATCGCACGATGTTATTTAAGATTTTATCCATCAGAGAGAGAAAGACAGAGTACGCAAATTCTATTCCGTTTAGCGTGCGTCGCCGTCGCTAGTTAAGGTTCGCCGATCGGTTTGTTTACACGCAAGGTCGAGAACAATGATGCCTTCAAGGTTACCTACGCGTGACTCTAAAATTCTTCTCAAACGACGTTTGGAATGCTTAGAGAGGAACTCGGAATATATGCAAGCATATATCTGGCATTCCTTGCGTCGGAGGAAATAATGAAATAAACAACAAAAGACAGCTCGTATGGCATTAGAGGGTTAGCTCGGAACGCAGATTTCTCCGCGTCTGTACCATCCGAGTGCATAGAGAAGAGTTTATAATGAAAAATAGGACTCGGAACGTAACAATATTAAACCAATATTAGAAAAAAATATTTAACTAATATTTTTATGCTACTAGGGGACGCAATCTATCTGAATCGCAAAAACAAGGAAAGAAAGCGAGGACAGAAAAAGAGAGAGAAAGAGTTCTTGGAACTTGCTTGTACCAGCAGCGCGGTAAGACCTAACCGATAACTTGCGATCTGTTGCGGCCGCATACTTTTCGGGTTGATTATTAAACTCTGGGAATTCCCTAATCCGAAAACGGGTGTCTGCGGTACGTAAATCGAGACGTGCGTTGCGTCGTAGTATCATATTTGCGTTCGAGGTGTGAGGATCCGCCATCTTATATACAGTGAGTAACAGTAATATTCGGACATCGGTGAAAAAAAAGGAATTCATCTCTACAACATGGTTAGAAATACTTTATTGATATCGATTTTTTTTTAATAATATAAAGCGCACCTTCACGAAGATATAGGTAAATACCAAAAAGACAAAAACTTTACAACAACGTTAAGAGAGTCAAACAAAAAAAAAAAACTGCACTTTCGAAGGCAACATTAATATTCGGACAATGTTACGAATCCACGCTGGTGGGGTTCCCCGAGCTGCGGGTTTTCGTTTTCGAGATACATCAAAAACAAAAAGCGACGTATCATTTCATCACACTGCATCCCTACTATTCACAACTACCCCAACTTATACCGTGAACGTTCTAATTAGGTGTGAATAACAGTGAATGTGAATGAGAGCGAAGAAATGATACCGCGTAAGGGACGAAACGCGTCAGATGAGCAGCGTCAATTGGTAATTTTTAACAATGCCAAAGGGTTTTCAGGAGATGAAATATCAGAGATACTGAAAATACCAAGAAGCACCGTATATGGTATTCTTCGCCGATTTAAGAACGAAGACAGGATCGATTCCATCTCGCAAAAAGGGCAACCCAGAAAACTATCAATTTACGATAAACGGTTTATCATACGGGAGGTTGAGAAAAATCCTAAAACAAGCGCACCAAAATTAGTCACAGCAGTATACGAAAGAACGGGCATAGAAATTTCTGCGCTAACTGTTCGTAGAGTTATACAAAATATGGGTTACAAGTCGCGAACCGTGACGAGGAAACCGTTCATAAACGTAACTAACCAAAAGAAGCGCCTAGATCTTTCTAAAAAATATCAGTTTTTCTTGGTCATTTTTTTCTTGGTCATTTGTGCAGCGTTAGTTTCGTCAGAATATTTTAACAGTGACGTTCGTTTATTGAGAAAACCTCTCACATTTTGTTGTGTAACGGATTAACTACGTTGATGTATGTCAAAGAGATTATTTACTCTTCACAAAATAGAAAAAAAAGCACACCGAGATTCGAGCCCGGGACCTCGGTGGCCGTAAGCGAGCGCGCTAGCCGCACGCCATTCATTGCTATGGCGGAGAGGTTTCATCCAAAGCTTATACCGGGCTCGAGAATATTATGTAAAGTACACAAATACATTATAAACAGTGTTAAATATACTGAAATATGGCGGAATATCATTTATACATTCTGAAAAAATAAAAAAAAAATGAAAAAAAAATGAAAAAAGATATCAAAGATGTCGAAGACATAAGTTCATACCGGGTTTCGATCCCGGGATCTTCGCCTCCAAAATCCAAACTTTCGACTCAAATTTCTCAAAAACGGTTGAGTATCTGAGCAAATCCTTTTGGGTATACGCATAACTTTGCCTCTACTATAACGTGTCCAAAGCTCGTCCAAATCGGAGGGGGGCACTTCACGGCCTCTCCTTGTGAGTCTAGATTCTATTGCATATGGATTAATTACTTTTTTATAGATTAGATTTATAAGTATCCAATCCGGGGGTGGTTTCACCCCTTCAAAGAGGATCTCAGCCGATAAAACAAAGACGTGTCGCATATTTTTTCGAGCTTAATAAGCTTACCAAATTTCATTAAAATCGGACGCGGACACATGGATATGTTTCCTTGTCAGTGAACACCGTAGGGGTTTTTCGACTGATAAATAATTTCTTTTGTTTATCATTAGCAACTGATTTGCAAAAATCAAAATCATTTTGTTTATTATTAACAACTCAAGACAGAATTTTCGTCATTTTTTTATACTTGTTCCTAAATCTATATTTCACTCCTTATAAGTACAGTTCAATAAAAAAATCTTGGAAACACGTAATATTTAAGGGGAGGTTCTCATCAAGCTCAACCAAAAAATCGATTTTTTTTTTGCTGAGAAAGTTAGTAAATTTCCCGTAGAATACGCTCCCGAAAACCATTTTGACGAAATTAATTTTTTTTTAAAAGTATGGTAAAAAAACCGGAGTTACCTTTTTAAACGAAAATGAAATTTACGCGGCAGCGCGCGTTTTCCGTAATATTTTTGAATTCTCCGCCTTTGGGAGACTGTAAAAGACCGTAAATTTGAGTGCATTCCAAGTACTTGTGAAGAAAAACGTGAAGGGCCTGGGCGGAACGGGTGCTGGCAAACTAACAGACAATGTAATTGCAGATTTGACTATATATTATGGTTTAGCAATTAGAAGCCATCCTAATTCAGCAAAAGATATGAAAAATGCTATATGGGCTGTTTATTATCACAATATTTCAACTAATGAAAATCCAAAGCACATGTACTGTCCCGAAGGCAAAGAGAGCTGGTGCAAGTAGCGTGTCGCCGAGGCTTATGGCACATTAAAAACATTTAAGCATAAGCCTCCTTTAATAGACAAAGTCAAAGATGCTATTAAACCAGTTTTTGAAGCACTAATATCAGACGATTTAATGGAGCGGTGTACTGGCGGTAACACGCAAAATTCAAATGAGTCCGTTAACGCTTGCGTGTGGAAACTAGCGCCCAAACATTTGCACTGTGCTGCCAAGACTGTTGAAATTGCCGCGTACATCGGAGTATCACTTTCCAATAAAGGCCACATAACTATCTTGAAAATAATAGAATTGCTGGGAGTCGCCATTGGTCGACAAATTCACAATTTTGTCCAAATAGCCGACGATAAGCGAATTTCTTCGGCTGAGTTAAGTATGACTGATGCCGCAAGACCAGCTGCTTCTTTGAAAAAAGCCGAACAAGCCAGTCAAATGGGATTTTATGAGGTCGAGGAAGAATCATTGTATGGCCCTGGTATCGCTGATTAACCGAGAGGTACGTTATTTTGCCATTTAGTAAAAAAATTCGCGTACCAAAACTTTAAACGCGTTTTTCTCAAAACCGTATTTTTTAAGACGGGCGGCATGGTATCCCAAAAACTACTGCATATATCGTTTTTTTTTTTTTATTTCAAAGTTGATTAAATTTAGGGGATCCTGAACCTAATCGCAGATGACTACTGTTTTTATTTTTTATTTTATAGCACTTTTAAGAGCCGAAGAATAGGCGAAAAAGAGAATTTTTTGTTTGAAAGTCCGCCTTTTTTTTAATTTTTGACTTTTCCTTAGTTGGATAGGTTCAAGATCCTGTAAATATCATATATTTTCTAAAAAAATTTCATTTTTTGATTTCGGATGATGTTTGGAAGCGCTACAGTGCCGCCCGCTTGGGTACTTTTTTTTTAGGCGACCGGCTTTACATGTAAACAAACAATTAACTATTCGATATTTTGCACTATAAAAATTTGTAAACATACTTGAATACATACTAAATAATTACAAAAAAACTTGAGTGCTTTATCTACTTCCTTCTATGAAAAAAAAAATCGAGAAAATCATGCAATTTTTGTGTCGCTAGATGAGAACCTCCCCTTAATTCATTGTTTTAGGGTAATCGTTGCGGAAACATGGAACGGCATGTACATCGGCAACATGCGGCAGAAGCCGCTATCATACTGGAAGAGAAACAAAAGAGGAAAGCCCCGGAAAACGCGCAACCTGCCAAAAAGAGCAGGCTTTTATTGTCCATCGATATGGACGAGGCGAAATTGAGGAGAGCTTGCTGTAGGCTGGTGACAGTCAGCGGACGTCCGTTCAGCCTCATGGAGGATCAAGGCTTTCGCGAAATAATTGATCCAATTTTGGAGGCCCTTAACAAAAGGTCGGAGGCAGGCCGATAATAATTAATCGCCGTAACATCACGGAAGATGTCCGAACAACAGCCGCCCGACTGCGTGCGGAGATCAAAGACGAGGTGCGTGGGCGTATGATCTGCGTGAAGGTTGACACCGCCAGCAGATTGGACCGCCATGTAATTAGTATTAATGTGCAATTCGTGAAGGACGCCAAATTGCAAATTAGAAATCTCGCGATGCAAGAAGTTACAACTGTGCACACCGCGGATAATTTGCGCGAGAACGTCACGCGGACCTTGGAGGATTTTGAACTTGAAATTCAACTGTACGATGTATACAGCTACACGACGGACGACGCAGCAAACATGTTAAAAGCGGTCAAAGACATGTCCATTAACGATTCGTCGTCCGTGAACCCGAGTTTAGTCCGCGAGCAATCTAGCGCGTCCGACGCGACTGCATCATCGTCGTCGCAGGAGGAGTCCTACACCAGCTGGATGTGCAATCATCCGAACAAGGCTACGCGATAGCAGTGACTCAGAAGCAGAAGAGGATACGGATCCAGAAGAACATGCTTCCGTGCTGGACGTCGCGCTCCAAAACTTCCACGCGAGTAGCGTCAGATGCGCAGCGCATACGCTGCAACTCTGCGTCATCGACGCAGTGAAAATACAGACTGACATGACTACAGTAGTGGGAAATGCGCGGCAGGTCTGCAAGACCTTGCGGACACCGACTCTGGCGTCTGTTTTCAAGAGGAGCGGGCACAAAAAGCCATCGTTAGATGTATCAACGAGGTGGAGTTCGCTACACAAAATGTTAACGTCCCTTCTTGCGCTGCGGGAAGTTTGCGAGGACCTCACCGAAACTAGTCGGAATACGAGAAGGCGGTGTACTCGTCAGGGGCCACTGACACTGAGCGAGAACGAGTGGACGTTGGCGAAGCAGTTCTGCATCAGTCCCGGACCGGCAGCGGTTGCCACGCAGGCCATGCAGCGTCAACAAATGACCGTAGGTGATTTTTATGGAATATAGCTGCGATGTAAGATGGAGACGCGGCACCTGGATTTTCCACTTGCTAAAAATTTGGTGCGCGCCATGAATAGGCGAGAAAGGGAAATGTTGGCGACGCCGGTTTTCGGCGCAGCCATGTATATGGATCCTCGGTACCGGGTCGTCCTGACACAGGAGGATGTAGACGTCACCGAAAATCATTTAAAAAACCTGTGGGCGCGCCTGAGGACTGCCGTTGATTATTTTGATGTCGACTTCTCGGAGGAACCGTCGCCGCCATGCAATTTAAGTTTTGCGGAAGTGGAGATTGAGGAGCTGTTCCAGGATCTGGAAAAGACCGCCAACGTACAAAAGAAGGCCGTCGCCGGGGACATTCCGCGGATTCTGGAAAAATTCGCGGACTGGCCGCGCGTTCCACGTTCCAGGGATGTGTTGGAATTCTGGGAGGGCCGAAAGGAGACCGACGAAAAATTGTATCGGTTAGCAACGGTGGCACTTGGCGTCCCTATGACACAGGTGCCTGTAGAGCGGACATTTTCGCACCTCCGCCAAATATTATTTATATTGCGCTACAACTTGGCGGGCGACTTGTTAAATGACGTGTTATTTATAAAGTGCAATTACCATCTACAGGAGGGGTGAGGAGACCCAGAATGAACACACACCCACACACACACACACACACATGATGGACAAAATCCGACCAACAACCTCCTCGTGGTGTCCATCGGGTAATGCTAATGTTGGCGGTAATAGAATGTAGAGAAACGCAGTTCTGTTTGCTCTTCCTGAGCTTGTTGTTCTCGTTTGAATTTATCTTGTGTAATCATATTGTGTAATCTAGCGTTGTTGATGTTTGCGATGGACTCTAGTGCATACCGACTTTTTAGACTACATAACGTCCAGTTCGCGATGTTTCCGTTATTCTGTATGGACCGAGATATGTAGTATATAACTGACTATAACATTTATAAAAAAAACTGCAATAAAAAATCTTAAAAAATATGAGACTGTTATGAATAAAATGTTAATAAAGTAACATGAATGTATACCCCTTTACACTTTCATTGACCTATCTACGCACCCACCGAACACGTTTTCTTGTTACTGCATTGTATTCCGTTCTTGTTGTTATTAATTTAAATTCGTATTCTTCATTCATTTTGTATTCAGCGTTCTGTATTTAATTTTTTTGTATATTCTGAATTTTCGCATAAAAACGGTTTTAAAAATTTGTTAATTGTTGTTCCCTTCATTTTTACAAACATGGAGAATTTCAGCTTTCCATGTAATAGTATTGATGTCATTACAATCAAGGTACTGCAACACAAAAATTAGAAGGACATGGTTGAATTAAAATAACATGACTGAATTATATAAATTTTTTAAAAGTAAGTCAGATACCATTACATAATCTGTATTATCGAGATTCCGGGCTAAACACTATCTTTTACGGCAGAAAGTAGAAACGGAGGCCCATCAACACCCGTGTGTTGCCGACTCTCATCAATAACAAATATGTATACATATAGGTAGCTTTTTTGCAACACGGCACCCTCTAACATGATAAGAAAATTGCGAATACCTTTCAACAACACTGGGACTCTACAGCACTGGATAACATGATTTTTGTTCAACATATTTAGAAACTGAAATAGCTTAAATAGGAATGGGGTTTTCCAAAGTATCAATGTAGATTAACCTGACCTTCAGCAAAGGATGCATAACATGATAATTGACACTGCGATTATAGTGTTTGTGATGGGGATTGGTAGTCGTGGTCGGCGGAAAGAATATATATATTTGGTGCACTGAGTTTAGATTTATTTAAATGACAAGAGTAAGTGTAAGAATATGGAGCGAGAGGCGACTGTGCGTTTCGGAGGTTTTGACGAGAGTGTTTTGAGAGATCTGCAGTGGGGCCGCGCAGCGGTAGGCCTCGCTGCAGGTCTTTGTCTAAAAGTCCTGGCGTCAGCATTCGAGGAATGAGTGACATCTTATAGGCGATAAGCGCCGTGGGACCGGATGTGATTCTATGAATTACAATGTTGGAAATATGTACAGGACGTTACATGTTTATATACCTGACAGATTTTTAACATTGTTATTATTATTAGTTATTTGACTATATGTTGAGTAGGAAGCGTTAGTGTTACTTATTGTGGTTTAATTGATTACTGTGTAACAGTTTACGCTAGCGGGCAGCCGATCAATTTTATTTTATTGCTTATTATTATCTTGTACTAAGTGTATTTATTAATACTTTTTGTCAACGTACAAAAATTCAACGCGCATGGCAACTTGCACGATTTTGCAAAGGAAAGTCGAGGGAGATTTGGTAAGGTTGCGAATGACGTATGGAGTGTAGATTCACTCGAAAGCCGAGCGATTGTTATCCGAGAAGGTGTCGGGCCTCGATATTCGCCGCATAAAACCTTTTCAATTAAGGATTTATCGCGAGACAATTTTCGGGTATTCATTGAAGTCAAAAATAAAATCGTGCAAGCCAGATGTCTCTTGCAGCGTAATACCGACTTTAAATGAACAATACACGAATTAATTTTGCGGGTGTTGTATGGAAAAGTATGTACATATACTTATGCATATATGTATATGGTCAATTCCACGTCAAATCGCACAGCTAAATTCTTCGAAATTCTGATTTTGAGATATGTTATAGAGGGAGGTGAGACAAGCCACCCGAATTTTTTTTTATTTTTTATTTTGACTTTCGAGGAGTTATGAGACTTTGAAAAATTGGGACACTTTTCCTTCAAACATTTCTAGGCACGGTCTGGTTTGCCGTAGAATAATTTGTTTTTTTAAGTTCAATTCACAAAAGATTGTAGTTTAACGAGAATTTTCAACCCATTTCAAAAAGTTTATTTTTCAACGCATAATTCATAAAAATAAAAAATAGTCGTTAATTTGACTATCTGGGCCCTCACCGAAAATTATGAAAAAATTATATCCTTGTAGCGCGTTTCAAGACGAAGAGTTTTTTTGCAAACTGTTCGTCTCGAAACGCGCTACAAGGATATATTTTTTCATAATTTTCGGTGAGGGCCCAGACAGTCAAATTAACGATTATTTTTTATTTTTATGAATTATGCGTTGAAAAATAAACTTTTTGAAATGGGTTGAAAATTCTCGTTAAACTACAATCTTTTGTGAATCGAACTTAAAAAAACAAATTATTCTACGGCAAACCAGACCGTGCCTAGAAATGTTTGAAGGAAAAGTGTCCCAATTTTTCAAAGTCTCATAACTCCTCGAAAGTCAAAATAAAAAATAAAAAAAAAAATTCGGGTGGGTTGTCTCACCTCCCTCTATAACATATCTCAAAATCAGAATTTCGAAGAACTTAAGTGTGCGATTTGACGTGGAATCGACCATATATTATATTATATAGATGTATAACAAATTAAAATTTTTTAAATATTTTAGATTTTTTAACGATTTCAAGAAAACTATTTTAAAAGAATTTAATTATTTCTTTCATTTTTTAAATATTTGTTCATGCTCTTTTACATCCAAAATCAGAGCTAAAACAACATAGCCGAAAACAAGCACATGTTTTTAAAGCCTTCCAAGGGTCTTCGACACAATAGCGACCTTTTTGTACCGCTCGACGTGATAGGCAATAAAACATTTGGCTACCAGGGTCACTCCGGCAAGGAATTTACGGTGGCGACGCGACGGCACGGTTAGAATACGCCGACGTGGTCATGCGACTGACGAGTGGGGATAGCGCCATTCAAATCCCATAGAAAACTTGCCGATGGCTTACGGTGCCGTCATATTACGGCTGTGTGGGAATCAAACTCCAAAAAATAACGGTCGCTTGCAGTACGGCTACGGTGTCGCTCCCTTGCCGGGTCGATACGGTACGGCTGTGTGTGACGAGCCTTTAGGTGTAAATAGATTATAGCCAACGATTCTTTCTCTATTGTAGAATAGTTTTTCTCAGATTCATTTAAAGTCCTAGATGCGTATGCAATGGGCGAATCTTTTCCTATAACTTATGACGGCTTTTCGTTCGCCCTCGGCCGAACAGGTACGCCACTACTTCGTCCGGGTCTTTATCGGTCCTTTCGGTACGCGTTGCGAAAATGCCACATGGGCGCCAGGTACTTTTACCCTAAAGCACGCATGCAAAGGAGTTTAGTCAACGCGGTAATATCCGGTGCTTCTCTCTCTCTCTCCGCAGTGGGAACCTGCGGGTATTAGCACGACAAAACGCGGTATCACGCCAAATAGATTCTCGCCGAAGAGTTTTTCAGCGGAGATTACAATATTAGGAAGGCAGCTTACCTTTCCCCGGTACTCGGTGGTTCCTACAAACACGGTAACGGCCGGTGGCCCCTGGTCCCTATGGACACTCGCGTAATTGACTTACCAAAAAAACGATATTAGTCTGTGGACCCAAACGATACAAAGGAGCTTAACCTCTATTTTCAAGCGCAAACGATATAGTTCCTACTCGGAAAACGGCACTAGGCGAAGTGAGGAGCGGTCCTCCTTCCGCATCCTCGCTCCCCACTGCCAGCGGAACTCGTCGCCTAATTGGTTCCGGGGCCAGCGGCGCATTTTATGGGCGCCCTGCTGGTCCCCGCGATTTTCCACCGGCATCTCCAATTTTCCCCCCGACTGTCCCTTGCTATCCACCGAATAGTGGCTGTAGGTCCCGCAGCAGGTCCTCGTCGTAATCCGGGATATCCAGGCTTCCCCCGCAGGCATACGGTCGGATCCCCCCGGGATGCACCTGCTCGCCGCTAAAGGGAGCCTGGAAGCTCCCCCCTGGGCGTCTCCTGCTTCCGTCGGGTGTCATCCTGCCGGCGCAGCGGCCCCTGGCCGCGAAATCACGGAGGGCACGGAGAGTTTCCCCTGGAGGTGGGTCCCTGACCCCTCGCCGACCCCCTGATCTACATCGTGGGATGAGTGGGTGCCCGCGAGATCACCCCTCCTTGCGACGCCTCGCCGCGACGTTGCACGGCGCCCCTGGAAACGCGCGTCCTCCGAGGGCTCGTCGGGTCTTCACGGAGCAGTTCGGGGGTCCTCGAGTTTGCCGGTACGCGCGGTACCTCTGCGCAGCTCCTCGCTGCTCGAGACCTCACGAGTAGCGGCCGCCATTTTAGGTATTATCGGCGACGTCCGCCTGAGCTCGTGGCCGTTCGGCAGCGGCCGTCTGATCTCCTATTGCTACGCGATCGGTGATGTTCCCTCGCGCTCGGAGCCACTCGCTAGCGGCTCCCCTACTCTTTCCTATACTCAGGGGTGTAACGTCCCGCCAGAGCTAGCACCTTCCACTACTTCCGAGGCCCCCCCCGATTCCACCAGGTGAACCTTCTACCAGCCCCATCAGATGGGAGCTATCGGAGGACAAACTTTTGAATACGAAACACAAACATTTGCCGTCGTACTATTAAGATACTCGTAATTTCACCAGATACACGTGATCAGGCCACGCAGACAGAAAAGATTCGGTCAGGAAAGAGGAGGCGGAGAAAATGAAAAACCTATTAAATACTTATACACTTTATCTTATTTTTCTAAAATATAATTTTGTTAAACCTGATTTATTGTAGTTACTCTACAAACACCCAAATTCAAATCGAATCTCCCGCTTGACCCCGACCACTAACAGAAACAAGTCAAAACGACCCACCAGTGGGCGCTATCTCCTCACAACCTCCGTTCCTAAGAAAATAGATCGGTCAGGTTGAAAAACAAGGCTTTTCATGGGAAAGCCTTGACCAACAGCAAAGGATACCGCCGTCTATGCGATAAGGGTAAATTAACATTTACAAACACGTACACTCCTACTCCAAGCACATTTGCGCACGAAGAAGGGTATAAAACGAGGCATCTCCAGCCACAAAGCGTTCAGTTTTCTAAGTCAGTTCCAACGAGTACAGTTTCTACTACAGTTTTCTATTGCAGTTCTCTCGTGTTCAGTCTGCTAAGTTCAATTTAGTTCATCAGCGTGCAAAGCTGATTTTAACATATTGCTTAAGTCCTATTTCCACGACAAGGAAGAGAGAGAGAGAGACTTCTACTTACTAACTGTAAGCACAATTACAACGGGACACTGATCCTTCATTTACGCGTCAAAGAATTGTATTAAAGCGAATCTGCGAGCAAGCTATTGTACTGTATATTGAATAAGGCTTTATGTCAACTATTGTATGTCTGCACTTTAAAATACAAATTCACTTAAAGACATATCACAGCAAATTTGAAATCACTATCTTACCGCCAGCGTTCCTACAATCCAATCTCAAGTCTATCCTTCCGATAGAGCTAACAACAGCCAGTAAGAAGTTTTTCCTTACTTCGCCACAAACAGGGTTCTTATTGATCAGATCGTACATTCGCAGTGATACCGTTTTCCCTAGGTCCTTTAGTACCAAATCGAAGCGCAAGGGATCCTGCTACTAACTGCTACGATACTCTTGAATACGAAAGTGGCTCCTCTTACCGACATCTCCACTCCCGAAATTCATCTCGGGACGTAACAAGAGTGTAACGTCCCTCCGGTGCCAGCACCCCCCACCATTTCTGAGGCCCCACCGCTTCCACCAGGTGAGTCCTCTACCAGCCCCATCGGATGGGAGCTATCGGAGGACGAACTTTTGAATCCGAAACACAAACATTTGCCCTCGTACTATTAAGATACTCGTAATTCCACCAGATACACGCGATCAAGGCACACAAACAGAAAAGCCCCAGTCAGCAAAGAGGAGGCGGAGAAAATGAAACATATAAAAACAAAACTTATATATATATACTTTATCTTACTTTTTTCTAAAAAAATATAATTTTGTTAAAACCTAATTTATTGTAGTTACTCTACAAACACCCAAATTCAAATCGAATCTCCCGCCTAACCCCCACCGCTAACAGAAACAAGGCAAAACAACCCACCAGTGGGCGCTATCTCCTCACAACCTCCGTTCCTAAGAAACAGCTCGGTCAAGGTTGAAAAACAAAGCTTTCCATGGGAAAGCCTTGATCAATAGTAAAGGATCTGCCGCCTCGTGAATCATGACCTCACAATCGACCATAACTTATCAAGCATGAAGATACGCCTGCTCCGACTATAAAGATACACCTACTCATAAGCCGCGTTCTCACGCCGATGTTCTAGGAAGGGACGTTCGAACGACTTCCGTTCCTAGAAAATAGTTCGGTCAAGGTTGAATAACAAGCTTTCCATGGGAAAGCCTTGACCAACAGCAAAGGATACCGCCGTCTATGCAATAAGGGTAAATTAACATTTACAAACATGTACACTCCTACCCCAAGCACATTTGCGCACGAAGAAGGGTATAAAACGAGGCATCTCCAGCCTCAAAGCGTTCATTATTCGATCATTCGTTTCAGTTCCAGTCCAGTTCAGTTCATTTCAGTTCAGAGCAGTTCAGTTCTACTACAGTTTTCTATTGCAGTTCTCTCGTGTTCAGTCTGCTAAGTTCAATTTAGTTCATCAGCGCGCGAAGCTGATTTTAACTTATTGCTTAAGGGGAGGTTCTCATCAAGCTCAACCAAAAAATCGATTTTTTTTTTTCTGAGAAAGTTAGTAAATTTCCCGTAGAATACGCACCCGAAAACCGTTTTGACGAAATTAATTTTTTTTTTAAAGTATGGTAAAAAAACCGGAGTCACCTTTTTACACGAAAATGAAATTTACGCGGCAGCGCGTGTTTTCCGTAATATTTTTGAATTCTCCGCCTTTGGGAGACTGTAAAAGACCGTAAATTTTAGTGCATTCCAAGTACTTGTGAAGAAAAACGTGAAGGGCCTGGGCGGAAAGGGTGCTGGCAAACTAACAGACAATGTAATTGCAGATTTGACTATATATTATGGTTTAGCAATTAGAAGCCATCCTAATTCAGCAAAAGATATGAAAAATGCTATATGGTCTGTTTATTATCACAATATTTGAACTAATGAAAATCCAAAGCACATATACTGTCCCAAAGGCAAAAAGAGCTGGTGCAAGTGGCGTGTCGCCGAGGCTTATGGCACATTAAAAACATTTAAGCATAAGCCTCCTTTAATAGACAAAGTCAAAGATGCTATTAAACCAGTTTTTGAAGCACTAATATCAGACGATTTAATGGAGCGGTGTACTGGCGGTAACACGCAAAATTCAAATGAGTCCGTTAACGCTTGCGTGTGGAAACTAGCGCCCAAACATTTGCACTGTGCTGCCAAAACTGTTGAAATTGCCGCGTACATCGGAGTATCACTTTCCAATGAAGGCCACATAACTATCTTGAAAATAATGGAATTGCTGGGAGTCGCCATTTGCTTCTTTGAAAAAAGCCGAACAAGCCAGTCAAATGGGATTTTATGAGGTCGAGGAAGAATTATTGTATGGCCCTGGTATCGCCGATTAACCGAGAGGTACGTTATTTTACCATTTAGTAAAAAAATTCGCGTACCAAAACTTTAAACGCGTTTTTTTCAAAACCGTATTTTTAAGACGGGCGGCATGGTATCTCAAAAACTACTGCATATATCGTTTTTTTTTTTATTTCGAAGTTGATTAAATTTAGGGGATCCTGAACCTAATCGCAGATGACTACTGTTTTTATTTTTTATTTTATAGCACTTTTAAGAGCCGAAAAATAGGCGAAAAAGAGAATTTTTTGTTTGAAAATCCGCCATTTTTTTAATTTTTGACTTTTCCTTAGTTGGATAGGTTCAAGATCCTGTAAATATCATATATTTTCTAAAAAAATTTCATTTTTTGATTTCAGATGATGTTTGGAAGCACTACAGTGCCGCCCGCTTGGGTACTTTTTTTTTAGACGAACGGCTTTACATGTAAATAAACAATTAACTATTCGATATTTTGCACTATAAAAATTTGTAAACATACTTGAATACATACTAAATAATTACAAAAAAACTTGAGTGCTTTATCTGCTTCCTTCCATGAAAAAAAAAATCGAGAAAATCATGCGATTTTTGTGTCGCTGGATGAGAACCTCCCCTTAAGTCCCATTTCCACGACAAGGAAGAGAGAGAGAGAGAGACTTCTACTTACTAACTGTAAGCATAATTACAACGGGACACTGATCCTGCACTTACGCGTCAAAGAATTGTATTAAAGCGAATCTGCGAGCGAGCTATTGTATTGTACATATATTAAATAAGGCTTTATATGAACTATTGTATGTCTGCACTTCAAAATACAAATTCACTTAAATACATATCACAGTAAATTTGAAATCACTATCTTACCGCCAGCGTTCCTACAATCCAATCTCAAGTCTATCCTTCCGATATATCTAACAACAACCAGTAAGAAGCATTTCCTTACTTCTCCACAGAGAGTTCTTATTGATCAGGTCGTACACTCGCAGTGATACCGTTTTCCCTAGGTACTTTAGTACCGAATCGAAGCGCAAGGGATCCTGCTACTAACTGCTACGATACTCTTGAATACGAAAGTGGCTCCTCTTACCGGGATTCCCACCACCGAAATCCATCTCGGGATGTAACATCGTGAATTGTCTCTGTAACTGTTACGTGAGTCAAGTGCGTGCCCGTCGTGTAAATACTAAATAGTCGCTCGAGTTTCGGTCGCGTGAATCGCGTCTTTGTCCGCTGTATGAGCTTTGCCTGTATCTATCCCATGAATATTCTCTGAATCCATCGCGTGAATTATTTCTAAATCTGACATTCGAATTATTTCGGAATCTGTCGTTTGAATAATTTCGGGAACTATCGTTTGAATTATTTCGGAATCTGTCGTTTGGATAATATCAGGATCTATCGTTTGAATAATTTCGGGATCTACCGTTTGAATAATTTCGGAATCTATCGCGTGAATTATTTCTGGGCTTAAATCTAGATCATGCACATCTCTGGATCTTCGGATCTCCAAACTTTGTTTGACTCTATTAAGTGTATTTCGGGTCGCTGATCACGAATCCGCAAGCAAAAGTTGGCGCTTCGTTTTAGTTCCGGAGATATAAGCAGGAGGAGGGCTATTTTGCTAGCCCTCTGCATATCGACTTCTGATGTAACTAAAATCACCAGACACAAACGCGCACACACGCACACATAGTTACCGAATCTCGTGTACGTGTTCTTGATCGGATAAAAGGCACGCTATGCAGAAGGCAATGCACAAGGAAGTGATAGAGATTTTCACTATTTACTGGTCTTGTGCCGTAAATATGAAAAGCTCTTTTGTCACTTCTCTGTGCCATGAAAGCTGCATTAAAGTGGGACTTAATTATTTCATTAACATGTGACATTTGAGGGATTGTAACTCCTACTCTTCTTTAATAAGATAAGAGTTCATCCGTGTGCTTCTTTTGCGAATATATTCCATAGTAATTTTTTGAACCACAGAATGACACATCTTTGTGTTGCGCACTCAACTTTGATACGTCCCAATTAAGATATAATGCAAGCACTAGAATTTATATATCGAGATTGCGGCTGGTCTGTTTCGTGCTCCTCGCTGCCATGGTCGCTTCGATTGAATCAGATTGAATGGCCTCGTAGCTTGCGTAGCCGATAAACGCAAAACTACTTGCGCTTCATCTGTATATCGACTTTGGCAATAACTAACCAGCTAATTGACCGGATTTGAATGAGAGATCCCCCCACCCCTGGATATAAGCACTCAAAGTATGGAAAATGACAGGTTAAAGCCCCCTGCCTGTTCTTCTCGTTGACATACTTGCGCGCGCATCACTGTACGCACAATGTTTAACCTCTTGCTTGCTTTAGAAATAATTTCCACACTGACATAAATTATTCCGTAAGTAATCACAAGTGTCTGCTTGCTTTAGAAATAATTTCCACAGTAGCATAATGTATTCCGTAAACAATCTTAGGGTTTTTAGTTTGGAGATTCGGAGGTTCGTAGATGTGCATGATCTAGTTTTGTTCCTATTCCTGTATCTATTATGTAAATCATTTCTAGTCTGTTGTATGCGTTGTTTCTGTATCTGTCGCGCGAATTATTTCTATAGCTGTCGGATGAATCGTATCGGTTTCGTGTATCATAGCTATCGCGTGGATCGTATTTGTTCCGTGAATTGTATCTGTCCCGTGAATTGTATCTGTTTCGTGAACTATATCTGTCGCGTGAATTTTGTCTATTCCGTGAATTATATCTGCCATGTGCATTTTGTCTGTTTCGTGGTCTGTATCTGTCGTACGAGCTGTTTCCATCGTAAGAATCGTTATAATGTTCGCGGTGTGAATTGTTATACGCTTTTGCATTATTAAATTTTAATTGTCTGCACTCCAATGTTGATTGTCCGTGAATTTGATGAAATTCGCAATATTTTTCGGGCGTTTCTGCGAAATGTACCTTTGCGCGGGAGCGCGGAGGTTATAGGAACCGTCATAATGGTTGCCGCAAGAAGTATTATATTTTTTTGATGATTCTGTAAAGCGCACTTTTACACAGGTGTGTTCGCAGGATTCTGTTTTTTTACGATGACCGTGTAATAATTTACGTTTATAAATTTCACGTTCAATTGTGTAGGCTTGATCAATTACATTATCTAACGATTGTTCCGTTTGTGTTAAAATATGTGTACTGATTTCTACAGGTAATCCCCTGATAAATGACTTTTTTATTTTTTCCTGTTCTTCTTTGATTCTTGTGTCAAGGAAGGGGTTTCTTTCCGTACCGTTATATATTTCCGTTAATCTATCAATGATTCGTTTAGACATTTCCCTTATACGTGTTGCAAACATAGTAACCGATTCGTTCGAGGTTTGATATGCCAAATTTAGTTCCGTTTTCAAATCATGCAGGTTTCTAACTTTACCAAATGCTTCTTTTAGTTCTTTTAAAAGTGATTCTAAATTTTTCGGATTTTTATTATCTGTTACTGAAAGTGCTGCGCCGCTGAGTTTGTAAGGTAGTATGTTTAAAAATGTTTGCTTGTCTTCCGGTGACAGTGATTTATTGGCCCTATTGCAAGAACAGATAACATTTTCTACGGGTATGTTTCTTCCATCAAAAGAGGGTATTATATTATAAACGTCGCGGAAAGTAATCGTAGAATTAGTCATGGTTTCTGTGTGCGGTGCTTCGCCTAATATATCGCTTAACCGTATGAGCGCAATTTTAGATTATCTGAGATTAACTGTTTGGCAAGAAAACGGGGATGTTATATTTTATAATGTCGGTTCACGCAAAATAATGATAACACATATAGAATCTGTCAATTTTCAGGGTTTACATGTACAAACGATAAATCAATTAAGAAATGCAAAAATGTCACGAATTTAAGTTAATTTGGAGCAATGTCCGATGAAATGTAGGTTTTAGTAGTGTAAATTACTTACTGTAGTACGATGAGAACAGTGCGTGTCATTAGTGTTTGTCTTGTCTTGGTGTTGTCTTTTCCTGTCCTTTTTGTGTCTTTTTTTCTGTGCCTGTCTGTCCTGGAGGTGCGGGACGAGCGCCGCTGCCACAAATTTGTGATGGATTGTAGGTAGTGTGGTCTGAGTCTGGAAAGAATATATTTGTACACTGAATTTAAGTTTATTAGAAAGAGAACAAATGAAACAAGACAAGAATACGAAAATAATATGGAGCGAGAGGCGACGACTGAGCGTTACGACGTTTGACTAAGAAGTGAGGCTGCAGTGGGACCGCGCGACAATGGTGGGCCTCACTGCAGACTCTGACGTCAGCGTTCCCCGAATTCCTAGGTGTTCTAGGAATCTGAAGTGTCAAGTGCACTTCTGCGGCGATGAGTGCCGTGCGACCGGATGTTACAATATGGTAGATACTGATATGAAATATACAGGGCGTCACACTGATTTGAAAACATTTGTTATCTCGTTATTATTTTTTATACATTTTCTCGGTTGTCTGCAAAAATGCGGTAGCATTTTTCTACAGCATGTTGGTATATGGATGTTATGCATGTATTCTCCGGAAGGTGTATGGAAGTACTTCCGAAATATTTTTTAATCATTCAGCTGACATAATATATTCGAAATGAAATAAGTCCCAATTGCTCGTCGTTGTATTGCTGCGCAATAAAAGAACGCCTTTCGTTTTGGAAAAGTGTAAAAATGGCTGAAAACATCGCCGTGTATTCTGCATCAAGATATAGGCTGAGGCCAAGTACAAGTGCGCGAGACTAGACCTTGTATCTTTTCCGGAAAGAACGAACGGGGTTTTTCGGGATGGTCAAACTGGATTAAAAAATGCATTTTTTTTTAAATACAGTAGCAGTCGGAAAGGCGGCGCCGAAATGAGTAATTTGAGTACGATTTGATCAAAAATGGTCCAGCCAATCATGAGATATGTGATTTCAAAAATTTCAGTTTTTTACAAGAAACGTCGTCTTCTCCGTCTCTGTAACGCAGTTAATAATATTTAACAATGCCCCACGATACAATATCGACCTTTTCGCAGCGTTAAACAGTATAGGCAATACAACATCTAGCCGCCAGAGTCACTCGGTTTCGTGAAATTTGGAAACGGGTATCGGTACACCCCCAGGTATACCGTCCACATCCCTCTCTCGGTCACCCACGGGATGGATTAGAATTTTGTTGTCGTCACCATCTTACGTGTTTTATCTCCATGTATTCTCAAGGAACGGTCTCAATCTTCGAAAAGGGACCATTCCCCACCCATACAATATTTCACTTTCTAGCTTGGGCTTTTGTAACTTTTGATCCTCCCACACATGTCCTGACGCCAAGCTTCCATTACATCAAGCTTCATAAAAAGCGGGCAACCAAGTACATTTAATACGATAGTAAGGACATTTATTAATTACGTTAGAAGAAATAATTTTCGTAGAAATTTAGTTAATTGAATTTAATATAATATCAATAGCTGTTTTATTGAGTTGAAAGTAAGTTATTTATACTTGCTCAAACTTCTTGATCTTACATATTTTGTATGTTTTTATTTACCTGCAAAATGTCCTAAAAAATTTGTAATTCTGGACGCGCCAAGGTTCGCTTGGTACTGGCAATTAAATCATAAACCGGAAAAGCTGCAGCGCGGAACTTTTAGCAGAATCGTAATAACAGTGGAAAGGCAATAAGGTCAATAATGTAATATTATATGAAATATTATTTGTAATATTTGTAATTAATATAATACATATGTATATTCATACATATTGTTAAAAACAACGTGCTTTTTTAATAAATATATGTCATTATTTGATTTCGCCTTGGAAATCTGGCATTACTATTTTTTCACCGAAATTTCTGTTCCAACTTGAATATGCTGACTTATATCTATTCTGCTCAATTTCTATCAACCCCTCACAGTCTCACAGAATATTAATGTTTTCAGCTTTTCCTGCACGACGATGTACATAAAAAATTAAACAAAATTGATCATGCTTTAAAAAATGTTATATATCAAATCTAAAGTCAAACCCAAAATTACGTCAACTTCGGATGCATTTATATTTCATCCGGTTCATAGTGTTACGTTCCGAGTCCTATTTTTATTTATAAACTCTCTCTATGCACTCGGGTGGTACAGACGCGGAGGAATCTGTGTTCCGAGTTAACCCTCTAATGCCATACGAGTTGCCTTTAAACTATTTCTTTTATTTTTCCTCCAACTCTAAGAATGATAGGTATATAATGCATATATTCCGAGCCTTTCTAATCATTCGAAACGTTGTTTGAGAAGATCCTACCCTAGTAGCACAAAAATATTAGTTAAATATTTTTTTCTAATATTGGTTAAATATTTTTTTTAAGACACTTTTTAAGATGGGAACAATATTACATCGAAATATTGCATACATATATAACAACTGAAAAATAAATATTTTTAAAATATTAGATAAATATTCAGAGAATATTTTTTTTAAAATAGATAAATATTCAGGGAATATTTTTTTTTAAATATTAGTTAAATATTTTTTTTAAGACACTTTTTAAGATGGGAACAATATTGCATCGAAATATTGCATACATATATAAGAAATGTAAAATAGATATTTGAAAAATATGAATTAAATATTTAATTAACATTAAATAGTCTTCAAATTAACCAAAAAAGGTTGCAACAAATATTTAGAACTGACCGAACCAGTTTTTTTTAAATACATTTTTCCCTGTTCTCGCGCGCGTCTCTGGATCAGACCCATGCAATTCACAAATTTTTAATTGGTATCACTTTTTTTATTTTCTGCTGCTGTATGCGAGGCGGGATTCGAACTCGGGACATCGGGGTGGTTGGACTTGCGTTTAATAAGTAATTTCGAGTCGGTTCCCTCCACGATAATCGTTCGGGATTATTAAGAATATTAATTAATAACGCGTTAATTACAGTGTTCGCCCACGGTCCATTAGGATACGTGGTAGGTATTAGGTACTCATTAGCATTGTACTAAAGTTTTACTACGACTTCACAGCAATACAAAGCGAAAAAGCGTTAGACATCAACACCACACTAACATCATCGTAGTAAACGAATTGAACGTCTGAACACCGAACATACAAACGACCCGTTCCATCTTCGTCGTACAATAAAGGAAAAAGGAAAGGAAAGAGAGAGAAAGCGGAATCGGTAAGACCTAACCAGTATTCCACGCCTTATTCCGGCCCTACCGAACTAGAATCTTGTATTCGCTGTGTAATCCCTTAATTCGGTTGGGCTGTGTAAAATCGAGATGTGCGTTGCGATTTAAGTAACATGTGCGTTCGCGTTGCAAGGTCCGCCATTTTGTGATTCTGTCCGCTTGGTAATTTTCAATTGTTCGCGCGGTATACTGTGCGCGTGCGCAGAGTTCTGTAACTAACTATACCTAAACTGAGTTTCATACGATACTGTGCATCAAACGAATAGACAGCTCCTAGCGAGTCCGATTTGCCTAATCTATTCGTTTGACAACTTTCAACTGAATTGGTGTCTCTATTTTGGAACTGAATTGGTGTCAGAAGTGAGACAGGCGAAATGTCTAAGTGAGGAACGGAACTGTACGATGTAAAGTTCGCCGTTAAAAACGACCAAAGTAGATTCGCATTTCGTACAAATTGTTGTTACATTCAATTTCAATTATTTATTGAATATACTTTTCTTTTACCCGAATACTGTAATCAATTATTCATCTGTGTAAATTGTGTATATCATTAACCTATATGTCTACGACCCGTCAAGGGACGAGAGCAAAGACGATCCCAAAATTATCCTGTCCGTACCACGAAAGTGAGTGCGTTAGTTTTTAAGTATTCAGAGTTACGTGCGTAGCCCGCGACCATCCGCTCGGCCTCCAAGAACTACGCCCAACGTAACAATAGCAATATCATCTTTTATCATTTTTACGAATTTTATAAATATGGATTGTAATTATGTAAACGTGATCATTGTTTCGTCTAATTGCTTATGAAACTTTAAAAATACCGTGAAGGAATGGCCAAAATGCTGATCCACAGCGTTATGGGCCAGCAATATCACTTTAGTAAATTTATATACGGGCTTTACGTCTGTACTATGTCTGAGAGAGAGAGAGAGAGAGAGAGGGCGGGAGGTAGGGGGGGGAGGGAGGGAGGGAGGGAGGGAGGGAGGGAGGGAGGGAGGGAGGGAGGGAGGGAGGGAGGGAGAGAGAGAGAGAGAGAGAGAGAGAGAGAGAGAGAGAGAGAGAGAGAGAGAGAGAGAGAGAGAGAGAGAGAGAGAGAGAGAGAGAGAGAGAGAGAGAGAGAGAGAGAGAGAGAGAGAGAGAGAGAGAGAGCTGAGAGAGAGCTGAGAACTTCGTAAGAAAAAGTGAGAGAGTCGTAGACGACGAAATCGTAGTTTTCTAATTATTCCTAAATAAAACAACATCCAGCTCTGCAAAAGGTCACAAACAAAAGATAGGAGTCCTAGAATTCTGCCAAGACATCGATTTTGTCCAGATTATGTCTAGAATTGGAGATATAGCTCAAAATTGTGAGACCGTCACGTGATGGGCGGCCATGATGAAATCTCGTCGAAATCGCAAAAAGTGACAGGTTCAAGTTTGCAGTGAAATTGTGTTACTATAGAATGATTGATCTCTAGGTTGAAGAGTATTTGCAGATTTGTAGGACTCTTATCTTTCGTTCAAGAGATACTGCACAGCAAAATGTTGTTTTATTTAAGAATAAGTAGAAAACTACGAAACGATACACCACGATTGCATACGATTGCCCTGATTTTCTAGACGAAAATAAGGAAGCTTACACGTTCATTTCAGAGGTGGCGCCAAAAGCAAATTATTTTGGTCCCACTCTTTACCGGCAGATAAGACCCGAACTTCACAAATCTGACACGCTCGCAAACGTCGGCGCGTCGGTCAACTCGGAGTTGCTCGAGATCTATGGATTAGATAGGTTAACCTGGCCCCGAACTATAAGCAATCATAATGAATTATATCTCAAAAAATTGCTCGCAATTTGCTCATCAAGAATATAAAATTGCTCTAGCGGTAGCAATTATTAAAAAAAAGTTATTGAACAATATCGTAACAAACACTAATTTGACGATTTCTACGTTGTCCGAGTACGTACGGAATCTTTTCTGGGCTCAAAAAATTGCGATCAATTTGCTCATCACTGCCCCACCTTTTTATTTGCGTTTTATTAACGTTTTTTTAATTAAAAATAATTATTAAATTTTCGATGTTTTAAGACCTGGGAAAACGACAGTAGCGCGCTAGTTTTGAAACATGAAACTAACACCAGTAAAAACGGTTCTCAATCCAAATCGCAAATAAAAATTTCCACGAAAGGAATATAGCGGAAAAAAGGAATTACATTTAACTTTAACGCATAAGACAATGATGTATTTGTTTGTGTTTGTGTCGAAAAAAATTTAAGCACCCTTGGAAGCACTGTTTACCCTCGAAACTCGGATCGAAACTCGGATCGTCCTCTTTGTTTAGTTTCATTCTGTTTCCCACAGCAGATGTAAACAATGAATACGAGACCCAAGGGTCTTGTCGTAATAATAAGTGGCGAGGTCATACTCGTCAGTTGCTATTTTCACTCCCCGCCATTTTGATTTTCCATACACTTGACATTGTGGCACGAAAACTTTCTGCAAAGCAGTTCACTGGAGATCGTCCTACAGATTAGACGTGTTGCTTGAGTTCTCAGGTATGTATCTTTCCTCGCATTTACTGTTTCCTATTGCACGCGCTCTACCATCGTCGCGGTTCTAAATGTTAGTTCATTCGGTAAATCGAGTCGAAAAAGTGATTAAGATTAAAGTCTCCGGCTATTCAATTGCCGTATTTTCATTTTCTTGTAACTTGTTTCTACATTCTCGTATTCTCGAATACTCGTATTTGAATTTTTACCCATGCTTGAACTGTTCTTCTTTTTCGTTCGCAGGTTGGCAACAGTTGGCAATACTTGTTGCCGCCCGCGCAATACAGCCGAGTGAAGGGTGTTAAGGATGAGTCGTAAAGGATTGGTAACGTACAGTTTTAATGTAATGCGCGAGGGATTCGACTATTCGGTATTAAATTTGCTCGTCGGCCGATTTAAATTGTATTTTGTAAAACAGCCATTCTTTTAAGGTTATCGGAATTACACTTACACGTTTCATTGAGATGCAAGTTTATAAAATAGAATTCGCGATTAGAATCTTTCAACGTCGAAATGCCGAGAAGCATTTTTCTTTCACTTCGATTTATGTGGAGTACATCGAATCTTGACGAGTATAAATCGCATATTTACGCCAGAGATGTAAATAATTGAACTAGTTCTAACGACGAAGGTCGGTAGTAAAATCGTTTCACTTATCATTCCGATAGATCATCGAACATTTTGTTCGATAAATGGCACTACACCTGCAACGGTAAAATAAAAGATATTGGTTGGTAACTAAGATGGCAGCGTTTTCGTAACGAACCTTTGAAAAGAGAAAATTATGAAAAGTATTTTGTCTGTGTTTCTTTCCCTCCACCTTTTCTCCACAGCTTTTCTTTCAGCTAATTTGCGTCCTCGCGCAATGTGGTCCAGAGTCAGTGTTTGCTACGCGATGAAGTTTTTTTGCTTTTTTGAGCATGTGGCTCGTAGCAGTATTTAATAACTTTCGAGAACGCGGGGAAGTAGAGTCAGTGTTTTGTTGATATCAATATCTTTTCTAGAACACCGGTGTTCTCATTGTATTTGATCCGTGTTTGTAATTCCATACTTTATTGACCGAATCTCGTTTTCGGTGGGGTTTTCAATATGAAATTCAGTATTACTTCGATATATTAAATTTTAAATTAGAGTCAGTGAGTATGCCGCTGCAGCAGCGTATAGGACATACGTCGGGCGAAGGAACCTCACGGAGAAAAGTGAGTTGCTATCTATATTCCATTCGAATTTATTTCCTTAGCGAATTGAATGTTCGTAACGCGTACATTGATTACTGGCACGGTTGGGAAGATAAATTAACGTTCCGGCGTTCTTTTTTTTCCAGGCCTACGAGATCCACTACGATGCCGACTACAGTAACCAGAGTCAACCAGCGTGCAGCTTCGGAACAGAGGTATTTTCGGTGTGTTCAGCTCCGGTGAGTGCTAAAACTCCCTCTGGTACCCAATCATGCCGCAGGATGAATGATCCGAAACGGCACGGGTACTGGTTGTAATTTTTTGATCGTGTTGTATCGAGCATAGTGACCGCGAGCATATCGTTTGATATGCTCGCGATGTGTAAAATATTTATGTGTGTTTTATATATATTTTATCTCAGGCTAGGGCCTTCTTGCGCTACGGGCGCCTTTAATCGCGTAATTGATTTCAAAAATAAAATTAGATAATTGCATCGCGAATTACATTTCTATTTCTTTTGCCAAACTTTGATACTGGATCCGTTTTAATATCCGAGTAGTAACGAATACGATCAATTTTGTTCCTTGCTGCTGTAAACTTCCGATTTTATACGCGTGCAGTTTACGAAGAATATACATTTTTTTAAACGTTCGGTTTCCGCGTACGGTTGCAATATTATCTGTTACCTATTATTACTATGTTTTCAATATACATATGTACATATGTATACGTACATATGGAAAGTTATTTAATTAAACGTGCAAGAAGGCATTTCGCGACGGGTAGATCACGGAATCAAAGTGATGATATTTTAACATTTGCAAATGTTTACAACAGTCGCTTTGACAACGGGGTCACCCGAGGTAATTTATTCCTTTATATATTTTCATGTTTTGCATATTAAAATTATATTTGAACCATAAATTTGTTAATATTCCTCAATGACATATTCCATTTTTGCAAAATTCATATATTAAAATTAAATTTGAACCTTGAATTTGTTAATATTTCTCAATGAAAATATTCTATTTTTGCAAAATTCATATTATCAGTATTTGAAATAATTTTTATAATAAATTTAAATTGAACAATTTTACAACTCGAGTCATTGCATTGAATTTGAAGATAAAACACATGTTTAGTCCGCAAGCTATTGTGCTCTAACTGTTTGTTAGCTCAGGATTTTCAGCAAAACAGCAAAATCAACACAAGTGAGTTACCTTTTCCATGGCCGTGCACATGTCCCTTTAGCCCGAATTCATTCGCGTGCCCAGGTGCGCGCGAATGGATAAAGGCGGTGTGCACGGTATTTATTTTTAAGACTATCAATAAAGCGACTGACAATGTGATATGCGAATTGTGCACGACGTATTTCCCACACGTGTGTGTATGTGCGTTAGGTCAGTGGGTCTTGCGTCGGTTAATTATAAATTGTTAAAACAATTTTATCGAACAATTTTATTAAACGATTTCATCAATTTATTTCAAAGTGATTACGATAACGCCACATGGTATTCTAAGTTTTTTCTCGAAAGATTTAAAGCAAAGCCAAACTTACGTAATACAAACTGCAACGAAGGCAAATTTCACGCCTTGTTTATTATCTTGTACTTGCTTATTATGTTATATCGGGTATTTAATTAAATTTACGTTATAATTCGGGTTATATTTAACTTTCATCTTTACGCAGTGGTCGCTATCCTTGTCAGTCGATTTCAGAAAAAATGGTACGTACCCTTAGGTGTGTGTTGCGACAAGCTCAGGTGACGAAGGCGTCCCGGGACGTTCTCTCTAGAGTAGGCTTATGCACCTGGGCGGTTGTGTTTGAGTACCGTGGAGTGAGTTGTGTTGGTGAGAATGCGCTTTTGCAATTTTTTTTAGATATAGGTGATAGGCAGGCAGGTAACTTACTTCTCGGTATGCTTGTCTTAATTTATAAGTAGGAAGAGCGTAGGGCAGGGGTTATCACTTTAGAATGTAGGACCGTGAGCCCCTGCACCTGGATGATTAGGTTTCTTTTTTTTGCATTAACCCTTTTGCGCCGGTATCTTTCGCGTTAGGTACGGGATTCCCTCGTGGAGCTAACCGGTTGCAAAAAGGGTTAAGCTACAATTTTTCTTTTGCACCCGTGGTCTTAGACTTGGGAGCAAACATGTTATTTGTGTTTTCAGCTTATCTTGCTCGAGAATTTATCATTTTTTGGAAATTCTTAAACGTAAGAATTTTTATATTCTTAGATTTTTTTATTTGGGATTTAAAAGTGTTTATACTATATTTAAATTCGGATATTTATATTCAATCAAATTCTCCGTAGTGTAAAAATATTTAAAAGTACTTCAACGGTACGTTTTTTCTTTCCTCTATTCAGAGTTCAATTAAAAATATTATTCTGTCTCCGATTGCACGACGCACAGTTGTATACGATAAAAAGTTTAGAAGTATTATTCGTGCAAAATGAATCCAAGGGGGGATTTCTGCATCCCGGGAGATACATTTTGGATCAATGATGCTTTTTAACTTTTTTTTCTTCTAATGATAAATTCTTGAGCAACGATTGAGGGGTGTCGGCGTTACCCGAAGAACGAAGAGGCTGGACCGCCGAAGAGGCCCGACAGAATTAGTCAGAGAAGAGGGCAGCAACGATTTACTTATGACTGTCCATCTAACGATTGAACGGTCGTTAGATGCACAATCATCATTATTATTATTTTGTCACTATGCTCGTTACTCGTACTTTTTACATGTGTCCCTTTTGGGGTTGGGAAGACAAAAAAATTCTTATTATTTTTGGTAAAAATTTTAAAGGTAAACTTCATTTTCAAATTATTTCAATTTTGCACAGAAAGATTTGTTCTCAATTTTTTCTTGGTGATACTTGACTCACATTATGCGGGTTTCGATTTCGAACGTCACTGCCTTCCATGCGCGGAAATACATTTCACTTTCTCTAAATTTTGTTTAATCATTTCTCGAGATATTCAATTATATCATTCATTTTTATTATATATTTGCTATATATTCTTGCCTCAAATTTTCTTTGGCAATTTCAGTTTAATAGAGTAGTTAAAAATTTCGTAAGAAAATGTAAAACTTGTTAGCAAATTCGATGTAAAGTTTTCTTTCCAACTTGTAAACAATGCCACTTGACGATATTTTCGGATCGTATGGCACCTCGAGTGGTTGCGCACGAGTGCAATTGAATTTTTAATGAATAGGTTAGTGTCGCGGCAGTATGATGTGCCTCAAATGGCAGGACGGGATTTTGTTTTCAATTTTATTTGACAATTATTATTGCGCTACTTAATGTGCCACAAACGCCAGCACACAAAATTGTTGGAAATTTCAAATACCGAACTTGTCCAGCGCAATATTTTAATTGCTAATTGACAAATTAGTATTTCGAAAAATTGATTGCGCCCACAGTGGCTGCACAGGATGTTTATAAAAATGTTTTTTTTTATTTTATTGTAATCCATCAAATGTTCGTTACTGGAAACGCTGTCAAAATCTATATTTACATTTGTTAATAACATCAAAAATGATATTTAATCAGAATTACAGAATTAATTCTATAGAATTTTTGCTTTAACTTTAATATTAGAAAATGACGACCGTTCGTCGTTAGATTATAAATCTTTGATTCCGTGGTAAATTTAATTGACTAATTTTCGACTTGAGTATCTGCGCGAGGAAATTTGTTTCCTCTATTCTTAATTTTTATTTCAATTCTACGCGTTCCTCCGTATATCTGAAAAGAGGTTTTTAATCAGAAACATAGTAAGTATTTCTTTTTTTATCAATATTCCATGTACTTCACATGTATCTGTTGCTCGCTTTACATTTATTTTATATAAAAAATTCATATGCTTGCATTGAAAAAATGTATAAGTGCAATTGCAGATATCATTAAAACAATGTTAAAACATAATTTAAATCAGTGCCAACGCTGTTGCACGTTCGATAGTTTCTTTTGCCCGAATCATACCGTGGTTACGTTTAGTGAAAAATTAGTTCGATTGTCGTACCGAAACATTTGCAAACGCTGTTTGGGGAAAATTTATTTACAAATGCAGAATTTAAATGTGAGAAATATTTTTGACTCGCTTGTGTAATTTGTCGCGTATTAAATTTTTATTCCTTTTTTTAATTAAATAATCCTGTACGTCAAATTTTCGCGCGATTTTGCTATAGATATATGAAAAACATAGACGTAATAATTTTTTAATTTGATTGCATTTGTTACTGATGCATCCGTCGAACCGAATTTTTTGGTTCTCGAATTTACACTTGGCGACAAGAAGGCGCCTTTATAATATTATTTTAAATGCATAGAACGTTAGAGTTTTCTTCTTTCCTTAAAATCGTCGCAAGTCGCCTGCCACGGAACCCTCTTACATAGATATCTCGAGTGCCCTACGACCCCCGTCCTACGATACTCTCTCACTCGCTTACTCTCTCATCCTCTCTCTCTCTAACCTATCCATAGAGCCGTGCACTATACTAACCTACCATGCCGATGCATTCCTACGGCAGTTACGTCATTTTTCCTAAACCTTCTCTGTATGGCCACAGCATCTTCCCACTACCAAATTTTGGTCCTTATCGCAACCTCCCCTACACCGAGAGACCTATATAAGACGAGGTTTTCAGGACCTCGCGGGTTCTTCCTAGTTAGCCTTTCGAACAGTACATAGCGATATTGGATTATTTCCTTTTGAAGCATAATTTCAACCATAGAAAAGCGTACGCGTTTTCTTACGGCAGTTTTAAACTCGTCCAGTCTTGAATTTCCCCCGTAATACTCAGGCGTTAGAGTCAACTCGAAGCTTAGGCTTTTTGACTATAACGTACAAAGGAGATCGTAAATCGTCACTGCCCAAGGGTAAACCTCGACTCACTAAGTACGGTTATATTATTTTATTTCATTTCTCTATATTCTATTACACAGAACACTAAACAAGTACTGTAAATTGACCAAAGACTTTTATTGTAAACTCTCGTTGATTTTAGAATATACCAAAGAATATTTTAAATGCTAATTGGATTCCAACATTATTTTGAAATTAGAATAACACCTTTCCTCACGAATATATATAAGAATAGAAGTACTGAGTAACGTCTCACAATAATTCACTCTTGCCGCTCGGAGTGAAACAAAATATAAGTTACGGGTATTTAGTTCTGTTTACGTAAATTGTTACCGACCCAGAGGCCACGTCGCCGAGACTTGCGGGGCAATTACGTAGCGCGTTAGAGTCACTTTTGATAACCAGGCTAGAGTCCGAACCAGAGGCCTCGTCGCCGAGATTTACGGATTCTAGTTCGTTATCCCTACTTGTTCTATCCTAGAGTCACTTAGATAATATCCTTAATCGACTCAGAGGCCACGTCGCCAAGAAAATCCGACATGGGATATTATTGATATAACAATAGAAACAAAACGGTAACAGCTTGATCGATCCAAAGGCCACGTCGCCGAGAGTTTTCCGACAAGCTCATTATCGCACCTTTTCACGCATTGACGTGCAATAAATCTGCATTGTTCGATTTATTATTACCGCGTTCAAACAAACTCGCCCGGCTCGTAACACATTAATGAGCCTCTGTATCAGAACTTAGCACCACATTTTTTTTAGATTACACAAGATTGATAGGTATCCAAAAAAAATATGATTAACGTTGAAATGGAATGGAGGATGACGATTACTCGACCAATATAACTCCAATGGCAAAAAAATTGGGCACGTGATAACGTTGATTGTTTTTCTGTTATTTTCTAACGAGTTTTGTGTTTTAGGAAGAGTAATCGCACAAAGTTGGCAAGCGGCAATATTTTAGGATAAATAATGATGGAGCAATGGAAATGCAACAACGCATTGACCATGCTACATGTATTTGTAGATATTTCGTTGAAAAAAATGTCATCGAATTCTAACACTTATTTAACGTATTGTTTATAATAATGCTTAAATGCATGAAACTATGTCTTCACACATATCGATACAAGTCGGTGGCTATGTCCCTGCTCTGTACATATTTAGGAACGTAATTACCAATTTCTGTTATGTTAATATTAATACTGGTACGTGCCATGTGTTTTTCTCTGTATCAATATTAATATACTATGCATGTTTTCTTAGCATTAAGTTTGAGATATACATACAGTGACTCGGTTTAATATTCGGACACCATTGTTTTTCAAATATGATTGCCCTGTACACTTACTTGTAGTTGAGTTAAGGAATTTATGATTTTTTAAGCAGGTAGTACACTTTTTCTAGTTTTCAGAAACATAAGTTTTATTCATTTAACTAACGTAATTATTTATTTAGCATAAGATAACAAAAATAACTCTTACTTTTGGTGTCGAAAAAATATTCGGACATGTAAGAGAACAACAGTTTTAAAGAAGTTATTAACAGAAGTACAGAAAGTTATAATAATTCTAATATTTCGTTGGATTCCCCTTTTGTTTAACAACATGTTGCAACCGCTTTGGCATGTTCAAAATAATTTTCTTTAAATAATCTACTGACATTCGTTCCCATTCTTCTGTTAAACGTATTTTTAATTCTTCTTTCGATCGGATTGGTATTTTTCGTATGTTACGGTCCAACTCATCCCATAGATGTTCAATAGGATTTAAGTCCGGTGACTGTGGTGGAGGATGCAAAACTTTTGGACAATTATATAATAAGTATTCTTGAACAATACGCGATTTATGTTTAGGATCATTGTCTTGGTAAAATTTAAAACGGTTACGAATGTTCATTGTTGTAGCACTCTTTATCAAATTGTCTTTTAACAGATTCAGATATTTATTCTTGTCTAAAATGCCCTCGATAAAAACTAATTCGCCCACTCCTGCGGTTGAAATACAACCCCAGACCATCACAGATCCGCCACCGTGTTTTGTGGTTGGTCTTAGATTTTTAAGATTCAGTTCTGTATTTACTTTGCGCCATACCATTTTGCGTCCATCACTGCCAAAAATATTAAATTTGCTTTCATCGGCAAATATTACATCGTTCCACCATGCTTCTTCTTTAGAAATATACTCCTTCGCGAAACTAATTCTCTTCTTTCGATTCTTTTCGCTTATGTAAGGCTTTCTACGAGCAACCCTACCGTTGTATCCATTTTCTTTTAATGCTGAGCGAACAGTGTCAGGATGGACTTTCTTCCCCGTTTCTTCGAATAATTGTGAGGTCAATTTTGGAGCACTCAACCCAGGATTTTCTTTTATTTTCCTGATAATTGTTCGTTTCTCGCGGACAGTAAGAAGTTTCGGACGTCCTTTCTGCGGAATTGATTCAATCCTATCTTCCTCGGTATATCGCCTTATGATGTCCGCCACCGTACTCTTACTTAGATTTAATAAACTACCAATTTCCCGGTATGATTTTCCCTTTTCTCTATGGAAAATGACTAGCTGGCGTACATTGAACGAAGTATTTTTGCTTTTCCGTCCCATTTTCACTAATAACACGTGCGACGTTTGCAAATTTTCGATGTAAACTAATTCAGGTTCCTGGATTGAGAGCCTCAACACGGCTATGTTTGTAAACAAAATTTCTGACTAGCCGAACTAATTTCTTAGAATGAACAAATTGCGAAAGATAATATGTGTCCGAATATTTTTTCGACGCTAAAAGTACGAGTTATTTTTGTTACCTTATGTTACATACATAATGATGTTAGTTAAATTAATAAAACTTATGTTTCTGAAAACTAGAAAAAGTGTACTACCTGGTTAAAAAATCATAAATTCCTTAACTCAACTACAAGTAAGTGTACAGGGCAATCATATTTGAAAAACAATGGTGTCCGAATATTAAACCGAGTCACTGTATATGTATTGCTTTTCTCCAGGTTAACATTGATTTTTCCACGAATAGGCGTTGGTATGTTTTTCGTTTTTCAGGAATGGTGGCAGAATTTTGTTGTAATAGTAATATTAACGCTTATCCCGTTATTGAGTATTTTAATTTGTACTCAGCAATCTAGTTCATCAACCTGACTAACGACGATTATTAATAAGCATGCATTAATTAGCAACGTTTAATACTAGGTGATCACAACTTTGAACGTGGGATTCAAACATAACTCTCCATTTAAAAATTTTTATTTTATTTTATGTCGAGGCCCTAATGTTTTAGATTTTTCTGAAAGAAGAGAGAAGAGCGAAGAGAGAAGAGCGAAGAGAGAAGAGCGAAGAGAGAAGAGAGAAGAGAGAAGAGAGAAGAGAGAAGAGAGAAGAGAGAAGATTACGAATAAGTATTTATAACTCGTGCATTCGAATTACTCTAGCGGTAAATAGAAGATTTCGATTCTTTCAATTTTAGTTCTTTATAACAATCTTCAATTGTTGCATTTTTATCTTTGTGTGCCTCCTTGTCCGATTTGTCTGTTTACCGATTGAACATATAGCTTGTTGTGTGTGTTTCAATGACTTAGCGATATGCAAACGATTTAGATACTTTGAATTTTAGCGCTTTGCGATCATCTTCTGTCGTGGCAATAGAAGATTGTCGCATTGTGTTTTTCGTTTCCCTCTCATTAGATTATTATTTGAGTTTTCCCCAAGCTAGGACTGTAAGTGGTTGGTCAAAAGACTCACAGGCTGGGCTTATCCCTAAGGCTGGAGCCCGTCCCAGGATAACATACGCTAGCAAATTAGGCGGTTCAGACCTACGCAGACGCCACAAGTCAGATATAGCATTCAATTCTCCCCGATTAGCGTTGATCGTTTGTGCGTCGCTTAATAATTGTCGATTTGTCAGCAGTTTACCGCTTGAGTATTTAATTACCGTTGATAACTTTAGTTGAGTTATTAATACGAAAATATTGTAAAAAGTAGTTCCGCGTGCGTCCGGATGAATGATAATTGCACGTGATTATTTGTAAGGATTTATAACTTGTCGTGTGGGTTTGAATGATTTAGCGATAAGCAGACGATTTAGATACTTTAATTGATACTAAGTTTAGTTGATCTATTATTAAGAAACAATTGTAAGAGGGAGATCGACGCGCGCGCCTGGTGCATCTATCTCCCTTTGGGTCTCCAGTAGCAGCAACCTCCACGTGGTGAGACCTGGGTCGATAATATTTTTGTTTTCTCTATTACATAAATATTATCGGGCGAATGGCTGCGATTGTATTCTTACTTGTTTCTTCGGAACTTGAAATAAGCTTCTAATTTAAATTATATTTATCTCATACCCACAGACGAGAACCTCTGTCTACAGGGATATAATAGAACCTTGATTATCCGAACTAATCGGCACCGCACCTAGTTTTGGATGCTGGGAATTGTTTTAATATATACATATGTAGTATTGTTTTGGGTGTATCTTCCATTAAATAAAATAGTACCCTTTATTAGTGCTTATAATGAAATCACGCGTTAAATTGTAAAAAAAAAACCCATTCGTTCTTTCCGAAAAAGATACAAGGGCTAGTCTCGCGTACTTGTAAGTACTTGGCCCGAGACAATACCTCGTCTCTCGATACCGCGACGTTGTCAACGGTCGACGCCATGACAGAGAGAGAGAGAGAAACGAGAGAAACATAAGAGAGGGCAGATAGAACTCACCGAGAAGCGAACGTAATTGTGGTCGTAAACATTTTCGACAAGCATTTTCGAGGGATATTGTACATCTGGTCAGTTTGCTTGTTTATCTTAAAATGAGGAAAAAAAATAAAGAAAAAAAAATGAAGCAACCCCTGTAAGAATCCAAAGCCTTTGGGTGAGCCTCGTCTCTTTTTCTCACCGTTTCGTTTTTTTCTCTTACGCTTTTCAACCGAACTCTCCTTCGTGGAAACTTTTATTTCCGATTTGGATTGGGAACCGTTTTTACTGGTGTTAGTTTCATGTTTCAAAACTCGCGCGCTACTGTCCTGTTCCCAGGCCTTAAAACATCGAAAATTTAATAATTATTTTTAATTCAAAAAACGTTAATAAAACGCAAATAAAAAGGTGGGGCAGTGATGAGCAAATTAATCGCAATTTTTTGAGCCCAGAAAAGAATCCGTACGTACTCGGACAACTTAGAAATCGTCAAATTAGTGTTTGTTACGATATTGTTCAATAACTTTTTTTTAATAATTGCTACCGCTAGAGCAATTTTATATTCTTGATGAGCAAATTGCGAGCAATTTTTTGAGATATAATTCATTAAGATTGCTTATAGTTCGGGGCTAGGTTAACCTATCTCTATGGATTCCCCAGGGGGAGGGATCTCCCCTCCTTTTGGACCTGGTCAATTGTCTTGCCTGCCATCTGGTTATCGACTTCTGAAGGAACTAATCACACACACATGCAAACGGCACAGGGACACATACGCACACATAGTTAACGAATCTCGTGTACGTGTACTAGCGCGGATAAAAGTTACGCTATGAGGAAAGTAATGCACAGGAAAGTGATATAGGTTTTTACTATTTACTGCTCTTGTGTTGTAAATAGGAAAAACCTTTTTTATCACTTCTCTGTGCAATGGAAGTAGAATTAAGGTGGAACTTAATTTTAGTTATATGTATTAAGTAAAAACATAAGTAATGCCTGTTCAAAACCCTTCTTTTATTGATGTTATAATAGTTTTTGCGGCTCGCCTGTGTCTCTATATGACTTTCGGCATTGAAATGCTGATTTTTTCCGAAAATTATAAAATTAATTTTTCTTAACCATTTGTAAATAAAAAACATCACAATTTTTTTAATGAACGTTTCGACATTTGGGCACCTATGCATTACGCAACCAAAATCGTAAGAATGTATATTGCTGAATAATATAGATTCTAGCACTGTTTTAATGGTTTCAGTATAATAATATGTTTCCATATGTTCCATTAATAATTGGTATGCATTGCCGCATGCAAGTGCAATTTTATCGGGTGCAAAAAGATATCGCACTCTGCAACTCCGGGGTTTTTAATAAGAATCTGTAATATAATGCTTGCAGCATCAGGATCGCTGCCATCTAAGTTTCCGACCTCGGAATACTGCATTGTTAACGGTAGTTGTGCCGGTGTGTTTTCCTTTTGAAAGTCCGGTTCCGTACTATTGACCATGCACTGGCGTATTGTGAATAAACATACATGCGCCACATACATACATACAATCAGGGTGCCCAAACACCTGGTTCCAGAAACTTAGCGAGTTATTGGTAGCTGCCGATCATGGACATAGGAATATAGGGACAGAGGATAAACTGTAGTTTTAGACGAGGGTGGTGAAACCAATGAGGGAGGAGTGCCGAGGTAGTTGACTCCTAAATTTCATTGGCTGAGACCAACCATGCTTAAGTACCGCGCATTATAAAACAGAAATCATGAGTCAGAAATGAAAAAATAACTAACAGCTTCGCTGTTTACGAGTTTAAACATGGTTATAAGGTGAAAAAGTAAAAGTAAAATAATACAAGTAAAGTAAAAAAGGTGAAAGGAATCAATTTTTATCCACGAATTTATTTTATTGCCCTTTAAACAATACAAGTCTAGACAAAAGTTTCCTTTTAATCTTTTTATTTTCGGTTACAACTAACACGTGCCTTACGGTAGATTGCAGGTGTTAGGGAGGTTGAAGCCTCTGCATAGTAGACGTCGTAAGTTTATGTTTTTATTGGGGGTCGTAATGACCCATAGGATAGTCACGTTTGGTAGTCACCTTCACGTCGGTGTTCCATGGCGTGTATCGGCCCCACAAACACAAATTAAATAATTAATTTCGTGAGCAGATAATCAATTTCGTTTTGTGAATTCACCCTCAGTTCGAATTTCCGAAGTATTCGCGCCCTTTGCAAATGGCTGTGCATAGCAAGATGGTAAGGCCAGGTCAGAGGGGCGACACACCCCTCTTGGTGGACCGTGTCACGATTTTGCTCGCCCTCTGCTTATTCCTGCGGGCTTCAACTAAACTAAAATCCAATACATGCATACATACATACACACGCACACATTCTTAGCGAATCACGCAGGACTTGATCGAATGGAAGGCAGTGCAAGGAAGTGACCGGGTTTTAATGTTTTAACTATTAGTGAAAACAAAATTTGTAGTGTTTCAAAATTATTTTTTTATTAAAGTGTTTATTAATGTTGATAATACTTCTTATAGGCCTCCTTCTCCACTAAGAATGTGCAGTTATTGCGCCCACTTTTTCCGAATAAAATATAATTAATTCTTTTACACCATTTGCACACAAAACAGTTGCTACCCCTTTCGCACATTTGTGCAAATTCGCACAATTGTGCTGTTGGCACCCGAAATGACTGACATTAGAATGAAATACAATTATTTCTTGCAAATGTTCCAATAGATTCTCTTGGAACCTTATTGCGTCGACATGATATTTTAAAGTTTTCATCGCCCTATTATAACAATTGATTACTTAAGATTGGTCAATCTCACAACAATTATTTTCGTTTGCAATCAGGCGAAATATGTTTTTTAGTTCTTGTGGGTTTTGACCCAGGACGTCCTCTACTGCATCGCTCTTATTTGCAAGCCTTATCTGAATGTCGCTGGTTGGGTCTGGGTCGGATTGTTTACAGCTGTCGTTTGCAATAAATTTGCGGTGACTAAATAGCAATGTGCCGTCACATTTATTCTCGCAATTGTCGGCTGATTTTCCAGTTTTTAAATTATTGATCAAAAGTCTTAAAATTACTGACGAATTGAGCGTAAGTAGGTATTACATTCCTGTAGTCCAATGCTTTAATGGAACGGAAGAAGTTTATCAACTGGTGCTGGTTCATATATCGTAGTAGGAATGTATTCAGGCCGTGCTTAGGTAATAATTTGGCAAGGACTTGGAACCCATTTATTGTCCTGATCCAATTCCACAAACACACGGACTCTGCCGTTGAAGTCTTTTCCGCTTTCCGCAAAAATCGCATGTTCTCCAGTTTGGTTATCGCATCCCTCCAAAATTTATGGTGGGTACTGGTTGGAGTGACAGCTCCACGTAGTGGCGTTGTGTTGTTTTTCAAATGCCCGTTAACAGAATCGAAGAGATCGTTCAAAAAGAGGACTGCGACTGCCGTGGTGTCCCCCTCAGTGGTTGGCATTTTTACTAATCCGCTTAACCCCTTGTCCTATAACCACGAGTCTGACTCGTGGTAAAGAATTTGTGCCATAAACGAAAACCACGAGCCGGACTCGTGGTAAACAATTTGTGCCATAAGCGAAAAACACGAGTCTGACTCATGGTGAGGAATTGATGCATAAAATGCCGCGTATTATTATTATTTGAACCTGCGATTGGAGTTATTTCACATCGAGTATATTTAACTAAGTATTAATTTACATATTGCTAGTAATTGATTATCCACTTTGAAATAATAAACTGTTTTTTTTTTTCTTCAATCTTGCGCCAGTTCGGGCACACGGCTGAACAGCCGAATGGCACGGCGCGTGACCGAAATTCTTGTTTACTATGGCTCGCGCGATCGGCAGATATCGTGTAGGACAGACCTGGCAAACCCCTGCTCTTTGAGTAAATTCGCAACCCGCCGCACAGCACGTCATTACCCTCTCCTCGTGGCTTTACTCACACCACGTCTTCGGCGTTCGACTCTGCGATAGCGCTGTTTTGTTTTTTTCTGGATAGTGTTACCGAAACGGTTGATGAAAAAACTGTATGGTGTAGCGCTGTCCTTCTTTACGTTCGCACGACGCGGCGTGCGTACGACGTAGGTCTAAAAGCTGACGGGTGGAGGTAAAAAAATCGCGTGAGGAGAGTGCATTTCCCCACCGTTTGCCAGGCCTGGTCTAGGACAACTCGATCTCGAGGGCAACTCGATCTCGGGACAACTGGATCTCAGGACAATTCAACTCCAAAATTAATACAGCGCGATTTATATGCCTGAATGCTAATACATAATTGGCACAGAAATACCGAGCTTATCAAAACATCCTCTCGGATAAATAAATTATTGGAAGATTTTAGACTTGGAATAGCATGATTTGAAGACAATTTTTTCAAATAACGCTCAACCCGAATATCGTTGAAGTATACTATCTTAATAATTTATAGTTATAGTTATTCAACATTTGATTTATATTTCTTACAATTATGAAAGAATAAACAATTTCTGATTCTATTAATTTATTTCTAATGCTATACGGCTGGTTGCACTCTTAACCGTTTAGCTGTTTTATGTAGTGGTAGAATGATATTATACAATAACTCGAGCATTAAAAAAAATTTTTTTATGTCGACTTTCGAAAAGTTACGATATATTTCTACTAATAATTCATCAAAATAAAAAGGAGTCGTTAATTTAACTGCTAGAAAAAGCACTGAAAATTATGAAAAAATGATATCCTTGTAGCGCGTTTCAACGTGGACAGTTTGCAAAAAGAACAGGCTGGGATCTGAAATTGCCTTGGAATAATAGAAAAAGAACTGTCGCCTACTTCGAATTTAAAGTTTAAACGTCGGGTCGTAAAAGGCGTATAAATCGCGCTGTATTAATTTTGGGGTTGAATTGTCCTGAGATCGAGTTGTCCCGAGATCGTGTTGTCCCATTTCCCGGATAAAAAGCGTGCTATGAAGAAGATAGTGCACAAGGAACTGACAGAGGTTTTCACTATTTACGACACAATAGCGGTAAATACTAAATAGTGAAAACCTCTGTCATTTCCTTGTGCACTATCTTAAAGCTAGGTTACAGGGGAACTTAATTCTAAGTAAAAACAGAAGATATTTTATTTAATTTTTTTATTTTTACTTCTGAAACTTTTCGTATAGGGTAGTGTAAGCGATAACGGAGAAGCCGTTACGGCGGTTCCTCGAAAGCGACGTTGTGACGACTTCGCCGCATACTTTTGTTTATATATTGTTTCTCTCGACGCATGCCGACGAATGTGCGACGTAGCAACGACGATTTGTTGTGGTCCAGACTCTTGGCCCGTCCGCCGTCGAATAAAGACGTGTTCTGTTTTCCTTTATTGGTTCCCTTATTCAATTAATAATCGCGCACCTCACCTTATTTAATTATTACGGCCCCTTACAATTATCAGAAGTGGGATCAAGAATCACGGATTGAACTTTAAGGATCATGACCGTGAATTAAGTGCGTGCTTTTATTCAATTTATTCCAAAAGTTGTTAGAAACCTTATTCTTTTTCGTTAAGTTTATGTGGGGTTATTGTACCTTACGACATTAAGTGGTGCCTTGAAGATACGCAGAATTACCTGGACTGTGGTTCAAGCTTATTTGAAGAACTTTGTTCTGAATTATTCAATCTTACGATTTACGCAACCTTATTCAACCTTACGAAGTGAAAATGAAAGTGACAGAAATCAAAGAGAAACTTCGTGAATTATCACTACCAACAACAGGAAACAAGGCGGAATTAATACTTCGATTACGAACGGCAGACCCTTCGGCATTAATTACATTTGACGATGACGACGAAGCAAGCGGCGTGACAGATCAAAGTGCGACGCTTAGAAATATCGTGACACCTCCTGCATCGACACCGGTTAGTGAAGATACACGGAGTGTCTCAAACCAAAGAGACCGAGAGGCCGACTACTTACGAAGAGAAAGGGAATTATTGCAAAGGGAATTCGAATTATGGCGTCGTGAAAATGCTGGTGCAGTCGTTACGCATAATCGCACCTCGGCGACGAATTTCCAATCCATCCCTATCAACGCTGTGACTGGACTTCTAAATGATTTTGAAGGAGGCACGGACAACTTCAAAATATGGGAAAAGCAAGTTATGTTAATTAAACAAACATTTAATTTTGACGACAATTCCATGCGAATTTTAATCGGATGTAAGCTGAAAGGCAAAGCACTTAGGTGGTTCCACTCAAAACCAGAATACTTGGAATGCACCGCGGAAGATCTTTTACTGGAGATGAAAAACATGTTCGACTCTCGAGAAGACAGAAAATTGTTACACAAAACCTTCGAGGAGCGCACATGGCGCCATGGGGAAACATTCAGCGATTATTTCCACGACAAAGTAATTATGGCAAATCGTATCCAAATTCCAGACGACGACATAATCGACGCGATAGTCAATGGCATCACCGACTTGCAACTGAGGAACCAAGCACGGTTACAAAACTTCCAATCGAAGTCTGCATTGTTAGAAGCCTTTAAGAAGATATCTCGTCCTAGCGAATCTCGAGGACCCCTCAATCGTTTTTCAAATAAACCGAATTTTATTGCCAAGGCGAAGCCAAAAGAAAGTTCCACGCAGAGAGTCCTCAGGTGTTACAATTGTAACGAAGAAGGACATGTCATCGGAAGCTGTCCCCGTCCGAGAAGGGAGAAAGGAACGTGCTATCAATGCGGAAAATTTGGTCATTATGCGAAGGACTGCAAACAGCAGAAAGAATCCGTCACTAACGTCTCCGAGAACGTCGAAGACGATTATTTTCGCAAGAGAGTATATTACCAGATAAGTTGCAGCGATAAGAGTTATTACCTTAGTTTAGATACGTTATTGGACACGGGAAGTCCCATTACTTTTATTAAGGAAAAGTTTGTACCGAAAATTGCGATTCCTAAAAATGTTGTCGTGAATGAAAGTTGTCGTGGGATTAATGATAGCAAATTACATATTAGGGGATCGGTACAAGCCGACATTTCATTCGATGATATCGTATGTAAGGACTTGTGCCAGATGATACGATGGTAAATGCAGTTGTGTTAGGCAGGGACGCGCTACGCGAGTGTAATTTGATCTTAAAGAAAATAGAGAGACCTGTGCAAGATGTTAGCTTTAATGACATTCTTACCATCGATATACAGGAAACGGAAATTAAAGTGATAGATTCAGTAACTGTTAATCCAGAAATGCCTTACGAAACTCAGACTAAATTAAAAAAGATTTTTAAAAACGAATATGTAGAAGCCGAGCGACCGAAAGTCCCGAAAAATAAGGCAGAATTAAGTTTAATATTACGCGAACATGAACCGTTCCATTATTCACCGCGAAGATTGTCATTTATCGAGAAAAATCAGGTACGCGAAATTATAGACGATTTACTTGCAAGACAAATTATTCGTCCCAGCGAATCCGAGTATGCGTCACCCGTAGTATTAGTGAAAAAGAAGAATGGCGGCATTAGAATGTGTGTGGATTACCGCACACTTAATAAAGTAACGAGACGCGACAATTATCCCTTACCTCTTATCGAGGATCAACTGGACAAAAAATATTTTAGTTTACTCGACTTAAAGGACGGATTCCACCACGTAAGCATGGCTGCAGATTCTATTAAATATACAGCTTTCGTCACACCTATCGGTCAATTTGAATACCTTAAAATGCCATTTGGCTTAAAGACAGCTCCCTTAAAATTTCAAAAGTTCGTAAACGATGCATTACAAGAATTCATTATTACTGGCGATGTGGTAGTTCATCTGGACGACTTTTTAATTGCTACCGAGACGCTAGAGCATCACTTTAATATTTTTAAGAAAACCCTGAGAACACTTGTTGAGAACAATCTGGTATTAAGAATCGACAAATGCAAATTTCTATTTACGGAAATAGAATATTTAGGTTATATCGTTTCAGAGAAAGGAATTAAACCTACCGAAATGGGCACACGTGCAGTTAAAGAATTTCCTACACCACAGAACGTGCGAGATGTACAGCGATTTCCGGGTTTATGCTCCTATTTTCGCAAATTCATACAAAGCTTTTCGATTATTGCGAAACCATTATATGACCTCCTTAGGAAGAATGCCAGTTTTAAATTCGCTGTCGAAGAACTACAAGCGTTCGATGGATTAAAATCGAAACTCATAGAAGCACCTATCTTATCAATTTATAACCCACACGATGAAACAGAGTTGCATTGCGACGCAAGCTCCTTAGGTTTCGGTGCTGTGCTAGTTCAAAAGAAAGCCGACTTAAAATTCCATCGGATATTTTATTTTTCCAAACGCACATCGGATACCGAAAGTAAATATCACAGCTTTGAATTAGAAACTCTGGCTATAATTTACGCTCTTAAACGATTTCGAATTTACTTGCAAGGTTTAAAGTTTAAGATTATTACTGATTGCAACTCGCTCAAATTAACATTGGATAAAAAGGAAATTAACCCCAGAATTGCAAGATGGGCATTAGAATTACAAAATTTTGACTACACCGTAGAACATAGAATTGGCACGCGCATGGCACACGTAGATGCCCTCATGTAAGGGGCCGTAATAATTAAATAAGGTGAGGTGCGCGATTATTAATGGAATAAGGGAACCAATAAAGGAAAACAGAACACGTCTTTATTCGACGGCGGAGGGGCCAAGAGTCTGGTCCACGACGAATCGTCGTTGCTACGTCGCACATCCGTCGGCATGCGTCGAGAGAAACAATATATCAACATACATAAGTATGCGGCGAAGTCGCCACAACGACGCTTTCGAGGAACCGCCGCACAGTGGTCCAGATCGCGTTTCTAGCTGGCCAAAAGTCGATTTTTTGATATTGAAAAATGGATTATATTTTTACGTATATCTGTTCAGTATTAGCTACTGATCACGAATATATCAATATTAATATTAATGATTATGACTTTACTATAGATTAGGCTTGTCAAAGATAGAAAGAACGCTGATCTGTATGAAACGAGACATTGGATTACGTTTCTTTACAAATTATTTTACATAACTTAAAATAAATTTTAAAAAGATTAATGTCAATATTATTGAAGGGGGGACATTTCTGTTGAATATCCAAGGTTCCATTTTATTTTAATTTATATATTTATACTGCAATAAATGTTTATAGCTGTAATGTATCCAGAAAAATTGGGTTTTTACCTATTTTGGAGTGCCAAAAAAAAGTAGGGGCGAGTAGAGGTTCAAGCATTGTTTTTTCTGAAAGGCATATATGTATACTTTAGAATGCTTTTTTGATAATTTGCGTCTACTTGCGACTTCTCGAGATATGAATATTTTTCTAGGTAGAAGTTCTGGTTACGAGAACAGAATTATGCTCGGTTGGGGCATATGGCCAAACTATTGGTTTTTTGTTTATTACTCTTAGATGAAATTTTTGTAATTGTTCTCATTCTATTTTGATTTCCAACAGATACCCTAGTTTTCGAAATATGACGTCATCGACAGTTTTTTTTTTAAGTCGATCATCCTTGTGTTTGTACATTTACAAATGGACACTTTCTCAACAATTACAATAATAGAGGGTATTGATGGGTATGCGACCTGTTTTTTTTTAAATATTAACTAAAATAATTCACTAAACAATTGGGTTTTTGAATCTTTTGTCACGGCTATCGGATAAAAAATTAAATAATAATAAAAAACCATCCAAGGAAAATGGCAATTCAACAGAAAATACTATATTATTATTATTTAACTTTTAATATTCCTCGAATTACAAACAAAAAAATGATAATAATAAAGGATTAAAACAAAATTTTATAAACAAAAACCAAAGAAACAAAAACTTTTTTTAAACAACGAGAAACAAGAAAACAAAAATGTTTAAACAAAAAACAAAAACAAAATTTCAGATAACAAAATTTCAATTAACAAAAATTGTTAATCACCGAAAATGATTCTGAGTCCGATTCAGAATAAAAACGATGAAAGATATTATAAAAATGTAAAAAATGAAAAAAATAAAAGAATAAAAATTTTTAAAAAATAGTGTTCTATACACAAACCTACATTAAAAAAAAAAAAGTTTATAATATTATATAATATTATATAGTTATTATTAAAAATGTTGTTGTTATTTCATTACAAGTAAGGTGGGTATGTTAAGTAGGTTAACCTACACCAATTTTTATAGGCTTTAGTTCAATATTTTATGAAATAATAGTTTTGGCCAGCTAGAAACGCGATCTGGACCACTGTGCGCCGTAACGGCTTCTCCGTTATCGCTTACAATTCGGCCAGCCTGATGATGACCGTCTTGGTCATCCGACTATAAACTAATTAGTCACATAGGAATAATCAAGCATTACATAATGAATTCTAAAAAACTAAGCTTACAACAATACTTATTCGTTAAATCTTTAAGTACTAACTTCCTCGAATTCCGTTACTTTATTTGTCCTTTCGCCACGGACATATATTAGTTGATGACCATACACCTTGATATGGCCTTTGCGAGATTTGGAATCCCTCAATATCGGCGACCACATATCTGTCGTTGCGTAACTTTTTAATAACTTCGTATGGTCCTCTGAATTTTGGCAAAAGTTTTTTTGTATTCCCTGAAGAACTCTCGAAATTTTTTACCATCACGCGCTCTCCAACTTCATATTCGTTTGCATTCTTCTGCCTACTATCATAACGTTGTTTATTATAATTTTGTGAATTTTGCAAATTAATATCAGTTTTAGTTCTAAGATTTTCTACGTCCAGAAGTTTACTGTTATTAATACTTTCAAGATATGTCCGAAGCTCATCTATTACTAGTCCTTTTTGCATTACGCCAAATAGTAAAACACTTGGGATTTCTTTAGTCGCGGCATTAACCCCTTGCCCTACGATTTGATTTCCAACAGCATGGCCCCAAAACAAAAGCAAGACCGCCCGGCCTTCGAGCCATTTCACGGTTCGGCAAAACGCTCTTAAGTTGTACCAATTGCACACGACTTACGGAATGTGAATACATGTGCACAACTGGTACAACTGGTTTGATTTTGTAAGATATTTTATAAATAATTACAAACAAATCATCAGTGTGTTTATTTGTTTGTGGGGCATACAGTTGTAAATTTGGAGTATTAAAACTTTAGTTAGGTTTAATTTAATAAGTTACAAAAATACAAGTAAAAAATTTAAAACAAGCAAATAATTAAAACTAAATGATATATTTAATTAAACAGCAAACAATAAAGATTGATAATTGTGATAGATACATCTCAAAAGGTTTATTATCTTGAAATAATTAGCGTTTTTATAAAAATCAACAAAAATTTAATAATCTTCAGTCGTACGATATCTTTCAAAGCATACTGGTACATGTAATGGAACTTTGCATCTTTTGCATTCCCACGTTGTTTCACTACGTTTTTCATTTTTCGTACAAACTTTACAGAGTCTAGATGGCCTTAATTTCGATGGTGTTGGATCAATATGTTTAGGAAAATGACCCCAATGTTTCTCGTGCAGTCTCTGTGGTAAAACTCCGTCCGATAATCGTCCTCGTTCTTTATAGTCTGGTTTTGGTATATTCTTCAGTAAAAATTCGGCTATATCAATCCTGTATTCATCGTAACTCTGTTTTTTTCCGTTATTTATTTTGTTGAACAAAATGTACGAATTAAAAAGTGCCATATCGAACACATAAAAGAAAATTTTTCGATAGCCTTTCATATGGTCGATTCCACGTCAAATCGCACAGCTAAATTCTTCGAAATTCTGATTTTGAAATATGTTATAGAGGGAGGTGAGACAAGCCACCCGAATTTTTTTTTTATTTTTTATTTTGACTTTCGAGGAGTTATGATACTTTTAATAATTGGGACACTTTTTCTTCAAACATTTCCAGGCGCGGTCGGGCTTGCCGTAGAATAATTTGCTTTTTTAAGTTCGCTTCAGAAAAGATTGTAGTTTAACGAGAATTTTCAACCCATTTCAAAAAGTTTATTTTTCAACGCATAATTCATAAAAATAAAACATAATCGTTAATTTGACTGTCTGGGCCCTCATCGAATATTATGAAAAAATTATATCCTTGTAGCGCGTTTCAAGACGAAGAGTTTGCAAAAAAAAGCAGCCCCAATCACGCAGTAACTTCGGAGTAATTGAAGAAAAAGTGTAACCGCCTCGGAATTACTGATTTTGCCAGCAAGAACGCTGAATTGGGCAGAGGAGGTCGTTACGCAGGGCCGCGGCACCTATGAGATACGCGATATCCCACATAACTGCGTCATGACGCGATAGCGAGTCGTGTTGACACTACGTATTCTCAATCGGTTAAAAACACATGAAGGCCATTCCCAAAAATTCTCAAAAAATTCACAAGGGTGCCTCGATGATGCATGCACACGGTGGTATGCGTAATAGTTGCGAGCACCAACGATTATTCCCGATAAAAAACATTGAAACCGGTCGCGCGCAGCCTCGGCGCCTTCGAGGTCGTAGATTCTTAAGTAGATTAAAAACAAGAAATTTTGTTTGTGATCAAAACTATTACGCATACCACCGTGTGTATGCATCATCGAGGCACCCTTGTGAATTTTTTGAGAATTTTCGGGAATGGCCTTCATGTGTTTTTAATCAAATTAAGAATCTACGACGTCGAAAGCGCCGTGGCCGAGCGCGATCAGTTTCAACGTTTTTTGATGGGAATAATCGTTGGTGCTCGCAACTATTACGCATACCACCGTGTGCATGCATCATCGAGGCACCCTTGTGAATTTTTTGAGAATTTTCGGGAATGGCCTTCATGTGTTTTTAACCGATTGAGAATACGTAGTGTCAACACGACTCGCTATCGCGTCATGACGCAGTTATGTGGGATATCGCGTATCTCATAGGTGCCGCGGCCCTGCGTAACGACCTCCTCTGCCCAATTCAGCGTTCTTGCTGGCAAAATCAGTAATTCCGAGGCGGTTACACTTTTTCTTCAATTACTCCGAAGTTACTGCGTGATCGGGGCTGCTTTTTGTTGCAAACTCTTCGTCTTGAAACGCGCTACAAGGATATAATTTTTTCATAATATTCGATGAGGGCCCAGACAGTCAAATTAACGATTATGTTTTATTTTTATGAATTATGCGTTGAAAAATAAACTTTTTGAAATGGGTTGAAAATTCTCGTTAAACTACAATCTTTTCTGAAGCGAACTTAAAAAAGCAAATTATTCTACGGCAAGCCCGACCGCGCCTGGAAATGTTTGAAGAAAAAGTGTCCCAATTATTCAAAGTATCATAACTCCTCGAAAGTCAAAATAAAAAATAAAAAAAAAATTCGGGTGGCTTGTCTCACCTCCCTCTATAACATATTTCAAAATCAGAATTTCGAAGAATTTAGCTGTGCGATTTGACGTGGAATCGACCATGTATTTTCTCATGATCGGGAAGCACGCTAGCATTTGGTCTTGCCGATCAAATCCAATCATAACTTTGTTGTACTCAATAACACATTTTGGTTTCGAAGTACGATTGAATTGATTTGTGCCTTGTGCAGTCATTTCTACTGCTTCGTGTTTTGTGGACATGATATAAACATCTCGTTTATCTTTCCGTTTTACAGTCCGTATTCCGTTGCAGCTTCTCATTCTATATTCGCCCGTTTTTAGTTTTGATTTCCAGAAATCTTTTGGCATATTTTTTCTATTCGAACGTACTGTGCCAATGACATTAGTTTTATTGTTGTGCGATAGTGTCATAAATAATTTTGGTGAAGAGTACCAATTATCTATGTATATAGTGTGTCCTCTGTGTAACACTGACTGTAATAGTTGTTTGACAACACTTTCAGAAGCGCTATCATCAGTATTCATTTTATCACGGCCTATATATATTTTAAAGTCATAGCAATAACCTGATTCTGACTCAAATAATTTGTAAAATTTAATGCCAAATCTTGCCCTTTTTGATGGATTGAATTGTTTGTAAGATACGTGACCCTTATATTTCATGAGCGATTCATCGATAGCAATGTCCTGTTTGATTGTGTATACTTCCTTAAATTTTTCATTAAAAAAATTGGTCACAGGTTTTATTTTGTTTAGTTTGTCTGTGTTGTCAGCCGTATTATTATTTGCAAAATGCAAACATCTAGTAATTTGCAGGAATCTTTTTAACGGCATCGTTTTTCTAAATCTTGGTGTTTCTATAACGGCCCTCTTAGACCAATTCATTTGAATTGTTGGTTTTTTTACCTGAGCCATTATTATGGATAATGCAAAATATATTTTTATTTCATCACAATCCACAGGAAACCAAGTTCTGTCAATTGTTCGTATTTTATTTGGATTGGTTCTTATTTGTTCTGCGTATCGATTAGTCTCGGTTACAATATTTTCCCAGAACATATTATCAAATATTACATTAAATATGTCTAATCCTTTTTTATTTTCTCCTAACTGACATAAGGTCGCTACTTTTATGCCAGAAGTCTCCTTATAGTTCCAGATTTTTTGATTATTCCTTACTTCTCTCCAAATCCCGTGCTCTGGTAGTTGATGATTAATGCCATCTTTATCATCGGTATCATCTTCGATAACGATTCGCTTCCATCTTTTTCGCAATGGACGTACAATGACACTACTGTCAGTGTCACTAACAGAAGTATCTACTAAATGTTGGTATGAACTCTCAACAGAACTCTCGCTGTCCGCGTCACGAAATTGTTTGTTTAAAGACATTTTTTAGGGATACTTTTTAGAAAAAATAGCGTTTATAATGTACCACGAGCGTGGCCTGTACTGTTTTCGGTAAAGCTATCAACAAAACACGAGCGTGGCACGTGATGTTTACGTTTGGCCCTGGTGTTAGTTTCATGTTTCAAAACTAGCGCGCTACTGCCGTTTTCCCGGGCCTTAAAACATCGAAAATTTAATCATTATTTTTAATTCAAAAAACGTTAATAAAACGCAAATAAAAAGGTGGGGCAGTGATGAGCAAATTGATCGCAATTTTTTGAGCCCAGAAAAGATTCCGTACGTACTCGGACAACTTAGAAATCGTCAAATTAGTGTTTGTTACGATATTGTTCAATAACTTTTTTTTAATAATTGCTACCGCTAGAGAAATTTTATATTCTTGATGAGTAAATTGCGAGCAATTTTTTGAGATATAATTCATTAAGATTGCTTATAGTTCGGGGCTAGGTTAACCTATCTGGATAAATTTCCTCGATTTCTCTCGGTGCAGTAGGTAAAGAAGTTTCCTGTGATCCGCCGATCTAACCCTCAAAAACCGCTCGAGCGAAAAGGTAGGTTGTTCCCTAGTTACCACGCACACTAGTACCTCCGGGATCCCCGTAGACTAGTAACCCATCACGACGCTAGAGGCGTGCAGTATAGTTTTCATAACACGTAGAAACTAATTGTAAGTTTTAAGAGACGCGCCCTGTATCTTAAACCTCCCCCGATTATCCCTTCCACCCCGCGCTCCCACCAGAAGTCATGGATCCCGAATTTTCTGACAAAAAGGGCAACGCAAGACCGCTCGCGAGCACTGTTCACATTTTTTCTGCACCATTTAAGTTTCGCTAAAAGGATAATTTGATTACGCATTTCTGTTTGAATTTTACTAAGTCGTCGATACAAGTTTCGCGTTGCAAACCCGCTAGGCAAACTCTAAATTAATTAACCGAGTGGCGAAACCACAGTTTTTCAAATTGTAACTAAGTTTCCGGCGATCAAGTCCCGAATTGTTCCGTTGTGGTAAGAGAGAAGGAAGGGCTTGCGATTCAACATGAGGATCGACCAATTACCCGTGTAAGGATAAATATTTTTCTGGCTTGTTTAAATAAGATTATGCTTTGCCTAATCTCTTTCGCTCAATAGATTTTCTACATCTTTTCAATTTTCTTCATTCTTTTTCCTTTACCTATTATCTTCTTTTCTTCACTCATTTTTATTTACTATTCTTTCACTATTACTAAACCTGTTTTCTATTGATACCTTTCAAAATTGGGTTTAGGCTTTACGGCTTCGTAGCGCTCTAAAGATCGGAAGAATCAATTCTAATTTTTTACCCTACATTATTTATATTTTTGCTCACTATTACTAAATCTATTTTCTATTGATACCTTCCAAAATTGAGCTCAGGCTTTACGGCTTCGTAGCGCTTTAAATATTGAAAGAATCAATTCTATCTTCTCATTTCCATTTTCTTCAATTATTTTTTCTTTTCTTCCTTTCTTTCTTTCTTTCTTTCTTTCTTTCTTTCCATTCTTCTATCTCATGCAAAATCCTAACCATAACCTATCGCATTCTCAAAGCCAGAAGAAACATCGCAGTGGCGTCCGTAAACGCTACAAACGTTTTCTAGCGGAAAATCCTACGTTTGCGCAGGTTCCGAGTTTCACTTTAACAGTATTCAAAGAATTAGTTCCTCCAAAAAAGAATCCTCCACCGACCGCCAAAAACCAGAGAAATCGTAATAAACGCCAAAAAGGATTGTTTAGAACCTTAGTGCAGATCCCGAGGAATCTGGAAACAAGAACCATCGAAAATTCTGAATCAGCCTCCGCTTCAACCTCCAAACCGAAATTTACAAATTCCTACATTTATCCTCCAAATATTTATTTTCTAAAGTTACTTTCCTACCACACCCTCCTACCAGCTACTCTAATACCACAACTCCGTTCCATATCCCAACTGTCCTCGCAATTCTCTCTCTACTTCCTGGTCAATCCCTTTTATCAATCTCTAATCCGATCCAACGCCTTCTCCTCCGGTTCCGATTCAGAATATCATTAATAAGTTAACTCGAACAGCTACGATTGTTGAGATCTAAAGGCCCGTCCAGACCAACGCGGCATAGCCCGCCGGCATGCTCTCGCGGCCTCGTTATGACGTCACAAAATTATCTTTGCGCAGCATCTCCATGCCGCGCGGGCTGACTTGGCGATCGGGTAAGGGAGCGGTCTCGATCAAAGGAAACGCGCGCGGCCTATTGGCCCCTCTCTCTCTTTCCTCCGGTGTGTCACTCTCGGACTCACAGCAGCTTCACGGATGTGCTCTGGACGCATGTGTGTTGGTTCGTCTTCGCAGATCGTGTTTGCCTAAAGCCGCGGCATGCATGCCGCGTATGTCTGGACGGGTACCTGGTCGCGCGGCAATATTGATAAGAAGCCGCGAGAGCGTGCCGGCGGGCTATGCCGCGTTGGTCTGGACAGGCCTTAACATATTCAATTTTCTGTTGTGAATCATCAATTTGCTTCAATTGTTAACTTACCGCAATATTTTTGTCAACTCACATTATTATACAAGCATCTACGTTTTTCTTCTTGAATATATTTTATTTCTTTCTTTCATTGAATTTTATTCTTTAATTTGATTTAATTAATCTTACTCTCCTCTGACAATTCAATAATTCCATTAAATTAGGACCTAGGCTGAATCTTACGATTCTATAGCCCAAATTCAACGAATTCACAGTTTTAAATAATGCCTAAAACAAGTCGCCCCCGGCTGCGACGTAACAATTTATTTATTTAATATTTTATAAGATTACTTATTGCTCATCAACATGAGCAGAATTTCCATTCGCTTAATCGTGCCGCACTTGGATAGTTTCTACTAGTTTGTGAGTTTTAATTACTTCTGTGAATTTTAGTTTTGATTTTTCCAAAATAAATTTTTTTATGTAGACCGTCCGGAACTTTTGATCATGGAACTTGATATGTATAAAACTCGAATCGATAACAGTTATATTGTGAGATGGCTTTCTATTTATTGACACTAAACAGTAATGCAGATACAATACATTGTTCTTCATGAGATCCATTGAACAGCAACAATTTCCTTTTGTATACCTTTCATTTTTTAAGTTGAGCTGTATGTGCTTTTGTCAGATGGATGTATAGTTGACAAAAACAGTATATTCAATAATTTTATAAACTGGAACCATGAAATTACATTTACCCTTAAAATATTTATTATCATTTCTCTCTTTCGCATTTATATAATTATAACCCATCGACTACTTCGGAAAATATATGCAGAACGATGTATTGTCACAGTTTGGAAAGTAATTATACCTCGCATACTGCGATTTATTTCTCTTTTATTCTAAAACCTTGGAAATAAATAAGTGTATGATAAATCCTTTGCACAGTTCAAAAATATTCAAAATATTTTCGTTTGTAAAGTCCCTGTATTTCCCTTATTATTTAAAAAGATTTAATTATATTTAATCATTTATTTCTATTTCTCCCTTTTGTTAGTCACATGCACTAAAATAACTTAAAAACAGACCCAAGTACCAAACTATACTTAATATTAATATTTTTTGTTGTTTCAGACGGCAATCGCAATCCCTTCGCTATCTATGCATGCTAAACGTTGTAGTATAATATTTACCGAACCCATTGAATGCACATCATGAACTTTTCTTTTCATTCATAATTTATGCAACGCTCGTTGAGAAGAAAGTCCCGCTTTTCATGCGGCATCCAACAGGTGGGGATGAAGCGGTATGAAGTCTGTGACCCACTGACATTCTCCTCAGTTACCTCGTAGACACAAACGTTGTTAATTTAAGTGACTCGAAAGGTTCTTGGGGCAGATCAGAATTTACTGACTGCATGTTGTTCAAAGGAGGATCTGGCGATGATCGGTTAGCATCACAGGACCGCGATCTACCGAATTTTATGTTGAGATGCGTCCAAATCGTGGCTTGTTAATCGGCGTTGTGGGTTGCTTGACAATCTTTTTCATTGTACTAAATTCAAAATCGGTCGTAGAAATTACGGATAGTTCGGAAGTTGATTTTGAGAAGCGTCACGTTGGAGAGCAGGAGATCAACAGTGCTCAGGTGAATTTTGTCTCGTTAAATTGAGCGATCAGTAAAGTGATCGCTTGAATGTATTTCATATGGTCGGGTCATTATTCAAAGTTATTGGTAGATCAAATGTTTTCGACAATTTTTGTGTTTAACAACGTTGTACAGTTTGATACAAGTTCACCGCGGTGTGTCCTTTTCGAGTTAACGTCGCGAGTGATATAGTGAAAGTGCATTTGCGGAAATTAATTGTTGGAAAGTGAACTTTTCGGTTTGCGATTTATAAACGGGTTTGCCGGAAGTTGCGTGCAATGTAGCGTTACAGCGGTTTCGGCTTCATATTCCATTTACCAACTAGTTTAACCCAGTTGCGTCATAAGATTTAAAAATACTGCTCTTACCACCGATTTGAAGAGAATTATATTCAAGTGGAAAAATTACAAATAGAAAGAAACTTCATATTTCAGTAATTTGTACATGCATAAATACGTCCAATTCCGACTACATAAAAGATCGGTGCCCTGTAATAAACGGTAGAAACAAAAGTATAATAAAAATTACATACGAAAGAATAAATCTCAAAAATATTCTCACGTGCATACATACATATTATTGATCATAGCAGTTGATTAATTGTTTTGTACAGTTTAATAGTATTTGAAGTAGTCGATGCTCATTCTTATCGTTTAAAGAACAAATGGCACGAACTTGTCAAATTTCCGTGGCTGACACAAAACGGTGGATAAATAGTTTTTTTAGAAAATCAAAGAATTCCATGTCACGAGTTTTTTTTTAAAGAGTCTAGAGAAAATATGCCAAACGCACGATTCGAATGGAGTACGATGTACGATATGATTTGCAATGCAGGTATACCGATACGTTACACCTTCCCTCGCGGAATTGGGTGGCCGTGGAAATTTACCAAAAATGAACGAACACACCCTGATGCTGACGCGCATACCGGACGCCGGAGCAGAATTATTGGTGCTGATTTTACAGCGGTTACAAGGTTACAACGCTTTTAAGCATATACGCCTGCCACCCGGCGATTATGGGCTTCTGTCGTCTTTGCAGGAGGTAAACCTATGAATGAATTAGATACGCTAATATAAAGCCGTTTACGCGATGATGACTAAACGATACGCACGATGCCCACGCAGTTGTAAATGAACTTGCATTATAGATGCATGATTCATCGTGAAATTCTTTAGATCGTTAATCGCGGTAGTATACCGCTTGAGGGGTTACGCTACCTTGAGACTTTTATTTTGCATTTTTTTCAAGATTGGCGTTTCAAGAATGTTGCGTAGTCCGATCGGAGACGAAGTTCTCAAAATTAATGTAGCTACCTACGGCTGTAGTCGTTCATCTAGGCGGGCAGTTAAAGTCGAGTGATCAGTTTTTTGTATCCAAACGCGGATCCAGACTCGTTTATTGATCGCTTGAAACCCGTTTTGATTTTGCGTCGCCGTTTACAATACTGTATATCTTGTTGCGTTCTTTTTTTTATCAACGCAAGCGTCTTTTAATAAGGAATAAACGTGCGTCGAAATTTCAGCTTCTCTTTGAGACCTCGTACGTAGCGATAGCTTTTTCTGTCAAAAAATTGGGACCTTTCTAAGCAAAGTATATATTTCTCGCTTCTGACGTTACGAATGATACAGCTCACAGCAAACAACAATATAAAATAGCGGCCCCGAATTTAATTCACTTGAACAAAACGGCAATATTCAAATTTGTATCGCTACGTCGATCGAAAGTTGAACGATGATTCGATGAATCAACGATTCATTGAACGGGTTATGTTTATGGAAGATTCAGTCTCACGGTGGTCGTTGCACTTTACATTCTCGACGGAATGGGAGTTTTCGATGTTGCAATGAAACTTGTGCCACTTTCGTGTGTTCAATTAAAGTCATGCAGTTGGCGCGAATCTGTGTTTGGAATGCGTGTAAGAAGTTTCTGGTACGGGACACTAGTTTAAAATAGACGCAAAGGAAGATATTAAATCTGATATATTCGAAACATGATAATGGATTACGATAGAAACATAATAAATAGAACACACTTTTTGTTGGGACGATTATTTATTTTCGTACTGGTTGATTTTTTTTTCAAATGTTTTATGTATGTAGAAATAGATATAAAAATATAGACCTCATAAACGTCATATATTATATTATATAGTGTATACATACATGTAACAAAATCAAATGCAACTTTGTTAGTACCCTTTATTCGTAACCTTTATTACAGGGATTAAGTATCCTATTATACAATCATAGTACCTATATTGTATAAATTCAAATACTCGTTTCATGTTAATGTATTCGTTTACGAATGATTCTACATTAACTACCAATCAATAATTATCCGTTCATTATGAAATATTGTTAAGGAATAACATTGGATTCACATGATTATTTTTTAGTTTATTTCTCTATTTTAAAAAAATATCCCCGAGCCAGTATGTAACACACCATAATGAAAACGAAACATATATCTGCGATTATTAATACCGGATGTTTAACCTGGGATTAGTCACAATCGGCAACATTTACCGTCACATCCGTGTGTTCCATTTTTAAAGAATCAAAGCGGTATTTTTGTGAAAATATCAAATGCTTATCGATTCTTTTTGATATCTACGTCTTTGATACAAATTGGTATCAGACCAAAAATGATCGATACACGTCTATACGGTAGTAGTCCCATCGGTATGCGTAGCATGCTGGGATAGTCCCACGCGCGATGTCTGCTACTTTCGTTGCATAACCGAGTCGGTATTAGCATGTAACTAAATACATGCTACCTGAACAAGAGACTTCATAATCACGTGTGAATAAATGCACATGTATGCGATTAACTACACGGCTACACGCATTTCCCAATTACACGCGCTTAAGAAGAAAACATAGTTTCTTGTTTGCCCTTGTAAGATTGTGCACTTGAAATATGTAGAAACTGCTAGCGTTCAGTGTTAGTTCTAGAACAAATTGTTACCAGCAGAATTATTTCTTATCATTGCGCAGAAATAGATGGGGTTAAACATTATTCGGAATGGTTTCCTTTCGATAAATACAGAATAAATTTATTGTATAATAAAATATACTGTACGAATAACAGAACATTCAGATACGCTGAATCGGATAAAAGAGATTCCATGAGTTCGTCTATTCTGTCACTTCGCATTGTACTCGCGGATTTCTCTAAATCATCGATCAAATTGATTAATGATTTAATGAAATTCGATTCACGCATTTCGCTAGAGAATTAATATTTTCTTAATTGAGGGAAGAACGCTACAATGTTTTGCGTGCCGTATATTCAAACCCACGTTTTGTTAAGAGTCAATAACATGTTTTCTGTTGAGGAATTTTTTGAATACAGGTGTCTTTATATCGTTTCCCAGGAATTACTCGTAGAGGAAATTACAAGTATCATCAAGCAAGAAGCAATTCCTTTGACTTTCGACGGGGACGTCAAGTTTTTAAACTTTTCGAAATTTGGACGACAGGCTCCGACTTTTTTCTCTATCGTTAGGGATCCAATGCATTCGCGAAATGTTGAAAGGTAAAAAAAACTGGTCCCGCGTATCTTCAAATAAATTCTAAGCTTCATAACACGCCGAATGCGTTATCACCAAACATTTATCTAATTCTATTCGCTAATTTGTAAAATGGAAATTATTTTCGATAGATCCTGTTTAATTGGTTGCTTTTTATCTTTTTATAGATATCTTGAATCGCCAAAGAGAGATTTTGTGGGAGGTGCCATACCACATTTTTGCGGACAAGATCATCGTTGCAAGTGAGTATACGTATGCTTAAAATTTGTGTAATTTCGCAGAATCATTGTTTCGTTCCCAGTCGGGTGGTAAAACGTATGAAAAATGAAGATTCGATTTACTTATTAACTTGAGAATGGCGCAATCGTTTGTTACAAATCTTAGACTTTAGTGACTTACGCAGCGGATCGCAGGAAAAATATAAAGATTACAATCTCTGTGATTTCAATGAATTTCTTTTAAGCGATTCTATTGTGGAAAAATATACACGTGTCTGAGGATTTCATTGAATATTTGTCTGAAATTAATTATAAAAATTTGCCTGGAAATTATGCAGTTACATTCTTTTGCTTTACTATACTGTGTTAACTTTTATAGAGAACATCTCACAAATATCATATTTCCCTTGACACTAGAATTACCGAAATTAATGTATACCTATTTCTACAAGACCTGTAAAAATGACTGGTTATTTATAAAAAACTTTCTGCGGAAAATTAAAACCTTTATTTATATGTAAAAAATGTGTTTGTCGTTAAACAATATAGATATACATACTAGAAAATCATGATAAATAATGATAAATAATTATTCATATATATATATTTATATAAATACATAATATTTATTTATATTTATACATGCTATTATACAGATTTATACTACTTAGAAATATACTTTTTTCATACTTAAAAATGATGAATTTAAATAAAAATTTTAAACCAGTCAAAATGACTGGTTTGGTACTTCTAGTGTTAAATGGTGATACCTACGATTTCAAATAAGTTTTTTTATATTAAAAATGTGCGTTTCGACGTGATGAACGAGGTATGAATCAAAAACGACATTCGTCTAGAGAAAAACTCGATAACGTGCATAACAATTAGGCTAAACCAGCCGGCGATTATAAAGAGCACTACCGACTGGTGTGTTTTGATCTGAAGCCAAAATAAATATTTTTTACGGGGGAAAACCTGATTGAAGTTACTCCAAGTGTTACCGAGAGATACGATGTATGTGAGACTCCAAAGAACAAAGATTTCTAACTCAACGTACATTAATCTGCAGAGAAAGAAATAGCAAATGGGCATTGCAACGGGCTAAATCAAACGTTATGGAGTGGTATCCCGTTGTTGGCGTATTAGACTGCATGGAACAATCGTTAGACGCGCTGGAAAAAGTATTTCCGTATTTTTTCAATGGAGCCATTCGTACTTACAAAAAAATTCGTAAGTACATATTACTATGGAACGATTACCCTATATTTGTTAGCATTTCAATTTATTTGAAACATTTTTGTCTCTCAGGGTTGAAATACAAATATTTGTCCGCCACTGCGATCCAGTTAAAACCACGGGAAGAAGAGATTTTCAAGAATCTTCTAGCCGATGAGATTGAATTTCACCAGTGGTTAAAATGTCGTCTACTCAACCAAACATCCGAGAATTGACGCGCGACCAATTCGATAGGGGTGGAAATTTATATTAAGTATTGAAGCTTCCGTTAATGGAAGTGGACTAAAATTGCCATACCACGTGATACAGAGTTTCTGAATTATCATACCAAAGATGCGATGATCGATACCTATACAGGTGTATTTTTATTAATTATATAGTGCGTTCTTTTATACCGCTTTTTTTTACCGGGAAATTGCTTTTTTCACGGAAACATGTAGACACGGGTACAATTTAATGTATTCCATGGCTATTGCGTTAAAATTTTATTTCCATATAGGTTGGGGCTGGATTTAGGTAAATTAAATTTAGTTTTTATTCGTGGAAGAACGTGACACGTGTCAGTTCTGGGTTACCTTGTTTTCACCGACAAATCATTTGACCGACAATACTTTCATCGGCACGATTTCACCGACAATAACAAAAATCTGGAAAATCTTGTTGAGATCTGTTATTTCAATCTATCGGTGAATAAATATTGTCGGTCAAATGATTTGTCGGTAAAAACAGCGTAACCCGTCAGTTTTATCATCTGTAAGGTACGTTGACTATGCGAAGACGAGTGGAACAACGACCTACCTGCGAAGTTCAACCAAAACATACAGAAAACCCGACGTAGACTTTAAACATCTTACCTGTAACATGCGCGCAGTAGCACTTGTCTCGTTGTTTGTTTGAGCCCTTCATATATCAAATTAAATTCGGTTAAATCTTATTATTGAGAAAAGAAAGGGGATTAAAACAATATCCTCCTTTCTGTTTTGATCAGTGTTGTTTACACCAAAAGTTATTGACTAATGATTCGAATAATATTTATAATTAAATAATTTCGAATAATATCAGAAATCCGGATAGTTCGAAATAAGCATATTTGAAATTTGGATAATTGCAGATATTCAGATGTTTCGTAAATATCCAAATAATGTTTTCGGGCAGATCTGATAACAAATGACTCACCCCTCTTCTCAACTATTGTGTCCCCACTATTATCCTTTTAGTAGTAAAATAATTGTAAATAGTAAAAGATAACAATCGCACGACGAACATGCGATAAAATCAATGGAAACATCCAAGCCGAAAATAACGGAATAGTTTATTTGCCGGGGCTGATTTAAATAGCTTGAGAGGAACCAGGTATGTGCGGAATTCATCAAATAAACTTGTACAATATACAGGTATCTTAAATTATTCAAATGTCAAATATCCGTATGCCAGAGTATCTGAATGTCGGGCACGGGATGTTTAAAAAATTCGGATGTTTAACCCGGTCTTACCATATCTCAAGGCATGTACTTAAATTATGATTTCAGGACTGTTCTCAATTAGTCTCAATAAACTTGTACAATATACAGGTATCTTAAATTATTCAAATGTCAAATATCCGTATGCCAGAGTATCTGAATGTCGGGCACGGGATGTTTAAAAAATTCGGATGTTTAACCCGGTCTTACCATATCTCAAGGCATGTACTTAAATTATGATTTCAGGACTGTTCTCAATTAGTCTCAATTGATAATGGGTAAAAATTGTCAATCCTAACTGTTCTAATAAAACTATCTCAATTTTAAATATTCTTTATTACTAAAACTAGTCCCGAATGCTGACGGATAGAAAACCATGCACGACTCCTGATGAAAAAGAGGCGCGCCAGCTTCTTTTGAGCTGTAGTAGAGCTTGATGGATGCAACGAAGGAACGGAATGATGATAGATCAATGCAATGCAATGCAATGCAATGCAACGTGCAATGGATTTATGATAGATCCATTGAAACGGTACGCTTGGCAGTATCACAGGTTAATGTACAAGGTAATGCGCCTCCGACAACCAGCTTTCACATTTACTCTCTACAGTGAAGTACTTTGCGCTGGATATTTCTTTTATTTCGTTCGTAATATTTCGATATTAATCTATGAAGAACCATCCAAGTTCATCTTGTACCCAATCCCTTTACTTTTTAAAGCTAATATTAATGAATATTATATGTTACGTGTTTTGTAAATGTGTTTAGTAAAATAGAATCTATTAGAGTTTCCCGGAAATACATTGATTAAATAATACCGACATTTAGTATTTGAAAATCAATAAACTCGTTAAAACGTCTTGTTTAAGGGGAATCAACACCGTCCAATGTTTTTACCCGGTTTTTCGAGTTGTGACATCAGAACCGAGAAAAATGCTGAAAAATAAGCGTTTTATAGATTCCACCGTGCGGCTAAATTAAACAACATCTCGCTCTGGAAAAGATCTTGAACAAAAGATAATAGACCACAAGTTTCGGGAAACGTCCAAAATTTAGTGTTCAATCATTCTATAATAGCACAATTTCAGTGCAAACTTTCACCTGTCACTTTTGTGATCATGACGTGATTTAATGTTGGGCGGCCGTTATATAGCCGTCACACAATTCTGAGCTATTTCTCCAATTCTGGACGTTGTCTTGTCGAACTCGGTAGTTTTCCGCAATTTGTGGACTTTTATCTTTCGTCTAAGATCTATTCCAGGGCGAGATGTTGTTTCATTTAAACATACGGCGGAATCTACGATTTGACACGATTTCACTACGGCTCTCTCACTTTTTCTCACGGAGTTCTTCGCTCTCTATCTCTCAGACATAGTACAGACGTAAAGCCCGTTTATAAACTTACTAAAGAGGTATTGCTTCCCCTTAAGAGAAAAGGAAAAGATCGACTGCCAAGTTTTCACGAAGATGAAGTATAGCGTTTCCTGAACTTCTTTGACTTGTACGCCAGTGATTTCTCTCAACCGTTTATTTAAATGATCAGTAAGAAAATCTTCGCACGCTCAATGCTGTGTATCCAATCCGTGTTCATTCCCGAGTGCCTCGTTTCAGCGACAGTAAAATTGACATCAGAACGAAAGTAGATCGACATCATGTAAAGCCACTATCATTTATTTACATACAGTAACTTTGAAGCACAGTGATGTTCGCTTTAGGATCGTTATGCAATGTAAAAAAGGTTACAATTACTCCAAGGTACATCCACCGACATTGATACGATGATACTCTGATTTCCGATATATTGTTATTTCCATCTGGTTTACATAAAAAGAACTTATGACAGCTTTCTTTGCAACGAGGTGCAATCAACTATGTGAACGCGTTTGCCAGGCTATCGGGCATTAATATAAAAATAAATTTCGGTACCGTCGTTGTCAGATCTGTTGCTTGGAGACGTGTAGCGTAAAAAAAATTCAGAGGGTATCGGTAAGCGAAATCGATAGATCAACGCGCGGTCCTCGCGCAACAGGACAAGAAAATCATGATGGTGTACAAATAGACAAGCAGCAACACGAGGAACGTGTGCCATCACTTTTTCTTAGCATCCTTTAGTCCGGCACCAGCGTTGAACTTGAAGAAAATGATATCGCCATCCTCGACGACGTAATTGCGTCCCTGCTGTCTGTACTTTCCAGCGCCCTGCCGAGGAAAATAGAAATTGTGAATAAAACGAAACAATCGTGAAACGCAGTTTATATAGTAGAAGATCGAGTGTCTGCTGACGTATGATCTGCTCAAAGTAGGGTTCTATTAACACTAGTGGCCGAACTACTGTATAGCAAGACCCTGCAACGCGAGGGAGCTGGAAGTAGGAAGGGGCCCAAAATTTGTACGTTATTTATATTTTAAGTTTACTGAAATTACCTCTAGTTTCAATTGTTTTAATAAAAAGTTGTTTGTTTCCTGAGGTACAAAATTATATTTTGCGGGGGCGCGAACATTTGTAGTTTCGCCACTGATTAATGTGAAGAGCAGCAATGAATTGTGTAACTAGAAAGGTTGGCAGTACTGTTGCCAACCTTCCCAGTAGGGTAACGGAGAAAAGTTTTTTGAACGGAGTGAGCGTCCGCTGGCCCACTTCCTCCCGAATCATATAACGGAGCACACACGTGCCTCCTCCTCTGTGTTACCACGTTCTAATAAATCCAGTGTAATCACTCCCAATCCAATGCTTAATGGGTTTACTACATATAAAACCTAACAATTAACACATATCCGCAACGCACTCATTTCGTATTCTTCTAATGTAAAGAAGGATGGGACACAACAATGTTGCAAAATCATTCTGCCTTGCTCTTCCTTATTCTATATTATGGATACAAAACGAATGGCGGTAAAAAAAAATAGATGGTCTGAGTCTACATATTCCCAATCGATTTTTGTCGGATGTATTTTTAGCATTCTATTTTATACAAATGTATTATTTTCTAAATTCAGAACGTATATGACAGTGGTTCCTAACCTGTGGTACGCGTAAAAATATCGGTAATGGCGGAGATTAATATTTTGAAATTATTGCAGTACAGGAGCTATGTGTATGGTGGGCGGGGACGGGGGGGGGGTGTACTTGTCAATGAAAAGCCTACTCAAGGGGTACGGGAGATAAAAAAGGTTGGGAACTACTGGTGTATGTAATGCGTATGGGAATATACTCTCTCACGACACAGTGATAACTTAATTTCAATTACGCTCACAGATAAAAAGAATCAATAGCAACGATAAACAAAATCAACGCGGGACGCGTATTTTCACTTCCCAAACTACGCATTCCGATTAAACTCGACGGAGTGCCTCCTTGTTGGAAACCGCAGATGCATTATACACACGTTCCTCTCTTCAATTCAATTACCGATTTCTGGGACCAAATTGCTTTCGAAGCTGTTCGGATAATCAGGATTCTAGTTCATCTATAATTTTTACCTTCACTGCCGTTTCTGAACCCTCGTTCTTGAAATCATCGAATTTCATCACCTCCGCCATAATAAATCCTTTCTCGAAATCCGTATGAATTTTCCCCGCTGCTTGAGGTGCCTTTGTACCTTTCTGAAACAAGAAAAATGTATCAAGAATTAATTTTCTTTCTAGAAATACTTCTTGACAAAACCTTTTATATCTACCTGAATAGTCCATGCTTTGACTTCATCGTGTCCCGCGGTAAAGAAATACTGCAGTTGCAGTGCCTTATACCCCTGAATGATGATTTTGTCAAGCGCACTGGAAAAAAAGAACCTCATTGAAATCATTGTACGATTTATTCCAAGGCTGCCATGTTGGCTTGCAATTGTCCCCCTCTCAACTGTGAGGTAACTTAGTAAATGCAGACTTTCAAGAAGCAGAGTATAAAGGGATAAGTTTCATCCAATTATTATACACGAGTACACTCAAGCATAGTATCCCAAGTACTAAATATTTTATGAAAAATTACATTTCTATGGCTGCATTACTTTTGAAAGAGGGTGCGATATTATATCCTCCTGCCACAAAAGAATTTCAAGACCATTGCCCCGGTGGCTCTTAAAAGTTGGATGCACCGCTGATTCATACAATTTTAGAAACAACGCGTCCCAAGTGGCAAAATGGAATCAACGTGCCTTGCGATCGCTCTACGTTTCTGCGTTACAAAAAAGCAGATTCCGGGTGAGAGGAAGGGGTTGTCGAAAGCAGGACCGTGGAATATGATTGTCCCGAACCAAATATCGTCTAATGACAGGGTACGCGGAGAGAAGCCATCCCGTTTCGTGGGGCCCCCGAACTGACTCCGGGACTTCAGAGAATACACATAAAGCTGAACGACTTAATACCGCAATTTTATCATTCTGAGTCAGTCTGGGACCCACTTCGGCGCCTCAGTTATCTGTGGTCTCGAAATAAAATCGCGGCATCTAGAACTCCGTTTGTCCCCTGTCATTACCGTGTAGAACCTGATCTTGTATGATAGTTTCGAGGGATCGACGGAATTTGCCGGGGAATCTCTTCCTTTTTCCACCATTGATCGAAGATTACGGATATTGATCGTGGGCAAGCATTTATGTTTAACCCTTTTCCGGTTACCCTTTAATTTCCTCGAATCAATTGTCCAGGATCTACATTATTTATTTAATTATGTCTATATTCATTCCTTCAAATGGATGGGAACAATGTTTAAGAGTGAGCTAACATTGTAACAATATCTGTATACATATAGCGCCAATTGTCCGATATTCTTTCGTGACGGTGTACATGATTCGATGTTTACTTGATATTTCTCGAGTAAAACTTGGCCATTTGCGATAAGTACAATTATACAAATATACGAAGTTTAAAAGTCTTGAACAATCTAAGAAGTTATACAAAATTATAATCAGTGACAATGGTACACAATCAGCGCAGAGTGCTGGGATTTGTTCGTACCACTCAATGCTTTATATTTAAGTAATACGTTCTCTAAAACAATAATTTCAAATTCAAATAACGATTTTGTACCTTGTTATATTAGTAGTACTGCAAAATAATGATTAACAAACGCGCTTTCATACTTGTAACACCCTAAAAACTTTTCCTTTGTTTCGCGCGGTCCTACTCACAGTTTCCATTTCTGATTGAAATTGTAACTTTCCACAGCGCTAAAAACAAAAGCATTAAAACTTGTAAGAGTGTTATTCAAACTGAAGGCTCAAAGATTTCCACAAAAAATCAACTGCAACATCCTCTAGCCGATTTCGGATATACAACTCTGCAAATCAAGCGATGAAGTCAGAATCATGTAACACTTGTACGAATGAATTACTACATCATTTTACGTTCAGTACACGCGGAATGTTAACATTGTCGATTTTTTTTATACTACTATCCAAACTTTCAACTTCAAAACGAACTTCGGTGCATTCAAAAATCTGAAGAATTAAAGGAGATACGATTTTTTACTTCGCCGCAGAATTTCGAGCGGTTTAATCGGCAAACCACGAGTACATAAAACGAGTGTAAACCGTACACTTCGAAAAGGTCGTAATCCTGAAAATTGATAAACTTGTTTGAGTTTACCGCGCGCAACAAGTACTGGTTTCAGTCGTGAATGACCCACTAGCCAACTGAACCGGTTGACCCTCACTTCCACCCATTCCCTCGATTATGCCGGCGTGCCCGGGAGGGCGGGAGGGGTTTTTATGCAATTTTACAAGAATTTGAATAGCCGTTCGTAAAAATATAATGCACCACGCCGAAAAACGGCGGAGTTTTTATTAGTCGCCCCGCGCGAGGCTGGAACGTAGTCTAGACGCTAAGACCGAGCCCTCCGTTATTATTACTGTCAGTAGATAACTCGGTGCATAGCTAAATGTGGGAACCCGAACTTTCGTTGAGATGGCTTCACGGATTTTACGAACCTTCCCTCTTTCTCTCTGTTCCATCTCTTTTTCGCAGCTAGTATCCGTAAACCGCTGTTGCGGTTTACATGTTTCAAACTATACGCTTTTTTAAGTGTGACGCGGCGAAAAACTAGGTGGTCCCTCTCATTTGCAAGTATAACGATCACCGAGTGTCAATTTTAAGGGTATAAACTTCAAAATTCCCGGATAGCCACCGATTTTACGCTGGGTATCGTTTAACAATACCGCGGCTACAAAATTTCTATTGCTAGAATGGTTGAATGGTTCTAGGTATTTTTGTTTGACAAACTGTTAGATGTTTTTGTTGATTTTGATATGCGATATAGGGGAAAGAGACTACGGACGAGAATGGTCAGTATTTATGGCGAATTTAAGATTCTCTGATACTGGTAACGCTAAAAAATAGATGAATCGTTAGTACAGAGACTTATAATTATATATATAATATATATAATAATTGATAAAAAAAATAGTAATATAATTTTATATAATTAGATTGTACGGAAGATTTACATTTATACATATACAAACTGTAGTAAAAAATGTGAGCTCTCCGAGGCATTTATGAATGTAGGGACAAGAAAGTGCCATGTTATATATTTGTAACTTGGAGACAAACTATACTATACAATTATTCATCCGATTTTAAACCAGTTGAAATTGTAAATAAATTTGTATTTCTACGAAAATTAAAAATTACCTTATTAGAAAAATTACTGAAAGTTTCAGTTATCACTCCGACTGTTCTAGTATTAAAAATAGCCTTCCCATTACGTACCTAGTAGCTTTTTGTTCCTCGTAGTATTTTGAACGTTCGGCATCGTCCATGTCGAAAACCTTGTTTTCGAAATAGCCGCTGAAAGGGATTAAAATCGCGCCAGGATCGTTTTTGTCGACCCACTCCTTTATTTTGATGAGCCTAAACAATGTCCAGAGAAAATTGTATTAGGAAAATGTAACGTGCAACGTTGTCTCTTTTCTTGTTACAAGTAGAAGACAGAGTTTTACGTAATAAAAAAACGATAGCTTATATTTCAAGCTCCTTCACTTTAAGCGTATACTGTTCGATGTGCTATCCTATTGCCAGAGACAATATCAGAGCGCAGAAATCAGTCTAAAACATGTCAATTTTTTATAATTTTTATGGCGTTAGAAATGATTGTATGTCACCGATCATATGCAGGAATAGATATGCAAGTACTGAGACATGTTCTCACGATATCATAGTTGAAATTACGTGCAGATAAATCAACTTTTAATAATAGAGAAGATAAATCGATGATAAACTGAGATGCAGTACGATAATAATTAGATTGTGGTTTTTACGCAAAACGAACATTTTTACGGAAAGCAAGTAGGAAAGTTATTACAGAGTTATAAAAATACATTATGAGCACGTTAAATATATTTTTGCGTTTTGTAGAAAGTACGAACTTTCATAAAATTCGAAGTTTTGTAACACGAAATATATGTCGATGATTAATATTCGACGCGTGACAAATAGTTTATCTTTTACGTACCATTTATTCTTCTTCCGTATGTAGTCCTTTTCCGAAAGATTCACTAAGTAAATAACCGGTTTGGACGTGAGGAATAAATACTTATTGAGAACTTCGATCTGCAATAAATCGTACAGGAACATTAAAAATAAATGCTTATACAAGATTCAACAAAAAAAAAGTAAACTTACGTCATTGGCACTCCAATCAGCGAACCTAATATGCCTCTTTTCGTCAACCATGACACCCTTGACTTTTAAAAGCGTGTCCTGTACAAGAAAATTTCTATTATATCAACACAAATTATTAAGCATAAGATATGAACCTCATGTTACAACACAACCCACGTAGAGCTAGGACGTTCGATCGGTCAATTATACAGTGAAAAAATTTTAAATACCATATGTCTTGAGCGTATCTTATGTTTCGTATAATGTGGTCAAACCTGCTGTTACCGGTAAACTTTCCATTGATAAGGGAATGCTCATAATTCAATGCACGTAGTGTAACGAAATTCTATTAACTGTAGACAATCGCAATCCAGAACGATTATCGTTGTAATTAAAGATTTTATTTTAATTTATTCACGAAACTTCTGTATAATCTTTCGTTAAATTAATCGACCAAATATCCCCGCAGCACGTGGATTATATTACGAATTATGAAAACACTCAGGGTTCATTACTAAAAAATTCGAATAGCGATTCGAGTATTGCGAGCTCAACGAAATTGATTTCTTCGGCGCCAAACTTCCTTTTCATGCAAATTAACTTTACCGGTCGATCACCGACGGGGAAACTAGTATTTCGCCTAGTATTTGGCTGCATGAAACACGCGCCATCGAGCGGGATAATTCCGTGATCGAACCGTGATTAGAGGACCGTACAGTCGGCGAACGTCGCTCCATTAGTTCGGCCGAGAGAGCGAAGAGGAGTAGCTCCGAGCTCTCGAAAACTTTTGGCAAATTGCGAAGTCTAGAATGAGGGGAGAATTGGGGGGAGGGGAGGAGAGGAGATCGGAAATTGCCGTGGGTCAATCCACGGAAAGAGGGTAATCGGATTGATTCGTTCCAGGAAGTACTGCGTCGGCCGCGCTCTCTTAATTTTCTCGGTAATTTCGTTTGGGCTTCGCGATATGCTTGCACTTTGGATCGTTTTTCTTTTCTTTCCACCGTGCTTTTAACCTGAACCGTGTAAGCGTGCATTGTTACCGTATTTTGTACCTATTCGCTTTGCACTGACTTAATTTATATTTCATTTGGCAGGTGTAGTATTTTTACGCTTGCTGGAACGTCGCGTTTTGAAATTGTATATTTGTAGATTTGTAAATTTATTTCGAGTGAGAGATGGTTGTATATGTATAATAGTATAATAGTAAATGTATAATAACGCGGAAGAGTTTTATGCTTCTAATCTTATGTATAATAGTTGTAGGTGTAGTTCTATTGTTATACCGTTATTTGCTATGTAGATATATCAGAATTATATACTGCACAGTTTTTCATTCATTTTAATTCGATAAATTCGTTTTGAAGGTTAATGATCTTAGACCGACAACAAATTTAGCAATAAAATATCATAATTTGTACACGGAATATTGACTAAGAAGAATGAGATGGTGATTTTAAGAGACATACTCTCCTTTAAAAAAGCGAATTTTCTGTAATTTCTTAATTATCTTAAAAACTTCTTGATTACTAATTTACAAGTGTTTTGGTAACCGATATTAATATCGGCATGAATTTACACAAAGTTGAAGGGCTCGTCGAGGACGTTACTATTTCTCAATGGAAGCAACAAAAACATTTGACACAATGTTGTTCCAATTGTAAGATGTTACTTCTGCCATAAATTGGATATGAAACTGAATACCCACGAGATATTAAGTGCTATACGCACAACTACACACTTAAAACGGAAAGGAATATTTCGTGAATACTTATCGCGGGAAAGTTACGCTGAATCGGTAACAGTCCCCACGCGCCGGTCTAGCGCTAAAACGCTGATAGACACATTTCTAAGGTCGCCTGGCAACTCACATCGAACAGCTTAGTAAACTGCATACACGTCCTAATTAGTTACTACGCGAATCTCTCACTCCAAATTTTGGAAAACCTCGCGTGAATAAAACACAAGACGCCGTTCGCGCACGGGTTCCGATTCGAATAAAGTAACAACCGTTCAGCTACAGAGTGACTGAATATTTATCTTAATAGCGCTGCGGTGTTGTATACCCTTGCAAAAGTAGTTAGCTCACGAGCAAGCTTTTGTGAGTGTCAGTGAAAACAGAGTGCCACGCGAATGAGTCAATAGAATAAACATTTTAAATAAAGTTCCTCCATCGAGTGTACGCTGGGTTTCAACTTTTAATTGACAACTGATTTCTCAAATTATTCTGGGACATCCTGGACACACATATCCTGACCGGAGTCGTATTGCTGACGTCGCACCTATACTCTCGGCCGGTCGACAAATTGATGGCAGTGTTGGGACGTACAACGATTTAAAGTACGCGTAGATATTCCAATGCCGAATAATTCAACAAAATTAAAAGGAAACTAATGTGACGTGGCAGGCAGAAGGGCCGAAGACGGAAGTTGTCTTCAAAGTTACGACAATAAACGGGTCACCGGGCTGTATTGACAGCTACGGAGAGGAGAACTCCATGACGCCGTAACCAACAACCTAACCGGAAGGCTCAATGACGAGAAACAAGCATCGAGGCAACGACCCAAAGAGCTCAGAATGATAACAACGCAGCGTGCGATATTGTAAGTCTATACGCCACCCAAGCGAGCGCGCGCAACCGAAACTTGTTTGAATTAAGTTTAAATTGCAAAAGGAGAAGTAGGGAATAGAAATAAAAATTCTAATCGACGCGTATTAGTTACAAAACAAGTGAGCGTATTAATAAGCTCCGCGAATAGTTAACGAATTTGTAGAAATGTACAAAGGGAGAGACGTACCGGGACAAATTCGAAATACTAGTTGGTTACACTCCCCGGGTGCATGACTAAGTATGGAAGTCTTGCGTAGATCGGAAGCAGTAGGTCCAATCGAAGTAACCGAACGCGCAGCGCAAGACATTCCCGATAATGTAGGACGAAACCTGGAGTTCAAGAGACAAGGTTTTGTCTCGGGCCAAGTACAGGTACGCGTAACTTTTTCGCCCGTGAATTCACTCGATCCGGATACTAATACAATAGCAAATCGAACTTCGTTAGATCCGAATCGAATTGCGGCAGTATCCGAAATAGATCGCGACGAATCAGATGATCACGATAATCACGGCGAATTAAACGACAGAGTAATTAGCGCGGGCAGTTCGCGAACGACTAGCCGACTTTCCGGAAGACGAACATTTTCATTGACGTCCTACGACAGTAGTGTTTTCGATCCTGAAGAATTTTATCGGGATACAGACACGGAGCAAGCTATAGACCAAGCTCTTCCAACACCCACCGATGACGGTGTCACTCGCGAAATCGAAGCATTAAGATTAGAGAATGATCCGTTACGCAGCGTGATTACTCAAATGGAAGGGCAAGGTTTAACGCAAAGAAATCGATCCAACACCGAATTGCACGGCCGATTTTCGGAAACTCAGCCTCGTGATAAATGTAGTCACTGCTCGTCCAGACGATACATGGAAATTCGTGATGCGATGAAAATCATACCCACTATAGACGGACGTTCGGCTGTAAAGGTGAAAGAATTTATTAGCACTTGTTCGTACGCGTTCGAAGAAATAGATCCTACGGATCACTGTCGTTTAATGCGAGGAATACTAAAAGCAAAATTACGAGGACAAGCATTATTTGAATTCGAGTATCGCGAAATATTCTCTTTCAACCAACTCCAGGCAGAATTGAAATCTCGTTTTCTAAGAAGGAAGTCGCTCGCCCATCTTCACACCGAACTCTCACAAATGCGGCAAAATTTTGGAGAACCCGTGAGAACCTTCGGGAGGAGAGTAGAACACTTAGCCACCGAATTAGTCGATGCTTACGTACAACCCACACACTCCGCACATTCTGCGCTGATCCTGAAGGACTTCGTCCAAAAACAAGCCTTATTCTTCTTCTCCGAAGGATTAAGAGATCGTCAAGTCAGAACTATTATCAATTCACGGAATTTTTCCACCCTGCATGACGCGATTAACGGGGCTGCGGAACAAGAATTTCTAACGAACAACTACCGCGAAATCAGGGTGCATGTGGACAACCGCGCGCAACCTACTCACGGCACCACCCTGCGAACTCCGATAAGAACGTTTTCCAGGGAGGTCCGTTTCTCGCTCCCAAGACCTCAAGGAGGATATCGCGAGAACCTCGTAGAAAAATATTGCTTTCACTGTAAGAGGAAAGGTCATAACAGAGAAGAGTGCTGGTATTTACACGGGAGAATGAGTAATGGGAATCAAAATCGCCAGAAGCGTAGAGGGAATCATGCCCCGACTTAACTACCCACCCGCAATCCTCGTAAGCGTAACCGGAACCCTTTAACGCGAGTTTATTAACTCACTAAAAATTAAATGCAACAACGCGAATATGAACAACGTAAAAGAATCCCACTGCTCGGGAAATCCAATGGAACGCTTATAGCATGAGTCGCGGATGCTATCTCGCCATGCACTCCGACGTGAACTTTAGGATTAAAAAAAGGCGAAAGAAACATTTTGTGGAAGATTTTTTTGTGGTAATAACATTTTCCCTCCTAAACATTTTAATTTCGTTAGAATAAGTACGAATGAGTAAGTTCAAAACCTGTTAACATGTATGCAGTCATGAAATCATTGCATACTGTATAGTTAGGAAATAAACAACACGATATGTATGTATATTCTATCGGTGATTACGACAGTTCGTAACCGATTGAGGCGCTGGATGGCTGATTTTGACCGTTAGGAACCCCTCTACACGTCCCGAGCGCAAAGTTTGAAAATAAAAAATCCCTGCGTCCTACACAGCCCCCGAAACCTTACTTTCCAGATGCCCCTCGTACACTGAGTTCCAACTCCTAATTGGCAATGATCCCTCAAATTACTCTAGACCAGCGTTTCTCAAACTGTGGGTCGTGACCCACTGGTGGATCCCGGGTCAATCTTCGGTGGGTCGCGAAAAATTTGTTTAATTATATAGATTCTAAGAAATGTATGTTTTTTTAAACTGTGTAAACATAAACTATAAAGTATAAGGTACTATAAATCCGGAAAATGACCCGCAAACCGTTATACGATTCCTATTATTATTGTAGTGATAAACAAATTAATTAATAAGTATTTTCGTTTTTTTTTGGAACTTCTTTTTTATTCTGTAAATGTAAAACCATGTGGGTCGCGAGAATTTCGTGGGAGAATCTGGGTCGCCGTCCTAAGAAGATTGAGAACCGCTGCTCTAGAACATCCTGGACAAACTTATTCTGACCAAATTAATTAATAAGTATTTTCCTTTTATTGCTGAAATTACTCCAAGGCCCCCGGCCAAATAACATAAATAACATTGCTTTAACGTGTTACGACTAATCCGAACTGCACGGATAAAACCTCAAAATACCCTCATTACTCGGTTTAAAGTTAACAAACGCGCTAACGTCGGTGTCACAATTTCTCTCGTGGGGCACACTAAAACGTTCGATAACCATTTTCCCGGTGGGTTGAAAAATTGTTAGCCGTGCTACCCCCGTGACTATATCGGTGCTACGTATTCGATAATGGGGAAAACGGTAGCTACATATACGTGGAACTGTGTCGCGGGTAATAATAGGGGGTGGATCGAGAGATCGCGAGCAGAACAGATTACTAGCGCGTTACTGGACTATTGTGTCCTTCGTGTACTGTCCTGTTACATCCGGGGACGCGTGTAGCATAAAATAGATCAAATGAGTGGAACATTTACGATACGAGGTGGAAAAAAAATACAGTCGATGAAAGTTAATACTCACATACTCGGGTTTCAATTTCTTGTCGTTACCTCGGACCACGAGTTTCTCTAGCTTCTCTAAATGGCCGTTTAAAAATTCTATATCCTTCAACCGCAATTCCTCGCTAATGATCTCCAGATCTCTCACAGGATTGACGTCCCCTTCGATGTGAGTAACATCGTCGTCGTCGAATGCTCCTGGAATGTAGAGAATCCAAATGAAGAGCGTTGACGCGTTTCATTCTCTAATAGATAAATTGCGTATGTAACAGTGCGGATCTAATGCTACTACACATAAAATCTTATGGGTACATTTCGTCTGATACAGTTAACCCTTTAACTACGGTAGACTTTGAGATCTAACAGCTGTTCCATACGCTAGGAATCCAGTCGACGAGGAATACACGAGAACGGTGAATTTTTTCGATTGATATCCAGGAAAGTATGATACCATATTGAAATAATCGAAACACTAAATTCCGCTACATTGAATCGGTATTATTTATTTATTCGTATTCTGTATTGAATTGGTAATGCATATACTACAAACTTAACATTAACTTCAAGCATTTTTCACAAATAGCTCATAATTTAACAACGTGTAGTTAAGCGCCTGTAGGCGCCTACAGTAGTCAAAGGTTTAAACGGTATTAAAGACTAACAATAAAAAGAAGTATTAATATACGCCTAGTGACTATTCCTTGAATAAAGCAAATTCGTCTGTTGAAATCAACGTTTTCCCATTCTTACTGCTCGGGAGCTCGTTTTTAACAGAAGGTAAGACTTATTTGACACATAATGAATTCGTCAACGGTGTACCGTTGGTGAAATCGACTCTAAGAAAGGTTTTCAGTCACAACGTATAATCGATCAATTATACTGAATTCGATAATTTAGTAATTTCAAGTCCTGGCTGGAGCGAGTTTCTGCAACTCCAAAAAGTGAAATCAGTTTAGTCTCCATGATGAATTATTTGAACAATATTGGTTGACTATGATGCATATTCTTTATCATAATTGAAACGTTGGTCTAAACACACAATTTTAATATTGCTTTACAGCAAATTGCTTGCTTGGGATCGTGTCACCTTTCGATCAATGGACCTATATATGTATATACGGTAAGAAACAAATAATAAAAATAAAGTTCCTCTTTCGATAAATTAAAATCCTATTTTTTGTATACTAATTTTCCAATATGCAATGAATCCATTGGATTATTAGAATATTTACTTCGTGAATATCGTTACTCCAAATTTTTAAAAGTACTACTATACGTGATTGAATCTTGAATACGTTAAGGGCAATGATGGTCGGAAATGAAACCAATAATGAGAGTCGTAATAATCCTCTTCGAGTCTTTCTATCGTTTGGGGAAATGAATAAGTGATGATGATACGTCACGCAATAGTCATTACTACATCATTAATTGATACGCGCCTTCGGTTCACCTTGCTAATAGAATCACCCCTTATTCAGAAGAATCAGCCCTTCAAAGAGGGAAGCGCTTAACGAGAGTTTGTAAATGATCGTTTTCCCCATGACAGTTTCACGCACCATTTATTTACACATGCGTACGAAATTTATTATCAATAATCGACGTGCTTACCTTCCAACTGTTTTAAATCAAGATTTTAAGAAAATTAATATTAATAAGTCACAAAACCGTTTGTAATAGTCCTACATTTTAATATTTATTTATAACGTCGAGAAGGTTTCGTCTCAGCATACAAAAATTATTTACGAATTCGCGATTATTTCTAATTCCCCAGTAAATTAATTACGAACAGAGCAAATGCCGTTTGTAGATTATAAAACGATAGTCAGAATCGAAGAATTTTTTTTCGAACTGTCTTATATTAAAACTGAAAAAAACTTGATATTGCGTGTTAAAAAATCAGGTGTTATGTTCTTCAATTACATATAATATCGAAGGCGTTTCCTCTGCTTATAAAGACACAGTTACGCATCTGAGATTATTTTCAACATTTTTGCCGTTTCAATTCTTGAATTGCAGATTTCAATTCCAATATACCATCGTTTAACACTGCGATTTTCGAGGTATAATAAAACAAACATTCATTTACTATTCAAAACAATAATTTAACTAAGGTATTTCATACCCATGGTACGTATTTTAATTAACTCCAAGAAAATCGCGATTCTCTCTAATCCCCATGTTGGATTTGCTGCAAACAAGCTCTTGAATTATAAAATGAAAAGCAATTTGCGCAGAACGTGCTTTACGGAAAAAGCGAATATGTGTGAACACTGCATAAGTACGCGTGATATAAATGATAAAGTTTACATCGGTGAAACCAGGAGAATCGGAATAACATTGTCCACTTCCAGGAACACAGTTGAATGCCGCACGTTCGTGTTCGTGGGATCTTTCTAGATAAATTTGCGGATAAACTCGCGCTCGCGTCTGCACGCGAGATACAAGTCGGTGCACGTAGCGACAAACTGTTTTTCCGATCGCGTTATCTCTCGGTCAGCGTAATTAGTGTCACCGATCGTTCGGTGTGATTTGCAATCTCATCGGCCACGTTCATCCCTGTTTTACCGTAATTATTCGCACGGATCGTAACTGCTCGAGCGCAACAACGTTATCACGGTTTTGCGATACCGTTGCAATTTATTTAGTAGAAGTAACTTACGACAAAGATGAAAAATGCCGTCGCAAGCATTGATGTGCGAGAGGAAACTGTTTCCCAGACCTTGTCCCTCTGCGGCACCTTTCACCAGGCCAGCGATGTCCACTACATTTAGGAACGCCGGAACTTTGCTGAAAATAAACATTATTGTTTTCAATTTAAGACTAAACTATTTTTTGTTCTTTCATTTTATGCTCTATGAGAAACTATACACATGCATTAAAGGGTGATTGATGATTTCAGTTCTGTGAAGAAGCATGAACTATTTGTTCTTCACTTTTTCACCTTTTGTTTTATTAATTAAGGTGATTGATTCTTTTAGTGCTGAGAACGAGCACGAACTATTCGTTCTTCACTTTTTCACTCCTGCGCGGTTACGTGTTATTACCGACACATTACCGTGGATTGCTTTCGCCATTGTGCGAATTATCGGCTTTAATTTTCATTTATTATTTATATGATTATTTATCAACGCTCAATTTATAATTATTATAACGAAATAAACTTTGAAAAGTGTTCAATTACAATGCCAAGTATCCAAAACTTAAATTTACCGGCATATAATTTTGTACAGGTCTCGAATCGAGTATAACGATAAACCAAGGAGGACAAAATTCATTCTCTTCATTAGAATTTAATTCTGGGCCTCATAAGGTAAAAAAATCCGTGTTAATAAATTTATATATTTCCCCCACCCCCCCGGCACATCCGTTTCCGCAAGAAACCAGCTGCGGATCTCGATTAAAGTTCGAGGGCGTACCTCGACATGCACGCGCGTAGAATTGAAACGAGGGCCCCGGCAGTGACAACGAGGTGTATTTAAATGCTAATGCGAGCGGCCTCATTAAACAATTAGCCTTTGAAGGGAGGCGTCAGTAAAAATGAACAAGAAGGGAGCTGGGCGCGTTAGCTGGCTTTCATCACGGATCACCGAATCATCCGACACGTGGCGGTAGTCGCGACACGCAATGTCGTTGATAAGGGCGTAGAGAGCGTTGGTTCACGGCGAGAGGAGAGGATCAAAGGATACTCTTTGATCTCTGGGATCCTTTCGCATTTTTTAATCCCTCCGAATTACCACGAATTGTAGTCGCGCACGTGTCGCGAGCACAAACTCGTTTTACATTCACCGATAGATACGTTTCTGTGTTTGCTGAACTTTTGGTAATTATTTACTAATTTTCTATTATTTGCGGAGGGAGCGGATCTTCGTGCGCAGAGCAGGGAATACTTCCATTTGAGTAGGTGTAGACAAACATAAATAGTTGCTCCATGATTCCTAAATTTAAGGGTTAGAATCGCTTGAATCAATCTTTGATACGTTTGGTACGTAAATGCGCGATGCGTTTACTTTATCATGTGAGAATGTGTTGCAGTAATTTATCACCTAACCAGTTGTAAGTAGTGTAAAACAACAAAATAAATGCAAGACGTCCTTAGTCTGGAGATAATTAGATTTTTTAATCCATGAGAAGCAGCTGATCTTACTAGTTAAGTAGTACAAGTGTTACAAGAAAGCGCAATAAGTTTTTATTATTTCATATATTGTTAAGTTTTTTGTTGTTTGGACTTTCCACGAAAACAAATTACCCGTTGTCTCTTCAACGCATTATTCGGGAGTTATACAGTACCGTGGATCAAAAAAGTTCTACATTCTTTTCTTGTCGTAATACTCCGAAAAAGTTGCACTTTGGGGACACTAAAAAGGAGTTAAAAAATAAATAAAACCGGTCCATATTTTCTGGTCCCGCGTGTCCTCTACTATTTGTTGAAATTTGGGCAAATTCACACTTTTACGATAATTTTTAACATCTTCAAATTAGCCTGATCCTGAATGTAAAAACTCAGATTCTTATGTGCTGTAACCACAGAAAATAATATTTAAGTATCATTTAAATCCATCAACATCTTCCGGACGCGCATTGGTTTCAAAGTTAATGAAAAACATGTACAAATAAAGGTAGATCACAGTTCAAGAAAAAAGATATTACCATCTTACATATTTTTTTTTGGTTTTCCTTATTGAATACAAGGTTAAATGTTTAATCACAAATTATTTTAGATCATTAGTAATATAAAAAATTATCGTAAAAATATAGATTTTTCCGAACTTCAGCAAACTTTAGCGTACATGCGCAAGCGGAAGATATGTACCGATTTTATTTATTTTTTAACCACTTTTTAGTCTCCTCAATTCGCATCTTTTCCACGGTATTACGACATGAAAAATAATTTTTTAATTCTTTCGGCCCACCCGATTATACAGTGCGTTTCGCTGATAGCAAAACCAAGTTCATTTTTCCGCGGACATCGCTGAACATTCTAACAGCCACGTTATTTTGTTAGTCGGTAGCTATTTACTCGTGGCATGGTCAAAGACCACTTTTTCGTTAACTATACCCACGTGCCTCGCAGCAGCACACCCATCCCTCTATACCGCTGCTTTGTACATTCAATCTCATCGTGTCAACGAGTCTGCCAGTGATGACGCACGGCACAGTAAACACGGCTTTCGTCGATGGTTACCCGTGCTGATGGATACCACGGTACATACAGTGGTTTCCACGTGTTTCGGATAGACTGGCATTATCCCACCTGGCCAGCTTCGAATATATGGCCGCGCCCCGATTAAACTTCTAATCGCGATTATTTTTTATCCAGGAATTTATGTGAAAATAATACGGTGAGTGTGAATAGTACAAATGAGGGGCTTTTTATTGCTATGGATGTACCACCTGAGAAATATCAAAGGGACGCGCATCGGTCTCTCTCGGTGGTAAACAAATCTTTTTTTTTTTTAATTGTTTTCTTTACGTCGCATCACCATTTTTGTTATTAGCGACAATATGTAATATGAATCATAGACCGCATAATCAATTAGATCAAACTTGTAAAATTGATTGGCGTTATGATCTGGTCGTCAAGACGTTAAAATATTGAAAGTTTTGTGTTCTTTTATGATATTTATTTGTAATGTGTTTTCACGAATTTTAATATTTCAACGTTTTGACGACCAGATAATAACGCCAATCCATTTTACAAGTTTGAGCTAATTAATCTGTTTATGGATATATCAGATTTCGCTTGACAAATTTGTTAGTTGGAGGAACCTGATTAGATTTGTACAATTTCTTCGCCGGCGAGAGCTGTTTTCAGATCTAAAGGGATTTTACACTCTTTTCTTTCGTACTCGCACTCCTTTCAATCTAGGAGTAAGCGTTCGACCGAAATGGTTTGGTTTCAAGTTACGCAGAATCTTTTTGGTTGCTTTTCCATAAACGAATCTTGTACGAAAGATTGTATGTTATTTTCGAAATGTCCGAGATAGTTGTTAAATAGTATCGAGGATCATTTTTATGAGAAGTCTTACCAGTGATTTTTACTAGACTTTTACTAGTGACTAGGGAGCTAGTTGATTATTACATTACGATTGTTGAGACAAATATTTATTTCACTGTCTCAAATCTGTTCCAGAATTGGCCACTACATTGTCAAAAAATATACAGTTTTCTTTTGTTAATGGGCATGTCTTTTTATTATTGAACTTTTTAACGGAATATCAGACGAAAGATGAACATTTTCTTTTCTACAATGTCCAGTTAAAAATTATCCCTTGTTTTCTTCAAAAATATATCGTCATCGTAGTTATACGAACAATTTTTCCACGGTCTGCAGGAGAATCGAGGAGGGTACACACGAAGTCTCCAACTTGCGTTGAGAGAAGAAGCGAAAAGGTAAAGTTGGCCAATATTCTGCACGGACTTTGTGTCACGTAGACGAATTTAGTTGAATTTGCATTGCAGATCACGTAGCGTTCCCTTCCGCCCCGTCTGCTGCCTCGGAAGAATAAAAGCGAAGAAGTATGGAAATGTCAACGGTTATTCCAACTCGTTTCCCTTCGCGAGGGTGCATTTTCAGAGAGCGGGGCAGAGTTTTCTTTCGATAATGCTATAAATTTTTGGGCGATATTTGTCGTTACGATCGAATGGTATTTGGTATTTTTTTTTGCAATCGCTTACCTGAGTGGCTTGAAGTAGTCGCAGAGATAATCGAACCTTGCATCGGGTACGGGTACTCGACGTGCTGGAAAACAAGGTTCAGTTAGATACCAAGTAATGCTTCAATTGTCACATGTACATACAGTATAAATTATTATTTTATTTTCATAATTGAACAGTTGTCAATGATATCAAGAATTGAAATGGCAGTCCAAACTGTTATGAAATGTTACGGAATGAAAAATTTGTAAGGGGACTAGTAACTATCGCGAATCGAGGATCGGTATAATAAAGTTATGATTATTTAGACCGTGATGATTCAGGGTATAAATATTCGGAATATAAAAATAATAATTAAAGTTCTATTTAATATCTAACACTGCAAAACAGGATTGATACGCATTATACGCATTAATTATTTATTTGTTATTACAGTCACCGTTATATATTATAATTCAGTAATTATTAAGTTTATCGTGTTAGACACTCTGTGAATTATTGCATTTAAATCTCAAATCGCAATATAATTCCAGTCAATGACAATAGTAGCGGCATAAACAACTATATTTTTATTTCATATTTATAAACTATTTGTTACGTTTAGCGACAGTCTTTTACTGATATATTAATATATATTAATATTATGAATAACATATATTAATATTAGGACATCCGCTGTATAAGGACATTCAAATTCTGTTTAAAAAAGAATCTTCAATAATTGGTTACATCTTCAGGATCGGTAAAAACTGGCGTCGGCGTAAGTGACTCTTTTCTGTAATGAACTATGAAGTCACGTAAAATTCATCATTGCCATCCTTACACTTGTCGTGTTTTTCTTGGTACTCACAATGCCACGCCTTGAAAATAAATATACTTTTATCCCTGATTAAATCTTTCCCGGAAAGTTGAATTTCGTGATTCGATCTCAACTCGATATACAATTACGAACGAATGACACTGGAATTAAGTATAAGGAACAAGATCATTTAAACCGTGTATTTTAAAAAATAAATTCTGGGTAGCCAGGCATATCTTCGGGATCGGTTAAAGTTTGCGTCGGCGACGTCCGACGGAACTTAATGAAATTACGCCCCGAGAGTTGCGACAATTCAGAGATACGACCAATTGCTTCGCTAGTACGCTCCGGAACCGTCACATACGGATTAAGTTTTCTTTTAATCGTCCGTGTAACAACGTTGATTATCTCAATGAGGGCACCGATTCGCTCTTTAACACTTTCGTAAACATTTGTCTCCCTCAAATTGCAGGACACATTGCGAATTTTCAAGTAAACAGCGATATAAATTGCAGCAGTGGCGGACGATGATAAACCAGGTAGTTTTGGTCGCAATACACTGACCTCGTTCACGGCTTCTATAATTAACTTTGCAACTGTCTGTTCCAAAAAACCGAGCGTCGGCAAGTTTTTGATATCGATCGGAGGCAACACACGAGGGAATTTAATGTCGACGCTCGTGTACTTGTCATACCGTTCGAGAAATTGTTGGCGACACTCTACGGAGCAAAAAAGATACACGCTGTCCTCGTGCATGACACCCAGATCTGATTTACCGGGCACCAATTTACGACTCGGAAGGTTTTCGACGTACGTTACTAAACAAAATCCACCGACCCGTAAACGCGTTGCCCAACACGAATGTTCCTTATCGACAATTTCTTGCAAAACGCGCGGTCGCCTCTCAGGTAAAACCACTGAGCTTATCAGCGAGACGTGTTTGAGTGGATCGTTGATAAAGCGATTTATGTGCCCCGAACAGAACCAGTAGAAATGTTCCCTAAATTGAACCATTCCTTGGTGATTGGGGGGTGGTCCGGATGTCTTCATACTACTCTCCTCGATCAGGCAGAGCGGGCAATAGGATTCGCATTGGCTCTGTCTCTTTCTGAACTCGTAAGGCGACACGCACATGTGTTCCAATCTGTGAACTTTGTCATAATCGCTCTCCCGAAAGTATTGTTTGATCTTACGAAACGTCGCGCATACAGCTTCGTTGGCGCGTGTCCAAACGAACCACGTACTCCCTGTACCATCAACTTCGGTTACGTTCTGCGAGAATTTCTTTGACCAATCCCGAAAATTCTCCTGATCGACTTCCCAATTTGCATACCGACGGGCGAGAAATTTCGCGGAGAAATTCGGTGGCATTCTCGTCACATTGTTGCCCCGCGATAAACATTCTAAACAAAACTCGAAATTGGCTTTGAGGTCGAGGATGATCATTGGCTGAAGACCCAGGAAAACGAGTTCTTCGTACTCGAGACGATTCTCGGGAAAACCGTCCAGTAGGATACCCTGGGAAGCTGCACTCGGATCGATGGAATACATTTCGACGGTACGCGCTATGGATTTCACCAAAGCAATGCGTCCCCGTCGTGCATCAGATTCTACGAGACGCGATGTCTCCGTCCAAGGGAAATGTTTCGTGACGCTACGAAGAGCTTTCCCGCGAGTTATTATCTTCATTCCGTACTCCCTGGAAAAACGTTCGGCAAGGGTTGTTTTTCCGCATTTCGGTGGACCGATGATGGATATGCGAAATGGCACGAGTGGCGAGCAGGAATCTTGTTCGAGGTATTTCAATGGATTTTTGGAAAATTCCGCGTGAGCCTCTTTGCCACCGAGAAAGTAGATGTACCGCCGGTGTATCACTGGATAAATTTCTCCCCGGGCCTCTAATGGTAAAAACATGTGTACGGGTAGTTTATCTCTATATAATTGCACTGGACATAGTCGACCGAACGAACTCTGCAAATAATAACCGCAATCGAGAAGATTTTCCGCGGTTTCGGGATCCACGGCGTAAGTTCTCTCGAACGCGGAAAAGTTTCTAAATACGTATGGATCGAGGATTCTCATGATTTCCAGCAACAGCGCTCTTTTCTCTTTTTCAGCGTTGATTTGGTGCCAAGGTATCGATTCGTTCTCCATTGCACTGCGGATTTCATCCAATTTCCGAGAATCGTTCTCGTACATTTCTTCGAATCCACGCTCTATTCTTTCCTTCGCCGTCTCGAAATCTTCCCAATCGGTGAACAACACCGGCAGGGGATGCTCTTGTTTCCAAATTTCCTCGAGTTCCGCTCTCTCGAAATTGTATTCTTCCTCGTCGTCGCTATAGTCTTGCAGCACGGATGAGAACGATGGAGCATCTTCAATTACGTCTTCTCTGACCTCATTATCTTCCTTGGTGATTTCGTCGTATTCCATTTGCTTTCTCCTTTCCCGTAGCATTTTATTTATCCATTTCTTTCGACCCTCATACTTCTCCGTCCAATCCCTTACCGCGTCCTCGTACCTCAATTTTTCAGCCTCTTTTCTCTCGTCTTGCCTATGTTTCCAAAATACAAGCAACTCGGGTACCGCTCTATTAAACGCCGCGTCCTTGTCGCAACGAAGTTCGATCATAACTTCGGGCACCGTGTAGTTTGCAGTCGCAGTTTCCACGTCCTGCGTACAACTCGGAAATCCGTCTAATATCAAACCGTATTCTTTATGAGGTGACTGGAAAAACTTTGACAAGCATTCCCGCATCATCTGTCTCGTAAGAACACCTCCGTTTCTCCAGTAGCCTCGGATAAACGTTTGCACCGTTGCCGCGTGGCTGTTGTACCTTTCATCCTCCAGTTCTTCGGGTAGTTCTACGTCGTCCAGGAGGTTTTCCGGTGAGACGAAAGAATCTTTAGGGGAAATTGGTAACATTGCCCTGTTCTTCATGAACTTGGTGAATTCCTGAAAATAATCGATATGCATTAAACCGTATTCACGTGATATCGCGGCAGACAGAGTAGATTTTCCGCTTCCCGTTGGACCGAGGACGCTGATGCGAAGAGGTGGGATTGTACCCGGTGGCTTTAAAAATGGTACGGAGTATTTTCGCGGATTAAGCTCAAATTCCTCGAGAGCTTTTGCGCTGGAGAGATGATAGATCTTGTTCAGAAACAGCGCGCTGAATTCCTCTTTACCTGGCCAGAGAATATTATTCTCCGATAGAGCTACGGGGCAATAATAATTAGTGTCGCCGAGGCGACGATTGTCCTGGGTTATTGGGTCAATATTTTCTGCATCTTCCGCGCTAACGGGATATTCTATTAGCTCTCGTTCCTTTTCTTTCTCTTCGTCGCTCATAATCCTCGCTTTATCGCAATAACGATGCTTTATATTCTCCGTGACGTAGATTGAGGCGTTATCAACTTCTCGGAGATTACAATCGGTCAAGCTTTTAGCAACTTCCACGACACTTTCTTTTAAAACCTCCCAATCTAGTTCGAATTGTTGAATTTGTGTTAAATAGTCCGCCAGTGCTTCCATTTCCTCTTCTTCCTCTTCTTCTTCGTCTTTTCTATCTCCTAACCATTCTAATTGTTCCTCGGTACTTTCATAGAAATCCTCTTCGATGCGATTGGCGTCACGCCACTTGTTTATTAAATATTCGTAAGGTGCCTCGTCGAAAAGGTAAACCACATCCTCAAATACAATTTTTGATTTCTCCACAACGGTTTTCCAAACGTCGACGTCAGCGTACATTCCGTCCACGACATAACCACCGTCTCTCCATATCCCTACATCAATTTCTTCCTCCGCTATGTTGTTTATGTTTTCTATGATAATGTTAGCCTTTTCCTCAATGGTCATAGGCACTTCTATGTCCAAATCGATCCGATATTCCGTTAGAGACTTTTCAATTTCTCTCACGTCTATCAACGTTCCTCGAAAGAATCTTGCTAATCGTTTACATAAGTTCGATTTGCCGGAATATCTTGGACCGAATACCGCGATTCTGCAAGTAGGACGAGGAATGAACGGCAACAAAAAAGTTCTCGGATTACTGATAAATAAATCAGCTGCCTCGGACGACGATAGAAAATAAATATTGTCCATGAAACGAACGGCATGTTTCCACGTTCCTTCGACGGTTCGTCCCTTAATTAATTCCACGGGACAAATGAATCTCCAAGAGGATAATCTCCAAGGAAACATATGTGAAACCGTGTTTCGATTCATCAGGTCATCTTGAAATATCTCTTCGTTAGTCTTTCCTTCGAATTCATTTACAGGTGTAGTCATCACAGGTGATTCACCCCCTAATTCCATTTCTGTCTCGTCCATCGGTCTCGGAAGAATTAATCGTGGTATTGGTAATATGCGTAAACGGGCACTAATGATCTGAAACATTTTCAAAATTGACGCCCGATTGTCTACTCGAATTACGTTTTGTGGATTGTGTAACGAAATCCATTTGTCAATAACTGGCATCGCCAAACGTTCATAGAAATCGTATTGGGCTTCAACGTTATATTTCCTGTCGGCAATTCGTTGGAGTAAATATACGTCTGGATCTTCTTCTAAGATTCTTTTTTCTTTCATGAATTCTTGATACATTTCGGCGGATGTATTTATGTCACCTTCGGGTTTATCGTGGGTATATCCAGTTTCAATATTCGTAGTGACTTCAAACAGAGTCGTATCTATGGTCTCACCTGTCGTTGAATTCATGCGGAAGTATTCACGTTTTTTTATTGCGTCGTTTCTGGGACACACGGCATAGATGATAATCATAGGTTTCATCGGCCACGCGGTGAAGATATCATTGATCTGATTCGCGATGTTGTATTCGTGATTCGCGTTCACTCTGCAAGTTTCATTTTGGGGTATCCGTTCATTGAATATTGAAATTTTTTGGTTTGATGAATCATCTTTTTCAGTATCCTTTAAAGTTGTATTTAATTCAGCTGCACAACATACATCATTAAGCGTACCGAAGATTTTTGAATAATTCTGAAGAACACCTTGATGTTTGGTCCAGTCGGTCGTATCGCTTGGATATTCAGAATAATCGAGATTTATGTTATTTGGAATCAGTGGCAAACCTTCCACGATGTAACCTCTGTGTTGCACGTCTCTCATATTTAGTCTGCTCTCTATTAAATTCATGATAACCTCCTGGCCCAAAGACTGACCCAGTTTTAACATTTCCACCATAACTCGACCCTTCTCAGTCCCAAGCTTAATTTCCTCGCGAATTAGCGATGCTGGGGAAATTAGAACGCAATTCCAAGCATCGGCGACCATAGTTGCAAGTTCGGTGATATTTAAATCTGGCTTTCCGAAAATCGCGAAACACGTTGGCTTGGTTTCGAGAAATTTTTGTCTTGCCCTTGCCTCGGAATAAGGGTCACGAGTTACATAGGGTTCTTGTGGGGGTTCAAAGTGTGGTTTAATCGTTCCGGATTGCCTTGATTGGCAAGCAGAATCGATCCTGTCGAATGGATTTGTGTCTTCGCTGGAGGCGTAATAAACATTAGCTTTCGGATACACACATTGATGGGGTTTGGGCCACGAAGGGATGTACTCTTCGCGGGGGTGTCCTTTAACAAAACGTAAGTAACTCCTTTTCGTAATGAACGACGAAGTCACGCGAAAATCGTCACGGTCACCCTTACATTTGTCGTGTTTTTCTTCGTACTCACTTCCGTCGCACATTACCGCGCGTTCAAAATAAATATAGATTTATCTCCGGTGAAATCTTTCCTGAAAATATTCATTTTGAGGTTCGATTTCAACTCGACATACAATTACGAACAAGTGACACTTGAGGTAATGACGCAAAAGCCAATTAATGTTACGATATGGTTTCTTAATAAGTACATACAGGGTGTTCTGGCACTTTCGATAGTCTGGTAAAAAAATGTTCTAAATAGCTAAGTATCAGTTACCTACCGATAAAAATTGTACTGTTACAAATTTCGTGATCGGTCCGTTTTTATAAAAAATCTGCACCGTGTGGTTCGTAAATGCATTTGTAATGTTTTGTATCTAGTATTTTAAATGATACCGAGACAAATTGAATGAACTTTAAAATTCAAATCCCTTGTTCAAGGTCTTCAATGTTTGTTAAAGGGTGTTTCATAATTAAGCTTCCGTTCTACTCTGGCGATACTAAAGAACTTTATGTTTTTAAGACTATTTTGCTAAGCGAGTTATGAACAAAAATTACTCAATTAGTGCCAATGCTATTCACAATATTTCTCAGATACACAGAATTATGTGGTACAATTTAAAAAAGTTAATATACTAATGATTATTAAAAAATAAAAACCGTGTAATCCGGAAATTTATACGTGCGATTTATTTGTCGGTCGAGAACTGACAACTCTCCAATTATGACTGTTCTCATCGAATTATCAAAAATATCTGGAACATCGTAGCGAGTGTTACGACGAACACCCGAGATCGCCTAATATATTTATATTATAGTCAAATACTTATTTTCATTGGGATCGATGGTGCAGAATGGAAAATTCTCAGCAGCCGCCTGGCTTTTAGTGAGAACGTTGAAGAACGTTGATTTTCCTACGTTGGGTATGCCCACTATACCAACTTTCAGATTGGTACCCACACGGCCGATGAGTGGCTTCCGTTCGGGCTCCTCGGCTTTTTTAGGCGGCATTCTAAACAAATAATACACATCCATTATTTGCACCGACTGTTCATCGGGGTACAGAAAAACATAATGTTAATAATAATCTTTTCCCATCGTTCCATTAAACCAAATTCATATGACGAAGAGTATTTAAATACAACGTAATCCGTTAATTAGAAATGCTGTGATATTTGAAATGTTACAATTGACAGCCTTTTAAATATTGTAAATATTACATTAATACATTCAATTTTATTGCAAATATTGAATTTCCATTTTACTATTTGTAATCTAGCAATTTTTTTATGTATACATCATTAATTTATTTTCATCACTCATTTAGTATTATAATTTTTAATTATCTTAAAGAAACAATTTTATTTTGCAAACATTCACCGGTAAGTGCTAAGAATAAACCAACGGTGTGGGACCAGTCATTAAAAAATTAATAAAATGTAATAAATGAAGTACGTTATTAAATACTACGCGAGTTTGAATCCAAGGTCAATATTTTTTATAATTGTATTTATTTATCTTCAGGATTAGATACTTTTAGGCGGGCCTTAGGCAGGCAATAGAGATTGTCATTATCTGCGTTAGTAATATTAATTAATTATAAAGTTAAATTAAATATTATTAATTAAACTCAAACACAAACTCAAAATTTAATCTTGAGTTTAACCCCGGTTATCCTCTCGCGAGTCCGTGAGTACCAGTTTAATATGACATCAATTATTATTGGCATAATAAGTTTCAACCAATTTTTATAAGGTAGTAATTTGAAGGTTCTCTTCTTGCAAATCCAATGCTGGATATTACTATTACAAATACAAAGATTTTAAAAGCCATTTTCGTGTCATTGATCAAGTGCTCGTTTCATTTTGCCAAAAGACACTTTGTTTCCATTCTTCGCATGAGCATAGTAATTATAATTATGAAGATGTTTGAGAAGGGTTTGATTCGATATTTCAAGTGACCTTTGTATTTTGTCGATTAAATTCTTTGAAAAAAAAAGAGAAAATGATTGCCACGCGTCAGATTGATTTTCAGATTGTTACAGCCCATAATGAGAGAATTTTCTTCTATCCCTCATCGTGATACCAGCAAATCATTGATTTCAGAAACACCAGAAGTCCCAAGTTGTGTTCGGATATGTACTTATTGTACTTTAGAGTGTCATCTTACGTTTACACAACAATGATAAAGAGTGGCATTGGCGCGTTTCTGAAATCAGCGATTCAATCGTTACATCGTTCGCTACAACGAAACTCGCTGTAATTGATCAATTTACGATACCCCCGGACTCGGAACGCGTGGACCGACGTGCAACGGGCAAGGATGAACGGACGCAGATGAGCCAGGGATATCAGTTTGCACGGATGGAAATGAAAATGATCCTGCGTGGATCGACCACGCCCTTCTTCCACCGACCCACGGAATCATGAAAAGAGTCCACCACGTTTCACCTATACGCGCACCGCCCCCGGGCCCCTTAAAGGGCTCGACGGGCAACGACGAGAGCGTCGAGTCAAGTTGAGAGTTGGGTTCTCAAAGATCGGGCCCACTTTCGAGCGCTCCGGGTGACTAATTATATTAATGCGGACGGCACATCAAGCGATTGCTGTATTTACCGCGAGATTGCCCCCCTTCGTCCACCGATGTACAAGGGGGCCGCGTGGTATCAAAGGGCGAAAGGAAGAACGAGACGCCTACGGGAGGCAAAGGGAAGCAAATCCGAGGAGCGATAGGAACGGGACGAGGTGGCTTCACCGAGGGAAGATCCAGCGAGGGAGGAGGAATATGGCCGGGCAAGGGGAGCCCGCGATTACTGGGCACCAAAGCCGCGAATCACGGGCATCACGCCGAGAATCCGCAACCGCGCCTCAGGCCGCCAATCCGCGCCACCGTTCTTCGCGGTTCCTCTTCTTTCTCTTTCTCATCTGCTCGTGACTCCCCCCCTCGTTTCCTGTTCTTTTTCTTAACCGCTCTCCGCTCCTCTTCCATTCTCTCTCCTCCGCTACCCCCGAAACTCCGTGGAATCTCCGGAGGAGTTTAACGTCAAACCGCGGCGCCACTTGTCGTTTTTCACCGCGGTCTCCAGGAAATTTGCAAATTACGATAATGGGGGAGTCACGGAGTAGCGAGATGCTACTCCGAGAGAGTTGCTTTGGCGCCGCGGCATCGCCGGGACACTCCCCTTTTACTACCCCGTCTTGTCCAGTCTATCCATGCCGAGTGATTTCGCGGTAGTTCGTTCTCGATGGTCAGACATTTATCGTCGGGGGATATTGTGGGAGCATTTAAATGCTGTTACTTAGCTTAATTTTACGATTTATAGCGATAGTATGGTATGAGTATCGTATACCGATTATAGCGATGGATGTTATGTGTACAATTAGAGGTAGGTTTATCCCCGTAACATGGGGGGGTGGGGGTAGAATTCTGTTACGACATCCCTGCTTGTTGCGAAAGATAATTGAAAGGGTTGCTGTGAGTTCAATACCATTTAATTTAAAATAATATTGTTATGACTGTTACCCACAACTGAAAATGTTAGTAATTATATTGTTACTTATCGATAATAGTAATAATGATGTATATATTTCTTAGGGATATAAAAATATGAAATATATACGTAAAGGTTTCTTTCCGTGCAAACAGTATTTTGTAAGTAACCAGTTATTCCGTCTCGTCTTGGAAAAATATGTATACTTTTATTATTATTTGTTCTAGTGTTAATAAATAATAATATTACCACTAACGACAGTATTAATTGTTGTGCTCTTATTTAGCACGAATAAAAAAATAAATAATAGGTTTCTGTTTATCGTTAATTGGTACTGTACTGAGTATTTATTAATCATATTTTACCATTAACCTTGTCCTATCCACGTAGTAGTGTTGCTACATTACGTTGTCTTTTAGTTATCACCGTGATTATAAAATCGATTACCCTTCGTAAATATAATTTCGAGCTAAAAAAGGCTGAGTACACTCCGTATAAAACCAAATACATTCATGATATTTCCAGTATTACAATTGAAAATCAGTTCGACGGAGATCGGATTTCAAATAAAACGCGCGCTTTTACGATAATACCACCGAGCGGTTGGGGGAGCTGCGGTTTACAAATGACGTTACAGCTCCGTACAGTGCTGCCACGTGCAGTCGGGTCGAGAACCAAAGGAAAGCAGCACACACTCTAAAACTTAACCTCACTTTGGCGAATGAAAAAAGCAAATCCGAAGCTGTCGATCTTATTGGAATTTAATTTCGAAACTCTGCACGCCAACGCGAGTTCTCTATGTTCCTCTCCGACAGATAGACACCATCGTTAACTGTATGGCTGAGCATATCGTGTTACACGCATGTACGTTACCTGCCTTTTATGAGAATATGGATACACGTTTGAAGCCGGCACGATTCTTTCGCACACACTGCACAAGTCTATGAGCAATTTATGTCTATGAAATACCTTCTAGAATTTCGCTATTCTTCCTAAGTAAATATCACTGCACAACGTGTGGCACGTAAAGGAACACGGCACGTTGGTGTCGTCACACGTTCGACCGGCCTCCCGCTTAGAAGCAGGCAGCTGCATTACCAACCGAGATGCTGTATTTTTTCGATAATCATACGTCCAAAAGGAACAACGTTGCTTGCGCTCTTTGCCGCAAGATGTACCAGTTCTTTCTCAAATTAACGAGATAACGGCAGTCAGAGTGTTATACGGAGGATTCGAAGCGTGAGTAGGGTAAGTTGATTTTATTCCATTTCAGTGGTTTGCACAGGATACTTATATAAAAGTGAAAGCTTTAACTTTATGCTGATCTTACAAATTGAAAGAAAATGTATTTGGTCCATTTGTGCTCGAACCGTTCATATCAAATTAAAGTCTATGATTAGCTCTTTCTATGCTCCCGTGCCGTTATAAGCGAACAAACCGTATAGAATATTTCTAATTTGTAAAAAGTGTGAAACCCATGTTTTTGCAGGTAGATACTTTAGTTTAAAAAAGGCGTTCTGGGATGAAAATTGAGATAATTATGAAAATATGTAATTGCGAATTATGACGTCGAAAAATAGTCAATTTACCCACAAAATTGAAATTTCTACAATTTTATTCAACAAATTGTCAAACTTGTAATTTCATTCAAATTTCTAGTAATCGAGGAAATTCGTAAGCTTAAATTTAAAATATAATACGCAAATTAATTATTAGAGAATACATAAATACATAATTTTTTCTGTATGTAGCATAAAATTATACTACGATAACTCGGAAATCATACTAAACATCGATTTAAAATTAATTATGAATTATTTAGTATCCTTGTTTCTAGTAATTATAGCTAATATCACATTTGTAAAAATATTTTCTTTGCACCTGTATATTTTCTGTTTTTCAGTATAATTTGCAAAACAAAGTATTCCGAAAATAAATATACGAACAAGTCATAATGCGTATATGATTATGAAATATATGTTAACATTTTTTATATCGTTATGACATATTTATACTACTTAGAAAGATACTTTTTTCAAATCTAAAAATGGTAAATTTATTATGAAAGTTTTGAACCACTCAAAACGACTGGTTTGGTAATTCATGTATTAAACATAATCGATTATTTCTCTATTAATTCAAATCCGTTCCATCTACTCTGAAAACTACTAATCCCTAATGTAAAAATATGAAATTTTTCTAATCTTTATCCGATATTTTTTTGCGGTATCTGAATACTATATTTTTATATTATAATATATTATAACATAGTATAATGTACATATATGTATTATAATATTTATATTATACTATTATATTTTTCTAATCTTTATTCGATATTTCTTTCCGACATGTCAGCCATTCACCGAAGAAACAAACTTGAAACGTAACCATTATCTTCTACTATTCAGTATTACTCTTTACATATATTTCGTTCGCTCAAGATCAAGCCCTTCCCTTTAAAAATCAAAGTACCATCAAAAGATCAATTTTTCTTCGCATCATCCACGGTTAGAGGAACCTCTTCGATATTCACGTTTCATCGTTTAACAAACCACTGGCCTCCGTCAGTAACGAATTCTCAATTCTCATTAAAATGCAGAGACCTTTGCGGGGTACATCGACCAGACACGTTGGAACAACAAAAGTGACAACGCAGAATCCTGAAAAATGCACGTTACTTCATTCGTGTCGCGATCGTATCTCTCGCAACGTTTTGAGGCCCGGCCCGTGACAGGGTGACTAGAGTTCATGTTTATGAAATGTTACTGTCACGACATGGCTACGGGTTACGTCGCGCACAGCCGGGTCTTGCCATTACGAAGTACGAGCCAACGCGTCGTCGTATATAAATTCTGTACGAATATAATATCGCATCGGTTTTCATGTCGATAGGATGATGGCGGGACTCGCCATTATCACTTTCGTGTCGACGCGATGACGGTGGGACTTGCCATTGCTTATACATATACCTTTGAACTCGCGAGGTCTGTCGATCAACGAGGATTTGTTAAACGCGACGTGGAAACGAAGCAGTTTGAAAAGTTTTCGCGTGTTCTTCGGCATTCAAATTTGAGACTAGGGGGGGACGAGACGCAAATTAGCCTCGTTACCGTAGCGTGTGAGGTCGAATAGCTATCGACTCGCTTTTCAATCGTTTTCGCGCAGCGCGATACGTTCGTTAACTTTCTCGCGGAGTTTAAACTTAATCCTTTATTTTTTTTTCTTTTTTTTTAATTATTCTTATTGGCAGCTATCCCGGCGTAATCAGTGCAAAATGATCCACGGGGGACGCGTTAATATCAATGGCGTTGGTTTCTCGAAGCGTCTAGACGCAGACGAGTTCATCGTGATTCTACGAATAGCTTTGCAAAATGAAGCACTACCTTTAATCTCTCGTAGAAAAAGGGGCCATCAAAGAGGGCTGATTGCAATGCTTTCGCGGAAACCATAAACACGCACGTTGCTACCCGACAAATTTAGAACCCCAACCAGAATTGAAAAACACTCGTGATGGCAAGGGGCCGATTAAAATCTTGCTGTCGTTACTGACGAAAGTTGTGTTTTCGTACAAACAGAAGACTCGAAAGATACGTTTTGAGTATCATACTGCAAGCATCGATTCTTGCGGATTGATACTTGTAAATTGCCTCGTTAATTAGTTGTCTACCTCAAGATGTTAATTGATCAAACATACGGAGTATTGATACATGGCATTTTATTATTAAAGTAATATTGAATGTGAATTAATAAGAGTCAAATAATAATAGTGTCTGCTTACAAGAATATCAATATACACCGCGACGTGGATCAATGTTGGGTAAAAGTTATTCCGAACAACGGACGAAAGATAATAAATAATCCGAACTATTAATTATTTGCGAATAAATAATAATTGATTATTTAAATTTTAATAAAAAATTCACTATTTGAAAATTGAAAGTACAAAAAAAAGTATATTCCTAAGTAGTATAAACATCGTTACGAATATCATTGCCTCCCTGGCGTCCGGCATCACCGACAGGCTCTTGTTAGTTGCCGGGCGCCGATATTCAAATAGTAAATAGTTGGTTGTATTAGAGCTCTTGCGACGAGCGCTTGTGTGTTCTTCGTGTTCCCTTAATAAACGTTACTTTTGTAAATGTGCCCACTTTACGTCCGCGTTTGCGTAGCGTCCGTAACAATATGTACATATAACATTATACCATATATTTATTAACAAGGTAAACATTTTAAAAAAGGTGTAATGGTTTATTTTCCCTGATAACGTATTTTATAAATAGGTATTTAATACTCTTGACTGGTCTGGTAATAATAGGTATACATTACTTAACTGTATTCCTTTATTATTCTCGTTGATAATAGATTTGTTTTAATCAAAGCCGTGAAAGCCGTTTTTCTCCGAATATTTCGAACTCCAAATAATCACGGCACAAATTTTCTGCAAATGCTCAATTCTACGCGTGAGCCCAGAGTCATTACGATTTATTAAAGTTATTACTTTAGATACCATGCATATTAAAAGAGAAGTAACTTCGTGTTTTAAGAATTAATAAGTTTGTTAAAATCGAAGTATATCTTCCTTCAAACTTCCTGTAATCCGGATTATGGTTGCTCGAATGGGGGAATCTAAACTACTAAAATGTTATATTATAAATGTTATAATTAAATTACTAATAAGCGTAATCCAACAGTGACCAATCAATTAGAAATACTAGTAGTAATAATAATGGCTTTATAGATGAAAATGCAAATATGTCCAGTATAGTTGGTATTACAGTGATGGACCCAGATGTTCATGCAAATTTATGTTTTTCTAGAAGACAATAATAATATTAATAATAATCACCGTGGACTGGCAAAAAACTGAGGCATGAACAGAAATTCGCTTCGCTATTAGAGAGCTTTTAATGGTATATTTCTATATCGTACATTTTGCACTATACATACATGTTACACATTTTACTTAAATACCGTGCGCAGGAATATATTACATACTTCACGCACACTTAGCGTGTATTCATCTCATAAAGTCAGTTTGAACCCAATATATGTGCGCTTTGCATATGCAATCACGGTTCGAACATTAGTACGAAATCAAAAATATAAACACAGAATTAAAAATAAAATGTCATCGGATGGACGATCCTTGCAAAACAAACATTTATACCCAAGCCAAAAAGCAACATTGAGCGCGCACGGAAATGATTCATTAGTAATACTGCGATTAAATCGTAAATCAGTGCGATTCGATACGACCGAATGAGATCGCTGTTTAATTAATTATTCAACTCGAGGATTCGAACGGTAATACGTATGCGAGGGAAAAGTGTTCCGCTTCAAATTCCACACACGATTATTCGAGTCTAATTTGACGGTGTGCTCATGCGATGAGAACGCACACCGCGGATCTCACCGGAGGGCAGTAATTCGAAGGATAATATTAAGATTGCCGCGGAAGAAAATAAAAGGGAAAAAGAAAAGGATCATGCGTGTGCCTCGGCGTCTGCTTCAGTGGCGCCGTGAAATCAGACAGGAAAAGGACGGAGGCCCTTCGATAGTGGTTTCGCGAAGGAACAATTTCGCTCTTTCGCGAAAAGCGCGATATGTTGTCGGTCGATCGAAATGTGCGTTTCGTTAACAACGAAGGTATTTTTTGCAACGATTATACGTGGTATTAAAAATACTATTCAAGACTTGGAAGGCGCTTGGTACTTGGTAAACTAATTGTAAGTAAAAGATTCTTAAACCCAATACAGTAGAAACTCGTTTTAACCGTCACTCTCTGTTATACGGCATCGTCAAAAATGTAAGAAATCTATTCGTTTTTGAAAAGGTTTATTCGATACGACGTAATCGATTTCACACGGTCGCAGTACACTTTATCGCTTTGACGCCAGACAGTAGAGTGCCGTTCTTTCGGTCCGCGCGCGTGACGATGTTACGCTATTATTACTTTACATAGTACGTATGTTTGTATTGTGTTTGTATGCATGTACGTTTATTTTAGCCCACTTTTGTAATTATAATACGTTGTAAAATATATACACACGTTTATTGCAAAATTTCTGTTAAATAACTGTCTATTCGGTTAACCGTCATAGTCGCGGTACCGACGGTGACGGTTAATCGAAGTTCTACTGTACTCATGTATCTACCATTCTAGGCTATAGTGCACAAAACTAATAACACTAGTAAACTAATAAACTAATAGAAATAAAGGTTGTTTGTGCAATTTCTAGTTATCGTTCACAAAAATAGTAAAACTCTAAAGTAAAGCTCTACTCGATACCAAACAAAACCATGTCCGCGTGAGCACTTCTCACGTGGCACAGCTCACACCACTAACTTCGTTAGAGAAAGTGAAAAACTTTGCAAACTTGACAGAAGATTATTTCTTAACGAAGTAATATCGATAAAAAGAGTATACTCTTAGAAACTGAAAATGTACTACGCTCCCAATACGCGCCAAATATTGCGATTACTGATTTCACATAACGTGATTCCTCGCACAAGGCGGCAAATAATAAAACGCAGGAATTGCATTGGATTCAACGAAACAGAAACAATTTTTAACATGCACTATTAATATGTTTTTTTATACCAACGGTTTTCACGTACCAACTATTATGAAACCATTTTACCTACCTCAAGTTATCGGTAAGAGCAACAAAAGTGCAATTACCTTAACTATCATAATTTATTATAAAGTTGAGTTCGTTTACTTTTAATGCCCCGTAGAGTAGTGTTTGCGTAACATCTTCATGTAAATACCTCGGAAGTGACGCTTTTGCGTTAGATCGCAATGTAAAAAAAACATGCGCGAAACGATCAACCGACATAATACAACGCACGATTAAATGTTGTATCGAGAACAAGTATCGGGAGGGTGTCTCGCGAAGCAAATCTCATCTCGTGCGTATCGCTCGTACTATAGAACCAGAAAATAACTTCCAACTCTGACGGACTTGATTTTCCAATCTTCGTCGACGGGTACTTCTCGCTGTCTTTACCGAATGCCGTACGCCCTCCGAGTCTCGAGCCCTTTTTCCAACCACAGCGCATAGTTGCGAAATGCGCGTGAAACGCTAATCGTTTAAAAAGATACACATTACGGTCATGCGATCCCGCTAACCGCTCTTTCGTTTGGCCAACAGATTTCTAATGTTAAGTCGTCTTTGTGGCGTGTGATTATTTCAATTATTTTATTACGAACCGTATCAATCTCTGCCGGCATAATGCATATAATCAGGGCCCTATTATTTCGCGAAACGCACGGAGCCAAGCGGAAAGGGCCTTTCCACTCTCTTCCACCCCTTCGGGCCCATAGCCCGTTCGCCATCTCTGACTCGCTCGTTTTCGTGATATTATAATTTGGAGACCGCAAACCCGCTGACGTCACTGGTGCACCGAAGCATCTTGCCAGCGCACTGCGCTCCGAAGGATCTCCTTTCTTTCGGCTCTCTCGTTTGCTCCGACAATATCGATCAAAAGGGTATTATCTGGTCCATGGATTATAGGAATTTCGTGGGATTAGGTATGCACCGAATTGAAGGATTGCGTTACTAATTTCGCCGGAACGTCGGTCGTTACGAGGAGATTTATTCATTCGTTCGTCGAGTTACGGGATTTCGAATGAGCTGTGGTCGATAGTCAGTTCGTAGACGTGCGAGTATCGTGCGGGTTTTAGGATTCATAAAAGAACGAAAGAATCGGCGCACGATATGTCAGTTGAGACGTTAATCGTAACTGTAATAATGCAGTAAAGTACATCAATAACGAGTCAAGTACGTCAAAAATGAAGATCATCGTAACTGTGATAATGCCCAAAAATAATACGTGGTAATTAGATGAAGCATTGCTTCGTGGAAAACCAGTTTCGGTAATATTGATATTACCGCAACTCGTTTCGGTAATAATTGATTCTACATTATATACGATTCGGTGAAATTAAAGGTCACAACTCACTTATAATAAATATTGTATAGCCGAATGGTGGAAGGGTCATACTGAAAATACCAGGACAATAGTTTTTACAAAATCCATTTCGATGAGATCCTGAGATGAAACCACACGCTTGATGTCGCAGAATATCGCGTTCACGGTGAAAAATACCGCCACCGTTTGCTACTGTACAGAGATAACCCTTTGAAATTTGTATAATATTGGAAAAATGGCGGACGTCTACATTTCGAAGTATGAAATCGCACGTTGTTCGAGGTCAATTTTGTAATAATAAAGTACGATATTGTTACGTTATAATCATAAGTCTGGTAGGAACGCGAGTCAGTAGGAGGTGAAATATCCTGTTAACATTTCAGAGCAATCCGCCGTGTAGTTTTTGATATTTTTGTCTGTGCTAATGGAAAAAATCATGATCCGAGAAAAACGCGTTTGAAGTTCCGTGACGAACCGGCCCACAATGTCGAAGCGGTTAGTAATTTTGTTGTAACTTTGTTAATTTTTGGAATTGAAGCATAAAACTTTGGGAATGCAATTTTTAGACAATTATACTTAATGAAAATGCAAAAAAAATTTCGATTTTTTGACCCATTTACAGGTAGATGGCCCTTAAGGGCCATGAACAGGTAAAAAAAATCGCAATTTGCTTTTTTGCATTTTCATAAAGTATAATGTCTGAAGAATGCATTCCCAAAGTTTCATTGGCTGAATTGAAATGACCTTGAATGACATCTCAAGGTCAACGTAATGTACATCAATGGATTTGACTTGAGCCAAACTATGTGTCTAGCGTAAAAAAACAAAGGTTACATTCAAAACTCGGAAGCACCTCCACCCAGAAAAACCAGTGTCCACCGCAGAATGTCCCCCTGCAGATAGAGTAGGTTTTGTTTCAACATTTTTTTCGAATAATTAATATTTTTCAAGATAATCGCGTGGAAAGATTAAAATGAGACATCTTGTATACCCACACATATTGCACGCTTTGTACTTTGTAGAGTGCACCCATTGACTTCTATGTATCTGAATTAACTGTTTCTTTAACTAGTAAATAATCAATTTTCGATCGCCCTCTCTCTCTCTCTCTCTCTCTCGTTACACCCGTAAGAAAACTTCGTTGAGCAATCACAATTAACGCTTCGTATCCAGTTTAATCTAGCGTGATCTCTGTTCATTTTTCCGTTCTCACGACACTGGACCGCAGTATTTTTGTACTCTCGTTAGAATCGTAAAAAAACTGAAAAAGCGTACGCATAGAGGAAATCATTATCTCTTAACTTCTCGCACGGTAAAAAATAACCCACCCGATGTAACGACCGAGCCCGCCATAGGGCTTACAAAAGAAAGAACATTAAGTCCTTGTTTCAGTATTACACACTTCCTCGGCCTTTCATTTACTTAGAGGCAGATCGTGAACCATAACGTTTCGCAACTCGTTCGCCCGCGGTATTTTCGAATACACCGGCTGCTTTTATCGCTAGAAGAAATGGAACACGGATCGTAAATGCAGCTGCCGGATAACAGGGTACGGAAAGTGACGATGGAGTTTGCATTGGACGATAATACATGTAGAAACGCTTATTTAATGAGAAGCGCACGGGACTCGTGTTTACGAGGGAATAACGTCCAAAACTATAAAGCGCGGTCCAATTATGTAATTCGTCAAATTCTTATCCGTGCCTTGACGAAGTACTGGTACGTAGCACGAGTACCGTTGAATATAATTTCGTCGTTTGTTGAATATGATCGTTGGCAGAATTTCTATCTTTTCTTTAGCGAGTGAAAGATATTTTCTGCCGTCCATGTTCGGGACACCATTATCTTTGCTTTTTTAACATCCCAGGTACAAGTACACGAGAATTAGACTTTGTACCTTTTCGGAAAGAATGAACAGGGGTATTCGGGATGGTCAAACCACATTAAAAAAATGAATTTTTCACTAATAATACACCAGTAATATTTAATTATGTGAATTATATATAATTATAATACGCCAGTAGCTTCTGCCGGACGGATACTCAAATCATGAATACGGCGTTCATCGTACGTGTCTCCGACCGTATGCATCACTGCGGAGAGAGTGCGCAGCGTTTGATACTTTGCCATGTAATGTAAATTAGGAGTGAATTACCCGTGAAAAATGAGGGATTACGATATCACGTATTAAATTGTTCGTTTAATGCTACGTATCAACATAAAACTTGAACAGCAGGATACAGGGAACATCCCACGATGGATGTTCGATAATGACTGACTATAGTCACCACTAGTAGGTATCGAAGGGGGTTAAATTAACGGAAAATAAAGGTAATACTGTGTTAAGGGTCGCGCAAATCTCAATCATCTATAAATACTACGCTCGCCTAGAATTATAACCAATTGATATACGATATTACAAGATGAATTTGTCCTGCATATTTCGTCCCAGATCTCGCCGTGGACTCCTCAGTAAGGCCGAGCAGATCTTGCCTTAGACACATACTATGACTCATATCTCCAGCAGTATTGCTGCGCCAACCTCTATTAGGTTCTACGATGCATTGTCGACATAATTTATATTATCACTGTGTAGAAAGTAGCAGGCCATGGTCGTAAATCCCATGCATAAAACCATCGCCAAAAAATACCATCCCAAACCATATTAAACGTTTACATACACAAACTACTAATATCACTACTTCAATAACAATCGATACACAAGACTACATTATCTCCATATGAGATATCATTTAAGCGAGTGTTGACATCGCATCTCCTTGTGAGAATTGATTTGAGCGAGTGTTCGCAATGTACATTTTGCATCATTTCAGCGAGTTTCGCATCGCATGTCCTTGTGAGAATTGATTTGAGCGAGTGTTCGCATTACGGAATTCTGGTTTGTAAGGAGGCGGAAAGACGTCGTGTTCGAATAGGCAAGCTATTCCACACCAGAACGCTTATTGATAGTTGTGCACTAAACAACAATAAGGCAAGGAAAAGCGGAAGATTAATCGATGTTGGAATAGACACGCTATTCAACACCTAAACGCTTATTGATATAGTTGTATACTAAGCAATAAGGTTAAGAGACATATATCACACACTGCTTCACCAGGCTTGCTGAGTGAGAACACGTTTCTTCCTCTTGACAGATATCGCTGACAAGAGGGCATAGAGAAAATTAATAACAAAACTGAAAAACAATAGTCTTTATTACTAATTAGTTTGAGAAATTTGTAAACACGAAATGTGACTTTTAGGCACAGCTAAATCAAGAGACAAGGTCTTGTCTCGGGCTAAGCACAATTGTATTTAAAGAGGCAACCGTATTACTTTGACTCAACTCCTGAATGGTTAGAGCTTCAGTTCATTTACGTTTGACCGTGAAGACACAATAGATACACAAGTTTACTTAGTCATTTCAATGGTATCTAACAAAACAGTTTATCGTTAAGTAATATTTATGGTTGCAAAATATGTTATTTAGGTATGAAAAAACGTATGTGTTACGGTAGATGCAAATTGAATGTGCTAAAAGGAAACAAACTCATTAACATAAGCTGATTCTATAACGGACACTGTACTTTCAGATGCAAGACACTGACTCTACAAAGACAGGGTTGTAGATCCTGCTTTCTATGATTTCTTCGTTCACGAGTTTCTTTATTTCCCGTGATCTTACTTCTTTGACTTATTAAAACGTTCTGACCTCTCTTCTGTGTGTCATTTATCCCCTCCCTTCCGTTACTTCAATGTTTCGTACATCCTCCCTGGCCTGAGAGAAAACGAGGAGAGGGCCGCTCGTGTTTACGCGATCGGACAGACCCTTGGGCCTGGTCGTCGTCGCTAGCACTCTTGTACCTCCCCTTCTCGCTATTTCAAGGGTATAAAAGAACACTTGAACATGCGCCTTCAGTGTGTTGGCTCTGAAGAATTTTTGTTAATAGTATCTAGATATTCTTTAGAGATTTTTTAAAGTGCCATTTCTTCTCCCTTCCTTACTGGTCGTAACATTCTGTACGAATACATATTTCTTGATTATGCCTAATCTTCGTTCGCGCTGGTGTAAGGTCCGAAAAAATATTGTTCCAGCCCTTCACATTTTAACCTTTTTCTAATGGCGGATGTAACGGAATAAATCTGGTTTATCGTAATTACAATACTATTAATTATCGCTAATATCGTTTACAGTTCTCGAGATCTTTTCTATAGTATTATTTCAATCTTTCACGCTTTAACCCTTTTGTAATTGCCCAATTACAGATCAAAGTAATCCCGATTTATCTTAATCAAAATACTATTATCCATCGGTCAAATTAGTTGTCTCGATTAAAATTTTTAGAATTCAATCGTTCAGGAAATCCGAAAATTACGTAACTCTCATCACGGTACATACAACCGAAGTGCCTTCTGGATGAAGTTAGGCCGAGTAGGGTCGAAGAAAGAACAGGAGGAATTACTGGTAGGTATATAACGATGTTGTAATAACTTCCCGACCAACTCGGATGTACCCTAGCAACGGTCCATCGGATGCATTACGCGCGCATAAAGCGCAATACAGCCTCCGCGTTGCATCCGCTGTTTTATGCTTTTACGAGGCAAATGAGAGATTATATAGGATGGTCGGTCTCGCTTTTCTCAGCCCTCGGTGGGTCGTTTAGGTGCGTTACAACTCACAACTTCCTTTCTTCTTTTGCGTATCCATATCGGGGGTAAGGTTGGAGATAGAAACGGTAATTGCTACGGGAAGTCCTTCGAGGAAAAAAAATTCGTAACGAGGGTAATTTTCGTACCAACAGCAGTACGACAAAATTGGACTTTTGTTCGTAATTAACGTTAGAACTACCGAACCGGTCATTTTGACTGGTTTCAAATTTTCATTTAAAAATGTCGATAGACCGAGCGTTATAATCACGAACAAGTAAGATCGTGCACGTTTCAGTTTCCAACCTTCTTCGTCACCTTCTTCCCGATTACATTTTCTTTTGTTTTTCTGTTTATGATTATAATCCGTGTATCACAGTACTCAGTCGAGGGGCAAAATATACCGGGATGCTTACCATCTCCTGCGTAAGTTGAGTCTGAAGGGGGTACGCCACAGTAAAATTTTCAAAAAATATATTTTTTTGTTGCATTTTCAGATAGCTTGTAATGTCAAGAATGTACTGTGTAAATTTCAGGGCAAATACCTATTATTGCAGAAGTTATACACCGTTAGCCGATGGACGGCCAACCTACACGCGGCCAGGATCTGTCGCTGTTCGCGGTTTTTCTCGAAACATGATTTTCGAAGTCGATGCCAACGATATCTCGAAAACGGCTCGATGGATTCTTTTTTTAATTTTTCCACAATATTGTTGAAAGATTTATTTTGTTTGCAAACGGCCTTAGACTTTGAAAAAAAAATGTTTCAGTGGATAATGCCAATAATATATCGATAAATGAGTGAAAATTCGAACTTCAAACTTAGATGGCTGCCATTTTGCGAATAAATTTTTTTTCCCTCTCGATGAAAACTGCTTTGAGTACCAAACAGAAAAAAATTACTTGGATTTTTTCAAATAACCAGACAACATGTAATCATTGGCACCGCAAAAGATGTTGTCAAAAACATGATCGACGTCATCTTTAATAATAATATATTGATAAAATTCATGAATATAGTATGATAAATTTCCATACCAACAACAGTACAAATTAATGAATCGACTGTATAGTTTCCGAGAAAAAAATTCACGAAATAGGCGTCCGATTTCACCCATCTACTGTGGCGTACCCTATTAAGTCTCCCATTAGGATTATTTTGTCAACCGGCTGACTACCCGTTTTAATTATTTCATCTTTTTGTTATCCAAAAAGAGGGCGGCCGAACAACGAGACAAGCACCAATTTCGGAAAATTGCTTCTTTCGTGCAAACATTCTTTATTTATTCTTAAATGAATCTCACACTGGCTAATCAAATGATTACAAAAAAATAACAAATAAAAAAGAGAAACTTTATAAATATAGCTATTTTGCCACTGACCACGTTTTATTTCTAAATAAATCGTTGATGTTCCTTTCATACTAGCACCGGTTAACCAACAGGTACGATTTATAACAAATTTGTTAATGACAAAAGGTTAAAAATTTAATAATCGGTGTCTCAAAGGTGAAGTTCCAATAATCGATATTAACATAATTCCAACCTAGTGTCAAGTAGCTAATACCATAATATAAAATAAGTTGGTGGTACGACATATGCAACTCGGAATATTTTGCAATATTGCTGCCTGACATATTCCTGTAGCAAATTATCCACCTGGTCTGTTATTAGAATAATTATTGGGTATCAGTCGCCGCAAATTTGTCTCTATCTCTCTATGAGTCTACTGCTGTTGGTAAGCCCCATTACTCTCATCAAAATTGGGCCAGCAAACATACTTTCAGTTTAATAATATTAATATACCGTATAGCAGACGCGACTAATTAATTGTGAGTTGCAAGTTCACCCTTCACCAACGCTTTTTCTTCCACCAATACTCTTCGGTGCACTCGACTAATGAAGATAAAGATAGCACTCTAAGTGTATGTACACTACGTAGAGGCCACGGAACAGCGTTCGTTTGACATGGCGCGTTGTAGAACGGCAAGAGACAGAAAGAATAGTGCATCACTTACAAAAACGTGAACGAGCTGCCACCCCCTCTCTTCTGATTGTACGCCGCTGTTATCCTGGTCCCCCTATAGCGTGGAATCCTAAGAAGCCGATATTTAATTCCAAATACATAATACTTTTCAATTTTTAAACGGCATGGGCACATAAATCAAAATGCATTGGTTCGATTAAATTTATTTGCTCAGGAAAGCGTAAACATCTTACATGGATGAAACCCGTTGATGTTAGGACGAATTCAACTCTATAGCAGGGACAATGCATACTAAAGAACAGACAGATCTATCAAATTCGCCTAACACAAACCCAAAAGCCACCGACCGGAATTGGGAGAAATTTATTCGGGGATATCTTAAGGGGCAGTTTCGTTCTCAGGGATAAATCCAACGAGTAGCTCCTGATGATGGTAGCTATGCAAGCCTTCATAATCAATATCGCGATCCTTCTCCCCACGCACATCCTTGGACCCGCGCCGAAAGGAAGATAAGTGAACTTTTCTATGTCCCGTTTCTTACCCTCGTTGAATCGCTCAGGATCGAAGGTTTCCGGGTCTACCCAGTACTTGGGGTCCGTTTGCAACGACTGAACCGGTATATAAATCGTGTCACCAGGTTTCACGCGAATGCGCAAACCATCCGATCCGCTTAAGTCGCATTCCTGAGTACACGATTTAAATGCAAATCCAAGAGGATGGTAAAGTCTCTGCGACTCATTTAACACTTTGTCCAGATACGTCATTTCTTTCAAGGATTCGTACGTGAGCGTGCCACTGTGCTTGGAAAATACAGACAGAACCTCTTCTCTGAGTTTCTTCTGAATATCCGGATGCGTTGCGATGTGATATCCAACGACGCTCAGTACGGAGCTGGTAGTATCGGTTCCATCCATAAAAACCGAGAGAGTATGGGCCGTTAGCAATTCTTCGTTCATTTTTCCTCCTTCGCTCTTTTGGTATTCGTATGTTAACTGGAAGAAGTCTTCCCTGGGCACAGTTACGTGTCTCTTGATTTCCAGGACTTTCTGGACGAAAGTCCTAAAGAATCCATCAATTTTATTCGGTACGAACCCCATTTTTAGTATATTGTTAAGTTCTGGCATATGCATTGTCAGTGTCTGTCCAATTGCGCCATAGAGATCCGGGTTAAACATCGATTTGATAACATTATACAAAGACCATGGGTCATTCTCGTCCTTGAAGCAATGTGCTTCGATTCCAAATCCACAGCCCGTCAAACTTTCTACGACGAATTTTAAACACAGATCCTTCAATTCAACTTCGTACTTGTCGCTGGTCTTCAATTTCCTCTCCAGGAAGTCCACGAAATTGTTACACGTTGCGTTAATGCTGTGAAAGATGATCTGGAGTCTTGATCCTGTGAATGCGTTTTGGAAAAGCTTCCTACCGATCACCCATTGTTCACCAGAGTTGAAGAGTATACTTTTTGACATCAGTGGATCCGTGATCTTATTGATTTGGAATCCATTCGCATCGAAGCTCGTAAAGTTACTCTCGAGAATGGTTTTCACTAACTGCGGTTCCCGGATCAGCAATACTGGTTTCATTAGTTTGTAGAATCCAACCATGCTGGTGTTTGGAAACTCTTCGTACATCTTGCCACAGATATCTGTTATATGTTTTTGCATAGTCAGCATTGGTAATACATGTCCGAACAGTGGTATCGTTCCTTTTGCACACGGAATTCCACGTTTGCCCCAGTAGCTATAAACGTTGACTAAATAGAGAACGAATAAGATTATTGCACACCAAAGAAGCGATAGTAGTCTCCAATCCATGTTTCCTCTCTTTGAAGAAAAGCGGAAAATACGAAACTTGCTTCTTCGACGGTATACAATGTGAATTTGAGTTCCAGACACGGTACTTCTTTATGATATTTCTATAGATCCCTTCGTACAGGGTATTCGTGTATGCGCGCTATGCATCAGCTAAAACTTGTAATGACGCGATAACAGATAATATTATCGTAATAACTCAACATTTTACTCATCGACACCTTATCGCTACCAGTGCGGCATGTACAGCTACACACAGCGTGCCAAATTAGTGCTACGTTAATTATGTATGTATATGGGTCATTCCGCGTCAAGCGAACCACTTTGATGAATTTTTGTGACCATGTAGTGCTCGCGGAGAAAAAAAATTGTGTAAAAAAAAAAACTTTGAATTTTTGAAAAATTGTTGAGTTACAACCTCTCAAAATTTTAGGTAAGGTTATTTTTTTTAATTCATACTACTGAACTATTAACAATATCGCATTCCGGCAAATTCGGTTGCATTCATAAAAGATCAAACTTTCAATAGAAAAAATCATAATTGTTGGACAATGTTTATAAACATGACAAAAGTTTGTTTAAATAATAGAAATTGCTGTATCTGCCAAAGGCCACCCGCTAATTTTTTAATTATTTTTTTACAACAACTGTGAAGCCTCCTCTAAATAATGAAATAAGAATCACGATGGTTTCTGTCCTAGTTTTTAAGATATGATTTGTTATTCACCAATGCGCGCTGTAGAGGCAGCCCTGGTAGTCCAGTCAAATGAAAGTTTGAGGAGAAAATTTCTGGTGTAATTGTTTTTAGTGGCTTATTTTATGATTTTTGGGGTACTGAATATGCATCTAAAGCTGGCCAACAAAATTTCGGAACTAATCTAGATCATACACATCTCCGAATCTCCAGATCTCCAAATTAAACACTTACGATTGCTTACAGAATAAATTATGCTACTGTGGAAATTATTTCTAAAGAAAGCAGACACTTGTGATTACTTAAGGAATAATTTATGTCAATGTGGAAATTATTTCTAAAGCAAGCAAGAGGTTAAACATTGTGCGTGCGTAGTGATGCGCGCTCAAGTATGTCAACGAGAAGAACAGGCAATGGGCCCTAACCTATCATTTTCGATACTTCGAGCGCTTATATTTCCAGAATTAAACCAAGCGCCAACTTTCGCTTGCGGATTCGTGATCAGCGAACCAAAATACACTTGATAGAGTAAAAATAAAGTTTGGAGATCCAAAGATCCAGAGATGTGCATGATCTAGATTTAAGCCAACATTTTTCACGGTAAATATGAGAAATCATCAAAAAACGGTAAAAATTTTGAGTTTAGCTTATTACAGGAAAAGTAAGCTTTTTGCGCAAAGGCGGCTATACATTAAAATAAAGAAGAGAAAGTTACCTACAATTCATCTTGTTATCATTTTTTGGTACGACATATGGTTTCCACGCAAAGGAGCGTTATAAACTGGGGAACAAAATTAACGCAAAAAAAGTTTACGTCAAAAATTTGCCCAACTTCCCTAAGAAACTATCGTTAGATTTTGAATTTAGCCTCCCCCTTCCGCTGTTTTTGGCGTTGTAACACGGTCATACTTTTATTAGAATGGGGGGAGGGGAAAGCACAATTCAAAATCTAACGATAATTTCTTAAAGTGCAGACTTCATCCTTTAAAGTGAAGAAAAAGATGTTTCAGATTTACCATTTTTCGCGGAGTTATGCTTATTTGAAGGTGGGCAAATTTTTGACGTAAACTTTTTTGCGTTAATTTTGTTCCCCAGTTATAACGCTCTTTTCCGCGGAAACCATATGTCGTACCAAAAAATGATAACAAGATGAATTGTAGGTAACTATCTCTTCTTTATTTCTATGTATAGCCGCCTTTGCATAAAAAGCTTACTTTTCACGTAATAAGCCAAATGACAACATTTTTATCGTTTTTTGATAATTTCTCATATTAGCCGTGGAAAATTTTGTTGGCCAGCTGCAAATTCGTATTCAGCACCCCAAAAACCATAAAGTAAGCCACTAAAAACAATTACACCAGAACTTTGCACCTCAAACTACCATTTGACTGGACTACCAGGGCTGCCTCTACGGCGCGCGCTGGTGAATAAAAAATCATATCTTAAAAACTAGGACAGAAGCTATCGTGATTCTTGTTTCATTCTTTAGAGGAGGCTTCACAGTTGTTGCAAAAAAATAATTTAAAAATTAGCGGGTGGCCTTTGGCAGATACAGCAATTTCTATTATTTAAACAAACTTTTGTCATGTTTATAAACATTGTCCAACAATTATGATTTTTTCTATTGAAAGTTTGATCTTTTATGAATGCAAACGAATTTGCCGGAATGCGATATTGTTAATAGTTCAGTAGATATGAATTTTTAAAAATAACCTTACCTAAAATTTTGAGAGGTTGTAGCTCAACAAGTTTTCAAAAATTCGAAGTTTTGTTTTACCCAATTTTTTTCTCCGCGAACACTACATGGTCACAAAAATTCATCAAAGTTCTCGAACATGTCTGTAAAAAGTGTCCCACTTGACGCGGAATGACCCATATGCGGTTTCATGCATGGTGTATGATTGGAGTACCGATCGACATTGGGAACTGCATCGAAGAAACACGGTCTATCGCTTTTTTCGAATGCACAGTCTGATTCGCTCTCTATCTGGTTAACGCCAATAGCTATTACGGGAAACGTCGAGTGTTTTGTACGTAATAATAACTCCATGGCTTATCGTATCAGCAGTTTGCCTGCTACGTATTACACACCACGCATAACTGTTTTTTTCGGATAATCGTCATTTTTATCGCTAAAAACACCTACACGAATGCAGCATGTTCGTTAAAGTCGAGTTGATACGTCAATGCTCGTCGATGATGCTTGGCGCTTACGCAAGTGTGGCATTCCAAACATCAGCTAGTTGAGAATAATACATGGTTATATAACCATAATGTTATTTTGTTATCAATGGTAGCATTGGGTCGGCCTGTACTTTCTTTCTGTAAGACATTCAATAATAAGACCGGTGTATTGTATTGACCCTTTGAACGGAAATGATGAGTCCACCTAGCCATAAATTTTCTTGAACTAATTGACAATGACGGGTCCAGTACGGACTTCATTTTTCTTTTAATTTGCAGGGGAAAGTCCATGCTTTACGATGGTTGCCATGATAATTACGAAAAAAATTATTTTTTTAAGTAGTTCGTGCCAAAGTAAAATGCGCCAAAAAGTATGCAATTTTTTGGAGACATAAGATGTCCTTATTGTTAGAGGAACGGCGGTAGGGGGGTGGCTAAATTCAAAATCTAACTATAGTTTCTTAAGGGGCCATTTACCTTTGAAGGGCCTGAAAATTGGTCGGTTTTCATGAATGTTTTTTAAACATTCCAGTATGTCTAACGCCATAATTCTTTTTCCAGTTTGTTTGGCTTAAATCTAGATCATGCATATCTGTGGATCTTCGAATCTTCAAACTTTTTTTTACTTTATCAAATGTATTTCGGGTCGCTGATCACGAAATAATTATAGAATTTCTATTCTACTCAAAAATATTTTACAAGGAATCACTTGTGTTTGCTTGCTTTAGAAATAGTTTGGAGATCCGGAGATTCGAAGATGTGCATGATCTAGATTTGTTCCGTTTGTTCGTCTACTTGTTGGCCATACATGAGAATTTTTTAAACTGTTTTAATCAATTGTTTATTGATTTTATCTGGCCCGCCATGAAGCCGTGTTTAAAAATTGTATGTTGCTGGCGCGGTTAATTGTTGCTCGCCGGCTGGACTAAAATTAGTTTTTTATAGTTATTCTTCATCGAGAAGATTTTCTACAACCTTGTTGCCAAAATTAATAATTTTTATTGATAATTGGGAAAATGGCGGACGTCTACATTTTGAAGTATGAAATCGCACGTTGTTTTAGGTCAACTTTGTAATAATAAAGTACGATATTGTTATTTTATAAACATGATTCTGATAGGGAGGCGAGCCAATAGGGGGTGAAATATCCTGTTAAAATTTCAGAGCAATCCGTCGCGTAGTTTCTGAGATTTTTTCCGCGTCAATTGAGAAAATCATGGCTCGAGAAGAGCGCATTTGAAGTTCCGTGGCGTACCGCCTATAATGTCGAAGCGGTTAGTAACTTTGTTGTAACTTTGTTAATTTTTGGAATTGAAGCATAAAACTTTGCGAATGCATTATTTAAACGTTATACTTTATGAAAATGCTAAAAATTTCGATTTTTTTACCCATTCACAGGTAGATGGCCCCTTAAAACTACAGACTTCACCCGTTAAAATTAACAAAAATCTTTCAGATCTGACTTATGCATATTTGAAGTTGGGCAAATTATATAAATTAAACTGTCAGTATGAGCAGTGCTGCCTGAAAATAAATTAACGTTCAAAGGGTTAATAAAGTCAATTAATTAGGTGTATTGCTGTAAAGAAATGCATTAGGTTTCACACAATGGGTTCACGACTGTTCGCGTATTGCCCGTTAGACGAGGATAAACCAAACCCAACAAAAACGCGAGATCTCGATACAGTCTCGTAGCGAGTCAGATAGTCACCTTGTCTACTACTCACTGACCAGTGCCGTTACGTGGCTTTGTATTTCCAACAAAATTAATATTAATAACAATTAATAAATTAAGAACGTCGTGAGTAATCGAATAATAAGAAAGCAGAAAAGGAATTAGAAAATGGGTGGATGAGAGGGGTTGGGGGGGGGGTTGTAGAGGGGCGAGGGGGAGATAGAAAAAGTGAGAGGAGGTGAGAGAGGGTAGGTGGAGTGGAAGGTAAATTAATATTAACAACAGCAGCGCTAAAAAAAAATGTATTTTTTAATGCAGTCTGACCAACTCGAAAACCCCCATTCGTTCTTTCTTGAAAAGATACAAAGTCCACTCTATCGCGTACTTGTACTTGGCCCCAGACAACACTTTGTTTCTTGGTATTCTGTGATTGTGCGTAATATATGACCGTCCAATTTGGAAAGAATTTGATTTAGCACTTATATCCACAGATTTGATAAATAGATATCTTTCCTAGCGCACAGAGTACAAATATAAAGGCGACTGTGGACAATTCAATTTGGGATGAATGGTAGTGTGATCGGCGATGAATTATTTTGTCACTGATTTTATGTTGAGACTGAGGTTTATTAGAGAGTATTAGGGAGAGAACAGATGAACGAGAAACGAGAATACAGTACGAATATTATGGAGCGAAAGGCGACTGACTGTTGCGTGAGCTGTGACGAGAGTGCGTGGCTGCAGCGAGACCGTGTAGCAACGACGGGCTTGCTGCGGACTCTCCGATCAGCGTTCTTGGAATGCTGATTGACATTCGTCGTAAGACCGGATGTATCGTTATCGATCCGGAGGAAGATGTTAGAAAGTAGATGAGAAAATATACGTAGTGTTACAATTATTGTGTTACAATTTAGAAAGAAAATCTACAGGGCGTCACAAATTTTTGGAAGAAAACATTATAGTTAAGTGGTTTTTTTGCCGTTTGAAATGATTCTAGCTGAAGTTACAAATTTCCGGGTTACGATAATTAACTTCAAAGAACTTTTATAATAATACTTGTATGTATACAATTGCAAAATTACGTTTAACGTAAGTATATTTAATGTACCGGGTGTCCTATTTTTAATGTTGCACTCAAATATAACTATTCGTTATTCAAAATAATTTGTCAACCAGAACTCATTGTATTTCTTTCATTGGACATCTTGTGATCCAGATTTACTTAAAACAAGGGAAGTTCCGCTTGAATAATATAGTTGAATAACGAATAGTTCAAGAAGTAATAGGATTCGAAACTTGAATGGGACGCCCTGCATAATTCTGTGTTGGTAAGAATGGGTTCTATTTAGTACACGTTTGCAATTATTGTTGCAAGAATTCTGGTAAGGTAGAAACTTGTCGTTTCAGGTATAACAAATTAAAACGACGTACATATTTGTTACTTACAGTTGGTATTTGGTCAATTTCTTCCTTAATTCGAACTGCTATCTGTTATTTTAATAACTTCGATTTAATATTAGTCCAAAAAGTTGTAATTTGAAGTACTTAATGCCATTAGTATTGAAACAATAATCCTTTACTGCCAATAATTTTATTTTGTCAATTGAATCGTTTACTTCAGAAAGCCTCTAAACGCCAAAAAAATAATGTCGATTGCTTTGCGTTTCTTTCGTTCTTTTTCTCCCAGTTAGTCGTTGAGTTGAAACGGCACTGATGTCTAAAAGAATGAGTAGTCTGCTTCTTCTTATAATTTTTGGGAATTTAATGAAACCGTTTTAGACTCGTGAAACAGTTTTTATCAATTATCGGAAAAGTGAAAAACTGAACTTGGAGAGTTTCTAAAATAAACGATTCAGTTATCGTAAGCCGAAAAAATTTTTTTGCCCGGCATATTTTCCTACCAATTATCAGTCCCTTATTTCACTGATTGTGAGCCCTCAGTTATCTACTGACTTCGAGCCATCAACCTCCTCCCAATTTCGAGGAACGAGAGCATACAATGCATTACGATGAAGGATATTATAATGCGGGAGCGATAACTCTTCGATGCTACATATCGTTAATAAAATTAGACACGCCCGAGATGAAGCAGATTGTAACACTCTTGTCGGGGACTGACTGTAGTTCTAATGAGTAATTGCGTAGGGACGTAAGGAAGCCTTGATAATTCCTCGAGCATGTAGCCACGCAATTAAGGTGTAACGTTTCGAAGTTCTGGTCGTAAACAACGCGGGCAAAGTAGCGGAACCTCCGTGGCTCGGTTCCGCCCGTCAATTGTTACCAATTGTTACCAATCAGAGTAATACGTGTCATTATGGCAAGAAGGTTAGCAGCAATGTACAGCGCCCCACCGTTGTACCAATCTGATTACACCGCGCGCAATATTAATTTACCGATAATTGTGCGGCATCTGTTCGACGCGTGCACCGGGCCGAAATCGATGTTTTCCATCGCGATTCGTTGTTTTATTCTCGTTTTAATACCTCGTGGGCCTTTCTTCGGGCGCGGCCATCATAAATGTACACATATTTACAGATTAGTGTACATAAATACGTTATTTTAAACGTAATCGATATAATGATTCATAGAAATTTTCACGTAATTGTATTTAATTTGAACGATCTGGAATTCATAAACTTATTCCATGTTTTTTACAATTTGTAGAATTTATAGTATTCGTGAACTTGCTTTACGCGTATAATTAGCTAAGACAACGGTTAATTATCTTCTTAATCATCTTTCTAGGTAAGGGTATGCAAGTACGTTATTCTCTACACAATCGGTAGGATGACTCAAATATTTTTTGACACAATCGATGCTACGTGAACATTTAATTCAAATGACCTGCAGTTAATCAAATTCTGGTATGTTTCGTATAATAAATAGTATTTACAGAATTTATAAAGTTGCTTCACGCGTGCATTATGACTAACATCAACGGTTTCTGACACAATTCATTAATTTTGTCTCGTCTTAATATTTAGCGTTGTTTTTTGGGGTGCGTGCAACGCAAAGCACAATTTAAATATACTATTCGCGATTCAATTGTTACAACGTTTCAAACGAAATTTGATTTTCACGAATAACAAAATTCATTTACGAAATAAAAAGAAATTGATCACAATTATTCTACCCGCACATAGGTCCAACGTTAATATTCACGTTGTCTGAAACCTTTATTTATCTGTACGAAGGCACCCGTGAATCCAACAGCCTATTCGAGATGTACGTAGAATATAAATACAAATATGAAACGGCGTAACAAACAAAATACATTATAATAATACCAAAACAATATGAAACGTATTTCCTTCTCCTACGGTTCACAAGTTTTTCGATACGATCGATAGAATGTTTTATTAAATGGCAAATTACACAGTACCAGGGGCGAAGTACGTGCTCGCGTTATTACTAGTTACGAGGGTATCCATCGCGGCTAATTAACGAAATAATCCTCGGTTCTTTAATAAAAACGTACTGAGCAATAATTACACCTTCCGCGACCGATCATTCGCGCGGTAATTATTCTCCGAGACTAAACCCCCGCTAATTAATACTAAACCAAGGGGTTTAGCATTACAAAACCTTCCAATCTGTCGACGCAGGTCACGTGTAACCGCGCATCGAGAATCCACGTATACGTACGCGCGTCGAATGGCTGACTGGCGTAAAATTCCGTTTTCTTAATGCGCGGCCGACGGTCGCTGCGCAACGGGCAATTTGACGAGCATTAATTAGCGTGGCGCGCACAATACGCCGTACCTCGCAATCCAGAAATCCGGTGTTCCAGACCGAGGACATAATCCCCTGCCTTTCGCCCCGTGGACTAGAGAGTTGGCAGGTGCTTTATCCGCGTGCCATTTACGGTACACACCGTCGCGGCTCTACGTGGGTGTAGATTTATTACTTGCCGGCGCAAGTACCATCAGGAGATCGTCGTCAGGATAATCGATAATTGCCGCTTTCCACCATTTAGATTAATTACAGCGACGAGCTTTATCTATGCTCGTTTGTCTCGCGTCCCTCTAGTCGGACGTCTTCATTCGTTGCGCGCGCGCGCGCGCGCGCGAGCGCGCCGACGTAATTGTTTTTATCCGCGTAATCGAGCGCCGTACGATACATACGCCGAGCACCGGGGAAAATATTAAGTACACGAAACATTGCCGATCTCGCGTCCAATTATCCACGGTTCTGATAACACGTTGCGAGTATCCTACGCGTTTCGGAATTGCAAATGGTAGCGGTGCAAAGGTACCAAAGTTACGGTGTATCCCGTGGCCCTCGCGAAACCGTAAGAGGAGGAAAAGGAGCGAGAGGAAGAAGAAGAAGAAGAAGAAACCCAATGCGTTCGTGCATCGCGTGGCTGAAACTGAACCAACCAGTGGCCACGCCTCCTTAGACAGCCGCCAGCCAACAATTAAGATTTGATCGGCAAAAATGGTCGAGGCAAAATGGCGGTGGTCTCTGAATACGTAATGCCCATGGACGGGAGAGAACGCGGTCCGTGCTGGCCGGCGAAACCGGCGCACCACGTGCTTCCTCGCGTCCGGAGCGCAGTGAGACTTGTAGCCGTGATTAGGGGGTAACTTCGGTATCGGCACCGTCCCTCGTGCTTCGACACGGCCCCCCCCCCCCTCGCCGCGGGAAGGGATAAAATTATTGCGAGAACGCTACTACGTTTATTTTTACCGCCGGCAATAAATACTGCAGCTGTCAACGGGAGCGCGTATAATGATTTTTATTGTTCTTAGTGGTTATTCCCGATGCGAGCGAGCGGAGTTATAAAATTAAAGTTGAAGCGTCGCTCCGTTTGGCTCTGCGGTATAGTTACTGCGCCTGAACGCAGGCAACCGGCAACTCGTAGGCGTAAATTGGTCGCGTTGGAGAGTCCGCGGGAATAGGAGGTGCTTTTGAAATGTTTAGAAAAATATCGCGTAAGGTGATTCGCGCGCAGGCAATTGGAGAGTAAATGCACTTTGGTTAAACTCGCTTAACCCTGGTGGTATTAAGGACGACTGCAGTCGCTCGCTGCGAACCGACGGCGACTGTAAACGTCCGTAAAGAAATTGCATTGATTCGTAACTTTGATCGAGCGGAGCGTACCTGTTATTTCTGTCGTACGATTTGTAGTAGTTCTTGGTACCAAAGTAACTCTAAGCTGGCACAGTATTATATGTATATAGTGGAACTTCGATTAACTGTCACCGTCGGGACCGGGACTACGACGATTAACTGTATTTTGCAATAAACGTTTGTATATATTGGTACGAATGCCTACGAATGTCATTGCCATCTTGGCGTCCGGCATTGCCGATAGGCAGTTGTTAGTTGCCGCGATTGAAATTGTAAATATGTCAATACGTAGTTGTATTCAAGCTCTGATTACAAACGAATGTGTTCTTAACGTTCCACTAATAAACGTTATTTCTACAAATATGCCCAATTTACGCTTACGTTCTCGCACGATTCGTAACAATGGTGTCAGAAGTGGGATGTCCACTAGTACCGCGAGTAATACTCCGAATTTGACGAGTGAATTTAGAACTGACGATGAGAAATTACACGGAGATGCAGTGATGGTAAGTCCACCACAACAAATTGGAAAACAAGGAGAATGTATTGAGTCTCAGGTCTTGACGGCAATGCCGGACGCCAAGAATGCAATGACATTCGTAGACATTCGTAACACTACGTTTTACTACGTTTACAACGTATTATAATTACAAAAGTAGGCTAAAATAAACGTACATATGCATATACAAACTTAATACAAACATAATACAAAGTGTACTGCGATCGTGCAAAATTGATTGTCATATCGAATAAAACTTTTAAAAAATAAATAGATTTCTCACATGTTTTTTACAGAGGTTGACGGTTAATCGAGTTTCTACTGTACTTTGTTAAAATGGTATAAGAAATACTTCTTTCAAATGTCAGACATATTGGTTTGGAATTCATATTGCTTATCTACATTATACAGGTGTGAGGAAAGTACTGATAATTTTTCCGCACACTTCGACACTATAAAAATACTGCATAAACAAATAAATTCATTCAAGTGAAAGGTTAATAACGTTTATAAAAGATGAAATATAACTCAAACCAAAAAAGTTTACAATAAGTGCTCAAAATTGCCTTCATCGGCTACGATACATTTTTTCAGTCGTTTGCAGATGTTGTCGACGATGCTCGCACACGTTTCCACAGTAATTTCATCCCAGTCGCGCGTCAGAGCACTTTTAAGCGCGTCTACGGTAAGGGTCGTGTAGCGGAGATTTTTTCCTTCAGGATGAACCACGCGGAGTAATCCATTGGGTTCATTCGCTGGTTTGAAACCAGTCGCTCGAACAATGTCGGCCGTCTTCATTCCCGACTTTTGCAACTTGACGACTGTGATACGTTCACTTTAACGAAGCATAACGTAAGCACAACTGAACATAAACAATAACTAAAGCTCATTCAGGACCAAAATGAAACAACGAATTCAATAAGATCATCGGAATTAACAATGAAACATTATGCCAACGCCAAAAATAGCAAAATACAAAAATATCAAAACTTTCCTCGCATACTGCATAAATAAGAGCAGAGAGGAACGTTTCAATTGCTAATTTGTTACACTTATCGTAAAATTTGCGATGCAGATTTGCGTGACGGTCCCCGTTTTGAAATCTTTCACACAAGGTGATATTATTAAGCAATTTTATGAAGCGTTATTACTATGCAACGTGTTAACATTTTCACTACGACACGCGTATATATACTCATACACATTTTCCTTACTTTAACACATTTACCGTTTTACTAAACCGATCTAACATAGAATTCATCGTCTCACGTAACGTACCAAATGCAAACAGCTGAATATCGGTAACTGTTGCAGTGATCGCATATTTTTATCGAGTATCTATGCGAACGAAATAACGGGCATAACGCTACAGCAAGTCACAGCGATCGACGTGTGAATATCGCACGGTACATGTCGATAATTCCGTACTAGAAAGCGCCGCAAGGATTAACGTACGATTTCTTCCCACCAATTCGTTACGTTCTACGACAAATTTTAACCGCTGTGCGTTTTACTCGATGAAATGGCGTTCACGTCGTAGCTATCCAGTTCGGTGACAGCGTATTCGCAAGAAACATTCGTTGCCCGTTTAGCTAATTCATAGTGATCAATGACGAAGCCGTATCGAAAGGGGTGACTTCAATGATCGAGCAAATCTCCTTGTCAGCGAGTAACTTTTATTTATCTCGAAGGGCTTCAAGTCTCGTTGTAAATTTGTTCCGAGTAAACGTATCTTTGCCTGGAAATAACGCGAATTTCTGAAATATTTAAATCGGGATACAATCACGGGGAACGGAGGCAACTTAGTCGATAGAAAAATAGAGGGTGCTTCGAGAGTACCTGAAAAAGGTATTAGCGATGCATCGTACGGTAGGAAATAACAGCGAGGCTCTGGAATATTCATAGCTCGGTAGAATCGGGAGGACGTACCCAGACAGAAATTGTAAGCCGAGTTTCCACGTAACGTGACGTGGGAGCCGACGTCGCGCGTGTTGCGACGCAAAAGGTACATCGTTACGCGGAGCCATAAATCATATCGATAGCGACCTACAAGCGTTTTCATCCTTCGTGCACCGGCCGCCCGGTGTATTCGTGGCTAATCTACTTCGATATGCGCGCATACGGACAGGTACGGCCTGTACCTGTCGATCGGCAGTGGTTACGATTCGCTTTACATCTAGCCCAGCTTTCTCCTTATTTCTTTCGGAGTTATAGGAGCCCATCGTTCCGTAGACAATCCTTTTTTTTCCTCCCCGCCGAAGGAAGAGTCCCGGATTAAAATTGCAGGAGCGATTTCGCGAACTCACGATATCGGCGAAAATGCCAGTCGAGGCTCTAATCATGGCGGATACGCGCCGCGGTAGCCGGCTACCACGTCTTACCCCTTAACTCGGGACTCTCATTACCCTAATGTTCCACCAATCATGGCCTCCCTTCGCTCGTCCGCATCCCTCTTTAAGCGTGCATTTTTTTTCCCTATCGTGCAAACCGACGCGAAAATCGAATATCGAATATCGAATATATGTTGAATACCTAGTCGAAACCGTTATCTTATTTTCGAACGAGCGCTGTACTTCTTCTATCTTTCTGCCTGCCGAATATTTTGTACGCTTAACCTTTCAACCCTTTTGATTCACTCCTGACGCACCCTCACGGATTCGCGCATTACAAATGTCCAGTCCGTCGTCCTTTGAACGGAACTTTGCTGCTACTTCCGCTTCATCCCTTAAATTTAATTTATCTAAAAACCTGGGTTTCCTAACTTCTACAGATCCTTCCGCTCCAGAAGAATTATTTCAAACTCCGGTCAGTAAAGATCCCGATTTTCTGCAAACGTACAATATACTATGTGTGAGTCAGAGTCGTAGGACATCTTCGAAATAATTATATTGGTTATTGGTAATTTTAAGTAAGAAGTAACTTCGTGTTTTATAGTTAATAAAGTAGTGACTTTTACTAACACCGAAGGATTTTTCCTTTGAACCAAGAATCCAACACAAATGCAGAGACAATCGGAGAATCATCGGCGCATTTGAACTATCTGCCAATGTTTCCGATTTCGAGAAGTAATCTTTAACATATTTGCAAAATAAAACATAATACAGTTTAGCAACCTCGAACATCCCTCTTCGTTCCTTCTTGAAAAGACACAAGGTCTACTCTCGCGTACTTGTACTTGGCCTGAGAGAAGACCTTGACCCTCGAGACTTACTAAAACTTACGCGATTCATTCGATTCGTTAGCAATTAAGTCTTCCTGTTTTTATTAACACGTTAAGATCGCTGCGTCATTAGAATTTAAATTACAATGTTTCGTTTGAAGTTGCGTCAGTTATGTTACTACGTTATTCCTGATCGCGGACTCTCGCTATTATGCCTTTATCTACACGCGATGCGTGTTCATTGCGTACGGTGTCTCGCTTGACACCCTTTCGATTAACATCCAGTGTTTTCAAGGAACCTGACCCCTACGTTGCGCGTGAACTTATCGTATTATCTTACTTGCTAACGTATGGTCTCGAGATTAGGGTATCGAGTGAAGCTCTTAACTCTTTTGATACGGCTTCATCTTTGGCCACTATGTCTCCGCTGCATGGACGTTTTTCTCGCGAATACGCTGTTACCGAACGGGACAGCCACAAGACGAACGCCATTTCACCGGATAAGGAAGATAACGGTTAAATTTTGCCGCGCAATGTAATTGGCGGGAAGAAATCGTACTTTAATCCTTTGATTGTAACACACTCTCACACGGAACCAGTAATATGTACGATCCGATATTTGCATGTATGTCGCAGCGACTGACTGTTGCGCATCGTTGTGCTCATTATTTCGATCGCGTAGGTATGCAATTAACGGGCGAACACTGTAACAGTTACGAAAATTCAGCTATTTGCAGTTGCTACGTTACGCAAAACGATCAATTCTATGTTACATCGGTTTAGTAATATAGTAAATGTGTTAGAGTAATCAAAAATCAGAGAGCATGTATATACGCTTTTCGGTAACAGTCTACGATGTGATCTACAAGAAAGTTTACACTCTACGGTGTGATTTACCCGAAAATGTACAGTCTACGGTGTATTCTACTGGAAAATTTAGTATTATATTATTTTACGCATTTATTCGTATGGAATACATACTTTTATTGCAGAGATCTCTTTCTTTGGGGTAGCCAAACAGGAGCTCCCTTCCCCTCACGGGCTCTTCTGGGTCGCTGTTTGCCGGGCCTGGTATAGGTATTGTACGTGATTCGTGAAATACATATTAAAGTACATGGAATTTCCAAAGATAAGCTGTAGATACTTATATATTCAGTACATAACTAGGTCGCATAATTACTAAGTTATTATGATCTATTAGTCTCTTTACCGGTGGATTGATTTTTCCCGATCATACTGTAGACTGTTTCCAAAATACTAACATCATCCAAATTTAAGAATCGCACTTGGGCTCCAAAATATTGCGAACGTACTATTCCCATTTTTGTTTTAGAATTAGATGCCCATTCGTCCATCTTCAAAAGTTTCCAAATTTCACTCAACGCCATCGCTCAAACTTCATGCAAATTCGCAACTTTCGAAGACGAACAGCTGACGCTTGGCAGCAGTCGAGGAGGGGGTCGTTACATTACAAATGCCCGAGTGCGGACCTCTTTTTTACGAGCACCTTTCGCTCGCAAATGAGAGCGGCTCATCGCTTTTTTTTTGTTGCAATGAGTCGATTACATATCGAATCTTCCGCTTTACGAGGCTAGATTTACAAAGTGTACACCCGACCTCGCCTAGAAACACGGTCTTTTGCGCCGTTCAAACGTTGCAACGGTCCATCGAAGTCTTTAACAGGGTACTTCGCGAAATAGCCGAAGAAACGCTCTTTAGCATACCGGGAGGGCCAACCGTTAAGGCGGTCGTTAAGTTTATGGGGGAGCGCGAGATGCGAGAGGTTGGCAATTAGATGCCTTCTGTGAACACTGTGATCTTCGCCACGCGAAAGAAAACGACCGTGTACGGGGAGCTCTTTGAGAGAGAGAGAGAGAGAGAGAGAGAGAGAAGAGGGAGGAGAGTCTCTTTAGAGAATGCGTTGTTACGCGCGTGGAAATTGAAATATGAAATATTATTATTAATTCCCAGGGTACTTTTTTATTCTTTAAAAGAGATACAATGACACGCCGCTGAAAGTCAGTTATCGAAGAGCTTACTTTAAAACTACCTTACATCCAAATTGAAAGAATACTGTTATTACATGTTAGATAGGTATTTGCACACTTCCGGAGAATTTATTTCATAAGTATATTAGAACAAGGATTAAAGAAAATTCATATTATACGCTGGTAAGTTATTTATAATTCTCCTAAATTTTGACCTTTACTTTTATTCAAATGAATTTCCGAACGCGCGATTATTTTCGATACCTCACAAGTTTCAATTTTTCAATTTCAACTTTCCATTCCAATAGGGCATCGTTTAAGTACTATTATTCTTCCAGCGTGTTGCAAAGATACATATAACAGAGCGCCGATACACATCGTAATTTTCCCGAAGTCTCATTTATCGAATCGCAGACATTTTGAAAACAAACTCTTCGATAATTCCCGAGGGAAACAATAATATCATACCAAAAGTGGTAGATCCGAGACAATTACGCGCTATTAAAAATTTAAAACCCGGCGATCGTGTAGCGACTCAACCATTTTTTTTATCACCTACCACATCGTGGAAATGGATCTGTAACGCGTAACGAAGAGCCCGCTGATAAATACATGGGTTCGGAAGCGTATCGTGGCCGATCTAATTGCCGGTACGCTCGAGTGTTTATAACTTAGTCTCACTCGAAAGATGACATTCCATCTTGGACGTGGCCATGAATTTTTCATGTCGACCGCCCTGTACTTATATCTTCGATACATAAGTGTCACCGTTCGATGTAATCTCGAAAAGTGGCCAATCGATCGCGATCGACGAGCATGCGAGGCGGAGATAAAAAAAAAGGAAACGATCCTGCGGCTTTCGGCGAGATCGTCGGGTAGCCGCGGTACCGGGAATAATTGATCGCGCAATTTCAGTGATCTTGCGCAACGATTACGAGAATCTAAAAAAAAAGAAACGTAGCGGTAAGAGGAGAGAGAGAGGTTAGGTTAGGGAAAAAGGGGGGGAGGGGGACTTTCTAGCCGCGCGATGAAAATGGCGCCGGTAGAGAAGAACCGAAGGCAACTATGGAATACCCGGAGAGCAGCCAACCACTTATCATTAGCCGCATCTTCGACCGAGCAGTCGGGGTAATTGTTTCCTCCGGTTTATAGTTTTATTCCGACTCACCGGCGCGATGATATCTCGGCTCGTTTTACATTCCTCGAGGCAATATCGAAGCATCATGGCCGGCTACTTTTCTGCCTCTCCTCGCCCTCGGTCCACCTTCCACTTTTATCTTTCTCGCGCGTACTTTTCCGATTCCTCGTTATCGTTAGCGAATCATTTTCATTGCTTCCACGAAGGAGGAGTCGGTATACGTGAAAATTCGTTAATGAATCTGCTACGACTAAGCGATGCGTCTTGGATTGTTCTTCTACCTCCCTTTCCGTTTTGCTTTGTTGCGCTTTACATTCGTCGCGTGTCTCTGTCTCGTGTATATCTTTCTGGTTTCTCCTGGTTGGACGTTAATACTGTTACGGCTGGTACGCGTACGCGAAAGTAAAGTGGGCATATTATAAAAGGATAGTTTATTAACAGGACATAGAATACTTCGAATGACAGTGAGATTTCTTAAAGGCTCTAGTAATTTCGTGGTTAAAATGTTACTTCGCTCTTCGCACGATGTAGGAGATCTGAGGATGTTCTTAGTTAAGATTTTAAGGATGTTCTGTGTTAAGACTTTTAGTACATTTTGCCGATGGAGAGGATTGGTAGGTTGTAGGAAATCTATTATCAGGCGAGAAGGGATGTAGAATGAATGGCGAATACGTTATTTTGATGGAAAGTAAAAGAGGGGAAAGCTAGGATTTTTGACGTTGGACTAAGCGATAACATCAAGTGTGTTCATCACAAGGGCTGTGTTTATTATATGGATATGATTAGTATAACCTAAATTGAAGTAAGTAACAATTGTATTTTGTAAAATGAAAAAGGAAGATAATTCAATAATCAAATTAAATCACAAACACTCAAATGGCGATGTAAAAATGGTGTAGGGGTATTGCTTTTATATTATCTGAATTGCCAAGTTTATTTTATAAGTTCGACGCTGTCGGTTCCCAGAGAGCTAAAAGTGCCAATTGTTCCTAAATCCGGGACGATTGCATTATGTGTTATGGCGCGCTTCTTCGTCTCCTTTAGGATTTCGTCGTCTCGGTCTATCCTTTTTCATTTTCCTCGAATCTACATCGAATATTACTCACGCGTTCCGTTACACCTGGGACGAAGAAATCGGTACTCATAATAATCACGAATGAAACTGGTATGATTATGCGATGCATAATTCCCTGCTCTCTTTCTTCGTTACGCTTCACCTTTTTTCGTCTTCGTCGTGTACGTATTTCCGGTGCATCGACATAGGACATTAGCCGTAATTTTTCATTGCTTCGAGGGTGAAGAAATCAGTTAATAATCAAGAATGACTCGGGTACAATTAAGCGATGGGTTCCATTTCTGTCTCTCTTTCTGTATCTCTTTTTCTACCCATTTCCATCCTTCTCGTATCTTCCTCGCAGATGCATTTCAGTTTCTTCGGCGTAGAATCATAGCTATTACTTCTACGTCAAAGAAATAAATTAGTATCCTTAAAAATCGCGAATGATCCCGGTACGATTAAGTGATACATCGTCCACTGCTTTTTTTTGCATTCTTATCAACTGCATTCATCATTTTCTTAATATACATATGTAATGAAAACGCATAAAAGCGTTTCTTTAAATTAAACGTGCCCGCGCACTCGCCTCATTGGCACGATTGCCAATTATAGACAATGATAGGGACATAGAGAAATGGGACATACATTGGATAACGGGTTAGAATAGAGCACATGGCAAAACAGAATCAAGACTACAAAAGGAAAGAAATAAACTTTAATGTCGATTCTCTTTGTCACACAAACGCAGTAGTGTTTATTTGACGACGTAAAATCCCTAAATCAGAAATATTAACATTATACATATATGTTACTTCTGTATCTTCGTTATAAAGAAACAGCTATTATTTTTCTTTCTTCCGTGACAAACGAATTCGCACTGACGATAATAACGCACGAATCTTGTACAGATAACTATCAACACTAGAACTGTCACACCGGTCATTTCGACTGGTTTGCAATTTTTGTTTAAGACTACTCTAACTTACCATTTTTAAGTATATGAACGAAAATTTATTTCTAAGTAGTGCGAATATGTATAATTTTAAGCAAATACTTTGGAACTATATAAAAATTGGTAAAATTGGTTTAAAAAATGGTAGAAATACGTATACGTATTTATATACATTAATCGTCGGTAGTTCTAGTGTTAAATAAAATAGTTTTATATTCTCTGTCTCTCTTCTTTTCAATTAACCTATTCCACTCACTTTCCTCGTCATTTCTCGTTAGCTACTCTTCTTCCCTTCTACCACATAGGGAATTCGTATCGGTAAACCGCTTCTTCGGGTTTCTTCGATTCTTTCCACCTTCTCCTCGCACCCTCTACGCAGATAACACTTCCATTTCTTTGCCATCGAACGTTTCACTCGTTTTCATTCCATCCACGTCGTAGGCATTCGTATTCAGAAAAATCGTGCGCGAATCCGTTAAGATTAAGCGATACATCATCCAAAGTGGAACACGGCTACCCATATTTACGCGAGTCTGAGTTCGAGTTGAGGAACGAGCAAAATGGGATTCCCCATCGGATAGCGCGCCATCTTCGCGAAAAGGGGGTTGGCAGCAATGGTACCATTAACCTCGCCTAGTCGGCCGATATGGAAATATCTGAGACGCGTATAATAACACGGCATCGGGAGCGGTTCTTTGGTAAACGGCGACGAAGGAGCTGGTCGCAAAGTATTTTCGTGGAAACCTGGAGGACCTGGACGGGTGGTAGTGGTGGTGGTGGTGGTGGCGGTGGTCGTGGTCGCGGCATGTGCTCGTTTTGCTTGGAAATTAAGAGTCTCGCGTACGAGGGCGGCGCTGGAAACGGGGCCTATCGTTTAAGCCGGATCTCCATGCGAGATTACTGCCCCCGGGGGTGGCAGCGACGACGGCAGCGATGGAGGTGGTGGTGCTTGGTGCCGATATTGGTAGTTGTAGTAGTTCACTCGAAAGGCGGGCCCTTAGGGCTCTCCACCCATTCATAATCTACGAGGCTGGTTGATGTAGCGGATTGACGTCATCGTGCATAAAAGTCGGAAATTGTCGGTCCAATGGCGACGCGGCTAAAACTACCGTCGAAAAGAGGAAGCGATTGGATTTATTTCAAAGCGAATCGATAGTTTCGAATTAAATCGTGGGACGATGATAGCGAACAAATTTGGATTTTTTTCGGTCGGTGGCAGCAGTAGTGGAACGAACGCGAGGTTAATTTTGCGCTATCAGTATTCATTCGAGTGGATTCGACTTGAATGTACTTTGACTATATGAATGTATTCGACTTGAATGTTTCCTAGAATTGGAAAACTGGCTGTCCATAAGAATCTTATGGACGCGAAGTTCTTCTTTTGACAGTGAATCGTTCGAGAGATTTTCTTAATGGCCATTTCGTCAAATAGTTAAAAGGACTCAATGACATACTCACTACAAAGATTGAGGAAACACTAGACTTTGTTAGTCTCTGCTAAAAATATAATATTATTAGATATTATTTAAAAATTTGATAATATGCTTTTAGCATTTTCGTTGAACGGAAGTTTTCAATAATGTTACTCGTTTCTTAATATCGATTTTCGTTATTCTCGACCCTTCTACCTCCGAATATAAATGCGATAATATAATTTATTTTGCATAAATATTCCCAAGTTAGCGATAAAGAGTCAAACAACTTTGTTTGCGAACAGCGTAAACTGCCGTTTTTTATTTTCGACTTCTCCGTTCCCAACACTGCTTTTATATTGTTGTTTTGTACAAATTTTTCGATTCTTTAACTTATGCCGCTCCGTGGATATAACAGTAAAAATCCAAAACCGAGAATTTGTTAGCTAATTATATCATATTATTAAATAAAATTATACATATTCTCTGTGTTATTAAAAAGGTTGTTTCAATACAGAATTTGAAAATTGCTCAACTACCGAATTTATATTTCACACAGAGTGAATTCTAGGCCAAAATTTTGCGTCGTGTCTCAATCTCCATGGCGCTACGATTATTGACAAATGCGCATCGATGCTCTTCCAACCTGTAATCGCACTTTTTATAAAAACAAAGTGACAGATCCACCCAATTCCTAGATTCACCCTGTACAATGAACACCGTTCGTAACAATATCGCGGTACGACTATGCAAAAAGAAAATAAATAATAAATTAAACGCTCCAAACACGCAATAGAAAAAATGCCATTCATGGATAAACAAAAATTGTCGAAAAATATTATTCGCGAACATGGATAATATGTATATTCGATTCGCCACAACCATTTGTAGAGATCGATGGAGCTCGTGGATCATTCATCGAATACCGTTTAGAATTCAGGCACCGATGTCATGAACGTATCTATCGCGCACATTTGAAAAACCGTGAAAAGGAGGGCGGGGGGGGGTGTTGAGGGGGGCAGGAAGGGGGAAAGAATGCACGCGTGGACGTGAATGCACCGTTACCGGTAAACGCGTGCCACCCCCTGAATCTCGAGGGGTGTGTCGTGGGCGTGAGGGTTGCAGCTGCACTCGTGGTCTGCACGCGTCTTGTATATCGTTTGTCGTGTCACGCGTACACCCGTATAAATTCGTACGACGGACCCGCCGGATATACAAACACGGAAAAAAAAGTTTTGCCAGCGGAACGCGGCAAAAGCAGTTGCAATTTTTAACGAAACTCACGAGTTTCGAAGCGTTTCGTCGGACAGAATAATACGATCGAGCACTATTATCCGATTACCCGATTACAGACATCTGGATTATGCGAATATCTCAGAGGGGCGTATACCCCACTGGTTGTATCTTCGCTGTGACCCCCACCCCCCATCACTCACCCTTAATATGTAATTGATAAACTTTTCTTTGAATTCGATCGATTACGTCGAGAATTTTACCACAGTTGTCAACGATTTCTGTACTTTACAATAGAATCAATGTTGCATTTCTATTGAAAGTGATAAGTAAGAATAATCGGAAAGGTACTGTCGAATTTCAGAAATACGATGTATGCGAGAATGAGGAATAGTCGGATTAGAATCAAGGAACAGAGTGGTACGAAATACAAATTTTAAATGTAGCATAAGTAGCTATGATGTGAATTTTTTTTACCGTTTATCGCATTGCTTCGGATTAGTTACATTGATGAGAATAATTTAATAACGTAGAACGGGTAATCGAAAAAATTTTCCCACGGAGGTAGTTGACCAGCCATGTCGGATCACTGGGAATATTAGATAATGGATCATCGCATCATCGGAATTGAACTGCATTCGATTCTCCGTCTAATGAAACAAGTGTTATCTAAAATTATTCGTATACCACCGAGGTTTTACCGTCGTTATAATTATTACTCAAACAAGCTGATTTCTAAAGAGATCTTTTGATAGGATTCCATTTTTTGATACGTCGAACAAAATAAACAATTAGCCGTTCGCTCGCCAAATCGATTAACTCCATAAAACAAAGAGTCGAGAAATATGATGAAATAATAGTTAGTCATGTAGTTTGCTTTAACTTTGAAGAGGCGGCACTAAACAATGCAGTGTTATCATTAAGCACATGCTGCTGCATCTCAATAGCATTATTGCAACGATTTACATTAGAGTACGGAATTAATTAGAATGGCTTCTGAAAAAAATTATTTATTATTTGACGGCCAAAAAGATATTGCCGTTTAATGATGTCAATCACTATTATTTGGGTAATTTATTATAAATATAAAAAGTTATGAACAAATCAAGTGTTTTGACACTTACATTTAAAGTATTTCAAAACGGGAAGTAAAATCGAACGGCTCAAATGTACTTTCATATTTTTCCTCGCCAAAGACGGCGAAATCGGAAATTTCAAGCTGACTTCGTAAACGTACATACACACGTCCCGTCGTATCGTCGCAGTTGCGTTTTTCTTAATTGCATTCATATTTCCATCGACGTTCTTCTGGTAGTGACACGCGTACAGACGCGCACGTGATCGACGCCGAGAACACAATGGCACACGGTCAACGATTGACTGACACATGGGCCAGAAGACTCGGGGGTAACACACCCCCAAAAATCTCGAGATCTGCGCCGTGCCACGGGCATGCTGGGAGAGAGAGAGAGAGCCGTTGACACCCACCGAAAGCGGCCTCTCGCTTCTGCCGAATAATAAAGCGCCGACATCTAACAAACGAGCCCTAAAAGAAGAATAACGAATGCCCGAGAGCCACCCCATTAGGTATAGAATCACCTATTAGCGGGGCCAAGGAGGGAGGAGCGGGTTTTTCGGATGCCGGTAAAAGGGTCTCCGGTGACAGGAAAGAGGCAAACGAGAAAGTGTGCTCCGTTTTCAAGGGACTTCCGGTTCCTTCGGGTGCACCTTGAAGGACTCACGATTCGAGGAACGCTTATACCATTCTGCGAATCTTAGGAGTATTCCCGATTTCCTTATTATTTCCTTGTTATTTACCGCGGCGAGTGAAATTTATTAGCGAGTTCACTCGTCGGAGAGTAAACTCCGTCGTTCGTAGACACTAGGAGAATTCAGACGCAACGACTAGCGAGTGAAGTCATTGGGGAACAAAATTGGCTATTTATTGACATTAGACGAGTTTAATGAGAAAACTTGCTGATAAATCAATTCTGTCATTCATCGTTACCTACTAGACGAGTTTAGGCGTAGATAGTAGGGAATGAATTCGCTGGTGAATAAATGTGGTTGCTCGTTGATACTGGGAGAGGTCAGACGCAATGGGAAATATTAAATTGATTCTGCGTCTTAGGAATGCTTGTTCATACTTCTTAACATTTAATTTATTTGCCATAGCGATGGAAATGTGGGGTGCGTGTAGTAGTAAATATGGCAATTCACTTGTTATTCACGAATTTTATTAGAAGTTAGAAACAATCGTAATAATTATGCGCGATAAGATTCACGTCGTAATCGATTGAATTCGAAGAATTTTGGTAAATCTGCATACATTTTCTTACATCTTATCAATTACTCGCCGTGTTAACGGAATTTTTCCGTTACAATAGAAAATTGAATACGTAAATTACATTTTATTCGAACAACCCAAAGTTCGATTCCAGGAACGCAGATCCGATTCTGAGAATGTGACGACTAAGAATATCACTGAATTTTCTGCGATCATCCATTATCCACGATAATGACGGAAATTTGGTGTTGCGTCGGTGAATTTAATATGTCCATTATTTTTTATTTGGCACTATACGAGATCGTTGCGCGTGCCCTAAGGACAACCACTTACCTAGCCGTGAGCGGATCCGAATTTGGAAATAATCGGCGTTCTGCCAATACAAATTCTAATACGCGCAGGCGGGTGGCGGTAATGACTACAATCAACCGGCACGGTACAACGTTATCCGATCGGATCGCAAAATGGGCACGTTGGTGTTTTCCAAACACGCGTATACGATTGCGGTGCGCATTATTTTTCGGCAGATGGCACGTCAAAAAAAAGCCACGTGTGACGCTAATAATCATAGAAATTCGCTGCTGTGCAATTCAAGGATCGCGTGGTTGCGCCCTTTCGAGCACCGTTTTTTAGTCCACGCGATTGTGACGAAAAACAGCGTGACACATTTTACGTTTTGGGAATAGCACTGAATCGGCGTTTATAACGGGGTTTATACAGAGCGAGTTTACTCGCTTTTCGCTGTGTCTAACAATAAGCTCGCCAAGTCTCGTTCCTCGTTGTATCTAAACTCTCCGAGAGTATCTAATATCAATCAATAATCGCATTCATTCGTTAACGAGTTTACTCGGTAGTAGTTGCAACTAAACTTGCCTATTATCAATGTATGACCGAATTCGTTACCAGCGTGTTTACTCATTACTCACTGCAACTAAACTCTCTTAGTATCAATGAACGACTACATTTTTTCATCAGCGAGTTTACTCGCTACTCGTCGCAATGGAAGTGTTGTAATATCAACAAATGATTCCATTTGTTCGTCAGCGCGTTTACCTGCTACTCACTAACCCAGTCCGCTCGAGAACCGGTAAAATTTATTCTCTCCTCGCTGATTGCGAGCGAGTGAAACTGAGAACCGGTCAATTCCATCCGCTTCTTGCCCAGCGAGTGAAATTGAGAATTAGTCAGCTTTACTCGCTCCTTGCCGGTCGAGTGAAATCGAGATCCGGTCAACATCACTTCCTACTCGCCGACCTTTTTCCACGAATCTTTTAGGTTACAAAGCTCAAAGAGCTTCCAGAGGTGTATAAAAATACGCGTTACAACAGAAGCAGTCAACCCGCCACGCGACAAAGTTGACCTAATGAACTCGCCACTCGCGCTCTCATCACCGAACAAACTCCCATGTAAACAACGCCTTCAGCGCCTTTCGAATCCGGATAGCGGATTTAGGACAATTATTGACCCGGTAAGGCGATATACGTTTCCTGTAGGACGGAAACTTTCCACGCCTACCGAATCCGCTTTTCCGAACTGGTCCCCTTGCGATTTTATTATTGTGTCTCCTCTTCCGGCAGGTACGTCAACTAGTTGCGAGTCGGAATCTTATGTTACTACCCTGTTACGGTTTTTCGTATTTTTCGGAAAGGAACCAAGGAAATCCGTCACAATGACGGCGAGGCTAGACGCTGGCCACGGAAATGTGGGATTACAATAGGACACAGTGTGCTACATGCTCGCTCGTTGGAATTCAATGGGAATTGTTAGCCACCGAAAGGTTACTAGTTTCGATCTTTAAGACACCAATACCGTTCTTCGGGACTTTGAAATGTGCCGCTGTATTCACGGTTTTCTTGAAATTGTACCGTTGCGTGTATCACTTGCTATTTTCGATCAAATTCATAAACATTGGTGGGAGATGAATTTTTAGATTTCAGCGGAATATGGATTCATATTTATTTTTTTATTCATTAAGTTAAGGTAAAAACATCGAATTGTTAGGGAATAACACTTCAAAAAATTCAAAGCATCTACAGTGAACTGTTACTTGTACTAACAGTGAGCTTCCGCTTTCCTGTAAAATTATGCGAACGCACACGGTTTTATTTAATTCATTCAAATCACATGCATAATCTTATTGGAACACATTATAATTTAATGAAAGACCGCAAAAGGTAATTGTCCCATGCGGGTAAAATATTTTCAACTACGTTGACTAATATCGTAAATTATAATGTGTAGTATATATAGTAAAATTAAACAATCTAAATTCGATGATAGTGGTAAGGTTTTTGGAATGAAGATCTGGTAATCTAATTCTTACCGCTTTGTAAATTGATTTGTTTTCCTTCATTCCACAAAGTTTCTTTACAAATCCTACAAAATTTAATTACAAATTTAATTAAGATACTAATTTTGTGACTCGTGTTTTAAAGCTGAGCCTTCCTTCTCGTCAGCTGGATGAAAAGGATAAGTCACTACGAAACTAAAAAAAAATATCGTTTGTTCTCTATTTGCATGATCTTGCAAAATCCTTCTATCTCGTGCCCTCTCACTTGTGTGTCTGTCCTCGCGGAACGCACAGTTTCGTTTAAATCTTTATAAACCTGCCAATATTCCCCATTTCCGCTTCGGGATTGGTTTAAATAGTTCGTGAAACCACATGCCACGTGGAACTGGGAAACTTGAAACAAGTTTTTTGAAAAAAAATTGAAAAAATTCAATTTTCTGTTCTTTACATCATTTCATAGATCACGTGAAATCGCGAATCAATGACAATCTTCGATCTGATGTATAAATTAAGTATTTTGAAAAATCAATGCTTGACGGATAAAATCAAAAAGTTTTTTATTTTGTCGTTAAATGTTATGATAATGTCAAATGTAAGTAACTATCAAGATACGCCGCAGGTAATAAAAATTAAATAATCGAGTAAAGTTATGTAATTGAAAATAGAAGATAACTTATTATGCTTGATCGAAACTAATTTGTGATTCGTCAGCGAATCACCAATGCTTGATCAAGCCTCTGAATGGGCGATCACACTATTGCTTGATTATAGTCTTTCAATTTGCCGATAACACCATTGCCTGACCAAATCTTTTATTTATAATTTATAATCCCCGTCCTTAGACAGGAATTCTATTCTCGGGTACTTTGGGAATTATTGGTATATCACACCTTTGTGTGCAGATGGCAAACTTTCCCTTTTTGCCTAAAATAATTAAATCTGATATCTCGGAGTAGAACGCTCGAACAAGTTTTGTTTTGTCACTGACAAAGGCCGTAAACCATAAATATTATGTTCCTGGTATCAAAGGCCCAAAAATCTACGAAGCCCGGGCATACTTTATTGATTCGTCGCGATTCATTATATTTATTATAAATGAGTTTTATTTCACAGAAATGTACAATCAAACAATCCTACAGAGACTAGTTTTCGACGAAACCGATCATTTCACCTCGTGAGGATCATCCAATCATCAAAATTCCCCCTTCCCATTACACAATGACTCCTACTAGAAATCAATAAAATAAAACAGTTGCACTAAGCCCAATCTTTGTTAATTGCATCTTCACAAAATTTTACCATAATGAAGCAAAACGAAAGTTAGTTTCGAAATCTTAAAAGAAACAAATCAATTTATCTAAGCTTCTTTCACACTAGGTTTACGGGCGTTTCTACGAGTATTTCTACGAGCACCCGTCAAATTGACGGGCAAACGAAAATACACATTTTCTTTAAAGAACCGATTTATTCAATTTAAGTCTGAATTAATTTACGATGTAAAATGGTTCAAATTAATGCTATGTTTTTTTGGGATATTTCATTTCAAAATTTGGAATCCGTCAAATTGACGGGTTTCGTAAACCTATATTGTTAGAAAGAAGTGTAAATTTCTCAATTAACGTGAAAAAAACAACTTTAAATACCTCTAAGATGCATTATGACAAACAATTTACTTATCACAGTACATTACGAACGCAGGATTAATATCTGATATAAGGCTAGCATAATTTCTTGCACAAGTACATGCGAATACTTGTTCTCCTGGATAATGAAATCGCAATTTCGACATCGTCATTGTTTCCCGCTACCGCGACGTAACCGTGTAATTAGCCACGCAGGAAGGACGTATCACACGCGAATAGACACGCATCGTTCATTTGACGGGACACGGTCTATCGTAGACTCATTATCTACGGATACACCCACGATCACGAATATTTGTCCATTTGAATATTTTCGTTCGTACACGTCGTACGCGATTCTCTCGAGCATGCATGAAAGAAAAAGAATGGTTCTACCTATACATGAACTTGCAATGCTTACCGCATTTTGTTACGAAGCGTGGAAGTTATCGGCAAATTAGAACGATAAAAAAAACGATGCTTTGAAAATGCGATAGAGCAGAAACACCTCAAAAGCTGCTTTTTATAAAACTGCGAAACTATTTATTTCACATTATCACAGAATTAGTTAAATTTTTCCTATTTCCCTATTTCTATAGATACTGAAAAATATCATGGGACAAAATTAAATGATGTTAAACGCTGCATATTCTCATCAAACTTTTACGCATTTTTGTGCATCGGTGCAGTTGCAAGGTGTAATTGCACTTTACTTTTTAAGTAAAACTCTAATTTTGAATACATTAATCGGTGCAGTTTTTCTCCGTCTACAAAACAGTTTAATAATGTTATGTTCGAAAAGTGTTAATTTTGGTGTTATTTTAATTTCAAGTATTCTGAATCGGATTTCTCTATCTCCAATCCAATTCAGTTCCGTGGGGACACCCTGTATAATCAGTAGTTAAAATAACAGCATTATTATGTTTACTGTCTTGTTAAAAATTGTCGCCGAATTTTAACCGGTATATCATACGACCAGATAATAACGCCGTTATTTTAACTACTGATAATATAAATAGGTATAATATTTTATATATATTTGGTAACGATTTACAAATTTAAGAAGTACGACTAAACCTTGTAATTCTTGCATAACGCATTTGATACAAAAACCAGTCATTCCGACTGGTCTGGTAGAAACAGATACACATTAATTATCGGTAGTCGTAGTGTCAAACGTTTTCCTCCGTTAGTAATTTGATAGTAACGGTCGCTGGAAATTTATTTAAAAAATTCTTAAATACGTATGCATGCTCAATGTTAAGCTATGTCTGTTGATATCTGCTTTTATTGCAATCGCGGTCACGACAAAAATAGACCCGGACATAGTGGGTAAGCGCAACCACAATATTTTGTTTGGCGTACACCTGCAACTGCATGTGCACCCGCTGGAGAAAAATGCTAACGTCTGCCTCGTTACGTTTCTTGCAACGCGACGCTTATTACGTGGACGACGAGCCTTTGCCATCTCCCAGTTTTTCCAAGAGCGCAATTTTGCGCGTCGAAAGAGACTCCAGTTTTCCTGGTTCATTTGCGCCTGTAAACGCTCGCAATTTTGCTAAACCGCCTCGTTGTTCGTCGAAGACAGTGGGAACAAAATTAAGTTGTATGCACGTTAATGAGCATTTTGCATACAAGCACCGTATATATGGGGTGTCTTATTTTAATTATGGCGGTTTTACATCACACCGAATAATAATAATACGAATAATAATAATACTAATAATAATACTTTTGATAAAACTTGTCGAGCTTCAAGGGACGTGTAGTCTAATGTGTGTTAATTCGTAAAGCTTCTAACCGGAAATGATAGCGAAAGGTAAAGAAAAGTATCAACTTATTTGCTTGTAAATGTGTCCAAATAGCAGATGAGCCTCGTCAGTGGTTATATATTTTTAAACAAATAAATGTATACATTATGGGGGTTCAACAATTTTTTGCACAACAGGCTAATGCAAAACTACATATTTGTAGCATGTATAATTATCAGAATTGATAGCAATAACTAAAGTTTCATTATAATAAACGGATTATTTTAAGTAATTTTATATGATGCTATTTCGGAACTCACCAATTATTACAACTAGACTCCGGGCGATAATGATATATTACATGTATAATATTATATTATACAGGCAATATAATATATTAAATGTATACTTCACGCATGTTTATCGCATTCGTCTCACAAAATCTGTTTGAAGTTAGTATACCAATAATACATTTTGCATAAACATCGGGAGTCGAGTTATAACAATAACCGATTGATAACATTATCCGTGGACTGTACTGCATTTCACTTTCGACGACAAACTTCCAGTACGCGTTGAGCGGGATTCAGGGGAGAAACGGAAAGAAGTCGGGCAGATCCTCTTGCGGCGTCATGCTGTAAAATGTGTTTAAATCTTGGTACCAGAGGTCTGTCATGAGCTATCATTAAAATCAGCGGTATGCTCCCCTTTTCCCGAGATAATTATAGTCACCAGTGTCGAGATGGCAAACAAACTCTGGGAGGGGAGGATGGGGAGCGTTATAAATTTTCGTTGCACGAACCGGGGGAAGCGGATAAGGTTCAATTAATCCCACGTTTATGCGTAAAATCGTCGACTAAGAACACGGATGATCGTCTTCGTTAGCGGGATTAAGGATCACGGCTGCGATTAAAGTAGCGTCGTCTCCTTTTTCTCGCGATGTCTTTATTAACCGAAATGAGGGATTTGTTTTTTATTAAATGCACGCTACTTGCGAAGAATGTACATAGTTGCACGCTTCGGTTTAATAATAAGGTAAAGTTTATTGGATACGGTGTGGTATACTACATACAAGTATGAACTCGTCCTCGTTTACTATTGCGTGTTTGAGCATTGTACACTAGGATTGTCCGATAAAACCAAAAATCTTTTTTTCAAGTCGTAATAAAGCGGAAAAGTTGCGAATTAAAGAGACGAAGAAAGTGTTACAAAATAAATAAAATCGTTTCATATCTTCCGGGCGCACATGTGCTTTGAAGTTCGCCAAAATTCGGAAAAGTTAATATTTTTACTATAATTTCTTATCTTATTAATGCTCTAAAATAATTATACTAATAAATAAATAATATTAAGGCATCCTATCATTTTTCACTCTGCTCCTTAAAAATAAAATTTTATCTTCCTTAAATTTTGACAGCATCGATAGTTACAAGTACCCGACTTGCATACAGGATATCCTGCAAATGGTGGTAGTTCCTTGAAGGTGTGATACCTGGGACAACTCCAAACAGGTTTATTCTCATCTAAAGTATTCGAAGCGTCTTAAGGAGATATTAATGAAAATCTGGAGCCAATTAGTCAACCAATCACCGGCGCTGCCGACTATCGCGTACTCCGCTGATCAGCCGTTATTTTTGGTTAATACGTCGTTAAATAAAACCCAACCAACCTTTTTTATGAGGAAAAACCTGTTTGAAATTATCCATGGTATCGCACCTTTAACGGGCTACCACCATTTATGGGACACTATGTATGTTGTGCATAAATTCACGCGATAGTCTACCTGATATGCATATTTTGTTTATTTGTTCATTTTATTGGAGCAATTTCAAACATTTTCCTTCACTTACGATTTTAAAATGAAAATTATTATTCACTCTTTGATTACTTCATTATGCGATTATCCAGATTCCATTGCCCTAGGGGAATTATCCATAAATTTTATGCGTAGTTTACCGTAATCTAACTATAACCCTTATGTGACTGGAAAGGTACCTGGTACTTTTTCAGTTTTCTAATTTATTTTTCTCCTAATGCGTTGTAGCATGCGTTGTAGATTATATATGCTATTCGGAGGTGTCGCGGAATGACAAACCATACACACTAAATATTTAGGAAAAACATTCGAAAATTAATTAAAAAACAAAAAAGGTACCCAGGTACCTTTTCAGTCATGTAAGGAGTAATAAGAATATACTATTCAATATTCCCCACTTTGTCTGTCCGATTACCAGTTACTTACTAATATTTACATAGAAACGTTTTTGATTCTTCTATTTAGCATAGACTCGAAGTTATTCGGTTCCGTTTAACGTCTCCTCGTGCATCCATTCGACCACAAAATCGTATCACCAAGAGATAACGAAGTTTCAGGCGTTCGGCGCGTAATGACGAGACTCAAGATCGTAAATTACAACGCGGCAAGTGCAAAGGAGAGGCACAGAGAGAGAAAGATGAGATGCGAGCAAGACAGAGAGACAGAGAGAGAGAGAGAGAGAGAGAGAGAGAGATAGCGAGTTGGATCGTCGATGAAGGGGAAGTTGGAAGCGTTGCTGGAACCAGCAATACCGCGGTACGGACACAACCCCTCGTCGCTAGGTATTGTACGGTGGAAACGCAGTTTGTCTTATCGTCCGTCATCTAGCAATGGCGAGGAGCATTGCTTTACGACTAATGGACTTGCACCGGTAAATCACCGGGCAACAATACGCGCCGGGCTGCGTACAATTTACGAGGGTCCAGCGGCATCGATCCCTCGCGTTATAAAAGATCGGCAATGTCCGAAGTTAAATGTGGATTCCGACGCATTCGTAGGGAGAGACGCGGAAGAAGTTCTCTCTACTCTCTGTATCGATCGATACGATCTTCGAGTCTTCGGCTAGCACGGTGAATGCAGGACCGTAAATCACGTTGATGCGTAAATGGCCGGGAGACGCAACACCTTTAACACCTCGTCAAAGAAGACGAGGAGCTGACGACAAGGAGTATTGGCGGTTAAAGTTTCCGTGGTCCGGTTTGTTTTCCCCCGTAACTTTATTCCTTTTTGCTCTTTTCGAACAGTTTTTATCAGTTTCTTGTTCATTAGTTTCTTTGCCGGTACGTCTAAAGTTTGGAAGGGTTACAAAAATACTCGTAGACGTAGGCGCGTCAATTAATGCAAATATTTAGTTGCAAGTGCCGAAATTTGAGGAATTATAAATAAATTGCACAAGTTTATGTCAACTGATACTTTTACTGGAGATCGCTCGAATCGAAATCGGTCTCGTTATTACCAGATTTTAAAAGCGTGTTTTTTTTATATCGTTCATTTTTTGTTGCATCGACGCGCTATCTTCTCTCGGTACGACTATAAAATAAAAGAAGAGTACAGTATTAAACGAAACAAGTGATAATGTTTCTAAATAATAATGTAAAATTTACGAGGGTAAATAAAAAGTAACGGGAATTTTCACATAAGATCATTAACACGAACTTGCCTTTAATTTTTTATTTATTTTTGTATTTTCGCAGGTTTTTACAAATGTTACATCTTCGGGAGTATAATTTATGATATCGGTACGTACCAATATTATCGATACTATTGATAGTATCGATATCAACAATTTTTAACGTTAATGAATTCCTGTCCTACCCTGAAGTTTCTTTTACCTACGCACATGATCGTCGCATTGCAACGTCCCAGATTCTGAAACTTTCTTCATTTTTGTTTCGTGAAAACGTTTTAGGCAGGTGTAGAAAACGGTATTAAGCCTGAAAAGTATCGCCTTCAATTTATAACAAAATAATCCTGAAACAAATGCGAACTGCACAAGAAAGCAGATCATAATTACGCGAGGACGGGTGAACGACCTGCAGGTATAACCGTGACAATTACACGCGTTTTGAAAAAAACAAAAAACTAATTTCATCTACGCTTCTGTAAGCGTGTATACCTGCAATGGAGATCCCAAGAATTAACCTCTTCCCCCATTATGGAATAATATACAATGTAAGAATTCTTAATGGGTTTGGAAATTACATTTCCCGAAGCAATTAGGGGATCGCCCCTTCGATCACGAAGTTGTAAAATAAACCTAATCCCGAAGATTGACCTTGCGTTTACATCAAAGGAAAATGTCATTTATTAATTTTCTCTGTTTAAAATTATGGATATAGGTACCAATCAAGAACTCCATCATCATAAGCAAACGTGAATAAATTGTCATTTTAAGATTGACCCATAAATACGGCAAGGCTTTTTATATTGGCGATTATTGTTATTTTGTTCCAATGGTAAAAATAGCCCCGAAGGTTGTGAAAGTATAATTGTTAATTGAAAATATATCTTAAGATCAAACTGAAAAGAAAAATAAATCATCATAATTAACTAATGATCTACGATTTGTAACTACGTACTTTAAGTACTCAGAAATTGCACAAACAATATCAACAGACTCTTGAAGTCACTATCTTCGTCCTCTACGAGCTAAATACTTGATTAATATTCAAATACTCGATCAATACTGACGTACACGATTAATATTCGTCATTAAAATCAAAATAAAGCGTCGCGGGTCGAGTTAAATGTTACAGCTACCGACAATTAATATATGTACATATATCCAAATTATAAAACACGATATACAAGAAAATATCTTTCCTATTTTCATATCGTTCAGAAATATACACATACTATCACACTTATACATACTACTTACAATTAGAAATCCACTTTTTTCATATTTAAATCGTCAAATTTAAATGACAATTATAAACCATAAAAAATGACACATCGGATACCTCTACCTGTAACAAAGTCCCAGGCGAAACAAACGCGTTAAAAAAAAATCGTCCAACACGACGGGTCGCGTACTTAGGTAAACGCACAACACCCACGGAGGTTAGCGAGATGATAGTGATCGCAGCGATGAAAAAGAAGAGAAGAAGAACCTTACGAGAAGCATGTCCAAATAAAACGTACGCACGAATTCAAAACACCGCGCGATTACGTATGCTTATAACTACGTGGAATTTCGCGGCGTTTCGAATAGAGTTACGCGCCCCATGGAACTATATAATCTGACGATAACGTTTCGCCGGGAATAATAATACTAATCACGCGGCCGAGATTTCATTTGCTAAGTTCGAGAGTTTCAATTACTCCACCGGCGAACATCCGTCAATTTACGGTTGCAGCATCGCCGGGCTCCGACGATCCCGGATGCAACGGGAGATGCTTCTCGATCCGAGGCGCGATCTCATCTTAAAAAGCACTTTCGATGCTTCGGAGCGAAAAGCACTTAAGGAACGCCTCGGGTATGGCGGATAATGGTAATAATAACGTTATCGGCGGGAGGGGGAGGAGGGTGGGGGGGGGGGGGTGGTTTTGTTCGAGAGGACGATAAATGTTTAGCGACGGACGGTTACGGGCACGTAAACAAGGATCCGGGGGCGTGAGTAAATCTATAAAGGACGGAAAAGGATTTCACCCGCGGGACGCGTCTCCCTGGATCCCGAGCTCCTCTTTTTACCTAACGCGAACGATCCGTCGCGATTCTCCGTACCGGATTCTTAAGGTTTTCGTTGTTTCGGAGGAAAAATCGTTTCTCCTCTCCTCGCTCTCCCTTTTCACCTGCGGGGGAGAGACGGTGTCGGGGCAGGTATAGGAAACACATCCGATTCATCCACTTACTGGGGGGGGGGTTTGGTACCGTCGAATACAATGTATCCTGGTTAAGTGGTCAGCGATCCTTTGAGTACGGTGATGACACTCGAGTAGGTATTGTTGCTTTGGGGCCGAGGCAGAGGCTAATTAAATTATTCCGTGCATCGATTCGGCCGTTGAAATGTCCGTCGGCAGCCGTTTCGTCCAGTCACCTCTTTGTTCGCGCGGCCATTGTGCTCGTCGACACTTTTCTCTTTACCAATTAACGAGGATTAGAGGAAGAGAGAGGGAGAGGAGAGGACGGAGATGAAGGATCGGGATCGACTTGCTGCACCTGTAAGGATCGATCAGGCATATTTTTTTTAATAATCTTTTTTTTTGTACCGCGTCGGTAGGGTAAATCGATGATGCGCGCCGAAAAACGTGACAACCTTCAAATCTAATTTTTTTATTACTACGTTTACGCATTCGCCTCGTAGTTCGTCTCGCCGTTCGGATCGCTATTCGCGCGAATGTGTAGCTGCGCCTTATCGATATTCCTAACCATGGTCTACATACGGCGAATACGTCCGAATTTCACTTTCTTGTTTTTCTATCAACCAGTAGATCTCGACTTTAAGAATATTTCGAAAGATTCCGAAGAGGAGACTATCTCCAAAGTCGATCCAGAAATAAGTGACTCTTGACTTTGGCCGCAATGGCTACTGTCCATTAGACGGATAAGATCTTGTCGGCCGATTGGACCTTTACTCCCTCGACCCCAATTTGTGTATTTCCCCCATCATCGTGGTACCTTCACCTAGGCCGGCTTTGTCGGAATGCAAAAAGTGATAGTTAGCCGTGCGATAAGATCGCCGAGAAGTCGCACCTCTCCAATCAGACGTCTTTCGTAGGTCCGAGCAGATAAAGATTCGTTAGTCGAAAGATTAGAACGCGCGAACCGAGGTAAGGTGGCTCGGAAATCGTAATCTCTGCTCGGGACGCCGCGTACCAGCGAAAAGCATTTCGGGAATTCGGTTAGTCGAACCGTGACTTACCTCGGGGCGCCAGAATTCGTTCCCGCCATTAGAGTGATCGATGGACCATCCTGTTTGTTTATCCCTCTTTCTTCTTCGGCCACGGTTGATGTACAGGGTGCCCCGTAACGTGTGGGAAACGTTTTAGGGATAGATCTAGTTCGGGAATGGAATAAAGAAAGTTTGTATAAATGTACGAATCGCTGATGGCGAGTTTGGCAGCAACAGGGGTCAGGAAAGTCAAGTCTTCGGTCAAATTTGTTGAATTGAATTCTGGATTGAAACAGAATTTTAAACGGGGGTATCGATTGAATATGAAAATATTGCACCTCGATTAGAATGGTATAAGGTTTTTTTAAAATTTCATATACGTATTTCTGGGAGTGAGTTAGAAATGTCATGTTTTTCGTGCACGCAGGGCCACACCATACGTGATACGTATCTATCACTGTCATTACCTCAAAATGGGAATTTTTTGAGTTGTGTCACTGTTCTCGCTGATGTGCGAATATGTGTACCTATGTCGTTATTAGGTAGTATTAAGTAGTACTCTTATGACAACCGATTCCGCCGTGATTTACTACTCATCAAATTCTTTTTAATATATCCGTTTGTTGTCACGTTTTAATAACTGTAATATCGTCATACTTTGCCACGTTTCAGTATTTTAATAATACATTCATTTTTTGATTACATACTTGTGAGTATACAGCTGATTATTTGGTTATTTACTGGAGATATTAAAATTATTCAAACGTGGTACCGAACAAAAATATTTCGATTATAAAAATGTGGAAATGTTCCAGTACATTACGTGTGTCCGTAAGGGTTAAATTGACGAATTTTGAGGGACGAATTTTGAGAGCCAGCCTCGGAGAGGTTGATGCAGGTACACCGAGGAGAATCGGGTAATGAGTTGGAACAGACCTGGCGCCAACGGCTTCGTCATGGCCTTATTTCGTTAAGGCCGCTTTTTGTCGTTGACCCTTTCAAATAACCCGATCGCTAGATTTTCGTAATTACGCTGACGCATAAAATGTGAAAGAAAAAACCGCGCCGATGGTCGAAATAATTTCGCATTCGTGGCGCGTTACTTATTTTTTTCTGGTGTTTGAAAAATATTGTTGAAACCGCTTTTTACGTTTCCTGGATTCTTTTATCGTTCACCGCCGGGCAACTTGGAGTAGCGTTAACTGTTTTTGATTTTTCTGGGATACATGATTAGGTGAACAGTCGAATAATGGCTCGTTAAAGTAAATTGAGATCTAGTCCTTGAATGTAGTGTTTCATTGGGCGCATAATTGCAGATTCAATTACAGCATGCAACTATTTTGCAAATTGGTTTTCGTATTTACATTGACGCGTGAAACATTAAAATAAACGTTTATAGCGAATGTGAGATCGTTTTACCATACGAAGAATACTTGCGAAAGCTTTCTTCTTGCCTCCAGGAGGCAAAATATATCAACTAAAGTCAATTCTCATCGATTCTCATAATTACACATTCGTACAAAATACCAAAATCAATATTCAGTTCACACACGCAATATTTTCATATCCGTTCCACTTCACTCTCTCCTTCCGTTAAAAAAGTATTTTCGACTTCTTGACGTTGTTAATTCTCCACACGGGGCGACAGAGTCGGTTGAATTGAATTTTCACAATCACTCGCAGAAGCTAAGTAAATACGAAAATAAATATTCGCTTAGCACGCAAAATATTTTCACATCCGTCAACCTTTATTTTGTTCCTAGCACGAAAAAATTATTTTCGAAAGGTTTCACGTCGCTTCCTCGACTCATTCGTTGTCCACTCCGACGGAGAAATTCAATTAAAGCGCGTAACGAGTCCATTCGAATCCTATCGTAGGACCGGATATTGATGGGTCAAAGGGTTCGATTTCGGCGTGTCCCGCTGTATCTGTGCTTACTATTGGATTGCGCGGCGATAATCAAGGTTTTCGGGCTTCGGGCCCCAGCGTAGAAGACGAGGGTCTGACTGCCGCTTCATTGTGTCGGCTTCTGCCCTTTGCTTCCCCCGATAAAGGATAGCATTAGTAATGGGTTTTAATTACTTTATAATGAGGCCGTGATTTGGCTCCCCGACTGGCGCCGAGAGATCGGAGGCACAGAAAAACACAGAGGCTGTGCCGTGGCTCGCGGTTTTAGTGGCAGCTTGATGGCTTTATACTTGGTTTCATAAAGAACAAAGACCGCGGTGATCCTGAGTGAACCACTTTTTCGGCGAGAAGTAAAATAAACTCCTCTTCGACTTGAGCTCCTTAAAAATTGCCGTATCTTTCTTACCAAGTACCAAATAACGCGGGGAGAAGAGAAATTTTTAAAAGTCGCGATTTATCATTTTCCTAGAGGGTATTCGAGGATTTCCGGTTTTTATTCAGTTCCGAAGTTATACTTTCGAAGGTGTTTTAATTTTTAAGTTGTAAGCGACAGGTTTGGAAGTTTGCAGGTACAGTAGAAAATTCATTAACCGTTACTCTTTTAACCGCCACTCACTGTTATTCGTTATCGTAAAACAATGTATGAAATCTATTCGTTTTCAAAAATATTTATTGGATATGATGTAATCGATTTCGCAGGATCGCAGTACATTTTGTGTTATGTTTGTATGTTTGTGTACGTGTATTTTAGCCTACTTTTGTAATTGTATGACAAAATTTCTGTTAACCGTCTATTCGGTTAACCGTCATTGTCCTGGTCCCGACGTTGACGGTTAATCGAAGTTCTACTGTACATGGGAAAAAGGCTGCGACGCGACGGGGAAACGCGAGATCCCCGTAGTTGAAATAACAGTATATCTAGCTAGACAGAAACTAGTTTATCTTTCAAAAGAGGATTATTTGATAACGAATGAAATATAAGGAAAGAAACACATGTCTCGCGATTAAATCAGTAGGTAGATCATAGTAAAACGCAAAAGACTGCAACGTTTAAACTTTAAAGATCCCCGGGAAAAATTTCGACCACTTACGCTTTCTATTGAATTTTGAATAATCCATCTGAGGGGCGTCCCAATTTCGGAGGTGTAATTGAAAATTATAAAGCATTGTAATGCTAGGAAAATACTATGTAGCCTCTTTCTAATTTCTTGTATTTTCTAATTTTCGTGGAAATTCTTCCGTCAGTTATATTTCTTATAAAATGTACAATATCGTCTTTGAGAGGCCTCACAATTCAAAGACTCTATTTAAAATTCTAAACCATCAAAAAGGAACGAAAGAACAGCATCTTCATAATGCTCCGGGAAACTCTTCAGTTACGCTTTCTATTGAATTTCGAACAACGCGTTTGCGAGACAACTTAATTCGAGGATTTAAATGAAAAGCCGAAAAGCATTGAAATATAGGGAAGAAAGCCGGTGTCGGTAAGACACGCGTTCCTCGCGGCTAGCCTATTAACAATTCTGAGCAGCTCATTTAGATACCTGTGTGCCCTCGCCATTCGTGGCGTTGAAGAGGGACAGGAGAGAAAGAGAAAGAGAGAGAGGGGAGAGTCAGAGAGGAGTGACTAATGCGTCTGTGGCTACCTGTAAAAACCGACTGTGCGGCTGAGCATCAAAGGATTCGTTGGCGCCGCCTGCATCCGACCAAAGAACAACCTCGACTTCGTCGTCTTACACTTGCGTCGGGCTTTACACGCTGTCATTCTCCTGTTTTACACGGAAAATCTTGTCCGACCTTAACGTCAAGTTCAGCCGAAACCTCTGGATATCTCCGTACAACGATTTTTATCGGGACAATTTACTTACGATTAACACTAGGTCTGCCAAGGATGTCAAAACTACTTGTTTGGGATTTCTTATAATTAGACTGCGGATGTTTATGAATTTTTTTGCTGACTTTAAACGGATTTTGTGACACAAATTGCAATAACTGTGCGCGTAGTATACGTATAATACATTATATTGCCGGTTAGTATATTATTATACGTATAATATATTATTATGGCCGGTCAGCTCGTTAAAAATAATATATTTTGCATAAACATCCACGGTCTATTTATAATTATTACTCACCTTCGTTACATTTTGGTTTCGAATATTTTGTATCACTTTTTCTAAAATATGTAAATACCTAATTAATTCTGTGAAGCACTTCTTTCTTTTTTGTAAAATTGTATGTAGTATACCTACATGCACCGAGGTATTCAACAATAGTTCTAGTGTTAATTCTAGCTAGAATTTTTCTTCCAACGCTGGAATTGGTGAATCGATCGGACAGTTTCCAGTACATACATTTTTTAATATTAAACTTTAGAAGTTGCAATTTTTCTGGCGCCAGTTATAAAAAAATGAAATGTTTAAAGGACACAACACTGCTTTAATTACAATTTATTGATCAAATGTACTGCATTGAATTATAATAATGTTTTGCAGTAACATCAAACTGGAGTCGGACATTACCCGGTTCGCTATTTTGTCTTACGCTCTAAGATTCTTTTAATTGCAATTAGAAATTCAGTCGAAAGATGCGATTATCACCGTAGACCAATCTTCCTAGCGACAACACATCTAATTAGATAGGACTCTTGTTCTAATCTTTATTCGTGATGTATTCAAGTGTGATTATTTCGGTAGAAGTGTAATGAACAATGGGGGTTGTTCGGAATGAACTTTCAAGAGTTTTTAAGAAACCGCAGTCCCAAGGTTTATTTGGTAATAGTTTACAATTGTGATTATAAAAAAACTTTTACAATGCGAGTTTTAGATTTAGATACTGTATAATTTCTGAAGATCTTCACGATTTCGACTTCGATGATATTCTCTGGATCGGCGGTCGCCAACCTTTTGAACCTCACGGACCTCTAAATACATAACTCTAAATCCTGCGGGCCACTTATACTTTATAGTGTTATACTATAAGTCTGAAGCCCTTACCCAGAGATTTAAATCCGACAGCTTTTTTTCATGAATATAATACTTTTACACATATTGATTAACAACGCACGACCACTGGATAATTAATAAAATAAAATTACAAATAATGTTCAAATTTTTCTGCGGCCCACCAAAATTTTATCGCGGACCACCGGTTGCCGACCGCTTCGCTGAATGATGCGTGGTGGTAGGTTTTAAAAAAACTGTTATCATAGAAAAAAGTATGTGCAAGGGATGATGGGTAACTTGCTTCGAGTTGAAGTTCATGGAGAGAAGACTAGGATTTTGGATGTTGACCAAGACGACAAGTGTAGGTATGGGAAAGAGTGATGAATTGATGGATTCGGATGCATTCTTCAGCGTACGCCATATTTACTATTCTAGCTTATGACTAACTTACGACTGGAGAAGTACGGGAACGGGCTTGGTACATTGCAGAAGAACTTTCACCGCGACAAATGATCTAATTCCAGATAGGATTCTTCCTCTGATCTTTGTGCACGGGGTATACGAACGTGTGGACGTCTCGCCGCAACAGTCTTTCCCGCGACGAATGATCTAATTCCAGATAAGATTCTTCTCCGAATTCATTTTCACGCTCCATAGTTCTCCCGCGTCTCACTCGCGATCAATTATCCCGCGTCTCGCATCCTTTTCTACGGATCACGAATATTCGTAAACCCCGCTCACCTAATTCCACCGTCGTTACTCGCCGTAGTTACGACAATCACCGAGTGCAATAAAATCGCGGAAAACCACGATTGCCTTTCATTTCGTATCCCGGACACACTCCAACCCCCTAAGGCGAATCCCGCCATACTCTCTTTATCCGCTATTTAATTCGATTAATTTATCGCTCGGCGCAACTCGCGTCGCGATAAATTCCGCCGGCAAATCGAATGCAAATTGCAAATAAATTACACCCCTACCCGCCATTTCGCCGGCATGCAACTTCTGTGAAACAATTTCCCTCTGGCTTTCTATCGCTATGCCCGCTACCCCCTCTCTTCTACTCTCTCTCTCTCTCTCTCTCTCCGTCTCCCTTTCTCCGACTCCCCCACCCCCTCTCGTCCGTCGTGTCGTCTCGCGTATCAATCAGCTAATTGTACGACGAGCCAATTATATCGTTATTTAATTAATCGCAAACGCGCAATTGCCGCGCCGCACTGCCACCGCCGGCAGGCGCAACCCCCCACCGGTTCTTGCCGCATGCGAACTAATTACAACCCTTTGCCGAGTTTCTCGATTGCCGTTACCATTACCGTTACCGTCTTCGAACATGGCGATCGCGTACCATTTCCAAGTACCGTGCGAAATGGGCAGCACGCACGTTTAAAGACACCGCCGCCGCGCCGGAATCGGCGGGATTCGTCTGATTCCGCCCTGGCGAGGGTAGGCGAGTCCCTTCGTCGTTTCGCGATTACCGGTGCCATGTTTGCTCTTCTTGCATTATCCTCGATTAGGTGAATTTTCTTCGCGTGCGCGAACCACTTATCGAAACGAAGCTCCGGGATACGGTGTAACGAGGTGCATCGTCATTATGCGGATTACGATTTGGCCCGTACGACCCATTTCGTTAATGCATTCGCGGTCTATTTACGTGAAAGCGGTTTTCAGAGGGATGGAGAGTTTCTTGCGTCGCCCTTTTTGCGGAGGGGGTGCCGTTTAAACGTTCGTTCGCGGTATTCCTCGTTGCGCCGTTCGTTACGATCTCCATTCAATTGCCCCGCGATGGCGGAGACGAGATACGTAAATACGCATTCGGGGAAGGTAATTGCGCGTTACAGTGGCAAACAAGTTGGTAGAGCCGTCTCCCTTGTCCCTTGTCCCTGGAGCACCGAGCGTAATGTTTCGTGGCGTTGTTGGCCCGTTGGTACCGAGAGCACCTACGATCGATATAAGTCTCGAAACATGGCGGCCTTTAGGTGTGGTTGAGTAACATGCTTGGCGGAGTTGTGTGTATCGAGTATGTTCGCGAAGAATCGGGGAACTCGGTTCTAAAATCTTTCGAGTCTAAGAAAATTAGAATTCCGGAATATTGCGGTGTTTGTGGACTAATGGAAATGGATATTCCAGGTAAAATACATATTTTGAAAAACCCCTTTATTAATTGAGGGCACGATGAAATTGAAGAATGAAACAGAAAAATTAGAGTTTGACATATTAGAAATATTCGCAGACTCGTAAATCATTTATGTACGTACAGAACGAATGTACTGTACGTTACGAACAAAGATTTTAATTCCGGACCATTACGAATGATTTTACAACGCGCAATGTCAATTCTCTTCATATCTGAATTTAAGATGGTTGAGAAATAAGCTCATCGATTACAATTTCTATTAAATTATGAAGGGAAGAAGAATAGGAAAGAAGTTGTAATTTTCTTTCAATTTCACAATAAGCTTCTAGTAGAACAAAAATAAACCGCTTAAAATAATCGATTTTTTGGTCGATTAATGAAGCGTTGCAACGACAATAATAAACTTCTTTGCAACAATACCGACGCGTACGAGATCGATTAGATTATTTTGTAAGTGTAAACTTAACGAATCAACTTTTCTTTCGTCCGTACTAACGAAAATAAAAATAAATCTACTCCTTTCTTTCTTATAAATAAGTTCGCCGAACTTTTTGATCACTCCCCGTGCTAGCTCGATGTGACGTTAAACGGAATCGTTCTCTAAATAAGTGGCTTTCAACCTTTTTACACCTGCAGACCGGTAAAAATAAGTTAAACGAAGACAGGAATAAGAACCCTTATTTCTAACAGTATAACAGTGTTCCGTGTATTCTTGTCTCGGGCCAAGTATATAATATTAGATTTTGATAAGACCTTGTCTCTTAATAAAACGAAGACTGTATGGTTATTTAAATTCATAACTTTTGTAACTTTTTGGCGGTTCACTGGTTATAAACCATAGCCCTACGCACGACCAATTCGACGAAATTTAATAATCCGTTCTAAGAACAACGCAATTCCAAGTTACCGCCACGTTTGCCTCAAAGATCTCGCTATTCGTACAAGGAAACTCTCGGCAGACGAATTAAGAATCTCGATAGCGAGTTCGGGCGTCGGCAAAATAGGCCACGAGGAAAAGAAATTGCGAGGGACTTTGAGTGGAACGTCCAACCACGGAGGACGCTATCAACGATCGGCCTGTCATTACTTAAGGGCGAGGGCTTACGAATCGTATACACGAGGAAGTGGCGCGGCGGCGTAGCATCCCTTCGTGAGGAGCTGTAAACGTAAGCGTATCATTACCGCCGTAAAGGAACGCCCAGGCCACATCGTGGTTTTCCCATCAATCAGACCCAACGAATTGCAGACTATCAAGCGACGGGGACATGTCATCGGCGCACAGTCACAATCACGTCCACGCCGAAAACTAAAATTATCACGGTGCTTCATAATTTATCGTCGCGGTCGAGGGATGGGAAATCCGAGAACCCTTCATTACGCTCATTAGCGTCGTTACATTGCACCGGACGACCATTTCACGCATCTTTTTTCGCCCTCTTTCGTCGAGACCAATCCACCCACTCCCCTGGATCTCGTGTACCGTTTTCCCTCTAAAAAGCCGGCGGGACCACCCTTTCGCGGTTTTTTTTCGAAAACTCGATTGTAAAAGTCGTATCGCGTGGATGTACGCGGAAAGAAAATGGGAAACGATAAACCGTCGCACGGAGAAAGAACGTCGCGCGCTGTGCACGCCCGACGGTGGAAATCGTTGTCTCCGTTTAAAAAAAAAAGAAGAAAAAGGGCGAGATGGAGAGAGAGAGAGAGAGAGAGAGAGAGAAAAAATTCGAGACCACAGGGAACGTATTCCTTCGCGATATCCGTAGACTTTATGTCCCGTCGTAAACCGACAGTGCTTTCGCCTTTTGGAGAGGGCGGTAGCCACTGCCACCTTCGACTATAAAAGGCGAGCGATCCTGCCCCCTTCGAGGCTAATGAGCCGTGTGTGTTTATGCGATTTGCGATTCGGCTACCGGAGATCCCGCGGCATCTCCCGACATTTCGCCGTTAATTGGAATTTATTAAACGCCAACTGTGCTTCACGAAACGGTACCATCTTGGCCACTGACGTCAAGCTCATTCTTGTAACGCCGACCGTCTGGCCCATCATGTTCGTCGTCGCGATTAGGGGGAATCCGGACGCTTCGAGTGTTTGCGTTCCAACTAATATAATTCGATTTTTGGAAAATTCTTGACCCCTGATATTAACATCGGTGGTCTCTATTCAGGGCAAAGAGAATCAGAATTGGAGAGATAAGTCTAAATCGTGGACACAGATTAGGTGCCATTTTCTCTGCGCGAAGAGCTTGATCGTTTCATCCATTCGAGACGAGGACAATTTTGGAAGGCGCATCCCATGATCGAAAATGTTCGTTTTGTTCATGGTATGCTCTTCTTGGCTAGGAAATACATTACACGTTGTGTAATCGGACTCAAATGAGAATCGAGGGCCGTCGATGGTCAAATTACGACTTCAGTTTTGATTCGGCACATCGTACCGACAGTCAGCTTCTTTTACAAAGCCAGCAATTCCTATTGACAAAACACGCATCTACTTCGCTCGCAAACTGCCGCACGTTGGAATTCTGAAGAAAAAAAAAACCAATACAAAATGGCAGACTCGCGAGGATTCCCCTTAATCGTAGAATCGCCACGGTTTAAATTCACGAGACGCAACGGCATTTATGATATCCGGTAAGCATCGATGGATTCGACGTGAAACACACGATTGTACCCTGTCGAGGATACGGACCCGCTGGCCCGGAATTAAACTGTACCACCCAGTGACGCCCTGGACCACCTAGGGGTCGTCAGGGGCGTTCGTTCGAGGCGTCCTTGATACGCCCCTGCGCGTGCTATAAGAAACTTCTCCCCGGTGCCGGTAGCGCGTTATTCACTCATGGGGAGAGATTGCGCGGTGGCTCTCGAAAGCACATCCACAATGAGAATCGTATATGTTGTTGCCCATCTGTACGGACACCCCCCCCTACCTTGGTATTCTCGGCTCTTTCCAATCCTTCTCCTAACTGTCCCGCTCTCACCTTCTTCTTACGCTCCGGGGCCCTACGACTCGAGCCAACATAACCTAAACACTTAACCGTGCCGCGATGGTAACGTAAAGGGCCGGGGGGAGGGGGGGAGGGGGGGGGGGGGCACGGCGAGACGTGGATGGCATATATGATTCTTATTGTACGCGCCAGGATCAGAATTATCCTGGCAGGGACGAAGGCGTGTCATTGCCCGGCCCCCTACGAAATTCGACGCACCGGCAACCCGTGTGGCAACAAAAAAAAAAGTTAAGGGCGACACGCGTTGCTATGTACCCTCCGAAGGCGTGCAATCGAAAGTAATGCGCCGTTTCTTGTTTTCCTCGTTGGATAATTCGGCCGGTTGTGGGTTCTTTTTAGTTTTGTAGGTTAACGAAGGCACGTTAGGTTTTCGGGATCTGGTTTAACGAGCCACGAATGCTCGCGAAGGGGTTTTTCGTTATTTTCAACCGTTGACGGTTCTTCCGTGCCAACTGACGCGTCTGTGGATTTGATAGTTCGTGGCGCGGATGAGCGATGGGACACCTTTCGGTGGAAGTATAACGAAGTCGAACGATTTCTCTGACATCTGGAGGAATTGGTCCTTTGCGGTCTGCTCGTGGGATCATCGGGAAATCGGTACACCATGTGGCACGACATTTGTCGAACGGACAGCTCTCGAGTACAGCAGACACCGTACGCCGCGAATTCCTGTAATAAAACGCGGGGATCGAATTTTATTCGATGAAATAAACAAAATCTTTTTACGTACACTAATAATATGGTTTTTTTAAATCAATAGCGCATATAGGCCTCTTATTTTGAAAATACCGTCCCATTTGGTAAAACGTAAAAAATAAAAGTTGGCACTGCAATAATCATTCCAAACGCATACTTTGGATTATACGTACTGTGCGAAAAAAAGTTCTCGTATAGTACGATTTCGTATAACGCAAATTCGTACAATGTATAATTTATTAACCGTGCTATACGGGAGTCTACTGTATTCCGATCATTTGGCGAATTTCTCTTATCAAAATATTCTCTTATCAAAATAAAACGATAAAAATATTTTTATCGTTCATAAATTTGGCATAAATTTGAATTTTTCCGTTCCGGCCAAAGATTGTAATAATAATTCTAGCTTCGGAGTGCGAATACCCGAGGGTAAAGATATATTATAGGATTATAAATATTATATATGTATTTACAATAATTCGTAAAAAATATAAAAGAAAAGACGTCGAGGACATTATCGTTCATCGATAATGAAACTTTTTGCGTTACTTCATCCATGATTATATGAATCGCAGTGTTGGGTCAAATATTTCCATCTCATCTTGATTTCAAACAGGGAAACATTACATTCAATTTTTATCTTAATTAAACCTTAGCACAAATGTCACCGCGTTCATTATTAACATCAAAGATGTACGTCTTTCTCTTACATTTTACACAGCATAAAATCTATACATCTCACTTTCTATGTACAAAGAAAAATGAATACGATCGACGATCATACAGGAAATACGTCACGTGGGTTTCCTTACGTTACGACGCGGGCACTCGCCCTTTGAAACAAGAATCCTTATTCCAATCGTTAGCGGTAATAGACAAGGATTTTCGAAATATCGCCTCACCGACAAAAGCGGCGGTAAAAAGTTGTAATAAGGGTAAAGTAGGCGGAGTTCCTTCAACCGGGGATAGCCACAAGGACCACGAAGAATTTCCCTTTGTTCCGCCGTATCCTCCGAACGTCAACCCGAACATCCGCTCGGAAAAGAAGAATGAGGGTCTCAAAAATCCAATATTTGCACAACTAGTTAGCCCCCGGTAACATACTATTAAATTCGTAACGGATCCCAGTACAGAATTTCACCTTCTCACGATTACGAGTCTCTCTCTCTCTCTCTTCTCCTTTCCGCAGCCCGCCATAATACGTTCCGATGATCATTGGGACCGCCATCGCGTACCCCTGCGATATATATCGTTCACCAAAAATCCCGACGCAATTAACAAAACGTGCTCGCGGAGTGGAGCCACGGAAGGATTTGACATGTGTTCAATGAGAAACGGTCACCCAACGTACAGGGTGTCCTCGTAATCGGATCCCCGTACTCTTATATCTTCTATCGACGGACCATTCAGGCGCCGGTTCAGCTGCTTCCGGTGGGCGTTGACGTAAAAACGGGTTCGCGATTCTTTTTCTCGGTGCCCCGGACGAAATGCAACGACGAACCCTCGCCGCGACTGGCATAGACGCGTCGCTATGGTACTCGTGAAAAGTAGAAAATAAAGAGGAAACACAAAAGTATGGGAGGGGGGGGGGGCGAGGGAAAGGAGAGCGGATGAAAAAAAATATTGTTCGAGGAAAAGAAGCGGGCAAAAAGGGTGATGGCGCGCGCGAAACGCGTACACAGTATACGTGTACGCGTTCTTGCGCATATCTCAGGGGCGTAACCGGTGACCTCCTGCCGGCGGGGCACCGCGGGTGCTTTGGGGTGCCCCTACGTCGAATTATCGTCCCAGGAGGTGCCGCGTCGTGCCTTCTCCTGGTAGTGGACGCCGCGATGATTGCTGGTGTCTCGGGTTTCCTCGCAGCACGTGCGACCGCCTGCCAACGTCCCGCCGTGAGATTTGCTAAGTTATTGTCTTGGTTGTTTGCACGCTTTATTGGATCTCTGTTTGGAGCTCGTTGGAATCACGCGTTCAATTCCGAACGTCGCTTCTGTTCGATAAATTCGATAACGCGGGGACTGTTATCTTTTTCGCGCCTATGGTTAAGCTTCTATGGCCGAGTCGCCTTTGACTGACACCTGCCGTTTAGTCTTCTTCGATGTATGTTTCTGTATTGTGTGTTTGCCGTTTGTACCGGGTGACTTAATATAAGCGGTACAACAGTGGAGGTGGAGATTCTACGCGAAAAAATAAGTCAAAGTGTAGGAAAATTTCAAAGTTTGCGTGGTTCTTGATGCGAATAGAATATATCAGCTCTATTGTTTGATTGCGTGATAGGTTGTCAAACGTTGGCGGGCATCGACGATAATCGGAAAAACCCGATACGCGACACACACAGCGTTCGGAAATCGAAGCGAGGAATTGTACTGTGGCTAAGAGTATATTTATTTTTTTTTTCAACGCTCGCAGTGTACTAGCGGCGATTATAGTTATCCGCAAAGAATTAGCATGGGTTTGTAACTTGGATCGAGCAGAGCATAGCTGCTACTATCGTAGTGTACCAAGTGTACCGAATGTACCGTAATGTACCGAGCTTAATTTTGTCGTTTCTCTAATAGTAAGTTCAGTCGTAAGTTGGAATAATCAATATTTTGTACGCCACCCAATCTTCCCAATTGTTTAGTATCAACCCCTGTAACTAACGAACCTTATAAGAATATAGAATAAATGGTTTCTTTCGAGGGAAATTCAAGAAATGTTTAGCACAATACATCTGAAAACAAAAACATCAACGCTCGAATGCGACGCGTCACGGGACAAGAAAGTTGCGCGGCTCGCGCTAATTGTGGCATCAGAAACAATTTCGCGGGCACGGCGTCTACATCCACGTGCCGAAACTGCAATTGCAGGCAGTTTGAGAGGGCGCGATTAATCTCGGGATTAAAGCGAGAAACTTTGTCGGCTGTAATTGATGTCGGGAGAGAGGCCGAGGGTCCCCCGGAGGTAGAGAAGGCAAATAAGAATGGTAATTATTGTAATCTCCGCGCAGTGGGAGGACAGCTGGGAGGTCCTGCTACTCTCCTCACTTCAGCCGTATCTAATATCGGACGCTACCGCGGAATTATCTTCTCAGGAGGTCCATTCCTTTAATTTGTATGATTATTTAAGTCGTCCGTAATTGAGATTACGTCGTGGATGTCGGAGACGTACCTGTCACGCCTAGTATCCGTTAAACGGACGTCCGGAGGAAGGATCGCGTTTACGACAGTTTTGGGATCTATGATCATCCTGATTCGCGATAATTAAATTGATACTTCAAATCACGGGGTTGTATTTCATTTTACGATGAAACTTCCGAGCGGTAAGAGATGCAAAGTTAGGGCGCGCGATATCACCGTCGAAATGAGATTTGCGATCGGAATGATTTATCGAGCATACTCGATCCTCGGTAACGCGAATCACGAGGGAAGATCTGAAATCCTCGGATGGAGGAGGTTTCTGTAATTATTTTCAACAATATATTCTGCGATGTAGCAAATGAAATAAAAGCATTATCGCGTTGCTAACAAGTTTTAGATCTACGATCATTCCGATTCTAAATTCAATGAAAATATCGAATCACGAGCTCAGGTTTACCGAACGGTACACCAATTCCGCAAAACGGCGAACGAAACGGAAAGCTGGAAACGGAAAGGTAGAATCTAATACTTTGTTCCCCGATAGCTCCCTAAGCTCCCGTCCGATGAATTTACCATGCGACTCTCCTCTGTACTTTCCAAGATATCGGCAAAATGATTACGTACTCCGTACAATTTGTCTACCTCATTATTTCCCCATTACGCGCACTTGCGTCGCGTCTATACACACCATGGTGCAGTGAAACGCGAGCGTAAGTCGAGTACTTTATCTAAAAATTGGAAAAACGTTGCGTCCCGACGTTACGTCCACGCTGCGAAACACGCTTGCGTGTCGCGAAACTGAATTTGGCGAAGCATCCGCTAGGGCCAAACGTTCGCGGTTTAGCGAGCGTTACGATACATCCTAGCCCTGCGCGCGTCTCAGGTGAGCTGTCAGGTTCCTCGGGTATCGTCCTGCCCCGCGAACACCATTGGTCGATGAAAGACCACGCCCGCTCACCTGCGACTAACGCATTCCTTGGTGGGGGTACGACTTACCTGTCCCTGACGTCACCAAAGTCACGCTACTCTTGCCGCGAGTAAACGCTGTTCGGGAATTATCTCGGCCTGTTACACTTTGGGCACCGACGTCGGAACGACGTTACCGACGTATGCCCGAACCTATGGCATCGATTCGGCCCCGGGAAATCCTGAATCCGATTTCCCCGGTATCTCGAGAAAGGGAGAACAAACGATCGCTGGTGAAACACGGTGAACGTTTCGAATTTAATCGGAAGACCGTCGATGGGATTTCGACGGAAAGAACTCGGCGATAACGGTAAAAATAAATGAGCAATGGCTGCGTAGGTTCAGCGAGTTTCATGGCGCTGAGGGACCCGCGCGGAGCCCTAACGCATATGAAAATTCATGAGCGCCTCGAGTCAAAGGCGGTTGATATCCATATTCAGAAAATGGCGTCGTTAACATTAAACGGGCACCATTATGCGCGGCCACCACCACACACGGCCCCAGTCACGGAACAGTCGCGCCTGCATGTGCAACGAGTCGGTTACGGGTCCCAGGGGCGTCGATGCAACTACGTACGTACCTGCGACGCGCATACAGATTGGCGTCTCCCCGTCGTGCACGTTTCTCGGACGACATTGCTCTTTGGCATGCGACGATAGTCGTCGGCGGACCGCTATCATTTTATAGCCGTTCCATTCGAAAAGGGTGTGACTCGCGGGGTGCAGTTTAAAAAAAAGGAGTAAGAGAGACAGAGAGAGACAGAGAGGGAGAGAGAGAGAGAGAGAGAGAGAGAGAGAGAGAGAGAGAGAGGTGGAGGGAGGTGGGGCAAAGCCGATTACTCGAAGATTACCGGACGATACGACGCCATTAAACCACTTATCCTTTCACGGTGCGTGTACTATACCGCGTACGATAATTATTTAGCGCCGCCACCGTGGTTTAGCCTAATATCGAGGACGAAGGCGAGACTCGGGTTTACAACTAAGTATTATTCCGCAATCGTTTTTCCCAACGATCTACGTTTATCCGTAATACTCGATCGCCGATCGCTATCGTGTATTTATCGTTTATTACATTTTCCGGCGATTAAAGTGGATTCTCCATTGACATGTCTTTTTTCGTGCCACTTTGCCGAGAGTCCGCATTAAGATCTGCATCCTTTGCCGCAAGATCTTTGTCTGACCTCGTTTTTCTTTATGGCTTATATAAGTTAGGGGTGATCAGCCTTTCGAGCGATCAACGGTTACTCTTGTAAATACTCTGGATATTCGTCTTCAAAATCAGTTCTAAATCAGTATCAAGAGCATAAATGCGTACAGTTCGCATAATAATCCGCTGTCTAGTGATCTATATTCACCATCGACACGTGATTCGTATAATATTTTCTTAGTTTCCATTTTCCAGTTTATTCGCGAATGAGACTTCATTCCATTATATTTTACTCCAAGATCACTGTGCTATCTTGGTATTCCGCGATGCACGTAAATTGAAAGCGATCAGTTTTATTTCTGGACAAGCTACGTTTAGTCATACTATTCGAACCTCAATTGACATCCAGTTTTTGCAGTTTCTCAAACTTTCCGCCGATTATAGCAATCGTTTTTAAATTTCCTCAGTTAGTCTTCCTTGGATGTATACTGACACCGTTAATATACTAAACTGATTCCACCGTATGGATTATCAGCAAATGTGAGCATATCGCTTACAAAATTTTCGATAAGAGAAAATCTGAGTGGCATTATTCCAGATATCGTGGCTTTAACAGAACACCACTACTTATGTGTCACTCTGTACATGGTATATCTCGTGATCCGTACGCAATGCGTTACCCCATTCACTGCCAAGAAAACTTAGGGCTAGCCCAGGACGCAAGATCTTCTTTTAAAAAAAACATAGTATTTCAGGAAATCTAATAATATTTAGTTACACATACTGTACTAAAATAGGATTTACAGTAATTTGAAAATAAAAAGAACGCTACGAAATATCTCGTAGCTGATATCACTGAATAAAATTCCTGTGACCAATTGCAATCAATTATTTACGTGTTACTTGTACCGCACACTACGAGACACCTCGTAATTGGCAGTAGGGTCGTGATATCGAAAAAAGTTATCGATACCTAACTAGTATCGGTAATATCGCAACGTTTCTCGGTTAATATCAACCCCCACCGCACTGCGTTTTTGTGTGCAGACCCATAACTTAACATTATAATTTATATTTGATATCCATATCTTAGGCATATAAGTAGGCACAAAAGCACAAGCACGAAAATTTAATAAAATTGAAATAAATTATACGATACAATTCAATGCCAGTATCTTTGTATCGATACTAAAAATGCTTGTACCAAAATAAAAGTATCGATACTTTACTAGTATCAGTAGCATCGCAACGTCCCTAGTTGGCAGTGAATGGTTTAACGCGCGTCAAATTCATGGGTGATAGAATCGGAAGTGTTTCGGCATCGCGGAATTTGCTCGAGTCAATATTGAATGTACGTAGAATCGAGATAACGGCGATATTGGATGTCTCTCGTGGCTCCGAGGGCCCGGGATGAGTCTCCTCGCCCTCCCGTCGCTCGCTCTCTCATCCCCTTTCAATAGATTTGCCTTCATAGTCGGAGGCCCATTGTGGCGTGTTCGCCGAAGCAAATGCACATCGGGCGCTGCTCTTCGTCGGTGCCGCCGCGCCGCCGCCGCTCCGCGTTCGTACACACGCCCTGGGATCCTGGCGCGTATCCGCGAGCGGAGGAAATTCATCTCGGTGTGCGTGCGCGCGCGCGCGCGCGCCTGGAACGTGGTGGTACACATTCGGCGGTATACACCCTGCAGTGCGTGTATTTACATATCAAAGTGACGGTCTCTCACACCGTGGAACCAGCGGGGAACGCCGACCCCCGTAGAAACGACGCGGCTGGGGTAGCCTCCCAAACTTACGGGACGTTGTTATTGCTTTACGTTGTTGGATTCAAGGATATTCGACGTTGCCTCGTGGTCGCTCGTTGGGCTGGAATCGGGGACGTGGATTTTATTTATTCTTTTTATTAACCATTTAAGAAATCTTTTCTTCGTGGCGCGTTAGCGAATTGTTAATTATAACAATAAATAAAATACTTATCACCGATTTCTCGATAGTGAGCGGTTACGAAGAAACGTGGAATATAGTTGTTCCGTCGAATATCGTTAATCGAATAACGTTGCTTTTTTTGGATATCGTTGTTCGAATAATATTGCTGTTTGTGATTGTTCGCTAGCGAGAAATAGGGTAGTGCGGAGAAAAAGTCTATTTGTCCCACGTTTAATTGATGTAAACGTGTATTTAAAACTTTGATGTTTCATTTACGTTTTATGCAACATTTTGAAAGGTATACTAATATGTGCTCTTAAAAATTGTCGTTTACTAGAAGAACAGCTTTTATATACGATAATAAATATTTTACTTCCAGTGAATTTATGAAATATGTTTGATCAATTTTTGATCAATAGTAAATTTCCTTAGAGAACCTCTTATCACAATAATCTAATTTTATTTATCTTCTATATGTTCTACTATGCGAATGGGAACCTTAAAATACGGAAATTCTAATTTTAATATTATCATCTTCAAACTGTAAAATATCACTCGCGCAATCGTGATTTACAAAGGATACAACGATTGTTGCTCAAATTCGAACTCAAATCCTCCGAAAGCATTTCAATGATTCCGTGACACGTGACTCGTGAAAGCGTACGTTCCAGTACTAATTAAGTAGGTAGGTCTACGATATCGTGAATCTACCTCGTCGAAGTTTAAAGGGATTCGAGGGAGGTTTTTCAATAGAGGGTTATCGCCGCTCGATCATTCGTCGATCCTCGACGACTCCTGCCTTACGCGATGCTTAGCAGTCAATAACATCCATCATCGTCTCACGAATTTGTCAACGCTGAGAGAGGCGATCGGACGATTAGCCAGGGGGTTGTCCGATTCACGAGGGATCCCCTTGACACGCTTCCGTCGAGATTCCCACGTCGGAAGGGGGAAGCCCCGCTATAAACATTTCGTATATTTTAAATCACGGGTAAATGCCGCGGCCGGATAAGTAGGGAGAATTTGGCATCGCACGGATTAAGTTCAGTTTTTTTTGTTGTGGAAATGAGTAAATAATACACTTAATTAATAATGTAATAATAGAATGATAATATATGATAATATATACAAGTTTTAATAATGTTTTCGATTATCATTATAATATTGATAATATTATTGAGTTGAAGATTAATTAACCGATTGTAATATTATAGATCCAAAATTCAACAATTGTTCAAAAGTTAAATTGTTTGTGCAATTTATTGTTTCTTTTTCCTTTTCCTTCGATATTATTTCGATTTTGTGCCACGTGAAAGTCGGTGAGTGTATTTTCATCTTAAATTGAAAGGTCATGTTGAACTTTTTCATATCACCACGTGGGATGACTAGCTATCGAGATGCTGATTTTCGCCAGGTTACGCGACTCATGCTGCGCGCGCGGCATTTCACTTTATTACTTTGATTACAAATACTGTAAACCGAACACTTTCTTCGGAAAATCGGAAACGAACCAAAAATTTGACACGAGAGATCCGGAATTCTTTTTCGTGCGACGCTCGAACATAAGGGGGCATTGACTTCACGCTGCTGCAGCGTGTTTCTCCGATTACAGCTTATTTCACGAGCTTTTCCGTGGTTTCGTTCAATACTTTCTATGGTGTACGAGAAAAAAAAGTGGTGTTGAATTGCATCGGGCTAATGCGGCGGGAGTTCAGTTACCCAAACAAAAAATAGCCCACTCTGCTCTAGAGTTTGGGACGGACAAAATTGGCCCGATCCTAAATTGAATGCGTCCTTCAAACATAAATGCACCTCCTAAAGTAAATGTAGCGAATGAGAACGAACCAGTGCACGAATTATATATTTATTTTTTATAACACAGGTTGAATATATTATTGGATTCTTGGTTGAAAGGAGAAATTCTTCGGTGTTAATAAAATTCGTTACTTTATTAACTATAAAACGCGAATTTACTCCTCACTTAACCTTTATGTGATTGTAGAGATACCTGGTTACCTTTTCAGATTTCAATTTATTTTTCGATGGTGTTTCGGAAAAACACCGTCCCTATAAGTGTTATTTTTCTCAGTGACATAAAGGTCATGCAACATAAATGAGCAGTAACCAATATGATTATTTCGAAGATGTCCTGAAGACTCTGACTCGCTCGTAGTACATACATTGCGCGTTTAGAGAAAATCTGGGTCTTTACTGACCGGAGTTTGGGATAATTCTGACTTGCGGAAGAATTTGTGGAAATTAGGAAAACTAGGTTTTTAGATAAGTGGAATGGAAGGGATGAAGGTGAAGTAGCAGGAAAGTTCCGCTCGGAGGACGACGGACTGTACAATGGAAATTCATGAATCAGTGAGAATGCGTGAGGAATGAATCAGGAGGGTTGAAAATTTAAGCGTACGAAATATTTGTTACAGTGAAAGATAGGAAAAATACAGCGCTTGCTCAAAAATCAGATAACGGTTGGATTAGGTATCCAACAATAGCTCATTTCCCATTTGAAATAGAAATGAGTAGTGGAGGAGAATTTAGTATTGTTTATCAAGGTCTATCACCGCGGGATGCAATTTTTTACAAAGGTGCATCAGTGCAATTGGAAAGCACGATCGCACTTTTTATAGGAACTAGTTCTACCCCGGCCCTGTTACCACATTAAAAATGTATACGTTTGATTCCAGATGTAATGTGCCGACCCCATCTCTGTTTAATTCTCTAGTGATAACGTTAGTCATAAGTTAGTGTAGTAAATATTTTGTACACCATCGAAATCTTCCTTAAACCCTGAATCACCGTTCCCTTACGCATCTCTCCTTATCACTATGTAGTTCATCGACCAAACACCTAGTAAGTACTTCTCCTCTTTTATTTCCCACCAAAACATCTTACTCGCCATTCCTTCCACATCCTTTTCGATAGATAATAGTTTACCTTAAACTCATCGATCCTTTCCTTCTTAGAACATTTTGAACCGCCAAAGAATACATTACGAATCGTTACTCAGAATATTGTGAACCACCAAATAGTACTCTCTCATCAGTTTTACTTCGGAGAAACGAAATTCATACTTATATGTATTAGTCTTGAAATTTAGATTTATCGAGAATATATAACAAAATGCGGAAGTGTGCCTAAAGTTGATAGTCTATTATTATTTTGCACAACCATCGCGTTGTGCATTACACATAAAAGCTCACGTTCATTGCGTTTGATTACTTAACAGTTTCTTCGGAAACCAGTAGCCGTACTCTCTGCGCACAATAATGTAACGTCGTTAGCGTGAAATTTAGTAGATTTCAGCGTGGATTTAGCCCTCTCGAAATCGTTCGCGGCAGCTTCGCGCGTGATTAAGGGTAATTAATGTTTTATGGAGGCAAACGCGGGCCTCGCAAATAGAGCAAACCACAGAGAGAGAGAGAGGGAGGGAGAGAGAGAGAGAGAGAGAGAGAGAGAGAGAGAGAGAGAGAGAGAGAGAGAGAGAGAGAGAGAGAGAGAGAGAGAGTGAGAGAGAAAAAAATCCCGGGGCAGCTTAGGAACTGCCTCGAGTTTTTTTCACAAGCCGTGGCGCGCTCTTGTTTCCTGCACGGTCAATTCGAATCATAAACGGTAATTTGAGGAGGCAGGTGCGCCACTCGCAACATTGACGCGAGACGCTCTCCTTCGTTGTTCGTTGGTACGAGTCGCGAGACAAAGAAAGTATTGGGCTAGATAATGAATCCGCGGTATTATAAGAAAGCACGTTGTCTTATAATAAGTCCCTTAATAAGTTAGATAATAAGTCTCCGTTTTATTTTATGATAGGTCGTGATGTTTATAAGTTTCTTTGCGAGTATCGTCTTAATAATTAGTAATTATCCGTAATTACATTTTTTTACTAATGATCCATTTACGTTGTTACATAAAATATGGAAAATTCAGTCCAGCAAAGGAAATCGATTGTCATATCAAGAGACAAGGTCTTGTCTCGGGCCAAGTACGCGATAATAGACCTTGTATCTTTTCAGGAAAGAACGAACGGTTTATATATAAAAAATGATGTTACTAATCTTGTTACAGTTTTTAAACGGATCATTGGTTGGTTAAATAAAGAAAGAGTCAAACATATCCCAGTGTCAACACGCTGATGATACACACCTTTGCAATGTGCGACCCTTACAACTACTTTCCCTTAGTAATAATGCACTTCCAATGGTTATGATATAAGCCATGAAAAATTGAGTCATATAAACAAATAAGTCTGTTTGAGCTATGCTCATTATTAACCCGCGGCTATAAATATACGCGCATCTTTATTTGTTGACAAGATGCATGTTTGGTGATCGGTAAACCATTGTCCCTGATATAATGTTTTACGATGTTTCTATGCTTTATTAAAAATATCTTATGGAGAAACAAAATGAAAGACTAACTCAGAACGTCGATGTGGACAAAAATTATACTAGCTTATCTTTTATCATTTGTATTATATTATAATCTTTTTCGCATCGACTGCAAGAGATGCTGGCTTTCGTTTTCGTTCTCACGTAAGATATTTTTAATAACTTAGAGGGCACTGGAAAACACTATATTAGGAAAAATGATTTGACAAATCTCCAAACTTGCATGCCAATAATAACATTACGATAAAAATGATAAACTCGTTAAATCGCGATTCATTGATAGCAGTGCGCTTAGAATGAACATCATCTAATTGAGAATGACATCAATTTCATTCCAATTGCGATGAGGCCTGTAGAGTCCAGCGTAAGAACCCCATTGCAATTTTTAACCGAAATACTGAAAGTGATAAACGCAGAAAGATGGAGTTCTCATGGAAATTCCGGATACAAGAGAAGCCGCATAACGCAGAAACGAGCTTTGTTTCCTCGCGAACCAGCTCGCGGTATATCGTGTAGAACGGTCCGCCATAAGTGCAACCGTATGATTAGAACTTGTAAACTCGCGCGGTAAAAGTAGAATGACTAGATATCGAACGGCACGGAATCAGTTAAAGGCTTGTCCTTTCGTAACATTATCCGGTAGTTACGGACGCCTCTCTATACCTGGAGTACGGGACGCGTAACTACGCGTAATGAGGAGGAAATACTTGCGCGGAGAACGCATCTATGAATAAATTAAAGCCACACGCACGGCTCGATTGACGGAGGACGCGTATCCTTTACTTCGAGCAACGCCGACTCGCTAATACATTTCCTGAAATATGATTCACCGCGATATGGGTGGGGCAAAGAGTTTAATACGGGGAACTTGTTAATTTCACGGTGATCGGAATTTCCGGGTAATTGGAATCATTGATACTAGTTTTTCCGCGAGTATCTTGATCGATCCGTGTAATTTCAGCGCGATTGTTAGTGTTTTTAATACTGGTCTTTCCGCGAGTACTTTGATGGATTCAGTTTCATGCAAAGTATGTTCCATGTTTTTTAAAAGTATGTGTAAGAAGAAACTGTGGGGCGATTAAAAAATTGAACGCGTAAATTCAATGTGCTTTTGTATGTGTTGCTTTGTTTTGGAAAATAATGGAAATGGTCGAATAAAGTATTTAATGACGGCTTTTATAAAAATTTATTTCAATAATGTTGTTTTAATAGATTCGAATTCTGAATTTGGCACGAGTCAGTGAGAATAATGTCCGTCGGCCATCATTTAACGTGTACATACTGTACACGCCGAAAGAAATAGAAATATTAAAAAAGTGATTTCTTGTTTCCAGATTGTGAGCGGCTAATTCCTGTCTGTTTATATCACGCGGTGGTTCGCTTTGTCGTCTTTGTTTTGGAAAAAGCTCAGAATTGATTTTTTACGAGGATACAAAGCGTACATCCAAATGCAATGACGACACATAAAATACCTTTTACAAAATGTGTCAACTGAAAAAAATTTCTGGGAACTTGTACTGCTGTATCAAAACTAGAAATAGTGTTTTATTTAAACCAACTCGATTTGCGAATCAAAAACATATTAATCGAGTACTTTTTGTTCCATTTAGAGAATGGAAGAGAGAAGAGTTGGTCGAAACACGGGCATGTTTTTATGTTTTAATTGGTCGTATATTCTCGAGGAATGATTTACACAATTCACGCGTCACTCGATGTAATTGACCTGGTTGTGAGAAAATTATTTGTTACAGTACGTTATTATCGCCAGCTATTATTTAGCGTTCTCGAGTTATTTTTAACCTCACGCTTCCTTTTTCTTCAGAAGTGTATTATCGATTGCACGGTAGACTAATAAATAATTTTTATCGCCGTGCTAAATTATAATCAATGATATGTTACGTATAATAATTGCATAATAGGTACGCTAATGAAGTCGTAAATTTCTTAATGCGGGAAGTGTTTCTGGAGCAATTAAGTTTGTGCCCCGTTTGACAAGACATACATATATGTAGCTCATTGAATTCCATATAGATATTTATCTACAGAATGTTGCTTAAAATTAATATAATTGAATCGGAATATTTGAAAACATAAAGTAATTGCTATTTCTATTAGAATATTTAAAAATTATTTTCACATTCTTCTGTTCACATCCTTCAACCCCCCTGATTCAGTCCTTCTACTAAGATCTATAATTTGTAATATAGTTGCGTACAATACACTGTATTATACAGTCTGAGTATAACTCTGTTCCTCTTGCAAATAGAAAAGAAACATTTTTCTTTGTTTATTAAGCTCTATCATCGTGGAGCAAAAACTAATGAAAAAGAAAGATATTTCCATTAATCAAGTTCATAATATGCAATAGTATTGTGTATAGCACACTCTATTACACAGTTACTATTGCCTACAACTGCAATTCTGTTTCTACCACAGATAGAAAAAATAGTGGAGGGAAATTTTCCATTGTTTGTCAAGCTCCATCATCACGCGGTGTGATTTTTTACAGAAGCCGCATCGTTGCAGTTGCAAAATGCAATTTCACTTTTTGTAGAAACAAAAGTTTTGTAGAAACAAAAAGTGAATAGTATATATATATACTATTAAAAAAAAGTATATATATATATATATATATATATATATATATATATATATATATATATATATATATATATATATATATATGATTCCTCAAATATTTCATTCAATCATTTCGCATTCGTTTCCTAACGTGTTCATTTTACAATTGAATGACTGAGTGGGAGAAGGATAACACTCCAAAAATACGAAAAATAAACTGAGATAGCGCACTAAATGTTTTACATAAAACAACTATTGATTATTATGATCTCATACTTTGGAAGGTTAAAGGCTAGGTACTAGATAGTGTATATTGCACAAACAAGATTTTTATTCGAATAAAAATGAAGGAAATAAACAGTTTTTCTTTTAATTTCCTGAAAATTGAGTATTGGGGAATATTACCCCTTTTCCACTCAGCTATTCAATTACGCGTTAAAATTAAATTTTTACTTCTTCTTTCTCGAATCATGCCAAACTGCGTCAGCTTGGATCGACGGTTTTCGCTAAGGTTCAACGTTTCCGATCGACGCTGAAAGCCATAACACCCTCCCTAAACAAATTTCCAAAACATTGTTGCGTACACGGCTTTCCCCGATCCAACGACTCCGAATTGCGGATGATCCCTACGACCCGGTGGTTCGGGGTCAAGGTAGAATCTCGCCAATGGGTTCCCGTCGATCGAATACAGAAAATCAGCGGAACGACTTAATAAGGCACGATTGCGGGACGATTGCTTCACCCCGCCGCTGTGTGACGATTTGCATACACGATTATAGACCGCGGAAGGCTGAACAGAGGAGAGGAAAAAAAAGGTTGAATTCCTTGGGAGAGGCAGGTCGAGGCGAAATGCCAAAAATGTTGCTGTATCCGCCTGCATAGCTACTGCGCTTGTAACTCGCGTGTCCGTATCATTAAACCTCGCGCTGGCGAGGTATCGCGGATAGTCGGATATGCCTACCTTCTCACTGTTAATGTCGTTTCGTCGAGTGCGCATGATTAACGCGACTTTATGTACCGTTACGAAACCTAAGTGAATCCAACGTACCGAGATTCTCGTTTCGAGCGAATCATTCCGCTAACGTTCTTGGGAAACGGTTTGCGTGGAAACTCAGTTCTGCTGCGAGAAAAGGGATTCTGATAGATGGGTTGGTATTCGTTCTTAGTTGGAATTTTCAGGATTACGGTAGATATAAGAATTTTTGTGTTGATCTTTTTTTGGAATTGTAAGTGTCAGTATTTTGTTGCGTTAGGAGTTTCATATCGCACCCCGACAAGAACAGTGGCGTAACTAAACACGCATATTGAAATAGCATAAACTTTTCCAAATTTCATATACGTATTTCCGGGAGTGAGTTAGAAATGTGACGTTTTTCGTGCATATGGGGCCACACGATACGTATTTATCACTGGCATTACCTCGAAATGGACGTTTTTTGAGTTCTCTCACTGTTCTCGCCGAGGTGCGATATATAAGTTGATTTTAAGCAAGCCCCCAAAATTTACAGGCTGATTCCATGTACTGAAATTGACAAAATGTGATCAACACGGTTTGAAATGTTCGCAAATCTTTTATTTGCAGAACGAAGAGATATTCACATTTTATGTATCATCGCCGTTGACGTTGGGAAACAACGCCGACCTGGTTTTTCGGAAGGAGTTAAAAATTGGCCGATTTATAGGTTGCTGGTCGATAAGCGATTGTGGTAAGGAGGTTATTCATCGGCTCCCGCTGGTCATAGTGTTAAATTTCAGCAGGCATAGGAAATTATTTCTGATATCAGGTATAAATCTCTGATGCGTTTCTCGTATCAGATAAGAAACCGCAAAATAACAGTCGGAATCGATATTATCTCTGTCGAACACCTTGCCGCGGTGCACGTAAAAACAAAGGTGTGCATTCCGGATTCTAATTATTTTCGGTTTCGTAAGGGATATTTATAATTTATATTTTTCAAGAATTCTAAGTTTCAATATTTCACTGTCAATTAGTGATCGTTTATATGACTTTTATCTTTCGAACGAACGATGATTTATCTTCCGTAGAATAAATATTTATTTTTACCTGGTAAAATCGATTATTTGAAATTGATGTTTTCTAGAAATTGTACGGTTTAGCATTCGTAAACGAATAGATCAATGTACATGATTAATAAGACATTATGCATCGTTACGAAACCTAAGCGAATCGAGTTTATCGCGATTCTCGTTTTGAGCGAATGATTCAGTTAACATTCTTAGGAAACAGCTTCCACGGAAACTTAATTACATCGTAGAAAGGAGATTCCAATTAGAGGTAGGTTGATATATTAGTTGGAATTTCATGAGTTATATGGTAGGTTTAAAAATCCTTATGATCGAAGTTTTTCAGAATTTCCATGTTCCATCATCTCGTCGTACGTACGGTAGTTTCCCACCATGCAATATTTTCGTTATCTTTAATTACTGATTATTCGAAGTTTTTCTCTCGTCTATACGCTATTTTCTTTCACCTAAATGATCCTTAATCTGCAATAACCTTATTTTAAAGGTTTTCCTCAATAATTTCGTTCAACCGTAAGTAAAGCTTTGGTAAAATCTACAAACAGTTTTTAGTTCCATCTAGTGTCATCTATATCAGTGATTTTTAATCTTCTGTACACTTTCGAATCAATGAAAATAGAAAAAATATTTCGTGAACCGGTAAGGCAGAATTAATAACTATTACTTATAATAATATTTTGTGCATTAGAGTTAATAACTCATATTAAAGAACGAACAATCTTCTGTTATTTAAACTTTTAACTTTTTCGCGAACCGGCAACAAATTTTAGCGAACCAACGATTCAAAACCACTCAACTAAGTACATGACATTTCCTTTGCCCCAGAATGATGCCCGATAACATAACTAATAAATTCTCTTCTAGCGATTTAAACTTTTTTACAACCAAAATCCTTCGGAAATCCTCAATCTTAGGATTTCCAACTGCTCCCGTCCATCATCCGTACGATTTCGTCTTTCACTTATGCCACAACACTGCTTAATCCACCGTGGCGTAATTATTCATTCCTCCCACGATAATTTCGTTTTTTTTCCATCCACGTACTCTTTACCTGGATTTTGTAATCACGGATAGAATAACGACCGACAATGTCGTTCAGAACGAGCAGAAATGACGAGCGTTCCCGTCGTTCCAGCGGATACGCGTGCACATCACATGAATTAGAGATCGAGGATGGCCGTTTATTAGATTCGCCACTGCGGTAATGATAACTCGATAATAATTCCGTCGCAAGAGGGTATAATGACGACGGTACGTAACGGGGGGGGCGAGAGGCGGAGGGGTGGCGGAGGTGGGGGAGGAGTTAGGGGGGGGGGCAGGCATGTATTGTCACGCGCGGAGAAGAACGGATAAAAGTTTGTTGCGCCCGCGGGACAACGCGCCGCGACGCTGTAACTCCCGTCCCACAGATTTTACGGGACGTACTCTCGGAACCGTTTCGTCGAGATGCAAACACATTCGCAGAATTCTATCCGCCGTGGACGCGGCAACGGCGGAGTTTAATGACCGGCGGAGGCTCGTTAACGTTCCTTAATTGCGAAATAATTGCGGGACCCGGGCAGAAGGAGACCGATAAAATGTCCGGTCGAGACGGGAGAGCAATTTTTTGGAGTTAACATGAAAGAAAAGAAGCCGGTTACTTGCACGCTCAATGTTTTATCCAATCTGCAAGAGAATTTCTTTATTAACTCCCGGGCGGCGGGTCTGCGGCCAAATAATATTGATATCGATCTAAAGATTCCGCCGATACATCGAGTAATACCTGCCTTTTTGTATTTTCTGGAAAATTTGGTGGAGTATCCAAATTCTTGATATGCGAATGATCTGTTACAGTCTCCTGTGATACGATCTAATCGTGTAAACATCTAATTCTGATCGTAACGATTTAGTATGAAACTGAGAAATGTATGTCATTTAGCAGACAAAAGAAACTAGATGCATAAATATCTCAAGAACCTGTTAATTCTGTCGATCTATGTATGTATAAATAAAAAATGTTATTTAGTCATTAAAGTGATTGTCCTATTATTGAAAAATTCCTCGTCCGAACACTCGTTTCCAAATTTGACAATTCGAATTGAAGATATATGTATTAAAAGTAACCGCATTCTCGCATATTTTTTCTGTATGGACAAAGATTCGAATTTAAGAAACATTACGAATGTCTTTGTAGCGTTTAAAACCGATTTTCTTCAAACGGGACACGTTATAAGCTACTGGTCGTAAGTATCCAAATTTTTTAAATTTCCTTTGTTTTTACTTTTGTAGGAAATATTTCGACAAATGGAATGCGTCGCAAAGGCGGATTTTAAGTTGCTTCGGAAAGTAGCTCTTCAAATAACGTCACTTCGCTGCAGTTCGGTATTATTTTAATCGAGGTAACATGTTGAACGAGATACCAATTAAGGGGGTGGAGATAATAGAGTGCCAAGGCGCATTTTTGCAATTTAAAAAAAATTGCAGTTCGCGTTATGCATCCAATTTAGTGCCAGGTGGATCAATTTTATACCAAAAATGAGCCTCGACCGCTCTCTCGCCCCGACCTCCCCCAATTGTAATTTAAAAAAGCGCAATCTCGACTATATTTCCACGATATATTTTCGCAAAGATATACTGGGGCCAGTTGCAAAGCTGTCGTTCGCAAAAAAATTTCGTACCGTTCGCCGTGAGAGGGTCAAAGACGTGACACCGTAAAGAGCGTATCCTCGTTTATGAATTCCTCTCGATCGGGAATGATCGAGAGTAGGAGAGTCGATAATCAATTACGATCGTGAAACGTATACGGCGATTACACCGTGCAACGCCACGAGCAAATTTCAATTACCGTGGAGCGAAGAGCGCGCTTCTTTCACTCCCGAAGGAATTATCCACTCGAGCAGGCCGATTTTCGCAAGTACCTACCTCCCTCGATAAGATCGTGATAAAGCAGAAACTCTTTTTGCGATAAAAATAAAAAAAAGGAAAAATTCCTCGTCGGCTCGTTTTATGCAACGACGTCGGAAAAAGTGCGGAGGTGGCCGACGGGTTATTCCGACAAGGGCAGAGGAGATACGCGCGAATTTTCTGCACTGCGATCGCGTTGCGTGGTAGAAACTGATTACTCACAGTTGTGCAACGAGCGACTAATCTATGCAAAACAGGAAAATGAATCATTCGTGGGTATCCGTCAGATTTAATTTATTTCATCCGTTTACGGTCAGGTATGTTTTCCGCGGAAACAAATTTTCTTCGATCTTTTGAGTTTTTATGATCCTTAACTACGAACAATCCCACTTTTTTCATTAACTATTCGCGCTTTGTATTTAATAGATCAATGAACGCGGTAGGAAGAGAATACTTATACAGTAGAATCTCGTGTGACGCGTGTTCCTACAAAGCGCCAGAGATATTGCGAGTTTTTAGGTATAAAAACAGTACACAACAACAATTTTTACATATGAAGGGGATTAAAGGTATGCAATACTTAAACAATTATGATTCTTAAACTCTCAAACAATTCATAATTGTTTACCGCACTTAAGTAAATTTTTTCGGAAAGTGGACTTACGCCACTTTACCTTTAACCCCCTCATGTATTCGTAATATGTTTTTTTTAATCAATAGCGTACATATGACCTTTATTTTTAAAATACTGTTTTATTTGCTGACATACAGAAAATAAAATTTGGCACGGCAATATTATTATTTAGATCTGTATTATTTAGACAATAAGGAATAGCCTAAAAATAATGAATATCATATACAATAATAATAGGTAGTATACTTATGTGGTTGTTCCGCCGGATAAAATGACATTTTTCGCACTGTTGTCATACTCATAATAAAAAGCCAAAAATGTGCACTTACGTCGTTATTCCACCTGTGAAACGATATGTAAACGCATAACAAAATGTCTCAAAGTTCGTAACCAAGAAGATACCAACCACGGTCCGCTCGGTGAAATCTGCAAATCAATGCGAATTCTTTACGGGCGACCATAGTCGCCGCCAGTTTACACCGAGCATCCAACGATGGACGACTATACTCGTCGCAGGTACCGAGTGAGTTAAAGCGAATGCTAGACAGGAAAGAGTTAAATATATCCGGTGTCACTCGCGCAGCGTAACAATGCGATTCGCCGGAACGCCACGACCGATCGATCGTACTCGCGGTTGCGCTCGATCGATCCGGGGGAGAAAGAAAAAGAAAACTCGAATTCTGTCAACCGATGATACCTAATGTCGGCGAACATCAAAGCCGGCGAGAGAACGATTCGTGCGGGTCCATCATAACCTTTCGTGAGCGTTTCAGTCTTGCCTCGGATCGGGACGTGACGCGAGCGAGGCGATTTATTTGCCATTGCCGCTCCTCATTTCACGGGGACGTGCCGCGATGCGATTCTTCGACGCGATTCGTCCGCGATGCTTATCTTGTTTTCTGGAACAATATTTTTTCCGACGATATAATAACGAGAGCAGCGGACGTCGAGACTCTTCCGTGACGGTAAATCGTGTGATGTACCGAGGACGGTCATGTCGCTTCTTCGATCATAAGTTTAGAGATACGTTAGCATGGTATTCGATATTTTGTAGGCTGCTAAAATCTTTCTAATTCTCCGATTCGCAACATCCTCGCGCATTAATCTTTATGCCAAAATCCCAGTTCGCTTCACACGAATTTTTCGCTCAAGAACAAGTTACTCGTCCCTGCCACATCCATTTTTGTAAGATAATAGTCTCCTTTAAATATAGTAAAGGAATTTAGTAATTGGCCGTGTATATAAAATAGATATTAAAGTAAATAACGCCATGTTATCTATTTACTTTAATATCTAGTTTCGTTTAGACCTATCGTCCCGCATTATCTTCGGAATATTCCTGAAGTCTATACCAAGAACATCTTCTAAATTTCTACATTTGTTCGGATTCAAAGTCGCGGGTCTAATTGTAAGAGTCTTGACAAACTGCAATTTGAAATCATCGCGAACAAATTCTTGGGACTTTGGTTTGTTTTAAAAATCTCGAGACGTCCGTTGTTTATTACAATCGCATAAGCTTTAAATATTCGGTGTACGTTAAACTAAAAAAAAGTTAATTTGTTATTTGGATTGCATGTTGATCGTTAACATTATTGCCACTGACGATCCACCTGCAGATTTCGCGTTAGTATCGTTCAGCAATCACATTGGGCGCGTTAACAGTACATCCTATAGTCCAAAAATAAAAATCATATAACCAAATATTATTGAAATATTGTTCTGAAACTTGGAAGACAGAAACGAACATTATGATTACCATTATTAAAAAATCGACGTAAATAAATACCTGCTTCAAAAGTATAGAATAACACTACGAACATATTCGGAAACTAATTGTTAGAAAAATGACAAATGCTTCGCAAAAAATTGAATTTTACTTCGAATCACGGTATTTAAAATTGTCCTCTCTCGACTCACAATTAGGTCATGCCTAATCCCACTTAACCTCTCAATTATAACAATACGCGACTGCAACGAAGCGACGGATTATACCGCTTTCACGCGTTCTGAAAAAGAAAACTCGAGGAGCCACGGGTACACGTTCTATTTTCGCATCCCATAATTGAAACGCTTCTGCGACAAGCGCTACACGTATTTCCCTGAAAGCCACTCTCCGGGTCGAGGTTCTTCGAGGTTGCCTGCCAATTCATCCGAGGCGGTTGGTACTCTGTCGGAGAGTTCCCCGCCTATCCACGCGACTCTCGAAGGCACCCACGAACGCAAGGCGAAGCCTGTAATTCGCGTGATGAGGCCGCCCGATCGCGACACTCGAGGACAAAAATGTCTACGCGAATCAAGGATGAAGGCTTGGCAAACGACCGCGTCGTCTTCAGGCGGAACAACGTTGATAGCTTTTATTCCCTTCACCCCCCCCCCCCCCCCCCCTCTACCGAACATTTCTTTTCCTCCCCGTTTCAATTCGAGGCTGGCTAGGTACAGACGTTTTGGAGGTTATGGCATTCGCGCAACTTAATTAAATAAGATTCTAACGTTGCTTCGAATTACATTACGCGTATCCATTTGGATTGTCGTGCAATGTTTGGCCCTTTGACCGCGACGCAATCTCGTACGAACCATTAATATTTAAGGGCGGGATATTCGTGCGTCAGTCGATGCGACTGGCTGGCGTGTATCGTTATGCTCATTGAGAGAAATGCACGGAACAGTGAAATTGAGACTGAATAGTATTAACTCTTTCACAAAAAGGTGGTCAATATTTAACTAATTGCAGTTGTTGTTACACGAACCGACAAATTCCACGTTAGATCAGTTTAGTTAAACTGATAATCAGTATAGTAAGACGAATTTAGAGGGCGTATATGCACGCCTTTTATATACTTCTATCGATAGACACGCGTGGACGTATATATACGTCTTTCGTACATATCGATAAACACGCGAGGGCGTATATATACACCATTTGTAGTCAAAGGGTTGATGACACTTTTGACGAACGGCTTTCTACAATATCTTCAGGGAGGTAAGTATATTCGGGTTCAGCTGTCGAGCAGTGCTGCCATCTCGTGGCTGATAATTTGAACCGTGAACGCAGGGGATTCGAGCATTGCCAAAGGAAAGAAATTGGCTTGGCTTTCTCTCTCCGCCGTCTATCACCCTCACCGGCCTTCTCTCTCTCACTCCCTCTTCGTCTCTCCCCCCTCTACCGTTCGTCGTGGGTGCAATTGCTTTGGGAATGTTAATCGTCGGGACGACCAGCCAGCCGGTGGTCCACGAAGACCGAAATTACTTTTTCGGTCCTAAGGATACCGAGAGAATACAATGTGCATTAAGGTCATCCGGTTCGTGAAAGTCCGCCGATGATTTTTTTGCGCTCTTCTTTCTACTATGCGCGCTGCATATTCAGCTTTCATGATATTCAACTTGATTCTGGAGCAATATATTGAGTGGTACGCGATAGTATTTGGCGGTAGAACAACCGAATGGTCCAAGGTAAGCATTTTTAACTACCAACACTAGCAAATGGCTAAAAAATTTTATTTGGCAGTATAATGAATTGTGGGAGTTTTTTATATTTGGGGCCAGAGTTATCAATTGCCAAAATAACTGGCCCAATATTTCCAGTGTTAATATTTAAAACTAGGACGATTACATTGTTTGAAGTAATTTTTTTTATTCCCACCGGAGTTGCGAAACTGATGAAAGCCTTTCTTAAACCCTTCAACTAAAATTACATGTCCGCTTCACTATGAATAAACAAATAAGTTACAGTTCAAGGGGTTAACGTGGTATGATCAATTTCGTTAGAAAATGGTGGATAAAAACTATCAACCGTCCGTATCGTACGAATTCGAAAGAACTATTAACGTCAAGTTAAACTGCTTCTATAGTTCTATCGCTAGTACTAAATACTAAATCATACATAAGATTTCTGTTATTAAACTAGTCGAACGACGTTACTTAAATTTGTTAAACATTCGCGATTTCAGGATGCGAGTAAAACATTTTCGCCTGGTTTACTTTGAGGGAAAATATACATAAAATTCCCAACCTGCGAGATCTGTGCCCAGAATTATCAATCCCCGACATCATCGAGCGTTTAAAGGGATTGGTTCCAGCGTTAATTGAGTTAAAACGATGTAATAACGGATAATAAATATTTTTGGCACTCGTTGCGGCGTATCTCGTGATTCGAACTATCGATACGGTAGCGACGAGTAACCAGGAGAGTGTAGGAAAAGCAATACCCATCGTTTCACAGCCTTGTTGTATATCGCTCGAGCGCGTTAACGAGGATCGTTTTATCGACGATTAACCCTCACCCCGGCTGACCTCTGGGCCAGTGTTTGCGGGCCTCTTTCGGAAATTGGTTCGTCGTTTTTGCCAATTTCCGTAGATTGCTCTTCTCTCTCATCGCTCCCTCCCACCCCCTCGTCCCCTCCTTTTATCTTACCTCCGCCTTTACCTTTTTTTCTCTCTCTCTCGGACATCAGCGTCGGCCGTTGTTCGCTACAAATTGTGTAAATTTGCCGGCTAACTATTTATCTTTATGACCTGCCGCACGATGAGCTCGGAAACATTTCTCGAGCCTCTCGTAAGAAAAGGTTGAAAAATTCGGTAGATCGCCAGGGTTTGAAGGGCAGAACAATCCTCCCGTCCGTTTGTCTTCGATCGAACGGAAGTACCAATTCTACGGAGGAACTCGCGAAACTGTTTGGCGATAAATTCTCATCCGTCGTCGTTCCCATTAAATTGATCACGGTCGAATAGCGCTTTGAGTAATTTATCCCGGAAATACTTATCGACTCCTGGTTAGAGGTTCCTTCCGTTTTAAGTATCGTTCACTGGTAGAAGCCGCCGTACGTCTTCGACACGTGACCGATTTGTCAGAAACTTTCAACAATATCCCTTGCGCACCGACAATGGAGAACGTCGAGCGTCGAAGGGCCGATGCAAAAAGGACATGGTATGGAGGGGGGGAAAGGGAATTGTAGGTCGCGCAACACCCCAATCGCGACCCCTGCGGATGTATTAGCTTTATGGTCACGATGGTACGCCTGGTGGTCGGGCCCTGGAGCAAACAGGAAATAGCTTCGAGTTTCCAGAGATCTCGGGGTTGGTTCCGAATGTCCAGTTTATCGTCGGCCATTTTCAGGAGCGTCCGCGTCAAGTACCCAGTTGCTACGGCCTTGGGCAGTAGTGGCCACTTATCCGCTCCCTAATGATGGAAACGAGTTCCCGAGGGTCGTCCGAGTACGAGGGATTCGACCCTCCGTCTTTGGCAATCGTTACGTTTATCCTGACCATAGGATACTTTCTGCCAGATGGAAAGGGTGAACCTGGAAATCGTAAAAGTCCGCCTAACGCGACAGACCTTTGAGGAGGGCCCCGGAAGAAATGTCATTTCACGATCGTCGTGTGTTCTCAATATTTTCTATTTCTCTTGCCGATTGGAAATGCTTAAAGATTATGAGAAGAACTGAGATGGCTCCGTGATATTTGGAACATCCAGTTATTTTTACGACTCTATAACCTTTTATGGAAGTGACTTACGAAAGCCAACAAGAACAACATGTCGCGTGTTACTCGTTGAAGAAGTTTAAGTTAACTTCTAAACGTCTGGGAATTAATTAACTGGGCTACGGATTCACCGGATCCAATGCAAAGACAAATCGCTTGTGAAACGCAGCTCTGAACAATATTGTTTTAACGTGAATAATATAGTGTCCTAAAATTGCGTTTAAGGTACGATATCTGCGATAACATCAAAAGGATTTGTCATGATCAGCTTATCGGTCCCGCCTTATGATAGTCGATTAGAATAGATCGCTGTAAGTACGGCGATGCTAGCTATAGACTCGTACTTACAATTAGTCTAGAAAAGCCGATAACTAATTACCGACGTTACTTGCACCGCGTTTTCCTCTAATTGGCTCTCGTCTTCGATAAATATCTTCCAAAGTAAGGTATAGCCAAGATCTTCGACAATGAAGAGACTGCTCGAAATTATCCTAGGTACCCCACCTCAAACGAACTATTACCGATTTCGAGACACACTGTATTTTGCACACATACATTAATGTCTCAGTTTAAATTTGCAAAACGTAAGGTGCGCGATAAAGACTGTTTGCGTTAGCCGAGACAAAGCCAAGGGGTGGATCCGTATTGAGAACAAGGCGAGCACATGGTGGCAAACAGCCCTTCGGTTTAGTTACACGCAGAGATCGCCCGGGACTCTAGGGACCCTTTAGGTTCGAGTATCGGAACGAATGATATTTATTGACCGAACAAATCCGTAGACTACTCAAATCCCAAGGGTGGTCCGTACGCCGGTGGCCCTCGATAAATAATGCTGATGGAGTGGTCATAAAATAAAAATAGTACGGATATTTATCCAACGGGAAAACTACGAAGATGGAAAATACATATCTCGATCATCCATGTTTTTTTATGGCCACGATAAGAGCTTTGGAAATGACGTTTCTCACGCGTGAAAAATTCAATCGATGGAAGATTTCGTGATTCGATTTATCACGGGGAATAGGAAGTTCATGGTGGAATTCATAACTTTGTTAATCCTTTTGATTTGTCTTGAATTGGGTTTTCTGAAGGGTTGAACATACCGAATGTCATTCAAGGAAAAAACTACGAATACGGAAATTAGGTTGCACAATTGTAATGTTGGTTTTTTTTTGCTTTAACAAGAGTCCTAACGGTAATATTTCTCCTATGTGCGAAGACAATTTGTCCAATGTATCACAATTTTTATTTACTGAGGGTATTCTGCTTTATCTAAGATTTTTGTGTTTTTTTTTTTTAGAGAACTAAGATGTCGGTTGATCCATTGGATTTTGTTTGCATTCTATGCGAGGCATTCCACGGATTGATTTTCCACATACCAAGAATATAATAGTGAAAGACGTTATTCTAATCGTGAAAAGGAAACACGGATCATCGCGTTACACATTTGCACGCCCAATTTTCTTATTCGAAATATGATAAATCCTTTAAAAGAGGATTGTTCGCTTCGAGATATATTTCCTATATCTGTTGCTTTTCTTTTTGAATATTTCATATGTGGTAAGAAAAAATAAACATAGATCATCGCGAGATCTCGTTTAAAAAATGTAATAACTTCCGGAAGAGAAACATGGATCATCGTAATGTGTCTTTTCAAAATTCACGATTTCTTTTTTTTTTAACATTGTCTTCTGCTGCCAAATGTATCGAGCCATAAAAACAAAACACGCCACGTATCGTACTATTTCCATTTTTACGACTACAATAACATCTTTCACGATTATCCCCGCCGTGCGTGGAAAATCAATTGACGAAGTGTCTTAGAATTTTTATTTACCGTGTGGAATAGAAGATTCGTGGTGGAGGCCGCAACGCGGGTTAATCCCTTTGCTTTCCCATGAATCGGATCCCCGACGGTTCGTTCTGAATGAACCTAAGGTGAGCCATTAGTGTCCTGCTTGGCCAGATGAATGAACGCTCGCCCTTTTTCGATCCTTACGAGTCGCACAGGTTGCACCCCGCTGAGAAAGCCGTGGACCCGTTTCACGCAGGTTGCTACGCTGATCGTAGATCCATCGACATTCGATACTAATTGCCCCTCTCTGTTGGCTGCAAGTTCCTTTTTATTAGCGTGATCCATTAAGGGTGAATCTTTTTCAAAAGAAAATCGTAAAATCCTCGAATTGTGGATTTTTTCGGTTTTATACCGGGAATTTCTCAAGTTCTAGAATCGCAAACACGACACCGCGGAGACATAAATCCTTTATACGGTTCGAGGTTTCTTTAATAAATAATGAGGTATTATTGAGGAAAATTCACAATGCAATCTGGCACTCGATTTTTTTTGGCTTTCTTCCTAATAAGGTCTCAAGCTTTATGATTTAAAGATAACACATGACTACTTTGTACGATTCGAGGCTCCATTAACTGATAATGAGATATTATTATTAAGCGGTATTCACAACGCAATCTGGCACTCGACGTTCTTCATGCCACAGTAAAATCCGTTAATTAATAATATCTGATTCTTGATTATTTAATTTATTAAAAAAGTATGTATGTCTCGTAAATTTTAGTCTAAAACTCTCAAGTGGACAATCAAATATTTCATACATTTTACATTCTCGATAACTTACGTTAAATGTTGTTATGAGACTGCGGGTGTTTATGCAAAATTCTCTCTTATGCTGATTTTGAACTGATTTTGCGAGACGAATATGCTAAGTAAGCGGGAAGTATGCAATATACTCGTGCACGCATAATTTAACAGAAATACATGATGCCTGCAAAATATACGACGTAAAAAAGTACACCTTTAAAGCTATTGTAATAACGAAAGAAGTATTTTTTCGAGTACCACATCGAACTCCCATAAAAATATAAATTGCCATACACTTTTATCCCATAAATATTATGGAATAAAATACAGAATGCAACATCGCACTGGATTATTTTATTCCATCCACAACAAATATTCCACAAGTACTACGATATTCTCGGGATATTTAAGTATCCCAGTTTTTCTTTTAACCCAAATCGCCATTAATTATTTCTAGATAAGATCTCTGGCTTTCACAACTCTCAATTAATTCGTTTTGTCCCCAAAAAATACATCGAGAATCTCATAATCCTCAACGCAAAACGACACCCGAGTATTTCATCCGTGCCCAACTTCTCGTTAATTAGTGCAGGGTAATTAACGTTGAACATACTATGATGCATCGACTGGGTGGAATCCTTTGAATAGCAACGTTACGTGGTACACCGTGGTTCTTAACCGAAGATGCTTACACGTGCCTATACGAAGTCTGCTTCAACGTTACTTCTAGTCGCGCAAGAACAGCGTTTGCACAGAGGGGCTGAGCTAAAGAGGTCTATTAAATTCTCAGTAATGAATGTGTCATCTCGATAATGCACGTAAGTTCCCCGCGATAATTAGCCGGCAGTGAAATGGTGAAAATAACGACCCGCCATACTTGACGTTCCTTAAACTGAATAGAAATTTTTGAAATACTTAACTGTATGGAATGTGGGATCCGTCGAATAATTACTCAAAGAGAAAATCATAGCGAATTTGGTCGTTCCCGTAACCGCCATAATTTTTTATAGAATGTGTTTTTACATACGGGTCATTCCGCGTCAAAAAACTGTTTTTTACACACATGGTCGAGAATTTTGGTGAATTTTTGTGACCATGTGGTGTTCGCGGAGAAAAAAAAATTTGGTAAAAAAAAAACTTCGAATTTTTGAAAACTTTTTGAGTTACAGCCGCTCAAACTTTTAGGTAAGGTTATATTTAAAAATTCATATCTCCCGAACTATTAACGATATCGCATTCCGACAAATTCGGTTGCATTCATAAAAGATTAAACTGTCAATAAAAAAATACATGATTGTCAGATAATGTTTATAAACATTGAAAAAGTTAATTTGAAATAAAGAAATTGCTCTATCTGCGAAAACAGGGCAGCAAATTTTTTCGTTATTTTTTTACAACAACTGTGAAGCCTTCTCTAAAGAATAACGCAAGAAACTCGATGGTCGTTTTAAAACTTTTGAAGATATGATTTTTTATTCACCGGCGCGCGCCTCAGAGGCAGCCGTGGTAGTCCAGTCAAATAGTAGTTTGAAGTGGAAAGTTGTGGTGTAATTGTTTTTAGTGACTTACTTTATGTATTTCGGGGTACTGAACACGGATCTGAAGTTATCCAACAACATTTTTTACGCCAAATATGACAAATCATCAAAAAACACTAAAAAATTTTGTTTTTTGCTAATTACTTGAGAAGTAAGCTTTTTACGCAAAAGGTGGTTCAATATAAAAATAAAGAAAAGAAAATTACCTACATTTCATATTATTATCATTTTTTGGTGCGGCATATGGTTTCCGTGGAAAAGAGCGTTATAACTGGGGAACAAAGTTAACGCAAAAAGAATTTACGTCAAAAATTTGCCCAACTTCAAATAAGTATAACTCCGCGAAAAATTGTTATACCCGAAAGATTTTTTTTTCACTTTAGAGGGTGAAGTCTGCACTTTAAGAGACCATTGTTAGATTTTGAGTTTAGCCTCCCCCTTCCTCCGTTTTTTGAAGTGCAACACGTCCTTACTTTTGCTAGAATGGGGGGGGGGAGCCTAAATTCAAAATCTAACAATGATCCCTTAAAGTACAGACTTCACCCTTTAAAGTGAAAAAAAAAAATCTTTCAGGTATAACAATTTTTCGCGGAGTTATGCTTATTTGAAGTTGGGCAAATTTTTGACGTAAATTCTTTTTGCGTTAACTTTGTTCCCCAGTTATAACGCTCTTTTCCACGGAAACCATATGCCGCACCAAAAAATGATAATAACATGAAATGTAGGTAATTTTCTTTTCTTTATTTTTATATTGAACCACCTTTTGCGTAAAAAGCTTACTTCTCAAGTAATTAGCAAAAAACAAAATTTTTTAGTGTTTTTTGATGATTTGTCATATTTGACGTAAAAAATGTTGTTGAACAACTTCAGATCCGTGTTCAGCACCCCGAAATACATAAAGTAAGTCACTAAAAACAATTACACCACAACTTTCCACTTCAAACTACTATTTGACTGGACTACCACGGCTGCCTCTGAGGCGCGCGCCGGTGAATAAAAAATCATATCTTCAAAAGTTTTAAAACGACCATCGAGTTTCTTGCGTCATTCTTTAGAGAAGGCTTCACAGTTGTTGTAAAAAAATAACGAAAAAATTTGCTGCCCTGTTTTCGCAGATAGAGCAATTTCTTTATTTCAAATTAACTTTTTCAATGTTTATAAACAATATCTGACAATCATGTATTTTTTTATTGACAGTTTAATCTTTTATGAATGCAGCCGAATTTGTCGGAATGCGATATCGTTAATAGTTCGGGAGATATGAATTTTTTAATATAACCTTACCTAAAAGTTTGAGCGGCTGTAACTCAAAAAGTTTTCAAAAATTCGATGTTTTTTTTTACCAAAATTTTTTTCTCCGCGAACACCACATGGTCACAAAAATTCATCAAAATTCTCGACCATGTGTGTAAAAAACAGTTTTTTGACGCGGAATGACCCATACACGTTTGATTATTGATATTTTATTGTTAATTGACACTTAGAATCTCCCTTCTTACCGAAGTTGGTTAACAAGTAGGTTACAAATTGAGAATTTCTTTTTTTGCCCAACGTTCTTCTTTTTCGCAATATTTTTTCTCGATTGAAAATTTGTGGATATTTTGAGACATCGTGATCCGAATAATAATGGTTCAAACTTTGTTTTCTTCAGTTCGATAATTATAAACGTTATTTTTAATTAAAAACATGTGTAATTTATACATAAATTGAATTGCAAAGTTTATGCAGTTTTGCGTTTCATAGAATTTATACGATACCTTTTCAAACAATTGAGGATGAATGTCGGGATTTCTTTACCTTCGTTCATTACCAACACGGTAATGAAGATGTTCCGCGCATCCTGTAACGTAAGCCATCCGTAATAATTAGCCGCAAATGAACGCCTTACAATTCAAAATATTTGTTTTTCATTTTAGTAGAAAATCAGGAAAAAGAGACCAATCGTAATTGTGATACCATAGCCATACCATATCATTCTAATTTCATTTTAGTCTATGTATTGTTAATCATTATGAGTGAAAATAAGTTATTTCAATTTTAAAAGATACATCACAAATTACTTGGGCTTGTCAATTCTTTTTTGTTCAAAATTCAAACCTCACAATGTTTTTCCTGCAATTTCGGCACAAAATTTTGGAAAATCCCAAGATACTAAACAACCCATTAAGTTACTCCAATTTAGTAATTGTAAAATACAATCCTCAGCACAACGTGATCCAATTAATTACTTAATTTCCAAAAAATATGCTATTGATATTCTTATAACAATTGCGATATAAAATTCGGAAACGCTTCAAGGTACATTCAAGGTACATTACGTTCGCAGTAATGAAGTCGTTATCGTAATAGCGTACGCAATAATTACTTGCGAATTAAGTTCTCAAACACCAACGTTCCACGATTGGCAATACCGTTTTTAAAACTCGAATACAAACTTTGGAAACGTTCCATGACCAATGAGCTAAAGGGGTCTATTAAACTCTCGTTAATGAATTTATAATTACGATAATATACTTACGTAAGTTCGCAGTAATGATTACCCTGGAACGAATGACCAAACATCAACGGTGTACGATTCAAAATTAAAATGTATAACAATAACGATCGCCACCGACCAAGTTACTATACCCGCGTACCTATCCGTTTGTGACAGATTCGAACGCCAAGAACTTGAAACGTAGGCATTAACATTGATCTACATAAATTAATTCGGAAGTGAATCCTATACAAAGGTCAATTAATTAAGATTCCTTCAGCTATTCCGATAAGAAACGCGCTACAAAACGATTTTACGTTGAACGAGGAATCTCGAGTCAAAATGTCCCAGCGTTTCGCCGTAATTACCATCGGTGAGCGTTAATTAATGAGAAAAAGTAATGGCACCGGATGCAACGGTATACCAGCGCGGCCTAATACACGCGTAAACACATTTACCATTTTCTCGTAGAGGATTTCTGTGAAACTCGATTTTAATAGGATGCGGGCCCTTAAAAAAAAAGGGGAGCAGAAGCGGAATCGTTTTTGCACGTTGACCGCGCATCTCTCAGCCGATTTCTCTGTCGTCAGCACGCGACTTAATGATCATTTCGCAGATGAGGCGACCGATAAACCTCCGGTTGCGGCAACTGGCCTCAGACTGGCCTCAAACTGCATTCCGCGCGATGCATGCTTCAACGTTATTTGTTACGTGCATACTGCGAAAGGGGGTTGCGTGTAAAGAAGCATACGCTCGCGGATGATATATCGTTGTTTGGATGAAGAAGTCAGGTGACATGGCGCGAGGTAAAGAAAGAACGGGGGAAAAAATAAAAGCTAGGAGAAACCGATGGTGATGGAGCGGCATGGGGAGAGAGAGAGGGGAAAAGAGAGAGGGCGAGAGAGGGAAAAGAGAGAGTAGAAGGGAGAAAGCTTATACTGCAAAGTCACTTTCGAGAATCGCGGTACGCGGTTATCTTTGCTCCGCCTCTACCGTTAATTGCATTTTGTCCTGACCCGTATACACGTTTACCTTTCATGGGTGGTATTAAAGAAAGACCTGCCGTTACAATAGAATTTTTCGTCACCCTTATCGCGACCGCGATCGAGCGATAGCGTAGCCAGATATTCTAATTTTGAGATTCGTGCACGCTCGCGTCGAGTGCTCCGATCGGGTCTTTTAGAAGCTCGAAATTAAATTCACTCCGGTTGCTCCGATTCTATCTAAGAAAATTGACCGATCGTTAGACCGCGGATGCTTATGCAAAATGCATGTTTTTCATACTGATTTCCAACTGATTCCGCGAGACGAATATACTAAATAAGCGTGAAGTATGTAATGCACTCGGGCACACGATATTTAAGCGAGACACGTAATGCGTGTGTATAATGCAAAATATGCGATATACAAAAATACGTATTTATAATGCCACTTTGATAACGAAAGAAATTTGTATTCGAGTCCGTGTTTCTTTTATCGGTCTTCCATGAAATATATATAAATTTACGTTAACTTTCGCGCTGCATTGATCCTCGGTCGCTGTTCACGTTTACAAATTGTTAAATGCATTTGCATCGAAGAGTGTAACTTGCAATATTACGTTGTGGGTTTTACATAAAATGACAAGATATACGCTTTCCCGCGAATTATTGTTCAACGTAAGACTGCTACGCTATTTGCTGTAATAGTTTTATTTAGCCTCAAGATGTATGCTTCGAACATGTTCGTTGGTATGATTTAATTAAATGCTACAAATATAATTCGCGTCGGGAACTGTGGATAGAGCTAACCCACCGTCATCAATCTTCTTTTAACACCTCGCGGCCGAGTGATAAAAAATGATGAAGCCGTTAGTCAGGCCACTTTTCGTTCCTACGATATTCTGTAACGCGTTTTAACTTTAACCGGAAGATACGAAACTAGGCGACTTTCCACAAATTATATTGGGGTAGGAACTTGAGATATGAATTAGCCCTATGCCGTGCGTCCGTGCGGCATCGTTTAACAAAAAAACGCTGTAACTTTCTTGAATCTCGGTATATCTGCTTGGGACGCACAGTACCTTTAAGTTATTCATTAGGATTCAAAATGGCGCAAGTTGCAGTTTGTTTGATTGAGTCCTTCTTTTCGGGTTTATCTGATAAGAATTGTCAAAATAAATTTTACAGTCTGTTTATATGGTCTATTATAGTATATATCACCGATCACAAATAAAAACTTCAAAATATGGGTTTAAAACAATTAAAAATACAAAATTTTTTATATTTGGCACAAATGTCGCCGGGCGCATTACTATGTAATTTTTAAAGACGGTCACGGCAGATAGCGTAGATGTCTACGACATAATTACAAAATTTCAAAAACTTTCAGAACAGTTTCATTGCATATTCGAACTATGGTTACTATCGATGGCCATCGGTAAATCCGACAAACCACAATCGTTGCACCTCTAACACCAAAATGAGCTACCCAACTCTCATTTTCCCAGTCTTTTACAAAAATATGAATTAGCAGAAGTCCAATTACAGAATTTCAAACCTTTCAGAACAGTTTAATTAAATGTTATGCAAATCATGCTTACCGTTGATAACCACCAATAAACGCAAAAACAAACGATGCAAGTTTACCAATCCACCGTATCAATACAGCAGAACCTCGATCATCCAAATTAATTGTGGGACCGCACCTAGTTCGGATACACGAAAGTTCGGATACTGGGAATTGTATAAATATTTACATATGCACCATGTACTTATTATTGTTTTTGACGTATCTTCCATTAAATAATATTAATAAAATAATTCCGTTTATTTGTTCTTATAATGAAATCACGGGTTATATAAAATTATCATTGTTGTGGATTCCATACCATTGCCCACATATGTATAAATATGTGTACACCATGAAAAACGAAACAAGACATCGTGTCTCGATTGTCTACAAACAATTCATACACATATGTATACATATACACGTAACGTAATAATAATAGATTTGGACAATGATAAAATCGGTATACCGGCCGCGCGCGTACAAGCCCTGGAACGCGTATCGACGTTCGGAAAACAGAGCGTTCCGATACGTCAATTGCAGTTCGCATAATAAAGGGTTCGTATAACGGGTTCTGATAATCGAGGTTCTACTGTACCCCATTGTTATATATTCATATAAATACAAATTACGCGCCTAATTGTAAACGCGCGTAATTCCGATCAGCGCTGCCTCCTAGAGAGACATAAACATAGCTCATAAGTTTTGTTGTTCCACGTCGACCTCGACCGGTGTCTATCCGCCGTTGTACGCTAACCGATACGCATCTGTGATTTTGTTATCTGGTATTAAAATATCAATCCCACAAAATTTTGGCTGTTGTTCCCAACGTACACAACACCCATAAAAACACGAATTAACAGAAACATCCACTGCCCAGGTACGAAGTTTCAAAAACTTTCAAAACAGTAATGAAACATCCAAACCACACTTACCATCGATAAACACAAACCAAACGCCACGGTTTCCCCATCGACTTCCCACAGCCGGGTGACAAAAAAATCCGCGAGTCGTTAATAAGCCCACCACTCGCGCTTCCAGAAACAATTATTCGGGATGGCTGTTCGCGCATTCCCCGCTGGCCCCGATGTATATATATCGGACGAAGTGCGGATATGCCATAAATACTCGAGCGAAGCAGTATATCTCTTTCGCGTTGGTCCACGCCCCGAGCACATGCTGTCGGAGAGAAGCACCTACGGCCCCCCCCCCCCCTTGCCGCCGGGCATCTTCTTAGCCTTCCTCTTGGTCCTCGACGAGGCCGTAAACCCCGTTCCCGGATCGCCAGAAATCCATCCTAAGCGCGCGTCGCATTCGACGGCGGTTCGGGTGACGAATCCGCGCCGCCGCCGAAGCTGTTTGACACCTGACCTCGTAGCCGTGCGTTTTCCACGTCGACGACGCCCATCGCCGTCGGCTGAAACGTACCGCGGAACGATCGTGTTTCCGCGCGACGTTACTCGGCCGATTTTCGATACTCGATTATGGCAACCGGCGCGCGGCGGTGAGAAGCTCTTGAGACAGGACTATAGGGGGTCTCGGTTTTCGCGTTTTTAAGTGGAATATTTTGTTTTATTTCAGGAAACATGTTTTTACCCTTTTCACGTTTGTTTGTTCGAAAGTACAAATTGGGCGATGAGATAGAATTCTATGTAGGGGCGAACGTTACTGGTATAAAGACGCCCCTTGGCGTCGTTAAAGTTGGGAAATTAGTTTTTAAACCAGGTGCTGAGCGACATCAGATGGCCCGTTTTAACACCGGGAGGCGTTGACGTTAATGAACGCGTTGAATGATTTTTTTTTTCAAAGATCGATGTTTTGTTTCTCATCCTTATAATGGTGATCCACGTTTTGATGGTACACAAGGTTCTTGTTTATATCGATCTTTAAATAATTGCACTAAAATTACTGCATTATTTTCTTCCGAATCGTAGCATTGCAACGTTAACCCTTCACTGATGCGAAGAGATCTGAGAGATCGCTCTCTTACTTTAGAAATTTATTGTTTTTAACCACCAACTGAAACTAATCATACCAGTTTCATATTTCATTTGATATTCGCTCGTTACATTAATACAAAACGCTTATCACCGAACTTCCTCTACCATCCGCTTCTCATTTCCACTCGCGCAATACGTTCCCGCGGTTCGGTGGGAAAATCCGGGGACACCCCGTAGATTGGTTTAAAGTATGGCGTAAAAAAAAACGATGCAATTAAAAGTTACTTAATACCGAGTGAATATAAGAGAATTAAAAGTTACTCAACGCCGTGCCGTTATAAACGGCGCGTTTCCACGTTCCATTTTCACATTCCTCTTTACGTGAAATTCCTTAAAGGGCCATAAAGCGCAGATGGACCAGAAAGAAAGGACGAACTTCCTCCTGACGGTCGCATGACCATAAAACAAGCCTAACCGCCGACAGAAATCTGCCGGTTGCCTCTTCGCTTTAACGGAGGGCCAACTTTATCGTCCCGCGGAACTCGTAACTCTTACCAGCAGTTCTTCACACGCTTGACACGCTACCGAGACAACTACTCCTTTCGAGAGACATTTTTACGTGATTCCGGAGACGCCCGATTGGTTATTTTCGGACTAAGCCAGGTTTCTCGCTTCAACGAGCAACGGAAACCGAAGTACGAGTAACCGAACCAAGGGACATCGCGTTTGCCAGGAAAACTTTGATCGTGAGCTTGGCGGAAAATGGTCATCAATTCATTTCGGACGTTTATTTCGAGGACTGCCGTTCTTTTTAATACATTATGCCCTGGTCGTCTATTGCTGTAATATGAGAATTGTACGATTTCACTTGTTTATTCATTGTTGAACTTTCGATTATTATATACTAAAGTTAATTAAAGTTTAACTATTATATGTATAAGGTACCTGTATATAATGGGCTATGCTACAGTATACTAATATTATCATACATATGTATATCAATAGCGATTAGTATTGCAGAGCAATATTTTATCCCCCAGTCGGGTTAAAAGAAAGGTAGGTACAGTTGAGTGTGACGATACTCAACTTCTAAAATGTTCTATCACATGGTTATTCATCAATGAAATATGAATATCGTATGATTTAAAACATTCGAGTATCTTTTATGGAACTTTCTGCAATTATTTACTGTTTCCGTGGATTACATGTCTTTATTAATGCTTAGTTGTTTTTAAATTATTCGAACAAAGTGTCCCCTCGAGATACGTGTCTCCCCAGGTTAAATTAACGTTTCAAAACTAATTATAATCGGTAACAATGTACTGTATTTAGTATATAACTATTTAATATTTAAATTAACTATTTTCTTGATCCCGATTTAAACGAATCCAGTAAAGCATCAGAAAAATGACTACTATTATCAAAACACTCATGCGTACCCGTTAGTTCATATGCGCGAGGTCCTGCCGTACTCGAATTAATTAATAATCGGTCCAAAGTCTAAAAAAATCAATTTCATCCCTCCAAGAGACCACGTACCACCTTAACCCCTCAATTACACTCGTGAAAATCGCACGCATAACCACGACGAAACGTACACTTGGTAGAATCCGTCACGCGAGGATCCCTTCTATCGCGTCGATGTTACTTCACCGCGCTCTTTATTTCCGCAAGTCCTCCGAGGGACACGGTTTAGCCGCATAAAAGGAACGCCGATTTCTGTGGCTACTCGAAGGATTCCTCGGCACCGTCGATGGATTGCCGGTGGCTGGCTTCCTCGTCGTCGGAATACAAACGGGTAACCATCCGCATGACACATAGGTTTTCTGCTTCGTTCTAAAAGCTCGTAGGTCGTAGCGCCATTTGTCATCGCGCGCGGACCACGATCGCGCCTCTTTTGCCACGAAAATACCGCGGCTGAGAATTTCTCCTCGCTCGCCGAGGGACCGACGTCAGGCGTCGGAACATTGTTACTCGGTTTCGCACCGATCCGGTGCTTGATTTATGCATTCCGGCGGCGGGACAAGGCGAAAAACCCACGGGGCCCCACAATGCCCCGGGAAAGAAACCACGGAAATGTCATCCTCTATTTTGGGGCGCTGGTTTATACGAGCCCCCTGTGCCGGCAATAAAAGACGGGGACGCCGGGGCCATTCGGGCCATCCTCGTTCGAGCATCTGCCAATATTTGTCATCCATTATCGCTCTCGCCTTGTAAACAGGAGTTTATGATCCGCTTGTTAAGCGTGGCTCGCGGGGCAGCACACACGCGCAACGAGGCGCGCCGATTACTCGTAACAATGGAGCGAGCTACCTTGCCTAGGTAGCGGCATTTTATTCCGCGATCAGGGAGGATTAATTGCGCGTAAAGGCGATCGAGTGGCGTGCGCGTAATGCGTCTCGTTCCGTGTCCGCGTTCATATTGATATATTTCACTTGGGAAATATCGCGCTGCGTTCGGCGCCGCGAAAATTATACGCCTGCGCTGGGCCGCTCTACATATTTCATATTTACTGCCGTGGAATCATTCGTGTTTAACGACCGCTTAATGAAATACACCTACGGGTCGCGAGTCTGCCTCGCGAACATCTGCCGATGATCGTTAATGCGATTTTTACGAGCCGCTGGCGTTCTCGATTATGTTCGTGAGACTTACCAAGGAGGATTTCGTCGGTTATTTGAATACGGTGTAGATCAATTTCTCTGGAAAACTTGGTAGAGGAAAGCGAGATTGTGCTCCGAAGGGAGTGGCGGTTTCTTATTTAGCGATTAACAGAATTGTTGATCACTCCGTTTTCCAAATACGGTAGACTCTCGTATAACGCGGTTAATACGTTAGGCGTTATAGAAAATCGCACTGTACGAGAATTTTTTATTACTGGCGTGTCAACCTTTATTTTTTTACGTTTTATTAAATAGGACGGTATTTTAAAAATAAACGGCATACAAGCGCTGTTGGTTAAGAAAAGCATATTATTAGTCTATGTAAAAATATCTTGTTTAGTCTGTATGAGTATATGTAATAACATCTTGTTCATTTCATTGAACGAAATTCCTGCGATTTATTGTTTGGCGCGTTATACGTGGAATCGCGTTATACGAAAAGAGTAATCGCGATACCTACCTCTAACGCGTTATTGGAATTCGCGTTACAGGAACGCTCGTTATACAGGAATCTACTGTATAAGAGTTTACGCGTTGAGTGATGGTCCAGAGGTGGTACTTCTATCCATAATAAGTTGTTGGAAAAATTAGCATAATTAGTGCTACAGTCCGGCTACTTCGCGAGTGTTCGGCCACCGGTGGGGGACACTTTGAACACTTGCATTGAATTCTGTATTCAAAGATACCTCTCATTCCAGTTTTGCTTTTGCATAAATACTGTCAGGGTTGGCTCAAAGCACGATGCAAGTGGGAGACAGCATCAAAAAGATTATTTTTAAAAATGAAATGTATGCCGTTTAAAAAATTGTCAAATGTCAACCAAAGTCGAAGTCACACTGAATTTTATTTTAGGTAAGGTGGTACAAAAATAAATTTTAAACACTTGCAATTGCTGGCGGGGGGGTTATAAAAGAACTTCGGAGCAGAGTGCCGATTATTCTACGGTCGGTCCTGAATACTGTAGTTGTATTTATTATGTAATATTTTTCATTTCAAAGCGTGTACACATTTTTTGCGCTACACTGTACTATTATAAAAACGATTTGTAACTTTTTAAACCCGTTTATGCATACTTTTACGTACGTAATACCTTAAACAATTTACATATGACGTTAAACAAAAGAATGTCGATCTAAATATCGATACCTGACCTCAAAGTTACGCGACGCCACATAGGGTTAAAACCGCTATACTACCTGTAAACATTTGCGGGACAGAGTGATACGTTAACCGAACGAAAGAGTTCGGTGTGAACGACACTATCTGCGGTCGCATGCATATCCTTTCGATCTGCCGGTTGTTATTATCCCTTCAGGCATATGTGGGACAGCCATTCAAAGGAAAACACTTTCGAAGATATTGACGGCCGTCGTGCACGTTTCTCCATCTGTTGTCGTTGCTCGCGTTGCCCACCAGGAAACTACAGTTGCTCATTGTTGCCCGGCCGGTACTCGGGAATAAAAAAGAAGCTCTCGCGAGAGATTCAGGAGAAAAAGGAAGAGGGACAAGGGTATTCGAGGTAGGTAACCGTGCCGGGGAGCGTATATTGCGGCGATATATCGCCGTGGCACGCGATATCGAAAGTGCATTGTTGTCAGGAAATTGTTCCCGTCTCTCATTTTGCGCCATCTGGTATCGCGTATCGTCTTTCCACATATTTAATTTGCTTACGCGGAAATGGGAAGAGACACTTTGGATTTATTAAGATAGATATTCCCTTGCAGCCACGATTGGGCCGTGAGATTAAAGAAGGACAAAGGTTTTATTTATTCTTATTTCTACTTTTCCACTATTCGGATTGTTTATAAGCGTATCGTCTTTCGACATGTTTAGTTCGTTTACGAAGAAATGGGAAGGGGCACTTTGGATTTGTTAACATACATTTTCCCATGGAGGCACGATTGTGTCATAAAATTAAAGAAACACACTGGCCTTATTAACTTTTATATCAATTTTTTTTATGAGTTTCCCTTACTTTGCGTGGTATATGTATAGTAACTGGGACGAGCTCTCGTAACTCTGCGCCTATAAAAAGTGCAATTGCACCTACGTGATTCTGTAAAAAATCGTACACCGCGATGACAGAGCATGATAAACGATGTAAAACTTGCTATACAATTTTTGGAATGGAGTTATAGATCGGTCTGGTGAATAGATAAACCCTGCATAAACTATAAACACGTTAAATTATAAATAAACCGGGTGAGTTTAAACCGTGTTAAGTGCAAGTTGAATGAATATTAATGTTGTTTTACAAAGTAATAGATACTAAATTTACGTTTATGATGTTCCTAAATTTATATTATTGTTCATAAAATTAAGAACTATTTTTCAGTTCCATTACGAACGCATTGACGAGTGCGAGAATACTTTGAAGAAGTCTAAAGCATCGATTGTTAAATGCCGATTCCCATTTTCAATGTGGCTTCGTTTAATCGGTGATCATCGAAAGCTCTGCGCACGGTTTAATTACCGAGATATCGGAGGAAAACACCAGCTAATCGAAGAGCTTCTCGCTTTGCTGGTTGCAAGTCTTTGAGTGGTTGGTATTTTCCTCCGATATCTCGTTAATCAAGTCGCAACGAGAATTTGCGATAATCACGGTATTTAACGAAGGCGTATCGGAATTTAAAATTGTGATTTAACTATTGCAACTATAGCAATATCTCGTTAATTAATTCCCAACGAGAGAACCTGCTGTAAATTACCTGTGGAATCACCCCAAGGCGATTAATTCTGTGTTACATCGGTTATCCTTCGGTCGACAATTTATAAAATTAATAAAACATGCATTTTCATTGAAATTTGTTCGTTTTTACATATGTTTACCATATTGTTTAATCGAGGAGGCGTACCTTTGCTAAAAGTACGCGTTTCCGATGATTATATCCTATTTGTAATCTACATTTTGGTGCTAGTCGCTGTGACGTGAGGGAATGAATTAAATTTTGTATTATTTCTGTTCCGTTGAAAGCAACTCAATAATTACCTATCGGTTATGCGTTAAACCTCAACCGACCCTTCTGTCAATTTAACTCATTTCTCTCTATAAATGCAAAAAGCAGTATACCTTGCCCCTAACTTCATTATTTATCTAGAACGCGCACAACCCTACACCTGAATGTACGAAAGTTAATATTTTTATTTCCAATATGATCTTTTGCAAATTTATCTTTTCATTATATTAATTTCTTAGCACCGTGTCAATTTGATACCAAGGGATAAATTAAGTTCAGAAAATGGGGGACGAATGAGGGTTAATGAACACGAAGCACTTCCCAATATTTAATTATATGTACAATAGTTCAATGTATCGGAGCAAAGTGATTTTTGTATCTAACCACGATCTGTTTTACATTTGACAATAACTGTCGTGAATCATTGTTTAAAATGTTTCTTACATTTCACATAAAATCCGCAATTTCCATTTGAAAATAAAAATTCACGTTACAGAGGGTTGAAGGTGAAAATTAAAAATTCTTCGAATGATTTTTTAACAGAATAAAATTAGACAAGCAAAATTGTTTAAGTCTATCGGATTAGACGCCTCACCGTATACATATACCTGTATCGTTACGTCTTTCCACTAACCGAGTCGAGTGGTGTCCTGCGGTGACGTGCAATGTACGCGCGACCCGAATACGCCCGGGGGCGGCCGGGGCGGAGGCGATTCCGCCCCCAGGTGGGTCAGGGTGGTACCCGGCATATCTCACTCTCTCGCATGTGCATAAATAACGGGACGCGAAAGACGACGGATGTGACGTAAATAGCGAAAATAGGGAGGAGGCGAGCGACCATAATCGTTGCTGCACTAATTCGTTACTCCCTCCTCGCATTAGTTTCTTTTTTAAAAAGACTTTGGAGTTGGAATTTCGAGTAGCATACGGGAGACAGTCGAGTAGTAACTGAAAATGGAATTTGTTTTGTGGAATGCGAATATTTCTGACCTTAAAAAATATATAGACGTATCGTGCTTGAATTATTCGTAAATGAATTACACTGTTCGGCATTAGCATCGACCACGGGGATCTGAAAAGAGTTTGCTTCACCCAGACCGAAATAACCTAAACTTTCTCAAATAACGAGGTTTCATATTCCTTTGTCTTGAGTCCCTTGATTGTAGAACTGAGGAAAGGAACAGTGTCATCAGTCCCTATTTATATTAAAAAGAAGTACGATTGCCTAATGCGACAGCTGAAATGCGTACTCTTTGCAAAAAAATCATTATTGCATCATTGCCTGGATCGTGAAAAAATAGAGTAGTTCCGTTTCTTAGACGAAGGTCAATTAAAGCAAGAAAGAAATAGGGACTATCACCTAGACCTATAAATCCGTGCTCTACGCAACATTTTATTCACAAATCATTGTACGCAACTGGAAATGGGTACCTACGCAACAATTTCTTCACAGATCACCGTGCGGACCATGCGAAAATGAAATTACTCCGCTTGGCATCAGACTTGTATTGCAGCAAGAAATAACAGATGCATAATAAGCGACACTAGAAAAATCCGTTCTCTCAAGAAAAAACTCTTTAACCGATCATGCACGGTTGCGGATCATGCAAAACTAGAGTTACCCGCGTTTGGCATCGGACCGAATTAGAAAAAGAAACCGACATAGGAGGAGTCGAACAGCGGCGCGATACCAAAAAATCCGCGCCCTTCGCAAAAACTCATCGTTAATCAGGGGTGATGAGGAAAAACGAGAAGTTAAATTCTGTAAGCGTTTCGTGCAAGTGTGCGCAACCGGTTCGAGGGACCATTACTTCTCCTTGGTCTCCCCGACGCATCCGGCATATATATCGCGAACAATGCCTATGGACACGTAATGACGGGCCCTCGCATTGTGTCTCCTCGCGTTCTCTCGCATGATCCCGTATGTCATACGCGCGTCGTCGATGTGTGACCGCGCTCACGCCGAAACCACCGTCGCGTCCCCGTAGCCCGGACCGAGAGAGGGAATCGTGCGCGGTGAATGCGCGCTAGGCACGACACCTATACGCGCGCACGCATCCACGAAATGCGTGCGAGAGCGTATGTGGGATTCGGCGCTTACGTGCACCCATGTCGGCGGAGAGAGCGGAGTGCACATCCACGTAGACCTCTTACATGGCTGAGAGGCGTGGTAGGTTCACTCCCAGGTGCGTCTCGTCCTGGGACAATGCCACGTAGGAAACGACACCATCGGACACGCCCAGATCTGCGTGCCCTAATATTCACTCGTGTCGCGCCCCGTGTCGTCGGGGTCGTCTGGCAGATGCACTGATATAAAGAAAGAAAAAAAAAAGAAGTGGAATATAAATAATGCCGCGGGGCGAGGAGAGGAGTGTGCGCCAGGGACGGGGGTCAGAGGGATGCGCCGGGGGAAACAATTGGCAGCGACTTTAATGGACGACGATCTCTCGCGTTGGATGGAAATTTCAGATTAGATTGGATAAGTTGGATTTCATTCGGCGCGATTGCGGGGCGCGATTCGTAATCATCGCGATTGGTCTTCGAGTTCGGGAGGCGAATTAGTTTTATCGCAGTCGAGAAGATTTCGATGGAAGAGTGTCTCTCGTTAGATACGATCTTTGATTAGATAACATAATTGAGGTGGTACAAGGATGGGGGAACCGGGGAGGAAAGAGGAATATTAAATTATTCCGAAGTCGAATGAAACAGAAATTCTTTATTTATTGCACCATTTTCAAAAGATCTTTCAAATGCATTGCAAATCTCCAAATATACATATTTTTATTATTTGTATGTATATGTCATTTATGTGTCATTACATGGAACTATCGTGATCTCCCTTCTCTTAATCCTGCCAGACCCAGCGTGCGCTACGATGTACAGAACGGAGTACGAAAACCGATGTTTTGCCACCGTAGACACGTGAATATCATCATACGCAAAATGAATTTGCGTATTCTTACGCTCTGCCCGTTACAACGAATCTTGAAATACTTTTGTATTTTTTCCACAGAAATAAATAGAGCATCTCATGCCACGACTAGCCTCTGATTAAAGGTAAAACCTCATCATTTTTATCCATGCACAGTTTCCTTTTTATTTACAGTTATTTGGCCATGAACAGGTGTAATTTTATACTCAAACTAAAAAAATTTAAACAGGGTCCGTAAAGAACACATTCGGGCCTTAAATTTAAACAATTGTATCTAAATCCTGTGTCGCTATCGACCGAAATTAATTTAATCCGCCGGAAACATTTTGGATGAAAACACTAGTGCCGCCTTATGTTGAAACTTCAACGTGGTTCGGTAATATTGCGAACGGCATAAAAGGGTATTCGCGGCAAAATTGAATCGAGAGACCATGCACTATAGAAGCAGGAATTAATTCCAATGATCTTGGCAGACCGCGCGACAACAGATGCGACAGACGTTGCGGTTTGACGCAGATGATCTTGTATTTAGGTGCAGGGAGATGCACGCGTATCGCGCAAACGTGGAAGCTCGAATCGACCGCGAGTGTATCGTTGGTTTGTTGTATACGTCTCGGGGAGCGGTCGATAAGAAGACCCATACGGAAAGGATTGTGGGATAATGGGAGGTGCGGTAAAAGGTGGGTCGAGTTCGCTCCAATTGATACGCGTGTGTGCGACCGCGGGGCCAGGGCAGTCGAGATCGGCGTGCATCCTGCAATTTTACTGCATCTGACCCAATTCTGGTCAGCCTCGGAAATTCGAAGTGTCGAAAGGAACTGGGTAAACCGCGGACCGTCTTTCCAATTCAATTGTATCGGCGTACCGCGGTGCATACCGTGTCAGCGTCGCACTGGAGCAAAACTGCAATGCGCGCTTGACCTTATTTCGGGGAAGATTTTTTGTTCTGTACGCATTTTAAATATCAACCGATGTTGATAATTGGTTTCTTTTTAGTCGGAAATTTATTGCACGCGCGGTTTGTAATAAGTCCCGAGTGGGTTAATAGTTGTATACAAAAGTATTTTATTAATTTATATTATAATCTCCATCGTTATCGATGATCTTCTTTCTTCCCTCTGCCAGAGCTTTAATACCCCCATAGCAAAATAAAGATGGTTTCGCGATAAAATATTCACCCAGTGCAGTTATTACGAATCCCGTGATTGTACATTTTTTCTACGGAGGAAATGCTTATAAATTTTTGTAATTAATATCAACGCGTTCTAATATCCGACCCACTAGGATGAGCAGAGTTGATGACATTCGTGATACTACGGGCATTGCATCCCTCGAAACTGTGTTCTTCATATTTTTTTTTAAAGTAATTGTGTCGATTGTTTTGCTTGATACACAGAAATGATTCGTGTATATACATAATCAATTTTTTGACGTCAGAAAAGTTGGATTACGTTGCACTTGTGTTTCCATTCCTTCATATTACCAAGGAATAATAACATCCCGATATTTTTATTAAAGAATGATCACACGAATTTTTATCTTAGATGCAAAGAATTGATTCTTACGCCAATGCAAAAAATATTTTCGAAAAGAAGGTCAGTTGCGCGTTGGACTCCTGGTCCAATTAATCCCTTCTCGTTCTCCTTCAATCTCTCAGTCCCCGATGTTTGCTTTAAAGCATAATTGCGTGGCTTTTTGTTCCCAATGCAATAAAATATGCCTTCGCGTCCGCCTTTATCCTGTCAGATTAACGGAACTTTGGGTAGTTATTTAAGTTTTTCACTTCGTTCTAGATCCACTATTTTATTGTATATTGAAAGCAAGTTTGACGGGTATTCTCGGATCGTGGTAACCCTCGCCTTTGTCGTGGAAGTTAAAGCGTGGGAATGAAAGTTATGCTTTTCCGAGAGTTTTGTCTTTGTAGTAAAGAGAATACTAGGGTGAGCTCATAATGTATAACGATGTATGCGGCAAAAATTTATCGCGTTTTCAGATTATATTCACGATGTATTAAAAAATGTTTGAAAATCACATCGCCGAAAGCTAAAATGACGCAGGTTTACTATAATTAACGTTTCGGGCGATCGCGTCTATCAAAGTTTCATAATAACATAATTTTTTCGAAAACTCGTTTCGACTATTGTATAGAAATATAAATACATTTTGTGCCGCAAGAAACGCTGAACTCCTTCCTTCTCGTTCGCCTCAGGTTTGTTGCAGGAAAAATACAAAATTCTTCTTCCTTGTGACGCAAAATTTATTTATAATTATTTTCGTTACAACAACTTCATTGCCACAAAACAGAAGATTTATAATTCATAATGAATGTTCAAGGTTTTCTTTTGTTTTCTTTCTTTTTCGACAAAATTTATTTACATTTATTTTCATTATAACAACTATACGCCGCAAAAACGGATATTAATAATTCATAAGAAATGCACAGCATTTTCCTTTCTCGTTTCAAAAAGTTTATTTACATTCATTTCTATCCCCAAAATATGGGTGTTACAAGATGAAAAGGATCATAACTCTCGAGCGATACGCAGGATTGTTCTTACTTACAACGTAAAGCTTATCCATCTGTATTCATATTCGTTATCAGAATTTCAGTGTAACAAAGAAGAAGAACCACAATCCGCATAAGATACGCAAGATTCTTCCTCTTCGCGATTCAAACCTTACTCTTACTTTCGTATCGACAAGAATGATTTAAAAAGTTTTCGGTATAAAACTATACCTATAAAAAAAATGGCAGGGCACCGCGAACTTGGCTAACTTTCCCCTGCCCTAAATTCCAAATAATTTCATGGACTCCGTACCACCGAGTACTTGTGTTCGCGTATAAACCGTTTCAAACTCGATTCCGAAACGCACCGCAGTTCCGCTGGCACGCAAATGGGACGTCCAGGGTTGCGCGTAGACCAATGACAGGCTTTCCGTGGAATCCGTTTGGCCGTACATCCGCGAGGTGACCATCGCGGTCAGCTCGAAAACAAGGAAGTGACGTCGAGGAGGATCGATGATTATAATTAGTGGCCGATATACCGGAACAGGAACGGGCTGATTACGGTAATCAGTGGCACGCAGTCGCACGCGGAATGATTCACAGTAGCGTAGGGACACACGGAAAGAGAGACGAGGATAGACAAAGTGAGAGAGAGAGGGAGAGAGGGAAGAGGGGGAGGGAGGGAAAGAGTAGGAGGGAAAAGGGAGAAAACGATGGAAGGAAAGAGGAAAACCGTGAAGAAGTACGAAGGGAAGAGGAGGCTGGCCACCTCGCCACGCATGCGCGTGCACAACTCTTTCCGTGAGCTACTATTATTATATACCGTATATAGTGACGAACAAAAGGGTCCCCATATGGCGACTCGCGGGCTAATGTATGACATTAGACACATTACTCTATGATAATTAAACGTCTATATGCGCGGCATTGTTACGCTGGTACCTTACGGCGCATTACCAGAATGACACGTTGCGCTACAATGCTTCGGATGTCGTGAACGATTCGCTTGCCCGGTTCTACATGTTGATTGCGCTCTGCTACGAATGTCGCTGGTGGGGATGAGAGGGGCCGTACCGCGGGAAACTATCAAGCTTTTAGTTTCCGAGGTATAACCGTCTCACGGTGGACCGTTTGTCCTGAAAAGCGGGCGTTAATCTAAAAATCCGACTTTAAGGTGTTACGGCATCCTGAGAGGTTGCAGTATAAGTCGATATTTAGACATTTTTTTCTGATAAACTTCTGTACAGTTTTTAAACTAGGACTACCGACGATTAATGTATACCTATTTCTACAATTTTATTTACCAATTTTACAAACTTTTATAGAGATCAAAAGTATATGCTTAAAATTATACATATTCACACTACATAAACAATAAATTTTCATTGATATACTTACAAATGGTAAATTTGAGTAGCTTTAAGCAAGAATGCGAAACCAGGCACAATGACTGGTCTAGTAGTTCTAGTGTTAATATTGTTTCATACTCGTTTAGCGTGCGTTTTGAAGACTTGAAGTAAATTTATTTCAATACATTTGTATTAATCAGTTAAAACTTTTTCACGAATATATCCGTTATGAAGAAATGACAAGGTTCCATATTATGATGTATACTCGTCATCTGGAAAAGTAGTTGCCATTTGATCTCTTGATTGAAATTTGTGTGAAAACTCAAATAGTATATTCCTAAATTTTGTGGGGATATTTTTAAAGAGGGGGCACCAATGTTATTTTTGTATTTTTCTTTAGTAATCTGTATGAAATTTAGTCATTTTTAGCAAAGAGGTCAGATTAGCCAACTGGTTAGTAATTCGTGAAAATGGCGGGCGCCATGTTTTTTTGTCGCGTCCAATCGACGGGAATTGGGAACAAAAACTGAACGTCATTTCATTTAAGTCTAGTCGAATGCTTGTCCTAAGATTATTTTAAAGTTCGAATATATGAATTGTTGGTCATCATTTGCTGTAGTTTTGCTGCTTTTTCCTCATGAAGTATCGCGAAACAAGAGAGAAATGCAAAAAGGAATGCTTAAAAATTGCAATGTGCAAAAGCTTATCTATATTTATTTTTTATTATACTGGAGCCTATATTTAGGTATTAGAATAGTTTTCATAATTTTGTATCTAAATAAAACTAGATAAAAATACACAGGCTTTATACATATTTTAAGAAGGAAGACTTCCTTCCATTTGTCGTGCGCCACGGATCCAAACTACATTTACATTAATTTGTACAAAAATCTTTGATTTCATACTCTCGGTTTGAGGCGTCTTTAAAAAGTAACAGTTTCAAGCCTAATCAACAAACATATAGAAGTCACTTAAGACACGAATTTTAAGAAATTTTTAAGTAAAAACTGTGTTAGAAAGATCGCGCTCAAACATATACATCGCGATCGAAAAAAAGATTTACTTCGGTGCACGAATGTTCAGTGACGATTCCGCTACCGCACAATGGGACAGAGTTTCTTATTATCAAGACTCTGGTCAATCTTTTACATTGGCCGAGGTTTGAAGAAGGTATTGACTTCTGCCCGAAATAGATGCGAAGGTTCTTTAATAGTTTAAGTGGTCACAATTCACGAAATTTCACGCGATTTTAAGGATAAAGGACCGAACGAATCACGAGGCTCTGGCTCCTGAGTATAGTTCGCTTCCAGCTGTTTCGTAACAATCAGGATATGGGCACTTCCTCGACCACACGAGTGGTCGTCTTGGGTGCACTCGAGAATCGACCTGGAGGGTCCAAGGCGAAATAAAAGAACACGACAGAAAAGCCCAAACAAATTCGGCTGAATGAAACCTCTCTCCGCGGAGTCACCGAGATCCTCTCTCGCCATTGCTCGGAACGATATCGTCTCCTTTGTGGAATCTAATAAATCGTTGACCGTGAATATCGTGCTGTTTGTCAGCGGTCAATGAAAAAAATGGAGCATTTAAATTTGTTAAAGTATCTCTTCGACTAGTCCTCGGTGTGTCTCGTATTTGGCACGCATCTGCCAAATTTCGTCTGGTTTTACGCGTGTTTTCGTGACGTTAAAGCCAGAGGTGCAGATTTTCGAATACCAGGAAAATCCCGTGGGATTACCTAAATAATCCCGAGGGTACCCGAACTACGCTATTGTCAGGGAAACGCGTGGTTACGCGTTGGCTAGGTACGCCCTTCGTTCATGGAAATATAATAGAATGTCGTAGGAAAATCATTACGACGCGCTGTATCGTTAGGGAGAGGTGAACGAGGGGTGTAAGTTGCTACTTTTAACGAATGATGCGAAGATCGCATTGGGATGTGCGATTTTTAAGCTGCAAGTGTGTGTTTAAAGTAAGAACTGCCAAGCAGGCATTTTTACTTTTAAATTAACCATATTTAAATACGAAAAGAATGTATTTCTATGTAATATAAATATCTATGGGTTTATGCATATATTATTTTGTCTATATAAACCCTTTTTAAATGAAGACAAAAGTTTATTTTCCTTGTATAATGTATTTTGTAACTAACCAATGATTTCGACTGGTTTGGTAGAAATAAGTATACATTAATTAATTGTCGATAGTTCTAGCGTTATAATACAAGGCGAATAATGTGGTGAATAACATAAAATGTTATATAGCCACATGGTTAATATGGCTACCATGTATTCTTCTCTTTGACAACACATACGGTAACGTGCAATTGTTTTTGACCAAAAACACAGATCTCTTGAATTGTTAATTCACTCCTTTTATACAAACCTGTAAATACATATATTCATCCAAACACACGTGTGATTTTCCGTTACATTTACTCTTGCCAAAAGAACCGTATATACTAATATAATTAAACAAATAAGTCCAATGACGTAAATCAACAATACCAGATAAAAAAAAAATTCTTTAACTGCATACGCTTGACAAATTCGCGTTAATCAACGAAATTACGTAATATCGTATCCTAATCTGGTTCCAATAAACAAGAACAGCTCCACATTCGTCTTATCTTTTAACATCGTATATAAAACCTCCGAACCGAATTCAAACTTCTTATTCCGTGATTCGTTACTCGAATTGCGTTTCCATTAAGGGTAAACTTTTCCTTGCGTCTCCCATCGTACACGCGAGGACCTTGACTACGTAGCGCTTATGTCATTAGACTCACCCCGGGATGGAATTAATCGTAATCGTTGATCGGTTCCGAGTTCCCGAGGAGAAGGAGGGAAATCACGAACGGAACGGATCCGCACTGCTTTCGTAGGAGTACACGAGCAATCTCTTTGTTTTGTTTTACGGTCGGTCAATGTAAACCTTGATGAAGAATAATTTCAGCTCCCGGTAATCGAAGCGATGGTAACTTAAAGAGCCTCTGTCATTCGACTAGAAGGGGCCCCCCAAGTAAACTTATTACAATCCTGCACGACTGCCATCATTTCTCTCGTGATGCCAAATCAACGCGGGCTATTAAATTTCCAGCATTTACTGACAGTTACGAACCTACTTTTACCCGTGACTTCCGCTGTATCTGAGTTATCGAAAGCTTGCTCGTGTACGTTGGATCACTTTTCTCGTTTCTAAATTTATGTTAGTTTTTTTTGGGGTCTGATACTGTTGAATTTTATCTGTGTGCTCTGTGCATCCCATTCTTTCAAAGAATCGCACTTTGTTACGCTGATGTTTTAAATATTGATTCAGGCTCGTTGTAACGTAAGGGTGTACCCATGAGTAACATCGTTTCTTAATACTTGTATAAAAATATATTTTATTGATCTATATTATTACATTCATCGTTATCGGTAATCTTCTTCCACCTTCGTGCCACTTTTAATATCTCTGTAGTAAAATAGGAGTGGTTTTGCGATAAAATATTCTTCCACTGTAGTTTCTCGCTTTGCCAAAGCAACGCGAAATATTAAATTCCCAACATTAACTGACAGTTGCGAATCTACTTTTACTCGTGACTTCCGCTGTATCTGAATTATCGAAAACTTTTGTCGTTTCTAAAGTAACGCTCGTTCTTCTGTTCAAATTTTCTATTATTTCCAAAGTGACAGCAGATTTGCGAATTTTAGTCATTGCAGTCCCAAGGGAACAGCAATAAATCGGAGTATATTAACCGAAGTTTTTGTATAGTTTTATTTTGAATAAATTGTGACGTTTATCGCGTCGCAAGTATAGAACAGTTTTTACATTCTTAGCTAATCCACTATCGCTAATATCATAGATTACTAACACATTTGTTAGTCTGTACTAATATTTCGTTCGAAATGTATATCAGTCTAATTTGCTACAATTTCAATAAAGATTGGTTATACATATAGAAAGATTATAGTGCGCGAATACTCGCGTTACCAGCTGTTTACGGCGTTACTCTAACCGAATTAGCGGGAGATTTCCATTTCCTGGCACGCACGATGAAATTGGCTTTTAAGCTTACCCCGTTTCTAGTCGTCGATATACGGCAATAGTTACGTTAGCTACGTACACGCTGAAATTCCAAGTACAAAAGGGCTGTTGGTTGTGCCAAAACGAATCAGTAAATTGAACGGCGGACAGTTAAAGTCAGTTAATGACAGTAATTTTCCGAAGGCGCGCGTACTTTCCGACTTCGCGGAAAATACGTTTCGATTTTCCCTTAGTTGCACAATTTAACCGTGGAAGAATTGCCTGGTGTATTTGCAGAGGCGGACAAGGGTATCCGTACGAGTTATGGTCGCCTTTTACGTTTCTCATTGTACAATATCCGCCTTTGCTACTATCCCACGCAATCATTCGCGTTTGTCGCAAGATGGCGCTTATTGTTTCGCAATGAAATTAATTCAACGGTACGGCGTTGCGCATGGGACAAATTGAGGGTACGGAGGGAATATGGCGACACGTTGAGTTAGCCCCTTTTTTTAAGTTTGCGATTTCTATATCCCATAAAGTGGCGATCCATCGATGAAATATTGAATTTTTGTATTATTATTTCATATTTTTCTCATACGTTTGGTTAATTACATATCAATAAAAAAATGAATCGTCGTTGGCGATTTGTTCTTAAACTTGAGGTCAGTGTCATTCACCAATCCATCAAACGTGATATCAACTTATACGACTATAGAAAAACTACGGAAATAAGTAGGTATAGCGATAAGTCGATTTAGTATCTTTTTTCAAAAATCACTGCTTCTTGCATATTCGAATGTATGGAATATAAGAACTGTACCATTTAGTATTTTTGCGTATCCATTGTTCAACTTTCGATAATTATTTATCGATTCTACCACTCGCATCTAAAGTATATCTATTTTGACTAAAATCATAATCGTCGCCGGGTAATTTTAACGCAATTCAAAGTTAAGGGCAGACTAACCACTAAATAATTCGTAAGCATTTAAAATAAAAGGCACAATTCGATTTCACGTATTCCTTTACGATTACGTTTTTACAAATATCCAATCCCATAGGATTTATTTAACGTTGAAGAAAATATGTTGAAATCCGACTTTTTCGACGTATTTCGTTTACCCAACTCCTCAATTCAAAACGTATACGGTTTTCCCTGTTGTTTTATGTATGAACTGTCGGCGTCAGCGTATACATAATCCAATGCCCAGTGGCAATGGTTGGACCGTTTTAAATGCCCACAGCCTGTCAGTTCGGATTCCTTCGAATCAAAGGGAATATTTCCCGACGTGTCCAGCGAGTTGGAAAATGCGCGCTCACGCGCATTAATCGTCGCGAAAATAAAAACAAAAGCGGCAGGTGGCGGTGTACAAAGGACAAGATTGCTTTTAATTGCTAGACAATATAACTGCGGCATGCCACACCTTGGCGCTTTGTATTGCATTTTAGTAAATTATTTCCACCGACTGGTCAGAATCAATGTCGGTGATAGAAAAAATGGAGTCCCTTGACGATAGGCAGCGCGTGCTACTGGTCAATTGTTCCTAGGAGTGAATATCCAGTCTTTGCGTAATCAACCTAAACTACCGGAACGCGAATTAACTGTTTTTGTGACTTACAGATAACGCGATGACCAATGTTCCGGGTTCCTTATTATGATAATCAATTTGTCGTAACTTAACCCTTTGAAATGCAGAGCTCGTTACGTGATATCATTCGAATTATTAGCCGAAAAAACTATATAAACGTTCTGTGAATAATATATATTATGTACAACTTTATAATTTTTCGAAACGATAAACAAAAAATACGCACAATTTTGCGCCCGACAGGATTAATCAAGAAGTAGCTACATTGGCAGTTATTATTACACATTATTTCTTCATAATTAAGATACATTTTATAAAATGATTCGTTGGAAGATCTCCATCTTCGTTCAGAGGGTTAGTTTAACTTCTGTCAAGCAGTTTCCGAGAACCACTCTTATTATTTTCTTCGAAATCGCGTATTTTGCTTTCAGGCATGTCGCTTCGGAGGTTTCCGGGGGTGAAATTTTCCACCAATCTCACTGGTCTCGTCGCGCCAGAACTCATACCACGCACGAGTGACCGCATTGATTTTTAATTAACGGGTAGATTGAAGAACAATCGCGATATAATTTTTCGTGTCCGTACAATAAAATGCCGCGACAATACAAATTCCCCCGGGGACCCCGCGTGCGTCTCCCCGGAGAAGCGTGACAGGGGGGCGTACACCGTTTCAGAAATTCGTCTTTGGGCCCTCTCTCTCCGGTCTTTTTCTTTCACGTGAAAAATGCCAGATGTTTCGCATGTGGCCGACGTAACGTGCAATGCCGTTGTTCCGCCTCTGTCACGGCAATGCCTTATTCATACTTTTGCGCGAATTCAGATCGGCCCGAGGCCACTACGCGTGTACGCGACTTTCGCGCACACTCGCGTATGCACGTACACGGACGAACACTCGCGTGATAATATCGGAAGGGGAAGGGCATCGGTTCTTTCTTCCGGCATTATGAGAACGGAGAAGCCTCACCCTTTTTTCTGTTCCGAGAAACAGCTAAAGACCCGCTGAATATTTGAGACGAACTACCGTGCTTCTTTTTTTGGGGAACAGTGTGGGGGGGGGGGGGAGGCAGTAAGACATTGCTCGCGGGTGCAATTTGTCGCGCCGAGTCGAGTACGCGCTGGAGCGTGCGCAGGAGTAAATGATTTAATGGAAGCAACGTGAAAATTAAACACCGAGAAGCATTTTCATTCGGGTTGTTAACTCTCGGATGGTGGACGTGCAGTTACGAAAAGATTCGATGATGTTTCTCTCGGTGCTTGTCCAACTGTACGCGGTTTCGTTAAATTTAATATTTTGTTAAACTTCCTTCCTAATAATAATAGAATGTGCGCGTGGTAAACTCACACAGATTAATGATTAATTCAAGATTATTAATAAAGTTTGTAATCAGGAGTTGACACTGTAATTAATGACATTAAATGTCGCTTCTTTTATTACAGGTAGGAACTTTGTAAATAGTACAGTAATAGTAAGTAAGATGTAAACAACGCAATATTATTCTTTCATTACAGAGAAACTCAGTTTGTTTCATTAATTAGTGTCAATCTACCTAATCTGACAAGAACGCATTATACACGTATTGTCATAATATAATTACACATACGTTTCTTCGTTACATTTTCAGGATGAAATTTCTCTGGATACACGCGCATACGAATTTCTGCTCCCAATTTTACGCGCGCTGACTGTATCCCGCGTGATTTAGTGGATCCGTTTCCTGGTGATTTAATTAATACACGTGCAAATTCGTCTGTGTAAGACACCGAGAGGCAGATACCGAAGGATTAGAGAGAAAGGGAGACAACGTCGTAACCGATGTCACTATCGTTCCTCGCTCCATTCCTTCGCTCGCTCTACTCGCGAGTTTACTTACTCGATTGCTCGACCCAAAAGTGCAAATAAAAAATATTTCCAGCAGACCGAACATCCATCGATTCTCGTCGTTTCTATCCATCCCGGTTCCCCGTTGCCGAAAGATTTTTTCCGTCCGTCATTCCGGAGTTAAACTGACCGTTAAAAATCTATGGTGGCATCGAGGAGAAAATATAAAAGTTCGTCTACCTTCTCTCGAACCATCTTCACGGTGTATTTACTGTACTTCCTCGTGTACGGTGCCTCATTATACGAGGCTCGTCTATCAGAATCGATCACTCTTCTGGTGGGCGTACATTCGACGAAGGAGGTCCTCGAGGTTGACGCGCGTCGACCTGGCAACGTATAACGCCTCAGATTTATTCAATAACGACGATCGTTAAGGTCTCAGTGGGAGGGGGAGGGAGGTGGGTGGGTCGTGCCCCTTCCGATATTCGACGCCCGACACGTGCTCTATGCCAGCATAGTCTTTTAGCAGAAGAACGCTTAACGCGTGTCCTCGTGCCGACGTTATTAGCGATGGATCGTCTCTCGATGCTTGTATTTTAACTTTTTGAGCGCCACGGGTCTTTACAAAAATGCGATCGGGAAATAGTAGGCGGCGACCGCGCTTCTTTCGTTTTGTATCGAAGAGTACCGAGCGTCGCGATTGCGTTTCTTTCGTTTCGCGTCGAAAAATATTATTGTTTGTTTGCATTATTATAGTTTTCTAGAAATTGCTTTGGTCTACTTGATCTAATCGCAAGGTACGAATGGATGGGAATTATTTGTGGACGATTTAATTATTTTCATTTATGTAACGATAAATGAATGCACAGTAGTCTCGCTAACCCAGAGTTGACGGGACCGGACCTCGTCCGGATCACCCAAAGCGCGAATTAAGCGAAACCTTTAAAACATCTGTAAAACAAGTTTTAGATAGACAAAAGTATTAAAATCGATGTTTTTGCTATAAAAATGACTTTTCCATTATCATTACTACAACGTATGCCTACGTTTTAAACTTACAAATTGATGTAGAATGTAAAACAAAACATCTAGTTGATTGAAGTTTTTATAGCTGTGTGCCCGGATTAATCGGATATCGGGACTAACGGTGTCCGAATTAATGAGACTGTAGTATAATCGCTGTTAATACACATTGTGCAATCGACGATGGAAGACTATAGCCGTCGTAAGTACACGGGGGCGTCGACGATAGACGACTATAGTCGTCATTATTATCGAGAGGATTAAACGTTTCCTATAGACGACACGCGGTGCGCAGTATCGATATAGCACAGCGCTTATTTGTTTACATATTTATTCAAACTTGTTCCGTTGTATTTGTTACTCTCCCTTTATCATTGTTAACGCGGGACGCATGCAGGAACGTACATTAGTACACTCGTTCATTACGAACACTAATTGTAAGTAATTTTGGTTTTATCGGAAGTTCGTGTGGTAGATATTCGTCAAACGTTTATACGCATCCATAATCGCTGCGAATGATATTTGGAATGACACGTATACGCGTTCGGTGCAGTCAAAGGGTTAAAGAGCGCGATTACGCTGTTTTTCAGTATTTCAGCGGTAAGGTATTGCCTCACTGAGTTCATTGTTACGTGGCAATCATATTTTATGTACGCGGTGTCCCATAAATGATAGTAGGCTGTTACGGACCTGATTCCTGGGACAATTCTCAGATTAATTAGTAATAACGAGTCTCTTTATTCATTAGGGCGTTGTTGCGATTCGCTATAAAGATATGGTGCATTGCAAACAGTTTTTATTAGCGTCGGATTGTCTCTCGATCTCTTTCGTACCGTTCTGCGTATATTTAAAGAACTTTATCGTCGATCGTTCTGACGTTATTAATAAAGACATAGTCACGGATGTACCGTGGCTCTAGTTTGACGAGTTTAATTGCCGCGTCGTTCCCCGCTATTCCAAAACGTCGAGCTCGCTTCGCGGTAACGAGACGGGGGTGGCGGAACTCGCAACGAGGGTTAAAAGTTTCGAGAACTAACGTTTAATCACGCCGGCAATTAGCATGATTCACGAGCGACATTTTGACGCTGGGATATTATTTTGCCTCTCTTCCAGCTTTCCGCGTTACTTTGGAGTCGAGAAAATAGTGCAGTGCGCGTGTACTTTTGATCTCAAAGTCGATGGATGTTTGACAAAAATAAGAAAAACTTGGTTTTGTTTGGGAAACTGCTGTACGAATGGAATGATCTACAGAGAACCTTTATGCCGCAAGAAAGTAAAATCTTGCGTACCTCAGAGGTTATGATTCGTGTATTAATTTCTTTTTATGATACGTAAATTGTGATGATAAAAAATATTGCGATTTGTAATAATAAAAAGTAGAAAAGAGGGTTGTGTATTTTTAATGGATCGTCCTTCTTCTTTCATGTGACAATGAAAATAAATATAGGAAACCTTCGCGTCATACGATGAAGAAATCAAGCTATCTATACCTACTAACTTTTATTCCAAGAGGCTGAATGTTTTATAAAAATCTTCTCTAACATATGGACCGTTTATTTTAAAAGTGGTGTAAGTCGATTACATAAAATGAGATATCACGTAATTTGTGATTATTTCAGTATAAAACACAAAAAAAAGAGAAAAATGGACTTGCACTACTTTCAAAATAAACGGTCTATATATTTATTTTCATTTGCACTACATTTATTGGAAATGTACTCAGGGTCACAAACTTAAAATGGAGTACAAATAAAATAAATCTATAATCTAAATTAAACGTAAATCTGGAGTGCCAAAATAACCCGCTGCGAATGAACATAAGAATCCAAATAAAACGACAAAATAACAGAAGAATAAAATAATAAAGCCTCCTGTCAACGCGACGTCCCGTAGCTCTTTTAACTCAACGCGAATTTAGCAGCGCTAAGAAGACAGCTCGAGTACACGGTGGCTCGATACTCGGCGAATAGTTGAAGATGATGTCGCCATCTATTTGGCACATCCGTTCGCACCCCGGGCTCGTTCCTTTTTTTTTGCTCCGGTGCCGTAACACGAGGAACAGCCACTCGCTCGTGGCGGGATAAAAATACAGCCGAAAGGGTATTAGTCATGTTGCGATGGACCGTGGGGTTCCCAGGGAGTCGCGCGTGTATCCGTCCACCAATCTCTATCGCGCTCTCTCTCTCTCTCCCTCCCTTCCTCTCTGTCTCGCACAAGTAAACTTGTACGTGTGTTAACTAGATCGCCAGGAAGCGGAGCCGCTAAATCACGTGGTACACAGACAGATAAACCCAGAATCCAGCACGCGCACTTGCGTGTGCGTGTAACGTTTTCTCTCTCTCTCTCACTCTCTCTCTCTCTCTCTCTCTCTCTCTCTCTCTCTGTCTCTCATTCCATCTGTCCACCTCTGTCTCTCCCTCTCTCTCTCTCCCTCTCTCTGTATATTCTACCGCCGCTTCGGGCGCAGACGTATCAATTAACTCCGGAACTCGACGGCCATCTCAACTAATTTCCATCCATTCCCGACATACCTACTCGATGTGCCATGAAATTATCGGCCGATTGGTATGGGGCTGCTACCGTTGCCATTCTTTCCTGCAATTCTCTCTCTCTCTCTCTCTCTCTCGCTCTCTCGCTCTTTCTCCCTCTCCCGTGTCCAGAAATGCCTGATTTTGGAGCCGGAATACCTTTTTACGAGAGGGGTAACCCTTGATTGATAGTCCAGGGAAGAAGAGGATTTTTTGAGCTTCAGCTTCGAAATAGCACACGCAGCAAGCCGGAGGCGTGTTATTAAAATTAGAGAGCTCGCATCCGTATTCCATAAATACTCTGTCGAGAGGTATCATTACCATTTGCGTCCCTTATTATGCCTTGCGTTATTATACTGTCACTGGATGTTAACCGACTTCTCGTACGCAAGCTCTATAGAAAATCGTTTCGCTTCCTACTCGAATTTCCTGGTGCTACGCGAATACAGGATTCCGTGAGACGATTTAGGATTCTCCGGCAAAGGCAACGTGGGACATCGACGTCGGCACGATTGAAAATTTTGTTCCGTAATAATTTTGATTGACTTTGTAAGCTGCGACTGGATGTTGCGTATAGGCGCATCGATTTCATTTGTGTTTAATTTTGATAAATAAAGATTTATTGTGCTACGAATGTTTATTCGGTATGTTAATTTTGTATTATTGGCAATCATCTTAATGATAGTAGTTTCTATTATGAAGGCAGTTAATTTGAAATCTTTCCGGGAATAAGAATAACACGTTTACGGTGTTAAATTAAAATAGAATTGTTTGTTAAATATGTTACGTTCCGATGATTTATTAGGTTCTTCTCTACATCTCGACTGCAGGTAATCATCCTCGTATTCACTAGCACAGTCACGAGGTTACACTTTTTAAAATATATTTTTTCCCCCTTGCCTGACTCCCCGAACTACAAATTGCTCGAGACAGAATACAACAAAATTAATTAAAAAATGTAGAAAATACAATGCGTACATCGTTGTAGAAACCTTACGCGAAGGTAGTTTATTCCAGACACCGAACCACCGCGACACGCATCTATCTTCCCAAAATACTTCCGATCCATCGTAAACAAAAAACAAGAAGTAACGATCTTCGTGGGGTTCGCGTTATGACAGTCCCATTCTTCGAGGGTGCAAAGATAAATGCTTCTTAATCAAGATCGCTCTCGTCCCGCGGACGCTTGTCACTTCGTATTCCATGCCGACTGGTGTACGAGGTGTTAATTGGCTTCCCGTGAAACGATCATTTGTCAGATTCGTAGAGCGAACGAACCCGGAGCCAGTTGGCTTCGTTCGCGAAACGATTTATGACCGGCGAGTCCAACCATGCGACTCCAGCCGGAAGTCGCCGGTGCCCTTTGTTCCTACGCTCCTTCTTATAATACCATCCCCGAGCTCATTTATCGCATTTACATTCTCTGCTCCTCCGCTCTCCCACTCGTCGCGCTCAGATTATTAAATTAGATATACGGCGGAATTGAATTGATTTTCGCCAGTCATCTCACGATCCGGGACGGTCGCAGGTACGAAAGGTGTACGGGGGAAGAGTCGTGGAGGCCAACCTCTACGGATCTCGATCCTACGATCGTTCCTGGCTCTACGAAACTTGCCTCGCAATCGTCGCGACGGGAAAAGAATTGTATAACAGTTTCGAGATTAACGTGTTAGCCACGGGTAACGGAATGTTACGCGTTTTCATATGTAATGGGTATTTTGTTGTTTATGGGGGGAGGCAGTGGAATGATATTATCCGACGCAAAGTCGAACGAAAGGTCTTGAAGTGATATCATCGATAATTATGCGGACCGAATGGCCGTGGTTCGCCAAGGTACCGCGGATGATATGCGTTTCATGGGATACGGTCTTTGTTTTGAATTTTGACGTAAAGTAAAAATAACATCCACCCTTCTTCTGGTTTATAGAATAATTTATGCTTTCGATCATTCTTCGCATGCTTCGTGTGTACTGTAATCTAGTTCCTTCAGAAATTGCTGTGCTATTGTCGTGAGACGGGGAACATTTCTTTGGGACTAAAGACTATCGGGCCTTTTAAATTTGGGACGGTATGTAAGACCAGATTTTATTCATTATTCATTTTTAGCAGATTTTAAGACTCTTGCAATTTTGGTACCGTTTTGAGTTCGTGTGCATCATTTTCACCATCCTCTACTTTTCTTCAAGAAGTTCTTTTTGGACTGAGAGGAAGTAATATTTCAAGACTTCGGAAACGAAAGAATAGCATGGTTGTTTTTCAGATGAAGCGGTATGTAAAACAAGAGCGTTTTAATATTTCACCATTCCCTTTACTTGTTTTTACAGATGTCAAAGATTTTACACTATTTTAAATTTCCCTCACTTTTCATACTTTCCTCCTCGATGGCCGTTTACGTTTTCCCAAATATCGCTTCGTGGTCGTTACGTAAAGATTCCTTCAAATTGTAAAAGATGAAAGGAACAATTGATTCCTTTTAATCCGAAGCGGTATGTAAGACAACGGGTTCTCCGATACATCATCCGCTCTTCCCTGCACAGATGTGTACCGGTTTCGTGATAAAGTGGCAAAAAACAACTACCGTTCGCGGGACACGTTTGATGTTAAATTTCCGGAGTTGACAGCCGGCGATAAAACGATGTCAGTTAAGCGACAGGCAGCGTTACAGAAATATGATGTAGCGATTTTAACACGACGCGCGACACCAGAAGGGCAGCTTATTCGGTTCGAGGTGCGTCTAAACATAGTACGTTTAAAGCCGAAAGAGCGTTAGCATTTCTAATATACGTACCCGACGTTTCGCCGACAAAATTATCCAGCCACGCAAACGCGGTATGGCTGAATTAACGAGCTTTGTACCGCGTTCTCGATCAGAGAGAGAGCGAGATAGAGAGAGAGAGGGAGAGAGAGAGGAATAGGTACGTTCAACGTTTCCGTATAATTGATCATGAATTGGCACCGCGAGGTAATTAGTTTCGGCGGCCCGTTTCAATTAGGGTAAACTCCCGTAACGAAGTTATTGTGGGACGATGTTGATTCACCGGCAGGGTGGGAGGAATATTGCGGCGACACGGGGTCCCTTCACGAGTGTCGTATGAACTAACCAGATACTTTAATGACCTTTAACGACGAGCAATTAGCTCGAATCGGACGGTAATGCTATCGGTCTTGCGTTACAAGTTTGACCAACGGCCGTACTAGAGTTCGTTACGACAAAATAGGTAAGATCGGTGTTGTTTGATCATTAAAGGTCCTCTCGGTGCATTGATCGCGCCAATCGGAGAGGTATTCGTATTACAGCGAGAAAAATAATTGTCATGGTAACCGAATCTGAGCGTCGCGTCGCGTTATTTTGTTGCGAACGATTATTTCTTTCGTTGAAACGGCAAAGGGGACGTTGGCAATACGAAACAAGCATTAATTGGTATCGCTGGTATTATGAAAAATAAATTTCTGGTTGGCTCCAACTAAATCGTTTGTCGGGCATATTTAAACCGACGAATTTTGCGAGATTGAAAATGTCTTGCGTTAAATTAATCAAATATTTTGTATCGATGTACCCGAATTTTTATGCGATTATGTTTTTTTAGTGGCTAAGAAAAAATTTGCGCAGCATAAATTAAAACAGCTTCGACGACTTCATCAACGAGATTCCAATGAAAGACTTTCAGACGTCCTCTAAAAATTTACACGACCGCTGCAATCGGTATGCTGACACCGAGGCGGCTCAGGTTTAATAAAACATAACAAAATCTTCGTTTCACGCGGAACGATATTGTTCCTTTTAATCGTGGGTAACATTCCCAAACCCACCGCGTGAACTCGATTTCCCTTTATCCTGAAATTTCCTGTAAATTTCCTAGTAACTTTCCCGGTATACCTGGATCGGCGGCGTTCGGCGTTCCTTCGGACTTCAAACTCCGAGGCAGCACTAATTTAGCGATAATTTATGCGATGCTCCGACTGACTTTTCGAGAGCGATCCGGCACTCGAGAGCTCAAACCCCTCCAACCGCGTCCCGATCCGTTTCTCTCTCGTACACTCGAGAACTCTCAAAGACACCGACCTCTCTCCATCGGGTGGAACTTCTTTTCGAGAGCGCGGCACTTTGGTAACAGGACTCGCGTGCCGTTCGTAACCAGCACGTGTACATCTTGCTCGCGCGTGTGTGCTCGCATCGGAGGTCCTCTGGAAGTGCGCGACGCGTTGCCCTCGAAAATGCGTGTGTCTCGTCGATCCTCGTAGATCGTTAACCATATGCCCCGAGTCTCGTTAGTTCTTTATTGCTCCGATCTCGAAGATACATCGCTGCGCTTAGATTAGGATCCCGCGGACACCCTAATCTGTTTGCTCGTTACGCGTCGTTCAGATTAACACCGACGATTACCGACCGCTCTATCGATTCGCGGCGTAGAGATATCTGGGTTATATCTCTTTTCGTTTTGTCAATATTCTGTGTCGGACGTGTAGTTCGGGGAGGAAATGCAAGTACCTTGGTAGTAGATCGTAAAGCAATGTTGAGTGTCACAGGAACATGGATCACGTTCGTGTGGTTATCTAGATACGATCTTGTTCGATGTTGTTTTACCGGGTCTTGTTTATCATCTAAACAGTCATTTTCATTCGTAAAGAGTAGCCACTATGTGAACATTACTGCGCAATTTATGTAGATCAGGTTCAATGAATAATAGATAGTACCATTATATATTGAGATATTAAGATCTTGTTTATCACTCGAACAATGATTATCCAATGTTGCGTTGATACGAAATCATCATTTTGTAAACACTTTAGTAGGATTTATGTAGATAGCTAACAAAGATGAACGAATGCTTATCCGAGATGTTGGGGATGACTGATTTAACGAATGCTTGAGAATCATACTTGTTTTGATACAGCTGTGTGGCATGAAACTTAACGCTACAATTTATTAATGTTTCTTTTCGGAACAATGTGGTACAACATTCGCAAGGTAAGTCACCGATTTCTTTACTAATACATTTTGTATAACTAAACCATGACTCGATATACTTCGAATCCGAATATATTTTTAATAATGTTTACTCATACGCGTCACGAACAATTGATAGCTATTGATAGCTATGACTAGCTATTCTACTACAAATAGCGGAAAGCTACGATCTCGCTAAATTTTTTCGGTATTGAAATTGATGCTACCAAACTCGGAAATGCACTTTGGGAAAAACTTGTATTACTTTTTTAATTGAGCTTTAGAAAATACACGAATGGGCTATCCATACTCGGATATTTACATAATTAATATTTGCCAATATTTAATTCTTCGTATGCGTACGAGTAAATGATTTTGCTAAATTTTATTTGGATCAACGGTGCACGAATTCGAAACGTTCCCTTGCCGATGAAAAAGAAAAAGAAATAATGGCGCGATGATTACAGAATTCTGTTCTTAGTTAGCGACACTGCTCGTAACGTGGCAAAAGAGATGCTGTTTCCTTTTTCGACCTAAAAAAGGGGAACGAAGCGAAGGAGGCGGTTTAGCTTTTGTAAATACGAAACCGTGGTGTTCCCGAACGAGGCCGAGTCGTTAGTTCCATGAGGTTTGTTAACGGACCTCGAAGGGACAGCGGAGATACTTACCCAGCCTTTTTGGCCTTTTGTTCAGAATCTCGTCTGCGTTTCGCCGACGTCAGGGACGGTGTGGTATTTCAAAGTGCCACCCGTTTTTGATCCAGTGTTGCTTTTTATATTTCCTCCTTTTACGAGCGTTCGACAAATAAGCCATTCACACTGACCCACAAAATGATAGGAATGTCGTGTTCCTTTAGATTACGTCTCCTGTTTTTCGAGAACTGGCCGACAGATTTTTTGTCACGACTCGGCATGATAAAACGCATCCGTACCGAAAATATCGAGTCTCCGTTTGACGCGTTGATTAATATGTGACAATGAAAAAACGTTTCTGAGATGCCCCAAAATGGCAGGCACACCCGCTTAAAACGCGTTATTCAAGAGATAATGATGAAAGTGTACATACATACCAATTTTTTATGCGGGCGTTAATTTTAGTTATTTGAAGCCATAACAACGTTAACATTTTTGTATTTAATGTAAACCGACATTCGTTTATACGCGTTTTTTCCAAAAAGTACAAATTTCGCTACAAAAAATTATAACGCCAGCAATTTTTGCGATACCTGTATGAATTTTAAGAGAACCTTTTTGAAGCTGGCACTTGACGGAATTATTAAAGAAAGTCGTCACAAATGTGCTCTAGTTAACGGTATAAAAAATTAGATGCGAATCCAGACGATGTGCCACTGGTGACCCACGCTGGGCTTTCCATTCATAAGAATAATAATAGATATAACTCGGAATAATGAAGTTTCCAATCTCGTAAATATAATAAAAACACGTCACTGGGTCACGTTACAAATGCGTCCACGTGGACAATCGGTGGTACACGCATTCCGAACAGAGTCGTACAAAAGGATGCGTCACGGAACCCGTGAATGCGTCTAGTTTAATTAACACCTGATTTGTTTAAGTGATATCCGTAGCCCATTACAGTCCCGATTATTCCACTCCATGTTTACTAACAAAAACTACTTAAAATTCCTCATAATAACCGGAACCTCACGGAACGCTAAAACATAAAATCCGTATGGACCAGGTTAATAAAACGGCGCGAATGATAATCCTCCCGGCGGCTCTGCGTTTATTAAGCGTCTTTATTGAAATGCAGGGTGAACATTATATCGCGTCTCGGATCTTGTTCATCCTAACGCGTACATCGGCCGTCACGAGCGAGCCGTTCAATTAGTCAATTTTATACTTTAATTGCGCGGACGGTACGTGTCGTCGCGGGTCGTAACGTTGGTCTTTCCAGATGCTGAGGACGTCCCCGAGCAAAGTATCGTTCTAGCAGCTTCATAAAGATCACCCGCAGCTCCATTCGTTTCAATTGAAACCGCGTTGGGGTGCAGAACCGTGAAATTAATCGCGCAGCGGTGTCTTTGACGAGTGTACGCAAAGGTTTATTATAGCGACACGTTCGACGTCACGAGGAACAGCTAGATCTAATGACGGAGGGTTCTTTAGGACTGCTCGTGACACGTATACGCGTAGTTATTCATTTTTAAAGGGTCAAAGAGATTTCATGCCGATACGAGAATCTTGGGCGAGAGAGAATATTTATTAGCGGACGGCGGATGTTTCTTTGCGGGTATTCTCGGCGTTTCGCGTCAGATTCGAAGATTTCGCAAAGAAGAGATTCTTTTACGTAGTAGACGTAGAAATCGTGTTTTATGAGGTAGGTGCACAACAATCTTGTTGCCTCCTTAAATTATCATATTTTTTAACCCTCTTGTCCTACGCGATATCTGCCGATCGCGCGAGCCATAGTAAACAAGAAGTTCGATCACGCGCCGTGTCATTCAACTGTTCAGGCGTGTGCCCGAACTGGCGCACGATTGAAGAAAAGAAGAAAAAAAAACAATTTATTATTTCAAAGTGGATAATGAATTACTAGCAATTTGTAAATTAATACTTAGCTGAATATACTTGATGTCAAATAACTCCTATCACGGGTTCAAATAATAATAAGCGGCATTTTATGCATCAATTCGTCACCACGAGTCAGACTCGTGGTTATAGGACAAGGGGTTAACCGTTTTGAGTCTCAGAGCTCATTTGCAAAAATTCGTAGAAAAGATCCAATGCGTTTTTTTATTTCGAAAAACGCGGCGTGATAACGCCCGTTTTGGTTCATATCGAGGAAATCTTAAATGGAGAAAAGCTTAAAAATTGTAGATGTTATAAAATAGTTCAAACGTGTAGGAATTATAAAGAACGTGAGAATTGCAAAATTTATCATTAGTGACAAAAGTATTGCTGGGTGAAATGGAAACCTGCAATACTGGAAGGAGAGAAAAAGAAAGAAGGGACGGTTTGAAGAAAGTACAACGATTACAAGAAAAGATACCTTTATTGTTTGTAATAACATACCTACGGTTATAGACGTTTCACTTAATAATTGTTAACCTTATTACTCCGCACTTTGTACGGCGATTCGTTAAATACATCTACAAACCACTGTTAATTTATTCACGACTAGCTTTTATTAAGAATCTCGTATTTTTATAATCGTATAATGACACTGATAAAGTATCTCAAAATAAAAGTGTGCATAAAATTTCGAATATCATAAAGTAGTCTGACGATGAGAAAAACTTTAAATTTGCAAGAAAAATATGCGAAATATCACCGTGTTTCAACAGTCAAAGATAAAACTGTACTTAAAGAATAAAACATGTATCTCGCAAACCAGATCGAAGCAACGACGAGTGAAACGATGATGAAGTAGCGTCCATGGCATCCCGGGGGAGAGGAAATACTTCCCGTGCAACAAAGATACGTTCACGGTCGTAAAGGAGCGATGATCCGTGGGTAGAGGATGAGCAGTGGCTGGTACCAAGGGGGTTGCCAATTGAATAACAAACGTTCACCCTCCTCGGTTAAATCACTGAAAAAGCCGCCCCCCAAGCTTGCACGCTGCTCGACATTAACCGCACCCCCCACCCCACCCCCAGCGAACTGCTGCGTCGCGACCCTGGAGACCCTCAATGGCTGCTTTGCATAACGATCTTACTTCGTAATCTCTGCCATATTGATTCGATTTGCGGCAGCGGAACTGAAAATTGTTTGCGGCGCGATTACTTCTGCGTCGTGGCCGTAACGTTGGATTCCCGGCACGTGCAATGTTCCGCGCGTAATTCACAAAACCGCGGTGTAATGTGATTAAAATTGTGTCCGTGAGATGGAAGATGCCCTTTTAATTTATCTTTTTTTTTTTAATGTAAAGCACATTTGAAGCTGCCTCGGAATTTTGTAATATGCCGAATAGATATTTGAGATTGCTTCGGCGTTGCGGTAGAAACGTTTGATTTTTCTGACGTCGGCTGTTCCTTGGAAATAATGAAAAAAATACAAAATTAATTGCTGTGTATTGCTGAATATTGTGATTGATAAAAAAGAAATATTATAATGCTTCGACTCTGTCATAGAAACATTTCATTTTTGACACCTGGAATATTACTCGGAAATAATGAAAAAATTGACTTAACGAAAATTGTTGTTACGCGATAGATTATATGCGCGAACGATCCACAAATTTTGAAAGATACCAACAAGAAATTTTAAAATACTTTCACGCCACGATCAAAACACTTGAACTTCGATCTGCGAAATATTCCATGAGAACAATAAAAAAAATAATGAAATTAACATAATCGCGATAAACTTTACGCGTTCGACGTACCGTTTAACGCGAATCACGCACGGCAGTGGTGTCCGGGAATTTAATAATTTACGATGCAGAAATTTTGAAGTATCACGCTGCTAGCGGTAAATTATTCGAACATCTCGGATCGCGAGGTAATTAATTTTATTGAGGCTTATAATGGGTGCGTGTCGCATATACGTCGCTATTTGGGCATTAGCGGCGCGGAGAAAGGCTGGGCCAGCTTTCAGATAAGCCAAGTCATTCTCGGTAATAACGTCGAGTGCTCGGTGTAAGTATCGAGCGTATGTCTGTGTGCCGTTTCACGGAGAGGGAAAAAAATGGAAATAGGGCGGCAGAAACAGCATCGGGTAGACAAAAACTTTCAGCTTAATCAAGGTAAAGAGATTGGCGGAAAAAATGTTATGCATCATCCACCCAAACTAGCGCGAGCGTCTACAACTTTTATCGCGCGTATAACCTGCGAGAAATTCTCTTTTGGGTCGCATCAACGTTAGACCGAATATCCGTGTTATCCCTGCTCGTTGAAAGAGAGCGGTCTCATTGGGAGCAAAATTCGAATAGGGAATAAGGGAGGCGAAGTACCAGTGTGGGGGACGTGGAAGGGGCTGATATTATGACGGGACATTTCATGGTTGGGAGGATCGGGGGTTTAACGGCCCGTACGATATTACCGTCGCAGGGGACCCGTGCCGCTACGGTTCTTTTTTTTCGCGGCATTACCTCGCGAATACGCTTCTCGCGTATTATGGAATACTCTGCGAATTCGGAAAGAAGAATTTAACGCGGAAAATGGATATCGAGTTACCTTTAACAAGTTGACCGCCACACCATATTCACATGTTTTGCTCAGGGAGCCACGAAAGTAAAACATTAGAGGAATCCCGGTCACCGATGACCCCCGTGGCGTCATAGACAAAACAATCTGCGGTCACATGTGCCCAACGCGGCGGTTAACGTGTCGAGGAAAGAGCGAGCAATAAATTTCCTTTCCGTCGAATATACGCGTATTAGAAAATAGAATCTTGGTTATCGTAGCTGAAGAGCGAATTCGCTAGCTCATCGTTTGACACGTGGCGTGTAATCTCGATCGGTTTATAACGTGTAATTTTGAATTTTTAAGCACCTTGAAGAACGAAAGAGTTTCGCGAGCTAAGAGGTTCGATGTAGAAGGTTACTTGTTCGGTGAGTAGCGAGTAAACTCGTCGGAGCGCGATTTAAATAGTCGCGTTTACACGCTACTCTCCGGCGAGTTCGCTCGTTACGGCTAAACTCAGTCGTTAGTGTGAATTAATGAGCGGGATTGCTCATCAGAGCGAATGCTCGCTAGTCGCTGGGCGAGTCGCCTTTTTTTCCTTCGTACCTTTTAACTCATAGGGGAGTGTTGATTTATGAGCTCTTCGAGGTGCCTGAAAGATCAAAATTACACACTACAGCGAAGAGAGTTTGATCGCTACGCATTAAATATCGAGCTAGTAGACTCGCTAGTCGCTTAATTGTCAGAGAGTTGGCGAACTATCCCGCGCGTTGTTTGTTATTGACGCGCGACGAGCTTGGCTATAGCGAGTAAACTCGGTCCGGGTAAATCACGCTCGAGTCATTGACTTTATCCGATTTGAGTCGTAGCACGTGGACTCACTGGCGAATAGCGAGTAAACTTGCGTAAATCATACTTAACCTGGACTCGGGGCCCGTCGAACTACCGAAAGTCTGATCGTACAGATTAGAATTGTAAAGGTAAGTTTTCCGAACACTGAAATTGACTATAGGCAGATGGAGCAAAATTGATCTTTTCGTTGACCGTGTCGCGATGCCCATAGTTATAATTTATAATTTCATATTAAAAAAAATATTTTTCCAACCCTTCTGTTTTTATTACGTATTCTCCGTAAATAATTAGATTTTAAACAAACAGAAGATCGGCATGAAATAACATGATTTATGAGCGAAACAATGTTTCCCCGACACTGGAGAACCGTTTACGTCAAACTACGTGGGATATCGGACAATCGAAGGTCGGATTATCGATACTCAACTGTACTTCGTGGAGTCGTTGAGTCGAGGAAAGCGATTCGGAGAATGACGGAAGTTAATCGGCCAAGATGACAGGAGGTTGAAAATTGTAACGCGAAGGATATTTAGGGAAATCGAGGATACTGGTGATAGTAAACTTACGTCTGCGATCGAATCGCGTTAGTTGTGTAGATCCTTCCACTTTTTGCGAGGACGAGGGAAAGCGATCACGGCCGATGTGACGTCGTCCAAGGATGATGGATTTCCAATGTAGCAGCAGCGAGAGCAAGGGCCGAGAGGCAGTTATCGATAGAAACGATCGATCGCAATTGGCGAGTGTGTTTTTTTGATATTTATTCTTCCAATCGATGGGGGGACTAGTAACACGATTTTATGGAGAGTGAGAATACGGACGAATATAATCCAGGCACACCGTTACTCACAAAAGCATCATTTATTTCCTCTTTATCTCTTTAAAATGAATTTATAATTTTTATAATAATACATTAATAATAATTATTAATAATAATAATAATAATTAATAATAATTAATTCATAATATTGTGATATTACGTTGAGAGGGTGGGTTGATATGGGATTTCGTCCGAATTCAAGTTCCAAACGTAATTACACACCATGGAAAGAATTTCAACACAGCAATAAGAATCGATGCGTTTTTTTGCCGTTCGACGGAACACGAAGCCCCCACGATCAACGTCGTTTGGAACCTGCTCGGAAAGAATTATTTTTTTATTTTAAATCGAAGATCGTAACACGGGCGTCTTTCCCGTTTTCCTTTTTCTCTCTCTCTCTCTCTCTCTCTCTCTCGCTCTCTCTCTCTCTATTTCTCTCCGCGTCCCCGAAAATCGGGGGAAGAAGAGAACAACGGCACGGCGATGTGTGTCAGTGTATGGTACAGCGCGACAGTGCATTCTTTTATATATATATTTTATATATATATATTTATATATAAATATATATATAAATATATTTATGTATATCTATATATATATTTTTTTTACAACATTACACCGCTTAATTAATATAATATCATCTTTCTCACGCGCTATTTATAGTATTTACAAGTAACAAAGTCGGTAGTATCAGGTGCGAGGAAGGGACAAACTTCCGACAGTGACTGACGTGGGTGCAGCGGAGGGCGCCGAGGAGCAAGGAATCAAAATTGTGATTCTAGAGAATATGTACAGGCGCGGGGGACGAGGGTGAGGGAGTTTGCGCCGTCCCCGGCGTGCCAGGATTTTGTTGCACGGAATAGGAATTGTTTTGACGCGAGTGCTGTTGTTGCTGTTGTTGTTGTTGTTGTTGTTGTTGGTGATGATGATGGTGGTGATGGTGGTGGTGATTCTGATGTTGGTGATGGGCGGTATGGTGATGGGAGTGAGCGTTGATGCTCGCGTGATTCTGAATGAGATTCAAGTTGAGGGGGTAGGATAGGGGGGAGCCCAGGGCCGTTGCGGCAGCGGAACTGCAGGAACTGGCTCCGGGCCCCACCGGGCTCAGTGCATGCTCATCCCCGCGTGCGGATGGTGGGCCGCCGGCACGGATGTTGCGTGATGATGCGGATGGTGCATTAGAGGCGGGAGATGCGGGTGGTGGGGATGGTGTGGGGTCAGAGGTGGCGGGGTCATCTGTATTGGGGTCATGGGTGTTGTCGGCTGATGGCCTAGATTGGTGGTGGTGTTCTGGGATGTGGTGTTGTTGGTGTCCTGACCCGCCGCCACCGCCGCCGCCGCTGCCGCCGCCAGCGCCTGCTGCTGTTGCTGCTGCTGCTGGGTTTGACCCGGCTGCTGCGGCTGCGGCGGCGGCGGCTGCGGCGGCACCGAGCTGGAAGTGGGACTCTGCTGACTCCCGTTGTCCTCGCTGTCGGAGCAGGACTCGGCTGACGAGCTCCCCGCTCCCCCCTTGCCCTTGCTGCCGCTGCTGCTGCTGCTGCTGCTGTGGGTCTTGACGTGCTTCGCGAGATGGTCGCTGCGCATGAACCGCTTGTTGCAGACCGGGCAGGCGAATCTCTTTTCGCCGGTGTGGGTTCGAAGGTGCCGCTGCAACTCATCCGAACGTGTGAACCGCTTGCCACAGAAAAGCCAGTTGCAAACAAACGGTCGCTCACCAGTGTGCCACCGTAAGTGGGCCTTCAGATGCGACGTTTTCCCGTAGACCTTACCGCAGCCCGGTATGTGGCAGCTATGGATGTTCTTCTTCCTGAGATGAACCCCAGCTGGGCCGAGTCTCTCGGCTTCTTGACAGTTCGGACAATCGCAGGTAGCTCGTCCGGTGTAACGTCTCTGTGACCGTGGCGAGGGGGCCTGGCTCACGCCTGCTCCCCCGACGCCGACGCCGCCGCCGCTTCCCTGGGGACTGCCGGCGCCAGCGCCGGCGCTCGCCGTTGCGGCCGCGTGATGATGCAATCCAAATCCGGGCGGGCCACCCGGTAGCATCGATTTGTACGTGTCTTGGAGGAGATTATGACCGGCGGTCGTCGCCGTGGTTAGCAAATGATTGCCTGCCAAGGCGAGACTCGTCGAATAATCGGCAGAATAGTTAGCCATCTGAGCCGCGTGAACGCCGACGCCGACGGTACTGCTTACGTCTAGCCATCCGCCAGCAGTAGCGGCCCCGTGAACGTCCCACCAGCCGTCGCTAGCTTTTATACCGCCGTGCGTGGCGCCTGGCATGGCGTTGAAAGGCCACGACTCGTACGGATGTCTGCCATATACCGACCCCAAGGTAGCCCCTTCGACCTTGCCAAGTAGACTGCTCTGATGATGGTGCGGATCGCTGGCGGGCTGAGCGCTAGCCGTCCCAGGGAAGTAGAGATCGCTACCATACTGCGGGGCTGTCGAGGCGCAAGAGGTGATGGGTGCCCTCGCGTATCCACCGGTCGTGCTACCGGCGCTGCTGGTTGCGGTCGGTCGTTGACTGACACCGGTCGTTGTGCATCCACCTCCCCCTCCTCCGCCACCGCCGCCGCCACTCCCAGTCGAGTGCTGTGGCGAGCTGCCGCTGCTCTGTGGGCTCTTCTTCCAAGGATGAAAACCTTTGCCCACGGCGGCGTCTGCCAACGGCGGTGGACTTTTGCTGCTGAGTTTATTGCATTGGGCTGCGAGCATCGCTAAAGGCGTACCACGCAGGCCTGGATGATCCTGAAACAGAAAGCAAAAGAGTCGCGTTAGTTGATGCTCCTTTCCACGGACCAATACGCGTATCATTTTACGTGCTTAATTTTTTTCCGCGCATAATTTTCTTCCCGAGCGATGTAACGTAAAACTGCCACGAATTTTGTTTACGCCGAAACGCGTATAGGAGCAGGTGTTAGCACGGAATTATAGTCTATACTCCATTCCCTCGATACGATTACGCAAGCCGATAATAACGAGTTTTAAGGGTCTTCGCGAATTATGTACTCGCGTAACGATCGACCAAAATCACCGAGGCAATCGAGAATCTTTTTCAAGGTAACGCAGCTCGTAATACTGAAATGTGGCGGACGGTAGATACCCATAATCGCGTCTAAATCGACCTAAAAAGAGTCCGAGACTGGCCCGGCGAGAAAAGAAAGTCTTCCCCCGAGGGTCTATAATGACACAAAATTACTGGTCCTATCCTAGAAGAGATCAGAGATTGGCTGGAAGTAATGAGACTAGGGCAGACCATTGAGTTTATCCAGGGCAGTTTCATGCAAATCATTCCCAAACCGTGCTTAAGGTCGACGAACGCTTAGACTGGAAGCCGCCCACAAGGACGCTCGAGGATTTCATCAGCGGGACACAAGCAGCTCGTCGAAGAAAGGACCGTCTCTGACAAAAGTACCCGCCCGGAAACGGAGTTCTTAATAAAAGCTCGATTAACTTTGGCACCGTTAAGAATTGTAAATTTACGTAACGAGCCGGCGAACCCGGCGGAACTCATCAATGGCAGTTGCATGCAAATCATTGTAATGCCGTTATAAGGGCGAAGGACAAGTAGACCGTCAGAGTGGCTACCGAAAGGCCGGAGGCTGGGAAGGGTCCGAAGCGGATTCGGACGTGGAAAGGTAAAGGCAAAGGGTCCGCGGAAGCGGCAGGAAATTAAAGTCTGGCGGGCCGCGCAGCCATTAGCAGCCGGCGCCATCGAGGCGACACGCCCCCACGAGGTTCAACCTTGCACCAATACCAACGAAAGACAACGAATGCGCGCACCCTTCGAGAATAGAGACAAAGAGAGAAAGAGAAACCCTACCAATCCGTGGTCACCCCATCCCGTAACTCCGGACAAGGCTGGTAGAGCAATAACGACGATCGTGGTCACCAGCGACCGGCATATTTCTTTCCCGCTTAACTTTGTTTGTCTTAAAAAGTAGTCCCACGTTCTTCTGAAAAACGCGCACCGATATTTTTATGTTTAACTATGCCTTTTTTGTTACAGCCTCACCCGGATTCCACCCGTAACGCGTTACTTATTATTTAACTGACCAGCTAATAATTCAAATACAACAATTTCTATTCGGATCAAAGATGATTCCATGCGCATTAACCCGACGACTATCTCGAAGTGGTAACAAATTTCCCTAAAATAACATCGGATTCCTGTCACCCTACTAATGAATTTCACTCACGGAATCCTCTGCGAATGGGGCTGCGCGTCAACGTACACGAGTGGGGGTACGTCAGCCAGCGAGCACCAGTAACTTTCGGCGCTTGCTCACCGAGGGTTGCCCGCGAGGGGTGAAAGACAAAATCATCCTCCCTGCTTCCGTGCCGATAGGGAAGCGCGCAGCGGGAAGGAGGGGGTAAACGGCGGGTTGCGAGAGGGAGAGCGAGAGAGAGAGAGAGAGAGAGAGAGAGAGAGGGAGAAGGGTGAGAGAGAGTATCTCTCCGCCGGTGTACGAGCCACGCCCTCTTCAAGCTTCGTGAGTGCAGGTTGTAGGCAGGCTACGTATTGATCCACCGGAACAATATGACAGTGCCCCGTGGAGACAACGACGTCTCTCAATTAGGCTCCTCTACCTACCGCTTTGAATCTATATCCGCGTTTCGCGTAATTGACTACGATCGCGAGGCAATGGAAAAGTTCGCGCTACGTTAAAGCCCGTGGCTTCCTATACCCCACGATGGTATAGCATCTATCGACACTTTCGAATCGACGTATCGAGTGGCGGTGCGTATATAAAAAGACTCCATGCCTAGCGCGTATAATCGCAGGAGCGGCGTACGGACGAGCAATCATAAACTCGGCCGCGTGCCACTGGGAAAACGGCGTTCTCGTGCGACGTTGATATAATTCGGATCATTGGTTAACGAGAAGTTGTCGGGCGCTTTAATAGAGTTATTGATTAGAGCAACGTTAGCCGTGAGATCTGGTTGCTCTGTAATTATACAGCCTAGAACGAAAAGGAGTCGTTATTCCGTGCTGGCAGCAAGAGGCGCCTCGCAGTCGCCGATACTCGACTTACCCGCTCCGCCCTATATACCAGTCCTTCGTCAATTACCCAGGATTCTTTGCAAAACGTCTATGTTTTATGTACGTTACGCACGCAGGGTTTCTATTCGTTTCTTTCGCTCGCCCTTGCGAAGCGAGTACCCTCAGCGTGTACGGCTTCGAGCGAGCGTTTTCTCGGTATTGGCTGGTTAATGGTAGAAACGCTACTTCAGGAGAGTAATTAGTAACCTCGCGGTAATACATTATGGTTACAACCGAAATCATTCAGCCGAGGTAACAGGATTCGAGGTACGAAACGTCACGGTGAGGATTGAGAGTACCGCAGCTAGTACTATCCCGGGGGAGATTCTAGGTTTCGCGCCCTCCTGTCGGCACAGTTAAAAGAGAGTAGACGTGGGATGGGCACGGGTAGGATCCTTTGTTTTAGCCGCGTGACGTCACGCCCATCGTGCCCAGCTAGAACTAATAACGCCTTGAGCTATGCGGCGCATAAATTAAAACCAAGGAGCTTCGTTGTCCCCCTTCTCCTTCGCCTTCCGAGAACTCGCTCCGCGCTCTGTCAAGGAGAGTCGGTTTTCAGAGATGTTGAGTCGGAGAAAAACACGCCGGAAATATTCGACGAGCACGGTATTGTCTCCCGTCCGTTTACGAACGTAGACTAATCGGCGTCACGGTTTCGCATTTGTCCAGTTTCCGAACGCTTATTACACGAATCTTCCTTTAGGCCTCGGTACGGGTGCACGTCCAAACGAGGATCGACAGTGTGGCGAATGAGATTCGTAGCGAGTCGTGGACATCCGTGAGAACACTAGATACCTTAAAACTTTGACAAGTCTATCGGAACCTTGAACTTTTTTCAGTTCTCTAAAAAAACCATTATTAGGTAATCATTAGGTTCGAGTTGCGAAATTGAGCTCCGCGCATTAGATCAACGATTCGAAGTCTGAGGAGATTACTTCGCAACGTCGAACGCAATTTAATTAATTAATTTAATCCTCTGAGATTAAAAAAGGGGAACGAAATTATTCGTGTGATTTTTCCATCTTCGCAGGTTGGTCAACTGTGATTCGAAAGCATTCGAGCGAAACGTGGTGCGATAGATGATGAAACTAAGTAATGCTCTTTAGCCTCGGCGAGCAAGAGATTTGCGATTCGATCACTCTTCGATTTTTAACGCTTACGGGTAAGAGCACTAGAACCACCGATCGTTTCATGCTAACGGGCGTGCAAACAGGATCGAGAGTCCAACACCCGGCGGATAGTCGAAATAAAGCGGGGCCGGTGGGTGTTCGAGCGTCAGCACGAGCCACGTGACAGCTGGATGTGGAGGCGGTAAGGTTCACACGACAGCCGACTGACAGGAAGGGTGCGAACCCGGTAAACCGTAGGGTGTCCATCCATCGGGGTTTGTGGCGAACCGCATCCGACGTCTACGTCAAACTTCTTTCCCTTCTATGCCAGTTTAACCCCTTAGTCGGTCAAAGTGGAGTGCCCATTTTGTCGCAAATAAAACTACCGTACCCCTTTCGATCAGAAAACGACACGGTGCGATCGATTCCGCGAAGATAACTAATGTTTGCTTCAGATAAATGTCTGGATGATTAGACTCCTAAACTTTAGAATGGTACGTTAACCTAGAGATACGCGTTGTATTCCTTTCTTTAACACGTCAACGCGCGTTCAGTGCTACATGTGTCGAGCATATGTGTTACACGATGGTATAGCACGCGTTTGGAAGTTTTGTCGTGTTATAGCGTGGCATACGAACTTGTTCTAACACATTGCGCGTTAGAAGTGTATTCCTAGCTTTTTCCAATACTTCTTCGTAAATACTTCAATTGGTTCCACGAAGGTAACAAAGGTTTGCTTCGGATAAATGTCCGGTTGATTGAATGCTCGAAGTTATTTTCTATTATGTAAGGTAAATAATGAATGACAATTTATTCCTTTATCACTCTAAACCATAGAATTTGATCTGTTCGATCAATCACTTCATATTTGATCGAAATGATTTTCAACTGGCTTAACGAGAGTGAACAGAGTAGGTCACCGACGGGAATTGTCGTTGACGTTCTTTGCTGGAGCGGGGGATTAAACGCATCATCGACGAAGTATCCCCACGAGCCTCGTCGGTTCCACCCCCGCACGACCAACGCTAAGGATCCGCTTGACCGGAAATAAAACCCTACGCTAGAAATGCCCGTCTCTTCGTTCCAACGCTCCCTCTCGGCGGAAAATCTAAACATTCAAACTGACCCTGAGAAGAGAATTAACAGTATCGCTGCTAGAGGATCCGGAGGAGAGACCCGGTTTCTCTTTGTCCAGTAATGGAGCCCCACTCGAAATTAGTCGGCGCTCTTTTCTGGTTTCCATGTAAAAAGTGTCGGTCGGCTCCCGAGAGCCATTGACCGCCGACTCCCCGGGCACCTGCCCGAGCTACTACCATGGTCAAGCTTCTGATTGGATCCACCTGCGTCAGGTAAATCCAGCTATGCCGCTCGGTTTTCCAAGTCGCGTAACTTTTTTACTCGCCTCCGCGTATTCCAAAAGTTATCTCGCTAAGAGGTTTATCGCTCGGGATACATTAAACATATCGGAGCATTTCGTTTCCGGTAGCCGCGTAAAGGAGGCGAGCGTAATCTTAATATCGATCTCCTCATATAAAAGTAATATAACCCACTGGTCGTAAAAATATTCGTCTTCCGCGAGGAACTTGGCACGGTAATAAAAACGTTCGAGGATCAAATTAACTTTAATACAAACGCTCGCGCTCGCGGTGTCTTCTTTCGGTCGACAAGATTTTCGTATTTTCTGTTAATTACCCCCGTCGCTCGGAATAAAAGTGTTGCGCGCGGCAACTGCACGGATACCGTTACGCGTTAAGCTTTGTTACCATTCGCGGTCTGGGGTGACCGTACCGGTGGTACAACGAAAGGGGGTTCGAGAACACAAATACGTTCCACGTAATGAACGCAAGCGATGACGGTGATAGCGCGAATGCAGGTTACTTCTAATGCTAATTATTTGTTTATCAGTCTCCGCATGCAACTGCACCGACACGCAGCGCCGTCTCGATAAGACGCCGTAACCACTCGAAGCTGTTACACGCGTAGGTTATTACCTTACCCGTACTCTACTTCTGTTTCCTAGATAGTGGTCACGATTATGGGAACGCTCGGTTCCCTTGTTTCTCTTTCGTTATCCAACCGTGTCAACGAAGACCCCTGCGTCGCGGTACGTCAAATTTGTCGTTGCGTCCTAGGTACAATTACCTATAGATCTCGTTACTCGTTCGCTTCGCCGATACAGTTGTTTCGCTTCGAAACGTCGCGCGGTGATCCCCCCGTCCTCCCCTCGCGTTCACCCGTTCACGTTTTTCGCGAGAAATTCAGTGATTTGTCAGGGGAGACGAAATGAATTTGTAAACCGGCACGCAACAACAACCGTGACAAGGGAAAGAAGGTCCGCACGATTGGTCTTCGTCCACGCAAGATGGCGTTCCCTTTCTTGTTCGTCGGTGTCCCGCTTTTAATCTCAAGCTCGCCATGCCTCGCGCGACAGTGCCTCCGACAAATGGATTTTTAAGTCCCGAGATCTTCGTGACTCCCCAGCCTCGTGGGACAGCAGTGGTGATCAATCACGAAATCAGATGTGCCGCGCAGCGGCCAATTCCCGAGTCATCCTCGCGAGTGAAGTAGGCCGGTCAATTTGCCGATAATACAGCGAAAGGTTATATCCCTGTACGAGCATTCCGCGCCAACGAATCGTTGATCAGCAATGTCGCTGGCTAAATTCAAATCGACGGTCGAGGACGTTTCATAAATACTAGGAAAGTCGAGGGAGTCGCGAGAACGATAGGGACTTTCGGTGGAAGACGGGATTAATAATTTTATTCATGAGTAACCGGCGCTGCTGCACCGCGACTCGGAGCCTCCGTTAGTTCCCACCAGAGTGGAGCTACCTGTTATCCTCCCTTCTAAATTATGTTTTTTAATTAAATCCATCGTGAGAGAGCGACTCGCCTATCTCTCTTCCCCTCTCCACCCCCTGCCTTCCCCTCACCCTCTTCCTCCACCGTGTTACGAAAGGCCCTCCGATCGTATATCCGAAAAAGTCTACCTCGGGTTACCGTGGCCCGGAGCCAAAACAGGGAGCTACCCAAATTTATTCGGCTATCGAGAGACCGAGAGAGGCTTCTTCCACTTCATCCTAGTCTTTTTTCTTTCTCTTCCGCTCTCCTGCGTCGAGTTTTTTGGCCCCGGTCCCTCGACAAATTTCAAATTGCCCTTGGATCCTAATGATTTCCGGGTAAAGGATAGGGCACCCACGTAATCGACTAGACTTTCCCTCCGTTACCCCCTTATCCCTCCACACCCCCCAACTCACTCCTACCTCTCTTCGCCTCTTCGTTACATCGAAAAAGGATCGTTCGGTTCGCGCGAAATTCGATACGGGAACACGCGAAAAGGACGTCGGTGGCTGTCGGCTGTAAAGCGAAAGAAGTCGAAGAGGAAGATCGACTGTGTTACCAATTCATTAGCACTCGTAAATCTGTCACCCCCGACAGCGTGGAATATTAAACTGGCATTACCGGTTAGTTATAATTCGTGGCCAGTTAACGCGGGTAACACCCCTTTGACCTTCGCGATGATCTCGCCGGAGAAACACACGGGTCTCACCATCTCGATGCTTTTATAGCCCGAGGTGCATTGATTTGTACTCGGTGATTCCCCCGATCGTTCACGATTGGTGTCAAGTTGACTTTAATGTACCGACAAATTCCACAGAGATCGAAAACGATAATTAACGTTAACCCCTTCGGCACCGTGGACGCCTATAAGCGCCCGATGATAACGCAATGCTCCTTTCGTGAAAGATTGTGGTTCGTGGAATTTTTTAGGTGTTTTAACGATACCAACTGCGGTTTAAAACCGAAGATTTACGGAATTATAAAAAAAAATTACAGTAATACAGGGTGTCTTGCCGATAGGGGTGTAAATTGGAAGAGGGTGATTCTATATGAAAACGTATGTGGAAATGTAGAAGAAAATTTGTTGGTACAAGAATTCTTTTTACAGAAAAGCGACCTCGAACATTCCCAATTTAAATTTAATAATGCAACTATCCTGTCTACGCGTATTTATATTTGTTGCAACACCCCACGAAATATTTTTTGTCCATTGTGAAAAACTGTTTCGAGCGCCTTCTTTACCCCCCCATTTTGTTCGACGATGCCGCGAAAAACCCTGCTTGGAATTATACTACCTATTGCATCTCCAAAGGACTGCTACCATTCTTTATGGCACAGCCTGTATATTACATTACGAAATTGTAAAATCTACCACAATTGTTTCGGTTAATGTCTGGTTAACTAAAACGCAACCAATATTTCCAATGAGGAGAAATCTGCTTGGAACTATACCTAGGCATCACACCTTCAACGGACTACCACCATTTATGGGACAACCTGTACACGTTCGACGTAAACCACGAACGCAGCAAATAAACGCATACATGCATTCAACGAAGACAACTGATAGACGACGATCCTTGCAGAGACTCGGCTCTACGGAGCGCTCAGCTTCGAACAGTTTCGCCCGCAAAGGGTTAAATGGTGTCTAAAAAAAAGCAGTAATTCCCCCATCTGATCGCTCCTGTTTTTTTCCTCGAGATTCGACACGGCATCAACAAAAAGCGTTCGCCATTCGCGTAATCGCTCCTACATTCTCAACTATAAGCGATAACGAGGGCTTTTCATATAAGCAATTGGTTTGCGGCAAAAATCGCGACCCGTTTTTCAGGCGTTACGTCTTCATTAGGATAATGAGGCTGACGTAAATCTTATGGAGCGCCGGGTTGCGGAGTTGCGCGCGCTTCTGGAATATCCCCGGCCGAGGGACGGAAGGCCGCTGCATTTGCATGAAGTAATTTAGTGGTACATAAAATTCTGCAGCCAATTAGCGGCGGAGTGTCCGATCTATCGCCCGGCTAGTCGTTTACTGCTCTCGTTCCCGATAGAACGCTTCTAATTTAGGAAAGGTGACCCCCTTGAAATGGGGACGGAGATTCCTTCGGCCTCTAGCAGCAGTTTTGCCCTTTTCCACGTATTTGTCGTCAGGGCCATTTACGTTGCCATGTTAGTTTTGGTGGATCGTATGCGCGAGTACTTATTCCCAAAGACCACCCAACGGATTATTTTACAGTTGCGGAAATGAGCCTGCATTAAATTAAACGAACGTTATGCGGTAATAAAAGTTATTGCGGGAGAACAGTTTTCCGAATGCGTTCTTTTTTGCTCGTGCCATTTTATTAGCGTGAAGGAGCACTAAAACGTGAAATATAATTCCATTTTTTTTAAATGTGAATTTTTAATTGGTTCTGATACGGTTGTAAAGTACGAGAAACTGCGCAGAGTATAATTAAAATAATTAACAATCATGTCATTTTTTATTACATACTTTCGTAACGTTATCTTATCTAACAAAGTTTGTTTAATAGACGTTTGATAATGAGAGATTGGTATCCGTAAGTATTTAAATTATACCAAAACATTATTTGAAATATTTTGCAAACCATCAATTATACTATTTAAATACCACCGCATTCCGGAACATTGGATAAATGTTTAAAATAAATTAACGAATACGCGCCTCGAGAGATTGGAGAGATGACCAAAATAAAATAACGCTCGATAACAAACAACCGACTTACGTCAGCAGATATTCAAATAACGTCCATATAATATCTAAAATATTACAAATACCTGTCAATTATAATAGAATATCCGATTTTTCGCGTAAGGGACCATTCCATGTTCGGATACCCCCCTACCGAGCTTTTATCAAGATTATATAATACGAGACAAATCAAAGTGTTTCCTCCACGAAAGACAGTTTCCGATCCCGCGCGATCACGAGTGAGAATACCGGCGAAAAAGAGTGTATATCAGAAGCCGGCTATTAGCATATAGACAGAGTTGCCTTCCAGCTATAATTCCCAGTAGGTAGCGACGTAACGTTCATATTTATTAACGGTGTATTCGTCGCTGATATGTCGTATTTACACACTCTGCCCTCGTTAAAAATTCCCACCCTCCCGTCACAATTTATGTGCCGCTATTCGGAGAGGAGCCAGAATTAATTGTCCAAAGGAAACAAAAACCGACGTACGAAATATACACTCGTACGTGTTGCGTATTTTAAGTTATAATCCAGACGATGAAAATAAACAACGAGTAAACTCCGCGCGGTAATAAAACATCCGAGATTTCGCTTTTTCTTTTGGATAGCGAAATGGATTCTCTTAACGCCAGAAAAATGATACATTAACACTAGGTTTACGGGACCCGTCGATTTGACGAATTTCAAATTTTGAAATTAATTATCCCAAAAAGTATAGCATTAATTTGAACCATTTTGCATCGTAAATTAATTCAAACTTAATTTGAATAAATCGATTCTTTAAAGAAAATGCGTATTTTCGTTTACCCGTCAATTTGACAGGTGCTCGTAGAAATGCTCGTAGAAATGCTCGTAGAAACGACCGTAAACCGAGTGTTAAAATGACACTTGATATTTAAAATATTACAAATGTCTGTCAATTACAATTACAAGTATCCGATTTTCTGCGTAAGGGTACCATTTCATATTTGGGTACTACCTTAGAGTTTTTATCAAGATTATGCAATATACCCTTACACCACTTTACGGTCCTCCTTCGAAACTGACGTAACACAAAGATGATAGATTTTGAAAAAGACAATAATAAAGTTGTGCGAACATAACTCTTCAAGAGAGTATTCTAATGCTTTGAACTACTACCCCAAACCACCCCTACTTTCAGTGGTGACATTACCGAATGCTGTTTTTTAATACCCGAATCAAAGGTGAGCATAACTTTTCGGTCGTGTCATAATATAAGGAGAAACAACACGTAATTTGAGTCTTGCGAATATTATGATCTTACTTTGCAAGGGGCGAAACCATTTCTCCTAACGCCACAAGCTGTTTTCTTTCTTTGGAACTAACCATCCCCTGGCGATACAGAGACTCAAATGTTATTAATATCAAAGCGCGCAAACGCCTACGCTGTCGCCGCTTTCAGGTAATCGGAAACAATTCCAGATAATTCAATTCAACTCTTCCCAAGTATAATATTATACTGCATTAGTACCTCGCAACTGAATTCGGCAAAAGTTAGAAGCATAGCACTTAATACGTCTTGCACCTTGAACTATCTTACTGCGACTGTCCTCGCACTTCAAAAGAATTCTGAGAATGTTAGTTTTTCCGATTTCCCGCTGCTCTCGAGCGATTCCGAACCCTCTGTTTAGGGGGGCGGAAAACTCCCTTGCCACCTTTCACGGGTTAATTCACGTTGCGTTCACGTAAAAACTCTCGGCGCGTTCCACCTCAAAAAGGGAATCCACGATAATGACAATATTTTCCACGCCATTTGTCGGAGGGTCCCCCCGCGCTCCGTTCCGCGGGAAACATCAGAGGCGGAGTCATAAGCGTGTCTTTATTGTTCGGGGTGCCCCAGGTAGGCTAGGTAGGTCGATCGCCCGATATATTATTCGTCTCCTAGACCAGCCTACCACCGAAAAAGCTCACCGCCGTCCCCGTATATTCGAAATTTTATTGCCGTCGCTGCACGGTGGTCCCGGTCGGCGGCTTTCTTTCAATTACGAAAGTTCAACGTAGAATATCAACGTGTAAATAGCGCCGCGCGACTTCGGCCAGCGGAATCGTAGGACGATAAATTAAGCGGATATTAGCATTTAAACGATCACGAGCGGTTCAACCAGAGAGATGGAGAGAGAAAGAGAGGGAGAGAGATCCTGATGGCCGTTGATGGCCACGAAAGCTGCGAAAAAGGAAGGGGAGAATTTCTCTCAAGGTCGTAATGTCACGCAACATCTGCCCCCGATCTATGTCTTGGACAACGATTTCGGAGATGATGGATGAACGCTTTGACGAGACGTCGCGTTGTTCGCCCATCGACGTTGCGAAATAAAAAAAGCCGAGCGTTTTGTGTTGGCTGTCAACGAGCGCTCGAACGAAGCGCGGAAACTTTTCGACGACTGGTATTTTGATATCGATGAAGTAGCGCAACAAGATGTTCGCGTGTCATTTAGCGATAGAGATAAACGGGCGATAGTTAACGGTAAGTTGTTGTTATGGAGTGCACGCGGAACATCGGTTAAAATAAAGTAACGCTGCGTAACGGTTAAAATTAGTACCGTCATTCGATTATAGTAATTGATACTTAATTTTTTTTTTGAACAGTTTGCGTGCGATATTTCTTCTTATTCGGTTACGCTAGGTCGGGGGAGGATTGTTTAAATGAAATATATTTGAAAATATTCAGTATCTCAGAAAGAATGGTTCGGATCACCATGGAATTCCTATTTTAAACTTATCTTTTTTCCGAAATATTAATATCTCGTTTAATAAATGGATCCGTCATCGTTCCGTGTAAAAATTTCAGGTATTCTAATGTTTCGTCGTAAAGTAGGAGATGAAATCTTTATTCGTTCATTCGCTGGTCCATTTATCCTATTTTGAGAAATCCAATCAAAATCAAGCAATCTGTGTCGTTCGGCCCTTACTATTAATTATAGTTTCTATTAAATACCGTTTCTCGAGATAGTCCTTCCTCGATTTTAGTAGCCCCGGCGTCTAGCGTGCGTTACATCAAATCGAACAATTTTCATATTTCAGTGATGAATCACTACACCATAAAATATTCCAAGAAAGATGGGTCTTGGGGAAAAAGATACTAAATCGAGTTGTCGCTACACTCCACTTATACCCACGACCATAGTTCGAAAAAGAACTGCTGTTCCTACGAAGCACCGTATTCCACTTATATCTTCAATTGCGTGTCTGAGAATATTTTATTTCCTGACAAGCGCGTACACTGCCTATATTCCTAATTATGAGTCTAGTGAACTAGTTTTCTTGTAAAAGAGACAGAGACGATATTAACGCCTCTGTCATCCTACCGTTCGAGTATTCGAACTTTCAGTTACCCGAGAAGAATTTTTATTCTACTACACGTGTACTCATAGGAGTATGTGTCTCCTTCGCAACAATGGTAGTTTCATTAGGCAATAATGGCGCATTCGGATGAGGGAGATTATGGGGAGGAGAGAGACAAATAGTTTCCCCGGTATAAACACACAAGCGGATCTCACCTGCGCGCTCCATATTATTTATCGACACATGATACGTGTTTCATTGACCGTTGGTAATTTACTAATCTATCAAGAGACAAGGTCTTGTCTCGGGCCAAGTACAAGTACGCGAGGCTATACAAGGGTACCGCTCGTTCGTATATAAACAGTACTTGTACCAGAGCTCTGAAATAAACGCAATTTCTCTCCCTCCCCCATCGTGTCCGTCTTGTAAAATAGTTCACCGCGCAACGATTATCCCTTAAAAACCCACGGCACGCGTTAATCACTCTCCGTTCACTCGTTATCCTGCATTATCCTCGGGACAAGAGAACAACTAAAGCGCGAGATCGCCGTAACGAGCGGAGCGCTATTTTCCTCGCGACGGCCACACACGCGGATCTCACCTGCGCCCTGGATATTATTTATCTGCATGTATTTGCGAAACGAGCGTTGATACGGCAACGAACGCTGGCGGATGGTGCCGTAATTTAGTCGCGGGAACGTTTTACGAGACGCAAAGGACCCGGCCGACCGTACGGTACTTTGCGAAATTCACGGAGGAGCGAAATGCGCGAGCTGATAAATTTACACCAGAGCGGCGTGCCTTCTAACAACCTAAGTGCATCTTTTACGAGGGAAGGTTACATTGTAGGCAGATACAGACTCGATACGACTTCGTTCTTCGTAATTACGTCGGGAATCTCGAGACGGGAGACTGCGATCCACCGGCATGCACCTGCATATATTTACGTTCAATTAAAAAGTCATAAACACCTAACACCGGCGCGATCTACGCACGGTTTCGCGTCGCGCCGATGATACGCGTTTCCTGTCTACCTTGGGTGGTTATAAACGAACGATGCCGTTTTTTTCGCTCGCAACTCTTAACGCGTGTGCGCGGAATAAAATGATATCGATGGGAACGTGGAATTGACGAACCTACTCACGGCTTTATGGTAGCGCGACGCTAACGAGAACCGTTCCTTCGTTGCACCTGTTCGCTCGATGACATCGCGTTTATGGGCACGTCTACGTATAGGCTCATCGTCGATTCACGAATTTAGAACATCGTTTTCTACGTTCGACACACGCGAGCTTTAATAACGTTGATCATTGTCGATAACGTTAAATAATATTGCGTTGCGTTCGGTAGTTGGGTAAGAATCGGTAACGAACGTAAATATATCATAAGTTTTTCGTAATTACGTTAGCGTTGGGTAAACGAGAAGTAAAAAAGATCGTTAAGCGGGATGATTAATGTTTCACGTGAAAACGTAATCGACATCGATACGCGAAACTCGAACGCACCGGCGCGGCGTCTACCCTCGAGACAACATCAACGTCGCGGTACGTTCGATTATTCGGAAAAATTGTTCGATCAACGCAAACGCTCCTCCGTTTCGCGTAATTATCCCAATGCGAGGTAAATGAGAAATAAATTAGATCGTTTAAGGATACACGAAACTCAAACGCGTTGCGTTTGTGTTCGTGACAGCTTCAGAGTCGCGTTACCTTCGAATAAAAATGTCTCGCGACTTCTCGTAATTATTCCACCGTTAAAACAACCGTAATTATTCAATGTCTGAGAAACCTCCAGATTACCTGACACTAGATACAAGAAATAAATTAGATCGCGCAAAGTTAACCGTGGTAATCTATTTTCCTCGTCAAACCAGACAGTATCGTTACACGAGACTGCACACCATTGGCTTAGCCTACGACAGAAACGGAGTTACGAGTAATTAGAGAAGGTAAGCGAGTGCCTGGTATTGTGAATAAAGAAAATATTGATGAGTTTCAATCTGGTTTATTTGAATATTAAACCACTTCTTATCCAATAGAAATGTTCGATAATTCCGTGTAATTGCTTCGCCATTAAAACAGTGTGTAATGAAATTGACGAGGCAATCGATCGGTTTTTATACAAAAATAGTTAATCTTGACAAATTTTAAAGGAAGAAGTGAGAACTATTATGCAAATTTTAAAAGACAATTAAAATAGTAATAAAAACTATTTGTTATACCAAGAGAATCAATATTGTTTTGTCGTACATTAGGTCAGGGGGATATAGTTTCCCGGATCCAACAAAACTTCTTCCTGACACTTTTTGAAAGTTTAATGTTTTTAAAATGTTGTCGCCAAAGATCAATTTAATATCTATATGAATCAGGAAGTTGCAGGCTTCCGTCGGTTCCGCGGTGCAAGATTGAAATTCAAAGAAATTCAAACTTTAAATGCATTTTTCTTGAAACAGTTTTTTTCGACCGTGTTCACTCGATTTCTCAGAAACGACTCGTCCAATTAGTTTGAAATTACAATCAGATATGGAGCACACGTTTCTCTATTACAATGAACGCGGGCAAAGCTGTTGTGGAAAATTTTTTTTTTTATATAAAATAAAAAATAGGAATTTTTAGTCGAAAACCGACGACTTTTTCCGTAAACGAATTATTCTAAGTCGGAAGATGCTCACAACGAGATCCAATGTCGTTCGATGGAATATTAGAATTCTGAATCTAGCAAAAACATTTAACGATACCGCGTAAACAATTGACGTTCAAAATAGCGATAATTATTCAACATCAGAAGATGCCGACGGATTACCTGACGCGAGATGCGCGAAATAAATTGGATCGCGCGGCGTTAAATACCAATTTTTTTTTTTTTTTCATCAAAACATTAATCACCGATAATGAAAACGTGACAGACATACCTGCGCCCGCAACGAGATCCAATGTCGTTCGATGGAATATTAAGATTCTCGATTTAATAAAAATACTTAACGATTCCGCGTGAACACTGGACGCTGAAAATAGCGACAATTATTCAACGTCCGAGAATGCCGTCGGTTTACCTGACGCGAGATACGCGAAATAAATTAGAAACGCGCAGAGTTAAGCGCGCCAATCTATTTTCCAGGCGGAGCGAGTGACACGCGACAGGAGCGACACAGGGGGGGCGCGGCCCTGCTCTTCGATAAAACGGCCGGTTCGCGGCCGAAGAAAAGCGGCCGTGTGTCTTCGCGAACGCGTAGAGGTTAAAAGCGAAGCGGCCGAGGTAATTTAGCGGCGGGAGAAATCTCCATGTATACCGCGCGGGGCCGTGTAATATAGCGCCGGCTTCGGCCAAGTGTTACTGACGCGGCGCTACGGCAACAAACTGGCACTAAATCACCTTTGGCAGACCGTGAACCCGTTCATCTCGGGCGGACGCAGGTGCTGCTAAAGCGAAGCGGTTTGAAGATCCAATCTCGGCGCCGCGGCTTCGTCGACGTTGTAATATCCCGGGTGCAAAAAGTAAACGGTTATGGGATCGGAGTTACGAATAATTCGACAGGGTAAATAATTTCCTGCCAAACGGGGGATGAAGCTAACGTAGAACGTGCTCCGTTTCGGAATTTTTGGGCCGGTGGTTACGCGTGATCATCGTAGGTTTTTATGTATCAGGGTTTTAAAGCTTTTGTTTCGGAATTTTATATCGAATTATATGTAACATCTGTAGGTACGCAAATATAATCGGAGTTGGGAGTAATTTCAGATGGTATATGATTTGCCGTTATATGGAAATGTAACTAATTAGTGGAGTGAAAGATACTAGATTTTTAAGAAACAAGCTTTTAACGTTGAGATTGAGAATTCATTATGCGTTTATGGAGCCCGAATATGAAAATATTTACGAATAATTCAGGAAGGGAAATTAGTTTCATTCCGCGTGAGGACGGTACGCATTCTACGCGTTCGAATTTTCACAGTACTCTTTGGAATTAAAGCAAATTCTAAATAATAATGATTTTAAGATTGGGGTAGCTTGAGTTAAAGTACTGAAGAGTTGTCGAAAATTCCAAAAACGTTTCTAAAAATGAAAACTTAAACGAGCAGAACGCGAAATCCTCTTTCCTAACTAATTCCTTGCCTGGATTAATTTTTATTTCTCCCAAAATTTTCAAACGAGGTTCCAGCACCACGGAATAAATACAAATTTCTTTACCCGAATTCCTTTCGAATAATCAACTTAAATACGTTGCTACCAAACGGAGATAAAACGACTGTTCGTGGGAACGTAGATTTTCAAAAGCTCTAATTTAAACAATAATATCGCTCGATCGTTCAACGAACGAAGACAATTCGAAGAATCGCGAGTTTAACAGTCGTAACGCGAATTCGATGTAAGTAGATGCAAGCTGCTTAACCGAGCAAATCAAGCAAAAAGATGTGTTTGCAGGGGGCATGTAACAAGACGGAAAGTATACACTTTCTCTGAGTATGAATTATACGCGGAGCGATTATAGGTATTACGTGCATGTAGCGACCATAAACGAGCGTGCCCGGCTAGAAACCACTAAAGACGACCGCGGAGAGCTTAATTTCATCCCCACCTTGCGGCGGATACGCTTGATAAACGTGCCTGTAAGTCATGAGATCAATTTTCGCATCGCTCGTGCTTTTTTTCACGATACTGACGGACAGTCGTGGGCGGATTAAACAGTCGCGATTATTTTCTCCGACGCTTCATAGCATTTCTTGAAACTACAGCGACCCGTGTGGTAATTTGAAGATACATTTTTGGATTTAAGTATGTTCATGATTTGATCGAATGTTTGTATTTGGAAATAAGAAATTGTTTCATATAAGTGCCTTTTTAAAAATTCGAACTGGCCGAAGTTCGTGATATCTTGCCGAACAATTCTGAATAATTCGGACCACTCTAAAAGACTACAATTTTGCTGGTTTCCTTCTTCTTCGCTGTGAGAATCTTTTGAAATTGAAGGATAAATTAATTATAACTCGAGTGTTAAACGGCACAAAGTAAAATTACGCATTCTTTAAATAATAACGCATGATAGCCCAAGCATATAAAAAAGGAAGTGTAATTTCTATTCTTTTTGAAAATTCGTTTTACAATTGTAGTTACACATATCGAATATACTCACAGGTATACCATAAATAATAGACCCATACAAACGAAATTTTTTTCTCCGTGCCTCTACAATTCGGCAAATATCAAACATTTTCGAAAACCTTCGTTTGCCGAATTTCACTCCGAAACTTTAACAAGACTGACCCTCAACTACCTGAAGATTTTACCACCGTCAACCGTAACATTGTTTTCTTACTTCCACTTACAGAACATCCCACCACGATTTAGCAGGTAAATTCCGTGTCACCCTGTATACGCGGCACAGGGCATCGTAGACCTCGACGAATTTAATTCTCACCCCGTCGACGATCGAACGACAAATTACAGAAACAGATTCGACACATCTCGAGCGCCCCGGTAGACAATAAGACGAAACGGGACTGCAATGGCGTGAGCATCCGTCAGATATCGTCAAAGCAATTATTATTGGTTACGCGTTCAATTCCGGAGAACAGCGATCGGATATCTCGAGCAAATTGGTTCGCGTGGCTTCCGCGGCGGCTCGCACGATTTATAGCTTCATCGCGGTCTCTCGTATTGCAGATTCATGATATACGCACGTGCGTGTACGCGGAAAGTTTTCCTCGTTACGTGAGCTCCGAGATTATGCAAATTGGTCCTCTTAACCCGCGGTAAAGATTACAATAATTTTTCAGCTGTCATGTTTCGTTTGTAATGATCGCGATTTTCCGAACGATACCGCAGCATCATACGTTAACCGCGATGCTTTCCGCGGAAAATGGAGCCCCGCGCAAGCGTAATGCGAACATTGCGATCGTCGGAGGCAACTTAACTCGATAGCGCTAATCGGAGATCTCTTTTATTATAAACGGCAGAATCCGTGCGTGACGAATTTGCTTCGGTCGGAAAAGAACGTAAATCGCTGTGACGAGTGGAAATACACTCCATCGCATATGTAATTTCACTTTGAATTACGCAATTTTGTTAATTTGGTTTTCTAATGCAGAAGTCGTAATTGTCCCCGGTTTATTACTTTTGGTGTTCTAATGTCAAAACTTATTAAAGATACAATGGGGTATTCTAATGTTAAAAGTTAAAAATCATGAAAGATACAGTGGACGTAAACGTTATTAAAAACTCCGCGAAAGCAACACACAACTACGGATTCACTTCGGAAATTGCTATCTAGAAAAACCTTTTGTTGATCGATCTAACGAAACTTGTTGGCGGATGCATGGATAATAAAAGATTGTCACAAATAAACGAAAATACGTGTTTGATGGTAATCGTATCATCACCAATTTCGTTTGTTTAGCGCCAACGTACACTTTTATCGTTTCGACAAAACTTTTAAAAAATAACGCCACCGACGCAATAGCTACATTCAATATTTTCGACTTATAATTCGCGTACAATAGTACGCTGTACCACAAATTACGCAAAATCCTGCACACAATTCACGAACGCGATCCGAGACACGTAATGGGAATATTGTTAAAACGAAACTCTCACTCGCTGTTCAGTACCATGATACTCTACGAGGGTGTAAATTCCGCGCGAATTGAAAAACGACGATCCGCTTAATTTGATCTACGAAGACGCGTGTACGTAGGATCAGTTTATCAGATCGTTCCTATTGAATCACTCCATTAGGAGCGTATCTAACCCCTCGCGAAGCAACCCCTAGAAACCGTTCTCTACCTCCACCCTCGTTCGCGACGGTATAGGCTTTGCTGGAGGTCGCTGCAACAGACTGTGACATATTAGGCTACCCCCTGAGGACATCATCCCCGTATAAGAGGCCCATAAAGAGGGTGACTCCACTCCCAGATTTATTGTTTTGCGATTTAGTGGCCGAGCGACCCGTGGGAGCAACTGTCGTTTGTGGTTGGTTTCGCCTCGAGCGCTGCGCTATATTCACCCCGTGACTCGTAAATAAATTATCGTTCTTGCGCGAAACACGGCGAACTGGAAATTATCGCGGAGATTTACGACACGCGTCAAAAATTAGCGGAATTCTTTTGATAGTCATTATGCGGTCATTAAAATTTCTAGCGGCGGGTGGTATCCGCGAGAGAGACTCGCGATGATCTCAGTTTCCTAAAGAGAAAGGCGTTACTTTTCTCCCAAATTTATGGCACTCTTTATTCCTATGAAACTCGGAAGCGTCGAGGGCTTCCCCCTAGGCATAAAAATTCATGGCTGACGCGGAAGTCTCGTCGTGAGTGCGCTTCGCAAGTTTCGAGTGGTGGTCAACGCGAAAATTCAATGTTCGATGTCGTTTTATGTTAGGCGAAATGAATTTCACGTAGAGTAATGTATAGTATTAGAGTAGTAGAGTATACACAGAGATAAGCGTAAACTGAATTTTTATTTATAATGAGTTGCATTATAACCGTGCAAACGTCGGTCTAGTAAAATATCTACCGCAGGGTGAAAAATTTGATTGCTTCGAACTTCAAAGATTTTTAAGAATTACAAGACTCGAAGATTTGTTAACACTTCCATGTTTCGACGGTTTTAAGATTTTCAAGGATTCGTGACACGGGATAATATCTTCAGTGATTCGACGCTTTCGTCACATTTTCGAAGAGTCTATGAACCGCTTGTTAAGCTACGATCACGCACGTAACACGCAACGCGTTAACGCGTACCTACAAACCATGCAGCATTAAAAAGCTTTATGACTTTGCTAACACATAACCGACACGTGTATTTTTTCGTACTCGCACTTAGGCCCTTAGGCTCAAGAAAAATACTTACAATCTCGTTAATGTGTTAACGTGTCGCACGAGGTTCAACATTTTTTCGAACGCTTTACGTAGAATCGCGCGGTAAAGCGTGGCATGTTACAAATATCTTTTAAATAACTCTTGCGCGTTGAGTTGTAGTATCTTACCACGCGTAAACAGATTGCGTATTAACGCGCATTCGTATACCACCCAAGTTAATACGCGTATTATTTCGACAGCAGAAACTCGAAAAAAACCGCCAAAAATATGGTCGAGCTAGTTTAAAAATTTTCCCCATCGCCGCCGCGTTGAAACGCGCCGTAAACCTTAACGCGTTACGGAATATGATACATTCGCGTCGACGCGTGATGCGTGTAAACGCGAGGTACGTCACGCGTTTCAAAATATTCCGCGAGTTTTGGCGTGGCATTAGAAACCGCGTAAAGGCGTCGCGTGTTACGAGCGCGGTCTCAGCTTCGGTCCATCGCTACACGTATCGTCTAATGAAGCGTCCAATTTGTAAATCTAACGGTACGAGCGCAGGGGTCGTTACGCAATATGTCGAGAGGATAATTCGTCCCCCGGGGGTACGAGCGTGATAGCGATACCGATGCGAGGCACCGAAATGCAAATTATCCTCTCCCGCAAGGACGCGGGGAGCGAAATGCGGAAAATTGAGGCGATCTCGTTGACTGTTCGTTGCTCTGGTTTTCTCCACGCTCGCCCGGCTACCAAGTTTTCTTATTACGCAACTCGACGATGCGAGATACGATCTGACTCTATCCGGTTCGTAGGAGCGATGTATCGCGAATCGATTCCACGAAAATCGATCGGATAGCAATTTCCACCGGGTACAACGTGCGTACCTCGATGCGATATAATGTATATTCCGGATCTACGATCGGAATTAAACGAAACGACATTTTGTTCTTCTTTGCGTTGATAGCGGCTGACTCGATGGAGTTAATTATCTAGTACATTTCGAGACCTGGACGCGATATTTGCACACCGCCCTGTAATGTTTTATTACCGACGCATATTTCAATTTCCGATCCGTAATTAAGCGAACCGAATCATTTCGTTTTTCATAAAGTATTAAAATATTCATGAGCCGGAATTAATAATTTCTTCACCCGAGGTGTTTGATTTCTTGAATCGCAAGTGATATTTGCGCGCAATTCGGCAGTGTTTTCCTACATTCGCAGTGATATAGATAATATCCGCGTACAATTCAATCTGTCACTGAAATTAAACGAAACGATTCGTTCCACGTTTAAGTGGTCATCCGTTGATTCGATAGAAATCAATAATTTTTGTAAATAAAAAAAAAACTGGTTCGAGAAACATCATTTTACCACGTTCGAGTTCGATGTTATACCTGTAACAGCAAGGAAAAACCTCGAGCGTCACGATTTCCTAAAAAATTCTGTTTACGCGCTAATTCAACCGTGGAATACAGGATACTCGCGTCTATCAGAAAGAAATGCGTGAAAACAAATTCTACGCGTTGAAGAACATAATGCAATTTAATCGCAGTCCAATAAGAGGAACTGGCGTTTGCATCTTTAAACGCCGATATCTCCGCAGAGAAGATACCTAATACGCGGCAATTTCCCTTACAAGCGCAGACACAAAACAGTATTCGCGTACACGTCGATCTCTAATCCAAATTAAAAGAACCGAATCGCGTTTTATTAAAATCGGTGTCCACCGAGCCGTTAAGATCCATCGCCGTCGTAAATCGAGATACTCGAACTCGCGAACGCCGCTGTTTCTCGATCGTCGAGCAACGTTTTACTACCGTCGAGCGAAAAAGTTTCCTCTGCCGTGCGTTACACGCGGTCGATTTAATATCGATTCCGTCGCATTCCGCTGTAAACATCCTTCGCAATTATCCTGGCCATCGCTCAAAACACGTCGGTTCCTCTTTTGCACGCGAGGCGCACGCAACGTTCGGAGGAGAGGCATTCTTGAGGCTGAGGGGTGCAAGGTGCAAGTCAGCGGTGTGCATCTGCTAAAGGGAAAATCGCGGCGGCGGCGTCTTCCGCGCGCGGAGTATACCGGAAGTTTTTGCGAACCATGGAACGGGGGTCGTTGCTCCAGCCTCGAACGCGAGGGGCAATTTTACTTTCAGGGAACGAGTTTAGATCTTTTCGAACGGTGCGAAGTGGAATTCGGGTAATCGTCGAGTCGATGCCAAACGCGACGCCTGCGTCATTAGATGCACCGGAGCCCTTACGATCCTACGCGCAACGCGGAAATGACGGTTCGTTGATTTGATCCGGTGTTCGTTTTGTGGGACGCAGGATTTGTTTAAAAAATGTCGCCTGGACGGTTCGGAGAAAAGTGCCGATACTCTGTGAATTTGAGACATCCTGTATATTCCCGTGCGTATCAAAGTTAGTATTGTAGATCAAGAGACAAGATCTTCTCTCGGCCCAAGTACAGGTACGCGCGACTAGACCTTGTATCGTTTCCGAAAAGAACGAACGGGGGTTTTTCGGGGTGGTCAAACTGTATTTAAAAAATGCATGTTTTTAAAAGCGCAATAGCCGTCGGAAAAGCCGCGCCGAGATGAGTAACTTGAGTATGATTTGATCAGAATTACTCCACCCAATTACGAGATATGGTATCTCAAAAATGACAGTTTTTGGTAAGAAACGTCGTCTTCTCCTCCGTTCTACTATCACTGTACAAACTGATCTTTAATACTAGAATCACCGACAATTAATGTATACCTATTTGCAACAGACCAGTCGAGAGGAGTGTCTGTTTATAAAACACGTTATACAAGAAAAAACATTTATTTATACTTTCTTAATTTTAATGTTAAGAAAGGTATGCATAATATTATGCGTATTTACTTGAAAGTATACTTTTTTCATACTGGTAAATGGTAGTACATTTAAATGAAAATTTTTAACTGGTCAAAATGACAGGACCGTGAGTTTTAGCGTTACGCTCCGTTTCGTAAGAAAGGCTCGAAATCGTCTTTTCTTACGCCACGAAGTTTGCGCACAATTATCTTCACGTCCACAGAATTGAAGAAAGAAATGTCAGTATTCAAAATTTAACAAAAATCCCCTCTACTTCACTGAAAAGTCTCGAAATCGAGGAACGGGCCGACGGGACAGTGAATGCACTCGCGATCGGTTTCGACGTCGCTTTAAAGAAAGGCTCTCGTTACGTCGCGTATCGCGTGAGAACTAAACGGCCATAACATTGCCGCTAAATTCAGGATAGTCCGAGGTCGACGCGTTCTGACGAGACACATAATGTAGTCGATAAATCATCGGGCTCGGCGCTCTCGTAACCGAGCGTTTGGTATTTTGGTTCCGACTCCGCGGGGGTTTTGGCGCCCCTGCGGGGCACCCTGCTGTTGCCACGCTTCTTTCTCTCCTACCCGATAGGCGGCGAGAAATCGGACGCGATCGGATCGGGCCCCGAGGTCTTTGCCACGCGAAATACTTCCACTGCGTTCTCATAAACCTTCTCATCGACCTGCTCGCGATGATCATGACGCACGATAATGACACGGCAATAAAAACGAAACCATCCGATAGAAGCTCACGCGTAATGGGGCCTGAATGCAGAAACCAGCGTTTCGAACTAGCAATTTAGCCGGCAAAAATGTTGCATTGTGCTCAGCGTGGAAAAGTAGTCGACTTAATAGAATCGTGGCGAGGGAAAGATAGAGAGAGAAAGAGAGAGAGAGAGATAGAGAGAGGGGAGGGAGGGGGGAGAGAATCGTTAATAATCGTCTTCCACTTTACTTGGAGTGGCGCACGTTAAAGCCTCGAGGTGTTGACCAGATCGAGTATTGTTCATCTTTCCCATGATGGTCCGCGGGTGAATGACGCTGGGTCCGCGATGATACGTCACGATAATGGTCGGTAATTCGACGTGTACCATCGGGGCTCGTGCGCGCTAGGAGGAATATTGTTTACGGTGATGGGCGCGGAGAAGAAATAGAGAGAGGGAGAGAGAGAAGTCTTGGCTTTTCAATTATCGAACCTTCGAGCGATACGATGATGGTCGGTGGAAGGCACGTATAAACCCCCGGTGCAAGCCGTTGCACGCGGCCGATAAACCCACACGCACGGGTGTATCTTCCAAATTGCAGCCTCGGCCGAACTGCGGTACGGTATATGTCATAGGCCGACGGTGAACCGTGGTTTACAGTCACCGGCAGAATTGAGTGGACACAGACACGAATCATGAATTTCAATGCAATTTCGTTAGTATGCGTTTTCGATGATCGATACGTATAATTCTTGTGCTGCGAGTCAACGTCAACTCTTTCCGGATTGCTCGATTCGAATGGGAACAGGGATACGTATATTGGACTTTGTGAATTTCATAGGACACGTTGTTTACGAGGTTATGAAAAATCAAATTGTGCAGCAGGGAGCTCGGTCGTGATATAGGTAGTCGTGCTTCACAGTCACTGATCGAATCGTGCGAATCACCAATAAACTCTGATTGATTGCATTGACGTAACTAATTGTTGGAATATTAAACATACACAGATCGAGGATTAGAATAAAATTTGGTTCGAGAGTGGAGATAAAAAGAATAAATTCTGTTACAAAGATTACGTTCTTAAGATTGCTGGGACGTTACGCACCAAGTTGATCGAAATGAAAGGTTATGAATAAAAACACGGAAAGCAACGGTGACTAGCGAATACTTTAACACCGATCATCGCGCAAACAACTTACTTTCCGCGATTCAACGGCAACTTTTCGGATTCGCCGACGAGAAGTGAAAGCGATTAAACACCGAACCGCAAAATTCCGGTACAACAAATCGTTCCAATAATAAGAGTAAAATCGTACCACACTCGTTTCCGCGTCGATGTTCACCGAATAATTCTGCCGGCGACGATACGCCAGGATAATGGCCGATAATTCGAGGTACCAGCGCTCTCGCGTGTGCAATAGGAACATCGAGCTGCGATGAAGCAGAGAAACGGCTAGGGTTTTCAATTATCGAGCCTGCCAGGGTAACCACGATGACTATTAAAGTCGTGTACATCCTGGTGTAAGCGTACCCACCCACGCGCGGCTGCTAAATTGAAACTTTACCCCCCCGAGCAAGATTGCGCTGCTTCGAAGATAAAGAAGAAAAGCAAAACGCATTATCGCGTTTCGAATCGTTGCCCGACTTCGACCGAGACTTCTTTCCGGAAGCTGTTGGAAATTGTGAAGTTTGTAAAGAGCGCAACGTTAACAACGTAACGGTGGTACGAGAATCGAGCTCGACGGCGTCGTTTTTTGAGATCATTCGCTACACAGGTATGACATTATTAATCAAGTAGAAGGGGGTGGAAATAAAAATGAAAAGTGGGGTATCGACTTATACGACCGGTTTCCAGGAACGCTCGCTCCGGCTTCTAATGCATTCATCGTATTACACGTCGTTGAAAACATACGCGCACGTAAATCATGCGCAAAGATAGACTGTGTGGCGATAAATATACACTCCGCGTAACGTGTTTCAAACTCGTAATTTCATACAATGCGTACCGTACGGAAAGTCGTGGCGTTCGAGGATTCGGAAAAATTGATTTCCTTCGAAGCCCGCCGAGAAGAAACGTCGGAAAAGGTGAATCTTACGATCAATTATTGTCAAAGATTCGCACCTAGACAACGAGTGTCTCGATCGTGCCATTCCCGTCGTTACGGTCCCGGCATTATCGGCAGTGCCTCTCTCTCTCTCTCTCGAAAACCGATTAGCCCCTCGACTCTCGAATCGGGCGAGAAAAATTCGTACCTTTTTCATCCCCCAAACGTTTTCGTACCTCGACGCGCTATCCGAGTAATTCGAAAATCGATCGATCACTCGTAAAAACGGTTCTCCTAGTCCCGTACGTTTAGCAGACACACGAGCGGCCATGTTGTCACCCCGAACATCTGCCGCTTTCGGACCCTGCGCCTCAAACGAACCGAACTGTACGAACGAGTTTTCGAAAGGGTGTTTACATGTCGGGACTTACGACGTGCTCGACGAAAATAATTCATTAAAGCCCCTGCGCCGACTGCGGTGGGCGTGACAGCGAGCGGAGGGGATTTTGTCATCGAAGAATGGTGAGTACCACGGAATACGGTGGTTAACTCGACGGGCAGAGAAAGTTTTTCAATTTCTGCCGTTGATCCACGCGATGCCAGTGGGGCATCGAAAATCATTCGATATTTTTCGATTATTCTCACCCTCCCGATCGAAGAGCTTACTTCCAATCTGTCTGAAATTCGAGTCTAAACAAAATTTCAATCTTTGTTCGAAATTTTCGGTTATCTTTTCTTTCTGCGCGTAGAGGCATGGTTTAAGTGTTCGATTATTTCGAACATGTCCAATTCTTAAATATCAAATTTTAATTCTAAAGTGTCTTCCTTTAGTAACCTGATTCTCGAGATACGTTGCACAGTTTATAATATTCGAGTTATTTGCATTTGGCTCATATACTTTCCAGTGAAAATACGTGTTTGAATAAATGATAAGAGACTGACAATTTTTTCGAATTCATATTTCTGGTATTTGAGATACTTTAAAGTGATAATAAGGAAATCATGATTTTCTTGATTTCACATGGATTTCATTTTGGGAATAAGCTCTACAAGTCTCATCGCGGTTATTATTCGCGTTTGAATTAATGGTAAGAAAATAGCAATTTTCGCGATTTCATTTTTCTGGGATTTGAGATACTCTAAAGCGATAATGCACGCTTCGCATAATTAGAGACAAATCATGATTATCCTGAATTTGCATTTGTCGAACTTCACTTTGGAAATAAGCTCCTCAACTGTCATCGCAGTTATTCGACCGCGGCTCGAATCCCGTAACTGTTCTCCGTTGCCAGAAAGGAAAGAAAAAAAAAATGCTCGGACGCCGTTGTGCAAATTCTCGAACAAAGAGGAACGTTGCGTGTTTTGCGCGACGAGATCTTGCGGTCGGTTAAGAACACCATAGATTCCGTTCCACTCCCTCCCAAATTTGTTCTCCCAGAGAGAACAAATTAGGATGACATCCTCGTTGCATCCGGTGCTCCAGGTAAATCCTCTTAGGTCACGGAAAAAGGGCCACGCCGTGCTTTTCATCCCCTCCACGGCGTGACGAAGGTCGTATTTTTGCGACAAACGCTCTTCAACGCGGCCGTTCGCAGCCCATTGTTGCCCTTGAAAATGTCAACGGGGCGTCGCTTAAAAGGACACTTTTACCCTACGAATCGGATTATCGGATTACCAGGATGGAAGTGAAGTGGAGCGAGATCCCGAGGATCTTCAAAAGCGGCGACGAAACCATTGTCGGGGCTATTGACAAGTGTAGCGATCGCTAATTACGGAGCTGGTCGTTCGAGTAAATTTGCGACGGAACTATAGATTCTTATTTAACACGTTGACGCCGGCGTTGCGTTTCGTGTTTCACGTTTCTCTCTGTGGGTCGGTTCCGTTATGAATGAATATTACCACACGACCGATCATCAGTTACGTTTATAATCATTGAGTTAAAATAAAATAAATCCTACTCTATTTCAAGAAATATACCAATTTTGAATTCTTGTTATTCTAATTCTCAAGTGTATGGCAATATTTTTTATTTCCTAAACGCGTTTGCTGAACTGCGCATGGTAAGACTTCGTTTGACGCGGAGGTTTCGTGACAAAAATAAAAAGCGCTGAACGAAAGAGCGTTGAACGAGGTCATCTTAACGCGTAAATAATGCAGATATGTAAAACAGGAGCACTTGCATTTTAGTTCTCGGGGATATACTATTTCTTGTCACTTTACTTTTTCCTCCTGTACTATCGTATTTTTTACATCTTTACACTCGTTTTAAAGCTAATATTGGATAATCTTTATTTTGTTACCGTAAAACAGAATGTTTCTTTAGCGCCTTTACGCAATAGCGTCGATGAATCGTAACCGCAGCCGAGTATCGCGTGTATCGAACCGCAATGATATCAAAAGCACCGCGAGACAGCATATTCCTCTGTGGGAATTACGGCGTAAATCGAAATGCGCGTTATACCGAAACAGCGTTAAACGGGGTCTTACCGCATTTGGTGGTTCGCGTCATCCGAGCGTGAGCCACCGGTGGTACACGCCGCCGTTAACGCAATAAAGTCCGTATGGAGCGGATGAAAAATCAGATAACATAGCGGTTCCAAGTTTACGACTAACCAGGGAGGACGTTATATCGGCAGGAAATGACAGGGACGCATTGAATTTTTCCCATGAATTAGTGATAAGCATTCGGACGATACTCCGGACGTTAGCGATCAATGTATTAAGTATTGAAGCAACGTCGATCGATTGTCGTCGAGAAACAATTTTTCCTCGACCCGAGTCACTTATAGTTCGAATATTTACACGTAAACGTTGCTTTCGATCCTTGATTCTTTCAGCGGATTAACAGTTATCGTATGTTAACGTGCAGAGAACAGAAGTATTACTTTAAATGCATTTGTCTGTACCGAGGTAGCGGCGTGTAATTCAACGAACGAAAATCAAGAGGCAAGAAAACATGATTTGAAACGGTGTTTCGTAGAAAAGAAATATAGCGATTCGAGCAGGATTCCAGGATAAGCGGAACGTTAACGCGTGAAGATAGAAGCGCGAGAAGATAAGAAAATAACAAAGAAGACTCTAGCTAATCGCATTCGTCTGTACCGAGGTAGGTAGCTGCGTGTAATTCAACGAACGAAAATCGAAGCGCAAGAAATTATGATCCAAACCGAGCGTTTCGGAGAAAAGAAATATTGGAATTTGATCAGGATGCCAGGATAAGCGCCATGTCAACGCGTGAAAAAGGAAGCGCGAGAAGATAAGAAAATGACAAAGAAAACTCTAGCTAAATCCGCGCGTCCCTATTGGGAAGATCGAGTGACGAAAGGAAGTACGTATCGCGTTTCCATCCCACGCATCCTGTCAAGTGGATCCCGCTGGTGCACAAAGGAGAGCAGACAAATAATTGGCTCCTTAGGTGCACAGGTAGCCCAGTCCTTTTGATCCCTGAGAACCTTGCGCAAGGACTATTATACGAGGGACACTCGATACATTGGGATCGGATGCTACGGCTTCGTCAATGAGAGAAAGGAGAGAATAAGATAAATAGACTGTTAGTAACGTTCGAGATGACGCGACAACAATGTTATCATCGTACGAATTCGAATAATTCCAAAGTCTTTTTAAACCTCGTTTTTTCCATCGGCAATGTTTGTTCTAGCGACTCCGCACGAAACAGGGGCCTCTGTTTTCTTGCCTCGGATTTCGGCCCGAAGGTCAACGAGAGAGCCCAGGAGGGGCGATGTCGAAAAATAACGAAGTGTGGCAAAAAGCAAGAAGGGCCTCGGCCGAATTGGAGCAGCACGACCGTAGCGGGACGCGGGGTGGGATGACTTTTGAGCGGCGCACCGCGTAGAGGACTTTTCACCGAGATTAATTTTCGGCAAGGCACAGAGGAAATTTTTCTGCTGACTTAATTAATACTCGTACGCGTTGCTTTTTGATGCCACGGATTTAATTACTTTTTTACGTTGACTCGTAAATCATCCCGGCTATGCCACGGCGGGGATCGGCGTTCTTCCTGCCGAGTCATAAAATAAAAAGTCCGTGCCAGTGCGCGGAGAACAAGTCGTACACGTGTTGGCAGAATGAAGCACAGAATCCGACATCGTTCCAGATTCTCTCTTTGCCCGACATACATAGCTCGCGGGCCCCCGCCGACCACCGAGTCTGTCAAAACAGGGCCGATCATCCTGGATCATCCGCACGGATTACTGTGGGATCAACCTCGTGATTCTTGGATGGTCAGGCTCGAGTAATTCTAAGGTGCCCTATCCCTGGACAATGTTAGAGACACGAGAGTCTGTCGCGCAATCCTTAGGGACACGAAAATTGCCAGCATCTGCGCAACTATGATGGGTTTAGTCCATGACGCTCGGACAACGCAATCGACATTGCGATCGTAAAAGTTGTATCCGCAATTACGTCTGTTATTACGGGAGCCATGCTTCTCGAACTACGCACACGATGAATTCGTGTTTTGTACGTTCGATCTTATCTCCGATGGTCGATTACAACATCACTGAGTAGCGGTCCAAGGCGGTTAGTCGTTCGTTGGAATAGTACCGGCGGCAACTGTCTAAAGTGGCTACTAATTTGCCCTCCCCCCCCCCCCCCCCCGCCCCCCTCCCGACAAGATCTTTGATTTTATCGCTTTTCTCGTCGAAGACCCTTCTAGAAAGGTGACAAGACCAACGGTAGCACCTGATCTTCGAGATCGACTATTCGTGTTCTACCTGCCTGGATTAAGATCCCTATCTGGACGGAGGCTGAGTAATTGACCTTGCCCCGAGGAGATCAGAGGTTGACAGCTACCCTTGCCTTAAAAGGCAGACCCGGACTTTAAATGGCACGATCGCGGAACAAATCCGATCGGCGGTTAACTCGTAACGCCTAAGCTCTCGCTGCTGCCGATCGGGGAAACGCCCGCCGAGCCACACGTCGGACTACTTTCCGAGGGGCTTTAAACTCGAGGCTCGGGGCGACGTTCTTCCGAATACATTATTCGAGAAGACTCCCGGTACACGAGGTTAACCGATCGTCATCTTCGCGACGGAAACTTTCGTAACGGATAATCGAGGAAGGACTCACCACGTGTCCGTGCACCGGTGACTTGGCAATGGACTGTAACTGCGGATAAAGCTGACCAGCCGCAGCTGGTGTCATATCGGTCAACATCTCGTTGACGCTTCAGCGATCGGTACCCAGAGTTTCGGCTAAGCGTCTTCGTAACCTCACCGATATTGAACGTGTCGAGCCAAACCCTGTCGCGGTCCCCCAGGGTCTCTCCGGTCCTCTCCCGCGTCTCCCAAGTCCTTCTCCGTTGTACACTGAACACTTTTTGCGATCACAGGGAAAATTCGGAACTCGATCGGGAGTAAAATGAAACGGGACGGAGAAGCGTACCCGATGTAGGTCGTGAAGCGAGCTCTCCGATCCGTCGGTCGGATAAAAAAGTGAGTGGATCCAAAACGTCGACGTGCGTTGGGGAAACCGGTTAACGTGGTTCCCGTTCTTCGCCCCGTGACAGACTGCCGGCTATCCGATCGGCTTTGCCCCGACCAGACAGGGGAATGGTAGTAGGGAACTGGCCAGGACTTCGGCCCCCGGGCAAAAAAGGGGCAGAGCTTGTTGGGCGGGGCCCGGGGGAGAACGGGTCGCCGCCCCTAACCGCCTCCGTGCCGTGGCCGCGCTTCCTCGATTTTATTTCTCCCCACCGACTTTTCTCCCACCACGTCGCCCCTATTCGCTCGCTCTGCCCGTCCTCCTTCCTTTCCCTCTCGAGGGGCTAGCTCCGTCCCTCTCTCTCTCGCTTCTCGCGAGGAGTTCCCTGCGGGTAATTTAACCGTGAAATGCGCGCGCAACGGGTTCGCTGGAAGGAGGCACGCGTGCGGCAACTTTGGTGGTGCCCTCTCAGCTCTCGGCTCTCGGCCCGAGGTACGTCGGGCTTAGAGGGGCTCTCTTTCCACGGTTGGCCTCTTCCTCCACCCCGAGAGACCTCTATTCCACTCGTCCCTCGCTCGTTCCACGAGCCCCGGCTTACGTGACCCGAAGTTGTCGTATTAGCTCTCCAACCTCGTAGTTTGATGTAACGGTATGCGAGCCATTGGTATTTAAATACCGACACGCCGATATCTGATACGAGCGGGGCAAATGGAGGTCGACGACCAGGGCGGATAATTGATACGGGAATTAAATCCCTCCGATAGCGGAGGTCGCGCGAGACCGTAGAAATCATTCTACTCGACGGTTTTCGCGGTTTACAGATTGACGTGGGAAGTTCCTTTGTCGAACACTCCTTCTTTGGGGGGAACGCCCCGGAGCGTGGGGTATCGAACCGTAGAATCGTGTTGGAAAGAAAGGCCCAGACGCGGGGATCAACGTTCGTAGCTTAACCGAGTTGCGGCAACAATTGCGAACAATGCGAAAGCTTGTAAATTCTAGCTGGGTTTCCTGCGTAGGGATTTCGCAACGTACAGAGTGATCGGTGCTGTAGCGTCTGGTCTATCGGAGGAACGAGGTATGGAGGTAGTCGTGACAAAAATCTTGTTTTCAATCCTTGAATACGAGTCAATAGAATGGAGCATACGGTCTGTTTTAAAAGTTGTCCCACATAAATTAGCAGGAACGTTTCAGAGTTCAAAAATAACGAAAAAGGATTGATAATCCTTTCTACGCGATCTAGTAGTTTTTAAGATACAGCTGCTTCCAATTCGAGTGCGAATGTAACTTTCACTTTGCCATGTGAAATTGCGTCGTCGTATTAAATAAAATGTTCGCAAAACTTTTAGCATCTCTTATAAGGTTACTTGCAAATAGTTTTCGTATTGCTCAACCTCGATATTATTTAAACGCTACGACAAGTCTTAACCCTTTGATCTCGGCCCATTCTCCAATGAAACCATCGACACACGTACAGCACGATATGCGTATGTCGTATATCGATTGGCATTATGCACATTATTTCGTTCGCATAGATGCGCGATAAAAACATGCGAACACCGAAACGTTTTCCAATATTCAGATATTTGCATTTGCTACATCATGCAAAACACAAAATTTACGCAAATATACTACAAGTAACCAGATTCACGTTCGTTAATACTTTTTCTGCTACTATTCAACTGTCAGGTATGAATTCCATACCACTTCAAACACTCGGTATCAGTATTTAGTTATTAAAATATCAGAGTTACCTTTAACGCAATATCTCGCGTTACGGAATGTCATGTGGGAAGTAGAACATCTTCCCTTAGCAATGCCCCAGGGAAGTTCCAAAGTGTAGAACGATTTGTATTAAGATCCGGGTTAAAAAAACGGACGAGATATTCGTTACGGGAGTATAATTCTTGGGTTGACTCTTTATCTTTCGCGAAACGCCTGATCGTTTAATTCGTGGCGCTGAACGCGGGGCGCCATGCAAGCCCCGCTTCGAGTTCGGAACATCATAATGTTGCTCAAGAGATACACATGTAAAAGAACCTTAAGAAGATCACGGCCATACCTTCTTACGAGGGCCTAATGTGATTTTAATCGAGGAGTTTGAATTTCAAATGTTATCGACTCAGCCATATAAAGCAGAACGCTAGATAGGATGTGAGTAAACGGCGGAGGGGGTCAATTATTACCGTTGCTCGCAGTGGCGTATTCGTTCAACGTCCGACGATCTCATTTTGCGAAGGGCCTTGCGCCATCAATTAATTTCAATAATGGGTTCCACCAGTGGATGAATTTTTTATATACCACTCTCGAGCAGATTTACATATAATTTTACTGAGGTAAGACTTGCTCTCATCCTTAACGAGGAATCGTGTTGAAATATATGTATGTATAATATATTTCAACATGGCTGAAAGTAAACTTGCAAAATCGTTACCACAGCCTGGTGTCACGCTACCGGAAACGTTCGAACGAAGGTTGGTACAAAATGATCAAGTTACAGCTCTGGGACGGAGGTAAAATGTAATCGACCCGCGATTAACCACGCGGTACCTGAAACAAGGTTGTGGAAAGATAACCGGACATTGAAACGTACTTGACGAGGTTTTTCTACGGGAATGAGGCGATTCTCATTTTTATCTTCATCTCGTGCACCGCGTTAAGGGAAAAAATAACCAAACGCGGCGGAAAAATGTTGTCTCGCCTCTCTAAAGTCACGTATGTACGCACGAAGGTAATACAGATGCGAGTGAAGCGAACGAGTTACTTGCTCTCAGCTAATTGCCATACGTGAACACCCACTCGCTTCGTATCGCAGTCAAGGTAAACGCGATGCGAGTGTCAGGTAAGCTGATGGACAAGGGAATTAAATAGAAAACGATTATATTTTTCTGCCACTTGCTTTGCGAAGAGCTTAGACGCGAGTTGCCAAGTTGTTTGAAATTAGAGGAAGTTTCCAAGTTAACTGGCACGTTGGAAACCGTGCGATTTTATGAGAAGTTTGTAGCAACCGATCGCTGCCCACGATATCAACGAGGGAACTGGACTCGTTTGAAATACAGTAGATACCCGTATTACGCGTTGTATGAATTACCATTATAGGAAATCATGCTGTATGAGAATTTCTTTTGCGTAACGCTGAACAACGGGGGTTGTTCAGAATGGAGTTTCAAGTGTTTTTAACTAATCAAAGTTAACTAACCGAAATGGGTTAATACTAGAACTATCGACGATTAATTGTACTTCTACAATTTTTGTTATCAGTTTTACCAATTTTTATATAGTCCAAAAGTATATGCTTAAAATTATTCATATTCGCACTACTTAGAAATGAATTTTGGTTCATATACTTAAAAATGGTAAATTAAAGTAGCCTCAAACAAAAATATCAAACCAGTCAAAATGACTGGTCTGGTATTTCTACTGTTAAAGATGATATACGCAAATGAAAATTTAAAACCAATCGTCGCGGCTAGTTTGGTACTTCCAGCATTAACCCATTCGAGAACGATTACATACCGTGCGTGTAATGTATTGGACTGGCAACTAAGTGATTGCGGATTTTAAACAGCACATCCACTGACAAAATCCGCAATCATTTAGTTTTCAACCCAATATTTCCTCCCCAAAAAGACCAATCGCGCACCGCGCACGCGAATGTCATGAACAATACAACAATTTTCTCCTGTGAATAGTCTTAACAATTTGTCTTCCTCCCGAACGAGATAAAAGCGAGTTTAACGAATCCCAATCAGACGGAAGTTGCTTCGGTATGTTTGAATCAACCACGCGGCGAGCTTCGACACTGCCCGGCGAACTTCATTCCCTGGTAGAGTACGCCACTGGTCGATGTAGAGACAGACGGCGCGGACAGACGCGTTGGGGTCGCATTAGGTCCTAATTTTCCATAATGGAAGAAGACCGAGGCGCCACTGTGGCGAGGCGACCGTCTAATCGCGGTCCATTCATAACCATTCCTCGTCGTCCAGCGTCGGAGTAAGGAAACCATCTTCTAAATCTTGTCCGAGATTTCCGCGGGCCAATTTACGCGTAATATCTCACGAGCCGCCTCGCCGCATCAATTTCTTAATGCTCGACGATTCTCGTTCGGTTAGCGTCGCAGCCAGTGGCGTCGGAGGACGTATGTATGTACGCGCGGGGTGGCGCGTCAACGTTGCAGAGGTGAACAAATTAGGCGCGATTAACGGACAAGATTATTTTCCATTCCGAAGCTCGTTACGCGGGGCGGTCGCAAAAAAAAATCAATAGCAGTCGCGAGGAGCGAGAGAGAGAGAGAGAGAAAAAAATGAATGTTTCGCGGAACGAGGGGTGTTATCGTTGACCAACCCCCCCGCGGGTCAGGGAGGCGATGATGCGTACATCGCGTGCGATCGGACTACAAAAGGTGTGATACACCCCTGGCACTTCGCTGTAGAAGAATAGTGGCGCTGCGGCGAGCGAGAAAAGGGATGTTTTACAATGAACGAGGGCAAAGATGGGTGTTAACGTTCGTAGAAAGAGCAAACGGCATTGGACCGTGCAAATGAGAGCGCAGGTATTCTCGAGGGGTGTTTTTTCTATCACCGATCGACGTTGTCCCGCTACGACGGAGTAGATCGTTTTCGAATGTTTTGTCGAAAGTAAGGCTCTACTGATTTAGTGCTCTTTGCGTCGCGAGCTACGTCACGCACATTCGTATTTTATTTTGTTCTTTGCGTTCTGTATTTTTCCGTTTAAAACGATCACGTTGAACCAATGAACGTTGCGTCGGTTATCCGTTTGAGTTTCGACGGTTCGTCTAGTTTTTACAGTTTCTTTTCATCTATCGTTTTTCCAGGTGACGTGGTACGAAGGTGTTTGGCGATGGATCGTTAAACGAACGTAATATTATAGATCGTTCGCAGATTTTGTTATAAATCTAAGATTTACAATTTATCGCTAGCAATATCATATTTTTATCTTAAAGTTCGTTTTTTCAGAATCTAAATATTCTTGTTGTACGAAAGATCGTTCGATCGATTGAGTTTATTTCTACCTCAATATTTATTTACTATTTGTATTCGCATATCCTCGTCGAACGAACCAACGTTCGTTTGACAAGCGGACTGAATTTAAATATTTTATTATATTTTCTAAAAAGTTTCTCCGCGACACGTGCTATATTTCATTTTTCTCGATCGAGCGATACCAAAACTTTAATCAAATGGAAAGAATCGTTTTCAAATTTTGCAGCGAAACTAAACCACGCAATTACATTTTATTTTTGACTCAATCTTTAGTATATTTAAATTGGAATATTATTGTTGACCAAACGAATATTCATTAATATCTGTCAATATTATCTTACGTTTCCTATAACCTTTCTATGCGACACTCGATATTTTATAGATAAAGCGATAAATGTTATATATCATTTTTCTCGATCAAGCTGTATCGGGACTTTCGATAATCGATCGTTAATCAAATGGAAAGGGTCGGTCTAATATCTTCCCATGAAACTAAACCTCCTATGCTTCAGCTACCCACATTGCAATCTAAATCGCGTATACACATGTATACATGTTTCATTTATATGTCAATTTTTATTTTACCGAAATCCGAAGATCGTAGTCGAACGCACGAACGTGCGTTCGGCTAGCGAGTTGAATCGTAACGTCAGCTTATCTCAACCAAAAAGTTCCCCGGCGACGATTGATTTTCTCGATCGAGCGATATCGGGAGTTCCAATGATGGATCGTTGATTGGCAGAGACGCGCTACGGGGTTGAAAGGGAAACAGGGCCCACGGGCCTGACGGGGGCGGATAATGACAGGGCGGTCTCTCGCGAAGCTAAGATGGTCCGTGTTGGGACCAGCGCAGCTTTTGCCTCTTATACGGCCATGTGGCCATCGGGAGATGCTGATGGACTAATAATTACCGAGGAGCCAGCTTCGCGTATAGCGTCTGGGACCGTCGAAAATGAAGATTCACCTCGGCAGACCGGGACCAGGACTATCGGCTATCGTTGTGTAAGCTTAGAAGGTGCTTCAAGTTTAATAACTATGACCTGTATCTCTTTCGTCTATCGCTATCGCGCTTGATGAGATGGAGGGGCCATTATGTTAATAAGGACGTCTGAAATTTTCGAGGTATAACCCCTCGCGCACGGTTATAATCTATCTCGTGATTGTTCGCAATTTGTACGCTAGCCGGGTTGCACGGTAGGTAAGCTCGTAATAATTGTACTTCGAGTGTCGCTGAAAGTATTCTACATTCGTTGAAATAATGGCCAGCTTGCCGGGGCAAACATTTAAAAAGCTGTATTTTAGCCGCGCCCGGTAACCGTGTCAACTAGTTTCAATGCTTGTTTCATAAATCAAACACTCGCGTCAAGTGTATAATGGAAGAGCGCTGATAACGTGCAAACATTCTTCGAACAATATACACGCGCAACACTCCGCTGCACGCGACTGGTAACTCTCGGGAGGCAGACATTTTTACGATCGCGACGCTTGTCCACTAACGAAGGTTCTGTCCTCGTTTTACTCCCTAATTATACCAAATTTTAATTACGCTTAGCGGTAAGTGAAAATCCGTGCTCCGATTGCTATGGGAAATGTCGTAAAAACGGGGGGGATCGAAGAGAGATTAACGTCTCGCGTTTCGATTATCGTTGACGAGCAGCTTTCGCGATCGAGGAAATAATGAAAAGCGTTTAGTTGTATCGCGGTTCAATTACGTCGATTAAATTTTAATTACTCGTCTCAGTTGTGAGAAATATATGCCCCGAACGACACGAGAAATCTTGTGATTTTGAAAATCGTTAGCAATTTGTGAAAATTAGAGACTATTGACGCGGTGCGTTACAGCATGATTCGATCGTGTTTCAAATATTTTTTAACGCTATTTAAATGGATGTGTACGCATCTGACTGCGACTTCGCGATTTATATCGTGAATTGTCCGTCAACTTTTCCAATTTGACCATCACTGAAAATCGCCGAAAAGTACTTCCGACAATAAAAATTATACATAGACCAATTAACAACGAGAATATTCGACGAATGATGAATATTAACTGAATTGAATATTAACTATTAGACTGAGTTACATCGCACATTAATTACGTTTAACTGTATTCAAAATTCATGGCACAATTGCTAGGAAAAATATTATTCGACGAATCGCCAGTACGCGGTGGGTGACACCAGCACATCTTAATTCCGAACATCCCCGACGATTCGTTTTCGCGAGTCGAGGAGCAAAAAAGCATCCCGAAGAAGCATCTCTTTGAGGCTTTTAAGGTCGAGCAGCACGGTTTGCCGTGAAACAAGGCGAAGAGAAACTTGTCTAGAGCTGATTTACGGACTCGTTGTTGAGGTCGATCTTGGCGCACGGCTCGCGGTTCCGTTTGGATCGTCGTCGGGAATAGAGAGCCGCTCGTCCAGATTTATGGGGTGTTCCGCGTAAAGGAGAAAAGACGATAATTCACGCGCTCTCGCTTTTCCGTCGACGCGTTATCCGCGAATAAGGTACCCGCCGTTATACGACCGGCGGAAAGTGGACGAGCGTACTCTAATTTTAAAGTATTATTAAGCTAATAATTGCGATGGGCGGACAGGCTATAAAATTAATCGCCGCGACGAAAATGTTAATCGCGATCGTTAGGACGTACTTCGGGAAAGAGACAACGCGACTCGTGGTGGGCGAATAACCATTACCACCGTAAATACGTTTTCTAAATTGTAGAAATTTCTTTAAGGAACGACGTGCATTGTGGGCGTAGCTTTGGCGTAATTATTAATCCATTATGTATTAAATATAAGAGGAAGTCGAGATTTTGTGGTAGAACAAATAATTAAATGTTTGGTCCACAGATTTGTGTAGTTATTGACACCGACGCGGAGGTATTGGCGAACAGGTGCTACTCGACTTCGTGGCGCCGTGAACTGGTGAAAAGTATGGACACAAATTTAATATAAATATAAGTGCTCTTCGTGATGGGAGAGAAAAGAGTTTTGATTTTCTCATCGCGTAGTCATCTATGTATATTTACAGCGGATATAAAACTTATGGGTAGTATGGTTTGTCTCTGTTCTAATTCTTTGCCAAAAGTATAGTAAATTAGTTTGATATAGAATGATTCACAAATTACAACAAATATACCGGCATCTTCGTCCATTCGAAGAACGTTTTTCTATATTTTTCCTATTGAAAGTTTAAAATTAAGTGACGATCGAGCATTTGGTTACAGAATCCAAGCACGTTATCACGTGGAAAACAAAAATTACCCGCGCCAACAAATTTGCGAATCACTGTACATCTCAAAATAATAAAAACAGTATATACTATCATTTATAATATGTACAAAGCTCGTGAAATAATCATGACGTGCGAATGCTGTTTTTTACTCGCAGTATCTACACCGCTACCAACATTACCGGGGAAACATTCTACAGTCTCGAGATTGATCAGAATTCGTCAATGTTAGTACCCCGGTGGATTTCGTCCCATTCACCGATCGATAAGCACGTACCCGCGTTCTCCTTCGGGACGCTTCGATGTCAATACAGAAGAAGGGAAAAGAGCGTGAAGAATTAATACAAAAAGGGGGAAACAATTAGCCCGACGAAGGACCGCCGACAAATTCGCGCGCATGTTCGTTGGAAGTTGAGATTGCAAAATGACGTGCAAACTGAGGGACGCCCTCGTCCGCCCCCTGGCAATACGGTAATCACTATAATTACGTATCGAGCCCTTATATTAATATCCCCCAGCTACGTCTCTCTTTCTCTCTCCCTTCCCTTCTCTCCTTCCCTCGTTCTCTCGCGCGCCCTCCCTCTCACTCTTTCTCGCGCCGATACTTCGTACGTCCTTTCGCCTTACCGGCCTCGTGAAAGACGACTTTTTTTCCCCCCGACCTTTCACGCGAGCCGATCGACTCCGATTTATTATTGCCGCGAACATTATTTTCTTCCCTAATGAGCGCTTTAGGGAAACGATGTTTCCGCCGGCACGAGAAACGTGTCGCGCTTTAACGCCACCCCCTTCGTCTCATTTTGAGAAACTGTCGACCTAGCGTTCGATCTCCCTTCCACTATCGCTCGTACCCTCGTAGCATTTGCGCACGGTGTTTCGCGCGAGCTCAGTCCCGCGTCACGGGCCGCGCTGTAGATTCGCGAAATTGAATTGTAAGATTTGATTGGCAATCGGGCAAATTGAATTCTCAACGAGAGCTGATGAATTGGCAGTGCGTTAAGGAGAATCGGCGATGCGTGACGCTCCGCATTGGCCGCTTTAGCTACAGGGAGATGAACAATTAACGGAGGGTGTTCCTGGACCGCCCAGGATGTCGCGGAAGGGCGTAGCGGATCCTGTTGGGTTGATTCTTGCAAATATTGGCACCGCGTCCTCGAAACTGTCTTTCGTCGATAGATGAAATATCGTCTAGCCACGAGTATCCGCACGACTAATCCCAAGATGCGAAGTCAATGAATTATCGAGCTTTATGAGTATCGTCGTTAATACCGGTAATTCTTTGTGTCGCGACGATGATTTTTCATACTGGCAAGTAGCGGTAGTGGGCCACGCGTTTTTTTATGGCGAGAATTTAACGAAAGATCGAGCTTCGTAAGTAACTTCATAATTATTGACAATTGTCGGTAGCGCAACGATGATTTCGGGGTACATCCAACTCCTTTCTTACACAGGAGGTACGTTCCTCAGAAATTCGTGTGAAAAAAGATTACTGGGATCCCCCAGTAACTACTACCTTACAGCAGTGTGCAGTGCTGCCTAATTTTTGAAGTGTGGCGAAAACGTGAATTTATTTGACACATTGGTACCAATGCCTGCAATTTGCACTAGATCGATCATGACCACGTAGATAATTATAAGACAATGACTTTGAAATCATGTCAGATCAAACAAATTTTTCAAAAAGAGGAGACTTTTTAACCCTGCAGTTTCAAATTCCTGTAAAGAAAAAGCGCGTAAAAAAGAGTTGGGTGTATTAGCAAGAATTGTCAGTTGCCCTCGCTTTTTTATGGCGAGAATTCAAAAGGTACAGTTTTTGTTTTTGCGAAGATCCGAGTGACTGTAGATGTAATGTAGATTAATCACTGAATTTTAAACAACAATTAAATACATTCCACGACGGAACGATGGTTCGAGACACCGCCAAATATTGGCAGGGAATCAATTTTTATATCCAGAAATATCCGAGTAAGTTCGAATATAAATTAATTAAATATCGAGTCTCATAAATATTACAATCAATGGCAAGATTATCTAGAGACATCCGATATCGACCGCGGATCAATGATTTTGACGCTGTCAAGTGTTGGCAATACTCTTCGAATGTTTGCATCCCTAGAATTTAGACTAAACAGTTTTTGCATCCGCGAATATTCGAATAACTTCGAATACAATTAAATTAACTACCGTGTCGCGTAAATATTATAATCAATCGCAACTTTATCTCGAGGCACTGGGTATTCACGGCGGGACGATAATTTGGGGCATTGCCAAATATTTTCGTCGTGTTCTCGGGGAGTTCGTACCTCCAGAACTACATACAAATTGTTTTTCTATCTGCGAATATTGGAGTTACTTTAAATGCAGTTTAATTTCACTACTTAGTGTTACAAATAACATCTTAACTACCGGCTATTCCCAATGAATATTTCCGACGAATGATGTTTGAATCACCGAGTTTATTAGCGATTCTGCTCAACGCTGACACGATGGAAAATATTTTGAACGATTTTTACACTCACGAATGTCCCATTAACTTTGAAATTAATTTTAATCAATAGTCGAGCGTTATAAATAATATCTTAATTACTTAAAACTTTCTCACGAGACACTCGATACTCCCTTCGGAACAATGAGTTTGACACCTGCCAAACATCAGGAGCGTATCCCCGAAACGTATCAACGAGAATACAAATCGAACGATTTCGCGAATTCGCGAATATCTCAAACACTCGCAATGTAATTTAACCAGTCAGCTGTTTAAACCTCTTCAAAAGTGTACATTTAAATTGTGTCGCAAAGACGAAATGATGACGAGCATCTTATAACAGTTTTTAATAGTTTGTGGCTCGGATTACTACAGAAAAAATATAAAAACAAATTTCGTATTCCCTCTTTAACAATATTCCCACAAAATTTAGTAATATATTTTAGTTTTCACACAAATTCCAATTTAAATAGCAAATGGTAAATACATTTCCCCGTGACGCGTATACTCATAATAACATAAAACCTTGGCATTTCTTCGTGACGAGTATACTCGTCAGAATCGGCTAACTGGTTGAATCAACCACCGAGCATTACTAACGATAACTTAATTACTGTCAAGTTTACCTCGAGATACTCGGTATCCGCAGCGGAATGATGACCCTGCTGGGTCGCCGTCGGTACCATGGCCATCACGTTCTGCGGATGAGCCGGATGCGGATACTGATACGCGCAATTCATGTCGGTTAACTTCGGTCCTATTAACTGCCCCGCCCGCCGACTTCGATGAAAAATAAAGAAAAAATCAAAATAGGCGATGTTCCTCGATGCGATTACGCACAATCTTCTCTTCCCATCTCGATCACCGGCAGTGTCGTAAACACACACTCAAAGTTGAAATCGTCGGAAAACTGAATCCCACGTCGAAAGAACGAACGTCGGATTCCACCCGTCCAACTCGAATCAGAACTCGAATCAGATCGGGGCTCGCGGTCGGTCGATAAAACGTAGGAGAAACTGGCTCCCGTTAGAGATCCTTGGACCATCGACAGGAACTTCCTCCCGTGCGGTCAGAGGCTCTCGAGCGTCGGTAGTCCGCTCGAAGCGCGCCGTAACCCCTCGTATATCCTCGTAATCACAGTAATTTCTGTGGCTGTTCGCCACGGTAATGCAGCGGCGTGGAAGGTCAGTCGAGAATGAGGTCGGTCGAGGACGCAGGATATCGTGCGCGGAGTCCAGAGTGCCACGCGGAAAAGGAGGTTACAATTAACTTGGGATACTCGAGATGCACCTCGCGGCGTGCAACAATTATAACTGAGCTTTTTCGTCCCCCACGAGAGGAGAGGAGCACGGCTAGGGAGGCGGATCTTTTCTCTTTCTCTCCCTCTCTTTCTCGCTCGCCCTCTACCTCTTTCTCCTCGCCCGCGCTCCTCTTCGCCGCCACCTCCACCACCACCACCACCACCACCGCCGCCGCTCGCCACCGCCACCGCCGCCACCGCCACCAACGGCACACGTAGCCTCTTAGCATAGTCCTCGTCATGGGTATGCGAGTGCGTGAACGGAGTGCGTTGAGTGGATATGGGCAAGTCCCGCGGGAACTCCACAAGTGTGTTCCCCATCCGTGGGGAAGGTGTTGCTGGTGGGGCAGAGGCAGCGCCCGCCCTCGCAACGGTCCTCTCCGCGTACAACCTTCGCGATTGTCTAATCCTCGTGGCAACCCTAACAAACCATCTCCCCCTTTTCACTCTGTTCCTCTCTCTCTCTCTCTCTCTCTCTCACTCCCTTTCTCCCTTGCCCCCTCCTCTTTTTCGCTCCCCATGCTGCCTCGTCCCTCCCTCCACGTGTACTCTGCGGACCACACTCCCGACCAATTAAAACGCTCTACGATCACGTGGTTCGCCGTCGCGGCCTCTTCTTCCCTCGGCTCTTTCTTATTCTTATTCCTCCTCTTCTTCTTCTTCTGTATCCTCCTATTCTTCCTTTTCGTTTTATCGTTGTCGTCGTTGTTTTTACTCCCCGTCGCCTTTTTGCTTCTCTCGCGATGCTTCTTCTTCCTCCTCCTCTTCCTCTTGGTTCGCTCCGTGTACCTCTTCTGCCGATACTCCTTCAGGGTCACGCCAAGGGACTTCTTTCAGCGATCGGTGCGTGGGAGGCGAACGAAGAGATAACTACGACCCGACTCGAGATATTAGTATGTCGTTACGACGTGGAACAGGTTTTTCGATTTTACGGAGTCCAATGGTAATCTCCCAGGTACGAGTACGCGAGTACGCTACGATATCTGTCGTGTACACCTGCCTTTAACATTTTTCGTACGATGTCCGTGGTAATGGGATTCTTCGAATAAGACAAGGGGGGGACAGCGTTACGGCGATGTTGATGAAGCGATTTTTTCGAGACTAGGAAGTACACGCGAGGATTCCCGGTTACCACCGATAGGTCCCCCCCTATGGGATAGGTAATTAAAATTCAATTAACGGATCGAGTACGTTTGTCGCTGAATAATATAGTCGAGTTCGCGTAGCGCGTTTAGAAGACGAATAGTTTTCTCGAGTTATACCGGCCGATTGACTTATGGCTTTAATTAAAAACCGGGCGAGAAACTTTCAGAAAAGCCGTGTACGCGCACCGATGTTAAGCGAGATAAACTAGTTTACGATACAACGTAATGGTAAGACAGCGTTACCGTATCTATCTGTAATGGGCGTAAAATATGTTCCCGTATCAATGGGCAAATTTTTAATATTCAAGCAGCAATATAATTATCATAACCGGAAGATTATACCTATTACCCGTTCGGAGTAATGGTATTGCTTACTTGGCAAGAATGTACAGCGAAGGAAAACTTTGAGGGAGAGGAATTCGATTTTCATTTACTTTCCCATTGCATCGAGAGTTTTTATTCGTATCGGTTTTCCCCCCCATTTTCCGATGTTTCCATTGAATTTGTGATCTAAAAAAGGAGAAGGATCCCAGTGTTTATAGTTGCGTCAAATTGCGCTCCCTGCGTTTTTATTACTTTGAATCGCATTACGGGTTGTTATGGAGATTGTTATGGAAAATGGAGCAGCAGTCCTCAAACACTAACCTCGACAATCCTTTCGCCTGATATATAAATTAAGAATGGATCAATACTTAACGTTATTTGTAACCTGGTATAATACTTATATCACGTTTTTACCATCGCAAATTTGTAGAAATTTCAAAGTCGCGGCGTAATTATTATTAAAAGTATGATCGGTCATTATTATTAAAAGTCAACTTTCGTATTATGCACCGTTTATTCTTTGTTGCATTCTAATCTGAATTATTATAAATTCTAAAACCAACTGATGTTCTCCATGTTTCTAATCTCCACAATCTTTTCGCTTAACCTCTGATTGTAATTAGAAATTATCCATTGCGCTACAAACAGCTTCGATATTCCACTTTTTTAATACCTTATTGCATTCTATTTTGCGTTATTATAAATTCTAAAATCGATCGATACTCTCCATGTTTCTAATCTCCACGATCTTTCCACTTGATGTCCGATTATATTTAAACATTATCTTTCGCGCTGCACACAGCTCCCGTATTCCTCTTATTATGCTTGTTGCGTTCTATTCTGCATTATTATAAATTCTAAAACCATCCGTTACTCCGCCCATTTCTAATCTCCACAACCTTTCCGTTGGGCGTCTGTTTACAAAAAATTATCCTTCAAGCTACAAGCAGCTTCGATATTCCGCCGTTCATGCTCTCTAACAATGCACTGCCAGTTACTACATATTCTAAACCTAATCGATACTCCCACCCTCCATTTCTAATCTCCACAACCTTTCCACTTGACGTCTGACGGTTTCTAAAAAATTATCAATCAAACAACTCCAGTATTCCAACGTTCATGCTACTTTACGTCGCGTCGTCGTTCATTATAAATTCAAAGTCCAATCGATACTCCCCGCGTTTCTAATCCCCACGATCGTTTCGCTTGACGTTCGATCGTTTTAAAAAATGATCCGCCGTCCTCCAGATAACCCGAGTCATACACCGTCCACGCTCTCTTTCCCTTTTACATTGCGTCGCGTGATTAAATAATTCCAAACCCAATCGATACTCCCCCCATTACCAAACGCAACGATCTTTCCACTCGACGTCAAATTGTTGTTAAAAAAAACCTCGCGTTTCGTACCACGGACAGCTCGAGTATCGCACCGTCTATCCGCGCGGATTGCATGACGGCGTGTATTACGATGCGACATTTAACCGACGATCATCGACGCTACTTTCTATTCCTAAGCACCGCTCCTTCGCTCGCCAGTCATGCTATCGCTCGCAACACGATTCTCGATTCTCCCTAACAACCGTAAACGATCCTACGAATCGTTTACGTCCGAGTCGGCCCGATACTGGAACGTCATTCGGCGCAATTTTTCCCCATCGATTCCCTTCCCGTCCCGCTTCGGCCGCGAATCATCCGAACGGCGAGCGTTTCGCGTCGCACCGCCGACGTCGGATGAATGAACGAGAGGCGGCAAACGAGAACGCTCGGGTGAAACGAATGATTGCCGGTGAATGGATTCGTATTCTCCCTCGGACGCATAATGCTAAAGTGCTTCTAGCTCCTTCTTCGACGAGTCTCCCTTTGGCCTGTAACTCGATACAGTGGGAACCGCGTGTGATCTCCATTCAGCGGATAGAATGTTGAGGAAGGACCCAAAGGATTGCAGGGCTGACGCCGAGGGTGCCCCCGCCGACAAAGTCCTTCCTTCTCCCACAGCGGATTCTTCAAGGGTTTCGGCGTTCCTTAAACTTTCGCCTCGCTCGATTGTCGGAGTCTTGTTTCGTGCTTTCCGGGCGCACCATTTAATTCTATATGGAATCTCGCCGATGATTTTAACCCTTTGCACGTAAAGATTGGTCTGTGAGAGCGGGCCTGATGCCGGTGATTGTGAGGGAGGGACAGGGGGAGAAGAATGTATTTTATCCGGGGAACCGTGTGGTTCGATAGGTGTCTAGTTATCGAAGATTCGATACTGGAACTGCCGGCAATTAACGCACACCTATTTCCGCTGAACCAGTCGGAGTGACTGGTTATTTATAAAATATTTTGTGCGGGAAGAAAACCTTTGTTCATATTTTTTTCCATTTTTATGTCGTTATTTAGCAGTACAAGTAAGTATAATATTGGTATTTTAACACTAGAAGTACCGACGATTAATGTATATTTATTTCTACTATTTTTTTTACCAATTTTTATATAGTTCAAAAGTATATGCTTAAAATTGTAAATATTCACGCTACTTAATTAATGATTTTTCGTTCATATACTCAATGGTAGTAAATTTGAGTAGCGTTAAACAAAAATGTCAAACCAGTCAAAATGCCTGGTCTGGTAGTTCTATTGTTAACGACATACAAGTTTACAAATTTGACGGTTTTTTTCTGGCATAACGTGTTTTATAAACAAAACGGTAATTTTGACTGGCCCGGTAGAAATAGGTACGCATTAACTGTCGGTAGTTCTAGTGTTAACATACAACATCGAATCCGCATTTCTTCCTGCAGGAAATGAACAAAAGAATAATGGCGTCGTCGACAGTATGTAATTGCATAATCGTACGGGCATTTTTTATTGGATCAACCAAACCACTTCAGGCCCCGACACCAGATTTGAATAAACACACGAAATCCACCGTTTCTGCCAAATCGTAGCCTCGAATAAGCAGTTACAAATCAAGGATGACCAACCAAACACATTTGATCAAATTTTCATTAATTTCTTTCTTTGAATTTCCAAAACTCGAATCAAACGACTAACCATATTGGTTCAATCGAACAGATCAATCACCTTGGTTTAGAAATCTTTCGTGATTCAATTATATCGAATCGGGTGATTCTTATATGTTTCTCACCACCGAGCGTAGATGTTTCGAAATACTCCGACAAATCATTAATCAGAAGAAACATATTAAATCGATTCGTCGCCATGTTCCGCTCGCAATCTAAATCGTTCGAAATATAATTCGACCTCTATTCGAAATACTTTCCCTCGATCACCGCTATAGTATTTACGAAGTGAATTATGTTCGCCGACTAATTAGGGGTAGGTTATCTCCTTGGCCACGGTGGTCCCTGGATATATCCTTTCCATTTAGCCAGGTCGACGTGTATATCGACATCCGGCCAGGTGGCGCCAACGAGTTTTTCCAAACTGGAGTAAACGCCGATCGCGTTAAGGGATGATGAATGACGCGCAAGAGAAAGCGAGAGGGGAAGGGAAACCTGCGGATCCAAAAAAGGAGGCGTATCGACGAGTATACCAGAGGGATGAACGATGAAAAATAGTGTCGGCAAAGAGAGGGAGGGAGAGGGAGAAAGAGCGTGCGCGCGGGAAGGAAGAGGAGCAAAGAGCAAGAGAAAGAAAGAGACTCGTATGTTCTCTCGGATATGAAACTGCCAGACGGATGGACGTACGGACGGACGAAAAGAACGAATGGTCGTTTCTTTCGAGCGCAGACGGACCAGCGCTCTGTTATTATATCCTACTCTCTCTCTCTCTCTCTCCCTCTCTCTATCTCTCACCCTCTCTCCCTCTCTCTCTCTCCCTCCCCACGGCTCTCTTCTCTTTTCTCGGAGTCTTAGAAGAGAAGCGGATCGCCGTCCGAGCCGCGTTACCGACGAGAGAAAGAATAATAGCCTCCCCCTACAGTGGCCTACAATTAAAACTCTCGCGCGTTCCCAAGGGCGGGAAGAAGGGCTCTCGTTGTGCCGCGTCGGCTAATCGACTCCGTCGAGTGTCCGCTGAACAGTTTCTTTCCGCTCTCGCGAAAACAATAGTTCCTCGTATTAACTTCCTTCCGAATCGTCGGTTGCGTGAGTTAAAATGTCAACGGAGCTCGAAGGGAACGAGTATCTTCGACTCGGTGAAACTACCCCCTTGTAGCACCGATAGCGGGGACCGATCGGTGGGAAATTTACGCGTTACTGTAGTCCCGGAAACAGCGTCGAACCCTCTTTGCGCTGGCCGGAAAGGGAAACATTCATTTTAGCGAGGAACGTGGAAAAAAAGCTCGTCGCTGGGGGGGAAACGACGGGCGCCGGGCTACGTCGTTCAACGTAAAATACATCGGAAGCGTCGATACGAGAGATATACTCGTTTCTCGTTTTCAGCTTCTTGTGGGCGATACGATGCGCGTTCGATGATGGAGAATTGAGATTTACGTCTATTTTGATGTTTGTCGATCGTCCGCGATCGAAGGTATTGGGAAGTAGGCTATGTAGATAAAGTTTACGCGTGAGTTTATACCTTCGTATAATGTTATTGTAAGGGCTAAGTACGCGCGTCTTTCTTACGCAATGTGAACCGCAAGATTGAAGAACCGAAAGAGGAATTTGTCACGCGTACAGACTTCATTGATTCCGCTCCAAAAAACTTTCCAAGAGAAAATATAATTATGAAACTTGAAGACTCGAAAACCCCCGTTCGTTTTATCCGCAAAAGATACAAGGTCTAGTTCTCGCGTACTTTTATTTTTGTCATTTGTCGAGACTCTTAGACTTGCAAGTTTTACTTGATTTCCATAAATTCAAATAAATTAAATACGTCATTTTAATCATTTCACCAAATATCAAAGCGAACGATTTAAATAAGTAGAATAAATGTTGAGTTTGCATTTAATTTCTCCCTGTAACACCTTATTCATCGATAGGATCCTCTTGCCGATACGCTCTTTCGTTTAAAGCTGGAGACACACATTACCGTATCATGCCCGATTCGTGTGTCGGTCGGATATTAGCTGCGGCAGAAATTGTACATTTACTGCTCAAATTGATACGGTGATGTGTGAACTATTGCATTTAAAAAGCATTGCGCAATTTTTTTAACGAGTGACGACCAACACTCCACAGACACACGAATCGGACATGATACGGTAATGTGTGTCCCCACCTTAACGCGTTGATAAACACAGCGGCAACATTCAAGGTTGATCAAAACATGGTACCAAACTAATTCCCGAAATTTTCAATTTATAACTCACTACGTATATCACCGAAAAGTGTCTTTTTTTTCTCTTACTTTTGCCATAATTACAAGTCGCCCAAAGGCCAACAAATCTTTACAACCTTCATTTTCGGGGTACGAAATATCAAACCGACGTATTAATATTCTATTTAATATCGTCAAACTCTACAAATGACAGACGCCGACAATGGCCCAAACGCACATTAACATACAATTCCTTTACGACTATTCCCTCCAAGCGTCCGTAACTTCTCACCAATCGCAAAATCTCCTTTACCACCGCGATCGACCACCCGTCAATCATTCGCGATTCCCCAAATGAATTCGTTGAACGGTAGAAGCGGCTATCCCACGAATTTATCCACCGCGAACCCGATCCACGAGTCTTCGCGATCCCGATGATAAATGAAGGTGATCAGTTCCTGTCCGCGATAATAATATAAATTAGCGGACACACTCGGAAATGGGTATCGTACCATCGAATGGCAAGAATCGGTCGGGCAACGAGAGGAGGGTAAAATAAAAGGAGAGGGACGAAGGGGTAGATGCCAACGGTGGCAGTCGCTCCGGTGGTTTCGTCCGCATTACGGGTTACGCGGGCGGGGTAATCACGATGATTCCGACTCTCGAGGTCGGTCATCATCTCGTCACTGCGTCACCCGCGGCCAAAAAACCCCCGACACGCACACGTATGTACCTTCGGCATCAACAGCTTCGCCACCATCGACAACGGCAACAACGACAACAACGGCAACACCATCGTTTGCGGAGAGGAGGGGGAGGAGGTTGGGAGGAGGAGGTAAGGGGGAGGAGGGTGGTATATAACAGGATGCGCCGAATGCTTTATGGACTTATCAATCATTTGGTAGCCCCGTGCGGGATTCGAGCGGTGCGTTTTTCTTTGCCGATTTGCAGCCTGTTATTAGCGACGATTGAAAGATTCCGGGACGGGCGAAATCGGGGATGCCGTTTCCTCGGCGTGGCGCAACGTGAATTTATATCCACCATTCCGCGCGAGATGAATCGTTAATTACTTCCTCCCGTGTCGGGTGTGAGGAAAACATGATTTTTCAGGCGCGACGGTGGCTCGGCGAATCGTTGTTGTTTATATCTTTGACGGGGGAGCACTCGCGCACGGAACCATTGATACTCGTGGTATGACGTTCGCGTGTCGGTCGTTGGGACTGACTGTAAACGCTTCTTCTTCGTCTTGTTGTGTCCGAGATACAGCCGTTTAAAATTTTAGTGCAAATGTACATTGAAGCTCGCCATGTGAAATTATATTGCAGTAAATGCAATAATGTTAGGAAAACTGTCAGTACTCTCTTGTAAGGTTTTTTACGAATATTTCTTGTATCGCGCAAGTATGACGTTGTTTAAGTGCTATGATAAGCCTTCGACTGCGCAGCACTCACGCATGGAATCATCGGTGTGTATGGTTTTATGATATGGGTTATACTCGTTTTTTCGTTCGCACAAGTGCGCAATAAAAACGCGCGAACATGAAACCAGGTAACGATATCCAGCTATTTGCAATTGCTACCTATGTTGGATAGATTTAGCAAAACGGTAAATACGTTGTAATAAGAAAAATTTAAAAGGTATATGTATATTTGCGTGTAAGATAATTATCAAGAGAACGTAGGAACACGTTGTATGTACATCCCTGGATTTTAAACGTAGTGACGTCGTTGCTCCAAGAGATTGAGAATTTGTTTTAAACGAGTAAAAGAGTCGATACGTGTGATGATACAACGAAGTTTAACATACTCCTTTCGTATAGTATATTGATAGACAAGCGAGGGCGTATATTTACCCCTTGTGTTGTCAAAGGGTTAACGTGGATCGTCGAACGTTCCTCTTTGAACGAGACTGTCCAAAGTTTCGATTGGATCCGAAATACCAACAAACTTTTTACCGTTATCTTTTCTGTTCAAAGAAAAGAATTGCAAATGAGATGTACTCACCGCAACTTTTATTTCAATTAACAGGAACCTATTATTTTTTACGGATGTATAGAAACATTGTATTATTTACTGATTTGATCGAATTGTTATCAAATTCCGAACTAATTTTTCTTTGCGATGTCTTTTTCCAAGACATTCTTCAATTTACACGCGTCACTCACCTTTGCGTCACGATTTCAAATCTAGAACGATGGACGCTCAAAAATTTAAATTCAGTCTTCGCAATTCTATATCCGATATTGTAACACGGATGGTCGGGTACACAAAAAGAAACTTCCAAATTCCGGCTACCGGTGTAGTCGAAATTAGAGGCTGCAATCCCAAATTAAAATAAAATTCAGAATCGTTCGAAATATACGAGAACGATACCAAAATGGCGCGGCCCGTTGGTACACGTGTACACCAACGAGCTTCGCAGAAAGGTGGGCCAAGGTGTGAGCAAAACGTGATATATGCTACGCTCCTGCCTCATGGTAGGAGAACTCGCCGCGAGTGGGGCACGTCAAATGATACGTGGGTGGAAAGTAAAATGGTGGCTGACCAGTGGGTGGACGGTACCACTTCGATGAAAAGTATCGTTCGGATAGTACGTGAACAGGTAACATTGAATGTTGTATTCAACCAAAAGTCGAATCCTGCGAGCAGAATAATTGAGTTTCTTTTAGTGACCATTGGAGAGCGAGGGTTCCTTAAACTTAAAGTCACGCCAAAGTGACGTTAACCCATTCGAAACGAAAACGATCACCAGCAGCAAACATTTTTTTTCGTTCGTGACCGCCGTACGCACGGTGCGTAACTATCATTGTTGGTTACGAAATGCATTGCGCGCCCATGTCTAATCAGTTTCGAATAGTTTAACACTTAATAGCTACTTTAGTCACCCGATGCCTGACGCTCGCTGAGTAATAGCGCTGGTGACTATTGACTAGTCATCCGTCAAAATTGATTCTTAACTTTGGTTGAGTAGAGTGTATCTCTTTATCTTATGTTTTTATGTTTTGTATGCATCACAACTAGAATAAGGAATTGATATGCTAGACCCATTTTATGCTTCTTTCCGTTCCAGTAAAAAATCGTAATTATTAACAAAAGCATGTAGAGTTCAAAATTCGTCAGAGAACCAAGGGATCAATTTTAATTTAAGGAATTGTGCCCTTATATGGCTTTAATAAAAAGTTCAGCGTGTGGGGGGGGGGGGGGGGTGTACGCTCCACGTGGTACGGAACATGTTAAAAGTGACGTTCGTAAAGTCGGTTAGTACGTGGTGAAACAAGTGCCTCCGCGCCGGGACTGCCCCGTACCGTAGTAACACATTCGCAAGTAAGGCCGATATACCAAAAAGGTTAAAGTAAGGCTCACTTCAGACAATAATACTCAAATGAAACTGTAATTATCCGAATACTAGGAAACCGGGCGACTACGCAACTGAAGTTGCCCGTTATCTTCACACGCGGTCTACCAAACGAGATGTCACCCCGCGACACCTCCTGTCAGTGACATCTTTTCTTCAATAGTAGCCTTTCAATATATAATTATATAGCTCCGAATGGTTTTCAGTGCCGTTAACAAACTTTATGCTGAAATTTTGCTCCATTATAAAAGAATAAAAAGTAAAATAATTGTACACTTATTTGAGCAACTCGGGTCATGTTGAGTCGCGTCACTTCTGAGCGACACGATTGAAATACACATGTGCAATTTCCTAGTCGCACAGACTCGTAATATCTGGGCGATTACGGTTTCTTTATTGTATTCCTATCCGAAAGGGGCCCAAAAGTCAAAGTGGCCTTACGCTCTCCTCCCGAGAAGGACCCAAAATCTGAGCCCAAAATCTGAGCCCAAACTCAAAGGTTACGTTTGTCGCGTGACAATTTATCAGACACTTTCCTCTTTCCCTTTAACGACCATTAAATTCGCCAATTAAATTTCCTTCTTACATTCGAGTTAATAATGCCAAGTGTAATGCCAAGTCCCTCGGAAACCCGAGCTTGTCACAGGCCTCGCGTCCGAACTGGCCCTTGGCGGGTCGAATCGCTCTCCCCTTTGTGGGTGTACTCGTGGGCCCCCGGACGTATCTACGTGTGCTCTCGCGTATGAATGTACTCGCATTTTGACCGGGCGTGTAGGGGGCCGGGGACGGCCGCGGCGGGGCCCCGAACCCGGTAATTAAATAGCTGAACCCTGCAATTAGGGCCACTAAATCGTGGCGGGCCCCTGGACCTGGGCCAGCGAAGGGCCCGCCAGACACAAAAAACAACGTCGAAACGTTGCTTAAGCCAGCGCGAGCCGAGTCTCGCACACCGATGCGCGATACTGCCGAGCTGTGTGCAACGGAGAGGGAGCATCCACGTCGCGGGGGTGGCTCGGTAATATGTGGGAACCCAATCGAGAGAAAGATGCATTAGGTTTGCCCTTGTACCTAGACACGTCCTACGAGGATCTGCCTTGGCGGCTCGTCTCGGTCGCACGTTCCCTGATCTCGGATACGAACGCATATGTTCTTTTTTTTCGTTTCATAGTTCAACGCGAGCAGTGAATACGAGCGCTCAAAACTCGGATATTGATATCGACACGATATCGCGTTTTGATTATTTATTATCATTGCTATTTTTTAGTTAACACTGTTGATGTTATATAGGCTGTATTTTATTAACCATATCGATGTGATATTGTACTGCGCTTATTTATTATTGTTATTGTAAAGAACGATTTTGGCTTGACAGAAAATTTGAAATATAAAAGAAAAATTTGTATTTTTGTTTAAACATTTCTGGCGCGGGTGGGGATCCGCGTCCATGCTTTACTCGGCACATCTTAAGAAAAAGGGAAACGTTCGTCAATGGAGGGAACAAAGATTTTGCTTAATATTTAGCACGACGTACGTTTGCACGTTATTTATGTGTAGAAAGATGGGATTCGCACAATGTGTCGCCCAAATGGTGAGCGCAATGAAATTTAAATGTCATAACCATGTAACTGATTAATACGGTTACTGTAAATGGAATCTATCTTGTATCTTACGTAAACACTTATGTATATTGCTCTCAAACTTACAATTCAATTCAAATTTCCCAGTCCCAATGTTACATAGATGTATAAATTGCACTCGAACATTTTCCGCATGTAAATGGATTTGTCTTTAAAAAAAGGATGCAAGACACAAGTATATGCTGTTCCGTTATTGTCGCGAAAAAACGGAAACTCTAATTTGGGAAGAAAAAGCTCATGTCGCTCGTTTCTGCAAAGTAATCAAGAGACAAGGTCTTGTCTCGGGCCAAGTACAAGTACGCGAGACTAGACCATGTATCTTTTCCAGGAAGAACGAATGGGGTTTTCGGCGTATTAAAACTGTATTAAAAAATGAATTAAAAAAAAAAAGTATAATTCTATATTTTCTCTCTAAAAACACTGCACCTCGTATTATGAACGGTGTCTATGTCTAGACCTTGCGTATCATTGTCAAGCCTGTAGGTTTACGTCGAACGTCATTTCATTTTACGAGAAAATTCGCCCTCGGTGCAACTATCTTAGCGTTGCAAAAGCTTCAGTCATTCTCGAAGCTTACTACGATTCGCAAAAGAGGCTCACCTTCTCGCAACGTTACATCGTAGTAAAAGCTTTACCCTCTCCGCGGAGCTTATCGAGAATCTTCCCGTTTTGTAAGAAGGGTGGCCACGTTACGTACAGAGGCAGGAACATAGATAATGGTAACAAACTGTCTTCCTTCCTGTTACAGAACGACAGTGGCTTCCCTCCACCTCCACCCCCGCCCACCCTTCTCACCCTCCCCCTACCCCCGGCGCACGTCAGTTGCCGGAATGCATCGTGATTTCCGTGTATGCAAAATCGAGCGTGTACACGCACTCGAGAGATGGATGACCAAGCATCACGCTCCCCGAAGTATTAAAATATCAGACTCAACCCCTCGGCCTCCCCCCTTCGCCGTTACCACCCCCCCCCCAACCCTCTTAGTTACCCCCCGAACTCACCGTACTCCCCCGTCGCCATTAAATCAACCACCCACCGACTCTTGGGTTATCTGCGAAGCCTATCTGTGGACCGGCTAAGATATCGCCGGGCTTCCCCCACTTTGCGCAAAGAACTCTTTGCATTTGCCGTAAATCTACGAGCTTCTATCCTTTTCCCTTCTCGTGACGCACGAGCGAAGGAAGATACTCTTTCGGTGTTTCGGGTACGCGCAAGGATGAGTATTCGTTCCCGGTTAGATTGGGAATGTTTATGCAAATACGCGTTCGATACGGGCGACGGACAACAATGTTGAGTCGAACGATTGTTTTTTTTTTTAATCGAATCGCTGTGTCTTTTGATACCTTTTGTCATATTTTAGTTTGGCGGTTCATACACGGTTCATCGTGGTTGGCAATCAAGATTACGTATGCTTATGCAAATCATGATTGACAGTGCATGGGTGACGCTTAAATCAAATATGAGAAACAGTGAACTTATCGCGTTTCTGATATCGGGAATTTAAAAGGATGAAGAAATGTTTGACGCAACGTTATTATGACCTGTCTGTAGAAAATGTATATTTGCATAAACATTCGCATTATGAATACTCATCTCTCTATCGTCAATTATGATTTACCAAGCGATCAATGACTGCCGATCATTTTTCGTGATTTTCGCTAAACACAATCGCAACGTACGGTACTCGCGTTCCTATTGAGCAACGTACAATGATTGACAATTAAGATTACACGGTACGTAACCTACAATCGAACGCCTCGACGTAACAACCGAAAATTCGGTGGACGCTCAAACGTACCCGCGCGATAACGTTACGGCGTTCGATTGTGCGGTGCGTACGCGGTTCAAGTACTCAACGTTCCTCTCGCGCACTCAACGTACCAACTATCGTAGGATCCCAAGGCGAGCAGACAATTTAATTTTCTAATTATCGTGACGCTCCAGCGATCAGTGAGGTATGGCATCGTTATCTCGATGCAGCATCTACGTACATAGCACGGTTCCCTCTACGCGCATATAAAAGCTAATGGATCCCCGTGAGTCCCGGCTCTCGGGACTCAATCTCGGCTAATATCCGAGTTACTCGGTGGTGTTCGGTTCACACGTACGTGGCGCGCACCCAGACAAAGTAAAACGCGGGATCGCCGTGGACGGTGAGGAACGAAGGACGAGGGTGAGATGGAGGATGCCCGCGTACTGCACTGCGGTGAATTAATTGATTACTGCACGTACCCACGTACAACCGTTCTTGCCGTGGAGAAGCATCGTGGAAGGGAGGATAAAGGATTCGTGGAAGGGTTGTGGGGGACAGAGGAGGAGGGGGAGGAGGAGAAGGAGGAGAAAGTGGGAAGAGTAGGGATACCGGAGAACCTGCAGCCTCAAATGGTCGTAACACCGACGAATTGCGGTGAAGCGAATCATCCTGGGCGCGTGTACGTTTTTGCACATTCTTACCGGAAAACACGGTGTTTCGAGGAGACGACAGATGGAAATTATTAATACGGCTCGTGAGTGAGCGAGAGATAATGGAAACTTCATTGCGAATTACGCGATATTCGTGAACTTTGTCAACGTGTTTTTCTTTTTGATCGAAACACGGATAGGAAAACAAATTCGGTGTGATCGGAGCTCGTGTACTTAATAACGTTAAATAGACACGTATTCGATGTAACGTATTAGGTTTACGATATTCCCGGTTGATACCGCAAACCTGAATATCAAATGTGAAATTCTGGTGAAAGTTAATACGATTTCGAATTTTCGTTCTTAAATTGGAAGGAATGGTATCGAAAACGAAACTTTATGTTATTTTTATAATGAAAGCGATCCTTTGATTATATCATGCACGACTTACCGTTCTCCAGATATAAATTAAAAAAGAGAAAGCGAGTCTTAAATTTCGAGCGGACGTGCAAGCAGGTGCACATTTTTGCCTGCAAGATTTGCTTAATGCTAACGCGCGCGAGAAAAAAGCAACGCAAAGATGAATATCTTTACGCACGGTACCGTATCATACGCGAAGGTTTACAGATCTGTACAATTTTTTCCTCGCATACTTTACGTCAGATACGCGTGGATGAGTGATATTCGCGCAAGAGCGTGACACCCAGGGTAGTACACGCGTGCAACGGTATTCTATCAAATTAAACATTTTTTAAATAGTACACAAATCCAGTATTGTATTTTTGAATTGCAAAAAAATGTACCCTCCCGCAGCAAGGATAATTAATAAAAGTTAACGAATCGGACAATTATTTTAATCCTCTACTGCATGAATTTGTTTACCCTCGCATCCGTTTAAAAAAAAAATTCCATTGCAGCACTATTGGCCCCGACTAGGTACAGGGATCCATTTGGAGTTTTAGAACGTTCCTTAGAAGGAACACCGTGCGAATAAGTACACAGGGAATAGTTAATTAACTTTTACAGTTTGTGTTCCTACACGGGAACAATTTGCGGTAGATAGTTAAGGCACATTCAATTATCATCAAAGATTGTAATGTGTGTCAAATTTGAAAACGGAGCCACAAAAACTGACGCACCTGAGAATTTCCTAGGATAATCCACCACATTAACTCTCGCACCATTATTTGACACCCGTACAAAAATACACAGAAAATATTGTCAATAATCCGATCGCGTTACAACAATTATATAAAATCTGAAGAATCTTAAAAAAGAAAATACCAAATGGAAAAAAAAATACTATAATAATTATCAAACGCGAAATTCAGGTGAAAGCTAATACGTTCTCGAGGTACGATCGCTCGACCGACGAGTTCTTAAACCGTTGTCGGGCATCGATAGAAATTAATATCGTGCTCCGAAGGATCCCGACCACGGAGAACATCGCGTGTACGTTCACGCGTTAATGTAATTCCGATATTATCGATATTTCGTCCCGGGGGGTGTGAATTCACCGGCATCGATCGTGCAAGGTACATCCTATCGACGATCGACAGTCGAGTTTACTTCTCGCTTTCCACTTAGCGCCGACATGACCGTACATCTTGTTGCATTAGCAGCCTATTTGTAAAGATCGATGCCACCCGTGGCCCAACAATGGCGCAAAGGTGTTTTCGATCGGGAGGTGATCTTTCGCAGCATGCCCTCGCTCAGCGGGCGACCACTTGTTCCTTTCGTCTCGGTGACTCTTCGAGATACGGCGCGCCGACTCTCCGTTCATGGCGTATCAGGCTAATTTCTGTCCTCGCGAATTCGCGCGAAACAACGATTCAAGCGCGCTTACGTGCTAACGCGTTACGCGCCGAGTCCTTTTTAACCGATTTAGTGCCCGGGGTAATGATTGGCGATTCTCGAAAGTGAATCGATCTTTTAGATCGATTTAAATTGGCCTGTCAAAAGTTCGATAAAAAAAAATATCGTTATTCAAGCCGATATAAGAAACTTCGAGATGGGTCCATGAGCGATCTCAATCGATCTTTTTCATATTATAATTTGCGAAAAAATTAAATGTGAAATAGCGTGAGCGACAAAGTAAAAAAAATAGGAAAGAATTCGTGTAAGAGGTTTGGTCAGAAAATGAGGTTTAGGCGTGTCTCGAAAACGGGACACGTGTTAATTAATTTCGCTTCGAAACTGATACGGAAATTCTTTCTCTTCGTGCGATACTTATCTTGATTCACACCGGGGTACAAATGATTTGTGTAGCATAATCGGACTATCTAATTATCGATGCGCAATTATGATTTTACAACTTGCGAACCGATCGATGCACGTAAGTTATATTTAAAGTGCACCTAAAAATTCTCCACGCTAATCGATCCTGTGAGCTTTCACCCCTCCACTCGATATCTATTTCAACTCTGACGGTAAAATAGAACTAATCAGCGTGGAATGATTCAATTCTGAATAATTGTATAGAACAAAATGGCCTAGACGTTAATCCGCGTCGATGCGTGACAACGATGTGAGAAACAACGCGAGATGACGCCTCATAGTTGTCCACGCTAACCGACTGTGCCGTCGACCTCTCCGCCTCGCGTTTGCTCGAAACATATTCGGAAGTACCGACGATCACTGTAACGCGACAAGTTCGTCGAAAACGCGCCCAAATGATTCCCGATTAACAGCACCTGGCTGATCCTAAGTGATATCCCGTGCCGCGAATTGTTCACCTAAGACGCAGGAGGGTACCGATTACGAGGGAATATGCAGCCGTTTAAAGTGGCCATGGTGAGGTCGTTGCGACCGCAATCACGGGTTCTAAGTAGCGAAGGGAAAATACGATGTAGCTTACAGAGGGCTCTTACGGTAGTTGCCCGTACGTGTTGGCTCGCATTGCACTTGCGGCCGACGTCCGACGTCGAGCGTACAACGCTCTTCCCGGGGGGCTTCTCAGCGGTTAGGCCGCGGTTACCGCGTGGTTATCAAGTTAACCTTTTACCTCGAAGCCGCGGCTCGATGAGGTTTGCGGCTGGCAACGGACGCTGGTGAAGAAGACCGAGAGAAAGGGAGAGAGAGAGAGAGAGAGAGAGAGAGAGAGGGAGAGAGAGACAGAGAGAGAACGAACGAAGGTGTGAAACCGCTCCAAAGCAAAGAGGGCGAGAAATTGCGAGCGATTATCCCTCGGTGAAACGTGGTGCGAGTCCTTCCCGATGAATCTTGACTCTCGCGGGAAGAGCATCGATAACGATTCAACCAAACTTTTACCCATCCGCGCGGGTTCTTTATTTTTAACCCCTATCCGTTTCACCTGACCCCCTCCCCCCCCCCCCCCCGCCCCTTACGCGAACGTACGCGCAACCACGTGCGCGTAATGAAAGTCGATAACCGGCAACAGGTACCGCGGAAAGGTGCAAAAAAGGGCGGTGCCGTGGGAGGGAGGAAGAGAGAGAGCGAGAGAGAAAAGCGCGCGTACGTATACGCGTATATATACTTTATTCATTATCCGGTTTGTAATTCATAACGCGCCATTAGTCATATTATTATAGTATTTACTCGCGACCCAATAGCGGGTGTCCCGGGCGAAACGCGTTATTACACCGTGGCGCGAGCGAGCGCGGTAATTACCGGAGTTCCATACGGAAAGGGAAACTTCAAACTGCGCGCCATGTAGGCGCGAACTGCGGACGACCAGGAACCCACGGTTACGCGTGCTTATTAAGATCATCGCACGCGCCAAGGAAGAACGATTATCCATCTGGGTTCCGCATCGTTTCCGCGACAAAACTGCGCCCCTGTTACCTTGTCATCGAACGTTTCACAGGCGCTCGGAGATCTCGTTTTCCGCGTTTCGGATAGAAAGATTCGGCTGAGCGAGCGATAGTATTATTTATAATTACCTTATTATAAATACAGAAATATTTTCGCTAATTCCGTTGCGTGATTTATTTAGCGAAGATGCTGTTCTTTTTCGGAGGTATGAAGAAATTGTTCCGATACAAATTAAAAAATAAAAAGCATGCCTTAACACTATTCCAACCACCGGCCAGCCAAATGACCATTTCTTAAATTTCGTGCAGAATTTCCTACATACAACATTATTCTACAACCACTTAATTTAAATATTAGTGGATTAAATATTAAAATATACATTATCTATTTCCAAGTAAAAGAAACTACATTTTTTTATTATCAAATTAGCTATTATCTTTATTCTGTACTAAGAAAAATAAGTTATTTTAAAGATCGGTCATTTGACCGGTCACGGTAGGAATAGGCATACATGAAGTGTCGGTAAGAATACTGTTAAATTTCGAGCGGACCTGCAGGTGGGTGCACACTTTTACCCGCGAGATTTGCTTAATGTTAAGGCGCGTGAGAAAAAAAGAAACTACAGAGATGAATATCTTTACACACGGTACCGTATCACGCGCGGAGCCACGTTTTTTTTTTTTATTTACTCTCTAACAGATACTTCGCGCTCCGGTGTACCTACGATTGCAATTACGTTCGATATACGCGATATCCAAGGGGATAGCGAAGGAGGCAGCGCGCGGTTACAGTACACACGTTGGAACGGAGAGACGAGGAGTTATGGCCGCATTCGTCTCCATTATCCGGTGAATCATTGAGGGAACGACCTAACCCCGACGTTCGAGCTTTAACAGCACCAATTCTTGTACGTCGATATCCTTTGCCGGCCCGACGAATACCGCCGTACCTCTATTCAAGCCCCGGTTATAGTATACCCACGGCGCATTATTGTTTGCATAAACGCGATCCGTAAATCTTCCCTCGTTCGGCCGATTTGCAATTCCCTCCTTCGCATGTTACGACGCTTTACGTAAATGCGCGTACGACACACGCGCGCCTCACCATATTTTACCCTGATTTCTCGGAAAACCCACCTGCCGCGGATTCGATTATCAGCGATGGAGTATTTTCCTTTGAACGCGTTGCCACGATATAGACCAGCGGTCGCCAACCGGTGCAGTGTTCGAAGTAGGCTTTTTAGGAGGACAAAATTATTTTTTTATGAAATTCCTTGTCTTTTTAGGTGCTTAGTTCAATTATAAAGTTAGGTTTTACGTTACGCGTTCCTAAAGTCCGTAACGGGGAAGGGGACCTACCTACTTTAGGACGCTGGGAAATAGGTGAATTAAAAAAAAATTTTTTTCACAAAATATACAGAGGATCTTTCTGAAACTGTATAAATGATTTGTTACATCCTTCGACAGTATAAATTAATTTTTTTGTTGAAAAATAAAAATGTTAACATAGGTAACATATTTCACATGTCAAAGTTGTGCCTCGTAACCCGAGTTGTCAACTGGCGTGCATTGTGTAGCCTTCAATTATTGTCTGAAGTAAAAGAACCAAACCTTTTTTCAATGCTTATAAAATACTCTAGCCAATGAACAGAGGAAATTAAAAAATATATAAGATTGTAAAAGTTATGGGACTTGAAACAAAAGCAACGATGTTTACCCAAAAAATTTGCCTTATTTATGCTAAAAACAACAGTTTAAACTAATTTTTTCTTAAATATCATTAATTCAAATTAAAGGGTTAATTATTATCTAACTTAAAAACCTGGAACGGAATCGAACGGACAAACAGTTTTCCCTCTATCCTGCATGCCAATGGGTTATGAGGCAACAGCTTTGATATCTGAAATATATTATGTTAACACTTTTATTTTTGAGTAGAAAACTTTTCTTAATAATTTTGCTTGTATCCATAGAGAATTTTATGCAGATTAAGAATCTTGTCTTGTTTTTTGATTCACGCAATGTATATTCAATTTTCTGTCAACGCAGAGTTGTCGTGTTTTTTTTTACAATACATACTTCAAAATTTAATATCGCTTTCGTGTTTCGTTCGACACTCATAAAAAATCACACTTTTACTAGAAGAAACGACGAATCTAAAAAACCGTACCCGATGTTGATCCGCCCATTAGTTCCCGAGAAAAAAATTCGTAAAAAACAATTCAATTCCTTTTTAATTCGGTGTAAGACTTATCAGTGGAACAGTCTTCATAGGGAAAAAACGAAGAAAAGCTGTCGGCTCAAAATCTCTGAATAGGGGCTTGAGACTTATAATATAAACACTATAAAGTATAAGTGGTCCGTAGAATTCAGAGTTATGGATTGAATAGTCTGTGAGGTCCAAAAGGTTGGCAACCGCTGCTCTAGTAGAAAAAAGTCGCTGTTGTGTATTGCACGCTCACGAGTATTTTTCTTTTACCCTTTTTTAGTCATTTTCTTCCGTGGCGTTTAGAACGTTAATTACTGTGGACGCAATTTCTAGTGAGGTACAGCATGAATAAGTGAAATTCGCGTACCACTGGCACTGGGTCGTTACTATGAACTAAAATGATTCAAACGTGGCTCGAATATTATACCATTCGGAAGAGCTGCCGTTGAAGTTCCTAATTTGGATTTTGGGTAAGATATTATGCGACTGAATTACCTGAATTTCTATCTCAGTTCACCTTTTCAAGAACTCTTAGCAAATAGCCCACGCTATCAAAGATATCTCGATCTTTATGCTCGATATAAATAAATTACTAATATTCATTTTCATATTCATCGAATATGAAAGTAACAGAATTATTTTAATATAGGAACTCTTCACACGATGCTACACGCGTTACAACGTGCACCGCAACGACGGAAGACGCACAGCATAAATAAAAACATGAAACGAGCAAATGAACTCATTTGCACGACTTACCATTGACTCGAATAGATTACGCTAATGACAGATATACGAATACTCGTGGACAACATATATTATATGCAACAAAACCGTTAAACTTTAACAAAAGCGTTTTATTTAACTTTCGTGTCAAAATGGCCCGTCGCTAAGATTCGATTACCGCTAAAAAATTCACACCATGTGTACACTACTCTGAGTCGCCGGGAAATAATTCAAATTTGGCTACTGATCTACCAAGCATCTCGAAATAATTCAATCGTTAACAGAGAATCCATCGAGTAAGATTCTCGGCGTTTCCGCGAAAAGGCAGAAACGAACGCGGGATAACGCGTTCCCTCGGTTACCTCGGAGTTGTAAGACCGTTCGACGAACTCGGTAATAACTCTCATAATTCTTTGCCTCTCCCACCCCTTGCCCCCCTCCCCCCCCCTCCTGTCTTTTACTCGCTCTTTGCCTCGCCGCGAAACACTTTATCGATTTAACATCTTGGTACATTCCACGAGCGTGCGGTTGCGATGAATTATCGCGCGCGTGTAAAATGCTTTATTTGTCATCTCGATAATAACCAGGGACCGCCTTGCCGAGCCGGTAACGTGATCCCAGATCGTACTACCTACGCACGGGTTTGTCCGTTGACCAATGAAAGGGCGGAAATAAGTGGCGGCACCCTGAACGAATGTTACGGGGGTCGGGGGACAATTAAGAATGCGTATGGGATTATTGGGAGTTCGATTAATTTCTAATTTAGCTCGCGAATCGTTGCAGTGTATGGGAAACTTGGTTGTGTTTGTGGCATCGAGTGATTTGAGTCAATTCGGTGGTAATCAAATGTTTTGTACGTGAAAAAATATAAGTTTTCTTTTTGTATATGACGTGGAAGTAAATGTGGATGGTTATAAAAAGACGATAAAAAGACTGTGACAGCAAATTTGGATAGGTTTCTCGTGAAATTATTTTCGTCTTGAAAATATATTGTACATACGGAAATAAATATGTAACTGGATGACGCATAAGTTCTTGGTGCTGATGGCAAGATTGCAGGATACCTCCCAGATAGCGGAATATTTTTCAGAGAATTTTATGGATTTGAAATAAATATGAAAAATCTGCACGGAAACTGTGAGAAAAATTTGGATACCCACATACCTTGAAATAAACGAATATGTTCCTTATACTGGTCGTGGGATTGCAGGATAACTTCGAGATAGCAGAATATTTTGCAGGTAATTTTATGGATTTTAAATAAATTCGCGAAACCTGCAAAGAAACTGAGATATATTTGGATCCCTACATACCTGATAACAAATCGATTCTCGAAAATTCTTGTACAGACGAAAAAAAAGATATACCTAATCGAATCGTGAATAAGTTCCAGACTCTAATCGCGATATTGCACGATAATTCCGTAATAGTAGAATATTTTTCAGGCTAATTTACAGATTTGAACTGAATATGAAAAATCTGCAAAAAAAAACTGACAATTTGGATACCCGCATGCTTCATAATAAAATGATTTCTAAAAATTTTTGTAAGTACATCCGACGATAAATATGTAACAGAATTGTAGAATAATTTCGCGATAGCAGAACATTTTTCAGGAAACTTTACACGCGTAGAAGTAAATGTGAGAAATCTTAGAAAGTGTACAAGAAAAACTTACGTTCGCGGTATTGAGATTTGCGGTGAATTCCGCGAAACTAGAATCTTGTATCGTTTTCCCGACACACGCTTCACGCTGATAAATCATCCACTTCGGCGGCCACTGTGGCTCATGCGTTGTCCAAATTGGTTGCCGTGTTGTTCGTGTCGATCGCCGTTCGAGGGCACTCGATAGATTTACTGCCAGTAATTCGGGGGATAAATTTCTCTCGTCGTACTCGCGCCACATTATTATTTCGCACTGTGAATGTCGACGAGTACAGGCGCGTTCATGCATACGTTTCCATCGGGCAATTGTTAAGCTAGGGGCTGCACGCTCGAAATGCGAACCGCATTAAAATGAGTACACGTGCCACGAGAACGTCGAAGTCATTGGAACGCGTGGTATCTTATCTATTTGTAAAAGAAGTAATGTTAGTGCACTAATCGACGTTACGCTTTCAACAAAATTTGCAACCGGGAAATTACACCAATTAACGCGTTAATATTTCAACTAAGATCGGTCTACGAATAGTTTCGACGTTCATTATGCAAATTATTATGGATCTTATATGGATGTGATATCATAATTGTTGTGTATTAAGACTTAGTAGTAGTAACAGCCTCGCTCGTATTTTACTACTGCTACCACTGTGAAGAATTGATAATTCTTAATTATTGGGTAGTCAAGTATGAAAATTATAGTGAGTCATATTATCAACTTTGACACACTACAAATGTCGTACTTGGAAACCTAATATTAGCAACATAACTGTGGAATTTATTATATATTATAAGTGTCATTTATTATAGGCTTCATTCAATTTTTATTAAAATATGCCAAAAGGGGATTGCAGTTTTGTTTTTTAAATGCAGCGCAGAATTTACAGGACTAAACTTCCTTTCGTTGCCAATGGAAATATAAAAAAAATACAAAAGATCGTTTGTTCGGTCTACTACGGGTAGAAATTTCAACGAAACACTCATTCCCACGATATTCTTTCCCAAATGTATTGAAACTGACCGAATTATGTAGTTAAACTATGCCACACGTGTGCTGTCTTCAATTTTCAAAGTAATTTTTTACAATTATCTAAAAGCGAATAGGAAAATTGTTTAAGTAGTCGCAACGACTATGCGATGCATTTGACAAAGGACAAAAAAGGCAAATATTATCTTTTCCATAACTCGGGTGATACTATATGTATAATGATGCAATACGATATAATGATGATACATGTATGAGTTATCATACCCGTATGGAATTTACCCTGAACTCATTTTCGTGACTTTGAATAACGGAGGTTAGGAAATAATTCTGCATTGCTCTATCTGTTCAACGACTCCTCCCCCCTCCCCAACCGATCGATTTAAATCGTGAATAATAAAATTACGTCGCGGACGTACTTAAGCGTTCATGGGAAACGTACTATTCGGCGGTCCGCTGCCGAACTTCGTTAAATATCTCGCTTTCGTTGATATTTTGCAATTAAGCGCAATGAAATCGGATTTTTAAAACTAGTGGAATGAGCATTCGCGAAGCTAGATGCGAAACCGGACGTTAACAGGCATCGACCTTAACGTAATTGCAACGCGATTACCTTGATGAAGTAAACCCGTTACATGGGCAAGTCTGTAATCTTAAACTGCCTGTCTAATTGCCTTCGCAAAGTTGCAACTATTCATAATTAATTTGATGTATTCAATGGTTCGACTGTGCAGGATTGTAAGCCCGAGTTTTTTGTTTCCTTTCCATCGTATTCTAGAAAAATATAACGCGTTCGTGAATGATCAAAACCGCTGATTAAATACAGTATATTTTGTTACGGATAACTTTTCGATTTTAATTATTTTGATCGTGCCTGTGGTTAAGGGAAAGTATGTTTAACTAAAGTTGCTCAGTTTTAGGGGAACGGTACGAAACTGAAATTAAAGTTTTCATGACTTACGTTTGTCTCGTAGTATAAAGATAATCAAAATTTAAATTTTTAATTCTTAACGGTATTTTTAAACCGTGGAAAACTGCGGATGAAATAAACTATACTTTATATCAATCCTTCGAGGTATGATAGGAAAGTATGCTCATGAAAACTGTATTTTCTTCCGTGATTGTGAATTCATTCATTGATTAACATTACAATTATTATACACCCACAAAATTGGAATTAAATTTAAACAAAATGGTGGCGACCTTAATATCAATGAAATTCCATGCCATAAAAAATCTGTTGCGTATTCTACACATATGTATTGTTCTACTCAAAAGCGTTTACCTCTGGTCCAAAATATTTTTCGATAACTGCATATACACAAAACACGAACAGAGTAGATTGTAAAGGAAATTAATCCACTCTGCACAAATAACTCCTATAATTAACTCATCCATTATTCTGTCCCAACTTACAAGTACACCATTATACGAGTTACCTCTTCCATGGTTGGCAAACTTTTTGGTAGCATTCGCCGCTTCCTAAAAAAATTTCTGCCATCGACCCTGTTCCTTGGCGATAATCGAAAACCGATTTCGACGAAGCGGACCAAACGCACGTCTGTTAATCTCAATAACGCTCGCGCCAAGCGGATACGAAGGCTCGTAAATCGGCACCCTCCTGCACAACATCCCCTTTCTCTCAGAAATTCATTCCCCCTCGGCTTGGCGCAAAATGTGTGCCGCGTTCACGTACCAGGGAAACACGACGACGAGGAACGATAACCGGATACGCCGCACACTATCATTCGCATTAACGGGATAGTAAAAGACGAAGTCTCGTACATAATTTAAATAATTAGTCAGGATGACCGTGATGTCGGCTGAGAAGCTCAGAGATATTAATATATAATGTGCAACTTTTTCGCAGATCATATATTGTTAGAGGTCTTGTAACACGAGGATTATGCAGGGTCTCCTGGAAACGGTAGCAGTCCGTCACAGGTGCGATACTTGTGATAATTCCAAGCAGGTTTATCGAAATTATCGGAAACGTCTTGATTAACGAGATATCGATGAATATAGGTAAAACTCTTAGAACCCGTTCACACGAGCCGGTTTTTTTACCGAATCGGTTATTTTCCCGGTTCGGTGTTTTCGGTTGGACTGTTCAGACGGTGTACGGTTTTTTTATCGCACGCAACCCTATGGTACGCGGTCTTCAGTTATTCAATGGTTTTCAGTATCACCCGTCTGCGTATATCTCAAAGCAGATGACAAGCGGCGTCGCGTCGTTGCGGTTTCGGTAAAAACACCGAATCGTCTGAACGCAGCGTATACAAATATACATTGCCACCGCGAACCGAATTGGACTTTTCACCGTATGACCGATTTCGGTTTGTAGTGACAAAACCGAATGACAAAATCGACCGAATCGCTCGTTTTGCCGTATCGGTTATTTTACCGTATCGTCTGAACGCGCCCATATAAATTACATTGCCACTGCATTATACGGCAAAATAACCGATACGGCAAAACGACCGATTCGGTATCGTGTGAACAGGCTCTTATACGGTAAAATAACCGATACGGGAAAACAACCGATTTGGTATCGTGTGAACGGGCTCTTAATAATCCTCGTAACCGCAATTCAAGCATCTCGTTATTCTAGTATTACAACGACACGAACTCATCGAACATCCCATAACGTTATCAGACTCTTTACATCAAGGTTACCCGACGTCGAATTCATTTCTTTCCCGGATCGCGTCGCGCCGGCGCGGCGAACGGACGACGATTGTAATACAAATTTTTGCATTTCGCTCGTGGTCTGGTACGGGGCAAAAATTACCTGGATATTATCCGGGGTTAAAGATCCGAGTAAAGACAATGGAGAAAGGTGCGGGAGATCACCGATCTCCCGCAACACCTTGCGTGTATCCACTTTGTCCGTTGTCTTCCTGGTTCGAAACGGGGACGCTGTACTCCGAGTAGATAACTTATGCCTCCACGATGAGAGGAAGAGGAAAAAAAGAATATACAACGGACGTCCGCAACCGACTGTGATGTGATCGGGATTTTATGCTTCGTGAGTAGCAGGCGTAATTATGTACAGTGGAAATAAAGTGGAGAAGTTGGTTATCGACGTATCTCGGGATCGCGTTCGTTATAAACTTGTGGGAAATTGACGTCGGCCGAGGGATAATAAATATTGATGTTTAGCTTTTATTGCAGATTTATTATATTCTTGTCTAATCATCGCACGGTAATCGTCAGCCCGAATCGCCGCTCTGCCATGTTTCCCCGACGAGCATCGGTGAGAATTTTAACTTAAACGCGCAACGTTATCACTGACAAAAAAAAAAAAGGGACGTTAATAATAATGCGGGGAAACGGGCGCGTAGATCGTGTCACCACCGCGGCAGTATATGTGCGTATAATACAGATTGTTCACGGATATCCCAACTTCACGTCGAACTACGTCGATTCGGCGCAACGGAGATACCCATCGACGCTATCCGACCTCGAATCTTCTCGTAAAGCTCGCCACGCGAAAATTATACTTCCCCGACTGTCCCGCACCGAACAGCGACAAAGTCAAAGGGACTCTCCCCCCCCCCCCCCTCCCTTCATCCCTTTCTCTGTCGCGCACAAACGAAAAAACGCATAAATTTATAGAGTAGCAAAGAGAAAGCGGGAGAAAGAGAACGGACGCCAACGCAGAAAACGGGGCATCGACGAACGCCAACGCTAGAGGAAGACGAGAAACGCATTGCTCTGGGGGTCTACGGTGAGACGGGTACGAGATCTATCGATACATAAACATCGATATCGGCGGTACAAATGACGGTATACGTGGGCGCTTTCGTGCAGTGCCGGCTGATACGCACGCACGTACACAGACGTAGCGATGGATATTCTACACGACGACGAACCACGAGAGCTTCGATGCAACCAACAGCGTTATCCTGAGCTCTGAACTACGCAGCTCGCTTCGAAACCGACGTTCTTCGTGCATGCCTCGCTCGACGAGTACGCCGTGCGCCCTGTAATCGCGATTCGCGCACTGTAATAATTATTGCTTTCGGCCTGTCATCAGCGGCGACATCTACGTACGACCACGGCACCGCCGGCGCATCGTTCGTCGTCGACGTCGACGTCGCCGCCGTCCTCCTCGACGTCGAACCCGCCAACGAAAGGGGGCCAACAGAAATAACTCTGACACGTACACGCAGCTTCCCGTGGCAATGGGGGGATCCGGGGAGGTGGGGGGCGGGGGTGGTGTTGAGGGGAGCACTCTCACACGGATGCGGGGAAAGCGAGCTCATCAGAAGCGCATTGTGCGACGGTGGTTTTATAATCTGCACACGGTCTAGTTACTCGTATCGAAGCCTTTTCTATTTTCAATTGGTAGCATGGCCCGGGGGCAGGGTTGCCACCGTTAACAGGGGGGGGGGGGGGTGGATTAGGTTCGTTTCGCACAGACCACTGCCCAATTACTGGCGTGGTATCGCGGTTGCCTTTTCGAATTAAAGTGTTTTTACGCCATTGCGTTAATCTTATCATTGGGACGGTATGGAAAACGTGACGATAATCGAATGCCGGGGTCGTTCGCGTCGAACGGTTGCTTTTGTATGGTAGAGTTGCGTGAAAGATCTGGAAAGATTCTGAATTATAAAACGTTAATCGTACGATTGCGACGCTTTGGAAAACGTGACGCGTGTCGTATGCCGTGGTCATTCGCGTTGGATGGTTGTTTTTGTACGATAGCGTTATTAGTGCACGATACAATTGCGTTTTTATGGACTGCTTATTTTATTTTAATACAACATTGATAAGAATCGTTTGGGCAGAAAGTACTCCGGTATAGAACTTTAGGATTGAGTGTTAATCTCGGCAGGAATTTATTGAAAATTCATGCTCTTTCGCGTACATTACCAAAAGATCGTTAAGATTGTAGGAAAGGTCTCCAATGTCTGTGCATTGCGCCTACAGATTCCGCGGTTTTGACGTTAACTCGCCGACGAGTGAGCGAGTGGCGAATTCGCTAGCCCATCATTTGACGCGTGGCGAACAAATTACCACCGATGTAACGCGCGAGGTTGACTTCTTAACCACTTCGAAGAACTCAAACGGCAACGATTCCCCCGTGCGTTAGTATGAGATAGAAGAAAGGTGAGCGGCTGGTGAACACAGAGCAAACTCGCGCTGTGCACCACGCTTAGAAGACACAATTTGTTCAATACTGGAAGTACCGATAATTTATTAATGTGTACCTATTTCTACCAGACCAACCGCAATGACTATTTATAAAAAACCTTACGCGAGAAAGACGTTTATCCGTACTTAACAAAATATGGATGTCATTAAGAAATATGTACATAATATTACAAATAATTAAAGATACACTTAGAGATACACTTTTATCATACTTAACCTTTCGATGGACGCGTGGCAGCACTGAGTGCTGCCAAGTTACATATGCTTACAGCCTACAATTATTTTTAGTTATTTTAGTTATTTATAGTTATTTTTATACATACAATATATATAGGAGGATGTATATATATAACTTTCTAAAATTGTTAACGTTACTAAAACGTCGCCGTAGCTGAACTATTCAGCGAACTCGACGATTGCACAATTTTTTTCAACGGCAGTGGTCGAAAAGTGGTCCAACGGTGGTCCCACCGAAACGACGACACGCGAGAGATTCTATCCACGACACGTCGGTACGAGCGTGCTGGGTAAATCGTTAACCCGTGCAACTGGGAATCCCAGTTAAAACGGGATAATTTTAATCGCGCGTCAAGCGAGGATTTTCGTTAGAACGCGTGTTTATCGGTTTACTATTATAGGAATTAATGCGGCCGGGGTTAAGTGGCGTCTCGAAAGTGGCAAACTCTCCCGAGTATCGTATTATGGTCGGTGATTTAGCCGACGCGTTAGCAGCTGGTAATATCTTCGCGACGGGACTCACGTATCTCACCGTCATCTTTACATCTCGCGTATTTCCATACAAGAGTGGCGGCATTTGAATATCCCCGTGGGTCCCTCCACCCCTCCCACCCCTCCCCACCACCACCCCAAGCGTCTCCTCTTCTCGCTCGAAACCAGACGGGCCTGCACGCCCGAGCGAATTACATACCCGACATCGGAGCGTGGCGATCTGATATCTCTCCTCGACCGATGTAACACCGCTGCGTGGAGGCGCAATGACTGGCGAAAATATAACAATTTTGACAGCGCGTCTAATTAACGTACCGTCGAATCTTCCCTTCCCCTCCCTCTCCCTCCTCCTCCTCCCGGAGAAGTCTCTATTGTTTGCCGCTGAATCTATTTACAAATATTTTTCAGCGACTCTGGGTGGGCGTTTGTCGTTTCCTTTTTTCTTTTTCTTTTTAATGGTTTGGAAACGTGCCGTGGTGGCACGGGTCTGATCGTAGTGGTTTCTTTTTTTTTCGTTTCTTTTTTGTGGGAACATTTGTGTTCCGCGATACCTCTGGTTCGTGGGTAATGGCCTCAGGGTACGGCACACGGATTCAATTGCATTACGTTCGGTAGGAGTATTTTGAGTCACGTGGGCAGTCAGCCGTTCGGAAGATCAGTCAATTAGATGGTAATTGAAACTTGCTAATTGCGAGCATTGTTACGAACGCGTCGCAGGGTGTACGATGCGGGGTTTATCATTACTATCGTTAAGGATAATTATTGTTGGTTATTATTTGGTTAATTAAGACTCTGACGAGAGCAGTTTTTCTCAGTAGCAAGAATTATGTCAAACAGTCTACTCGAATAATACGTACGGCGAGTGTAAAGAGTAATTGCACGGTTTGGTCGCTTTTTTTAATCACCTTACCACGGAATAGAACCTTTTCTCTTTTGTTTGAAGGTAAATCAGAAAAAAACTGAATAACACGCATAGCTTTTTTTGTATTAATGAATGTGTGCAAGAAGAGAAAAGGTCTAAATGACTTCTGGAGGAGCTGAAAAAAAAGTTCGGTAAAAAAAGTTGGCTGAATAGTTCTCATTACTGTCACGTAACCGACGTCGTTTCTCGAAAGACACTCGATTCCTTTCAGCTTCGCACGGTGCTTGACTAATTACCGGTTACATTAATGGGAAAACGTAACACGAATGTCTAACACGTCGAAACGGATCTTCTGTTTTTGTTTTTAGTCAAAATAATACGATGCAATATTGGTGTCAGAAGAAAGATTTCCGATATTAATTTTTTAAACCAAAGCTCTCTTATCTTCATTGTAAATTTCTATGATCATCTCTGTGCATATAACCCGTGACTGTATTTATTCCGTGTTTACACAATGCTTTTTTGGTAACGTAAATAATTGAAAACAAATATTGACATGTCACATATTTTCAAAAATGTATCGTTTAAGAGGAAATCTTTTTACGGGTAAATCGTCTTTCGCAAAAAAGTAACAACCAACATTTCTTGTCATTTGTCGAACAAAAGTTTCGTCGAAATTAAACATAATTACAATGAAACTTATGCAAAAATGAATAACAAACGTAGATAAGTTCTATGCCAGACCTACGCAGTACCATTGTGACATAAAGTTTATCTTTATTTATACTCAATTTCAATAACAATCTTTTTGGAAAATCTTCACGGTATCACGAAATTGGACCACTTTCCTTTAATAGCTAATTAACACAACAATTTGTCTATTCAATCGAACAAGATAAAACGAAAATAATTAAAAGAAGAGTTCCGACCGAACTGTACCGCGTTCTCTTCGTTTTTCTTCTTTCTCTCTTTTCTCTTCCTCTTCTCCGGCTGGGACGACCGGCAAGCCGGAGATGGACCGGTCGAGATAACGCCGCGAGGCCGGTAACTGCGGTAATTGTCGGTGATTAGAGGAGTCATAATTACCGGTCCACGTATAACGTTACCGAGTCCATTCATTCTCCGCTCGATTCCTCCGGTGGCTCTCTCTCTCTCTCTCTCTCCCTTTCTCTCTCGCTCTCCGGTTCATCGTTCAAACCTGCAGCCGCGGAGATTCGTTGATTTTTCACGGAATACAATGTACCTGATGTTTCGAAGATCGTTAAGGCGTGCGAGGCTTTTGATACTCCCATCTGACGCGTGATAAACATAAAACATTTGATGGATAATCATTACGATGTTAAGTGGCAAATATGAAATTGCATCAGAGGCGAAACTGTTTGCTTCGCGTTCAGCATGTAATTCCCTTGACAAGCCTTTGACATCTTGGAATATTTGAAAAATGCTTCAAAATAAAAATAGATAAGTTTTACGTTTAAAGAAGCTTTGTGGAAATTGTACAGGCCTTTGATTAAACTTTGTTACTAAAGATTTGTATACAAATTCAAAATAAATTTCGGTAAATTGCGTTTCTGAAAATTTGTGAAAAAATTGAAGATTGTATAGTTAGACAAGCTTTAAGTTTACAGAAATTTCTGTAAAAATGGAAAATGAGTCTCCCTTCCTGGCATCAGACAGAAAAAAGATGTTATCTTTCTCATGACAATGTTTATTTATATTAAATTTCTGTACAAATTTTCGTAAGAATAAAAAATAAATACTTTTATGTCAGCTTCGTTTCCCAAGAAAGTAAAATCTCGCAACTCTCTTATAACATAATAAATTTCAACAAAAATATTTTGACAATGTTAATTCGTAGTATCGCTGCATCGGTATACCGTAGGAGTACAAATGGAGTCGTTTCCCGATCATTAAAACAGGGAAATCAACGAAAACCGGAGTTCCCAATTCTGACATCGGGTATGCTCACGTATTCGAGACTCGATCCAGAGTCCCTTCGCAGACGAAAAAGGGTTGATACGCACCGCTACGGGATGCATCGCGACGTCACTTTAATTCCACAAGTTGGCCGGCTGCGTTATGCGTTCTCACGTGCAGAATGCGAGAACAATTAAAAGATACTTTAATAACACCTCGTCGAAGTTGCCTATTATGGCGCACGCTGGACGATCGCCCTGGCCCCGAAGGGCCGCAAAACTCTTTTTTTCATTCGAGACGCCCAAGTCTAACGCAAAAGATTTTTTAAGTGACGAGGGTACTCAGTCATATATCTCCCTCGTAGCTCTACGAAAGTTTCGACGTTTGAACGGCCCACGAAATTATATGGCCCCGAAGTCGTAGGCTCTCGGAGTTAAACTAGGAACACGCTCGTAACGTGCAACGCGTTAACGCGCGTTCGGCTGCAGCCGCGTCAAGCAACGCACAGACGTGTAACATATGCGCGTAACAAACACCGTGTTGCAACTATGTTGGAAATGTGTTGGTAACGTATGTGAGACGAAACAATACTAGTTGGTCTATTGGTGCATCGTGTTGCGCGTTGCGTGATACGCGAGTATGTTTAGGCCATGTACAGACGTGAAACATTCGCCAGTATCACACAACACACACCGCGATGCACCAGTAGACTAGTTAGGATTGTGTATTCTCACATACGTTAATAAAACGAAGTCGCAATAGGGTGGTTGTTACGCGCGTTAGTTTCAGGTAAACGTCGAAGTGCGTCGAAAGAACTGATGACGTGAAAATTTTTATTAAAAACAGTTTACACGAACATCGAAAATCATAAAACGTGTTAAAGAGTAAAACGTATTTCCACTTTTGGTATATTTCCTCTAGAAATATCACGGGTTTACAAGGTTTCCTCGGGTTGCCCGCGGTACGTTAACTCGTTTCCGTACGAAAAGTGTGAACGCGTTACGTGTTTCTACCTTCAACCGTATTCTGAACCAGATTCTAAAGCTGGGGCTTAGATTAGACTACGCCATGGGCGACCGAACGTGTCCGCAACACGGGCGTCGTGCCGCATTCGATTTCTAGACTTTGGATCAGCGACCATAGAAGCGCTAGGATGTCGATACTTGTAACATGCAACGTGTCAACGCGCGATCAGGTTTCAAGAAATAAAACGCGCAAGTCGGCTATTCGTACGCGTAACACGTCTGCTCAAAACACACGCGTAACGTGTCACGCTTTACCACGTTCCTCCATGCAACGCCATTTAAAAAATCTTGAATTTCTATGTTGCGTTGGATATTGCGTTGCGACGTTGATCGAGCTTTTGCCTCCTGTACAAAGTTTTGTGCGGTAATCGGAAAAAGCAAGCGAAACTTAGGACGATCGCATGGCAGGACAAACGCATAACTCGTAACACGTCTGAGACACACGCGAATTAGTAGTGACGCGTTGCGCGTTCCTAGTTTTATAGACGCGTCACAGTTGTAAATAGATGCAATGCCACGCGTTTTATAATCTTCCGCGTGTGACGACGTGTCGCGCGGTAACGAGTTGCGTGTTACTACCAGAAGCAAAACAACATTACGAAACACCAAGTCTATGTAAAGATCGGCGGGATACGTACGAGACCCGCCTGGTGGCTCGACGCGCGTCACGTAATTACCGAAATTATAAGGTGCATTCCTTTACACTTCGGCGAGTTAAAGATGGACTCGGCACCTACTGCAGAAAAGTGCAATTATCGGCATAACCATCGGAATATCGAAGTTGAGTCGACGGTACGTGTCAATGATACCACTCAATTTCCGCGATAATTAGAGCCGATACGCGAGAGTACATGCCGGCTACATCCTCGCGAGGGTCGACCTAATTAGTTATCGATCTTCTCCATAGATATGCCTACCCATTAACTCCTATACCTTCTATAATCGTGCCCGATGCACCTTGGATAAAGTGCCAGCTCGTAACTCGAGTGCTTTAGCATCTCAATTATCGATATCATCGTTCTCTATTATCAATCACTTTTAGTATGACTAGCCAGAGATCTTTCCTACGTGTTTAAAAAAGAACAAAACGCTACTTAAACAAACTTGACGATTGCGCAATGACTCGCGAGGCAGCGAAGGAAAAAGTGACTCCTATCGAAACTCGAATTGAAACTACCCTAGTAGCACAAAAATATTAGTTAAATATTTTTTTCTAATATTGGTTAAATATTTTTTTTAAGACACTTTTTAAGATGGAAACAATATTACATCGAAATATTGCATACATATATAACAACTGAAAAATAAATATTTTTAAAATATTAGATAAATATTCAGAGAATATTTTTTTTTAAATATTAGATAAATATTCGGAGAATATTTTTTTTTAAATATTAGTTAAATATTTTTTTTAAGACACTTTTTAAGATGGGAACAATATTGCATCGAAATATTGCATACATATATAAGAAATGTAAAATAGATATTTGAAAAATATGAATTAAATATTCAATTAATATTAAATAGTCTTCAAATTAACCAAAAAAGGTTGCAACAAATGTTTAGAACTGACCGAACCAGTTTTTTTTAAATACATTTTTCCCTGTTCTCGCACGCGTCTCTGGATCAGACCCATGCAATTCACAAATTTTTAATTGGTATCACTTTTTTTATTTTCTGCTGCTGTATGCGAGACGGGGTTCGAACTCGGGACATCGGGGTGGTTTGGACTTGCGTTTCTTCAACGAGCCATTTCTGTAAACTGTTTTTTTTTGTATACTACTTTTCGTAGAGGTTCAAATAATTCCAAACAATATTTCATGTCATTAAAAGAGATAAGAATCTTTAAAACAATTTTTATAAATTAGTAATTTTTTTAATTGAGCAGTGAATATAATATTATTCGATTGGTCGATCAGTTTCAGAGATATATCATTTCAACCAGGTGAAAAAAAGTTTCCGAATAAACGCGTCTGAATAATTAAGTTTCGAGTAGTACAGGCATGCTCCACGGTGTCTGATCTGTTAAAATCTTTATAACTTCGGAAATACTTCGAGTTTCTTTACAAAAATGTAATAAAAAAGAGTTTAACAAATAAACAGCGTATACTCTTGAACATATTTAAAATACAAACATGAAGGAAAAATTATGTAGTTTTTAGGGTACGGGTCATTCCGCGTCAAGTGGGACACTTTTTACAGACATGTTCGAGAACTTTGATGAATTTTTGTGACCATGTAGTGTTCGCGGAGAAAAAAGTTTGATTAAAAAAAAAACTTCGAATTTTTGAAAACTGTTTGAGTTATAGCCTCTCAAACTTTCAGGTAAGATTATTTTTAAAAATTCATATCTCCTAAACTACTAACAATATCGCATTCCGGCAAATTCGGTTGCATTCGTAAAAGTTCAAGCTTTCAGTAAAAAAATTCATAATTCTTGGATAACGTTTATAAACATTGAAAGAGTTTGTTTAAAACATATAAATTGGCGTAAAAAAGAAGGCCCTTCGCTATTTTTTTCATTATTTTTTTACAACAACTCTGAAGCCTCCTCTAAAGAATGAAACAAGAATCACGGTGGCCTCGGTCTTAGTTTTTGAGATATCATTTTTTATTCACCAGCGCGCACCAATAACGCGCGCCACGCCGACTGTTAGCAGCGCATTAAGGTCTCTGCACACATAGCCGTAACGGCCCGGCGCCGGCCGAAAATTGTAAAGCCGCTGGCATCGTAAAAGATCTTCCTCTATAGGGTTTCAATGGCCCTGTCCCCACTCATCAACAGCGCCATGCCAGCGGCCTTACAATTTTCGGCCGGCGCCGGGCCGTTACGGCTATGTGTGCGGAGACCTTAACTCGTACGTTCGGTCTCGGTAGTAGTTCGCGGCGCACAAAATTTATCATAAATCCTACAGTCCACGTCCAAATTGATTGCTGCTTTTTGTGCAATAGTACCAAAGCCTTGTCCAACGACTGGTGTAAAGATCAGAGTGGCCATTTTAATATTTTCTAAGTTATGGCTCTTAATTCACCGTCTCATTGCACCTCTTGCGCGGCAATTCGTATGGCAGTTCACTGGCAAAATAATTAAAAAAATTTACCATTAAACTCGCACTAAAAATATAGAACAACCAAATCAATAAATACATGTTTTCTCTCAGTGTTTCCCGGATAAATCCTATCAAGTTTCTGTTACGCGGCATAGAAAACATCTGCACCGCACCGTTAAAAACGTACAAAGATATAATAGCTAAAATCATTTGCAATCCGCCGCAAGCAAAATGCTATCTAGGAAAATGTTGTAAATGTCCCGGGACAACATATTTAATGCATTACTTACAAGAGGTTTTCGATTCAAATAGCTATGATACTATTACCCATAAACAGTGGTGCTCGACAGATCGGACAAAATTGATTACCGAATCCACACCTTCAACCGCGTTTCTTGAAAATTCATATTGTTATCTTCTTCTGTACAATTCCACAAATTACACGATATATAATAATCATTACTGAAAACTGCATAATGCATGCAAACACGTTTTTAACGTGGCCTAATGCCGGTCTCCAGCCCAGGAAACACCAAGAGAAAACATGTATTTATTGATTGGCCTGTTCTATATTTTTAGTGCGAGTTTAATGTTAAATTTTTTTAATTATTTTGCCAGTGAACTGCCATACGAATTGCCGCGCAAGAGGTGCAATGAGGCGGTGAATTAAGAGCCATAACTTAGAAAATATTAAAATGGCCACTCTGATCTTTGCATCAGTCGTTGGACAAGGCTTTGGTACTATTGCACAAAAAGCAGCAATCAATTTGGACGTGGACTGTAGGATTTATGATAAATTTTGTGCGCCGCGAACTACTACCGAGACCGAACGTACGAGTATTGCGCTGCTAACAGTCGGCGTGGCGCGCGTAATTGGTGCGCGTTGGTGAATAAAAAATGATATCTCAAAAACTAAGACCGAGGCCACCGTGATTCTTGTTTCATTCTTTAGAGGAGGCTTCAGAGTTGTTGTAAAAAAATAATGAAAAAAATAGCGAATGGCCATTTTTTTTACACCAATTTATATGTTTTAAACAAACTTTTTCAATGTTTATAAACGTTATCCAACAATTATGAATTTTTTTATTGAAAGCTTGAACTTTTACGAATGCAACCGAATTTGCCGGAATGCGATATTGTTAGTAGTTTAGGAGATATGAATTTTAAAAAATAATCTTACCTGAAAGTTTGAGAGGTTGTAACTCAAAAAGTTTTCAAAAATTCGAATTTTTTTTTACCCAAACTTTTTTCTCCGCGAACACTACATGGTCACAAAAATTCATCAAAGTTCTCGAACATGTCTGTAAAAAGTGTCTCACTTGACGCGGAATGACCCGTATTCCACTCTTAAGGGATTACGCTACCCTGAAATTTTCGGAAATTTGGATTTTTTTTTAGCTTTCTTGAAGTTTTCATTTTCGAACTATTAAAAAAAAATTTTTTTATCTGTTTGCCCCAAAACAGAAATTGAAGGAACAGAAAGTTGAAGCTTAAAACTTGAATTATAAACAAATAGGTAAGCGTATCGAAAAAATCCTATGGTATATATCTTATTGTTAGATAATCTTATATGTGTATCCAAATTTGAAATAAATCAGACAAACGGTTTTGGAGATTTTTGTACAATTTTAATCTCTAAACCGCATCTCTTTCTCAAGCTCCTCATTTCTCGAGATCTTGTTTATTATAATTATATTTTCTACCGCTTTTCTCATATTATACATAGTATGCACACTTCCCATTATTCTTATACAACAACTATTTCCTTCACCACATAATTACTTTACTGCAATGCCATCGAGCTCAATTTACTTTACAACTAATTTCAGATTCGCTCTGCCACATGGGTGAATGATTACAAAACAAATACAAAATTTAACGAATATTTGAAAAAGATATTTCTTTTTGTATCTGAAATAAATATTTGTTGAATATTTGAAAAAGACATTTCTTTATGTATCTGAAATAAATATTTGATGAATATTTGAAAAAGATATTTCTTTCTGTGTCTGAAATAAATATTTGTTGAATATTTGAAAAAGACATTTCTTTTTGTATCTGAAATAAATATTTGATGAATATTTGAAAAAGATATTTCTTTTTGTATCTGAAATAAATATTTGATGAATATTTGAAAAAGATATTTTTTTCTGAATCTCAAATAAATATTTTATGAATATTCCTCAAAAATGTTTTTTTCTGAATCTCAAATAAATATTTTATGAATATTCCTAAAAAATATTTTTTTCTAAATCTCAAATACATATTTTATGAATATTCCTAAAAAATGTTTTTTTCTGAATCTCAAATAAATATTTGATAAATATTTGGAAAAAAATATTTATTTAGGAATCTCAAATACATGTTTTATAAATGTTTGAAAAAAATATTTCTTTTTGAATATGAAATAAATATTACATTAATATTTAAAAAAATATATTTTTTTCTGAATATCAAATAAATATTATATGTACATTTAAATATTAAAAAGAGATCCAAATATCTATCTGATATTGGAAAAATATTTTTTCAGTATATTGTGCTACTAGGGTAGAGTCGTTATCGTGGAGTGCGTTAGACATTTCAACTCTGATAGACTAAAGTATGAATAGGAATATTTATTTTACGTTGAAGCTACGTCAAATATTTTCTTCATGTTTATTAGGAAAGATAGATATCAAGGAATTATTTCAAACCGGATATGTTCTTTACAGGATATTTAACAAACGTTTCTTTTGAACTTTTAACGTTTGCCGTGGACATCGTTTGGTATTCGATATTTCAATATTTCGATATTTGAGACAATAAGGAAATGATCGATACCACCGATCTCTATTATCGATTACTCTCGGTATCATTTTACAAAAACAATTTTTACGCGACCAAAAAAACCCTTAAACAAAAATGAACAGTTACGTCGTAACCTAAGTAGGGACATTGAGGTATAACCGACACTAATAAAGTTTCGATACTTTTAATCTATATCTACGCAGTATCGATATAAATGTAGTGGAATCAATTCTACACATACTAAGACTCCCACCGGGGGCATTGCGATGCAACTGATACCGGTAAAGTATCGATAATTTTCCCTTCGATACCGTATCGCCCACTCAGTCTCGATACTTTTATTCGATACCGGTATCAAAGAAAAGTATCCGTACCGCGTTCTTAAACGTACCACGCAACGCTCGACGAGCCAAGAGGGGCAGCAAACCCACGTATCGAAAATCAAACTGGAACGTGGCAAAAATTCACTGGTTGGAGCAGAATAAAGTCATAATCGTGGATCGCTGAAAAAGGGTCACAGCCAATCATAATCGCGAAAGGGGCTACATAGGTGTGTTCGGTACAGGTGATATCAAGCAATTTTCTCGATAATTAGATACGATATAGGCGCGAGAGAAAGAGGGGGAGGGGGATCAGAACGTGCCAAGCCTCGCTGATGCAAAGATCACGTATACTCGTACAACCCAACCTGGCCGAGTATTATACGCATGAGACGTGTACTGTGCCGTCGCGAGAGCAAAGTAGGATTTTCCATGGTACCGTCTATCGGACGAATTACGGGAAGCTGTTAGCGGTAGTGAACGCGAGACACACCGGGTATAAGGGCGCGTCGTTATCGTCGATGGTCAAGCGATAAGGACACGGCATATCATAGGCAGCTGTTTCATCCTACGAGAATTCTCCCTGTCCAGGATACGTTAGCTTTTATCCGGCGCGCCCAGCTGTTGACTAGTTGGGTAGCTTCGACGGCAGTCCTTTGGGCTTGCGAACGCGATGGAAACTTTTCATCGGTGAACACGGCCGATCGTCAACTTCGTTCAACGCTCGTCCTTTGAACCTTTCGCGACGGGCCGGTTCTTCTGCGCTGCACTCTGACTGTACGGGCCGCCGCGCCGAAAGTGTCCGCGGTGCGCGGGACTGATTTGGCGATTGGTGTGCCGATACATATTGTTGAGGTGTCTCGTCCGTGAGAAACAAACGATGCAAAACAAAAGACTGATGCTACAGTCAAGAGAAAGATACTCTATGTAGAATAACTTCAATCACTCGACGTATGTGCGGCATTTAATGGAGGACGACTATAATCGCCCGTAGAATCTGAGTGGCACTTCATTGAGGACGACTACGATCGCCCGTAGTATCTGAATGGCGCTTTATTTAGGACGACTATCGTCCGTAGTAGCGAAAGGGTTAATGCTTTCGACACTGGCGACGAATATAGTCGTCCGTCGTGGGAACCTGGCTGTGATCTGGCGATGGCTACCAAGTAACAAGGTCTTGCCTCCGGCCAAGTACAAATATGCGAGAATTAGAACTTGTATCTTTTAATGTATATCAAGGAGGTCTAAGTGACTTCGCGTTCGCGCTTCTTTATTGCCGACTAAAGCACCGCGGTTGTCAAACCGATCGGACGCATCGCTCTAACTGACGCGCATCGATAAACTTGAATGTGCTGAGTTCGGCAGGGTCTTGGTACATCGTCAGTCGTCCACAGTGGTCAAATATCAGGAGACAAGGTCTTGTCTCGGGCCAAGTACAACTTAATGGGACTATCCAAAATGGAATCCGATCAATGCGATCGCGTTGCGCGGGACTCGAACGGTTACCGGATAATCCTTCTCATACTAGCGACGACTATAGTCCTCCGTCGTTGAACCATAGTTGTTATCTCTTTGGTCACTTGTAGATATTTTGTTGTCCGTCCATCCACCGTACTCTGCGTATATCACGGTAAATGAAAAAAGATACGCACAAAACTTTGGAAAGACATAGAAATAAACTTTTATTAATTCGAAATAAGATGGCATTTGCAAAAATTTATAATTATTGCAGAATAGAGAAATACCGATTAAGACCCTAATATACGTCGAGTATTGTAGACGGTCGGACACTTATGCGATCGAGTGTTTCGATAATGGCATGATTTGAGTGGCTCTCGGTTCCAAAATTAATTCAAAGTTCATTCATTCAAGCGACGTTTGCGTCGTAGCTCCCCTGTTCGGTGACACCGTATTCGTGACAAAACTGTCCGTTCGACGAAGGCATAGTGATCAAAGATGTAGCCATATCGAAAGGATTAGAGCGGGTAGATGAAAGGACGATCGCTACATTTACGCTCGGTCAAACTGAATAATCCGAACGGACACGTAGGACGAAGTAGTTACGTACCACAAAATTATTTTCCGCAATCATTTCCCCACCCGGCGAATCATCGTAGCGAAACTTACGCGCGTAACGTCCCAACGATTCGACGTATTACGATAATCTGGCACGTTTATCGAAGCAATTCTTGTCCACTAATAGCGTCGTTTAAGCGAACTCGCCTGGAGCTTGAACGGGGGGGGACAGTGGTGGAGAGTACAAGAGCGAGAAAGAAGAGAGATAGTGACCCGTGACGTCAATGGTACATACTCGCAAGACCGTCTGGTTTATGACCCGGGGAGGTATATACCGGAGGTAGGAGAGGAAGAATGGAAAGGAGCGGGGAAAAAGAAACGAAACGACGAGCGAGGAAGAGGAAGACGAAGAGGAAGACGAAGAGGAAGACGAAGACGAAGACGAAGACGAAAACGGCGGAGGAGAGGTAAGAAGCGAAAGGCGCGAGAAGGGGAAGCATTATCCTCCCACGCGGCCTGGGACGGACCTCGAAATTCCGCAGATAAAATCGCCCGCTCGCTCGGCCCGGCCAATATATTCATAATGGCCGTCTCTCCTCTCTCGGCTCTATTGCGAATCTGATCTACGCATATTTCGGTGAACGATCGACCGTCGCGCTTGCTCCTCGCCACGGCGAGCCGACGCGGCGGAACGGTTTTTCAGGGATCGATATTCGCGGAACGATCGAGCCAAGGGAGGGCGAGTGACGGAGATTTAACGAGCGAGGGGATTCGATGCTCCCTCGAATCTCTTCCACGTGGCGCAACATCCACTCGCGAGGCGAGAGGAACGCAAACGTTAACGTAAACGTTAGAATGCGAGTCGATGTGGAGGGAGATACGGCGTAAGTAAACATAGGTTTAAAAAAGCTTCGATCGGACGATTGTTCGAGGTCCGCCGGTTTCCGCATGGAAGGTGGCAGCGCGGAATCGCGGAATCGCAGCCGCAGCCGCGTAGAGACCTTTCGAAAGGAAAATGGGATCAGATAGCAGCGCGGCCGTTTAGTATGCAGCGATGCATTCATATCAATCGAGGCATGCATATGCAACGCCTCGTCCACGCTTTGCCGGTGCTCGCTTGACGCGTGTGCGCGGAGAAGAGAGAGAGATGGATGCCGACGCATAAATTTCGTGCGTGTAGGCATGCGTTACCGTGCGATTCTTAATTGCCGTTGGCAGAAATAGCTAACCGAAAGTCCATAATTCGGACGATCCTGATTGTTTGGTTGGGAGGGCTTGGGCACTTCCGCGCGGGACACCGTTTGCCATGCAATAATCGCCTATATCTTTTTGGTGTAAACGCCGAACGTATACGTCATGCGCGTGTTAAGGGAAAATCAGAGCAAGTGAATGTGAATCGGGTTGATTCGTTATAACATGTGAAAATTGCATTCGCGGAGCACCGTGTTACGATAAACACGGTTTGTGAAAACAAATTTTATTGATACAAAAGGCAATAAATGTATGTTTACGTTCTAAATTATTTTATTTGCATGTAACGATAAATTGGATTAAATAGAATATAAAAATTAATTGAATTAAATTTAACATATAAATCAATTCAAAAACTAAATAATTTCATTGAATATAAAAATCTGTTTCATTCAAGGAAATCCGAAAAAGACACAAGGTCTAGTCTCGCGTACTTGTACTTCGCCCGAGACAAGACCTTGTCTCTGGATTCCTGCGTTTTATTATTTGACGCGTTGCACGAGGAGTCGCGTTATACGAAAATGGTAGTCGCGATATCTTTGTTGCATCATAACAACTCGCGTCATACGCGAGGCTAACGTATTGGTATTGGCGTGAATCGCGTTTCACGTTAATCGGCGTTTCGACGATCGACGTTACGCTTTACGGTTCTTCGAATCGAACTCCGCGCGTACGTGGAACGTCATAAAATTCCGTTGGCGGTTTGTCGTGGAGTTCGGCGAGAACTCGAAGAAGCACACGCTCGGCACGCAACGGCAAACTGCGACATCCTGCATCGCTCGCGGCCGTAATTATGTCGTAAGTATTTCCGCGAAATATTGCGTGCGGGACAATTTTCCAGTGCGTTCCTCTCTACAATTCCTCGGGTCAATGGTAAGGAGTTTGCATGAAATGCACCGTTGAATATTTTACATCGACCAAGTTACCGGGAAAATTTAACTCCGTCTTCTATGGCGGAATCGTGGAAAAATTTTTTTTTTCCCAGAACGAATGGAAAAAAAGAAACAGAGCCTCTTCCGAAAGAACGAGAAAAGCGTGAGAGGCAGAATTGTGTTTGTTCGAACATGTCGAGTAACGAGACGGTTTGGTTAATAAAATATCGTTAATAAAGTATTCCGGCATGCGATTTCAAGGTTTATTTTAGAAGTTGACTAAGTTTGGCGTACATACGAGGTGCGAAAAATTCGTACTGATCTATAACGACTTACACCGGTGGCGAAGTAAGACAGGTGGGAACGAGTCGGAACGAATAAAATCATACGATCACAGTCAAATTCGTTGTCTATGGTACGACGCGAGGTTGTGCATCAGTTTTACAAACCCCCCAACTCCCGACATTATTATTTAGGCTTTTATGTTAAAACAAAAATCATTTTTCGAGAAACCTTTGCAATATTTTACCTTATTGCGGTTACGGTGCTACGTCCGCACGAGGTGGTTCTAGATCCCGCATATTTTTAATTTTTTTAGAATTAGGATATATCTTACAAATTAATAAAAAAAAAACATTTCTCCGCAAATTACAACGATTCTCGACCAACTAACTGCGGATGTTTATACAAAGTACTCTTCCGTACTCATTGTCAAACGAATCGTATCTTTCATATGAATTATTTTAATTATCTACTGCCTTTCGTATCATTCGATACTTCGGATAATAGAAATTTGGCAACGAATTTAATAATCAGAACATCAGTCCACCGCAGATATCGTCGGAGAAACCAAACGCGTATACGCTAAAACATCGGTAGCAAATTATTACTCCACAATCGCCTAATGTCTTTGACTTATATCCGGCGATTCGTTTCTCATCTTTTCTTTTTCGGCCGAGAGCCACGCGCAGCCGGAAACGAGGCGATTTCCGCGATAACGAAAATTCGTGCACCTTTATTCAAATACCGTGCCGCGGCTCTTAGTCGACGAAGCGTGCTGTATCATTCTTGCCTTGGCATGAATATTCACGGAGAGTAGCTCGTATATGTATAAATATACGCCCGGCGTTCCGCATAGTTAAATGCCAAGTAGCACCGCTTTCTTACACCGAAGACCAGGGATCTGATTAACGACGAGTGAACCGGCTAATTGGAAATAAGTGCACTATGAAAAAAGAAGAATAATTACGAGGAGGTTCGAACGACGACGGTCGGAGGTTTTACGATATTACGCGACGGCTAATTGCGAAATAAATTGACGTTAGAAAAGAAGAGACCTCCGTTGCGATCAATGGAGGATCGAATCGATCGAATAACCTTCCAAAGAGATTTAATCTCGTTACAAGGAACAAATGTAATGAGGTCAGAATTGTCCCAAAGTTGTTTTAATTGGTTCCTTAAACGATATACAGCGCTGTAGACGATATAGTGATGTCAATTTGATCGAATAGCCTTTCAAAGAGATTTAATATTGTTAAGCTTTAACGAATGGCAGAATTGTCCCAAAGTTTTTTAATACATTTGTGTATCGATAAACAGCACTGTATATGTTATCGGTGCGCTGCTAAATTTAAGCAAATTCGTATTGTGATGGGAGGTCGATAAAGAAGCGGGGCTGGATCAGAATTTTTGTTTCGTTATTGAAGGGCTTTAAAAATTTGCTTTTAGATACCTTACATTTTGCATTAAACGTACGGATTATTATTTAATTTAAATGTCGTGTATACGAGTATATTAAATACTTCACGCATACTTAACGTGTTTATTTAAAATATCAGCGTAAATATCTATATGTATTATCATTATTTCTGTCTTACTCCGATTTAAGGCGTTAAGATATTTTAGTGAATTCTATTTAGGAAAAACTAGTCGGAAAAGCTTACTTACTCTGACAACAATGAGCTTCAAACTGGTTAACCATCCCCGAATGGGTATCCAATGACTACGTTTCTTAAATGGAAAGACACATGGCACTTACCGGCTGAAACATGAACCAAAGAAAAGTTTAAATATCGCTTCCGAAACTTTCTACGATTATACATGGTTAGACACTCAAAACAGGCTTAAAGTATCAAAGTGAGAAGAAGACGCGTCTCCCGTTAACAAACTTTTGTTTAATTGCGTTTAATACTGTTGTTCATTATCAAATGACTCCCATTGCCAAGAATGTGGGAGTTATTTACCAGGTCTGTTTTAAGTATCTTACCTTATACATAGACATAATTGATTCCACATAAATATATTTACACCAACGATTAACTATGTACAATGCGAATCCTGATATTTAAAAAAAAGCGTAAAGTCTGGTGTTTTGTGTTTTCCGCCATCGAGCCACTCCGTCACAAATGAAAATGATCACTTAATTAATCGTAAGTTGTATCTATAATTATTGAATTGAAATTAATAAATCTTACTTTTCTTCAATAAATAGACTGTTACTGACAGGCACTTGGCTGTCGGGCGCTGATATGCATGTTTTTAAATTTTTTAAAGTAGAAATTGTATTCGAGCCTTTGATATGAGCGGTTGTGTTTCCGTACAATAAACGTTCTTCTTTCTATAAAATGCCTAATCTCCGTTCGGGTTCGCGTAACGTCTGGGACTATACTTTAAATTACTCGAATTCTAATTCTGAACTATATGGTCATTTTTTCCACGAACAAACCACATATTTGCTGGTAACAAGCTGTCTAATGGGTCATCCAAGTGTGCGCCACCGGTGGTACACGCCAGCATATCAGCGCTAAATAAAATCTGTCCAAATTTCACACAACGTATTTCACCGAATAATAAGAGAGAACCAGCTTGGAATTATTCCAAACATCGCGTTTTTAACGGGCTACCACAATTTTATGGGACACCCTTTACATTATATCGCGAAACGGTAAAATCTATCGCAATTGTAACTTCGACTATGTTTCCATCAATCGGAGGACACCGATAAATTAAAAGCGATCTAGCAACACGAATCGAATGATAGCCGAAGCCTTCCCCAAGTCCGAACGCACGATCTCGTTAGATTAAATAGGGCAATACAAATTTGGTGGACTTAGATCTGACAGATGCGTTCGATTAACTTTTGGCATCTAAATCCAAAAATGATCCCAGTTTTTGTCTACCACGTCAACTTTTTAAGCTACAGGATACCCTTTTTTTCACCAAAATTCATGCAAGATGTGCATACAAAGGGGGTGGAGGCTAAATTTAAAATCGAACGATGATTCCTTGGTGTACAGACTTCAATCTTTAAAATGAAAAAGATCTTTCAGATGTCACAATTTTTCGCAGAGTTATGCTTAATTTAATTTGGGCAAATTTCATTCACATAGCGGAGAGTAGTCACACTAAAAAAAGTTGTGGAGAAAAAACTTGACGTGATAGAAGAAAACAAAAAACAGTTTTGAAATCAGTATACCGATTTAACTTTAAAACGCCTGAGAAATTAAATTCAACAAAAACTAAATAAAAAAATTGTTTCCCGGTGTCATAGAATCTCTTCGCCTCCAATTCGGAGGAAAAACCTGCTTCGAATTATCCCAAGTAACGCGCCATTAACGGACTACCACCGTTTATGCGGCACCCTCTATAAATACGTAAGTCACGATTTATCATAAGAATCCCAAGTTTCTTCTGCCCTCGCGTAAGATTATCCCGAGCGACAGTAGGCCAGTTAAAATTAAACATCCATAAAGGTTTGGAGTCGCGCCGATTTGAAACGCTAACGCACGAACCCTTTGCGATATTTTTCCACTCCCAAGCCGAGTATCGCGAAAGCTCGTTCGTCAGGGACGAGTGGAAGGTAAAGGCAGGGTGGATGGCGGGGGCTGGGGCGAAGGGGCCGAAGGGGGCAGGGGGGAGGGACAAGCCCCGACGTGTACGTATGTGCCTGTATGTAGGTTTGTGCGCGTGCGCGCACGCGTACGAGAAGGTGTGCGCGTTCGAGGGTACGGTGCGCGTAAAATGTACACAGGCGCGGCACGATGCGCCTGGTAAGAGGAAGACGTGATCGATGCCCGTGGGATGCGAGGGCGTTTCTGGTGCGGGAGGCGCCCGAGACAAATGGACGTCGCGCGTCTCCCGACCACGCCTTCCCGCGGGAGAAGAAACTCCGTTGCGTGTACTCTTGCCCTTGCCACGGATTCGGGATGCCCTTCTTGGAGCCCCGCGCACCCCGTCCCGCCGCTCCCAATTCGGGGTGGAAGAATCCTAAAGTGCGCCCGGGGTTGGGGGTGGGTGGAGGGGAGTCGCGCGACTTTTAGCCCAACGCTACTCGAATGTCCCTCCGGGGATGAATCTCGTGCAATAATTCCTTGGGCTTTATTTCCGTGAGACGGCGATGGTAGGTTTTTTCTTCGGTTCCCTGCAAGGACCATCGACTCACCGGGGACGAATGCGATTTTCACTGGAGAAAATTTCACGTAGTTTAGGGGCGCCCTTTAAACGATCGGGGCGAGCACCCCTCGCAGTTTTAAAGTGCCGCGCCTGGAGACGAGTGGCTGGACCGTTCGAGTGCTTTCAAGCTGGAGAACAATTCACGAAGTTCCGGGGAAGCAGTTCGCGTAATGGCTCTCGAGACGTAAAATTAATGCGGAGTTTATTTCTTTATCGCAAACACGTCCGCGGCGTCAGCGCGGAGTAGCGCGGGTATAAGAGCCAGAGCTGCGCGGTTTAAACACCTGCCCGTAGAATGACATAATGACGGCCGTACCTTTGACGGCGATCGTAGATCGCCGCAAATAGGTGTAAACGTCCGCGACACGTTGCTTTCCGCGGACCATGCGTCTAAACATAGAGCGGCTCGTTATTCCGACGCGATGCGAGTCTCGGTTTTTCTTTTGCCCGGAGAGCCAACCAGCGCCGCGCACCGCGGCGGGCCTATAAATAATACGGGCCGCTGTACGAGCTCAGGAAAAAATGGTAGCGATGGAAGGAGGCACGCGCGCGCGCGCCCGCGTCGACGCAAAAGGCGCACGATATTTAAATTCAACCGAGGCACAACGAGGTACAAACAAGACGAACGCCGATAAATATTCAACGAGCCTTCGGAAGTGAACTCGGATGGTCGCCATCCCCGAGGGTATATCCAGTCGATTCCTCGGCTTTTGCACCTGCGACTCTCGCACCGTAGCGTTGACGATCGCCGGTGGTATCTGCGGATACGACGTTTATCAATTTCAGAGGACATTCAAACGATTGTAAAGATTTCCAGTGGGCTGCGACATAAGGTCGTAGTTTCATTCTGTCCAGGTAGGCATTTGTGATTTATACGGACGTCGAGTGGAAGTTGTTGTGAAACTCGCGTTAACCCTGTTCAAATGGGACATATCAAATTTCTACGATTGTCTAGTGAGACTTTACTCGTGATCGTATTTTCGCTCTGTCTAAGTAGCCATGTAAAATTGAAACAGATATCGAGTAAGATCCGTCCTTACGAAACGTTCGCTCTTGCCAAATAAGATATTCCAGATGTATGCGGATTTGAATCATCACCAGCTTGGTGAACGCACGTTCGCTAAATCTAAGAACGACAATCGAAATTTGTACGAATTTTTAGCTTGACTCGAATCATGGAAATGCGTTTGTCCCGTACAAGTAGGATATTTCAAGTTTCTACAGATTTCAAATAGGACCAGGCTCGTTGAACGTCAATAACGAGCTGTTCACTGTACCCAAGTAGAACATTACATTTTTATAAATCTTAAGCATCGCCTGATCTTCCGGAACGCATAATATGCGGTAACATATGTTAACCCTGCCCAAATAGGGCATTTCAAATTTCTATAGACTTTGGGTACAACCTGTTGTTAAGGGCGTACATACGTTTCTGGGCAACAATAGGTAAAGCATTAGAAATGTCTATAGATTTAAAAGATCACCTAGCTTCCCACAAATACGTTTACCTTTCCCAAATAGTCGATTTGAAACTTTCACCGAATTTAAGAAAAATTGGCCACCAGAATAAAACATTTACGCGGTGAATTCATGTATGGCAGAGAATATTTGGAATTGGAATAAGATTCTTGTGCTTCGACAACACACAATGCTATTAACAACAGCGAATACTTGAAACTAGGTCTTATGCCAAATAAAGTTCTTTTTTGTTTTCTTTTTTAACAGGAGTAATATTACCCGAATAAAGAACAACATAAAAAGCCTGCGCTAAGATTTTAGGTTTTGGTACAAGGCTAATAACGTAGGCCATAATTAACATAGACGTGGATGTTCGATCAATAGGATCGAGGTGTGCGTGCTGTCGTCATAGGGGACGACAAGGGTGGGTTGGTATTCAGAATTCTCGCTGATATCGATCGTCAATCCCGAGACAGGGGACGCTTCGTCGGAGGAACACCGTTAATTACTTCCGTCCTCGCGAAACGTGTCGCTATTAAAATCAAGGCAGGAGAGTCTCGACAGCGGAGCCCTTCAAAGTTTCCGATTGAATGCCATGAATGCGAAAGAAGTTCAGCCCCCAATTTCTCGTTCTTTTACATTTTCCGTGGTGACAAATTTTCCTCATTATATTCCCGGCTTCTTTAGCGAGACAAAAATAACGTAACGGGGACGGTGCTCGGCATCATCGAAGAAAATGGGGATAAAAAGAATATACTATGCGGGGTGAGACGCTGGAAACAAGACACCCAAATAACTCTCAGATTTTTTATAATGGACGGAAAATTTTTCGCACGCTGTTCTTCGCTGACGAGAGAGAGGTATACCGGTATACGCCACATTTTCTAGGCGGAATAGTGGCATTGCGATATTTTCTTCCAGTTTCGAGAATGTGGGATTCACTCGGGTATACTGTTCCAAACGTCTCAACCTTTATGTACAATGTAAATACATCTGTATTGTATACAGATAAAAAAAGAAAGTTTCTATAAACGTTACCCCACTCAGGATCATCGAACCGGCTTGAAAAACTCTTTCACCAACAGCTAACTCTGGTTTTCGGGCGTAAGCAGAAACTTTATGAGGGAAAGAGCTATGTGAAAAAGGGTGACCGAGGGAAACTTCAAAATCCGTTGACCGATCCAAATCAAATTGTGCATACTTATTACATTCGACCTTGCGGAAAACGGAGTGGTGGGAGAGTATGGGGGGGGGGGGTGTGAGTTAATTTTTAATTACGTACTTCGCGCTCTTCGAGATATCATTCTTAACAACGTACCAAATTAATCAATTCATTTACGAGTGAACAAGAAACCCTGGCAATGCTGGGTTGATCTTCTCGTAATAAATACGAAAAACGAGAAGTCAGGATCGAGTTTGAAAAAAGTAAACTGGAGACTGACTTCAACATCACCGGTGAAAACAGCGATAAAGAGAATGATGCGTAAAAAAATGCGAGGGGGAGAGAGAGACCAAGTTTAGATTTGGATAAAACGACGTGGGATGAGTCGTCGATCGGGCGAAGGTGAAGATCCACGATCGGATCGTTTACAATGGCAAGAGGACGACGCGTGAGACGCGTCAAAATTGCGTCCCATCGGGCCGATGGGGACCACCCAAAGCGCCGTGGTCCCGGAGGGCCATCGACTATCATCGGGAAGGGCTAACGATAGCGAAAACCTGTCCTAACAGCGGGATCCGCGAGATAAGGTGGTGAATGCAGGTGTTTAGCGGTCGGCTAGTCATCGTATTGTCATTACTTACGACTGACACTGAAACCGGTGGACCCAGGGAGTGGTACGTCACTGGTCTCCGCGGGGGTCGAACACCCTTTCAAAGGTCGATATCGTGGTAGTTTCGATTGTGCTTTCATTCCGCCTTCGGGAACAACCACTCATGCAAACGTACACCAACTTCCGCGAGTCCGGGATGTTCGTTTCATTGATCGTAAACAAAATAAACCAAATTCTTCTGAGGAAACACGAGCCCTCTCGAGACAGAATTATTTTGCGAAAAAGAAAAATTCATTTTATGTCTCGATACCCGTGCTAATCAAAATTGAAGCGAGTCTCATCGGAGATGTTCGTTTCATTGAACGTAAAGGCATAAACAACATTCCTCCGGGGAGGATGAACTCTCTCGAGCCTGAATTAGTTTGCAATAAGGAAAATTCATTTTGGTTGTTGATAATCGCACTAATAATACTTGAACCAAGTATGTGGGATTACCGGTTTGTATATTTATGTATGTGCGTTATCGTTAAACGGTGAATTAAATTTATCAATCAAAATAGTAATTGTTAACACGATAAAAATGCCTCTGCCGTTACAACCGTCCGTAACGTTAAACCTAGATCATATCATAGAATTCTTACTACTATCGTGGTTACAGTTACTACAAAAATAGTAAAAAAAAAAAAAATATAATAACGTTTTCTAATAATATTATGTTTGGAACTATAAATTAATATCCATGTATACGTATAACGTATACATATACCTACGTAAACCTACAGATGAAAATGACGAATTTCAACCTTTTTTAGGGAGTTCAACAAAATTCGAAACTATTCGGAAAATTTAAATTATTTGCAGCTATTTAAAGTATTAACCCATAAGTGCATCAAATTACTAAATTTAGAATTTGTTATTCTTCCGTTGCATTCCGATAGACAAAGAAAGAAAAGAACGACCGTTCCTTAAAAGGTACACTATGCAGTAATGGATTACTGGAATAAATAGGTACCCACTTCAAATTTTAAATTGAATACACCACGCTATTAAATTCGACACAATCACTTAGCGCGTCTCTAGTATTAAACGCGATACCCACACGCGCCGTCTATACATATAAAACAATACTAAACCCAAAGGCGAAAAAAATCTCCGTGAACTCTGGTGAATTAGCGCTAAAGGGCTTAACGTCGAAGTAATGTCCACCAGGATTCCACGACGAGGAAAGTCAATTCTCGAAAGAAATGCGCTCCCAGGCGAATCAACGGACAAACATTGATCAACGCGGAAAGGTAGGCGTGACGATGGAACGTCTTTTACGGAAGAAACGATTTACGCCCGCCGAATCGAAAACACCTGTGCTCCCCGAACGCACCGCGTGATTCACGCCCATCCAGTGGACACGCGTGCTCGCGCGCACACGCGCGCGCGCGACAGCACGTATCCTATCCGCAAGAAAGGTGGGCCCGACTGGTGATACAACGTGGGCCTTTATGGCCCGTCGGGACCGTCCGTTCGATAACGATCTCGATTCTCGCGCGCCTTCGCGTGGGTTCCAGGGATTTTTCCTCGAGGATAGTCAAACCAGATATAGCCTCGAGTGTCGTGGGTATCGGAGCCAAATGAAATGTTTGCGCAATGCGCGCGTGGGCGTATCGCAGGGACTGGATACACGCTCCGCGCCTTTTTACGGGAACCCATTAAAATCAAATTGATCGTCTCGAATCGGCGGAGGGATTTTAAAATCGTTTAAGCGCACTCTACCCGTGCTGGATCATCGCTGGACGGGATTCAAATTTCCACTTTCTTGAAAATCAAAGGGAACGCGGTGCGGATTGGACAAGGGTCGCGTGGTATTCCTTTGACGAGGCGGTTTACGTGATTTACGATAGCCGGTACGTTCTTCCTCCTCGTTCTTTTTTTTTTTTTTTCATGCCTCACGAGCATCTCAAACCCGGCGTGGGACGATAATTTTCCATAATTATTCTGCCACCAGTGGGGCATGCACGTTAGGGGTTCTAACGAGCTTACGTCACGGAACCAGCGAATCGACACTCGATGCTCTATCCATAGCGCTAGGGTATACACAGAAAATGCTTTTCGTGTCAGTGGGACGATTACCGGGAAGAAGGGATTGAGAGACGAGGAGACGTGCGGAACACTCGTAACGCGGAACGGTAAGTAAGTGCGTAGCGTTTTCGTTTTTACTTTTGAATTCGAACAATATGTACGTATTTTATTTTGTAAATTGTTTACAGTGTTCGAAAGTGCTTTTTCTGTTCTACAATATTTATCTTTTTCTTAACACTAGAACTACCGACGGTTAATGTATACTCATTTCTACAATTCTTTGTACTAATTTTTCCGATTTCGATATAGTTAAAAAGTATATGCGTAAAATTACTCATATTCACACTACACAGAAACCAATTTCCTGACTCATACAATGAAATATCCAGGCGGTAAAAATCAGCATTTTTGACACCTGTTTCGGTACGACAGTTACGGAATATTCATTTTATAAATATTAATATCACGGTTATTAACATGTCTGGCGTGTCACTCGACTGATGTAACTCGACTTTTTGCCGATTACTCAGTTTCGGTACTTATCAGAGAAATTGCGGTACACTTTATAGCTACACATTTGAACACGCGGTTCGCCGTGTCATCCACATTTGGGTGACACGTGAGTTTCGGCGCGACAGTTACGGAATATTAATATTACGGTTATTAACGTTACACGCGTATCATGCAATATGCAAATATGAGTGACATGGTAACCAACGCGTTAAAACTGATGTCCATAAAGTGTACCGCCATTTCTCCGATGAGTGCCGAAACCGGATAATCGGCAACTCCGTTCGCCATCGAAGAAACGCGGTTGCAACGACAAACGAACGTTCCATAAAATCCCCGATACCTAATTCCTCATTTTCCCCTGACTTTTGACTCGAAACACGAGCGCGCAAAGCTACGATCATCGCGATAGAAAAACGAATACCCTCGCACGCGCCGTAGACGCATTGTACGTAAAGCGTGTCCCGTGTCACGCTCGTGCCCCGTGCTCATCCGTGCGCACGCGTGCGCGGCCGCGTATATGTGCGTGAATAACGTGTGTGCTCGATGCGTCACGGTTCTCTGACTCCGGGCCACCACGCCCATCGGGACCGCGCTCGCTCGTCCATGACGCGGAGTAAAGACGCCGGTCGGTGCAACGCAAAGACGTCGAAGGGGTGGACGCACCCCGACGCCTAAAAATACGCGGGGAAAGAGGTTGCAGAAGCCGGCCGCGCACCACGACGACGACGACGACGACGTCGACGAACATCGTCGGAATGTCACGCGCATTTTGAAAGGAGCAGAGCCGAACGATTACGTCTTTTTATCACGTTTTTCGGAGGGACGAGAATATTTAGCGAATCATTTACGAAACGGCTGTATTTTCACGCTTTGCGACGGGGGTTCTCAAATCGTGGAAAAACGACTCGTGAAATTGTACGATGTACTCCGCGTGGACGAAGTTTTCGATACTCGGAGATTCTTGGTAATGTTACGATTGCCAGATCATTTTATAAATTTGATGAGACTTAAATAAATATTGGGGAAGTTTGGGTAGCCCCGGATATTCGGGTGAAGTACAGACGAATGATGTGCAGATTCGGGATAATGTTACGATGATAGAAGTTTTTTTATCAATCTTGCAAAAGTCAATTAAACGCAGAGGAAGTTTGGGTAGCACAGGATATTTAAATGAAGTACTGACAGAATCTAGGGATTACAAATTATAACATGTATTTTCACGCTTATAATGAAGCTTGGAACTTCTTTAACGATTATAATAAAACGATGGAAACTTTTATCGAAGACTTAAATGGTAACGATACCAAGAATATTAGCCTCTATTTTGGAGATGGAATAAACGAGAGGTAGCACCGGACATACTCATGAACAATGGCCAAAGTGATCGTATCTTTGCAATAGTGATCAATATCTGGTGATTCAATATCAACGCGAGTCTCGCGAACCCAATCTTTGCTTACATAGCATTGAACCCTATCTTCCTCAAAAGCTTTCCCACAAACGATGCATCCTGCATCTTGATCGCGATCGACGTAAAAACGAATGACAAGTGAAAAATTTATAAAACGAAGCACAGTGAGTCCTAAATTTACGCGATTAATTTCTTCCAGCGTTTCCGCGCATGTTGAAAAACCGCGCAAATCATGTGTATGTGTGTGTCCGTGAGTATACGCATTCTTAGAAGCGGATCAGAAAACCAATTTCAAAGTTTTCTGATCCACGTATCTATGAATCGACATAACACGAATCCACGTAAATCGGGGCCTCGCTTTATATGTATATCCAACGGTCTATCCCGCGCGTTATCAATCCCAAGTTCGCGACTAATCACGAGAAACGGGTAATACCTAAGATCAAATACCAGAAGCTCCTTAACCCCCAACGCGCGTGCACGTTATACACCGGGGCAGGAAACTCGGAATCAAAGATCCTGTCGGATGGCGATGGGGAATAATTGCGCGTTTGCGCTCGTTGCGGGAGGAGGAGGATTCCATGGCCGCCTCCACGACTCCCGGTAGTAATTATCGAATCCCTCCCCCTTCCTCCCACACCCCCTCTCTTGCGGATTCCAGCGCCCCTTATTTCTCCCGGCCTCGTGTGTTATTATTCGGTGTGCGCACCTACCGGCTAGCCTAAGCTCTGCCGTAGTATTCGCGAGGGCATCTCCGCAGCATCGGCGCTGCTCTCCCGCTCTCTCTCTCTCTCTCCCCGGCCATCGGCCTGGATCAGAAGCCACCCTGACACGAAGATTACTGGAATTAAGCCTTTAGATCCGAGGCAAACGCGACTCGTAACAACGAGCCAGCGTCGTTTATTTCCTCCGTGCCCCCTACAACCTTCTGCGTAGCGGGGACAGTGGAATCCTCGAGTCCGTCGTGATCATCGGTGTTTCTCTAGATGGTACAGGCCTGTCGCGCAATCATCATCATCGTTATTCAAAGCGATTTCCGATAATCTGGTAGCTGGTTAGCGAAACTCGACGACAGCCTCGCGTTTCTCGCCTCGCGTCCGTAACGTTCTAGCGAACTCTTTCCTGGGATTCCGCGGTTCAACATCGAGCCTTGCTGATTTCGCGGGACGGACAATTTAATTGCTTAATTGGTAATCTCCCGCCAGAGGGTAGCGCGCTCACTCTCCGAGAACGTCCCCATCGATCCCATCGAATTGTCCTTTTTGCCCCGGAGCCATCGAACGGTAGATCGAGATCATCGATGTCTCAATCGGGAGAAGAGCAATCTCGAGATAATATCAACTTTCCGTCCCATTCAGTATTAAAATTTCTGTCCGGGATGAAAGGTAACATTTTCGCGTCGCCTTGCCGCTACCTCGGGATCGATGATCGGGATTAATATGCATATCGATGCTCGTAAACGTATCTATGTATATCTCAGGTACACACCTCAGCTGACCGGGCACAAACGGACGTCACGGCGAGTCTTCGATTTTCCGCGAAGCTCCTACCAAGTGGTCGCGACGGACAGTCGGCAAATGGCGAAAGAGCGCCATTATAAACGGAAATCTCGACCAATGGCAGTACCGAGAGTTCCGACGGTTCGTTTTGTTATTTCTCGTTAATCGTTCCACGTCCGCGAGCGCGCGCGCGCCCGCTCCTCGTTTTCCTCGATGCCGACGCCAAGCGTGCAGCATGGAATACGAAATGAGACTCCGTACCCTCGAGGTTGACTTGGTTCGTTTGAACTCGAAGAAACAGTTCGCAGGTGCACCGCGCTGCGCGGAGAACCGTTGCGGTCCCTTTTTACCTTTTTCCCCAGGGCAACTCCTCACGCAATTCCGGGACCGGGGGCCCGTCTAGAGGATCGGCTAGGTTCCCCCAGCACGCGCCAAAATCCTCGTCTCTTGTCGGCTACCCGTACTACCGTCACGATCTTCTCGTAATTACGTTGACAGAGATAACGATCAGCCGCCTCGTCGGATCTACAAGGATCTACAAAGGTCTTCGGAGCTCCTGGCTAAAAGATCATTGGGACCACCGTCGTTGTTCTAGCCTTTGGTCATCGGCGCCCGTTGTTCAACGGTGTAGGCGCTCTCTTTACCTTTTTTCACGGGATCTACCTGCGTTGATCTATTTTGTACATGTTCGCCGTTCTCATATTTTCGTTCCTGTCCGTATTTGTGTATCGGTGATGTGGGAAGTTGAAATGAACTTGTAATGATCGTTAAAGTCCCTAATCTTATGAGGCATCGTGACCGCTATTCTGACGAATGGTTTTCACCTTTTTACAGGATTATAGTGTTAGAAAAGTAAAAGTGGATCCTTTATCGTTACACTTTGCGCCGTTCTGTTTTTTTTTGTATTATCTTTGTGCATATCTTTGAGGTGCGATCTTCCAAATTTCTAACTAATCAACAGTGGGACCACGACTCTCTTTCAAGGAATGAAGTTAAAAAATGCCGTAAAATGTCAGAACCGCGCGGCTTTTCTGTGCCAATATATTACGAAATCAAAATTTATTGTATTAGATAGAACCAAACTAAAAAAGTGTACTAAAAAAACCCGTAATATATTGCGCATATTCTATTGGTTCACCTATTCTCCGTTTGGATTCTTTCAGGCTAGGGTCCCACGGGCGCAGAATTCGACGTCCGTTCGTACGAGCGTGATTTTGTATGCAATTAATGTATGCGTGGCCCTAGCCTTAATGCGGTACATCACAATACGCGCGCATAATACTTACACGTATACTACATTCTACATATATAGATAAAACTATTCTGAAGTGCTCGCTATTCCATTAATTTTTTCATTCCATTCTACTAACGATGACAACATAGAAAAATTCATAAATATTGTTACGAATAGCGTTACGAATGTCATTGCCTACTTGGCGTCCCACATTGCCGACAGGCTGTTGTTAGTTGCCGGGCGCCGATATACAAATTGTAAATAGATAGTTGTATTCGAGCTCTGATAACAAACGGGTGTGTTCCGTATGTTCTAGTAATAAACGTTATTGTTATAAACATGTCTATTTTACGTTCACGTTCGCGTACGGTTTGTAACAATATTAACGTTTACTCAAATGATGCATTTCAACAAATCTTGGCGGGACCGATCACCGGTGGCCCCCGAGTCCCTAGCGCCGACTTAGGTGCCGGTGAGCGGTGAACCCCGCGATACCCAACGCGTTAAAATGAACCTCCGCACCGCAATATCAGCCCCGCGGTTTCCCGCAACCGGACTCGCTCTTACCGCGCGTAAACGAGTGTCGTAGGTTGTTTCGCGTGCCCGGTAACGTGTCATCAGCGGTGTTGCGACGGGTCGCGTGGTCGAGGACAGCTCTCGTGAATTTGCGTTCTCGGGTGAAAATCACATGGTGCCTGTTCGCCGCTCGTTCCTCCGATGGAGGCGCGTGGTTCCATGGAAAATCCACAAAAGCGATCGCGCGATTATTCTCCGTTAACTGTACTTAAACAGCCTTGTACGACGTACATGCACACGTATGTACTACGTAACGCACGATACCGTCTATGAAGTCATACGATATAACGATAAAGTTGAATATCTGCAATTTCACGTCCATCCAATTCTGCACCGCCGTGGTTCTTGCAATATTGATGCACCGTCGCGATGCGTTTCATGACTTTTCGCAAGTATCACCGGTGCAAACCATTATGCGCGAACAGTTATTTTTTTTCCTCGAGGACGCGCAACGTATTATCTGGTAACCACAACCTACCCGTAGAACCGGAAATCACACGTCACGTGTGCACATTTTCCATGCCGTTCGGAGGTGGTCTTGATCGCTCTAGGATATTATGTGGGCGTTCGAACTTTGCGACACGTGGGTCGCGAAAGTTTTGTGGGTCGCGTAATAAGAGAGCGAGAGCATTAATAACTTAAACGAGCGTGCGAGTTTCGAGTTTATTCGACGCACGGGGAAACCTTGGCCGGGGATACACAGGACGGCCATTTTCGGTACGGTTAAATGACGTCATACTGGGAAGGTTCTTCGAAATTTGTGTGAGAGTTCGAATGAAACATGCGCGGCTAAGCTTACGCCACGTGGTTTTTTTTACGATGCATGGTTTGTCTGTATTTGTGAGAGAGTTGGTTTTATTCCACATCGCGTCGTGAAAAATGTAAGGAAAAGTTGACAAAGCTTGTGATACTGTTAAAATCGTACAGTGAAGTTGTGTCATTCTATATGTAGACATAAAGCTTGTTTGTATTTTGAAATTTGATAAATATTTTTGAAAAATATTTTTAGTTGGTATCTCGATATAATACGATATAACTATGTATACAGGGCTCGGCCGAACAACGGGACAAGCGCAACTACGCGTATTTTTCAGGAGAGGTGTTTAAAGTCTACGTCTAGTTTTCTGTACGTGTTGGTTGAACATCACACGTTGCTCGTTGTTCCACTCGTCTTCTCATAATCAATGTTCGGCCGAACTCTTCAATACCATAGTTGATAGCACTAACACGTATCACGTTGTTCATCAAATAAAAACTAAATTTAATTTACCTAATTGAGCCCGAACCTATTTTGAAATAAAAGGCATGGAAACCGTAAGTTCGATGCAATAGTGATCAACTACATTAAATTGTACCCATCCTACATGTTTCCGTGAAAAAAACAATTTTTCGAAATCGGCGCTTGTCTCGATGTTCGGCCGAGCCCTTCGTATGTATATTATAATAATATTCTTGTTATATTTCATATAATACACATTTGTAGCTTTTGTAACATCAAGTGCATCCATATTCATCTTGACATTAACTAAAATGTTTAACACGTTGACTGCCACGTCGTATTCACATTTTTTGCTCACAATCAGTGCGCCACGAAAATAAAACATTAGAGGAACTCCGGTCACCCATGACCACCGTGGCGTCACAGACAAAGAAATCTGCGGTCACGTGCGGCCAACGTGGCGGTCAACGTGGTAACTAATTGTGAGATCTTTACCTTCGCAAAATTACTGAAATTTTGTCAGTCACGAACATAGCCCGGTTTCCATACCTCTCCACACCTCCAATTAATATCATTGCGAACCCACCTCGTTACAACTATCCCCTGATTACTTCTAAATTTGGGCAAAATGTATCATGCCCCATTAGTTCCCTCGATTCCACAACCACCGGGTGACAAATCGTGGTTTTGTTTAGCCCGGCAAAGAAAACCGAGGCCGAACATCCCCGCAGGCACATTAGGGGTTCGGAACACCCCCGAGTACTTACGATTCATCCCTTAATCGTGCCCGGAGTCAATATCGTCGTCGAAAATCGAGCTCGTCGGCCTTCGGTAGCGTAAATAGAGTGCCTATAAATAACGGGCCCACCCCCGGTGTTTTGATTATATTACCCACGCCAGGGAATCAAACAGCCGGGACGAGAGAGGGACGGAAGAACGAAAGCGCGAGAGATGACTGCGATGCCGCGGGGCCAGCGGACGAAGGGAAAGTCGGGGGTTGGGAAAACCTCGGGGGGAGTCTGCGGCAGATTAAATCTCCGCTGGTTAGCGTTTGATTAAACTTGGGAGTGAGACCGATGTTAATGCTCTGCCTGTGCTCGATTGCACAGCGAAATTGACAGTGCGAGGAACGACACGCGTCGTAAAACCGCCGCGTTTCTGATTTCTGGGTTTGCTTTTTACCCGGAGTTCTCACCCCCGTGCTTTATCGTTCGAGTTTACGACCGTGTGATAAAGGAATTTTCAGAATTTTTGATGATATAGGGGAGCCGAGGGTTAAGCTGGAGGCCGTGGCGGAAAATTCGTGAAAAAACGTGACAATTGTTTATTCTCGTTTGAAATTACCGGATTACAATTTTCTAAGATGTTCTTTATCGGAATTTTAGGAATCGGTGCGCGTTGGTTTTTATTTTGGGCAACATTTCCTTTCGATTTCAACCGAAGGGTTTTCGAGAAATCATGACAATTCATTATTTTCGTTACTCAAGAATATTTTAATTTCAGACTTCGAAAATACCGTTCTTTGAGAATCAAAAGCGGTCTGCAAATTGGTTATATTAACGATCAAACGTGTCAGTTAAATCCGTGATACTGTAACGGTACATATTTTAAAAGACAAGGTTTTGTCACAGTCTTGTCTCGAGGCAAGTGCAAGTACGCAAGAACTAGACCTTGCGTCTTTGCAGGAAAGAAGGAACTGAGGTTTTCGAGGTGGTCAAAAAGCATTATCAAGAGACAAGGTTTTGTCTCAAACCAAGTACAAGTACGCGAGAACTACACCTCGTATTTTTACGTATTTTCCAAAAACTTATTTAAAATTTATTTCAAAACCGCAACGCCCAACTTACATAGTGCGTTTAGACCACTTTTTAACGATTTGACTGCGTCTAGAGATCAAAGAGGAAAATCTAGAATTTCCTCAAGATCGAGAGGGTTAAAGAAAACAGTATCACATCGCGGGGTGAATTTAACGAACCGAGGGATATTAGATAAAACGGTCAATCGTTCTTCATTCCGCCCGGAGGTTTTCGACATCTGCCAGAGCTGGGTATCGGCGAATACACTCTCAGGATGTATCGGCCTACCTCGGGGAGGCAATTAAGTAATTAAACAAATCTGTCGAAGGTGTTACGAACGAGTCGACGCGAGCCCGTGAGCATTCGTGCATCACGGACAGGTAGAAACGCTTCGTCCCCGAAGACGTACGATCGACGTACTCGAATATTCCCTTTCATCTTCGTATGAAATTATTAGCTGGCTAGCACGATGACTCTCGACCGTGGAAATCCATGGGAAATTGCAGATGTCATCCTTGATATTTTTATGGTATACAGGACAATCGACGCATACGTGAGAGGTAAATTACTTATATAGAATAACGAGTGCATCGATTAGCGATGTCGTTTCGTTTTCCCGGAAAATCCTGTGCGGGAGGGGTAACCGTTTTTCATGGAAAAACTGAAATTAGGTAGACTTGTACAAAGAAAAGTCGGATAACTTTGCGATGTTAGAATATTTTTTTTAATTTATGCGACGATGAGGATGAATAAAAATATGATGCGAAATGATAAATTGGTCATTAATCTTAATTGCTATATTTACATATCACTTCGTCGATAGAAAAGCAATAATTGTTGGAGTTACGTTTTTTTAATGAAAGGTGTGTCAGATTTAGATTGAGTAATGACCGTCGCCAATGCCGAAAAGGTTCAAACGAATTTTGTTTCTCCATTTGCGTGTAGCGGGGTTCGCGCATGCGTAGGTAAAAAAACCGCAAAGAAATGAGCGAAGTGACCGAAGAAGATCTCTATCTCCGTTAATTTTTATTAAATTCTTTCGGAAATTTCGAAGGGCACGGGACAAATATTACATTGTCCCGTGTAGTCGCAGGGTTTCCGTGAACAATTTTTCGATTCCAAGTGACGGAATTTAAAATGGAAGGAAAACGCTTTAACAAAATTTTAGCGACTGATATTTTCACGATGATAGCTGTGGCGCCATTTAGCGTTTATTCGATATATAGAAAATGACGGGTTTCGAATCAATTTTTCGGTGCCATTTTTCAATCTAAATAAAAGGATACGCTTTTTTTTTTAATATAATTTTAGATTTTAAGTCTCACATTTCCACTTATATACATACATCCACTTAAAATATGTGCGCGTATTTTTACTTATATTTTTATATTTCTATTTATTCACAAGATCAGCAACTAGCGATACTTACAATCAAGGTATTGTAAAGATTTGAATGAATGCAAAGTACAAAATCTAGCTTTTAAGTTCTACATATTTAGTACATGCAACTTTCATAGGAATTAATACGCGCTTTTTTTCTCCGTATTTCTGTTTTATTTCCTTCATTCCTATCAGCTTAAAGCGAACTGACTATTCAACAACGATTCGCAATCAGCAAAAACTGCATGTTCCTCCATAGGTTAAGGTACACGCGAATACACGTTACGGAGATAATCAAAATAATTATTTAGATTCACTTAACAATTATCCTTTAATGAGAATCCGCTCGTGCGCGTACAAACGGTCAGTGTCCCCCGTAGCTTCGGTTCTCCTCCCCCGTAAATCGCCAAATCGATTGTCCTTTCTCTTGAAATTGAATCGGTGCCGATATTAACCTCCTTGAGGAATCGCGCGGAGCGGCGAGAAAAAAGAGCGAGGAGGGAACGAGGGAGAATGAGGGAGAGAGGACTCGAACTCCGAGCGAGGGGCCTCACAATTAGCGCATACATCATTGCTCGTGAGGGCAGTCGCGGGGATAGGAAAGGGCCCCGTACTGGCAACCTGTTATTATATACACGGTCCGAAATACGCATGTATCACTCACGCACACGCGCGACGGGCCCCGTGAAAACACGTACGGCCCGTCGGTGGATTAATTCGCACGCGGGCCCCGATGGGAGGTGCGCCACTTGTACGACGAAACTCGATTTACGGCCACGAAAATTAACTTCTCTCGTTATCCGTATCACGGGTATTCCGTATCCGCCAGATCCTCCCGTTTGTGCGTCGATTAGGTCCCTTACGTGGATTCGAATCTCTCGATGCTCGGATAATCGAATACGTATTCAAGATTGCGCTTGGTTTCGAATGCCGAAGGATCGAAATTACGATTCGAGTCGCGACATTCTATCTGAGATTCGAGATCTCGAATTCGATGTTTGTTATTCTGTTTTGATACAAACTTGTCCATACAGGTTTTTAAAATAAAAAAAATAGAGTGCCTCGAGTAATAAATTATTCTTCTATTCTGTTTTTCGCAGAACATATACTTAGGGCAATGGTAATATTTCAATCGATGAATTTCTCTTTTTTTTTGTTATTTAATTTTTCAAATAACAAATGTTTATGTCTGTTGTCGGTGCAATGATTGTGAATGACTAAAGTGATTTATTATGGAATAAATTGATACACGAAGCAAAGCGCAAGAATATCGATTATTACCATTAATTGTAATATTAATGTATCGTTATATCAAAACCGATTGCATTTTTTTACTATCAAGGATTCGTATAAAAGCTTGGTTCACGGTACATCAAGCGTCGTTAAAAATATAGATTTTCAGTCTTGCGATTATTACCGACGATTACTTTTATCGTTATACCGCGTACTCTATACAAATACGAATTTTATACAACGAGCAGAGAGTACCTAAATTCAAAAATGTATTCAAAATAAATTTTTTTAACTTTCTAACGACGAGTAGAGTTCAATTTTGGCTCCCCTCGCACTTTATGCAAATTTGCATAGAACTCGCACTTCACTCATCACCCTAACAAGCCACTTTGCACAGTAGTACAATTTTGATCTCGAATAGCCGAAAAAAGAAAGGTACGACTCTCATTATCGGGATTTGAATCCAGATTTTATTTCGATCCTCGAGTCTTCGGAACTTCAGTGTGAATCGCGCAAAATAAAATCGCGAGAGAGAATTTGCAGCAAAAACGTACGTATGTCTAACGGTGAAAGATCGCGGAATGACTAACGGCCAGATCGATTAATAGCAATGTTTTTTAAGGATCTCCGTAATTGATAGCTTCGAATGATAAACGCGCGTGCGCGCGATAAGCCCGCGAGACGGAGAAAGGAATTATTAATGCGTCCGTTGGGACTTTAATAATCGACGTTGCGATTGGAATAGACGCTGATCGTCGTAGGAAATGTATTCCCCGTCGTTAATGTGCGATCCGAAAAAAGTGTATTTTTCAGGTATTACTTTCGAGATGGAGAATAAATAACTTCTTCTTTGGAGGTGCCCGATGTCTCGATTATCTCTGCGGATCTACAGTCGGAATAGACGACGACGATAATTCGCAGAAAATATTTTATAACTCACAGATATTTCATTCTACTTGCTGGTCAATCCTGATGTTGTAAACGATTCGTTTTCACGCATCTTTTGGATATTTCGAATAAATAATCGTTTTTTAAACGGCGAAAAATATTTTGATAATTTGTACGATTGTAACGAACGGTCGCTGAGGATCGTCGAAAATGTTTTATAAAGATTATAAATGTTATTCAATTTTTAAACAGAGTTCGGTAAAGTTTTGGGAAAAGCTTTAATAATCGATTTTTGAGAGTGTAATTAATATCTCGTTCGGTTCGGTAGAATTCTTCGTAGAATTATGCGAGATATTAATTACACTCTCCAAAACTCATTTATTCAAGTTGCCGAAAACGGTTTAAAAAAGTGAATTATATTTATAATATTCTCTATAGGCACATAAAATATTTCATAACAGCGATGGGAAGGCATACCACTGATCATGTTCAGAATTATTGTATTCGTCGCCATCGCTTTAAGCAAACTTAATTTTTGAAGTATTTCACAGAAATTTTGAAAACGGAAAGAAATTATACCTCGGAGGGTGACTAAAACCTCGTTCACTTCGACGAACCTGCGATTGTAATAGACAGCGCGAATCGTCCTCACAATTATTTCATCTATCGCCAATCATATTATGCAAATTTAATTAATCAGTTACTTTTTAAAAATCTCTAAAGTTTATATAGATGATTCAAGTGTAATTAAAATCTCAGTAATTTTAACACATCCACGATTACGATGAGCAGTGCTAATCAAACTCAGAATAATTTTCTCAGTCGCAAATAGCGTCGCACAAAATTAAATTTTCAGCTATTTTTTGGGGTGAACCCGAAACTTGAAATAAATTACATCTCCGGGGGTGACTGAAATCCCGTTAATTTCGACGAATCATTTAATCGACGCTCGAATAACGCGTGGGATAACATACTAAATAATTGATCGACAGTTCTGGTATTAATAACAGCAACAGCATCCAAGTACCAGGACCGTGTCGAGGACCACCCGCGGCGAGGTGCCCCCGACAATGCCGGGGACAGACTACACGACACAATCAGAGTCTCCCCGTTCCATGAGCATCGTCGCTAATAAATTATTAAAGGGACACCCTCTGGAAGTGACGTCGGGATATTACAATGAGACTGTCCCGGTTTCAGATAGAACGTATCCTCCAACTTCGCGAGAAAAGTGCTTCTCGTTTCGACGTGATGGGTTCTTTTTTTTGGCTTCTTCTCTTCTCTCTTCCCTCTCTCTCCCTCTCTCTCTCTCTCTGTGTTTTTTTGGTCGGAGGGGAATACACGCACCGTGATGTTACGATTATGCGTTGTCAGGCGGATATTGTACTTCATAAAGCGATCATAACTTTCGAGCCTCGCTCTCCGAGACGTGGGAAAGATTAATTGCTGTATTAATTTCGCCGGGGGATATTTTTCATTCTTCCTACGTGCTTGTGACAGGCAATTAAATACTATTTAAATCCAACGACTAAATAAAACTGGAAATTAATACATCTGCTTTTTATACTAGCTTTTTGGGCACGAGACGTTCCTTTTTTCGGGAAAAATTATAGTTAGCGGGTAAGTAGGGAAAATTCTGGTAAATGCGTAACACCGCTAATTCCGCGATACCAACGATAAGAGTAATTTATAGCAAAACTTGACGATGCACATAGATGAGGTTTGTCTGGCGAAAAAATACAAGACTTTCCCGTTTCGTGACATTTCGTAACATCGCGACATAGCAATGTTAATTTATAGAAAACTGCTTTCCCATAATTAGTCATCTTTGCCCAAACTGGAAATTAATTTATCTGCTTTAGGATACTAACTTTCTGGGCACGAGACATTTATTTTCTGCAGAATATAGTTAGTTATAGTTAATTAAATGAAAAATAATATAGTTATTTATTTGCAAGAGAGACGCAAGATTTCTCTCTCTCTCTCTCTCATAATACAGACTTTATCTGTATTTACTTTTAATTTTTACGACATCTATTTCCTCGGCCCTGACGATATTTTCAAGAAGTGTTGCGCGGAAATTTAAAATAAATATTTATAAGATTACATCCAAGACTACTCTTTCTCGCGAAACGCAGATCTTCTTTATCCATCCGAGTCCCAGGACTGATTTAAAACATTTATCGTTTCACTCATCTTGTTTTACATCGAGAAGGACTAACAACACATTCGCGCTTTTTTCTGACGTCGACTTTGACGAAGTTAAGTTTTCCCGAGTTTTCCTTTATTTTCGTCCGAACGCGTAGTCCTTACGCGAAACTGTAACGCAAGATCGGAGGCAGGAAAATTCTTGACAGCCGATCGGTTAACGACTACCGCGCTTCCTTTGTCTTACCCGACAATGAGCTTCTGCCTAGAAAATTCTTTCCGTCCGAGACCTCGGTTTCGATTCCAAAGGATCGCGGAGAGTAATGGGGGGACCCAGAACACGCAAAGACAATGAAACGTCGTCACGCTCCGAAATCTCGCAGGAAATTTTGCAAATCCTCCCGAGGCGGAACCTGGTAAAGGGTTCGCAATCGACATTAACGGGAAGCCTGGAATTTTGCAGGGTCACGAGGTTTCTTTGTCTTTGCGCGGAACGGGGATAACCATGACGAGTGAGTAATTTTGGCGAGGAGCGATGTCTCTCAAAATTTGGGACATTTTTCAACTTGGGTGCCCGAGTAGTTATCTCGCTCTTCGGAAGAGGAAAACGATGAATCTTGATCTTGATTTCATTTTTATGTTCCGTCGGTATTTGTTGCGAGGTTCGAAAAAGGAAACTCGTAAGCGAAGCACTTCTAGCATAAAACTTTTATTCTATTGATACAATTAAAATTGTTTAATTATTTTGTAAAAAAAGTCAGATCATCTATCTCAAACTCAAATTTTTATATTGTATATTATGTATACATATACCATTGTCTTGCGTAAAGTTTCGTATCTTTTAAGTACTTCGCTTACAATTAAAAGTTTATACATACACACATACAGTATACAATACACGAGGATAAATAAAAAAGTAAAGGCGTTTTCACATAACGTCTCTAACATAGAATTGCCTACAGTTTTTTATTTACCCAGATGTATACTACAGATTTAAATATCAATTTTGTTTTGTTTAATCAACGCGAACACGCCTAGTATTTAGCAACAGAATCCATCGATCGTCGGCCAACAAGCTAACAATACGCGAAAAAGTATTCCGTCCTCAGCGTCGCGACGGCGAGGCGGAAGATATCGACCGCGAGTATTCGGCGTTTAAAAGTTTATATAAAAATTAATCGTGTCGAACAGATTTGCGCGAACGCAATTCCAATTACGATCCTTCTCGTCGAGCGGATTTATTTCGACAAGTTAAAGACTAGAGGAGAAAATTCCCTCGACTCTCGATCAGTCAACTTCGACAGGGTCAATTATCGCGATATCCACGTTCCGCTAATTCTCGCGAGACTGGCACGCGTCGTCGTTACCTTATCCTCGTCGAAAGTGCGCGCAATTTACGCGGCACTAATTCGGCAAAGCTTCATTAGCCCGATGTCGAGCCCCGTACTTAGACGACGCGGGGGGTATAATCATAGTTTAAATTCGGGTCCCATCCATTGAAAATCAGTGGCTCTGACCCGCTTCGCAATCAGGATACCGGTTAGGGGGATGGTAGGTGGGGGCTATCATGGGGCATTTGATCCGCGGCTGGTCATCAATATTGCATGAGGGGACCATGAACGCGCGTACGATCATGCCAAATGCTGGGAATCAAAATAGTGACGGAGTTTATAGTTCGAGAGAGGGAACTCCGTTTCTGTCTCTCTTCCCCTCTCTCCCTCTCTCTCTCTCTCTCTCTCTCTCACCGTCTACCCTGTTCAGCATCATCCCCTCATCGAGGTTTCCGGGCATCAGCCGTCTCTCCAGTTCATATTACAACGACACGCGCTGGAGGTGTAATTCACCCTTCGCGATTTCGCGGAGAAGATCGGCGAACGATTGGGGAGTTTGACGGGATTGGATTATAAGTAAAAAAAATGTTATCCGTCGATCGAACGCATGGGAATCTCTTAACAGCGTCAAAGAGTTGAATTATCATCGAAAAGTGTCGTACAGATGAAACCACTGTGCCTCCCTTAAAAAAAAACTAAATATTAGTTGTCGTGATAATTACTATTATTATAAACAGCGATAAACAATGAATGCCACCGTAATCAGCAAATACATCCTAAAAATAGATCAAATATCAATTACGTGCAGATTGTTATCAAGTTATTCTGGGTACACACACACAAATAATGAAAAAGAAAACAGCATTAAAGTGAAATAATTTTTAGCGGTCCATTTATTTATCCGATTCCGGTCCCTGGTTTAGATTATACGAATGATGCGAAAAAAGATCCTCGTACCGCACGATTTCCTGTAACGCGTAACTTATTAATCGCGTTGTACGGGAGTTCACTGTACTCAAAATGATAATTTCCCGTAAGAAATAAATCCACTTGTCACACATCACTCGTATCCTCGACAATAATAATGATATTGATAAGATGGTGAAATTAATGAAACGCAGATATTACTTCATCCCGCGGATGTAACAGTCCCAATACGACCGGTGCAATTCCGTTCTTACGCAAGCCTACCCCCCGGTAGGCGGAGAAAGGACCTCGGGGGGACAAAAAAGACAAAAGACAAAAAGGGAAGGAAGAAACGAGTCCCGGGAACACGTTCGACTCGTACTTCATTGCAGCGCACGATAGGTTTGTGTGCGCGCGAGGACGGCCACCAAGGTGGAGGGCCCGCAAAACGGACACGGATGAGACGCAAGTGGGGCCCACGAGGGAGACAGAGAAGGAGAGGGAGAGAGATGAGAAGGAGAAACAAAACGCCGTGAGGACGACGGGAGACGAAGAACGAGAGGCGGAGGGGAGGGGGAGGGGAGAGAAGACGGAAGACGAAGAACGGGAGAGGCGACGGAAGAAAACGCAGAAGAGGAACGAGAACGTGGTGGTACGCCGGAGAAGAGAAAAGAGGCATGATTCCCGACACGAACGAAAGATACGCGAGGGAAGCAAACGAATAGGGAGGGGGTTAAACGGCGAAGAGGAGACCTGATGAGACCGCGCGGAGTATAATCACCGCGAAACGGGAGGTTATCGGTAGCCGCGGAGATTAACCGACCGGACAAGTTAAGAAGTAGCGGCGCAACGAGGACCGAGATTAACGAAAATGGAGCAAATCTTTGCCGCGGTTGATAGGGAAACCGAGGAGTGGATGTAATACGCTGGGCCGCGTTCGCAAACGACGACGCCCACACCGAATCGGTAGGATCGCGAATCGACCTCCTCACCCTCCTTCGTCGTCTTCCTCGTCGTCTTTCTACCTTACTCCACCTCCTCTGCCTCCTCTGCCTCCACCGCCTCTTCCTCCTCCCCCACCTCCTCCTTCTCCTCTTCCTCCTCTTCTTCTTCTTCTTCTTCTTCTTCTTCTTCTTCTGCTCGGTGCAATGGCGCGGCCTGCGTGGTATCCGCTCCTTCTTAATGGCAAATAAACCAGGTGGAGCGGAGTGGAGAACCGCTCGTGATTGCCGGATTAATTGGCTGTAGCGTGGCTGCAGCGGTAACGGAGGATGTACACGGCACGGATTATTATCCGGCCGTTCGACGGAGAGTTATCCTAAACGTTCCTTCCGTGCCTCTTTTCCCCCTCTCTCTCTCTCTCTCTCTCTCTCCCCCGTGCTCTCCCGTTCTCTGGTTCTCTCGCGGTTCTTGCACCATAGTGAATTCCGTCGATCGGCGAAACGATAGAAAACCCAAACCCTGGTGAGTTTGCCAATTTCGGCGATCTTGGGTTTCAAGTTTCGGAGAAAGGAGACGAAAGGTTCTTCTTCGTGGGTGATGGATCAAAGGCGAAATTGACTCCACGATGTAATAGTAAAATGAATCGCGAGAATCGACTCTTCGGTTTACCGGGAATATATTTGATTTGTTAGAAATAACGGGACATTCGCGTTAAGTGAATTAATACTTTGTGAACATGTATGAGAATCGGTGTATGTTTGTCTATTCCGAGGATATTTTATTATTTCGTCGAAAAGGAATGGAATAGGTAAGTAAGGGGAATAAGTGAAAGTATTATTATGCATAAATACATAATCTTGATATTGAGTAGAATCTTGGTAATTGAAAAAAAAACTGAATTTAATCATCGATCGTCAATCAACTAGATCACAAGTATAAGAAATAATCGGCGGTGATCTAGAATTTGTATAATTTATATATGAAACAATCAAGACAAAAACAAGTTCTTACGTATAATCATCGAAGGAAATACTTGACCCAATCTGACTCCAACAAATTATAGTGGCAAACCCGCAATTCTGTCAATTTTTATATGAGATAAATTTAGCACACTGATCGCCATGTCACTCATATTTGGGTGACACATGAGCATTCGTACTACAGCTCCAGAATATTAATTCCATTCACATCAATCTTAAGAATGTAATTTAAATATTTTGCGTATCATAAACAGTAGATGCATATACGTCAAGCTTTAAAATGATATCAATAATTATTCGACAGATCATTTAAATTACTTTCAACAATATTAAGGTCAACGATTTCACAGAGCCGTGGCGTACAAAGCATTAAAATACCCGGGAATAATAAACGTGGCAAGCATCTCGAAAATTAAACGAAATTTAAACGGTTACCCGTCCCCTTCACCCTCTTCTTAAGGAAATAGTTACTCCTTACGCTTTATCCCCTCGTCGGGCCGATGAAAATCGAGTTAACATTGCGCGCAGGGTGAAATTACGCCAGTAACCGGCCCGCTACAGATACCGCGGCGTAACGCGCAATTAGAGATCGTAACCATAACCGGAGGAGGCGCGAATTGAACGGATAATATTCCGCGCGAAGGAGATTCTCCGTTTTGCCCCGGAAAGCGCAAGTTTTACGCCCGGTACACACGTACACGGGGGGGGGGGGGAAGTGGTGGTGCGCGATGGTCGAACGAGGGGGTAAAACGGTGGCGAAGTGCTGACGCGGTAACCATCTTGGTTTCCCTGAGTGGCACTGTCGGTAAATGCCGCGGGAATCGAGGGTGGATTGCCAGGGTAAGGGTGGCGAGGGAGGGAGGGGTGAAAGGAGAAAGGGAGAGAGGGCGAGAGAGGAAGGGCTGGATGTACCGGAAGGGGGTAAGAGGGAAGAGGGATGAAAGCAGAAACGGTAGAGAGGAGAGTCTCTCTGAGCGACGTGACCGCAAGAATCGATGCGGGCATTCCGCAAAATCGTGCGCGCAGCTGCTGACGCAGTGTTTTCGTAATTCGCAAGCCTTTCGCGCGACGTTGGCCAACGTCGTTTTATATTATGCCCGTTGCCGCGCGCGGTTTCCAATTGGTCGGATTCAGTTGTGGCGAAAGGAAATCTGAGAAGCTCGTCGTTTCCCCGATGGAATTTATTTGAAACCGCTTGGATGCGAAAACAGGAACGTGGAAGGGTGATGGAAATCGTGGAAGACGCGGGTCTTTACGTTGTCGCGGGAGACACGTTGCGCGAACGTACGTACACACGAATGAGCGTGGTATTAGTAGCAGAGGGAACGAGTTATATATTTTTTAGCAGAATTAAAGGTATCGCGCGGTGAATATTGCGTAATTAATTTCGCTTGGTGGAACGATCTATTACTTATTTTACTAAATCGATTGAGCTGTAATTATTATTATCGTATATTTTTTAGCAGTCGATAGAGTGGTATTTTGTCCGTTTTAGTAAATCGACTGGGAGATAATTATTATTATCGTATATTTTTTAGCAGTCGATAGAGTGGTATTTTGTTCGTTTTAGTGAATCGATTGGGAGGTAATTATTATTAGCGTACGTTTTCTGAAATTGCAGTTAGAATGGTACTTTATTCATTTCAGTAAATCGATTAAGAGGTCATTATTATTAGCGTTGCGTTCCTTAGAATCCGATGGAATGGTATTTTATTTATTTTGCTGAATCGTTCAAGCGTTAATTATAATCAGCATATCTAACGCTAACGCAGAGTAATTATAACTGCTCTACCGATCTCAAATAGGTTAAGAACCCAACTCAAATTTCCGTTCCGCGTATCGTTACTGATTAAAGCTTCATCGTGGAAGATTCTACTTATTTTGTTCTCACATCATTATCAAGTTTTTTAATAACATAATAATAAACTGTAACATATGAGAAATATCTGAGATACTCCGAAGATTAATTGCAAAATAGCAGATGAAATTTACAACTTGACGAAATGTTAAAGCAATCAAAGCACCGGAACGTTAAAATAGAACTTGTTTTATTTATATGTATCATTACGTTGCGTTTGCTTTCGTCATCGACAGTGATTTCGTTAAGTTTAGTATGTTTGTTTATTAGTATATACATTTATTCAAAGTAGCGATAGAAAACGGTGATATCAAGAGCAGAATTTTGTAAAAGATATCGAAAACCTGTATACTTAATAGCGACAGTTGATAACAAAGTTTCTTTTTGATGTTAACTATATTACACTGAACCTTCATTCTTATATTGTCCCTCTGATCTATCCATCAAAATCGTTCAGAAGTGACAATATTCTATCTCTACCACCACCTAGGAAATTTCTAAAACTGATCTCAACGCAAATATTTAAAACCGATCCAAACAAAAAAGAGGTAACAAAAAAAAGGCGTGGACGAGAATCATCGAAAATACAATCTTCCACGCGTCGACAAAAGAACGTAACGTTAGGAAAAAGCAAAATCGAGCAAACAGGGTGATAAACGTCTTCCCTAACGGAGGGTGAAAAGATTCATTCCGAAGGGCCACTCGGGTCGAAAGAAAAAAAAAAATAAAAATGCACTCGAATCCCAAAGTGATATACGGTGATTCCGGCTTCCGCGCGCACGTCCATTTTATCCTCATGAATTCTATTAACCGAACGTTTATCGACCTCATATTTTATTCCCCTATGTCGCGGGTTGGAATCCACCAGATACTCGCTGGATACTATCTCTATCGGGGTGGATACAACCGGCGATTTATATAACTTTTAATCGATCTTGATCAAAAGTGTTGTAATCGCGCGATAAATAGCACGTACGCGATTAATTTCCCGCCGTATCCGGAACAGCGAGCGAATAATTTATAGTCGCCATAAAAAAAAACGGGGAACAAAAAATTGTAACAATTTTCGCGGCAATAACACGCTCGATATCGTTGTTATTACTGCCGGAAAAATTACTGTATTACCGACCGTAAAGATAATAAGTATATCTTTAATCACCCTCTAATAATGAGAAATAATTATTCGCTAATGTTTTTTAACCGTGATCAGTAGTGACCGTATCAAACTAATAACAAGCTTCGCGGTAATTTCTGTCTCGATACAGACGTCGATAATTACCCTATATACATACGTAATAAAAATCGCGCTTGTTGATCGTACACGCACGAATGACTCGAGCGCGCTTACGTTAACGTTAATTTTTAATAATAACCACCGGAGCCGGTACCTCCGAAGGCGTATCTCCATCCCGTGATCCCTCGCTTCGTCGTTCTTACAGAATACCCGTTCTCTCGATCTTCACCCAAATCATTCGCGACGCGTGTTTTTGCTTTCCTACGCACACGCACGCACGATCTCCGTACGCGAAGATGGTCACGCGATGACACGCGATTCGTCATGTGCGTGTGCGTCACTCAAGAGTCAACCCAAATTTCCCTCGGTGCGACGTATTCTCACGCATCCCGAAGCGAGGGAATTAAGGATACCGATAACGGCATCAATGATGGCGAGGTAATTAACTGAGATTTATTGGTATTTAATCGCTGTCAATATCCCTCGGTAACCAATGTAGCGTAAATATCTTATTTTCGAAAACGCTCATTCATAATCTTGCAAATTTAAGTAGCCTGCTATAAATATTTATTTTCGTTTTTTAACAGAAGTTACCACGTATCTCAATTTTGAGTATCGGTTTCCAGTTTTATCCGAGTGAGAAAGTCTTATATGTTTTAAATGTTAAACGGTCTTTGTTGATTACAAATTCCTCGTAATCGAAGGATTTTTATAATTGCTTTGGTTCGAATCTTCTTATGTTTTCCCATTCTTGTAAAAATGAGAATGTGCGTTCATAAATTTTATGACACAAAATAAATGAATCGAGATTTTTTTGTATATGGCTTATATACGTTTATTTTCATTTAAATGTACTTTTCTAGCAAGTTCTTGTTTCGTTAGAGAAGAAAATCGAGTAACTTATGTATACTCAATCATTCATAATAATTTCTGCACGGCATTGCATTCAAAGTTATACGTATGAATTTTGTATCTCGAAGTTGTTTTGTCGGTCATTTCGTTTATGAGAAATACAATAATTAAAAATATTGGTCGCATTAAAAATAGTTTCAGTCGGAACTTATTTATTCCATCACGGAGATAAAAAATGTTTACATTCAAAGTATGTAGGGTTTTACTTTTAAAAATTAAGTTCCCATTTAAATGATATTCAAAATGGTCATCAAGTTAAAAATAGATAATGCTACTTTTCCTCGCTTCAAACGGAAGAAACTTTTATCTGAAACCCTATTTTATAAATGCTTTTTTCTGATATTTAGGTATAACAATTTAAAGACCACAGTCTGTATAATAATTTGAGATCCACAGGGACCCCGAATTTATTATCAGCAATGTTATACAAATGAAAATGAATATTGCTAAGTTATACGCTCGAATGTTTAGTTTCAATACTTACAAATCTTTGCCAACGATTCGAATATCATGAATTTAACAGGAAATTTCTTTAAATTCCTATAAATAATTCAACATTGCGAATTTTTCCTAGTTTCTTTTGCAACTGCAGTTTTCATGAATAATAATCACTATCTGGTTTGCGGTCGTCGAAATGGAATTTAAAAAAAGAATTCTATCGGAAGTCTCGAAACGTGCGTTCATTATCACTAACGTCGGTAACTGTAAGTAACTACCGAGTGCCGGTACCTTCATATTTCCGGCGACATTTCCGGATCGTTTCCCCAGGAAGGGAAAAAGTTTTATCCCCGCATTAACGTTAGCGTCAAACGTCCGAACGAGTTAAACCAAAATTGCGGCTTCATCCGCTGTATATTTATTACGATGTTGCGTAGAAATTAAAATAAATATATCACCCTGAATACGTTCGCCTAATGAAACCTTAATGAAAACTGACTAGTTTCGATACGTCAAGATTGAAATGTGGACGCATCGAATGTAATCGACCAATTCATTTTTTATGGTAATTCAAATTGATCAATTATTTTCAAAAAATGTTGTGGTAAAACATTGGAAATATTCCTCGAGGAAATGCGGTAATACATTTGAGACATAATCGTTCTTCAAAACATGTTACACGTCGAGTTTTCCGGTCTCCTTTGCTTGCGCGATAATAGTAAATAATGCTTGATAAATTATCACTGACAGCACGTAATACTTATCTAGTTTTAAACAGAACAAGTAAGAATATAGTAATAAAGAAAGAAGCGCTGCGGTTAGTTTAACAATATGTCCCTTTAACAAACAGTGTACATTATTAAAAATTTAATATCGCGTTCGGAAAACAAATTGAAGATTTATCTCCTGTTTTCTGTTATAGCGCAGTTCATAAGATTACTAAGATTCATTAGGTTTAACGTCTCACGAAAAAAAAGTTGGCCTTTCTACAACATTAGATTGACCAAGTCCTATTTACTTCAATTGTCATCAAAATTTGTGGCAAAAACATTTACCACCACTGAATTACTTGTTTTTCTTTTTACCATGATCCTTTCACAGTTACTCTTAAATGGGACATTTCTAATATCCCACGGCAAATGCTTCCTTACTTTTTTGCACGGAATTGTGTTTATTTTCCACAATATTTTAAATATTCGTTAACTTCATATAAATACGTTAAACAAACGTGTTTGATTATTCTGTCGTTAGTTATTACTACACTCCCGGTTCGTTACAACACATCCTCTCAATTTACAACTGGATCACAAAAACACCTCCCGGCAGCTCGAACCTGTTATTTAACACAGTCACGACAGGGTTAAATAGTTTTCATTAAAAAAAAAAAATTCGTGCTCTACTCTGACGCCCTTCCCGCAATTTTTTTTCGCGCGAACGATCCTTTGCGTAATCCGGACGCAAAAACCGGCAATCTCCGTTTTCCGAGAAACGGCGCTGTGCGTACGAGAAAAAACGGTCGGAAGGAAGGGAAAAAAAGAATCGAGAACCCGCGATACATTTCCGACATACACGCGGCGATAAGTGTTCCTCACCGTCGGCGGGGGCAGGCCGTGACTCAAGGCCGCGAGGCCGTGGCAAGAAATCCGTGGATCGCGTGCTCGCCATAAGTTTTCGCATCGTCGACGTGTATGCGAGGCCTTAAGACACATAATGACGATGTTTTCTGTCGGCTCCTCGCAAAGAGTCACGATTCGACGGTGGACTGGTAGCTCTGTTACGCGGAAGCCTGCCAGGTAAATATTTCGAAAAGGGATATTCGACAGGTTTTGCTCTTTCTCCTCTTTTCGGGCTTTTTTTCATCGAGAATGAAGCAATGGAGTAACGGATGTGCGTAAAGGAATCAAATGACGAAATGGGCTATGGACTTATATTTCCAATCATTCTTTTTTTCAATATTTACCGAAAATTACAGAAATATTATTTTTGAGTATTAGCCAGGTTCCTTGTTCAAAATGACAGTTCGAGATATTTCAATATACGATAGGTTTTGCTCTTTCTTTACATTCAGGTTTATTTCATCAAGAATGGAGTAACGGATGTGCGTAAGGGAATCAGATGTGACGAGGTGGGCTTTGAATTTATATGTCTAATCATTCTTTTTTTCAATATTCACCGATAATTACAGAAATATTATTTTTCAGTATTAGCCAGATTTCTTGTGGAAAATTACAGTTCGGAATTTTCCGATATTCGATAGGTTTTCCTCTTTTTCTACATTCAGATTTTATCAAAATAAAAGCAATGAAGTAACTGGTGTTCCAAAAGGAATAAAATGTCCAAAATTGTATAATACCTAACGGTCAATAAAATAATTAATTGTAATTACAAAAAATATAACGACCACAACGATGCTGTCTACGATCGAAATGGAAAAAATATACTCCTGTTGACTCTATCAGATATATAACCAGGAATTATAGTAGTGACATTTACTCGTGCGATAGGTTTAGACTCGGCTCATCGTCAAGAATCAGATTATTCAGCTTTAATAATCTCATATCGGAGAATTTGTTTTCATTCGGTTTTATCGGCCTAAAAGTCTGTTCTGGAGCACTGCGCGGCAATCACGCGGTCAAAGCGACCCGTGTTCCGTTTTGTGCGCGGGCCAAGCACCGGGAATGAACTCGCGGCATGTGTTCTCATCCGTGAGATTCCATAGAATACTTAATCGGATCACGCGCTGATTTTTTAATCGGTACACGTCTCTCCCGACCGTGCCGGATATCGATCGCGATACAATATTGCTTTTTATCTTTATTAGGAGTTATTTACGACAGTCACCGCGTTAGTGCCGTTCACCTAGGTTACGCGACTGGTTTACCTTTTATCGTTTCGGAGCTATTACAGTTATCGTGTAATTGTTCGTTCGAGTTGCAAATAAATAATAACAGTATATGTAATCAGTTATCAACTTTGAAGTCGAAGTATCAATGCTACGGGTTCAAAAAAATGTCTTAGGTAAAGATTAAATTACAGTACCAAACTTTATCATTTCGGAGCATATAGAGATATGTGGTCAATAATATGAAAATGTATGGGAATCGGTGTTATTATGACGACAGCGAAATCAAACTATCAAAGGTATGGGTTGACAACAAATTGTTAAGTAAATTTAGTTAAATTAGATGTTAAAGTTTACCGTTTTGGACCACTTAGAACTTGCAGTTATGTGTTCAATAATAACAATATATATGACCGATATTATTATTCAGAACGCCGAAGTGAAAGTTACCAAATTCAGGATTAGAACAAAAATTTAAACTAAATTCAAGTAAATTATAGCACCGAATTTTTTCGTTTTTGAATATTTATTGTTCTATGTTAAATAGTAACAATATTAATTTTTTCAGGAAGCCGAAGTATCAAAGCTAAGCATTAGAAAAATTGTTAACCAATTCAATTTCAAACCAATTAAACAGTAACAATATACATATATGCGATTGCAATATGCTTTTGAGGAAGTCAAACGCAAAATGACAAGCCTTTAAAAAGAAGAGTCAAGAAGAAATCAAATTCAATCGAAATACGCGACTGGTACTACAGTTTATCTTGTTCGAGCACTCACAGTTGGTTACCGTATAATCGTTCGCTTAATTCGCAAATAAATAATAAGCGTACGCACAAGCCATAGTATCGAAGCAATACGCGAACGAGAAGTCCAAATTAAAATACTTAACGATTTTTAACGTGGGTCGTAAACCTGTTCCCCGGAGGAAGTTGAATCGCATAATTCTTAATTACACCTGTAATTAACGTCTCCTATAATTGTCCTCAATTAACCCCGATAAATTCATACGACATTTTGAATTAAAACGCGCGCAGGGCCATTAATTTTTTCCCCCGACCCCTCGTTCCGTGCAGGATAATATTTAACGAACGTCGAACGCGATGAGAAGTATTCTCATCTCGTCTCGTACGATAATCGATGTATCGCGATTATAACAATCGCGGATTAATATCGTGTGCGGCGAATCAATTCGCTTCGCGGGGATTTTCGAAACGCGTGAAGCATCAAATAAATCGGATCGACCGTGAGTTACGGTCTTCATTTGCGTAACTACTGCAATCAGAACTCATTTTTTTTACGCGCCCCGCTCGAATTGACCCATAATTAGCCGAGACCTGCGTAATAGCTACGAGATTTATTTGCTAGAACTCCTTCGCGACAATGAGCAAAAAGTGATAGCGTAGAAAACGTGTCGAATATCTGTAGTATTTACGCCGCAAATTTCGGCAGAAGAAATATTCAAATGACATTCTAATTGCGAATTTGTCAAATTAATCAGGATCGTAATAATAATGCGCGATAAAATCCACGACGTAATCGATCAGTGTTTAAACAAACACTGTTGACCTCAACACATTTTAAGGGAAAAAGGGAGAACTATTATTTTTATAAAAATTGCACTGTTATAAATTTTATAGTAATTAAAAATTGATCGATTGCGTCGTCAGCTTCAGTGCCCATTCTAATTGCGCCAAATCACATCGCGTCCGAATATATTTTTTCAGCCACATTTCGTTCGATCAGATAAACATTTTATCCATATCTTTTGCCTCCGAAATAATGATGTGTACACACTAGGGTGGCTCTCACTTTTCAACGTTTAAAACATTATATCCCACCCCACTATCTTGTTTCAATCAACAAAAAAAGGATCTGTGCATAATTTTAGCTCAATTAAACAACTGCAATTTGATCGTCACCGACCATGAAAGTTGGATATTATTGCTCAGAAAGTCACTTTTACAGTCAAAAACTTTTGTTTGTTACCTTATTTCTAATCACTTGTAAGCACTAGTAATGGAATTTCTTGCGACTTTTCATTAATTTAATTACCATGCGTTTTTCTCCGACAACATGTGATTTTCTATTACTAAGTTAATACGATAACGCGATGAATTATGTTATGGGATTTTTCATTGATACTGTCAGATAAATTAACATGTATACTACCATTATTATTATTATTATTATTATTATTATTATTATTATTATTATTATTATTATCATTAGATAATCTTGTTCTTGTTAATATGTTCCAACTTAAAGTCGTTTGGAGCGTTTCGACGGCGATACGAGGGAAGAACATCCTGTCGCTAGTCGAATGTTTAAGTTCTGGCGGCTCGTAATCTAAACAAGGAGGAGATAGCACGTGACACGACAGTCGCGATATTGCGATCAAAGACTCAATACCTTTGCATTTGCAAATAATAGTTGTAAAATACCGACTACAACCAGCCGTGACAACTGGTTTGGTAATTCCAGTGTTAATCTCTCGTTAGCTAAGACGCCACGGATATTTTCGATAAGGAAAAACCTGCTCGGAATGATCCCAGTTATCGCGCTTTTAACGGACCGCCACCATTTACAGAGCACCCTGTATACATCGGCGTATTTATCTAAACCGTACGAGCGTGACTCAAAATATACTTTTTACACATTCCAATGGACATTCTTTCGAACAATTTACATCTCCACTAGAGTAATGGTTTCCGCGATCGTTAAGAAGCGATTAAATCTTGTCTAAACCTATGCGCGACGCGATCGTTAAAAAGTGATTACTAAATTTTTACAGGACATACACAATTCGATATAAAGCCGTGGCCGATGTTGGCACAACGTATCCTGGCCGCGTGATTGCACAATAAAACAACCATGCCGCGTTTATAACGATTTTGCCACGCTGGTACCGCACGGTAATTGGCATCGATCGCGTTCATTGAATATCGCGTAAACACGTCGCACTCGATTAAACAGCCGGAGGAAGCTCGCGTTACGCGTACCAGTTCGATTACGCGCTCAAGTTAAGCGGTACGCAGGAGTAATGTTTTGACAATGTTTAACAAGGTTTTTTGAAACATCGCATCGTTGAAACGTTGGATCGCGTGAAAGTTTAATATTTTGCAATGTTTTTACAGAGATGCAATGTTTCTATTTAAGGACGATTTAAATTATTGGTTGACCTAGATCAGGGGGTTGCTAATTAGTGTCTATGGGGGTCCGGATTATTTAAAAAAATGTATCGAGGGCCAGAAAAAAAAACTAAATATTAGTTGCTGTGGTTATTACTATTATTATAAACAGTGATAAACAATGAATACCACCGTAATCACCAAATACATCCAAATGTAGATCAAATATCAATCACGTGTAGATTGTTATCAAATTATTCTAGGTACATACAGATAAATAGTAAAAAGAAACCAGCATTAAGGTAAAATATTTTTGGCGGTCCATTTATTTCCCCTCCGTGGTCCGGATTCGGACCGCGAGCCGACTATTGGCGACCCCTGCCCCAGATAGTCATGATAAAAGAAAAGAAAATCGTTTGGGCCCTCGTCGGTGATTTGTTTCCTGTTATAAAAGATGTTATATTTTCGGTCATACCTGTGTAGGGGACGCGCAAACTAATTTTTTAATTTGTTAACATTTCTTTTACGGGAGACTCAATCCCAAAAGGTAATGTTTACAGCGAGAAAAATAATTTCTTAATAGCAATTGGATCTATAGTATTCGACATTTTGTTACGAATACCGTGGTCTTTAGTTGAGACGACAAAAAACATATCTTGGCTACGAGAGGATGGTTGTTTGTGATCAACCGAACAAAATTTTTTCTCTGTACTGTAATTATTTGTCGTCAAGACAGACACCTTCGCTTTTACATAAATAATTTAAATTGTGTACTGTATTAATGTTTTAAAAATAGTTGAGTCGCGGATCTATCAATACTTAATGAGCAAACTGGTCACCTTTCCGTTTCTAATTGACACGTTTTCCTTCGATATCTCGTTACTCAAACCGTGACAAAAATTTTCAGATAGTAAAAATCACCGTGGAATCCAATGCGGAATAACGCCTTGTTTTTCAAACTCAACATTTCAGAAACTGTACATCCCCACAGATGCGTTAAACGTATAAATAAATATCTTACTGCGTGGCGCGATATAAGATTCTTAATATACGAGTGACGTCGTGGTAATTATCGACAGCTGTCGTGTTTAACACAAAATATAACATCTTTTACCCCAGGAAACAAATCACCAAAAGAGGTCCAAACAATTTTTTTTCTTTCTTCATGACCATCTAGGACAACTAATAGTTTAAACCTGGGGTCGGCCAATAGGAGACACGCAAACTGAATCCGGACCGCGGAAGGGAAATAAATGGGTTGCCAAAAATATTTTACTTTAAAGTTTTTGTTCATTATTTGTTTCTGTGTACCCAGAATAACTTGCTAAACAATTAGCACGTAATTGATATTTGATCTATTTTTAGCATATATTTCCTAATTGCCTTGACAACCATTGTTTATAGCTGTTTCAAATAATAGTAATAGCCACAACAACTAATACTTAGTTTTTTGTCTGGCCCTCGAAATTTTATTTTCAGATCATCTGGACCCCTTAGAAACTAATTGCCGATCCCTGGTTTAAACGATCCTTAAATACGAACACCGCTTCTCTATAAAAACATTTTGAAAGTTTTAATAAAATTTCGCATATTCCGAGGCCCGTCGCTTTCCAACCGCGAGTGCGACGTAGTAATTTTCAATATCGAGCCTATCCGCGTGCGTACCGCGTAAGTCTCGAAACGGTTAAGACGCGGAATAAAATCGTTTCGGCATGAAATTCCAGCGATTCACGGCGGAAGTGTGGATCATCGGCGAGCGTGTACCGCCGCGTACAATTACCTCGTTTTCTACACGTTACGCGAGGAGAGGAGCGTTTTCCAAGGAGATTGACGGTGGCACGAAACGAGTAGAGGAGAGCTAATACGCGCGGTGCAACTAGGTACGCCGTGTACGTATCTACGCGTGTACAAGGGGCACGCCGGGTATTAAGTAGCGGTATTTACGGAGCCACAATTATCCCCGTTTTCGTGCCAACGATCTCTCGAACGCCGATGGTTCGGATCTTGGACTACGTGGGAACTTCTTCGAAGTTGAATCTGTAGGCTTCTGAGTAAGCGGAAGCGAGATCGAACTTCGCCTTCGGGGAAGGCTGCGGGTATCATTGGATTCGTGTTTAGAAGTTTCTTTCGATTCATCGGTATCCAGCGACGGATGGAAAAATGATTGGAGTTACCACAATTGAATCGTTTATTTCAAAAACCCCCTTAGTCCTCTTTTTCACTTTTCGAGATAATTCATCAAAACTATTTCCAGACTTACAAAAAGGACTAGATTACTCACTCTGTTAGATGTCAGTGTCGTTTTAGCTCAATTTCTTACTAAGGGAGGAGGAAAAGCGAAAGAAACGCAAAGCAGTCGACATTATTGTTTTAGCGTTTAGGGGGTTTCTGAAATAAACTATTCAATTTTGGTATATTTAATTATTACGTCTTATATTATACAGGTTGTCCCATAAGTGGTGGTAGTCTGTCAGAGACACAACACCTGGGATAATTCTAAGCAGATTTTCCCCGGCATCGTCGAAAGAACGAATCCAAACGGGGTGATGAGGTTGAAACAGGCCAACTGAAAATTCTCAGGTTTTTTAAATTGAGCGGAAAATGTTTTGCACGGTGTCCTGCGCTGACAAGAAAAACGTATTTCTGTACCCGCGATGTTTTCCAGGTGGAACAGTCGTATAGGGATATTTTCTTCGATTATCAAATGTGGGAGATACTCGGGTGACCAATTCCAAACGCCTTGCCCTTAATTTGTAATAATACAGGGTGTCCAATAAATGATGGTAGCACGTTAAAGGCGCGATACCTGAGGTAATTTCAAGCAGGCTTTTCCTTATCGAAAATATTGGTTGCGCTTTAATTGTCGAGGTGTTAAGCGAGAACTGCAGTAGCGCCGGGGATTGGTTATCAGATAGGCGAGGCTAAGCGCCAGCCAATAGTGAGCTACCGCAACCCTCCCAGATTGGCTCCTGATTTTCATTATTTCTCGTTAACTAAGGCGCTTGGAACACTTTCAATGAAGAAAAACCAACTTGGAATTACTCCATGCATCGCCCCTTTAACGTACCACCATTTACAGTACACCCTGCAAAAATCGTAATTTTTTAAGTAATTCATTCCTTCTAAAGTATGAATATGAAATATCCAAAAATTTAATTTAAACTTTAGAGGAAAACTAAATATTGGCTACTATTTTATTTATCAGATATCATTTATATGGGTATTTTATTATCGGGCAGTTAATGAGGTTCTGATTGTAAGAGTAAGTATCGTCTGTCAGACCTTCGGAGATCTTCGGATCTCCAAACTTTTATTTTACTCTATCAAGTGTATTTCGGGACGCCGATCACGAAATAATTATAGAACTTCTATTCTACTGATAATTATTTCACAAGGAATCACACGTGTTTGCTTGCTTCAGAAATAGTTTGGAGATCCGGAAATTCGGAGATGTGCAGGATCTAGATTTGTTCCATTAACCATTCATCAATTTTTTACATTACTTTCAATTTTACGTCAAAATGCGTATTCCCCAGAAACACCCTAGAATTTTACCCGCGGCGTCCATACTCATACTTTCTCTTCCAACGGTTTAAATTGGTAACCAGGAAGTGGCTGGCGTGCAACATGAATTCGTCGAGCAGCAACAAGTGTCGTTCCAGCGTTATTTGCGTAAGATGCTCGTGATTACTATGTTATTCCTCGTCAGAGAAACGGCAGACCAACCACCTTCGTCCCGTTCGGCTCGCCTCGCTGTCAGCTAGTAAGCGTGCTCACCGTTTTTAATGTTCGCCAACACGAGACTCGTCGTTCTACCTGAAATCCTACCTGATCGCGTGTCCATCTATCGCGGCGACCTTGGAACGATTAACCCGATGGAAAGGCCAAAATCCGTTCGTGTGACTTTTTCAACCCGTTCTCCTCGTTCCACGAACCTCGCGCGAGCTAAAAACTATCCCACGTTCGACGATCTATCGTAAATCGTTTAACGGGAACCTTTCCACTAAAAAAAAAAAACAATCGCCACGTTTGCTCGTTCCTAGTGTGGACCGCCCGAATGTGTGGTTTTGGGAAAAACAGAATGAATTTCGGGATAATGTATATGCGGTGTATTGAATAGAAATGAATTACAGATGTACGAGGGGCATGCCTCCTGACGGTTCTTTTCGCGACGTTTTTAAAACACTTTAAAGATAAAACAGTTTATGTTTTCTCTCCTTTGCCGAGAACGTTATCGCTGATTCGGTAGCTGCACGAGAGAACATATAGTAGAACTTCGATTAACCGTCACCGTCGGGACCGGAACTATGACGGTTAGCCGGATAGTCGGTTAACACAAATTTTGCAATAAACATATATATATGTATATACATATATTTCACAACGTATTATAATTACAAAAGTAGGCTAAAAAAGTCGTACATACATAAAAACATTTTTAAAAAGTGTACTTACTGCGGTCGTGCAAAATCGATTACGTCATATCGCATAAATCTTATTAAAAAAGAATAGATTTCTTACATTTTTTTACGTTGACGGATAACAGAGGTTGACGGTTAACTGAGTTTCTACTGTACGTTGTGCGCAGCAATCAATAATCTTAAGGCGATGGTGCATCGTGACAGATACGAAATCTCATTGTCAGTCGAATTGAAACGGGAAAACAACATTCGAGATTTTTTAACTTTATGCAGTAATAGGTTAATAGTAAAAGATACATTTTTACTAAATGTAAATTACATACGATTCGATACAAATTCTTTATGAAGGACTATAATTGTCGTTAGCATCAAAGCGTTTAAACCAAATGAGCAAAAAATTTACTTACACCGCTTTAGCGTCAAACGACTTGTACCTACTAATTACACACGTAAGCGTTCGAATAATTTCGCGATCTGTCGTACGTTTACCAACGATTATACCGATCTTCGATACTTGTCACTTGTCATTCCTTCGACCGGTCTTATCGACGAACCTTCCCACTGATCTCACGCGATAGCGTTACGCATCCTTGACTGGACACCCGTCAAAGCGCCGCGCGTTTCACGCGTTTTCCCAGCCGTTATTTTCGCGTAGTAAAAATCAATTGGCGTTGATAGACATTAATTAACATTCGATGAGAAAGGGCGATCGGTGGATTATCTCACGCCGCTATCGTCATCGCGAGGCGCGTCTCACTTACAGTAGAACTTCGATTATCCGAACCTTCGTTATACGAACACTGTATTATCCGAACTGCAATTGAAGTAGTCGAACGCTATGTTCTGCAAACGTCAATACGCGTTCACGCGCGGCCGATATATCGATTTTATTATTACTTTTAATTTATTATTAATTTTATTAGTGATTTATCAGTAATTTATTAGTCATTTATTATTAGTAATATATGTATAGAATGTATATGTGTATGAATTGTTTGTAGACAATCGAGACGCGATGTGTTTGCTAAATGACGTCCACGCGCTCTACTTGTCAGTCCTCTTTTGTTCTGTCCGGTGTACACATCTTTATACATACATATGTCGAGAATGGTATGGAATCCACACCAAAAATAATTTTATATCACACGTGATTTCATTATAATAACTAATAAACAGAACTCTTTTATTTTATGGAAGATACGTCAAAAACAATAATAAGTACATGGTGCATATGTACATATATATTAAAAAAATTCACAGTATCCGAACTTTCGCGTACCCTAACTAGGTGCAGTCCCAATTAGTTCGGATAATCGAGGTTCTACTGTATTTGCATTGAAACACGATCAAGCGCGACGGGGAGGTTTGGAAAAGTCTGGCGGAGCTCTTTTGCGAGCGGTCAACGCTCCTTGATGCCCACCCTCTTCTCTTCGCCGTCCCTCATCGCCCCGCGGGCATCTTGATGTCATTCTACATTCCCCGCGATGCGGCGAGAGTAATTAAAACGTAGTCAGCGTTATCTGAGATCCCTCGACAGTGATTAAAAGTTTGCAACTGAAGCGCACACTCTGTCCGCGACGTTGCGCTACTTCGCATCGGCTTCTGCCGGTTTATTACGGCGCTACGCGTGCAACCTCGGCAAAGGACTCCGCGATTACGAGAAAACACCGTGGGAATTGAATTTTTGAGTTATTCTCGAGTTTTGCGGAACGAGCGTGCGCGATAAGCCAGCGTTCGTTGATGAGAGATTCTGGGAGTTATCGAATTTCTACGATCTGCATTCGAGTGTTTCCCTCTGAAATGCTATTGCGTGAAGGTTTGTATGCCGAACGTTTCTTTGGAAACAGTGGAGAAACTATAGCTTCAATCGTTAAGTAATGTACATAGTTATGTACATTGCAATAATTGGACCGTTTATTTTAAAAGTGGTGTAATTCCATTTTTAAAAAAATGAGATACCACATAATTTGCTATTAATTTAGTGTAAAATAAAAAAAGAAGAAAAAAAATGGACTTGCACCACTTTCGAGATAAACGGTCCAATTTATGGTAAGATGGATGACGCGATGTTCATTGGTGGAATCTTTTTTTAAAGTTTCTTTTCGAGTAATCTGCGATATATTTTCTATGCGCATTTTTCGTTCTTGGTTGAGCCTCTTTTTAAGCTTCACACAATATTATGTACACGAATGTTACGCTGTTGCATACGGCTTCTTTCAACATTCTATTTAATATTTTCTACCTAAACATTGCTCCTCTGGATTTTTTTTTTTTTCAGGAATCTACAATTTTACCTACGTGAAGTTTGCGTTCTTGGGCCTGAGCATTTTTCTAAAATCCACGCAATATTATCTACACTAATATTGCACCTCTTGGTTTGAGGCCTTCTTCTACAATATACGCAATATTTTGTTCACAAACGTTGCATCTTTGAGTTTTTTTTTCGGATCTATGCAAAATTCTGTACCCAAGCGCCGCGCCCACGAATCTTCCTCCAGAATCTACGCAATATCTCCCACAAGAACGTTGCGTCTCTTAAAGTGGGCAGCAGGTCCGGAAGGGTCAATTGCCCTAACTTCGTAATCACGAATATAAACTGGTTCACGCGGAAAACATTCTCTCCCTTTTCCGGTAAGAGGGAGACGAGGTCCCGGTCACCGAGGACGCGGCACGTCGTCACTTTGTTCAATAAATTCATTGCGTTAAGCAATTAGCTCGGAGCGTCAACCTCTGGATTCCAGAAATTCGAAGGCGTTGGGGACTGGACCAATGGAGGGGCACACGCGAGTCTTCCCGGAATGCGTCCCCGTAACGAGGCATCAAGCTAATAATAAACGACTTCGGGACACTGGCAAAAATAAACCGACCGACGGTAATTGTCGCGGGGCCCGCGACGCCTTATCGCGATTTAGCGCAACTTTTCACCCCCTGACCCAGTTTCATGCTAAGGAAAACGCGCCAGGTGTGCCGGGAACTTTATACTCAAAGGCAAAGGTGAGAGTTGCCGAAGGGAAGGTAAAATTAATGGGCACGGTAATGCGGGGAGTTACGTGAATGGGTGTATCATTTCTTGTTTTTGTAAGTTGACTGGTCCCAACTGGGAATACGAGCGAAGATCAATAAATATTGATGTATGAACAAAATATGTAATTTAAAGCATATTCAAGAAACGCAGATTTTATTCGCGGCAAATAATGTAGTTGATTAGTATATTGATGTAGATGATGATTCATTAATAACAGATAAATGTGGAGGCGAAAGTTATTGAAGAAAAATGAAAACATTGAACAAATGTTTAGTCAAAACACGACGTAATGCTTAACGGGTATAGATACTATTTACTTTGATGAACAACCGGCATTGTTTATTCAAATTGACGATTATTTGGGGAAAAATGATGTAATTAACGGTACGAGTCCAAGTTTAAATTGGAGAACAACAATTAATATGCCGATTACAATATGACAAATGTTTTATAAACTTTAATATCAATTACCTCCGATATCTAACGCGTCATTTTTATTGTAATTAGTAATTATTCCCAAAAAATTACGCAACCGTGAACTGATGCCTGATGCAAATTAATAAACAAAAGAAAACACATTACGCAAACCTTTAATAACAATACGGCGTAATGTTCAACAAACACAAATCTCGTTTACCTCAAATATCGAAATCGCCTTGACTGTTAAACCAAATGCTCAGCAGTACTGTTGACGAACGAACAATGTTGATTAAACAAACAAATATTATCATTAATTGACGACATAAAATATTTAACCATTGACGGACGCCGCGGTAAAAGGTTCATCAACGTAAGACAGTGTCCCGCCCCTCCATTCTATACTCGATACACGCGCTCAGCGATAAAACGCACTTTAAACTAAACTTTCGTCAGATTCGTGTTTCCCGTACGTTCGATATTCGGCCAACGTATTTAGAAAATGGCGGATAGCGTGCCTTGGGCCTGACGATTACTCAGGAATGAAGGGATACCGGTATCGCCACGCCAGGAACACGATCGCAGCTGTACCAAGAGCTGCTGGCGCCTTCCACACCCACGTTTCACGTGTGTCGTGTGTTCCCCGCTAAGAATCACGGAAGTTGTACGACCGCCATTTTTGCCGACAAATTGGACTGGATAGAAAGCGGCAAATTATACTTAACACCAAGCGGTATTCCACTTTTCATTCCCGTTTTAGTTCGATTTTATTTAGCTTGCAACAGAAGACTCAACAGGGTTCTCCGATGTTCATGAAACGTTTGTTAAGTCTTAACAAAGTATAATTGAAAACGTATTCCGTTAAAATTTATAATTGAAATAAGAGGTTGATTGTACATTGGTCGCTGAAATTTTGGGAATCAATTATTAACCCTATTTATCTGCCTGAGAATTAACAGACAGAGATCAGTGGGTTGGGAAAGTTCACCGCTAACTATGAAAGTATTGGAGGAAAATGCGGCCCTTGGCGTCGACCACGGATTCCAAAAGTTAAATATGTATATATGTATATTTATATATGAAATTGTCAGAGTCATGGACCTTCGATATTGAATATAATATTTGTATGACATTTTTAATATATAGAATTGTACTTTTTAACAATTGTAATATTTTAATCGATATTTTCTCTTGATTTCGAACCTCCTAGCTTTCCAGAGAAAGGTAAGGGATAGCCGTCTTAAAAGATATGAATTTGATATCAACATAACGGAGGAAAGTAATATTTGTTACAGACAATCCGTTCAAAAAAATTACGAAACTAATCCATCGAAAGTTTTCTTACATCTATCATAATGTTCAAAGACGCATTCTCAATGTTAAATTACACGTACGAAAAAAATAGTACATAACTACCTTTTTTTCTACTTGACAAACGTACAAAGTTTCATGAAAATCAATCGGGATAATATCATCGATAATACCGATTCTATTTTTCGCACGTACACAATTTTTCCATGCGCAACAACATTTTATTACGTTCAAGGCTAGAAACAGGACGCGGTTAATAACTTATGCATCTTGTACGAGTTATTGCACGCGCGAATACTTTACGCCCGTATTACGGGGCCCGTAATGCGAGTTTTATTGCACCGTGCCACTGTTCTCAGGTGCTCGCATGTGTTAAAACGTGCGAGAGTTTAAACAATGCGAAACGATGTACTGCTCGATATTAAAAACTCTGGCGAACGATGATGTAGTGGCTGGAACGAAATTGCAATGTAGTCCGCGTAATTTATTAAAATGACACGATCGAACGATTCCCAGATGCAATGACGTTGCACGGTGACAAATGTTCTCGGACAGATATAACAAAATTATTACATTTCTATGAAACTCACGATCAATTAACCATCAACTTGTAATTAAGTCGTTGAGTCAAAAGGTCCTATCTATCGTTTACTGGAAAGATACGAGGTCTACTTTTCGCGTGCTTGTACTTAGTCTGCCAATGAGACATGTCTCTTGGCTAACCCTTCCGATATTATACGACGATTATACTCGTCTATCGTTGAACGCTCGCTGTGTACTAACGGTGACTATAGTCGGTCATCGTTGAACGTCTGTCGTATCAAGAGACAAGGTCTTGTCTCGGGCCAAGTACAGGTACGCGAGACTTTTTACTAATGACGACACGAAGTATGATTTCTTCCCATCAATTACGACGCATGACCAAATTTAACTGCTATCTTCTTTATCCGTTCGACGAAGACACCGTGGCCAAAAACGAACCCCTATCAAAAGGGTTAATTAAAAGCAGAATAGTTGAACCTCGAACTCAAATTTTCCTATGCGATCCGAATCTCGTATAACGCAGCATTACTGTAAAATCTAACGTCCGCATTATACGAGTGTAACTACCGTATAAATCCTTTTAAGAAATCCGAAAGCGATGTTAGTCCAGCTCGGAAATGAAAGATCGTAGTCTCACAGTGGTTCGAGTTACCGAGATTCCTCCGTGCGTTACATTATTCCAACGAAATAAATTAGATCTAATTATACGACGAATGAAAAAAAGAGACCAGCGGTAAAAGAGAAAGTACAACGTTGGACCGAGAAGAGGAATAAGAAGGAAAACCAGCTCGCGGATATCTCGTGCACCGAGCTTACGTGCCGCTTCCGAGATTTCCGAGAAGCCAGCCGGAAACGACAATAAAAATAATCACTTCAACAAACTGAATCCAGACTCCCTCCAGGCTTTATCCCGTTACCGGGATGCGGTAATGACACCTAATTACTTTCCACCGCTCTGCACAGAAACGCCGCTTGATTTCGGATAGTGCCGCTAATTTGCACGTGGCGTCGTTAATGAATTAACTTATGTCGATTCTCGCGGAGAGGAATGTATTATTGCTAATAATCGACGTGACACGCAGACACATCGAATCGTTAAACGATGAATTAAAGGATGGTTTAATCGTGTACTCCAGTCGAGTGTAATATTATAACCGTATTTATCGAACGTTTCGATAATGAAATGCACTCGAGGGATGCATATTTAATTTACGTATGTAAAAGAAGGTTAAGTATGTGGAGTTTACAAGGTAATGGGAATCCAAATGAGATATCTAGTATGCTCGATCCTTCGAAATACCTAAATAGGAAAGAACAAATAATAGTATTCCGTGTCACTGCGGTCAACGATTAAACAATCGCGTTTATTTACTGTTTTAGATTTTTGCTTTCTGTGCAGATATAATCACTTTGATTTGACGTTGCTTTTTACTCTCGTAAAGTAAAGATGCAAATTCATCTCATTATCGAAATATTGTATGAAACGATTGTTCAATCGTTGTCCCGGTATCGACATTACATTACACAACCATTATATTAATGTATCCCATCAATTTCTTCCGTATCCTGTATTCATTTCGCAACAAAAAAAAGAAGAAGCTTATGAGACACCCTAACATTATCGCTTGTCTGTCTCTATCAAAATACATCACGGTATCAATCGTTGTTGATAATTCGTTTCAATTCCAGATCGATTTTTCAAAATAAGGTTGTAAAGTCAAAATCCATCTCATTAACGCACGAAACGATCGTCCGAACGCTCATCTTGTAAAGGCACAAAATACTCGTTACTATCTATCCGCATAGTGCGAAAAATCAACTGTACTCAAAAGTGTACTGGAGAATAATTTCACATACCTACATCGCGTTGTTATTCGCTTTGCAATAGCCCCAATAATCACCGTGGATCGTCTCAAACCCCGTACGGTAAGACACGTATGGCTGCATTCGGTATGGAATACCATTTCATTTTTCGAACTGCTCGCGCCTTCGATCGCGATCTTGATACGGTCGTTAGTTAAATTGAGCGCGAATCGTACAACCGTATTAATGACAGGACGAGGATAATCTTCGGCCATTTGCCGGTGTACGGGTTCCTAGCTGGGGAAAATGATCGACATCGTTTCAGCTCCGTTCGATTAACTTTTGCTCGGGGGAAAGAAGCGCGCGCTCGATAATTCGTATAACGTTGCAGTCCGATGACACGGATTGATAACGGCTACGCGATCGTTCAATTTATCGACAATTTATTTATGCCGTCCATTTTGCTTCGGGGTCGGCGATCGTAATCCAGCCGTTACTCGTCGCGTAAAAACGATAACGAGAATACAAAATTCGATCCCTTCCGCTGTTTCGTTATCGTACGGTGGATATCGGAAGAAGGTACAAATACGAAGGATCAAGAATGATTTTTTGAATGTCTACGTATAAGTAAGATTTTGGTATGGTCTCAGCGACAAACGCCGACGACGATGTCCCGGTTTTGTGAGAAGCGTCCAGACGCCGTTGATTTCATTGTTTTATCTCACTCTTGGTTTAATTTAACAATATTGTATAATAACCACCGTTATCGTGGCTCCTTGCACGCATGTTTTTTATTTTTCTAAAAATGGATCTAAAATTAATTTTGAACAACATCATTGTAAATAATAATAATATTACTTATGCATTTCTACAATATGAAGAAATTGAAAATGAATTACTTTTGAGCCTACTTCTACAGAATAGGAAACCATTCAATAGTTTATTTAGCGCGAGAAACTCATAAAGATTTTTTGAACAACTTATTAATGGACACTTTTTTTAGCGACCATGATACATTTTTCAATTTTTTCGGTTAAATCGTCTCGAAACGTGCGTTCCTTTTGATATTTGGATTAATTTGGATGTATTTAATCATTTTTCTCCGACATTTATAAGAGGTTTCGCCTTCCAATTTCATAAAAAATAATATTTTACCGATCGATTACAGCGTGGATTTGACAACACAAAATTATTACGACCGTAATTAATTTCATAAATACTCATATTAAACGACAGAATTAAAATAAATTTTAAAATTCATCATTATCCAGTAAATTAAACTTCTATTCGAAAAAAGAAACTAAGTAATCCATCAAACTTACAAGTACATTATTCCCTTCAACGAGAGCCATTCGTCAGTTTCGCAAAATTGCCTTTTGTCGTTTCGCCCGTTCCCTTCGTTAAGATCTTCGTGGTCTCACGAGATGCACTTAACGCTTTTCCACGAACTGGAACTTCCAGCTCGCTCGCGAAGTCGTGGCAATTTTCAAGCTGACATGAGAAATTTATATTCCCGGAGAAAATCTCGCCGCGAAGAAAGAGGTCGGAGGACGAAACGAGGGTAGATTTAAAACGCGTTAATCTAAACACGTGTGCGGGATTCGACAGTTTTTGCATACACCTGATGTCTGTTGATAATCAGGCCGACGAAGGAGTGGGGATTGGATGTGTACGGGCTACACAGATGTATACAGGGAGTTTCAGCAGTTAATGTCGTTGGTCCGGTGGGTGATACTTTGGTGAAACGAGTAAAACTGTTATACAAACTTAAGGGGGGAACCTGGTTTAGAATGCCGAAAAATAGGTGAACATAAGAATTTTTTTTCACAAAATATGAAGCGTGTCTCTCTGAAATTATAGGGGCGATTTGATACACCCTTCCACAGTATAACAATCAGTTTTTATTTAAAAATAAAAACGTTAACAACAAATATTTCATATCACAAAATTGTGCCTCGTTAAGAAAAGTGTCTTGTCAACTGGTGGGAATTCTGTAGCCTGTAATTTTTGTCCAAAATAAAACAACCAAACGTTTTTTTAATCCTTATGAAATTCTCTAACTATTGAACTCCGGGCATTAAAAAATATACAAAACTATAGAAGTTATCGGACTTGAAACAAAAGTTACGATTTTTTCCCCAAAAATTTGACTTAAAATTATGCTAAACACAACACTTTAAATTAATTTTTTCTTAAATATTCATAGTTCAAATTGAAGGGAAAATTATTATCTAACTAAAAAACCTGAAACGGACTCGATCGGACGAATAGTTTTCGCTCTATTTTACTCGCAAACTTGAAAAATGTAGTTCCGAGAAAATCGCGTTTAAAGTGTTGACCACAGGAAAGTAATAGTTATCAGACATCCACTTTTCAAGCTATAACTTGGAAAATATTTCGAATTCCGCTTTGTAACTTTACAAGTATATTCTCCAAGAGCTGTACTATCGATTAAAACAAAAAAAAGTCGAAATTTTTCTTCTTGTAAACCTGGTTCCTCCCTAATGCTGGAACTGTCGGCAAATAATGTACAATAGACTCTCGTATAACGCGAGTGTAAGAGCCGGTCTAGGTCTACAGGGAGAGTTTTGCGCACGTATCGTACGAGAAACTGTGCCTTTCGAGAAACTCCTACCGTGTAAATGGTACGTACGATTCTCATAACTATCGTACGTGTGGCCTTTCGAGAAAATCGTACAGGCGTTTTAAGATGAGGAGAGTTCCTCGTAAAGCCCGTTTAGACGTGGAGAGCTTATCGCGCGTAGCGTACAATATTTTCTCGTACGTTCGAAGGAATATCGCGTGCGAGAAGTAACAAATCCTGTTTACATCAAGACATTTTCTCGAAACTGGAATCTCGCCCAATAATCTGCTGCCGTGTAAAAAAGATTTGTTACATATTTACATTAGCAATATGTTTTTTGGAACCAACAGTGCGTACATGTCATTTTTTAAAAAATGCTGTCCTACTTAATAAAACGTAGAAAGTAATAATTAGCTCTATTTAAAAAAAAAAAATTCGATTTTTTTTACCCATTCACAGGTAGATGGTCCCTTAAAGCGATATCCTCAATAGCCTTTAGTTTCATTCGTAACATGATGCACTTAAATCACTTTTCTAACGTGCGAAGCGTATTGTTATTTATCTCCTTCCCCATCAATCACTCACCCCTCTCTCTCTCTCTCTCTCTCTCAGTTGTTCCAAACTGTGTTTTTAAGAAAGTGTCCTCCCAGATTGTGTACAAGTATCCACCCCGCTCGTCATAGTCCCCATACCTTTCATTATCAAACGTGTCGACAATGCAACACGCTGAAAGGCGCGGTACGAACATGCCGTGAACACGATAAAATGTCATTACGCGAAAGATTGTACAAAGTTTCAGATCTTACGAGACTATACATAGAACAACTACGCGCTCGTGACACTGTCTGTCCTCCTCGCATCCGGTTTGAAACCTTATCTGCCCTCGCGATCATCCAACGATTACTCTCCCTTTCCACCGATTTCTCATTTGTTCCGTACTCCGTTCTTTTCTTTCGGACGATTCTTTTTACCCTTGGGACAGATTAACGCGATGGAATCGAGAAGCACGAACGTATTTTGCTTTAAGCCTGTTTTGTAATTGCCCTCCTCGACTTTTGTTGCAATTCTAAACACTCTACGCGGGGTACTTACATACATATGTATGCGTCGGTTGACGTCTTTGTTCATGATACAAAACGCAACATAATAATAAATAATTAACCTCTCGTCAATTGCTTCAATAACTGATTTTTGCTCCTGTTTCCAAGTTCTCATTGTCTCATTCAATAAAAATGTTGAACTAATAATAAGAAGAATTGGTGTTAGAATTGTGTTACCAACTACAGGTTAATAATAAGGTAAATAAGGTAAATAATTACAGAATAAACTCGTCAGTAACACCGGTATTGGAGGTAGGTATAATAACTAACTCCTGTACGTGTATTCGATGTCGATTAATATCTGTCTTCGTTATGGAAAAACCGAAGTGATAATAAATGATAAAAGTGACATATGATAATAAACACTTTTTACGCCACTCGAACGGACGGAATACAATATCTGCCACTATATTTCCTGCCATTGGTAAATTGTACTATTTTGTATACTGTATTAGTATTATTAGAACCAGTAACATTAACGCAACTGCATACAAAATATGATTTGGAAACTTAGAATTTTCATACCATCGTTATAATGACTCCACAGATGCACGTAATCATTATCCCATATTTTATTACAGCGTAATCTCGCCTCCCGCGAATAGAAAAATTTAATCTACCCGATTTTCCGGACTCTAACAAAGTTGAACGCGTGACACTCTGATCGAAACGACTGGTTTATACGCATACTGGCACTGCGTAAATGGTAATGAAAAAAAAAAAACGAACGCGCTTAAAAGCTTGCAACTCGATCGACTTTTTGTCGACTGTGAGCGTGTTGCATGAAAATTAGACCTTCCCATAATTACCATCGCTATCATTACCTGTTCCGATAGGTTTCCCGAACGCACCACTTTGTTGAACTACGACTAACCACTAGGAAAACTAGTTTCGTCAAGTATCTTCGATGGCAATAATAATTCCCAGCGTTTGTTTCCACTATGATAACGCTTGGTTTCACGATATATGCATGCAGAGTAATGACTCCTATGACTGTTAGCCATGAAAATAAAGTGACTTTTACATCGTTGCATAAACGCGTAGTATTTATGAATGCGTATTATCGACATACGTCTTTGCCGACCTTTCCGAGCAATGGAATTTAAGTTTTTAAAGCACGGAAGTACGAAGTACGCAAAGACACTTTTTGTTCCCTTTATTATCTCATATTATACGTTTTGTAAGAGAAATTCGGAGAAATAAATTTTCATCCCAACGCAAATGTTTTAATAAAATTATAAGATTACGGAAGTGTCAGTATATTCTGCACGTCAGAAATTTAACTAATTTTCTACTTGACTAATAATTATATGTAGATAAGACTTGCGTTGCAAGGAAGGTACAAGGTTCTTTCTTTCTGTTACATAAAGCTTAGGCAAAAGTGTCTGAAAATTATTTGGAATCAAAAAGCTATTCGGTGTTTTTCAAATTTCGAAAGTCTTGCCATATTTTGTTTCAGAAGTGTTATTTTTGAATGATTATTATTTCGACATTCGGAGAAAGGTTCAAAATCATTTTTCTTTAACATAATTGACAGTAATGTAACATACAAAGTTGTAAAAATTTCATATCGAAGTTTTTGAAGAACATTAATTTCGAGAAACATTAATAGATTTTTGGCTACGAATAACCAAAGCTTAATGAACTTTTCTTAACATACCTTCCGAGACAGTTTTTTGTTTTCTTTTTCTATCCTCCGCCCTATCCGTCGTTTTTCTATCTATACATATTTTTTTGTCAAAATTCCTATTACGACAAAACTTGCTATAACTTCCATTACCACATTAACCGTCATTAAATTTCCTCCCTATCATATTTCATCTCGAACTTTGAACCTTAAAACATGACCCCGATCGATCCCGATCCATTGATCATTCTCCGACCTCCTAAGAGACCCTTCTCAGCTACATTCTCGCGAACAAATCTAGGAACACGTATGTAACGCGTTAACGCGCTTGCACACGCGCGACGTTCGCGTTAACAAGAATGGCACGTTACGGGTGCGTTTGCGGTTACGCGTCTTAACGCACAAGGTACCGCGCGTTCTTCCACGCACTATGGTGTGGAATTCGAACGCGTATCAACGCGATCCTCGTTACGAGTGTGTTCCTAGCCCAACCTTCTTCCAGGTAACTGATACGAACTTCATACGCTACTGGCACGTACCATAATCATCACCTCTCGTCTATCCACATCATCCTACAAATTATCGCGGGTCTTTTCGCGAGAGATGCGCAAAGGCTAACAGCAACGCGGAGTTTGCCACTTCTCTGGACATACTTAATTTTTCCCTTCTCTCCCCGTTTCCCTCTCATCGCGAATCTAGCCTCCTACTTTCTCCCTCGGTTTCTCTATTTTCCTCAATAATCTCTTTTTCTTGCTTCATCTCGCTCCTTCTTCTTGCATTCCCTCCAACTGTCTCTTTTTCTCTAACGATTTTTCTATTTTTCTCGTTCCTCTCTTTCTCTCGCATTCTCATTTTCTTTTTTTCTCACACCTCTCCGTTACATTCTCCCTCTCCCTCGGTTTCTCTATTTTCCTCAATATTCTCATTTTCTTTCTTTTCCACACTCCTTCTTGCATTCCCTCCAGCTGTCTCTTTCTCTCTCACGGTTTCTCTATTTTTCTCGTCCATCTCTTTCTCTCTCATTCTCATTTTCTTTTTTTCTCACTCCTCTTCTCTGTTACACTCCCTTTCTCTCTTTCTCTCTCCCTCTCTCTCGTCTCAAAGGATCTCGGAAGGCCTCGCAGAGAGTCGGAAACTGTGCCTGGGCTGGCACACACGAAGTCGAAAGAGGCTTCGCAGGTAATTGCTAGGCCGACGGGTCGATAATGAGCCCTGGCTTCGGGGAACCGATTACACCCGGCCCAAGCCAAAAGCAAAGCCAGAGCGGAGAACCAGAGAGAAAGAGGTGAGGGAGAGAACGGGGGGAGAGAGAGCGCGCGCGAGAGAGAGGGAGGTGGGGGAGGGAGCGAGAAGGGCGAGTTTCTTCGGCGGCGAAGTTTTTTGAATCCTCTATAGGGCACCGTAGTCCTGGATAATCCCCGAGACCACTCGCAACGCGGATAATTCATTCGATGCATACCGTAAACTGGGGTCTCTTTGACCCATCGAACGTAACTTTCGCTCGTGGATGGTGAAAAGTTCGACCGTCCAGTTCCATTGTCTCGTTCGATCTGGAAATAACTAAAAATCGTACTTAGCACTAGAACTACCCACGATCAACGTACATCTATTTCTGTTATTTTTGTAGCAATTTTAGCAGTTTTTGTATAGTTCAAAAGTATATGCTTAAAATTATACGTATTTATACTTCTTAACAATAAATTTTCGGTCATATACTTAAAAATGGTAAATTTTAGAGGCCTTGAACAAAAATGTCAAACCAGTCAAAATTAGTGGTCTGGTTGTTCTGGTGTTAAAGTACTCATCATCTCGGCGCGGCCTTTCCCAACGCTATTGCACTTTTAAACAAAATTCATATTTTAATACGGTTTGACGAACTCGAAAACCCCCGTTGGTTCTTTCCTGAAAGGATACAAGGTATTGTCTCGCGTACTTGTATTTGGTCCAAGACAAGACCTTGTTCCTTGATATATCGATATCGACGTTACTCTACGTAATTCTGGCGCATTTTTTGCTAATCGCGCGCAACGCGATTCATTATTCGTTATCGTTTCCCGTGCCGCGTTTTCGTGTTTATGTTTGGATCTCTTTATTCCAGAATGACGTTAACAGCTAAGTTTCGTGCAGCGTTATTTATGGTTCTACTTTGTCCTACGACTTCGCAATTTTTTAGAAGCGAGTCGCTTTCGAGTCTGGTATACAGTTAAGTGTATCTCGACTTACGTTTTACGACTTTTGTAACCCTTTGAATTATTACGTAGCAAAAACACGGTAAATCAAAAGAAGAGGAAGGGAGATGAGATTCGAGCTAACGACCGATCGAGGGGTTTTAGTATAAATTTAACCGTTAGCGATGGAAGTTGATATTGGGTTGGATCGTCAAGTAGAATGGGATTGTAATATCGATAATAGACTTAAATGCACAGGAATTTCAATTGTTTTTATGAAAATGTAGTTTTCGATAATTCCATAAACACCTCAGAATGCACATAATTCACCGACGCATAAGCGTTTCCCAAGAACTGTTATTAAAAATTTTATCTTTAGCGATGCAACTTTGTTCGATGGATAAGAATATTTATTCTTTGCAGAAGAATGTAATTTGTGGCAATCCCCGAAACCGGTCGCAATATGCTCAACTCATTCGAAACATAAATGTTTCCCAGGAATCTTGACGAAAAAGTTAACGTTACCAATGTAATCAAGTATCGTTAATCCACCTTAGCAAGTATGCATAATTGAAATGAGTGGACAACTGTTTTGAATTCTTTCCAAAACATCAGATAACTACCGGGGGTGCCCGTCATGCGGGCAATTTGATTAATCACCTACTTAATCGATTAGTTAATCAGAATCTGATGTTACCAGTTGTTTCAATGTCAATACCGTGTACTAGTATTATACATACAGTATTTTTATACATAGATAGCATCGGTAATCACTATGGGACCTGTAACGTTTGATAACTATAACCGGCCGATAACGTTAAGCAGAGGGTATAAACGAATTATTACAAAATAATATGACCTACTTATATTTATCCTAAACTACATTTGATAAAAATTACCGAAGTTTAATTATAATAAGCGGATTATTTTAAGTAATTTTAAATCACGAAGTTTTGGAGCCAACCGATTGCGATGACAATAACCGATTTGATAACACTATCCGTGATTATAATATCCAATTTCCACAGTACTTATACATAGTTTTGCCAGCGAAGAAATCTGTTTTAATCCTTCTCAGCCAAGTACCATCCCGGAACGCGTATAATTTCTCCGACGCTAAGCTATCTTACGAACAATTTGAATTAACTCGAACGTCATCAGTGCCATAACTTAACTGTCGTTAATCCACGCGAGCAATAGATAATTTATTCCTCTCCTTATTTCGAACCTATCGGATAATCACCGTCATTAAGCTTGCCATACCGATTCCATCCGAGGACAAAAACTTAAATTTCATCGCGCAGCCTTCCCCGCAACACTGTATAAATTATTTTAATAAAATGCTAAGTACAGCCTCTTGATAAACATCGATAACGGGGCAAGCTTAACGGTACGGAAGGTATGTACCACATGCGTCAAGAATAAAAGAGACGCGGGGGGAAATAAGAGAAGATCGAAGAGCACAATCTCCGCGACGATCCGCGTCGAAGAAAAAATTCGTAGCTAATCGCTAAATTATCAACGACAACCTGGCGACCGGTAGGAATAGGAGGACAAGGAAGAACAAGAAGACCACGAGGACGACGGAGAAGAAGAAGAAGAAGAAGAAGACGAAGAACTTCTTCCTGCATCATGCGATGAAACCTGCCTAGATCTCTCGCTACCGGGATGAGAGGTAGGTGATCTAATTTCCCGCGCAGTCGTGCAGAAAATGATCCAGACTGCGATTACGAAACGGCTTCCAGTCTTCGCCGGGGGCAACGAAGGCGCCGTTTTTACCGCTCTCTTTTCGTTTCCATACACCGTGTATAATAATCGCGCCGCAAACGCTATCCGCTTCCCGTGGTACGGGGCATGGGCGTTGAACGAATACGCGGAAAATTATTAGTCCTCGGAGTTGCTCGATGCACTTCGATCTACACGATCGATCCCCGACGAGAGAGATCCATGGTTACAATTTTAAATTGCGATCGACGGTGCGCGACGTATTATCGGACTCGTTCATCGTAAGTGAATTTCACGACGCGCCCAGTTTGCGGATTCGAGGGAAGAGGCGACAAGAGGATCGATTGTAATCGATAATTATCGATCGGTTAATCGACACTCGTCCCGCCTAGTGGCGAGGGATCGATGGGAAATCGATGGCAGGTGGAAGAGTCAATTCCTCCTTCCATTTTCTCCTTTTTATCGATCTTTGTTAGTCGGTCTGTCTTTCTTTTTTAATTCTTTATCCGTCTTGGAGAAAATGAGGTGGAGGTGATGAACGTGTTTGAAAGGTAATAAAAGTGTCCGCGGAGTTATATAAATATTAAGTAAAAAATGTAAAAATAATAGGTAAAAGTTAATATTAATTATTGCTGTCGCTGTTCTGCTTGAATGCTTTGTCCTTCTTGCTCTTTGTCATAAATGACATAACGTAGAATTGATAAACCGGTTCGAAGAATGATAAATGTTTCTGTGGAATTAGATAAACATGAAGTGAAAAGTTCAATAATAAAACCTAAAAGTAATTGCTAATTATTACTGTCACTTTTCTTTTAGAACTCTTTCTTCCTCTTTCCCCTTGCGCATATAAAATAAAACCATGTACAATGAACAAATATTTATATTCAAAGAATATTGTATGTGCGTGCGTGGAGTTAATCAATTATGTTAATGTAGATACGAAAAGATATTAAACAGAGCAGAACGTTCGTTATTGAACGCCGTCACTCGTACATGTTATACACGCAAAACGAAATAATATATAACAAACAAAAAGTGAAAGAAAAATCTGACTACAAATCAAATAAATCGCTTTATGTACCATGACAAATGCTCGAAAAAATTGGTCGCGGTAAATACATCAACGAGCATTGTACGTTACCAGCTTGTAGCTTGAAATTCAACGAGTCGTAACTATCAACAAGTGCATTATTTTGACAAATTGGTGGAATAAAAAGTTGTCCGATTTGAAGTAAGCTTTCATGTCACACATTTAAAATGACTACCTTGTCACTACACAACTGTCTTATATACGCTTTATTGGAATTCTACGCACTTTGCAAGAATGCTGTTAAATATAACGAGAGAATATCGTTTTAAGTAGATCAATTCGGTACGTGAAGCCAGTACATGATAACGCGAGACACTAAGTTTGTTGTTTTGCCGTTAGCGAGACTGTAAATTTTGCCGTTTCGGAAATATAAAAGCGGTACACGTTAAACAGTGATCCAACTTGCACGCATTTCCTCTAGGTCATTGTACGATAGACAAAAAAGACTCTTTGTACCAAATAAAAGGAAATTGCAATTAAGCCGCTGTCCTTCGTGATTCCTAAAATTCATAGCCCACAACAAATTCAATTTTACACCCCGTATATAGAAGATTTAAAATGAACAATTACACAGGTGGTGTCAATGAACAAAAGGTATGACCAGAGTCCAAATTTCAAAATGTTCAAGTAAATAAAATATTCCTGCCGAACGCAAAATCTAATTAATTGTAAGTAGCCCAATAGTCTAATAACGTATAATTTAATAACTGGGTCGGACTTTAACTATGTTGCTCTACAAAGTAACGTCTGCACAGAGCTCGATGGAAAATGCAAAATTTTCCTCTATAATTTTCTTATCTATCCGCGATAGAAACAGAATTGTAATCCGGTCCGGTTACCAAATCAGCCTGTATATCGTAACAAATATCACGCACAACGGTGCCAGTGAACGCGGAATAGATTTGGTACGAAGGTGGCGTCACGAGCGTCGTGCCCCTTCGTGGCCTCGAGGCTCACTGGTCCCACAATTAACATAATGAGGTAGAAAACGTAGATATTAGCGCGAGGTTAGTTAATAGCGCAGTTATCTAGAGGGCGTAAATAGTTTGCGTTTGGTAGAGCAGCGCGTACCACAAAGAGTACTTTCTTCTTTCCCGCGATATCCACGTCCTCGGGCCCCACCTCCGGGGCCCGACGTCCCAATAGAGGACCGTAAATCAAAAGTGACGGAATCGGACTCTCATCAGCATAATTCGCTTATTTTATTCCGCGCGCGTGCTCGGCTCATCAAGGTAAAACCACGCACCTCGTTTGCTTCGCGCAAATTATTAATCAGTGTACACGATTCCGAGATGATGTAAAGCGAAGGTGGTTTTTTCCATTGCGGCGTTCGTTTCTTGATTAAGAACCAATCGGCTGATGGGATTAAGTTAAATCGTTGTTAAGAACAAAAGTGCCGATGCAGCGTTGAAATGTTGTCGTTGACGTGTGAATGTTTAAAATGTAATAGGAAACACGTGTTTTTTGTAGCAACGGATGATAAAAGTAAGTCAAATTGTATTTAGTTTAGTATAATAACAATATTTAATTAAATGGTAGACCATATCTTGATTGCTATACAAGGCATAATAAATAGATTCTAAAATCTGGGATCTTGTTTGTTTATTAATACTTACGACGCGACGTTGTATTATTATTTCCTTATTATCGCTAAGATATGTTTTACACGGATCATATTTGTACCGTAACATATATTGGTGTCATATTTATATTGATTCTATAAATTATGATTAACTTCACCGCGCGTATTTCGTCCGTGTATTACAATATAATCAGAAAAAATCGACCATTATCTTACATTCCTATTACATATTCTATTCCGGTAAGTATACACTCTACGAATCAATAACCTTGTTCTAGAGCAGCTTCATCGACGCGTAAGTGTTTCCTAGAATTGTTATTAATAATAAAGGGCGTTTGCTTCCCAAAGAGGGCCTTCGACCGGAGCTTATTGTTAAACGTTGATATCGATAAACGAAAGAACAGAATTGATACTTTCGTCTACCCCTGCAACCCGTAACTCGAGGTATCTGCTGTCTCCGATTTATTATCAAGAGACAAGGCCTTGTCTCGAGTCAAGTACAAGCACGCGAGAACTAGACCTTGTATCTTTTCAGATATAACAAACGGTGATTTTCGAGGTGGTCAGACCGCATTAAAGAATAAAATTTTCTAGTGTTTTACAGTATCGCAGTATCCTCGAATTCGTATTTACGAAATTTCACACATTTCAAAAATAATTCCTTCGGTTATGATCGTCGAGAATCGAGCAAGCATCGACTGGAACATCCAAACGTCACCCCGTGCTCGAAACTCGTTGAAAAATTCTTTTTCTTCGAATAATGGGCCACGAAAACGACGCGTGCCCATCTTCGGGCAGCGAACGGGAGAGCCGATGTCTTTATCTCCCGATGGCGTTGCATAATCTACGCAACAGCTGCGAGGATCGTCTGACGGTCGGGTCGCAACAACGTCGGTTGCATCTGGTGCGCGAACAGTGATTTTCTTGGGCCTGTTGGCGAACGTCGTTGCCGCCGTAGACGGCGCAACGACGCCCGAAGGGTAGAAGGGACGAGCGTCGCGGTTGTCGCGACGGTTATCCCATTGCAGTTGCGCGCGCGCGCGCGCGTACGCGGCAAAACGGGGAGGTGCCAATTCGCAGGTGCAAAGTTCACGCGGTGCTCGGGGTAAACCGCTAATGAGGGTCCGCCTTGTACGTGTGTGAAACGCGTGTAGATTTTCTGGGGGGACAGGTTAATTATCCGTTCGCCCGGTGTTATGGCGTGGGTTTTCATGAACGTTCTACGACTGCCATGGAAGCGACTATGTGGCAGGTTGTTTCTCTCGATGCTCCGAGTTTGCCCATTTTCCCTTGTAGCACTTCAACGGTGGTAGGTAGATACAGCGGACAAAAATCCAGGGACAAAAATGTGCTTGCTGGTGGAAAAGAGTTTTCTTTTGTAAACAACTTGTGCGAATTGGGTCGGGATGCATCTAGAAATAGTTCTTGCATTGTTGTTAGAATAGGATTGCGCATCCAGTTGTATTGATATCTTGTTCTGAAATATATCCAATACAGTAGAGCTTCGATTGACCGTCACCGTCGGGACCGAGAGTATGACGGTTAACCGAATAGACGGCTAACAGAAATTTTACAATGAACGTATGCGTGTATTTTACAACAGATATTAATTTCAAAAGTAGGTTAAAATAAACGTAGATACGTACAAGGTGTACTGTCATCGTACAAAATTGATTACGTTATATCGAATAAATCTTTTCAAAAACCAATAAATTTCTTACTTTTTTTAGTATGACGGATAACAGAGAGTGACGGTTAATCGAGTTTCTACTTTACGTAACATTGAAATAATGTACTGATGTGTCGGTGTTTTGTTGTTTAATGCCAAATGAAAATTGTTTTACGAGATTCCATATGTTAACCCTTAAATGCATATGGTTGCAGAACAGCAGCATATTTATTTCTTCCTTTATAAATATGGTTTTAGCAACTAGAGGAGTGTTTGCCACACAACAATTAAATAAAGAAAAAGAAAAAATTCCACGTTTGATTAACCCTTAAATGCATAGTGTTGCCATTTAGCAACATGCCAACTTGTTTACTTTAAAACATTTTATTCCTTGAAAATCCATGCATTTAAGGGTTAAATTAAATTGTCTACGCGACACGCATATTGTGCACTTTTGTAACTCCAAAATTGCAAACGGTGTTTTTTCAAAATGAGATGTTTAAAAATTATAAATGAATTGCTTATTCCTGTCTGGATGTTGATGCTTGCTAATATTAAATTGTATATTCCTGCACAGATACCGTACCCTATCGTAATTGCATTACAAACAGTCTTTTGACATTTATTACAAATTCTATTAGAGGATTGACTTGCCAACCAACCGTCGTATGCCACTTCCATAGACAGTCCGAATAATAACGCAAATGTAATTAAAACAGAATGTACAACGCTACGAGCGTCCGTCGTAACGTTTGCTGCCTCGACGCTCTTGTCGCGAAGAACAAAATTTGGTTTAAACGGGAAGACCTTGAAACGATACAATATGATATACATAGAAATAATGTGTATTGCGCGACATAATTTATTTTATACTCGTTTCACGCAAGACCGCAGAGAACGAGTTGCAGATCAATCCAGAGAGAAAAAGAAGTACCCTTTGATTCTCACAACTCAAAAGCAGAGAGAAGAACCGGGTATCAACGGCATCCTTCCCGTTCCTCTCTTTGTTTCTTTTTCCTGTCGGACTTAGACGTCCCTAGTGGCGCCTCTCTCAGCATATAAATTAATTAGATTTGTGTGGAGGTGTGTCAGCAAAGTGCCGGCACTGTGTTTCTTGCCCTTCGACCGTTCGCTCCCCCGCGTTTCGACCGAGTGCCCTACTCTTTTGTCTCTACAGACAGTTTCATAACTGCTCCGCGAATTTTATGCAAATATGTAATTTTCTAGAAAAAGCAGAAAGGACTTCGAACGAGAGAAATATATAGAATATTAAGAAAATACATTTTTAGGACCCCACGGTGAGGAATTTTTTTTTCTGTCGAGCCCCCCTTGTATTTATTTCTACTTAATTATGTATAAACTCCGCTGTTTAATTATAACCCCCGAGAAATTAATTCGCTTCTACGGTAAAGAAACTGTAATATCAAAAATCTCATGATGTGTAATAAAGGAAACGTACCACAACTTCGTAATACACAAATATTCCAACGCATTTCGTGATTTTGTATACAATATATCAATTATCTAAAATAAAGTATCTGCAGCCAATATGGCCTAAATAATCTGTTTAAAAAAAAAATTTGTCCACCTGGTCTAATTTGAAATAGTATGTTACAAACTAAGCCTTCAACCGAGATAACGTCAGTCAGAGAAAATGTCAATATCTTAAAACGTAATCGAAAATATAATAGAACATCAAGAAGTATAGTATAAATAAAATAATACAACTGTAACTAATATCTTTTGAAAAATTAAAATAGGTTGCAACTCGACCCTTCGAACTTTTAGTTCATTGATCGATTTATTCGAGGAAATCCAAGCGTTCGATCAAACATTTAATATTTCAACGGGAATTTTTAATTCATGAAAATGTGAATATTTTTGATCAAGAATTTTCGGCAGAATTTTAGAAGACGCTCAGCACCTTTGAAACGACGTGTACGTCGGCAGGTAGGTCTACGCATAACACATGATGTATGGTGGGCGTGAAACGGGCGTCGCAACATTGTAACGTTTATTATTATTATATCGGCCAGAACTGACTCGCAGCTCTCTTTCTAAATTTGTGCGAGCCGACCAATCGTGGGATTAGTTTCGGCAAAATTAGCGATATCGATCTAACTCCTAACGAGTAAATTTCACTCATAGAGGTATGCGCAGAAATACATCGCTCGCCGATATCATTTCATAAAAATAACAGTAGATCTATTATATTTAATAAATACCCTATTATATATGATGTAATATATTAATAATATTATTGCCATTTTTAAAGATCAATAACCCCTCACTAGGCGAAACCAAATCAAATGAAATTTTCAACATATGTACTGATTAACGAGCTTCGCAACCGGGAGTTCACATATTTTCGTTTCGAGATGGTATACAAAATGGCACGCTTTGAAAAGTTGTTAAAAATTTTAAAAACTACGTATCCGAGTATTTGTTTCGAGTCACAGCATATATTTTCATTCCAACTCACCTTCACAATTTTTTAGCGAGACTCTATTGCCCGGAAGTTAGGCAGATTCCAAGTTCCACTGAATACATCGATATAAAATATATTAACATAATTTGAATTGGCGTTTGCTGGTCGTATAAATGGGAACGATTAAAATTTCAAAAGTATGTTACACAAAAGTTAAGGTCTTACGTTAAGACCTTAGAAGTTAAGACCTTATAATTCCCCTTGTAACTTTTTCTTTTAAATAGCGTGTTTCGATTACTTTTCTTTTTCCTTTTACACGGCCAATAATGCCCAATTAAAACTATATTAGTCAACTGGGCGCTCCACTAAAGGTGAATACTCATATATTTCCTTTAGTTGCGATTATACTAAAAATAATTTATATGCAATTTGAATATATGTGGAAAAGGAAACAACTAAAGGAGATATACATAGTTAGCTTTTAATGAGACACAGTACATTAGTCAGGCAATTAGGAGAAACTTGGCAAATTTCGCAATCGCAGAACATTCGAAAAATGATTTGATATTGTAATCTATTCCAAAAAAATGACAGAGATAAAATTGAATAACACGTTACCACGTATCCCAATGTTAATAATAATATTCTCTATTAGAATATTCCAAGATTGCGATAGGCAGTACGCGACTAGTGTCTCAAGTTTCAATTATTGGACTTAAATTCTCAATCCGATTCGAGGTAGTTAAATTACTCAAGTTGGCGCCATATTCCGTCTGTGTATCATCGATTTTTCACCCTACATACGACAATTTCTCCACGACGAACGCTAATTTTCCCGCTAGTCCGTGATTGCCGATTAACACGACCACCCGCGTTAATGCTTCCCATTTGAAAAGCCCTTGCAAAAGTACCCTTCGCCACGTTCAACTATTAACATGTTCGAACGCAGGTACGTTATTACGTTTGAGAAGACACGACGGATATCACCTGTGGGGACATTAATTTCTCACGACGTTCCGTGTAATTCTTTGTTAGCCACGTATGGAGCCTACCAATTACGCGTGCGCTCGTATCAGCCGCCGGATTGTCGTTCGAAGAAACCGGGCGAAAGTATAAATACCGATTGTTACGCATAATTTGAGGTAATGAGAGCGGTCGTGATACAAGGAGACAAAACGTGTGGGATAATAGTATTATCGATCAACGATGGCGACATTAAGCAATACGTTGATTTTTCTAGCAATATCGAACTCTGTTAGTTGTTCAACGTAACGATCTGGCATTCTTGATTTCTTTTGTGATAATCTTTCGTTATCATAAACTTTGACGATGAATGAATTCGCGAAGATTTACCAGTGTAGAAGTTGTTTCCTGATAGCAAATACCACTGATTTGCGCCACGTTACATCTTTCGATGTCGTTTGATAAAAATTATTTATAAACTTCTGCTACACCTGTTATTTCTTAACCTATATTCGTAACCGAAACTTGTGGATTCCTGAAGACGTGTGTGTTCTATCACAAATCATTCATGAAATGAATATCAGAATTATCAGAGACGGTTCATAAAAATGTATCTGTTTACACCACTCCTATGATTATACTATACTGCGCGTACAGTTAAAGATTTGAAAAAACTGCAACAGGTATCGAGTATTCAGTTTCCACGTAAAGAAACAATCGAAGAATTCCTACTCTATACAAGATCGGTTAAAAATTCCGCAGCTCGAAAACTAACAGCTTGAAACGCAAAAATGTTCCTAAAATGGGCCGAGATTCCACTTACGTTAATGCTGTTCAGATGCGATGGAGGGCTTACACCCCTGCGGCCTCCGCCGCCTCCGACCTCCGCGTCCAGTTTGCCGGCTCCTCTGATCCCGTAGATCTCGAACAAGTCGATCCTCGCAGCCTCTGTCGAGTCGGTCCAATCCCCGAACAGCTCGAGGTTCGTACCTCAGAACCGCCTGTCCGTAGACGAGGATCCAAATCGAACAATATCGAGCACTCTCTCGCGAATCACTGTGCGAGTAACGAAATCCAGAACCATATTCTTTCTAAAACGTTCGCACTACCGTACACACGCGCGGTCCGGCCACGACTGAAGTACGTTTCACCGAAATGTCACGTATAAGTGAGCAACGAGAGACAAACGGTAACCTCGTCTAACCTTGTTTGTTATTTCAAAACGATCCTCCGAGGGTTATTCGCGAGTGCGTAAACACTAACGTGGGGTGAGTACACGATTACCTAACCTAAACACTGACCGAACGATCACCCGTTACGACGAGAACCGCCTCGATTCGACGAGAATGAGAACGCGTCGATCGTTGAGATCTTTCGCGAGCACGTTCACGTCGACGAAGAATCTCTCCCGGTTCCGTGGTGTTCGCGCGTTACGAAGAATCGAACGAAAAATCGAAATCGATTCGAGAACTCGACGCGAATCTACGCGACTACGTTCGTTCGCCGCGAACGAAAACTTTGTGGATCGCGGATACGAGTGGTCAATATCGCGAAAGAGATCGACTCACCTCTCCGTTTAATTGACAGCGTGCGCAGGAATGCGAGGGAACCATCGCTCGGTCTCTCCCTTTTTCCACCCCCGTCGACTCGTCAGAGCGTACATTCGTTCGGCGGCGACGGCGAGGAGCGAGCGTTCGCGGGTGTGGACAACGTCGACGACGAGTCGGCGTGCTGCGTATACGCCTTAAGGGCTGTCCGTCGCAGACGCATGCTCGCGGCACGTTGCAGCCTCTCGCACTGACCGCACGTAACACGTAAGAGAGAGGTGCGTGTACAGTGTACTTGTCTCGCTCCTTCTCTCTCGCACTCCCTTCCTCTTTACCCCGTTGACGAGACACCCTCGCCCGCGCGGTCTCTCTCCTACTGTCCCTCCCCCCCCCCTTCCGCCCCTATATCTCTCTTTCCCACCCGCTGAACCTACTCCCGCTCTCGTAATGCCCTCACTCTCTCTCTCTGTCTCTCTCTTCCTCGACAGCGACCGCCGCTGATTCTTCTCCGCCACGCGGTGCGTATGTGTATGCGTACGACTCGAGAGAGGCGGCAAAGAGGAGAGACACACGAGTCTCTCTCGTCACTCTGTCGACTCTCTTTGAATCTCTCGCGCACTAACTTCGCGGCTATCCGCGGTACTCCCAGCGAGGAACGTTGAACGCGAGCCTGGAATTGCCATGGCGCCACCCCCTCCCCACCCCTCCTCAGATCCCAACCACCTCGTCGTCTCTTCCACGCCGAACGCTACAAGCATACACGCATACGTACACACAAACACACACACACCCATCGAGAGGGGCTTGTGCTCTGCCTCCTCCGCTTTTGCCTCGTCCCTCCCTATTTTTCCCTATAATTTGCTCCGCGGCTGCCTCCTCTCTTTTTGTTTCATTCCGTTTTCGTACCCCCTCCTGCTCCCCCCACCCCCCGCCGAGTCCAGCCCCTCTTTCTCCGTCTCTCCACGCGAGTTATCTCGCAGTGCCTTTCTGTCTTCCTCTCGTTTCCCGTTGCCCCGTTCGTACTTTCTGTCTCGCTCCCTCCATGCCGGCTTTCCCACTCTCGCGCTTTTACCACTATCTTTTCCCACTACCTCTGCCGCTAACGTTTGCCAGCCATGAATCCTTGCAGGGGCGACGGGGCTATAGCGCGCCGCCCCCTTAATAGGGTTTTGCAGACTTTTTCCATTCACCGTGCTGCCATCTCTTGGCCGGATTACGAATTAAACTGCCCGCTCGCAGTGCCGTATGCGTTTTGGAAGATTCTTCGGAAATCTGAGGGGATTTCGGTGGTTACGGGATGTTCGTCGTAATCGGTTTGTTGGCTCGCATTGATTCCGGGTAATGAATCGAGGGAATGCAATAAATCGTGCCCCGTTATCGATAATAATGCAACTTGAAAGATTTCAATGGTGTTATTAAAATACTTAAATTTGCAATTTCAATTCCAATGAGACTTCTTTAACATTGCTCGCATTCTTTGTTAAGACGCTTCAGAATCGTATTGCACAGTTCAAATAACAATAAAAAAATTATGATTTCATTGAATTTTTATTCGTTGGGTCGATGATGTTTTGAGAGTAAACTTTTCATATCCGATATCATTCGGTGTTTAAGTTTTCTATGCAAGAAAAGTGATGCAATAATGGATTAGTTTTTATATGCAAGAGAAGCGATGCGATAGACCATTAGTTTTTTTAACTATCGCGCGATGCCGGGTTATTTGTGAGGTTACTTTGCTCAATTTAAAAACTGCATTTACCCATCTCTCTATACGCGTACATACGCACATTTCTATACAATTTTTGGAAAAGAATGTGGGATTCGTAAATTAGATAGAATTTCCGACCGTGTTTGACAGAGTTTTCTCCGTATTGTATCTTTTTTTTTATCCTCATAAAGATCGAGGTTTCTTGGGATAGTAGTGATTAGGGAGCTTTATGGTGTCTTCCAGAGAATGATATTTTTTTTTCTCCATCGAAACCCAAACACCTGCCAGGTAGGAAATCGTCTAGGACCGCGAAGGGCTGAATTTTTCGAAGTACCTATGTTTCATTGTCCTCCTTGGGCGGGACTCACGATGTATCGTATGACAGGAAGATGTCAGGGAGGAATCTGATATACGACAAGGGGATGATTCGTTATTATGTGAATTTTCACGGTAAATCTGCTCTCGAGTCCGTGTAAAATCCACGTTCGCTCCGATCACACCCATCTATTGGAATCTCTTTCCACCCTCGTAACATTGACAACACGAAAATATTATATGAAAATCAAAAGTTTTCTTTAATTTGAATCATTTAACTTAATTACAGATCTTACGATTACGTATAATTTACAAAAATATATATTTATATATACCATCTTTTCTATGTACAATAATTACAACCGAGGATAGGAACTTTCATCAGAAAATAGATCTATTTACATGAACGAAGGTATACGCGAAACTCGCACATCATTCTCCGCGTGCACCACTTTTCGCCTAATACATCGTGCCAAACAATAATTACATCTCCTAATCTCTTCGACATCACCGATCAGACAACTTTCTGCTCCCTTCGACATTACCAATAATTAAAACGCCAATCAGACGTCTCCAACTTTCATCGACATCACCGAACGAACACGTCGACACCCTAAATCATCGTATAATGTCCAGCCGGAGGATAGGAATTATTCGCGATCGCGGGGACGGTGTTCTCCTTGTTGGACTCCTTCTTACTGGAGTTCTTCCTCTTCTGATTCTCGTGTGTCTTGACGTGCTTCGTGAGATGATCGCTCCTCATGAACCTCTTGCCGCACGTAGGGCATGCGAACCTCTTTTCGCCTGTATGAGTGCGAAGGTGACGCTGCAACTCGTCGCTCCTCGTGAACCTCTTGCCGCAGAATAACCAGTTGCAAACGAATGGACGTTCGCCGGTGTGCCACCTGAGATGGGCCTTCAAATGAGAGGTTTTGCCGTACACTTTGCCACAACCGGGCACGTGGCACACGTGCTGTCGTTTCCCGTCGACACCCAACTGTCCGCGTCCGTCGGTTTGACAATTTGGGCAACGACACCTCGTGCACTTTCGGCCGGACTTACTGGGCTCCTCTGCTGCGCCCAGAAGATGATGATGATGATCGGCGGGTGGTGTCAGGGGCCACTGATAAGGCGACGCGTGATCCTGAGGACTTGGGGGCAGTTCGGGTGGACTCGGCGGCAGAGAGTAATGCTGTATCGTCGGCATCGCGGTTAACTGGGGCTGAGGGAGATGCGATTGGGTCGTCCACGACGTCGACGACGTCGGTACGCTCGGCATCGTGTACGCTGGTGGAGTCAGCGGTTCCGTGATCTGAGCGTGGCTGGTGGATCCAGGGTACCAGTAGCTAGGTTGACCGGCTTGTAGGTGATGACTGGGCATCGGTGGATTGTACGGTTGATAGTGGATACCTGGGCCGCCGTAATCCATCGCGGCAGGTTGATGCATCTGCATCGCGAGGCCGGACATCGGCGTCATGCCGGGCATCGGTGACATCGTCGGCATGCACATCTGTAACGAGCATAATCAAAATTTGGATTATTCAAAGGTGAATTTCTTTGTATTCGCTCGGAGGTTAAAAGTAAAGGTAATTCGTTTTTACGCTCGTGTGCAAGATTATATCGGATTATTCCATAAGTAATACCGTTTTATGCTTTATTTTTACGACTGGAAGAGATTTTTTGGAGGGGAAATCAGAAAATTATCCGAGACGTGAAACTGGCAATAAATCAATAACGATGCGTTAAAACGACCTTATTAAAACTAAATATTGAGTTTTCTCCAATAGAACCGGGTATGAAAACGATATTACTGATAGACTGATCTAGAATTTTCGTTGTAAACTATACATCCGACCGAAGCGAGTTTGATTGAATTTCCAATGTTAATATTTGAATACTCAAAATGTTTAAATTAGCCCGAACTTCGTAAATATGAATAAACATCAGTGTAACTATGCACATTGGTAATGCCGCGCGTTCCATGCAATTTTTAGTATTTCTCGTAAGGCTTCAATTTATATCAAACTATATTTTATGTAAAATAATTAAAACGTTAGATATTAACACTATACAGGCCATTAACGCACTTATGCGTAATTTCTAAAATAACGTTTAGCAGCCAGTGACGTACTTTCGATTCGTTTGCGATTCCAATGTTAAAAGTAATATAATACAATTCCCTTAATTCCTAACCCCATTCCACACTACTTTCGCAAAAAAAAAAGTACCGACAACTCGCGTATGGTCAAGCGAAATATCGCCAGCCTGTATAATGTTAACACCACACACTTTAAAACGCTGCGTTAAAGCGGTCACGGTGAATTGTTATCGCCTCGCAACGTATCGTACGATCGCACTGAATTCTCTCGGCAAGACACTATTTTTTTTACACTATCTACACGGTACATGCTATTAATCCGTACGTTAATATTACGGACCTGTTGATACTGCATCACTTGCGCCATGTCACTTCACTTTCGCGGCTTCGCCACGGTTCCTTCGAAAACCAATTATTTCCTTCGGCGCACACGTGACACGAAATGAAATAAAAAAGAGGAAAAGAAAGAACGGCGACGTAATCCTGTAATCTCGTCCGCTTTCTCGTAGTGGATAACGACGTAGCCAAGGAGACGAAGATCGAAGTCGAGGAGAAAACCGTGCGCGCGGGATCGGAGCGTGCGCGGCTCCGAGCGTTCGTCAGATAATTGCTGGTTGCCGACCGTGTCGCCTCGGTTTTAATAACCGAGTGGACAAGGAACCAAAGAAGAAGGGAGGAGGCTGAATGCTCTGCCGGGTTCGGCTCTATGGAAGTGGGGATAGAGCCCAGTGAATCCTCCGGGCGGATGCGCATGCGTCCTCCCCTCCACCGGCCCATAAATCAACCCCGCGTTCCGAGGATAGAGGATCGAGGACCGAGGCTACGCACCTTTTGTGGTCCTCCCTGGGGGCTGCCTCGTACCACCATGGAAAGCCTTCGATGGATCCTACGGTACTCTCCCGGGGACACGAACGTTTCTACAAATCGCTGTTTCTTAAAGCGGACACACGATTCTTTCTTTCTTTCTTTCTTTCTAATCGCGCCCGAAAGTGCGGGGCGTTCGAATGTGGTCGTGGAGGGATTAATGAAAATTGCGTTTAGTATTTCTGGAATTTGCTGCGGGTGGTTTATTTGCGCGTGATTTAAAGGGAACAATTCTGACCTTAACGGGCGCGATCTTTTCTTTTTAATTGCGACTGAAAGTGGCTTTTATGTACTCGGGAAGGTACGTTGTTTCTTGGGAAGAGAAATTATTGATTTTGATTTGGGAGATTATTTTTTTCTAAAGTAGACGCTATGTTTCCTTTCCAATTTTTGGGATTCCTGGAATTTTGTGCGCGTGGTTTATTTGCGAGGCCTTTAAAGAGAATAATTCTGTTCTTAACGCGGCGGGATCTTTTCTTTTTAATTATTGGAAGTGTCTTTCATGTACTCGGGGAAGTACGTTGTTTCTTGGGCAGAAAAATAATTGATTTGGATTTTGCACGAGATTAATTTGTTCTAAAGTAGACGCGATGTTTCCTTTCCAATCGTTTTCAATGTGTGGAATTTTCATATTTTAGCATAGAAGATCAGTAAAAATTGCGTTTAAATTTCCTGAAATTTGTTCTGCAGTAGTTGCTATTTGCTGATATTAGTTTTCTAGAGTAACAATTCTACTATTAATGTAGACACGATTCTAGCTTACCAATGAGTGGAGTTTCCGCATTTGATCATACAAGATTAGTACAAATTGCGATTAGATTTAATGAAATTTGTTCTCGGAGATTATTAGCTTGCGATACTTTTCTAAAGAAACATTTCTGCCACTAATGTAGACATCATTTTTTTGTTCTAATTGCTCTTAAAAGTATTCTGTATATAGATACTCTGCGAGGCAGATTATTGGTTTGGTTTTTATACGAAGCAATTTCGTTCTTAAAATAGATTAGATTCTTTCTTCCTAAGTGCGTTAGAAAGTGTTGAGCTCTCGCATATATATGACTGTAGAACATGAATCGAGATTGAGTTTAACTTTGCTAAAACTTGTCGTATGTGGATTATTTGCTTAATTTTTAAGAGAAGGAATTCTGTTCTTAACGGAAATGCAACTTGTTTTTATAACCACATTTGAGTGTGTCGATATGAATGAAATTAATACAAATTTAGTTGACTATTATGTTTACCGAAACGAATTATCATGATGAATTTTAATGCAACAATTTAGTTTTTGGAACGAACACGACTTTTTCTTTCTAATCGTAATTGAAATTGCAGTACTCTCAAAAGCAATTATAAAAAAATTAACCCAAAATTTAATTAAGTTTTACATCAGTTTTGACATGACGGAGCTTGGTTTCTGAACCGATATCTCGGACCGAATTTGCTCGGACTGAACGATTAAATTAGACTTTACAACAATAATTATGCTCCTTAAACTATATAATAACTACACTAATCGCTCTTGTAAATTCATTCGCCAAATACAAATATATTTTGCCGAAACTGTTTAAGGTGGACAATTAAATTGATTTGTACGAGGAATAATTTCAAAATGGATCTTTCATATATTAAATGTGATCAAATGAAATTAATTGAAAGAAAAATTCTTTGATTTCGTATAGGAATTCCTAGAACTACGCAAGATTTCTTTTCACGTCGCGCCTGTTTAAATGGAGATTGACCCCGAGGCGAAATCATTGCTTTACGATTCGGCCGCCCAAGATTCGACGAGCGGTCGACCTGGTAGGTAATAATTATCGGCAGAAACGTCGTGACGGGAGGGAGGAATAAGCTTAATCGTTCGGCTTTAATTAGTGGATATGGCATTTGGGTTTAATTAGCGGTCCTGCGCGCAGACCGATGTCCCTACATTTTAAAACGTCAGCATGCCCTGCTCGTAGCTGCGTCACCTTAATTACACGCCGGCAAATTGTCCTCCGTGAGAGTTACGTTTTACTTCGCGTAAAACAACCACATCCGTCAACACGCTCGGTGAAGCGGTTTCGCCAATTCTAATTAATATTGGGAATTAAAAACAACTGCCTGCGACTCGTGATCGCTGCGTGAATCGACATAAAATCATATGCGGGAGGTAAGAAAAAATGTGGAATCAATTGTTGAAAACGTGAAATGCTCGAAAAACGAAAGATCGGTGATATGTGAAAGACGTTGAACGAAAATTTGAGTAATCAATCATTTTCAGTAAATAAATCTTATCTATTTACGATTAAATCACTCCACGATCACTCCAACAAAAACGTAGAAACTTACGCTAAAGGAAAGAAAAGTCGAGTCAGTTTAGTCAACCATGAAATGTTTCTAAATTGAACGTCTGAACGTCCTGAACATATTTATAATTAATAACCTCCAATTAAAATGCATACCCGCACTGCGAATGCAAATACGCCCCGAGAATGTAGGTATATATCCGCACGCAAGGCGTAAAACAAAAAGTCAAAAAGCGAACGGAATTCTAATACAAAAATTAATACACCCCTTTCAGAGTTTTCCAAATAACGCATCGGTCACCCCGAAAACGTGTCATGGGATTGCGAAAAAAAATACCTAGCGACTTGCGCAAACGACAAAAAAAAACTGTCGAGTCAATCCCGTCGATTTCGAAAAGCTCGAAAGGCGAACGTCGCTCGGTGAGTTATACAGGTGAAAGGAGTCAAACGAAAATTTTTACGGTATTTAGAGTTCCCTTTGACGCCCGTTCCACGGGGCGGGCGAAATTTGCAAAGACGTATCAAAGCGTGGAAGGGCCCGCGACAGAGTCTCCGGTACGCGGGAGCACGTGATAACGTTGACCAGCTTCCCATGGACGGGGCCATGGTGTTCGGTGTGCTTTGTGGCGTACATCGTGCCATAAATCCATAAAGGGATCCCCTGGACCATCTTGGACGGGGGCATTCACAATACGTCCTTCCGAACAGGGACCGAGCTGCACGGGGCGCACAAAGTGCTTCGGTTTATGGTGGCTGTAAAGCGATGATCGTCCAGGACGAGGTGACGACACTTTCGCGCTACCGATCCGCACCAGATCGGCAGCATTATTGCGCTTTACCGAGAGCACAATGCACAATGCGCGTACCCGTGGCAGGTACCGGGGAAAAATTTGCCGACGGCGAAACGAGGACAAATCGGTGTACTCCGTGATGGAAAGTTCACTTTGACGGTGAAATGCCCATTGTGTTTTTCTTCTGTAAATTGATGAATCCCTTATCTGTGGAACGTGGATAAGTCCGGGGATGCTCTATCTCTTCATCTTGTCCAATCTTGTTTTTTCAGGATTCGAAGAGTGACTCGGGGTGATAGCGCGAAGTTCGGTCGAACACTGCAGATGGACGAGGAGACGATTCGAAGGGTTCCGAGCTGGAGATGATTGGATAACGAAGTTGAAAAAGTTTAAGCAGCCATTTTATTTCATTTGTGAATTTTATGGAACCTTATCATCGCGTAAGGAACAATACCGCCTATTTGACACTTTTTGCGAAATAGATATTTCGGTTTCTATGGTTTCGTAACATCGCATTTACTATTTTTTATTGAAGGATTCATTTATTATTTTTACTATACACAGTGCATCTTGTAAGCGAACCGGATTATACCAGTGTTCCTGTAAAAAGCGTAATTTTATTTCGCAATTGCACCGATGCACTTCTGTAAAAAAAATTCACTGCACGATAATATAGCTCGATAAACGATGCAAAATTTTCCAATGCGATTTCTTCTATCTGCAACAGGAACGTATACAGACTACAATTCGGCCCAGTTATTCGATTTGCCCTGTATAACAGACGAAGAGTGCCAATGCGAATATCTGATACTAAAGGAATAGAAAAATCCATGTAAATTACTCGACGAACGCTACCCAACAATAACTCGTCTCCCGATAACACTGACATTAAATTCCCGTATGCCGCGTGAGCCGTGTACCGGAAAACGATTATCAATTTCCGGGTAGCAGGAAATATCATCTGACGTCACGTGCATCCAGATAGAAGCGAGCCTAACCGAAACCATCGATCATCCCGAATATTTTTCGACGACCACGAGCAGCCTGCCCTCTCTCAGGGGGCTCGTCCTTGTTTGTCAAAATTCATCGAAATGCAACGTGCCGGCAGAAGTACGAAAAGCATGGAAATCGAACACTGCTGCGTGACACATGTCCCCGGGTGCCGGTGGAGTCGCTGCACTACGCTGGTCGTATCGTAAATCTTACGACAGTGTCGTAAGCAGAAGGGTGAAAGGTGGGGGTCCGCCCCGTTAGCAACCCTTTGCTTTCCACTGCCAGGACTGGCCATTGTCCACTAATAAGCCGCTTAGCGTCTCGGCCAGGGGTAAATTGCTCCTCCGGTAAACAGTACTCCCACGCGGACGATCGATTCCCTCGAGGATGGGAATTTTTCCGAATACTCGTCCACCACCGTTATTTGCCCACTGCGTTTTCCGCGTCGACGGGTCGGGCTATGAAACGTGGATTCGGTCCAGTTCTTCATTCGAGGAGTTTGAAGAAAAATATTCGTTGCTTTGACTCGCGTGTAAACATTTCCCTTGTATTTTACCATGCTGTTTGCTTGTTTCGTAATGCAATAGGAAGCCCTTCGTCGATCTTGCGATACTGCAGAAATATGGTAGAACTGGTCATACAAATTATAAAGTGAAATCAATGTTTTCTCGGAACAGAAAATTTACAGGGAACAATTAATTGTTTTTAACACTAGATTATTTTCGAAGCATGTGCGTATTTATTTACAGTTCCGCTTTCAGGTAGGGACACACATTACCGTATCATGCCCGATTCGTGTGTCGGTCGGATATTAGCTGCGGCAGAAATTGTACATTTAGTGCTCAAATTGATACGGTGATGTGTGAACTATTGCATTTAAAAAGCATTGCGCAATTTTTTTAACGAGTGACGACCAACACTCCACAGACACACGAATCGGGCATGATACGGTAATGTGTGTCCCCACCTTTCCTCGGTTTCCCCGAGTTTCCGAGGTTAACGGCAAGTTAGAAAAAAAGTACGGACGGCAGGTCCTTCGAAAAGTCGAGTCCAGAAAAAAAAGCAGTGATGGCACAGAATTTAGTTTCATGCGGTGTGTGCCTAATCGGTAATCTTAAGCAGCCCGCGGGGGTGTAAAGTGCGCTTTGTGCCTTCGATTGTTCGATTGGTGCGCCTACGAGAATCGTACGTTTTTCGGGGAGACATTCAGAAGCGACGGACCGATGCAAATCGGAAGGTCGTCGCAGGTCAGATTCCGGCTATCCACAATAAGAAATCGACGGTCGCAGATTTCTCGTATTTCAGTACATTTATACATAGCTTCGCCCGCTAGTGACAATAATTCAGTGTCCTCGTTATTGGAAAGCAGGTTAAGCTTGAAACAAAATTAATTTGATATGTTTCAAGTAACTTCTAATTGTGGTACGATTGATAAAATTCAAAGAGCGAGAGGGAATGCCAGAAACTTCCTAAGAAGTAACCAATTAACGAGCACGTATAGGTGTCGCTGACCATAGTGGGCGCTAATTTACCTTCGAGCGAAGAAAAAATTCTTTTGATCGGAAAGTAGAATGTTTAAATTTAAATATGACGATGTCACATACGGAGATCAGAATAATTTGTACGTATTAAAAGAATGACCAGCGGCATTTTTTTTTTCTAAAGAGCACGGGGGAGGTCTCGTAACATATTTCTTTTGGGCCATAACAGTCTTTCGGCACTCTTTTGTGGAAGACCGTGGGCCCGTGTGCGCATAAACATGAGGTATCGCCTTCGAGGAGCCAATATTCTCGAAAAAAAAGGAACGCTTTCCTAGAGTTTATCGTAACTCAGCCACTTTTATAGTTTACTGGAAATCGTTGGGCCCTGGTCGTAATGGGGGCGAAGAGGGGGGGGGGGAGAGAGAGAGAGAGGGTGAACAGTTCTACAATTGCGTCAAACGAACGGACTGACTTTGGTAATTGCTTGACAGAATCTTTTCTGGAATTTTTCCCTCGAAATTCGTGAAGTTCCGAATGGCGTCTTCGGACGATGATGACTCCGAGGCATTTCCCTGATGACGGTCCGTTCGCTGGGACGTCGTTAAGGTCTAACCTTCTTCGGCTTCCACACGGGTCAATTTTATACGCGATTTACCTGGTCGAACGTGGAACATCATCGGGATCGGCAGGTCGGTAGTTTTGACGGGTTCCTAACTTATACTCGGATCTGGCAGGAAAACGTAGGTCGAAGATGATACAGAAGAACGGTGGTGGCAGAGAGAGAGAGAGAGAGAGAGAGGGTGAGGGTGAGCGAGAAAGAAAGAACGAAACGGGATAGACGAATGCGGGAGAAAAAAAAAAGACAGGCGGCCACGTTCCTCAACAATGGGCCCGACAATGGAACTGGTCTTCCGACCTAATGGAGCGAGACTTTGCAGTTTTCACACGATGATCGGCGTAACGTGGTCGCTCTTGCGTCTTTTCTGTGAGGCAAGAATGGTGAGGTCATTTGAAGCCCATCGGATCGCGCGCACCCTAACCTAAAATGAGATTAGCCGACTCCGGTCGCGTCAACTCGTACGCCGATGCTAATCGGGTTAGGATTACGAAGGTGTAAACAAGAGATTACGACGATCGGTAAAAATCACTCCTGCTATCTTGTACGCAAACAGACCAGTTACACCGCAAATAGCTTTGACCCCGGAGTTACCTGAGTGGTTAAACATCTGTCAAATATTTGTCGTTGGTCACGTGCTTTAAAGTTCGCACTGGTGGCCTATTTGTATAGGCAATTCGTGAACGCAACGTTACTCTTTGCTTTTAATTCTTCCGCGTGTAAAATTATTTTACTTGATTTTGATTTTATTTGTGGTGATAATCCGCTTCAATTTGTAAAGATGGTTTTGTTTACTCTCCTTCTTCTTCCTTCGTCACTGATACGTAATTTGTTTTTGGTAAAGTCACTCTAATATACAAGAATTTTAAATAATTATAAAATATAATATATAGTGTTGTATAATACATACATAATTATTGTATAATAGACGTATACACATAATATAGCATATTACTATTTTTTCGATATTGGACACGTCCACGCCATCTACACGAATCGCATTGTAAGCGTACGTTTTGAAGCGCTCTCACGCAATTATAAGTTCTTACTCAAATACACTAAATAATATATTAGATATCCATTTAAAAATTCGCGAGATACCTTCGCTAATCATTTATGCGTACTAAACTATTCCAATGACACGATAAAATCAAATAAGGTCCCTACTATATAGGCGTAACGCTCTGCGTACTCGCAATGGAATACGTAATGGCAGCAAACATTAGACCCCATTATTATAACAAATATTGCTAACTTTATAGGTAAGGCAGTGCTAAGTTGCATTTTTGCATTAATAAGACCAGACTCGTACGAAACTTTTCTCGGTGTACGAGACTCGATGTATTAAGAAACAAAATCTTTCAAAAAGGTTTTGTTAGTTAAAACAGTTTTAGTATCGCCTTGTTTTAACACATTGTGCGCTTTGCTAATAAATTCTCAGATAACAGGATCATTAAATACGAAAATAATTACCGCAATTTTTATACGCGTGCGCCGAAATATTTTTATATCATAACAATATGCATATATTTTTATATTATAACAATGTGTTTAAAAGTATATTTATATATCATAAAAATATCCCGTTTCATAGAAAAGTTTTAGCAAGGATGGCTCGTTGCGAATATGTTAACTCATCTGATCCTAATAACGTGTGACCGTTCGATTAGAAAACTGTTTCGTCTTTCTGGCCTCCTCAGGTTTAAACAAATGGATGATAGATCTTCGATCGATATTAAGTGTATCTTAATATTTATTAAGAAAAATATTTTTCACGAAGGGACGTGAACTTTGATTTGTTAAAAAAGTTTAGGTATCGCGTCATTTTAATAACGATCCTAATAACGTTCTACCATTCGATTAGCAAGCTGGTTCGTCTTTCTGGCCTACTCAGGTTTAAACAAATGGACAGTAGAACCGCGCATCGTCATTAATCATACCCTGAAGAGAAAACGGCTTCGGCGGTGTATAAAGAGGCGGCTCTCGGAGTCGCATTCGATATTCATTTGTTACACGTCGTTTACAGACAAAAGATCTGCGGATCGCCCGGCGTTGATAATCGATAACGTTCGGTTGTGAAAGCGTTGTTAGTTCAACATTATAAACGGGAGCCCCGAGATGATCGTATGAATCCCGGAACCTGTCAGGATTAACGTAATGATTTCGCGAAAATTAAAAATCAACACTCGACCCAGTTGTGGGCAATCGAACGTTTCACGCGAGGCCATTTTGAAATGATGGAATGCGAATCGAAGATCAATCACGAAAGAGTTGTGCGATATTGTTAATTGAAGTTGCAAGACGATCGTGTAAGTTCTGGCACGTTTCGCGAGAAATGAAAAAATACTGATCAACTTTTGGCGAAACAACGGTCCCATGTGAGGCCGTTTCGGAATTATGGAGTACGGATTAAATATATATTGTGAATACTCGATTATGAAAGAGTTGTTGGATATTATAAATAAAAGTTCTAAGCCAATCACATGCGTTTCTGCACTTTGAACGAGTAATTAAAATATAATTATGTAAAATATTTAATCATTTTGAAATTATGGGGGACGAATTAAATGGTCGCGATTGGTCCTTCATGAAATAATTTTTTGTTTGATATTGCAAATGGACGAAATTGGAATTATTAATGAAAGATGATTATTAAAATATTGACGCCTAACGCATTCATAGATCCTGTAGTGTTCGATGTGAGACTTTAGAAAATCTGTAATACGAATGAACGATTGCTTGAATACATTATCATCTTAACGTTGTTAAAGGAATATTATAAAGATATGATTTTACGAGATTACAATAATGATTATAAAAATCCACGTGGGGTGCCACAAATCAACGAATGATTACGAATTAATAATGGTTCGTCATTATCATACTATAAACGCGTTATTAAATGAATATTATAAACAGAATCTTCCACATTATTACAGGAAATAATAACAGTTATTATAAAAAAGTAAAGAAACCAATCCTTGCCTCGTTACCGCATCATTCAAACTTCCACGCCGGACTGTTTTAAATTTATGGAGCACGAATTAAAGATCGGCGAGGTGCGAGAACAAGGAAAAATCGTGTACCTGTTCCAAAACGTCGGTCCCAAGTCCATAAATTTCTAGCTACGCCGTATGGGTGCAAGAATCGAGGCTGCAGGGTCCTCTCTCCCGCCAATTCCATTCGAAGGGAATGACACCCTCGTCACAATACGACCTGTTGCGTTACGTTACGAGATGAAGAAGAAAAAAAAAGGAAGGAACGGCAGAATAAGGACGAGAAGCCGTGAGAATATCTCCCCGTCAAAGGGAGCCGTCGTCATTGTAACGCGGATTCATTACGCGACCTGACTTTTGTACCGCGGCAGAGTTAAAGGGAGACACTTGCACTGGTATTCGGTGTCAGCGAATTTTCAAACGGCTCTCGCAACATCGGAGAAGAAATCATTCTTTATTCGGAAAACTTGCCTAAGATTTCGGATAATCGTACAAATCAGGGTCTCCCAACCTATGGGTCGCGTTAAATAACTAATGGTTCGGGAAATGATAGCTGATGCCTTGCGATGAAACGATTTTAACCGTATTACAGAATGGATTAGTAATTTTTAAATTTTATGTCATAAATATTTGGATCGCATTATTGTTATTATCAAAATGTGTGGAGTTACGGGATAAAAAGGTTAGGAGACGCTGATACAAATTATTTTTTAACATTTGTTTCGAACTGGAAGTAAGTAAGAACAAGCTTTAGGCTGAGAGATGTTTGTTTATTTTTCATTATTTCAACATCTGTTAAGAATAATTTGAATAAAACTAATTATTGAGAAACTGTACGATTATCATACATTACGTTTCTTTGCGTTCCTCTCAAATTTCTTCCGAAAGATGTTATCATTCACGAAAGATTTGTTTACAAGAAAAAGAAAAATATTAGACAAGGAATACGTAATTTTTATTTTACAATTACGAGCAATAAAATTATTATTAATTTTCAACCCCTTTTTTTATTTATTTTTATAAAGAAATGTTTTCAAAATAAAAATTAAGATGGATAACCTTTGCGTGACGATTATAACACTCCTAGGTTTATTGATTAAGCAACGAGATCCTATCTCGGGCTAGGGGTGACGAAAAAAGAAAAGCCCTAAATGAAACAGCATTAAACGAGGACATGTTAACACGTAAATAACAGAAATAGGTGAAACAGGACGGTAAATCAAAATATATACTTGTGTTATTTTATTTTATAACACTCCTTATACTATTATATCGAAATAGCACTAAACGTGGTCGTACCGCACAAGTACGAAAAGCAGACCAATCTTTTTTCGACAATATTTCTCAAAACCGTAATACAATATAAAATTATCCAACGAACCAGACAATCAAACTCCGCATTATCCAGGATTGTCCGAGGGCTGCTCCAAATATTATGACTCTATACATTTCTAAGCCGCAGGTAAATTTTCCCTCCGAACTATCGAATTTTTGCACCGAAAGACAATCGACCCCGTTAAGTTTGACAGGGGCGAGAGTGGGGTGGCGGGGGTCGATTAACGACTAATCCGTTGAGGAGAGGCTTTACGAGAAATCGCGTGACCGCGCTGGTGGAAGTTTCCAAAGGACTCTGTCCTCGCGATGGAACAAGTTCGTGAGACAGGGGTGTCGGGTGGGCGAGCAGGGGAGAGGAAGGGGTGGGGGGCAGGGAAAAGGGGCCAAGTTCACCCTTCGTCGGTTCATCTTTCACCGATAGATTTTAATTAGCAGGGAGCGAAGACTACGGTCGCCCTATTGTCTCAATCGTGCCGGCTGAACCGCTTTTGTTGCGAGGGTGCCGAAACGGCCAAAAGCGACGATGGACCCCGGGATCCCTGAAACATTAAAAGGAGCAAGAAAAATTCTGGACCACGATGGGACTGAATATGATTTGTGCGGCAGGCTCCGGGAACGGATCACGCGAGGCCCAAACGACCACGGATGGCCGGCGACTGATCAAACAGTCCCTGCGCATCCGTGTATATATCCCATGTCAAGTCAACGAGGAATTAAAATGGATAATTGCTTCCTTCCCGGGGTCTTGGCGACGGCCCACGTTGTTCCAGGTAGGGTCGTAAAAGGGCTTTGATATAAAATTAACGACTTTGCGAATATAACTCCGTGGCGAGCTATATAGACAATTTTTTCACCCGTGTCGCCCGTAAACGATGCACCTGAAAAAAAGTTCCCTCGGGATTATCGTCGCTTCTTCTTTTGCGTTCTGTCGGGCGAGTTTGGATTAGGACTGTAACGCGGATTGCGATGTAACGCGTTCAAGTATACATGCGAGATAATGCCGGAACTTAATTCTGAAATTTGGGTCTCGGATTTGAATTGGGAATTATTTTATTTGAAACGAATAACTGTAAGGTGTTTGTTTGTACCATTTTCAATTACTTTTGCAATAGAAATACGCAACTACCACCAGTAATGAATTATTCATTTATCTAGGGACAGGGGCCTGTCGCAGGTTAATTACAAGTACATGAAAAACTAGACGTTGTATCTTTCAGGAAACAACAAAAGAATGAATTCTTTCGGTGCCGAGATGCGCGATTAAAAACAATCGTAGTCTTTTTTATTAAGAAATCATGTTTTTTAAATAATAAATGTCACGTAAAAATCAAGGGACAAGGTCTTGTCTCGGGCCATATTTCTATACAGAAGAAACTCTGGCAAGGTTGTAAAGCTATAAAGAACTCTGACTAATTCGGTAATAATAATTTGTAAGAATTACTTTTTACAATTTGCGTAGCAATTAAAGTAAATACAAACAAGTGTTATTCTTTTCGACAGAAAAAGTTCAAAATAATTCATTAGCTAAACTTTAACGTTGTGTTTTTTCGCAAAAATCGAGTTTAAACTCTGTAACATCGTCACATTTAAAGATGGAGTGCTGAGACAGTAATATTATAGAAACGTGGTTTTCAAAATTCTCACCTCGCGGTATATTCTTTCAACCACCGTCACGATTTGCATCGTGTTAATTAATTACGTGAAACCGTGCACACCGACGCGCTCAAAGTAAATTTCTGCCAGCAGCTTCGCCAGGATAGGAGTCGGGATGACTTTGACTTCACAGGGACCTTTATGCCTCTCCGACGTTTTTAGGCCTCTCTACGGGGGGTGAACTTGGAATATGCCGATGTCAATCTTGTATCCGAACGGAACGGCCACAGAAACGCGTGTGTGCAGCTTGAAATTATGTTTATCGAAAAATTCTCGACAGGGGCGATTTTCAGTCTCGCAAAAAGTACTCATCCAATTTTCTGATAACGAAACTCCAACGATATTGACGGTGCATCGCGATTGACTTTAGCTGGTCACAGTGACACTTGTTTGCCAGAGAATCGGCATTCTTTGACATTGGATCGGGCTCACCGCTGGATACTAGTTGAACAAACGACTCTGTTGAAAGATAAAACCGCACAATGCACCGCGGGACTCGCCATCCGACAATATCTCCCTTCCGAGAAACTCTGGACGTCCCCAATAGCGGCACTGACTTTTCTTACACTGTGACGAAACGCGCCGACTTTTTGTGTCCCCGCTCTTCCGACTTCCCTTGGAAAAAAATATTCGAACTGCTGCACGATCCGTGGTTTATAAAGATATATTACGAACGTAGGAAAAAGCCGATTAAGTTCGTGATGTGACTTCTTTCAAATTTTGTGTCGGAAAATAAAATTAATATAGAAATTTTGAATTGATTTAACAGTAGTACTATCGAACCGGTAATTTAATGGTTTTACATTTCCATTTAAATTTACCATTTTTTCTGCATGAAAACAGTGTATTTCTAAGTAAAATGTTCAAGCAATTCCTTTGAATGATTTCTAAAATTTTCTATAAACGTTGGAAAGTGACACATTAATTTAACGGGTGCATAATATCGTTCGAGAACCAAGAATCAATCGTCAATTCCATATTCCAATCCAACGAAATCGGTAGAACTCAAATAATAATTACCTACATCGCTAGAAGTATTTCAACTTCTTCTATCTACAATATTTAATTATCCCACATTTAACTACTCCAGGGTATAATCGATTAATAAATTTATCGAACCGGAGGAACTCCCATCGTACTCTCAAATCATGTCACAGAGAAAGTGGCGAGTACATCACAAAAGGAGGAACAGGTACTTCGAGGGGTCTGGGTTCCCCCGTGCGGCGGAGAATGAAACTCTGCGGCATCCATCCGATCCCGAAGATCCGTAGAATAAACATAGAATCGGGAAAATTGGATTTCGTTGTAAATTACGGCTAATCCTGCGGCTTACACGACGGTGTGCTCCTTCGAGCACCCTTCCCTTCCCCTCTCTGTCCCTCTCTCACTATTTCTCTCTCTCTCTTCCTCCTTCTCATCGTGGCCTCGCGCAGTCGTAAATTATTGTTCGAGTTCATGGTTGGAGAGCCCTCGTACTCGTTCAATGGGGATTAAATCGCTGAGGTGACCGAGGATTCACCCAGGTGTACCTGAACATTGAAATCTTGCAGGGATGTAGGAGGTTTCGTGAAGTCACGGTCCCGCGGCCATAGTACCCGATACCCGGTGGACATTTATTGTTACCTTCTATGTAGCCAATAATTCGCTTTTACACGGAGATTACGGGCGCATGATTGTTTTATTGCACTTTCCGCGATGCGTCCTTTCGGTAGGTAAGTTCTATTGCGGTCACGTCGAACAGTCGCCTCATCTTACGGTACGCTCCTCGATTATTGGGGAAAGGGATAAAGTTGGAACGTTAAACGAGCTGCGGTTGCAAATAGAAAGATTCTAGCGGTCTTTCTTGGAAGTCGTTTCGTAGATTTTCGGATACCCATTGAGTGCTTGCTCGCGCGATACGGCGTGGATGGTGTGTACCGCGTCCTCGCTATTATAATACTTTCAGGTCAACTGCATTATTAGATTAGATGCGGACGATCATTGAAATTTGCATGGAGATTATGGTACCATGATTGTTTTATGATGGGTTCCGTAGGGTATCTTTTCTGTGGTTCAGAATATTTCTTATACTTTTTGAGGAGTCGAGAAACTTTTCATTGTATGGAAAGAAATTGCGGAACGATATACGTGGATCGTGGGTTTCGGGAAAGGAACATAAAGCCAGGACTTTTATTTTTTGTTCATCTTCAGGTACAACATTAAACTGGGACTGCACATGGAGACCGCACGGGCTTCGATTGCTGATCATCTGTATACACTTATATGAGAAAAATTAAAATTGTTAGACGGAAGAAATTATTCATTTTTTTAAACATTATCATGTCTTTGTTGGTCGTTCTTTTTTGCTTACAATTAGGTAGCACTTTTATATCTTTTTTGTATACTTACATAACACATTTACAAAGTAGGATCTTAATTTTGATTAAACTCGAAATTCAAAATTGTATATTAATAAATGGTGCAGCTTATATTTTGTATCTTCGCGGCTAATAACGAGACTGTTTGAATTTTGTTTTAGTATACCGAGATTCAAGAAAATTACCGCGTTTTTTCAAAAAGTGCGGTATTTTCCACCTCACGCACCAATAAATTATGGTTTTGGTACAGAGTGCGCGTTTAGTTCGGTGCCTAATAATGTGTTGAGCAAGAACCAGCCGAACATTGCTGTCGTCCGAAAAAGAATGTACAAATCCAGGTTTTGAAAAATAGATAACTTATTTATCCTTTAATAATCAACGAAGGAGCAAGAAGAATTCATAAACAACAAATTATTGTTAAATCTAAATGAATATTTTGTTTATAATAGCACATGCATTGTTATGTTATTCAGCTTTACGAACCACGTCTATTAGATAACTTACCATTTTTACTAAATAATTCTATATAGTTCAGTTTAGAACGTTGTACGGTAAAAAAAGTATTCTGATAAAGGTAAAATTTTTAAATACGTATTTTCTATTTTATCGGTGGCAATTAAAAATAAATCGAAAAGAAATGAAAATTTCAGACAATCAGATTTATGACTAAAAAAAATGATGAAAGTCCACATTATTTAGCTCAATTTTCGGTAATATTACTACATCTATGTGTCTATTCAACGCTAGATACGAGTGGCGATTCCCGCCACTATTTCAAATCTTTTAGAAGAACGTGTAATGTCGCCTGATGAAACGTAGAAGCCAGTCATTGGATAGACAGTAACGAATCACAAATGAGAGTTCGGTAGAGAATAGAAGTATTCTAGCTGGAACGGATCCGTTTAGGGAAACGGTAGGGTACGAAGTGAGAACAGGTATCGGAAAGTGACAGAGTCAGAAAATACGTGGATCGAAAGGAGAGGGAAACAGCAGGTAAAACTATCGGACAGCGGAGAATTTCCGCATTACATACCACCTGTGTCGTCCCTGCAAAATCGATGTCTCGAAAATATATTACTAGGTTTCGATTTAACGCATATTCGTGGCATTTGACGCACAGGCAGCTGCTTACTGATGGTTGTTCAAAAAATTGTTGCCTGATCAAATTTGCCTCCTCAGGATCACAAGATGCTGGTCTTCTGTGATATTTTCGGCTTCAAATTACTGATATTTGTCTGTTTATTGGTGAGTACGATTTTCTCCCTCGTTTCCCAAGCGTCATTCACAAACATTAAGTAGCACGAATTTTTCGAAACTGTCAGCAATACGCGATGACACGTATTTCGGGAGTCACGAAGATTCCAAAGTCTTCATTTCCCGTTATTTCGAGGGCGTTAAGCCTGGGACCCGTTTTTTCGTAATTCGCTTCAACCTCCGAGGATAAATAGCGGCATAACCTCTACGCGTACACGCAAAATAACCTCAATCGCTAAACAAGCTCGTTATATGTAATGATAATAACGAAGTGCACGACACGCATGACTAACTTTGATAAGACTGTATTTAATATCTCATTATGAATAGGAAACGTGACAGTGTATCGCACCATTAAAAAAAGTTATGATAACGTTATTACAGCTTTATCAATTCTGTGGTAAAGCAACTTGTTAAGCTACGTTGTTATTCTTATATTGCAATAAACATAAAACGTAGCGTGAGAGTTCTGAATTTTCCTTGATTTTATAACATAATTTAATTCATTGGAGGAATCATAAAATATGTAATCTTATTTTTTTTCAGGCATTCTTGCCAAACAATTTAGCCAACGATGCGAACGATGGGGCAGTATCTCTTACTCACCAAAATATTGATATGACGCTTGGTAAGTTATGAGGCATAACATTGAATGTTATATTTTTGTATCGCTTCTGATGGAAAAAGATATTTTCAAGCTGCCTTACGTGCAAATTTAGAGGGACTCAATACCGTGCGTTATACGCATTGGAAACATATGTTTTGCATATTGAGAAAAACAGTTTATGAGTACACAACTATTCTCACGTTATAAAGATAGTTGTTTGAACCATTTGTTTTGAAAGTGGTACAGATCCGTTTTTTCTCTTTCATTTGTTTGTTTTTTTGGTTGTACACTACATTAATCACAAATTATATGATGGACTTACACCACTTTCAAAATAAATAGCCATTTATCGCTAACTACAATGTTATGTAGACAGAATCCACATTTGTAATACTTATAAGAAAATTAAGATTTTCCAAAATTTGTATTTGACGGGCTTGAAGTATTTTGAAAGTGAGCTTTTCTATAAGAGCTAAGAACTAATATTATATTTCTTATGTAATGTTTCTTCTTCCACTTTTATTACAGCGTCAAACGAATTGGTATTTATAAACTTCTATGCACAATGGTGCCGTTTTAGTAATTTATTAGCCCCTATTTTCGACGAAGCTGCAACAAAAATACACGATGCGTTTCCTGATCCAGGAAGGGTAGTAATGGCAAAAGTTGATTGCGACAAAGAATGTGAGTACCTTGTATGAAAAAAAATGTAACATCCAAAGCTATCGGAGTATCTGAACTGTAAATTGTGTTGCAGCATCCATTGCAGCGAGGTTTCACATTACAAAATATCCAACGCTGAAAATCATCAGAAACGGTCAACCAACTAAAAGAGAATACAGAGGACAACGATCTGTCGAAGCATTCGAGTCGTTTGTTAAAAAGCAATTAGAGGATCCGATTAGAGAATTTTATGACTTAAAAGAATTGAGTAATTTAGATGACAAGAAGCGCATGATAATTGGGTATTTTGATCGAAAGGATGTCCCTGAGTACCAGATGTTTAGGAGAGTAGCCACTAACCTTAAGGATGACTGCCAGTTTCACGTTGGTTTTGGGTAAGCACTGCGACAAGTTATTTGTAAATTAAACAGAGAGCCGAGAGAGTTACTTAGAGAACATCGTTGTTTTGTCAGAGGAATTTTGTTCGACATTTGTGAGAAACGTGTGTAATAACAACTGAAATATTGTTTCCCCTAACAAGCACTTGCTCTGCTCAAAACTGCGAAATTGGACAGCATTTTCATTTGCTGTAAGTAAGAAGTTGAATGTAGCGTAGCTGAATTTTATGTTCAGTTTTAATTTTTCTCTTTTGTTTCCCCCTTTTTAATTTGTGTTCTGTTTCGTGAACACTTAATAGGTACACGAATCATACGCACAATATGCTTGTATGTAATTCAATTATCACTTCAACATCTGGTTTTTATGAAATTCTTTTTCGCGGGTAATTGTTTTGTAGCACAAACGATTCATAACTGTTCGTTATTCGAAATAGGGAGGCCAGTAGAGCGATGCATCCTCCAGGGCAACCTATTATTGTCTTCCGATCGGATAAGGCATTGTCTAACGATGAGGATGAAACGTACAATGGAAGTTTAAACAATTTCGACGAGTTAAATATATGGGCGCAAGAGAAGTGTGTTCCGCTCGTGAGAGAAATCACGTTCGAAAATGCTGAAGAATTAACAGAGGAAGGGCTGCCGTTCCTGATACTCTTTCATGCGCCCGATGATGTCGATAATGTTAAGAAATACAAAGATGTCGTCACCAGAACATTGGTCGATCAAAAACGTAAGTAAAATGGCAACGCATTTAAGATTCGCGTAAGTTACTCCAGGCTGGACAGGTGACAAAACCATATGTGGTTAATTTGTTTTCAGAGCACGTGAATTTCTTAACCGCCGATGGTCTGAAATTTGCTCACCCTCTCCATCATTTGGGAAAAAGTACATCTGATCTGCCACTAATCGCGATAGACAGCTTTAAACATATGTACCTGTTTCCAAACTTCAATGATATTTATGTTGAGGGAAAACTAAAAGGTTTTCTGGCCGATTTATATTCCGGTAAGCTACATCGAGAATACCATCATGGGCCAGATCTTAGTGACGTATACGAAATATCACGCGGTAATGTGGAAGTTAAGGTGCCTACGACTCCACCAGAATCGACATTCAAGAAACTTGCGCCAAGTAAAAACAGATACACGTTACTCAGGGACGAACTATAATAATTACACAGTTACGAAACATCGAAGTAATAAGATTTGTATAATTTTGGTTACGCGGTTTGTTAGTTATTCGCACCGATGAAACTCGAATTCGTTGTATTATTAAAACAGATATTGATGGAAGTTATACTCGGGTCTAGACATTTTTTTTTTTTTAACGTTTCTACAGTATTCTCGTAAGAGTTAAAAATTTATTTAGCGTATCTAAGCCGGGAGAGAAAACCTTCCGCAATATATTTCCTCATGATAATTAAGTTAACGAGAAGAATGTAATTCCAACGTAAAACTCTCATACACTTATCGAATCTTGTAAAGAGACAGAATTCACTAACTGCAGAGTACGTAATTGAATCCTTCGTAGAGGTTTCGCGTCAGGAAATAGATTTCATTCTATTTTTACATAACTTGTGCTTTTATATATGTTTCTTTTCCTACTGAACATAAGGGGACAATTCTTAAGGGGATTACAAACGATCGTCAGAGATCCAATATCTCCCAGTGTCAATATTCGTGTAATAGATTTTACAAAAGAGTAACTCGTCTTTAGATAGAATATTGTAATATATCGTTTCGTTTCGTACGATCACACTTTAAGTCTTGCACTACCAAATACATACTGCTGCCTCTGCGGCTAAAGCTACGAACACGCGTGTAACGCGCAACGTCTTTAATGCGTGTATTGTGTGTCAAGTTAGGCTTGGGGATTTCTGGACGGCGGACGTTTTATAACGCTCGACGTGGACACGTGTTAACACAGTCATATACCATGCCGCGTTAACACGTGGTACCGCCATATAAATGCATTAATAACACGCGAATTGCACCACATTCGACCTGGATGATTCTGCCCAGCAGTTGCGGTGTTGTTTCGAACGCAGAAGGTCAAGGAAATACCGTAGAAGGGTGCAACGCGTTCTAACACGTTATACGAAATTCAAATGTTTCAATTTTATTATCTTGAGACGCGTAACGCGTGGTTTGTCACAAATGTATACTCACATACGTATTAAGGGGGCTACATACCTTCCGTTTATGTGCGCAGTTATTTGTCGTAAATAACTGTATGAAAATCTGTACATTTATTCGAACTGAAGGTGCATAGGATAAACTGCATAAACTGCGCAATTCATACAGTTTATCGCTGACACATGACGTCGCACGTGATAAACTGCTCAGATAAACGGAAGGTGTATAGCCCCGTTTACACGCATAAGTAGATGAGATATCAACTGTTCAGAAGCCTCCCTTGTTATGACATGACGCATAAACGCGTGTTAACCCGGATTCAATCCAAAATGTGATACCTTACGTAACACATTTTACGTATTACATAAATACATATAGGTGGGGAAGCACGCTTTAGATATCTGCTTGGTATGGCATAGTGGACGAAGACGCGTTAAGACGTTCCGTTTTACAAATGTGTTCTAAGCTTTGCAGTAACGGCCTGTTTCGCGCCGCCATTCCTTTTCAATCGTGTGAGAGAGTAAGAGTGAGAGATTAGAGAGTCATATTCGAGTCGATGAATTTTGATACCTCTTCTACGTCACAGAAGCCTCTTTTTTTTGTTACTAATCAATGTTTCGACACGTCGCATTTTTCTATGACCCTCGACTCTCGGAGCACAACGACACCTGTACGTGATCTCGTACGATCGGAAACTGCTGTGTAAAAATTGCGTACCTTTTTTCGATAACCACTAATGCGTGAGTGAATGCGACGAGATTTCTGATCGATTGTACTGTTTGGGGTAACCGCTTCTTAGGCAAAGTATTTTAGGGAAAAGTGCATTGACGAGACTTTAAAAATATTACGGACATTCAGCGGCTTGATGGTTCTTCGTATGACATACTAAGATACTCCTAAGAAGCATCATTTGTATGGATGATGGTATTAATTTTACTGTTAATAAAGAATGTCTAAGTCAGAAGTTCCTCTTTATTATGTTTTTAAAGACGAAGTAACCGCTAAACATAACGCAACGCGCGACACGACCGATGGTTTGACACGTGACTCGTTCGTAATATGTCATGCACGAAAACTTTCATATGAATACACGGGACCATCACGCGGATCATGTTATAATAGATGAAGCCAGATAGTCCGTTACTTTCTTGCTGGCATTGATACCGGTTCAATATTACATTTCGGTATCAGTTCGGCATCAGTTTCAATTTATTGTATTTTCTTTGTCTCATTTTTTAATATTGTTTACTGTTTGCTACGCTTTTGGGATATATCGGTAACTATTTACATTCGTTGGGGAAGAACGTGTAAAGTGACTTTTAAACTAGTTTATATCGGTTTCGAAGAGTTTGTATGTACCGATCTGTATCGGTATTACTTGTTATTTATGAAATCGGTTTAATGCTAGTTTCAACCGTTTACGTTATTTGTTCTCGAGTCCCATCTGCAATATTTTTTAGTTACTCGAAACAGCGCATCTCGTGACGCGTCACTGAGAGTTTCACACCGGATCACATCGCGTTCTTGTATGTGCATTGATGTTTATCCAATTGTTATTTTAAGATTCTTTGAAATTGGTATTTTTTCAATTGATCTACTTACATCGATATACTCGGTAATTACTAATTTGACTAACTACTGGATAACTACGACAGCTACTGAGCCTTCATCTGCATTTATAAAATTAACCAAGTCACCAGCGGAGATTATGAATCTTCGTACTCGAACGACGTTTTAGCAATCGATGGAACAGACTTAAACAAATCAAGGTACCACGTATTTTGGTGTGTATCATTAAACATCATTTGTAAGATCACTAGTTGCGTCACGCGTTATGTTATATTGATGATTCTGAGCGTCAAGCCTGATACATGTAGTGGGTAAAAAAATAGTATTCCATCACCACGGTTTCTTCTCCGCGGCAGTTCTTTATCGAATTTGGTGTAAATCAATTTAAGATACACGTGAAATAAGTGAATAAATCTTAATTACCATTTAAAGTATACAAGTAAAACTTCTTGCAGGAAAACATTCATGGTGTATAAATATTTTTTTAGCCACTGTGTATGGGTCAAAATCAACCAATTCGGTGAAACAAAAGTTGAGTGCGCTGCGTGAAAATCTTCCTCATTCACGTATACTTAATTACCCATGCGGGAAAAGAACTGTAGATACAGGTGCGAACATGGAATAATGCTACGCGTAGAAATGTTCGCACCTGTACAATTTTTTTCCTAGAAATGGTAATCAAAATGTAGATAAGGTTTATGTCTTAGAAAAGAAGAGTTTTATGTCTTTCTTTTGACGTAAATCTTATCTATCGAAACATTTTGAAGAAAAATTCTTAGTATTCAGTGGTTTAGTTAAGGGGTATACGGGGCAACATGGTCGATTGGTATTTGGAAGCGAGTATACGAATAAAAATAGGACCAATACGCGGGTAATGCAGTGTTGTGCAAACGTTTTTTCGAATAAATTTTCTACCAGTCCCAATGAACGGTGAAATACTAACAATCGTTGGCTTTCCTCAGTCCCTATCGCTCTTTGCTAACTGTAGAGCAATAGGACAAAGTCTGTTCGTCAGTAAAATGTTTTTTCTACTGCGAAAAGATAAACAGAAAAGTGTTTTCCAAAATGAACTGAAAATAATAACTTAATCGTACAAACGATTTTTGGTTCTGAATAACGAATAAGTGAAGGGAAATTGAATCTGGATAGTGGATGAACGAAGAAGGGATTGAAATGAAAAAAAAATAAACGGAAAGGAATTGAAATCGAATAAGGAATCAAGAGACAAGGTCTTGTCTCGGACCAAGTACAAGTACGCGAGTACATATTCATTCGATTAACGCCGACACTGAGTTACACGATAGTATGCAGCCTACAAACGTTCTGCTCATTCACAAATGTCTGGACATTTTTTAACTACCATTGGCCAGATATTTAAATAAACTGAAAATCGAGAGGTATACCCACGTCAATGTACGACTACACCGTTGATGGTATCATGGGATTATCTGGAATTTCTTTGTACTTAGCACAGTTTCACTTACCTTTCATGCTTTATTTTGATTATTTGGGCGTGTAATTACTGATCTAGCTTTGTATACATACATATACATATTTAGATGCATATTGGCTGCATAAGCCGGCTTATTATCTGATAAATTTTTACTCTTGGTCTCGTTGGATGATTCACAGTGAGAATGATTCGGCGACATTTTATCTATTAAGTAAGAATTTTAATGCCAGTTAATCTTTTAATTAATTCCAGATGGTAATTTGAAAGAATGATAGAAAATGATCTATTTTCTATGTACTAATTCTAATTTTTAAAAAACCTGAATTTTAGTCATTTTTTTTTTCATGACTGAATTCAAATCTACAGTGATGTAGGTACTCGTTACATACAGTTTAAAAGAAACAAAATTTTCCGGTCTCGTGAATTTTTGGAAAGGTTTATTAATATGATAGAACTAGGCAGAATTAATTTCTTATTCTTCAAAATAATCCTTTCTGAATCGATTTTTTGAGAATCTCAAATTTTTGATACGCTGGCTTATTATTATTTCAATTACGGATCCTGTAAACCGAATAACTTTAATTGACATTTGCAATATTTTATATAATCGTAATGAAAATAAGGGACTTTCTATAGGAGCGCTGGTTACTCGAAAGTGCATTTAATCTCTTTTTCCTTCTGCTCGCCAATTTTCTATGGCCACCTATTTTCAAGAAATAGCAAAGAGGAGAATGAATCACGGACGGGGGTCCATTATAAAATGGCTGTATTTAGGGGTAACTTGATACATGTATTACATTCCAGCAGTACACGCCATCACCGTTTTATGTTGTGTTCTAATCTTACAATACATAACATTACACGTAACATGGTTTCATACATCTAACACCATACATACTGCACTCTCGCCGCAATTTCCAGCACTTCCGATTATTATTTTTTTTTGTATCCACTTTACGACGAAACGTGAGTGGAGCCGATCTGACAATAAGTAAAACCTTCAATTGCAGGTAACGCAGTTAGGGAATTGAATCATTTTATTTTAATATACAAATTAACCATTGGTTTTTTTTGGTCGTTAATGAATCGACGAAAAAAAAATTGGGAACGAGTGAGATATTATGATTGCCAACATTTTGAGAGCATTCTCGTGTCTCCTCTTTTATCTCGATATCGTTTGCAAGCGAACGCAAGATTAAATTGTAAATTGAACATAGATGGATTTTTTGTTTGGTTTAACCGTAGTCTCTGAGTTGCGTGGATTTATTGTCGATAGCTAAATCCGCCGTTCCTTCGATTCGTGTTAAATAAATTGCAATTTGCTAACGAAATTCAAATCCTTTCAAAGATCAAACGCGGAAGATTTAAATACTTATTGTATCCACTAATAATTATATGGGCAGAGCACGACGTAATGTTTTACCTAACATCGACACGCGCTTTATCCCGAAGAATAAAATGTGTATTAAACCTTGTAATTATTACACGATCTAATACAAAATTAAAGACAGGGAACGGCGAACGGAAGCTATCGATAAGCAAAATATTCGGAAAATTCACCGACGGAAAAATGCATTGGCATGCAATTCTTTGACAGGAAAATTCTCCGATAAAACTGTCGGGATTTTAAATTCTCCTGTTGGTGAACTTCCGTCACTCAGTTTCCTTCACCGATGAAATCAATTACTTCCAAAACATTTCAAACCCAGCAAATACAAGTTTCGCAAAATCACTGTTTTCGTTTAATTACTTCCAACGTGAGTTATGGCTCAGAAATATTAAAAAAATAAAATAAATGAAGACGCGTTACAATTAATAATCGAAATTTAAAGTATCCTGGAAGTAATTGTATACTCATAAACCATTCCTTTATGCGTAGAAGAAATGTATTCAATGTTATGAACAAAAGATTCCCAATTAGGAACATTATGTATGAGTGTGAAGTCTGTAATCATAAATTTTCTCTCAATTTGAATTCAAGACTGTTTGGAACTAAATTTTTCAATGGTCTGCGGTGAACGTTCGGAACCTCAATTTTCATGTACAATTCGAATAAGTACGTACACAGGGTGAGACAATAACAATTGCTATTCGAAATAACTTTTTATTTGATAATATATGGAAAAAATTGTTCGATTTTGAATTATTGTTCTCTATCGAGTTCATCGAACAGTTTAGCTTTCTTTTGTGACAAAAACATCTTGTGTTTTTCAAATGGCTTTGCGTTTTTTGCGATATTGTACCCAATAAGAACAGGAATTCAGTGATTCGTCGCAATGTCTGATTGATTACTGGTTCGCAAGATATCTCGTATGAAACAATTTTGACCTAAAATCCATACAAATACATTGTCATCGACTCACCCTGTACATTTGAAACCTAGGTATATGTAATACTTACAACAATAAAGTCGTAATGAACACCGCACAATATCTCAGTTAAGTCGCATGTGCTCATTCCGCAGGAGCAATAGCGATGAGAATTAAAAGCATTCCAACGACCGCAATAAATTGTATCACGCGCCAGAACGTTATTAGGCTCCGTACACACTAGGGCGTTCTTGGGTGCGCTCACGTGCCTGCAGTAAACCTGTTCGTAAGCGAACAATATTAACGTTGATATACAAAGATTTCTGTTTACGACTTCTCCAATCCCCACTTTATAATTTCTTTCTTTTAATTGCTACGTAGATTAAGAGGCTGAATTGTTAATACACAGAATTTCAGTGACTGATCTGTAATCAATTATTATTTTTTGAAAAATATAACACGTTTTCAAATATTCTACGACAAAAGTTTAATAACTACAAAGATATGAGTAACAATTTAGTGTTTCAATGTTAGACGATTGGTGCTCGTTTCCAAATTTTGTTACTACAACGAGTCCCGAATATTGTTCCTAAAATGTGTATTCAGGCGTAACGGGCTTTGACTTCGAAGTTATCCTAAGTAATCTTTCAACACGGTCTAAACACAATTCTAAACGCGATGCGCGCATGGGCCGGCAGGGACGTACCCAACTAACCACACGGGGGCCCGCGGTTTCTACCATTGCTCCGTGTCACTGGGGCGCATCACGTGCCCCTTTGAGCGCGAAACGTTCTTAGCGCGCAAGCGTCAGTTTTGGCCAATCTGAATCGCAATCTAAAACGCTGCTCTAGCGCGTACGTAGCCTTCCACGACGCGAACGTAATATTTTCTTCACGAAATTCAATACACGTACTGCATTTAATGTTTTGTTTCTCTTCCCCGCCTTGTCACTTGGTAACACGTTTCGTCATAACACAATAATAATTATTTAGATATTTACTCTAGAAAAATAACGTTTCGAATATTCCATTACTGGAGGGAGCGGAAATAGACGTTACAAACGTTATCAGAACTTTTTCCCAAGTAAAAATATAAATATTTCATTCGCAGTGCGATATCTCGCGTGTAACCTCGCTCGACTTAATAATGTTTATGCTAGTTTTAATACGCCACAAATATAATTTCACCCTAACAACACACCCTTAACACTTATCTCCCTTTTCGCGATCCGTATCCTCTAGAATATCTTCTTTGTTTTTTGCACCCCACGGAAAACATGAATCCCATCAGCTTTTGCTATACCCAGGATATACATATGTATATTCATTAACTAACACGACTTGTACTCGCGGTCGTTTAATAAAGTAATGAAAGACGTTTTCTTATTACAATAATTATTCTGACCGTTATCGTGTTTCGGTCGCGGTTTTAATAATATATTGTATTTCGCTTACTCGCAATGGCTGATATTAATTAGACCGCTTGACATTAGGCAAAACCGAGAACAATTCGCGAAAGCAAGTACACAGCGAGTGTGCGAGGGAAGAAGTCGTCGAGGAGATACGATGCACGTGAAGTTTATTCGCAATTAATCCTGCAAAAAATTGTGACGAAAAAAGTGTGAGACTTTCGCCAAAAAATAAAAACTCAGTTTTAACGCTGGTTTTATCAACTTTAGATAATCTAATAAATTTTCCTTGTTTTAGAAAATCGAGGTTATCAGTTTTTTATTAACAGACACTTCGATTTTAAAACAGGGATATCATTTATTCGGCGTATAGTGCTTATACTTCGCCCGAGGCAAGATCTTGTCTCTTGATCTGCTGTTAATGGAATTGACCCTAATCATGAAGTCTATCAAATCAGTTACACTTTTACACGATAGTCACGTCATCCACATTTGTGTGACACGCGCGACGCATTAATAATACCGATAATAATATTAAAAACATTAATATTCCGTAACTGTGGTACTGACTATCCACTAATTATAGTAACTCAAGTGTCGCTCAAACGTGGATGACGTAGCGATCAACGTGTTAACAAAATTTATTTTTTAGTCATATTTGTCGGTTGAAATATCTGCTGTTCTTGCTGAGAACATTTCATTAAACTGCAGATTAGCGATTACGATTCAAATTTTCTATAGCGAACACACTAACAATTGTTATAACAGAAACTGAAAATGTTTTTCTTCGACCATTGAAAGGTTAAGTTTTATTAATTTCCATATAAATCCACTCCCGCGTACGATAACGATACATATTCTGCAGGATTAAATTCGAAAAACTTTATTCACGATCGCTCCCGTTCTTTTTTTTTACGTAAAACGTATATTCTTTAAATAATGTCAATAAATTAAGGGATTCGTGAATTCATTGTTATTTAAGTGCCACCCGGAAGTCTCTGACACGGTCAATTTTAATTCCCTCTTATCTCACGCTGATTTTGCCATGCATACGCGATATTAATTAACAATCTCGAAACACAGGAAAAGCGCAACCTGACGACACACAATTCGAATTCCCTCAATCGAAATGCTTTTCCCTGTTCAATGGATCCTCGGATTGCCGAGCTTCGACGATGTTTTTTTAATCGTTCTGGATCTATTCGATACGCTTACCCGATCTCGTGGATCGATTCGGTCGATCGCAACGAAAAGCGTTGTCAAGCTGGGAATACACGCGTAACGCGCAAATAAATGGAATACCACGCGCGTATTGACGGCGGTACGCGAACGCGCGTTACAAGCGCGACCCCTCCTTTGTTCTTGTTCGACCAACGAATTCAAAACGTAGGTACCGGGGCGTGACTATTAACTAACGAGGCGGCTCTTAATGACGCTTAATTGCTCTCCCAAACTCTCATCCTTACGCTAACATAACGTTGAGAAATAAAACTTCTATGAACGAGCAATCGCTCATTCGTCGCAATTTATTATAATCGAAGACACGTAGAAAGAAAATTGTAGGTACGATTGTTCTATTAATAAAGTACTCGCTTGAACCTCGTTTGTACAATAGCCACGCCTTCCTTCGATATTATTCTAAGAAATAATCGATCCGAGGTGCTTCGTCCTGACTGTGATAAAGAGTCTCGAATCGGTTTCGCGACGCGAGGGATCCTCGATTTTGGATGTTTTTGGAAGAAGACCCCGGTATCGTTACAACGTAGTTACACTTATTCAACAATTACAATTATTATACATCTAAGTTAATCAGGTTCTCCCCCTAGCATTGTACATAGAATTATTTGATTACCTTTGCATCGTTCACCTCGTTTTGATATCGACTATAGTGTTTTCGTTTCCCCTGTTCTTTTACGCGATCCTCGTTCGTTATCCTTGAACTCAAGTCTGATCATTCTCAAAAAGCCGCGAGCACACGTTTATTTTCAGATTGATTGGAAACGTTTCGCGATTATCCAGAAGCTCGTTGAGGGCTCGTTAATTAATTCGCGAGTCCGCCTGAAGCTCGAAATCAGTAGTCGAAGTGGAGTGCGCTAGTATATCGGGAAGAGGCGGGGGAAATTTATATTTTTGTAATTGCACAAAAACAGGACTGGGCAATATTTGATTAAATCGAGAATTAATCGTTAGGAGTGAAAGTTGTAATCACGGATCGTCATTGCGATTTCAATCTTTAATCGATCTGCGTTTATACGAATAGTGGGATAATCTTTTCTAAGGTTCATTGTTTAATAACGATAAAGGAACAAAGTTTCTAATCACATTGTGGGAATATTTAATCAGACTAATGGTTACCGATTACAGTTAATATCTTTCACGATAAACGCAAGATCGACGGTTACAATCGTAATTTTTTATCGTAATTTAATTAACGATTAACGAGTACGTCTAAAATGTTCAACGATTGACAGTGAAGTTCTTCAATCGATGTTTGACGAATAATCATTTTTTTATCCATGATTGACGATGAAGTTCGTCCATCACGATTGGAATATATTTTATACTTTATAAATGGTTATTATTATTTATTTTGATTTAATCTAATGATTGATCTTTAGTCGATATCTTTGGCTATCGGAAAGGTTAATCACTTAATGTGCTCACTGTCCGATAGATATTCGTTACGCTTAATTTTTAATGACAACCCTGTGCAGCTCGCGAATACTAATTTCGTCCTCAGGCGGTTCGTTAAGGTATCAAACGCGTACTAAAATTTCATTCGAAAAGGACAATGTGCCGATTCAACGGTTTCCACGTTTCCAGATATCAAGGCTCACGGAATATCAACTTGAGCAAATTCAATTCGAGAAAGAATTATGCGACGGAACGGGGTGTCCTTTATTTCTTTAATCAACTTCAGGGCAAAACTCGATTATACCAGGTACGCTGCGAAACTAAATCCCTGTAATCCATCTCGAATCCCGAATAATTTGCAGATCGAAAGGAAGACGTGCGTACTCCTCTTACCGTAATAACGCCTAAATCGATTAAACGCATAAATTGCCATGTCTCCGCGAAGTAATGCAAAACTTCTCGACGTCGATAATTAACAATGAAATCTGCCAGCAGAGTGTTTTAGGACGATGCGTTTACGATTATAAAATTTATACATGCGCGCGTAGAATGACGTAAATACAAATGTAATATATGTATAGAATATAATGTAATGCAATGCAATATGTATCTCTGTGTATCATATAGGATCCCGGCAATCGAAGAGTATTCTATAAAAATACTTTTCGGTAGAATTCGATCAATAATATAGTAATAACCCGTCCAGGGGTTAACCAAAGGGACGTATCCTGCATCGCGAGTCCGTGCAACGGAATTAATGCGTCCTTCGGAGGGAGGAAAAATAGTGAATTCGTCGCCACGGGGTATATTTAAATCCCGCGGCAGGATAAATATTTTATTACTTCCAGGAATCGTGTCGCGCTAATCAGAGGCACCGCGGATCGGTCGCGATGATTTATAACAATGAAAGAGGTACCTATTACAAGCGCGCGTGACGATTGTGTGCGTTTCTTTGGAATTCTCGTCCCGTGTCCGTCGAATCGTAATCCAGAGTCGCGTCCGATCGACGATCGTTGTTTCGCACATCTCTTTTCCCTTCGAGCGTCGAAATTTGTGTACTTTGATAACGCGCCGCCCCGACGCCCGTGACGCGCGCACGATTCCGGCAAAGATTATATACAGGTATTGACGGTTGCTTGTACTTGGGTGTATGTGTGTCTTTTTTTTCTTCATCAACGTTTCGTTCGAGGTTCTAAAACAACGAACGACGTTGGCGTAAACGCGAAATTTGAAACCGAAATCATGGGGTGCAGTGAACTTTCGTGCGGTGGCGTTACCTCGAAACGTTCCTCGATCGTTCGTTGCGATATTTTGGGAAAAGTGTACTTGTAATGGAAAAGACGGGAAATTTGACGTAACTCTATAACCCTATCGCTGTTCACTCTATACGCAACCGTGCATTGGGTTTTAATAAATGTCCCGGTGACTGTTTCTAATTTCCCTTGTTTGATTTGTATTTTTTTTCTGTCAGTTTAACTCTTTCGTACCTGCAGACTGCTTTTATTGACGAATTATTACCAATTTTTACGAATTATGACGTATTATTACGAATTATTATCAATTCGAAGTTATCTTTTGGGGCACTTCTTAACCCTTAGATGATATCGATGTTTTTTAGAATCACACGGAAATGCAATTTCATGGGAGTTCTCGGGTGACCCCAGGGATCAAACAGGGAAGAATCTTAAGCTTCGGAACTTGTAATAGCTCTGTAAAATACCGGGTGTCCCATAAATGATGGTGGAACATTGAAGATGCGTTACCTGCGATAATTAATCCAATTAATAAACTAACGAATATAATTTAAGTAATAATTAATATAATTAATTAAATATCCAAAGCGTCTTAGTTAACGAGATATTAAAGAAAATCGGGAGCCAATCACAGACAGACACGGTAGCCGGCGACGGTAGCTATTGGCCCGCGCTTACGAGGCGTCCTACGTGAGCAAATTCAACGCGATCGCGACGTGACACGAAACGACACGAAATTCGCGCGGTCCAATGCGACGCGACGCAACGCGTCCGGAGTGTCCTACGTCAACGCGTAAGCGACGCGAAGCGACGCGAAGCGAAATTCGAGTGAAGGAATGCAGCTTCGCCGTTTGGGTCTTAACCCTTTCGCTACTACGGGCCACTATAGTGGCCATGCGTGATGTGAGTCGCAGAGACGGATGCCGGCTATGACCGGCGGTGTCGAAGTAATGGCACGGCTACCCGCTCGGTAGATGCTACTGATAGCAAACGGCCGCCGTAGCAAAAGGGTTAAAATCGCATTGAGATCGCGCGGAAATATCAAGTCGTGTGGTCGCGTTTGCGTTGAGTTCGCTCACGTAGGACACTTCCATAGATACGTAGCAGTTTGATATTTTCGCGTCGCGTCGCCTTCACGTAGAACGCCCCGTTAGACTCGTCTACACGATAACCAACCATCGCCGTTACCGGCTACCGCGTTCTTTCCTGATTGGCTGGCTTTTTTGGTTAATATCTCGTTAACTAAAGCGCAACAATCACGTTCGATAAGGGAAAACCGACTTGGAATTATCCCGGCTAGTGAACTTTTAACGGACTACCACTATTTATGGGACACCCTGTATACTTGTAATTAATTAACAATAACAATAATAGTGATCATATTTGTGTATGAATTTTTCGTCGAGCTATATACATTCATGAATATAAGAAACATTTCACGCGTCCAGTGACTATCATTAATATTCATACACTACAAACGGGTTAACCATTGGTAGCGTCGGAATATTAATGGAGATCACGCGCAGATGGCCGTTCTTGATTTAGTACATAATTTATAGCAGCATACTCGCCATGACACGTTATCATTAATTTTGCATGATCCTGCTAACCTTTAGCTTGGAAATGCACGTGGTTTCATTTAAATAATTCAGAAGGATGGCAGTTTTTATATTTCTTTAAACCGAGTGTTGCATCTCAATTTCTAAGAGAAATTTACGCGTCCTTAATTTTTGAATTGTAATTGCAAAAAATTGAAACAGAGTGTCAATTCGATCGAATGCTATGGTGATTTATACAACAATGATTAAAAAAATCGAAACTTTAACAGTTGTTTAGCTTCTACAGCAATTATAAGAAAATTGATAATGTCGTGAAATGTTTCTTAACTTTTGTCCACGAGTGTATGTACGCGATACGAAGAAAGATTCGATAAACAAACAAGTTTAAGTTTACATCAAGCACATTTAACTAGACGCGCTAAGGTGTAAGTCGTTTAAAAATAACATCTAAAATCATCCGTTACAATCTGAATTTAGAGCAATTATTAAGAAATTACCCCAAAATATTCGAGACAAAATCTCGCGGGGTCCCATGGGTCCCAATGCGCGGTGCAAAACGCGCAACGCGAAGCGATCGGTTCCAGAGTTAAGTGATCGAAGAAGGTGCAGTGATTTGGTGAGTTCAAACAATTTGAATATAATTCACCGTTCGAATTAAACCCAGGATTCAAAAAGTAAGACGGTCTTTTAGGCTAAACTGCTCTTATCTCGTGATTCTTGTATCTCGATTCCTCTCTTTCTATCTTCTTCGCGTTTCCTGACAATGTATACCTCGTTTATTTTCGTAATTCTTCTTTCATCTATCTTTTTCGGACACACGTGGCAAAACGTAGGCCTGTTCCCTCGAGGCGAATCCCCGATTAGCTTTCATTAATAAAATCGTTAAAGATATTGTCTTCGGGACGTTATACATTACTATTTATGTTGGCTTTTATCGAGCTCGTTTTATGTTTTTACTCTCGAAGCGTCTTGTTAGCAATGCTCTTGCTTATATATTTGCGCGGTTCCTTTGTCGTTTGATTCCATCGTAGTTGTATCTCGAATTACGTTTTGTGTGCGACGATGCGTCACGCCGATGTCAGAACAGCCGCGAACACGATATAAAACTCACCGTCAATTTGTCCCCGTTGAATCACCTGGTAATTTCGTTAATTAACGCGTTCCGTGCCGTATGTGCCACCGGTGGGGCACGCTGGTACTCCACTCTTAAGAGCGTCTTATGCGTTTCCCCTTTATTCTGACGATAATAAAGTTTTGAATTTCAGAAGTACAGTACGCCCCTAACGATTATAATGAGCGCGCCAACGTGTACCATCGGTGGCACACGCAATTAAAAACGCGTTAAATACGGTGACACACGATTGCGTATGATCGCCATTTTCCTGCAGTTTTATAATACACGATTGCGCACGATGTTCGGCGTTCTGCGCGACGTTGCCACGTTTATACGTATGCTGCTTCCTTCGAAAGAGGATTTTTCGCAACGTTACAATAAATTCCGCGATTATTCCTCTTATTTTATAATTATTCCTGTTTCGCGAGAAAAGGAAGTCGCGCGCAATCCTGTCACATTCGTGTGATCAGAACGATTACGCTTGTAATTACGGAGCAATGAAACTGTGAGGTTATGTCGTACTTTTGACCGTGGGCCACAGGCACGAGGCAGCCGGAAACGACGATCGCGACATTAGGTAAAGGTACTCGAAGGTATTTGAAGGTACTCGAGTCATCGAAATAAAGGTGGACATTGGAACAACCTTCCACTCTACGATCCCGTACTCATGAATTGTTTTCTTTGTTTTGCAACGAGTACGCGATGTTCATTGCAATCTCGTACTTTACCTAGCGGTCGAGCCGAATAATGTAGCTATGCGTGTTATCTAATTAAAGAACAGAATTATTGTCTATCTCTATACGTGTGTACGTGTTTGGCTCCGTGTATGCTTGCGTGTCTGTGTGAAATCACTGCTCGGTGCCACGCAGTGGCGTAGCAAGATAACTCCTACCCTTGTGGAAGATTTCGTTACAGGGGCTTCCTAAGAGTTATATTTCGTCTCACGACAAACCGATCTTCTTCCGCGTTACGGATCTTCGGCACCGTTGTGAGGTCCACAACCGCCACTTTAACCCTGCATAGATCGCGTGGATTACTGTTGTAATCCAAAATCAGTTCGCGATGAAATTTCGAGACGTAACATCGCCTCATTCTGTCTTTTCCCCACATATTTTAAATTTTAATTAAAATATATTGTTTAAACCTTTTTTTTTTATAAGATGTACTGAATATTTTCTTCTCTTAGTTTCAATGTTCTAATTCGGTTCAAAACCAGTTAAACGTAAAAAATACAATTTGGATTACTATGATAATTCATGCGACCACTGACGCGCGGCCTTCCGTTTTTTCAAATATACAAAATTCGTTAGAAGATAATTACTCCAAACTCTTGTTCTGCCAAATAAACATTTGTTATAAACTCTACGCTCGTGTCAGTGATCTCGCGTTCGCGTATCACGTGAGACGTACACCAATAGAATGCAGCATGCGCAGGGCGAGAGCAAATCGGCCGAAACCTGAGGCCGATCACTCGTGAGACGAAGTATAGACAAATTTTGAAAAAAGATAATGATCATTTATAACAATTGATAGTTAATATGATAACCCGTTCAACATTAGTAATACTGATTACTGGAACGTGTATCTGTAACGATTTGATTAAAAACAGAACATAATGATAAAGCGAAAGGCGAAAGAAGATGAAATGAAAGTTATAACAAATAACTCGTTAAAAATAAAGTAATGAAGAACATATCGATCGTAGACCCTGCCCGTTGAACCACGAGCATCGTTACAGCTACGCCCCTGGTGCGACCAACATTACCAACGATAACGATAAATAAATTCACGTGCCATTCGCCGACGCTGATTAAATTTACGAATTCGAGTTTGTCTCTGTACGTTCCAAGAGTTTAATTCTGTATCCCGCTTGTCTTATCCGAATATTTGTTTTTATTCTTTTGTTTTTGGATATTTACACGCGCTTCTCTTCCGTACTTCGACCGATCTAATTCTCTTTCTCTCGCTCTCTCTCTTTCACTCCTCGTTCTCTCTTGCAAGCACTCACACAGGTTCGCTCTTTCTCTCTCTCTCTCTCATTCTCGCGCGTTCTCTCTTCACGACACTAGTACTTGTTGTTTTAAAACCATAAAAATATCAATGCCAGTATACAACCGACGTACATCGCTAAACGTGTATATGTATATATAATATATGTACGTATGTATGCATGTATAAGTATATACTAAATATATGAATATCCATAATAACGTATCTCAAGTGTCTCGGTAGTAACACTCGCGTATATGTGTGTAATAAGGGTATGTGTATAATGCATCATTATTACGTGTACGTAGTTCCTATATGCGCTAATTAGCTACCCCCTATCGCGACCTACGGTTGTGGCTTCTTATCTTAAGGACCTAAGGGTGCACGACTTAATACACTTGGCTTGTGTGCGTGGAGGAGGGGGGGGAGGGAGGTTGGTGTGTAGGATCGAATGTGTCGGGGTTCAAGTGGACGGTGTTGAAGTACCGGGGAGCTGAGAGAGTGAGGATATCTAAAAATCGGGGTCCCACTCCTTCGGATTCGGCGAACGCTGCAAAATTGGTTGTTGCTTTTAATGAACGAATATCGAACGGCAAGAACGCCCACTCCACTTTTGGGTAGACTCAGTTTGTGTTTTCAGTGAATATCGAAGCTGAGTGATACTTTCGTTTGATTCCATCGATTCAGTTGTATAGGACCCTAAAGTTGTACGAATATTGAACAATTGAAACGGTCGTGTCAGTTTTAGTTTTAGTTTTAGTCAATCCTTTCTCTCGACGACAACCGACGCTGGCTCTACTTTCGTTCAGTTTCATCGATCGAGTCGTACCGAGCACTTAAATTGAATGGATATCGAACAATGAAACCCTTGTTTCAACTGAGTGTTCAACTCCCAATGATGCTCGAAGTTATCACTGTTGTATTTTGGGTTGGTTTTACCGATTCAAACGTACCGATCGTTGAACGGTACGAACAATTTGGTTCGGTTAGGTTTCGGTAGGTTGTTACTTTCAAATGAAACTCGAACCTGGCTTTAATTCCCTTCGATTTTATTGATTCAGCGGTACCGATCACTGAAATTGAAAGAATTTTTGAACAGTGAGTTGCCCGTTTCTGTTTAAGCGTTAGTCAACGTTTGCTTTCAACGGTAATGAAAGTAGCACGAACGTTCTTCCACTTTCATTGTTTCTCTCGCAGTGATCATCGAGACTGAACAAGTGGAAATTTATGTTTCAGTTTTAATGCGCCGAACAGCGACTATGATCTATACGTGCAGACGCTTTTACTAGAAATTTCAACGTTAGCTGCAGTTTTAGTTTCAAGACTGATCGTCGTTGTACCGATCATCCGAACCGAACCAGTGGGCACCCCGCTAGCAAGGGGTCACTCTAATTTGATGCATTTCAACTTCGATGAAATCCTGCAGTCTTGCATTCTTGCACGTGCAAAAGTGTCAAGCATCAACTGCCTGTCCGTCCATTAGGCGAAATATGAAACATCGAAAATGCTCGAAAAGTGGAACGAATCTTATGGTCTATCGTTACCTAAACTTTGCGAGGTCACAATTGTTGAGAACCAACGAAAGAGCAGCCGGTTCTTGACAATATTTCGTTACGCGAAATTACCGATTATACCGCCGATTTTAATCGAAATCGAAATGCATAAACTCGATACTTTCTTTTCGTAAGCTCGTATCGGGACTAACAAGAAGCTACCGATTGTTTCGCGAGACTCCGAAACTCTTGGTAACCCAGCGCTTAACAACGAGAATTACGAATCGAAAGATACAAAACTATTAACAACTAAAAACGAAAAAGGTGGTGTACAATGAAGAGTGCTAGGAGGCTGTGATAATCGCGTGTATTAAAGGGAAAATGCTTCTCTATATGTCAGTTACTTTGATTTCCGCCTGTCTGGTTCTGGCATGCTGCCATGACATGCGTCTAAAAATTCTGCCACGAGTATATTCATCGTTAAACTAATCCCTACTCGCCAAAGACGTTTATCTAAATTTGAAGACAGATCATTTGTAGAGCGATCGTCTCTCGTCGTGTCTCGCGGCCAGGAAAATGTTGGATCGCGACAACCGTAATCGTAATCTCACCCCTGGCTGAGAAACACCGAGAGGCTGAGAATCATGGTGTACGTCGGGAAAAATTAAAATTAATTTACATTACGGTTTCACGTTCAGACGATACTCCGCGTCTCATGTCATGGTAACTCAATTTACTTTTATTTTTCTTGACGCACACCATTATCATTCTCAGTCTCTCATTTGGTAGTAGTGATGGGCATTCGATTCCTTTACTTGCAGACATTCCTGTAAACTTTTTAATCACTTCGAGTATTATTTGATGTTGGAAATTCTCGAAAATCGTAAAAACCTTGAAGAACTTAGGAGTATGATAATATTGAAAACCTTAAAAGCGTTGAAACGGTCGGACGTCTTCAAACGTTAGTATCTCTTAAAAGTTTTGAGGGTCGTACGAATATGCAACGCAATATAGATTTGAAATTCAAATTACGATTACCTTCTGTCCGATTTAACCAGCATTCGATATTATATTCAAAACTTTTAATACCGTAAAGCGATGTTACTTCAGACCTTTATCCGTAATCTCCTGCCATTAGTAAAATTAAAATGCAACATGCCACCGTGGTAGGAAATCTATAGATAACATCTGCCATGTAAATATAAAAAATTCTCGATACCGACATTGTGCTGTACGTCGCACAATCAGGTTCGCGCATATTATTTGCTAAGTCACGTATTACTTGTGTAATATTTCCAGACGTAAAATTGTCAAATCCAAAGTTTTCGTGTTTCATTTCTCTCGGTACAACATAATATAAATTTCAATGGCACGTTTATCCAGTTACCGTATTGCCGTTACATGTGGTGAGATGTTATTGTTGAGTTCAAGTTACCTTAAATCTGGATAACTTCGTTCTAAATACAAAATTTACAATTTCTTAAATTATTATTTGTAGAAACGGATTACTTTAACTAATTACTATAATTATTTTACTAATGTCGTATGACTTGCAAACCTTTAAACTACGGAATGAAAAACAAAGTAAATCAGACAGCAGGGAAACACAAGAAATCTAGGTCAAAGTAGTCTCAGTCTACTGAAGTTAGATTCCGTAGTCGATAAATGTATAACAAAACCAATATCAAGACTTTCCAGATTTTTCAAATCTACAAGACTTTTAACTTTGTTAAGACTCAAATCTCTTACGATTTTCCAGAGATCTTGACTTTTAATGATACTTGAAGTAACTACAAACTTTAATCGGACGTTCGAGACGATTCGAAAAGCAATTCGAAACGAATCATAGCCCATCACTGTTTGCATTGCGATAAAGCTAATTTATTTACGTACCAAAAAGTACTTTTGCGGGAACAGAAGAAAAAGATTGCGTGTCCGTAAGTCTGTGGACGTACAGGCAGTACCATTTGTAACGCGCATTCAAGCTAGAAGGAAAGGAATTACGATTTAAATCGCATAGCGCATCATTGATGCTGGTATACAGGATGTACCAAAAATCGTGGTACAAGCCGAGAGGGGCTAATTCCCCGCGCAAAAGTAATTCGAAGATGTAGAATGCCGATTATCGATACGCAGCTTTGTTTTCGAGAAATCGTCTCCCGATACCTTCCAAGTGCACGGGTACTTGCCGGAACGTCGTAATTGATTTGTTCGAAAACGAACCTTAGTATCAAATATCCCCATTCTACATTTTCGATTAAGCTTTGCACGAGGAATCAGCCCCTCTCGACTCGTACGATGATTTTCGATACGCCCTATACAGATCGCTTCGATAGAATAAAAACTGAAATTCTGAAATTGTGCTACTTGGATCGATTATCTTTGCACACGTTATGCGCAACGTGTCGTTCGCAAGCGAACAATCTACGGAAACTCGGAGGAACGATAATACCAATCGACAGTGGTGAAGAATGACATCCACGAACGCCTCGATCGTTTTTTATCCTTAGTTTTCTTTTTAATCATCTAACACCGGAGACATCGATAAAAATCATGCTCGGAATGGGGTGGTGCCGCGGCACGTGCTGCGTGCCAGTAGGATTATCGTGTAAATGAGTAATGGGGAAGAGGGTTGTTTTTTTTCTTTACTTCGTTCCTAACAATATCAATAACGACGATCTTTTGTTTTTTTTTTAGTATAGCATTAATAGAGAGTATAGGTAGGTAGGTAAACGCTAAACAAAGCTCAGTTGATTGTTTCGGGAGCGCGAGCACCTCACTCGTTTTCACGTACAGTGTCATCCGCTAGCTTATACATGTAAAATTAATTCGAAGGAGCGAGGTGTGTATGCGTGTATGCGTGTGCAACTGCCGAAGTCTCTATCTCCCTTTCGTAGACTCGAGAGTCGCAATTGTTTTCGAGCGATCATTGCTTTCGCCCGTCACCCCATCACTCGAAACACGGGATTTCCTTTTTTTTTGTCGCTTTTGTAGACATGTTTTCTTGTTTCTTTTTTTTTTTTTGGTACCACCTACCGTCAGTGTACGGGAACGAACGCGCGTCGCGCGACCCCCGACAAACGTCCCCCGTGGAACGGAATTTGGAAAATTCGAGGATCATCCAGCGATCTTCGAGGTTTGCTCTTCTCTCGTTGATTTTTGTCAAGGGCTTCTCGGGGGGGTGGCTTAGATGGTGGGGTGCGAGGTGGTGATCCGCCTCGCTACGAATTTGGGGAGGAACTTCGCTTCATCCTCTTCTTTGGGTCGTGCTTCCGGTTTTTCGGTAGCTCCGCATCCGATCCAGGGCATCCGAACTAATTCTTCGACGTCAGGATTGTCACGAATTCTAAGGGAAGATTGCAACGTGGAACGATAACGCTTAGAAATAATTGAGTTCCTTGAGCGAAAGCTATCTTTAAATTTGGTGGTATTGAAAGTAGAAAATAATATTTCGTGATCAAAAAAATATTTGACAAATTTAATGGCGAAGATTTTAATGACCCCTTTCTAACATTTACGAAATATCGTATACGGGTCATTCCGCGTCAAGTGAGACACTTTTTACAGGCATGTTCGAGAACTTTGATGAATTTTTGTGACCATGTAGTGTTCGCGGAGAAAACAGTATGGGTAAAAAAAAACTTCGAATTTTTGAAAACTTTTTGAGTTACAGCCTCTCAAACTTTCAGGTCAGATTATTTTTTAAAATTCATATCTCCTAAACTACTAACAATATCGCATTCCGGCAAATTCGGTTGCATTCGTAAAAGTTCAAGCTTTAAATAAAAAAATTCATAATTGTTGGATAACGTTTATTAACATTGAAAAAGTTTGTTTAAAACATATAAATTGGTGTAATAAAAAATGGCCATTCGCTATTTTTTTCATTATTTTTTTACAACAACTCTGAAGCCTCCTCTAAAGAATGAAACAAGAATCAATGTGGCCTCGGTCTTAGTTTTTGAGATATGATTTTTTATTCACCAGCGCGCACCAATAACGCGCGTCACGCCGACTGTTAGCAGCGCAATACTCGTACGTTCGGTCTCGGTAGTAGTTCGCGGCGCACAAAATTTATCATAAATCCTACAGTCCACGTCCAAATTGATTGCTGCTTTTTGTGCAATAGTACCAAAGCCTTCTCTAACAACCGGTGCAAAGATCAGAGTGGCCATTTTAATATTTTCTAAGTTATGGCTCTTAATTCACTCTCTCATTGCACCTCTTGCGCGGCAATTCGTATGGCAGTTCACTGGCAAAATAATTTAAAAAATTTCCCATTAAACTCGCAGTAAATATATAGAACAGCCCGATAAATAAATACATGTTTTCTCTCTGTGTTTCCCGGATAAATCCTATTTAGTTTCTGTTACGCGGCATAGAAAATATCTGCATCGCACGTTTGGACTAGAACTCTATTGAATTGCAGAAAATTCTATAGCGGTACACGGTACATAAGTTTACACAGATAATCTCTCTTTTACTTTACTTTCGCTTCCTTTCAATATTTTCTATAGTTTCTTTTATAGCAGAGCTTAACTTCTGTTAATTTTCGTTGTGACCGTGTACCGCTATAAAACCATAAAACACGGGTCAGCGCGTTCGGGCGCGGTCATTTTAGGCCCACCGTGGCTAGCGGGTCAATTCCACGAAACGGGGCATCGCTTCGTGCTATTCTTGAAACCTGGAAAAACCCTTCCAGGAGGAGGAGCCTTCATTACAAATCACACCTACAAATTACCTGATTGGCAAAATCCAAAAGAAAACGCATCGCGCGACACCTTTACGTGATGCACGACAAATATTTCTGCTTCCAAATTGGTAAAACTTGGTCACTTAGTCACGGAATTCGAAACTTATAGCATCGGACATTCAAATCCGTTACTGACAAGTCAAACCTACACGGTTGCTGGCACACACAAGTTTCACACGATTATTCCCGTCAATAAAAACGAGGTCGCGGTCAAATTTTATTCCTATCAAGATAGTTGCAATACTTCTATTATGCGCCTTACGCGCCAAAATTCATAGTACTCTCTTCTTCTGTACAGTTCCACAAATTACACGATACATAACAATCATTACTGAATACTGCATAATGCATGCAAACACGTTTTTAATGTGGCCTAATGCCGGTCTCCAGCCTGGGAAACACAGAGAGAAATCATGTATTTATTGATCGGGCTGTTCTATATATTTACTGCGAGTTTAATGGGAAATTTTTTTAATTATTTTGCCAGTGAACTGCCATACGAATTGCCGCGCAAGAGGTGCAATGAGAGGGTGAATTAAGAGCCATAACTTAGAAAATATTAAAATGGCCACTCTGATCTTTGCACCAGTCGTTACAGAAAGCTTTGGTACTATTGCACAAAAAGCAGCAATCAATTTGGACGTGGACTGTAGGATTTATGATAAATTTTGTGCGCCGCGAACTACTACCGAGACCGAACGTACGAGTATTGCGCTGCTAACAGTCGGCGTGGCGCGCGTTATTGGTGCGCGCTGGTGAATAAAAAATCATATCTCAAAAACTAAGACCGAGGCCACTTTGGTTCTTGTTTCATTCTTTAGAGGAGGCTTCACAGTTGTTGTAAAAAAATAATGAAAAAAATAGCGAATGGCCATTTTTTTTTACACCAATTTATATGTTTTAAACAAACTTTTTCAATGTTAATAAACGTTATCCAACAATTATGAATTTTTTTATTGAAAGCTTGAACTTTTACGAATGCAACCGAATTTGCCGGAATGCGATATTGTTAGTATTTTAGGAGATATGAATTTTAAAAAATAATCTGACCTGAAAGTTTGGGAGGCTGTAACTCAAAAAGTTTTCAAAAATTCGAAGTTTTTTTTTACCCAAACTGTTTTCTCCGCGAACACTACATGGTCACAAAAATTCATCAAAGTTCTCGAACATGTCTGTAAAAAGTGTCTCACTTGACGCGGAATGACCCATACACGGTTTACTAGTGCCCGTTAAAAAAATGTTTTTTATATTTTTGCAACGTGTTTCACATAAACGTTTTAAAGCGTCGTTAACTTGTAGTTTTAAATTGGGGTCATTCTCGTTAAAATTTGGCACCGGGATTTTTGTTTAATACGAAAATTAATTGCATTCATACATTTTCGAAGTGGATCTTTTCTTTAAAAAAAACTGATACTTTTGAAACGTTCTGGAATCTTTTATATTGAATTTAAGAAGAAAATACCTACGGATTGTAGAATACTTATCCAAAGTTTTGATATATTTGTTCTTTTTAAAAAAATGGTACTTTTAAAACTTATATGAATATTTAATCATTTTAACAGATCAAATCTCTCGATTGTAAAAGAATATACACGAATGTTTCATATTATTTTTAAAAGATCAAGGGTTATTGATCGCGGAATATTTATATAAACTTTGCATAAATCCATTGATTTCTGAACAAAGCACTTGCAAAAATTATTGATTGTGAAATATTCACACAAAAGTCTCGAAACGATAAGAATGCTAATATCGACTTTGAAAAACTGAGAATTATTGACCACGAAATATTCGACGAATTTTTATAGATCCGTTCTTTCTTTCAAATTCGACCTTAAGGCCACAATGACCGTTTAATAACACCATTAAGCTAATGTTATTCGTATATGCAAGCCGAACGTGTTGCTCCATCGATTTCATCCAAGTTGCACGTATTTTAAATTGAACACGCGCTCGCTAATCGTAAGCTGTACTACCCAAATTTCTATTTAATCCAGTAATTACTTTCATTAGCGACGTTCGAAATTCAGGTCGTGGCGTCGGTACCTCGAGAAATTTCACGACCTCGCCCCGCGATAACAAAGTTTCCAATGTCTCGCGCATCAGCGTCCCCATACTGCCCCTCGCGATATGTCGATTAATTAATTTTTTTATCCTCACGAATTACCTTCGTAGTTCACCATGCCGTCGCCATCGAGATCTGCCTCCTTGATCATGTCATCGACCTCTTCCTCCGAAAGTTTTTCACCAAGATTCGTCATGACGTGTCGCAGCTCTTTTGAAGAGATCAATCCATCGTTGTTCTTGTCGAATACTCTGCGAACAAAGAAAGAACATCGCGCGCTCCATTTTGTATGCCAAGATTCTCAAGTTGTATAAACGAACAACGCAAGATAACGAGAGGGTGATCAAAGAATCTCTGAAACGATTCATTATCGGACATTCAGGACGTTCGTTTGAAAATGAAAAATTGTTATATCCCTAAAGTAACGGATTTGCGGTAAAAATGTTGAACACGAAAGTTTAACTGTTTCGAGGTGATAACTTACGCTTTCCTATTTATGTTTTATGTATTGAACGTTTGTAAGTTTAATGAAATCTTATTTTTTCGAGGAGTTACCGATTTCTGGTGGATTGTTGCTGGGGAGAGGATCGTGAGGAGAGGCGAGGGTACCGAAACAATGTGTATGTATTACACATAACAAAAAGAATCCGTATATTGTTACAAAACCTGGCAATTAATACGGATAAAAGGTATAAACAATAACTGGTCGTGGTGGAATAATGCGAAAATAAAGACTACAATAAAAATGCGATGTCGAGAAGGTCTGATTAATAAGCAAATACGATAATTCCGTTAACAAAGAAATACGAGAATAAGAAGCCGCACGAGGAAGGACCGTAATGGCTGCCAAGCGGCCACGTAGAACGTATATTCCGCGGGAAGGTCGTCTGTAATTATTTAAGCACCAGCACTCGACAGTCTACCGAAATAACAAAACGTAATGATGCCTGAAGGCGCGGTTCGCTCACGATATTTAATTAACAAGATGACCGAGTTTATGGTGGGAAAAACGAGATTCGAGAGTAGTGCCGAAAACGAGATTCACCGATCCACGCGTGCTTGATCGAAGCGCGACAATTAGCAATCTTATAATGGCCGAAATCGTTCCTTCCTCGTGTTCGAAAAGGCCCGTTGCCCCCAAAAAAGACTCCCGTGGCGGGGATGCGCTGCGCGCGCCGAATCCACTAGGAGAGCGATAGGTGCCGTGTTTGTGTCGCTGAAGGGAGCAACCCCCCAACATGACGATTCCCGATCAAATCTGAACCTTCTTTTTTCAAGTCGAAACCTATGTTTCTCTACCCAGATACGTATTATACGGGAGCAGAGAAAATACTTATGTAAGGGCAATTTAATTCCCGCACAATACGAATCTGCGATGAAATAAATAGAATTATAAAAATATAAATTGAGAACGCAAAGTCGATCATCTAACAAGAACCTTAAAAACGGACCACATATAAAAGATAAATTGAATAGTTCTATTTCACCTTCGCAATTCTCAAACTTTACTATTAAACATTTTTACCCAACATGCGTTGTTTTCAAAATATTTAGATTGACATTTTTCAAACGGACACCCTTGTATATTTATGACTTGAGAATTTGAGAAAAATTTAATAGTTTGTTTATTAATTCTAACTACGTCAAATGATTACGAGTTAATCTGCATTCTGTTACAGAGTAATGCAGAGTATCGATATGTATAAATCCTCTCTCTCTTCCACATAAGACATTACCAGTAAGTACTCAGACTCTGGGATCGAGAAATATAGAAATTAATCAAAACCGAAGATATCGGTTTACGACCGATTCGGATTTACGACCCTCGTTTATTACCAACTATTATTCTTCATCATTTTCCCTCGTTTCCCCAAATTACCTGAAGGCTTCGCGAAGCTCTGCCTCTCCGTTAGCGCCCTTCATCTTTCTCGACATCATCTGCAGGAACTCGTTAAATTCGATGGTACCGTTGCCATCTTGATCCACCTCGTTCACCATATCCCGCAGTTCCGTTTCTAAAATCAAATATTGTCCCGTCAGGTGCAGCCCCATCACTTTTCGTTAAATAATCTTTTCCCTTTTTTTTTGCAAACGTCAATTCCGAAGGAGCAATCTGGATCGCCGAACGCGTTCTCTTTGTGACATTCTTCGCGTCGCACGTATGTACAATGTACAGTCGTCGGCATTTTACGGGGGACATTTAATTTCCCAAGTTACCGTTCGTACTCAAAGGGAGGATGAAGAACCCGACGTGCAGTTAATTACCAACGTTTGCGCGCGCGACTCCCCGTCGCTATAGTCAACTATAGTTTAACTAGGCAGCAGTCACTCGAAAGTTAATTTTCCTTAAACCTCGCGACGCAGCCTAGTTTTCGGGAAATCTGCCGTTAAACTCGGTGCCTGTCGTAGAAAAGCTTCGAACTGCCTCCTCGAGATATTAATTTGCAAGAGATTCTATAGAGTCTGTGCACGTTCCACTTTAAAGTTCGAACACGGGCTTTGCTTGGGATTGGGAAACGATAATGAGCCTTATTTAAGTTTGAATTTTAATTGCTGGCTTCGTGGATCAATGCGGACAGCAATTCAGCCGCTCGGATACCGCGAGGAGTGGCTGCTTGAAATAAAAAATTAAGAAAATCGGGGCTTCCCAGTAATTAGAGTTAATTGACATAGCTTCCGAATGGTGGGAAAACTCGGCAAAGTTCGCGATGTTCGCGAAATTCTGCTAATTCTGCGCTGCTAGGTATTATCTTGAAAATTGTTGTGATAATAGAAATAAATATAGATAAGCTTTATCTTTATCTCTAGCTTTTATTCTGATAAAAAGCAAAGTATCATGCACTCCTCGTAGACTGTGTTTAGTTGTATTTTAAAAAGAGATTCGGCTAGTTAATTGGAATGGCTTCTGAGAGATAGGAAAACTCGACCACGGTCACGATGTTTATGAAATCGAACTAATTTTTTTTCCAAACTTTTTCAAAACTCTCCAAGAACGAAACGAACTTCTACTCGAGTCCTAGTCCTTCCCCGATGTCGTGAAAACATACAAATTTGCAAAAACATTAGCGTTTATTGTAAATGCCTAGGTCTAAAATTCATAAATTGAGAGAATATGTAATTATCAATTCCAAGAGGTTCACTTGTCTCGAAATAATTAAAATTAATTAAAATCGTCATATAAATAAAAGTTTCTACGTTACGTTCAAACATTCAAATTTTTTGTATACAGAATATATAAAAATACGAATTTTCCTAAACACATGCGACGTATTATAAATGCCCCTGCATACAAAAACTAATAAATCGAAGGAATGCGTAATTAGTCAGCTGGGAAATGTTCGCCTGTATCGAATAAAAGTAAAATTGAATTATCATTTAAATTTATAAATAAATTAGTTTGTACATTATATCCAATAGCTCAGAGAATCAAAATTGTTATAAACAAGATTTCGAGCTATCGCTCGTATTTTACATCAAAAGACTCGGTTTTGGATCCGCCCGAATTCCTCCAATATTTCCGCCAAGCTCCATTGCAATTTCTCAACCCTGGCTACGAAGAACGGAGAAATCATCCCCAGCGGAGATTCCGCGTCGCGTGTAGCTGTTCCATTTGCCCCCTCGAATCGTCGTACTTAACTCTGAGAGGCTGCTTCTCGTATCAGTGCCTCGGAAAATCCGTGCTGCGCGTTATCAAAAGCCACGCGATCTTGTGTCACACTAGGAAATTGCACCCCCATTCCCACGATGTCATTGGACAATTTTACGGGCCTCTGCACCCCCTTATAATTACGGTTAATACTAGAACTACCGACAATTAATACATACCTATTTCTGTCATAGCGGTCGAAATTACTGGTTATTTATACGATACGGTACGTGAAAAGAAACCTTTATTCATATTTTTTTCAATTTTTATATCGTTGAGAAATGTATACGTGATATTATATATGTATATATTTATGCTACTTTGGAATACACTTCAGGTACACTTCATACTTAAAAATAGTAAATTCAAATGTAAATTTAAAACATTAAAACCAGTCAATATGACTGGTTTGGTAGTTCTAGTGTTAATCCTAAAAATCTACTAACCTACTAAGCTAACTGTAGTAATAAAGATAATTCCGTACGAAATTGTTATATCAAAACGAAGATATAGTACTCGTACAATAAATGATACATAAATAATATACGGTATCCTGTACAGATGGTCAATAAAAATAACGTAGACACAATTTCATTCGTGCCAATAAAACTTAATGACCGCGCGAATACGTTTTAGACTTATCGTAGAACAGAATTCATTAGAGTTTCCCTCGTACATCTACGTAATTAACAATGCTAATAGGTGATACAGTCGATGATTTGGATTGCCATTATATTTTTTGGCCACGCGTTGGGGATTTTCGTGAGCTCGTGGCAACCGGCCAGATCAGGTTTATCCACCTTGATACACACACGCACCAACGCACGGCAGGTGTCGTTGTGTTGATATAAGGGTTTTTTTGAATGATTTCAACCAAGTCACTTACCCGATGGTCGCTGTCCCAATGATCGCATGACCACGCCGAGTTCCGCCATTGTAATGGTCCCATCCTCGTCTTTATCAAAAAGCATGAACGCTTCTTTGAACTCTGAAATGATAAACAATTCGTTGCTCGGTTAATAATTTGAATCTTTATCGATAATGCGCGTTAAAAATTTGTAAGATGCACGAGGTGGGTAAGAAGGAACAATTTTTCTTCGTGGGGTCGCGCTCGGAACTGTCTCAGTTTTGCGCTATAAGTCTATCAAAATTATCCTCTTAAATATTAAAAATTATAGTTCTTTTCATCGTGGAACAATAAACTTTTCTTAGTTAAATTCGGAAAAGACGGTAGTTTCATAGGAATCTTGCTTAGATCTCGTTGGAAAAATTTATTCTGTAAATATATGTTCGCGAAGCGAACTTTTTTACAATTTTGGAGTTGTTAATTTGTTCGTCAGGGGAATGTCGTTAAATTAGGGAAAATAGTACTCGAAGCGTGTTTCGACGCAAACAGTGTAGAAGGGTGAACAAGTTATTTTATGAAGAAAGTTTCGATTCATTCTGTATAACTTGCAGGTAGAAACTTCACAGGCTGATGGGAATAAACGAAAGAAGTCTAAAATATCATTTTGAGATGTTTGAGGAAATAGTTTTAATTTGTGTGTATCATCAATGTATGTAATGGAATTGTAGTTTTTTTCGTTCCAACGCGTAGATTAGAGTGAGTCAAACTGTTTTTTATTTCGTCATTTCGTGATAGGCATTAGAAGATTGAGTCCAAATTTGACACCGGAAAAGAATGTTTAGAGGTTTCTCATCGACTTTAGAATTTAACATAGTAATTACTTATAAGAATACTCGTCAAAATATGATGCATTTCAGAAGACATTAAAAAATGTTATTCGTTTTGAATTTTGAACAGGTATATGAGGGTAGATTTAAAAAAAATTGTTTTGAACGTTTTTGGTTTTTTCAATAATTTGGATTAACCGCTGCATCTTCTATCGCGTTTTCATTTATTGTTCGTTACATACTTATAATCTTATCCTAATTCTTGAACCACTCTAGCGTAGATCTACGCATTTTAAATAAACTACACTAGTTATCTAAAAATGTCCGATTTGGATTTACACCTTTCTTCTTATCACCGATTAAAAAAAATGTACCCTCAGACTATGATCTTCCATTTCAAGCAGGTTTGGATCCGAATGTAGCTAGGAAGTGTAGTGTAAAATCTGTCTCAGGATTATAGGTGCAAATTCAACCGGGTCAGAGTTTTTAAGGGTTAAAGGAGCGTACGATTAATCTCAGCTCCCGATTGTACTCGAGATTCAACCCCGACTTCATTTGGAATGTAGTCTGCGCGTGGTTTTGTTAGGAATTCCAGAAACTGGCCGCGAGTAGGGCCGTAAATAACAACTAGGAGGGGGGGCGGGGGGAGGGGGGTGTTCCCCGGAAATTTGGCAATAGAACGATATACAACGAACGCTCTTGCTTGGTCTCGTATTGTCGAGAATCCGTGGATTTAGATGTCTATTAATCATCGGAGCGGATGTGCGTGTATCCGTGTGTGCGTCGACGTTCGGAAACGCGTTCCCAGTCGCGCGGAACGAGGTGAAATCGCGCGCGTAGCGGGCAAGTAGCCAGACGCGACAAAATCGCGAGAGATACGCTCTTATAAATTTTCGAAACGCCTGACAATTAAGTGAGTTCACCGAACCGGCCGTATAATCAGCTGTTGAAGTTCTCGAGATTCTTACGAAGGACAAAATCGGCACTGTGACCTACTGCCAACGACTTACTTCCGTCGAGGGCAGGTTGATTCGTTGGCGAAAGGGTGAGTTTAACAAGATTCTTCTAACGTTAGTTATTCACATCGTTTATCTTAGACCATAATTTACCCACCTGAAAACATGCTGTTAAGAAAATCATTTTTTCCACAAATACTACAACTTTTCATACCTCCCGAATTACGAGTGACAGTATTGAACACAGTTATGCAACGACTATTAGTTTATTTGAAGACGATATGTGATATTTGCCGTATGCTTTTCTCGATACCCACGCGATCTACTTGTTCACGCTCGCGGCGGAGCGTGTCAGAGACCACACTCTCGTTTCGAGCGCGCGTTCGATACGCGCTCGGATTGGCCTAGCCGTTTCGTTAATAATTCAAAACCGAAGGCGCTTAGGACATTATTGCTAAGGAAAAAGTTGTTCAGAATCACCTCAGCTACCCCTCATTTCCCGGTGTCGAGCTAGTTACGGGACACCCTGTATTTTATCCGCATTTAGTTAATGTACTTTTAACCGCTGCCGGTATGCAATCATCCGATGCATATGAACCCTTTTGTTTAATTTTAACGCTATTTTTCGATTAATACAATTAAGCTCTATAAATAGACACTGCTAATTAATTGTTAATTAATTGATTTATTTTTTATGTTTATTTCATTATTCCGATATACTTATTGTCTGATATACCCTGATAATTAAACGCATTTCGATATATACATATACCTGTCTGTGAAATGAAGCAATATTGATTGAACAATTAAGTAGCAATTAAACGAAAGGATTATGTACTTTCGGAGTTATCTAAACGTTTGTTTTTTCGATAAGAACTATTGCACAGGTGGCCTAATTTACAGTTTCTATTCGCATATGACCAAAATGTACAATATGTTCACGGTTTTTGGAGCGAAAAACGGTAAATCGTGAAAAACTGGGAACGTTGAAACGGTAAAAAGGAAAAAGAGTTCATGAGAGTAAGGAAAGGCCTAAAATCAAGGGTAGAATCGAGCGAACGAATTCCCGTTTTTCTCATTGGCCCACGCTTTCTAGAGTGCCTGGTAGCGGTACGAGGGTCTCGTCAGTTTTCATGAATATTAATGCCAGTCTACGGAGCGGCGAGCAATTAATAGTTCATCGTTAGTGTTTGCACATTTTTACAGCCCTCTTTCTTACTTTTAGCCGCTACTTTACGAGCACGCGCTCGAGAGAATCTGAAAAGCAGTCCGCTTAAAAGGTGCAAAATGAAGTTTATGAACAAACGAATTTCACTTTTTCGCAACACGAGTGAAAAAGAAAATTAATGGAAACTGTCGATAATAACGCTCGCATCGTGGAGCGAAAAAATTTTCCACCAACGGTGAGTCAGTGTCAACACTGACTCCACAACGTTTTTCCGATAAAATAATAAAAATAATAAAAAGTGAGAGATTTTCATTTTGCTGGAAGTACCATTTAATATTCTTACTAAGAAAGAGTATAGCGAATGAATGGAAGTAATAACGTCTGCAATTGGAAAACTAATATTTGCTTGAATTTAGCTCTTAATAATAAGTTAGTTGGTCATTTGATATAATTAAAAAAGACAGTATTGGCGTAGCTTCTTCTCACATTTTAATAAATTATTTAATGTTACAGGCCTATATTATTTTTAAAAAATGATGTTGGTGAATAATTTTTTTAAAATAATGTAACCCTTCTCTTGTCCATTTCCTATGATTAACCTTCCACCATTTTTACAAAATTTGACTAGAAGATACGAGAAGACTTTCTTCATCAATTTAGCTCTTAACGCGATAACACGATTACATTGTCATATGCAGAGGAAGAAAATGTAAGAAACTTTGGGTTTTTAAAAATCCAATGAGCATAAAATCCATGGTGCTCGAGAAAATGCGCGCCAGGGTTAAAAATTGTGACAAAACTTGTTGCGAAATAGTACATTAATTAAGTTAATTAGCATCACATTTAATATTTTTATTAATATTCGGTCATTCGTATCTCAATGAAGTTGCCATTTTTTAAAGTTTAATTAAAACTAATAATTCAAGGTACATACAAATAAAAAAGAGAACTTTTTAAACTCTAATTTGAGTTTGAATTTTAACTTTTGTACCCGTTGAAGTCCTTAATTTGAAATCAAACACGTCCTTAGCGAACTTCATTTCCAACATTTCGCAAATCTTTAGCCACCGAAGGAACATTATTAACCAATGATTGCACGGAAGTAGTGAAATCTGTCGATTTTTAAAGTCCAATTACTACTCTCAAATTGGCGAACTTTTCACATATTTCTGCCATCATGCCTTTTTGCCGCAAACTGTATTCTGTAGCCAATGAACACGTTTGCTCTACAGCTCTTGATGTTATCAATTGCCGCATACATCGGCTGCGCGTTCACCTTGCGTTTATCACGCCGCGTAAACACCGGCGATGCATTAATGCGCAGAAATGAGTGGGCAATTTCTCTTTCACCCGTTCCGCAGTCGCATAATCATAGATCTCGGGTCGCGTGTCATTACGGAAATTTGCACGCGTTGGCATATTAAAAGCTCGATGAAACGGGAAACCGGAAGCGGGGCCAATGCACGGAATCACGTGAGCTCGAATCAAAACCTCGCGATCATTACGCGATCGAGTAACGCGATAAAAAGAAAAGGACGGTGAACCGATTAGCGTAAATCAGCGGAGAAAAATTAGGGTTGGCATGTTGTGGGGTTGAAAAGGATCGAGACACGATATAAATGGTCGAAATTAATATGATTATAATCGTTTAGATTTTTTGTTAAAATCTCTAGAAAACTTTGACGCTTTTAAAATGAAATCGCTTTTAGTTTTCAGGCGTACGTTTGTAACCTTCCAAAGATTTAATTTTTAGAGTGCGTTTCGGCTTTTCAAGACTGTATTAAAATCAGAAAAGATAAAGAAAATGTCTTTCCGTGTTTAATTGTTCTCCTTTCTGATCTCCTTTATACGAATCATTATTTATATTATCGTTCTAAGAAAAGGCGTTTGTATTGACGCGGTTCTGTATCCAAAATCGCTTTCGTTTCAATGAAATATTTATTTATAGCATTGGGACGCACATTCACTCGAGAGTATTCGCACACCCGTATCCACGCGTGCAATTTTTTTTGCACGTACCGTGGGTAAGTGTACTTCTTCCACTCGCTGTACTTTACCCGCAAAAGCGGATAATGCTCTTTTAATTATTCCAACGATGAATCGTTCGCGCACGATCACTTTACTTTTCCCTCGCGGAGAGATACCTAGCCGGGAAATTCCTTTGATAATGGTAATACAGAATCTAGTGAAATATTCAACGCTCTCGCAATTAGAAAAGTTTCCGAGCGTGCACGGCTGCGGCGATAATCGCCTGGAACTTCCGAGGCTATAATTTGCAAAACGATATACGTGGAGCACTGCTGCTGGGCAAACGTGTCGTACTCGCATTTACTTGGATTAACACACGTGTAGTTGTCGACTGTATCGCGAAAAGGTTGCGGTGTCATTGTAGTCGTTAGTACGCACGCAAACTTTCCTAATTATCAAATTGAAAAGTGAGTTATAATCCCAATGTGTCGGCGGTAGCTTTTATTTTCTGGTCTCTCGTAGTGTTAAAAGCTTTTCTGTGGACTTTAAAACCTTCGGGTGTCACGTTTTATGTTTGGTAAGTTTGAGTTTTAAAGACTCCTACCGCTGTTTTTATGCCAATTTTGGATTATCGTCTTGTACGTTCATCTTGAATTCGGAGTACACGCTCATTCATGAAACGGTTAATTTGTTGAATTTTCTATTGCTATTTACATTCTACATTTTAGATGTCAACTTGAAGTTATCACTTTCTACAGTCCATTTTTTAGGATCACTTAATTTGCGCTGTGTCCATTAAACATTTACTGTACGTAATAAGTAAATGTATATTTTGATTATAAACTGTTATAACTAGTTAAAATTATTAAATGCTGCTTCTAATAATAATATCATTTATTTATTCATTTATTGATTCGGGTATTCATTATATCTATTAGGTCGTTTGGAAAACAATTTCGTTTTTCTCAGAACTTTATACTAAACCGTATTGTCATTATATATTTTGATAGCTGACATTTCAAGGCTTATTTGTACAAATTTTTATTTGCATTTGGACGTTCGTTTCTTTTTTGTGTCTTGTCAAATATTAATTTATGTTACACGTGTTTAAAAGAAATATACAATGTATCTATTGAATGCAGGAAATACTTAATACGTTCGAAAAAAGAAAACATATTGCCGACACATGCAGCTGCACCAAGGAAAGAGTCACGTAATATAATTCCTTTCTGACTTCAGTTTTTTAGATATGCTCGATTTAAATCGAAGCGTTATTTTTTCGTTTATCACACAACAAAATCAGTTGCAATGATTCTCGTGTCTGAGAAAGTGACATGTAACTTTATGGTGAAATGTTTTGGATTTTCATCTTGATCAAGAACAGGTAAACCTCGTATAATACGGGGGTTACGTTCCACAAAAAATCCGCGTTAGGTAAATCGCGTTACGCGAAACTCACCTCTCGTACGAGATGAGGTTGTTTAAAATATTTTTTTCCTTAAATAAAATGCTTTATGAAAAGAAAATTAACAAAAATTAAATTTGACATAATTACATGCATAAAACTATACATATACACAGACGGTGTTATAAAACTCCGCGTTAACCAAGAATTTCCCACAATTTGTATATCGCGTTATATCGAAATCGCGTTACACGAGGGTTACATGTATTAAATGGACAATGTTAACACGCTGATTATTTATTAATGGATGGTATTGCTGATATTGCTACCATATTAGTAATACTTCATCAGCCCGGAAAGGAAGAGCCACGACTGCAAAAATGATGATTTTAAAATGCTCGCATCAATCAATTGAAAAATCGCAAATCGTCATTTTTGAATGATTCTACTCCGAAATCTACTTCTTTTGGGATGCGCCAATCTCTTTCCGGCCTGAGGAAATATTTTTTATCTAACATACATATGTTATTATCCTACTTACCAGCCACTTGATCTTCCGTGAGTCCATACTCCGACTGAAAAACAAAAACGAGAACAGTTTCGTTATTAAGAGTCACTATAAAATCTGCAGGATTTAATTGCATCGTCGGCGTACTTTGAGTGTCATCGTCACGCTATATCAAAAATTAATATGCGCCGGTAGACTAACGCCAACACAGTTCGTTTGCGGAGCGTTGCCAATGCCGACCGGAATCTCATTAATTTCGTCAAATTAGCGGTGGATAATTTTCACGGCAATAATTACCGTCTGCTGATTAACGTCCCTTATATTTCTTTTCTGGCTGTTCTCGTGTCGGAGATTTCACCACCGAGATTGAATGTGTCACTGAATTTGAGTGAAATAAAACAGCAAGTGGCGTAACAACCGCAGGGAGGGGGCGGGGGGAGGGGGGTGCAGTACTCCCAAGCAGAGATGAAAAACGAAACGCAACTAAACTCAAATGTAGATAGTTAGTTAGAACGTGACTACAGCGTAGTCGGGGTTTGGATACGTTACGAGTAACGAGACTACAGTGCAGCACGATTTTAGTTTCGTTAACTTATTGTTAGATTCATTTCGAATAATTCTACGTTGCTGGTCCACATGTTTCTTTTCGTTATGAAATGTATCTGCAACAAAACTAATGTCGGGCTGCACTGTAGGTACGTTTACGTAACTAAATTCGGACTTTTACGTTCATTACCTGGGTAGGTTCGTGTTTGTTTCATTTCATTCGACAGCCCTGAATTGAAAAGTGAATAGAAAGTAGCCGAAGCATATTTTTCTTTCGGTAATGTGAAATCCATTAGGAACCCTTCGTGAACTAATGTACCTTTTTTGCTACTATTCGTTTGAATGGAAAACGACGTCCTTTGATTTATTGAACTGTATTAAAATTAATAAATATTGTAGAATGCGGAGCATGCCAAGTACTTCAATAATATTATATGATCAAAATTATGTATGGTATGAAACATTATATTCCTTCGATTCAGCTTAATAAAAGTTATCAAATCATGATAATAATTCGAAGTTTATAAATTTGTTTAAATCGTGCTCCGTTGGCAAGCCGTTCTAACGGAAGGTTAAATTCTCAAACCACTTACGCGCAAATGTCTTCAAAATGAGCTTTTATTATACTAGAACGTTAATTACGGAAGGGATATACAGACGCTCGGTGCGCAATTTCGCGGGAGGACGCATTTCCAGCTAATCACGCCCCTACAAAACGCATGACTACCTCGACGCGGGAATCAAGAAAACCGAATATCGAACCGACGCGACGCGAAGCGACGCGTCGCGCGAGGTTAATTAATAACACGCCTCGCTTCGATGCTTCTCAGCGAGACTTTCGTTTAATCAACTAGTACGCGCATGTACCGCTACGCAGAGTTCGCGGAATTAACGACCTTGTCCTAACTTGCAAATTGTTCGCCGTACCATTACTGCGTCGGCTTATCCGCGTCCTACACGCTCCTGTGCCTGACACTGTTAAATCAGCATTAACAGACGGTGGATTAAGGAAACATATGCCATTAGCATGATCACGGTACATTAATTTATCAGTAATTCCGCTAGTCACTATCATTCCCTTGCACGCGTGAGTCGTCGGCCGAGTTTATTCGCCTTGCTGCGTACATAGTCGATAATAGTTGAAAGAGCGAGCGCGGATTGCGCACATAAAAGATTGGTGTCCATTGTCGTGTCGAATGATTGGATATACGGGTGCCATTCCGAATGGGACACGTGACGTTTGGATCGGACGCACGCTTCTGCGATCGACCGATTTTTAATTTAAATATTTTTCCGTTCTTCGGTAGTTGTCAAGAAATGTCACGTGTGTTTACGAAATCACACATAACTCAGACCCGGAAGGAGAAATATTCGAGTTTAACTCTAAAACTACCAGACCAGTCATTTTGATTGATTTCAAATTTTTATTTAAGGCTACTCTAATTTTCCCTTTTTAAGTACACGAACGAAAATTTATTTCTAAGTAGTGTGGATATGTATCATTTTAAGCATATACTTTTGAATTATATAAAAATTGGTAAACTGGGTAAAAAAATTGTAGAAATAGGTATACATTAATCGTCGGTAATTCTGGTGTTAACTGATATATCAAAGAAATGTGTAATCCTGAACCCGACAAGGAAATATTCTAATGTAAAACTGATCGATCAAAGATGTATAGGACCCAGAAGGACATGGAATTAAAAATTGATCGGTCAATCAAGCGTACGACCAAGACCCAGAAGGGAAAGGATTTGAATTAAAAATTGATCGGTCAATGAAGTGTGCGACCCAGATCCAGAAGGGAAAGGATTTAAATTAAAAATTGATGGATCAAATAAGTGTGTCCGATCCTAACGGCGCGTGCTCGATTTGAACTGTGTCCGATCCTGAATGCCGCTCGTCTCCGACGTTTTGTTGCGCCCAATACATATTCACCGAGTTGAAAGAGTATCCCGAGTAAAGGACAAATTGAAAAAATAATCTTAACTTTTTTCTTCTACATTGCGATTTTACCTTTTACCAGGGAACGAAATATCGTGAATTACCTTTTATTTTTATAGCGTCACTCTTATTTACGTCAGAATTTTACTGCGATCTATCCCAGTGTGTTTTTTAACAGGTTACATTGTGCCACGGTATTGCGCGTTATTTCGTACAAAGGTAATTGCTCGATAAGTATTATAAAAACAATTTCCGCTTAAATTGATCTAATTTAATTTCCACTTAGCGACCAAGTGTTCGGATTAAACGTGACACGATATTTCCTTGCTCGGAAGCACACGGTTCGGGTAACCCGTGAGGGAAAAATATAAAACGTGTAAATGTCAATCAGGTTTTATAAGTTTGTCAGGAAGTTACAGCATGAATTTTCTTTTCTCCGTAACGATACTGTATGCAGTGGGATAAATCTCTCATTATGAATATTATATTACATTTTGCGCTAGTATGATATTATGATAATTATATCATTTGACTTCACTGCTGGTTCTTATTTGAATTAAAATTTTTGTAGGAGATCGATAAAGAAGTGGGACTCGAACGGAAATTCGTTTCGTCGCTCTAGGACATTCAAACCATATTTTGCAATTTTGTATTATACATACATATATATTCAGTATCATACTTTACGTGTGTACGAATGTATTAACGTATTTATTCCAAAAATAAATATAATAATAGTATTATAATATTACTATTACATAATTTTCTTCAAACGATTTTTGTTAGAAAACCAATACAATGCACTCTCTCATGACAAATATTGTGATACAAAACTAAAAGAGATGTTGTTATTCGACACATTTTCCCAAAATTTAACTGTTATCTCTTATCGTCGTCATAGCGCTCCGCGCGATAGAATGCATCCTGGATGACGTCGATCATCGAACAAATCAACTTCCTTCCCACATTCCAAATCGTCCAACAATTCCATACTTCGTCGAAAAACGCGTAACGACACAAAAGAAAACCAGACCATTGACACGCAGCGTTTGGGAATTAATATTAACAGCGGTCGAGCGTAAATCCTCGCATGAAATGAGATCCGGTAAAGTCGCTGAAGCTCGCGGTCGCGATGAAAGTGGAGCACTCAACGAGAAGTTTCCGATCTGACAGCCGATTTGATTTGTTGGTCGGCGAGTTGCTCGCGATAGTTACGAGTGTATTTTCCGTGGTCTACCATTCGGACATAGAGACGTTGGCCAATTGCCTGGTAAGCCGTAACTCACCTGGCCGATGGGAATACCGAGAAGAGGTCAGATAGCGATTATTAATAATGAGCTGGTGCAATCGCGCGGTACATCGATGAGACGTAATCAGGTCACACGGGGATATATACTCTTACGATTAGACGAGCTTACTGCCTTGGAATTAGAGAGACGCTTAATCTCTTCGTACCCAACGTATCGTTCTCGATACGTATCAGTACTAGACAGTTCCCACTGTAGTTCGCGCGTCAACTTAATCTTAAACCCTCGTAGGTTCATGTTTTAGTCGCAGCAACGTAAATTACGTTCGTGGTGTAAGTAGCAATGATAATATTAATGTGAAATATTTTGTACGCGAAAGTCGAGCGTACCATCGATATTTCAGTGCAACCGATCATTTAATCGCAGCAACATAAATTACGTTTGTGGTATGAGTAGCAATGATAATATTAATGTGAAATATTTTGTACACAAAAGTCCAATGTAGCATCGATATTCGAATGATAACGAATGTTTAGTCGCTGCAACATAAATTTGCATCGCCGTATAAGTAGTAATAATAATAATATTAACGTGAAACATTTTGTAAATCGAGGCCAGCATCGATTTTCCAACTCAAACAAAATGTTTAAATCTGTTTGGTTTGTCCCGGTATTCACAGGCTCTTTGTACATACAAAATTCTGGGTAGATACGTAAACCTTCGACTAATACGGTGGTTTTTTAAATCGCGTAATTAATATTCTTTCGTCAATAGCAACGCAGTCTTATTTCAAGGGAAAAGGATGATTTTTTGCTATCAAAATGTACAGAATACGTTCTATCTGTCGCGAAATAAATGATACATTTAAAAGAATGTATTAATATCGTTAACTTTCCAGGGGGCGTGTCATATTTTATAACATGAGCAGACGCGCGTTGTATTTTGTACAACACTCAAAGAGCATTGAACAAACATGTTCAAGTTAATTTTATACTAAATTTTGGTTAGGTATGGACACATTTATTATTAGTATAATATAGTTTGTTAATTAACAATATATATATATTTCTTTGTAGTCTCAAATATAGATAAGATCATTCTGGAAGAATACGTATACCTCTCGATAATTTGATGGGAATTTGGTGGACGTGGTCGCTGATAAGAATGATGTGAATTCTGAATTTATGAAATGGAGATTTATTGAGAATTAAGCTTTGCGAGCAAGAGGCGACTGTTCGCTTTGAAAGATGGTTTGAGAGTGTCTGTTCTGTTACATTGTTGGATTCAGAGTGAACTGCGAGGAGTTCGCATAGCAACGGTGGACCTCGCGGACGACTCCTGCATCAGCGTTTCTAGTATTTATATGTATGCCTAATCAGCACTCCACGGTGATGAGCACCGCGGGAGAGGAAATAAGATTGAAAGAAAAGAAAAAATATATACAGGACGTTACAATAAGATAAAAATAGAACATTGGTGGAAAAATTACAAAAGTGTTGTACGATTTACAACAGCGCGCTCGCTGGAAGGTTAAATGAAACTAGAAAATAAGAAACGCAAAGCAAAAATGTTGCAGCGGTTTCTTTAGTAAAATAAAAATTTCTTCTCCTTGAAACTTAAATACCTCTAATACAATTGAATAGCTGAGTGGAAAAAGAATAATATTCTTCAGACCCAACTTTCGGAAAGTTAAAAAAACTGTTTATTTTCTTAATTTTTGTTTGAATAAAAATCTTGTTTGAACAATATACATTACTTACAATTAGTACCTAGCCTTACTCTCCTAAGATATGAGATCTAATAATCAATAGTTTTTTTATGTGAAACATTTAATGAGCTGTCTCAGTTTATTGTTTGTATTTTTGGAATATTGTCCTTTTTCCACCCAGCTAATCAATTTTAACTCCCCCGTTAATCTAAATACACGCGTACGAGTATGCACTGGGTAAACCAAGACCCAACGATACCAGTTGAGGGTTGGAACAAATTTATAATCGACGCGCCTAAGCTAACCGCACGCATGGAAGGATTAATAATGCCAAAACGTTAATAACCGAAATTCGAGTGTGCTCGGGAGAAGCGACTGCCAAATATTTTAATGTGAAACGCGGCAACGAGTACCGCGAGCCCCTTTAAAACGATATTACTCAACGTTATTGGATCTTGCAGGCATAATCAGTCAAGCTCTCGCGTATGCTCACGGTAACCGGTTATCCACCGCCACCGTTAACGCGGGCGTCGCGTAGTGAAAATAGTTTCTTAGAACCACGCACTAATGAACCTCGCTATAACCTACGCATCCCTAGTTAAGTTTGATCGTGACTCATGTATCGAGTAACCCGCGCTTACACAGTTATCCGCGACATTGCCGCTCCTGACATCGATTAACGTTTCGTCGTTAACGCTCTTAGAACATTGTTAACCTAACGTTGCGCCATGTTGCGTGTACGCCGTATCGACAGTGACTGTTGTTTAATGCTAGAAGGACGAGCCGGGTCGTTTGGACTATAATTAGAAACATCGCGACACACGATCAGTCGCGATATAATTTAATAGGCGAGAAGAACGATCCAAAATAGTTTTTTTTGTTAATAAAACACTACGCGAATGCTTAAAGTAAAGTGCGTAAATTCATGCGTCGAGACGAGGAAGATTATAATTGAAATAGTACGGCATTGATACACGAGAAGTGAATCTATTTCTGCAGATATTTTGAAGTGCTATTTTCGTGCTTGTACACAGACACAATTAATCGCGAAAACAAAATTAATTTTCTATTGTATAGGATCGCTTTTAGGGAATGATCTAAAACATAAAACATCATTCAAAATTCATTAAAACGCGTATAAAGAATTTTTAGTTTAGTTCGTAAAATATACGCGGTATCAGCGCGAGATAATTGTGTTACCATAAAGTTTTATTAAAAATAACTAAATTGGCTGTCAGGTTGAATATGCATTGCTATCTGAAACGTTGACTCAATTTTCCAATTTCCTGGCGTTATCGATGAACTTTAAATCTCCGGATTTGTCCTTTGGCGTTTAAAATTTTTCCCCCGCTTAATTGCATCGAGGCTAATCGCACCTCGTAATATTTCAAACTTCATTCATCGCGAAATGAACGCGTATTAATATTTTCAATAAATGAATTTTTCATATAATTCCTGACTCAACCTACGTTTCGTCGTTACTCGTATAATAACCAATGGAATCTGTTTTTGATAAAGAACCATGGCTTTGATTCCTTACCATCGATACATCCCAAAATAATCTAAAATCGTTCACCAAAAAATGCTCTACTCGTAACAAGAATCAACTTTACTGCTTTCATTATTCATCGCGGCTCACACGAGTCTGCATTAATTATAAGCCCCTTTCTGATCCTGGTACTTTCGAGCATCACGCTCGGTATTCCAGAAGCGTTCCTTGGGATATTCATGGAATGACTTGCGCGGATTACGCCTATGGCTATCCCCGGGTGTAATAGTAAGTACTGTGGGAAAAGGACACGAGTTGGTCGCCGTGTTGGGACCCAGTCTTAGTCGGAAGCTCTTACTTCGGTGCTTGCAAGCTCCTCGGAAGTACAGGAGCCACGGTATTCAACTGGGTCACGTCCTTTTCGAGCACTTCCGAGTGTGTTAGAACGAAAGAGGAAGAGACAGGAGCTCTCTTTCTCTCTCTCTCACTCTCTCACTCGCATAAACTCGCGAAAAGTCAGCCGCGCACCAGGAATGTACGTGTCTGGCCGCCATTTATATATTTACCCAATCCCTTTGAATTCGCGTACGAGCTAAACTCAAACACGCGCGATCCTATCCCCGTTCGTTAAAAGCGGATTAATATTGACAGAAGTAAATTGTACCGCGTGAGGATTTTGTTTTTCGTTTCGGTCCAGATTTGCCGAATAATTTGGAATTGTGAAATATATACGTATAGTCGAATTCACTTCGGTTATTTGCTTGAGAATATATTGTAGGTCGAATATACCGACGGCAGTGTAACGCCGGTTATGAAAAAGAAAATTTTTGTATCGCGAAGTAACGTTTGCTGTCAGATACTAATCCCTTTCAACGATTGTACTACCGTAGAGACAAATTTCTTAAATGCAAATTGCGAACTTCATGGAATTTCGAACTGCAATTAATTATCTTCTATACCAGCGGTTCCCAACCTGTGGGTTATTACCCCCAAGGGTAGAACGGGATTATCTGAGGAGTAAAGATATGACTAATTTTTAAACAAATTGTTAGAAATAATGAATGATCAAAATAAATTAAAAATATTCTGTATTTATTTATTTTTTAAACTAAATTTTGGGGAGCGGAGGTATTTGCTAATATTTAACCCGATTTATGGGTACTAGTCTCAAAAAGGTTGGGAACTGCTGCTCTATATCTTGTGACGTTTGAAATTAGAGAACCTTAGTCGACCATTGATATTGTTTTAATTACAACTCATTTATATTAAATCCTGCTCCTAAGATTATCGTCAAACGTGAATTTTCATTTGATCGTACGAATAAAATTTCCCCCAACTCCAAAAGGATGCAAAAACCAGACGTTTACTCACGCTTATTTGTCTGATTTGACCGTCTATCGTGCTCGTTAGTCTCCGCAGTTTACCGTACGCTGTGCTGTATTTTTTCTCCGTGTCAGCCATCTCGGGGAAACTTAAAAAACTCACGCTTCGACTGCTGCGACGATTCACTTTCTACGCTCGGTGCTTTTTAAATTTACATTTGTTCCTCGCTAAGGGGTTGCGCAGCGTGACGTCACTTCGCCCGCTTCGTATAATTCTTTTGTTCTCCTCTCAGTTCCGCCGGTAAGCAATTTGATACCAAGTTTCGCGACTTATCGCGGTAGCCGAGGACGGAATTCTACCGACGTCGAGTTTCCCGGTAAAATAACTGTCGCGCCGTTAATCGAAACGCACGCGACAGCGGCGCAAAGAACAAAAATAATATTTATGGACTAGCCGGGACAGTAACGCCACCTTCGTGGCCGGTACACGAATTCGAATTATTATCCCAAGTTCAGTTTTCATTCCTTTCCCTCCAGCTGCCGATGCTTTTGTTTACTCGAATCAAAAAGCGCCTGTCACGTCGCGTGAATTGTCATTGTCAAGCGCACTTCTCGAAACACTCCCGTCCTCTCGTCCTTCCACCTCGTAAATCGAAAACAGAGAGTCAAAGAACCGCTCTACTCGAGAAGCTACCGAGTAGTCCACGCACTAACGAGCAGTCGAGTAGCTACTTGTTTCGAATCGCTTCGCGGCTTGTTGTCGCTGATATTGCTTCGACGGAGATTAACTCTACGAAGGCAATAGGTGAACGTCGCCGGTGTTCGACACGGCAACCTTCGGCTGTTTTTAACTTGTCAGCTCTCAGCGACGATTGGTTGGCGGCTCTTTCCCTTAGCTACGACGCTGTCGCACCGTCTCCTTCTATCCACGATCGTGTTTTGACGGACAGCGGCCCGTGTGTTTTTCGGATGGCAACGTGCTCGCGTCGGTGGACGACACTTCACTGCCAAACAGCGTGTATCGCGAGGTAGTCGGGAAAATTGAGACTCCCGTCTTGCGTCTGTCGTCGGGACGCTCGGAGAGACTTCTACGCGCCGCAGTAGATTACTGTTTTGCGTAGATTTTATATTGAAGGCAATTTCGCGGAATGCCAGTCATCGGGCGCGGAATGCCATTCTAAATCAAAAGCACTGTACTTCGTGATTTAGGTGGACGTTGATTGTGATGATAAAATCGCCTCGTTTTGCCATAAATATTTCGTACGCGCTAACTTTGGAATCACGCCTCGGGATATACAAATCGGATGTGCTGTCTTTGAACCTGATGCTCGAGTAAACAGGAATGAATTTCGCTGCGGCGTAAATTCGATATAGCAGTAAAAGACGAAGGAAAAATTAGCGGGGGAATTTTGGTTATTTTTGTGATAAAGAGATGTTTAAAATTATTTTCTCTTCTTAAACATGCTGATACAGGTACCGTGATGCAAGTAGCACGGAGGCGATTTCTTGTGAAAGTGATCAATAATTTTTTGTAAGCCTGTGCTGTTTTCGAGAGAAATCATTGTGAATATACGTCAGGTACACTGTTAAACACACGTCGCACGTCGCAAAGAATGTATAATAAATTAGTTAATGGAACAGCTATGTATACAGCAACATAAAGAACCTCATGATTTGCTGGCCATCATTTATTGCACAGAACTCTGTACCGTAGAAAGTTGTGCTGTATGTACTAAATTATCACCTGAATTAATACCGGACCGATTTAGTTATGTTTTAGTAAGAAATCGACTCCTGCCGGTTTTACCACGATGACTGGGTCACCCTGTTGTATTATTCCTTAGAGTTTAGACAAGGGTAGTGCTAAAATCGGAATGCAATTTGCGAGCTGGTTATCGTGTTCTTAAACGTGTTGCTTCGTAGACACGAATAAATTTCGTGACGAATTTGGATTTAACGTGCCACGAAATGATAAACCAGAAATTAGAATGGAAGCTTTTATTATTGACGGGATAAAGATATAATCACGATTAAATAAATGAACCTAATTTCTCATTTTATATTTTTCTTTTAACTTTCAGATATACTAACATTAAATGCAATATACAAATCAAACATAATGAATACCTTCGAATATGCTATTTCATAAACACGATTAAATTTCGTCAGAATGTAAATTTTGTATGCAACGAAATGGTAAACCAGAAATTAAATTATGAACTTTAATTAATTATTCGGCAGAGATACTTTGAATTAGACAGAATTACATCTTTCCAATCGAAAAGTTATTTGCATCATCCAGCAAATACTTTGAGAAGTATATCTGCATTCTTAACTTCCATTCATCGTGGGTTTTATACTTTATGCAACGAACTAACGCCCTTGGCATTTCAATTGAAACTTAAACTATTGTTGCGATAGAAACATGATTAGTTTCAATTAGGTAGAATTACGTCCACCCTTTAGCGAGTGCTCTCCATCAGGGAGATGGCAAAACAGTCTGGGAACTATTTCTGGAGTGCTGCGACGAAAAACTTCGACTAACCGGTGACCCGTTTTGTCATAATACGCGTTCCATATGAATCTCGGAATGTAGAAACAGGATTGGTTTCTGTATCGACGACTTTCATGTTCAGATAAAAACTGTCATCGGATGCTTGAAAACGGCGATACGAAAGTGTAATTTGATTAATGAAAAATCTATTTCGTCCTCGATCAAATGGTAACTCTGGTAAATTAGCCTTTCACGGTCGATCACGATTGCGAAATTAAAAACGTACCTATCAATTTGACTAATTAAATGCATTTGCGCAACGTTAACTCGTACATGAGATAGAAATAGGGTAGAACGTCTACGAAGTTTCGTCGTCTGTGCAAACGAACCCAGTGCTACCATCTAATGGAGAGAGTCGTGCTGGGTCAGCCGCGTCCGATTATGACCGCCCGTTTCCACTGCACGAAACTCTACGGGTGAGTCGGTACAAACAGCTACGAATGCGTAGGAAGGGAAGTTACTGATAAATTAACGGAATACTGGCAATTTACGATTCAACCAAATTTGGTAGTTATTTAGTGATTCAACAATAAAGTGGATCAGTCTGATTGGGATCATCAGTTTTCACTACGCGTAACTTATTATTAGTGGGCAAGTCGGTACGAACGCGTGGCAAAGGCAGTCACCGATAAATTAATGAAATGTAACCGATTTATGACTTTAATATGTATATTATTTATGTAGTAATCTTATTAATTGACAAAAGGTAATACAACAGACATGTCAGGTCGCGAAAATCCGTTTCTACTGTGCCGAATCAAACTGTCAAGTCGGTACAAAGGCACGGGAAAAGAAGGTACTGATAAATTAACGGGATATTGTCGATTCGCGACTTTATCATATTTCTCAAAAAATTAATTTTTTAATACAGTTTGACTACCTCGAAAACCTCCATTCGTTCTTTCCGGTAAATATACAAAGTCTAGTCTCGCGTACTTGTACCTAGTCCGAGACTAGACCTTGTCTCTTGATTGGATGATATCCATTGGCTGAACGCTAGAATTACCGATAATTAAAGTGCACCTATTTCTACGAGACCAGTCGAAATACTGGTTGTTTATAAATTACGTTACGCAACGAAAATAAACCTGTATGTCATTATATTTAAAAAATTTGTATATATCATACAAAAATAAATGCATGGTAATGCACATATTTGTACTACTCAGAAATACACTTTTCTTATTCTTAAAAATGGTAAATTTATTACGAAAATTTAAAACGAAACAAAGACCTGGTTTGAAGGTTCTAGCGTTAACAACCATATAACGGTCGAGTCTGATCATGACCATCCATTTTCACTGCGCGCAATCCAGTAGACGAGTCGGTACAAACGCGTGAGAAACGCAATTACTGATAAATTAATAAAATACCATTAAGTCGCTGTTCGATCATACGTCGATCAACACTCACCCACTAACTTCCTATTACTAAACAAATCTGTAAATCGATTCTTAACGATAAAAGAATTTTCGAAAGGAAACCACAATTATTCCACTCACCAGATTAATGGTGACGATGAGATCGTACTGCTGCCTCTGGCCCTTCTTCTTGTTCTTGCCAGTCTTAACGGAAGCTGCTTTAACTTGCCCTTTGACTTGTCCCTTCTGAGCGGTAGGTTTCTGAGCAGGCTTCGCGGCGCCCTTTGCGCCAGGCGCCACCTTTTGCCCGGCAGCCAACGGTGCCTTTTGACCCGCGGAGCCCTTCTGATTGACATGACCCACTCCATCCGTTGGTTTGTTGCGAGCCTATCGTTGGAAACAAAAACAAAACGGGCATTGTTAGATTGGCCAGCTGATCGATGACGATCCGATGTCGTTCTATCGATACCGAATATATCGATGTTTAAATTCCCACGCGAGCGGGATGAACTGGGGTGAGATAATCGAAGCGCGGGTACATTCTTTTTAGTCGCACGACGATTAAAGAACGCCGGGGGAAAAAGGCCGTAGGGTTTGATCGAAGATTTCTGGAGCTCAATTTTTCCCATTGCTAACGTTTCGTTTTTTAATAGTTCAACTATGATTTATCGCGCTGGAATCATCTCTTCTTTGTCTCCGCGCGCTCGGGTTACTCGCACGTGAAAAGCGAACGTCGATGGGTATAAAACTGGACTGCAATGAGAACCCAATTTTTACCCAACTGCGCGGCACGAAAGAATTCCCGTGCGATTGGGTAAAGTGGTTGGGGAACACGATGGAAGTTTGGAAATATCGAAATTAGCGCGGTAACGCGGGAGAGATAACGGAGAATTTCTTATCTTTAAAAACATCAGCATTTCGAAGGACGACGCGAATGCGATCCTCAATTGCCCGCAGGAAAAGTTTTGCGTAGATTTATGAGCGAAGCGGCGGCAAAGCGAGCATCGGGATTGCAAAAATAACGTTGTTTACCGTTCGTATATCCGACGTTATTGCCGAAACGAAAACTGGGGCATCGTACAGGAAGGATCGGTTTTGCTGCACCCGCAAAGTTGTCGCTGATATCCCGTTTCAATCTTATCGACTGTTTATGTATCTGTCACTGAGACGCATTCCAAGTTGGTCAGTGTTTCTTGACAACGGTATTCGGACCTTTTGTGCTTGACACGTATTACGTTAATCGGTGAAAAGATTTGAGGATAGATTTATCCGAACGGAGGATGTGACATTTACGTACGTTTATGGGACATACTGTATATTTGTACATATAGACCAGGTTTTAAAGTTGCAAGAACAACAGAAAACTATTCTTTCTTTAACGTAAAGTTTATTAATCTCGCGTACTTGTACTTCACCTGAAACAAGACCTTGCCTCTTGATCCATATACGAGGCGTGGTAAAAAATATTGGAAATTTGGTAATATTGCGAGTTGTATTAGTCCGAATCGCTCGATTTTTCGTTATTGTGTTGTTAAACATGTCTGAAAAGGATGCGCACATTGTTAGCTATATTGGATGTTTAGTTTGTTATCAGCTGTTAAAGAGGTTACACGTGGTTTGGTACGATCAGCGATTATTCTTTTCTTTAAAAATGTTGCTGCCACACGTTTCATACCCAAAACATCGGAAAAAATTTCATAGCATAAACCAATTGATATGTCAACATAACCAGCAACTTCTTTAATTGTGATTCGGCGATCCTTCATAACCATTTCATTCGCTGATCCATTTTTTAAAGAAATTCATAATCGCCGATCGTACCAAAACACATGTAATCTCTTTGACAGCTGATAACTGACTAAACATCCAATATGACTAACAGTATACACGTCCTTTTCAGACATGTTTTCCAACACAATAACGAAAAAATTGCGCAATTCGAACCAATACAATTCGCAAATATTACAAAAATCCGGACACTTTTTTACCACATTCGTATATTTTCAATTCTATCAAAGTTTTTGAAAAAGATCGTAGTGACCTCAATTGATCCGGAGTTTTATAATATCTCTCACTTATCGTTAGCCTATCCATATATCCATGATGTGCGAGATATCCGTGATACAGATTTGATTTTACATCGAAGCACTACACGCCAGTGCAATTATCCCAGAAACCGCATATTTCACGAATTACAATATTTGTAGAACACCCGGTACGGTTCATTAAATTGATAACGGATAATTGATAAGAGGTATCGTGAAACTATAAATGTGAGGACAACAATTTTGTATCCTACTCTTTCGAACGTAACTGTCCGTCTGGCTAGAATAAGCTCTCCACACCGAAAACTATTCTGAAAACTTTACCACTATTTCTTTTCAGAATTCAAATCGACGACAAAATGCGCCGGCCATTAGCGAAAACGAAGCCCCGGAGGTAAAAATGAGGCTTCTCGCCGACAACGCCTATCTCACCGTTGCGAATCGGGAAGACAAAAAGCGGCTTTTTTTTCTCACTCGAGGTAAAAATCTAAGGTCACGGCACGAACAATACCCTTAATTACGAGGGGAAGCATCTGAGCGAGCGTTGAGTCAACAATTCGAGGTTGGGGTGCTTCGCGCGCTTTTGTTCACAGTTCTATACTACTGATACACTGTAGGAGGATGCACGGTAATTTCCCAGGTTTTAGTCATTGCGCTTAGCGAGTTCCATTGTTTCGGTTTTCTCTCGGTAGAAAAAATCATCGTATGCTTTCCACACCAGTATTCTGGTAGAGGCAAAAACACTGTACCTATCATGATATTATTAAACACCGGCGGACCGGTATTTTTTAATAAGTGACGTATAGCAATTTCGTTTATTAAATTATGTTAATAAGAAAAAACAAATTAGAACGGTCTACAGTGTATAACAACACCGGCAAACCCTACTGTTATTACGTATGAAAGTACCTGTGTTTTTCAGGATATAACACCGCCAATGGGATTATTCATCTAAATTTGAATTTTTAACACAACTTGACCACTTCGAAAACCCCAGTTCGTTCTTTCCGGAAAAGATACAAGGTCTAGTATCGCGTACTTGTACTTGTGACTTGACCCGAAACAAAACCTTGACTCTTGATACTTTTCAACTAGAAATCGATGAATCACATTACGTGAAAAACAAACCAATTTGATCTGCAGTGTATGTGCAACGTGCAATGGTATTCCAAAGTGTCCTAAAGTATTGCAATACCCATATTTTTGTAGGTAAGAGGTATTCGACTACTTAATCCAAAGAATGATTTGCAAGTAGCAATCGATTTATTAAATGACGCGAAAGGACAGATTAATACCGCCTACAGCGCGTAACGAAAAATCGCTAATCTGTGCTGTTTTTAAACATGGAATGTCGATATTTTTGTGGGTGTAATGCATATAGGTATTTTGGTATTTAATCCGAAACTGGGTCATTCGTATCTAGAGATCAATTTGTCAAATTATGAAAAAAGAACTGGTATCCTGTGATATTTTTAAGTGCAGAGACTCCAGTATTTCAATATTTAATCAAAATCTGTATCGTTTGCGTACATCTAGAGCAGAGGGGGCTAACAGAGTGCAAGTGTACTCTACCCCGCCGCTTTCGCTTCCCCCACTACTACTCTCTCCGGTGCACGTGGACTAACGAAGAAAAAGACAGCACTCTATCGCGTACCATACAGTGTAGCCGCGTTCGCTTGTTTTTAGACGAGGCGCGAGGTGGAACGGCGAGAGACCGAAAGATTCGCGCGAAGAAATCGCAACCCGGCGAGAAAGCTGGCACAACTCAAAAATGCAGCTATCGAGATACTGCAAATAATAGAAAAATAGAAAACTTATATTGAAATAGTATAATGCTTCTTTGAAATTTCTTTTTTGTCAATAAATTTCGAGTTAGAGATTTTGCGTTTTTCGTACACGTGGTAGTATATAAAATGTATTTTTCAGTTACATATCCTCATAATTGCATTTTTTGAGTTGTGTCACCTTTCTCGCCGGCGTGCGAAACGCGTGACAGAGGGTCTTTGGTGGTAGCCAAACCGAGCTGCCTTCTCCTCACGGGCTCTTCAGAGTCCCAGTTAGCCTCCTCCGATCTAGAGATTCATTCATCAAATTTTGTGAAAGAATAACCCAACAAAAGATACACGCCAGCCGTTCAATGACGTCATCATTCACGCGTTTAATTATTTAATATCGCGTTATGTTAAAAGCGATTACATACAGCTGCACAATTGATTCTTTTTTCACATTTTTCTACAGACACGTGGAATCGTAGAGTTGAGTTTGCTATTTTTTTCAAGTATTTCATTTTTATTTTATTTCGCATATATCAGCCAACACGCCGATAACTTATATTAGAACGAAGTATCTGTTCAAATTTATTCCTTATTACATAACTTTTCAAACATCTACTTTCACTGATTTCATATCTTTTATCGTATTCTGCAATCCCCGTGACAAAATACCATCCACTTTGCTGACATATTGGAATCGTTAGATCGAACTACGAGCAAAAAATCCTAAAGCTTATCAGCATTTCATCCTGGTGATAACAAATTACCGTACAAAACATCCGTAGATGTTGCATCGAATCGACCGTCGATTAGTATCGATCGCGCCCCACGGTAAATTCATTTCATGGTACGAGATCGACGCGGGCCGACCGACGAGTCAAAAGTCAAAACTAATTCGTACCCGATTTGCACTGAGCTTATACAACTTTTCGATTCTCGATTACTTGCCGATTAAACGATGTAGCGTATCGGCCGATTGCTCAAACTGAATATTCCAGCAGCAATCGCGCAAGCGGAAAAAAAGAAAACGAGAGACGGGATGCTCTACCTTCAAACGAATCGACGCCGATGCAATTTCAATTGAAAAACTTTTGCTGCATCTCGAGCGGGGAAGGGGCGTGGCGGGGTGGAACGCGATCGATGTCGAGGTGAATCTATAAATCGAATATCGCCGTTATCGCGGAATAAACGGACAGAAGGCGTTGCCGGGGGAAGCCTGTAAACCACCTTCGTCGTGGCAACGGACAATCGAACAGATTCGAATCTTCGGAAACGAGCTGGATTCGTTGGGCCGCGGATACCCATCGTGGAAGAATAAATCGAGTTAGTTGAAACAAACTGGCCGCTCTGGCTAGAACCGACTATCGAGGTCAGATGAAAGGGGGCGGGGGGGGGGGGGGGGGGTGTACGGTGGGGGGCGTGATAACGACGAAAACAGGGAAAGTGTGCCGGGTGTCGGAAAAGATAGTGCCAGTGACACAGAAAATAAGAAGCAAAACTTTCCGGGGGGTGGGAGTGTAGAAAGTCTGAAACATGACATATCCGGAATGGTTAATAAGAATTAGTAATATGAGACGTGCCATGCGCACACCGATTTACGCAACGAACTTAAAAGATCAAAATGTGTTGTAACGGGTTGATCTAATTTCAAGATATTACCGTATTTATTGAAACTTGTATATAATAACTATTTAAGTATACGACTGTTTTTAATTTCGAATGTCGGTTAGTGAGTCGTCACGAGAAACCGACAAATCGCCCAAACTAACGGACATAATTTTCTATGCACTTTTATCATTTATATACCTAGTCATCGAGGACGCAATTTGCACGGATATTGGACTCTTATAACCTTCAGGAATTTCCCGGAATCACACCACGGTCAATCTACTACACCCACCACCAATTTGGGGCGTTGTCAATGTTTTAGAATGCCAATTGCAATTCGTATCCGGGCACCACCCATCGCTGCATTCTGCAATTAGAATAACACTCCAGCGACAAAAATGTCGTTGGTGGTGGAAAAGAGTTTTCTTTTGTAAACAACTTGTGCGAATTAATTCGCAATACATCTAGAAATAGTTTTTGCATCGTTGTTAGAATAGGTTTGCTTATACAGTTGCATTGATATCTTGTTCTGAAATATATCCAATACGTTAGAACTTCGATTAACCGTTACCGTCGGGGCCGGGACTATGGCGGTTAACCGAATAGACGGTTAAGAGGAATTTTGCAATAAACGTATATACGTTTGCATATATTTATTGAAGGTATATCTTACAACGTATTATGTCTACAAAAGTAGGCTAAAATAAACGTACATACGCTCAAATATAATACAAAGTGCACTGCGTTCGTGCGAAATCGATCCGTCGTATCGAATAAATCTTTGAAAAACAAATAGATTTCTTCAATTTTTTTACGATCACGGATAACACGGAGCGACGGTTACAAGCGTGACGGTTAATCGGGTTTCTACGGTATTCGGTTTATCGAATATTCAAAAATACTGTGTTACGGATCAATCTTTGCATTGTTCCTCCGTGTGCGCGTGTAAACCGGCATGTGTCAATTTCGTACGCAACATCGGTTATATGGGGTGTCTCGGGATTTATCCTGCAAATAACGGGAGCATACTCTAGAGGAGAGACTAAAAGAAATGTAAAAAAGACTTGGAAAAAAACACAGTTAAAGAAGTATAAATGAATATTGAAACGGAACATGAAATTTTAATATGTGACAATGAATTGTCGTTTGCAGAATATGAAGTAACAATCATACCGAATCGTTTCAATATTATACACATAACACGAATAAATGCATAAGATAAACTCGTTTGAACTTTCGTACTTTGCAGTGGAAGATCCGTTATTACCCATTTTATGTATCGTTTCAGTATTTATTTATAGGTTTGCAGGTTTCCAGTTAGTCTTCGTATAATGTTGTTTCCTCACTTCTGATCGCAGGGAATGCTACCACAGTTTGACGGTAAAATTCCTCAGTCACCTTATATACGTTTCATGCACAGTTCGTACACGCTTCGAGATACGGTCCATAAAAATGTTTTCATTAAACGGACGTTAACCCGATAAGGGTTAACAAACGTTACTGTCCTGCAATTTCTTTTACGAAATGCCTGCATTTCTGCACAGGTATCGCACTCGCTAGTTCTAACGATGAACACGGAATCCGGAAGCATAACAAGGATTTTATCTCGATTACAACGAAGTACCGTGTAAAATTTCCCTAGGCCAGGGTTTCTCAACCTATGGTCCGTCAACTAATATCAGATGGCCCGCGGTAATGGTAAAAAATTCATTTTTTAATACAGTTTGACCACCTCGAAAACCCCTGTTCGTTCTTTCCGGAAAAGATACAAGGTCTGGTCTCGCGTACTTGTACTTGGCCCGAGACAAATTCTTGTCTCTTAAAACGTACACAAGAATTTCAGTTAATAACAGTTACATGTTACAGTCAACTTATTACCGTCGATAAATAAATAAAAAACTGACATTTTTACCTTCTTCGAAAAATAGATGTTTCTTCTCGAAGTAGCCGCGTGATCCGCGGTTAGTAGTTCAATAGTTGAAGGTTGAGAACCTTCAATAAATATATGCACTACGATCCACAACGTAATGGATCGAATATAACCGAATCAACCGCGCGCCTTTTTAGACAGATATCAGAAGACGTAAATCGGATTTAGTGGAATTCGATTGATTATATCGCGAATCTCACCATATATTTATCGATGGTTCTCAACTTTGAAATATTGGATTATTAATTGGAGACCATGTGACTGCTCACAAGAATGTATGTGTACTTTTTCGAAGATGATAAAAATTTTCAAAGGACGTAATTGATCGATTATCTAATTCAATTCGACTGATCACGTCCCGAATTTTACCATATGTACTATATTACTACGATCTTTATGAACCTCACGGTAAATATATCCAAATATCTCTGAATTAACGTAATAGTTATTACACGCCGCGAGCTACCGCCCATAAAAACGCGCCCATCAAACGGACGTTAACCCGATAAGAATGAACAAAAAGTTAGTAGTACGAACCGTGCGATGCGCGGACCGATTCAGAAAAATTGCTCGAACGAACCTCACCACAGAGCGGAGCGATTCACAAAAATTACCAGTGCCTGGAGGCATAAAAATTGTACGACGAGGAGAATCTGTGTCAAGATCGCGGGCGAGCGTCCTAATTGATACGGTTTAATGAAAATGAAGATAGACCAGAAGTTCGTCGACCGTTTCGCCGATAGCGGCAAGGTAGACACATTCGGTTTAAATATAGACCGAGTCATGCCCTACACAATTGGTACTGGACGTTCCAAAAATATCGTCGGGGTTTATTCAAATAATAATTTAGCCAGAGAGGTGGCATGCCCCGCGTGGGTGGAACTGACGAGATAATTATAGCATTTGCCGTCTACCGCGTTCTCAGGAAAAGCACTATATCACCGGCATACGCGGAGGGGGGGGGAAGAAAAAAATGAACGCGCGAAGAAGAACTGCAGTTTGCTCCCGTTAACATCGCGATGTTTGTAACAATAAACTTGATTATTTTCCGACGCGACAAGTTACGTCATCTTACGTGGTCGTACAACGACGGTGAAACGAAATATATTATACACGGTGTAACGATATTTGGGAATCGCAAACACAGTTGAATATTTTTTTTCCACCTTCAAATGCCGCAGCGCGAACTAGTTTTTATCGTTCGGCAAATCAGTGGCTATTTTTTTTCTTCATGGTTACAGGAATCTTAAATTTCAGAACCCATCTCGTTGCGTTAGATTAGGTAAACGATTGTACGAGTTACGATTTTTTGGAATGTCGTGTTTGGATTGGGAGCTGATAAATGCTCGCAACATTGGCAGTGTTAATTTTGGAGTATTGTGTTTCAGAATGTAACTCAAGATAATGAGGTACGTTGGACGGTAAAAAAAAAGAGAGAAACGGTGAAAGAATTCAAAATAGCAAAACACCGAATATTGACCGTTGCATTAAAATAGGTCAAAACGTGTAGGAGCCACAATTTTTAAAAGGACCATCGTGTTTATATTAGCCGGTTATTCACGCGTACAGCATTGACGGTTTTAATTTTGGCCAATTCTCTTTCGAAATGTAGCCCGCGATAATGCGTTGTCTCATACGAGGAGGAGAGGGGGACCATGGAAAAATTTAGAATCGCGGAACGTTAAACGCGCGCTGGAATAAAACCTATGATTCACAAACTATATTACACCCCGTAGCTCGGACCAGAAAACGAGAATAACGAGGGTGTCGAGCGACGAGGAACGCTAACAAGCTTCCTAACACTAAAAACCATCGCGCGAATCTCGCGATTCGCAAAACTGACTACGCCCGTACGACCAGATACGCGAAGTATGTGTCGGTTATTATCTTTCAACTTCTCGCGACTCGTGCCAGATTACACGATTTCCATATTTCTGGCAATTTTAGCGGGGAACAGGTTTCGCTTTAACGATTGATGGGAGTTTCGAAATTTCGTTGCGTTCGCGAAGGAGTCCGGCGAGTAGAGGTTCATCCGCAAGAATGACTCCCACGGATGCCGTGCACGCGGAGGAGAATTTGACGATATTAAATTTCTTGGTAGCCGATAAAAAGAATCAGCGATATATTCCGGCGAGCGATGCCACGGCTCAATGGAAACCAGTAGTATCATAGTCTGGAATGTTTTGAAATAGCACCATCCCCACCTCTCTCCGTTTCGCTCCTCTTTCCGGCGCGCGGGGCGCCTCCTACAAAACGCGCTCGCGTATGCGAAAATTTTATTGCTTTTCCCTCAAACTTTTTGGCAGGAGTTCGGCGCCGCGTTGAAAACAGGCGTACATTCTATTACTTCGAGTAAAAGGCCTTACGTAATCCAGTTTACTTCTCCTCCTCCCGCGTAGTACCATGCGTCACGGTGGAAGCGCGGTTTGACGATCGCTACATGTCGCGGCGACCAATCGCGGCGTCACGACGCCGTCCAGTCAATGGTTTCCTAAACGCGATCGATCGTCGAGGTCGACAAAATTTTAGTTTTCATAATTGACGCGAGGCTTATCGTGTGTTTGTTTTATCAGAATTTTGTTTGTATTGAAAAGTTCTGTTATTAGTAATAATATAATTGTTTGATTCGTATTTCGTGGTGGACGAGAGGCTTATGAAATGCATGTGTCTGTTTTGCAAGTATATTGTTTATATTGAAATGGTGGATTATTAATAAGAATGGAATTCTAATTTATATTTCGTGGTCGACACAAAGTTTACAAAATGCGAACGTCTGTTTTGTGAGGACACTGTTTATATTGAAAAGTTGGATTCAAAGGAGTATTAATTCTTAATATTATTCATACTAATACTGAATATTAGTTGATAGTAATACTCGAACATTAGGAGGATATTATAACTTTTCCCGATATGTTCTCGTATTAAACGACTTAATATTGATAGTTCCCATTATCCTACACGCTCAAGCTATTCTATATTTTTCCAAAGAGCATTACACTCGCCCATGTAAAAGCGCTATTTGCGACGTTGTTTCCAGGAAATGCCGCGCAGGTACTGCTGACCAAAGAAATCGGTACCGCATGATTTATGCACGAGTACAAAGGTACGGTTTACCAAACGCGACGAGGTTTTCCGAATGCACGCGCCTGCCTCGTAAGGATTTTATTTATAACGAAAATGTGCATTACCGATAAGAATATCCTTCTTCAACGTGCTTCCTTTTATCGCCGGACGAACATAACGTATTAACCAATTTTCTGATACATACATTCATTAAATCAAGATTCGATCTATTTATACGTATCGTACCATCGTACAGCACTGAGTTCTTGCAAGACCGATCAAATCATCGCTCAGAAGTATCACCAAGCAATCTTTATCGTCCGCGAATGGGAAACCAACACATCTACCAATTTCTCCCAATACCAATTTGCGTATGTGCAAGCAAGCGATGCGTCCTCGCTACTCGTCACGCATAGTAAACCGTATCTTAAAAATAATCCGTATGATACGTGAATGAAAAAAAAAAAGAAAGACGAAGAGGAGAACCCAGCGCGGCCACATTAGCGAGTTTTATTTCTGCTTTTGAAAATAGTGAGTCAGATAAAAAATAGACGAGCGCCCTTGAATCGGCGGGCGGTTTCGGTGAGGTTGGTTAACCGTTTACAGGGAGAACCGTAGCATTATAGCGTCGAGAATTCTCCACCGACCGCGAGGCGCGAGAAGCTGCAAATTTCTACTCTTTCCCGTGGGAAGGGACGAGGGAGACTCTTCCCCACCCCTCTCTATCTCTCTTCCTTCCATTCGTTCTAGCTGAGCTTATAAAAGATATCCAGAGCGGATGAAACGTTAGTGCAAGAGTAACGCGAAGAGTCGTCGAGTTTTATCGCAAGCAGAAATCGAAAAATGGTCAGTCGCTGGATAATCGGACACGTCGGATTAATCGCGATCGCGTACAGTTGCATGGGGGCGTTTATTAATTTAACACTTTATATAGTAGCGGCAGAAGTGCGGAATTTTTGGCACGATGCCGAAAATCTTCGGTGACTCGGGGGCGATCCTTTTGCGATGGAAATAAATGATAAACGGGGTCGGAGAATTATTACGCGTTGGAAATTTGCAAATTAGCGGTTACATCTGAATATGAGTGGATAGCTTTTCAGAATCGTTCTATGGTCGTTTACGATAGTGGATTAAATCGCCGGCGTGTTCATGAAAGTGACGCGAGAAATTAAGTTTTCGGGATTGAAATTGAAAATTCGACAAAGTGCGCGACTCGTTGGATTCCTCGATGTTGAGAATCTTGTCTAATCATATTTTTTTATCGGTTTCGTAGAAAATGTAAAATATACGTGTCTAGGCAAGCTTTACGTGATCAGGGAGTCATACGATTTTTTGTTCTCGTGGCATTATAAAGCTAGTGTATTTATATTTAATTCTGAATAATTTCTAAGTACTAGAAAATTGTTTGTATGAAATTGTTTACATGCGAAATTGAACATGCGTAGATAAGCTTTACGCGACGAGACCATGTTACGACGTAATAAGGCTTATTTCCATTTATATTTATATTTAGTTCCTGATAATTTCTAAATACCACAAACTTTTTCCGTCTTATTTAATAAATCTTGCCTTGCGTACATTTTAAATTCTAGCAAACTTCGAAATACTAGAGGTTGTTTCTCGAAAATGTTCGTAGACACGGAAGTAAATATAGATAAGAATGTTACAATATTTTTCCTTCGTGAGACACGAAGCTTATCTACTGTTCTCGGTTCAAGCTAATTTCGACACGCCAGAAACCTTCTCCAAAAATTCCGGTAGAAATGCGGATAAATATAGATCAACTTAACGCGACAAGAATGTCACAATATTTTCCCTTCCTGTGACCGAAAGCTTGCCTATATTTCTTCTAGCGTCTACGAAGATTATTGTAAAATATTCTACTAACACAGAATTAGCTGAGATTTGCTAGTATAACAAACTTAATCGAGTTACCCTCACTGAGACCCGATTTCTCTGTTTCAGGACGAGGAGCAGGGTAAAAGTAAGTACGTCGCTGAGGCAGTATAAACGGCGAAACGAAGCGTCCGCAGATATGCAAATACGGGAGACCTCGATAAATAATTTTGACGAGCGAATTCTCACAAATAAAAAAGCTGAAATTTATCGGGCAGCTTATATCCGCCGGCCGCTAACATCTTATTCATCTTACATCCCGATCGCTCGTCAACAAGTGCAGTTTATTCGCTCGAATAAGATCGGAGATGCGCGGAATATAGGTCGCCGGCTACTTGCATTTTATACCGCCGAGTGCATTTCGTCGACCGAGTTCCCGATGTCGCGGTCACTCATAAACATTTGTCGTTAGAATGCGGGTGAAGTCGATCATGACCCCAGTTGTCTCGTTTCGCGTTGTATCGAACCGATTCGCAACGCCCACACGCGTTGGAGAAAAAAGCACAGATCAAAAATCAATCGCTCGAGTTGCGTTTTTTTCGGGGGTCTGTTGATTCGCGTTATAATACTAGAGCGATGCTGTTTCGTGGAATACGGGAAACTCGGTTAGCTTTGCGAATAGTCGGAAACTGGATGATTCTGACGTGCGAATTTTTTCCGAAATTTCTATTTGGATGAAAATAAATGTAGAGAAGCTTTACGTTGCGAGAAAAACACGACTTTTTTCTTTTCTGTTATACAAAGATTATTTTGGTTTCAATTTTATAAAGCTCTCCAGACGTGATCAAGAATTCTCTGAGAATTGAAAATAGATGCTTGTGAAGTTTATGTTATAAGACGGGTAGAAGGTTTTCTTTAATTTGACATACGTAAACTTGAAGTATCGAGAGAAGTGCAAGTTGTTTCGTTCTTGCTACATAAAACTTGTTTATACCTTTTTTTTTATTTCTTCGAAACTTTTCAGTGAAATGGTCAATAATTTTCTTCGAGGCGATAGTAATTATAGATAATGTTTATGTTATAAAAACCAGGTAGAAGGTAATTTTCTTAATTTCACGTAAGTGAACATAAAGTAGCGAGAAAAATTTAAGCTTTCCCCTTGTTCCGATACAAAAGCTGTTTACGTTTATGTTCGTTTCTACCCATATTTTTAAAAATGTCCAAGAATTTCCTTGAAAATAAAAACAGACGTAGGTAAATTATACATTACGAAGAAAGTAGATTTATTTTCAGTTGATATAAACGTACGTCGTATAATAAGAAAGTCCTTTTCTTCTCGTGACATAAAAGCTTCTCGTTTCCACGAAAATTTGTAAAAGCATCCGAGAAATTCCTTGAGACGAAAGAAATCGATACAGGTAAACTTTATATTACACAGGTTGAAGGTTTTGTTTCGTAATTTGACGTAAACGACCTTTAAGTAACGAGAGAAGCGCAAGCTCTTTCGGTCTTATAAGATAAAAGCCGTTTACGTACAGTTTTATTTTCACACAAATTTCTAAAAATGACTAAAGAATTTTTCTAAAAGAGAAATAGATGAGGTAAACTGCGTGTTGCAAGAATTGCAGCTGCATCTTTCATCCAGACGTGGATAAGGTTTAAATCACGAGAAAGCGGAGAGCTTTGTTTTCTTCTAACATAAAACTCCTATTTCATTTCTCCAAAAACTTTTTAAAATCCCTGCGAACCTTCTTAGAGGTAAAAAAGAAATATGTCAGTTTTATTTCATACAAAATTTATTGACAGGAATGACGTTTAATGCCACTAGAAAGACGCAGGATATTTTCTCCCGAAATTTTCAAAAATAAATGTAAATATAGGTAACCGTATGTCATGCGAATGGTGCAAGATTCTACTTTCCGAATATTTTTACACATTTTTGGAGAACTGAAAATAAATATTGACGAGCTGCATCTCGCGAGAAAGCTGCAAGGTTGTTCTTTCGCGTGACACAAAAGTTGCTATCTTTATTTAAATTCCCACAAAAATCGTCAAAGCCAAAAAAGCAAGAACCATTTTAACCTTCGTTTTGCGAAACTTTATTAAGATTCTTCCTCCTTGTATAACATGCAAAGCTTAGTGTCATAAAAAAAGTCCCAAAAGTTTAAAAAAATTAGCGTACCTATGAAAATAAACATAGGTAACCCACCGCGCGTGAATAAAACAACACAAAACTTGTTCATCGCACAAATTGCCAAACATTTTCATAGAAATAAAAATAAGCATCGACGGGCTTCGTCCCACGAGATAGACGAGGTTCTTCCCGTGGCTTTTCCGCGCCGTAAAGCTCATTCACATTTGTTTTCCTTCCAACAGAAATTTTTGAAAAGATTCGCAGTATAACGGAATTAGCCGAGTTTTCCCTGCGCCGCGAGGCTGCATTACGCAATGCGAATTTCCATCGCAAAATAAACCGCTGATTGACTTGCCCGCGTTATTTTAACGCATAGCTCCGGCATATCGTTTAAATAAACCGCAAGCCCGACGCTGTCGTTAAAATTGCGTATTACCGTTTCGCCTCGCGCCAATATTAAACCGAATTACGATCATTCTCGACCTCCATTTTCCTTTGATCTCTCGCCCTTACTCCCTCTCACAAAGATCGAACTACCGATATCTTGTATTTTACAGTGCTCAGGAGAGCGTTCTCCATGTTCGATTCCACCAAGTCGGGGCGCATCGAGAAAGAGAAAGTAAGAACAATATTGAACACCCTGGGGCACACCTTCGACGACCACGACCTGGAAGTTCTGCTGAAGCAGGAAGACGAAGATGGTATTGTATTTTTGATTTTCACGACGTACACGTAGGAGCGTAAAGATGGAATCAGCCATACGTAGGATGGGATGGGTTGAGTCAAAACGATAGAACGAAACTTTATTATAACGTTTTAACGGGTTCATCGACAAGTCACCCACATATGGATGACACGTGTGACACATTAATAAACTTTATATTGATATTAATAATACTGATAATCCGTAACTATAATGCTGAAACTCATTTCAGTTAATTGCATAATATTAGTATAAGTTGCGAAAGTTTTTGAAAATGAAGACGGTTTGACATCATAAAACAAATCCATTCCCAAAAAGTTAACTCCATACAACACTTGTTAAATAAGATGCGATTAAAGAATCGTTTTAATATGTGAATTTATTCAAATTGTTTGTTTCCTTTATTGAAAAATGTAACAGTAATTAACTTAATTTATTTAATTCATTTACTTAAATGAATTATTTGTGTATCTTTCTATTTGGTTGTAACTGTTTCTCACAAAGTAGTTTTATATTTTAAAAACTGTAGTATACGCAATTTTGTATTTATTTTGAGTCAACGACGTGCGTTTTGTAGCTAAAGTTGTGCGGAAATACTAAAAACAACTAACAATAATCTATCTTCGGCGATGTCTTCCAAAATTGAAACTGAGTTCACGAAAAAGGATAGATTGTCGAGTTTTTTGCGCATTAAAAAATCATAGTGTACGCAATTTTATAGATACCCGAATGTAAAAGCATGGTATTCGAAGTTCAGGGATCGCAGAATCGAACAAAAAATCAGCAATAGTATGCCACGGCTGCTATAAATTCTATCGTGTGCGAAGTCGAACGATAGAAATAGGCGATCCGCAGACGTAAGTTACGCGTGAAAAAGTGGTCTCACGGGTCTATTTCCGCCGTTCAACTTTGCGAAAGGATGGAATTCATCTGCGCTGCTACTCGTTATTGTCGATTTTCTTTTCTATTTCGACGTCAGCTTCCAATATAAACTTTTTAAATTGAGGTACGTTAAAAATGGAGCATTCCATAATTCTTTTAAAACGCGGTAGGACATTTTCGCGGTAATCAACTTCGATTTTTCAAAATATCGGCTGGCTTATTTTAGGTATATCACATTTAATACAGTTTGACCATCTCGAAAACCCCTATTCGTTCTTTTCGGAAAAGATACAAGGTCTAGTCTGGTATACTTGTACTTGGCTCGAGGCAAGACCTGGTCTCTTGATATGTATTACTGTAGTTTTTCTTGCATGTCCATCTTTAGCTCTGAAACGCACTTTTTAAAATTATAATAATCCGCGAATTGAAGAACTTATTTCCCGAATGTCACATATCGAAGAGACACGAGTTTAGGAAAATCATTATTTTGGTAGCGTTAGTTATATTATGATTTTGAAATATCTCAGTGAGCAATAAGTAACTGAAATATTACTGTAAGACGCCCCGATAACCGTTGTATTAAACGAACACACCGAATCGGAAAATACAATTTTATAATTGATTTCAAGGGATATTATGAGTAATCGCATACTCGTTAACTCTCTCCATACACGTAAAAAATATGTGTCCGATATTATAACAAATACTCAAATTTGAGAACAATCCGAACAGCTTTATATCATATGGTATCAATAATCTTTTGAAATATTCATATTTAAAGCAATGGTAAAATAAGTTCCAAACGGTTATAAACGAATAATTGAAATGAAGAATTACCTAAAATGGTGACACACCGTTATTCTTAACGTCTATTTGATAATCCGGTTTTAAACGAACGCTTCTATCTATACGAACCATTCCAAAAAACAGATTTTACAAAAATATCTCAACTAATTAGTCGGATACGGACCTAACACAGTCAGCACCAATAAATCTTGTCGCGTCCAATAGCGTCGTAAAGGACATTCGATACATTTTCAAAAGGGAAGAAGGAAATTCGAAAAACTGCAGACGGTTTCATCCACATTAGGATAGTCGTAAATTTGCCAGGAACCCAGATTCCCGCGAACCGGGATTCCAATTGCCTCTTTGCGTGTATTATAGCCATTTTTTGGGGGCCGTCACTGAATGCCGGGGGACGATCGATGTTGCCGTTCGACCGAAGGGGGCCAAATAATTCATGACATAATGGCAGAGGCACCGGCGAATCGCGTTTATAGAAGTATGTAAAGGTAAACGATACGAACGCGAAAACTTTTCCCCCCAAGTCTTTCCCAAGCGAGACGTTAAAGTTTTTCTAATCGAGTTTAATACCTCGGCCCCCGTTAGCCGTCGTCGGCGTTTCCAGGCTTAGATTGCCAGAGGAGACTTTCCTCGCCGGGGATGGAAGTTAGACTCGAAGAACTTTGCGATATTTTCAACCCCCCGAAAGACGAGACAACTGAAATTGCGGGAGAGCATTAGGGGGTAACTTACGGCCTCGTATCCGTCGGCCTTTGAATCATTTCCCGCGCCATCGACGGACTTATTCAAATGGAGTCGAAGCTCGCCGAGATATCCCGTTGATATCTAAGTTAGAATCCCCTTTGACCGGCTTCTCAAAAGGGAGAATGGCTCCTTTTAGGATTTCAGGGAAGATATCTTTTCGTCGAGTTTCGTCGCGAGTTCCTTTATATCGCAAAAAAGAATTGGGTCGAGGCGGAGCCTTCTTTCCGCTACCTAGTTCTTCCCTTTTTTTTTCTCTCCCTTTTCGTCTTTTAACCCGTCCCGGTATATCGACTGCCAACCCCCGGTGGAACGAATCGCACCTAAGATCATTTCTTATTCAACGGAACTTCTTACCCACGCGTGCACGTTCCATAAGGAGATTAAAGGAATCCACGTCAAAGAATACTAACGCCGAACAATGATCGCGGTAGGGTCGGTTCAATGGAATTGAATTAAAGTAGTGACCCGGCTTGAGCTTTTATTGAAATTAGAACTATGATTCAAACTGAGACCGATAGAAGGTAATCGCGGTGTTTAATATTTCATTCATTTTCGCTTGTGGTTTAAAATAATGGTAACTCTCAAGACGTTGCGTGACGCTTTTGCCCGACTTTCCACTCGGTTCGCGGTTGTCAGCGATGGCGTATGCTGGAGCATTTGTTATACAGGGTATTCCAAAATTGTTGGGTGCTTGTTTAAGTTACGTTAAGTAGGATGGTTTCAAACGAATTCTTGATTATCGAAAATGTTTCGCAAACGTTTGCCTCAAATCATCTCGGAATCAAAGCAAAGGCCGATCGTGTACAACACAGATCTTCGTACTCGAATCTTTATACAGGGTGTTCCATAAATGGCGGTACTCCGTTGAAGCTGCGATACCTGAGATAATTCCAAGCAGGTTTTTTATATAGTCAAAAAGATTCTTTTCTATAATCAAATATTAATCAAAATAGCATAACCGATCACCAACGCTACCCGTTAGCACGTTCTTCTCCGATTGGTCGCAATTTGCTATTAATATCTCGTTAAATAAAACTCAGCAACTGTTTTCGACGAGGAAAGACCTCCTTCAAATAATCCCAGGCATCACGCTCTTAATGAATCACCACTATTTATGGGACTTCCTGTACACTCTCTTAACCAGATAACTAACTGATAACAGGTTCCGTGCAACTAAAATTGTCACGATAACAACTATTTAGCTCATTCTTTCGAAAATAAATAAAAGAACCCCATATATTTATACATACAGATAAGTTTGACGTCACAAAAAGGACACAAGCCTTCCCCCTCTTTAACGCAAAGCTTACTTACATTCATTTTTAATTCGACCAAAGTTATTGGAAAAGAACGTAGTCGCAAATTGAACCCGAATCTTCGAATATCTCGAATTTAACCTGCTGTCTCCTATCCATATATCCGAGATATTCGAGATATCAGTCATACAAATTTAATTCTCCATCGATGCACCGCACGTCCTCCGATTCACGGATATCGACCTACCGCGAAAGATTATATTTCGTTCACCGATAGAAATTCCGAATTTATTCCCGGCCTTGTGCAAAACGGTACCGCTTGGAAGAGTACCAACTATTGTCTCAAATATATTCCTATCGATAAAAACCAACGTCGCGAAACGAAACGACGTACATGTTTACGCAAACGTTGCGTTCGATGATAGCGTAGGTGTTTCAATGCGGTCCTTTAATCGCTATTTTACGGCGCTTTCAGGGAGTGGCAAATTGAATTTTGATTCATTCTACCGCGTGGCCTCGCATTTCCAAGAGGAAGACGACGAGGCTCTTCAGAAGGAGCTGAAAGAGGCTTTCAGGCTCTACGACAAGGAGGGCAATGGTTATATTCCCACGAGTTCTCTTCGCGAAATACTCGCTGCTTTGGATGATCAGATAACGCCAGACCAGATGGATGGAATGATCGCGGAAATTGACACCGATGGATCCGGCACAGTTGATTTCGACGGTAAGTTCGTTGTTTGGATATGTTGATGTTAATAGAGCCGCAACTTAAAAACGACGATACTCCTTATCTTAGCGGTGGTAATTGAATAGCTGAGTGGAAAAGGGATAATATTCGATAAATACGAAAAATAAACTGAGATAGGACATTAAAGGTTTTATATCAAAAAAATTATTAGTTATTATGATCTTATATTTTAGGAGATTAAAGGTTAGGTGCTAGACAGTGTATATTGTACAGAAAAGATTTTGATTAAAAGAAAGCTTAAAGAAATAAACAGTTTTTTTAATTTCTCGAAATATGAGTGTCGAGGAATATTATTCTTTTTCCACTCGTGTCAGCAATTCAATTTTGTATCGCATTATATATGAATAGCAAATTTTGCAGTAGTGTTCCGTAACGTGAAGTGGGTCGTCGTTTACATAGATATTCCCAAACGAATAAATCGTCCTCGGTTTTTCTCGCAAATTGTATTTATATCGAATCGTGTAATTGTTACATCTCAGCAACTGATTACCGTAACGTAAAATCTATAGAGTCTGTCATATAATTCGCGGTTTGATCCCGCTAAGGAAGAATTCAATTACGGACTATTCACCGTTCTTCGGTAAACATCCCGCTCGCCTTTGAATTATCCGCGAGTGAATTGCCCACGAGTGAATTCCGCGTGGATGAATCGTTCGTCGGATTATTGCCCGTTAAAGTATTGTCTGTCAGTTGATTGCCGGTGGCTCTATTGCCTATCAGTGAACTATCCGTCGGTGTATCGGCCGTCAATAAATCGGTCTTCGATTTATTGCCCCTCGATGCGTTGCCCCTCGGTGAATTGCCCGTCGGTGGATTGTCCACGAATGATCTGTTCGCTAGTCTATTGCCCGACAGTGAATTATCCGTTGATTTATTGCTCGTCGGTGAATTATCTGTCGCTCCGTTATGCGTCAGCGAATTGTCCGTCATCCTATTAACCGTTGATGAATTATCCGTCACCCAGTTACTCGGTAGCGAATTAACCACCAGTAAATCGTGGGCAGACAATTATTCTCCATCCGTAAAATATCATTCACCGGCGAGATATAACAATGATACGATATAATAATATAGTTTTGAAGATCGAGACAAAATCGATTTATTACATTTATCTAAAAATCTGTGTAATCAAGTACCAACTTGATCACTCTCTTAGTCTAAACAAAGAACAATTATAAAAATTGTACTTCGGAAGATCCTTCAAACGTAACAAATATCATTTCTAAAATTTCGTAAAGGCGATCTTTCTAAAACAGGTGCTCGATTACCTTGCCCCGCGTAATGCGTAAAATCTAAAGTAACATGTTTGTAATGGTTATTGCCGTCCCAATTTTTATTAACTACGTTTTATCGGATAGAACCGTATTTTAAAAATAGGTGGCATATATGCGTTGATAGATAAAACAAAATATTAAGAGACAAGGCCTTGCCTCGGGCCAAGTACAAGTTTATCATTGTATGTAAAGAATCTTTTTCATTTCATTCAATAAAATTCAATTCCACCGTTTTATTATTTGGCGCGTTCTACGGGAAATCGCGTTATACGAAAACAGTAGCCGCGATATCTCTGGCGCGTTATACATTCGAGTCTACTCGCAATTACGGAGAGGTACTTTTAGAAGCAACGCGAGTAAATAAAAGAATAGCGATCGGCTACGGGAGGTCTCTTGATGCTACTTTTCTATCCATGTACCTCATTACGCTATACGTTATGACTCCCCCTGAGAGCTTGATTAAACCTCGAACGTCTTAATACCAGCCTTTCAAAGGTCTTTTCAAAAAATACTTGGGCGGTCGGGGGGTTATACGAAGGGGCAAGGATACGACCTACTTGCTTCCCAGGAAGAATATCTGTCGTAGTGCACATGCGAGATAGTAAGCGGATATCTCGTGATGATCTTCCGGATTATTTCTTTTTATCGTACGGCATAGATGTGAAGTGGAAAAAAAATGTACGAAGCGCTGGACGGAGAATACGAGGATCGTCGTGTTCGCTGTTACGCGCGTAATATTATCTCAAAAGTGTCCATTTTCATTGCGCGCAATGCATGGTGGATATGATGCGTGACGATTTATACGAGTGTTTTATACGATTTTATACGATTATTCTTACGTTAACAGTGACGGTGCCAGCGAACAGTTAACAGCGCGTAATATTCCTTCGATAGCGTGTGTTCTTGTTTCGTAGAGTTCGTGGATATGATAACTGGTGCTAAAGTTTCACGCGTTTATATTTGTATTCATTGTTACTCGCGCATGATACTTTTTCAATGAGGTCCATTTTTGTTTCATATATTTCATGGGGATGATGACGGGTGATTATGGTTGATACGGTGATCCTCCTCGTATTCACTGTTATGCGCGCATAATATTTTTGCAATGATGTTCATACTTATTTCACACAGTTCACGGTGGTTACAACGGGTGATGAAGTTTAATGCGAGCATCCTCGTATTCGCTGTTACGCGTAATATCCTTTCAATGGCGTCTATTCTTGTTTCATAGATTTCACGGGGATGATGACGGGTGATTAAAATTCATCCGAGGATTCTCGTATTCACTTTGTTACGCGCGCATACTATTCTCTCAATGGCGTTCACTTTTTATTTTACAGAGTTCATGGAGATGATGACGGGTGATTAAGTTTCCCTTTGGGCGGTTTCCACGGTTAACAGGAATGCCGTTTCGAAGAGACCACGTATCACGGGCATTTTGTTTCTACGTTCATTTTAATTAATCTCGTTGATGGACAGCGACTTTCCCAGGAAACTGCAATTCCAGGAGGGTAGTCGGGATGTACATTATTCATTTTTGCCGGGTACAGGAAACGCTGCGAGAACAATCGACGAGATTGCAACGAGCTTCGTTGACTGGAATATTTATTTGCATATTTCCCGATCTAATTAAGTATTCCATTAAATATCGTTTTAATTAACACGCGTGTTTTTATTCGAACTACCAATACGTATCGATTGTTCCCCGAGTTTGGATTAAGCGTTACACGTTCCCGACTAATGGCATCGCGACGACAGTGACGTAACGCGAGTGCCATAAGTTACGTGCGGCGATCGATAGTTGCGTGATGAATCGACATCGATCGCGAGCTTACGCGAGCCCTTATCGGCCTGAAATTAACCGGTCTCGGAGGGTTGCGTTTCTTATCAGTGATAAAAAAAACGGGGAAGACGCAAATGAATCGTAAAATTGATCGGGGGGACCGTGTCTAATTGATCGAATTCGAAATAAAAAAATATGCAATTGGATTGAGCGTTCTCAATTACATGGATTGGGTAGAACATCCAATTGGTGGTAACGCGATTGTGATTGACGTTCTCTCATTATACACACATACTGGAGCGTTCAATTTTACCTGAACGTTTATATTACTAGCTTGGATTTATATTATTGATAAGAATCGAAGATATACGGCCGACATAAACATAATTCTATGAATGAGGCAAAACAGTAGAAATTATCTTTCGAACTCCGCAAAGCCCGTGGCTTGCGATTTAAAAAAAAAATGAGTATCTAAACAAATATTTTCAAATATCAAAGTTGATTAAAACCAAATACAGGGATGAACTCTGGATATAAAATCAATAAAAAGAGTTCATAGAGTTTGATATATGCTCTGTTTAACCTCGTTTCCGGGTTATAGCCATTTTCGTGCCCAGTAATTCTTCCATCAAATAGAACTATTATTTCTAATGCCATGAAACCGCTTATAAAGAACACTTGCTATCTCATGCACGACCTTGCAGACTATTCTGTAAACACTATCGCATACGGCTCTATGAGTCGTTTCAAGCGTTACGCGGATTTGTGGAAAGTCTATTCTTTACTGTACAGCCGTCGATAACGTTGCAATGCCCTTCCGACGTGGCATACAAGTATGTACAAGATTAAACTGCATAGTAGCCATTTTGAATAGTGTTCTGAAAATAGTTCGTGCAACATAAACATGGCTTTAACTTGGAAGCAAACTTTGACAGGACATAGTTAAATCATTTTTTTACATTGCTTTTAAATTGCGTTTTAGCTCTTATGTGGTGACCACGGGTTACAAAACATCTTACAAATAAAGACGATATATAGATTAACAAAAATTGTGTCAACTGCCTCGAGCGATACTCATTTTTGTCAACCACAAATTTAATATGTCGTTGCATTTCTATAATCAGCTAATCGGGATGCGATATTTCTAAACATCACCAGGAGATGGAGATATTCCAACTTAGTTCCCTTCGAAAGTGCGTTATAAAAGGTCTAAATTCATTAATTAGAAACATTCCTTCCCAGTTCACCAACATTGTTTAATGCGATAGTCGAACATGTCAATTATACGTTCAATTTGGTAAGTTAGTCAAGTCTAACCTGAAAAACGTTGTATGCTCTACCCTAGTCTTTCTTCCCATACAGGTGGAAACACTCTGCCCGCAAGAGTAATTATTCTCGTTAAGGATGTAACAATTCAATAATAGTTCCTCGAATTTCAAAACGGATCGAGTAATTTGGAAACTCGATTTCTTACCTAACCCAATTACATTTGCCGAGAGAAGGGGGGAGGGTTGCGTGGATTGCATCTTCCCTCCAAGAGTGATCGATAAATTACAGACGCCACGGAGAAAATTGTACGGGATATTAATCAAGGATTTCTGGCGAACATAACGCTGAGCGTGCTGGGGAGCCTCGTGCTCGAATTCCGTGAAGGCCACTTATTCGATCAACGGACATCGACTCCCGCCGGGCGTGCAAGCTAGCTTTGTACTTTATAGTTTGACAGTTTGCATATAAAAGAGAGATTATCGGGGTTATAGGCGACTGGGATGTCTAAGGTAGTTGTTCGATGTAACGGTACCGACCATATTCACGTTTAACGTTAAGTTATTATTAGCCTAGAAACTCTTCGAAACCTCTTATCACTCGATTTCCCGGAAATGCCAATTGTTCATTGTTTCTCTGTAGATCGTTAGCCTTCGGACATTACGGTAGAGGCATGTAATCTCCAATTGATGAACATCAACTTCAATGTTCTGGCCGGTACAAGAGGTGGCATATTTACTTGTATCTAGTAGATTGATAGAAGCCGTAATACCAATTGTTCATCATATCTATGTTAATTAATAACCTACGGGCATTACGATGCCGACACTTAATGACTGACATCTAATTTTCAATCGATGCACATCAACTTCAATAATCCGGTAGGTGCATGGGGTGGTGAGACATTCAGACTAGTAGATGCACAGACAATGCTATTGTTTATTTCGTATAAACTTTGGACTATGATTCTTTTTCTATGCTACGTCTTAGTATCGGATTTGAAGAATGCAGAGCAGACTTCTTTACAAAGAAACAAACACAATTACGCGAGTGGTGTATTTGTTAACACCAGAGCTTCAAGTATGAACGACAAAACCTAAGATTGCCCAGCTGGTTTAGCATGGTCTTAGTGATTTATCAAAGTTTGAAACTGTTTCGTAAGACCCAATATAATGTTTGCGAGGAATTAGTAATCGTTTACAAGACCCTGTATAACTCTGCAGACCCTGTATATTGACTAGTTACGTCTCACGCGAAGGCCAATATTTCAATCTACGCCTAAATTACTTAGGCAATAATAAGTAAAGCAGGCAACTTTAAGTTTGCTCACAGTACGAGATTTAAAACTAACGCTCACGTAACACGCCAGAGGGGCGATTTTAGCACCCTCTTTTCCCCAAGGCTGACGGTTTACGATGCTCCTCTTCATTCTCATTTTTCCCACATTGTGAATAGTTTGATATCTAACCTGGTAACCCCATAACGTGCGGGAACTCTCAGTAGTAACGGTAAAACGCGCGTCAGACGGCATCGTTAAGAATGAAAGAGCAGTTACCGTCTATCGCTCTTGTATCTTCAAAGTCGAGGAAACATACGCCATGGAATGAATACGAAAGAGAGGGAGAGAGAGAGAGAGAGAGAGAGAGAAGAGTAAGAGAGAAGTCGCCGCCACTTTCCGGGAGTCCCCAGAAACACCCCCAAAGCACTCCACATCTCCATGCTCTGCCCCTGTATCTTCAACCCCCGCGCCATGCCACTTCCCCTCCTCTCCTATCTTCCTTCCTTCCTCCTCTTCCCTTCTCTCCTCTCCTCTCTTCGGCTCCGCGAGCCATGGCTATGGATCCTCCCGGCCCCGGCCGGTTCACCCACTCAAGTTTTGTCCGACTGTTTGCGAGCGAGACCCGGAAGCCGCTTCTGAAGGATCAATAATTGGGGCAGACTGCAACCGCCCTTGAAAAGCTATACCCCCAACGGAGAGAGACAGAGGGGGGTGAGAGAACAGGAGTAGAAAAGCGAGACATGGAGAACCGATGGGAAACTGTCGATTGGTAGATGTCATAAAAAATGCATGTGTCGATAGGTGGATTTGAAAGGACGATCAAAGTACGACGGGGGTAGACGTTTCCGGAGATGATTCTGGTTGGTCGGTGGCGTGGGCTGACCCGATTGCCACGGCGATTCAATCTCGGTGATTTTGGGGGCGGCTCTATCGCTCTCTCTCTCTCTCTCTCTCTCTCTCTATCTCTATCTCTCTCCTTCTATCACTATCTCTATTCGAGTTCTCGTAGGATGATGAGAAATGTATTTGAACGTGTTTTATTTGGATATACACGATGGCGCGGGGTTCTCGTTATACCGCGCTGCGAGCGGAACGGTATAGTTTACATGAAAGAGCGATTACAATGGTGACCTGGATTCCTTGGATTTATACACCCTGGGTGACATTATGTTCAGCTTTCCCCGTCTTTGCTTCGAATGCGTGCTAAATGCGGCGGGAATCTCTCGGTTTTCGTTTCAAATGGATTCGTATTTACACGACAGCGGTTCTCAAACTTTGTTATCGCGAATCCAAAGCCACAAATCCATCGATGTGTAACATACAGTCTGAGCGAATGCATAACAAATCGTTTGCGTCAGTCACATAATTATTTTAGTTTGGAGTGAAAGTGCTGTAGGAATAGTTAATGACGAGCTTACTACCGATGGACTTCACTCTGGGAAATTCAAGTGAAGGGAACAAAATTCTCGAACGAGAAATCGGGTCTCTACTTGGGAATAAAAAGTCGGGAGACAAAAGAACTTAACGCGTGAGCAACCGTCGTTCCGATGAGTGAGTCCCGTGGGTTGCGAGCGATTAAATCGTATCCAGGGATTGATGTGTGTCGACGTGAGTGACAGATATCCAATATATTCCCTGGGGGGAAAGACAGTTCAGTGAGGATCGAGACTAGAGCAGGTGCCACCTCATGGATACATCCCCGTCTGACAAAATCACTCTGAAAACTGTGCAACGTCGAAAAGCCTCAAAGTGCCTACGGAAAATATGCCGGAAAATCCGAGAATCGATATGCAATGGACTATTATTGAAATGTTACACCTTCGGCGAAAGCAATTAATCACAGGCAACGGAATATCTTTATTTTTATCGGAACAAACATTATCCGTGTAATGGAGAAGTGGAAAAAAGGTGGCAGGATATCCGGCGATTGACATTCGGTGCAGTATAATTATTTATATTTCGAACAATGGTGCGTTTTGGGCGTGATCGATTAATCATCCCGAACAAAATAATTTTATTTTCGCAGAGACACATTTTGTCCGAGTCATTTCACCCTGGGGAAAACTCGAACAACAATAAACTACATTTTTTGTACCGTAAACGTATATTAAAATAAATTCCGCGGTGATACGAAGGATCGTTGGTCGAGTAGAAACGCCCTGTAGAAACGATCAGACCGGATCAATCCCCTTAGAAAAGTTCTCACAAAAAGATCTGATCCGTATAATCCGACCCGGGGAAAAAAACCCAACTCGCGATAAAAGAATATTTTTGCATCGATATCGAAAATTGAAATAAATTCTCCGATACTACTAACGATCGTTAATCGAGCGGAAGCGCCACGTAACAATTGCGTCTCGATAATATATTTCTCGGGAAAGAATTTGAACCGTACAATCCGACCCCGAACAAACTCAGTTTGCAATAAATTAAACTTCAAAGCATAAGCAGTACATATTCCCGAGTAACGTAAAGGATTATCAATCGAAAGGAATTTTGCTGGTATAAAAAATTCAGCCATTAAATGTCGACAAATATTTATCTACACGATTCAACACCGAGAAAATTCGAAACATCGATAACCGTCATTTTTCGCATGACAGTCGAACGTTGAAATAAATTACTCGCTAATAGGAACGATCGTCGGCCAAGTAAAAGCGTCCCGCGATATTCAGACCACGGGATCTTGCCCTTGGAATGTGTCACTGCACTGGCGGGTCTACAAACGGTTGGAACCAATTAATAATTAACGCAACCACCACGACAACACCGTCGAGGAATCCGAGGGGTAGCGGCCACGTTTATCGATCGCCCTTCTCGACCCGAACCATCCTCAACTCCAAACCACTACCCTTCCCCACTACGTTCAGAGTTCTCTCGCCGTCTCTCCCTCTTTATTGCTTTTATATCCAACGACTACTCGTCAGAAGGGTGCTCTAAACGAGGGCCTAGGATGCCATTCACCCGTACTTTCTTCGCTTAATCTACGACGCGACGAGACCCTCCGTGACGTTTGTTCCCGAAAAAGGCACTTTGTCCCGAAATGAATTCGAAGTGTCCTCTCTCGTCGGGCACGACGAGGCCGTGCTCGTATATTTTATCGCGTGAAAGGAATTCATTGCTCTCTTCGCTTTCAGGAAGCTATAGATCACGTGACCGCGAACCGGACGCGAATGGGACTCGGAAACGTAACGAGAAATATCGATGGGGCATGACTGGAGAATGTTCCTGCGTCCTCAGCGTCGCGTTGACATTCTCGCGAATGCTAATCGCAGTTTGTTTCGTATAATTCATTGTAATCGCTGTCGTGTTTGGAATCTGATATCGTCGCACAAACTCGGTTCCGAATTATTGATATTCGGAAGTTTAACACATTCGACGATACTACCATTTTGCCCAAAGACTTCCGAAAGGTATGAAGGAAAATTCTTCTTTCGTAGAAATGAAAGCTTATTGCTGTAGATGTGTTAATTTGTTCTTTCCGGAAAAGATACAAGGTCTGGCCTCGCGTACTTGTACTTGGCTCGAGACAAGACCTTGTCCCTTGATTACCATAAAACCACTGTTAACGATGTTATTAATATTTAGTGCCATAAATAATTACTGGTATCCTGACACAGAACTGTTCTAGAGTAGAAGTGATAAGTACAGATAAGCTTTTACGCTACAAGAACGATATAAGATTCATCCATCTCGAGGCGCAAAACTCATCTGTATTAATTTATAGTAATTAACGCGAACACCCTGTGTGTTAATAGATTGTTTAACAGCAATATCACTTGCTGGCATCAAATGTCTCAATAATCCATCAAGATATACAGGTGATATCCAAAAAAAATCACTCACCATGAAACTAAAGAGCCAGTATTCAATTTTCAATTAATAATTCAAATGATATTCAAAACGTATATACGATATCACTCCGTCGTTCGCATTGCAGTCCAGTAACTTAAACATAATTAAAATACAAACTCCCGTCGTATCGCTTCGGGCGAACGAAACGATGGCTGAAAGTCGGGAGAAAAATAAATTATTACGCAAGACCGACCCCTCTTCGAGGAGACGAAGAAGACGTAGCGCCAGATGAAAAGAGGCGGGTAATTCAAAAAATCCACGCCCCCGGTTTCTTCGTCTCGTGTCATCAGTCTTTTGAAAATTTTTCCACGGCGTAATTGCACCGAAGTAATTAACGGGGGAATACAGGGACGCCTGTGGTGAGGCGATCCGTTTTCCTTTTTTTTTTTATTTCCTTTTTCTCGTGCCCCAAATCCCACGCTCGTCCGAGATTTTCAGCCCCCGCGGGCTAACCTCTGATATTAAAGGGTTTCCATTTCCGGGATTAGCATATACCCCGCGACGCATAAATAACATAGTTTATACGGCCGCGATTCGGTTTCTCGATGGCGAATCGAGGATCACGGCGACGGGAAGTCTGAGAAGCTGATGCGTCGCTTTTTCAGTTTCTTCCGCAGTTAGTTGGAGGTGCGTCCACGGTAAAGAGGATTCGCGTTCGTCGAGTACTTACTTTCGTCCTTGCCTAAAGAATCTCTGCGAATTGTGTCGAGGGGTGTTAAGGGGGATAGGGGGGCGGTGGGAGGGGGCGAAGAAAAGAAAGAGAGGGGGTATTAAGAAAAGAAGTGTGCAGACGAGAGACAACCTAATGTAAGAGACAGACATGTAAGAGATAAAGGTCATGCAATTTCTACGAGCTCGTGTCATTAGTGAAGAGTTCCCTAATGGAAGGTGTGCGTGTGTGGCATGCCACATTCAACATTCCTGTAGGTTTTGGTCGAGAGAGAAGAGAACATATCGTATCAGCATGCATGTACCATATGCAAAAGTTTCACGCCAGGTCATCAAAAACCGTACGCATGAGTAACCAAGGTTCTGACGTCACTCTTGGATGTTCTCCACGTCAAATAACAAATGTAACTTTCAATTACGTTCACTCAAAGCTTTTAACGACGATATCTTGTAATATTCCTTACTCTGAAATGCTTGAATGTAATTGCGGTTCATCAATCAGGAATGAAATTTTTGATTCTTAGAAGTACATTTGAATATTGTATAACTGATTGCATAAAACTCCTTTTAAAATGAAGATCTTGCAAACGTCTTTTAAATTCTTCTCTTTTCTACAGAATCGCTATGGTTTTATGAATACTTATCCATAGAAAAGTTTAGGTCCATCATAAATTCAACAATAGTTCGAGCGATTAGAATTTAAAATAAGATACTCCTCAGGACTTCGAGTGATCGCAAATCAATTTAACCAAATTGCATTTATTATTAGACAAGGACCAACGTCTAACTTTTACGCATACGTATGAACCCCGATGACTGACGCAGAACGGCCCATACGCGTCCGTGTGTACACCACTAGTTGGGATTGTGTTCCTTTTGGTTTTGTGGATCTGTGTTGAGAAAAAAAGGCAATATGTACTGTCGCAGCCTACTTTTGTTTCTCGAACTGCCCCTCGTATAAAAGCATTCGAAATTATCGTATCCCGAGAGGAGTCGCGCGCTCGCTCATCTCACTCTCGTCCCGTCACTCATGAAATCGGTAGTACAATCTGTTTACCCAAGAATCACCAAGTAAGAACAAACGAGATAAATGCGCGTGCTCTACGCATCTACGCAACGAGGCAAATATAATATGGTGTCTAGTAACTCTAAGTGTCTAGCTATGTCCAGCTACATTAGCTAGTATACTAATCTCTTTAGCTATATGTGGATTATGTCATCTTGGTATGTACCTGGCTCAGGCTTCTAAAGCTACTTGTACTGGCGCTGCGGGCCTGCAAACACAAGTACAGTACAGGTCACCAATCACCACAACACTGCAGTTGGAAAAGTACAAATAGAGAATATCGTATTGAATATAGATACATAGAGTAAGTGGTTAACGACTAACACGGGCACGTAGTAGTCTGGGGTAAGAGAGTAGGGATAGAGTATGCTTTTGGCAATCTGTGAGACAAAGAGAATACTTAAGTGTACATACATACGTACAGGGTATCCCATAAACGATGGTAGTCCATTATCGCGTTGATCGACGCGCCACCTACATTTGGATGACACGCGTGACATAGCAATAAGTCTGATACCATTGTTAATCAAATTCATATTCCTTAACTATAGTACTGAAACACGCGTGTCACACAAATGTGGGTGACGTAGGTATTGACGTGTTAAAGACGCCGGGGATAATTCCAAGCAGGTTTTTCCTTATCGAAAAATCCGAAGGGTCTTAGTTAACGAGATATTCAAAAAAAATCGAGAGCTAATCACAGAGAGATGGGGTAGTTGGCAACGGTAGCTATTGGCGGGAGCTTCGACGCGTTTACCCGGTAACCAATTTCCTGCGCTAGCGGTTCCCGCGTTCTTCTGCGATTGGCTGGCGTATTCGGTTAATATCTTGTTAAGGGGATTCACCAGCGATCGTTTTGCAAGGTTTACGCAATGTATTATCAAGTCGTAATTCTTTACCGATTTTCATTAACAAGGGCTCGATAACAGATGATCACGGGAACGTGATATTTCTGATTTATTATAAAATGTTTCTTTCCATGTAAAAGACACAAGATAACCTCGAACTTTAGCAATTTTAAAATTCGCTGTTTTCTAGAAGCAAAAGATTCTATAAAACTTCTGAAAAATCACGTTCCCGTAATGATTTTTTATGTTTCAAACGAGACTTCGTTCAGCAAATTCGGCCGAGAATTGTGGCCTGCAAAAGACATGGGGTACATTTTTTGCGAAACGATGAGGGGTGGTGAACACCTTTAACGGAAACATAATCAACAACTTGGATGAGGTAAAATCTGCTTGGAATTATCTCAGATATCACACCTCTAACGGAGTGCCACCATTTATGGGACACCCTGTATAACCGAATGTATTATGTATGGGTAACTGGAGAAAACTCGGCTAAGTTCGCGATCCCTAAGATATTCCAGATAATTCCGTCACTGTGGAATCTTTTTGAACAACTTCCGTTGAGTGAAAAATTAATGTAGATTACCTTCGTAGCACGAGCAATTTACAAATATTGTCAACCGTTTGTATCAATTTTTAATTACATTATATATAACTATAATTATGCCTACGGATTAACTTTATTTTAGAACTCGGAAAATCGACCTATCTTGCGATTTGAGGCGTATGCGTATTTACATAATTGCAACATAACTAAAAGTAAATGGAAAGGATCGTTTTTATTCATATATGCACAGTTGTTTTCAATTTCTACGCAAAACTCAGCGAAAGATTCTCAGTGTAATGAAATTAACTGTACCACAAACTTAACCGAGTTATCCCTGTGTGTATATATGTATACATATTTTATCAGTATACTTGTATACACCCGTAGTTTCCGCGCATATACATATGTACACCTATACATGTGCTTCGTTCGTATGAGGAAACAGTCGTGATAGCTAGGGAGAAAATAGAATTGTTGTTAATGCAAATCTTTGAATAGCGTAGCAGCACGGAAAGCCTTTCCGCGATTAATGGAAACCTAAAAAAAACTTTTATGAAGCTCTATCGGTTTGGTAAATGTCAAAGACTCCGACAGTTACGCGCTACCAACAATATTTATATATTTTGAAAACTTTGGTATAAAAAAAACTCAACGATAATATGTAATAATTTTGGTAATACGATGTTCTGACTTTCTTTAATGTATCAAATCTACATGTTTTTTCATTTCTACGAAAATTTTTGAAAATGGTTCTCGGTGTCCCGGTATTAACCTTATCGTGAACGTAACTGAGTTTCCCTTGCTTTTCGTTCCATTTTCCACGGTTACGTGGAAACGTTTATCAAAGCGCAAAGACTTTCCTCGCTGACACGGCAGATAGTACGTGAACTGAGCTCGTGAAATTTGTTTCATCCGTAGTATAGAAGTATCGTGGAGAGACAGCGTATTAATAGCGGTGCACATTGAACATATATACGATAGCATAGCGTGAGTTTCTCAGTGTTGGCGAGTTACGAGGCCAGTTTTCGTGTCTCTCGCGCACACACACATACACAATTCCATGTGATAGGTTCGTTTTTCTGTACAATTAAAGCGTTCACGGGAAAGCGGAAAAAGACAGTACCTCGCGGTATAGTGGAAAGCCAAAAAAAATGGTAGAATAAAAAATTCTTGTCGATTCTCTTTGCAACTTGTATTAATTGCCACTCGTACCGCAGTTTCGTAAACTCTTCCGCTACGCTCACGTTGTCCGCATGAATCCCGATCCTTTATGCTGCCGCATTCGCTTCACCCTTTTCTCCTGTAGTCGATCGACGTGCCAAGGGTATTCAAAAAGTTCCGGGACAAATAATATAATACTGTGATCGATGCAGTCGTGCTATCGTTGTGATCTAAATTACATTATCGCATTACATAATTACATTATTCCTAACAAGCCACGAAATGTCTCAACGCAGACTCGAAGTCGATATCCTATCTTGGTATCGGAACGGGTTTAATTCGTTTGGCACTTCGGTACATCTGAAATTGCTCAACGTCAATAGGTTTCTAGAACAAGCCCGTTCAAGTCCTTCGCCGTTTAGACTGAACGAAACAAAACGCAAGGCAGTAGGATCGGGAAGGGTAGTCGGTGAAGGTTCAATTGAATGGGTATTTGCTGTGCTTAGCGGCTCTGGAGAGGGTAAATGGCCCTTCACTTGGTAAACTGGACAAAAACTTGAACAGTCGGTTGAATACAGGGTGTCCCGTAAATAGTGGTAGTCGGCTAAAAAACGCGATACCCGGGATAATTCCAAGCAAGTTTTTCCTTATCGACAATATCCGAAGCGTCTTAGTTAACGCGATATTAATGAACATCGGGAGCCAATCGGAAAAGGACGCGGCAGCTAGCGGCGCTAGCTATTGGCGCGCGCTTAGACTCGTCTACCCGATAACCAATCATCGACGTTACCCGTCTGCCGCGTTTTTCGCTAATTGGTCGTCGTGTTCCGTTAATATCTCGTTAACTAAAGACTAATCAACGTTTTCGATGAGAAAAAACCTGCTTGGAATTGTCCCAGGTATCACAGCTTAAAGGAACTATCAGTATTTATGGGACACCTTGTACACGCAGAATGACGGCCATTTTCGACTGAATTTTATGGCATCCCGAGTCGTTGAAACATTTTTGAGTAATTTGAAGATTCGAAATACGTGACACGTTAATTGATAATGATCCGCGTTCATTGAATTCGGATCTAATCTAAAATGATGTGACAGTTTGCCCAATATTTGTAAAAGTCCGCCAATGTTGGATATTACTTGGGCTAATACACTTTAATGAACATTCTCATTGTAAACTAGACGTCAAGATACGTCATCGATATAAATTGTTCCAGAGCAATGTGAACCGAATCTATAAACTGTAATGTTGGTAAAATTTCGCGCACTAATGGGGGCCCATTCTGGATAGACATAGGTCCAAGATCACTCTCCAATATCGTCTCAATATCGAACACAATATCGAGAAAAGAAACATTTTACGTTTACTCAACAACGTTTAACAAAAATTGGACCACCTAAACTCCCAGAATACACCCAATCGCAGCCGGACTTGATATTTCACTAGGGATGATGAGCCACACGAACAAATTATGTCCACTTTAAACAGAGATAAGATATCGACCCCATACACGCGTTCCAACATTTAAAGGAACGCGAAAAACAAGGGCAGTCGTAAATCATAACGATAACGCGCTTAGACAAATCGCAATATTTTTTGTTCCAGAACATCCTGAACAGCACTGGCGTACCTTACCTGCCGTTACTCCTAATTGGGCCAATTAAATTGATCGCCTGCCCCATACCCAACTCCTCCTCCCACGTTACATTCCGTATCCTCGTATGCTCGTAATTGTCCGTTACTTCGTACTTGCTTCGGAACGATGTAAATGAGCGGGACGTTAAATATATAGGTCAACCGGGATGCACGGGTATATCTACACGCAGTTTCCGCGTTTGCACGAGAGCACGGAGAGGAAAGACGCCGTCGAGTGGTGGGAGAAGAAAAGTGAACTTTTTTCTCTCAGCGCTGCAACTTAGTAGGTTCTTTTCGCTCGAGGGGCTCTTCGGTGTAGCATTGTCGTTCTAATTGGGTCCACGGCGGCTTCGTTTGCAGACATAACGAGGCGACAACGCGGGAACTGCGCGAAAGTCTTAATCCACGAAGATCGTCGTTTGTGGAAAGGAAATCGTGTTCTGTCTTTGGACCGTAACGTGAAATGAATTAGCTTAACGAAATTGCTAGGCTTGGCGGAATTAGGCACGAAGCGCATTAACTTTATGTGCGTTCCGATTTAAAGAACAATCAAATTTGTTTCCTCGGTACCTTTCTCCGGACACCGAACCGTTAAGCGACACGACAAAGACTTTAATTCTAAACACGGCGATTTAATTAAAAATGTTTTTATACCATTTTTGCCAAACTGTTATTTTCATAGATATGCTGTCCGTAGCGTGATAGATCTTTGATACATTCGCTTTTGGCAGGAAGCTATTGAACGCACTGCATTCCCTGTTCTTTAAAACGCACATTGCCATGGATGTGGTTTACAATTACATTAATTCGATTGGTGTTTAAGCGTTACATTATCCAGATACAATCATTTTACACGATGCTTCTCGTAACATCTGTTTTTCGACCAATTTATCGATTTCCCCTGATTCGTTTTTGTTTCAAACGAACTGCCGCGCACGCTGATGAACTTCAAAAACGCGGAATTAGAGATGCTTTTCAGCGGCACAATCCAATCGAGACAAGCATTGCCGATCAAAGAGCAATTACTCGAATCTCTTTTCGAGTTACTTCGATCAAAAGTTCTGATAAAAGGGCTCCGACGTATTTGCTATTCCCTGGGAATAAAGAGGAACGTTCGAAATGGAATGCTTCCAGATCGATTTCTATCTAAAACCGATAATCGGTATGCTAATTACTATTTACACGGTCTCAGGGAATTTCAGCAACAATCTACGAATCATATTTGCATGAATTGATTGGTAACGTAAGAGAATCTCTGGAAAGTTTAGAATACTAATAAATTACGGAAAATTTTGTGGTATTAGAATCCTTTTCAAAATTTGATGTTCAATTGACTGTAATTGTAATTGATTTCCTATTATCCGTGTGTAAATTTTCTGGTGCCTCGAGAGAGAAAACCTTATCTATATCTATCTATAGAAATACATCCCTTAAACAATTTTTGGATTCCCGAAACTTCTAAGCGTAACGGAATTTTTTCTCCGCCGAATGCATATGTAATTTGGTAACCACAAATGAAGATTCGTAAATAATAGAGATACATATTTAAATTAATACATAAATGCAGATTTATATAGATTTATATAAAGAAACATGAATAATTACAAATCAATCCCGATAAATATAAACGAGCATTGTGACACATACTTTGATATACATATGTATACAAAATTTGCTTTCGCATAACGCAAAATTTATGTGAATATATTCTAGCTGATACAAATTTCTCTCGAGACGATTCTAATATCACCAAATTATAAACTTGATATTAGGAATTACTATCGCGAGCTGCATAACATTTACCAAAGCACCATTGTTCCGCACTTGCAGCTTTGTTAAGTATAACTTTTGCATTACTAAAGTACCTCGGAATATTTATAATTAAAGGTTTACGACGAGATTCTAGGTGGGGATTGTAAAGTTCATGGCAAAGGGACAGCTTGGAAATCTGCGTCCTGCTTTCTGAATCTTTCATGACGTCTTTAAGTTGCTTTGACAGTGTTTTAAGCTAATTTCACGAGGTCTGCTGTAAGGTCCGTTTATTATGGCGCCCTGTTTATGACGATTCCACTTCGGTATGCACAGCAAAAGAAACGAGCGAAAGAAGTGCGGTATAAAACAAACCGCGTGACTCCTCCAGAATTTTACGGGTACCTGAGAAAGTTTACCTTCGCTCTTACTAATGAGACTAGACGTTTGAAAATCTCGCGTTTGGATGACTTTCATTTGTAAATTGTTAGAGCGATAAAAATAGTTTAGTAAACTGAAAATATAGGAGGAGAAGCTTTTATAGTACGAGTTTGCTGAATCTTTTAAATTTATATTCTTTATTTTGACATTTGGCAGAAACGTAGCATCTGAAATTATTTTGACTATACATTTTTTATTCGATGCGATATACCTCGATAAAGCATCATCTTGAAATGAACGTAACATTTCTATTTTATCGCCAATATTTAAATTCTGTATTTTGACGTTCGAAAAAGTCTCGCGTGTCTATTATTTTTCACATACAGATTCACAGTTTCATAAAAAGCGACATTCAAATTTTACAAAAATATTGTACCTATCTCCATTAGTTTTGTACGCGTAATTTTATACTGGATAAAAAATATCTTGATAAACCGTCCAAAGTAAATTTAAGTAACTTATCTGTTTAACACTTTAAATTTTAATCCTACGTTTGGACATTCCGGAAAAATCTATCTGTGTTTCCTTCACCTACAAATTTACGGTTTCATGAAATACATTTTGATAAAATACATCGTACAATATGTATACGCAACGACACCACTAATCGACCGTTTACGTTTTCATGCGTTACAAAAATTTAGTATCACCGTTCATTATGTCTACAAATTTTCAACTCGATAAAAAACAGATTGATAAAACGTCCTTCTAAAATAAATTTGTGTAACATTTCTGTTTAATCCTCTAAATAAAAATCCTACGCTTCGACATCCCGGAAAAATCTAATATGTATCTCTATTTCTTTCATCTACAAATTTACGATTTCATAAAAAAACATCGTGGAATGAACGCAGCTACTCCTCTAATCGAGTTTCTACATTTTCACGTATTTCAAAAATTTAATATCCCCATTCGTTTCGTTTACAAATTTCCAATTCGATAAAAAAATATCTAGATAAAACATTATCTGAAAACAAGCATAACGTTTCTGTAATCTTCCGCATTGAAATCCTATATTTTCCTATATTTCCTATGATCCTATATTTTCAATCTGTTCTGTGAAAATGTTCAACTCTATAAGAAATATCTTCAGAAAAGGTCATCTTAAAATAAATGCACTCCCTATTTAATCCTCTGTATTAAACCTCTACATTTCGGTATTCCTAAAAAATTTGACATCCGTATTCCTCTCTTCCAAAAATATTCACTCTTACAAAATACATTTTAATAAAACATTTTTCACTTTCTTTAAATTTTCTTTAAACTCTAAACTTTCGCAAAATGCATTTGAATAAAAAAACAACGTTGTGAAGCGAACATAGCAACTCCTTTAACCGACACCCCGTAATTCCCTTCCCCTTCTTTCCCGCAGGTTACTATACGTAACTATCAATTAATAAAAGTCCTTCCCCATCAATTAATCGCTCATTAAGCCACGCAACCGTACTACTTTCGCGGTCTCTGTATGTACATACGTTTTTATCGTGTTACTTGCTTCCGAGGGATGTTCACGCAATTAATTCCGTCAATCACGATACCCCGCCGCGTAAATGATTCACAATGACCGTGCGCGCTTAATTTCACGGATAACGATCGTGTTAAATCCGTCGTGTCGAACGCGTTTCTCGTGTTTGTACGTGTACCTCGGGACTTTGCGTACGCTTCCTCGCGAAAACTCTGCCAAGCAACTCCGGTACTCGAAAGAAAGCAAGACGCGCATAGTTCCCACTATTGTGCAGAGAATTTTTCGAAACGTCGAGTCCAACAATAAGAGAAACAAGAGGAAAAAAAAATTCGTCGGCCTGACTATCGTCGCTATTGATTCTCGATAATGCTTACTCGTCTCAGCGAAATTCTCTCGTTGCGTAATTCGAAGGAACGGGGCTGTCAAACTTTCCTCTATTCGTACGATCGTGCGACGATCAAATCGTGGTGGTTTCTTGCCGAAGGATCGTTCGAATCGAAGCGCATGGATGAACCTGACTTTTCAAGAACCGAGTGGAAGACTGAAGAAGTGAGCGAGAGAGCGAGTGAAGACGGAGAAAGAATCAACCATCGCGGAAGCCCCGAACTCTAAAGCGTAGCTCAAGCTCGCGACGAAAAATTTATTTCCTTCGAAATCGATTACGACGTACAAAAATATGTCAACGAAAAGTGTGTCCTCGGAACAGTGGAAACGCATTTGTCGGTGTTAACGTTATACCGGTACGTTCTGTTTCGCGTGACTGTTTGTCACGATCGCTTCTAAGAAGAACGACCATTAAAGTTCTCGTCCAAACTGATGGTACGTTAAGTGCAAAGTAAAAAGACATAACACATTTTCACTTTCGAGATATGGTCGTTTAAGTTCCGAACACCAATTATTCTTGTTAGCAATGTTTCCTCGTTTTTTTTACGATGTAAGTATATATTTCTTTTGATTTCCATAGTATTCTGTATTCGTACGATTAACGAGGATAATACCTACTTAATAAACAAAATAGTAATGTTTTACGGACCACTTTAGACAAAACGAATCCATTATAATTCTAGATATATTTAGCTACAAAACTGTTTAAAAGTTAAAGTACACCAATAATTATGGAAGCTATTATCTTTTTTCAGAACCAATGCTTGAAAGTTTCTTACGAGGAAAGTATCGATAAAAGATCGTTAATGTAGAGGAGTAATTGAATCCTAAGCAACAGCTTTGCAATATTATCAATGACGATAACAAAAACTTAAAACATTAAAGAGGAAATTATCATTAAGGAGTGCCTCTATATTTATGCGACAGTGTTAAACAGTTTTTGCACTATACAATTATAATAAGTACATATATGAACTTTCGATAGTACCCCTGTTTTCGACGTCTGGAAGCGGAAATGTGTTCTTATTTATATTTAACGCAAAGATTACGGAATCGGACATTTCAAGGTGATTATATAGCGTGTCTCGTAATTAGCGTAACACCGGGAACTGGGGGGTAGCTGGGGTGAATCTGAACTACTTTTTCCTTGGTCAAAATGTTGGTCGTGCCTTCATTTTTGAATTATTAACGAAAAACACTGACGAACCAGAGCGCGTAAAACTCGCGCGCTCGACCGCGAGAGTGTTGTCTCTCGACCGTGGCGGCCGTGAACAAACGCATTGGCACAGCGTGGATATCGAGGGAAGCGTACAGCAAATGTTTCATCGTTTTAAATTAAGAATAACAAGACGACGTAACATTTGCCGTACGCTTTCCACGATGTCCATGCAGTGCTAGTGCGTTTGTTCACTGCTACGGTTGTTCACGCCATATTCATGGCGCCACCGCGTGGCCGCGAATGTAGAGAGTGGGCCCTAGGTTAGGTAGACGAGCAAGGGGGATGGGACACCTCGCCGCCGGGTCATCTCGCTGCCAAAATTAATACAGCGTGAATTGCACGTTGGCCGTATCAACTGAACGCCCGAATATTAATGCATAATTGGCACAGAAATACCGCGCTCATTGCAACATCCTTTCGGATAAATTACGAATAAGAAATTTATGTTTTTAGGAAAATTGAAATGTCTATGCAGAAAGTCATTGGTTTATACATAGTTGAATAATACTTTCTTTATCATTACGTTTACATTTTTTACAATTTATTTGTTGGTAGAATGATATTATATAATATCTGGCTTTATTTATATACAGTCGATCCACGCCAGATCGCTTATTTAAAATCTTCGAAATACTGATTTTGAGATATATCTATATAACACATATGTTAAGGAGGGAAGAGTGTTAAGCCACTTGAAATTTAAAAAAATTTTTTGTTTCAACTTCCGCAGAGTTACAAGACTGAAAAAATCGGAACACTTTATCTTCAAACATTTCTAGCCTCGAATTCGTTTCTCGTCGAATGATTTGCTTTCTTATGATAAATTCAGTAAGTTGAAAAAGTTAATATTTCCACTAATACTTCATAAAAAATAAAAAAAGTCGTTCATTTAACTGCCAGAGAGATCACCGAATATGATGAAAAAAATGATATTCCTGTAGCGTGGTTCAACGCGAACAGTTTACAAAAAAGAACAGATTTAAATCTCAAATAGTTTCTGGTTAATAGAACAAGTACTGTCGCCTCCACGGAATTACTAACTATTTCACCGTTTTATTTATTATCATTCGAACATTCTTAAAAGTTTCAACGTTGATTCGTAAACTGTTTCTTTTTATGCCTTTTTAACAAATAAATATTCCAATCGCGTCAAATGTGCCTACTACTTCAGAATCGGGATATTTTATAATTTAGAAAGACAAGATCCGAAAGTAGTTTTTCTTCCCGTATTTCTCTCTCATGGAATAATAATGCACAAAGCACATTGGTGGTTTTACCCAGTTAGAGAGGTTAGCGGCAAACTGTGCTAAATTTCAGGTCCCTTTCTTCCCCTTTCCAAAACTTTTATGGAAGGGTTGCAATTCACGCTGTATTCATTTTGGCGGCGAGATGGCTCGGCGGCGAAATGGCCCGGCGGCGAGGTGTCCTAGACCCACAAGCAAAATGGCTACCGAGACGTTCGCACGTGTACACGCAATCGTTTTCGTCCAAGTTAATTTAAGATTTATATTTTCTTCATATATTCCGTAAAGGGTGAATAGAAACTGTGTGTTATCAAGGTAACGTTAAAAGTGAATTTACTTAATTAACACCACCACAATTCCTGAGCGTCGAACAACGGTCGAGCGCGCGAGTTTTACGCACTCTGGTTCCCCAGCGTTTTTCGGCAATAATTCAAAAATGAAGGCGCGACCAACATTTTCGTATAGTAATAAGTGGTTCAGATTGACACCAGCTACCCCCCCGCCCCCCCCCCCAGTTCCCGGCGTTACACTAATTACGGGACACCCTGTATATTGCATTTAATCGACGAGCACTCGAATGTATTACATATATTATATTGTTACGAAATGCATTGCCTCCCTTGCGTCCAACACTACCAACAGTTTGTTCTTGGACACCGATATTCATGTTATTAAGTTTTGTTAACTTAGAAGTTCAATTCGAGCACTCGGAACGAGCGGTTGTGTTTCCGTATAATGAATGTTCTTATTTTTAAATAATGTCTGATCTTCGTTCGCGCTTTCGCAACATTTAAAACAATATGCATATTACATTCATTTCAGAAAATCAGTGTAGAAAACATTTTGCATAAATATCCGCAATTTATTTGTTATGCACGGAAAATAATAATCGCAACGATATTTTTAAAGTAAACCGTACGTAAAATAAATATTTTTGATACGTGTACCTACAATGGAAAACGATTTAACCGGACGCGATACTGCAAATACGAGTATCAATCCCATTTAACTTTATTACTACCAAGAACAACAATCCTGAACATTTTGATTTTAATTGGTGGCATCTCGAACGCAGGGTAGAAACGCATTTATCAGAGTTAACGTTACGCGGATAATTCGTATTTTTGAAAACGATTCGTCTCGATTACCCGCAAGAAGAACACCGCGAAGGTTCCGATTTTAATTGGTCGTACGTCGAACGCACCCGAAGAAAGACGCCGAGAGAGCACTCCACGGAGTACCTGGAACTTGTTCAAAAACCGTGACCTACTCGAGTTCACAGATCATTAAAATTCAAGTCACTCGTAAACGTTCGTTAATTGGATGATCGTACTTGGAACTCCGCGATGGATGGCTTGGAAATTTCCATGTGCACGCGAACCGAGATATTTTTGCGGTAACAAAATAACGGAAAGTTTATGCGAAATTGTAAATGAAAATCTCGCGCTTTTTAACAATTGCGATTCAATGAAAAAGGTAACAATGTTTTTACTCGGTATCAGTTTCCAAGGAGATAAATATTATCGGTCGTACGTATTCGGTGAGTTTTTCTAAATGTGTTATATGGAGCTGTTTTTCCTACACATATCTTTCAATAAAAGTTATTAAATCGAGTTCTGTCGTTTCTATTAAATTCAGCAGTTACTCTTACGTTATTTATGTTTGGAAATATCTAGTATACAATTTTGATAATTTGATGAATCAGGTATAACTTATACTTTGGTGACACACGAACTTAATATTCTGAGACGGTCAAAATTTAATTCTTACAATTTTTATATCTTAATATTTCACTTACGAACTTATTTTAAACAACAATCCATTTATAATTCTTATAGTTATCATATTTTAATCGACACTTTTACTTGAAATATCTCGATGAGAAATGACCATAACGGAAAGTATTCCAAAAGAGAAAAATCTAGTTTCAATCTTTCTAATTTTTGTGTAACGATACTTCGTTCACACTCTCAATATTTCACAGTTTCATGATTATTGTAAAAAACTTCTTCTTCTCTTAATTCTGATATTTTAATTTATTACACGTACTTTTAATTGTACTACATCACTTTATCGCGATAGAAAATAATAAAAAGGGCAGAATATAGTTCTAAATGCAATATTTAATATCTTCATTATGATTTTACCATTTTACGGACGCATACAAATTTTACACGAAACTCCATACAAGGTCCCGTCGAATAAAACGTACTGCACCAAGATGTAGCAATATTTCTGCTGTACGCGCAATTCTAAAACGTCGCGCGATATTCCGCGCGTTACAACAATTCTCACGCGTGCGAAAAGATAGTGAAAAGTGGAATGGGAAAAAAATTCTTGGAAGCTGATAACAGGGATGACACTAACTTACAGGAAGCAGAACGGCCTGGTTAACGTAAACGAGAGGCGATAAAACGGTAGACGCTCGGCGCCGCGATACGCCGGGACGGTTTGCACGTTATCGAAGACTTTCGGGATTACCCCGTTCTAGGGGGGGGGGGGGGGGGAGGAATAAAATTCGAAAGGAAATATGCGGGAAAATTGCAAACTGAAAACTCGCGATAAAAGCAACGGGAATTGAGATGTCAATCCCTGTAGTATACGTGTTCCCATTACCGTTTCAGTTGCAATTATTCCAAGATCTCGGTGCTCGGTATTTATTGTTCGAACGCGGACGGGCGAATCGATAAAAACACGCAGGAACCTCCCCCCCCTCTCTCTCTCTCTCTCTCTTATTCCCGAAGCAGCGATTTGACTTTTAAGCGGAGTCGATAATTACTTGGCGATGCCAGCCGCTTGTCGATAGTCTCTTAATTACGGCCAGGAACTGCAGATACAAAAAAGAGAGAGGTAGAGAGAGAGAGAGAGAGAGAGAGAGAGAGAGAAGGAGCGCATATTTCCCTGAAAGGACAATCGAACGGTTAGATCGGGGAACTTTGTCGTCCGGTTTAGGCGGATTTAATTTCCGGTCTGCGGCAGGGGCGCACGCCTGTAACGAAGTTTCTTATCGATACTCGTTGGCTCTGGGATCCGACGAAGGCCCATTGGTTCGTGGTAAACTTTGAGTGATTAGCCGGGAAGCGCGATTCTGCCAAGCCTACGTCCGTGATAATGATCGTGATTAAATATTCTTGATTTCGATACCCGAGTACTGGCGTTACTACATTTATCGCGTTGGTCGATTGAAAGGATTAGGTATTTCAGAGAGTGAGAGAGCAGGTATCAAGTGTAACTAAAAATAATTCAATTATGCGCTTGCGTTGATGCTCTTCCAGAAGTGCGATTATGAAATACTCGAGTATTTAACGCGTCGGTAGCCACGTCGGCAATGCGTGGGTGAGACGCGGGTTAGCGCATCGTACTTACGAAATATTAATTAAGTGATATTAAATATTACGGCTATTAATGGAACGAACGCGTCACCTGAAAAGGGGTGACGCGGCGATCAACGTATGAAATATTTGAGTGTTTCGTGTCGGTGTTCCGGAAGGTTAATCACGCAAACGTAAATCATACAAAAGTAACCAAAGAACTGTACCAATTCCTTTGCTCCCAATATCACCAACCATTTTCTCACTGTGTAATTACAATTGTAACTGTCTTTCTTTTATCACCTGAAAAATTACTTTTTTTGTTATTACCTCAGTGTTTTTCCGGAATATTCGGACGCTACTAACAAAATTGGAGTACTTGATTGTATCTGGATATTTAAAAGATTCGTTAATTGTTATACTAACTTTGACACTCGAGCATTTGAAAATCATTAAAATGGCACCAATCAAATCCGAGTATTCAGATACTATATTCGGATATTTAAATACTGGAAGTGGAATACTACTCTTTGCGTATTGACATATTGGAATTCGCATAGTAACATTCGAGTATTCAAGTACTATCACTTGAACACGGCTATTATTAGTACCATTAAAATAATACTGAAATACTTGAGCATTAAAGTATTTGTATAGACCCATTAGGTTGTAACGCTCCAAATAATAATAACATTTTTAATCATCCATTGCATTCTGTTGCCTTGACGCGGTAAACCAAGTAAGCATAACAAACAATGCATCGTTATCGAAAACATGTCGATAACCATATCGAAATAAATGTCATTTTTGACATTGTACTGATATATGACCGCGATATAAAATATTCCAAAACGGAAAAATTCACAGCAAACTCTTTTAATTTCAATATTTTCACGTTCCGCTTGAAGGTTAAAAATTTCGCCGGCACGTGACCGTAATTATCAATATTCGGCGTTGTAAATCTACTTCTAATATTTCCGATAATGCCATTTAATTTTTAATTGCCACTTAATTAATTAATGCCACTTGTAATTTTCAAGCATCGTTGGCACAAGACTATAATACAAAATACCCAAAGATGGCAATATCTACTTATACCTCGTTTAATTCGAATATTTTTCCTTGATTAAAATTTTACACATATACGTGACGCAATTTGGTACTTACTTTATTGCTCGCTAAAACATAGTCACGGAATAGAAGGTTGAAAATTTACTTCGTTCGACCGTAACACTGAGAAAGCAGAAATGTAGTCGGTGAATAGTCGGAGGGACGAAAAAACAAAATTCGAGCCTTATCGCGTTAAATAACGCGCGTTTAACCTGAGGCCACTTTCATTAGTATGCACCCTGCAATCACCGAACAACCCCTTCTATGTTCCATCCCCTTTCCTGGGTTCGCCAGGTGTCTTCGTTGCCACCTCGCTTTGAATTATACGTGCACGCGTAATGGACCCCTCGAGCACGGATATTTGCGAGCAGCGGGATTCATGCGGAGAACGTAGCATTAATTGTAATTATTTATCGTAGGTACGTGAAAACCAATGCGCATAGTTCATCTCGTATCTTTCCTTACTTTCTAATCGATTTTTTAAAAAGGGATTTGAAGTCGGGAACTGTGGCTTTAATTGAAATCTGAACTGTGGGATAATAAAGATTTCAGGGAATACCCTTCTACCTCCATTCTTCACTATTCATCTTTTGTTAGCGTTAAAGTTTACTGCATGAATAAATTAATTGTGATTTTTTAATTTAAACAAACGTCGTATTAATTGTGCCAATTTTGTAGATAATTACGTGCGATCTGGGAAAAAGGGATATTTATAAGGCTTTAAACAAGTTCGTCATACAAATTTCACAACTGGAGTATAAAATGTTAATTTGCACGACTACGTCAGTAAAAATGATACACATTTCATAATTACGTATGATCCACGAAAAGGTTCTTTGTTTAAAGGGCGGTACGATAATCTTAATTTAAAAAACCTGTTTTGAACCATTAAGCGTTATTACTTTTCAAACATAACTGTTAGTAGTAAAAATAAATACGAAGTATTTTTAATATTTGTCTTCTATTTAATATTTTTCAGTATCTGTTCTCCAGTAAGAAACACCAATTTAAAAACTTTACTTTCCTCGAAACTCGTGTTTTTCCACGAAACCTCATACTCGCTTGGTTCATATGAAAACATTAAAAATTCAACGCTCTATCTAAGAATTAACAGCAAATATTAAATTAAAAATTCCGACTTCAGGTACCTTTTCACAAAACCGGTCTCGCTTGGCTCCCTTTTCAGGAACTTCAAAAAATTTCCACAGGATTGTGTTTCAAAGGATTTTGCGTGGAGGTGTGCCGTGACCAACGAGGGATATCGTCCAGTATCACAATTTTTTCTAATCCTGTCTCCGATATCATACAAAAAGGAAGAATCGGAATAACATCGCCCTTTTGCCGGACCACATTTTTTCCGATCCTCTCCTTGATATCGCGTAGAGAACCCGAGAAACAACGACACACGGTCGATCGCGATCGCCGTTTGCAAACGTCGTTTCGCCGGACGAAAGATTATAACCGTGCGAAACGAGCATTAGGTCGTACGATAATGACGAGCATTATCGTTAAGTAACACTAACGGTATCCCTCTCGTCGATAAGAATTTCTATCGTTTATATAGCCTCATTTTGTGAATAGGTTCTCGTCGACGTTACCTTGCTCCTGTTTCGCGGTGCGAAGTCCTCTTTGCTGGCCTTCCGTCGCTTATCCTTAAGGATCATTCTCGCCGCAGCAAACGCCATTCTGCCGACGCACTTTCTCAGGAGCCGTGAAAACAAAAGCGAGCGCGAACTGTATCTCTTCGGCGTGTCTAACACGGCCTCGGACGCGCGCGCGCACACATAATAAACCACAGCCACCAGGTGTAACCGAGTGAGACGATCTCTCTAACGAGAAACTAGCCTCTCCGTTGCTCCTCGTTCGCACGAATGATACTCGCGCGTATTTCCGATTACTCCGACGCGCGTCGTCGCACGGTAGCTTCTTTCCTTTCGTGACTATCGGCCCTTAATCAACGCGAACCGCACCCGAGGAGACGAGGATCGAGACTGAACACTATCGATTACGTTTTAATGGTAAACACAGCCAAAGTGGTTACCGCGGATCGACTGGAATTTCCTATTCGCGTTCTCCTTTAATCGCTACTTTTCGCTTCCTTCTCCCTTCTTTTCTTTTCTTTTTTTTTTATCGTGAAATTGACTCGGAGGACGATGGACGACTGCCGTCGGGGATGTTTACCCCTTTCCGCTTTGCTTCCGTTGAGTAGCTCGACGGCGGGTTAAACTCCCGAAAGCTAGACGAGCACATTTGCGCGTGCCGATTGTCACCGTTATTTCCGGTGGATGATTCTCGTGCGTGATGATTCGCGGATGACGCAACGTCTTTAGCTCTTTTTTCTTTTCCTTCGACTTTTCTTTCCTCTTTCCCCCGTTTCTCGGCGTATTTGCGTTCCGTGAGTTTGGCTTTCTGTTAATTCGGCTACATTCCAGGTGACACGATCCGCGACTGATGAGTCCTCATGGCTCGATCGATCAATCGACAGGTATTGTAGTTATGGCCACGGATCTACAAAGAAACAAGTCGCTACGTTGTGGCTGGTCTTTTACTCTATCGTGTTACCCGGCAGTGTAAGCGATCGATTTCCGGACAGACGACAATGCTTCTAGACGAGCGTGGAACTCGCTCCAGTGGTCGACTGAATAATTAAACACGCGTGCCCATTTCGTTACTTTCGCGTGAGACGGTGATATTTTCATGCGGCTAGATGTCTAAAGTTAGCCCGAAGTTATTTTCAAAACACCCTTTCAGCGTAGGGGTTGTGACTCGTGATTTGTTGCCAGTGAAAGTGCCAGATTTATGCACTTTTAAAGTTGCTATTTGCGAGCAATTACGTGAAATGTTCGACGACTTGGGAGAACTTTGTTTGGGATTCGATTAGACAGGTTTTCATTAATTTTTTATGAGTTTCGTGTCATAAAAGGAACACCAGATCCTCGTTTCTAGTGATAGAAACTTTCTTACCGCTTATTACTATTTCTAAACAAATTCCAGCTGATTCTGCGTTGTTAGAATCGTTTCCAAAAAATTGTGGAGAAATCATAACCGAAGGCTATTGCAATTTTTCAAAAAATTCATCTTTACTTTTAATACGGCTTGATCACCTTGAAAACCTCTGTTCGTACTTTTCTGAAAAGATACAACGTCTCGCGTACTAGTACTTGACCCGAGACAAGATCTTGTCTCTTGATAATAAGATTAATGTCACGAAAAGGCGAAGCTTTTGTTATACTTTCTCGTGACAACAACTTTATCTACCCTTGTTTTTCCTACACTTAAAGCTCCAAAGGTTTTGTCAAATTGTAAACAGATATAGAAAAGCTTCGCGTTACAAAACAGATATTTACTTCCCGTGACACAAATCGTCTCTATATTCATTTCCATTTCCGCAAAGATTCCTTAATCCTGCGTTGGTGGAATAGTTTCCAAAAATTTTGGGGAAATGATCTAGTAGATGTAGATAATTAAACTTGACGTGAACTCAAGATGCTCAGTTTGTTGTGACAAAAATCGTTTATATACTTATTTTCATTCTCACAAAAATTCAGAATACATTTGCATCTTCTCGAAAAATATGTAATCAAAAATATGTTTAGGTAAACTTTATTTTCTCCAATATTCGTTTCCATTTATAGTAAAATTCCACCTAATTCCGTGATGCTATAATGCTTCTGGAATATATTTCTATTTAAATACTGGAGATATTTACGGAGAAGCTCTATTTTCCTAGAAGAATACCAGATTCTCCTCTCTCGTTACGCATTACAACAAACCTACATATAAAAGATTCTAGAATCACGAAATTATTCAAAATTTGCTAGTTTCGCAACCTTGGAAAGCTTTCCTTATTTCCGCGCGAAACGAAATCCCGAAGGTATTTCAATTCCTCAACCATTTCGCGTTTCGTAGCGTAGTCTATTGTCCCGAAAGAAAAACCAGTAAAATTCAAAAGCGCCGGAGCGTAAAAAGGAACAACGGGGCACTCCGAAAACGAATCGAGAAACAGTCGACGGCCGCTATTGGAAGTGACGGGAACAAAAATGGCCGCGGGGGGGGGGCGGGCGGATTTGTTCATCCGTTTTCAACCGTGAAACTTTCCTAATTAAATTTGTCCGCTTAACGCCTCGATGTATTCCCCAGAAATTCGCGGAAAAATCAACAGGGTGGGGGGGGGGGGGGGGGGGGGTGCCGAAAATCAACTATTTCCACTCGAGCGCGCCATGTTAAGTGGCTCACGCTCGCAATTAAATTCTTTCACGCCAACGCGATATTACTCTCGTAACTACAGGGCACATTTTGCCCCGTCGCCGTTAACATTCAGCGCGAAATAGTACTCCTCCATTAAAATGTCGCAGGGGTAAACCCAAGCGGCTCGTTTCACGCCTAAGAATTACGTCTCGCGAGGCGTTAATGATCGGACGTTCGAAATAATTTGTCGAGACCGTCCTTACATGGCTGAGGGTGATTCTCGTTTAAATTACTCCGCGGCCAACCCCTTCGCAAGAAAACCTCCCCGACTCGCGCCCGCACCCCTTGTAATGCCTCGTACCATAGGTTACGTAATAATTTAATTTGCGCGTTAACAGGCCGCCGCTTCGTTTAACGCGGGAACGCCTTAAATCTGTCGGGCGCACAGGGGTTGGGCGTTACGGAAAAATTGCGCTCGTCCCTCTTCTTCTTCTCCTTCTCGACTCACCTTCCCCCCGTGAAGTTCGGAAAGGTTTACCGACGAATAGCAAATACTTCTCCCGGCAAGTTTCGAAAGTAACGAACGAGCTATAGCAAAACGCGTCACGTTAACGCGCCACGGTGTATAACGATTTCGAGTTTACACGAGCGACGGGGGTTGGATATTTGCTCCCCTGACGTGCGCGCAATTAGACGGTAGTCCTCCCCTCATAATTTGCGTTACATTTTAACGAGACGAGAACTCCGCGATAAGGTTGCATTTCGTCTCGGGAATGGAGGAAATTTAAATCGACTCGGCGAACCGTGTTATTCGGAGCCTAATGCGAGGACCGGTGGACAGTGCTTTTAGAAAAGCTGTTTACGTAATGGGAAACTCGCTATATTTTATGCAGAGTGGGTGAAAACGGGTACTCGTGCATCCTACTGTTTCCGTAGACTCGCGTGTCGTACTTTTCACGGAGATTACTGTATATCAATTAAATTCATCATTGAACTATTACGGTGAGATAGAACCTTGGTTGTCGTATTTCCCTCGTTTTCAGGTACATCGTTAATTTGCGAAAATGCTTGGGTAGCATATAAAATTCTGGAGGCGTGAAACTCAAAGAAATCCTTAACTTCGGCGTTACCTCGTAAAAGCATCAATTTTTAGAAAAATCCGTTTTGGAAGTGTTAGTAGTTCATAATTATTAATGTAACAAGGTGAAAAATAATTTTAAACGTATATTATAAAGGGTGGAGATACTTGAAATAGGCATGCCCAATAATATCCTGATTTTTTTACATAAAAAACCGTTTCAAACAGATGTTTTTGGCTAACAAGAGAGGTCCTTTTGAAAAGTTCGATATGACATACCTACGTCGAAACGTGTATTTCTATTTTCAAAAAATGTGGGAGTTATTCGGATGACCTGTTTTACCTGCCTCACCCTACGCCCCTTGATGTACCAAAATTTAATAGAGGAAAAACATTTCGAATTCGTTTGATGAAATATTAATTTGTTCATCCTACCGCATACTTTTGCTTTCCTATATATTCTCAATTTCTGCCTTTGGATTTATTTTTGCAAAAGCATATATAGCGAGTGAGAGAAGTATTTACGCGCTTCGTTTTTGTACAACAATTTTGCGCAAGAGAGACAGTTTCTTATTTAAAGATATACGGGAGAAATAGTGTGCGCAAATTTTCCATCGTCCCTGGTTTCCTTATTCTATTTTAATCTCAGGCTGCATATTAAACTGTACCGTGGAGATTTTTTTTACAAAATATACATCCATATTCAAATATTCCTGGGCGAAAAGAAAAAGGAAGTTCGCATAATACATCGTTACTCACTTTTAAATGAGGAAAATGCACCGCCAACAGACGTAAACTATGATGTATTATGCACAGGAATAAAAAATTAACTCTCGGTTGCGCAATGTTGCCCCGCGGCAACAAAATAAAAGAACTGCGATAAACTCCAATGCTTTATTATCGACGATGTGTCAATAATTATGATATTGAAATAAATGAGCATCATGTTTGACCGGCGGACGCATTATAACTGGTCCCCTTTTGTCTCGTTTGAAATCATTCGCATATTAATGACATCGCTCGGCGATTAATTTTCGTGTGCAGAAATAAAGTTACGGAGTGGAGAGTTAAATTGTATAGAGTTTAGTGTTTTAGGGTCAAAAATCGATAATAAATTCAACGTCGTAATGACAACAAAGTGGCGAGACTCACGAAGCAGTTTTTTACGATTACAACAGCGAATGGCAGGACATAAAAGTCTCGTGTAAAGTAATAGCAGTTTCTATCGGAACAATCCGTTGTTAGAGGATGTTTTTTGAGGCGTGGCTGTGTGTGCGTTTCACGACACGCTGAATTGTTTTTTGAAATAGCCAGGGCCGCATGCGTAAGGTGCCTCCAATGATTGTAAATAATTTTTGTTGAAATAGTTTGGAGTAATAGTTTGGACTAGTTTCATTTTTAATTACCGCGGGAACTTTTAATGCGAAAGGTCGATTGAGTATTTATTATTGTATTTATAAGAACAAAGTGTCTAATAAAATGTAAATGTTTAATTTCCTTTACCACGTTTGACACCGACGTCTTCTAACAAATACTATCCACAGTAGCGGAGAACGTTTGTTGCAGTTATAATAATCGGCTATACGCACGAAATATCACATGACTCATATGTTGGGTCATCGGTCTCGAATATGTTAAGGCCCTTAACTCAAGAGTGATGCCTGGGATAATTGCAACCAGGTTCCTCTTTATCGAAAATATTCGTTTTGGCTACGTTAACAATAGTTTTAATGAAATACGATACCCAATTAGAGCAACACGCAGCAGTCAATGTGATAAGTATTCTCTGATTCGCTATCATTTTTCAGTAATGTTTCTTTAATCATACCGATATGAACTCTTTCGATATGGCCCCCAAATTAGGCAAAATAAATCCTGCGGATAAGAGAGGTTTATCCAATAAACTTATAGTCCAGACTTATGTTAAGCCTGCCTTACTTCCCACTGATTCGTCTCTGTGATTCGCTAATCGATGGCCATTAGCTAATCGCGAGGACGAATCAATGGAAAGTCAGACGGCCTTAAAGCAAGTCTCGGCCATGAATACCGATGTAATACATGCAGGCGCTAAATTTCGTTTCTCTAGCGGATTTCCATGTGCATTACACGTTTTTTAAATTTATATAATTCCAATTGAGATGAATTGTTGATCAACCACTAGATAAATATCTTTTGAATTTCTTTTTAATGAAAAGAAAGCATTAACGACTCTCCGTCAGGTTTTCAACAACGTTTGCTACTTTGTTGGTGCAACGAGTAAATAAATTACGCTTAGTATCGATCGGTTCAGCGTAATCTAAAATCGGACACGCGCGAACTTGTTTTTAGAATCCGTATCTGATCGGATTTCTATCGCGAACGGCACACCCCTGTATTGATAACGAACGTGACACTAAAACGTAATTTTTTCTTAGGGTTGGAACAGAAGTGCCATTCTCCTTAGTAAAGAATTATAGCTATAATTTGTTCACGCTCTGAATATTATCTTATTGTACGCAAACAAAACTTCGCGGCTTGAATAATTGAAAAGCGAGGATCCACGCAAATTGAAATAACGAGGTGGAGAACGATGTCTCTATGGTACCCACGAATGGCACGTACTTCCTTATTAATTGTAAAACTTTCACCGTTTTTGCGCTGCGTGACGGATATAAGGCGTAATTTCGGTGCTTCTTCCAAGATATAGTAAACGGTGATGATAGCCCAGAGAACGGCAGAGTAATAATGTCGATAAGAGAGGCTCATTGAAACTCGAATGAGATTTCTGGAGGACCAGTTTCATTGAAAAATTGCAATTTGTAGCCTTCCCATCGAGGGAAAAGGATCGTCCTTTCATCCCGGGAAGCGAATTTAATCAGATGCGTGCATCGATCGTCCGAGGACCATTTTTCTCACGAAATTAAAATGTCCCTTTTCCATCTTTCTGCGTTGAATCGAGATAAATCGCGTAGCCATATTTTTTCCCGGTTCACCGAGTGGTTTTCCTCGATTTTAATTTGTACTTCGATCACCTGCCGACTAGTTTTTATTGTACGCGGCTTGCGAGATTTCAACAAACGAAATTGAAAATGTCCCTTTTTAATTTGTCTACCTTTTATGGAAATAAATCGCCTGCATAGAGAGACAATATTTCTTCCAACCCATTGAGTATGTTCTCACAATTCTAAATTGTATCTCGATCACTCGCTAATAATTTTTTATTGTATGCGGTTCGTGAAACTTCATCGCAACAAAGGAAATTCAAAATCGCCCTTTTTCATCCTCTTACTCTACATGAAAATAGATCGCATGATTGGCGAGACAATATTTTTTATCCCGCCCACCGAGTACGTTCCCTCGATTGTAAATTGTATCTCGACCACTGTCTAACCATTTTTCATTGTACGCCGCTCAAATAATGCGGCTCGCGAGACGTCAGCGTAACAAACGAAATTGCAAATGTCCATTTTCCATCTTCTTACGCCGCATGGAAATAAATCGCACGTATAGAGAGACAATATTTTTTTCCGGTCCATTGAGTACCTTCCCTCGATTTTAAATTGTATCTCCATCGTCCCGCTCTCCCCCCACAGTCCCTTCCGCCATTTTCCGGACGATATTCACGAAAATGGAACGATCGAAACGAGGAAACCGATACGATAAATGCTGCCGCCCAGCCGCGAAATCGAATTGGCGATAACGAACTCCTGAAGGAGGATACTTCGTCGAAAGAGATTAGGTGGATTTTGAAAGGTTTCTCGTTTCGCGGATGTAGAACTCATCCTACGAACTAACGAAGAGATGTATCCAATATTCTATTTCGAACTTTCCAAATTTTCAGTTTCAAAACAAACTACATCAACCAAAAGCTACCATTAATGTAAAACCTAGTGAGAATAAAATGAATTACGTGACTCTTTAATTGATACCTACGGCTCCTCCTAATTGTATGATTAAGAAACTTTGTTAATACTATGCACCGAGTAAAAGCATAATATCATGTAACTGATTTTATTGATTTATTGTATGCTAATCAACGTTTGGTTCTGGTCTTTAAACGAGTCAATTTTCTTTATGGCGTATTATAAAAACAATTTGGGTTTGTTGGAAAATATACTGAGTTAATCAGTGTCTAACCGATACTGTCCGTATCTACTTCGCGCTGTGACCGACGCTGGAAGAAATAAACATTTACCATCCTTGATAGAAAAGTAACATAATTTAAAACCAACAATTTTTAAATCACTTATTGGAAGAACCTTTTAATTACCATAATGAATGTGCAAAACATTACTCTCTTTCCACGTTTCAACGAATTTTTCTATTGCATTTCGCAAGCTTCGTATAGAGGTAAGTTCGTTTAATCATCTAATTACACACTTTCAGTAAAAATGTCTTACGCTCATAATATAATATTAACTCTTTGACTATGGTGCAACGAGAGTCGCACAACAAATTCACATTCTCAACCTAATGGTACGTAGCTCTACGAAAGATATTTTGAGGGGTAAGTAAGTAATCGAAAGATTCGAAACCGTAGTACTTTCTCAATAATTCACTTTGTTGTAAACTAAAAATGAACGAACCTCAAGAACGAAATACTCGAAGATCGATCACGCTCGATGACATTGCGGTACACGCAACGAATGTCCGTTATCCGTCATTGACAATTAGCAGAACAGCGTTGGCAGAAGACAGTCAATGGCGCCCCTAATGAGGATGTATTCGCGCGTTATCCTATTTCCAACGGGACAGGGTGAATTTACAATTAGTTTGCGAGTCCCGTCACGATTTCCTCGTTTCAGGGGCTGCGGAATCGCGACGCCTGTCGTTTCACCGTCAACCGCCGTCACCCCCGTCGAAAACGGAAGTACGAAACTTGATTAAACGACCGCTGATTTAACGTCGCTGGCGCAAACCGGTAGGCCGTCGAAATAAACGAGATTAACGTCTCTTTAATTCGCTGGTGTGTCTCCCGTATCCGGGGGAGAAGAAACCGGCCACTCTCACGGGAAATAAGGACGAGACATGGGAAAAGAGGAAATGCAAGGCGGGGGGGGGGGGGGGGGTGGAGGAAAAATGCGCGCGAATATGTACGAAGAGCACTCGAAACGGAAGGGTGTGGTTGGATGAAACGATAGGGACGTTACGTTCTCAATGTGTCACGTTTACACGGGAGATTGTCGTGTCCATTATCGGGGATGTGAAGCGTAAACCCATCGGCATAAAAAGAGGATCGAACAGAAGTTTACTGGTATCCAGAACACGTCCAGTATATTCATCGGGCGTCCGTATGTCTGTGTCCCGTTCTTTTACGTTCGAACCGCTTGTTGCGAGAACGCCGCGCCGGAATGCATAGTAAAATAAAATCGTTTGTTATAAAGTTTGGATGTACGCATCACGCTCTTCGATTTCGTCCTTTATGATACTACCGGTACCGAGATTCAGAATGATTTTGACAGATGTCTTTTGATATTTGACAATCAGATTTACGCTACCGTTGTTTATTTAATACAATACACGGGGCAACAGAAATTTGGTTGACTTTGATCTGACACCCTTTTTTTACTAGCTTTTGGCATTTAAATCCAAAAATTACCCCACTTTTTAACTGTCAAGTCAACTTTTTAAGCTACAGGATACTCTCTCTTTTTCAGAAAATTCATATAAAATGTGAATACAAAGGACGTGGGGGCTGTGTTCAAAATCTAATGATGATTCCTTAAAGTGCAGACTTCACCCTTTAAAACGAAGCAAAAATCTTTCTGATATGACAATTTTTCGCAGAGTTATGCTTGTTTGAATTTGGGCAAATTTGATTCATCTAGCGGAGAGTAGTCACACTAAAAAAAGCTGTAGTGAAAAAATTTGACGTGATAGAGGAAAACTAAAAACAGATTTGACATCAGCATGCCGATTTTTTTAAAACGGCTGATAAATCGAATTCAACCGAAATTGAAAAAAAAATTGTTTCCCAGTGCTATTATTATTTTATTTTTTACAGCAAAAAAATCAATCCTTCCATTCCACGGAACAACGGTTTATGAAAGTTGATAAGAACCGTTTTCGTTTGTTATAAAGTTTGGATTTATTTGTTATGTTGGGACATTCAGAATTATTTGAATACATGTCTTTTGATATGTGTATATCGGACACTTGTTATTATCACTTATTTTATAACGGTATTACTATTGCACTTTTTGTAGCGCCAGATTCAATTTTTATATTTGTTGTATACAATGTAACCGTTACAATGTGTTTGGTGATTATATGTTATCATTTAAAGTGGTAGATTTCAATATCTTTTAAATTGTTTTATATTTATCTACCGCGAAGGTCAATTTTTTGTTACGTTCGCTGCATTAAACGTAGTAGTTTAATTTTATAATATTTTTGCACGGATTTTACACACGTAAAAAGAACTGCCTGCCGTATCAGCATATAGCGCATTTATTCTTTGTTCGTTTTCCGATCTTTCCAGAAATTGTACACCTACATTGTTTAAAAGTCACTTCTTCGCTAGTATTGTTAACGTCGTCGCAGTATCATTACAATGTGTGTGCCAGATAATGTGATTTGAAAATGTAAGATCCAATTTCCAAAATTGCTACCCCATCTATCCATTTATACTTTTATCCTTCAATCTAGGGATTGCGTGTATTCTTCTCAACACTAGTGTTCCCAATATTTTCAATCACTTTATACTTTATACGTACAATCCCCAACAATCAGTTTTTCATGAATATCATTGAAACCGTACCACCATTATTATCGCATAGCATATAGCAGAACATTCGATTCAAAAATGTATGTTTTAATCTTTCAAACTTCTACTTTCCTCTTTATTCATCGCAATACCAGTTTTCCCAACATTCCCAATCGTTTAATACGTACTTCCCTTAACAAAAAGTTTTCTACTACTGTCATTAAAATCATACTTCCAACTTTTCTACGTTGTACGCCTAGGGCAAAAAATTTAATTTACGTTTGTATTTTTCAAATTTCTACCGTCGCGTTTATTCTTCGCAAATACTAGTTCGAGCGGTGAGGCTTTTCGCTACTAAGGCTAAACTTATCGAAGCGTTATTATTGCATCGCATGTGCGGTAACACTCAATTCTCTCATTGATCCTATTCTAAAAACACTGCAGCTGGCTCCTGCTCATCCTGTACCATATTTGTTCGTCGGCGCAACAACAATTCGATGGGAAGAATACATGCATGGGTTTGGTATGCGGATGAACAGAGTCAGCGGGGGCTACCGATGCCGTGGGCCGTTGTTTAGGTTAACAGCTCCCGGTCACGCACGGCCGAACGGGACGAGCTATATCGGCTTGGACACACTTCCATCCGCCCCCAACCCCCACCGTCCCTTTAACCCCCATTTTATCATTCGCTTTCTGCGTGGCTCACCGGGTTACGCTTCGTCCCATCGTGTTTCGATCCACGAGCTTTGACGTCGCGCCCGAGCGAAATTCACTGACGGCAGTCTAGTTACTCCGAAATTCCTAGTTCGGTGTACCGTTTAGTCCCGTTTTACGTTTCGATAGTCAGCGCAGTTAGGGAATATTATGCTTGCCGTTTTTATGTCCGGAGCATTTTAATTGGATCGTATCTGCTGATCGCGTGTCACGTAGTACGCGTACAAACGAGACAAATATTGCGCTATTTCCCAACGTGTGTTCTACGTCAGCTCGTATCAATATGTGTTCCATGTATGTAGAACACAAGCTGCCGATGTAATGTACCCAATGTGTGTTCTACGTATGTGGAACGCACACTGTTGATACGATATACCGAATGTGTGTTTTGCATTTGCAAAACGTAATTTAGAACGAATCAATAACTAATGTGTGTTTAAATTATATTGAGCGCATATTTGTCAGACGGGGCGTATCTGTGTACTAGAACTTCTTTTGTAGAAGACACTGTAACGTCACACTGCATGCTACTTTTATGGTGTATTCTATAATGAGCTTTTTTTTATTTTCTGATTTTGTAATCAAATTGCGACGTATGGTAACGATAATAATAATGATATTAAATAATTTATACAAATTACATCAGTGTCCGATGAGAGTTCTATATTGTAAAGAGTGCCCCTAAATTATTGATAGCTGTGTAAGTTATGCTACCCTGGCATACCATGTAACAGTGTACAGTCCCTTATATTTTTTCCTGCGGAACGCACGAATAAAACGTCCCGTGGTACATGCACAATGTGTGCCGCGCAAAGTTTCTGGAAATTTTAATAAAATTAAAACCTATTCTACCGTCCTAATTTCTTTTTATTACTTTTTCAACATGGTTATCTTTGTACTGGGATTAAGAAAAATTAACGAGGAACTTTGATTGTTCCTATGGGTGATCGTGTTTGGGGAATCTTCGTACAAATTGTAAATTTTAAATGAAAACTAAAGCAACCCGCTTTTTGGTGCTCCCATTTCTTCACCTTTCTTTTTCCTTTCAAGATTCTTGCGCGATTTTGTCAAGGTTCTCCGAGACACTCGTGCGTGCAATCATTCGATAAATTCAGCCTAAGTGCACCGCGGGGACATTATTATCCACCACCTTCGTTTCCTCTTGATGTTTCCCATTCGCGATGGAGATATCCGTCGACACATATCTAGCATTTTCCACGTGTTACGCTTGATACCGTAATGCCAGGGGGTACTTTCTTCCGTGCCTAGAGCGTGCGCCAAACATTTATTGCATAAGTTTCGAAGTACGTCCCTAATTTCACGTAAAACGTTACATGAGTAATTGCGCGCGAAAGTTCCGGCGGTACGAGTACGAGAAGGTTGCAATTTCACGGACACGTGTTTTCCGCGAACCCCATTGTGAATAATACGAAAGTACGGTGAGAGTAAAAAGTATTCATATTGTACTAAGGACTCCTAAGTAGGCGAATACGAGACCTGAGCGTTACCTCGAGCAGGTTAATTGTTTTGAGCATAGAAAAGTGTCAAATTTGCTTCTTCTTAAATTTTCCTACACAACTGACTATGTTCGTTCTTCGCTATTTAGAAAAAATGAAAACTTAACTTTTAACTATTTGCCAATATAAAATATAATCAAGGTCTAAATAAAGAATGTGTGAATGAGAAACATCTCCTATGAATGTCGACTGAATTTTGATTTCCGTATTTAAAATGGTCTTGAACAAAAGTTAGGCTACGCCCTTTGGTTGTGCAGAGGTGGTACTCAAGTTTTACTTGAAATTGTTTTTTGAATAACGTACGTGAAATAATTGCAAAGGGACACCCTGTATATCGACGAGTATTCAATGTTTGTCCATGATGAGTGTACCCCTCAACAATCGAACCATATATTATTTAATAAAATAAGGTATATGTATAATAGTATTCAGAAAATTGTGTATCAATTTATTTCGAATCGGTGAAATGGCAAATCAGTTGTTTTAGCAAATCGATTGAACAATATTTACATTGTCAATACCAACTGCATTACGTGTTCATTTAGCAGGCTAACTGTTACATGAACAGTTTGGTACATCACCAGTTATGAAAACTCCATCGTACGCCATTCGATTAATGTTTTGCTCAGATACATATAAAAAGATAATAGCCACGTAAGAAATATCCGACGTACTCGAGAGATTAATCACAAAATAAAAAATATCTTATTCTTTTATCCGCTGGGCGATTACACGTAAAAAAATATACACGTTTCATACTGGCAATCAAACGGCACGTTGAGCCAAACAAGTGACCTATTTATGTATATTTACTGATTCACGGGTATTTGATAATCGATTCAGTAATGTTAATTGGCTGAAACGTTCCCCTTTCACTTCTTTCATTCGCGGTATAGTAAAGAATTATAGATATTTCACAATTAAATTTAAGTTTTTGTTCTCGTACGTTTAATAATTTTGAAGGATTTTAAGGTTAATACATAATAATTTATGTTTCGATAATTTCTCGAGCGCAAAAGTACTTGTTACGAACGCACGATGTGTAATCAGTCTCGGATAGGTAAAAGAATCTCCAGGAATCACGGCACGATCAGTCTACTTCAGTGTTTCCCAACCTGGGGAGCGGGTCCGCATGTGGGGCGTGAACCGCTTCCTGGGGAGGCGCAAGCGGTCATCACGGTGTAACATTTGTATTCATTAAATTATTTTTATTTCACATAAACGGGCGAAAACGAAAATACATCATCGGTTTTTTCAATCTATGGAGCAGGGGAGGGCGTGAAGTTTTTAAAAATCAACAAAAAGGTCGTAGAATAAAAACGGTTGGGAACCACTGGTCTACTTCACCCACCACCAGTTTGGAGCGTTATTAATATTTTGGCATACCAATTGCGATTCGCATCCGGGCCCCACCGTTTATTGCATTCTCCAATTAGACTAACACTCCTGCTACAAGAGAGTGTTTGTTGGTGGGAGAGAATTTTTTTCGTAAATGACTCCTACGAATTGTATCGGACTAGTTCCAGAGGTAGTTCTAGCATCATTGCTATGTCATTGCCAAGTTTCAGCGACAACTTATTCTCCAATTTATACTCGATTTAACGAATATTCATAAATACCGTGTCACGGATCAGTCTTTACACCTTTCACTTCGGAACCCGTGTAAACCAGCGAATGTCCATTTCATACGCAACAGTGTTCCTTCCGAAATACACGTGCCACGTAATAGAGCGTCCGTCTCGGCGTCGCTCGATGTCACTGATACATTAGAAATGAACTCTCTTCTCCGAATGATGCGCCAGATCGCGTTAAATCTTTTATCAGTCCCCGCATGTCGGTTCCTGGAATACTCGGGTAATACCGTTGCCGAGAGTCACACCCGGTTCCGAGTACTCTTCCCCGCAGAGTTTTTCGCCACCGCAGATTCCGGGTACTCAGATTTATCGGCTGGCGGGGCATCCTTCCGAAAATCGTGTCTTCTCGCGCGTCCCGGTCCATCTTTGTTACTCCCGCGGGAAGTTGGTGTGGAGGGTAGTATTGATCACTCCCACGCTGCACCCACCCTCCACCCGCTACGTCCTCCGACCTCTGTTCTCCATCCTCCGTCCTCCTTCCTTTATCCTCTCCGCCCGCCCGCCCGCCCGTCCTCTAGCATCCTTCGTGCTTCATCCTCCATACCCCGTCCTTTTATCCCTTCCCATCTATAAACCACCGTTCGCGGCCACGTAGCGAGGATAGTATGTGCCACGAGATTATCGCATGTACCGTGGGAGATTTTTTCCCCTCCTTCTGGAAATAGTAGTTCACCGCATGCGAACGACGTTAAATTGTCTGACCACTCCCGTCAACGAGTTAACCCCTTAACCGTTCTGCCGGGGCTAACGCGGCCACCTTTTGTGTTTGGAAAATTATTCGCTCGAGTACCTCGTTCGCGCAGGTACTCGAAGAACTTGGCTAGGTGGCAATTATGTAATACCCTACTTTCGTCCAGAAACGATTTTCGGATTCGCCGGAGTTTCGATTGTCGGCGGTAATGGGGATCGAGGCTGCCACGGATAATTCCGAAACTCGGTTAAGACGGAAGGGTCTTCTGGAGTTCATCAATCATGCGCTGAAACCGTCATTTCGGTATCGTGTCACTGCGCGGCGTGTATTTAGGTTGATTTAGGACTCGATCAAAATTTTGATTCATTGCTTTAACAGTGCTCTTTAGTAATACACCCGGTTGCATCAACCATGAACCAGCTCTTGCCATTGCCATTGGATATACGCGGTACGCAATGCAACGTGATTAGATTAAATTATTTCGCTGTTTGGGGACCAATCGAAATTTTCTTTATGCTGTACGGAATGGTTCAAATTAGAACTACTAAACCAGCCATTTTGACTCGAGGAAAAAAGTGTATTCCTGCGTATTAATTTTATGTTTATATGTATTTTTAATAATATACTAATTTAAGAAATATGGATAAAGGTTTTTCCTCACATGACGAATTGTATAAATAAATAGCCTTTCGTCTGGTCTTGTGAAAATAGGTATACATTAATTTCCGACAGTTCTAGCGTTAACATGATTAAGATACTCCTATTACCGTTTGTTTATTTTTTTATGTTCTCCGGGACACTTTAAATCTTACACACACATAAACCTATAGCCGTTTTTCCGTTAAGATACTTTGTTAGTCATTTTTCTGCATAGATGGTGGAACAGCGGTTCATAATTCTTTGCAAACTTTTGTCTCAATACCCTCCAAAGGGTGGTCGTAAAACAATTATAAGTTTATCTACAAAAAACTGAGGATGAGCTTGACAAGTTTGAAAAATGAACGATTAAAAATGTACATTAATCATCTTAAGGGCCACTTTAAACCATATTATGCGAGACCAAAAAAAAAATTCGGTTCGTCCAACAACAAAATGATTTAAAGTGATCACGTTACACGGTTCACCCGTTATATTTCAAGTCACGTCAGATAATACGGAGCGTCGTTTAATCAAGACCAGGCTAATCGACACTGTACTGTACAGGTTTCATCCTTTGGTGGTATAATGCGTTCGTAGTTAGGCAAAGATGAAATATGACACCGTGACGATATATGTTAGTGTATTTTGTTGCAGGTCGGTGTACTTGCGCGACGGGTAATGTTGCTGAAATATTATTTTACAAGATTGGAAATATTGCCGTTACTTTGTAGCAACATTGTCACGATATCAAACTGTCTAGAACCAGGAAAATATCTAATAAAATTGCAAATATCTTGGCAGGTAATATTTCTGCTATCGGTTTCGTAAATATTTCAGACATATCGTTGAAGTAGGTATGGCAAGATATTTGCAATTTTGTCAGACTTTTTTTGGATGTAACCATTTCGATATCATGACAATTTCGCTACAATGTAATTGCAATATTTCTAATCTCGTTAGATAATATTTCAGTAGATAAGAAGCTTAAGTAATAATAAGTTCATAAATTCAATTTTTTCATTATTATTGCTGGTTATGCTTCTTATTCCTGAAATATTATTTTTATTGGCCAATAGTTTCATTCACTAACTCAATTTTTTCATTATTATTACTGAAAATGATCAATACTTCCAAACTTCCACCGGTAACATTAGACACATCTCACATTGCAAATTAATTATCCCTCTCACCAAATGTGTTAAGGTTAATATTTTTTTAAAAGCATGTAATACTGTAATACTAGCTACGGAAAAGTTTACGTTCATACAACTAGAAACAACCAATGCAAAGAGAGAAATTCAAATGTACCTTTTGGCAGCGGAATTTTATCTATTAGAATTTCATAAACCGGTCGTACAATTTTATTAAGCCAATGAAATAAAGATATGAGTGGAATTTTATAACGTATCGCGGTGGAAAATGTCTGAAATATTTCCAACATCTTCCACCGCAATATAACGATGTAACGTACATATTATATCTCAGATATCTTGCAAATCGCAGCGCAAGGTTGTACACGACACGCAATATTGCCCCAATATTACGTGCTGTAAGGATCCGTTGATGTACACCAGTGTGCGTTAACGCGAATAAGGAAGAACGTCTCTGAGAAAAATTCGTGTAATCGTAGCATAAATGGTGCACGGCAGGGCCAGAAATCCGCTGGCTTTTTCACGTTTCACTTCTCATTTTTTTGTAAGCCGTTCTGGCATTTCGCAGCCGCCTGCCGTGGCGGCGCGCACGTTAAATCCCTTTCGAGGTGAAACTTTTCGCGATAGGGTTTAGTCTAACTGCAAAGGTACGAGCTACTACGAATGCACGCGAATATGAGAGCCAGGATTGAGGATTAACGACTACGGAGCGACAAAAACTGTACCATATAATCGATATGTATGTATATATAACAGCTGCTACGGGACGGCATCGTTTTGAATCCCCACCCACCATTTTTGCTCGAGCGCAAAATTTACGAGAAAAATGGCAACACGAGTTGTGCCGAATAAATGCGAAAGTTATTCATACTTCTTTGAAAAAAAAAGTTTGAGAATTCCATATCTTCTTCTATATGTATAACGGAGAGTTATCTCGAATCGTATTTAACTTCTTTGATATATGTTTTAATGAGTCCATTACGAACCGCTTTCTTTATTTTATATCCTAGAACACGTATCGATCGGAGATTGCGATTAATCGTGATAACTTTTTTGTTGAAGTTGTTTGAAGTTGTTGATTAAATTAATTGACTATACAACACTTACTGGAATTTCGAAGCGAGTAATAGAAGCGTATAGTCTACTAAATTGTACTTTGGAAAGTACTCTGGTAAGTAATAGCTAAAGTAGCGAAAGTGAGAATTTGACATAGTTGAATTAGTTGCTTTGTCATCAGACAGGTTATTACGATCCTCATACGGAGAACCTGTTTCATTATAAATTCATAATAATTGATTACAATTAATTTATAATATAGAGAAAAATCGATTATTTTCGACATACTCAAAAATTCCTTGGCATTAGATTTTTTCCAAAATTGGCTTAAAACTGAAATTGAATATACACAACTATAATTGTAAACATTAATTATGTATCACCTACTTCCATATATATCTCACACAATTTCTGGACAAGATTCCACTACCACGGCGATGACTACAATTTCTTAGTACCATGGACTAACAAAGTTTCACCGATACTTTTTATTAAACAATTATCGACAGCCCGTAAGACTTTCTCAGCAAAGTGTTCATTTACGAAGTAAGTTAGAGGGTTGGGGGGGGGGCTATCGGGAGTTTCAAGGTACCGGTAAATTAGCAAATTGATATTAATGGGATAGCTGAAAACATTCGTGGCACGATCCTAAGGACGAGTAATTTATAGGACTTGTCTGCGCGAACGGATCTACGAAGGAGTTTCGCCAATGACGACGCTGGAGCGTCGCCAGAGTCCTTGCCAATCGCAGGATGTTGGAATTTTGTGCTACGTATCTTATTAATATACAGCGCGAATTTATCGCACGTCCACCGTAAGACAGACTCTAAATAAAAACCGCTCCGCGTGCGTACATCGTTCAAAAACAATGGCCGCTAAAAAATTTACACCTGAATTCTGAACGTCGCGGCAGGATGGACAAAGTTTTCAACACAGCGAAACGACACAGAAACTGCAATGAAAAACCGATTTGTCTTTAGAGCGCAGATGGTACGTACAGGTGACTTTAGCAAAGTGGAAGCCCTGCACCTGTTGCGAGTGACAATAGACCCCCCGAGCTGAAATTCCTCATTCTTTGTATCCCCCAGGTCTTACCTGAGTGTCCGTCGTCTCGACGTCGACGCGTTTTCTCTCAAGCCCGCGAGACAGTCCGACGCCTCGTCATTTATTGAGAAACCCTCGGCTTTCTTAACGAATCGCCTCGTGTACCAGACTTTTTAAAACTCCCTTTGACTTCCTTTAAATTCACCAGCGACCCTTTCCCCTTTCTCGACCCTCGAAGCTAATTACCACAAGAAATATGCGAAAAGTGGATCACCGTTTTGTTTCTTTTTTCTTCGACGTAGCTCGGTACTTAAAGGTCTCTGTATTAAATTTTTTGTCGCTGAACCCATTCGTGACGATTTGTTTTACGGTGCCTGAAAGTACTTTTTTGTGTCTTTTGTGTTCTTAGAAGACGAAATTATCTTTTATATTGGAAAATGTCGAAAAAGGCATCAAGGGGTTGATGGGGATGGTGATACATCAAAAGACAAAGTCTTGTCTCGGTATTAATATTATTAGTTTTTTGTTACGGGAATTTTATATAGCATCAGTCCAATACATAAACGTAGTCGTACATAGGTGTACCAAGAGCCGCGAAAGGGTTAATGAGTAATTGAAACAATTTTTTATTAAGCCCAAACGACACATTGGTATTTCCAGAATTTGTATCTTTGTAAAAGTTGAAAGAAGTTTGGAGGATTGAAGAGTGCTTGCTAAATATAGACGTTGCACAACGTTAAGGTAAAAAATTGGGAAGGAGATATTAAACAAATATTTAGGCACTAAATTATGCAAACTGGGTACGTTTCATTATTTTCCTCGCAAAGATAACTAACGCAGAAAGGCATCAGTTATTCTTTCGTTATCCAGGAATGGTGCGATCCAAAAAAATGGAGGGCAAAGCTATTTAATTAATAGTTTGTGTCATTTCTGAAAGTATTTTTAAATTTACCTAGTAAAGGCATTTGTTACGTTACATTCTTGCTTAAGTATGCACGAAAATCATAACACTTAAAGTGCTCCATAAGGTAAAAATTGTGAAAAATAGCATACAGAATAATTCTGTAATGAAATTTCTACAAAACCATACCTCTCAGAACTACTACCATCTAAAAAAGTAAAGCATCCTGTCAACCCTTTCAAAGTGCACGGGCACGCCATTTATATACTTTGACATAGCCCTGGGGACCATTATTATCACGACGTCAAATTTAGATTACGACAACAGACTTCTACGAAAAAGTTACCGATTAGAAAACCGATATTCAATCAAATACCAATCAAGAGACAAAGTCTTACGTCTCAGGCCAAGTACAAGTACGCGAGACTAGACCTCGTATCTTTTCCGGAAAGAGCGAACGGGATTTTCCAAGGTGGTCAAACTGTATTAAGAAATGAATTTATTTTAAAAGTGCAATAGTTTACATTTCACGAGCCGATATTCACATATTTCCCAAACCGATACTTCCTTCTGACATATCAAATTCGATAGTTTTTCTAACGAGCTCTGCGGATCACGTGTATCGAATTTCAACGTCCTTGCGAGTCATTCCCTCTTCCTACGGCCCACAAGAAATACGCGCAATTCTACCAATCAAATCTTGACGTTACATTTTTTGTATGTATCGGATATTGAAAGAAATTGGTATACCAACCCAAGCATGGTTACCAAGTCACACCTCACGTTACTAGTACCCAATCTACATCGTCTTCCGCGCGGATTCAATTGTCGGTGCCGATTTATTGGAGGAGGCGGAACGTAAGACGAAGCAGTTGCCGTTCACGGGGACGCATTAAAGGGTGGCATATCCGGGAGAATAGACTGGCGGATTGAATTTAGGCCAACGTCTTCGGCGTCCGTAGACACGCCGGCATCGAGGAGGAATCTCGCTCCTCGCGAACGCTTACGCGCTCCCAAGTATTTACAAAACGGATTTCCACCGAAATCACCTTGTTCCCGCTCGTGTGTTTGCGTAGATTCGCGCGCGTTCGGGGGAATTTGAGTGTGCGTGCCTACGCGTGCGCACCCCCCTGGTATCCAGGTTCACGTCCTACTTACGATATCGAACTGCGGAAGGGCAGGGCACTCCGCGAACCATTTCTGTCATTGACTATTTATCCCCGAGCGATTATCCATCGGGGAATGGCAACGATCCGACGGATCGACGAAGCACGAGGGTAGCGGGGCGTCGTTACGTGTCGAGAAATATCCCTGCGAGTTTGATGGGGAGCGTAAACGCTGGCAGAGCAACAGATTATACTCGGCGTATGACGAATCTCGGGGACGTTTTAACACTAGAACTACCAGATCAGTCATTTTGAATGGTTTGAAATTTTCATTTGAAGATTAGTCCAATTTAACAGTTTTAAGCAGGACAGAAATGTATTTCTAAGCAGTACACATAAATATGTATAATTTCATGTATATAGTTTTTAAGTATATAGAAATTCTTTAAATATATATAAAGGTTTACTTTCTTCGTATGTACAAACATATGTTAATCGCCGGTAGTTCTAATATGAAAATGTCATTAGCGATGTTAATCGTTTAAGTAGCAAAGTAACGTAATATACAGTTTTTTTTCTGTGGGATAGATGAAAGTGTATTGTTTAGGTCAAAGTTATCGTAGCGGTAACGCAGAGTGTACTGAATATGGTGAAACGTTTGTATAATGATTTTCCGAATATAAAATGATTTATTCTGGTTTTAACTAGGGCTCTTTGATTTCAATAAAACCGGTTCGGTACACGAACGGTTAACTTGAACGCTGTGAAAGCTTTCCTTAGCAAGCTCGTCTGTCAATTGTCCCTTGAAAATTTGTGTAGCTTGTCGAGTAAGGGAACGCCATGTCAATTTATGATCCTATGTAATTGTAGCGAATTTGTTAATACTATAGAAGATGAATCTAGAAAAATAAAATCTATCGGAATCGATTACCCAACGCAACAATATTTTTCAGAGGTTCGTAACGATAATCTCAAAAGTTGTAATAGGTTAATCCAAGGAGTGAGATTTAAAGAATAATTTCATCATTTTTTAAATATCCAGCGTAAAGAGGTGAAAATACAAAAAACCCAAAACCACATCAAAGTACTCCATTCTAAGTAATCTCAAAACCCTATTATACGGAGTCACTGAATTAATTTTATTGAAAGCTACCCAGTTATGTAAAGAGGAATAAAATCTTCCATTTAAACAAAAAATTCAAGTTAATCTCGAAATCTAAAAAAGCAGAAGAGTTACGAAAAAACAATTCCAGCTATCCGACGAATTTCATTTGAAACATATTCTGGTGCAGAATCTAAATAAAGAGTTGGGCAAGAGGCTAGTTTGCATGGTTTCGTTGTGCATACAATCAACACAAAACTATTTATAAATAATCGAAGAATTAACCGACATTACTTAAGGGAAGTACATGTAAACCGCTAAAAATAAGGGTATTTTCACGAATTTTTTAAAAGTAAGCGGCGGATTGTTTTGAAATTTTCAGGACATCTTGTTGGTTCCTTAATGAAGAGAAAAAATATTTTTTCAATACAAAATTAACGTGTTACGTATGTAATAATTGGTTGTGTTGTGGTGGTGGTTTTGTCCGACGCCTCAATTGGCGTGCAAAATGGTGCCTGCTGTAGTGGTTAGAAATTAAAAAAAAATTTTTTTTATCTTTATTAAAGAACCAATAAGATGTCCTGAAAAATCCGAAACGATCTGCAGCGTACTTTGCTATTTAAAAAATTCGTAAAAATACCCTTTTTTTAGCGGTTTACATAGTACTTCCTCTCATCGTCACGAGCCACGTTTGTCTTATTTGAGAAAAATCAGATCTTCAGTCGAGTCGCTGAATTCCGTGGAAGAAATTCCGATGGGAGATCCCGAGTAAATTATTTGCGGTTTATTAGAAAGATATCGATATAATTGAACACCAATTATCCGTAGATCGATCTTCGCCGACGGCAGCGTAACGCTTCCTACCCTCGGTGTATTTCTTGCCGAACGAGGGGTAGTTGAACGCGGGCCAACTAAAACGTTATATGGTCATTCTTATTACGGAAAGAGACCCTGTCATCGGGGAACACAATGGAAAAAGGCCGCAACCCCGAAATAACAATTTCGATGAAGTACGTGCTGTTCTCTTTCACTCATTATCGCCTACATTCGCCGGTATACCGCGCGATCGATCCGGCAAAAAATCAACGTGAATTTACGGTAGAATCTGCATTAGTTAAATTAATGGAAAGGCACGTACGTTGAGACAAGAAATTTTCGGATAATAGAGAAACAACTTTTTCTGGATTTGAGAATTGAGATACTTTAGAGAAAATGGTGCGATCGAGGACAATTCAAACGATTTTTGATAATTCTACGTGTCGGTGATAGTTTGTATTACCTTGTCCCTATTGTTGGTTTCCCGATACCACGGTTGTTTACCAATTTTGACACGCATTCGTATTTTCTGTCGAGTTTTAATTATATCGTGTTCGCGTTGTTTAGTTAATAGTGGGCTTTTTCGTTCTGGTGGCGTTATTCTGTTTCAATATCACGGAGTGAGAGATACAATATTGTACGAGAAAATATACAATAAAAATATGCGGGACTTGAAAACTCGAAATACTCGGAAAATTCGAGATACTCAGAAATAGTTTATAATTCTACTGATTTTTTTTAAGATCATTGTAAAAATGGAAATGAATATAGTTAAAGTTCATGTTGCAAGAAAAGCACGAAATTCACATGGCGTAAAGTTTATTTATATTTATCTTCGTTTAAACATAACATAATGACTCAATGCTTCGTATCACAAGAAGTACGCAATAAGATTCGTCTTTCACGTAACTTAAATGTATCTTTAAAAAACGGTTACCCATCTTTATAAAGTATCTACTTTTATTTCTAAAATAATTTTTCGAACAATCGTAGGATCATATAATTAAGGGGGCGTCTGGTTTAGCACACCTAAACTGGTTTTTTTCTGCATTGTGTATGTTTAAACAACTGGTGCAATCAAGATGAAACATTCAGGGTGTGTTTATTGAGGTTCCAGTATTACGTATGAACTTAAAAAAATGTATTCGAACACTTTTGGTGACATTTCATCGTGCCAACGGTGGGACTGTAAAAATAACGGTTGACATTATATTTCCATTTATAGACCTCTGATACCAATTTTTTTTTTAATTCTTGTTCGTTATGACTGTCGCTATGATGGGTACCACCGAAAACAAGAAATAAGGAAATTCTGGAGTAATTGAAAAAAAAATCAATATCCGTCTCTAAATTCGCACCTTCATAGCTTTATAAACAAATAAATATTACGCCACCATAAATTTCCGAGGTAGGTATTTTTCAAAGAGCAACATATCGCACCTCGCCGAAAACGGTAATAGTTCAAAAATGCAGTTTTCGAGATATAGCAAATAATAGAAAAATAGGAAACTTATATTGAAATAGTATAATGCTTCTTTGAAATTTCTTATACGTATTTTCGGTAGTACATTTTTTAATACACTACAGATTAATTTTATGTATCTGTAAATCAGTTTTTAAAAAATTGATAACAAAAAAAACTGACAGCTGTCGCCTGGCCGATGAATTTCGAGTTAGAGATGTGGCGTTTTTCGTGCACGTAGTGGTACATAAAACATATTTTTCAGTGACATAACCTCAAAATTTGCATTTTTTGAGTTGTGTCACCTTTCTTGCCGGAATAATTTGCTTGATATGTGGTTCGAATCACAACTTAACCAAACGATTACTTTTCGAGAAATCGTATCAACGCGATCGAGGAAATTTTCAATTTATTTGAACCCAGCAAACCAGGCACCCCTCTTAACAGAAATGTTCGAGTGCCATTAACCAACAATAATATTTCCTAACGCTAACATAAAGACATCCGAAAAGCACCAATCTCTCCGGTCTCTTCGTCGCAAGAGTCTCGTCGCTCCTAAAAATCCTAAAACTGCCCTCGCGTGACTCTAAGCCCAGTAGAATGCCATAAAAGCGCCGGGGGAACGAGGAGAAACGGTCATTGCGGTGCAGACCCCAAAGACAGGACGGACAACGACCGGAAAGGCAAGGAGGAAACAAAAGGAAAAGCGACAGGGTTAGATGCATCGCGAGGAGGCACGATTGTCACGGGGTTATCGTTTGAATAAATCAAGCCCCCTATTTAAAGCGAGCCTTCCACTTTCTACGAGCCTTAGGTGTTCAGGAAACGAAATTGCCTCGAACGCCGTCGACGTGACGAGGCCGGTCGTTTGTTGTCGCGCGACAGCCCCGATACCAAGGACGCCGACGTCGTCGTCCCTCGATAGAGGGGGAGAGAGAGAGAGAGAGAGAGAGAGAGAGAGAGAGAGAGATGAAAAAATCTTTCGGCAATCGTCTCGAAATGCTCGGGTAGCGTCGATACATTTGTCAATTCGGGTCGCCTCGATTCCTCTTGTGATTTTGAATTACGAACAGAGATTTTATCTTCCTCGTCGTTTCGTTGGAATCGGCGATAATTGAGTCGGTCTTTTAACGTTCATGTAACGTTTATAATATGTACGTAACATTATTAGGTGCGTCCTGTTTCCTAGGTTTTCGGAAACGCGAGAAAAATTGCTTCATTCCTACAATTCAATTGCTAAGAATCAGGAAATAATAATAATAATAATAATAATGATAGTGCTAGTTGTAATAGTAATAATTACAATGAGAAAAGAGATTCCACACTTGAATATCCGAGATTCTGACAATCTGTCGGTTAGATATGATCGGAAACGCGATAAAAACTGTTTCATTTCTACAATTTCTTTGCTAAAAATTAGTAAATAATAATAACAATGGTAGCGTGAATAGTAATAGTAATAATTATAATTAGGGAAAGATATTCCGCATTTGAATATTCCATATTCCGACTATCACTCGGTGCGATATGATAATTAGGAATTAATTAACTTATTTATGCAAAGCGGAACGTATGCGTGGGTATGGCATAATATTTTAACCCAGTTCCGGATCAGCTAAAGTATTCAAACTTATCGTACCCGTTACATACTACTCTCAAAACAAAGTGAGAATCTCAAAATCCTTGAAAGTTTGATCCAAAAGAGAACTGTTGTTCGAGATATATTTTTCCCGATATCATTAACAGGTTGAAAGATATCGGCTCGTCACGCTTACGGGCCAACACGTTGTACGTATATGACTTCTAATTAATTACTGCATTATTAAAAACAAAAACATCTGAAAACAGCAGACGTAGAAGCTACTTTTTCAACCGCGACAGCAGACTGACTGACCGTTGAGCCCTTCGGTTGAAATTAATTTTCAACGATTCATCAGGGCTTCTCCGTCGACAGCTCCGCGTATCTCTTCCCTTTTTTCTTCCATTCCGGGACTTCCGTCGGGGTCATTGATTTTTCCACCCCGACAGCAGCTATCTACATTTTATAGAAGAAAATCGTTTCATAAGATGCAGTTTCGCTCTGCCGTGACCTTTCCTAGCTGGTTTTACTGCTATATTCATTCCTCCTTTCCCTTTTTTTTTTCTCCCGAGAGGAAGTTCGAGTCCCGAAGCTGTATCGTTCGATCGTGCCAGTCGAGAGTGTGGAAACATTTCGGAGACCGTTCGGCGAAATATCATCGGCATTTGTCAAGTGGACCATCCTGGCGTGCCATTCCGCGAATATTTTGCACGGGAATTCGCCGCGCGACGGGATGATGGCCTTACGTAAATATCGTTTGTCAGAATTATGCGTCGCCGGCCGCGTTTTATTTGTGGCCTCGTGGGCGAGTTATGTCTTCGAACAATGGGCGACGGTAAAGAAATGTTTTATAATACTTCGCTCGGGGCTACTTGAAAGCGTTTAAAAGCCGTCGATCGTTGCCACGTGGAGAGACGCGAGCCAAAATATTGTCCGTCGCCGTAAGTTTTATACGTACACGTTTCGGATCTGTTAATAATCCTGTGATAAAAGGATAGCTATAAGTCGTGGGCGAGCGATTCAAGTTATCGCCAAGCGAACCGGCATCGCCATTTGTTACTTAATAGGTAACTTCTTGGACGATGCTCGCTGGTTATACCCTTATCGTCGGGATGGTACTCCCTACAGCGGAATTGCACGAACAGTTGTTTACATTGATCTTGGGATAATGGTACTAAATCCACTTTCCTCCTTCGCGAAGTTGTATTTTGTTATATTGAGTCTCGTAACTGCGGGCATTTCACTGACATATGATTCGCCGTGAAACGAATCCGCTAAATCCAATTTACTTCTCTCCTATAAATCGTGGAGTTGTATTTGTTGCGTTAAGTCTTGTAACTCTGGTGTTTCACTGACACGCGATCACGGCTGGGGGAATTGAAATGGAATGAGAACTTCCTACTCCTTGCCTACAGTTGAAACTATTATTCGTTATCTTCGCAGTTGTAGACTATGCACCGAGACGACTATCTTTTTATATCGATCTTTGTGTAAGGATAGCAGGTGTAGTTTTGTTACTCTCTCGTTATATTAACTCGTATGCAATGGCTCGCAGAAATATTCGGGCACTTAAAGTTTTATCATAACGTTTTACGGGATGCACCGACCAGAATGAAATATCGCGTCAGTTTAATTAAAACATGACTTGTTTGGATAAGGATACCAAATGTACTGCATTCCTTTCTTTCGTAGATTTATATTCGTTAAATCGAATCAAATATCTTTCATGTTTTACTGACAAATATCCGTAGTGTATAATATTCTTTATCTCGAAGTGAAACAGCATTGGAATTTATTGCTTACGATTAGTACCTTTTTCGAAACATCGAAACATCGCGCTGATGTTTCTTATCTTCCTAATGGTACGCAATCTACTATAACGAACCTTTACGTAGGTACATCGCTCTTTGTAGAAAGCAACTAAATCTACTTCCTTCCTTCCTTTGTTCCAAAGAATTACGTTTGTTATATTTAATTGTACAGTTATCAAATTTCAGTGAGAAAAGACCATCGTATACAAGATTAATCATCTCAAATTGAAACAAAAAAAAGGTTTCTTATGTATTATCGGTACCTTTTTCCAAGACTTCTAGAACTGTCCCTTCTGATTTTCACAATGATACTTAATACAATAAAATCAAGAGTAGATCTTTCCTCGTGAATCTCTATAGAAAGCACTTACCGAGTATACTCTGTTCCTTTTTTTTTAAACCAACCATTCATATTTTTTATGTTTACCCGTGCCATTTTCATATTCCACTGACAAATTGCGACTGCAGAATATAGGTAACACTGGGGAACAATTATTTAAAAAATGTTTGTTGATTTTGATTTCTCATCTATTTTAAAGTTAAATCGGCATGCTGATTTCAAAACTGCTTTTAGTTTTTTTTTCTATCACGTCAAGTCTTTTCTCTACATCTTCTTAGTGTGACTACTCTCAGCTAGGTCTCCGCTAGACCCAACTTCAAATAAGCATAACTCCGAGAAAAATTGTCATATCTGAAAGATTTTTTTTTATTTTAAAGGGTGATGTCTGTACTTTTAGGAACATCTGCCGATTTTAAATTTAACTCCCACTCCCTTCGTATGCACATATTGTATGAATTTTGGGCGAAAGAGGGGGTATTCTGTAGCTTAAAAAGTTGACGCGATAGACAAAAACTGGGGTCATTTTTGGATTTAAATGAAAAAAGTTAGTCAGAGACAAGCATCAGACCTAACTCAATCAAATTTGTGTTGCCCTGTATAGTCGAAAAAAAATCTTTTGTGGGATAAATAATTAAATCGACTTATCGCCGTATTCAGTTCCTTTTGACATAGAATTTCGGCACGAATAACCGTTACGAGAATGAAATTAATTTAAGAGGGTCAACGACTTTGCAATAACGCTGGTAACTCGTATCCCCATTCATGCCCTCTGTCCTCGAAGGTTCGACGAAAGGAAACAACACGTTATCCCCTCCGCGGTAACGGTCGCGTCTAAAAATATATTTATCGCTGGACGCGTGGGTGGCCCAGACTTTCGGGAGTAGACGACAATCGTGAAAAAAAATTCGTTTTCACGCTCACGCGAGTCTATATCTGTTTCTTTTTCCGATAGGTATCGCATGATTTACCTTAAGGTCGTCTACCTCGAGGATCAATAATCTTAGTTGTATTTCTACGTCCTACCGCGCTATCGCTTTCGGATACTTATCTATCCCGCATCGTAAATTCGTATAATTAAATCCTAAATCTACCGTGGATTAAAGATTACGACTTTCAATGCGGGTAGCACTGCTTTATTTCGTTCAACGCACGATAAGAAAACGCGGGGTTAACGGACAAATTTGAAAATACCGAGAATTCGCAATAGCGTTTCAATTGCAGCTGGGACGAAAAATACTGAGCGAATGAAGTAATATTTTGCATCGCGTTATTTTGATTGACGCGGAGGAGTTTCGCGAGTGGTGCAATTTGCAAGCTACGGAAAATTGCCGCATAGGCGTGTACACGCGAAACATTCGACACGCAATGCTGATATTAATTATTGTAATTTGATTAACCGGCAACAGGTCTGATTAGCGACGAGCCGGATTTAATATCGGATCCGTCAAAATTGTAATAACGGCGGGCTGAGTTATCATTATTCGCCCGTCGCGTAAGTTTCGCATAGACTACGAAGAAAATACAATCCGATCGGATAACCTAATGAATAAGGTCATTTTGTAACTTTACGGCTTCCATGATCGCATTATTGATTTGATATGCGACCGCCAACCGTGGACATCGAACATATTTCTTAGGACATTGGCTTCGATGTATAAATTTTAACCGGACTAATGCCACGTGCTTGTTTAATCAACGATTTTGCGGACATACATAATTCATTGATGTGCTCGCTTGTTACCGATAAACGAAACTGCTAAATGGAATATTTATGTCGCTTTTATTAAATACCGAGACCTCGGTATGTCACAAAATTGACGGTGTTACGCTCGCGGGAATACCGAGTGTATTAACCCTTAACTTCAAGCGCTATTTTTTGTTTCAATAATTACACGCGCGGTGTATTTTATGCACCAATTTGGTTTACATAGTAATCAATGTGGTATTGTATATATAATTGCCTTTATTTACTTATAATGGAAGAAAGTGCTACTTGATTTTTGTTTTAAATTTAGTTATAACAGTATATGAAATAAGAAGATGTTATTCTCCTGTATAAAAATGTGACCGTCTACGAAGAAACCCACCTAGCGCGTCAAAACATCATTTTCGAGTTGAGACCGGAATCGGTTAGTTTGAAGTATGTGGAACCATGTGGTGCCACTCAAAATGTAAAACAATTTTTTTTTTTATTTATTAACTCGGTTTTCTCGAAATTAAGTTTTGACACACTACGTGGATTTCTTCGTGGACGGTCACATATGTATGTATGATAAGGAAAGGTTAGATTATAAGAATATCTGAAAACAATTAATGAATAAAAATAGAACAAGATAAATAGAATGCTTGATGTACAAAGTACAAAGTACACCAGCGCGTGCAATTAAGGGTTAACAACGTTGCCTGCAAATTTTTCTAGCTTCAGGAACTTTTGTTATCCAAACGGCGTCTTTATAGAATATTGATGATATCAGTTCTCCGTGCCTTATAAATAACAAACTGAGACCCAGGTGTAAATGATCGAGATATCGTTTAAATAATGAAATATTGGTATTGCATTCACAAAAATAGAGGTATTTCGGTGCACCGGTGTCGGTGACACCGACGATACGTTATAAATACACCGACATTTCGAGAATCAATAAAAATCTGAATTATTTGCTGTTTTTTGTTGGATAGCATTCTGGAGGTAAATAATTCACATTTTATTAAGTATCAAAATATGGATACTTTTGTGGAATTTGATAATTAATGAGAATTTGAATTATTTTTTAATGTTATAATTAATTTTGGATAAAATTGATTGGAGCCTCTCTGATCTTTAAAAAATAGAGCGTTCGAATGATTAAATATCCCGGCAAGCTAAAAAACTTGAACGGTTAATACAATTCAGTCTACAAAAATTGCAACGTAAGCACTCATTGTTTTCCAATCGCTTTGTCTTCACCCCGATCTTAAATAAAATTGTGTAAATTCCAGTACCTTGTAATTAGAAATCGTCAAGTATTACGTTTAATGACCCATCTTTCAAATATATAATTTCACAAATCGTGTCTTCGATGAATCCCAACAATTTTCTATGAGAGTAAAAACTTACGTTAATATTTGTATGCCCCCCCCCCCCCTTCCAACTCGTTGCGCGTTTATAATTCCTTGCCATCGAATTGAATTAAATATTCGTTTCCACAGCCTTTATTTAATACCGATATTAGGAAATAAATATTGAAATACTAGTATTGTTATTTTTCACCGAGATTGCTATCGCTAAACATCATTCACTGTACAGCGATTGGTTCGATTAATCGAATAGCATTGCTAAGGGCAATCTTATTATCTCTATTACAATTTAAATAAGAAAAAAGAAGATTAATTCAAGTAACGCGACCGTAATCCGTTGTTGGAGGCTTCTGAGATCGAAACCGCATAACGGGCTCGGAAGACAAATGCATTAACCGAAAACGAGGCCAAAAATTAACGTAGAAACGAGAAGAAAATTCGCGCGCGTCGGCTCTCGCTTAGCATTCGCACGGAAAATTAATCGAGGTGGCTTTTCAAACTTTTCCCATTATTTTGCGACTACCGTTCGCCCACAATTGACAATTGTGTTAGCGGGGGTATTGTCCAGGCGTGGACGTTTATCTTGTCTGCGCAGAGACGTCTGTATTCCCTTGATTATGTATGACAAACGCCAGCTAGCTCGCCGTGCATGTTAAGCGTTCACTGGGAAACCTTTCAGTTTTTTTTAACGTGAAAAGAGAATTCTCCATTGATATTTCACGCGGAGAATATGAACAAAGTTTCGAACAAATCGCAGTTGATAAAATTGTCGGGGAATTACATGTCTCGTAAAAGTGCAAAATGAATCGTTAACGGCAGAAACGAGGCAGGAAACATTTTTAACATTTTGGTCACACGTTTTTCTAAAATTGTTTTTAATTGAACTGTTTGTAAATTTACAGACTCGTATTTCAAGTTACGAACTTTAATAGTGACCTTTTGATTATGTTTTCAATGTTTGTTTCTAATATTGAGAATTAATGGGGACGTCTCTTCTGTGTATAATGCAACGGGTCACGAGTATCCGATTATTTCCAACAAGGCATAGCACACATTTTGTAAATTCAATTTTCAATTATAACGTTCCTTCGTTTAATACCGCGAGTTTTAAATACATTCCTACGATATTTGATTTATTTTTCATTCACTAACATATTTCAGAGCGAGAATACACATTTGAAGTAATTACTTTGCAAGAAACCACGGCACTCTGGGATTCGTGTCCCTTGAATTTACCATGTTTTCGAAATAATTATCCCAATCACGCTGTGGACCTTCTACGGAAATAAGTCGAGTAAGCGTTAGAATAAGGCATCAAATTTGAATCCGCTATTAAAAATCGTTTTTCAAACACGCAATTTCAAAAGCGTTTGATTCGTTCACTGGAACGATTCTATGGTCACGTATGATACGCTGAAGATTTCGTAAAATCGCATGGCGCAAGGATGGAAGCGCGTAATTCAACGTACGCTCAATTATCGAGCTCCCCTTTTTGCACTGGCAACAAATCAGCATTTCCAATGAAGAAAAGCTCTCGCTGCCGTTCGGGCGAATAAAGTGTCTCGAATCGCCGATTGAATGCGCACTCGGCAAGTCAATTGCTTGGCGCACCGTAGAACGGGAATTGTGCGGAACATTTAAGTGCAAACCTGTTAAATACGCCGGGCTATTATTCTGCGAAACGAGACGGGTAATGCTAACTCCTCGTTACTCCACGTTGCGAGCAAAGTCACTTTGAATTTTCTCGTCGTTCATGGGCACGCGCGTTTTGGGAGTTAACGCGTATGTTTCGTGGAAGGAAGCAGTTGTGTCGAGTCGACCCGATGATTTCACTCGACGTTAATCGATGACAATTTTTATCATTTAATGCACCCTCTTGAATACCGGGTATGTATTCAAAAAGTTAGGTGAAACATGATTATTTCACCATCTTGTTATTGTATTAATATCAGAATGACGTTTATCATGCGCAGAAACATTGCTGCCGAATGAATTTCATGATTTCACTGGACATTGATTGATGACAATTTGCTGTAATTGAATCGGTGAAGAGAAAAATGGCGCAAGTCCAAAAATATCTTTCCGAGAGATTTGAAGAACTAGTTTTAATTTTGACGTGTCATAAATAATGGACCGTACTGCTTGACACTACCCGAAACATGGGCTTAAAGTACTTCAGTTAGAATTCAGTTATAATCGTGTAGATACACGTATTTTACGTTTATTCGTATAATTCAAAATTAACTGGTTTTGAACTTATACCGCTCTTCTTCCAACCCATTAAATTAATGCACAATTTTACATCATAGCCGTGCGTCAGGCGAGTTAGATGAAATACAATCGTTCCTTGAAACTGTCAAATTGCAGTCGCTGTATTTAAACAAAATCCTACTTTAGTGGCAAAGCTTGCGACCTGAATATTAAGCTTCGTCAATCGAAAATTGATTTAAGCTTTTATTACAGAACCAAGTCCAGTGTTTTTAACACTGTCCAGTCACAACCGTTTGCAACTTAAAAGTAAGTTTCTTTAATACAATTGACCATCTATTACAAATCCTTCACTTTCGGGTATTTCATCCATCTCCCTTTTTCTCTAATGCCAAAGCAAAATCCGGGCCAAGGGAAGAGACCCATTATTTTCCCAGGAATCAATGTTAATTAATGGCGCGTTTATTCGCTCGGGCAATGCAGCGAACGTTAATCGGAGTGTTTCCTTGGCCAGGTCAGGGTACGTGGGTACCGGTATTTATTGGTGATTGCGACGCACGTGGTCATTTTCACTCTCTCTCTCTCTCTCACTCTATCTATCTCTCCCAAGGGGTAACTTGACCTTGCATAAAATATGATATACGATTTCATCCCGATGCCAACGTACACTGGAAGTTTATCCTGAAATATTCCACCGAATTTATTTATCCTAATGTTTCTTGTTTGTATATTGTAATGTATACCTGCTTCTACCACACCAATCGAATCGAGTGATTATTTATAAAATACGTTACGCGATAAGAAACTCTTTTATTTATACTTGTTGAATTTTGATATCGTTAAGAAATATATACGTAATATCATAGATATTTATACTGCTTAGAAATACACTCTTTTCATACTGAGAAACTGTACATTTAAATGAAAATGTAAAACTACTCGAAATGAGTGGTTCGCTAGCTCTAGCGTTAACCGGAAACGTTTGCCCCACCGATTCCACTTCCGCGTGAATCTTTTTTCACCTCGACAGCGAAACGCGCGATACGCGGAAACGAAAGTAGCGGTAAAAGAACGATCGGAAGCTCATAAAGAGTCGCTACGTTGCCTCTTATCGGATTGTTAATAAAGTGCTTTTGTTGGTCCGCGATGTCGACAGTGATTAATAGCGTCGTAATTAAAACTCTGTTCCTCGCTCCAACCTATTTCTTTGAATATCGTTGTTCAATCTGTCGCCCATGAAACTCGACCTCTCGCGGAAAATGTGTTTTCGAAAAACGAACGAGTCACGCGTAGATCACGTGTTTCCCTCGCGCCAGTAAACTCGGAAACTCGCGTCCAATTTGCAGAATAAATTGCAGAAGATCTAAATTGAGATCACAATTTTTCTACGAAAATATAGGAACGAATTAAGGTTCCTTGACGATAATTTCCATAGAAATTGAACCGCGACTGCAACTCAAATTAATCAAGGCAAATTTACATCTGGAGGAACGTTCCTAATGGAAATCGACTGCGAGTTTTTTTTTTAATTCCTGGAGTAACCTAATAATCCCAACTACTAAAAAGTCGGTCGTAACCCCGGGGAAAAAAATTGAAAATTGAAAGCTCCAAGAATAAACGAACGAAGCGGCAGGTACCGTTTTTCACGCGAATTCCTGGCGTCAAGCAAACGCAATCAGTTGCGACGACGTTTCTTATTTCATTCGTACCGACGGACATAAATTTTTCATCGAGGGTCTCATTCAGGGGAAAGATGTTTGACGAAGGAAATCCATTTCCTGAGGGAAACGTAACCGGGGGGGCACACGAACGAATCGCGCACTGGGAAAACGTCGATGTGTACGACGGAGAGTATCGCGTTTAAATTGCGACAGAACGACACGGAGAAGAAAACTAAACGAAACCCAAACACTTTCGACGGAAGCCCTGGATAAGTTCCGCCCCCTCGGATATAATTCGAAAAGGGGGTTGGGACACCTAGGAATCGTCGAACGGTACCCGCCATTTTCGAGGTAATCACTGAAACTGCCGGCGGCTCGAACGTCTCCTACATCGCGGGTATACCCACCGTCGCGCACCTCCAAACTAATTTTCCTTTGCTCGTTCCCAGTGTACGTCGGCCATGACAAGAAAAACTGGCGAACCCCGCCATGAAGGAACGGAGACAGACATCGAAGAAGAACGGAAGGAAAGAGAGAGAGAGACAGAGAGAGATAGAGAGAGAGATACAGAGAGAAAGAGTGGGGAAGAGAGAGCGAGAGAATGAGTGAGGGAGTGGGACACAGTGAAATCATCAAACTCCACTGCGATGACGGAACGAAAGGTACTAGTCGGGAGAAAATGAAAAATACACCGACTACCGCGAAGAAGAGTCGAATGACATGGGGGAGGTGGTGGGAGGACCGTGTAACGAGGGAAATGTTTCGCACAAAAAGCAAGCGAGTTCTTGCGGACTTACGTGCTCGATGGTGGGCAGATGGGCCGTGACTGACACCCCCGGTGCCGCCACGCGCCCCTCGCACCCCCGACACTGCGATTTCCAGGACATTGCGCAGGCCTGAAGCCCCGTGGTGCTACCACCACGATCAGAGTTTCTCCGGAGCTTGTCCCGACCCCCCGGAGCATCATCCCTGTCGCCCCGAACGTACCAACGACCAATGTGCTCCCTAAACGTGCACGTAGATCTTCTACGTTTGTACGTTTGAGATCGAGCTGGCGGTGGGGGAGAGGGGGTGAACGTCTTTGCCGTGGATGCCACTTTGTTTGGGACGAGGGTCGACTTTTTAAAGGGTGAGAAACGTTGCCCGCGAAACGTGATATATCGTGCGGGTTTTAATCGTTTGAGGGAAATTATATCTGGGGGTTGCGATTCCTTTTTTTTCCCTCCGACTTAACTGTACACGCGACACATTTTATGCAAAGGGTGTGGCAGTTGAAACGGGCCACTCCGATAACTTAAACGTTTTTCGAAATGAAAGAGTGTTACGAACGCAATGTATGTTTGGTAAACACAGTCTGGCCGCTGTTTGGTACCAAACAACTTTCTCTCGAAACGTGTTATTACGCAAAAACAATAAAATAATGAAGGAAACATTTCGTCGTATTTTGACGCCCTCGGACTGTGTAAATATTAGAATGAATAATAGTTTCTAGTCCGGGTAAAAGATGTTGCCGATGATTAACGTGGGTACGTGTAATCGTGTACAATATTATGTAAACAATAAAGGATAACGAGCGAGCATAATAACAATGACAACGAAACATAATATTAATTGGACTAACAAAGTTGTTGTTTGCGTTGCATAAAGAGCAAAGAGTAACGCGGGGACGTAATGTCAATTACAATGGCGCGCAATGTCAAGAAAACCACAAATATTTTATTTGAAGAAGGAAGTTGACCGATTATAAGAAATTAAAATACACGGTTGCACTTTAAACGTTAGATAATAATGAATATAATATAGATTTAAATAATACAGATAATAAATGAAGAACGAGGATGGGATGTAGCGCCAATTAAACGAACAAACTTTCAGTTTGACCGAAACACTGGAATATACGATTATATTTTACGCTTTACAGAGAACGAAAGATAACGAGGGGATGTAACGTCAATTATAATATGCTATGTAACTTTAATTAAATCAACAAATTTTAACGGAATATTAAACTCATTTGTATATTCTGCATAGAGTGGAGGGATAACGTGAGAACCGAAAAATAAATTGCACCACAAAGGGTCGAATCAAACATTATAGTTTTAGCAGTCACAGAGTTTTACGGTCGGCTTAAAAAAAACTGTTATCTCGACATTTTTCCCTTAAGTCGTTTAGGTGAGCGATTACTGAAATTTCGTAGAATTCTACTGGAATTTTGTCCAAGTGTGCGTCACGCGGAAAAGTGTATGTATATATATATATACGATAACTTCTATCGCACGTCGTTCTGATCGATCAGTCGAAACCGCAAACTCCGCCGTTGTGGCTTTGCCCGCTGATTGTGCTTCATGTGACTCGCGAGGCGGTGTACTTGACCGTGCTCTCGTTTCTCGATTAGTTTTCGCTCGTGCTCCAAATTTTCATGAAAATATACTACTCGCGATACTTACGTACCTATAACGCGTCTTTCGCCGCGAGTCACGGGGCGTTCATACAACCAAAGAAAGGGGGTAGGTACTGGTTACCAGGGATGGAAATTTTCTATTCTACGCGCATCGTTGGCATATCGATCGATTCATTAGATTAGATTTAGAAATAAATAAAATGTTTGAAAAATCGTCGCCGAATACAAATTTTAAAGCGTTTGGATACACTCATTTTGCACAAACTTACTAGCACTGAACGTTCCACGTATCAGTTAATGTAATTAATGGTTTTCAATTTGAATTATTTCAATCTTAATTCCGATTTTTATTTTACAATAATTATTTCTAAGTTTGCAGTTTACGATTTGTCTCGAAATATTAATCGAGGTATTCAAAAACACTTCGAACAGAAATAACGGAACATAGAGACACGGCGATGAATTGAAGGGGTAGGAACCTGTTACCAGGGGGTGAAGCTCTTCCGTGCTACGTGCATGACTCCGAATATCGATTAATCAATCGCATATCGATTTCCATGTAAAATTAGAAATAACTAAAAAGTTAAAAGACCTCGCCGAACAAATTATAAAGCATTGGCATAGGAGAAGAGCGGGGGGGAGATAACAGTTTCGAGGTTACGATACTGGTAGCTTTATAAGTCCCCTTGTAAGCTTGCCAAGTTTAATTACGGTTACTAATCAACGACAACGGCTTCTGCCGAACGAAGTATTTCACGTAACTCCAAGATCGTGTATGACCGAAAATGTAATTCTCCAGAAATTATGCCCCCTCCTCTCAATCCCCACTACCTACGAAAATTTATGGTACTAGAGAGAGAAAATTCCAATTATCCACCGAGACTCGGTACACTGGGATTACTAATAATAACTTCGATAATAAAAGTGGTGCAAGGGGCTGATTTAAATCGATTAGAGCGACTCGTTCAAATCAAAAAGTGTCCAATTTCTATGAGCTGGACTAGCAAAATACGTACGAATCGCAATAATTTCAAAGACAAAGGTAAATTAACGATTCAAATAAAATTATCAAATCAAACATTTTCAATTTCTGGTGTAGTTGAATATTAAGCTTCGCCATTTCTTCGCAAGCATGAAAACGCAATAAAATCCTGCTTTTTCTCCGAAACTTGAAAGTTCGTTTAGAAGAGTTCATACAAGAAAATACATATACAGGCCGTACATTTCAAAACTTTTCGGGGAACATGTTGAATACAAGAGTTTCACAGTTTCACCGGGGAAGCAGAATTATCCTATTTATTTTTTATTGGGCCAGAGTTTTTAAAGTTACTCGAAGGTCAGCTTTTTTCTCAAATAGAGATATATCTTTTGAAGATGAAATTTGATGTCTTCAATTTCTGGTATAACAGAAACTTAACCATCGCAATTTTTTCGCAATCAACGAACACAATAAAATCCTGCTTCTTCTTGTAATATATAAATGTACTTCGTCCATCTTGGACTATATACTTAATTGGACAAAGAATACTTCACCATTAAATTCTACAGTCGTCGCCCAAGTATAGAGACCCAATGCAATTCCGTTTCGCTGGGGAAATGCGGAAATTCGTTCATAAGAGATGTCACCGAGGAAAAGAAACGCACACGAAGCCGATACATTCACTGTCAAAGAGCTGGTTGTATTAACCAGAACTGTGCGCTACCTTCCGAACTACCGAACCTTTGTGAAACTTCCTTTCGAAACTATTGACAGGTGCCACCGGGCGTGTTTGCTTGACGTGCATTACATAAACGACTTCGAAGAGCCACGAGGCTTTCCAATGCCATTATTCCTCGTTGCAGAATGAAATATCTTCTGATTTCCTTCTCGGCACCGCGAAGTCAGCCTGACAGGCTCGACAATGGTATTAAAAAAAAAAACAACAACAAGCTTGACATTGAAATCTCGCAACGAGCACCAGCCGTTTTATCAATTCCGTTTTATCATTGGTACGAAGTGGCTGTCTCGTTGCCATTCTGGTAAACAGAATTTACTTTAGATAGTAAAGGCAAGCGTTGAGATAAGAATAATTTGTACAGAGTGTTCCAAAACGTGCACCACAGCAAAATCATTTGCCTCGAAAACGAAGCTTCGCGTGAAAAACATTTCTTCTACAATACCACTTATTTTTCAATGTAGAATCATTCGTTTGCGGATCACAACGCGTATTTTGGGATACCCCGTATGCACTAACGCAAAAAAGAACCATTAATTAAACGGTATTACTTATAGGAAACGCGAGTTTGAAATGAAATTTTCGTTCGGCGTTTATGAACAGCTTATCGAGAATACACTTGTTACTTTTCCATGTCGCGTGGGCGTCGCTCTGGCCAACAACTTCTCGATGCAAACTTACCAATAAATTAGTCGAGGCGGATTATTAAAATTTAAATGCAGACGCGATTGCGCTGTATCCCCATTCGAATGGGACACGTCGCCCACATGCACATCTCAGCCGACGAAATATAATCATTGCCTCCTTAACCCAGATTCTAAAGCGTTAACAATCGATTTTCGTATGGAAACAGTGGCCAGCGATACTTTCACGATCGTTTCGAACGACTGTTGTGATCCCCGAGGGGTATTAAAATTCAGTAGTACGGCAGTGTTACGGAGACCAGCGACGGATTGAAAAATGGTTCCTGCGTGGAAGGGCCGCGTTGTCAAAGGAAACAAAATTCTCGATTCCGTATAATCGCATCGATCGGACGTCGAAAGTTGTAGTTTCAACGGGGCAATTTTGTGGAGAAACAATGCTCGCGTTACACGCCATAATGTACCTTTTAAAATGCAAAAGGAATTTTCATATTATGTAAAGGAGTCATTCTGGATGCATCGCGAGTTCTTTTTATCATTCGCCAGAAATGTTTGGGCGTTCAGGTATTAAAGGACACGCGATCTTCGGCAGCGAGAGGCAAGAATAATTTATTAGGTTAACTAATAGACACGCAGCGTTCTAATATTGTCAATCTTGTGGTTTGGTTGGTTGGGTCGAACAAAATTGGTTCGGTTTTGTTGGGTAAGTAAGTATTTATGGTTCGGAGAAGTAAACAAAAAGAGTAATCAAATTTGCTCAATTTTGTGGGTCGGGTAGTTGAATCGAGCAATATTTGTTCCGATTTCAGGGTTAGCTTCTAGGGTCCAGAGATTTAGGTAAAGTTTCACTGTAAATTTGTTTGTTTGTCTGAATATTGGGCAAAGAAATGTTTATTTCCCTAAAACCGATAAGGGGACTAACCGATACAATTGTTCATCGATTAACATAGCATGCAAAAAAACTAGCGAATTAAAGGGCCTCAAGTAGGTATATTTTCTTAGGACAAACAAAGTGTTACAAGCCAGAGGGGTAAATTCACAATATTTTGTTAATCTTTTTATTCGGGTAACTGAATCACAAAATTGTCACTTAATCAACTAGCCCACAAAACTGGACAAGTTTTATTAGTAACTTCATTTAATTCTTTGAACCTTGAAACAGGGCCATGAATTTGAACAAATGTTCAATTCTACAAAATTGAACAAATTTTATAGGTAACTTCATTCAATTATCTGAACCCTGCAAGCTAACACACAAATCTAAACAAATGTTGTCCAATCGAACTAACCAATCCCCAAAATTGAGAATATTTTATCAATGGTTCAATCGAACGAACTAACCCACAAACTTGAGGAGATTTAGTCAGGAATTCCACTAAATTTTCTGAATCGTCGAGAGACCAACGAAATGGGCAACAAAAGTTTTCGACATTTGTAGGTCAATCGCCTCTGGCGCCGAACCCTTTGAATACCCACGCGGACTAGTGAGTAACAGTTAAAAACTAATTACCCAAACTTAATATGACGCGTAGGAATTTTGTCTTTAATTCCTCAGTCAGATTCAGCTCACAATCGACGCATTAATATTCACCATGGAGCAGGTGTACGGAATCTACGTAAGGTGGGATGAAAAATGGCTCGTGTCCCCGTTTTCGCCAAGTAGAGCCAAGGGTAATCGGTCTCTCAATCACCCGATGTCAGAGCCACTGGCAACTCTCGCTCGGTATAAGATCACTCGAAGCTAGCGTTTCTGATAAAAGCACCTTTATGCGAGATATAATCCGCGAATATTCCAACCAGCCTCGGTCTCGGCCCAACATATTTCAGTCCTCAAATATCGGGAATTTTAGATTGAACAAAGTTGAAGTGAGTATACATAAATAATTTCTAGTCGAGGAACTCCGTGGAATGCGGGCAAACGATAAAACCAACCCTGTGCGAGATAAACCATTTCTAAGAAGGATAACAAAAGGATAGTTGAAAAATTTCAATATTTGGAAGAAAATAAGGAAAATTTCGGATAAAGTACGCGCGTTCATTCGCCACAAAAATAATTTACGAACTCAATCAATCAATTGGAGAACACCGTAGCACTGATAAAACTGATTTAGTATCACTCTGTTGGGTATTAAATGGACATACGCCTGTTGACACAGGTCCGCGAAGGGAAGGTGTAAAAGAATGATTTGTAACAAAGTTGTTTGTGAGATGACGAGGGAAATGTCTAACGGATCTGGGAGCGGTGAAATAACCAGGAGCACTGTAGCTTTTGATTGAATCACAGTCAGTTTATTAAAATCAAATGTACTATTCGAGATGTCTCTTAAAGCTGACAAAGTGAGATGTCCGAAATTAAGCGCGTTGCCACGAGGGACTCGCCACTGATCGAGGACCACGTGGACCTTGCAACATAATTATTATTATAATTATAATTATTATATTAATAAATTATAGCACGATTATATTCCAACTAGTTTCAAGGCTGAGATGACTCTATGCAATAATGTCTATTTAAAAGAGTATCATATTTTTACAAAGAGAGATGACTACTATGACTGTTGAAACTCACTCGACCGAAGGAAGCGATGTTATTGTAACGATATGTCTCTAACGACTTTGTCTATTTGTCACGAATTTGGACACGCTTTGTCTATAATTCGCATATACAACGCGCATGTGCTAAAACAAGTGGCTTTGGGCGCATGCAGAAGGGTCTGGTGGAGAGATGCCCAGAAGGTGCTGCCACCGCGTGTCCCTTTTCCTTATTATTCGCAAACAACAGGGTATATGAAACTTCAATTAAACGAGTATTGAAAATGCTTAAACGTCAGGGTGTCAAGTCAAATTTCGCAAGGATACTGTAACAGTGTTCCAAGAACTATTTCTCAATGTATTCTGACGCAATTCGTACAAGTCCATCTCGAGGGAAACTCCTGTCCACTATCAGCAACATTTTCGTAGTGCGAGTATTATTCTAATTAGTGAATGAAACGTCGGATGATGCCAAGGTGCGAGTCTTGGTTGGCATTCTAAAATATTGATAACGTCCCAAATTTGCGATGGGTGAAGCGAGTGGAAAAGTTGACCGTAAGGTGATTCCTCGAAATTCCTCAAGGTCTAATGCTCTGATATTCGCCCGTGGGTCCCCTGTCCTCGAAACCCAGGTATATCTGTTTGTTGTTCAGCTAGAGTACGAGGCTGGCACGAAGCATTGTAAAATATGTCCTTAAGTTTTGGACAAACTGTTTGTTTTACGACTGAACAACATGCTAAATTATTATTGTCAGTTTTACCTACTACTATACCACCTTAATTTCTTGAGCTACATTTTCTACCACTCCGTAAATCTTGAACGTACTAGTTAATCTCACCAAAGTATGTGAAATGTAAGGTATTTATAGCCGGTAGTGCCTAAATAACCTCAAAAAACAGTACAACTTTCTACCACGCGTAAAACCGAAGACCGATAGCTCGAATGGAAACAGTAATTTATTAAACGTACATATAATTATGAAATATATTTTTTTTTCAAGCAGGTTATATAAAATGAAAAGATGATGATTCAATGTTTATTGAAAACAGAATTTTTAAATTGTACTGATTACTAAGCCATGTTGGCTACAGCTGCCCTTTATCAAATTAATTCGCTGCGTTTTCAATAAACTTTAGTTACATTGAAAAAGTATGGGGTACGAATACCAAAACACCTCGCGCGAACGACAGTCGCAGGAATACACTGAGAGAAATTCAAGCACGGGGGGTAAAACGCGGTAAGGGCGATGCCTTACGAATTCTAATTGGCCATTCGCACAGCACCCTTAGAAATTCTATGCATGTTGAACGCGCGAGCTTTCCAATAACACCGCGGTGCCACAGCTGCGATGGAATAATAGTCCCCACCCCCGCAACTTGCTTCCTGGTATGTTCTTTCCCGTGTATTGAGAGGTGAGCTTGCGCGCAAAGTGAGTTGGAAACTCATTACTGGATGTAACCCCATGATAAGAAACCAGGAAAAGGATCACCGACGCATGATTTATGGGTCTACGGTTTATCTACCGGGATACGCAAATACGGAGCATTTATCGCAAGTTTTTTGACGGTACGCTGGTCGGAAAAAGTTCAAAACAGCAACATAGGAGTTAAGAATATGGCAAAGTGAGCATGGCGTCGATGAACGTTACGAACGGTAAACGTAAACGTATGATACGCTGTAACGCGCGTGCCAACGGCCCGTTGCAACGACCGATTGCACGCGCGTTACAGCGTGTCATACGCATAAACAAGTTGGTGCGATTAATTTCCATACCACGATACGATGCGCGTTGCGAGCGTCCGTTGTAACACCCATTGGTTAAACACTCGCGTGCCCCCTTCGTTAGTATATTATATTACAATGCACATTGCGACGGTCAGTCGTAACGTCCGTGAGTCCGACTCTCATTTTATCCCGAACCGAATGCGACGTGCCACGCACGAGTAACGTCCGTTGAACACTCGCTACGATCGTTACGCGCTCGACCCGTAATACCTTACAACGTTTGGCAAAAAAACATACATTTTTGTGACGTTCGTTTGCTCAACGTTCGCGTCAGCTCAACTTTAACTCGAACCTGTCGCAGCGAGTCGTGACCCGGTACACTTTTTGCTCGATTTTGTTTTGCCGGCTGGTTGATTATGCGAATCGCAACAATCGCGCGAGTATATCGCCAGCATCGTTGTGTAAACAATGGCCCGCGGGAACGATTCATCGCGGATACTCCATGTCCTTGATGCGGCAATATGTATTTTGCTGTTCGTGGAAATGAATATTTTATGTCGCAAGACTAATGCAACAAGCGGCCAGTGATATGACTTCGTGTCCGTCAAGCGTAACTGCGTTTCCGATCACGCACGGCAACCAACTACTGCAAGGTGTTAGTATGAATTACAATGTTCCTTCCGTTTAGATCAAACAAGAAGCACTGTACAATACAATATTTCTGCCATTGTACTTCTGAAACTGCTTCGTACGTAGACTATGCATATTCTAAATTAAGAACAACGGCAAAATAAGAAACACCTTAAAGATTGAAAAAGCAATTCGATTTGGCCGAATGATGCGAACAGGGATATAACCGTACAACTTGCCTGTCGATAAACAGCGACGAAGTTATTGAATTATCCATAAAGCCCTCCTCAGAAGGAAGCAGTACGTATTTGGTGGCGACAGTTCGAAACGAAGCGAGTAGAGAAAACGCGACAACTTTCCGTGGAAAATAAAATAAGATTGATCCATCTTTCATTGGTCCACCGTCATCTGTTAATACTTTTATTTCATCCCACCCCGTACGAAGAGCAATCCAGAATTCACTTATATCTTGGAAAGTCGATAAACAAGTTTTGATTCGATTCGTAAATCCAGGTTCGTTTGCAACTTGTTTTGACACGTGTACACCAATGAATTTCAACGGTAATGTGGCCAATAAAAATCATTCCGAATAAATAAAGGCAAGGCACATGTGAAATTGGGGCATGGTACACGAGCCTATCGAGAGAATCGTGGCGCAAGTAGTATAGGACGAGCATTGTACCGACGTCGGTCGGTATGTAAACCAACGGAGCTTTCATAGTTTCCTATCGTACCGACGGCCGGTACGTCGAGCTTTCGGGTGAAAATTGAAGCTTCCATAATGGGGATAACTGACATACCGACTGGATTTCCGGTCCGTTGAGGGAGCAGGCCACTTACCTATAAAAGAAAAAAGCTCTGGTTAAAAATCTGTTTTAGCTTTCGTCGGTGCTGCGTCGCGCGAGAAGAACCGCGCCTCTCATTTCCCGAGAGTAACGAAAGTCAGAGTGATAAAAAGAATTGAACAAATCGAACACAAATGGGACATGCTTTCTAGCTGACAATTTGCATGCATAATTCGATTCTTCATGCTGTGCGCGAATGAGATAGAATTTCCAAATTCGATAAGAGGAACACGGGTAGTTAGAAATCTCGCGATATCACTTTGTATTTTTATTAACTCGGTAACCAAATTGTACGTCTTCAACGGGCGGTCCAAGTAAACGAATTAACCGTTGCGATAGCGAGAGGAGAAGGTATCACGCATCGAACGAACCAAAGTTCAAACCGCGAAACATACAAATTCTATGCATTTGATAAATCCAATTACCATTGGGCGCCGGGATAAAGCAGATCTACCCTAGAAAATCTGATGACACGATAACACGGTGGGTGATAAACTCAGTGGCTGATACGCTACGAAGCTCTCTTTCCTCGTTACTAACAACGAAACGGGTCCCAAAAACACTTTACATCCTAACTACTGATTGCTACGTTCGTTTGGTAAGAAACGGCATTCTAGCTGAAAATCTAAACTAAAGACGCCTAAGGTGTCTGGTACAAGATAAACTTGTTCTGTTTTTGCGTGAAAGTTTGTACCTGCACGACTGCCGGCCCGCGATGCGCCTGTGCAATAGAAAACACAAGAAAGAACGTTATACAGAGTGATAGAGATAGAACGATGAAAATGTAGTAGAAATGTACGAACGATAAAGATAGGACAGGATAGTCAGAAACGAAATGAGAGTACAGATTGCATGCAACACGATTCAATGAAACCACATTTTGTGGGTAAGATTTAAATATTATCGTAGACGCAATGTGGCGGGATTCGCTTTTAGTGACGCTTGTGATTCTTTCTTGTTTTCAACTTCATCATGCGACGGATAAAACAATTTTTAAACGGCAGATGATACGCGATATAATATCACTTATTTCGAAGGACATTGCGAACACTTGTGCACACAATGTACAGGACACGTTTTAGAAACGTTTAGCTTTTACAATATTCGCAGTTTGTTTTTGTCTTTTGTCACTTCGCGAATAAACGAGTAAACAAGTAATGAAGGCATACCAGACACGGTTTAATTTAAATCGTCACCAAGAATATGAGTGACGTTTCAACGGTCACCGTGGAACCGATATCTTGTACAGACGTCCAAGTCAGTAACATCGGAATCAGAAAGACGGAAAAGAGACGGTTTAATTCTACTTATTACTACCAATGGTATCGACATTTTTTAATATCTCCTTAGACCCAATCTTCTCGATCGATCAATGTTTTTGTAACTTTCCATAGACGTTTGAAGTTTCTTTCTTCTCCCTCTCTCGTCCTCTGTCCTACCTTCCCGAAATACAAAAGAAAAAAATTAAATATAATCGACCAAACGACTTAATTATTATTCAACTTAGAATTGACTCTCAAGTATCATCTAGAACGCATTATCAGTGAACGAGTTTCAACCTCACTCCCAGCGATACGTTTCACAAATCGTGTCAACGGTATTACCGAATTATATTAAGTTAATACTTTCGGAGACCCCGCCGAGTTCTCTTTTTATCTGTCTCCCAAGTCCCTCGATGGTCGCATAAAGAACTAGGAAAAGGGAGACGAGTGGGTGTTCGAACATTGAGAATTCCTACTCTATATTCCCCTCGCACTCACCCTAATTGGGAAAGCCACGAACCTTGGCCCGTAGTTAAGTATTGGTATGCCGGTGGTGGTACCAGCCACGGTGCGCATGCGTGTTTCACCCTTGATTGGCTCGTACTACGCGTGATGCTGCATTGTCCATTATACCAAACCGCTTGCATATAAATTCCCACGACTGTGCGCGGCATGTCGGACGGATCACCATAAATTCGAGGGAAAATGTAGGAGCCATCCGATCGTGCCGGAAGTTTCTCTGGCACGTTAAAGAACGCGCTCAAGGACGGCCAAGGCTGTCAACGTATCCTCGAATCGGTTGATCCAGTTTGCGCCACGAGATTTCCTTGATGACATTGTCGTGTGGATGAGCAAGACACGTGGGGAATGGAGGAAGGTCGAAGAGCAGAAGCGATATCGATGAAGATTCTTTTTATATCGGTTTTATTGAGTCCGCGCGATACGCGTCGCGATTTCAATGGGGGTTAGATAGGGTGAATGGAGAAACGGGGTAGATGGGTTGGGTCGGGGAAACCAGGGAGGAAATATATTCTCCACGGTCATCATTATTCAGGCTTGACGCGCGATTCCCAATGAATGTAGCGATCAACAGGAGAGCCAATTTACTTTCAGGGCGGGTGCACTCGCTCCCCGTGTTCCGAGATTAAAATTTAAAATCGCGCCTTTTTGTCGCGCAACCGACACGCAAATGAAGCGACTTTCCCTCGTAAAATGAAGCTTCGCTCGAAATAGTCGATCGAAATCTCGTCGCTGACAAAAGGATGTAAAATTGAGGGTACGGCCGGAATATGGGGATAAATTGGTTTAGTGCTTTTTCCCTAGATCCCTTTTTTTCGAATGCCGAATATTTTGGTTCAAATTGCATTATTTAATGTAAGGTATGCAAAATGTCACGCTGATGTATTCCACATTTTTATAGACTGTACCGAATCAATAATTCTGCAGGTAATGTTTACTTTCATAAAATTTACGGTTTTGAGATTTATGACTCTAAAAATTTTGAGAATGTTGGACTACATACAATGATCCGTAAATCCTGTTTTTGGAATATTCCGTGTCATAGAACCTTTCAAACGGTATAATCCTGATCAGATCCGTTTAGTTCACTAGCGGATCAGGTACTTAATAATGTCAATCTGTGGCTAAAGGTATTAAATCGACTAAACTTGTTCCTTTGAAATCGTAAAGTTATAATTATACTAATCGTTTCAATATTAGTGCGTGATCCATATGCATATATCAAGCTGTCAAGGTTAATAAAGAAAAAATCGTACCGCCGACAAGAGTTTAGCTATTTTATTGCAACAAAGTGAATTTTAAATTTCCAGCGCTATGAAACAAAAATCTGTTTGATCCAGACGATTCAATACCAAGAATCTCCTGAGAAAGTTAAATGGGAAAACTTAAAAAAAAACTTATTCTTATAAATTCTTCAATCCTAGCTATATAGGGCGGTTCACCAGAAACAGAACGCTATGACATATAACTATGGAAATTTTCTCTACGTATATACCGCTTGTCCCTTGAGCCCATCTAAATTATGTCCTCGACATTTTTACGTACCTCGAAATTTAACGAAGATTTTCAGGTGTTCTATTTCTAATGAAATTGTTCTTCCAAGGTAATTTTCTCAATGTTTTCAAGGTCATCGATGTTCTCCTTTAAATAGAACTCCATTTTTATCCATTGTATAATGCAGTTGATATCAAGAGTAGTTCTCAATGGCATTAAACGCAACAAATTTTAATTCTGACGTAACTCCAATACTTTCCTACAGATTTTAGTGATACGAGACCGAAATCCGTAAACGCGTGCATTAACACTGGTACTACCGACAAATAATGTATACCTATTTCTACCAAACCAGTCCAAATGACTGGTTATTTATAAAATACTTATGTCGTTAAAAAATATGTACATATTTATACGACTTACAGATGGACTTTTTTCTCACTCAAAAATAATAAATTTAAATAAATCTTTAAAAACAGTCAAAATGACCGGATTGGTAGTTCTAGTGTTAGAACTAACACCATCAAACTTTTCTGCCCCACATTACCCGTATCTGTGCGTCCAAAGAAGATAGTCGGCCCTTCTGTTTCTAATGACTCACTTTGTATGATTATCGATCAACTTTCACTTACCGAGCGTGAACTGTGATTTTTAAAAATATCAATGTATGCGAGCGTTCAGCAGTGATTGGTCAAGAGTAACTATAATACAGAATACGACACGCGTTGAAATGAATATATTTATGTGTATATATTTTTTTAATATATTTACATATGTATATAGAGGGAGTAAATATTATCACGTTAGTTCAGAATTATATGAACTAAGACAAAATCGTTGTTGACACACGATAAAATCAATACGAATTAAGATATCTGGTATATCTACTGGTCGTATTAAAAAGAATTATAGAAAATTCCGTAGGGAGAGAGCGAAAAATCAAGGATTAATATAACACAATAAAATCGTACTCGATAAAGGATAACATAAATAAAGAATTCTCCACGTCAGCGTTAGCGAAACAATGTTTCTTTTAATTCCCAATACAGAAAACTAAAGTTCCCCAACTAATCGAATACCGCCGGATCCTCGGTTGGTCCGTTACATCCTCAGCCAATATCTCGCAAATGAAGACCCACGCGACTTACTGGCGATCATCAGAAATTCGTCCTCTGAAATATTGATAGTACGGACCGCGTTGTTCCTGATACTGTAATTACTTCCGCTCGACTGCCGGTGGCTTGACTTCGTTCCATTGATTTTACGAGCCGCTTCATATCCGGGAATCACCATGGAAACCGGGGGATGCTATTTCAATGGAAAATCGAGGCTAGATACGCGAAACTCACGCACCCATCAAGTCTTCGCGTGTCCCCTTGCATCAAAGCATGGAGTACCACCACGCGGGTCAATAATACGAATGTACCTCGAAGGAGGAGAGGAGAGAGGGAAAAGATTTCCTCCCGTTCGGTCGGAAAAGCGCTTCTTGTACTGGGTTCTAGGGCGTACCTGTAACGATGCACAGAGGAAAACCGAGTTTCCCTTGCCGGACGCATGCGCCCCGAAAAGCCAAAGAAAAGCGGAGGACAAAGGACTGTTAAACGTTTTCTTCAAAGGAAACACCTGCTTCCCTCGGGCTCCGAATTTAAACACGCAATTTGCCCAAAGGACTCCGGGCTTCAAAACTACGTGAAAACCAAGCACAATTTCCGACAATTCTCGTTAGAGTCAACTTGGAGGATTGATAAGAAATTTAATTTGCAACATTATTTCGATAAGATTGTTATTATCATAATCACCCGCAACGTGCTCCATTGCTCTCTTAATCCATTCAACGTCAAACCAATCTCGCAAAACTATTCTGGAAGATCAATTGAATATTTATTGCAAGTTTGACCACGTTGGAAATAAATAACATGTGTTTTGAACCGACGATGGACCTTGAGTTACTTTGTATGGCAATTGCAAAAATTTGTTAAGTCATTTACATATGAAGGACATTGCTACATAGGAAACGCAAGGATTAATTCAGGTGGAAGAAGAGAGTGAAAAAGATATATGGTTTCCCGATACTCGTTGTCTATTAACGAATTCAAATTAGCGTTCAACAGTTTCCCAGAACTACATACCTGTAGGAGGAACTCTCCTCGCAACAGAATCGCGATAATCAAGAATTCCTGTTCAGTCCATGATAATTGAATCGTTTCCAGCAATTGTACAAATGGAAAAAACTATATAGGGTGTCCCACCTAAAGATAGCTCGCTGAATATCTTCTTCAGTCGTGAGCAAGGATGTTTTTTTGCATACAAGTATACTTATTTTCTTTTGCATATTATACCTGACGTTGTTTTCATCCTTTGATACAATTGAAATTTCACATCATTTTATTAATTTAAGATAATAAACCTGAATCGTAATCATATTAATCAGTCATCGTACTTATCAAGAGACAAGATCTTGTCTCGGGTCAAGCACAAGTACGCGAGACTAGATCTTGTGTCTTTTTCGGAAAGAACGAATCTTCATTCCTGCAGCAATTTGGATAAAAGAATCTTCCATCTCGTAATAACGGAATATAACCAATATTACCAACTTCCAATTATCCGAATAACCCCCTATCGTTCACTCTTCTATCGCGATGCTCCCCGCTCAACCAATTTCAATACCAATGCGAAGCTTACAATTTCATACGTTATTCAAAACGTTATTCTTAGGAATCCTTAAAAGGTAACGTAAGTTTCATCCGTATTCGTGGTTTATAAATCCGATTTTTAGAAGAGCCGCTAGATTCTGATTATTAGTCGCCCATGCGAATCCAATGATGCCCATGGAGTATGGCGTATACGCTCGTTATTGGATCGCACTATCGTCCAATAGAAATTGCATGAACTTCGTCATGGGGGATCTAGGTCATTTATGTAGGGCAGATAATGTCAAGGGTCACTCGGCTCTTCCAGTTCTACCTGTTTCCAGGGTTCGATAGATTCTTGGACTGCACTTCCCATGGTTCGCGCTTCCAGTTCCATGGCCAAGAATATGCAAGGAATTTCGACACTTCGCGGATCTCAGGATTCAAAGGAACAACTCTGTTTCGCGCGACCGGGTGGCGTTTAGGATATGTTCGTAACTTTCTGCGCGTGTACACCTGAATACGTATGGTGTCAATGATTTTTTTATTCAGGGGTCAGCTGAAACTTATCGCGGAAATGGGCTCTATCGCCGTACTGCGAAAAATCCTACCACACACTAGTCTGTAGATTTTCGTATGAAAATGTATGCATCGCCCTCTCGAACAGAGGCTGTTCCTATGGACTTTTCGTCCTTTTTTTGTCTAAGTCCTAAATTTAAGCTATATTTAGCGTTTTTTTATGAGTTCATTTCCAGATGTACCTCATATTTTTTGACATATTGAGAGGTATGCCATCTCTTCTTTTTATTGCTTATTATCTGAAATAATTAAAATATGCCATAGCATCCTTTAGATATTTATAATTTAAAGGTCTTTTCTTTATTCTGTCTCGAAAATATCATTATGTTAATAGCGATGAGACTTAAATACGCAGAGTATTCCGGTATGAAATCTAATTTTTGTTTAACTCGAGTCTACGTGTCTCGGATTGTTGCGTTCCCCTGTACATACCCTCTATTGTTTACGAACTACATTTATAATTGTGTTTGTCTCCCAAAGATTCGATCAGTTTTTTACGACAAAAACATTTTTCTGGTCGGATACATTAGTCATATCCAACATGTGAGCTTAAAATCTCTTCAAAATTACTTTGTATATATTGGGGGGGGGGAAGGGGTAAGGATTTTCGGGTAAAAAAAAACAAACTTTTTTTGCGATTTTTTTTCGGACGTATGAATAAAGCAAATTTGTTCGGACCTTTTGCACATTATATACTATTATTTCAGCAACATTTTGTAATTTTTTGATTGCAAAATATCAACAAATGAGCCGGTGACAGTACTTTTTCGAGAACGCCTTTGGAAAAAGTCGTGACTAAATCCTAACCCCTACGTTCTCTGATTAGATGTTATTGATGTTATTTTTTTCATTTTTAAGTTTTTGGTGGTCGTTTGAAGCAAAAATTGCGATTTTTCACAAAAATTTTCCGGTATTTAGTAGTTGGAAAAACCCATTAATGTAAACAAAAATTATCATACTCAACGTAGGGGTTAGGATTTAGACATTTTCTAACTAAATTTTCTTGTGATTTTGATTTCAGATAATTGTCTGCTGAGATACAGTGATCACCGCTTTTTCCAAAGGCGTTGTCCGAAAAGTTCCGTCACCGGCTTATTTGTTGATGTTTTGCAATCAAAAAATTACAAAATGTTGCTGAAATAATACTATATAATGTGCAAAAGGTTCGAACAAATTTGCTTTATTCATGCGTCTGAAAAAAATCGCAAAAAAAGTGTTATTTTTTTACACGGCAACCCTTACCCCCCCCCCCTCCCCTTAAATGTACCTAAAATTTATTACGAATGGCCAATTAGGTTTATGTAATAACGTTGAACCAACTAGTATCTAACGAATCGTTTATTATCGTTTATTTTATGTGGTAAATTGTAAAAGCCACCTTTATGAATAAACAATTTGATCATGATTTTTTTTATCTTAAAACGGAATTCTTTTTGGTTACCCGAAAATATTATAGTCTTCAATTTACCTTCCATAGAATCTTTTTGATTTAATCCCATACTCATTATCGTATTCGTCATAGATTTGTTTGCAAAAGCATCCCATTATTAAAGTTACATTCTATGATTTATAATTTATACGTGCAAATGATAATTTCCAAACTGTTTGACTGATCTTGAAGCTCAAACGAACAACTCTGTTCTTGCGAAGATACATTTTCTAGCGTTTAGTTTTGTACTTCTGATTCTGATACACGTGTTCTTGGAAATATTTCGAATCGGCAATTTTGTTTTTCAAAATAACAATTTTTCGGTGATCTGGAAGTATTGTGTTGTTCTGTTGGGCTCTTACAGTTTTTTTTCAATTCAAGCACAGATGTTTCAAGGGATCCTCAACATACGAGGGGTTAATAATCATAGCCATGTATGTAAACAGATATAGACCATTTGGTTAAACCATTATTTCATCACGTGCCATTAACGCTCTTTATCTATGATGATAATAACGTATTTTTTAATTTCTGTCGATGTGTGCGAATATGATGTGCAGCATTTCATATAGAATCAAACATGTTGTATGTCGCTAAATTAAAGATCAGCAAGGTACGCTCCGAAATAGCAACATCCTTCAGAATATCTTTGTAATACTGGATCGTCTTGAAAATATTTGCCGTTGACGATCTCATCCTGCGCATTAAAACTGTCACTAGTTACCTGTAATCGATATACTCCTTAAGTAACATTTTCTGTTCCTTTTAAATTTGCAAAAGTGTCACGTACGGCTAAATTAAAAAACAGTGAACTTCGCGGCAACGTAACAACTTTATTTACTCAAACTGACACTGTGCAAAATATATTTATAATTATCACTCGTATATCATTCAAAGCAACCAATGTTCACGCTTTTATTTCCTAAAATAAAATTGTAACTGGCGATTTAGAAAAACGACAGTCCTCGATATACATTTTATAGTTTTATTTCAAATTATTTCTGCGCGTTAAATCACACCATTCTCAACGTACGCGTCATATACATATTTGCCGAACTGTCGAATATTATTGAATTTGTAATCTGTGAAGTCCACGCAAAGATAATAACACTGTTCTCGTTAACATAAATTCTCGAGGATAAATTTTCATCTCTCGTACACTTAATAATAATTGACGTTGACACATTTTTAACGAAAGGTAAAATTGTTGCCAGCGATCCGAAAATGCTGCGTTCCTTGTTTAATCTTTTGGAGTTTCCTTGTCAGATTAATCTGTGACTGTGCACGTTTGCAAAAACGTTCCGTATATCTAAACGTAGCCATCTAGTACGCGCGTAATAACAACTTTGATTAAAGTGCTTTATATCGCATCAAAAGCAATGGATACAAAGTATAATAAATATAGTAAACTTTATGTGGCAACAAAAGTTATAAATACAACATCTAATAAACATAAAAAGCGTTACGTAAATTTTAGTAGTTAATAACGATCGACCTAATGTGTGTGATAAGATTCACGACGTTATCGATCAATTGATAGATCACGCATAGTATGCATTACATCATAACAAGAATCCTTAATACAAATTATAATGAACCTACCGAGATATACGTCGAAACAAAGTAAACCGCTGTCCCTTATGGGCCGATCGGTGTAAAGAACTTTGAAAGATAATCAATTAACGGTGAAACATAATACTACCTGGCAATAAAGCAGTGTAACGGCGCACGCCATTGTAATGTGTTCCAGGACTGAAACAATGATACAGAGTTTCCTTTTCCCGAACGCGACAGGGGCTTAACGACCCCAGGAAAGTCTTCGATTTCCTCCGGGAAATCGATACAATTCAAACTGCATTGTTTACTGCAAGTTCTTCGGAGATCCGTGAGATTCGTGCTTCTACCATCATTTCAAACGAGAATGAAATTTGTTTCTCACGAAAAACGTATTTCCAGTAAATAAATCCCGGAGTTATTGGTTTCTTGCAAAATTGTTTTCGACGGGCGTGTTTATTCAGTTACTAGCGTTACGTAAACGGCTGGGTGGTATTTCGATGGAAAATGTTTCAAATATCTGTTTCTGCTATGATACCCATTGCATATATGTATTTGAGTTCAACATTACAGGAATAATAAATAATATTTTATATGTTCAAACTGCATTTGAAGAAAATGAAATGGTCGAACAGATAAATTTCAGAAACTGCTCAGATATCAAAGTGAATGCTTTTTACCGAACTTTCCATTGAAAATGGTAGCATTGTATTTCGAATTTTATTCAATTGAAAATATTTTCAATATATATTTAGAATCGCTTGATTTAAAAGACAATAGTATTGTAAGAAAAACAGTAAAATGTATTGCTGTTCCGTACTGTGGAAGCGCATCGCTTTACGATACGTTCCGCAGTGTCCATTTTCCGCTAGTACGTCGGGAAACATCATCACCTCCATTCTTTCTGAAGATATTCAAGGTGATCAGAATTCCCGTCGCACTCTGTACAAGGATCATTTAAAATAAATATTATTATAAATAACTGAATCTAGTCACGTATTAAACGCTCATTGGTATTGTTACGAACATGAGATTACTACGGATGTATTATTTCGCATGGAGTGTACCGAGCGTTTCCAGTTCGGTAGGCTTTTGTTAGCAACGAGTTCGTAGTTGTTTAACAACTATGCTTTTGAATCTGTTCGTAGCTGTCTCGGAAGTGACACGTCTCTGCCCCGCTCTTAATAAATATCAGTTTGTAGTTAGTTGTCCTTTTCCTTTTTAATTATGGTTTCGCGATATGTCACGCGCAGCATTTCGTGCAACAGTATATTTATTCCAGCATGTGTCCTACCCAATACGGGACAACCTTTGCGATGTATCAACCGCTACGGGGGAAAATCCCCAGGTGCTTTCGCCATTCTCCTTTTTGGTCCTTACTTTTCTCTGAAATACCTATCTCTCGTTTCTCCCCGAAGATAGTATTCCGACTCTACATGCCTTGAGTGAATCCAGATGCATAGCTCGTATCTCAGGATAAAAAACTTCACTACCGCCGCCGAGCGATTGATATTTCCTCGAGTACTCCTTTTTGTCTCAACGAGAGGTTATTCCAGCTAAATTGGTTTCCGTGACCAGCCCCGCGAAAGATCGTATATCACAATACCGAACTTTCGTCCAGTGCAAGTGGAATTATTTGCAGAGAAATTCGATGCACTCTTCGCTCGTGGATCGTGGTTGAGGTAAATGCAAGAGCCCTGCCAGATTAGGGAAAATTCGGTTAATGATAAATTCGTGGTACTAAGATACTCTGGTTAGTTTCGCGATGCTAGAATCTTCTGTACGGATTTTAGTGGAATCTCGAGTATCGTCAGCTCCGAAAAAGACTGGCACGACTAAAAAAAAGTACATTTCTCAGGAGATGCATGTTGGAATTTCAATTTGTGTTTATGCGAATAACTCGTGGACCATAAAAGATACAACCGTGGGGTTTTTTATCACATTGCAGACAAGATCGTTGCTCATAAAAATATACTACCAACTTTCTCGGTAGATTTGTGTAAGAATCTTTAAATCATTTTTTTCTGATTGACGATTTGTATAGATAAGATTTATGTCAGAATAAAAATACAAAATTCTCCTTTAATAATAATAATGTTCGGATGAAAATAGAAAATTCTACACTCGCGTAATATATGTATACTTTCATATTTTATATGCGTTGAGTATACATATATTATATGTATATTACATTCCGTTATATTATATACTGTTCTTTATTTTTAAAAAAAGAACAATCTCCTCCCTTTTTTTACCTAATACTCATCCACGTGTATTTGCTTTCTATAAGTTTCCTAAACCAAAAGATTGGTTACTTACTTAAACGAATAAAAGGATTGCTTTTTAAAAAAAGGCTTCTACGCGTTAGTGAATATAAATTCTCATTCCCGCCCAAATTTTTGGAACATTCGACTGTCACGTACCTCGCACTTTCGTTATTCCCAAGTCGCTCTTCCGTCGCCCCATTCTTTCGATTTTCTCCCAACAACGTCGAGTCGCGCTACCTGTCGTTATAAGAATGTCCTCGTCCCGCTAAGAACTGGAGCGAGTACTTTGTCAATGTCATTCGTTGCATATAACGTTGCGAAGTAGACGGTTATCCGCCTCCCACTCGATAAGCTAAAGAAGAATATTCTCCTTTAACATTGCCGATGGCTACCGCACTTTCCTCCCGTTACGCGTTGGACATCGCGAACCTATTATTTCTTGACCTCGTGGCATGGGCGAAGGGGGGGGGGGGGGGGGGGGGATCGGTTGCGTTTAAGGTGGTATTGTATTACGCGATAAAGAGGAAGTTCGCCTAAGTCCGGTGGGAATCATGCTCGAAGCACACGAACCACGAATTTCTGAACTAACAAACTCCGAGCCGTGTGTGCGCGCGCCATGCATTTAATTACAGGACTTCGGGATTTCAAGGATCTCCATACTTCGCTGACAAGACTTCGGAATTATTAACGTCCTCGTAATATCATGAATAAACGACGGGTATCCTTTCCATATGGAAATTCTGACCCGGGAAACCGTTGCGAGGCACGTGGCCCGCAAAGCTTTCCGGATTAAATCTTTTACAATGTTTTTCTTTGGTGGACGGGCAGCTGAAAATATGCTTCGCGCGGCAGTGATTTGTTTTTGTAGGATTAATGGAAGATTAGTTTTTGCTTTAACATTTCGCGGCTGTCGGTGGTGAGTGAATTACGAGCTGAATATGAGAATTTACAAGTACTCGGTCGAAAGCGTTTTTTATCGAATAAAATACCCGAATGGTGTCATATATTTCGAATGGTGAGTTGTTATCTTTGTGGAATGAATTGTTCCGTTTTCACAGAACGACCGAAGTTTTCGCTAATAAAATCAATGAAATCAGAAGACTTAAATCTGTCCATGTGAATACGAAGAACTGAGTCAATTTATTGGTCGTATAAATTACAGTATTATTTAAACACAAAATTATCTAAATAACTGTTTATTTATTCGGCTAATGTAACTCATATATAAAAAGGCGAATAATAATTTATTTGTAATCCACGAACACATGTTTGTTCAAATAGTTTATTATACATATATAATTTAATACATAATTTCTTATTCGATATAAAACGTATTCGTCGATAACAAACAAATCATTATTTGTTATTCCAATCCGAATAAAATGATATCAATCTCTGCTTCGATATACCGTTTCTTCCCACGGAAAGCGTAAAGTATCCGCGCACGTAAATATGAGAAGCTTCGCGCGATCGGTGTTGATTTTTGTACTCGGTGAAACGATTAAACGTGCTCCACGTACGAGGACTCAGTTTACAAAGAACGAATGGAAGCTCTCAGCTATTATTTCAGCGCACGTCGTCGCTGTCCCGTGACACGCTTATCGTAAAATTCTAATTGTCCCGTCTCTACGCGAACATATGGTAAACTTGTCGTAGTCGAAAGTGATTACGTAGTAGGCACGCGCAAACCGTCACCCTTAGCAACCGTCCACCATCCTGGATTTCTCTCGCCACGGATCCTTCGTAACTCGCTGAAACTTCGTTATAAATACGGCAAATGAGATTTTCCAACGTAATCGTTCCTTGATAATTTTCCCAACCTCGTTAAGGTTCTCGGTTTTCTTACTGTCGCGTTTACCTCGCCGGGATATCTCTCAAGAACGCACATACAAAATGAGAGAGCCATCGCTTAGCGCGCAGAGGTATGGAACGAACGTAAGAAGATCGTAATTTTCAAAGCGAGGATTCAATGGGGCTAGGATAACTCGCTGGTGGAAAATGACTGGCAGCGCAGAAACGTCGCAACTATTCGAGTCATGACGAAGTCAGGGTCGTTTGTATAACGACAGCGCAATTAGCGCGTCTAATGATCTCCCCCAACCCTCGTTGCTCCTTCAGGTTCTTTGGCGTGGAATGAAGTTCCTGAAGTACCGCGGTACAATCACGAGTAAGTCTCCCTAACGTCTTTTATTCGGTTTTAATGCTTTAACTGCCGTGTCACTCGTATGTGGGTGACGTTGGGAGTTCTGATACTTGCCGTGGCAAGGACGCTCGTTCCCGCGAGGTTTACATAAGTAAATGCGATGCACCGCGGGTGAAGAAAGTTTAATCAAACAAGTGCGAATAATGACAAAAAAAAACACTCCTGTATATTAATTGTATTAAAATGCGGTGACAGGTTGTCGGTAATCTAATTATTAGGATAAAATCTATGCCCAATGTCGGAGTCCGCCATTTTCTCAATTTTCAATAAAATTATTAATTGTGCTACCAACCATAGCGACAATCTTTCTGATTAAGAATAACTAAAAAAAATTTGTTTTGGTCCACTCGGAGAGCAACAAAAAAACCCGACAGCGTCATACAATTTTTAAACATGAGTTCATGGTGAACCAAATAAAACCAATAAACAATTGACAAAAAGTGTTTAAAAAATTCTCATGTATGGCAAACAAGTAATCAAACAAATTGCAAAAAGAATTATAGCATTATACGTATTGGAATTTTAAAAAAATTCATGAGATCCGACAAACTTTTGAGCCATTCACAGGTAGATGGCTCCTGAAATTTCATGCCGGGATCGAATGAAAAATATTACGTCGAGTCGGTCCTTCCCACATTTATACTTCGAGCCGGACCAGGTCGTTGTTCCAGTTGTTTAGAATCAATATTTATCTATGGTAATTGGTAGGTTTCAAGGCTTAAATAAACTAAATTCAGCTATTTCTGAGGACGTTGTTCGCAATCCTGCAAAATTCAGAATTATCATTTCTCTATTCTCTTCATATTTCAGTTTTAACCTTTTCTGGGAAGCCTGCCAATGACCAACGTTGACTAGGTGACGTAAAAACTCAGACTCCAGGAGCGGAGTTCAGGGTTGTCTTGAGGGGAATTTTTACAATTTGGCAGCATATCCAGATTATTCAATTTCCTTCTCCTAATTATTCTCTCCGTGTTTTGCCAAACCTACCATTACACCGACACGCGTTTTTTCTTTTCCTCACGTCCCTTTTCTTTGCATTCACAACGACGTCGTAGATAATTGTAGTACCGAAAATACCAAACCGAAATCGGTGTGAAAGTTCTGTATTAACATTTTTATACGAAAAGACATTTTCGTTTCCCATTAAAAAAGTATCTCATTTATTTCATTACCCACCCCGCTGACTAGTTTTGATTTAATTAACACGTTCATCGCCCAGTGTGATTCAGATGAGTTTTTCGCGGGACCCACGTACGACTGTCGGAGCGCCCGAATGTAAACAAAGCGATTAGCGGGAATACCAACGATACGATGTTCAGATTTACCGAATGTTACCGAACCTTCGAGTGATTACACAGTATAAAGTATTTTGTTTCCAAAACCGTGAGAGCTACATAGTAGTTCTTTGGAAAGAGGACTGAAAGGGATCTAACTGCTGTTATTCCAGATCAATCAGTATCAGAAGCAAACTTTTTCTGACACGCAGATAGGTGATTTTTTATCCTCAAAATGTTCGTTGCAAGAGCTTTCTATAGACGAAGAAGAGGTATTGACCACTGCTGATGATTCAATTCCTTTTAAAATTCCAATTTAAAATCCTATTTAACTTGAACGAGAAGAACGTCGCCCATATTTGGTTGACGGAGTCCTCACGGAAACATACCCGTCGCCCAAATTGGGTGACGTGGCGACGAACGAGTTAAGTAAGGACCCGGGCTGAGTGAGTCGCATAGACAAGAGCTGAAAATAATGTTCAGAAAAATTTTCCTGTATCTCAAACCATAACATTTAGTGCCGCAGTAAGACGCAACGTAACATACCATAGTTTTCAAAATGATCACCATCTCGAAGAACCCACTGCATTACATAAGATTCGTATATGTCACGAAAGGACAGGCCGGCTCAATCCTACTGAAGGCGAAATAACATTTTGATTAGGTAACATTGCATGATTCTCAACTAGCTCAAGCTTGGAACATTACGCTTACGTATACGCTAAGCTTCAACAACGCGTATTGACGCATCAACTCGACTTCGACAAACCTAATGCGTATGTGCAGGTTTTTTTAGCGGTCAACATAACTAAGTACTATTATCCGAACAAATAAGTATACACCGTAGCATTAACCTGTTACCAAATATGTAATGCAGACATTGATAACAAGGTAAAACGTGGAATTGTTACGGCAAGGTCATCGGCTATCGCGTTTCCACGTACAAAGAATCGATCTATGTCAGCAGCAATTACTTATACGTAAAAAACATTTCACCTATCCTCCAATAGCTATAGATGTTAACCAAATGGGGAGCTAATCAGACTGTTGCACCCGAAAGAAGCGACAGAACGTGTTTCTTCGATGCAGTTCCCAGTGTCGATTGGTACTCCAGTAATACTGCATGTATCAAACTTCATATCGTCGCGTAAGAAACAATACCGCCTATCTCACAGTTTTTGCTAGACATTTTGATTTTTATGGCTCACAACATCGCCGTTCACTATTTTTTATTTTAGTTAGAGCAAAATACCGGCAGTTAAAGAAATCATGTTTAAGTACTTAAAATTAATTTTTGTACACAATACATATATCAATAAAATATAAGATTTGTAACAGTTTTTTATATCTCCCGCGAAATTTCTTTGGTGCTAAATAAGCGGTATTGTTTCTTACACGACGATATTCATAGTTAGCATAGCGCTAACGTGGCATGTAATATGTAGCTGTACCGCACTAACTGCAAAGCTGGATTCTCACGGAGTCGTGAATTGGGCGAGAGCACTACCGTTAGGAAATCAGTCGTAGTTCTTTAAAATGCTTTTATGCGTTTTGGATAAAATACCGTTGCGCAGAAGCGGTTATCGAATTGAGTTGATGCGTTCTTTTGTTGCAAATTATTGTTTCGTAACGACTAGATTTCCTAGTGGTAGTGCTCTCGTCCAGCTCACGTCTCTGTGTGAACCCAGCTTAAGTGGTCGAAGAGTAAAATGCTGTGTTATTACGATAAAGTTATCTGTTATCGCGGCTTACAAATTTCAGCTAATGCGTGGCGCACACACACACGCGCGCGTGGCGTGTAAAAAGAGATCCATAAAAGAAATATTAACTGTGCATGGAACTCAAGTTCACACTGTAAATTCCGTCGAAGAAGCACGTTTCGTATTTTCTGCTTTTTTCAAAAAGAGGAAACATGGATTTGACACTTCTATCGTTTCTCTGGGGTGCAATAATCTTATTCGCTCTCTATTTGGCCAACATTTATAGATACTGGAGTAAACATGGAATTCCGTGTGCGAAAGGAACGATACCACTGTTCGGACACATGTTGCCCGTGCTGACTATGCGAAACCGTATAGTAGATATCTGTGGCAAGATATACGAAGAGTTTCCAAACGCCAGCATGGTTGGATTCTACAAACTGACGAAACCAGTATTACTGATCCGGGAGCCGCAGTTAGTGAGAATCGTTCTCGAGAGTAACTTCGCGAGCTTCCAAGCGAATGCATTCCAAATCAATAAAATCGTGGATCCTCTGATAGCAAAAAGTATAGTCTTCACCCATGGGGAAGATTGGTTGGGCAGTAGGAGGCTTTTCCACACCGCCTTTACGGGTCCGAGACTTCAGCTCCTCTTTCAGAGCGTTAAAGGGGTGTGCAACAAATTCGTGGACTTCCTGGAAAGGAACCTGAAGACCCGCGACAAGTACGAAGTTGAGCTGAAAGATCTGTTTTCGAAATTTGTTGGAGAAATTATAGCAAACGGAGGATTCGGAATCGAAGGACACTGCTTCGAAGACAAGGATGAATCGTCGTCCTTCTATCGGCTTGGCAAATCGTTCCTCGACCTGGGTTTCTGGACTGGATTCGGACAATCACTGGCACTTTATATGCCTGAACTCAACAGTATACTCAAAGTAGGGTTCGTACCGAAGAGAGTGAACACTTTTTTTAGAACGCTTATCCGGGAACTTCTGAAAAACAGGAAACACGAAACTGTGCCCAGGAATGACTTCTTCCACTCGTTGCTCGAACTCGAAACAAACGAAGGTGTGGCCCTCGACGAAGAACTTCTAACTGCACATGCCCTTAATTTCTTCATTAAGGCTTCAGATCCTACTAGCACCGTTCTCAGTTTCATTGGATATCACTTCGCAAAGCATCCGGATGTACAGAAGAAAGTCAGGGAAGAGGTTCTGTCTGTGATTTACAAGCATAATGGCAGGCTGACGTACGAATCATTGAAAGAAATGACATATATTGAGCAAGTGATAAGTGAGTCGCAGAGATTTTACCACATTGCTGGATTTGCGTTTAGAATGTGCACTGAGGAATGCGAGTTAAGCGGGGCCGACGGTTTGCGCGTTTGTGTGAAACCTGGTACATTGGTTTATGTACCGATTAAGTCGTTGCACATGGACCCCAAGTACTGGGTGGATCCAGAAACCTTCGACCCTGAGCGGTTCAACGTGGATAGGAAACAGGACATAGAGAAGTTTGCTTGTTTTCCCTTCGGCAGGGGCCCAAGGACGTGCGTGGGAAAAAGAATGGGGACGTTGATGGTCAAGGCTTGCATGGCTACCATCTTGAAGAGCTACTCGTTTGAATTATCCCCGAAAACTAAACTGCCCGTGACGTTATCCCCGCGCGCTGTTCTAACAACACCGGTCGGCGGCCTTTGGGTTTATATTAAACGAATTTGAAAGATCTCTCTGTTGTTTACTTTACATTGCCTCTCCTATCGAGTTTAATTCATCTTAATATCAACAGGTCTCATTCATTAAGACCTTTACGATTTCCAGAGTAAATGAATCTGATCGCCCTAATATCCTGCTTCCAATTCGATTCAAGTGCACATACTGTTTAACAGTTGAAAAGAATTACATGGGATTAAATATCGACATTAGAATGCAAAGCTATACGGTATACTCGGTAACAATTGTATTACTGAGTTGAGAGAAAACGTTTCGTAAGGCTAATCTTATTGAAATGAATGTATTCTTGTACCTCGTACATCGATAAGAGTAATTGGGCTTATCAACAGCAGTAATTAGACTCACGGTGACATAGAAAAATACTCCACGCTCTCGACTCGCAATAATTATGTCATTAGCACACGGTTGATAATTTGCTGCGTGAAAATATTCGACAGGAATATCGATAGATATACGCATCATTTGAAATCGCCCATCTCATATCCCTTGATACAATTATTCCGCGTTGCCTATATCGTACCACCAATGTATTTTATATTATGCTTCCTACTTGACACTAGGTTGGAAGTATATTAATATCGATTATTGCGATTCAACAGTGTTAAATTTTTCACCTTCTGTCATTAGCAAACCAATCTGTTACAAATGTCTTTATGGAGTACGTTTTAAAATTGTACGCGTTAGTTAATGACTACTAAAAAGGGAGGAACGGGGATGAGTTATTTATAAATGGTAAGTATTGATGTGAAAAAAGCTATATTTACAAAATTTATATCACCAAGTGTACGCTACTTTACCAGGTGACTCAATTATTTTAATCACCAAAGTGAAGTCTCGGTAAAAATAAATAAATAATGAACAGAACTCAATTTGAGATAACAATGTGTGTATCAACAATTTATATGTAATGTCAATGATGACGACTTTGAAGTTCGATTATTGTCAATAGAGATTCTTTTTCTATTGCCATTTTTTGCACGGGTATCAGGGGGGGGGTGCAAGATGGAAAGGAAAACTGTACTAGATTGTCAGGGGGAAGCTATCTGAAGGCATTGTGGTAGATCGTTGCCTTCAGAAGAAATGAAGGAATCATGATTGTATATGTATAAGGCGTTGGTGTCCGGATGTCCCAAGTTAATGATTTCGGTAGAATTTAGGTCGAAGGAAGGAGTGTTATGGTAGGCGACACTTCTGGTACAGCGACCGGGTAGACTTTCGTAGCGTCATAATTCGACCGTATTATTTCGGTTGCCTTTCTGTGACGTTGTCGGTTGTGCTCGGTTCTAGTTTCAATTGGTTTTACTTCGGAGAGTGTGATTAGTATGAAATTCGTTCATGTAAAGGTGGGCTTACTGGGGAACGACGGATCAGCTTTTAAAGCGGATTGAAAACGTTCACGGTGCCTGGCACGGTAAATTGTATTGTGGGTCAGTCGATGAACAGTTGAATGATAGGTAACAAGAAAGGTTTGGAGAATGGTTCGATTTCAAATTGTTCTTTTTATAAAGAAGGAGATAACGATAAGATGGAATAATTAAAATGGGTAGTCGGCAGATTGACGAAATAATCCCAACGAAATACTTGGCCCGAGACAAGATTTTTTTCTCTTGATGACGATTTCCGTTTTTCTGATGTTTCCTGCTTAAATAATTTTTAAGAAAATGTTTCTCCGCCTAACGAATGATTATTATTAAAATCGTTTTAGAAATTCACATTGCGCCTTGCTCCAACAGAAAATTCTGGCTTTCTTTTCTGAGAATTCTAAAATCAGCAGTACTTCATGGCTGACAATTATGTGTAACTTGGCTAAATTCTACTGCACACGCAGTACATTCATTTGTTGCAAAACAGCACTCTGGAAAATAAATATTGAAAGTGTCGAAAGTGCGAACAACACTGCGGAACACGTTCTGAAAAAATGTTCACCCAACAACCGCGAATGAAAATCGAACAGTTACAACAACCGCGACAACAAAACAACTTGGTATTAAATTAATTGCAAATAGATAAAAATGTCATCTCCCGTGATTGGGTAGCGATTGCACCGCGTACACTTGTTCTTCCTTAAATAATTGAATACATCCTGAGTGCTCCCCGGGAATGCCTTTAGTTTCCGCGAATCGTGACGAAACGCGCAACCGAGCGAGAGTCACCCTTACGCTTTCTTTCCTTTTGATTTTTACCTCCGAGTCGGAACGATCGTTTCTGTTATTGGATCGATCAAGATCGTTCTCCGGCATCGACGGAAGCAATCGCGTGATTCAAAAGTCAATCGACAAGACCTGGAGTAAACCCACGATAGCACTTCAATTGCGTCGAGGATGATTACTTCTCCGTGGAAGTGTCACCCACGCGCGTTGCATCATTAAGAGCGTGACCGCGATCGCAAGGATCTAGATCGTTCCGAATTCGGCAAGTGTGCGATCATCGTTATGATAAATAATTAGCTAAATGATAAGCTTCTAAACAATTATCCTAATGTCTGAATATTTACCAAAAATACGGATATTCAGCGTGAGCCGGTTCTTGGAAATTAATCTAATTTTCGGATACACGGATTTGCGAATAGCCTGATGGAAATGTACGATTAATATGAATAATTTGATATTTTAATGATAATAAATCAACTGCACGTATTATCCCGATTACAGTATAAATATTGTATAACCCCAGAGTATTCTAGACGATGAATAAAAATGTAATTTCTATTCCTGGTTATGTACATAGTATAACACGCAATGACCGTATATATTCTGAGACAATCGGCAAGCATTGAGAACAAAAACTTACTGATAATAAACGTGGAATATGGAAGATGATATGTAAACCACATTTATATCCCAGCAACCAGGGCGCAACCTTTGTATAATGGTACAAAGAACGAAACTTTTATTTCAGTCCCCGATAACTTTAAGTTCACAGTAAATTTGAAAGCTCGACGCAGCAGAGTGCCAAAGTAGATAACAAATATTACGTCCAACTTCGCCGAAGGGGTTGGTATATATTTAAACAAGACGGGCAACCCTAAGTCCATCAATTTTCAACCACTTAGGCGACACAACTGGCACGGGCCCCGGTAACGCGAACGTATCAAAAGTTTATCACACCAACACTTTAACTCTGTCCAAACAGTATTTATTATCGTTCTTGGTGAAAATATTTCCGGAACGTTCAAGTTGTACGAAAGGAAATACGATAGTTCTGAAAAGCAAACGAAAAGTCTGTGCACCACATACACAGGTTCTATTTTATTACTCAGACATTTTGACCCAGAGACCAAACGCCTGAAACGGTTTTTTCAAGCAATTTTTTCAAGAATTTTTTTTAATCTCTCCGACGTGAACTCCAAAAAAATAAGCATACAATGCAAAGCATAGGGAGAGAGGAAAATTTAAAAACCTACTTTACATCTCCTTCAGTCTACTTTATTAATAACTGAAATGCGATATTTTCATGTTTTTAAATGTCGGCTAACTGTCCATAAAAAGTGTATGTATAAATAAACTTTAAGCCAGTTCTAAAATTCCCTAAACTCAAATAAGAAGCAGTAAACGTTTGGCGAAACGCAAATCTAATTACAACTGACTCGCGATACACAGTTTTAGGAAGCTTTGAGCTTTTTATTCCGGGATTAAAGAATTTCAGTACTAGTTTAAACGTTCTTCGCAGCCTACCTTCCGTAGCCAATTAAGCTAAATTAGCATAAAATCTAACTGCTCTTCGATATGCAAATATCATTTTTTTGTTATTAAAACAAATAGAAGTGCCTCCCAAAACAGCACAGGCCCTTTGAATTCCCAAAAACCACGTAACGCGTAATATTATAATGTTTTTTGGAATTCAAAGATTCTGTGCTTCGTTGGAATGTAGTTCAATTATTTTAATAGTAAGTAAATTTTGTACGTTGAGGAGTGACTAATTATTATTTCATAAATTTTATAAATATTATTTTCTGAAACGAAACAATGTATCTGCCATAAACAACTTCTCACGTTTGTAATTTTGTTTACCACAATTTCACGGGACATCCTCTATAAAAAGAGCTATCTGAAAGATGTAACAAAAAATTCAACCGCCGAATGCGTTCTTATGCATACTCATTTTACAGAACGCTTTAATACCGACGAAGAACATTGTAATCATTTCTTATCGCTAAAATCCAGGCGTACCTTCGCGAAGAATTTAATCCAATAAAACAAGAAACAGCAAGTTAAAGGCAAATAAAAAATCAACGAGGCGGATTTTAATAAACGCCAAAGCATACTTTTTTTCGGACAGAGTCATTCGTCAAGAGTGAGTGAACCGTGCGACGGCAAAAAGCAGCGGATTAATTTTTTGCTCCGTCGAACCGCGATCGTTTTATCGGCAAAACCAAGATCAGAAGAAACGAGATCGCCGTTTAGCTGTATAATTCGATCTTCCGTGTCCGGAAATAAAGTACGGCCGATTCCAAGTGCGGGGCTTAAATGTGAGCGATCGCGCGATATAGGCCTAGCAACAGGTGGGCTGCACTTTAGGCCGCGTGCACATCTACGTACGGCCATGCAAACCTGGCCGGGCGTTCTTAAGCCGGTCGGAGAGCAACCCTCACGATTACGGCAATTTCTTTTTTCCCGAGCCAGCGTGTTTGAGTCTACATAGCGGTTAACGTTCTCGTTTTTGTGATACCCCCTTCGCGGTGGATTAACACCAGTGTAATAACAATGAAAGTTAATTGCGAGACTAACTGCTTCCGCTAGTTGATTCTGCACAGTGAATTTCCCTTTTGCGAATCTGAATTTCGTTGGGAAAAAAGCGTGAAAGCGTTGCAATCTTTTTCAGCAAAATTCGTTGAGGATGGATATTATTACTGACACGTTTAACGTTACGAGGAACACGGATATTTTGTATTTCTTTTGATCTCGCAGTAACATTGTTTATTGTAATTCATGTACTATGAAAATGAATGATGGTGACAGGAGAAAAAAATTATTACATGTAATTTATTATAAAGAAACTAGTAAAAGTTGGTACTTGTTAGATTTTCTGTGGAAAATTATAGAAAAGACAGAGCATGGTGAGCCAGGTTTTAGGACAAAGTTAACACTTTCCTGCTGTTTTGTAAACATTCTAGCAAGTGAAGTTCCAAGCAAAAGATCAACAATATAAGTTTGTAACAAGAGGCTTTGACTAGGATTATGTTCTTACTTTTCAATATTCTTAAAGTTTTAATGTGTAATGTGCCAATCCTATCTCTATCAATTCTCTAATGATAAGTTTAGTTATAAGCTAGGATATTAAATATTTTGTGTATCAATGGAATCGTCTTGGACCATGAATGACCACTCCGTTACGCATCTCTCCATATCACCTAATCCATTCTCCAAATTCCTAGCTTTCTCCTCTTTTACTTTCCACCAAAACGTCCTAGTAACCATCCCTTTTTGACATGCAATAACTTTCCCTAAACCTTCTGAACCGATCCATCCTCAGAATACTTTTACATATCAAGCAATCTTACCGAACTATCGAATAACCAAGTTCATACGTTCATACAACAGTCCTTTTTCTTATTATATTTCAAACCTTAAACATATTCAGAATTAAAACATGAAACTGCTCTTACAAGTTAGTAGTTAACCCTATGTTAGGTGCGTCAATGTTTGTTACTCGGTTGGTCGTGTGAAGTACACCTATCACCAATCACTAAATTATTGGTTAAAAATAGAAATAATCAGCATTTATCACTTTTTATCATTATTAAACATCAATATTTATATATTTACGTAATTAATGTATTCGTTTACAAATTTAAGATTAGAATAATGTAATAAAAATAGCACATTTTTTTTTTTTTATTTCTATGAAAATCTTGTTTAGGTTCACGTAGGTCTAACCGAGAGGTACTAGAAATATTGCAGGCTTAAATAGCGAGAGATAAGAGTAATTTAATTGGGTGACACCTATACCTCATGCGACTAACGTAAGGTTAAAATTCATTTTGCGCAACCACCACCTTGCGCATTACAAATACATACTAATATGTGATTTCAATTCTGTCGCATGAGTGAGCATAATGAAGATAGTCAGCAATGAGGCACAGAAATGATAACAAGACGATAAATTTATTTAAAAATACCTATTGATGATCGGCCTGATCCCGATGCGAACAGGTGGTGTATGCAACAGGATGATCGATGTACTCTGAACGATATTCAATAAGTGCTCCGAATCAGCACGAACTTCGCTGTACACTGAGCACAAGCAATGAATAATCAAATCTACTAATGAACACAAGAAAAGAATTTGAAATTTATACGCTGAAACAAACGGTTGTGCGTGCAAAGAACAAAATCAATAGTGGCGATCGATGAAGAACAGGGGCGAAGCAAGAGAAAATCTCCTTGCGCCCCCAGAGGTGCGTGTAAAGAGGGCCTGTGCCAACATTACGCAGCTAATTGGTTGCTGAGCGGTGAGCGCCCTCTGTCGCTGTCACGGCGGATATCGATCTTCGTCGATAGAGAATCGATAGCTGGCGGGCAGCCGACCCACGAGCGGGGAAACCGCGGCATCCTTCGGATATTCAAGCATAATTAGCGAACACACGCAAGAAAAGGAATCTTTTTATACAATACATAATAATAATAAAATAAACCTTAGTATACTGTGAATATACTTAACCGAAAAATGTTGTTTATGACAGGATACTTCGAGTTGTATATACACGTTACTACAGTCAACAACAAAAAATTGCAAATGGACATAAGTCACTCTCCAAATAAACGGCTCAAACTTCCTACAGTATTACATTCCTTGTCACGAGAAAAAACTTCCTCCTTACATAAAACTCATCTTCTTAATGATAAATCTCCAAAAACAGCTTAAGTAAATTGTTAATTCCAACATCAGTGGTATTACTATGAAAACTTAATCAAGGTTCCCCTATGTAACTTAATCCTTAAAATGCCAAACAACAATATATCGTTGTTAACAACACTTGCTAAAAGTGTCAAGGACGATATATCGTTGCGCGTGCTATAGGGCCTTAGCATCTGCATCGCGAGGGAACTCTGGCTCAAAATAAATTGCAAATTCGTAAGGAAAAGTGGTTCGCAGTAGATGAAAGTAGAAGTTTCACCCTTCAAAATAAGATTAGACAGAATTGTCTAAAACTTGTTATCATATAAACTTGCAACATTTCAAAGATTTTTGGTTTTGTACCACATCTTGGCTCAGTATTGTTTGCTAAGGAACAACTTTTTCGGTCAATACTAAAAGGTTTGATAATAATATCTTCCCCCTTGAAACTATTTGAAAATGAAATTCTTCAACCACTTGAATGAGACGTCATGGCAAATATAATGTAAAGAAGGAAATAGAATAATTTAGGGGTTGTCTAAAATAACCTTGATACTTTTCTGAAAACAAATAGCAGTCATCCACGCGAAACTTAACGAGCTATAATTGCTCCGCGTACGCGTAGCGTTTAAATGTTAGCTCGACAAGTATACTCTCGTGAGCGTAATACGGGTGCTACCGTGAAAAAATCGCTTAAGAAGGATGAAAGTATAACTGGTACCATATGAATAATTTGTCAATTTACGTATCGTCGCATACGTAGAAGGGTAATTTCTCTCTTAACGAGCCCCTATGAATATTTATTTATACTTAACCTTTCTGCGCTTGCTTCACATCAGATGGCTGGTGCTTTAAACTTTAAATATAGTATAAACTCGCAGTACAGAGTTCTACTTCAAAATGACGTGTATTCATCAAAAAGATACTTCCACTTTCGGTATAATTCGCTATTAGTAACGTCAGTTTCCATAAATCATTAGAGTGATTCTTTACAAATTTATTTCTTACCGGAAGTCTGGATATTTACATTTAACTTTTCAGTCATTATTTCATGCCGCGCAATAAAGGCTCGAAATTTCAAATATGCATTCGCAACACCGTAATGTACTTCAAAATCACGTATTTCACAGACGCTAATCCGTGGGTGTTATGCACGTCAAACGCTACTTCCAGTTTCCGGATAATTAGCAATGAATAACATCAAGTTTCTAAAACGGCCGGAACAAATTTAATTTTTGAGCAGTGGGTTGTAATTAGGGAAATGAGGTTCAAAACTTTAGATATTCATTCGCGACGCGGTAATCTACTTCAAAATCGTGTGTACATTCCCGCTTTGCGTATAATTACCAACAAATTGCCCTAATTTTTAAAAATGTCTTCATTAAGGTTCCAAATTTTTTTAACGAAAACGTTTGGCTATTTATATTTAATCTTTTTCGCTGTTAATTTACATCAAATGATCGAAGCAAAAGCTTAAAACATGCACGTTCAGATAATCTCCCGTGAAACGGTCGAAGCAGAAACTTTAAATATGTACCCGCAACGCAGGACACCACTTCAAATCTTACGTGTATGAAACGCATCAAAAGCAAGTATCGCTCTCTGCACAATCGACGATAAAGCACATCAATTTTTAAAGTGACCTCGTCAATATTTTTAATCTCCCCCGTATCCCATGTAACTTGTATCGAAGATCCGATTCAACCCTCGGTAATGTACGGATTACCAGACCGGAAATTAGACCCGCCCTTCGGAAAAATTTATATCCGCAGCGGAGATCGAGAGTGAGAGAGCTAGGGAGAGAGAGGACAGATTGACAGGAAAAGCGCGATAGCGAGGCAGAGAGGAGGGTGCGAGGGGACTGATATGGAGAGCAATCGAGAGTGAGAGACGAAAGGAAGGGGGGAGGGGGGCGAACGCAAGAAACCATTCAATACTCTCTGCTTTTTTCTATCTTTGATCTATGCTACTTTTTTATATTTTCGCCCCCCCCCCCCCTCACTCCCATTATCTTCAGGAGCATGAATACAGTAGAATCTCGATTATCCAAACTAATTGGGACCGAAAGCTCGGAATACGAATAATTCGAATACGCGAAAGCTCGGATACAGGGAATTTTTTAATACATACATGTATACCATATAGTTATTATTGTTTTTGACGTACATATCTTCCATTAAATAAAATAATTGCGTTTATTAGTTCTTATAATGAAATCACGGCTTACATAAAATTACTTTTGGTATGGATTCCATACCATTCCCCACATGTATAAAGATGTCGCACCCCGGCGAGAAAGGTGACACAACTCAAAAATGCAGTTTTCGAGATCAAGAAACAAGATCTTGTCTCGGGCCAAGTACAATATAGCAAATAATAGAAAAATGGAAAACATATATTGAAATAGTATAATGCTTCTTTGAAATTTCTTATACGTATTTTTGGCAGTTCTTTAATACACCACAGATTAATTTTATGGATCTGTAAATCAGTTTAAAAAAAAACTGATAACTCACAAAAAACAGCAAAAAAAATCTGACACAACTGCCCCCTGGCTGATCAATTTCGAGTTAGAAATGTGGCGTTTCTCGTACACATCTTTGTACATAAAACGTATTTTTCAGTGACATAACCTCAATATTGGCATTTTTTTAGTTGTGTCACCTTTCCCGCTGGGTTGCGATCTGTGCACCGTAGAAACCAAAACAAGATTGTCAAGTAGATCACGTGGGCGTCGTTTAGCAAACACGTCGCGTATAAATTTAAATAATAAATAATGAATTTAGATAATGATAAAATCGGTATACCGGCTGCGCGTATAGAGTGGATAACAGAGCATTCGGATATGTCAACTGCAGTTCGGATAATAGAAGGTATGTATAACGAAGTTTCGGATAATCGAGGTCCTATTGTAATTCATCGAAATTACGGGCTCGTGTGTGTGTGGTCGCTTGATTATTTGTCGCTAAAGCACCGCTCGCGATGAACCCGGCTTAATACGCCGTCAGCTTTAAAGCTCCTGGGAGATGGCTCGCCGACGCGCACCTTACAACGTCGCGAAGTAATTGCCACGGGGCAAAGTTTCTTTTGGAGCTCTATCCCTTTTTTTTCTCCCTCTCGCCGGTACTTTGCGCAGCGTGAGGCCCCCGCGGGCATCTAATTCTCTTTACAACCTTTTTGACGCCCCGTGTAGCCCGGTACAAGGGGCGGGACATTCGGGAAAACAATAAACGAAACAAGCCGGTGGACGTTATAAATGATGAACGGAGGGAAACTCGGGATAAACTTACGAGGGATGTTGCCCTGGGCGGTCATTTTTTTTAGCATGACACATATCACTGTTCGGTTAAGCCCTGTTTCGTGGGAATCGCTGTTGGACCATTGTTATGACGTTACGAGTGCTTTGTTCCCTTTTAAAACGGAATTTTAGATTTAAAACGAATTAATGACGATTCAATGGAGCGATTTTGCTTTTGGAAGTAATTAACGACGGAGAAGACGACGTTTCTTAGTAAAAGCTGCCATTTTTGAGGTCCCATATCCCGAGATTGGCTGGACAAATTTCAATCAAATCAATTTCCGAAGGTTATTGCACTTTAAAAAAAACATCAATTTTTTAATACGGTTTGACCACCTCAAAAATCCCCGTTCGTTCTTTCCGAAAAGGATACGAGGTATAGTCTCGTGTATTTGTACTTGGCCCGAGACAAGACCTTGTGTCTTGATCGTGAATGCAGTAGGATTATAAAAACTGTTGGGTACTTTTATTTTAGTACAACGATCGATGAAATATTTCATTTAGTATAGACAAGCCTGCATTATGATGGCAAGAGCTCAATAATGGTCCGTGTAAAAGAGGCCTAATTTTGAAGAAATGGAGATTAATGCAAGTAAGTTGATATTATCAACTCGAGAAACCTTGTCACTATGAAGGAGACGAGTGAACATTACCTGTCAACCATAAAAACTTCATGAACGTACCTTTGTTATGATACTACATATTGCAATTCCAAGAATTACTTGCCAAGAATGACGTTTAGTCGTTTGTTCTCTGAGTATAATTTTAAATTCTGACAGTACGTACTTTGTCTTTCCCGACATTATTCGATTCGTAAATAATACTACTGAACAAATAATTCCAAGGCATGTCTTCATTTCACCTACGACAATACTAAAATATCCGACTTATTAATTATTTATTATATTTCTGAGCCATAATACAAATTTAAAATAATTACAAGAAACTCGTAATTTTCTAGAATTGTCATCTCTTGGATCTGACACATTTTGAAAACAAGATTAATCGATTAAATAAAAATTCCAATTATTTTCTTCCGTGCGTAACGAATAACAGGTAATATTTCAACGTAATTCTCACACACCATTAATTTCCTTAATGACCAGTACTTTTATTTTACACTTACATATATGTGACAGGCACATTGATTCCCGCGAGGATTGCATAACTAAATGCGATGCACCGCGGGTGAAGAAAGTTTAATCAAACAAATGCGAATAATGGCAAAAGAGAAACACTCCTGTATATTAACTGTATTAAAATGCGATGACAGTTGGTCGGTAATGTAACTATTAGGTTAAAAGCTGTTCCCAAGTGGCCGAGACATTCGGAAAAACCCCGTATCATTTGCATTGACTTCGTGTGAACGGGGACGCGATGACTTCGCGGAATTATACCGCAAGTCTGCCGCTTGATAACCACTTTAATTAAAGTGATGGAAATGCAAGGACTATGCGCACAGAATAGTTTGCGTGTTGCCCGGGACAGTGTATAGCGCAGAATTTAAATTTCATGGCTGGATCGAACGAAAAATATTACGACGTGTCGGTCCTTCCCACATTTATGCTTCTAACCGGACCAGGTCGTTGTTCCAGTTGTTTAGGATCAATATTTATCTATGGTAATTGATATATGGTAATATGGTACACCTTTAGCAGATGGTTGATAATTTGCGACTTGAAAATATTCGGCTCTAATATTCACAAATATACGCATCATTCTAAATCCTCCACCTCATATCCCTTGATATAATAATTTGTACTTGGCCCGAGACAAGACCTTGACTCTTGATTCGGAATTTTTAAATCCTCCACTTCATATCCCTTGATATAATAATTCCGAGTTGCCTATATCTTACCACCAATGCATGTTACATTACATTCTCTACTTGACATTATATTGGAAGTATGTTAATATCGTTGGTTACAACTTGACCTTTGAGGCACCTATTATTATATTTTTTACTTTTTGTCATTAACAAATCAATTTGCTGCAAATGTATCTGTGACGTACGTTTGTAAACCGTACCCGTTGGTTAACCACTGCGAGAATGAAAGGAACGCGAACCATTTTTCTATAAATGGCAAGTATTGGTGTGAAAATAGCTATTTTTACGAGGTTTGTGTCACTAAATGTACGCTACTCTACCTGGGTTCTCAATTATTTTATTGACAAGTGTGGGGTGTCCCGGTAAAAATAAATAAATAATGAACAGAATTAAATTCGAGATAACAATGTGTGTATTAACAATATAGATGTAATGTCAATGATAATAACTTTAAAGTTCGTTTACTGCCGGTAGAAATTCTAATTTTTATATTGCCATTTTTGTATGGGTATTGTGGGGCAGAAGCGAGGTGGAAAGGAAAACTGTAACAGATCGTCAGGGGGACGGACATTGTGGTAGATCGTTACGTCGGAGAAGAGTTACAGGAATGGTGATTGTACACGTATAAGGCGCTATGTACCCGGATCTCTTAAGTTAATGATTTCGGAAGGATTAAATCGAGAGGGAGCAGTGTTATGGTAGACGACACTTCTGGTACGGCGACCGGGTGGCACGTTCGTAGCGCATAATTCGCCCGTATTATTTCGGTTGCCTTTCTCTGACATTGTCGGTTGTGCTCGGTTCTAGTTTCAATTAGTTTTACTTCGGGGGGGAGTGATTAGTGTGAAGTTCGCACATGTAAAGGTGGGGTCACAGAGGAACGACGGATTAGCTTTTAAAGCATCTAAAATGCATCGAAAACGTTCACGGTGCCTGGTACGATGAATTGTATTGTGAATCACTGAATAAAGAGTTGAATGAGTAATAAGAAAGGTTTAGAGAGAATGGTTCAATTTCAAATTGCGCTTTTTATAAAAAAAGAGATAACGAAAAGGTGGTGCTATTAAACTGGGTAGTCGGCCGATTGGCGAAATAATCCTATTGAAATACTTGACCTTGAGACAAGATCTTGTCTGTTGATTATGGTCTTCGTTTTTCCGATGTTTCTTAATTAAATAATTTTTAACGAAATATTTCTCCGTCCAACGAATGGTTATTAGAACGAAAAAAACGTTTTAGAAATTTGCAGTGTGCCTTGCTCCAGCGGAAGATTCTGACTTTCTTTTCTGAGAATTCTGAGAGCAGCAGTACTTTATGACCGATAACTATGTATAACTACGCTAAACTGCACTGCACGCGTGATATATTTATTTGATGCAAAACAACACTCGGGAAAATAAATATTGAAACTGTAGAAAGTGCGAATAAAACTTCGGATCGCACTCTGCTAAAATTTTCACCCAATAACCGCGAATGGAAAGAGAACCGTTACAGCATTCCCGATAACAAAACAACTTCGTATCGGAGTAATTGCGAATGGATAAAAATATCATCCCCCGTGATTGGCTATCGATTCCACCGCGTACACGTGTTCCCCCCTAAAATCACACGATCAAGGTGTGGCGTACTACGGTGCAATTTCGCGTTCTCGAAATAATTGAATACACCCAGAGTGCTCCCCGGGAATGCCTTTAATTCCCGTGAATCGTGAGGAAGCGCGCAACCGAGCTGGATCCGCCCTTATGCTTTCTTCCTTTTCGATTTTTACCCCCGAGTCGGAACGATCGTTTGTGTTATTGGATCGATCGGGATCGATCGTCGGCATCGACGGAAGCAATTGCGCGATTCGAAAGTCAAAAGACACGACCCGGAGTAAATCCGTGATAGCGTTCCAATTGCATCGGGAATGATTACTTCTCCGTGGAAGTGTCACCCGCGCGCGTTGCATCGTTGAGAGCGCGATCTCGATCGCAACGATCGAGATTGTTCGGAATTCGGCGAGTGTGCGATTATCGTTGAGTCTTGATCTTCGGAAACTATGGCTTGGCCTCACAAATCTCACTGAATAATGAAAGTGTGATCGCTCCATATTTTCATTAAAAAACGTTAACCAGTTACCTGTTTTTGGCGAGTATGCTGATCATGAAAAAATGGCAAGATTTTGTATTACGACAAATATATAAACGTACCAATATATTTATTATGTGGGTAAGTAGTTACCATTTGCTATTTAAATTGAAATTTGAGTGAAATCTAAAATATGTTCCTAAATTTTGTGGGGATATTTTTAAAAAGAAAACACGGAAGTTATTTCTGTATATTGTCTTTAGTAATCGGAGCCCATAACTATCAAAATATGTTCATTAAATATAATATGCTTGCAGTGACAGGCTTATTTGGTGACTGAATAGTGTGCGAATGATTGTCGATAATATGTAATGAGAGTGTTCACTGGAAAGTGTTTGGTGAGAAATGAAAAGTAATTGGAATTTACCCGCGCGCGGGTGAAAAAAGGAATTTAGAGCTGCGCAACGTTTATAGAAAAATTGAATCGAACGAATGTAATGTCTGTTGTATGCGTGCGGGCGTCCGTTAACTCGGTAGAATGTGTGCGCTGTTTGTGTGTGTATGCAATAGATTAAGGAATCGAGAGGACCCCGAGCGAGTGCACGTTTTTGTCAGGGTTTGAGTAGGAGCGTAGACGAGCACTCTGTGTTTGCGATTTTTTATAAGACGATTTTGACGAGAGCCGATCGTGAGTGGGTCGTGTCGATCTCTGTAACAATATAGGTATTCCAGTTTATCTTTTGTTCAAATCAATCATCCGTTATTATATTTACACCTGATCCACCTCTAATTTCTGATCAGACATTCTCATTTAATATTACGTACTATGCTAATTTAGGTGTACACTTTTCAAAGACGTTCGAAGAACTAATTGGTTAAAAAAAACATTCTGTGCGGATGCATATTCTTAGTTTAACGATACTCATGATAGTGTAGTTCGATTTTAATTTCCCGTGTGCATTATACTTATACTGGGTGGAGCATTTAATTGGAGCTCCCTCGATTACAACGTAAGTAATGATTTTAGTGGAACGTGTTTCGGATAAAAATTGTATCGTTCCGTGAATCTCATAATTTCGGATAAGTGGAGGAAGTAGGAAACGAACTAGGTACGAAGGGCTAGTTTGATTTTTGAAATTGGATCATATGTTCTTGATTGCGACAGCCGATTCAGCTCGTAATGCTACGTACTTAAAGTTTACTTAAAGTTTCACGACGTTCTAACGATCATAACAATTAAAATTTTTTAGAGTGTAGTTAATTTCGTGATACATCACCCACAGGGTCTGCCTTTCGAATGGTACCATATCCATTTCTCTTCGAAACTAACTATCCATCATCGTGTCTCCAGCAGATGAAAAGCTGAACTAATAAAAGTTACGGAAACTCATTCGCGCCCATCATTCTCCCGCCAGGTGTCTGTTGCCAGCGAGCAAGTGGCAAAAGTTCATTGTTATATTGATTATAGTTTTATATTATAGATTATAATTTTATAATAATTTATAGTTTTTTAGTAGCAACAATAAACTACGTAACCTGGCCGAACCAATTAAAAAGGCTATATGCTAATAATGGTGAAAGTGAAAATATAAATCTCCCAAATACAACATGCCCAATGTTTTGCAAAACAATAGTTTACGCATCCACTCGATTTTCATAATGGTACATTTGATACAGTTTAGATCCAAAAGGAGTGAAGATCCCATTGAGGGCGAAAAATTCCCACTCAAATACAAAAAACCCCCTTCTCAATAAATCGTTACTTACGTTTTATATGGATTAGAAAAAAACACGTCTTCCTTCCTCAAAGCACCACGATAAAAAGAATCGAATAATAACTAAACTGTTTTAATTATAAATCAATCCCTCAAATCGCCGTAGCATTCGGTGCAATTAGTACGCAACCGCGGTTCAATTTTCCCTATCCTTGGTTTCTTATTACCCATTTTTCAATTTCACTCAACGCAGAAACGCAAGCGTAACTCGGAAACGATGTCTGGCATCGAACGTATAAAAAGCGACGGCATTTCTCACCAAACGACGTCCGCGTTTATTGCAATGGATTTAACGGTCACGGGATAATCGCTGATTTAATATCACGATCGCGATCGTACGGCTACGAGTTGAGCAGAGTTCTTGTTGTGTACTTTGTATAACAGTGGGAATCGAGACCTGGGAATTGGAACAGGGAAAACTGCAGTCGGGATATTAAAGGAGGCGAGCCCGGTTTTCCCCACGAGCCTTCGAATAATGGCGGAAGTGTACCTTGTTAACCGAGGAATCAAATACTACTTCTTTTATTCCCGTCAAGGCTCCGCTCGCTGAAGTATTGACCAGCGTTTTGTATTAATACGCTACGAGTCTTTCCGGAACTACTCGTGGAATTGGTGCGTTGCAATTCCGTCGCGTTGAGGTGATTCAACAACTGCAGGACGGGGGGAGAATCTATCAATTCGATGATCGATCGGGACGCTTATCGAAATAATCTCGAAATTCGCACGAGCCAAATCTCTTTCGAACAATCGGTTTTCCGGGTCACCGAGTATTTCTTGGCTGTCGCACAATAAATGACAAAACACAACTCAGTTCCTGTTGTATTTTTTTTCGTATCTGATATTCAGCGGTTCTCAAAGTTTTGATCGTTTCGAACCTTAAAAAATTATTTCAGGATACGTAAAAGTACTGAATAAGATTGCGAATTTGACCGGTTAAACGAATTGTAACATAATTTACATATTAATTGACATATTAATAAAAAGTAATGAATCGTGTCATTTTGTGGTCCCTAAGGTAAATTCAACCGGAAAATACAGTAAAAATTCCGAAATATTTACCCGACGATGACAAAAAAAAAGAACAGAGAAAAAGAAAATAAACGCTAAATGATAAAAATGATTAAACGTTCGAAGAGTTTTGCACAATACCAGTACCTAGATTACATTGAATCTTTAACATCTATGCACAACAATAGTTGTATCACACAGTTTAAACTTTGTACTTAATGCAATATACATATATAAATAAAAAAAAACTTTGCCCATTTCCACGCTTTGAGAACCGCTGCTCAAAAATCGCCGGTGGATTCACGAAGGAGACCAATTTTCGTCGCTTCGACGATCCAACCTTCGACCTTCTTGTTTCCGAAGGGGTCCGAGAACCAACGTCGCGTTGATGTTTTAACGGCGTCGCTAGAAACGAACGGCGTGCAGGAAACGGGTGATATTTCCTAATCCTAACGTTTCCCACCCTTAATGGTGCCCGACGCGTATCTCTAAATCTGGTCTTTACACCGAGACCTGGATTTTAAAAATTCCCGTTAACGGATGACGATCGTCGTTTGTCTCCATTCGAGTTTCCTCGGTGAATGATAGGCGATAACGTTATCGTCGTTTTTATATCCGGGTAGGTTCTCTATTCTCGAGGAACCCGCGAAGTGGAAACATTTCACTTTACACACTAGCGAAAACGTCATTTATAGGGCTTTCCACGGTGTTAAGGATAGATGGTCGTCGATCAGAAGGAAGCCTCTTCGGGAGAGCTCTTCGACAAATATTAGAAACTCTTTTCATATTCCATCTTTCCTCTCCGCTGTCGGCAATTTCATGGAAGTTTTTGAATCCCACCTCGATACCGATATATCCCAGTCTCTCTCCTTTCAGGAAAAGATCGCGATTTTCATCAACGTCGTGGAAGACTGGGAAGTACGTGAAAGTTTAAACTATATCGGCAGGTCGAAAAGAAAGCTGAAGAGTACAAGAAATATTTAGCTTTGACGGAGAGAAATGTGCTTTCGCGAAAGTAACTTCCACGAACGAAATTATACGTTTCTGGAATAAGTCGACGGGAACGGTACAAAACTTCGTAAGCGACATTTTCGAAACTTACTTTTACTATTTTTTTTAGCAATAAGCTTGCTCGCCATCAATCGTGATTTTAAGCGCGTTGAATGTTGAGGGATATCGACAGATAGGGTGATAAAAATTTCGATTTGACGGAGGAGAGCGCAGTTTTCCGGAACTTACATATAATATTGAAAAGCTACCTTTCTATCAGGATTTCAAGCGCAGACTAGGAAATCCTGTAACGTAAAGCTTTCGAAAGACGCTTATCCATTTATGGCAAGATCAGATTTTGGGTAATCGAAATTTAGAGTATATACGAAACGTCGAATGACCGAAAAGGTATGAATAGTTTTGCCTTGTCGAACAGGAATATATAATCCTTTTTCGAAAATAACACCCACCAAAGGAATTCTATGTTTTCGTCAGAGCTTCGAGTAATTGCTTCAAAATTCAGACATTTCTTGATAGTACTTTTTGCGTTTGTAATGCCCGCTTTTAGAGTATGACAGTTTTAAATATGTAAAATGAAATTGGAAGCGCTATCGTAATATTAATAGTACGCTAACAAATTATTTACACACAACTAAGTGATTTCCAAAAGTTATTTAAATGATTCGCTTTGCGTATTATTTCAAACACACGAATAAATTCAAACGTCAAGAAAAATTTAATTTTTTAAAAAAGATATATCCACGCGTCTAGCGAAATTTTAATATGGATTTTTCGAAAGGTTTTTCTTGATTTCTAAGAAGCAGACACGTGCGTTTAGCGAATCGTAATTTTAAGAAGTCAGATCGCATAACCATTCTTATGGGAATGGCACGCGTTGCGAATAGAACGTGGTACCATTTTCCCGATACGTGCCTCACATGATTTCCAGCTAAAAAGGTCGCTACAAGGCCGAGTCTGAAAGACGCGTAAGCTTTTCTGAAGCTTCGCAAAAGTGGCAAGCGACAGACACGTGGATACGTAATGATAATATTAAAAGAGTTTGCCATAAATATTCGAACGAAACATATCGTATGGGGGATAATTCCATCTAATGTTTGTGTTTCAACATTTATGTGAGTTATTTGAATCTGCCAGTATCTAATATGGAGCAAACACATTGCTACTAATATTGAACCAAAACTGTTAAATGTACATGTAGTAATTAATGTCATCAAATTATTATTTCTTAAGATTTATAAATATAATTTCATCGGACCAGATATATGCAACAAACATTTTTCAATAAATATTCAAATAATTTTATGTAGAAAATTGTGCCATCGAATTATTCGATTCGTAAAATTTTTAGAAACGATTTAGTTGTACCAGTAATATTGAACGAAAGCATTTCTGCGAATATCTAAACAAACCTATTATATAGAAAATGATGCTATTAAATTTTGGATTATAGAAAATACGCTGATAATACATGACGCACAGTACAACATAGTTTATCACTATGTGACACTAATGTGAGCATGAGGTACAGGGTGATCTATTTAACTTGAACTTTGAAAATATTTCCATTTCACAAAATGAATAACACGAGCCTCTCGGTTTCCGAAAAATAAAGTACACATGACTGTGTACGTGTTACATTTTTGAAAAAAATAAAAGCTCGAGTCACGTGGACAACCCTACGATAACTCGAACAATTGCGCGAGACATTCGCATACTTAACAATTCTAACAAAAAACCTTCAATTTTGCTATTGATCTTGTATTTTTCGTCTGCAAGACGCGAACGTTACTAGCAATTTTTTTCTAACTCGATAGACGAATTTGGACGATAATTCGGTGAATTGTTTCGATGTGTTTTTTATTATGTATTCCGCCGTAATATCCAGAAGTACGTAAATGGAATCACGGGACTGATGATATGGTAATCCAGAACAAAGTATCTACGTACGTGTTCAACAATCCGATTACATGTCTGCCTGAGTGCACATTGCAAATTTGTATACCGACTGCAACATCGATAGAACTTTGCGCGTACATATCTGATGTGCATTAGTCCGCAGTAGAATGTTTGCTTTGCGCGGTTAAATCCCTTGCTAGTCTCAGCGTGCAAAGCCCTTTTTATTCGACTGGCACCAGGATCGTAATTCAACTTAAGCTTTAAGTGGAACAGGGTAACAAGTATTCAATCGAAACGGTTCAAGGTACTAACGTGGGAACACCAATGAATGACCAGCCATCCACGGAGGACCGCTTTGAATGAAAACTGTTTATAACCATTTTCAAGCCCTGATTATGCCCTTCTATGTGGAAAAGTGACCCGTCGAAACTTTGATTAATGTCCGCTAGAGACCAGATGATACAAGTCAAATAGGGGTTGGTTGTACAGTACTATAGGGGTTGATATGTATGTGAGAAGATTGATTATAGATAGAATATTAAGGAAAGACTAGATTCTCGAAAACGTATGTACCTATATTCATTTGATTCGTTGTAATGGCGTTATAAGTGATGAAATAAAATGATGATGAAATAAAGTGATGAAATAAAATGATGATGAAATAAAGTGATGAAAGTGTCAATTTTTTAATTACCACTCCGTAGTTAATTCTAAACTATTGGAATGTAATCTGTTACACTTTAATGTATCAAATTCTAGTAGTCTAATAGTTTAGACACTATTAGATTTGCCTGGCATAAAGATCGCATTACAATTTGCAGGTTCAAGTGGAATAAGAAAATAATTATTAAATCGAACCGAGAGGATGATAATTTAATAGTTGAGACTATTAGATGTTAGTAATGCAGAACTTAAATTACTATGGTCATCTATATCAGTCTGATATCATGAGTAAAAATAAATAAAATGCCTTTTACTTTAATTAATGTTATATTACTTACGGATAACAATATGTTACAGAACTTACAATAGTTAAAAATGCATAAGAAAAGTATCCTTTTTTTGCAATTCGAGAAACCAAATTAATCTGATAATTTCACTTACAATTGTGATATTTTTCTGATAGACGACGCAATAGGAATTCCAAACTTTATTAATAAAATAATTTTGATACTTTCTTGAAAGAATATAAAAAACGGACAAACTCTGTGCATACTATAATGGTCTATCAGTGAAGTATCAAACATATACGCACACTTAAAATCTGAGAAATCCTGAGTTTGAGAAATAAAATAAAATAATCAATTTCCACACTCGCTATATGTGGTACATTCCACAGAATCTATCTTTGACAATCGATGTCGGTCATTATCTTCTCCATAACCTAAACGTCAAAATTATTATAATGGACAATTTCCTCCCACGGGCTTGCATTGCAGCCCGCTTAATTGCACCGCGCTGCTTCTCAGCCTGTCAATATTATCTGTGCACGCTACTAAAACGTTGTCAGGTCGAGCACAAACGAGCAACTGTGTGTAACGGCGAAATTAACGTATTCCTCGGAAAAACACAAAGTGGCGGGGAAAATAAATTTATGCCGGAACAGGAAATTTACTTGGAATTTCCTCCGGACCTGTTAAATAACCTCCCGTGATAAATAAACTACGAAAATTACCCGTGCACAATTTACCGTACACGAGACTCTCGATCAGCCACATTTTCCACCCCATTTTTTGTTGCGCCTCGCACGGTGAGTTTCTTACAGCTCACCGCGGAAAACTCGTCTAACGTATACGATGCACGTTTAGAGTTAACAAAAGAATAGAGAAGACAATGGTACTGGAAGCTACGGGCTAAAATAAGGAAAATGGAATTCGTAATCCAATGAATCGCGTTAGAGTCGCGACAAAAACGTGAGCGGGCCAAAACGGGGACAAAAGAGAATCCTAGCGGGCGACGAGAGTTTGTTCAGTCAAGGACGAGTATACTGTTTTCCCAGGAATGAGAAAACTTCCAGGACGAGTTAGCCTCTCTCCTCTCGCGAAAGGTAAAAGAATTTCGGAAGAGGTTGCTTGCTTTTTTGGCAATTCTTGTCGAGTTTTCTCACATCGGACTCACTTTTCTCGGAATACTTCGCGAATACTTTGACATTCGTCTATTTCCTTCCACCGGCGACTGGTATGGGGTTCAAATTGACACCGAATCAACTGTATCGCGAAGACAATGGTAAGCACGTTCTTTCATTTGGCTAGAAACTCTGCTAATGCCTCTTTATGAACCTTGGTAACGATGTTCGTAGTGTAACTCATTTTTTTACACAGTTTTATTTACCTCAATTAGTCTGTTTGTTTTTTATATTTTTCCTGCGTTATCGATACCATCGATTATTTAAACTTATTAATATTGTTTGTTTAAATATTTACGAACCACGTTTTTTTTTTATTGCTAAATCAATTTCATGCGAAATTTGTACGATCATAATCAAGTTTGATCATGTTGGATATTTAGTCCAACTGTTATCTTATTTTCGACCGAGCGCTGTATTTCTCCTGTCTTCCTGCCTAGCAACTATTTCGTACGCTTAAACTTTCAACCCTCCTAATTCACTTTTGAGACATCCTCACCGATTCACGCATTTCCAATGTCCAGTCCGTCGTCCTTTGACAGGAACTTTCCTGCTACTTCCCCTTCATCCCTTCCATTTCACTTATCTAAAAACCTAGCTTTCCTGATTTCTGCAGATCCTTCCGCTCCTGAGAATTATTCCAAACTCCGGTCAGTAAAGACCAAGGTTTTCGGCAAACGTACAATATACTACGTGTGTATCAGAGTCGTAGGACATCTTCAAAATTATTAATTAATTATATTGGTTATTGGTCATTGTTAGTAAGAAGTAATTTCATGTTTATAGTTAACAAAGTAGTGAGTTTTATTAACAACGAAGAATTTTTCCTTAAATCAAGAATCCAACAATCGTCACAGAGGAAATTATATGTTGTATGTAAACGCTACCTGAATTATTATTACATTATTATTATGAATTATTATACGACAGAAGAAGATATATGCTGCACAGAGGCACTCTATATAGATGATAGTAAATTCGAATAATGGAGGTAGGGATACAGAAGGTTCTACCGTAATTAGATCGACGTTTGTTTTTGTAGAATATATAAAACTAAAATTGGGATTCTCGTACAGGCGGGTAACTGTCTCAATTATTCATCCAATCTTTTGAACTTCTCCACCACTAAAAATCAACAGACGTTAAATCCTGCAATCCTAGAGACCAGAGGTCCGGAAAATGAAATGTTACCATAGTTACCCATTTCATGTCCAGTTTCAATATTTATTCACAACTTTGTGCTGATACGTTTCCCACTCGTAGAATATGCTCACACTGTTTGACCGTTAAAACCTGGGATAGCCTGTATAATATGTAGTATACAAATAAATGTGCCATCTGTGTAGACACACCGCTACGTAGCCTGCCCACACATTCGTATGTCACGACACGCGTTGCAATGATCCGTTGTAACGTCCGTTGGCTGAAGGGTTCCCACGTAAAATGGACACTTTTGGATTCTTACAATTTTTTCAGAAAAACGTTGAGGGTAGTAAATTTTAATCCCGGTCCATCATCGACAGATAACATGTACAAATATTGTTCGACTGAACGTGAGTGAGAAACTAACATGGCTAAAATCTAGATCATGCACATATCTGGATCTTCGGATCTCCAAACTTTTTTTTACTCTATCAAGTGTATTTCGGGTCGCTGGTCACGAAATAATTATAGAATTTCTATTCTACTGAAAATTATTTCACAAGGAATCACACGTGTTTGCTTACGTTAGAAATAGTTTGGAGATCCGCAGATTCGGAGATGTGCATGATCTAGATTTGTGCCACTAACGTTAATTTGTAGACAAATTTGAAAGCTCTCACAGGGTAGAAAGAGGAAATACGAAAATTCCTTTGGATTTTCGATTGTTTGCACCGCCACTCCGAATGCCGTCACTTTATATTCCGGTTGTTTCGCGAAAGGTGAGTCGAAATGAAGTTTTACGGGAGTCGCTAAAGCCGTGCGGGACGCTTTGTAGTTTAACTACGTCAGGTGGAAATAACGTTCTCTCTTCGAGAATGTCTAGATAATGTTCTAACCCATCAATTCTTTCCAAGGTGAATGAAAATAGAACGTGGGGTGGTGAATTGAAAATAAAAAATGTTTTCAACGTCATTGCGAAGGCTATTACCAGTAATGGAACCTCGGTCAAGTTCATGATACTAAAATGTTATAGCCAATTTCGCGATGGTGACGATAACATTGTCTTTGGAAAATTGGCCCAGGAATTGAAAATAAGTACAAAAGTCAGGTCCCAAGAAAGAAACGGGATTCTTCTAACAGGACTAATTAAAATTCTTGCGGCAAGCCGTTGAAATAGGACACCCTGTAGATAAATTTTAGGTCGCAAGAAAGAAACATTCTACCATACAGAATTATGACTCTCATGGGGAGACATTAAAATAGGACACCCTGTATATAAATTTTAGGTCGCAAGAAAGAAATATGTACCTCTAATTATAATAATAATTAGCTTGACAAATCTTAAGGTTCAGGTAGAAGCATCAAATCTTTTCTTCCCGCGCAGTTTTTCGCAGAAATTTTTGGAAAAAGATCCTTTTTACCACGGAGACGGACGTATCCAAGAATTAGTTTCGCCGCTGCTTTTTTTCGAAGCAATTTTTATAAAATATTTAATTTCGTCTTTCAAGTTGCGCTGTGCGTCATCGCGCTACAACGAAATTTAACACAAACGACGCTGCGCTGAGTACGAAAGCCGAAATGACAATTTTAATTATACCCGTAGCCACTCGCGAATTCAAATTCTGAACAACGTTATTGGATTTCTGGATCCTCGCTGACAATGATATCCGTAACTAGACGGAGTTATTACAAGTCGGAATTCAAGCCGTCGAGTTTAGCGTCGTATTACACGAGCCGCGTTTTCCAATTTAATTGTCTATTATAAAAACGAAATTTCAGCAATAAGATCTAAATCCACCGTGGAATGAAAATTTCTTGAAGATTGAATTCGCACGATAGCCCCCAGGACTTATTTTCGTCGACAGCATTCTCTACGAGTTCTAGGAGCGCAATATACGTATCGCGTGTTTGTTTTATTTGTAATGTCCCGACCCCATTCGTGTAATTCCTTTAATCATAAGTTTGGTCATAAGATAGAATGGTCAATATTTTGTACGTTGTTGAAATCGCCCTAAGATCCTGAATCGTCATACCCTTACGCATCTACCCACGTCGTCTAGTCCAGCGTACAAAATTCTAGTTTTCTCCTCTTTTACTTTTCATCAAAATAACTTTCTCATCATCCCTTGCACATCCTTTCCCGCAAGATATGGTTTTCTCTAAACCAATCGATCCTCATCATCCACTGATCTCCTAGATCACGCAAAGACTGAAGTATATTTTATCGATGAAATGACCAGAGCCTTTAATCACAATTCTCATTGTCTTTGAAGTATTGTATAAAAACATAATACCCCACTATAAAATAAATGATTAAATCACGGAACCATTCCTCAAGTTAGAAGTTCATTTTGCACAATTTCTCCGTTGTGCATTACATTTTAGATAGCCATAAACGAAGTGTAATCTTGTTCATAGTTTCAAATATTGTTGGGTCGAAAACTCGGATTTCTTTAACATATCCGGATTATCCGGGCTGACAACAAAAATTGAATAAATCACGCGTCTTGTAAACCTCGTGAACCAGAGTAGATCGATTTCTTTATAAATCTTGCACTATTATCAATTTATTATTCAAACATCTATCTGCTAATTTGATCATCCGTTGAATACATATTTTGTAGTTTAATTGGTTTCTGATGAGCTACGACATTTCAAGAGACAAGTCCCTGCCTCGGGCCAAGTACAAGTACACGAGAACTAGACCTTGTATCCTTTCTGGAAATAACCAACAGGGGTTTTTAAAAAATATCTCTAAAGGCCTGTCCAGACCAACGCGGCATAGCCCGCCGGCACGCTCCCGCGGCTTCTTATCAAAATTGCCGCGCGACCAGGTACCCGTCCAGACATACGCGGCATGCATGCTGCGGCTTTAAGCAAACACGATCTGCGAAGACGAACCAACACACATGCGTCCAGAGCACATCCGTGAAGCTGCTGTGAGTCCGAGAGTGACACACCGGAGGAAAGAAAGAGAGGGGCCAATAGGCCGCGCGCGTTTCCTTTGATCGAGCCCGCTCCCTTACCCGATCGCCCAGTCAGCCCGCGCGGCATGGAGATGCTGCGCAAAGATAATTTTGTGACGTCATAACGAGGCCGCGAGAGCGTGCCGACGGGCTATGCCGCGTTGGTCTGGACGGGCCTTTAAAGACTGAAACTAATTTTAAAAAATTAATATTCAGATACTACGAAAAAGATAAGTTTAAAACGGAGAAGTTTATGCAATTCATTTTTTAAGACAATCAAAATCCAAGGATCCGATAATGCCCTCGAGTTAATTACCACACGCTATATAAACCGAGTTTACAAAACACATTTACAAACTATGGCTTCGAAACGTTTATGTTGTGTATACGTCTGAAATTTAAACCAAATATTCATTTAATGACAAGCAATACGATTCAAGATATTCTCGAAAAACGTTTAACAAATATATAAACATGCTACGAGCATTGAAGCGGTTGTGTTTCGTTTCCCAGGTTTTTATCCACCTTTGTACCGCCATTTGTACGAGCATAATCCAATTATAATCGCATTGATGTAAATCAAATTACACTGGCCGACGTGGAAGACAAATTTTATTCTAAGTACAGTAAAACGAATGAAAATGTACGAACAATATCGCCACAATGCAGCTATTAGCCGGTATTTCATATGCTAAACTTCGTCGAATGTAATTTCACCCGGCCCTGATATTAATTAATGCATTTAACGTCGATATTATGCGTTCCTATTTCGCAATAATATTCCCGACGATATTACATATTTCAAGGATGATTGATTACAAGCTCCGATTACGTAACCCCTGCTACGACGCAATTAGCAGAAATGAATTTCCACTCGACATGTAAGAATTCCGACAAAAGGTCCTTTGGATGTTCGGGCGAATCTTTTCAGATAGAGATGTCTATTTTAAAAGAAAATATTCGTATGAAAAATATTCATAATTGGTGATACTCTCTAACGAGTATTTTAATTATAAGCATTTTAAAATTGTATTTTTTATTTTCAACTTCCACAGCTGCATGATTACTTATTATCGGAGGCATATCGTTATCGATTTTAGTATAATTGTCCTAATCTTCAACTTTAGAATCCGCTTAGTCTCATTGTAGAATCTGAAAAATTGTGTCAGGCAATTCAACAATCGTTCGATTGTTGAGAATCCACGTTATTGTGAAGGTTATATTATTATATTCATTTATGATGATTACATTAAATAATGATAGTAATAACAAATATCTTTATTCTTAACACGTTGAACACCACATCAGACATATTTAGGTGGCACTTCAGTTTCAGTATTGTTTTTCTGAATATTAATGTTAACAAATGTAATATTAATATTAATAGCAACGTTATGGTTTTTAAGACGTCACACCTGTCACAAAAATATTACTGACACGGGGTTCAACGTGGGACAACGAAATTGGAAGATAATATTGTTTTCAAACAGGAATATCTTGGTCTTAGTTTGAGAGAGCCGAAATGAACATTTGTAACTCTTCCTTCGATTCGTTGGAAACGCAAATACGTATCAGTGTATTTACACCGTGCAATACGAATTGTGAGTAAATATGCATTCGGATGAAATGTGCATTGGAAATGTGAGATATAAGTGAATAAATCTGCCAGGTGCCGTGTGTGCGAGCGGATTTGTGCACGCACAGATTTGCCTGTAGGCTTTTATAACAAATTTTTCCCAAGAGAAAATATTTATGGCGATGCTCTACCTCTTTACAAAATTACAACCATATTTTGCGATTAATCAAACGCAGTTCTGGTTCGATAAACAAACTGAACGTACACTTTCATATGCGGATAATGTTTGAAAAATTACGTAATTTTGTATCGGCTTGGTATCATCTTGGTTAAATTCGATACGCCACAAACAATTTTATGTACATGTATAGGCATGACACGAATGTTTTTTATCACCAAGTTAAATCCCATACACGACTAATAATCCAAGATATGTGTCACAAGAATTTGTAGACTTCAAAGCTGAAGTTCTATAATAATTAAAAATAACGATAAATATATAATTCAAAGTATGCATCCCATAAAGAGATATTAATAAAATCCGAAATTAATAAAAAGATACAAGGTCCAGTCTCGCGTACTTGTACTTGGCCCGAGACAAGAGCTTGATTAAGACCTCTCTTAATTGATTCAAAGGAACGAAACAATACACAAATACTTTCTGATTTAGAAATCCATGTGACACGGTAATTAATAATAATCACAAATGTACTTCAAAGGTGCATTCTATAACGGAAAATCTATCACAGATCACATCGATTCAAACTAAACCGACAAAAGTAATTCCGAACCTTCCGGAATCCAACTCAAGATCCCGAACCGCGGCAACGCATCAACTTCCACGTCGAAAATTCTACATTAACATAAGCTACAGTCACGATAAATAATTCTCACTCACCCGTCGCATCACGGTTAGGGAAAACGACGATGTCTTCATCTTGGTGGCAATACTGGCAGGCGTCTACGGTGTTGAAACTGACGTCCCGATCCTCGTCCCACGTACCCTTGCTCGCCAACCTCGGGAACGTTGCTGTCCAGTTAATGCCTCTGGTGTCCAGGTGTCACGAGAGACGGAAGCTCCGTCGAGAGAATAGGGCGATGCCGAAGAGAAAATTCGTACGAACACCCAGTCGGAGGTGGCTCGGGGCCACAACTACAGGTGGTCGCGCGTTGTCGTTAGACCTTCCCGCCGATGTTTCCCTCTCTCTCCCTCTCCCTCTCCCTCTCCTTTCCACCCTTTTTCCCTCCCTCGCACCTACGCACGCTCGTGCACGGAGAATTTTCGTGCGCCAGCGCACGGAAAATGATCTCCCCCCCACCCCCCCTCGAGGACCGTTGCCTCTCGGCAACGAGGATGCCAAACAATTTTGTCCTTGAGCAACTTAGAAGTTTCTACAATTAGAGCGTCAGCTCTCCCCGGCAAGATTCGCCGAGAAGGTCTTTCCTTTTCCAACAATGTGGTGAAGGATAGATAGGAAATTGCGGGGGGAAGTTATCTCTCTACCTGGGAGAAAAAAATTCACGGATCAGAGGAGGTGCAGTAAGGTACAGACGATAGGACGTCGACGCAGCTCTGGCTGCGATAGCGTCTGAGCGGGTCCTCTCCCGTCGAGCTGGTGTATCCGAGGTGTACCGAGGAAACCACCCCAGCTGGCTCGCGCAAGTCCATCGCGACGCCATAGCATCGTACTCCAGGGCCGCGCCTATTTTACCGACGTCTTCAAGCGCCAAGGTCGACGGCACCAAGGCCGAGGGATATACAATACACCCTGAACAGCTGCATACGGCAGACTTGTTTTAAACATTTTTACTGCTACTCTCGAAATTGGATTCTTTGTGGATTTTCTATGAATTTTGTGAAACTGATAAGTGGAGGGATTTTAGTGGAAAGGATTCGATTGCTTGGAACCGGGAATTTACAATAAATCCTGAATGTATAAATTAACACTGATTCTTGAGATCATTAACCCTGCTTTGAACAACGTACTGTTTATTATTTGCGATGATTCGTTGAAATTGTTATTTCCCGTAGATTTTGAACTGAGAAGTGGGAGGATTTTTGTTGTAGTGGAAACCTCGAGAACCCTTGTTCGTTCTTTCCGGAAAAGATACAAGGACTAGTCTCGCGTACTTGTACTTGGCCCGAGACAAGACCTTGTCTCTTGATCAGCAATAGACAATTCATTCCAATTAAAGCCGTTCAGACTTTATCTTGACCAATCGTTCTTCTAGTGTGGAAATTCAATTAGTTTTTGATTTTTTAAATGGAGTTCTGGATAATGGTGGGGTTGTAAACCACGTTCTGTTTCCCCGTCAAATCTGCATTTTTTACGCACACTTTTGCTTCTACGATGAGCAATTAATTGATTCTTGTTTTACGATCAATTTCCTCGAGTTTCCGAAACGATAAATGAAACCGTCTTCTTTGGAATATACCCAATTGCTGGGGAGCAGACAAAAGAGCAAATTGCCAGGAAATTGATGCTCAGGAATTTCTGAATATTTATGCAAATTTACATAGGTCCACGATAATGCCCTACGATACTAGTTTTGAAACAAAATTACGGACTCCGAATCGATACTTCGAATTAACATTAACTCAACTAATAAAGGGTGAAATACGTTTGAATCAATCACACTGCACTGCACTTTGTCCACCGCCTTATTATCCCAATTTCTTCTGAATAATGCATAACCGTTTAATATCGCGAGTTCTAGCACTCGAAATACGAAACTAGTACCACGAAATGCGTATAAAAATGCAGCCGTGAAATTGGAACCCGATCCGATTAAAATGCACCATGTCCAGGTGCTTTCGACTTCCGGAGGCAATGGAAAATAATACCGTCTATGCACGAACGTGTACCCGTAGTTTCGCGTACCACGGCTAAAATACGACTGAGAATTCTGTAAAAGGTCCTTTGTTTTTTTCTTATCCCCCCTTTTATTTTAGAGGTCAATGTTGTATTCTTGGTATCACGAATGTATACCGGACAGCCGACAAGAGTAATGATACATACATACTCAATGTTACGTCTACACGACTGGTATGCACAACTGTGGTTGAAAAATCGATAACCATTTTTCAAGAATTTTTTAGCGCGTCTGTCCACTGTTGTAACGTATTATAAAGTCAAACCTGTTTTTGTGCGGTAGTTAGAGAGTGCAGAAAAAAGGGCACACAGAAAAATATTCAGAAACTTCATAAATAGCTATAACAAATAATTTTTCACAACATATTAAAGAAAAAATTTGTTGTGCGGTGAAGAGTGACCGAATGAAAAAGTCTAACTTAGGAAATATGTCGAAGCTTTACGAAATGGCGAGAAAGTGTTTTTCAAACAAAATAAATAATTAAATTACACATGGAAACATTTTTAAATATTTTGATTTCTCATTTTAAACATGGAGAAAGTTTTAAAATGTACATAATTCAATACTACTCGTCGTAGTCCAAAACGCGCATATTCTTGTGATGAACTGGTTCATAATTGCTTTCGTCACTTGAAGATATTAGAATTGATTTAATTTTTGTTACGCTGTAGTCGGTGATAAGTTTTTGCGACGACGGTCCTTGGATCAGCTGCTTGTAAGCCTCGCGATAGCCAGATATACATGATCGAAGATCTTTTTGAAATTTCAAACTTCTTTCGGAATTGTTATCTATTTCAAGAAAATGCTTTTCCAATTGTACATATTGAACATACACACCGATAGAAAAAAAGTGATGCCAATACCGTTGAGATTGACCTAACCTTGCGGCAAACTTACATGTGGCGAATAGAATCCCGATATTCATATAACGCATAAAAAAAATCACACAAAAAAGAGCATAAAGAGAAATCGCGCAAAAATAGGTTTCACTATATTTGTATAAATCGTTAAACCCTCGAGGCCCGGGTTCATTTTAATGAATTAACAAGATTAAGATCGGTGCGTCTGTTTGATTTATGGCTTTAAGAATTTATGATTCTAATTTTTTGTTTACTAACGGCGGGGTCAATATAGGTAACGATCTGTGTATGATTTTATTTTTACATGGCCATTAATACATGTTAAGGGTTTCATTAATCAATTATGGTACGGCTTCAGTTATTCAGTTATTTATAGTGAAAAATATAGGCATACGCTTAAATGGTGAACGTGTTCAATTTAAGAAGAAGATTGTTTATTGCACTTACATAATATTTAGTAGGTACTTCTAGCAGGATCAATAAATAGCAATGTATGGTTTGTGATATTATAACAACGCGTTTTATATTCTTATTTAATTTACGTGAATCGATGAAATCCTTGAGACCCGAACAAATTTTAAGTACGCAAATTATGAATGATACATATGTATATTTAGTTTTGCCACTTCAAGGACTCTTAATAAAAATGTCTTGTTACGCATATATAGCTGCCATAGTGTTTATCAAGTGAAAACCACAAATGAAAGTTATCTGAATGTCGACTATAACACTTTGTTAGAAAGTTGTAAACAAATATTGAAACGGAAGATACAACAAGATGTAATTGATTTTCCATGATTGTCGACGCTCGAAGCGAGAGTTTCAAACCGAGCGGAAAATATATCACGGATGAGCGAATAATAGTATATTCGAAAACAAGTGAAATATCGATTGAAGGAAAAAATAACAATTAAAAGAATTTACGACAAGATTATTCGAGTAGAAACAGAGGTAGTAGTACAGAAGTTTCAATCCAACGAATTAATAACACACTAACCGTGACATAATACAGTTTTCAAAAAATGTATATTATTCAGATCCAACATTTTGAAATGCGTTACCGAACGCACAAATAAGACAAACTCGTTCCACCTTTCATATTCCGTAGTGAAAAATCTTTTATTACTTACTTCGTGTTTCATTCTGATACCTGTGTATAGTTTTATAATACAGAATTCCTAGCTGTGTTTTTTCGAATGATTTTTTTTTAATTTCTACGCGTGGAATGCGTTTCCGCAGTTCGGCGAGTAAACCCCGCGACACCCTGTGTATTTTATTATTTCTAGACAGCAGGATCAATAGGTAGCGATACTTACATGATTTTATTTTTATGTTGCCGACACTACGCGCTAAAGATTTCAATTATCGTAAAATGTGAGTTTCCCTTCGCGTTACGTGCGTTCCTGGTACTGAATTCATAGTAAATCGTGGACCTCCAATAGATAGTGCAATATTAAGCAGTATGTTATATAAAGCCATAAAAGATACCACCTCCTAGGACTTGAAGGACATACGGTACTCACGGAACTGAATAAAGGATATTGAACGCCGGTTTATGCGTAGCGTAGACGGACAGGTTCGTGAATTTCGGATTCGCGGATTACGCTGGTAAAGAAAATTTCACTTTTTTCGTGTTTCTTTGATCAAATAGGTTCAGACTTATAGTATTTCTACCACTGATTTTGAATCCGCTTTCCAAATTTGTGGGTCAGGTATAGTTTTTGAGTAACACGCGTTTATAATTGTGGAAAACGTTTATTTTTCGCATTTGCTTACAACTTAAAATAAGTTCAATTCTAATATTAATGGGCATATTCGTCAGGAATTCGCTAGAAAAGATGAAAGAAATTCCCTTGAAAAAAAAAGAATCTTGATGTACTATTCCATAATATTTAGTCAGGCGAGGCAAGTTTTACTGGTCATAATATCCAGTATTGGACTAAATGTATGTTGATTTTTCAAGTACTTGGTATTAATCAGTGTAAAGTGTAAACGCTGCGAGTCCTAGAATTTTGAGTTCCAACTCCGTCGTAGATCGTAACGCATACAAAGTACGAGTCTTTTTTTTCGTGGATTCTAAGAATCCCAAAACCCAAAATGGAACATAATCATACAGATCAGTTGAAATAAAAAATTTGTATATAATAATATAAAGTAGTGCTGTAATCGTACTCAAATGTCCAAAGTTAAATGTGAAACAGTTTGTATTGAAACTTTAAAATAGTTACGCCACGTGGGAGAATTTTGAAGCCTGCCGTTACGCCGATCGTAAAACATAACTCGCGGCACGTAATATCAAATGTTATCAAAGTAACATCTGTGCCGCAGATCTGTATTAACGTACGTAGCTATTATACTATACGTCCACTGACCATTAATAGACGTATGTCAGAAAATTAGCATGGTAAAAAGTAAAACCAATTGTCCGTTTTGGTAATTCAACTGACGGGCTTGCTTTATTCACCGGGTACGGCGTGTAAACAAAGGATTCCATTATATTAGCATTATAATACCTTATAATTGAAAGTATACGATGGGAATAAAGTGGAATCATGCATATTCATTGTTCTAATTAAAACGATGTTTCAAACAAAATTTTAAAATTGCTCCACTGCAAAATTATGATCTTGAATAGATTCATTTTTCTACCAACCGAGCGTTATGATTTTGTCAGCTTTTTATATTCTTCTCAAGCGCTGAATTGTTAAGGAAAGTGGTTACCACGTATTACGAGACACCCTATATCAATTAAGCAATCGTTTAAATCCATTTGAAAATGTTAAAAAGGAACAAAAAATATGCAGTATGAATGAAAACCGTAAACGTATTCAAATAAGTAATTAACACCCGCATTTATCCAGTATAACGTGTACATTAACATTCATAAATGTAAGTCGCAAATTATGAAAATGGCTCACATCGAGCAGAAAACGAATGTATAGCATCCCCCTCCACCTCCTGCCGTTTTATGAAATATTCATTCCTATCTACTATCTAAAACCACCCACACCGAAGAAAAGCATTCCTCGGCTGCACGCTTCATCACCCCCGTACAATTTCCACTCCTCTCGACGAATCGAATTGTACAATGTCAAACGTAAATACAGGCTCGAAATGTGTAGTATGTACAATAGTGGACTTCGATGCCTTCCCGGGCCATAAAAACTACCGCCATTGCTCAACCCGTCGGTGTGGTTCCCGTGCCGTCTGTTTATATTCTTTCGTTTCTCTCTCGGGTTCGACGCAACGTGTCACCGACGAAGTATAGCTAGACCTCGACTCTACAATGTACACTATTGGACATAACAGCGATCCCAGGGTCCTTATCTCCCGCTGTGACGCACTTGTTCGAGGCCTATTGACACAAGCCGGCAGCCCGTGGATTTCGGTAGGCCTCGCACATCGTTTATTTTTCCACGGTCGCACTTCAAAGACGACGCAGGGCAGGCCTATGGTCGGCTATACGGTCCGCAAAGACTTCGCCGCGTAAGACCTTCTCCCTTCCTCCCTCGCTCCCTCGCAGTCACTCTATAATGAATTGAAATATATCCAATAAAATAGCATTGAAATTTCATAATGAAATTAAATAATTAATTCGTAATTAACTCTATCTTTAAGGCAGGAAAGAAAGGGCGTATAAGCGAGGCCTGACGACGATACCCTCACCGAGTATAGAGTGGTGGTAGTCGGAATACAACCACGCAGGCCCTCCTCGATGTGTTCTTACCCGGAGTGACTGCGAGGGAGCGAGAGATGAGGAGAGAAGGTGTTACGCGACGAGGTCGGATTTTTGCGGACCGTATAACCGTCCATAGGCCTGCCCTACGTCGTCTTCGAAGTGCGACCGTGGAAAAATAAATGATGTGCGAGGCCTACCGAAATCCACAGGCTGCCGGCTTGTGTCAATAGGCCTCGAACAAGTGCATCACAGCGGGAGATAAGAACCCTGGGATTGCTGTTAAGCCCAATAGTGTACGCGAACGTAAAATGGGCATATTTATAAAAAGTATAATTTATTAACAGAACACAGAACATGCAACTGTTCGTTACAAGAGCTCGAATACAACCATCTATTTACAATTTGAATATCGGCGCGCGGTAACTAACAACAACCTGTCCACGATGCCGGACGCCAAGGAGGCAATGATATTCGTACCACTATTCGAAACAATACATTCATCTCTTCCCTCGGGCCACCCTTAGACACGGGTGGAACAAGATTTTTATGGCCTGGGAAGGCATCAAAGTCCGATATTGTATTTCCAATACATTCGCTTGTGGGTGTGCTTTATATGTCCTTCCTACATATGGTTTCTCTTGCTTCTCTCTTATTCTTAGTCACGACGCCGCACGTTGACACCGTGACGGTGTACGTTCATCTTTTTCCTTTGGCGCAGGCCTGTCTAACCGTAGGAAAACGCACTCTCCTCACGCGGTTTCTGTACCCCCCCCCCTCCGCACGCCGTGCGAACGAAAAGAAGAACAGCGCTATACCTGTCTCACTCTTAGGCACGCACCGAGAGCCACGGTGGGGGTAAGGCGAGAGTGGGCTGATGATTGTTGCCTGCGTCCACCTGCACGCCGTGCAGGGGATACACAAACCTGCTTTGGACGTTTCGTACTGCTTGCACCATCCAGGCACACGGACGTTTGCCGGGCGCACGGTGTGCGAAGACGCACCGTCACATGCGTCCAGTGGTCGACCGTGTGGCTGCTGTAAGTGAGAAAAAGAGCGTGGGAAGGAAAGAGGGAGACGCATACCGCGATGTTGTAGCATGCGGAATCGAATCTCAGAAAAAAACGAAAGGAAAGGTGAAAATTAAATAAATAGACATCTATTTTAGAGGAAAATTGTTCGTGCATCCAATAAAATATCCGCAAACGCCGCAAATGCAATAGAACACCCCCGTTACGAAAAGAATTGGTTCTCTGCTGAACCACCGAATTATTAGAATATGTATATGGGGAGGGGGATGGATGCACATAAATTGATTTATACAAACCGTGATTTCGTTATGAGAACTGATAAATGTTATCGAAGTAACAAGTAAAAACAAGTATAAGTTCATGGGCACTCGGCCCCTTCGTCGTCCAGTCTCCCTCGTTCGCGATCGTTCCGTCGTTGGCAAAATTGCGTCGCGGTAAGAACTACGTCGCACTCAAAATCGCACCGTTACACTCCCGATGATGCAACGCCGGCTTCCACAGCACCCTCAGCCCATGTTCTGATGTGGCTACGTGCCGCTAAACGTTTTGACCTTACATGTATTATGCACGGTCTCCCGCAAATGGTTGTACTCCGTTAAGGGTGTCACACTTTAAGTAATTGCAAGTGGGTGTTTCCTTATCGAAAGTGTTCTAAGCTCCTTAGTTAACGTGATATTAATGAAAATCGGGAAGCAATCAGAGAGCGTATAGGAATATGCGGGCACCCCAGAGAGTTACGCCTGTACGATGCCGCGTGTTGTGCACGGACAAATTGCGCAACAAATCCACGAAAACGGGTCACACCTTTCGAAGCGGTCAAAATACAAACACTGCAGATATCCGGGGGTCGTTATTCCTCTAGGATAGCCGAGTGTCGAATGTGAAAAAGTAACAGCAACATTGAATCTCTATAGAAATAATTGACATCAGTTTATGGCGTTTTAACACTAAGGTGACCGGAGAAAGTTTCTGTGTTCTGCCATTTCAATAATTAAAATAAGGTGTAAATACGTGGCAGGTTGTTTCAATGTTATCGCATTCGTGAAAAGAATACAGAATTATTCTCACCAGATTTTCATAATATGTAAATGTCTTAAGAATCGGTATAAATATTTGACATGGTCAAGAGTGGACAATGGTCAATGAACAACTCGCGTTCCAAATGGTACATTGAACTACCGAACTCGCGAAGATAGGATACACTGTTAAAAATATTTGAAAACGACAGTACAGAGACAGTTGGTTCATTTTTAGTTCACCTTTAGATACATATAAGGAGCGCCGCAGCGCCAAGGAGTTTAGTCTGGCTCAGTCTGGCTGCAACCCTCGGTGGGGTCGGATCTCCAGCTCCAGCTGCAGCTCCGACTCCAGCCCTGGCTATTCGTTGAGAATGGGTGACCACTGGTTGGCTTGACCACGAGTGACCAGTGGTCAAGCAGTAGCGGATTTTTGGCGTAACGGGCTCTTGCCAATTTTGACAAGTCTACTGTCATATGTTTCAGTTTTTTCTGATCTGAACGTTGGTTCAGGGATTCGTGTATCCCATTTCAGTATCTTCGTTTGCTTATCAGTTCAAAATTTAATTCGGCGTGATACAGGCGCTAATCTTAATTTCTCTTGGTACATCGTAATTATTATTGATTTCAAATTTAAATAATCAATTAAATGTTATGTCTAGGCCTTTAATGTTCGAGTTTCTTCAGACAGAAGAAAGAAAACTCATTCTAAGTATATTTATAAGTATTATAGCCAATAAGTTTAGTTATTTATTACTAAGAGACCATTTTACAAGCGAAGTGGACGCGAGTCTGCGCGTATGTTATGATTATTTGTAAGTATTCTTAATAAGCAAGTAACTTGTCGCGCGTGTTTGAATGACTTGACGGTAAACAGACGATTTCAATACATTCAATTTTAGTTCTTTGCGAAAATGTTCTATTGTCGTTTGGAGTTCTTCGTCTCCCTCTCTTCCGAATGTTATTACTTGCGCGTCACAATTTGGTATGAGAGGAGTGTGTGGCAGCAGCGCGCACTTGTCTTATGTTAGATACCGAATTTGGGTCTACCTCTGATTACAAATCCTGGAGGGGGTTGTAAGTTTGTAACCTGCACAGTTAGGCAGGTGCTCGTTGGGGCTCCTTTAAGGGGTCTTTGTGATCCGGGTTTTTCACTTAGCTCGTGTGTGACGCGGATCCCCTCTTCTCTTCTGGCCGAGGCATGCGAAAGACGCGGGCAAGTAATACTTTTGGACTTTAAATTCTTCCTAACCATTATCGCACCCCGACGCGTTTCATCGTCTGTTTGTAGCTTAGTTAAGTTATTAATAAGAAACCATTGTGCAAAGGAGATCGACGTGCGCCTGGTGCGTCTATCTCCCTTCGGATCTCGAGTAGCAGCAACCTCCACGTGGTGAGACCTGGGCCGATAATATTTTCGTTTTCTATACTTACATATTATAAGGCGAATAGTTGCGAAAGTATTCTTGCTTGGTTCATCGGAACTTGATATAAGTTTCTAATTTAACTTAGATTTATGCAGAGCCTGTGAGTGTTTTTAGTTTATGAACGTTTAGTTTACTACAAGGTTGCGATTGAATGTCATTGTATCCTCTTAAGTTTAATCTGTTATATTAATTAATTTAAGTGTGTTCCTGTATATCTACTCCTTTATAAAAATCACACGTTTGTCTCTTAACCACGGGCGAGGGGTCTATCTATCGAGAGACAAGATCTTGTCTCGGGCGAAGTACAAGTACGCTAGTAATACTTTGAAAAATTATTGAGCAAGAATAATTATGTGCATAACTCCTTTGATATCAAGTTCTTTGAAAAAAATGAGATTTTATATCAGAGCAACATAATATTGGATGTGGTGGCACGAAATCTGAATAGATCTCCGATTAAATGTTATGTATATTACGAAATGTAAATTAATTTGGGACTACTACTCGTGTCCCAATTACAGACCTTTAACAATGAATTTTCCTAATTTGTCTTATTACAATCCGAGTGTATGGAACATACCGTAAGCAGTGAAAGTTTTCGCGTTGAAATTCTCCAATACATCAAATTAATTTTTATTTGTTTTACTATAATATTTATAAATATATTTAAATTCATCTCACGGTCCTCGTCCGCGTGCTTGGATGGTGCGAGCGAGATGGATCGTCTATAGGGAAGAGAGGAACATGTATATCGCGAAGTTGTCAACGATCTGCGTCGTGGCAGAGAGAGAAACGAGAGGAAAGAAAGAGAGGCTAGTGAAAATACACCAACTGGCGAACGTCCTGGTAGTAGTACAAATTTGAGACCAGCATTTCAGTTGGATATTGTACGTTGCGTTATCTAATTTTCACCTTTTCTCGCCTCGCTGTTTTTCTCCGGTTTTCCTAACATTTATTTTCCAGGCACGTCCAATGGTTATTCCGCGACCTACCTGTGAAAACTTGTGCTCCAGTTTCACGCGTGACGACACATTATTTCCGGGGTAACTCGCAGATGAATTGCGTACGTTATCCGCTGTCGCTACCGTTAACGTCGCTATCGATACGATCTGCCGTGACTCTTGATCGATCGTTCATCCATGATTTATCGATGAAAAGTTTTCTATCCAGCGTGTACTTCCATTCACAGTTCGGAAATCCCTCGCGTTATTGTTTAAAGATTTTATATTTGCTATCGTTAAAGGTTCATAGTCGAGCAATTCAATTTTTCCTTTTCATGTTTGCAAAATGGTTCACCGTTATTAAAAGTACAATGAATAACGTTCGAACAGAGAGTATTGTATAGCTTTGCGGTATCTAGGGGTGCTATGGAAATTTCGAAGACATGTTGGGAACAGAAACAAAGGCAACTGGTATTGCGAAGAGTGAGATAAAACACGAAAAACGCAATTATTAATAATCCATGAGTAGATAGGGTAAACCGGTTCAAAATCAATTCCAATTGTCGCTCGTAGTGGCGCTCGTATTGCAACGCCGCCTCGGCCCCCCTCCACCCCGTCTCTTATCAGCCCTTTCTTATCTCCTCTCTCACTCTCTCCCTTGTGCGGCGGCAATGACGTCATGCGTTCTTGGAAATGGGGGCGGGTAAACAATTCCGCGAAAGAAATTGCATAAACAACAGCCCCATTTCTCACGGTCCCACCGGAAATTATTACGTCATGCCCTTCATGTGTCCTATGTGTTCTTGGAAAAAAGTCTACACCAGGTCTTGGCAAACATGTAGAAATGCACTCTCCTCACGTGGTTTCGGTACTCCCACCCGTCAGCTTTCAGATGCATGCCATGCGAACGAAAAGAACAGCGCTATACCTGTCCCACTCTTATTGTTAGACACGCACCGAGAGGTATGGTGGGGATGACGCATGCTGCACGGCGGGTCGCCGTACTGCTCAAAGAGCAGGGGTTGCCCAGGCCTGGTCTAGACCATACAATTGTTCTTGGGAAAATATGGTGTTTAGACTAAAGCGTTTTTGAAAAAAAAATGGCGACCCTGCCCTTTGTTTGGCCTTTTGAGTTCTCAGAAAATGTGCATAAACAACAACAACTTTAAAGCCACTGCTGCCGCCCTTGTTCTTAGAAAAAAGTCTAGACCAAGCACAACTGTTCTTGGAAAGAAATTATGTTTAGACTAAACAAGTTCTCATGATTCTGCCCTTCGTTTGCACTCCATTTACAAGAACTCAAAAGGACAAACGAAGGGCAGAATCATGAGAAGTTGTTTATTCTAAACACCATTTTTTTCCAAGAACAGTTGTGTTTGGGCTAGACCTTTTTCTAAGAACAAGGGCGGCAGCGATGACTTTGAAGTTGTTGTTTATGCAAATTTTCTAAGAACTCAAAAGGACAAACGAAGGGCAGAGTCGACATTTTTTCCGAGAACGGTTGTTTAGTCTAAACACCATTTTTTCCCAGGGACAATTGTATGGTCTAGACTTTTATCTGAGACCGCATAGGACATGTGATGATGGTCATGGGGAACGCATGACGTAATAATTTCCGGTGGGACCGTGAGAAAGGGGCCATTGTTTATGCAAATTCTTTCATGGAATTGTTTACCCACCCCCCATTCCCCAGAATGCATAACGTCATTGGCGCTGCACAAGACAGAGAGAGGGATAGAGAGAGGTGGTGGAAGGAGGGCCGGGGCGGCGAGCGCCACTAGCGGCCAAACTTGGAGCTGATTGTAACCGGTTTACCGTTTCTACTTCCATGAAAGTCGGGTTTAAGCAAAACAAAGAAATAAGAAATGAAAAATAATCGGAAGTGTAGGTATCGCCAAACGAGTTGCTTCATTTACTATCGTTAAAGATTTATTTCATAATATTACACCAACAACTATTATTGAATTTTTATATAATAATAATTAATAATAATAATAATTAATAGATAATAATTATAATAATAATAAAGACAATAATAATTTCTTACCGCGTTGAAAAATACGAATGAACGCTTACCTCGTGATATTTTAATTATACATATATTAATTAATTGCAATATCTTATAATTAATGTAATAATAGCCTAAAGACGCGACGCGCGTTAGAAAATATGTCGACATTGTCCGCCATATATATATCTTGTATATATGTATGTATTGAACTATATATAATTTCTTTTTTCTCTCCTTCTCCCTTCTTCGCCGCTTTTCGATTTCGGTCGCAATCGATCACGCGCGGGACACCACGCTTTCGCTCGCACGATCGATATTGCATCTTCCTTTCTCTTTCTTGGTTTATTACGCGCCTACTCGATTATCCTCGGTTACCCTCCCCGTACGTTACATTCTTACGTGGAATGCTCGATTCGCGGTGAGTTCGTTGAACCGGTTCACATTAAAAATCGTTTCTAGTTACAGCGAAAAACTCACAGAGGGCGCATTACGAGCGAAGCCTTCGCGGAAGTTTATTTATATATATATATATACTATTTTATATACGTTAAATACACATCAACCTCCGATCGAACGCTTCTTCATCTACTTCTTTCGCGTTCGTCTGTTTCGTTTCCCTATTTCTCCTTTTTCGTTTCATTCTTCGGCTGTCGCTGAAGCTTTACACATTTCTCCTCTTCTTCTTTCTCTTCCGTCTTCTTCTTCTTCTTCTTCTGCGCAAGAAAGACAAGAGGTACGTTTGTTACAATGATAATGAGGAAACGGAAGTTTCCCGGGGGTTTTCATCCACAGACGGCGAAACGACCCCGGAGGGAGCGGGTGGTTCGGAGAAAATTTCTATCTATACGTTACGTCGGATATAATTGATCGTTATTGAATATGCAGAAAAGAAGCTCGTTAATCGTTTAAATCGGAGCACACACAAGAATTTTGTCGATTAATAAACTGCAAATTTATTTGTAATTGTTATGTTACACGGATGGTATAACGGCGATAACGGAACAATATATATATTTATTTATTCATTTATTTATATATCTATATTTGCATTCTGTAAAATATAATAATACGGCGACTGTCGCGCGCTTCCGGTTCGCGCCCGTCGTTCCAAAACTTTTCGTCCTTCGGACGATAATCTCCGTCGCCTCGCGAATTCCGACGCCCCCCTCCCACCCTTCCCCGCACCGAGGCTTCCCTTACACGTTTCCTTTGTTTTTAAATAAACATTCGCGAAGGAACGACGCGCGCGGAACCCTGCTCGCATTAATACCCAGACAATGTAGTGACAAAATAGAAGACAAGTAAGTACAACAACTATTGTAGCTTAGATGAGAATCTGTTATTGCCGGGCCTCAGACGCGGTGCGTTTTTCCATACTTTCACCGTTGTTCTGCGCGAACGATTAATTGTCCAAAAATGTTGTTTCTTTTTTGTTATATAGATTTTGGCAGTGACGTCTTGGACTAACGATCCACGAATTTACCTCCCCCTTTCTGTTAGATCGATGCACTAGTTTTGGCACGGTCTCGCGAATAAAGTGTAATTTGTATCGATTAATTTTATATTTCTTGTCGCGTCAGATTCAAGATTTTTCTTTCCCGCAACTCAACACACTTTTCGTTTCATTCTCAATCCACGTGCCTTTTCAATTTTTCCCGGACTTTTTCCGGTATTGTATTTACATTTCTGAGCATTAGAAAATTTCGAGATTGCAAGAAGTTGTTTAAAAAAGTTTCGAGCAGTGATTATCGGTAAGCGATGGATGATCTACAGATAATATAAATAAGGAATAGATTAGCATGAAATAGATATAGACAAACTACGGATTATCTATAAACAAATATAAATAAGTCATAAATCGTAATGTGTTCAATTCGTATGAGAACCTTAAATATAGATAATCGAAAACTCGATAAATAAATAATCTAGAAATGATCTATATTTATTCTAATTTCTGCAAAACTATCTGGAAGATTCCTTTCTCTAATCGTTTTCAAAATTGCATACTTTATTAACGCTATTGCGATAAAACTTGTGCGCCAAACTTTGTAACATTTACCGATCGTTTTTCTGTTCAATCTCGCGTGATCGAGAAGATACTTCTTTTTTTCAAAGTACCACGCCTATGCCTTTCCTAAACGAGAATCTCGACGGTGGAGAAACGTTAAAAAAAAAAAAGTTTATTCGTTTACGCTTTCGAATGTCTGAGGCCACGGCAATTGAGGTATTTTGTGAACCAACGCGCGCCGTCGTTTCTTTTTCTTCTCTCACCCCTTCCCTTTCCCCTCTCACGCTCGAAGAACGGCGGCGGCGTTGCTTACAACGGAGGCTTTTCTCTTCCATTCCTTACGATTAAACGCATTGTTTCGTTTTCTTTCTTTTTATTTTTTTGTATTTTTGATATCTTAACTACCGGAATCATTTCCATCCTTTTAAATCGAAGACATGTTTTATGTATTTGTATTCGTTTTGTACTTGTACTGTTCAGCAAGGCAGCGTGTTGCACTTTGTTTACAATTACAATTATAGTCGGGCCGTGATTGTCCACGAAAGATTCCACAACGTCGCGAAAATTTCTTTTTCTTTTTTCTATTACTTCTCTCTCCCTCTCTCTTTCTTCCTTACGGCGGATAGGCGCCCGAGAAACGCGAGGGACGCACGAAAATCCCCGGACGTATTTATTTTATTTTCGTCTTTTTTGTTTTCTATCTCGATATATCGAAACGTAAATTCGGCAACCGTGACGACACGCGGGGACAATGGGTTCCAGGTGTGTGATTTGATAGTGCGCGGTGAGTACAATATTGCGATTGAGAGTGTTGAGAACGGTAATTTCGGCCAATCGTGCACGGAAGGTCCAAGTTTTGCTTCAACGTTAACTTCGTTGAATCTACGGCCGTACACTGTGCGCAGCGCCTCGAAGACCGCGCGTTGGGGTCAAAATGATCCCCCGTGATTTCATCGTCAATCATTTTCCGCGACTCACGACGAGATCGATTCTGAGTACACCGTTTCGTTCCTTGATACAACATGTGTAATATTTAACTGACGCCCATCTAACGTCATCGCCGACATCAATCGTTTGTTTCGAAAGTGGTGTGTCTAGTTTTGAAAAGAAACATTAGTTTACACTGATCGATACTATTCGTTCGTTAAAAAATAGCACGGAAATGACCACTTTCAAAATAAACCCCTCGATTTCGGTCGTAGGTAGTCAAGTACAATTGCACGTGAACTGTGAGCAAGAAGATGGCGCGTGTGAAACTGATCTGTACCCAAATGATTTAAGAATATCGAACTTGAGAAAAATCGGAACACGCGTGGAGTCACCCGGATCTCAGTGTACGATCGTCCGATACATCGGAAAAACTCGGGAAACGTTGGGGTTGGACATGATAGGTCAGACGTGACGTTTGCAACACGTGGATCCTTTTGCGCCCGACGACCCGGTCTATCTCATAATAATTTGTGCTTCGTATCCGTAATTACGGGGACTAAACTTAAGCTTACAGAAAAAAACGGATGGAAACTATCGACGCTTCTTTCTTTCGTTCTCTCGTGATATCGTGATAAGGAAAATGTTTCTACGTAAATCGAGCAAAAAAAACGGAATACTCACGATGTGTGGGCGTTTTCGCAGTAAGGTCTGAAAAATAACGTGACGCAGAGCTTTGCAATATACAATCGTTGCAGCGCACACATCGCGATCAATCAACTATAAAAAAAAAAAAAACGAACGACGATAATTGTGATAAAATTATTAATAATAATAATAATGATAAATCTAGCACTATATAATTATTATTATAATAATAATCATAAGAGTAGTAATAATAATAATAATAATAATAGCAATAATAATGATTACAATAATAGTAATAATTACGAATAATGATAATAATAATAATAATAATAATAATAATAAGTATCCAGTAAGTCCTCCTAAACGCATTTAAACAATCACTTTCGCAAATCGCCATAACAAATCTTACGATAAAACATAAAAAAAGAACCAAGGAGAAACCTTACGAAATAGGCCTATATAATATTTTATGCATATGTATGTATGTATACATATATATCTGTATATATATATTTATGTACATAAGAGTTAACATAATGTGCCATCTCGTCGTCAATATCGTACATGCTTTTTAAACTAACTATGATTGAACTATCCCTGGTAATAATAATATCGGTAATAATGATATAGATAATAGTCATACCGATAATAAACAATTACTGATAAGATTGATTGAAAAAGAAAAAAAAGTTTATAATAATACGCGGGGGGGGGGGGGCAGAACGTAAAGAGGGAGTTGTGCGCTGTTATTCGTAAGATAATATCGAAGTACACGAAGGGGTTGGTTCTGCATCTACAATTCGGGGTTGGGGGGGGGGGGGGGATAGTATACACGCAGACGATATGTAGAATAAATGAACGATGATACTCGGGGTTGTGTATGTGTACGTGTGGATTTTTCGTGTTTGTGTTCGCAGCGAACAGAGACGTTTTAGCCCCAAGGAAACGGTGACAAGTTTTTCTTAACGCCGTCGACGAATTCCACCGGCGTCTCTTTGCGTTTCGCGTATTCCTCAACTGACAATTTTCGCGGTGATCTATAGATCACCGTTACGAATCTCTCCCCCGAGTCTCTTCGTGCGAATTACGTTTTACATTACGTTTAAGATAATCGCGCATACCACATCCGTTCGTCCTACTTCGATCATTCTACACGATCATCCTTCCTCTCTCTCTCTATTTCTCTTTCTCGCAATTTCACTCACTCACTCTCTCTGTTTCTCTTCGCACAAGGCGCTCTTTTAATCGGCTTTCATGGTCGACTCGTGCCTCGTTGTTCTCTCCATTCGGGACGGTTATTGTTTACATCTGTTTCCACCGAAAATTCGAATTTCGAAATTGGAAAGACGTTCAGAAAAGAAAAAATATCGACAAGAGACGAGTCGATGATCCCCTGACATGGTTCTCTTTTGTTACGCGTACTTTGTCTTTTGTTTGTTTCTTTTATCCGTTGAAAGAGCGTTGTGTTACTTTCGCAAATTTGTTTTCTTCCCTGTTCTTCATTTTTTTTGTCGTTTTTCTTTTCTTTTTCTTTTGGCAGGAACGAAGTGAGGCAGTATCAAACTCCACGCATTGGAAGAGCGGCGGATGTTGGTTTCACAAATTTTCTTTCGCTTTCGTATCGGTAAAAGATGGAGAAAAGATGCACGCTGTGCGGATAATTAGTTAATTGGCGGAGCGCGGGCGATTCAACCGTTTAATTAATCCTAGCTTCTCTTGTATATCCGGTGTTCACATAGAAATGACGCGATTCTTCCTTAATAACTATCGTACAGTTAATTATCGATAGACAGTAGTGATATCTTCTTCCTCTTTATCATTTTTTTCCTCGTATCGTATGATTATTTTTTTTTGCAATTTTTCCCTTCCGATAAATTTAAAAACTTTCGTAACAATTAATTTATACTTAAGGTCTTGTTAATATTAATTATGGCACAATATAAATATTATATTTAAAGTCTTTTTGAAGACATAATAAAAATAAATCTAAGTAGTCTTTCTCCTATGCTCGACGTTATCTTTTTTTCATCAATTTCTCATTAATTATACATCCCTAAGCTTCTTTTCGATTTGAAGATGCATTTCTTTCTTCACTTCTTTTTTTTCCCTTCGTAGTTCCATTTTTTTTTGATCCCCCTTTTGAAAATAAAATTTCATTTCTCTTTTAACCGAAACCGAAGAGTGTTCGTTACCGAGAATAATATATCCGCAACGTTTCTCGGACTTTCGTGATATTACCCGCCTTGGAATCATCGAATCATTTCAGTCGTGTTATCATGAGATCATTTTTTTACGTAAATCCATCGCTCCCGTCGAGACTTCTATTTTCTCGAGGATCGACCCACGAGTGGAAGTAGTCAGCCATTATGGAGTTGCGATATATTCATATATATACATATAATAATATACCCTGGCTCAAACGAAATAGTTCTTTTCTTTTCTTTCTTTTTTATAAACAAATAGTTTTTTTTTTCTTCCAAGGTGAATATCAGTCAAGCCGGAGAAAGTTTCACAATTTCCCGATGCTCTTTGGTAAGACAATATCACATGATCAAGAAAAAGTTTTAAACCAATCGAAAAAACAGTCTAATCAGTCGATTTTTCCCTAAAAGTAGGAATTAAAAGAGTCTGGAAACTAGTAAAAAATAAATTTGAGTCCTTAATTAAACTGACATTTAAAAATTATAAAAATCAGCCTTCTCGAAAGTAAATTCGCGTATCAAAGTATTTCGTCACAGCGCCAGGAAATTAGCTTGAGCTCTTCAGCTGCCGGCTCAAATGCGATACAAAGTCGTCGCTGATTAAAAAAAAAAAAAGAAACAAATAAACAAATAGAACAACTAAATTAAGCTTCTCTAGAATTTACGTATAAGGTAAAACGGCCAACGACTCTCTAACGGGTCAAACGGAAGCTAGAATCTACGTATGGTTGTCCCGAAAGATCCGTCGATCATGGATCACTGTGAGAAACACAAATTTCCAATTCCCCCCCGCCCCTTACACTCTCTCTCTCTCTCCACAGTGTCCACATTCGAGTGATCTCTCTCGCAATTAGTCCGGTTATTATAGTGGTCAGGGTTGGTTTACAGTGTAAAAATCTGCAAACGAGCAAAAGTCGGGCTACGATTTTTCGTCGGCGCGATTCACGATCGGCAAGAAAGAAAAAATGGTTACGCGATGCCAGTAGTTTTGCGATAACAATAAACCACGTATCGTCCACGCAGAGACGCAGAGCCTTTCCAACGTCCAATTACACACACGCTTGATCGCATTCCATTGCCAGTACAATAATGCCTATGCCGGTACCAATTACGATATTCGTTCTCCGCTGATTACACGTATCAGGGGTACGCGTTTCTTATCGAATATTTAATATTTACACGTACGTGATATAGAATGCAAATAAAAATAGATAGTTTAAAATATTTTCCATCTTGCTTCACTTTTCTCTCTCTCTCTCTCTCCCTCTAACTCACTCACTCCCCCTCTTTCTCCATCCTTTCTCCCTTTTCGCATTTCCATTTAGAGCTTCTTATTTAATAGCATACGAGACAAAAATCCATGCATTAAGGGTTCGAAAAAGTTTCGATAAGTTTCGATAATATTTCGTATAATATTCGCTTTAAATCCTAAAACGATTAATTATTAGTAATAATATTGGTAATATTTCGTTCTCGATAGAAGATGTGTACGCGCCTCTCTAACTACCCTTCGTTTTTTTTCCTCAATGTAAATAGTAAAAGACCTAAAGTTTCTTTCCTTGTTATTTCGAAGACGTGTTGGCACATTGGAATAGATTCTGTGTTCGCAAAATTTTTTTTTTTTCTCTTTTTTTCTCTCCCACTCTTTTTCGTCGGTATTTTTGTTTTCCATTTAACACCATGTCAACGTACGATGGGTCGAGTACCCTGAAGATATGTTAATATATTCAAACACTGCACTTTGTCCGTGATTAATAGCGACAGCTGATCGTGAAAAATTCAATTTTTTGGCCGCTAACGCATCGCCGTTCGGGGAAAACCCATTAAACTTTGGTCTCGCTTAAAAGAGGAAGGAAAGACAAACGAAAAAGAAAAAAGAAATAAAAGTAATCGCAATATAACAGTCAAATCCACTTTGGTATCGTATCGATTATACGTTAATCCGGAGCCGCGGCTCTTTTCTTTTTCCACGATGTTTTCCCGCAATTTTCCGGTACGCGCCGGTTCAGTTCTTTTTTTTGATTCCCGACCGATTGGCCAATACAAGATAAAACTATAAATAAATCTTTTCAAATCGATCAGCGGTCGCCTCATGTATCACGTGACCACCGAAACCATCCAAAATCTAATCTTCTCGGCATAAAAGTCTCGTCTCGGCTTTTACAATAACTTACACAACACCGAACATCAACCTAATTCCGTATACTTTTTTTTCCCATATAGCTCTAGTATTCGTTCTAGTATACCAACTGAAGGACATCACAGAATTTCCCGATATCAATAACCAATTAATTCCTTTTTTTTTCGCTAATCGATTGGCGCACCGACAATCATAATGTGGAAACGCGCGTCGCACAAAAGTTACACCTCGTATCTCGTTTCCGTTTCTTTTTTTGTCTTTCGCCCCCATCCGTTTCTTGTTCCCCTTCATTTTGTGTCGCCGAGTGTCTGATTTCTTTGCGTCTCGATTATCACAGAATTATAAAGGTTCCCAAAATGACTAGGATAATTTTCACTAACGAATACTTTAAGTTGCCCCGCCCCGATACCCCCCACCCACCACCCCACCCTCCCCCCAACCCACCCCTTTTTCTTTTCGAGCTCGAAAATGAATTTTAGGAAAAGCAAAGATGCGAGTAATTTCACCCTCCCGCGGGGAAAACAAACGACTGTCCACATTACGATTAGGCCGGGCACGAAAAAGACGTTTTTCTTTTATCTCTAAGAATGTATACGTAATATTTTAAAAACTCCCGTCTCAAGGAAGACGCTTATAACCTAAGATCGTATATTTTCTTTTCACGGTATACTTCTCGTTTTGAAGATATGTTTTTGGAAACTCGTACTCTCTCTCTGTCTCTTTCTCCCTATCTCACTTTTTTCGCATTTCTTCGTCGCATTTTCTTTTCGCGCAACCGTCGTTAAACCCGAGAAGACACAATTACTCTACTCGCGCCTCGTTAAATATTGTTTTTCTTCACCACACTACTACGGAACCTAAGAATTAGACGTAGACGTAATTTGTTTTATCATTTTTTCCCTCAATAATTTGTACTTGCTCGTTAGTTATAATGGCATTTCCTCTTCTTTTTTTTTTACTCCTTACGATAAAACATCAACTTTTTTCACCTTTTTACACTGAGTTTTAAACCTGAATGCGTTGCGATGAACAACTTTTAGGGTTCCATTTTTTTTTTACTTGTACGTTCGTTAGCATGGATGTATTTTGAAGATTAAAGAACAGGGCAGTGTTCGATAGTCTCGCTGATATCGTTTCTCGTACGCTTCCCACTCCTATTTCTATCACTCGACAAATTCGATTCGATACAATTTTTCGTCTGTTTCTTTGGCCTGATTCGATCTCATTTTCTAGTTTCTCGTCGACCGAACGACACGACGAAACGAAGAGAAAAAACGAAAATTCCGATGGTGAGGAGGTAAATTTCTCATTCTCGATACGGGCATTCATCGGTCGTCATCGAGGGACGATCTTTCCATAACCTAATTATCCCCTTATTCGTAATATTGCACATTCGCCAATGAAATTTCGCGTAATCAACGAACAAAAAAAAAGAAAGAAAGTAACGTTAAAACGAAAGTGGAGGACGCGAGAGCTCCACTGCCCTGCCCGCCGTGGTCTATCTACGTCGAACTACTTCGTTTACTCTTCTTCTTTTTTTTTCCTTTTTATAAAACCTGAACAAGAGAATATCGTCGTTATCAATATCGTACGAATATAATATATTTACAGCTCAAAATATTACTTTTAAAGAGTTAAAAATATAGTCTGTAATTTGCGCGCACGACGGACCTGTACACACGTAAGTGCCCATATACAATCTACTTGCGCTTTCCACGCTTCTTTCTCCCTTCGCCCGTCCTCATCGTCCTCTCCTCCTATCCTTTTCCTACCTCCCTATTCTCTCTCTCTCCTCTATCCCTTTCCGCTCGATACAACCTTCCTGATCCCCCTTCTCAAAAAAACTCAATCCTCCCCCCCTCCCACCCTTGCATCGTCTCTCGGTCGCCCGACATTTGTTTTCCTTTTAGCATTCGCGTTTCGATTTTTGAGACTTTGTTTGAATTTGAGCACGTTTTAGACATTTGTAATTGAATTTTCATTTAGGCCTAAGATTTCCATTTTTCGATCTACGATCCCTTAACTTCCGACGACTTACGTAACGTAAAGTATACTCGGTGTGCGCGTGCATGATGCGACATATAAAATCCCAGCGGCGGAGACACACACATACACACGGCCCTCATTCGCACAGACACGCATACACGCAATAGCCAGACACACACGCTCGCGCGCGCGTTATGTATGTACACGTACGGATTACGCAACAAATTCTCGTCGCGTTCTCCCTTTGCGTCGCTATATTTCGCATTTTTCTCTCTATGTGCAATTAAACGTCATTATTCCTAAATACGCCGTGAAATCTTCCTCTCTTAACGATCGATAGATCTTTTCTAGTGTCGCGTCCACTAGTAAGAAAACATTGCGAATTGACATGTTTTTTTTTTCCTGGGACCGTCCGGGACTCGGATAGCTTTCTTCTATCGATAATCGTGATTGCAACGAGTTCGAACGACGAAGAAAATATGTTTCAAGTTTTATCCTCTACCGATGTTCTTCGTTTTGAGAATTTTTTGCATATCGTTTTATTCACGTTTTCTCAAAAATACTCCTCGAATTTCTACGAACGATCAGAAACGAGATTCCGTTCGCGTCGGTGAAGAAATCATTTACTCTCGGTTACTTATACGTACAGAGATTTGTCGACTTCAGGATTGTTTAAATATCGAGTTATCTCGTTCTGCAATAATCCCTAGATTCTTCGAACGAAACAACGTTGCAAGGTTTCATTCGCATCGACGAGGAAATCTTTCGCTTTAATTCTCTGTTCTCTATCGCCTTTAACAATCTTTTGAATTTTTTCCGAACGAAGAAACATTGCCACGGGGATTCGATAGGAAATCTTATTCGTACCAACACTTCTCATCGCGAGAATACTTCTTAACGATTGAGTTATCCCGTATTCCTTGAATTTTTACGAATAAAAAAGCATTATCAGACGGAGTCAAAAATAAAACTTCCATCGTCTTAACGAATAAATCTTTCACTTCGATCTATCATCCGTACTAATCTACTACGTGCGAAGAACCCAACAATTATCAATCAATTCTCGTTTCCGATCGTTCGATAAGTTCTTCCCGACAAAACTGCGTTGCAACGCGAGACGAAAAAAACCCCGCAGTCCCTTAAAACGGACGAGTCCCATTCTCGAAGGTCTTACAACAATTTCTCTAATCCAACTGTTGTCGTTGCACCTCGTCCAACCAATTAAATCGGTCCGAGCCTCTCTCGCTCCTGGCACTCGGGTCTAGAACCCGGATGCAATGGAATGTATACGCTGCTCGTGCGCTAATCTTACAAATGGGGGGGGGGGGGGCGTGAAGTTTCGATTCGAACTATAAATTTGCCGGATCAGTCGATTCTTCTTTCTTCTTTGGATTAATCGCAGTCTTGAGGAGGATGGGCGACTACCACCGCTACGAACACGAGCTAAAGTGGAAGCTATCGATAGACGGTAGAAGAAGCTCTCGCCGATACGTCTGGAGACGAAAGCCAGGTTCCGTCGTTTCACTCCCGATCGACGCCTCTCTTCCATCCGGCATTTCGCGAACCATTCCCGTCGCCCCGTCGTTAACTGTGCGGCCTGAGTTCGCGGTACCGGGAAGCGCTCTCTCGTCGCTTCCATTTTGCCGAACGTGTCACGGCACGGCTCGTAGTTGGTCCACGGTAGTTGACGGTGCCGGCGATGACTATGACGACGATAGAGCCGACGAGCACGAGGATCAGGGCGACAGCGATGCTGCGAACTACGCGGATCGGAATGACGACGCCTGTCGTCGGAGGATTGCCGATGCTGATGAGAATCCGGGACGGGGGGCTGAGAAGACGGTCGTTCCGACATTTTCATTGCCGCTGTTGCTGCATCTGGGCCTGGTGCATGCTGCCTAGGACGTTCTTGATCGCCGAGGTCTTCAGCAGCCTCTTAAGCATGCCGCTAGAGCCCCGATGCTGGAGGCTCTTGTGCGTCGTCAGGGAGTTCTTGGTGCGGTACGTACGGTGGCAGAACTCGCAGACGTAGAGGGTGTCCGATTTCTGATGTTTGTCCTGGAAATGACGCTTCAGGGAGTAGTAGCATGAGAAGGTGCGACGGCAGTACGGGCATTCCTGAGGCTCGTTTATGCCACCCGCTGTTGGGGGTGGCATCTGGTACATGGCAGAGGGAGGCGTCGACAGTGCTGGATGCATCCCGTTGCCCGTACCTGAAAATCGTCCACCTGACGTTAGAAATCGTTGGATAGCACATGGTTGTCACGTCATCGGTACGCCGAGGACAGTGCCAATGGGTCGGACAAATTTCAGTGACCGTTACGCGGGAATATTTGAGAATGGTGGATCGAGCGAATCTATTTTTTAACCCCAGAACGGTAACCTTATTTTTGCACCTGTTTTCAACTATTCGACGAATCGATGACTATCGCGTAAAATGTACATAAATATGTCAAAATTACTATGATTTCTTTTTTCTTTATTACATTTATTCAATGACTGACTGATATAAAAAACATGGTGAAAGTAATCAGTATAAAGGTATCGCTGTTCGTCGAATCGACGAATTGTTAGCGTTCTTGGGTTAAGTAAATCAGTTCGTTGCTTTGGAATCAAAGGATACGTTGAAAGTACTTTCAGAGAGTACATCATAATTCTGAAACAAACCGGATTGTTTATATTTGGATGATAATTAACCTGATTACAGTTTGAGTCTGATTGCAGTTACTCTTTACGGAGACCTGGATCGTTGAAAGATATTTTTAGTATCGAAATGCGACATTTTCGATTATTTGCTTTCCCACGTGACCGGCGAAAATACGGATCATCAGTTATGTTAATTATTACGCAATACTATAGATCTCCATATTATTTTCGAAGGACAAATCAAAACTTTTCGTGAACTACGATCTAGAAACTCCTGCGGTAGATCATCGTATATCCAGGTTCACTGATCGGTAATCTTTTCCGCCGTTAGATCAATTTGTATTAACAAATTTTTCGTAGAACATCGATTAATGCTGAAGCTACTAAATCAGTAATTTCTATTGATTTTCAATATTCATTTAAATTTACCATTGTTAAGTATGAAAAAGTGTACTCGTCAGTAACATAAATACGTATAATATTGTATATATATTTTGCAATAACATACAAATTTTTTAAATATGGACAAATATTTTTACTCGCATAACGAATTGTAAAAATAACCAGTCATTTCAATCGGTCTGGTAGAAATAGATATACGTTAATCGTTGACAGTCCAAGCGTTAAAGTCGAAGTATCTAGAAATGTCTTATAAAAAAAGTGATCAAATCTTTCGAACGGTTCAAAGTCCGAAAATTATGCATCACACATAACTCGACGTATCAGCGTGCGATCTACGATCTCAATTTAGCAATCATCGATCCAGGTCGGCGATCTCCACCAAAAAAATACAAACTCGAAATGGGAATTCACTTTGGCGAATTTGGCACTGTCCTCGCGTGCGTGGTATTGGTATAATTATTTCCATTGGGATTCGCTTTACTCGAACGTCCGAGGGGAAGTAAGCGGAGAGGTGTCTTGTAAATGGAGGATGAACGTGTTAGGTCAGCCTGACGGGAATACGGATAGCACCTCGCATAAATAATTAGTAGAAACCTCGAACGTTCGAGGCGCAATTCCCAATTAAGGTTTCTCGTTGCGTTTCACGAGAGGACCTCGGCACCGGTTTTAAATTAACCCCACCGGCCTGTCCTCGGGATCGATTTGAGGATTAACAACGGTGTTAGCTCTCGAGTACCGGTATTCGTCGATCGATATCGGAATGTATCGGATTGATTGGTAAGCGATCCATGCGACTAGAGATAGTAATCGTTAAATGACCGGGTTGTAATTAGTCGAGTGAATCGAGATGAGGAGGACCAAAACCACCATGCCAAACGCTATATTTAAAATCGTGTGCATCTGTACGATTCGAAGCCGCTGCCATTAGCCGATTCCGATGAATCGGCATCGCGCGAAGAGGAAAAATTTTCAACGTCTCGCTTCGGAATTTTGAACAATGCGTGCGCGCGAGCGTGCGTATGACGTGCAACGGTGTACGCGAAAAATCGCGTCTATCCCATTTTTAACGAGAAAGAAACCGAAGCGAGTTCCGCGAGCGCGTGCAAGAAAGTGCGTTCATGCTTGGATTAAGGCGGTTAAATCGAAAATCTGTTCCATTCGTTGATGTACGACTAATAAATCCGATTAACGCGGTAATTAAAAGAGTAACGATAAAGATTAATAAAGATGACGAAACGATGCGCGCGTGATGCGTTATCGTCGTGCAGCGATGCGCACGGATGGACAGCTCGGAAAAATATATATATGTCATATGTACGCGCGACACGATTCCGGTCGAACGTAATCTCGTTTCGTGAAAAGTTTTTCGAAAACTGGTAAATCACACGCGATTTTCCCCTAAACGCAAAGTTTGTTCGTTGAAATAGAAATTATCGTCGCCAACCGATTCATCGATCTCGCGAAGCTGTCGCATTCCGTGTCAAGCATCACGGTACGCTCGATCGAAGCTGCAAAATGAATACATTAACGTCGGCATACACATCGTCGAGCATGCACACAACATCGAACATCGAGAAGCCACGGGAGGAATAAAGTAAACTAAAAATTGTAGAGGCGTATGTAAATTGCAAGCAGGAACAACAGAAAAAGAAACAATGCACGAACATAAAACGGGGTGAGTACAACGTAAAATAGAATAAAGACATACCTAAAAAAAAGCGAGAGAGAAAGAGAGAGAAGGCAGAAGGAAGGGGGTGGAAATGTTAGTGAGAAACCTGAAGCGTAATCGTAAGGTTCGTAATGTTCATTAATTCGACGAGACCCAAAAGAAGAACAGTCGACCCCACTCGTTTATCGAATCGCAAAAAACAAAACCCCGTCGAATCGACGATCCCTCGATCGGTCGAACGACGATCGACGATCGCTAACGTTTCCCTCACCGGTGTTCTCTCCCAACATCGCTGAAGAAGGATCATCTCGATGCATCGATCCCGAGTCACCGGCAACAGGGGGTATAACGGAGCTGCGAATACCGGAAGAACTCGATCGGCGAACCGTACGGTACCCGAAGAGAACGAAGGACGACGAGAGGAGAGGAAAAGAAAAGCAGTTCTGCGGGAGGTGGAACGAGCGACGAGATGGGACGAAAGCTCGTACCGTGAGAACAAGAAGAATAAGAAGAAGAAGTGGTAGTAGTAGTGGTAGTAGAAGATGAAGAAGAAGCGGAGTTCACGTGGGAGTCGAAAGACCGGTTTTCTCTGGCATGCACTTTTTTGCGATGAGGGAGGGGACGAGGAGTATAACGGAAAGAGAAACAAGGAGAGAAGTAGGCGTTCGCGGTGATAAGAGGCGATCTTATAAATCAAGTTAATAAGTCGTGATAAAGATCGAGAAGAGTGGGGGAAATTCGGAAAAGTTTCTGTTAGTGAGACATTTTTCTCACGATTTTCGTGAACGCGAAAATAAATACCGTCGAGCTTCGCGCTGGAAGGGAAACGTAAGATTTGTCTTCCTAGCAGCGAAGTATTTATATTCGTTAGTACGTCAACTCTGCGGTACTGGAAGTTTTTTTTTTTTTTTTAATTGTTCATTCGAATCGAAATGCACGCACGAAGATTATATATTTTTCGGTATTCGAAAATATTTGTAGACAGAAAAATCAATATAAGCGTATCAGGTTTATTTGCATGTAAAATATCAGATTCTTGTTACGTGCGAAACAAAGTTTATCCACATTTATTTGCGTTTGTATAAAGAATGTTCGCGATACTAGAAGCATTTGCAAAAGTTTCTGCGGATACGCAAAGTGGTGGGAAGTTCGCACTGTAAGATATGAAATTCTTTTTTCTTATGACAAATCTAATTTATATTTACTTTCGTTTCCCAAAGAAGATCCACGATACTAGAACTTTCTTCACAAATTTCTGTAGATACGAAAAGAAATATAAACACGTTTTATGTCGCAAGAAAAACACGTAATTCTTCTATTCGGGACATAACTCATTCATATTTAGTTCATCCTATAAAATATTCCTTAACAGACTTTTTTAAATATTTTCACGTCTTTCACAGACTTTGCGTTCCAAATACGAAGAATCCTCGTTTCGATAAATTTCTCCAAAAAGTATGCAAAACAGATTCTCAGTATCGCAGAATTAGCCGTAATTTCCCAACATCGCGAACTTGGGCAAATTATCGCTAATGACATCAAAGGCGGAGACTAGGAGTCGATAGAAATTCAGAAGAAACGGAGAAAAATATTCTAACGGGCAACCCTCCCGTTGCAAAAAGAAAGCATCTTCGTTTCGACGAATTTCCCAAAAACAGTCTCTGTGCAAAGGAGATTCCCAGTATCGCAGACTCAGCCATAATTTCCCAAGATCGCGAATTTCGCCCAATTACCGCTAAAAACATGATTAGAAACGAAGACTGAGATAGGGAATAGAAAATTCAAATAAAACAGAGGAAAATATACTACCGGGCAAGATTTACATTGTACAGACGAAGGATCTTCGTTTCGATAAATTTCCCAAAAAGAAGTGCGTGCAAAAGAGTTTTTCCCAGTACCGCAGACTTGGCCGTAATTTCCCCAAGATTGCGCGCATCCCTCGATTACCTCGAAAACGTGATTAGAAACGGAGACTAGGAGTCGATAGAGATTCAAGAGGGACTGTCGGCGGGTATAAAGATCACGGCGAGAGTAATGCAGAGTTAATAAAAGAAAGTAAGAATAGCGTTACGCAAGATAGGAAAAAGTGAGCGAGTAGTAAAACCGTGACGAGAAACCTCGGATAAAAAACCGTTTTTTTTTTGTTACGTTCGCAGATGATGTGCGTGTCCCTACCTTATCTAAACCTTCAAAAGAACTTAATGTCAATGTCGCCGGGTCTGCTCTTATGATAGGTATATATATGGGTCATCAGGGAGTTACGCGAGCAGTATACCCGCTCGCAGATGATGCATCTGTACTCCTCCTGTCGCTCGGCGTGCTTGTCGGCAACGTGGCGTTTCAGGGATGCTTTGCTGCATAGCACCTTGCCGCACAGCTGGCAGGTGAACAGCTTCTTCGCTGACTGGGTGTTCAGAGAGTTCAAGGTCAGCCCCGTCATAGAGGTGAGCACTGAAACACAACAATGCACCTCATGCAGCTGCAACCCCCACATTTATACCCTAAACCCCACCAAAAGGACGCGAGCGATTAAACTCTTTTTTTTTCTCCTTCTCTTTCTCTCTCTCTCTTTCTCTCTCCCTTTCGTTCGTTCTCTCATTCGTCTCTTTCATTCTCCCAATCTCTCTCGCTTTCTCTCTCTCTCTCTCTCTCGCACGCACACTCTCTTTCTCTCCCTCTCATTCCGCATACACACGTATCCCTTTCCTCGCAATCCTCATTTTCTTTCGTTCCTTCCGTCTGCCGACGAACACACTCTCGACACTCTCTTTCCCCGCTCGTGCTCGTATTCTCCTCTCGAAGAGCGTGACAAATCTGATCTAAACAGGGCGGGACGCGTAGTCAGCCGAGCAACGTCTTCGAGAAAAGGCAGCGGGATGTCTTCGAAGGTGGATGCCGTGAGTCGTCCCCCTTGTACACGTTCAACGGGACGGGCTCGTCCCTTGGCGTGGAGAATATTTTAAAAGGTAAATTCTATCGTTTACATTGAAGGCACGACAAAAAAAAAAACCCCCACCGGCGAAAACGTTTTTCACAGATCTTTCATCGGCGGACCTTTTGAGGTACGCGCGATTCACGGTTTGTTGCCGTCATCCCACCCCCACCCCCTCACCCCGTTACTCCACCCCCTCTCGGCGACTACTTATTGTCGCATCCTTTGAAATGAATCGCGTCCCATTGCGGAAGACGATGTCGCGGAGACGAGACAGGATTCAGAAATCTTCTTTCGCTTCGGCTTGAAACGCGTCGTCTTATATGCCGCGAAGAACCTTTCAACAATCGCATCGACGTCTCCGCAAGACAACCCCCTGCGCTCCCCCCCCCCCCCCCACCGCCGCCCACCTTTCACGATCGCGATGCAATCTACGTTTCCGGGTATCTTGCGCCCCTATTCTCGCGTTTTGTAGGAGAGCCACCCCTCTCCCCCGCCCCACCTCATCACGGTCGCTCTGTCCCTTTTAACGTCGTGGGATTACACGAGACTGAGGCGCATTTAAAAAAAAAAGAAGAAGAAGAAATACAGAAAGAAAGAAAAGAAGAAGGGAGACTCGCGAGTCACCGCGGAGCGCGTTCGATATGCAAGCGTAGCACTCGAGACCGCTTCCGAACAAAAAAATAAAAAAATAAAAAGAAACGTTGGGGGGGGGGTGGTGGTAGGGGGACGAGAGAGCGAGTGGCGGGTAGTGATGGGGTTGGGGGGCGGAAACTCCCATTCCGTCGACGTTACAAAATGCCTCGCCTTTGGGGGAGCGAAGTAAGAACTTTCAATGCTAGTTTTTCTTCGGACTCCGAGCGACGGCGAATCCACCGCGGGACGAAAGGGTTGGAGGGTTTAAGACGCGTACGCGCGGAGCGAGGACAAACGCAATTTACGTACTCGCGTGTCTTGGTGGATCCTTTCCTCCCTCCGTGCCACTTGTGCGCGTCTCGATGCATTTATCCGTATGCAAATGAGATGAAGAGATAGAGAGGCAGAAAGAAAGGGAGACAGTGAGATAAAGACGCGAGGGGAGAAGGGGGTGGGAAGAAAAAGAAACTGAAGGCGGGCCTCGGAAACGGGGCGAAAGGCACGGAACGCGGAAACGAATTAAAACGTCAATAAATGAGGCTCGCGCGGTTCATTTGTACCGCCGGTCGTCCTCGTTAATTAAAAGAGATCTCCGGTCGGACGTTGCCGCTGCTGAAAACCTTTCCGTGCGATCCGCCTATACGCGTACAGACCTTGCGTATATTATACGCGCACTTATAATACCGTATCTGCCCTTTTATCCCCTCGCCCTTAACGTACCATCGAACGGGAATGAGGCGGCGGCGGCGACGGCTGCGGCGGTGGTGGGGGAGGAGGCAAAGCGCACGGAGGGGGTGGACGGGCCAACCCTTCGTTCAATGCCTTCGGGAGAAAGCTTTTTATCCAATTTCTCGAGTTGCGTCTCGTTAAACTTCAGGCAAAAGAAACAGCAGCCTCACTGATGAGGTCGGTCGGAAGATTTGGATGGAAGGCGACGGAAATGTGTTTTGTGTTTCTTTTCTTTTTTTTTGTTCTGTCCTACGCGCACGTACGCGATCGTACGTTTACCGCGCGTTGTGTATAAAGATGGTGGTGGGAAATATTGAGGATGTGGGTGCGTGTGTGTGTGTGTGGGTGGGTGGGGAGAGGGGGAGTGGCAAATATAAATATAAACAAATCATCGGGATGGTACAAAAACTTGCGTGTTCGTTTTTCTCTGATCGAGGAAAGGATATGTATCTGTATATACATATATATATATCGACCACTTTCAAAGTTAATTATTGTACAGACTGAGGCGATCGAAACAGGCTAATCGGGTACACCGCGATATTCTTGAAAATAGAAAGTTTAATGTATCAAACGCGTGCCGTGTTGGTATTCCGGGAGACGTGTTCCAGACAGTCTATTCTGATGTTTCTATTCTAATTCTGTTTTTTAATCGAAGAGTCTCCTTCGCTCTTACCTTTCCATTTCTAAAAATACCCGGTTTTCAGTCATTTTCGGGTGGCCTGGTTAGAGCGACCAATCCTGTACAATATACACCGTGTCCCGAGATAATTCAACTGGAGAGAACGCGGAGATTCTTCGTGACAAATCCAAAAGATCCTTTCCTCCTTTGATTCGAGACTTTGTTTTCGAGATACGACGAATCGCCGATCAAGACAAATCGACAGCCTCGAATCGAGAGAAAAAGAAGGACCTCTCGAGTCGCGTTCTCACGCGGAATCTGCGTGTTCGCCCACGTGGCGCAATATCGAGACACCCCGTGTGGATACAGGTAAAACTATAGTTCGTCAGGCCTCACGTGTGTACGAGGACTAACAAGCGTAAAAAAAATAGGGAGACGACGAGAAAGGAAACACTGAGCATTCTGGGGTGACACTTAAAGCATGCATTTCGAAGTAAACGTAATAATATGCGTGAGCCTGGCGAGCGGCGTGGCGGCTTAATCGTTCTCTTTCGCATACTCTGCATGGCCCTCGTTTTCTCTCACGCTCGAACTTAGGCGAATCCGAGAATCGCACTCCCGTTTATTCCATACTCCCTTCGAACTCCACGGACGGGAATCGTTGGAAGTTACGCGCGAGCCGGTACGTGATGAAGAAAAAAAGACGAACATTTGCGAACGTCCACTGGTCAACCCATTCGAAATCTTTTAAAGGGGGAGAAAAGGAATTAAGAGGATAACGTTCACCTCTTGACCCCTCTTTTCTTGAATCGTTCTTACTTCGACCTCCAAACGACGACGGCGCTCGTCGTTTCGACGATTGAAAAGACCGTTACAATCTCCATGACGGAGAGACGTGAAAAGAAATTTGAACGTTAAATCGTCCGCCTCACGAGCGGATCGGACTCCGAATTCACCGACGATGATCTCGACATTCAATCTTCGATCGCATTGATACAACTTACCTTCTGGCTGAAAGAAAGAGTGGATAGAAACATACTCACGATAATGTGGGGGCGCAGGGGGTGTTGAGTTATACCTAGATACGTGTATCCTTGCGGGCAAAAGTTAAGAAACGTTTTTTTTCGTTTATGCACCCGGCGGGGGATATTATCCTTTTTGTACGATTCTGGGGAAACTTTAACATCGAAACAAAATTATGTGCATTTGAATAGCTGTGAAATTACAGACGTTGCGATTTTTTTTAATTGAGCGGAATCACAAGGGGTCACAATTGCTATGAAAAAATTGCAACGTGCATAGTTTCGATAGTTATTTTAATCGAACAAGTTGCGCATTGAATTTAAACATTCACAGAATCACACGAAAACTTCGCAAAGAAATGATCGATTTTTCTTACGAATTTGTGGAATGTCAGCTTCAAAACGCAATTCGTCCAATTAAAATATTCACAAAATCATGAAACCGATGATTTTTTTATTTAACGACAATCTTTATTCGGTTATTCTAACTACGTCGTTTGAAAGCCAAACGTTCGTTCGCAGAATCGTACAACGATTAGGTAACAAAACACCACGATTAATGAAAAAAACAAAAATCGCCATCAAATTTCGCTTAACTCCATAATTATGATGAATGAAGGAGCCTACTCCGCTTACGAAAATCATAATTACCATCATTTTCCAGGCAATCTAACGCAACCATCTGCGATTTGAAGTCGGAAAGATCACAGGATCTTAAAAAAATAATAAGAATAACGCGCGTCCAATTCGAAACGCGCGGCGATGCTTTTGAATCAAGAACATCCGTCCGTGCAAAATCATTCGCAAATTTTGTCCACGACGGTTAAGCGCGGTCATTGTCGTCTTCTAAACTCTAAACGAGGATGTGATAGGTGACTAAAAATAAATAGAACCACAACCGAGTTATTAAACCAAATAGTACATTTCATATTATATAAAAAAATGAAAATATATTAAGATGCATTTGACATTGCTTAAAAATAATAATAATAATTAATAATAATAACTATAATTATAATAATTATAATAATATAATAATAGTCATCAATAAATATATATTATAACCAGAACACCTTGGCAGATATAACAAATAATAAGTAAGCACGGTAACGCTCGACTTTTCGCTTAAGAAGTGATTTGTACCCGAACGGAGTCGTTACCGGAAAGAATTCAGACTTTTCCATGTTACCCGGATGTTTCGAGATATATCGAGCCGATGGCACCGGTTGTTTAGTTTTTGTTTGTTTTCCTATTTGTCTTTTGCTTTTTCCCATCTTTCGCTTACGATCTCTCATATCCGACGAGTTCCGATAAGCTCGTTTTCTCAGTGCTTCGATGCTTTTGCTCTCTGTTCCCCCAGATAAACAAAGTATCTACGTCTTTTGTTTCTTTGTATTCAATGTACTGTGTTTTTTGTCCGATCTCTTCGCACAGATATTATAATCAACGGTACGTCTGCTCAGTATCCGTGGATGTCACTAATTTTAAACTCTATCGTAGGGCAATTAACGGAATTAAGGCTTACTTTATTATTTAAAAGAATAAGAAACAACAAAGCTGTCGTACGAAAGTGCTTCGCGTGCTATCCCGTCTGTGAATAAACTGCGTGTATAAAAAGAGGGGAAAAAAAATAGTAGAAACAGTGTAAAAATCCTATTGTCCCTATTGCGTTAAGTCTACGGATTAATAATTACAAGAACAAAAAAAAAAAGAATAGAACAAAGGAAACCTAGTTTTGTGTGCGCGCATACGTAACTATATAGATGTGCCTCTTACCCTTGACCACAATTAAACGAGTAGTAGTGCTCTGTGGGCACCAAAGAAAAAGCCTATCGTGTAAAAAAAAACGAGAAGCGAACGAAGAAAACGTCGATATGTCAAATAGTACAAAAAGCAGATACAACGTGTATTGTACTAACGATGAATCTTAACGTCGCGCCGATCCTGTTTAAAACTCTGCGTATCGCAATATATAGATTTTTTTGTGTGTGTATATATATAATATATAATATATTTTTATATTTATGTTATATTCGTATATCTTTACCATTCTTTCACGGCTCTCTCTCTCTCTCGCACTCACACACACACACACACACACACACACACACACACACACACACACTCTCTCTCTCTCTCTCTCTCGCTCTCAGTATCATTCAAACTCCTACGGCGCCCTGCCCAATCGATCCTTTTGCTTTCCTCCCTAACCCCGTTTAACTTAGAAATTAGATACTTTTAATTAACAAAGTTTGGTAACATCAGTCAAGAAATAAAGATCAGTCCAATATTGTAAGAATCGACTAATTAAAACAATAAAAAGACAAATCAGTCCAATTCAGTCTGACCAAAGCGTGTCACGGCTGGTCGCGGTCAACTAATGACAGTCAGGTACTACTCTCGAGTTACTTTTCCGCCCGTTTTCGATTTCGACGTTACGTCTTTCTTCTTTTTTTTTCTCATGTTAATTCTTTATAAACTCATTGCCCCTATTCCTAAATCACCTCCCCCTTCTATCTCCCCCTTTCTTTCCCTACTCTCGTTACAACGGTGGATTTTCTTTCGTCACTTTTCGCGGGGCCATTTGACACGGCCAGCCGCGACACGTTCAATTCAACAATTCAGTCTTCCGAGGTTCGAAAACGGCTTCGAACGATTTATTTTGCACTGGCCAATCGTAATTGTTTAATGAGGAAGCACCTCGGTTCATTGTCTCTTTGCGCGCGTTTTACATTTTCCAAGGCCAACTCGAAGAGCGCGAAATTCCGAGAACCGTCAAAACGTCCGTCGGCGTTCAATTATAAATTATCGAGCCATAATTGCGCGGCCTCTTTCGCCGCGCGGTGGCACGACGCGTTAACGTAGAGCGAAATTAAACGAACGTTAAACACAAACAAAAAAAAAAGTAAAAAAAAAAGAAAGAGAACATACTCAAATAAACCTCTATTAATATATAATTTGCAGTTAAATATTCATTCAATTTATATTAATTTCATTAATAATTTATTATTCTCATAATATAGCGCCGACCGCGGATCGGAGGGCGAATATATATTCGCAATTATATTTGGCCATTTTTACAGTAGTCACAAATCAATTTCTTTGAATAAATCTACTAGTTTAAATATTATCAATATCAGTTCTTTCTTGTCCTGACTACTATAAAATTGTGTTCGTTACTCTCGTAATTTAAAGCTTCGTTCCTCTTCACTTCCTCTTTTCCAAACACTCATTCCGACATTGTTTTTATCTTCTCCCCACTTATTTATTTGCATAATATGTTCGGCGTCGAGCGTAGTTTCGAATATTTCGCATAAAAAAAATGAAGCCTCCACTGCGAACACGAAAATCTATCGAATCCTCTCTTACGTCGAGAGAGCATTATCGATCCACCGAAATACATAGTAAATAAAAAAGGAAATAATAATAATAATAAATAACGAATCAAATTCGATCGAGGGCGATCGAATTGCAAAAATTCTGATAGGCCATTTTCGAAAATACGAGCGACGCGGACCATTTAACGGAATATAACCTAATTTAAATTATCATAGCCTATCTAGCGATGTACAAGTGTCCTCTCTGTATACTCGCGGCGTCCGTGTTTGTCGACATAGCATCGACGTGTAAGGTGTGTGCGCGCGCTTACGCGCGTTTCCTCGTGTCTGTGTACGTGTGCGTTATATCTGACTGAGTTTTACCGTTTTGTACAACGATGCACAGTGATCGGTACGCTTGCTGTAAAATATATATTCCTATATGTTTATGTGCTCTGCGAATTATTTTGCAATCAATCCTCTACAAATGTCGACGCACGACGGGACCTAGTCTGTCTATATGTTTATCGTTCAGGGACCTTCCGGGCCTTCCCGACGCCCGTCCAATCGGCGACGCTCATACGGAACGAGGCACCGTTTTTATTTTGTCTACTCATATTTTCAAAGAAATCACAATCCAACGGGAGACTGCTAAAAAATCGCACTCACTAGCTCCCACGATATCGTTCCAAACCAGTGGTTCTCAGACGTTTGCTCGCGTCGTAGTGTTTTTTGTTGAGAATAATCGCGGCATACCGAACGCTTAGGCAGTGTTCGCGCGAGCGCTTTTGCGCGTTCAAGGATGCAATTTGAATTTAGATGGGACTGGTAAGTAGGCCACCAGCGACGTATGGGTTATTTTCAAAAATTATTTTCAATATACAATTCGGTACGTGAGTTTAAATAATTTTCGTATGAATTCTCTCAGCGCTGTCAATTTTAATAGAAGCAGCGTTGTCGTGTTTATTAAAAACGCACGAGTAACGCGTGTAAAAAGATATGATTGAAAAACAGGATATTGATAATTTGTCGTAACTGCAATTTCAACTATTGTTACGTTTTAATAAAAAAGATAATGTTATCGAAAATATACAATTTTTATCGTACTTTTATTGATTTTGTTTAAAGTTGAACACGTGTGGGAATAATTTGTCCACTCCTGATAATTAGTTAAAATTTGAAAGAGACCGGTAATACGTTCGCCAACTGCCGAATACTGTCACGATGAAAAATTAGAATACCAAAATTGTTGAAAACAACATAAAATTTTCGAACAGCCTTTACATACATTAAAATATTTTACATATAGGGTAGAGAACTCGAACGACATCACTACTCGCTTAATATTTCAACATGTCACTACCTCCGGATTAAACAATTTTCAGAATAATTTAATAGACCGACGGCGGGTCCCTCCCTCGGTATCGCTCGCGTTATCAATCTTATTTTCAACTTCGATCCCAATAACGAAAAACCCCTTAAAACCGTCGAAATTTCTTCCCCCCCCCGCCGCACCGTTCCCGCGGTAACTTTCAAAATTGCACCCTCAGCGTGAATAATTCGTACGAATCACCATTCGGGCGCTCCTTGAGAACCACTGATCCACGCCTACAAAGAAAAAGTGAGCGCGCAGAAACGGCAAGTTCGGTATCAACAAGAAGAAGAATCGCTCGGGAATTAAGTATGAAAAGTATATTCGACAATTTCGCGGGCATCGGGAAGGCCTTCCACGAAGGTGGCTTATCAAAGTTCTACTAAAATATAGGTATATGCTATGTAGTCGGTTATATGTATACATGGCTATTATTCGTTTAGTACATAAGTAACCTGTCAGTGTTAGTGGACCGTGTTTCCTCTTTCCCCCATCCCTCCCTCCCTCGAACTGCCGCACTCTCGAAAAACAAACACAAAGGGAAAAAAAGAAAGAAATAGAAACGAAGGTCCCCGCGAATCTCCGCGATGCGATTTCTCGCGGACCGTTTTTAAAAAACGCGTCACGTAAATCGATGCCGTCATCGCGTTGGCCCCCCCCCCCCCCCCCTCCCACCCTCTGCCCTTCCCACGCCTAGCTCCGATGAGCCGAACGTCTCGCAATAATCAACGAAGGCGAATTACCCGGGGTGGGAGGAAAATTCGAAAGTGCAAGTAAGAAAGCAGACGTACGGTTAAAAAGGAGAGGTGGAAAAGAATGAAGTATGCAAATCAACGTGCCAAGGCCGCGAGGGGTAAACCACGCTTATTTCTTTTCTCTTGAGTATTGTAATGTCAGACTTTCAAGAACGATGGTCAAAACATGGTCATCGGTGTCTTGCTGCGTACGGCGGAATCGCGCAGTGATTTCACGGTAGAAACCAAACACGAGAAAAAAGAACAACGGGGAAGTTATTAATTACGGTGGTAATAACTCGTAAATAGAAAGAAGAAGGAGAAAATAATTCGTCGCGATGCTAAAGACAGTGATGATAACCGCAATCGCGATAGAAGTAACTATAATAATTCGTAATAATAATAATAGTATCGATAGAAAAGTAAGGTACTTTACGTAAAGTCCGGTATATACCATTAAAAAATGAATATGTGTCTGTGCAAGGTACCCCGCTAAAGCATTTAATATGGAATGAATATATTAAGATAAAATATATATATGTATATATATATTATATCATTGTTATCTCCTTTCTCACGGTCCGTCGCGAAACGAGAACGAAACGTCGCGGGAGCAATAATACATTAACGAATTTCATTATCGCCCCCTCCGTCACGGGTACCCTGACTCTTGTAAATTTTTTTTCGTAACTTTTATTAACTTTTTACAACCGTGTTACCGTGCGCGATCGTTCGTCGGTCCGCGACGGAATTGTCAACTTTATACGTATCCCCCCCCCCCCCCTAAATCCTCTCTCACTCCCACGTTCTCTCTCGCTCACTCTCTACCCCGTTTAATCGTTTCCATTCCTCTGGCAAACATCGTCGAAACAATTTAAAATTCTTGAGTCTTCTGCGTTAATCAATATTTCGTTTACAGTCTTGTTGAAACGCACGGAGACGTTTCCACCTAAAGTTAGTTGGACGATGGTGTCACCGACACCTGGAAGTTTTTTTTTTTTCTTCTTCTTGCTTTCCTCGCGATACGTAAATCTAACTAATATAGCCTGCAATTAAGCCGCGCAGTGATAAATAGTCTCGGCGTGTCTCGAAGGCGGGTCGTCCGAAAGTACGTTCCAGTGGCTAACGAAGTTCTGTGTTTCGTCGATACATCGAATATCGTTCTTCCGATTTTTCTTCCTCGGAAAATTCGATAACGGGGACGCCGAACGTGTACGAACTTCCACAGTGAAAAACCTACTGCTCAAATCACCGTCAACGCGTGCTCGATAAAATATTTATAGTACTTTGTCGCGAAGAAATTGTTTACCGCGAAATCTTTGATTTTAACCCCTTAACGCGTAAATTATTTCGGGTTTTTCAAGCAGTTTTTTTTTTTATTACTTTTTATATACGCGCTAATTACGGTAGAAGCGAGTGGATGGTATTGCCTTCTCGTGCGTTTATTCCATTTCGAAAATACGTATAATTCCGCTTAAAAAAAAGATTTACTATTCGCGGCTTACTTATACTTACTTACTTTACTTATACGCTTTAATCAAAATTGAAACTAAAACCTGGCATTACCGTTTTGTATATGTATTACTGTTTCGCGTATTTACATAGATATGCATCAAATTCCTCATTTAACACCCAAACTATTTGAGTTTAACGAACGAAACGAACGAGATTGCATTACCATTCTCGCCATGTATTAACTCTATCAGACCTGGTGTCCACTTTATGGAACACGATGTTCGTATAATAAATACTACGCCAATCAGAAAGAAACAACGTTCCGTAACTAGTATTTCACCTATTCGTACGGATTAATGAAAAAATTCGATAAAAAAATATATAATCTCTCTTCTCAAAATACGAAAGTGGAAGAAGATATTTCTCTGCGTAAGAAATATATTTCTATTCGAATATAAAGTTCGATACCGACCAAAATTTTAGAACCGGAAGTATACGGATTAGAACAAAAAAGATTGCAGCAGAAACCCTTTCCCATCTGAACTTGTCTGAAACTTTTTTTTCTAATCAAACCTAATGAGACCGGGATAAGTTCGCGCAAAAAAACAAATAAAGTTTTATACATATCTCTTGCTCTCTCAACGTCAGTCTTTCTTTCACGCAGAGTTTGACAGAAACGTTTTGCCGTAATTTGTGCGTGTCCAGACAAGATGCAACCTTCTCGAGCAAGAACGTTTCCATTGCAATCTATTTCGACTGATCCATACGCGACCATTCTGACCCAAAATGGAATTACACTCCCGCGCGCAACCGCGTAAACATCGTATCGCGAATTAACCTCGTTTGACGTTAAGGGGTTAAAGAACACGCGGCACTGGCCAAGTACAGCGATACTCCAACCTACAGGATCGTTAAAAAAGAATTCTAACGGCGGACGAGCGCGAAGTGTATCGTCCCCGCTCAGTCGGTGACCATGAAATTCAACCCTACATTCGTGATTATTATACAAATACCGAGGCTGACAGTATAAAAGTAGACGAAAATAACTATGTAACTTACCCTAGCTTCGCCCTACAATTCTACGACCCTAGAACTGCGATTTCTAATCATCCACAAGTTCCACGCGTTGGATCTCGCAAACCATAAATTGGTAAACGACGAAAGTATCATCATAAACGCCCCCCCCCCCCCCCTCGAAGTGTTAGCCGCCATTCAGAGCGATTGTCTCGAGATACGTTGAGGGTGATTTAAAGGGAACGAACTTCGTGACGTTGAAATTACGAGCATGCCTCGACTGCGGACGGGGACACGTCCGGAAGATCGGTCCTCCCTACAGACTTCCGTGACTGTAGATCAAACGTGAGGATCGCTCGATCCTCGCGCAATGGAGTGCGACCAACCACCATTTCCGGGTGGGAAAAAAACATCTGTCGGAACTCTCACGAAGAGTTCCATCTGGGCTCGTTATACGATTCGTGATAATCTCATTTTACTCTCTCCCCCCCCCCCTTTCCCTGTCACCCACTCACTCTTTCTCTGTCTCTTCCATTAGTCCTAACAATTGATAACATTAGTCTCTGGCCGAAGATCGAAGTCAAATATTGTTCGAGGTTCCGCACGGCTTCGATCTTTCTTTTGTTCTGTTGCACAAAATCTCGTACGCACGGTATAGATACACGCAACGGTGGTTCCACGTCGAAACTCAATTGAAAATATATGGAACGTCGCGCTGTCCTTTACGTAGATTTTCGCGACCTTCGTCTTCGCCGAATATAAATCGCCGCCACGTTCTTTTATTTTTGTGTTTTGTTTGTTTTCTTTTCGTATGGAAGCACTGATTTTGGTTTCTCAAGCCAGTCCGTTTTCGCGCGAACGTCGATATCTACGCCCGCGTCCTCTTCTCCTTTCGCCTTTTTCCTCTCGATTTCTCGTAGAACAAAAGAAAGGTGCGCGAAGAATTCCTGAACAGCATGCACGCGCGAAAAAGTGTCTGACAACGGAGGACAGCGTTCCACTTATATCTTTGCCCCCCCCCCCCCCCCCCCCTCCCGATTTGATTAAGAAACTACTAAACGCGAGATCTCGTACTGCAACTGGTCCCATATATCGCAAAACGTTAACAGATCAATCCACGATTATCAACGAACAAATCGCGCGATCGCCCACGCCAACCGATCAATAATTAACAATTAACAACAATTCCATCTCGTGCCTCGACGCTCGACAACCGCGATTACTAAAGCCGAACACGAAGCGGCAGCCCGGCCTCGTCGCCGTCGTCGCGATCCGTCGACGGTGGGACGAGTTATTAAGAAATCGAGAATACAGAAATGAGTTACAATTATGCTAATGAAACATCGCGTCACGTTAATAAGAAAATGAACGATATAGCGCAATCTCTCGAGCGCCCATGCTGTCGACAAAGTTCGCCGCTCGTCCCTTTACAGAGCCACGACCACCATTGGCACCGTCCCTCCCAACCCCCAACCCACCCTCCCCTTCATCCCTCCCCCTGTCCCTCTATTAAGCTCGTTTCACAGTGTTCCTCGGCACGGTACGCAAACGCGACGATAACCGGCTCTATTTCTGCCTACGGTGGTAGATGCTCTTGTGATTGTTCAGACTGTTGAGCGTCCTGAACACCTTGTGGCAGAGCGCGCAGACCGCGCTGTTCAGGGGCTGAAAGTGCTGCTGCTCTTTGTGCCGTTTGAGGGTGAGCTTCGTGGAAAGGGTTTTACCGCAAACGTCGCAGGTAAAGCACACACCCGGGGGAAGAAGGCTACCGTGTAACGGGTGGGACAATCTCATCGCGAGTATCGCCGAGGGCGGACCGGCTATACAATTCCGCAATTTTTTATGATTTTTTTTTTTTTTTGTTGGTCCGCGTACGCGCCGAACGTAAGCGGATTTCGAGGGTCGTGTCCAAGCGGAGAGCGACGATCGGTAAATTGCGCGATCGGACGGGGGTGCGCGATGAACAAATGAAAATTAATTCGCGCGAAGGAAAGTGAAATGAATCGCGACGGAGACGAGTTTTTACATGAAAAGAGAGACAAGAGATCGTAGATCGTAATTGCAAAGCGCGTAAGTAGCAGCGAAGGAGAGACGTTAGGTAGAAGCGAGTTGCAAATCGATAAAAGACAAAAAAAAAAGACCAAGAGTAGATTAGAGATTGCAGACGTAAATTAAGTAGCGCGAACGAGTGCAGAGTAGAACGTAGTGTAGAGTAAGGAGAGAGGCACCAAGCACCAAGAAAATTGTCCGTAAATATAAATATTCGACACCCAATTAAAAAGAAAAGATATTTTTATCCGTTACGAACCAATATTTGTGGCGTAGGAGGAGGCACACGGAGAGCCACGTGTGTGGATGGACCCCCAGCGCAAATCCGTGTTCGTGAAGGTAGCGAGGTAGGTACACACAGAACAATGACGAACCAGAGCCGAACGTATAGCCGAGCGAGCGGGACCGGGAACAAACAAGAACAAAGATACGACTGCCATTAATATCACTGGACAAGATTAGTGTACGCTGATGGTATTCTTCTATACGCAGGGCCAAGGGGTGAAAGGGGGTGGTGGTGTGGGGTTGATCGGGGTAATCAGTAGAGGCTAAATGTAAGGTTGACGTTTTGTTTCGGTGAGGAGGAGGAGGAGGAGGAGGAGGGTGAGGAGGAGGTAGAGGAGAGAGGGAGAGGCGGATCGAGAGAAAGAGGTAAAAAAGATCGAGGAACGAGGGGCTGATTGGCAAGGGTTGACGAGGGAGATAGATATCGAGGGGCCGCCGATTGCCCGTGGCAGGCTCTTCTCGGGGATGATTTAACCCCCGGGGCGAGACGTGCGGCCGCTCGAAAAATTTTGTATTCTTTCTTTTTTCTCTTTTCTCTTCCATCGGATCTGGTCGCAGAGAGAAAGGTGGCTCGGGGCTCTGGTTTGTCATTGACCATAGGTACACGCAACGATCACCGATCGTCGCCACCGGAAATCGGTGATCTTCGTTTACGCGCGAATCTCGATGAAATTTTCTTGCGCCTGCAATGGCTCTTTTATTATTCTCCTGCGCGGCCCTGAGCCGTCTACGACGCTTTTTAGGGAAGCCCGCTTACGTTCGCTTCGACTGTCGCGCGACGGTTCCGTGGTACCGATAGTTTTCGATATCGCGGGGAGATCACGCGGTGCGGTTTAATTGGCATTAAATGTTAATTGGGTTGTGCGGAATCGGTCCGTGCGATTTTATTAGGCGACAATGAGATTTTCGGGATTATTCGCCGTGAGTTAAATATACATATATGCATTCCGTCGACAGTGCGTTTGCGTGTTTACGATTTTAGCGGGTCGACGAATCTTCGAGTGATCTAAATAAATAACGGAGAGACACGTGACGGGTAAATAGGAAACGTTAGAGGGTAATGAAAAACTTTGTCGTTGGTTCAACAACAACCGGGATACGATTACTTTTATTCCATGTACATCGCTTCAAAATTCATTGCTCTTTTTTAAGTCTTATTTTATTATCGTTTAAAGCACCCACGAATTATCCGGACAACCCAATAACAATAACATCCGGGAATGCAACGGAGGCCTTTGACAAAATAAAGTTCTAAATGCCACACGTGTATTGTGTCCCAAGTGTGACGTCCATTTCTTGACACGACACGCATCATTGTAAAGCTAATTTATTTTTTATTTTAAAAGGTATGAAATAATGACGCAGCTATGAATTTTATCCGCTGGATTCGTAACTAAAAGGGAAGTCGTGTTCCGATAATTAGTTAACGAATGAAATTGTGCAAACAAACTTTTATTCCGAACAACGTTGCCCCGACGGTGTCTGCCCGAGGTCGTTTATACCTACTTCGAACGAGTCAGTGTTTGTTATTTAGCATTATTTAAATTTGGAGAAAACGTTACTTCGACAAATCTGAATTTAAAAGCGTGATAGGTGCAAGAGCACCCGACCACTATTTATCATTTTATATAAGTTATTGTTTAAGAAAGCTTTGTCCGTACGTTGAGACGAAATAATGGGCAAAATTTGAATGTTAAAGGAAACTTTACATTTTCACTCGACCGGCGTCTGCGCAAGAGCATTGTTTTCGTGACAGTGTCTGACGTACGCCGTCCATTATTTACTTTTACTTCGCACAGACAACGGACGGACAAAAATTTGCCATTTAATACGGTTTAACCGGTTTTCGGTATGATATAGTAATTGTAAAAACGTCACTTTATCAATCGGTATCCTTGTAACCGTTAACCAGTTACCCCAATGCATTAAATAAGAAAAATATGTCGTATAGCTTTCCCGATCAGAAAAAAATTATCTTTCCAACTGGCACGTGTCATGTCAAAAGCTCGCTTTTGGATTGTAACCCTTTCAGACTCAGAGTCCACTTTGGTATACCTTAATTTTGTCCTGATGGTTTCGTAAAATTATTTCCATTAAGAATAGAATCTCATGTTGTTTCTCGTACTTTTATTCTGTTCTTTAAATAATTAAATAATACCAATCACTTGATTTGTAAACAGCGAATTTTATGCAAATATATATTCTTACGAACAACAGAAAGGGGTGTGGGTCCGGGACAAAAAATCAGTTCGACTTTAGAGAATTCCAAAAATATAACAAAAATTTGATCCCTCGTCAGGGGATTTCAAAAATATAACTGTCATTAGATTCGCCATTAAATGATTCCAAAAATATAACTGATATTTTGATTCCTCGGCAGAGGATTCCAAAAATGTAACTGAAATTCGATTCGCCATTAGATGATCCCAAAAAATATAACTGAAATTTGACTCCTCGTTAGTTGATTCCAAAAAAGTATCTCGACTAACGTTTGACACTTATCTTCCTTGCATCCCCTTTCTCCATCCAACAGAAAAAAAGGTATTTGCATAAAAGCCGCGGTCGACCGATTCGTTACAATTTAACGCAATACTGATACGTCATACTCTAACCCGAGGTCTGAAAGGTTTAGCCTGATTCGCGAGAAGGTACGACAGCGGGAGCTTCCGGTTAGGACGAGGTACAACGGTACGACGTAGCCAGTACCGTTCTCAGGAACGTATTAACGGCGCATTCTCCCCCTCGGCGCGAATGAGCGTAAAAAGGTGTGTACCCATTGACTCCGGGTCGTGTGTACCGTGGGCATGGGTAACTCTCCTCGGGCAAATGCACTACGTCACGGGTCCCGCTTACGTACCGCGTCGGGTATGCGTGTATGTGGGTCGAGCGGAAGCGCACGCAGGGCAACGAGGTGTAACGCGGCAAAAGAAGAAGAGAAAAGAAAATGCAAAAGAGGCAATGGAGGTGGTGATTGCATAATTCCTGAAGGTTAACGAGCGGCACCACGGCGACGTTACCCGCTTTGCACCTTTCTCCGCGCGGACAACGTGAGATTGAAGACACATCGGGGAGGGGGGGGGGACGTTATATTTATGTAGCTGTCTTTCTCTCTGCTTCTATCTCAGCGTGCAAGAGAAACGTTTATTCGGAAATAATAAAACGGTACCCGTACGAGGTACCGATAGGAACAATTAGCTGATATTCGTTGTAATTCGATAATAATTAATGATCATTGGGAGAGGGGTGAGGGGATTGATATTTATAAACAACAAGAGCGGCCGTAAGTGATATAACAAGGACAATTAGGTAATATTCGTTGTAATTTGATAATAATTATAAATCACGGAGGAGAGAATTGAAATTTATAAATAATAATGGTAATCATATGTGGCGTAATAAGAACGATTAAAGTGAAATCCATTGTAATTCGATAACAATTGTAAACGACGGTATGGAGGCTGGGCGGGGCTGAGGGAAACAATAAATCGTAACGCGCGTGAGTACCGTGGATCATGAGTTATGCCCCCGTAATCCCGATAAAACGAAAAAAGAAACGATGATCAGTGATAAAAAAAAAAAATATATGTATACACCGTGTATGTATATTTATAAACTTCTGTTTACTTATATAATATTGCGTATCCATGAAACTCAGATATAAAAGATTTTTATTTACATGAGTACGTATGCACGCACACGCGTCTTACAGCGCCTGTGTTTCGGTAAACACGCCGTGTGTTGCGTGTACATGTACGCACATTACGTTCTACGAATAGGTGACGCCCTCTTTTTTTTTCTTTATAAATATTCTACGCACGAAATCTATTCTTCCGCGTGATATGCGTGCACCGAAACCGAATTACGTTTTTATAATTTATACGAGGGTCTGGACAGTACACATTTATTTCCGGGCATGAATTTTTCTAAGGAAGATAGCGCGGCAGTTATCACAATTTTTCATCCTGATAGCGTAATCTCAATGTAATAACCGTTACCATCTGACCAGTGGTGAAACGCGCAATAAATGCCGCAGGAATTCTCGATAAAATTTGACCTCCGCGGATAGATCACGGGATTAAATGTTTACGGCCGATATTCGTGAGGAACGCAAACACTTTCTCATTTCACCACTGGCCACGCGCGCACGATTGACGGAGTGCCTTTTGCGAATAAAATTTGTCGAAAGGAAAAACGGAAAAACGAAACTTGACGTTTCCAACGCTGTACGCAATATAATAACGAAGCCTCGCTGAGAAGTAAGAGTTAAAAACACGCGGAAACTTATTTCTCCTAGCGCGAAAGGTAAACGTTAATAGAATATCGCAGATAACGAAAAGTTCAGTAGAACAGACGCGAGTAATAAAAGAAAATGAATCAGCGAGCTCGTTCAACGTTTCTCGAACGTGCAATAAATTAATACTAACTCTAAATTCGAGCCCGAATGATGCATCGGTTAGACCAATTGGATTTGGTCGAACCCGAATAACCGCTAATTTAGCATTCGGCATTGATTGTCTCGTCGAAATTGTTTTCCAGTATGACGACGTCCCTTTATGCGCGATAATTGCGCATCGCTCGTCATTTCTGGCCACGGCGTATTCGCGAAATTGAAATTTGCTAGAAGGGGGGTGGGGGGGAGGACATTTTGTGGGTATGAAAAAGAATGAAAGTACTTTGAACATTGCACCAGTTCCCGCGACAGTATTTAGTGATTTGCTTTGGCTGCGCTTTAAGGTACTATGCGCATTTCGCGTAAAACTTTTATCAGCCATTTCATCGATGACTGTTTCGATCATCGTTTTAATTAGTCGAAGTCAAAACAAGAGTATGGTAAATAAATAAGAAATAATCCAAACACCGTAGTAGGTCCATAACTACCAGCGGGAAAATGTTTACTGAAAATAAGGTAGGGGGAAAAACAGGGAGCGGGAATAAAAAATATAAAATTCAAGCGTGCGTTTAGTACCTTAATCTTTACACATAGGGTACGGAGAATATTGCGATATTAAATTAGGTACATTAAATTATATTTTATTTTCTCCTTTGTACTGCAACTTTCCTCGTAACACCGTGCTAGGCAGTAGACGCAACTACCCCCAGTTTACCATCCTCATTAACTAAGTAATACAAAAATAACAGCGAACGTTCTTTCTTTTTTTGTTTTCTTTATCGTACAGTTTAAATAAAACACCTTCCAAGCAAGGACCCATTAAACCACGAGATGGAAATCCCCATCCTGATCCGTCGCTCAAACCCGAACGATCCTACTATTATATATACATTCAACGCAACATATATCTCTAACCTTTATAGTAGAAAAATTAAACTTTCGGCGCGATCAGGGGCGCCTCGAATTCTAGGTTTGTTCGCGAACGAAGATCCTCGAAACTAATAGTATCGTCTATTATCACATAGTCCTTCCCGCTATCCGAATTCAAAGACATCACGCTCTTACCCCGGAATCTCTAGTTTCATCGTGGGAGGGTGGTGCGGACCAATTGCATCGACGCAACGGCCGGAGAACGTATGCAAAAACCGATAACAACCCTTATCTCGTGTGTCTAAAGTATATCGAGCGACAGAAACGGGACGGTTAGATAACCCGAACGACACTATACCGTGAGACCGTGAAAATCTGATATCAGCATTTTAAACGAGATTCTTTTTCCGACTCTGTCTATCTTACTGTCTCCCTCCCTCTCTCTCTCTCTCTGTCTCTCTCTCTTCCTCTCCCTCACTGATCGTGAGCGCAGCAATCAACGTGGGTCGGCCTGCGCCGCACTCAACCCCCAAAATACTACCAACCCAGAACTCGCAATAACAACAACCCCCTCGTCGGCTCGATCGAACCCATAAGCCGAGTGCCAACGGGGATCGAGAATTGAACGTCTTACGAGAAACCTCGCGGACACCTATTTATCCTAATCGCGAGTGCTGCTGCTGCTGATCCTGGAGATGATGTTGCTGCTGCTGCTGCTGAGAGTTTACTCTCTCCGAGTGTTCTCTCTGCTCTCTCTCCCGCTCTCGCATCTGTTCCATCTCCTTGCGCTGCTGCTCGTTCTTGCTGTGTTGCCGATGGTAGATGCTCTTGTGGTTCCGGAGGCTGTTCAGGCTCGAGTATACCCGCTTGCAGATGTTACAGATCGGTTCCTTGCTGGGCCTCGTGTGCACGTTCTGTATGTGCCGCTTCAACCGCGTTAGGGAGGTCAGGTTTTTGTTGCAAGGCTCGCATCGAAACTCATCGGACGCGCCGCTGCCGGCCAACAGACCTGGCGGCAGAACCAGACACAGGGGGTTACTTTTTTGGTTTTTGTACTTTTTTTTTTTTTGGTTGCTGTAGTAGCGTAGTAGTACATCAGCCGTAGGACCTCAGGGAGGAGAAAAGCCATCCTCCGCCTCTGATCCCTTTCTTTCTCTCTCGCGCGCGCTCTCTCTCTCTCTCAAGCTCTCCCTCTCTCTCTCTAGTCACATATCGCATATCTCGCGATCGTCAATGTCACTCTTACACCACCATCTACCACCCCTTTTTTTTGCCGAGAGAGAATCGTGCGCCCTTCTCTATTAGTCGCGCACACGTTGCACCGTCACCCGCGACCAAGCCGTGCTCAAACTGTCTTTTTTTTTATATATATATATATATGTGTTTTTTATTGCGTTACTTTGGAACCACGTAATAATGCTTGCATGTGCTACCACAGAGCATCTTCGTTGTTACGCCTTTCCAATGTTTATGGTACGACTCCGTGCTTTCCGACGAAAGTGCCTTCTAATCCCGTTTTACCATTGTCACCGTTTGTTTGTTTTTTTTTCACATCGCGCACTCGTGAATACTAATTACGCAACACACGTATCGTTATTATCGCCGTCTTCGTCTTAACGCGACCGTATTTTTTTTAACAACTGTGAATTAATATTTAATTGCCACTTAATATTGAAACATTGCCGAATTAAACCAAATCCCAGTTTCAAAGTAACACGAAAAACAACTTTACGTCAGCGAACTACTGTATAGCAAGAGAAAGAATCGTTTTCAAGAAGGGATCTACTATTATCTGCCACTATACGCTCGTCGGCGTTTTCGTCGTTACTCTATGCGTTCATAAATGTTGTACCGTTCGTTACGTGGAAGCAGATATATCAACAAAAAAAATGGCAAATTATCGAAATCAGGGTGAGATGCGGTGATCGATCGGCACCGTCAAACCCGATGACAATGGCAACGATTAGATTATCTTGTTTCCGAAGGCCCTTCCAGTCCGGAAGACAGTACAGTACCTTTAGGAGTCATCGTTGTGCTCGATATATATATTTTTTTTAGCGCATTACGATAGTAGAGTGCAAGCAATTCCAAGATTCCAGTGAACGATCGTGAGCGATGACGTTAGTGTTTTCAGAGCACCAGAGATGTATCCATGTCGATGCGTATTATTTACAGCAAGACAGAGCAGAGTAGAATCTTGTAGGTATATACGTGTGTGGATAAAATATATATATATACAACAGTGTGATATTGGTTCTCTAAACGGGATGATGCGATGAAACGGCGAATCGGTTTTTTTTTTCTTTCTAAATATATTTGTATATCGTACGGTCTATAGTATATGTATATCCCGAGACGCATGTCAAATCTGTAACGCAAAATTCACTAATGTCCCCCGGGTTGATTAATAGCCAAACAACATTTTTTTCCTTCGAATCGTATTTTATTTCTCTTTCAGGTCTAACGACATTACACGCTACGCCAGTAATATAGTTACTTGCGTGCGCGTTGCCTTAGCGTAACTACAGTCCCATAAATAAATTATCGCTCTAAACAGTCTGTATGAGAAACGAAAGCACCAAGTATTTAACTTCGTTCTCCTTCATCCTTTCTTTCTTTTACCCCCGCATCCTCTTTTGTTTCGACGAAGCGTAGAAAACGACCGCGCGCGCGCACGGCCCGGGCATGAGAAAGGTAGAGAGACTTAAAGGGAAACGGACGGAACGATACGAGGAACGATAACGAAGAAGGCGCGATGTTCTCGTTTTGTCGATATCAGGACCGTCGGATCGATTATTCGTTGCCGACGACAGATGTATTCGTCGATCTTCCTCCCGATGGGACAACGAATTGACAAGTTACTCCACCGCGGAATAAATGGTAAATCTCTCTCTGCAATTCGACTACCGAAGCTCTATCGGCAACATCGAGAGAATTGCCCGGCTAATCCTGAAATCAGGAAGAACCGTGTCCATCCATGGGTATCGATGGTCACTGAACTCGAATGGTTCGGACCGAGAACGGCGGTGATCAACGGAGAACAGTCGGAGCTTGACTTTATCATCGGCAATACGGGGTCGAAGCTACCCCCCGGTCAAGCTCGCAACCCCTACCTCTTGCGGGTAGGTGAGGAAGAGTACATTCGTACCGAAGGAGAGAGATATTGATTCGTTGCGCGGGATAGGGACACCAGCTCGCGCCACGAACTTGCCGCGGGACCAGTCCAGATGGCGGACCTCTGTCTCCCGAAGACGAATTCATCGCGTCCCGAAAGACGAAAATAAAGAAAAAACCAAAATAGAGAAGAAATTCGTACAAAACCTAAGCTATGTAAATTAATCTAGACACCCGCGACTCTTTGGCTCACATCGAGGTAACTCGTTTCGTCATCAGACTACCTGTCTCATATCGGACAAGTCTGGGTAACGCGACTAGTTTTTATTTTTGTTTACCAGGTGTAACGTGACTATTAGCTTTATTGTATACGAAGGGAAACAACGTTCGCCGAGCGAACCCGAGACGCTGAACTTCGAATATTGAATGCAGCATCTACTTACAAATACTTGGAGTGTAACTTAAAGTATAGCGAAGGTACGTTAACTAGCTTTCGCGAAGGATCTCCGCTTTCTCATGCTGGGTAACCGATAACGGTCTCTCGAACCTAACCGTACACATCCATAGTAATTTTCTCTTATATATTCAACCCTTTACAATTCGCCCCTTATTGCTCGCATTCCTGGCGGGACGTAACCGTCCTCGCGTTGCAACTCGATTCCTACGAGACAGGCTCTCGTCAGTAGGTGAGCTCGCATTGGTCCTCGTGCTCCTTCCTATCTTTCCTCGCGTGATACTGGCTCTTGTGGCTGACCAGACTGTTCCTGGATTTATAGCTCCTACCGCACTGATCGCAGGATAAAGACTGTGGCACGTAAAAATGCGTGTCCGCCAGGTGCCTCTGCAGTGACCAGGCACGCGAGAAGGTCTTCTGGCAGAAGCTACAGTAAGTGCCGCTCATCGAGCGATTAGAGTACTTCAGCTCTTGCTCGGCATTGGTTCTAGAGCCGTCCCGGTGCCTGGATATCGGCTGCAAACTCCCATTCTGCGTGAGCCAGCGTAAATCCGCGAAAGGGCCGTTGTCGCTCTGCGCCGTCGTCCTCCCCTGATGATGTTTGTACTGCTGGCGAGTCTGATGACTGTTACCGGACAAGACGCGATCCGAATGCAGATCTACCTGGTCCGTCAGCAGGCACGACTCGAGCTCGTCGATCTTCGGCGACAGAGGCTCCGACTTGAGCACGATCTGCATCTGATCGCTAATGTCGTCTAAGAGATCGATTATCGGCAGGTCCTGTGGTTGGTGCCCCTGCTGCACCACCACCTCGCACTGACTAGTCCCCGTACCTTGGCTCGATTGCCCAGTTTGCCGCTGGTTCTCGCCGTTGGTAGCGGACTGCCAACCCCCGTCCTCCTCGGCGACCTCCCGGTCTGCAACCAAAGAGGAGGGGGCTGAGTCCAACCGAGATTCACGCGAATTCAAAGTGCGCGAAAGAGGAAATTCGCTTGGTCTCGTTACTCGGCTCGGCTCGTTAAAACATATTTCGCGTCCTCGTCATGGGTCTTTTAACGACGGCACTCCGTGCATTCCCTTATCCCCCAACAGAGCGAATCACAGCGGTACACGTCACGATGATGCGTGCGGACGGATGATAATAAGAAAAAAAGAATGAAAGGGGGAAGGAACAGAACGGAACCCAGAATTAAACGGATACGCATACGCGGATGTTGTTAATCGTCCGCGAGTTAAAAGGAAGGAAAAGTCCCGGCGAGGAGAATCGTAGAAATCCTGAAGAAGGGAGGCGGGGTGCCTAAAGAGGCCGCTGAAGGAGACCGAGGGTTAGGGGAGCCGCTCTTACAGAGGAAGCTGTAGGGCGCGTGTACATTCATCGTCTCATAAAAGCCAGTATAACGTCCGCGAGGATGAGATGTCGATACAACGGCGGAGCAACGGTAGCGGTAACCAGGAGTAAGAGCAAGAGCATAACGGGGCGAATGCTTCTTTGCGGGATTTTACCCAGCCGGTTACCCTAGCAACCGGAACGACCCCCCCGTAGGACCGACGATCCCCCCCCCCCTTCCTCGCTCCCTACGCCCCACCTCACCTCCACCTCGCCCCCCCCCCCGTTTTTACGCGATACCGGGGAAGGGGATATATACCTAGGATGCGTATTATTCTTAATAACCCCCGTATGCCGTTGCGCTTGTATTATGACTGATGTTGACTCTAAGCGCGGAGAGCCACGGCGATCGATAGCTCGCTACGAGAAACCAACGGAGCGAGGAGAGCGAGAGCGAGTGCGAGGGCTGCTTGCTTGGGGGCACCAGAGGGGGGTAGCCTAAGAGGCGGGGGAAGGACAGAGTCACGAGGGAGAGCGGTGGGGGGACAGAGAGAGAAAGAGAGAGAGAGAGAGAGAGAAAAATCTAAGTAGCTTCCGGATTGGTTACGCGAGTCTTACGAACTTTTGAAAGAGTTACGTGGACAGTGGTGGGGAAAGACGTAGAGGAGCGACGGGGGGTTGGATGGGGGTTTGCTGCCAAGGAGGTAGGACGCGAGGAAGAACGCCGCTTTTACCCCCTTCGCACCACCCCCCAACGCGAATCCCACTGCTTTCCCACGATGCGGTTGCGCGTTTCGGGAAATCAGTGCGATCGGGCAATAAGTCTTGGGTCGGATATTGAATTGTAGTTGGGCACGCGTAACGTCACAGAGTCGATATTTATTTATTTATTTTTTTTTTTTAACAGAGAGACGCGGGGGATTCGTAGAGAACGGGTGGAGCTATCGTGATGCAGAGGCGAAAACTTGACGCGTAACGTAACGGATTCTATATTTATTTTTTTTTTTAACAGAGAGATGCAGGGTATTCGTAGAGAACGGGAGGAGCTATCGTGATACAGAGGTAAAAATAGAATCGAGAAGAATGCAGATAAAGCGTGAGCGTTAATAGGAGATTGCAAATTTTCCATTAAACGCGCGCTACGATTGCGTAAAGGAGGCGAACGAAATGCGGAGAAAAATCCGAGTTTCCGAGAAGGCACTATTTTTATTTCTCACGTATTCCATAAACCCGGCAGTTCCTTTTCTCTCCCTTCCTCTCTATCTCTCGTACGTGAAACTGCATGGAATGTTAATCGGACGTGACGCCGATAACTTTGACAGCGAAAAAAAAAAGAGAGAAAAACAGACGTGCGAGACCAATTTCTTTGTACAGCGATGCGGTGCTCTCGCTCACACGGTTGCTGAAGAGAGACCAGCGCGGCGAGGCTCGACGCTAAAGTGCCTCAATGAATTAAGCACCGCAACGAAGAGAGACCTTCACCTTGTCTCGAGAGCGCGTACATAACTCTCGAAAGAGATCGCGATTCGGTCCGATACGTAAACAAGTTTTATCGATTTTTAATTTCTCCCCGAAAGCGATCCGAGATAAAGGAATCCGCCCGTAAATAGAAGGGGCAATGTAACGAAAAACTTGGTTCGAGCGTCGTACGAGCAAATTTAAATTTCTTTCTCCCCCCCCCCCCTCTCTCTCTCTCTCTTTCTCTTCTCCACCTCTCCCCTTCGCCTCTTACGTAACACTATTCCCACTATTCGCGAATGTCGAAATCGCAAAAGTCCTTCGACAAACGGGTCTCCGTGGCGTCTAAAAGACAATTTAAATTTCCGCCCAGCCAACCGTCCGACCCCTCCCCTCCTCCCCCTACCCCTGCTGCTCGCCAGTAACAGTGCTGCACAGGAGCAATTTATTGCGAGAAATACGCGCGAGTCGTTTTGGAAAGTTTTGCAAAAAAAAAGATCGAGCCATGACAGCAAGTGATATAGAGCGAAAGTGTAAACGCCCCTCCTCTCTTTCTTGCGCACTTTTGCGCTCTCTCTCTCTCTCTCTCTCTCTCTCTCTCTCTCTCTGTCTCCGTGTCTTGCCCCTCCCTGATACTCCCTCTTTCTCCTTTTCTTTCTGCTGCCTCTGCCTTTCTCTCTCTCCCTCTCTCTCTCTCTCTCTCGCTCTAACGCACACCCGCGCTTACTGTTGCGCAGTTTCGAGGTCACCTCAAGTTCATCATCGATAATAGCACAAGGCGAAAACAAGCAGCTAGACCTGGGCGTCCCCGATAAGTACATACTACAGATAAAAATTCCGTCGGATTTGGTTCAGAACGAACTTTCGTTTGGCCTTGGTAGGCGCCCGATGTGCCCGTCCGAAAGCAAATCGCTAACGTACGGATAGGTTGGCTACCGAAACACGATGACAAGAGAGGAGAGCGCGAACGGGATGAGTAAGTATTGAGTAAATAGACGTATGCAAGCGAGAGGGGGGAGGAGAGCGAGAAAGAGTGAGACAGCGCGGACTCGCGTCACGTAAGCAGAGAAGCGAAGTTTCGCGCACACCGTGCTCTCCTCGCAAATCGCTCGGCGTCGGCAGATGGCAGCATGAATTCCGTGATTTGGAAAAAAAGAGTCGAAATCTCGGTTGCGTAACTCAAAATTTTTTTTCCACGATCGCAGGCCCCCAGGAATATATTCACCATTATTTCCATTCGCGTTTCAAGGTTCAAACGTTTCGTATACTAATTTTACGTTTTAACGCTTTACGCGGTTTGTTGCTGGGACGGCAGATCGAGGCCGATAACATATTTGCCGCAGGGAATTTGAAAAGCCGGCAATTCGAATATCATTTTTCAGCGTTTGTTCGTGGACAACCCGGAAAGAGCGATATTATTTTTGTCGAAACTTGGCGTTCGAACCGTCACGGCTGAAAATTACAATTTTCAGTATTTGACGGCAAAGCTACTCAATTAGTATTTTTGTGCGGTAACAGAACTTTCATACAAATTTGATATAGCTCAAACAAATTACTTATTTCTTATCGGTGTCTTACTATTATTATCTCGAGTAAACGAAGCGTAAGACCATCGGTGCCGAAACCATCGAAGAATGGGCGTTCGTCGTTACGTGCGAAATTAAATAAAACCTCAAAGCTTGTACCCAAAAGTATTTCTAGTCGACAAAGAATCATGTTAAGCCGTTCCTCATTTTCTGACATCGAACTGGATCCAGTGCGACCACTTTCGACCCAGGAATTCGGTCGAGTGACGAGCGTTAAACGGCGAGAAAAATAAAAAGAATGAACCCGAAAGAGAAAGAGAGAGAGAGAGAGAGAGACCGAATCAGCGATGTGTCCGGCACTGAGAGAACGTCCCGCGAAATAAATATTTGCTCGGTGCGTTGCATCAAGAGGCTGCAACGCGCCCTCACTGATACAAAGAGAGAGAGAAGGAGGATAAAGTGCTCGACTCCAGCTCCGCACCCGCTATTTTTATGCGGCTGGGTTTTACAACAGGTTACTGCGGATGCAGGCGTTCGCGGAAAAGAGCAGAAAACGGGAGGGGAGAGGAGGGAGGGGGGGGGGGGGCGGGAGAGAATCGTTGTACGCGATGGTGTATACCGCTACCGCTAGCCGTATCGGCATTTTAAACAACAATTTTAGTGTTCACCGCGCGCGGGGGGGAACGAGCTAAGAATAATCTAGGCCCGGGGAAAGAATTTCTCCTCTCTTTTGCGATAATGACACTCTAAACGAAAGCGGGAGAGAGAGAGGCGCGGGACGCATACACGCCGCGGGAATGGTGAAGAATAAATAGATTTAAAATTAGAATTGCGATAAATGTATCTTTTTCAATACGATTTTATAAGTCGCTTCTAGGCCTGTACGCGATGTATTAATAGAAACTGACCACCAACGTCGATATTAATTTCGACGGTTATTCGTTTATAATTCTCGTCGTTTAATACACCGATCCCAAAGTTGGAGTCCATGGACATCTTGGAGGTTAATGTTCGAATCGTCCGTCTTTAAATTTCTGCTACTCTCGCACTTTCGATGCGCTGGACAAAACTCCAATCGCGTGTTTCGCTTTTTAATAAACACGCCTACTAACTAAGTGGGAAGTTTAAATAAAGATGAGGTCGCTAGATAAAGCTTGAATTATGGAACTCTAAACGTAATTATTCAGTTCTTTTTCTATGTTTCTAATATTATACATCGTACTGAATAAACAATTCTGTAAAGAACACGAATAATTTATTATCTATTTTTCTATTTGAATGCGAGCGGTTCGGATCGTGTTGATACGTATACGAGGTTTAGAATAACTCAATAATATAAATTTGAACCTCGGATTTTAACGATAGCAGTGCCTATTAATACCTATTAATGCCTGGTAATATGATTACACTAATGATATTGATGAAAGTTTGGTTTCAAGGTGTTCTCACACCGAAGAATCGTCAGTCGTCACGGAGACTTTTTTCCCCTCCAACGTCGTTCTTCTAATTGACGAAAGATGGAAAAACCTTGCTTATTTATTTTCGCAAAATCCAAATTTACCCGCCGTGGTCGGCGATTCTTTAAAAAGAAATTCTAGGGGGAGGGGGGGGGGGGGGTCAACGAACGCAACGGGTTTGGATGTCGTCGGCATAATGGTGCTCGTAGAAAGAAATTCGATATAGCCGTGATAAAAGAGAAATGACGAGTGAATTTTTGCGAAGTGAACATTTTTCGGCGCACGGAGTCCGCCTAGAAACGCCGCGATCCCGCCATATGCTCGCAGCCGGCTGTCGGAATAAAAAGATCTTAACGCGGCGAGTAGAGAAGCACTGAACGAACAAAGAACCTCGGCGAGTCTAAGGCCGATCGCACGACAAGTGGCCGTGCGCGCTGTACTTTCTATCTGCCACGATTGTTTTTTACGTAACGCCATTACGAATTAAAGACGATTAAGGAACACCGAGAGTGCGGTTTTGCTGACGCGAAGCAAATTTCACTTTATCGCGGGCGCGATAACGCGCGCTTCGAGTCGATCTAACGAAACGATAGCACTAGATCATCTTTTCTTGTTTCCTCGCGTTAAATCAACGATAACCCGAAATGCGTGTCGCATTTATTAGACTTTTCGTTATTTTACATGATTTCATCAATCTTTTTTCTTCCGTTACTCTGCCCGTTTCTAAAATCGAGTTTGAGTAATATTATTATGAACGATAATATTTCAAAAATTCGGACCACGAACGGAATAATTTCGGCTGTATTTTTGATACGCCTTACCGAATAAATAATTCCGTGACCGATTAGACCGATCGATTCTGTATACCGACAAAATTAGCGGGAAGGAAATTTCACTTTATCGCGAACGCGATAACGCGCGCTTCAAAATTGATCTAACAAAATTACACGAATCAAACTTCCCTGATCCCATTAAATCAGCGATTCCAAAAGTGCGATCAAAGGTCGCGCGAATATTTTTCTACATCTTTCACTCCGCGGCGAATAAATAATTCGGAGATCGATTCGACTGATTTATTATATATTACGACAAAGTTCCGACGATAAAGACTTCGACGCCACTTGTATTAAATCAACACGCTTTGTCCTCGCGTTCGGAGCTAACGAATAAACGTTCGCCCAGGCACACGAATTATTACCGCAGTAATCGCTAACATAAATAAAAAAAAAAAGAAACGAGAGCCTTCGATCTCATTCTCGCTAGCGAGTAGCGAACGGAGAATCCCTATAACAGTGCCGAGAGACCGTCGACCCTGCAACTATCGCGTTTAACTTTTGAAACGCTGCCAAAATCACGGCGCTGCAATTTGTTCGAGCGTGCGATTCGCCGAAAAATTTTGTCCCCGACATCTACGCGCACCGACCGACCTGCGATAGATCGCGGATCAGCAAACGTCGCGCGATGCCTGTTGCGATAATGTGTCACGGAAGGAAAAAAAAAACAAACCCGCGGAGAAAAAAGTCTTCCGTGCGCGCAGAAGTAAATGACCGATTAAGAAGGGAAAAAAAGTACATCCCCTCCTCCCTCCCGGACCCGGTTTACAAATTTTTCTGCCCGACCAGAAATCCCGAGAAAGACGGCGTCGCGTATCTTTTTCAACGGGTGCGTCCAAACAACATCTATTTTCGCGTTCGAAACTACGTCGTCCTCGTTGTTATTGAGTTTTGTTTCCGCGGACGATGGAGAAAAGACTTTCGCGATATTTCCTCTCCTACTCTCCCCCCCTCACCACCACCCTCGTGTCTACGCCAACATACGGGTAAAAAGGTGACGCGTTTTTATTGCCGCGAAAATATTTTGTACAGAAACGGGCGGGGGGAGGGGAGGGGGGTGGAGGGGGTAGGGCCTCGAGGAGGCGGCGATTCGGACGACTCGCGGGACGAGAGAGCCGACGTATAATTTAATGTGTCTAATGATTCGCAATGCGCCGCAGGAACGTGAGTGGCGTACCAAGGTCGTCGTATTTTTAGTTAGGCCAATGTTTAGTTGGCCACGTTCGTTGGAGATAGAGGGACCTTGAATTTCGCGGATAACATCTGCGGCCTTATCGACGGCCCCTGATAACTTTTTCAGTACTAACCTAGTATAAGCCAGTCGTTCAAATATTAATCGAGATGACGGGGCCGCACCTGAATTTACTTAATGACGCCCGTCAGGGCGCATTTATTAAACCTTTCGTTTTCGCCAAGGATCGCGCGGGCGAAAGTATTTTTTTTTTTTTTGCGTAGCGTCGATAATTCATGGGAGATATTCGCGAGACGCGACTATGAGCGCGCGTGTGTGTGCGTTCACGCGAGGACGTTCGATATATCGGCGTAACGACTCTCCGCTAGAAGAGTTCAAATTTCAATGATTCGTCGGAATCCATTAGTTTCCCCCTTTTCATTTTTTTTCTTTTGGTAGAAATATTGAGATACTCGTGCTCGTGATATCGATGGAATTTGCACAGGGGAATGGTACGATAATCCTCGATTGTTTAGAAGAAGGGAGTTTGATATTCGAGTAATGCTGAACGTATATATATATATATATATATAATAATAATATATAACTACATATATACACGTATATCTATTACATTTAATATATATCGTATATATTATTAACATATATATTAGATCGAATAAGTGACCAGAAAAATCATTTTGAATAACTCGGACTTAAACAAATTAGGCAAACAGGTTTAGGCAAAAATATTTTTAACGCATTGCGTGGGAGGGAGAAACCGAATGAGAGAGAGCGAGACAGCGAGAGCGGGAGAAATGAATCAAATTTCTGGTTGGTGACTAACCGCATTCGTGATGTTCCGAAGCATTTTAAATTTTGGTCGAAACAGCTTGCGTCAGTGCTAGTCAGGATATTTACGGGGAATAGTTTTATATAGGTTTAGATAGAAACATTGTTGCTACTACGTAGTTTGTTTAATATATCGGTATATGGGTTCAGTGTACGACCGTCAGAGAGATAAAAGTGCCAACGGATTGAGACAATGAATTTTTTTTTTTGGATTAGAGGTATAGAGAAATATGTCATTTTTAATAAAAGATAAGTATACAATACGATAACGTTGAATTGTTTTTAAAAACCCGATATCAGAGTTCTCAGTTGCAATTACAGTTTCACTCGTTCGAGAAGATTGCTTTTTTCAAATTTAATATCGACAGTGTAGCGAAACGTCCATGTAAGCGGTATTAATAAACTACGAGTGTACGGTAAGACCACGTTTTATTGTTAGAAAAAAAAAAAGGATTTCGATTTAAGAGTACGACATTCTGCGCGACTCGAGTTCGCTGATTTGAGAGAAGCAATTATTCTTTTTATTTTACATCGACAATGTAGAGCATCCGGGTCCGCGGTACCAATAATAAACTACCAATGTACGGTAAGATTATGTTCAATTGTTAAAAATAAGAATCCGATATAAAAGTACGACAATCCGTCAGAGTCGCATTCACTGATTTGTGAGAAGTAATTATTTTTTTGATCGCACATCGAGAATGTAGAATTTCTGGGTTCGCAATATTAAAAAACTAGGAGCGTACGAGTAAAGATGACGTTCAATTGTAAAAAAAAAAGAATTATTCCGATATCACGGCACGACTGTCCGTCAGAGTCGACTTTATCGATTAAGAAGTGACAATTTCTTTTTACACCGAGTCAACGGTTATACAGAAGTTTCCACATTCGTAGGATCAACGAAGCATGAGAGTACAATACAACCAAAATCAGTTATATAAAAAAAAATGACTTCATCCCGCCGATCGGCCGAAACGTCTCCGTTTCAGCGTTAAACGGGATTATGCAATCCTTCGAAATTGGAAACGCGAATCTCAGCATTAAAAGTACGGTAAGCGTATGTTTGCGGGCGCGTTTTGCGCGCGTACGCGTGTACGTGCGCGTATTTACCTCAACGCCCACCCCGCGGACGCCCCTTCGAGTATGTAACGAAGAGTAACCAGAGGTACAAATGTACGGCGGACAAATGTTTGCATCTCGGTATTCAAAGTTTTGCCAACAAAGTCGAGCCGGCGCATTAACGTTAGCGTACGCCACGGCGAGGGTTCAAAATGGCGATAAATGAACTAAAAAAGAAATAATGGCACAGATTTCGGACGACCTATCACATCCTCTTTTATAATTAAAGCGAGCAAGCTCGCGCAAAGTTTCGTAACGAAGCGGTATACGATTAAAGTAAGTACAATTACGGAGTAAACTGTAAGCTTGAAATTGAATACACACGGTAATGCTTGTAACGTATACACGCGTATAACCGTGTAAGCAGTGTCATAACGCCGGGCGGTATCGGCGATATCGCGGCGTGTATTCCGTTACAAAACGTTAATGGGACGACAACATTGATACAAAACTTGACGAATGAATTGGACAATACGAGCACGGCACGTATAAAATAGTGTCAATGATCAATCGTCGGAAAACGACGGCACGACGCAATTAACGAAATTCCAAAGCGTCGATGATCATCGACGCGAAACGAAAATAGTCGGAATTAGGCGTGTACAAAAGAGAACAGACTGTCGCTGAATCGTTAATTATATCACTTCTTCTGAGCTTCTAGCTTTTTGAATTTTGCTCCTCTTAACATCGTTCTATTCATTTTATTATCTTTCCGTTAATTTGGCCGGTGAATTCTTTCTAATTTTTGTTTGATTTTTCGTTTTTTTTTTCTGTCCGCGTCGCTTTCGCAACATCGTCGCGGCAAAACGATTGCGGCGCGTATTTATTGCACGGCGATGCCAAAACTGATGGATATATTTTTTTCCTGTTCGCTTCTTTTCTTTTTGTTTTGCGCCAATTAGAATGATAACTGCGAACTCGACGGTATAAATGGCGAAGCGAGTGTATCTGCTGTCACTCCTAACACGTTCAAAGGGGCCACGAATCTATGAATAATATCGATCACGTCTGACTCGGTGTTTTTACCGAAAACACGAGGTACAAAGAGCAAGCGGCGGGTACGATTTAAAACAGATTTTTTGTTTTTCTAAAGATACGATAAACAGCGGCTGATTTTGCCAAACGAATCCGGGGACGAGCGTAACGCGACGCGCCGCGCCGCGCTCGCGGATCGTCGGGAATTCCAAAATTCGAGAGACGAGAAGAGGAACGTGTAACAAGGAAAACAAACGAATAAACAGAAAAACAAAACGAATGACAACCGGGCACGAGTGAGCGCGATGGTTTTATAGCAGACAAATTCCTTCAAACACCGTCGAGTTCTCTATAAATCGCGCACGTTATGACTTCAATGAAATGCAAATGCAGGCGAATCGTATATGGTACCGTATAGAAATGATGATATCAATGATTTTGTAACGCATGCCAATTAGAAGAAGTTTAATCTTCCAAGCAGACAGTAGTGCTCTTTCACCGCAACCAATAAAAAAAAATAAATAAAAGAATATTCATTCTTGTAATTCGTGATTTTGTTAGTTTGATATAACTGCACAAGTCTTAGTTACTTTTATTAGAGCGAACCGCTACACCGCAGACAATTGCGGCCGCGATGTATCGACTGTCCGTGGAAAATAATGGAATAGCGTAGAAGTGCCCTTAGAAAAATCAAAAGAAACCAAACTCCGAGCTCGTTTGATGAGAGTTCTGTATGTACATTGTTTAACGAGACATTGCAATTGTCGCGGGAGAGAGCGTATTTATTCTTTCTTTACGTTTCACCGGGCGATTCTAATGATTTTAAAGGGCAGAGCTAAATGTAAAGATTCTTACCTTGCGAAGTTCCTGCCAGGTCCGGTCGTTGCAACCCGTGGCTCAATCCTGGAAATTTCGCTATCGTCACACGTAGCAACGAACGTTCTACACGAACGTGGAATCGAACAATGGCCTGTACGCAACATCGCAATAACAACGAGAGACGAGTCAAGTGGACATTTTTGGGATCGCGACTCACAATGAAACTGTTACCATCGCAGCCCAAACTCTAGGCAAACCTAAGTCCCGAGTCACGCGAGCGTTGGCCCAACGGACGTTACGACGCACAGGTTGGACGCCGCGTCGTACGACGTTCGCACGACCACGGATCTAAGATTGCATTTCTAGCATTGACTAAGCAATTCGGGCAAAGTCCGGAATTCTTTTAAACATTGGACTTTGTCTTGGCGCGCGACTAAACAATCCGCGGAGTGCCAACCAGTGGTATCTGCGGATACCCAAACTAAAATGAGAATTTTTATTACATATTCTCAGGATACTTAATGTTGCATTAAGTCTCGCAAAAGGATTTCCGAATTTGATTAAATTACTTGTAGAATGCTCTTGGTCCATAGACGATCTTAGGTTTGCGTACGATTATGGCTTTCACGGTAACAGAACATTCCTGTTTGATGGAACTCCATTTCGATAAAATTGCGGTTACCGGCTCGTACGCGTAATAAAGCGTCGATAAACGCTGGTAGTTATTCGTTTATTTTCAAAAGTTTCGAACTTTGAAAACTAGGAAGGACAAGTCGCTCGGGAAGTTTCGTTCCGCTTTTTCGGCAGATCATTTTCGATGCTGCGCAGTTCGTAATATTTGAGAAATTCGTAACTTCTGAAAATAGATGAACGTCCAGCTAATATTTGACAACTTTTCATGACTCGAATGAACCTAGCTAGTCCGCAAATTTCCATCGAAAGGGAGAGACATCTGGTTTGAATGTTTCATTATCAGCTATACCAAAAATAGAAAACTTAAAGAAAAGCAATAATTGAGGGAAGAGGCTGAACGCTATATCGTGTACACGTTTCTACGCGGAATATGAAAATAACAACATTATTTATAATAAATATAATAACAGTAGTAATCGATAGAAAAGTACGAGAGTGCTCGATACTTCAAACTCGATACATCAAAAAATCAATATAATCAAAGACCTATTTCAGTATACTGAAAACAACAGATACCAGTTCAATATTCCCAAATTTGATTTTAACCCTAAAACGATCACAAAAAATTTACCGATGAAACCTCGTTACGGTCCACACCAGTAAGAGTCCAAACAATCAAACCTCCGCAACAAATCGGTCTCCTGGCTAACGGTAATCACAATCAACGTACGATCAAAAACCGAAATCTGAGTAGCGTGCTCGCCTAATCCCTCGATTGATCGCAACAAAAACAACGTTGTGAAAATCAACGAACGAAATGACGCCCATACAAAATGAATGTGCACAACGGAAGGATTGGTCAATGCGTACAGGCCCACTGTGAACTTCAAACGACCGCGTACCTGAGAGTGGTGTATGATCCGTGGTGAGTGCCGCCATACTGAAATTAAAGCTTCCAGGTGTCGGCGGGAAGAGTTTGCTTTCCGTAAGAAAATTCGGCGTGGACGTCTGTTCGGATTCTGGCTCGTGCTCGTTACTGCTCGCCGATGCGGGTGGCCTATCCGACGCCGCTGCTCCGGAGTCCGAGGAATCCTCGTTGTTGCCGCCATTCCCGCCGCCGTTGCCACCTGTCAGCTCGAGCGGCTCGCACTTTATGTTGTCTTCCAGGGGGCTGTTCTCCTCGTGTACGCCGTTACCCTCGACCTTGCTCGACAGATGGTTGTTCTTCACCATCGAGAAGTCCGTGGGCGTCGCGTCGTTGTTGTTGAGCGGTGGCGATGGTACCCTCGGTCTCTTCGCGGATTCATCGTGCGGGTCCGGCGTTCGTCTCTCGTTCCTACGTATCTGCGCTCTACGGAGGAGCTGCTGCACGGTGGTCGGCGTCGGTGTCACGGGCGTCGGCGGGGACCCACCGCGGGGAAAACTTTCTTCCGATTTTTCGTGGAAGGGTAGGTGATTACCACCGGCGGCCAACGCGCGGACGTGGGAGAGCTGGACAGTGGTGAAAAAAAGAAAGTAAACCGTCAAATGGGAGCCTCGTTGCATCTCTTTGTTTGTTTGTTTGTTTGTTGTTGTTGTTTTTGTTATATGTATCTCGCGTATGTACCCGGTTACATGGTTAACGCGTGTTCTCGATAAAACGTATTCCCCGTGATTGCTGATTTACTATTTGTAATATTCCCCGGTTATCTTTGTTTGCTTGACCTATGACAATTATGGATCGGAATCAAGATGGATATATATTGTGCAGCGAGATAAGGCGCGCTCTTTAGTTAAAAGTCACGTCTATCAAAGATAACATGTTTAGTATAATCAATTAGCGAGGTGTGCGTGGCAACTCGATATTACATACACGATATACGTACGTACAATACCAAACTGGGCACCGTGTTTGGGCGAAATAAATGTATCGTGCGGTGGACGGTATTGAAACGAAAAAAAAAATAAATAAAAATAAAATAAAAAGAGAGATAGAGAGCTCACCTCATCCCTATCCGATTGGTCTGCCTGTTGCGTGAGCCCCGATACCCTGAGGACTTCGGCAGTTTTCAAAAAACTGCTAAGGGAACGCTGATGCACGTTAACTTCCCCATGATAGATGAACTCCACTAGAGCGTGCAAGTCACTGAATGCTACGTCCTGGAGTACTATCACCGGGTGTTTACACGGTGTGCTCTGGAATCGAAGAAGGGGAGAGCACGTTCTCGTATTAGTCAAATATTGATGGTGCACTCGGTATTATACGTACAATGGCGAGCACAGAAATAGAAAAACATTTTTCTTCTTATTTTTTTTCGTTCTTGGAACAGAACGCGAGGTTGTGTCATTTTCTTTCTTTTCCTAATTCAAACGTCACATAAATACGGTAACGAACGATATGCTCTCGAACGTAACACTAGTTTTTAACGAAATAAGAATGCAGAGAAAATATTGGATGTTTTCGAACTATTAGATCAAAATTTGTAGAGTTTTAAACATGTCCATTGAAATAATTGTTAAAAGCTATTGTATCTCGTTATGTTGTAGATTCGTTCGTATCTATACGATTAGGTGTCCAGAGTGACCCGCGTTTTCAAGATTAAATTGTACACTGGTAAACGTTTATGACGGCTCGGTTGTAATATTTTTTTTAAACATCACGTAACTCGGAATCGAAACATTTTTGAATCTACTCTTTACACGTTTCTCATTCTTAAAGCGAGTTTTAAAAATTCGATTAAATCTTTCAAGGACACCCTGTATATAAACATTCCATCCGTGTACTCGCCACTATACTTTTACCATTAAGTTCTTGAACTTACTAACGCTCAATTTCGAAATCGACTCTCAATTCACATGACCAAAGTTGCATCGCTTTAATAGCGAATACGAATGATGAATTTTAATTTAATTTCTCATGTTTGGAGAATAAGCAAACGAGTCTCGATTCGTTAATTAAGAAACGGAGCGATAATAAAATAGGACGCGGGTATTTAAACTGGGGTATCTTACCTTGAGCAATTCTCTAAAGTAGGAACTGCAAGCGGAAAGTACAACGCGGTGTGCTTTGAGGCTTTTGCCATCGCAGGCCAATGTGACGTCTACAAAATCCTCATCGTCCCTCAAGTTTTCAAATGCTGACGTTATACTGCTTTGGTAATTGTTCCATCGCAGACAAAAGTGTTGCGTATCTACCATCGTTATATCTATTCACCTATAATCAGAAAATAACGCTCGCTATTATAAAGCCAAAGCTTTTATCTTATCGCTTAATAAAATATTATGCCTCGCCGATGTAAATTAAGCGACCGCTAATAGGCAGGCGTATATGTATATTTTTTATGAACCAATCAATTTTGTTGTTTCATTTTTGCGTCTCGAATTTCGCGTGCAACGCGGCCAGGAAATGAAATCAGACAGCTTAAATTTTCTAGTTGCACGATAAACCTCTGATAAGCCTGAAAACTGATAACTTTAGATAACTGTTATTTCGAAACGAGAGGAAAAAAAAGCAGGTGCAACGGCATGCAAGGCCCGAGCGAATATTATTTTGCCGATTCGCGGCTCTCCGCGTTTCCATCGGAGAATGAAAATAAAAAAAAAACACGAACACCGATCGAATTTCGAATTACTTTGCGTGGCGCGCGTAAACGGCGGTGAGGGATTATATAATGTTAATATCTGGCAGATATTTGACCAGTGTGTTTGTAATAGGTGTGGCATTAGAACAGATGTTAATTTTCTTACGCTCTCAGGCACGAAACTTATGTAACCCGCGAAATAATACGCAGATTCGTTGAATAAAAACAAAGTGGAAGTGGCGAAGGTGTACGGAACGAAACATATGTTATGAATTTTGATTGAGCGAAAGCACGACGGAACACTTTTTTTTTTCTCTCGACGCTCCGATAACTACGAAAGTTTCGCGCAAAATTACAAACTCGAAGCGTCGTTACGGTTGCTAGTAGAGAAATTAAAAGTATCTCCGCGATTCATTAGAATGAGTCTATATATAATGTTTCGAGAAACGTGTACATGTGTGTGTTAATGTATCAGAAACAGAGAGAGAGAGAGAGAGAGAGAGAGAGAGAGAGAGAGAGAGAAAGAGAGAGACCGACAGATAGATAGATAGAGATAGAGAGCGTAGTGTATTGAATTTGAAGCACCGGTTGAATTTCTAACGAATAAAAATGAAAGATTGCGCGGGGTAAAGATAGAAGAATTACACTACTTTTTTTTCTGTTCCACCATACAAGAAAATTAGGTCGTCAAGCTGGAGTCAAGCCAGAGCGTACGATTAAATAATTCTCTCCGCTACTTATAAAAGCGCAAGCATTAAATGTATGCTGATAGTGTTATCTTAGCAAAATGATAAAAAAAAATCTTCAAACAAATTTACAGTGCTCATTCCTTGCATAAACGTGGTGGTGTATCATGGACAAAAGCTCGGTTATATATGTATACGGGCGTACACGCGTATACATATAATGGAATAACGATTGCCGATTGCTTTTTTATATTCTGCAACGTGTTATATGATTCGAAACTACACACCGATACCCGGGCACTATTTTATAACATTACCGCGATAACTATATCGCTGACTCGAAACGTATTTTTACGCTGCTTAAATCAACACCTCGGCTGAGAGCGTAATTGAAAGAGAAACGAGTGACAGCCGTGAAACAAAAATCGTAAATATATTTATTCCATTACTTTGTATACGCTCGGGGCATTATCGCGTGCATTACAAAAAAAAGGAAAGAAAGAGAAGTTCGATACTCGTTTATCATAAGTCCGCAATACGAAAAGTATTTTCAGAGTTTTTAAGTTTGCTATCGCATTCGGCTAAATGTACGTGTGTGTCTCGAGCTCGAGATAAGTTTGGCAGTCCCGTGGAAATCTCGAACGTCTCGATAGTAAGGAGAATCGACGTAGACACTGATCTCGGAGAAAAATACGACTGGAAATGTGTGCAAAGATGATTTTTCACCGAACGAGATTTTCACGTGACACGGGACAGCCAACGGCCGAGATTTCCGGCAGCGAGTTTTTATTTATTTGTTTTGTTTTTTCTTACAAAGTACAAATTAGAACGCTACGCACACTTTTCGAAAATGCTGGCGGTAAGACGCACATCACAAAACAAGATATCTGCTTTAGACACCACGGCCTTACGGATACGATACCTTTTCCTTTACTATACCGCGGCTAAATAGCTCTTTACGTATTTCGAAATTCGTTCTTTTTTTTCTTTTTCTTTTTCTAAGGCACATTCACCGCACTATCCGGAGAGGAATCACAGTTCGGGAGAAGTGGTAGATGCGTTATCGCGAAAGCACACCTATCACTCGTCATGCCGCGTAAGCTAATGACCGAAACAATGAACTGAATTGAAACGCTCTTGCGTTTTATCTCCACAACGCCACCTCGCAAAAATGTGCGCACTTCACAAGTCCGCGAAAAAGTCCCCTACACTCGGGCAGTAGTGCTGCCTCGTACAGGAAAGTCATTCTCCGGGGGGAGGGGCGGAGGTGACGGGTGACGGCGGGGACAGGAGGAGGAGGAGCAGGAGAGGAGGGCGACACCGATCTCTCGATCTTACGTACGTCCGGTATTCGGCAAACAAGATCCTCGGTACGATCGGCAAAAATCCCGACTTCCGATCGAACGAAGACCGACCAAGATTCACCGGGTTCACGATCGAGCGTACGATACAGCAGAGAACGATCGGCGCGAGGTATGAAATCTCCGCTTGACAAGAATAATCGACGGATTTAATCTCGATCGAGATCGCGGCACGTCCGAACGGCTGAGTGGAAGAAAAAAAAAAGAAGCGGAAGAGCCGCGACAGACGATTCACTCGCAACAATGTAGATGCACGCACGCCGATCGTGTCGCGGGACGATCGAAATCGACGAATAAACGTCGTGCACTTTTCCTATTCGTCGACGGTGATTTACTTTACATTTATCTCCCTCCCCCCACCCCCCTCACCCCCTCTCACTCACTCTCTTTCACCGTCCTCGTAGAAGGATCACATGTGGTTACACGGTAGAGACGGGGGGGAGTACGAGGAGTCCGCGATCGACGGGAAATCGGAAGAGCCACGCGAGTAAGCACAGTAAGCAGTTCGAAAACCGGAAACGCACACTCGATTCTCACTCGGAGAGCACACCTTGGGCACCTCTAGTCAGTCTCTCTCGTCAGTGGAAACACACACTCTCTCTCACTCTCTCTCTACCTATCTTTCGCTATCTATATCTATCGAACTCTCTCTTCCTCTCTTTCTCCGTCACATACCGTGCGAGAACTAACCCCCGAAACGTCACGTCACGACTGTGCAGCTGCTTCGACGACGCGGGCGTACGTCGCGGCAGCGAGGCCGCACGAAAACGTACGAAAAGCCGGCGATCGCCGGTACGTGGAGAGAGAGAGCAGAGATAGAGAAACGAAGAGAGATACGAGAGACGGCGAAAGAGGGAGCGAGGGACATAGGGGGAGCGAGAAAGACGCGTCGAAGAAAAGAGGGGCGTGAGGGGGTGGGGGCGGCGCGGGGGGAGGGCAGAGAGGGAGGAAGATCAGGAGGAAAAAAGAGAGCGGGAGGACGAGGACAGGACGAGAGACGGAATAGAAGATTCCGCGAGGAGAGGGAGAGCGAGGGAGAGTGAGATAAGACTCCGCGAGGAGAAAGAAGATGGAAGATAAACGGAGAGAAACGGCGTGCACGAGACGGGAGTTTTTGGCATGCTAGCGGGTCTCTCTTCTAGATCGATCATAGTCGCGGTGGAAAACCGGGGAAGATCGGTGCGCCGACGGTGCTCGTAGGACCGTCCGTACGCGCGTACGGACTACGTTCTATCAGGTAAGGTAACGACATTTACCTTGCGGCACCTGTCAGACGTCGCTCACGTGCGTTATCCCGTTCCTCTCTTCCCTCCCTGAATCGTACGGATCAGATCATTCTTCGGTAGCGCGGATTGCGCGCTTGCACTTGTTCTCCGTCCTATCGTTACGTTCTCGTCTTTCCCACTTTTTAATCGCTCCCGTGCCTTTCGCTTTTCGAGCTTCCCGGACGAAACACGGGGCACTGCTATTACTACCACTACCACGTATCGCGGTGGGTTTCCTCGTCAAAGAGCATCGCCGTTAACCGGCGAGCGTAGCGGCGGTCGCTGCTCGTAGCGTTAGTAGTCACGGTGGCGGATGAGACGGAGTATAGAGTAGTAGTCGTTGCCTAAAAACCAGCTACTCTTTTCTTTCTCTCTTTCTCCTGCGTCTCTCGCGCTCATACGCGCCCGGCTCGCATGCACACATGCACGTTCCGACGATCTCCGTCGTGGCGACGACGAGAGAGGAGAGGAGGAGGAGGAGGAGGAGAAGGAGGAGAGCGAAGAAGAGAGGGTTGCCGAAGAGGATAGGCCTGCGAGGCCGCGAGGGGAGAGAACTCTTCTCTCTACGTCTCTCTCTCTCTCTCCTTCTCTCTGTCGGTCGGTCGGTGATACAACGCCCAAGAGCACCGCGTCGCGTTTCTCTCTCCCTTGAAAAAAAAAGAAAGAGAGAACCTCAATCTTCTAATCTGCCGCTCGTTCTCTCCCTCCCTCGCACACTCCCGGAGCCTCCTCGTCTATCCGCACGGCTTAGGCCGCGAAATACGAAGAAAAAAAAAGCCACGCACACCGGAGGCAGGGACGGCACGTATGTACCGACGTGTGTGCACCGAGTAGCCGTCGAATACGCGGGAATTTCAAACGACAACAACGCGCGAGCGAGCAACGTACTACCGCACCACGTGTCTCTTCCACACCCGCGATTCCCGAGCAGATAAACCGCGCGCGCGAGATTACCACTGCTACTACCTCGCTCTCTTTAAACTCGCGACGGAAAAACTCTCGTTCTCTCTCCCTCTCTCTTTCTCTGTGTATTTCACTGCACGCCACGAGAGAGACAGAGCCCGCGCGGGGGGAAAGTGAAGTAACACGCGGCGAGTGGCGTGGCTGATCGCGGAATCACATCAGCAGCCGTTGACACCGGCGAACAAAGTCACTGTCACGGCGGCGCAACACGTTCGCCACGGCGAAGAAGAGGGTTGCCGGTGGCGAGTCCTCGATACGTGCGCGCGCGAGAGGGGGAGAGAGAGAGCGAGGGCGGGATGAAATAACGAGGTGCGCGTAACGTAACGTTTAACGTGTGCCGTTTCGTTTCGTTTCCTTTCGTTTCGTTACGTTTCGTTTCGTTTCGTTTCGTGTCGTGTCGTGTCCACGGCGACACCACGAGAACCACACCGAGAGTACGGTTTGCAGCTCCCGAGCTTGGTTAGGACTACCGACAGAACGCGGGGGGGAAAACGCGCCGCCCGCCGGCCGCCGTTATTCTTTATCGGAGCATGAGACATCTGTCGTAATAAGTGCGGACTAAAAAATAGTGCGTACGCAGAGAAAGAGACGGAGAGAGCGAGGGAGCGAGAGAGCGGGAGGGAGCGAGTCGCTCGAGGGGGGAAATGGGAGTTGAAGAGAGAAGAGAGAGCCGATGATTCAAATGGTGGGGAGCTTTATGCCTGTGGCCGCATCGGCCGTTCCTCCCCTTTTACCCCTCGGCGTGCCCTGCCCAACTCTCTTTCCTCCTTCACTCTTTTCACGTTCGGCTCCCTCCCTCTCTCTCTCTCTTTCTCTTTCTCTCTCTCTCCCTCACTCTCCTCTCCTCGCCAACCCTCTTTTTCTCCCTGCGTCCCGCCAGCACTCACCCCACCCCACGGGTTTTAGCCCGCGAGACGAAAATGCGCAAAGCTAACGACTTCCAATTAAAAGCGCTGGAGCTGGAATTTTAAAGGCGCCACCGCAAGCCTACTGCCTCTCCCCCCCTCTCGCTCTCTCCCACCCTCCCTCACTCTCTCGATGCGCGTAACGCGCGTTTGGATTATCGGGCGATAGACTCGCGACGCACGATTATCCGCGGTTACTCGAGAGACGCCCGGTTATCGCGGCCAATGGTACTCGAAACGGCGAATCTCGAGATTCGGCGGTCGTTCGCGACGACGGCAAACGACGACGCGATCTCGTTTCCCCGTTTTTACGGGGTACCCGAGTCGTTCCTTCGATCGACGGACATTCGGCGCTGATTCGAGCGTTACACTCCCATATATATGGCCGTGTGCACGGGGCGTATTTAAAACCAACCCGTTCAACGGCCTAACTATCCATCTATCTGCCAGTCGGCCTGTCTCGCGATAGCTTTTCTACCATCCTGCTCCTGCTAAGCTCGCGCCCGCAGCTACTACCCCCTCCGCGCCGTGGCTGTAGGCGACCCCACTCGATTCGCCCCTCAAAAAATCATTACGCCCTTCCGCGGGCTGCGCATGAACGCGGTTTTAATTCGCTACTAGAAAAGTAAAATGTAAACGGCGGTGGGCGCGGGGGGGGGCGAGGGGCACGCCGGATGGCGAATGGGAGTTGGTGCGGGCTTAGGAAGGGCGAGGGTGCGAGGGAGAAAGAGGGTGGGAACGGGAGGGGCGGGAGGGAGAGCGGGAGAGAGACGGAGTTTCGCGGACGCAGTCGAGGATGAGGAGGACGAGGACGAGGAATGCGACGACTGCGAGAGCGGCGACGTAGGACAGATCCTTTTTCCTCCGACGCGACAGGAAGAGGAGGCACCGGGAGGGAGAGGACCGTTGAGGGGTGCGACGTTGAGGAGGGGGTGGGGGGGGGGAGGGAGGGAGGCGAGAGGAGGATTCGCTGCTCCCCTACTTCTCTAGGGGTTCCATTGTAATATTTATTGATTGGATTCCTAGGAGCCAAAGCTGAGGGCTGTGGCACCTATAACTTCGGGCTAGATTGTCTAGAAATGCTCCGGCTGCGGTACGAGCGACGGATTTCCCTCGATTTCAATGTTCCTCTCCGTCGCGACGCGGCGCGAAGGAACGTAACCGTTGACCTTGGTCAAATAATTCACGGCAAATAGCCTTGGGCGAGACGCAGCTCGACGAGCTGCGAAATCGAAACTGAGGATCCTCGAAACGTGAAACCGACTGTTTCGGAGTTGCCCTACATATTTTACGAACGACGGGAAACTGGGCTAACGCGTCGCGATGCTAGCGAGTTACAGCCAATTGTCCGACGCTGAAATCGTTTTTCATATATTGTTGAAAGATGAGAGGAATTTTTGAAAAATTCTCGTCACGCGCGTAATTATTCGTTTCGAAGCGAGGCTTACGATTAGCGAGCTTTGGGGCATTGGAAAAGCACAAATTTCTTCTGTCTCGCGGTACAGAGTTTACGGGTATTTATTTTTTAGAAACCCAGCGTCGGAAACTCGGACGAACTGCCTCTAAATCTTTGATAGTCCACGATGCATTCCAAATTCGTTTACAATATTAACGCGAGTGTTTTATAAATACGAGCAATTGTTACGTCGTCGCACAATCGATTCGAACGATCTAGAAAGGTTGAGCCCTTCGCTGCGCCACCGTCCAACTTGCCTCGAATTGAACAATATTAGCAGAAGCATTTCGCGAAACGCGAACAATCGTAACTCGTGTGTGGTACACCGGATTAATGCGATCGCACTACGATCGAACGATCGAACGTTCTGGAATGGTTAAGCGTTTAACTCCGTCACCGTCCAACTTCCTTCGAGTTAAACTACCGCGTTAACTACAATATTTCGCGAAGCACGAAAGATCGCAACAGGCGCGTGAAGAATAGTAAATTACACCGTTAACAGCAATATTTCGAAAAATACGAACAGCCGCGATGTGCATGTCGAAAGTGTAAGCTACAGTGTTAACCACGGTATTTTGAAAAATAGAAACAATAGCAACACGCGCATGGAAAGTCATAGATTACAACGTCAACGAGAATATTTCCCGAAATACGAACAGCCGCGGTATGTACGTGGGAAACGTAAGCTACGCACAACGTTAACGACAGTATTTTACAAAATACGATTACACGTAACATGTGCGTGACAAATTATAAACTTACAACGCGGAGGACAACATTTCGCAAAGTACCAACAGTCGGGACACGTGCTTGGCAAATTATAAACTACAACGTTAATGACAATACTTCGCGAAATACCAGCAGTTGCAACGCGGGCGGGGGGAAATTACAACCTGCTCCGTTAACGACTGTATTTTGCAAAATACGGACAGTAGCGGCGCGTGCGGGTCAAATTAAATCGACAGTGGCGTTCCTACGATCGAATGACCGTGCGATCTAGGAAGGGTTTAGCCCTTAACCGCGTCGCCGTCCCCATTCAACGATGTTCCATTGAGACACAGAAATACACCGAGGCGGCTTTTATTTTCCATCCCCCCCCTCCCCATGTATCGGTGGACGATGCACATCGAGCACGTTTCCGATGGAACGTCGATCTCTATGAGTCAGTTGCCCTTGAACGCGCATATTCAGGATACTACACGTCGCGCGTACGTTCTCTCTCCGCGTTTGTAAAATCGAGGCTATACCTGAGAAATTAATGGGCCGAGCGAGAAAGGTAAAGAGGGACGATAAACGGTAACGCGGGATACAAGATCGCTCTCGACGCATCGACATTAAAACGCATTAACGAGCGACGAGGTGTACGCGAATTAAATGGAGAAATTTTTGAGCGGACGACCCTGCGCCCGAGCGTACGCGTACGAGCGTCTGCGAATGTGTTGAGAAAATTGCAGATGTTTCGGGTCCTCCGTTATTTTGCGCTCTCTCGCACACACAGCCTCGCGGGCTCCACCTGCGCTTGATTTGATCGCGAGATAGCGACGTGTCGAAACAATTCGTTACGCGCTCGTACCTGTATTATATACCGGAGTCGCAGGTGTACTAATGTAGAGGTGGTTGCTACCACGATGCTACTGGAACGCGGTTCTCGAACGAAGCTCATAAAAGTACTACCCAGATGAATTTTGGGAGCGTTACGAAACACTAGACTGGCGATCTTTTTTTTTATTAACCTTTCATTACCGAAATTCGCTGTACCTCGGTGGTGTTTGTATTTAATTGCGATACGCGGCGCGTGAGTAACATTGCAAAATATTATTGCAGTAATTGGTAAATGGAAGTTAGTCGTTTCTTTTCGGCAATACGTTTACGGCAGTTATATAAAACTTGGAACATTTGATCGTACAATTAAAGCGTTTGTCGGTTTTATTCGTAGAACGTATTCGTGGACTCTTATCGATCCTCGGGGACCAATCGTGTTACAATTTTTAACCGGTCTACCGAAGGATTAATTGAAAAATTGCGATTCCCTGGTATCGGATAAATCGGATTAATTCAGTGTGTTTTTAAAACGGGATTATTTTGAAAATGGAATTAATGATGCGTTGCGAAACCAAGAAAACTTTTAGCTCGTTTTCCGAGCACCTGGAAAATGCGATTATTTCTTTCAGGGAGCACGAGTAAAGGATTTAAGAGTCTTAATTGCGAAATTGAGCGTTAGTGAAATTAACTCCCGGGAGAAAGCAGGACAGAAATACGTATGTAGGTTTTTTTTGCGTTGATCTGAATATTTGAAAGAGTTCCAAGACGCGATTAGCACAAAACTGTAGAAAAACTTGGTCGTTTCGTGGAGTCCTGTAAACAAAATGTTTCCAATTTTCTAGGTTAATCAGCTCTATCTCTGAATTCTTCGTATATCTAAACTAAACTTGCTGGTGACTATATTTTGCTCATTCATTAGTCTGCTTTTTCAACTTTGTGAAACGTAACATTTCGAAAAACAAGATCGCAACGTTACATATTTATTCAACCTATTAGTTTGAACATGGGTGTCGAGCGTTGGATTGTAGAGTTTCAAAATAACTCCGTTCGCAATTAGATTTTTTTTTTCGCCGACACATTTAATTATTCGATCCAGACTCTCGGTTTTCGTGAATTCAAAATGGAGTGGCCTCACCTGGCGACGGGAGCCGCGGTTCGAGTTCAAGGCTACCTATCGCGGAACAGTGGACCAAGACATTTCTACCCCGTCACCGCCCCTACCGTCCCACCCTCTCCTTCCTTCGTCAGTTCACTCACACGCGTTGCTACCCCCCTCCTCCCGCTCCCACCATCCCACGGCACACATTTGCTCCTTCGTCGACTGTTCTCCTCTGACCTCGCACCCCCTTCCAATTTAAATAACGGGGTCTTTGAAATCATGGAGATATATAGATCTTCTCTCCTTCCAACGAGAAAGACGTTAAAACTCATAAATTCAGTGCCGAAAAAGAAAAGCCTCTATGGCTGATAATTAGTTTAACAAATGGTCATGTTCAACACACGATTAAAAATCACTTATTAAGCTAATTATTAACGCTAGATCTACCGACGATTAATGTATACCTATCTCTACCATTATTAAACCAATTTTTGTACAGTTCAAAGGTATATGCTTAAAATTATTCATATTCCCACTACCCAAAAAATAAATTTTCGTTTATATACTTAAAGATGATAAATTTGAGTACTCTTACATAAAAATTTCAAACCAGTCTAAATGACTGGTCTGGTAGTTTTAGTGTTAATTTTCCCAAATGGGAAGAGAATGTAATTTAACAAAATGAATTAATTCATTCACAAGATTCTTCATACAGTGTTTAATGTATTCCAAAAAAACACGAATCTGCCTACTTATTAATTGTCTCAATCTGGAATGGATTGTAATTGTACATTTAAAATAAAAAAAAAATCCTCTGATGGCATAGAATATTTTCTATTAATCACTTCACAATGTAGGCCTGGCGTGGTGTAATAAAAATAACGCTTCGGGAAAGCTGGAAGCGATTCCGCATTTTTAGACGTATTCCATATATTGCATCTATAACCAAGTTTTTACTGAAAAACTTCTAATCCAGAACGGATTAGCATACGACACGTTCCGGTTGTTGACCTTTAAAGGGCCAGGGTGGCCACCATTGCAGCCAGCAACAAATTGGGAGAGTTAGTTGAACGCGCAGGTTGTATGTGTGCACAAGTTTTAAGTAAAATAAATTCAACATTTCAATGGAAAAATGATGGCCCTGTAAAGAGGAAGTCGTGAAACGACTAAATCGTTAACGAGGACGGTGGTCCCTTCGACCGAGGAACCTTCTTACTTAGAAGATCTCAACCATTGAATTCGCGGAAATACTCTTTCTCGCTGAGTGAAACAGCGTCTAAAGGTTTTCTTTCGATCTCAAATTTTGACCTGATTACCTTTTCTAACAGTTAATATCTTCCCTCTTTGATACTTAACAATTTTTAACTACCATAGTTACCATACAGAAAACTCTTCCTTGGCGAATCAGTACGTTCACTCCGCCCACATGGTTTTCATGGTGACAAAATCCGAGCGCTTAGTCAGTCTTCGTCGGGCAACCGACGCGACGCCTCGATTAATTGACAGAAATTGTTACATTTCTTAAGTAGCCTCCGCGATACCATAGAGGCGTGACTAATTGTAAGTTTGCCATACACTCTATATTAAGAACTGAATCGTTACCGGTATATGATAAAGTATCAATTATTTATTAAAGTTAATCGCAAATGCATCGATACCGAGCACCGCATTATCGCTCTCCCCATCATCTGCCCTTCGAAGGGCATCCGGAAAAATAAACTCTTGTTCACGATTACCGTCGCGAAGGGAAGTCAGGCGATCCAGTCAGCCCTCGCACGCTAGAGCGCCTCTTTATAGTCTTTTTTTTTAAACCCTGACGCAACAGTTCCCAGACTTGAATTTGCAAGAACGTTAAAATCAGAAAAGAAATCAGGTAAGATCGTTAACCATTTGTTTTGCTAAACAAGGAGGTCAACGTCGATCATTCGTCATTATTCATAGCTGTTTCTTATATTCGGGGCACCGCATAGAGATCTAGTATTTTGTAGAACAATATAAAACTATATTTTTTTTCTTAATTTTTGTTACAGAATATTATAAAATAACAATTTCCCGCACTCTTCACAACTGTATCCCAGCGTTTTCCTAAGTTTTTGATGCCCTTTTTATAAAAACATACGAAGATGGTTACGCCACCGCGTCCGGGCACAAACTAACCTCAAAAACCACTATGTAAAATAACAGATTTCTTTCCGGTATCCCTAAAATCTCTTTTTATTTCCCCGCGTAACGGCGAAGACTGCGGGGATCGACATCGGTCACCGGACCGACGTTTGGCAAACGCTTCCCTAACGAATCCGCGATGGCTAATACCCTAATTACGTCTGAAAAAAAAATCCCCGAATCGGGGCGACATCGAGTGCGGACGTAAGGTCCAATTAATGAAAAAGGCTTAACGATCGCGTATCCGTGTACCAGTGGTGCCAGGCGCACAACGACCGACGCCGAAAAGTGCCCTTTTCGGCAGTTTTGAACCCCCCGAATGCTCATTAACATGGCGCACCTGCCAGTTAGCGCGCTTGCCAACAACCGCCGCATGAATTCGTCCCAATAGACAGAAACTGCAGCGATAAAGAATATCATCCTCTTTAGGCACGACCGTACATGCGTCCTAAATGCGCTCTACACACGCGACGGGTTTCGTGGGGGGTGAGAGGGCAGAATATGCGGGGTCCGTGAAGTCTCTCTCGACATGCATCGTATGTGTCCCTCCTCCCACCATCTCCCTTTTTCCTTCTTCCCCTCCAGCGTTTTCGCCCTCCCCCGCCCCTCCCTCCTCTCTTTCTCTCTCTCTCTCGACCCCTCGCGAAATCCCGCGTCGCACATCCACCGTTTCGTTCGAACCGGTACCCTTCCCCCTCCCCCTGCCCCCGCGCTCTCTCACTCTTTCGTCCCCTTCCCCCCGACCCATACCCCTTCCCCTGCATTCGCAAACATTTGGTGGCCGTTGACCTCGAGCGGGCTAATCCGCCGACAGCCAAACAACCAATTATTTCTTTTCATCGGCATCGTCGTGTACCTCGCCGATACAACGCAAAACGTGGGAATGTGTTAGGAGGCGGTGCGATACCCACCGCGCCAGGTGAGAATTGCTCGGTCAAACTCCTGCGATTCTGGGTTTTCGCGGGTCCCGGTATGCGAACCGTACCGGAGGGTCTTTGCGAATATTTCGCGGGAATTAGAATGATTTGGTTGGTTAGTGGAATTAGAGGGTCCTGGTACGTGCGCGAGGTGGCACAATGATCGGGTGTAGAGAAAAACCGTGAAAACGACGAGGCACGCGCGATTCTCGAGTGACTTTAGTTTTAATTATCGGGGTCTTTGTTTCGTAATTACGTCGTCAAATCGGGAGAGATTGCGCAAATGCCCGCGAATGTTTTAGAGAAATCATTGTGACTCGATTGAAGGAATTCAAGCGTCTGCGTAGGCACCAAGAGGATAACAATTACGCTTCGATAAAAAGAAAATAAAGCGCGAAGAAAAGTACCCGTGTCCTACTAAATTCGACGAGTATCTTCGGTAGCCATTGTTCATCGCTCGACGCACCGCCCGAGTGACAACGCTATTATTGGTTTTAATTATCGCACCTATACGTCGTTGGTTAATTATACTGTGAAATTAGGAGAAAATTGTACGAAAGACGCGCGCACGGCGAACGTGGAAAGGCCGCGCGGTTTTCCTGTCTGCCTAGTATTAGACACGCTCTACTTAAACTGCAGGCTAGGCTGTGTCTATCCGATACACTGTCGTTCTACTGCACTACTGCTATTCTAGCGATGCACTTGCACTACTGCCGCTGCGGCTGACACCTGCTCCGGGTTTTCACTAGTTCCACTCGATACTGGTAAACCCGATACGGAGCGGTGTCACTTTTATCTAAAAAAAACTTGCGTTTTCGAAGGGTTTGGGTACGTGTCGAATCCTTTTGATTCGTAAACTCTACTTCACGATTATTTTATATACGGCGCATTTCGTAAAACTGCACAATATTTGCGACAATGTTTCGTTGGATATGCGAATGACTGTGAATAAATCGTACGTCGCGAGACAGAAAAACATTGACGTTTCTATGTATCTCAATGAAAAGCACGTTTTCGTAAACTAAAAACAAGAACGCAAGGTTACGTATTGATTATACATACATGCATATATTCATTTCAATTTGTAGAAAAACTCTTGGAAATGAATTTCGGTATCGCGGTATTCGTTCTACGTAAAACATAGTAAAATATATATTGAGGATTAAATGACCTATCGCGTACAGGGTGTCCCATTTAATTTGACCACCGTTGCTTTTGACGACGCGCAAGAACGTTAATTGAAAGCAAAGAAGATATATTGCTATTCAATTTCAATGGAACACTCTGTGCGCACACCGTTTCAAAAAAAAAATTCTTTGACAAAAGAACGAACGATCTGTATTATTCGTAAAGCTTATCGCGTAACGTCCTCAAAAACACTTAATTAAATTAAAAATAAATTTACACAAGCTCCGCGTCAAAAGAAAAGAGAACCTGGTGGCCTAAACGTTATCTAACTCTCTTTTTAATGCCCAGACAAACTTTTGCAGACGATTCTTATCGCCCGCACGCATAATTATTTCGAATCGCGAGCTCAATCGAATCTCTGGATCCGAGTTATACAAGTCGTAAACGATTCGCTGCATCCGAATGTGGTAATAGATTTAAACATCGCCTGTCCTGCATATACGGAAAATGCATTGAAAGGGACATCTAAAAATACGAGAGGACGCGCATATTAAATATCGGCGTTATTCAGGTTAGACCTAGACTTCTGAGGGACGGTCGTATCAATTTCCCAGTGCAGAGATAGATTAATTAATCACGTAAAATTTGTGTTTGAACTGCTTTACTTTATCCACTGTCCCCGGCTCTTGCGTCGCTGACCCACTTTCCAGCGTTGCCCGCGCGATTAATTGAGACACGCTGATCCACGAATATTTCCGTCGACGCTTAAAAATACGGAAAATGGGTCAGCGGACTATATTTTTAATTGTATCGCAGACACCGACGTAGACGTTGCATATCCATACGCGACGGGTTCCCATGGGGCGATGCGCGCACATTTTTGCAAAGCTCCGTGTAATGGTCCACGGAATTACAATGGAACTCTCTACCGACACTTTGACCATTTTTACTCGTTCACGATATTTCTGGGCCAATGGGAGATCGATCTGTCGCGCGGGGAACGAGGTGGAGCGTCTTCGACGCGAAAGGTCACCGGAGAGAAGACGCTCGGATAAAACGGACCTACCGAGTCGAGTCATTCTTGCACCTTAGACGGACCGTTATTTTTCAAGGCAACGGCGTCTATTGAGATTTGCATAAAGGGGGCGGGTGGGGGGGGGGGGGGGGAGAGGAACGCAAAAATTTTTCTCAAGCAGCCTCGTATCTGACGCGAGCTCGTGCCACCGTTGTCCTGACCGCGTAATAATAGTGGTGTTACTTACGTGCACGCTCACGTACGGGCGCGACATTATTTTTTTGTCCCCCCTCCCCCCCATTGGCGCGGGTGCGCGACGCGAGCCCGTGCACATGTGCGTGTGATACGCACGAAACAAAGAACCAACGAAAGAACCGCATGTCCGCTAGCATAAATACTCGCTCGCATAAATACCCGCTCGCCTATACGTACGTATAACCCCGTCGAAGTAACTTCGACGTTGCTTCTGGGACATGATTCGTCATGATCAGCTGGCACCGGAATTTTTAAAGCGGCCGAACCGAAGGCCCATTGTTTCCCTCTAATTCGGCAGGCGGTCAGTTACAATACGCGTTCGTACACTGTTGCTCTAATGATATGCGCTACCTACTAATTAATCGGAATTCGATGCGGCATCCGGTGTGCGTTGCGCGCAAAGAATTCCCGTCCGCGAAAATGTCGAGAATTCAATCGTAATTGCGCTCTATATCGACTTTCGACTGCGAAACAATATTATTCGAGCGCGCACTTACGTCCGCGTGTCGCGAATACTCTTTTTGTTCTTTTTTTTTTTTACCCCTCCACCGAGCACCGTCGAAATAGCTTTCGGGATGGATCCACGGTTAAATGTGTTCGGGCTAACGAGATTGAAAAATTCACCGTCGGTTTATCGTTTATCGAATATCACCACTCGGACCGAGGGTTCAAAGGTAACGCTTTGCCATTTTGGAATTTGATCCTTTTTTTTTGTTGCTGCCGGGACAAATCGATCGTATACGCGGGACGGTTGCAATTCATTCCGTAGTCAGACCGTCGATGCAACGCTGAAATTGCATCAAGGATGATCTTGTTCCTCCCTTTTGTTTCTTTTTTTTTTCTTCCCGCCCGATTATTCCTTTCGGCATGCTAATGTTCGTTCATGGCGGTTGGCGCGAATCAACGCGTGCATTCTCGGACGCATTATACAGGGTGGGATGGAGGTTGTGGTGGAATCGGAATGGAGATTCTACTCGTGAAATATTCAATGGAAACTACGGATACATTTTATTCCGCGGAAGACTGCGTTCTCGAGATGAGGAACGTAGAAATTCGGTATCGAATTTGGAAATTCGGACTTCCGTGTAAATAATCGTTTTTTTAATTATATTAAGCATGGAGCAGTTGAAATTAAATTAATGGTAATTGTATTTGGCTTTAGGATATACAAAATCCGATACACGATATCGCGCGTAAATTAAAAATCTTTCTACGCTCACCACATTTTACTAGCATATACGATTTATAAATTAACTATAGCAATTAATTAAAATGTCGAGTAGAAATTTCGGTGCCACGTAGACTGTGCGAACTAAGTACTTCACATGCCATATTTTATTTCAAATAACTGCATAAAACCTAGTTTTCTCCGTTTGTTCAAAGTTATGTCCGAAATACACGATGTATAAGTGGGTTTTTTTGCTTACTATAAATTTGACAGCTGATAGCGAACGCCACAAGTAATTTTAATACGAGCAATCAGTTTCTGCAGTGTCACGACTTAACGCGTCCTTAAAAAACCCGAAACTGAAAATACTGCAAATGATGAAATAATTAGAAACTCGCAGCACGTTTATCTGATGCAAAAATAACTTTATGCAACTTCTGTTACATTTACTTGGCGATAAAATAAGTTCTGAAGTCTGCGGGTTTCTAGAATTTTTCCGATTAACCTGTCGCAAGTAAAATCGGCGAGAGAGAAATTAAAAATTCCAAGTATGAGATATTCAATTTCTTCCTCAGGTTTTCTTTTGTTTCCAAGTGGGTGTTAAGTATCCGCGATTCGAAGATCGCATCTTCCTATACGTCAACGAGAGTGACATCACAAACGATAAATAAATTCCCAAAGTAAACGCGTTAATGGAATTTACACACGCAAACGCGACAGAAAATAATGATCTATGGCGTGATCTGCCAAGTTATGTCTTAATCGAGTGCACGCGTGTTGGTATATTTGTTTAATTCACCTTCCTCACAAACTACGCCTCGTAGGAGATAATTTAATTCTTGCATGTCAATTTAATTTCGTAGAAAAAGCGCATCTCTCCTTTACCGTATCAATATTTCTTTTCCACCCAGTATATCCCCGAATGTCTCACCAGTACCTCTCATAATAGCCCAGTGTTTCTCTGTAATACACAATGCCTCGAGACTGGACGGAGCTACGCGATGAATTCCAATGAGCGGCTTGCAAAATGCATATTTGCCTAGCAGCAGAATTCGAACGCGATAAGCTTTGCGCGGCATTGCGGGAGATACGTTAAACCGCTTCGAAATCGAGCGCACGTGAATTTTCAATTAGTACCAACGATCTCCCTTTCGATATCTAATCTGTCGTCCCTGCGCGAAAATTACGAACTGTCCGCTGTAATAGCTGTTCACTGGTCCCGACCCGGTAGATCGATCGCTCGATCGTTAAATTGGCGAATCGGCGAAATTGAGCGTTTCCTGGTGACGATCGTAAATTCGCAAACAACGCTGCGCAGTTAAATCCACGGCGAAGTTATTCTAGCATCCGCTTCGCCTAAATAACGTATTCAAGCCGGGGTCTAATTTCACAGATAACGCGGCCGTCGCGTAATCTAGTTACTAGGCGTCTAATCTAATCGGTCGATTCGGATTATGTGCATGCATACCTGCACACAGAGACGTCGTACGTGAGACGAATCGCGCGTGTGCGTGGCGGGTACTCCCGCGCCGTCGAAGCGAAAAATTTAACTAGCCGTTAAAACGATCGTGACCCGTCGGACGGTCACGACGATCTTCGGAATTCATTAAAATTTCATTAGAGTCCGATTGATTTTCTAAATCGATCGCTAACCGTCATCGATCTCGGGGGACCCTGTAGGTTTGAATGATAGAGCGCGAGGTAATGTTTCTGAATTAATTATAGGCGAACGGATAATCGTTCACGGTTTTGCGTGTGAATGCTGTTTACCGGTATATCGAAGCGTGCAGCTAAATTTTATGATTATTAATAATCAAGGTGAAAGTCATTAGATACCAGTATTAAGCGGATACCTAAAACAGGTACTAAATAATGTGCGTCTCGGGGTTTATCACGAGTCCAATCTGTTTGATTAACCGATCTCGAAATTTTGTATACACAGCGCTTAAACTACAATATTTCGTAGATTAAAATTGAGAAATGGGAATATAAAAATTTGAGTACGGTCTGGCAACGAGATAATGGTAAAGAAAACTTTGCAAATTAATTTCGGGAGGCGGGGATAAATGTCTAAAGTCTTCCAAACAGGTCTGCTAACGCTTTAAAATGTAAAATAAAATTTTTTATTTCAAATATTATAAGTGTAATTAAGGTACGAGTCATTAAAGCAAACTGGGAAACATTGCACACTTTTTAATTCAGCATTTTAAAAGTTTTTAGATATTTATCTTGAAGATACGTTATTCTGCAGACTGTACCTGAAAGCAAGAACAAAAAAAATTCCATTCCAAAATAGCGGCAGAAAAATGTAATTACCACATTTGTTTCTAGAAAATACCCATCATTTGTAACAGGCCGATTCCCGAAGTAATTTCAGTACAATATTTTTCCGAGCCCGACTCGATGTATAATTAATGAAAAACAACTCGTGTAAATTTCCAATTAGTAAGTAGAATAACTTCCGCGTTATGAAAAATGGTGTTCTCAATAAAACTCGAAAAATCGGCTCCTCGAAAATTTGAAAACTTCCTGGGAACGAAGAAAAAAAAGGAGTGACGTAACGTAATTCCGTATTGCGTTCGATTCAATGTTAAATCGCATTTCGCTTCGCTTCCGGCTCACGATGCCGTAATTTAACGCAGCCAAACTCACGATTATCTATTTACTTTCGTCTGAGCTGCGAGATAAATTGGAAGGCCATTGATCTCTCGATCGTTAACTACATCGATGTAACGCAGTAATTACACCGAAAGGTGGGACGAGAAAGGATCGTTCCAGGAGTAAACGACGACGCGAGTCTCGACGGCTCTTTCGTGGGATGTAGTAGTTCCGCAGGAACTCGAGGAGAGAAAACGGGAGAAGCGGGTAGAGGAGGAGAAAGGGAGAAATAACGGGTGTGAGAAGCAGTGCCCTCCGCCGTTCAAGGAGAACGAACCGTTATCGGATATATACCCCTTTCCACGTACACAGGTGCCACTGAGAAAATCGAGAACGCGCCGATGCCAGAGATCGCCTGGAAATTCGATGACAATATAATTTCATAGTAAACCGATTAGGGCTCAACGTCTGTTTCGCAGGAGATTGCTGCCATTCGCGAGATAAATTAATTAGAGTTTTTGGCAGCCACGGCGACGCTAGGGGCGTGTAGTACTTTTTTTAAAATAGTTTTTGGGAAAGGGTGGATTTTTGTGGACAATGATGTTTGATATCTTTTCGAGAAAATGCAAATGTCAGAGGTTCTTGCCCGTGAGAGAATACTTGTGTAAGAATTAAAATATTTCTGCCACGTGATATTTATTTTGGAAGGTATTCTTCAGTTTTCATTTTGCAACGTAAAGTTTTACTACGGTAAGTATCGTTTCTGTGGACATTTTTTATATGGATTTCTACTGAAATTTATGTCAGACCCTGTTCGTTTCACGACGCTAAACAATTCGAACTAATTCCTCTATAATAGAAGATTCAATCAAAATTTATTATAAATCTAAATAATCTAAAGAAGGAATAATGAATTATAGAGAAGTTTTGCGGAACACAAAAGTTATGGATAAATTCGCAATACTAGTACGGTTAACAAAGATTTTTTGTGAGAATCGAAATAAATACATATCTAGAGTAGCTTTATATGTATGTATACAGAAAGGAAAACTCTTTTATCTTTCTTGCCACATAAAATCTGTCTACATTTATATTATCGTTTCCCCCACATTGTTTTAATACACAGCGATTCCAGTTAATTTCGTACTAGCACGATGTTTGGCAAGAATTTACGTACGCGTCAATTGCGTACAGACTGGCTGGCAAAACTGAAACACAGAAATTCTTCGAACGCGCTACTACGCGCGTACTCGTGTCTTCATCTTCGTAAACATTTTCGACGTGGCTTCTAACGTCACGGGATTGCTCGGAATTTCCGCGTATCGCGAGCCGAGTCGAGCTTCCCTTACGCGGATAAAAAGAAACGAGGCCGAATTGCGAGCGATGCGCGGCGTGTATTGTAGAAACACAAGACACGTTTTGCAACGACGAATTTCTTTCCCGGTATTATTGTTTTGCGAATAAACCCGGCCCGTCGCACGTAGATTACTTCAGTCCGGCGAAAGTGTGTCGTTAGATTCGGCGAAAAATAAACTCGTCGAAGCGCGGAACCGTGTCGAAACGGCACGTCGACGATAAACCAGGCATTTTCGCCGACTCATCGACGCGTCTTTTTCGGCGTGGTCGAGCGTCGCTTAAAAATGGCATCGGCGGCGATGCACTCGTTGGCCGGTTACCGAAAAAAACGATCCGATGCCCGTTCGCGGGGACGGCGACGATTGTTGAAAGGCGGTTGGCGATGGGTCGAGAGCAAAACGTGGGTCCTTCTCTCGTATTTTGCGTCGTACACGAGTTTTGCACACACTTGCACCGGGAGCGTGCACGTACGCCGGAGCACCTGGGCATCTATGCGTCATTGTGAACGATAAAAAAAAGCCGTAAGGCTGCCATAACGCAAGGAGAACGTCGACAAACAGCGGCTCGACTAGTAAGGCTGGTTTGTCTTTTCCCTCTTTTCTACGGCCACGCTCGCACACAGCGTGTCTCAATGCCGATCATCGTCTCCGTACACTTTTATTTCCGAGGCTTTACGAGCGTATACTCTCTGCCTCTCTCTCTCTCTCTCTCTCTCTCGCTCTCTCTCGCTCTCTCTAACCGTGCGTCCCCGCGTATACTATTTTGCGATCTTGTCGTAGAAAGGGAAAGATCGTAATGTTCTCAACCGCGACGCGTTTGCTCGAGCACAATTGTTAATCCTATCGCGGGGATGGAAAGAAATTTCTAATTGTAAGTTTCTAACGGCCTCGAGAGTAACGCATTGTTTTACCTTGTCGCGGGGATCTAAGGAACCACTGTATTCCACTACTCTCGCGATACTACTTTACGATATCTTCGCTCTCATGCAATTCTTATATCCCTCCCAGTGTCGTATAAAAAAAAGCTTTTTCAAGTATACATGCGCTGTTTTTGATCATCGTAGGAAAAAATAGCAAGTTTTTTAATCATGACCCATCTCTCCTCTCGCAATTATTCTCCCAGAGACATACAATAAAAATACCACGATTTCATAATCCGCAATTCTAACTTTTAAAAATCCACCTAGTTCGCTACGTAAGAGTAAAACGTTTCTAGCCACGACGAGTGTCTAATTGTCAATTCCGTCGCGGCGATCTGAAGAGAGACAGACGAAAAGCGAGACATATATCCTTTCGCGAGGACAATCGCGGCTTAGTAGACGACCGTGTCGGGGCTTCAAGGCTCCTGGAACTCTGCTCCAAACTCACGTTCAAGGATCGGCTTCGCACAGAGAGGAATTTTTATTACCGCGGACACGCAGTACGCGGCCGCCCGTCGTCCCGCCGAGCAACATCGGGCGCGCGTGCGCTACGCGTATCATACTACTCGTTGCAAAACCCGCTGAATTTTTCGAGAGCGAAGCGCGCGCAAAAGCATCGTCATCGGTACGCGCTTTTTTATTTTTTGCCCTCTGCTCACAGACAACCCCCCCTCCCTCCTCTTCCCGCCCGCTCGTCATGCCGCCACCGCCAACACCCGCCCCGGCGCCCCCCCTGACTCTCCTACCCCCAACCCGGGGTCTTCCCCTTTTTTCTCTCTCGTTCGTACGTTCGGTATCGCGAGAATCTATTTATACCTAGTCGGTCGGTGTTTTCAACTTGCAGCGGCACCGTGTAACAAACGTGCGTCGCTCGTAAAAATAGGGGACCTGCACGATACGTTGCACGTCAGAGAGCGAGCGAGCGAGGGAGAGAGAGAGAGAGAAAGACGGGGGGAGGGGGGCGCGAGCGAGAAGGAAGAACGAGAGGGTAAAGAGTAGAAGAGAGAAAGGGAGAATGAATTCGTAAAGCGTCCGGAAGGAGTCGTTCGCGGGGTCAAACTGACCACACCTCGAGAAACCGTTTCGAAAGATGGAAAAAGAAGACGAAGAAGAAGGGACACGAGGAAGGATTAAAATCGTGATCGCCGAGCGGAATCGACGTAACGCGTCGAAACCGATTTCTACAATATTATGCCCGGCAGTCCGTGGTAACCTTGCGGGACAGCGCAATTTCCTCGTACAAGTTTATTTTCGTCGGTTTTTCCTAAATCCGGAGGTGCAAAACAAACTCCCTGTCTCTCGCGGCGCGGGCAATAAAACGACTCTTCGTTCTCGATCCTCGGCAAACGCGATTTCCGCTAATTCAATCTTCTACGCCACGTGAATCTCTGTCTCCCTCTCCCCCCCCCCCCCCCCTCACTCCTGCACCGCGCGTCATTCTCGCTCTCTCTTTCTCTCTTTACCGTCTATGATCGTCCTTTTTACGCGGCAATGGAATTTTTCGTGAATGAATCGTGAGAGGAAGCGAGAGAGCCGTCGCGTCGTCGCGCGGCTAGAAAAACCGGGCAAAAAACGGCGGGCAGAAAACGAGAGTGAAGGAGGAGAGAGAAAACGAGACCGAAAGAGAGGCAGAGAGAGAGAGAGAGAGAGAGAGAGTGAGTGAGTGTGAGCTTGAGAGGTAGGGGGGGAGGAGGTCGAGCTTAACGTACACACGGCGTTGGTAGCACGCGGCCTGGAGCGCCGCGGCGACAAAAGGATCGAGAGTTCTCGCAGACGGATTACGTCATTTCCCAGCCAGTCTCTAACGTCTGGCATTATCTTCGTCTAGCGCTCGTCTAGCCGCGATTCCCAGTCGGACTAACTACTACTAGCGCGCGTACGCACGTTTCTCTCTAACACGCGGCGCGGGTTCCGCTAAAAGCGCGCGCGCGAAAGAGAGAGAGAGAGAGCGAGGGAGCGAGTAAGCGAAAGAGACGGAGGGACACTCACGCAACACGTATCGTACGTACAGACACTCGTGCGCGACGCGTTAACTAGGTGCACGTCGGCAAACGTGTCCGTGAAACACGTCAGTGTCGCGCGATACCTTCTCCGCGCCTGGAGCGTGTACGCCGCGTACGCACACGCGCGCGCGTCACACTTACGTTCGTGTCGCGTGCGTGTACGCGTGCATACACGAATCGCGCCTTTTTCTCCGTTACACGCGCTCCCACGGATAAAGCTGTTTACTCTCTCCCTCTTTCTCTCATTAGTAAACGTACCGTCTGGTTCCTTCTCGATCTTTCTCTCACGCATACACGCGTACGGATACTGCACAGACAAGCCATGCACACTTTTTCTCCCTCTCTCTCTCTCACTCTCTCTCTCTCCTACACGCTCTCTCGCTCTATCGCCTCCCGTCTCTCGCTTTAGGAGCCGACAGGCGGCTGAAGGCCACCACTCTCAGCTGTGGACGTACCTTGATCGTGGTGCGCGAAGTAAAGTGTGGGGCTCCTTTGCCTCGGTGTCCTTGCCGTCGTCGTCGTCGGTGCTAAACCCACCGTTTGACCGTTTCGAATGCGACGATTTCACGACGAAGCGAGCCTCCTCTTTCTTTTCCCGGCCTCGTTCCTCGGCTCTGCCGATTTCTTCGTATAACTCGCCTGCCTCTCCCGGTTGTCCCGTTGAGATATCGCTCCAACAGGAAAGCCTGGACACGCCGGTTTTCCCTATGCCACGTAATCGTAGCTCGCGATCTCGTGCTTGCCGGAGGATCCCGGGGACGATTGTAGGTCCATCCTCGTGAAAACGTAAACGCACGGCTTGACGTACGACGTAGGTGATCGTCGTCGCGGAAGCACCAGCTGCTACGCTCTCTCGTCCGGGTACGATCGCGATCGTCGACGGACGACGAGAACGCGCCGATATCCTGTAGAGCGGACTTCGGTGGTTTTCGTACTCGAAGAGCGTCGCTATCAGTTTTGCCTCTCGACACGAGTCACGCACGCCCGATCGCCGATAACCCAATAATAGCCGCTGGATCTTTCCCGAGAAACAGTCTTTTTTTCTTTTTCTCTCAAAGGGGGTAGGGCCGCGGTGTTTTACTAGGTAAAGGAGACCGTCACACTTTTCACCTGGTTTATCCCTCTGTCTCCGTTTCCGTTGCGTTTCACTCTATCTTCCTGTTTTTCACGAGCTCGTCGGTACGATTGCTGCGACGTTCCACCGCTTCGTCGTACATGCGTGCGTGTCACTCGCGCCTTTAAGGACGAAGAGGGCGAACAGCGGACGTCCGTGAAAGAGCGTAGACGTCGTTGCGGCCGCACTGCGATACGAATCGCGGTACACGAGGAAGTACGAAAGTGCTTCTTCTTTCCTCGAGAATCCTCCCTTCGGTCGTGGCTCGGTATTTACGAACGCGACGTACGTACGGCGCAACGTGACCGTTATCGCGTTCCAGTAAGTTATCCCCGGATGATTATTCCCTGTGTCCTCGACGGATGCTCCACTTCGCTTTTCCTTCTTCCGTCTTCCACGTCTTCTCTTCCTCGTCTTTCTTCCTCGTCCGATTCCCCGGGACAGAAAAAAAAAAAGATATGCACCACTCCCGATCGGCGACGACAGACACCAAGTTTAATTGAATTTACTCGCAAGACTCGAACGACGGTTTCTTCTTGTTTGCAAAAAAAACCGAAATAATGCTATCAACGAACGTAGGATCTCGCGTAGTAGAGTGAGAATGATCCCGCGGTCTAGTATTCGTTATTATTATCTTGCGGGACGACACCATCGAGCGAAGGACCAACTCCCAGCCGCTTCTTTGGGACACACCGGGGGACTACCTAGTCGTAGAGTGATTGGGAACGCGACTGGCCAAAGCACTTGATTCGCGCGCGGTTCGGTTTGCCCGTTGCTGCGCCTCTCCCGTGCAGTTTTTTCGGCGGTCCCGTGGTATGCGTGCATGCGCGTGCATGTATGCGTGCGCCCGCTCGCTCGCGCGCCCTTGTCGGTGTGCGTGCGCGTCTTGTATGTGTCCCACGAACTTTTTCTCTCTCTCTCACTCTTTCGCCCCGTTTCACCGTCTCACTCCCTCTCCCTCACTCTCTCTCCCTCTTCCCCGTTCTTCCTGCCTCTCTCTCTCGCTCACCCGTCGATTTTGCACGAGCGTGTGCGCTCTCTCCCTGCACGCGCGTAGAAGCCTCTCCTCTCTCGTACTCCACACGCACACCGGTTTTTGGATTCACGTGGGTGTGTGCGCGCGTATATGTGCCCACGTTTACGTCTGCTCCCCCTCTCTCCCCCTCTCACGCTCTCTCGCTCTCTCTTTCTCTACGTTCGTTACGTTACCGTACGCGAGTACGTACTTGTGTATATTCACGTGTTCCGCGATGACGGGTACGTACGTGTGCCTCCACTACGTCCGCAGGGATCCGCTCTCGTCGGTGCGTGCGTGCGTGCGTGCGTGCGCGCCCCGGGTAGGCGAGGGTATAGTTACCGAAATGTTAACCTCGTGGAACCACTTTTTATTGAGTGTCGCAAAATTCATAGGAACCTCGCGGAAAGAGGAGAGAGGGGCAACGGCCCCCGCCCGCTCGCCCCGACAACGTTGGCGGGGCTGACGCGCGCGAGAGGGGCGGCAACCCCCACCCTGCTCACGGAGGCCCCGCGGCACCCCTCCGTAAGCCCGACTACCCTCCTCCCTCCTCCTCCGCCGCCTCCTCCACAAAACTTCTCCTCTTCCTCTTTCGCCTCTTCCTCCTGCACCGACCAGGCAGGCCTGGTCCTCGCCAATTCTTTGGCCCCACCACTTCCTCGCTAGTGGTCCCCCAACCCTCGCTTTTGTCCCTCTCCGTCCCTCCCTCCTTCTCACTCGCTCTCTCTCCCTCTCTCTCTCGCCCTCCGTCGCCGCCACCGCCACGTCCGTACAACTCTTCGTTCGTTCGTTCGTTCGTTCTCGTTCGTTCCCCTTTCGTCTCGAGTCTCGACCGTCCGCCACGCTGCCTCTCCTCTGCCCTCTTCCACGGCCCGTTCGTCTCTCCGCGTTTCTCTCTTCGTCAAACCACCACCACCGCCCCCCCTTGCTCCTCGCCCACCCCTCAACCCCGAGACCCCTGGTCCTGCCGCTCGCTCTCTATCCTCACTCCCTCTCTCGAAGCAATGTTTCGCGCACTCTTCCCTCGGTACTCGGCACTGCCTGCACCCTTCCTAACCCTCTCCTTGCTCTCCCCCCCCCCCCCGCCACCACCCCCTCGCACTCTTCCGCACACCCTTGTTCTTTCTCTTTTCTTCTTCTTCTTCTTCTTCATCGCCCTCTCCCTTTGCGTCGCTACCCCCGTTTACTACCTCAGGATCCTACCGCGGCATTTAGCCCGTGCATAGCCGAACTTGTGTACAGTTAGCTGCGCATCAAATAGTCGCGCTGATTTTTCTGTCGGACGCTACGGCGTACGTACTACAAGCCTCGTACGGCAATGCAATCGTAAACGCGTCATTCACCGTCGGTGTAACATCCAGAGGTACACTTATGAGTTTACGTTTTTTTTTTATTCGCTTGGACTGGAAAAACCAATGTTGATCGACGTTTCCGCGGACGGGACCCCTCTCCGGAGGCGGGAGGGGGGAAGTCGGTGGACATTTGGCTTAGATTAAATTATTTTTTGACAACGGCGATTGGTTTTAAGACAATTTTATGACGATTCGTTTATCCGCGGGTAAGCACGATCGATAGCGAAAATAAATGTCGTATCCTTCGAAATCGACTTGGAGAAATAATCCCACAAACTAAGACGACGCGCAATCATATTTTTTCGCGACGTTAGTTAGTATAATACGTTATCAGGCGATTTAATCTATGAACCAGTCTCCTTCCCCGTCACTTATAATTCCGATGCATCTGTGTCAACAAGCTGCAAGGTGTTTACTTTTCCCCAGTGGTCGGGAATACACCTTCTCTCGATTAGAGCGGATAATACACGGATGCAGATTCGCGTCCTTCGTTTAATCGCACTCCCGTAATCGATAATCGCTATCTAATTACGTACATCGGCTCGAGGAGTCGTCGGAATAATTTGTATTCGCCGGTGCCCGCTTTCTTCGGAATTTCGCGGCAATTATTCCGCGATTATCGAGCAATTTGCGAGGACGCTCTCGTTGAAGTTACGTGAAATCGACTCGAGCCCGAGTTTTCCAAGAACTGCACTAAACTTGTCAAACGTCGACCTCGATTACAACTTTTACAGATATAGCGGGGTCAACGAAGATAGCTGCTTTTAAAATACTAATGCAACGATTTCGTCGCGCCTCGGTGGCCCCGCTTGCGCGCGCGAGAGGGAGAGGGAGAGAGAGAGAGATGAAGGGGAGAGAAAAAGACAGAGAGAATTAAATTCGGATAGACTCAAAGAATCTGTGCGAGGAAGCGTGTCAAGATGTGGTTTTTGGAGCAAGTTGCTTCTTCCAGGCGTTTATTTCCGAACGTTCGGCCGCACGGCGACAGTTTTGCACCGACGACAACGGCGACGACGGTTGCGCCTTTATAAATTGGATGAAGACGTTCCCTAATGTCGCGTGGTCTCTTTGTCTCCGTTGAGCGTCCTCAGAATGGCCGGGCAGGTGTTCCACGCGAGACCACGACTATCTCGAATTTCGTTTATGGGTCGATCCGCCTTCGAAACCGCGTCCAGCCGGAGTCCCAGGGCCAATTAATATCTTGCGGGTCATTAGCGAACTCCCGTTCGTCCGCCCTTAATTGACCATCTCGTTCGATCCGGCCGAACTTCACGGTAAGCACGTACTTGCGAATCTAATTGGCGGGTAAGACACGTTCGTCTCAACTTGAGGTCAGATCTTACCCATAAAGCCGTTTCGCGAGAGGTGCCATCGGTTTTTTAACTGTGCGATTGCACAACGTTACCCTTCCTCCGGTGTTACTTTGGCGTAACCGTGGGCATGGACGGAATATAGCCATAAGTCGAGTCGATACCTTTTCCTTATCGTTTTGGGAATGCGCTATAGTTTCTTCCGGAATTTGCTTTTCGAATACTCAGTGTGAACGATGATGTCATTTTTGTATTTTGCCGAGATAAGTGATTTTGGCGTAGATTTTATAGTTTTCAATATTTTATCGATTTATTGCTTTTGTAAAGGGTCCGAGGTGTTACTGTATTTTTAGGGAATATTCCATGTCAAATTCTATATTGCACAATAATGGTATAAATTTTCGTATTTCACCGATAAATGTTGATACAGTATATTTAATATTTCCACGTTTCATTTTTTAAATAATTTGCATTTTTTAGTCTCCCTTTTAAAAATAATGAATACTTTTCCATACCTTTTCGGAGTAAATACTTTACATACACTTCTTCATTTAACTTTAATTTTCACTAACGAACGATTATCTTGATATACTATACTTTTGTTCTATTCTTTGGCAGTTTTCTTGAAAACGTTATTTCTAAAAGAATTCTGTAATTTGCTGAGATTTCAAGCGCAATGCCATAACTTAAATTTCATACTTGACCAAGAGACGATCGTAATATAGATCGTTTGTAATTAGGCCGTGAAATAAAGTACGCACAGAAATTCAAACTTTAGTTTTCTAACATTATTAAAACTTTCCGAAGGCGCGTCTTTATTACACAAAACAATCTGGGACTAAAGAACCGAAGAAAGAATTCGTCGCATATACAGATCCTGTCTGTTCCGCTGTTAGTATAAACATCTTAACGTCAGCAACGCATTTCGGTCCACGCAATTTTTCTAAGGAATATATAAAATGCGGTTTGACCACCTCGAAAACTTCCGTTCGTTCTTTCCTGAAAAGATACAAAAGGTCTATATCGCGTACTTGTACTTGGCCTGTGACAAGACCTTGTCTCTCGATAGATCAATGTTTGTACTTCCGAACCACGTTAAACGAAACCAACATAGACATAACACTTGTTTTACATTTTTCAAGAGTTGTTTTTCAAATAGGCTATAACACCTTATTCCGTATCGCGATAACTAAACACGCGTATTTTCCAGTTAATCCTGCGATAAATTCTGCGTACACGCTCGATCGCATTACCGAGCGCGTTTCATATTCTTTTTTTTTTTTTTCTCTACGCGCCGAAGGAGAACTCAAGGTGCACGCGATTCGTCAATGTTTGTACATACGCTCCGGCGACCTGGAAAAAAAATGGCGCATCCGCGATAAAAAAGTTACCTCTGCATCGAGTAGATATGTATGCCATTTCTAAAAATACCATTTCTGAAATAGCATTTTCGCGCATGCACGCGCCCGTGTATGCACGTACACGTTCGCAGAAGTCGTTCTGCGTGCATCGCGGTGCTACGCAGCCTGGAATTTTATGTACCGGGGCAACAATGACGAGAGGAGAGGATCGCCGATGGTAAAACTCTTTTCGTTTCACTTCGACGCTAGGCGATCCCGCCGCCGGCGTCCTTGGCGAACGGGCGGGGAAAAAAAAAGAAACGAATCAGCGTCGCGAGGTAGTAGATAAGACGGTGAATTTCGACGAGTTCGATATTCCCGCCATTCGGAGATCAAAAGAGCCGAGTCCCTCGCGTACGATGACTCCTAATCTGTAACTCTCTTCCACGTTCCGGCTTATCGACTTTCGACTCCGGCACGAATCTTCGCGACCATCGACTTTCTTGCGGTCTCGAAAGGTAAATCGAGCCGGATCCCTGGCCAACGAGTTTGGGGCGCCTGGTGCCGAGTTTCGTATTACCTGTGACCGAAATTAACTCGATAAAAAATAATGACAACTCCGCGACGAAGAATTCAGAATTTTATTAATACCAGATCTCCATGCGCGAGAGTATGGTCTTAGTCGTTACCGCATGTCTTTCGTGCGAGAAGCCTGTCACTCTCGCGAGTCGCCAACGTGTCTGTAGGTAGTTCAAAGTTTGTTAGATGACAAAAAAAAGTAACGTCAATCGTTTGAGGAAGAACGAAGAATTCGTTTAATATTGGATTTCTATGCAGAAAAATTGACTTTATTCTCATCACCTTTTCTTCTATCGTTCATCTTTATCGTCGAAACAATTCCCTTTTTGTTTTTAAATCTTCCGAGTGCAAAAAGAATATAAATTTGTTTACGCGCAGCAAGTTCTGGCAACGCGGATATAGTTCGCCAAGGGCAAAGAAACAGGAAATTCGTTTTCTGTTTTTGAAAGCATAATTCAATTAACACCAGATTTTTATATATTACTTTGGTTTAGTATTGTTTATTCTTGTCCGCGGAAGATTCTTGGGTTTACGCGAATGCGAACGTATTTTTAGTTCGAGATTCGAGGATGAAACAAGAATTCGATTAATGTCGAGTTTCCATCCGGGAGAATATGGTCGCAGTTTCGTTTTTTCACTTTTGCTTATCTTCGTCGTTACAAGAAACTTTCCCTTTCTCGCGTACGAAGATATTTGTATTCTGAAATGCATTCTATTAAAAGTTTTAACGAATTGCAACTCATCAACGAAGAATCCGGAATTTCATTAATGCAGAACTCGTGTCCCGAAAACGCCTCGGATTAAAAAAACTCTAAGAAATTGCGATTCTATTGTAATTAGATGAATCGTGTATTATGTATTCCGAATGTCCCGTTAAACAAAAAATAACCGAGATACCTTAATAATATTTCTCGAGAACGACGGTATTGAGTATAGACATACTGAAATTGAAAGTTGAATTTTAAGAATTCAAATGCCTAAAAAATAACACCATACTCGTACGCAGTTTCTTTACGCGCGAGAGAAAAGTTTTCCCTCGTTACGAGCAAGGATTAAAATTAAACAACATTGCAAATATTGTCTTGTAACGAATGACATAAATTTTCTTTCATTTCGAATTTAAACATGTTTACGAGTATGATCTTAGAGTTCTCGTGCGTGAGAACCTCGCGAGAACCTTAATCTTTTCTTTTTACACCGCCAACCTCTCTTTTCCGAAGCCTCTCTCACAAAAAAGTAACGCTATACTCGTGCTTGAACGTTCCCTCCTTAAAAAGCGAATAGCGGCTCTTAAAGGAAAACTCGATAATTCATTTAACGCTGAGTTTCCATGCCCGAGATTATGGCCTTGGTCGTATTATTTCTTTTCGCAACTGCTAATCTTTCTTTCTAGAAGAGTCGTTTACTATCGCGACGATGCAGAATTAAACCTATCGCTTTCCTGCGTACGAACATATTTATAGTGTGACTAACGCGCGTGCAAGATAAGATTATAATTTCACACTCGACCGAGATCTCGCTCGTTGCCTAATGCTCCCAGTCGCGCTTAGAGCGAGGAATTTATATATATATTTTTTTTACCCCCCGAGAATAACCGCCGACCATTTGCCACTATCCGTCGTTGCAATTAACGCTCGGAAGCGTCGACGTATCGGCCCGATCACGCTTCAATAACGGCCATCTCTAACGAGGAACGAACACCGTGAAATCAATGGGACAAAAAAAAAGATCCGAAATTTCATTTCACGATTTCCCGGAATCATCGATCTCTGTGCCAACGATCTCGGATCGGGATCCTTGACCTGACTCACCCGATCGAGGATCTCGAAACGAACGTCACCTCTTCTCTACCATTTCGCGTAGCTACCGTTCCCCCGGCGCGAATGAATTATAAATTATAACACAGCCACTACCGAGCGGCTCGCCGACAGATAAATCTCACGGAAGAAGAAGAAGAAGAAGCGGAGGAAGATGAAAACGAAGAGCGAAATAGGAGATTTCCGAGTGCGACGACGGGATCCAGAATTTTTGCGAACCGTAAAGCGCGCGTAACCGAAGGCGCGGGTTATAGTCCGAAAACTGGTTCCTCTTAGACTCGCCTGGACAAACGATCGTCGTTACTTTCTCGCCTCCTCTCACCTCTCCCGATCCTCCTCCCCGCGTCGCGAGGACTCTAGTCACCCTTAAAGAAGCGCTTGACAAAAGAATCGCTAGCCGACCTAACGATGCAAAATACGTCTCGGTTGAAAACAAAAACCTCTCCCCCTCCCCCTTCCTCTCTCACTCCTCATCACACAGCTTCGGTCGAGCGGACTCTAGGCGAGAATGATTTTTCGAGCGTAAACGAAGGATTCCGCCGTGCAGCGTCTATATCTCCTAGATTGTGCATCCAACGGTGACCTTGGGCCCGCCGTCTAGTTTCACGAGAGGCACTCGCGGCGAATCGCGGGACGGCTGGGCCGTTCGCCGTTGCGGTCCTCTGCACGAGCCTCCTCGCTAGCAGATTGGGCAGAGGATGGCTTCCTGCGAGTTTGCTAGTCGACGGAGGGCCATGAACCCCGAACAGGTTGCCCCCTTGGACGTTCACCTCCTCGTGCCGCCACGGCACCCCTTCTCCTGCCCGCCCTGGCCCTTCTACTTGGCTCTATCTCGCTCTAAGGGCCCGCTCGCCTCTCCCTCCGTCTCCCCTCCACCGGCTCTTCTACCACCATTTTTCTGGCCAGCCTCGAAAGCTAGCCACCCCGGGCCCAAGGGACCCGCGTTTTCCCCTCTACCAGCCTGTTTCCTTTTACCTTCCATCTCCTCTACCTCCTCCCCTCCTCGGGCCTCTCTCCCCCCCACCCCCCTCTCGCCCTGCTGGACCTTTACCCATGGATCTACGCTATATTCACGCCACGGTGTTAGATAATCTCTCGTGTTAAAAATCTCCATGGGCCCCGAGGCTCTTCGCAAAAATTCCTTCGTCACACGAGAGGAGGAGCGTGTATCCCGGTTTGGAATACATCGCGATTTGGGTGCCATGAGTTCCTTTGGGTAATTTGGTCCTTGTGAATTGACTTTTTTGTTTTGGTGAATTCGCTGGTACGTTTGGTAAAGAGTTCGCGATACGACTGATACAACGGTGTTAAGGAGTTTTTTTTTTTTAGAGACGTTTGCGTAGCGTTTGAAGTAATTATGGGCGATCTTGGAGAAGAATCTTGGGTCTTGTTTCGCGATGCGTAGCACTCTATCTTTGTCCACTATCGTGTCGATGGCGAAATATGACCAAAGTTTACGTTGGCTGATTGAAAGATATTTAATTGATTGATCAGGATTCATTTTTAATGTCATCGTAGATGAAGGTTGTTTAATTAGATGATACAATCGGAAAGAGTGATTAAGTGGATGATAGTAGATTCATTTCCGAAAGTTGGTACAGAAAGTGATAATAACGTTAGATAACTTTCGCGCTACAATGACGAAGAACCCGTGCGGACTTTTTGTGACAAGAGGCTTATCTGCAACTATTTTCCCTATCGTCGTTGGCGGAAACAGATCAAGGTTTACCTTGACTCATTGAAACTCGATAAACGTAAATTCTTACGCACGGAAACAAGTGTTTAATTTAGGTAATTAATTATTTGATCGTCAAAAATTCTGGCTGATTCCGTGATAGTAGATCGTTTTGCAAAAAGGTTGGAGAGATTTCAAATTAAAATACGGAGATACGGGCGAGATCTCCATCATAAGAATCATTGTGCTTTTTTTTGGGCAAAAAAAAAAATTGGTAAAAAGAAATGTAGATGAGTATATACTTTATGTCACTAGAAAAGCAGCTTGCTCTTCTGCACTTTCTTGTAACATAAAGCTTACTTACTCACGTGTAGTTTTACTTGTTTTGAATAATTTTCATCAAATCGGATGAATTTAAGTAAGAATAGACGCAAGTTTAAATAAATCTTATTATATACCATATAATTACTCAAATAATAATTATATCGAATAATTAATCATGATAAACGAATTTTTCAGCGTTCTCGTGGCACACATTTGATACACGTGCATTTTAATTTGCACCAACAACTTCTGTACGACGAATAAGTGCGCCAGTTACACTCATACTCTTTATATCACAATAAAACTAGATCCGTAAATTAAATTGAATTCTTGAACAAGTTTCTAATACCACGGAATTAACCATAGTTTAATTAATCATAGTTCCTCATCTGTATGATCTTCTTCGAGTTTCCTCGATATAATTTTCAATTGCTCAACGCAGTATCGCTTCCGACGAACGTCGATCTAACGATATCAAACCGCCGAAGCGTTGATTCGAATCATTCCAAATTATATCGTTACGGGAACTTTGACACCGTAACACAATCGCAACGTCGACGTGCGAATACTGAAATTGAAAACCGAACGCCAAAGCGTTCGAAACCTATTAGCGCGAACCGATGTTTTCGGAATTTCGCGACTCGGCTCGCATATTTTACCCGATAGTTTTCGCAATAGCGGGAGCATCGGTGACGACACCTCGATGACACGGCCGCACGAAAAATTGCAACGATTCGCGGTATGCCTTTGTCGATGCAAAAGAGAATAGGATCGCTGGCCCTGTGTTGTGTACGTGTCGTCCTGAGCAAAACCGACGGTTCCCAAACTCGAGGAGTAAAGCCCCCGTTTATTTTGTCGCGTAGGAGCACCGCTTACGGCCGATTTGCAGCTTCGAATATGAGCACGCTCGTGTTTCGTCGATGTATCTCGTGTCTAACGTTACCAACGATCGATCGCACGCGACCGCCGTTTATCCGTAAACGGGTACGGTTGATCTGCAACGCATTTGCGTTGGTTCAATCGAGAGGTTAAGCGTGAGGTACCTCTGAATGTACCAAATGCAGTTTTTGGTCATTGGGGTTTCGACCGACGTCTCTATGACCCTTAAGTGCATGGAATTTCAAGGAATAACGTGTGTAAATTAATATATTTGGTATGTTGATAACTGGCAACACTATGCATTTAAGGGTTAATTAAAAGTGGAATTTATTCTTCTTTTGTTTGAGTGTTTGGTGGCAACCACTTCCCTGGTTCCTAGAACCATTTATATAAAGGAAAAATAAATATATTGCAATTCTGTAACCATATGCATTAAAGGTTAATAAGGTCTCTTCTTTTGTCAGAGATTCTTCGTTGCATTTAGAGTGCACTCTATGTTGACGTACGTAGATTCGCGTTCCGCGTCTACGTATTGGATGCGGCCTTTGTTGTTTGATGTTTGTAACTCTACCGAATTAATTTCGTTTGTTTTGTCCAGGTTGCAGAGTTACGTTTATGTTATATTAAATCGTATAATTTGCATATCGTCCTGATAGACGATCGGTAATAGTAAATATTCGAAAAAGGCAAAGCCTGGAAAGTGATGTTGAAGTGCTAACGTTACGTTTTGCTTAGAGCGTCAATTGCAGCGGAAAGGAAGAACTGGTTACTCGAATAATTTAATAATGGAATATTTAGTGAGTGTTCTAATGGTATGAATATGTGGATATTCAAGCACAAGATCGATGATATGTGAATATTCTGATATTGTAGTTGAATATTTCAATACAGTATTCCAATATTCTAATGACAATACTGTGATAAGTATTCCTATGTTCTAATGTGCGAAAGTTCTAAAACTTGAATATTTAAATGCTACTATATTCGAATGGACAAATATTTGAATTGAATACTTACATATTTGAATCATTAAACATTAAAATTGAACATTTCAAAGTCGAATATCTAATATTTGACTATTCGAATTTTCTAGTACTTCGATATTCAAATTCTGGAGTATTCAACCTATATCCAGTTTCCGAGTATTCGAATTGCAAAAATTCGTTGAATACCTACGGTCCTCACGATTGGCATACTACGAGTTCCGCTTTGGGACACCCAATCAATATTCCAACACTCGTGTACTCTAATATTCAAATTATATTCACCCAATAACTATTAAATTCCTCAAACACCTCAATCATATGCAACCAACGTTCGTAACATTGAACTACTCGCATATTTGAATGCTTAAAGAGCAACAAAAGAGACAGCACAACGCACGGTTTGGGCACCGCTGAATTAGAATGCAGTGAATCGTCTAAACATGCACATAGAGAAGTCTTAGGCAATCGTGCAAGCGTTTCCTAGAGCTTCAATTACGCTGACCATCACACTTCGTGGTGGGCTCCTGGGTAGGATCTTACAAAGGAGTATCGCGGACGATATAAATTATTTTTATACGATTGCGCGCGATCTCTCTCTCTCTCTCTCTCTCTCTCTCACTCACATACGCGCTCTCACATCGACGCACACTCCGACGCGTGGAGGGGACGAGTGCAAATGCACCGTCGCTATGTCGATGGAATGGGCAACATTAAATTAAGAAATAGGAGTTCGTGGAACTGAAAATCTGCTTCTTGTCGGGTTTTAAAAATGGTTTATTACTCGCTCATCGGATTTGGCAATCGAGCTCGGTTGGACGATGTATCACTGTCGCTGTCACTGTCACCGTTACCGTCACTGTCACTTCGCCTCAATTCGCTCGTTTCCTCGCGTTACGTGCAAGCTGTTACTCTCGTCGAAACGCTGGGCTCGTTCATCGGGGCGACTTCTTGCTTCCTGACCCTTGGCCATTCAGCGAAGTCGGTGGTCAGTGAACTGTTACGTATTCTCGATAAGCCCTTCGCTCTCAATAACGAGGACAGTAATAAAATTCGGCTGTTATTTAAATGGACAATGATTCCGTTGTTAGACCGATCGATAATCGTACACACCGTGTGCACGATCGACGGAATATTTGCTGGGACGAAACTATCGTTAACCTTCGAACGTCGGATCGATGTCGACAGATTGGCGATAGCGATGATAATCGAGACGATAATCGAAAGATAATCGTGTTGGTGAAAATATTTATATTACTTTATCGGTTAAAAGACCGCGGGTAAGTAAAAAATATGTGTGACTTAACCCAAATAATCGAATAACGTTAAGACGTTAAGATATTATTATTACTCCTGAGATATTAAAAATAAATTAAGACGCGCATGAGTATGTAATGATAAGCTCGTAAAATATCATTTAATCTTCAAACCGTGCAATTATAATAAATATAATAACTTGCGTTATGAAAGGAGGGGACGTGTCATAATAATCGTTTTAAATCGAGGATTAAAATCTTGGCACTCGGATTGAGTTTAGATTAAAGATACGAACAAAATGCAAACGTTACGGATATTATTGTGGAATAGTAAAGAGCGCGATAATACATAAATATATTCGGTGGAAAATCGTAAAAATTATTGCACCGTGCGTCAGGGAAATTATTCGTTTGGTATCAATTTCCGAAACACTCGTATAAATAATTGTAAACTCGTTGGAATGTATTTATTCAAATTTTTTACGACTGTACTTATGCACCAACATAAGAAACAAGCATGTTCGTTCGATTAACGATGTCCCCCATTATAATTAAACTACGAAAGTTTACGCAAATCTCTGTTTTTTTAGTTGGCCCATCAGAATTTCGATTTCTTACTGGAAGATTTGAAAAATGTATTTTTCTATATTATGCATGTTACATTGTACACGCATATTTTAAATAACTCTCGCTTAAATGACGTGTATTAATGTACGAATACATTACACGTTTCACGCTCGCTTAGCTTATTCATCTCGCAAAATCGGTGCAAAAAAAGGATATTTGTATAAATATCCACCGTACAATTATAATATTAACGTCTGCACGAGACTCGTTTCGAGTTATTCCTCAAACGATCAAGAATCATCCGTGGGAATCGTGGATATGTAGATTTATTCGTACTTAAATAATTACGCGCTAAAAAAGAGGTCAGTTTTCCAATCTACAGGAATCACGTGTCTCCGCGTACGTAGCAAAATTTCCATTAAGCGTAACGTTTCGCGGTCTTGATTCTTGCGTTTGTGTCTGCCCTCATTTACGATATCCTCGATGTTGTCGTTTAACCCGCCATATGCGAATATAGCAGTATCGAGCGAAAAACTCTGGCACGCGGTAAGAGGACATTCAAAAAGCAGACTCTTGACGCGAGAAAGCAGGAAGTGCTTCTGGCGTTCCTGCAATTTACTCGGCAAAAAAAAGGAAAAAAAAAGAGGAGGATATCTCGTGGCCCTAATTCACGAGGCACCTCCCAATTATATGCGTGTGCATTCTAACGCATAATGAAGAACCGGAAGTGCCTTCCCGTGTGCGTTCGTGATTCGAGCGAATTTTTGTGCGCCCGTTGGACATGCCCTGTCCGTTTAACCACGAAACGTTGGAATTAATAAATAAATTTTACCCAGCGATAACGATGCGCCGGATATCCGACCATACGTATCCTCTCGCGTATGAGTATAATAATAACGCGATCTCGAAGCTCTTCGGGGGAGGAATTTTGAAATTGAGGGCATAGATTGAAAATGGCGGGTCTTTGATTCGGTTACTTTTTACGGTGATCGCCCTTTTGGAATATTTTACATCGCGATCATTTGGATCCATATGAGAATATCGGAATTTTATATGTATCGTGAGTCGTGAAAAAAAGAATGTTTTTTGGAATCGGAGTAAGTAGTATTCTTTTTTTTTTTAGATTTTCTACAATATTTTATACGCAAAGGTATATATTCAAGATTTGTGACAAAGGAATGAAATCCATTCATTATGTTTTAAAAGATCTATCTTCTGGAAAAGATCCGTAAAATGATCTAGTAAGAGGATCTTATTGGGATTATTGTGCAAATAGGTATACATAAATCGTCGGTAGTTCTAGTGTTAAAGATTTTTTTCGAAAAGATCCCGAACCGGAAACAACTATGCCTGTGTTCGTTCATATGATTGAGTGTGCCTTGGTTTTTGAGAAATTAATTGCCAAAGTTAAATAAACAGCGTGTTCGAATACTTCTTTCCTCCACTGTGTATTTATTTCAGTTAGTCCAACAGTTTTTGCAGAATATTTTAGTATCGCGTAACAAGCCGATATAAATATTCAAGAAGCATCCGTCCTAACCAATAATACCGGTAGTCGGAAAATATAATTGGCAAAAAATATTATACTGCAAAAGCAAACTTGGAAAAATATCCCGCGGGAAAAGTAGATTTGGAAAAATTAGATCTGCTCGTTATTTACCCCAGTGCTTTCTTCCAAATTTATTTTCTTCGGATTCCTTATTCTTAGGCTATTTTTATCGGATTCATTTTTATCGATTCAATCTTCCAAACCTAGGATTTTCTAGATACGCGATAACGATTTTACGTATCTTGATAGGCAGATTGCCAATCTGTCAGTAGGAATTATCGCGTATGAATAGTTCGTGAGATAGGGGTCGATCAAAATTATAATAACGCGAATGTATCGTGTATTCCTAAAGGTTACGGTTCGAAATGATCTCCAGATGTCTTTCGATCGTGCGGCAATAAAAAAAGTTTGGAACGATTAGGCAAGAGTAATCGTTTTGATCTGGGTTTTACGTTCCTAGGTGCAAACAACGATATTCAGAATTTAAAAAACGCTGTAATCGCGCCTTATATCTCGCAAACTGCGAAAAAGCGACAATTTCTATATGCGTATCTACAATCTCCATCCCAAGGTCGTTGTTATTGTTCAGGATGAACCTAATCTGAATAATTACTTCAACCGAAATTTCCAAAGTGCGACGAATCTTACCTCGCGTCAACTCATCATTATCATAGTTGTTCTATTCCGCTGAAATAAATAATAACCGGAAACATCATTATCATTCTATTTCACCAAAATAAATAATATCGAAAAATCAAGCTGCGGAATCTATGAGATCATACGTATCAAAAAAAAAAAATCGAAAAATTCGGCGGGTATTATCATTATTCTATTCCGTTGAAATAAATAACATCCAGAAACCAAAGATAGGAAACCAGGAAATCATACATTCGTGAGCAATAAAATCGGAAAAACAGATCGCTATCGCCATCGTTGCGTTTCACTGAAATAAATAATATCCGAAAGTCAAAGCGTAGAATCCGGGAAATCGTAAATACGCGAACAATACATATAATCGAAAGAAACGGACCGACAACGACAGATCCGATAGATTCCCTCCAGAATAAGTAATCTAGGAAATAATAGACTCGGGCAAAAATATATCCAGAAGGCATATCCGACGATGATCCGGATCTATTCTTTTCCTCGTTACATTTTTACCATCTGCATTAACGCTCTATTTTTTCCAACTCAATTCTTTCCGGTTACCGGAATCGCGGGTACCGCTCGACGCTACTTTCAGCCTCGTGTTGTTCGGCAGGTGACGAGACTCGTTAAACGCGCGGGCAGCCTGGATCGGTCTGGAAAAAGAAGAGCCGCGCGAGTTTCTATAAGTACGCCACGTATCATGCATATTGCGCGTGATTGGCCGAATGCATCGAACGCGCGACATTAAGCGCGACCTTATGCACTACAAAGCGGGTAGTGGAGCAATACAATCAGCCGAACATTCATCGGATAAGCATGAGCGTTCCGAAGCCGAAGCAGAAGCCGATGACGCAAGACTGGTTATGAAATCACTGAAACGAGGCCCATAGAGGCGAGCGATTTTTAGACTTGTTTGCAGATTTCGCGACACCGTTGCATAAATTACATACATAACCGCGCTGATCGCCGTAAATTTCGACGATGCCTAACTCCCATTCCGTGGGACGGATATGCGCGCATAACGTTCGAGACCCCCGGGACACGACAACTTACGCGAATGAAACAGGTTCGCGGATTTATCGGGAGATTCATTGATATCCCGACTTTCACCAAAAAGTCGCGCATCTTGACTTCGATTCTCCTCGTTTTTATCTTCCTCCGTCTCTCTTGCGTTTTTAGGGTACATCGATAAATTTACCGCCTATCGTGGAAACCGTGGATACGGCTTCTCGTAAATACTCTCTCGCGGTATGGCCCGGTACACGTAAGAATGAGAAGTGAAAACTTGCTCTTTGGGTTAGTTTCCTTCGTTTATGTTTGTATCGTACGTTGCCCGATGGGAGTAAATAATAATCTTGCTCTCGATATTTAGTTTCGGTACTTTTCGATACTTAGGCCAAACGCTACGTTTTCTTTCCTATTAGGGATTTTATATTCCGTATCCATGGTTAGGGCAGAGGAAGTAATACTTTCAACGTCAACAAAATTCCAAATCTTCTGACTCGCAATTGACGGATTTATACTGACGTATTTACAGTAGAACTTCGATTAACCATCGCCGTCGGGACTGGGACTATGACGGTTAACTGAATAGACGGTTAACAAAAATTTCGCAATAAACGTATGTATATATGTGACAACGTATTAGAATTACAAAAACAGGCTAAAATAAACGTACATACGTACAAACATAATACAAAGTGTACTGCGATCGTGAGAAATCGATTACGTCATATCGACCAAATCTTTTTAAAAAGGAATTGATTTCTTACATTTTTTTGCAATGCCGGATAACAGGGAGTGACGATTAATCGAATTTCTACTGTATTTCATAATGTTCAATATCGTCCTTTCTACACTCGATATCTTTATCGTTATCCGTCGCACTCCCCGTTTCTAAATCTTCGCCAGGTAATTCATGATAAGACTAAAACAGAAGTACTCAATCGCGTCCCTTGCATGTATCCCAAGCTTCTTTCAAGTCCAATATCATACATTTCCCGTCCCGACACGTTATTCGTATCCGCGTACCTCGATAGACCATACGTAATCGTAGTTAATTTAAAAAAATGATTACTGGTTCTGAAACCATTGTTCCTCGCTCCAGAATACACAACGCTAACACAAACGAACATTTTAACACCCTTCTTCCCACCGATCAACGTATACTATTCATTCTTTTTTATTCTCCGATTGCACACCAAACGCTTTCGAATCCAATACAACCAAGCTTGTTGTTTGTCAAATAATAACAAGCGCAAAAAGTCGAAATTCAGCGTGTATCGCGGTGCGAATAACTTTTAATAAATTCCATTCGTGTCAGTAAATTCGTGAACGATGAAAATCTGCGTTCGTACACGCGTCGCGGTTAAAAAAAAAGGAAAAAAATTCCCATGTTTACCGTTAAACGTTTCGAATTTGTTTCACGGCCCCCGGAGTTTAATCCCCTCGGCGCGCTGCCCCTGTTTTTATTTCCATGCCGCGAAGGATTATATTCGGTATATTTTTTCTCTCCCTCCCCCCCCCCCTCTCTCCGACCATTGATAATCAGATTATCAACGGTCAGACATTTTCCACGGGGTGATTCTATTTCGTAGTCGATTTCCATCGATATCGCGGCAACGTGATTACGCGATTGGACAAGTGCGTGGGAACCCCTCTTCCCGGACGTAAGTGACTGCGTAATGGACGATTATTATGCGCATCCTTGCAAATTTCGCCAGAAACGTTTGTTAAACATGCCCCGGGTAATGCGGTCGCGCACGGCCTACACGCTGGGCGCGTACTCGTGCACACGCACACACGGTGCAAACAAACTGACGGATATATTTCGGGTTAATAATACGATGCGGTAGATGTAAGATAGTTATAATTAGGTGTGTATTCGGTCTAGCAGCGTGCAGGTTACCCATGTGAACTTCCTTTTTGCACACTTTTCGGGCATCGTCGAAACGCAAAGCCGTTGTCGGGTCGCGCTCGCTGAAAGGGTCGTTTACGCGTGACTAGTGTACCGGCAACTAGCGAACTAGTTTGCCATCTCGTTATAATAACTGATCGTTAACGAGCATCGAGTAATTAGTAAATGTTTTATTCGTGAATCACCAGGGTGCCGACGAAGTTAGAAAAAATTTCACGTGCCGTTTTGTTAGCTAATTAGCGTCCCGGCGAGGTTAAAAAATTGTAGCACGGTGCTTTCTTTGGCACTTAGCGTGCCAGCGAAGTTGGGCAAGTTTAGCGCGATGACTTTCTCAGCGAATCAGCGTATTAGCGAAGTTAGAAAAATTACTGTAGAACCTCGATTATCCGAACCTCCGTTATGCGAACTCTCTATTATTCAAACTGCGATTGACGTACTCGAATGCTCTGTTATCCGAACGATTATGTTATCCGGATAACAGAGCGTTCGGATATGTCAATTGGAGTTCGGATCATAGATGGTTCGTATAACAGAGGTTCGGTTAGCCGAGGTTCTTCTGTAAACGCAATCTTTCGTTAGCCAGCTACCTTGCCAGTGAAGCTAAATTTTTTTTAATTCCACTGTCACGCTAATTGGCTAACGGGACACCGTGCTAAATTTTCTTAATCTTTCCAGCACGCTAATGGACTATTAATTGAAACTTTGTTAACCCACAATCTTGTTATCTATGTGCTAATCCGATCCTAATACGAAAATGGCATAAGTGGTGACAAAATGGTAAGGCATCAGTTTCATCAGCACTCGATCCCTCCGTTGAGATAATAATTCAGATAAATTCAGCTCCCCGGGACTCTAAACGGAATCGTCCTCTCAATGTGACTACTTAAACGGACGTTAATAATTCGTTAGAAATGTAAGCCAACTACGAGGACTCTGTGCAATCCACTTCATGATTAGGTCTGGGTCTGGGAAATTAACTTTAACGTCATAGTTTCCGTTGGCGTAAGAAGAAAACGGGGTTCCAAAAATCGTGGAAAAATACAAGGGTGCGTGAGAATCGAAAGGGCCACCAGGCTCCAGTGCGTCCATTTAGAGCTAATCGCGTAACGGAACGCTGGTTACGTTTCCACGAACCCCTTTGCCGCTTCGAGCGCAAATCCTCGATTATATCATCATTTAATAAAATGCGAATAAATTCGCGTATAAGAATTGCCGAAGAAACAAACAAATCGGAACGTAAACCCTCGTTTGGTCACGCTTCTCAGCTGTTCTACCGACTTCCGAGCATTCCTAGGATTAACCGCGCGTCCGTAGAGGACAAACGCTCATTTTTATCCCCGCGCACTTTTGCATTCTCGCAAATTGTTTCGTTCCGGAACATTTAACGCCGCGTCGCGCCCGAGGCGTTACAAAGTCTCGGTTATCCGTGTCAACGCTTCTCGGCGAGTTACAAAACGAAATTTCGGTGGACTAGATTTTATTCGCGCAAGCGGGAATCGCGTCGTTGCGTTTTCCGTGGCCCCGAAGTCGAGCCGACCGAAACAATTTGACGCAGGGCATTGAATCTCGCCGTACGTAACCGCCACGCCCGCCGCGAATCTGCCAAATAATTCAACTTGAACTTCGCGAATAAAATATAAGTCCGACTTCCCGTGTGGGAAATCCGAATGATTATTACCGCCACCCATCTAGCGTGCTCGCGCGCATTTGTGTCGCGGTAAGTCACGGATGCATGGAATTTTTCAATAGACGCAAAGGGAAGTTTCTATGCATCCACGAGTAACCGCCCAGTTTTCCGCGACGGAGCGCCGAGTGCCCGGAATTTCCCATGTGCCGTCGGGGCCCGGTACGCCTTTTCCACCTGCGGCAGCGTCCTAGACTTAACGCGATCAACGCTTTTCAGGGAAAACGTCACGATTGATAGATCAACTCGTTGCACTCGTACGACGATCGTAACTCGATTGCGAGAGATATCGGAAACTCGACTACAATACCGAAGAAGTCTGTCCAATTTCGTGATCCTACGGTGGAACGTCAGTTGTGCGGAGTAATTACTGTACAAACACTTTGGGCCTTTGGAAACGTACTGCAAATTTCTCACTTCTCTTCTGGAATTCTTGAATTTGACAACTTTCTGTCTGTCTCGTCTCTGTAGTTAGACGATGGTATATTTGTTCAGCATCGATCACCAATAATTCGTACGAAGGATGTTATATCGTATTACAATTGAATCATATTGAATACAATCGATATATTTAATAATTACCGTATTCGTTTATCGACGCTGCATCGCGATGCTTTCCTCCGGAAAGCGAAACGGAACACTTTTATCCAGAACCGCGAGGGTCAATGATCGATGGAAAAACTTTTATCTCGTAAGAAAGCGATTTAATTTGCACAAAAGGCGCAGCGATTATAATCCGTTGAGCGGATTAGAGCGACTAATCCTCGGCGCCTAGTAACAGTGGGTCGACGGTGTCGGTTGAAGCGATAGAAAAACAGTGCGTATGGGACGTTGGTATTGAAAACAAAATACTATGCGGAGAGGAGAGACGGTGTACTAGACGTTTAAATCCAACCGCGGGGACGAAAGTGTAACGAGGAGAATGGTAAATTGCGCGTGAAGGTGAAGATTCAAACGTGGGTCATTGTTTTATTTTAACTACCACGCATCTTTTATTGTCGATCGACTAATCAGGTTACAATTTTCAAGTGTTGACGCTGGCGTGTACTACCGGTGGTTCACGTTGCATGCTCCATTGGACGGCGTGCACCACCAGATTTGCGTTTGCAAATTTGTTATATAGTCGAGAAATAGAAAGGAAAGAATTTAAAGTGTATTTATTAAAGTAAAGTAGTATTTATTTCATTTCAATTCAATAGTAGATGTGAATATAACTTTTGATTAACTAAGTGGTGATTTTTATTTGTAATGCAGCGTCGGAGTCAATGTGTTAAATAACAACCGCCAACCGAGGTTTTTCTGTTATTATAATAGTATTAATAGATTATTTTTTATTTTTTCTCAGTATTTCAAGTAAATAGAGTTTCCAAACAAACCGTAGCTAACATTTTGACCTTCTTCTGATTTATCTGTGAACTGAAACTAGGAGCTGCGGTAATAAAATAAATAATAACATTATACTAAAGAAGTATCGTTTCTATAAATTTTAATAGATTCCTTTTTTAGTTATATCGATATTAATTTCTGCAAGGAATTTTTAATAACGTTTCAGAATTACTAAGAAACGTACTGGAATCTCTCCAAAACATTTTATTTATGTATGCGGCGCGTCACGGGAAAAACAATATTCTTCTTTCTCGCAATGCTTACCTATATTTATCCTCCTCACTTTTTCCAGAACTGTTGAATTCATGATACTGAAACGTCCAGACTGATTTCGCCATAGTAGAATTCTTCCAAAAAGTGTTTGCGGAAGTGAAAATAAATATACATGGGCTGTACAATGCGAAACGGAAAGAACTCGTGGCTTGCTCGTGACATGATGGTTATAAATATTTATTTTCATTTCTGCTAGACTTTTTTTATCAGTTTTCTAGGTATCACGAAATTTCTAGCAGCTTAACAGAGTTTTACCATAATAGAAACAAGAACCGAGCAGATATAATCGCTCAGCGAGCGGCTAAAATTTTCCATTTACTACGAACTTAACGAGTTTCCCCATAATAGAAATACAAGAAACGAGCTAGTATAAATTCGTTATAATCCATCGCGATGAATTTAACTTTCAATAACAGGGAAAACCAATACAGTCTCGCGTCACGAGTTGTGCGCAAGATTCCGTGGCGTGTCGTTTCGGAGCGTTTCTCGATTCGTACCGCGTGTACCAACGGTGGCCCATGACCCTCGAATTTATTCCACGCTCTATCATCGTGTATTCTACAATACTCACGAGATCGCGAGCTTCATTATCATCATAATGCGGGGTAGAACAAAAGAGATTGTCTAAACGCGACGCTGAACATGGGCCACCGGTGGCGCACGCTATGCGAACACGCGTTAACCGCATTCCTTCCAGCACAGACGCACGTCGCCGAAATTACCGCGTATACCGCGAACGTTCGTTCGCCGCGTTTCCCCCCCGCGATTCTCCACCGATCCAAAGCGACGTCGATATCTCACGCTGGTTTTACGCAACTCTAATCGCGATACCCGGCCGAACGGTAGAGAACAAAACGAGCCGCCTCGGACCGACGGAAATAATATATTTTTCGTAGGACTCGGGGCCGAAAACACGATTCCAACGGAACCGCGGCGCTATTTTAGGCAGGAGACCGGTATTGCAATTAAATTCTCAGCGCGATACACGGCGACGGGCGGGGAAACGCATCGGTCAAGGTAAACAGGGGCGTTTTATTATTTGCGCGGCTACTTTGTTTGCGAAAATTACGTATTCGCGCGACGATCATTGTACCTCGGTTACGTAGTCCCCGGGGGTGAGTGGGTGGTGGTTGCAAATCGGGAGGGGGGTGGGATGACGCTGGATGGACGGGGGGGTGGGTGGGTGGGGAGGGGTGGTCGGGTAGGAGGCGGGGTTATGAGGCAAGAGATGAGCCCCTGGAATGAGTTCGGGCGGGGGTGGTCGTGTGTGCGCGAGATCTCTGTTATTTTAACGTTTTTGCGAGGTCGAATGGACAGGTAGCGCGTTAACCGATTCGTTTGCTACCGCCACGTTATAGTTTTGCTCGAGGTAGGGCGGTTTGGGAGGTGGAGGCTGTCGATCGGCGGGGGTGGGGGGAGGAGGAGGACGGGGGTCGGGAGTCGGAGAGGGACCGGGGGTGGGTGGGTGGCGCGGGTGGGGGGGGGGCGTAGGGGCAGATCGAAGTGTTATTAATGCTGGTACGCGTGGCGGGAGGCAAACAAAAATAATTAATATTTATCATTCACGATTTCCGCGTGTACGTCCAATCGAAACGCAATATTCCCTCGAGCGAGCGGCGCTAATGCAAACGCGGGCCGCGGTGCCCATCGCAAAATTTCGTTCGTAGACCATGCGCTAATTCGATAATGCTGATCACGCTCGACGGCGGATGGCTCGCACATTTATTTCCGTGGTACCCTCCGACCCCACCCCCGCCTCGCCCAGCCCCCTCCCCCCTGCTCCCCGCCGTTTTTGATAAAACTGCAAAAATATAATGCGCCTCGCTCGTCGATAACGCGCCACCCGTGGAAATGAGATACACCCACCCACCGCCACGTTCTCCCCGCTGCGTCCGTAATCACGTTCCAATTTAAATCGTTGGCTTCTCTTTTTTTTTCTGTTTTAAATTAAAATAGTTAACGTAGGCGCGGTCGGCGCTGTAAAGCTACGAATACACTTGTTACGCGTTTGCACCAGTTCGAAGTACGCGTCAGGAGAGTTTTTCAGGTGTGGTGTCTCGTAACGTTGACGCGTATAACTCGCCTGTGACGCGACATCCTTCGACCACGTCTTTCCACGCGACGGGGTCGGAAAGCATTTGAATTTCGCGGGAAGCGTTAAGGCGCTCGGTGACATTCCGATGGTTTCCTTGGAGCTTCCGAGGTAGAAATAATGCCGCTATCGTAGGTTCGGAATTCCGAACTCAAACGCGGTGCAATACGCGTGTTTCCTTTACTCGCCTTTATATTTCACGCTACGACGAGCCGAGGATTTCTAAACGCGTTGTATGCCGTGTGTTTTAACGTATAACATAGTTATTAACACTTTTAGGATGTATATAACACTGTTATTTTTTTGTCCTGTTTATGATACTGTTGCGGGAAATGCTGCGCGTGACGCGCCGCAGAGCCATAATTAAATAGAGAAGGGACAACTAACTATGAACTGATATTTATTAAGAGCGAGGCAGAGCCGTGTCACTTCCGAGACGGCTTCGAACAGATTCAAAAGCATAGTTGTTAAACAACAACGAACTCGTTGCTAACGAAAGCCTATCGAACTGGAAACGCTCGGTACGCTTAATGCAAAATACTTCATCCGTAGAATTCCCACGTTCGTAACAATACATATAAAACTAAAAATATATGATTGGTTATTGCATTATTAATTTAACATTATGTTGTGCATTATTATTTACAACAAACTGACAATTTCTTCCGAAAAACAACATTTACTTCGTAACCGATATGTGACCGGTACGTTTGGTGTTAAAAAAGGTCCTCCGCGAATTGCGGTTAAAAAGATGTTGAAATAAATTCTAGCATTATTTTGTCGAGCTCCTATGGTAAATGCGTGCGTAAGCCCATGGCGCGCCTTAACGCGACTTGGTATACACATCGCTCATTTGCTGCAACGTCATAACTCGAAAATCATGGTTTTTCAGGTGATGCATTTGAAGTTTCAATATAATTGTAGTTTTCGGAATCTATAATATCAGAACAACAAAATGCCGTAATTTGGTCAAGTAACATCTGGTTATGACGTAGACGTGAAATAAGGGCTTAAACGTATACTATGCAGTTTCCCCTAATCTAGTTTCACTTATGACGTTCTTGCTGCTAATATCAGTTTTGTAGCGCGACCTAAAAAAGCTCAGAAATGACACTTTACCAGTTAAAAAGGACACTTCATTATCATCGTCCCTCTGGTATTAACTCCAAAATTATGATTTTGGAATTATGACGTTATTGCAGCGAATGAGCAGTCAAATCATGCGGTATTTCGGTTCCACGAAGTTAGAGATATTTCTAGGTATTTCCATGGATAAACAAAGTGCCTCTGTCCATTCGAAGAATAAAAATCCGGTTTTTGGAGGATGCGAGTGATTAAACGGATAGTAGTTGATAAACTGTTCCTGCTATTAATTTCTGCCTGAATTTTCGTAAATCTTTTAAACCTCCTTTTTTAGTTGAGCGACTTTTTACTTAGGTTATCTCTTTGATTAATGCATCTTTCATAAACTTAGAAGTAGGCGATAAAGTTGCGCTGTTTTTTTTAAGAGTCCTGTTTTAAATGATACCTTGCTACGAAGTATTGAATTATACAGAGTAGCACAGACAAATCTATACGCACTTTGAAATGAAAAATGTTATATAGTAATTATAACTACTGTATTCATACAAAAGCAAAATTGATATGAGTGGTATTTTTGTATACACATATGTATATATCATACATATATTTTCAATGTAAGGGTTCAAAGTGTCCTCTATCGGCGTTCAAACACTGGCAAGGTCACCATAGTGCAGCACTAACTACGCTTTGTAATGAGTACAATGTGGTACTGCACATGACACTTCAATGTTATCTCGTAGGGAACCCAGTACAGCTAGTTTCTCTCTATAAACATCATTCCCAAAGGAACCGCATAGTTACAAATCGACAGGTGTTGCATTCGTAGATCTCAGTGAAAACGCAACAGCACCTCTTCGACCATATTGTGTCACCGATGTAACAATGAATAGCATTAATATAAGCAAAGCAAGACTACACCGCTACATCCGGGGTCCCAAAATCGCAAGCTTTTCAATTCCGCGAAACGCGCCTTTCAAAGTCACACGTAACCCCCAAGTCTCCAGGAACACGGAACCAATTAATCGCGTTACACGAGGGTTACCCCGTAGTTCCTTAACTCAAAACTCGACGTTCGCGCTGTACCGCGCCGACGCGACGTAGACGAGCCCGTCGTCCTTTCTCTTTTTTTTCTCCCCGCCCTCCCTTTCCGATCGTGAATGTATTCGTGATACGTGTGTCCCGCAGATACGAATCGCCGAAACCACGAGCCGCGCGTTTCATTCCCAAACCTTGTGGGAGAGTGCGAGGCGGGCAGGATGCAACGAAACAATCGTCGGTAGGAAGAATGGGAAAAATTTTTAGCGGGCCCACGAAACCGTGACCGGGCCGGGCCGAAATTCACAGCTCGAGAAGGATAGGCCCGACGCTGACACGCGCGTATTCCCGTTCTGCGCGTTGGCGAGCGTTTCCTTCGCGAATTACGATAACCGGATGTTGGGCCGAGCATTATCCGATTACCCGCATCGGCCACGCCGGCGATCCCATTAGCGCCGTCGGTGATAAATGATAATTGATAGTCTTGCGGCTGAATATTAATTCAATCGGCGCGAGTTTACGTATATTTAAGCACCGCGATATCTTTCGGCCGATCGGGAACGTTTGATTCTTGGTGTTTGGAAATTCTGGGATGATTAGGCTCCGGAGTTACTTGCCGTTAATCGCGAGAAGTTATTCACCGCTTTTCGGTTAATAAACAGCTCGTTGCTATCGAGTAAGATACACGGTGTACTTAGAATTTCGAGCTACGCAGCCGCTGACTGCTGAGTCGGACAATCGTAGATGAAGCGTTCTGCCTCGATGTTCCTAAATGGTCTGGAAGGGTTGTTGGGATGTTCTGTAGGTCTTTAGGGCGCGGGGAAACGAGGTGGAAGGGATGGCGAGCGTGATTACGAGGAGTGGAAAGGGTGCAATGGGAAAGACGGGATTCCGGAATCTGGGAATAGGTGATTCAGTGGGAATGTGCAGGGGACGTGAGTCAGGAGTTCGGATGTTTTTCGGTAGACCAACGAAATGTTTGTTGCGTCAACCGGTGACTGGGTTTAAAGATACAGAGATACGAGAACGCAGTTAAAGGAAGCATAACTAGAAACGTAGCAAATAAACGTACGAGTGATTATATTAAAATCTTCATCATAGATTTCGTAGAAATAAAAACAGAATTAAGATAAGGATAAGGACCTGCCCGATAAGGAGAACAAGATTTTCTTTGTTTTCCACAGTCCCTGGCTCGTTTATATTAATTTTCATTACTTCGAAGATTGTTTGGAATGATTGTAGTGTGACAGACCTTAATTGCGTCGAACAAAATGATTGCGGATAATTCAGGTACGCTTCGTATCGCGAGGGAAAGGAATGTTTAACGAAGTAAAACCTTATTAAATGTATTTTTATATTTATTAAAATCAGTGAAAAAGAATCTAGCATTAGGAGCTAGTCAGAATCCCCGTCTCGCGAATTGGTTTGTAAACGTCACACCTGTACCCCGTTTGAATTATTATACTTTTCACCCCCAAACATTTGCGATTGTTGTATCTGCGTTTTCTCGTAACGCGAGTGTCCTATTTTTAACGTTCCGCGACGTAAACTTCGAATCGGAACGCGGCCGCACGCCGCCGCGAGATGAATTTTTCTGCTACCGCTATTAATATACTACCCGTTGCAAGTAGCAGAAGTCACTATTTCTTCCTTTCTTTTTTCTTTTTTACCATCGAAGATCAAGAACCCCTTAAATTCGGCGTAGTTTACAGGAGCGCAAAAGGCTTTTCGGCCGGCCGAGTCACGGCTATTTCTTTCTCAAATCAAACATTCTGGAAATAAAGTTTCGGCATCCTGCGACCGGCCTGCTGCACACGCAACGTGCGCGTACCCGTGGCCACGCAAACGTGCCTCGTGAACTGTGTTTCGCTGCACGCACACGTGGAGTGCGCACGATGCGTGTGTACCGATTGCCCGTGCGTACGCGCGCACGCACGCACAGACACCCCTACACGCGCACGCACTATAGTCACGCACGCTGCAGGGAGTTCGGCCCTAGAGAGATTAAGGCCGTTGCACCGGAACCCTCGAAACACTCGACTTGCGCGACTGGGCTACCTACTGGCTACTGGTTATCGGGCCAACCGAAGACTCGGTGCTTTCGCTTCAATTACAATCGTCGCGTATTTCTTGCCATTCTGTCGTTTTTTTTGCAGTCTGAGAAAATCACTTTTCTTCCCCTCGAATATTTATTATCGATATCTTTGTTTCAGCGGATACTTTCTTCTCGGATATAGTATAGGTAGATGTTGTTTGTAAGTGGTATTATGTAGGTACTCGGCAAAATCGGTTTTGTTCCTCATGATTATTTATTATTGGTACGGCAGTACCACGATACGATATACACCTAGCTCGTAACTACTTTTTGCATATGTAACCGGAAAAATTAGTTTTGTTCCTGACGATTATTTATTAGTGGTCCTTTTTGATTACCGGTTCAAACGCAAAGACATATTTCCTGGAGTCCGTTTTCTATGGATCATTAGACCAACTCTTATTGTTTACGCGTGTACCGAAGATTGCTTATCGAACAAGAGACAACCAGGAATCTAGTAGTCACTTGTTCCTAGTTCATCCAAATTATAGAAATTGAAGTCAAGAGACAAGGTCTTGTCTCGGGCCAAGTACAAGTACGCGAGACTTAACCTTGTATCTTTTCCGGAAAGAACAAACGGGGGTTTTCGAGGTGGTCAAACTGCATTAAAAAATGAATTTTTAAAAACTGCAGTAGCCTTCGGTGTAAAATTCGAATAGAATTAGTTTCCAGGAAACACATCAATGTACTTTACAAGTTACCCCACGAATCTGAAAATTACAGCGACGATATAAACAAAAATGGCCGTCTTTCCATTTTCATTTAAACCGTAACGCAAATCGTAAGTCTAATATGTAGTTTCAGCTTGCATTAGTTTAACATTTTCTATAGCATGTCCTAAACACAGGGTTCGACCCAAAAGTCAGTCGCAGTCGTTGACATCGTTAATATGATTAATCCCGTTGGCAACAAAACGCATACAGTAGATCACATCCGAAGTTTCCTCTCGATTCGTAGAGCAAGCCCCGAATCTAACTGGCCAACTCGTGTCAAGTAAAGTCAACTCAACTGAACCGAAGGACGAGGGCAATGCACCAGTGTCGATGCACGCGGGGCGGGTCTCACTCGCGGGCAGGTGGTCCTCGGCTCAAAGAACTTTTGTCGGGGCGTTGATCCTCCCGAGCATGGGGCTAAGAAAGAAGTCTTCTCGAAGACACCTCTACGCGAGGATGTTAGCACGGGGACGCTAGTTTCCTTTTTTAGCCGAGTCGCGATTCATTCCGCGGCGAATGTAAAGGAGAGGGAGGAAGGAGAAGAGGAAGATGAAAAGGAAGAAGAAGAAGAAGAAGACGAAGGAGAGGAAGAAGCAGTAGAGAAAGATGGAGTCCCGGGCGAAGACTCCTCGTTGCTTTCAAATATCGCAAACGACTCGCTGGAAGGTTGGCGCATCCCGTGCTCCGTCAAAATCGGCCGATTTTCGCGTGAAATTCGAAAGCGTGCAGCGAGTCGGCCCCGGAAGGTACACGCCGCTCCTCGAGGGGGCGTTTTATCGAACGAAAGTCGTACGGTGGCAGGGGGAGAGAGAAAGAGCGACGGAGGGCGTGAGGGAGAGAGGGAAGTGGAGAGGAAGAAAGAGATACATAGAGGGAGAGTGAGAGAGGCAGAAAGAGACGGACGGGCATCTCGCCGCGGCGTCTTGTGTAACGACGTTACGCCTTCTCCTTTCGAGACACCATAGAACGAGGCTCTCCGTGCGCCTTCCGTCCTCAAAGTCGCTGCTGCCATGAAATAAATCCCCTCCGGGCATTTAGCATCTCGTATCTCGACGTATAGTGCGTTCCTCCGAGCGTCTTTCTGTCGACATCGAGTACCTCGGCGTCCATTCTTCTCCCCTTTTTTTTTAACCCTCTCTCCTCCGTGATAATGATTACGAAGATACGATTGCGAGTCGCTCATTCTCCGACTCCTCTTCTCTCCTTTTCCCTTTCGCGAATTTTTCGGGAAGGGTCAGGCGGCGAACGGGGAGGGTGGGAGGTGGACGGGCGGGGGGGGGGAGGGGGGGGGGGAGTTTGGAGGGGTGGAGGGAGGCGTCATTTAAATTCCGCGGTATCCCGCCAACGGCAACGGGGCAACGCTCATCTGCAAGAAGAATGCGAAGTCGGTTAAAAGCTCTGGTTCTCAGGAATGGAATCGAGGCTACGGCATCGTCCGTGGGCCCCCGAAGACGAAGAGGCAGGGCTTCGTGCTAGCCGTAGTACGAGGGGCATCGTATTGCATGCACGGGCACTCGCTAGTAAGCCGAGACGATTGCACGCAGCAGCAGGAAGGGAAGAAAAAGAAGTCGAGGAAGGGAGCAGCGGATGGAAGCGAAAAGGGGCTGGAGGAGGGAAAGAGGTGGTGGAGGAGGAGGTGGAGGACCGTGGCCGAGGCGAGTAAAAGTGGGGGGGGGGGGGGTGAGAGGGGAGGAGGCAGGACGCTGCCGAAAACCGACTAGCGATTGCATTAAATAGAAGAAGCACGATGGTTCCAGCGGCTGCACGAGGAACGTCTGAACCGTGGTGGACGACGGGGGCAAAAGGAGGAGGGCGGTGGGAGAGGGTACGGCGAGCAAAGCAGAAGAGAAACGCGCGGAGGGTTGCGAGGATGAAAAAGGAGGCGGTGGAGGAGGAGGAGGCCGAGCGCGCGCGAGAGGGAGAGAGAGAGCGAGCGAGCGAGCGAGAGAGGATGGCGAGGGGAGAGAGAGAGGAGCCTCTAGAAATTAGGTTGTTGCACCGGGCCCCGGGTGGGGGAAGCCCAAGGCCCTTGTTACCTTCCCCTATGTGAATTTAGGCCGTTGCACTTTTCGGTCCCGTATGGTGGGGGGCCCAAATAGGAGGAATGCGCTTGGTGGGGCAACGAGGCGCAACGACGAGCCACGGAGGGATAGCGCATTTAGGTGCAGCCTCGACTTCGGAGAGGGGAGTCTAGCAAAGAGACAGGGCCGCATCTGACTCGCAATTTTTCTCACCGATCCCCCGTGCCGACGAGATCCACTTTCTACGCGAAATCACGAGTTTCCCAGGGAAATTCGTGTGATTACCGTTCTGCAAAGGTATTTTCGCGGTTTTTGATTGATTTGCGCCTATAACGAATTTCATCCCTTAACGTTAAATTTCTATTACTACTCATTTATTGACCATTACCTTGCCGATTGTAGCTAATTTGGTGGAATTTCACGTCTATTTACGCAAATGCGTAAACCGAGAATGCTATACATTTGGGTCAACTTATTTTATATCGTACTACGCTAAGAGTGAAATCGCGTGTCCTTGGCTCATCGTAATTAAAGCAAAATTCGTTCAATAACTCTCGCGAATTAATATAGATATAGATGAACGCAGTTGCGGTCAGACAACGCGCGATAATTGCACATGGTCTAACAAAATTGATTGGTCTTATCGGCTACATATTCTGACTGGCCAAAGTGTCAAGATATTTCTGCAGCGATGTGTCGAATCGTATGTTATCTACCGAGCGATGCCCGGTGTCAGCCCCAAAACAGATACCGACTTTCCTCTCCCCGAGTAGCGGAGAAACTTCTAGAAACCTGAAACGCTCGCGATTAACGGTGCACCGGCAAATTGTAACTTCGCGAAGGGAAAGGATTATAAAATTATTCTCGAACCGATCGAACACCTGCCACGTAAAATCTGCGACCTGTTCCTTGAATTCTTTTTATCCGAATATGAACGAGGATGCGAGCGCAATGAAACTGAGAATTAAGTATTAACGTCTGTGTAACTGAATCATAGTACCCGTAAGAGCTAGTTGCTTGTAAGGAGAACAGGCTGGCGAAGTGAATTAGCCTAAGTGTCCGGAACAGATCCTTTTACAAAATGTCTTTCTTATTTGTCCGTTCAAATTTACGGCTATCGATTGCACGTGACTTCGTGGTACGCGAAACGTTCTCGCGCTTCGTCCCGCATCTGGTTTTCGTCACCTCCAAGTGTTCCTGAGAGCAACCTAGGCGGTCTATTCGTACGGCTTTTTATGGATATTTATGACACCCGTAAAAAGAGGATCCACTTGGATCTATGTGTTTTTGTACAGATGAAAAATCGAATTTACGTTAGGTTATTTCTGTTTCGCAAGGGCTTCCATGTCTACACCGACAATTTTCGATGACAAAAACGAGAGATAATACCGAGGTACAAAGTGAAATAAAACAGACACCGTTAGAGTAATCAAGACGGAATGAAATTATTTGGAACACTGGTCGTTGACGTTTTTATGCTCAGCTATCTGAAATTCTTTTTCGAGAGTCCGTGAAGCTTCGATTAAAAGCGTGAATTTGGTAAAAATAACTAATTGTAAGCCGCTGATTCGTTCGAATGGTGTGGCGATTAGAAACTTAAAAAAACAAATCGGTCGATTACAAAATTATTTATTCGAAGCACAATATAAATATATACGAACGATTAAATGTTATGCTATATTTTAGGCGTTGTAAATCTGAAAGAACGAAAATGTACAACGTAGGATAACGAGGAAGCCCGTAGCTTCTACCTCGCATCATCGTCATTTGGAATATCGCACGTTTACGATAATCTAACTCACGGGAAAGAAAATGCTTTCAACGGCAGGCTGTGCCACGACGGCAGCTACAGCGGCGGCAGGCCCAAAAACCAGAGAAACGTAGCCCGGGGAAGAACTTGCATTTAGGCCGTTGCACCTAAGGTGGGGTTTGCCCACGCCGGGCCCCCCGATTCTGTGCAAGTGGGTATAAGTTATACCTATATGCCTATTCGCGAAGAAAGCGGGCAAGTGGACCTAGCAACTAGAGGGGAGAGCTCGGTGAAGGCGAAGAAGGAACTGCATCGGGAATGGTAGGGGAAGAATGACGAAGAGAGTGAGAGGGAGGGAGAGGGGGAGAGAGTGAGAGAGAGACAGAGAGGGGCCCATGAGCGCGCAAAGAGTAGAGGTAGGCGATCGGCCGCTGGACACATCGATAGTGGTGGTGTACGGACGAGCGTAGTAGTGGTGTAGAAGTTTGGAGCCGTTGCACTTGGGGCCCCTCCGTCTCGGTCCCTCGCATCGGCCGCGCGGGCGGTTAGAGGGGCGAGGGAGGGGGCACCGATGCATTTTGGGACTATTTGGCAGCGAGCGGACCGGTGGCACGGTGCATCGAGGGACGGAGGGGCGGCCGAGAGAGTAGTGGAGGAGGGCACGAGGGGCTCCGAGGGAAAGGAGGTTCGAGGGGCCGTAGCAACCAGAGGAAGATGCCTAGCAACGTCTCTGGTGGGGGAGAATTTTTGGTGGGCGGGGGCGCGAGCCCGGGGGAAAGCCTAGCATGCATTTTAGGTGCACGCTCGGGCCCGGGCATCGGGGAGTGGGCCCAACGAAACGAAAGAAAGGAGCCTGAGCCCGGTGGTGGGGGGTACGTAGGGTTCACGGGAGGTTTTCGACTTCTTTGGCCGCAAGAACGCCAACTAGTTTCCTCAGTGGTTCGCAAATTTTGTCTTGTGTCCACTGTTCGGACGTGAAACCTCTTCTGCTAGTCGATGGATTTTTCGTGAAAGGGCGACATTATTAGTTTAGGTTAGACGATTATTATCAGTATACGAGTACTTGCGAATCGTCCGAAAGGTCTCCATTTTTCTTTGTGTACGAAATGGAAGAAAAAAGTATTCGTCGAACGTAGGGAATATTATTCTAACCTAATGGACGACTCTCGATTAACTTTGCGATACTTGGAAATTCCGGTACACTCGGTATTAAAGAATTTTTGTAGAGTCGAAGATAAATACAGCTAAGCTGAACGTCGCTTTAAAATGTCTACCATCTTTATTGCCATTCGCTTCACGAATACACGCTCCGATGAGTTTAAGGTTTTCGACTCCGATACACTGGTTTTACAAATTCGATATTTCCTACTCAGCGAGGGATGATAATTTTCTGGATGTCCAGATCAGGTTTTTACGGGGTAAAACGATCGTCGAATATACTGTCGGACACGCGGTGTCCCGATGCTACTGATATTCGATGCCGACAACCCGTGTGCGTACGCGATAAACCGTCGACGGTTACATGATTTTCGTGAAGCTGTCGGCGCAGCTGTCGCGTCACGCTTTGAGAACGTGTCGCGAGAGAAAGAGGAAGGGGAAGCGAAGGATACGTCATAGGCATATGAATTTTTACTTCGATCGTAAAACTCGAAAACGCGTCGTCCCACCACCGCGAGACAAATTATCGAGATTCACATAATTTCCCTTAGCGTCGAAATATCTCTCGCAAGGCATATTTCGTTCGCGCGAGGAATAGAAGGGGGTGGGGGCAAATAAAAATGGCGAATTTCGATTCCTCGCGGCTGCATCTACATAAAATATGTAACTATTCCCGATTTAACCGACCGCTTTCAAGCGTGAATTTAAAACAGGGGCGTACCGCTGAATATCAAACAAAATCCTAAAGCATCGCATCGGCACTGTTGAAAATCATGCGCATCGAATCTTTTTCGTTTCCGACAACGAATTTATTGCCTCTCGCCGATCGGAGAGGACGAGCCGATATAAAACGAGACCGGCGCGTTCCGGAGAGACTTGGACTTGGCAGTGGTGCGCTAATTGCCCCGCGCACGCCAAATAAGTATGCGCGCACGTACACGGAGAGAACAGGCAGTCTACACGCGAGTCAGACGTTATCCGAGATTCGACTGCGGATAATTTGCGATAAGCGGCCGTCGCGGCGCTATGAAAACGGCACGGCAGAACGAATGGCTTGCAACCCCCGACACGTGACACGTAGGGGTCGAGTTGGATACCGTTTCAATTCGCGGATAGAAAGGCCATTATGTAATATTTCTTTAACCTCGTATCGGGATTTGTTGCTCGCGGTTTTGTATTGAAAATTTGTTCAGGATATAATACAGGAGGGTTGTAAAAGTGTAACGCGTTTGCAGGGTTCTTTGATTAATGCAACATTTTTTTCGTATTTAATGGTTGTGGAATTAAGCGAGGTGCATTTCGTTTACCATTCTTTGATATTTTTTAAAGAACGAATCGTGAAAAACGAAACGACACATCAAACGTGAATCACTTAAGTTTGTGCCAATTTAAATCAAGCTTTGCATTTTTTTTACAGACATCTCCTCTCACGCGAATGTGTTCGTTATTACATTTTTTTTAAAAGAGCGTATTTAAATCTGCTGAGTGATATTTGTAATTTTATGTAGGTAATAAAAGGTTTGTTGTAAGTGAACCGATTGCTTTTGCAAAGATTAAATGTAAACCGCAATTATTATTATATCAGTGAATATATTTATTTAAGTAATCGCACGAGCCAATAACGACCGAGATCTTCAAATGGTAATTGTTGGGTCTTTATACGGTAAAGAAATGGTATTTCAAATATTCAAAATTCTAATTTCTAACCATAAGCTTTCCACTACCGACGATTTGGTTAAACTCTTCTCCCTTTTTTCTTCGATCCCCAAAATCTCTTCTTTCAAAAGGCATTTAGACCATTCGGAATATTTGCAGCAAATTCGAGCGTCAACGTTTCACTGAATTTCATCACCGATATTTAGATAATTAGTATATCGGCAAAAGTTAGATAAATTTTAACTTTAACTGTATAGGATAAAACTATATTAACGAACCTACGACTCAACAAAGAATATACAAAGTATATGCGGGACACATCCATGAATGTAAGCAGAGAATTTTCTGTTGCAACTTGTCCCCATCAAGTGTTTTAATAAACTGACCAAGCAGATTTTACTAAGATTAATTTACGCGATGTTTGCATTTATGTGTGCCGAACGTACGATACTGAGTATAATATTAACTTGTCCTCCGCCAGAACGCAGGAATGAAATTGAAATTATCGCGGGAACGTCATGTACGTTTTATGGACAGGAGAAGCGTCACCGGAAAGTACGTTGAACGCAATTATATTTACGATGTAATATCGTGTAAGTGCGCGGATGATGTTCGTCCAAGGTCGTATAAAATGCACCCTGGATGTCTCGTTTCGTTTTTCACGATTCGTTCTTAACATTGAGAGATATACCGTCCATACATTCCAGGAAGTTATTATAAAATGCTCGGCTTGGACTTGGGCACGTGAGAAACAAGTATTCGTGTTTGTGATATCACGTAAGTTTGACGCAATTGATGATCGTTGTTTCATGAAGATGGTTTTTAATTGTTCATCGGCTGTTTATTATCTAGCTTTATGGAATTGAATATGGATATTAGGAAACTAATGCTCTTTAATATTCACTAACTTACATTTATCCGTTAAAAGTATTCATAACTACGTTTCTGCTGCTAAAGAAATCATCGGTGAGTACTGACATTACTTTTCTAAGTGTCTTAAGTGTCAAAAAATATAACTTAACTTCGGTATCATTAGTTTTAGGCTGTGTATGGGGTCCGTGCATCGATTCAAAGGTAGCTTGAATTTGCATTGTCTTCATCAGACGATGATTTATAAACCGCACATTACACTCATTTCCCTTGCATAAATATTGAATTTGATAAGATAGTCTCGATGGTTTCGCACTAACACTTTGCAGAGCCGCAATTATTCCGGGGTCAGAATCTTATGGCTTAACGGACATGGATGTTGATTCCTTTTGCTACATTGCTCGTAAAACGAAGCGTTTCTTTTTATCTTCCAACGGATAAACTGATCAAGGGATAAAATTAGCTCCATCCAAGTCTTATATCTTCCATCTTCCCATCGTATCCGTTAATTCAGAAATAATAAATCTAAGAATCTTGTCAATTATCCGAAAGATCAACCATATAGTCAATCCTTTTGTCATATTAGTTCGTTAAATCAAACTGATAATTCATTTTACGATTCCCAGACCTTCACTACCTCTAAAGATAACTAAGAACCAGAAATTAAAATATAAACCTTCTCGCTTTAAAAGTACGGTTTCGTTACCACGACCGATCGCAGTCGTCGACGATTCATTGTAAGCGCGAGACGTGCGAGAAGTTAATATGGACGAAAGTGGAAGAAGGAGACAACGACGAAGACTGCGATCGGTCGTGGTAACGAAATCCTACCTTAAGACGTAACGTATGTACGTACATTACATGCATCTTGTTGTAAACTAAGTTTTTAGCAGTTTAACTCGGATATTGCAAACCAAACGTAACAAAATTAAAAGGAACCAAACTTAGGTGGCTCGGCTGCGGAACCGGAATGTAACTAAACGGAACCAGCCGGGTAAGGAACGTACTTAAACTCGGGACGACTTTACGTACGTTCGTCGTAACGTAACTAAACTCGGCCTGCAGTTTGGTTGCGTTCCTCGTACCGTAACTAAACCCGGGTTGCAGTTTGGTTACGTTACTCCTACCGTAACTAATCCCGGGCACCAGTTTAGTTACGTTCCGTACCTGGGTGGGTCTACATTCGTTTCGTTTTCCAGGACCTGACCTTCGTCCCTTGCCTTCGTCTATACGTGATGTTGAAGGATACTCAGTTTGACTGTCTTCCACAGTTTCTCTGCAAAAAAAGAAACGCTACACGAATTCAAATACGACAGCTCCTTTTAAAAATTTATTTATCGCATGCTTCTTGAAATGTTACGAAGAACCCGATTACAGATTTCGCTAATCACCGAGAGAATGTACTGTTCGTCCGATGTTCAATTTTCGGCATTAACCAAAAATCGATGTTGAACAAAAATAAGCTGCACAGAGACCCCCGTCGAAGCTAAAAACTAAATGATTAACGATTGAAATCCAATTTGGACGTAGGTTCTATATTTAACTTAACGATAACACACAATAGATGACCTTTTACGAACCGATAATCACATCGAACGATTAGTCCGGGAATGTTCTGATCGCACTACGTGCAATCAACATAAACTAGTGAAATAAATACTCTTTTACGTAAACTAAATTGCATATTATTAATAAACAGCGGGCGTTTATGCAAAACGGATACTTTCCACGCTGATTTTTCACTAATCTTGTAATTCAAGTAAAATACATATTACGCAAGAACATTTCCAAAAATGCAATATACGAAGAGAATTGTTTCATCCTTACGATGAAACAATTTTCTCTTCCACTTCATTACCGATCTACGATAAAAATATGAATTTGAATCAAGAATGATTGAATTGAAAAGAAAGGTCGAATGATTAAATAGACAATGAAAGGACGGGGCATCGCGCTTAAATAAAGTTTTCTACCACTATATCACAATAATTTCAATATCCGTACTTCATTTTTAATTACAGTTTCCTGCTCGTTATTTATTATGTGATTTAAGTCGGACTCTTTTTTAAGTAACCCGAAAGGAGCTGCCCCAGTTATCGAATGAAATTCGTTGCGGAGCAAAGTCTGCGGTAAGGTTCATCTATTTCAGTAAATTATTAGAAAATAATGACCCGTAACTGTGTTACTCATTTTAACCGCATTCGCTGCAGATTTCTATTTTTTTTTCACTTTAATTACCGAAAGAAGTGAACTGTCGAGCAAAAACTTCGGTACTGTTCGCTTATTCTAATAAATCATAAAGAAGGACGTCCGTCGGAACGTCAGGCTCGTTATAACAACGCGCAAATCATTCGTAATCGCGTCCAAACGTTCGGTTACAAAAATAACACACCTTTATCTCCCGTAACGATGTTCGCGCTCGAGTTACCCAAAGTGACGTTAAACGACACTTTTCTTCTCTCCTCGAATCGCAAGAAGCTGCTTCAATTATCGAAAGAGATTAATCGCTCGGCAAGAAGTCAATTCGTAACGCCCGGAAGCATCATCGTCGCGTATTGGCATTTTCGCGCCTCCTGCACTACCCAACTTTCCCTCCGACCCCCAGAATTATTAAAACTGAGACGCGCACGCAAAACGCACGTCGCAATTCAGGTACGACGAAAAGAGCGAGGAGGATTGATAGGAGCGAGGAATCAGGGTTCTTTCCACCGTTCGCCTTTCCTCGCGGTCTCGCCTGGCAAAATATCCACGTTGAGTGACGGACAAACTTCACCCCCCCCCCCCCCCCCCCCCTCCTACTCCCCCTTTTGTCTGGCCTTCGAGAGGGCGGGTTTCTCATTTCCTCTGTCCGGTATTCCCGGCATCCGTGCTGCTCTTACGCTCGCCTCCTCATTCTATCGACCGAGTCGTTCGATTGTACAGTACGTATTCGAGAAAGAGCTCGTTCTGTATCGTCGAGCGAGCCACCCCATCCGTACACCCGTATCAAGCTCTCCTAGCCCCCCCGCCCCCCCCCCCTCCCTCGACTCCCCATCATCCCTCGACCGACATTGCTTCGAGAGAGAACCGATACTGACGTAGGTGTTTCGTTTGCCGCTCGAGCCACAAGTGGTGCACCTTGTTGCTCACAATCGAAATAATAGCGCCTTGCCTTTGCTCCTGCCAACGGGACGGTCGGTGACTGTTGTCTACGATGGAACAATGGTATCGTAGAGATCACTAGGAATAATAAACGCCCGCGTTCGTTTCGCGGGTTACTAACGAAGAGTCGAACACTTTGGTCGCGGGCGAGGATGATCGTTTTTTTTATCGTGAATTTGAGGGAGCGAGGATTCGGGACGTTTGCTCTGGTAAAATATTTCGGATATCGATACCGTGGAGCTTAGCCCTTTTTTCTATCGACGATTAATGTTTACATAGTTATATCATTTTTTTTACCAATTTTAACCATTTTTATATAGTTTAAAAGTATATTCTTAAAATTATACATATTTACACTACATAGAAATAAATTTTCGTTCACATACTTAAAAATAGTAAATTTGAGTAGCCCTAACCAGTCAAAATGATTGGTGTGGTACTTCTAGTGTTAATAGTTTTCGATCAGGCGGGATTCATTTAAATTGATTATGTGGCAGAAAAGAAGACGCTTTTGTCACTTTTGCGTGGCAAAGTTTTCTATATTTATTGCAATTTTTATAGGAAGTTATGAAAGATTCTATTATCAGATCCATATAAGTTTCAATTCGTAAAAATAGAAAATCTCGACTGAGTTTCTTACTACAAAAACTCAGCTACTAATGTAGTACTGGAACTATTTAAAAAATTTAAGTTCGGATGGAAACAAGTTTGTTTAATTAGCATGCTTAGGAAAAAGATTCTGTTGTCGGTTCGTATCTCAAAATTTGCAATATATATCATCATTACCATAGAAATTTTTATAAAAATTCTAATAGCAAAAAATAGTAGTGGTCAGAAATTTTGACTGATATCCTTAAAAAAGACATAGCATTCAAAATGCAAATGCATGGGCCAAGTACAAGTACGACTTTGTCTATCAAAACACAAACCAGCGAAAAGGTGCCTTGAGCGAAAAAGTCGCTATTGTCTCGTGGAGCATTGGTAAATATTATTAACTGCGTTACAGAGAAGACGACGGAGAAGACGACGTTTCTTACGAAAAACTGTCATTTTTGAGATCGCATATCTCGTGATTCGCTGGACCAATTTTGATCAAATCGTACTCAAATTACTCATCCCGGCGCGGCTTCTCCGATGGCTATTGCAGTTTTTTTTTAAAATTAATTGTTTAATACAGTTTGACCACCTCGAAAATCCCTGTTCGTTCTTTCCGTAAAAGATACAAGGTCTAGTCTCGCGTACTTGTACTTACAATTAGCCCGAGACAAGACCTTGTCTCTTGATACTGAATTCCTTCCCCAATATTTTGTAAGAATCAAAAAAAAAAATATATAAAACAATCTTACGTTTCGAAGAAGCTACAAGGTCTATCCGAGATATACAAGATTCTACTTTCTTCTATAAAACAGTGCTACAAGTTTTCACAAAAATGATTAAAAAGATCTTAATATCATAGAATTAATCCGAATGTTGGCGTACGATAAACGCAGTCCAGCTTCCCTTCATAGAGAAATAATGGCTGCCTTTTCCTTCCTCTCCATAACCATACTAATCGCAAGTTCATTTTTCTCTCGTTGCCTCCACGCAGATCAGAGTCGCTAGGCCATGCCACGAAATTCCATCTCCCTGTCTCTCCGCTCTCCCCGAAACTCACCGTACTCATCTCTCTCCCTCTCTCTCTCTCTCCGGCCGTGCTTCTTCCTCCCCGTCTCCTCTCCCAGGCGTTCTCCCTACCCCCGGCAAAACGCCGGAGCACACAGACTCCTTCGTAAGGAGGCCATATTTCATAAGACTCGCTGCTTTCCTCCGGCTGCTTTCCTTTCCACCTCCTTTCTCTCTCCACCTCCCACAGGTTTCTTCGTTCCCTCTCCTTCCCACCTCCGGTGGCCGAACGGTCGAGCCCCGTTCCTCCGCTGTCAGAGTTTCTAGCAACGCTTGCGCGACCCATTCCCATCTCGTTTTCCCCATCCAATCCCATGGCCCCTGCCAAGCTCAGTACTGCCAGCCGCCGATGTAATGTTTCTTTTATTGATTTTGCGGCGACCCGCGGAAATTATACGGCTCATGGATGTATGTATGTATGTATGTATGTACGTGGGCTACGCGCGTACGTATGCACGCCCCTGCCTCGCGAGCTCGATGGTTGACTGCTGGATGGTTGACTGACTGTCTGTCCGTCTGGTTGGCTGGCTGGCTGAGTTGGCAGGCGTGCCATCATCCCCGAAGAGCGATGACGACAACCTACTAAACGGCGCCTCCTTGCGAGCCCTTCGGTACGATCGAGCTTCCGGTACGAGCCGTTTGGTACCTTTTCACTGTGTCGTCCCGTGCAAACGGGAAGTTGTAAGCTTTCTCCCGCCTATTTGCGCGCGACGGGCTTCAATTTCTTTCATCCTCGATATCCATTATCCACGGAGATTTTTTGGAACGTTCGCTTAAGGGGACGGGGTCACCGTAAAGCCGGCGCGAATACGGAATTGGCCGTTCGTAGCGGTAAATGGCCGATTCGATTTATGGTACGCGTCGTTCGGCCCTCGAGGATTATTCGCTCGGTTAGGAGTGGCTAATTTATTTCGACGAGTCGATCGTAAGGAAACCGGCGCGAGGAGAGATGCCCGCTTCCGGTGGCCAACGTCGCGCGTTGCCGTCGATAGGTCAAGGACGCTCTCACGGTTCTCGAGGTCAGGTCGACAAATCACCCTTTCCGGCGCGAACGTCCGTGAAAAAAAAACGAGGATAGGACGGGGGGGAGAAGGAGAGGACGAGAGAGGAGGAGAGAGTGAGAGAAAGAGGCAGAGAGATCGAAAGAGAGAGAGAGAGAGGGAGAGGGATGAATCCAACACCCTTCGGTCCCTCGTTCATCGTCGCGCCCCTTTGACCCTAAAAAAATACAAATCGCACGACCAATCCTGGCCACCCTCCTCCGCTCGCTTCATCGGCCGCGAAATTACGTGACTCGCCTTCAACGCTCGAATAAACCTTCGGAACGTATGCCGAGGAGAAGCACCGTGTCACGGAAGCGATAATTACATCTCCGGGAATTTATTTGCGATTTGTACTTCGTGCCTCGCGTAAGGCGGCATAATATACCGGGAATATTTATCGTGAGCGTTAAAAGTATTCGTACACCCATTAAATTTCATGGCGGACGTGCTTCTTCGTTTCACGTTGTACAGGGTGTCGCGTTTCAATGCTTCTAATCGATTATCGCAGAAGTTAATAACGATGCGAAGTAATGGTTTCGATGAAATCTGAAGTGTTCCGAGGGATATGTTTTTTGGTCACTTTGATTGTTTTCTACGTGGAGGTACCAAACGAACGACTTAACGTATCTTGTTTAAATTGAGCAGAACATTTTGGAATACGTAGGATTGATATTTAAAGGCGAATTCAATGATCGTAGTCAGTCTTAGATTAAAATAATGTAAACTTAATTGTTCAACGTTTACAATATGGATATGACAAACCTTCGTACATTTTTCTGTTGTACAAGGTAATTAAAACAAATGTTAACACAAATTTGGGGAATTGGTAAGTGTAACATAGATTCGGTTCCTTCCAGTTGATAAGAATTAACACTAGATTCTGTTTGGTACGAAGAAAAAAATGTCACAATGTGGCGATGTTTTAACCACCGACTGTGGGTCTCAAGAAAACGTTTAATGTTTTAACTATGATCGTTTGTGGCATTTGTAATTTCGTGTCTTTAAAAATATTCTTCCATACAAGCGTTAACATACAGGTTCTATACGTATACAGAATTAAAATTCTTATTGCGATAAAAATGTATCACCATGAATAAATGAATATTCACGATTGAAATACTAATCCTGGTCGATGGAATTTTTCACATCTCATAGAATTCCATCGTCAAACAACCATTTCATTCTAACAATAAGAGGCTTGTATCCTGAATCTGTCACCCATCGCAAAAATTGTCTAATTGGCCATTAGTCCAATCGTCATTATGTATCAACATTCGACTAACTTGCACTTGATTCTCAAGTAGTTTAATTATCATTATTTATCAACGTTCGAACAACCCGCGTTGCATCTATAACTCAACAAATTGTTTCGCACAAATATGATTTGCGCGCGTACCATCTTAACCATCGCAACAAGTTTCTCCGATCACTGTTTACTACTGGGAAGTAATTATTTCCCGATTACACCCGATTATTGCCCTCGGCACGCGCATAATGCCACAGCGAGTATCGCTAGTAATACAAAATTCGTCGGATTGGTCGCAGCGCGCTCGATCGTCGATTAATTTGCCCTCTCTATACGTAACGTATAATAATCGCCCGCCGACTCTCCCATTTAACGCAGCCCGATCAATCATTTCGTTTATTTGCGATACGCGCGCGTTTCACGCATTTTTCACCGAACGAAAAAGAAAGGGAATGAATAAAAAAACAGAAAAAAAAAATATATATATATATACAGGGACGGGAAAGAGACAGGAATTCTCGACTTCGTAAACATTTGAAATCGAGCGCGTTTCTCTTTCATCTCCTTCCGCTTTCACTGGTCGCGAGATACCACGCGTACACGTGTTCGCGCGTACACACGTATACGTTGCGACCGATTTCCATCGCGTTCCCCGATGCGCGCGATGCAATAATCCATCGGACATCCCCAAGAGCGGCGAATCAACGTCGAAATATCAAAAGGATAAAAATATAACGAAAAAAAACAACAAACAAACAAAAAGCAAAACTAAACTCGCACGACGGCTTTATCGGTTCGTCGGATGCACCGTCGAATTTCGCGCGGATTAAACAAAAAATCCGCGCGCGCGGAGGGTAGTTAGTTAATAGAGAAGCGGCTAGATAAACGGATGGATGAGCAACGCTCGCGCACGGGAGCGAGAAGGAGAGAGACAGAGAGAGAGGGATAGAGTGGGAAAGGGTGGTGGGAAAGGGAGGAAAGGTGAGAGGTTGGTCGACCACGTGTGTCGGTGCGTGATGCTACCGGCGTTGATACTACGGGGCGTACGTGACTCTCGTTTTCGCCGGGTGCCGTATAGAAAGCGAAAACGGGCTCCTACCTACATTTCGCCCATTCACGCAGAGAGCCCGAGAACGAGACTGGGGGTGGTGGTGGTGGTTGGAGAGGAGAGCGAAAGAGAGAGAGAGAGAGAGAGAGAGGGTGAGAGCGAGAGCAAGAGCGGATGGCGCGGGGTAGCGGCAAAAAAAAACCCGAGCGAAGAAGGAAGGAAAAAGCGTGTAGGAAAAGGGAAAAAGCAGGACGCTGCCAGGCAGTGGCACTATCAGCAACGACGCGGCGAAAAGGGTGTTGCGGGCGAGAGGAGAGGAGAGAGGAGGGAGGGGGGTTGTGCACACACACCCCCTCCCCCTAGGCACACTAACGCGCGTCCACACTAATAGACACGCGTACGGCTAGTACGTACACTCCCTATATATTTACCCCATCCCACCCCCGTCGCCCAACGCGTAGGATACGTTTGCAAACGGATATGTGTACACTCGGGAAGGAGAGGGTGGTCGTAGGGGAATCGCGAAAAAGGGTGTAGGTTCGTCGCGGATGGGACGCGGGGCGAGGCGAGGGACGGTGGAAGAGAGAAGGAATAATTCGGTGCGAGGGCGACGGGAACGGAGAGGGAGGGGAGGGAGAAAAAGAGCGAGCAACGAAAAGGAAGAAAGATGGAGTTGAACTAAGCGCGAGAGGCGGTGGGGAGGGGGTGGCGGAGAGTCGAGAGGAGAGCGGGTCGAGGGAAAGAGAGCGAGAGGGGTAGAGAAAACTAGGGAAAGAGGGATAGAAGAGGGGGAGGAAAAGAGAGGGAAAGAGAAGTTGAACGCGGGGTAAAAAGGGTGGCTAGGGGGTTGGAACGAGCGGGAGCGGGATGGGTTCGTTGCCAGGGATGAAGTACGTAGGTATTGATCTATTTAAAGCCTAGAGTTCCAAACGAGGTCCTTATTAAAAAGCGGAATGAAACAAGGGGCGCTTCGTCCTCCGCCATCGTCCCCGCGCGAACCCACCCTCGATCCGTCCTCGTCGCAACCCCGCGATTACCGTCTGATGTTCCTACCTCCATCTTTCTTCTCGCGTTCTCTCCTGTTTCGCTGCTCCTAGGGTTGGTTTGACGGGAGGAAAAAAAAAGTTGCGTAGGGAGCGGGAGGCAGACATTCGGCGGCCCTTTGAATCTCTCCCACTCACCCCTCTTTCTCAAGTATCCACCCAAGTCAAGGATCAGCCTGGACTTCCCTTCCGTATCTCCCCCCCCCCCCGCGACCCCACCCGCCCCCGCCCGCCCCCCACCCTCGGGCCTTTACTTTCAACAACGTCACCTTTTATTTCTCATCGCAGCCAGAAATAATAGCGGCCGAATCAAGTGGAACAGGCAACATCTACCAAAAACGGCTGCTCGAAGAGAGAAAAGAGAATCTGCGCGCTCGAATTCGCACCGCGATAAACGACGGGGTGGGATTTTGCATCGAGTCTTTATCGCGCGGTGAACGCGAAACGTATTCGTAATTGGGGGAAAGAAAAAAAGGAGAGGGTTAGGGGGGGGGGAGGAGGTGGGGGTAGGGGGCGATTATCGCCGAAGAGGTGGAACGGAGATACAAGGTGCAAAATTCGACCGAAAATCTCTCGCTCGGTAACTACCTACGATTAAATAAAACGTATACTTTTTATCGGACGAATAAAACATTCCGCGCGGATTTTCATTCCGCGAATCGCGCGTATCATAGCTACGGCGAATGCGAGCATAAACGCCGAGGGTTGCGAAAATCGAGCACGCGTCGAGGGAATATACGTAGGTACATACGTTTCGACCCCTCCTCCCCCACCCCGCCCCTGCCCCCCTATCCACCTAGCCCCCTCCTCGCCGCCCCTCGCCTCCGCCGGTGTCCTTGAACCGGATCACGAAAACGGCCTCTCGGCGTGTACGCGCGGCCGGGCCACGAGAACCCGGCAACTTTTCGTTCGGATATAAAATTCTGGATTTTAAAGCATTTTAGTATCGATCCAGGGGGGGTTTTTAGCACTAGACGCGAAACTCCCTCATCGGCGGTCGGGATTTGGTGGGGATGTACCTGGACCGTGATGGTGGGAGATTCAGCATCCCTCTGGCACCCAGCCCCTGTCGCGGGGTTGGCTTGCCAGAGCGATGCGTAGTTATACCCGGTTGTATAAGTGTGTAAATGCATAATAAAACTCGCTCGGCGAGCATCAGAGGGACGTAATTCCTGCTTTTCCCTCCCCGATTTATACTAAAGCAGCAAAAAACATGCATTTCCATTTGACGCATTTCGCTGGCTCCTACATATCGCGATAGTTCACCGCCCCCTGTCTCCACCCCTCCTCTCGATCTACCATCCGCCCGCCCCCATCCTCACACCCTTCTGCTCCCCCCCCCCACCCTCCCCCAGCTCGCCACCCACTGCCCACCCGCAACGTAATTCGATGAATTTCGTTTATAAATTAACATGGCCATTTATAATAATTAGTCGCATTACCGTAGAAAGAGTATATCGTATTATTATTTCGCGTAGCAACCAGCGCATTTCATAATTATCCCGACAGTTAAACAAACATGGGGAGAGAGGGAGAGAGGGAGAGAGAGAGAGAGAGAGAGAGAGGTCCCTCTGTCTCTCTGTAACAAGTCCGCCCTGCGCCCGGAGCCATCGCGAATATTCGATTATTAAATTAATGGAAGGAAAAGGGCCATCGATCGTTAGCCCGCGTATATGTATATCGCGCGCAATATTTACGCGGTAAACGACGGACATCCGTTTCTCTCTCTCTCCCTCTCTCTCTCTCTCTCTCTCTCTCTTGCTCTTCTCCTCGTACACGTAGCTCTGCGAGGCGATGCGTTTCCAGTTTCGCCAATATCGTCGTAATCCGTTCATCGGATAGATCGGTAGATCCGATTTACGGCGCGTATAAGGTATCCCCGCTTTAACGAGAATTCTCGAAAGGCAGTAATTCCGTGGAAAAGCCCTAACCGGTACTCTGTCGCCAGGGTGTACTTGGCGAACGAAAACTACTGGCGCCGATGGCGGGGCGCTTGGTGTAATTATCGATAACCTGCCAACGGACTTCACGCAAAACCCGTTGAATGTCGCCTCAGTGGAAGTTCAGGGTATCGTCTTTATGCGGCTCACTTTTAATCGAGCATGAAAAGGACTGGCCTGTGCGTGCGGAGTCGATGACACGGCCGGACAAGATTTTTGCGTGTTTCTTTCCGCGCGGCCGGGATAGAGAGGCGTGCGGTAACGCGACAACCCTTCACCGATATCGTGAGCCACGGATACACGCTTTTCCACCCTTCCCCTTCTTGCACGCACTGTTGACCGTCGAGCGCTATGCTCTCCCCTGGCCTGGTTTTTTCTATTAATAGCAAAGCCTACGGTTCGTCTTCCTTTACTTTCTACGCGTAGGAAGGGAAACGCGTGTATTTCGATGGACGATTACCTAGAAACGACCCCGCGATCGAGCAGGCTGTTCAGAAAATAAACTCATCTCTATTATTTCGTTATGTTCTTTCATTTTCCCGGGACTTTGCGTTATTCGCGAAAGGACTCGTATTACGCATGGGGCAGAAAATCCGTCTAACGGGCTGGACGATTATCTAGAAACAATCCCGCGATCGAGTAAGCTGTTCAGAAAATAAATTCTTCTCTATTGTTTCGTTATATTCTTTATTTTCCTAGGACTATACGTTATTCGCGAAAGAACTCGTACTACGCACGGGACAGAAAACGCGTGTAACGCGATAGAGGATTATCTAGAAACGACCTCGCGATCGAGTAGGCTGTTTAGAAAATAGACTATTCTCTATTATTTCGATATATTCTTCTTTTTACCTTGGAGTTTGCGTTATTCGCGAAAGGACTCGGACTACGCATGAAGCAGAAAATGCGTGTAACGCAATGGACGATTATCCAGAAAGTCTAGAAAGGATTTCGCGGTTGGATAGGTTGTTCGGAAAATAAACTCTTCTTTATTATTTTGTTATATTCTATTTTCCTAGGACTTTGCGTTATTCGGGAAAGGACTCGCATTACGCACGGGACAGAAAACGCGTGTACATCGATGGACGATCGCTTAGAAACGACCCCACGGGATAGGACGTAAACAACGTAAACGCTTTATCTATAACGTAATTTATTTTTAATATGTTCTGTTTTCCCCAAGGAAACTGGCATTGATTGAAAGATGCACTTGAATGATACGCTGGAAGGGAAACGCGTGCGTGCCGACGGACCATCACTTATACGCGATCTGATGGGAAAGAATAAAAGTTGTTTTTCATTCGTTTCGGTATATTTATGTCCAATTAGCAATTTCTTTTTTACACTTCTGTTTTGGGTCTTTCTAAAAATTTGTAGCAATCAAAGGAGAAATTTAAATAAAATCGCATTAGCAGGATATTTCGATAGCCTATTATTGAAAACGATCCTACAATTGGACGGTACGCTCAAACGATAAACATTTCTGTTCCCGTCGCAACGCATTTTTCCTTTTCACCCGCATACTCGCGTTACTTTAAACAGCTCGCGACATTTTTTGCGCGGCTAGATTGCGAAAATTACGGAACAGTCGTCCCCCTCGAAGGGCGTCAGCCATTATTCCGCACGGTCGTTTAAGTTTCACGAAACGAAAGAGACTCGCGGAAACCGAGGGAAGGCAGTTTTTTTTTGTCCAGGGAGATTTTAAACTGCACGAACGATCGCATCGCTCGTCGCGCCAAATTAATCGGAGGAACTATTTTTAACAGATATTTCCTCCTTGCCCGATATGGAGGGGGGAAGGAAGGGAGAAAAAAAAGAGAGCGCCAAAGGGAGGGTACCGCGACGACCACGGCGACGTTGCTAAGGGTAGCTAAGAGGCCTCAACTTTTTCAACTCGCACCGTACCACTATATTCTCGCTTGCTCATATCGACGCGGCTTTTCTCTCTCGGATTTTCAAAGGCACGTGTGCCGACACACGCGAAGGGAGCGCGGCGCTCCGCCGACGTACGAACGGCCGCATAGTTTTGTTGCCCCGAACAGTATTGCCGTGCGTAAATCAACGATCTCGATCGATCGCGGAGCAAAAAAAAAAAAGCGGCCCGGACTCGCGAGAGCTGAAAATTTTATTATTTTACAATCGGCCGTAAACGGAAGCGAGAGCCATCCGCAAACACATTTCGTTCTACGCGCGCGTACGAGATGTACGCGACGCGCGAGTGTGTAATATACGACCACCGACAGGTTTCTGCGCGTGTGTGTAATATACCCGTGTAAAAAAAAATATATATATACATATATATATATATATATATGTAACGAGAAAAAGAGAAGGGCAGCTCTCGGCATCTCCGGTGTGCTCATGCATAATTCAATCAGAGTTAGACTAGAAACGTCAATACAGCTCGCAGATTATTTCTTTTCCCGGGCTGCTGCGCTCTCCCGCCTAGTCTTTTTCTCTCTCCCTTTCTCTCTTTCTCTTTCCCTCTTTCTTTCTCTTTCGTTCTCGCTACCCTCTCTCCCTGCCTCGCGCGTCCGGAGAGAGAAGAGGAGCAAAAGCGAGAGGGGAAAAGAGATTTCTCCTTCTGGCGCCTATCTGCTCTCCCGACCCAACTCCCTCCCTCCCGCCACCCCCCCGTAGCCACCACTCGCCGTGCCGCCGTAACCCCGGCCACCCTCCCGCAACCCACCCCTCCATCCCCACCGCTCTTCTTTTATATTTTAATCAACTAATTCTGCGCAATGCGTACATTTATTGCGCCCTTTCGGTCGGCGGTATCCGCCTACCCCTTCCCTGCTTAACAGCCAGCCCTCCTACTACCACCCACTCACCCTCCCTTCCCCCCTCGCCCTCCACCTCCCCCCCTCCCCCCAGCAGGGTGGTATACCATCCCGCGTTTTAATTGCAAATCTCACCTCGTCCGCTGATTCGATGGGATTTTTTCGCTGCCGGCCAATGAGAACGATCACGACCGATGCCGGCTTTTGGCAAAGTCAATTTTTTGCCGCTCTTCTTTCCCTCCCCCTCGCCGCCCTCCCGTTCGTCCGCCCTTCTTCCTGCCTCTCCGCGACACCCGGTTATGCTCGTTCAACCTACCCACCCCGCCCGCCCCCGCGACCCCCCCCCCCCCCCTCCTCCACCCAACATGCCCCTTTACCCTCCACCGTCCGAACATACCTGCCCCTGCCTATCGCCCAGGAAAAACACCCCGTTGTTTCTCTTTATATCCCCTCCCCCCACCCCCCCATTTCGTAATATTGTTAATTAAATGTCGTAACTCGCCTCTTTGTATTTCGCCGGGAATAATGATATTAACGATAATGATATTATCCACCGTGAACCACTCGCTCTGTTCGAACGTTCCGAGTCGCCCGTCGTCGTTAATTGGATGTTAAATAGTTTCTTTCGGTTATTATTAATATCGCCGTTAATGCCGAGTAAAATAAGAAACGTGATCGCACGCGGATATTCCACGCGCGAGCTTAACCGTCGCAAGGATTATACGTGCGACTGGCCAATATACGCGTACGGCCTCGTCGTTTCAACCCTCCTGCACCCCTCCCCCGCCACCCCTTCCGCCCCCTCCCCCTCCCCGGTTGAGAAGAGCGTCGCTACTCGCGAAGGAATCCATCCTGCGAGGTGGGGAAAAATATTGCATTACCTTCTACGCTAATAGTTTCCTTTGACGGCCCATCAGCGTCTGCCTTTAATCTAGGCGCCCACAAAGGAACTCATCCTTCACCCTCTCTCGCGCGCACTCTCTTTCTTCCCCCCTCTCTCTCTCTCCCAACACCCCCTCCCGCCACCCCCCCTATTTTTCTCTCTCGCTCTCATCGTTCCTCGTCGTGGAAGCATGTGCTACGCGTGTGCACTCGTGAAGCACGCATTTGTCCGTGATCCGCGGTGTGCCGCACACGCTGCTGAACCGAGGAGAGAAAAAAAAAGAAGAAGAAGGGGGTGGAAGGAAAGAAAACTCGCGCGAGGACCGACTCGAGCGCGGTGAGAATTATCGCGGAGGTCGTCCTGGGGGTTGCTGACGAATATCTCTCCGTGGGGTGGCGGGGGGGCAGGAGTGAGGGGGGGGGAGGAGTGGGAGAGGGCTGAGCGAGGGACTCGAATGGGGGAGGGAGAGAGTACCGAAGAGATTCGAGGAGGGAAGCAAGGGTAGATCAAGGAGAAGGGTGGCAGGGGGTTTGAAGGCAGTTTTTTAAATGCGAACTCGCTTCGGCACCGCGAACCTCTGTGTTTTACACAGTCGAGGGTATGTTCTCCTCTTTTTTCGCGAGCCCTGCCCCTTCCCAACCCTCTCATTCAATAGTACCACCACCCTCTCCTTCCCCTCTTAGCCTCGCCTGTTCTTTTTCTAACCAACCTTCTAGCCGTCTTCTTTCGACGGTCGACCTCTCTCACTCTCCATCGGGGAGATACCCTCCCACCCACCCCCGCCACTCTTTCTCTCTTCCTCTTCTCCCTTTCACTCATCCTCCCGCGATACGATTTCACCCCCTTGCCGTGCTTTCCCTCGGGCAGCGAGATCCCTCCCCACCCCTCGGAGCGACTACCTTTGCCTTCGGGTAAAGAGGGAAATGAAAGCGAAACTGTTCAGCGGTGCTCTCACCCGACTTCGCGTCCCGCTCTCTCTCTCTCTCTCTCTCTCTCTCTCTCTCTCTCTCTCTCTCCATCTCCATCTCCCACTTCGCTTTACGTAGCTTTCCCGTCTCTCACTCTTTACCCTGTCTCACTCGCTCCCCCGTTTCTATCCCTCCGTCTCGCTCCCACGTTCGCTCACGCTCTCTCGTCCCCTTTTCCTTCCTACCGTGTGTCAGCCCTCCTCGTGCCACCCTTCTAATTTTTCCACCTCTTTCACTAAAATTAAAATCAATAGTAGCACCACGTGCCCGGGGACCCTGCCAGGAACACCGCCACCCTCGTCAGCTGCCACGTCCCTCGAACCCTGAAAAGTACTCCAAAATAGTGCTCATATCGATACTGTCTCTCCCAATATCGCAACGAAATTTCTGTGTTTTCCGCGGGTCCACTTCCACCGCCACCATTCGTTTTTGGTTTCATTTTCCCTTCTTTCAGCGTCGGGTTATCACGGGTTTCATTACGACTCGCTCGTCGCCCTTCCACGCCCGTCGGATTTACACCCCCGTCGTAGGCCGCCTGTGAATTACCATGGAACATTGTTACGCGCAGGATCTCGCGGCTGAGAATTCTTTCCCGATGACCGCTAGACAGAAAATGGCATACCGGAATCATGGAAGGATAATCGCCGTTACCTGTTGTTTCTCTACGCGAGCGTAACGACGAACCATTCGTTAAAACGAAATATCCCTCTCTTCCCTCTCGCCATTCCCCCCCTCGATTTGTTAGTCAAATTATTTCCCTCGATCGAAATCAAATAGGGCGCATCCTCGCGGGCAATAATATCTCTCCACCCCCCCCCCCCCGTCTCCCTCCCTCCTCCTTCCCCACGTCTGTAATTTTGCCGTTCAATATCTTTCCCCTGAAATTTTTCGAATCCCACGAAAACACGCACGTGTCGTACCCCCCCCCCCCCCCCGACACTCGTCCCACGTTTTAACCGGCAATCGAGGTGAGGTACGGCAATGCGCTCGAAACGAAACAAACAAAAATCTTTGGGGTTGCAATAATCGGGGGGAGGGTACGATCGTGTCTTTACCCGGAAACGGAAATCCACGGTCGAGGGCCTGGGGCCGACTACCTCGGAGCGCCGGACGAGTAACAGGTAAGGTTCGATCCACGGTTAAAGCATACAGGTGGCCGAGCACGCTTTCATCATCCTTTCCACGTGAGCGTGTGTGTTTGTGCGCGTCTGCACCGAGTATGTTTGCGCGGCATACGTACACGCTGGCGCGTATGTGCACGTGGCCTCTCCGTGCGATTTCACGAGCATACGTTTATCACGGCACCGAGACACGGATGAGACGGAGCTATCGGATAAGAAGCTGTGCGAGATCGTCGTCGACGAACGATGGGGTTTGGCGACTGACGAGCGACGTTGGTAGTGGTTTAACGTATCGGAAAACCCACCCCCCCCCTCCCCCATCCGTGCGCGTCCACCGTGCTGCCGGTTCGGGTGCACCCCTTCCCGCCCCTGAACGAGCGTACGAAGGAATTTGGCCGAGGGGTGGAGAGGACAACGTGAGCGGGAGTCATTCTCCACCCTCAAGATCGGCGACCTTGTATGTCCTGTTTGTAAACAAGGGGATGAGCAACGTGGCGAACGCGGAGGTTGGGGGTGGGCACCGAGGGACTTTTTCGCGTGATACCGATCTGGAAACGGCGTCTGCCTCGATCTACCCGCGGTGTTAGTATTTTCTAATCGTTTTTACCTGTATCTCATTTGCTTTTTCTCTTTTTTTTTATGACTTCTATTCGAACGAGCGTAATTCTTTGGAGATTTGTCGCGCCCGATTCGCCACACTTTTCTATCGTTGCCGAGGACACCTAATCAACGTAATTAACCAACGATAAAGCAGCGCACCGATCTACCTGACCGAGCTCGTCACTCACAGTGCCAATTGACAACGATAATGTGTTTAGCAAATAATATGTCCCGCGTTTTGCGATCGTTGGTCCCCGTACCTACGTAATGGTCGCGCTTAATTAGCAAAACCAATTAAAATAATTAACGTAAACTCTAATTCCGCGCTGCGTATAAATTGGCCTGTCGCTGATGCATTAAAACGGTTACGAAAGGTATATCGAGAGTCGTTGTTATCGTTTGTTATTGAAAATAAACAACCTCTCTTTCCGATTACATTCGCGCGGTCGAATCGCGAACGAAAAAAAGGCAGAATGAAAAAATAAAAAGCCAACGCGAAACGGAGGGAAAAAAAAGCCACGTACCTCTCTCGCTCTCTCCGCCCAACATTCCCTACCGCGTATCTCATAATTTTTATTTCTCAATTTCCTCGCGCCAATCCCCCATCCCCGATCGATCAGGATTCACCTAATCGGATCGATCGACTTCGCGCCGAGCTTTTCTTCTTTTATTTTCCGCTCGAATAACGCCGCGCGGCCCGAGGTTGAATACACCGACGCGTACCGAATTCAGCGTGTTTTCGCGTGCGAGGGAACCCATTAACGGAAAGCGTACCGCGTCCCGACGGCGGGACATCCACCAGCGTCAAAAGGCATCTCCAGGAAGTGCGGAGCATCTCGTTCCCGGTTATGAACGTCGAGAAGAAAACGTCAGTGGCGTAACTCGCGCTCATACTTTTCGCCCGGCTGAATCGTTCCTTCGCCACCCTCTCCCCCCCCCGCACCCCCCCAACGGGCCACCACCCCTTGCCACCACCCCCGCTCGTTGGCCATCCTCTTATAACGCCCGGCCCCTCGCCGATTCCCGCGGCAGCGCCACCGGCCTCTCTACCTCTCTCGCTCCCTCTCACGCTCTCTCCTCTCCTCTCTCCTGTATTCCGGGATGCGAACGTGCCGCCCCCACCAGCGGACTCCCCACAATGCGATGGTGGTATTGATTTAAAAGTACATTCGTGTTTTCATAATGCCGTATCTGTACCGACGCTCAAGCTCGCCCTCCGCCACCCTCCGCGCCGCGCTGTTGCTATTCTCCTTTCTCTCTCTCTCTCTCCCTTCGTCGTTCTCCGCTGTCCCTCTCTCCGCTTATGTCTCTCCCTCTCACCCTACGCTGTCCCTTTCTCCGCTTATCTCCCTTGCGCGCGCTCTCTCTCTCTCTTTCTCTCTATTTCTCTCTCTCTCTCTCTCTCTCTCTCTCTCTCTCTCCGTCACGCGCATACACGTGCCCACCCTTTTTATCCGTTCGTCTCTTTTTCTCCCTTTTCCACGGGTCTCGTCCCTTTCTCTTTCGCCCTTAACCTCCTCTTTAGCCGCGCTCTGTCATCACCCACGCGTGGGCATAATGCTGCCGCCCTTTGCCACCCCTTTTCCCTTCTATTCTATCTCGCTGGTTTCCTTCTTTTCCTCCCTACTTTTTTTTTCCCTCCCAGCTTCCCTTTCTCTCTATTTATTTCCCTATCCGTTTCTGTATCCCCGCGATTTCATACCGCGCCCTTTTTCTCTGTCTCTCTCTTTCTCTCCGTCGCTCTCTCGTAGAGGCGAAAGAACGATGGGCACGATACAATTAAATCTGCGTTAATCGCCCCGGCCGATAATTCGATTCCACGGGCAAAAATAATTGGCCAAGTGCGCCGCGGCGTGCATCGATGGGCTGTCCCCTGTCGTTCCAATTGGGGCTACGAGAGCGTCATGGTTCGCGGACGGTGGGCGGAATATTGGCGGAAAAGTTTGTTACAAGTTCACCGATTTGCACGGAACCACCCCCGGGGAGTCGGTTATGCGCGCAACCATTTTTGCTTCTCGCTCCTTTTTTGTCTCTCTCAACCGGAAGAAATTCGGCAACGACCGAGCCTGACGATCTTATAGTTTCCTCGCACTTCGTGCGCGCCTTGTTTCTCAAAGCGTACCGACGCTCTCCGGAGAAGGAAAGCTAGAGAAAGACAGAGTGAGAGCGAGAGGAATAGGGGGGGGGGGATAGAGTTACAGTAGACGGGAATAAAGTGACAAAGAGCGAAAGAAATTAGCACGAGAGCCAGAGAAGTTACAATAAAACCGACGAGAAACTCGCTCGCGTACAGATATATGTATAGGTACGAGACTTCCGACGGAGTTTAACGACGCTCTCTTTCCAACGGGGGCAGTAACACCTGCCCAGTTTTTGCAATCGTCTTTAATAAACAGCAATTACGACCGCGCACACTTTGGCCAAGCGACGTGCGTGCTCCACCCCGCGAGCCACTTACGTGCGCGCGTACGTTCGCGTACGTCGCACGCCGCTTCTCGTCTTTCACGACAAGTAATTGCCTTTACCTTGGATAAAAAAAAATAATCCACGAGCGAGAGAGATACCATCGTCGCGACGAAACGACTTTACGAAAAATAATTCGGCTGTCGAAATGTTCGCCCCTCGACGTTACGCGCCATCGTCGATTCTAATTGATAAGACAATTCGATTCGATGCGTCGGCCGTCGATACGAAATTGCGAAGCGATTCTTTTGCGCGTCGTTCGCCGCGAATTGGCTCGATTTAACATCGATGCCGGGGGCAACCGAAGCCCTCGCGGTGGATCTTCATTTCGTTTGGTTCATTTATTCGTTCGACGGGTACGTTAAAAAAGAATGGGAAAAGAAGGGGGGTAGGTATTTGATATTGGCCGGTCGATCGCTGAAAATAGGGACCTGGTTACCCGCCAGCTCCACCCACATACGATCGCGGAGGGTCGTCGGGTAGTTTGGCATTGGTGAATCCGGAATAGCGGAAAAATGGTGGGGATGTATTAGCGGTTTTTACTATTGATTACCGAATTAAAAACGCGCATGTATTATTCAGTGATATTTTAAGGTTACGCGGATTCGCCGCTCGCGGCGCCACGTCCGCGCTTCCAACCCTCCCGTTTTTCGCCCCTGCGGGACGTTCTATCGGACTGGCTGCCGAGTCCCGTCAACCCTTCAAAGACTCGTCCCTAGATGGCGCGGCGTGACGGGGATGTTGACATTGAAATCGGTGATTCAACCCCCGTTGGGCGAAGCCCTCGCGTTCGGTCGGTTCTTCCTTCGGAGCTTTGCGGGGGTGCGCACCCTCTGCGAATACGGCAGAACTAGAAGGGTCGCGTTACCGACACGGTTCGTACGATTGCAGAGAAGTATCCACCGTTGTTAATTGATAGGTGAAAAAGGGCGACTGACTTCGGGAAATGAAGGTTGCTCTATTAAACGAGTAAACAAATGGGAGGATAGTATTATAAAAAAGAAACTATTGTGCTCTATGTCGGTCTTTTTTGATGCGAGTAAAGTTTACAACCGGCAATGCATTCCTGTCCAATCGTTTATTTTGCAAAATAAATTGACATATACAACGTGGTACCTTAGCGAATAGCGAAAATGAATACCCACGCGTTTCTCGTAAGAGATACAATACGTGCCTCTTTATCGTTAATGTGTGTGTATGTGTGTGTGTGTGTTTGTTTGTTCTTCTTTGTTTCTTTAACTAGCACGATAGACAAAATTTACTTTCGGACTTCGACTCTCGTTCTGCTCTTAGGAGAGACAGAGAGAAGGAGAGAAGGAGAAACGAGGGAAACGTTCGTGCGGGAGAACCTAATTCAACGACGAAACTTAATCACCGGTCGAAAGCTCAAGATCGCTTAAGCGCGGCCCATTTACTATACTTGCTCCTGGTCTGTCACGTTTCGCTTAAGTACTACGATTAAAATTTAATTGATCGTATGGAACGGTTGTGTGTCCGGGTCGCGGGAGGACCCACTGCTCTTCCTTAATTATTAATGAAGTCTTAAGTTTCTACAAGTAATTACGTCTAAAGTGTCCTTACTGATTCCGTGATGCGCGAGTAGAATAGGAGCGTCACGTCGAGACCAGGGAATACACTTCTTCCTTCACTTTTACCATTCTTCCATCTTTTTTTTTGTTCTTTTTTTTAATATAAAGTGCGCGTCTCACCCTCGCATCAGTGTCGGCGTGCGCCATTTTCTCGTCGCGCCTCTTATCTTAATTAATTCATTCGAATGTCTGGCCGATCGACTTTCCGGCACACTTGAAACTGACGCGAGGATGACCTAAATAGTCAATCGACTGACCGACCGCTATCCAATGAGCTACGTGTGTGAATATTTCTAGAAATATACGCGAGACATTCAGGTCTTATATAAAATTTATCATTATCCACAGTTAGTCCTCTAGTACCAACTAGTAACAGCCACACAAGAATCACTAATCCTGAAGACTAGACTTAGTTCTTAGCGGTGTAAAAGCGAGAGACTTGGACGTAGGATGTAGCTTTAATCGAACGGAAAAGAATTGATCGAATGCTACGGAGGTTTTTCGCGAGATTAAATCTAATTTGTATAATTAATACCTCGCCCCCTATACGCGCTACAGGGTGATTCGTAAGTGCGTGACGATACCTCAGCGGGTGAATTAACGCGTTAAAGTTAGTGAAGAATGTTACGTGAAACTATGTCTTATGTACCGTAGTTTTAATCTCTCCTCTAGATTGCAGAAATTAGTGGTGTTCATGATTTGCAACAGAAGAGACGCAGTGGGTTAGGAGTTATTTGATGGATAACCACTGTACATACGTGCAATCTGCTTTTGCGTAACATTTTTCATTTGGTTTAGCGTGCACGTTTGCTCACCAAAGTATTTGCATCTATTTATGAATCGTCTTGTATAGTTCAATACTCGCTACTGACGTGTCACGACAGGTCGAAAGGTTTGCACAAACCAACCCCGTAATAGTAGTTCGATTTCTATTCACACTTACTGATAACGAAATTATTGAAATAAAAATTAATTCGATGCCCGTGAATGGGTGCTATGTTGCGAGCGCAGCCGCATAACCGTTGGTTTGCGCAAACTTGCAACATACTCAGGAGGTTTGTATGGTCAAATTTGTTGTAAAGTCCGCGCATTCGTATTAGATGATTATATAAATATAATAAATAGTTTCCTATGTAGATATTGTTTACTACTATATTTAATTTTGGAGAAGTATGTACTTGAAAATATGAAACGTACATTTCTCACACATAATAGCGGCAGCGAAACGTACATATCGCGTTTTTTGTACAAAATGTTTGGTACCCATTTTAATAGTTCTTAGAATAATGTTATTAAGAACTCAGGTTTAGATAGAATTTTTTATCTCGATAAATTCATGCGTAATAAAATTCAGGTCGTGAATTTAATCAAACACATTATTACGATCGTTATTAAATCCTGAAATTTACTAAAAGTATTAAGTTAAAGTTGAATGTTAAATCTAGATACAATGAACAATAATATATAAGATAATTATTGTGGAAAACTGTTTCCGAAAGGAAATGTGAAAACGCATAAAAATCCAGTTTTCGATGATTTCAAACCTCCTGAGTTTTCATAAACGGACGAACTCTACGAACGTATCGATGCATTTTTCGATGAACGTGAATTGTATTTCGCGATGTTGATCGCTATCATCGGCTCAATCTAATTGAAAGTTTGAGCCCACGAGAGCTAATGACGCGCGTCGAACGTATAACGAGGATGTTAAACAAAAAGAAGCGTCTTACGATCCGCGGGTACCGCGATTCGCAACCTCGTGGAATGTACTTCATCCGCGATAGCACCATGTCAACAATAACGTTTGCATTATTTAACGGAAGCGTATAAAATTTGAAATATTGGTAACGCATTATCTTGCTCGAAACGTATGAGTTATAAGTATTACGAGTATAGTCGATCGGCATAATGTTCGTCGAGTTGCTCGAGAAACCTTAAGGAACTATTTTGGCACTAGAATCCACGTTAGCGTTAACCTTAAGCCTCTGTTCGAGTGACCCACGCGAGAGGTTATCTCGTCCTCCATTTGAGGTTAGAAACCTCGCGTATTTATGTTAATGTATTATATATATATATAGATAACGTATTTCTAGGATGGTTTTACTGGTTCCGATTATCTCAAAGTAAAATCTTAGATTCTAACGCTGTCTCGGTATACGTTTAATACCAATTACGATAATTACTTATTCGCTATTTCGTACCTACGGCTTCTCACAATAGAAAATTCTTAATAAATCTGGTTTATTCTGTAAAACTGGTTTTTCTTTTCTTCTTAGTCGAGTGAAGCGTGGCTCTACGTGTTTCCTAGAACCACTTACAAAATTGGGACTTGTTACGCATATGTACGCGTGACGCCTACGCGCGTACAAGATATCATTTTTCCGATCCCGCAAATTGAAGTGAACAATTGTTGAGGATTACGAGTAGTGCGTTTTAGAGTCATTCCTCCAAGCGTTGTTGAAAAAAATAGCGATCGATATCAAATGAAGAAAAATATAAAAAGGCAGAGAAGAGGTAGCACATATTGACTCCATTGAGTCGCGTGCACATTAAATACACGAAACTTAAAAGTTAATAACTGCTTGTATTTTGTATTAATCGCAACTCTTATAATATCGTAATTGTCATATAAAAATGATAAAATCGTATGAGTATCGCCACCTGTTCGTACTGCTGCGGATAAAAAAGTCTAAAATATAGTTAAAGTGTAGGTACAGGATGTTTCATAAATTATTATAATCGTATTTCCTTTTCGGGGGTGATTGCTGAGATAATTTCAAGTGGTTATTTTCCTATCGAAAATGCTGGTTACGGGTTAGTTAACGAGATGTTAACCAAAAGTGATAACCAAGCAGAGAAGAATGTGGCAGTTAGCTACGGCAGTCGCTAGTTATTGGCATATAACTCTCCGATTCATCATCGTTTTCAGTTAATATCTTGTTAAATAACCCACGACCAATATTTTTTCATAAAACAAAGATTATTTGGAATTATCTTGGGATTCGCCCCTCAGAGCCAATTACAACATTTTGGAGACACTTTTTATGTACATCAATAACTCTTAAGATTTATTAACCCTTCAACTGTCAGGTGGTTTTGGTCGCGGAAACTGCGAGATAAATCTCCCATGGAAACATTCCAAACCAAAGATAAAACGATTTTATTTTATGGAAAGTCCACTATACAGGGTGTCCAGAGTTTTCCCAAATTGCGCGAGCGTGTTCTACAAGTGGAAATCAGAAACAAATGCTATTTGATGATCGTCTATAAAGACTTCGTTACGAAGCTGTAATTAAATAATAATTCAATACCCTAGATTCTGGAAAATTGTTATGAGTTTTTAAGTATAATCAATTCTTAATACGAATGTTAAGCTTGTATGGGCGCATAAAGACGATATTTTGAAATGCAAATTGTTCATTATGACATCACTGTTGATAATGTTAACTAACGGTCACGTTAAATCATTTCAAGATAGTAACCGTCGCGTGAACACTCGGATAAGATAAGCGCGGTCGACCTTTAATATTCGCCAATGGAAAATTCATTATTACACAGTTTATTTATAAGTTTGTAAATATTATTATTAGTATCATTTATAAGTTTGTAATAAGGATGATTTACAAATTTGTAATAAACCGTTTACATCTGACCTTATGTAACATTTATATTTTATTTCCACTTATGCAATATCCTCCCGCAATTTTGCGGGAATAACGCAGACCACCCTATGTATGATTATCAAACAGCGGATGTTTATGCAAAATGGATGCTTTGTATTCTAGTTTTGAACAGATACAGTGTAATGATTATGCGAAGCACGCAATATATTCGTGTACGCGTTATTTGAGTGTAATATACAACGTAAAATAAAAATAAATGGAACCTATAATACACGCGTTTGTAACGTAAAATGTGCAATATAGAAAACTAAACTTAAAACACAGTGTATGAACGATACAGGTTTCTGTCCAAGTCACACTTGACCAGTTTCATGTAAAAATATGAATTTGCCTAAACATCCGCGGTCTAATAACGACAAAACGATACAGTTTATAGTAAAAAATACATAGAACCCGCATTTTGATAGTTTTACTAATTCATAAAAGTAGTTCCGAGACACCCGTTTGACAGCGCGAAAGGTTAATCGTGATAATTAAGAATCCATCGATTGCTCTTGCCGTAACTCGAGAATTTTTTTTTTGTTGGCCCAGACCCTCGAACTTAGCTATGAATTTCTAAAGCCCTAGGTCGAATACATTTCCCACTTTTACTGATCTCATTCTGTTCATAATAATTCGAAGACATTGGAAAATTACTTTCACCGATTAATCTCATAACCAAATCGACATAACTCTCTGGAACCCATCGAATCCTTAAATGCGTGCGCTCTTCCCTCCCGCCTCCACACCTACCCAAACAACCCCCCATCCCCGTCATCCATTCTTCCCGTATTACATTTCTCGAGCCAACCCTGCTTCCAAGTAAGCTCCTCGCATCCTACCTGCGAAATGCACTCGCAAATACACCGTGCGCACACTCGCGAAGCGTAGCGAGTAGTTCCTTTTGGCAAACAGTCAAAGCTCGCACATGTCCCGTATAATGCGACGAACCGACGGCCGATTCGAGGTACTCCCACACACGCGCGAAAGCGCGTCCGAACGTCGGTTACGTGCGCGCGTTAGGCAGGGACGTTGAGCGTGTGGGTTACACGAAAAGCAAAGGGGGAAGGGGAGGGGGGGGGGGGGCAGGGCACACGGAAGCGCGGGCGCAGAATCCGCGCTACCACGTCGAGTTCGTTAGCCGACGATTGTTCTCCGCGGTTCGTATATCTTCGCTTTGGTAAATTTAGCAGGGAGACTGGAGTGGAGAGCGGATGACGGGCGCACGAATGAGTGAGAGAGCGAGGAAAAGAGAGAGAATGAGAGACAGAGGGGCTGGAGGGGGGTGAGTTAGGTCTGGGAACTGCCGAGAGTCATTAGGATATATTGTCAATTCCGAGCGCTTTGCGTCCTCTCTCTCTCTCTCTCTCTCTCTTTCTTTCAGTACCGACCTGCGAAATACGCTTCACCCTGGATACGACCAATTTGCCCTGTTCACTTCGAGTAGAGTGTTCTCTCTCCCACGCTCCCTCTTTCAGTCTCTCCCGGTAACGGCATTGATCCGCCATATTTTTTGCCCCCTTAATTTCTTCGTAAACAAACTCAAAGGGCTCGTGGCGTACGCGATCTTTTTCCGGCGTTTTTCTTTTCGCCACTTTCTTTTTCTCCCCCCCCCCCCCCCCGGAGTTGCTTGAGTTTGGGCTGTTAGGGCGAAAGTAGGACACCCGGTGGAAATTCTCTCCCTTAGCGGGAAGGCGATTGGGGAAGTTTGGAGGTAAGTTCGGGGGAGGGTTGCGAGCTTCTTTTCTCTCGGAGCTTTCTTTGGGAGAAAACAATGTTCGATATTCCCGCGCGCGTTTGTGTGTGTGTTGGAATTAGCTTCCGGAAGTAATGGTATCTACAATGATTATGTTCCGGTAGACCAGCCTGATTATTCTCCTCGTATTTGGGATTTCGAAAACACTGGGGCGCCCTTTCGCAGGCGATACGAACTCGCGCTTAAACTCCGGTTTTGTATTCCAGCGGGAATAAAAGTCGACGTTGCAGGTGCCGGTACTTTCGACTCACCGACGAATCCGAATTGAACTCATTTGCGCGTTTATTTTGATTCGGCTCTATATGAATATTCAGTCGAGGAGAGTTCCTCTTGACTTTCAGATTTCCCTAGGAAGAAAGTTCAGCTGCGAAAAACAAGTATCGATCCTCTGCCCGCGATTCCCGTAAAAGAAAAACAATTGCCCCGACTACTTATCTTAATCCTTCGATGTCACGCTTTGACCTGAGATAGATCGCAAATACCGAAAAGAACGGAACCTTGGGACGTATCCTCTAGATCGCTCAAGACGATGTATATATAAATATATACCGCACCTCTCCAATCTTTTCATTAACTCTCCTTCTCCTCGATGGGACTCACTTCGTTCTGAAGGAGCTCAAACTTGGGGCTCAGCCCCGGAAGTATGCTCTTGGTGCTCGTTTTAATCTGGCTGTAGATGTCCATCGACTTTTTCCGCTCGAGCTCCAGAGTCTCCTCGATCAACCGCGGCGGAATACTGCCGGTTCGCTTGTGAGTCGGCACAAAAGCGCTGCCTTCGGGTTTCTGATCCTTGGACCTGTCGTCCTTGTGCTCGGGCGTCAGGGTGCCGTTACCCAACTTCCGCTGTTGTTCCTGAAACGTGTCCTCCTGGACGTCGTCCTTCAGCAGGGCGCCGGTGATGACGGGCTTGTTGGTCTCCGATTTCCCGAACTCGTTGCTCAGAGCTTTTTGCTCCATTATTTCCAATTTGTTCGGAGTGGCGCCGTTCACTTGGAGATTCGGATTCGAGCGTACCGTGTCCGTGGAATTACTCGCGTCCGTGGAGTCTTGGTGCTCCATCGACGAACCGCCCGAACCTTGGGAGATGTCCAGGTTGTTCTGTTTGCCCGTCATCGATGGCTGAAATAGAGTAAAGTTTACCCCGACTGATTAAAAGGTATTTAATTGGTTGATAGAGGATCGTTCATTTTTAACTTATCACTGGGGACCTCGAGTCGAGTTTGCGATATTCGAAAGTTCCGTGCAATTAGGCGGTGGTAGAACCTCCTTCAAATATTTTCTTAGACGCAAAGTTCTTGTTACGCAATGCTAATATGCACCTGTTTTCGTTTCTACAAAGTATTCCGTGATACTAACAAATTTAGGGTAATTTGATGATACTGGAATATTTACCCAATGCTTCGCAGAAATTAAAGTAAATACAGATTAATCGTGTATCATGAGTAAGATTTTTATATCTGCTTGTATTTCTAAAAAAAAATGCTGTGCGATTCTAAAAATGTAGGGTAATTACGTGAAACTAGAATCTTTTTCAACCACTTTTGTAGAAAATGAAATTCGTAAAAGTTGTGTCTTGCAAAGAAATAATTTTCTTCTTGCGCGCCACGTATCTGTGTCTGTGTACATTAAAAAAATGCATAATACTACAATCTGTAAGAAACTTTATTTCAGGGAAAGACACAGAGTTTTTTATTCTTCCGGCATAAAACTTGCCCAAGTTTGTTTCAGATCTTAAAATATTATGTGCAAGGCTAACATCGCGTAATTAACCGGAATCTCCGTGTATCACGAATCCGGTCGATTCCCTCAAATCGCGTTACCGGTATTTCACTTACACTCTCGTTCACGTCTTTCTCGATACTCGAGGTTTTCGACACGCTCAGCAGTGCCTTATCCGTGTCCGGTGATTTGTCGAATTCCACCCACTTGGAGCCACCTTCGAGTTTTCGGGATAACGTATCAGATTCGTAACTACCACCGTACATCGGGTAACTCAGATGACCCGCATCGTACTCCCCTTGATTTCCATAACGATAGCTGGGATTAACCGAACCTTGGCTGGAGATCGAGAGGTCAGACTGAGAGAGTCCTGTATTTGTGCTTCCAAACAGTCTCGTGTTCTCGAAAGCTGTAACGGAAAAGTCGGTGCCGCTATAGTAAGTTGGTAAGTTGTAAGTTGGTATCTCTAACGGGACTACTGGTATCATTAATGCAGCGACCCACGAAATAATAGGGGCATCGTACTTTTCTCAATTATCTGTTTTTCCGAGTAAGAATGGGAGAAAACGAAAATGCAACGTTACATGGGAAAAAAGTATGTACACCGTCCACAGGTTAGGTTTCGTTAAAGTGAGAGGAAGGACGTTTTTTTGAGTGTCGGTAAATGACAGGTACGCTTGCTTAAGTAGGTTTGTTTAACAAATAATATTGGTTGTGGAAATGGAAAAGAAAGTAAAAGTAGTAACAGTTCTTTGACAAACGACCAGTAGCAATGTTATTATTAATATTAATATTATACATATTCATTTCAGTGGCGCAAATCTGTAGTTTCAATTATTTACGCGAGACAACTTCGATATTATTAATAAATAGGATTTATTAACGTGACACGTAAACAAAGATTTAATCTGTAACATTCGGTTTTAGTTTGGTAGGAAAGGTCCACTTCACGATTGAGTTACAGTTGGAATATTATATCTTCCGGAGATCGCTGTTTTTAAATATTTAGGTCTATAGTCGTCCGTTGTGGTCACATGTGAGAATTGTGCAGTTCAATATAACGTAAACATAAATTTTTTATGTTTGATACTATAATAAACCAGAGTTAAATATTCCAATCTTTCTACTTTACAACCGAAGATATAGGCAAAATATTGTACAATATTACGATCATATATCAGTGACATACAAGTTGTATAATTTCATGCATCATAAATGTCACTGAAATTTCGGAATAATAATAAAAACAGTAAATTATTTCAAGGAAAGGAAATTTTGAACATGACACGGCATAAACCATAAACTCTATTTAAAAAAAAGGGCGCAATCCGACAAATTAGGAGAATCTCTTCGTTCAATTTCACGGTAGCACAAATTGCTTTTGTTCGACTTCATTCTTCGTTTCCTCTATCGTATTAGCTATCGATTTCGAACGTCCACGTACCCGGCGATCGATCTTCGGGTATCTCTTCTCTGTGAACCAAAGCCTGCTGATCGGTAACAGCTCCTGTCATATCATCCGAGGATCCTTTATTCGCCTCGGTTTCCTCGTCCTGATAACTCGGCTGCACCTCCACCACGAACGAACACCCGTTATCCTGGTACCTGCGATTTTTGTTATCCTCCATGGTTACCTGCAACACAGCGGCCCCCGCCATACTTCATTAACTTTTTATTCCTCTTTTATATCAAACGGTACGCGTATTTTTATCCCGGTCGAAAAAAAGACGAAAAACGACAGCCACGATATAACCCGCAGCGTTATAACGTATATAACGAAACAGGACCGCATGAAACATTAATCAACGCCAGACAACGCGCCATTCAGTTTGACTCGGTAGAAAAATTTTCAAAGTTCGAGCGACCACTCTACGAAGACAATGAAATAATGGTGATAAATTCGCGCGAGTCCGCGAGATACAGTCATCAAAACAGTACCCGTGTGGCGGCCATTGTCCGTTTACCTTCACCGTTGAGCACCTCCTTCAACTGCGCTTCACGCGCAATGCAATCGAGGTACGTTGTACGATAGAAGGGGTAATTACGAGACGCGATGTAAGCTTCGTGAAGCTGAGAGATTTCCCTTGTCTCGGTTACCCACTCGAGACGATAAACAGAAAAATAAGGACTGGGAGGGAAAAAACGGTAAAAGGTGATTTCCCGTTCAAAAACATGTCTTCTTTGCAACCCTCCCCCCTAAATTATTACTGTAAATTATGAATTATGTTTTGGACGTATATTTGTTTAAAGAGGTTCCAGAGTGGGTTGATATAGTTTTAAAGGCTGTAAATATATTGGGAATATATGTACTCGGTATTTATAAATATGATAGAGAAAATAGAAGAAATCATGATTTATAGATGTAGTGAAAATTCTACTAAATGTGTTTGAGTGCATTTTAGAATACAAGGTCAGTAACCTATTTTTTGTTATGCATGCTAACTTTATTTTTAGATACTTTTCATGAAAACTTTTTGTAAAAATTGTAATCTCTCGACTTTTAATGAAACTCTTTCGTTTATGTTAGTGGTTGTTACGAGAAGAGTCGAGAGAAAAAGTTGGTATGAGGGAAACTGTTAGGCGAGCCACGCTATATATTACCGCGTTTTGCATAATCGTGCAAAATTTAAATTTAAAGATACGTTACGTCGAAGAATCAGCGTGGTAAATAAAGTTTGGGTATCGCCGTTCTTCTACTGGTAAACTATATTTGTAAAAAATTATCAAATTGGTGCGAATGATTATCCAGCAGGAAAGTTTAATATATTTCATAATTTAATATACCACGAATAATATTTTGACACTTTCATCGCAACGGTGACTCTTAAACAATGGCCCCAATTTAAATTCTCAGACTGGCTCTCATACGAATATTCTACTTTACTTTGATTTATTATTTTGGTTCAGCACCATTTCCTTCAGGTAGATTTCTCTACATTTGAAGTATCGCATTCGTACGATTTAATATAACACAGCTATAAATCTACGATTTGGAAAAAAACAAAGTTGGTTTAATACCTTTAACTTTTGCTACGTTTCTCGTAGGATAAAATTGTTCACTTTACTATCATCCTTTAAGTAGAAGGATTATGTATGTATTTCTGAGCCTGTACGCGTTGACCAATATCCATTCGTTAATCGGTTGGCCACCTGCAAATGTATAGGGTGTCCCATAAATGGTCGCAGTCGTTTAAATGGGTTATCCGTGGAATAATTTCTAGCACGTTTTTGCTTATCGATAATATTGAGACATTAATCGAAAAGACAGCCAATCGGAGACGAACGCCGGTCTGATATCCGATAATATCTCATTAGATATTAATGAAAGTCGGGAGCCAATCAGCGCTTGGACTCGCTTCCCGATAACCGGCAGCCGGCGTTCCCCTTGGATTGGCTGTCGTTTTCATTTAACATCTCGTTAACTAAAACGCAACCAACATTTACGATAAGGAAGAACCTGCTTGGAATTATCTCAAGTTTCGCGCCTTTAATACCTATAGTGCCGAACTACGATATATCGATCTTAGCAGCAGTTGCGAAAAGTGCCGAACCACGATATATCGTTAACAACACTTGCGAAAAGTGCCGACAACGATATATCGTTTCGCACCTGATGGCGCCTTATTATTCGTATCGCAAGGGAAATCTAACCTCAAAATAAATTGGAAACTCGTAGGGAAAAAGGGTTCGCGGTAGACGAAAGTAGAAGCTTCGTCTTTTAAAATGAGTATACACAGAATGTTCCATTACGTTTTATCATATAAAGTTACAAGATTGAAAAAATCTTTAATTTTGTTGAGTATCGTACATCGTATTTTTCGGTTCGGTACAACTTTCGGGCGGCACTAAAAGGGTTAAAGGTTTATCACTGTTTATGGAACAACCTGTATATCCGGACGGTGGCCAATCGATTAACGAATGGTTGTTAATTATACTACTGTATAATGAACTATAATGAACTACTTGGAATATTTTCGACAAGGAAAAACCTCCTAGAAATAATCCCAAGTATCGAACTTTTAACGTATTACCACCGTTTCCGGGGCACCTCGGTCGGGCTCCCTAGAAATAACTAAAGAACATTTTCTCTTATTTGAAATCGCAATAACGGGAATTTCCACGTACGGAAACACCTCGATTAATTTCCGATTCAGGATCCTTGGAATGTCACGTCTCCCCGCGATGGAAATACCACGTCGTACATACGTACTCGCACATATTCGAAACATTGAAACTAGGGAATTAATTTCCATCCTACGATTTTCCTCCTTCGCATTTCCAGTTTACGTGTAAACCCGCACCCCGTGCATAGGGTGTGTATAAATGCAACCGCGATGGAAGTTATTCGGCTCGACGGACCGCGGAATTAGTTCTCGGTATTGTTTCATGGCAGCTTTCCTATTCCGGTTTATTCTCTCTCCCTCCCTCCCCCCCACCCCTTTCTCTCCCCCTATTTCACTCCCACGTGACTTTGCGCACATTGCGTTTTGCCCCCGGGATGCATCGCTCATGCGAAACGGATTATCGGGAACGTCGAAATGGGTAACATTCTGAAATACCAGTCCCCCTCCGCACCACCTCGCCGAACCCCCAGTCGATAGATAAAAGCTCGATTACACTTCGCTTCGATATAATCCTTAGAATCCTCTCCTTTCAGCTATCGGCTGGATGAAAAACACAACTGGCTCCGGCGGAAACGACGGCCGGTTTTACGGTAAAACATAAATCGTCGCGAAACGAATCGTCGCGAACGGCGAGATAACGGCCCTTGTTTTATAGTATTCGTAGAAAGGACGTGATTTTCGCGAACGCCGTTGCTACGTTACCCATCGACGGTACTCCGAGATCGATACTCGCGGCTTCGCAGGCGTCTGTCGTGGGCGACTAAGAAATTATTGCGAATCGCGATAAAACGGATAAACAAGCTTTTCAAATCCGCGGTACGCCATGGGAGCTGTGGGATTTAGTCCGTAGCGTACAGTCGTTCCATTATATCGCACGGTTCTGGTGGCGAGGCAACTCTTCTTTTTTTTTGCGGGTGGGGGGCGGGGGGGTTATTGACACGCAGTCGCTCGTTTTAATTCGCGAACGATTGGAAGTTGGGGGTACGTAGGGGTAGAGCAAAACTGTTACCCGTACATCGATTTATTCGTTCACGAACGTTAGCTAAGAAAGGACTGGTGAAACCGAGCGCAACGCACCAATCGTCGATGCCAAATCCGTAAAAGCTCGATAGTTTTATGTATGCGCGCGTACGGCCCCTGTGTAGTTACGATCGAGCAATACGATAAGAGTTTCGCTGATAGATACGCGGGCACGATACCCCATCATAATACGAAACTCGTAAAGATACGTTACGCGAGGATAAATTTAATGTCCTGCAAAGAAGCTTAATAAGTTTCTGGAAACGCGGTAAGATGTGCTCTCCTAATAAACATTGATGTGTCTTTGAAATACAGATGTGGATCGACTTTCGCACAGGAATCTAATCGCCGTTGTGCACATAAAACTAATAAAAACTCAGACAAACCGCTGTGAGATTGTCACATATTTTTACTAATCGTTAAGTTTATCCCATTCCCGATAATACCAATGGTCAGTTCCCGTACTTAGATTCGGAAGATAGTGAAATCGGGGAGTTTTCGGGCGACAACGATCACCTTGAGAGTTATCTTTACGAGGGTAAAGAGGTCCGTGGGATAAGGGGTAAAAGTAAAGTGGCTTCTATTTCTCGATACCTTCGAGAACAGATTCCCTCAGGCGTTGTATAAGCAGCTCGCCATCGCCTCGCTCTCTAGCTCCACTCTCTGTCTCTCCGTCCTTTTGTTTTTCGCGTCTTTCGGTGTAAGGTAGCAGCAGTCAGAAATCGGAGAACGGAGACCGATCCTCGATAAAACGAATCGTCCACGGGAGACGCACACGTGGATTTACTTATGATGCGTGGATCACGAGAATCCGTGTGTGTTCGTGAGAAAATTGCGCACAGGCACACACGTACGGCGGTGGAAACGGAGCGTTCGACGACGAGGGAAGGGAGCATCGCGTGAAAAGGAAAATGGAACGACGTCGCCATTCGTTCCACTTTAGAAATCCCGCTTGAAATCTCTGTGCCCGGGGGTTGTAAGGTCCTACGGTGGAGAACGTTTGGGAAAAGCCAAGTCGGTAGGAACAGCCATAATTCAGAGACTTTGCCGGTTCCGCTTCCGAGTGCCTCGCGCGGACGGTGGAGATCCGCGGGGCCTAGGGGGAAAGTTACCTCTTGTGAAACCTCACCCCCATCCCGTAAGACTTACCCGTGCTTTTAGGCACTTACTCGTCAGTCATCACTTACATTTGTGTAGAGTGATTAAGAAGCTGCCGGAATCGGGAGACAAGGTCTTGTCTCGGGCCAAGTACATGTACGCGAGACTTGACCTCGTGTCTTCTCCGGAAAGAATGAACGGGCGTATTCGAGGTGGTCAAACCATATTAAAAAATGAATCTTTTTTGTTTATCCGAAAAGAAATCATTCTATTTACTTTTGTTTTCATCGTTGGATATGACACGAGGTTGGGGAAGAAATTAGCTAAATTTGTATTGTCGGAATAAAAGATTTTGCTTTCCATCAATCTCGTATACGTCGTTAGTGTTTCGGTTTAAAGATATGAATGTTTACTAACAAGGATACACGAATAAACACCGCCACGCAAATAATTCTAGTTTATAGCATTCATTTAATTATACATTTTATCACGCTAAACTTTGTTCCAATTAAGAAGGAACCACAGTGGGGACCGATTTTCGACAGATTTCCCCTAATAAGCGTTGGGGGAATTCTTCCGTTGTGCTAATGGGACCTGGGCCAGTCGATGCCCAATACGCGACGCATTGGGGTGGCTAGCCACGCACACAATGCTGTCGACATACGCCGTTGAAGTTCTTTCGTAAGCAGGATAGATATAGATATACTGTGCCAACAGCACAGCTTATGCACGCGACCGAGGTTCCTTCTTAACTGGAATAAAGTATAGTCGTAAATATTTATTTGCCGGATGAATTTAATTCGAGTATCCGAATGTTGAGATTAAATTAAACGTAATTTAAATTAAACGCGGAAGACACTTTTCTACATTCCCTAGATCATGTTTACCCAAGTTTGGGACCACTTTTTCGATAGGCCCCTCACCATTTCTGGAATCGTCAAGTAATTTAACTACGCGTACGATTGTACCTTCGCCGTTTATCCTACTCTGTTTTATTGCATTACGTTTTGATCCGGATCATCTAGATGGAGGAGAGGGGGTAAAACCAACCCCATGAGCCCGAACTCGAGTAGACCTGCCCTAGATATTGGCAGTCACGTTCTGTTCACGAACGTCTCAACTCTGCTTTGAAACTCTGTCATGTCGTGTCGTAAGAGAGCATTGCGTCGCACATTGTCTCTCTTTGCGTCACCTGTGTTACTTTATACGAATAATCCCAGTGATATTGTCAGGGCGAGCCCTGTTATTTGTCACTTGCGGTGCAACAATTTTTCAACGACAAAAAATTCGTATTAAAACTTTCAAAAATCAGTAAACTCTGAACAAATATTTACAAAAAGAAACAGATATATTTAACAATAATCTCACTTCGTTCATATTTTTTATATTTATTATACGATATGAGGCACTTATCCCGTCGAGTGTCTAACCGGCGAATTATTTATTCGTTCAAAAAATATATCAAACAAAAGTTAAACGATATCAAGTGAAACATGTAACGTATCAAACTTTTCTGTCTCATTGATCGAGAGCCATCAACTTTTGTTTCATATATTTTTTAATAGAATACGTGATTCAGGAGTTATTTAAGCTTACCAAGTTCGATGCCTCGCCCTGTATACACGGTAACTATGTAATATACGTGAGAAATTAAAGTCCGTATCAGATCTGTTTTTGTGCGGTTTGGTGAAATTAAATAAGATTGCACGTAGATAATTAATATCGCTGCATCACGATATTTACTCTGCGTGAATATGTTCCTGTATCGAGATCACAGGGGAGAACGCTTCGCCGAGGACTTAATCTTCCACGTAATAAATTAATCGATGCATAATGAGGTGCGAGAGCACGCATTACCGATCCCGGATGCTCCAATAAACGGGTGACTTGCAGTTCGTGTCCCTTGGGTCGTATATTTTTACTCGGCACTGCTCATTAATAGAGTAATTCGCACCGGTGAAATACAGAATTCTTGGGTAATTGTCATCAAAATCGGTAAAAATACCATGGAAAAAAAATCAACAATTATTTACTGCTTGTGCGAAAAGTATTTCCACGTTCGATAACTTTCGCAATGCGCATATTTCATTGACGCGCTACGCGCATTCTTGAAATTAAATAATATAAATGTAACGACCGTGGCGTCAAGTAAAAGCCGTAGAATACAGGATTTATGTATCTTTAAATAATGGTGTCTCGAAAGTGAAAATATATGCGGCGTTTTTCTTTACAACCACAGATAATTAATAATTACATCAATAATTTTGTATGTACAGAAAAAATAAAGCAATGTAAACGGACTCCAGTAAGAGGAATTGAATTTCTGAACTTTAAAGTACGATATCTCGGAAGTGAAAATATTTGACGCGCAGCGTTTCTTATTACAATCGTTTCTTTGTTTACGCGACATGGTAAAGCTACATGGACCGTTTATTTTAAAAGTGATGCAAGCCCATTTTTTTTATTTTTTTTCGTTTTACACTAAATTAATCACAAATTATGTGATATATATATTTTTTTAATGGACTTACATCCCGTTCAAAATAAACGGGCTATATAAAAGCGATCAAATTTTTCCAACAAAGCTCGTTTTAAGAATTTTTCAAAATTGTTACCCGAATTTAAACCGATGTAACACGGGGTTAAAATGTGTTTCTCTCTTCCAAGGAGTCCAATCGCCTTACGAAGTTTGCAGTTATATTTATACACACCCTGTATATTCGCCAGCAGTTCCCGCGCAAGATTATTCGAATGCGATAGCTACTAACAGTTTCGAGTCCAATAACCATACCAGCGGTCTTAAATACACCTAAACTTCGGGCACAATTGCAACCCCTCCGAGCATGGCAACTATACCCAATGGTAATGCGAAGGGACGGCCCTGCACGGTATGCGGAAACGTACTCGCGAAAGCTAATTTGTCGCATAAAGCTGAAACGGTACGACAGTCCTGTGTAACATGATACGTATTTTATGCCGCCATTACTATGCACCCTGTCGTATCGGGGGTTGCATTTGCAATTCTCCAGCTAATTCCTAGCCCTCGGCCCCGCAAGGGGGATATTTGGTTTTTACGGGACCATTGTGGAAATTTCAATTGATACAGATTTGGGGGGGCGGGATGTAATTGAAGATTATTTCGCACTTTCATTCGCGTTACTTGGCGCACCGACGGAAGAAGTACAGACTGAATATTTCGGGGGTCGAAAGAGTTAGGAATATGAAATAATTTCTTTTTATGGGATCGCTTTGGAAATTTTCGCATATGGAATATCATGGAACGGGGAAACTTGGAACGTTTTTGGAGTTGCGCGAAGCAGGGAATAGAAGTTGCCGAGCATCGAAGAGGGTGAAAAGTATACTATAACATTTTCTTTTTACGGGACCACTTTTCAAGTTTCGTTTAACGCAATTTTTGGAAATTTAACGTACACAAATTTTTTAAAATTCTTTTCCAATTTCACTCGTCTCGTTTAATACATCGTGGAATAAATTTGCAATAAGAGTTCTTGTGGGTTGAAGAGGTGAGAATTATTGAATATATTATATACAATTGACACAGTGAACGAGGGTGATAGATGAAAATATTCCGTAATTAAAAAATAAGGGATGGGGGTTTCTGAGGATTGGAAAAGTTGAGAATTATAGAGCATTTTCTTCTTACAGAATCATATTACAAATTGCGCTTGACACGGAGTCAGAGAACACGGTAATTGGAAATTATTTCGCAAATTCATTTGTCTGGCTTGCCTCGTCCAAAGGAGAGAAGCAAGGGAGAAGAGTTGCAGGGGTGGAAGAGGGCGAGAATTGTTGAACATTTTTTATGGAATTCCTTCGCGCAATTGAATTGACACGCTGAAAAGGGGACGCAAGTGGAAATAATTCCGCAATTTTGCGAAATAAGAGTTTGCGAGAACAGAAAGGTACAAATATTACGCAGATAGCATCATAAAAAGAAATATTTTATAGCACTTGCCGGACGCTTCTCGATATTCGCAAATACAAAACGGGCATAAAAAATTATAGCTTCAACTCGAAAAAAGCTGAAAATAACAAACTTCACAAAAAAAGCAACATATACAAAATTTACAAATTATCATTTCAGAGCCTTCTGGGAAAGGTATCATACGACACAAAAAAATTTCAATCGGTCGAACTAAAGATAGAATAATTTGAACCGAAAACTTTACTCGGTTCGACCTGTACATACAATATTCTCCCCATACAGGATGATTTCGCAAATTTCAATCGACGCGCCAATAAAAAACGAAGTACATAATTCGAACTTACTGCGCAAATTCATTTTTCGTCCCATTCCCTTGGTACGCCCGCGGGTGTAACAGAGAATAAGAAGGTTTCGGGAGGAGGGTGTGAGGGGGTGCGAGGGTTGGATGGCCGTCAACGAGGCACACTTCATTCGAAAGAACCTCTCGTAGCCTCGATAGCGTGAGTATTTCTCGAATTCTGAGGGTATTCCACGCGTACCGAGGGTGAACACCGCGACTTGGCGGTGTGCCAGGTATTATGTCGAAGCATCCCGAGCATGCACCCTTTAAGCCTCGCATCTCCACCCTCTCTTTCTCACTCTTTCTCACCACCCTTCCTCGACGTCCTCTTACTCCTCGTTTTCTTCTTAAGCATATTGCACGGTTTTTGCATTCCGCCGAAAGGGACGAGCGTTAAAACGTTTGTCGTTGTTAAAGCCACTCAGAGATGGTAGTGCGCGAGTAAGTAAAGTGGCCGTTTCGTGAGAAGGGGAGGGGGAGGCTCGTTTATTTTTCCCCGGTGATTTTTTCATCCGGGAATACAGAACCTAAGGGATAGTGGGGGCAAGAACGCCGGTCCCGATACTTCCCGCGAATAACCGGTGGATGGTTTCTGCAGTGCCATTGTGTTATGTAAAGTCGAACGAAAATGTGGTATAACGTATATAGCTTCTCGAGGCGACGCGTATCGCATACTTGAACATTCCCGAGCGTGCGCTCGTGCGCGTAGCCTCAGAGGGTATGCGAAAACTGCTGCCGCAGCAATGTTAAAATGTAAACCAGTTTTGTTTATAGGAGCACCAAAGCAACGAGGATTCCAACACTTTTTCCGCGGAAAACAAATAACAATGGCCCACGTTGGTTGATGTGCGTTTTTAACCGTTTTCGTCGGAAGGATTCCGGTTTTGCCGGAACCTTCTATACGGAGAACGGAGAAGATCTCTAGAAGATTCTCTGGTTTACCGATTATCGTATTATCGTCGTGTTCAAGATTAATAACCTAAATTGGTATAATGCTTTTCACTAGGGATGCTGCAGATTCTAAGGAAATTTCCACTAGATCGTATGGTGCATCGTTAGATAAATTGATGTGCATTCGCGTATGGAGGGTTCGAAGGATAAGTAGACCGAACACGATAATAACATTTTATTATTCGCCTTGTTGTTTTTTATAGGAGACAATGAGTGCGTCGATGAACATGGTTATCGGCGAAATCAGGTCGATGAAATTATTGACAATAAAAACAAGTTAACGAATTTTGTTTATGTCTCAATAGTTTTCGCAAATGTAAATATAAAGGTGACTACACAACTTTAAGCTTCAATAACAAAAAATATGAAAGAGGATTAATTGGGACAATACAAACCAGATTTTAAATAACGAATAATATTCAATCATTTTTCCTGTCAGTTTGATGTTTAAGTTTAAGTCTAACATTAGACATTTCGTTCTTAGTTTAATTAATTACCACGCCACTCTACGTAGTTTCACGGTGAACGAGCAAAATTATTATACATCTTCAGCGATATCAATAAATAAACAAACATTATTTCCTCAAGATCACTGTAATGGGAATTACATTTGGAACAAATCTAGATCATGCACATCTCCGAATCTCCGGATCTCCGGATCTCCAAACTATTTCTAAATCAAGCAAACACATGTGGTTCCTTGTGAACTAATTTTCAGTAGAACAGAAATTCTATAATTATTACGTGATCAGCGACCAGAAATACACTTGATAGAGTTAAAAAAAATTCGAAGATCCAGAGATGTGTATGATCTAGATTTAAGCCGCACATTTTTATAGCGCATAACAATTCCCAAGGTCAACGATCAAATGAATTAACAATCTCAATCGAAATAATTCAGATTTACCCCCCGCGCGAAAGAAAATCCAAACGAGATCCTACAGTTTATCGCTCGATTAACTCGCTCTCCATACGCGCACCATCGAGAGGACTTATCCTGGATTTCGGGAAGAGACTCGCACTCCGATCCACGCCCTTTCGCTGTTCGATTGCTCGACTCGCAATCAGTTTAGGACGAATGCGAAGAGTGAGCACGCGAGGAGTACTCTTGGTGTATCCGTGGCAGTGGAGAGAGGGAAAGAAGATTGGGAGAGAATAAGAGAGTCAGCGAGAGAGAGAGAGAGAGAGGACCAAACAGCAACCTGGAGGATTTCGAGAATCCCAGGCGAGATGAGTTTCCACGGATAAGCCTGGGCCGTAAGTAGGGCGATAGGCGGGGGCGAAATTGCCTGGTAACCTCCGACCTTACAGGGCCGCACGAATCTCGATAATTGCGAGCCTGTTATCCTTGTCAAAGACGAGCGAATTCTTGTCCGCCCTGACCCTGGCACTGCGAATTCTACCGCGGATCGATTTCGAGATGGTTCTGCCGGCTCGGTTATACGACGGAAATATTAATCCGCGTAGTTAACATCTGGAATTCTCAAGGTCAATGTTGAAGGGGCGAAATGGCATTGGGGTGATTAAGCGTTCGGTTAATAAAGCAACGGTTCATTACCGAATAGAGAAAGTTTTGGCATCGACTATCGTGGCAAGACGAGAGTAGTTGCTCGCGTGAGCTTTTCAGCAGGAAGACACTGCGTTGCATTTGGTCGAAATGCTTTGTCGCGAAGTAGAAAGTAAGTTAATTCAATTTTAACCCAAATTGTCGTTGTTCGTCGAGTTACTGTTTGTGCGTTAAATAACGCGTGGAATGCAAATGTTTCGTTGACGGTTGACGGCTGTGTGGTACTCTACACGCCGAGAGACAAGGTACGGACTGCGTTGAGTAGCGTAACATTGTGTGGTACATACACTGCGACAGGTATGACCTTCGTGTCTCTGGTTAATAAACATATATTTTATGCATATAATATTGTGAGAAATTAAAACTATTATCGCACCAGATCAAACTGACGCGACACCCGATGCAAAAATGTTGGTAGTAACGAACTCTGTAGTGGTCTTATTTCGTCGAGTAGGAAACATTAACTCGTTTAATTAATCCGTCAAGTTATTAGGTATTTCCACCGTGAACGTTACCGGGGATAAGAGGGAGTCGGAAAAGTAATGAGGGAAACTGTGCGAACGATTAACGTGGTCGGTAGCCAGAGTATACATTTCATTGGGAAGTTTGAACTATTTATTCTATATAAATGTGATGGAATAAATGATGCAAAATGTAAAAGTAACGATGATAATCAAATTCGCAAAACATTCTGTTGAGATGAAAATCTTAAAACAGTTTGTTGAATTTAGTTAATACTCACAATTTCTATAGCGATTGATAAATTAATAATATAGTGACGGAAAAGTATGTAATAGTTTATGGCAACTATTCGGTAGTCGCAGTTTACGTAAATTTAATTGAGAAGTTAAAATAATTACGGGGTAAAACCTGACGCGGCAATCCCGATAGTAAAGGATCATGGTATCGATTTAGGTATTTATATCTTATTGACTAAGAAACGTTAACCCGCTAAGTTAATATTATAGATGTCTGCCGTGAACGTTAAATTTATAAAACGATATCGGAAGTGTAATAAAAAAGATGATGCAATGAATTTTTGTACGCACTACATAGAGATAAGAGGCGTGTCACGTGGTTCACATTACATTCTTCTTTCCGGTGATACGAACCATAAGTGTTTTCTTTTTTGTTCCTACAGTATATTCTAAAGTGAATAAAGTTATTTCGGTTTGGAAGTGTAATACGTAATATTGTTGTTGTTTCATATCTTATTCCACGATTGAATAATTAGTTGTATTATGTGATGATTGGTTCAGAAATAAATATAGAAAAAAGTGTGATTTAAAGTTAACATAACTGGTTTTGAACCAGTTTTCCACTGTCAGAATCGAAAGATACCTACACCGTTTCTGCCCTGTTCCAACAGCGACAAAAAATACTATAATCATTCATTTTTCCATATCTTTTTCTAAACAATGTACTGGATATAATACATGAGTTACAAAATGACATATTACACTTCTAAATTCGGCAGCATAAGGGATGCGAGGCATAACACAAAAATTTTAACGGCGATCGATTAATCGGCATGCGCGTGTCGATTGGTTTAATTAATCACGCGAAGCAAATTATCGTTCCGTGTTTTCTCGGCTCGATTTGCTGATTCGTCGTTGTGTCCACACCTGTTGCATCCTTATTGTATGTACTTAGCATGTCGATTATTCAGTTCTTCGACTTAAAGTTAGCCAGGTATCCTCTTCGCGAAGCGGTTTAAAGAATCGTAAAACTCCGGGACTTTGTTTGTTTCGCTATGCTTGCAACAAGTCGCGATTTGTAGAACGAGTACTACAATTCGATTAATCTCATGCCAAATTGCCTTTAAAATCTTAGAAATTCTAGTTTTGCATGCAAAAAATAAATAGAGATACATGTCACGTGGTGGACATCTAATTCTTTTTTCTGGTGATGTGAACCACAAGTTTTATTATCGTCATAAAGCATTTTACACAATTATTAATTATAAATTATTAAATCATAATAATAATTAGTTTTTTGCAAGTCGACAAAGTTATTTTGATTCATAAATGCAATATGTCCTTTTGTCGTCATTTCATATCTCATATCACAATTTATTAATTAGTTATATTCTATAGTCATGATGCGTTTAGAAATAAACAAGGGAAATACATTGTTAAGGGAATTGCGATAAGTTACACGAATTTTTTTTACAGATGTCTCATTTCAACCTCCAAAGAGTCACGGGATATTGAAAATCTGCATCACATTTTTTTAGCATTCCTATCCGTGGTTCTACTTGTCTTATTGTTAGATCGCGTTGCTTTTTTCATTAAGTTTGGACGGCAGTGTAAAAGAGATTTTGGACCTCTTTAATAAGGTGTACTTTCCAACTGTTAATTTACCAAATTCAGGAATCCGCGTTTTAACTCAAAATATATTGCATCTGATAATATAACAACAAATTAAGTTGAAAGTTTTAACAACAAGAAGTGCTCCGAAAGTGATGAAAGAAGGTATCTCCTCGCATCGTAATTCAACGTGAACAGTTTACAAAGAAAATAATATTGGATAACGAAATACGCTTCGATTAATCGAAGAACACGTGTCGCCACCTCGGATTCACTGATTTCGCGTATAATCGACGACAGGGCTTTATCGATCGTTACCAAGCGCCCGGGTTCTTTCGCGATAGGAGCCTTTAAAGCCATTAACACCGTTTACCGTGAAATTTTATGGTACTTCCAAAAAAAAAAAAAAAAAACGTTAACTGCCCTGCAGGATCTGACTTTCCAAGGGGTAACTAAAGTCTTTTTGGAGACATAAACTTTCGTTGGTTAACTGTGGTCTGACTCGCGTATCTAGTAATGGGCTCCGTGCGCCTGATTTCGAAACTTTAGCCAATATCACCTCGTCAGGTTCGTTCTTCGCTTTTATGCTGAAACTAATTAATCGCCTTTTCCCTCTCTCTGTCTACGAGGTTCTCTATCTCCGACAATCCTCTTCCAATCGGATTAACCGACATTCCAGTTATTACGCGAGACATGAAATGCTCTCGGTTTTTCTCTCCCCCTCCCCCGCCGCCCCCTCTCACTCTCTCTGTCTTTCATTCCGCGGATCACTAATGAAGCGGGGCTCCAATTATCGGCGAATTCAATTTAATTGGATTCACGGAAACGGTCCTTCGGCCTTCGACAAAATCGGAAACTCTCTCTCTCCCTCTCTCTCCGTTTAAGGGTCGTTCGGGAAAAATCATTCTCACTTGATAATGCTTAATCGAACACTCATCGACACCATTACCTAGGCTTTTTTTACATGTCAGGCGTATTGCGCGCAAATAAAATTCTACAGGTAATCGGCTAAGTTTATAACGCCGATTGGTATTCCTGAATATTCTCTGGTATTGAAATCCTTTTGCAAGACCATTTTGTAGCAAGTAAAAATAGAGATTAAAAAGCGTTTCGCCACTATAGAAAATTTTAGGGAAAAAGAAGCGGGAACCGTATAATTCCTATAATACCAGGTACTTATTTACCTTAGTTTCATTTAATAAATTTAGTATTTATTTTCATTTTAACGTAGAAAAATAAATGCGTTGAATTTTAAGCTACTTGTAGAAATATTATAATCTATCCTAAAAAGTTTTTCGGTAGAGTGTATGCACATAATTCAGTTGCCATCGACACAAAGAATCTTGACATTTTCAAAACTCAAATTCTATTTACATTCAAAAATTTTATTAAAAAAACATCCTAGTACCTCAAAACTAACCGCAATACCCGAGTATCGCAAATAAGTTTCCCCTTTCTATAATTCCCTTTATCAGACTCAAGAGAAAATAAAAAGAATGCAGTCTGTTTATATTGTTTAATTTTTAATTCGCTCGCCTCGAACTGCGATCTACTCACCGCTCTTTCTTCCGTCTCCACGATAAGATGGTTATTCTTGAGGGTGAGGGTGATGATGTTTCCATTAGAATTTTTGGTAGTGTGATTCCCAGGGGAGGTGTATTCCGCGGGGGCAACTGTGGCGACGTTCACCTCCTCCATGACCTCGGTTTCGCAAATGTATCTGGGTCCATCGAGGCCGTTCACCAACTGAAAATAGAGGTAAGGGGCGAAATTATTCAAATGCCCCAAAGATACTGGGGCATTAGCATTATCACGATCTGTCAATTAAAGACGATGAACGTTAAGTATAAGCTTTTCCGGAGTGCCAACCGTGCCCGAAGATAACCCACGAAAGCCCGATGGAATAATGAACAGCCAAAACGGATATACCCTTATAACGGGAGTGGTCCATTTACGTCACCATAGTCGGGCTATCAAGTGAAATTATTTAGGAGACCTAGTTGCGAAGAATATGTGGTGTTTCTTAACGCGGCTGACAGGAGGTAGGATATTAATTGAGAGGTTTCATACGAATGGGTACTATTTGACCTTATGCCCGAGTTACAGCTATTATTGTGTTCGAGTAATTTTTCCGCTTAATCCTGTTAGTGCTGACCGAAAAAGTTGTACCTGAGAGAAAAATTGTTGTAAAGAGATGTACGCTGCTCAGCATAATTAAAGCCCTTTCAAGTATAGCGACATTATACGATTGGCAGTTTTGGAGCATTCTGTCTAGGCTCATTTCAAAACTCAAATCTTCTACTTTCGCCTATAGTGAGCCATTTTTTACTACAAATTTAATTTATTTTGAATAAGAGTTCTCTCGAGATGCGAATAGTAACGTACCATCGCATGCGCAAGGATATATCGTGGTTGGCACTTTTTGCAAGCGTTGTTAAGAACGATATATCGTTGTTCGGCACTATAAGAATTCAATATATTTCGACTGCTCGTAATGGTACATTCTGGAAACTAACGAATTCTATCGGAGATAGTTTTCTATACGAGCACTCTCATTGGCTTCCGATGTTCATGAAATATTTCGTTAAATAAAAAGATTCGGATATTTTCGACGAGGAAAAATAGTTACCCCCGACTAGATTTTTGTACGGTAGGGCAGTGGTACCCAAACTACAATACACGTACATCCTGTACTCCGTACTATAATTTCAAAATATTACTTTCCACTATTACCGATATATTTTTGCGTATCCCAAACGGGCCCCCAGCGTACCCCTTCGGGTACGAGTACCACAGTTTGGGAATCACTGCGTTAGGGTAATGGCATAAGTTTTTGTTCAAATTCTTCTTCTCTAAATGTGTTGCAGGGGTTCTCTAGGAATTTGATTAACATTTCTGGAGTAATTCTGTAGGTTATAAAATGTTCTACCATCCCGATTTTATCCGGAATGTTTTAGGATACCGAACTTCACAAAGTTTCCTTTATAGCTCGGAACCTGAAAAACTTGACAAAATCCCCCCGTCCCATAATGCACGAGCAACTGCAACCTATTTTTTCTCAATACGTTATTTTAACTTCCCAGCTACGGGAAGATCGACCGAAAAACTCCGATGGCTTCTTTATTTGAAAACTTTTCTCCGACGCTACTGTCCGCCGCGTATGAATACATGTATGAAAGAAAGAAAAAGTAGGTCAGCGATTGCACGCGAACGATCCTATCGTTTTAGAGACGCGAAAATAACGCTCGCAATCATTCTCGATCAATCGACGCACAGACTTCTCTCGCTCGAATATCATCGAATGACGGGATGGTGGGAGAGGAGTATCTCCCAGGAGAGATTGCGAATAACGGAAGGGAGGGGTGTCTATCCGTCAAGGAAATTGACAGTGAAACGGAAGAAGCTGCGCATCGTTACTCCCAGTTCGTTTTCTCGGGTTACTCCCTCGCTGCAGAAATCCATCATTTTCCTGTTGCCGTTCAGGCACCTTTGCGTACCCCCGGTTGCATTGTTCGCGCGTAAATTGACTCGCGCCGTTGAGTCCGATACGTTATTCTATTAGAAAGCGGGGGGTGGCTCTACAACTTTTTCTCTCGTTCTCTGATGGAGGTATGGGAATTTTTAATCCTACCGTATGATACATCGTGACATACAGAATGTGGACAAATATTAAAATATACAATACCGTGCAAATGAACGAATGTATTTATACATTTGTAAAGGAAAATTCGATGTCGTCTCGTTAGGTAAGAATTGGACCGTTTATTATGAAAGTGGTGCAAGTCCATTTTAAAAAATGGGATATCACATAATTTGTGATTAATTTAATGTAAAAAAAAGAAAAAAATGGACAAGCACCACTTTAAATAAACGGTCCAATTGTTGATGATTAGTAAAATTGTATGCGATAAATAATTAAATAAGTGATTGCGTTAAGCCTAATTTTTTTGCACCCTAGCATATACGTAATATATATTTGTTCATGTTGCTTATAGCGGCGATACTTAATATCTGGTTAAAACGATCTTACGAAGTCAGTTTAAAGTTGAAACCGCGTTACGTATCGATCTATCTGGCTCGATTAATAGCTCAACTTAATTTCAACCCGATCCACGTTCAACGTCGGTTCATAAATTTTATTCCCGGCGTTTATTATGATTCTATGGTTTTTCAATTTCCAAATCCGATTATTTGAGAATTACAGAAGTTACTTCTTTTTAACTAAACGCAGGGACATTTAACATACAATATTTAACAAGTTTTATTAGACACGTTAGTTTTCACTTAAAACTTACTTTCATCGTACTATTGCAACAATATTTGTTATATTATATATTCATGAAATATTTTGTATCCACAATGAAAAAAAATGCGAATAACTTTTACCAATAAGCGTTTAAATTCCTATCGCTGTTCCAGCGTACCAATATATTATACGCCAACCGTAGACCGAGTTTCCACGAAGCAGAAATATTCCTTATCGTTAAGAATAAAGGCGCTATTTCCAATTTCATGAACAAGTAACGTAACGGAGCAACCGAGCCCGTTCGGAAACGAAGAAATTGCCAATTTAAGCGCAATGCCTTCGCCGCGGAGTCGTGGGGAACGCCTGTAACTAATGTTTGCCCCGATACCGGGATGCCCTATATACGTACAGCGATTTATATACATATATGTATCGTACATAAACTTATGTATACATATACACATTTTCCTCGTCCCAACGAATTCTTATCATTCTCCTTTATCGCGCTTTCCTCGAGTTTGCGCGAGCGCATATACCGGGACGATCAACGGAGCGCAGAGACTTCCGCCGCCCCCAACCCCGTTCTCGGGCCAAAGGGGTTGACTCGATGAAACCAGAGCTCCATATTCATACGTCCGAGTGAAATGAGCGAGGGGACGGATCGCTATCGGCAAAGGGATTGGTAACGCTCGCAGAAGTACTGTCGCGCTTCAACGCGTTCAATTACGGACCCATTTACCTCGATACGCGCGCACCCGAGTATTATACCCGGTCGAAACGAATGCGGTCAGCGAGAATCATGGTACGGATCCCGTCGATCGATTACGATCTTCGCATTACGAACGAGCGCGATTTCGGAAAGACCGAAACCGATGGGTACGAGATATATCCCTCGTTACGAGCAATCGCCATCTCCCTAATTGCCATACTCGATCGTGCCATCTGTCGGCGTTATAAACGTCGTTAGCGCGAGGATTAAAAAGAAAAAAAAGGGGGGGCGACTTAGCGCCTACGAGCGGACCGGATACCGTATAGCAATTACGAGAATTTCCTCCCTTGCAAGAAAGTAGTGGGCCCAACCGGCAATTTGGCGAAAAAAATTTCTGTCACAATTTCGCCGTGCCGCGTATCGATTTTTGACGATCGCAAATCGATTTACGGGAGTCGCGAAAGCTCTTTCGATATGGTTCCCTTAGAGCGTTCGCGAAATTTGTACGTCGAAGGAAGCTCCGGGCGGGCACGTAGTACCTTAATTGCCATCCTGTATAACGATCCGTGCAACGGGACGAGGATTAATGCGCTTAAAGCTGATTATACGTTTAATTTCGTGGATACGGGGAATTCGTATCAGCTGTCTCTTCGAATTGGCTGGTGTCTCCGTGTCAACGCGGCGGAGCGATTATTGATTTTGGATTCGATGCGCTGGAACGGTACAATGTGGAATTATAATTGAGTAGTCGAGCCGGGGTGAGGGGTCAAGTAAGGAAATTCTGATTTCAGTTGTTCGCTCCTTCTTCGTAGTTTTTAATCCAGGTTGACTTGTTGGCTTTTATCTTTACAGTGAACTTCGCGGTTCGAGAAGTGGAATGGATGCAATTTGTCGATGTTTGAAGAAAGGTATTAAAATTACTTCGTTCTGCTCTTTTCTGACTGTGGACTTGCGTTTATGTTCATTGTACGTTCTATGCATAAATAACGACTTGCAGATTTGTAATGTACGGTAGAATATTTTGCTTACAAAAATAATTCGGTTTATTCTTTGGAAAAAAGCGCGAAATGGAATTATTTTTATCACCATTGTTGCTATTGTAGATTTTACTTTGTATTAATATTCTACGTTAAATATTATGCCGAGAAATGGAAGTACGTATGGCGCTGAATCAACTTATTACCATTTTCCATTTTCCATTTTCATCTCTACGGTCCATTATAAAGTAGAATTTTCCTATTAAAGTCAGACTGAGAATTAAAAGTGAGATCAGTATTTATGAGCGGTTTTAATTAACATTACTGTACGGTTGTTCTATAGAATAGAAATGTAATGTATATTTATTTACATTATAAAGTAAAAATGTATATTTCGCTGATATACGAGTACACCGTAAAATATTCTAAAAAGTAATCCTTCCGAGTCCATACATGTAAAGTAGAATTTTCCTATTAAAGCCAACTTGAGACCCACAATTCACAATAGTTTACACTACTAAAGTTACATTTAATTCATATTAAATCACACAATTTTTTCAGATGGATGATACATTATATGTAGTACTCGGTCTCCAAAAAATTATCATCGGAAAAGTTACATGTACAAAGTAGATCCTTCCTATTAAAGCCGGACGTGAAAAACAGACCGAGATCAGCGTTTACAAATCGTATTAACGGAATCTACCACAACGTGGTCCGTTACACCACGTTACAAATTACGTTATATCAAGCCCTACGATTTTTAAAATTTAACCACGAATAATCGGAACGTAAAATATATCAAGAGAGTAATCATCAGCAAAAGATACATACAATGAAATTTGCGTACCGTCTTATTCCACCCGCGTGTTCCACCAAAGTAAATTATCACGTTCATCTCGAAGCGTTTTATAATTCATTTCGAAACCGAATCACGTCGCGTCTGAAATTGTGTAGCCGTATGCGCATCATTCTTGAGAAGAGAAGTACCGAGAAGATCGAAGTTAGTTACAAAGTTTCGGGACGTTGCTAACGACGTTTCAAACCTCGCTATCGCAGATCTTGCCAAACATCTTTCGCTAATGGAGCTTCGGTCAGAACTCCCGAACCCTCCCTCTCTCTCTCCCTCTCTCTCTCGCGCTCTCGCTCTCTCTTCGTTGAATCTTTGATTCCCGATACCCCCGCGCTTCGCATTTCAATCCATTTGTATCTTCAAAAGTAATTGACATCTACCAGCAGAGATGTCGTTCCTCCGAACTGATTATTCATCTTTTCTCTCGTTTCCAGTCGACGGACTCGCGAACGATCGCTCTTGGCAAGGTTATCCTCTCCACCGGCGCAATCCTCGACACGACCTCGATAAGAACGTTAGAAAGAGCGATGGCTCCCAGTCACGCTCGGCTTGGCTAGACAAACGCTAGACACGGATTCCTAGACCGGTCGGGCCAAGGCCTCCTCGACTGTCTATTAACTCGAACCCGTCTATACTCTTTGCTCGTCTAGCCGCTCGGCAGACCCGACTCGGAATAACATTAGACCGCGTCAAAGAAACCGGCCCAGACGCGCGCTTGCTCGGAGAACGGTAATCCGAAACGGAGCCATTACGATTGTGATTTCAGATCGCGTCGGTGATATCCACCTGAAAGAGAAACGAACCTAGGAGGCACTTCTTTGCATAACAAGATCGTTCGGTAGTACCCGACGCGGTACAAGTAGGACACAGTTTGTAACGAGTTCGGTCCTCGAGGATGAATCCCCTGTATCCCCCTATCTCTCCGAGGGCAACGAGCAAAACTTTTCGCCGTGAGCCGCCTCTATCCGATCATCGTCGACGGCGATCCACGTCGACCGTGACCCGTCGACGTAGAGAAACGTAGCTTTTTCTCCTGGATGCTGCCGTTTGGCTATTGGCGTCCCGAAAAGTCCCTCCCCGCCCGGTGGCCGCAGGTGTGCGCGGGGACGCGCGTGTGCGCGTACATGCGTGCGCTCCCGCGAGTGGCTTGTGCCAAAGGGTACTGACCCTGACCCAAGGGGCATTGCTCCTACGGTGCGTTTCTCCGTTCCTTTTCTGTTAGATCGCTACGCACACCGCTCGACGGCTTAGTAACGATGCCCCGGGTATCATCGAAAATTCTTTTCTGCGCGGATGTGAAGCGGCTCGGCGGACGGAAATTATGCTCTCGAGTTTGCCGGCGAATCCGCTCGGATCACTCGTCGACGCGGACGGGCGGCTGATTAAACGAGGAAGCGAAAGCGTGTCGCTCGATGGAAGTTAGGATCGATTATGACGTTGAACGATCGAGGAGTCGTTTTACGGAGTTAGATTGAAAGGAGGTGGCGAATTGAGATGTTGGAGTTTTAGCTAATCTTGTTGGTTTTTCGTTTAGACGTTTTGTTTAAAGATAGGGTTGTTAACTATCAGCTTTTTAATGGGATTGCGGGTTATTTGTATTTGATTGCTATTGATCTTTAAAGGTGTTCAATTTATTTGGAAGTACAGTAAATCAGTCATCGTAAAAAAATGTAAGAAATCTATTCGTTTTTGAAAAGATTGATTCGATACGACGTAATCGATTTCGCACGATTGCAGTACACTTTGCATTATGTTCGTACGTATGTACGTTTATTTTGGCCTACTTTTGACGGTTAATCGAGGTTCCAGTGTATCTTTGATCCGTTTTCTTTTTTTAATTTGTAGATTTATATTCGTGTAATATTGAATTTTTATGTATCGACGATCCATGACAACGGTACAGAATATACCAATTTAAGTGTACAATTTGGATTCTAGTCAACCGTTGCGAATTAAAAATCTTGTTAAATATTTTAACCCCGAAGAAATCCAAATATGAACGAAAAGATATAGTACGACTACTCGTGCGCGGAACCGAACTCTGGAATGTATTATAACGTTGAATAATTTCAGGCACTCACGCGAGTGGGCGTGAATCAACGATTCGTGTGTAAAATCCATAACCTCGATGATCGAACCGTAGAATTCGATTATAAGTTATAACACTGACTGATCTCGGAATCGTTATACAGGCTTCTAAAAAGATTTTACGAGTAATACCCCCGTGAAGAGATATTTGGAGTTCATTTATTTTAAACATTGAAATGGGCGATTAAAAATGTATCGAAACTTTTAACAATCGAGATAACTGAAATGTAGGCCAATAGTTCTTATATAAAAACTACGATCCCTATGATCAAAGTCGATCGTAACATTGAATAATCCCAGAATTATTAAACAGAGTTTTAAAAAATTCTTCTACTGCAATAATTATCTTTGCGGAGATGCATTTAGAATCGTTTTAATTAAAACATTGTAATGGTCGATTAAAAAACGCAGTGAAACTTTTAAGAATCGAAATAACTCGTGCAAAAAACGTGGACCAGCGATTCTTACATAAAAACTTGCGACCCCGATGATCGAAATGGATCATAACATTGAACAATGCCAGAATTATTAAACAAAGTTTTAAAAATTCTTCTACCGCAATGATTATCTTCGCGGAGAGACATTTGGAATCGTCCCAATTAAAAATTTTAAATGGGCGATTAAAAACGTAGTGAAAATTTTAACAATCGAGCTAACTCTTGTAAAACCTACATTCCCGATGATCGAAATCGATCGTAATATTGAGTAATTTCAGAGTGATTAAACAGAGTTTTACAAAATTCTTCTACCGCAATGATTATCTTCGCGGAGAGACATTCAGAATCGTTTCAATTACAAAATTTAAATGGACCATTAAAAAACGCAATGAAACTTTTAACAACCAAGATAACTCGTGCAAAAAACCTGGACCATTCATACATAAAAACGACGATTTCGATGATCGAGATCGATTACAACACTGACGATACATACATAGTTTTCAAATGCTCTTCCGCGACACGGACTATCCTCACGATCGACATTCAGAGTCCCCCTTCGCGATTTTAAATGCACGACGACAAAAATACGTCGGAGCTCCAAATGGTCGAGGTACTCGCGAAAAAAGAGCATAGTCCAACGATTCGCGTTCCGATTTCTCGGTGGTCGTTCGCCTTCCCCATAAAAGGATGGGCTAAGATCGTCCCCCGTGCCCCTCGCCAAGCGAGAACTCTCCTCTCCCTCGTCCCTCCTCGTGCATCCTGTAGACGTACCGTCAAGAAAAGGATACCACGTAGACGAGTTTTGGCCAGCCGGTGTCCCATATACCGGGCCTTTCACCTTTGGCGCGAATCGACGATTCGCGCGAGTCCGACGATCTCTCGCGGCCTTAGCTCGTGGGATTTTTTTGTTGGCTCGTTCGTAGTGCCGGTAAAACTCGGTGAAATTGCCGAAACGAGTAGGGTATCGTGGAAAAATGTTGCCTGCTCAAACGATGCGGCGAACGTAGAGAGAATTGAATTTATTCGTCCATCGATCGTTGATACGGCGATTGATTTAATTGGCGTATTTTTCTGACCGTGGTTACTATATTATCTTCATTTCTGTACTCTTTAATATAGTTCACTTTTCTTTATATTATTTATATCATAATCTCTCGAGATTTTTCTTTTTCATATTAGCCCTATTAGATCAACAGTCACCGACCTTTTGGACCTCACGGACCACTAAATCCATAACTTTAAATTCTACGGACCACTTATAGTTTATAATTTATAGTGTTTGTACTATAAGTCTCAGGTCCTTATCCAGAGATTTTGAGCCGACAGCTTTTTTTCATAAATACAATACTTTTGTACATAATGATTATACAACAAACGCCTGCTGGGAGGTTAATAAATAAAATTGCAAATAATGTTCGAATTTGTTTGCGGATCACCAAAATTTTCTCGCGGACCACTAATGGTCCGCGAACCACCAATCTATATTACTATAACTATTTATGTTTTCTATATTACGTTCCACGCACTTACTCTCGAGAGTAATACATACGTACATGTGTATGTACAGTAGAAAATTTTCCAACACCGCAGTTCGGGGAATGAAAATAGTCGAAGGAGGAATTCAAAGTGTGAATGAAGTCACGCGGCAAACAGAGTCGCGTAGGCTGTAAACAATATGCTTTCGAGTATTCAGAAAACCTGCGGTATCTCGTTGCGCAACGGCGAATCGATCCATCGATCGACACGTTCACGCGCGCACGCTTCGCGAAACCCCGGCGTAACCAGCCCGCGCGAAATTACGCGGAAAGATTCTAGACGCAACGGAGATATCGATCCGCAGACGTTGTACTCTCTCTAATTCGACCTCGAGCCTAATCTTCGTCGTTAACTGCTGGTCATAGACCTCGAGTAACATCCGCCGCAAGCATTCTGATTCAGCTCGGTTGAAAAACGCGCGGCGTGGCAGCGTAAGTAAATAGCTTGAAAATTTCGAGTCACCGTAGTCTACAACCAATTCGATAATTTAGTTTGAAACTTGAGGTGGAAAATCTTTATGTAAATCGATGACATGAAAAACGGCAGAAGTTGAAAATCAGTCGTTTTTAGTTGACGCGAATTCTTGACGTAAGCCCGAGGTTAACCTGTCGATCTGACGCATTTGACATTAACCCCTTCAAGTAAAAATAAAACGTACTTCGGTGCGACCGAAAAATAGTGTTTAATTAGGCTGGGCCGATTGATTATGTAAACTTCGAAACAAAGTGGAATATAATAATATACTGTACTCGTTTTTGGTTATATGGCGTTTGTCGAAGAAAATTCCCGACGTCTTGGAGACGTCAGAGTCTACAATGACACAAAGCAAACGATGTCTTCGAAATGTTATTGTATGCCAAGGGATTAACTGTTTGTTATTAAAAAGTGTACGATTTCACATTTGAAATGTTCTTCGTCTTAACACTAAATCTACCCGCCAAAAAACCGGTTACTAAATAAATGTTGTTTTTCGGAAGGAGCTGTCAGTTTATTGTACGAAATAATGCACAACATAATTTTAAAACAATAATAAAATAACTAACCACAAATCTTTATTTTTATATGTATCACAAATAGGAGATAAATTTAACAGAAATAACGTTACGGATCATTCTGATCTGCATTTGGTAGGTTTAGTGTTCAAGTGTAGCTTAACACATTTGTAACGTGTAATGCATGTTGTAACGTTCTTACAAGGAGCATGTCAGACCTGTGAGTTCTAAACCTAAGTGCAATATTTTTTTAACACCGGACGGGACATATGTTGCCCCAGTTTGGAAAATCAATTTCCCATCAATGAGGCTTGTACAATCATTGTTGTTGATCATGTGTCGTTATCGGGTCGTTTATGCGTTTCTAAGACATTCAGACTTTCAGGTTGAAATGTTATTTCACCGTAATAATCACCTGTTGGAGAAATAAGTAAATAGCTGGTAATGAGGCCACTCAAACTGATTTTTTCGCTGTATTGAGAGGGTTAAGGCATTTACAGCAAATTTGGTATTTTTTATTTTTGTTTATACGCTTGCAGTGCACAGGCGTAGATATTATTTTATATATTTCTTATTTAGCGTCTACACAACCGATTTGTAAAGATTCATGATAGTTTTAGACATAACAGTTTCTGACATAGGGATTTACGTATAGTGTTTTGAGGCACTGAGCACATATCCGCTGGATGTCATATACAATCGTACATTAGCAGTGCACGACTGTAGATAATATTTTGTATATTTCTTATTTAGCACCTAAATAACTGATGTGGAAAGTTTTATGACAGGTTTTAACATCACAGGTCTGATATTGGGGTTTACGTACCGTGTGTAGGTGCACCAAAAGATTATCTGCTGGATCTCATATACAATCGTACAATAGCATTGCACGATTGCTGCTCATATTTTGCATTGTAAAGTAACATTACAATTGAAGTATTTTAACTTATCTTTCAGGTAGTTTCGGATAACAGGGATTAACGGATAGAGTGCAGATTTCACGCAGCTTTGTATTTTCTCGAGTTGGTAGAGAGTACCGCAAACAAAAACACAGATATTTCAGAATAATTTGGTGACGAACTAATTTTCTCTTTCAGCCGTATATCTTTATATCTTTTATAAGAATGCACATTGATCCTACTTTTTCCGTATAACGATGCCATCACATTTTACAATTAGAAATAAGACAGAACTGTCATAAATCTAGGCTGAGGAATGCTTCGTTATAAAATGAGAGGATAAAAAGAAATCAATCGGAAAATCATACTATGATAAATTCAGTTTTTGTTTATTTTGCATATTTGAAATGAAACTGACGCAGGTAAGCTTCGCCAAGTCTTTCTTATGTCATATGGAACGATTATATCGTCAAGTATCGTCGGAATTACGTTAATATGTCATTTTTCTCTTATTTTGTTACATGGAGAATGTAGGGACACTCTGTACATTTGCATAAAACCTACGGTATATCGATGACACGTAAAAACTAAAACTATCACTTCGAATATGTCAAAATGATATTTTTAGACTCTTACTGTCGACTCTCATCGATTCGAACATTTTCTCCATTACGGATTAGGGATAAGAAAAGAACATCCGAGGATGTCGTGGCAGAAATAGCCAGTAAATCGTGTACAGTCGAACGTCGATTATCCGAACCAATTGGGAGACAATTCCTTTCGGAGAACCGATTATTTGGATGAATCGAGCGCCGGGAAAATAACGAAATGTTCTCCTTTTATTCAGGAATCTTGATATTCTCCCTTTGTGCCGTTCAATTCACATGATTACAGTCCACGAAATATAATCGCTCCGTTCGCCACCGAGGAATAATACAATAATAGTCCGCGTGTAATCTGCCTCGTCGAATCAGTACCCGTGTTGTAGTTGATCTGTCGGGTAATCGATGTTCCGGGATAATTGCTATCGTCGTTAATCACCGTTCCGATGACAGACGCGTTACCGTGTCAGAATGCACGGAAAAAACTATCGTTGTTACGCTTACTGTGTCCGGATAATTAAATCTACTTATTTTTATACAAATCGTTGATTCAGACCGGAGAAATAATCAAACCACCAAACAGAAAATTTCTCTTGCGAGTATCTATTTCGGAACTCTTTCGAGTAAAGTTTAATTACGTATATTTTCCGTCGGGGCACATCGTTTGTTTAGTTCTCGTGTAATTAAAGTGATTATAATTAGTTTAATGAAGCTGTTTATTACTAACACCGAGACTATTACTTTATTGGAACCGGAATGTGATATAGGGTACGTTTAATAATCTTCTTGGTGTTTTCATATTTTGCAATAAAACAAGGCTTGTGAGTAAATATTTAGGGTAATAGTAACAAGCATTTGTATTTCAAATGTGCTAACTCGCGTTGTACTTCTACGTTACGTAAAAATTTTATTTTGCACATTCGGTTGTATTAAGATTTTTTTTTATTTACTTGCATCGCATATTTTGTGTCAATATTTATCTTAATTACCCTTGCTTACAAAGTAAAAGCAGGAATTTATTCTTCAAGATTGCGTGCGTTTGTAAAAAATTTTAGTTATTTAGAAACTTCACTCTATCACGTGTTGTTAATACCGCGTACTTAAAATGGTGCGAAGTCACGTTTAATAATAATCAGCACAAATTCTGTACCAGAAAAATGTACCAAAATGTACTAGTCTCGTTTGCGCGCAGTGACAATTAAAACAAGAATTTCCTTTCCTTATTTTATTAAAGAGAGGGTTTACTTTCTGGAATGGAAAGTCTTTATTTTTCAAAAAGAATTGTTTGCATATTTACGATGTTTTCTTAAAACATATTTGAGCTTTGCTAAGCGCACCTAACTGCACGTTTAAGCATTTGTTTAAGCGTAAGCGTATGCGTACACTAGAGTTTTTTCAAGTATACACACGAGCCCTGGTAAAGACACTACATATAATCACCGCTATACGAATTCTTATTTTACTACCTGTACAGGTAATTACTGCCTTCACGAATGAATTCAAAGGAAAGACAAATCGATGCAATACTCTTAAAAGCGTCAGCGTGGGAACTAACTGACTGCGGTGTCTCGATCCCCCTTTCGTAAGGTGCGAACTACCTGTGTACGGGTGTTTTAACGCAGGTTGATAAATTGTAATGATCTTACTGATAAGGATCCCTATTAAGGGTCGAGACGTTTAACATTGAAGTACGCAATTTACTGCCCATTTTTGTCGCGACAACCTCAAACGTTTTTTTTTCTTATTGGGGGAGGGGGTCTAGTTTGCGACGGATAAAAATCGATTTTTCTGAGTTTAAAAAAAACCACTGGATGAATCAATTTCAAACTCTGAGGGTATATTTACCGACGTTTAAGGATAGCGTGTAAATTTTGAAGCTTATACAGGTTGCCCCATAAATGGTGGCACTACGTCAAATGTACAATACCTGAGATAATCCCAAGCAGGATTTTCCTAATCGAAAATATTGATTGCATATCAGTTAACGGGAGATTAACCGAAAACAAAAGTCAATTGGACTAGACTCTGGTAACCCGTAACACCAGTGATTGGCTATTGGATAGCCAATGGCTAACGCCGTCAGCTCTCGCACCGCTCTCCGATTGGCTCTCGATTTTCATTAGTACCTCGTTAACTGAGACGTTGCGGATATTTCCGATAAGGAACAATCTGCTTGGGATTATTCCAGGTATCGTTTCTTTAACGGATTGCCACCATTTACGGGACACCCTGTAGATACAGTTGTGGTGATAAATGTAAAAAAAAGACTGTGCCGTTGACACGGCATCAGCACTTGTGCAGCTTTTTGACAAAAATGGGTCGAAAGTGATATGTGTTACGCCTGTCGCTGTTACATTATGGAGCTCGGAGAAAAAAACATTTTTAAAATACGACGATGGAAGATGAGTTAAAAAGAAATGTCGGTTTCCGAGTAAAAATTTACCCTTCTTTGTTTCACGGAAACAAACTGCTCAAACTCCATTACTACTTCTTATTCGTTCTTGATTTCTGGTTAAAATGTCTAGTATCGTGACAGTGTGGTCGAAGAAAGTTATGTCGGAAAAAACACGTTTAAAGGTTTAGTTTTCACATTTGCACCCTGTGTGGCACGACCGACAAACCTCTGTAACTTTGTCGTTGTTAGGAATAATAAAACGACCTTTGGACGCAACATTCTAGAGGCGTTAAACTTTCAAAGGGGCAAGAGAAGAAAATCGATCTTTTTGACCTGGAAAACTAAAACCCCCACTCTTAACGGGAAAATTCTCGGCACGCGAGAGGTTCGATCCACGTTCCCTGGAAAAACTCTTGGTGATTTTAATCGCTTAATTGCCTCTACATCGTTTTCGCATCATTCATTCCGTGAGCGATCCCTCGTTACTTTAAACGCGTTAAGTGCTACTCATCTGGAGACAGCCAAAGGGCCGAAGACAGGAGTGCACTCGAGGGAAGCGAAGAGTCGTTGCCAGTTCGCCTTAAGATCCTGAAGGGTACACGGAAGTGCAGCGAGTTTCTGTTTCTTTTTCAAATTTGGCAATTGAATTCTATTCTTCGCCGAGTCTCGCTTCGCGGAATTCCTTGTTTCTTGGTACACGCTTAACAGAGTTCTTCGAAGCTGTCGTTCAATATTTGGGCGGAGGAAACATTATTGGTTGCCGGATTAGATGGTTGGCAAAAATTCAGTGTTTTTGGTGGCGTCGTACAACAGTTATATTTCTCAAGGTGAAGTTTATTTCTTCGTGAAATAGTATTCTTTCTTGAAAAGATACAAGGTCTAGTGTTCGTGTACTTGTACCTGGCTTGAGGCCAAGACCTTGTCTCCTGATCTAATATATTGTAATTAAAGATTACGAGGAAGCGGTGAGATGGAAAAAAGGTAACTTCCATTATTGCGAGTAGAAGTAGAGTAAAATTTATTTACCTGCTCGGTGTACCATTCGCTATTTATCGAATTTATATCGATGCGGTAGAAAGGAGCTTCTTGCAGTAGAATAGGTCGGCCTTTGGTTAAGGGTACTCAATTTATGTCGTTCACTAATTCAAATCGCGATATTGATTTATGATACGTTACACCGCATAATTTTCATATTGCACTGATACATATCGTGCTATAAAATATTCTAAGTAGACGGTCTCCGGGAAATGGCAATAAATCAATTTATCGGTATAGTCTACTTCCGCTGTCAACTATGACCGGATATCTTGTGTAGATGGGAATTCTTGTATGATAAAAAAGTTGCTCGATTTATCAAATATCGCTCTTGTAATAGCATCGTCAAATTGTTGCAATGTTTTGTTCTATATTGTTTTCTTTAACAAATAGTTTTCGAGTGATATTGGTAAAAACTTCGAGGACAGGCAATATACGGGGCAAAGTCGAAAAAAGTTGAAGTTATCGCGACGCAAAGTAAAAATTATGGTCTCACGTTAGTATACTTTCATTTATCTTATACCTTCATTATGGTACCCTCTGCAGTAGAATAGGGTGACCTTTGGATTAAACTACTAAATCTACTACGATTTTTCATCAGAATCGTAGCCTGATCTATGATACCTTAAATCGTATAATTTTCAAATTCCAATGATAGATAACCGTTGCGCAGAATATTTCAAAAAAGCAATCTCCACAAAATGGCACTAAATCAATATAATAACTCCGTATTGCTGCTCGATATCTCGCATGATAAAACATTGGCGCACGAGAAATCAACCGAAAACACCATTTCAAAGGATGAAAAAGTAATTCTAAAAAAACAAAAATACTTATTAATTAATTTGTTTATCGCTACAATAATAATAATAATAGGAATCGTATGACGGTTTTCGGATGATTTTCGGGATTTATAACACTTTATAGTTTACGTTTATACGGTTTGAGAAACGCTGCTCTGGTTGATAGAAAAGTGACACAAATCAAAACGGGCAATTTGGCACAGAATTCCATTCAAATTCTATACCGGAACAACGTTTTAGTCACAATAGTAAATATGCATATTTTAACGTTCTTGCCATATTATAATTATACAATATTAATATGACATCCGATTATTCTTTATCGTCGCTTTTCCAAAAATCGCTGTATTCCTGAATTCTGTAGCTTTTCCATCAACGGGTCGAATCGTAAAGTTGTCCAAATCGCAATCTATCCACTTGGCAAATGGTTTCCCAACGTCCAGACGCGCCTCAAGGTTGTCGGTGCTAGTTCAAGGCTAACGGGCACCAAGCGGAAGTCTGGCTCTAGTGTGTTTGGAATACATTACGAATTAACGTGGCAGACCGCCGTTGAACTTGATGATCGGCATAAAGAGCCGCGTTCTTCGGCATCGTCGCGTTAGACGTGTCTGTACGCCCCGCTCCCGCGGGTAACATAGGTTAGTGACACTGCGAAGGTCATGCCTAGCAACGCCAGACCAAAGAGAGTCGAGTCGAGCGGTGCCAAGAGCAATTGAGTCATAGATCGTGACGTTCTCTAATGGAATTCGCGTTAAACGCCTAAAAATAGACGTGTAGTCAGCTTTCGACCCAAACTATCCGATTCCAGTGCTACATTGTTTTACGTATTAGTATCCAACACGGCTGAACATTTTGCCAGAATGTTCGGTTCATGCGTGTTAATTGAGACGAAATTATTTCCAGTACAGTTGGAAAATATCGTTTTAATTTACTTGGACGAACGGTCTTTTTCAGTATGTTATCAGAGCCGAGCTTTCGGCTCAGAGTATTGTTCCAGTGGTAAATTATTTCATTTGTTAGCGCTTGACGCGGGTAAACGTTTAACGAGAATTTTCGGTTGCGTAAACAACGTTCTGTTGGAATTAGCCGAATACGTTTGATAATTTTATTCTGAATTTATTCGGCTTGGTACTTATCTCTAGTAATTTTCAAAGTAATATACCAGTTTCGAATTATTTGATTACGCCAGTAATACAAATGAATTTGTACCAGAATGTTTTACTTCGTTAATAACATTGAACGTAATGCGACACCGAATTAAAATTAATTATTACATCGTAACACAACAGACGTTTAACCGGTATAAATAATTAACATCGAAAATATTTCAAAACAAAAATAAGTTACTCCCTCCATTATTGCTACTGTGTTTTCACCCCACAATGATCGTTCTACACCAAAATTATATATTAGAACCGAATATAGACGGACGATTAACCAGAACTTTCAACCGTATAAATAACTCACACGGAAAATATTTCAAAGCGGTGGAGAGTTATTTTCTTGATTTATTCGACCTAAGATTTGTTTCTGGCATCATTATCGTGGCTCGCGACTAGAAACATGTTTCCGCGAAAGACGGAAGTGGCTGGGCGATAAAGCTCGGTCGAACCTACATAGATTATGCTTTTACGAGTACGCAGACGAGCCCATGTAAGTGGCTGGCAGATTAGACACGACGGGAACGCGGCACGATTGCTTAGTCTGCGAGCAGAGTGTTTACGTTACGCCCACGAAAAGACTCGTCATGGCTTATGGCTACCCACGGACGGTCTGACCATGATCGCCCGCCTCTCTCTTTCTCACTTCCTCTCGCTACTTCTTTCTCTCCTTTTCACCGGTCCTCAATTCATCATTCTACTTTCGAAACTCTCTTCCCCTAACACCGTTAGGGGTTACGGGCGGTCGAAATATGTATATTTTCACCTTGATGGACATATAATTTGCGTTTAAATCCGAAGAGAGTTCCATTCGAATTTTGCCTTTTTGGGGACGGATAGAACTTTAATTTTAGATAGATACATTAGGGTAGAATTGGAAAACTATTTTTAGTTCTCGCAAGGTAATATAGAACGCCTGGTTTGCATATATTTTTCGCTAGCACTCCGTATTTATAATATTAATAATAAAGGATTACGTAACGAGATTTCTAGGTAGGAGTACCTAGACTATGATGAGTTCTTTACCTTTGTACTTAGCAAAGGTTCTGCAACTCATTCTACTTGTACTATACTTCATTCTACCGCCACAGGGAAAAAACGGGGAAAAACCAGATTCTTTTTTACTTAGTAACTATGTTGAAAATGGGGTTGTCATGGTGGGACTGGGTGTACGAATGAAATTCATCCGCGTTTATACAATTCTTTGGGCAAAGACGTTAAAGACAACTTCATTCCATTGCAGTTATGTTTACCTTACATCGTATAACATAATTGTCATTCTCCATAGATAGGTAACCACAACATGGAATATCCCAAAGAAGGAGTCTCGGGAAAATGGTACTAAATTATCTCTTTCCAACTTTTCTCTTGTACTCTGAATTGTACAGTAGAATCCTTCGATTAAACTCAGACTGGAAATGAAAATTAAGGTCGGTGTTTCCGAGTCTTGTTAACACACTATCCGCGGGGAGGGTATTAATACCCGTAATTAATCTGTGACCCGCAGATAGTGTGTTAACAAATTGTATTGCAACGCGTTTCTATTTTAAGTATGAAAAATAAATTTTTGTTGCATTACGTACTATCATATTTGTATCTTAGGGATAATATAATATTTGAAGGAGACAAAATCTGAAAAAAATATCGAATCAGCTTAACCCCATATTTTGCGTCTGGTCAAAATTCCAAAGTGGAACCAGTCTATCAAAGCTAGACTGAGAATTAAAATTGAGTACTAACAAGTCACATTAACAATTCCATTGCGACGTGGTTCTATTCAAAATATCAAAGATAAATTCCTGTTTTATTAATACCTCAAAAAAGCAATCTTCGTAAAAATTTAATAAACCGATTAATCACTCAATTCGGCCTGCAACCTCAATTAATTTTCAATGTTTTCGATTCCAATTAAACGCGACGCGACAACGATTCGTGAAACTGTGCACACACGTCACGCGTATCTTGCACGTCGAATCTATCGGCGCCGCGTTAGCATGGTCGTTGAGAACCGTCGTCAGTTTCGAGCACTAGAGTACTAGACGCTCAAGGATAAGGATCTTTATTTTACGACTAGTTTTTTCCCCAACACCGTTAGAGGTTGCAGACGGTCAAACTGCTCGGAGGACACTTAGATGGAACATTCTAATCGTCAAGGTTCCGCGAATATTTCCTCTCCCCGCGGCCAACTCCCGAATAAAGTAACGACGTAATTTTTCACATTAATGGAGCAACCGGTGCTCCAGAATCTTTTCGCGGAAGAAGCTTAACCGTTCCTGGCCATAAGTGACAGAAAGTTACGCTCCGGTCATGGGATGTTGAACCTACTTTTATTCCTGACGGCTCATTATTATCACTGATAAATTATAGCCCGACTAGAGTCACCGCTTTTTGTTAGTAGGCGGTAGAGATTAGTTGGTACCAGAATCCTTTCCGACTCGTTTTTTAGGGATACCGTTCGACGTTCCAGACGGTCAAATCGAAGATAGACTTTAAACTACAACGCTGCTCACTTAGTTGCATTAACGACGAGGTATTAAGATATTATTCGATAACCTTCGGTTACTGTTTCTCCTAATCACTCCGAAATGAATCGGTTTACACGACTGATTAAATGGTTGCATTTTATTCGGATATAAAAATGTTTTCCATTAATTTTACGCTTTCCTGTTAATAATAATGGTTATTAATTATAACCCAGACCGAGTTAAATACTTGAAAATTATTCAAGCATGAAAACAATCTCGAATAAGCCTTAGTTAAGGTTCCTAATTAATAATTCGAAATGTGTCGCAATTATATTTAATGGCTGATTCGTTAGCCATTTTCGTTACCATATTAACCAATTGAAACTTACACAGGCATACAAAATATTGCCGAATAACCTTCGGTAAGAGTTTCTAATTAATAATCAGAAATGTACGATTATACATTCAATGGCGAGATTTGTCAGGATCAAATTGAACGATTGAAACTTATTCAGGTCACTTTCCGGTGGATTATCAAAGACTGTTTTCTTTGTATTGCCACGTAATTGACTAACGTCGCCCGTGGTAATAGACGACTGAAAAAGTCAAGGCCGACTCGGGAGGAAGTAATCTTGATTGCCTAGAATGAAACAGCTTAACTTTTGCTTTCTAATGGTAGGGTCGCAGACGGTCGCGTCGAGCTAGCTCCGTTTGAACGATCAAGGATCCTTATTATTCCGGCTTAGTTAGTTGCGCAACTTTGCCGTGGTGCGCATTCAGACACCGGTTCCTGAACGTTACGTAAGTATCCAAACGTAAGCTAAAATGCGACTGTCAGATACCCAGCATGGTAATGATCAATTTCTGCTGACATTCGGAGAGCTTATTTCCATACTGTTTTAAATCCTAATTTAAAGGAAATTCATGTTATACGTTTCCAAGCCGTTATGTTCCTGAATTTTTATTTATGCTCGTGACGTTGATATCAAATTCAAATTGCTTGGTGTACTTAATGGACGTACATACGATTTTATAGTTAGACTTACTCGGATAATTAGATTTATTCTAAATTTGTTGCTGTAATAAGTTTGAAATTTGGATGAAAATGGTGAAACTACTCCGTTCGTGAACAATGCTAATCGATGTTTATTGAAGCTTACTAATTCAGGTTATTATAATTGAAGTTTACTAATTCAGATTATGTTAATTGAGGTTTACATTTAATTAAAAACTGACAGGCGAGGTCTTCGGTTTAAATACACCTGGCAGTTATGTGTTTGAGTAATGATATCCAAATTAGGAGTTTTTTCGATGTTTCATCTTTTGATATTTTAACTCAAAACGGAGATTCTATGAACAGAAATTAATCTATAAGACCGGCAGTGTCTATATTTATATTCTTCTGCGTGGAAGAGACGGTTTTTCAAATTTAATTTTTAATTCCAATACATTTTAATTGATGCCGTGAATCTTGGAGCATATTAATCAGAATTCCAGTTATTTATAGTTTACAAAAATATTTTAGAGGCACGATTCGCATTTTAATTAACCCTGTTTGCGATTTTTTGGCAATAAGTTTCCACTTCTTAATTGAAATTGTAATTTCTGAATGTACGTCTTTCGCAATTATCATTTTGACAGCGTGAAAACTTCTAGATGAAAATTGAGTGGTGGGAGAAGCGCAGCTGAAACAAAGTGTTATAAACTTTTTCAATTATTTTGGTAGAGATTAAAATGAATATACATAAGCATTGGGTGACAAGGAGAAGAATCTTTGTTGCAGATTCTACCAAAGCGCAAGCCCATAATAATTGGAACGTAATGAATATTGAAGTACAGAATTGTACAAAAATGCTGTACAGCATGGGGAGGTTCTAAGAAATGTTCATTATTCGATACACTTTGCAATAACGAAAAATTCTATTGTACAGAATATTGTACAGTAAAAGAGTGGTAATATTTCTGATATTTCGTAGAATATTTTACAGAAGGATGTAAAAGAATTCTAAGAAATATTTTATCCGATGGACTACTTCCTCACTATTCTGTAGTATAGATCTATAAATGTATCTATCTTATTAAGGAGCCTTTCTCAATCTATAGGTGATGTTTAATTTTTAATGAATTTAAGAAATGGTAGCTACTAACTAGTGCCGAAAGGAGAAACCAGTGAAAGGATTTCGAGTGTACACGAGAATGGTTTCATCTGGTATTGGTAAAAGTTTTCTATTGTAAACATTTAAAATATGTTAGTTTAGCAAAAAGGTTGAGAAACACTGTTAAACGACGTTTTCTTCCTATTCTATTACTGTGCTGCAACAATACAATGTTATCAAAATATTTGCATTTCTAAAAATCTTATGTTTCTTAGAATCTTTGTATATCTAGAAATTTAATATTTGATAGGATATTTATATTTCTAGAAATATTACATTATTCGGAATGCCTCTTTTCATATTTCAATGATTGATTTCCACAGTTTGGCAAGTTTCTACTTAGGGTAAAAAAAAGATTAAATGAATTTACTACCACATTCCACCTATACCAAACATTGCAATATACCTGAGATTGAAAATTTTATCAATCATATATACATATACACACGACTCTTCCCGTTTGAAAACAGGTATTCGACCTGCCCTCTTATTTTTCCCCATCACCTTCCAGTCACGTTCGTTCTGTTTTGGTGACGCGTGAAATATGAAGAACCTCCTATTCTTTCGCACATTGAAAAGCGTCCCGCTATTTCCGTTCGTCAAACGGCATGGCACAATAAAGAGACGATGGTTTGAATGCCTGAAATCTGTCTGACTGCGCGATAATGCACTCGAATTAATTAATTCGCGTGATTCTTTTCCTCGATAATGCTTCGCATTAGCATTGGCTTTCCGGAATAATGCGAATTTCAAAAGAAGTCACGATGAACACGTAAACTCGCGGAACAAAGTAATAATCGATGTTATTTGCATCAGTGATACATGCGTTTGCATTGAAAGGAAGGTAAAACGTACACGGTGACTCCACGGCGTTTGTGTTAGGGTTGCACACCGGCGAATCTTGTTGGATACGTTTACTTCGCAAAATATGTTTACCTACTTAACGGTAGAGGAAAGAAATAATCAGTAGAAATTCCAGCTAAAACGGTAGTGGAATAATAAAGCGTTATATTTCGCAATGTCAAGCGCTACCCAAATACATTTCTTTTATTAAAAACAAGCGGTGACTCTTTTGATTTTAGAAATATTTTAACGGGACACCGTGCGTTTTGAAACAGAAATTTAGCGGGATTATAAAAAAGAAACAGCGATAATGTAACGTTCAATTGCGATCATGTGTAAATCGAAGAGAAAAGAAAAGATTTCCAATTTGGTAATCCGCATTATACATTCCTCATGTTGGTAATAATTACTCGTTACGTATTATTCAGATACTCCCGAGAATCAAATCTACGTGGTATCTCATTCTGATTATAAATCTCCCTTGATTCTTATTTTATTTATTAATTATTCCGAAGTGGATACATATTTCTGAACCAACAAAATAATTAGAATATGGTAAAAATTATTCCGCGCGTTCCTCCGCGGTCGTAATAGTACAAAGCTTCGCATAATTTATCATTGCGATATCGTGCAACGGATCATCGCGACTCATAATCAGAAATATTGATCGGGCAACTTCTTAGTTACGTATTTAGAAAGCATTCGTTATATTATAATTCCACTTTAAAATGAATATTTATATTGTATTCTATCCTGTTAAGCTTAGTTTGGTCTCACCAGGGTTATTCTACATGGCGCTCCAAACGTAACGATATCGTAACGTAAAATCAACGAGTTACATCTTTTTTCACGATAATTCCGATGGCAGGTATGTACCCAATGGAAGTTGCGTCGTATCCTTCCGTAGGATCCAATAAAATCGTTACTTGACACACTTTCCAACGGTCCCGATCGGGACATCGTTCGATAATTTCCGGCGTATTTCAATTATTAACTGAAACTTCCTTTGCAACGCCTATTTCCAGCGAACTCTGTCTCGACTCATTAGATTCGTCGCTAATTATACGAGATTCGACGGGAATTCGATTATTTTTCTACCTGTTCGCCTGCGCGCATAATACGCTAATTATGAGTCGGACTTCTTTCATCTATCTACGTAAAATCTTTCGCTGAAAGCAATAAATAACTGCTTCTATTGCTATACAGGGTGCCCTATAAACGGTGGCACTCCTTTGAAGGCGCGATACCTGATATAATTCCAAGTAGGTTTATCCTTTCGGAAAATTATTGAAATGCATTAGCTAACTTGTCAAACCGATAACCCAGCGTTTCCCAACCGAGGTGCCGCGGCTCATTTGTGTGTCGCGAAATGTTATGATTATTAATACTAAACATTTTACGTAAAATTTCGATAACAAAAATAAACATTCCGGTTAAAAGCTTGATATTAACAAAAAATATATATATATAAATCAGTGTCAAGTGTGCCACGACTAAATATAGGTTGGGATTAGTGTTCCGTGAGATCGAAAAGATTGGGAAAGGTTGCGAAAGGTCGTTTTCGGTTAATATCTTTTTAAACAAAACGTAACCAACATTTTCAGTAAGAGAAAATTTGTTTAATTATATCAGGTGTCGAACCTTTTATAGAATACCATCATTTGCAAGACACCGTAACGTATCTATGTTTAAGACGAATGATGTTGAGAGATAATGTTTTCAGTTCGTGATAATAGTTCGGTTCAAGGTGGGGTTAAGGAAAATTCTGTTATGTGGGATAGTCTCACGAACTATAATTACGATCGAGCTTCGCTTATTGGATCGATTAATAAATATTAATATTACTTTATAATGATAAAAGATTTAACGATGTGAACCGCTATTCTAACAATAAGTGCAACGCTTTAACACTTTTTCATGTTACTCTTAACGTCACTATTCTTCTTACTATTTTGTCATAATTGGTAAAAATCATAAACGTAGGCATCCTGTTTTTTTTCGAATTGCGGTCCTAACAGTTGACGCAATTCAATCATCAACTCAAAGAGTTTCTTTTTCCGCATAACTCCGATCACCCGACACTACAATAAATTGTTATTGATTTATGTTATAAATCCTGTTTACGGATCTAAGATTCAGAGAATAGCGTGTAAAAATGAACGGGGGAACGCTCCAAGTGTCCTCCGAATTATTTAACGGGACTTGGGTCAATGGACGAGCAAACTAAAGTTTAACTGGTTTACGTTTACGTGGTATCAACGATCGAAGTCGTTAATATCGTAACGCAAGACTCGCGAAAACTACGATAATTACAATTTCGATTGTTAACTTCTGAAAAACAAGACGTATGAAGGTAGAGCGCTTAGTTTCTCGACGCGCCGTCGAGAACAATTTTTCACAGTCGATGGGATACGAGTCCCGTTCAAAAACTCGGGAGTCACCTGGAGCATTCCTCTCGTAAGAACGAGTCGGTGTCGTAACAGCAATGTAAACAGTTCAAAACTGACACGTATCGAATACGATGGGCAAGGTGTGAAGCGATCGAAGCGCCAGCGTAGATATGACGAGAAAAATAATACGAGGGGGGGGGGGGGGAGAAAAGGAAAAAAAAGACAAAAGTTCGCCGTTCGGCCGCCTTTGAATGTTAAAAACGTAGCGAAGCGTCCGACCGACTGGTTTTGCAGTCAGAAATAAAGAGGTAAATAAACGAACGGAAATAGCGGACCAGGTTGTTCCCATTACCATTATTGTGAGAACATAATTATTCATTTCGACGTTTCAAAGGCCAAGTTATCACCGCCGCGAAAATAAAACCGACGCCGGGTCTCCGCGCGATTAAAATCAAATTTACGCTGCGCGCAAACATGTTTAACGCTAATTGCTTTTTCCACCGAGTTCGATCGGCCAAACAACTCGAATAAAATCCCACCCCCGTCGGCGAGTGCGCTTCTGCAGGGCATAACGGGTAATTACGAACGTAATGCGCCTCCCTTCGTATCCCTCTTCGTTATCAATTTAATCCTCCGGTTCGCCGTTAAACTAAGGGAGAATCGGGTTTACCGGCGCGCCGCGACGCCGATCGATGGGGCCGCAAAATACTTTCGCTGATCTTGGCCGACTTTTCGAATCGCTCTCGTCACGCCCGACGATCTTGTTCTATTCCGGTTCTAACGCGCGCGCGTACGAATTAGAAACGCGAGTCTTTCGAGGCCGTCACGGCGAACTTGACCGAATTTCGGGGCAAGATCGACGCCGCTCGAAGGACGTCTAACATTTCCGCGTCTCGCTGCCGACCCTCCCCGAGGTCGTTTTTCTAATGGCATAGTCGATGTTCATTATCAAGGCTCTGGATTCGTAGTCGTGCCGAGGAGAGCGAGTGACGACGACCTCGGCCTGGAAGTGCCAAGGTTCTTCGCGACGTAGTTCGGATCGTATGGTTTTCTCCTGCCGTTAGGGTGGTGCTATCATCGCCCTAACCCAAATTCCAAGGAAAGTTGGGATTCTGCGGGACGTGCCTCTGACGTATTCGCAATCGTTGTGGTATTTATTATCGGATCCGTGTTTGTCGAGCGAACGCGATATCGCGTGAGAATTTTTCTCTCGGAGAACTGGATACTTTACGGGATTCAAGGTATCGGTGTTTTATTGTCGTTAAATCTATATTACATCTTGTAAGATTTTGTTTTAGACTCGTTGTTCTCAACGTGGGTATACGCTTTAATGGGGGGGGGGGGGGGGGAATTTTATTTTTAAGGAGGACAATTCGAGGATAAGTTATTAACAGTGAATTTTGTGTTTTTCTTCTCTCATTTGGATCTTTTGTTTATCTTTGTTTTTAAGGTTCCTCTTCGCTAAAAGGAGTTTACTTTTCAATAATAAGAATTATACGTCAAGGAAGTGAGGGGCCGTCAGGATTTGCGAGATGCTAAAGTAGGACATAAATCAAAAAAAGGTTGGGAACCACTGCTTTAGGCAGTCGAACATTGCTAATTCGTACATTTGCAAAACTACATTTTTATTTATTCCTTTCCGTTGTGTCGTGAAAATCTCGGAGAATCTGAACGAAAACTTACTTCACCTTACTTTAAAACATAAATTTTCAATTGTTTTTAGTGAAAACACTTGATCTCCTAGTTACGTAAAATTAAAATTGCCGTTCATTTCTTGTTTTAAATTCGTCTCCAAAGATATACAATAAATAACTTTACTTTGACTAACTGATTTGTCTATATTTTGTATAGAAAGCCTGCATAAGGCGAATTTTCGTTTGTGTAACACATCCTACTCAAAAACTTTGACTAAACCACACCTAAAAAATCCGAAGGTTGTATTGTCGTGGTTCAACTGTATATCTATCAGTACAGGCAGTATACGTATAAAATTTTTTGGGATGCAGCATACTTTACCGATGGGGCACACGTTAATGTTTGTTATTTCTGTATACTAAAAAAAAGTATCAAACATTCTCCATCACATTCTGCTTATATCATGATCTAAAGTTGTGCAATTAATTTCCTACGATCAATCGTCCTCGTAAAGCTCTCTTACGTAGACTCAGAATAATTTATCTATTATTTTTAGTACCGCAAAGTAATGGAATAAATTTATCATTTTTAATCACACAAAATCGGGTTTTGTGTTAAGGTTACGTCGGTTCCTTACGAAATTACGTCTTAAAAAATTACTTTCTCTACGTGAATTGATATGACCCTCTCATAAAACATTCCAACAACGGCAAAAGATAGCTTCGAATCCCGGTTGAAACGCGGTACATTTTCCGCAGGTCTTAAAATCGTTAGAGCAATCGAGTCGCCCAAGTTTCTCTGCAAGTGTATTAAAAACGGAACGTGCGCGTATCGGCCAATACGCAAGAAAGAACAGTAATTACTTGACGTTTATTCCGACAATGCTGGGAAAATTTTTGGACAGATTACCCAATCCCGCCCCTTGCTCCCTGTCCGCTAACCGGTAGCAAAATACACGCTGGACTTTAATATCCGGTGCATTTCATCATCGTCCTCTTTTACCTTGACATTTATCGTTATTCCCAACAAATTCACGGTTTAAACTATTCTACCATTTCGCCGGCACAGGCGCGGCGTGTCGCTAACGCTTCTCCTCGGGCGTTTCCGTCGATAAAATACGGCATAAGAAGACCCGTGAATAATTAAGCCGTGACCTCATACCAGAATATTGTCCGGTATCTACCGTTCCTGCGAATGCGCCTGTTTCTTTCGTTTTTTTTTTATCTTTCTTTTTTTAAGCGACGTATCAAATCGCAATCCGGCTTTCTCGAGGCCTCGTTAATAGAACCGGCTAGCTCAGCTAGAAACTTAGTTCTCCCCATTGGCCGGGCCATAAACCAGTCGCCCGTTATGCGAGTACGCGCTCGCACGCCGTATGGCGTATACCGTTAGCGGGAGAGAATAGTGGTAGCACGGCCAACGGCCAGGTAGTGCGAGTATTATGCCCACGTCTCTCGTATAATACCCAAAAGCAATCTGCGCCCAAGAGGTCAACGAGACAAAGACCAAAGATGGCCCGTCGCGATACCTCTAGCTGCAGATTCGCGACGTCGCGTCGGATACATTATGTCGTTCCCTGACCCCCGGAAACTTCGATTTCTCTCGCGGGACGCCGCTAACGCTTTGGGGTTTCGAATTCTTTTTCGCCGCACCGTAGACGTCACCTTATTTGGACAGACGACCAAGAATTTGGCGATTTTGGGTACACCTTGTACTCAGGTTGGGTCTTTAGTAATTACCATCTTGCGCGTGTTCGAAATTGTGGGAATGGTGTATCATTTTGTTTCGTTAAAATTGATTATCGCGATCGGGTCGCATGTTTTCTGTCGCCCGACTTTTGCCAGATTTGATTTTATCTCACTTCTGCAATGTTGGAGATATAGAGATATAGAGATATAGAGGGTGTTCCATAAATTGTGGTAGACAGTTAAAGGTGGGGTACCTCCGATAATTCCGAGTAGGTTTTTCCTTATGGAAAGTGTTGCTTGAGCATTGGTTAACGAGATGACATTGCAGAAGAGCGCTTTACTAAAACAGTCAGTAAAAAGTGATAACAGTCTGCGGAATACGTAAGATTAAAAATTCAAAACGATCGAAACAACTGAGAAGATATTATAATTAACACTACAAATGGTTGCACTGGATCTGACAGATACATTCAACAGTTTTTAGTTTGCTGTCTTCAGTTTGCTTCAATATTTATATTCTTGTAAATTTTTTTAATTCCTTAATCTTGCATGTTCAAATATGTTCGATTAAAGTATTGAAAAGTGCAATGTTGTTATTATTGATGTGTTCACAGTTTAAATTAGCAAAATTTCGACATAAGGATCTGACCGATCCAGTGCGACCGGTCGCGTGACTTTTGGCGTGCGACCATTGAAGTGTTAAGCGAAAACGTTGATAGCACGGAAATTCGTGCCGGAGACCTACACTTATATTTAATTTTACTTTCTTAGACCGAAAGGTAGGAATTTATCGCCGGAAATGCGGGAAGGCAGGTAAAAAGAATTTATGCGCGAATTAATGAAAAATGGAGGTCGTGGATAGAGATGAGAGTAAAAACAGAAGCGCTAATCTGAGAACAGCAACAGGGGCGGAGACGCTGCTTGTTGTCGCATCGAAATGAGTTTTTAAATTAAATTTTCAAACGTTAGCCGCGCGCGCCCACTCTCCCGGTCTTGCTCGAGAGCTTTAATTAAATGGGCTCGGCTCGTGTGCAATTTCAAACGTTGCAGCAACTTTTTACCTTTGGAGTATTATAATTCATTCTTAGCAACGAGGGAGAAAATACTGTATGCAGGAGCAGAACCGCGAAATTTGGAACCTAAACCTGACAAAAATATTGGAATAAATCTGACAAATAGCAGTTTATATGCTACGACAATGACAACTGAAACAATTTGTATTTCCAATATTTTGGATCAGAACTATGGAGAATGTTATTTCATTTAACGTGGAATAGTGATATCGACCCTTTATTTTGAAAGTGGTGCAAGTCCATCTCTTTCCTTTTTTTTTCTTTTTCGTTTTACACTAAATTAATCACAAATTATGTGATATTTTTTCCTTTTTTAATAGACTTAACCACTTTCAAAATAAACGGTCCATATGTTGAAACATCGTTTAACGACCGCTGGTGACAACGCATGACTAGTCAAATGGGGGGCGTTTTTATTTTACCACGAGGGGTGGTACACGTTTGAAGAAGTGGTTTATCGCGATGCAAAGAAAACCATATATATTATATTTTGTATTGTGTACCTGTACGAAATAGGAGAAACAGATTCTCGTTCGTTTCGACACAGGATTAAGAGTATTCGGTGTGGTCTTATCCGTTAAACAAGAAAGAAGTTGCGTTAAATTCTTGGGTCGAAGAGTAGTAGTCTCGGAGTTAGCATGTACTTTAGTTGGTAAATACTTTATTCGACTAACTTAAATTACGTGGATAGTACCGTAGAATCTCTCGTATCCGAACTAACAGGAAGACACGAGTGTTGAAATGAGGGAACTTATTCTAAATAATTTATGATTTATTAAACGGAAGTAGAAGAGAATTTGCATTTGCATGGGGAAGAGTAACTTTTGGGTTACAGAATATTGGACATTGTAAAGAAAGATCGATTTCAACCGAAGATAACAATCGAACGTACAAGTTTCATCATTTTGATTTGTCCTAAATCGCAATAGCAACTGATCGTGCAGATGTTTAAATTTTGTTTCATTCTAAATCACAAATGTAACTGAAAGTGCGGATTTAAAAATGGACACCTTCCATGTATTTCGTTAATTTGGTAACGATATATTAATAATATCTAAACCTAAATAATACATAATACATAATAATATAGTATACAGTAGTACCTAAATAATAAAGTAGTAATAGTAACATATATTTCATAAAGCTGTAACGTACATTCGTTCTCTTCGTTTTATTTATTTTCCGTGAAGACATTTACCTAATTTAATCAAAGCTATAAACGTTTAATTCAAAACCATCGCTAATGGCTTCGCGACGAGGATATTAATTTCTTTTAAATTTTGATTTAAGACCACGCGCAAAGAAGATCTTTGATCACACTTCAAACCTAAAGTGTCCCCCGTGAAACGCGAGAATCGAAAGAAGAGAAACGATACGGCGCGTAAAACGAAACGGCAACTACGATAATTCTAATTGTCCGCGGTGTTGCACGGAAAACAATTTGCCGGCGCGTAGAATGAAAGTTCGATAATGAACGAGAAATACTCGGCACGGTTGACTGAATGGTGGTATCATTGTAAACGATCCCATCTATTGTTGCCTCGTCAGTGGAACCGGACACCGTGGAAAATTACGAACGCGTTCGCTTAGATTTATTTGCGACGGGGACTCGGCAGTTTCGATCGGTTTCGCCATTGTATTGGTACGTCGGTATCCGTGAATCGTTCGTTTAATCGAATATAATTCGGCGGAAATATCTCTCTCCTACAGGACGCTCCATGCATTCCATACTCCTCGGAATGGAGTGGCACTCGTGCCACATTCAACAGGGTTTTGATATTCATCAAGAGTCCTTGAAAACGTATTAAACCCGGGATACGCTCGTACGGATCTAACCGGATCAAGGGAACTCGCTCGAAAGAAAATTGAAAAGGGTGGAAATAAATGAGGCGCCGTGCGTCGGGACCGATTGGTTTCGAATCGACGTATTTCCGCCCGCGTTGGCTACATTCCGCTCGAAATCAGCGATTGAATCTATATGCCATGTAATTCAATTCAGCAAATCGCGCGCTTTTTATCCAGCAACTTTATCGCTGGCCGAGCGAGCGCTTATAACGAGAAACAACGAATGGTCGGCGGAAACTCGTTCGACGTAATAAAATCGCTTCGTCGTCGTTTATTTGAATTTGTACAATCGAGGATCCTATGAATTGATTTTACTCAACCTTTGGAGGGCCGGAATCTTTATTTTTTCATTTTCATTCTTTGTTACGTTCAATTTGTGCTGCACAATCCACGTTTTCTACGAAGCTGGTCAGTGTCCTCCTGGCCCTCTAAATTTGCGGTACCCAACGTAGGGCACACGCCATACAGGGGGGCAATTCTAGAATGAGTAATTAAAAAATAATGGAGTTTCATTTATGCTTCTTCCACGAGAATAGAAGTTCACTTTTCGAATAATGCGAAGTATATGTTGAGAGGGGGGGATCAGGGTTTTAGTAAAAAAAAAAGGTTGGGGCCCATTGCTACAAATGTTAAGAGGTTTTTCTTTTTACGGAGTGTTTAACAGTTAAGTTCACTGCACGATCATTAAATGCAGAGATAAGTTTGATTACGTAAAGCGAGACTAAATTTGTATCGAATATTTTTCTTAAGACAACTTTCACGGAATTATGAACTTCTTCCTGACGTCGTTTATTTATGATTAAAGTCTCGCTTGTGCTAGCGAATATCGAACTAATTTATTATCGTTATGCATGTTTTATAATCTCATTATAATATATAATTGTCTACTAGTTGTTCGGAACTGAATATTGTGTAATTAATATGTGCTAGTAAACTAGCACACATTTTTAGAAATCGGCGTGGTAGAGAAGTTAACGTTTCCCAACTTTGCTAACTAGTTGGTAACTAGCTCGCTAGTAAAAAAGTTTGTTAACGTTATACGAGAATTGTACTAATGCGCTCAATTACACAACGCTACGATACAAGCTAGATTACAAAGAGTTTCGGAATAATTATGAAAGTAGAAGTGTTAAGTGGGGAAAGTATTTCATATAAATATTGATATCTGTTACTGTGTCGACATGTCATAATTATTTTAGTTTACTCTAATTTTTATTATTAAACGTTTTGCCGAGTTACTATTAGTGATATTTCCTGAACTGTGGGATATAAAAAAAAACAAATTTTGAATGGTTCGCGAAAACATTATTGTTCATTATGCTGTAGAGCAGTGATTCCCAAACTGTAATATCGGTAATGACGGAAATAAATATTTTGAAAATATAGTACGCAGTACAGGAGATATGTGTATGGATGGGGGGGGGGGGGAGTAGGGGTTACTTGTCAATTAAAAGCCTACTCAAGGGGTACGGGAGATAAAAAATGTTTGGGAACTCTAGGGGATGCGCATTCTTTAACCCTTTGAGCGTCAGAGTCGCATATATGCGTCCATCGAATATCATTCGCATCTACAATACTATGAATTTATGTATGCGTTCGACGAATTTCTTGGGCTAAAACTTCTGATAAAAGCAAAACATATTATAGACCGCGATGGTAGCCTATACTCACGTTCTCTCGTACATCTTGCGTTAACAACGATAAAGCGAGAGTAACAGATATAATACAAGATAAACGAAATTTATTAACAAATAAATAAACAAACTTTGGTGTTATGACGAACCGGGTGAGGTCTACTGCAAGCGTTTAATGCTCGAATGATCCAAAATCAAAGGGTTAACTGTCAGGTAACGTTATCCATCGATCGCACTGACATGAGTACCAATGACGAACAAACTCCAGCTCTTTTGTACCGCATTCTTTTCGCGATTGTTTATTTTAATCTATCTACACCAGCAAACATTTCTATCTTCTTCTCCCCGAAGCGCAGGTGTAAATAAACAAACGTAGCGTTTCGTAAAAACATTATTCATTATTTTCCGGTGTTCTCAGAATCGCTTCGCTGCCGGATACCATAATTCATCTCCCGTCCATCGAATATTGTTCCGGACAGGTTGCCTATCGCGCATATCCTCGTCCGAAGGTTCATGGAATGAAAATAAGGAGGAGAAGCGTATCGTCAAACTATAATGAGCGACGCTCGCTGTATTCGCTACTAGATTTATTTCGGGCCGCTTTTATTATAAAGGTTAAGCGAATTCGCTCACGGCGAATCGACGAATCTCTCGGCCGTGTTTTCTCGAACCGCCGCCTCCCATAAATGTTGCATGAGTGCCCAAAGCAACTGGCATTAATAATTTAAGTCTCACGACGAAAGGAACGCGGACACGCTCGTTTGAAGCCGCTGCGAGCGCGGTGAATGGAGCTCACGATCAGTGTCGTTGGACCATCGAGAATCTAGTTTCTTCCCGTTCGCTATAATTTAACTCGTTCGGGGCCTGTCTGCACGCGGTCAATCTCCTTGTTACGAAATTGTCACTTTTGCGGCGTAAGGAAGTTGATATAAATTCGAATTGACAGGAATCTTTCCGACATTTACAGGATATTTATATAAATTTGGATTCCTGTGAATTTTACTCTCTTCGGGGCCTCATTTTCCAACGATCAATTTCTGAACACTAGAACTATCACTCATTTCGACTGGTTTGAAATTTTTGTTTAAGGCCTACTCAAATTTACCATTTTTAAGTATATGAATGAAAATATATTTCTAAGTAGTGTGAATATGTATAATTTTATGCATATGCTTTATAAGTATATCAAAATTGATAAAATCGGTAAAAAAAGGTACAAATAGGTATACATTAATCGTCGGTAGTCCTAGCGTTAATTAAGAAATTCAGCATTAAAAAATTTATATAAATTCACCTGAATCCGAATTTTATTCCGCGCGAGCTTGTTTTTCTAACATTTCAGTTCTTGATCGCGAAACTGGAACTTGGATACATCTGACAATTTATATAACATCTGTTGTTTGTCATAAATGAAGGTTAGTAGAGGTCGGTGGAACTGGGGACAAGTTCGACTTATACGATTTATACAAATCGGTGTCTGAATCTCTTAGGAGAGAAAATTTATATCAATTCTCTTTGACGTAACTTGAAACGGAATTGTTCTCCCAATACGCCGCGCAAAATAAATAGAGGATCGCTTCTTCAAATACTTCTATCGTTTCATAAGGTATCAAATATTCCGTAAGTTTCTTGTAGTAACCATGCTTGAATCCAAAGTTCTCGCTTAATAAAATGTGCAAGGTCTCTTTTACGATTTAAATTTGATTTACTAGAGTTAGTAGCTCACTTTATTTTATTATTCCCACCTGTGTTTACACGGGTATACATATATATATGTATATATATATATTCGTTTTGTATTCCACTCTCGAATATGTAAATACGCCCAATTCATTTAAGGGTAATCCGCATTACTCGGAATTTCGGAATAAAACCGTTCGTGCTTATTCGCGCCGGGGAATGGCGGATTTAAGGGGATAGAATACTGTAACGCGTGAAGAGATAACGAGGATACGTTGAAGGGAAACATGGGCGTAACGATAGAGCATTATAAAATATGATAAGAACATCGGTTGTATACTAGCAGGGGTTTCTAACAATTTATGGCTGAACGTGGAGCGAATCTCTATGCTTCGAATTATGGAATTAGGTTTGTTTAACTTTATTCTATCATTTTCGTGCTTTATCATACCGTAAAATATTTTAAAAAATATGTAGCTTAATTTTTTGGAAAATAATAGTATAACAGTTTAATTTTATAGAAAATTTCGAAAGGATACGTTGATTTAACGAGACTATGACAAAGAATGAAGTTAAATTATTACTCGAGAGTTTGTAACAATTTACAGTTGAATGGGGATTAAACGAAAAGTAATCGAGCATTTCTGATTATGTAAATAAATTTATCCCAGTTAAATTTTGTCCAACATTTTGAAGATCATAAACGTGACGTTGAATTATTGTAAAATACGACGAGAACGAAGGAAAACTGCTTATCGAAGATTTCTAACAATTTACACCTGAACGTGGGATCGGTTTAGAATTATCTGATACTATTGATTGTGCGATTAAACGAATTGCAGTTAAACGATAAAAGATACGTTGAACAAAAATATGGCCGGAACGATAAAATATTACAAGATACGACAAGAACGTGAGTATTTTACTATTCAGTGGTCTCCCTAATAATTTGCGGTTGAACGAAGGTTTGATAGAAAGGTGCCCTGATCACGCAATTACATCTGCTTCGATTATACTTTGCCTTCGAGTTCTTTGATAACGAAAAAAGTCTTGCGTAAATGTTCTACGTAAATGTTGTATAAATAAATATCTTGGATAAAGTACTATTGTGTAATACGACGGTAGCGAGGGTAAATTGCTGCTCGAAGGTTTTTAGCTATTTACAGCTGAGCGTGTAATTATCATGGAATTATCCGATGTTTCCCATTATGCGATTAAGTTTGTTTTGTAGCGAACGTCAAAGGAAAACATTCTGCGTAACAGTAGAACGTTGTAAAGCGTTGCCCATAACGAAGGTAAACATTTGTGTTCGAGGGTTTCCAACAGTTTACGGTTGAGCGTGAAGTAAACGCACGAATTGTACGGCGAAGCTGACTACGCGATTAGGTTTGTTGCAGTTAAATTTTGCATCGCCAAAGCATCGAAGCGCCAGTTCGCACGACGGCGGTCATTGAATTAATATTGACATAGTACTGGCCGAATGGACAGAGACTTCCTTGTGGCTCGTAGTCGAGATAAGCTAATCTCTATCATAGTCTGGAATGCCTCGCGAACGTACGTACAGCAAACAACGAGCCTTATCTTACAGTACCAGCTACGTCGACCGATAACTATGCCGCGCCATTTTGCCACCAAAAACGTAAATCCATGTGCGAATAGTTTGCAGAACCATACATATGTTTGCTTAAGCGAGCCAGGATAAATATCCGAATATTTTACCGTCTGTCGATTTAGCACCTTTCGCAAAGTATGGTTTTTCAAAATATTTTGGTACAATCGTGATGTTTTTGCGAAGCATGAAGCTCATAGGATTTTTAAGTAATATAAATGGAACTTTGGTATGTAAAGCAGAGTTTTGATTCGATTCTTAGAATCTATTAAGGCCACTTGAGACAGTGATGCAAATTTTAGTCTAACTTTGAGAGGACGATTCTACATTGTAATTGAGGATGTTAGTAGACTATGCATATTTTTAACCGTATCTTTGATAACAAAAATAGAATTTTTGTGCGGTAGAATCTGTTAAGGGCACCTAAAAACTGTGACGATAATTTGAATTTTCTGTCTGGCTTCGATAGAAAGACTTCGTAATCGAGGACATAGGCAAACTGTGGATTTTAAATATTTGACTTAATGGTGATTTGTCAGTGAAATATATACGATTTTAGATTGTATAAATGCAACATTGATGCTTTCGAGAACATGGATGCAGTAGGGTCGTATGACGTGACTCGTAAACGGTGACCTAAATCTTTATTCCCAGTCTGGCATAGATAAGAGGATTCTACTTTACGATTGGTGATATAAGTATCAGTCAAATTAGAAGCCCGCATGACTTCGAATAATATAAATATAATTTTACGTTGATCTATAAAGGGGTTAATAAACTTTGATCATTGGAAAAAAAGTATTAATAATAGATAAACTCTCGATCTCCCTTTGATACTAAAATTCTATTTTATAACCGACGTGACGTGGGTGGGGAGAATATGCCATTTTTAAATATTCCACATTACAGTTATCCAACAATGGGATATGACAACTACAGAAATTAATATAATATAAATAACTGCCGCGATTTTGAGAACAAAAAAAACGCCAACAACCATTCGTCAAAACAAATGTAAAATATACCAACTTTGGAAAATCAACGTACTCGTTCAGGCTAAAAATAGTTTTCTCCCGTCGCAGTTTTTCGCATTTCTTAGTACGCGATTTCCTTCAACTCCCCGATTATCCCGAATTAACATTATCTCCTGCGTCGCCGATTGCACACAATTTCGCGGCGAGCCATTAGTCACCAGTGATTCCCAGAAAACCACCGGCGAATAGGAATAGCCGTGATGGTGCAATTGGTAGGCATGCGATCGATTCAAACGAAGTTCGGCAATCAACCGCTCCCCGTGCCCGTCTTCTTCCACCGTTCGTATCGTTTCGTGTGGCCCGCTTTGCCAGGAGCGCGTGAAATGGGGGAATTGCAGGAGGGGCCCGATGGCGGAGAGCGTGGACCGACGTTGCAATAAAATACGAAGGGGGCTATAATCACGGTTGCACGAAGGTACCTAGAGCCTCTGGTCGCAACTCCTTCGTGTGTCCCGGCGCATCGCTTTTGCCAAACTTTTTTTCTCCCCTCGCCTTCCCCGTTGCCCACCCCCTATCCCCTACCCCCCGGCAGTCGACCGTCGTTTACTCCGACAGGCAGATTTCTTCCTTCTCTCATTTTCGTTCTACGTGTGCTTCCTTCTCTCTCTCTCTCTCTCTCTGTCTCTCTTTCTCTCTTCTTATTCTCCGCGGGAGAGAGAACGAGCGAGACGGAAGGAGTTAGAGGAAAGGGATTGAGGAGGGAGAGAGAAGGGGGAGCAGACTTTTTGTCTTCCCCCGGGTTTCGTGCCACCGCTGCCACGACCGCGGAGTTGCATTTCCGTCATGCACGCTTCGCGAATCTCGTGGAAAGAGCGTGATTTCCTTGGGCCTCTTTCTCCCTTCTCTCCGGACGAGAGATCGCCGCGGCGGTAGAGGAGGAGTGGACGGGAGAGTGAGAGAAATACGGAGGGGGTAGGGGAAGGCATTGACTCTCGAGGAGAGTATCACGAAACCGAAGGAACCGCGATCTAGAAGTCGTTGCATCTGCGGCCCTCTCTCTCTCTCTCTCTCTCTCTCTCTCTCTCTTGCTTTTATTTGACTGCCTTCCACGTCATCCTCTCCTCTATTTGTTCCTCTCTCATTCGTCGGACTGCCATGTTATTTGAGACATTAAGCGTCAAAGAAACGATCCGACCCCTTTTTTCGTTTCGTTTTTCTTCATCGCCCCTGTCCACGGTACAATGTATCGCGGTGTACGCTCAAACCTCTAATTGGCAACATCGGAGCGCCCTGGTGTGGTAGTAGCTAAATTTGCGAGAGAACGTAAGGATTCAAGGATGAGCGTGTGTACTCGGAAGAGGTGGCTCTCCAAGTGTGGGAGAACGCCGAAATTCCGCTCGAAGAGAATCATAATTTTCACGAGATTATGCGTCGAGATAGGCGAATCGCAAACGATACTTATCACGAATTCGCTGTCAAAGGGAGAGAAGGTGGGGGGGAGGGTCGGGTAGGGGGGAATTCCTCATTCTTCGGCATCGGCACTGGCATCGGTAGAACCAACGGCAGTGGGACCTTCACCTCTTCTCCCCGCTCCCCCAGTCTTTCTCTCTCTTGGTTATTTCTTCTCTTGCCCCCACCCCTCTTAATCTATCAGCGCCCCCCCCCCCCCCCCCCCTTCCAATTCTCTCTCCTGGCCAGAGTTCCTACCATCGTGACTCTCATCCCTCCTCGCAGACTCGTGGAGCAAAGAAGTTGTCTCTCAGTTCCCAAACTCGAGTTATACCTACAAGAGAGGGAACAACTACCGCGAAATAACCGACTATCCGAAAGGGTCGACGGTAAATAACTATAATTTCTTTTGGACCCGGCTGCGTTCGGGGGTTGAGTAGGTTCGCCAACAGCACACCGGTAGGATGATAGAAGGATGTGAGAGGGGGGGGGGGGGGGCGAGAGTTGGAAGAAGGAGGAGGACAAGAGAGGCCACGAGGGAGGGGTGAGGGAGATCGAAGCGGCGGTAGTAGCGAAGGAATAAGAGGAACCGTAGAAAGAGAAGAAGGGGGCCGAAAGAAGAGAAGGAAAAGAAAAAGTAGGAGAAGAAGAAAGGGAGGGAGGTGAAGAAGCGCGGTTAGGTCCGCGAGGCTGGCCAGAAGAACCCAAGTGGGTACGTGGAGGGGATGAAAGCGGGGCCCGGGCGAGTGCAACGACCCCTCTCGGTTAGGTCAGCCACCCCACGGAGGAGGCGAACGCGGACGGAACGGATGGACGGGTGGTCGGATGGACATACGGATGGACAGATGTACGGACGAATGGACAGTCGGATGGACGAACTCGGGGAATCGTGTAATGGTGAGCGGTGGTATGGTAACCATGACGCATTGCCTAAGGAGATGAAGAGAGAGAGAGAGAGAGATAGAGGGAGAGAGTGAGAGAGGAGGGGGCGAGAAAGCGAGCTTCGACTCGGATTCTAAACTGGATTCTCTTGGCAGAGAATAGAAGCTCCTTGGTGTCCTTTGTGGGTTACAGACAACGCTGCATTACGTCAAAGAGCCCTGCTCTGGTTGCAAAGGGAATTCATTTGGAAAGCGGGATTTAATTGTATAAATAACTATGACTCGGAGCTGGGGAATAAAGCCTTTGCCACTGGGTTTGCATTTATGATAGACAATGGAAAGATGACTTCCACTCTGTTCGTTTTCTGTGTATTGAGGATTACAGGTGTTAAATACATTAGGTTTGTTTGGTAAAATTTAATTTTGAATGTGTAGGCGGAGTCGATTAAAGTTGAGCAAGGTTTCTACGACGTCTAAGATTGGTACGTTCTCAAGGAAGTATTAGTTAATTAGAGCTCGAGAACAAAGCAACTGTCACTGATATTGCGTTTATGATAGACGGTGGAAAGATGATATCTCATGTGCGAATAATTAGGGTATTAGGCATTACGTATACTATCAATTTTAAATACGTGGCCTGTCAAAAATTTAAGAATTTTGATCGACAAAATTCAATCTTAGAGCGGAATCGAGTTCCAATTGGGTTACACTTCTAAGATATAAAGTAACCATCAATCCTCTATGCAATAATAAATTATGTAACATCTTAAATTCAGATTAAATTCTTGACAATTATTTGTCCATGTTTACTTTATACCTGGACCCGACGTTTGTAAAATGTACCTTGGGCTACCTCGAATATAAGTAAGTATACGAATTACCGAACGATTCGTATTCAAATTTGATTCGGTAAAATTTAACTTTGGTTTTACGAATAAAACAAGGGAGCTGACGACACTTGGAATTTCAAGATCGAAAATAATTATAAATCAAAGCTGGAGTCTATCCTTGCACTTACGTCGAAAAATGGGAAGATGACCTTATCCGTTCGTTTCCTGGGATATTGAATATTGCAAGCATTGTCAACAGCTTGGTATCAACATTTCGTTTGATAAAATTGAATGTTGGACGTGGATTCGGAGCAAAGAGCCCGAAGAAAGCTGTAGCTTTAATGTACGATGCAGTTATTGGCTTTGCCTCGATCCGAGCCGTGCACACAAAGTCACCGATGAATATGATATTGGAAACGAAGGAGAAACCTACCGAGAATAGGAAACACAATACAATCGCGATACAGGGCAATATCGCGGAACTCTTCTGTAACGTGATCCAAAGATCGATAGCGTCGCATTTACGTGCGTTTTACGTACGAGCCATGCTCCGCGTGTGGTCTGAATAAAACGGTTACTAATTGAATCGAATCGGTCATTCAATTTTGTAACGCGAAATTTCGATACGAAGCCATTCACGTTGCTTCCAATATTAAATACCCCAGTGAGTAAGATAGTTATTAGTTTAATTAAATCTGTGAGAATGAAAATGGCACGAGTCCAAGAATAGAACATCGAGACACTTAACTTTCGTGTACCATCAATGTCGTTGATTTAATTTATACAAATATAACTCCACCATTTGGAACAGAGCTACGAAGTTGATTTAGTTACGATCATCTAAAGAGTCGTGTAAATTAATTGCCGAGTCAGGACAGTTAAGAGTCCAAAAATATAATTCTGAAATATTTGAAGAAGTAGTTTTCGTGTATTTAGTGCTTCGAATGCAATGCTCTCCCTCTCAAGGTGTAATTATCTTTAAATGTTCGGGCTATTGAAAAATAGTTGCCTTTGTACTTAGTTATACCGTTTGTCTCTTCTCCAGTTCGATTAAAATACATGGTAAGAATTTCAGGAACGTACGTTAAAATTACAATGGTGAAACAATATTCGAACGAGGCGTGTGCCAAAAGAAACAAGAAGGCTAGTTACTAATTTCTGTATGACCACATCTGCTTAATCGAGTCGCATAATTAACCGTAGAAATTTTCATCGCGGCCATTCAACGCTGTACAAATGTTTCCTTCGATATAATCGTACGGTATCGTATTGACGAAGAATCGATCAATTTTATGTCATCTAATTGAGCGTGCTGCTCAAATATGATAGTAAGTCCATTTAATACCACCACGTATAGATGAAACTATGTTGATTTAACCACGTTAAATATTAAAGGTATTTAATATTCGGACCATTATTCTTCTTGCAATATACACCGCCTGAAGCAATGGTAAAATTATTACGCAACAGATATCGTAATATCCCTGTAAACTTTAATTAACAATTCGATTATGCGGTAGAGATATTAATAAAAGATTTAATAACGTTCGGCGAATCGTTTACATATGTAGTAAATTGATTACATCGATTATCGGATAAACGTACTAAACCAAGTTCGGTGCTTTTAAATCGCACAGTTCCTATTTGCGTCTTATTAAAATGCATAATTTTCCAATGTCACATAGTTACTGTAATCGTGTGTTTTCTATTTTTAAATACAGCCCTTTTCATCTGAGAACGCTGCTCTTTAAATTATTTAATTAATTTTACGTTCATTTCGTTTCATTAACAGTTTTTTTCTTCCTCTCGCATTACGGATGGTGGTACAAAACATAGAGTTAATCGCATTTGTGCTCTGTTAACCCATTAGTACCAGAGTAAATAAAAATAACTAAGTGGATGTTTTTACTGTATTTTATTATTAACATACACTCAAATAACAGTTTATGAAATTAAAAAAGATGACATACATGTTTTTACTTTCTTTATAACAAAGTGTTAAAAATAATAACAATACTGTTAAAAATAGTTTAAGTATGTAAACACTGTAATCGCAGTGCCAAATATCGCGTTATGCCTCCTTTACTAATGGTCAGGATAATCTAGATTGATAATTTGTAAAATCCCATTCTATTTTGTGTCGAAAAAATATGTCGATAAAAGTATAATAGAAAAAATCCAACATTTCGGCATAGTTCATAAATTTACAAATATTAAACATTTTGGTATAATCGATTTATTTCATAAAAACCATAATTCTTGTTCTATTGAGAATAAATTGTATCAGCAAAACAGCCATTTCATTCAATGACATACCTACTTGGAAAAAAATTGTTTTAAAAATGTTTCGTTTACGCAACTTGGTAGACTAATGGGTTAAAGCTACTCCAGAATTGTCTGTACTCTTACCATAAATTTCTTATTATCCATATTTTCCCCAAAAGTGTCTCATCGCCGTGCCGGCAGACACTCGCACTACGCATCCAACGTTCCAAGACATAGAAATCCAGAAAACGCGCATCCGCCAATCGTTGAAACATTAAACGAACGTATCGCGATATTCTTCGAACATCGTCAATTACAATCGCGCGTCAACCATTCTCCCCGTTCCTCCGAAGATTTAATATTCCCCGACATTTCCACGGGAACGAAATATCACCCCCGGGAAACGTAATGTGCTCGAAGTTTCCTTCGCGAAATATGTATATATCGTAATTCCCGACACGCGATGCACGCCACGTTAAATCCTTTTAATATCAGTTCTCGTACGCTCGCGCGCGCACGCTCCCTTTCACGTACACGTATGCACGCGTGTACGGGCGGTGCGCGCGCTCCCCGCACACGCCCACCGTGCCCGTGTAAACAGGTGTACGGAACGGCGGCAGCTCTCGGCCAAGGCTTCGAGCAAGTTGCATCCTTCCGAAAGAGAGCACAGCGGCACGGCAACGTGCATGGCAATGCGCACGGCAATTTGCAGGGCTCTACCTATACACCGTTCCTGTTCATACCGAAGACGGGGGCCGCGGATACAGAGACGGAGTGCATCTCGTGCAGCGAATGCATACACGGACCAGAGTTGGCTCTCTGCACTTTCTAATATCGCTTGGGTGCCGCGGGTTTACTTTCGGCGCGCTACGAGGGACCTCCGTGAATTCGGGGAATAATTCGAACATCGGCCAGACGTCGCTCGTTGCTCGGCGAATCGAGTGAAATCGCGTAAATCGATTGGTTTGTTGTGTCGAACGAATCCGGTTCATTCGAATTTGCCGTTTTCGTTCGCAGCGGGATTATTAGAGTTGCGCGAAAATAGGTCGGTGAATATTGGCGGGTTGGAGTATGAATTCATTTTTTTTTTATAACGAGTACCTTTAGTAATATTGAGATCGCGGGGAGAGTAAGTGGCGGCATTTCCGACGTTTCAAGGTGGCCTCCATTTTTCTTTCTCGGGAAGGTGTTTTTATTTTATTCGAGGGTTAACCTTGAATAGCCTTGCTCGCTGCCATGTAAAATATTGCTTTTCCAATTTGTAAAATAGAGGTCGCACCGGATTGTCTGCAATAAAGTACTTCCGTTTATAAAGATTTCATTTGGTGCGTCTTGCGCCGCGCCGGTTTCGAAGCGTGTAACTTTCATTTTACATATTTTCCCGGTGAATTAATAAGTTTGACGTTAACTGACGTTAACGATGTTACTCTCGTGTAAGATGAATTGAGTTACATCTGCGATATTCCGAAATTCCCCCTGGTTTCGCGATACCAAAATATTTTTAAAAGGTGGTAGATGTACCTTAAATATATCTTAAGTAAATACCTTAAATATATCTTAAATATATCTTAAGAGAATATTTATTGCAAAAGTGAAACCAAAAGAAAGAGAAGAATTTTTCCTTCCTTGGATATAAACGCCGTAAGCTGTAATGTACCGAATCCCCTCTCCTCCTTTTCTAATCGTAAGTTAGTCATAAGATTAGTATAGTAAATATTTTGTACAACACTGGGATCGTCCTAAACCCTGAATCACTACTTCTTCGCACACGTCTCTCCTTATCACTAGTTCATCGTCCAAACTCCTAGTCTTTCTCCTCTTTTACTTTCCACCAAAAACAACTTACTCGTCATCCCTCCCACATCGTTATCCACAGATGACAGTTTTCCTTTAACCTGCCGTTCCTCTCCTTAGTCAGAATATCTTTGAATCTCAAACCATAAGCATCTTCAAAGTCTTAAATCTAAACTCGCACTTCGAATCTTGCAAGTATTACAATTGTTATATTATATCAAATAATGAACTTATTAAATTTTGGTTTGTCAAAAACTCCGAAGTCCAGCTTTTGCACAATCACCCGTTGTGCATTACAACGTATCTATATTTAGCCAAGTACAAGTACGCGAGATTTTTATTTGTACAAAGATCTCGTGACAGTAGAATGATTTCCAAAAATGTTGCGTAGAAATAGAAATAGATATAAATGACAATAATCTTTGTGTTACAACAAAGAAGGAAATCATTTGTCTGTATATAAAGCTTGTCCACGTTTCTTTTCATTTCGACAAAGAGGTTTGTAAAATATTCTAGTGCTACATAGTATCTCAGAATTTTTTAGTATCGCTGATCTTATTGTTAGCCAAGTTTCACATACGTTTCGAAGCGCGTGGAAAAATTCTTTCCGGAGTTTCCATTCTTAACCGTTTTCTTCTTTTCTTTTTATCATTTATAACGATCTCGTTAAAAGTGGAATACGATGGAAGAAGCAAAGCAGGTATCCACCTTCGGCGTGTTAACGAAGAAAAAGAAGGTAGATCGGTGCAGTAGGGATAGATAAAGCAGGTACGGATCTTTCGGATCATAGTTAATCGATTTTCGCGCTGTATCGCGTCAAGCGCGCTCGATAAACTCGACGAAGCGCGATAAATTTATCGTGTAATCTTTTCCCCGTTGCTGTTACTAATGACAGGTACACGCTTGTAACGCGTAACATGTTAATGCCCCTCTGATTACAGTTACGTTAAGCTAGGAACACGCTTGCAACGTGGTAACGTCCGTTCAGTTACAGACACGGTATGCTAAGAACATACTTGTAACGGGCCACGTGTTCAGTTACATGATACATGTTAAGCTAGAAACATGTTTGTAACACGCAACGCGTTAACGCACCTTCGGTTACAGCCATCTTACACGATGAACGTATTTGTAACACGAAACGTATTAACACGCGTTAAGGAAAATATATATTACACGAAGAACACGCTTGTAACACGCAACGCGTTGATACGACTCTTCGCACAATGCGATGCAACATTTTTTAAATTTACTACGACGCGTTAGAGCGTGTGACGTCGTTCCAGCGGTGTTCCTCGAGCTTCTGCGCCCGAAACACAATTCTGCGGTCACCGGTCAGATGTCCCGCGGTAAAAAACACGTGTTGCAAATGCGTTCGCAAGCCCATAATGCGTCTTAACGCGGTGTAATATACGAATGCGCGATAACGCACGCTCGGCTTCAGGCGCGTTACGTTAATACTACAAGCGTGGCATGTTACAGAAGCGTTCGCACAAACGTGTTATACTTATAAATACAGGGGATACAACGAATTTAAGAGTCTTCCTCGTGTTACGGCGTGGCATTTGAATGCGTATCAACGCGTTACGCGTTATGTGTCGCTGGTAGGAAGAACACAGTGCGCGCTCTTATAATGCTTGACCCGGAAAAAAGTATCCAAGTTGTAATAGAATTTTACGTCGACCAATAAACACCCTTCCCCCCCCCCCCCCCCCACCCATCCTCGTTACGAGAAACATAAACTTTCTTTAACCTTTTTTTCGCTTTTGTCCGAGATTAGCGGAGAGAAAAAGCGGCACCTTCTATCGGCATTAAATAGCGCAACGACGCGACGCGAATGTGCGTTGGCATCGTGTCCGTCGCGATCAACGTGCTGTGCAGTTGCGAGGAGAGAGACGCCGGGAGATGAGGAACGTTAGAGCGAGAGAGAAAGGAGAGTGGAATGGAAAGGCGGGAGGAAGGGAGATGATGGCAAGGCGCCAGATAAGAGAGAACTCGTCGGATGAAAAAGTTATAAATAAGCGTTGCGTTTGACGACGTGTCCGTCGCCAATACAAATACAGAGGGCTCGTTTTCTGCGATATCGATCGCTTTTGGGGGTAACGTTCGGAATGTCGTATCGAGATCGAAGTCAATGGTTCGGATACCTATCGCTCGTTATTTTAGAAATTTTTGACATTTATGGTTAGGGTTTTTTGTATCGAAGTCATGGGAATTTAAAATTATGATCAAAAATCAACCGTACGAATAAAGTTCAGTTAATTAAGTGTAAAAGTGTTGCTGAGAATTTGAAATATCTTGAAAAAGAATTATACTCCGTTTTATGCAGAGTGAATTACCTTGTGGAACACTTTTCAAAATCTTGCTCCAAAATTAAATGTACAAACGAATTTAAATACATTGTAAAAATGACGTTGAGAATTTGCTTGTAATTTGTTAATTAACAAAGTTGCAATCCGTTACGTGAAAACTTGATTACGTGTTGGAGAATTTTTCAGAATGTTACTCCAAAATCAAACGCTGGGATAGATATTAATGCTATATAAAAATTATTCGAAGGATTGTATGAATTCCCCAAATGGATAGAATTATACCGAGTTTCATACCAAACCGATAATTTCCGAAGCAACGCTTGAAAGTTTCCTCCGAAATCAAGTATGCGAATAAATTTTAACCTCGCATAAAAGTATCGTTCGGGATTTTTAGAAAGTTTGGAAACTCGGAGTTACATCGCTCGTTCGGGCATGTGCACTTGCTTTAACGCTTTAAGAAGGCGAAACTTCGGCTTCGCTTTCAAGAAACTCTCGGCGAAATCCCTAACCGGTGTCCGTGTTCCAACAATTGCCATTTTCTGTTGCAGCATCGTTAAATCAAACGTCAATCGCGTCCATAACCCCCATTTCCGGTAAGACATACTTTTACGAGGGAAATATGGAAAATTCTCAGCTAGGAATGCGGCAGTGTACGTAATCGATTCAATATCCATTCTCCCGATAAATTAGATCAATCGATTCCGTCTAATGGGCACGATCGCAGATTTGTAGCGCGGAATTTCAATTCTCCCATTGTGACCTTTTTTTCCCACGGTTAATCCGGCCCGCGGACAATCGGCAGCCGAGTGCATTTACATGTTCGCTTGGAAATCGTGTCGCCGTGAAAATATTTTCGATCTAATCTTGCAGTCGGTAACCTACTGTCGCAAGAGGTGCCGAGGTGTGCATATAAAAGTTTTATGAGCGACGCCTATTGTTTTCGACGTGAGCGTAATGCCGTGCGAAAAGCTGACCACCCTTTGTGCTCAGGGTCACGTGGAATCTTGACGATCGTCGGAGCTAAAAATACCAAATTTCGCGATTATCGGAAACGCTTTCCCATTCGAGTGCATTAATTACTGACACCTATAATGCAGTGCCAGGTAATTCCAGACAATTTCACGATATTAGTAACGTGAAAAATTTTTTTTCGTGTTAAATGTTCGTACTTTTCAGAGTGATTTCCCATCCTCGGATCGTAATATTCTTCTAGTTTGAATCGATCCTTTCGTATTTTATTATTTACCCGAATCCTCGAGAAGGGCGGAAAGCTTGACTAATGGGTTTCTTTAATTGAAAATTCCCTTTTTTCGTTTAATGGATCGAATAGTAGCGTGGAAGAAAATTATTTTCTTGCCCACTGAAAGAATAACGCTCGTGTAATTTTTCGCTCCTTTAAAAATGTTCGTTGGGTAAAAATGAATTTGATAAACTTTACGTCGCAAAAACGAAGCGCCTTCTGTCTTTTTCCTGGAGCAAAGTTTCGTATTCATTATATTTGGCTCTATCTATCAATTGTATGTCGAATTAAGGAAATTCAAGTGATTAACTATGGACGCTTTATGGTATAAAGTTCATCCATATTCATTTATAAAGAAACCTCACTCAGCTGAATTCATAATAATAAGAATTCCAGCCAATCCCCGATACTATTGCATCATAAATGCTTCAAACTCCAGGTAATTCCGTAAACCCAGAATTTTTCCTAAAACCTGTACCACATACAAAAATGAACATCCATACTCTTCGTATCACGATAATAAATAATCTGCCATCTCCCGAGGTACACCTTTCCCGGATTTACTTCTCCGACAAGCATCTAGTATCCCGAAATTAAGCCGAATTCCCGAGTAGCCCGAATTTAATCGACTTTCGCTGTCCAACGTCATCGGCTCGAAAAGAAAAAGTCAACCACGCTTTTCACCGCGATAAAACAGTCATAACCAACTACGATAATACCGTAAAAACCCGTTCATTGAAAATTCCGGCAAATCCGTGCCGTTCTGTCAAGCTCTCGAAATCCCTGGCTCTCCGTTTTGTTTTTTTATTTCATTCCCCGCGAAACACTCCGGGGCTGACTCTCTCGCTCGTCCGGACCGAACGCGAAACGGAACGAAGTGAAATTGGGACACTTAGTCCGTAAGCAGACGATTAAGGTCTAAGGCAATTGCAGCGTGCCCCGGGCCGGGTGCATCTACTCGATGGCAAAGCCGTTGCCGAAGCCGTAGCCGAAGCCGGAGCCGAAGCTGGGAGTACGAAGAGTCGAATATCGCTGGAGCCGAAGTCGGAGCCGAAGAGACCGAGTCTCACTGGCTTGTGTTAGCGTGTGAGGCCCGCGCGAGGGGCAGGGGCAAGAAACGGTCGGTGGGCGGCGGGCAAACGGGCGACGGCCGACTGCCAGGGGCTCGACGAGGGGCAACGGGGAGGAGTACCAATGACGGCAGTATAGGGGCAATGGAGGGCAACGCACCCAGTCAGCCTTGGCATGAATTGAGTCTAGCAATGCGAAAGTAAGGTTAGCGGGCGCATTAGCGCCGTCCAGCTAGTTCTCTCCCCTTTTGCAGCCGAGAGTGCATCCTTCGCGTTTTGCAATTCTCTCTCGGACCTCGCCGAGATATTTATTGTGAGGGAAAGTTCGGCTGCGCTCGCGATCGAGATGCGGTTTAATTTCGCGATGGCAGAATGTTTTGCGCTTGATTTTTTTTGTATTTTAAATAAATATAGGTGAGCTTTTGGGTAGGGAGAAAGTGGAATCTGGTGTTCCCGTTCGAGGGACATGGTTTATTCGTATATCGTTAATTCCTACGTATAGAAGGCAATCTGATTATGTTAGCGATACTCGGGAATTCTGCTTTATTTCATAGTGAACTTTTTATGAAATTTGTTTACGAATAAAAGTAAAAAATAGATGGGTTTCAGTATTAAGAGGATATTTGGTTGTGTTCGTTGTACTCGGGAATTATGGTTTATTCGATAATAAATCTCGTGCAGAAATTGTTAATAAAGGAAAATAAAAATAGATAAGCTTTATACTCGTTTATCACGGTACACGCAATAAGATAATTATCACGAGTTCTCCAACAATGGTAATTTTTTTAAAATAAAATCCACGTCTATCAGACCATACGATGATTAACGTGATTTCTTCTTGTATCTTCCCTAAAACTAGCAACATCTCTTCAAAATTACCCGAGCGATAGAACAATGTCACGGAAAATAATAGCCGATTAAGCCATTAAAATTAATCGTAATTATTAATCCTCGTTATCCACCCAACCAGTTACGTAAACGACATTAATTATGAGACGAGCCGATACGTATGCCGTTTAATTGGACGGTCGATTCGCGTGATTTATAGACGAAAGATAAATTTAGTTTATTCGACCGCTCTTTGAAAATATCGAGAGTGTTTCAGACGTGATATGGATTAATGGGAGAGTTTACACGGTTTGTACGTAGCGGCACTCGTGTAAATGGTTTTTCGGAGATGTTTTCCCAGGATGGGTTGGTTTCCGAGAAAAATTGAGCTACTTTCACGCTGGCACGCAACGCGAGATAGTCATAAAACACGGCCTCGCAACTTGGCAAGTGTTTTCCGAAGGAGCTTATTGATCCACGGTAGGAAGCAGCATGTTTCCCCGAAAGTGCACGATCTTCAGTTCCCATCCACGTTATCGCGGAGGGGGAAGGAAATCTGGTGAGATAGCACGAATAACGAGAGTACATTCGTGTCGGCGGGAATCAAGCTGCACGACCTTCGACCCTCGAGCGGTGTCGCGCAACGACGATTCATCGTTATATAATTGTCGCAACAGCCGATTCGCAGAATTCGGCTCTTTCGCACGAGATTGCGTGATCCTTTCGCGGAAGTCTACCTGGTGGCGGAAATAATTACCCCCTGTTTATGGTACAGTTACTCCATCTTGTACCACGCGCATGCAAAAGGAATCGTCCGTTAATTTTGGTAAATTACTGGCATTGAGGATGAGCAAGATAACCACAAAAGTACCATTTCTCTAACGATACCTTCGATGTCCGGTATTAGCCCTTTTTGCTTGATAAACGTTGGTCTCTCCCATTCGGAACGCTGACGTCGAAGAGAAAGAATGATTAGTCAGTTTTTATAAAGTACCATTATTAACGCTGGTAACAGAGCTACGGAACTGCCGATTTCTGACGAGTCCCTTTGCGTCTCGCGAACTCGCCTCTTATTCTGACTAGCTTTGTATAGTATTTTAACTTTAACCCGAATCTTGTCTATGAAAAAGGATCGACCGTTGATCTTTACGGAGATCTCTTTTTTAAGACTTGCTGTCAATTTTTGAATTTGGTTGGAACTAAATCCTCATTTTTACGCGATTTCGCTTCGACATTTCGAACTCACTTATCTATGATAAACCATAGTTACGTCAACTGCGATTCTGCCTATGTAAGGGAACCATCGATCAATATTGTAGAAGATTTTCCATCTATTTTCGATTTCTGCGATTACAGCGTGAATAGGAAGCCTACGAAACTGCCATTTTCATACAATTCCCTTTCGGTGTTGCGAACTAATGCTCTATTATTATAGATCGCACTCGAATGTTTTCCGCGTAAAAGTGTTATCCGCCGATTTTCCAGCAAATATTTTCAGTGGACGTTCCATTAATTTTCAATCTTTATAAAGATTTACAAAACTGTCATTTCCGCACATGCATTCGCTCGCTGGTCCCGTATTAATAACAAATGTTACTTTAGCTCAGATCCTTCATATCAGAAAAAATTCTTCAATTTCCGTCATCACGGTTATTACTATCAAAGATGGCGAAAACTGCCATTTTTCTGAGATTCCTTTTGAAATTATTGGCCAGCCCTTTTCCCACGGTGAATACCAAATAGGCGAAGGGATTCCAGTCTAATAATAATGCGGCGAAAGAATTCTGTTTAAATCTCCAGCGGAGTAGAGGTCGAGATTTACCGCACGCCAGGGATCATGCGAAGCTGCATAGCAGATTCCGTGCAGCCGATGCAGCCACGGCGATCGTGTCGGAAAAAGAGTTAGAGGGATAGAGGGGATTCGGAGGGAGAGAGAGGGAGAGAGCGAGAGGAGAGTGGCGGAGAACGTCAGCCTCGAGTGCTGGTGAGACAGGAGGAGAAAAAGAGCGAGCGAGAGAGAGAGAGAGAGAGGGAGGGAACTCAGATAAAGAGAGACGAGTGTACCTCGACGTAAATGAGCACGCACGACGGAGGGAAATGGAAGAACGAGAGAGGGACGGAGAGGGAGAGAGTGAAACGAGGAACGAGGTGCAATGTCCAATGGTGGGGACCCGTCTTGCCGGGAGTGGGGGTACCGCGCTGCTTTTGAAAAAACCGCAAAGCTTTAAGAAGGCGTGCGGCACCCCCCACCACCGAGTACTACGCGGGCAACTAGCGGCTGACATAGACAAGAGTCGCGGTTACACTATTACTGGAAAATAGTACGAGTGCGAAGGAAAGTTAGACGCGGAAAATTGGATAGGAACTCTGGTTACGGGAGTGCCGTTCGATTTCAAATTACTCGATTTTTTCGGGGGGCGGTGGAGGGGGATAGTTTACGAGTGGTGATAGGACAATCGGTGGAAAATTCATTCCGACGGCGAGCGAACGGTCGATTTTCTCGCGATGTCGGGAAAATTCGTACGGAGAGATGGTCAGTGCGCTGGGAAAGTTGCGGAAAAAGGCGAAGAATGTTTGTATAATGATGTAGAATGGATGTGGAAAATCGGAGAGAAATTTCGGATGCTACAGTATCGATCAATTTCAAAGCTTACGAAGAATGGAATTTTCGGATGGCCTTAATCGAGCGGTGTACGGTCGGTTTTCCTCCGATATCAAGAAAATCGTGTGGAATGACGATCAGTGTACTTGAGAAATTGCAGGGCTACGCGCTAGATGTTCTTATAATGCTATAAAATCGACAAGGAAAATAAGAGAGAAACTTTGGACGCGAAAGTGTTGCTCCATTTAAGAGTTTTTCAAGACCAGATTTTCCAAGTAACGATAATCGATTCTGGAAAATGCGATTTCAGGGGAAGGCGTACGGTAGTTTTTCCTCTACTGCCTGGAAAATTCGCACGAAAACACGATCAGCGTACCGGGAAAATTGCGAAATTCCACGAAAGATGCTAACCTAACGCGATAAAGATGGAAAATCACGATACGAGACATCGGAAAAACGACTACCCTTCAGTGCCATAGCTGTCGCGAATCGTTCAATAGAATTTGTTTAACCCGTGGATGATTGTTTATACGGATTATTCTTCCACTCACGCTTCGCGGAAACGCCCATTAGATATTTTCCCGTGGGAAACATCACGTTTGTTTGACGAATGGCGATGAAAAGGAATTATTAATACGCCGTGGAACATGTTCGCCGATTAAACCCGATAAAAGTGGCTACCGAAAGTACTGCATCGTCGACGACGTGACTTCTCGAATCGGGATCCTCGCTGTGTATTCGTTCTTGCGGCAAAAGATTGGATTTCGTGGAAATCCAATTACTACCTCCGGAATGGCGCACGCACCATTGGCACTCGGGAAACGTCAAGGAAAACTTCCTTTATGGCCAGATCACCGGGAGGAAATTCGATTTACCGTATCGCTACGATTCTGGTCGATCTTCCTTGAATATTGTTCGAGGAAAAGGGACTGCGGTTTCCAAAGGGAATCTAGATTGTACGTGATATAGTGTCCGTCGGTAGTCAGCCAGCGCGTAGTATCGATAAATTCCATGGTGCTCGAGAAAATATGTGCTAATTCGAAGATGTGTAAAAATCGATGTCGTACCTAGATTCGGAAAAGTCGTCCGTTCGTATTGGTAAAACAATGTAAGTCACACGACGATTACATACGTCCCTACTCGAATACGAGAGATAGCACGTTGATTAATTTAAGTTGATTACTTTCCGCGTGTAATATTATTATTAATATTTTATTATTCGTATCTTAATCGTCACCCGTCCCACGATTTAAAGCGACACATTTTTTTGGATAAATGTAAATATAAAATTTTCTTGATAAATATAAATATAAAAGAAAAGTAATACCTTCTATTTGCGTATACGGAAATTAAATATTTTTATTTTCAACCGAAAACTTGTGAATTTAACCATTAAACTTTTTGTTATATTCGGTTTATTACCAGTGTCAATTTGACGCCAAGGGGAAAACGAAGTTGGGAAAATAAGGGACGGTCGAGAGTTAATTAAATCGCTACTCTTTAAAGTTTATGGAAAAGGGAGAAGTTTTTTACTTCTAATTTGAGTTTGAACTTGAACTCTCGTATCCTTTGAAAGTTTCAATCTTACAATTAGACTCTGCACGATTTTCCCCGAGCATCGTCGAATCACGATAACGGCGTTAAGTGTAAAACATTTATAACGATTCCGCGAAATATAATTTATCGTGCCTCCGCGATCCAACTTTTTTTTTTGTCCATCGTCAGCAAAGAAATTTTGTGTGTATCGGTAGTCAAAGTGGAAAGATTTACGACTTCGTTATACGCGTGTCAGGCGTTTAACGGGTGGCGGGGCTCCTCGTATGATTTATCGCAATGGCTCCTGCGCTCCTGTATTATAATTTTGGGGGTTGAAAAGGGTGTGCGCGTTCGATTGACGGGTAATTTATTACGCCCGCGTACTTCCAGTTTACGGTACAGCCCGTGGAAACAAGGTACCCTGGACCTTCGTGAAAACAAATTTTTCAGCAATTTTCTTCCGACGATCCTGCAAAAAAGTGTATTTCGCTGATTCACGCCGTTTCATCGTAAAATGCTACGGGGGAAGCAACTTTATTCGAATGGTGTATTTTCCTTGTACGGTATTACAGTTTTTCTCGCGAGGAAATAGGTCACACGCGAAACGTTTCACAAAATGCTCGGATCCTTCGGTAAGGAAAAATATATATTTCGCGCGTAATAATTTAATACGTAATCGACAGTGTCAAACGGACAGATGCAGTGGTACGTGTACAAGTTAAACTGTGCTAATTAAAAAAGTTTAAGTTCTGAGAGTGTAATAAAATTTATATGTAAAACACGGATTTGATGATGCAACGATGTTAATTTATTACTTTTTATAACTTGTACACCATACCGTTTCAAATTATCTGTGTTATTCAAATAACAGGATATTTAAAATTCTAGCGATTGAAAAATAAAGATAAAGCTCTACAATGTCCGCACGATTCTTTTCATTTATTTATAAAATTACAAATGGTGTGTGGGCGTGCGGTGAAAATACAAATATGAGTAATAACCGCGATGACTTTGAGGAACTATAAATACAAGAGGAAATCAGTATGATGTTAAAATAATTGATTAAAACAGTCTTCACTCTGAATGCAAGTTTGTAAATTTGTTCTACAACGTGTCATATTTTAATCTTCCTCGTCGATTATCCTTGAACGAGCAGAGTCATTGAATTTGCTTTCGGCTGCAATCGCGAGTGTTTCAAAGTGCGTGTGATAATTTAAAGGAATAATGATGACTTATATTTTTTCGGTGTCATAGAAACAATTAAAGACGGCCAATGCAGGCTTTCCCGGAAATCTTCAAATTTCACTCGAAATTGCTTTTGGAATTATCAGTGATTTCCAGGATAATCGATTGGACAGATTACAATTCGAAACCCTGTACATCCGAGTTTTCCGTGCACACGTTACGTCACCACGGCGGTACGTGGGTAATTTTTTCAACTTTCGTTGCATTTTCTTTTTGATGACGTTTTTTTTAAAAACTTTTTCAAGGGCTTTGTCACACTTTCTTCGTGATAAATTAAAGTTCTCGCGTAGTTCTACGTGGCCCGAAAGAAGATTTTGTCTCTTGATCGTATCAAGCTGTCGAATTTCAAGTGTCCCCGAATCAATATTTTCCGGATGACACTGACAAAAACGAAGTTACTTTTAATTTTTTTCGTGGCCAAAAGTTTTGGCCCAAAGCAACGTTTTTCGCAAAGGGCGTTCAGTGAAGTCGAATCCACTCCAATCGCGTCGGACAATTTCATGAGCACGAAGTTTTGTTTTCGTACCAGACGTGTCGCGTCCAATGTTGTCAAACCCGGCCCAACACTTCGTACTGAATTTTTCCCCTAATGTCCAGTCAGTCGAGCAACGGATATTGAGAAGTTAATAACGTTAGTGCGCGATAAAATCGAAATCTATGATACTACGTCGGCTTCGGAAAATTTGAGTTTATGGATATATAAGAAAAATAAAACGACGATATTACATTTTGTTATTAGTTAGAATCGATACAAAAATTAAAAACATTCGGATTTAATCAAAAATCGTAACATTTGCTCAATAAACATAGAATTAAATATAAAATGGAAAATTTGCTCAATAAACATAGAATTAAATATAAAATGGAAAATTTGCAACGCAACTTGAATGATTAAGTGATGTACAATATTCGTATTGGCTATAAAGAATACTTTACACGATGCTGCGTGCATCTGTCCTAGAAAAATACAAAATCGGAAGTCATAACGCTGACCGTAAAACTTTCGCGTCTAACGATAAGTATCACCATTATTATCGACCAACGATTACCCGTACGTCTCAAACTGTCCAGTTGAAACATATTTGCATTTCCCTCTAAAAATACTCTCTTCAAATTGAGACGCGTGCGGTATAAAACAATGATGACTGACAGACGTGACCGGACTTTGCAGGGCCGAGGTTGCCCGGACGCTTCCAATGTGAATTAACCCTAACGGTCAAACAAATCCGACGTCAACCTCGCACATTCCTATCGTTCCCCCGAAATTACGTAAAGTTCGACGCCGGAGGAACGAGTTATTGAAATATTCATTTACCCGAACGCTCGTGCCTGACGGTTAACGCGAACAATGCATATTCCGGCGCATTTTACTTTCCACGATCGCCGAGGCCAAGTACCCCGTATCTCTCGCAGGTCATTCCTCTCTCCAGTCACGAAAATCCACTCGCGCTGTTTGATCGCAACTGACGCATTCTGCACGGTCAATATTTCCCGACACGCCTAAATCAACCCGACGATTTCACGGTATTAATAATAAAAACGCGACGCGACTTGCCGCGCGAGCTGGCGCGGACAACCATTTCCGCGACTTAACGTCGGCTCGTTTCACCTGGTTCCCGGTGGCAAACGCGGCTCACGAACTCGGGATGGCCTCTCTCTCTCTCTCTCGCTCCCTCAACGATCCGAAAATTATTCAACGGCTTCCATTCTATCGGCAACGGTGCGATCCGCAATTGCATTTAGTCAGGTGGTCATGCCTGGACATGCCGACGCTGTAAGCGGCTTACGTTGGTGTCGATACGCTCCCGAGGCGCGTGGAAAATTGGATCGGGTACGTACATACGTATGTGCGCATTGTCAACATAGCCTGCCACATGTGTCGCGTGCCGCGTATTGCCTGCACGTACCGCGCGTAGGTACGTACGTACGTACGTCGTTGCGTTGGTAGTTTTGATTTGAGTGTCCGAGAGGATTGTCCTGGGAGTACGGGACTCAGAGAGGATCTTGGGTAATTGTAAGCAGGAATGCGCGGAAAATGGGAAAACTTCGATTTGATTCAGGGGGGGGGCTCGCGGGGTGAATGCCTGTTTCGATTATATTTACGAGCATTCTACTTCTGAGAAGGTACACCTCGTTATTTAGAATTCCAGCACGAATTAGATGAAACGCTCGATTAAGAATTGGGCAAATTAACGTGTCCACGACGCGACGTGGGAAACTAAATTCGATCGTAATTATTCTTGTGTTTTTTTTTTTATTACGATGATATTGTGATAAAATGTAATTAATGAAAATATTTGTTAAATGGTACGTTATGGTATAGTTAAACAAATTTTCATCTTTAACGTACCGTTTAATCATTGCAGAGGCCTGGGAGTTTAAAGACAAAATATTGGTTTACCCATTATCATTATGGTGATAAAATTAATAACAGAGAATGGTCACTAGTTTCAAATATTCTACGCGTTTAACACGTGGGAATTTGATTAATAAGAGCACCTGGATTGTGGCAAAACAAGCAGAAAAATTGTTTAACGTAAAGATGAGTTAAAAGGTACATTATTATGATGTTGTTCTTACTAAATACGTATATGAGTACAAATTAATTAACACAAAAACGAGGCGCGTTTCAATAGCAGTGGTCGAATGGCTTTCACAAAACAATTAAAGTGCAAAGTTCTTATTTCTCTTGGGGAAACACCTGCACTTGTATTTACTTTACTCTTTCGCATTGCTCTTGTTGTATTTTCCAAATTCTTTGTTATCGGAACATCAACTTTTTGTATGCCCTTCAAGGAAAAGTCCGCTGCTGGGAAATTCAACCAGTGCAGCATCGTCACTTTAAACTCCATGCTCTCCTCGAACTGGTGAGAACCCAAGCCACTTCTCGAGACGAAGAAAATCGTGGAAATCACTCGGCGCGAGCTCCAAGGTATACGAAGGGCGGTAAAACATTTTGCACTTAAGTTGTTGAATTTTTTTCGGCGTGTGAACGCGCATTCTGCGGAAACGAAATGATTGTCGACGCGCGGCAAAGACAATTCTGCGATTTAAGTGGGAAATATTTGAGCAACATCTGTAGAGGCTGGACCATGCACCGAGTGATTTTCACATTTTCCTTCCCTCTCGTGAAGTGGCTTCGTTCTCTACCGCGATGCCGAACTGGTTAAACTACCCGTCGGTCGACTTTCACGAAAAGGGCATAAAAAAGCTGGCTCCCCGTACAAAAAAGTTTTACAAAAAGCCGGGTGTATGTAGAGGAGTAGAGTAGAAGCGCAGCTGTTTTTTAATGGTAATAAAAATTTTGCACTTCAATCGGTGCTTTTTTTTTAATGACCGAGCAGACTGTACTTCTGCAACGAGCCTCGGAATTGCAATTAAACGTAACGTTTCCCAAGTGCGAAGTACGTACTTTATTTAACGCATATACGGCAGAATATATTGCGGTTAAGCATATTGTATACAAACAGCAACATTTTTTTACTATTTTCATCGTAACTGTATATCTACTGATGCAGATTTCATGTTACGCATGGTTGCAGTCGTACGGGAGTTTTAATAAAACATTTGATGTACTAGTTACCATTATGAGTGGTGAAATGTTCTACGCGTTTAACGCATGTGAATTTCACTGGTGTAGTACCTGCATCGTAAAAAACAGCGGGAAAGTTATTTAACGCTAAGTATTAGTTCAAATGTACGTTATAATATACAATAGTATTATATTTTCCTATATCATAGTATAATTTAAAAAAAGTGTTAGTCAAAAGGTACCTTATGTTACATAATATTACATTTTATTAAATTATAGTATAATTAATCAAAAATATTGATTAAAAGATACCTTAAAATTACGTTATAATTCTAAGTAATGTAGAAATGGGAATGCGAAATATAATTGGTCGATGGAACAAAGTTACTTGCAAGTAAAGTTTGATCGTAATTACGTAACGTCCCTCGTTTCGAAAATTACTCTCGCTTCAAAGAAATTACTTGACCTAACTCCCCTTCTATTTGTTCGGGCGATAATATCATTACCTCAATTGTAATTTTCCTAAAGCATTATATATAATTAGGTAACGTTAATTATATACTTTATTAACCCGTTTCCTCTTTTCTTATTTGTAAACTCAACACATTATAAAAGTAACGGCTCGTAGTAATGGAACCAACCTTATAAGAATGAGAATCATTTAATCTTTCGAATCGTTCAGTTATTTTTGGTTTGGATACTATGATTATACAGCTGGAATGGCAGGCGACGTATCACATTTCAAAACAGTTGAACTGTTTAAATAATGACTAATCTGTGGATGTTTATGCAAAATGCATTATTTTATGCACTTAATGAACTATTTAATGCATTATTTTACTTTATTTTATGCGTACAATACATTTTACGTATATTTCACGCATATTGATCGCATTTGTTTCACAAAAACCGTTTAAAGTCAGTATAAAAATAATTAATTTTGCATAAACATCCGCAGTCTAGTAATTATACAAATTCACGATGATTCTCAATGATATTTTAAAATTGCACATAAATCCTCTCACTCAGTGGTCCCCAACTTTTTGGGCCTTACGGGCCACTAAATCCATAACTCTAAATTCTACGGACCACTTATACGATATAGTTTATAGTGTTTATACTATAAGTCTCAGGTCCTTATACAGAGATTAACTGCCGACAGCTTTTTTTCATAAATACAATACTTCTATACACAACGATTATACAACGCACGCCCGCTGGGCGGTTAATAAAATAAAATTGCAAATAATGTTCAAATCTTTCTGCGGACCACCAAAATTTTCTCCCGAACCACCAGTGGTCCACGGATCATCGGTTGGCGACCGCTGCTCTAACTCGAAGCTGAACTAACGTGCAATAATATTCAAAACTACAAATAAATCCACTAGAAATATACGCAACGCGTCTCGATTTTCGCCAATATCCATTGCCGATTTAATCCGATCGCGGCAGTAATTTAAACCCAGCGCACACGTCGTCTCAGTGTTTCCCTTCCAAGCGCGCGCGCATGCTCGATCGTTTTACCTAGCGCAAACCGGTCGGGAAGATATTGCGATAAACAAGTCAAAGGGTTCCGAGGCTTCGTTCCAAGATTCTCTCGAACCGTTCGCCCGGTATCCTCTATCCGGTATCCGGCAGATAATGCGAGAGGATCGTGTCCTCGCGTCATTCGCGAGATTAAAGTGCCGTCCCGGCTCTCCGTCGCTGGCAACTCAAACACTCCGCGCCGCTATCTGCGTTCGCCGTGTTCGGGAGGGAAGTGGTGACAGAGACAGAAAGAGGGAGGGGAGGGGCGAGGGAAGGGAGAAAAGGGCACAGAGACAGAGATCTAATCTTTTATCGCGACGCATTCTGAAATCTCGCTAATCCAGCTACTCCGGGATACGTCTTCCTCGCATAAAAGCTCGAACCCGTGAACCGGATATGAATTTCACTCCCGCGGAATTTAACTATTATGCACGGCTACGCTGTACGTGCGAATTTTTAATACGGACCTTGGCGCGCCCGGCGCTAAAGTACAAAAGTGAAATACGGTTAAAGTAACGGGCAGGCTAATAACGATAAAGTGAAAAGCGCTGGGATGGGTAAGTTAGGGGGTGAGGTGGGAGGGGGTGAGAGGAGGGTGGATAGAGAAGATAGGGTGGTTACATAGAAGCGCATAGCGCGGGAGGGTTATGCGCGAGTAAAGGCCCTAGCATCCACTGTATTATCCTTTATCGGTTGAAATATGGACAGAGGTAAAGTACTGTTAGAAAACAGGAACATTTAGGGCCGAGGGATATAACGGATGTTGAAGATCACCGTTTGAAACTGTATCTTCGCCGATTAAAGGTAGGATCGTTCGCGTTGTTGTCATTCCCGTTAAATTTCCCCTCAGTTCGACGATGGTTTTTACTGTAGCCACACGAAACGCGTAGCATGGATCGGAATTGTGTCGACGAATTATAAATAATTAAAGTATCTTAGTTATTTGATATGGTTTGAGAGTCAGCACTGATTTGTACGCTTTGAATAAAAGTTTATGGTTAAATAAATATTGAAACTTGAGAATTAGGACAGTGTTTCTCAACTCCCAGTCTACGTACAAGTTATTAAAGTTATAGATGTATACAACTATAGAATTTTTATTTTATAGCGTTCAATTTAAAAACTAATGCGCACAGTGTTCTTGTACTGCTGTATTACGAACGGTGATGTTCATTTCTCTATTGTTGTTCCTGAATATTTCTGGAAACAATTGCATACACGCGAATCGTTTCTTCGCGAACAGAAGAAACTCTTGAAACATTATAACACATTAACAAAAGAATTATGAGAAGTAGAATTACAAAAAACACTACGTTGCATATTGTTCTTCGTTTAGTAACCGGTCGAAGATCCACGGAAATTAATAATAGCTTTTCAGACTGTCCCGAGAATTCTATGGAAACCGATTCTATGGACGCAAAATGGAAATGCGAACAGAGGATAGCGAAACATTTGTTTAATAAATCTGATAAACGGTCAATGATTAACAAATTATTACGATTACATAACGTTCGTTAGAATCATAATCGTCAACGCTATAAATATGAAGAAAAGATACGAATTTACGAGCGTTCCCAGTGCTTGCGTAATGCGCGATCTACATATTCTTCAAATTTTGATCCCGCGCGATTATAGATAAGCCCTCAGATTTTTAAGTCTCCCTTACTCCCAAAAGTTTACAGCAAGTTTGGAACTAGGTTACGGTGGATACGACAGAGGTGCCTCTCGCTATTACAGCATCAAATTCAAGCTTAATTTCTGTTACAAGCCGAGTGGGATAGTATCAGCCATAGCTGATAGATGAATAGATCCATTGTTCTAGTGGAGTGTAATCTATACACCCTCGATCTAACGCGAACCCTGGAGATTTCATCGCGTTAATACCGGCATGCGTTTACGGTCATGCGCCTTTAAAGCGAGGTCGGGGAACCCTTTCAAAGCCGTAATTCCTTTCACGGAAGGAAATACTTGCAGCGTGATGCACGATAGTATCGGCTGGACTCTGAACCAGATTCTTCGAGTATTACAGGTTCGGGTCGAACGGAATGAGTTACATCGTGTTACGGGGTCGATGGAGTAAAACAACGTTCGATCGTGCGCGTTGTTATCAAAATTAAAATCGGGGCCCAACTTTATTGGATTGAATAGAATTATAAAGCGAACAAGGAAAATACATGAAATGTCATTTTGTCTCCATGTGCAGTCCAAAGATCAGTCGCGAAGATTCTTTTTTGACATTACGAGAAAATAGTATCAGTGTTGAACAAATTTCATTAGAAACGTTATAGTTATTCAACCTTTGGAATATTCAAATATAATTCAAATACGACTGGGAGTAGGATAAACTTAGGTACACTAAGAAAAGGGCACTAAAAATTATTTTTTAAATTTTTATTTTTCTTCTATGAACTGTAAAGTTTGACCACCTCGAAAACCCCCGTTCGTTCTTTCCGGAAAAGGTCTAGTTCTCGCGTACTTATACTTGGCCTGAGACAAGAAATTTTCTTTTGATCTCAATTGCTCTTCTTTAATTTTTATTAGGTAAGCTCGTTTTTTATTTTCGTTGAAATATTGAGGTAGAAATAAATAAACGGGTGGGAGGCCTGCGAAGAGATCAAAGATTTAGCGGGTTACGATCGAGCAGCACGTAACTGATCTTCCGTATGGCGATGTTCGAATTTCCAGCATGCAAATCAAACGCGAGACGGTGCCGTACGTGCGGCAACCAGGAAACTTGCTGTGATTCTACTACCCGGAGCCGAAACGTATCACCGACACGTCGTAGAAATCAACCTGCCGCTGACAGCAAATCTGGGCGTCTATTTGGCGCGCTCGGGACTGCATCGATAACTATTCACAGTCTTGAGTGAGTAGTGTAACGTGGGTAATGGTGATTATTGCGGAATGAGCATTTCGAAATTGATGGGCCTTCGCGTTTACGTGTACGCGGGCAAGTGCCTCCATTGTTAAGAGAGAGACAGGGATGGGTGGGAGTGACGGAGCGTGAGGATGAGGGGCAGAGATAGAGGGAGAAGACGAGACATAGAGGGAAAGTGACGGAGAGTGTGCGCTTGTGTGAGGAAGAGAGAGAAATGCACTTATTAACGCGCTCTGGGGCAAGTTCTTTTAAGAGAAAGGGAGAGAGAAAAAGTGTGACGGATAAAGAGGACAACAGAATGTCGAAGAGGGGCAGAAAGAGAAAAAGAAGGGGACGAAAAGAGTAGACGAGTGAGAAAATTAAAAAGTGCGATTGACGAAGATAAAGAGAGAATTTTGGATGAGGGAGAAAGAAAGCGTGAAAATAGAGGAACGTAAAGGGGATAACGGTGCAGGGAGGACTCACGTTTAGATTCGTATTTAACGAGCATTTCAGTAGCATTAAAATGGCACTGCGCATCGTCCGGGCCGTAATAGCCCCCGTGGATAATTATTTGTTACGTTGCGAGGGATAAAGCTCGGTATGCGATTCGTGTAATTTAACGTTTGCCACTGGTAGACTCGCGTAATGCGATAGATTAGTTGAGGGGCTTAGCGTTAAAGGATTAATCGTGTGTCGAAAACATACAATTTAAGTTATCGCGTGGTAATGCGAAACAACTCTTTTTACTTATTGTTAGTACATTTATTCTGTAGTTTGAAACGTTGTCTGTTATCGCGTGGTAATGCGAAACAACTCTTTTTACTTATTGTTAGTACATTTATTCTATAGTTTGAAACGTTGTCTGTTATTAGACATTCAATTTTATTTGCCATAATTTCACTTTAACGATAAAGACAGTATTGACGGTGGGTTAATTACGGTAATTTTCAATACGCAAATTATTTATTTATCGTTTTATCGGACAATTCACGAAGGCCCACCCGAGAATTTAGCTGTAAATCATATTCGCTAATTGAATGGCTATCTGTTATCTTCGTAATTGTATGTGTACTGTGTGTATGTGGTGAAATAGATTTTTGGCTACATAACAATTTTGGAGAAAGGTACTGAACTAAATTGGTTTCTCACAGATTACTATTTATACAAATATTTATGCTGTATATACATCGTTGAATTTTCATGATTAAAGAAATGAATATTAATGTACAAATTAAAACCCGTACCTACAATTGTGTGGCAGAATCAAATACGTAAAATGTTATTCAAAAATTGAAAAAATAAATATATAATCTCCAAATACGGCTATAATGATGGTTTTCCATTCTCAGGATTAATTTCTCATGATACAGCAGTCTGGCAACAACAACAACTTTGTCATTATCGACAAACGATTACGTAACAAAATAAACATTGAGGAATGAATTATTTCACTTTTACATTTCGTCAATAAATAATGATAGTGCCGATCGACTAAAAATAAAAGAAACATTTCGCGGACCACTGCACTGAAGCAAATACGACAATCATTATTTCTAAGTAGCATTTTGTGTAATGGTTTTCAATCCTGATACAACGAGATGAAAATTATGTAGGTATTGAAATCCACAAGTTCTTCGTCGATCAACAGGAAATTTTTGCGAACCGGCGGTTGAAAACCACTGATGCTGATTGTCCCACACAGTTGCGCTAAATCAACTTACCGCCGTTATTCTCTCTATATCCACGAAAACGGTAAATTTGGCGTATTAGAGGAATAAAAAAGAGTATCGCCCGCGATTTATTCGCGTTAACGTCGCAAAAAGGGTGGGCCCGGATAATAAGGCTGCGAGGCGTCTACTTAGTAACACAAGCGCTCATTGTTCACGGCAAAAGAGGTAAGAGGAATCACCATCTGGCCCGTATTCTTGCTAATCCTAAGGATAATCATACCACTGCCGCATGGTACGCTTTGCACAAAGTATTAAATATTTGAATAGCGCCATTACGAAATTGCGGTTACCGTCGTACCGTCACGCTCTCCTTTCTCACAATTGATGCGCTCGCCTTGGTCCGCTAACACGATTTTCTTACGATAATTCCCCGAAATTCAATGTTCTCGCAGTTTTCTCATGTTCCTTTTTTTCCTTTTAACAGCGTGGTTTCGATCAATTTCACATTGTTATTACTGACGCGTCGTGAATAAGGGGATGGCGGAACTATCGTTTCCCAGTAATTTTCCCATGCCCAACGCTTTTTCTACGACAAATGGTAAACAGCCATGAGTATTTCGATTTAATGATGCTTCGTTTTCCACGATAGACGCGTTCGTTTTGGTCCGAAAAACAATTCGCTACTAATGAATAATGAATTGAATTGGAAATCGGACGTTTCGACAAATCCACGTTTGTTCTTCTTACGCGCATTATAAAGTAGACCGTTTTCTACGATAAATGATACGAAAACAGTGACCTCAACGATATCGTGGAATGTTCTAGAGATACGTAGGAAGATTCAAATTTAATAAGCCCTCGTTTTCCACGGCTGGCTTTGGTCTCTACAAACGATTGTCTATGACAGTGGTTCCCAAACTTTTTTATCTCCCGTACCCCTTGAGTAGGTTTTTCATTAACAAGTGCTTCTCTCTAACCCCCCCCCCCCCCCCCTCCACCCCGTCCACAATACACATACCTCCTGAACTCCATACTATAATTTCAAAATATTAGTTTCCATTATTACCCTAGCCCCTACCCTAGGCCCCTAGCGCACCCCTAGGAGTACGCATACCACAGTTTGAGAATCACTGCCCTATGATATCGAACCGAATTCGAAATTTGATCCTGATTTTTCCCATCGAAGGAGATTTAGACCGATTTCGAATCATTGTGTATGACTGATATAATAGTAATCACGTGTACCATATATTGTAATAACAATATCATGTTATTATTATATTATAATATTTTTTGTGCTGTAGTACTTTCTGCACAATCAACAAATTCCAGAGAGAATTGCACGTCACTATCAATATCACCTATACAAATGCCCATGGTCCTACGCGCGTCTTAGCATTAACAAACAACATTTAATAGATTAAAATAGTGACCCAGTTACGGGCTGTACAGTATTTCAACAAAGTATTCCATTCACGGCGATCGTTACCCCGTGGCCCCGTGCAGCCCACGGGAACCGTTTAGTTCTCGAGTGCACCGCACTCAAAGGGCTCGAGGGATAAAATCGCAGAAATTGTGTGCGCAACGTTTGCGAAAGTCGACGCCTATGCAATGGGATGCCCTTATGCCCTGCGGGTTTCGGTTGGGCGGGCAAACGGTGGCAAAAGGGGCGGACAAAGTACTTCACTACCGACGAACTTTTGTGGTTCATCGTCGCATTGGTATGTAGAAATTTAGAATACACTGTCGTTTCTTTGGACCGGTCAAAAATAAGGCGATTCGTGGATCTTTATTGCTGGAAAATAGTTTTTATGGAATATTGGCAATATTGGTAGGCCACGCGCTGATGTTGGGTTTTCCAGAGCCAGACTATATGCCACGATAATGTCCGCGGTAGTGTTTATTTTATGCATGTAATTATGTCATACTTAACTGTTTGGACAGTTTTTTAATAAGGTTTACTTTCTCATTTTTTCAACATATGCGTATTTGGTATTTCATTTGGGTAAAAAAATGCTTGGAGCGTAACATGTTTTACGTAACTTAGAATTTTTGTAGAACGTAACCTCGGCGTTATACGAGAGTTACCTGTATTATCTAGTTTCGACAGACACGTTTGTTGATGCGTGAACGATGCTGCAAAATTTGTATGCGAAACGACATGGGTTTATTTCGAATAGCTTTGCTTGCGCAGAGCTCGCCCAATCGAGCACCGAACGTGCAGCGTGTAATTGATACAATACGATAAGGCTAGTCAATTTTTAATAGCCAGAACAACAAAGTTTTAAAAAAACTTTAAAAATAAAAAGCGATACCGCTTAACAAAAGTTGCACTTCCAATCAACTTTTTTACCCGGTTTTACGTTAATAAAAAATAATATTGGCAATCACTTTGCTATCGTAGTTCAGCTAGGATAACAAAAGTTAAAATTTGAAGTTCATCCGTTAATTTTTTATCGAGTGCACTTAAAAAATGCAGTTTTCATAAAAACGGCCTCGACGGTTCGAGGGATCGGGGTTCCCACCTGCGCATCGCTTCGCACATGTAACTATAACTTTGTGGATTTTTATGAATAAAAAGAATTGTTTTAAAGTCATATTTCTGAGACACACAGCCGTAAGAAAATACACAAACGATGCAATTGATTTTTTAAAACGTTTCACCGAGAATGACAACCAGAGGTAAGTCCAAAAAATACAATTCCCTCCGGAAGGAAGGTTTCTTTTCTTTTTTTTAAATGCTTAAAGCAGCGTAACTTTTTCACGTAATCCAAGGAACTCGGACGACGACTATGACAGTGAGTAATAAAATACGCGACGCAGCGTTACGTCACGTCACGTTCGTCCGTGTTTCTTAATTACTCAAGTGCTTCCCTGTTTAATCAATTGGTCGACCGAATGGCGGGCAAAACCGGTGCCCCTTCTCGAGGAATTGGCCACCATCGAATACATGCCAGAAATTCGAAATACAGATCACGGGAGGAGATATCGGCACCGAGATATTATTAGCGATAAGAAAAAAGGAGCGCGAGAACTTTTGCATGCAAATGTCGCGTCAATTAGCTGTCACCTTTCCGTTTTTTTTTTCTTCTTTCCACGCACGATTGACAAGTACCTAATAAACGTTCGGCGAGACTGAACTGGAAAGTGGTATAAATAACGGTGCGGCGAGTGTGCGAGTGCACGTCGGACGGGCGTAATAAAAAAAGAAATATTTCAAAAAATTTCAACCGTAGAGCGTATTAATTTTCGTATTTCCCCGAGAGTGGACACACGCCTCTTTTTATTTTTACCATATTTCGCACCCTCTTTGTACCTCGCCAACCCTTTCCACTCTCCACTCGTACGCCCGACAGTAATTTTATTTCCTTTAAAACCCTCCCTCGTCGTTTAAACGAGACGCCTCTTAGCGTGGAACTCTCCCTCTTTTTCTTTGGTAGCCCGGGGCATCGTTCCCGTTGTTCGTCCAGGTGCGCTCGTAAAGCGGAGAAGTGCGAGGGAGAAGAACCGACGCAGCGAAAAATCGACGTCGAGGGCGAGCGAGCAATTCGTTGTTTCGGATGGTGGCGCGGTGTTCTTTCTTTAATCAAGGTTGCGCAACGATAAATCCTGACAACGGTGATTGCTCGGAAATGATTGGCTATGGATCGTTTGATTTTCGTCATTTTGAGGGTGGCAAATTTTGTCAGTGTCACCTCGCGTAACTGGGTGGCATGTAAAAAATGGACGATCAGCGAGAGCGTTGAGATCATTTTTGTCGTAATAAACATATTTTAATTGTATTAAGTTATATAATCGACCATTTCTCTTAAGCGAGTTCTGATATTCGCCGTACGTACCGATTGGTTAATACAAGACCTAGAATGAGTGAACGGATAAAATGATTAATTAAAATGGAAGATAAGGAGTTTTCGACGGAAAGCAATTGTAAAAAATAGAAATGCTATCCGGAGAGAGAAATCCGGGTTCGTTGACGTCAAAGATTTTTATAAAAGAAATTCTTTTATTTTTGCGATACGAAACCTATGTTTATAAACTATTCGTATAAGGGAAGTTCAACAATCCTGGTTGGAAAATAAATATGCATCGATGTTTTTTGAGAGAAGAATGTATCTTTCTTCGGAAACCGAACTTATCCAGTTTCGTATAAACTTACCATAACGAATCGAAATAATGGATTGAAACCGCGATTGAAAACAATTGAATACAACAATCTTAACAAAACGGGGGACAGAATATTGTTTCTTCCAACATAAAATGTATTTATAACTCGTCATAAATTTGACGAAATCTTTAGAAAAAGAAAAATTCGAATATCTCAGAATCACACAGATATTCAGACTATCGCAAACTTACGACCAACCGAGTTTTCCTTATTTGCCATTACATCGTATTACCTTAAATCTGATTTACCTCCTCCGCATCGAAGCCAAAGTAATGATTGTGACCCAAATTCGAATGTAGGTACCGGAGGGTCAAATTCAACCCTCCTAAAAAATTGAAGGGCACCCTTTGAACTCAAAGCAATGCCACCGTTAGAGTTTTACGTTTCGCCGATTTAATCTCGAGCGAGGTGAAATCGAAGCTAAACGAAACTGCCGCGACGAGGAAGGTGCTCGACAAACTCACCTAAGCGCGGTGACCGCTATCGTGCACGCGTGAAATTAAAATCAGGTCACTGCCGTTGCTCGCCGGCGAAACGGCCTGCTCTCGTGTATTTTCAGCTCGACTCGCACGATTCACGTTTAGGCGTGTTTGCATTGCTCGCTCCGCTTTACACGAACCCAGGAGCGGTGCACCATGCCACCGAGAGCGGTCGATAAAATTAATGGATTCCTCGGTGTTACGGAGATGAACAGTTTCCAGCCGTAGGTCGAGATTAATTCGTCGCGATAGATCCTAATTCTACGTTCCTGAGGTACCTGTATTTCTAATTCCGCTGGGACGACGGATCTCGACGTCGTTCGAACTACAAAATTTTAAACACCTGTTATTGGCAAAGTTAGTTGTTATCTAATCGAGGATTGCGATATCCTTCAGGTTATGCCCGAGTTTCGACACTGTTCAAGGTAGCAAATTGAACATCTGTTTTGGATTATAATGATTTGGCAAAATTATTTATTCGGCGAATCAATTTTGTGGAGACCTCTGAATTTCGACACATTGCGATCTACGGGACCAAGTACCCACTTTCGAATTATTTTTCATTACGTAAAAATTACGATTTTTTGGGGTGATGGGTCAGATTAGACAAGATTTGCTCTATAAAATTAAATATATATTTTGAAGAAGGTACCCATTATCCAAAACTTGTATTTGCTCTGGATGAGTGCATGGATTTCTAAACAATTTGATATAAGATATTAATCATTTATTTTAGAAAAAGAATTCATTATTGAACTACCTACTTTAAAAATATTAAACTGTACTTTCTCTATGTCAACGCACGAGTTTCGACAGTGTACGATCTAAAAAATTAAACATCTACTCACAAATTATTAATGAGTACTTAAAAACTGTTTTCATAGGTCCGACTAGAAGCTCTGGATACTACTCATCGTACGAAATCAAATTCATGTTCGCGAAAAATTACTCCTTCGTAGTGACATCCAAAAAAGATTAGCTACATAGCAATTTTAAACAAAAAAAATAACGTACCATTAACTTTATCGTAGTTCCTCTTATCGTTAAAGAACGATCATCGTAAACATTATTACCGATGACGATACTTTTTCAAGGAACATTAATTTCCACGCGAAATAATATTTACTAAAGCGACGCACCGACTATTAAAATTGTTTCGTTCGAGGCCAAATAGTCGGACCTCGCTCCCGTATCATTCCACGCTGAAATTAACGTTCTTCCAAGGATTACGAGGCAAATTCCTTTGATCTCCTTTCGAAACACGTATGATCAAATCGAACAAAAGAAAAACCCCACTAATTTTCACCGTTCGATCGTTTCCTGCCGGCGAGCGCGACGCGCGATAAAAGAATCGCGATCAGAAGGATCGAGAGACCGCGGCGGGACGTGGGCGTCCCTGCGGCGAATTATTTCTAGCAAGAAAAATCATCGCGAAGGGCAAACGGAGCAATAAAATTTAACTGCGCCGGGTGTTCGGCAGGCCCGTACCACCGAGTCGGTTGACCTACATTGTTTGGCTTAAAGTCCGTGCAGGGGGACAGCAACGTTTGCAATTGTCGACGGCGGTTTGCAGCGGCAGCGACGGGGCAACGCGTTTGCCGTTAAAAAAAGAAAAAAACCCCTCCGAGCACACCGCAATGACGATGGTACCGTGGCTACGGACTTGGGTGCTCTCCGATCGCGATGGTGGTTTTGCATATTCGATCGATGTCAGATAGGAACGCGCCTGATTCGGAGCGAACAGCGCTCGTGTCAGCTGCAGTCGATAGATGGTGGTGCATTCCTCTGTTCCGTCGCGACGTCGGCTTCGGATATCGTTATGCGCTCTTAACGGTGCGTTCCATGCCAAATATAACGTTACCGAGTTTAGGAGATCGATGGGGGAGGGTACCGAGTAACCAACCTCGGTTTTGTGGTACCAGCGGGATTTAGAACAAAGAGATGGCATGTTGAGTCGCGGTTTGTTGTTTCGCTGCGCTGTAGTATTAGGTCGTCAGGTATGAAATTTATAGAAAAATAATAATAATATGGCCCTGGAAGAATTTCACACTTGACAATCTAACGTTTGAGCTCTCGTCTTTTGTACGATACATTGTTGGAGGGAGGTCTAGGACAGCGTTTCTCAAACTGTGGGTCGTGACTCATTTATGGGTCCCGAATTAATTTTTGGTGGGTACAGAAAAGTTTTTTAATTACGTAGATTCTAAGAAATTTATGTTTATTGAACTGTATACCCATCATAAAATTCCTGTTATTAGTGTAGTAATAAATAATGAATTAATAAGTATTTCTGTTTTCTTAGAAATACTTTTTTATCCTATAAATGTAAAATCATGTGGGTCACGATAGATTTTCGGCGGAGAATTTGAGTCGTTGCCCTGAAAAGATTGAGAACCACTGGTCTAGGATGTTATTAATGAAATGGTTTTTCCAATGACAATACCAACGTCTAATAATTAAATCGATTGGATTTTCATTCATATAGCAATTGTGGCAAGAATTTGAAGAAGTAATTATGAAGATATCATACTTCGATAATGTTTGGGTTAAACATTATTTGAGAGGAATTTACTTAAAACGTGTATTCGCTATTCGCCAATCTAAAATCGTGCAATAATTTATTTATCCCAATGGGAATTCCGATGGGTCCAGTTTTCCGGTGTTAATTGACATCTTAAATTGTTGCTTAGTTTGACAATTACAATAGTAATTATAACAGTAATTACAACATTATTACAAAGTATTATAAACTTAAAAAATTGTTTAAATAAGTAAATACATACATATACAGTGTGTGACCAGTGATCTTATGGAAATTATTAATGTGATACTTTACCTAAAACAGGTTGAGCTACACTGCTTCGGGTAATTACGATATAGAAAATACCCGAATTAATATTACTGTACCATTATTGATTTGTGGAACGTATCTATTATGTGCTATCGCAAAGTTCAATATGGAATCTACATAGAAAATTGAATTTCGATCGTTAGTCATTCTATTTTTAGTTTTAGCGCGGATCTTATTGCAGCTTGCTTTTGTTTAGTCTCGATTTCTGAATGATGTCGAGCAACGAGGCAACGTGCGAGGATTCAATTTTATCAATGGTTACGGAAATCCGTTATTGGGATCTTCGCAATACTACGCAAACAGCATTGCAATCAATCGTTAGGTCGAGCTACTGCGATTCGGTGATGCATTGTACCGTGACCGGTTTTGTTCTCTCGAAATTATGAAATAAATGAAGATCGTAATTCTATGGAAACCGACAGTTAATTAAGTTACCTACGTGATAAATGCTGGACGAGAAAAGACAGCGGTGAAACTGCAGTGAGGAAAAGTCTGGTATTTAAACGAATACAGGATATTATGTAGATTAGGATTTTTACTCTTGACAGATGCGTGGGATTTGATCTATGAGTTAAGTAGGTGAGTAAATGGAATAACTTGTGAATAGAGATCGATGGTAGTCGCAGTCTTCCATTGGTTTACGTCATCCGTTTAAAAAAGTTGTCTGATTGTATGCATAAGTAATACATTAGTTAAGTTAATCATTATTTATTCTAATAATATCGCATTATTTGTATTTTGGTTAAAGTGTTTGTCTTTTTAACTTTATGGAAAAACAGAACAGTCCAAGTTGCAAATAAAGAGAGAATTTTTTAAATTTCTAACATTCCGTCATGGGTACCACATATAGTTAAAGTGCTACTCTTTAAAGATTATAGAAAAAGACGATTTGAATTACACACAAAATGACAAGTTTTCTGTTTCGAATTCGAGCTGGAACTTCAACTGGCACCCTCAAAAATTTTTAATTTCCGGCTTAGCGCGTCCTTCCTGCACCACGATTGAATAATCTGCGGTGGAAATATGTACAGAACGATCAATTACATAATACGGCTAGTAAAATAATTTATTTAAACTGAAATCGATATGCTAACGTTCACGAAATGTACAATGCGATTAAATGCAGGATGCGGCTAAATATACTAACCTAAGATACAGACCTCCGACTAACTGAAATGAACAGAGGTCAAAGTATGACAGGAGGCTTAAAATAGTCATAGAAACTGCGAGAAAGCGATCGAAGTGATTCATCCTAAACATCGCGTTTTGATGAAAACATTTTAAATGTTCACAGCTTGTTGTCAGGACGGATTTTGTTCTATATTAATTGCGAGTTAAAGACGAGTTCGATTGAGATACAATTGATGTACACATTTTTTTAATTGATAACGATGGTTATAATATAGATGCTAACATTGGCAACGTAATTCATCGAAGTCAATGAGAAGTTTATCAATTTAATATACAGGGGGATGGATCGTCTTTTAAACTTTAGAAAACTGATGATTAAAAACAAAATATATCATCAATTCAATAATTACATCCATAAACTGAAACTTTCAAAAGCTGACTTCCGGACATAGCGTGATTCATTGTTTGGAACTTTAACGAACAACGGTGACGTATACATTTAAAGAGGGATTTATAGCGCAGACATGACTAATCAGGTGTGCACCACTTAACATTTAATTGATAAACTTCTCGGTGAATTCGATTTAGCAGCACATAATAAATTCACGTACAATATTAGTCCGGGAAATATTGAATATTCCGCGTGCGTTATTGTTTGCATTTGTCTTCCACGGTACATTATTGGAAAAACGCACACAATTAACTTCATTTCTTTCATACAGGTATTATATTTAATTAAATTCTCGTATATCTCGGATGGACGGTCATAGAACATTTTATAAAATATTCAAGCGGGTGAACTCTGGAAAAAGGTGTAAAATCGACTGATCATCGTATTCCACTTGTATAATTAATTATGAAGTCGAACTTTTCCGGTGGGGTCGGACTGAGAATTAAAATTCAGATCAGTGTTTGCGCGTTATTTAATGAACTCTCCTTTATCGTAACCATAGATATAAAAATTAAGTTTGCGTTGTATTAAGTTATATAATTATCGCGTTTCACGGGCGGATAATTATAACATTGAATATTTAAAAAAGAAAGCGTTGTTCGGAAAATTGGACTCTCAATACCTGCAGTATGAGTTTACTAGCATTTTACGTTCCACAATTTTAGCGTCGATTTTCGGAAATGCGCTTAGGTAGTAGGATTTTTGAAAGCGGTTGTATTACATTTTTTTAGTAGTTCGTGGATAACTTTTGATGGAAGTTTTAAATTACGAACTAAACATTTCCCGCTTAATGAAAAACAGGATGTTTACAAATTTTTGTATTCCCCGTTTGCAATGTTAACTTGAAGTCAAATTGCTAGTTGAATTAAAAAAACTTGCTGCAAATGGAGGACTAAACGCTTAACAAATGAAAGCCGAGTGCACAGAGCAGCAAACAATGCTACATATCTATAAGAACAGGTTTCAAAAGATTTTTTATACTTATTTTATACAATTAGTCTGTAATTAAATGAAAATTAAAGAACGCGTCGAACGGTAAGAGGAGACGTCTGTCGAATGAAAATTGAATATTCGAAGTGGCGAACAGTGCTATTTATATATGGATTTCCCAAAAGATTTTTCGTTCTTAATTTTCTTGTCTAAACGAATTGTATACGGAACTGAAAAGAAAATCCCACGAATGAGAGTAGAAGAGTCTGCCGAATGAAAATCGAATACGCAAAGCAGCGAACAGCGGTATCTACTCTTAGGATTTTCATAAGTCCGTATTTTTGTATTTTATTTCTTGTATTTAGATAAATTGTTTGCGTAATTGAATCGGGATCGGAAAATGAAAGTATGCCGCCTGAAAACCCAATATCTAAAGCACCGAGCAGCTTTATCCGCGTTTTTTCAAAAGATCGTTGCAAGGATTAAAAAAATTTTTTTCTTCATTATCAGCGCCGACGTAAATTGCACATGGAGTTGCAATAGACGTGTCGAATGGGAAACTCGACGCTTGTCGACTAAAAGCCGAATGAATAAAGCAGCGGTAGCGCCATCTACAAGCGGGATTTGCGAAAGATTTTTTTCCTTTTTTTCCTCGTTATTAGTCCGTACATACATTGTCCGCGAAGTTGAAATAGACGAGTTGGGCGGTAGAATCGACGCTTGCCGGATGAAAACGGAATGAATAAAGCAGCAAACGACGCCATCTACGAGTAGGATTTTCAAAAGGTCTTTTGTTTTTATTTTCGTTATTGGTCTCTAGATAAATTGAAGGCGGATTCTAACAAAGGACGCGTCGAACGGGAAGAGCGACGCCTGCGGGATGAAAACCGAATATACAAAGCGGCGTGCAGCGTCACCTACAATCCGGCGTAAATCTTAAGCCTGATATTACGAAACTTAAGATTTCGCCTTTAAAGGAGGATTTGCGCTGCTTGACGACCGATGGTTGCCCGGGGTATACGAGTGTTTTCTCGGAGATATCAACGCTGACGGGTAAATCGAGGATAATTATCCCGCAATTGCGCGACCGTGGAAACTTCTCGCATAATCAGAAGATGCTCCCTCGGTGTTATCCCACAAGTATTCCATCGGCTCGAAGAACCGTAACGAGGCACAGAAAACGTTTCCAAATAATAAAATTATAAAACGTATAAAAATATATGAAAATTTAGAATTATAAAATATATAAAAATATAAAATAGCAAAATTATTTTATTAGTGACTAAATAAAAAACGCTTTACCGATTGTCGGCAATTATCGAAAACATTGTAAACCGGTGTAATTTGTCCGTGCGGTGGAATAGTCCAGACCCAAGCGAACCCTTTATTTATATAGATATTTAAAAGAAAGCAATACCGAATTATCTTCGTTTCCCTCTTTCAATCCGTGGAGTCACACAGGATGACTCGATTAAACCTCCAAATTTTTGAATGCGGAAACTCAGTCTTGGATAGGCAAAAGTTTTTGCTGATGAGCGAACTTAGCGTTAGATGTAATTATGTGCGGTTCCAACTGCACGCTGTTCCAAAGTTTATTCTCACTTCTGGAACGCAAATGTGAGGTGATAAATCAACAGGAGCGTTATAAAACGAACAGAAAATACAATAGTGATACCGTTCCAACCGTATTTCAATCCTCGATTGAAACCTGCATTTGCTGTATCAAATCGCATAATTCTCGCGTGGCACTGATACATGGTAACGGTATAAAATTTATCGTAAAAGCGATCTTCGGAAAAAGGTGCGCAATCCAGTTATCGCTGTACTCTACCTGTGCTTTTATTTAGACGCGCGTGATGAGGATTCAGACCAGGCGCGATACAAATCGGGAAATCCTTTGGTATTGTTAATGCCACGTAATGGAAAAACATTGTACCGTGTACTACAGCAACGTGTCACTCCACCGTCAACCTATTCGAGAGGGGGAACTTCTATTATGTTTTTTTTTTCTTCCACGCCAGCCCTTAATCTACGCCCCCAACCCCTCGGGTACTATTTCGCGTTCCCGTTATTTTTCGAGCGAAATGTTTGGGAAAGTGCCGTGCAAACTTGCCACTTCGACGGCGTGAAAATAATCCCTCGGACAGCCGTAGGGCACGACTCCGGGGGTGAAAAAGGATTTTGATTCGCGAAATCCGAGGATTAAGAACGCGCGAATGCAACGGTACAGCGATCCAACGATGGCGTAGAATGTAAAGGTGATTCGGCTACAAACGTGTAAGAGGATTGCAACGTGGTGTTTTTCACTCGCCTTCCTTTTCTTTTTCTCGCGGCGAACGGCAGTTTCTGGAGAAAGGTTAGAAAAATAACGTAGCGGCCCTCGCGATTTTTCTCGCGGTTAACACTAGGTTTACGGGTGTTTATACGAGCATCTCTACGAGCACCCGTCAAATTGACGGGTAAACGAAAATACGCATTTTCTTTACAGAATCGATTTATTCAATTTAAGTCTGAATTAATTTACGATGCAAAATGGTTCAAATTAATGCTATGGTTTTTGCTACATTTCATTTCAAAATTTGAAATCCGTCAAATTGACGGGTCCCGTCAACCGACTGTTAAACACGTTTTCCATTAGTGAAAGAACACGTTTAAAGTTTAAATTGAGGCGACGGGTAGGTGTCATCAAATTGAGTTCAATGATTTGCAACGACAATATTTTTAAATGTTCTTGGAACGTCTGTCTTGGACATAGATAACCTTGAAATTTCAATATTTTGTCAGTGAAAAGAAGTTTTGCAAATCGTTCAATATTTACCCCCATAAAGGGAAGTATTCCGCCACGAGACAGTTATTCGAATCGTTTAAAACAGTAGATATTAAAGTGGCCACATTTAAAATAACATTTAGAATAGAGTAGAATTATTTGAATGATCGCGTGGACAGCAGATCCAGTAATGACTGATTTAATGGGATAAATGGCTAAATGCACAGCAGAATTATTTATCAGTCGCAAATCTAATATGATCCGTACATTTTTATTCATTATCTATCCCGAAAATGCCTTTTAAACGTGTTTCACTAATTTTTATTTGTTCGTGGTACTTACTCTAGTTTTTTTGTAAAAAAATACATAGTTGCATAAAATCTGCAGTGTAGTAAACTATACGTATATCAGGTGCAAAAGTTTGTCGCAGGTACACTTGATTCGCGAAAACTGAAAAAGATTTCGTAGACCAGTTGTACAGCGAAAACGTTTGAATTATCGCTTGGATTATTTCTACCTTTGTCGCAAACAATTTTTAATTTGTCATGTGTCTTGGCAACGTTTTTTCCAAGCTTCACAAAAAAATGTTGTAATATAACGTTGCTCTGTCGTGACTGAAGTCGTTAGCGCATATTTGCAAACTACGCGTTTACGCGATGACAAATAAAAATAATGAAAAATTTATTTTTTATTTAAAAGCTGAAAAAAAGGATACACTTCTAAAACCTTCTAAAGATCAAACATGATTCTGTTCAAGCCCCACTTGACCGTGTATTCCATGAAAAAATATACATGTCTTTAGACATCGACTGTCTAACTATTATTTAGCAGACTTTCTGTGTATTCGTTTTTTTACTTCAATTACACACTGACTAAGGATTACGAATATTGAAATTCTCATCGCTCGACCTTTATACTTGAATATTCTTGTCCTATTTTTCCGGCTGAAAAAAAGGAGCCTAATGTCGATAGCCTCAATGCTCGATCCGCGGTAACTGGAGCATGAAAATTTCGTTTTTCACGCTCGAAAACGCAGCTTCATTTTCGCGCGCGACCGAGAACGGTTTATTTATTCACGAACCTGTTCAAAATTAGTATCACGCGCCACCCAAATTATCGGAGGAAAATCGATTTCCGAACGCGACAGTGACTTCTCCTTTCAGTGCCGTGTGCTCAGTTATGCGAACCCCTGGCGCTCCGTTGAGATTTCCGTCCCCGTCATGCGGGGATTACCATTTTTAGGTGATATTTTTATTGAAGTATCGCTCCTCGTCAAATTCTATAAAACTCACCTCTTAAGTGTATTTTGGGACGTAGGTCAGAATTTATAAGTTAAAAGCCCCGCTCGCTTTTCGTTTCCGATATGGTGGCACGCAGTGAAATTGTAGGTTAGGACCCTGCCATATTTGATTTAACGCAATCTAAAAATCGCCAGAACAGTCACGTGATATTTAAAAAAGGCATTGCACTTTGATTCATTTTTTGCTAGAAGTAGGTATATGCCTTTTTGCATGAATAACTTATAGCAGTGGTTCTCAATCTTTTTAGGACCGCGACCCAAATTCCCTCCGAAAATCTATCGCGACCTACATGGTTTTACATTTACAGGATAAACAAGTAGTTCTAAAAAACCAAAATACTTATTAATTAATTTGTTTATTACTACAATAATAATAGGAATTGCATGACGGTTTCCGGGTAATTTTCGGGATTTATAATACTGTATACTTTATAGTTTATGTTTAAATAGTTTGAAAAACAAATTTTTTAGAATCTATATAATTAAAAAAACTTGTCGCGACTCACCAAAAATTGACTAAAGACCCACCAGTGGGTTGCGACCCACAGTTTGAGGAACGCTGACTTATAGAATCCACATCTCAATGACTACCAAACAGTGCGTCTTATTATTTTAGAACTTACTAAAAATCTAGAAGTTCGTTTTTATTTTTCAAAATGTTGATTGTATATTTGTTATATATTTATACGAAATATATAGTAGAAATAATCATTGACCTGTCATTGACCTTGTTGTTGATATTTTTTAAGTGGATATTGACACATACAACTCATTGGAGTTTCGAGATGTTCGAAAATGCGGGATATTCGAGAATACACTTAAAACGTTCCGTTGCGCGTCATTTTTGCCCGACTTTCTATTCAGTCGGCGTGTACCACCGATGGTCCATGTTGACGGGTTTATTATTTGCGCTAATTACTAATACTTAGATAATAAAAATTATATTCTTAACAAAACTCAGACGCAACGTACAAAATGCACTGCGGAACAAAAATAAATGACACGAATAAAAAATTCAGCGTGAGCCACCAAACCTATTAACAAATGAGTTTCTTACAATTCAAGAGCAGTGGAATTTCAATGATGTTCCCGCCATTATTTCTTAAGCCCGCACCACACGCATCAACTTGTACATACGTTTTGCTTGCGCAGAAAACATGTTGCGCGTGAACTGGAAACTGCAATTTCTAAAACTGCGCAAAAACTGAAAACGGAATCGAAAAATTGTCCAGGCAAGTAATTGCGCCCGAACGATCCCGTCCATATTTCTTTCTATTTTGCTCGCTCTTCCTCTATTGTTACTACGAGAACAGTGCCTGCTGATTTTTAAAAGAACTGTGTTTCGTGTATCAAAATTGGATGACACGAAACGGACTCCATTGAGAGTGGACTATATCCTGCAAACCAGTGTTATGCCTATAACTTGCAATGCTTCATCCGCGCGGGCAAAACATACGCGTTGCCGCGTGTAAACCAGGCTTTATAAATCGCAAATCCAAACGAACACTGGCACACGTGCAACCGAATGAAAACCGTACTCACATCTTGGGCGGAGAGGATTCTGGTAGCTGGCTGAATGGTTGCGCTTCCGGAGTGAGGACGATGATGCAAGGATTCGGCGGTATTGTTTCGGGAGCAGACACTCCTGTACCAAGGCAATCCACTAGAGCTGTCTCGTCTGCTCCGATACTTCCTCCACACGTGCCTGCAACACACGGGAAAAGCTTTTGTTTTTCCGCGAAAACTCGATGAATGCATGCTCCACGTCGAAATAATAAAGGAATTGGATTCTGGATTAAAAAGATCCAGCAGGTCTGTAAGATCAAATTCAAAGTAAAGGACGTAAATTAATTATAGATGAATGGGTACATGTACAAACTTTACGGTGTATGTACGTGCTTTTTACTAATATGTTGAATAGACTAGTTTTTTTTGTTTTACATGTTGTTATAAATTTTTGCAAAGATATGGATCAATAAAACCAAGCATTTATAGTATAACCGCTTGAACAAGAATTTACAATACTTGTAATGTTTATAATTCGTATGGATTGTATGTTTAATATTAATATTGCGTGCTTATAGATTTGCCACAATATCGTCTTTCTAATTAAGAAAATTTGATATTAAAGCTGGGGTTAACACACGAAAAGTATGAAGGTAAAGTTCTAGTACAAAAAGACAATAAACAAATTTTTGTGTACCACTTCACAATATTTATTATAACAGTTTCTAGATAAACATTTTGGAAACTCTATTTTGGGTGTAATTAATAATGATACGTACAATAAATTACTTCTGTCAATTTCAAATCGATATTCCGAATAGTTTTGAACATTTCTGCAATTTTGGATATTTCCCAAGAAATCCAACGATAAACATTTTTTTTTAAGTTAAAAAGTTAAAAAGTTTAAAAAAAATGTCGCAAGAATATGTAAAATTAAAAAACTGATATTTCAACAATTCCCGTTTAGCGAAAACATTGAACAGTTTTAACATTGAACGGGTGACATGTTTTTCATCTCCGATTTGCGGAGTTACCCAGTACACGTTATCATTGGTGTGCTAGACTCAACATGTTTATTTTATCACCCGGCTGTTTAATGAATCTCTACACTTTTAACTGCAAAACGCGTTTTTATTCATTGAAGCGACTAAAAACTCGTGCAAATTACGACATATTTTAATAAAGTACTCTAGTAGTAGAATATCTACCAGAAATGACATTTTTGCTAATGCGCACTGTTAAATATATAAATATATTCTTGTTCTTATTAGTTTCGTATTTGGAGTTATATTTTAATCTGGCTATCGTGGTTTTTATACATTATCCAAAACGTTTATCGCGGCACTTTTTATTTATAAAGGGTGTCCCATAAATAGTACCTACTCGTAGTACTCCTAGTAGTATTCCTCCATGGGATAATCCCAAGCAGGTTTTTCTCATCGAAAAAGTTCGAATCGTCTCGGTTAACGAGATACTTTTGAAAATCGAGAGCCAATCAGAGAGCTCGCGTTGAAGATCAAATGTGACAACGAAGTTCGATGATTGCCGGAGTCTACTGCTGCAACCTATTGTCGTGTATTGGAGCGAGTGTGTTGGTAATAAATAATCCCCTTCGGGAGACCTATAGAAAAGATTTCCTTACAAAAACTTTCTGCAAATATGGAGAATCCAAATGAGACCCAAAGTACAACTCTAGGATGGCTCGTTTACTCCTCTGCAAAGCGTTTACATTTCTGGAAACATATTGACCTGGGCGCGTGTTTCCCTCAAATCCGCACAATTCCAAATTCCTTGGGGATAATCAAACTTTCTTAGGAGAAACTCTGCCAGTAATTCGAGAGACTCTAACGAGGAACCATTCCTTTCGAGATAAAGTTCCATTCCGAAACGTTGCGGTTACTAAACACTACCTGACGCGGTGACCACTGTCGCGACACCGACGCAGCGACCAATGCGAGAAAACACTAAACGACGAGCAGAACACTGCGCTAATTTCTCTAACAAAGATTCAACCGTGAATAACCTTCCTCTACTTATTGCTTTATTGGGGATTAGCGTATCGATGCTAGTGAATCAGCGTTAGCGTATATCGGCGCAGTGAAGTGAACGTTATATACTGTCACCCTTGACTTTCGATAGTGCCGACAATTCACGATCAGATGTGCATTACGCTCTATGTACTCTGCCATCAATTAGATCGTACTTCGATGTTCGGGATCTGTACACTGACCCAGTGACCCAGTAACACGGGTGTTTCGAGCGGGTGAATTTTTAGACTGTTAGGTCAACTTTATTTCTAATCGTATGGTGTCTCATTCCCGACTATGTTTATACTCTCGTTCTTTCTGAAGTATTTTCCGTGGTCCTCCCGAAGGGGGGCATGTATTACCAAGACACTCCCTTAATAGGTTCCGACAACTTATCAGTAGACCTGGGCAAATACCGAATTTTTTTGGCGCATTTCATTTTTTTGGTGAGCTTCCCGATTGGATCCAGAATTTCATGAATATCTCGTTGAGTAAGATGAGTCGACCATTTTTGATAAGGAAAGATCTGGTTCGAATTGAGCCGGTTATCAGAGTTTAAACAGACTACCCCTATTTAAAACACCCTTTATAATAAGAATTGTGTGATGCGTAATATTTTCAGATTGAAGTTATATTTTAAAAAGTCTATATTTGTTTGATCGCTATCTCAATTATTTTCAACTCGTTCACAGTATCATATATCTTTTCTCACTTATTTCTGCTGTCTGCCAAAAATATAATAAAAAAGAATATTCCACGCGAAACAAATTTGATGAGACTTTCGTCATTTTTTCACGAAAAAAAACGGGGTCGTTATTAACTCCCCTGTAACTGTCGGTAGAAAACGTGTTCAGTTCGCCATTGCGAATTTAACGGCGTTTAATCACGAAACAAGGAAACCTGAAAACACAAGGAATAAGAAGAGAATTTCGCAGTCTCAAAGAACGATAATTCCTTTCTGCACTCCGGGCGAATGGAGGTCGAGGAAAATTGAAATAATTAAAAATGAATCGTTCGTTCCGAGCGCAGTTGACTTTTAATGAATGTGTAACGCCCCGACGTTTTAATTAGGAGTAATTTCAGCGAGCTGCGGCCATGCGAGATGGTTCCCCGCGTCAAACATTTCGCAACTTCGTACAATGGCGTGGCAATTAATTCAACGCGCAAAATCTCCGAATCGTCGAAAAGCCAGGCTGAACGCGTAGGTATATAATTTCGAACGTAAGTCCCGAGCTTCGGCGAGGGTGAGCAATAACGCGGACGGATTCGCGAATAGTTGAACACCCGGCGAATAAATTGTTCGTGTTCCTCCGAATGGTCCGGCATAATCCTCTCGCCCTCGCAGCATTTCCAGTAATAACGCAGGATTACTGCGCTTGCCCGGCTACAACGATATCGCGGAAATTTGAGAATTTTCTACGTTTAAACCGAGCGGCGAACAAAAGAGGGGTATCAATTGCTACGTATAAAGCTGGAATTAACGCGGTAACTGGACTTAGGCCGAAGTTAATTATCCGAGATCAAAAGATTCAGCGAAACGTGAATTTTATTTCCTCATCCGACTAATTCAATCGGCTAGGTCGCGCTGACCGAGGAGGGTGCTCTCAAAATTCTCCACGCGAAACCCCTTGGTGGTGAGAAAAAATAAAGGTATAGTCGTATCTCGTATATCACAATGAACGTAGGAGAATACATTTACCGTGAAAAAGTTGAGCAAACCGCGCGAGATGAGAATTCTGCATTAATATCGCGTTTCCGGCGTCCTGCAAACTTTGCAATGCGTTGTTTGTTCGAACGCCCACCGTGTGGATCATACGAAAGGTGATCGTTGCTCGACGGGAGAAAAAATAAGAAATCGAGAGAGTTTCTTGAAAATACGTAGACTATTTCAGCGACGTTGCTGATTTAGCGATAAATATTCGTCATAAATACTAACTAAAACTAGCGAAAAATGAGGGAAGTGTCGTTACGACAAGACAAAAAAACTCGAAGTCCGTGATACTCCGAATTTTCGCGAATTTATTCGACCAAAGTGACCTTCCAACCGAGAGGGAAGCTTTCAAAATTCTCGACGCGGAATCCCTTGGCGATGAAAAAAGCAGGAATACATCACAATCAACGTAGGAATATAAATTTTCCAGGGCAAAAGTTAAACGGGCCGTGAGAGGTATAAATTTTGCTTTAATTGCGCGTTTCCGACGTCGCGTAAACTTTTCAATTTACCATCCCGGGGTCACGCTGAGCCGGAAAGACTATCGATCAAGCTTGCGAGTTTACGCGACGGAGGTGTGTAACTGTCCACCGACTGTGCTTCGACAGTGATCGCGGCGTGTACATTGTGCGCGTTAGTTTAGTCTTTAATTGTCCCATTAATCAACGTCGAGCCTCTCGCTTTTTCGCCAAGGATACCATAGCTAACAATAAGTCCTCTCCTCGCGGATGTAACGCTGTTCCTGCGTGTACCGTTAAGTTATTCGCCGACTTAACGGTCCCCCGGTGTCCGTCTTTGGTCGGTTAGATTCGAGTTTCTGCTCTTTAATACAAATGCGTACGGAAATACCGTATCGAAAACTTGTCTCGTACGCTTAGAAACGATTTAGCGGAGTGAATTTATCGTTGCTCATGAATACGAATTAATGCGGGATTCCGTGCACGGTTTTGTTTGCGAGAAAGTTTTTCAAGAACGGGGAAGCTCGGAAAACTTTGTCGTATACAGGGTGTTTCAGTTAAAGTAAAGGTTCTGCACGTTTGTTCGGATTATTAGCTTTGTTTTTAAACTGAGTACCATGGGTTTTACGATTCTGTAAACATAAGTGGAGCACCTTCTATGTGCGTTCATGTTTGAAAATGGTATAAATAAAAGAGAACGTTTTTTAAGGAGATTTTTGCCAAAAGTTGCGGTGGAGATAAAAAGGAATATACATAAGCTTTATATTGCAGGAATGAAAATCTTATATCCTTTCTTGTGACATAAAACTTACCCCTATCTACTTTGATGGTACTTGAAATCGTTCCAAAAATTTCTATGGAGATGAAAATAAATATAAATATAAATACAGATACGCAAATCGTATCTTGAAAGAAGGAACAATCTTATATCTTTCTTATGATACAAAACTTGGCCGTGTTCGTTTTCATTGCTTTGTAAAGTTTTGAAAATATTCTTTATATCGTGACACAAACCTTTTATCTGGAAACAAATTATACTAAAACGAGGTCTCAGAAATAATGTACCGATGAAAATAACTGTGGACAACGCGCATATGTAAATAAAAATAAATCTTACGTGTTTCTCCTGAGCTTATCTGCAGAGGGTGCTTCTAAAATGGCATCGTAAAATTTTCAACAAGAATTTGACAGTTTAAAAGTAGGAAAAAGGATTTAATATACTGTTTTCACAATCTCAGCGTTGTCGAGATCCACCCACTTTAAGTTTTAGTATGAAGGTTGCTTGTCGTGATTTTGAACATCGTTCAACATATTTCATTCGACTAGAAATAAATGATTAATTTCAAGTATTTCCAGAAAGAAAAATTAGTGCATTATCTCCACATGTCTTCTATCCATCCGATTCGAGAAATAATTTCCTAATTGTAAGCCAAAATTCAAGCTATGTTACACTCAAATTTAACCCTTTGCACTCGTATTTATATTTGAGAGAAGGCTATAATATCGCCTGTGCGGCGACATACGAGTGGAAAGGGTTAAATCTTTTGTATCTTGGAAACAATTCAATTACTGATTCTGGTTTATTAAGATTTTTCCACATTTTATTTGCCAAAATAGGCCTGTCAATGTTCTGACACCACTTCATAAACATGAGGTATTTATTTGTATGCTACAAGATACTAAGTGCATTTTTTATATTTTCGGGAAACTAGTGACAAATATAAATCAGATGCACTTCAAAGGAAAGGAGAGTCTCGTGCTCCTTTACGACAAAAATCTTATCTATACACATGTCCATTTCTATAGAAATTTTTGAGAAATATTCTTAATGTCACGAGATTAGCCGCATAACGACCACGACGAACTTTCAATGTATACGCGTTACGTTTAAAAATGATGGAATACCAAGTTCCGTTGACGGGCGAGGTTTGAAGCCAAAGTTCGTGGCAATTTTTGAGCCGCATATTCTGAGGTAACTGTATTCATCTTACCTGACACCGAAAGCTATTCCCAGGGCGACGATCAACGGCAGCAGTGTCGAGATGCACGCTAGAAAAACTGTCTGTATATCTGAGAATCCCGCGAGTATACCTGTAACACATGCAGGCATTACTTCAAACTTACGTCGCTTTAAAGGCGAATGCTTTAACGTTACTTCGAAACTTTGTGGCAAAAGTTGGGGGAACGATTTATTCGACGGTGCTACGCAGTGAAGTAAAGAAATATTTGTGGAACGCTTTTACATTTTACCGAAGTTTATTTTACTTGGTAAAGTAACTCCGGTTACTTAATTAGAATCGTATAGGTCAGAGTAGCATTGGAACACTATTTTCCCCGGAGGCTTCAAAACTTGAAGCGAAACGTCGGGGTACCTATGTACCGGTGCAAATTTCTTGGTTCTTTGCACTTTTCTATTAATTGTCTTTGTTTGTTTTTCGCGGATTTTATATTGTTGACTGTATACGACCAGATAATAACGCCGAATAATTTTTATAGTTGTGATCTAGTTGATTGATGGCCGATGATTAAATTCAGTGTGTAAACGTTCTAACATGGCGGATTATAACGGTAATGCAATTTTAGTTTCTGACTCAAACAATTCAAAATAGGTTGATTCAGTGTGTAAAACTTAATTAGAATTGCAGTACATTTGAAATATAATAATACATATAGTATTGCTTAACGATACCTACTATAACGATATTTTGAATTGGAAATATTAAAGAATAATGGTTTTATAATCGTTGTGACACTGACATGAGAAAGAATGTAAACGTAAAAATTATTGATATTTACTATCTTACTTATTGTTAAGGACTTAAAAAACGTGTACGCGCACATCTCAGATAATTCTGTAAAAGCAAATATTTTTTTACAAAAGATAGGTTAAGAACGTAATGTTTTCTGCTGAGACAAGTCAGATTTTTTTACATGATTTCCGTATAAAATATTTGTATAAAATATATTTTGATACGCACTACTTATTTATCATATCGGTAATAATGTTCGTTTTCACTACCGCGCCGGTTTGCAAAATGGAATTTTTTCTTTGAAATATACGTCTACAAAATTTCATTTTCGTCACGTATCCTTCAATTACCCTTTCGGATATTTATAAAATAAGTTACTACATTGTTTGACGGGTTAATATCATTGAGAGACTACTTTACAGAGATTTATTATAGAAATTGAATTTCCAGTGGTATCATGGCCGCCCTGATATTACGCCATCAATCAAATTCACAATTCGTTTAAACTAACAAGACCGAGAAACATGTATCGACCCCGTGAGTGCGCATCGCGCACAAATTTTAACATATTCCCCAAAAAGTTATATCAATACGTTAAAACGAGAGTATTTTAAAAACAGAATCAATGCAAATCTGCCAACGTATGTATACGGAGAAACTCACGATCCACGATGTTCGACAAATTACGAGAATCGAATCGAGATTTTTAGGTTAAAAACCCCGCGTATTTCAAATTCCTGTTTGCGCCCACGAACGATGACTACCAAAACGCGACTGATTCCGAATTTTCTCGATAAATCTCCCGAAACTATGCGTTGCGCCACCTGAGAGTGAAAATCTGGCGAAAGATGAGTCGAATGAGTAACGCGAGGAAACCGTCGGGAAAGTTTCGGCCAGAGGAAGAGAAACGAGAGAACAGTTACTTCCGGAAGCTGGTGTCACTTTATAGAAAGTCCCCCTGCCTTTGGAGGAAAGACACGGAGAATTATCTCGACAGCGAGGAACGTCATCGCGCCTACGGTGCCATTCACCGCGGCGTTTCTCTACCGGGGGTTACGTTAGTCGAGATCGTCCTGAAAATTCGCGAAATGCGAGGACTTTACGTCCGGGAGCTGAAAAAGATGCTCGAGGCGGAAGCGGTAGGATGTTACTACGAGCCGACTCTGCCCTGGTTCTACGATTTGCATCGATTTCTCTATCCGTACTTGGATTACGAGGAGGCTGCGGAACTCCACGTTCGTATCGATAAATTCATAACGCCATTAGTATCGACAATGCTTAACGGGTTTTGCGCATCGAATGCTTTTGGGCGTAGTTTCCCGTTATGCGGTGGTATATCGTCGGTGGGATGGCTTCGCGAAATGGTTTTAACCGTTCGAGTGCCAAGCTATTTCTTCACGAAATTGCGGGATTACGCGGAAAATGGCATTCGGAAAGTTCATCGACGTCGATTCACCGATGGAGAATTCACGGATAGGTACGAGCAGCGAGCGTGGGTTTGAAGTTTCTTTGTAGGTGAATTATTTATAGAGTTTCTATCTAGGTAAATTAGTTTTCGTTGAATGTTCTCATCGGTGAATCGAAGGGAACGGAGTGAGCGAACATGAAGCCTTGTTTTTGGTCAATTTTACTTGCGATAGTATTTGGTTTAAAATAAGGTCAAGTACTACAGGGTTTCCCATAAATAGTGGTACTCCGCTAATGGCGAGATACCTGGGATAATTCCAAACAGGTTTTTCTTTATCGATAATATTGTATGCACTTTCGTTACGAGATATTAATCGAAAACGACGGCCAATCGGAAAAGAACGCACCAGTGCCGGTCATTGATTAGTGGGTAGACTACTCTGAGTGCACGCCAATAACCCCTCTAATTGGCTCCCGATTTTGATTAATAACTCGTTAACTAAGCCACTTGGAATATTTTCGATAAGGAGAAACCTGCTTTGAATTATCCCAGGTATCGCACCTTTAACGGGCCACCGCAATTTATGAGACATCCTGTACAACATACAATAAAAATAATGGAATCAATCTATTTACATAAAACCATGAAAAAATGAATGCATTTTGTATAAACATCCGTAGTCTGCCTATTAAAACAAAGTAAAACATTTTAATCCTTTATCAAGAGTCGCGCACGACGATATCGCGCGCGCCTAATATCGCGTTGAATCGCGATCGTGATCCTTGGCACTCGAACACTCGATTCCCCGAATCCTTTCCCGCGATAACGTTCGATACATTATACCGCGGAAACGTATTAAGGATAAAAGTCGAAGAGAATTTTGGACGATAATATACGATCGTTGGCATGGCTAGACTTTCGGAATAGCTCTTGGTCCTTTTTGGCGTGATGCCCGGTGTGTAAAAAGAGGGGGCGAGGCGATGGGGCATAAAACGCTAGCCATAAATACTCAGAAATAGATTCCATATTCCATAAAAATGTTCGCGTTATTATTCCTATCCAGTGAATATTTACGGTACGTAGTTAAACTCGCGAATCTTCCGCGCGTTTTCGCAGAACGTCGGACGGTGGATCGCGGAATGCGAGGAGGCGGGGGGGAAGAATCTTCCTCGAATTAATTCCGCTCATTGCCGCGCCGAATGGCCGACGTCCGACAGCGATAGTTTCGATGGTTATATCGACGATTTCTCGCCACCTAATCGAGGTTACGGGTTTCTTAATACCGCCGATCCTTCCATGGTTCCGTTGTCAGGGGTCGGGGACTGTTCTCGAACCTGTCCTCGATCTTCCTCGAGGATCACTCGGAAAAGGATGGATAGGGACAAATTTTTGTCCTGCCACGCCTGTCGCGCGAGCAGCGCTTCGAGTTGCCGATGGATCGATCATGGTCGAAAGTTCGATCGTCGGGGAAGCGAGATCAGCTGCGAATTGTCGGGGAAACGGGAGACGGATGAATTTTGCGAAAAGGTAAATTTGTATTAAATTCTCGTATGATTTTTGTTGGTAGTATTCAGTAAATATTCTCTTAGGAACTAATCATGTTGATGAAATTCTTGAATGGTACTTTATTAATAAATTTATTTGGTCTGATTACTTATTTTATTTCATCAACATTAATATGATCAGGAAATTTTGGTCAGAGGTAACAAAAAAATGTTTCGTTAATGATTTACGGTACTCGGGCTGGTGCGAGTAACATAAATAAAATAATTCGTGGAATACGTGATGAAAATGCTAGGAAATACTGTTTATTGTTTGAAAAAAAAGAAAAAATAAGTAAACGCCTACACGTATGCTGCAAACAATAACCGTTATTGCCGTCCAAATTGATATTGGATACTGGATACGAAAATAATGAAAACGCGTCCCACTATAAACAGTCGAACAAACTAATATCCCGATATTAAATTGTTTAGAGAAACTGGGATTACTTTGTGTTACAAAAAATATTAATTTGAAATCAACCCTGACTCCAATTTAATTTTGGTTAATGACCCCGAGTATTATATATTTCACAAACTGTTTTTATATCTTCTAGAACGAAGTGAGTACAATTTGAATGCAACCTTTGATATTCTTTTAATCAAATTTTTTATTTTGATTATCAAATCTTATATTCTACGTTTTTAAACACTGCGTGATTATAATTGAATTCATATCATTTAAAATATGTCCTGACTAAATCAAATTTTGGTATAAAATGTACCCAGTTGGCGTTTTAAATTTCTATTACAAACTCAAATATTCCAACTTCTTCTAAAATACATAAAACTATATTTCTACAAAGATTCGGAGTCATGGTTAAAAAACTGTTCGCGGTACGCGTAAAATTAAAAATTGAAAACTTGAAGACTAAGACTCTTCCAGCATTAAAACCATTCATTTTCTCCAAAATCAATTTCTATTTATTGCCTTCCGCGCAAGGTATCGATGGATCGTCCATCGTCCAAGGAAAGCTCTCGTCGAACCGACTGCGACCAATTTGAAAACTTTTTAAAGAAAATTGCGGGACTTTTGAGGAGCATCGACAAAAAATGTGCAGTTAGAGCGCAAGCGGAAATTCAAAGAATCTTGACGAATCTCGCGGCTGAATCATCTGTAAGTACCGTAAACTTTGCTTCAGAAAAGTTTCGTATTCATTCGACCCTGTCTCTTTTTTTCCCTCTCTGTCTCTCTCCCTCTCTTTCTTTTTCCCCTTTTTTTAAGAACAAGAAAGAAGGAACGTTTGAGAAAGCATCTTCGTTAAGAGCGCCGGTGCTTCAAAGAGAATGTCCGAATCAGCAACGTGTCTATTCATCGATCCTAAAAGGATCTGGCAGATAAATGGAGGAGGTGTTCACGCACGTTCTGCATTTGCCATATAAAAGTTTAGCGATCGAAAACTGTTACCGTCGACTCGGAGATTGCCCAGATTCGAGATTACGAAGAAAGCCGAATAACCCATTGGTCGAAAATTTTCTCGTTTAAATGGATGGCACGGTCTTGAGATAGAAAATCCGCGAGCAATTTTTCGATCTCGCCCAGTATACGGAAATATTATTGTAAGCTAACTGGTGAAAACTTCTTAACAGAATGCGCAATGTCTATTGTCACTATCGCGAGGGCGGAAATTGAGAGACGAGTAACGTCCTTGGAAGTAGAAAATATTCAATAAACATTCTTGTCAATTGTTTAAAATTACCTTTCAGGGATATGAATTTTCGGATTTAATAGATATTTTTTGCTAGGTATTTTGCAAACGGTAGACATACGTCAAATTAGTACTTTACCATGTTCACCTAACAGATCTGTTAAATAAAATAATCTTGACTGTATATTACCAAAAAGATATGTGTGTGAAAAATTTCAAATGTTGTGGTCGATATTTAAAAAGTATTCGACATATGTGGTATTAGTATCTCTAAATAAAGTCTAATTAAGGTTCATAAAACACGAGTATGATGCTCGTGCACGCGCAAGTGTATTTTTATACGTAAAAATTGCATTAGAATTTTTTGTTGATGAATACGTACAACTTCGTTATTTTTTGGACGGTATTAATAAAGTTGTAATAAATTTTGAAATGAAAAATATATTTACTGAATATTGTTACAACTATATTTCTCTCGACATCTTTCCTTAATATTATATTTAAGAAATGTTAAAAAGACATAAGTATTCAATAGTTTCTGTCACCAGGTTTCGAAGCTCGACTTTACCATTTTCTCGAGAAAAGATGTTTACTACATATTAACAAGCTATTCGAACTAATAGCAGTATTTTACCATTTCTTCATAAAAAATCTATCAGATCAAATATTCCCCACTGAATATTATAAAAAAAGTATTTATGTTAAAAAATTTCCACCATATCCACTTCGTGTATTAAATAATTACGAACCGTTTACTAGCGGTCTAATATAACACTCCTCATACGTTACGTCGACGTACGTAGGGACTAACAATTTTCAATATTATTCTAATATCAGTACTTTAAATGAGCATCTAATTGAACATAATCCAGGTTTGTATACTTAAGTTTGACAGAATTGCTCGTGTACACATCATGTACATGTGTATATGCTATATATTTACATGCATGTGAACAAAGTTGGGCAAGAGAGGGATGAAATAAATAATTGCACAATATTCTATGCAACGAGTACCAATTACTCATTGTCCCTTTTGCGCGCCAAAGGTGCGTGCTCGGTAAATATTTGAGATAGTCAAACCCGGCAGTAAAAAGGTTGCGATCAGGGACCGAATTTCAGTCGTATATCATGGTAGGCGAGCGTGGATAGTATCGATCCAACTTTGGTAGACCGCAGGATTGCGATTAGTATTCCGGTAGTATCGCGGCCGGGCGGTCAGACCAGGACGAAGATGGGAAGATTTGCTCCGGCAGAGCGAAGGATACGTGATACGTAGACTGTTCGCCGATAGCGGGTTATCCTTTGATCGAAATCGAGTGCGGAAACAACGTACAAGACGCGCAATTAGAGCCCGGATTAAGTGGAATGTACGGAAAGGCTAAAGATAATTGCGTTAATCCTTAACATGTCTTCCGGTGAGCCGAGAATCGTCATGTTCATTAACTGGGTCTTATTTGGCGATTCATCCCCAAATTCATCCCCAAATTTCTGTAATTGCGTAGAAACGTGTTTTCACTCTCGAGATATTGTCGTTCAAAGTTTTTAATTCCTGTTCTTCCGACTCGCCTTCGGTTGAATTGCATTATATTTGTTTGATATAGGTATTTTATTTGCGTCTATTGGTTTCTGATAAATACGTAAACCGTACTTTCTACAGATCGATTCAAAATTTCGTTGACCAAAGCGCAACCAACATTTTTGATAAGGAAGAACTTACTTACAAATATCTCAGGTATCGTGACTTTCACGTAATGCTACCAATTATGGGGCACCTTGTATAATCAGTGCTGTTTATTTACCTGAAACTATCTGAAAGACGGGTTTAGAGAGACTTAGAGCACTCGAATGTTCTTCGTTTCAACTTGCGTATCTACGCATTATATGCATATTACGTTTTTTTGTTATCTAAAAATGACTGATTCTAGTCTCGTACTGTCCTTCTCCCGGATCACGATACACCGACAATACATCTTCTCACAATACGCTATAACGGTTCAGTAATAATTTACTTGTTATAAAACAGGCACAAACCAAATTTGAATTTATTTTATCTACCGATGACTCAACTAATTGCATTTACGACTCTTCGTTCCGTCTATCACCCCAATTATCGTCAACAATCGAAACGGTCGGGAAGAACATTTATTAAACGAGAGAACGAAACGATGTAAACATTAAACGGAAGGGCTTAACGGTCGATGAGTCTAATTTCGTTCTTAGCGGATAATAAAAATTGCCGTAAGTCTTAAAATCCCCGGATACCGCGTCGGGATATCGAAGAAGCCGTACGAACAGCCACCATTTAGATCAATTACAGAAATCCTCTTCGATGACCGACGAAACGGGATTTCCATGTCCCGGGCAAGAGACGTTCGACCTCTGATCTCACGATCCGCTCGAACGAGGACGATAAATAAGCTTAAGGTCGAAAGGGAGTCGTCGAAATCTCCGCTATACGGAAACTGGCCGTATCGCGATAATAAAAAATTTGCAAAATGTAACTTCGTCGATGTAGCCGATTCGGCATTATCAAAACGCGGGCTCTTCGACGTACGAATTTTGAGCTTCCGGGAACCGAAGGCACGAATGAACAGGTGCTAAGGGGTTTAACGGACGTTATTGACCCTTTTGCGCGTAGAACTAATTGGGAATATTGGTGAAACCAAGCTATTTTCAACGAGAGTACCATAATGTAGGTGCATTAGATCAGCCTTTGAGTATCAACCCTTTACGAGATCCTATATTCTGATAGCTAACCTCTATCGTACTTTGCCGTAGCGAAGTTTCCCGTTGAAGCTGAACTTTGAGTTACGATAATGCTATGCCGTCGGCAAAAATCGTAATCGATCATCGATTTGTATTGCCACGTCCCGCGTCGAGCCGGGTTTATACGAATTTTTCTGCAAGCCACGCATATTGGTGAGGGGCCTCGTTGGCGGATTAATTATTTGTGTTAATAAAGTCTATTTTACAATGCAAGCTGTATGTAAAAGAACTTTATAATTTCGATTGATCATAGAGAATTGGTGAAGCAATTGGAAATTTACAAGATGCATCTTAAAGTATTTCTTCAAGCACATTGAAATTACGAACGATTAATATTTGTTGCATCGGACCACACTTTAAAGTATGCTCTATCTTATTTTACATCATAATTGTAAGTTTCGTATCTCATTTTATCTTATTTCTTTATTTAAGTTGTTTCATAAATTTCTCATGATCAATCGCACTGGTAGAGTTCTAGTACGTGCATTCTGTAGGGATTAAAAACATTATTAACATAAAATTTAAATAATTGCGTCCAACGTGTATCGAAGCAAAATCAAATGACACGAATGGAAAATCGAACGTGCGTCATCGCTGGAACAACCAACGCGGAAAGTGTCAAATACCCAGTGGTTTGTTCGTTCGAACCGTTGGTGACATCGGGAAGTAGGTACGTACGACGCCGGTGAGACACGGCGATGGAGGTAGAGAAACAGAAATGAATAAATTAAATCCCTAGTGGGATTATAAATATATCAAGAGATATGGTCTTGTCTCGGGCCAAGTACAAGCGCGCGAAAACTTGATTATAATATTGCATGAACGATTAATATTTTGTATTAGAATTATATGGAAAATTATGCAAATATTCAACGCGAGAATAGGATGATTGAAATATTCAATAGCAGATACTTTTGCGGGCATTGGTAAATATACTTTTCATCTTCAAAACTCGTTACGAAAGTCTTGTAAATATTTAAAGCTGTACACATATTTCAAGGAAATAAATAAGTAAACACGGTTGAATAATATTATACGTGCAATTACATAATTATAGAAACGTATGAAGTTTAAATTGGAGTGGTATGTTCAACTGGTTTTAAATCCGAGAAAGTGGGGCCAAAAAAATATTCCTTGTGTCTTTTTGATCATAACGGTATGGTATGAATCTGGGAAACTTATGCAATTTAGCAATCAAAAAGATATGGGACCGAAAAATATTTAAATAACCCCTTAATTTTCTTTATCCCTGCTTAAATAAATGAAATTCAATATCAAAGAACACTTGTATCCTGATTAGTACGAACGCGGAAGGCTCCACAGTGCCATAATTTTATTGATTACATATATAACGTTCTTTGTTTATCATGTAGACCGTTTATTTGAAAAGTGGTGCAAGCATATTTTTTTTCTCAGCTTTTTTGTCGTTTTACACTAAATTAATCACAAATTATGTGATATCACATTTTTTTAAAACGGACTTACACCACTTTCAAAATAAACGGTCCATATCATATTTACCGTTGTCCTGTATCACTACGATTTTCAGCCCCCAAAAACACTCCGTCCCGCATTTTGAGAACTTAATACTTCAAAACTGATCTCCATTAAATTTACAAGGTTCCTTAATTCATCGCTATACCCCAACTTTTGCATTCCGCCTGGCATTCCGAGTTCTCTTATTACTTACTGTGATCGAGCTCATCGTGTTCCACCAGATATCCCGTCGCGTTGTAGATGTGATGGTCGGGCTTAGCAGTGCTCGTAACCGCAGCTCCACCCGTTACTGTCGTGGACGGATTAGTCGGAATTGCTGTCCCAGCACTAATCGCGGCTGCGACCGCGGTAGGTGGTGACGAGGATATCGTCGATGTGAGATTCATCGTGCTCGCCGGGTTATCCACTTTCGTTGCGTTCAGATTACTCGCCATCTTCGCTCCCGGGCACCCTTATGCTCCGTTCACCGGTACCCCGAGAAGATTCACCGGAACATTCGCGACTTCGGCGAAGATGAGTTACAAAAACCTCGAACTTGTGCGACGGCACTGGTTTCCCGGACACCGATTTTACAAATACACCGAAGGAAATATTGTTCGCGTGCGGGGTTTCAACCTGTTATTTTGCAATAACCCCGATCGATTGAAATTTAATCTCCGTCGCGGGAACTCCTCTCTCCCGCGTAACGTTCACTCTTTTCACCGGAGATATTCTTGATGAATTCGGAGGGACGCGAAATACGGCTTCCGATTGGGTTATGGATGCGTTCAACGTGGATCGTGCACTCTGCGCTTTGCATCTCTTCCGACACTCGACGTTGAGTTACATCGAAAGATACTGGGCAACGAAGTAGATTAATTTACCGACCTCGCGTTAAAGACGATGCAAATGATCCACTGAATTAGATTAATCCGATTATTATTTTCCGATGATAATCATCTATTAAACTCAACTAGATCGGACCAGCTAGCGTCGTATCGAACCGACACGACCACCTGTCCACTGATGTACGCGCGTACGCGAATGCGTATAAAAGTACTCCGGAGAGAAGTTTTTCATCGAACGTCTCGATAGAAACGTTTCCGTATCCTAGTTCGTTTTTCCGTTAAAGGAAAATTCCGGATAAGATGGAAACCACTCGGATTCGATGAGCCAAGTATTTATCGATTCTGGTTTCGGGGCAGAATGAGGGAACTCTTCATAATTCTTGGCTGACTGGTTTCATTCTCACGCCCCTGGCGAGCGACGTCGAAGGACTGGATTAAAGGCGGAGGGAAGAAGCAATACTTGTAAGGGATGAAAATCTTGTTTGCTCGTCTCTATTTCGCGGCTTCTCTCCTTCTAACCATCGCTCTGCTTCTCGGTTCAATTTCACCGGCGTAGAAGACGATCCTCGTGCTGTTTATTAGCGGCCAAGCGAGTGTCATTCTCTCGCTCATTCTCGTCCGGTTCCCTCCCCGGGGAATGGTTTCTGCGACAGAAAAAGAGAAAAAAGGACTTTACGGATTATCCAAGTAATTTCATTTCGCGGGGCAAGATTTGTAGGCCAGGTTCTAAAATTGCTTAGGGGAGTGCGGACGAAGTTTACGATACCTAAATATTACGGTTAGTCCCATGACAGCAGAATTTTTTCGAAAAGACTTTCGTGAAAATGAAAATAAATAAAGACAAGTTTCGCGGGTTACAAGTTTCGAGCTCGCGCGCATTTAATTTGTTTTGCAAGGAAGTTTTACGAAAGATGCGAGGACTATGGACTAACTACCTAGGACTAACTACCCTGAGTTTTTTAAATTAGCTAAATTTAAATACAAATAAGCTTCGCTGTATTGCGATTAACCGTCTTTATTTACTTTTATTTTTGCCAAGGCTGTGGAAAATATTCTAGAATCGCGCAAGTGCTGGGAATTTTTAAATATCCACACTCGACCGGGTTTAAATATGAATAACTTTTAAGGCGGTAGATTATATTATTATTATCCGTATTTATTTTCATTGAAAGAAAAGTTTTGGAAAAAATTTCAATACTACGCAAGTATTGGAAATTTTTAACTATCTCGAACAAGCCAAAGCTTAAACATAGGTAAACTTTATAAATAGAAACTAGCTTATATGTTACGAGGCTTATTTATACTGCTAAATATATTTATTGTCATTTTTAGAAAAGTTCGGAATAAAAGTTTTTGCTATGCGCGAATATTGGGAAGTTATAACTACCTCGCATTTGGTGAAGCTTAAATATAAATAAGTTTTATGACAAAAGATTATATCATTGTTATCTGTATAGATTTTCGTATCCAGAAACGTTTTGGACAAGATTTTAATAGCACGCAAGTATTGAAACCGTTTAACTATCTCAAACTTAGTTGAGCTTAAATATAAATTAACTTTACAATTGCAAATAAGCTTTGCGCGAATAAACTGTATTATTATCTACAAAATAATCTACATTTACAAAAAATGCAGGAAAAATTCTATCCCGATATTAGCCGGAATTTCTGGCTATAATAAACTTAACCCAGTTTCGCTCGCATCTCTTGGCGAACAAAATTCCGAGGTCGTCGTTTAAAGTTTAAAAATACTTCGCCAACAATTGCCCCGATACGAAAATTACTGACTGCTAGACAACTCGCGCGTAAACTTTTACCGTGATTAAGAGCGATGGGAAACTCAACAGCGGCGCCTCCAACCATGATAATTTTATTAACGCGTCATGTATTTTCACACAATTCGTACGTACAATATCCACTAAAAATGGAGACCCGAAATTTTTACTACCGCCAGTACGTTCGCTTGTCAGTGTAATTTATCCGTCCTATCTTTTGTTACTCTCGTTTCTCTCCCAGTCATGACGTCACACGTTGACAACTACGCGGTATACGTTCCTCTCTTTTCTTTGGACTGTCCGTCCCGTTCGCACTATCCAGGCACACGGACGAGGACAGGGCCCAATGTGTACAAAGTAGTTTCATGCGTACAGAGGTCATCGGTGAGGCCGCTCTGAGTGCGAGAGTGATACCCCGAAGGAAAGAGAGAGAGGGACCCCAGTAAATTCACGCGGTGTCCAACGTTATTCATAACGATCACGTTACAGATACTAGATTGAACTGCCGAACTCGCGAAGTTAGGATACTCTGTCAAAAATATGTGAAAACAACAGTTCAAAGACCTTTAGTTCACCTTTGGTTTCTACATATATACGGAGCGCGGCGGCGCCAAGGAGTTCAGTCCGGCTGAAACACTCGGTGGGGTCAGAGCTTCAACTCCAGCTCCAGCTCTCTGTTTTCGTCGAAGATTGGTGACTGCTGGTAAGTGACCACTGGTCACGTTCGTGGTCAGTGGTCAAAAAAACATAGATTTTTGTCTAACGTTTGATGGTTTCTAGTTATCATTTATTTCAATTTTAATATCAATTGAGTTTTCCAATTTCCTTCGCATTTTGGTCTGATCTCAAAATTGGCTGTGAGATTCGAACATTCCTCTGCATTTTTTTCGTTTGGTTTTGTCATTTCGTCATCGATTCGACATTTAATTTGCCGTGGTACAGGCCTGTACTTCTTAATCTCCATTGATGCGTTTAAGTTATTTATTTCCATTTTAACTGTGTTACAGTCTACTGTCAATTTCATTCCCGTATGTCTAGACTTTAATGGTTTAGAATTTTCAGACAGAAGAAAGAAGAGAGAAGAAAGTATCGTTGATAAATTGAGTTAAGTTATCAATAAGAACACATATTGAAAGAGAGTTCGGAATGCGTCTGCATGTATGTACTTATAATCAATCGTGAAGGATTTATAATTTATCGTGTGCGTTTGAATGACTTGGCGATAAGCAGACGATTTGGATATTTTAAATTTCAGTTCTGTGCGACAATCTTCTATTGTCGCTTTGTGTTTTTTATTTCCCTCTTTCCCGATTGTTATTACTTGCACGTGACAATTTGGCCTAAGGGAAGTACATATGTGGCAGTAGCGCGTACTTGTCTCGGATACCCAATTTGGGTCTGCCCCGAGTTAGGAGTACTGGAGGGGGTCGTAAGTCTAGTCCTGTACGGTTAGACAGGTGCTCGTTGGGGTTCTTTATGAAAGGGTCTTTGTAATCCGGGTTCTCCACTATCTATAAATTAGCACACGTGTGACGCGGGTCCCTTTTGCTCTTCTGGCCGGGGCATGTGAAAATCGCGGATAAGTAATGCTTTTGGACTTTAAATTCTCCCCAAATATCTTCGCGTCGCATTTCATCTTCTGTTTGTCGCTTGGTTAAGTTATTAATAAGAAATAAGTGTACAAGGAAAATCCACGTGCGCTCAACGCGTCTATCTCCCTTCAGGTCTCGAGTAGCAACAACCTCCACGTGGTGAGACCTGGGCCGATAATATTTTCGTTTACTGTACACAAATATTATCGGACGAATATATTCTTACTTGTTTCTCCGTTACTTTTCGGTAAAATAATATTATTCACATTTTTGTTATATCAACAATACTATTGGGCGAGTAGGCTCGAAAATGCGCATCACAACTTGATGTATATCGTTATAATATTGTTACGACCGCGCTTTGAGGCGCGACGTAAATTAGGCATTTTATAAAAGAAACGTTTATTAACGGAACACTCGGAAGACAATCGCTCGTCACTACAGCTCGAATACATCCAACTATTTATCACATGGATTTTGGCGCCAGGTAAAAAACAACAGCCAGTCTGCAATGCTGAACGCCAGGGAGGCAATGCTATTCGTAACAATATGTTTGGTTTATAACTGATTATTTCTATATAGTTGGAATAGGTTGTCACACAATATTTGTATGTATTACTTCAATTTCATTAAATGCACGCCTTATTTCAGAATTCATTTTATCTTCATTTTAGTTGAATCCTTTCAATTTGTCAGTATATTTTTAAGTCAATGATAAGAATATATACATTTAGTAGTTGCCAGCTTTGTTGTAGCTTCGTTGCTTGCTTTGTTGTCAGCTTTCCAGTTAACTTTTCAACTTGTCAAATTAACTTACGAACGAACGGTAAGATAAATGTAGGGTTTTGAGCTAAAGCTATAAACTACAATAATTTACGCTTTAAAAATTTGGAGTTACGTGCGTTTAAAATTGCCTCTCCTCCTTTTGCTTTATGCTTTTATACATAACGAGATATATCTTAATCTAACCCGAAAAGTTGAAATTGCTCGTATCCATATGTAAACGCTTTCGCAAATACGTGCTAACATAACTGCGGGCTGTCGCGATGTGTTATAATCGTAGAAGTATCCTCGAGGCAACCGCAGTGCAGTTGCAACTTCGGTGCATCGTGCCAATTAATGCGGAGGCGTGTTCGAATTACCAATGATTCGCACTAACCATATTCCGAGGTCAATGGCCAAGTTTATGAATTAAAGAATAGGAACGAAAGACGAATTACAATTCGAGGCACCGTGCTAGTTAGCGATATTTCATTTCGGCAGCCATGAATACCAAACGGCGCACTGGAATTCTCCGAGTTTTCTCCTTTTTTTTTTACTATTTGCAATGTTTTAATCATGGAAGGTACACGAGGGTACCTGGGAGAAATATGAAAAAAATTTTAATCCAAACACTCGGACCTCTTCGCCCGTCCGTTCTTCGCTTCCTTCTTCGTTTTCCTTTTTGTTTCGCTACCGTTGTACGGACCGCCAGGCTATTGCGCGCGGATTTCCACCGGCTATCCTCTGACGTATATGTAACTGCATTACCAACTTACATTTATGAACAGTTAGTTTCGTGCTCGGAAAAGTGTTAGCCGAACAATGGGGCTGCGTTAACTACGGGCCAAGTTTAATTATCGACCACATTCGCGTGGCGATGCAATAATGTTACTGCGGACCACTCTACCTTGAAATTGGCTACCTGTGGCTGCCTTGAAATTCAAACTCGATCCATCACTGATCGGTAACGTTCGATTTGGATGTCGTATCGTTCGCGGGAAATCGGAAAATTAGTCGTATCTTCAAAATGCAATTTTGGCGCGTGCCGTTGTGGATGTTCTTGCCTCATAACTTTGACTCTCCCTCACACGCGAGCAATTCAACAATGTATCGTTTAATATACGTACGCGCGCTCAATTTATATAAAACACGTATTGATTAAAATGTTTCTTTCTCTATGATCTGCCCGCTAATTGATACAAAAATCACTTGGATTAATTGGGCTATAACTACTGCAAATCAAAGTGTGTTATATATTTTTAAATAATTGTTGAGATTAATTAATTTAAACTGTATTTCGAATACTCACGCAGATTAAAAGCGTGGATTTATAATTGCGACTCATCGAAGCTTATATATAAATAAATGTACTCGCGTGGAGGTTTCAGGATACGCGTTGAAAAGCTCAAATAAAGCACTGACGCGAACACTGATGATAGGGGATGAGAAAGGGAGAGAATTCGTACGAAAAGAGACATACAGACGGGGAGAGAGAGAAGTTTAGAGATGATCGTAGTAGGGGAGCAGCCATAACGGGACATTAAGCAGAGAAGAAAGTGGAAGAGAGAGAGGGGGAGAGAGAGAGAGAGAGAGAGAGAGAGAGAGAGAGAGAGAGAGAGAGAGAGAGAGAGGATCAAAAACACGGCATGGGGATGCAGGGATGAAAGTTAAAGGGGGGGTTGGATGAGAGATGGTGGAGATGATGAACCGACGTTAAATGACCGGGAAAAAGATTTCTCCCGTGTATGGCACTCTTAACAACGATAATGACCGTCGTGACGGAAAAGTGTGCGCGGAGCGAGACAAGCGATAAACCGCAAAGCGGTTACGCGTACAGATATTAATTTAACCCTCTCGTAGCTGGGAAAAATATATTTTTCTATCTTTGATCATCGCGGGAAGCTGTTGCGGATTATCGCCGATGGTTGTTTCTGTATTACTTTAATCTTGAGCTTTAAAATTGAGTCTTTCACCGTGAAATAGGTAACGAAATCGTAGGTGTTTTACGAAGCTTTTGTGTGGACCGTCGGGTATAAATCGAAAGCTTGTAAAGGCATTGAAAGGTTAAAATCCGTCCAACGGAGAACTGTATTTTATGCAGGTAATTAGTTTTACGCAATATATTTTTTAGCGGCGATTTGCGTTTTCCGTTTCATGAATTTTTATTTTTGCATACGAAAAATTGAAACAGATTGATTTCACGTTGTATAAAGAGGAACGAAACACTGAAAACAAAGTCACGGAAGTTACAACCAAATATGAAAGTTAAATTTGAGTTAAATATACAAATTTGTTTACCCCAATATATTGCACTGCGCTGTTAAACATTCTGGAAAGAGTTTTTTTATTATCATCAACGCGTAAACGAAAAGTAATGTTCATTAGACTATGTTACCTTTGATGTAACGTATAAAAGTATATTACTTCGATTAACATGAGAATGAGAGATTACCTCTACAAGCAAATTAGTTTGTAAAACATTATATTATATTGTTTTATTACAAAATTCATCTAAATTTTTGCCCGAAGGCAACCGGATGCAACGGAGGGTTAATGCTCGACTCAAACAGTTTATTAATGATTGGCCTGTAGCATGAATTAATCAAGCAAATGAAGAAACATGATAGACTTGCCGAAATTAAAAGACAAAATTGGAGAAATTTGATAAAAGATATCGATATTAGAACAGCGAGGCACTTGCTGACAGCAGATAAGGGAATAATATTGTCGAAGGATAAATTTATTAAACCAGAATTGTCACTTTCAACCAACAATTCTCGAATGGGACCTCTGAAAATCATATTTGTACACAAAATCGTTCTCGTAATTTAAATAATTCTCATCGGAATTTTTCAGATTGATTTGGGAATTGCAAAAAAATTGCCACAGCGGGAATCCAGCAGTGTCTGATCGATGATATGTACATCTACTTGCCAGTGTCACCAAACGTTAAACGAACTAACTTTCGTTATTCTGTGCAGGTTCATTTTCCTTATCGAATATGATTTTTACGTGACGATTTTAAGTGCGAATACTGACGATTATATACAGAGTGTATAGAAATTACAGATATATTCACACTTTACAAGTGGGTAGAATTCACGGAGAGAAAGAAACGAGTTTAAATAACATATGCTCGGAAGATAACCGTTTGAGACACGTTCAGTTTTATTTTGTAGGAATAAAAAAGTGTAGATGGTTTGTAATATTCCGCGTCTGAAAATAAAAGAAGCAACGCATTTTCTTTCAGTACCACGTAAAATACTCCCTTTTTCCTGACCTCAATTATTTTACACGCCGAATAACGAACAGAACCGATTTATATAAAAGAAAGGTATCTTGGAACTTAAAGAAGAAGTGCAACTGTGCTTATTGAAATATATCGGAATGTCACCGAAAAAATACGATCGTTGAAACTTTTTTCGCAACTCCCAAATGTATAATTCATCTGAAACAATTCTGATTTGAATTATCTAAATTAAGAGAATGTTTTTGGGTACAAAGATAATTTTAACAATCGAGGCTAGAAAAAATGAATATTATTCGAGATACTTAAAGAAAATCTGTTGCGTGGTGTGTCTTTTATTCTCTAACACGGAATATTATAAACCATGAACATGAAACGTTTAACTTCCCAGCGTACGTTTATTGAAACTCATTTGTTTCATTCCAAAATTATTCGTTAAAAGCAACAACGGCGGTTCAAAAAACTTAACAATCAATAATATCATTCGCCGTTAGCAATTTTCTCGCCGTTCCAATATCGACGATATCTCTTAAACGTAATACTTTCTCTCGTCGCTCAGAAACGCGCCGTAGCCCCTCCCAGTTCCCCAGAATCACCCCGCATAATTCATTCGTAATTCATCGAACTTTTCCAGCCAAATTTCATTCCGCGTTCGTTTCAATAAAACACGGGGCCGAAAGAAAGATTTCTTTCGTAACCCCCGGAATGCCCGTGAGGTGGTTGCACGCCAATTTATTAGACTGTCGCGGAAGTTCGCTAATTCAACGAGAACAAGGGAGTAACGGTGATTACGCTCACCACCGCTACCCGTGAGGGTAGCAGACATTTCGCCTTTGCGACCTCTTTTATCGCCCTCGCCCATTCAGCTCGGCACGCAGGAATCCCGGAGGGTGTCCGGGAAGCGTGACATCTACGACCAGGAAGGTATTACCCAGAAAAAGTCCGTTCCCGTACACTGTCTTTGGGTTGAATAACGTTCTCCCATAATTCTCCCCGTTTTTCCATTGAAAACTTGAGACGCGACGCGTCCCGCCTCCCGATCGATACGCAAATATCCCCCACCCCCGTCCCACCCCCCGCCCCTTCCCTCTGCATCCGCGTCGCGGTATCCAAAACAAAAACAGGATTCGGGACAAAAAAAATATATATATATATATATTCATCGCGATATTTCTCTCTAATCTTTTTTTATTCAGGCGTTAACGAAGTGTGACAGGGATCCCCGTGATTCGAGTACCCGATTCCCTGGCAAACGGAAGCTTTCGCCAGCCGAGGCACCAACCCGTCGAGATTTTAACGAGAATTTACGTTTCGCGCTTCGACGTTTGCGAAGCGTCCGTGTCGGTGCGCCGCGACGTACGTTATAAATTCCAAGAATATCGGCCGAAGTTTGAAAGTTGGGCGGGAAGGGGCTGGGAGACTCAGCCCCCGCGTGTAGGGTATGAGGAGCGGTTACCGGAGGAGAAAAGTCATCTCGAGCCCCCGTAATCTCACCTTGTTACCTTTATTATCGTTTTAATAACCCTTAAATAATGTAGCTACCCCGAGATCGGTGCTGAGATTTGCATAATCGAAGCCACCTCACCCCGAACGAGTTACCAACTGCCTCGCCCGGTTAAATGCAATTGCAGCATCTGGCGCATTAATAAGAAACTTTCTCGACATTAATTCCGTTACGTTCGTTTAAGATCGGCGGCACCGTGGGAGCAGACTTTGCCGGGACATGGTTTAATGTCGTCGGGAATACCTCGATCTCGATCGACGTCGGGAGAGAGGAATTTTCGAGGATACGCGGACGATCGATGACGCTGCAGCCGCGACCGCGGCGACCGGCTATTAGTTAATTATTTAATTAATTAATCTGTCGCGCGAGCGGTGCTCCGCGCACCGTGAGAGCCCACCGGTCGTTTGTGCATCGAAATTTATTTTACCAACGCTATCGCCGGAGAGGACACGTCCCCCGTACGTTTTCCACTTTGATACGCGGTATCGGGAACCGTGTGTTGGCGTATGCGCCGGGCTTTATAATTCATTTCACCGTGATGAGAAATCGCGCTGCCTCCATTTTTGCGGTACGACTGCCAGAAACTGACCTTAATTTGGTTTTATCCAGCCGGCGTCAATAATTCGTTCTCTTGTTCGGTTGGACGGCAGATATAAAGGAAAGTTGGGTAGAAATTTTTCTCAAGCGTGATGCATGGTATTAGATATTGGATCGAAATTATATTTCGGTATTAGTTCCGAACAGGTCGGAACTGATTTTAAAAGTTTTATCGTCGGGTTTTCTACAAAGAATGTGGATTATTTAATTATCTTGATGCAGTGAAGACCTCGATTAACCGGCCTCGTTGGAAGAGATTCGAGTTGGATAAAATGTCGAGAAAAGAAATTCAAAATGTTATTTCTGTACACTGCGGACTTTTTATTTTTTTGTTTTATCTTCGTATTTTGTTTATGTCGTACCGATATATGCGTTAACCGAAGGGCGTTATTTAATATGGAAACACCTATTCGATGGACAATTGTTGTTGTGTTTTCTACTGTTTGTTCATCTTACAAATCATGCCGGGCATCAGCGATCGTGTGCGCGTTGTTAGTTTGTTTGTCGTTTTGTTTATACGTAACCAAGCAATTATGTATGTATTTAACAACACTGTTCCAACTGCTTCGGAAAGCAACAAACAAATTGATCTGCGCGTGAATTCTGCGCCGGATAACCGATGCCCGGATAATCAGATAATCATACGTGTACGTTTAATCTTTTTTACATTAAAATTATTCTCAGTGGAGAAATAAATAAAATGTTTTACACAACTATTCACTACGTAATCCCGCAACAATAAAAACGAAAAATTTGACGCAGCAAAGATAAATGAAATCGTTGTTTCTCAATTTAAAATTTCGGTCCCGTAGATGCTAATGGATGTCACGCTGTATTTCATTTCATGCTTCTCGATCTAACGCATGAGGTAGCGGTACCTGTAATAGACCTACGTTTCGTATAAGAAAGGTTGTATAAAACGTATAAATGTTTCCGGAAAGTACTACTACACTCATGAATGTTCACTTATTTGCTTAAATTGGACAAGCTTTTGTTTAACCTAAGAGGCAGAAATATAAAACTCACGAATGCTCGCTAATTTTCCCAAGTTTTGTCCCGAAGTGAAAGCTGGAGTTGTGTTTAGGAAAAACATAAAAAAATTCGAATGCGCAAAAAAAGTGAAACAACTCCAAGCGTACCCAGTAACAGACTCTCCAAAAGCTGAATTGCCGCGTAATACACAGTTGAATTGTACCTCTAATAGGAATAGGAAAAAAGGGGGAAAAGTGGAACCACGTAGCTGCCATAGCAAATTCGTAAAATGATCTCGAAAATCCCTTCGACTTGTATTTTTTATTGAACCCGAAGGACACCTGAAAAATGTAAATAGAGTTCCGTGGTTTTGCGTGTATCTTTCCTTGTAAATTTGTATCTTCCATTATACGTATTCTTTCCATTTTACGTGGACCTTCGTCCATTATCGTAGAATAATTTTGATGTGTCTATTACCGATGCAGTTTCTAGATAACAGGTGTTAACTACCTGCTGACAATGAGATATTAACTGAACATGACCTCGCCAATTTACCACGAGCTCGTTACCATAATAGTCGCAGGTTAAATCAAAATATCGTAACTTATTTATTTACATATATTTTAGAAAACAGAGGAAGGCAGAAAAGCATGAAATCTTGTCAGATGATTCGACGATTCAAACATATGCATCTATATGTGATAACGTAAAGCAAATTATCATTTTCATACGAAACGTCATAATTTCAATCGTTCGATTATCCCAAAAATGCCATTATCCTGCAAATCGGTATATAATTCTTAGCTCCGATACTCAAGATCTTGCGGTACAATCTCAGCAACGATTAAGTCTAACGGAAAACTGAAGTTTATTAATATTTTCTCTATCCAGCGTAATAGAAAATTGGTTTGTGATCAATACACTTAATAGCGTTGTTCAACGCTTTATGGGTGTGCGGTTCATCACGAATTTATACGCGACAAGTTTTTATTCGAAGCATTGCTCTGGAGTGTTTGGACGGTACCTCCATTGTACGAGGTGAATCGGGCGATGGTATCAAGTTTACAATTCGTACCATTAAATTTCCCATTGAAAAGGCGGCGCGCTTTAATCGATCACCCATTATTTTATGTACTCATTCCGCGCGCAAATGCTTTTAACGAATTGCTTTTGTATATGTCATTTGTCCTCGTATTTACGATTCTCGTTGGATATCGCGCGCGGTTCGCACCAGCGATCGATCGGCAATCTGTCGATTAATTGATCGGATTAATCATTCGGTGGATCGTTCGAACAAATCTAATATTTACGGAGAACCGAGCGCAACGCGTTATTCGTTAAATGGCTCGAAATCTGTAGCGCGTTAAATCGCCTGTGCCTCTCTCGATCTGTTATCGTTCTCTTTGCGATAACTGCCATTAATTTTTCTGATAAAATATACAGATACTAGATTACATCGTCGTAGTCGAAAAATTAGAGATCGCAATTATGATACTACATCATGAACAAGTTCAGAATTGCATTTCAGATTTAATTCGGAACAGCTTGACACTGTTTTATACAATTCTTTCATTAGTTGTTTACATACCAATGCGATTAGGTACCTACAGTGACATTTGATTTTATATTTTTAAACCGGTTTCATTCCGAAACGCTTAAAATCGAATTACGTGCGTTTAAAATCTGCAATTGCGCGTTCACGCGTATTTAAAATCAGTGTTACTAAATATAAGGATTTCAATTTCTTTTATATACGTGTACGTGATCTAACGTGAACAATTGATACCAATCGGTACTTATACTTTCTTCACATCTATACCAAACATTTTTTCAAATTTTAACCAAAAAGGCATCAACTCGCGGAAGGCAGCAAGAAGGTATTTGCCATAGAATAAAGTTTATTTTAACGTTTTGTTATGCAACTGAAATATGGTTGGAAAGCTCATTTTCTTGCGAACTTTTTCGTGTGTTTCGTTTGTATTGATAGTTTGGTTACAAACTTACATCTTTCGAAACAAAGTGCACTAATTGTAAGTTGTAAGTCGGAAAATCGTGAAAAAATCTGCAACCTCACCTTCGTCGAGTTGAAACAGCGACATAACATAGTCGATACAGCCAAAAACATTTGCAAGATGTTCGGCGGGAAAGCTGCTAGTCATGTCATACCCAAACGGTGGGCGGTGGTACGCAAAATTCCGTTCCAGCAACTGTGGAAACAACTGGAAATGTTGTTGGCTGCCTCGGTTGCATTATACCCCAGCTTTTGAACTCGTGGAAGATGAGGTTGCGAATTTTTTCACCCTTGTCCGACATTCGTGCAATGGACTTTGTTCAAAACGGTGTAACATTGTAACGAAACTATCACTACATATTAGAGAATACACCCAAATGTTCGCAAGGAAACGGGATTTTTATTCATATATATACATAACGAAAGATTACATAACGAAACGTTATAATAAACTCTTTATTCTATGCCCAATACAAAAAGCTAAAAACTTTTGAAACAACCAAATATCATCTAAAAATATTACTTATTTTTTGAAAATTTTCACTACATTTTCACTATATTCCATTTTCACTATATTCGAAACTTCCCTTCCCCCCGCCTTCAACATACTTCCATCTATGTGTCTATACTCTCCAAAATACTTATATATCCGCAGAAAGTGACTTCATTCCGTAGTAAGTCCGTATCACACGATAGAATCCTCGGCCGATGCACTTTGCTCGTAACATGTAAATTTCCAGGGACAATGAACCGTTTGTATGTGCCATCCCGAATGCACGTTCTCTGACACTCGGCAACCCAAAGGAATGTCGACGACGGGGAGGAATCCGGATTCCGGTTGGATCGAAAAAGTCACCGTTGAACAAAGGGCTTGTCATCCAGCCCGGGGGATTACCTTTTGCTCGGGAGCAATCTCCGTTCCGTACGGGCAAATGACGCGGAAAAACCTTGAACCCGCCACCGCGACACTGTTCTTTCGGGGGGAAAAAAAAGGGAGGTTCGCGGGAAAATGAAGGTAATCCGTGGGCGGCATAATTTACCGCGCTTCTCGAATAATGGCCTCGTTTACGCCTGTAATAATTTATACGGCGGTATCGATGCGCCAACGGTTAACACAATAGGGGCACGAGAACAATGGCCGCGAAGTAGGTAAACATCGAGCCCGATATATTCATTCTTTTAACCCCTCGTAATTATAGCCCCTGCCACGATCGTTGCATACATCGCCTTATCGCGGCTCGATACACGCGCGATTAATACGCTCGCAAACGTTTTACGTAATCGATGTTAATTAGTACCTCGCTTATCGACCTTACGAACCACTTAACGTTAATGACATTACGCGCCACTTAACGTTTGAATTTTCCCGCCCACTCGAGTGTTTTATCGTAGCGAAGTTTTCACATTGAGACGTAACTCGCGCATCGATGATTCTGCGCCATTAACGAACATACTTTGTATACAACTTGTACTACAAACGCGTGTATTGATTATTACTTGCCACGAAAAACAGCGATTTTGGGATTAACCTCAAAGGACATTGGCGATGAAGATGCGCATTTTGGAGGTTATAAGTAAAACTTCGCTACGCAATGATATTTCCATGGAACCGTTTGCATTATAATGAGAATTAACACAGGGAAAGTGGTGCGGGTAACGTCTAATACTAGCGAGGTACTTTCCTAAGGTTTAATCAGATCGTTAAATCTGGAGAAAAGAGCCGCCATGTTACACGTCAACGTCAGTCGTTATAAGATCAATTCGGAGGACATCAACTTATTTATTGGTCAGAATTTTGGAAATAACAAAGAAGATAAGTTAACGTCAGAATATTACTTGAAATATTGTAATGTATTATTTTAAAAGAATAAAAATATATGCAATTTGCGATTAAAGAAAAGTAGGATGTCCAGGGTGCCCCGCAAATGTTGTAAAACATGTCCCATAAAACATGTTATACATAAAATAATTCCAAGCAGGATTTTTCCACATCAAAAATATCCGAAACGCCTTAGTTAACGAGATATTAATGAAACTACGATACCAATCGGAGAAAAACGCGGAAGCTGAAGGCGCTGCCTATTGGCGCGCGCTTAAACTCATTAGCCCGATAGCCAATAACCAGAGCTATAACCGACAGTGCCGCGCGTACTGGAGGTAGTGCCCCTTCGTAATAATATGCAACGTAAGAAAATAAACGGTCACTATAATTTCTTGCCGGAAAACGCTCTTCAGGGGATACATAAATGCGTACGTTCGTGCGATCGAAAGTTCGTCGTCGATTGCAGAAAGCGTCTCGGCAAAGTTGCTTTACTCTCCAATCGGAAAACTATGTGTCCGTTGATGATTGCTATACATATATTCCTCCGTCGAGAATTTATCTCAGGCATTGTGTTTTACGACCACAGCATATTTCGCAAGAGTATTCTTGCCACCTATGACGCAACCACATTTACGACGCCGGAAAATCCTCGGAGTAATATTCCGACGAGCTGTTTCACGAGAGTGTATCGCCAGCGGCGTTTGACTCCTGTCATATCGCTCTATCCTGATTCATGGATGCTTTAGATCAAAAGGCAAACGAAGTGTTTACCGAACTGACAATTTATGTAACCGAAATGTCGCTTCCACTACGGAGCAAAAGCAATATGGTAAATACGAAGGGAAATTTGGTAATCTGTCGGTACGTAATCGCATCGTCCATGATGGCCATTTTTCCCCCCAACACCCGGAAATCAAAATTGACAAGTTCCGCGGCAAAACTGATTACTTGGGAAAATTAAATAACTGCAATTTGCCGTTTCTTTCGACTCTGAAGAATTAAGGGTTTGTAAAAGTTTTTAAATAACTTTAGAAAGATGTCAATCGTTAAGTAAACATAAAAACAATTAATGATTTTGTACAACCTTCAAAGTTAGGAGCTTTATCAAAATTTGATTAAAAGTTCCATAAAGACGGTAATCAATCGCGTTTTGAAGTATTTCGAGACAATGGAGATTAACCTACTACAATTTTATAATTTAATAAACCCCAAAAAATAAAACAAAATTCAGTCAGTAATTTGATTTCACCCTTTAAGTTAAGAATATAGAGTAAAGTTGAGTAAAATATTACGCATCAATAATATTAAAGTAAAATATAATCGAGATAAGGATATTGTAATCCAGTATTTAAAACTAATTAGGTCACTTCGTTCGCACCTCCAAGGAAAAGGAATGCGTGACATAACTAACGAACTTTTCAATTCCAAATCAAAAAGTTGAACTTTCAATTATAAAACCCCCACTCCCTTACCTACGCAAACTTGAAGGAAATCACTGACTTTCTTAAGTTTCAAGAGTTACTCACCCTTTACTTAAAAACCGTTCAAACAGAGTCACGACAGATGCCCGACTATTTCGCTGAAATCGAAAAAAAAATCACCCAAAAAAAAAGCTACGCAAGTTAAAGATTCTTACTTCGGGTAGAATTATTCGGATCGTCAGCGAAACTCCGGGTGTCTACGATAAACGTTCCACCGTTGCGCGCGGTAACGTCACGTCCCGCGAGCAAGATAGACGAAAATAGAAAAAAAAAGACAAGAAATAACAAGATAAAAGAAAAGAAGAGGGACACATATCGAATGGCGCTTTTCGCGAGGAAATAAGATTCCGAGACTCCGACGGTGGCCGAACAAACGCACTGTTTCCATTTCCCAGGGCGCCCCTATATTTTTCCGTGAAAGAGGAAAACGCGGAAGGACACGCCTCGCGTACACGTAACGCTCGCACGGGCGCGATGTAAAAATGTCTAGGAAGTTGCCAATGGGCGAGTGGAAACGCGTATAGAGGGTGCGCTCAGCATATCGATCACGGGAAACAGCGACAAGATTACACGGAGTTTTATTGGAACAGCTCTCAAAACTTGGACCCCTATAAATTCCCGAGGAAAATACATTTCGTCCGCTTCTTCAGGCATTCGGGGCACTCGCCCGAGCTCCGAAATTACCAAACTCGACAACCAACGAGCCCAAGAGACTCTCGAGATCGGTGTTCGCGTTGTATATCGGGATATAATTCCGCAGACGCGGGTCGTATGACGTGACCCGTACACCTTTTCGTGTAATTAAATATCGTCTATCGAGAAACCTGCGTGCTAGGCGATAGAAGAGGAGACATCCATTTCTCCCGCGAATCCATGGCGATTCATGGTTTTCGCTCGACGGAGACTTACTTTCGCTTTCTCGATCGCTCGTTTAGCTGTGCACGGTTGGCACGGAGGTGCGGACGTTGCGTGCATCGCGTGCGTGGTACTCTGTTCTGATCGTGTGGTGCTAGGAACTGCGTAACGCTGGTTAAACTCTTCGAGAAATACAGGGCGTTAATGCGGTCGTGCGGCAGATAAATACGACAATTTTTACGACGCCATTTCGTGTCATCCCTGGTACTACAGGGAGACAACAAAAGAATACCACGTCTTTGAGAATATGTGTTTACTGAACGAAATGTGTTGGAACTTTGATTAACGAATCAATGTAAGGAGTAAATAACGAGGTTTTTTTTAAGTCGAAGATATCTTCTCGAATGTTCAATGTGACCACCTTGTGCCACTCGATCGATATATGCCCTACAGTTCAATCCGTTCCATATTGTGTGTTCAATAGCTGCAAATATTCGTATTTTTAGTCCCTCAATGTTAACTGGCAGAGATGGACGAAAAATGTATGTAACGATAACCTACGACCCCCATAAAAAAGATCGCAGGGGGTAAGATCAAGCTAAACGAAACTTTAAAACCAGTCAAAATGACTGATTTCGTAGATCTAGCGTTAAACAATATTCGCGTGGCTAGCCTAACTCTCTTCCGACACAATCCTTCTTGTAATTGGCTGAGATTTTAGACTATCAGAAACTTCATCGAGCGTCGTCTGCGACTGCTTACGATCGGCGTCACCCGAAGTAACATAATTATTGACATTTTGTAGACGCGTCGGCAAATGTCACGATTGATATTTCAGGGTATCGAAGCGAGGGTAGCTAGGCTAAACAAATTTCGACGTGAGCCGAGACCAATTAAGCGGATCTAATCGGATCCAAGACTAAATGAAATTATGGTTATCAGGAGGAAACCGAGCCTAAATGACTGGATTCGCTGTGCCGGATCCAAGGTTGGCGAGTATTTAGCCAGAAATTGGTTTCGATTAATTTCGCGGCATATGCCCGGTAGATACGATCGCGGTTACTACGAGACAGTATTCATTAGAAAGGGGAAAGCAGAAATAATTGGACACCGTCTGTACGATGATCGGGAAGTTTTGAAATTTGTTTAACTATTCAGCGGTATTTCTGCCAGTTACCGTCGTACTCTTACTGTATGTTGAATAATTTAACTTGGCTAGAGATAAGACCTTGACTCTTGTTTAATAGATCTTCCGTCATAGGATCTGGCGCATACGACATGGACATACGCCTGGTGAAATATCGCAGGTACAGTCGCATGAAATTCGTTAAAAAGATTTCATAAAAATGCTTAGACATCGTTTAAATTATTCTAGAATAATAAATTAATCATATACGATATCAAAAAATGTCAATACTCAGATAATATGTCAATTCCAGAATTCACTTTTAAAATTGAATTTTCATTCGTCAACGTTTCTATAATTTTCCCCTTGTGACGTTACTGTAAACAGAATTTGTTAAGAAGATAAAACGATAACTTTTTCGCATCAGATCGGTATTAATAAATAAATTTATAAATTGCTCGTATCATTTCACTATCTTACTTTAGGGATTATAGCAAACTTATTTATCCGTTTAACCGCGGTATTAATTATAATCGTGCACTTTCGATTTTGAAGAACCGTGTCGGCGATAATATCCCATAACTTTTATCCCGTTGCTTTGTTCATTGCAATTTCATCGATTCCGAGTAACCCTGTGGAGATTCCGATCCTCGTTAGAACTTTCCGGAATTCTCTTTACGAAACGAAAGACAAGGACGACGCTTTGTGTCTCGGCGAACGTTTCCCAGATACTACCGATTTGATTACAACTCGAATGAGCTTTCCCGTTTCCGATTCGGAAAATGACGCCGCGCGCGTGCTCCTGGGTGAACGTTGCCTGAATTTCTCTGTTGGGAAATTCGCCAAGCTTCATTAGCCTACTCTATTCCGATGCAAGCCCTTTGAAGGCGTAACCATTGCGCGGTGCTTAGTTACAATAGAACCGTTCAATATCGTTCGTCGTTGGCTTTGCATTGAAATCAATCTGCACGGCAGATGCCCCGGAATTTCACTATGTCGAATCAGCGAGAATAAACCATGTTGATTGGGCGCGCATCGATTAAACGAAACAGCTTTTTAAAGTAAATTAGTTTTAATAAAATGTTAACGCTTGTCCATTTTGGAACTTCTTTCCCCGTCATATTTATTTGTGTACTTTGGTAATGCGCAACGAGAAACAAACAGTTTGCTCAAAACCAAAGAACAAATTTTACGTTACTTGGTACCAGCCATGTACTCCAGCTGGACAATAAACAGATACATATACGTAGGCCTCATCGGCGGTGGGCTATCGGGCAAACATCGGAGCCCTAGACCCTTAAGGAATTTAAAGAAATCATGTTACGTTCAATTGTCCTACACGCTTCACCGAGCATAAATTTGGGCGTTGTCAATATTTTGGAATATCAATCACAACTCACATCTTGGCACCACCCTGCGTTGCATTCTCCAATTAGAACAATACTTCCACTATACAAATGTTTTTGGCTGTGAAAAAGAGTTTTCCTCGTGGATGACTTGTACGAATTGTGCCAGAACAGATTGGGAAATAGTTCTTGAAATATTGTTATGCGTAACTTACATATATTATATAACATAGAATTAAAAATTACATTTTACCGCGCAGCTGGGAGTAATAAAACGTAACGAACCGATTTGTTTTTTTTTGTGTGGATATATTGTTTTTATTTCGGGACGAAAAAGTTTTTGAAATAAAAATTCTGGAAAAGATACAAGGTCTAGTCTCGCGTACTTGTACTTAGCCCGAGACAAGACCTTGTCTCTTGATTCGAGTTGCAGAGGCTTTACGCAATTATTCACATTTTTTATAATTGCAGTGAATTGGAAAGGAGAAGCTCGGAAATCTAGATAGAAAATAAATAATAATTTGCGTTTGTCGTATCTGGGTTAGCACTCGTTACAACTAAAAAATCTGTAATTTGACTTTATGTCGTAAACGCGTGGCAGTTAATTCGAGTAAACTCATTACCAGTTTATCCCGTGCTGCAGTCGAGTAGAACGTCAAACACCGAACTGTTTATTTATCATACACGACGTAATAATTTAAAATATATGAGCGAAACATGTTTTTCCACGCTTCTTTTCATCGCTGGAGGCGATATACAACATACAAAAATATACATTTTTTCACCGTTACGCGTAATTTTATTCGCCCGTTTTATTTCGTTTATTTCGATTTTCAGAGGTTTTCACAGCGATGCGGGAGGAAAACCCAAAAATTGTAGTTTTACAGTAGTTTTCCAGTTACAAATGTCCGAGTTGCGTTTGTGAGTACATTGGAAAATCATTTTCAGAACGCGTCTATACAAAAACGTTTCTTTCCAACCGGTTTGATCTGTTCCGTAAGCACCCAGTCTTCCCGCGGGAAACCAATTTCCCTTAGGCCGTGCATATCGGGAAAACATTTGGCGTTTGCGATCAATACTCGAATCAAAAAGTTGATAGTCAAACGTCAAAAGAGCTGTAAATTTTGATCGAGCACCTCCGTGGAACTGCGTCGTCGCTAATAGAATTTGAAAAGCTCTTGGGCTTGGTTTGAGCAGTCGATGGGCTCCCATTGAAACGTAACTCGTTTAAAAACCCACGCCCTTCAGGGCGCGCCTTTCTTCCGGCGTAGCTACTAAGTATCTTGTGAGGACTTCCGGAAGTAGGAGAACCGCCATCCCCTCCTGGGATGCTCCGGTTTCAAACTTCGACTCGACTCCTGACTCAACGTCCGTGAACAAGATTGAAATACCTGACTGGTGCGTCGCTAATTTCCATTCGAAACTTTGTCCCCAACCTACGGCAACGACCACTCGATGGTCTACGTGTACTGTACTTTTAATCAAGGTTTCATGAACTGCAACAATGGCGAAGACACCGCCGGAATGGGTATACTGAAATTCTTGGGAGGAATTAAACGAAAGAAAATAGATTCTGAAGGACAATCGATTCGCAGTGAGTAAATATCGCGGTGAACCTGCTTCTTCGCGTTAATTTTATTTATCGTAAATATTTTGAAGTAGGTATGTATTCTTAACCCGTCGCGATCGTAAAACAAATTACAATCGTAAAAGGAGGAATGCATTATGTGGAGAGATAAAGCTGATACAAACTCCCACAAAGTTAGGTCTTAAGAACTTCTCTATAGGTTGAATACGAACTTGAGATAAAAACGGCACGAATTGATTGGAGAATGTAATAATTGATAACACACATCAAACGAGAGCTGCGTATTCAGCTGATTCGCGATTATTAAGTTCTGTAGAATACATAAATCACCGGCGATAATAAAGTAAGAAATAGATTGTGAAAAGAGACAGAAATCTACAAACCTACTCGCCATTGGGCGGCTCTGTTAGAAATTATAATTAGCACTTAATTAATCCTAAGTTATATTTACAATTATTGAATTAGAATTAAATGACTCCTAGTTTATTTTAATAGAGATACTTTATATTCTTCGAATTCTAATTCTTAACGATATGGCAGTCTTTTATATTGGCGATATACATATTTGGTCGTACACGCCGTCCGATGGGACATTAAGCGTGAGCCACCAGTGGATACACGCCAGCCTCAAAGTGTCTCGGTCACACAACAATCACTTCGACGTGTATCGGAATGACGCATGTTCCATTATAAATTAAAATTGGAATGCTAATAAATAATGCGATGTACTATTTGTACGTGTTTAATGGTTCCATTATTTATTCGTAAATGTATGTCGAATAATTTTTGCTATTTTTATCACTTCGAATTGAAATGAAACGACTGGTTATCCCGCAATTTTCGTTTATTACTTTTGAAATAAATCCGATGTCACGTTATGATGAATAACACCCTCGATATTGAATACTTTTGATCATTTTAAGTTTTACGAATAAATATTACTATCGGTCATCTTTCGCGCGTATAAATACTTTTCATAACCATCGTACGAATTATTCGAATCGTCGTTTCGCTGCCAAGTTACTCTCCCGCGATTCCTCTAAAATCGAGAAGACAACCCATAAATGAATCCTAACAGTTAAATCTGAAGCTACGCTAAAACAAGAATGCCCCTTTTACGCCCTACCCCCACGTATCCTCTGCTTTTATTGTCAGCGATGCGTCATAAAGATGGCATCTAGGAAGCGTAGTACCCAGGCTGAGCTGGTATAACGCGAATTCCAGTTTCAAAGTAACAAAACAACGAATAACACGGTGGTTGATACACCGTGTAACGCGTGGATCGGTCTCCGTGACACACCGCCAAGTATTTGTCCAATGTACTCGCGCGCCCCACGAAGTGCAACGCGGTGCATGGCGATGCGCTATCTTAACGAAGATACGGCAAGTGTGGGAGTGAAGGGGAGTACAGAAAAAGAGAGAAATAGAGTCGTAGAGCACGATCGTAAACGGGGGCAAGGTATTCCGAGACAAGATTTAACCGAGCGCTAAAAGTGCTACGTTAAGCAAAACCTAAGGGGATTATGTGCAGCTCGACGTAAACCGCGCTGTCGGTGCGATGACGTTAATGGGGTTTGGGAAAACTCCACTAGACAAGATTATTCCGCGAAATTTTGCCAAACACCGCGAGCATCCTGGATAAAGCGTAAACTCGACCGGTAGAAATACGCGCGAAAGGGTTTGGAGAGCCTGACAGCTCAAATGAGGCGCGAGCTCCTAAGCTTGAAAGAGCATTTAGCGAATCGTTGAAAACGGCAGTATACCTTGACCGGCCTAGGTACGTTTAATGATAAGAACGAGAACTGAAAGGGGGATAAAATATGTTAAAGAAAGCGTAACTTTCCTTTTTACGGGCAGCTTAATCATACTTCATTTCTAATTCAGCGTTTCCTCCCCCTCCACCCGCCCCCGTTCTCCCTTTAGTCCCCCCAGTCCGTCCGCGAAAACTTTAAGACGTTCCAGCCGAGACCGCACAACTTTTCGTTAATTATTCGGCCTGGTTAATTACAGAATTCCGGTCCCATTGCGTATCACTCGAAAGCATCTCTTCCGTTATTTCCTATCTCGAGGACAGACCTCGCGGTGATTTCGCGTGGTAAAGATTGTTCCGCCCCCACGGCGAAGACACTATTAAATACCGTAGAAATAAATCGCTGCTAGTCGTAAATTGCCGTGGTTTATCGCCCGGCGGTTTCCTGCAAGCGTATTAAAACGGATCCACGCATTTCCTCGGTAAGCTGCATGCAGTGACGCGTGCAATTTTCCGAGCGGCAGGAAACAAAAAAGTCAGGCTGGTAAAGTACAATGTGATTCGGAATTTTTTTTTTTCCTTTGTTTCATGTTTCATGGCTGAGAGCCGTTAAGTATCTCCGGGACAAGAGCATAATCGGCATTCGATGCTTTACGTTGGGAAAATTGCTCTTTCGGCGTCGGTATTACCGTCAAAGCTCGAAGTGTAGACATTTCTATCGTTGCTCGTGGAGTTTGGATGCGGTCCAAGATCCTTTTAAACTTCGAACTTTGTCCGACGTGTACTCAGTTATCTACGGTGTATCAATCCGAAGCGTCTGCGGGGACATTGATCTGGGAAATGCAAATATTGATTACTCGTTCCTCTCAACTTTAACTTGTATCTTGCGAACGTACCAGGGATAAGTACTGATGTTTCAAAAAAGCTTAAAGTAATATCGCACTTTTTAAATTGTTACTTAAACTCCACTAAGGCTTAACGTTGAATCTGTTTTCGTAGACGATTACTTACGTGTACCGTGCAAACTTAACGTTGTATTGGGCCTTAAAAATGATTACTTGCATTCCCGTAAACTCAATGTTGCATTGAGACTTGGACGTAAATACTCATATCTCAGAAAATCTGAATGTAGGACATTTTATAAATTGTTACTTGCACCCCAGTAAAACCTAATCTTGAATCTAGTCTTGATTACATAAATCCCAGTGAATTTAACGTTACATTAGATCTTAGAGGGATTACTTATACCCTAGGAAACTTAATGCTCTATTGATTTCTGCAAAGGTTTACGTATACCCTCGCGAATTTAATATTGCACCGTACCTCAGAAACATATACCCATACCCCAAAATACTTTAACATTGCATCGTATTTGGTAATTGATTACTTACACCACAGCAAAACTTAACGCTGTATTTGGTCTTGTAAACGATCGCTTGTACCTTTCAAACTTAATGTTACATCGAGTCTTGAAAATGATTACTTATACACCCGTAAACTCAACGTTGTATCGAGTCCTACAAAGGATTACATGTAACCCCGTAAACTTCAGGTTGTATCGGGTCTTACAAAGGATTACTTATACCCTCGAAAACTTCATCTTGTGTAGACCCTTGTAAAGGGTGACCTGTATCCCTGAAAATGGAATCCAGTGTTTTGAGCTTCGCATACTTTGCTTTTACGAAACCAGAAACGCATACGCAGTCTTCGAGATGTGACATTAATTAATCGTTTACAAGTGAAACATAAAACTTCTGTTATTTAATCGTGTAACGCTAAATATTGGATTACTCGTACGCTCAACGCTGCGTATTTTGTATGTACGAGGTATATGCAGAAAGTAACAACACTCGATTTTTCTAATTTTTTTTTAAATAATGTATTTAAAAATTAATTACAGTTTTTTATTGGTAAATATCTCAGCTATTTTTCCATGCAGTCGCCTTCCCGTTTTATGCAGGTAGTGAACCGTGGCACAAGCTTTTTGATGTCCTCCTCAAAGAACTTTTCCGCCGGCCCCTTCTTCCAAGTCAGGACCTCTTGTTTCACCTCTTCGTCGGTTGAAAATTTCTTTCCACCCATGTGAGTCTTCAGGGAGGTGAAAAACTAAAAGTCTGAAGGCGCCAAGTCAGGGGAGTATCCGTGAAAATATTTCAGTCGGTGTTTTTCCTTCCGCGAGAAGGAACCGGATGACAGTGCGCACCTTGCACTTGGCGGGTTTTCCTATCGACATGTTTCACACAAATAGACACCACAAGGCGAGTTTTCATACTACCGAGGTCCACCGGTGCTCGTTGTGCTCAGGAGAAACTCCACTACAACTCGGTGTTGCCAACTTTGGGAAAAAAAATTCCTTACAGTACGAGAGGGCAACCGTACTCTTACTTTCCGGGCGTGCCTCGTATATCTATTTGTCAGGGACGGAAAAAAGAACCGAACGTAACCGAAACCGAACCCGAACCAGCCAGGTTAGGAACGGAACGTATGCCGCTCGCGAGATTGTTCCGTTCCGAAGAACGTAACGAAACTGGACACTACGAGTTGTCGTGACAACTGGGCCCGGAACGTTCCGCTTGGTTCCTTCTTCGGAACGGAACAATCTCTCGGGCGGCATACGTTCCGTTCTTCGGAACAGAACGACTTCTCGAACGGCTCACGTTCCGTTTTTCGGAACAGAACAACTTCTTGAACGGCTCACGTTCCGTTTTTCAGAACCATTCTTTTCCCGAATTAAACTTGGCTCAAATTTTCTTTGCAAAATTGTGTAAGTTGCCACGCCCGTTGAATTTGTGTACGTTGACAGAGGATATTAACAAATACACTTAACGAAAGATAATAATAAGCAATTAAATTAAATTGATCGTGTGTCCACGATTGTAAACTAATGCGCAGTAATAAATTCAACTGCGATAATTAGCAAAATGAAAAATATCTCATTATTTCAAATATCTTTCGGTGTGTTTCTCTGTTAAAACACGTGGCGCATCTTTCAAGAACTTGGTTGTTCATATAAGGTTTATATTTTCCCTTGCACTCTCTTTCTTTTCATTCATTTCTGTCTCATCGTCAGCTTCGGCACAGCGTGTCAATGACGATTTACAGGTAGACCTCCGTTCCCAGGTAAACGTCTCTCTCTTTTCCTCCTTCGCTCGCTCGCGCTAGCACTTTGATCGAGAAGCAGCTTTCCTATCCTCGCAGATGTTCAACCGCGACGGAGCGAGGAAGAAAGAGAGAAAGTCTTACAGACCTGAAGGTGCAAAAAGGTCGCTATTGTTCCGAGGGGCATCGGAAGACCTTAAGAAAATGTGCTAGTTTTCGGCTATGTTTCGTTTGCGCAGATTGCGGATGAAGAAGCGGAAGAACAAATAGTGAAGATATGAAAAAAAAAATGATTTTATTTCCAATTTTTTTTTTAATTACCCGACAGTATGTATGTATATATATTACCGTAAACGATGTGTGTATATGGATGTATATATTGTAACATCGACATTATACATATATATCAAACAACAATATGGAAATCAGCAAATCCACGAATTTTATGAACGTAAAAAAGGAAAAATATCGTCACCAAAAAATCAACGAATTTCCTTACGCTGACGGATGTGTTCATGTATTTATTTTTTTTCATATTTTTACTATTTAGTAGAAAGTGGTAATTGTAATTTCTAATTTCCACCCCATGGATGACGAAGAGAGTTGCAGAGGGTGGTGGACTGTGTACCTGGGGTACCGAACTTTACCTTGCGCCCGAATTCCGCGAACCCGAGTGAGTCTGGCGACCAGATGTTTTATTGCCTATACCAACGCTGCAGAAACGTTGCTTCAAGGGGCATTGGAAGGCTTTAAGAAAATGCGCTCGTTTTTGGCGCCGATACTCTCTCTCCCTCGTCCGTCGCCTCTCACGTTTGCACTTGACCGAGAAGGGACGAGAGTCGGCACGGCGCGTGTTCACCCTGCCCAATTTTCGCTGTATGGGTCCCTCTGCCGAACGCCACATTTTTTTATGTTTTATTTCTACATTCCAGGAGTTTGGGACATTGAAAAATTGGGACACTTTTTCTTCAAAAATTACCAGCCGGGGACTCGTTTATCGTAGTAAATTTGCTTTCTAAGTTGAACATTTTTAAGTTAAAGTTGTTAAGTTCGAGTCGGAAAAGACTGTGCTTTGACGAGAATTTTCAACCTTGTTCAAAAAGTTTGTTCCTCAACGCATAATTCATAAAAATAAAAAGGAATCGTTAATTTGACTGTCAGAGCATAAATGTTGTCTGTCTTTACCTCCCTCGCTCCCCCTCGCTCGCACTTGACCGAGAAGAAGGGACGAGAGTCGGTAAGGCGCGTCCCCACCCTGCCGCATTTTCGCCTCGTGGGTCCCTCCCTTTCCTACCCGCGCTTCGAGCGTGGGAGAGAGAGAGAAGGTCTTATGCCGTGGCAACCGGGAGTCGACACCTTAGACAATGAACATGGACTCCAGATCTAAATTTTGTTTCTGTTTACATCCCTCGTTCCCCCTCGGCCGAGGAGAAGGGGCGAGAGTAGGCAATACGCGTGTTCACTCTGTCATCAATTTCGACCGAATCGGTAACCCCAATGTCGTAGCGTCCCCTTGTAAAAAGGTGTTAAAAAATAATTAAAATAGGTTCATAGCTTCCGGTCGTGCATGTGCACTAAAGATTGCTGAAATTATGTAAAATTCTCATTTTAACGATAGTTTTTAACGGACTTCGGCAAACTTTAAAGCATATACGCAACCGGAAGATATGAACCGCTTTTATTTATTTAAAACAAATAAAAAACGTCGGAACCGATTAAGCCGTTGTAGGGTAACACAATTTTGACGAGGAAAAGGCAGCTTGGAACCGTTATGCGGTGGCTCGTTTCGAAGAAATTGAGGCACAGGTCCTGGAATTTGCCCGCTCAGACTCACCCGGTAGGCCCAAAATGACCGCGCCCGAATGCGCTGACCCGAGTTTTATGGTTCAATAGCATTACAATAACACGGTCATCATGCCACATAATGAGAGGGTTTTGACTAAAATTCAGGAACGTTCATCGCTGGCATAAAAGGACATAGAGAAAATAATAAAAGTCCGCCGAAAGTAAATGTAAAAGCTAGTCTACCTGTGTAGAATAATGGATGTACCGTGTATAAATCAAAGACCATTGCAAACAAAATAAATCTTTCAGTAATATTGTGTACAAATTTTGACTTTGAAAATCACGTTTCGAGAAAAACGCATTTGAAGTTTGATAAGGCATTTTAGAGGATTACAGATATGAAACAAATTGGTCTATAATTTCTGCAACAGTAGGTACTTTGGTAATAATTTGCCCAATACATTCTTAACATTATAAACTATCTGAAAATGCAACCAAAAAATCGATTTTTTGAACATTTTACTGTCGTGTACCCCCTTAAGGACTTAACTTTCCTTACTACAGTGAATAATGGAATGTAACAATGGAATTTTCTAACTAAAGTTTCTAATTAAATGTTTCTATCCCATATGGAATCATTACGTTTTTTGTACGTTAGATTTATAAGTATCCAATTATCCGCAGTACTTCGTTATTGGTGGAATTTATTACTGCGCATTAGTTTACAATCGTGGACACACGATCAATTTCATTTACTTGCTTACTATTATCTTTTGTTAAGTGTATTTGTTAATTTCATCTGTCAACGTACACAAATTCAACGAGCGTGGCAACTTACACAATTTTGCAAAGAAAATTTGAGCCAAGTTTAATTCGGGAAAAGAACGGTTCCGAAAAACGGAACGTGAGCCGTTCAAGAAATTGTTCTGTTCCGAAGAACGGAACGTATGCCGCCCGAGAGATTGTTCCGTTCCGAAGATGGAACCAAGCGGAACGTTCCGGGCCCAGTTGTCACGACAACTCGAGGTGTCCAGTTTCGTTACGTTCTTCGGAACGGAACAATCTCTCGGGCGGCATACGTTCCGTTCCTTACCTGGATGGTTCGGTTCGGTTTCGGTTTCGTTTTCCGTCCCTGCTATTTGTAGGCCATCTCGAGAAGTAGATGTACGCGTCATTGGTCAGACACTGTCGAGTACACACTTATCGCGTAACAGGCCCCATACATGAACGACCAAATTGCGCAATAGAGGCTGGCGTGCAACAATTACATAGTATATAGTGTTAATTGTCACGCTGCGCAACTAGTTGTAGAAATTCAGTACTATTTGAGGTTAATTGTACGAGTGCCGTTGCGCAACTATTGCATCACGTATGAGCTTTGTGCAACATGTGTACAAGGCCTTTTTTTTGGTTGACTTGCGCAATTTGTTCGCTGGTGTATGAGATCTGTATACAACGGTAAAACGCATTCATTTCTACCTCTTTGGGTAGTAATAAGTAAGTAACGCATTTATTTCTACCTTTGTAGGTGGACCTACCTCTTCAGGGAGAAATAAATGTGTCACGTAAATCTTTCTGTCATAAATACTAGGTTTAAGTATTTTAGAAGCACGATATATGCGTAGCATAAATATTCCTAAAGATCCAAGAGGATTTTTCCTATATTTTAAAAACGTAAATAACAACGATAACGTTTCATTTCAGAATTAAAAAAAAATGTTTCTATCCGGATTTTCGCTTCCAACCCCCGAAAGCGCGGAACCCTGGTATTGGTCGAATACGTTTTTACTTTGACACGTTTGGGGGAATTAAATGTGAGCAAAATACGCCACTGGGGGAATCGAGAAATATGAGTCGTAGAAAACTTTCGATATACAGAAGCATCTGTTAGATTTCCAGCAACGGGTGCAGTCAGCAGTTTTACTTAACTGGAACAAGCGTTCCCGAAGTACCCCTTGACCCTTTCTATCCACTTTATCATTCTACCATCGTACCCCGGAGTACTCGTCCCGTGTTTAACGTTCTCTCGGCCGCTTTCTTTTTCGGGGGCCTCTTGATGCAATTCCACGGCGTTAATCGCGAGAACGAGGGCGGCATGGCGAAATGATATTTCCGGCACCGGGGTAGGAAAGTTAGCGTTGCAACGGCCAGCCCCGGGGGCAACGCGCGCGTTAAGCCCAACGGACGTTGCGACGGGCACCCGCAACGCTGGATGAACATTATACCTTTGCCACTCCCATTCATTCGTAGACCGCGGTACAACGTACGTTGCGCCTGTGACCGGTTCTATTCATTTGTATATTATGGTAGAATGCGAATACCAACGAACCACTCGCAACGTGGAACGAACGTTATGCTTGCGCCACTCCCATTCATTCGTATACCGTGGCACATCATACGTTGCCCGCGTGACCGGGTCTTATTCGCTTGTACGCTACGGTAAAACGCGCCTTATGCGTTTGGCAGGTTACATTTACACGTATAACAATACACAACGCGCGTCGCGACCCGTTATAAAGTGCGTTGACCTCGACGCAGTCACGAGTCGTGCCTGCGGACCGAAGCGGTGGACGCTGGGCTCTGATCTCGTTCCAGAGCTTATTGTTTCTTCAACTTCGACGGTGGTTGAATCGAGTAAGCGACAAAGTTAAGAAAGACTCGTTGAAATTCTGACGATGTAGCACTCGCGTGTACAAGCAGTTGCTCTTCCGTCGATTCCTCATGTTTGGTGTTAGATTCGTCAGGATTTCACCCGATACGGATAAAGATCCCTCGAACAAATGTTTTTTCTCGGACGACGTATATTATATTATAAATAACCAGTCGTTTCGAGTGGTCCGTTAGAAATAAGCGTACCTTAACTGTCGGTAATTCTAGTGTTAAACGAGTACTCGAGGATTAGTAAAATTGGCCCGGGGCTTTTCAATTCCGCCGTTAAGTCTCATGCATGTGCAATTACCCCAAATTTATCCCGGGTAGCCTTGTTCGTTGAAGGAACATCGACGTCCACGGATGGCGGAAACATATTTCGCGGTGGAAACGCAAACATTACGTTGCTCTCCGAGGTCCCTGGCGATAACAGTGAGGAAGTACAGGTCAAGGAGTACTTATCTCAAGAGCGGAATACAACTTGCCGCGCGGAGAGTCCGCCCCCTACCGCCCACCACCCCTTCACTCACCCTCTCACCGATCTTGCTTTCTGGAGCAACCGCTGACTTCGAGTTAAATCAAGTGGTCGGTAATTCCTTGACCACCGGCTGTTTGCGTCCAGCTTTGCTCGTACACGGTACGGTCGCCGGTACGTGCTGCAGTCGGAGCGAAATTGTTGGTTCAACAACTGTTGCCGATAGTTTTAAACTTGATCCACGCTCGCCGCGCCGTGAGAGCTTTTGCGATGGGGGGTTTGCAAAATTTATACATCATTCTCGTGCGATCGATAGGCAGTTACGCATTCATACGGCATTCCACCCGAGTCGTTTATGGAACAAACGTTGCCGCGGTATAACGCGTGAATATTTTCGAGACGCTTCCAGGTGAAATTTGCAACGATAAATCATCGAGTCGCCGCTTGCCGTGCCGTTCACGGTGATGGGTCAGGGTAAAATCATAATTGATTTAAAGAATTTATTAAAACCTTGACAGAGGGTGGACGACGATGACGTGAGGGGGGGGGGCAGCGACAGAGGAAGGGAGAGGAGGGGGAGGGCCATGAAGGGGGCAGGAGTAAAAGAGAGAAATGGAAGAGGAGACAGTGAACGAGGGCTCGTTATTCTCTGTTAGAGACAGCCAGTGAAATTCTTGAGGAACCCTTTACGCGTATTGCGCGAGCAGAATAAGAACCGACGTCCAAAGCGCAAAGCCATTATTGTCATCGACGTTGTTGTTGTTCCATTTTCTTCTATTATTCCGCCGGTAGTACTTGGAGAACCATAAAACCCGTTGGGCCATAAATGGGCGCGAATCTGACGCTCGAGGAAATATCGGCGGTGAAACAAAGCGTGCAATTTATTAATCCGACGCTGACGTTATGACAATGATTGTCGCGCTTTCGTTAACTAATTATAGCTTGGATTGCTCGATTTTTTAATTCCGCTTTCTGCAGGCGATTTAACTGTGAAAGCGTTGAACCAGTTGTTAAAAAGATTAAAAAGCAGTCAATGGACTACTTCACTGCGGAACCAATGTGTACACAGGGTGAAGCATTTGAATGGGGGTGTCTAAACATTTTTGTTATGTATGGACGTATGAAAAATCCCTAGGGACAAAAAATTATCTGGAAAAAAATTATTTCTATCGTTACCAGTCCCTTCTAGAATAGTGTGCTTCCACCCTGTATAATAATAAGGTACACCCGGATAAAAGACTTGGACAAAGTTTATGTCTGAATCTAAATTTAGATCTTGTACATACACAAAACGAATTTTGACGAGACATATGCTTGGGTTAAAATGTAATACCTCTTTATTCTGCACATTCTACGCATTAAAACCGTATCGATTGCACTGAAATATTTTTAAAAACTATCCAAATGACGATTTTTTAAAGTGGATGTTAATCTCAAAAATCATGATCCACGTTTTGTCTTTGCCATTGCATATGATTGTTGATTTCAATACATTGATTGCGTTATAATAAATGAAAAATTATGGAAGTAATGAATTTTTTAATTTGAAGCGGATTAAATCAGTCGATATTCAGGGATAATTTTTGAAAATCGCCGTATTTCAAGACTAACTGTTTACTAATTCTACGAACTTTTTGCTACAAAACGCGTTTTTTAAATTAAAGTAACACAACACCTCTGGTCATTATTTTTTTTTAACGGCTCAATTTGAGACACTCACTTTGCGTAAAAAAAAACAGTGTTTTGTAACTGTGGCTAACACGTTGCGTGCCAGACCCATTTTTGGTTACCTTCCGTCCAAGCGCAGCAATCGTAATTCTTCAGAAAAAGGTGTAAGGTTTAAGATTCATGAGATAACAAAGCGATAAATTTAATTTTAAGGAATTATTATTTTAACAAACGCATGGTTGAACATCTATTCTACCAGACGACCGGGATGCTCCTCTATATGGATTGAACAAAATTTCAGCGTCAACCGTGTACGACCCACGTGGCACGGAACGTGTTAACAGACTAACAGAATCCCGAACAAATCGCATGGCTATTCCAGAACGTGCATCACAATGTTATTTCTGTATTTCGGTGTCCGCATTTATATGAAACCATTTATAATTTTTGTCAACAAGCAGCAAGATACGCCAACATTTTGTAAGGATGCAGCTCCCACGAGTTTGCGGTAGCAGGGAAATAAAAATATATCCGCAAGGTGTTTCTTTTAACTCGAAACGCTGGAATATCTCATGGATCGTCGAAGATATGAAAAATTGTTATTACGTAAATGGCTTGGTATAGAGGACATTGCATGGCGGGAATAGTTTTTCATCAGGCAACTCTAACAATTCTTTCATGTCTTCAACAGATTGCCAGATGTTTTTGCGTTTCCAGTTGAAGGGAATACACAGCGGGAAATAAAAAAATTGGTGAAATTTACAAATTGTACCTTATTTCTTTCCTTTCAGTTTTTCTACGCTCTGACATAAAGTTGAATAAACAATCTAAATGTAGGAACGTTCATACTGTTAATCCAGTTCACCCTTCTAGACAAAGAAAAACTTTAAAAATAAATTTTATTTTCGGTTTCATTATTCCCTGTATAATCAATTCGTTTATCGCAATATAATTTAATTAATCAAACATGTAACCACATTACTTTTTCCACTTAAATACAAAATATTATTAGAAACAAACACTGTACAACGCAGCTTCTCGAAAGGAGAATTGGAAGAAAAAAGTAATTTTACAAAAGTAATCTATTCGTAACTTAACTCTCGAAATTGTCGAACGAAATTTCTGAATTACCTGTCCAAGCGTAAGTACGATACTTAAATTTAAACTGCCAATCGCAGTACGCGCCGTTACCCCGTTCGATTTATCCGTCGATGATGAGATTGCTCGTCATTCGCGGGGACGTTTCACCGTCGTCCGATGACTGCCCCTGAATTAATGATTAAAACATTCAAAGGTAATCGCGATGCGAGAACGCGTGTATGCGGTGGACACGTGTCCCGGACACACCGCTAAATGCATCAGGATTTCGACGGGAGCCTAGAGGCTACCGCGTAGAAAATAAAACAACGGGTTAAATAGATCGAGACGATTACGCTGGAGAAATATATACGGCGCAGTCGTTTATATTCCGTTGCCGGCTAACTCGTCGCGCGGCAGTCTGGCTGCCGTAAAGTTCCCACTCCCCGACGAAGATAAATGTTCATTTATATTTTCTCCAGAATTTAATTTCCAAGAGTCATTAGTCCCGCGGATATTGGCACGGGCTCCTACAACTAGTTTCCGACTTTCCACGCCGCGGACTATATTACCGTTCCCGTTTCGGGGGGGAAAAAAAAGAGGGACGTTTGCTGCTAAATGGTTAAACCGAAAGCGGTAGTTCGAGGTGGCAATCTCAATTCCTGGGTAAATTATAATTGCTGGTGTAAGTGGAACGTGGCTTAGCGCTCTTTTTCGGTAGATCGATTCCTTTTTGGATATTCTGCGATTCGTGCGGGGCGCTTTAACTGGGCCAGCCGAGTGCAACCGAACTCACGTTTCTGAATGTAAGAAAGACGGAGGCGTCAAAGAGTTACGATGGTGACCTAAAAAATTCAGAGTAGTCGGAACGCGTATTTTTGAGTACCAAACAACTTGATTTTGGTACGTTTTTTTTCTAAAGTCAGGAGGCGACATTAGTCTGATTTAACTGGCTCACCCGGTACGTTCTAATCGTGTATGAATAAAACAAGAAGTATAGAGAAAGTTGGTTAACTTCTTGACGCCTAAAAATTTTAACTAATTCCGTTATATTGAGAGGTAAGGTCTTGATCCGACTGTGTACAATGACAAGAAAAGTTTGAAATGTTTTGCACAAATGAAAATGAATGTATTGAAGCTAGGTAGGCTTCCGTAGAGACCATGTTCATGAAAACATTTTTAGTTTTCATCTGCCGTATCAAATACTTATTGTTAGTTCTGTAGTAACAAAAAAAATGTCATACTCTTCTCGCGCGTGATAAAGTTCGGTATTTATAGTTTATCACTTTACGCGCTTCATTGTTTCATACATTTTATCTCAATTTTGTTATTTTACGTATTATCCGTATTTCTGTTTTTTTTTCTATAAAAACGTCGGAAAAAGAATGTAGTACCACGAATAGTATCGGAGTTTCGTTCAACAAAAATATAACTCTGTTATTGTGAAAAATAGAACGAATAAATTCAGTAACAAAGACGCACTTGTTCCACTACATAGATCCCAAGTGATAGATAACAGTTCGAGGTTTGAAAAAAAAAGAATAAAATATACATTTTTCGTTTTACTTGGCGAGACCTCAATTCCATTGTTTCATTTTAATCCTTTATCCCGCGTGTCCCCTTAATTATACGCGTAACTAGACGACATAATTAAACAAGGGAAAAAGGGTAGGGCATTATTAAAGCTTATATACGGTGAGTAAAAAGGTTTGTGCGAAACTTGGGAGAATAACTATTTGGCATGACAGGAAACGAACGAGAAACGAGATAACGTAACAAATGATAAACAATTTTAGCACTACAGGAAAATAATATGCGGCAAAGAAAAAGCAAAGTGTCTCGAAAATAATCGTCGTACGTTATCGTCGTTAATTTATTTTCCACTTAAAAAAAAAAAAAAACATTATCCGTACCACTTGACCTTTTTCTACCGAGTCGTATATTCCACCCTTTCCTTAAGCGGTACATTAAAGTACTGCACCCCCTCGAAGTTTGGCAGAAACTTTTGTGCACACCCTGTACCTTCCGAGAAATTCAACGGAGTCTGTTTTCGAGAACAAAAATGTACCGCGGCCTAAATGCAATAATAAATCAAAGGCCGCGGTTTAAATGGTACGTGGCCGTATTGTACGTTTTGCGTCTAATTCAACATTCACCCGGTACAACGGGTCTCGTTTTAAACTCCGCAACGTACAGAGAAATTATGCTCTTATTAAGTTGGGTGGCTTTGGTCGGTACCTGCGTCCTATTTTCGAGGCACGCCAGGAGCAGGACGGAGACGGCATTCAATTCGAGTACACAGGGTCCTGCAGCTGACTACGCAAATTCGATTGTCTCCCGTCGACCATCTAGTAATTACGAGTGCACCTAGATCGATTTGAAAGTGGTGCAACGATGAAATCGATGTTTTCCCGATATATGCGGGGAAGAAGAGAAGTGCTAAAAAAACGGCCTATAGACGTCGCGATCCGTTCAATAGAATGAATGAAGAGCGCGCGTATGATATTGAGTATTTATTATTGTATTGCTAAGATCTTCTGCGAATTACATTGTAACGCGTTCTCGTGCCGCAGCGAGAAAGAAATACTTCGACTCGAGACGTAAAAGGGTGCGTCATAAAACGCAGAGTGTCGTGAACAAGATCAGGTCGCAACAAACCGCCAAACAGTAAACCTGAGTGTCCGATAATTTGACTTTCAGTGCAATTTTCATGTGTCATTAATTTTATTCTATTAAAGTATTCCTACATTTTGGTGGGTGACCAAAGTATAGATAGTCTCGTCAACTATGAATTACGAAAAACGCGCGAATGATATTCAGTGTTTACTATAGTGGGTGACCAAAGTAATACGTAGGTATTTACATAGTCTCGTTGACAATGGGTGACTCCATTCGAAACGAATGACGAAGAACGCGCGAATGATATTCAGTGTTTATCTATAGTGAGTGACCAAAGCAATAGGTGACCAAAGTAATAGGTAGTCTCGTTGACTATGGGTGACACCGTTCGAAAAGAATGACGAAGAACACGCGTATGATATCGCATATTCATTATAGTGAATGACGAAAGTATAAATAGTGTCGCCGACTATGAATAACGAAGAACGCACGAATGTTATCGAATATTTATTATGCTGGGTGACAAAGTATAAGTACCGTCGGCGACTATAAATGACTCCGTTTGAAATGAAAGACGCGTTGATATCCACTATTCATAACACTGGGTGACCCAAACTATAAGTACTCACGTAGACTATGAATATTAATCACAACGGAATCTAGCTACCTACGATTTGTTTAAATTATACATAGGGTTCCGCTTGAAACAGGTTGTTCGAATAACTCGCGCATTTCCAGAAATATTGTAGATATTTTGTATTGTAGATATTGTAGATAAATGTCCCGATGCGACTGAATAACCTGAAAAATGTCAAAGGTACTAGAACACGGTTTTTTCGTCGGCGAAGAACATTGCTAGAAACGTTTTCTACCCGTTTTCAAAAATCGAAGAATTATGGATGGTCTGTTTTAAGTTTTAAGCGCCTCATCCTGTATACAGGGTGTTCCACAAATGACACTGATCTGTTGAAGGTGCGACACTTGGGACAATTCCAAGAAGATTTTTCCTTATCCAAAATCTTGGTTACATTTTAGTTCACGAGATATTAATGGGAAATGACAGTGAAACGGAGAAGAACGAGGCAGACGGTAGCGTCGATTGTTGGTTGCCGGGTAGACGAGTCTGAGTGCACGCCAAAAGCTAACGCCGCCAGTTACAGCGTACCTCTCCGATTGGTTCACGGTTTTCGGAATCAAAAACTCTCCTCCAGAATGTAGGTTTTATAAAAACAGATATCCGTTCTGGAGCGAATATAATCCTATTAATTTCTGTCCGCGTGAAGAGTTTTTTTAAGAATCATATTTACTGTCAGACACCACGGTTTGCAGTTTCCAATTTACAAGAATTGCGGATAAACGAGGTTTAGTAAAAAAAATTGTAAATTGGATTATTTCGCTATTATCCCTCGTTTTTCGAAAAAGCTATCAAGGGACGGATCTTGCGAAGAGAAGAATTATAGGATAAATTGAATTACCGAGATAAATACGAGAAACAACGTTTTTTGTAACGGCAATGATTAATACCAGATTATAGGGTAAATTAAATTATTGGGATAAATACGAAGATAAACATTTTTTGTAACAGTAATAATTAATACCAGGCGAGGAGAGCGTCGGTAACAGAATTAATAACGATAAGGTTGAAGTTACACCGTTGTAACGATATACAATATCCACCGTAAAATCAATTGATCGTTAGGAAAAATTGATCACACCACCGTCCAGCGAGAAATCGAAGACGCGTGGGCGAAGTCGACCTAAATTCAATTGCGATTAGCTCTCTAAAAAATGAATCTGCGCTTTCGCGCGTTGGTTTAGCGTCGAGTTGTATAAATCTATAAATTCGGATTTCAGCTGAATCGAGGCCCGTACGTTCAACTTTTCCGAGTGAAATCCACGAACGTGCCAAAACCTGAAGGTTGGACCTCGTATATCGAATGGCTAACGTTGAACTGCAACGTGGAGCAGAAGTAGAAGGGTGCGGAAAAGGGTAGCCATGAATCAAGCGCATCGATATTGGCATTCGTTTAATAAATGACCCTGGGGTGCAGGAAACAGCGACATAGTTCGTTGCGCTGTATTTCCACCCTAACTAAAAGATCTCATAAATAATCCTCGTTAAAAATTAATCACCACGAACACGTACCCCGGAGCGGAGCGCGTGGAAATTATTATGTATAATTCTTCGCATAATCGTTCGTAATATTTTAACTGTCTTAACGATTATTTTATCATTACCGTATAATTAATCGATAATTCGTCGTAACATTTGGAAACTTGACGTTAATGTACCGTTATGAAGTGCACCGGTCTCTCGAATGAAAATCATGCATCAATATATATTTACTACCGTGTTTCGATAATGTACCATTAAATTGTAATTAATAACCATCGATTATATAATAATAACGGCAGCCTATATGTTTGTAATAATAATAATAATAATACACCTCTGAATTTTAGAACGTTACATTGATCAATTACGAGATAATAATTGCATTTATTATGTCACTTAAGTTCGATTGCTGCTCCACTGAATTTTGATATAAAACCAGTTATGATATTCAAAATCAGTAGCGAGGATGGTTTGAAACTATTTGATATTAGGGTTTACTATGGTGACAATAGTATTTCGGTGATTTAGAAATGGGGCTTTCGATGAAACCACAAACTCCGTTTGTCCTCTTCGCGTACCGTAAGACAATACTGGAAAAGAATGATTATCGGAGTGAATCTCATTAGTAGTTTATTCTAAATCGCTGACCTACTTTCTTGAATATTAATTCTAGACATTGTTAGAGCAATTTTTATTTTTTTTTATAATGTTGGCCTTTAATTACTTTCAATTAATTTGTTATTTTTATTTACATAAATACATGCAATATTTATTTATATCTGTATTTTAGGTAATGGATCTTTATCAAGGGACAAGGTCTTGTCTCGAGCCAAGTACAGATACGCGAGACTAGACCTTGTATCTTTTCCGGAATTTATTTTTATGCAATTTTATAAACCAGATCGACTGCCTCTTCAAATAATGAAAAGCGGTTAGTTCGACGAAACTAATGACAACAAAAGAAGATAAAGAAGGAAATTTCCCACCTACTTAATACATTGCTTACGCTAACATCCCGTACCGACAATTTTCATAATTTTCACGCGTCGCACTTAGTTATTTTGCGGCTCGTAGAAAAGTTTGCACGTTCGACGTACCTGATATGAACTTTATTATATTCGCTTATCATTGTTTGCAACTGGATGAAAAGGCAACGTACCGGAGAGATGGAAACTTTCTGGAAAAACCACCGACCGAATGGCAAACTAGTTCCGGGACGCGTGAAAACTCGTTTGAAACTCGTAAAATGATTTCGAGTATAAGTTTGATATAATTTACATACGCAATATATTTCAGTCGTAACGCGCATCTTCCGCGGCGCTTTTATCTGCGGGACAATACGTCCCCGTAAATCTTGACTTCCGCAATTTCGTAGTCTCCAATCCTCGCGGTTTCCACGGCCAATTGTCCGATGATTAAGCGAGTTATACCTAATGACGGTACAAGGATTCAAAGGGTGCTTTGTGGTCTTAACCAGTACCTTAGTCTGGGAGTATTCTCCGGAGTACGATAGTCAAAGAGATTCTCTTGGAATTTTGTGCGCTGCCGGTTTAAAGCGAATGACGACGGTAACGGAAAAAGAATCGGCCGTGGTTAAGGTGAATGCACCAACGAATGAACGCATACCGGTGAATGAGGGAATTACATACTCTTTAGCGGAATAAAGTAATGCTGCGCGTAGAATGTTTCGTATGCAATTTCGTTCGGAAGAATGGCATCTCATTTATGTTTTACTAAACTGATGAAATAGTAATTTTATATTATGATTAGTTTGAAGGGTTGGTTAGAGTAGTCAGGGTAGCTAGGGTAAAGGTACCAACGAACGAACGCGAACTAGAAAAAGAATTAATTACATACTCATTAACGGAACAAAGTATATAGCACGTAGAGTATTTAGTATTTAATCGCGTTCTAAAGCATAATATTTAAATTATGTTTTACTAAATCGATAAAGTTGTAATTACATTATAATTAGTTTCAAGGGACAAGGTCTTGTTTCGGGCTGACAATTAGTACAAGTACCCGGAAGGTAGACCTCGTAGACCTTACCTTTTTAGGAAACAACAAATGGGAGCCTTCAAGGTAGTGAAGTTATATTTAATACCCGTTATAAAACAATCCATTGTTGTTAGAATGAATGCGTAGCAGCGAATAAGCGAAACACATACTCTTTCGCGGAATGATGTATATAGCACGTAGAATATTTAATATTTAATCTCGTTCAATAAAGTAGTATTTCATTTCTCCTTTACGTAATCGATAAATGAATTATTGTATTATAATTAATAACTCTATTACGCGTTCTTTTACAAGCAAATAAAATCATGATTTCTTCTGCGTGGAATTAAAGCATCGAGAACAGAAATTCATCCATTTCTTCTCGTTAGTAAAAATTCAAAAAAACGTCCTAACGAAAAACACGACTTTCTAAAGCAGGAATTCATAGGGCGTGTTGGAATTTATTTTTTGCGGAATTCTGTTTCCGACAGTGGTAACGCGGTTGCGAGAAAATTTCTAACATTTTGACAACCGCTTAACTATCGAAACTCGGAATGTTTTTGTTTATCGCTAAAAAAAACGATAAAGTGGTAGACAAAGTCATTATTGATTTAACGATAATTCTATCGAGACTAGAAACTACCTCAAGTAAGAGAAGGTACTAAAATTGCAACATTGACTGACCTATCAAGAGCAGAAATCTATTTAGTGAAAAAACAACGGGAACGCCGGCGTGATGAATTGATTACTATCACAGCGACAAAGTGGAGCACGGTCGGTTGAAGCAAGATCGAATTTATTTTTCGTGGAATTCTGTTTCCGATGGATGCTATCCCGTGCCTGGAAAATTCCTAAAACCGTAACATCGACGAAATTGTGAAGAATATAAATCTCTTCGGTTTATTAATAAAAACAAACAAAAGTAGTGCCGAATAAAGTAATTACTCTCTCAACAGTAACGCGAATTTCAACATCCTGTCACAAGATAAAATGTATTTTTCGTAAAATTCCATATCCCATTAAAACTATTCTGTACCCGTGAAGTTCGTAAAACTGTAACGTTGAATAAAGCAAGAAAAATACACATCCCTGCGTTTGTTACGAAAACGAAACGAGAAGCGTGCAATGCAGTCGACCGATGCAAGATCGATTTCTTTTTCTTAAAATCCCATTTCTTGGACAAAAGTATTCAATATCCGTGAAGTTCGCAAAACTGTAATGCCGAGTAAGAACGAAAAATACAAATCTCAGCGTTTGTGAAGGAAACGAAACGAGAAGCACATAATACAGACGACCGATGCAAAATCGATTATTTTTCTCGGAATTCCGTTGCCCGTTGAAGGGAACTTACATGGAATCTTCCTAAACTATTATCGACGAGATCATCAACAGTACGAATCACTTCATTTTTATAATAAAAACGAAAAAAGAGGCACGCGTAATATAATAATTACAGTTAAAATGTCATGAACATTGGTTTATTGAATTTATTTATAGTGGAATTCCGTTCCGCGTAGAAGTTCCAAAAAATCGCAACACGAACGAAACCAGGATCGATAGGGATTTCTCCATTTTGCTAATAAAAATGAAAAAAAGAACGGACACAGGATAAATTAATTACTATTCCAATAATAACGCGACCCGCAGACTTCCGAAGCCACGATACATGGAACAAAATCAAATTCATTTCGCGTGGAGTGCCATTCTCTATTTAGACAATCTCGTGCGGAAGTTCCGAAAATTGCAACATCGGCGAAACCATCGAGAATCGAAGTCTTTCTATTAACGCTAGAACGACCGCATCGGTCACTTTGACAGCTGAATGATCGAATTGACGATTAATAACCCAGATTAAAATATCGCGGAAGACTGATTTCCTATAGCTTTCGCTTGATCTACCATAACGATACAATCGCACCGTTTCATCAATTCGTAGTATATTAAAGACAAGTTTTTCCAAGAACTGTTCTGGCGTTCGAATGTTAAGAAAAGCTCGCGTCTATCTAGGTCCAATAATATGCTAACAATACCGTAAATGGTGTTCGACCGAAAGTGGATACAAGTTCAAATGCAAATTTTCTTCGTGAAATTAAATATTGTAACGGGGTCTAAAGCTTTGAGACCAGAAATTCTTCTATTCCTAAATAAAAACGTTACGCAAATTCATTATGATCTCGGTAATAACGCGAACCGTGGTCCGCTGGATCGACAATGCGAGCAGACAATTCCTAGTATTCCTTTTTCACTTATATTCCCCGACATGATACATATTGGAGCAGAAGTGTCGACGTCATTATACGTGATAGGATATAGATCATTATCCGCGAACGAACCAACAGAGCGGGACGCCTTGTGTATTTTAAATAAACGACGAATAAAAAAAAGTATTTGCGCATCAGTTTTTCCTGGAATAGCTTTGAGGGGAAAAAAAAGGTGCAATTCAATTTCGCTCCTGAAACAAAAACGGGACGTGCAAATACTTCTTGTTACACGGTATTCGATTTCATGGAGATAGCAAACCAATCGCTACTCTATCCCGTAACAGCGCGTATGTCCTACGCGACGCACAAAAAAAAACCAGGGATGTTTTCTTACCAAGTTACGCGCGTCGGGACCTCCGCATCGCGCACCATTGTACTGCCCGTCGTCGCCACTGGATGACCTTTCGCACGATGACATATTCCGAGGACAAAGTATATACGTCTCTTTGTGCGTGTGTACGCAATGAAACAGCGAGAAAGACAGGAAAGAGAGAGAGAGAGAACTACATCCCGCGAAGGATTTCCACTTTTCCGAATCTTTTCGAGCCGCGGTATATGAAAAGCCCGCCGACGGGGGACGTTTAAGCGGTTGCGAACATCCGGACGTATTTCGGCGATGCTACCGGCCGGAGGGTCGATATCGTCGAAGCGGATATCAGAAGTGAGATATAACGTCGGAAACGCGGAAAACGACACACCTCTGTGGCAGCGACGGCAGAGTTGATGCGGACCGCGAAAGGGAGGCTGCGAAACTGAGATGAAACCACGGCGCAACCCCGGTGCGCGCGCGCACCAAAACCACCCCCGGAATACACGGAAGCAGCCCGGCCAACCGAACGGTACCCCCCTACCCTCCCCCTTATCTATCTATCTCTCTCTCTCCCTCTCCCCCCTCTTGTTCCTCCCTACTTACTTCTCTCCAGGACGACGACTACGACGACGACGACGACGACGACGATGATGCGTTCGCTTCCATTTTTCCTCTCTGTTCCTTTGTCCTGTCCTTCTTTCACTTCGAACCATTCTCCTCCTTCCCCCGACCCCGCTCCCGCCCCTTCTCTCTTCCTGTCTAGCCGAACCGCGAAACATCCTCGCGCCACCGTCGCTCTTTGCCGGTGGAGAATAAAATCACCTTAATTTTCCACTCATTTAATTACGTCGTATAAAGCGATACCGCCGTCACTCGCGTTCCGTGATCGCCCCACCCCCGGGGCGATTTCTACCCGACAACTTTCCACGGCGAAGGGACGTGCGGGATACGCGCGGTCCGACACCGCGGGAACGTCCTATGGGAACGGACTCGAAGGTAGGAAAATGTGATCTTCGGGATAATCGTGTTCGGGTCGTGGAACGATCCTGGGATTCGGGGGTTATTGTTTTTGCGTTTTTATTGCGCGAATAATGCAACGGAGCGGAATAACTGTGCGTTGCTGCGTTACGCGTATTAACCTGGGACGTAGGAATATACATGTTATATTTGGGACGTTGAGGATACGAAGTTTGTTATTACGAGAGTCGTGTAAAATATTTTTACTGCACAATATACTGTCGCGACTGTCGCGATAACAATTTTTTTTACGTATTATACATTATGGATGTTAATTAAACTATAGAAATATTGTATAGTCTATGTGAAATCGGTTTTGTTCCTCATAATTATACGTGCATCGAATTTTTCTCGGTCACTTGCAAAATGCACGTATACAATAGTCATCAAATCTCAGGGTTAATAAATTATACGTATATGTGTATAAATTAGAAGTAGTTCGATATATTTGGATGTAGAGAACACGTGTAACTGTTCAGTACCGCAAGAAAATGTGAAAATTAGAAACAACGAATGAAACTAAGATGATTATAGGTGAACAATAAATTTATTGTCGCTAGAACAAGACTTTTAACGTGACGAACGGAACACGCACATATGTACGCTACACCGTGCGAGATTTGTATACCTTACCAAAGAATGAATAAATCCCATGTAATCTCGATTCGTGTGCTTGACCACTTTCTAATTCTTTGTTTCCAATCTCGATATGTTTGAAAAATTTATTTATTTTGTAGATTTCACGTCGTAGATGTTTTATAAACTGAATGTGTTTATTATGCAATTCGGTGCACGTACTACAAGATGCGTTACACTCCTGACAATCTGGTGTTAGGAAGGATTATCCAACTCATCGAAATCCGCGCAGCTTTTCAGTTTGATCGTTCGAACCAAAGCGATGGATCAGCGGGACTTAAACAATGCTGAAAAGTTCAACAACTGTAATTGGCAATTACTCGCCCGCTGAAACCCCCGCGCTTTTTTTCCATTTCGGCCAATCAAATCGTATTTCCGCGGAAGTACACCACTTCGTCACACCTATCTACGCCGTGCTACAAATTCGGCTCTCGAATTTTCCGAGTTTCACCACGAACGAACGCAGAGACAATGCCAACACACTTTGGCGCGTGTCCTCTCAGAGAAGCGATTGGAAAGTTGCACCGTTCACCGAGGCCGCGATTCATGGCTTGTAAAATTTTGAGACTACAATTTTGGGCGGTGCAGAGACTATAGAAATTTATCGACTGCCCGCGGGGTGAAGGTGACTCCGTATACACCGACTCCCTGCACGGATTTAGTTAAAGCGTGCTCAGTGAACTTGACCCAGTCCGGGGTCTCTCGTGAAGTAACTTATTCGGGGGATTATTATTATTATTCATACCGTACGTACACGTATATCGTTTTAATCAACGCGGCGAGGGCGAGAGAGAGAGAGAGAGAGAGAGAGAGAGAGAGGGGCACGGTCACAGGAGAAAAATTATCTTCCGGTCGAGCGGGTTGCATTCAAACACGTTAAAATAAAACCCGATACTCCGGAATCTGGCAACTACCCGCCGCCCTGACCACCCCTCGCTAACGCGATAGTAACATCGCGGTATTATCGATTTATTTTCGAACTTTTATCGGTCTCTGGTCCGACTCCCGTTGCTCCTTTTAACCGAGTGATTTATGATGGATTCCGAACGATCGGCTTTTGAATTCCTACCTACCGCGACACTCCTGATTTCGTGGCGACCCTGCGAGGGGAAAGTTTCGCGTCGACGTATTTTGTTGATAAATGCATCTTTGTTCGAGTAGACGGAATCGAGGGGAGAAGGGAGGTTAACGGTCGCTGGACTACTGCAAAGTTATTTTATCGTCCCCAGACGCCGGGGACTAGTTTTCTGTTTCACTGCGACCCCGCGAGAGCCATCGAACAATCGCTAAAGAATTGACGGCTCTCCTCCATTATGAAAGAACGGTGCAAGTATCTTTTTATACGTACAGTCTCTTCCGCGCGAGACTACTGCCGAACCACTGTTGCAAAGCCTTTCCTGTGTTATCTACGGTGTAAAGTGTTTTGAGGACCGGAGCGCCGGAATAAGAGTTGGAATTGATTTCAATTAATTTCTGTATAATTCCGGAGATTTGAATGATCTTCTGTCAATGACACCGAAAATTTTAGTAAATTCATTCGGTTTACTCGCTTTTTCGAAGTTGCGAACTTTATTTTAAGACTGACCGGTTTTTCTTTTAATTTTTGCAGAGATATTTCAATGATAAGTGTATCGAAACCAATGAATTGTCGTGAGACTTTATCAGATATTTTTAACCTTTTGCGCGTCTCACAAATTCCGAGCTAAAAAACGTTTGAATACGAAGCTGGTTTAAATATTTCACTCGGTTAAAATGAGAAAGGAATCGTTGAGTTTTTGCAAATATGGTTGAAAGAAAATTAATTGAACAATAAATTCATACCGTTACGTATTATGTTTCATTCCGATAACGTTACTGTGATAGGAAATGTTTTGAAATGTTTCGCTCTAGAGGGGGGAAAGAGCGACTGTGTAATTATAGCAATGATACGCGTGAGGAGGGTTCAAGACAAAACAACTGTTGTGAAACCACGCCAACGGGGAATTGAACCAGATCGAAAGTTTCAATATAAAAGTCCTTCGATTCCCTCCGTCCCATGACGTAGCGAGTACTATGCGAGACGCATCAGAACAACTCCGCGAAATATTCCGTCATATCTAAATACTGACATCGCTCTCGCTGTTCATTGTTCCGCCTCTTCTTCGAGTTCCTCCTCTGTCATTTTTTTCCCTCTTCCTTTGGTTCTGCCAGTGAACTGAATTTGGACCATGTGAAATCTATATCTTACATAGTTATTGATATTCGGCACTTAAAGATGGCAGAAGATGCAAGAATAGACGTTGAATTGGTCACCAGTTAGAGAAACCACAAAACTCAGATAGGAAGGCAACGACTGCTTCACCCTCCAGTAATTTGAATTCCATTTCGATGAAATTACACTCTGTTCGAGGACACAATCAAAAGCGGTGCGTACGAATCGAACTTCAATAGAACCTCGACTATCCGAACCTCCGTTTTACGAACCCTCTATTATCCGAACTGCAATTGACGTATCCGAAAGCTCTGTTATCCGAACAATTATGTTATCTGGATAACAGAGCGTTCGGATACGTCAATTCAAGTTCGGATAATATAGAGTTCGTAAAACGGAGGTTTGGATAATCGAGGTTCTACCGTATCTACTTGGTTGACAAAAAAGTATTTTCAGTTGGTACACATGTAGAGCGTTGGGCTTAAATCTAGATGATGCACATCTCTGGATCTTCGGATCTCCAAACTTTTTTTTACTCTATCAAATGCATTTCAGGTCACTGATCAGGAAATAATTATAGAATGTCTGTTCTACTGAAAATTATTTCACAAGGAATCACATGTGTTTGCTTGCTTCAGAAATAGTTTGACGATCCGGCGATTCGGAGGTGTGCATGGTCTAGATTTGTTCCGAGCGTTGTAATTAACCGAAATTACTTTTTTGCCAATCCAATAATTACCATGTGTCTCAATCGTCCAACGGTGGTCAGCATGAAAAAGGTCTGGAACTCTCTCGAAGCTCGCAACTGCACGCGAAAATCGATAAGAAAGGGCCAGGTAACGTAATAAGGCTTCTACGAGCAGTCCATGCCTATCCAAAGCCCTACGAGCGATCCTTAATAAAAATGTACGGTCACGGAGTAGCCGTAGGTGGTAAAGATTGATGAGAGCACGGAAGAACGGCGAGGTACAAGGGAATTCTACTTTCGTCGAATTTGCCAAAAGCAGTCGGCGTTAAGCCAGACTCGGGTAGAATTTCAAGTGACCGACAACGTTTCCATCAGTTAACGAGAGTGGCTGGGACAGAGTTAGAGAAAACTAAACGAACATAATCGGTGTCCCCCTTTCGCGATGCAGAATTCAATTTTGTGGCCCTTGTGCGCCGGCATAGTACTCGCGCAACCGTTGTCGAACTTTAAAACACCATCCAGGCATTTCAGAGCCATTATAATACTTACGTCAACGGGGAGAGCCGTTGAAAGGTGCAATTGTCGACTGGAAGAAACAAGTTTCGTTGCAACAATTGAAGGACCGAGTGTCGTGTCGGCCCGATAATGTCGGGTTATTAAGTACCTTCGGATCGAAACGTTTATCTCGCGATGCTCGAAACGCTGAAACGCGGCGCGACAGAAGTGTCCGGGTAAGTTGAAAATTCCACCAAAGTGTCTGAATCGATACGCTTCCCTTTAAACGTAGACCGGAGTGTACGGGAGTGCGAGTGTATTTTTAATCCGATACGATGTTTTTTTCATCTCTCTCCCTCTCCCCGCGCGAATCAAATATTCATCTGCATATTTATCTGTGGAGAGGTAGGAATATATATGTGTATATTTTTTTTTCCCGAATGAAGGAAATCAGTTTGTAGGACCGGAAGGTAAGCGATCTTTTCCAATACCTTCGTGGATTTCCAAGGTACCCGGAAGGGTGCTGTCGTAATTAGAGAGCTTTTTATTCAGAGTTGCCTCGAGCGCATCCCAAGACGGCAATCTATCTTCGTCCCTGCAATCGAAGTCGTCGGCGAGCCGACGATTGTCCAAGGTGCTCCAAGTCGGCGACTCCTCCCGGCTGATCATCTCGCCGAATTTATTTTTCGTGGAATTCCGTTCATCGCTCTGGCCGTCCCTTATCGGTGAAGTTCCTAAAATCGTAACATCGATTTCTGTCTTGTTTACACGCGCAGCCATCGAGTTGACTGGTAATGAAGAGGGAAAAAAGTGGAAAAATGCCGAAAACTCCGAGCGAACGGTTCCGATATTAAACGTTTAATTACTTTCCGCCGAGGCGAGTGCAAATAATCGGACGATCGACTGCGACCGCAAAAAAAAAATAATTCGAGAAATTAATCAGAGAATATCAAATGTACAATATCCACCGAAAATGGAGGCTCGAAATATGTACTATACCAATAAGTTCCATTGTCAATGTGATTTATCTATCCTCCCTTTTGTTACTCCCGTTTCTCTCCCAGCCACGACGTCGCACGTTGACAACGTCGCCATATACGTTCCTCCCTTTTCTTCGGATGGTCCGTCTCGCTTGCACCACCCAGGTAAGGTGTGCAAACTAGTCTCATGCGCACAGAGCTCGTTCGTGAGGCTGCTGTGAGCGCGAAAGTGACGCTCCGAAGAAAAGAGAGAGAGCAACCTATCGAACGGAAATTCAGGCAGTGTCGTTATCTCGACGGCAGACGCAGGAGTGCACGTGGATGCGCCCATGTGCTTCGCGAGCGAGGTGGCGCGTGCAAAGGAATAATTAGAATAATTAGGTAGCTTACGCAACCGAATCCCACGAAGAGACAAAAGGAAAGGTGAAAATTAAATAAATCGATATCTGTTTTAGAGAAAAATTGTTTGTGTATCCAATGAAGTATTCACAAACGCCTGGAATGCAGTGGACCACCCCGGTTCCACGAGAAATTGGTTCTCTGTTGAACCGTCGAATTGCTACAATATGTATTATGCAGGGTGTCCCGCAAATAGTGGTACTTCGTTAAAGGTGTCATACTTGAAATAATTGCAAGTAGGTTTTCATTTATCCGAAATGTTCCAAGCGCTGATGTTAGTTAACGTAACATTAACGAAAATCGAGAGGCATTCAGAGAGCTCGTATAGGCATACGCGGGCACCCCCGAGAGTCGCGCGTGTACGATGCCGCGTGCTAAGCAGGAACAAATTACGCACCAAATACACGAAAATGGACCATACCTTTCGAAGTGAGAGAAATACATACACTGCAGCTATCAGGGGGACGTTATTTCTCCAGGATAACCGAGTGCAGGATGTGAAAAAGTAACGGCAACATTGAATCGGTATAGAAGTAATTGCAATCAGCTTATGGCGTTTTGACACTAAAGTGACTAAAGTGACTAAAGTGACTACCAGACAACGTTTCTATGTTCTCCCATTACAATAATTAAAATGCAATTATGTAAATACGGTGCAAGTTGTTTCAATACTTACGCATTGCAGAAAATAATCCAGAATTGTTCAGAAAAGAGATACCAATATTTTGGATGATCAAGAGTGAAGAATGGTCAATGAACAGCTCACGTTCCAAATAGTACATTGAACTTCCGAATTCATCAAGATAGGATATACTGTCAAATATATTTGAAAATGACAGTTCGAAGACTTTTGGTTCACCATTGGATCAATCATCGGTGGGGTCGGATCTCCAGCTCCAGCTCGCACTCCAGCTCCACGTCTTCGTTAACGATGAGTGACCAGTGGTAAGTGACCGGTTGACCAATGGTCAGTGACCGCTTGACCACAAGTGGCCAGTGGTCAAGCAGTCGCGGATTTTTGGCGTAGCGGTTACTTGCCAGTTTTGACGCGTCTACTCTCATATTTTTCAGTTTTTCTGATCTCAACATTGATTCTGGGATTCGAATATCCCATTTCAGTACCTTCGTTTGGTTGTCGGTTCGAAATTTAATTCGGCGTGGTACGGGCCAGTACTTCTTAATCTCCAGTGTTACTGTCTAATGTCTATTTCATTACTGTATGTTTAGACTTTAATGGTTTAGATTTTTCAGACAAAAGAAAGAAGAGGGAAGAAATTATCGTTGATAAGTAGAGTTAAGTTATCAATAAGAACACATAATGAATGGAAGTTCGGGGTGCGTCTGCATGTACATATGTACTTATAATTAATCGTGAAGAATTTATAATTTGTCGTGTGTGTTTTGAATAACTTGGCGATAAGCAGACGATTTCGATACTTTCAATTTCAGTTCTTTGCGACAATTTTCTATTCCATCTTCTATTGTCGCTTTGTGTTTTACATTTCCGTCTTGCCTCATTGTTATTATTTACACGTGACAATTCGGTCTAAGGGAAGTATGTGGCAGTAGCCCGTACTTGTCTGGGATACCCAATTTGGGTCTGCCCGGGTTAGAAGTCCTGGAGGGGGTCGTAAGTCTAATCCTGCACGGTTAGACAGGTGCTCGTTGGGGTTCTTTATGAAAAGGTCTTTGTAATCCGGGTTCTCCACTATCTATAAATTAGCTCGTGTGTGACACGGGTCGCTTTTGCCCTTGTGACCAGGGCATACGAAACTCGCGGATAAGTAATGCTTTTGGACTTTAAATTCTCCCCAACTATTTTCGCGTCACGTTTCATCGTCTTTATGTCATTAAGTTATTAATAAGAAACCATTGTGCAAGGTATATCGACGTGCGTCTGGTGCGTCTATCCCTCTTCGGGTTTCGAGTAGCAGCAACCTCCACGTGGTGAAACCTGGGCGGATAATATTTTCGTTTACTAAACATAAATATTATCGGGCGAATAGCTGCGAATCTATTCTTAATTGTTTCTTCGGAACTTGTTATAAGTTTCTAATTTAAATTATATTTATGCGGGGCCTGCGAGTGTTTGTCGCTTACGAACGTTTAGTCTAATACGAGATTGCGACTGAGTGTCATTGAATTCTTTTAAATTTACTATACTATATTAAATAATTTAAGTGTGTTCTTGTGTCTCTACTCCTTTATAAAAATCCCACGTTTATCTCTTAACCACGGGCAAGAGCTCTATCTATCAAAGGACAAGGTCTTGTCCCGGGCCAAGTACAAGTACGCGAGTAGTACTTTCAAAAATTATTCAGCATGTTCTTCTGTTGCAAAATAAATTCACTGCAGTTCCTGAAAATGTATGAAAAAGTGTATGAAGTATCATAATAGACCCCCGATGGAATGTTATGTATATTACGAAATATAAATGAATATGGCGCTACTACTCGCGTTCCAATGACAGACCTTTAGCGCCAAATTTTCCTGATGTCTCCTATTACAACCCGAGTGTATGGGATATGCGGTAAGCAGTATAAGTCTCCGCGTTGGAATTCTACAATATATCAAATTTATCTTTTTAGTTTTACTATGTATTACTAAATGTAGATTCATCTCACACCCTCGCCCGCGTGTCTGGATAATGTGAGCCCGGTGAGTTGTCCAAACGAAAGAGAGGGACGTATACCGCTAAGTTGTCAACATGCGGCGTTGTGACTGATGTGAAAGAGAAACGACAGGAAAAAAAGAAGATAGAGAAAACACCGACAGGCGAACATATATGTATGGTGGATTCCACGCGAAATCGCAATCTTAAATTCTTCTAAATTCTGATTTTGAGATATGTTATAGAGGGAGGTGAGACAAGCCACCGGAATTTTTCTGGATTTTTTATTTTGACTTTCGAGGAGTTATGAGACTTTGAAAAATTGGTACACTTTTCTTCAAACATTTCTAGGCGCGGACTGGTTTGCCGTAGAATAATTTGCTATTTTAAGTTCGATTCATAAAAGATTGTAGATTAACGAGAATTTTCAACTCAGTTGAAAAAGTTTATTCTTCAACGCATAATTCATAAAAATACAAAACAATCGTTAATTTGACTGTCAGGGCCCTCACCGGAAATTATGAAAATTTTTTTTCTTTGTAGCGCGTTTCGGGACGAACAGTTTGCAACAAAAAGCAGACACGAACATGGAGTAACTTCGGAGTAATTGAAGAAAAAGTGTAGCCGTCTCGGAATTACTAATTTTGCCAGCAAGAACGCTGAATTGGGAGGTGGGGGTCGTTAAAAACACATGAAGGACATTCCCGAAAATTCTGGAAAATTCACAAGAGTGCCTCGATGATGCAACACACGGTGGTATGCGTAATAGTTTCGAACACAAACAAAATTTCTTATTTTTAACACTAGGTTTACGGGACCCGTCAATTTGACGGATTTCAAATTTTTTAATGAAATATCCCAAAAACCATAGCATTAATTTGAATCATTTTGCATCGTAAATTGATCAGCCTTAAATTGAATAAATCGATTCTGTAAAGAAAATGCGTATTTTTGTTTAACTGTCAATTTGACGGGTGCTCGTAGAAATGTTCGTAAAAACGCATGTAAACTTAGTGTTAATCAACTTCAGAATCTACGACGTCGAAGGCGCCATGGCCGACGGCGACCAGTTTGAATGTTTTTTATCGGGAATAATTTCAGAATTTTCGGGAGTGTCTTTCATGTGCTTTTAACCGATTAAGAATACGCAGTGCCAACAGGACTCGCCATTCCATCATCACGCACTTATGCGGGGTATCGCGAATCTCTTAGGCGCACGGGCCTGCGTAACGACCTCCACCTCCCAATTCAGTGTTCTTGTTGGCAAAGTCAGTAATTTCGAGGCGGCTACACCTTTTCTTCCATTACTCCGAACTTACTCCATGTTCGCGCCTGCTTTTTATTCCAAACTGTTCGTCTCGAAACGCGGTACAAGGATGTAATTTTTTCATAATTTTCAGTGAGCACCCTGACAGTCAAATTAACGATAATTTTTTATTTTTTATGAATTATGCGTTGAAAAATACACTTTTTGAACTGGATTGAAAATTCTCGTTAAACTGCAATCTTTTCTGAATCGAACTTAAAAAGGCAAATAATTCTACGGCAAACCAGTCCATGCCTAGAAATGTTTGAAGAAAAAGTGTCTCAATTTTTCAAAGTCTCATAACTCCTCGAAAGTCAAAATAAAAAATCAAAAAAAAAATTCCGGTGGCTTGTCTCACCTCCCTCTATAACATATGTCAAAATCACAATTTCGAAGAATTTAAGTGTGCGATTTGGCGTGTAATCGACCATATACATATATCGGTCCACATGCATAGCGCTCGGATTATAACGGGGGTGTTCGATAACTACGCGTCGATACTTGAGAGGCTTAGCTGACCTACGGCGAAAAGGGAGTAACAGAATGATATATGAATGCAGGTTGTCCAGGTTTTATTTGCCGAGTTATCGATCAATAGGACGAGGCAGGTCCGTATCAGGGGCCTCGATCTTCCGCTTTGAATCCATTCGATTATTATTTGTGGGGACATTTATAATTTATCGTGTACGCCATGTAAATTAATGATATCCATGACTTGGGACACGAGATACGCGATAGGTTTGAAGTTACTCGAACGATATCGGGTATTTTTCAGCGAGTACGAGACTCGGTGTTTGGCCACATCGTATCGTACGTTGCAGAGAACCCTGCGCAATTGCTGCACCTTCCGTCATTCGAGTGGTATACCATTCAAGGTGTGATACACACCATAATTCCAAGCAAGTTTTTTCTTATCGAAAATATTGATTGCGCTCTAGTTAACGAGATATTAATGAAAATCTAGAGCCAATCGGAAAGCTCGTACACGAGACGAACTTCGGTAGCAAAGTTCGCTAGTTACCGGGATCTAGCTGTCGGCATTGTATCTAAGCGAGCGTGTTGATAATAAATGACCCCCTTCGAGAGACACTGATAACTCGTAATAAAACAATACGAACGATCGAAGTCAGGACCAAACTACATGTTTACGATGACGCGTTTATAGTCTTCCGGGAACTTTTTGCATTCCTGGTGACACATTGTGCCCGACCGGTGTCTTCGCTAATCGTGACAACTTTAAATTCCTTAAAGATAATCATACACAAATACTATAACACAACTACTATAATACTATAATAATCATACACAAATTACTCATCTCGGTGAGGCCTATCCGAAGGCTATTGCAGTTTAAAGAAAATTCATTTTTAATGCGGTTTGACCACCTCGAAAACTCCCGTTCGTTCTTTCCGGAAAAGATATACTTTATAGCAGTGGTTCCCAACTCAACACTAGGCACGGACCACTTTTGTAAATTTTCTACCACCACGGACCACTACTTAATTCCATCTCCCCCCGCCCCCCTCTACCACTTATTTCTTTACAATTTATATATACATAATAAAATCAGCAATACAGTATATGTTGTGGAAAACTATTTTATTAATTGCAGACCACTTGAGATGAATCCACGGACCACCAGTTGGGTACCACTGCTTTAAAGGGCACATCTTTTACAAACATTTTAAAGCCACAACGAATCCCGCCCGATAGTCGTTAATCGCGGTCCTGAACAACAATATAAAGTTTCCAATTTTTGTTCCCTACTAACTTTACGACCTGAATCACGCCCACCGTTCGAACCCGCGACAAAAAGTGTTTTACGTTAATGCGTTCAACCGCCATATTTAAAAGAGTTTTGCATTTTGTTTAGATGGATCTTGTTGTTCAAGACTTGTAGTTTAAAATAAAACAAGATTTAAAACAATTAATCCAGTAGTTTTCTTGCAATCCACTACATTTTAAGGGCCGGTTTTCGGAACATAGAAACGTGTAAGGCCGTCTAAGAGAAATACTGTCAGTACTTCGCGAGACTCGGTCGAAGAACCATGACTCTCCCGATAAAGCGACAGAGCGAAATGTTTTGGTTATTAACACATCAGCCATCGGTGCCTGACACTGAACTTTCGAGTTAGGCCGTGTAAACCACCGGTGACTGACAGTCTAAAATATGATATAAAACTGACGAATTTACATTGTTTAAATTCTAAAAGTAAATATCTTCTACTGCCATAAGAAACAATGGCCCTAATATATTTACACAGCTGTATCGAGTAAATTTCATATCTCTGTTAGTAGTGCGCTTCGCATTGCTATACCGCAATACCAGCGCTTCTAAACAGCGCGCGTGGCCTGACGGGGATTTCCTTAAGAATTCGCGTAGCGCTCAACGTGTTAAAAATTACCTAGTACGGTGATCAATGTCGCGAGACTGCTCCCGTGGAGAGTAAGGGAAAACGTTATACGACAAGGAAAACCCTGAGTTAATTTTTTTAACGTGCTTTGACTCCTGAATTACGATTCTCTATTTCAGTGACGGACAAACTTTTTCCCGAGTGGGCCAAAAAACAATAGAGCGAATGCAATACAATAGATAAAAACAAAAAATAGAACTTCTAGGCGGACCGTAGTTTGCCCAACACTGCTCTATCCCAGTGTTTTGTTACGGGTTATCAGTGTTAGTGATGGCGCAGTGAAGTCCAGTGAAATCCACGTCCGGTACAGTGACCTTTGGCATTACCTTGCAAATAAGTTACTTCGTCCAACGATATCCCGGATCGGTACAGTGATCCATGACACGGTGGCGCACGTGTTCGAGCAATACGTGAATTTTGGATGAATAGATACGTTTAATTAATTTATAGGTACCGATAGCCCCTTACAGTAGACACAGGCAACTACCGAAATTCTCAGTCAAAAATCGTCTCCTGTACGAGCTCTGCGATTGGCCCCCGATTTTCATTAATATCTCTTAACTGAACGTTATTATTAACTGAATATAATAAACGTCTACCTTTAATGGTGTCCCAGATCGGTATACGATATTTTCTAAGTGTCATAGTTCCCGCAGAGGAATCAATGGAGGATGTCCAAGAGGATACCGAGTGTGAGTCCCAGACCGACGCTCGTTGCCTGGGACGTACGTTGCACCTCAAAGTATCGTGCATTTCTCGCATCTCTTGTTGCAGGCGCATCTGATGCTCAGCGATAATGCAGCGCTGACGAACGCGTGGTGACAATCGAGGTGGCGAGTCTAAAATATCCGATTCCGGTCTGGAATGATCAAGAAAATCTTATTGTACGAGAACAAAAATCCTGGGATTCCCGGGTGTAAAGATTTTTAAGAAAGATTTTTCTTTCTCGTGTCACTCAAATCTTACAGATATTCGTTTTCAGCGTTGCAGAGTTACTTTTCTCTGCAGGACTTGTACTTCCGGTTTATAAAATAAAACTAAACCACAATTGTCCTGCAATTTCTGTGTTTAAAAATAGAAATATGCTCCGTGACGTGTAAAATAAGAAGCACTTCGCCCTGGCATAAATAATTCTTGGGAAAACCTTATAAAAAGATTCCATTATCCCAGAGTCACCCGGAATTTCTGAGTATCACGAACTCGGGGAAGCTTTCTTTGCGCAAGTAATTTATAATAAAAACCAAATGAATACCGTCCACTCTCCCTCAGAACACTTTAGCTAAGAATGACGTTAATCTTAATTCTTTCTCCAACGACTACATCCCATAGTTCGTTCCCCATTTTATCCGTTCGCGAGATACGTGCTTGTTCTAACACCCCCGTGCGTACTAACTCCGCGCGATGCTTTTACGCGAATAGCGAAGTCGTTGTTTGCAAATTTTTAGATAAGTGGATGTATTTCTGTATGCGAAAGCACGCTTGGCAAGAAACAGAGGTTTCAGTCGCCAACGCTTGCTCTTACAAGTGCACGTTAGAGAGAGTTGACTGTATTCACACGGTACTCCACTACGTATACGCGGACAGGGTCAGTCTGAAGTGTCGCAATATTGACAGGTGTATTCGGTAATTAAAACGGTAACTAAAAAGTCTTAATAAACAAGCGCGTATCGCATATACTTCCAATACGTTCCTAAGGGTGCCGAAGATTTTGTACTTATAATTAAAAGTGACTAAACCGCAAAAACAAAATATACACACAAGAAAATAACTAGGAAACACACCTGTCAATTTTGGGACATCCCATTGGACACAATCTGCATTACTATACGGTAACCGTAAGATCTTTACACTGAAATAGCCAGAGCAGTAATTATGTTCGTTTTGTGATTAAATTCACGATTGCAAACTGAGACCATACACGTTATCCAGAGTCGAAGTTCGTTGTTTATAGTTCTCTGAGTAAATTTAACATCCCGTTAGAATAACTCTTCATTCTGATATGTTATGGTAAACAATCTTGAACTTTAATAATCAAGCTTTATATCTGAGAATACTATGTGACAGGGCTGAAGTTTGTTTGCTACAACTCTTCGAATAAATCTAACAGACCGTAACAATATTTCCTTCTGCAATACTGTAGCAAACAATCTTGAGTTTTGGTGATCAAACTTGATATGTCGCAATACAATATTATAGAGATGAAGTTTGTATACTATAACTCTTTCACTAAATCTAACATATCGCGACAATATTTCTCGATATTGTCTGAAATGTGGTATTGAACGATGCTGTGCTTCAATAATCAATCTTGATAGCTGGGAAAGCAATGTTACAGTGCTGAAGTTTGTTTACTATAATTCTTCGGCTAAAGCTAACATACAGTGACAATATTTGGTTCTGCAATGTTGTAGCGAACGATCTCGAGTCTCGGTGATCAAACTTGATATTTCGCAATGTAATATTACAGGGCTAAAGCTTGTAGCTACAATTACTATAATTTCTTTGACTAAATCCAAATAATATTTCATTCATTCTACAGTATCAGTACATAGTGATATAATAACAATGTTTATTTAAAACGGTTCAACTGCTCTTGTAAGGTCGTACGGAGGAAATTCCATCATTGAAAATTTTAAATATTTCCCTTCGAGCGAACCACATAACGCATAAGTACCTGGGCCTGTAAGTTTCTCTTGGCGAACTCGTACCAGACGCATCGATGCAACCACTTCTTCTCAAACGTCTGGAGGTCTCTCTGGCAACTCTCTGTATCATGTCCAACATCGCGACTCGTTCTTGCCGTGGCAAAATTGCCGCCAATTCCTGCAAAACCTGTCGCAATCGTGGATTTCATTAACGAGACCTTATTTCCAGCGATTACGAACGAAGACGCGCCTCGTCACCCAGACCCGCTTCCAACTTGTCTAATTAAACGTGGAACATTTTTAAAAGTTGACGTGCAAGCGAAAGGTTTGGATATTCAGCGCGGCTCGCGTCATCCCCGGTAGCCGGAGGATTAAACTTACTTTCGAAGTGCAAAACGGATTTTCCATAAGCATAAGGGTGCGGAGGATCGAGCTGTCGCTCTTTAAGTGGAAAGTTAGCTGGCACATGGAGCCGGAGAAGGGTGAAACGGGGGACGGAGGAGCCAAGAGGTTCTCTCGGGCGAGTATAGCTCGCGAGGGCGCTTCGAGAAAGTAAATACGTGTCCACTTTTTCCCTTTTTATTCGCCTTCAGTGGCTCTGGAAATACATACATCCGGGCCACTGGAAACGCGACCGAGTCACCTTTTATCCATCCACCCCTACTCCGACCGCCCCCACCCACCCCCCGACGGAATCCCCGCCCACCAATACAGTTTTATATCCTGACTTCACCCGATTCCGGGAGAAACTGTTGAAAAATATGACCCGGAGGGATCGATAATTCTCGAGATATCATTTCACCTTGTAGACATTGCAGATACCGCGGCTTTCCCAGAGAACCGGGGAAAATTATTTTCGCCGGCTTATGGATCGATCGACGCGGCGAATAAAATCGAACTTTCCGACCGATGGGTGGAATCTCATTCTCGGCGCATGGTTTCGCGGAAAGATTCGATTGTTGGATGGAAACTCGAGGAAGACAGGAAGGAACTACTTTCGGGGAAAGTCTGCTCGAGTATTCGGAATCAATTCTCCTCCGGGTGATCGCTTCTCCCGGAAGCTTTCGTTCACCCTGTTGTTGTTTCATCGCGGAATTACGGATGATCAGAAATTAGTGGGGAAAGAAAAATTATTTCCAATGTCGCGCGAATTCATTCGTATAATGGGATTAAACTTAAGTTTCTCCAACAAATCTCGCTGTTAGCTGATATTTTGGCAGAAGGTTGTGCCATTTTTCGTAACAGACATGTCTTCCATCGCGGAAAAATGGATAATCAAAAATATAAATGGAAAAATAATTTTCATATCATGGGTAAATAAGTTCGAAGTTTTCATGAATAGAAGAAACTCGATTCACGATCCGTGATTTCTCGTAAAAATTCAGTTATTCCATTGAAACTCGAGACAGACAGGAAGGAAATGCATTTCAGAAAAGCCTGTACTAGTATTCCAAATCAATTCTGTTCCAGATGATTCCTCTTTTCTCAAACGACTTCATTTTTTACTGCAAATCTGCAAAACGTTAATCGAAACAAAATACAATTTCCACAAACGTTTAAATTGATTAACATGAGGGAATAAAATCAAGGTTTCCTCGATGAACGGACTCCCATTTTCACGTGACAATTTCGCGGAAGGCGAGGTAGCTTTTAACAAAACGTATTTTTTTTTCACCGCTATACGTATTTTTTCAAGCAATCAGAAAATAACAGACACGGGAGAATAATTTTTGTCATTTGAATCGATATGGCAAATATAATTAAACTTTCGTCCAATGTAATTAAATATATTTCCCATCCACAGTTGCGTAGTAAAATTTAATTACAGCATACAAACTCCAGAAAACCGTGGGAAAAGAAGAATACGCGTTTCATCAGTTATATTTACAAAAAGAAAAGAAAATAGTTTTACACCGCGAAACGCGAAGCAGAGGCAAATTAGCCGACACGTAAAAATAATTTTCGTCGTCCTTTGAACCGATTAGCTTGGCTGAATTAAATCGAAGTTTCCCCCAATGGAAGAATCCAATTTCCAGCTGATGATTTCGCGGAAAAATTGGATTGGGAGACGGAAACTCGACCTACCCGGGAGAGAACTCCTTTTCGAAACAAGCGTTCGGGATCAAGTCTCTTCCGTCGAGGCGATGCAACACTCCCAAAAGGTTTCGCACCGCGGCGGAAATACGAGCAACCGGAAATTAGCTGAAATGGAAGCGGCCTCGTTCTCGAGACATCCATATTCGTCGGGGTAAAAACTTGAGAATTAAACAAAGCGAGAAACAGCGTAATCCTCTTTTTGCGTCCCTGACTCTCTCCGCTCTCTCCCCGCTTTAAGCAAATCCGAAATATCACTCCGAGCGAACGAAGTTATCCTCGACAAAGGTTTTTTTGCTTCGTTTAACTTTTTCTCGGAGACAAAAGTAGTGACTCGTCGAAGAGCGATATCGCAAAAAAAATGGACCGCTTCCCGGAGAAACTTATTATCAGCGAAGTAATCGCAGAGAACGAACCGCGCGGAAGAAATATCAATCGGCATCGTTCGTTATCCGGTGGGATGGGCGGGAGGCGAAGGAGGGGGAGGAAAATCGGCAAACGAGAAAACCGTAACGCGGAGCGCAAAGAACCGCCATCGATCCCGACGCTTTCTACTATTATAAAATGAAGAACATCGCGATACTTCTCCGCGGCACCCCGGATCCCCGATATTTCCACGGTGATCGTCCTCGTCGCAGCAAAACCATCTCGGGCACATCGTTTCGTAAACTTTTGAAAAGCTTTGAAGACGCTGCTCTCCGCCGTCGATGGTCCCGCGGGAGATACGGGGGGAAAGAAGAAAGGACCGTCATTTATTTTGCTCGAGACAATGGCTCTTAGATGCCGATGGTTCAAATCGATGGGAACGTTAATCGGATAAGTAGTGGCCACCGTGGAACGTCTATCGAAGAATTTCGTTCTAACTGCACGCCGTTCGAACCCTTACCAGGGGATCGAGCAATGTTTCATTGATCCCCTTTTTTTTGCGAAAGAAATCACATTGGGCGTCACGTTTCTGATGCCGGAAAGCGATTAAACAGATCGTCCGGGATCACCTCGAGTATCGTGCACCGCTGAAATTTGAATTGGATATTACACTCTGGTATTAAACTCTTCCACGTTCGTTCGGTGTACCGGGTACGGTAATAACACGTTTGCAACGTGTCTGCAACATTTTGTTAATACCGCATGCATTTCATTCCAAATAGCTAGAGCCGCGCCAGTGACACGAGATTGAAATGTTTTTCTGGTATTTGAAAGTTTTCTCCTTTATCTCTCTTCCAACAAAAACTGTCCAAACAAAATCACACCACGCATCGCTTTTTCTCTGGGTATTATTGCATCTGCATTGAATTTGTAGTATCCCAAACTGACTTTTTTTCGTTATAATTCAATTAATTGGTAAACTTGGTAACCTGGTAAACTCTGGGTCCATTTCGTTTTGATAGTACTCAAAACTTAAACCGACGAAACGTGACCGTTTCGAGTATCAGGCGTTAGTAACATTGAAAATTTGTAAAATCGTTTGATAACATTATCGATGACAAATGTTTAATTAATCTTTGCCGATTCAAGGCGAATAAATACACATCAGAAACACTGATGCTACTAACAAGCCCAGTGACGTTTAACAATTTTGATTAATAAGATATATTAGCAACGCAGAAATATTCCAATAAATTGGAATTGGAATATTTCCAATTCGTAAATTGGAATGTAATCAATTTCAGTGAAGCGAATATAATTCGATCCTTATTACTTCTTCGCCAACTTATTATTGGAGTCAGCGAACAATCGAATTCCCTCGCTTTCACTTTGTTTCATTAAACATATACCGCGTTCCGAAAAGCCGATACGCAGCAAAACGTATCTATAATTGCACCGTAGAAATTTCAACTGACATCAGACCCGAAATACGACGCTCTTCCCCTAGAAAACGAGAAATCCTGGCCGTACATCGGAAAGTTCGATGAAAAAAAATTACAGACAAAAACGTTAGAGGAGGCGATATCCCATCGGGTTCTACGGAAGGAGAATAGAAAGGACTAACATTTATTTTAACCCCTTTGGGAGAGAGGGGCGAACCGGGGCAAGAGAGGGGCAAGAATCGAGCAGTTTCATCGAGAGGACCGTTAGCCGACGAGAATGGGCTCCTGAAATATCCACCGAAGAATTCCGTACAGAGTTGAGTTCAGGGGTCTGCGGATATCGAGCGCGGGGGATTGGCCCAAGTCCACCCATCTTGCGACAGCACGGTGACACCTATTAGGTCTGGTTTAACTCGATCCTTATCCTCCGGTTCCCTGAATGCTGATACGTTTAAGGCCCTCCGGGGACCCGCTAACCTTTGGGAAAGTTCCTTTGATCCCCCACCGAAATCTCGTTGCGGGGTATCCTCGGCTGGCGGAAGGAGGGGAGGGGGGGGTGTGTGGCCAAATGGACCGAATGCTATTTCCAACGGGCCGTGAAAAAAAAAAAGGTTTCGGTTTCACCGTGAGTGCGGGTACGTGTCTCCCGTTGCGCCCGTCACTTGGATCCCGACCATTTATTTCTAGCGGCTGCGGGCAAGACGCCCTTCCGTCTAATTATCCGTCGGGGTTAATCGACGAATATATAAACGCCCGTAGGGATGCGGAAGAAAATTAGACTGTCGAAGCCGTATTAAATTGCCACCTTCGTGGATTGATATATTACGAGGAAGCAGAGAGAGATGAAAAAAAAAAGAGAGCACGGCGTTCCGGGGTAACGGGTGCATCTCGATCGCCAATCCGGGCTTTGATCATCGGGCTCCCAGATGCGCCGTGTGCGAAAATAGCCGACCAAGTGAGTAAAAAAGAAATCGTTTCGACATTCGACCTTCCTTCCAAACGCAATTTGCTTTGTTTGTTTCAAATTTATAGCAGAGTACCTTTCTCCGCGTTGCACCTGGGAACTCGCTAAAAGCCGACGATCATTGGTCTTACGTTCGCGCATCCAATTCGAATACAATCGAAGGTTTGATATTTTGATATCGAAAGTTTCGTTGTAGAATCACATCGGGAATGTTATTCATCCTGAAGTACTTCGTACTGTTAGATACGAAGATGTGCAGGGTGTCCTGTAAATAATGGTACTCCGTGAAAGGTGTTATACCTCAAATAATTCCAAGCTAGTTTCTGTTTATCGATAATGTTGGTTACGCTTTAGTTAAGGAAATATTAAACGAAAACACCGGTCAATCGGAAAAGAACGCGATATCCGGTAGCACCGGTTATCGATTAGCTTCCGATTTTCATTAACACCTGGAGAGCTAAAAAGCTCCGGATATTTTCGATGAGAAAAACCTACTTGAATTTATCACAGGTTTATTTTCGATAACGAAACACCTGCTGGAGCTTATTCCAGGTATCGCACCTTCAATAGAATACCACCATTTACGGAACACCGCGTCTGAAGCTAATAGTCCGAATGGTTTAGACATCGTGAAGAAACACACAACACGAGTCTCAAGCGCTCTTATAGAAGCTCAAGGAACAACGGGTATTTTTCATTTAAATATTTCTGTTTGCTTCTTTTCGTACTCCTACGCGTTAATAAGCGTTGAGAGTGAATGCGTAGTATTTTTTGCCCGCTGTTTTTATTATAGTCTGCCTCTCTTTTCCTCTCACCTTCTCTCGTCGCATTATATGTAGAGAAATACATGACGCTGGTACGCACGAGCATCGTTGTGGCAACAAACGTCTGGTCGTTATTAAAGTAACACGAGCCTTTGATGTAACATCGTGGCCCGATTTTACGATCTCTCTCACTTCCCGCTAGCTGAGATTTCGCTATGTACTTCCGCGTGCAGGAATTCTCGAAGTATTAAATCCGATTTCAATCCCGTTGCACGAAGAGGCATGAAAAACGGAAGGCTCTTCGACAGCGTTCCGTTTGCTTCTTTTCGCAGTTCTGCACGTAATGAGAGTTGCCGGTAGATACGTAATATTTTTCGCTGGATGTTTTTATTGTAATCTTCCTCTTCCTCCCTCTCTCTCCCCCCCCCCTCTCTCTCTCTCTCTCTATTTGTATATCCCTCCTCTCTTATCTTTCTCTTTGCATCATGGAGAAAAACACGACGCCACGATATCTAAGAGCACCGTTGTGGCAATAAGCCTCCTCATAAGCCTGGTAGCAATGGTGTGCTTCTGGTTAAAAGCGTTTTAGATGTTTCTAAAAGCGATAGAAAATCATGAGTGATACGTGTAATCTCTTTAATATAGCTAATTCCCATACGTTACAGTTGAGCGTGCTGGCAGAATACAGAGGTATAAACTCCACTTGGTACCTTTCTGCGGAGATAGATTTTTGTTCAACGTTCTAATGTGCTATCATGACGTAGTGGGTGTTCCATGACATTCGTTCAAAGTTATAATGTAATGTACTATTTTGGGTGTAAAGAGTGTTGATCGTAATGCGTTTATTGTAGGATTATACGTCAAATGTCTAATTGTCGGATAAGAATCAAACTGACGTACGTCAACAAAGCCAACAAAAATTGAATTGTGGCGCTATGATTCTCAGCCCCACGATTAATAACGCAAAAAATGACGAATACGTAATACTGTATTTAGATGATAGATCACAGGTTTATTTTTGTAGATATTCCATTTACGATAGATTTCATATTAGGCCCATGCCTTACCCAGAATCATAGGCGTAGACGAAAATCTATTTGAAATTTCAGGGAGCGGATGAGGGGGTTAATATTTTTCAAACCGGGGACACCCACTGGTGAAAAGTACCCTCACACCGCTTGACCTACAAAAAATCATGACTGGTTTGCATTTTTAATAAGAAACACGGAAAAAACAATTGAAGAATTCTACCTTGTCAGGAAAAAGTTAAATCCAGCTGGCAGAAATATATAGAGTTCTACCCTGTTAGGACAAAACTGAATCCAGCCGGCAGAAATTAATTTATCCAGTGGTAATATGACTTTCTCGTAAAATCTATTGATCGCAAAAATTGCGAAATAGATTTGCGTACGTATGAATCGCACGCGTCTGGCATCTCGTGTGCTAGTAAACCTCACGGATTTTCCCCCTTTTGATTCCATTTTTTTTTCACACCCCCACCCATCGTGACCGAGATTTGGCTTTCGCAAACCGTCTGGGTCGCGCTTCATTTCTTTCCACTTAATTTCGTTTCTCTCGTCGCATCGTACGTTTGAAACGGCATAAAGAAAAAGTCTCCGGTTAACGAGAAACCACTTGAATCCCGGACGGAATATGCAACAGGGAATATTTCTATACAAATGCGAGGGATTATCGTTGTAGGTATAATACGAGTGTATAAATCCTGGATGATTATACCGCTGAGGAGACGGGTGAAGTAATTCCAAAGCGGATCCATTACAGGCTTCTAATTGCGAGATAGGAAAGTTTAGTTCTTGTAACCGATTATCGGTTCCGAAGATTACCGTGGAAGAAGGATCACGAAGATTCGCTTCCGGGGAACGCTTCGGCATCGAAATTTCTTCCCCCACCCCCGTTGTTCGAGCAAACTTTTCATCCCGATCGTGGAGTAGCCCAATAACTGCTGCGGCGAATGGTTCTTTTGTCGTTTCGAAAGAAGAATAAACGACCGACCACGCATTGTTCACCCTTCCCTTCTCTCCCTCTGTCCCTGCTTCTCTTTCCCGGGCCGGTTCTGATAATAAAACAGAGCAACGAATAAAAAAAAAATAAGCAAATATCAGAACACCGCTGGAAAATCCTCCGTCGTCCTTTGTTTAGACGAGTATCGACCGCGTACAGTTTTGTTAATCCTCGTGTAAGGCCTTCGGTGCCTCCGATACAACTATAGAACCGCGAAAAATCACGAGCGTATCGCTGTATCATTGATTTTGAGGACGGACAATTTTCTGAACGCGTGCAATTCAAGGAAACGCACGACTGCCGTGTTTATAGTTTATATGCGTGCCGCCGTTACGTCACCTATTGCGCTGCAGCCGTAAACCCTTAATTCTGGTACGCCGCATGAAAACAATAAGGTACCTCTCACACGGGGAACCGTCGAACCACTATTCCGTCTCGTCACACTCGTACTTTTGTTTCCTTCGAATGGAATACATCAACAACGGTGGTGTTTTCAAAACAGTTTTTAGCGTGGAACGCGAACCGAGAATATAAACTTGTTAAAAAATGCATTTGCTCTCAGGAAACCTGAACTTTAAACCCTATTCCCGTGAACAACTACCGTATCACCCTTTTCTAGTATAATCGCTGTTTCATATTTATGCGGTGAAATATTCTAACGATCATTGTATCGTATTAAAAAAAAGTCTCCATCCCGTAACCACTGCTGGAATCACTGCCTCGGCACCACAATTTCAGTTTTATTTCCTCAATGTGAAGTCTCTCAACGACCGCCGTAATAAACTAACGATAAGGCCCTTTTCACGCAAACCACTGTTGCGCTACTGCCGCAGGTCCCATCCCCCAGTTTGTATTTGTCTTTTCGCAGTAAAGTATTCGGTTAAGGATCGTATTAAAATAGAGTTCACAGCATGGAGAATGCAAGGTTACGAAGTGGATTTACCGAAAACTTAATTTCCTTTGGGAGACAGTTACAGAAAATGATTAGAACCGTTAGAAATTTCGCGAGCATTAACCGATTTCAGTTCTACCCTTTGTTTTAAAACGACAACCGTTAAGGCATTTCACCCCGGATAGAGGATAACGGGGGTTATGACGCCATAGAAGTTGTTGAACGGCGGTCCGTGTGAATGTAGCCTTATTTTAACGGAACCGTCACGGAAATGTTTCTATCGGAGAAGACACAACAAGCGATTGCAGTGCAACATCAGTAGCCCGATAATGGTCCGTTCGAAGGGGATCTAATACGGTTTGTTACTATCCCCACCATGTCTTCAAATGGGCTCCCCGAAATCGTCGAGAACTTGAGCAGCCGAAGGCCACCATTATTCCTTCAAGTTTCGCATCGATATTATTGTCGTAGAATCTAGGGACGAGGACCGCCATCGTCGTTCCGACGTTCCCTGGCGGATGCTCCCGCGAAATTACTGTCCTGGAATTGCCTTCCGCGCTCGACGGAAATCCGTGCTCGTCTAATCTAATGAAACTGCGCGAACTGTGTGTAATTAAGCTGCCTCGCGTCTGGAAAACGAGCGGCTGGTGCCACCCGACGAGCGGAATGAAAGCCGAGAGTCGCAACTCCAAGTAAGAGAGAGCCACATAGTGTGAGAAGAAGAGAGAGAGAGAGAGAGAGAGAGAGAGGGGGAGAGAGAGAGAAAACTGGGCACACGGATACAAGTTTCGCCACGGAAATTACTCCGACAAATAATCGACCATCGAACCTGGACCACATCGCTGGGTATGATATACCGTTCCGAAACTTCTGACGCCCCGACGGTAATTACAATGCGAACGCAACTGTACCGATTCGTCGAGGTCCCAGATAGAGCCGGAAGAGGGTACGTTCGCCGGAGCTAAATGGAAACAATCGAACCGGTGTTGACAACGCGTGAACGAGGGTCTGGGTAGAAAAAAAGAATGGTGCGAAACAACAATCCTACGTAGAACCCAACTGTCCTAATTCATCCCGATCCTATACGGAATTAGGGAAAGGTACGTGGACCGAAGTTAACTCGAAATAATTGAAGCTGCGTTAACGAGCGATGAGGAGGATGGAGAAGGCAGGGAGGATGCGTGTAGGATAAATGGAAGAATTATGTAAAACAGCAATCACTCACCCTGAACTTGCTCAGCGAGATCATGGCCGAGATCAAATCACCGGGGCCACGCTGTCGAAGCCGCGACCTGTTCATCGATGCGACATACGTCAAAGGACTGACATCCCTCAGCTCCACGTGTCCTGAAACGCCTAACGAAAATATTGATTTTGGGGCACATCCTGCGCCCGGCTGTGTGTGCGCGCGTGTGTGCCCGTACGTGACCCGCCTGAGCGGTTCTGCTATCCGGTGACCGAGCAGCGGGGAACTGATATTGACTAGAAATTTGCCTATGTCACCCCACCTCGACATTGATTTAAAGCACGGCCCTGTGAAGTCCAAACTCTCCTCTCTTTCAGCCGAACATTCTAGCAGCTTGCAGTTGATCTATCGCCCTCTGTTCCTAGCCCGAATTTTATGTCCGTGTCGCGTGATATCGTGTCGCGGAGCTCCGAACGTGAATCTTTATTCATGCCTCAGCCCCCCCTCCTAACTATGCTCTCAGCGAGAATGGTTTCCTTTCGGCGGGAAAGGGACTGCAAGCGCACTCCTCCGTATCGCGACACATTTCTTTCCGTACAATACAGTCGTAAGGTTATACGCGAGAGTCGTCGATGAAAAAGAATTTCACTCGAGATATCCCCGGCGATGCAACGGTGGAGAAATATTGCCGGAGCAACTTCTTGTCCGGCTCGGAACACTTTGGATCTCAGGATTCGGAGTCACGTACGACACGGAGCCAAAGGCGGGTGCAAAAGGTAATACTCTCGTGATAACGTCGCATAAATCTTTATCGAACGGATAACTAGGAGAGCCTTCGACGGAGGCGCGTGTGAACGCGCAGAAATAGAAGCACCGCCTCGCATCTTATCTTCGTACGTGGAGATTGATCCTCCTGCCAGTTTTACGAGCATCGAGCTACATGCTTTCGCCATCGAGCAATTAACCTTCGCTGCCCGTAGATAACAGAAGGTACGACGTGCGATGTATTAGAATTCCTGAACGCGAACATTGCCGGGTTTTCAATTGGGTGAAAGGGGGTAAGGGGAAAGGGGGAGCCATGAAATACGTGCATCCAGATAATCAGGTCTGAAATCATTTAGTTTTCAAAAGCGAAAAATTCCTGGCGACTCCGCGCGAGCTGAAACAAAAGGTCAGAAGTTGGAAAGGGAGTGCTAGATAGACGCTGCAGACACTACCACTCTTCCGCCATCCTTTTACGAGAATCGTGTCTACAAATCTAATTAATTCTTCAACCTCGAACTTTAATGTCTACCCGGAGCATCCTATTATCTCGCGACAAGTTTCTCGCAACTACAATGGAACTGAGCTTGGGGGGTCTTGCTTCGACGTTCATACTTAACTTTCTATCTTCGGGCCCGATTTACTAGGTCTCTGGCACTCGATATAATTATTCTGCCTCCCGGATGCAGTTAATCCGTTCCGCCGTTACGACACGTAACCGAAAAATCTGTTCGCGCGATCGGCTAAGCGTTGGGGTATACATGTAGTTCCGAGAGAACCGAACGAAAGGAGAGCAAACAGCAATTGAGGATACAGACGCAATCAATCCGTACTATACGATAAACCTTGATCCGTTTGAATGTTGACCATACCGAGAAGTAATATATACACAGCGACGGTTGGATACTGTCAAAAACGCACTCCACCTGTGTATGTATGTGTCAATCGCGTTTCGCTGAAGACAATTTGATTTGGACTATATAAGTTTCCCAGAGACTATTTAAGTAACAATTAGTTGAAACCATCGCTAATAAGGTAATAACCGTTCGATAAAGATAGTAATGACATCTACTGGCATCAACGTTACACGAAGTTTACCTTACTTAGTTATATTTCGTTTCGCTTGGTCTAAGTTCAAGCAGGTGTGCCGAGATTCTACTCCCCCTTCATCGCTTGGACCTCTACTGGCACAAGACATAACAAAGTGGGATTTGGAAGAATAAACCCTGAAGCTCTAATCTTATACGTACTTGCATTACTTTGCGGTTCTAGAGAAGCTTAGACAATCTTCATTTGGAAAGTTGGGCTCAAACTTCGTAATGTTAAATGTTAATTTAGCGAGCTTAAATGTTAATTTAAGCGCTCTTAAATAACTTTAAAGTTCGCTTTATGTCAAAAATGTATGACATAAAGTTACCTTACATGTAAGGAATGTTTAGCGCCAACTTTCTAGTCGACAGGTTTAAAGTTGCATTGGTGCAAACGACGATAACTGGTACAATTTTCATGATTCATTAATAAATGCCTATAGTATAAACCAGGTCTAGCAAGTTTGACACCAGGTAGACGAATGGGGAACCCATTACCCTCCCCAGAGCAGCCAGGAAATGCAAGTACGCATACGTTTAGCGCGTCAACGTCTCCTCGACTCACTCCTACTCTGTCCTACTTTGCTTCGCTTCGTCTAAGTGGCGCAGAGTGAGTAGGACAAAGTCCAAGAGCTCAAACTCAGGCCCCCAATGTATAGAATATCCCAAAAGGGGTATCTGACAAGAGGTATTAAACCGACACATGTTCCGTAAACGTTCTTGAAGTCAACCATTCGTCGACTTTAATCAAACTGAAATTCGTCCAGTGAATTCACTCACCTTTGGTCTCCGCATCAGCGGACATTTCGCGTGACTCGAACAGCGAATCGAGTATCCTGGTTGACTTGAAGCTGAGCCTTCTTCTTCTCGCTATACCACTGACAGTCCTAGCTTTGCTCCACGTGGAAAACGCACTGAGTCCCTTGTTCTCGGCGAAGGTTAGATTGTATCTCATTACTTTATCAGGCGTTAATAAGATCAACCGTAAAGAGTTACCGGATCGCTCGATCATCTCTGTTATGCTCTCGGCCCAATGCCAGCCCTTCGACAGAAACTCTACAATCCCATTGGCTGGTGATATTTCCTGCGTTATCACGAGTCTACAGAACGTCGATAACGATTGCATTTCGGAGACGTAAGACTCTTGTTTCTTTTTCCAGGAGTCTGCGTACCAACCGTTCTCGTGGAGGCCATTAAAGAGATTACACAAATATGGCCGCAGAATTGGTTCGAGAATTTTTGCGTCGTACTCCATGCCTTTGACAGTGAAATAAATTATTGCAATAATCATAGAGAGATTGCGGTTCGCCGGAAATACGTTGGCGGTAATCCCTACCGAAATACAGCCATCGCAAAAGCATTTTCGCCATTACAGGATGCGCTTCTAAATCCATGTTGGCCGTCTCTCGATCCCTCCTGACGATGTCGATCAATAGCCCAACGGAATAATCAAAATGGCTGGTGGTGTTGTAATGGCCCTTTTTCCTTCGAATCTTACAATTGTCGTGCGCGCGAGTTTTACGATCCGCCATCGTGCGAATCTGATCTCTGGCCTGCATTAAGACTAACTTCAGCAGATGCACAAGATTCTCGACTTGTTCGGTGGTGTGGTAAGATAATTCCTGGTAATTCCAGTACGAGCCGTTATCGGTGCGATCCTACAGCGTGAAAAATGATTCCAGCTTTAAGGTGCTGCTCCTTTAAGTGCATTATTTTCCGACAACATTCTCAGAAGTCTACCTGTAACGAAGCATCTTTCGCTCGGAGCACTTCCTCGAGGAGCAGACTAAAATATTCCAGTTGTCTCTGGTTGTATCCATAATCCTCGTTCATAGCCCCTCTCGGCAAGGAAGCCATAATGCTCCGCCATTTGACAATGAGTTCACTCTCCATAACGTCGACCGGTCGGGGTACAGACGGAATCATGGAGAACGAACGCTGATGAAGAGTCGCCAAGTAAGACTCCAGAAGTCGAGCATCCGAAACGTAGGAGTCTTCGTGATGAACTATTCCGCCTTTAAAAAGTACAGATTTATTTATTTATCGTTTGAATAAAAAAACAGAAGATTTACTTTATTGGACGACGAGGAAGATTTGTGTATCATTCGCTGCCTGTCATTAATTCGATTAATGTTATTTCAATAAAAATATTATACAAAGTATAATGCAAAATATTCATATCAAAATTTTGTCTCGTAAATGCAAAACGGAAACACGTTTTGAAAATTTATTTTACCGAATGATAAAGAAGATTCGTAAACACTTGGATGTGAAATAACGTGTATTTGTTTTAAACGATTTACGCATAAAATTGGAAAAAATTCGTATAAATTAGTTTTACTTTAATAAGATCGATTTTGCTGGATAATGACAAACGGAGTGATTAGTACGATCGGAACAGTTCAATAAATATATCCGGTAGATATCGGGAAACGCGCAGAATAGAAATCTCATCGAAGATTAATGCATTCGGGTCAAATCATATTATCGGACAAGCTATTGATAAACAGAAACAACCGGGCGATACGTTCAGTTTCCGTGATAATGGTACCCGTCGTTATCGTCACCAATTAAGGATTTCCATGGAAACCAGACGGTCTCGCGCCCTGTGTGTCGTCGTAATATTGATTGTCATTTGTAGAATAACGAATGGACAAAAAATAAACAAGCGAACCGAGCCCGATACCGAATATTTCCGGTCGTTCTTTTTTTATTTTCGTATCTGTACGTAAATGAAATTACCTCGCGCGCATTGTAGCATCACGTTGCAACGCGGATGAAAGTAACACCGCAGATTCTGGCATTTCAGGGCCGTGACTAACTCGTCGAGGGCTAATAAAACGTGACGCGAGAGTGTATCGGGTGCCCAACTTGTCAGAGGATCTGGTCCTGCCCTTTCCAACGACCATCGATGAACAGTTCTCACGATATGTCGTGAGACTACTCGCAGACGATCTTGGGAACAGGGGAGTGCACCTTTTCGACCTGCCTGTTGAGACATTGAACTTACGTGCATCGTAAAAAAAAAGGAATCACCAATTACACATTATAATAATAAAAGACATTGCCATCGCTCAAATAGTAATAAAATTGCCACGATAATAACAGTAGCGATCAAAGCCCACGACAAAGATTTCTTAGTAACTGCACCGCGATTTTAAATAAATGTTTAGTACTTCATTAATGGTGCAGTACAGTTGGTTAATTTAAATTTTGTTAATAATTTGGCATCCGGAGCAGCGACGTAATAAAATGATCAGAAACTCTCCGTGAATTCAATTCCAGCCAGATAATCAATATTCAATGCTGAAGGATAATTAACAATTTGTTATTCTAAATCAGAAAAACAATTGAATCTACAGGAAACTTTCCGAGAGGGACGCTTCGGCCAGTCGGTAATTATTTCACAGCGAAGTAAAACAAATGAACAATTTCGTATTTGAAGGAGAGCGGAGGAACAAAGCCAACAGGACGTTTCTGTGAACGACACCTCGAACACTCGAAAATCAATTTCTGCCGATGGTATTTCGTATCTTCGAGACAGAAAAATAATAAAAGGCAACCGTAGCTTCTGCGAATGAACACTTGGGCCATTCGATAATCAATTCTGGGAGATGAAAGGTGATTTCAATTCGACCTAGAAGTGCCGATCAATGATTGCCGGAATGCTTGATTAAATATTCCACCGAAATGAAGCATTATTCAATACCCACTCATGAATACAAAATTATTGCTTATTTCCGATCGACAAAGTGCAACGCGGTAGATAAAGCGACGGGTGGGCGAGGAAAGGTGGGATGGAAATTTAAAAAATCGATTCAACTTTTCTCATTACGTATTCCCAGACGGCTGATGCTCCGCTTCCAGCGGCAAACAGTGCCGCCTCTAGCAACGTTTTATTAAATACCCAAGACACACGTTGGCACGTGAGGAGGGGGGGGGGATACGTTCTCACCTAGTCGCCGTGACGTCTCCCGACGAGATGGAAAGAAACGAACTTCAGGAAACGCGACGAGAGAAACGATAGCTTCGATAGCGTTTCAGAAACAGAGCAAAGAGTCGAGAATGGCGCGAATGCGAGTTCGTGCGACAAGATGCGCAAGGGCGCAGATGCTGTGCGTTGAATTATTGTCCACGCGTCACGTAAATCAGTCCGTTCTCCGTGCAGATGTCCGAAGGTACGAAACGTACCTAATATTCGCATAGATGAAAGTGTCAGCCGGAATACGTTTCCAAGATGTCTACCATAAACAATGATCATGGAGAGACAAATGGCGAGTCCTACCTAATAAGTACAGGAGGAACGATCGAGTAAATTGTTAATACGAATGGGATAAATGGAATCGAATGGATTTCTATAAGCTAGGGAATAGACAAGATACTAGGAGTTTCTAATTGTTTTTACTTACGGGAAACTAAGGTAAGTTCGTGATAAATTGGAAAACCACTCCTTTGTGTAATACTAGAGTGGTATTACAAAATTTTTATAGGCACGATAGTGATTTTGCGTGAAATTTAAGACATAACTAAGGCACAACATTCGTCTTATTTATAACATCGATTGTAGTACCTTCCTACTCGTTTTAATACAAAGGTTTAGAAGTGATTCTATAGTAGTATCAAGAAATTAGTTGGAATTTTGTAATGTCTCAAATGTTATGAATTGTATTTTTTCTATTCGTTACGCACCCACATCAATTTTAAGGATCTTTGTGGTACTAGAGTCCTCTGCAAAAGTAGTCGTGAGATAAGAATTTGTATGGATAAGCTCTACGTCGCGAAACAGAGCCTCCCTTTCCTTCTCACATAAAGTATATCTGTGTGTATTCCTATCAATTAAAAAAAAAAACTGACTGGCCAAGTTTCTAGAATCAAGGAATTAGCCAAAAGTAGTTAATTCTTCCCACTTTTTCGAGACCTCGTTCCCTTTTATATTTCAATTCTCTCCTCTCTGTCGCGTAGCATAGACAATGTAGCTTAAAGAGTCTCAAAGGATCACCTTCGGTTTCATCGGCACATTAACGGGATGTCCGTCGCGCAGCTGGTACAGTATTTCCATGAGAACGGATTCCGTTTGGGTTGGTACACTGTCGTCGGCGTAATGTTGATTCATAATTTTCTCCGCTGCCGGAACGCGTATTCTCCAGAGAGTCGCTCGGTCCTCGCAGCGTGCACCAGTGTATGGTCCGACGGCTACAGCATACATGCCCTAGAATAGACATGAAAGCACGGAATCCGTCCATTTAACGTAGAACATTGGCATTTCTGGGATTAAAATCAAGCCGCGGAATACTGAACGAAACCTGCAAAGACTGATTCACATTTTCCCGACGGGTTTTCGGTGAAGTTTGAAAATTTTCACTCGAAACCCGCGAAAGGCTTTTAGACCGCCCGTAAATTGAAGTGCGAATATTACTCTTTTCGGACACTCCTCGGCGCTTTTTAATTGTCTTTAATAAACATCCCTTTCGTAATGGAATGAATTTGACACTCCTGTACTTGGGCCAAGAATGGACCTTGTCCCTTGATTAAAGTTGGTAAACGTAGTCCTTAAGAATTTATTCCTTGTAATACCGGTCTGAACAAAGAAGTTGCAAAGTGGAGAAAATTAACGCAATTATTAGTCTTAGTAAAGATTTAATTCGCTTCGACGTAGAACTTTACAAAGGCGGCGCGAAGGATTAATGCAGAGACAATTCAAATTTTATATTAATCTTTTTTTGAAGTGCATAGGTATATAGTGCATGAATTTCAGTGACAGGGAAGTAATATTATTTCCATTGTAATAGTCTACGAAACTGTATTTCTTCGTTTCATCAAAATAGACAATGAAGATTACTAAAGCTTATAATTATTAAAATGTGGATGAATTAATTTAAACATGACTTGATATTTCATAACTCCATGTAGAAAAATATACGAATTATAAAAGTAATTTTGGAACCCTCTAACGTTTCGTCTAAAATATTTTTCTTCGTACCATCGATAGTTTCAGGATAAATCGGTAAGTCCAAGAACTGGTTAAAAGCGAAGTTCCGTACACTGTCGCTAAATCCTGATTTTAGCGTATTTAACAACCCCGCCATTCCACATACACAAACCGTTTCAAAGAGAAAGTTAAGCGCCTATTAAATTTTCCATTTTGCCTTTCATATTGCCTGACCAACCTACGACTCACAGATAAGTCCTACCGTTAATGGGCAAAAACTGAAGGATTAATCGAGACATGACATAATCAGGATAGAATCGATTGTTCCACGCAGGTAAACCCGAATGGACGAAACTGAAGGTAAAACGGATCGTGTGTGGGAGCACTCAACGGTTACCGAAGCAGACCTGTCCAAGTTTGAGCCCCGCTTACCAGGTGAGGAGGCCCTTGCACTGTCCAGAGCCCCCAGGCAATGCAAATACGCGTACAATTCGGACTTCGGTTTGTATCCGTCCCAATCGTATCGCGCTGTAGTTTGTTTCACTCGGTCCAGGTAACGGAAGAGGATGAAACGGAGTTCATGTTCGAACTTGGACAGGTCTGGTGTAGTCTATAAAGGAAGGATGGAATCAAGTCCATAGGATCAAAATTAAACAGGCCTGTGTTACGCAGTAACGATACGTCTAAAATTAAATTGATGCAAAGTATAATTATGACTTCGATTGATCCCGTGTTAAAAACTACTGGGCTATAAAGAAAGGATAGAATCAAATCAGTAGGTTCAAAGTTGAACTGGTCTGCGTTAAACGATAGGTCTTAACCTTAGACAGATAATCTACGTTTGCGAGACATACGTGGCCGCTAAATATTTCTATCTCTTTTTACTTATAACCAGCAGCGTGCTCTCTATTCCGGCCAACTGAGTCGTCGGCCAGAACTACCGTAGGGTATCTGCGTCACAGCAGTAAGTGCCCTTAATACTTTAGGTACAGCTATGGCGTTGGCCCGCGAAACGTCTGATCATACTTAAAATCGTCTGAAACATGATTATCTTTCTAGGGTTAATTTAAACTGTTGCAAAATTTAATTAGTAGGACATCCATTCGGTGCCATTCGCAAAGCTAGAAAAACAAACTTACATTATATGTGATGAACGTGTCTTGCTGACCAGTATTATCCGAAAGTTCCTTTATCGCAACACTCCCTATTATTATTAATTTGAATAATAGAGGTGTGGCTTATTTTATCGAAACAGAGTGGATTTGTGCCGCGGTGGAACGGATTATTCCGCACATTTATTCATTTCATTTGTCCCGCGTTTTGACCGAATCGCTAATAACTGACGCCAACGGAGAATTTACCTGGTAGACCTTATGCAGATCAATGTTTCAAGCGACTCGTGTTTACATGAAAGCATGTATACACTTCCGATTGTGTGTTCTCGCGCAAGGTGTACGCGCAGACTGGAGAATATGCGTTGATTGACATGCACGGTAAATGATAGATTACAGTGCCATTGGCTCTAATGACAAAAGTATATTCCCGTCAGTTATTATAAGCACGCGCTGTATAATCAGATTGTTTGACTTCCTTTCGAGCGGTTGCAAACTCTTTTTGAAAGCGGCAACATCGAAAGTCTAATAGGGAAAGGCTGAAAAGAGCGTAGCTCAACATAAACTTCTTCAAAGTTCTCACTCTCCTCTTCTACCTCTCTCTCTCGTTCCCTTTAAGGAATAACGAGAGTGGAATTGCATTTTGTGAAAAGTATCCAGCAGAATACGTTTCGTTCGGTGGTTTAATAAAACGAGGGAAGAACGAACACTTACATTCTCGCGCTCTTCCGTTCTCTCGTTTCGTAATGGCGAGTGGTAGCATTGCTATCGTTCTCGCGTTAATGTTTCGTGCCGTTCCTGCGGATTTTGCGGCCGCTCCCTCCGCGTTTCGGGGTTATTAATAATTACTTACGTACAACCTGTGTAAACGCCGAGATGCGAATAATCAATGTTCTAATTGTATAACGCATGCGTCGACTGCGAGTCGATGAACTTCACTTTTTCATACTTTTGTTTGCACGAAATCGTGCGTGAAGAGAAATTGCCGTGCATCGTGCTTGCGCACCGATGCTTACCCGGGTAATCCTGAAGCTTTTTTACCTGGTCTTTTTGCGCGTGACTTACGCGCGATTTATCCGCAGTACGAAGAGCGCGCGAACTGAACGAACAAATTCGCTGTTGCACGGTAAAATGAAACGGCCCTAGATACTCAATATATACACGTGGAAAAATATTATAAACATTCTTGGTTTTACTTGTTGAAATTATCGCAAAGCTTGAATGGATGAAATTAATCAGCTGGATGGGAAAGAGTATTAGCAGAGCAGAAAAATAGAATTTACGACCGGGAAATACTCGACATGACCAAAAAATATGCATATTGTACGGTAGAAAAGTGAAAATAAATGTTCTCGAACGAAAGTCTTTAACGCAACAAGAAATAATCAAATTAGAGTATACCAACAACAATGGATGACGGTAAAAATATTTACTCTGTTCATGTTATTTTCCTGCGTAGTAAAAGCCTTTTCTGTTATTATTTTACTCGTTTTTGCCATGTGAAAGTTTTTGCAAAACTACTCTTTGCCTTTCAAAAAAGTAGTTCCTCATTTCGAATGAACAATGGCCTATTGTTATTCTTTTTATTCTATGGATATTAAACTTCAAAGCGTGCTTAAGTGCATTAAAATAGCTCGAAAATAATGGACGAATTCGAATGGGTAAAAAAAATCGTCGCGTTCGCGGTACGTTACTTTAATTTAAAAAATTGCGTTTGATACCGAATGCTCGTTGAATCATATGAAAAATTGGTAATCAAATACCCTGGCCAAAGAAAATAATATCGAGAGTGAACATCGATTCAGTCGAATTCTTCGGTGGTGTAATAAACCACCTCCATTTAATAAAATAGTGAATTCCATAATTTGTAAACTATGTTAATGGGTTACCTACATACGTTTAGATTTTCAAAAATGATATGTTCTGGAAAGAGGTATTTTTAAAACTATTCTCTGAAAGTTTCAAATTAATCCGCCAAATATTCACAAGAGTTACAGGCTGTTATGCAGAGGCATGTTTCACTGGGTGTAATCATCTTTTGAAACTTTAAACAACTTTTTCTCGAAATTACATTTTCGGAATCGGTGTGCAAGTTGTGTCAAAAGCTACTGAATCGACTTTTTTTTAAATTTTATATGCACCTTTTAGGTACAAAAATTTCGTGTTTAATAGAAGGGTTTATTTTTTTGATGTATACTTTTGATTTGGTAAACGAAAAACGGATTTCTTTTTTCGCGAAAATCGACACTTCAACTTTTAATGGCCTCCATTTTATTGAAACTTGATATTTTGGTAAAACCTTCGATTAACTACTGCGCACGCTAATATACTGCCGGAATCTGTTTGATTTTTAAATTTAAAATCAGTCAGTTTTGAGTAACATTGTACACGGCAAAAGCACCTTTAAAGAATGAAAAACAAAATTTTTTTTAGCGGAAAAATTACGTGTTGCACTTCAAACGCTACTCTTCCAAATACACAAACTTCTATATAGATACATGCTTCCGATAAAAAAAAAATTACAAAAATTTGACATTTTCGACCTTCTAAACGTGTACAATCCTTTAACAAATGTAAACACGTTTTGAAGCTAAAAAAGCTTTACCCAGTTCAAAAACACGTGAAAAGCAAAAAGGATCAATACGTTTTAAAATTGTATCTACAGAAAAAACAGGGTGTTTCAATAACCTACCACCAAATTTTAGGTGCATGTAGGGGTGATCGATACGAACAAGCTTCAATAACATACCTCATCCTCTGAGAGCCCCGTCTCCCTGTACGCATTTTAAAATATACTGCCCGATACCTTTTACGGCTAGCCCACTACGCCTGCACATAGGCAACACTTCACGCTGGAGGCTTCAAATCTGCAGCTTACTGGATACAGGGCTGTGACCCCTCGTTAAAAACAGCTGATTTGAAGTTTCTAGCATGAAGTGTTGCCTATATGCAGGCGTCGCGGCGCGCCACAAAGAGCGGTAGCAAAGACATCTTCAAACGCGTATACCGAGGAAACGAGGTTCTTTCTATCGCAGATAGGAGAGCCTGCAATAGCCCAAGTACATTTTTTTTCTGTATTTTTTAAACTTGAAGCCAAAGTATTCACTTTTGTATTAAGTATTGCATGCGAGCAAGGAAATATACAAAGATGGACATGATTTATTTACGCTCCGAAACCTTCATATGTTATTGACGTTTGTTAGTATCAACCTCCTCTACGCTATGGTAAAATTCAGTGGTTATTCACCGAAACAGTGTATTCCTTAACTTGTCTTCTGGAGCGAATCTCCATCGTCCTTTTACACGAAGAGTGTCAGACATATCAGGTTGAAACCTAAGTCCAAATTTTTTTCTATACGCTCAGAATGTGATGTAGATGAAGTGTATAAAAATCGGTTTGCAATGGTCAAGTGCAAGAGCCCGAAAAAAATGGTCAAACATGCCAATTTTTACACTTACGGTGTTTTAAGGGGGTAAACCACTCTAAAGGCCGAAAAATAGAGCAAACTTTGGGAATTTTTTCCAAAGAAACTAAACAACATATCGAAATTTGATAAAAAGTCCTTTATTGTACAACTTTTAATCAATATTTGTGCATTTTTTAAAAGCTGCATAAAACAAAATGGCGGCTTCGTAGTATTTCCCCATAGCCATGTTTTTTTTTCATGGGTACTTTGCCAGACATGTGACTTCTGCAATTTTAAAGATAAAATCATGAAACAAACAAATTTCGATATAGTATGATAACAGCCATAGCAATACGTAGGATTTTTTGTTTTTAATTGTTTTGTGCAAAAATGGCGCGTGTTTTAAAAAAAAGTTCCGAAAAACACGAAAAATTCGCTCGAAAATTGTTAATAACTTTTGAACTATGCAATTAAAAAAAAAAATCCTACGTATTGTCATGGAGAAAGTAGGTATAAATATACGGTAAAATTTTCAAGTTAATCGATAATAAATTGTTCGAGATATGTGTCCGGCCAATTTGAAATTTGTAGTTTCGAGAAAAACGCGTTTAAAGTTTTAAGTACTGAGAAAACATAGATGAATTCAATATATCTTCAATCTGCAATGCCTACACCATACAATTGACCTTCCAGATTCTCATCCTCTTCCTGCCTTTCTTTCCTCGATGACTTTGCGTCGATTCTCAGATCTTTTACAGCGCCGGACAAGGATCTCTCCGCCTTCCTAATGCGTTTCGCGTCAATCTCGCAGCACATATTATAACTGTTTGGGCCGATTTTCATTCCCATTGTTCCAAATATTTGCATTATTGATGCAGATCCATCATTATAAATGCCGATGGAGATGTTTGTGGCTATATCTAATATTATTTTTCCAGTTTGCATTGATTTTGGGGCCAATGTCCAGACAGTGGCATTAAAATTGTTTAAACTTACGTCACTACAATTTTTGTCTTAATATGGTCAATCTTTTAAACTTTATTACTTAAAACATAATGTACGGATACTTTCTACGCCCACTGTATAATGCATTCGCATAGAACAGCGACAGCGGCGGCGCTGCGTTCAAAATTCGAGTTGTTGCAGATTTTATCCGTGCATGAAACTTTGCCACGAGATTTTCGCGATATCAAGGTACAGTTTAAACAAATTAAAAAATGTTCGATTTTTCGAAAATCCTAGAGCGATTTAACCCCTTCAAGGAGTTACAGCAAACCCAGTAGGATTTATTTTAGTTCATACACCTGTAGTGTACGAATGCAACTAATATTTTGTATATTTCTTATTTAGCACCTAAACGACTAATTTGGAAAGTTTCATGGTAGATTTCGATATGACAGGTCTGATATAGGGATTTACCTAGTGTTTCGGGGCATTGAAGGCATATCCGCTGGATTTCATAAACCTATCATTACATTTTCCAAATTAGTTGCTAATTTAAATGCTAGATAAGATATATTAAAAATATTAGCTGTAAAATGTAAGCCTGCACTGCATGTATATGAACTTAAATAAAACCTAGTGGTTTTGCTGTACATGCCTTAAGGGCCATCTACCTGTGAATGGGTGAAAAAATCGAAATGTTTTTGCATTTTTATAAAGTATAATGTCTAAAGAAATCATTCCCAAAGTTTTATGCTTCAATTCCAAAAATTAACAAAGTTACAACAAAGTTACTAACCGCTTCGAAATTGTAGGCTGGTACGCCACTGAACTTCAATTGCGTTTTCCTCGAGTCATGATTTTTTCAATTGGCGCGGAAAAAATCTCAAAATCTACGCGACGGATTGCTCTGAAATTTTAACAGGATATTCCACCCCATACTGGCTAGCCTTTCTGCCAGAATCATGTTTATAAAATAACAATATCGTACTTTATTATTACAAAATTGACCAAAAACAACGTGCGATATCATACTTCGAAATGTAGACGTCCGCCATTTTCACAATTTTCAATGAAAATTATTAATTCTGGCAACAAGGTTGTAGAAAATATTGACGATTAAGAATAACTAAAAAAAATTCAGTTTGATCCAACCGGAGAGCAACAATTAACCGCGCCAGCAACATACAATTTTTAAACACGGCTTCATGGCGGGTCAAATAAAACCAATAAACAATTAATTAAGACTATTTAAAAAATTCTCATGCATGGCCAACAAGTAGACGAACAAACTGCGGAAAGAATTATGGTGTTAGACGTACTGGAATGTTTAAAAAAAATGCATGTAATCTGACCAATTTTCGGACCGTTCAAAGGTAGATGGCCCCTTAAAGCGCCGCGCTGTAAGAGTAATTGTGGCATGTTTGGCCATCTTTTTGGGTTGTTGCAGTTGACCATTGAAAACCAACTTTTGTACCCTTAATCTACATCACATCCTGACCTTATAAATAAATGGACTTAGGTTTCGGCCTGACAGGTCTGACACTCTCGATGTTAGTAAAGCATCAGAATGATCTCGATTAAGTTACGTTAAAAAAAAAGCAGTAAATAACTCACACTTTGCGGGACGGTATAATGTAGAAGAGCGTCGCAATGATGAAGGGGAACTCTTCGGGGATAATCTGCCAGCTTTGACCAGAAGGACGAGCCAATACCTATTAGTAATCTAACTTCGACGTCACGGCTCTGATAACCTTCTAAACCAATTCGCAACAGTATTCCCCCGGCGTCCTCTATCATGGCAATGCGATGATTCCTTGGTTCCGGTAATGGTCCGTCCGAAACAGCTGGCGAGAAACGTCACCATTACTTTCACGGCCCGTGAGAATTAGAAAATATCGTGGGATGGACAATGACAAATTTCCACGGGCTTTGGAATTGATGAAAAAAATTCTAGTCATTATTCGCGTTGCCTCTTCACATCCGCAAGACAACCGGGACCACGGACGAGGCAGGCTTGATTTATGAAGCTTTCCTTAATGCGGTTACACAGAAACCAGGCATATTTCGTCGCGCTCGTTATTCTAAATCCCCGGCAGTCGTTATTAAGCAACTTCGCCGGAGCGTTTCGGGCTGATTTATAGGACACCCAGTATATCGAATTACCAGGATGCCTTCCGCATCGGTTAGTTAATGCAATACGCGGATAAAAAGTGAGTAAGAGGCTGGGGGCGGAGGGCAGTACTGCGAGGAGGATAAAAGAGGAAGAGGCGAAGGAGGCGAGGGGTGATGGGGAAAAAAGAATGCCCGAAGACACGCGCAAAGCGCGGAATTGTTTTACGACTGGAATAATAAATGCGAAATATGCGAAAGCAGACGAATAGGGGTAGGTGATAAGGAGGGAAGAAAGATTTCCCCCTTGTTTACGATACCTTTTGTTGCCTCGCAGAGGTAAGCGCGGCAATAATATTTCAAGATAGAATGTGCCGTGGAACTTGAGTCTTATCCGGGAGTAAAATTTATTGCCAACTTTTGTCGTTCGCTGTTCATGGTGGCGTTTAAGTTTTTCGATAATTCAAGCATTTTACCTGGCCCGTAAAATATTCTATGGTAGTCGGGTTGTTTCAGTATTTTCCCGAGAACTTCAGCGTCGACCACTTGACCCGGGGAAACACAAATCTTATCGTCCGCCCGATTCGTTATTTCTAAAAACAAAGAAATATTCGCTAATAAAACACTCGCTTTTCCGGGAGTCCTTTTTCGTCCTGTGGTAGACCGAAGTACGATCGAATGTAAATTCCCCGATTTATCTAGGAAATTCAGCGGACAATGTACCTCGCTTAATAGCTGTGGCCAACAAATTTGCTAATTTGGCTTTCACGAAATCTCTTCTCAACCACCCCTCAGCGTCCACGTACTCGTGCCAGGACTCCACTCCAGCACCGAGTATCTTCAAACGAACGAACCCTGGCATGGTCGCGTCTTCCTCGAGGTTTGTTATCGTCTCAATTTCGGGATTTACAACTGGGGTTGACAAGGCGTCTATTCGTAGTAGATACTCAAACCTCATTTGCTAAGGACAGAAAAGAACAACTTGGTATGCAAATGTTAAGTTCTGATTTATCAGAAACTATAGAATTGGTTAATACCGTAAAATTTTTCTTGCAAGTAGATAATTATGTTAATAAGAAGTACCACTTGGGAACCGCATGATTAATTAAGAGCTCATTTTTATTTGTGCCGGTGCCGCCAAATGGCGCGAAACACGAAATGCGGCGTTAACGTGTTGAGCAATTCTCCAGCATTTGTAGTCCCTTTTCACAATTCACTAATTGTTATCTGATCATTAATGATTTATCCATCTCGTTGAATTTGCAAGAGAAAGAAGAGAAATTCATGCAAAATCACTTGTTTCTTTTTCTTCGCGCATTAGTGGATGTGTGATAAATTTGTAAAGTTTCTGTTGCAAGTGAATATTACTTATAGAAATAAGCATTCAAGACTATTCCCTTTTTGACAAGTTTGGGGGTTCTATCCGTTTTCATAATCTATTACTTAGTTTCTGATCCACGGTGATTTATTTATTCTATTGAACTTGAAACTCAGAAAACAACTGGACACGCAAGTTATTATTTGATGTTTGTCATCAATTATTGTATTGTGTAATGAATTCGTACCGTCTTTATCTGAAGTTGATATTTAACCGAAAAATAAGTTCTGAAGGCCAAACTTTGTGCGAGGTTTGTATCAACTTTACCCAACCTTATAATCTATTGTCTTGTTTTACGATCCTAATTGATTGATCTCTGTTAACGAATTTTTTAAACAAAGAAATTGATGAGCAAGCTGCTATTTATTATTTTTCAGAAATGTATAGATTATGTAATAAACTCAGCGTTTTAGATTTGGTACCTCGTTCTGTTCGTCTCCGTAATTAATTACTTTTTTTTTTAAATAAAAATGTTCAACGGTACACCTCGGTGCTACAAACTTCTCAACCAATCTGATATCAGGATTCTAATTTATCTCATTGTATGAAATACAATTACCTTTACTCGTCGAGACTCGTTCAACGAAACGAGGAACATCGATGAAAATCTTTCATCGAGATTAGCGGCGCCCAGCATCAGTCGCTGAACCAATCTTTCCACGGTAGCTTCGATCGCGATAACCTTCGAAGAATCTATAAAATAACCATTTATTGTATATTGGGCCATAAAAAACTAGCGCTTTTTTATATCACTTCCTCAATCGAAGTCCCGTATTCCTAGTATTTCTACTGGGGATCGGTTTCAATCGATGGGAAAACTTAGTTCAAATTTACCGTTCTTTCGTCGAGCGTCTACAACAATTTTTCGAAAATACGTGTTCAGATTGTACAGTTGATCCTTGCTGAAATTATGTTTCGTTGACATCAGTCGAACACCGCCTTTCTTGTAAGACGGTCCACTTGACGCGCAACCCATTCTCTCCTAGAAAAAAGAAGCAAGAATAATAATTAATCAACGTAATAACAAAATTCCTATCCGTCAGCTTTTGTAAATAGATGAGTGCACGTGGCAATATGATTATGCAAGGTGATTAATAATGAAGGAACGTTTGGATCCACCGTTTATAACCCTCTTTGTACGTTATTAATAAGCTTGCATAACATATTGCCACGTGTATTCATCTATTTATTTAACCATTAATTAATCTGAAGCCACAGCTTGGATAATCGTGCCACAATGAAAAACGGCTACAAGATACATAGTACACAACATCTTCCAATAATTTGTGTATGAGTGAGAATAAATGTAATATTAACGGGATTTATGTCGTAAGTGTGACGCATGACCCATATCTCTTATAACATCAAATATTTCTGTTCCGTTTCGATCTCTTAAAAAATTACGAATCGCAGACTTAGTTGAGGCTTTCGTACTCTTAATTTCCAATACTTTCCCTCTTTTGATTCTCCACGCGATACTACATTTCGCACCATACATTTTGGTAGAAATGAAACTTAGTATGGATAAATGTTGTGTCCGCTGGAGACGCAAGATTCTTCTTTATTTGGCATCCAAAATTTATCTGCATTTATCTTTATTTTTACAAAACCTTATGGAAACGACCCTAATTCACGGAATGATTCGTGTCACCAGTCCGAGGGACATAATATAAAAATATTCTTCAAAAAAATGTACGACATCTCCACCCTCGCTTCCTGAGGGATCTCCACATTCGCGATTGCTTTCCACTGAAACCTAAAACATGCTTTCCTCGCCGACTCGATACGGCTCTCATTTCGCGTATCAATCAGAATTTCGCGGAAAACGGGAAAGTAAGGGTGAAGCGATGTGATACGATAAATCACGGGGAAGAATCGGTCTTCCGAGGCTTAATATGAAGCGCCGTTAAATCACGGTGCTTCTGCTACGCGTAACTCGGCGGTGAGCTCTGAAACGCTTTCGTAACGGTTTAAGGAATTCCCCGGGAATGCGCACTCCGCTTTCTCGGTGAATTCCATGCATATGTCTTTGTCAGCTTGCCGCTCGACTTCACGCTCATTTATCGTCATACTACCCCTTTTTTCGTTTACTACTCTTTCCGGGTCTCCCGAGTTGAACATTTAAAGAAATGGGTTTGACGCACAAGCTCAAACAAAGAGAATTGTTCGCGTTTTATTCGATTAGCTGGTTTTTATTTGTTCGATTATGGCTCAACGTGCGCGTTCGTCTAGAACTCTAAAGCAAGGGTCGTCAACCTTTATAGACTTATCGCCCAGGTTTTCTATCTTTGTTGATAGTTAAATTTTCTTACCGCCCACCGGCGCCGTGGTAATTCAATTTACCGTAAGCGCAAAGTAATTATTTTGTTTTCTAATAACGGAAAACCTCCGCAACGCTCACCATAAAAGCTTGAATCGCCCACTGTTGGACGGTAGAGACCAGGTTAACTACCACTGGTCTAGAGCGAATGTTTGAACAAATACATAATTTATCAAACAAATCAACATATTTTACTGGTGATGTTGCAATGAGACTTGAAAGTTAATTTGGAATAGAATGTCTAAACAAATAGGTTAATGCAAAATTTTTAAAACAACTTAACGTATTCTACGCGGTGTTATAACTGGACCAATTTGGAATAGAATATTTAAACAAATAGGTTGACGCAAAAATTTAAAAAGCAAGAATGTATTTTATTCGTTGCTATAATTCGACCAATTTGGAATCGAATATTTAAACAAACAGGTTGATGCAAAGTTTGCAGAACAACTCAACGCATTTTATTTGTTACTATAATTAGGCTCGTATACTCAATCATGATGATACTAGCACTCTTTCGGGCAACCATTGCTCCCGGATCCACCATGTAGGATATTTAAAGTAACAGGTAAATGCGCGAGTTTAAGTTAAGTTTTAAAACTCGTTTAAGCTCGTAAGACGGAATTAAGTGTACTTTATTCGTGCTATTAGAACAGAACTTGTGCACTAATTTAATGCTACTAACACTCAACTGTGCAACGCGATGAGACGCGACCCTTTAGGTGCTGCGTACATTCATAAGCTCCGAAAACAAACGGGACATACTTTTCGTAGTTTCCACAACTTCCTCGCTGGTGTAATTGCGATAAAGTGTGCTTCAAACCTCAGGGTGTGCAAAATCTTGATAAAAATTATCAGTAATACACCAAAGAGAATATACGTAACTGTGGACGGCCAAAAATTGAAGATGAAACAAATAGATTTTGTTTAACGCCGATAGATTTAATTCTAACTCACTCTACGATTTCACCTTGCTTCGAGCCGAGGAACTTTACGTAACAATCACCAGTAATTTTTCCTTAATATCTCCGTCCGCGAAGGAAAACATAATCTGATATACTTTTAATGTTGTATATTTTAACGAGCACTTACGAAGTTACGGGAACAAATTCTCGCCGAACACTGAATGAACGCTACATCGCGGATAAATGCCACGGTGTTGTTTCCAGTCCATCGGAAAAAATATTGACGTACCATAATCATAGCCAAGTAAATGCTCCCGAATGCCAATTATTATTCAGCGGTTCAGGTAACAATGCCATCACAGTGTTCGAGCACCGGAATCACTTCCGATCCTGATTGTGTGTGCTCGACTTCCGCTCCTGTGGATGCGCACCCGTCGATCGCATACATTATGCTACCATTACGACGCTCCTAAGGTTTGTATATGGTGCACGATATAGAAATTTATCTTCCGGACATAGTGAATTTGAATTGCGTTTTGTGCTACAGATTTTTCTGTAACACTTGGTGAAATACTGACGCATATTGCATCCATAAAAACATAATACAATTTTTAAAAATTATTCGATATTACGGTATAATCGCTGTAGTATCCATATTCTGGATAGAATAACCATTATATCAGGATTTTATATTTTTATGTTCTAGAGTATAATATTCGACAATGTTCCGCGGTTATTGAAAAAAGATCGATATACACAGGCGTAAGGTAGATTATTCTCCGTCAATTGTGCAAACTTTCTGAATATTACATGTACGAAAGGGTAATAACATTTCTTTTAAATAGTGAAATGTCAATGTATAATTTGTTTAACATCTATTTTGTCGGCGTATCGTTATTTTTTCAATTATATTATACAGTTATTTTGTCGGTTATTGTTCACTTTCAAAATACAATTACCCAGATCGGGTATATTAACCCTTTGCACTCGTATTTATATTTGAGAGAAAGCTATAATGTCGCATGTACGTTGACATACGAGTGAAAAGGGTCAATAAACCAACATACATTTTTTACTAACTGACTAACGTGAAAAAAAAATTTAATTTCCAAACTTATGCAGCATAGTTGGATAACAAAGATATTTGCTAACGGTTTCCTATAACGCTCAATTACATTATTCCAATTTGACTTGCCCTATCAGACCTCTGTTCCACCGAACCGGTCAATTTATACGCTCACCCGGTACCGACATTAATATCATCAGAAAGGTAGGTATACTAGCCGAAGAATAATTATGATCGGTCCTGATTTTGAATAAGAGGGCTAAATGAATTATTTACTCAGCCGCTGTCCGCCCTCGTTCTACGAAAATCTCTGCCACCTGGCCGTAATGGAGATACATCGTACAATTCGTTTTCCACCACGTTAAATTGAATTGCCTTGCCATTTCAAGTTGGATTGCCCTGCCAAACTGAATACGTTTCTGCGGAAACATTGCAATCTACTCGATTCGTGTAATATTAAATCGAGTTACCCTATTAACTGCGGGATAATTTTGCGGAATTACCGTCTCTGTTGTTTTTATACTTTTCGCATTATCCTCTTAATTATGTGTTAAATGTGTATACCACCAAAACTGCTCGCAAGTGCATTTCTAATGGATAATTGTCATTAAACATTCAAAACGAATTTACTAACTCGGTCGGTAACAATGGTAAATATAAGTATTGTTGGCAATTATCAGGTCGCCGGTTTTGATTAGAAAAAACAAAAACCCTATTAAAAAAATTACAACACCAAACCTAGAATATCGAAGAATACTTTACGTTTAGACGCCTTGTTTGATCTGGTCTAATTCTAAACTGTTACTATCTCCGTGTTTGTAAAAGAAAATAAAAATTCTCTTGCCTACAAGTGGATCGATCTCAGGGTCCATAATCCAGGAAATCCTTTCAATACCGATAACGTAGAAAGTGATCAATACATTCGTACCGATAAAGCAATTCAGACATGTTGCAGTACTGGGTAGAGCAGGACTCAACAAGCCTGGTCAAATCAAGGCTGATAACTATCGGCAGTACAGTGTGGCAGGCAAAATAAAAAGAATTAAATATAGCTGTAAGTGTGCAAAAAATTGTATCGCTGACAGTAATAAGCTTAATGAGTAACATAGAATATAATACAGTACTAGAACTGATGTGATAAAAGAACCAAAAATACTTACTTGAAGCACAACCCAAACTAGGTCATGAGGAGGTACGCGCATAACGTACTATACAGAATGTTACAAACAAAAATCAAAGCCTAAGAACTACATACCTACTAAGGAATAAGAAAGAATAAACGTAACCATTCTTCGGCGAATCCCAGGTATTAAAAGAAACGACGCGAGGTTCAAAGAGTCACATAAGGAGGAAACCAGACCATTTCACAGTCGAGTTCCCGGAATTATTGTAGAATTTCTATATGGGCTTATGCGCGTGAGCCGAAGATGCGGATGCATCCCGATAATGGAGTACACAAGAGAGAGAGATTGAGTGTAACGACGTTTTTCCTCGCAACTGCAAAGAATTCATATATGAGTGTGATCTTTCTCTAAACAGACATTCTCCATCTTTTCTCGCTAGTCTCAAAAATTCGTCCGGAAAGAATCAGTATTTTTAAGCTCCTTCCAATACTTTCTACATGTTAAATTTTGTAATTCATCTGGCTGATTTCAGTGTTTGCTTGTAATTATTAACTTGATAAAATCCGTTTCAATACCCTCACCCGGCTCACCCTATTAGTACTACCTGCGACACGAACTTAATTAAAACCAATTATTAATTACATACAAAATACATGGCAGTGGAACGACGAATGGAGGGAAGATACGTGGGAAAAGAAATTAGTAGTGATTATAATTGTTTTCGTTAAAAAATAATGAGACAGCTATAACGATCCCAGCTCGAAAAACTTGAATTGCTTGTTGCATCTACCTGCATCTACCGCACACCCGTGGTGCAGTAATACAAATTCAGAAAACTCTGCTTTGGATACGGAAGCCATAGACAGCTCTCAAATTTATTTATATTTCATAACACGACTAAATACCGAGACTGGAGAAATGCAAGACCGAAGATAGCGATCAGATGTAGAATATTCTCAGCCCCTAGTCCCTGTATGTATGTACTGCATTATACTTTTCCAACTGACCGCTTTACCACTTTCCAAGCGCAGAGGTCGCTCGTTTCACTGCGATTGTGCTATATCGGTAATTCAGTTACTCGGTCGGTGGAAACCCCGTCCAATATCTGTCCTATATACATATACCGGTGGTAGCTTGCTACACGTAGTTTTCTTGGCACCAAAAATCTACCATGTCTCTTGGGTTCTTGTCCGTAGTTCCACGAGTGACCTTTTACCTTGAGTAGATAGCTGCTATCTTATCATGCGTCGTTGATCAGAACAACGATGCTTAAAACATAGAAACCTGTAAAACGCGAAATGTAAATGTGGCGATACCTATTAGTGCATCCCATATACTCATTCGCTTTAATAATTTAGAAACTCTGATGCATCGACATGATCTCGAGTTAGCTCGAGGTCCTCGCGATCGCATAATGGCATGCGGATAGTAAGAAATTTCAAGAAATATAAGAAAAAATATTCAGCGGCGAACGATCGTATCGGATAACGATGTTGTCTGCTTACATAAAAGACGAGCAAGGTAATGAGCCTTTTTGCCCCCGCACCGAAGCTTCAGCTGCTTCGACGGATCAACTATTTATAACCTTTAACATGTAAACAAGCTATTTCACCGAGAACGCAAGCCGTATCCGAACTTCTTCTTTTCGAAAATTCTGAATCAATAAGAGAAAATTTAGTGTCTGTACAGATTCGCTGTTTAATCGGAGATAATTGTTAATACCGATGTCGTAGCGATAATCAAATAATTTTATAATTCCAATTCATGAAGTTTCCGTTCACTGATAAACAATGATATGCTACGATAAATCATGTTTCAGGGGGAACCTTTATTCCTGCTAGCCAACGTCCAGATGGGACGTGGCGTAAACCACGCCGTGTTAAAGATGGATATATACCGCAGGAAGAAGTTCCGCTGTACGTGAGATTATCATCAATTTCTCAATTGTCTCTATGCCAAAGTATAGCGTACCTTATTTTCTTGTTATTCTCTCTTCAGATATGAAAGCAAGGCTAAACAGATCAAGAACAAACCCATATATCCAGTGGGCGCAAGTCCACAGTTCATAGCTGAGCATAAAGCTAAGCATGAGGCGATATTAGCTGCTAAGACTAAAGTAATACCTGGTGCTCCGGTGAAAACTGAAGTGAAAAAGAAGAAGAAGAAGAGTAAAAGCAAAACTGCTAATATAATCGAGGATTTGGCTAAGACTAGCATCTCGGAACCGGAACAAAAGAAAGAGGCATTATCGTGCAATAATAAGTCACAGTCAAATGCGAAACCAGTACCAAATAATCAAGAGTTGACAGTGAAATCGATCCCCACAAATCACTTGGACGCAACTATACCTGACCCTCAGAAGAGATTAAAAAATCTCAGAAAAAAGCTGCGGGAGATCGAAACACTGGACGAGAAGATTAAATCCGGATCAATGAAGAATCCGGAAAAGGAAATATTGGAAAAACTGGGGCGGAAATCTGAGATTGCGAGAGAGATAAAGAGATTAGAGGGGAGTCAATAGAAAAGGGGAAAGCCAGTACGGTATAATTATGCCATCGAGGAGAGTTCATTTCCACCCCCATCTTATCCCGTGTCACCTTGTAGCTATACCCGAATCAATTGTGTGTTTACTTCTCTGACATACAATATGGTTTCTCCAATTGTAGTGACATACGTGTTTATCATACTTTCATTCATTTTATATAGTAAACATGTACATTTCTCTGCAAATTATAAAATTGATATACCAAGGAATTTAGTACTCGACACCATTAATGTGAGAAAGACCAAACGTTCAGATTTTAATAAAAATACATTGTTCTTTGCATACAAATGTTATTTATATCGACTAAATAAATGTAATCTATGTACGATAGAAGTATGTACATGTTTTGTCCTTTTTCTTTACAAAGAGCTGAATTTACTGTGGATACTAGGGACTTTGTGCTTCAAATACCCTGTCTAGTTTAATTTTCCCTGCAACACGATTCCAAAGAAAACACTTTAATTCCACTATCCTAGTGCTACATCAGAGACACAGCGGAAGAATCTTACATTACCTAAACTAATGTTTCTTATTGATGTTGGCTCCCACAGAAAACCAAGGGGGTCCTATTCTGGACAAAATGCGAAATGTTAGACTATAATGATCTGCAATCGAAGAAAGGATCGGGGTGCAAAACAGACAAAACTTATCTCGTGTGACCAATCGATGAGATAATCCATCTAACGATACAAAAGCCAATGCCTCTCGGCAGTAAACCCGAGTGTGTTAAGTGTGGGACTCACGAGACCCCACTTTGGCACTCAACTGAGGCCGGTAACCTTTGCAATACGTGCTTAGAAGAAGAAAGAAGCTCCGAAACGAATTCTAACGCGAGAGCCGAAGAAGAGGAGAAGGCAGGATCGGTGAAGCCTACCAGAAGAAGCACGAGAATTACTAGATACTGTAACTTGAAACCAACGGCGCCCCACAAAGTTGTTCCCAGGGGGAAAGGTCGTCGCAATCTCTTCAAAAAGACTGTACGCGTACATTGAATTTTTTTAACGATGCAAACAAAGAAATTTGAATTTTTTCCTCTATTCTATATTTTCCCTCATCTTATTTTAGCCTGTTAAAGCACCGACAGCCACTGCCACACCAGTCACGAGTAACTTTGTGTTCTATAAGGGAACTTACTTTCAACTTGGAGACATAGTCTCTATGCAGGATATTGACGGAGGGATTTATTATGCGCAGATCCATGGACTGCTGACAGATCAGTATTGCGAGAAAAGTGCTGCCGTGACTTGGCTTTTGCCTACCACAGCTAGGTAATACAAACACATAAATGGCGTTAAGTTCTCGATGCTGAAACAAAGCACGTTTGAAATGTCTCCTAGATAGGTTCTTAAAAGGATGTTCTTATGCTTAGTCCTCCGCCTGACGAAGGCTTCAACCCAGAAACATACATTATTGGGCCAGAGGAGGAATTACCTCGCAAATTGGAATGCATGGAATTTGTCATGCACGCTCCGTCCGATTATTACAAACTTAAAAATACACCGTACCCTCCACAACTTATGGAACAGAACACTGGTTACATTTGGACTACGCTTAGGAATGAAATTATTACGTTGAAAAAATAAATTGCCTTTTGCGATATAATAGTATGGTACTTGCGAAAGTTTCCTGGTAGCACAATCATTTAAATTAAAGAGAAGGAGGTAAATGACAACGAAATTTGTTTTGAATAAGATACAGTTATGTTTACATTGAAATACTCTTGGAAGCTATGATTACGCTTAAAAGAATATAAATTAACACGCAGTATTATATTATTTATTAAATACTTTCTTGATACAATATAACATTGATATCTAACAGCTTTGATAGTAATTGGGATGAGGATGCTCACAAATGAGAAAATGCTAATGACACTGTTTGGAATGCTGCGCTCAGCAAAAGATACAGTACCATGGATAATGGTATACGGTGAAAACATCTGTTTCGAATTGTCCACGAATCAAGATGCAATTGTTCTCAAAATACAGTATCAGTATTTTTTTTCATATACGATTTACCTTTTGTACAAAGGCAGAATTTTTCTTCCGCCTCTCCTTGTCTATCTTCTCCAAAAGTCTCAAAATTTCCACAAAATTCGATATTTCAAAGTCCTCTTCCGTTTTAAAATGCCATATAACGAGGTTGTGTGCCAAAACCCTTAGCTTCGCAAATCAGTTCATCCTCATTCATTAGCTCTGATATCGCTGGGATGAGACGTACGAAGAGGTTGTAGGCAGCATTGGTGCGTTCTCATTTGCTTGAAGGGAGGGAAACAGTGCTCCTGTTGTGGCGTTGTCGGTTGGACTCGGAATTGCGGGGGAGACCAGTCAGCTCGGAGCCAACGACGTAACGGCTGGTCAGAATTTGAGATCTTTTATAGCCTGTGGCAAGTCAGGCAGCTTCATGTCCTTTATCTGTTGCGGTATGTTCATGTTCTTGACAGCAGAAACAGCACGCGCCGGCGCTGCTGTGATTCCTGCCTGCACATACCATACGGATGGAACAGGTGGAGTATGGACAAATTTGAAGGAGCCAACGTATATTAAATAGCGGGATCCAAGACAAATAATGGATAGCTACACGCAATACACAGTTTATTTGGAGAGCATGGCGACGTATACATTTGCATTAAGGCACTGTTACCGAGCAGACATGTACAAAACAATAGCACCATCATGCGTGTTATGAGTGTTTACTTTTTGGAGCTAAACAATAACGTGTCTATTGAAGTTCTCAGTAAAAAAAAAAAAAGAGTAAAAACAAAAATAACAAAAATAGAGTCAATCACAGATAATTTGTATGTAGGATCGAGATTGTACGAAACAGCCTGATTTTTATACTGCTGATTTACTTAGGGAGGAGGCCCCAGAAGGACAAACGGACGAGGTGAGCAAGATCGTCCTGATTTGTAAGTTCCCTAAAATTCATGTTAGGTCAATCAGTCCTACACCATATGACACTGCTCTACTGAACGTTCCGGTGCATGCAGTGCTAACGATCTATAAGCCACTAGAGGCCGTTGAATTCTTTAAGCCATCAAACAATACTTTCTCTTCATAAATAGGAGCAGTGTTATGTTTCAGTGTGCTTTATACATAAATGCATAAATATAACTCCGATTATTCAGAACGATTGGCTCCAAAAAGCTACGCATTTTATTCAAACTTGAACACGAAATGCATTGAGGTCTGTCATACATTGAAATTCGAGTAGATACGTTTACGCTTACGAATTGTACGAATAAAGCATCAAACACATAACCACACTCGATACGTTGTTTCTTAAGCTTTGCCGCATCGTTAAAACTTACCTCCTGTTTTTCCAATTTATTTTGATCTTCGATCCTCGTGAGTATTTCATTCATGTTGGTTTCTAGAACCATTCCACCCATCACCAATTCATTAAGAATATAATGGACCTTGTCTACGTGAAAGATAAGATCGAGTTCACATACATTTTCGAAACATTTATCCAATGTCTCGACAAAGACCTGTATCAGGTCTAATATCCCCAACTCCGATTCAGAACTATCGACGCAGAATACGAAATAAAGCGTCGCGTAGTGCCGATAAATTAACTTATAATCGGATCCACCAATTAAACTTCCACCCTCCAAAAAGTTACAAACATTATCGTCTCGTTTCGAAACCAACTGAAACGTCTCTTTTATTATCTGTTGTTGCATGTCCTCGTTCTGGAGAAAGAAAACAAAGATTTTCTAATCGAATGCGAGCGCAATCAGAAATCAACAAAAGTTCTGCCTGATCACGATACTTACAAAGTATTGATAGAACTTCGAAAGTCTCGGCTTTCCATGATTATTAAAAACTAAGATCGCCTTAATCATGTCTGCATCGATCGATGGGAAATTACGTTAATTTCTCTCTCGTCGCACCGTTCGAATATGTTCATTTGTATACGAGAACGGTTATGAACGCCGGGCACCACGTTACGCGTTTGAGATTCACGATTCAATATCTCATATTTATGATGCTAATTGAACTGAAACCTGATTTTACAGCTGTCACCACGCTTAATCCAGTCCACGAACTTTGCATTCTCTTGCGCTTCTTATCTTCCCCGATCTTTTCTCCCACGAAACACCATTAATGTGTCATTGCACCGTCAGATAAAAGTAATGGCGACCATCACGAATTTGAATAGTGGCGCCAATGAGCATTTAGACCGTACGACAGTATTGCTACGGAAAAGGAAGTTAAATCCCGTATTCATGGTACACGATAAATGAACAACGATTGTTATTTGTTAAACTGATATTACCAACACTGAGCACGAGTTAATTGTTCGGTACCGGTTTATTTTTTGAATCGTTAAATATTCATCGACGTAACACGTACTGCAAATGGCGCGATACTATAGGAGCTACTACGTTAATCAAATACTTACAGCGAGCTTTACAACGTCAGTCAGTAATTTTGTAATTGAAGAATGGTTTTCATTACTTTTCCCGGAAAGTGAACGACATGCTCGATAGTGTTAATTTCGTTAATCTTTGCAATGAAAGGAATATAAAAAGCGAACAGAATGTATTATTAATAACTTCTTCCTCTATGAAGGTTATGTACGAGTGATATGTATTTATTACACTTTGAAATTGAATTAAATTGTGAATAATAATCTCTAACTAACGATACAAAATTTCTTCGAAAGAAATACAAATGAGTCAGATATGTATTCGTTCAAAGTAATACACGAGATTTGTGCGAGAAACGTGGTATCCAGTGCATTCTGCTTTACCAGCAGTTGATTTTATTTTGCTTAGAATTCTCATATAGGAATCTATCTACCAGATTATGATAATTTTTCTATAAATTGACCATGTCTTCCAATTAAAGAAATTTACTTAACCAACTTCATTTATCAAAATATTTTTTGGTATACTTTTATCGTCCTATCGCCGTAAAAAGGTATCATCTTCTAATTAAAACTTACTGCAGACTATGGTATTCTATTTTAATCGCTTTACGCATATCGAAATTGTCAATGATAATTTCATACTGGATATTTCATAATAAGATACCGGAGGAATGTTTAAGCTAAAAGTTTAAGAGTTTTAAAGAAGGTCATATAGCCTGACCAGTATATCGTCGCGTAAGAAACAATACCGCCTATCTAGCATTGAAGAAATTTGACAGGAAAGACAGAAAACTGTTACAAAACATATATTTTATTGATATACGTATATACACAAATGAATTTCAAGTACTTAATAATCATTTCTTGAATAGTCGGTATTTTGCTCTAACTACAATAAAAAATAATGAACGGCGATATTACAAAGCCACAGAAACCAAAATGTCTATTTCGCATAAAGTGTCAGACAGGCGGTATTCTTTCTTACGCGACGATATGCGCGTAAGTTTTTGATGGGTCCGGTATCGACTAAAATAGTGTCATGTATTAATCCCTATTTGATAAATATCACAAAATAATCATGACTGTCACGCATCATTATTTTTGTCTTCCTTCAAGATACAACGCTAGAATTCAAAAATTTCCTACGCCAACCCCTTTTTAAAAATTCTAATGACCTTGAAATATCTGCAACGGATCTATTCATAAAAAAGGAACAAACTCTTAAACCTTCGTCCCAAACGTTTTCTGGATCTGGAAATTTAACGACCTTACACAAAAAGTCTCTATCGATAAAGACACCAGAGTCTACAATTTTTAAATTTGCTTTGGGAAAAATGTGAAATATACAAATTCGTTCGGAGAATACGCAGATATAGGGAATCCGACATTCGGCATGCGTTTTGAAATTCAAAGCTCCGTTTGCAGTTGGTATTGCCTAGACTACGGACGGTGCCTTTCATGTACGTCTCAATTATCGTTATGTAAATTGACTCAGTTTTGTGATGTGTGCTCTGCACGGGATGAGCATGAACACGTCGAAGCCTTCAGGGTCCGTTGCTACGTGTACATGGGTTTCCAATTGGCAAAATCAAGATCGCTCGATTTTCGAATACAAGCAATCGCGCGATTCGTGTGTTACGCGAGCCTGCCCAAAGGAATTCGAATGGGGGTATGAAAAGTACCTTTTTTTTTGTCATTATGTAGTTATGCTTCCTCGTTACGAACGTACAATTGTGCCATGTTTAAAAATAATTTAAATCAGTCCCAAGAAGAAGCCAAAGTTGAAGAATTCATCATACATTATTAATTAAAGCGTTTGTAAATGACTTATGATTCGTTTGAAAAGAAGCATTCCTGACATCTGAGTGAATCAGTTACAGTTATTTAGAATAACAGAAATGCCTAGTTCGCGGAATCCCAAAAATGCCACTTAATTTCGGAATCCTAACGTGGGTTGAATTCCTTTCGGAAATCTTTTTATAAATCTAAGCAAACATAGACTACCATTGTGTAGCAATAAAGATGCAAATTTGTTGTTTCTTAGAATACAAACTTACCTATATGTGTTTTTGTTCCCACAAAAGTTGACGAAGAAGATTCTAATTCCTGCTAAATTTGTTACACTATTTTGAACACGTTCCAAAAATTGTTATAAACACGAACACAAAATTACACAAGCTTGTCGAACCGGAGAGAATAATCCCACGCACACCTACCTGCGAATGCATTAATTGTCAGTGTTACACAAGTTTTTTGGGAAAAGATAAAAAATATTAGTCTCGCGTACTTGTACTACGCCTGAGACAAGTCTCTTGATGAACAGAACCGCGAATGAACAAGAATTTTCATTTATTAACACGTTCCGTGCCGCGTGGGGCGTATACGACCCACACTTTTACAATTGATTAAACCTGCTTTTGGCGTACGCCTTTCAATTTTTCAATAGCACAGGGCCATAATTAGCAAGAAACGGGTATACATTTTAATATGCATTAGACAAAAAAGCAATAAATTTAATTTCTAAAGAATTATTTTAACAAACACATGGTCGAACGGCAAGTCTTCAAAAATCGGTTCAGCACGGAACGTGTTAATAACTCGGTTAAGTATCATGTAGATGTGCTCTAATTTTAATATATGCTTTTAGCGTACCATACACATAACGAGTCTTTGCTCATGGTATTGCACCGAAGGGATAAGCCACATAGGCGGATTATTGCAAAAGGTCCTGTCGCATCTGTCATACAGAACGCGTTATTATTCCATTTCTATACTGTCTTCCCGTTCCTCCCTTTCCTATTACCAGGATCATGCTTTATTGATTCGAATTGGGGTGTAATCCTGCAATCGGATTATCCTGTAAGACCGCAAATAAAATCAAACTTGCGTGCCGATAGACTGGCGATCCAATAAAGTATCCCTCGATATTGAATATAAAATAATAATTATGCATTAAATATGAAATGATTACTAGCGTTACGCGCAGATGCATATAAAAGAATAGTACTCATGTGCGTTACGATTATTTACTTTGCGAAACTTGGATCAGTATAATTTTCAAAACGATTGTTAATGTTGATGCAATTGTAATAATATGAAACTAATTGTATGTCAATAAAATATAGTAATACGGCATACGTTGCACGTTAATATAATATAAACGGCGCTCAAATGTAATGTAAAATTAAGATCCTAACAATGACATTCCAAAACGGTAAAAATGTCATCTAACCGGGAACGGAAATATTTGCGATTCTTGTTAAGTAACAACAATATGTTAAGCACCCTGACAGTGTTTACTTTGAAAGAGGTAGTTCAATCTTAATCCTTGAAAAGCCGCGGACTTGTCGCGCCGTAAGTAGTATAGCACAACACGTTTTTTCCATTTTCATTTGACGGAACGGCAAAAAAAAAGGAGGGGTGGGAGCATCAGGGGTGCAATTCATATTTGTCCGTAGGCAGCAGCGGAATTGCACCTTTAATCAAGATTTCTACCAATTTGCGAGCGCCGACGGCGCGAAGACAAAGCCTATTGTTGCCGTAACTGGTTGGGGCTTCAAGTGTTCCAACGCAACGGTGAGAGCCCGATGCGCGTGTATACCGGGTGTACTTGCTGCCAGGATCAGCAGGGTCCTCCAGAATTGCACGAATGACCAAATCGAATAATGGCAAATCTTCCACAGTGACCGATCTCGATTAAACAATCGTCCTGAGGCGAACAGTTCCAATAAAATCCTAGAAAATTACCGTAACAATTAAGATACAAGGTCTATCTCGCGTACTTGCGTTCGACCCGAGACAACACCTCGTCCCTCGATACGAAAGCGCCAGCTTCGCCTTGGACGTTAGAAACGTGTTAAAGATTCTTCGCTTCGATGCAAGGGTACATAGTACATGCATGTAAAACGCTACGTCCCTTTCCTCCAAAGTATACCTGCGATGCGTCACGATTGTACCTTGATCCAAACTACTTCCAGATTCGAATCGTCGGAGGGCCGTCGCGAGCGGATCAGACAATAGGAATCAAGGTTCCAACGTGCACACCCGTTAACTCCAAAGCATACATGCGCCTTCGCCGGTCTCTGTCGGGCCGGGAGACGAGAAGAGTATTCTGGAGCGGAGGCTGACGCTCAGGGACTGCCAAGCTAGTCGCTTCGCATCCCAGAAGCCTCTACCCCACCGTTTGCTTCCGGCTAAGCCCGTTGCCACCGCGTCCCAAGCAACTTGAAGCCACTCGTAGTTCTGTTTGTGTTTGCTAATTGTGAATTGTCTACTTCTTGCCGATGCCCCGCGTGTGTGCGGCGGAGATAGAGGGAAACGGGGAGTAGGGGAGGCGGGAGCGGAGGAGGGGGAGGGGGAGGGAGGGAGGAGAAGAAAAGCTGCCAGAGGGAAGAGGGCAGGCTGAACTGGAGTAAGAGAGAAGGAGGGATATGGATATAGCGTAAAGAGTACTACGAGCCGTATGCGAACCAAGACGAAGTGAGCCAAGCTGCAAGCGCATCGCCTACGGAATGCTCAGACCGAGGAAAAACCACCCCCTCGGGGGTAACATCCCCGGCGTCCCTCTCCTTCCCCGCATCCACCACCGGCTACCACTCCTCCTCGTCTCCCCTTTTACCCCGCCGACACTCGAGTTTACCTCACTAGTCACTGCTTACATGAGGACTACCCGCCAAGAGGCACCCGCGAGCAAGAGGGTACCAATTTTTAGTCGTCCTACGTCCCTCGATCCCTTGAGGTAACGCGTCGCTATCGCCTTCCTTTCTTGCTTCTCGCAGGTGAGATACATGCCGGCAAGTACTTTAGGTAGAATCGAGTACTCCTTTCTCTTGGGTATTTTTAGTTAGAATCCTGGAATACCACATTTTTAAGTTTCCGTCACCCCAGTTCAAGCGTGGAGTCCCCCGTTGATTGGAACCTCCTATTTAATGGCTTTTGTCGAAGTACGTGTAAATCGATACGGTAGATTAGGGGCAATACACTTACGCGAGGGAGATCTAGTTTTAAATAATAGTGTTCGTTCGGCAACGTCTTGAGGTTTTACTCGAGTTTTTACTTACTTTTCAAGAGATGTAGATTCGCGTTGATCTGGCTGGTGTCTAACGGATACCGGTGCGGTAGTCTACAATTAACTTTACTCTACTCGCTGATTGTAGTCTGTTTCGTTTAAGAGCATTACCTAAACTCGAGTAGGGCATAGTAGATTTTCTTGCTCCAAACTATGATCCGGCTATTTCAACGTGCTACGTACACTGTAACGAGTCCCGCAATTTGTCGCCAATTTCAACGAACAATCACAATTTTCTTGTCACAACCTCTTCAGCTCGTACACCAATCGCGAGCCACAAAGAACTTAGGAAACGGAACACACTGAAGCCTATTTATCTTCGCAAACACGAGTTTTCGTACGTTCAGTGACAATCACCCTAAGTCGCGTACACACGTTGAGACACCTTTTACAGAAGATATTTGCACTCCGATCGTACGAGCATCAACGTTGCCAGCATTTAACAAACGTTGAATTAACCAAAAATCCGTTGGCGTGATTCGTTTGTACGCTACGTTTTACCCTCGGGTTCCAACGCCGCCCGTAGTAACGTGCGTGGGCACAACACTCGCCTGACTCCGGTGTTAAACGGAATACCCGTTACGACCCAAGTTAATCGAACTTACGGAACGGCGAATATTTTTATCTCGAACGGGTCCGTTTTAATCTGTTAATAAAGTTTCGGTTGGAGCTAACGAGGCCATTTCCAATGTCACCAACAGCGGTACCGTTACCGAATGAAATAAAACGGAGTCACTCTGACGCATTGTAAGGAGAATCTGTTGGCACACCCTCCGTCGAATGCCGGCGTGCCGCTCGGTCGAAATATACTCCGTCTCTCCAGAGACGAGGGACATATTGTTTGGTTCAGTAATTCCTCGCGTTATTTCCCGTGTTTGCTTTTTATCATTGTAAACTGATATATTGTCCGGGGTATCTCTCCCCTCGATGGAGAAAGTTATGTGGACCCCCGGTAAGGGTCGGGGGCAGGGCGGCGGGAGACGAGACGAAATGTGGACACGAGTCACTCACTCGGACCACTGCGGAGTTTAACTTCGTGAAGCGGCGGAAACGAGATTACACGCCAACACTCCTCTCGGTGCTTCATTCAAGGTACAAATATACGTTGACATGCATGGATGTACATAGTCGGACAATAAGTGTATACAGCGCGGACGAGAAATTGAAATTGATTGCTCTGGGATACGTCGGATGAAAGGACGGACGGAATTTTGTTGTGGATTTTATGATAGTCCTTGGTTAGCACCGGAAGAAATTCGGGGACGAGCGAAATCACGATAAACGAGAACATTGCGAGCGTAGAGTATACTGTGTAGGGTGGGGCAGTTAGAATATGCCAACGGAGTAATTCCCACGATTTCGAGAAATGCAAAACGATGTTTCGATGAGCGATGGTTTGTTAATGAGAAATCAAGGGATGGGTTAATGATAAATTATCAATTTAAATGAGAACATTTGCCATATAGTTGGAGACTGAGCGCTTGAAAAAAGGCCCCGAAGTAACTCCCACGTTTTTGGCAACAGGAAACCATGTTCCGAGCAAAGATTTTTTGTTAGTGAGAAAAGTTTATTCCAGGTTTTGTTTGTATTGTCGGGGTAATGCAGCTGTATCAAAACTTTGTCGGTTTTCAAATGTGTAAGAGTTATTCCGATGATACGTTTTAGATGAATCACCCTATATAGCGACAGTTTGGATCCGCGACCCGTATGAAGTGATTATTTGTAATTTTTCAGTTATTTTTGAGTTGCGATATTCGTGGGAAGGTTTACGGATACGTTATTATTCATAACGCATCTGCGCGTACTAAGGGGTATTACTACTAAGATTATTATAAATCGGATTATACGTTTATGGCAACGTTCGTTATAAATTAAAATCACATCGGAAAAAATTATTTGCGTAATGTTTCGAGTTGAGGTGGATCCGTTGAATATATTGAAATTATTTATTTTACTTTCAATTTATATGGAAAATATCATTTAAAATTAATTCTTTCCGCGTATAAGAAACAACGGATAATATTGAAATACAATTTGTACAAATTATTTCATTTTCAAATGCATATATTTCTCTGCACGGGTATTACACGCTTTATTTATACTATATTCCGCGAAAGTGTATTCATTTCGATAACCGACTATGGATTTGAAAAAAATCGAATGGATCGAACAATTTGGACTTTGACCAAATTCGAACGAAAATTTGAAATGCGCATGATTTTATGACAGGGCACGGCGCGCAGAAAAGTATATCGATAAAAAATCGTGCTGCGAACGCACGATGTTAGTATTTGGATTTAAATTTCCCTTTGTCTTTCGAGTGCTTGCATATGACACTGCATCGCGCACGTTTGTCACATGGCACGGCACGTGTGTCGACGCCAAACTTGTCGCGAAACAAACAATGAATTAAGCTTTATTTTCCCTGTACTCGAGACGCGAGTAAAAACCCATCAAATAGAAGATTAGAAGATAGACGTCCACCCGCATAACGAGGACGCTCGATAGAGTTAATACCGATCGAGTATTTACTTAATAACGAGAGTTATTATTCTCACACGGTCGAAAAAATATTCGCTTGATCCAACTAAATTTTCTTATAGTCAAATACGCTTCGTCAAAATAACCAAAATTTGTAGCTCTTATTCGTTCAATAAAAAATTCGAGGATTTTAAACGAAGTCGCCGAATAAAGTGGTTTTGTTACATTTATTAAAGTATCATTGTGATTATGGCAATACATTTGTGACGCATTAAAATTTTTAGAATCGATTATTCGATATTTAATCGTTTCGTCGCCAATTCAGAGGAAAATCAAAGGTAAAACTAACTGAAAATCTCTTTGCCCTTCTGGTGTTAATAATAATAATAATAACATTTTGAAGTCTCTAACAAAATCGCTTAACAATTTCCGCATTCAACATACGGTTTTGTCGAAGCAATACAATAAACTCACGAATCTTACATACTTTAATGATTTTAACGTATCTGAAAAATTATCCTTCCACGAACACGAACGCGCCTACCTGCCATTAAAATTTTTAACACCGACCACGGGATACTTAACGATTCCACCCCCGATTCACGGTGATGTCAAAGAAAACCGTCGGAAAAACTCTCCGCCGTCGTTTCAGCCCTCGCCCGGACTAGCAAGTTTTATAATCCGTTAATCACAGCGAACGTAGAAGTGGGTATGAGGCAGGCGCGCAATCTAAGAAAAGGCGTCGGAGCATTGGCGTCGGTAGGAAGTGGTTGTAAGTGAATGAAAGTGGATGCAAAGGTGGAGGTGTGGTTGCTACGAGGTCGTCCGCCTAGCAAAAGCTGGCATGATCCGCCACTGAAGACAGAGCTCTGTCTCTCTGTCTTTATCAGCCAGCCAGGTAGAAGCCGTCGAAGCCAGCTAACGCGTCCACGCCACCCCCGGGGAAGAGCTCCGACCGGCGGAGAGGGGGATGACGAACGACCACGATTGGCGTTGCACCCTCGAACGAGGGAGGACACCGCGCACCCCTATTGGTTCCAAGCGAATCCATACTCGGTATTCGTTCGCCACCTCATTCGTCGACCCCTCGATCCGTACTCCCCACTTTCCTACCCCACCCCACTCCCCGACCCCCGCGAAAGCCCCGATGCAACTCACCCCACGTTGCGCCGGGCCGGCGAACCTTTTCAATGCATTTCACCGCCGGCTTTCACCTTTTGCCGGATATTTCTAAGCAAACATTTTTTTAATAAGCACGCGCGCGAGTGATTGCTGGTAATGTCATCCTCCCCGACGTACGCGCTTTTCTCTTTTCTTTTTTCTTTTCTATCGTTCGCTTTTACTCCGATTCGGGAAAATATAAATCCAGCGGGAGAAATATATTTTCATCCCTACGCGCGTGGAAAGCATTTTCATTAATTTCCCGCTATCCGATCGCGACAGATAGGATGCGATCCAGCGTCGATGATGAGTACCAACCTCGTCGTCTCAAAAAACGGAGGTGCGAGGGTAATCCTGAGCAAAGTGGGCCAAGAAGGATGCAGCGGGTGCGAAGGAAAAAAGGATCGATGAAAAGTGTCGAACTGCCTAGCGAGGAAAGTTTCCTGCACTTTTGACGTCGGCGCGCTTCGTGTCGCCTTCACCCCAATTGGATGGCATAAGAGAGAGAGAGAGAAGGGGTGGGGGGAGGGAGAGCGAAAGGAATAAAGGAAGAACGAGATAGAGAGAAAAAGAGGGGGGGGGGGGAAGAAAAAAGGTACCTTACGGGTACACGGAGAGAAAAAGGGGGGCTGATAGAACGAGACAGAGTCCGTTAGTGCAGGGATGAAGCATTCCTCGGGGTGTTGCGGAGTACGAACGCGAAACGAAGGGGGCGTGTTCCCCGCTCGGTTTTCGCCCCGCCCCCGGTACCGCCCCATTGGTGCTCGCTGCTACCTTCGACTCCTGACCTCCCTTCACCCTTCTGCCTCCAGCTGGAACCTTCGTCGGGTCTCGCTGGCAGCCACCGCACACACGTCATCCTCACCAGCAGCAAACGGCGCCTCGAACGGTTAACGGATCGCTCGCGATCACCGCTGATTAACGGTTAGACACGAAACTGTGAAGACATTTTCGAAAGAGGGGAAGGGGGGGTGGGGTCGGACAGGGAGGGCGGTGATTCGCGAATTTTCGCCATGAAGGAGCGGGTGCGAGGGAATTCCCTGAACCCTCGGGAATGTTTCCACTGTGCGTAATTGAGAGTGTTGTTTCACCGGAAAGAGAGGGTTGAGGAGATATTCCTAGGGGTGATAGGAAAAGTGACGATACCCTTCGGCGTGACGAAGAAAATTTGCACGCGTGACGTACCGTCGGGTTGGTGGTTCAAATGGTTCGAAACTGGTTTCGTTTAATCGAGCGACGATGATCATCGGTGACTTCTGTGGATACCGTTCGGACTGAACCATCGATTGTTCGTCGACGCGATGGAGTGCTATCCTAAATAAACTATACTTCGGTTGAGTTTCGTGGGCCATCGCGGAAATCGTTCGCCGACGTTATGAATCCGGATCTAACCACGAAGACGGAAGTATCAATCTGGTAAGAGATCATTCCCCGACAATGGCGCAGAATCGAAAGTCGAAGCTAAAGCACTGATCGCACTCTAACAATAATGTCGACGGACAGCTGGATGTACTTCGGGGAATTGGACGTTGATGTTTCGAAGGAAATCGCGTTTTTCCGAGTTTCCTCTGCTTCCCGCGATGAGGACGGGAGAGTTCTCGAACTGTTGACGCCGAAACAGTTTTCGGCCGTGCCGCAGCACCGTGTTAAACAAATCAATTGCAAGATCAAGGATCGCCGTGCGCGTAACTAATGCCGCCAATTTAATCGACGACCCTGAACTCTTATCGGTCGCAAGAATTCACGCGAATCGGGGGCCCGGTGAAAGTGTTCAGGATTATCGGGAGACGGGAGCCCGTCGCGATCGTCAGGACCGTGGGTCCCGGGATAAAAAAATGCCGCAACGTAATCTCGACGTGTCCTGGTAAGTACGTTACGGCGTCATTATCCGTGTATCTTTTTATTCGCTTCGCGATGCATTTCCTACGGAGATGCCCGAGTACACTTTTTTCCATACTTTTCGCCGGTACCATGTAATTGTGCTAAGCTTAAGCTGATGAAAAGAAGAATTTTTCTATTGTCTTTGTGAATAAATCAGCGAGTAGACGTGCATGACAAGAGATTCAGACGCGCAACGATCGCGGGCTCTGGAGACAAAATTTGAAAGTTGGGGAGTGGATTACGAGATGAATGACTTAGCACAATTAGCCAGATTTTTGTAATTGGATAGAACCGGCTCTGCCGATTCCCCGCACCCTGACGCGCTAAATGGATTAAAACGCCCGTCGCGTTCGTATCTTTCGGCACGGTTGCGTGACGTTAGAATTGGACCTTTGAGGAACTGTCCTCGCGTTTAAATTAGACGAAATGAAGCGTATAATTAGGCAGGAGAAATTTACGAAGATCGATGTAACGGATCTTAATTTCATTGAACGTTGCCGGAGGATTTTGATCGAGGAAGAATGTAGCGGTATAATATAATCGAGAAACGGATAAAATTAGTTAGCGTTATCAAGAGACAAGGTCTTGTCTAGGGCCAAGTGCAAGTACGCGAGACTAGACCTTGTATCTTTTCCGGAAAGAACGAATGGGAGTAGTCGTTTCGAGGTAGTCAAATTGTATTAACAAATGCATTTTTTGAAAAAGTATAATCACTACCGGAAACGTCGCGCCGAAATGAGTAATTTGAGTACGATTTGATCAAAATTAATCCAGCCTTCATCTAGTAGTGTGAAAAAATAAAGTGAACGAGACTTATTTTTCACACGACCGTATAATAACGCTAAGAATTTTATCCATTTCTTGATTGAATTTATGCGGTCGGTTATTAACTTCATTTAGTAATTGTAATATGAAGGATAGTTTAAACAAGTTCAGGGCATTTCGTTAATTATTCGTGGATTTATAATTACTCGTACATCCGTCATCCCTCGTATCAGAAACAGTTTGCCCCACTAACACTCAATCTTTAACTATGACTTCTATGTAACGGAGCTTAACTTAACGGAACGATTCTTTAAATATTACTAATTACTCGAAAATTAATCGTTTGTAACGATGCCTTCGGGCCTGGGACATAAGAATTTTAAGAATCCATGTATCCTTATCACCAATTCCATTTAAGCAATGGTATTTGGAGAATTGTTATGTTTAGAGTCGCATGATCTAGATTTTTTGTTGGCGAGGGTTATCACTTTCTAGATTGATCCTCATTGGAAATCGCAGACTGGGGCACGTTGGACGCTAAAAGACTTCCACGCTAATAATTTCTTACCAATTGCTGTAACGTCAATTAAGAACGCCGAATTATATTCTTCAGACTATAACGAAAAGAATGGTATAAGTCACATTTGTTTTGAATCAATTTGTAGTTACAAAAGTGCAGTTAATGAGAAAAACGGTTACAAAACGAGTGTCAAAGTATCGAAACCGCAGGGAGTCACTTAACCTTAGTATACGAGCGATAAATAGTGAAATATTTCAAATGCTCGTGATATATTTGAAACATAATATTGATTGATATGAAATTGAACGGAACGATTCTTTAAATATTACTAATTACTCGAAAATTAATCATTTGTAACGATGCCTTCGAGTCTGGGGCATAAGGATTTTAAGAAATCATGTATTATAGAATATTTCAATCCTGAATTTCGTTTCTGAACTTTTGAACAAATGATATGACAATCAGAAGAGCCGAACGGGTAATTCAGGCGTTACGTCGTAAAATGAAATCAGACAATGTTAATATCGATGCGCGCGTTCCAATTCGTTGACTTAAGTGTGACTGACAGATTAAATTTTGCAATTTGTATTTATATAATTTGTTCCAATTGCAATAAAAGTCAGTAACAAGGGTCCTCGGAGTGACCGAAACACTTGACCGATAAATAGAATCATACGGTTACGAAGCTGACGGTTAATTAAGACCTGAGTTTGATTAAAAAATGTAAAGAGAGAATTACAACAATAATCAAAATACAAAGACAGAGACAAAACTCTTATTCGATACCCATCGAATCATCGCAAAATCCCCACGATACAAAATTGGTATCCGAGCCAAAGACGGAATTTCGTGAAACGTTATTTCGAAAACTGAACATGCTCCCCCGAAGGAACCCGAAGCGACCGACGGACCACGGTCGCGAATCAAACGTAACTCCTTCCGAGTACTTACCGTCGGATAACATGTATCCGAAACGACATATGCGCGGCACCGAGACCCACGCGCAGCATAGAAACATACCCCAGCAGATTAATTGAAGTACCGTCGTCGAAAGTGGCACTGGAAATTAGCGAACAATTAGCTCGCCCCGTTTATGTTTTATAAACACGGTGCCTATCGACGGGCCATTATTTCGAAGCATTCGTGCAATACGCCTATCAGCCACGGCCTACCTATATCCCCGCGTACGCACACGCACGCAACTACCCAATGCGCCTCCGTGGTTCGAGTGTGTCCGAAGTATCCGTGGCAGTATATTCGAGCGTGGTAGTACTTAGGCTTTTCGAGTATCGTGCCTCGGAAGGCGAGGCACGGGGTGGGGTTACGGGAAAAGGGGTTCTTGTAGTGTTTCGTTGCGCTTAAAAGGAGGGGGTTTTACGGAGAGGGTTTCGCTGCAAGGCAGCTTTGGTGTTGCAGCCTCTTCAAACCTCGTGCAAACACTCGGGGACAGGGCGTTCGCCTGGTACGACGATTAATATCCCAATAAGGCCTCGTTCACCGAGCTCACTCGACCAAGCTGCTTCGTTCTTTATTCATTGTATCGTAGCTCCTCCCGCGGGATAAACTGCCCGATACCGGGGTTCCGCCACTTTTTTTCAGAACCTTCCTTGGATTTTTCTCGTCTCTTTTTTTTTCTTCTCGTTTTTTCACGGGAGAGCGAATTCTTCGCGCGGGAGACGCGTGAAAGGAAAGAGGAAGAGAGAGAGAGAGAGGGGGAGGGAGCACGGCGCTTTGGCGTGGATGAAATCATCGCTGTCGCGAATTTTTGTAATCGGAGGTGTGGACGGCTTCATGGTCGAGCAGGTGGAATATGGAGATGTTAGGTAGCGTTTTCGGGAATCGTTTTTTCGATTTTTCCAGACCTTTACAGTTCTTCACGAAAATTCTTCTTATCGGAATTCCCTTGGATTGCATTATTTTGTTTAGCATATAAAATTTGTTTTCATACATTTTCTTCTGATAGTGCACCCATCCTGTCCGTGGTTCGATTAATGAGTGAACTTAATTTTCTTGCAACGACAGATATCAATAAACTGTTTGATTTTTTCTGAAACCAACAAAATAGATTTCGGTACTAAGGTTCTAAAAATTAGTTTTTACGAAAATACTTCGCTACGTAGAATCCCGCTATGAGAAATGACAGATAACAGTCCGGTGTTTGAAAAAAGGTACGAAGCGTAAAAGTTTCGCTTTCTTCTGAATCGCAATGATTAAACTTGTACTTTCTCATCTTTTTCCGCCTAACGATTTCGATTCGCTACGCTGTAGGTTCTAAAAAATATTTCGCTCATTGACATTTCATTCCACGTCTGACGAATTTACCGCAGATTACGGGCTAAGCGATAACCGTACCTATAACCCACGCTGTATCGTTTGCTTTCAACGCACGACCGTGAACTGGCATTAATTGTCGGACCCGGCTACCAAAACGTGGTCACATACGCCATAGAACGAGATATCAATTTATTGTCGATGTTGGTATTTACCCCGGTACGGCTATTAAGTTGTCCAGGTTGAAGGGGAATTTTATTGAGAAATAACTCGACCACTTTTAGTTTCGCGGTTCCAACGGAGGGGCCGCTAATTAACAAGGAATGTGATTAGCGTCGTTTCATTTGACGCGAATCGTAAACAAAACAAATAATTTTTAAAAAGCTCGTCTGCGAAATGGGAAATTCTAAATAGAAGGAATTAAACGACGTTGCCTGAATCGCAAATACTTATAATACGATGGAATTATAACTAAACGTGATTCAGCCATAATTGAAAAAGTGTCCTAGTACAATTTTTAGACTGCGGAGGTTTTGTCGTATCAATATTTTCCAGGAAAAAAGAATAACAAACGGAAATACGATTTACGGAAACTTTGTACGAGGATTGTTACGTGTCGAATCGCAGAGGTACAGAGAAAGACAAATTTGATTTTGAATGGCCAATTATTAATTGTGTATCTATTCGTAATCGCGAAACTAATTTTAAATGGAATATATATTACAGTTTACGTTTTATGCAACCAGCCTATTGCGCGTTTTTTTTAAACCTGTGATTTTACTTTCTGCCGCAAACACGTGGCAAACAATTCGGGTTAAAATAAGTTCATGCATGACGAGCATAATCAAGAGACAAGGTCTTCTCTCGGGCTAAGTACAAGTACGCGAGACTAGACCTTGTATCTTTTCTGGAAAGAATCATCATAACACAAAATATCGTGATTTCATGACGAGTATACTGCTTAAAAACAGCTAACTGGTTAAAGAATAAAGAAAGAAGTAAAAATAAATTTCAACGATTTATTAACGAGCCATGTCCTGTGTAATATCGTTCAACTATGGAATTTTATCGTTCCACCCATGAAACGCCTAACTGGGATATATGTTAGTTCCCCTAGCGTCCAATGCCCGTCATTTTGGTTTTTACGAATTCTAATACGTCCACTGCTACTCCCAGTAATAAGAGAAATTGTTTGACATTTGTTTAAAATCGTTCCAACCGTTTACATACGCGCGTTGAACACATAACCCTTCTTTGCGGGTCGCAGTCGGGCAAACACGATATCGCTAACGCGCCGATTGAGAGCGTTTAAAAACAAATTTTTGAAATGTTCCTTTTAATCATAGAACTCGGTCAAAGTTCTTGGTTAATAAATATTTGTATAAAAAAATATTATTAGAATTAATTTTCCATGAGCTTCGGAAGGAAAATTGTTTGCATTTTGCGAATTTTTCGCAGCTCGTAGAATTGGATTTATTAAACTTGCGCGTGGAATTAATTTCGAGTGATAAGTTTAGGTAATTAGTTTGAAAATTGTATTAATGAAAGGTTGATATATACGTAGAAAGCTAAACATAGAAATAATCAACATATTTTCCGGACGACTGAGAGGTTAAACACATGTTTAAACATTCATTACATTGAAAAGTTGCAAGATTAAGTGTCAAAAAGTTCAAGGTTTGAAATGAATTTCATGATCGGTTCCAGTTATCCTCGATCCTTCATCAGAATGATCAGAATTGCTTTCGATGGGATTGGACATTTCGATCAATTATCAATCGCGATAATTCCTCTCCATTTTTTTATAATAACTTATAATGTTTGCGCGCTTATACATATGACGATACATGACACGGGCGTTTCAATAATATACATAAATTAATTTATAATAATCGCACGCGAAGACATACAATCAAAATATAGGGTCGCTAGTATCAATAGAACGAATGAAACAACAAGATTCTAAAACGTCCAGATAAACCGAGAGTCTCTTCTTCGAGGTTAATAAATGTTACCGTAAAAAATATTATTGACCGAAAGAACTCATCTCGTCTCAACACACGCGTTTCAAAATGATAAAGACGCGAGGACGGTGAAACCCTAGGGTTCATGGGAGCCCGCACGTTTTCCTTTTTCATTCTATTTTCCCCGCTCTGGATGCTGGAGTTTCGAGCATTATTACGCTACTTGATTTCGCATCGTGCCAGCTGTCTCCGATTATTCACCATAGAAATTTGGGGGATTGGAGTTCAAAGGGGACCCCGCGGTCCTCCGCTAATATTTGAGGAGGCCCTGTAGTCTTGGGTCTTACCGGACGTTAAGCTTCGGCTTCTGTTGTGGAGCTAGAGATTTCTCTCTCTCTCTCTCTCTCTCTGTCTCTCTTTCGAAATCATAAGTGTCGTTGCATCGCGTAGGAGTAATAAGTCCCACATTCTAGTTTCTTACTTCAGTAACATTTATTTTGATTTGAATTTTTAAACCTGCGCCTGATTTTTCATGAAATATAATATGATATACGTGTAATATGATCCCTGAAATTATTTAATTAAGGGGACTCTCGTAACACTTACAAGATTAAAAGTTAAACAAGCGTTAACCAATACCATTGCACCGTTGGTTTCATATAATTCTGTTAAATCGACGTACGAATAGTCGATGTTACGAAATAACTGATTTGGCTACCAGTGTCAACGATTTTGAATTTTCGAGTTGGGCATAAAGTTTAATATAAAAATAATCGTCGAATAATCGTCAATTAATCACCCCACCAAAGTACGGGTGAACGAAATATGGTGGATACCGACGGTCCACAGTTAAATCGCGAAAGAAATTCGTCTGTCAATGTTCAGTTAAGTTTCGCGGCACCCTTCGCGAAATGCCCTTTCATTGCGCGATCCCATGAGAAACGAGCGAAACGCTGAAACCCGGGAGAGATCACGCGAACCGGAAGAGCAAACCGAAGTATTCTAAGTATTCGAACGGAGGGTGGCGGGGGTGACAGAGAGAGAGAGAGGGAGAGAGGGCATGGGGTAGGGGAGGGGGTGTAGAATCGTTTCCGAACAGACTTCGACGGGAGTTTTGTACAAGTTCGAACGACCCTCCACGACGTTTATTAAACTTTCTGTTTCACGACACTTTGTTTCGTGCCAAGAATCATGGCGATGGTAGCGCGATAACGCTTTCAACGCTTTGCTGTTTAATATAATGGATATGCCAACCCTCTTGTTATTTCAGGTTCATCCCCCGCGACACCCTGCAATTAATAATCTTGCACATGCGATATACGTAGACGTAGTCAGGGTAGTACGATTTGCAGATAATTTGTAGTTTGTGTACATTAGTATGCGAGTACGAGATTATTATACAGTGCGGGATGTTCACTGGACTGTCAATTAAATTTGTGCGGCCGCGATTATTATATTGCTCAACAACGTTTTCGGAAAGAAGAACAGATAAACTAATTTTTACTGATTTCCGTTTTTTTCAATAATTGAAGCTTCTTTTTATGTTTACGAAACCGAATATAATGGTTTTGAGACTCCTGTTTCATATTATTTGGATTTTAAAATTTTTTGAATGAACTACGTAGTGTCATTTAATAACGGAATGATCTTATCGTTCGAAGCAATTAAGATTCCTACTCGTAACTCGAAAGCATAACACGAAAATTTATGAAGTTAATCACGATCGTACAAATTTTAAGTAGAAAAGGAAGAGTCCTTATAAATAAATTTTTAGAATCACCAATGCGTCAAATAAATCCAAAATTTCGGACACACAGTGTGTCCACCCCGAGGGTTGTATTCATTACGTGGGAATTGCTAAAATAACCCAAATTACAAAGAGAGAAAAGTTGCAGAATAATACTAGTATTTTTTCTAAAGCACTTTTACGTCCCAAAGACATACAAGATTATCATGTTTGTAACAAATAATACTGTTACGAATAGCATTGCCTCTCTGGCGCCCGGCATCACAGACAGGCTGTTGTTGGTTGCCGGGCGTTAATGTTCATGTTGTAACAAAGTTGTTGTATTCGAGCTGTTGATACGAGCCGTCGTGTTCTTGTACAGTAAACGTTCCTTTTATAAACAATGCCAAATCTACGTTCGCTCTCGCATAACATCCGTAACAATACCAATTCCTTCGTACAATTACTCAAAATTCTCTATTACCACGAGCTTAACTCAGCATCCCCTATCACTTCGCGAAAACTAATTTTACCAACGACAATAATACCCTTCGTCGAATATGTCCTTTCGCTTCTACAAAAATCAAACTTTCGACAATTAAGAGGCCTCAAAATCAAAACCAGAGGCGAAACGTCGGTAAGTAATGTATCGGTATAAGTTGTAGGTTTTTTTTGTGCACTTTTTTGTTATGTGTTTGTTTTGTCCACTCGAGAATTTTAAACTTATTAAAACGACCAGATAATAACGCCGATTATTTTTATATACATGATCTAAAAGAAAATGATTAACGGCCGATGATCAAGTTCCTGATCAAGAGACAAGGTCTTGTCTCGGGCCAAGTACAAGTACGCGAGACTAGAACTTGTATCTTTTCCGTAATTTACTATTTTCGACAAATAAGAAAGAAAAATGTTTGACTTTAACGGACGAATAAGATCCAGTCGGAGAGCAGTGACTATCGAGCGACCTACGAAACAACAAAACGACCGCTCAAAACCCCTACTTAATTCCGTGAGTTTCGTGGATGCGCAAAAGCTTCCTGTAGTCCGTGCCGTTTGAACCTATCCATGACTCGAAGACCACCCCTTCCGCCTGTCCTCCCTGGCCCCTCGCCCCCCCGTGAGCCCGTCTCGCGCCAAGGATCAGCGATAGTTAGCCAGATAGCAGTTTCTGCGTTAGAGCGTTGCTTGCACCGTGGCGGGTGGTTGTCGGTTACACCACCACGTTTCCCCTGTGCGTCGGTTACATTGGCCCCATCCGCGTGTTAGTGAAAACCTACGCGAACACGTATGCCGGTATCGCGCCACGTTGAATAGGCTCGCGTGTACGAAAATACACACGTACGCCATTCGAACGTTAGTCACGCGGCGCGAGTGTGGTTGCCGTTTTTAACGGTGTGCGAGGACGCGCGTGTACGTTCACGGTGGACGTTATCTGCCACCCCCGGCGCCTCTCCGTGTGGGTTTCTCGCGTAGGTGAGGTCGAGGATGGGGCCGAAGGTGGTTGGTATCTTGTTGGAGGGCGAGAAATACGACCCGGCCACGAAGCTCTTCCACCGGATTGCGTGCGCGATCGAGTTGAGAGAGAGAGAGAGAGAGAGAGAAAGGGAGAGGGAGAGGGGAGAGAAGGGAAGAGAGAGAGAGAGGGGGAATGGGAATGTACCCGGGGGTTGCTCCGCCTGTTCGCACCCCCTTTTCGCTGTGCTCTTTAAAAAATTAGCTTTTCGACGTGAGCGCCAGCCGACACCGTCGCGGTTTTATCTTGTCGCCGAGTTTCTTGTTTCGCGCGACTGGTTAGCGTGACTGGATTTCTCTGCCGGTTATTTATTGCCCGCGGTAATGATCGAGAAATTCACAACGCATTAGCCTCGAACTTCCTCGCCGCGGTTATATGTACAACGATGCCGGTAGGTGAGTAGTTCTCTTTTTTTACGTTGCCCGTTACACCTTTCCACGCGGGAAGGGCTGCGAAATGGTTACCATGGCCCGATGTCCATTACCGTGAGGGGGGCTTAACGAGATTATGCAATTGTACGGGTTATGCGCGGGATACGACTGAAACGTCTAATAAATTCAAGAACTTTTTTAATAATGGTGGCTACTTCGTAATTGCAATTGGATCTAAATTTTATTCAATTTGTACTACTTGGCGGTGTAGGCCTCGTAGGTAGAGATAATTCACTTCCAGTATTTTTTAAATATATGTCTAAATCTTATGTTTCAGTATCTATCCCTTATTTTCGGTAATTTCAAAAAAAGATACAAGGTCTAGTCTCGCGTACTTGTACTTGGCCCGAGACAAGACCTTGTCTCTTGAGTTGTAGTTCGTATGCAGCCTCGCGTTATCGCCCGCCGTGTAACGTTATTCGTGTTCTTATCATCAGGTTGAAAATGGAGAAAAGAAAAGCAAAACACGAGCGTGCTTTAATTGTATCAAGGAGAATCCGTATCCCTTGCGTCTTTACGCAAAACTGTATCTATGTGCAACGTCAGAAACGAGGAAAACAAATTTTCGTAGGCAAGAGATTTTCACGCGCACACGCATCGCAGTAGGAAATATGACACAACTACGAAGCCCATTATTTCGGCTACTAACACTGATTATCTCTATAATCAGGGAAAAAAGTTAACTAAAGCACCTCGGATGTTTTCGATAAGCAAAAACCTGCTTGAAATTGTACCAAGCATTGTATATTCAACGGACTTCCCCCGTTTATGGAACACCCTGTATAACCACATGTACATATACGTCCGACTTGAGAAATTTTTGAAATAACGAGGGTGGTTCTATACCGTACTGCCCGGGTTCCTTGTTTAATCCATACCCATGCAAATTCGTGAAGAGGAACGGACAAGAGTCCGATTGGCGTTACGAAACGGGCGAATGCGAAGGGCGCAATAAATCAAGATAAAGTTATGATAAACAAATTAGTCGGCACCGCCGCCCCTTACTGGTGTTATTGTCTATCGTATATCTACCTACAAATTACCAGCCGTCCCGAACACCTCGGGGTAACTGCTACTCGGTAGTCTTAGCGACGTTGTGTTAGTCACACGTACGAGGGGTTAAAGGAAATTCGAGGGGTAACTCGGAATTAATGCACCACTTCCTTTCGAGGTAACCTCGAATTGCAGCGTACCAGTGCGTCTTTTATTTATGCGATCCGCTGTACTTCTACCCGGGACTCGTTCTAAGATTTTCTTCAACGAAATTCCGGTACTAGGACCTTCGATTACGTTCTGCCAAATAACTTTAATTTTGTAACTTGTAACGAAACAAGTACGGTAAACAGTTCTGGGGTCTCAAACTCTCCTCGCGATTCTCCGGTCGATGAATAATTACTCGAAATATTTCAATTGGGATGTTTGCCGAAGGTACTTGAATTTCTGAAACGATTATCACTGTGGATATCCTGGCATTTCGCATTATACAGCGATCTATGTAAAATTAATCAACTGCTCCATTTGAACGGTCAATAATCCATACCATTGAATCCTAATGCAGTAGGAACTCGGTTATCGTAATCAAGGTGGGCCGCAGCTGTGGGAAACTTCGTTAATGTTTCCTTTTAACCCGTTTTGCCCGATCATGAGAAAAGCACTTGGTTAATATCTTCACAATACAGTTTATTGCACACGTTAGACGAAGCGTACCCACTCGGGGCGTTACACGAATACTCTGGCGTCGTTCTTACGTACTACCAACTACTTATCTACTACGCATCTTACCAACTTAATACTAAAACTACGAAAATACATCAATTTTCGACAGCAGCTAATCCTGATGATCGAACGAATAAAGAAAATTGTTATATGTATGTATGACCAAAGATAGAAATATACAGTGGCTCCATTAATAATTATACTCGTATAGTACCGTGATAGGACCCGTTTGTTCAATTCTCAAAAAGGAAAAACAAAGTATGGAAAAATATTAATCGTTTCATATACGAATCATAAACATATTCACGCTGCTCAATTTATAATTATTTCCATACCGTACGTACATTTCGTAAGATCATGCTTCCCCCAACGACATTGAATCCAATGAAATTGAAGATAAACGGTGTCGCGTTATTGACGTAATTTTACGGGACAACGAAAGGTGCGAGACATTCAGTTTCAAGAGAAGATAAGAGATACCGGTTCATCCGTCCTGGTGTATCGTCTTCGAGAAATGATCGCATTAATTTAAGTGCCACTCACAGGTTGGAGTTTGCGGTGAAAATATGTACGAGTGGTGGGCAGGTGAGACGGCTCTGACGATCACGTGTCGTTTACCTCTCCGTCCACTCGAGACACATAGTTCCGCGTTTCGCTTCCTCGCGGAGGCTATGTAAAAAACCCATTTACTCGCTGGCTCTTCGATAGGCTGAATTAAACGGTTGGAAAAAAAGCGCGGTGAGAAATGGTAATGCGTAAGATACTACACCGAGTGTGCAAGAATGACTTCCATAAATGCAGGCTTCGGTATAGCGGAAGTAGAGTAACTACAAGTTGCATTGTAATTGAGGGGAAATTGCGGAATAACAAATTAAACCGAAAGAGGCAATGAAGTTATCGGCAATTTAAATAAGAGAAATAATTGTTTTACATTGTATTTCGTTATTTGGAAAGTCCTATAATCGTAGAATTGTACGATATAATTGCGCGCGAGTTAAATATAACGGTAGAATTTTTATTTATTAATAGAGGTTAATGTAAATCGTATAATTTAATTTTTTTCACTGATAGTTGATCATATTATGAAATATTTGACTGTTGGACAATCATGGTCATACCAAACAAAACTTTTTTTAATCAGCGTAACGTATACCTGATATAAGAATGACGCAAATTCATACTTGGTGAAAGCGGACGTGACGAGGGGAAATGGGAAAAATGGAATACTTAAAGATACGAGATAATAATAAATTCCCACTTGTAGGTGTTAACGCGAAGTTGGGCGGGGGGTAACGGAGGAGTGTCCAGTCACGCTATGGAAATTATGACGTATTACACGATTGCCTTTTCAGCATCGCATGCGGCTTACCCATGCCGTGACTAATAAGTAGACATAATGCAATTAAACACGCATCGCATTATGGCTACTTAGGCTTCGATACGAGTGGTTGCTCGGAAAGAAGCTGTACAAAGTGGCGTAACTTCGACAACGAAACAAATAGGTATATCTGATTTATAAAAAATGAATAAATGTTGCAATTATATGGAGGAAAGAAATTTCTTTTTTGTTTTAAAGCGTGAAGTTTCAAATTGATATCATGTTTAAGTATATTAATAGTTAGGGGAGCCAAAGTTTATGAGAATGAAAGTAATTTATACTAATTAGAGATGATAAATATTGATTAATTTAAATATGAAAAACTCCAAAAAGTAGAAATACGCTATCTTGGTCAGACACTGTCAAGAAAACCGTGCTTTCGTGAAACTGTTGATCGGAAATAGGTATACTTTTCACTTTCTCCATTTCAAAAAACAAACATAACTGTTAAGAATTATTGTAATTATTGGGTACAATAGTTAAGAACTATTATAACCAATTACCACAATAGGTAAGAACTATTGTAACCAATTTACAATAGTTAAGAACTATTGTCACCAATTGCTCTATCAATAAACTATTATTAATTCAATAACGGTTAATAATTACTATCACAATTTGCTAAACTATCGGTCGTTTATCATAACTACTGGTAGTTTCACAAATATATTACGACACTGGTAGTAATTCATTGTCATAACTATTACTAGTTTATTAACCGCAAAGTACGTTCCTTCGTGTTCTGTTATCACAGCGTTGGTAAAATTATTCGAATCATCGTGCAAAATTCTTTCCGAGTTGGAAGGCCGTCGATTTTCAGATCGCATTATCGCGGCTGCAGCTACTAATTACTCAGTGGTTCGGGCTATCTCGATTATTTTAATTAACTGACCGTTTCGAATTAACTCACACGTGCATCAGTTGCTCATATACGCATCGCGCGGTATGCATATGCAAGAAGCTTTGTAGCTACGTGTCACCAATTTGCTATTTTAATTTTTCCGCACAACTCCATTAGGCGATAGCCACGTTTGGGTGACATATCTTCCGTGTCGAGATACCGCGGAAACAAAGTCATTGCGTTTTAATTTCTTTTTGTTGAAATCATGATCGTGTCGTGAATCGGAGTCATTTTAATCAGTACATTAAATTATCATACGTGGCTGTAAAATTAATCGCGAATGTGGCCGAAATACGGGAATAAGTTAATTTTATTCTGGTGTATGTAGAGTATTTTAAATAAAATGCAGGAATTGAACAGATATACACTATTTTACAATAAAGTATCTATTTCTCTGTGAACATTGATATCGCAAGATACTGCATAAATATTTACTTTGCGTTCGAATGATACTAAATGCTTTCCGAATATGTAACAGGAAATGTATATATTTTGCAAATATTTTCATACCATCTCAAAGGTTTATCGAAAATATTTTCTGCAAGATAGAACGAAGTATAATAATAAAGCGAAGACTTAATTCAATATACGTATGTAAGGTTACACATACACTAACTAGGTAATATTACTAAAATTTCTAAATTACATCTTCATTACATCCGTTTAATATTTCCGAATCATTTACACTACACCCGTATTCGTTGACTCTAGATAAATGTGAATCGAAAGATAATTCATGAATATTAAAAAAAATATTTATTTCTCCTTTTGCGTTATCAGGATACAATTCCGATATCAAGATAACGGAGAACAGTTCGATCTCTATTGAAAACGTATTGACGGTACTTAAACAATTATTTTCATTAACCTAGCAACTACCAATTTTTCAAGTCCCAACTCGTTTCGCCTATCGCGCTGCTCTTGCAAAATTGAATTCGTCTTTTATTAAATCGTTCGCTCGTTTCGATCGCCCCTGAATATTTATAATCGTACTAATGTTAAAAAAAAAGCCGTTCAAACCTAAGCTGCGTACGAGAGTATAGCTAGAATATAACAGAACTGCACGGACGCCGGAAGTTCATGCTTATTCACTGAGCAACGAAAGGGCGACCGAGTATAATTTACGTATAAATTAAGCCGAATGAATCAACGGCAGGCGATTAATCGCAATGGCTTACCCGCGATAATAACAATGCCCGGCTTGTTTACGAGCGGTAAACGAATATATTACCTTTTTCATTATTCCGCCACGTGGACGTTCTAGGTATCGCTTTTACATTTTGCCATCGCAATACCTGCCTTCTCCTGGTACAAATATCTCGTTTCGTTTCGTTACCGACCGATAAAAAGATTAACTACGTCCGCGGAAAGAAATCTACAACAGTTTGTTCCTGGGATGGTAGTTTCCTTTCCAGGGGTGGATGATTATTTCTCAGAGGCTGAACGTAATTATTTTCAGGGCACCCGTCAAGCATCGTTGAGCACCTGTGTAACCGAAATAGTTGTTGACTAAAACCTTTGCCAAGATAAATCGAAGTTTTTTGAACATTTGGACACTGAATCTTATAAAAGTTTGTAATTGTCATATAAATCTGCAGTTAAATGATGCGTAATGTTATTCTTCTGTCAAGAATTATGAGACGTATTAGTATAAAATATTGGTAACGGATTCTTTTTCGATAAATCAAAGTGTCCAGGAACGACTGGTGATTCTTCACGGTCTGTACTAAATTATTTTTTAGGACCTCCTGTAGGAGTATAACCAATTTGTATTGCTCGGATCGAAGTGTTCAGATGCGAATAGTGGTCTTTCGGAAACTAGAACTAATCAGTTTTGCAGGTCCCATCGGGACTATAACCAAAATAGTTGTTGAATAAAACTTTCGTTAATATAAATCGCATCTTTGTAAGAGCTTGGGCGCTTAGCTTAAGCTTCAATGGTTCCAGTCGTATAATTCTTCAGTTAAGATTACAAAATGTATCCGTGAAAAGGAATCAACAAAAATTTCTTTGCGTTAACAATTTTTGTGAAGAACAATAAAAAAATGTGGTAAATTAAACGTAGTAGAATAAAGCGGGTTCACCAACGCTGAAGATCAGACGCTCAAGTTTTAATATAATTTCAATATTAAGCCACCCTTAAAAGTGTATAAATCAGCAAGAATTTTTTGTTGGAATGTAATTCTCCAAACGTGGATTGTGGATTCATTTTTAGGGCACCACAGCAGGTGTATTACCGAGCAATACGGTTTTTAATCTTCCACCAGAATAACCTGAAGCCGAAGTTTAATCAATTGCCATATAATAAATTATCTCTAAAAGTGGCCCGCATGATTCTCACATTACGATCAGGCGTCAACGATGTAAAAAAACAACAACGGGATACAGTACTGTTATTTGATTTATAAAAATCCGATTCCCACAGTTCGTTGTACCAGTACGAGCTGTACGCATCGTAAAGAGGGTCGAAAAAACGAAGGGCAGGGGGTGGATCGTACGAGGTAAACAGGCCGTGAAATTACCTTTTAAATATTAGATTATGATTAAATGTGTACCTACCTCGAAGGCACTAAATGTTCAGCACCACCCTCTACCCCCGGTTCCCAGTTCATAAAACTGATGATGGGGGTGGTTTATGGTGGATGAGGCTCGAACCCCTCACTCGGGGCTATATCACGATATCAATCAGCTCTCGGCATCAGATAAGATTGGCTGCTCAGGAACTGAGTGCTTTTCAAAACTCGGATGAGGTTTTTTCGTATCCTGGCAGACCATCAGCGAGCGAGATCGTTATGTACTTTGCCGTACGAAATGGCAACTGATGATTTTTTTCTACCGCCAAGAGGGAGGCATCGAAATTCAAGAAACAATGCACATCAATTCAATTTTATCGATTTTATCAATTCCATAATACCTTAACAGTTCCGAATTTGTTGTACAAAATGGTAACGGAACGCCTTGCTTCGCTCGAGAAAGGCATCCAAAATTCCAGAAATAAAACACGAGAATTAATTTCTGTTGGCTTAAATGTAGATCATACACATCTCTGGATCTTCGGATCTCCAAAACTTTTTTTACTCCATCAAGTGTATTTCGGGTCGCTGATCACGAAATAATTATAGAATTTCTATTCTACTGAAAATTATTTCACAAGGAATCACATTGCTTTAGAAATAGTTTTGAGATCCCGAGATTCGGAGATGTGCATGATCTAGATTTGTTCCTTTCTATTAAATTTATTAATATATCCCTTGTATTTACATGTTATTTAAAAAAAAAACGGTTGTTTTTATATAATTAATGAGACTGATCAATCAACGGCATTCCACTTATAAAAAAATCATAAATTCCACGTTTTTTATCTATACTAATGCGAAGGAAGGGTGTTTCGAAATTTATAATCCTCGCGATCACCAAAAACGACAATAATGCATCAACCATAGGACGGACAAATATTTTATGGTCAACGCAATAAGGATTTTTTTAAATAGTCCGCAAAAGCTTCGTTCCAAGCCAAACACGACAAGAAGTCATGTACGTGCTTACGTATTACGGAGCCTAATTATAACGACTCGAACGATATAATCGCGCGCGTTAACGCGAAAGACGATATTGTTTAACGGCAAGCAATAAAGTACCTCAACGACCGTCAGGTGTAAAGAACGCAACCTCGATCGACAATGTCCACTTTTGTTCATGGCTAATTGGTCTCGTTATTTCTCCCAGGATCATAAACGCTCGCGGTAGCACCTTTGGCAATAAATATCCCGTCACCCCCGTTAGAATTTAAAGGGCCCTTCACACGTGAGCGTGGAACGGCCGTAAAGCGTGATGGGCAGGTGTTTATATCCGGCCGGTTGCACTGGACGCGCGCATACATATGCATACGTACATACGCATGAAAAAGGAAAAAAAAAAGAAAGGGAAGAAAATAAAAACCGATGCCCACTGGGCATACTCTCCACGCCCACGCTTTTCGCTTGTCGAAAACTTTCCGTCGCCATAAGCATATGCATTGCTCACTTAGTAAGATTGATGTAACGCGATATATATCTACTAAGCGCGTACGCGGGCGTATACGTGCGCTCCGGAGCGAGTGCGGCCGGGTGTGCGTGTGCATCCGCAATTACGCGCAAGACGGAATACGCGAAGGATAATTAATGCAAACGAGGGCGAGCCGGGGAAATTTCGGTTCGAATGGAGAGGCATGCTGAGAAGGTGAGAAGTGGAATGCTTGAAAAAATATTTACGAGCCCGGCACGGGCTCGTAATGCGTTTCTACGAGATAAGGGAATTATTCCGTGGACAAGTCGGTACGGGGTATGTAAGGGAAGACGATATCGATCTCCGGGGCGTCGGTGGAAGAATATTCTTTCGGGTGTTCGCCCGTTGACTCTCGTGATTGTCTATCAGTGAGAGAGAACCTGGCCGTTAATAAAGAACGAAAGATTAAGGAAAGAAAAATGCAATTAAGTTATCGCGAAGGAATATAAAACAGAATTGGTGCCTTTTCATGAGCATCGAGCCGTTATCTTTTATCTTGATAACGGTTGTTTACGCGATGAAGTATGACTTCGTTTACATTGATTTTTGGGTAAAGTATTAAATCAATCTGGGGACTTTCTGGGAATTCGCGGTTGTATTTATTGTTAGAGTTAATGAATGCAGTATTTGTATTTGATTGATAAACGATCGCAGTATAGATCGTTTTCCTTTAAATGGGAAATCTTCGTAGTTCAGTTGTATTATTTGTAAAGTAGAATCTTTTATCAAAGCCAGACGAATATTGCGATAGCAATCATTACAGCGTTTAACAAATTACATTGCAACGTACTCTTGTTAAAAATTTCTTCCATTTAAAGAAGATACAAAATCGTTTACAATTCGTTTTAACACACACAATAAATTACAGTCACCTCTATTGAAAAAAAGAGTCCATTATTATACGGACGTTCATATTTCTTTACGTTCGAAGTTTGAATATAAAATTTTTTTTAAATAATCAACAACAATTTCTTAAAAAGGAACGTTTCACTTTGCTTCCGTGTCGTTCGACAGAATGTATTATAGCTGTCACTCCAATCATAACTTAATCTAACTCAATAGCTTGGAGTTATCACCATTCCAGAAAATATTTGCCAAGTACTTTAATCACTACTGACCCTGAAATGTTTTAATTTACAATTTAAGTTCATTAAAAATTTCTATCTTAATTTTCTTATATAAATGATACCAACTTTGATATAAACTTTGACCAACAAGTGGATATCCTTGAAATCTTAATTCGTTTAAATAATCTGGAGTAATGGCCATTGAGAAAATGTCTACCAATCACTTGGACTCGCGAGATTGTCAGAGAAATGCGTAAATTGTTTCAACTTACTTACAAAATCTGAACAAACGATTACCCAAAGAGAAGTTTGACAGCGTTTCCTTGGTATTGGCCAACAAGTAGCTTTCGCCGAATTCCCCATGTCACCGTCCCGTTTAACGGCAACGAGAGAACTTCGAAATCTCCGGGGAGAGTTTGCCGACTAAAACCAACCCCTACCGACGGTTTGAGGGGTTGCACCACAATACAAGCAATAACACGTACCGCCCGCCTCCCCCTAACGCCGTCCCTGTCGCCCCCTTGCACGCACCCTCTCTTACCTTAATCGACGAAGGATGATTTGGTCTTAAATAAACTTCTCACCTCCGCCATCGGAGACCGCATCATCCCCCTTCTTCGACCCCTCCGCAGTTTATCACATAAATTGTCGAGTGGTCACTTTGATTATAAGCTCGCCACCCCCGCCCTCCTCTTTACTTACTTCTTGTTTGGTTTGCCCCCTCTGGAATCTCGAATTGAATTCGATTCCCGAAGAAAGGGCATCGGGTTCTTCGGGTTTTATTTTATCACCGACATGCTGGTACGCGATGTACACGGGTAACGTTGATCTCTGATCATTTTAGAATTTAAGAGACTGACGGAATGACGAATCGGAGCTAAATAATCTACCTACCCTTTTCTTATCCAGTTAAGAATACATCGATTTCTAAAACTTTTGATCAAGTGTTAAATTCACTGCCTACAAGGTGTAACGTTAAATACCTTCGGTATTTTTAGGGATACGGAGAAACATCGTTTACAAAAATCGTACGTTGCGAAGAGGCATACAATATGGGGTAATAATTATTTGATAAGCTAAAGATCTTTGGGGACTTCAAAGGCAAATCCGTTAAAAAAGATGAAGATATTCAAGGATGATTACTTCCGCACCAGCAATTTCACCAGACTGTGTAATTAATAGACACTCTCATAACGGCGATTACTCCAGATTGCTGAAATGGATTAAAATTTCAGCGATATCTATAATACTTGCTTGCCAAAGCAAGGAAGTTCTATTGAATTTTTCACAAAGGACTCGTTGCTAGTTATAAAAAAGAATTCAAACGGTAATTATGAAAAATGAATGATTTCTGTCGTCTTAATTGATTCGTTCGTCGTTAACGCGTCGGCCAAAGAAGAGTATTAGGCGAACACTGGTTTTGTAACTCAACAAAACTGTTAGATCAACGTTTGTTTTCAACTCAACGAAATTGTTGGACGAACGCTCGTTCTTTAACACAACAAAATTGTTAAATCGCCGCTAGTTTATTAACTCAATAAAATTGTTTCTGGCCGAAGCAGCCGGGATGCCCAATATCACGAAATTGCCCGAGTGTTTCTCCTAAACGACAAAACAGCGGAACGACATCGAACGAACAGGCGTATCCACGTAGAAAGAGTGCGATTGTGTGGCGCGTATGTCGAGCGACCCACTCCCCCAAATTTTGCTCCAGCACGAAGCAGCTGGTCCGCTTCGCACATTCCATTTGAATAATTCCGTCATCGTGGCGCGTGCCAACGTTTTGCCTCGGTCCTTCCACCCGATCCACAAGATTGGCCTTTCCAACGTATCTCGGATCTCATTGGTCCATCTTACATCGGACACGTGGCCGGATGTCGGTCTACCTTCCAAGCGTTTCCGCTCCGCGACGAATAATACCGTCTCGCCTCGCACCGCAAACGCTCGTCTTTCGATCGATCCTTTGTCCGCCCCTGAGCATCGTCTTTCTTGCCGTACACTCGCCCCACAAGGTGTGCGCGAGCGTAATTCTAGATCGCTCTAATTTCGTTTCGCGAATGAGGAACTCGAACGAAAACGATTTACATACGCGCGTCTCGAAAATAAATTTCTATACGAGCGAATTTGAGAATTGAGAATTAAGTATTAAAGATTTTATGGGAGAAAGCAGAGGAATGTTTTCTCTTTTTGTAAGACAGAGGTGTCTATGTTAATTTTCAATGATAAAGAAATGTATGGAGGAGATTCCTATGTCACGGAATTACGCGATTTTGGGTAATACGAATTAGCATTCCTTTCTTTTTAGTATTATTCTGAAACGAGATTCTCGAAATAATTTCCTAAGGCAGAAGAAACACAGAAAGAATATGGTCCAAAAACTGTTCCGCTTGCAGGTAGATAGGTACACAAAGTTTGGCATCATGAAATTACTCGGAATTTCATAGGATTTCCTACTTTGCCAACATTCAAGGAGTGAAATTACACAGAAACATCTAAATCTAAAAATTATATTAGTTTGTGTTTATTTACGTATTCAAATCCTTGGAAGAAACTTAGCACCGCCAAGTTAATCGATATTTCCTAACGCTATGAAATTAATCAAGTTTCTCATATTTGTATTATTAACGTGAAAGAGAATTTTTAATTACTCCAACATCCGATGGCTGAAGAAACTCAAGACACATTTGGCTCCAAAAATTTGTCAAATGTACTTATGGATATCTATACAAAATTATGGAAAACATTCTGGTACACCAGAATCAAGCAGATTTTCTTAATGGCCTTCTAAAATTTCCATTATCTTGAACCAGAATTTTCATTGGTTATATAGTTAATGAAACTAAACAAAGATTTGCTTCCACAATTTTACACAATAACGCATAAGTACACCCAAAAGGGTTTAGGAAACTTCCACTACCACAGAAGTAATCGAAATACCAACATCGCGAAGTTAAACGAATTTCCCCATCGTTAAAAACTTACCCAAGGTTCTCCGTACTAGTACCCAATCCTGAGTAATATTAACCTTCGTCGGGAGCAACATAAAAAATATTTTTACCATGCTGGCCTCGAAAGATTGATCTTAAACGTCGCGTATATATCCAACCCCCCTTTTCATTTCGGCGGTAAAACGAGTCCACCGTGAAATCGAAGGAGAAGTCAAGGATCTTTTCGCGAGTAAATATAACGGACCGCTCGATGCTGCGTGTCTTTTCCAATTTTTCCCGGGCAAACCATTTCCGCGAGGGTTCCTCGTCCTCTTCCCGCTGTTTCCTATTTCAACGTTCCTGGAAACCTTGCTCGAGGGGCAAAGAGCGAATTGCGACATTTAATGCGTAATATCCTATATAATCTTGTATGAAAAGCCTCGCGCAATGGTTTACGGTAGAATAAAGACGAGGGAGGGAGAGGGAAGGGGTGGTTTCTCGAGGGTGGCCAAGAGACGGTTAAAGGCATTGAGCCGTCCAAGCCACTCGCGAGAATTCTGAGCTCTCTCTCTCTCTCCTCTCTCTCTCTCTCCGCTTCCGAGACCAGCGGCAGAAATCTCCGGGGGTTGGGGGTGGCAGATGGCAGTCGTCGAACCAGTTCTCTCCAACACTTTGCCCCTTAATCCCAAAAAAAGCCGGATACTTTTTTCGAATGGTAGGCACTCGTAGGTACGATATTTTTCATGTATTCGGTTGCACCTCTATCGTACGGATAGAAGGTAAATTGATGAAACGAAGCAACGAGTAGATTTTTCCTTGTTAATAATTTCACCTACGCGGGACGCCTAAATGAAAAGCAATATTTGGTATAGCGTTTTTATTTTTTAGTTTACACACGTTCCATTGCAATCCCCGCGTTCGCCCGACGACGTATGAGTGTTGACGACTTCATAATTAATTACAAAGCAATGATTAATTAACGGCATCGATTATTGATGCGCAAATGGGAGGCAATACTTAATATTGCGTTATGCTTTGATCGCTAACGCAGCGTTGTGCGATTCTTAAGTTCACCAAGTGATAATTGTCTCTTGAAAAAAAATGAAAAGTGATATTCGGTATCGAGTGTATATATTCTTCCACATTCGCGCTCCTTGCACTCATTTTATAACAATACAAATTTACAATTTTCCTATGAATTACTAATACCCAAATGAAAAACTATATTTAACATCCTCTATATATTTTTACCAGACTCGTATGCTTTCCTCGCGTTCGCGTTAACGACAAAACTCCGTAAGTTCTCGATCGATCCAAGCTCAGTACTCAAACGCGAATCAACATTTCGAACCGTACTTATATCGTCGACGACAATGACGACGATATATCACCGTCTTCGCGTTTACTCGATAACGACGAAAGTTGATAATTTTCCATTCGACGAAGGGGTTGAAGGGAATCGAAAGGACGGGGTGATTGAGTCGCGTCGTAAGACAGGTTGAATCGGGGGGCAAAACTTCGATCTCGGAAGGTCTTGGTAATCGATTCGAGTAGTCGGCAACTACGGTTGGAGGGGCTTCCAATGGCGGTTCGGTTGCCGAGGAGTGTGTTGTTGGCGGATTTGACGTGCTTATCAATGGATCGCGGATGTAATAGGCTGCACGCACCCTAAATCGAGCACATAACTGATATCTGATAAGGAACCAATAGCCGTGACGGGATTTGCGTGCGGCTATTCATGCCTATCCCTTATACTGTCCGTACCACTGCAAAACCTAATGTCTTGGGAATCCAAAAAAAAAACTCGACACGGATCGGGCAACCGGAGGGAACCGAGCGTTCGAATAATACTGTAGAAAACTTCAAGAACGTCCTTGGTACTACGTGAATTTAAAAAAACCAAAAGTACAGTGATAGCCATAATCATAGTCATATCCATAGCGATGGTACGAAGGAACTTTTTTGCGTAAGCCTGAAGGTGCGAAAAGTGCCATAATATGACAGTATTAATTCTTTTGTGAAACTCAAAATCACCTTCGTTTTTAAAATTAAAATATTCAAGGTGATCAGAGTCGTTACCGCGCCCTTTACAGTACCAAAAAACAAGCAAAGCGAGTAGCGTTGACATTAGCAAAACACGAATATTCCTGTTGGCTTTACCTCATTTGTCCTTAATGCGTCTACCAAAAACTTGTACTTATACAATAAAATTAGAGTGAAAAAGAAACTATCAAAATAGGGTTGATCGCGTAGTAACGAAAAAACGTTTTCCGTAGAAATCTACGAAACGTGCTCAAGGGTGTGCAATTCGCTACCCCCTTTATAGATTCAACCAGGCGGACGAAAACATTCGAATTATTCCACTGGTATCTGAACTAACGATACGTCGAGCGTCGCCGGCACTTCTTGGGCATCGCATGCACATTCGCGACGTCCCCGCTTCTCGATTCGGCCATCTCCACCCATAATTCTAAACAATGCGTATCACAAAAGGGTTTTCTTTTTTATCGTGGGGCACGCAAACGTAGGCGTACGTCTGCGCCGCGCCCTTCCGCCGCTTCCGCTGTGCCATTCAATCGCGATCTCGATTCTCGAACGAAGAATGGACCAAAACTCGACACCACCGGGGGATACTGGAAAAGGTGGATAGGGGTGGCAACCGGAAGTCTTGCGTGCCATTTGCCTCGTACGACATACTTATCCGCGTCTTCAGGAATCATTGGATGGTGAATGAGGGATCTCCTTGAGCGGCGCGTGCCCGGCTGCCTTCGAAGACTATGGTTTACCTTTCAAATGATCAGCCTGCGAGGATCGTGTTTTCATTGAAGGAAAAATAAGGCCCGACGGCTGGGACCGCGTTATATCAAGGTATCGGGGTGTCTCGCTTCTTAGACAAAGGTCACCGCCGTCTTGGGTTGGCTTTCTCATTGTTGTAAGTCGTCGCTGCCACTTTTGGGATATTATACCGGTGTGTTGTAGTTGTCAAGAGACAGGGGCTTGTCTCGGGCTAAGTACAAGTTCGTCAATTCATAAGAATTCTTAGATTTTTCTTATATTCGTAGAAATCCGTATAACTTCCGATTAAACGTTATTTGCGATCAAATTGATTTAAACGAGGAACTTTAATCAAATATGGCTGCTAGTGTAATAGAGTTCCTATAAATCTGTACGTTAACAATTTAGAAAAGAAATATGAATACCTACGAGGACCAATTGCCAAGTGGACCGATCAAAATGCAATTTTCCAAAATTTATAATAGCAGTAATATTCGATTCTGAAACGGTCACGTTTCAAACCCAAGTCTCATAGAGTACGATCATTTCTATTATATTATCGTTTACCTTAACGAAAAATGATGTAAACATTATTCCCGGAATTAATTTCTCAAGGAACCGACGCACCATTTATGCTCGCGATAATAGCCGTGCGACTATTACCTCAAACCAACCGATAATAATTTGATTCCGAGCATTGTGAGAGTGAACGATTCCCATCGTGTCCGTGGAGTTTCTCGACAAAACGGGCACAAGCGCAAACAGGCCCGTGGGGCGGTTGAATGGGCCGCGAAGTGACAATGGCGGCACAATTGTTTTCCTGACTTTTATCCCACTCATTATTTCGCGAGACTATTATGATCGTCGTTGGCGATCGTCATTATGTTTGACGAAGGCCGGCGATCTCAAGTTACGTCGCCATTGTTAGACACGGTAGAACGAACGACGCCGGGAATGCGAAATGAACGCGCACAGACGGCAAGCCGTGGCGCCCGCTGCGGCGATCGTGCCCTTCTTGCCAAAGGGCACGTGTGTGCTTACCTCGTACTCCCCATTTACGGGGTGAACCGAAAAAAGCACCGCTTTACTTACCATACGTAAGAATATGTCAACGGACCTCGACGGAGGAAAATAATCGCAGGTCTCGTTAGTTTTTTTTTTTAGAGATTTGAACGTCGCGAAATGCGTTTTGAAATTGAAGTCGAATTCGGTGACACTGTATTACGACTAAAATTATCGGTTTGCCGGTGTTCAAACTATTTTAATGAAAGTTTGAAGTTAACAGTATCGGAAAATATTCAGCGACAAACTATTAAAGTTGATACTCCAAAAATTCCACTTTGAATTTGAGGGACCAGATCTGCTTTTAAAAAATCCACGCTGTCGTACCTTTTAAGCTATTTTAGCGAAACTAAGTCCATTTCGAAGTTTCAGATCCACTAAAACAAAAAAACATCAATGAAATGCCAATACCGATTCTTTTGAAAATCGAAGAGCGAAGCGATGTAGTGATTCGACAGAGATCTATTATCTTCCAAAAGAACGTAATTTCGGTAACATTTTAATTATTTCAACAACACCGCAGCATTGGATGCTCAAGATCCACGGAATTGCATGCAACGTCAAAGCAATTCGCCGCGGCAGATGCTAAACGCGTGGCGATCTAATTGTAAGTAAGACGATGGAAGATTGGAAACAAATTCCGAATATCGAATGCAATTATTTCTTTAAGCAACCCGACATTTTAACTTTTAAATGTTTGCAAAAACATTCCAAATTCTTGCCGGCTTGGATATATCGCGCGATGAATCGTAACGGGATCGACGTTCGCGTAACCAAGGGTGGTTTAACTTAAAAAGCAGAACGGAAAGGAAGAATCGGTGATAACGAGGTGCCTCTCGGTGCTCCAACCCCGGGGTTGGAGCCCTCAGGGGCGGGAAGGGGGGGTGTGTAACCCCCCGTAGACTGCGCAGCTGTGAACCCCCCGCCAACTCGGTTCGACTCGACGATACGTCGAACAACGTTGAATTCGAGATGCATCGAGCCCAGCGGGACCCGTTGCCATTTTGGAAAGCCGCCCCGTGTATTCGTACGGACACGCACACGGTTACCGATTTTTTCGACCCTTAACGCTTGCTCATATGTACGCCTCTGTATTCTCCTCCTCGGTTTTTGAACGTAGCTGGACATCACTTTCAGTAACGTACCGCTCCGCCGTGACAGAATTTTTTTTTTGGTAAAGGGTAATTTACGCGGGTGTAGTTAAGTAGTAACCGGTGAGACGATTTACGTTATTGTTTACAATTGCGTTAGAATTGTTTGATAATGGGTCGTAAATTAGTAAGTAGACGGGAGTAGTTAAGTAGTAACCGGTGAGACGTTTTCCTACATACAACGTTATTGCGCCGCGCCGCCACTTAACTTAAATATTGGCGGGTTAAACGTTACAATATACATTATATATTTCTAAATAAAAAAACTATATTTCTTCGATATCAAATTGGCTATTATCTTCGTTCTGTATTAAGAAATAGAAGTTATTTTAAAGACCGCTTATTTAATGGGTCGCGGTAGGAATAGGTATACATGAGCTGTCGGTAGGAATAGTGTTAAACTGGTAAGTACGTGGGAATAGTTAAATTGTAACCGGTGAGACGATTTACCGTTATTCTTTACAATAGCGCCAAAATGATTTGTTAATCGCTCGTAAACTATCGTAGTAAGTACACGAGAGTAACACCAAATAAAACCCGAAAAAATAGATAAATGTTCCGCTACGCGTTAATCGAAGTTCAGATCGTTTAAAATTAAAAGGGCTGTAAAACGTGTACAGGTGAAAAGTAATTTTTGAGTCTACTTCGAGCTGCACGCGGTAGAACACACGATAACGTTGTTTGAGGGATGAAATTAAACTTCGTGTACGTACCGCGAACTTTCTTAAAATTAAGCCATTCCCTCGAACGATTCGAGAGCAACCAGGGAGTAAAGTAAACGGCGCACAACTGAGCGACTTAATTCAGAATACACCAAACCCTCTGATTCGTGCGAGGCGACTCGCAATTTATTTCCCCTCTCCTCTCTCCTCGTCCTCTGCCACCACCACTCTCCAATTAACTTTAAATCACCCTTCGCGAGTCCTCATAACGCGAAACTTGGAAATCAAGCCGTGGCTTACGTTCGAATTCGCGGAGGAACGGTGTAATATCACTTTTATTTCGGAAATGAAAGTTTCCGTGCCTACCATCAAACACAGTGGTTTGTTAATTATATTAAATCGATCAATCGCGCAAACTCAATTAATTCGACTATGTCAAATATATTTGTGTTCCAAATGTGGACGGCCCTGCCAAATAACAATTGTTTAAAATGTATTTTTATTCGAATGTTCGATGCTGACCCGCGTAAAATCGAAACAAAATATATTTTGTTTCTAATGCCGGGCAAGTGCTCCGAACAAAGGAGCAGATTCTTGGAATCTCTGTTGGTATCCGAAACCAAATTCGGAAAAAATATATTTCTCCCTTAATAAGCATCGGTGCCCCGAGCAAGATTCAAACAGAATTTTTTGCCACTCGCACTTCGTACTACGCTCATTGTCACTGGTAAAAATCGCCGGTAATCTTGCAAATTTTGCTGAGAAAGCCAACGAACAGCCCCTTAGCCGATTAAGCTGGCTAATTTCGACTCGGCTTACGCGTGACGCACTCGCTGAGCGCACGGGACGGAAAGGGCGGGTTTGTGGCCGAGTTATGGGACAGAGGATAACCAAGGGGGTGTGTATTGTGCCTCCTGTCATCCTCAGTCGAGCTTTCGTTACCCCAAATGCTAATTATATGTCAACCGTTCACGCGCCATATCACGGAAGGCCGAGTGTCAGGAATAGAACAATGGAGGTGAGCGTCTCTAATGGGCCTCGTCCAACCTTCAAGACTACCGTGGGACCTTGAGACGTTATAATAAAAATTTCTCCGACTCGCTTTAGACACGCGTAACTCTTTTAATCCTCGGGCAGTAAACTTGGCTTCGGAATTAACCAAAAATTAATGTCTACGTTGCAAACAAAAAATAACTTAAACGCATATGTATACGTTTGGAAGTGTACGTAATATTTATTTCTATCTTGTAGGAAGTTTTTATCGTTTAACCGTTCTATCGTATTATCAGTCAAAATTGGATCGTTTATTTCAGAAAACCCCTAATTGTAAGTGCACTTTATCTCCCAAAAATTACAAAAGGACTAGACTACTCACCATTTTAGATATCAGTGTCGTTTTAGCTCAATGACCTACTGGGGTGGCGAAAAAAACGAAATAAACGCAAAGCAATCGACATTATTCTTCTGGCGTTTAGGGGGTTTCTGAAATATGAGATTCAATTACGTTTCGTTATCGAAAACAGAATAATTTCGTTCCATTGGAAATTTTGAAACAAGCATGCCTTTTCACTAGTATTCTGTTCACATCAGAGATACTAGACAAAAGGCATGCTTGTTCATAATTTCTAATGCAACGAAATTATTCTGGTGTTTAATTTTTATATGCAAAAATAAAATCATGCGGTAGAGACTTATTTGTTGTTTGGCTTGTTTTTATTTTAATTGCTTTCGTGTAATAACATGTGTGTAATATGCGTGTAATAACACGTGCTCCCGACCCGAGTTCAGATTGAAATTATTTAACAATTATTTCTTAGTTCATTATTGAAAAGTGACAAAAAACAGAATGAACCGCTTATCTTTCGATCCTTATTTCAATGCTCATCAAAATGGAATTGCTCTCTAAATTTCACGTCTCTTCGAAAATGCTTTTTTTCGAGATAACTACTACTCGATTACCGGTTATACTTGTGTTCCACTTACCAGTTATACTTTCCACATATTATAAGTATACCCCTTAAGATATACCTTCGTTTCCTGCAAATAATTGTACGCGTAACAAGCCTAAGCAAGGAATTTCCTAGGCCGAGTTTATTTCCTTATCGCCACTTAAGGGAAAAGAACGATAGGCGTCTGACCTCATGAGCAGGTATATTCGCCGAAGGACGCGGTGATTGATGCACTCTGTACACGCGAAACCCCTATCCGCCTACTTTTACCCCTGCCAGTTTGGAATGTTCATATTGGGGAGCCACTGATTCGAATCGTCTCTCCTCGTTTCGGGGTTAATCGTTTTATTCGAAATAGATTTGCATGCCGAATTATCGCTTCGCCAAAAGGGATACTATATCAACCAAAGGATGTTGAGTATACTTATCTAACTAGTAGGGTCAACAATTTAACTATGTTTATTTGAATATTTGATTTTACGATTACATACTACTCGTAATCACGAGGAAGCGCAAGTATTTTTTAGTTGCTTACGTAGTTCAAAGTAGTTACGTACGTGTTTACTTCAAAATTGAAAGCGATACGTTAGGTTTGGCAAAACCATGTGGTAGATTTTGACAAGGTTCAAACAATTTTCCTTTTGTAATTTTCTCCTTTGTGTTTTGATGTAACTGCCTTTAACGAACAGACAATAACGCCAATAAACTCTTTCATGGTCTATTTGTATGAATCGGTCGATTACTAAATTCAAGATAATTGTAATTACTAATTTTATTATTCTATTCCACGATTCCTTACTCTTTCTAATGAAGATTGATCGCAGTTAAGTTAGAATGAATTGAATATAATAATTATTGCTTAGTGCAATCCTGCTCATTCGTGACAGCGAATATTAAATAATTATAATACAGCATGTTTCAATATGAGTAAACTGAATTTCAAGCAAATTTTTCAACTACAAGCACTATATTCCGTGTACCCTGATTTTGAATATGATATTAATAAAACGATAAACACAATCATAAAGAGGATTACGAAATCGCTAAAATAATTATAAATTATAAGACACCGCCCGGTATTCGGAAGATTTGACCGAAATCCGATTCTACGTCTGAAGTCTACTTTTTATGGAGCGCGGAGCGACGAAAAATAGACGGAATACGAAAACGAAGTATCGGTTGTTCGAGAAATCGAGGAAAGGTAATTAGTGGGCCGACAACGAGAGGAGTAAATTTGCAAAGCCATTTCAAGTTCCTTCGAGCTCCTTCAACTTTCTTTAAGTTCCAGCGATCCGCTCATCGTCGCTAATAGTTTACTGGCGGTGATTGGATTCTTCGGACCATTTGTAACCACATCGGTAAACTTTGTACATTTAACGCCAACCTCACCTGCGACGAATCGCGATTGGGTTACCGCATTATCGAGCAGCTCACGGAACCCGGCTTTAATTTCAACCCCTGTATCGACCACTCGCGCGTACCCCGTACGCTCCAAACATTGTCTCCTGCGTCTAATTGAACAAAACGAGCAAATAATGCAATTTCGAAGAATTAGAGAAATTGCGGTTATCGAATAAAAGGGAGATAAGTATTCGATAAATATGGGAGAGAAGGAATTTACCGATTTCGTGCACATAACATTGTGTTGCACCGCATAAAACACTGAAAGTATTTTTCTTACACAAATAATGCGTTTAACGTGAGAATATCGCGCTAATTTGATTTGTCATCGCTATAGCAATATTGTTATATTCGCTTAAACGATTAATTGGCTAAGGTTTTTATTTTTGGATAAACAATCCGTGGTTTATTTGATTTGTATCTGGTAATTTTCAGAAATAAAATAACCTACGTAGGTATGAATTAACAATATTTCAATATTGATATAATAATACTTATAATAAATTGGTAAAATTATTGAGCACCGCGAGAAGCGATATTAATTGTCCCGGCTTCTCATTAAAAAAAACTGTAGATACATTTGATAAAAATGAACAATTTCGAAGAAACGTTCCAATTTGCAGCTGAAAAAAAAGTTCGAACCATCCAGGATTAAATCGAATGACGGTAATAACCTTGACGAATAAAATGGCCGTGGATGTGGATTAGCTGCACTTCAATTGAGATTGAAACAAATCGACAGGCTGGTTGAATAAAAATGGAGGTATTTAGATATAAATAGAAATATTTAAAGAAGTTTTCGCAGTTGCAACTGAAAAAAAAATATTAAAGTATTACGTCCAACAGTTTGGAAAAAATAAAATGGCCCATGGTGTATATGTATGTATATCAACTGTACTTGAATTGGGATTGAAACGAATTGATAGATTTGTTAAATAAAAGTACAGATATCCGATAAAAAAAAAATGTATGGAATTCTCGCACGAAACAAAATGGCCCCAGGTGCGCATCAGCCATCCGTAAATTGAAATTGATACAAACTGATGGGATTGTTGAATCAATGAAGAATACATATGCGATAAAAAGGATAATATATTTAAAGAAATTTTTCCACTTTAAGCTGCAAAAAAATACTGATCCTGATCTCCGATCGCGACGAATAGTCTTAAAAAAATAAAATGACTCCACGCGCATATCAGCCATACACCAAATGAGATTTGTGATGAAATTGTTGAATAAATAAGCACATGTCCGACACAAAAATATATGTATTTCAAGAAATTGTTCCACTTGGAGCTGCAAAAAATCCTAAAGCGATCTTCAACCGCGTGCAGTAGTCTTGCAAAAATAAAATGGCCCTGCGCGTGCATCAGCCATACTTCAATTGCGATTGAAACAAATTGATAGAATTGTCGGGCACCGCGAGAAGCAATACTGATTGCCACGGCCTCTCGTTAAGTACTGTAACAATACTAACCCCCACTCCACCTTCCGCGGCCCTCCCCTCTACGTTCGCTTTCCCGAGGGTGATGACAGTCACGGCAGCCAATCCACGCCCGTCTGTCCCCACTTTCACGCCAACGTTTTCTGTCTCCTTTACCCTGATTCGACTGTAGCCGGAATTACAAAGCGCGAACTGATAATAAGGGAAAAAAGAGGGAGACGGATACGCGAGCTGAGCTATCAAAATGAGAGAACGCTACAAAGGAAGAGGAATAAAAGTGGGAGCGAGACACGGTATACAAAAGAGAGAATCGCATAAAGAGCGACGATAGAAGAGAGACTGGAAGGGAAGGATGAAAAATTGGAAAAAAGAAGAAGACAAACGGCGGGACGAGGGAGACGAGAACGGAGCAAGTAAGAAAGCGACGCGACAAAGGGGTAGGCGGAAGAAAAGGGGGTAAAATCAAGTGCGAGAGGGAAAAGCGTGAGTGGCAAACGCGAAAAGCCGACGGTATTTAGAGGAGTAAGATGGCGATCGCGAGAAAAATTATATACGAAACGTGGAGGGGTGGGGTGTTCGATTTTGGGGGGTGGCTCACGGGTGCTCGCTTTTCGGTAATACTTCGGGCCCGCGTAATCGTGTCTTTTGTACGCGATACAATTCTGGCCGACAGTTGCGCTGTTCCACGGAAGACGGGGACGTCGCGCGCCTCTAACGTCAACGGCGACGTCGACGCTTTTCTATAGGTCATAGGGGCGTTTCGGGGGTGCGCGAGGAGGTCGTTTCCCTTCTCGAGTCTCGCTTCTCGCACCGGGGTTGCTTTTCCACTCCTTGTTCCCCGGTTATTAGGGCTGCCTTCGGCAATGGGACAATCGAAAGGTACCCGGTAATGGGCGGGGCTTATTCGCGGCTGCCACCGCGTCACATTCCACCCTCCCGAATGTTGGGCATTACCATTATCTTTTTTTTTATTTTTTTTATTTTTTTGGCAACTCACAGTTTGTGAAAAGTATTCCTGACGGTTTCGTGGTGCTGGGGTCGTCACAGAAAGTTTGAGTTAAATGAAAATAAATATAGATAGATTTTTGTGACGGTAGAGAAGAATTTTGTTTCTGCCGCCTTGTTTTTTTTTTTCATTCTCTATATCACGGGGTTAGAGTTGAAATGAACGATTAACAAGGAGATATACGAGCCTAATTTTAGAATAACACGTACTATTTACAAGATTGTATGTCGTACTGCGTTTCGACACTCATTAATATCATAAATTGGGAGTAAAAAATTTTGAAATTGTTTCGCCGAAACAAACACGCGAGTATTGTGTTTACAATAAGAATATCACGCCCATTTGATTTGTTATCGCTGTCATAATTATTGTAATGTTTCTTTACGCGATTAATTTTGTACATCACGAGCGTAGAATTAAAATTAATGATTAACAATAAGATATACGAACCTAACTTTAGTATCACGTGCCATTTAAAAAAGTTCTCGCCGCGTTTGCGTTTCGATACTCGTTAGCATCATAAACTCAACCGATTTCCACCTACTTTTCGCGTGGTCGGGTGAAAATTCGCCTCCCGCCACGGAAATTTGGAATGACTATCGATCCAGAGTGCCTGATCCAGAAGCGAGTATTTTCTGGAGCTACCGGCAAGGTACTATCCAATTCCAACCGTCATTCCAAGTCCAAACATAACGCCATTCCACGGAGCAAACATTTCTACTTTTCGACGTGCAAACCTTCTGTGATACCTCGGGGAAGCTTGCTCTTCAACTGTGCTGACCATTTCGCATCTCATTCAGCTTCGCCATTCATCCCCCTTTTCTACGTTGCACGCGCTTAATGGCTCGGTTACCTGTGCACCCGAGCTACGCTGTGCGCGAATTCAAATTGCGTATACATTTGTAATTAGTTGTAATGCCGTGCCGATTGAAACAATATAGGGTGGAACCACGATCGATCGTTTCCGAAGGGACCGACGGGAAAGGCCGATGCATACCGGAGACAGCGGTTACGGGTGTACGGGTGTACAGAATTTCTTTTTCGTTTCTTTTTAATAGGTGGCACAGTTGAGATTTCAAGGCCACCGTTATCGTCTTAAATGGAATCATTTGTTTTCTTTACTCTCGAGCGAAACATTTGTTGGCGTCGCCAATAATATCGGTTATATTTACTTGGATCGATTAAAATGGGTTATCCTGTTCGAAGAATAAAAGATAAAGATATTCTTTACCGCTGTGAAACTATTTCTGGTTTTCCTGATATTTTCGTTTTAAAGATGTATTAACTACACCGATGTTCACATCGCAATGTAGCATTCGCCGAACAATATTAGTATACCTCCACGCTACAGGGCGCTCCTAAATTAGTCTCACAAAATGTATTAATTAGGATTGTCTTGCACGTGCCAACATTTAAGATGCATCGTCAATTCTCAAGCGCTTTGCTAAACCAGAATACACTATTGTAATATAAATGAATAAAAATCACGAGGATCGTTCACCGTACTTTTTCTCCGCAACCGAAATAAGCAATAATTTCCTATCGCAAAGTGACACGTTAAAAACACAAAGCGACAGTATATCGAGGACAAAAACATTGAAAAACCGCGTTCTTCGAGGCATTACTGTCACCTTTGAACTTTAAACTATGCATGTAAATCACGCGACGTCATTTTAGAAACACCCGGCAAATATTAAGAGAATAACCGCTTACTCGCTTATCTATCGCGAATAGATACCTTCCAGGATAGTTTCTAGCTAAGCATCGACGTAGTTTCAGCGGATCTAGTTTATAAGCGAAGTGCGAAATATAGTACGACACTCCCTCCTCGGTGCTCGACGCTTGCCAGCCCCCATCGTTCAATGCGGAGCGTACTTTTTTATGTCAACACGAGGGCCAATTGAGTGGATATAATAGCGGTACCACATGTTTCACTCGGATTCGCCGACATGTGGGTTCCGCTGAAATCGGCGTGTACGTGCACTAAAACACTAACGGAGTTCCGTGAAGGGAGGATCGCGCGGGCAGTAACGATAGTCCTCGAATTCATCAAATTGATCGCCATGATTTGGCTACCGCCTCCTCCCTGTTCTACCCCGCTCCCCCTAACAACCTCTTCCCCTCCACGATTATTCGACTGCTAAAGCCCCGCGCGCCACGTCAGAAATTACACGGGTCGATCCAATTATATCGCGGAAATGGTTTTTCCTCCGAGCATTTAACGCGAGTGTACGTACGTTAGAGATGAAACTTACCGATAGCGTTAAGTAATTTCGAAAATGATCATGCTAATGTTAAAATAATATTCAATTCTAAAGTTAAAACCCGATGCTTTCGCAACGGGTGTTTGTATAGTTACATCCAAATTGACAGGTATATTTGGAGCTCAATGTAACAAGGGAGACTATAATATATAACATTAATAAACCACGAACATAGTTCTACATTCGTTTCTTGTCCAAGATACGGCCGGTTTAAGTTTCAGTACGTGTGATATTTATTTACTCATTTAATTTATACAATATTTAGTTGATTTACATAATCGCGAAAACTATGAAATACCAGATACACCTTGCGAGACCTCGCCAACGACATTCCGCGAACCGCGCAAACACTACCAACGTGTCCATGCAAAACAACAACACTGATCAACGTTTCCGTTTCGCAGGTCCATCGGCAGCGCAATGGTGACGGAAACCCCGAGCAGCGTTCCATCGGAGCAAGTCACCTCGCCAACGGCCAGCAGTGACTTGCCCTTCTCCATCGCGAAGATCATGGAGCCGGACAAACGTCTCACCGAGCAGAGCAATCCTCAACCGGCAGCGGCAAACGCTCAATCCTCGGCGTCGGCGACGACGCCGTTGACGATTCTCCAACAACCCCCCAGCATCCACTCGTGGACGTACTCCGCGAACCTGGAATCGGCCTTCAAGAAATACGTGCCGACCCTGAGGCATCAGAATCTCCTTCAGCACTACCCCCTCCTCTACTATCATCCCGGACCCCTGCTCAGAGCATTTCCGGCACCGCCAGCAGCGACGCCGACCGTCGCGCAGAATTCGCCGCCGCCCAACGCAATTCAGGAAGCCCCGACGCGAATGCCCTCGATGACCCTGGCGGAGATCTCGCCTGAGAGTCAACGTAGCAAGAAGAGCCCAGGTCCCCGTAACGAGCTCGGCGCCACCAACAAGGAGAAGAAGTTCACCTGCCCGGAATGCGGGAAGGTCTTCAACGCCCATTACAATTTGACCAGACACATGCCGGTTCACACGGGCGCACGGCCGTTCGTCTGCAAGGTATGCGGCAAGGGTTTTCGTCAGGCGAGCACCTTGTGCAGGCACAAGATCATTCATACCGCCGAGAAACCGCACATATGTAAGACCTGCGGCAAGGCGTTCAATAGGAGCTCGACCTTGAACACTCACACGCGCATACACGCTAATTACAAGCCGTTCGTCTGCGAGTTCTGCGGCAAGGGTTTCCATCAGAAAGGTAATTACAAGAATCATAAACTCACCCACAGCGGCGAGAAAGCGTACAAGTGTAACATCTGCAACAAGGCTTTCCATCAGGTCTACAACCTGACGTTCCACATGCACACGCACAACGAGAAGAAACCGTTCTCGTGTAAGATCTGCGGCAAAGGATTCTGCAGGAATTTCGATCTTAAGAAGCACATGAGGAAGTTGCACGACACCGGCTCGCCGGTGCTCAATGGTCTCGTTACCTCCGGTCAGGGTCACAATCAGCAGTCGGGCTACGCGTCCGTTCATCATGGACCCGCCGGTCACACCCTCGTGAATCAATTTCTATTACCGGCCCCTGGCTCTACCAGTTACTTCAGCAAGATGTTGTGACAAAGCGAGAGCATTCATTATCCGCGGAAGACACAGTGCCCTCTTATTCTCGGGCCATCTTGTTACAGCGGGGATATCGGTCAGCTGGTACAGCCCTCGAAGTGAGGACCAATTTGCGAATTGTCCGCCGATGATACTCGAGATTTAAGACATTCGGGGAATAATGAGGAACCGCGCGAATATGATTATTCAGGTTTTGCGGCGAACAGCGAATGACTCGATGGTCGAATCGATTTTCTTTCTTTCTTTCTTGCGACTCGTACTAATTGAGAGTGGAGGTGGAACATGGCGTCGAGGCGATTTCCTACCTTTTCCCGCGGATAAACTTTTTCGAACGTTGAACGTTATATATCGGGAATGCTAATTTTCTGAGCGTGGCTATATCTTTCTGTCGGTGTTGAAGTGAATTAAACTATTCAGCGCGGTCGTTGCATAATTAATCATGCTTATTATTGACACAAGTATTATATTGTCCGAAGAATATCTGGTCTGACATAATAGCGTCGAATAATTTAGTTTATTTTAATGATATGACTTGCTGAGGGAAGCAACGGAGCGTAATGGTCGTTTTATCATTTTTTATTATCTAGTTACGATAATCCAAGCGAGAATCATCGCGTGGAAGTACAAAAAGGAGAAACTTTGGTTTATTTGATCTTCGACAGTTTCCAATCATAAGAAACAGTTTGCATCTGGAATATGAAGTCTATGTGGTTTAATTTAAGATGAGTAAAATTTGACGATATAGAAAAAAAGATGAATGTTTTTACCCAAAGATTAATATAAACGAAGACCTATTTAACAGTATCACCAGTACCACTACCAAGATAACACGTAACGCTTTGATATTTTGTGGAATGGTATTATACAGGGGATCTCAAAAACATCGTGTTTTGTTTTAAGTAATAATACCTGGGATAATCTCAATCAGGTTTCAACAGACAAGGTCTTGTCTCGGGCCAAGTACAATTTCCTGCTCAAGAATGTTCGCTTCGGCTCAGTAAGTCAAATATCAATGAAAAACGGTAGCCAATCAGACAAGGTCGCGGTAGCCGGTGGCGCAAGCTATTCGCGTAAACTGACACTGGTCCAGACCACAACCAATGACTGGCGTTACTGGTTTTTCTTCGATTGGACATCGTTTTTGGTTAATATTTCGTTAACCAAGTCGCGACGAACATTTTCGATAAGGAATAACCTGCTTAAAGTTATCTGAACTATCATCCCTTAAACGGAAGTATGATGTTTACAAGACATCGTGCACTTAGTAAAATAATATTCCGTTTTAAATCGATTTAGCTGAATTTACAGTTTGTCTCAGCGCCTCGTTCAGCCTAATCTCTCGATTTTGGGTTTCTAAAATTCGCTAGTTTTATTTTATGCTACCATCCGAAAACACAAAATTAATCGACCTGTCGTTTTCGCGTGTCGCGTACATGTTTGGATTGCAACACCTATGACGACGGAAGACGAAGTGCGTGGTGAAAAAGAAAATGTGATTGAGAGGAATCATAGAAATCGTTGCTTCGTCGGAAAAGTACGTCGTTTAATCGACAAATCAAATCCGCGGCAATAATCGTTTTGACTTAGAAACCGAAGAGAAACCAAAGATATAGAAGACCTTGCAGAAAGTGGAGAGCGTGCACCACGAGTGTACGAACTGTATGGTTTTGAAACAACCAACTACCTCATCTACAGCAACCGAATTGTGAAAACACGATTAATTCCTTTTCCCCAGCACCGAGAGAAACAACTTTGTAATGGCAAGCCATTTAGCGAAGAATACGAAATTCTTACGTTCGAACGACAAAAACGTATTGACGGCGCTATAATACGAATGAAACTGCTAGCGTTGACGTTACTAATAATTGTCGAAGATTTTTATTGTCTTAAACAAATTTGTTGCTGTACGCATGGTAACCAAACATATTCGTTAGATTATCGCTTGCTTTCTTAAATCAAGAAAAGTTATTTCTCGGTACGCTACGTTAATCTCAGGTTTGTCCATTGCACGTCAGCGATACAAATATCTCTCGTCACCCGCAAAATGAATTCGAATCAAATTCTAAGGTTCGCTTGGAAAGCGTTTTCGTAGGGGCGGACAAATGAGACCAGTTTCCACTTGTCAGAATTTACATCCGTGGTGCCACCGATTGGCTCACTCAAAACGTTGAACACATAGTTTGGATAGTTTCAAAAATCGAGGATGTTGCACGAAAAATTTGATTCGATGCCATTTTTTTCATAATTTTCAAGATTACTCGTGTTCATTCGTATCGTTGCGTCAGAAAGAGATAAGTAGGTATTCTGACTTAAGTAGAATACCCCCTGTATACAGCACGCGAAAAAAATTATTTGGGGGAACACAAAAAGCATTATCCGCCACTGGGTCGATGCATTGACTGCAGTCGATCGAACGTTGGTATTGGATGTGTTTTTATAAAAATCTCGACATTTTGGAAAATTCCTCGGAAGCGAGAGTGTATTGTGTCCCTGGGTACGCCGTACGCATCGTTTCGAATCTGTTCAAGTGCGCAAGTCCAGTGGGAACTGGTACATCTGTGCCGGATCCAATCACTATTATTCCCAGACGGAATAGTCGAGAGCTTTCCTCGTGCTCAAGGTTGAAATACACGACCATTTTCAGAGTTTAACAAATCGCCAGTTATTTCGACGTGCGTTGCGATAAACATGACGGTGCGAAAACCTTGCGAGGTTTCTGACAGTTTCACCGTTGAATTCGTAAAATTGATCCCGGAACGAACTGGAGATGAGACTATTCGTGCAATTTTGTATTCGACCGTTTCATAAGCATCGGGATGCCACGTAATTCGATTATTCAAATATACGACTGATTTTAAGTATTCGTATATTTGCTGTGTTCGGATAATATGGATTTTGCAGACGTGCTTAAGCATCAGACCTACGTATATTTATATCATGAAGTTTATAAAGCTAAAATTAAAGTATGAAAAGAGAATTACGAGCTTGAAGAATTCGCTTAGTTTATATTGCAAATACACGCAACCTGGGAAGATCACAATACTCGTTGTGTGGGAGAATAATGATCGAATGCTCCGTAATCCGAATCGCGTCAAACGTATCCGAACAAGACTCAATTTGTATACAACTTCCAATCGCTGGAAATAATATTTTAATGCATCAATATTCGAGTTACGTAAAATAATATTCGAATACTCGCAAATTCGAAATATATAAATAATACTCGATTATTGAAAAGTTCGATCTATACAAAATAATATCCCAATATTTGACATACAATGAATTTATATTCAAATATTGCAGTATTCCAACGCTACGTCATTATTATTATTGTATTATTCCAATATAACATAATAGCGTATTCGTACATTAAAGTAGTAAAATATCAATACAGACAACGCGGATATCGCGCTACTCAAATATTATTTTACACGATCCGAGTACAGAACTACTCAAATATTATTTCTCCACAACTTTGCCATCCAAGCGTGTAAAAACTTGTCGAATACTCTCAGCTCCGTAACAAACGCGCTCCTTGCAATGCATTTCCCCGACGTTACGACAAACATTTTTAATTTCTAAGAATCTCCCGGCCAATGCAGTCCGCTTCAACGAGACGCCCGATAATACCTGACACGAATAATCGAATTGTCGTGACAATCCAGACGCGAAAATGATATTTTTACCGAACGAGCAGTTGCGAGCTGCGAAACACCGGGCGTACATATTCGACAAAGCAAATAATCGCTCGTACGAGCGAAATAAACCGCGCTTGGGAGCTGAATCAACACAGAATAGGTAGCGTATTGGTTCGTTCGCCAATGGAGTGGGTCCTCGTGATCGGTTTAATCGTCCCGTGAAAGCTCAATCGATGATGTCCCGCGAGATGATTACCTATGTATGTAAATATTTGTAAATATTTGTACCTGCGAGAAAAATACGTTATACGCGTAACTGCGATCAGCGGAAATGGGAGACGTGGGGAGCGATGGAAAATATGGATATTCGGACATCGCAAACCAAACTGAATATTATTGGAGGAACGCGACGATACCGATGAAAATATTTGTAAAGAGATTTCGTCCAGATCTACGTGGGCGAGCTGAGCCCGTCTTGTTTTTTCTTTTTTAAATATGAAACTTCGAGCAGGAGATTTCCTGGACGTATAATAAAGCAACGCGACACGTTGACCGCATATCTATCTATATTTAGGCGAATGTATAAATCGGTGTGATAGTAGCTTTAAGAGAATCGTAGATAGCAAATGAAATGTTGGTCATTATTATTATCATTGTAATTATTCTAGTTACATTCATGATCATCGTGGCCATTGCGAGTTACGGCCGTTAAGAGCTTTGCAATAGAATCGAAGACGTTTATTACTATTTTTAATTGTAACGTGTATCTATTTATGCATTTTTATTTACATCTCACGATTTGGTATTATTTTGCAAATTCTCCGCGATGGAGGTTCTCGTCAACTTTTACTTTCTCGTCAAATCAGCATAGCGACTTAATTAAATTGCTCGGTCACGTTAATCTTCTTTTCCTAAACACTTTTGACGAAAAACGTTATAGGAAAATTGCAATTACGCGGTGGTAACAGCTTCCCTTTAATATCGCTTGACGTGAAACAACATTTCCCTTGAGGATTTTCGTATAACTTCTTCAAAATAAAATTAATTTCCCTTAATGAGAGTTGGGTATACTCCCCTCAAAATAACAGATATTCTGTTAACGGCTTCCGCAATTTTCTATAAAAGTAAAACGAATTTCCCTTGATTCATTTTCCGCTGGTTCCCTCAAAGAAAATCAAATCTTTTCTTGTACAATTTTCTTATAGGTTCTGTAGCCTTTGATAGGCCAAATTGTTTTTGTAACTTTAACAAAATTTATCTAACGTACAATCAAAAAACAGCAACCAATAGATACGGATTAACAGTGAATTCGAAACTTTGAAAATTGTATTATTTTATCTTTTTTACTTTGACAATTCAGGTTGCAGCTAATAATCATTATCAAAATGTTATTGTGTAATAAGTAGACATTATATAACAAGACCTACACGCCATTTTGGGGAAAAGAATTAAATTATTTAATCAAATATCGGTATATTTATGTATGACTTGAAATTTACACGGGTACATAGAGGGCTAAAACAAGACAACGTTTGCCGCACCGATTTTCGTCAGAAGCGTTTAGAAAACAAAGTTGTTACGAATGGACAACTTAAGTGACTCACCTTGTATATCACCTTTGTCAAATTTGTATTTTTACTTTCACAGTTCGAAAGATCGATATCTCGAAGGGATCTCAACGAATTCTTGTTCACGTTTCTACCGTGCGAATTAGATAAGCCGCAAATAAACGACGATGAATTAATTAAGCATGAATAACAGTGAAAATAAGAAAAAACGTTATATATGTAGATAATCGGTAGAGTAGATGAAAATGCATATGTATGTGTCCCCTGTTGTAAATATGAGTCAATCCAATGCAATAAATTCATCGATACCAATGAGTCAACTGTTGTTTCCTTTCCCGCAGCTTCGTCGAAACAATTCAAAAGAATTCGACCGAATTAAAACAAGATCTCTGCAAAAAATAAAGAATAAATGTGTCGTGCACGAAACACTAAATCAAATCTGTCCCGGTCAGAAAGTTTTATAACAATTTCGTTTTAATTTTATTATTGCTTTTAACCGTATGATATATTAATTTTATTATTCCATAATAACTTTATCTACATTTTGTGACAGAGGAATTTGTTTCAAAATTGGTCGAGAAGCTTTGTGTCACGGAAAAAAGAATGTTGCGTCTTTTTTGTGACGAAGTTTATGTAATATACAAGGTGAGACAACTAAGGTACTCCTACACGTTAACTTTTATTTTTTCACGAACATTGTTCAGAAGGAAGTTAGTTTATTTTAACGGAGACCTTCGCTCAAAAATGTTCGCCCAACAAAGGAAGTCAGGCGAGTGACTAGCGTAAGCCACTCACTCTCTGTTTATTATCATTTCCACAAGTTTAAGAAAAACCCTCATTTTCACGGAATTAACTAGTGTTTCTATCTATCGGGACGAGTTGAACTGGAAAAACTTTTCCCTCGACTATTGTAATTCAAAGTATCTACGGGACAAGTTAAACGGATGATACGATTTGTATACTTATTATCAATGAGTCATTTCCACCAATTTTGAAACAGCTTCTAATATCACAAAATTATTCGAAATTTCTATGCACGTGAAACATGCAAAAAATTCAAGTTTACGGAACCGAACGATGTCCAAATAACTAGAAAAGATGTTCTGAACATGTTCCTCTCGTTTTTACTTACAATTAGCCTTCACTTACAATTAGCACGTGAACAATTCCGATCAAACAAAAATAGGATAGTTTATTTTCCTCTAACAGTACAAAGTTTGTTGTACATGTATACAACAACTTACAATTCAAGTAACATCGTCTATCACCGATTCTGTTACGCCTTCGTTTGTTTATTAATTTAAAAACACACGGGGTACATTACGGGCATAAGATTTTGAACTCTCTCGTTTGTCAACTTTTCGCAAACTTCTCGTCCTACTTCTATTTATAATTTTCACAAATTGGCTTCGTTATAATAATCAAATGGAATTTAACGATCAAGCCAAAGTATTACCTCAATTAATTATATTACATTCAATCGAACTTCTCGTAAACTTCTCGTCCTACTTTTATTTACGATTTGTATATATTAGTCCCGTCATAATAATCAATTTGATTCTAGTGATCAACCGAAAGTATGACGCCAGTCAATTATCCATTACTTGGTTCTAATCTCAACGTAAACTCAACTCAACATCCCCGTTAAAGAAACAAGGATTTACTCGATTTTAATAAACAGAAAATGGATCTGTCGTTCCCAATACTACCACAAATCCAGCCCTTTTTCGTTATAAACAAAAATTTATGAAATTTTTTCGTTATATAAAAGAAAAAACAAAAAACACCGACGATCTTTCCGCTTTCTTCTTCATCGAACCTGAGCCGATCGAACAGGCGAGAAGAAAAAAAACTGCGAGAGTTAACCCCGGTGTAACGTACGTAACGAGGGTAGCAGCGTCCTAATCTCTCGGCAGCATCATCTGGTCGACCCCTAATCTCGAGCTACCGGAGAAAGAACCGACCCTTAAGCACATCGTCCACCTTGATCCGATCTTCGTCACAGGCTACCCAGGCTGAAAAGAGAGAACGAGAGAGAGAGAGAGAGAGAGAGAGAGAGAGAGAGAGAGAGAGAGAGAGAGAGAGAGAGGAAACCCGGAGATAGAAGGTAACGACCGATATCGCATAACAGTATACGAGAAAAGAAAAGGTGAAAAGCAGAGACAACGAGGAACGTGGCGCGTCATCGACCATTAGATACGATGCAATCTTCCGCGTTAGAGGGAGACGGAGCATTTTTGTAGAGAAACGAAGTGTCCCGGTGCGAGGGAGGCAGAAAGGGCTAGAAGTTAGCAAAAGGCAGAGACAGAGAGAGAGAGAGAGAGAGACAGACAGATCGATACCGCGAGGGACGGTGGTGGCTGGGAGCATCGAGGGTCGGAAGGTATCGGAAAGAGGAATGGAGAGAGAGGACGACGTGCTTCTGTTCCGATTTGTGAAAGAGATATCGCGCCGTCCTTCTGATGTATCTGCAGAATCTCTGTCCTCTATCCATTAAATCGGGGCTCATCCAACCACCATCCCACCCCGCCACCCCTTCCCACCATGCCGCCCAACCCCCGTTTGCCGCCTCTTATCAAACTGTGCTGGTCGTTATAAAGCCTGGCTACGCGGTATCTTTTTCGATGTACGTGTCACCGACGAATTTCGCGTTTCCGGGTCGACGGTGTTAAAATATGCCATTCGAACTTGCGTCTCGTCCCTCGTGGGGGGTGTTGGAAGGTACGAGGGAGGGGGCGAAAGAAGAATTTCGTACAGTAGGTAAAGAAAGATTTGTTCGTCGTAAGTCCTCTCGGTAATGACTCTTTATGGAGATCGCAATAAGTTTGTTATATGGGGTGTTGCGAGAAAAGTCGGAAATTCTTAGGTCTACCGAATTACTCAAAGGTAACCTAAATACGCTAACAACTGTTTTGTTCATAACGTCGTTAAAAACTTTTTTCATTTTGTGAGTACAATAATGACTGCTTAACGCTAGAACAACCAAATCAGTCGTTTTGCCTGGTTTTAAATTTTCGTTAGAATTTTCTATTTGTTAGTGTGGAGAAAATGTATTACTTACTTAACGTATTTGAAAGAAAACTGTCAATCTATGAAAAAATGTGGTTAATACATAAACGTCAACAATTTGGTTACGCCAAATATAATTTTTTGGTTAAATCTACCATACTACGTTACGATGATATTTCTATCTTTTATCATCAATAGAGTTCGTATAATAAAATAAAAACAGTGATTAAGAGTGTTCGGTAATCTTGACAAGGCTAATTTTGTGATATTCTTCTAAAATTTGGTTGGTAATTAAAAACAAAAATATAAATATACTCTCAATTCGAGAAAAAAGGATTTTGCGTCCCTCTACTCGTGTAAAACTGATACTGTGACTCTCATTAATCTTTGACTGCTATCGATGTGTGAATTCTTTTGAACTATTCAAACTTTAATGAGGGTCACTGTATACATTTTTTTTCACAAGGTTACATTTACATTACTTGAACCACTATTTTTTACTATTACTATTTTTATCCAAAACTACTGGTCCTTGACTCAAATCATATTTCACCGTTTCATCAAACATAATAATGTGATGCCACGAATATTTTTAAACACAGAAACGCGGAGCGCATCATCATAGATAATAATAAATTATTAGTCACCATTCGTTAATTATATCATCGACAATCAAATACACAATACTTCCACGGATACCTTTCTCAGACGTCGGTTACAGGTTCACCTCGGCGAGCTCGAACATAATCGTCAAATATTTTACTCCAGGTAAACGACGGGAAGTCCTTCGTTACCTTTCAAGAGAGGTGTAAAAGAGTCCCGGCGATCAGCGGGGGTTGTATACAAACAAGTATTTAGCGGCGTTTAATGGGAATTATCCCGGCCGAAGTGGGACAATTAGGGGAGGATTATTAACACCTGGAGTCGGCATCACGCTGTTCCTTGAGTCGTTCCTTCCTCGCTTTTATTAGAACCGAGGAGTTACTCGAAAACTTTCTTCCCCCCTGGCGTACGAGAAACCGCAGTGCTAACCGCCACCCCGCGCTCTACCTTTTGACACTGACTCGTTCTACCGCGATTCCGGTTTTTGAATTTCGGTGCCCTGCAAGAAAGGAAAATGCCGTGGCAAATCCGTAGGACCGTGAAATCGTTTGAAAATGCAGCCCGATACCTGTGCGCCGTTCACGCAACGCACTCGTGAATTCGAAATTAAACGTCCTCCGTCTGGAAGTCCCATTTCCGTTAACACACATCTCATTGTCAGTTATTTCATCGATAAACGTGCGAGAACCTAGTGATAAATAATACTGATATTCATCTCAGTCGTCATTGATAAACATTCGAGAACCTTACGATCAATTTATCGCTTCGCACTACGCGTGAATCGTGATGACGGTGAGCATGCAAAATATTTCTTCCCATGATTAATCGTCAAAACTAAAACTAAACGATATATACGGGACTCGTTAAAGTTAAACTTTACCGCACGGTATTTATCGACGGCAATTTGGTGGTGGGTAAATTATAAAAAAAAAAGATAAGTAAGCTTCATTAAATATTTCACCCTCTGGTACCGAGATTTACTTCGCAGACTTCTGTCGTTTAGTTTTGTCGAGTATCCACTTCTCTTTATTTTGTATTTCTTCCACAACTACAGATGGGAAATTTGATTACCCCTCTTCGTAATCACTTTTCTTAATTGACGAGATAAAAAGTAAGCAAAAATACATTTTCGATCTTTGTATAATCTGTGGCTCTCGATACTAGAGGGATAGAAGAAATTATTATAAATCCTGTACAATCAAGAACAGTGACTTTTAATAAATGAATACTTTTCAACTTCTATCATTAAATCCGTTTTTACTTATGTAATAAGGATCCCCTAGTTTTCAAACTCATCTCTACCATTAGTATTTTACTACAGTGCAATCTGACGCATGCGAACAGAATTTCTCTTAAACCACATACCTTCTATTATTTCAAATAGTGTTTACTCGCAACATATACTTCCCTCTGTAACGATAACGATCAAAATTGAATTCTTATCATAAGGACTCGGTATAAAACCAAAAAGATACAGGACCTAGAAAGAAGTTCAGTATCACAACAGCGATCGTTCTATTATCCGAAAATTCCCCTATTGGCACGATTGCGTTTCATTATTAGTTCGGACGCGGGATGTCCTACCGTATTGTCAACTATGTTATTAACCTATTCACTGGCAAGCAAATTTAGAGCGCCTACCCCGGGCGCGAACATTTTATTTTAAAGAAAACATACAATTTCACACGATTTAATCAAGAGACAAGGTCTTGTCTCGAGTCAAGTACAAATAATATTTAATGGCCGACATAGTACTAAAACGGCAATTACAGCAATTTGAAAAGGAAAAAACACTGCGAAATATCTCGCAGTCACTTGTTACTTCGCGGTTACATGTAGCGCAAAGTACGACATATCTCGTAGTTGGCAGTGAACGGGTTAAACGATACTCGGAAACTTAACACTATGTTTATGGGCGTTTCTGCGAGCATTTCTACGAGCACCCGTCAAATTAACGAGTAAACGAAAATACGCATTTTCTTTACAGAATCGATTTATTCAATTTAAGTCTGAATCAATTTACGCAAATTTTTGCAAAATGGTTCAAATTAATGCTATGGTTTTTGGTATATTTAATTTCAAAATTTGAAATCCGTCAAATTAACGGGCCCCGTAAACTTAGCGTTAAAAAAAGGAAATTAACATTTTATATACAAAACTCGGCCCGTACAAGCTATGCAATTTTTATCGCTATAGTATCGTTTTAAAACATCAAGTAGCATTTTAATAGGTATGTACGGATGCAAGATAAACGTCCATTCCTGTACACTAAATAGAATATTACACGTTTCTCGCCGGGCACGCGGATAAAACAAAATGCCGCCGAATTCAATCAAAACAAACAGATATATCTCCATCGAGGGAACCCGAAATCGGCGCAGCAGGACGCAACAAATCCCCTAAACGATATACGTACGCGGGGATGTACATAAATGAGACTCATCCCCCGGGTGTCCTCGTGTTTGGGACACACGACCCCCGCCACCGAGGCGTCCCCGTCGTCCGTGTGCCTCCGCGGCTCATCGGTGTCTGTTAATATTCTCGTAATTGGTTAAAACCCGTAACTGATGAGCGAGCTGTAAGTTATTATGCAAAGAGACCCTTGGTTCGCGCGACGATGGGGGTTTATGGGATACGGTTCAACACCTCTTCATTACCCTCTTCATCCCTTCCCGATAGATCGCCGTGTATCGGTGTGCACGGTAGCGTTACGCCGTGTCCCCGGGTATATTGTCATTCTATCGCGGGATCGTGGATGCACGCCTCGCTCGTTACGTGATTCATGAAAGAATTCAGTCGAGTGAATTTACTCGCTCCGAAATGTCGCGTACGAATGGCAGAAGTTTGTTTCGCTCGGCGAACCGTTCGGAAGGTAAGAATTTTTTTTTACTTAACTCGACGGATGGAATTTTCATTTCTTTGGAATACGATTGTAGAGAAACGGGGAATGTTTATATTCTTGTGGAGTGAGATATCTGTGCTCGATGGTATTTAGGGATAACGGGGAATATAATATAGGGGAAAGTTCGGGTAACAATAAGTTCGAAATGGTCGGAGATTTCAGGTGATTCCGGGTATTGGAATCCTGTCGAAATTTTTGGCGCGAGCGGAAAGGAACCGAGTACACGCTTCGACGCGTAAGTACAGAACCACTTTGAATTCGCGCGTTTCGATATTGCTACGCGATTCAGCCCACGGAAAACAATAGAAATATTGAAAATCGTGAGTGTTGGACAATTATTAAACGCGCGCTACGCGGAAGTGTGGAAACGACTTGGCGCGTACAAAAGTATAGGTCCACTGTGCAAATCTGTGTATATTCGTTTAAACATGACACTAGCGTGAGTCACAAGCACTAGGCTCATTCTTCTTGAGACTCAAAACTTATTTATACTTATTTCAACTAGTACAATTTTGTAAAAGCTTTCCCAGAACATTGTCTGAACGCCAGAATAGATACAGGTAAACGTACACACACACAAAAATAGGAGACTAGATTTTCTTTACTTAAAACTAACGTATCCTTATCTTAATTACGGTCAACTCCCGAAAATTTGAAACTCAAGGGACCAGAGAAAAAGTTCAAATAATCGAGAGGGAACGAGGAGAAAATTCAAATAAACGAGAATTTAATTGAAAGTACATACATATGTACATGTAAATCTGTACATTCATCTTTATTTCATATTTGTTAATTGAAAGACACTTGTTCCTTCTGGAGGTCGTGATGTTTCACAGTTTCAAGAAACACGGTTTGAATACAATACAGTATAAAAGCAGACTGCAAACTGAATGAGATAAAGATCAGGGTAAATAAACGACAGGTTTATATATGTTATGTTATGTACAGATCAATCGCAGAGGTGGGGGACTTCAAATTATAGAGATTTTGGGAGTCCAGACTTCAAATTTAGAGTGTTGGCGAGCAAGATGTCCTCGCTACAATCGAGGGGACCAAACATTAATTTTTTTCAATTTATGGAGTATTTTTCGAGGGACCGGTGGAAAACTTCAAATTATTGAGAGATTCAAATTATCGAGAGTCGACTGTATACAAATTTTATCGACATTTCAAAGTATCACAAATTGCTAAGAATTTCTATTATGTAAAAAAAACACACGACTTTCTTGCCAAATCAAAATATGAGTAATAACGAACAACGTTAGTCGTACCGCGACACGCGTTCGAGATTAAAAAGATGTTCGTTGGATCGATGCTTTCTTTCCAATCTAATTACGTAGTATCAGGTGTCACCGACGAAGCACCCAGCCTTCTCCCTGTTCCCGATCATTGTGTTTCGGTCGATCGTTATGCACGGTTCGACGCCTACATAAAATGCGAGGGGACAAATGCGAGTCGCTCGTTTCACCTCGGATCATTCGACTAAACGGAATGCTCGGCGATCTCCGACTGGTCGAGAGAGGAGAGACAGGGAGAAGGGGTAGACCGACTCGACGAACGCATATCTACTTTAGGGAGACACCGTTTTCTTTTGTCATCGACAGCTTCGATATCTCGCCCTTCTCGAAGTAATAAACCGATCCATACACTGCGCCCATTTAATTGGGTAGCCTCAATGGGACCCGTGCGAATCGATCGCCTAGAATTCAATTAAAATCGCCGTATAAACATTTAACTCGGGAATGTACGAGCAATTTTTTTATACAGCTTGTTACGAAATTCTTCGTGACCCGTTTAAGGTATGAGATAGGACTTCGATTAACCGGTTCGCAATTATCTGTCAACACCGATCAACCGCCGCGTCTCGATTGTATTATTTATTAACTCAATACTTTGGACGACAAAAGAATATACGAGAGCTAATAAAAAGTTTAGTGATTGTGAAAACATGGCGTAACGAAGCACTTGTCACTGCCAAATTATTAAAAAGAACATTAAATTTAAGCAAATCAACTATAAGGAACTAAGTTTATTACGAATAGAAAGCTTATCGTGATACAGAAAATACGTTTTTAGTTATTTCTGGCCGGTCCTCGATTTATCTGGGCTCATTGTCTCCCTATCAAGCCGGTTAATCGAGGTTCTATTGTACCTAGAATAATTTCAAACAGATTTTCGTTCTTTCAAAGTATTGGTTTCGCTCTAATCAAAGAGGCGTTAGCCAGCAACGATAGCTAATTAGAATACATATAACGCGGTACGTTAGCGTTGGTTATTGGCTTTCAGCTAGAGAAAATCCTGCTATCGTGTTCTTCCCGGATTGGGTATCGTATTCGGTTAATATCCTATTGACTAAACTGCAACCAATATTTGAATTAAGGAAAAACCGTAAATGAAGTACCCAGGATTATCGGGACACTCTGCGTAAGTTGTCATAGGTTGCAATGTGCGTTCAAATTATTATCGATCCTTGGTATTTAATATTGATACTATCGATTGAATATTATTGGTATTTAATTCCACCTCCAATCCCCATCGGTGTAATTAACGCTTCGTTCAAATATCAGTGCGAATTCCCAACGACGGTTTTCTATTTTTCTGTTTACCTGGGACATCGCTTGGATCTGGTCTACTCCTATGACGGAAACTAATTTGGGGAATACCCCCTCCAATTAGCATTCGAGTTGTGGATATTTAAAAACTTAAAAAACACTGATGGAAATAAATATTGATCAATGTGAACCGGAGGTCAGAGTTGTTAAAAATCATTTATGCTAATTTGTAGCAATGTCTAAAGCCAACGATCTGAAAGGAGTATGTAAATTAAATGTTAATATTTATTTTAGATTAACGATAATGTATCTGCGTATAAAATACCTACAGTTTCGATTAAATCGTTGATTTTCATAAAACGCATCAACATTGGTAAAACATTTGTTATCGATTTTCATGATTGCAAAACCAACCGAAGGTTTTCTGAAAGCCGTATTGAAAATAGTATTTATACATACAAGTTTGTACAGGAAATGCTTAAAACTCTGCTAAAAAATAGTTAACGATTATTATTAGTAACACATTACACAAAATCAGGAAGTGAGTGGAAATAGAAATTTTAATTCCGTAATATCAAGCTTACGCCCTAATTATTAATAATTATTATTAGCAACGTGTTACGACATATAGGATTAATTTAGCTTTCTTTGTAATATCGCGACAGGTGAACAGAATATTCTAATAATAATTTTAATATTTCGAACTGATAAAAAAAGTAATTTTTTAACAATCACGATGAGCCGTTCGAATCTCAATCTCCCACGTTTCCCCGCTGTGGTGTAAATTACACCTCCACGCTTGTCAACCAAACCAAACTATCCTGAATGCGTGCTAATAACAAAAAAGAATATCGCGTCCACGGTAACCGCAGGAAAAACGTCGTGCAAAAGTTCCGTCTGACGAACTAACGAGAAACGAAACATATTATAATGACGTGCTTTCCACGTCGGAAAGCAGAAACGAGGTGGATCGCGATAATCAAAGTTTATTGTGCCACATAACGGGTGGGGAACAAATTGGATCGCAACGGCGGAGGTGCGGTAGAAGTATCGCGCCGCGGAAGAAGTTCAAAGATATAGAAAATGGCGAAGAAAGTGGTTGAGTGCAAATTCTCGCGTGCGAACCTTCTAACGAGAAGAGGAGTTGTCGGAAGGCAGACGCAGAGAGAACGATATAGAAAGAGAAATAAAGAGAGAGAGCGAGAGAGAGAGAGAGATGAGAGAACGACGTTCAGTATTATAATGACGACCCTCTTCTATCCGCGGCAGCAAATGTGAAGGGTTCCATTTCTCACTCCCACGACACCTCCATTCTCGATTCTTGCTCGCGGAGTGCCATCGATTCGTCCGAACTTCAGCCTCCCCCCTCCCCCCACCCCCCTACCTTCCGCCATACCAATCCCCTAGCTCTTCCTCCACCTTGTCGTCGTTCGTCTCCTCCACGAGCCATCTTCCTCATTACACGTCTACCTCGCGTTCCTCTCTCGTCGCAAAGTCAAAGAGGAGCATGAAGGGGATTCGAATAGTCACTATACAGAATCATGTCAATATCTCGATATCCTTTCCACAAGACTTTACATCGGTATTGCGTCTCTACTCGCGCAAGTGTCTCACGGTTATACGATGAAGTTCGCGATGCAAACAAATTCTAGTTAAATGCGCGATACTAGAATCCTTTGCAGAAACATTCGTAGACGTTGAAATATTTATAGATAACTCTGTCTCGAGAGGGAAGAGTTCTGTACCTTTCTTGTATTTCTTGACACTATAGTGAGCCGGTGATACTCGAGAATAATTGTAGTCAAGGTGCGCGTTAAATAGTCTCAGGTTCCACCGGATCGGTCTCCGTGATTCGCCAACGGTCGTGATTAGCCCATTGGCTATCACGAAACAGAGCCAGTAGAAAGTAAGGCAACCTTAACGCAAGTCCCAAGAGTACAAGTACCGATGTTAGGCTTGCCGCTCTCAGGAATTTCCGTTTATTATTTTCCTCGCGACATCGATCGGGTTAATTAAAATGATTACGCGCCACCGGAATTTCTATGGCGTGAAACAAGTCTGGATTAGAACTCCTACACGTAAACTCCTGATAACGCGGAGCCAGCTTTAGATCTCAAGTTCAAAGCTGGTGGACAACCATCAAACTCTATATCTACTAAAATTTCAACTAAACTTAGAAAAGAAATCACTAATAGAATCAGAAAAAAATTGTTATTACCACGCCATTACCCGAATTTCGTGTGTTACGTTAAAACCAAAAATCCCACCGCGTTATTTTATTTCATTTCATACTCCCAATTTATTCGATCCTCTCATCCATCCTCACCCCACGCGTATAACGCAGGGACGATTAATTACACGGCCGCGCTCCTCCATCCACTTTCCTCGGCGGCGTTCTCTTCTCCACCAGCCGATGTCACTGCGCGAGGCTATTTCCGGTTCGATGACCTTACCGCGTCGTCGGTGGTTGGTTAGCGGCACCGCTCGCAAAGGGGTAGCTGGTTAATTATCCAACGAAAGTGGACTAAAGAGAGAGGCATGGTGGCTGGCTGGTATTCACGACGATCAGAAGAGCGCAGCGAAAGCCTGCGTAGGGAAAAGGTGGGGAGGGAGGGGAGTTGGGTGGGGAAAGGAGGAGAGAAAGATGGGGAAGAGGGGGAGGAGGGACGGGGGAGAAAGATTCGCCTCATAAACACTTGGAGTGTGACACGATGGTGTCGAGTGCACACATCAAAGCGCTGGTGCAAGGGGCGCAATCTCACACCAGCTCGCGGTGACTTTGGCTGCTCTCGATGTTAGATACAGAGGGAAAGAGAGATTGAGATATCCCGGTGAAAGGAGAGAGAGAGAGAGAGAGAGAGAGAGAGGATTGTTTGTCGCTTTGTTTGATTTCGTATTCACGTAGATAGCTTTCACTTACGCGCCGCGTACCAAGATTAAACAGATTCGAAAATGTCTCCGGCACCCTCGGCGACCTCCTGTCAAGCGTAACCCCCTTCACCGACGGTGTTTCCACCCCTTTGAACGTGCGTGCGTGACGGGATGCGTGCTATCAACCGGGTGCAACGCGATTATACTTTTTCTCCCGGTCAGTCCGACTTGACCTAGATTTTCTGTTTGATTAATTACGTCATGTCTAATCAAATCGCGATTCGAGGTTTGCATCTATTAGAATTTCCTCCGAGATTGAAAATATAGACAGAATATGACAGTCCGTTGAGGAATTTGGAAATATATTGGTATCGAAACGTATACACGTTAGTAGATTACTATTAAGGCCAGCATTCTTCGTGGTACAATAAAGGTAAACACTGCCATTTTTGTGCGGCATTACGGAATGATATGGACTTTCTAAATAAATTTATTTTTTAATACGGTGTCGAAAACCCCCGTTTGTTCTTGCCGGAAAAGATACAAGGTCTAGTAATCGCATACTTGGTCCGAGGTTAGACCTTGACCGTTGATAGTCTTACGTTTTCATTAATTTTTATTTTTAATTCTGTAGAGAAAGACTTGTTTTTATAGAAATTAATTTTACGTTTTACTAAAGACGCCAAGTTTTTCTTTCTCGTGTTATAAGGGTATCTACAGGATGCCCCGTAAATGGTGGCGCGAGTTATCTTGCGCGCGCGCACAATTGTGTACCCCGATAACCAATGACCGACGCCACCGGCTATCGCGTTCCTTTCCGATTGGCTGTCGCTTTTGGTTAATGTCCTGTTAACACTAGAACTACCAGACTAGTCATTTTAACTGGTTTCAAATTTTTTCTTAAGGCTACTCAAATTTACCATCCTTAAATATATGGACGGATATTTATTTTTTAAGTAGTGTGAATATGTATAATATTAAGCATATACTTTTGAACTATATAGAAATTATATAGAAACTATATAGAAATTTCAGTAGTTGTAGTGTTAACTGTTTTAGTAACACCGTAGTAATTATTCACAATTACATGAAGACTGCGCTATCACGTCGCATAGCAATACTAAAACTGTGAAACCAGGCCTGTCTGACCCCTGCACGCCGTACAGGTGCGTGCCGGCATGAGTCGTCAGCCCAATCAGGGCTTACCCCCACCATGGCTCCCGATGCGTTTGTAAGAGTGAGACAGGTATAGCGCTGTTCTTCTTTTCGTTCGCACGGCGTGCGGGTGGGGGTACCGAAACCGTGTGAGGAGAGTGCGTCTCCCCACGGTTAGAAAGGCCTGTGTTAAACAAACAATCTTTGCGATAAAGAAAAACTTGCTTGGAATTATCTCAGGTTTCACACTTTTAACGGACTACGACCACTCATGGAACGCCCTGCACATTTATTCTCAATTTCATCACAGATTTTGGGGAAAAAATCTACTCCGGGAAATTAACTGAAATTCCTTAGTATCGCGAGCTTCGTGAAATTTCATCTGTCGCTTGTCCAAGTAATACTCGCAAATTATCTAGCGAACGTTATCTTGAGAGTTGGATTCAGTTTAACATACCTTGACCATATTTATGATTTTCAGAAATTTCAAGTAACTCTCTGATATTTTTTTCAAATAATATTTATTTGCAAATATTGCAATTTTTTGGAAATATTTTTGACCCAATTCGTGCGTCTTCTTAAAATAATAATATAAAAAAAACCGAATGGGTATCAATATTTATTATTACAAATAGGGTATTGTATTATATTGTTACGAACAGCATTGCCTCCCTAGCGTCCAGCATCACCGACAGACTGTTGTTGATTGCCGGGCGCCGATATTCATGTTGTAATAAACTTGTTGTATTCAAGCTCTTGATACAAGCGGTCGTGTTTTAATGTAATAAACGTTTTTTTTATATATTATGCCAAATCTACGTTCCCAAAGCTTTCGTAACAGTATACATATATTGGGTAATATTGTATAGGTATTAAAAACAGTTTGTGAGCTAAACGATACCTCTGAATATAATCCGCACACCTTTTCCTAACGGCCTGTAAACATATATTTATTACAACATCCGCGGAAAGCTTACCCACACCCATTCGCATTTCTACCCCGATTTTTTCAAAACCTTCCACTACCACAGAATCATTGGCAACTCCTTAACGCCGGTATCTCGCCTGTCTTCCTCCTACCATTTCATCAAATAATCCTCGCGAACGTATCCATGCGTGCCGATTCTCGAGAATTATCTCGAAAAACGAATTAACCGATGCAAAGTAGACCGAACGGGAATGTTTTGCCGCATCGCGCATTAATGCAATGTCATTAAAAATTCCGCTCCCACGGGTAACGTACATACGTTCCAGCGCTACGCGTAAGTAGGATTGTTGAAAATCATCTTGTTTATGCCACAACTGCCGGAATAATTCCCGGTGCGGTCCGTTGAAACGCGCGCGGACGATTCTCTCGTGCCGCAACAGAGAACAAAGCGTTGGATTATACGCGCCCGAAGCCCAACTTCGTTCCACGATTCAATTATTGCGCCGACATGGAAATTACGTATTTACCAAGAACCGTGGCTTTCATTCCGTTTTTCTTTTTTTTTTTCACCCTCCCCCCTCTTTATCTTTTCTTTTTCCATCCATTCTTTCCCGCGCCGGCGGAGGCGGCATCGCCGCAACGTCGGCGCGGACGATTATGAATGGCGAACGAATGTGTTTCTGAAACTTGTTTCGACAGTGGCGATAATAAGGGCCCATTGAGATGTTACGGGAACGCGGCAACAGTCGCCATTGTGTCTGCCCGGTAACGCGCGTACCTGCCCTCTGGCTCGAGCGAACATCCTGGAAATTCTCAATGGAGCGGACAGCGGGTCCAGGAAGCGGAACTCTCAGCCTCTGAGCGAATGAATATGCTCCCTTTGACTCCCGATCTTTTCTCTCTCTCTCTCTCTCTCTCTCTCTCTCGATTGCGAACATCGGTAATGATCCCGCTTTGAGGAGGTTTTCAGCCTCGTTCAGGTGTGCAGATAGCAGCGTCTTTCCGTAATGATCGATACCTGTTCTTTTTTGCATGCAAAGCGTTACGTTGGTTGCCGCGGTTGGTTGACACGCGAGGTACGATTAGGAGAACGCACGGGATACAGGACTAATTGCGAGTTGGAGAAGCAATTACTTATACCTTTCCCGACTATTGCACTGCTATCTGTTATCTTCGTGGCGAATCTCTATATAATGGAATTGATCTTTGTTAATAAAGATACCGAGTAGGTGTCGTACATTATTTTCAAAATCGTGGTGTCAGATTCGTTACGATGAATCGTACATTTTTTATACAGGGTGTTACAGTGATATTGAGATCTTTACATGTTAAATATTCGTAAATTTGTTTATTATTACTTTTAAGTTGGATATCGTTCAACTTGTACTTGTAAGAATCGCTTCAATTGATGGATCAAGTACAAAATCGTTTTTTTTCCTAAATACCAGCGTTGCCAATAAATTGAGGCACTTACGTACTAAGCATATCTTCGAAAAACTTTGGACGAGGTAAATCCAAGTAACTTCTAATAACATACCGCAGTCCCTGGATGCTAAACTCCTTTCTACGGGCGTTTAAAGTTTGTGTTACAAAGTACGGTTTCCAGGGTAAAAGCAGCCAAACAGCAGGAGCGTATTCACGATTACGGGCTCCCTGCAACACGCTTCGCTTCCGTCGGAAAAACCGTTGTAATCGTCGCATCACTTTTCGCAATTTCATCACTTTAATTTTACGCAATAATATTGTGCAACGCATCGAATGTTACGCGTATCAACGAAATCCTCAAACTCCGTTGCGTCTCGCCGAAAGAAATTCGTATACAATTCTAAACTCTTAAGTCGAAAGAGTTCGGAGCGAGAAAAGGAGTAAAGCTTCGCATTGTCAGTTTCTAATCCCTCGAGTTTGAACATCAATTAAAGTAAGCAGGTATTACTAATGCCTCGGACCACGGATATCAATGGCGAAATCTTGTCCTTGTGTATTTACATCTAGAACCAGCAAAGCCGGGAAAAACTGGTGGGTACGATCGTCGCGTCGACGGACTTGACGGTAAAAGGAGCCGACATCCTTCCAGAGGACTTTCACAGTGGCCAGGATTCGGGATTCAGGATTAAAGGGCCTCGCCGGTCGACGGCAATCGTAACAACGAGGAGCGGCGACGACAATGGAGGCGGTAGCCGAGATTATGACCAATAAATTGGACTATGGTTCATTTCACTAATTCCCATAATAATCTAATAGATTAACGATTATCTGTTTAGTGCGGCTCGTTTACGTCCCGCGTACCTCCGAGGGCTGGTTCGTTCAAAATTCTGAATGAACTTTCGAGACTTCGTCTTGAACCGGATTAAGGGCGGAAGGTAAGGAGAGTGGAGGCGTGTGAAAAAGACTTCTTAAGGTACGTTCTGTCTCGTGGGATTTTTATATGTATAATTGCTTATTGTTAGATGTTTTTTAATGTACGGATCTCTATATGCATTCTACAGAAATTTATGATTCTGTTTTAGAACTAGAATTAGGGATAATTATCGATTGTTAATGTATACCTATTTGTACCAGATCGGTCATAATGACTGGGTATTTATAAAACATGTTACGCAAAAAAAACCGTTCTTGATACTTTTCAATTTACTTATTCTACTTCGAAATACTTAATATTTTTCGTTATATAAATGATCAATGTAAATTAAGTTTTAAAACTATTAAAAATTACTGGTTGCTAGTTCTAGTCTTAAAAATGGGAAATTTATTATTAGCCATGACAATTATTTAAAATCGGGATTCTACCGATAAAAAATAAAGAACAAGAAAATGCTTACAATCTCTAGTGACATTCGAAAGCTAGAATGATTAAAAATAAATCTTAAATTATTTTTCATTATAACAAGAGCGCATGCTTGTCTCGTGCGTGCGTGTGCGTGAACAGCGATAAATTTTACGAGGACGCGAAAGATGAACGACAGCGCGAATCTTTTTATCGCGGGAACGAGAGGCGCCAATTTTAGGGTGCAATTTAATTGAATCGCACCGGATGGGGTTAAAGGGGGATCAAGGGGATTGAAAGGGGCCGAAACGAGCAAAGACCGCCGATCGGTATTTAGTGCCTTCTGCGATTGACATGTTAGAGTTAACGGCGCCCCATTACAGTTTCGGATAATCTATTGGCCCGCGATATTTAAATCTTCTTTAACTCGGGAGTAAGCGTGCGGTTATTTTTTTTCACGCAAATAGGTACGCGGTATTGAGGGCGAAGTATTTGGAACAACTCACTCGAGAAATCATAATTTTAGAAATAGGGAAACGTGCATACTTCAATATTGCTAGCAAGAGTTGGGAAATTTCAAAGAGTCGAAAAGATGAATTTATTCGTTGGAGTAGAATTGACATACCATTTATTAACAATTATCGTTAGAAAGATATCACGCAACTTACTTTAGTGATAGCATTGCCAAAGCGTGTAGACGATTCTCTAACGTCGCAAATTAATTTTTTTACACGAGAAAAAGTTAAAATATGGTTGCAGGAGTTGTAAAACGTAAAAGAGAATAGAGGATGAATTAATTTGATGGGATGTTGTTTAGATCGTCCGTTTTCAATGCCATACCCCGTCTAATTGACTCCATTTATCAATAGTTATCGTTAGAAAGATATCACGCAATTATCTTTATTGTTGGTAGCGACAAATCGAGTAGGCAATATTATGTCGAAATAATTTTTTTCTTTATACGAAAAGTTAAAATTAATTAATCTCTCTGCCTTTTAGCTCTGGTTTCCAATAGTAATGTGAATCGCATCCCAGGTTTAGTAAATTCTACGTCCCCGTAATGAACCGAATCACGCCGAACAAGCGCCATTAAGAAAATACACATTTCCACTCAATATCTTCTACGCGATACACCCCACGGCCCATCCTCCCAACAAAAACAAAAGACCCTTAAAAACAACCGGTCGTAAGAAAGGGTTGGAAACAGGAGCATCACTCGGATCGACGATGAAAGAAACGAATAAAGAAAAAAGAAATCCAAAGCTACGTCGCGGCGTCGATTGCGGGTGCACGCAAAAGAACAAAAAAGGAAGAAGAGAGAGAGAGAAAGATAAAAAAAAAGAGAGAAGAGGAAAAAGGGGGGTTTCCGCGAAGGGGTGGACCATATTCTTGAAATCAAGCACGCGCGCGCGTCTGTATGCGGGATGTGCGTGACGTGGGTGGACAGGTTAACGCGTACGAGGGATTTCTGTGTCGCCGTGAAACGCTTAGCGAGATTGCACCCGACAATACAACAATACAACGTGCGTGACACGCCCGACGGGGATTTCGTGGGGTGAAGAGTAGGAGAAAGGCGGAGGAGGAGGTGGAGGCGGCGGGTGGAGGGGAGGGGAGGAGGCAAGGGGAAGCAGAAGGGGTGGATTTCGAGCAGACACTGAAATCTCGCCAATTCTAGAGGGGTGGTTTGCCACACCCCGGTACCGCGTACACGCGTGTGCTCGCGTGTATTAGAGGGGCCACCGCTTTCATCCCGCGGGCTCCGATCCGCCGCGGCCTATGATTCTCACCCTTGTTTCCTTCGCCGGTAATCTCCACCTCCTTGTCGCGAAATATTCTTTCGTAATGGAAACCGCGGTGGCGGACCATCGGCTAACCTCCCAGATGGAAGAGCAGTTGACGGATCAATGGGTCCATGGTGGGGTACGGTCTCGTTCCTGATGGGTTTATTGCTGATCGGTGAACGCGCACCGACGTCGGTGTATCGAGGGAAAAATTTCACGTCCTAGATTTGTCGGTAGTTTTGGGAAAGTAGGTGCAACTTGGGTAGATTCGTGGTGTAGCAGAATAGGGAGACACGAGTGCTCGGATAAGGGGATTTTCGAATAATCGAATGATCACTCTGCCGTACTACGCTTTAGCTACTTGGAGAGAGATCGGGAAACTTGAAAGTTTGTTTAAATTATATACCACCGATAAATACATCAAGTAGGTCGAATATAATATCTACGGGGTGTACCGGAAATGGCGATAGAGGGTTAAAGTTGCGATGCATGGGATAATTCCGAACAGATCTTATCTTAACGAATATATCCTCAGCATCTTGGTTAATGAGAGATCAATGAAAATCGGGAGCCAATGGGATAGGGACGCGGTCGCTCATGGCGCTCATTATTGACGCGCGCTATTCGTTAAACTCGTCCATCCGATAACCAATGACCGGCGCTACCAGCTATCGCGTGCTTCTCCGATTGGCGGTCTCTTTCATTTAATATCTCGCTAATTAAAACGCAAGAAATATTTTCGAGAAGGAAAACCTGCTTGGAATTGTCTCAATTATCGGACCTTTAATGGACGACCACCATTTATGGCACATCCTATATACCACCGGTAAGTATTCAAGTAATTCGAATATAATATCTATACATATAATCGGGGTTGATTAATTAAACCTATGCTCCTTGTTTGTTTAAATATTTATGAATCTCGTATCTTTTTGTCTGATAAAACACATGATTTTTTCTATTTCATACTAAATTGAAACTACTTTTCTATTTCGAACTAATTTTGATCGTTACGGAGGGTACGATACGTTTATGTAAACGCTATTTAAAATAGTTACATAACTTTTTCTGTGTCATACCAAATCATTGTATGCAAACGCTATTTGAAATAAGAAAAAGGAGGAGCTTCAAGGAGACGCTTCGTTCGGATACGCGACGTTCTACCGTATCACGAGCTTATCCGAGTCATCGCTGTTTCCGTCGAGCATAATGCTCGAGCTCTACCATAAGTAGAACGAGAGTTGCGGATGCGTGTTGACAATGTGCGCATAAACCGAATGGACAATGCGCCGTTCCCTATCCCGTAGCAAAGTGGCAAGCTGCTAGTACAAAAAAAAAGTGGTCCTGTGCGCACCAAATGGTATTCCGGGGACCATTCTCACCCCTCGGCGAGATGCGTGTCGAGTGCGTCTTTCTGCGTAGCCATTCGCGTATGTATACGTGTATCTAGTCTATAAAATAGCGCACAATGCCGGTATTATAATGCTTGGAAAATGCACAAGTGCACGGGCTCTTGAGTTTGTACTGAAGATTTTCGTATCTGTTTCGCTTTGTGCTATCTCGCGAAGATTCAAATGGCCAGTCAACGGCCGATCGTAAACGGTAAACGGCACCTTGGATGGCGTTGTTCTCTTTGTATCGAATAATCTGAACGTAACGGGTCACCAATATTAAAAAGAGGTCTACCTTGTTAATTGAATCGGTGAGAAGAAGAAGAGTACAATTCTAGAATCTGCCAATATTAGGTACACCGATATTCGCTTTGAAATGCAGAAAATTGCGATCGAAGTGTTTCGGATAAATCAACGGCACTGATGACGAAAACTAAAATTGAATGTCTAAATATCTGTAAACGATATCTTTGAAGTTGCGGCGATGCCCTATACATATAATTATGTTCGCGATGCATATGTTCGCACGAGGTGTTAACACGCGTTCATTTGCCACGCCTTACCGCGCTGAACAAAAAAAAACATATGTGCGAGTACATTTGTACACCATTAAATTTGTAACGCGTCTGTGACCAACCACGCATTGTCGCGTTACACGGCACAGGTGTGCTGGGAACTTTAGTCGTGTGTAAGGAAGCCTTCGCATTCAAATTTCAAATCAAAATACTTCGTTATGTTTGTTAGTTTTAAACAATAAGGTCCTTAGACAACCATAAGATAGACTTACGCCGCCCTGATTTTCACCAGCTCAATTATAATTAAATTAATTAATTATAATTCAATTATAATTGGAAGGTCGAATTATCTGTGCTGGGTGAATGTTTTTCTAGACTACAGAGCATTTTGAAAGTATCGAAAATGCTTAATTCAAAAAGTGATATATTTGATATCGAATAAGCCGGTACTTAAGATTTAAATAATTAATAATTGCTACGCCTTTTATAGTTATTACATATGTATTATCTATTGTACGTTACATTTTCTAATTTCTTTTATTCCTCTTACAAATTCTTTTTATAGTTTCTTTCATTGTTAATAGCTACTAATATAACATTAATTTTATAGTTTCATTTATTACATGCATTTGTATGCACGTAAACCGAAGGTATTAGCAGCAACAAAACATTTTATCGATACCGAAAGAACAATACGGTGCACGCACAAGTTTTTGATTTGCAAGAAATTTCGAGGTGCCCAATGGACGCCGAGTTCAATTTTCGAGACGGTTCGGAAAACGTTTGATTTTAGGGTTGAGAATGATTTAAACAAAATTGACGTGATCGTTATTTTCTCATCGGGCGATGGACATTTTTGATGGAGTAGCATGACCCACTTCTTTCGCTATTACAAATCAATATTACGTCGTCTGGAGAACGAATCGCTATACGTCAAAGCGAGATCAAACTTTTTCAATCTCGATTAATCCCGCCGCTGCGGTATTGCCGTGACAGGACGATTGTCCGCTGTTAAAGAGTGCGGAAAACTGCGGTTGAGTGACGCGAGCGCTTGAAATTTAAAAAAAAGAGCCCTATGAAAATAAATAGAACGCGATCTCCTGGCGTGACAGGTACCACCGCTTCATATGTTCCGCGTGGCAATTGGCCTTTGTCATCCGGCTCTCTTCTAACAAGATAAATTTCAAAAAACACAAGTGGAAATTCATAAAAATCCGGAATTCATGGGAACTTAGATGGAATCGAATAAATCAGAAACGTTGATCAAATCAAAATTAATTCAAAACAAAGTGTTCACGGTTTGGTTTACCACTTTCTTCCTAAACTTCGTACTTAGTTCCCTCCCTCCCCCAAAAAAATACCGCGTGCTAAAAAGGATCGAATCAATAACTTATCCTAGACTAACTTACCACTAACTTATAACTTATAACCTACGAAGGGAACAATTTTTCTAACGCAAACGAGGTATTCGTAAAAATTCCTGATCGAGTCAAATATACCCTGAAACGCATGATCACAAAAGTCAAAATTGATATGACAAAGATTATTCACGCTATCGCTGCGCTATTTTATTTCCGCGTGGTTTTATATTCCGATCGATGTGGTTTCAAAAAGTTGAATGATTTCTCCAACAAAGAATACGACCCAAAAATGTTGTACGGCCTTTACTTAAGTCGACATCAATTTGAAAAACACGATCTGTGAGCTGAGAGTCACAACGGTGTAACCCGATCTTTTATTTTAGTTTACATACACCGCTATAAATCTCAGGCCCTAACGATCCCCTCTGCGATACCAGGCATTGTTAATTGAGGAGCTGAGAATCATAGCGAAGCATGTTAACGAAAACAATAAATCCAGATACACTGCTGTGATGCTCAGCTTCTGAATCGAATTAGTAAATAATCTCCCAGGCGATTTTCGTATTGCAATTTTATCGAGATTATTAGTTGTACAACATCGATGTTTATAATAGCCTTCTATGTATATTATTAAAAGATTTTATAATTCTCTTTTTCTTTTTAATATTAAAATTTCAGCCATGGCTGTGTATTACGTATTTTTAAACAAAAAACTTAATTATATTTATAATATCATTAAAAAATAAAATGAACTAGATTGTAAAGTAAGACAAATAAAATTTGAATAAAATAATGATGATTTAAAATCATTGGAAATTGTTAACCCCACGCGAGTAAATAGCACTGATTGTGAGTGTGCCGCGCGAGTGCTTACGGGTGAAACAATCACTGTAACCACAAATCTCGAGAGTAAAACGAAAGAGATTTTCCATGGTGCCGCGGTACTTTTTCTCCGCGATCTCACGCATGGTTACCCATTTCCAGCAAGGTGTTCTCTAAAATATTCTATAATTTCCCCAGTAAAAGACGCGCCCCAGAAACTTGGCGATGCCACGCCAATGGGGCGTGGGGCAGACCATAAATGGTTAAGCCGAGCTTAGTAGGTACGCCGCCGGGGGTAAAGGTTATAGGCCGATGATTCGGTGCGGTTCTCGGATACGTGTGTATCCGTACGCACGATACATGTGTATCCGGCTGTGAACGGCGCTGAAGCTCATGAAATCTCCATGTAAGAGTCCGACCTTACGCTCCCATAATGCCCGGAGGAACCTGAGGGGGAATCCCTACGGTAGACGTTCAATGACGATGACAAGGGCCGACAGCCTCACCAAACATGCAGTTGTAAACGTCCGCTCTCGTTTCATGCTTTACCGTTTCCGCGGCGAGGATGCTGCTGCGAGCTATCGATAAATCACGCCGCGATACCACGGACGTGTATTTGCATAAGTGCGATGGGGGACAGGAGCGGGCAATTTATGATTACAATTTACAGTGGATGAAACGTGTATCCGTATATTATAGTTGGTTTTCCGTAAATAGTCTCGGATCAAAATGTAACGGGTTGTGGATATATCCGAACGATAATCAGTATTTCTTGGTTTATTTAAAATGTATACATTTCAAAGTAATTTCTGCCGCTTCCGGCAAAGAATTGTGGAGGAATATAACTTGATTTTTGATGTTGGGCGAGAACTTTTTTTTACCAGCCGTACATTTCGAATTAATGTTATTATGCCCCCCCCCCCCCCCCCCCCCGGGCAAATATTCGTTTGAAGAATATTTGATCGGATATTTTTTTTTAGAGTAGTTCTACCTCTATAAACAAGAAGGTTTGCCTCTGCTTCTATTCTCTCCTGTTGGCATTAAAATTGTATTAATAATTATACTTCCTAATGATACCGATGCTAGAAAATTAGTGGAGCGATATTCCAACGTAACATTATAAATTTAATTGAAAAATCGGTACGATCACCAGGAAATCAAAATAACTCCCTTGATAATTCAACTACCATAATATCGCATCTCGGCGAGAACAGTGACAGAACTCAAAAAATGCCAATTTTGAGGTAATGCCAGTGACATACAGGTATGGTGTGGGTCCGCGTGCACGAACAACGTCACATTTCTAACTCACCCCAGAAATTCGTATGTTTACTTATTTCTATAAAAAAATATCGCTCGAGAACAGAAATCCGCTTGAGAAGAAATCAATTATATATTTATCTACAAACTTCATCCCTACATCGTTTAAAATTACAAACACCGAAATATTCTGCGTACTTCGATGGTCATTTCCATTGCCACGTGCATTACAAAATATTGAGCGGGGTACGAAACGTAAGTACACGATCGGATTTGGAAGTATTTAATAATCGACGATTAAGTAACCATGCACGCGTTACGCATGTGCAAGGTATTACATCGAGAGAACCAGTTGGAGGGAGTATTATTACCGAGCATCGTAATCGTGATTGGCAGTTTATATTAAGAAGATTTTACGAATTAAAACACGTACGAAACGTGAAGTAAATATTTCTTCGAGTACTTAAGAAATAACTTTGGAGCCACGTTATTTCAGAAGCTCTCGACACAAATATTTTGGAAATTCTGTGTACTTTAATCTAATGCAGTCCCCATAGATAAGTGTATCAAATTAAAATTCCCGCTTTTGTAAAATTACTTGAATTTAGAGATTAATCCCTTGCTTTCCAAGATTTTAGGAAAATATTCCCAAGGCCCAACTCAAAGTCAGAAAACTAAAAATACATTAATTGAAAACGATTTAACGAATATTATTATTTTTATTAAACAGAGTGTCCTTACTGTTTTCTGCATAATGATAAAAGTATGTTCTACGAGTAAAAACAAGAGAGGAACGGCATGTTGCATAGGTTCAAAAATACTTTATTAACAAATTATAAAATTTAAGGAAATCAGTCAGGGAATCGTAATGTAATAAATTCAATTTTTTATAAATCTCAATCCTGTGTACTTATGAACACAGAGTCATGGATCTAACATGAGTAAATATCGCCCATCTGTTGTTATACCGCTTCCAACGATTATCCGATGACACATTCTTCAGCATGTGTTAATACATTTTCTCTCATTTTACTCGTAGAATATGTATATCGATTATTACTAATTATACGATTTAACGATCGTTGCTTTTTCAACAAACGTTCGCCTTGAATGTTCACGGCGCAACAATTCATTTCTCACAAAGAAACGATTTGTAGACTCGAAAAAGAATCTCTCGCAATTAGGGCCACCGCGCTTCGTCGATTTTCGACGGCTAATACCATCGCGAGCATCGAGCAGCTTTAGGGCGATTTCGTTCGTTCCGACATCGCAACCCTTTACAGGCTCCATTTCCAAAAGTAACGATACCGAAGCGACAACGACAACAACAACAAGCAGATTTGTACGGGGTGGCTTGACGCTGCTTAAAGGACACGAAAGCTTATCTCCCTAATACCGGTAATACTTTGGCTTCGGCCAGGTATTAAAAGCAAATACACTTATGTCGCACGACCCTATTTCCATGACGCTCCGCTGTAGACTATTGTGGTATTAGCACATAAAAGCGATCCTCCTGACCCCGTTTACGTTTTTCGGTACTTTTGTGCCACCGACAAAAGTAACGTTTGGTCATACCCAGCTACGCGGGCTCACGATCAGATATTAAGGGGTCGGGGCGAACGTTTGCTAGGACGGACGTGAAATCTATTTTTTCATTTGTGGATGAGATGAGAAATAATTGTGAAGTAATGTTGAAAAGGTTTAATCGTAGTTAAATTTCTTTGCTGTTTCGTCTTTTCTGCGTTTTTTTAGCTTGTAGCTTGCGCTAGAAACATTTATTTTTCTCGGTGAAAAATGTTGACTGAAAATATCTTCGCTTGCCAATCTAAAGGTTCGTAAAAAGCCCGAAATAATGATTGGTCCTACGTTTGTGGTTTTTATTAGAAGACACTAATGGTGCTCTCGATATTTTGGTACAGGAACACTGGGACATTCTACATATATGTTTGGTAATACTACCCTTTTATTAATATGGATTCATAATTCAAATATATTTTAATAGATTTTATTTTAATTATAATAAGAATATGTATTATAGATATTTTTACAATATCAATGATGAATAAATTCAACTCTTACAAGATACATTTTAATAAACCATCAATTAGATTGTTTAGAATTTAGGGAATATGTCCTGTACAAATATTGCGTATCTTATAGTTCACGTCGAAGCAGAGAGCATTAAAATATCTTTTACTATTTGAAAAAGTGTCTGTCACTCCAATATCCTATTTTACGCGTCGGTATCACCCTGTGTAACGATAACTATTAAAAACGAAAGGTACGACGAGAAATCTCTCGCGAACGTTGCGAGGATTAAAAAAGAAAAAGTAAGACGAATCCGTAGGGGAGTCACGTGTTTGCGTGGGAGGGCTTCGATTCGAGTTTCGCGGTTAGGTTTAACGCGGACATATGTCAATGTTTGCCTTCCGGCGCACACGTTTTACGCTCATCTGGTTACTTTGCTCGGTCGGACCCTTCTTTTCGTTCGGATGACCATAGATTGACAATCGCGTTGTACCCTTCGCCATTTCGGTTAGCGGGCGTGAGAGGAATGACATGTTAAGGGAGCAGTGATTTCGTGAACACTTTGAACGCGGCATCGCGAAATTTCCCTCGAACCCGATCAATGACAGTTTTTAAAGTGATCAAAGTATAGTCAAAATAATCCATCGGTATTAAAAACTTTCAGTTGGCATTGATTTGTGGTGGAATAATAAAATCCAAATAAATATAACGACGCAAAGTGGTTGTACTTTTATCCACGCGAATCGCCATTCGCACATTTTTTTAATATATCGACTGCACTTTAAATATTATGTTCATATTATTTCTGTCTGTGAGTACTCAAAGTTCATATATTCAAGGTCTTGAATATACTTCGTTTATATCGTTACTACAATTTTCGTATCTCGAAAAAAATTCGTATCTCGAGTATACTTGCAGTACTTTCTCCTACTTCTAAGTGCTCCAAAACCGTGAACTACGAATTCTTAACTAAAGTAAAGAAGATTGTTTTTACATTCTACTCCTCCCTAATACTTCATAACGCAATCTTTCATCTCGTTTTGAGCAACGGGAGTATCTTTGACATTTCTCATAGTACACACAATTCACGCTCCAAATTGTTTGTTACCCGATGATTGTCCCATCCTAAGTTTCAGTTTTCTCCGTGCAAAGCCTGTATATTATGATGTCTTTAAGTGCAATATGAAGTGCATACTGGGAAGTGAAAACAGTTCTGCGTCAGTTCGCCAGACAGACGAGAGAGGCATTGTGTGAACTGGTAAGTTCAGTCGAGTTACGTGAAGAGTCGAACTTTCCTGTCAGCAATGGCTGCGATTCCCTATCCAAGATCAAATATCAAATAAGTTATAACGAACTTGTATTATACTACGCCTCACAAAAACGCAACTACTCTCCTCGACCATAACTTTAAAAGCCAAAGATATAAAAAAATCTCACCAGCGCAAAAACTTGGCAATCTAAATAAATAATACGCACGTATGAGAATAATCATTACAATGAAAAGATTGTAATATATCACGAGGGTCAAGCTTGACAGCGTATGGTCGTGTAACGATCAAAGAACTATCTCTAATTTATCAAACGTTTCAGCGTTTGACAGGACTCGTTATTACGGGGGCAAACTTTTATCTGACTATGGTTCTCAGGTCCTTTGAAAGAGGGAAAACAAAAAGGATTCCAACGGAGCGTAAGGGCAAACAAAATTCCGACCCATCGATCGGCTGGTTTGCGTCTCGAAGCTGCCACAAGTGACGAGTTAGCGAAAGTGCGAAAAGCGAGCAAGGGCCGAGATCAAGCGCCGCTCGTAGACATCCGTAGATCTCGACGAGAGGTGTGAATAGACCGTTCTCGGTAATGAGGAACCTACTGGCTAAGCAGCCAACCATCCACCAGCCCATCTATCTAGCCAACCCCGTGTTTCATCCCCCCATATCCACTCTCCATCCATTCCTATCCCTTAGCGTTCCTTCTCACACCCTCATCCGCCCTCCGGCAGTGGCGTTGCCTCTGCTACCACGGCCACCCTCTTCCACGCCTCAGGTTTGTTCGCATCACAGCCTCCATTTTAACCTCTGTTGGCTGAGCGAGGCCAAACTATGGTCTCCGTTTGCTAAAAGCAGAGAGGAAGCCAGGCAAAGGTGCCTTGACAGAAGAGATTACGGATGCCTGAGTGTATGCTCGAACGTAGAACGGAACAATTTTATCATTGCGCTTATCGATAATTTCATTCGCATGTGTGTAATAAAGGCGAATAGGTAAAGTAAATAAGAAAAACTCCCGCTAATTTCTCATATTCGGAAACTTTAACTTTCTTTAACGTCAGTACTGTTGGAGAACCGTTGTCATCGGCGAAGATACGAGTGAGCTTCGGGTACAATGGAAGACACGAAGTTTTCCTTTTCCGTTATCATCGAGTTCAGTGAGTAGCCGAATAAAATAACCGGAAGACGTTCTCGATGTAGTAGTTTCCATATTTCAAATTCTACGTTAAGTTTTGAGGAACCCTGTTCTTCGCTTGATCGAGTTGTGTTTGGTTTATTGATTCGACGTTCATAAAGTAGTGAAGGTCAAAACTTTGGGTCGACATTCCAGTTTTCCGTTTATCACGGAATTAGTTAAAGCACTGTCTCGGAAATGTTTTATTATTAATCACCAATTATTTTAATTATCATACATATGAAAGTGTCCCTAGAATGATGCTAGTCCGTTAAAAGTTATAAGTGCGGCATTTAGAATAATTCCATATTCCAAATTCCTTATCGAAAATGTTGGTTGCGGTTTAATTAACAAGATATTAACCGAAAACGACAGCGAATCGGAAAAGAACGCGGCAGCGTGTAGTTACCGCGACCATCTCTGATTGGCTCCAGATTTTGATTAATATCTCGTTAACCACGACGCTTCGGATATTTTCGATAAGGAAAAGCCTGTTTGTAATTATTCCGTATCGCCTTTAACACTAGACCTACCGGACCAGTCATTTTGACCAGTTTGAAATTTTCGTTTTAAGCTACCGAAGTTTACCATTTTTAAGCATATACTTTTGAACTATATAAAAATTGGTAAAATTGGTAAAAAAGAAATTGTAGAAATAGGTGTACATTAATCGCCGGTAGTTCTAGTGTTAACGGAGTACCGCTATTTACGGTACACCATGTACATATGATAAGAACAATATACATATAATAGTATAATAATAATAATAATTTTGATTATTACTACTTGACATTTGTCAGCGATAATCGATGATGAGAAATATCAGTATCACGCCTATCCTATTCTCTATATTCCAACGGGAAATCGTCCTTCGGTGCTCGCGAGACATTTCTTTCTTCCCTCTATTCTCGTTTATCCGCCTCGAGTAATTTCCATGATACTTGTTAATTCATGCCGACTGGATTTCGTAGCTCAGGGCGAAACCGAAGAATCGCGGTGGTGCTGGTGGAAAGGTGAAGGAGGGAGCGAAAGAGAACGAGTGAGGGAGAATCGGAGACACGGGAAGGAAGAGATCCCAGAATCCTTCAGTGCGGGGGTTGGATAAGCGCGGAGACAGACTGGAAGTTGAAAGGATTCCGCGGATTAAGACGCGATAACGAGCTTCGCTCACTCTCGAAAAGCCGCCCTTAAGAGGATCACGAACGACGCCGATTCCGTGATTGGCTGATTATCCGGCAAAAGTAATACGGCGGTTTATTGTTTTCCCGATCTGACACTTCAACCTCGGGGGTAAGAGATTCTCCACTCCGGTAACACCCTTCGCGAATATAAGAGACACGAGAGACGCGAGTAGAGAGAGGAATACAAGTAACCGGTATCGCGCGAATATATAGAAAACGATAGCAATTAGATAAATTGTGAGGTAAAAGAGATAATCGAATGCTTTTGATGGTTCGGTGCCTCGAAAGGATTACGAAGTGCTTCGAGAGTTTTTTCCGGAAATCAAATAGATTCTTTGTTTCAGCGTGAATGGCAAATTGTCGGCTAATAAATGCCGGCTAATTGCCGGGCAATACTGGAAATTGGTATTACTAAAAAAATTGCAAGGTAAGAGAGATAATCGAATGCTGTCAAAGATTCGGTGCCACGACAGGATCATGAAATGCTTCGGGAATTTTTCCTGAAATTAAACAAATTCTTTATTTCTGTGCGAATTTTTATTAATCCAAATATTAATATATATTAATTCATCTATATTAATCCAAAATTGCGAGGTAAGAGAGATAGTCAAATGCTGTCAGAGATTCGGTGCCTCGACAGGATTACGAAATGCTTCGAGAGTTTTTCCAGTAATCAAACAGACTCTTTCTAAATTCTTTCTAAATTCTTTCCTTCCGCGTGAATGGTAGATTGCCGGCTAATCTTCGGGTGATATGGAAAATTGATATTACCCGAAAAATGGCGAGGTAAGAGAGATAATCAAATGCTTTCGAAGATTCGGTGCCTCGAAAGGATTACGAAGTGTTTCGAGAGTTTTTCCAGTAATCAAATAGACTCTTTGTTTCCCCGTGAATGGCAAATTGTCGGCTAATTGTTGGCTAATTGCCGGCCGATATAGAAAATTGATATTTCCTCAAATTTCCCCGCCCAGAGTCATGCTTCCCGATGGAAAATGCGATTCGCATCGGATACTGGGCGTTCCTGTTCGCGAGGATTGGCAGGTTAAAGTGGTGGTGGAAAAGGACACCCAATCGAAAGACAATGGACCACAGCCCCCCGAAGGGAGAACTTCGTATACACGTCGCGTCACCTATTATTGCGTTAACAGCTAATCATCTAGGATCCCTTGTTCCGGCGTGTTATGAGATCCAACGAGGGTAAAGCCGAGAAGTTATGCGGGGAAAATAAAGTCGACCTCGCACATATGGAATTTCAAGGAAATTTATCCTTTTCTGTCCTTCTCTCAACCACTCGCTCTTTGAATTCAGAACTCCACGATTCTAAATTTCAGAGATCGAAATATCGCGAGTTTCGAATTGATTTTGTTTACCCCCTTCCTCCTCATCTCTTTTAACCTCGACGCCTTTCCATCTCGAACCAGATGTAGCGATTTCAAAGACACTTACAATCTTGCGGTGTAAAAAATTCCAAATTTCTCTCTCCGAAAATAGAGAAAACCTATAGAGCAGCAAAGAGTGAGAGGCGGGGGGGATTCCAAATCCTCATTTCCTAAGCATAGAAAAAAATAAACAAATGCACATGCGTGAGTACATATTTGCCGTAATAGTAAAAAGGTCTCTCAGACTTGCTAATAATGTTTGTACGGATTTTATGCTTGATACGCCAACGGATGCTTGTCTCGATGCGTTTCGTAAATTCTCTCTCTCTCTCTCTCTCTCTCTCTCATAATTTCTCTATACTCGCGAAGAACGGACCTTCCCCGGTATAACAAACAGTCTTTCGGTCATCTCGGCAGACTTTGAATATTGCGAGTACGTCGCAAGCTGAAAAGACGCTGGCGAGCGTGGAAGGGGATGGGGTGAGAGGGAGGGCCCGCACGATGGGGTGGGACAGATTGTTATACCTAAATAAATCGGGGGATTGTTTGCAGTGGCATCGTTTTACGCATGAGGCCGCGACCGTTCTTTATTCCTTTTTCGATTCTCGAGAGCCGATGCCACTTGAGCGAGCTGGAGTGCAAGTAACTGCGAGCGAAAGGGAAGGAGAGAAAGAAAGGAAGCGAGAGGACGGAGAAGGAGAAAGGAAGGGAGAGAGAGTTAGTCGCGAGTCGGCATTCTCGGTCGGTCGTCGGTCACCCCCGCAGGTTAGCTTTGATCTGTGCCGGCCTCCGGAACTACCCCTGCTACCCCCACACGCCCCACTGTTATTTTATCCACTTGGAGAATGCTTCGAAGAGTCGAAGGTACTCTTACCCGTGCATGCCCTCGTCATCGTAGTCGTCGTTGGTAAAGGAATGACGCCTGTGCAATTGTTTTTCATATTCGCCCTCCCTATACAGGGAGAGAGGGAGAGAGAGAGAGAGAGAGCTCGAGTGGCTTTGTATCACTAGAGCAGAGAGAATCGTTGCGTCCTTTTTTCGGTTTCTGTTTATCAAACGAATTCATTGTCTCGTTAGGGAAAAGTGGTCCATATTCGAGTCAGTGGACCAAAATAGCGCGCGGATCTTTCGGTGGAGGCTGCACAGAGGACATTGCGAGCGGGTGCATCGGCCAACGACAGGATACGCCAACGCTCGTCTCGCTTTCGACTTGTCAAAGGGAAAAATCGTTAGTTCGCAAAGGGAGCGATACCAGCCTCGGATTTTGATTAAAAGAAATTAAAATGATGGAGTACAATAGCAGTGTGACTGTCTGGCTTTTCGAAATTGTACACTTTTTTTTATCTTGTATCCAAAACAAAAGATTCGTGTGTTTGAATGTGAACAGGATGAGAAAACAATGCAGTACTATATTATAATTCTCTGATAGTTCCAAATTTTTAAGTTATCGCATAAATCGTTTTACAAAGCAAACTAAAGTAGTATAAGTTTGTGAAGATCTAGCTTTTTAAAATTATGGTGGAAGCCGTTGATTTACAAAACACAAGACTCAAGTCTGAATCTTGGCAAAAAAGAAAAAGCGGAATACTTGAATTTTCTGATATCTTAGTTTTCCAATTCTCTCGTGCAAACGTTAATTAACAACTCACGTTCGGCATTGTGACGAAAGAAACAGTGTGCTACAATTTCCCGATAATCCAACAATTCCAAATCTCTCAACGTTCTAAATTACACGCGTAACTGCAGGAAGTATTTTTCGAGGTATCTCGATACAGTTTCTTTATCGCACCTGAAACCGGCCCAAGAGACGACAATTAGATGACGCAGTCCGGTGTTGTGTAACCTCGGCTGCCGGATTCTGCATATTCATGGGAGATCAGCGCGCGTTTAGTCGGGGGATACCGGTAAGTTGATCAAAGGCTCGACTGCGATGTCGAGGCCCTCACAGCCCCTGCGAGAACCTTTCGCTCTTTATTACTCAAACAACTCCCGGGCATCCGAAGCTCAACTGTACTTTTCAAATAATGACCCCGTCATATTGTATACCTTTGCATTTTTGCATTAACAACTCCGCAGCTTTCTTTAATGTTTCGAGTTCTTCGCAGGGGTCGGCATTGGTTTTGCTCGAGAGAGGTGAGGACCGGAGAAGCAAGAGGAGAAACGAAAACCACTCTAAGCGAGGTTTCGTTGAATATCGGTTCGATTTTGAACATAAGAAATTCACGAATCACCTATGTATGGTACAGATAAATAAATAACGCTCATTTCTCGTTAAAGTGAAACTGATTCGTGATGTTAAGTATGTGAGGTCGGTGTGCAATAATAAAGTACAACGTAAATAGATCCAATTGAAACAGTATGCAATTGTTAATCAAAATTATTGAAAACAACCTGTACATCACCGATTATTGAATGTTTACATAGTTACGCAGTTAATGTTTGAAACAGAATTCTACATTCGGACATTGTTAATGCAGTTGATGCAGTATAAACTTTATTAAATGCCTTTCATGAACGTTTCCATTAGATCGATTTACGTTACATTTTAGTATTGTATATTTGCATTGCGGTCGTATTTATAGCATGAAAACATTTGCATCGTGGAAGATCAATTCGTTCAGTCCAGTATTGAATGACACCTTGTAGTAGTAACGAGATCATTGTTGCGAGTATTGAAAATTTGTAACTTCGAGTGAATAATTCTTGTGTACAAAAAATGGGAACAAATTAAATTGCAATTCTTGGATCTGACCATCTACGTTCTAACATTTCCATAGGTGATGGAAAAAGTTTCTCAAGAGGGATTTCTGACTAATCGTAAGATTTAAAACTGTATTGTACGCTTTTATGTCTTTACGTACTCGATGTTCCAACGAGTTACTAACTCGTTACTAACTCGTTAGTCGTAGTACTAACATATAAAGCTTCAAGGTGTTTCTTTTAAATATCATAAAGCCTTCTCTGTTTTTAATTTTATATCTATGAACCGTTTATCCAATTAGATTTTTTTATAGACCTTATATTAAGTACGAAGATAATCGTGGAATATTACCTTTCTTACGCCACGAAGATCGCGATATTATTTTCATTTTGTACATTTTTTGTAAAAGTAGACAGTATCACGGAATCACCTGGACTTACCCATCGTCACTACCAGGAACTCAGCAGAGTTTCCCGTAATCCAATTCGTCCTAAACAATACAACAGTCGGACAATTGCATATAAATTATTTTTTCCAACTTCACCGATATCTGGAAACAAATACCAAAACATGTTACATGGAATATGATATTATAAATTCGAACATTATAAATTATAACAAAAGCAACTCAGCGCTCTGCAACATTCGAGGCCTAAGTGACCAATCGCTGACTCGATCACTGAGCGAACCAAAACGACCACTCGAACGTTAAATGTATCGAAACAGTTTCAAATCTCACAGATGGTAACGTTCGTGCAAGTATCACGGCATTACGTTTAATCCCCAGCCATCTTTCAACGAGTTTGACACCGCGGCGTCGTTGAAAATGTGCCGAGCGAAGGAAGAGAGAACGAGATTCTCCTTACATGTCCGTCGATTCTCCAGTGAACGTGAAACCACACGACTGGCACTCGTATTAAAACGAAATTAAACGCACTTTTCTCTCATCGTCGCCGTAGTATCCTCATTGCACGTTTACACGCAGACAGGGAGAAGGAGAAAGACAGGGGGGGAAGAGAGAGAGAGAGAGAGGAGGAAACTCGGGCACACTTGCAAAGAGGTCGCGCAGCGGCACGGCGCCATTTAATTACGCCTTGAAAAGGTTGGTAGGCAGGCAGGTCGGAAGGTCTGTAGGTTGATATAGCAGTAAAGGCCCGAATGTATACCCCCGTCCTTGCGGACTGTACCTCCTGGCTTCGCCCAGTGCAAACATGGATATAAAAGGTTCAAGTTGCCCCTTTGGCGAAAGCCTTCCAGGACTTCCGTCTCTGTGCCCGTCTTTCCGTCGTTTCCGCCGTTTCCGCCGTCGGACTCCAGCGATGCCACCACCCTGAACGCGGCATGCCATCAAATTTGCTCTTCTCTCGTGACGTCGAGAGATTACAGTTACCATCCTGCAAAGCCACACCGCCCATCATTCTAATTGAACCCCTTTCCCTGTTCTTCGTCTCTTTTCCTTGCCGATCCACCCCCGGTCGTTCCTCCCTCCTTCACCGAGTACAGAGGGGCAGCGTTTCCTCTAAATATGTAAATATCTTACTCGCATCGCAATTTTCCCTCTTACTCGACAGTTTCTATATTTCTCTGTGTTTATTATGACGCGCGCGAAGCCGCAATTAGTTTCGAGTTCAAGTGTTACCTTCCTCGTGTCACCTACCTTTTCTTCCTGCCGAATGGATTTTGTATTTTTGCGGGAGCGCGACGCTGATTTACTTTCGCGTGGCGAGTGCAGCGAATGCATGGTTATATTTATTAAACTGTTCGATCAGCGCGGTGCACCGAATTATAAAGCATGATATATACTGGACGAATTTTTTCGCCAAGTCGTTGACGAGTATATCGTTGGCGAAAGAGCGAGTGAGTTTGAAGCATCTTCAGTTTCGCTCGGTCAACCAATAGCGAGTAAACTCGCTCATTCATTGACATTAGACGTGTTTATTCGCAGAGAGAGAATTCGCTTGGCGAATAGGAAGCAAACTCACTTTGCGTAAATCACGCTCAAGTCGTAGCACCGAGTGAGAGTGTCGTAAACGGTACGCTTGGAGTCCAACGGACCTCACGAGATTGCTTCGTCTGTAATTTCATGTCAATCGTTGGAAAATCGATCGACCAACTTATTTTCGAAACGTCTTTAATCGTATAAATATGAATTCCAGAATATCACGATTTTCCTGTAGCTACTTGAAATTTGTATTACGGCTGTAATACGTCCCAGGTATTAATCGATAAGATAAATAACTTGATAATGTGTGTCAAGAATCGCGGTGTTAAATACAAACCTATCAAAATAGAAAATACAAATTTAATGATTGGGACATTTCAAAAAAGAAACATCGCATAAAACATCTGTCTGTACGTTGAAGGAACGCTCTGATTATTATATTTTAAGATATTATATAAATTATATTATAATTTAGGATACCTACAAAGAGCTTTTTAACATGTACTATAAGTTTCTTCAAAATTGAGTTTAAGACACTCGTATAATAAAGAAAACCAGCGGGTTAAAGGCATGGAGACCACATAAAAGGTGATAAGAAACTAGAGCTGTCAAAATAATCTCATACGAAATCAATATAGCGTAAATAACAAAACCGGAACGTTAATCGTTCAAATCATACCACTGAATATAAATTTCGGTTATGATGAAAATGCTGATTATCTAAAGCAGAAAGCATTAAAAATGCAAATGCATAAGCCAAGTACAAGTACGAGTTTCTCTATAAAAATTAAAGGTCGATAATCAGAAAGAGTGTGTCAGATGGGGATGAGAGGGGGTGAGAGGATCAGAAAGAGTGAGGACGTGTGTGGGAGGGGCAAAAAGTTGAAAAAAACCCGAGCGATGTGGTCAAAATAACTACAGAGAGCATAAAAACCAACATATATTACAACGTCACAGAGACGGAGAAGACGATGTTTCTTAGTAAAAATTGCCATTTTTGAGAATCCATATCCCGAGATTGGCGGGACCATTTTGATCAAATCATACCTCATTTACTCATCTCGGCATGGCGTCTCCGAAGGATGTTACTTTTTTTTTATTAATTTTTTAATGTGGTTTGACCTCGAAAACTCCCCTTTGTTCTTTCCCGAAAAGATACAAGGCCTAGTCTCGCGTACTTGTACTTGGCCCGAGACAAGACTTTGTTCCTTGCTTGATAAATAAAATATAGGACACGCGTAACATGTATCACAGAATAAAGAACATTGATAGATAAAATAAAAGAATGTTTGAGTATGTCGCGAGGCTTGTTGTCCCGCTATGGTCTCGACCGATATGTATACGTATACTGTACCAATTTCATGTATACATACGTACGTGTATTCGCCATGTGTACATATATATGTACAAAGTACCGAACAGGGACATACGTATCTCAATATTCTTGAGCCAGAACTGGAGATTCTCCATATCACTTGGGCGAGCAGAAGTACAAAATTATATCAATTTATATCGATATCCCGACAGACGGCAGTATCTCGAGCACATGCAAGCTTATACACAGACAGTTATACGTAGTATACAGGGTGAGCCACCAGAGCCGGAAAACTCGAATATTTGCATTGAATTTAAAGATACAGCGGAAATCTGCATGACATTATTACTAATACGTAATATAACGTACTAATTGTTTTATTCCTAACATAATAAGAACGTAGGGCATCGTTCTTTCGAGGGATGACATGGCAAAGAAAAACTGTTCTTGGTCATTTTTTTCAGAGTTGTTCACTCTTCAAGTGCGTATGACGAGTTACGTTGTCACCACAAAAATGTCCTACGGTGTGTAAAACGAGATAAATCGTCCTGGAACTTTGAAAGTAACGCGCATAGATTTAAACGCGATACAACGTTTATTTACGGTGGGCCTTGACGAGTTAACTCGTCACAATGAATATCCCGCAACGCGCTTAGAATGTCCTTTTGGCAGGTAAGCTCTGCAATTTAAAGATTAAGATCATAGATGTATTTAAAATACAACTGCACGTATACATTTAACCACTGTAGTGTCATCTATAGCATACATGGGATAGAAATATACTTCTTCTAAACAACTCTAGAACTCAGATAACGAGCTTGGAAGAACAATTGTATCTTTATCGTGTTTGCTCGTCGAGAGAATCTAATTTATGTTGTATGCATTTTCACGTTGCTGTCGCCCTAATACCGACGTTCGGATGTTCCGTTTCTGATTGACCGCCCTATATACGCGAACATGGATTTTTATATTTTATACGAACGCATACCTAACTTCCTGAATCATAATGACATACCGTTTATTTCAGGCGAATTTTCCAACGTAATTTTCCAACGTAAATCTAATACCGATGCTCGGATGTTCCGTTTTTGATGGTCCGCCCTGTATACACGACACGGATTTTTATACGAACGCATACCTAACTTCCTGTATCATAATGGCATACCGTATATTTCAGGCGAATTTTCGTCCAACGCGTAAGGTCGAGGATGAATTGAATGGAAAATGTGATTTCGTTGCACGTGAAGTGGAAGACATTCAACGTTTCTATACCCATAGGCCCATTTAGAAGAGATCCTGGCATTATGGGATTATCATTACGTGTACCAGATATGTCTATTATGAGGCGTGTACGGTCACGATCGTAGTGCATGGCATTCAAAGAATATCGGTTAAGGCGATTACCTTCGAGTCTACCTCTACACGATGTTATTCCTTGTTACGTGAATTCTAGAAAATGCGGGAAATGCTTTCATAAATATCGGTAATATTATAATATTTATGAGTACCACGTCATTAATAATCATTTTCACCAGTGTTACGTAGAATCTAAGTTTGTTGCCAAACTGTTCGTAAGTACCGACTTTAGTTTTCAATAATAACCTCGAATACCGATTTATATTGAACAGTTCGGTTGTGAAGTTATCGCATTTTTAAAATCCATCCAACGCAAAGTATTGTTTACTAAAGGATAAGTTTAAACTTGATTGGTGGAAATATCCGTAAATATAATTTTATAATTATAAGTATTACATAAGAATATGTGTAGATTGAAAGCATTTTCATGAGATGTACTATCCGCAGCAATGTTTAGAACTATTCAGGGTTAGTTTCTTAATTTGGTTGTTACCTCGTTCAGGTGCACATGTATTCCGTACAACAAAGAATTTTTCCTTATGCTTTCATCCTTTATGAAGGAACGTTGTGCGTTCTCAATGATATTTCTTATTGATGTGTAATAATAGTTAAAATATTAATTGGTATTATTCATTTTTTCTAGTACTTACACATCCTTGATATGTTACAGTGGAGACCAGATCCGAACTGGTTCGACTCTCCGAAGGGTTAAACAGCAAGAAGTTCGAAACTTTATCCATCACTCGCGGGAGATTAGACTGCCATCTACAAGTTACGAGGGTTCGTAAACTCAGCATAATTCGTCAAAATGGGGGTGAGGCTCTGTCGGTAATTCATGACGTTGGCACCTAGTTTACCCACGGATGAGTTACAAAAAAATCTGCATCACAAATCGCAAAGAAGGGATAGTAGGGAACAGACATATACGAACACAGAGCAGATATAGGATAGGCTGGGCATACTATACAATTTTCCGTAACGATTTTGGATTCTTCAGAGTCCTGTTACCATTTTACAGTCAATCTCGCCTTTACCGATGGGACCACAAATTTATTTGAACTGTTTCGCAATCAGCGCAGACTCTACACTCTATGGTTTATCGTTACGTCAACGAGAGAGAACGATAGTATAACTGGCTTGAAAATTGGATTTATAAATTTGTGGGCAGATGTGTTGCAACTGCAATTAATTTCATGTTCCATGCAACTTTATACCTTCGTGGCACTTATTATGCCAATTGCGGGATTATTGGAATGAGCATGTTCTTTGGTAATTCGGTGGTTTTTAAATGTTGTTTAAATTTATCATATCTCGTGTATAATATACATATATAACAGCCTGGTGTATTTTTAACAAGGTATTAAGATTTTGTTTTTATTTAAGGGGAATCAGTACATCTCGAGCAACCCCGAGTTGACCGACTCGCCGGTGCGTGTCGAATTTATGAAGTTCAGGTATACTGTTCCGGTAAAAAGTGCCACCGAAAATTTACTTACCACGCCACCTCTGAAATGAACGTGAAATCTTCCTCAATTTCACGCCACCTTTGAAATGAACATAAAAGTTTCCTCATTTTCGGAAATTGTAGTGTATCGTTTCGTATTCTACATCTTATTTCTAAATAAAACAACATTTCGCTCTACAGAAGGTCTTAAATGAAAGATAAAAGATCACTCTATAATAGCGCACTTTCACTGCAAACTGTCACCTGTCACTTTCGCGATCACGACGAGATTTCATCATGGCCGCCCATCAGGTGGTCGTCGCACAATTCTGAGCTATTTTTCCAGTTCTGGACGTTGTTCGGACAAGATCGATACTTTCCCGGAAACTGTAGACTTTTATCTTTCGTTTAAGACCTTTTCCAGGGCAAATCGTTGTTTCATTTAGCCTCCAGTTGGAATCTACGATTTGGTATGATTTCACTGCGACTCTCATTTTTTCTTACGGAGTTTGCCGCTCTCTCTCTCTCTCTCTCTTCCAGACATAGTACGGACGTAAAGCCCGTTTATAAACTTACTAAAGTGGTACTGCTTCCCCATAACGCTATAGATCGACGATCTGGCACAATTTTTCACGGTATTTTTAATGTTTCAAGAAGCAATTAGACGAAACAATGACCGCGCTTACATAATTACAATACATATATTTATGTATATAATTCGTCAAAATGATAAAATATGATATTACTATGAACCGGATGAAATATGAATGGATCCAAAATTGATGTAAATTTGGGTTTGACTTTAGATTTGATATAACATTTTTTAAAGTATGATCAATTTTGTTTAATTTTTTATGCACCTCGTGGTGCAGGAAAAGCTGAAAAGATTAATATTCTCTGAAACGGTGAGGAGTTGGCAGAAATTGAGCAGAGTAGATATAATTCAGGATATGCAAGTCGGAATCGAAATTTCGGTGAAAAAATAGTAATAGCAGATTTCTAAGACGAAATCAAATAAGGATTGTTATTTATTAAAAAAGCACGATGTTTATGTATATATATGGTCGATTCCACGCCAAATCGCACACTTAAATTCTTCGAAATTCTGATTTTGAGATATGTTATAGAGGGAGGTGAGACAAGCCATCCGAATTTTGTTTCGATTGTTTATTTTGACTTTCGAGGAGTTATGAGACTGAAAAATTGGGACACTTTTTCTTCAAACATTTCTAGGCGAGGACTGCTTTGCTGTAGAATAATCTGCTTTTTTAAGTTCGATTCAGAAAAGATTGTAGTTTAACGAAAATTTTCACCCCAGTTTAAAAAGTTTATTTTTCTACGCATAATTCATAAAAATAAAAAATAATCGTTAATTTGACTGTCAGGAACATCACCAAAAATTATGAAAAAATTATATCCTTGTAACGCGTTTAAAGACGAACAGTTTTAAAAAAGCAGTTTTTTCGGTGATTGCTTCTTCAGGTGTCTTGTCTTTTGCCGAAAAGAGACACTTTATCTCAACGATACCGTCGCTTCCGATTAATCCGTCTGGAGAAGCGCCTAAGTATGATATATCTTTGTCGATGAATAAGCCGCACTTTTGTATGGGGATTCACAGTTTTTCTTCCAATGCCTAGAGGATGTTTCGATAAGCGCGGTATTCTTGTGCTAATTATTTATTAACATTCAGGCGTGCAATTCCCGTGATCGGGTTGTCCCATTCCGCCCCGGCGGATCTACGCGGTATACATATGTACATATGGTAATACACAATCTACCGAACTGTAGCAGGCAAATGCATTATAACAATATGTCAATGGATTCGGAAAAAGTTTTCTTTCTTTTATGTTTTATTAAAAATCTCCGAATTTGTGAAATAAAAAAACAAACTTTTTTTTATAAGAAAATGGTTTTTTTAAATTTTACAAACATTTTCAAATTATGTGTAAAAAACTATGAAACTTTTTCCCTAGGAATTTTCTTCTATGTGCGACATTTACCAAGATATAGCACTGGCGTGTTCAAACTTTGGAGGGTGGCTTCGCCCCTTAAACGTGGATCTCACCCGATATACAAAAATACGTGTCGTTTATTTCTTCGTGGTTAATAAGCCTACCAAATTTCATTAAAATCGGTCGCGGACACCCGGATATATTCCCTTGTGAGGGGGACCAAGATAGAGCTAGTAACGTCTCCGTGTACGGAGGGAGACGCGGCTAGTACAGGTTATTGTGCGAGGGAGGAAGAATGAGAGACAGCGGCAAAGAGCGGGAGAAAGTGAGGAGGGGATCTGCTCCGTTCTCTCTCACTCCGTGCGCTAGTCCGTGCCGAATGCCCTGGCGCACATTACAGCAAAACAAAAGAATTTTTTACACATTTCACGCATAACCACTCACTTCAAATTTTCGTAATACTGAATTTGAGATATGTGGTAGAGGAAGGTGGGATAAATCAACTAAATTTTTTGGGGATTGTTTATTTCGATTTTCGAGAAGGTGGGAGACTTTGAACAATTGGGACACTTTTTCTTGTAACGTTTCTAACCGCGGATCCGTTTGCCGTAGAGAGATTTGCTTCTTTAAGTTCGATTTAGAAAGTACTGTAATCTAACTAGAATTTTCAGTCCCGTGCAACAAGTTTACTTTTCAATCGCATAATTCGTCAAAATAAAAAAGAATCGACAATTTAAATGTCAGGGAGCAGAAAAGATTATGACGAATTATATACTTCTGGAGCCCTTCAAGACAAACCTTTTGCAAAAAGGAACAGGATTGTACATTGAATAATCTTGGAGTGATTCGGGTGACTTATTACACCACCCTATACAACATATCTCAAATTCAGAATTACAAACATTTGAAGTGGGTGGTTATGCGTGGAATAGACTCATAATAATATAAAGTAATATAAAAAAAATTAAAATTAAATAAACATTTTAAAATTTAGGGGCGTACATAGGATTATAAAAATATCGCGCCGATGAAAACGTTGCCAGTGAAATCGGGGTAACTTATTAATTTTCTACCTATAGACCGTTTTCTTTCTTTCCTTCGCTTTGTCTCCCTCGCACTTTATTGGGACTCGCCGACGAGATTTTGTCCTAACTCTCCGCAAGAGCTTCGATAGGCCGCGAGCACGACGGAACGAGGGGCGGATAGAGAGGGACGTAGGTATATTGTGGAAGACTGAGCGAGAAACGAAGGGAAAGAAAGGGATGGTAAGGATAACTCCCCGTCAAGATCACGCAGTGGCAATGGAAAACTTGTGGACAAAATTTCTATTCAACATCACGTATAAGTATGCAACAACTAGATCTTGTATCTGTTCAGAAAACTGTAGTATCTTTTATCTTTGTCGTGCCATAGAATGAAAATTTTACATTAAAACAAAATAATTTTTCGGAATGCAATTGTTAACCGTCTTACGCTTTTAATTGAGACATTTACTTTATAAATTGAGCCCGTGATCGGTTAAGCCTCAAATTTGACGGGGCCAAATGCTTTGTCCTCCTTCCAGTTTTTGTTTTCACAGCACACTTCTATTTCTCACTTTCCATGCAATATTCTTATTAATTGTTCGTAATTTCGGTGCTGCACCTGAAACACACAGAAAACATCGCGCACACGAACACACCTGGGCAGAACGAAACTCGAATGCAGAAAACGCAATAACACTTTTTTACTGCAATTCGAATATCGTCCTGTCGCAGGAAAAGAAAGAACGGAACTCATCGTAACTAGTAAAAGTAGGCAAGGATCTTCTCTCCTTCCATCGCTCCGTCGCGATCACACATGGCCCACACATACACACACACGCGAGAGCCAGCAGCACGTCAGTGTTGGTGGGTCTTGGCTACACTGTAAGATAGATATACATAGTTCAATGGCAATTGATTGAACAAATAATTATTTAACTTCATTATTTAATTTCAATGCGGTTGTATTAGATATACTCCGTTTGGATACTTCTATCGATAAGTCGCTTAAAAAAAAATATTCAAACGAAGAATTAAAAGCGTTTCATCGATAGAGGTATCCAATCGGAGTATATCTAATACAGCCGCATTGAAATCACGTAATGAAATTAAATAATTATTTATTCGATTAATTGCCATTGAACTAACAAGGAGAGGCCAAACCCTTCGGCCAACCGATTTCGACCGTGACGGAGTCAAGGAAGGAAAGAATGGGACACACGCAGCAAAAATCCGACAAAGACATCGAATTATTAATTTCAGTTGTCAGGCGAATGGTGCGAAGGGACAGTTCCGCGAATTTTAGGATTATATCCTTCCATGCACGAAGGTCCTTCAATCAATGGGTCTTTACGACCCATCGCCGTTCCGGGCTGCAGCTTTTTCGGTTTATGATTTAATTGCCAGTATGAACCCAACCTTGGCGCATCTAGAATTAGATATTTTGTAGGACATTTGCTGCTAAATAAAAACATACAAAATATGTGAAATCAAGAAGTTTGAGCAAGTACAAATAACTTACTTTCAACTCAATAAAACAGCTATTGATATTATATTCAATTCAATTACCTAAATTTCTAAATGTCTTTAATTAATAAATGTCCTTACTACCGTATTAAATGTACTTGGTGGCCCGCTTTTTATGAAGCTTGATGTAATAGAAAGAGTGATATAATGGAAGACGTGTGGGGGAGGATCAAAAGTTAGAAAAGCCCAAGCGAGAAAATCAAATAGTGTATGGGTGGGGTATCGTCCCTTTTTGAAAATTGAGAACGTCTTCGAGAATATATGGAGATAAACCTAGTAAGATGGTGACAAAAAATAAATTTTAATCCACCCGGTGACGGAGACAGGGGCGTGGACGGTATACCTGGGGAGTACCGATACCCGGACCTAAATTTCACCAACCCGAGTGACTCTGGCGGCCAGATGTTTTATTGCTTATACCGCTTACTTAGCGCTGTCAAATAGGTCGCTATTGTCTCGTGGGGCATTGTTAAATATTATTAACTGCGTTAAAGAGACAGAGAAGATGACGTTTCTTACAAAAAAAACTACAATTTTTGAGATCACATATCTCGCGATTGGCTGGACCAATTTTGATAAAATCGTACCCAAATTAGTCATTTAGACGCGGCCTTTCCAACTGCCACTGCACTTAAAAAAAATGCGTTTTTTAATCCAGTTTGACCACCTCGAAAAACCCCGTTTGTTCTTTCCGGAAAACATACAAGGTCCAGTCTCGCGTACTTGTATTTGGCCTGAGACAATATCTTGATGTAGAATACTTGCCGATGTTGTCAGCAATTTATACACTTTTTCAAAATGAAAAGCGTTCTTTTATTGCGCCGCAATACAACAACGCGCAATTGGGACTTATTCCATTTCGAATATATTATGTCAGCTGAATGATTAAAAAATATTTCGAAACTGCCTCGATACACTTTCCGGAGTATATATGCGTAACATCCATATAGCAACATGCTGTAGAAAAATGCTACATCATTTTTGCAGACAAGCAAGGAAATGTATAAAAAAATAAAAAAATAATAACGAAATAACAAATGTTTTCAAATCAGATTATTCGAGCCGACCAAGTTTCTACGTTTCACTAAAACTGTCCCCTGATTCTCTATTCATTGTATCGGACTCCTATTCATTGCCTGCAATTACGACATCTGTTTTTTGTCATCACTTCAACCCGCCGGTCCGTCAATACAATAGCCTGAAAAATGCTCGAACTTGGAGGCAAACATCACGTGGCCACCAAATGCGTACCCAACCATTTGAAGATTCAGCGTAATAAAAAGAAGACCCAAAGTAAACATTTTTCTGTGGTGACGAGCATTGCAGTCCAAAATGCAAATAAAAGATTAAAATATTATTCGCACATCGTCTTGACGATCACACATGTGTATATGTATCATAACGCCAAATGAATTTATATATAGCTACCGAATTTTTTTATTAACGAAAATGTGCGTTCGAAATGTTAACTACACCAGTACGTTTGCCTGTTGGTATTTCTTATCTGTTCACCGTTTTGTTCCTCCCTCTTCTTTCTCAGTCGCGGCGCCGCACGTTGCAGTGTCGCGGTAGGGTCTAGGACACCTCGCCGCCGGGGACAGCTCGCCGCCAAAATTAATACAGCGTGAATTGCACGTTGGCCGTATGACCTTAACGCCCGAATGTTAATACATAAATGGCACAGAAATACCGCGCTTATTGAAACATCCATTCGGATAAATTGCGAATAACATTTTATGTTTTTAGAAAAATCGGAATGTCTATGCAGAAAGTCATTTGGTTTATACATAGTTATGTAATATCTTCTTTATCATTAGGTTTACATTTCTTACAATTTATGTGTTGGTAGAATGATATTATATAATATCTCGCTTTATTTATTTATAGTCGATCCACGCCAAATCGCATAAACGAATTCGAGGCTAAACAATTTTTAAGAAGTTCAAGTGGCTCTTTCCTCCTTAACATATGTATATGTTATATAGATATATCTCAAAATCAGAATTTTGAATATTTTAAATATGCGATTTGGCGTGGATCGACCATATATAAATAAAGCGAAATATTATATAATATCATTATACCAACACATCAATTGTAAGAAATATAAACCTAATGATAAAGAAGATATTACTTAACTATGTATAAATCAAATGACTTTCTGCATAGACATTTCAATTTTCCTAAAAACATAAATTTGGTATTCGCAATTTATCCGAAAGGATGTTTCAATAAGCGCGGTATTTCTGTGCCAATTATGCATTAACATTCGGGCGTTAAGGTGATACCTTCTAAAATTCTATCGGTCTCTAAGCGCGCGGCAAAGGCGATTCAGTCAATCGCTCGCGAGCAGTTGTGACGTTTCTCGTGTACCAAATCCGCTCGCGCGGCAAAGCGACGCAATGAATAACGGAAAGTGTCGGGTATTAATACAATTACATGGCGCAAAAGATTTCTTGTGAAACTCCGCTTTACCACAACATATCTTTGAGGGGAGATGCGTGGAAAGAAATTAGTTCAATAATGAACTTTCCTGTCCCCGAATTAAAGAAGAAAATGAATTAATGATTTTATCTGCTGAAACTCTATAATTGTCATTCTTGTAAAATTTTTTAACGTTTCGTGAATGGCTTCAAATCTCGTTCCTAAGTCGTTCCACACCATATACTGCATTCGATTAAAGTACAATTTCTTTATCCACCAACGCACTTTCCATTTAGATTTCTTTTGAATCATATATACAATGTATCAAAATTTAAGCGGCAGTTGCCCATGCACGTGAAACGTCTATTTTTGATTCGCGAAAAAATATTGAACGTCTCTGCTCGCTGCTGGAGTTGGATCGCTTGCGGCGCTTTAATAAAAGGTTGATGACTAAAAATGGCCCGCGCGGCAAACCGCTCGTTTGTCGGCCGAGCGAATGTTTGAAGGTGTGCCGCGCGTAGTTGATACTTAACTGTTGACGCGGCTTAACTGTTGAGTGAGGGGGTAGTCGCACTATGTTATGAAATGCGAAGATGAGACTGAGACAGAAACGAAATGAAACAGAAATTGTACGGGTTATTTAGTTAGTAAAAAGAGAGACAGTTTATGTAGCACATATTATATGTTATGTTGAAAAAGCAAAAATTTTACTTCGATTACGAGGTGTAACCTTGTTTGTCAAATTGTTTATCGTACAGTAATATACAAATACAAATTAATCATTTTTGCAGTATGCACTAGTCATGTGAAAAAGCACAACTTCATTTGACAACCGCAAATGCGTTTGATATAATCAAATGCAACATTTGTAAATAACAGGGGCGTTCACGGGACTGTTATTCCATGGAAAACATAAGAGGCATTATAATGCATCGAATCCGGGCGATATTTATGATTCGGTACTGCGTACATGTGTGTGTATTTAGATGAGCCTGGAAAATTGTGCGTGAGTTCCACAGCGAAGTCCTAGCAGACCCCGCAATGACTTCGTGGGCCAAGAAGCATCGCCCCCATCAATCACCCAATCATAGTCCCTCGCGTATCCCTTCAAATAGGGAAAAGTATGAAGGGGGTGTGGCGGCATTCGTCATTTAGCAAAACCCGAACATCGGTGAACCAATCAGAGTCGCTCGCGTACCCCTTCAAATTCGGAAAAGTGTGGGGGGGGGTGCGTTGGCCTTCGTTCTGTTTAGTAAAACTCGAAATCTCATTCGTAAGAAAACCTGAATCGTTGACGCATCGTAAGTACATCCTTGGATAATTTTTGAAATACGTTAAGATTGTGGTGGTTATGTTTTAGCTTGGTTCTTATTACGGCTTGATGTAATTTTTATTTCGTTGTTTTTAGATCTAATTGAAAAGGAAATAAATAGAAAAATGAGCACCAAGATGACAGAACGTAAGTACCCCACATTATACAAAGTGTCTGAGATAAGTTTCAAAATATTACAAGTGCAACGTGAAATACAGTGTATCGCGCATTGGACATTGCATTCACAACTAATTGTAATCGTTCTTTTCATTCTTTACAGATTCCGTAAAGACATTTACAGAAGTTGTGGCGGCACCACCGGAGGTAGCACCACCAGCGGCAGCTTCACCACTAGCGGCAGTTTCACCACCAGCGGCAGCTTCACCACCAGCGGCAGCTTCACCACCGGTGGCAACGACGACGGAACCACCGGCGACGACCGTAGGAATGCCCCCGTACCCGGAAAACGTAAGTACTCTATCTGTATAGAAAAAAGTAACAACGTTGTTTGTACTCTATATCGAATTAATAGTCCAGTCAAATGGTGTTCAAAACGGGTTTGAAGTGGAAAATTCTGATGTAATTGTTTTATGGGTAACCTACTTTATGTTTTTTGGGGCGCTGAACACGAATCTGAGATCATCGATCAAAATTTTTCTCGGCAAATATGAGAAATCATAAAAAATGTTCAAATTTTTGTTTTTTTGGGGGGGTATTTGGCTTATTACTTGAAAAATAAGGATTTAACGGAAAATGTACTTCTATATAAAAATAGAGTGGAGAAAATGACCTGCAATTCACGTCTTTATAATTTCTTGTGCGACATACGGTTTCTTGCCAGGGGGGCGGGCAAACTGGGCAACAAAATTAACGCAACGAGAATTTACGTAAACATTTTTCCCAACTTCAAATAAATATAGCTCCGCGTAAAATTGTAATAACTGATTGATTTGTTTTCGTTTTAAAGAGTGAAGTCTGTACTTTAAGGGACCATCGTTAAATTTTGCATGCCGTTACCGCCAATATTAGAACAAAAATGCATAGGTGACCTTGATAAAGCCATAACATGGCGAACAAAAATCGTACAGACTTCATTTTTGTTTTAATTTGCAGAGAAAGTCCATATTTTACGATGATTGCGATGATAGTCACGAGAAAAATTCACTCTATCTCGTAGAATGCGGCAAATTATGCAATTTTTTGGAGGCGTAATTTGTCCTTACTTTTGTCTGAACGATGATGGAGGTAGGCTAAATTCAAAATCTAACGACAAACACGAGAAAAAATCAATCAGTTATTACAATTGTACGCGGAGTTATACCTACTTATTTGAAGTTGGGAAAATTTTTGACGTAAATTCTCGTTGCGTTAATTTTGTTGCCTAGTTTGCCCGCCCTTTTGCGCGAAAACCGTATGTCGCACAAAAAATGATAAAAACGTGAATTGTAGGTCATTTTCTCTACTCTATTTTTATATAGAAGTACATTTTCCGTTAAATCCTTACTTTTCAAGTAATAAGCCAAAACCCCCCCCCCCCCCCCAAAAAAAAAAAACATTTTTAACATTTTTGATGATTTCTCATATTTAGCGAGTAAAATTTTGTTCGACGACCTCATGTTCGTGTTCAGCACCCCAAAAAACATAAAGTAAGCTACTAAAAACAGTTATACCCGAACTTTCCACTTCAAGCTACCATTTGACTGGACTATAAATACGAATCGGAAATTCGACAATTCAAGAAAACCAACGTCAGGACTGATTCTTTCAAGACGCTCGAAACAATTCGCCCTGTTGAACTTCTTCGAATTTTGAAATAATACAAAAAATTAATATAAAAAAATGTTATTGATAGATTGGTATATACATTTATATGATTTTACAGATGAACGCAAGATTTGGTCTGTTCCGGTGGAATAATCGCGGGTACAACGGCGCAAGAGGCGGCCGTGGTGGCGGCCGTTGTGGCAGCCGTGGTGTCATCCGCGGTGGCAGCCGTGGTGTCATCCGCGGTGGCAGGCGCGGTGGTGGCTGCGCATATGGTCGCGGATTTGACGTCAGAGGCGGCCGCGAAGTAAACAACTATTATATTAAAGTGTATCAATCGTAATTTTAAATAGTATTAATGTTAGATAATAGTACACTTAGTTTTAGAGTTTAGTTCGTGTAATCCGTAATTTTAAATAGTATTAATGTTAGACAATAGTACACTTAGTTTTAGAGTTTAGTTCGTGTAATCCGTAATTTTAAATAGTATTAATGTTAGGCAATAGTACACTTAGTTTTAGAGTTTAGTTCGTGTAATCCGACCGAGTAGAGAGGAGTGATTTATCTCATTAGGTTGGATGAATAATAAGGTTTTTAGTCGTGACAATGCCGTGGTCGGGTGAACAACGCGGTTTCGTTATCGAAGCATTTTTCAAAAACGCTGAATCCGTGATTGCAACGCAAGGGGCATTTCGTACTTGCTTCGGTTTGACTTCGAATGATAGTGTTCCTGAACAGAAAATGATTTTCACATGAGTCGAAAATGCGAGTGCCAAATTCCCCCTGCGTCGCAATCACGGATTCAGCGTTTTTTAAAAATGCTTCGATAACGAAACCGCGTAGTTCACCCGACCACGGCATTGTCACGACTAAAAACCTTATTAGTCACCGAACCTATTGAGGCAAATCACTCCTCTCTACTCATTTTGTGGCAATCCGTTATGCCACACCCTGTATTATTACATTTGCTTTTAGTATTTAGATATTTATTGAATAAATTTTTTATATAATATATATATAATAATGTGTAAAAAATGGTCTATGACTCCAGCCCGACCTTATCCCCTTCCAACCTGGGTTGCGAGATTCATTTCCTGCTTTCATTGGCCAGTTAAATTAGCATTTTACTTCGGGAAAAATAGTACCGAGCTCAATTTTTTCATACACCTTTATAACGTCGTTATAAACAACGTGTTAAAATTCCGATATCATGTTTGCTTAAAAAGTTTTCGAGGTATAAACCGTATAAACTGTTTGGCAGCGGATATATCTTAGGAAAACGATTTATATCATGAAAATGAACAAGAAGAAGATGAAGAAATAGTAGAGCTGCTGTTATACGAAGAGTAACCAGAAGACGATATTATTGATTAATAATTAAATTTCATTTTTATATACTCGTACTTTTGAGAGGTTAACAAGCCATAAACCCCAAGAACGGTTACTTGTACATAATAACGAAACCACTAATTTTATAGGAAATTCTCTCCTCTACAATTTTTTATTGAAACTTTTTATCATACGACCATGAACGACCGAGATATTTACGAAAAGGTCCCCTGCTTTTAATAGAATAATCATATTTTCGCGATACTAGGTACATTACAGGCCGTATAGTGCAAAAACGACGACTCGTACATAAAAAGATCATAAAACTTTTCTTGTAGATAATTATCTCCTCTATCATTTTCGTCTGAAAATTTTTATCGTAAAACCAATAGGAAGAAAGATATTTAAGAAAAAGTCATTTTTTTACCTTTGACCACGAATAACTGTTTAAGCGCACATGATATCGATAAGAACTTTTGACACGTTGCTTATAACGACGTTATAAAGATGAATGCAAAAATAAGGTTTGGTACTATCTATTCCGAGCTAAGTCTGTATAAAGTGACCCGTGCGAAAAATGCTCTGTCGCTTCAACCTGCCCCTGCCCTCGCCTATTCTGGGTCGCCAGATTCATTTCCAGCTTAAATTCCTAGCGATCGGCCGATCGGGAATCGCTCAGGCCTCCGCGCCATGGTCCAACCGTTGTATAGATCGAAGAAATAGCTCGAGTTCACTCGGGCCAACTCGGGCTAACTCGAGCTCCGAGCCACGCGGAAATATTACAGGGATCTGTAATTTCATTAAAATCTTGCGTACGCTTCCAAATAGAGCTATTTTTGATCCACGATCACTGTATAGATATAGACCAAAAAAGTCAAAGACCTGTTTTCATTTCGCCGTGCGTTACCAATTTTTAAAAATAATTCACGAATTTACGGTTTCGCAGGCATAGGATGTCGGTAATTTTCAGTATCATAAGAAGTAAGCGATAGCTAGCGGTAGCCAGCGATAGCACTGCAAGCGGAGAATTCCGTAACGAAAAAGCGAGAAAATCGGAGTGGCATCGTAGATTCAAACTAGAGTCTAAATAAAACAACGTTTCGCCTTGGAAAAGGTCTTAAACGAAAGATAAAATTCTACAGATTCCGGGAAAGTATCGATCTCGTCCGGACAACGTCCGGAACTGGAGAAATAGCTTACCTGATGGGCGGCCATGATGAAATCTCGTCGTGATCGCAAAAGTGACAGGTTCAAGTTTGCAGTGAAATTACGCTATTATAGAGTAAGTGAATCGCTGGATTTCAGACTTTCCCGGAGTTCGTAGACCTTTATCTTTCGTTTAAGACCCTTTTCAGTGCGAGATGTTGTTTCATTTAGCCTCCAGTTGGAATCTACGAAAAGTGAATTTTTCATCATGATTCTATAGCCTGTTCTTTTGATTTTCGTCCAGAAAATTTTTGTCAAATTCTCTCGCCTTTTTTTAACGGAATTATCCGCTTGGCGCGCTATCGTTTACGTCTTACGATCTTGAAATATACAGATATCTTACACCCGGCACAACGCTAAATTGTATAATTATTTTACAAAATTTTGACCGTATCACAAAAAGAAGAGGAATACTAAGTTATTCGTCTATATACTAATCGCGGTTCAAAACTGACTTTATTCTTGAAAGTTTGCGAAATTTTATTGAAATAACAATAAAATGAATTTATGGCTAAATATGAATATTTCGATTATTTTTGCTTATAATATCATATACTTTGGGGGAAAAAACACATAGGAGACAGGCCACATAGCGACCGGTGCAATGTCGCACACATAATCTATATACATCGCTTTTTACCATAAAAAAATTTGAAGATTTGACGATGAAGGTAAACTAGATATGTTCCTGTTTTTGTAACATCAAACACTACATAAGTTACCAGTTTGAATTCTTATTTTCTGGAACTTGATGAAACATATTGCTGCGTGGTATACATATAGCGGTATTCCCACCCCCCTCGAACAGTTTTGGCGGGTAAAGTAAACAGGAGTAAACACTAAACCACTAAACCTAACCTTCTCATTAATTATTGACAGACTCCAAGTTTTAATATACTTATCACCAATAAGAAACCATGGACCAGGATAATTGCTCAGTAAGTTGTTCCGTAACAGCAGAATGGACGAATTCGGCAGGTTCATTCCAAAAGAAATTGTCTCACCGTTCGGCTTCTTTGCGTTTATTCCGTAACAATTTCCGTGAATTGATGGTCGAAGTGCGGGCTGAAAAAGCGAATACGACGATGAGATTGCCACTGAAATCCATCTCGATTTTCAACAAATTCATGACAGAAGGAAAAGCATCGATTAAGTTCAAAGAACAAAACTGTACGTTGTTCCTATCGAATGCCCCGTGTGCACAGTTGATAAACTTTCTCAAGACGATGTTCATTAAGATCACGGGAGAGTCGGAAGAAAAGGGAAGAAATCCATTGCGGGAGAAGCTGCATTCAAACAAATCGTTGGGTGGTTTTCAAGAGATTAGTCCAGCTACCAGTGCGGAAGTCAACAAAGCAAAAGAAAGAGCTGTCAATGTGTCCCGTGCAACAACCACGACACCCTCCCCCAGTGCCTTGAGAAAAAGAAAACGTCTCAGTGAGAATACACCGAAACCTGTCACTGCCAAGAAACTATATGAAAATCCATTAGCTGGAGAAATGACGGAAGAACAGAAGAAAATCCTGGACGCGGTCCTCAGTGGCAAAAATATCTTTTTCACTGGAAGCGCCGGTACTGGGAAATCCTTTCTGTTGAAAAAGATAATCGCAGCTTTACCCCCCGACGTTACAATGGCCACAGCGAGTACAGGAGTAGCCGCTTGCCACATAGGAGGAATTACTTTGCATCAGTTTGCTGGAATTGGATTAGGGACAGGGACACTGGATATATGTTACGACATGGCAAGACGGAAATCTTTGAATGCTTGGCGAAGAACGAAACACTTGGTTATCGATGAAGTGTCCATGATAGATGGAGATTACTTTGATAAAATTGAGGCTGTTGCCAGGCACATACGCCGGAATGATAGACCGTTTGGTGGAGTGCAGTTGATACTATGCGGGGACTTCTTTCAATTACCTCCTGTTTCCAAAAGGGACACAAACGTAAAGTTTTGCTTCCAAAGCGAAGCTTGGGAGAAGTGCGTGCATTTCAATTACGAACTGCATACGGTTCATCGACAGAAGGATCCTGAATTCGTTAATATTTTAAATAATATTAGAATTGGTAGAGTTACCGATGATATTGTAGAGACTCTTAAAGCAACCGCAAAGCAAAAGATCGAAAATAATGGGATTTTGGCAACAAGACTTTGCTCCCATGTGAACGAAGCGGAGGAGATCAATGAATTTCAACTAGACGAATTAAAAGGTGAACCAAAAGTTTATATAGCACAAGACTCTGATCCGTCCATGACTAATACTATGAATCAACAGTTGCCTGTTCCTGGCAAATTAGTATTAAAAGTAGGTGCACAGGTAATGCTGCTAAAGAATCTTAATATATCTAGCGGTCTAGTAAACGGTGCGAGAGGTGTAGTTACAAAATTTATAGGCAATGCGCCATTAATTCAATTTAAGTCAGGTACACAGTATCAAGCTAAGATAGAGCAATGGGCCCTTAAGACAAGTACGGGTGGGGTTGTGCAGCGAAAACAGGTTCCATTGAAACTAGCATGGGCATTTTCCATTCATAAAAGTCAGGGTTTAACGTTAGATTGTGTTGAGATGTGTTTGGCAAGAGTTTTTGATGCTGGACAGTCGTATGTAGCGCTCTCTAGGGCACATAGTTTGCAATCTTTGAGGGTTTTAGACTTTAACAGTTCCCAGGTATGGGCTAATACAGCTGTTCTCGAGTTCTACAAGAAATTTAGGAGACATTTGCATGACGTGGAGTTCATCCCATTAGGGAAAAAACCAAAGGTTGAGAAATAAAAACAGGAACACTTGTATTTAGTATATAGTTACTTGACAAGATCAAATGATCTGATTATCTATTCCGAATCATTCTCAAATTTAATCATTTAACAAATTTATAAGTATTATCTTTTAATGTAACATTGAGAAATAGTATTATATATTTTGTGGATATGTTATATATATTGTGTTGAAGAAAATATATTCGCGAACATGTTTTCTCAAATTGTGTGCTAAAAACTTTATATTGTTACTGACGAAATTGAATAATTGTTTATGAAATAGTGGCATGTATACCAAACTTTCGTAAACTTTCCGTCAATGTATTATTAGTAATGTGTAAGTGCTGAAATTGTTCTGATAATTCATATTTACTGCAGGATTGGTAATGAGAGGTAGAAAATAAAAGAAAATACTTTGGTTTTGTATTTTATTAAAGAAAGTAAAAGTTCCATCTATTAAATTCTGTCGCATCCAGTACTCATAACAAGGCATAGGTGTATTTATTATATATTTCTTTACAAACCTTACAAACTGTATTCAATTATTCTATGTACATATAACGTTAATAATCATTAACAGTAATTTCTATGGGTGGTATGTAGCGCCATGTGTGCCCGAAATTTTCGAGTTCCGAACACAGTATCGGTGTATTTGGGGCTGATTCTTTACTACTACACTGAATATCTATTTTATACTGTCCGGCAGTGAAGAATATTACATGACATTCGTGATAAAATCTTCCGTACTCCTGCAACTACATACAGACATCGTACGTGATAATTATATTGATTTAAAAATTAACCAACATAAAATAACGGTACTATTATCATAGTTACTTACAGCGGGAAGTATGACTTTGTTTGCGCCAACAATAGATAGCCTCGTATCTAATTGATAATTAGTAACTCCATTATGGTGATCTTGGTAAAAATTGATGGACAACACAAGATCAGTCAGGGGATGTTCTAAAGCATGACATATTCCTATACCCACGCTCACACATTTTCCTAGTCCACATGTTAGTTCGTCTTGTGCCTTCACGATCTTATCATTTATTTTTACTTCTACGAAGCATACGTTTTCGGTATTAACAAGTAGCAAAGAGCACACATAGCGCGTGCAGAAAACAAGAACCGAATGGCTCTAAACGGTAGGAGCAAATTCCAAAATTAGAAATGTTGTTGTAAAATGTTTAGTAATATCGTACACTGCTGTAGAAAGATCTTCGAGGGGATTCGAATACTTTTTATGTCTGGTGACGAGTTTTAGAATGTTCTCGCTGAAGAAATCTGGCAGAGAAGTTTGCATCCACTGCACCATTATTTGAATTTAGCGATACAGTGATAAATAGGCGGAACAACAAATCACAGTGTTCTGGATGTACAGCTTGCTGGGAGACTTATTCGTTGACGGCACTCTAAAACTTATCAAGACACGGTCTGAGCTCTTTTGTCAACTACCAGAGTACAAGAATACAGGGGTATATTCAGGGTCTTGTTTCCTTTCCAGAGACAAGCGGGGGTTTGTTCCCAATCTGCTGTCGGTACAACACATACTGAAATTGACTTGTATATTTTTCTAGTGTAGTGAAAATTGTGTGTAAACATTATACCACATCATTTCTGTTTTTGAAGTTTGTATAAACTTTTGTAGTTCTTAGCTATGTCTCAATATGCAAAGATTTATTACTTACCCCATTGCAACGGACTCATTATAACGAGATCCAACATATCTTGGGTAAGAACTATACCAGAAAGAGTTGCTTTTCCAGTCGCGTCAGTGTCTAGTAATTGCCAACGTAAGTCGACTAACGAGACAATGTGCTCGGAACAGATTTCTTGCAGTTCCCCCGTATCACGTGCATCGTTCAGCTGCCAATAAAACATCAGCAGAGAACTTTTATGATCCACAAGTAAAGATTAAATAAAATCTATAGTTACCATTAATATTTTGTTAAGTGGACACCGATCAACTGGTACAGGTATTCTACACGGTTCTTTACCTTCCATGTGGATGCACTTGTTTTTCGAATAATGTAGTTCCATTTCATGATTTGTCATGTTTGCTAAATCTAGTACAAGGTAGAACTGCGAGGGCCTGAAAATTTATATCCATGATTCTACAGGAGTAATAGTAAACGGGGTTAAGTCAGTCACATTCAGTAAAAAAGTATTAAGAGTTAGATGCACCAAAAAATACCAATTAATGAAACACTATGTTCCTTCAATTTGTATCTCTTGGAAGTACTTGTATTTACACCGACAACAATCTTTTGTTGATTAATATTACGACAACCGATAGAGTTACCAATTATTAATAAACAAGTCACACCATTAATAATTTTGAACGTGTGTTTGCAAACATCTCGTGTGTCAAATAAACCTCTTTGGATGCATAGAACACAACGCGAGATAACAAAAACATTTCTCACAATCGATTTTTATATTGCAACTTACGTTTCAGCCGGAAGTACATCCCAACGTGTAATTTGTACGCTAGGTAACACTTCGATGGTTATAAAAACCGAAGATGTACGGCAGTAACCTGCTGTTAGACCAGCCCCACCCGAGTATTTGATTTTTAATTGACCTTCGATGATGTTCGATGTGTGTAACGGGACTGCGAGTTTCGACAAACGTGTACTCGCCAAAGAAGATTGTCCAGAATGAGAGCTTATTCCCGATCGGAAAGATGAAGTTAACTCTGACTGCCTTTTTGTATAATGTGATGGAGAACTTAATCTGGATGGTAACGAACTGTGTCCCGAATGCGACATTAGGCTGTTCGGTTGGCTAAGGTAGGTGCTGCTACTAATATCTGAAAATTCCGATGATGTAAAAATGATTTCAACAAGTTCATATTAAATTACTGAAGAACCATCGGCAAAATTATATACCATTCCTAGATGTTGGCGCTACAAAGTCTGTAGCTGCGTATAAATATAAGGTCAAACTTGCGCTAGTACTAGGTTGTAAAGGCAACTGGGCCATTAGAAGAGCATCGCTCCACTTAAGTATTGTGCTTTCCGTTACCGCGTCAAGAGCAGGCTGTACAGATAATTCGATCATTTCGATAGGAACCTGACCAACATTCGTGATCGTTACTGTACATTCGGCACTGCAAAGAGAAACATGACAGTGAAGTTGTACGAAAACAATCGGATTTGACAGAATATTCTATAATAATCGTGCAAATACGCTATAGAGCAAAATCGACGTAGACTTGGTTTCCTTTTACGCAGGCCAGACTAAATTTCAACACATGAATTTAGTACTGCCCTTCATCGCCTAAAATGCAATACACTAGGATAGAGTAGCTCAGACTCTGAACCCTTAATCACAGACGTATTTCCATTGATCGGCAATTACAGAGAGGATAATGTGCTCTGACTAGCCAAGCTAGCCTAGGTTCCAGCTTGACCAGGTCTGTTCTAGCGGCACCAGTCTAAAGATTCTCGCATGTCCGCGCACATCTAGGTTTACTTTCGAGAGCTCAAGCTATACTAAATCTAGTTAAAAAATCTATGATACATGGGTACCATAATTGTCTATAATGCAAGATACCTTTCACCGCCATATAGTGATATGCTAGCACTCGTTACTATGTTCTCTCCAGTGCTGAAGCTAGCAGTTTGAGGTAAACTTGTGGCAACATCTATCCTCGGCAAAGCTGGTATTACTTCAACGGTGTATTGGGGATTAGTCATTCCCTCCATGTACCTCAATCTGCAGTTAGATTTAACTCCCAATGTGTGTGTGCTAAAACCTAGTATCTCCAAGTCCCCAACTTCTTTAGGTCTGCCGGCTAAGGTAACTGCAATTGGTCCTGATTCGGCTGGAAGTGTAATACTTTCAGGTATCGATTCGAATACTACTCCATTTGTAAGAAGCCTCATATTAGACACGTGGAGTTCAAACGGTAGAGGGTTGACAAGTTGCATCGATACTTCGCATATATCTCCTTCTACCCACAAGTAATCTGTAATTTACATTATTCTCTGATCGCAAGCTACATAAACATGATTGTTGAAATAATTATATATAATTACTAGGCCAAACACACACCGACTTTGCTTTTTGATGTATTCTTTCTTTTTAATGAACCAAAATTAATTGGTGTAAATAAAAATGGACCCCAATCATCTTTGACTCTTTCGATCTTCTGTGGTTGAAGATGTGGTTGCATATTTTTTAAACTAAATGATTTAGTCTTTGGTATGTTTGTTAAATTAGCTGGTGGTATCACTGTACCAGAATCTAAAACCTGTTAAAACATTTTTACCTTGCCTACACTGTGAAAAATCTCTATAGGATGCATTCATGAAACTTACGAGGGGTACTGGTGCACCTTCGCATTGTTGAGAAACGCTTTGGAGTTGCAGGGCAGTTTCTTTACGTTCATTAGGTGTTAGATGGTTGTACATAGTTTGAAGTAAAAATGTCATGTGTCTTGTTGCCAGTGCCGGATTACCCATTCGATTAGCAGCGACGACAAGTTCATTTATCACTTGTATTTGCGTAACTGGCCATCCTTTGTGTCCATCTACATTCAGTAACTACTTTGAAATATCGATCTAAAGTGATATAATAACAGTGTAAAGTACTCCAATAAGAATTACCAGGCGGCATATCAACTGGATCCAAAGACAACTTGAATCCAGGAGCAGCTTGCAACATTAAGTTGTAACATTGTTGCCAATCAGGATTTGGGTTTTTCTGGGACACGTGTCTCGTTGCAGCTTGTCGCAAGCAAAATGAAGCTTTCCTAATAAACCCAAAACTTGTATACAAGTCGGACAATGTAGTGAACCGGTCAATCTGAAATATGCTCACAATCTTAATTGCAGTGCGGAATATTATTTACATGTCTTCCCCACTGAACTATGTATCAACAGATTCATACTTTTTCCTGCTCACTCAGCGGCAAATTAATAAGTACGACATTATTTAAGTAAGATGCAGCTTGCAACGTGCAGTTCTGTTCTATTGAAATCCTTGTAGCTTTGAAACTAGCTTCCGTTTCGATTATACCAGCATACTGGTACTTGCTATAGTGCACTATTGCTTCACGATATTTCTTTGATATCTCTTCGGGTAATAAAATATGTGGCATAGTATTCTTTACCACCTCTATAGCGGGTGGTGATGGTAGAGTTGCAACAGCTTGCGAACCTCTCCTGATTAAAATCAAAAACTATTATCGTCTCCTCCCATTCTCGATTGCCTCATCATTCGCATATCTTGCTGTACAATTTTATACGCACCTCTGCTTTCCTGGGCTACTCTCTTGTAAGGAAGAGTTTCTTTGCAATGGAAGACTTCGGCACATATTTGGATACAACACTAATACAGAGGCAGCACACAAACCCTCGTAGGCTGCACCCAACCACAGCCAATCGTTAACCGCTTGCAATACGCTAGACGCTGAATTGTAATTGCTTTGAGCATCTGCTGGAAGGCCAGCTTGAAGACACAGATCACCCAAATGTTTAGTCATACGTCCGACGCATCTCTTTCTGTTATTTCTTGACTCTAAGTCCAGCCCTATAAAATCTTTCTTCTCGAAAGGTGCTAGCAGTAATGCAACTTTGTCTATCTTTTCCCTCGATCTTTCCAATCTCTTGGACTCCAGGATCCAAAATAAATTATTTAAGCATTCCGCGACATGAGCTTCAAGGTCAGGACAGCTCTCGTCTACATAAAACATAGCTCTAGTCTTGAAATTCGATGGAGTGGTATAGGATGGCGGTGGTTCGTGGGGATTGTTTGACTCCAACGGGCCAAACAGTATACCACGCGAGTCGTACAATGTTCCAACGTACTTAACTTTCAAGGTTTCGTGGAGCCTACAAAGCTCGTTGAGCTCAGTTTGATTATCATATTTCCCAAAGGTGATTAAACCTAGTAGTCGCCTGTGGGTCTGAAAGTCACCCCAGTCGTTATTCTCGACGGGGTGCTCGCGAACGAATCTGGCGAGAATTTCACGTGTCGCGCCAGTGGAATCGGTGACAGTAAACCTGCTACCAGCCTTAATTATTCGCTCACATAACCTGGTAATAGTTTTCTGCTTGATCTGTGTGCCAACGGGCCTCAGCAATAGAAGTAGTGCCGCATGATCGTGAGCAGTCTGCTCGTAATCGGGATGAGACATTTTGTTGTCGGGCACCGGACTCGACAAAATAACACTGATAGCAGAGCGCATTTATATCGCTCACTGCCTAGTGGTACTCAGATGTACCTGGGCTCACACAATTTGCAGCCTCGGGTATTGCAATGCAATGCATATGTAAGAAATCTCTAGCACAGAAATTAGATATCGTATGCTTCATAATAACGTTTAACGCTATAATTCACCCTTAAAATTGTGCCATAAGGCCGGCAAATAAATCGAGAACTGCCATGTTTAAAACTAGCTTAAACGCGCATGCGTGATAAGCCAGCTGCACTGTATACAACTCTATACAACTATATACTTATGGTATGTAGGATATCTATATAGATATGTGACATGTATATCAGTGACCAGCTGTCAGTCACCGATAAACTTTCAGCTGATCGAAGAAATGAAAAGAAGCAGTATGTACTGTCTCGGCGCCAAATACATTATACATTACATGTAGCATGGTACCGCTGGAACATACAGTATTAAATGTATGTATATGATACAAAACAAAAATGTACCATCGTAGTATGACCCACAGCTAATTTTATGAATATCTCAAAACACAGGCAATATATTTATATCCGTATATGTTCCAAATATAAGAGTATAAGTTTTCCCCCTAGGGTCTGTCCCCGGGGAAAACGTGGCCCACACCGACAGTGGGTCATTAGTAACCTTGTAGGAGGGTTAATAAAATCAGTCCACCTGAAGAACATATGGCAATAAGTTCTGTGCGGGTTAATTACGAAATTTCTTCCTTTCTTTCGTCTCTTACGTCATCCTTACCTTTATATTGCATTCATACATGATTGCAGATTTGATATTTTAAAGATGGTGGGTCCTATATGGGTCCATCAGGCAACTCACACATACATATGTATACAGAGTGTCCCATAACTCAACACCGGAAAATGTATATTTATTCGCAACGAGTAATTGCATTTAGTAGAAATTTTGGATTGACGGAGAATGTAGATAATCCGATTAATTAAAAATCCTGTTAATCGGACAATAATAGAAACAATTGTTTATTATCGGTAACATTTATTAATGGTCCGTTCTACATTCAAGAGACAAAGTCTTGTCTCGGACCAAGTACTTACAAGTACGCGAGACTAAATCTTTTCCGGAAAGAACGAACGGGGGTTTTCGAAGTTACCTTTTTGAAAGTTATTTATTGTCCAGACATTGAAATTCCTGGTCGATTACCCAATTGAAAAAATAATATTTTTTCGACATACATAACAGCCACCCTCCTCGATCGTACCGTCAATACTGAGGCACCCCGCATATTTTTTTACATTTCTTTTTCTTGCATTGAAAAAAAATGTTGCACTAATTACGATTTTGTACTCCAGGTTTCCTTTAGCAGGATATTGAATGTTCGAAATTTGTTTTGTTGTTTCCAACTTTCTCTGGCATATTTAATCAAGTGATAAGCTCTTGTCTCCGGCCAAGTACAAGTACGCGAGAACTTTAAACATTTCAGAATTAATTGAGCAGGTAGGACACGAATTACGTAGGCAATAACACATACACATACGTGTTATGGGGGCTCAATCCAGCTTGCTTCACAATCTGGGCAACCCCTGGTCATTGAGCAGCTCGGCAACCCGCCGCAACAGCACGTAGTTACTCACTCTTCGTGGCTTTACCGCCCACCATATCTTCCGGCGCTCGACTCTGCGATAGCGCTGTTTTGTTTTTTTTACTGGACCGTATTACCGAAACGATTGATGCAAAAACTGTTACCGCTAAATCCCAAGCATCCCGGACGACGAAAATGATTGCCTTATTCAAAGTGTTCAGTATCCTAGTTATTCTTGCTTTCATACTTTTCGACCCGTATTATTACTATTGTAACTATTTTCCGCGGTCTTTACGACATGCTTCGCTTTACCTGTACAGTTATATTATGGTTATAAAGTTATATTACGGACATGCAGCACAAATATGTATGGACCCGTATAATTATGGGTCGCTTCTTTGTAATTCAAAGGGCAGGTACGTTGTCACCGGTTTCGGTCACTGGTCACCGGTGACGCGGTCATTTCGCGCACCTTCCTCTTCCACCCTTTACCACTCCCTTCGTTGTTTCGGGAATCCCCCGTTAACTAGCCCTTCTGTTATTTTTCGATCAATCAGAAATAGTTATTTCACGAATCCCCTCCACAATTTCACGACCAATTAAAACACTCTATTTCTACAAGTCAGTTTACTTAAGGGAGAATTTTTCGTATCAATACTTCAATAGTACAACGATTTCTTGAAGACATCACCATCATCACACGACAAGGCGTAGCATACAACACCAAGTTTGAATTTGAAACATATTTTATATTTTACGGAGTAAACAGTATTATCCGCCCTTGAAATACCGTTCAATTTGAATCTTTATACGTTATTTAACTTTTTGTTTCTACGGATTGTTCAGATTATACCTTTCCATTACTGTTCGCATTCTTGTTCGTGCTAGGTTCATTCTCGGTTTTTTATTCGTTTCTCAAAATTGTATATCGATGGCGGGTAACCGAAATGTTGTAAATAAGGAATTTTCCTAGGATTTAGAAAATGATTATTTCCTTGCGATCAATGCTGACGGCCAGCACCAGTGCCTTATTTGTGGAGAAATTGTTAACGGTGCGCGGCGGTTTAATTTATTGCGGCATTACAACTTTATCCATAAGAAAAAATACGACCAAATTTCCGCGGACAACAGACGACAGTTGGTGACAGATTTGAAATTGAAATGGCAAATAGAATCACCGGATAATGAAAATAGTACCCCGAAAGAACAGAGTCTTGCAGCTTCGTACACTGTTGCTCTGGAAATAGCTCGATCCAATCAAAGTTTTACTGACGGTGCGTTGATTAAGAAGTGTGCCATTGCTATGGCACGTGCTTTTAACAACAAAACCGCAGTATCTAGTTTTGAAACCGTTTCCTTGTCACGGAAGACAGTAAAGTCCCGAATTAAAGTCATCGATTCACAAATAAAAGGCAATCTGAAAACATTACTGAGCACTTGTCGTTATTATTCTTTGTGTTTATACGAGAGTACAGACGTTACAGATATTGCTCAATTATTAATTTTTGTTAGAATCATCCAAGATGATTTCACTGTCAACGAGGAACTTTTAAATTTAGCTTCATTGCATGGTTCCACAAAAGGTCGAGATATTTTTAACGCGGTAAATGAAAATGTTTTAGAATTTGTTGGTAGTTTTGACAAATGCTCAGTTATCGTAACAGATGGGACACCAGCAATGATTGTCAACAAATTAGGTTTTAGGGGGATCCTTAGGAAGCATGATGTAAAATGCAGTGTCCTGCACTGCATTATACATGAAGAAAATTTGTGCGGGAAAGTGCTAAAATTGTCTTCGACAATGAAAATTGTCACCAAGATCGTGAATATGATCCGCGGTGACAATAAGGCACTTTCCCACAGAAACCTTCAATCGTTTTTGAAAAGTGTGAACGCGAGTTACGGTGATATTCCTTTACATTCAAAAATTCGGTGGCTCAGTGCAGGAAAGACTCTGCAATCTTTTTTTTCTCTCAGAAAACATATTCTTGAAATTTTAGAACAACATATTAAACACTCAGAGCAAATGCAAATAGTACTTACAGATTTACATTTTTTAAAAGAATTAGCTTTCCTAACAGATGTAACGCAGCATCTCAATACCTTGAATTTAAAACTACAAGAGAAAAATTGTACAGTCTCCGAGTTATTGAGTCATATAAGCACTTATCGCAATCGATTTGATTTGTTTTGCTTTCAACTTTCCAAAAACGAATTGCATAACTTCCCCAGTTGCGAGGATCTGAAACAAGATCTTTCAGATTTAGATGCAGATTATACTGCGTTTGCATCTACATTGCGAAGCATTGTTGATGAGTTCGATGCTCGTTTAAAAGATTTTGACGCGTTTAAAGCAGACTTTGCTATTTTCAATAATCCTTTAAAAATTTCAATTTCAGATCAAGCGATAATGTATCGACTTGAATTATGCGATCTGCAAGCAGATCAGTTTTTGATTAATAAAGAGGAGTCCGGGTTGGATTTTTTTAAACTTTTGCCGAAGGATAAGTATCCTAAACTTAGAGACCTTGCCCTTAGAATTTGTTCAATGTTCGGTTCCACATATATATGCGAAAGTACTTTTTCGGCAATGGAACAAATTAAATTACCCGTACGAGCATCGTTAACGGATGCAACATTGTTGCATTTGATGAGAATTTCTTCTTCTTCTTCTATTCCGCTTGACATACCGGCTCTGGTGAAAGAGGCGATTCAACCGTAATGCTCGCATTGCAGCAATTAAATTTTAAATATCAACTTTTGTGTCCACTTTACTAATATTATTCATTTTCTAGGTACTTTGCTCTAATGATGATACACACAGTATAAATATGCATGTACATTTTATCTGTGATCTGAAGAGATATTAACTTCGAACACGTACGCCTATCGTGTAGCGCTGTCCTTCTTTTCATTCGCACGGCATGCGTCTAAAAACTGACGAGTGGGGGTAACGAAATCGCGTGAGGAGAGTGCATTTCCCCAGCGTTGCCCAGGCCTGCTTTACATTGAGTCGTACAGATTCCACTCACATAACACGTGATTTCGAATGTAATGGATTAGTGATTCTGGGAAGAACAAAAGAATTGGCATCCTTGGTTTTATTAATGAATATTCTTGTCTGCATGTGGAGTTGCGTACAATATTCTAATACTAATCTATTCAATCACGTAACTTACAATACATATCATAAATTGTGGCACATCAGTCAAAGGTAATATAAAATGATGCTATAAAAACGTAACACTTGCAGGATTGTTGCACAATAATTACTACACGTAAATGCGAATAGAATAAAACGGATTAGAAGAAATGTCGGTAAGAAAACGAGAAAATCGACATATCTATTTACAAGGTGTATTGCGGGGAAATAGTAACAGTATAGAGACATCTGTAACGTCTAACTATCGACACATAATATTCCAATATTAAAATAGAAACTGCAATGGATTGTTACAATTTCCTGTCCAAGTAGTAATATATTTATCCACGCGGGATTTTATAAGTAATTCCAAAATAAACTTATAATTCGAGAACTTCTAAATACAACTATATTGGAAAGAATCAGAATCAAACAAATCCATTGAATATTCACTAGGCACTAATATAGGTGAAAACGGAGGGCTTGCACGATTACATAAATATACAAACAGCAGAATGTGAATTGCGTTTGTTTATGATAATTTGTTGTTTAAAATATAATCTCTAGTAAAGATATACTTCAAATTTTTGGCAAATGGGGTGCGCACAGGCACGAAATATAGGTTTTGAAACCTAAAGAGGTACACGACTTGTTATATCCTCTAATTTGTAATAACAGTGGTATCTTCCATATTTTTGTGGACGAAATAAAATATTTGTTACGTTTATAACAGAATAAAGTTGCGAAGTATCGTAGGGTATACCTTCAGGTCGATACAGTACCAGCATACAATGGACATATCGTTTAACTGTTTCGCTACCACGGACGAGATATCTCGCGACGCTATACGGTTTGTGCGTTGCCACAGACGATCATAGTAGCGAAGCGGTTAATATACCATTACTTACTTCGGCTTAAACATCTGGCACAGCATGATTCATAAGAGACTTGAGTAAACTGGTCGACATGCTGAAACAAAAAGAATTTCATATCATTATACCATAAATCTATAAGCCACGGAAGCCAAGTGTGCGTGAAATGACGTACTTCTTAATCATGTGGTCGTAAATGTATGTTGGAATGATCGTCACTGTGATAATATCTCCACCGTTTACAATTTCTGCTGTGATTTCTTTATCCTTCAATCCTACTACATTCTGAAAAATTTGGATTATAAGATTAATTCAGTAATTTGTGTATTATTGGATCCCTATGCATCGAAGCGCAGATAGAGGTATACCTTTCCATTGATTTCCAATAACTGATGTTCAGTCAAAAGACCATTCCTCGCTGCCGAAGAATCCTTGATCAGAGCAGTGATCTTTCCATTTTTAAATAGGAATCCAATAGATCCCATGCTGTCCTTGTGCATCGTCACGGTACGTTCAAACGGTCTACAAGAAGTTAATATTGTAGAAAAGATGGTGGTTCAATTACAATAAATACAATACAATTACAATAAAATTAATCCTCATTAAAATCTTGTAATAAAAGAACAATGAATAATCGAATACACGATCTTGGTACATAGGAGGAAAACATGGAAGGTACCTTACCTATCCCGTACCACTACTTTGATGCCATTAATGTCAGCATTACGGAAGATTTTATGAACTTGGTCCATTGTATATCCCGCGACGGAAGTATCATTTATACTCAAAATTTGATCTCCGAATCGTAATCCAACAAGAGCGGCTGGTGAATTTTGGCTCACAAGACATACAAAAATTCCATTATTTACAGGGTGCACCCTGAGTCCAATTTTTCCATCTTTGTCCTTGCACAATATTAACTAAAACAATATAGTAATTGTACCTGCTGATTCTTTTTTAACCAAAATAAGCATACCATACAACTTACCTCTCTTATTCCATTCGTGACCTGGGCTCTTTGAATGCCCAATGATTGCCCGGATAACGGCGCAACCATACCGACCAGTGGTCCAGAAGTTGCAGGTATGCTAACTGCCATCTAATGCATTAAATAAAGTTTGAGTATAGTCTGGAGCTTGCTGAATGCGTCGTGTCACTTACGCTTGGTCGAGTAGCAATTGCATATTCAGGCATGTTTAGCGTGCTTGGCTCTTCTCTAAGTTCCAACCCCATGTAACTAGACAACGATGGGTACAACGAAGCAGTCGGAGAATCATTATAAGGTGGTGCGGTTGGTACAATTGTACTGCTTTGTATTGGTGCGACATTATAGGGCGACTCGGCTTGTATCTGGGCCTTAAAAAATTAATCCTTCTATCAGTTTGGTACAACATATCAAATTTCGCACTTGATTAATTGTTATATAAATTTAGAGTTTCGCGAGCCAATACTATATCAACAATATACCGCTATCATCTGGTCCACCTTCAAATCTTCGAGCGACGGGTAGAGAGACATTATGTATAGTTCTTCTGAAACTAAATATTATGTTACTATGAAACACGGAGGATTTATTATGATCTTCCACTGTTGTATGGAAGCGTAACTATACAGTAGAATGGATGTAACGAACAAGATACTGCAAGGTTTTTTGTGTGATTTCGGTGTAACTAAGCAGTTTATAAATATATAAATTTCGATGTTCACATGCACAGAATACGAAATACACACGTATGCTCAAGAGTTCAGCTGATGAGTGTCCACATACCAACGCGATGAGTGTGCTGCTTTGTGTTAACGACTGTTACATTAATTTTCCCGGATGCTTGTATCGGCAGATAAATGTTGATATTGTACCTTCGGCAAATGGTGGGTAAAGTACGACAGTATTTTCCTACAATTCGTAAGTTTATTGCCAGAAATGACACCACTTTGCGTACAAAGATGACGAATAACTACTCCCGAACTTCCGTACGTCACACAGCACTCATGGGGGCTGATAGCACTACAGGCTGCTGCAGGCTTCTATTGATAAGTCAACCACCGTAAAACACGATAGACGTGGAGATGAATATAGTCCTAACGTCAAGTCCGTTGAAACGGCTCATTGATTGGTTTACCACGCAGTGTTTACGGTACAGAGGAACCGCGGGATTGGGTCAGTTAGTAAAAACTTTACATCACGTGGGTCTTCAACTAAATCCCCTCCAATGAGGCTCTACTTTCTCTTGTCACCGCGCGAAGTTTCGTTCGTCCGTAATGTTTTTCCTTCAAAAGTCATTATTTTAGCACGAAAACAGAATAGGCTAACAATTGTTAATTAATAAGTTTTGTTTAAATATAAATTACGTTAACAAAAGTGAGTGATGTTTTACAAAATTGTGCATCAGGTATCCAATCAAATGTGGATAAAGCAATTTATTAATATGTAAAAGGTAGGCATGTATATGTAACACTAAAGTTTACTCTCTTCGTGAAAAGATAGTATCGATATTCCGTAGTAGAACCAACTATTTGATAACGTAACAACTTTGGGTCACGTTTGGAAGTGTCTCAAAAAATTTGAGATTCAACAACTTGGTTATGATAACGTACGCACCGATAAATATACCGGATGAATCATACAAATTTTATCCGCTTCGCGTAATCGCCCGTCACTCCACTGTAATGAACTTTTTCCGTCACAACTAAATTTTTGTGAAAAAATAAATCTAATTAATCTTAGCGCATAGGAAAATTTAGAAATCAATATTTAATTTGAATATACATTGTTAATTAATAGACTCCGGATGTTTATGCGGATATGCAATATTTTTAGGCAGCTGAAGGACGATAATAATATATTACGTGTATAATAATATATCATACGGACGATGCAATATATTGTACAATACATTGTACGTATACTTCACACACACTTATCTCATTTCTTTCAGAAAATCTGTTTACAGTCAGTATATAAATAATGCATTTTGCATAAAAATCCGGAGTCTATTAATTAAATATACTACTATCGTTGCAAATACTGAAAGCAGAAACAACAACCTAAGAAATTCGATTAAACAATGATATAAACATTCGCGAATAATACAAAACTCTGCAAAATACATACATTATTTGACGAATAACATAAATTATGTATAAAACATTACAATTTTACAGAATAGAAAGGTAAAATTATAAAGGTAATAGAAATAATAAAGAGATTAAAGTCTAATAAAGGTTTCGGTACCTCAGGCCCGAAAGGGTTGACGCAACACGAAAGGGGCAATCCCAGTCACGAAGAGGAAGCGGAAGGAGCGAAAAGATGCATTACACGACGTGGCGGTTCCCTTCTCGCGCTACCACTTCGTTGACAAGTTAAAGAAGAAATCGAGCAGCGGTGGGGAAACTAGAATACGGTGGGGGAATAGCGGTTCGACGGTTGATATGTAGGTAGTACTCCGTGGTGAGGCCTCCGTGCGGGCCGTAGTGGACTAACAGGTGTTTGTATCCGACTTCGTCACTCGCGGTTATCGGTCCTCTCTCTTTTCCTCCGTGCTGTTTACACCGGCGCGCGTTCCACGGGACAAAAACATACGTAGAATTTAATTGTGATACATATAACGTTGATTGGCATAACATGATGTCGGAGACCGTTGTTACCATGGACGGATCCAGCAACAATGCTAGCAGCAATCCTCGACAGGTGCCCACGGTGAAGACGGAACCGGGTCAGTCAAACCCTCTGGCAGGCATTAGGTTGAACGTGCCCTACTTCAGAACCATACCTGGCATCATTAAACTCGTGCAACTGGTCAGTGAAATAGGTTTTAATATCGTTTCTCAATTGTCGAACTTTGAAACGCATATCGGTGCTCCGAAAGGATCGGAGCAGGTATTGCGATCCATGCATCTGCGCCGAGGCGTGACGCTCCGATTAGCTTTTTAATTTGTATTTAAATGGTTTTAACACTCGGTTGTTGTTCTCGGGTAACTCTGGTCGCGGAGTCTGGTGAATGCGTCGAGATTATCTTGGGGGACCTGAAGCGTAATTGGGGTACTCGGAATTGTCGCGAAAAGGAATGCTTCTGGCGGATTGAACATCTCGAGGATGCCGATACGCGCTAAATGATGTACCTTTAGATCGATGCTCGTAGGAATTTTGATGATAATTGTTTTTGCATATTATGACACCGACTCGATCATGGCAGACTCCCTCGAATTTTATCTTGATTTGCTTCATTCTCACCGAGGTGTACGCAAACTGGATATTATTACGTAACTTTTACCCACGCGTTATAATCTCCCGTGGACAGAATTCTACGCATTTGGAATCGCCGCTTGCGATGCACAGAATAATTAACACTCGGAAAGACCAAAGGTCAGAGAAATCCAGTTTTTGGTACGGCCAGATATTTCTGTCTCGTTTCGAGTAAAATTTTAACAAACTCCAGGATTTTAACATTTCGTTTTTAGATAAATTGAGGTAAAAGTAGTCTTGAACGTTGATTGCATTTCAATCGATAGTGTTCGATATTCTTGATTAATATATGCCACCACGATACATATCTTATGTACCATTATTAAAATAAATTATCAAGTTACATGCAATTTCTGCAATTGTAGTTGCAAGTTACTTCGACCGTGAAATCGATCTTTCGTGTATCCGATTTACGCAATTTAATATTTTTGAGAGTGACGAGGCGCGAGTACTCACGGTCGCGGATTTGCAGGGTTTGCACCGTGACGTTGAACTTGCAACGGCAGAACCGTGTAACGGTAACTCTTTTATGGAACGGTTAACAAAGTGTCCACAGGAGACGGAAAGGACAGTTCCTGTTTACGAAATTATATCGCTAGTTAGTACCTGTTGTCACAAGTATTTTTCTCCACCTCTCCTCCTTGGCTTCTCATCGTCGTAACCGTGTACCGTTAGGTGATCGGTATATCGGTAGGCATCGTTTCTCTTTGGTTCATGCACGTGCAGTCGGAGACACGCCCGTCAACATTTCTCTCTGTTTCCTCGGTAGAAAAGGCGTTAAATAAAGCTAAATGATTACTTCCGTTCAGGACGAGGATTTTTGTATCGCTTAATAATCGAGTATCTAGATATTGGTATGTTTTAGTATTCGAATATTATAATATCGAAGTTTATGACTATTTGAGAATTGGTTCGTTGAACTACTCGAACATTGCCATATTGAATTATTCACGTGATGTAGTATTCATTGGAGTGCTCGAATAACGCTATTTCTGTGGCTGAATATTCGGATATTAGCAGTCTTCGAATACTCACAATATGAATCAGAAGTTAAAAACTTTCAGTTTAAATTTTGTACAATATATAACTTTAACTTTAACCCTGGGTTTAGGAATTCCGCAATATGAATATTTGTGAATGTAGTTTTTAAATACAAGATTAATATTGCTATTATCCATTTATGCACACTTTTATATTCCGGTAATAATATTCGAAAATTCATGTATTCACAAAATGTTTTAATACCATATTAGTGGAATAATATCATGTTTACATTCCGAAGAAAGTGTGCAAGTACCAATTGATCTAAGAATAAACCAACTGCACAGTTTTTAAATATGCACGCCATTTAATTATCCTCGTGTACCTAATTCCTTTTATCTTTTTACTTCAATCGCCCGATATTTACGCTAGCTACGAAACTTTTTATTCCCCAATGATAGCAGCAATCAGATTCTATAGAATACACGATTTCCATGGGGGACCACATAGAATGATTTGACCTTCAACCAGCAGCCTGCTGGCGTGCAAAAGTAGAAAAATGCATGCGTGACCAATCCCGAGGGTGACTTGCAATAGTTCGATCGAATTACCAGCAGAGAGAAATCAAATACTCCACGTTGTCGTTTCATGAGACCTCTGTTGTCCTTGAGTCTCTCACTCAGAGCGGTAATATTGATTGAAGAATAGTAAAACACATATGCTGTACGGAACCACCACAGCTCAGTTTTACGTATACGCAAGTCACTGTGACGAGTCGATGAAAAGAATCTACGTCCTTTCGAATCGACCGGATTACAGCTGATAAAAACCGTATTCGCGGACCTCGAGTTTCTGGAATAACTTCCAGCGAAATAGGAGAACTAGTATTTTGTGCAGTTACTTCGAAAAGCAGGGAATTGGTAGGAATTCTTTTTTTCCACCACTGTGTTTTATATTCGTACATATCAATTGTCAATCTATTAGAATAATAATTGATACAATATTAATAGAATATTAATTAGAAACAATATATAAATGCGTCAATGTACATTAATTGTATATTATCATATAAATTAATGTATACTTGATACATGTATATTAATTGAAAACTTGTTACGACGCTATCCGAGGGTAAGCAGCATTCTTGTAAAACCGTAATTCGAATTTATGCGCGATCGAAAGATCTACACGAAGAACCGGTTCTTTTTACCAAGAACGATCATCGTTCCAGTGTGAATCGAATGAAAGACTCGAAACGATTCCTCGTGTGACAGCATAGTTTCGAGTGCGGTCAAGATACGTCCCTCTGAACTAGACACACGTTCGATGACCATACATGTTCATCTCGATGACCGGGACCATACGTGGCGTCCCACATACTCAGAGTACCATCCTACTGCCATATGCCGAGGCCGCGCCAACGGTATCGAAACGATTCATTAAGAATTCAAGGTGTCCTTGGCTTCTTCTTGGCCGGGTTCGTTATTTTAACGAGGAATCGCTCGCTACCGGGTTACAAAGCGTGGTGGGGACTACCAGTACCTACCAAATTTGCTAAGTGTTCTCGGGAATGAAATATTCGTGATTGAGGTCGAAGCAAAATTTCAGGAAAAAGCGTTATTCGATGTTTGAGGGCAAAGCCATTTATGTTCACCAGGCGAAGCTAACACGATGAAAAATTGTTTGGGGGTTAATATTGAAATTGGTAACACTGTTATCGATATTGGGGTGTTCAGTCTTCTCGAAATTGATGAATAGTTTTGGGGAATAAAATTTGTGTCTTGGAATAGTTTGAAGGAAAGTCAGTATTAAATGTTCTGGGGTTAGTGAAGTTCCTGACTCTTTAATGATTGGCGAAGACATTCTGGGTGCATACCGATACAAATCGCATGAGCTTAGGATTTCTGGAACATCGTAATTAACCAACTTAATTTCAAGAATGTACACATAGTTAATGATATTTTAAAATTAGCGCTTTAGAAGCTCAATAAGTATTTCTTGACCTACTCGAACACGTTCAAAATCTCAATATTTTTTCCAATTTCAGTGAAAGTTGCGACCCCTACATTAAAGTTGAAAAATTCGGATTATTTACTTATAATGTTCTTAAATTTGAAATTTTCGTTATCTACATTAGCGATAAAGCAAATATTCCCTAGATTAGTTAACTCTCTCGTCGTGAACGTGAAGGGTTAAACGGTATAGGGATTAAAATTTGTGCGTTTTGTTTGAAAAGAAAAGTTTCAAGAAAAATCATTCTGAAATGCGATGCAATGGGCTCGGGAAGTCAGATAAATTACCGGCACTAGATAACGGCGAAAGAAAAGTGTTTTCCGTTACGAAATAAAGGAAACGTGGAAACATTGTGCAAGTTTCCGGCTGTTGTACCGATATTTGAAAAATATTGTTTTTATCGAGATGTTATCCACTCTGAGGCCCGTACATACATCGCTAGTTACGGGGCTCATGTACTTTGTATATTCGTTTGCACATTAGATCGTAATAACCTTGGACTATAATAATTAATAACAAGGTCTGGCCACCGTGGAATTGCGTGCGGGATAAACGTGAAATGGTATATATTCGTATGCCTGGCATAATACAAATGCTATGTATTGTGTCAGTCACATGCGTCATGCGTATTCTCGTGTACACGCGTATTCGTACAGGTTTAATCTTACGTTACGTATGTTCGTACAATACGAAGAGAACGAATCTAGCATATTTCCCGGGCTACCGGTATAAGGTACTACATACCTGAGTATTTCCGAAGTCTTGCTACTGTTCTTCGACAAGAGTGCGAATTAATGCCATACCTCCAAGTTTTTACACCGTATTGTACTTTGCCTTTCATAGAGCATGTCAAGTTATGACGTTAGAAACGTTCGATGGTCGTCCTCTTATCATTCACAACCCTGGTTCTCTTTTTACCTGTCGTATAATACGTTTCCTGTAGTTAGAGATAGCATAAATTGGTGTTATGGGACATTTATCGATTTTCGCTTTTCGATATTTCTTTTAAGAAATCGATTTTTATGAAGATAAAAATCAATGAAAAATTGATTATATTTGATTGCCATATTTTTGATCCACGTTCCATATTACTTTCGAAAATTATTTCTCGATGCGTTTAACGATAAGTAAAAACTAAATTACATTTGTTGTTTCTATTATATCTAGCCACACCGCGAGTTTAAATTTACGCTCCTCTTTTGCTTAAATTATGCATCTTATTGTTAGTTATGCCATATTTAATTATCGAATATCGACTTTTTCAGATCGTATCACTTCGGGCGATTATACGTAAGTTCACGCGTAAGAAAATCGACCGTGCACTCTGTTGTTCATTAGTCATGCAAGGTTATAACTAACCGCGTATTCCCAAGCTAGTGTCGTACTATTTATTCATGAAATAACAACATTCGATTGACACGCGAGAAGTTTGAATGACACGCCATTCAGAATCTTAAGAACTTTGAGACGTAGCAATAAGAAAAACGCGGAGGTACGTAAAATCTAAGAAGTTTGGAAATGTCAAAATAGAGATTTTCATCATTTTGTGACTTACAATCAGTACCAAAAATGGCGGAAAACACTTTTTTTTCCCGTGGTTTTCAACGTTCAGTGTTAATTTTTATCTATTCGTTAACTACGTTCTGGATGGGACTTGAGTCTCGACAGTTCAGTCGCACCCTTTTTCCTGCTTCGTCAGGAAACGGAAGTGAGTCCGTTGTAGAAAAAGTTTCCGGCAGTTTCGTGGAAATGAGTGGTACAAACAGATCAACCCTGACGAATCACGAATCCTTAAAAATGAATTGATTTAAGGTCGAGTTGAAAACGCGAATGTCAACACTCCGTTCAACTTCAAGGGTTAATGTCGGTCAGGGTAACGCTCGTGCGATGCTTTCCGGCTAGTTAGTCTATTATTAACCGTGAGAAACAAATGTGCAAAAAACCTCGAGTCTGAAGAACTCTCGTCTATTCCCACAAAACGAACAGTCAGTGATACGATGTAAGTCTTCAAGGATATCTGTGTATATAGAATCGGTCGCAAAAAATTTTACCAGCAAAATCTTCCTTGAATCTTTCCGTTTATCGCGTGTTCTTACTCGCAGAAATGGTGTACAATAGAACTTCGATTAACCGTCACCGTCGGAACCAGGACTATGATGGTTAACAGAAATTTTGCATTAAACGAATGTATATATTTTACAATGTATTACAATTACAAAAGTAAGCTAATATAAACGCACATACATACAAACATAATGCAAACACACAGGGGCGAACGCAGACAAAAATTTCGGTTATGTTTTTGAAAAATGGGGAATTGTTCATAAATATCATACTTTATTACAAAAATAGTGAATTTTCAAATGAAAGATTATCTATCTATTTTAATTTTAAGTTTCCTGGAAAACGGAAATATCTATTAAAATCAGGTCAGGTCATTTATTTTTTACGTTTTGCCCGACATTTGGACGGCGGGGGTTTTGATCCCCCTCGATCGTGCAAAATCGATTACGTCATACCGAATAAATCTTTTTAAGAACGAATAGATTTCTTAAATTTGTTTACGATAAAGGATAACAGAGAGCGACGATTAATCGAGTTTCTACTGTAACAGGATAACGCACGACATTTGGGAATCAAGGTTGAGTTCGTGATGCTAGGAAACTGACAGCTAATTCCTTGACACTAGAATCTTTTCTACAAATGGTGGATCAAAATGTTTGTAGAGTTTCTTTATTTACCGGGTGTTCGAACTAATGAAAATCTTGAATCAATGTAATATCAAAGATAGGAAATATTAGGGTGACTTTGGGTTACTAAACAATTGTAAATGATTCTGTGAGACCAGAATTATTTACTATAAAAGTTTGTCATAAGAAAGAAAAATATTGTACATTATTCTTGATGCAGCTTGTCTACTTTTACCTATTTTTACTTACGACTTTTTTAAATACCAATATTACAACGTAATTGATGTTTACTGCATTTATCGTGTGTTAGGGCTTTATGACGTATCGCGAGGGAACGAGTTACTATGAACACGTTATAGTCCATTTGTTTATCGCGAATAGTCTAGCGCAAAGCATCGTGGGTATTGTTTGGTATCCGAGAGTCTACTTCGGTATCGCGAATTTCAATCGTCCACGCCAGACGAACCGACCGGCATGGCATAGCGAATTGCGCAATGTCAATTATTACGTCGTGTGTGCCCCCTTGTGTGTGTTCTTACGGGCTGTGGGCTGTGCACGGTGCATATCGCTTGCTGCAACAAGTTATGCACCGTGGTAATTGCGCGCGAGCGCCTTATTCGCAAGGACAAACCGCGCCTCGCAACGCGGACTATCCGCAGAGAAGATTATTTTTATCTCGCACCAAAGATACGGACAATGAAAAAGGTGAAAGACGAATCTGTGAGATTTCTTAATAGAGGTTAGGGAAAGGCTCCTTCCTGGCGTGAAATTTATCGAATTTTCAAAAGGGGCCTGCCAAAGTTTTTGATGTACGAGACGGTTAACGTACAGAATTTTAAATAAATTAGTGATTCCATTGAGCTTTCTAAAATTCAGAAAGTTGGTGAAATGGCTATTAAGTTTTGTCAATCTGCCGTGACAGTGTGTTTATCTGGTATGGCGCCTGTTTTGAAAACTTTTAATAGTAGTGGTACCAGGTATCAGAATCTCTTTCAGAAAGTTTTATAAAAAATCACAACAAGTATAGATAGATTATGCCACAAGCAGGAGGTGAATTTTGTGTCTCTCGTATCACCTAAAGCTTACATTAATCTGTTTTGAATGTACTTAATGGTACCGGGACGTAAACAGAGGTTGTCATTTAAATTGAATATTTCGCTAATTCAAACAAATTCTCGATTTTAAAATACTGTATTTTATAACGTTCGTTTGTCACAAATATTGCAATCCTTTGAACTATTAACGCATCTTTAAGAATTTGTCTCGCTAACTTCATTCGATAATCAGATACTGAGTCATAGTGGATTATGTGAGTCACTCCCTATAATTGCAATGGATATTTGTGACAGTACCTAAACAGATGATATAGATTCATTCAATACTGTTAAAAGTACTATCGATAGATTCACCTAATGGCACTCGTTCGGTATGTTGTAGTGTACTATTCTAGGTATAAAATTTAATGTCTGTAACGTGTTTATTTTTAAATTATTCGTAAAGCTAATAGTTAATAATAGAATAAATAATGAATAAAAATAATAAAACGTCGAATACATGACAATGCGTTTAGACAGTGCATTAGAGGTTAATTCGTGCCGACGTTCCATTTACGGTACATCCAATGATGAACGAATGCCCACGCAATGAATCAGAACTTCCGTGTATCACTAGGTTAACCGAATATTCCTTTTACTTTTTACGAACGCACGGGCCGAGATCTGTCCTTTTGCGAACACAATCGTCGCATTATGTCGTGGGTGGAACGTTATGAGAATGGCGGGCTTCCCGCGTAACCCGTTGCATGAAAAACAATACGCTGTTTAGTCCCGCGCGTCACCATTTTTTTGTTGTATTTTCTCCGAACGGTGATGTAAACGAATAAGAAGTAAATTTACATCACGCAATAAAATACACATGGCGAGCTGTGAATGATAGCCGATACATCTGAACTCGAACACCGAGCCGCGTAACCAGCGATGCAAATAACTCTTGTACGTATATAGAGTCTGACGATACGTAGAAATAATTTTACATCCACGTCATCGTAGTAAGTAAGAGTACTTGAAAATAGAAATGCACAATCGGTAAAGCAACGGGGGAATACTTATGTAGTATAATAGAAATATAACCAAGAAAGGATTGATACTTATGTAGTATAATATAAATATAACCGGGAAAGGATTGATACTTATGTAATATAATAGAAATATAATCAGGAAACAATTGATTTGTACGGTCAGATTAATTAATCCATAATCCATTTTTTTTTAAATTGTCGGTAAACATATCTGATATGACATTAAACACACTCCAATAATATTTCTTTTTACATAAATTGTAATTTATGTACAATTGATTTGTTAATCATTGTGTAATGGTTTCATCTATACGCGCCGTTGAAACATTTTCAGTATGATAATCATCGTCTCTACATTTGATTAGAGACATTTTTAACTGAAAAAGTCTGGTAGAAAATTAAAATTGCTGAATTTGATTCAATTTTGCACTGGAATGTAAAACTAAGGGTTCGGGAATAGGTGTGTAACCGAGGGTTTAAATTATTAGTTATCACGTTGTGCTACTAGAATTACTACATACATTCAAATACATGCATGGTAAGTAGTTAGGTTTTTAACTGTCAGCCATAGTTCTAGTGATAAATGAGCGCATTGTTAACGTGTTCATAATTCCGTGTGCATACACGCGAATTTCTGGCAGATTATTCCTACGCAAAATCTGCAACCTTATTTAACGTGATTTACATTGCTAATGCGGGTGTGCCTGTGCGCGTGGATAATGCGTTTCCCTACGCGTACAGCGTGATATCCTATAACGTGAGGATATGGTGCGTTGTACGGGATACGCAATCGCACATCTAAATCAGAGAATTACACAAATTGATCTGCAGATAAAAATGTACGTTGTCTTGTTTCTATGATATATTTCTAATCTTCTATCTTTTCTAATTTCAACACATCGGGAGTTGCAGCAAATCCTGGTAGTTAGCCAATGCAAATGCGTGGAGAAAAATTGAAGATATTATTTCGTTCGATTTACTCCGAATTATCTTATTAAAATTTGTATTCGCGGTTTCCGGTCTTGTCGCTACAGAAAGAAAGAAAGGTCGTGGAAAACATTACATTATTTTAGATCAATTTCGCGTTTCTATATCCAGCTTGTGCTCTATTATTCGTGGTTAATAAATATAATAAATAAGTACGTTAAAAACTACAGTTAAATATTTGTATGCATTTTTGCTTTGGTCCACTTTGTAATTCTGCAGTTAATGGGATTTTTGAAGGGAGATGAATAACGATTATCTTTTAAATACAAAATGAACATTTACCCGGAAGAGTAAGAATCGAATTACACAACTGTACGTGTTGTTAATCTACGTTTACAACTGGTTGCATCGGTAAGAAATTTGTTTCATTCTGGAATGTAACGGTCTTTAGAACGTTCACGCGTTAAAGGCGTACTACGCGTCCGAAAGAAAAACACGTCTGAATGTTAGTCGTAGCAAGTTTGGCAGCGTTAAGCTTATATCTCAAATGTAAATGGAGAATAAAAATGAGGAATATTGCGCAGCTGATCTTGGCGACACGTGGCGACTGCAAAATCTTCATATAATCATTACTGGAGCTTGAGGCAAGCGTAGCGTACATTTCTTATATTAAAAACAATTTTTTTATGTATACATGTATAGACGTATTGACTAATGCAATACATCTTTGTCCGTGCGTCATCGAAAAGAATGACCCAAGTTTGAAAAAATGACGATACGTAAGGTAATAGCTAATAGCGAGAGGGATAGATTAGGGTTCGATGCATATACGTTGTTTATGTCGGTGCGTGTGATGGACGCCATGCGTGCATCGGTGCCGGCACACTTTTAGGTGCTTAACCCTTGAGATACTGGCGACCACTATAGTCGTCCGTCGTCTATAAAAGTTCTGCATCAATTCGTAACTTTGATCGAGCGGACCATAGCTGTAATCTCCTTGTTTACAAACTTTGAGATATTTTGTTATAAGTTTCGATAGTCGTACGGGTTGGTATAGCTCTCAGTTCTAAAGTACAATAATTCATTACGCTGTACCCCAAATTCTAACCGGTGATGTGTATTCGCGACAAAACTGTCTGTTCAGCGTCTGTTCAGGGGCATAGTGGCCAAAGGTGAAGCCTTATCGAAAAGATTAATGAGCGAGGTTGAACGAGATGGTGTATTCGGTACAGAGGCGGAACTACTGTACAGCAAGACCCCGCAACGCGGGGGAGCTTTAAGTCGGACGAGACCCAACATTTTTGCATTATTTTTTAATTTGAGTAAAATTATCTGTAATTTAAATTCCCTTAATAAAAAGTTGTTTTTTCCTGGGGCGAAAAATTATATTTTTCGGAGGAGCCAAACATTGGTAGTTTCGCCACTGATTCGGTATCGTGAATTATTGTATCGTAGCGCCAATAGTTAGAACTTTCTGTCACCAAGGTAATGGTTCAGTTGTGACTTGAGTGTCGGTGCTCCAAATACTCTTCGCGAAAGAATCGCAAAGAATCTGCGATGCTTTGTCGCCGTCCGACAAAAGCCCCCCGCACGTGTTAATAATCGCAAATGAAGGATCCACCAACGGAGTGGGGAGAGTCGCGAACTCTCTGGAAAGAGGACCATGTCAAGGAGCACGGCAGTTATCTCAGAACCTAAGCAAGCGACACATGCCCCCGAACGATAATGCAATTATTAATACATACGTTGTACGAACGGGCATTGATTTGTACTGGGTTGCCTTACTGATCTCTCGTATTCCGCGGTAATTCTTACTGCTATGTTAATTGAGTTGTAAACCGAGCATTAGGTTGCGTGTTCACCTGATCGTGAGATTTTCACTCGAGAACAATTCTCGACGAGTACAAAAAAAGTCTTGAATACCTAATTTGGCATACGTGCAGAAAAATACATATGTACATACTGATTACGCACGCGTAGAAGTATCCTCGAGATTAAAACTCTCAGGTGGAAGCGCGCCTTTACACTTATGAATAAATCACTGATGAGGGCTCTCGTTGGGGCTGAAGTGTGAATTTTTAATGCACTTGATATTGATCTACCTTACCAAAATCTTATTGATCGGACAAAAGGATATAAAAAACGTACACGCTTCGAGCGGTTCGCTGAGCGGTGAATAATACAATTAGTTGCTCCAAAATCGTTAATTATGAACAGCAAGTGAGACAGCGAACCAAACAACAGACAATATTGCAAAACGAAGTTTACCATTCTTGAAATAGATGATTTTGATGTACATTTTTGAATTTGAAGATTTATTTAGATTTTCCCCAGCGCGTGTAGGTTTGTAGAAACTTGGAAACTTATTTCGCACGGGTTTCACGATTTCTGCAGTAATCCCTCAATAATTTCCAATAATCTTCCTTTTGCAGTTCTTTTTTTACTCTGAATTTAAATTTATTTCTAGGTAGACGTGTTAAGTGAAATAAATAAACGAATAATAAATAACTACATACAGATTCCCTCTTAGTTCCGACATACAAATTGTTTATTAAGATCCACCGACAAATTATGAACATCTTGAAATATACATTGACGAAATGCGAACTAATTTAGAATGTTCGAGGTAACATGAAATTTGTTATTCAACGAACTCAATGCTGGCTCGAATTTTTTATTGCCGAGTGGTACGACGAATTATCTTGTTCGCAGATAGTCGTTTTGGAACGTTGATTACAGAAGAATTATTTCGTGAGAAGTTACGATAAGACGTAGTTTGAGATGGAGTCATCGCTGTTTTAGGAAGTAGTACCGCGTCGATTTCTCGACGTAGCTTTGCTAAACTTTATCGCTCACTTTTCGGAAATTTCACGCCGGATGTTTGCCCGAAGTTTCCAACGATACCTTTGTCGCAAGGTTAACTAGACTTCTATTTTTAAAAATTATTATTAACGGATGTTTCATTAAGGCGTCTTATCGATCATTAGTATCGTTTGATTCCACGCTGTGATACAAGCGTATGTATACATACGTATAGATAAGAAACAAGATAAAAGATCTTGCAAATGAAATCCCTTAACATTCGTGTAACAAATTGCTTGGGATAGCATATTGTGTATAGCGAGTTTCGAGATAATTTATGTGTGGTTTCAAAATTTCTGGGTGCCTTGCAATAAATTTGCAGTTTTTTTCGTCGGCAGGTAGGTCTGCCTCAAAAATCGCTAAATATAGAGAGCAAGCGCATGAGAAAAGAGCGTATGGTATTTTTATAACAACCAATCGTCGTTAACAAGCGTGATAGCTCGTCATCTCACAGTTAATTCTCAGCGCGTAACTTTAACGCTCATATAGGTCACTTCGCTTTTTGTCACACTCAAATTCTTGAATAGAGACCTCATTTCGAGATGTGCATTTTGAAATACAGGACATTTTTTGGGGGGATGAGTTGCAACGGATGTATACTATCAAAATATTTGTTATTTTTATGTATGTGTTTTTTAGTGTCTTTTAACAAGAGTTTCGAAGAAAAATTATGCAAAAATTATAAATTACATGACTTCGTCAAACAATTTGTCTTAAACGGCAATCGTTGAAAATTAAAAACGTGTCTGCGTATCCACAAATTAAGGAATTGATAAAATTATGGACACTAATCCATTTTCTTTCACACGAAATTATTCGTGACCAATTACACAGTTTTGCTAATAATGACCATAGATCATTTCCTAGATAAAAATAATTAACAAATTCAGTTGAAAGCTTCACATAAAATAATGAAATTCCTGAAAATTTTGTTTATAACGATTTCATCTTTGTAGTTTCGAGCGTAATTGCCAGAAAAATGTGGCCACCCCTACGACTGAAAAATGTTCGCAAAGGTTAGACTTAAAAAATAAAAATGTTAGATCAGAAAAGTATAGCTTCTTAACTTCTCCCGCTGGTACTCTCTTTTCTCTTTTCTTTTCCTGGAAGAATAGAAGAATAGAAAAATATCACAAAAATGTAGGCATGTTACGAGTTCACGTTCGATTCGGTCGCATTATCGGGCTCTTTGCTAATCTTAATCAATTAGTCGAGTGGGATTGCGACAACGGATGTAAGTGTAAAAGTTATCGGTGTAGGTTGTAACCGGTAGCCACTTAGTAACCACACACGACTGCGGCATGTGGGTCGTTAGGTTTCTCCTCGAGGCGTGTCTTATCTGCGCTTATTCCTCGCTTATTTCGCCAATTCGCTCGAGTTTGACTAACTAAGCGGATTTCTGAATAAATGCACAACTATGCTAACGTCAGGAAAGCACAGAGGATCTTCTGTTACTTGTGCAGACCTTCCGTCTGAATATTTGTATCTCACCGGACTACGTTGCTTTCGCCCATTCCATGGGGCGTCGTTGGTCAAACGATTTAATGTTACAAAAGTCGTCTTTATTCGTCGTACAGATTGTTTATATCCAAATGATATTCCAAATGACCAAGGACATCCGACATCTATTTGACTGCTTTTGGCTCAACCATACTGTTCGTTTCTAAATTTGTTGCAATACGTTATCATAAACTGATAAAGAACACGCGCCGCACATTTGCGGATACAAAAATCGGGACGCCGCATAAGCGGTACCGAACGCGTTAAAAAAAAATCTTGAGATACATTTCTTGAGATTAGCTTAATAATTATTATACCTATAAGTAATATATAAGCATAGTTATATAAGTAATATATAAGCATAGCTATATAATAATATAAGTATAATGATGATAATAATAAGTAATATAAATATTTGCAAAACTTAATTTCTAATTAAACTTCATAGATTCTGCTCACACCGGGTGAGGCATTTACTAAATGAGGACACTTGACGTAACTCCGTTACTTATGGTTCAACGAGAATACATGCAAGAAATGGCTAAGGTGAAAATTCTGCTGTGTCGCGTATATTTGCCTCGTCCGACGCTGTATCTTTTTCTTGAAAAGTTTTTTCATACATTCATAAGTAACGGAGATATTCAGGTGTTCCCATTTAAACGCCTCGCCCTGTGACATGCATACGCATAACGCCGGTATAAGTATATTAAGTTCAATTCAATTTCTGAGACTACTAACATGTCATGCGTGTCACAGAAATATGACTGACGTGACGATCAACGTGTTAGTATTAACGAGAGAGAAAAGTGAGGAGAAATGTTTACGCTACTCGTCTATTACTTCGTACGACGACCATGCGACTAGCGTCCATAGGCGCTAGTTTAACATGTAGGTCACCACATTGTCTCGCCTCGTTGATCCTGCTGCCCTGCCTTACGTGATAAATTCATTTGACCCTCGTCAACACCAATGCGAAATATATGGTTATAACAATTCGGTGGTTCCTGATCACATTCGCCGACGAATCCTGAACGATATACGACGAAGTCGGTCCGAAATGCGTTTCGCTATTTTTAGGCGTGATTTCGATCCCACGAAAATCCAGTCACGCTCACGGTTATATTGTCTCCCCCGCGTAGCCTGCATTTTCCCGCGTTCTATTTGAATACACATTCTGCCACCCTCTGATCGTGCAACGACAAGTTCTTCCTTCTTGTGGTTTGAAGCCATTATTCGTATTTATTTCTATTTTATCCAAATTGGCCGGCATTTTTATTATGACTAAATTTAGCCAAATATCCCCCGTTTCCGTGGTTATGTCAACACGAAATTTTAAGTAAATAAACGCAAATGCGCAGATATCTCGCACGCACTGTTTTATAAAAACGTATATGTTATGTTTGCATTGCTTTTTGCGCCATAATTACTATATAATCTATTTTCGATAACTAAACGCTGCGAGGTCACACTGAGACGAGTCAGAATAAATTTATAACGCGATTATATCCCACCACGCATCTGTGGTGTTTGTCTGGGGCGTGTACAGGGTGTTCCACAAACGATGGTAGTCCGTTAAAGGCCGTATACCTGGAACAATCTCAAGCAGATGTTTCCTTATCGAGAACGTTGGTTGTGCTGCAGTTAACGAGATAATAACTTAAAATGGTAGCCAATCTGGGAAGAACGCTGTAACCAGTATGGCCGGTTATTGGTTAACGCGTAATCGACTCGTAGCGTGCACCAGTAGCTAGCGCCGCCAGGTACCGCCTTCCTCCCCCATTGATTACCGATTTTCATTAATATCTCATTAACTAAGGCACTTTGGACATTTTTTACGAGGGAAAACCTACTTGAAATTATCTCAAGTATTGCACTTTCAACAAACCATAACCATTTACGGGACACCCTGTATGTCCCATTGCGACTTGTTAGAGGCTTAAGAATATTCGGTGCAATCATGATTGCCCTTGGAACGTGCCAAAGCAATTCTACGTCGATGATGCGATTTGTTGTGATTCACTTCGCTGCGCATCGGTTTCACATCCACGAGCTTTCGAGCGAATCAAGCGAGATTAGGATGTACTTGACTGCTGTCATCACGACGGTCATTAATGTTATGTATATTGCAAGTGACGTACCGATCTACCGAGCATTCCCCATGAATAATGTACGACCGACCTATATTTTAGCCATTTATTTTTCCACAAGCTATTTTCGTAACTCGGCTGTTTCGCTACTCGCTCCTCGTCGCCACTTTTCACCCATCGCACGAGACGTCTTTCAGCGATCCGACAAACAATTTGTTCAATAGTTAATCGAGAGAACGCGAGGAATATATAGAGTAATCGATCTACTGTTTTTTTTCGGCCACCCCCCCCCCCTTTTTTTCGAGTACAGCATATGACATTTATATAGTTTGATAATTCACCTAAACATTGTTATAATTATCTGTAACTGTGTATCGTTAATTGGAGGTATTTATAATAGTAGTTATCTAAATATATAATTATCTATTGTTATTCGAACGTATATTTATAGATAACTAAGAATAGGTAACTGTAATTATAGCTACGGATAGGTAAAATTATCTGTCGGTCAAGTCTGAAAAGCCTTGAAGAGTTTCTTCGGAGAAATTCCAGTATCACGGAGTTAGTCGGAATTTTCCTGGTCGGTAAAGACGCAGAATTTTGTATTTATACGACCAAGTCAAGGGACATCGTTTATCGGGAAGCTTTTATTGATAACATTGCAACTTTGAACAGTAAATAAGTGTCATTTTATGGAATGCAATTATGATATAATATATCATATAAATAATGATATTATACATATAACTGTTTGATTTAACTCCTTCAATTATGTTGTACGCGTATATTCACGATGTACCATTTATGCGCACTTTTAATAAATTGTTTATCTTACAATTTATTACTCAAACATTATTACTCTTTCTTTATTTCGTATATACACACTGATCCAATTTCTATTCATCATTTATTTGTTAGCTGCTTATCACAGACGTTCGTCGGACAATTATTATTAATAATCACCACTATCTATATTATCATATTACAATTACGTATATAAAACTAGTATCACTACAAATCGTATATCGATTCAATAATCCAAAAACTCGTTTTACGTCAAAAACTTTTGTTACGGAATTAAGGGACATTGAAAGGAGCAAAAGTAATGCTTACCGAAGGATAGGTTTTGAATTGGTGCAAATGACCATTGATACTTTATTCCGCCTATCTCATTCATTAGGGAAAAAACGATGCGTGTCCGGAAAGGTGCGTCGCACTCGTACTCATCTTTTTCGCGAGCTTTCTCCTCTTTACATGCGTATATTTAGTGACGTGACATTCGCTTAGGCGTGCCGCTCTGAAAAGGTCAACGTTGATTCGCGGCCATATGGACGGGACATTTCTGTGAAGCCGATTAAAAGTTTGACGACGATAACGGGGATCACGCGTTGCTCAAAGTTTACCCGATACGTTTTCGGATCGCCGAACGTTGAACGGAAACTTCAAAACGCTTGCACTACTAATTTATGCCGAGGAGAATTTTCTGCACTATTTACACTAAACGTCCCGAGTATCGATAAAGCCGCACAATAACGTCCACCGTGATATTAATGCTAGGAATTCTTAAGCGAACGTTTATCGCGGTCGACGACGTTTTCAAACGGTGAAAGTGAAATTCTTCCTTCGGTACACAGTTCTAGCGTTCCAGTCCTTCGCACTTTCGCGCCCGTTCACCCTTCTATGCATTCCTATCTTCGAGGTGTACACAGGTGAACACACGTGCATGAAAAACTGATAGCTTTATATTTAACGACTCGCGACGGCAAAGAAACTCGGCTCGCTTTGCTGTACGGTTCAGGTTTGATTATGCGTGCCAGAGTTTCTGGTTCTCAAGTTATCCGCGAAATTTATGAAGCACAATTTCCGTGAGACGCGGATGGTATAGAAATTCAGAAAATTGTGTAAATGGGGCACAAAATGTAAATAATCGTTAAATTATGTAATTTTCGATCGGATAGTCGAGATTTTTATTAAGGAATTCTATGGTAATTTTATTATACGATTTAGAGATTTAGATTTATATCGAAATCAGTCTTTTTATTGAACATTATATAAATATTTTGTTTCTTAATACCAACATAGGGAACATCTTAGGAACGTTTTCGTATAAACCAAATAAATTTTTTAGATCCCAAGAAATTAGATTCTTGTGTCCATATTTATTTTTAATCGTCTGAAGTTTTTTTGAGAAATACTTAGGAATTTCTAAGGACCTCAAATGATCAGTTTAAATCGCACGCTAAATCACAACAGCGGAAATTAAACTTCTGTACAATTGTTTGCAATTTCTCACAACAGTCTGTGCGTTTATCCAATTTTTGTGACAATTTTTTCTCTATTCCCATACACGTCTCTATAGTTACTGAATTTCAACAAAAATTATTTTAAATTTCCTGCAAAAGTATATACTATTTATCTAACATCCACAAAACTTACTTTAATTTTCTAACTGACGTCTTTTTTTATCCAATGTTCCACAAAAAATATATTTTTCCCCCATAAAAATCTGTATATTTCTATAACTTCTATAAAAATGATTTCTATTTCTCCACAAATCTCTTTATGTTGACCAAATTCCTACAAAAATTACTTTCATTTTTCTGCAAAAGTCTCGACACATCCAACATTAAAAGAAATCATTCTTCTTTTCTCACAAAGGCGTCCGTTGGCGGCACGTAGCTAAAAATACTCTCACACGCCTGCAATCGGACACCACCCATTATTATTGCTAACCAAGCATTCATTTTAAGACCGCCTCGAAACCAAACCGTTGAAGTTTGATCGATATTCGAAACGTCTCGCGTCCACTTTACTACCTCGCCACGGCGAGGTAGTAAACGAGAACGATGCCGAGAAAAGGGGTTAACTGTTCGCTCGGCTGGACGTTGGTCGACGAAAATATCGAGAATGTGGAACGCGTGAGGCTTGATCCCGAGACGCAACGGGAACTGGGTTGTTTGGTCGGCGAACACGTGTTTCTGGAATACCCATGGGCGTTCGTACCTCGGGACACGATCGGTAAATTTTCTAATCGATCGGAATCTCCATTCGTACCCTTCAGAGAGAAGATTCAAACTTACGAGGCTGAAACGTTTCTCGTGGGCTACGCCTCGACACAGCTTTCCTCCTGCGATTTCGTGATTTGCCTCACCGAGGAAGCGAGACACGTGATTTGGCAGAGGAATAGAGACATCGGTCGGGCTATCTTGAAGAGAGTCAGGGGAAAGATAGAAAAATATTCCAGACCTTGGAAGAGTCTGGGAAGCGAGCAGGAAGTGGACGAAACTTTTGTGATACGCTCGAGAGAATTCTTCGAGGTGAAGATTTCGTTGCCCGGAGAGTCGTTGGGTTCTGATCGAGAATTGTGCGACAGGGGCTCTAGAGATTCTAGGGACAGCTATATATGTCTTCTGAATACAAACGATAAGTTTCAGAACATTGATAGAAAGTGCGTCTCCAGGACAACTCAGACTCACCTGGAAGATCGACGAGTTGTCGTTCAAACGTATCCTGGTTATCCTAAGAACGTTTGGACGCAATACGTGTACGACGACACTTTGGGCGAAGTGCTCCTCGACGAAGACAAAGAAGACGAGGAAAAGTTGATCGAGGAATCTAGTCAGAACGAATGCGAACTATCCGAAGAGAAAATCGTCCCGGATGCGGAGGCTGACTTCAAGATAGACGAGGAGCAGAAGCCCAAAGAAAAAACGGATCTAGAGTTGTTTCTGGAATCCCGATCGCAAGAAATGATTGATGCTATAAAGTACAACACGGTGATCAACTTGCACGTGGACGACATTCAAGCCTTATCCCCGAGCGAACTCGAAACGAGCGTTCGCCCGTTGAAACGACATTTTCAGGAACAATTAGCTTTCGTTGATTTAAATGCTACAACCAATCGAACCGTGTCCGATGCTTGCTGGAACCCGAAATTAAGAGAATCCGTAGCGATTTCGTACACCGCGTCACCGCCGTGCAATTCGAGAAACAGAGCCCTGAGTGAGCTCAAATTTGAAACCCGAGTGCTTCTTTGGACGTTTGAAGATTCTTTACGGCCGCAACTTCAGCTTCAAGATCACAGAGAGATCCATTCCATCTCCTTCAGTCCTTACGACGAGAGTATCATAATCGGCGGCTGCGCAACCGGCCAAGTCATCGTTTGGAATATCAAGGATCATCTTCAACGTAGAGGCAGCGAGCGCAACGATACGAAGATTAAGTTTAGAACGACAGGGCAACGAGACGTGCCAATGGCCCGCGCAATTGTCGTCTCGGATAAACAACGCTCTCACCGTCTACCCGTTCGAGATATCCGATGGATGCCCGCCAGCTATAAGATAGAGCCAAGTGGAAAGTTGACAAAATCTTCCGGCTCTGTCGGCGGGCAATTTTTAACCGTCTCCGAGGACGGCACCATAGCGATCTGGGATCTTCCTCGCCTGGACTTCGATAGCTTTACCACTTCCCCTCCCATTTCCGGGGACACGTTTCGTCCGATCTATCGTTTGAGGCTACGAGTCCCCGAGAAGCCGGGGAACGTTTCCATTTCGTGCTCCTGCCTCCCGTCGGTAGGGGTTCTTCAGGAGCGCGAGGTTCAACTGCGGGGAACTTCCCAGTTGAACATGAAGGAGGAGGATTACATGAAGAGCCTGTGGTTGGGTACCGATGAAGGTTTGATACGTTGCGCGTGGGACGAAGAGATACTCGAGCTGGAGAGTTCGGACATTCAGGAATGCAAGATTTTAAATCATTCTTACGCCCACGATGGTCCAGTTACGAAGATCGTTAGGTCTCCTCATCTCGAAGATGTTCTGCTGACGATCGGCGGACACATTTTCGGGATCTGGAAGGACGATTATCTGGAGTCACCTCTGTTCTGGCGGAAATCCGATTGTTCGTACACTGCCTGTTGTTGGAGCAACAAACCTGGCATTTTTCTCGTTGGAAGGTGCGACGGTGAACTAGAGGTATGGGATGTTATGAAGAAATCGCGCGAACCGATCTTTGTGCAGACTGTAACGTCGAAGTCGATTACTGGGTTATTTCTTCGAGAGATACCGGACGAGAAGTTCAAGGTCATTGGCGTCGGCACTTCCAACGGTGTTTTTCGGGTCTTTAAAGAACCTGAAGATTCCGGTGATGACGTAGTCGAGAGGATGGACTGGTTCGAAGAATACGTTTGGAGGGAAGTGCGGAGGAAAAGGGTATTTTTGCAATGGCAAAGTGATTTTCTTGCTAATGATCCGGACGCGATAAAGAAGAGGACAGCTCGAGCAGAGGAGGAGCGTAGAAAAAAATTGGAGGAAGCTAGAGAGAAACTAAAGAGTGAACATGAGAAACGCTTGAGAATGGAAGCTGAAATGAGAGAGCGCAATGCACCGAAATCCAAAGATTTTTTATGGAAAGCGAAAGAGTACCAGAGGATGAAGAACGTTCTTCTGAACAAGAAGAATTTAATTCCTGACGAGTTAGAAGAGAAAAGACTGCCGTTGGTTATATCAAAACGTGAGAGGGACGAAAAGTTACTGAAAGCCAACAATGAAGTTGCACTTTGCGAGGAGTATTACGAACACGCGATATCGTTGGAATTTCCGGAAATTTTTCAGTCGGAGAATAAAGACTTTGAGCGGGGAAAGATAATCGAGTTCGGTAAATCCACGGACGAGTACGTGAAACAGTTTTTCGAAATTAGGGACAGGGCTCGGAAAGCGTTGAAAAATACTTGCGACTCGAAAGCTCGTAATGACGATGATAATAAAAGTATCGACGGTGCGCGATGAATCGAAGAAAGAACAATCCTAATATGTTGAACGTTCTCGGAATATGACAAAATGTTATCGGCTCCACGCAGGAGTCGATAAGATAAGGTAACTGCGAGTCGTTGGATAATTTGTCACGGTGCAATAAACATTTGTCAAGACATTCGATGAGACGTTACCTAACGTTCGGAGCTCTTAAAAGTGCCGAAGAAAAATTACCGTGTCGTAATTCACGATCCCCGTTTTTGGAAAAATTTTACTTGGTGCTCGATTTAAACTGAAATTCTATGTATACTGTATATACACTTTAATTTTGAAAAAGAATTATTGCAGATTTACTTGCCGCTATTTCGGCGCCATCTTTTAATCAATGATCGCTATAATCGGAATTTGATTGTATCGAATACCATGTTATTGTTTTGTTATATATATTATCTTATATTAACATAGAAGAATTAAAAATTCTTCGATATGAATTGAGAAACGAATCACAGGTGGTGGGTCATAATTCTTGTAATTTTTACAGTTTCGTATATACCTGAAGTACTTAGTCTTCCATTCTTTAACTAATATAGCGTTTACATAAATACGGTCTGCAATTACTGACGATTCATAGCCACATAAAACATATATTCATGTTTGCACAACTTTCCAATTTAAATTTTTTACACTTTAAATCATTTCACTTCTATTTTTTTGCTGTCGCACGTTTATGATGTCTGACTACGACATGAACTAAACATTCGTTATCGGTAACTTCATTCTTTTTCAGTACACGATAAATTTTGTACCTCTAAATAAATACAGGTACTTCCTTCTTGCTTTTGTATCGCGATCAGTAATTTCATTATCAATAACAAAATCATTTGCCCTTTTTACAGATCTTTGGCATATTATGCATGGCGTGCGCATCGCCGGCGCTGGTTGGGGCGACACATTGGTTTCTGTTCGTCGTCGTGACAGCCTTCATCGCCACCCTTTTATGGTCCTTCATCTACGTGCTCTCGATTCGAGAAGCGCTTAAGATCCCTATAAACTGGATACTGACGGTGAGCATATTTATAAAAAAAGGACTTGGTAACATAACGTTCCGTTATTAATATAATTTCATTAATTTGTATTACCTTTACTTTTTCAGGAACTTCTGAATACAACGACATTCGCATTCCTTTACATGATTGGCTTTATCTCCCAGCTGTCGGTTTGGAGTACAATCCATGGTTCCAGCGCCTCGTCGAATATCGCTGCAGGGGTAAGGATTTGCACTTAATCCTTCGTTGCGTGCTATTACCTCGAGGCGAAGCAACAAAAAATAAATAACGCGAATTATACCATGTTATTAAAAACACAAGAACTTTAGACTCGCTAATCCTGATATTAGGGCAATCGATTATAATGTTGATCGGCTAAACGTATCACAACTCGCATCTTTCATTTTGAATGATATCTTTGTCCATGTAGGTATATTGCATTTGCGGCGCTCCCAGTGTTTGATTTTCACACGCAAAAAGAGTCACGCGATGACTAAATATTTACATTTATATTTCTTAAACATTATTCAGCTTTATTTGATCTTCTAATTCGTACTTTGTTAGGCCTCTTCACACTCGAGAATCGAACACTCAGTTGCGGTTTTTTTGCTCGTGATTGAAACACTGAATCACCGTACAGATTGTTGTCTTATCATAGAATTAATCGGCTTTAGTACTTGGAAATATGATATTTCTGCTCTACGCTCTGCACGGAAGCAATTACGTGCAATTCATGTTGCTTCGATAAAAAATCAACAGAAATAATTTTCTTTCTCTTTTTCCCTTAAATCCTTAATGTAGATCAGTGATTCCCAACCTGGGGGTAATTACCCCCCAAGGGGTACAACGGTATTTTCTGGGGGGTAAAGACAAGACTAATTTTTAAACAAATTGTTAGAAATAATGAATGAGTATTGAATGATTCAAATAAATTAAAAATATATGTATTTTTTTTTAACTAAACTTTTTTGGGGGGAAGAATTTGCTAATATCTGACCCGATTTATGGGTAATAGTCTCAAAAAGGTTGGTAATCGCTAATGTAAACCGAAGTCTTCATTAATATCTACTGTGTAATTAAATTATGTCAATATGTTTGGATATTGTATTATATTCCTTGTTTTATATTATTATTCTGGATATTAGGTACCGTACAAGTTTATGTATTATTACATTTCACATTACTGGGATCGCCGATTTCCCCAATATTACAAGCAATAAATATTTTGAATAACACTCATGATTCGATCTTCAGGTATTCGGAGTCTTCAACACGCTCGCATACGCAGCCGGCGCGTATTTCTTATTCATCGAATGGAAAAACAGCTCCACGCAATGAGGGCCAGCGATCGAGAAAAAGAAGCCAGGTACCTGAAGAGCAAGGCTACTACACTCGGGCTCGTCGTGACCTTTCGATCGACGATCGAGAAAATCACGTAGCACGGTCACAGGATCAAATAAAAAAGAAAAAAAGATACAACAGTGCAGAGATCAATGGGTCAATGCTAGTCCAACGAGGGACCGTCATCTCCTCCTCCGATCGTGTGTAGCGTAACGAGAGACTCTGTAACCTATGTGCCTTAAGATTAGTTATCCTTTTATTACCCGTGTGCAATCATTTTCATCGCCGTCCGGAATCCCCCGACCTTGAATCGCAGCCGGGTTTAAACGCGGAAAGATAATTTTGGTGTATCTGCGGAGGGTCGTTCTTGCAGCTCTCATACGATAGGAAACAAACGACGATTACGACGTTACAATCGAAATTTCTAGATATTCCGGCTGGCGACGAAAATAACGAAAGATCGTATAAAAAAGCGTAAGTGTAGGCACCACTGTAGGATGAATTGTTTTGCTGATGGGAGAGCCGTAACTTGATCTAGTCCGGCGCCATACGCGTGTTTAGGTTCGACGGACGTTACCAGAACGTCCGTTTTACGGCGGTACACGAATCGATGGCACTGATCACGCGTATAACGTTCGTTCAACACTGACTATGGACGTCAAGCGTTCTAATGTTCCGAGTCGTAACATCCGTCGTAATGTTTGTTGGCTCAACGCGCGTCTAGCCCCGGTCTTAAAATTCAACAAGAGTTTCGTGGGCTTCCGTCAGCACTCGCGATTCGGACATTTGTTTTTTCATGCTACGAGTAGTTTAGCAACGCGAAGATAATGGTTATCTTGTTAAGAATCGCGTTTCAGGGTCCTAAAATTGTGCAGTGGACGATGATCCGCCTGGATAATTAAACGCGAGCGTCTTGTTTGGACATTTTTCGTTCTCCGGACGTAAAAGAAAGTGTACCTTTCCGTCCAAATAATTGTTTTCTTTTTTTAAACCGTACCTTTGCGTACTATCGCGAGAAGCCCTTATTTATATGTATACACGTACATCTATCCATATTATATAGGTAATATATTTGCACAGATCGGATGCAGTGTGTTGCTCTTCTTCTTCTTTTTTTTATTCTCTTTCATCCATGTGTAAAGGATATACTTTGCATTCGCTAACGTAATTGTAAGGAAGGATGAGAAACTGTTTGAATACATTGAAATAAATCATACAGTCGCATACCCGCTGCGTAATGGGGCCTAATGTAACCGCGTAGGATCAACGTCATGCTATCAGGAATTTCCGAGTGGAAATTCTTCATGTTATTTTCCATTCTATATCGGTCGCATTGGTTTAAACGAGGTACAACGGGGTAATGAATTTTCTATGACATGTGAAAAAAAATCACAATTGGAAATTCGTGAGAGCGCAATACTAACCTAACGTAACGATCGATCAATCGGCGAAGGCCCAAAGGTTACGCGTTACGCGATAGCGTACACACTATGCCGAACTGTTACGCTACCCGCTTACGTTACGGAGTTCGATTACACGATGCGTATGCGAATTAATATTTCTGTACACATTATTGTTACAATACCGTCTCGTTTTCGGCGTTGCTTTCGACACCTCTTGGGATTGTTTTAAAATGAGTTCGTTGCATTATAATAAATATATTGCAGTATGTATGTGGTAAAAAGGATATAAGGATCGATAATAATAATGTTCCATTTTTATGAAAATGCAAAACTTGTTTTTATTTTGCTTAAATCCTTTTTTCCAACGTATTCCGCTGAAGTTTTCCGTTTTTTTTTGTTCGTTTTCATTTAATGGAAACATCGAGACATGCATTTACCTAAAATAAATTGTTTTCCTCGACGCTGTTATTTGTTTAAAGTATAGCGACACTTAGCACATATCGTTAATAATTATGTACGATGACATATTATGTATACATGCGTTAGAACTTTTTTTATTTGCAAATTTTATTTATTATTAAGCTGTGGATGATGAATAAAATAATGCTAAAGTTTACATAACACTTTGCTATAGTTTTTAACTGCACGGCTCGTGAGACGTTGTGTCGCAGCTCCGAAGTTTTTTACATCTTAGAATAAAAAATAATATTAACCCGCTCGCTATCAGCGGTATGGCAAAATGCGCATAAACTGTCACACATATGTGACGATGGTAGCAATGGATTATAGCTCTTGCGGTCATTAAACTTTGTAAATCATTCTATTTTTAAAAATGGAAATGGGGTACGATCAGGTAAGTATACCGACTCAAAATGTATACTTCCGTAAAAGTTTTTCAATTTATCGTAAGAGATACAATCGCAAAATTTTGGCATTATTCTCGATGTTCAACTTACTTTCGATGCAACCCATTTTTGGTTAAATCGCATAAATGTCCGCGGTAATTATTAAATAAACAAAGTGGTAGTATATACATACATTACAATCTTTTTCGAGAAGTATTATAAGATTGGTGAAAAGGCTCCCTTAGAGTCACTGAATTTTTAAAAATACCATTAGCTAATTGAAGAAATTGAAATAGAATTGATATAAAACAACTGCATTCTATGTGGACAACCACAGGAATATCTAGTTGTTCTGAACACGTAAAAGATGTAATTCTGATTCAATTCTAACAATGAGAGTATGTATGCAACGAGATATCGAGTACCCATCAACATTTGAATGGGAATTCGAAATGTAAGACCAATCCGCGTGCACTTTTGGCGTTCTCCCAGGTGAGGCTTGTGACGATTTCACTCGTACTCCATTGTAGCACCCTCATTTTACTGGGGTCAAACATGAAATCCGAGATGAGAAACGAAACGAAACGAAATTAAAAGCAACCAAATTTAGGCAGTTTACATCCGGGATTGGAATGTAATTACATGGAGCCACACATTTTACTACGTTCCGTGACGACTGGTGACGACTGGCATCACGTAACAATTTGTTCAAGCACGGGGTTCCCACTATTGTACCCCAAATTGGCCCCCCCCCCCCCCCAAACACACACCAACAGCTACACCCAGCTACACCTCTCATAAAATTCATTCTCAATATAAATTGTAGTAAGCACTTCTGTACTCCAATCCTCATATCAGAACAGAAACTGAGGGAATCAGAATGCGAACATGACAGCCGCACTCAAGTGGCGGCCTCTATGATGCCGAAAAAACCGATACGGCAAAACGACTAATTCGGTATCGTGTGAACGAGCTCTAAGGCTAGGGCCAAGCGGACGTATCAAGTACGCGCGTTACAACGGACGTAATGACGTCCGTTCGAAAAATATATAACTGTGTGAATGCGATCACACTAGCGACGTGCGCCAAAAATAACACGCGTTCAAACGGACGTCGAACTCATCTCTGGTTATTGTCAGACTTCATTTTTGAAGACCATGTGTTCATTCAAGTATGCGCTTTAAAAAGTTCGACCGTTGTAACACACGTAATCGATAAGTCCGTGTGGCCCTACCCTAAATGTCGTGACTGAACCGCTCATTGTCAGCCGGGCGGTGTGTATTGCGCGTCTGGCCGGTCGCAGGTGCGTACGTTGCCGGCTTACAAAACTGGTTGCTCGTGTTACGTCGGGTGAGAGAAGCTCTCTCGCATGCCATTCACTTCCATATCTAAAATCCTTGTCGCCCGGTGCACGATATTACGGAACTTCTATGCATTTCTACAGTATGGACTGAAAAAAACGCATAGGTTCAAGGTGAAATAGATTTGACTCTAAATAATGAACATTCAAACTTGATTTGGGGGGCAAAAGTATCGGGACCGGTTGTAAGCCACAACCGTAAGCAAAATACTTACGTTATATTTTTCCAAGCAAAGTGGTTTTTTTAATGTCTTTCCGATTTTTGCGAAACATTCGTCTCTACTCCAGGAAATTCTGGAACTCTCAAAGCATCATTTTCGAAAGATAAATACATTCCCTTACAAAAGAATTTCTAAATTTGCACAACTCAGCCTCCCTTTCGACGCTCGCTAGTTCAAATGTTCCTCCGAAAAATCCAAACAACAGTTGAGAACCTTCCTCCGCTCGCGCGAAATCGCACACATCTTCTCTAAAAATGTGTGCTCGTATGATATCATACATGACGTCATTCACTATACGCAGAAGAAGGCAAGCGTGCTATTCAGTTAATCGCTGACGCTCGGCCTGCAACCACCTACTCTCTCTGTTAAGGTCAGTCGAAACCTCGTTTGCACCGCGCCTTGTTTTGCCGGTAATTGTTAGCGACAATTGAACACGTACCACGAGACGTTCTTAAGGGTTGCATAGTTCTTGAAGCATTTATGATGTGTGCCATAACAAACCATAATCATTTTATTTTTGTGAATCGTCTTCCGTTGATGCGTCATTTTAATTTCAAAGTACACTGTCAAATATATATGTAATTTGGAAAGCCGGATTACGGAATTATGTTTACGAGCGATTTATTTTGTTACGTGTGGCGAAAGTGACAACAAGAAAATTCGAGTACCAGAATTTAGGAGAATCAATTATATTCCGATATATCAATCTTCCCCGTAGGTGTTTCACGTAAAAATAAATGCTGACGGCATTTCGCGTGTGTTTATTCGTAGCCGCGCTAATTTCGGCGTGTAGGTGGGATGAAGCTTAGGAGTGAAAAAATAATTCACGCATCGTTCATTGAACGAACAATTAACCTTATTTCTTATTAGTCTGTTATCGGATCGTCGAGGAAATTCGGCAAAGCGTAAACTAACGATTGCTTCAAATTATCTACCATCTTATATTTCTAAGAAGAGGATTCAATATTTTTACGCGTTATTCCTGGATCCCCGGTCAAGTGGATAATTCATTTGTGAAAGTGTAAAACAATAGTGGGCGCAGCTTTAAGTTACTGGAATGTTACGTATTGTAGAGAAATGCAATATTTTAGTAACTGAAAATCTTGTTTTGTTGTTCGGGTTGATAACTAACATGTCAAAGTGCAACGTAACAGTATAACATCGTTTCGAATTATTAACGAATAACTTCAATATTACGCATACAAAGAAACTATTTGTTTTATATTTGAGCAACAAATTTATTAATATGACCAAGCAAAATTCTTGAATTTTTGTTCTAGTGGAAGTTTATATTCTCAATGTGTTTTGCATTTTGTAAATCCACCTTACACATTTGAATAATTTATTCCTGAATCATTACCACATTCCACATAAAAGGAACAGCTATTATTTCTCTTTATGTATAAAGTGCAAGCTTAATATTGTTATGCATAACTGATAGACTCTCATTTGGGCGGATGCGCAACAACATTGTTACGTCGCGGCGCTTTCTCTTTCATGTCGCCGGCATTGGGGAGAAAGTGATGTCGGCGGTCATGACTTTGATATCGATCGGCTAAAGCTTTAAGGGTGCGTCAGGATGAATGAAAGTAGTGGGAGTAATTGTACGTATGTACGTCTCTGTGAAATTCTTAGTTACGGAATATTGAATGCATCATCTTTTCTGCTACTTCAAAAATTTCCTAGTTTCATCGGTCAATGTACAATTTATCAAGAAATTTCTGAATACGATCATCTAAATAATAATATAATATAATAATAGTATAATAATCACAAATGACGGCATTCACGGTGAAATTATAAATGTAAGCAATAATTTAGTAATTTTATCATTATACTGTCAATGCACAATTTTTAATTACATGTATTGTCAGTTAATATTTGTTGGATGTAACATACAAAAACAACAGAAACTGGTAGAAACATACACCATTTTGAACGTTGTGGTTACGGGTTTGCCCAGATACATTCTCATAACACGCGTTTCGTTACCCATGCAACACAAAATATATTTCTGGGCGACGTTACATTTTTATGATGGTGGCTTTAGAAGGGTATTTTTCGCAACGTTGCAGTCAATTTCGCGTCTAACCCTTCCTCTTAATGTTTATTTATTCTTTATTAGCCCTTAACCCTACGTTAGTCGCGCGGATGTTTGTTATGTGGTTGGTTGCATGGGGTACACCTGTGACCCATCGCTACATTATTGATTAAAAGGAGAAATAATCAGCATCTGTACCATCTTATCTGCAATAAACTTCAATATCTATATTCAGATAATTAATGCGTTCGTTTACAAATGTATGATTAGAATAATGTAATAGAAATAGCACAAAATTGAAAAAAAAAAATTTCGGTTTTTTAGGATCACATAGGTCTAACCGAGAGGTACTAGAGATATCGCAAGCGTAAATTACATGAGATAAGAGTAATTTAATTTTAAAGTAGACTGGGTGACGCCTGCACCCCGCGCGACTAACGTAGGGTTAAACAAGTATATCTTATGTAATTCTGTTGCACCCTTATTTACAAGTGCGGTATGTGGCGGTTGTGTTTCAACATTCGCGTCGCAATAATAATAATAATAAAATTAATGGCACACGCTGTTTTGGTGTAAAAATTGAGGTTTAAATTAATTAAATTTCAATTCACTCGCTGAATTTAGTTAACTCTAATTTTCGGTTAATCAAAATTACTCTTTAAATTTACTGACTATGTTTAAACTTTCTTATGTCGCGAAATATGAGACACGATGTTATTATTGGGCGGAAAGAAAACGTGGAGGCATTACACGAAATGTAGGACGCGTTTCGAGATCATGACCTTGGCGCTCTTAGCATGGAGAACGGTGTCTTGTGTACGCATTCTACAGACATATTATGGGGATAACAGCGATTATAATATCTTCGTGTGGTTTTAATTAATTGTTTTAGAATCGGTAACGAAGGAAACGACCATGTCACATTCGGTAACAGTTAGAACGCATACGGTGACAACCGGCTCGACGGCATTCATCATCAACAGTGGTTATTTAAAAACCTGGAGTGGGGTGTTGAAGTTGGTGCAGTTGGTACGTTTATTATTAATATCACTTGGTCCCGAATTTTAGAGATGACGAATTACTTAAATTTATTATTCAGTTCCAAATACATTTAAGTATAACGTTTTTTGCTTTGAGTTTACTATATTGGATAATAAATTAGTAGCGATTTTGTTTTAATTGAATGTAAGTCCCGACAAGAAAAATGTTGAAGAGTATTAAAAATAGCATATGCAACAGTAAAACCCGAGAAATATACAACATTAATTGATGTGTCAAGTTGAATTCGTATAAATGAATATTTTTGAAAATTATGTTAAAAGTAGATATTTTCGGCAGCAACATAAATCTATGAACTTATTAACCAGTCTTATAAAACGAGAGGTGATTGTGCCTCTAGGCAAAACGATATCTCAAAACCGCAACATTGAAATAACGTTACACCATTATCAATATAAAGTTCCGCTTCCGCTTCAAAAGAACATATATAGAATTATAACGATAATGACGCGAAAATTATTTTCAGGCTCTGGGAATAGCTTGTGTGGGAATTATTGGCAATCAATTCAATCAGTTCCATTGCAATCAAAGTACCGCTGAATTATTTTTCCTTCTTATATCAACGACGTTTATGATCGGGACGTTTATTATACTTGTAAGCTGCATATCCTCCCTCTCCACTGCCTCCATCATTGCGAAAACCATCTACGTGAGTACCTGAATTATTAAAAACAAAATCATGAATTAATTACGACATATAAAAACGGTGACTTTAACATTATATATTTTTTCCAGGAACTTATATACCATTGCATAGCGTTTGGATTATACTTGGCTGCTTCGTTGACGTTGTTAGTGTATGTTAGTAACAGAAAAGGTTACAGGGAGTACGAATTATTACTGGGTGCCTCTGTAAGTTAATATAAAAACCTTGTTTCTGTGTTTTTGTTGGCGCACTTCGCAGATGACAAATAGATAAATAGAAAGTAAGATAAAACACATATGGAATAGATCAATTTATAGAAACATTCATGGCAAATTATGAAACATATTGAGAACATACATTCTTTGTGATTGGCTACACACCTATTTGTGGTAAAAGTTGATTATTGTGTTCTATCACCTTATAAATTTAAGTATGAAAGACGTTAAAAGGAACTAACAAATTTTTGTTTATGTTTTGCTAACTTGTGAAGTGCATCAACAAAAAGGTAAATTACGTACGTGGATAAAAAGAAGAAATGGGGATGTTCTAAAGTATTAGTTATTTTTTGCAAAATCGTAAGATTATTTATTTTTTTGTCATATAGAGGAACTACAGTGTTTTGGTTATGTCAATACACTTTCTTATAAATGCACTCCTAATGAAAAATTTCACAGTTCTCAGTGTAGGTTCTGATTGAGTCCCTAATGTATGGTACGGCTGGTACGTGTTACAGTCTACTGTAGTCAAATGGTTAAAACGCACTTAACTGGGTTTGCTGTTTTATTCTTTTTATTTCATTTTTCTCTGCAATTTTCCATCCAATGGTAAAGGACTTCATCGGACTACAAATTTAAGAAGTTGTTACAGATTTGAATAACTGTATAATAGTTGTTTAATAATGATATTATACTTCTTACAATCAGTATTGCAGCGGTTCTCTTGTAAACTGTTCACTATTTTAGTAGGAATCCAGGTTTCACTTATTATTGTAAGTCACATCGTCTAAGTCTTTGACAAAATTAATGAATTATGCGTCTACCTCTATAAATAAAAGGTAGATATATGATAATATTAACGTCACTAATATTGATAAGTCAGATTGAAATAAATGTTTATGGGGAAATAATTATTCAAACTGTGCGACTTTACAAAAGAATTGGGAGACGTAACTTCCCAGAAAATACCGATTTTGTAACGAATAATAATACTATTAATATGATATCTATTATTTGCGTTAGTAAAATGTTTTATGTTTAACATCATTAATTTCTTTTCAGATCTGTGGCTTAGTTAACGCTACATTGTTCCTGCTCAGCACCATTATAGCTATTCGCACCTACAGGGGAATTTAAATTTACCATGCTACCGATACCATCCTGTACACTTAATTACAAATTTTCAACATTTCTATATTTTTAAATGGTGCTCGATTCCTTTCGCACTCCTCAAAGACTGTTCATGCTTGGGATACCGTGGATCCCCTAGGGTAATCGTGCCGTATCTAAGTCAGAATTTTTTATACACTATTTCAATTTATACAATACTTTTTATAACCCATATAAAATATTGGATTTTGTATATGTATAGTAATGTGTTACACAACTGCAATCCAGTTGCAATAACGGAAAGAGTGTAAAGAAATGTTATGCTTAGCGTCAATGGTTAATGTTATATTAAGAACATAAAATTCAAGATGAATATTGTACGCACACAAAACTTATTTATATTTTTTAGAAAGCTAATAAAATTAACGTAAATGGAATGTCCTTCCCACTTTCGCTTTCTGATATTACGTAATAATAATTCCTGGGTGCCTTTAAATTGACTCTTTTGCCTGACCATTGGTAAGACGTGGATATGCACTTAGTGCAGATGTGATTTAGAGTTTCAATACAGCTAACAAAGCAAAGTGAAACCGGAATACTTGACTGCCACGTATAACTTAATTAAATTATAATTTACTAATAATTATAAATTATACTAATATAATAATAATTATACCGATAATTATAAATGATAAATTATCAGTAAATTACACCAACGCGCTTATATTTGGCTTTTATTGAAGTAACTGTCGTGATCAATCGTGATGCATTGTGTTACTCTCATTCAATTTTCAGTGACTCGTATGTTGTGTATATGGCCGTTGAAACGATTTCATTGACGTACCGGTTACTCCAAGTCAAATCGATTATTTGCTCCAGGAACATTTAAGATTTTTCCGAAAGTCATATACAAGATGTTCTGTATCTAGCGTAATACCCGGAAATGAGGGGTTGTTAGTGTCTATTCTAGTGTCTGCATTAAATTTTAGTTGTGACGTATCAAAGTTGAGTGCGCAACACACAGTGTGTAATTCTGTGTGTATTGGTTCAAAAAATAACTATTTAATATATTCGCAAATAAAACGAATGAAGTCTATCTTATTAGAGAAGAGTAGGGGAGTCACAATCCCTCGAACGTCCCATGTTAATTAAAGTCCCACTTTAATCCAGCTTCCATTCCCACAGAAAAGGGACAAAAGAGGTTTTCCCTATTTACGATAGAAGGGCGGTAAATAGCGAAAACCTGTGTCACTTCCTTGTGCGCTGCGTTCTTTATAGTATGCCTATCATCCGATCAAGTACGTAATTCGGTGACAACGCGTGCGTGTGAGCCTATTTGAATGGACCGCTTATTGGATTTTAGTTCCTGCCATTTCAAAAATGTAGATGGCAACCAATATAATATCATCGGTCCGCCAAGGGGGGAGATTCGCTCCCCTAATCGCACCTGATCGTGGCCGTAGAGTCTACGGCGTAGACCAACCAGGCCTGACAGCCGTAGACCGTCTCTCATTCCGGCTCTAATAGTTTTCATAGCTTGTAGCAATAAACCCCAACGAGTACCAATCGCTGTCACCGCAGTTCATATCCCATACGAGCTTTCTGATTGGTTCTTGGGCATTGGTTCAACATCGGTCGACACTGCCTGAATTTTTGTCCAATAGTATATATACCTCTCTCTCCATCCTTCGGCGAGCCACTGTGGCACTTGCAGCAAACTCACGGACGAGGGTCCAGGTATGAAGTTAAGAAGGACCAATAATACTTTTTTTAAACGAATTTGTGCGTTTAGGAGTTTTTATTTTATAAGGTATCGACTTTTGGTGTCATGTTCGCGTATTTATTCCCCAACGCGATAGGCCGATTAAAGCACAGATGTGCTTACTCGAAGACGCAGAGACTTTGAAATAAACTCGACTCAATTTTATGTGTATAACTATTCACTCTTTTATTTTGAATGTTGAAATGGTACGTCTTTTCACTTTTGGAGTTAGAGAAGAAGTGAGTAATTCTATAATACAAAATTGTGTTCGCTCGCGATGCGAGAGGTCGGGAATTGCGCGCGCTTAAGGTACGCCCACGCGTAGGGGTTTCCCTAATCGGGGGTAGTTCTGGAGGTCCGTAATGTTGTCCTTGTCTTTCCCGGTGAGGCCCATCCCTTCTCCCACGCTGCCGTCTACGCAAGAATGTTCGTCCTGTCCTGTTGTCTTGGAAAATTTCCCAAGCCGTACCTCGACGACGCCGTTGACAATCTTCGACCATGGGCACAGGTGAGGATCTCCCCCATCACCCCTCTTGTTGGACCATGTTCACTATTTTGCTCGCCATGTTTATATGGACTACTGAAGTGGCTAAAGTTACGTAATCGCACACATGCAAACGCGCAGCCACGCACACATAGTTACCGAATCTCGTGTATGTACATACGCACGTGCACATACGTGTACTTGATCGGATGAAAGGCACGCTATAAGAAGGCAATGTACAAGGAAGTGATAGAGGTTTTCACTATTTACTGGGCTTGTGCCGTAAATAGGAAAAACCTTTTTTATCACTTCTCTGCGCAATGGAAGTAGGATTAAAGTGGAACTTAAAACTAAGTAAAGCCATAAGTTATACATTTTAAAGATATTTTATTTATATTGTCGTAATTTTTCTGATCAGCCATTTTTTTGACGGCACTTTCTCTATTACACAGCTTGTATTTTCCGAAAATGATGTAGTTTATTTTCTGTGATCATTACGCAGGAAGAAGAATACAATTTTTTCAACGAATATATCTAAATTTGTACACCTGTGCGGCAGGCAGCCGAAATGATCGGAATCTATATTGAAGAACAGTATGCAACTCAAAACACGTTTTAAGGCTCGTTCGTAGTAAGATGTTTCGATATGGTCTGATAAGGTTTTTATAGCACCCTCGAATATGTCTAATAATCCATCCCGCTGCAAGTAACAATTTGAGCAATCGACAACTCCCGGATTTTTCATTGTAAGTTGTAGAAAATTATTTACAAAATCCGGGTCAGACTTTTGAAAGTCCCCTACCTCAAAATTTTATTGAGTTATTGTATTATTTTTTGACTGAACATTGCGCTGCGAAGGTCCGCTTCCCCACTACTGGTCATGTATGAGTGTGAATAGAACCGAATGTTCGCAGGTCCGCTAGCAATTTCTGCGGGTGTTGCGCGCGGTCAAATTATTCAGGAAGAGAGTTTTAAAGCTTCCCATAAATTGTAGGCACGTGGGTTTTGTGTTTCGGCAATCAAGTGCCATGATACACCCGAAAAAATTTTCGAGCGGGTCTTGGTTTACGTGCCACGGCTTAAAAATATAAATGCCCTCTTCCTGAAGAACTTTTGTTAGTTTTTTTTAACCCTTTGATCGTCGTTACCCAGTTTTTTAAGCATTAATAGCCCTTCGTGGGAGTTTTATCACCTGGTTTGACAAAACGCATTTTCCCTAATTTTTCAATTGCATTTTAACGCTTAACGCTGAAGCAGTAGCGCATCCTTCCCTGATGGGCATATTCAGAACGCCATGGACGGTTGAAATGGACCCTGAAAAACATTTTCATTTTGCGTATAAGAAAACTGTGCCTTAGTTTAAGTTTAAATGAAATGAACTTACATATATGAAATTTACCTGGCAGGTATGTGTGGTACCAACGAATGTGCCCATTGATTTACTTAAGATTTGGACAGCATTTTTTACATGCATTTTTTTAATGCAGTTGGGATAAATGTGTTCCTCTGTTATTTAGGTCGATGGCCAGAACAATTGACAATCAATGTGGCTTATTTCGTACGCTGTTTTAATAACTGACCATGATGATGACCAATTTCTGTTCCTCTGGTAGTTTGTTACTGTCCACTTCTATCTCTAAATCTTTATTCAGCATACTATTTCTGACATCTTTAATTAAATGCAGTGGATCAAAGAGTGGAGTTATATTGAACCCCTCTAAGCGTATAATGCAATTCGAAAAAATTGAATTTAATGTCATTATTTATTGTTCTCTGTCAGCCTGTATCATCAGAATATAAACAACTTATCAGAACGTCTGCCAGTTGCCAACATTTCATTAATGGCTCTCACATTAGATGACCCTTGGTCACACACAGTAGTCACAATTTTCAAATTTGTGGATGCGAGTTTACAGGCCAGTGGCAATTTCCACTCCTTCTTGATGCCTCGGACCATAAAGACAAGAGCCGTGCCTCTGCAATTTTATGTGATAATCCAACTCCATTGTTTTTTAGTACAATAAAACTGACTGATGTGGGACTATAATCGATGTGCGATTGCAACGCCACTTCATCCCACATCAGATGACATATTCTATCGCACTGTTTCATTTGCATGGCTTGTTCCTCCAAATGTTTAAATAAAAACGAGTTAATGCCAGGTTGTAAATTAATTTTTTTAACATCCCTTGCAATATTTTGCGGCATGGCAGATTGAATATCTGGAATAGTAATCTATAGCAAGATTTAGAATGCTTATACAACAAGGTAAGTATTTTTTCATCCAGCGAATATTGTCTACCCTAAGGAATGAAAATAAAACTTCAGTTATTCAATTACCATGGGTGTCCTTCTTGCCTCTCGACGTACCCCACACGTGGCAACTAGTCAAGTGTACATACTTGAGTGTACATACATACTCAGTGTACTTGAGCTATTACGTAGCTCGACGAAAAAAACCTTAAGAATACAATGCCTGTTAGACTTATCGAACATTTTATTACTACTTTCTAAAAAGAGGCTTTACAAAAGTACAGGATGTCTGTTATATGTATGTAATGTACAAGTCTGTTCGCTAGACCAACCTTGCATCGTAAAATTCTTCTCCGTAAATATTCTTATAATGCGACGCAGCACATCCGCTTTTTAAAATGATAACATTCTTCAAATCTATTATGTGGAGAACGTTTCATTTAGACGTACGAGTGACCATTCTACTTCGCGTGAACTAATTTATCGTCCTATTACTGTGATATTCGATTTCCGCGAGTTGAATAATGCCGCGCTGACTAATTAATTTGTGTCTGCTCCGATTAAAATGTGGGCGCTGTAATCAGAGACGATCGGGACCGTCACATTGGTGACCTTTATCTGCCTCTTTCTATGCACAACTTCATAGTAATAGGAGGAATGTCTCTACCTGAATGTTACGCATCTTTGTATTATTTTATCAAAGCCATTTCCCTCATTCAAGATGGCAACAGCTGATTCGAAACGAGGTGTCAAAAACTATATCAATTTTTGTTTTTCTAGTCTGTATTCGTTAATATCTTTCGAGAGTGACTTAAATCGCATTGAATAATTTTCATACAAACGAAGAGGATCACGTCGTCATGCAAGACCCGTTAAAAGTTATTATTCCATCAGTAATTCTTTTACCGTGAACCTTTCAATTTTGTTTTCGTTCTACATCGTGCCACCTGTGAAGTGTCAACAGACATTTTTAGATGAAAATTAAGAATGGCAGATACGGACAAACCTTTCATCTGTTCGTCCTCCGGTTGCAGTATGGTAAGAAGTTCTAATTTATCTTAACACTTTTCACGTAAGATCGCGCATCGTAAAATAAAATTTAATTCTAAGTAATAAACAATTACGTTTCACTGTGACTGTATTCAATTATACTCTCCCAGAGTTTTTCACACGAGGATCAATTGTTGGTGCATAAGAAAAAACATGACATGATGTTAAATCTGGGAAACAGTTCAAAGAATACTGGTTTTGTCGGTAAGGTTGTGTTTTAATAAAATTTCTTTACACTTTAATGTCATGAAAATGAATATTTATTATATAAACAGCAGATCAAACGCCTACACCAACACGGTTCATCAGAAATTGCGAGGAAGTTGGTTTGTTCCAAGATTTACAGAATGTTAATCCCTTTGAAGAAACATTTAGGAGAGCCGTGGAATCGGGAAATACTGGTACACTTTCGGTGCCCGAGGTAAAGAATAATGTAAAGCAGTAGTAATTTTTTCAATAATGTTATTTCTAGCATAAAAGTATGTCTTCAGGCTGGAATTGCAGACGACACGCTGCACACGCCTCATATATTCCCACACATTGCGGACGTATTATCTGGGAATAGTCAAATGCTCTCGGAAAATAGCGTTCAGGATTGTACACCAGTTATCTCAATTACGGACAAAAATTCAGGAGATAATACAATTGATTCTGAGGTATGTCCAAGTGTGAAACTGACCGCTACGGACCAGCAGGATCTACTGAAAAATGTGAAACTTGGAAGCAATAAAGATGCAACATTAACGGAGAACATTATTAATCATGTTGCAAACGTATCCATGGCACCAAAAATGTTAACAGGACAATCGTCGCCACAATTGTAAGCGTTCAATTACTTTCCCACATTTCCGTACTTAATTGCATAAATATTAATAAGGATCAATTACGTTTGTATAAAGATTGATTAACGGGGAGGAGGTGCAGTTACTGTTAAAAACTGCCGGTGGTAAACTAATGGAACTTTCGGCAATTCCGATTTGCGAATCCGATAATGCCACGAACGTGCATCAAATCAAGCAACAAGCAGTTGTAATAAAGACCAACCCTCCATTACAAAGCGATGCGAAAATAGAGCTAAAAAAATCTTCAGAATCCACGTTATCCTTGGCAAAAATGGTATTATATATTCGCATCTTTATCTAAGAACTCGTCAAATGTTTTGACGTATCATTCCAGAAGCTGAAACAAGTATTGACGAAGAGTGTAGGCTCGCAAAATCAAAAATTTATCAATAATTCCGGGAACGGCGAATCGAATTACTCGAGGAAGGAAAATCAAACCAAATTAGTGGATCACGTCAAAAAGAAAGATATTCTCGAACGAAATCGGGCTAGTTCGATGAGGGCGAGAGCAAAAAGAAAAGCGTGGATAGAACAACTCGAAAGAACTGTTGCTAATGTGAACGACGCAAACGTGGCCTTACAAATGGAACTCAAAGTGTTGCGCTCAGAAGTCGCGAAGTTAAAAACGCTTCTACTCGCTCACAAAGATTGTCCCATTACCAGAGCTATGCAAAAGGGTAATTAATTAAAGGAGATCAACAGTGTTTTATTAAATACCCCCTATTACTTAACCTATTTTTCTACAGGTAACGGTATATTACTAGGTCCTAAAATAATATCATTAAATCCAGAGCTCCTAACGACGCCAACTCCGTTGAGCATTCCCCTAAAAAGGCCGACGTCGTTTTCTTCGTCGGAAGTACCAATTGTGCCGAAGAAAAAGTTGTCTTTGGCACTTTCCAAAAATCCGATAATCTTCCCAAAGGTTGATAGCAATACAAATGTATCGATTTCGAATACTGCACTTATCAAAAGTATACCCACTTTAAAAATTATGGGAGTCAATCAATTTCTGACGGACAAGGAAGAGACGAAACAAATATTAATCGTGCAGAATACCCCGAGGAAGGCGGGAGAAACTTCACCAAGACAAATCATTCAAATCAACCCTAATTATGAGACAGAACACGCGGCCTCCAAAAGTACAGGCGCATAGAATCGACATATTTTATCGGTCGTGAGATGTCATTAGAGATTTCAAAATATTGCTCAAATTGATAAAAGACAAAGTTTCGTCGCAATCGCTACGCAGTCGGGGAAACATTTATTTTTGCTTAGACAGAAGAGAGCGGCAAGAACTGTACAATATGTATATCGATCTTTTCGTATTATTTATTTGTTACAATAAAGTCAACTATTTTATAGTCATCTGTTGTTTGTTTGATCTACTTCACCTTCCACGAATATTATTTTGAATACAGTATATTCTAAAATACGGAATACAGCAAAATATATAAAAGAAATATAAAAATACTATATGCCTTTATTACCATTATACGACTAATATTTCTTCCGTTACAATTTGCAATTACCTAAGTAGCTTCACCAACCATACGAATCGTTCACAAAACATCGTGTCCCAGTGATTATATTCTTGACGAGTTGCCGCAAAAAACGTGCGCTGATGATTATTCAGTCTTCTTTTTTTCTACACCGTACGTCGAAGGTTGCCGAGTGCACGCGCCAAGCAAAGAAAGCTAGTCCCACGATGATTCTGTGACCCTCGGGCCCTTATCAGTTCTCCGTCCAGTCGTCTGACAATTCTACACCGGACAGGAGAATGATAAGGGGCTTTGGGCACGCGGTGCTTCTAACGCGAGATTGCCAAAGGCTGTCTGGGGTATCCTCCGCATACGAGCTCGCGTTCTTTCATCTGAGAAAAGTAAAATGATTTCAGGCGATGCGAAAACTTACATTGGACTTTCAAGGATTCCTAGTCACACCGTACATCTTTTTCGTCTTATGCATTTTATCATGTGCTTTTATCTAATCGCAACAGGAATTCGTGTTTGTTCCCGATTACAGAATGTACGGCATTCGTGAATAATCTTTTATTTTGTCAGGAAGCCTGCAGGTTCTATGGGATATTCGGCCAGAGATATCGATGCAGAGGCTATTGAAAGGGCAGGCTTTTTAACAAACAAGATTTCTGTCCCTTGAGTCACGTCATTGAGTGACTCATGTTAGAGTACAAGGGGCCAAGTGAGATGTAACTGGAATTATCGGTTACTCTGTAAATACCAACGGCTTTCCTATGGCGATAAGCAGCTTCGATAACGGTGAATAGTTAAACGGCTCTTTACATTTTGACAAAACTTTATCATCGTTAACAAACAAGTTTCTCCATGACGACAAAGGGATAAAAATTCAAGGATTATGGTCTCATAATCCCTGATGTTTACCAGTTAACGGTGACGTGAAAGCGGAGAACGAACAGGATGCTGATCGATAACGAAAGAAATAGAATAAGCCGCAAGCTAATGCGCCGAGACAGTAAACAGAGGAGTCGGATATCTTTTTAAGAAAGAAGCTTTCTCTGGGTCAACCGCAAGATTCTTGGAGATGGTTCTATCCGCTTAATCGTGGGGGCATAACGCGTAAAAATAGAACATCGCCCCGCGCGCGTGCCCGACTTTTACGGCCCTGAATTGAGACCACAGTGAACCGCGTGGGTATTATACAACACGCGCAATCAGTTAACCTTGGACCAGACTACTGCCCAGTTCGTCGTTTTCGATCATTACGAGAAAACGCATAACAGGATCTACAAGTAATTCCCACTAAACGAATCTCAGTGCTTTCATTCTCTGGAACACCGTACTCGTCTGTTCATCAGAAGATACAACGAGTTTGTTTCAATAGAATTCGAATTTCTGGAAGTTCTGCGGTCTTCTACATCTCTCGTAGCCCCTTTCTATCGGGTGGTCCTATATACTCGTAGCGTTTACACGAACGGTTCGTTTTAATCCAAAGCACCTAAATACTCTAAAAACGAGATGAATAAGTTGGTTGGCAATGAGAAGAAGCGAGTGAAAAACGCGAAGTGTATCATTCGGTAAAATGTAACGGTAAAAAAGATATGTAGTTTCAATTTCCAGCTCAAACGCGTAACGAATATGCAAGCCAACTCGATGCGAGGTTGATTTACATTTTTGCGGCAAAGTATTAAAATACTACACGGAAAATTAATTAGAGTGCAAAGCACCGAGAAAAAGAACGCCGAGAAACAATACGCGCGACACGTACAAATTTCCAGCTAGCCAATTATAAAAATTAGAATTCCCTCATTTACGATTGGTCCTAAAATAACGCGTGCGATATTAATACTTCGAGGAAACCACAACTTAACGAGGCTGCCCTTTTACGGGGTTTCCCACCGAGTCGACACGCGGTATTTGCCCGCCGTACGCTTTAATTTATCCAACTCATTGACACCGCACGATTTTATAGACCTAGTAAATTCTAAAATCGTCAATCTAATGCTCTCGCAAACGTGACCCACTTTGCGCGATTTTAACGTTGCCACCGATCTTAATGAACCGAGATTACGTATCATCTTCTATCGCGACGTGAGCTTTTTACCAGCACTTAAAATTTTCGATATAACACATCGTTGGAACGTTTCATAACGGACAATATAATTTAAATCGGGCAGCTTGGAACGATATAAAATATCCAATATTTTGAAAGTCTAGTTGAATCTTGAGCGTTTCCTAGATAAGTACGCGTTATCTGGCCTAAGCTGTACGGTATCTGTATTCGCGTACGGGCGACTAAAAATTCTGATTTTATAAAATCGTGAAAAAAATAATTTACGAAATTCCAAATTTAAGCGAGCGATCCGCAAATCGCAAAATGGATCTTCAAATACGAATTGTTTTTCGGAGAGACGTAACGAACTCAAACGTTGGACTCAGTTTTTAAAAATCGAAGAGTCCCATTCAATCGGAGCTCGAGGTTCAAGCCTGCCGTTTGCACGGAAATTCAGAGATACCGTATCATGGCTAAAACGGCGAAGCGCGTAATTGTTAACCTTCGACGCTATCGAGTGATCGCCCGCTTGAAAAGCTACACAAGAGCGCGACTTGCTCGTCGTGAACGGTGCAAACGACCCGCGCGACAAGTTATTTATCTTTCCTCGAATCCGTTTCGCCTACGGGGAACAAGCGAAGCGAATTTCGTGCACGAGTGACTTTTCTCTTCGTTTGTTCCTTCACTCTCTCGCAATACTCCGGGCGCGCGCGTCTCGCCTTTTAAAAAGACGAGAATGCGAAAAAAGAAGTACGCGAACCGAAAGGAAAAGTTATCCAATTATTCGTTCGTATCCGCCGTGCCGCTCGAACCGCAAACTCTTTTTCGTTTTTAGAATCACCGGCTTATCGCGAATGTATTCAACCCTTTGGCCTTTGGAATTGTTCTTTCGAATCTCCAGATATCACGGAAACTTTATATCGAATTCTATAATTATTGTCTCGCGATTGTACGCCTACCAGCGACGCGAACGAGAGAATCGCTCCATCAATTTGACAAAAACTAAGCAAACGTTACCCTTGCAAAGTAACCATACGACGAACCCGTAAAACGAGACGATCATTCCCATGAAATAGTCGTTTCGAAGTAACAGCAGCATCTCCTGTCGGTCGATACGATCCACGACGAAGAGAGGGTTCTCACCGGCTGGACGATATCTCCAAGGAAGAATCTTTTACAATCTTCATAAACTTGCAACACTTACTTTGTCCCGCGATAAACGTGTGCTAGCGCGACCCCAAACGAGGATAATATCCGTGGAATGAAATAAACTACCGGTAAGGGAGACAGACAAGTGATTTTACGGTCCTGAGAGAGACAATACGCGGTCCGATAACCTTGAGACACGTCTGCTTCCCTTTTTATTTTTACATCTGACCCGAGACAACGACACTCGGCACGGCACGGCCAAAGCACTCTTTTCCCCTCGCGAACCGAGGCGAGCCAGATCAAACGAAACGTAACGTTCCTCGTCGACCGCTCTCTCGCGCGTTACTGACGCACCGCTACCAGGGCAAATCCGATTTTCTCCGTCGATGCGCGTTTCCTAACGTCCAATCGCCGTGTGGTCTTTGACCGGTCACATGGCGCGAAGCGGACTAGGAGGGACCGATCGATCTGCGTCCAAAATACCCTCTCCGCCGTCGTCTCGGCACGCCGCTCTTCCTCGTAGCCGTTCATCCCGAGTCGTGTTCGATGAAATTCGCACGGACCGATCGCACTTGAGAAAAGAAAAAGAATACAACGCGAGGCGTTACACGAGGCTCGAAGGAAAAACGAAAAAAAAATCGCGATTCGACGGGATCGCGTTTGAATTATTTTTTCAATATAGACGCGCGTGACGGCGACGGAATTGAAGTATTTAGCAGAGATCGAACATCTCACGTAGAGTCGAAGGAATAACGATAACGACAACGACGCACTACCAAAAGTGTCTCGCGCACGACTGAGCTACTCGACGATCGGATTCGGACGGTTTGCCCGGCCAGCTTGCCGAGGGCGCGCGAAGGGGAAGGAAATAGTCCGGTCCTCTCTTTCTCTCGTTCTTTCCCCGTCGCTGTCGCACGCACGCGTGGCGCCATCTTTGAACGTCTCTCTACTCTCTCGCTCGCTGAACAGACGATTTTCTCGCTCTCCCCTTCTCCGTGCCCTCGTTCGTCTCTCACATGCTCCGCACGCGTCGTCTGGTTCCGTTCCCAAAGATGCTTGCGGTAGAACCCTGCTGCGTTCCATCCTGGGCAACGTTTCTGTTTTCTTTTTCTTTTCCTCTTGGAGTTTTCAGTCTTCAATGGGACGCCCTTCGGTTCTGGGTTAAGAAGCCACTCCAGGAAAGTTAGCGGAAGTTACGGAAATCTGGAGTCCGTCGCGGGCGTTGAGGGTTGAACGATGGCACGTGTGACTAGCGACGACGGGACATTTTTTTAACAGTTAAATTTTCAATTTGCCTTCTTTGGATCTGCGAACCGTATCCACCAACGTTTCGCGAGCGCAGACGCGCGTCCGTCTCCCTCGCGGAGGACGTATAAAGAGACGGAGGGTTACTCGGAGGGAAGGAAAAGGGACGGGCAACCGCGCCAAGAATCTCTCCCTAAAGCCTGGAGAGTATGGAAAACAGACGATCCCTGTGCTTTCCGAGCGAGCTTGCTGGAAGATTCGGTGACGGTACAATTTTACGTGGATGAATTCCGAATTGCACAGACAATTAAATAGTTCAGTAGGGTCAAATAGGATCAGTTAATAATTATTTGATATCACTTACACTCCAAATGCTACGCTTCCGATATAGGTAAAAATGATCTAAATTCGTCATAGAAATTCACCGATTTTCAAGAGCTCGATTTTCCATTCGAAACTAAATTCTCTGTTCTTAATTATAAATAAATTCCCCGAGATCGTTCGAACGACCACGAGGATCGACCATAAAGGAAAGCTTTTAAAGTAACCCAGTAAACGTAGCCGGAAAGTTAAGGATTACGCGAAATTAGAAGCTAAATTAGAAATCGTTCCGGCGAGCGGACAAAAAAAAGTTGGACGCCGGTTAAAGTAGCCGACTGTAGTAAAAAGCTAACTGAAAAGGTGGTAAGCAGACACCAACACCACGAGCGGGATTTTCGTGGAGCGAAGTGACTCGATATCGGGGAGTGTCTCGGTGTTAGCCCCCGAATTAATTCCTCGAGGGGAGAGGTTGGGGGATTCCCCATTACCACCGTGGAACGAGCAGCGGTAAAGTGTTCCGCCTTAAAAAGAATACCTGCGCCACCATCAGCGCCATCGTCCCGACATCCGAAAGAATGGCTCCTTAGCTCCTTTTCCACGGACGAGTTTCATTCCGCCGGGTAAGGAATTACCTGAAAATTTTCAAACAGACCAACGGCAGATCAATAGTTTATTTTAATACGTGGCACCGGATAATAAATTATTCTTCCGTACCGTATCGAACTTCCTTTCAAATTTACCACACTCGCTTGGTGCTTTTCAGCACGTTCTAAAAGGTATTGTAATTAATGAAAAAGTAACGAACACAGATTAACGGTTAAGGTGGTAAAGAATCATTGGCGGTACGGAATACTTATTTATATTCAGTGTAGGTATATCGAGCAAAATTGTGGAAAATTAATTACTCTGTCGATACGACTTTCGGTTCCGCATACAATTTAATGCAATGGCTTTTAATTTTATTACTTCGGAACCTTTGGCTTGGAAACCTTCGTTCGCACACCGTGTAAACACATGTAATATTCGCGGAACGCATGAGTACGAGAAAACTATGTTAAATGATCCATTGTCCGTGCACAAAAGAATCGAGAATCGACAAATAAACGGAACAAATTTGTAATCAATTATTTCCCGAAGGAAAGGAGGAAGTTAAAAAAAAAAGACAGAACCCGAGAGCAAGGCGATCGTGAAAAGTCTGATTTACCTTGAGATTTTCCTACCACGCGTTCCTTTCTTGGCTCCCGTTGTACGCTCGTCAGAAGGAAAATGCAACGCGAAGAAGGAAATAACGTCGTTTCTGGCCGCACGTGTTGCCACAAAGGCCGATTTCCAAGTACTCCATGGATCCTTGTATACACATGCGCGCTTTCGAACGGACCCACGGTCGACCCGACGAACCATAAGTGTCAAGAAGCAATTATGTTCCATGGTCGGCGACCTTCGCTCTCCGGCCAACTGTTTTCCAGTCCCCCATTTCGATCTGCAAACGGAAAACGGCGCTGATAAATAACAACGAACGAGATTCAAAGTAGGATGAAATTTATTGTCCCGAACTTTCCGATCGTGAATCATTCCTCTCGCGTGCACCGAGAGAGATACGAGGTGTATTTTATAGAAACAAAAATTTATAAAAAAAAGAGCAGGTGGGGAGGGAACGCGTCGTGGAAAATATGGAAAAGCGGAGAGGGCAGATCGAAGCGCAAACGAATACGTCTGTCCCTCGAACCACTTCTAGGATCCAGATAATATTTGGAACGGTTCGAAACCGTGGGATGACTGATGTGATTGAAAATTTGCAAGAGAGTGCACGGAATACTCATACCGAGAGATGTAGCAGAATGATCGAGAGGAGGGGAGGAGGGAGAAAGAGAGAACGAGAGAGACGTTGCGAACGGGATAAGGCCGGAATTTTCTGGGCGGATAACGTAAAAGCTCCGCTATTCGGCCCGTTGTAATAATCGTGAATGCGAGGTGGAATGCTTTTAATCTCCTACGCGTGGAGTACCAAAAAAAAACATATGGTGTCCACGATTGCCGAGGTCGGCGCTAAGAGAATCCTCGAACGTCATCGTTAACCGTATTTACATAACGTTTCGTCGAATCGCGAGTATCGTTGTCGGATCTGGCGTTCCTCGCCGCTTATTTTAACCAGTTAGCTGTTTTTGACGAGTATACCCGTCACGAAGGAACGGCAATACTTTGTGTAACGACGATTATGGTCGTTATGCAGAAAAGTAGTTACCATTTGCTACTTAAATTGAAATTTGAATGAGAATTAAAATATAGACGTAAATTTTCTGGGGATATTTTTAAAGAGAGAACACGATAGTGGTTGTTGCAATTTTCATTGATAATCCGGGCCACCAATTATACATATACGTTTATTAAATATAGTACGTATACTCTGCATCGCTTCTAAAGAGATTTAGATGCACAGTCTTCGAAGAGATCGCAATTGGTTAACTAGCACGTTTCACTTTTTTCTTTGGCCAGGGTAACGTAATTATTTCATTTTCGGCGCATCTTTCATTCGCCCTCCATTGGCGCGAAAGGTAAAAACGCTTCTTGTCTCTAACACGCGTTTAATATACGCGGTACGTGCTAGCGTTTGGTACTCTCCGCGTTTGAGAGAGCGAGAGAACGCGAGAGGAGGCTGATAAAATTAAAGGAGAAAGAAATGAGAAAATTCCACGATGCGATAAAGGATTTATAAAATTCGTGCAGCGTCTTGGATACTACCGAGTAACTTGAGTAATTATCTTAATAATAAACGAGATGAATTATCGAAAGTATATACGCTCCCCGGAGCAATTACTCATCCTCGAGGAATCTCGGCGAAAATATTACAGAGAATCTCTGCTTTTAAAACGTACCGTAGATTCGAGGAAACATTTATCGAGCTAATGAGAAATGAGAAAATTCCACGGAACGATTAAGAAAATGCTTCATACTTTATTTATCGTCGCAGGATGCTCTCGAGTATCTCTGCGAATTATCATATCGATAATTAACGCGAATCCCATCGATTCGGAGCAACTCGACAAATTATATTGATTAAAAAGCCATTCTAACCATGGGAAATTAATAAAAATATACTCAACAAATTTTCATCCGAATATCATGAGTAAAGAAATATCCAACTTTAATAAATATTCACGCGCTCAAAGTTATTTTATTGAGCATACCTCGCACATTCTACCGTAGCCTATATTCGAGGGAGAGAAAAAAAAGTATAGAAGCGCTTACGGGTGAAACGCAGAGGGTGTTTCATCGACTGGGCGTGGTGAGTTCAGGGTTCTACATACGAGGGTCAAGGTTGAAGTCGGAGAAGCCCCATATGCACCATGGTTTCTGTCTCACCCTGCCGCATTTTCTCTCCATCCCTTATTTTCCCGCTCCCTCCACTCTCTTTCTCTCACTTCCTCTCCATTTCCTTTTTCTTTCCTGTTTACCGCTCCCCTCCACATCCCCCTTCTTTCTCATTTTCCGTGCCAGAGAACGGATCGGCTGGTGCCCTGTCAGGACAGATAGGTGGCCCTTCAACCCCCTGGAAGGCGCTAGCACCCCTCGATCCATCGTTTTCTATTTACGAGAGGCGATATGGTCAATCTCGAGGGACTCCGGGGATGACCAGGCTACTTGGGCGATCGGCACCGTCGCCTCAACGTAATCTTTTTGTTCCGACAACTCCGGGGGCTGTTTCGGGGTGGATGACAAAGGAGGATGACTCGGAAGTATCTCCGACACGAGAGGAAAGTAATTTTAAGTGCCGCGGGAAACGAGTACATCGCGTGTCGTCGATAGTTTTATCACTCGAGGGCGAACGTTCGACTATGGAGTTACGCGGTACGGAACAAAGCGATATATCGAAGATATTAAATTTATTCGAGTATCGTGCATATCGATACTCGAGTACCGATATATCGGTGGATTAGAGCAGAGATTCTCAAATATTCATACGCGGATTCATCCCCGAGGAAATTTGTACCGGCTGTGCCGGAAGAGGGGGATAGAACGAGGAAGGAATAAATGCGGTAAAAGAAAACAGCAGAGATTTTCAAATATTCATTCGTTCTCGAGGAAATTTGTACCGATTGTACGGTTGCGAGGAGATGAAACGAGGAACGATGTATACAGTAAACAAACATGGTGGTACGCGATAAATCCTTTAATGAATTAACAATCTCATTCTCGAACCTCCGACATTTTTCTCGACTTTACTTGTAAGCGAAATACAAGAGTCTAGCCACCGCTGCTGAGACGTTTTGCGAGATCAGCGTAGTCCCGGCGGGTGTGCCGATTTCGCGGTTAATGGCGTGCAGATTCGGTCCCGCGATACCCGCGACGCACTGATTACGGCAAGAACCGTGGAGAATAATAGCGATTTCCCAGGTCGATACATTATCCCTTAATGAGCCCGCCAGTGTCGTCGAGTGGCAAAGTCTTACGTACGGGGCGGTCTCCGAAATTCGCAGCGAGTAAAAAGCGTAAAATACACCCTCGGGAACGGGGGAAAATGGGGAGGCGAGAACAAAAAAAAAAGAGAGGGACTACAGCGACGAGCGGGTGTACCGCGATCGTGGTAAATGCACGATTAGGCTTTATCGAGTGATTTTCGTAACACAGATTAGGCGTGTCAAGCGGATTTTATATCGGTCGATACTAAACCTTAGTGTTGGATAATAAATATCTGTGGTAGAAGCATTTATCGCTAAAGCGATTTCAAAGTAATTTCTTTTTAATATCATCGATATTCAAAAATGGATTAACCATTGTCGAACTAAAGTACAGTGGACGCAGTAAGAAAATAATTGTATCGAATTTCGGCTCTTTGCAACACTGCACGATTGAGGGACCAATTTTCAAAATCACGCGTGAAATTTTGATGTCTATTATTCGGTTTTAATATCGCGTCGCGTGGTCTTGTAATTACTTCCTACCGTCTTGGAGCAAGTTACCGTGAATCTCGCGTTTAGATACTAACAGTACACCCGCTTCCGAATTAATAAAAAAAATACAACCATGCCCCATAAATCCAGCCCACCCCGAACGCAACGGTGCTCGCAAATATTTTTCCGCCCCCGCCCTTTCCCGCTAATTAAAACACCCGTTGATTTACATATGCGCCTGTGCCAATAATTACAGCAAATTCCGTGAATTTGATATTCCGGCTCACACGTAACCCACAACGCGTGACAGGGACAGCCACGCCAGAAAAGAGAGTTAGAGAATGAAACTGGAGTAAGAAAATCCCGTGGAAAGCGAGGGCAAACCGAGGGAGGGGAGTGGCCGGGAAGAAACAAGGGGTGAATTCGAAAGAGAAAAACCCCAACTGGAACGGAGTGAAAGAAATACGGTTGAAAGAGAAAAAAGAGTGGGAAGAAAAAACCCGGGGGGGGGAGAGAGAGAGAGAGAGAGAGAGAGAGAGAGAGATACGAACAAAGCGCGAGCGAGTTAAAGATTTCGCGAACGAGCGTAATGGCGAACAACTTTGAACGGAGCGCGAATGCACGAAACGCGTAGTTTCCGGGTAGGGCGCGTTAGCAACCCTTTTCAGCAGACCACCCGGCTAGAAACTACTGCAGCAGCTACCTACCACGACGCCGCCACCTTCGACACTAGCAGCTAGCAGCAAATTGAAATTATTGGCGCGGCCCGCCGCACATTACTGGCTCGTTAGCAAGATATCGCATTTGCGAGACCGTCCACCCACTTTTCGCTACCCTTACACAACTACCGCTACTACCCCCCCCCCCTCCCTGCTTCCCTTTCCCCCTCTCCGTTCCTCCCTCGCACCCCCTTCCCACTTCTCCATCAAGAGCCGACGGTCGCAAATTTTTTTTTTCTCTGTTCCAATTCCACAGCCTCGTACTTTTATGCGCTCGCTCTCAACGCGACTCGTTTTCAGGTGCTCTCCAGTGCCACCGATGCATCGGGAAATTATGATTCATTAAGGTTTTAGATTCGGGACACGTTCGACAGGCTGTAATTTGCGATAGGAAAGCGTCGTTGGAACGAGGGGAAGTGGGGGAGACGGGAGCGGATGGTTAATTATTGGCCGACTTTGAAATTCCTATTGATAGATCATGCTTTTTATCGAATGGTGCCTCTTTCTCCCGATGGAGAGAGGAGAGATGATAAAGGATTTCGGAAACGTCCCCGGTTAATTATCGACAGGTGCTTTCGAGCCGATGTCGATGGAGACGGGAATTTGTTTGCAATCAGCTCGCGCTGGCGTCAGAATTACTCGGAATCGACGGTGTTACGCGTTTCTTATTCGGCACGATGGACAGGAAGAGTATTGTCCTCGACGCTGACGATTGCCATGATTCCAGGTGAAACAACGCGATGCGATTTGATTACCAGCGTTAATTAATGATTCGGAGGTTGATAAAGTGCGACGTTCATTACGCCTCTCGACGAAGGATAATTAATAATTATATTTGGGATATACTTTAACGCCGACAGGAGCGCTCCGTGCAATAATAAAACAATGACGGCGTTCGGGATTTGAATGTTCCGTGACTCGAAATGATACTGCGCGTAAAATTTTTCCAATTGTTGTGTATCGCCACGCTTAATTAATATTCCATCGATATTTCCATCGATAGGAATTCGATACATGTCCGTTACACATCGCTCTCGCGCAATTTCCTCCGTGGCGTCAATTAATTTGGAAACGGCGTTGCTTCGTGTACCATATTTGTTGGCGTCGATGACGACGCGTGCTCGAGATAATCTGTTAATTATTTTAATAATTGTCGCGCCCACACCACCGTACGTTTGCCTGTCCATTTTTCCTCTCGAGTGCAGTTTCGCGAACATCATGGTTGGATCGTCGGAACACGTAAACTACGTTTATTAAAATCCGTTCTGGCGGACGATCGTTTTACGACTTTCTCGCACGAGCCCTCGAAAACTAACGCGACGGTTATGGAAAACAAAAGACGATCCGCTTCCTCGCACAGAATTTCTGTCCGTGCTTTCGACCGTGAATCATTTGCGACGCGTCATCGCGTTTTCGTTCGAACACGAGAGACAAAAGATGTTCTCTGTAAAATCTTTACATAATAGTGCGTCAGAGTAAATTCCTCGGGTAAACAAATATAAAACCAGTAATAATTCAATAGCAGTTTTGACTTCTTTAATATCCTATTTTCCACTCGTTTGCAATCTATAAAAATTGTAACTTTAATACGCAACGACATGTCGTATCTTTGCACTTATAACGCCGAACAACGGTATAGTGCCAAAGACGGCATAACGTTGCAAATGTGACTGCGCTTTACTATTCGCATCGCGGGAGAAATCTATTTCAAAATCAACAGGAAATTCGTAGGGAAAAATGGCTCGTGGTGAGCGAAAATAGAAGCGCCGTGCTTTAAAATGAGTCCAGACGGAATCCTCTAACACTTTTTGTCATCAAATTACAAGATGTAAAATATCTTTAATTTTATCGAGTAGCGTACAACACCTTGGCTCGGTATTTTTCGCTTTTATACAATTTTTTGGTCAGTACCAAATGGATTAATAGTCTATTTCCCGCTGGCTTGTTTTTTACATAAATCGTTACTCTGCGCGCAACGCGATATCGTATTGCTACGAACGTTGTGTGAGCGCGAACGAACGTTGAGCATTATTTAGAAATAAAAACTTTTATTATACAGAAACACAACCAGTCGTGCCGAGGGCTCGAATACAACTTCTAAGTTAACAAACTGAATAAATATGAACGTCGAATTGAATATGAATTTACTATTCTTAAACAGAAAACCTGTCTAGGAAAATATTAAACCACTCAATGTCAAGAAATCTTCTTATAATCATTAAAATCGTATCGTGTCGTCGATTCCACCGATAAAGCAAGAAATTGAATTCAAACGAAACCACGATTCGCGTAAAATTCACCAAGTTATCGCTCTCGTTTACGCAAACATTTACCCGACTCCCTTTACCTCGTGGATTCCCACCCTTCGCCGCACGACCATTTAACCGAACTTTCTTCCCGTGCGCACGGATCGATCGTCACATTTTCATTCACCGTCATTCCCAATTTGTCCCCGCGCATCCCTCCGCTCCGTCAGGAGGAAGGACCGGCGAGAGAGGTCGTGGGTACGTCGGATAAATCGATTCCTTCCGCGACCCCTCCCGACACCACCCCTCGGAGCCCTGCCAGTACCATCATCCACCCCCGTGCCGCGGCTTTTTTTTTTCTCTCTGTCTCCGTCGAGACAAATTAACGCTCGAGGCACTCCTCCTTCGGTCGAAACAACGTGTAGTACCCGAAACCACTCGCTCCACTGTCGCGAGCGAGCCTGGTAATTAGCATAATTCGCGAGAAAATACGAGATTCCCGAGGACGTAGTCGCGGAGAATTGCGTAGGGAATCGCGAGGAGTTAGGGGGAGGGGGGGAAGAAGGATACCGGTGGAAAAAGACTCTTCAAAGTTCATCTGCCGACTTGAAAAAACTCGACGTTTCGGCAGAGAGAGAGAGAGAGGGGGGGGGGCGGAGAGAAAGAGAAAGAGTGAGATAAAGTCTTTTTCTTTCCTCTCTATTTTTTTTTATTTTTCGAGAATCCTTTTCGCGGATGCGGCAATAGAAGTGAACGCCGCTTTTTGAGGCTGGAGTAGGGAGAACGTATCGTCGGTCGTATAATTAAGTATAACTTCCGGTGCTATGCTATAATCAGCCGGCGGTTCTTGATTTCAGTCCGCGGTTTCAGTTTTATCTCGGAGGAAGAATATTTGTATGAAACGACGGGGAGAGATCCCTGGCGCGAGTACCGAGGGAAGTTATCGTTGAAAATTTCACGACAGGCGGACACGGATACGTTTGATTTAAGAACGGGAGCGCCTTGGTTTATCGGATATCCTTCAACTCCCTGCGCGATCATGCTTCGATTGCGAATTCATTGCTCGTTGGTAGAGTTTGGAAGACGGGGGGGAGGGCGATGCTCCATGGCGATTTTAAACTTCGCGAAGTACGATAACTAACCGCTAGCTTTCCTTCCACGTCTAGTTACGAGGGAAAGTCTTCGCGGGCGAAAAACTTACTTCGCGTACTTTAATCCACTTTGGGAAAATACACAAAGATACGTTTGGTAGGAACGGAGTAATCTTCCCGCTAGGATTAATCTCACCATACCGAGGATATCTTCGGTAAGGGTTCGCAGAAACAGGAAACTGATACGGGCTGACTGGACGTCAGGATTCTTCGTTTCCATCTCATGTATTTTTGTACGAGTATCGGTAACACGGAATTAAGCGACTGGCGGATTTGCAAAGATTAGAAATACAGAGAACGTTTTTGATGCTCCACGCGTGATTGGTTAAATACCAAAAACAATCGTCTATACGACAGCGATAAGAAGTGGTTGCTTAGAAGAAATTATAAATGATAAGTATACAACGAAGAAGTTTCCCAGTGTCGTGATCATAATTGAGTAATTATAGTTCCAAGAAGTTCGAATGCCATTCATTTGTATAATAATCCAATTACGAAAGAGATTAAATCTTTGAAAGATAAAAACATTGAAGCAAGTTTTCTCTCGCAAGAAACGAGAATCTTGTTTCTATTCCTGCGACGCGAATCGCACGCATGTGTTTCTTCTTATCGGCAAACAGATCGTTGTAACAAAATTCCTTACCATCGTGAAATGAGCCGTATCGCGAACCTAACCGAGCCCTCCCCCATCATTATCCACGGGCTTTACAAAATCCCCATTTACGCTCGAAAGAAGCGAAAAAATGCGAGAGTGAGCCTCTCGTATACCTGGACCACGAAAACCAGGCCACTCTCTTCTCCCTCTATTTTTCTCATTCTCTCCTGCCCCCCCCCCCCCCCCCCCCTTGTTCAAAGAGCAGGGACGCGATTCCTTTCGTTAACCAGGTGGTGAATCTGGAAACGAAAAGGAGATCCGACGCGCGCTTCGTGGGAGCTCGTATCCGTCGGGAAGCCGTTCCTCGTTGACGGGGTCAGAGGTGACAGGGGTCCGAGGGGGCACGAAATGCTAATGAGCGGACCATTGTATTCGAATGCGATATTATGTTAGCCGCGGCGGGTAAAACGCCGAATGCTCCTCTCCTTCATCCTCCCCCCTTCCCACGGAGACTATCGTAAACGCGGCTGCGTCCCAGGAAGGAACACTTTTCAACGTCACCGCGAGGAGAGATATCTTCCTGGATCGACACGAATAATTCCATTCGTGAGAGCCTAATCGAATTGGAAATTACGTGCAACGCGGCGCCGGGCATCCAGATTCCTCGTCACGCCTTTTTAATTCGTTATTCCGGGATTCTTCAAAGGTACGTCGAACGGATTGAAATTCGATTTTGCGCGAGACGGCCGATGCCTCGAGGTTCTGGCAATATTTCTGAGAAACGAGCTGAGGATGGCTCGACGAGTGATAATCAAGGATAATTATTCGACGTTCGTCTCGGTGACCGTAACGATCATTATAATATCGCGTGAGAGAGATGGGGGGGGGGGGGGAGCTAGGGGAAGCGTCGTTCCAGCTCGCAGGTATTGAAAACTTTCCCTCTTCCTTATTGTTCGAAATCGCTGCTCGGATGATTCAGTTTTTATTTAAACTTTCTTCGCGGTCGCTCTTGCACCTGACCTAGTCCACGAGGACGTCGGTTTTCATCGTTAATTTCGTGAAACTCAGCCCGGTATCCATTATGAAGTTTCAGTGGAAACCTAATGACTTCCCATTTTTGTTCCTCGGGAGGAGCAGAAGCGATACGAGTGTTTGGTAAAGTTCTCGAGCACCGCTCGTGATGGTAGTAATCGTGTTCCGGTACAGGGGAGCAGTTATCGATAGTTATCCCGATCGACGAGAGTTTGTTTCGATCTTTCCAAAAAATAGGAACCACGCTACGTTACTGCGTTCGGAACACAAATAGCGCGGTCTAGATAGATAAAGCAAGAATTAAACTTCCTCAAATTTTGTAGACTAGTCCCGATTGCAAAGCTATGAACAGTTTCAATTTTTGCAGAAGACAGGGATCGCGTTTCGTTACTGTGTTTCGAATACAAATGACGCACCGTGGACAGATAAAGCGAGCGTTATAAGCTTCGCCAAGTTTTACAGAGTTGTCCCAAATTGCAAAGCGATGTGCGATTGACGTTGCGTTTAAACGCGTCTGGTAAATATGTTGGGTAGGTGACTGAAAAAATAAAAGGCACAAAACCGAGCACCGATACCAGACAAAAAAAAACGTATTGCGGCGGCGGAGGCGCGCTGATAAAACTGGGCTCTCGCGTAAAGTCGAAACTCCGATATATCTCCCTCGTGCAAAAACATCGTGTGATTTTTTTCGTAATCAAAAATCCTGGCAACTCGCGCAACGCTTTTCCCGTCGACGTTGACGCCGAAGTTCGAGGCGAGATCAATATAATTTCCTTTTCGAATCAAAGTAGTTTTTTTCTTTCTTTTTCTTTATCGCCTTTTCCCGACGAACGATAATATTACCTCGTCGACGTCACGGAAAATATTCCGCTGGATGGAAGAGACGAGGTTTTGCGCGGAACTTTCTAAAAGCTTCGAAATTACGAGGGGAAAATGGCAATAATGCGGAAGCTCGTTGCAAAATTTATGCGGTACACCTTGTTCGACTTTAGTACAAATTTCTTTCGACGATTGAATTTGTTTCCACGGACGGGGAACATTACGTTGGAAAGTTTAAGTAACGACTCGACAAGAGCGTCTTTATAATAAGTACTCCGGGCCGGAGAGACAATGACGCTAATCGTTAAAATTACGAACTCTTTTTCCGCGATGCCGTCGACAAACTGGAATTCAACGACGCTCCGCGCAGCGTGAAACAAAGCGCGCATAATCTGACATTTCCCGACGATATCCGCTTACCGTCAGGAAACTAGAAGTATTTTTAAATCAGCGACACGATAAACGAAACGTTCGGTTCGCTCGCGAAACGCGCAATCGAAAATCCTCGTTACGTTAACCTTCATAACGGTGAATAACGATGTATCGTACGTCAGCAATACTCGCAAAAAGTGCCAATGACGATATATCGTTTCGAGTGCGATGGTGTCTTAACTGTTCGCTTCGCGAGAGAACGTTTTCTCTGAAAACAAATCAAGAGACAAGGTCTTGTCTCGGCCCAAGTACAAGTACGCGAGACTAGAACTTGTATCTTTTCCGGAAAGAACGAAGGGGGGGGGGGGGGTGGTTTTCGAGGTGTCAAACTGTATTAAAAAAATTATTTTTTTTTAAACTGCAGTACCCTTCGGACAGTTGAAAATTCGTAGGGAGAAATGGCTCGCGGTGTATGAAAGTAGAAGCTTCGCGGATTAAAACGAGCCTAGAGAGAATTTTCTATCACTTTTTCTCATGAAATTACTAAATTTTAGAGATCTTTAATTTCATCCGGCAGTGTACATCAACTTGAATCGGTAAACCTCGTTTGGGTACAACTCTTTCGGTCGGCACTAACAGGGTTAACACCGCCTTTTAGTTGCGCATCCACTCGCACTTATTCCCGATAAATATTTATAACCCACGGCCACGCCGGGCGGTGGAGAGCAAAGAGGTAAACGAAAAAAAGAGAAGTGTTCGCGAAATTGGAGTACCGTGAGTGCACTCCTCGCGATGACAGTCGTTGCGCATTCGCATAAGTAGACGGTTTTGAGCGAACAATTCGAGCTGGCGTGCCATTACGTATGTAAATTCACGGTGACCAGACATTTCGATCCCACGATTGTCTTGACCTTATCTTTGTTCAACGGGATCTCGATGACCCCCGCGCTCGCGACAATTTATACATCGTCGGCACCGAGGAACAACCGCCATCTTCGTTAATCAACGTAATTATCTCGACGAGCATCGGCTCCTTAGTTTAGAATCGCACGTACACATGGAAAGTGTTCTTTTCGTTTTGGAGGACCCTAAGAAATTTCACTTTACGAAGTACGAAGAATCCATTTTGACAAAATATTTCGTTAAGTTTAGACACCTGGTAAATTAATTTTGACGAACATCCTTGAGATTTAATTTCGCGATAACTTCGAACCGTGTATCGAAAGTTGGATGCACGTTCCGTTGATTCGTTGTAAATCGATAGATTAGTTTCCACAAATTTCTTATCTTATTATTAATTTTGCAAGTATCCGATTCTCTAACTTTTATATAATACCTTCACTTGGATAATGTTCCCCACAGTTTTGTTTAATCAGACGAAATTTCACTCGACGAATAAAGTGTATCATAAGATTAATTAATAAATTGTTTGAGACGTATACTTCTAATCACCGAGAAAGCCACGTTACCTCGCGTGTTAAAGGGAATAAAACGTTTCGCGAATGGGGCATCCGTACTTAATGGGTTAATAGGGTGACTTTCTGCCGAGGCATTATCTGTTTCCACTCGATTAAGGATTCAACCGCGTTTCGTGTATGTAAATTTGTTGGATTTCCGTGCGACAGGCGTTCCTGCTTCTTTTTTGCACCCGCCGAAGAGCGCATTTACATTTCTCGGATAATTAACCAACCGTTGTAAAGTAATTTTTCGGATCCCGATCGAGAGGGACGCGTCGCTGTTGCAGGCAGGAGGTACGCGCTAACTACGAAAATGTAGCGCAAATTACGGTTTACGTAAGACTCGGTTAATTAAAATTGATGAAGCACTCGGTAACCAGCGGAAAACTTCGTTACAACGAAAGGTTCTCCACGTTTCCACCACTCGCGTGGAGTTCGCTTCGTTACCGCGGTTGATGGACAGTTAAAAGAATCGTGAGAACGTCGAAGTGGAAAATATTAAGGAAAAACACGAACTCTACAAAATCTATTATAAAACCAACGGATCTAACCTTGTTGATCTAAAAAAAATAAATAAATAAATCCTTACGAAAAGAAAAGGAATCCCTCGCCACCGTGGCAGACACAAAAATTAAACACACCGACGGTAAAGCCAAGCGATGCAATTTCAAAGTAAAGGGGAAACTGCTCGTTCGACGATTCGCGAGCGGGAAAACGATGGTTCTTCGATCGTTATCGGGAGTTCGATAATCAAACCGCCGTTGTCTAATAAAGCTTTTTGCTTTCTTGACAGATCCGAGCCGGGGCGCGGTGGTGTTAAGTAAACTCGACCTGGAACCGGTGGTTAATGGATTCAGGAACACTCTTGGGTCCATTCGACTATGCAAAGCGAGAGCGAGAGTAAACAGAACCATTCCGGCGATAGTAACGATGAAACTGTGGTCCGCCCTTAAACGATCGGATACACTTTGGCTAATCAGATTATGCGACGGTCCACCCCGTAGATTCTTCCTTTTTATTTTTTTTTGTTCACCGCAAAGAAAACTTTGCGCGAAAGCTTTCGGCAATTACGCGAAAGGGTCATCGTGCGTGCTCGTGTCGTCCACTTTCCTACGAGAGAGAGAGAGAGAGAGAGAGAAACTTTTCAACGATCCTGATTATTCTGATAATATTCTGAAGCAGGATTCTTCCCTTTGGAAAAGCGTGGCGTTTACTTGACCACGTTACCACGCACACGAGGTATTGTTCTGTATAGTATTTTTAAAGAACGTTTAACGACCGGTCTTGTTTTTATAGAACCTGAAAACCGTTATCGTACTGCATTTAAACGTCTAGCGAAACAGACAGCAGAGAAAGGATCGGGGAATGAAAACGCGATATGAAATATTGTACGGTCGGAAAATAATAAATTATCCGGACTCACGGGCAATCTTTGAGCCGACTGCGGATTATTTCCAAACATCGATACTTATTTTCCGCTACCGCGGAGCAACAATTGCTTTTCCGTTCCCATCGAAATCCGATAGCAATCTCTTAGGATAAGATTGGGGGGAGGGACTGACTACAAAATGTATCAAGAAATTCCTTTTGCGGTTCACTCTCCATTTCAGACGGGTAATATACAGTGGTATCGAGGAAACGTGTCCAATATTCTTCCGAGTATCGCAGTCAATGATAAATCTCCGTCGGGAAATGTAAACCGCGAAACGTGATTCCACGAAAACTGATGAAATTTTGATAAAAAAGGAAAAAGAAGCAGGATATCGAGGTTCCTCGTCGGCAAAGAGATAAAATTAACAGTCGAGCCATCGTCGATCGATACAAAACGAGCATTGTTCCCGAGTATACTTATCAATTCCGAGGAAAAGAAATCACCGACAAGACGCACGTGTCTCGCTCGCAGTGGTTCTCATCCCGTCTCATTCGGACGACCAAGCTGGATATGATGTTCTCGAATTCAACACGGTACCGGCTTTCGATTCATCGTACGATACGATACGGGGTAGGGATCACGTGGCAATCTCGATGGTAAGGGTCAATGTTTTTAGGACGGACGGAATGGCAAGTGCGACAGAGAGAAAGAGAAAGAGAGAGAATAAAGAGGGCGACTTAAACAGAAAGGGGGGGGGGGAAGAGAGAAACACAGAGGGGAAACACGGAGAGAATAGAATAGAACGAGAGAGAGAGAGAGAGAGAGAGAAAGAGGTGTTACCATGGCGACCATCGAGAGAGGGGTTGGCGAAGGGAGGCTGAGAGAATAAGAGAGAAGAGAGAAAGGGAGTGAAGATAGACTGCGAGTGAAGAGAAATAAAAACGACTGCGAGAAGGAAGAGAGAAAAAGAGAAATAGTGGCGGGGGGGAGGTCAAAAGAGAGGGAAAGAGAGACGGAGCCGTTAACATGTGGTAGGACGAAAAGAGAGGGCAGACCACAGCGAAACGGGGAGAGAGACTGGGAAAACTATTACTCCCCCCCCCTCTATCTTTTTCTCTCTCCCTCTGTTCTCTCTCGGCTTCGTTCTTCGTCACTCATCGAGCAGAGGGTTTGAACCCGGAGTGATGTTAATTGCACTGCTACCGCCAGGAGGCAATATGTATTCGTGTACGAAACGATGTGCCGTGCCAGAGAGCGTAGCCGGCTCGTAAACGCCGACGCTTTTCCAGACTCGCTCGCCTCCCCCCCCCTACCCCCCCGTACCCCCGCCCCCGACGAGAAGGGATGGAAAACTAACGCTCGACGTTGTAACCGTAGATACGAGGAGCCCGATAAAAGTGGGCTAACTTTTGCGATGCTAATATCGCGCTCGCTCCCCGCGAAACAACCGTCGAATACGCTCTCCGTGATTTCATCGCGCGGCAGAATTCGACGCGACGACCACCACTCTATTCGTCCCTCGTCGTACAAGGAAATTAATAATTTAATATCGCTGACCGAGATGGACGGGATATTTTTTTTTTTTAATAACCTCGTTAGTTTTGAGTTTAATTTCGCGAAATTTCAGTGTTCACGGGGAGTGAATTTTTAAGCGGGGCTCGTAATCCCGGATTTATTCGTTGCGATTAATATCAAACGAGTTCGGGGGAAGAAAAAAAGGGAAGTACAGGGAACGCGGTGGAGGTTCATACGCGTGCGTGTATTAATTAGCGATTCGAGTCTTCGAGATCTCGGAGAACTGTGTTGCCGGAGCTGTAAATCGTTGATACCGTGGAAATATTTTAATTAACCCAGTTGCAAAATGCAGGGGTTATTAATGTACGAGGGGGGTGTGGAGGCGAGACGAGGTTTCCGGCGAAATTGGGCTAACTTTACGACATTAATATTACGGTAACCCTGTAGGGCGTAACGTCGTAGAAAAAAAAAGAAAGTAATGGCTTAACGGATACGAAAAGAGGGTGTGTGGTGCGCCTCCCGATAGGGGATTGATTATAAAACGAGGTAAATCTAAGGAACTTATTTGTCGACGGGAACTTTGATCGACGCTTCGATCGAGAGCAAGGTTTTTTTGCATCGACGATTTGTTCGCACAAACGTCTCGTCGATGTAAAAATCCATTTCGCGAAGTTTTGATATGCCAAATCCTACGCGCGCGTCTCGCGATGCGTGCCCGACGCGGTGTTTAGCGCGATTTACGATGTCGTAAATAAACGGCAGAGCATATTCGTGTATTTCAGCGTATCGCTGTCGCAACAGCAGCATTCAAAACAATCACGGCGATCCATTGTTTTCGGAGCCGGTTTAACGGTTAATGAAGCCACTAGTATATGTAAATACGTCCGCGAAACACGCTGGATGCTTTTAATTCGCTTCGAATAATTTCCGCTCACGGCGCGCGGGTGTTACGCTCGCGTGATTAGCGATACGCGCGGATTATTAATCCTATCCGGGAATTTAATATCAATGGCGGGACGATTTAAAACGATACCCGAACGCGGATACGCCGTGGTAACGCTCGAAAGTGACGCGAGAATTCGTTGGTCGATGAGAGACTTTTTCGTTATTTCCGCCACGTTGTACATACATGCATATACGTCGAACTTTAGCGAATTTAAAGGCAGGCAGGGTCAGCCGGAGATCGCATGTGACCCGATACAGGACGAGACAATTGTGCCCAATCTTTTCATTCGTTCCTAAACGAACGGCCGTGCCGGTGTGAAAGGCTCGGACGCGCGTAGTTAACGGAGAAGAAGAGATAACGCATGTCGGGGAAGACCTTGAGGATTTTATTTAATCTCCTGACGTCGTGGCAAAGATTCTTACCGAGCAATTATGCTGAGAACGTTGGGAAGATCGAAATTACGAGAGGTGGGGACGGGAGTAACGTTGGGCGTCGTTTTTGGAGCAATTTTAGTCGCGACGATTGAGCTATCGGTATTCGATTTGATCTCACTATATATCGATTTTGTAAGGCTTTGAGAAAAAAGATTGAGAAATTATTAATACTGGTGTTGTCATTAAAAAATACGAACTGACGGTTATTATTCTTTTAGAGAAATTAAAAACGTGTTTTGAGTTTTTCTCGTCCCAGTATTATTGATTCGTAAAGGGAACCTGTAGCAAGGGAAACGAATTCCACAAATAATAAATGTATTAAATAATGTCAAGAGACAAGGTCTTGTGTCGGGCTATTAATTACGTCACTCTAAAGTGCACCGTTCGAACAAGTATTATTTTTATATTCATTCGCGTAATGGAATTCAATAAATTACGCCGTTATCGTCGCGTCTCGCGTCGGTAAATTCTCTGACATTGAAATTTAGAATTCCAGCGAAAGGTAAACGAAGAGGAAGAATGACTTTGCGTTCGTGATATCAAAGTACATCGGAGTATCCCGAGCGAGAGCGCGCTTTTGTCACCTGCTCGAACTAGGCCATTGCCCACGCGCCAAGACGCCACCACGATTCTCTCAAGAATATTAATGCGTCCGTTTCATCTCGCGAGTTATGCGACTGCATTTTTCGGAATTAATCGCGCGCGAGTGGGATTTTAAAAATACACAGGCCCAATTCCACCGGAACAGCGAAATTAAAACAAAAAAAACCGCTGCCTTTCTGTTTCGGGTCGAGGGGCGATAATCTCGGAGTTGATAATGAATACTTTAATTAAACTAACCATAATTGCGCGAAAAGTACGCTCCCTCGAGATACGAGGTTACAAAATATTAAAAATACACACGCGTCTAATTCCACCGGAACAGCGAAACTGGAAAGAAAAAACACTGTCATTCTGTTCCGGGTCGAGGAGTGATAATCTCGGGAGTTGATAACGGATACTTTAATTAAACCAACCATGATCGCGCAAAAAATACGCTCTATCGAGATACGAGGATACGAAATAAAGATAGATTATATAAATAAAAAAAAATTGATAGGCGATATCGGACTTTGCGCGGAAGCAGTTCAGAATAATCGAGGAAGAAGGCGTTACCGTTCGATGATTTCAGAAATAAAGAAATTCCGAACGAATACGATTACGAATAGGAAATATACGGTCGAATGGCGCGAATTCGATGTTGAAAATATTTCTCTCGTTAAGTTGCGCCTACGGTTCGCAATACGTGCTGTCGCCAATTCCAAAGTGAGATAACGTTTGAAACGGGTATCGAGAACGACTATCGACGAACGCGCAATGACGTACAAATCGAACATGGACTCGAATATCGAAAGGAACCGACCGCGTGACTTTTCTACCACCGCGATAACCTTATCGCACGAATCTCAACGCTAGGAGCCGGGGGCGCCGGGTCGAAGGTTCCGGTGTGCACTCTCGGTTTCTCGCGAGCCCTTCCCTTTCTTCGTTCGCTCGCTCGGATAAAAGGAGAAGAAACAAAGAGGGAGAAAGACAGAGGGGGCGGGAAAAAAAGGGAGAGAGAAGAAGGAAAAGCAGCTGCCGCTCGACCCGTTTCTTTTGTAGATTACTCGTGGTATCAGACACGTAGGAAATAAGATGTCGAGCGGGTAACCCTGACGTCACTGGGGGGCCTACTCAACCCCCCCCCCCCCTCCCTCCTCCCCACCTCTCGATTCCAGGTCGTACCCCGGTCCTCTGCCACTCTTCTGCTCCTCCTCCTCCTCCCCTCCCCCTTCGTCCCTTTCCGCTACACCCTACTCTTCTTTTACATCGTTGGAAACCCTTGTGTGTCCGTTGCAGCGGCATCGCAAACAACCCCATCGTGCGGTCGTTATGAGGCAACATCGCGCAAATATATTCGGTGGCCTCTTTTCCGGTCCCGACGAGCGACGAGGGGATGGTTGGAAAACAGAGGGAAGAGAGAGAGAAAGAGAGAGTGAAAAAGAGAACGGGAGAGAGAATTGTACGCGATGCGCGGAGAGACTAAGGCAGAGTACAAAATGAAAGAGCGGAAAGTGCGTGTAGAAGGAATTGGAAGGAAAAAAGGAAAAGTAAGACTGACGGAGGAATGGTTTGGGAGATTGCGAGACGGAGAGGAAGAGAGGGAGACGTAGAAGACAGGATGATAGATTTGTGGGAAAAGCGGAAAAAGATAGAGAGGTAGAGAGAGAGAGAGAGACTGGAGGAGGAGCTGGCCAACATGGCCGTCGAACGATAACGGCCCGCTGATAAGGGCCTACCCTCTCTTCGACACTTTAATATCTCTCCTGCGTCTGCCTTTTTAATTATCTCTCCAGCGATAATGGGCGGCCTCCGTGGCTCGAGCTTTCGACGGATAAATGCGAGGATAAATGGGAGGCAGAGAGAGAGAGAGAGAGAGAGAGAGAGAGAGAGAGAGAGAGAGAGAGAGAGAGAGAGAGAGAGAGAGAGAGAGAGAGAGAGGGAGAGAGAGACTGTACGTGTATGCTCGACGGAGAGAGTGAGAGGTGAGGGATAGAGATGGTGCACGCGAGAGAGGAGAGAGGAGAGGCGAAGGGCGTAAGGAGAGCAAAGAAACCCTTCCGGGACGGGATGCAGCATCGGGAGGCTCCGGTGCTTCGCGATGCGTGCAAGGGAAAATGAAATTCGCGGATGCATCTGATAACTACTGGGACATGGAGCTCGGTTTTCTTGTTCTTTTTACACGTCCTCGCGTCCCCGCTCACCGTCACCGCCCCTCTTCTGCCGCGAGCGCCAAGTTACTTGGGAGAATTCGAGCGGAGCGGAGAAGATGATTATCTAGGAATTTTCATTCGGCGTCGTGGCTGATCTGCCGGAAGAAATAATTATCGAGCTTCGGGGAAACTTATTATTATCGAGCTGCCGGAAACCCCCGTTAATTCCATTCCCGAAATGGCGTGCGCGTAAATTTTGAGAACGCGTAACTCGCAGTGGCGACGAAAAATTTATCGAGGTTCCCTTTCGATTCCCCATTCTCCCCGAGACAGAAAACGCAATTATCGAGATCAAATAAATTTTGACGACGCGTCGCGACGCTCGTGCTCGTCGCGGTGCATCGACTTGGAAAGCGTTCGACGCGCTCTTTGGAATGATAAAGAATCGTAGCTGGGAGTAGGGGGTGGGGGAGGGACAAAAGTGTGAAAACAATGTCGGTAGCGCGGAAAACGATCGCGCGGTAACTATTTGAGTATCGGGTAATTGTTAGTCGCGTGACGATTAACCGTGCACTCGCGATTCTTGCAGCGGCGAACGGGCAATTGTTGCCGTGCAAATAATTGCTCCCGTTGTTCTCTCCCCGTTATATACATTTTCCCCCTCCACCGCGTTCGTCACACTTCAGGAACAGTTTACGAGCAACGGGATACGATGCCTGGCTTAATTGAAATCATACACTGCCGCGTACCTAACGAATTACACGGCGACGGTCCCTCGAATACCCCGTTAACGCGATTCCGCGTAAATGCGACGATTAAGGCCCGAAGAAGAGGGAAGGAAATGATTTTACCCGTTCGAATTTTCGCCGAGGACGAGAAACGAAGGAAATCGGCGTGCCTGCAGTCGCCGTTAATTTTTCATCAGGCCTGCACTTAACTGCAGCTTAATTTCTTGTCTCGCGGGGGATGATCGTGCCGTCGCATCGAGTTTAAGCTAAAAGGACAAACCGGGGGACGGGGGAGGGGCGAAAGGGTGTAAGGTAGGAGGGAGGGGTAGAGAACGTTCGTCTCCGAGCTTAAAAGGTGTCGGGGCGACTTTTCGCCAAAGACCCTGGCTTTTCGAACCATTACTTTTTATTGGATCGTCCAGATCGATCCTTCCCACTACCCCCTTCTTCCCTTTCTCGTCCTTCCTTCGCGCCAACCTCCTCCCATCCTCCCACCGACGACTCATCCTGCTTTTCTCCCTTTCTCTCGACAAAGTGTTCGCCCCGTCACTCTCTCTTTCTATCACGCGCGCGTTGCTCAATCGCGGGAAAGTCCCGGTGAAAAGGTGCTTCAGCCGCTTACCGCTGACGCGTCGTGGTTGCAGAAGGGTCGGGGCGGGGAGGGGTGGGTACGGGGCGAAAGCTTCCGGAAAAAGATGATGATCAAGATGACTGTCGGGGACAGACAGGAAACACGGGTGTCACTGGGTATACACGTGGAAGTGATAAAGTAGCATCAAACGACCGCCGGTTGCTATGAAAACGAACCTCATTCGCTATGGAGTTTGACACGTAAGAGTAGAGGGAGAGACGTGGCGCTCTTTTTATTTGTTCACGGCTTACGTTATGTATTGGCTTACGATTAAATCGAAATTTGAAACTTTCTTTTTTTTCGGTGTCCTGTGTCAGACTATTCGCGTTTGAATTGGACCACGCAAATTCACGTTTGGTTCTACAAATCATTGGAAAACCCTTGGACGCGGTGTACCTTGGTAATCTTGTCGGGCGCGATATAGGAATAAGTTTCTAACGTGTTAAATATAAAAAGAGGTTTCTATCGGACAAGACGGGTAGAGTGGCTTTCAAAGATAAAAATCAATCGCGAACGGAGTTCCCTCGAATCGATTCTGAATACATCCACGAGAGACACGGAAGGGTTTCACGAATTTTCCTCGAGTCTGTACGGACGCGCTACGAGTTCCACTGCTGGAATATTAACATGATGGCGAGGGGGAGATACGCACGCTGACTGGTATGATCCGTCAATCAATCGCCGAGGAATCGCGAAAAAAAAAGAAGTGAAAAGTGCATGTGACGCGACAGCCATGTTGCGATTTTTCCGCGCGGCGCGGGACGCATTATTTCCAGCATCGGTTTTGTGCTTTCCGGCCATTGAACCACTCCACCTACAGCGTCCAACCATCCACCCCCGTTGCAACTACCACCATCGCGTATCCAGCGCATCCGCTGTCGACTATTTTTCGAATCTCTCATTTCCATCTCGCGTACGCCGAAAAAGGCCTCCCGAGATTTTAATGATTTCGATAGATTTTTGAAAAATCGCTGGGAAATAAATTGACACTGGGGCTAATTGATTCGATGGGAAATTAAGCTTCAAATTAATTATCGTTCGTGTAACAGCGGGGCCACGAATATCGCGCTTTACTCGCGATTTACTACAATTTTTAGCGAGCCTCGCTAACGCTCGTTCCAATCGTATGAAAGTGTACAAATGATTCCGCGAAAAGTCAGGATTTTCAATACCCATTCTTTGATTTTTGCATTTGAATTCCGTTTCACCGTTGGTATAACGAAGAACGCACGGTCTAACATTGATCGCGTGAAATTATGATTACCCTGTAATTTTTTTTTTAAACTTTCCTGCAAGATTTTGGTGTCTGACTCGAGATTATATTTGGCAAACCGGTGGCAAATACGTATTCCAAAATTCGCGTCGGTTAGCCTTCCAGAAATTCGATGCATCTGACAAACAAGAAAGTTTCCAAAGAGCTGTACGCTTGAGAACGATCGGATGCTTCTCCATTACGTGATTAACGAGCGAATTAAATCAAGTATAATCGCACCCTCGTAGACGGTACGAAAGCACGAGCAACATAATAACGCCGAGGATAATGATAAATCCACCCCTCTCCAGAAATAGCGGCGACTATTTCCCCGTCACGCGAAGGTCAACGTTTACACGGAGACAATTATCGCGAAGGAAGATGGTCGACGGCGTTCACCGAATCACGAAAGATAATCCACTTAATTGTTCTCCTGGTCGCTCCAACCTCCTCGCTCCCTCCCCCACCTCCGCCCTCTCGTCGACGCCGGAGAAAAAAATGCGAGAGAGAGAGAGAGAGAGAGAGGGACAGAGAGCGATTCGTGTCCCTGGGAAAAGCAAAGCAAAGTCGGAAAACATAGTCGAAGGCGCAAAAACGGAAATGGTCCATTAGTCTCGTGACGAATATTCAACGCGACGGATTCTCGTCGCTCGGATGGAAATCCGGGCGAATGGGTGCGCATCGACCCCCATCCCCCTCGAGTACCACCGCCATCCCCTTCTTTGCTTCGATGGTAGTTGCCCCTCTTCCCTCCGCCCCTGCGTCTCGCTCACCCGCAAACGACGGCTGCACGTTTACGATAATATTTACGTTACTGGAGCGAGGCCAGGGCGGGTTATGATAAATTTCCAGTGTACAAACTAATTTCAGGAAGCGTAAACCTCGCTTGTGCCACCGCGAAGCCACTCCTCGGCGAGGTATACCGACGTCGCTTCTTCGGGCGCGTATACAACCCCCGGAGAGGCAGGGTAAGGGGTGAGAAAGAGGGGCGGAAAGCGAAAGGCCCAAACCGGAGAATTGAACCGCGAGTTAATCTTAAATAAGATACGTTTTCCATTCCTTCCCCCCCCCCCTAGTTTTCGATGTTCCTCGTCGTTCTTCTCTGTCCCGCGTTTTCTCTTTTCCATCCCTTTTTCTCCTCTCCTTTTAATCTCGCATAACCGACCATGACTCCTGGCAAATGCTCCTTTATACAAAATTTACTTCCCCGCGATGGAAACGTTTCTACGTTGGAATACTTAAATTTATATCTCGGCTATTTTAATCAAAGAGAATTTGAGTGATATTTTTTTCCTCACGGTTCTCGCTCTATCCACTCCGCGTTTCTCTCCCGTACTCGCTTCCCCGGTCAAATTATACGAGAGCAAATCTCTATCCGAAACGGGAAACCGTTTCCGAGGTCTGCCGAGGGGAACGACACCCGACGGCAGGAGAGAGGAGGAGCCGTTTTAAGATGGCAACCGCCTCAATTGCGCGAATTAACCTCTAACGAGAAATCTCGACCCCGACCGAGCCAAGTGGAAGAGCGTGGACCACGAGGAAGATCCTAACCAGCTATTTTCTTAAGCGAGTGGCGACGCGAGGGAGGGGAGGGAGGACCGCGGCCGTCCAAGGGGAATTTCGACTCGCGGGGATCGTCGTCGCGACGCGAATTTTAAACCGTCGCGTTATTACCGGAGTAATTAGCGAATCGACGCCGGGGATAACTGAAACCGCGGCTAGATATATGTATATCAAAGATGTCGAAAGTAAAAACAAATCGGGACTGAGAGTTATGAGTCATTATTGTGTCTCGTTACGCGATATCGCGTAACGCTTTTTCGTCGATAACCGTCGTCGGTTAACGCTAACAGCTTGCAATTTGCTTGGTGAAACATGGCAAGATAGTTGGCGAGGCACGGTGCCACGTCGTGGAACTTAATATAACCGATATAACGTAAACTAAAAACAAATTGTCCCGCCGCTGATAAAGCATGGCGAGGAGAGAGTGACACATGCCTCGTACTAAGAATACACGAGGAGATAAGTAACTTGCGGAGTAATCGTTTCGCAGTTCGTTATAAATACGAGAGGAGACGCCATTCGACGAGAAGGGAAAAAGATTTTGATTCAAATTCATAGTTTATAGACGCGAAACACGCATTCCGGTTCCATTGATATGGTCCGAGTCGTTGGTAAAATATTAAAAAATATGATGTAAACGTTAGGTTCTTTCAAAACACGATATCAATGTTAAGATTTTCCAAATATCAAGAGACAAGGTCTTGTCTCGGGCCAAGTGCAAGTACGCGAGGACTAGACCTTGTGTCTTTCCCGGAAACCACGAACGGGGATTGTAATATTAACATTAAAATATTCCACTAAAAGCATTTACCCGATGTGTTTCAAGCACCCGAGTGCGTAATTTTCCGCGTCGCAAAATTTCTCGGCAGAGAAAATAACCCGAGTACACATTAAGAGAAAAAAATTCAAATCACTCAATCGTACCTCCCCCCCAAAATCCCATCCCCCTTCCACCCGCGTTCTTACCTAATCCTCCGGGGCGACGTGGAAACGTCCGTTTCTATATTCTCGTGTCGCGTCTGCACCGTCAACGGTAAAATCCGGGCACGGGATACGCAAACTAATTTCCCCACGTCACACCACCTTGGATCAAATTTCCATCGGCGCTTCCCGTTTCCCCGGACAATGGCTTGCAAAGGAGTACCAAAATAATTCTCGTCGAGCTACGAGGTGCGGGGACGATCGACTAAGTACATACAACGTTTTACAATATCGCGACTATAGGCTCGGATCGCTCGGGTTAAACTGAGAGATAATTGTCCGCTATCAGCTGACCCTTGTCGTCCATCCAATCCCCCCCCCCCGCCCCTCCCCCCCTCTCCTCCTCCCATCCTCCCCCGTCGTCTCCTTCACCAACGCCGGCTCCACCGCCGCTGCCCCTCCGCGGACAGCGATGCAACCAAGCCCCGCACGTTAAATGCATGTTTGCCACTACAGCGGTCGACAAAAGGCATTTCGTCGACAGGGGTTTGGGAGGCAGGAGAGGAGTTGGGGGGCGGTAGATAGAAGAGACATTCTAGTTTACACGATAATCGCGACGCGTGGAACTCGGCAGATACGCGCGCTAATGCGGCGTTAATAAGGATCATTATGTACTCGATAATCCCGATAACTATAATACTACTAGCCGGTACCGGATTGCCACCGGAAATCATCGAACCGTACGCTCTCCCGAGGAGCAATTGTTCCCACCTGAGAGGAAATTTTTCGAGTTTTAATTTCGTCGCCAGAGAATTTTCGTCGTCGGTTAATCGATTGAAAATAATCCGATCGGATAATGACGCGAAAATTCGATTTCGCCGCGGCGTCCATGGGAAGCGTACACCTTTGGGCGGTATTCCTCCAGGTTTTTCGCATTTGTTTTTTCTTTTCTTTTTCTTTGTTACGAGAACTCGTCGCGTTTTCGAGTATCGAGCGATTTAATTGTACAGGGATTCGGTGAGCGGTCCGGCGCGAAATCTGCTCTCCGTGTCATGGAGCGAAGGGAAAAAGCGTTTCTACGGGAATTTTAATTGAGAGAGGTCGATCGTGAACGAAGAATTCGTTGTGCAATTATTTTTACGTCGAGGGCTGGGGGGTACGCGATTGGACGAAATGCAACGGGTCTCCAGTTTTTATTTATTGTAAAAACTGCCGTCAATGACGAAATACGGTTGCTCGGAGATAAAATATAAAGTATACCATTGGAGGTGAGAAATGTAACGCGAAAATGTTGCTGAAAAATGATTCGTAGTGCAACGATTTTGACGTCGAGCAATGAGGGCACATGTAATTGGACGAAACGCAAGGGTCTTAATATCTCGTTAATGCAAATATTGTCGCGGAAGATGAAACGCGGTTTCCCAGTGATGTTCCTCAAGACACGAAACGTAAAACGAAAATGTAACATTTATAGCGAGATTAAAATTGTTCAATTGCGCTTCCCGTTGAATTATTCCCGCAGTTACTTCTTCCTCTCTGTTCCATTATTTCGCTCGCATAAAAATCAGCACGAGCCGCTTGGAAGGATTTCAATCCCATAAAGAAAAAGTCGGAAAGCACTCCCGCAGCGGTCGTAAATTCGAAGCTAACGCATCACTATCGGTATCATTCCTTCCGCTTCTTTCTTTTTTTTTTTTGGCAACGCTTTATGGACTTTCCTCGATCGGCCGGTGGTTTTCTTGGTCAAAAGGCAGCGAGAAAGGGCGGATCGAAAGCGTTTCTTCGGCCAACGTAAAGAACCGTAAGTAAGTGCCTATCTTTCCGCACATTCGCGCACGAATACGTACACGGTAGCTGTTACTCCGCCCTGGGATTCTTTTCGCAAGTTCGGGTAACTATTTTACGCAATCTCTTGAAATATGGTGAAATTCGATGGAGAGTTGCCGAGAAGCACGGTAATGCGATATATCGCTGCCAAGATCGTGCGGATGTTTCTTTGCGTGGCAGAAGAATCGCTAGAATTGTATCTTTTTAAACAAATCATTCGATTCTTGACATTTCCGATTGCAATAAAATACGCGATAATCAACGTTGTCGAGATAGAGAGAGAGAGAGAGAGACAGGGATGTCCGGTTAGATTGCAATTAAAGTCTATTTATACCGCGCGTTCGTTCCAAATTTTCTTTTTAATAATTTAGAAGTACGGTCCGCTATTGCTGGCTCTGATATATATCATCGTAGGAAAGGGTCGCTAATGGTTGTTTTTTAATCAGTACGCTGGCGCATTTCGTACAATTTTATCGAAACGTCAATCCGGTAAATGCGTTATACACGTTTTCTCTCGCGGGCGGAAAAATTTAATTTGTCTAGCGACTATAAAGAAGACGGATGAAGAAAATTACGGCCGATGGAAAAAGCCGCGCTGGTATCAAAGTGCTTTCGGAAAAATTAAAATCTCTCGCTTACATCTTCCCTTTGAGCGAGAGAAGGGGGAAGAGAGAAAGAGAGAGAGAGAGAATGAGAGAAACTAGATTGCGGAAAAGACAGTGACCTAAAAAATAAAAATGATCATCGAGCATCTGAAACGACGCATTAAAACACTTTTCAATCCTATCACCGGTAGTAAAAAAAGAACAGACGAAACCGTTCGATCGAGGGAGAGAAGAACATTCGATTCGAGCGTCAGTCGATTAATTCCAGGGTAGCTACATCGCCACCCAAATTGCCGGAGTCTTTCGCCGTGTCGTTTCTCGCGCCTCCCCCGTTTCTCCCGATAATACGCGTTCCCCTATTTTTGCCCGTATTTCGCCGGAGGATATCGACGGGAAACGAGGAACAGGAAACTGTGCGAGCGAAAACGAGAAAGGAAAGGGCTGCGGCGACCGGTAAAGAAGAGAGGGGCCGCGAGGGGGGGGGGGGCGGGGGGGATGGAAAACGAGCTCAGAAGGGATTCGCGTTCGAAGCGACGAGCTGGAGCGAGAAACCACCATCCCTTGACTCGAAGTGTGTTAGTACCGAGGTGCGGGGAGGGGGAAGGTGGTGGCGGTGGTTGAAGGTAGGGGGGCGGTATTGTCTCGACGATTATTTATGGCGAATTTTAAGCCCCTAAGTGTGGCTGCTGTAATAATTAACAAAAGGCATTATGCCATGGAGAACGGAACCTAGCCCCCTCTCCCCCAGCCCTTTCGCGTTTATACCTTCGCAGACCCGTTTATATGTATACACACGGTGGGACGCAAATGTGGGTGTTCTCGTTCCCGGCTTTCGTTCGTTCGTTCGTTCGTTCGTTCGTTCGTTCGTTCGCTCGCTCGCCAGGAGAGATAACACCTGGGACCCCGCTACTCGATTGCCCAGGGCTCATTTACTAATGAGTACGTCCCTATAACGTGCTCGAGAGTAATGCGACTTCTTTCTCGTCTGGTGGTAACGCGTATATACGTAGCGAGGCGCGCGCGAGCGCAGGCGTTTTATCGGTGTGCGATTATACGTACACCGCTGTAAGGGGGGGGGGGGGGGTAACGCGTTAGATGCGTTCTCGAAACGGAACTTGTCGGCGCGAATGCATCTCTCGCTCTCCTTTGCCCTGAGATTCGTCACGAGGGAAGAGCGTAAGCCGGATGACTCAAGGGGGGTGTCTTAGGGCGGGGGGGAGGGGAGGTATTCTTCAGATGCCACTTCGGGCGGACCCTTTTCTCGTGTAAGCTTCCTTGACACCGAACAGACGCGAGAGCGGATAGAGAAAGCTCCGATCGAAATCCCCGAGAACGGTTTTGTAACTTTCGGTCAAATGTGTGAAATTTCAGGGACGGGATTTTGTACTTCGATTTTGTGATAATTTACGGGTTACACGGTTACACGAAACATGACATATTTCGCGAGTAATTATTCTACGTGTATTGCTTGTCATTATTCCACGTGTATTGTGGAGTAATTTACGTAACTTTCGGTGAAATTTAAGGGACGAGGCGGCTTTTGGTGGACGATTATGCTTCGAACTTGATATAAGTAATCTACAATTTACACTATTACGCGAATAGTGATGTATTATTATCCAGAGGAGTTGCTTTTGGTAGATAATTGTACTTTGATTCTGAAATAATTTACGGTTTAAACCGTTACTCGAATCCTGGTGTATTTTTACGATTAAAGATATCAGGTGTATTATCGAATAATTTACGTAGCTTTCGGTAAATTTTGTCAAATTTCAGGGACGAGCTTTTGGTGGATAATTATCCTTCAATTCTGGGAAAATTGACGATTTGTACTATCGCGCGAATCCTACTGTATTTTACAATTTATAATATTACGAATATTCCGGAATAATTTACGGTTTGTAATAATATTTCAATTTCGAGATAATTTATGACTCCGACCGTTACCCGATTCCTGGCATATTTTGCCATTTATAATATTATGCATATTCCGGGATAATTTATGATTTACGAGACCTCGTGTATCCCGGGGTAATTTTTCGAACGGACGCGAACACACTCCCGCGAAGAACGATCGACTCGTCTTCCGTAACACCGAGCAAACACGAACGAGGGTTTCGAAGTTTCGATCGAAAATTCCTCCTGGGTAATCTCGAAACACCCGATTAATTTTCCTGAATTTCGGGGCGAGCTTTAAACCGATAACGCTACTTAAATTCTACGATAATGCTCGTAATCTGTAATCGCACTCCCGTTCTCGGCTAACTTTTAAACAGACCCGAATACGTACCCACGAGTGAGTCATCGATAAACCGATCCTGAGCATCGGCGAAATATTTTTTGACGACGCGATTGCAGCTATCATCGGCGGTAAAATACGCGCGCTAATAACACCAGGCTACATAATATTCCAAATACACTAAAATCAATTGATCCCACCCGTCGGGTCGATTGGCCGGCAAATTGATTTTAATCGCGCGAACGGTACGCGCCCCTCTCTCCGGTTCCAGTAGCCACGATCTCCCGATTCGTGGCGTCTCAATTAAAAAGACGCGTTTCTTTCGTCCCATTACGCAATTCGTACCTTCCCTTTTCCACGTATCACGGGTCGTAAGGTCGTAACGGCGAGCCACACGCGTATAGGGTCTTAATGGTTGAAATTTAGAACGGTTTAAGTGGCATATGGTGGCATTTTAATTGACAGTCTGGTTAGGTCATCGCGGCTTGTATCGTCGTAACACATGGATGAACGGATGGACGGGAAAGCAGAGATATAGAGAAGCTTAACACCACGTGGGGAACGCTTTATGGGAACCGGAGCATGCCAGGGGCGTGTGTACGCCGGGCGATACACGTTCCGTTCGCCGCGTCTCGATTCTCTTCTATCCCTCCCACGCTTCGAACGCGTCGAGCTACCAATCCACTTTTTTCCTCCCGAAGATAAGTTTGGTTCTTTTTTTTTTTGTTTTAATATATGCATTAAAAGCGCTTTGAGGGCGTGTGTATCGTCGATGGTGCGTCACGTTATCGGGACGCTTAGTTGGATCGATCTCTCGCTATCGATATTTGGAAACTCGTTATCTTTTCCATTATCGTCGGTGACTCCGGTGAGATGAATCGCGGTGTATATCCGGATCGCGAATTGATCGAAAACGCGTTTCGAGGAGGAGGAGTAATTCTTGAATAATCGAGACGGGGTAATAATCTCATTATACCGACGTCTACGTGGCGCGCTACTTGATTTGTCTTCGCTAACGTTCGGAAGCATTGTAAAACAGGTTACGTTACGGAACCTTTTTTTTTTTAGTAATTAGTAACTGAAACGAAATCGCGTCGACCTAGAATCTTATCTTCCCGATTATCACCGACGTTACTCGCGAAAGTAATCGACCGGGAATACCGCGATAGCGATAAACCAGAAATCGCGTTTCGTGGGAGAGAAACGATTTGCAACAGCGGTTACAGAAGCAATAATTTTGCTGCAACAATATTCCCGAGTCGCGACTCGTTAATTCGAGTGGTCCCGGGGAGAGAATTTTAAAGCACGTTACCTTAAGGAACTGGATCTGTCTGGAATCAGCAATCGGGAAGGGATCTCGATGATCCGTCTACGCGAGCCCCTTCACTTTTGTATTCGGCCAATTATGGAGCTCGAGTCGGCTTATCTCGCGGCGCACTTGTATCAGTTTATCTTATTTAGCTCACCGCAAACTCCTCCAATTAGGAGAGGCCGGTCCTCGTTACACGATGGGGACCCGAACTGTTGCGCGGACCTACGAGGACTGAAACGAACCACGGGTTCGTCCCCTCGTGCCCCACGAAAGAGGAGCGACGTGCCGAAGATAGCCGAGAAGTGCCGACGGTCGCCGAGCGACGCTACTTGGTTCCCCGGGATTCGGGTGACATTTCCGAAAGTGGATGTTACCGATACCCATTATTCAAATTTCTCCGAAATTTCACCCCGATTGTCACGCTACGCCGGGAAATTTGCATTATACTTAGAAAATAATGCCGGTCTCTTTTTTTTTATATCGCTGGAAATTTGTTAACAATTCTGAACATTGTAAATGATTGTATCGGTGACGAGAAAACGTAGGTAAGCTTGAGAATAAATGACTGGAAAATTGCAGGGCTAAAGCTGCGACCCTCCTGAGGGCCCCTATGGTTGCTTTTTTTGTATTCCCGCGCGGGGAGTAAATATAAAATTTTAGCATCAACGCGATTGGTTTTTCTAGCCCTTCGTCTCTTTTATTACGTAAGCGGATTAAATGTTATTTTTAAGCCATCGTCGATTCCCAAGTCGATTGAAATACGTGAAGTTTTAGTTTGAATATCTTCCTAAGTATTTTAATAATGACTCGTAGTTAGCATGGAGAGACAAATTATTTGACGGTTTGACTTCCAATTACGTATTAAAATTTCTACAACGGCAAATTCTGATAGAACATAAATTAAGTACTCCACTCGTCACAAGGATAAATAATGATTAATAATTAGTACAAATGGCTGATTTAATTCTGAAATTATTTTTTTTACGGTGAAATATAAAAAAAAATTCTAATCTTCCCCGAGTCACAGGGCGCAAATACATTAGCACCACGATCGTCCAGCAGGTAATTACCTGTTTGATAAATTCGTGAGCGGTGTTTAATAGGATGCGCCTCTCTTTTGTTCCTGGTCTCAAAACTTATTTACAGACTCGTCGCAGCTGCTGGTAGATCGCTCGAATCGCACGATCGAGAATTATTATTTGGCTCACGCATCGCACCGACGCCGGGGTCGAAGTTACGATCGAAAATATTCGATTCCCGTCACGCGAGGCCCTCGTGTTCGTTTCTAATTTGTAAAAGGGAAAAGCAACTTTGTCCTAATGAAAGTCCAAGGAAACCATTCGGTTAGTATAATATTCCGCGGGTTACCCTAATTGCGAGTACCGTTATACTCGCCACCCGATACATCCTTCGCGTTGAGAAATACCCGATCTGTCACCGTTAAGAAAAAAAAGGAAGAAACAAAAAACAGGAAAACACAGATTGCGAGTAGAGGGTAAATAAAACAGAATGATTAGCCGGGATGCGAGACGCGAGGAAATGAAATACGCTGAAAAAATAAACAGCGCTCTAACGAGAGCATTGGCTCCCACGTAGAGAATCCGTCGAGTGCGATGACTTCATCATCCACTTTAACGATCATTAACATACCCCGGTCCCGCACGCACGCTTTTTTTTATCTCTGAAATCCGAGCTGTGTTTCGAGTAATCATTAAAATCCCGGTCGAGGATAATTTTAAACATCTCAATCGTCGGAGACCGTTCACGAAATGAAATATCATCGAATTGATATTTAGCAGTTGCCCGGATAGTAGTGGGTTTGCGATAACTGTTAGATTAAATATTGTCAAACATATCGACCATCGAAAACCGTAGACGAATGATTTATCGCGCATACCGATGGTACTCGTTGATTAAGCGACTGTGGGTTTTTAAAACTTTTCCGGGAATCGTTCAAACCGTCAATAAAGACTAATATCTCGAATTCCAAACTCTAATATCATTACGATTAATATTTATCTATCGTTGATTACAAAAATAACAATGCTTCGATATCATTGCTCTCGAACATTCGTTAAAATCACGAACGAAAACAACTTGGACTACATACTTCAAACCTCCAACGCCACTCACAAATCGAGCGTTCCCGACAAATGAATATTTATCCGTCGCGTAAACAAATTCTTGTCGATCTCATTGTAGCGACAATTCTCGACAAGGGCCGCGATTCTCTCCTCGGGAAATTTCATCGCGAAATTGTGTGTGCCCCGACGACGGATTTAATTATCGACGAGTCAGCTGAGCGGCAAGGGAGAGAGTACTCGTTGCGTGGCACGCTCGTCGATTCGTGAGTGCTCGTACGCGCATACGCGTCTCGTAACTTTAGCGCTCGTAGGGTCAAACGGGGTCGCCGAGCGAGAGAGGAGAGCTCGTGGCAAATTCATTAGTCACCGGAGCGGACGATACGTGTCGTTCGAGTTCTTTGCCCGGTTCGCGAACCAGTCCCCGAAAAACAGGCTGCGGGGACAGTTTAACGTTCGACAAAGAAGGAAACTCGTTGCTCGGCTACGGGGAGGTACGGGGTTACGCGTTTGGATCGACGGTTAGGGGTTTTTGGTAGAACGAGAAAATCGTTTCCACCGATCTCGCTTTCATCCTAGAACGCTAACCATTCGTCGATTCGACGAGTATTCATAGTTTTATGCTAATTATTTTTAGCATGATTTCTGTACAATTTAGTTATCGAATAAATACATATAATAAAGAAAAAAGAAATCACGGTAAGTGAGTTTAACATATTTATGTATATCTTATACTAGATTTGTCGATTCGGCCAATGATTTAAAAAAGCTTAGCGTTCTGGGGTTTATCAGTTAACCGTTTTTAACGAATGTACTCGTTATGAAGAAATTACAATGTTTTCTGTTACGGGGATTACACTCGGCATGCGGAAAAGTTGTTACCTTTTGGTATTTAAATTTAAATTTGAGTGAAAAGCAAAATATATTCGTAAATTTTTTGGAGATATTTTTGAAGAGGGAACACGGTCGTGGATTTTATATTTTTTTCACGACTACGTACATCGTTGCAAGCGACAAACAAAAATGCCTTTCAGATCTTTAAGATTCATAAATATATTTCAAATACCTACATATTAAGATAAGTATAGCGATTGAAAAAATGATACGTGTCTCACTTTTAATGTTAAAATTATTAATCGTACTGGAATATTATTCAGAATTGCATGTATTTTCACATCGATATCTCCCCGTTACACGCCAATCCGTGTACCGAGATTTTAAAGCGCGTTTCGTAATATCTTCGTGTTTTTTTCCCAACGAGAATCCTTTCTGATTTTTTGCGCGCAAAAAAATACGGTGATAAAATTTTAATCCCGACTCACTGTTCGCGAAAGACTTTGCGGATCCTCTCGGTCCGAGGGTAGATTGGTCGCACCGAAGGGTGCGAACGAGCCGCGTACACGCTGACGGGGAGAATTCGGGAAAATGCAGCTGCGGTGAGACCAAATTTCAGAATGCTGTAAATTATCATTACTCGACAATTAACCAGCTGCGCCGAATGGGATTATCGTTCGCCGCTATCCATGAGAGAATTAATTTCCGTGTATTTATCCAGTTAATTATTGTACCGCGGAATGTTATTTTTGTCGTTGACGGGGCGCTGTTATTTTATCCTGCGAAAATCACCGTTTCGCGCCGAATAATCGGGTTTGGTTTTCAGAAACGGCGCTCGCGCTCAGAGCTTGTCGCAAACTTTGTATTACCGGAATTGATCGTCGAGTAAGGCTTTTCATCTCGTAATTTGCCCTCTCCATTATTATCATTATTGGTCGATTAATAACCATATTATAATATTCCAATTATTCTGGGGTTTGAGCTCGACTCGATAACGATGATACGAAGAGTCAGAGATGAAATAATTTCAATTGAAATATTCCTTAAGAAGACGATGTATAAAAAAAAGCTTTAACAAGACGATTTATAAAAGAAAAACAATAGAGTTTCGTCAAGGATCCATTAAAATTGACTTTGCATTTACCGCGATTAAGAACATTGGCCTTGAATAGGTTGAGACATCGTCGCGATAGATCGTTCACCGCACGCGAAGAGGAGCGGGAAGAATGATCTGCTTTTCCCTCGCAACGGGAATAAAGGCGAGTTCTGAGAGCGCACTTTAATTACGACAGGAATTTTCGGTGAAGTTTGCAGGGCGAGCATGTGCATACGAGCGAGACGCGCATTCGAGTTCGCAAACGGGGGCGAAACGCACGGTGCTGCAAGATCGGAGAGACAGAGAGACAGAGACAGAGAGAGAGAGAGAGAGAGAGAGAAAGTAAGAGTGAGAGAGAGTGGAAATAGGTAGCAAGAACGAAGCAGGGCTGTGCCTTTGGCATAGCGCACATATGGAACTTAGACCCCTGAATGCTTATGCTACGCTCTCGGAGAGACAGAGAAAGACTCGCGCGGAAAGCTCGGCCCGGGTCGGCCTTTTGTGAAAGAGGGTCTTTTGTCGTCGCGACAAAGCCCGAAGAATATCCATCCTTCAAATGTGGAACAGCTGCCATCGAATGGCCCCGGCCGCCTTTTTTAGAGTTCCATGCACACACCGCGTGTACACGCGGGGCCTATGTGTGTACAGGGCTTTAGGCGAGAGAGAGAGAGCGACGGAGAGAGGGTAAGAGTAGAGGGGATGTCGGTGCGAGCGAGAGAAAAAATGGCGCGAGGGAGATAGAGACGAAGGGAAAAGTGGATAAGGGAGGAAGAGAGAAACGGGAGAGGAGATTGGAAAAGAGAGAGAGAGAGAGAGAGAGAGTAAGGGGGGGATTGCAGAGAGAAAAAGGAGAGACGAGGAAGGGGAGGAAAAAAGGGGAGGGGGTAGAACAGTGTTTCCGAGTGGCGAGTTTCGGTGTGAGCTTGCCTTTGAAGCGACCTGTACGAGGCTCTCCGCGCTTCAGGGTCCGTCGTTTGACGCGATAATGTGTTCACGGGCAGGAAAAGGAAAAAAAAAAAGGAATGTCGAGATGAAAATGTCTGTGGTGCAGATAATGCGTTCCGAATGCGCGTCCTGCATAGCTGAACGAGCGTCGTTCGGATATATGGATCGAAAGTGGAATACGCGATAAACCAATAGCGATGCGCGCGATTCGGTTGCAAATGTAAAAGACGCGGAGTGGAGAGGAAAGGCAGAGAGAGACAGAGTAATTTATCGAGCCACGATGAAAACATTAACGCGTCAATTATATCATTCGGAAGCTTTTATTTTTTTTACCCTTCAGTTTAATGGACATGCCGACGATCGATCGGCGATAAACGGTGGACCATCGATAATATTTCGAAAATTCAGGTCAATCGTCTCGGATTCCATTGAAACCTCGTATACGCAGCCACGACTTTAGCAGGGGGAGGGGAGGGGGGATTAATTAGAATCGTATTCGAAATTCTGAGGTACCGAAATAGAAAGTTATGTTACGAGCCGAAGATTTATGGTAACCGAGGTTCTCGTAGCATTCGCTAAAATGCAGTTGGCACGAGGTGTGAGTCCGATCCGAGAATATCGTTAAGCAACCTCGAAAACGCGAGATGCATCCGAATAATGCATCGCTAGCGGGATGCATAGCGGGCCGCATCGCCGGAATAGCGATCGGATCCACCGATCCCGACGGCCCGTCTGCCGGTTCGTAAACCGAAACTCCCTGCAATCTAGGAGCCCTGGGGGATTTTAGTACGGGAAAATCATTCCACGGATTTACGTAGCGCCGAACGGTTTAAACGCGATACGCACCGGGTGACGTTTATGAAACGGCCAACGACGCTCGGACCCCGACGCCCTTAAGCAGCAAATATTAGCGTGACGATATAACGCCGGAATTTCTCCTGTATAATCCAATAAGATTTCGGGAAAACTTTCCGAAACTCTCGGTGTAATTAAAACGAGCTCGAGCTTAAGTTTACTGCGAAACACAATTAGGCCGGGCGCTGCCAGTTGCTAGTCGGCAGAAGGTGCGAAAATCCCCTCCACCTCCTCCTCTTCCGCCCGTCCTCCTTCGCCCTCCCCCCATCCCTCCGCTGTCCTTGTAGAGACCTTATAGCCGATGGGGTAGTTCCTAGAGTTCACCGGGATGGGAACGTTATTATGGTATAAACCGCTCGATCGGGGAATTAGGGGAACGAAATATGGCTGAGATTTTAGTTGGCGGGGACCACCTCCCCCGCATGCCCGTCTCTCGCTCGCCGACGCGACGATCGATTGTATCGAGACGGAAAAATCTCGAGTAAACAACGGTGTAATGGCTTTTTGGAAAAGGATGAAGTATTTTAACGCTTTGCGGGAATATACGAGTGCGTGCGCGAGAGATAAAAATTTCGCATGGACTTTACGTTCCTGGGTTAATATTCGAAACGTGTTTTCCTATTTCGGATAACAAATGGATTACCGCGAGAGGTTCGTGGATTATTATGATAGGACTCGGTTGGGTCGAAACGGTGAAAAGATTACGGAAGTTACGATTCTTGGGAGTACCGTTAAAATAATTTGAACACTGACTGAAGATAGAAAGTACGACACAGATTATATAAATCTTTCCACGAATAACTCGAAGCATAGAAACAGGATTTCACATAAAGCCGAAACTACGCTACAACGTATCCCGAGCTTGCATGGGCTAAAAAAAAAAGATCGATTTCCGATTTTACACGGATCTCAATATCTCCGGAAGAGCATTCGAATAATGCAGCGTTAGCAAACGAGCGTAACCGCGACGGTGCATCGCTGAAATAGCGATTAGTTCCGTGATTTCATCGGGGGACGGGGCGGGGGGGGGGGGGGCAGCTCAGCTGCAGTTCGCAACAAAGTTGTTGTAAAGGGAGGGGGGGGGGGGTGGAGGGGGAGGACGAAGGAGGGGTTGCGGGTAGACGTCGGAATCTGGCCCCCGTCGGGAAGTTCCGAAACGCCGGATGGAAATGCCTCCGTCGGATTAGCCCCTACTGCCCGATTGTTCCCGGTGTCGGCCACCTAATGTCGACTACACACTCGTGCCATCGAGGGGGATTTCCTGTCTGCACGCGCTCGTATGCCACGCCACCTCTGTGTGGAACCCTCTTCCCCTTCACCGCCCCCCCTTTCGGATGACCCGAGGACGGTACGGCCCTGCACGCCCGAGAACGTGACCGTACAATTAAGCGGGCAGCTCGAATGGAATTAAGTTCGGAAAGTAGGATGCGTTTAATGGGACCGATGCACCCCGAGGGTCTCTCTCTCTCTCTCTTACTCTCTCACTCGCTCTTTCTCTCTTTGTCTCTCTCCTTTCTTCCGTCTTTCCTTGCCTCTTGATTTATGAAGCGACCTGGACGCAGCCGGGGTCTTTGTATAAGTTCATGCTTCTTGTTCTTCGCGCGGCGTTGTTATTTTTCCAGGGGTTTATGGGCGTTTTTTAAGAGGAGTCGTTTCAAAGGGAGAGAGAGAGAGAGAGAGAGAGATGGAGCGAAGGGTGGCGAAAGAGTTTCGAGCGTCGATGAGGGAAAAATATTTGTCCAGCGTCGGGAATGTCAACGTGGGAAAACCCCGCGGGACAAAGTGGCCGTCCGTGATAAATAATAATTCCTCGGGAGTGTTACGTGCGTGCACGCACATGTGTCAACGAAGTTCGGCGGTGCGTGGTACGAACGTGACGCGAGCGAATGAGAAATGCGCGACGTTCGACGGAGGAAGTGACAAATTAAAGCCTCTATGGCTTTTATTCCCCGTCCTTTGCACGGAAACACCTTTCATTATTACGTTATTAATTTATTATGAACACTTGAAATGCGCGACGGAGCGCGAAAGGAGGAGTTGGGGACGGGGGGGGGGTAAGGGTAGACGCAAAATGCATTTCTCACAGCGAGAAAATTGAATCGCGGTAATTAATAAAAGATTACTGGAACTGAGATCGCCGAGAAAATAGCGTGCCATTTTAATTATACGATTTAATAACCCGCGATAGCAACGGCGACTTCCGCTGCAAATGTCTCGCTCCCTCTCGCGGAATGTACATTGAACTCCGTCGTGACTTGGTCTTGTCTTGGTACCTCGAAACGACCTATTATTACGCTACGTCATACCGTCGTGCATCTTAGCGAAGATACCTCTGCGAGTACTTAATTCACGGGCGATTCCAAATGATTTCCCCCGTGAATTCTCCCCACCTCCCTCCCCCCTCCTGCTATTTACAATGAACCTAGTACTATCCCATCATCGCCTAAATCACACGATTCGTCGATGTATTTAATTTCCACGTAATAATTATTGCTTGGATCATTTTCTTCCGATCGGATTAAAAATATTCCCATTATTCAAATCAGAATTCAGATCATATCGAATATTAATCTGTAATGGTATACAAGAATTGTTATTTTTACGTTTTATGTACGTTGTTGAAATTCGTTGTCGATATTCGAAACGTGTTTGCGCATTTCAGATAACAAGTTGATTATTACAATAGCGCTCGGTTTGCGTAATAATTATTAATTTGGATTTCTTTTCCAACCGCATTAAGAATATTTCCATTATTCGAATCAGAATTTAGATCTTAACCCGCATTAATCCGTAAAACTGCAAAAAAGTTCAACTGAAATAATTTCAGTCTATCCCAATCACGGTGGCCGACAGGGTATCGCGACGAGAAGAAAAAGGGGCGCGGGGGGAGAAAATTTTATTCACCCGATCCCGATTGTACGCTAGGACAGAGAGAGTTTTCTCTCTCGCGCCTTCCTCTCCGAAGGGCATTTATTGCCGCGTTATATTATACACCTTCGTAGGTGGCAGCTTTGTGACGGGCCAGCCCGCAGGGGTTCTCAATGCCACGGGAATTCCATCGCTCGCAAATCTCTCCCGGCCTTATTAGTTGCGCAATAAACGGGCCGATTATTATTCTATCGGTCGACGAGTGCGGGTCCCCGGGAAACCGACTCCTCGCTTTTCCTTCGATAATACTCGCGAGCCGGCGGGAACATTGTTGTACCGAAGGCACGAGGTGCTTTTTCTTTCCTTTTTTTTCTTCTTTTTTTCCTTCCTCAGCGCCGAAACGCGGCCGACAATGCGACATCTTTGAATGGGCCTTCAATTCCGCCGCGACGCGGCCGGTAATGGGCGAACTTTTTAATCGCGCAGCTGAGCGGCAGACTTTTTCCAGCTTTCAATAAATCATAGGCGCACGTACGAGTGTATTAAGGACGACCGAGAGAAAAGAGTCGAGGGGCGGGAACGGGTGACGCGGGGGAGTGGGAGGCTAGACGAAATTCCCCGGAGGCGGTCGGTTAAAATATCGACAAATTTCCGATGGCTCCCCTCTCCACCCTCGTTCTGGCGAAAGAAATATTTTGCGGACTCTCGTCGCCAGAGCCACGTTTCTCATTTTTCAAACGCCTCATTCCGACGAGGATTCGCGGACTGAGATAATTTCACTGGCAACGAGAGTTTCGACTTCGCCTCGAAGTCCCTTCGCTCTGTATTTTGACGCGAGTGTCTCGTGGCGTGGAATTTATTGAGAAACGAAACGCTCCCGACATTTAATCGATCGAGGAACACTGACTTTTTAATCTTTATCGCAAGTATTTAAAGGCTTTTTTTGCGTCCTATATTGCTTCGCGTCGTTCAATCGAGAAAGAAAAGTGTGAAAAACAATCACGAGAGCGAGTTACCGAAATTTAAAAAAACGCCTGGAGCGATTAGTTTTTCATTCGACAAAAATAAATATCAATCGTACCGTGCCAGAAGTAAATTAATAATCGATAACGAAAATAACCGATCACCGATCGTTAATATTCAGGCTTCGAGAATTACGGCTAAAAACTCCATCCCCGACGCGTTCAAAATTGATCCCCAATGACTTCCGACTCGTAACCCGAAATGATTACGCGTACACGCAGAAACGACGTGGAGGCGCATACACGCGTGTGCGACCGCATGAGCGTCGATTGCGTGGGCGAAAGAGAGAACGCACGCGGAAGCGCCGAATTAGGAAGGTTAGGAAGTCGCTTTGCGGCTGAATGTTTGGCATTCTAATGAGGAAGGCGGCGTTTACACGCCTTATGCTCCGCTCACCGTGCGCGTACGCTACGTGAGACCGATTGTTATCGCGGCGGTTGCGTGTGGGCGACACGCGTCCGACGCTCGTCGCGGCACGTGAAACGCCCGGCCAAATTTCCGATTGTCAACTCGACGGACGATAATCCTGGAATTACCCGGGATTCGCTCGTGTTTCGTGGGAAAATTAGCGGTATTCTGGGAACGTTCGATTCGATCCGGCACCACTGAAAATTGATAAGAATTTAGATCGACGGTGGAGGCTGATATTGCGATTAAAAAATTCTTCGTGACGCGGCGATATTAAAATCTTTGGTAAAATTCTTCGCGAAGGAAAATAGATAGACGCGAATGAGCAGTGTATTTTTTTTTAATTATAAGAAACTAAGAAATCGGAAACTTTTCCCCAAAAATATTTCAACATAAATATGGATATTGCAAAATAAATATATGTATCTTCTACGCCACATGGGAGGTACAAGAATATTCTTTCTAATTTTTAAATATGTACAGAAGATTGTAGTACCCCGGAACTAGACTAATTTATTTTATTAGAAATCAATAAGAACTTTAGAAATAGGATGAGATAAGATCTGTTCTTTCCAATCTTTAAATATGTACAAAAGATTCCACAACTCCGCAAACGGATTATATTTTATTACAATTCGACAAGACCGGGCAAAGTTAGAATTCTTCTATCAGCTGATCCGAGCATTGGAGAGAATATTGAATCTACTTCGGCGAACTTCGGATACCCTTGGTGCAAACCGATGAAAATTTAACGCTCGGTAATTAATAACCGCGAACGACTAATAATGACTGGTTCACGGGGTAGTTATGTTCTCTCGCAACGGAGAATTACTCTCTCGATTCGGTGGCGCGATTAACTCCGAGAAGGTAACGGTAACGAATAGAGGAACCTCGAAGAGATCCGCTGCTCCGCCGCGCTCGATTACGTCGCACCGCGATATTTCACGTCACTTCCGGTGTGCACTCGCCCCCCCCCCCCCCCCTCCCCCACCCTCTCCACCGACTTTCCTACTCCGGAGGTTACGAGACTTCGTTCGGAGGGAAAAGGATGGCAGCGTTCGCTAGGACAGAGAAACGGTGAGAAAGAGAGAGGGGAATTGACGAAGGCGGAAACAGAGTGCATTCGTCTGAGAATTAATTTCAATTGGATTACCATGAATATTGTCAGCGTCGAGGCGTCGCGACGCGCGATATCGAGACCCTCTCGTGTCGTAATGAACCGTCGGTCGAACGAACAATGATCGTTTAACGAAGAGCAATGGACGTGCAATAATTACCTTCTTTCGAGATATTATTTCGCAACGAACAAAGTCTATTTATCGTTCGACTGGAATGATGCGAAAGAAATAATCAAACTCGAAAACGAGAATTCAATTTGTTTCAACCGTTCCCGTCGCAAGAATACCGTTAAACAATTCGACGGTACGCTTTCAATTACCGGTAAAGTTCATGAATTTCATTCGCGGAATGACCCTCGAGCGCACTTCCGTATTCAATTATATTCTCTGCGTTGAGTAGCTTGGAAAAAATGCGAAAGCTCTCTGCTCGTTACATCGTCGATTGATGAACCCATTATCCGACCGAGATGTATCCGATTGAGAGGAATACAAATTTTTCAGATCCGAATAAAAACCTCCCTGACGCAATACCACTGAAATTAAATTCCGCTCAAATTAATCGCGGTTCGCTTAAAACAATTATGCGCTCGCGGCATCGATTAGCAGAGGTTCCTCTCAAATTTAATTGATAATATCGCAAAAAGCGTTACAAAACTGTTCCGATGTCGAGCAGACGTATTTAACTGCGAATATCCTATTTTTAATCAGGACCGGTCAATCCGTTCGTTGAAACGCAAGGAAGAAAATAGCACGAGTTAAAATTATTTCCAATCGATCCGAAGTTATGGGAGACTCGAGGTAAAGAAACCCGGACAGTTGGCAGAGGGGAAATCAAAACTATCGGGGGATCACCCACAACCCGGTACGCGAGCGTAACAACAGAGGAGACTCTCGCGAAATCAAGAACTCGTCGAATATCTTCGCCGACGTCTCCCGATAATCTCCAATCATACTCCCTTCCCGTAACGGAAGGCAGAGGTAAACAAAGGTTTCCCGTCGTTAGCCACGCACAATGTCCACCGGACTCCGTGAGTCCGAAAGCCCCAAAGGCATCCTAACAATGAAGATGGATGCAACTTTTTCTCACCCCCTTCGCCCTTTTCCCTTTCAAAAGTAAAGGCTAAGAACGACACGTTCTTCTCGATGCACCGAGAGAAAGAAATGGGGAGCGAGAGAGAGGGAGAGAGAGAGAGAGAGGGGAGGCGTCCGATACAAGGCTTATTGTCGCCACAGTTCGCAAGTCCATTGTACCGGGAGTTTCGCCAAAGTTCGCCAATTTGCGTTTTCTTCTCGAACGCGACAAAGAGACTTGCAGCGGATAATATTTCCACGTCCCCCCCTCTCTCTCTCTCTCTCTCTCTTTCTCCTTTTTTTCAGCCGTATATACTCTTCTTCTTTTTTTTTCTCCTCATCTTACTTTCCATTTCCCTCCCGGGCTCCCCCACCCCCTTTGCCCTCTTTGCCGGCCCTCACCGCGTCGCGATGGAAGTCGAGGATCCTTTTATGCGAATCCGTCGTCGCGTAAAGGGCGTTAAAAGGAAGCTGAAGGCGGAGGATGATAATAATAATAATCATCGCGCATAATGACGATGATAAAGGCGACGATAATGGGCCACCGAGAAGGGACGGTCGACGCGGATGACGGCGAGAGGCATGGAAATGCGTAAAACCTGGAGGGGGGAGGGGGATCACGGCAGTGTGTCGTTTTATTTAATTATGACACGCGCGATTAGTACTCCGTGTTCTTTCTGTACTTTTTTTGTGGCGAATGAATCTACCGAGAATCAGACGGAGACATCGAAATGAACCCTTCGATAGTTGGACGCGTGGTCAGAATTTATACAAAGTATCGATTTACATTTATTCCCACGTTTCTTATGATAAGAATGTAGTATCTTGAACTGATTAATTTAAGAATTTATACAAATTATCAATCTACATTTATAATCATCTTTTATATGGAAAAAAATTAAACATTTCGAACCGGTTAATTCCAGAATTTATACGAACTATCGATTAATATTTATAACAATCTTACTTATGACAACAATTAACTATTTCGCGTCGATTAATTACGAGAATGAAGCTTTATAGCAGGGGAAAAAATGTGAGGAACACCATCTTGTCTCTTATCTCTTACTCGATTATTCCACTCGTGCCTCTGATACTTGTACTAATTTTTCGTTATTTCCCGGATATATATTTTGACTGATAAAATATATTTGTATTAAAACCATTATGTTATATTATTGTTTCATAAAATCAATAAGAGCATCGGTCAGTCCATCGACGGTTAATACCACTTAATGATACCAAGAATCCCCGACGGAAACCGGAAACCCGAGACCATCGCGGTCACTCTTTCAACCCCGATCCGTTGGTTCGTAAGCTTTAAAGTTCGAGCTCCATCTGGCCATTCCGCCCCGTTTCTTCGGCAAACGAGGCGGGAGTGCCGCGGGGCGAAAGCCGCGCACCCTGATAGAATCTGTCGCGTGCGACGAGAAGGCGAACAAGTGGAGGTATCAAGGTAGATAGGTCTGAAAGACTAAACGCCATGCGAGACAAGGGGGATAGAGAAGGGGGGAGGGGGAGGAAACAAGAGAGAGGGAGAGGTGACGTTGGAAGGAAGAAAGCTCCATATACGCGCGCTGCAAGAACGTCGGAGTGCTTCTCGAGCCTCCGGCGATCGGAAAGTTTCGCGGAAACGCGTCCTCGTGAGAGGATTTGCGACGCCTCAGACGCCGGCGGACACCGAGAGGGAACGAGAGAGAGGCACGCGGAAATCTGGAGATTGAAAAGCCGCCGCGACGCGCGAATTTTTCGATCACATTGTACGGAACAATCTCGCCGCCCGTCTCCTTTCGCGCCGCCGCCGCCGCCGTCGCCATTTCGTTTTGCAATGCGGCTTTATGAAATTCTCGATAAACTGATAAACAACCGACACGCGATTTCGCTCCGACGATCAACAAGTTATCGGCGCGAACGACACGGAAATGGAACTACCAAACTAGGAAATTTAGGACACGCGAGGGGAGGGTTTTCATTTAACATTCATAAAAGAAAGGGCTGAAAATCGATGTGCCAATTCCCTACCCCTTCCCGTCCTCTCCCCGCGAACGTTGCACGCTCCGCGTCGTTATTTTTCACGCGATACCGAACCGCTCTTATCTTTATAACCCCACATCGCCAATATACCCGATGAAATTTAAGAATTTACGAAACTGGATTCGAGCTTCCATTTCATTTTTGTTATCTGCCTTTTTTTATACGCGACGCGGATGGTGGGGGCGCCAGTATTCGAAATCGTTTCGTGTATCCCCTCTACTATCCGCCGTCTCAATCGAATTTTCTTTTATCATCGGTGCGCGTTGAAAAGCACAAAAGTTCTCTACTGCTCGTTAAAGTAAATTTTTCTACACAACGGGTGGGAGAGATCCAGGTCATCTTTCTTCCGCGTTTCACGGAATATCTTTAAAAGAAGGTCGACAAAGGGATCCCGCAGGATCACAGGGAACGGAGGGGGATACTTCTCGAGTGGCCCCGGGACTTAAAGCCCGTTCGCAGCCGGCTACAATGCTCCCGCATAGAAGCGCGTGTATACGACCGTACGACCGTATGGTTGCGTAAACGCACGCGTGTACTTGTTTGCGGTCTCGCGATAGCGAACGCGAGCGTCGACGCGGCTTTGAGCACGAAACTGAAGGAATTAAGTGAGACTTACGCAATCCTCGCAGGTGGATGATGGTTCGAAGCCGTCAAAGTGCCGACGATGCCACTGCCCGTTCGCCATTTTGACGAAGAAGCCAGGAATTAAGTCACGATCGTTTTCTCGTTTTCACCGGAGCGTGATTCCTGAAACACACGGAAAGGTGACGGAACGTTATTGATTTTGTCGATTGTTTTCGCACGCTCGCGATTAGTTTTTTGCACGGAGGACGAGGATACCCGTGCGAATCGTGTATAATGCGGTTGCTGATTTTAATCAGAGCGGGTAATTGCTATCGTAGTATGCAGATAAGAATTGATGACGTTCACGGTCAAGTTACAAGGAACCTTATAAAATTCTGGGACCCATTTTTTGAAATATATAAACAAAACACAAAATGCATCATCATGATAAAATAAATATGTCGACGTTTCGTAAAGTAAACTGGCTAGCTATGCTTCCATCTTCGGGACATTTTGAATTGAATTCTGGTGATATTACAAAATTTATTATGAAAAATATAACGTGCCGAGAAAATCTAACCTAATTAGATCCGCGTTGGCCGCCAGCACGGACGCGATTAGAGATAGCAAGAATACTTTATAAAATCTATCGATTCTGAATTTACGTATGAATCCAATGAAAACGTAACAATTCTAACGCGGTATCAATTTTGTTATTATTGCCGTCTTATCCATGATACCCGAATCCGTTAATCGTAAGATGATGAGGACCGTTTATTTTGTAAGTGGTGTAATTACAATTAAAAAAAGGAGATATCGCATAATTTGTGATTAATTTAGCGTAAAACAAAAATAACAAAAAATGGACTTACACCACTTTCAAAATAAACGGTCCATATATCGGTCGCACCTCGTAAAACATTATCAACAATGTACAATCTTCTTGGATCGCCTCAGCGCCGTCGCGATTCACTTACAACGAAAACACAACGATCGGCCCCGCTTCGCCGTAAAGCTGGCTCGATTTTCCGATTACCGCGAGAGGCGAAAGTATCGCGTTAGAAGTCGTTGAGAGAAATCTTCGAGAAAGTTGTTAGTACCCCGCCCCTCCGAAGTTAGCTCGCGTAATGCCGCCTCAAAGTGCAAGCACCAGTTCCCAAGTATCACGTGTAACCGCATTGTTAAACTTGACGCTATCGCGTACCGCCTCGTAACTAGCGAGTATTAGTATTACGGAACGGGTAAGTTGCTCGGATACCGAGAGGTTGGCTCGAATTTAAACTTTATTTTACCCCGTGGTGGATGTATCGGGATGCCGACGGACAACGTCCTTCACCGACGTCTCACGCGGTTAAGAGGAAATGCCGATATCTTTATTCGAACGAAAGTAACGCTCTATACGTGACGTTCTGTATTATCGACCTGTTTCAGTCTCGTCATACGCGTTCCCATTCGAGTCGGATTCTCGTTACGGTATCGTTTCGTTCGTCCCCATTGGACCCTTCTCCATTTCTTCTCGTACCTACCCGTCATTTCGTTTTCAAGCTGACGGGCGGAGTATTGAAATAGCGAAGATTGAAAATTGGGAAGACGTTGACGCGTTATTGATGTCACGATATCAATAATATTGTATTACTAATGTCGCGAAGGAGTATTGAAATAGTGGAGATTAAAAATTGGTAAGACGTTGGCGTGTTATTGACGTCACGATATCAATAATATTGTATTACTAGTGTCGCGAGGAGTATTGAAATGGCTGAGATTAAAAATTGAGATGACGTTGACGCGTTATTGACGTCGCGATATCAATAATATTGTATTATTAATATCACGGTAAGTATTGAACTGGGGAAGATTAAAAATTGGAAATAAAACGTTTATTTTGAAAGTGACCAAGTCTATTTTTTTAACTATAGTAACGTGCACAACTTGAAGTTTCCTGCCATACAAATGTTTTTTAATTGAAAAAAAATGGAATTGGGTCATTTTAAAAATGAACGACTCAAATGGTGGTGTGAGAAATGGAGTAGTACCATTGGAATGCTACTAATCAAGCGACACGGTCTTGTCTCGGGCCAAGTACAAGTACGCGAGACCTAGAGACCTATCTTTTCAAGGAAGAGCGAACATGGGTTTTTGATGTGGTCAAACTGCATTAAAAAACGAGTTTTTTTTTAAACAAGAGAAATAGTCTCCGAAAACACCGCGGCGGGTGACTAATTTGAGTATGATTTGTTCAAAATTGGTCCAGCCAATCACGAGATATTACTTTTTTCACCGAAAAATCTTTGGAAAATAAATTTCCCGAATTGTATTAAATAAAAATCTTTGAAATAATCGAAAAAGGATCGTTCGACCTGCGTTTACTCCAAATTTAATCCTCACTTTACACGACAATATTTTTCGACCGATTAGTTCACCTACATGTACGTTTCACTCTTGATAGTACAAAATCCTTCAATAGACAGGAAGCCGTAAGAATTTCTATCGGATCGTTATCGTCGTGCGTCACGGTAAGAGCCTATTTGCGCTAATTCGAGTAGTCGCGTTTCAACATTTTCTTGCGGTCAAGAGAATCCGTTTTAACTACGCGTTCCGAGCGATACGATATCATTCGGAACGTACCATTCTGCGTGCGCGTTAAGTGTCTCGTTTATTTGCTCACGCTTAATAACTGTGCGTGCACGAACGGGAATGACTCTCGGCCGAAACTATGACCCCAGCGTTACCCCTCCGACCCGCATACTTTCCGTTCAACGAGACTCCTTTTTCCAACGCACCGACGAATAGACAAATAGACATTCCCAAATCATTTTCCCTCCCAGCTCGCTTTTATACGCTTTCCAAGAACAACGCGGAATCTCTAAACCAGACCGAATTAACTCTCAAACTAACTTCCCGCGAAGTAGAAAGAGTGAGAGAGAGAGAGAGAGGGAGAGAAAAAAACGATGTAATCGGGAGGAGCAGTTGCGAAGCACGTACCATCGCATCTGTAATTGGTTTTTCGTTCCTCCGTGTACCGCTTTAAAGACTCACCCTCGATTCCTCAACGTCGGTACGAGCCACCCTATATATTCTCGTCCGAATATCCCTCAAAGAACACGTACAGGCACACGTGCCCCCCCTCCCTCCCGCCCTCCTCTCTCTCTCCTGTGCGTGTGTGCGCCAACGGGATCCCCTTCTACGAGTACATCCATCTCTGCTACCCGGACAAAGCGAAGGAAGCCGTATGTGCATTGAACATTGATTTTAAACGCGAGCCGTGTGCCGCTCGAAAGGCGGGTATAAAAAAAGAAAGAGAGAGAGAGAGAGAGAAGAAAGCCTGAATCCGCGAGACTACCAACTTCCTGTTCTGATTTTAATGGAAAACCGGAGGCGCCGAGCGCGGAGACACGATGGATAGATACGGTGGAGATCCGAGACGTCTATCGGCTCGATACAGTGACAAGTAGCTTCCCGAGCATTGGCGTAGCTACGGTGTCTCGCGAAATTGACCGAGCGTTTTAGAAACTCTCCTGCTCTATCTGCTCGGTAACGGTACGAGAGCACGGATGGCTTCCGGATTTCGTTTAACGGATATCGTGGGATACGATAAAAGTATCGTATTAACAACTAGGTTTACGGACATTCTTAAACACCTATCTCGACGGATATGCATCAATTTGGCCACACGAACAGTAGTTCAAGATTAGAAAGCTTTAATGAAAATGAATTTTCTGTGTTTGTCTCGTTAAATGTACAAAATCAGTACAAGTGGCAGAAGGGAAATGTAAACGGCTTCTGTAATTGTTCTCATGAAATTCAAATGCGTCAAAATTACGCGTCAGTCTAATGTTCAAAATTGGGACGATAGTGGTAGTGTAGTTAATACTTTGAGGTAAAATACACTGCGCACAGAAAACCTTGACGCAACTTTGAGGAATAATATTTTTATTTTATCTTTTGGATTAAATCTTTGTAACGCTTACACTTTGAAAGAACCATGGTTTAAAAAAAGCAATTGACACGATTAAGCAGCGCGGGCAATGCGAACGTTAACGTTATTAAATTTGAATAATGGGGTCGTACATTTTACGACACTGTCATAATCTAGGTTTAAAAGCGCGATTCGATTAATCTCGCCCGTGGTTTGTCGCAAAAAAAAAATACTCCTACCTCCAGTGTTATTTGTCCGACTTAAAAATCCACGTTTTCCGTTCCGCCGAACCCGCCTGTTAATTCAGCGGTGTTTTATTTAACGGAACGTAACTCTATTTGGTGAAATATCATTTTAGTCGCTGGGGCAACATCAAAGCCGACCGAAATTTAATATAAATCCATATTCGCCGGCAAACTTCAAACACCGAATCACCGTATAACGCGAGCGTACTCCGTCAAGAATTATTGTTCGGAGATGAATTTCTCGCGGGAAGATTCGTTTTCAAATATTGAGAGCGTTTTCCAAACACAATTTAACAATCAGAAATAAATATGCACGAGCTTCGCAATATTACGCTAACCTGGCCCATATTTATATTCAATTTTACCAAAATTTTTGCGACAAATTTTTATCATCAAGGCATTTAACCGTTAGGTGCTCCGAATACTTTGAAAAGTGTGCACCTAAATTGTGTCTCAAAGATGAAGCGATGCCGAGTATTACATTAAATAAACATATCTTAATAGCTCCTAACTCGGAATATTAAATAAATAATACAGAAACCACTTCCCTGTTTCGTCTCTAAAAATATCTCTACAAAATCTACAAATATATTTTGGTTTTCACAAAAATTTCAATATAAATAGCAAACGTGTAAAACTTTTCCACATTACTAATATCATCGCCATAATACAAAATATTACCATTTCGTCACGATGAGTGTATTCGTCGAAAAAGTGCTGACTGGTTAACGGGAATCTCTAACTTCGAGTTTACCTTTTATCTCGATACGATTTACGGAAGGCGGGACTGTTTTTCTGTCTCCGCTTCCCACCGTAATTATTTCTCAACGCGAAGCAGGGGGTGGAGGCAGGTAATCCAACGATTCGCTCGAGTTATTAAGAAGTGCGGGATTGCGGGTCGGATGCACATACGCGTGGTGCACTCGAGTGTGTTGTCAGGTGCATACGTCACTGCGTAGAAATGGTTCTCCAAAGTTATCTCGTGGGAATACAGATGACTGCATATTTCTACGCGCGCGTCATTCCGGTGTACGCGGTGAGGATCTTTCGGTAACGTTAGTCTAGCTAAAAGCAGGTGAATACCGGGGAAGATAGTCGGTCCTATTATTAAATAAACGCATATTTTAATAACCTGTGACGTAAAATAAATTTCTGCAGAGGGTAATTGAATTAGAAGGCTAGGGGAGAGGGATCAGCGATCTCGAGACGACAAGCGGCTTCTTTTTGCAACCTCGTGTATATTATTCAAGATTTCATGGTAAAGTAACGCCCTGTACCTTCTTCAGTTATTTAAAGGGTGAAAAATATACCCGGCGAAGGGCCATTTTTCCCAGACTTACATAATTCACCGGGGTTATTTTCCGGGAGCTACGAATTTCTCTATAGCGTTACAGGAATGAGCAAGACTCGGATCGAATACGGAATAAGGCACTAAAAACTACCCTCCCCTCTCCAGAACTGAAACGAAGTGAAAAATTTGAAAATTGACCAAACGTTCTCAAAATTCGTAATAAAAATAGCTGGAGGAGAAATATTTCGCTCGCTGTATTCATCCCCGGAGCGAAAACGTTCGAGCCTTGCATTTCCAAAATCGAACTGACCAAAATACGTTTCCCCGATACCACGAAATTCGTTGCCGTTTCATTTTTGCTGTGTGCACACTACCAAAATCTTCCCAATTTTTAATCTCCACTGTTTCGTTACTGTTCCCGATATTCGTTATTCGAACGTCGTGATTTAAACGCCTCGCCCTGTACATTTAGTTCAAGTGATCGTACATCGGATGTAAGAATAATTATTATTACCATTTCTTTTTATAGCGGATCTAATCGAACACTATTGCGCGCACGAGCACCCGACGTTTTCACGTTAATAACGTTCCGCGAAATAATTGCGTTTCGTCGCTTCGAGTACTTGGTTCAATTTGACGTTGCTCGTGGCGCGCAGAGGACAAACTACATCCCGTACCTTCCTTGATTATTTAAGGGGTCAAAGCGTATATCGCGCTCGACGCCCTCCCGTTGCCGAGTACATACGGCCCTGCGTAGACACGATCCTGCTAAAGTTATTTCACTGGTGCGCGGGACTGTAAAATATCCGACAGGCAGCTTCGAAATTTGCGTCCTCAGAATTTACTCCCGCTATGTCGAGTATTCGAAGGGACGAGGATTTTTTCAAATTTTATAACCCAACGAGACGAGGCTCGACGAACGAATGGCAACATGGATCGGAATCCAAACCACGAGACTCTATCATCGTAGGATACAAAATTCTCGATCGTTTATCGTCCTAGTCACAGATTCCCACGATCGTTGCTCCGCGTTACCGTAGTTAAAGCAAACAACGAAATAACTACACAGCCTGGGGAGTTTAAATGGAAATGGCTGATTGTGAGTACGCTTTTGTTAGTTACGGATGTACGAGAGAGAAAACTATTCGCTGAGAAACAAATTTTTTATTCGAATCTTAACACATGTTTATAAGTAACGGAGTTTATTTATGGATCAAGAGACAAGGTCTTATGACGGGCCAATTACGAGTACGCGAAACTAGACCTTGTATGTTTTCAGGAAAGAACGAACGGAGGTTTTCGAGGTGGTCTAACCGTATTAAAAAATGAATTTTTAACTACTATGCAGGAAAATATTACGTTCTAACGTACTTTCAGGGTGAATTTGCAGGAATTCCGGGAATTCCAACCTCACGCGTAGACGGTGTTACGCGACAGTCAAAAACCTAACAAAACTTTTGGTCCTTAGGTTTCGGGGAAACTGACGTTCAGGAAATTTAACGATAGAGGAGAAATTGCGATTGGAAAACAGAACGTTGAACGTCCGTATCGGCGAGAGTTGGATGGTTTCCTCATAGAGAATATTTTGTTACGCTCGGTCACGGAGGAGATACGGTGCGTACTACTGCGTACGACGACTCGTCGAGAAATGAGATAAGAGTTGCCGTGGGTGTCCGACGGTACCGGAGCGTTTTGCAAAGTTCAACTGCTTTATTCAATTTAGCGTCGCGCGTGTCGTACAAACGATAACACCCCGTGTGCTTTTCCCCGGTTATTTAAAGGGTCAAAACATATATTGCGACCGGGGACTCTTCCACCGCCACGTGCATACGCTACTGTGTATAGATACGGCACTCCAAAGTTATTTCGCGGGGGGTCTACGGACTACCGCCCTGCTCCCTGTGTACATACAATTTCCCTATGTACGAGAACCGCGTCGTATGTGTGCGTACGTTCCGTGTCCGTGCGAGGGGCGAAGCACGCGACGAGGACGGGAGATAGAGAAATATGCGACAGTGGCTAGAGATAGAGAGAGGCGGGAGAGAGAGAGAGAGAGGGAGAGAGAGGACGGAGCGACGAGAGTGACGGAGGAAGATGACGGAGAGACGGGGAGAGATAGAGGAAGATGACAGAGGCGAAAGAGGGAGGGAGGGAGGGAGGGGGAGAGAGAGAGAGCTGAACGCGGAATACGCGTGAGAAACAGAGACGAGGGAAACCGAGGGGGCGAGAAAGAAAGGACGGGGGAGGAGAGAGCGAGAGACGCGTACCGTCGGTACTATGTGGAAAGGGAGGCGGGAGGGGCGGGTAGACACAGGGGTGCGAAGGGGTACGAGCGTAATATCGGAACCCCAAACGGTAATCGATATCACATATATCTCGCCCGATGTATATTCAACCGTCCTCCACGGTTTTCCGAAAGGAACCCCTTAATAAAACTACTTACGAGCCTGAGTCGCCTCGGTGGCCTCCCACTCACTCACTCACTCACTCACTCACTCACTCACTCTCCCTCTCTCTCTCTCCCTTCCATTCGACGGCTTCTCCCGTTCGTTTCCTACGTATATTACGACTGGCCTAAGAGACCCAAATACTCGGCTTTTACGACAAAAAAAAAATACATACGAGTCTGCGCCCTTACGACGGGCGTACGCGTTGAGGCTCATGGGAAATATTAAAACGCGTTTGAGGCACGCCGGCGTCCTTTGCGACGCACTCCGGCGTTGGACCGATTATTAAGGAGAAAATGACTGAGCGAGAAACTAGCGTTGCGTTTCAATTACTTCCACCCGAACGCGAGAAATGTCGAAATTGATTGCATCGTCAAAAATGAGCTTCCCGCGATGTCTCTTGCCTCGCCATCGTAATTGCGCTTGCTTTGATTACGTTGAGTTTCCAGCCTCGGATGGCGGGAGCGAGGAAACCGCGTCGAAGCATCCTCCCGGAAGGCGGAATTTCATTCTCCCGAGCGGAGAGAGGCGGTAAATCCCTCTCGTCGTCCCAGACAACGACGCTTCGCCCATGATCATTTTTACATCTTCCATTGTTATCACGACCGCGTAAACGCGACCGAGTCGCCCGTATTTGCATACGTTGCATTATAATGCGACGGCGTGAAAGAGCCTTGAAAATTTTCAGGGATCCGAGATTTCGTCGTCGTCGACGCCGCCGCCGCCGCCGTCGACGACGACGACGACGACGACGACGGGAAAGCGTCGGGGGAGCGTTAACGAGTCGGTGATCGCGCCGAGGAAGCGGAGTATGGAAAGAAGGAATGAATACGAAATTAATAGTATTCCGCGAAGTGCAGCGTGGCGCAACTCCATGCATTTATATGCGCTCGCCGGAAAGCCTTCGCTTCTGTCTGTCGTCTTTTCTCCGCTGTTCCTCTTTTCTTTCTTCCGTCGCCCTCCCCATCCACCAACGCCATTTTTCTTTCTCTCTTTTTTTTCGAGCGACTTTCCCGCTCGCTCCCCCCCCCCCCCCGCCGCCGCGCGATTCCTTCGAGTTGCGAGGAAAAGCGCCGTGTCGGAAAGACAATGGACAGTGCGCCGAGGGTCGGCTGAAAGAGTCTCCGTGAGGATATTGTCGCCTCATCCTCGAGAATGACGCGTATATTAACTGTTGTCGTCGGAAATTGTCTCATTCTTTCTTTTTTTTTTGTTTCAGCTGGAGTTAACACGAGTGTTGGCGTTTTGGTTCTCATTTTGAGCTCGATCGAGGGGATTCCAGTCTTTCGCATTTCACGACGTCCGACGTTCTACATGCTACTTTTCTTGTAATTAAAGCGGCGGCTCTTATTAACCCTTGCTTACAGTGGTGAACAATGGTATATCATTGTTAGCGACACTCGCGAGAAATGCCAACTACGATATATGTATATGGTGCCTTAGTATTCGCATCGCGAGAGAAATCTCTCCGTCTCTCAAAATCTATTGAAAATAAGTAGGAAAAACTGACACGCGGTAAACGAAAGAAGAAGCTCCGCGAGTTTGAAAATTATTGAGAACCACTGCATACGCGGCAAACGCGAGTGAAATGAATTCACTAAATAATATTGTTTCTGGTTTGTATCTTAAGTACAATTGCGTTGCCGAGGTTAAAAGAACAGAATAAAACGGTAACTCCAAGCGAGTGCCACAACGACAACGGACAAATCGAAACCCCGAGGAACTTGAGAACGAAGCAAAAATTGTCTTTTTTCCACCCATAGAGGTTGTTACGAGGTACGGTTAATTCGCTTAATATTTTCAGTTTCATCGAGTCGAGAGTACATTATCCGTATAATATCGTGAGAGGCTCGCGTATGAAAGGATGTTTTCAGCGCGGACGGTTGCGTCTCCGCGATTCGAGCAGAAAAAAAAGAGAGAGAGAGAGAGTTGGAATTCGCGCCATCTTTTTCCCCCGGATACTCGATTTCCTCGACGAGAGTTCATTAAAACGACCGTATGATCTGGTTAAAGCGTCGAAGCATCAATCAAGGGAGATAACCGTATTTACGCTGCCGACAGGCGATTGATCGAAAAACTCTCGTCTACCTCGAGCCAGATGAAACTAATAATCCGTAACTAACTGTGCGAGTTGCCTCTCCCGAATGCACCTTTCCTTTAAGTATCGGCCGCGTTTATCCCGTTCGCTCGTAAATCGATAAAACCTCGACGCGACGGTAGATACAAACGCGAAACTGATGTATCCCGGTATCATTCGATAGTAATCGATCAACTCGCAGTACTTTAACCACTGCACGGCAATTGGCCCCGAGGATCTCCTTCGGAACGATATAATTGTACGCTCCTGACAGCGTCTGATCGACGACGCGTATATCTACTCGACGGTCCGACCGATACGCAAATTAATCAACGTTTGTTATGCGACAAAACTCCGTTTATATTGATCCTATTTACAAACATGCTCCTTTAGTTTCGAGAGAAGGGGGAAAGAAAAATGAATGGTCAAACTGAGCGGGAGATTCGAACGGAAATAGAGCTTATTTAATGCCTTCGAGATGTACGTTCAGTCTTCCATAAATTAAAATTATTCTCAAGGAAAGAATAAATGAAGCCGTGTGAAAAGATTAAAATCTGCAGAAGAACTATTCACTGCAGAATCATTCGGCAATAAAAGAACAAACTTGACATGTGGCAGGAAAGAAAATTAAATGTATTTTTCTCAATTTAATAATTAGTCTCCGAAGACGTGAAGATCAACGCTGTCTGACCAGCAACGCCTCAATCTACTTCTCCGCGTGACCGATATCCTAAATCCTAACCCTAACCGATCAACGTTTCGCGTTTAACGTCACGCGATAGGCCGATTCGGCATCTAAATTACGAAATACCATTCTCGGGGGATAACCATCAGAGGGAAACCAGGGGTGCTCAAGAACGATCGAGAGACGTTTGAGTATCGGCGAACGATAACCATGATTACCGTTCTAATTCAAAACTGACCATTTCCGGGTGTTTCGGCCGCCCCGAAATCTCCATTAAAGCGCCTCAACTGCGAGCCGCAAGACACTATATGGTAATTAGCCCGAGAAACTTGCCGGGGCGAATTGTACCGGCGGCACGGCGAACTATGCCCGCATGCCCCTTGGGTACCAAATACCAGCACCGGGGAGGTGGGTTAGGTGGTGCCGACATTACTAAAATGTCAGAGAATGTCACCCATCTCATAATCTATGCCCCGCGGCCCTCGTCCCTCGCCTCAGGCCCTCCCGTTCGGCGACCGCTAACCTCGAAGCTTCCACCACCAGCCCTCGGTTTAACTCCCTTCGCCTTCCCGCCCCTCCTCACCCCCCCCCCCCTCTGCCTCTTCGGGCTTCCTGTGGCCCCACTGGAACTCGCCCTCCCCTCTTACCGTCCCACCCCGACGCTTCTCTCTTTCCAGCAACCTCTCTCTCTCTCCCGCTCTCTTGCTCCCTACCACCGTCGCAGCCGCATTCTCGCGAGAAATTAATTTGGCTCTATTAAAATGATCACTTCTGGATTTAAGTTACGATCTCCCCGTTCTCACTCTCTCACTCTCTCTCTCTCTCTCTCTTTCGCCTTTCTCCCTCCTCCATCCTTCTCTCCTCACACCCATTCGGTCTCCCTTCAGCGTTCGCCGTGAGAGGAGAATGAAGGAGAGTATATCCCTCTTGGCTTTCTCGGTGTCATTCATCGTGGTAGCACCTCCGTGACGTTTCAGGAGCGCACGATTGCTATGGCCGGGGAAAGCAGAGGCTCGAGGGTGGCTCGTGGTGGTGACGCTGTTATACGAGCTGGAAGCTCCAGCTAGGAGAGAGACACGGAGGGAGAGAGAGAAAGAGAGAGAGAGAAAGAGAAAGGGAAAGAGGAGAGAGGGTTTTAGCTGCCGTATAAACGGAAGAGAACGCATTCGTCGGGTGATACGCGGATAAAGGTCGCCTCGGCTATAAGCTGCTGAGTGTATAACCGCGAAATCGTTGCCACCGCGAAATAAAGGATAATATATAGCGGCCCCTGGATCATCGTCCTTTCTAAGGGTAATTGTGACCGAGTGCGGTTCTTACGATTTCTTCTTCGCGGGAAAACCCTACGGCCGCGGGGGTGGTGCAGAATTTATTAACGCTCCCGGCGACGAACGAATTATGCTTCTTTTTTTTTAATCTTTCATTCTTCTACGACTATCGTTGGGACAGCATTGTCAATTTTCATTACAATTCCGCGAACCTTTAGCTTTGAGATACCCTTCGTTGCAGCGAAGTTGCTCGAAAACTTTCAGAGTTATAATTTCTTTTTTACGAAAGGAACGTCGCGTTTGAGAGTGGAGGGAGTACCGAGAGGCTTAAGTGTATTGGAATTTTGATTTCTTAAGAGCGTCGAGAGTAAATGAATTAGAAAAATATCTTCTGCCTGGTGAGAATTTATATAACTTTAGTTTTAGAGAGGGAGCGAGAGAGACTTTTGAGCGAGTCAAAAACCCGAGGTTCAATTATAGCGATCGACGGTTTTCGGACGACCGAAGGCCCATTCCGGTGGTTTTCTAATTACCGGAAAATTAAACGTAGCCGCGGCGTTTCGGTTATTAATTTATTAAGGTGCCGTCGCGTATCTTGCATCGCGATACGCGCCAATATTTGCCATTCCACGAGTTTCACCGGCCCGGGGAATATGCTTTGCCAGGCCGTTTGTAAATGCATAGTGGCCGAATAAGTAATAAAATATGTCGTCCACGCTCTAGGGATGCTGAAGCGTGACCGCGCGTAATATTACGCGAGCAATGCGATTTTCCCGTTGACGGGAAAACAATTTCCTTCAGCTCGCCCCGGAAAATATTCAACGCGGCACCAGCCGGAATAACCATAGGAGTTTATAGAAACATGCGGGAATACAGATTTGGCGAATCTCCATGTATGAGAATGAAATTATTTACCCTCGTCGTTTGTTGCCATTATGATACGTCGCGATTACGTTTCGCCGCGAATAATAATTCTTCGAGAAACGGGAGTTACATTGACGAGAACGATTCATTTTAATTAATCAAACGCTCATCTCTTCGATCGATATTTGTTTACCAATTTGTTCGTTTATTTTAATTACTCGCCGATCGATTTTCTATCAATTTATGAATCCATTGATCCTCTACCTATTTGTTCCGAAGATTAAATTAATTATAATTGAAATTTGTTACGAGAGATGCAAAAAGAAAAGGAATCTTGAGCACGGTGTTACCCGCTCGAATCTCTCCCGTCGTTTCCCCTTTCTCGGATAGCAGGGTCGGTAATGGAGTTGGGATTTTCTCCAAAGGATTTCGATTCGAAAAATCCGAAAAGATCCGCGCGATAATGCCAGGACTCGAGTTTTCCGTTATCCGCGCGTGAGATCGTCGTATCAGGGAAAAAGGTAATTGGTTGGGAGCCAACCCCCACCTCCGACCGAGGGGTCGCGATATGCTTTTTAATATTTGCACACTTTGATTGGAGTTTGTCCAGACGCGACACAAATTAATTACACGCTTTTTCGCGTGTCCCGCATTCGACGTGGCGGCCGCTCCAATGACGTAAAAACGTATTCTACGGGGTAACGCGGAGATCGATTGCACGGAAGCAATCCCGGGGATGTTACAATTTTTATTCACTGCCCTACTGCCGTTGCTCCACGGCGGAGAACTTTTTAAAATCATCCGAGGGAGAAAATGAAGTTTACTTTGGAGAGATCCAATTTAATATCCATGAATCTGGTAATATTTAATTAATTGTGTAACGTTTAAAGCAGGGTTGGGCAATAGGCGGCCCGCGAACCGAATCCGGACCGCGGAGGAGAAATAAATGTATCGCTAAAAATATTTTACTTCAATGCTGGTTTTTCTTTCTTTATTTGTCTCTGTGTACCCAGAATAACTTGCTAAACAATCTGCACGTAATTGATATTTAATTTATTTTTAGGATGTATTTGGTGATTGCGGCGGCATTCATTGTTTATCGCTGTTTATAATAATAGTGATAGCCACGATAACTAATATTTAGCTTTTTTTTTTACCTCGACGTTTTTTTTCAAATCATCCGGACCCCCTTAGAAACTAATTGCCGACCCCTGGTTTAAAGTATTGTTTCATTTACGTTTTCTGTCTGCATTTTCAGCCTATACATTCAGTCTACATATATTTTCTGCATATACTTTCAGTCGACATTTTCTATCCATATTTCCCATTTACACCCCCTATATACATTTTTGTCTTTACGTAACGTTTCATAAAATGCGCCATTAACGAAGGAGTTCCTCTCGGCCAATTAAACCGTTCGCCTTATCAATTATCAACGTTACTCAAAGTAAGATACCCGGGGATCCAAGAATCTCCTCCTCGCCATCAAGAATCGCTTTGATCAGCGACAAACCCTTCCCGGATCGGATTCGAATAATTAAGCCGTCATCGCGGATCGTTAGCAGACATTATCGAGTGCATAAACCGAAGCCGGGATTTCCAGGGATTTCCCGTTACTTCGTCCATTAACGGGCCAAACGAAATCCTATCAAAGGCGACGCTGCGCGTCCCGGTGTTTGCGCGCCGCGGGTGCATCAACTTGCCGGAGACGCAGGTGAGCGCCGGTTGCCGTAGGTCGCGAGCTAAACTTGCGCGTGAATCGAATTAATTAAAATTTACTCGTATCAAACCTGATACGCGCCAAACCCGGCCTGGTTCGAGATTCTCTTTTCGCGACATTTCGACGATGGTAATCGCTAATTACGCGGCATCGGTGTACTCGCTAATTAACTCGAGGCCGAGCTTTAATTAGCCACCCACGTGACCCGTCGAAGCTCCACACCGGAAACGAGACTCTTTCGTCGATGGGAAAGAGAGGAAGCTTCTCGTTAGATGATTGATTCTATCGGTCCAGGAAAAGATGACGTAAAAAACTGTCATTCTCGTGGGATGCGAATGCAATTAGCGAATTTAATTTCCGGTATAAAACGTTCGCGGAATTTTGAAATGTACTATCAAGATTTAGCTTCGATTAGTAATTTTAATGAATATAATTCGAGGCTATAGGAACCTCAAAATAATTTCTGTATAGACGGAAATAAAATACGGAGAAACTTTACGTCACGATAATTTATCGTGAAATAAGTCGCCCGCCTAATTAACTGGAATTTTTCGTACCACCGTGCAATTACTCGATATTATCTCTTTATACGAACCTAATTTCAATGTCATTGTTTCGAGGAACAATCGTACAGATCGTGAGCGGTGGGAAAGACGATAATACCCGCGGCATTATGCGAATGATGAACGATGACCCGATGCGCTTACCGTCACGTAGCGTCACGTCCCATCGCTTCGCGTTACGTGCTCCGTCATTCTCGATGATGTATGAAGAAGGGTCCTTTCGCTTCCTTAAGGGCTTACGTTTCTCGGAGAGAGCGGAGATAGAAGATTGTTCGCGTTCCAATAATATCGAGCCAGAGCTCCGCGAGGGATGATAACCTCTATACAGGAACGGGTACGAGCAAACAGTACGAAACTCTGCCAGAGAAATTCGCTCGGTTAGAGACGCCGACATTTTTTGCCCTTAAACGCCAGACGGAGGAAAGGAACGGAAACTCGAATGAGGTTTTCGTATGACCGACGGAGTTAAAACGAGTCGGGGAAAAACTCTGCGGGCACGTCCTGTCGGTTCTCGCACAGTGGTAATTCAACGTAAAAGAACAAGCGCCGTTTTACAATTTTGCTGCCGAATTATTCCGGAAAATTGTTATGGAAATACGAATTATCGTTAGCGGAAGCTGTTAAAAACGCGGACAGTTATTATTTTGGAAAGACGCGAGGTAAAATAGAACCTGTTGAGATAAATCGTGTTGCGTTACCATGCAGGTATGGTGGAAACGCTTTATTACAATTACGCGTGATTCACACAATTATTCCGACGAATTATTATCGCGATGCGTATTGTCAATCGAGAAGTCGTTGAGTGTCAGTTATAATGGAAATATACGTGGAAGAAGGAATCGTTCCGGGACAAATCCCGTATATCGTTCGAAAAACGTCCGTTACCCGCGGTGACAAATACGTCGGCTTTCTCACCTTAAAAGACGCGGGAAGAAAACGTTCGAAACGTAAAGCTGCTTATCATACGTCGCCGATCTCTCTCGACTGTAGGCTGAGAATTTTCGACGGGTTCCAAAGTACAACAGATGTGTACGCACAATGGGGAAAAATCCTGCGGATGAAAAAAAAAATTCGAAAGACTGGAAGAGGGAGAGAGGAAGTTGAAGAAACGAGGGGAGAGTAGTCGCGTATCAAAGACGCTCGCCGATTATCAACTCGCTCGTCCCTCATTTTTTCCTCGCATCGAACGCGAAGACTTCGGAGGGATATACGCACGCTGGTCCGCGAAATGAAAAAGGCAGAAACTATAATAGGAAAGCGAAGAGGGGAGATGCAAAGTAAGACAGGGGGAGGAGAAGAATCGAGCGCAAACGGCGAGAGATTAAAGGGACTCGTGGGAGCAACGGTAAAAGATACAAGCGAAGACGGAGTATCAAAATGTCCCGCTCGATGAACCGGACGAAGATCGAAGCGGAAGGCAAATACGGGAGGAGAGAAGAAAATGAAGAAAAGGCGCGATCGGTGGTGGGAGGAAGAGAGAGGCCGACGAAAGTAGAAGTAAATCGAAAAAGTGATAGAGTGCGAAAAGACGACGAGAGGAGGAGGTAAATATAGAGACACCGCGAGAGAGAGAGAGAGAGAGAGAAAACTGAGCCTCGGTTTTCCCAGGGTTGGAAAAATATTTGCACTCTCTCCCGCCCACCAGATTCTCTTTTTCCTCCCTCACGGCATCCCTCTCCTTTCATAGCCACGTCTCTTCGTCTCTTCGATATCGGCTCTCGCGTCTCCATATTCCAAACTTTCACCACCCACAGCGACTTCCGCGCCGTGGCTCTCAATTTTTTTCTCTCTCTCCCCCCGTTTTATCTATTCCCCCCTCCCCCCTCCTCCGTCCCCATTGCGAGAGCTTGATCTCCATCCCACCCCTCGCGTTCTGGTCGGCGTGCATCGAAAAATATGAATCCTACCTACGTCCCGTCCGCATTGTCTGGGACCTATGTTTGCCACGAGCACACACGCGAAACCTGCTCGGACTTTGGCGTGCGCACGCGTGTGCGTACGCGGGTGGGTGTTTGCGTGCAGGTGGTGACAAAGATCGATCGGGGCGGGTAGTGCACGGGATGAAAAAAAAAGCAGTGTGAGCCGAGGACAGAGAGACTGGGATGAGAGAGAAGAGAGAGAGAGAGAGAGAGAGGGCGAGACGGAGAGCTGGGAGGAGAGAGGAAGCGAATGGCCAACCGAACGCGTTGTCCGGCCAAACGATGATATACCGCGAGTACGTTCGAAATTTTCACAATTAACGTCGCGTATCTGGCCGCGTGAAACACGGCTTTTCGAAATAAGCGCCCCGAGCGACTGCCTACCGACTGCGAAGATGATGGATCGCCAAGGTGTCGTCGGGAATAAAGTCGACGCAGGTGCGTGACAAAGTTGGTCGGTGAGTTTTAGTCGGCCGAGTACGTTAACTCGAGAGGTGCGTAACCGTTCGCGGGGACCGAAGTCGAACGATTCGACCGAGTTGCTCGGGCGTCACCTGCTTGAACGACTTTCGGAACTTCCTCGTTGCCGGTGTCGTCGTTTTAAGAGGGACCGCGAAGAAATCGTGGAATTTATTCGACGCTAATTACAGGTTCGCCGTGTAATTCATTAACACCTGTAGTGGCGAGCAAATATTGTCAGCGACACTCGCGAAAAGTGCCTACGACAATCCGATGTATCGTTGCGCGTACTACGGCGTCTTGCTACTCGCGATAACTTTGTGTCGAAATGAATTGGAAATTCGTAGGGAAAGCTTCGCGCTTTAAAGTGAGCCCAGATAGAATGCTTTGAAACTTCTCATCGTATAAAGTTACAAGATTTCAAAGATCTTTAATTTTTTCGAACAGTGTAATTCAACTTGGATTGGTATCTTTCGCTTAGGTTCAACTTTGTTTAGTTTCCACGGTAAATGAGCCGAGACGCGTTCGACGAGTATAGTTACGCGGTTGGTAATTCGAGTTTCCGTTTACCGTGAACAAATGCGTGGGTGGGTTTTGGAGAAAAGAAGAATTCACGCGAATCGTACTTTAAAATGATTATTGCGAGTAGAGTTTTATATATTATTTTCCCCCCGAACGAAGTGGACTGCGAAAAATCGTGCATCCCGAATCGCCATTATTCTCTCGAAAGTATCCTCAAACCATCCGTACATCGTATCTTTCTCCACAAATCAGTGTCGGGAAACGATCGAACCGCAATTCCCTTAAAACGCGAGCCTGCATTCGTCCACGTCCGCGCCACGGCATTAACGTTTTATCGCGCCGAGTGGAAAGAAAACCCCGGCGAAAAACCAAGTGAAACTGCGCGCGTGCACACCGAGAACAGGTACACGTACGCAACGGCGCTCGATAATAACTGTAAATAACGGGGGTTATCCGCGGCATCCATTGTGCTTGATCTTACGAACGTGTTCCGAAGCCGACGTCGGGATCCCAGAGCGACGACGAGCGTTCCAACGGCGTCGAACGTCGCCTTCGTACCCCGACGCTAGTACTCTCTCGCTTCCTCGCTGCCTCTCATTCTCTCTACACCTTCCACTTCTTCAACTTCTTCCTCTCAAGTCGTCACATTGTGCCCGCGCGACGAGTTCTTGCACTCTGTTGTGTTCGTAAAACAGCCACTTTTCCAGCTGGTACTCCCCAAGGACCCTCGAGGTTTCATTGTTCGATCTCGAAGTAGTACTACTCGCTCTCTCGCTCTCTCTCTCTCGCTCTCCATGCATCTTCCACCTCCGCTCTTTCTTCCCCCGACCACCGACGGCTCCTCACGCTTTTATACTTCCTTACAGCGGTTCTAACTAAGCGTAGACGCGCACGAGAAACCACCCGCGTTCCATTGACTATCGATTTCAAAGGCACGTTACGAGAAAGGTGTTACGTTCCGTCGCTATGTTGGATGACTGTGGGACGAAGTTAATATCGCGCTTGAACCCCGGTAATGTCTTTCGAACTCATTATCGGCAGCTACGCTATTCGACGAGGATTACCGGAGCATCGTACCAGTGAGCCAGCCGTCGCAACAACGCACCAAACCCAATAAATTCTTATTGGCTGTTCACGTTGACGCTTAACCGAGCGAGGCTATCAAATTCAACGAATCCGGTCTAATTTAAAGAGACAACATCATTATACCCCGGGAGTAATGTCGGTCGGTTAATAATCCGTAGTGTCCCACATGCAGAAAATACCTAGGCGCGGCAATGGGTGAAATAAAGCAGCGCCGCGACGCATCCCTCTCCACGTTTCCCCTCTATTCAACTTTTTCCTCTATTCGAGAATGTCTCTCCGCAGGGGCGGAAGCAACGAGTTCTGGGTACTCCGTTGTGCTTTATTGCGTTGCGCCTCGTTGTTACGCTACCCCTTCGGAGTAGCCGTGGACGTCGGGACAAAGTTAAAATTGTGCTTGATTCCACAAACGTCTTTTAATCTCGTTGTTGGAAGTAACACGGCCCAGACTGTTTGCGTATTTCCTCCGCTTCAGCTTCTTCCTGTATACACATATTCCTCTCCGTGTATCTCGCGAGGAACGCACGACCATCGCGTTCACCGCGAGTTCTGATATTTCATTGTACTCATAAAACTGTTATCGTTACCGCATTACGGGAGTCTCACGCGGCAGGATATCCTTCCAGCAAAGTTTCGAAACACGTTTCGCGGCGGAAACGTCTTTCAAATTTTCCGCGTTAACGTCCCGCGCGTAGATTCTCCGCGGCATCCCGTTCTGCATATTTATTTGCTCCGCGCTCTAACGACGTTTTCATATACCGAATGTACAATGCAATCGTGCTACGTGAAACAGTCGTTGACTTTGAGACGTCCCACTTCGCGTACCTAGTCGCGGAAAATTTTGTCAAAGCGAAACAAAGGCGTGCAGGAACCTTGAATTACGGGAACGAAGTGTCTCGTTTCTTTCTCGAATCTCGACAAAATGGTACCACGAACGAGAATAAAGATAAATACGCCCAACTTGTCGCGCTAAACAAGAATCTTCGAGTCCATCTTCGAGCGTAAAACCCGTTTCCTCTAACTCCCGATTCCCACGTATGTCTCCCCTTTTCGCATTTCTTTTCCTAATGACTCTCACTCTCTCTCTCTCTTTCTCTCTTTCCGTCTCTCTCCCACCGTCTAAAATCGTGGCCATAAAATACTTGTAGCCTTACATCACTCAGACGCGCCGGTCCACTCAAGGAACAGAAGTACGAAGCGTGTTTGATCCCACGGAAGTCTTTCGAACGGCGGTACCGGGATCAGGGAAAGTAACGCGGTTCTCCACTCTCTTCCTTCAACCTTCTCCCTCTCTAGCGCGTTTCATCCACATTGTGCTCGAGGTACGAGTCCCGATATTCCGCTGTGTTCGTAAAACAGCCACTTTTCCAGCCGATACTCCCGTAGGACCCTCGAGGTTTCTTTGTTCGATCTCGAAATACCGCTCTCTTCCTTGTCCCTCCCCCTTTCATTTCCCCACCCCCGTCCGCCCCCCCGCACCCCTTCCGTCCGTTTCTCCCACGCCAACGTCGAGCATCGAAACGACCTGCCGTCGTCTTTCCGAACGAAGACGTCGAAGTACGTCTGATTGCGAGAGAGCAGAAACGCGTCCGATCGAATATCGATTACGCTCGATTTGAAACGCGCGTAACGAGCGCAGCGTTACATAGGTCGCGTTGCCCTGCGTCGGTGAAGGGGTTGGTACGATTGCGAACCTAGTGTGGTCGGGCAGGATTGGGCGGGGGGAGAGAAAAAAGCAGTTAATAGTCGCGGGGAGAAAAGGGTAAAACGTCGCGATCGAACTAACCGCAAAGAGTTTTCCGATACGCTCGCGGAGAACACTGATACGATGGGGTTGGGGATGGGGGTTGGTAGTGTATGGTCGAACGCAGAAAGCAATTTGTTGGCCGTGAATCGGTTTGCGAGAACCGTCGCTGCTGTTTTCGTTAGATCGTTCTCCGAAGGAGTATACGAGAATTATTACCCGCGGTGCGCGAGAAGGTCGAGTTTTATCGGAATAATTAGACGGCAAGTGTTTTTGGGAGGGGGGTGTATTATTTATTACCCCTCGAATTTAACCCGAGGAAGGGCGAGTATAAATAATTCAGCGGACCGGAGCATTTGGGTAATCCATTTCCTGTCTCGAATTGAATTCACAATTTCGCGCGACGGTCGAGCTTATCCGCGCGTGCGAAAATAATGTTAAGGATGAGAAGGTTTTTGCGAACGTGGTATCGGTAACCCTCGAATTGTCAGATAATTTAAAATTTTTATTACCGACCAAAAAAGTTGTAGGAACTTGAGCGAAAATTAGCGAATGAAGTTGACGTACGATACTCGACAAAACTAAAGATCTTTGAAATCTACTAACTTTATGGCAACATGATTTAGAGCAGCGGTCGCCAACTTTTTGAACCTCACGGACCACTAAGTCCATAACTCTAAATTCTACGGAGCACTTATGGTTTATAGTTGATAGTTTATAATGTTTGTACTATAAGTGTCAGGTCCTGATCCAGAGATTTTGAGCTGACAGCGTTTTTTCATAAATACAATACTTTTGTACATAATGATTACATAACACACGTCCGCTTCAAATTTTTCTGCACCACCAACATTTTCTTGCGGACCACCGATTGTTCACGATTGGCGACCGCTGATTTAGAGGATTCCGTCTTGGCTCATTTTAAAGCGCGAGACTTTTGCTTTCGCCTACCGTGAGTTATTTATTCCTACGTATTTCGAATTTACTTTGAAACAGAGTTCTCTCGCGATACGAATAGTAACGTCTCGTCGCACGTGCAACGATATATGTATAGTTGTTCAGTATCATAAGGATAATAATAACTATGGATGAGAATCTTTGACGCGAATCTTCGAAAAATGAAAAAATCTTTTTTTTAAATCTATAACAACGAATATAAAAATAGATAGGAAACGGATTCTGAAACAACGCAAAGGGCGGGACAGCGAGACTCGCTTGGTAGGTGAGAAAACAAAAATTTTGACTCAAAGCTATATACACATTTTGCGATCCAAATAAACTGGTAGAATGCGATAAGTCTCGCTTTAAATCAGTTGAAACGTTCGATAAGATAACAAGTTAAACGAAGTGGTCATATTTCAAAAGGGGTTAGAGAGGTTAATTTGGAATTCACGAGTGACGAGGGGGTGGGTGACGGGAGGGCGGGGGGGAGGGGATCCGAGGGAGAAGCGACTCGTCCTTTGCTCAACTTTATTCCGCGGAAAAGAGATCCTCCCTTCCAGCGCCTTTTTCAGGACCTTTTCTTCCTCTTCGGGATTGAACCGAGACAAGGAAACAATTACCAGGACCGTGTTACCCTAATCCGAAAATCCTGTTACTCGCGATCCTCTCCTCGTACCTCTATTCTTTCTTACGAAGACAAACTTCACCCCTCGCTGTTAGGCGACACGACACCCTCTGTTATCCTCCACGACAATTTGCTGGAGCTGCACATTTTCTACGATTTCATCGACATTTTGTCGCCTCTGCGAATTTCTAACATGCCATTTACGATACTCCCCACCGTTTCATTTGTACGCGATATTAGCCATCGTATCATGGTATCACACAGTATCACACTCAGTCGTTTAGAATAGTGTTATGTATTCGATGGATTTAGATGATTCTCAGAATCGTCGCGACCGAAATAATTGATACGGATTGGTGAAATCACGCGGTATAGGAGCAGGATGAAACATCTATTATTGCCCCGAGGTATTAACAAATATTTTATATAATCGATAAAGTTCGTTTAATCTAACCGCGGTGGTTCATCAATTATTCGTACAGACCGGCGTGCCGTAACATCGCGAAATTTTAATTACTTCCAAAAGTGAAAATATTCCCCGAAATGTTGAAAATTCAGTTACCTCGAAAATAATTACTCCGGCTTCACTTAAAAGCTTAACAAATGTACAACCCCGAGATTAATTCGCATACGCGGAGGGGGGTTAAAAAAAAAAGAACACTATTCAAAGCGACGCCTTATTAAATTTCCCCGCGAAACGTAGCGTAGCCAAGGAAATAAAAATCCCCAAGCTCGTAATATCAAAAGCTGTTACCTTTAAAGGTAAAGGGCCGTGAAATTCATCTAGCGCAGAAAATTTAGCACGCGGGATCGGTCTCCGAAACGAAAGAAGGGTAATGCAAAAAGAAAAAAGAGAAAGAAAGAGGGGAACGTACCAAGTCAAACGAAGAGTTAGAATGTGACGGTATTATTCCACGAGTGCTCCAGTCCCAGTCCCCCTTTTATTCCTCCCACGGATTCTCTCTTTCTCACCGCAGTGCTCTCGAGTTACCGCAGCAGTTAATTAACCCGTCCAAGTAGGATAGGTACCACTGACCGTTCCGCTCATCTTGACCAAATTAAGGTAGATTTAATGCCATCGAAATGAAACGGGGGAGCGAAAAAGGACCGAAACATCGAAGCAGACTGTCCCCGGAAAATGGCACCGCTGGTAAATTAAGAGAACGACGGGTTTTCTTACCATTTATTTGTCAACGTTACTCTCGATTAGGACCACTTTTATTGATACCGCGGCGAAAAAAATCATTTTGCAATGATAATCAAATGTCAGCGTGGTGCCATTTTGTTATAAACAAAACATCGAATGTCCCCGTTGAATTTTAATTAGTACCGATATTAAAAATAATTTGCGAGTTTGTTCAAAATTCAAGTACCTTGAACATAATTATCCAACGTCAGCTGAAAACTTAATAAACGCATACGCGGAAAAAAGGACCACAATTCAAAGCGAAGGCTCACTTAATTTCAAACACCTCGGTTGGTTATATTAGCGATTTGTTATATTTTTTGTTCCTCGCGTATCAAGCGCAAGATTTTGTTACACCAACATCGTCGTTGTTAATTTAATAAACTTGTTTGATTAACTCGTTCACTGCAATTTTAGCGGCTCTTTTCGCGTCGCAAATATTTACATTCTTCTTATAACCAAACATTGCTAAATACCACGGATTCCCCGTGGAATGTAATCCAATGAGAAATTCACCGTGACGTCGAGCGATAGAAAACACAAATCTCATCAACCACTCATCGTTTCGAACAATGCAATTTATTTTTCCAAACGCGTCATATTAACGAAATCTGTTGGAATTGAATCCTACCAGTCGATGTCATCGTTCGACGCGTGACGGGAAATCGGAAAAGGGGAGGTAGAAAAAAAGGATGGGGGTGGGAGGGAGGTGGGAAAACTAAAGAGGAGAGGGAGGAAGTTCCGGCATGTAATGGCTTTTAAGTGTGAAACCGTTCTTTGCGCGCAGTGTCGTTTCCTAGATTTCTCCTGTCATCCGCGTTAAAAGGTATATGACGGTCCATCCACCCCCCGGCAAAAACGCTCTCCCCCTCTCACCCTCTTTTTTTCATCCCTTTCCTCTCGCTTCCACGGGTAGATACGAACACGGATCGTGAGATCATTACGATATCACTGAGCTGTGAGATACTTCCAGTCGATAGGGTAGTTCGGGGTTACAGAGATTCGGTTGGCGCCGGCGCTAAGCCACCCTTGCTAGAATGAAATTTACATTCGGGCAGTTTGTCTTCTCCTCGCCGAATTAATATGGATTTAATACTAACGAATGGGAATGAAATTTAATCATTCTTCGCCGTTGGTTCGCGTCATTGCCACTTAGCCGTGGGACGCGATTTAAAAAAAAAAAGGAAAGAAAGAAGAAGAAAAAGGCGGGGAGTTAATGCGAGAAATATCGCGACTAAATTCAGATTTCCAATCCCCTCGCTTAGGTTTTTTTTTCTACCCCGAGATACCCTGGCAGTGTTAAAACAAAATTAAGGGGGATATGGATTTTTGTTCCGGACACGGGCAACGCGCGACGGGGTTATTACGCCGACGTTAAGGGTGGTTTATTCGGTCGGTAGTGTAGTCTGAAGTAGTTTCGGTTGACAACGTTACCTCGACTTTGAATCAAGATTCTACTTTTCCTTATCGTCTAATTAGTTTAAGTTCGACATCATTCTCCGCGATAACGTACACGCATTAATGAAATTTTCTATTAAAATTTCAACGAGGTGGTAGAATATAAATTTTGTTAGTTAAACTTGATTGTATTTTAGAGTATTGAAAATGTATCCCGACTTTGATAGAAAATAAAGTGGGGAAAAGGGACTCAGGACGCTGAAAAATTATTTTTCTGTACGCCGAACGCACTTGGCGTCCAATCACTCAACAACTTTCTCGTGCCACAAAAACCATCCCGTTGTGGTACACGCACCTCGCGGAAAGATCATTACGATATCGTTATCACAGGTACGTACATCCCGTCGGTAGAGCAGACGAACATTGCGGGCGTTCGGTTAGCGCCGGCGCTAAGCCTCCCTTCGTCGGCTTTGGACCCGGACGTTTGCATTTCACGCTGCCGCGGGAGTGACGGGGAGAAACGGGCAAGGGGGTGAAAGAGTAAGAGAGAGAGAGAGAGAGAGAGAGAGAGACAAAGGGAAACGCTGAAAGTGGGAGAGAGACGAAATCCAAGAGTCACCGCGAGAGAGAGAGAGAAAGAGAGAGACGGGGGAGGCGGGAAGGAAAGGAAAGAGAGATCAAGAAAGCGAGGGTGCGACGGGGGATGGAAGAGAACGATCGAGGGTGAGAGAGCAAGAAATACCGACGTGTATACAGAACGAGAGAGAGAAAGAGGGAGAGAGACAGTGGAGGGCGAAGAGAAGCAGAGAGAAAGAGGAAGAAAGAGACTGGCAACGAGAGGGGTGCGAGAGTGAGAGAGACGTACAGAGAGGGTGATATAAAGGGAGGGGGTGGAACGGGGGCAGAGGGATAGAGAGCACCCCGAGGCCATCGCTAACGACGCCATTGTCAGCGGCCTGGCCATTGTGCGAAGCGTCCTGTACGAAGCGCCGACTCCTAGCCCCGATCGCATGGTTCGGTATATATTACAGGAACGACGAATAAAACAAATCATTCGGCGATGACGATGCGACGGAATCGATATGCACTGAAATCGGTGAGAAAAGAAGCTTGGGGGGAGGGGTCACGGGGGTCGTCAACAAAAATCCAGAAATTGTAGCTTTAATGCGAAACGATTGATAATTCTTTCCACAATTTGATAAGAATGTTTGTCCGAAAATAATGATTCTATGATAGACGAATATTTTTCTAATAGTTGATTACTTTTATAATATCGAGAGAATGAAATTCTATAGTTGTAATGAACCCTTTGCAGGATTTATTTATATCTGTACATTTTTCGCTTGTGTTTGCTGTTAGTTAGAAAAAAGAGAAGCTATTCGGATAAAAATACGTCGGTCAACGTTGCCTGGATGATTTATACTTCGATTTAAATAAGCACCGACGGGTAAAAGTATATTGTTATCGCGTAACGAGTTGGATTACATGAAAAAAAAAGGTTGAAGGGCAACGCGTAATCGCGTTGAAAAAAAAACCCGGTACCTCGTGCGCGGAAAGAGAGACCGCAGTGTTAATATAGCGCAAAAAACCGGAGAATATAAATCGTACGGAGCGACGCGCGGTTAATCCGGAAATTTGAATTAAAAGGGTAATGCTTCAATTTTATTTATTAATCCCACCTGAGCTACGCGAACGATATCAATCTTTCACCGTTTTTTACCAGGTAATCTCGAGCGTATTATTCACGCGGGAAACACTTAACGCCCGCGCCTCAATCGTCGACACGTCGCGTTATGATCGTATCGAACCATTGAACGCCACGTCGACCACGGTTGGGTGACACGCGTGACACACTATTAACCTTAATATTAACATTAATAAAATTAATATTCCGTAAACGATAGTACCGAGACTCCCGTGTCATTCAAGTATGGGTGACGTGACGTTCAACGTGTTAAACAAACTTTCGACTTTCATCGCGACGCGAATACGATCGATTACGCTCCTCCGAGTCCCCAGAACCGCGAAATCGTCTCGGTGAACAATTTCCGAACGGAGTTTACGGAATCCCACTAAGAATTTGTCTAGCCCTTCCTCGAATATAGGGCGAGGGCGATCAGGTTCGGTCGAACTTTTCGAACGAACGCGATAGATTCGTCTGACAAAGAGAAGATTAATGGTCCACGGAGAGAATTCTTCGAAAGTACATATCTATATACGTAGCCAGTTCGAAAAAGACGGTTCACCCGCTTTCTATCACGAGTTTTCCCGGGAACTCTCGTAGACTCGATATTAACCGAATTCCGGATGAAATTCCATCCGCGATTATGCCCGCACAACGGAGAGGAAGGGATACATCTTTGAAAGAATGGAAGACGATACCTCTTTCGCGTGGCTAAAAGAAAAAGAGAAAGCGGACAGTAATCCATTTTTCGCGGGGTCAAGAGAAGGGAACGATACCCCGTCTCGCGGAACAATTAAAATATCTACGGCACAATTAAAACCTGGGGAAAAAAAGATGGAGCTTTCGTAAACACATTTTTGCGCATTGGAAAAAGAACGCGAAACTCGGAGGTATTATTTCAAAGCTCCAAAGAAGACAAAGTTAATCCGAGGCACAAAAGGGAGGACAAGAGATACTACGAGTAAAAACGGAGGGGTAGACTAAAGCAAAATCGGATAATAAACTCGAAATTCCGTTGTCCCGGGCGAACAATAAATTATTTACAAATTTTGTTTTTATTCCAACCGGCTTTTTTCGTAACCTTCTTTTTTTATCCACCCGAGCTGACTGCAGGAAGGAAAGCGAAACGCAGGCTCGTTTCTTGAGATGCGCCAGTTTTCATTGTGAACGTACCTGAATCCCCGCCGCTAGGGTGGTGGTTGGTGATGGGGGGGGGGGGGGGGGGAGGAGGGAAAAACGGTTGAAAGGTACGAGATGACAAGTTTTCATTCTGCCTCCCTCTCGCGATGCGATTGAATCGATGCACCACGGATACAAACTGTCTGCCTGGTGTGAATATTTAATGAATGTAACCGTTAATGAGGCACGGTCATATTAGTATTAATTAACGGTAGGACGCTCCAGGTCTCCATCGTATGGAAAAAAAAATAAAAAAAAAAAAGATGAAGAAGAACGTTTCGAATGAAAGGACGCGCCAAGACGACGGTGAGGAGAGGTCTCCGATCGCCGAGCCCGCACAATGATCCGTTTCCTTATTAATTTACCCCTTTCCCCACGAAAGCGAAAATTGTGTATCGCCGTTATTATCCGAAAAAAAAGAAATCCCCGTTTCGAGGAACAAAAGAAAAACGAAGCCGCGTCGCGCGATAGTTGCGCGAAGCGACGGGATCGATTTTTCGATATAACGACAGACGGTGCGCCGAGGGGCAGTCGTCGTTTACCGTCAAAAAAGATACAAGATACACGATCGCGGATGGCGAGCGATGCAAAAACTTTTTCGGCGAAACAAATTTTATTTGAGTCCACGAACCAATGGTACCCGTAGTAAAAGATTAGCCTCTTTAACATCGAAGGCATTCGTGTCCCAAACTTCCGCACGGAGGGGGTGGGGGATTTAATGGGATTGAGAATCGAGATATCTTTGTGTGGCGTAAAAGGCTTTGAATGTGTTGATAGGTTAACAGGATTAAGGCGGGTTCAGCGTGACCCTACAAAGCGGATACTTCGGTTAAGCCACGCTCGTTGGAGACGCGACCTGAAATTTGCAAGTGCTAACCCGAAGGATACAGGGGAAGGGGGGGGGGGGGTGTGTGAATAAAGAATCGCAAAGTCTTGGACGTCTCGGTAGAGGTAACTTAAGTTAGCTCGACAATGTGTTCGAAGAGGGGATTTAATTGAAAGTGAAAATAAAAAAAGAATATTACGAACGAGTCAATTGCGAGTGAAATTAAGCGATCAATTCCCGCCAGTTATTTTCGCGATATTGCAAAAATACCGCGGGAATCATGTATTTAACGGTTGGTCCGAATCGAGCGATAGGAGCTCCTCGAAACGCGTTACGACGTTTGACCCACTTCTCGTCGGATATGTATTAATATTATTATCCCTGCTTCCAATGGCGAAACGAGCTAAAAGTCTCTCGTTAAACCGACCGTTCGCCGTCCGTACGCCAGACAATTTCATTCACTGAAAATATTCGTTTACTCGACTTCCTGCCGCAGCTGCTGAATATAATATTGCGTGCGTGGAACTTGCGCGCGTTAATCCCGCGGACGCGAGCGACCGAACGTACAACGAGTTACCATTATTATCTCGACAAGATAAAGCATTCACCGGCGAGAGCAAATAAAATTTTATAAACTCGTCTCGTTAAACGGTTCCCGATAAAAACAAAAACTTTCCAAGTGACACACAAAAAAAAAGGAAAAGAAAGGCTCGGTTTTCTTCGGGCAGGCCATTGTTCGTAGAATGAGAAATAACCACAAAAGAACTCTCGTAGAGAATGCCGCGGACGACGTTTAACTTAATTAACGATGCGATCTCTAATCTCCGTGGCTTATAATTTTAACTCGCAACGCAGGAAGACAATCTGTTTGCAAGTTCGAGGCGGAAAGAAAGTAATGAATAATCTCATTAATTCCGCGGCTTTACGGTGGGGGGGAAATAAATAAACGAACGCAGTAAATTGTTCGTTTCGAGTACCCACGGTTGATAACGTTAATCCGGTTAACGGGGATTCCTTCGGTTAGGCATCTTTAGTTTAGTGCCGGAAACGGAATACTATTATCATCGCTCGTACTGTTATATTTAACGGCAAATATCGACTACCGATCGATCGTTACCAAGAGGTATTAATAAATTCAGTCTTCACGGATTATTTATGGTCGGTCAAGCTCGATGTCGATGGACGGAGACGTAAATTCAATTAAGCACGTAGTATTGTCCCCGACTTGGGTATACGATAAACGAACGACGTTCCAAGGAAATCACGTGGACGATACCCGTCAATTATATCGCTCTCCGATCTAACATACAAATTTCCTACAACGCCCGAGCGATTACAAATTTCCGGTAAAGATTCTGTCCTCTTTTCGAACTCACCGAAGCGTGCACCGAGAAGGAACTTCGATTTACGACTATGGATGGAATTTCCTCGAGAGATCGATTTCCAAAAATAAGTATGCGCGGCGCGGAAACGTGGGTGTCTTTTCGAAAATTTCGCAAGCTCCGGCGAGACTTCGCACTACTCACTTTTTTTCGTCGCCAAAGTATCCCGCTTAGCGACACTAGTTACTAATACGAGACGATATCAACGTAAACGATGCTAAACACGATCTCGGGGTTCCCCGGAACCGGCTTTATCGGCGCGAACGGCGTCGACGTGTCCCTGGCCGCGACGTCGATGAGTATCCTCTAACGTGAGCGCGTCTTTTACGCAGGCCGCTCACGGTCCAGCTGGATTCGTCAATCGATACCGCCCGTCTGGCTTCGATAATTTTCATCCCCGAGAGTACGTGAGAATCTCCGCTCCGTCTACTACTACCCCCGAGGAAAACCCATCCCTCTCCCTCTCTCTCTCCTCTCTCACTTTCTCTCTCTCTCTATCTCTGTCTCCGTCTGCCTCCGTCCCTCCCTATTTTACTCTCCGCGTTTCCACGTCGTCGCCGTCCGGCTTCAGTTTGCCGGAGAGCACACGTTTCAAGGTTATGCGATTTTCGCTCGATGGCGTTACTTACGATTCGAGGATGCTGTCGTAGGGCAGGCCGGGCCCTTTTCGTCCCAGGGATGTCCGAAAACACCGGGAATCCCTGTGGCGTGCTCCCGTCGTCGGTGGTGAAGTTGAAGGGTAGCGTGACGATGCCCTCCGTCGTGTTCTCCCGTCGACGGGAGTACGTCGACGAGTCCCGTGCTCCGTGGGATTCTCCGTCAACGATCATCGAAACCACATGACCGATACGCTTCTCTTGGACGAACTGAGCTCTCCCCCCCTCGCGCCGGCCTTATATAGCACCCCCACCCCTCTAACCTTCCCCTGAGTATCCCCACTACCGTCGCAACCCCTGCACGGGAGACGAGAGTTACGTGGGGATGGATCCTAGTGGTCCACCAAGGACTCTGCCACCCTCCCTCTCTCTCCCTCTCTCTCTCTCTCTCTCTCTCTCTCTCCCTCTCTCTCTCTCCCTCCCTCCCTCCCTCTTTCTCCCTCCTTCTCTAGCATCCCCTTTGCAAGCTCCGTATTTCTCTTTCCGTTCAACTTTCTTTCCTCGTCTCTCTCCCTCCCTACCTACCTCCGCGAAAGTCTCCTTCCTCCCTTTTCTCCCTTCCGCTTTCCGTTTCTAGTTCCCTCTCGCTCCCTCGTTTCCTCCGGATCTTTCTTTTCTCAAGGTATCCCTCTCCCTTTCTCTCGGTTGTGCCCCCCCTCTTTCCCACTCTTCCAAACTGTTTCCTTCTCCTCTCTGTCGTATCGTGTCCCAAATGACAATGTGTAAACTTCGTGCTCAAAACCCCGTGGCTCACCAGCCTAAGCTTTTCTCTGCCCGTTCTCTGTCTCTCCTCATCCCCGTTCGGAAGAGAAGGAGAGACAGAGAGAGGCCTTACGCGTCATGTCAGGAATGTCCCTCAGGGTCAGATCCGTCGAAAGCAAGAGAGAGAACGCGACGAGCACGAGAGAGCACGAAGGAGAGACGAACGGATAACGGACGACCGTTCGCTCGGATTATCACTGATAATTATTTATGCGATCGCGGGTGCTCTGCGGTGAGCGCATTTCTTGCCATCGACGCGCGAGGATTCGGTAGTTTTGAAAAATGCACGTCGTCGACGACTCACGATGTTCGAAGAGATTAAATTCGAAATTGGATCTGGATTAAAAAATATAATATTTTTAATAACCGAGAAAACGTTTCGGAGCGCAGCTTTTGAGAACCTCGCTTAATATCCCGGCAATTAAAAGCAATGGAAATACATTCTAAAATGCGTTGCTGTTATTTCTGCCGGGATATAGAAAATACAAGAACGCCGGTTATTAAACGTAGAAATAACAATATCGCTTTCTGCTCGAAGGTTACGAATAGATTCTAATGGTAGTTTCATGCGATATTAACGTGCACGTGTACGTAATTCGTATCGAAAAGCGCAGGAACAAAGGTTCCCGTAATAAAAGAAACAAGAACAATAAGAGAAAAATGATCAGGCTCGCATTAGGGTCACGGTACTTGCATCTCTTTTATTTATCCCCCCACGCCTTCTGGTTTCCCATAAACCGCTCGTGCACGGAACAATTAACAGCGGGGAAAAATTATATATACTCCGGATAAAATTCTATGACTAGACAGTGTTTCGAATATACATAATTTTTTCCATAAATATTGATACTGGTAAGCTGGTTTTAAACCTTACGTGACTAGAAAGGTACCTCGCTACCTTTCTAGCTTTTTAATTAATTTTCGAACGTTTCTCTTAAATTTTTAGTATGTATGGTTGTCAGTTTGTGACATCTTTGAATAGCATATATTGTAAACTATATACGCTTTATCTTCGAATAGCACATATATAAACTATATAAATATAAATATATAAATTAGATATGCTTTATTTTTCAATAGCATACATTGTAAATTATATGTGCTATTCGGAGATGTCACGGAATGACAAACCATACTAAAAATTTAGGGGAAAAATAAGTTAGAAAACTGAAAAGGTACCCAGGTACCTTTCCAGTCACATAAGGGTTAAAAAGAAAATTGCTTGAAACAAAAGTAGATGCTTTATTTGAAGATTTCCTAATTATTCCCTCGTCAAAACGTACTATCGTCGCGCTGCAAAACATTTCAATCTTCCATAATCATAACCAAACTATCCTAAAACGTCAATTCGAAAATTCCGACAATCCAATAATCTGACGGATTCACGGGTGTCCTGTAACGCGTTCGAGAGTGGATCCTTAAATCATCGTCCCGGCAGCGGCGTGCCGAAAGTGCGCGAAACTTTCAAAATCTCCGGGCGAAGTACCTACTCCGAAACGTGCGGTTTGGAGTCCCCGTTCTCACGGGACGAGTGGCACGACACATTTTCGAACTTACCGCCCGTTTTTGCCCTTCGGCCGCCTCTCGGGGCACACGCGTAATCCGTGTGCGGCGGACCACACATCATACACTTGACGCGCATAAATATCATTATCTCCAACAGGCCGCGTAACTCGATTTGGAGGCGGATCGAACTCCCATCCCCCGCCTCCCCCCTCCCCCCCCCCCACCTACCCCGACTTTCTCGCACCCTCTCCGATACGTGTCTCGTCATTTCACCCGTTTTCGCGGCCTCGGCCACCTTGCCGATCTTCCATTCGCAATGTGCCGCGGGACGCGCACGCCCACGCCTCATTTCCGATTCACGTTGTACGAGCGATCGCGTGGCCGTGACAACGGCGGCAGAGCTAACGAAGATATCAACTCCCAGTGACAAGAGTTTCTAACGGGAGAGAAGTTCTCGGGATCGAATCGGTCGAATCGAGAGAAACGACGGGGCGGCGAAAGTTGGGATTGAAAGGCAACGTTCTTGCGGCCGCAAAACAGAGAAAAATACGGCGAGCGTAACCCTCCATCGGGAAGCTACTCGCATTCCCGTCACGTAGATCGTGATAATCTAATCAACGATCCAGAAATCGTGTCGACGATATCGTGTCAGGGCCGAGCCACCTGGAATGACCCACCTGACCCTCGCCTCTCCCGCGTACGCGCGGGAGAGAGAAAGACGGGGAGAGCGAGAATCAAAGAGGAAGATGGAACAACGCGAGGGGAACCAAGAGTGGAGGGGATGGAGAGACGGGGGAAGAGCGAGGGAGAGAGAGAAAAAGAGAGAGAGAGAGTAGTTAAGAGCAGTCAGGAGAGGGTCAAAATCCCCTGGTCGTCTCCCGTACTCCCGGTTCTCCCTAGGAATTCCTTCCTGCGGCGGCGATAGGGGTGCCCCTGCACTGTCACCCCTTTCGTGGCTTTCTAACCCCACCGCGTGTTCCTGGGCGACCCTAGTGGGGGATGTAGGGATGCTGTCGTCATGGCTACCGCGCCGTCGGTGGGGATGAACCATAGAGGGCCGACGGTGGCATTGATCGCTGCGCCCGTGGACCATCACAGTGTTGCCACGGCTGTAGAAGGGGTGAATACAAACTCCCCACTCCGCGGCACACCACCCCGCCGTTCTACCTCTCCGCGAAACCACCCGTACCACCCTCCCCCCCCCCCTCCCCGACCCCCCGCCCACCCCTCCCTTCCTCTCGAGCGGCGGTCGTACCGCACGCATTATGGACTTCGTATTCGTACGGAAGCATGCGTCCAAGTATGGACTTACGTGCTTATGCGCGCCCCCCGTGCAAGGCGTGAATGATTCGCGACGCGAGGAGAGAGAGAGAGAGAGAGAGAGAGAGAGAGAGAGAGAGAGAGAGAGAGAGAGAGCTCCGTACCGTTATATCAGCCGGTATGCAGACGCCACCGACGCTGCTCCCTTTGCCAGTCTCTCTCCGTCTCTCCCTTTCTCACTGGACAACGAGCCTTCGTCTCGCTCATGCGAGAATCGCATGACGGTTCATGATCTTACGGCGGGTTTAATCCCAACTCGGTTATTTTGGTTGTTGGTAATTAGAGGGATGTTAGCAGGTTGATGAGGTGCTTTCGAGAATCATCCATATTCGAGCGCTCGAAGGGGTCGAATCTTTCGAATACTTTCAGAATATAATTTGGATTTCCGAACTACTCGAGCGTCGGGGGTACCGGATTATTCGAACGATGGAGTATTCGAATATTCGAGTATTCGAATATTGGATATTTTTAAATTCGAGTATCGGGGTATTCGAATGTTGGAATATTAAATTACTTCAACAACCCTAGCTCTGGTTGGTAGGCAGAGCGAGTGAGAGAAAGGGGAAGAAAAAGGGAGAGGGAGAGAGTGATAGCACTTTAAGACTCATGATTCCGCTTAAAGGTGTGCTACTCGAACTACACTTACGAAAGTTTTCATCTCGAATAACCGTCGTTCGCGGGATGATTTTCAAAACGTTTCCTGTACTCGAATACGCGCGATGTCGTTCCGATTGTCAGCTCGAATCAGATTCCACAAAACGTTTCGTTTTATGCAGCGGCACTCGCGAGGCCAAACGACACGATAACGTCGGGGTTAAGTTTTGATAAAAAAAAAAAAAAGAGAGAGAGATAAAAAAAGGGCAGACGCGCAAACGGTAGGTACAAATTCCCGGGTAAGTCGCAGCCATTTAAGTGAGAAGCGGAAGCTTTATCGTGATCTCGGATGACATTATACTTGGATAAGGGAGGTTTTTAACACTGTCATAACCCCATTACGCGTGGCGCCACCCTCGTTCACCCCCATGAGCATGGACAGTGCTGTGACATCGTGGGGTTTAAGGAAGATAAAGATATAGGGTGAAACGGACCCTGATCCGACATTCCTGTGTTTATGCTTTCACGGCACCCGTGCATGATATATTACGTCGAACGCACCGTGCAGAACGAGAGAAAGAGGGAATTGATTGATACCGCGCTTTTTTTTTGGGATTGTAAAGCGTTGGATGAGATTGAAGAATTTTAGAGATCGTATCTTCCTAATGTACCGAGCCGGATGTAAGTTCACGCTTTTGCGAATAAAAAGATGATAAATTTTTCCACGGCGAATCCTGATCATCTTCAGGGACGAATTTTTGGAATGAGAAAAAATTATTTAACTTTCTGTTCCTTCCACGCGACAAGATTTTTTGTGTATCGTTAAGAGATTTCGTAGCGAATAGTTCTCCACCAGAGTTCAATCTTTATACACGGTTTTATTTATTTTTCCATCGACAATAATTTTAATTTAAGAGAAAACTTAAGAGAAAAGAGAGAATCCGAATTTTCTACCGTCGTAACGTTGTTAAATAATATACGATAACAACCAACGATGTTTAAATAAAAAATCGAATAACTGTTAATTTCGGAAAAACCAGAAATGCAAAATTTTAACAATAAAATGTAACCAATATTTTTGTTTTTCTATGTTGGTCCGGGTTTAACAGTTATTCACTTTTTCATTTGACCGTGAATCTTGTTGGCTCATATCGTAGGTTTGTGTACTAATGGTCGTATTAACAGTTTGTTTATACATATGTCGTTAAATAATCTTCGTCGCGGATACTTGGCTGTTTTCGCAAATCTCGCTGACGTTGAGAAAATGACATGTACAACGAGCTTTATTGCGGCACGCTTTGGGGAGGATGAGGTGGCTCGTCTGCGCGCAAGTAGTAACGATGTTTTTAGTCAGACACCTCTCGTTGATTTAATCTACCGCCGGTACAGGTATAATCACATCGCCGTTTCGACGTAACGCGAATGTTAGACGATTTCTGAAAATTGCTTCGCGAGATTAGATAAAGTTTATACGAAAGTTTGTTGCCTCCTAGCCGTTTAGAAAATTTCGTAGCACATTGTATTTCGCCTTGCCTCTGGGTTTTTAGTTTTTACGTTCGATGTAATATCTGAAAATTCAGATATTATATGATACGTTTATCGCGCACTTGTATTGGTCCGAGACGAGACCTTGCCTCTTGATATTATATTATGATACACACATATTATAATGTTCCGAACATTAGATTACTACGGATGTAGTACTTTGCATTTAGTGTATCGAACGTTTACAATTTAGTCGACTTTTGTTAGCAACGAGTTTGATGTCGTTTAATAGCTATGGTTTTGAATCAGTTTGAAACCGTCTCGGAAGTGACACGTCTCTGCCTCGCTGTTAATAAATATCAGTTCTCAGTTAGTTGCCTCTTTCCTATTTATTTATCGCTTCGCGACGCGTCACGTGCAGCATTTCGCGCAACAATATTATAAGTACAAGTTACACGATTCGATCATGTCGATAGAATCGATTAATTGAAAATAATTGAAAAACAAAAAATTTATATCGCCCGTTGAGACAATATCAAGATACATTTTCCTCGGTTCCACCCCTCATTAGTATCATTTGTCCTTTATTCTAATCGAACTGTAATTATACCCGGATAATCGCACGAGCACCCCCTCCTTAACATTTTCTCTCGATATTGCTGACACGAGATACAATGATCGCCACCCCCCTCCCCCAATCGAGATACACATTGAACACGCAAAGGCACAATTGAAACGCAGTTTCCGAACACGCGCCAACGCAACGAAACGTATCAATAATATACGCCACGCGCTCTCCCGTATCGACTGTTTGACAATTATCCCGATCCCCGGATCCCCTCTCCGCCAATGTGAATGCACCTTCACGTCGACGACTTCATTCGTTGATCGTAACGGGCCATCGTGGCATCGGATTTTTCAGGTCCTTTGCTAATTAAAAAATTCCACGCCAAGTCAGATTTCCACCCGTCGCGGCGGTGAGAACGCCCCTCCGAACAAATCCAATACCCACGACGCCACCTCACCCGTCAACCCTCTCGTCACCGTAACGCGTATTTAATTGGTTGTATATCGCGTCACGGGGGTGGGGGGGGGGGGAGGGGGGTGTATTAGACGTCTACCATTATCAAATATTTTTGAGTGTTACAAATTTTTAACCTTCCCGCTGGGAAACTATACTCGACATCTTTTAAGTTCAACTTCGTCAGTCCCACGGTTGCTCTTTATTCTTAGAATACGCTTACTGATTTAACTAACTAACCGACTCGCGTCAATTAAAACGCGCTTCGTAGCGTCCGAACAACTCTAAAACTCCAAGTGCTGGAATTTTTTTTAACAAAAAGAGAGGAGTCCGACGAACGCTATTGTTTAAAGAAACTTAGCGAAAAGAATACGCGCGATGCTAACAGTATTTTGCCCCTCGCCGACCGGAAGCGAAGTAACCGATACGACCGCGAGAACGATCGAACTCGCTCCGTACCTTTTCCTCCGTCTATCCAGTCTATCGGCACGAAGAAGAGAGCGCACGATCGGAATTCGAAGTGCGTTTAAAGCGCTCGCTTGGCAGGCACGCGCGGAACGCTTTTCAGTGTGCTGCTAAGGGGATGCGTCACGGTGCAGCTGCTGCAACTCGCGCAAAGCGCACGCATTCTTCGTTCGCGGCGAGCAAAACCGGGAGCACACACGCGCAAAAGATCGCGACGCCCGCGCGAGTCTCGCTCGCACGACGTCGGTTATCCGCGACGGAAGGGTAGGCTTCATTACGCCGAGGATTGGGGGGGGGGTGGAGGGAGGAGGTGGGGGAGAGAGAGAGTGGGAGGGTTATAATGCAATTTTTAATTTAACCCCCGCAATTATCCGCGCCAAGAGTCCGTTTCGCTCGGAATGCGTTTTTATCTTTATTTTTCGGCGATAATGGCGCATCCACCCCTCCGCCCGTACCCCACCGGACTCGGGGCACGTCAAGGAAATTAACCGCGGAATGCCAGCTAATATTTACGCGGCTTCCGAGGAGAAACGTCGGATATAGCGGAACTCGTTAAACATTTTTTAATTAAATTCGCATCGATGATAGCGTCCTCCGATATAACATGTGCATCTACCGGCGGACGGCCCCCGATGTAACGAAATTCAGGAACGGTGGTGTACGTTCCGGAGGGGTAGAAGGAGGAGGGACGAAAGCGGGGAAGCATTAGGAGAGAAAGTAAAAAAATGTATTCGAGGCTCAGCTGGGTAGCGTCGACTGCACCGCTTTTCCTACTTACTCTTTCACCCTGTGAAAGGATAAAAGGGAGTAATTTCCAATCGAGACCAGAGCTATACAGGGGTGGTGCTTCTGTTCTTTTTTTTTTTCTCTTCTTTTCTTCCCCTCTCTGTATTTCTCTCGTCCTCACTTACTCTTTCACTCTCTCTCCCTTTCTCTCTTCATTTCTATCTGTCTCCCGCTCGCGTAGTATCGAAGTGTACGGCGAGAGACGGCTGCAATGCGCAACGAATGAAAAGCGTTAAGTGTGCTGGATCACATGAAAATTGATCGGCTAATATCGGATAACGGAACGAAGAGACGTATGGCAAACGAGTAGATAGTCCTCTGATTGCTTCCTGTTTTTCATCGGGACCACGCTCTCTCGCGGGATGAATACGTTTCACGCGGCACTCCCCCCCCACCCCCCACCCCCTCCCCCTGCCAAACTTTTCCCCTACCGTCTCGCGAAATATAATTGTATTCCGGGATTTTGGGTTTGCGCGTGAATCTGATGGGTTAGATAAACTGGATGCGGTTGAAAGCTCGGGCTCAGACAACCTCGAATAATGTCGCTGAAAATAGGATTCTATGATGTAATCTTCGGGTAACTTGGACTTTTCCCCGAGTTCGCGTTAATTTCCGCATGGAGGGAGGAACTTTGCGAATGGAGCACGCTTCGGTGCAGAATCAATTATGCGCGATAGCGAAGAATGACAGTGGTACCGCGAATGTATACGTTTGCGTCCCACGTACGTTGTTTTGTAATAACTATGTCACAGATTTTTTTAATACCTCAATTTTGATACTCGTAAAGTTGCGATTACTGTTCGTATTACAATCAAGACGTAAAACAGTAATTCTGCGTGTAGACATTTTTAACAATTCACATTTGTAACGTATAATTATAAAAAGCCGTCTATTAATACATACGTACATACATTTAAGAGAAGTATAGTATAAATGGACAGCTGAGTAGGGGATAAATTAAAAACACTTATCAGATTAGAGGGTTGAAATTGCTCGAGAAAATATAGTAGATTATTTTATATCAAACGTCTAATTATTAACTCAAACGTAGGAGAAACGATAAATATACGACAGAAGCAACTCCTAACGCGATGTAAATAAAAATAAAACGAAGCGGCAAGTCGTAAAATATTTGTAGACAACTAGAACCGAAGCAGAGTGGCGCAGTGGAAGCGTGCTGGGCCCATAACCCAGAGGTCCGTGGATCGAAACCACGCTCTGCTAGTCATTTTTTTTTCTCAGTTACATTTCTTTTACCCTGAATTATAGTACACAAAATCAACGACACGCTAATTACTCGACTATCCCAAGCCTAAGACGAATTACAATCAATTACAAACAACGAGTTTCGATGTACCGCGTACACTCACCCCCCGAAGCCATTTCCGAACGCCGATATTAGACATTTTTCCAACGTTCGTTACGACTTAACTTTTCCGAGGCCCGACGCGCGCATGAATTATAATCAATTATAAGCCGCTCCCTGGAGCGACGTAAGCGGATTAGGCGTCTCGCGAGCATCGCGAAGATAGTCGTGACGTCGCATCGTCACTCATCGCGGTAAGAGTTTCCCCGTGTGTTCTATTTGGTAACGAAGTTTTGTCCCCCCCACTTAGGTTTGTCTGCCACCGACAACGCTGACAATACCGTAATAGGATCGTCTGCCATTGTGCGCGATTAAATCTCGGGGACCTAAAGTGATACCTCGGCTCTCCCGTTTGAAGATTGACGGGTGTTCGAAGAAATCCCTACACCGATCCGAACATCGTCCCTCCAGATAGAGAGAGAGAGAGAGAAAAAAAAGAAAAAAGTGTACCGATAAAACTAGGTTAGGGTGCATCCACGCGGGCTCGGTGAAATAGTTGAGGAACTAGTTTAATATTCATAATGGCGTATCGCGTAATGTATATACTTGACTCGTCAACTACGCTCTCGCTTGGCGCGCGTCATTTGTTAACCATGCTATTCATCGAGTTAGAAGTTCCCGCGCGTTGCGGAAATATCATGTAACACTTACTGTCGCTTACCGACTACGTCGGGATTCGGAGGAGATCGTCTCGACCGTTTTACGGGATTATGTTTCCGGCCTTCCTTTCGTCTTGGACGATGAGAGCGATGGATCCGCTGGACCTTGAGAAGTTCAGAGAACGATTCGCGTGGACGAGAGCTTTCTCGCGTGCGGGCTCGTTAAAAATATTCGCGATGCTCTCGAAGAAATTTGACTTCCGACCGTATATAGACTGGATAGAAATTTCTGTTGAACAATTTTCAACTACTCCTAGCACGGCGAGGATTTATAAGTATTCGAGTACATATAATGGTACAATTATATGTAGTAAAACCTACATTATAATGATGGAGAATCTGTAAACCAGTGGTTCCCAACCACTTTTATTCTACGCCCCCTTTGCAGATTTCGAAAAATCTCACAGCCCCCCATCCCTTTGAAAAAAGAGATTACCTATTTTCATTTTTTCCCCCGTTTGTGTGAAATAAAAATAATTTAATAAATACAAATTTTATTCCGACATGACTGCTTGCGGCTCCCCAGCAACGTGTTCACACCCCCTTAGGGAGGCGCCTCCTCTATGTTGGGAAACACTGCTGTAAACGAATTAAAGGGAGCCAAGAATGTTTATTATAGGTAAAGCCATGAAACGAAATTTATATTGCCCGAGTCGAACGAGTAATCGTTCGTACAAGCAATTCGATAAATAATAACAAAGTTAAACCGTCGCACGCAAAGTCGTTAAAATCGTCCGATCCCGATCGGGAAATTCCACGTTCAAATTGAAAGGGACGTTTACGCGTTTTCGAAAGGGGGCATTCAATTTCTGTCAATATTCCAAGGATACCTCCAAACTACCCTCCTCGACGAACATCGTTTCCAACGAACTACTCCTTAATAAACCCTCGCTCTCGCTATCTACCCCATCGCCAGCGCTTACCAGAGAAATCACCACTCTGGCGAATGATGAAATATTAATAAACAGAGGTCGCCCGCCCTCCCCCGCAAACCGGCGGAAACAACGGCCCCGGAGAACGCGACGTGAACACGATGTTCGAAACGTCGTTACTTACAGGGACGAGAAAGTTATCACGATGCACGCGTCTGCCACGCGCGGTATTTAATACCGCGGCGACGAGAACAGACCGCGATTCGGCGGTGTTAGTGAGAAACTAGCCTCGTAATGGTGCATAGGACGATGATGGCAGCCGGTGGTAGTGGTGGTGCACTGTCAGTGGTGCAGGCCCATTGTTCGTCAGACACAAAACAGTCGGCGTACAAAGTGGCTGCTGCGTTCGCTGCGGCGAAGGCGAAGCCGAGGAGAGCCCGGTGGGTGATGAGGGGGTGGTTCGAGGGGTTGGGGTGTAGCTGTGGGTGGGTGGCGGCGGGGGAGGTTGGTGAGGGAGGAGGGGGGGGGGGAGGGGGTTGTAGGGGGTAGGCTACGAGAGAGAGAATCACAGCGGTATCAGAGAGTGGGTATTGTCTACAGAGCTAATCAAAACCAGCCCTTTCAACGGACCGCCCTCTCCTCCCCCTCTGCCACCCACTCACACACACGCACGCACGCAGGCACGCACACCCACCCACCCTCCCCCCCCCCCCTTCGCCGCCTTCCTCGTATAGTCGCACACGCGTGCACGCGTGCACCAATGCAAAGTGCGGTTGAATTGTGTTGGTGGTCGGTTCTAGGTAAATAAGAGCGAGAGCCTCGTAGCTAAGTTTCGGCGTGGTCGTAAGTGTGCGTATGTGGGGAATCGCAATAGGCCCGCTTGCGTGGGAGGGAACGGAGTCTGAATATATTTGCCGGCGGAACTTCGTTCTTTTGCAATCGCGGTCCGGCGGCGAAGGGAGTTCACGGGGGTGGTTAAGGATTGGAAGTTTTGCGCGAGTGTCTTGGGAAGGCCGCGGACAGAAACATTCTTTACCTTCGGCGAAGGTTTATTCAGATTTACTATGGCGAAATCCGAAGGGTCTCGTTCTCGAAACTTTGGGAAGAACCGCGCGCATCTGGATTTGTGTTCGAGTCTGTATTTCGGGGGAACTTGCTTTTCAAAATTTTGGAGAAAACTATGCGGAACCCTCGTACGCGAAGAATTTCATTTTTGAAATTTAGAGAGGAGCCACGTGTCTACGCCTAAATACTGCATCTCGTTCGCAAAGAATTGAATGTTGGATGTTTTGAGTGAGAGCTAAACAGTGACGTCGGTACGGAATATTAACTAAGGGCGATAGAAATGGAGATTCGTATTTGATTGCAGCTTCGCGCTATTACGGGCTATACAAGCTTGCGGTGAGTTGCACTCGTAAAGCTCCGCCCGGGTTGATGGTTACGAGAAGAACGATAGGAGAGATGAGAAAGAGAGATAATGTTTCTAATTTCCTAAACGAACCGTCGCGTAACCACAAAATGTTTAGCCTCAGACCTCTAACGCGAGATTGTCCCTCCCCATCCACCCCGTTTCCACGTACGACCCGATTATCAGACAAACATGCAAATACGAACACGTTTGTACGTGCGCGATAAGAAAAATCGGTCAACCATATGCATCTCTCTTCTCGTTCCGTTCTGCCTCGAAATGAATTTCAGTCGATTTCAAGATTCCAAGATAAAATTCGAAAGACCGACTTATCTTACGAAAAACATTGGTTTACGGGGAAACCCGAGTCTCGAACGACACTGGAAGGTCTATTACGAATTACAGCCCACTCTCGATAATTTGAAGTTTTTCCCCGGATAAATTGAAAAAGATTAATATTTGGTCTCCCCTGTAATTTAAAATTGTAGCGAGGGCATCTTGCTCGCCAACACCATATAATTTGAAGTCAGGCTTCCCGATATCTCTATAATTTGAAGTCCCCCACTTCTGCGATTGGTTGGTACATACATAACATAACATAACATACAAAGACCTGTCGTTTGTTTACGCCGATCTTTATCTCATTCAGTTTGCAGTCTGCTTTCATACTGCATTGTATTCAAACCGCGTTTCTTGGAACTGTGAAACGTCATGAGCTCTAGAAGGAACAAGTGCCTTTCAATTAACGAATATGAGATAAAGAATAATGTATATAATCACACGTACATATGTATGTACTTTCAATCGAATTGTGGACTATTTAAATTGTCTCCTTCCTCACGATTATTTGAACGCCTATTATTTTGAACTCTCGGTAATTTTAACTTTTTCTCTGGTCCCTTCAGTTTTAAATTATCGAGAGTCGATCGTATATCCAATCAGACGTTTCAACCCCATTGAGTGCCCCCGTCGCCAAAACGGTTCTAAATACATTTCCAACGACAAAAATCTCCGCCGCGAGAGCGGAAAATCTCTCGAAAAATCATCGTATTTGCGAAGCATCTGGAATAACGTAAGAGAGCGAGCGCGCGAAGACGGAAAGGCCGAGACGAGGAAGAACCGACAAAAGGGAGAGGGGGGGGGGCGGCAGAGCGGGGGCAAGGGTGTACGTTTCATAAAGTTAGATGTGCCATTCGTATTTGCCAGGGGATGGGGCGGTGCGGCGTTGGCGGTGGCTTCGGCAGCGGGGGTTGTATCTCTAACTCGAGCGCCTATAACATCCATATCTATATCCCATGTACCGGGTGTCCAATAAATCTATTACCCGTCCCCGCGGGACTGGAGCCGGCGGGTGGCATACAAACGGACACACGTAACCGCGGCACACGCACGTACACGTGGTCCGCCGGCGTATACGCCGGATGAAGGATCGCTCCGATGCGCGTCTATCCCCGTTATGACTTCCAGCCGAGCGCCGCGAAAGGCGGTTCCGCGTCTTTATCCGGGCCGCCTCGCGTTACTTTCTTTTTCCACTCTTTTCTTCCTTTCCATTTTCTTTCCCGGCTTTCTCTCGCTCGGGCCACCGTGCCACGGTTAGAGCGCGCGGTGCAACCCCCGCCATCCTCGGGAGCGGTATCTATATTCGTTTTTGCCGCCTCTTCGGGGACGGGCGCGTTGTCTTCTCGTTAGAGGCGGAGAGTGCCGACGTCGACCCCTTCTTCTCGGATCGTCCCGACGACGGCGATGATATAGAATCTCGGTACGTACGGGTTGCGTCGGGTTTTGCGTCGCGTGACTCGTATCTAATTCGATTATAATACCCAACCGCTCGTTGTGCTATCGACGCGATCGTTTCTATCAATTAATAGGGGTGAGGGGCACTTTAGTTTTGGGACTATCCTGCGCGAGGGACCGCGCATACAGGTGTAATTCTAATTATAAATATTTGACAGCATCGTTTCTATCAGTTAGAAGGAGAACACTTTTCTTCGCGAGTATCCTGACTGAGATACCTGGCGTGCAATTGTAATTCTAATTGTAAATATTTGACACCATCATTTCTATCATTTAGAAAGGGGACACTTTAGTTCTGTGACTATCATGCGCGATCCACCGCGCATACAGGTGTAATTCTATTATAATTGCAAATATTTGACAGGATCGTTTCTATCAATTAGAAGTTGGACACTTTTGTTTCGCGAGTATCCTGCCTGAGACACCTGGCGTGCAATTGTAATTCCAATTGTAAATATTTGGCAGCATCATTTCTGTCAGTGAGAAGGAGGACACTTTCGTTTCGCGAGTATCCTGCCTGAGACACCTCGCGTGCAGATGTCGACCTAATTAATCCCGAGTACACGTTACGCAAGTAGCATATAAATATTCGACTACTTTACACACTGACTTTCGTCACCTAACTTAAAGCCGAACAAGCGATACCACGTAGAACCAAACGCACCCCGACGAAGAAAACGCGATAACCTCACAACCCCTCTCCACCGTCGTGCCGAGGAGTCAAAGTACGTGTTTGCGTAGTCGTTCGCGAATCGTTGCGCCCGTTCACCGGCGGATCGGTTCGCTCTCAGGCAACGAACGGAAGAAAGGGAAAACCACTTTCCGGACAATTGTCATGGACAAAAAAAAGAGAGAGGAAGAAGAGCCAACGGAACGTCGAAACGACGAGTACCTACCAGAAGCGATAACCGTCGCCGACGGATGGACACGCGGACGGTCGACGGATGGAGGCGCGGCGGAGACAAACGAAACGAAAGAGGGCTGATACCAGCTAGAAAATCCGGGGGAAAGGGGTTGCAACCGGTAGGGAAAAAAAGAGAAGAAAAAAAAAAGAAAGAGTGAAAACGGGGTACGCTGGTAGGGGGGTGAACGGGGAGAGGGGGTTGAACGGAAAACGGTGAGGAAGAGAGCACCGGGAGGGAGGGGGGGGGAGTGCGGGGGCAGAGGTAGGAGGGCACGGTAATACGCGAGACGGAAACCGGGCGGGAAAAAGGGAGTGCCTAGCGGAGAATAAAACCAGAGAAATTGTCATTGTGCTGAAGAGGTCCGGGCGTATAACAATGACAGCGGCTGACGCAGCATCCCGCAGCTACAGATCATCCCTGGATATTAAAAAGTCGGCCTACCGCGCGCACGAGTCTCCTTCTTTATCTCTCTCACCCCCTCGCCCCTTCTCTCTCTCTCTGTCTCTTTTCGCCCTCCCCACCCCACCACCACCCTTCTTCTTCCATCGTTTCTCTTTTCTACGTTTCTCACCCCTTCTCCAGCGGGGCATCCGCCAACGCGTAACCGATACCGACCACCGGGAACGATGGTGAAATAAGAGAGAAGGAGAGGGGTGGAGGGGGTTGCTTGCCGCCCCCGAACCCCCGCCCCCGCCACCCTCACCCCTCTCCCGTTTCTCCTTGTCCTTTCTCCTCTTGCGAAAACAATGGTGAGTACTTGCGATTTTGCGTCATCGACTCTCTTTCTCTCTTTCTCTCTTTCTCACCCCCCCCCTCTCCCCCTTCGCCCCCTCTACGGAGGAATTGTCCTTGCATCGCGAGGAGGTACTTGGGGGGAGGGTTATCGACAACGACGGCGACGATGACGCCGGTTATCCTGGCGTTCCCGAGTTCTGGCCGGGCAGGAATCGGGAAGAAAGGGGGTCAGGTTGAGCGATTCCGAATGACTTCGACGAGAACGGATACGTCGATGTGGCTATACGAAGGGGGCGAGGGGGGAGGGGGGGGGGGGAGGGTCGACGATCGTAGTGAGGGCAGTATTGACATTCCTGCGGTATGGAATAGTTAGAATGAAGCGGCAGCTTCACGGACGATCTTACTCGACTGGAACAACGTCTGTCTTTGTGTGTACGAGGTGGGGAGTGGTGGATGGGGGAGGGGGTGGAAACGGAGTCGTAGGCACGAATTAACGAAGATTCAGCGTCGAGCTGAGGATCTTCGGGCTGGAACTGTAAACAGATAGTTCTGACGGGTAAGACGACGGGTCCATCCTCGATTATTAATTCTTATCCTTCCCGATGGATTTTGGGATGAGTCTTCCGCGCGATCTTCCCAATGGTGAACGGCTACGTTTGGCAAACGTCGAAACGTCCTGACGTGATTTCCATTGAGACCAGGTACGTAATTCCGTTCCCCGACGTGGATAGAAAAAAAAAAAACGATCGTAATAAAACGACGGGGGATCATTTTTAATTCCGTCGCGGTACTTTCATCGATCCGCGTATCGATGATTCCGCGACAGGCGAATGGTAACCGTTGCTCTCTGCCGGCCGTACGAGAGAAATGAAATATTTCCATTAGATCCGCAACGATAATCCATCGGGCGCGCTTACTACCGGCGCGATTGCCTCTGATGCTGGAATTCATCAGGACACTCTTCTCATCAAGTATTCAGGAACACATTGAATTAATACCGATCAGCCCGGCATCCCTGTGATGGCTATTAATGGCCGACACGGCGGTGAGACCGCACGGAAGGATCCGTCGATTATCGATCGGCGCGTCAAAAAAAAATCGGCGGACCCTTTCAACGTCGCCTCGCGCCAAAGCCGAATTATTTTGTCGATCTCGCTCGGCGCTCGCGTCGATGTGTTGAAAAATTGATAAACCCCCTTCCTGTCGCGTAATACCGTTCGCTTGAAATTTTTAAAGTAATATTCGACCGTCTTGCCGCCCGGTGCGAATTGCAGTCGCGTATAGAATTATTTGATAGAAATTCGCAATGCGGGTTCGAATGAATTTCGGTGCTAAAAAGATCGAACGTTGGTCGGACGGATCTATGGATCGTCGACAGATCCGCGAAACATCGGAGAACTATCGCGGTATTCCCCTTTACGCTGGTTTCATTGAAAATAAAATTATTGATCCATCCCGCGCGAACTAAAAAAGTTTGCGAATTAATACATCGTTCATCAAGAGGCAAGGTCTTGTCTCGGGCCAAGTACAAGGACGTGAGAACTAGACCTTGTATTTTTCCCGGAAACAATCAATGGGGGTTTTCGAAGTGGTCAATCAAACCATATAAAAAAATTCATTTTTTTTTTAATTGCAAGCTTTAATATTAGCCTCCGTCTAAATTTCTCGATCTAACGATGGAGAGTGTCTCTTCGCGAAAACTACTCGCAACTCGCGAGTGTTCATCTCGTCCACTAGATTACGATGAACCGTCCGCCGCGTCTTTCGACGTGAAAATCCGCGAGCGGAAAAATCGCAAATCAACAAGAATAACGGCGTACCTTATCGCGCGTTTCGAGTCGAGAGGGGGGAGGGGGGGGGGGCGGGGGGCGTCGAGCAAGCTATCGCAATGGAACATTGAGAGCCGTCGAAAATTCGTTGCAAGAGTCCTAGCAGCGGCCACTCGACGGGGAGGGTAACACATTGCGTCGCAACGTGCATCCGTTGTTCCTGCCCCGATATGGTGTGCGTATACAGCGATCATGCAAATGTGACGCGTACGCGATACTCCTGTGGCCCGTGACGTCTAGTGCTCTGCCGATGACGTTTACGGCAACCACGCCCTGTTCGTGCTCGTCCGACGTCCATCCTGGACAGGCACCGACCTCCTTAATTACCAAGGATTCGACTAACGATCACGACAATTACAACTTTTGGAATAATGACACGTTAGGCGCGCTTGCGAGTAAACTCGACTCTGTTCGTAATGATCGGGTTAATTTTCGATCGCTGATCATCGTTATCGATAGTCGCACTGGATTTATTAGCTATTACCGCATTGTATTTTCTTATGTATTATTTGCTGACGCCCAGAATTAGGGAAATTTATTTCGTTCCCACACTCGCTTTTGAATTGGAGTTTGAAATTTTTTAAGATTCGATAATATAAAGGGATGCAAAAGGTTTGAACGGATCGTGAAATAAAAGAAAGTTAGTTCATCGTGTTCCTCAATTCCGCGAAATTTGGAGAATCGTATATAAGTATACTTAATTACCAAGGATTCGAGTAACGATCACAGTCACCAACTTTTGGAATAATAACGCGTTAGACGAGATTAGACAAATTTCCGATCGCGCATCACCGTTATCAACAGTCACACTCGGTTTATTACCGGAAATGTACTTTTTTACATATCATTCGCTAACATCCGAAATTAGCTTAATTTCGTTTGTCGCTCCACTCGCCTTTCAATCCGAGTTATGCATTTTTAAAGATCCAATATAAAGTGATGCGAAGGGTTCGAAATGAAAGAAATACAGTTCTTCGTGTTCCTCGATTGTGCGAACTTCGGCCTATCGTGCATGACTATTGAAAACGAGAGCATTGTGAATTATTAAATGGTATTAGCTAGTTAAACGTGACACGCGTAGGTTCGATTAACCCAAAATTTCTACCCGACGGACAAATTGATCATCATCGACGAATTAGATGTCAAAATGACGCTCGGCGTGGAAATTTCCTAGTACACGCGAGTCGAGCCGCGCTGACCGCTGCAAGCTTGCCGGCAACGATACAAGACCAACGGTTTAACATCAATCACGAACCCCGACTAACGTGGATGTTCATATTCTCCTCGTAAAAACGTCGAAAGGGAATGCGATCGCGCTCGCCATTCGGCGGTCCACGCGCACGAGTGCTATAAAAACGAGCAAATTGGTTTTTTTTTCCCCTCCACCATAGGTTTTGCGATGATTCCGGTGGAGGCCGGGCATCGGCATCGAGAAGTCGAACAGGACGATGATATTCGATGGGAGTTTCGAGCACGACATCGAAATATCTGGTAGGCCGCAGTGGGCAGAGTATGTACCTACTCGGGTACGGAAATGTCCAGCGAGATAGCCACTCGTAACGAACAATGGCCGATACTGGTTTCGCCAAAGTCATGTGATCTCCCCCCACCCCCCCACCTCCCTTCCTCCTCCTCCCTTCCGAGTATATACAGGGATTCGGCTTGCTCTCCCCCGCTCTCCTGAACTCTCTCTCTCTTTCCATTTTTCCCGCTACCGAACCGCCATAATACGTGATATCGCTACTTCTGCCAAGTGAGCGACTTCCGTCTTCCTTTCGTCGTGCACGACAATGGGGCACAAATTTAAGAGTGTCTGCGAGAAAGCACCGTGCAACCGACTTCGAATGGCTCTCTTCGGGGAACGCGAGCTGGGATGCGTTTCGGTGAACAGATACGCCTCGCGAATCGTGGAGGTTTTTCTTTCCTTTGTCGTTTGTTAATTTCTGGTATACGCGGTGGTTGGTCGATTTTCCGTCGCGGGGATTATTGGATTTATACATTCTTTTTCTTTCTTTTTTTGTGTACAGATAATTTTATTTTAGTCAACAAAATTGAAGAGTGCAAAAGGGTGATTTGTGAATCAAAAATGGAGAGATATAAAAAGGTGATTTCACTGTGAAATTGTTATGAGAGAAAGGGTTAAACATTTGTAAGTTTGGTCTGTCGGGCGGGAGATGTTTTTACTTTTTACAGCTTGTGACCTCAAATGTACAATATAATAAAAGAATTGAATGTTACTTGGTATTTTTAATAATTAAAAAAGGATTACGATATAGTATCCCTACTCTGATACGTGGGACAAATATTACGTATCCATAAATCTTGTGTTTTCAATATTCCTTTCATTGAGCGGATTACAAATTTTAATTTGCAAGTTATTTTAAGCGAATTTTCTTATACCACTCGAAATGTCGAAGGGCAAAGATCCTGAAACTCGCGGAGGACATCAATGCCTGTTGAGTTTCTTACAGGAGCACGCTCTCCCGGAATACAGTAAGATAAGTGACGCTCGAATATTTTCTTTTTTTTATAGATATGGAATTTAATTCGTCGATGAATTTCTGCCGAAATGCATCCGTTTCTACGAAGGTACCATTTATTCGGCGCGCGAGATGAAAAGCTGGGAATCGTTCGGCGGTTTTTCTTCGGCTTATCCGGCCTCAGTTTCAGTAGAACTTATGTGGGAGATCTCGCGAAGGTATCGTCTTAATCTACGCCATTTCTCGCAGCGCTGACCGGCCGAATAATAACGGATCGCGGGATCTCCACGATTTTTTCTCCATTACAATTTTTTTCACCAAGAATTCGGAAGAAGTATTGTTCCGTGTTCCCTTCTTTTTTATTCGACTGGTTCCCCCGCAAGACGAACGCGTGTTTGCAAGATGTCAGGAACCATAGAAACGATTTGATTGGTGACCGGCGAGAGAGAGGACAATCTGTCAGAATCAAATGCTCGTAGAACTACGATTGATTATGATTTATGGCGAGGCATTCACGCATGAGCGGATCTGCCGTGTCTTGTGATTCGGAAAATTTAATTTGCCGGGGTAAAGAATCTTACCGCGACGCGGGCCAACGGTCACCGGTCAACGTCGATCGAACTTTATTGACCTCGGTTTTCGATTAGGCTTGTGAATTAAAAAAAAAATCATCGAGCGTATTGTAATACGATGGGTTCAGATTCGGTGGTGACTAATCGACAATGTTTAAAACATTTTCTTCCTCGTTTTATTCGATTCTACGAAGCTCGTGAAACTGTTCAAGACTGGAGGTTCAAGTTTGAATTCAAATAATCGATGCTCGTTCCACGATTCTCAATAAAACATTTCTAAGACTGGATTACGATTACGATGCCAAATTTATATGTAACGTGGCAATTATGTACACCCACTGACATATTTATCGTTCTCGAGGGTTGTCCTTTGAAGGGTTAAAGCGCCGACATTAATTAGAAACGGCGAACTAATTACCCACTCCCACGAAAATGATAAATCAGCAAATCCACGTATGATTTACTTTACGTTATAAGTACCAACGCGCGTAATTGGTAATTACACGCGGGTCTTCCGTATCGGAAAGATTTTCCGCAATTATTCGTGGTTTACAATGTTCTCGAATGTATCTGCGAACGGGGCACGATACCGATCCGATTGCGCGTTTTTCAATTTCGTCCAATCGACAGTTTATCCGTCGAAAGAAATTACAGGACGCAACCGTCGATATTTCGCCGCCATTCCGACCTTAGCTGGGTCGATCTTATTCAATATTAAGGAACTGACCGCACGGAACCCCGGACAATGCGTCTCACTATCGCAGCTGTCGACCTGGACGAGCACGCCAATTGATACCCCGAAGGACTCGCGAATAGTCCTCCGGGGACGCGGAATGCCCTTCCCTACCCACGAGTCCTGTGTTGAATTAATTCCACGGATCTAAGAACGACCCACATTCCGCGCTAAACAATTCTTTATACACCCTGACTTACAAATCCCCTTAAATAAACGTTGCTTTTTTCCCGCAAAGAAGAACGGTCGTCCGTTTTGTTAGTATTTGTGCAACGGTTCTAGTTAAACCTAAATTCGTGATACTGAAATAGGTATGCCGGCTACATTACGGATACTAGAACATGCAATATAAATTAGTGTTACTAAAATATACCAATCGAATTCGAGATACTAAAAGATTGCAGCTAAATTCGTGGTACTCCGAAATATTGGTAGCCCTTTTCTACTTTTGTAAAAACAAGGATAGAAGAGAGTTCTGTTTTGCAAAATGGGGTAGAATTATTTTTAATCACACGACACAAATTTTGACTACATTTCCATTTACGCGCAATTTTTTTTTTTAACTCATTCCATTATTACAGATCTAATCGCAATATCCAAGTGACTAAAACTTTTTCGATTTCCCTGTGTTATTTAAAAGACGTCCCACGTTTCCTAGATGCTTATATTCGAACGTTAGCGATTTAAAAAATCAAAACCAAATGCGGTAATTCGCGCCAACGATAATGGAACGGATCAAGATGACTGCATGTTAATCTTCGGATTAAGTGCACGCCGTTCGTTCAATTCGTGCACAGAGTTAGCTCTCGAATTATGGCTGAGCCTCCGTTGAAGGGACGCAAGTGCGTGAAACTGGCGAATCGATCATTAAACGTCCAAGCCGTTAAATTAACCGCCATCTACTCAGTCGCTAATAAAGTGGTCATTCTCCTCCCCCATTCGGAAACGGATACACTCCCACGCAGTAATACGGCGTTTCCAGCTTAGCGTGAGTCTACTCGCCTTTCGGAAATACCCGCCAGAGTTGGAACGAAATCTACCCGGTGTCTTAAGAATAATCCTCCTCCAAATATACGAGAGCCGGGAGAAAATTTTTCTACCGGGAACGTTCAATTGCAGGTTCTGCGTAAAGTTAAAATAATAGAGCAGAACTTCGATTAACCGTCACTGTCGTGACCGGAACTATGACGTTTAACCGAATAGACGGTCAACATAAATTTTGCAATAAACGTATGTATATATTTTGCAACGTATTATAATTACAAAAGTAGGCTAAAATAAACGTACTTACATACAAACTGAATGCAAACATAATACAAAGTGTACTGCGATCATGCGAGATCGTCATATCGAATAAATGTTTTTAAAAACAAATAGATTTCTTACCATTTTTTTTTTTTTTGACTACGACGGATTACACACAGTGACAGTTAAAAGGGTGACAATTAATCGAGTTTCTACTGTACATAATAACCGCTAAATGCGAGTCATTCGTGATAATAATCCAATTTTTAACATCCCCCTCCCTTCGATAAACAAAGTATTGAAATACCAACGTAGGAGCGTGACGCTACGTATTGCATCGTCCAGGGATGAGCTATGAATCAAACAGAACTTTATGGGATTACGTTATTAAATTTCTTATGGGTAACTCGAACGAATTGAGTTGTTACCGAAGAAGTCTTAAAATTGAAGTCACGATAAGAAATATTACGACTCTCGAAATTACGGCGATTTTTGTGAGAGTACAGAGGGAACAGTAATACTTGACGTTTCAGAAGAATTATCTGAGAGTAAAAAAAAGAAACTTCCGTGAGATTTGGAAATAAAATACGGACGGAGATGAAGCGTGTACTCAATGGCACCAACGACACGAAAACTGAGCTAAGGAGAAATAATATTCGCTAAACAAAATTGCTACCGCTAAGAAGCGTGTAACCCATTGGGAAGTAATTTTCTATTAATTCAACAGCCCCCAAGCGTCTTGTGGGTGTTCAAAATTAATGTCCGCTATTCTAGGGCTGTTGGGGAGAGAAGCGAGGCCAGCAAAGATACGACACGAACGAAGGAAGAAGAGTTCGGGAAGTTTTCCAGGTTGGTGGGAACGATTAAGCAGTGCCATAAGGTAACGGCGTTGCTCGTTAGGAAGGGCTTGCCCTAAGTGATCTCGTATAACACGGGATTTTATGGAGAGTGCATCGGGTCTCTTTGCATGCACTCCGAGGGAGGCTGAGTGCCCGCCCTGCTATCGAAATGACGATTATCGTCCATCTTGTCGATATGTGCCGGGTGCTGTATCTACCCGATACACATTTCTCTTCGGGTTCTCTCGAATTTCTTTCGAGGATTTACGTAGCCCTCGAACGGTTCCCGGTAAAATGGGATCCGTTAATAATGCAACCGAGCGGTGCACGGTGCATTATAAGTGTGGAATCGTTGAGGTACGATCGTTAAATAATAAATAGCCGGCGCGCGGAAGTATAATTTGATAGATTCATTAATTCTGTATCGATAGAGTTTATTCTTCGTAGGACGAATCGTCTGACCGCGGACGGAAGTTTTTACTTGGGAAAATACGTTACGCGATATGAAGATGAAGTAAGATTGGGATCGATTGAATGAGATAGTTATTAAACAATTAAACAAACAAGGGATTCCGAGAAACGCAATCAGATAAAATAATTAACCGAAGTTGGTTAAGGAATTATAGACGCATTTGATACTTAGGTTCGACTTAGGTACGCGTTACGCAATGTGTCGTAAGCTTGGAATCGATGTCATGAAATTGTTACCAAATGAATAAGGAATAGCAGGAAACAGATTTTGATAAAATAATTAATCGAGATTCATTAAAAAATAATAGATGCATTGACCATTTAGGTTCGCTACAGGTACACGTTACGCAATGCGCTCTAGCCGTGGAATCGTTGCAGCGAGATGCAACGAGATACCTAGTTATTAAACGAATAAGGAATCGAGGGAAACGCTATTTGGTAAAACAATTGACCGAGTTCGATCAAAAAATTATAGATGCTCGGTGCGACATTTCCAGAACTTGATAAATTTATTTGAGCACATAATCGATCGGATTAAAGAATTCAATAAAATTCTATTAATATCAATCACTCGCACGGTGCTTTGCAATTTCAATCGACAACGGTGTAATCGTAAGCGCACCGTCATTAATACACATTGGTCTTCTAACGATGCTCATCATCCTGATTGAGTCTGTAATATTAAACGCAATTCAACTTGCCAGACTAGTCGAGCAACGATGAGCATATCAGAAGCAAATGAGCCACCGAAGGGACCCGACGTTGCTAAACTTGGATAATTTCAGAAATCTTGGGATCGTCCAATCCTGGCCTGACCGATAATTAATTAGGAGCGAATCGAGGATCAATTTTCCTGGCGGGATATGAATTTTCACAAGGCCATTAATTTTCGACGATAATCGTGTCGCGGGATTACGTTTCGTCAACGACGATGCCGATCAATGTTACGCGAAGTTTATTTTATGCTACTTTCCTGTTTTTCATTAATTTAGACGACTCAGGTTTATGGGGAGGAGTTTATGCTGCCTGGAGATGTATCGGGATTGAAGGCATCGGTCTCGAAATTTGTTTGCCTTGTTTTACGACGGGGCCAGGTTGCATCAACCGTCTTATTGGATTCTGGTACAGGACGAGTATTCGTGGCACACGTGTAAGGCCAACCGTGTTTTTCCTGTCTGCGCGTCGCGTTACGTATTTACGTATGTTGATACGACTACGATCATTCGTAATTCAGTGATATAACGCCGGGGAAACTTTTATCCCACGAATTCGCCGCAAACGTACCGAACCCATTTGCTCCGAGATGATAATTAAGAGTTTGAGTGCCACGACACGTGTTATTGGTAATACAGTGTTCCAACGATCTTTGATAAAGAAAGAAGACAAAGTTCGATTCCAAGTTAAAACAATAGTGAATTTTTTTAACGATAATTTAAAAATTCTACAAGCAGTACGATCTTTCGCGAAACCTAGTAATTTTTGAAAGAAATATTGTATGGAAATCAAACTCCTGACGCTCAAACAGACCAGACACGACAGAATGTTTCTACCAATAATAGAAAATTAAAAAGACTGGTATCCTCTTCCCTGTAGGTCTTAAATTTTATAAAACAAAACCCAGTTCGCCAGTGAAACGAATAATTCAACAAGCATCCAAACTACTGTACACGCGTTACACACAAATTAGAACGAACCGCGACTACTACACTTGTGACAAAAAATTCCAAAAAACACGAATCGAAATCTCCCACATCCAAAAATCTGCACTGCCCGGGGCGGAAGTTTGAAATTTAACTTCATTGCTCAGACACTCGTTTCCTCGATGCTCGCAAGGAAAAAAACAATCGTGCGGGTGGTGGGGGAGTGTAAGAGCAGTACGATGTAAAAGGAACGGTAAGGTAAGACGGTAAGGGGCGGTGGAGGGAGGGATGAAGATGCGCAGGACGAATAGCAAGCAGTGTCTCGTGGGAGTGTGCACCAGGTGCTGGGTTAACCCCTGCGGCTTAGATGTCTTTAGGCGGCGCGTTACCCTGTCGTGCCGTAACCAGAAGGTGGTAACCAATCGGTTTGTAAGGCCCGCAAGGTTGTGGAGGGGGAAGGAGGGAGGGAGGAAATCGACGAGGACGAGAGACAGAAACAAGGTGGAGAGGATGTCTAGACGTACGAGAGAACGTTCCCTACGTGACCGGGAAAGTCATTCTTCTTGGAAGAATCCATGGAAGATGATCCTGCGGGACGGGTAACGCGTGGTCGGCGAATACGTGGTAACTTTTCGGTAAGGGAAGCAGGAGGGTGATTCTTTTTACGCGAGCCGGTAAAGGGATGGAAAAACTGCTGGAGGATACTGGGAATTGCGGTTCTCGGTACTATTATGTTAATTAGTGATTTAATAAAAAAATTCTGTTTTAATGCGGTCGTGTATACAGCAGTACATAGATGAGAACTAGCGACCTTCACGGTCACGGTATATACCACATTTTGTATTTCTCGTTTTAATGGGTTCACTTTCTTCAAATTTCTTTAATGGATTTCAAAATTTTATCAATTTTCTTGTAACTTGGCCGTGGACGTCGTCGGTTCTAATTAGTAACTTCAAAATGATCAACCGTTTCGCGTGGTTCCATGATACTAATTTCTTTTGTTATTATCGGTTGTATATATATAAATAGAAGGTGATACAAGTTAGCTTTGTGGCTTGGCTCAAGATAATTTACTTAACCTTCTATTTATATATACCAAGCGATAATAAAAAAAATTAATATCATGGAACTACGCGAAACGGTCGATCATGTTGAAGTTACTAATTAGAACTGACGACGGTCACGGTCAAGTTACAAGAAAATTGATCAAATCTTGAAATCCATTAAAGAAATGTAAAGAAAGAAATCCCATTACAACCAGAAATACAAGGCTTGAAACTTCTCAATACGTATCTTTGTTTCAAATGGAATGAGAATTAGAATTACAATTGATTTAGACGCATCGAATATATTCCGACTTGTTGTACCGCGACAGAGAATACGTCGCGATAAAACGACGCGTGTCTTTTTAATGAATTCTTCAGTGAAATTCCATTCCCGCGGCCGTTAAGTTTTCGCGCCGCGTTCCCACGCGACCCCTAAAAGCGGCCAGTAAACTGACGCGTCTGGACATTAAAAAAAAAAAGAGAAACAACAACAGGGCAACAGGGGTGAAAGGCGAACGCCGACTGGTCGCGGCTACGTGGATGGAATACAAACCACCGCCTAATCGTTAATAATCTTACCCAGCCTCTTTACGACTTTGGGATTTCGTATCCAGTCGTGCCGTTTAACGTTTACTTTATCCACTCCCCCCCCCCCCCCCCCACCAGAAACTTTCAATTACAACTCTCTGTTCCCACCTACGATCCCCCGTAAATACACGTGAACCGTTTCTCGGGATTCTCCCCGATAAAATGGCCGAAGGAGTTCCAACGCGTCTTCGCAAATAAAAAGCGCACCGACGCGGATACTTAAAATCTACGAGTGATCGAAACCTACCCCCGTAGCATCCCCCGTTCCCTGGGAGCCATCTAATAACACGCAACATGCCCGAAGACACATCCCCCCCTGGCTCAAGGCTACCAAGGAAGCCACGAACAAGGGAGGAGAAAGACTCTCGAAGGATACAGGAGATCCCTAAGAGAAGACGCAGACGGCGGGACGAAAGAAACATGGTTCGAGGATGCGTTTTCACCGTAGGGGGGGTAGACGCGGGGACCACCCCTCAAAAACCCCCACGTTTAAGCCCAGACACCGTGGAATACCCGGCGCGAGATCGTATTCCGGGGTTGCACGTAAGGCAACGAAAAGGAGCAGAAAAGGCGCATGCATCGCGACGGCGGCCGTATGGTAGGTAAGTAAAATAATAAAATACAACCACCCGACGGTTTGTACCGCGTCGATACGACGGGGCCAATGGGAACCTGGGAAAGCCCGTGACGTCGTTGGACGCACGCCCGTTGCTAGGAGGGTCGTAGGTGGAGCTTGCAAGAGCGACGCCCTAGGAGGACAGGTGGAAAATGCAGGTGAAACGCGAGATTCCTACGGGCCGACGCGACGCGACGCCGAATTCGTGAGCGCGTACGCCGTGTACCCTTTTTCTGCCTTCCCCCCCCCCCCCCACCCACCCACCCTCCTGTTCGCCCGCACCGCCCCCTCCCCCGCGGCACCCGCTCGTCCCTTTATCGCGAGCCGGTTACCTCCCTCTCTTTCTCTCCCTCGTTCCCTTTCTTTCTCTTCTTTCCCCGCGCAGTCCCTTTTGTCGCAACTCCGCCGCCCATTTTGCCCAGGATACGCGAGGCCTCCGAATTACACGCAGATGCCTACCAAAAATGGACGGTATTAATCCTTAAATGCGCGCCTCTCTGTCCCACGCAAATGATCGAACCTGACTTCCCGTGGGGGTGGGAATAAGCTGGCGTGAACGATTCACCGGGAAGGCTTCGGCTACCAGGCCGCTCGGGTACGAAAGTCGCGGGGAATCGGGGGATGCAACGTCGGCGCGACGCCATTGGAAGTTAAACACCGAGTTCGAGTTGTCGCGGTTATACGGGAATTTTTTTTTTTTTTTTTTCAAGGGATGGCGTTTTTACCGCGTAATGGAGGATGCACCCCTCTGAGTAACTGAAAGCAGAATGTAGACAACGGGTACTGTGAGGAATGAGCGAATCGTTATGACCTTGCCGGAGAGTGAGACACAATTTGGAGCAAAGTATGGCATTCGAGGTTTTGTGGAGAACTAGACGTTTCTTTTAAGGGAAGTTGCATCCCAGTATAATAGAAGGCGGAATATAGATAACGAGTACTATGAGGAATAAGGGAGTCGTTATGACCTTGCAACGGTAAGGTGAAATTTGAAGTAAAACGTGGCATTCGAGTTTTTGTGGAGAAGTAGGAAGTTTTTGTAAGGTAAGATGCATCCTCGAATAATGAAAGAGATAATACAGACAAGGAGTACTACGAGGAATTATTGAATCGTTATGACCTTCCAAGGGTGAGAGGGAATATGAAGTACAATATGGCCCTCGAGTTTTTGTGGGGAAGTAGGAATTTTTTTATGAGAAGATGCATCTTTGAATAATTACAGAGATAATGCAGATAACGAGTGTTATAAGGTATCATTGTAACCTTATGACCTTGCAGCGATAAACCGCAATTTGGAGTAAAGTACCGAGTTCAAGGTTTCGCGGGGAACTTGGAACTACTCTGAGCGAGTACGTCTCCCCTGTATAGCGAAAGCTGCAACTCTGAACAATCAAGCAAAATTACAATAAATATTACGAAACGCTGAACGACCGAAAGCAAAATTTCGCTACCGAGAATTCGTTAAATTATTACACCCTTCCTCGTCATCGCGTCGAGTGGTGTCTCTCTCCCTCTCTCTTCCGGGTTAAAGGTCAAGCAGTCTTTTCGAGGTCTCTCTGTTCACCAACAGACGTCTCGAGTATTCCACGTAGAAGCCGAGGATATGGAAGCACGTAGATCCGTATTTCGTCGAGGAAATACCTCCTGGACCATCCCCTGCACCCCCTCCCCTCGATATCCTTCACTAGTCACGAAGGGGGAGGTAACGGAAAGAGACGAAGAGGGAGAAAAAGTGATAGAAGAAGAACTTCGTCGTACGTTGCCACCAGACAGGTTGCCGTACCTGTGTGCAAGTACTTCCTCCCTGCACGTGTGTTACAGGAGGGGGGGGGGAGGGGGTTGTAAGTACACGGACGCGCGTCTGGCACGTATGGGCGTACCTCCAAAGGCGCCCTTGCAACTTTCATGCGACGAGAGAGACGCCGGGAAGATGGCTGCCGGGGGTAACAGCCAGCCGCGAATAAACTGGTAAATGCTTTCGTTCGGTGCTCCGAGGTACAAGCAGAAATCCATTTTCGATTTGTTTCCCAGCGTCGGGCGAAATTTTTCCTTCCCGTGGAAGAACTATGGCGTCCGAAACGATCGGGATACGCCACTCCCGTAATATCTCTTTCGGGGTGAAACCGTACCCCCCTGCGCGGAGGGTTGCATTTTCACGGGGTCGAGATCCTCCGTGTGGTTCGACGTATTTAAATTTTCGATGAATCTGCTAGATTTCTTTTTTGTGGTAACGTATACCGAATATTGGACGAGGAAATTAATTGTATTCGCGTCGGGTGGTTATAACCAGGTGCTTCCAGGATCGTATTAAGATCGTCGCGATAATGCAAAGGTCAATAAAGCACGTAACACGCATTCTTGCGGGATTAAAAGTCATAATCTGGTTTATCGGAAATTGGATCTGCCGGAGACGAAGGCTGGAGAGTCGCGCGAGGAGTTCTTATGAAATAGAATTAACGTTCTCGAGAAGAGAGCAGTAAAACAAAAAAGAAAAACGAAAGTACTAAAATTGTAACGAGGCGCAAAGATATTTGTTTTTTTCTTTCGTCCGAGGAAACGGTTTTCGAGAATTCGTTCGACGTTTCGAAAATAGAAGAATCCCAAGTCTCGTCCCGCAAGAAAACTGCCATCCCGCGAATGCCGGCTATTATTTATTTTCTCCGATAAATTCAAGAAGTTGGACACTTTAATCCGCGGCAACTTCGAAGTGCCTGTCAGTTAGGATCGCGTACTTATTACTACTTAAGCGTTTTAATGGACAAGTTATTATTCTGATATATTGGCTTTTAAGCCACGCTGCGTCTCTACGAGCGTGCACCGCGATCCCCCACACGCCGCGAGCAAATTATTTGTCAACCTTCTTTAGCTCGCGCTAATTGATTAACGCGAGCCGTCAGAATCAATGATTAAAAGATTCCGACGCCGGAGGGGCGATAGTTTATCGATAATTATTTCATAGAGAATAATCACCCCTTTGTACAGCGTTAGAAGAATTCATTTTTCTGACCGTGAGATAGGAAGTTGTATTTTAAAATTCTCCAGCTGGCGCCAATTAATTAACGCGTGCAAATTATCAATATATAATTCACGTTGATTTTTTAACGGGAATAACTTATTTATGAATCCTTGGAGAGCCACAGAATTATTTAGGGTAGACCAATAACGATTATCAATTTAATACTATTCCTACCGTGACCGGTCAAAAACCCGATCTTTGAAACAACTTATATTTCTTAATATAGAATGAAGAAAGTAACCAATTTAATAATAAAAAATGTAGTTTCTTTTACCTAGAAATAGATAACGTATATTTTAATATTTAACCCTTTAACATTTAAGTTAAGTGACTGTAGAATAATGTTGTATGTAGAAAATTCTGAACGAAATCCAAGAAACGCTCATTTGACCGGTCTGTGGTAGGAATAGTGTTAAATATCCCGAACATTGTAAAAGTCTGAGAAAAATTTGTTCAACCCACATGGCGTAGCAAACAAATTTTTGTACCGCGGTGTAGTGAACATTTCAATGTCCTGCAACTTTTATTGGACAAACTTACAGCTAAGCCTGCAGTCTTGGAGTCTCAAATCGTTAATGGTTCACCCAGTGTTTTAAAAGTCTTACCCTTCAAAATCGTACCGTTTTAACGTTCGTTATCGTGTTAAAACGAATTTAATTTCACCGCGAACAATAAAGCCCCACCTACACCCGTGGTACTGCCTTTGTGGATCGTTCTGGGAGAACGTCGCGATGGCAAAAATCTGCCGGCACATTCTCCCAGGAATAACAGTGCATTATCCTGCCCCGGCGAAGGGGCGGGGGGAGGTGGGTCGGGAAAAGAGCAACACAGAGAAGAAGTAAAGTTCACTCAGGATCGTGTCACTTACCGCGCTCTCATCTCGGAAAGAAGGACGCCCGACGTCGACGTCGAGAATGAGGACGAGGGACAGATCACACGCGATTTGGCTTCTCTTTCGCTGAATCTCCCGTCGCGTAGAGAGAGAGAGAGGCAAGTTCGTGGGGGCGGGAAATGGGCTTTGTGCGGGACGCAAATGGCGAGAGGAGTAAAAAGGAATAATTTCAAATGGAGCCCGCATGAGACACACGCGTCCGAGGATCCTTCAACCGACGTCCACACGCGTACAACGCGATACACCGGACGACGTCGTCGACGACGACAACGAAGCTCGTCGCTTCTGCCGCCCCCCGTCTCTTTCCAGGGTTCGCCGCGAAGCACCGTTTTGCATTAAATCCGGCGGTACGTGTGTAATCGCGAAACCAGGAGCGGCGAAAAAGGGAGATGGCACCCCGTGGAGGGTCTCTGACGTGTCCTTTTTGCTTTCCAGAAGTCGACGACGGCTCGCGAGCGAGGACCTCGAAATGCTTCGAGAATCGTTTCAAAGAGATCGACGTTACAAAGGCGGCTTGTATGACTCTTTGTTTTCGCGATATAATTTGAGTCGGTGCGTTTCGAGGGGGCCGGAAGGGGGTTGAGAATTACGCGCCGGGGATACGGTCAGGATTAAATCAATAACGTTGTTTGTACGCGCTGTTGACCATACGGGTGTTAGGAAAATAACGGAGTTATTTTCGCGCCGCGAGTACGGAGTTATTTGAATTGGTATCTATTACATCGTAACTCGACGGGTTGTAGTTAAATGTTTCTAATAAGATTTTCAATAAAATAGAAAACAAACGGGAAACTCGTCAAATTCAAGACAGTACGACCCAACGATGTAAACTCGTCTCACATGTTCCAAGATTTAGGGGTTTTCAAAATAAAATTTCTCGCGAGATAACGAACGAACAAATAATTCCTCAAATCCTCCAAATCGGTGTTTTCGCAAAATGAACCCCGCATTCCTGAAATCACGATCTACTCCTTCCGAATCGCGAGTTTCAGCGCTAGATCGACGCAAGCGTAATGGCGAACGCGAAAGATAAAGAGGGCAGACACACTGACTCGGCGAAGATACGTTCGCTTATAAGTGTTTTTAAAAATAAAATTTCCATGACATACCAAACGAATAATTCCTAAAATCTTAAAAAATCAGAGTATTCGCAAACCGAACCCCGTGTACCTGAAATCACGATCTGATAGCGAATTTCAACGCTGCATCCACGAAAGTGTAAACGGGGGACGCGAAAGGTAAAGAGAGCGGACACGTTAATGCGTCGAAGATGTATTCGCGTATCATTGCTTTCTTTAAAAATAAAAATCCGAACGACATAACAAACGAATAATTCCTAAAATCACCAAAACCGCAGTATTCGCAAACCGAACCCCGTATACCCGAAATCACGATCTAATCGTCTCGAATATCGAATTTCGACGCTGGATCGACGGAAGCGTAACCGCGAGCGCGAGAGAAAGGTAAAGAGAGCGAACACGCTGACGCGTCGAAGATACGTACGCGGGTATTCAAATTCGAAAGCGAAAAATGTCTCGCGTGCCCCGCCGGCGCTTGGAAGTCGTCTTTTCGTAATGCCGGGTCTGATATGCATCTACGTGCCTGCCAGGGGCAGAGCCACCCCGGCTTATTAATATTAAACAGCGCCACTTTCGCCCAGACGGCTTTGCTATTGTCGATCGGGCGTCGTTACGCCCGGCACGGTTGCCTCGGTCTTAACTTACCCGTTCGTCGGGGGCGGGGGGACACTTTTAAATAGCGGAACAAGCAATCCAGAAGTGAAGGGATTGTTCCCCGATCCCGATGGATACTTCATCCCCTTTCTCGCTCACGGCCGAAGGCCCGGCCACTCGTTCGTTCCCTCGATTCGGGCCGCGAAATTTTTATCGACGGAAGGCAGCAGGCATCAAAGAGTTCGGAGAATGACGGAGAAAGTGTCCCTTTGGCAGACGTCGCTCCTCCATTAAGAGGAGTTCGCGTTCGAGGCGCCGACAAACGCGTCGCGCGTCGCGGTAAAGGGAACCCGGGTCTCTCTGAAAACAATTGTTTCGTTCTCGATTACCGGCAGATTCGCCCGGGAAACGGATTCTCGAGCGACGGGGTAAATCAAGATTCGCTTTTGGTAAGGACGCCTCGCGCGTACACTTTGGTTTGAAGGGATTTTTAAGATTTTTAGACTCTCCGATGGACCAGAAGAGCGGAGAACGTTGTACCGCGAAACGCGTCGGACGTTTGTAGGGGGAGGCACGATTTTCTTGACGGTGTCCGAGCATTGCTGTACGCAACTACTTCCCTCCGCGACAAACGTGTATTATTTAGATATTTAGCACATCGATACCTGCTAATTTAACTGTTTTATTTCGCCGGATGTTCAAGATTTTACGACGACCGGGGGTGAAAAAAATTCACTCGCGTCGCGGAAACGATTTACTTATTTAAAAATTTTGCAACTCCGTACGATCAAAGATTCATGCCCCGACACTATTTCCCCAACTTTCAACTTCACGGTTATCAAGATTCACCCTTCCCGTTATCAACCGGCCAACGTATCCGCGCACCGAAAGAGACTATTCGTAAAATATTAATCCGCGGGCAACCATGGCAGGCGGTCGTAGCGAGTGCATTAAGGGTGGTTCCTTTTAGCCGGTAACCAACGATTGATCGAGCAATTATCGGCCAGGGGGTTGGACGGAGGAGGGTGGTTGGGGGGGGGTGGGTGGACTTATTGGCACAATTTCTTTTATCTTCCCGATCCCAGGTGCATCCACGTACCAAGGAAAGCCTCACTTCCGGAGAAATGGAAGGAGACAATCGAGACAATGACGAGGGAGGGGAGGGGGGAGGGGGCTGATGGGGAACCAGGGGGTAGGGGGTCGGAGAAAGAGACGGAACGACGGGAAAGGACGAAGGAGAACGAGAGAAAGAGGAACCTTCGGTAAGCTCGAAGGAAAGGAGAGTAACCGTGGGTTGGGGGGGTGGAGGGGAGGGGGTGTAGAACGCGAGCGAGAGAGAAGAAACAATGAACGGGGGAGTTATCTGTAATGGAATAAGTTGGCAACAATGGCGCATTGTTTGGTCGGGACGTTCGCATCGTCCCTGTTGACGGACATTATCGCCGGACGTTGCGTTTCCGGCGCACAGGAACGTCCTCGTCCCGTCAGAAGACGTGTCAGCCCCCACCCTCCACCACCCCCTCGGCCGCCCCCCCGGTGATTCGCGGAATGTATGCCACACGCGAAGCTGCCTACGACGCCGGCAGAAAGCCATCCATTCAAATTCGCGAGCGTCCTATCGAACTATTGCGTGCCGCGAATAGAAACGCGGCCGCAGCCGCGGCGTGTGCGCTCGATGCATTTTGCGGGGGGGAGGGAGGGAGGGGTGGGTGCACAACCACCACCACGTTGCATCCCCTTAACGGCGGATACGTAACTGTCGCTCGAGTTCTCCTTACAGCGAACGCGATTGTCGAATAATAACGTTAACCGTGCATTGGGGAAACACGTTGAGCTATAGTTCGATCGGCGATCGAGCTTTGCGATCGATAAATCTGAAAATTAAAATTCCAATTTACTTCAACTTCAGGGCAGGGTGCACTGCGACGTGAAATTCAGAATTTTTAACACGCTCCCAGCGACGTCGGGGAATGAGAGAATCGAACGAGAGGCAGTCGGAATCGTAACGTCTGAAATCGTTGGCGGATGAGTAACGCGACGGTGAGAATAGGGGGAGTGGGTGTTGTGTTTCGGGGAATTCATCCCTTAACGCGGTAATACCACAAACAGACACGCCGAGGATTAAGACGGCAAACCCCCCCCTTTTGCCTTGCAATCTTTACTTAGCAGTTCGCCTTCGGTGTGTACGACGGTAGGGGGGGGGGGGGGGGGTAAAACCCTCTTTAGAGACCGTTTCGACCCGTTCGTGGGATTTGCCCGGGTCTTACCTGTGATTACGAACTGCCTTAAGGTACACGCGCGCGAGAAATCAAGCTTGCCCAATTGTCTCTCTCTCTTCGATCCCCCTTATCGCTCCCCCTCCCCCTGGCCCTTCCAGATCGTCGTTATTTCTACCGCTCGAAATTCGCGAGGCTCGTCCGCACGAGAATGAAAAAAAAAAATAAGAATAAAGAAAATTCTACCGAGGTTGAATTCATCCTCGCGGAAAGCCAGCGCTCGGGAATTTTACGAACCGCCGGCGAGACTTTCGAGGCGGAAATGACAAAAAATGAGCTGCATAGAATTATTTTTAAATTACGTTCTCCCCTTGCCCCCCCCCCCCCTCCCCCCTCCCCCATGACATGTAACTCGCCGACTCGACTCTCCGTTCGCGCGGCAAATGAGGGCAAAACGGAGCGACGCACTCCTCCGTCACTGATAACCGAAACAAAAGGCCTCGTACTCGGCGAGTGTCACGAAAAAAAGAAGGAGATAGATTGTCCCTACCGAGAAGTACAAACCACCGCCCCCTAAAATTATCTTAAAGACCCGACAAATGCATTTTGAGCTAACTGCGAGGGAACGTCGCGATTCGCGTGGATCGCATTCCTCGACCCAAATTGCTACGTAAAACGAAAAAAGAACGCCGGCGAATCGGCTGTATCCCCGTATCGTTGTCGAGCCATTCTCTCTCCCTCTCTCTCTCTCTCTCTCTCATTCAATCTCTCCTTCGCTCCCCTCCTCTTCCAACCGCAGATAGGCAGAAATGAATGGTGAAATTACGCTCCTGAAACAGTTCGCAACCTGTCGCCGATCCAACGGTGGATGCGCCCCGACTACAAACAATGCGCTTTAGGATGTCGCGTGACGAGGACGGATAGTGCGGTGAGAGAAAGACATCCGGCTGGAGCACCTTCTCCCTTTTTCACTCTCTCTCTCTCTCTTTCTCATCGGCGCGCGGCATTACCGCTTACGTAGGTGCAAAGCGGATTATAAAGAAGTTAAAAGTATTAAAATCACGATGTATTTTAGCCCGGTGCTCGTCGAGTTGTATTCTTGACGGGAGAAACACGGAGTGTAAAGTGAGAGAGCGAGAGGTACGCGGAAGAGGGGACGAGAGAGACGGGGAACGCGGAAGATAAAAAATCGCGAGGGTTGAGGAGCGAAGGACGAGGAAAGCGAAGTCTAGAGTGGCGTGGAATAAAGAGACGAAGAAGGAGGGAAAAACAGATGGGAGGAGGGGGGGCGGGAGGTGGGCGAAGAGGGAGGGAGAGAAAGAGACGCCAAAGAGACCGAAAAAAAAGATGGAGGAACACGAGGGGGGAGGGGGAGAGAGAGAGGATACGGAGTGTATAAGTGCTCCGACTGCAGAGACGAGAGATGAAAGGCGCAGCGCGCTCGAGGACACAGATACATTTGCTAGCGAGGATACTGAAAAATAATGAAAAAAAGAGGAGAGAGAGAGAGAGAGAGGCAAAGAGAACGGGCGGAGAACCGGGCGCGGAGGCTGCGACGCGCAGTCCTCTAGAATTTTCCGTTCTCTGGAGAAATCTTTTCGTTTCGCGTGGCACGTTATCCTGGAAATTTGCCGCCACGCGATCCGTCACGCGTTATCGATTAGACGTTAATCATTAACGCGTCGCAATTTGTTCGTCCTCTAAAATTGTTGATCCTCGTGTATCACCGGCGTAAATCAATTACACTCGTCGCCGCGAAAGACAGCTATGTCTTTCTTACGCGTATTACTCCCTTCCTTTCCTTCTGTGTTTCTTCTTTTTTTTTGACGCTTCGAACGTGTGGGAGAATTTTCTTTCGCGACAATGGAAAGAACGACGCGCAATCGTTTGCTCCTGCAACGTTTAGATACAATTTTCAGTTCATCCGACGGAGGAGAATTAAAGAACAGAGGATTATTCCTCCGGGGGTGCAAAAGGAGGAGAAGGAAGGGAAGCCGGAGGGTGGTTGCAGAAGAACGGGGTGGAATTAAGCATCTCGCCTGAAGAGACTTCAAGTCACTTCAGCATCGCTCCCTTCCCTCCTTCGGGTACGACAAGGATTAAAATCTGCCTGCTATAGCGTCCCATCCACCCCTCGCTCTGCCAATATTAAACGGATGTTTCGATACCTCGATGCCGATCGGTCCAAGTTTTTAAATATTTCGTCGTCGATCAACTTCTTGGACCACGTCGATTCGCTTGCCCTGTTTCACAAATGAGCGCTTCGAATTGGAATATCGTTACGTCGAAATTTGAATGAACGCGTCGATGAAAATCGTTCGACGTTTAATATTTCTGATTTATCACAAATTTTTCTAATTTTGTTGTTAGGTAAGTTTTTGGAGTCACGGTTCTCGTAGCATTATTTTAACCTTTGTAGCATCGAGCAACGATATATGTTTGTTAGCAGCACTCGTAAAAAGTGCTAACGATGATATAATTAGCGTATGCAATGGCGTTTGACTATTCGCATCGAGAGAAAAGCCTCAACATAAATTGGAAATTCGTAAGGAAATAATGGCTCGCGATCGGCGAAAGTAGAAGCTTCGCTCTTTAAAATGAGCCTAGACAGAATGCTCTAAAACTTTTTATCACAAATTTACAAGATCTGAAATATCTTTAATTTTGTTTTAGCATTCATCAACTTGGCTCGGTATTTCTCGGTTAGGTACAACTTCTTCGGTCGGCACTAACAAGGGTTAAAAATGAGAATATTGTATTTAAGCACGACATGTAGCGGGGTGAATTTGTAAATTAAAGGGAAGACACTCTCAAAATATATTCCCGATCGTCGATAGTTATTCTTCCCAGCGTCTTTTGATAAAAGTTCACACTCAGTATTGTTAACCGTACCGATAATGTACTATTGTTAATACCCATGAGAATTCCGGAAACGTCTCTATCACGATTGAAACTAGTACTACTGATTACATGCAATTCGTGTTCCGTCGTCGGGGTGCCAAGATACCGTGATCGCATTACAACAACCCTCGAGCGATGGTATCATCCCCCGTTACGAGAGTGGTTAACCACGGTACATTGAAAATGTCGCCGATCCCGAAAAATACTGTCCGCTAAGAGAAATACAAATTCGAACTACGCATTTGTACGGCAGGGCTGTACTCGAATAAATTAAGGATTCCAAGATTTTCTCTTTTTCTAAAACTTTGTCGGAATATATCGGTCCACGTTGTGACTAAAAGTTGATAACCGTTGCAGTTTTATATTAGTTTTCCATACATAGGAGATAAAAACAGAATTTACATTTCTGTTAAATTTTTGATCCCAAGATTGTCCCCGGAACGTTTCCAAAATATATCGATCCGCGGTTGTGACAGAAAGTGGGTAACCAGTGATAATTTGTATCCAATTTTTCTTTTATACGGGGGGATGAAAAGTGAATTTAATTTTCTGATCCATTTTTGGTGAACTCTATTTGAAGACTTTGAAGCCAGAGAGAATTGGAATTAATCGGAAAAAATGCAAAAATGAATCATTCCATTCGATCCCGAAATGCCAAACGAAATTTGTTCAATTTCGTTGATAAACCGACCACTGAAATAATTTCCCAGAAAAATCGAGTTCTCTCTGTATTTCTCCCATATAAAACGCGTAAAAATAAAATTCCAGGTCGCATCGATTTTTGTCGCAAACCGAGATCGACGTATCTCGAAAGAGATCCCGGAGCCAATACCATTAGGGCTCGTGCACAACGTCTACCCAAGGAGGCGCGTAAGGTCAAAGTGCGGCGGGCGAGTTATGGGGATGTAGTTCTAGGGTGGATGTGCTATGGGATCACCATAAGGTGGGATATTTCGTGAGGCCATATCCGTGCCACATGCGCATAGGATGCTCGTTCTCCCGCGGGAATTTCGGGATCACCCGTTATGTCCTAGAATACCGGCCGAACACCGACGAACGACTGGAAAATAATTTCCAGTTCTCACCCCTCGTGGGGAAAATGACCAGAGACGAGAAACATATATGTTCTTCTCGTCTTTGCTTTCAACACTTTTCACCGCCACCGCGATAAACTGGTCGCGTATACTTCACCGGTAATTAACTTTGTCATTATAGAATGATTACATGGTTATGTTAATAATTACATCATTTTTCATATCTAGCGTGATATCTTTTTGATTCTTACGATTGGGGATTCTGGAAATTGACTATGAAACTTACTTTATCGGCTGATCTGTTTTGTTCGGCAATTATAATATTCCTCGTGATATTTAAATATAATATAGTCATGTATCAGTTATTTGCAATTATGTAGGTACATTCAAAATTTGATTTGGTTGCCAAGTATGCACTTCATGGCAGAAATGTCTAAACACGAAAAGTACACGCGATCGGCCATGTAAAATAATTTAAATATACGCAATTATAAATAATTACTCGTACAATGGATACGGGGACATTTTTCGCGCGTTAGCTCGAGTTTAATTTCCTGTTGCCAAACGCGTCCTTCTGGTGGAACCATTGTGACATATTTATGACACTTTCCTTCGAGTTGGATACCAAGCGAATTTGTAGGGCGGAGCAACAGGAATTCGAAGCTGGCAAAAACAGAAGATGGCAAGGCGAAGGATTTGAGAACATCCCAAAAAGAATCAAACGAGATTCCGTCGTCTAGAAATCATATATCTTCTGACCCTACGTAACCTGTCTGGCTATGACGATTTCGAAAACTCCTCTCCCGCCGTACATTAATATTTCAGCGCGCTATTACAGTTTCGTCGAAAATCCATCAGGTGAATCATCCAGATAAAAAATTACAGATTAAGTCCTATCAAATACAGAAATATTCAATTTCCAACCATCTGAGTACAGTAAATTATTTCCTTACTGCCTGAAAGAAAATTGGTTCTTAATGTTATTATTAATTAATCGTTCTAACGTTAACTGACGTAACATTTCAAAATAAAGAAATTTAAAAAAATTAACTACATTGGTTAAAACACTCGATCGATTCGATTCTTTTTGCGAACTGAAACTACGATCCTCCTAAAATTACTCCCCACGTGAAATGGGAAGGAAGGGGGGGTTGAAAATCGAATGATATCGAATCACGAGGAGCGCGCTTTCGAAAATGTAGAAACACACGGTGACTAAACGTTTATAGGCACTTAGGGCAACTTTTCCTCGCGCAACGCTATATGAATAAGTGATAAAGCGGCGAGGAGCAGGAGAGGGATGGAGTGGCGGGGGAGGGGGGGGGGGGGGAGGTCCGTAGTATAAATTCCAGGAGGTTGTCCTTCCCTGGCTCTCCCAAGGGTGCACCATACCCTCAAACCGCCGGCATAAGGGTTATATTTGATAGATACGGCCGGGCTAAGTGCTTATCGTATTTCGTTTAGATGCCGCTACGCTTAAACCCACGATCTTTGTGAACACACCTTAAAAGCCTCGAGTTTAAACGTCTACTTTGAGAGTGCGACCGAATTGGAGGCCCGCCAGGACCAACGAAATTTCGGCCGAACAGAAATGTGTTAGCGGAACGGCTCCTTCGTCGTTCCGGTAAATTATTAAAAAATTTTTGTTCGCCAAAGCGTCGCGGCGGGAGGAACCTCGAGCGGTGGGAAGATCGAAATAATTTATAAACGATACGGATGGCCGTGTAATGTTTAAATAATCCTCCAGCCGTTTCGCGAAATTGCGAAGACCGAGAGAGCGGTTTTTTGGGGATATCGGGGAAAAGTTTTCATTCCGGGAAACGTTTCTTCCATCGCGAGCGTCGAGATGTTTCTGCCGTAGATTCGTCGCGATGATTGATAAGGCAATCAAAGTTTCGCCACTGAGAATGGTTCCGGGAGGGAGGGGGATTTCGTTCGTTTCGCGAGGCTAACGACCCATTAAACACCCCACGAGTGAGCCAACCCTCTCGGTGATACACGACGTTACCCGCTTCATTAATAATCGATAAGCTCTTTGGACCATTACGCAAATCGAACGACGATAATTGATAGAATTCATTCGCGGATTTCTGCGTGCGCCCGGGTCAAAGAGAATTCGAATGTTCTTCTTTCCAGGTAATCGGTCCTCGGGCGTACCTGCAATTGCCGTAAGCAATTATAATATTTTAGGTTTCGATAAAGACGGACGATTGATTTAGTGATAATTTAAATTATCGCAATGCAAATCGCAAATCGTGCTATAGATACCACGCATGTACGTCAAGCGGGTGAATAAAAAGAATTGTAATTTTAACAAAAGCAAAAAATCTCGCTATGTCGGAAGTAAAATGCAAATGTTTACTCCTCCACTCTGTATACGGTGGTAGTTATATCATGCTTTGTGAATTACGTTGCAATAATTTGTATTATCGTCAAATCAAACGCTCCTCTTAACGTTATCAGAAACAAAAAATCTCACTATTTCGGAATGAAAATTAAAATTTCGTTCTTCCTCCACTTTGTGTACGGTGATAGTTATATCATGCTTTGCGATTTGTACAGCAATAATTTTTATTATCACGAAATCTAAAGTTCTTCTTAATTTGATCGAAAAACGGAAAATCTCGCTATATCGGGAAAAAATGGTAATAAACTACACGAAGGTATACGCGTTATCGGGTTATCGGTGACCCAACCGCGGTGCGGGTCTCCTTCGACCCGAGGATGGGCCACCAGGGTTAAATAACAAAGATCAACCAACGATCTTATCGTCGATGTACAAAACACCGAACGTTACGACGGACGACACATTAATATTAATTCCCACCGAGGGACTCGCCATGACATTGAAACCTGCGCGTATTCGATCCGATCGTAAAAATTCTTCGCCACCTCCCGCCCTCGACTACCCACACCCCCCCTCCCCGTTCCTGATCCGAAGAATCCTCAAGACCGGCCCGACGAAGAAAGGGGAAAAAAAATAAAAATCCGGCGACAAAACGGCGGCCTACCAGCGACCAGTAGCTCGCAAATCTGTCGAGGATTTCGATTTGACGTTCGCGCCGAACGGAGAAGAAAGGAACCATAGAACGAAACGAGTGGCAGACGAAGACCCTGGGATAAAGAGTCGGGAGTAGGCTTACCCGGGTGTTCGAGATCGAAGGCACCTTATAGTACGCCTTTTCGACGGTCGTAGGAAGGCCTTAAGGGATAAGGCCTCTCTCTCTCTCTCTCTCCCGCCCCCAAACCCCCCGCCCCCGCCCTGCACACCCTTCAGTCGCGCTTCCGTTTCTTTCGTGGGTAAGAGGAGGCCGCGAGGAGAAGTGAAAGAAAGAGGGAAAAGGAGAGGGGTACGTAAAGGTACGTTAGTTTCGAGTCCTTCTTACGGCCCACTGGGGGCTGCATTAAAATGCCTCGAATTGTTTACTGCTCACCACCGCGAGCAGCTCGCCGTAATATCCACTGTAAACTACGGCTGGATAAAACCTACCCCCCACCCCCCCCCCCAAACAGCCCATCCTCTTAACCCACCGACAACCCCTCCGTTCGGTCGTCCCACAGCTTCTTCCACTGGTTCCTTCCAGTTTGCGACCGACCCACGCGAGACATTGGACCGCGGAATTATTTATAAAATTAGGGGGAACGCTTATACGCGATTGGGGGTGGAGAGGTGTTTCCGTGTAAGGAGAGCAATTCTTTCGGCCAAGTTCATTCTCTCCCTCTCGCTCTCTCATCCTCCCTCTCCCCCCCCCCCCACTATCACTATCTATTTATCTATCTATATATCTATCGCTGTCTCCTCTCTGAGAGACACAGGAAGTAAGACTATAAGATGGGGCCCCGATCATAGTCGCGTTGGCTATTTTTGGCATGGCTCCCGAGGAGCAACGAATTCGGCTCCTTCGTAGTGCCATTTTCTTCGTTAATCGAAGCGGAAGGACCGCGCGGAGTAATTGCGGAATGGGTCGTGACCGAGTTCCGAGTATAAATGGCTCCGCGAAATGGGAATCGCGGAGGATAAGTCGTCGACGTAACGGAGTTTATTGGGTAACGTATCGACGGGTTTATAAGGGCAAAACGAACGGAATAAGAGTCTCAACGCGATATCGATCACATCTGCTACCGAAGTCAGGAGTAAAAGATGATTTATGTCGACGAGCCTGTATTAAAGTCTAATTACAACCGAAAAAAGAGCTGGCGGAAATTAATCCTCTGTTTGACGTACGGTAGTAACCGGGGGTACGTTCGCGATACTGCGAAATTCTTCCGGATGCTTTCACAGAAGTGTCAAATAAATTTTGTCGAGCTTTACGTCGCAAGAAACTTTCTCGAAGAAACGCGAGAGACTCTTCTTTCCCGTCATATTTTGTATTTGGCGAACAGAGTTAATAAATCGTTTCACGTAAGTTTCAAAAGTTCGATATTCGATAATTTCATGATTTTACGTACTTCAGTCGAATCTCCGAAATTCCATAAATAAAACAAGAAGATTAATAAAAATTCCTTTGACCAAGAATCTTTCGTGCGTCTTTCTCTTCACGAACGCTGTGAAAAAAAAATCCTACTAGAACGAATTGAACCGAGTATCTCTTACGATTTCCCGAATCGAGTGTTCTTTGAATTTTTCGAAACCGAAAACAAAAAAATACGTTTTCTCCTGAAAACCAACAACGCGTAGCGATAAAGAACAGTGAAACCGTTGCTCGCGTATATCGAATGCCGTTTTATTCGTCAACGCTGCCAATGCATCGGGTTTACACGAGAAATGAGTAACGGCGAAATAATGCGTTACTTTGATTTCTTTGTAACGTCGCGCAACGCACCCACGTGCGTGTGTTGAGCAGTAGATCGATACCTGTTCATTCCACGCATGTAAACACCGGCTCGCGTTCTGCAACGGGCCAACGGCCGTTTTGTTAAACTCGAGGCCGAACTTTTGTCGTAAACTATACGCTTTATGCGCGGATAGAGAGAAAGCGCGGCACGCATCTGTGCGGGACGATTAGGCGGTACAGGGTTGAAAACGGAGAGAGGGACGAGGAGTACGGTGAGAGAGAAAGGAGAGAATGGAACGAACGCGGGAGAGAATGAGCGAGAACGTGAGAGGGAGAGGGGAGAAGCGGAGGGAACCGCGAGGAAGAGAGAGAGAGAGAGAGAGGGATGGAAGAGAAAGAGGAAACGAAGAGGGGTGGACCGGGGGTTGGTTTCAATTAGGAGGCAGTAACTCTCCCGGGCATTGTTCATTTCACTCTAGATTTGTATTCCCCGTTTGTTTGTTCCCTTCGCATTTGCGTTAACCTGAGCAAAAAGCGAGCCGCCATGCGTGTGTACGCAATCAACCGGAGCGAAAAGGACCAGATGATCCTGATCTCGCCGTGAAATTATTTTCCGCTGCTCGGTGATCCAGGATCATTTTCCCTACCCTCGATCGGCGTTCCGATCGATCTATCCGAAAGGTACCGAAGCTGTTGTTCAAATCAAAAAGATCGTAGTATGAACGCCCGCCGTAATAAGAATTCATGATGGTAGTTATTTGTTCGATTCATTAACATTTTAATTTTAATTTAACGATTAAAGTCAGGCCGTATAACAACAATGTTAAAATCCAAGGAATTAAATATATATTAACGACGGCCCCATAGAAGATAGCTAAGAAAACTTGGTTGAAAATATATTTAAACAAAGTAATTGTATCTGATCATCGAACGAGTTAACGGCGAATTTTACTTCCTTTTCCGGGAATTTTGACGCGTAATCGTCAGACCGCCGAGAACGAAACGAAATCCATGTGACAACGCGAAACCGCAGACAGGAAATGAAAAGCTGTTTATCCGCGCGGGCTCGAGATAAAAAATTCTTAACCACTCTAGACGCGCAACTTCCGGGTGCAGGGATAGAAATAAATTGGGATACCAGCCGTGCGAAACGTTTTAAGACGATTAGCCCATATTTGCCGTGCGTAGAATATTAACCTTTTTAGTGCCGACAGAAAAAGTTGTATCTAATTATAAGTAAAAAAATACCGATTCAAGTTGATACACGCTACGCAATTGAATTAAAGAACTTTGAACTGTCGTGACTTTATGACAAAACGTTTTAGAGCATTCTATCGAGGTTCATTTTAAAGCGTGGAGCATCTACTTTCGCCTGCCGCAAATCATTTTTTGTTCCAAATTTTCCAATTTATTTTTAGACAAAATTATCTCGCGATGCTAGTAGTAATCGCATGTGCAACGATATATCGTCGTCGGCAAATTTCGCGAGTATTGCTAACAACGTTATATCGTTATTCGGCACTATAACGGTTAATAGTATGTAGCTAAGAACTAGCGACGTTCACGGTCAAGTTGCAAGAAAATTTATCAAATTTTTGACAAGTTAAAGTTCTGCAAAGTATTAACAAAATACGTGATCAAAATAAACTCCAATTATTCATAACGATATATCATTGTGCGGCGCTATAATAGTTAACGAGGCAGCGTGCATAAAGCCAGAGCGTAAATCGTTTTCGAGTTATACGTAATTCGTCCGGATAAGTACGTATTCGTTATTTACTCGCTCGTCCACGGCGCGCGAGCTCACGCTCGCGGAAACTAATGTAGAAACTTATACCCTACTTTATGCGTTTATAGTAGACGCCTTAGGTTTGGATATTTCCTCGGGAGGGTTGCGAAGCCTCGTAACGAAATTCCCGCTCTAACTTCGTTCGCCTCTCCCCTCCATCCCCCACCCCCTATCCCTGTATCCGCGCCCACCCTATCCGACCCATTCAACTTGTAAGAAGTTTCGCTTACGTCCGTATGCCGAAATAAACTGAATTTCAACCAGTCACTATATTTCTGACTCCAACTGTAACCTGCCTCCTCTTTGCTTTTAATCTCGCGATTATTTTAACCTTTAATTAGGTATGTAGACCGCTCGCTGAGAGGGTAAGGAAATGTTGTAATGTACGCCAGAGCATAAATGTTAATTAGTATTGTTATCTGGATTTAATATTAATCAGATTGACGTTATTGCTCGTTTAGCGTGACTGAGGTACATGATACGATAATGTTATTTTAGTTTATTGGCTTTTTATATTTATCTCGCGTGCCTATCGGTACTCCTCGTTTCTACGTAGAACGAGATAGATAAATGAACATGCCTCCGCGCTGCAGGTAACCACGCGTACTTAATCAAAAGTTAATTGAAGAATCAACGCGGATATTTGAATGGGAATACTTAAATATATTCGTTGTTTAAAACTTATGGAAAGTTCCTCGGGTAAAATTTAATTGATACTAATGAAAAATATTTTCCATACGGCCAGAAAGAACGCGAATATTTAAGTGTTGCCATTTAATTGCCACGCCCTGTATATATATTTCTTTTTAATCAAACGCGTCGCTCGATTCGCGAATCGCGAGCGAAAAACGTATCGCGCCAGGAAATAACGCGAAGGAAGCAGCGCGCAGTATTTTTAATTCGTGCAATAGAAACTCGATATCGATCGCTCGAGAAACAATCGACGCCCGATTGGAATTTGTTACGCGGAACGTCAACAGAAGCAGTTTAACCGGCACGTCGCGACGTAAATCGATTGCGCCAACATTATCACCGATGACGTACGAATTACTGCGTGCGAGGAAACGAGGTTGCTCGTTCGACGATCGTACCAGTAAATACAATACGAGGTAAATGCGCGGAGACGCACCGAAAAATCGAAATAATTATTAACGTTCAACCGAGTCGTTTAAACTTTCCGATCCGTACGTTCAGCTGTCACACCGCTTTACGTTTCGTCGCGACAAACATTTTCTTCGCGATCGTTTTCCTGTTGGTAAATTTATTCAAAAGGGAACTGGAAGTTTAACACTGTTTTAAATACTTACGAACGTTATTCAAATGAATTTGAAGTATGTTTTATCACGACGTTTTCGGTTAATAAAATAAGGTTGCCATTATATTTTTACTAAAAAGATAGAATCATCGTTTTTCGATACTTTCAAATACAGAAATTTTAACCTACTTTTGGAGAATAACCATCTTTGAGTACACGGTTTTCCTTCAAATAACCAACAGTATTACTACATATTTCTACAACGGTAAATGAAACTTCTCTCATCTATGAGCGATGACTCCAATATCGCGTTGACCTACTCTTTCAATTTCAAGTTATCAAATTAATTGCGAATACCCTGAAAACTAATAGAGAACTTTTCGCAACCGATTTCCCGTTAGTAAATTAATTCAAAGGGAACCGTAAAATAAAAAAAAGCGTTTTTCAATATTTAATACGAGACAACTCGAACACCGTGATACTTTTCTGGGAAGAAATCAAAAAGCCGCTTTGAATTGCCATGGTAATTAACATTTTCAATTACAAAAATTCCAGTTTACTCCTTTTGGAGAGTCATGGACATCCTTCAAATAATCAACACAATTACTACCTCTACAACGGTAAATAGAACTTCTCTCATTTATCAGCAACAACTCGCGTTAACTCGTCCCTTCGATTTCGACTTATTAAATTAATTAAAAATATCCTGAAAACTGATCATTGAGTATTCCTCCAAAGGAACGATACAGCTCCCACATTCTCGACGACAAACGCAAACCCCGCGACTCCAACGTCGAATTAACCCACTCGAATTTCCCCTTCCTAAATATCACCATACCAGCGATTATTCTCGAAACGCCATCCTAAATATCGAATAACACCGGGCGAAGAAAGCGAAAGCATTACGCGGGAAAGAATCAATCCCCATCATCGGCACACGCTAAGGAAAGTCGAGATTACTCCTCGTTCTGCTTCTCCGCTTCGGTTGCTCTCTCTCCCTCCCTCTCTCTCTCTTTCTCTCTCGCTCTCTCCCAACCCTCCACCGTGCTTCCTTTGCATCGAAACGCGAAGTTATCAAGGCTAATTTTCCGCCTTTGTCGCATCCCTCGGTGGCCACCAGCCGGTTCGTTACTCGTGTCTAGCCACCACTGTTTTTAATAACCTAATGGCTCTTACGCGGTACATTATGTCGGTACCATCCCTCCCTCTATCTACCGAACCACCACCCACCCACCCCCCCCCCTCCCTCATCCTAACCCCACCCACGGTACAGCGGTCTTTACTGCTTTTTCGTGCCTCCGCTCTTTTATTCGCGATTTTCGTTGAAATGACAAAAATATCCGGCCCTTCTCCAGCTACTTGCTTGCTTGCTCGCGGCATGCAAAACTCTTGTCTGAGCAAAAAAAAAGGAAGAAAAAAGGGTGAAAAGAACGTGTGGATGTGGAAGGAACGAGAGGTAGAGGGTAGAGATTGGGGGGGAAGGGGGTGGGAGGGGGTGAAAAGGGGAGAGAAACCGAGTGCTTTTCCTCGGAACTGAACAGAAAATCTTTTACGGCTTCCACCCCTTGTACTCGTTCGAACGATCGGTCGAGGAAGAAACGATCACTTAACTCTTCATTCTTTGCGTTTTTATCGAGAGGAAATTCACCGTGCTCCTTGTTTTTTTGCGCTGAAAAGCTACGCGGGGGATGAAAGCGGCCGTATCTTTTGGTGTAATTAGCGCTGAGAGGGTATGGAAACTCGTCATTGAGACGCTCGAATCGATAATTTTACTTTACACCCCCGTTATCTCGCGGGGCTTCGCGGTGCAATGTTTTTTTTTTAAGCGTTTCCACGCTGGATATTCACGCAACTTAATCGACGCCCATTAACGCATTGAACGCCGATCTCCATCGGCGTAGATGATACGATATTTGATTCGAATTCGATTCGAATCTTTTTAAGGAGCATTCGCTCGGCCCTGTAGTTTATGAATCCTCTCATATCGAAATGTTAAGGAATGATTGAAATTACAATCTTCTGATTGTCTCGTTTTGAAGGTTCCCGCCATCTATTGCGTTCGATGACAAATTTAGTTAAACACGATATTTATTTTGATAAAAATCTTTTTTCTTATTCTGACTTTTAACGTCGCTACTACGGAATTGCGTTCGGTGGAACCTATGTAACGTAACGTAATAAAATAAACGATTATAATTCAGATTTGGGTCAAAGACTGTCCTTTTTATCTGCGCACCTGTATTTTTTTACCGCATACTTCTCACAAGCATACAATCTCAACACTCTCTCCCTAAACGTATCGCATCGCTATAACAGAGGACCCGAATTATTCTTTCCACCAATCCTGGCACCGGAAACTGTAAACGCGGACCCTCCGCAGCATCGATCGATACAAAAAATTGACATTCGCTAAGCTCGGCTAGCGGGATGTAGATTCGCAAGGAGATCCAGCGATGTGAAATGTCGGGGAATCATCGCCAGAATTATTTCTATTCAGAATCTTCTGGGCTGGATAACTATACGCTCCTTCGCTTTGAAATAGCCCTCCCCGTTCGTTTGAAATTACTCGCCCTATTTTCCTTTGTCTTGTCTCACATTTTGCGGCTCGACGTTTTCCTCGCACGTAACTCATCAGCCTGCTTCTATAGGGCGCTAATTTAGTAACTCCAATGCCACGGACTTTTCATTCAACCTCATCCCCATCGGAAAGTTACCCTCGTGAAATTTAATAACGAATACGTCGCGCGATGACGCGAATGATGAAAAATGTCAAAATTATTCGCAACGCTGAGAGTTATTTTATTATCGTTCAATTTTACGAACGATACTCGTGGCACTCGAAATTGTCATTTCAACGCATCGATGATCGAATTCAAGGATTGAAAAGTCGAACCTCGAACGTCGCGGGGCGGGGGAGGGGGGGTTCCTGCGATTTCTTGACAAAACTTGGGATATTTGTAGTCCGATAACGTTTCGTTAATTTCGTTACACCGATATCTGTATTTAACAAAAATATATAGTGACTCTTACAATTACTAAGCTATTTTAACACGGTAAAGCGTATTTTCATTGCGAATGTTAAAGCAATTATAAATGAAATGGTCAAAAATACCATAGAACCACGAATACGAGGGAAGATGAAGATTAAGAAATAGTCAGATCTCATTGGTCACGAGAATGGGAAGCGATAGTTGAGATCTCGATTTCCCGATTTCTTAGCCTCTCGATGTCTCAATTAAAGAATTTATTACAATAGACAAAAAGGGCAGCTCGTGCGAAAAAACGTTTTTAAAACAGGGGATCGTGTTCCGCCTAAGTGCTACTAATCCGACCGAAAGTCGAACGCGCGACGACCCCCCTTTTAATAGGGGGAGTGGGCTGATTACGATTCAGGTAGTAGGGCCGGTGATATTTCACCTCTTTTCGAGGCTTTACGATCGGACGTTTTTAATTTCCCTCGCGCGGACGTAGAAAGACCGGGCGAAATGCAAATTGTGACAATGAAAATTATGCGCGGGGCGCGAAATTAATGTCTTCCCCGAGATCGGGGACTTAATAGGTCGTTATGTACTTTCTGTCACATACATATACGCGTGCACGGAGACAGTTGAACGAGCGGATTTATTAAGTGACGAACGCTCGCGCCCGGTAAATTGAATTTCACCTGTCGGCCAACATAAACCCCCGGCGGATCTCGCTTTAAAGGTGGAGCGATCCAGACAATCGGGGCCCATCTTTAATCGGATGGACCGTCGAGTCGCGTTTCTGATTTGCGTAGCCCTCGTCGTCGTCTCGCGTTTCCACGTAACCGCGAATGCCGAGAGGAAGCGCGGAAACGCGTTTTCGAGAAACGCCAAAGAATCGACGCACATTTCCCGCGTGGACGGAGGCGGCGACAAGCCCGCGGTAAGTGAATCCGATCTACTTCCTGACCAAGTTACGAAGTATACCCAACTCTTTTTTTCTTTTGCACGAATTTGAAGTTACATGGTTCAAAAACGTCTTCCTTTTTAGAAAAATTCAGTGTCTTATAATTATGTACGTGATCATGAGCAGTCGAGTAAAAATTGCAGTGTTTTAGTACCAATGTGTCAAATACATTCACGTTTTTACCACACTTCAAAAATTAGGCAGCACGGCGCACTGTTATAATGTAGTAGTTACTGGTTAACACCAGTAATCTCTTTTTACATTGAATTTCTGAGGAACGTGTCTACAATGTAAGAAAAGAGTTGGCTGTACCAGAAAAGTGGATGAAAACGTAGCTATAGTTCATAATTAACCTTTTTAGCGCCGACCGACAAAGGTGTACCTAAAATTCAATATTCAATCAAATGGTGCACGCTACTCAACAGAATTAAAGATCTTTGGGATCTCGTAACTTTATATGACAAAAAGTTTTAGATTATTCTGTCGCGGCTCGTTTTAAAACGTGGGGCTTCTACTTTCGCCCACCACGAGCCCTTTTTTCTTACGTATTTCCAATTTATTTTGAGACAGAGTAATCGCACGTGCAACGATATATCCTCGTTGGGACTTTTTCCGAGTGTTGCTAAGAACGATAGGTACATCGTTGTTTAGTACTACAAGAGTTAATAGTATGTAGTAACAAACTGACGGCGTTTACGGTCAAGTTGTAAGGAAATTTACCAAATCTTGAAGCCATTAAAATTCTGCAATATCTAACCAAAATACAAAACGCGTCACCAATGATCTCTAATTATTTATAAAAAGAATAAGTCGACGTTTCGATGCGAGTTATCCTCCCATCTTCGGGCCATTAATCTCAAATTAAAATATGGTGACGTTACAAATTTATTATAAAAAATGGAACATGGTGAGAAAATCCAACCGAATCGAACTCGCATCAGTCCCCGACGCGATAACGATTTTTACTCTCTACGCGAGCGAGATAGACCGTTGCCCGCTGTATGGGAAAGACAGAACTGTCCAACTCCTTACCCGTTCAATCGAACCATCCCCTGGAATTGTTTATCCAAACAAAATATAAAATACTTCCTTGGATCGTTCCGGGAATCACCGCCCGGGTGATCAATCGAAATAATTGGAACCCCGGTAGAAGGAAAGAAAGATCGAAAGAAATTTCGACGGGAATCAGTGGACGACGGTAAGTAAATTCTCCGGGACGGACAATCATCGAAGAAAAATCGTGACGGTAGCGACGGGCAAAGGCGGGAAAGGGATCTCTGTCCAGAGTGATGGACAACTTGAAGAGCATCCCTTGTACGGACAAGACGTGACCGACATGGTAAACTCCGGTCGACAGACATTTTATTTTCTCCCCCTACCGCGTTTTAATATCTCGAGCATTAATTTCTTTTTCGCGAGGAACATACTCGCTCTCTCTCTCTCTCCCATCCCAGCTTTCCTCCGCGTCTCTCCTCTCGTCGTCTCTCTCTCCTCAGCGATTCGTCCTTACGCCGGATGACAAAATGACAAAGGGGTGGTCGCCCCGGGCCAGCGATATTACCGTTTCCGTTTCGGAACTATGCGAACTGTCTACACCCCTCTCTGCCCGCGTATTACGGCCGAAAACGTCTCGTGATTGATTATGCTCGCCGTACTTTTGGCTCCTACCACCCTCCGCGGTGCGCGATTGATGGAGAGAGAGACTGCGAAAGGAACCGCTACCTCGGAAACGATCGAGATGTCGTTAGTACGTCTTTCAGGGACAAAAGGGGGCGGTCTCGGAGTTTCGGGGGGGAAATGCCGTGGAATGCGGCATAGAAAATTTTACGCCGGAGTTGTTATAACTATGGATATAGACGGGGCGGATGTTCGTTAAAGTAGGTGGGAGTCGGTTAGGTTCGTGGTGATAAGAGATTCCGGTTAATTTTACCTTAAAAAAATTTCTCTGTGTGTGAAAATGAATATAGATAAGTTTAGCGCGATAAGGGTGAAGAATCTCGTAGCTTTCGCGCGATATTAATCTTGGAAAAAATTACTCGAGGAAATTCCAATAAATGTCATCATTGTAGAATCGTTTAAAACATTCGCTTGAAACCGAAAATAAATAGAAATAACAGAAATGCTGATGAATTTCGATACCTCAAAATGGTTTGAAAAATTCACAAGGAATCGGAAATAAAAAAAGATATATCTCGAGTTTATAAAAACGAACATTCTCGTGACATAAATCTCATCCTATTCTCAGAAATTCTGGTTAATTTCGTGATCCCAGGAGGTTGGTAAGAAATTCATATGAAATTGAAAATATGTATAAATAAACTTTTCATCGGGCGAAAGGGAGGAAATTTGTCTTTTCCGTAAGATAAAGGACGAGAATTTTTTTTAAACGATCCTGCGCGACGTAAATTTATTGGAACTTCCAAGTATAACGATTTTTTTCAGTCTCTCTCGTGTCTCGAATAATACGCCGAATCGAGCGTTAAAAAATACTCTCCGCGACACGCGTATCGAACTTAACAGCTGTAACCCGGAATAAATGGCCAAGGGGATATAACCGAGTCCGTGATCGAACGTTACGCAGGAATATACGCCTCGCATGATGCAAATGGAAGCGGTGGATTTACATAACATTCAACAAGTGATCACGGAGGAATACCAAGTTACAGCTATCGAGTTACTCCAGCCGCGAACGATGAATACAATTAACTACCCAGGGACACGTGAAAAACATCCCCACCACCCCCATTCCCGGCAGTGCCATCTCCGTGACGACACAATAAACCCTAAAATCCCAAAAATGCTCGTCCGACAAACGATCCTCAAAGCCAGCGCAAAATTACACGAAGGCAGACTGACCCGGACTTCCGCCGGACTTCATCAAGCCCCCCAAGAGAAGGGACGAACAGAGACGGAGAAATAAAAGCAGAACCTGGCGGACGAGAAGGAGAGAGGGAACAAGATAGAGAGACAGAGAGAGAGAGAGCACAGAGGGGTGAGAAAAGCAGCAGCCGCAGACACGAGAGGTCGAGGGTGAAAAAGAAGACGGCGAGTGTTTATTTAGTTAAATGCCGCGTGTAATTGGGTGTAAGACTTTTTTTGTTCGGCGGTCCTGCGGCGGTCGTTCTTACGAAAAAGGGCCAACCACCCCCGTGGGTAGGGGCGGGAAGCGAGCGAGCGAGCGAGCCCCCCCCCCCTTCTTCTTCGCCCTAGCGTTTCCACGGTCGAGCTTTTCCACCCCTTTTTCCCGCGTGCTGGCAGCCACCTGATGGCTGGCGCGCACAAGGGCCCGCCGGGAATGAGATGCAGATTGCCAGAGGCCACTTCAGCCCGCTAGAGGGAGTGAATTTTTAATAACACCGCGCGCTGCCCGTATCCGCGGCCCCGCGCGGAGAACGTTTTCTATGTAGAATATCCCATTGTCTTGCGCCGCGTCGTACGCGCTACGGAAAAAGGACGATGCGTAACGGAAGAACCGCGCCACCCGGTATTATTATAGGAGGAGAATTGTCAGCGACAGGACGTGGCGCGGAGTCTGCGAGAAATGTCGCCCCCCCCCTCCCCCTTCCCTTCCCCTCCCCTCTCATGTACCTTCCTCCTGACACCAGTTTTATTTTTTTGCGAACGTTAAAACTTACTCTCGCCCTGGATGCCGCGAGGGGGTGCGGTGGAAGGTAGTTTAACGGCTGTTAGGGGAGGAAATGAATTTTCGTGGACCGCGGAATTCTTATTGCGGTCCGTCCGGGATTTTATCTTTCTTTTTCGAGTTTCGCGATTGGAGGCTCGTAGAGGTGGTCGATATTATTTTTATCGGAACCAGGGCGATGATTCTGGATAACGTTAATGTTCGGCACTTGTCGTTGAGTCCCGAACAAAAGAGAGGAGGATGGTCTGGTCGTTATCAAACGAAGAAACGAATTTTTTTGAAATCCGAAATTGTTGCGAGACTTTATATGAATTTTATATGGGACTTTATGGAGATACCTGTAGTCGATAAAATGCGTGGAATGAATTTTTATCGTTTCGAAATTTTGATAGTGCTCCGTTGGAATTTTTATGGAATTTATATTTGAAAAATTTCATCGGGGACTACTGAAATTAATTTCACAGGTAAGGGATGATTCTGACGAACGATCGTCGGGGGTCGGCGAGGGGGATAAGAGTGCAGCGTTAAACAGGTTTCTGGAGAACGTTCTGAAAGCTCGGAACGAATTGAAGTGGATAGATCAGGTTGCGCGTAACGTTGATCAAGGGAACGCCTGGAGGAAGTGAGTCTGATTAATTCATTTCGGGACAGTCTCACTCTGCTCGACGAATAAAACGTCGAATAATCCCCCGACGATTACCTCTCTAATTCTGCCGGACAATTTTACGTTAAGGTCACCGTACTCGGAATCCTTATATTTAGAAGAAACCCCATCGCGAGTCGGCATCGATTATGGAAATAAATTGCGTGACAAAAGAGGCTTCGGACAGAATTACGAAACGGCGTGGCTGGGGCAGAGGAAAAAATACGAGGACGACAATTCCCAGGATTTACCTCGGAGAACGTATTTGGACAACGACATCTTGTTCAGGAGAGACGCGGATCGCGTTGATCTAGATAATCTCGATTCATCGCGGAACAGGTTCGAGAATCCGATCAAATAAATTTTTTAACGGTCCGAGTATACTTTGAACCATCGACGACCGAACGGCGCAGATATAAACGCGACGCATTAAAATACAACGATTGCGAGGATATTTTTGAAAAGAATGATTTCAATTTATCGAATGTTCTCACAATTATTTTATTCCGTGTGTAACGTTTAAGGGATAACGCCAGATACGTTTATCATTGATTATTTTGTATCGTTATTACGAAGATATTCTGCGATTAAAACTTTGAATTTCAAAGGTATGAAACTTTGCAAGATATACATACATACATATACGAGTGAGTTAAATCATCGACGGTTTAATTAGAATCAATAACATAAAAGAATGATTGGCGTTATTATCTGGTCGTCAGAAAATACAAATTCGCGAACCATTGTTTGTATGTGATTCTATTATTTCTATTCTATTATTCTGTTCTATTGATTGTATGTAATTTGTTCGCGAATTTATACGTTGTGACGACCAGATAATAACGCCAATCATTCTTTTATGTTATTGAAACTTTGCAAGAGGTTACATAAAATAAAATAACCTGATTTGTTAAATAATTAATCGGGCGTATCGAGCTAACGTGAAGCGCGTTTTTTGACACCATCATCCTGCACCCAAAGTTTCTAAAAATGTATCCATCCGACAGGACTCGGCCGGACAGAGGTTAATCGCTCAAATTTCGCGATAACTTCGATAAATCTCGTGAAATTAAAAAGCGCTCCTGTTCTCCAGGGTGAGCGGAAAGGAAATTCATTCCCCTCTCGAGCGAAGGTTAGATAGACCTGTCTACGAAAAAGGAACGATGGACGATCGAGGACTGAAAGATTGGACCGTAGCCGAGGATCTCCGTTCTTCGAGCGATTGCTTGAATTCCAATAAGAACCTCGAGCCCGAGGAGGATAAACGAGAGGATCGATGGATCCGCGCTTACGAAGCTACTCAAAAACCTCGCGCCGGTATCGATTTTTAATCCCGATATTACGAGCGACGTAAATATTATAGAAATCGGGAAGGGGACGAAAAACGATTCGACTTTATTCGAACTATTCGCGAAAAGAAAACAACTGGATATCGAGTCTCCGTTCGTTAGCCGGCGCAAATAATTCGATTCCATTGGAAGGATCGGAGTTCGGGGCGAGAGAGAAGAAGAAGAAGAAAAAGAAAGAGGTGCCGCTGTCGTTCGAGTCTCTGAAAGAAACGGTACTGGAGTTGAAGAAAAGTTTAACGGGGGGCGAGAAGAAATTTCACGGAAATGCAAAGAATCTGGACACTCGGAGGGATAAGGATAACGACGGATACGCTGACGTTGGGGAGGATTCCAGGGAAGAGAAGAATCGGAGGAAGAGCAAACACAGGCGGAGCGAAGAATTTGGTAAAAATACGTTTTTCGTTTAATTAGAGCAGCGTTTCTCAACCTCTCTGACCTCACGGCACCCTAATCCCAACCTATATTTAGCCGTGGCACACTTCACACCTACATATATATATTTTTTATCGATATTGGGCTTTTATCCGTGATCTTTATTTTTATTATCAAAATTTTACGTAAAATGTTTATTATTAATAATAATAACATTTCGCGGCACACCGGTTGGGAAACGTTGAATTAAAATCATTGTTGCGGAAAAAAGCGATTGTAGATATTATATTTTTACTAGAATTCCTTTACCGAAATTACCATATTAATATTATCATAACGTTTCATTTATTCCCTAGCATCATAAATATAAACAAAAAAAGAACTAACTTGGAGTTCTCGATTCTGTATTCTTCCCACATTAATGAATAATTATTTTATCTTTAATCATAAATAATCGTGAAGGAAAACGCTTCGAAATCTCCCTCGTTCCCGCAGACTCCAATTGGTGGAGTGACTCGCGGCCAGAGTCGAAGTCGCTCGACGTACGAAAATCCATGGGGCATCCCGAGGATCGACGATCGATAGACGATCCAGAGAATCTTTGGAGAACCAAACGTACCGAAGTAAATATCGATCGCGAGAAAGGTATACCCAAGCTCTTCTACAGAGCGGGGTTTGGTGCAGCGTACCCTGAAGAGAAATCCCTCGAACAACCGCACGATCGTGAAAGACGCAGCGAGGGAAGTTCCGCGGTAGCGAAAAGCAACTCAAACGAACCAGACGCAGGAACAAAGGCGAAAAACGACGATACACCCGCAGACCGCGCGACGATCTCAAAGGAGACCGATAGCAATGATCTACGCGATCCTGACAAAAAGGACTCCTCGCCGTGCGATGATCCGCGCGGAAGAAATATCGCCGCGCAGAGGAGCGGCGTAGCAAGCGACGCCGAGGAGGGAGTTTTGAAAAAGATCTCCGACATTCGCGACGAAGGAAGCGCGAAGGAGAGTGGGAGTAACGATCGATCGGATCTATCGTCGAAGGATTCGCGGAAGAGCGAGTCGAACGGCGAACGGTCGACGAAGAGCGAAGGAAAAGCGAGGGATCTCGAGGGAAATTCTTTGCGGACCTTGGGATTCCCGGGGAATGAATTGCAGGCTGGCTCTGCCAAAACCTCCGCTGGTGGGGGCGGTTGGAAGGCGGGGGCGGAGGGGGAGGAGGAGGAGGAGGCCGCTGAGGCAGGGATTCAAAAAACGGAGGAGAAGGAAGGAAACGTCGGCTCGAGCCAGGGAGAGCAGGTGATCAAAGTCTTTGAACCTCAAGGGCATCTGTATCAAAACAGTGGGAGCACAAAGGAAGTGGAAAGAATCGAGGCGGATGGGGAGAAGCGCGGAAAATTGTCTCGGCAACTGGCGGAGGAGAAAAGGGCTAAAGAAGAACCGAGAGATATTAATATTCTCGTCGAGTCGGAAAATAAAAACATGATCAAATTCAGCAACGGTGGTATCGACGAGAGGGCTGCCGGTAAGGATACCAGACCACTGACGGTGAACACGTTCGACGTGAAGAAGAAATTAATATTGGAGAAAGAGGAGGGACCAGGTAAATCCGTCTCCACGTTTCTCGACGTGAAAATCGCGAAGGCGCGAGTAGGCTCGTCCATGGGAAACCTCGGGAAAACGACGGGCGACGACGGGGCGAGGGATAAATTGCGATCGGAGAATCGCCGGGATATATTGAATCTCGAGATAAATAAACGTAACGAAGAATTAGATCGCGATACGTCGGGGCTCGCGAGAGACTTGGAACAAAGGAACGGCAATGAAGAACGACTCGAGAACACGGCGGTGTTCGACAAAGGGTTGTCACCAAGGGTTGACAATGGAAGATCCCGGAACTGGTACGAAGATGTAGCAAACATCGATCAAAGTGCATCGGGAAACTACAACGACGATAGAGAAGACAATGGGAAGGGTAGATTTAAAGACGACGCGATATTGTTTCGCGAGGAGGGGAAAAAATTCAACTCCGTCGAGGATCTTCCCGATGCGAGGGAAAAGCGGGATTTAACGACGGAAAATAGAAAATCGAACGAGGATTACGGTCGTAGGAAACTACTCGAATACGCCGAGTACTCGAACGGCGAGGCGGAGGACGTTGATCAAAGTTACGGTGATAAAGAGGAGGGGGACGAACGGGATCAAGATCGAAATGGTAAATCGATGAGCGATTAAATTATATTTGTCGGGGAATAAAAACTATTTATGTTAACTTGTAGGGAACGTTGACCGATCGAAAGTGGATCGCGAGGAAAGATCGCCGAACGCCCAGAAGGGGGATCCGGTGAAAGCGAGAGTGAATATCCTGATACAGCAGAAATTAGCGAGGAAGAATAAGAAAACTGGAGATAGCATGAGAATGAGACGCGAACCGACGAATATTATCGAGTATTACGATTACGACAGCGATGCTGAGCAACGAGATCAGGATGCGCCGTTTGTAAACAGCGAACAGCAAAGGGATAAAAATAATCGTGATCAGAGTTCTACTGATACGAGGATAAAAAGTGGTAATCGAGTGTCTGATTTTTTATAATTATTCATGATGATTAAAAAAGAATTGGAAAATTCTGTCGACTGTATCCAGAAATTAGCGAAATCAAAATCTTTATTACCGCGTCGATCCCCGTGTCACCCATATTTCAGTGACACGCGTCACGCAGTAATAACTTAATATTAGAATTAATATTAACAAAATTATATTCCATAACTATAACACAGGGATTATCATATCACACAAATATTGGTTAATTAAGTGATCATAGAATTCTTTTTAGCTAATTATTAACATCCACGTAAACCTACAAATATGCATAAACTAATTTTGAGCAGTTTCAACGGATTGATCTCACACTCACATTCGGGTGACACGTACGACGGGATAATAATCTTAATATTAATATCAATTAAATTAACATTCTATAACCATATCGCAGAGACTTTCGTATCACCCGAATATCGGTTAATTAAAAGATCACACAATTCTTTTTAGCGCATTATTACAATCCGCGTAAATACACATAAATATACATAAACAAATTTTGTTGCAGCCTCAACGTGTTGATCTCCGCGTCACCAGTATTCAGGTGACACGCGTGGTTCTTTAACCCCTTCGTTACCCTGGACGAGGTATCACGCGACCCGTTACATCCCGGTTTACGCTTTTGACGAGATATCTCGCTCTCCGGTAATAGACGATTAAAGCTTTTGACGATAATCTGTCCTCCTAGCACCAATATTTTGACATTCTAGCCGAAATATTTTTTGATTTGCCTTCCAATGGAAGTGGATGTTTTTTACTACACGTTCTTCCTCGATCATTATGTGGCGTGCAATGTTTTTCTAAAAAACCACGAATGATGTCTTCTTTCATTCGTAATTAACTTTTATTTTCTTCGTGGAGGCATTTCCACACCACGAGAGAATTACGGATTGCTATACCTAATAAATGAAAAAAGTACTTCTTGCACCACGTTATGCTCTTGTAGGAATGAAAATAACGGCGGCGTAGTTTTCAGATTCTTTAAATGTTTAAGAGTGTGTTTCCCGGAATGATTGGCATGAGTATGACGAGTGATGCGTGTGCGGTGTGCGGATGTTAATGTTTATTGAATGTCGATAAGGGTGTGATTGAGACGTACGCCTTAAAACAAAGATTACCGGGAAGTATCGGTGCCCGTGTCATAAGGCGGCACGTGGCAAGAGTGTGTGAATGCGTGTGACGAATACATGTGTGAATGTGTGGTAAGTGCGGATGCATAAAGGCTCGTGAGGACCACGAGTCGGGGCCTTTTTCGTTTGGATTCGAGTGTCGTCGCGCAACAGTGAGCGAATGAAGTCCGTGAATAACTAAGTTAAATGTAGGGACACGTATATTCTTTTAAATTAAAATAAAGAACTTTATCGTTATTAAAAACCACCTCCCTACACTCTTACGTAAGGAAGAACATCCTTCGAGGATTTGATCTACGCCACCCATGTACTGGTTATATCAAATATATCCGTCTAGAATGTCAAAATATTGGTGCTAGGAAGCCATATAGTCGTCAAAAGCGTAAATCTGGAAGTAACGGGTCGCGAGACATCTCGTCCAGAGTAACGAAGGGGTTAATAACCTTAATATCGTATCAATAAAATGAATATGCGTAAGTACAATACGACAACCACGTGTCACCTAAATACAGCTGACGCGACGACCAACGCGTCAAAGAATGGGGGCAAAGCATATAATGTTTCTAATCGCGACAGAGCATCGTGGCGACCCTAAAACTTGCGTGCCGGCCGTGAAGAAGAAGAACGAGCACGAGGAAGTTATACTGAGAGACGAGAAGGAGAAGGAGAGGCTGAAGAACAAAGAGCCGAAAGAGGAATTCATCGTCGACCTCGGTCAACCGAGGAACAAGAACGTGACCGGGAAGAACGGGAAGCCGTCCAACTCGTCAAGGTCATCGTCGAAGGTCAAATTGTACGGGGAGGAAGAATTATCGGGGGACCGGCAGCCGGGGAGGTTAGATCAAGGTGAAGACAACGTGAACAGCGTTAATCGCGGGAGGTCAGCGGTAAATTCTCGATCGGTGATAGTAAAATTTCAACGATGGCACTGACCCGAGTGATCCTAAGGTAGATAATTCTCCTTGACCGACGAAACGATAAAGAAAGAAACGTTCGACAGGTTAGGTGAACAGGTTGGGGAGAAGAGTTTATCGAGGGGTGAAAAATACTCGAACGGTGGTGGGAGAGAGACGATACTCGAGAAGCCCGTGGAATATATTCTAAACCTGCGTAAGAGTTTCGAGCCCGAAGCTGTCGATGATTTTTTCGATGATATACAACCTATCGGTGGAAGGTAAGTAATTTTTATTATCGTTTGCCCTGAATATTGTTTATACTTCTCCCGTAAATATAAGGGGAAAGTAATTTGGCCTACCGGTGGAATGCGGATTATTTGTTGTATAAAGAAATGCATACAATTTTATAAAATATTTATATTGGAAATTGTGTACTTAGGGAGGATTTTAAATAAGTATAGAAATCCGATTATATTTTACCTTACTTACGGTAAAAGCCAAGATTGCATACAAAATTAATTATTTGTATATACAATATATATATATATACGTATATCGTTGGCAGGAATGAAAAAAATATTGATAACATCGAACCGCTGTGCGACGAGTTAAAGAAATTTGATGAATGGAGCGACGACGAATTAAAAAGCAAATCTCCACTTAAAGGGGATCACGGAACGTATAGCGATGCGGATGATAAATTCGGAATAATAAGGACGAATTCCGAGACGTTCAAAGATCAAGATGACTCTTTAAAGAAAACGATGCTAGTCGAATCACCAATGTCCGGTAAACGTTATTAGTATTTCCCTCCAGTGGATTCGGTGATACGCGTATAATCACGATCAAACGCATCGTTCAGATTCCAGCCCGAGTTTGCCGCAGCTTTTGCTCTTTTACAATGGATCGGGAAAATCGGAAATTGGGGAAAATGCTGTTCTCGTTCTGACCGCGGATCAAGCAGGAGTTCCCGATGCAAATAACGCTTCGAAAAATAATTATGTCGCGCTTAAAAGCACGGATGATTTGTTCAAAGGTGGAATCGATCAAAATTTGGACAAAACGATCGTCGATTGGAAAGCGCAGAAGGTAAATGGTAGATTTAATTGTTGGAATACGAATTGTTTGTTTCATTGAATTCGTAGATCCTTCCGAATCCTTCGCGGGATAATCCGGAAAAGGATACAACAAAATTGTCGTCGATGCAACGGAAACATATTGTTCACATGGATCCATGTTCTTCCTGTGAAAATCGTAAACCTTGTCGATCTCATTCTCCGAGTCAACAAAGTGAATATATTGATTATGAGAAACAGGCGGCTATTGGTTCGAACGATTTTCAAGAATCTTTCGTGGAACCTTTGGATTTTGTGGATGATTTTGACAAAGATATAAGAGTGAGAATCAGCAGGGGATTGAAGACCGTCGAGGATATGAATTTGAAATCTCCGAATAATGAAAGTGCGAACGTTTTGGCTAATGCAACGAATCTTGCAAATTCGAAGTGTGCAAATGCATCGCGCGGATCTGAATTGCCTGACAATAAATCGGGAACGTCTTTAAATTCGGACATGGGGAAAGAAGAGACTTCTGGAAATCTTGAAAAATCATTTAAAGGGAAGAATTTTAGGGTGAGGAGAGAAATCGCTTTTCCTTATCGATCCTTTAACGAGTATACAAATCGAAATCAGCCCGAAGATAGAATTGATTATTATCGATATCTAACAAATGACAGAACGATGAACACTGTGGACGATCGTTTTCAATATCCAAATTCATATGAAAATATGGATCGTAGTAACGATAGATCTCCAGATCCGGATTGGCGCGACGATCCTGAATACGACTTTTCTCCGGCCAGTAAACACGATCCTGGGAATTATAGAAAAACGATAAGAAGCACTAACGAGCGAAAAAGGCGGAAACACGGAAGAAAGAAAAAGCACTTTGGACGGACCAGGAAGCAAAGTAAAAAAGGCCACGCGAGTTCTTCCAAATATTCTCCTTCCAAGAACTTTCGGAAAAGAAGACATCACAAACATTCGAAATCGAAGGACAAGAGTGAGAATCTAAGAAAGCAGAAAAAACACGTGTCGAAGCAACATTCGAATATGAAAAAAAATCACGTCGCTGACAACGAGGAAAAAATTCGGGAAGCGCATCGTGAAAAATCAAAATACGGACCCTCCATAAACGAGAGGAGAGCGTTCCACGCAAATGGGGAAGAAGACGAAAGCGTGAGTCATAACGATAGATATAAACAATTCGATAAACGATAAATCCGATGGCGGATAACGTAATTTAAATTCAAAAAAAGGACCGACAACAATTTTTTAGATAACCAAGCATAACGACGATTCCCAGAGAAGGAAAATCACGTTGCTCTTAACGGCTGACAACATAGAAGACGAATCCCAAATAAATTCGGCTCTTCACGGTGAACTCGCTGGGAAGATCATCGATCAAATCTTTGAACAGGTAACGCGTCTTCCATGTACCTTGGTCTAATCAAAATTCATAATTCCTCGTCGGAACTTCAAGGTACAAAAAAACGAAGATTTGAAAGTTTCCTTCGGTCCGGGACTTTATCAAAAACATAAACCCGAGGATGTGATAACGGCGGATAAAACGTATCATCGTTCCCTCAACGAAAACGAAGTTCGTCTCCCAACGCTTTTATAATTAATAATTTATTTAACTCTTAGCTGGTATCGTTAAAATGAATCACCGAGCTCTTTAATCCTTTTCCTAAAACGGCAAAACAGATGAAGCACACGGAAGAATTGATGAAGAAAGTTATGGAGCTTCTACATCAACTGATTTTCGAGGAAGTTCAAAGGAAAACTTGCGTCTCACTGTCGCCGGATATGACAGAATTTTTAGACTGGATGCTAGACGTCGATCGCCAAGACAATTTCTTGCAAGAAGTATTTTAATTTGATTAAAACTGCATTACATCACGATCTAATATATTCTACGTTAAAATTTTCTGTCTTTACGCTTTTTAAGAAATTCGCTCTTTTGTGTAAAAAAAATACTATGCAGAATTCCGAAAATATTTATATTAAAATATGATCAAAATCATATGCTATTGTCATAATATTGTAACCTCTATCTCAAGCTCGACAAATTTTGTTTCTTCCACTGTTAAATTTCATTCCAGACACCGACATTGCCATTGGTACTCGACAAGGACGCTCCGGATCATCGTCCACAGGACAGATTCCTATTCCACGGTTCCCCCGATCACGAACTGCAAGCCGATCTCGAGGAGTTGTATAAAAAAATACGCGTAATGAAAAGTCTAATAAAAGAATACAACGCACTGACGGAGACGGAGAAGATCAAAGTAGAGTCGGTCCACGATTACTTGGTAAACCCTGAATCCTGACAATCCAATCCCTACGATATAGATACTTCGGCTAGGATCCATCAATTTTTCCCATCTTTTCCCGCCGCTCAGGTCAAGCAACTAGATCTGTTAGTCGAATACCTCGAGGCGATGGAACAAGGCGAAAACAAAGAAAGATCGTTATCTCGTTTCGGAGCAGCTAAAGGAATAAACGGTGGCATTCTTCTGTATCAAGCTGCGACGAGCAACGCGACTAATGGAAATTATTCGACGGCGAGAGATACTTCTTCGCCGATAATCAATATGCCGAAACTCTTGAATCTGAGAAACGACAGTTTCGGCATCGGAGATGAACATCTTTTCCACAGTAAGTTCTAAAGTTGCTTGTAATCAAGAGCAGGGATTTAACTTGAGGTTTGAATTTTGATGACTTAGCATTGAATTCCAAATGTTATAAAAGAAACATCTAGATCGGTATAGCACTCGTGTAAAGTGTCGGAGCTTGCGTTGGAAAAATCTATGTTATGATAAAAAGAACTTTCTTCTTGCAAATCGCCAAACTTATAAAACCGTCATAGCAAAAAGACTACAATTAGCGACGTGATATCGAAAGAAAGTATCGATACATTTACTTGATATTTGTACCGAATACAAATATCGATATCAGTAAAATATTGAGGCGATGTTACTATATTATAATTTATATATTCCATCCATGGCCATAAGTTGGCACAACCGAACAATCACGATATTAATCAAATTGAAAAATTGATCCGATACCAGTACCTTTGTATCGATATAAGTAAAATAGCAATACCATGGTACAGATACTAGAAATACTTGTTTCGATAGAAAAGTGAAGGGCCTGGCCGAACAACGTGACAAGCGCCACTGCGCCCATTTACAGGAGAAGTGTTTATACCCCACTTCGCATTTTTCGTACGTTTCGGTTCAACTTCGCACGTAGCTCGTTGTTCTACTCGTTCCCTCATAATCAATGTACCTCGTAGATAATAGAACTGACCGGTTACCCTGTTTTCACCGACAAATCATTTGACCGACAATATTGATTCACCGATAGATTGAAATAACAGTTCCCAACAAGATTTTCAAGATTTTTATGTTAGTATTAGTGAGGTCGTGACGTCGGTCAAATGATTTGTCGGTTAAAACAGGATAACCCAGATAACCCACAACTGACAAGTGTCACGTTGTTCCACGAGTAAAACCTAAATTTAATTTACCCAAATCGAGCCCCAACCTATTCTAAAATGAAATTGTAATGCAATAGTCATCGAGTTCAATAAATTGTACCCGTGTCCACATGTTTCCGTGAAAATGAAAGCAGTTTTCCGAAATTGGCGCTTGTTTCGTTGTTCGGCCGAGCCCTTCAAGTATCAATACTTTACCAGTATCAGTAGTATCGCAGTGTCCCTAACCACGATAGCGTGTAGTGAAAAGAAATATCCAGACTCCTCTCCATAAATTCGCCTCACAAAATGTATTTTTGCTCTACAAGTAAAATTTCGATCTCAACTTTAAGTCTCTTCTCGCGAAGCCTGTCGGCATTCATATTTATCGCAACCACGCGCCTTTCAACGATTCTCGTACACTCATGGACCTCTGTATGCTTGTTAGATGGGCTTGATTCGCATCAGGGACGGCAGAGAAAGATTCGAAGTCTGGAGAAAAGCTCCGGGCATGGCGGGAAACGTAAAAAGGGCAAGGGGAAGCGTCGTAAGCACCATAAAAGTGGAAGTAATATTGATCGATCGTCGCGGTACAAGAACTCGGTGCATAAAGGTGCAATGTTACGACGCAAACGTGCATACGCGAACGACGATATTTGGGATCCATTCGATCCTGGATACGAAGGGTCATTAACTTACACCTTCGCGGATACGACGGGAGCAGATTCCAGGGAAAACAACGACGAGCTAATAAATGAGGAGAGACCACGAGAAAGAAATGGGGAAAAGTATGTTTTATCGGGGGTAGAGGAATAAAGGGCCGCAAAGTTTAACCTTTTCGTTACCCTGGGCGAGATATCTCGCGACCCGTTACTTCCCGATTAACGCTTTTGACGAGATATCTCGACACCCGTTACTTCTCGATTAACGCTTTTGACGATAATCTGGCTTCCTAGCACCAATATTTTGACAGTCTAGACGAATATATTTTATAACTAATTCTATTCGTACGGCTAACTGGAAGAAATAAATACAGTTTTTGTTAAATTCATGAAATTATTTTGATTTACTTTCTACGTGGTATAACTGGAAACATGGTGTTACGCATAAAGCGACATTACACTTCTGACAAAGATACCGTGTTTCTATACGTTTTCCGTTTTCTTTGCATGCGATGCAACCTTTTGTTGGGTATGTTTACATTGGCGTCTACCGTATTGCTACAAAACAAAATATTTCGCCTAGAATGTTAAAATATTAGTGCTAGGAAGCCAGAATATCGTTAAAAGCATTAATCGGCCATTACCGGGTAGGGAGATATCTCGTCAAAAGCGTTAGTCGGGAAGTAATGGGTCGCAAGATATGTTGTCCAGGGTAACGAAAGGGATAATTAAAATATTCACGTAGTTCGAAAAAAGAAAACTCAACGTGGAAGACACGTTTCGTTTCGAAATTTAGTAACGGTTACTCGCAACGTCACTGATATTTCGGTGACGGGAGAATCTCTGCACTGTAGTTATGGAATATTAATTTTATTAACATTAATATCAATGTTACTAATATTAAAAATTCACGTAGTTCCAAAAGAGAAAATGATTCACGATACGCGAAGAAATTGATGGACGGTAAGAGAGACGCGCCGGAGAGCGGATTTAATTTGCGATCCCTCGCAAATTCACGAGAAGAAAACGAATTCGAGGAAGATCACGAAAGTACGTGAGTTGGAAATACATTGTTTCTCGATAGATCGTCCGAATTATCGATCTCGGGACACTCGTTAAAAATTCTGTCTTTTCTAGGCAGGGATAAGGAGACACGAGAAACACTAGCTCAGCCAGATTCGTCGATCGTCGATGAAATCGAACCCGACGATCTACCTATAAAAGGTCAGAACCAAGTGGAAGACGAATTGATATTACTGAACAAGCGGCAAGCATGGAAAAAGGAAAACGAGGAACAGCTGGAAGAGGTTGCGTTTGGGAAAGATATGAGGAGGAAGCTAAAAGACAAGGAACTGTTCGAGTGGCTCACCGAATTGGATAAAAAGAAAGATACTCGGGAGTCTAGTGCGAGGGAACGAAGGAAAGATGTCAAAACGGAAAATGCTTCGACGGACGGAATCGAATCAAAAGACCGCCCGATGAAAATCGACGTCGCGTCGACGCACGAGACGACGGATAAATTTCATTCGAACAATTCTGACGCTAGCTGCCGAAACAGCGGTAACGACCCCTCGAGTGAGAACAAATTGAGAATGTTAGAAGAAAAGATAAATGTTTATTCGGATAATGAGCGCGATACGTCGCGCGCTCGCGAAGAAACGAGAACCGCGGTGCAAAAAGTTAATGCCGAAGAGATAGCGGCGGTGGACGAAGAAGTTGGCAAGTGCGCCGAGAACAAACTAGCCGCGATAAATTGCGAGGGAAAATTAAACGGTATTAAGAAGACAAGTCGATCCGAACGGAATATTCATTTAACGTACCCGGGAACGAAGGAACGGGAGACAGGTACCAGAATTGATTACGAGATGGAATTGCGAAATTTAAAAAACACTTTGTAACGCGTTCGCGGATTTTATCGCCGGGCGAATCGACTGCCGTTCGACGAGACGGACGGTTAAAGTTTCGCTGTAACGAATAAGAAACAACGAGGATCTGGAAGGATGTTGAACGCTCTTCCGGGTTGCTCGAAGCTTTTCCTTGACCCTGAAGGACCAAAACAAAAGTCACGCGTTGGGAGAGCAACAAAAGGAACAGAGGCGTAGATAAAATTGTTTACGCCCTATCCAATTTTTATCCTCCCCGAACTGTTAATTTTATAACCGTGTGGCTGTATAAAAAATACAAACGAAATACCGTGAGCGATATAATTTTTACGATTCTACAAAATTTATAAACAAACTTTATTAACGGCACGCGCCAATTTCATTCGTCGAACCGCGTAATATACAACGATACGTCGATTATTTATAACCGCGTAGGCGCATGAAAAATGTAACGCCGACGGTAAAACCAATTTTACACTCGCACGAAATTTATAAATAAACTTTATGAACGACATCCATGGCAATCAAATAATTATCAATATCCGGCCTCAATCGTCGCTCGTTGCAATATTGACGATTAAGCACCCTGCAATTTTCTGAACGAAACAATTACCCCGCCGTTAGACGCGAGCCGGCCAAATGTTTCCGCCTGGGTATCCAATAAATGTTCGTAACGCCTGTAAATAGAGCGATAATTAGAGCACACACGCGCACATTTGTACGGAGAATAATAGTATTTGCCGTACAATGGCGGGGGCCCCGGCGCAATATCGTAGGGAAAACCGTAGGTTGGCTGCGGCGGTTGTCAGCGCGCGTCTAAATAATTTCATCAGATACATCGATCGCCGATGAGCTTTATCGTAATTGACACATTCGCTCTATCTGGCCGACAGGCGAGCCTGCGAAACCTCGTAAATCGCCGCCCCTGTCGTACCGATGAACTCTCGGGGACGAGCCTCGCGTGTTTGCACGCGCGTACAACGCTCGCGCTAATCTACGTACGAAAACTGTCTAAAGCCCGCGGACGTTGTCGAACGACTGTTCGATCGCGGGGGGTGGGGAGGGCGAGGCAAAATTGAACGAGCCTGATTTACGCCGCGATTATTTGGGACTCGAGTTCGTTTCAACGATTCGAGAGAGACACGACCTGGGGGATACGTTTGGTCTCGAACTTTATGAACCATTGATCGCCGCGTCACTGATATTCGGGTGACGCGAGAGAGAGAGTTGTTATGAAATATTAATTTTGTTGATGTCATTAATAAGGTTATTGAGGCGTCACGCGTGTCGTCGGAACATGAGCGACGTGAAGATCAACGCGTCAAGGCTGTAATAAAATTTGTTTATGTATATTCATGTGTGTTTACGTAGATTTTGATACTGCGATAAAAAGATTTTGTATGATGTTTTAATTAACCGAGATTTGAGTGACACAAGAGTTCCTGTGATATCTTTATGGAATATTCATTTTGCCAATATTACTGTAAGGTTATTAACGCGCCACGCGTGATACTCGAATATGGGTGACGTGGAAATCAACGCGTTGAAGCTGTAACAATATTTGTTTATGTATATTTCTGCGCGTTTACGTGGATTCTAATACATGCCGTTAACAAGATTTCTATGATCTTTTAATTAACCAATATTTGAGTGATACGAGAGGCTTTGAGACAAAATTATGGAGTATATCAATTTGACTAATATTAATATTGAGGGTATTAAAGTGTCACGCGTATCACCCGAATATGGGCGAAGTGCAGATCAACTCGTTGAAGCTGTAATAAAATTTGTTTATGTATATTCATGTATGTTTACGTGGATTCCGATATTGCGATAAAAAGATTTTGTATGATTTTTTAATTAACCGTTGTTCGAGTGATACGAGAGTCCCTGTGATATATTTACGGAATATTCATATTGCGAATTTTAATATAACGGTATTAACGCGCCACGCGTGGTACTCGAATATGGGTGACGTGAAAATCAACGCGTTGAAGCTGCAACAATATTTATTTATATATATTTATGCCTGTTTACGTGGATTCTAATACTGCGTTAACAAGAATTCTATGATCTTTTAATTAACCAATATTTGGGTGATACAGGAGTCTCTGTGACAAGATTATGGAGTACAGTAATTTGACTAATATTAATATTGAGGTTATTAACGCGTCGCGCGTGTCATACGATTGACGTGGAGAGGCACATTACGTTTTTATGTATGGAATATCGATTAAAGTAACAGAAGAGTTGGTAAGTTATCAATGTTATTTATGATCCGCGAACTATTATCCTCTATGAAAAATGGCTAAAAAATTACAGGAATTAATATTGTTTTCTCAACTCGAGTTTAAGCGGTGTGAGAGGAAGAGAGTTAAAACAATGAGAGCAATTTTTGATATCGTAAGTAGCTTTTTGACTAAATAGAACTCGAAGGCACTGGAAAGTTTCCAGTGGAAACGGACAAATTCCTGCGATTTCATCTCGTGCTTCTTTAACATTGACACCGGTGGTGAGGGTTCGTCTCCACCATACCCGAGATACGTTTATCCGGTAAATTCTCGGTCCCCGGTGAGGTAGGCCTACAATTCCCTCCCCTCTACGAATCTCACCCTCTATATAAGACCATGAAGTCATGCGGAAGCCGTGCATTAGGCCAATCGCGGGCCACCGAGTCAGGTGTCAGGACAAAAAGAAGAGAAGCGGCAGCAGTTACTCGAAATGAATATTTCCATTGTTTTTAAAGTTGGCGCACGTCGAGATTGTGAGAAGTGACTTTTCTTCGGTGCCATTCCCATCGCGAATGAATTATACGTTCATACTCGAAGTAGAACATGTGCGCCGATCGATTCTCTTCGAAGGTTTCCCCGTACCGACGGCAAAAGAAATGATTCGCATAGGCGATGGCGATTTCGAATTGTCGGGAGTATCATTGAATTGTGCGCGTTTTTGACGATGGGCCGCGAAAAAGTTTGCATAATTAATCGAGCTGAGAGCGAGGATAATGAGAAACGAGAACCAATCGCGAAATAAGAAAGTTCCGTGCGCGACGAGGGAGGAGAAAATAAACAAAAACGGGAAGGGAAAGGGGGAAGGTTGGAATGAGAGGAGGAAGAAAAATAGGGGAAGGTTAGCGGAAAATATGCAGCGATAGAGGGGAAGGGGCAAAATTTTAAAAGTCTCCCAGTTACGACACCTGTAAACTTTACAGCTTTATTAAATCCGGTAAAGATGTATATCCGGTTTTATCACGGAAGTTCTTCCTTAAATAACGGGGAGAAATTAGTGCGCGAAACGCAGGACAACTTTCTCAATATGTATAAACAGAGAATTTATTATCACTCTTATGAATAAACTTTCGAATTAAAATATTCCCACCGCGATATCCGGCCGACGCAGCGTTTTCCTCAAAACATCAACCAGATGCGCAACTTTAAATCCCCTTCCCTTTAGCATTTCTCGCGTCGAACTATCCGAAAACCCCCTTAAAAAAAAAAACGAAAACAAAATCGTACAAAAAAAAACAAAGCTCCCAACCAACGAAACTTCCACGCCTGCCTTAACGATTCCATAATCTGCGAGTAGTTTCTTTCCTTACAAAACAAAAAAAGTGAGAGAGAAACGTCAGACGGCCCGCGAGTCCGACGGCGAGACTGATTAAATCTCGCCACCCAGAAAGAGTATCTCATTCTAGTACCTCTCCTCCCCCCCCCCCTTCGTTCACCCTCCATTCTCACGAACGAAAAAAAAATATGCACTCCCTCCTCCCCCCCCCCCCACCCTCCACCCGGGGCACGAAATATCTCGAAACTTTCCTCGTAAAGTAAGTCCACGCGGCGGAATTCCCCCGGGCCAATTAAAGTCCCGAAATCGGACGCGCTCGCTTATGCAGGCAAAAGCACCAAGGAATACGGGAAAAGGGAAGGATATCTAAACCCGCGGTTTCGCCCGGATGTTATTACTTATTCGACTCGAGGATTTTAAGGGCGTCCGACACGCGGATTTATTTAGAATATTCCAGAGAATGCCGGCGAGCATCTGCTCGAGCCTTCGACTGGCCCTTGTCTGCCACGCTTCTCCTCTCTCCCCCCTCCCCCCCACCCACCCGCTATCCTCTACATTAATATATACACCGGCGTCTGGGGGCGCCGGGGAACCCCTGCTATTTTTACATAACATTAAGTTGTTCCTGCAACGGAGTCCTGCCCCCCCCCCTACCCCCCGGTAAGCGGGGGTTGGGTCACTAATGGGGGTTAAAACGCGGAAGCCGAGACGCGACAACGTTAGCCGTGTAGACGAAAGTCGTGGAGTTCTAGTTTCTTCGATTTTTACATTTTTACCACCGGGTATGCTTTGCAGTGAAACGCGTTTGAAATTGATTCCAGGAAATCCCGCGAAACGGATATGTACGATAATACGCGGGCGGTTATGAAATATTTATTTGTGGGAATGTCGGTGTAGAGACGATGATGTTGGTGGAAAAAAAGAAGATTAGAGATATATTTTTTAATATGGTTTCGGTGGAAATGCGAATACGAAATATGAATATTTTGGTACGTTTTAATAGATTTGAGAATGGCACCCTTCAATCGGTTAGTTATTAATTTGAATTATTAAAAATACTTTTATATTTCAAGCGATCTCGACGTTGTTAATAAAAAAAAAATATTAGGTTTTTTAAATTATCTACTTTAATTTCCATGGAAACGTTGATACGAAATACGAATGTTTCGGAACGCGTAATAAATCTGGGGTTACACGCGCGTCCGGATGACGCTCTAATGACTGTGTAATTACCGACAAACATTTTCCCCTCGCCGCAACATCGGCGTGATCGATAAATAAAAAAAAACACAAACGGAAACAATGGCGGTCTTTTAAAATCACCCGACTCCATTTCCGCGGAGAGCGCCGATATGAAATATTAATATTCGAAAATTCCAAATTCCCCAGACAATTCCCGGGCGCTACTCCGACGACTGTATAATCACTAATAAAATCACTCCACTCGACGGAGAATCGATATTCGTTACTAACAAAGGTGACGGGGAAGGCTTTTTAAATAACCTGACACGATTTCCGTGAACGACGAAGCGGCCGCGCGAGGGTGCATGGAAATGCACAATCACAAAAAGAAGGGCTCGATTTCGAGGGATAATCAGTATATCCGTGCCGCGATAAGTGCACATTGTTCGACACGTTGAACCTCGTTGTCGAAGGTATCATTAGTCACGCTTAGCTACGTTTCGCGCCGCTGACTCTTCGTTGACGACTTCAATTTGCCCGTCGCTCATCGATCGGCACCAAAGCCCGTCGAATTGTAAATCGTGGACCTTTAAATGGAAAATGAATTCGACTACGGGGCACAATTATTCACGGGGACACGACTGCCAGTGGGCAACTTAGTTTCGATACCTCGTCCTGCTCGCTGGGGACAATTGTTTCGAATCCGGCATTGTTCCAGAATCCGGATTAACTGGGTCTTACGGTCACCCTATTTAAGGAAACATTCTCGGTGGTTAATAGCGCTAATGAACTTTATTCTTGGTACGGGTTTTGGGGTCGATTATAAAGTCGGCCTGCATATTTTACGCGAGCTAGATACTCCCTCGTGCTACGCCAAATCTAGGCAAATAAATAGCCACCCAACGAGGGAAAAGAAATTTTCAGTCTCACGACTTGCCGGAAATAATCACCATTTCCGGGTTAACGATTTCCTCCCCGTTCGCGTTGTAAGTCACTTAACTACAAAATAAACGGCCCAATAACTGGTCACTAAATAATGTTGTTTTTCGGAAGGAATTGTCAGTTTATTGTACGAAATAATGCACAATATAATTTTTAATTAATAAAATCAGCAATCATATATTTTTATTTGTATATGTATCATAAATAGGAGATATATATAACAGAAATAACGTTACGAGTCAGTTTGACCGGCTATTGGTAGGTTTAGTGTTAACGAGAGACACTTTTCAAAATATTTCTGAGATTATCATCGAAAGTTGTCTGATATTAGATAACTTATACCATTTGTCGGAGGATCGTGCAATAGAGATTGCATTATTAATTTAACCGCAACGTAATTTCTCGTAAAACATTCGAGAAGATCCACGGGTTACGAGGGAATCAACGGAACTGCGCGACGGGAGGAGGATTAAAGGCACGTTAAATTCGCGCACAAATCCGAGCGTAATTAACCACCATCGGGCAGTCCCGCGATTACAACACTCGTCGAGAAACTCCGTCGATCAGCCGTTATTACGAAATTCGAGAACAGCCATTAGACCAACAAAGAGACGGCTCTTATCCTTATTGTCAGCCGAAAAGAGAGCCAGAAGAAGAAGAAGAAGGGGAAGCAAAGGAGAGAAAGAGAGGGGGAGAGAGAGAGAAAAAAAAGAAACGCGAAACGGCAGGACGAAGAAAGGTAACGGCACTGGGGTTCAGGGGGTGAGGTGAAAATCCCCGCTGGAATGGGTGTACAGCGGGTGGCAGTGGCGGAGGGTGGTGGTCTGGCACGCACCCCCGAATGACAGATGGTATTTTCGCGTATCATGATCGCGGCTAGGATAGTTTCCTATATCGTGGAATATACAGCCCCGGCCTGGCATCGTCGACATGTCGATAGCAGGCCTCGCCGTGCGATACATCCACCGATATCCCCGTACCATGGGTATCCGCGGACCATCCCCTTCGTTCGACCGCTAAATGGCCAAGCGGAGCCACCCCCATGGTGCTCAATTATTGATACTTACCCCTCGTGCCGCCTCGCATTTCCCCGGCCGATGCACCGTCGTTGCTCCCGGATGCGTCGGGTCCTTCGACTCCTCCCTGAGCGAGTGCAGCTCGATACGATCGACGGCGAGGAGCACGGGAAGATGAAAAACTGATCCGAGGAAAACTGCGGGTAGACGTGAATTTTCTATAAGACCACGCGATTGCAATATCGGGGGAGGATAATTTTATTTTTTCTTGTCCCTCTGATCGTGAGATTGGAGATTAATCTCTGGACGCGTTTCGGAGGTATATCAATATTTTTGAAATATTTTTCTTCCCTTTTTTAAGTTTGTCTCGCAACGGAAGAACAAAGGTTGATAGTGTCTTTAAGGAGGCGGTTGATTATTAATACCGATTAATTGATAACGCTCGGAAATAGAGTTTCGAAGGGGTTGGGAACCCCTGTCGGTCGCAACGGCCTCGATTAACCGTTTGACCGGCTAGAGCGAGTGGTCAACGTTTTCCAGGCGTCCTGTTCGCCCTATTAGATCTACCGGAAGCCTGGTACAGATTTCCGGAGGCGGACGTACCGTTTCAATGTTTCTTTGCATCGAATTCTGGACGAAACCGATCCTGGCTCGACGAGAAAGATCTAAAGAGAGGGGGAGAGAGAGAGAGAGAAAAAAAGGAAGCACAGGCCACTGATTAAAACTTTTCTACTCGGTATGGCGGCGACTCTTCCTTCGCGAAATACGTTCGATCGATCGCAGTGGAAACTAATCGAGATCTGACTTTCCTCGGGCCTAGAACACGTTGCGACTTCTTGTTAATCGCGGACGGATACGTAAACAAAACGCGACGCTGGAAGGTAACGACTGACCCAAAGACAATTTCCTCAACTTTCCCGATCGTCTTTCCGCGAAATTGTGCTTTGCTTGGCGAGCCGGTATGACCCACGTCTCGTATAGGTTTGTTAAAAAATAATTGGGAATTATTGATATATTCAAAATGAGATTGGAGGGTAAATAAGATTAACGCGGACAATTTTCTTGACTTTTCCGGAAATTGAGTTCGAGAAACTGCCGGAACAGAATATATGGCTTCTTATTTACTTGGCAATATAGGCCTCGGAGGTGGCTGTCAAAATTCACTCCCTGTGTTTTTTCTTTAAGTCGACGTTTTGACCCAAATTCGGGTCTTCTTCATGCCAGGCCTTTATTGTAATGTTAGATTACACTCACATTAGTGTTTGCAGCCTTTCTTACAGAAAGAAATACAAAATATATGAACGGTGAAAAATAGTATTTAAACAATATCGGTATACAAAAATATTATTGCTAAAGAAATGGGGGATAGAAACATGATTTTCTACATTATGCCCAATTGCTTTCCAAGAAATTCAACGAAGAACAATATACAAAAAAGTTTAACAATATCGAATATTAACTTCACAAAAGCTCTAAACAGATTTACACATCGCTAACATCTAAATACTAAAGACAGTCGCTGTAATTAAAACATCTCTTTCTGAAGATAACTGACCGAGACAATTGTCCCAATTTTCCCTATCGTCTGGAAAGAAATACAGTTCCGATTTTCAACTTATCCAACGCCCCACGCCACAAACGATCGTGTGACACTTTAACGATATCGATATTTATTCAAAATATGATCTCGTCTTCCCGTGAAAATTTTAAGATATTCCCTGAGTAGCGGGGACGACGTTCGCCACGCGAGTCGAAGAAAAAGACGAGGAGGCAAAAAGGAAAAGGCGCGGGCGGGGGGGGGGGAGGGAGGTGGTAGAGAAAAAAAGAAAAGAAGCCGCCTCCATAAAGCGATCGGTGAGACCCTCGCCCTTTTTCCCATAGACGTGAGGCGCGTCTCGCCTCTAAGTGTATTAGACTCGCGTTTCGGGTCGTGGAAGAAACTGCGGGGGTAGTGGGGGTAAGCTGGAGGACGGTTTCGAAGTGTGCGGGAGGGTGGTCCGAGGCCTGTACCCCGCTAATGGCACCCTCGGGGTATTCCCGGAGAACCCTCTCGTATTTATTATTTAGCGAGGATACCGGTAAGAGAGAAATAGAGAGAGAGAGAACGAGAAAGGGAGATAAAGGCGAGACGGTTAGAGAAAGAGGCAACGAGGGAAAGGGGAGGGGAGGGGGGCTGGGTGGGTGGCGAGGGATAAAGAGAGAGAAAGAAAACGGGAGAGAGGGTCAGCGCTGGCAGGGCCACGAGGATTTATCCGCAAACATCACACATCGGTCCTAGACTTCCGTCGGGCACGATTTCGAGGATGGAAACCGCAGGAAATTAACGTTGACGCGTGCCCCCTCGGCCCGGACACGTGTTAAGCTGCGCGCTAACGATGAAAAATGCGTAATCGGATTCGATATCTCGATCTCGTACGAGTACCCTTCCGGCGGATGCAATTCGTTGCCGAAGAGCCTACCATATTTCACGGATCGCACGCAACGACCTGGCACTTAAATCATCATTGTGCGCAACGTACCGATCGCGAAGTTGGCCGTAGGAAGGGGCGGGGGGGGGGAGGAGTGTGGCGGACGATTAAATTTTATACGATTCATGGAAATCCCCGATGAAAAACTGGCCGATGATCAACCGAAATTGGGGTATCGAGGGCAGGATCGATTCGCGGATTAAGCGGTGGCAAAACAACTGGGAAAACATCGAGACGGGATAAAAACAATCGAGAACGGCGCGGGGGTACGGGGGAGGATGAGGTGGAGGGGTGGAGACGGCGGGGGTGGCGGCACTGACGGGAGAAATCAGGGAAAATCGGAAACAATTGTCGCTCGCGTAGGTTCCAAGAGGGGCTTGCGCGCGCAATTTGCGCGTCAGGGGAAAATGCATGCTTCGATGGCAGCAGCTGCGGAACGTTATTGATACTACATTTCTCCCGATTTGACGAATTGCCGTATTGGACTAATGGTCCGAATACGAAGGCCCCCGCCGGACCAGCAGCCGGCTTCTGACTCGCGGCTTCCTCTGGCGAAATTGTTGACCCCCTCGTAAAACTATAACCCGCTCATAATTCTCCGCCCGTGCCGGGCTGGGAGAAGCTGGAAGGGAAGAGAGAAGAGAAAAAAAAGTAAAGAAAACGGCGTCTGGGGCGAGGAATAAGAATGGAAAGAGCGCAATCTTACGTTCGGTTTATTTATCGAAAGTCACTACGAGAGGAACGCGTATCGGTCGAACCCCCGCTATCGCGCTGGGTTTTATCGTTTCATGATTTTCCGCGAATTCTGGGTTGACCGGTAGAATTGATCATTCGATTAATTGTGTAACGATGTTTGCAATGCGGAAACAAAAAGGTTTTGTTTGTTCGTCATTTCGCGTGAATTTAAACTAACTGGATAGAACTAATTCTGAATTTAATTGCGCAATAATATATGTGGAATATATTGTACTGATTTTATTACTCCATGGTTTTGTGGAAATTTAAGGTTGGCACGTGCAACCGATTATCGACTGTCGTTTTGGTTGTGCAGTAACGCGGGGATTTTGTTTATTGGGTCACCTTACACGCGTTTCACACGTATAAAATAGAGATAATATGTGAGCCCATCGATAATGCATCGAAAATTGCTCCGCCAACAATTTTAGACCTGTACGGAAATTGATCGTGAAGTAACGGAGAAAAAATTGCGATTTCTTACCAGAATGATACGTCGCGGTTAACCGAGACGTTTGATAAAACCACCGACGAGCGAATCTCGCTGGGTAACCGAGCGTTAAGAATTAACACCAGAGATATCGCGGTCAAAGTTAAGAAAAATAGGTCGATCCCGGTTGCCGGTTTCCATCAAACTGTCTCTTAAAATATTCCGTCGACGATCGAAACACAATCTCCGAAATGGAAGCGGGAATACAGAAGAGTACACGTGTCTCTTCCTAAAAGAAAGAAGGAACGATGGTACGCGCACCTACCCAGCGAAATTGACAAACGTAACGAAAGAAAAAACGTCAACAAAGACGAACTTGCCCACGAGTATACTCTGAAAATAAATACCAACGGGCGGACCTAGGTCATTCATCGGAACACCGATGTACACCGTAAAAAGAAAAATCTTTCCCGTTGACATTTCCGTAAAATGTGTATAGATTAATTACCTTTGGAATCGTTGATCGATGCGACTAATGCTTGTATACTTTTTCGTTGAAAAAAAAGTATTCACACATTCGTGAAAATATTAAATACAGTAGATTGATCATCCGAACTGGTCGATTCGGTAAATCGAGAATTCCACGCTCGTTGGTTTATGCAATTCTATTATTTGCATTTAAAATATGAACTTCCTATTGCGAAGTACGTGAATTGATTTTTGTGTTCCGGATAATCGGAGTCCGAATTATCAGCTGTCCGGATAATCGGAGATCGATTGCAATTCAATTACGGGAGTAATTAATTACATATTTAAATACACGTTGTACCCGTGCAGCAAGCGAAATCCAATATTAAAATAAAAGCGTAAGGCTGCGAAATTCGATAAAACCGTCGAGCACGAGGAGTCAATGCACGCGACGAAATTAAACCTGTGTATATCTTTTTTATTTCACAATATGCATCGATCCTCTGCTTGATACGATGTACTCGAAAAAGAGAACACGTTTAAGTTCTTAAGCTGCGTCCTTGTCCCGCAAAAAGAACAAACAAGTCAACGGATCACAGTCGCCATATTGAATTCTCATCACCGAATCGAGCAAATGTTCTTTTGCATCATTTTATCGAATAAATCTAATCCATCCACCGCCAATCTAACGAAACGGTTTGAACTTATCAACAAACTTAAACCGTAGAAACTTTTCAGACCTAACGAGTGCATTCTAATAATAAGAATTTCGGATCGAGCTTACTTCCGCGTGATAACGATTAAACACTCTCGATCGAATTATTTCTTTTCCAAATTTCAACTCACCGAAACGTTGCGCGAATCAAATATCAATGAAGATCCCAGGTACGGCTTCCAGCATTCGATCTCACGTAAGGACAATTTAGAATGCGTCGATTTTTCTCTCTTAATTCGATGAAATTAACGCGCGATTAATCACGGCCAGCACTACGCGTCAACGAATAACTTTTGAGAAAGATTACGACAAATCAAACCTCGATTCGAGCTGCGAGCGCCGGTGTCGCCATCCGACGGCAAAACGGCGAACCAACTGCGCCGTTGAAAAAAAATACCTTAGGAACGGAATTTACCAACTGAGCTTCATATAATTTATTGTATTTAAATATTATTAGTGCCATTTATGCAGAACTGTCAGAAGAATGAAATAGTTAGTCTAATAAATGTGCTACGCTGCTTCAGTTTCCTCAGTTAACTTATTTACAATAAAATCAGTGTTCAAGGATCTCGAATTTTAGAAACGTGTTTATTAATAATTATTTTAAAGTTTCCATGCAGCGCTATACAAGAAATTTAATTTTAATCAAATTATAGACTTATAACCGGACTGACAGTTTTGTCGAAAATACTTGGCGCTGTAAATAAGTAGCGAAAAAAAATAATAAAAGCGCCACTTCAATTACCAGATTTCTTCATATAATTATCAGTCTTTCGCAATTAAAGCACTCGTATTTCTCGTTTTTTTTCTCCCCCTTTCTTGAACCGATTCAGAAAAATGGCCCAGAAGTCAGGGAAGGAATGAAACTACATTATGCATAGCGCGCCGTTTTGCTTGCAGCATTCTTGGGATGATAATGGCATCGTTTGAAGTGTTCGCGTAATTAACGAAGCTAAAAACTTTTGACCCTTAATTACGCTGCCCATTGTACTTGGAGGGTTCTTTCTTTCTCCCGGGGTACTATGAGAATGCCAATAAAGAATACGGCGCATACTGCAATCTACGAATGTCCCACGGAATAAGTTAAGTATCTCACGTTTAATTAAACATATCGCTCTTAACGGGGGAAATCACTTATATCGCGTGCCACAGATTTACCAACGCACAACGAGTAATTTACCAGCGCTAATTTCACCAATTTAATTTCACCAGCGATAAGGGAGGCGAGAACAGAATTGGACACAACTTAACGATTTTTGTTTACAAAAAAAATATAAAAAGTATTGGCAGTCCAAATTTGTCACAAATTGATTAAGCAAAATGAAAAAATGTAATTTAAATCGAACGCTCCGTTTTATATTAAATTGTCTACATTTAACAAATTGCACATTTAGTTTTAAATTAATACAATTTGAAATTTCCAATACAATTCGCGATTGAATTTAAATTCAAATTAATAAACCGTGTCACTTAACGTTTGATTCATTTTTGATTTCTAAGGACAAATGGTACACAGCGAATAGAATTTTATGATTCGTATTATTCAATTACACATTTACTGTTTAATTCTTCGTCCTTCTCTCCTAGTATACTCGTCTCAACTGATTGATATTATTTCAGAAACAAAGACACGCGTGCACCTCGCGATACAATATCCTAAATCCCTCGTTCGGATCTGGCAGCATTCCTAATCGTTATCGTTAGTAACCTAACGCACCGTGATCAACGCGTGCCCAAAAAATGATTGAGGAAAAAATGGCAAGCGCGCAAAAAATCAAGCAAGTGCATTGGCTGTACGGTTCGCGGTACGATCATAATCTCTATTGTCTACGTTCGGTTGAGAAACGCCCATTCAACGGCTGTTTGTATGGATGAGTACATAAACGCTCACGTTTCCATGTTATTTCGGTAAATACTACCTTTGGCGTCCCATTGTTTCCAGTATCGAATATTTATGTGGAATGAGCCGCGGTCGAACGCCAGAGAAAAGTAACCTTCCATTTCTATTATGCCAGACGTAATGGCGCACTTTTAACGATGATCCATTCAGTGCCATATCGATAACCAATATTATATTATACTCCGCCGTATTATAATAAACCGCATAATACGCGGCGTGCATCGCACAACGGGACAATCCTCGCGCGTCAAACGCTTTCGTACAATTTCAATCTTACCTGGAATAAGGGGGCGTACTTTCAGAAAACTCGCACAAAGGAGTAGCGCCAGCGGTGGTCAATTAACCCTGGGAAACGCGTGGAATTTTTTTTATATATCACTGCGCCTGACATATTTATTTAAATAAATGTTTCTACCACTGCGGTCGACATATTTATTTCAATAAATGTTTCTTACACCACGGATGACATAATTTAATTTCACACGAAGAGGGACTTTAATTAGATTTTTGACGTTAAGTGGAACTAAAGTTGAGAGTAATAAAAATAAAAATAAAGAGCGAAAGGGAATAATTAAAATTGCACTGCCTTAATTCGAACTTACGTAGGTAGCCGTATTCGATGTACGAGGGTTAAAAATTTTCAATTTAAATGAACGAGAAACTGGTAAGGAGGATCGATCGATCGGTAAAAAAGCAAGCTAGGTGGATTTCTTGCGGACTCCCGCCGGATAAGAGAACGGCCGAATCGCACGGTACACAACGAGAGAGTAATTTTTATAATTAAATTTAAAGGAGACTACAGAAACGGGACTATTATCTCGAATTACCCATTATCCAGAGTAATTGTGTTAATAGGACGCGAAGAATGAAGTTTAAGTACCAAAGCCCGGAGGATGCATTTTGCTATTTTCTCCTTGAAAATTATACCTTTGTAGCCCAAACGGCCATGAGCACAGCTAACCGTAAGGTCATACCTGTTCGAGTTAATACCTAATCTCTGGTGCACCCTTGCGCTCAGGGTCTTTTGTTCAAGTAAACTAGGAAATACCTGAACCTTGGAAATCTCGAAAACTCCTGCCAACATTTTCAACACGGTATTCTTTTAAACTATGTTCCCGTAAAACAACGATTAAACCATTTTGACTAAAATTCGGAGAGGGGCTGCACGAATATTTTTGTAATAACTCTGTAATTACCGAAATATGTAAAACAGCAAAGAAGGCAAATGATCGAACCTTCGACTTCCGAATGAAAAGTTTCGAGTTATCGGTACTTTAAACTCTCCTCGATTCTCTCTTTCCAAATACTCCCTCGAATCGCGTCACCTTTCTCCCCAAGAACATCCATCAAAGAGCTCAGCGCCCAAAACGATTCACCGGGAGGAGGTTTGCGATCTTAATACGGCCCTGATTTCCTCGGTTTAACGACGTTGAACGATCTACCCTACCCAGCGAGTCCCATCGAGGTGCCCCACGAGGAGAGTGGGTGGGCCCGACACGCGGTCCCAGTACCGAATCCCCGAGTGGTGGGGCGTCGCGAGGGATGCGGCGCGAGAGTCGGGGCCCTCGTCCTCCCCACTCCTCCCCTCGCAACGAACACCAGGGCCCGGTGTAGCTGCGGCGAGGAGAGGGGGCTGGAGGGGGGCAAAGGCACATTCCAAGGCAGAACGGCCGGCAGTGAAGGTGGAAGGCACCAACAGTCTCTCACGATATTGCGCTCAGCTCCTATTCCCCGTTGCTTCCTTTCTTCGAACTCTTCACCCGTCTCTCTCTCCGTGGGACACAGTGTCTCGGTTCGCGTGTGCCCGTGGTGCCTGCTCGAGCGATGCCGCGATTACCGAACTCCGATTCGCGTATCGTGGAAAGTTCGTGAACCGCAAAGATAATATTCCGCCAGTGATCGTGATATTTCTCCGTCGTGTTCCGCGTATGCGTCGGGTGCGCTGGTCTTTTTTGGCGCCACGCGCGAAACGCGGATTCGAAAATGCGCACGCCTGCCGAGCGTGCTTCACGGTATTCCAGTGGGAAGAGCAAGGAAGAGAGCAGCGGTCGTGTCGAAAATAGACTCCTGCCTCGTGTTCAGATCCGTGCTCCCATCGTCGGGCATGCGGAAGGAGCGTCGCCGGGAGACAGTGATTGAGAGGATCCGGCGTTACGGGAGCACTTGAATATTCGATTCGCAGGTGAGCCCCGTTCCCATAGTTTTCTCTTAATGCGCGCGGTGGCATGCGATTGATTTCGATTTTACCAAAATCCGGAAGAGGGGGGGGGGTGGGATTCGATGTTGCGCGAATGAGAGAGCGAGAGTACCATGCGCAACGTGCACTGGAAAATTTTCGTAGTCGCTCAGGACATAATAGGGATTTTTCTTCGCGGTGTTAGCGCGATTGCTATGGAATAACAAGGAGGTAGAGATTTTGCATACTCCGCGGGTACGAGAGATTCCGTTTGGTACTTTCGATTCGTGGATCTCCGAATGAAGTTTCGACCTCGGCGCGATAGGGACGTATCGCTGACGCGTGACGAAAAAACCGGTATCGCTGGCGAAACGAAACAGCGGGGACGGTCTTATCCGTACATCGGACAATTAACCGCCTCGTAAAATTAACAGGTTGAGAAAATTAATTATCAATTCGAGATAAATAGGTGGTAACCTTTCCGAGTCCAAATTACTCTCCCGTCGAACAATCTCTGATTGCGCTCGACGTTCCGAATAATATCCATTCTCTTTCCACGGACCACCCATCCGCCGATACGATACGCACAATCGAAACGTGGCCAGGTTCCATCAACTTTACGATCGCAAACACGAGCCGCGGAATCTTTTATCTTTTTCTCTTCTCGCGGCAAAATACCCTCGCGAACGGCGTACGTGGATCGCGACGCTCCTCGAGATACGCGACTCGCGTCTCCGCTCCGTGAACGAAATTAAATCCACGTGCCGCGAGATATTCCCATTCTTCCCCCGGATCCGAGGGATCGTCGAACGTCGGGGAGGGAAAAAAACTTCGTCGCATCCGAGCCACGCCATCGGCATCGAACTTGACCATGGCCTTCAGAAGCCTTTGAGCTCGTATAACGAGATACGAGGAATGCGAGTGGCCGAGAAGTCCAGCGGTCTGTACTTACGAGGACTACTTCGGACTGGTTGCCGTAACTAGATGCCCGATACCAAATGTGCTTCAAGGTAACAGGCCGATGTGATCGATTTCGCAGGTGAAATGCAAAGGGGGGGAAGGGAGACCATTAGTCTAAGTGGAGTTTCCTTTAAAGTAGCCGTAAATAACGTACCGCGTTGACGACGGTAATGGCTAATAAGAGGAGCAACGATTGTACCTTTCGATGTCATCGATCCCTGATCTACAACAAGAAAGTGCGTCCACGAGGTTCGAAAAGGTTTTTGCATAATTACGACGTAACGGTACACGGTGCCTACGATGCCGCTAAAGGTATCGGTTTCGGCGATCGTCGAGTGTGACGCGTCCGCGTGATTGCGTTGATCGATGGGACTCGCCGGCGCGTTATGCGAATTCCGTTTTAGCTCGCCAATTATACGCGCGCGAGGTACAATTGATTACGAACAAAATTCGACGGGCACGCGAGACACGCCGGTGTACGCGTTTCCGGCGATGCTCGTTATACGGATTTATACCAGTCCTCTAACGAAGTGGATACGACGGGAAGAGGGACTAAGTTGTGGGAAAGAATTCCCGCGAATGGTACAATGCCGGATCGTGAAAGCCACTCTTCGGAACTCGAGAAGAATCGTCTAATATTCCCGAAAGATATTTATATAAGTTCGGCGAGAGCCATTCGAAAAGTTTTAACGACGGAAGGCGCTAATAGGCTGCGAAGTTTTCCGCATTTCCGCGTCCGGGACGGACGGCGGTGGCCCCCGGAGGTTAGGATCGTTCCAATGGACTCGGACCCCACGTTGCGTTCTAATTGGGGGATTCGTTAGCCCTTTGGCTGACCGTCGACTTCGCTTCGGATCATCGACAGGCGGGAGAAACCTTTGTGAATTACTTTTCGTAGGGAAAACGAGCTTGTGTTCCTAGTGATTCGACGCGTTGCCGTTGTTTTTCTCGCGCACGCACGGTGCTTACGGTGGCTCCCGCTGTTTCGTAATCTGGAACGATTTATCAAGTTCAACGAGGCGGCGGCATCGAAACGAATCGCCGCCTCTCCTCGGGATGCGAGAAACGCGCTACGAGTGACCCACGGATAGCTCGTGATCGATCGTGATCTCAAAAGTGGGCGTACCGGTGTGCCACTTAAATACTTAGATCTCGAGATTGGTCACGAAAATCGATACTGCCGAGACTATTGCTTCATTAAAATTTCACGTTTCGTTTATGTCGGAATTATGATTTCGTAGTAACGATTAACGATACGTTTCTTGGGGTTAAAATTGTTTTCGTCGGACCTACAGCCGTGGCTCTTTCCTCGTTAGTATCTTGCATCGCGTTTCCGCGGTAATTCAGATTCGAGTGAACTGATCATTCCGCCGGAAGAGAATTGTTTCGATTGGAATTATACCGTAGATTGTGTATTTTCAGGTATTAAGATGTCACAGCCGCAATTAACTACCGACTTGGACGTTCCGGAAACTCCGCAACACCCTTGCCAATGCTCCGCGATGAGTAGCATGGATTCCATGAGGACGCAGAGGGACAGAGGGGAGAGGGGCGTGGGAAGTACAAGAATTTCCAACAACCAAGATCTCCCTCGGGGTCTGGAGGCACTCCAAAGCGCGTTCGAGCCAATAAGAAGACTCGAAAGTCCGCTATCTCATCAAGAAAACCAACAGATCAGTTTGGAGAATACCAGGAACGTCGATATCTTGGAGCGGCAAGCGAGCTTATCGTCGAATCCGAGATCGATGGAAAGTCAGAGCGCGATTCTGTCGAGACACGGCCACAACCTCTCGTGCAGTCCGAGAAACTTGGATCTCTCTCGAAACTTGGCGTTCGAGGCTGCGCGAAGGGTCCAGGAATCCGGCAGCCTCCAGGATAATCAGCATAGCCTGACTTCCAGTCCTAGTCCGCTGTTGGAGGCTAATCCAGGTTTACTCGAAACATCCGCCAAGGATCTGGACAAGCAGCTCGAGGATCACGGCGGGTTATCGCAGAAGCAAAATGCCGCCGGCAAAGATAAGCTGAAGAATATTCCTCAGGTTCTGAATCCTTATCAGCATCATCACGAGCCGACCCCGGCGGAACGTAACGTCCACGGGCATTTCCACGGCGACGCTCATGCACACGTTCACAAGCACGCCGACAATTTCCGGAACGGCACGAATTTGGAGACCGGGGAAGGACTGATGGGATTTCAGCAACACCAGAGACAGCACACTCATCATCATCACGGGAACGCGAAGCCCGCGAACGTGACCCATCATCACGGACCTGGGACCGTTCATCATCCCCACGGTACGCAAGGAATTGCGGGACACCACCATGGAAATCTGGCGACCAGCTTGGCCAGCCACGTCCATGGAAGCTCCGGCCCTCTGAGTACCACCAGCTCAGCGTCGATGAGTCACGGGAATCAAGCCGGTCCTGCCAATCCCAATGCCCATCATCATCCAAATCCAGTTCCCGCGGCAACGGCGATGGGTCATAGAACTACTTCGCCCACGAGTCATCATCGTCTCGGTGGTGGTACTAGTCTGAGCGGTCATTATCCGGCGAATCCGAGCTTCGCGGGTGATCATCACGGTGCTTCGAGTGCGTTGAGCGGGGCATCCTCGAATTCGAGTATGTTGAATCACGGTGGTTCACCGGCGGTTCATCGGCATGTGGTGAACGCGAACAGTAGCCTCTCTACTACGCCGCTGGCCGGTCATCATCACGGCAGCTCCTCCGGAAGTCTGACCGGGCATTCGAGCGTGAATCATCATCACGTGAGTTCCGGGATATCGTGCGAGTCCTCGTCGTCGAACGCCAACACGAGGACGCACAGTCGTTTGGATCATGTTCACGATCATCACCATCATCATCTGCAGCCGGTGCATTCGTTGCACTCGAGTCATCCCGAATCACGGCAGAGGGACAGGGCACCGTCTAGTTTGGATCATCACAGCCATCACCATGGACACATTCACAGCCACGGGCACCCTCACGCGCAAAATAACGATACCAAAAATTCGTCTGTGATCGGTGTAGACGCGATTCAGGTATTTAAAAATTTATAAAACGGATTTGGTTTGAATTTAATTACGATAAAAACGGGGAATGGATCCAGACCAGATTGATCCGTTAGCAATACTACGCACGAGAGTGAAATTGTCGGGAAAATATTTCGCACTGGAATCTGGCCGAATGCTTGCAACGGTGTACGATCATTAATCATCGATGTATGCTACATTCGCTCGCCGGTGAAAAGTACTTTTCAATAAAATCTCTAAGAAACGAACGTTTCCGCGCAATTTATTGATAGCGGTAATCGAAATTGAAATATTTTCTCGAACAGTTTCAACGGTTATGAAAAAAGGAACGAACACTTTCCGTATCTCGCACGAACATCAAGGTATCCATCTTTTCCTTCAACCGGCGTAGAAATTTTTTCCTTAATTATGCCTATGGTACTTAGGTATCAGCCCCTTCAAAGAGCAAGTGCCAGTGTCACGTGGTGCAACAGACCGGAGGAAACAAGAGAGGACCGGAGGGTGAGAGCGATGGCGGTGTCGAAGTGACATCAAGAACGCATCAACCGCCGGCGCTTCCGCCTCGACCACCCCCTAGGCCAACCAGACGATACGAAACAACATCTGCCAATCAGTGTAAGTGACGCTATCATTTCTATTCGTATTACCAACTTCTGACTGACTTTTGAAAATACTATAAAGCGACGGAAACTAATCTCCCGAAGTCTTCCCATATAATTGCCAAATCCGGTATACTTAAGGTCTGCTCACGTATACGTTGTTCGCGTGTAACCGAACAAGTGACACGACAAAATCAAACTGATAATTGACGCTTCCTAAAATCTTGAAGATTCATTCTTAAATATCGTCTTGGATACTATCCCTATTTCTTCGGGCGCGCCACTTAACCCTACTGTCAACAACCGGGTACCCATTTTAATTTTATACATATACTTTAATATACTATAATAAATAAAACTAACATACCTTGGACAGATTTACAAACATCTATATCGTTCACGTTTAAACGGAAATTCAATAATATATACATAAATCAGTGAAAATAATCTGATGGGTAACCCGGTCGTTGAAGAACGTAAATCATTTTGGTTGTTGACAGTAGGGTTAATATAAAGTTTCTTGCGCGTAGTCGGACATAATTGCGAAAATTAATCTGACACCGAACGACCGTATGGTAAAGATTCATGTTTCGCGGTAACTAGCGTAAAGTCTAATAATTGATAGAGAGCGTTTGAGCGCAATATCTCTTCGCAACGTCGAATCGATATTTCCTCTACGTAAGCCTGCCAATTTGAATGGCTGATACAGGCTATCGTTCCTATTGCGAGCACTTGCCCCACCCCACTTTGATTTCCATTTAAAACGAGCACGTCAGTCGGTCGGACAGTGTTTCCTGAAAGTCCAAATGGAATCTTGCGTACTGGGAAGATAGCACGCAGCTCCACCCTCTGTTAGTTCCCCACGACGCGACGATCGCTAGCAACGTCTGCACTATCAGCAGGATGAGCTTGTACCAAAGCGACCTTCGGCGTCGTCCTCCTTATCAGTAGCAGACGCGCGTTATCGACGCCGGGAGAAAGCGCTGTCCGTTGATTCTCGTGCTCGGCGCGAAAGCAACCCCCGCGGAATTTCAACCCTCCGCCGCGTCGAGTCGCTGGAATCGTCGTGGTATATCGACCAGTCGATGCTCGCAACAACCGAGAGCAGGACGATCGTGCGAAGGGATGCTACGAACCGAAGGGCAGGCTACAAAGGTCTTACCCTCTCTCCACGGTCGATCTCTACCCGACGCCGAATGGACGTGCGAAAAATGCGATCTCGGAAGCACCTTTCCCCGAAACTCGTGAAGTTCTCTTTCGGGGTTGACACCACCACCACCACCACCACCTGTGGGACATCCCAACGTGCCCGGCAGTGACGATCTCGTGGAGTGACTCTCCAGTCGTTCCGATCCATCTCTCTGTTTCGGCTCGAGTGAATTAACCGAATCTGCAAGAACGACAACGCTTATCTAAAATCGCGCGTTACGACTAGACGAAATATTTTATTACGTTGACATTCTCTTAAACGATCGTTGAATGCGGAGGAAGTGGGATCGCGTGGAAAATCGAATGACAGTTCTACCGCGTAGAGTTACACGAGTGCGATAGTTATAGGGTATCGTGAACCGATCGATGGGAAAGTGAAAGATGAAAAGTTGACCTTGACAGGTGAGATACCCTCGTGGAGACATCTGACGCGCAAACGTAGTCAGCGTGGGGAGTTCGAGATTTACGCTCGCGTTGCATCGTTATTCGGAATTTCGCGTGTTTCTGCTACAAGATTCGGATTAATTAAATGACGTCGGTTCGCGAATGAGAGAAAAGTTGACCCAACTTTCGCCCGTCGAAATTTGAAACTCGACGAAGGGGAAGCAGCAACTTCGGAGGACGCTGAACTTCGACTTTGAAGCATCGTGTGCGTCTTGGAGCGAGAAAGATGGATGGATATCCAGTGCTACAAATAGTGCGGTGTCGGCTTGGAACGGAAATAGAGATGGACAACCAGGGTTGCCGGATCCACTTTCCACGTCCGGCAAACCATGCACACTTCCCGAGAACGCATTACCCTCACCCTTGCGGTATGCCGATTAACTCTCGTTAATTTGTCAATCGTTCGAACCACCCCTCTGTGTTTACATCGCTCCTTCCTACGATGCCCTTGTTTATGCATTTGTACCGTCAGCGAATCGTCACTGTTTTAGGCGGACTAGTTTGCAAATCTTTGGTAATTTCACCAATATTCGTTGTGCAATGGATTGATATTCATTGATATCGTAATTAATTTGATCGATTGTCAATACTTGATTATCAGTTTAATTTCCGATTGAAAGAAATAATGTGGAGCTAAATGATTTTTCTGCAAATGGTAGTTGATATATACCTTTCATTTAGAAATTGCACCCATAGTCGTCTAATAGAAAATTCATTGATATCGTAAAATTTTATTGCAGATCGTAAAGACAACTTTCTCGGGTACTACCGTCGCGGTTATCGTTCGGGCATTCTAGCGTTTTTAACGATAGCAGAAGAGGAGCGTAATTGCGCGTGCGGTATAATTGGATTTTACGCAGGCACCAATTAACACGTTCGCCGTGAAATTAAACGGAATTGATATACAGCTCGCGGAGATTCCATTTAACGTTATACACGTATTTCAAAATACCCACGTTCTATATGTGTACGCGAATAAAAAAATAATTATACTACGCGAGAAGGTCACGCGAATAAAGAAAGGTTGCGGTATAAATAGATATCGACGGGATCGTTAATAACGGCAAATTTAACGTTAATCCAGAATCCGAGTACTCTTCCTACGACGATAAATATCGAGATCTCTTAAGGCTTGATAAAATCGCAAGAGCTCAACTACACATCTTAAATCGGCCATTTCCTGGTTACAAATTAAGGTCAGAGGGTGAAACGAAATCAGGTCGCGGTACATTAAGATCGTTCCGATTAATGACACGATAGAAGAAAGGGGCCGGTTTATCTTCGGGATCCCTACCCGCTCGGAATTCTTCTTTTTTTTTTCTCACGAAAATTGGAAAGCCTTTCGATTTCCGCTATCCAAGCAAAGCCGACTTGCGCGTAGCTTGCGTCGAAAATACCAGTCTCGCCTCGGTTACTTCGAATGCCACGTTTTTCCAGTGCGCAAAGCAACTCAGGTAGCGCAGGTGCACTGCAACAATTCAGACTCGAGTTTTCGGGGCCGTTGCATTCATGGAAAATAGCAGGTACCCGCTACTATCTAGCGAATGGGCTTTATACGCTAGTTTCAATAGGCACTGCAGTAAAATCCGAGAGTATACGTGTTACTCGGGTGTATTGAGAATAACGATTCCAGAATCGTCGAGGCCACGGGGTACCTGCCCTTTAAGGGAATAATACCAAAGGGAACCAGTTTCTTCTTTTTTTCTATCAAAGAATACCTGTCCCTTTACATGCATACCCATCGACGGGAAGCGCTATACCTTAAACTCGAACAATGATAGACTGTCGCAACGCGAAAGGTTAACGTCGTAGGGCAAACTCAAGCATTCCTTGCGGTATTATTCAACGATCCCGTTGTCACCGGGGGAATCGTGAATATCGACCAGAGATATATTTCCCCTTTGAGCTCGTACAATGGCAATCAGCCACATGAGTTTTTATTGCAATTGAACGTTTCAATTTGTACGAAACTATCTAACGTGCAGAGAATTTGCTCGTCGTGGCGGGAAGATAATTGGATTTTTAATTACGAAAGATGATCTCTCCACCTGCTCTCTCCCGGCTGTCCTCTAGAATGCTACACTGCCCTCCTTTGTTAATGGCAAACCTGATTAAAAAGTTCAGCCCTGTCGAGTCTCGAGAGAGAGAGAGAGAGAGAGAGAGGGGGGGAGAGAGAGAATTTTCCATTGTCTTTAAAGCGACATAGTACCCGACGCTTCCATCGCTCAGCATTCATTGAAGGAATTTCCAATACAGCGTGGTCGACTGAATCGCGAGCTTTGACAACAGAAGTTAAGCTCGAATGGCGTAGAATGAAATATCTCTGTTGCGTTCCCTGTAAAAAAGAAAAGAAAAGGTAAAGTAATACACTTCTGCATCATAGAGCGGAGATGAGGAGCGCAGGAAATTTTTGAAGCTAACACACTTCATCGCTGCCATTGATAACGATTGGTACTTCGAATCGATTATTCGAGTTTCTCTTTGAAAATCGTGATACCCAACCTACTCGAAGGCGCGCGTAGAGACTCTGCTTATCGTCGAGCGATCCGCCGCTTTATACGAAAAGGATTCATTGAAAGGCCCTCGTTAATGAACCGTATCCCTAGACGAAGGGTGAAGATCACGCTGAAACTAGAAGGCAATCACCGACTAGCAAGATTTCAAGGAATTCCGCCCGCGGCACGTTTCTCATTGTGGCCAGATCAGCCATGGCTACCGTTCCTGGGTTCTCACGCAAGGACAATCATTATCCCCCGAAGGAAGGAACGAGCACGACGGTGAATAAGTCGTGCAGGACCTCTTTCTGAATAGGGTCGATAGTCGTACAAAAGACGCCGTTTGACCGCCGAAAATCTTCTTCGAGCTATTTACAGTTTTACCTAAGAGATCGTTGGATACGATATGTTGCACAGACCGGGACAGTCCTACGACGATCGGACGTAATTGTCCCGTCGTGACTGAATTTTACCTGTTTTCCGGACAATCGAACGATCGTCGGATTTCGTTACGTTTTTGCCGAGCTTATTTATGAGTCGTTACGCGTCCAACATTTCATCCCCCTCTTTCCTTTTTCTTCTCTTCTCATTTTTGCGTATCATTCTCTCGCCGTGAGTGACCGATTTAAATTTTTCAGGCCACACAGGGGAAGGTGGTTGCTGCAAGAAGTACGTTGTCCTTTGTTTCCTTTGTGGTGGGTTGAGCGCTGCGGTCGGTAGTCTCTTTTTGGCGGTACACGCGGTCCTTTCAGCCCACACTGCCAGTCTAGCACTCTTTGAGACTGTACCATCTTACATTCCCGGCATAATGGTGAGAGACAAAGATCGGAATCATCTGTTGCCTCATTATTCTGAGAGCTACATTTCTCTGAATAATAATTATGCATTCTTCGAAGTTATGAAAGGCGCGCGACAAACGTGTACAATGTAGAAATAATAGAAGCTCGGGCGAAATTATTTCCAAAAAGTATCGTAGACTAACGATAAACGTATATAAGCTTTAAGATACAAGATCACGAGATTAATCGTTCTTTTGACAGAAGTTACGCCCTCATTTATTCTTATCACTCTCAAGATTTGCTATATTCTCCGAAAATCAGAAAGAAAAAGTTTGGTTCAAAGCCTTTGACAAAAGTTTCCTTTTATCATAAAATTTACTCTGTCGCGAACTTAGCTATATTTCCGGATACAAGAATCAATAACAATTGGAAGTACATCATACTGTTGAAATGGTTAAATCAGTAATATAATTGACGTTATTACCCCATCGTTTTTTAAAAAAGGGGAATTAAAATTCCCTTAATACATAATCTTTCTACTCTTGGTCTTAAATTTCGAAATTTTAATTCTCTGTTTAAAAAAAAAACGACCAGAAAATAACGTCCATTATCATGTCTCACCGATTTAATTGAAATATACGGTAGATTCACTAACCCCTATTTTCTGTTCAAACGATAATAAATTTTTTATGTGTTTCGTAGTTAATTTTAATGGGACTCTTCACGATGCTACTCGCCAGGCGGAAGCACAGATACGGACTTCTGGTAAGCTCGTCGTAACTCCCCGTCTCTCTCAGGAGACCGTTGTATTGTATCCGGCAGTTTCGTTATTAAACTAAGTTCATAACTTTTGCAGATGAAGGTCTGCGGCTCCGTCGGTGTGGTTTGCGCGTTGGTGTGCGTCCTCGTCACTGTCACCACGACAGTGATACACATGTCCCGGTTGCAGGGTCTTCGGGAATGCGTTTACACCACGAGAGCCAGGTACGTGTCTCCGGAGCGAAATTATTAGCGCCGCGCGATAACATTAATCCCAGGCAGGTTCCCAGCGGGGAGAGCAACGATGAAAACGTGTATCAAAACTTTCGCGATACGTCACGTCAATTTTTCACTCGCTAAATTACGACCTCGACTGCGAAGCTGTTTTATCTGAATCGCTATATTCACCGGAGTGAAATGTAAAATTTCAGGATGACGGAAGAATTTCGTCGTCGTTTGGACTTTTGTTGAACATGAACATACCACGCAAAATTTCATCCGGTAATACTGTCTCGAGTACAATCGATATTACGGAGAAATCGCGTAATTCTGTACTTTGCATCGATGCCTCTCTGTGCGTAATAGAAATACTTTTACCCTACTCCGTAGTCTCTGTCGCTACTTCTCTATCCATAATTAGAGTTTCAAAGCCATGATTGTAGGAAGGTTAAAAAGAAATCGATGCGCGTGTAAAGCGACTTACGATCGTGCGGCCGGTGGTATTAATTATTCCTAACGCTTCTCCGACAGGTCCTGCACTTGCTACGGTGCGCCGCAATCCAAAGGTGATCCTGGGGTCCTTTTCGAAGGTACTCCTCACTGCGAGGCGGTTCACGGTGCCCTTTATGCCTGCCTCAGGGCCCTCTTCGGGGTCTCGGTCGCTGGGATCTTGGCGTGCATATTCTCCTGCATGCTGGTGTATCAGTTGTTGAGTCACGAGAAGAAGAAGATGTACTGGGAACAGTTGGAACTCAGATGCAGAACTCTGTACGGGCAAGGTGGCACCGTGGGACCGCCGACAGTTTCATGCGGATGTTGCAACGATTGCGGTGGTGCCAGTCCATGGTGGGCACAGACGCCGGGAAATCTTTACACGCCGAATCCCGACTTGGCGCCATCCAGGTGAGGAGGCTCGATAAGCATCGATAGATGGGGTTGATCGATAAGACGTTGGCGCTTCGTAATTTTAGTTAGGGAGTTTGCGTACTGTTTGCGAGACAACGGGACGTGGATTATTAGCGTTAGAATACAGTGGAACCTCGATTATCCGACCCTCCGTTATAGGAACCTTCTATCATCCGAACAGTTATGTTATCCGAATAACAGAGCCTTCGGATACGTCAATTGCAGTTCGTATAACGGAGGTTCGAATAATCGAGGTTCTACGAAGTTCTACAAGGATTTGGAATATCATAGTGTCAAACGGAGTAACCAAGAAAATCTTTTTTGTTTTGTGATTGTCGCTTTTTAATTGGAATCCTTCACTTGTCCTAAGAAGTTTCTGAGAAACTATTTTTCGCCAATTGTGTCGAATTTTAGTTCCTTTTCATAGTTACATGATTTGTGACTGGTGTGCCGTCACTCCGTGATTTTTTAAATGTATAATACGGACACAACGTTATTCCCGAATAATTTAGAAAAATTACGAATTGATTAGCGAGTCTATATGATTTTCGAGTCGAATAGAATCGGCTTTTTTATTATTAATTTCATTGTTCTGATACTAATGCAACTCGAGTATAGTACGATCGTCGTGCACTCCCAATCCTGGCGTTACATATTCAATAAATTTCATTCACGAATGTCACGAATGTCGGAGAGGGTAGCGCGATACGCTCGTAAACAAGGCAACGATCATTTTCTCCCAGAGCACATTGTATTCTGGTAATCCGTTAATGTATGGCATTAATTAAATCAGCATTCCATTCCGCCACTGACATTCCCAGGAGGCATTTCTTCGTCTCGGAAATAAATTATGATGGACGACGCTCTCTTTGAAGTTCACTTTTATCCAACGAGGCGCAGGTCACCGGCAAAAACCGTGATCGTGTCTCGCGATTACTTTTGCGAACGCTCGCGCAATGATACGATCTGCAATGTGCCGTAAAATTTTTGCAAAATATTCCATGTCGTTCAGAAAAAACTTTTCCTCGACGCGGATACGCGTGGCGTGTGTAAAATGAAATTCCTACAAAACATATGACGCGAACCAAAACCGTTCGAAAATGCGAATTAAATTTTTTCTCGGCGAGGACACGCGTGGCGTGCCTAAAATAAAATTCCTACAAAACATTACCAATAGTACCAAAATAGTTGTAAAAGGAGAATTACATTTTTCAGCGTTGCTCCAGCATTTCAAGATAACATCGTTGTTTATATCTTTGCAGAAGATGGAGATTACCGTGGTCCAGGTCCAGAGGACCAGCTCCGAGTCCCGATTCGAATTATGGTTTTCACACGCAAGCCAGGCAAACGGAAGCAAACGCGGAGAACGCGGCTGGGCCTTACAGCGTCCTTAACTCTCAATCGAGCGGGCCTTACTCCGTTTTGAATACTCAAAATGGTCCGTATACCCCGAGCACAGCTTCTTATAGCGTTTTGGAGGCACCGGTACCATTATGGGGGCCTCCTCCACCGTACAGCGATCCTAACAGTCCGGCAAGAAGGCCCCAAGTGGCGGAACAACGGCCCAGGATTGCTAAGCGGATAGAGAATTTCGAGACCAACGAAGGTAAAGGCATGTATTGATTAGTCGTTAACGAACTGATACAAAATCCGGGCCAGTGAGTTGGTGTTAAACATGTCCAAACAATTTCAGTAGAAATGGAAATAAATGTAGAGAGCCTTTATGTCACGGGAGAAAACAATTCGTCGTCCTTGTGATATACAGCTCGTCAATATCTGTTTTTAGGAAACAATCTAGCGTCGCGGTATCGAGGTTCATCCGTCGTTGTGGAAATGTACTAACTAGTATCCTTGATACCACAGATCACAGATCGAGATCCGCGAAACGTCCATCCGATAATTACGAGAATGCCGAGGAAATATCGAATAGCACCGATCCAGAGGGTGGTAACGAGGGTACAATGAAGAGCAGAAGAGCGAGGAAGCCATTGAAAGGTGTAGAGAACGGAGCATTTCAACAAGAAGGGAATCCTGTTCCAAAGCAGTCTGAAAGTGAGCTGTACTTCGGTGATGTGTCCTCGTGTTGCGGACCGGAAAGCAGTTTCTATGATCTGGCTGTTGAAAAAGAAGGTAAGGCAACGTTAAAACTTTCATCTTTATAAGAATTCATTTTAATTTATATAAGATAACTGAAGCGAGTCCACGGAGTAACCGACGAGTCTAAAAACCACGTTTTTCATCTTCTTCGCATCATTCTCCTCAATAACGTCATCCTACGCTCAATAATTAAATTGCCATCGATAACAATTTCACATCTTATCGCTCTAATCAATGTTTTTCTTCAGCCGCTGAACACTCGGAAGGCGTGGATTACCTGGCAGCCCGTTTAGGTAAACGTCAACTATCAAAAAGATCCAGACTGCCGCTACCATCGGACGGTGGTGACATACAGTCCGACAATTATGCAAACAGCGACGAGCCACGTAGTGCGAGGGGCCCTTTCCTAGCTCCCGATGCTCAGTACGAGGTGATTCAGCAAGGTCGGTACTCTTACTACACGTCCAAGGACGACGAGGAGCTTCAAGAAGGGCCGGCTACGTCGGGTTACTTCAGAGAGGAGGAGACTGAAAGAGGAAGGGAGAGGGATTACAGGGACTACAGAAGTAGCCAGGAAGAGGAAACACCCCAATGTTGTCTGAGCGATTCGACTACTCTGGATTCCGGTTGGCAGAGCGGCGAACAGCAGCAATCCGATGACAACGTTCGGCCTGTGAACGTGTAATTCCGTGTCAACGTTTGTGGAAGCGAAACGAGTGATCAATGAGTCCAAAAGAATTCTCAGAGATGAACGAACGTGAAACGTAGGTAGGGAGTAACCTGTTGCACGCGGGAAAGAACCGATGGAATAATTTATAAAACTAAACGGGAATCTCGTTTGAGATTCGTGTTGAGAGTTACGAGATGAGATTGAGTGTCATCGATTTAGTCTAACTTCTGTGGTATCTTGGAGAGTATCCTGTTAATCAGCACGATCCATGTACGAACTTTTATGAGAGCGAATTAGCTAGATAAATGTCCATGTAGAATACAATGGTGGTGATAAGTGCAAATCTACGATTACCGTAATTCGTAATAAGATTATAAGTGATGTGATCTGTGGTAAACGACGCGAGGTGTTTGCGAAAAATACGTTGTTTAATTTAATACGTAAAACTTAGCCATTAGAATCTAAGCGAACTAAACGAAATTTTCGATTCGTCGTGGTTCTTCCCGCGCGAGATTATTATTATAATCGCACTTAAATAGATGTCTGAGGGAATCGTGAAACGTCAGACAGCGACCGGGCAAAGTATTTGTGAGGGATTCCACGTAGCAAAGTATTTTTGTTAATTAAACGATGTCGCTCACGTTGTTCTTAATATTAATAGCTAGTACGTATTAATTATGTCGAGAAAAGGGTCGTGCGCTGATAAAAACGACCCTTATAGTTTCATAGGTGAAATGCCGAAGAAAAGGTTCCTGGGAACGATAATAAAAAGAAAAAATTGAAGATTGATGAAATAATTTTCCGGTAATTACTCGAGGATTAACGATCTGCTCTTAAAATAGAATCCTTTTCTCCGGCGACACGTTAGAAACGTCCATGTACAAAAGTGTGCTTTACTCTTGCCAATACTTATGCTAGATGTTAGCCTCCGTTTCGCGCTTAGTCGCTAATCGTTGCAAAAATATTTATCATTGAATGTTACGTTTCAATTTGCGCAACGTGAAGTTTCGTTTACATTACCGAACCGACCAGTCGCCGACTGCCAAAATTAGTTGCCCCGTTACATCGAAGGTCGCTCGAATCCGTGATTATGTAAATTTCGAGGACTCGACGAAGTCTGATCGCGGGATTAGAAGTTGGCGGCAATGCCTGATCCTTGAATCTTACGTGCATTCTCAATTTTACGATTTTTTTAGTGAATCTGAGAAACGCGCGACGCGCAGACACTCGTCGTGTGTAATTCGATATTGATTTATTATAAATATCGTGTACTTACTATTCGAGTACGATGCGTTATCGTTTGTCGAGAGATTTGTCGTAAAAATCGTAATCGTCGTTTGCGTTGTGCTTTTCGTCGAGCTTCTTGCGTTTTAGATGCACATCCGCTTTCAGACTTACAATCCAGGTGGACCAAGGACAATATAGAAAGATCGACTTACATGATTAGCGTTTACAGATTAGGATTATCGTCGGTTATCTATCGCTGTTATCGGCCGTGAACGATGTAACTATACGACGCAGATACATATTTTATAATCAGAATAAAATGAGTGAGAGAGAGAGAGAGAGAGACAAAGGCCAGCTTAGGGGAGTAGCTTAACGTTGTTTAATCGAGAAGGTGTACCTTAAGAACGAGGCGCAGGTAGCAAGTCCGATATATACATTGTCGAACGATGTAACTGATAATTATAACAAGATAAAGCTTTGTTTTGTAAAGAATGATGCGAGACTTGATGAAGAGTGGCGATTCATGCGAACGAAATAAATTTACAAAATGCACTTGTTGGATTTCAGTTGAATTTTCCTCTTTATTTCCAATCCTCAGCGAGTGAAACGACTCCCGACAAAGGAAAATCTTCAAAACAGACATTTTTTTAATTACTAAACACTGGAGATATGTCGTAATATCTTTCCCTCTCCAATTCCTTCTAAAACAAATTCACAAATTACGAACACAAATAATACTTTTGTCAATTATACCCGTCATTTGCAAACAATGAAGTATCGTAATTACACGAGACACCTTTAACATATTCCCCAAATTTCCTAATATAAAAAAAATCTTCCGTTTGAAGATTCATCTTTATGATTGTCTAAAAAGAGAAGAGAGACTAGCTTTTCCAAACGTAATATTTTTTTCATTACAACTCCTTTTCATAATTGTCAATGAACGATCGCATTGTCCTCGATATGTCACAGAAACACGCCCAAGCGAGCATTTCAGAAGGAATGCATGCTCTATAGCCCCCGCTGCTATTGTCAGCAATTTTCTTAGTAAACTCCCGCGCTCACCGCATTGGCCAATATCAGATTATGGGATTTCGCAACGGGCGGCACGATCGTTGAACTTTCGCAACGTACGTATGCACACACGAAAGGCGCAAAGCATTGTACGTAACATTAATTTCACGTAATCTAGATTGATCGCTCGCGCCACGATTGCGGTGAAATAAAGTCGAGGCTATCGTCGATGACATACCGCCGCGCGATGTTTTATGATCGCACTCAAGTATTACAATTGAAATGGGATTTAAAAAAAAACAACCCTGACACGAAACTACACGCGTCTGCGATAATACAACGCGCGGTTGAATATGTGAGAAAAATAAACTTTTATAACAAAATGAAAATACATGTTAATAAAAACTGTCTGGAGCAGACCCAGATTCTTTTCTCGCATTAGAATGTACTATAATAATATACGTATAATGCGCTTAAAATTAATGTTTATCTTTGTTATTAAATAAGGAACTATCATCAAGTTTGAAACTCAATTTTCTTATAACTTACGTTCTCCTAATATAAACTTTGAAAGTTCGACGAGTTCTATACTCAAAGCGCAAAGGATTTGATATTCTATTTAAAAATTAAAATTGTCACGCCTGGAAATCATAACATTGCGTCTCTCTTCGTAAAATTAAACGACAAATGCGTGATCAGTATCAAAGATTTAACGTGATAATGAACGCCGACGAATACGACCAAAAGGGTTGATTCATTCGTTCAAGTTTTCGAGCGTACAAACGACAGTTAATTACAGCCTGGTAGTTATAATTGGAAGATCGGTGGAGCTTTCATTAAAGAGTTTCGCTGCGCACGCAGGCCAATACAATGTGTTAAGTCATCGCATGTTTAAAGATCAACATCTAACAGTGTTTAGAGCTGTTTGTTACCGCATAGGAAAGCGTTTAATTAACGGTAGTACGAGCACGTAGCAACCAGATCTAATAAATTGCATTTAAGTGTTTTCCAGGATCGTGACACGAGTGATACAATCTTATAAAGTGAAGACTCGTTATAAACCGACCGCACAACAGTGCCGCGCAAATGTACAGATTCGTTTAAGAGCTTGTTCGAAAATATTGCGGCAGTACGTTGAACACAAATATTACTTCTTTTAATTTTTGCCGGACGTTACGTGACAAATTTGAAGATTACGATATTATAACTTGAAGCTTAGAAATTACTTTGGATAAATAATATGCGGAATGAAAGTCACATTTTTATACCACAATATATATATATATATATATATATACTACAAATTATACTCTACGGCTAGACATTGAGATCGAGAAATAAGTGTTAATCAAAATGATTCATAAATAATAATCGGACACTTAATTGATTCTATATTACGCGTTAGTATGATTCATCTAATATTAAGTAAGAGTAATGCAAACATTTATTCTCCTTTTCCCCTCAAGTACAAGAACCTTCGACAACCCTGTGAGCAGCCTGATTGGCCAAAAATCTTTCTACCCTCTCCCTGAATTCCCTACTCGACTCCGGCAAAGGTAATCTGGGCCCCGCATTTCTAACATTATTCAACGCGTTTAGATCCTGCAAACTCTCCGAAAGCCTTCGATCGTGATCCAATATGTCCGGCCTGGGAGCCGGTGATTTCCTCTTCGTCGCCGTTGTGGCTTCTCGCTTTGCGCCGGTCGCCGCGTTATTGGCATAACTACTCTCCGGCAAACGATTCATCATCCCGCGGAGAGCGATTTTTGCGCTCAGCGCTGACCAGAAAATTTCCAGAAGGGACGCAACCAACACGTTCACCGTCAGCAGCAGTCTGGTTTGCGACGTTTCGTGATAATTCTTCTGCCAGAATGACATCACTTTAGTCTTTATCATCTCCAGAGATTCCTGCGTGACGTTGTTCGATTCTTCCTCCGAGCTATCTCCGAACAGTGGAACCTTCCTCTCGTACAACGTGGTGTCTTGTTCCTTGAGCTCGTTATCAACGAAAGTCCTGTAGTCTTTAGAATCCTCCTCCTCGGTACTCGTGCCAATCGAACTTGTCAGAATATAACCGGAGATGTTCGACATCTTATCGATCACTATGCCAGACGCCGGCGTGTTCGAGTTACCTCCCGACGCTAGATCGTAATCTTCGTTGACGTTGAAAGCGCTTTCCTTCGATAACGCCGACTCGCTCGTCGAGATATTCTTCTTCGCGCGTTCCTCGGGATACGGATAATCTCGCGGATGCTCGAGTATTTTCTCCAGTGACCAGAGAGATCCTCTAGTGTTATCCGCCGCGGCTGCAATGTCGAAGACGGTGGCCACGAAGCAGAGGATCGCCGCTAGAAGAGAGAATAGACTGCCGTAAAAGAAAATGCTGATGTTCCGGTCGATGTACCATCTCCTCCACGCCAGAAGCCCCGTCACGAACGGGACAAGACACGCGACCGATAGAATCGGACCCTGAAGAGATAAAGCCAGAGTGCCCAGTAGAAGGGAAAGCGCGCCCAGGCCGAAATGGACGAAGGACAGACCGCCGACCGTTGAGGCGGAATAACGACGTTCCGATGGGTACAAAGATGACAGCGGTGGTTTTGTTTTCACTTTTATCACGTAAACGTTCTCCATCATTCTTTCGGGAAGATCGTTGTCCGGGTGGAAACTTCTTTTAACGATAACCAACCGTTTGGAAACCGTATTCTTAAGACATACAATCTCGGTCTTTATCGGAATTACAAAAACCAGAAAAATTACAAATTAAGTACCACGATGGAGTTATGTTTAAGATATTACTCCCTGCCGCATGTTTTTTCAATAGATTTCAAAGAGTATCACGTTACTACACATTGTTGACTGTCAGGAATCCCTCGATTTTCCAGGTGCACGCGTGTAACGAAACACGAACCGGGGATCCCCCCGACGGAAACTGCCTTGCACTTCCTGTGGCTTCGGACCCCGAGGGTGCTTGACCGTGAAGGAAATTATACCGAGTGACACAGATGTTCGGGAACAGTCTCCACCGCGCCGGAACGTAAAACGCAAGGACTAACCATCGAGGAACGACGACAGAAATATATTTAAAAAAAAAAGAAAGAATGAAAAAAGAATCACAGAAACTCCAACTTTCTTCGAGGCGGATCAAAGTCGCTCTCGGGACTGCAGCTCAGCGATCGTAATTATTCATCGACCGCAACGCGGAATCACCCGAACGCCTAATGACAAGTCCCCCGCGTCGATCCGTGCAGGAATCCTTAATAATTTCCGGTGCACGCAGAAGGGAGCAATCGACGCAATTATCGTAACCGCTCCGGCTTAATTGAAATCCTCGTCCCCTAAACGTCGGGATTTCGCTCCTCGTGGTTCCCCGCGAGCACTGCGAGTGCGCGCGCCTCGTGCAATTTTCCTCCTAACAATGGCAAAGGAGACGAAGGAAGAGAGAGAGAGACAGAGAAGGAAGAGATACACATTTGCAACGGTAGCCAATGAGCGCGAACACGGAACAGTAAATAGGTTTAGCAACCCGAAGCTCGGCGTACTCTTTTTTTTTCTCTCCTCTTGACGGCGAATATTATGTAATCGCGGAGCGATTACGGAGCGGTGCAATTATTCCCCGCACGCATGTACCAATGTTTACCCGCGATGGATTTTCTCAGGCGCCGTTTTCACCGGTTTCTCCGGTTCCTGTGTGAACCGCTGTGGATTTTCGGCCTCTCTCTCTCTCCTTTATGTAACTACAAGAGCAAACTTCTATGCCCGTTGCACTATTTTTGGCCCTCGGTTGTAATGGTACCAATCTTATACCTTTCGGTTATCTTGAGCGACTTGATCCCACGATGGATAAATATTCTCATTCTCCCTCTCTCTCTCTTTCATGGGAAATCTCCGATCCGGTTTCCACCAACCACTACCAGCGAATTATCACCGTAATGCGATCAACGTCGATCGGTTTCCCGGGTTAACGAGATTAGACGACTCACTCTTATTTCCGCGAATTTTCTCTCAGATCGCGTGAGATTCGCGCCGGCTGCTACGGAACGACGGATAGCTGTCGGTTAATTGAAAGTGTTTGCCGGCACCGTGCATGTTGCACTTAGCACTGTTAGAATTATCGAAGGACACGCGAAAGCGTTAAGTAACATTTCAGTGGCACTTTGTCCGATCAGAGTTTCGCGGTGTCAAACGCGAAATGTTCGTTCGGAATGATTCTTGCCCCGCGCATACGTTTCTCGAACCTGTCCGTTGACATTTCGTCGGATCTCGAGCAAACGGGGCTCGATTACTTTCTTATCGCCGTCGTATCGGACCACACAATTCTTTAATTTGGTAATCCTGGTTACGTTCCTCTTCTTAACGATATCCAATTAATAAACGACGCGCGAATGTTCCTAGACGAATTTCGTCTCTTATCGCACCTGGTTTACGCGATGATCGTCCACGGGAGACACTTGGAGGGAGACTGAACTACGAACGAAGACTAGATAGGATTGAAATTGCTATGAAATTCTGAATTGGCCTCCCACGCGGTCGGCTTGCAGTGAAAGGGACAACAGAGAACGACGGATAGATGAACCTTCGCGTCACTTTAAGGCCCCCCTCACACCGCGGTTTCTCCAGTCGCGGCGATGAACGATCGCGCGATCAATCGGAGAAACGGAGCCAAGGATTATTTCTGTGCAGGATCCTTTTGCGACCTTAGAGCTTCGATTGGAGGATATTTATATACATTCCAACGGGACTGGAAGAATCTTTCATGAGATTCCGATATTAACCCGTTCAGAATCAGGATGTACCACGGTGTCCGTTCTCCTGTAAATGTAATCATATTTTATGCATCTTACATTATTCGCAGAATATTTATATAATTTATATATACGACCGCTCGTTTATTACAATTTGTTGTATTAATTTATTGCTCTAGTGCCTGGGTCTGAAAGGGAGAACATCGTGGGTCTTAAAACTCCACGATTATTTTTCTCTCTCGCGTTATACTTATCTCTGAAACCTTGCTCGTCGAGATACAGGCTCGTGAGAATGTTGTCGAGTTGTTTCATTGTGAACGGTTCGTTATGATCGATGGCAAGTCTCGGAGAGCATACGAATCCCAGGATCCTCATCGGAGGATCGCGTACGGGCTAACCTTTATTGTTGGTAGTATGAACACATGGGCTCGGCACTCGACCTTTTCATTCGTTTGCCGTTAAACGATCGCACGAAGGTAAATTTACTGATTTTGCCTCCCACGATGGATATGCGCATGAAACAGCAACTGCTTCGCGTTGAAAGCGAAGTAATATTTCGATGTGATCGATGCTATCATAAATTGTTCAAAGGATAAAAATATATTTCGCGAGCATAAATGTCTGCGGGCATTCACCGTAGATCAGAATTAATTGACACCTGAGCGAAAAGCTTCAAAACATCTTCCTGGCGCTATTATTTCTAAACATAAACAAGTATGTAAATGGATAAATATATTTCGCAACAGTTCACATCCAACACGTTCGGTATACCTTGCGGGTAATTTACATATATGAAAGAAATGCTTAAAAATATTGTTACGAATAGCATTGCCTCCCTGGCGTCCGGCATTACCGACAGGCTGTTGTTGGTTGCCGAGCGCCGATATTCATGTAAAAAAAAGTTGTTTGTATTCGAGCTCTGGAAGTGAGCGGTTGTGTTCTGAGTGTTCCGAAATAATAAACGTTTCTTTTATTACAGAATGCCTAATTTACGTTTGCGCTCCCGAAACGCTCGTAGCAATATTTGTCACGCTAGCGAGACGATAAAACGAAATGAGATCAATATTTTTGAAATATTAAAAAAGAATAAGAAATTATCGTGATTTAGTTTAAACGTTATGATCGATAAATTTCCACCCACCCCAATGTTTAAACTCAGAGTTTAGAAAATCACGAAGCACCTCAGGCTTTCCGATCGAATAAATTAAATCGCTCATCGGTCGATCAAAAATGTTCCTTCCATTACGATAAATGAAATTGATAAAAGAAAAATTGGCGGTGACTCACGGTGCGATTCAAACGTCCCCCATTCTCGCAACCAGTCCTCGCGATGACAAAAGAAGAAGCGACACGCGCGACGACGCGTGTCGCGTGAATGACTGCGCACGTGTTCATGCGTGTTTTCGAAATTCACTTCTCCGGGATATCCACTCCGGCGATTCTGTTCCGTTTTTCAAGGACGGACCCTTTCCGCGCGAACGTCCGTCCAGGCCCGCGTAGCGAAATCGAAATCGTCCGGGAGTCTAAAAATTAAAATAAAAGCTATAGGAATGCATCGCGTCGATCATACCTCGCGTTGACACGACACGCAAGAAAAGAGAAAAGTGTACTTTCACGGTGCTTCGGAGCGGAGCAAAATTGTTGTATCATTGATAAACCGTTCGAGCGGAAAATCTGCTGAACTTTCCACGAGATTGATTATTATCCCGCGAATGGTAGGTACGAACTTCCGTTAAATCGAGCAAAAGAAGAAAATCGTCGATGCGAATAAGACGATCCTAGCGAAGGATCGTCAACGTAACGAACGTTCGATTACAAAAGCGATTAAAAGGAATCAATTGCGCGCAGCGTAGGATCATAATGTGTATGGGATTTTTTACGATTTTCCTACGACGGAGAAGAAAGTTTGTTAACGACAAAATTAACAAAAGAGAGCCGGGCGTCGTTTCAAGCGATATTACTTCCGTCCCAGATTCTTATTTTCACCGTGATGGATTCCGCGACGCATTTTTGCGGACAAAGTTCTCTCGAATCGTGGGATAAAAAAACAACACCGAATGCATGCGCTCGAGCATGAAACCAATAATTTCTTGTCAAATACGATCGATTCGAACGGCGGCTCGATTAATCGAACGTTGACGGCTGATACGGAACGTTGAGCCGACGAAACGCTAAAAATCGCAATAAGAATAAGTTGCGTTATCATTCTAGCGGAATTACGAAGTTTCGATCGTAGCAAATGTATGATCTCATCGGGCGTAAAATGTCCCGACTGATTTTTCGCTCTTTCTCTCAATTTTGGAATGATCCTCCAATCTTTTTCGTATACCACGCCCGCCGAGATGACTTTTCGGCCGTTGGCGCGGCGGCACCCGCCAACTCGTGCGAGCCGACAGTGTATTTGGTGCGCGTAGAGTGAAAGATAAAGAGCATGTTTGTGATCGGGATGCATTTGTGTTGGAGCAGCTGTTACGTTTGGGGCACGCGTCCCAACGGTCGCGGCAGCTGCCCAGAAAATTGGATATAGTCCCCCCTGCTCGAGTTCCGCGCAACATACACGTGATAACGCCTGGCATTTTTTAAATACGCCCATCAAGTATTTATGACTAATAAAATAATTAGAATAAATGGGAACGAAGTCGAAAGCCTCAAAAGAACGCAGTAGAGAATTCTGTTTTTTAATGCATTCGTGTTTATCATTATTCCACGTTCATTTAAAAACGCAAAGATAATAAAATTAATCGTGGGTTAGCGTAATCCTGTTGTCTTTGTATTTATAATTAAATATTAGGAATTTTGATATAAAACTAAATTTAAAAATATTCCTGCTTTAATGGAATATTTTGGCTCTTAGTACTAAAATGAAATGAAGTTAAAAATTATACACTCTTGCTGTATTAATATTTATAATACGTTAATACAAAGATGTATAAGCAATCGTTAGATTATTGCAAAATATAAGAATTTTTCAGACCAACAAATACAATTCATTCGCTCGAATGTAACGATGTTAACAAACGAAGGCAAAGATTCCACGAATCGAAAATAGTAATTTAAAATGCAGAAACAAAACTTAGAAATTAACATTACGCGGGATTTAAAATTTAAATGACGCGCATAACGAGGGGAGCGTAGAACAGAGTTTCATGTAAATTCCACAACACACTATCGAGGGTTGCAGTAACATAGGAAACATCGGGGGGAGCGTACTATAGGCGACGAGGCCCCCACCCTGTGATGGGACACCAGGCCCGTATTATGCGAACCCCTGACAACCCCTCAGGTAGCCACGGCTCACGTACACATAGCCACATGGAGAAACGCATGGAGAAACGCCCTTCGTACATCTGCTCCTGAGGGAACTCTCGTGGCAGTTTGTTGGAGGCAACGGTCGTGGACGGATCGAACGCTTTACAGAATTGGATCTTGCCTCGGTGAACTCGTAAAACCTTCAACGAAAACTTCCAGTGCCGGTAGACGAACGATATTCATAGAATTGAAAAGACAAAGTAGTGGCTATATCGTTAACGGGATGCAGAAATATTATGCAATTGTAGTTAGTTTGAAAAACGAAGCTATCGAAGGACAGTGAGGGGGTTAAAAGAATTATCATCGTCGAAGAAGCCGCGGAACACGTATTTTCGATCTGCAGGAAGTGCATCGTAGATATCATTGGACAATATCCGTGTGATCGTTCGGCGACGAAGAATTGGTAGAAAATGTGCAAGGTACACTACATTCCCGCTCGAGAGGTCACTTCACCACCTGTGCGAACGGCTACTTTCTCCTTGGAGACCTGGAGATCGCCTTCCTACGTCAGCAGCACCCTATTGATAATCGTCAACCGATCTTAAGAAAGATATCATCGATAGATCTCAGCGTCAAAATGATTAAGTTTCAACGTGTTTGTTAAATCCGTGCTCGAATCAGTGAATGCTGAGAAACAACACCAAAGGTGGTACCGAACGATCGATCTAGCGTTCAAGAACGATATCCGCGAGGCCTATTCGTTTATATATAACAAAAGGTGTCTCAGGTAGTAAAAAAAATGGCTCATAGTTCGGAGCCAGTCCCAATCCACTGTTACACCAACCCCTCGTTCTGTCGTCAATCGGAATACATACCGGACGACCAAACCACCGATTTACCGCCGCCGCCGCAATTCCAAGGTGGCGATGATCTACCACCCCCACCGCCACCATTGCAGCTGCAGTGCAGCGTGGGCCAGAGCAATCCAGCTTTCCAAGGTCCTCCCCAAACCAGAATCGAAACCTACCCGGAGAGGGACAGATATTGCTACCTCGACGAGAACCGAGCTCCTACGCATAGGAGATACGGAAGCCTTCCGGTCGAGGAGCATCGCGTCGTGAACAACCAGTCGACCAGGTACGAGTACATACAGGATGAACCGCAGAGGGCCCAGTTACAGAGGAGGGGCTCCACGAGGTACGAGTTCATTCCGCACCAGCAGGTGCAACAACGTTCCGCGCCGGCGGCCAACCAAGACGACGGACGGGACTTGCAGATGCAAACTTGCCGGAACAATGGCGGAAGATATGCCATTGTACCGGGTGATCAGGATTATCAGGACGGAGAGACTACTTGGGGCAGCGGGAAACACGTTTCGCCGATACGGAGGCACATTAACACGCCGCAGGGTGAGTTGTTGCCACCGGTGATCGGCGTTGTCCCTTTTCGATGAATAAATTACGATGCGCCGCGCAAGCAACGTGTAGTTTGTTGCAATTATGTAGAGTTGATATTGCCGAGCGTTCTTTATATTTCAAGTTGATGACGGTCGGTATGTTATTAAGGTCGTTACAGTAGAGTACCTCTGCAAGAAGAGGATCCGCCAGCTCTGCCGGATAGAAACCTGCAAGAACTCTCGGTTTCCCCACGAAATAACCTCGCTACGCAGAAGTTGCACGAGATATTAACCACTCCCCGGAAACCAAGATCCAGATCCGAGGAGAGGACCCTGTCCCCGAAGAGACACCAGTCGTTCAATCAAACCGGTACCCCACAAAGGAGAGCACTTACTCCAGGTGGTTCCCCAACCGGTATGCATTTCATTCCTTGCGTACGTTCATTAGAATCTCGTATTAATATATATATCACACCTTGCAATCAGTTTTGGGATGTTCAGATTTAGCCAGAAAAAAAGTTTTAATCTTAGATGACGAATTAAGTACGATCGGATACAGAATAAGACCTCGATAACTCTTTTCCTAGGTCGAACGTTCAGTCCTACTCGGACCACCCCGCAAGGAACACCGCAAAATCGGGCTTTCTCACCCATGAGACCGCAAACCTCCACCCCGAACAAAGAACCCTCAGCTAGAAGATGCCTCCCGCTTCTAGAAACCTCGTCCCGGCAACAAGACCTCTGTCCAGCCAGCAACTGCGGCAGGCTACGTTACGTCGGCACCGCGCCAGTCGACCTTGTAACGATGGGTCACGGTGAGCCGCCACCGCGTTATGGATACTTGGAAAATGGGCCGGAATCTATGCCGATGGTATCCGGTTCGCCGAGGTATCAGGTGATACCCGCGGGTCAGAAAAGAGGTGGCTACCAAAGCGTGGAAAGCGCGTTCATCGCTAGAACCGCCGTGGTGAGTGGAGCCACTTCGAACACTAATACTCCTCGCCATACGGTGATGTAACGTAAGGCGAAAAAGGAGGAAAAATTTTAAATAATTATGATCTAATGCTTCGTCCATCTGCGTAGGTTCCACCACTCTCCCCACCCAATAGCGAGGCCAACACAACCTTAGCCAGCGGTTTGGAGAAGAGCGAAAGAAGAAACGCGCCATTATTATTGGTCCTCGTTGGAATTCTCACCTGCGGCTTGGCACTCTACTTGTCCTGGACACAAGGAAGACGGTAAATAATAGCGTTAACCTCAAATAAGAAATTGTAGCCTCCCCAGAGAGTTAGCGAGTTGAACAGGCTGTTCGTCAAGTTTCCAGTAGATTGGACTTATCTAACATTCCTTTCAGGTATTATTATGACAGTGCTGCGGGTTGCGGTGCATGCTGCGCCCTCGCAGGAGCTTGCAGAACTTTGAGGAGAACTTGGACTGGACTTGGCCTGGCAGGACTTTCGGCTTTGAGCTGCGCAGGACTCCTTTTACTGGCCGCCAAGGCCCCCAAAGCTGGAACACCACTGCACGACGTCACGGCGGGAGCTTTGTGCGGAGTTTCTTTACTGGGTGCCGCTTTGGCATTGTTGGCTCTGGTTACGCCGAAATGCAACTTCGGACGGCACAGAAGAGTACACTCCTGGATACCTCGACTATCACCGTAATTCTGTATAATCAGCTGTAAGGAGAATGCTCCAAGGGCGAAGCGGCTCGATGTATTTTATTAAATAGGAATATACGCCTGTGTTTGAACAGGACGTAAAGGCGAATGAAGATGGAATTTAGAAGTCACTGCGAATTTTATATTAAGAACGAAAAATTAATTATAGCGACTTACAATTGGGTTAAAACGAACTCCTAGTCCGCAGATTTAATACGAATAGGAATCATGATAGAATTTTATTTTGTGCGTATTTACGTATGTAAGGACTTCTACATTCGAAGCCAAATAAATATGTATTATGTATTATTCGATAAGTTTGCAAAACTTCAGAACGTACGGAGATACATGTTCATAATGAGTACCTAAGTACTTGGTATTAGACTTACTATGAAAAAGACGACCATGTAAGAATTATATTTTACGAATACTTAAATAAACATTTATAAAATCGGAAAATATTGTTTGAATGCCAAAAAAAAAGAGATGATTGCCACTGACATTTAGTTTCTTTAGTTTCTTCTTTATCATTTCCTGAAGAGTCGCGCGTGCCTAGCGGATGTGACATCTCTTATCGCTGACTCACCAGGAGGAAGTCGAGTTCCTTTCTGTCAACTACAGTTCGGGATCCCGATTCTTTAACTTCTGTGCATACCAGAAGCACGTAGTATTGTTTTGTCGCAAAAAGTATTTCAATAAAACGAGGCCAGACCACGGGTAAATAATTGATCCGCGTAGACGAGTGTCACGGATGGTGAAGTCAAGCTTCTTGAATGTGCAACGTGAATCGGAAAACGCGAAGGGATGTAATTACAGCGGAAAAAGTTTTTTGTTAAGTGACGCGTATTCCTTAACATGTGATATCATTGTATACCTGATACCCACGGTTCTGTGTCTTGTCACGAAGTGGTTTAAAAAACGGTCACGCTCATCTAATTCTTGCCATGCCACGGCGATGACCCAAGAAACTGATTTTGTTTTACGTTACGCTTAACCCTCATTGAATATTTATTCATCTAAAAAGACGGAAATGTGGATTAACTATTTCTAATTCGAAAGAATTTAACGATGAGCGCATCAGTGATATTGCTTCTGACGATTTACCTTTCTTTCGTTTCCGGAAGATTAGTTGTACTGCGAGGGAGGGAAGACAAAAAAAGTTATTATCAGTGTGAAAAAACATTAATATGCATGTCAGACGATGACGGTGGGGGGTTGATATGGAATAGTAATTTACATTGGATGTACGATGGTTATGCATTCTCAGATAGGGGTGGTATTACCAGTAAGTTATTAGCATTAAGTAATCCAATTTTGAAATGCGGTTTAATTCGATGCATTCGATGCGACGACTCGAACGATTAATAAATTCATTTGTTTTGCATCGAGTCACGTTTAGATTACAAACGAGGACACTTGTAAGATTGTAAGTAGAAATGTCGTCTGCTGTTTGCGGATGACCTACTTAACAATAGGGTGACAGTGTCACGTATAATTGTTCACAACATTGTTTCAATCAATATTCAGTTCATTCAAATAAATTACATATCATCAAATTCTAAAGCCACTTAAACATTCAATGTTATTCTTCCACTAGTAAGCTTCAAAAATTTATTTGCAGAGTTCCACACATTGAACCCTTCCAAAAAAAGTGACATAGACTGCGATTTGAATTCCTACGAGAAATGCACGATGTTATGGAACACTACGAACTGGGCTTTAACAAATTCCCTAGCAAATCCCATGGGACCAGTGTTCGATCGTCGATGGGAAGGTTGGATACCATCGTTCTCCAATATTTGACGAGTGATTTTAAAACTTGCTGAATTTTCTCCGATTTCGCAGGTTTCACCGAGTACAACAATTTTGACAGAACCAACGAATATCGTCGAAAGGACATACTAAACAAAACAGGGTCTCTCACGTTTTCCGTTCGTGGATCCACTGATACTCACATGCTGTTATGTGATTCCGACAATTACGAAACCGATTTCTGTTATTGGATCATTATCGGTGGTTGGGCAAACAACGCATCTACGATACGAAAATGCGCGAATGGTGTACCACATCCATCGACGTATCCTGATTCGAAGAGTGAATGCGGTCAATCTAGAGCCTGGCGCGAAGTAATGCATTTTCTACGACAAATGTTAAAGTGCTTTGAAACTTTAAGATCTGTCCCCGATTAAACTTAGTGCTTGTTATTATAATTGCCGTGTAGCATCATCCACTATCAGGAACGGAGTGGAAAACGTTCACCCTTACCTGGAACGAGACCACTAGAAATATATCTGTTTACGACACCGAGGAATTAATTATGACATACGTGGACGAGAAGAAAAGGGAAAATAATTCGAACGACCGGCTCCATTCATTTTTTAGGAGTCCCGTAACCACACAGTTTCGGTTTCACATATGTGAGTAACGAACTTCAGGAAATCGTTACTAAGATTCTGTGACTGTGATGGAAATTCGTTTCAGATAGTTTCTTTCACACGACCGATTGGAAAGCGACTTTGACGAGTCCTGTACTGTACATTAATAACAGAAACATATGTTTGCAAATGCTGATTGGACTGTGCGCGGAATGCGATATGGAAATTCTGTTGGCAAATGCTCAAGATGAAAGCGATATCGAAAGTTTGGGATTAATAACTGGATCCACGATGGCAGCCCCTCACGAACTGCCAATGTGGCAAAATGTCAAAATCAATCGAACGATTTCGAACGATTTGGCACACTATCACAAAATAATGTTGATTCCTAAAATCGCGAGAGAAAACAAACATCCATTTTGGGCTGCGGCAAATATTCGCGTCTGTCCACCAAGGGGTATGTTCCACTTCCTTTTCCTTGTTAATGTTTTTTTACCAAACCTTTTAACACACTATACATATATGTATATGTATACATGTATTTTTGTAGGTACGGTGAGGTATGGTGTAATGGAGGCTACGCAAGATTATTACAAGGATGAATACTTTTGGCCAAACGTCACGTGTCAGAAACTCTTTTACAATGAAAATATCGTTGTAGCTTCTGTGCCAAATGCCACGTTAAATTTCGAATTAGGTAATACCCCGCGTTATTCGCGGAAGCATTAAAGAAAAAATAAGATACGTTAAGAAAGAAGAATTAAATGTTTCTCTTGAATAGATGAGTTGCATTGTCCGGAAGGAAAGGTGGGTCCATATTGCTCCATAGATTGCTACAGTCATTTGGGGACTGGTACAGATTGCAAAGGGACAGTAATTTGCGAGAAATCAGGTTGCACTTGTCCGCCAGGCTTCGTCGGGAATGACTGTCACACGTGTAAAGGATCTGCAAACTCGTAAACGAGAATCAATTTAAACAAAACCGTTCCCTTCAGTGATTTTCATTTTCAGATTGCGAGAGCGATCGGTATGGTCACGATTGCAAAGAAACTTGCGGTCTGTGTGACAAAAATAATTGCAACTTCGTAACGGGTGTTTGCACGTCTGGCTGCGATAATTCAAAAAGATTTCACATTCCGCCGTTATGCAAAACGGGTAATTCAATTTCTCTAGTCATATTCTCGACAATATTTTAGGAATGGGAGTACAAACCAAGAAAATTCGTTTGCTCCACAAATTGACTAAATTCAGCAATCTAGCAGTAAAACTGGAGGCAGGGGAGAATTACTTAATTAGACGCGATTCTCACCTATCCCTCCCAATAAAAATATTTTTTGTACCATTTTTTCAGGTATCGATACACTTCCGCCACCAGAGATAGATTTTATCAATGAGACGACCGTTCGTGTGATACTCCCAGCGAAACAGGAGTATAAAGAAGTACCTTCCGAATATGTGTTTACCCTTCAGGTAAATACGACCAGTTTTATAAGTGGTTTGTTATTTAACCCATGCTAAAGTTTCCTGTATTATTAACAGAAAGAGGGAGACAGTAAATCTCGACGTATCGAAGACCTGAAACGGATTTTTAAAAATACAACTACGCTAACAGGATTTACCGAAGACTTGTTGCCTGGCACTTCTTACAAGATTTCTTGCACATTATACGTTACAAGCAATTACGTACCTATACAGGGGGACTGGCGGGACATTACGACCCGTTGCACTCGTGAGTCATTAATCTTCAAATGACTTTCTAATAAATATTCATTTAACGAAGTCGTAAAATCAGTCAACGGACGTTTCAGCAAACACTGAGTTTAATGTGGAAAGCGGGGAAAGAAGTATAACGCTCTCGGACAGCCAACAAACGGTACAACAGTAAGATTTTACGAACTTTAAAAATTAAATATCCAGAACAAACGAAATGACCAAATTCTCTTCCGTAGAAATATTTATACTCTTGTCCAATCAATTGGTACGCGTACCATTTGGAAAATTCCGAAACTGGCGCTGAAATTGAAAACGGGACTTTGAGTAGACTTCCATTCAAATTTTCGAACCTAACTCCATACACGCTTTATAAAATTATAGTCCACAAAAGAACCGCGATTTTGTTCCACGAAAAAATACGAACACTCGAGGCAGGTGAGTATACGATTTCCACTTAATTAAATTTCGAATCATCTCAAGTCGGATAACCGTTTGTGATAACAGTGCCGTCCAAAGTGTGGAATCTTCGAAAGATTTTCTCTTCGAACGACGAACTGACTTTGGAGTGGGATCCCCCCAAATATCCAAACGGACAAATAATGAAGTACGAAGTTTCCTTGCAGGTAATATTAGACACATATCGAGGTTTAAGAAATTGTTTCGTTACTAATATCTCTTGGAAAAAATATTAATGTAACATAGTAGCGTGTGCAGGTTATAAAATATCCCCGTTTTTTCTGAGCGTATAAAAACTCCAGGAAAAGGTTACACTATACAAAGAGACATACAATTTTTTTTTTTTTATTAAAATCGTTTCTTGTCCAAGTGTACAGCGTGAAGTGAAATTCAATGATTTAAGGTTCAAACGTATTTTGGCTGCTCCAATTTGAAACGACCTACGCCGAGGGATCATATCACCTCGACTTACATCACGTCTACGAAAATTACATTTTCGGATTTGCACGCTTACGCTCATTACATCGCTAAAATCACGCCGTTTAACTCGTATCGCGGACCCGAGGAAAGCATCGAATTTGATACCAATCAGACAGGTAATACAACGTTTCACAGTAATTGACGTTATCTTAATTCTAATGGGACACATGGAAGTAATTCAATTCATTCAGAAATTCCAACTGCAATATACAGTAATTTGAGGCTACAAAATTACGCGTTGACGTGGGACGAGCCGAGAAATTGCACCACTATTTCCGGGCCTATCGTCGCGAGAATCATTATCGAGGGTGTCAGCGAGTTTGTGAAAAATTTCCGCGACAGCAGGCAAACCAAAAAGTATTACATTAATTTGGAAACCGACAATAAAATTATTTATGGCGCGGAGACCTACAGAGCGCGAGTCTACATTATAAGGGGCTACAATAAAAAGCACAACGATCTTTTGTACAGTGAAGTTATTTTTATAACACCACCAAAAGGTAAGAATCATCGTTCGGATATTTTTCTGTCAACGATAATGTATTTCGCTAATGAGATGAATTATTTATTTGAAACAGCCCCACCCATTGTTAGAAACCTGGAGATTTTCGAAATCGATTCTCGGACCAGGATAAATCGAATACATTTGAGGTGGCAAAAACCACAACCGCCGATCAATGGAAAAATTGAGTACTATGTCGTTGCTAATTGTTTGCGGAATTGCCACACGGTGCTAAGTGTACTGCCAAACGAATATTGTCCACTTTGGAAGGATTACATTTGCGCTGTTATCAATGAACCCGACTTAAAGTACACGACGATTGCGGTAAGAATGAATAATAATTATGCATAAAAGAAATTGCCTACATGTTGATAAGAACAAGTCACTCGTAGAATTTCTTTACACATCTTTTAACGCAAGAATGTGCATTTTGAAGCTGAAGACTCAAAGAATCTGGAAAAATTTCTATATAGAATCCTTTTGAAACATCAGTAGAATATGTTGTATAAATTAATATAGAAATAAATAACAATTATTCTTGAGGGTTACATAGAAATTTATACAAGAGGAACGCATTCAACTCGAATTATTTCAAAACGACATTTTTCATGTAAAAAGAGAGTGATGCATTTAGGTTTCAGCCGTGAACGTGAACGTTTCTACGCCGGGAAAAACGTTTAACGTGCCAATTATTCGCGAGGAAGGTGTACCAGATGCGCCAGAAAATTACACTATCGATGTCCTCGACAAAGGAGTCATCAACGTGTCATGGTCGCATCCATGGCGAACAGCTGGCCATCTAGACAAATTCTGTATAACTGCGACTCTGATATCGACAGATCTCAGAAGACAAATTTCCTTCACCGAAAGGGGCATGATTTACGAGCAATACGTTGTCAATTACATGCCGCGTTACGCGGAGCAATTAAATCTCTTGCCATCGTCGCGTTACAGAATTTCTATTCGCGCGATCACGAAGATGAATAGGTACGGCAAGACAAAATCGCTCGACATACAAACGCCGTTGGCACTGGCATTTGGGAAGAATTTGACGGCAGACGTGTGTAACGTAGATTCAACGATTTCTTTACATATACCAGCCGTGTTGAACGACACGAAAAATAGCCTAACGAACGTGATAGTGAAAGGGCCGAGGCCGTGCGAATATTACTCGAAATTAAGTCCTTTAATCAGCGAACGAGCAGGTATTAAGTATTACGAAATTGCATGGCGTGCAGCTACATTTCCCGTGAGTATTACAATTGGCGTGGATTCGTATCATTATGGAATGTAGAATTTTTTTTTTATTTGCGAGCTATTCGTGTATGGAATTTGTAAAAATTTCTGCTTCACGATTATCTCACTTTTCCCAACGGTATAGAGATTTGAACAATTTCCGGAATCGATCGTCGAGTAGTCTTTTCCAAACGGAACGAAGTTTCTGCTAGAAAATGTCCGGATTGTTGATTTGTATTAAAAGTATTATAATCATTTGTTGTATCGCAGACAAACGAGTTTGCTGGAAAAACATTCACCGTCGGCGATAACAAACTTTACGACGGTGCCACGAATTGTCAGTTAAAGCCGGAGGAATCGTACACGATAGTGGTGATCGTACAAACCGAACGAGAGTCGATGAACGGTGAGATTATGGTTGCAAAAACAACATCGATCCTCATCGGCGAGGTTCCGAAGAGACATGACGAAGCGTGGCTTATTCCCATTACGCTATTTCTCATCGTTGCAGCGACAGCTTTCTTACTTTATCGAAGGTATCGTTCTCCTTGGAATTTTTTGCACCTACTTAATTTTTTATCACAAAATTAGAAATATGCATTAACTAAACAAATTTGTCATCTACGCATTGTTGGCAGTATACGACGAACAGGTTTCTTTGATTTTTATACATAAAATTGAGACTTGTCTGAAATTTATCGTGGTGCGCATCATAAAATACATTGTTGAACAATTTCGTTGAGTGATAAAAATAATTATAAAATACACTGCTGATTTTTTATTAACACAGGAATATTTCGTTAATACTACGATTTTGGGTTAACGGCCCAAGGCAAAATATTCGAATCACTCATTTCCTATTTCCTGAACTTTAATTTGTTTCTGTTATTTTTTGATAGAAGACGAAAAGGCAGGTTCAAAGAAATCATTCTACAGGACGATATGGCTTTGGCGCATAACACGGAGAACGAGGCGAAATCGATATTAATGAATGCAAAGCAAGTACTACCCACTCCTACCCCATCCGATAGAGATACTTTATCGCGTACGAGTACACCGGACGTTCCGATAATAGCGATCGATGTTAATCAAAAAGAAGAGAGAACATCCCTCGTTAAAGTGAAAGATTTCGAGGACTACGTGAGACAAGCAATCAATTCCGGATTACTCGACAAACAATACGACGTAAGTCATCTATTATTTCGAATTTACTGTCGTGTACTTCGAACTCGAAATTGTACCGTAATTTAATAATTTCTTGAATGATCCCAAAGACGTTTCCGCGAGGCCAAACTAAGAGATGGGAATACGGGAAGCTACCGCAGAACAAATCGAAGAATCGATATGGAAACTTATTGGCTTGTACGTAATTCTTTATCTCGTTCATTCCTGAAAATTGATAGATTTCAAGAAACAATTGATGCATTTATGAATTGACATCCCCCAGACGATGAGAATCGCGTGATACTGATGAAACTCGCTGATGATCCGCACTCGGATTACATCAATGCTAATTACATCAAGGTAAAGAAATTTTGACACGGGTAATGGAATTATCATAATCGGGAATTCAACGGTAAATTGTATTTGCAAAGGGATACAAAAAGGAGAAATGCTACATTGCGACGCAAGGCCCGAAATCGAACACAGTGATCGATTTCTGGCGAATGATCTGGCAAGAAGAGACTCTGATCATTTGCATGTTGGCGAACATAATCGAAGGTGGAAAGGTTAGATCGTTTTAAATGCCAATTAACTCATGGCTATTAAACATTAATCGTTAATCAATCCTTAATAGGCGAAATGCGAGCAATATTGGCCGGACATCGGGAAGAAAAAAAAGTATGGCGAAGTCATTGTCCTAAATGCCAAGCACAACGTATTTGCCGATTATACTTTTCGAACTTTGCACGTGACTTGTGGGGAGGAAACGCGTAAGGTAGCGAGCACCAACATTTTCTTTTTTAATATACAAAAAGTAAATCCCGGATGAATTAAGTGCAGTTATATATTTTTTTATTATCTCGTCTCACATAAAAATGTAGTATTTCCACAGTTCAATTTTACAACGTGAGAAAGTAGGATTGATTACTATGTTTATTTTTATTTTAACCCTACAATCGTACACTGTTGTTGGAGACTCCACGCTTCGTCTAACTTCAAATTATAAATAATTCTCACCTATACCATATTTCTCGTTACATTTTGGCTAATAAAGATATGTGCCCTAAATCGTGGGGTCCATTTGACCACAGTGTAGGATTTTCTGGATTCCTCGGAAAGTATACTATCGTAACGTTAATTCAAATAATATAACAAAATCAGATCGAGCATCTACATTACACCGCATGGCCTGACCACGGTGTTCCATTGTACACGCACTCCGTTGTAACGTATCTAAAAAAGTTCTTGGCTATCCGGCCAGGAATTGGACCCGTAGTGGTCCATTGTAGCGCTGGCGTTGGAAGAACAGGAACCATAATCTTGTGCGATATTTGTCTGCGAAGGGCCGCCGCGGAAGGGGTAAAACATTCTCTTCTCTTAAGAGGTTATACCTAGTCAGGAGTCCGAAAAAAGACGAGTTGTTGCAATTTTTTTTTAGAAATCGGAAGCATTTATCTGTACAGAAGTTTTTGTATTTCGAAGATTAACATTTGAAGCCCAACCCGTAACCTTTTCGTTTTTAAATATTTATTAAAGACGAAGTTACGGAATTGCTTATGAAGTCCTTCTTAAAAAACTGCTTTACGGTCTGCATTGTTGCTCGAAACTAGGTTGCGTGAAAAAAAAAATCTAACAAATTCCGTTAGTATATTAGTGGACGCAGTCCACACTAAACTTAATCGAAACTTAATTGAAGGTTTTTCCGAAATATTAAGTTAACAAAATGACAGTCGTTTAAAATTGAAGTGTCGATTTGCGCGGCAAAAAGCTGCTGTTTTTCCTTCACCAAATAGAAAGTATACATCGGAAAAATAAATCCCTCGGCTCAGGGCTAGATTTTTTTACCTAAAAGGTGCATACAACATTTCAGAACGATCGGTGAAGTAGTTTTTGGGATATCTTGCTCTCCGATTCTAAAATCGTAGTTTCGAGAAAAACGCGTTTAAAGTTTCAAAAGCTGATTACACCCAATTAAACATGCCTCTACACAATTAAGACGTTATGTTTTCAGAAAACATAATTTTGGAAAAATCGATTTTCTGATTTTTGTGACTACGTATTGTCCCTTAAATAAAAGGGCAATCAAATATATTCATTACGAAGTAACACAGAAATATTGATAGGTGGTCGACGTGTTCGCCGAAACCGAATCGATTAGAAGTCAAAGGGCCAACATGGTGGATAACAAGCAACAATATTTGTTAGCGCATTTGGCCCTCGTGGAATGTTTGCTCTCGTTGCCGACGACTTTGCCCTGCAACGAAGCTTTGCCAGTGAGAATTAAAGAACTAAAAACGCAATTGGCAATGCAACAACAAAGGTGATTTGAGATTTGCTTTAATTAAAACTTAATTCTCCGTATGAATTTATAAATCACGCGTTGCGCAATTTACAGATTGCAAGACACCGCCTGGCAGGACGAAGCCCTTCGACCAATCACCATGCAAGTGTCATTGTCGGAACGCAATCTCGCTAAAAATAGATTTCCCGAACTAGTTTCAGGTTTGACATAGATCTCGTGTAATGTCTTTAATTCCGATAAGATGCATTCTCAAACATGGATTCAACGCGATAATTCTTTTACAGCGAAACTGAGCAGAGTATACTTGAAAAGATACCCATCATCGGACGAGGACAGCGATTACATATCCGCTGTTTACGTCGATGGTGTAAGATTACAGAATCAGTATCTCGCGACGCAACTGCCGCTGCCATCTACTTTTAACGACTTTTGGAGAATGATAGCTGAATATAAAGTAGAATTAGTTGTGATGCTACAGCCTCCCGATACCGCAGATCCGGTCAGTAAACAAAAATTATCCCTGCACGTTGAATACTGCAAAATTACATGAATTTTTTACTCGCAGACCTGCTGCCCTCTCGTGCCGACTGCTGGTGAATTTAAACCGACACCGTACATAAACATAAAAACAAAAGACGTGACTGAATTCGAGTTCTACGTGTCCCAGAAATTGATACTAATCGATAAATCGGAGGTAAAGATGCATTAACGTAATTCCACGAAATTAAATCAATGAATCACGTTTCTTATTTTTTCTAGAAACCGGCGAGGGAGCAGCAAGTGACAATTTTGTGCTCCACCGAATGGAAGCCTGGTAGAAATAAAAATCCACCGGCGGTAATGACACTAGTGACTTTATGGCAAGCTGCTGAGAGAATTTCGCGAGGGGACGGACCGACGGTGGTTCTCTGCCAGTAGGATCGATTAATTGCTATTTTTATAACTATAATTAATAGCCAGTTTAATGTCGTAATTAAAAAATGTTTCTTTTATATTTAGCGACGGCGTGACTGGTTGCGGGCTTTACTTGGCCCTCAATTTTCTATTGGAACGGATGGCCGTTGAAAGAGAATGCGATGTTTGTTTAGCGGTCCGCGCGGTCAGAAGATCGAGACCGGATTTCGTTCGATCTCTGGTGAGTTTCGGCAAAATGAATATTATTCGTGTAGACTGATTCATTTACATAGAACGGGAGCATTCCATTGTTTATTTAAATAGCTGGATGTCCATGATACGATAAAGTGAATCTGAAAACATAATACTTGGTTACTTGTTTATCTTTCACGCGGTTAACGTAACCAGCTATATAATACGGGACAGTGTGCGTTCACGCGCCAGCGGCACACGCATGAAGATTGATTGGGGTAAATGAGCTGTGTAATGTTTTTGTTTTGACGCAGGAGCACATGGAATATTTGTACGATGCAGCACTGACGTATTTGGAATACTTCGAGACTTATGCAAATTTCACCTGAACTTTGAATTAACAGAGTATTTATAAATAGTATTGTTATAACATAAGTTTTTCTGCTAATTTCGAGGTAAAATGAAATTCGGCTGCGCTACGGAAGATATTGTTGTAGTTGTACATAAATACACGCACAAAACTTTACATTAAGAAATCGCAGTAATAAATAATAATCGCATTCGAAACATGCGTATAATATTCAGCAAAATTAACGCCGATTTGTGATTTAAAACCCAGAAATTTCATGAATAAGAATAATTAATAATTAAGAATAATAATAACTACAAGAATTGTAATAAAAATTCACAATAAATCAAAATAATTTAAAGTTTTGAAAGGTCAATGATCCCGCCGTATCGTGTCCCTGCTACGAAAAAATTCATATATCTGCACAAACGTGATAAATGTTGCTGAAAGAGAAGGTGTGTAATTGAATAACTAAGTGGAAAAAGGATAATATTCCTCAACACCCAACTTTTGGAAAATTAGAAAAACTGTTTATTTCCTTAATTCTTATATGCATCAAAATCTTGTTTGTAAAATATACACTACCTAGTACCTAATCTTCAACCTCCTAAAATATGAGATCATAATAATCAATAGTTTTTTTATATATAAAACATTATGGAGCTATCACAGTTTACTTTTTGTATTTTTGGAATATTATCTTTTTCCCACTCAGCTATTCAATTGTTCTTAAAAAATAGTACATATCTACTCTCTCGACCGAAGGTACTACGCATTTAATAACAGTTCTACTCGCGCGAAACATTAATTAAAATGCAACGATCCCAATCGAAATATAACCTCCAATATTAGGCGCGCAGCAACATGGTGCACAACAGAAAATAATTAAGTGGCACTCACCCATTTCGCAGACATTCAATCTCGATCGGCAATGATTCGAACCGTGCGTAAACAGCAGATTCTCGCGAACCGTGACGCCATCATTCCCAGTTTCGCGCCAAATTTCAGCAAGTAAAACCTCCGCCTTCCCGTCAAAATTCCGAGAACACCGAACGGCGTACTAGCATCAAACGGCACTACACAGTGCCTCTGCCACTCCTGAAAACGAAATTCCAAAGAGCGATTAGTGTCACATTCAATGAAAAACAAAAACCGAATCTCTTGGACGTGTATTTCGTCCTCGACATTGTAAACAAAAACCAGCGCGAACAATGGACCGGAATTTTGCACTTTGTACGCCGAAGCTATCGCGAGACAGGGAAAAACAAACTATTCGCATTATTCCCGAACAATTAGGTTAACCGATACCACGCGATGTCAATCAAACCGGAGAGAACCATCCGGGGAAAATAAAGGAAAAAGAAACATCGAACGCACACGTCTGTCCTTTCGACCAGCGCCGCCGGGTTCGAACAATGGCCGCCAGAGGGTGCGTTCATAGCGCCGATAACCCGCAATCACGAAAGGTGTAAGTCGACCTCCTGTAAGTGTACATCTCCGCGGAGATATCTTCACGTGCGTTTCGGTGGTGTTCGTGTTTGGTGGTGTCAAGAGTGTCGAATGATTCAACGAACGTTACTCGGGGAATTAATTGGTCCATTCGTTTTGGTTAAACGAGCAGTGGGCAAACGGGTGTAGGAACGTGTGGTCCCAGCAGCAGGTAAGAATTTTCATCGTTTTTCGAGCGCCACTTATGGGAAATTATGTACACCCGTGTACACGTGTCAGTATTCAGAGTCGATTATCGCGCACGGGGCCGCCTATCTTCCATTAATTCGCGTTCACGTTTGACAAGCGCGAAAGATGCGGGACACGCGTGTCAAGTCTCGTTTCAAGGCCAGGGAAGACATATTGGCGCGTGAACTCGGGATCCCTTGAAAACCGTGCGAGTTACCGAAGGAACGACCGCGATTTTCTGATAGACATAGATCGCGCCCCTGACTTTCGGCGGTTCGTTTGGATCCCTGCGTTCGCGAGGTGATTTATATTTCGCGGATTTACGTTTGTTGGAGCTGCGTCACCCGAGCCCGCTTGTTGTTCCTTTTCTGTTATATAAGGAACACGCTTCGCACGAATGTGCCAGTAGCAGCCATGTTGATTGACGCAATTTAGCAGTGTTGCCAAGTCTTATTTTCACTTCACTCTATGGTTGATCACCGTTTACCCTAAATTTGCATATTTTTGACAAATACACCGTAATGTCTTTCAGTTACAAATACAACAACTGATTTTCTTTGTTTCAAGTGTCTCAATTAAAGTTTCTGTCACATCATTGTTTTGTTTGTGGCTATCGTACATACTCGTATTAAATTTATCCAATGTAGTTTTTGTTGAAGTAAAGTGAACATAAAATTGGTGAAAAATGTTTAAGTTGTACATTACAGTCATAACATTCTCTATCATTTATTTTCTTTTGATTAAAACAAAGCTCGGTTCAAGTCTTTTCAAGTCCATTATTAATTTTTATGTAAAGTTGCGTTTTCATCATTTTTTTTATATTTATATCTCAATACTATACAATCGTAACCCTAAAAAATATGTTAAGTAAATTTATATCCCAGAAATTATTCTGCAACATCATTTTTACTCTTAATATAGGATAAAATACCCTAAGTTGGCATCACTGCAATGTAGCGCGCGATTTGCGTTCCTCTCTCGTACGTTGCAACTTTAAAATTGACATTCTGCGGGTCTCTGAAAGAGTATCGATACAGTTGAAGATTCAATGAATACAGCAAATATAATTAAAGGAGAACACAAACAAACTCGATTTAATTACAGCTCGTTAATTTGTTATTACGACAGGTTTTTACTTCTCGCAACGATCGTAACGATCTTGATGTATTCCAAATGACTCATTGTACATTCGAAAATTGTTTTTTAATACCATCGTTCAGCCTTAACGATCAGTGAAATTATCACCGCGGGCGTTAATCATACCTCTATGCTAAACGCGTTCCTACCCTTAATGGTTACATTATAATCCATTCACAGATCCTCCGGCCATTGCGTATTTCCCACTCGCTAGTCATTAATTCGTTCAGTATACGATTTCCCAAAGAGTATGAGCAAATCACGTTTTCATTACTAATGTGAAATACCAAATATTGAGATAAGTCTCCAATCTCGCACATATAACACGTACAGAGTTTAAGTTGTTACACGTTAAAGTGGAACGCCGATTATTTGAAAACATTTGAACGACATTACGTGCGAATATTTAAATAACCCGGTTTTCCGTCTTTTGATGAGAATCCCATTATTTTTTCTTCGTCACATTTAAAGATAGTGAGTTACAATTAGGTATTTCTTAGATAATTAACATTTTTCATCACGGTTCTTTTTTTCCATACATTGAAGTGAAGCTTCGAGGTGTTACTTATCCATGCTCCGTTTTCAAAACAAACAATTTTCACGAAAGACCATAGGTTGCAAAACATCCGTTACCCGAGCTACTTTAATTTCATTCTTCGTCACGCGCATTTATTTCCGCGTCAGCCCGATGATTTATAAATTCTTCGTAATCTCGCGTAATTGAATGAAGAAACTCAATTTTCCGAACCGAGGGCATTAGAATGAATTGCACCACGACGTTTCTGAAAGACCTACTTTACGTGGTATCTTGTACGCTCAGATAATAGATATCACGATACCGTTCTAACGACAAATATTATCCATCTACATAAAACTTTTGTGATTCTCTTCGTCCTCCCTATGGAGGCCCTCGCTCCGCGTGAAATATATTTTTAATTTTTAATCCACCTACGTAATTAGAATGTTTTTTTACACTCAAATAAAAAGAAAAATATTCTAAACAAGTTTCTTAAACTATCCGGTTTTTAAAAGCGCGTTTTCCAATTTATTAAAAATGAAGAACAGCGCAATTTCACGGGTGAAATTTAATTTGCACTACTCGAATCTAAAGGAGCCTTCAAAGCAAACAAATGAAAGGAATAGAGCGACTACAGGGCATGGTTTTCATTTGTATCACTGTTTTAACCGGAAAGCGATTGCAACGGGATTAAGGTTTTAATGCCGCGACCACGAAGACCTTATTTCTTCTTCGTAGACCGACGATGTCGTACAATTGCGCCTAACTCCGACAATCGATCCGACCGTGGCCTAAGTTGACAGCAATTTAAAATCGCTTCTCCTCCTGCGAGACGTACCAAGAGCACCGTCAAGAATAAAGTTTCTCCCGCGAATCAGTCATCGCGACTCTTCTTCCGGCTTTTTCCTACGACCGCGACGCCAACGTTTTCCATCGCGGACAGAAGTCACAGATCGCCCCTGGGACATTCTCGTGAACAGCTTACACTGAAATTTTTGGTTTCTACTTGATATCAGTTCGCTGATGATTGCTTGCATAGATAAAGTATCATAATTATCTACGTACTAAATAAAACCTAAACGTTCACACTAGGACGTAATGAATTCTAGTAGTACTCTTCAGGAGCGAATGCAGGGAGGGGGTTTGCCCCCCTCCCCCTGAAATGCCAAGAAAATTGTTTTAAATACTTTACTTGACCTAAGAATTTAATAGTTATTTCAAAGTTTGCCACGAGACTTACAAATAAAATAGATACATAATCTTTCATTTTTTAATTCAGTATTTTTGTAATAAAGTCCCCTCGACTGTCTTTCCTGCGTTCGCCCCTAGTACTGTTACAATTAAAAGTACAATTAACATTCAAATTAAGTTTTCGGGTTTCATAGATCCCAGTGTGATTGTTGATATGAGTTTTGATGGTACGACCGACTAGGGGTAAATGTAATTCCAATGAAGATTATTTTGGAAACCTTGAAGATTAAAATTTCAAGAGAATCGATGACAAATCTTCTGACGAAAAGTGAAGGCACCGTCTTTTCAGGGCGAATGATGGCGATCGCTTTGCCGAAGAGAATCAAGGAGAGCAAACTGGAAGCTACCGAGAGAACCTGGATGGCGAAGCCGATTTTAGGCAGAGATTTCACGGAGGATCCGCCAAACGAAGAAGTTTACGTTGGTCTTCTCAAGCAAAGAAAAGACATCTCCACTGCTATTCAAAGTATATCAATTATTCTTCCAGGATTCAGTCATCTGAAACGTTGCTCTTCGAACAGGTTATTGCTGGCGCCTCTTAGATCATCGGAAACAAAAGAATCGTCGGAGGAAGATGGTATATTAACTGAAAACAAACTTAAGGCAATGTTAAGAGAAAAAGGATTTAATCTGTCTTTGCTGGAAGATGACTTTCAAGTTCTTAAAGTGCCATCGCGAGTACCAAAAACAAAAGCCCAGGCAGCGCGGGCCGCTAAAATTTGGCCAGTAAACTTTCATCCCGATCCAAGTATCGAGAACTTGATCGATGGTTCAATTTTTACTGATCATCAGCTCGGATCGATCGAGAATTATATGCGCGTCGCGATAGAGGCAGCTAAATCAGAAGCTATCGGAAATGCAAACTGCAATGGCAGTGCGTTGGTCGTAGATCCGGAAGATGGGAAGATCTTGGCGATCGCAGCTTCTAGGATCGATCAACATCCCATGTGGCATGCAGCTATGTTGGCTGTGGATCTCGTGGCTAAACTGCAAGGCGGTGGTGCCTGGAAATTGGACGAAGAAATGGATACAGCTCCTCCACTTAATCCGAGTTCGAAGTCCGATGACCGGAAGAAGTCAAATGATATGGGGGAGACAGAAATTGAAAAAGAATTAGGTTCCTCTTGTCACGATGACACAAATTATGAAGAGAGGGAGAAGAATATTAAAAGAAAATATGTTGAAGAAGCTCCACTTTGTTATCCAAAGTCATTGTCTAAGATACTTCTACCAAAAGAAGAATCTCTCAAGTCGATAAACACTCGAGGCGGACGGAAGAATAATGGCAGCAATAAAATTCTACAACCGGAGAACTTGGAGACAGCAAACACAGAAAAGTGTGGACCATATTTGTGCACAGGGTACTGGACATTTTTACTGAAGGAACCCTGCCCACTTTGCGCCATGGCCCTTTTGCATTCGAGAGTTTCGAGGATTTTTTATGGCACGTCCAATCAGAGTACTGGTGTTCTAGGAAGCAAAGCAATTTTGCACGCTGTACCAGGATTGAATCATCGATATCAAGTCTGGAGTGGAATCCTGGAACAAGAATGCGAACGGGCGTTAAAGGAAATCAAAAGTAAAATCATGGACTGAACATTGAGAATCGCGTGCTCGTGAAAGGATTGTACAGAATACCGAGTAAAAAGAACAAACACTAATAGTTCAACATTTTAGTGTAAAACAAAAAAGAAACAAACAAACAGAACAAAAATGGATGGACTTGCACCACTTTTAAAATAAACGATCCAATTAGTTGAATTCGATGCTTATCCTTAGAACGCGAATCATTCCTCGTTTCGACGAACGCTGATACTTTTATACTGATTATTTTTACCATGTTTTTTTATATAATTTAGTTATTGAATAACTATAATAAAGAAAAAAAGTATCTCTGTAATTTTAACATGTTTATGTACATTTTATAGAATAGTTGTCGATTCGACGAATGGTGTAAAAATAAAGTTAGCGTTCTAAGGTTAAGAATTAATCGTTCGCTGAAAATACTTCAATGCTGACGGAATCAACATATTTTTTATACCATCCCAACATCGATCTTAGCGAATCCCTTGTTCACCGTAATAACCGTAGATTAATGGTGCGGGAGTAAAAGTAGTTTGTGAAAGATCATGAGAATCGTCGTGAGATATGCTAATCGAGTCACAGCACTTAAGCATCGACGTTACAACCGGTTTATAATTTCAATCAAAAGCAGACGGCACAAAAGACCTTACACGTGGTTCGAACGTGCGTTCGTCCATTACGAGACACATATACGAATGACCTTGGCGTCTTGGTGTAATTTGCAGGAATGGGGATCCGTGTCTGCATCTGTTACTACTCACTCGTGTGTAGATCAAGTTAACACTTGTGTTTGCAGTTACACAATGACGCATTGTACTCCGAAGATTGTGAAAATCATTTTTGTATATTCTTTTGTTTCGGCTTCATTCAGATTAGATTACGTTAGCGACACGCTACCGCTACATTTCGCGATAGAAGTTACTGCCACGCGCTAATAAAACCGATGATCACCGAGAAACGTAACTCGGTTCGACCGCAATGTTTATTTACCGCATGAACAATTTCCTCGTGACGTTAAGCGACAGAAATCGTTCTTCGGAGAGTTTCGTGATGATATTCGCGGTCCCCAAGCTTGCAGATTTCGACTGCTTAAGAAATAAGCGACGCTCGGCGGACTCCTTAATTCGTCAAGACCGCGGTTGTTTAAAAGCATTACGTCAGAGAACGGGCATACCCCGCATAATTAGAAAAACGAGGAGACTGAAAATAAAACCGGCTGAAAATACATTCAAATTTTCAACTCGATCAGCCTTATCGGGATTGCAAACAGAGACCCATTTAAATACTTTGCACCGATCTAAACTCTCCCCCAGTAATTTGCATAAGTCAATACGAAGACCCTTCCCGTTGGCCAGGAAAACGACAACGCGACGGCCGATTTTATTAAATCTACGTTCTATGACTCGGAAGTGTCACTCGTAACGAGGGAACGCATTGTCACGGTAATCGTCGCCGTGTGCCTCCGTTACGAGAATGAAGTTGTACTCTTCACGGTGGAAAGGCAAGGTCGTGAAGCAATTCGATCGAGATGGTCGTTGATCTCGACGAAGAACGAACGCGAGTAAACCGTTCGAATCTACGTCGAAGGCTTGCCGGAGGTTCGGCTGGTCAGTCGCGTGGGCGACGCGAAGACACGACGTGGTGGCAGCGGCCGAAGAAACAATCATGTTACTTCTCGTCCCGTGATCTTCTCAGCAGAAGACGAAGCATCGTGGAATACGAACGCTTTAATTCGTGTAGAAACGACTAGCGCGTACAACAATGACCCCGTGGATTGACCCCAATCAGCGAAACTTCAGACGACTAACCCCGTAGAGATGACCGAGTCTTCTGTTAAACGGGTCTACGTAGAAAGGAGCGGAGAATGGGGGAAGAAAAGTTCGTAACAGAAAGAGGGAAGATAAGAAGATGATGATAAGGAGCAACTGGCGGATAGTGCGTCGCGTAACGAGGAAAACCATTGCTTTCCATCAACCGTGTTCTGTTGTTGGAGGGAAGTTTGATTGATCCATCCGAACTTTGATAGAGCGATAAAACAAAGAAACGTTTTGTATACAGGATGGGGTGTGTAAACGAGAACAACTGAATATCCCCGTTTACGGATGTACGAAAAAGAATTGTGTTCGTGGGAGACAGGAATCTAACATTCGAATTTGATCTCGGTAACAGAATATCTCGCAAAGATATTCCGTTGCTCCCGTTTAAATGTCTCAGCCTGCGTATCTGAACGCGATTATTCTGACCTGTAACGCGTCCACGATAGTCGCAAATAAAACTGAATTCGATTAGATAGACGAGACCTACGGCTTTAATGCACACGTCCATACAAAAAAAAAATCAAAGAATTCGACCTAATGGAAAATTTTCTTGATGTTGGGGTGTCAGGAGTGTTCCGTAAACGTACATTAATTTTGTTGTTTCAGGTATCCATTCTCCGATATTAATTAATCAACGCGGATAAAGCTTACCGACGCGGCTGGTATCCACGTCGAAATCAGAGGATTCCCGGCTAGACGAGGCTTGGAAATCACTCGAACGAGAAAAAAGTCCGGTAGATCGCGTGGTTGATCCTACCGCAAACAAGCTAGAATTTCTATTCAAACACACCTTCGCGCACCGCCGAGAAGCTCTAATAACGTCTACCAGTTGTTTCACGTCCTTCGTCAAACCGGCTGGCACGTGGTTGCAATAACGTCATTCGGAGACGCATCGGCACCGTCTCTCTTCGCTACGTCGTACGTCTAGACCGCGGTCTACCTGAAGGAGAAGATATCGAGGAAGCAGCGGTTCCCTCGCGTTGCCGTAATCGCGACGAAAAGCCGTGGCGCGAAAACGTAAGACTCGATATCAGAAGATAACGCCACGAAAATAATTAATCCGCGTGGCAAACAGACGCCGTTTTACGACGCTGCTACTGTCGTCGGGTCTACGTAAACGTCATCCTCCTCAGGTAATCAGTCGAGACGCACACGTTTTCGTATCGCGAGAAACGACACCTCGTTGGACACGTCGCGAACGAAATTTTCACGAAGCCAACGCATCGAGGTTCGAGGATCGGAGAGAAGATCGACGATAGGATTCTTTCTCCCTCTCTCTTTCTTTTTAAGTAATAAAGCAACGGTCAGGTATCAATCGGCATTCCAATTCGCATACGTGACGAAATACAGGACAATCCTACGAGGTAGACCGAGTCACATTTTGCTCATCAGCGCTGAGTGGTTCCAATTGACGGTCGGGTCGACCCTCCAGCGTAGATACTATTGGCCAGCCTTTTAATACCACCAGACGCGATTGGATCGGATACCCGGATCGTCCTTAGACGGAAGACATCGCACCAGCATTCGGTTCAAAACTCTCGACGTGGTCGGTATCGCAAGATTATCGTCGTTATCGCTGTTCGTGAAAGGCAGATCCAACGAACATCCGCCCGTGGGATTTGACTCGTTTCACTCAAGTCGGTTGAACGGAAGCACCAATTCCGTCGTGGACGACGTGAGAAAGAGAGGACAAAGTCGCGAGGGAAATAACTTTGTTAGGAACTTCAACCATTTGCGATCTGTCGCTTGTCGAGAAGATACGTTCGGACGGTAGACGCAATATTTCTTGTGCCGCTGCGATCATCGTGGAAGGATTTCCTCGTTTTCACGGACTTTAATTAGGAAGAACGTGCGTTTGGAATCGTCTGTATTGCGCTCTCCCTGTTTGTGAATGCAATAAACTCTGCTGTTACGACGAGTGTTGTACTTTTACGTTAACGAGTCCGTCGGGGTCTCTGATATATCTCACGCTGAAAAAGTAAGACTTCGGGTTAGATCTTGTGTTGGTTACGTGACGATCAGCAACTGGATGGCTCAGATTTATTGGCTCTTACTCTTTGAGAGATCTTGATCATCCCGTCTTGGCACGAAAGGAAGAGAAGGAAACGCCTGAAATCGGAAGAGTACGTATCTTCGATAAAGGACCCAGTCCACCGTGTCTGCCGAAGGAAACGTTTATCTGGAGCGTTTTCTCGCGAGTCTCGCTTCTATCCGGCATCGAGAAGTTTTTGAAGAACGTCGGCAAACGAAACGCGAGCTGCACTTGGCTTCCGCGACGCCAAGCCTCGCCATTTTCTTGGATCAAGTTCGTCTTTTCGCCGGTGCAATGGAGCGAAGGATCCTGAAAATGTGGTGACGACGTGCCAGGCGAAGGCCTTCGATAACCAAGACACTATCGAGTGTGTGAGCCATAGTCGTTAGAAAGCAGTCAAGATATTACAGCGTGTCCAGTGACACCTGCCCGACGAGCAACGAGATTAATCGATAAACCGAAATCAGTGGAATTTTCCCAAAGACAGGACTGCAGAGTTCACGTTGAAAGACCCTGAGATAAAAACTACGTTGGACCTTTCCTGAAGAAGTAACCTCGAGTGCCCATCTTGAGCAACAAACCGATTCTTATTTCAAAGAAGATAGCCATCTCAAGGGATCAGGAATACGTGTCAATTAACATCAACGGAGAAGATCATCCCATTCCCGTGCGCCTTCAGGATTTATAAATAAAATAGAAACAAGATGCGTTTCAGCCAAGGTGTGGAGATGGTATTCGAGGACGCGTTCGTCGTCTTTTCGCGTTTTTTGTCCCTCAAGTCGCGGGGTTGCGCACTTTTAGAAACCCATCGGCAGCGCGAGACAACTGGCATCAAGAAACTGTACAACAGCTTTTTCGTGATGTTCTAAGGATAGCTAGTTACCGCGAAAAATCGGCCCTGAATCGACGGTGGTCGTGTGATGCACCGTGCATTCCCGGGGTCTCCGAGGATCCTGAAGAAGAGAGCGCGGGGGACGGTCGAAAAAGGAGGACGTTTCGGTTAGAGCGAGATAGGAGGGGTAACGGGAAGAGAGAAGAGAAGAGGAGGAAACCAAAAAAAAAAAAAGAAGCGAAACGAAGTAAAACGAACCAAGGAAACTTTCAGCTAGAAAATGTGCACTCGTGGAGTTTAGGGAGAAATCCCTTTCGGAGTCCCGATTGATCCGAAGTACGCCGATGTTAAAATCACCCTGGACTTATTGCCTTCTCTTCCAGATACGCTGCCAAAGCGTTCTCCAGAGAATCTTTGAGCACTCGAGCGACGAGGGCAAACCACAATTGCGATTAGGATAGAATATAATCGATATAACGAGAGGGTAGACTTGCGGAAAATACGCCCAAGTACGAGTGCTCCGAGATTCAAGGCCGTTGAATGGAGCTCCAATTCATCATGGACGGCGGTGCAGATGCTTTGAACGGAACGATGTGGTTTCCTAATACACCGTCGGCTCCGTACGAGCAGCTGTCCCCGGTTCGTCAGAACAGATGTGACGCCATCGCCACTCAGCAAGTAAGTCCTATACTCGCTGTTTTTGCTGAGAGATAATGGTATCTCGTTAGTACACATTGACTTGACAACGGTCGTTTCGATTAACTTCTTTAAGAGAGGATTGCCAAATGGATGGTCTAATTTATTGCTTCTTAACTTGGTCCCCCCTTCCCATTCCCCCGCCCCCTTATATTCGCAACGTCACTGTTGACGATAACAGTAACCATCTCTTTCTTTCCTTTCCCGTTGTCTTCCACTTCGTCCGTTAAGTCAGCTTAATGCGGAAGACTTTTTAAATCAGGTCACAGTTCCAGTTAACAGATCATCGTGAGAGAGTACGTTGAAATTTTCCACGCAGGATTTGTACTTTTCCTCCGTGACGTTACCCATGGCGTGATATTGACAGTCCTGAAACGTTTTCTAGGTATCAATGGGATATCACAGTCCACAAAATTCTTTATGGCAGGACAAGTACAACTCACCGAAAGATTCTCCGGAAGCTGGTGTCCAGATACGTTCGAACAGCGGATCACCACAGCATCTTTCCCCGACTTCCGATCATTCGCCGAATTGCCAGCAGAACAATCTCAAGCGCCGATCCGCGGAGCCACTGCAACAAATCACAGAGCTCGAAAAGAAACATGCTAGAAGAGATGGTTAGTATTCTATACGCGTATAGAACGTTTAAGAATTAATCAGAATAACGACTTTTCCAATTGTTCTTCTGTTTTTTAAGAGATCGGAATTAAAGGTAATCGAAAATTCTTGGAACATTCGAGTTTCATCTGCGCCGACAGTTTTCGTTGTTTCGATATTACGATCTGGAAAGAATATTGACAACTTCCAGTGCAACGTTGGAAAGCTGTCTTTATTATCGTGTAGCTCTTAACGTAGATTTATCATTCGAAAGGTCATGCCCAAACGACCCCACATGCACGGTCGTAGCCGCGCTGTTTTAAAACTTGAACTTCACCCGGTTTTGCGTTGTTTGTGTACTCATTAAAATATTTCGTTCGATTCTTTCGCTCCTATCGACATCACCGTTTAAAATCTCGTACCGACCGTTTTAACCAACATTAAAATAAAATACAAGGACTTTGAGACTTATGCGAATCGTGATCAATTTGAATGAATCCCAGTGCGAGTGATTTACTAACATCATAAACGTGTCACGAAGAGCCTCGCATTAGGCATATGTCGGATACAGTTATGGCATTTTAGAAAATCAAAAAGATACCGAGACAAACAAGAACGGGTTGCAATTTGACGGTACGATAACTTCACCAAATTTCTTTAAAACGAGGGCAACGATCCTTGGTCTCTCGATAAATCCTTATCATTGTCAAAGAAGATCCGCAGTTCATGGACCCGCGTCGAAAATCCAACTGATGATGGTTCGAAGATCTCTGGAGCACTGATACGCGAAAAGCGTCGCGCCGCCTTTCGCTACGCATTCGACGCCTTTTTGACCACGTGGTCGTAGATGCTGATAACTCTCGAGTACACAGTGTACCGCAGATTAAAACCGTTCGAGGAAAGAGAGAGAAGAAACTGATACCAGTTCTCCGTACGAGAGAAACTACGGGAAGGTGCACGCACGTCATTTTATCTCAGTGGTGTTCCTCCAGGTGTATCGATATCCGTTTCAGTTACGATAGAATGAAGTGGTGTGAAGTCGAGAGGACAAGGGTGCCGTTGCTACAAAGCCGACGTTATCCCCCGATCACGTCGAAGAATCGAAATCGGCGTAATCGTGTCGCAACACCACAGGACGCGAATGCCAGGATGGCAGCGATGCATCATCAGTTTCATATCAATTATGGGAATATGCAAGGCGGTACGACGGAGAACAAATTAAATAAGACATCTGTAGTCATCGCAACACAGTTCGTGGGTCAACCTTCACTGAACGATTCACGTGTCCCGTGACAATCTCCCAATGTTTTCTCCGACATCTTCCGTCGTCAGATAAATTAAGATAAATAGATACCTCGAGATAAACGTTCTAAATAATAGAATTAAAATTAAAGTCCAGAAATTATTGTTACATTCGGGTTAACACCAATACCCGAAAAAAGGAATAAACTTGGCAATATTTCCTTTTCTCAGGATCTGTCGGAAGCAATGGATCTGGCCAAGGTTGGTCAACTCAGGTGGAAGAACTCGCGGAACACCTGGCCGCCGATTTCGATGGATCTTTATCTGCACTCGCAGCATCCGATCTTGCTACTGCAGTCGCCTCCTACAACATGAGGTAAGAATAATTCACCATCGAAATACAAGCCTCTTCTCTTTCACTCGGAGAATGTGAAAATTAGGCGAAAAAAAACAGCCGGTTTGAGTAAGAAAATAGAAAGAGATGAAAGAAAATCTCGTGTTTCCGCATACCCGTTTTCTTAAACCCTGAAGGGTCTTCTACATTCCTCGACTATTCAATAAAATAAATCACACGATTTTCTCAAGCTTCTTATCTGAAAAAAAATTAACTTGAATGGTTTCTAGCTCCGCCGATAGTCAAACGTCGAAGACTTTACCCGAATGGACTTTTACGCCGATAAAGTAGGTTTCACTTGAGACCCAAGCACGCGAGCCGGTAGATTCTCGATCAAAGCGTAGACAGAAACGGCCATAAGAGTCCCGAGTCAGAAATCCGGTTAAAACCAGACGCAGTCGTCGGTGTTACGTCGTGCGAGCGACACGCGCGAGGGAGTAACGCCGGTTGTATACGCTTCGGACGCGAGTGTTAGCGCGTATACGCACGTGCGTGTTCCGTAACCAGAAAGTTTGACAAATTAATGTGCCAAATTCGAGGGAACGGGTGAACGAATTCTCATTCAAGAATACCATCTGCAACGTCGTCTCTCATTAACGTTCGAAAAGAGAACGGAAGAACCCGAATTACGGAATGCCGTGAGAAAGTGGGATTACACAGTATTCTTTCCTTAACGCGGTAGTCGATATATTTCAATACACGTTTGTCTTTTTTTTACGCTCTCTTACTTGAAAGTCAGTATAATTCCGTCGATTCATCCGACACCTGTTCCGATGATGACATAAATATTAATAAGGATTGACTATAAACCAGATCTAACTGGACGAGATTGAGGATGTTACCGGATATCTAAATCCTTATCGGTGCATAGATAATAAAGACGTGGATAAGTCATTCGTTCTTATACGCGAGATTGAACGCAAGAATATTTCTGAGTTATGTGGGTGTCTGATAAGACCAATACGCGATAACAGGTAATGAACACCTTATTACATTTTACTTTTTTCAATCCCAAAATGAATGGGACGTAATACGTATTTGAACGTAACCTTCTAACGGATCCCACGTTGGAGAGGAACGGTTGTCCTCTCTTATCCATTCGGAACCTCGAACCCATACGGTGTCAGCGCAGGCATGGTTAATCCGTGACTGTATTATCTATGCATCGGTGTCGACCTTTCGAGTGACATCAAGTACCACGTACGAAATGATCGTCGATTATCGAATCACTTCACCTTCCTCTCTCACCGTGACATCCGTTCTCACTTAGGCGACCCCGCGCACGAATGAAAAAAAAACCACGACAATCGAGCGATTGATAAACAAATCCACCAGTCAATTAAGAGCGGTAATTATTTACGATTCACCGGGAATAAACACGCGCGACGAACGTCGTGTAAAAACATTGCCGTACAGCGCGAAGAGACCGCACAGAGAAGCCACACGTATCTCGAGGTGCACCTCGCGGGCGAATAGCGCGCGACCGAGGTATGCCGATCAGAGCTGATGCAACGGGGAAGGGAAAGGACTGTCAGGAATCAGCTGATAGCGCGTGCACACGTGGCACGCGTTGCTCCTCGCCGAGATAAAAAGGCCTTGGCGGTTCCTCCGGGTGTCCATGAATGAAAAACTCGGTTCGGCGCGGGTCGCGTGGTTTGAACTGGTATGAGACTGGCCTCTGCACCAGTCCGCGAGTGCACAACCGGTTATTCTTAGCCATTTCTGACGAGTGCGGTGAATCGCTCTCCCCGCTGGATTTCCCACGAGTTCGAAAAGCACTTGCGCGCACGTGTCGTTGCACCGATCGTTGAATTTTGGACTGAAGAGTTGTACATGGGGGGACAGTTTTATTTTTGGTACTTTCGTCCAGATGAAGTTTAGTGAGAACCCTAAGTGCGTTTTTTTTTATAGTTAACGGGTGTCGATAGTTATTGGAACGTTATAGTTAACGGTGCGGTTTGTTAAATGTGTCCTGAGAAGAGGAAGTAATTCGGATCTATTGTACGCCGAAATAATGCATCAGTATTTGAAGAGTGGGTGAGTGATCGATTAACAATTTCCGTGTGTTTGAAAATTATCGTAACTGGAAAGTTGAAAGCATCGAGTCGATGGGAGGATTATTTCGCACTTAATGGGATATATGATTTATCTCATAGGTATTAATTTATGTAAACGAGTATGTAAACGATCGCAAGGAAAAGAGTACGAACGGAAGTCATCAATTGTTATTATAAAATTTCAAAATCGACTGCAAGGATGTTGATACGAAGGTTTCGGGAAGTCAAAACAATTTTGATAAGAAAATTGTTGGTCACGGAAAGATCTTTGACTTTAGGCCGAGAAAAATGAAAAATACACTACATTTTATCGTTTTTGTTTACAGATAAACTCGAATCAAGTGGAAAACAATTTTGCGCGCGTATATTGTTATGTATTGAGAAATTTTCAATCGTCTTACATCATGACTGTTTAAATTTTCTTATCGCTCGTTGCTATACAACGTTGTCAAACTACGTCGTAAGATGAAAATCGGAAAACACGTAGGCTCCGATATCGATTAAGCGAATCTAAATTGATTAACTGGGGAAAACAAATCCTTGTTCCCAATTTATCGGCACAACAACTACGTACGTGTACGTGTGACCACGTCGCGAGTGAGCTTCTACTAGTATTTTCGGTACCGCGTTATCGTATTGTTTCGCGTTTCGCTGATATTAATTTGCTGCACTCCTGAACCGGTACGCGCCAGTTTTCATTGACCTTAGTGGCTCATTCTTATCATAGCGGTTCTCAAGCAATTCTTTTACCCGCGGTTTCTAAACATACAAAGTGAAAGCCGTAGAAAAAAGAAGAGCACCGATTAACAGCTAACGTGACAGTCGACTCGATCGCCTAATTTATATAATTCTCAGTTTTCTCGTATTCATCGATCATCGTTAAAAAATATATATATGTATATCGCTTCATCCAGCGCGCGTTCTTCAAGGATTACTTGAAAATGAATAATGCATCCCAGTGATGATAAAGAACGTCTGAAAAATCTTTTTCTTTTTATATCCGCGCGGGAGGTGGCTTTGAAATCTTCACAGTTTATTTTTAACCATTGTTTTCGATTTACTTTAAGCGTTAGTATTCGTGATCTTGACGGACCAAAAAAACAGGAAAGTACACTTGAGAATGAAACTTTGCTAATCTACGCACGTTTGCGAATATACCGTGGTTTACATAAGTCACGTTAGCTTTATTCCAGTTCGTGCTGGTTTTTATGCGACGACAATGGTTTATCTTTAAGTAATTTACGTTACGTACGCGCAATGTTAGTGAATAATATACGCGGTATGGCAGCGTTGCCATATTTGTCAGTGAAAAATCGTATGATACGTGTAAAATTATGATATATCATCGTATACCAGACCGATCGGTTCTCCCCCGGAAGTAAATTGCCCGAGAAGAAGGCTGAGCCCCCACTTGGCGTAAATGCTCCTATTAGCTTGTCTCCGATCGGCCAAGACATCTGAAGTGTCCGCATTTACGTCGGGTGGGGGAAGCCTTCTCGCACCTGTACTTTCGGCGCTAAAATTCATGCGACGTCATCCCAAATTAACGCGTATCATCACGCGCTCAATATTTTTTTGTCCACCGTTCGGTCTTCGCGTGCTTTCAAGACTCGGGACTTTTCGGTAGCTTTGCAAATCATGACATTACAGATTACGATCTTGTTGGGGTACCCTCAAGTGCTGATGCATGCACGTGAGTGGTCATATGATTACCTTGCACTTGGCTTCAACCGTGTTTCAAAATCTGATTTTTTTCTCATCTGTTCCTTGTGCACTTTTCTCTTATTGATTCTTTTGTCATTTTATATATTTAATTATTCAATTATTTTATTTTATATATCTTGACATTACATATTTTTTGTAATCTTGAGTCCTTCATTAACGCTCCATAAATGTATGTAGGTATCGCACAATGCATTTAAGCGAATAACAAAATAATTTTTTAACATCGTAACTTACATCAGGTCTTTTCTATGCGGGGCATTTCGAATGCTCGGTCATGAAAATCAAAATGAAAACAACGACGGGTGTGCGATGACTCGCGTTGTGGTGTGTCCCAAAAGTAAGTGTACTAATAATGTTCTTACGCACGAGTTGGCAACGTAGAACCCTATTGTTCTATATCAACGTGTAGGTAGGGACTTTAGCTACCGGGCCAAACCGGTTTCAACTCGTTCAGTCGAGCCAGTACTGCGCTACCGCTGTTTGCGTAAGGTCGTGTTTCGATACCTCCTTACGTTTTCAATGGAGCGAAACATCGAACAGCGGTGCGCGATCAAATGTTGTGTAAACCTCAAGAAATCTCCCACCGAGACTTTCAAAAATTTAACCGAGGCTTACGGCGATGCCACTCTATCGAGAAATATGGTTTTTAGGTGGCACAAAGCTTTCAAAGAGGGTCGAGAAAATGTCGAGGACGAGCCTCGTTCCGGAAGGCCAAGCTCGTTGAGCAACGATCGCAACGTGGAAGTTGTGCGGGCTGCGATGGCGAAAGATCGCCGATTGACTGTCAGAATGATTTCAGAGCAAACGGGCTTGGATAAGAATGCGGTTCATAGAATTTTAACGGGCGTTCTACAAATGCGAAAGATCTGTGGAAAAATGGTACCGAAGAGCTTGTCCGTCGAGGAAAAGGAGAACCGGCTAACTACTTGCCAGGATGTGCTGGAGAGACTGGAAACTGAACCAAACTTCCTGGATACGGTCATAACAGGAGACGAGTCATGGATGTTCGGAGCCAAACTCCAAAACGAGGAACATCTGACGAATCCTCCTCGATCGAAGAAAGCCTGCGCGAGCAAGTCTAATGTCAGAACGATGATCATCGTATTCTTTGACAGCCGCGGGATTGTCCACAAGGAATTCTTACCTCCTGGCCAGACGCTTAATCTGACTTTCTACAGAGATGTCTTGGAACGACTTAGAAAACGGATCCAGCGGCTCAGGAAGGAAATTGCCGATGATTGGGTGCTGCACCATGATATAGCAACAGCTCATACAGCGCTCGCGATTCGAGAGTTTTTAGCAAAAAATAATATTGCCACGCTTCCACAACCCTCTTACAGCCCTGACCTAGCTCCGTGTGACTTCTATCTGTTCCCTAAGTTGAGATCTAAGTTGAAGAGCGATCGTTACGAAACCGCGGACAGTATCCAAAGAAGTATCACCGATGAATTGAACACCCTTACGGAACACGACTTCCAGTACTGCTACGATCAGTGGAAAAGACGCTGGAATCACTGTGTCGCTTCTCAAGGGTCGTACATTGAAGGAGATAATTTGTAATTTCACGTTAGTTTTATATACATAAGTTTAAATAAAGAAAAAACGGTACACTTACTTTTGGGGCGTATCACGTATTCGAGAGCTGACTCGTATTCGTGTGCACGCGGAAGGAGTGATATGAATTTTATTAAACTCGTTAGTATCCCTATCGTGCCATGCCCAAGTTCACCGAAATCCGATTTCAAAACAAGCCAAAGTGCAAACGGATTATTTGTTTTTTTTCATTCATTTCACTTTTCATATTCTCACGAGCAGAGTTAAAAATATACTATTGTTATTATATTGATAGGCATGACTGCGTATTATTAACGGTCGCGCGTAGATAGTTTTTAATCGTTCTCTTACAGAAACATTCTCCGAACGAAAGCAAAAATCGATTTCAATAGCCTTTCACAAGAGCAAACGGTAAACACGACCGTGAACATTACGAAACGTTGTTCTAAAAACAGATAACCACCCGACAACTAGCACTTTACCGACCTTGACCTCTACGCGTTGTATATTCGATAGATAGAAAGTTTTGTTTGAATCACGAAAAAATAGTTGAGATCTTCTCGTTTACTTCCAGCGAAGCTCTGCTCGCTTTACCATCGCTGACAGTCTTCAAGCAAGAAGCACCGTCGCCCGAAAATCAGCAGAATCCCAAGTAAGTTTTCAAAAAGCTATCTACAAAATACACACCAAATGAAAAAGAGGAAGAAAGAAATAGACCTGTCTGCACGCTATCTGCAATTTCTCGCGCCAAGCACGCATTGTTCCGCAGGCAACGTTTAGCTAGCGCACTTTTTTTTCCATTTCTTCGATTATTTCATAATCACTTTTCCCCCTACATGTATTCATGCGTTCGATACGCGCATCGATAGACGGTGCCACGCTTAAAGCGATATTCAACGTTTGCCGATTGACGAGGCAGAATCTCAATCGCGTCAGTGTCAGTCGCGGGTGATCGGCAACGCGATTAATTGCGCTTCCCTAGCGGCAGTGGAAGAAATCGAGTTAAACAAGAGAAAAACGAAACCGCGAGCGGAATTTGCCGCGATGCTCCCCCGCAGAGACTCCAAGCTGAGATAAAGTCCGTATCGTCGGCGTTTCGTCGTAGACCTTTACTCTTACGCGAAGCTTCAAGCAGTTATCTCCGCGGCATTACTTGTCGGTGTTAAGCGCCAGTTGGATCCTTCCATCGATATTCCCTGCATAAACGCCGAAGTGACTTTATTCGATCCACACTGATCCTGAGAAATTGCGTGGAACCACTTTCCACCGCAAATTTCCTACAGCGAAGCGCTTTACGAGAAGGACATTGAACATTGAAGCGTGCTTAAGATAAAAGTGAATTCAGAGAAAAAGCGAGAGAGATCAAGCGTCGTTCGACCAGCCTTTTCTTCTCAGAAAATGACAGACAGGGAAAACGTAACGATACGCAAAATGCCCGTGCGCGAAATGGTGACTCGGACGATCGCGCGTGTACCTGTTCCACTGCGAGTGATAGTCGCGGAACGCTGACTATTTTTTCAGTGTTTTGACAATTGCGTCCATATTTACGGTAACCGGGTCTCCTCGTTGCTTGAAAACCATGGTGCGACTTGCCACTGTACGCTCGCTTCCCTCCCTTTAACTCGCAATCGTCTATAATTGAATGAGGGAGATTGCGAGGAAATTTTTCCTAAGGAAAATGAGAATAGCACGCAGTTGATATTTGTGTATGTCGTTCGGTGATTGTAGCTTTGCACCGATAGTCACGGATTTGCAGCTGTTCAGCGTAACCCGCGTTACACGCATGAATACGTACGTTAACTTTCCGCGCCTTCGGCCAATCGCGAATCGTATCATTACAACTTCCCGTAACAAGTGCGAATTAAACGCCTACCTATTACAGGTAATCGTGCAACACCGACGTTAATCGAATATTGTCTCGCGTTAACATTTATCCCCTCGCGTCAACGGGTCGTTAAATTAACAACGCGTTATACTTATCCTGCACAAGTGTCCGCGACTAATGTGAAAGAGCAACAATGAGAACTCCTTCGGACTTGAGCCTCTCGCCTTCGGTGTTCCTTAATTTCTAGTGAGTGCAATAAATACAAATTAATTTGTTGTCCGTGTAACAAAGGCTCGTTAAATTGTCAATCGCGCGTAAATTTATCGATAAACCGCGAGATGATACATTATTTCCATGTCTTCTTTGTTATGCGTGAATGTGCGTAGTTATTGATTTTCTTTCTCCTTCGATCTTTGCTTCAGTTTGAAGCACGTGTCACAGAGAACAATAAATTCGGCACCACCGAACAACGGTAACGTTGGTTCTGTCGAGGCTGACAGTAACAACAATGGGCAAACTGCGGCCAGTCTTCACCAGTTGCTTTATTCCTCCAACGAGGAGTATCCTCCGACATCGCCCTCGGGAAATCACGTTTCCTCTTCTCAGCAAGGGAACGAGCTTAATGAAGATTGTCGGTACGTCGTCGATTGTGCACCGAGTCGTAAAAAATAATGAACCTTTCACACGGGTCACCGCCGTAGTACCTTAGTTGTTTTTTTTTGTCTTTTCCCTTTTGCCTCTTCTCCTGAGCATTAAGCTGACTATTCTTTCATCTCTAATTTGCATGTCCACGAGACTATGTATTGTTATGGCTATTTGAATTGCCGATGTTGTTATGGCCTATGCGAATTCTAAGCTTTAAAACGCACTTTGTTGCATGAAAACAGCTCAAGAGTTCTATAAGCTATGATTTTTTTTTAGCGTCGAAGTAGTCGTTGAAATAAACTTTTCAGCATAGAAATTTCAGGAGAGTAAAGTCAATTAAAAAGATAATTTCTTTCAAAATAATATTAACTTTCATTTTAACGTGACTATCGTTGGAATAGTTTTCTTCTAACAAACTATAAAATGATTATGGTACCACAAAAGAGGCCTAATAATTATTAAAGCCATGTAAAGAATATTCTACAAATATTTTTATTTCCCGTACACGCGAATCACTATTGTATGATTATGGTTAAGTCATTGGGGTGTGTTAGTAATTTTTCAGATACCATAATGTACGATGCGAAACTTTTGAAACGAAAAGGCCGAGGCCTACCTTCATAATTTTCTCGGCTGAATGTCGTCAAATCTTTTCTCTAGCTTTCAATACGTTCTTGCCGCGGCCACGAGCATCGCAACGAAACTCAACGAGGAGACGCTCACTTATTTGAACCAGGGTCAGTCCTACGAGATCAAACTGAAGAAATTGGGCGATCTATCTGCGTACCGCGGAAAAATTCTGAAGGTACTTTGTTATCCATTACTCATCCACGAGAGTCCATCAGGTGGCTTTCCATGTTTGGGTAGCGACATCTTAAAAATTGCGGTGGTTTCTCACGATGGAATCAAGCGAGCTCATGCTGGTTATCACATGCTTATCATAAATAATAGCTGACATCGTATTGACGAAGAGGCAATATTTTAATTGGGGGACACAAATCCCGTGGCATAAGTCACATGTAGGGCTATCATGCCAGGACTCTGGAATCATTAACCCACGACAAGGAGTTCGAAAACCCCGGATTTTCGAGCTTGAAACTCGGACATATTTAACAGAAAGGGTTGCTTCTCGCTTCTAATTAAATAATTATAATTTTTTCGGTCGGTCGAGGAGAAAAGAAAGTGCGAGAGGAGGGCGTTATTCTTATCAGGTTATATTACACGTACACACCGTGCACGGTACACTGCACCAAAATTACAATTTTATTAAATATGTTTCTAAAGTTTTGGAATGCGAACTGAATACAAAATCCCGCCCGGACGTCCTCCAAACTAGGACAAATTCGGGAAAACCCGGATGGATGACAGCCCTATTCACGTGGTACCATTATATTACACGACTACCATTGCGTATGATTATTCAGAGTCCATATTAAGATACATTCCCTGCCAAATCCTACTCTACTAATAACACCAATTTTACGATCCGTGCAATGATTCGAAATGTTGTTCGTCGTCTTTGGAAACTCGTGCGCCAGTCGTCGGTTGAATAATCGTAACAATAACGTGGGCATGCTCGCCGTTTCATCGCGTCATTCTCGGGGAGCTTTAAAGTTCGCTCACTCTCGGTTACGTACATCGAATAACATTCGGCGTGAGCTCACAGATCCTAAACGTTCGAAAGATGTGGGTCGCCCAAACGGTGCTACAACGTCTCTGAAGGGACATCCGACCTTTTTGTTTCAGTCGACGATACGCATCTGCTTCCACGAAAGGCGTCTCCAGTACACGGAACGGGAACTGATGCTCGCTTGGCAGCGCACGAGACCTGGCGAACGATTGCTCGAGGTCGATGTTCCCCTTAGCTACGGAATGGTGGACGTATGCCAGCCATCCCCTTCCAACAACAGCGTGGAATTTATGTGGGACCCCACCAAGGAAGTCGGCGTTTATATTAAAGTACGTAATCTGGAGCAAGAGGGAAGTTCTAATTAAAGAATCGCCGAAGAAAGTTCGGAAGAAATCTTCCCGGTTGATATATGTGGCACGCGAACGAGCATTGGCGAATATCCAAGCTGTCTCTTTAAATAAAATCCTTTATAACTCCCCGGTTTCAGGTGAACTGCATAAGCACAGAGTTCGCGCCGAACAAGCACGGTGGCGAAAAGGGCGTGCCCTTTCGGATTCAAGTTGAGACACGATTGCCAGGTGGGCCCCGGTTGCATGCCGCCTCTTGTCAAGTGAAAATCTTCAAATTGAAAGGCGCCGATCGGAAGCACAAACAGGATAGGGACAAAATTTTGCGTCGTCCGCCGCACGAGCAGGACAAGTACCAACCAAGCTACGATTGCACAGTTCTCTCCGACGTAAGTATCTATGTTTATAGATCTCTTTCGAATAAAAGGAAACGATGGACTAAATGTTGCATACCCAGCCTAACTATTATCCCTTCATCCCTTCCATTCCGGTTTTCCAAACACACCCAAGCTTTTCAAGTTTTCTCAGATCAAAACGTTCCAGAGAATAATTCCGAACACCAAACAATGTAGCCAGTCTTTCTACAATCTTGACACAGTACTTTGAATTTTTAGAGTTCTCTCACTAGCCTCTTCGAAGCGACGTTAATTAGCGTTCATTATGTCTGTCGAAGCATATAAATACTCCGTTGTATTCGTGTCTATTGATAGAAAGTAATTAGTGAACAGTTAGTTAAACAAAACTATTTATTCTATTACTAACCCCGCACATTACGATTCTTCTACCCGAAATACAACATTGATATTAAACGGTGGTTCGTTTTATTTTGATTACAGATTCCTTTAGAATCCTTATTGCCGTCCAATTTGATACCGCAAAGTGGAGGGAGTCCTTACGCTTCGACGGAGGCAATGTAAGTACAAGTTTTGACTTCACGCGTAGTTTTGTCGGCAAATGTTATTATAAGTTATTACGACTCGGATAAAGATATCGATGAGATACGCGATTGCGAAGTCGAAGTCGGACATACCCGGCTGACTTACGTTGTATGCAGTCGGCCGGTATCCTTTTAGAAGTGACGTTTCACTCCATAAAGCTGTATCAACTAGCTGTATCCACTATTATGTCGATTCCACCGGGTGCGTGTAACTTAAGAAAACCGAGTAATTACGAAACGACACGGATAAACGCAACTCTCGCTTCCCCTTTATGCCACAAAGAACCCCGTCATTTAATCTATTATCAAATTATATTAATCCGACCGTGTTAGTTGAAAACATCACGCTAACACGCCCGTATACGTAATCGTGTCTGATCCACCGACGCGCCGGACAATTTCCCTTCTACTTTACCGTGCGAGGTTCAACTGGTGGACACCGGATACCGATGATTAATGCGATTCTAATTAGATTTTAATTTGATATCGATCAATTTACGTCCACTCGTGGTAGTATCGTATTCCTCGGAAAGGCGTTTCCGTCAAAACGTTTACGTTCGCAACATAAGTCATGCAGCTAGGTCGAGAAATTGGGACATCTCTAAACTGTTCCAGCCTAACGATAAAAAAGAAAACGTCCATGACGATTTCTCAGGATCGCGCTGACATAAAAATTATAACGCTCGATTGCGCAAACAGAATAATAGGGACATTGCAACGCCGGGTCGTATGTACTTGGCGCAACATTGTAATTCGCCACTAACTCGTTCAATCTAGACAGAGCGTGCAAACGGATCGGACTCCAAAGTCCACGTATTTATAAAATCCCAACCTTCGGCATCGGTAGCTTAACATACTCGTAAATATCAATGCCCGACGGGGGAACGACATTTTTCTTCCGACGTGCGAGCAGTTATATTTGTACGCGCATCCCCGTAAATAAGAGACCAGGAACCGCGCGTCCTTCGGCTTGGCGACGATTCAACCGTAAAGGAGCATCCTTCGCGAATGCTCGTGGGGATCACCATGAATCCCTCGCCTGTCCCTCCCACGACGAGGGAAGAAGAATTCAAAACGATCGGTAGGCTTGCAAGACGGAACAAAAATACAACGGGGGTAGAGAAGGACGGGACTAGAGAGACCAATACGATTGCGGTGAGTCGCTGCATAACAGAAATGCAACGCTGCGTTGCCGTATCTCGATTCCCGCGAGTCCTCGAACGGTGGGGATCGGTGCGAGTGGTCGGAAGGTGGAGGAGGTAGAAGTAGTTCGCGAAGTGGTGGCGGAAACCGCGAGGATCGCCGTGGTGGCGGTGGCGGTGGCGGTGGTGGTGGTGGTAACGGACGATAGAGAAGGCTCGCTCGCTCTCGGTGAGTAAGCTGGTGGTGAAGGAGGAGGTGGTGCCGGTGCCACGGGAGCCGTGAAACTGGCTCGAACTGGCATGAGCCGGCGTCTGGGTAGAGCCGACAACGATGCCTCGAGAAAAAGAGAGAGAGATGCTCGACGACAAATAAATTCAGAACGCCGTACGATACACGCGTCGCCGCGCCGCTGCTGCTCCGACTCTACCGTTTTCGTTCATTGCGCTCCTCGCGAGGCGTTCGTTCTTCCCGCTTGCTGCTACGATTTCATTTTACGCTCAGCGTAACGTCGTTTCTTCGGTTCTTCCTTCCCTTTTGTTTTTTTTTTTATAGTTTTATTCTCGGTGCGTCGCGCTCTCGTCGAGGCGAAGCTACGGAAAGTGACGCGAGGATCCACGGGAGAGAGACAACGGGTACACGCGAGTAAGAGTCGCAGACATGATCTACCGCTGAGAGAGCGGATGTTTATAAATAAAAGCGATGATCGACGACTGACCGGCTCTCGTGATTCGGTGTGATCGGAACATTTTGTCGGATCAGAAGCCTGCTGCCCGCTGCTGCTTGGAAAGCGGATTCGCCGCGAGCGTCTCCCTCCGTTCGCAATCTTCATTGCGAGTGATCGATACGCGGCCACTGTTATCGGTGATTTTCGCGGCCTTGTACTACTTCTCTCCGTCACCCTGAGAAATAGTTTCGATAATAACGCTCTCGCACGCGTTTATTCGATTGCACGCGAGATATTCTCGAGCAGCGCCCCGCGATCGGGAGAAGGATCCAGAGACTTGTCCGTGTGTCGCTTCGAGCGATCTATACTAGGATCCTCGAGTCTTAGGAGCTCTTTTGGACAGATCGTGCGCAATGCTGGGGAACAAGTGCGAGGTGACCTGCTTCTCCAAAGAACCCGCTAAACTCTGAAGGGATACCTGACCTCAAAATCACACGTTACGCGATAAAAAGTGCAAGGAGCGGAAATATAAATAATACCGGAAGAAAGGGATCGTCAAGATCGCTCTAAATAAAATCATCCGAACGACTCGGCGCAACGTTCGCGTCCTCGTGCCTCGCGTGCATTCGCAGTTAAAAACAAAGGGTACTCAAAAAAACAACAAACCACTCAACTCCACGAATTCTCCGTGAAACCGACTCGTAGGATACAAGTTGAGCGCACAACGTTGATGCAGCGGTTCTAAAAATAACCGGCGTGCAACGAGTGAAATGAAATAATCCCTAATGCGTTAAAAGGGGGATATCCAAAGCGTAATTTAACCTCTCTCACTCTCTCCCTCTCTCTCTCTCTATCCTCCCCTCCCCACCCTACCCACCGTGTAATGTCTCCAGAACCGGCGCGTCGACGATAATTTCACCGTGAACGGTCGCAACGAGTTCGCATGCGTCGAATTCCACGGTTCTCCCATTTCCTCGTGCAGGTAGTGCAACGACGTTAAGAGAAGCGCAAGGAAGCGTTGGAATTGCCGGGTCGTTATCCATCGATCGAGGGGTGGAATCGAATCGAGTGCAAAGCTTCACCGCACGCCGCTGGAATGCCCGCGTCCGTTGTAGAACGTCAATTTCCAGCAGAGCATCCGCGTATCACCGACGTACCGAGTATCCGCGATCTCAAATCGTTGCTCGCCGGCAAAGTGGTGCGCGTAATCCTGCCAAGCCAGGTGCTCCTGTCACGCCAGGATCACTTCCTGAGATGACAAGCAGCCTGGCCGCCGGAAAGCTGATGCCAGGGCGGTTCGATTCAGCCTTGAACTGAAACGTCGAGAGGGGAAGCAAATCCTCCTTTTCTCCCGCGTCGGGACGTCGGGAAAGTTCCGATTTCGTGGCCCCGTAACGCCGTCGATAGAATCGATGGTAACCGGATGTGCCGGTTCGATGTTTACCCGTCGAGATCGATCGTAAGTGAGAGAAGCTGTACTCTGTTCGGCTCTTTTTTTGTTTTCGATCCGATCGAAGGACTCGAGTAGGTCGATTCCCTCCTCCCGGTCGAATGAGAAACCTCCATGTCACGCGTGTTCGATGACGCAACCGCGTTTGGGGGAAATGTAAGCCGACACGCTCGAATGAGAATTTTGGTTGTCGCTCGCAAAGAAGTTGTTTCTTCCCATTATTTACGGAGTACGATGTAGTTCGTTGTAAAGGGAGAGAAAGGCCGTTCGATAAAGGACGAGGAAGAGGAAGACCGCGTTACGAATATAGATGATGACTTCATTGAAGAAAACGTGTTCGAGGCTTGTAACGATGTACTTGAATAGTTAGCCCGAGAGCAGTTGACGAATGAATCTTTGAGACAGAAGTTGCGCGTTAGCTTGCCGCGAGATGCGTGCAGATTGCAATGCGATTTGCAGGTGTTTACTGTAATTTCGAGCGGCTCGAACGGCGAGGCGTACTCCCGAGATTATACACGCTAACGAAAGTGGGGAGCCCCGATGGTTTACGTGACAAAGTACACTAAACGCGAGTCGTACAAAGTAATAATAAAAGAGACACGAAAAACAAAAGTAGAAGCACCTGCGGAATAACGGAATGAGAAGGGGCGAGGAATAGAATTCCCTCGAATGAAATAACGACCGTACTTTCGAGAGAGCATTAGCACGATTATCGATAGGAAGACATACATTTTTCAATTCGGCTTGGCAATCGCCGATGAAGCCGTGACTGGAGATATCCGGTTCACAGCAGACACGCGCAAGAAAGGCAAACTGATTCATACCGATTGTATCCGACAACAACCTATTCGCCGCGGATCGAGACTTTCGCGAATAAATTGGATTCCAGTTGGCAGATAAATGAAACTGGATAGATCCCGAGTGTACCGGGGAAACGAACCGAGACCAGATTAGAAGACGCCGCGAGGTGCTCGTTGGACGAAAAAACAAACAAAACAAAAGTTCGCTCGCGAAACCGGGACGACGATAATGTGATTAAAGCGCAGCGAGAACCGATGTCACTCGATCGTTGATCGAAATAAGGCGGTGAGATTGAAGGACGAACTTGCCCCCCAAGTTTATACGAATGGGTGAAAAGGCACTTAAAGATTGGTCGGACGTTCGAGCGATCAGATTGCCTGGATTCATGAATGAACGAGTGAGGAGCCGGAAGAAGGCGTTCAAAGACAAAACCATTTTTCGTACGTGATGAAATGTATGAGGAAGAAGTGACGAAGAGAGTATAGATGGAATTCAAGAAGAAAACTTTACTCGAAATGTCAAAGAGCCATTCCATCTGGAACCTGAAGAGCTGTTGGGCTATCAGATCGGCGAGTGAATTTCTCGGCAATCCTGCCGATTACATTTTGGAACACGAAGTTACTGTCAGCGGTGGTCCATCGCGAGTGGAAATAGTGGCCAGGTTTATTCATTCTATTTCGGAGTACAGAACGCGCAGAGGTAATCTCTTGCGCGGCGGATTAGTCAGCCTTACAATAAGAAGAGGCAGGAGGGGCAAGAGGATAGATGGAAAGGGAGTCTCAAAACTCGTCTTCCGTCTGAAGGGACGCACCATGTAAGGCGCGCAAGATATATTAAAATTATTTTTTTGGATTTAATCGGAGCCCCGACGTTTATCCCGATCGAACAGGTCCTTCAAAATTGATCTCGATGCTACAGGAACTTTGAAATTTATTTCTGGAGCGACAAAGTTCCAAATATCGTTTGAGAAGAACCGAGCATTAAAATTGATACCGATAGAATTAGAATTTCAGAATTTACCTCCGCGTAACCACGATTTAAAAATCCTCGTCGATACGCGTACGCGGTAATTGTATATCCTAACGAAAAAATCAGATGGTATTACGTTACGCGTGTCAAGAACTCAATATTGCGCTTTAAAAAACACTTAATTGCGTAACTCTGCATACCAACAAACTGGGCGATCTAAGTTCAAGGATTTAAACCGCATTATTTATTCGTTCGCACGTTTACGAGTAAAACATCTCATTATATTGCATGACCCTCGTACCTCCGTGCGTAACAACAATCAACATTTTCACGTTACCAGAACGCGATAATAGGTTGCAGTGTCAATTATTACCGAGTTTGTTTCTATTATGCCTGATTAGGTTAATTTGCGCGATGTACGGACATTAATCTCCCGTAACCGCTACTTTACTTTGCAATCCTCTGACAGATACGGGCAGAGCTAAAAACATCATTTGCATATATGCCGACCTCTCTATTCAACGCGGCCAAACGTTCTGTGTCATTCTAAGAAGTATCATTGACGCATTCTCCGTTAGTAATTCTTCGTTTTTTTTTCTTTCGTTGGTATACCGTTACGCAACAATGGCAGAGCGAAATTAAAAAGCAAAACTCACGATAAACTTACCGTTCAAAACAAATTAGCATCGAAACGTTTCTTTTTTTTCTTTCCAGATCACCGCAAACGCGAGCAACCATAAGCGGCAATACCTCACCCGTGGTTGCGCCCTTGGCACTTTCGGTCTCCAATCCCAGTATTGTGTCGCTGGTTCCTGCTTCGGATCAGCCCTGCATTGAAGCAGACGTTAGTTTGGCTACAACAAATACTACTGCCCCGAAACTACTCGAATTGGTGAAAATCGAAAGGGTACGTATTGAATAACACCGCTTCGATAATTTTAACCCGCGGACAGTGAATAAGATTGCAAATAATGGAAACTCGATTATATTTGGACCGTTTATTTTAAAAGTGGTGCAAGTCCATTTCTTTATCTTTTTTCATTGAGTTAATCACAAATTATGTGATACCTCATTTTTTTAAATGGACTTACACCACGTTCAAAATAAACGGTCCATTTCTGTGCGCTCATTTGACCAAACCGGGCCTTACGTTCAGACATAATCGAATTGATTTTTCTTTCCATCGCGTAGGAAACATCGTGTCTGACCCAGTTGCCGCTCGACGCGAATGCAGCCCAGACGACCGCGTGGCTTCGCGCGAGTCGGTTCAACGCCTTCGAGTCGACTTTCGCCAGTTTCTCGGCCTCGGACATCCTGCGACTCTCCCGAGACGATCTGATCCAAATCTGCGGTCTGGCCGATGGCATTCGATTGTTCAACGCGTTGCACTCGAAAGCCCCTACCCCGAAACTCACGCTTTACTTCTCGCTGGAAGGCAACGGTTCGCTTTGGAGAGTCGCTTATCTGGATAGCCTGACCAGCAGCTCGTTAATGAACAAGTTGCTTAGTACATTGAGCTTACCTCGCGATCGACTGCACTCTGTGCTCTTCCTGGGCCCACAGGGTATCCATGTCTTAGTCACCGACGAGTTAGTAGCGAATATGAAGGACGAGAGCATGTACTTCGTTGAGACCATTAAAGGTGATTACGGTTTATGTTTCAATCGAATTCAATCATTCTTCTTGCAGGTATTTGAAGGGCTGCATAATAAATTCTGTTTTTCTTCTTGTTTTAGATAATGCCAGCGAGCGGTACAAGTTGCTTCTAAAACCATCGTTACGTACGTAAAAAAGTACATGGGAGGAGAAATTAATAACGAAATTGTATGAAAATAAATCTCCCAAAAGTCTTAAGATGCCAAATATATTTTGTTGGTTCGGCGATTCAGTGGAGCTGAAATTGACAAGTGGGGGAACGTTAGTAGACGAATTATCTAAATTTATGTTCGCCGGCCATTTATGTTACGCGACTCCATGTGTTTCATGGAAGAATATAAGTTGAGTTGTTCAATCGCAAGGCGTTAACGAACGCGAACAACGATCGTGAAAATGTTTATTTTTACGCGACTCTCAGCAATGTTTTAACGAATAATTTAGAATGAAAATTCGTGCTTATACAGTGCCAATTGAATTCAGTGCATTCAGCGTATTGAGACATAGTGGTATCGAGCAATGCACTTGAAATAACTTTTCATTTGATTTCTTGTCTATCGACACGAATAGATAAAAGTTACTTCACCTTTAAACAAAGTCAATTTTCATTTTATACTCAATACTCATGAAAAGCATCTGGTATAATACTGATTCTCGAGTTTGTCGATAAAACTCCGACGCTAAATAAACGTAGTACTTCGAATGTTTGTGTATCGGATGTACATTTTACATGTATTTTAAATTTGAAATAGAATTTGAAATTTGAAATTATTGTAAAAGTAATGTGCAGATAATCGAGCATTATTCTGTAGAGTATAAGTCATTCGGTTAGCTTGAAGCGAGTTTAGAAAATGTTTGATGGAATTCTTCTCGCTGATATCATCACGCTTACCCAGTTTTCGTGCCACGGAAGACATACAAATTTAGTATTTGGATATTATTATTATTATCATTATTCATCAGCTTTGAAACTATTGTTATACGAATTTACAAATTTTAACTCTAACGTTCATCGACAACGCTGCTGATGAACGTGATCTCTATTCATACGAAAATGTAATATTTTTTGCTATTACCAATTACCACGATGTTATTTAGCTTTGTAAGTCCGCACGAGAGCGAAGAACGTATCGCTTTTGCGACGAGTGTTCGTGTTTTTATACAACGAAAAGAAGCATTGAAAAATACTGTCCTTTTTTGGCTTTTAAAGAGCGAGTTTAGAAATAAATGTAAGTGCCTTTTGTTTTCTTTCAATAGCACATTAGAACATATTTTAATAAACGGTTGACGATTATGAGCAACGAATAATTATTTTATCGAAAAGAAACACACTTCTCGGTTTTTGTTTTCGTAGTACAAATTGAGATGAGATAAATCTTTCCTCGAGTGTCCTCGAGTGTCCCGAGGAAAGTTTCGTAAAGTATTATAATCTATTATCAACTTCTAAACCGTAAGTTAGGAATTTTACGAAGAACCAATTAATTCCACGTGGGTAACGGGCATGAATTAATATTCCCGACATTAGTCAGTGTTTACGATATGGCTACTAACAAAGAAATCTAACATTTTTCTACATTTTATCTACAATCGAGAGTACCTTTATATTTAAACTGCGCTGACTGTGCAGCACAAATGCTCAATGCGATATAATCGCGTACTGTAACGTTACAACTATTACGACTCGATCGTGTCGTCTATTGATCGGAGAAATTGTCAGCGTATCAGCTGGAAACGAAAATATCTATTTTGTGTATTTTAATTTACAAAACTACAAAATGAGGCGACTCATGGTTTTCGTAACCGATAAACTTTTACTGTGACATACGAAAGCTGTGAGGGCGCGTGTCGGTATATTTAGATAATGTACATCCCGATATGAAATTCCGCATGTATGTCACAAAACGGCACAATAAATATTTCTTGATGCCAATACAATGGTGTTTTATTTATTGTCTGTCATTAATAGAGGGAGTGGAAGAGGCATGCGTTCGAATCAATGTTAAAAATAGTTCACGTATCCAAATATTTATTCGTAAATATATAGTTTTATTTAACAAATACTATGAGTTAAGTCCTAATGAAATGTAAATTGATTTCGCACACCTAACGTTTATGGATTCTTCTCGAAGCAACATGATTTTTGATACTCTACGGTTTGCTTATTACCGTGAACATTCATTCTCTGTGATTGTGTTAAATGTTCTATTTATTCTGTGAAGGCAATCGCAATTCATAATCTTCTTTTCCTTTTTCTACTTTTTCTTCTTCAACTGTTTGTTTTTCTTCTTCTCTTCCCGCTTCGCCTCGCGCTCCTTCAAACACTTAAAGAGCTTGTAGATGAAGAAGACTGGAATTAAAAGAACCGACATTAGTTCCGATATAAAAAAAGCTTCAAACGGTAATTCCTCTCGGAGGATATTATTACACCGAATCGATTTATCTCGTTGCGACGTACCAAGGATGAGAACTAGGAATAATAAAGCGGTAAAGAAGAGTATGTACGATCGCATCAGCCAGAGCGAGGAATATGTGCTCGAATAATCAGAAACCTTATCTTTCAAAGATTTCTTAATCATTCCGAAAGCCTCTCCCATGAACTCTTTCTTTTCTTCATCGTTCAATCGTTGATAACGTTCAAATAGTCCTGATAACTTTTCTTGACCACTTTCAGATAGAAGACTCGACAACTTTTCTTGAGCACTTTGAGGCAAAAGAGTCGCCAACTTTTCTTGAACATCCTCCGACAACACACCGCGACTTCTCAATGTCTCGAAAATGTTGTTCTCCATAATTCACCTCACGGAATTTATCGTGACGGAACGGTAAACAGACAATTGATAAAAACTGGGAAGACTTGAAACTTCGAAATAATAATTACCGAACGTTAAGAAGAAACATATCGTACTGATCAAATTGCAGACGTGCACACCGAGAAATTAAGTGGCCGATTAGATAACAGGTGGTACGTATGGCAACCAAACTGTGATTTTCATTCTGTCCACGCAGCAATTACGATTTACCGACAGTCCATTATGCAACCTTGCTAGCATAACAAATCCTCGAATCGGGTTGAGAAATTCGACCTGAATTGTGTCCAAAGTTTGAATAAGATCTCCCTCAAAACATTTTAAATTGGCATGCTTATCTGGCTACCTCATTCAGAACGCATATCAAGCGAATTATTTCTCGATTTCAAGTATCTGGTGCAATTGTATAATTACTCAAAACAGTGCCAAGTACATCCAACAAATACAATAACATGACGATCTGCGTGGTAACGTCAAAGGATATTAAACCTTAATGCGTAATTCGAAACAAATTCGACAAAATAATTTTTATTTAAGGTACCACGTTAAAGTTACATATATTTTATTTTATAATACTTACCAAAAATGAGAGCAACCAGACTCAGGAGAGCCAGCAACATCAAGGTCTGCGTAGTGATATCGTCACCGGCTAACGTTTGCGCCGAGGTAGCACGTTCTTGGATGTTCTTCAGCAAGTCTTCCTTCAAGGACAACTTGTCTTCGTCCGAGATACCGGTCATCGAATCGAGCATCTCGAGGAGCTGCTCCGGCGTCGGAAGCTTTCCATCGAAATCAGGAATCCCTGCGTCGGCTGGCTGAATATTTTCAGGTACGCCGTCGGAGATCACTTTGCCCGCATCGTCCGCACTTGCGGATGCGAGAGCCGCAAGGCCGCTCGTAAGTGCCATCCACATCCTAATTAAATATTGCATATGTTAAGGTCATGCCGAACCAGGGGTATTCATCCTATTTCGAGATTAGATAATAGTATTTCTCCACGAATACTGCGATTGATACTCGACAGCATGAACCATATGTTTCCCCGTCAGTGTACGTCAGCAACGATACGTAGATAAAGATCGTATCAAGTGAAGCAAATAGATACCAACGAAACGCTCAACTTATACATACATATATTTTTTCCTAAGAAACATCGAAATACTTTTACGATCTTTTAATGGCACCGACGCTAGAGAATAGAACAACCGATTCGAACGTACCGTACCATCGAGTTCTTCAAACAAAATATAAATCATCAATTATAATTACAGCGATCGTACCTGTACGCGTTTAAGTTCGTTCCCTGGACAAAGAACGTTCCCGGAAAGGACACCGTTTTCCAAAAATGTTGTGCTTCCGAAAAATACCGGTGCTCACTGGAAGAGAACGTCTTCTCTCGTCTTTGGCGGGAAGATAACCGACGGTTAGACGAACCACGGACGATTGGCCGATTCGAAACACAATCCTTATCGGATTGGTACGTGAACGTGTACGTTGGGGCCAACGTGGCCGCTTCCAACGTGTTAGCTTGTAAGGCCACGAAATCCGAGCTAACATCGGCGGATTGACCTGACCTTTTTGCCACGCGTTGATTAAAACGCGCTAAGCAGGCGCATCGTATCTCTGTTGCAGACGACGCGTATTGTGCGTCGTGTCATCGCTGTTGGAAGTGCGAGTCGGGATATGGAATTAATTATACGATAATAGCGCATCGAGGGTGTTTGAGCGAAAATGGTGATACGTATCTTTCGCGCTGTTATACCAGCTACCGTAATAGCAATTGGAACACATTAGTGGTACCGATCTTCCATCTACAGCAGTGGTTCCCAAACTGTGGTACGCGGAAAGCCACACAATATTGCGAAAAAAAAGTTTAATGTATTTTATGCATCAATGTTTGTAGTAGGTCTAATATTATTTTATATCGAATTTCTTATTTTATGTAAATGATTATTTATCATCATTTTCTATACGTTGACTCAGTTATAAACATGAGTGGTGCGAGAAAAAGAAAGTTTGGGAACCTCTAATACGGCGTATCGAGCATTGATGAATTTTTATAGGAGAGACAAAAAACTGTTACAAAACTTATATTTTATTGATATATATCGATGTTACGGAGCCATAAAAACCAAAATATCTATTTCACAAAAAGTGTTAGATAGGGGGTATTGTTTCTTACTGTATGATATAGTACTTTCCGAATGTGCAGTCTATGCGAGCGAGTGATATAAATTAGGTAATGAATACGAAGCTATCAGGGGATATCGCCAGGTGTATGACCTACAACTGACGCACAAACCTGTTGCCTCTGGCTCTTTGGAAATATCGAACATCACCGGCCAGTAGTTCCAAAAGACACACAGCAATTCGTGAAAGTAAATTGAACGATACACTGGAACGGTTTTGTGGAAGACGCGCCTGGTCTTCGACGAAACCAGCATGGGTATCAAACTGCATGAGTGAAAGGGATATCACGAAATATCATATGCGCGTGGGAAACCATACTTTTTTCAAGCACTCCGATCTCATTTTGCAAAACGTGAGAGACATCGCATTTTTTTAATTCAGATTTTAAGTGAAGACAGAGCGACAATTACGGAAAAAACAACACAGACTTCGATGTCGGAGGACCCGTTGTAGACCACCATTTCGCATTCCGAAAGAAGTTTTACAGATTTTAAGAACAGAACTGTTTATATTGACGAATGTCACCTTAACGCCATCTGGGGAATGCCTGATTTTAGTTCAAGGTTATAGCATGTATGTTTTGACGATACTTTCAGTCACCACATTAGTTCGAGGATTAATCGGTATGTCACGGTTTGACGTAATTGCGTTTTAACTACGACAGGTCGGCGGAACATTGTTTGCCGAGTGTTCGTGACTACGCACGTGCAAATTACTCGTATCGATCTTAAAATCCCAACGCAAGCGCATTCATTTTTACTCAATGTTCTGTTGAAAAATGTCTTCGTTCCTTGGGGGTATATAAAATTGTATATTTGGCGATCAGATAAATACATATCACATAAACAATTCTTTTCTCGCAATTTTTACATTAACTGATTTTAGAAACTTAACAAATAGATCCGTAGATATATCTTCTTAATTAAATTTAAGATGTTTTCGTGAAGATTGCACTTTTCAGAAGATTTTATGCCAAGTTCTAAACAAAATTTGCGGAAATTGAACCGGGGTTAGAGTGGTTTGAATGGAACGCTTACCGAATACCGCGCGACTAACCTCATACTTCTTTTGCGTTTTTCCCGAAACAACGTTTTTCACACGGGCGGAACAAAAACCTCGAAAACCACTCGTCCAATTTATTTCGAATTTGGTACACATATTCTTTATAAGATTATCTATGATGTAGCATAGGATTTTTTCGATATGCCTACCCATTTGCTTATATTTCGAGTTTTTATTCATGATTTGTGTTTGGCCCACCAAATTGGAGCTTCTACAGATATACATATGTATATAAAGAAACATATACTATGGTACATATTCAAACATAGGTTTCCGATATTGCATAGCCTACACGAAGGAATTGTCTATTAAATACGTTAATGCGTCAATATATTAAAGCTAAAATGGTTTAAAACCCGCGGGTGATGACCCGATTTCAACGTTTCTCAGTCATCAGTACCCGAGGATACTTATCGTCAGAATATTGTCCTTTTATCATGTTCCCACATAAAAGAAATACATTAACCCATATTTATATTTCACAATAGTAATTTTTATACAAAGATATTTAATCATTTCAGGATTTATTAAAATTCTGCAATGATTGAAGTAACTTATTTGATTCGCAAAAGTGCGTTGTAATTGGCAGTTGCAAAAGGGCGCTAAAACGTCGTGCGTAAGGAAGTAGTTGGCCTGAGTTCCCCACGTGTTCGCACAGTTCGTTTGTGGTCGAGTTGAAAGTCATAACTTCTACTCTTCGCCATGCCTACTTTAAGCAGTCCAGTAATTCTGAAATTTGCGAAATTAACCGACAAAGCTTTTAATCCAACAAAAGGATCGAAAAGCGCCGCGGGATACGATTTACGAAGGTATATAACGATATCCACAGTTCGACCTTCCGTAACAGAGTCTTCCTAGAAGTCGGGTTTCTTACCCGTTCGAATTTTTCGTAAAAGATTGTTCATTTCTTCCTGACAGCGCTTACGAATACGTTGTGCCAGCCCGCGGCAAGCAACTCGTTAAAACTGATTTACAAATCGAGGTGCCCGACGGTACTTACGGAAGGGTCGCTCCACGTTCAGGTCTTGCGTGGAAAAATCATATTGATGTCGGTGCCGGCGTAATCGATGCTGATTATCGGTAAGCGTGGTAAATTTACGTGATTTTGAAATGATTACGAACTACGAAAGTTAAACGGTCAAAGGGTGTAGATTCTGAGATGGATAGAAATTGTAATTATATGGTTGAACGTTGATGCAGTTTGATGGACAATTAATTATTAAATAGTATTGTAATTGTATTAACTAGAGTAATATGATTATTGTTCCACTAATGCCAGGGTATTCAATTTAAGATCTATAATTCAAGATTAGATTATGAAGGGACTATAATTGTATTATTATATTCATTGGAATCTATATTACTTTAAAGCAATTAATCCCAAGGTTGGTCCTGCCAAACTTTTGGATCAATTTCTGATCTTACACGATGCTTATGCAAGAATATCTGCGTAAGCACATAATTATTCTGTAACATCACCAAACGAGAATCTTGAATAATGTTGAGAAAAGTGGGGTAAGGGGAATATAGGATCTGAGAATTCTGTGAAAGTTTACTTTGGGATTAAAAGTTTATAGAGTAAAAATAATATCCTTTATCTGTGGTGCGAGACTAAATTCAAATGCCATAGTTATAAAAATTGGTTATTTCTTTGTCACACAGGGGAAACATAGGAGTAGTGGTATTTAATCACAGTAATGAAGAATTTAAAGTTGCTCCAGGAGATCGTATAGCGCAATTGATTTGCGAAAGAATTGCGTACCCAGAACTACAGGAAGTAGCTAGTTTAGACGATACGGAGAGAGGAGAAGGCGGATTTGGTTCCACGGGAAACAATTAAAGTAATTGAATACCACAGTCAGCGATTCATGAAACTCTCGTTAACGGAGATACATAGGAATACATTTGTAAAAGTGATCATACTCGTATTCTTTACCTACAAAGTATTAATGTCTTAATAAAGAAAAATCACATTGAAAATTCTTGTACTAACAAAGATTTTGTAACAAATAAACCGCTTTTGCGCGTCTCTCTTTTTCTATGTATACATTGGCATAAACGAACATCCATAAACATTGCTCACAACTTAGCATTTGGAACAAGACCAGTGTACAACGTTGGAACCTTGACCAAGCTTTGTACATTTTTGAATTCTTTATGCTTTGCGTCCCCTAGTAATTTAAAAATAACATTTTCTGCGGTAGTTATGTGGCAACCTATTCCCCTCATCCTCTGTCAAAATAATAAAACATGTAATCATTAAAACTGTTCACCATTATTTAATGTTACGTATACCACTTTAATCCTTTACCTCTAGGGCTAACAATCTATCTTCTTGGGTACGCGATGTGCAACAATCCGCTACCGTGTGAACTTCATATCCATCGTGTCTCAGATCAATAGCAGTATTTTCTATGCAAACATGAGTTTCTAGTCCAATAAGAATTATCGCATCTGGTCGCTCTCCGCAACAAATTGTAGAAAGTTCTTTACAAATCTGGTATATAGATATTGTATGTAAAATCTGCCATTTTTGAAACAACTTTTATTTTATTCATGAAAGTTTGTAGAATATTCTTACTTCGGGTGTACACATGCTAAACTGAGTCTTCGCGAACGGACCCTTAGCCCCGGAAATATCGAATTGTGGAATCGTTTTACCGAGCGCTTTTGGGTTTTGTTCAGAGACTATCATGGGAACTTCCAAGAGTTTCAACGCATTGATCTAGGCAGTGAAAAATGTATTAATTGCCGTATTTACGGTACACCCTCGACGTGACCTTGAACTTGAACATGAAAGCATACATATTGAAGGTTTTTCATTTTGAATAATTACCAGTTTGACCGAATTCTGCGTTACTTTTTCAAACTCTAACATAGCTTTGGCAAATCTTTCTTGAACGTCGCATATCAACAAGGCACTTTTACCTTGCCGCAGAATTGCCTTTGCTGCGTTCATTATCGGCTTTCTGATAATCGTCGGAAGTTGCGTGCAGCAGGTACTAACCTAGTGTTTAAAGTTCAAAGAACGTAATGAATTAGTCAAATTTAGTTCACCATCCATATCCCGATGGCGCTGACGTGCAATATTTCTGCACGCGAATGGACCGCGGCAGCGCGGTACCAAATGTCTCGGAATATTATAAATCTATGATGCCCTTGAGGTGCATCTTTTCTCCAAACACTTTCTTCCAGGAGACGTATTGAAATGATGCTTTCTCAGAACGACTATGTGATCAATTTAATGTGATACAATGTTGTAAATTCAAATTGAAACTAAGCCCAACTAAGCCGCTGACGTATAATTGCTGCCAAGCCATTACGCGTGCGCACATCGCAACACTACCGCCGCCGACCAATGTCTCGTGCGAACTTTATAACAGGTGCTCCCACATAGTTAGAAAACCATGGGAGACCCTGAACAACCCTGAATCCACCCCAAACGTTTCGTGTTGAATGGTGATTGGGAAACGAGGATGACTGTGGTGATTGAGGTCCTTGCAACACCTTTTTAAACTTACAAGTGACCAGCTCAACAGCGATAGCGATAAGCGTTCCGCGGCCCAAGTTAATCCAGCCTCAATCTAATCGAGCAGTTATCTGAGGTCGAAGTAAGACTCAGAAAACATTACACTATATCACATACCAGCAGAATCCAATGAAAACAGTTTCCTTCACAAAAATTAAAAAAAAATTAAATCAGAGTGTACTCGGTACCTGGTCCATTCAATACCAAAACGATTAATAGAAGTTATTAGACAGAAAGCACTCCATACCAAAAACCATAAGTCTTGTTACGGTGCCAATACTTTTCACACGTATTCTTTGTGTTTTGTTACATCTGTTTATAATTCTTTATAAATAAATCGCTTTGTTGTGCTCTTTTATATGTGTATTTCTTCCTGAACTGTCATAGTCTTAATTCTGCACAAGCGAATTTGTCCTTGCTTTCAGCAAAATACAATTTTCTTTTGGTCCAAACGCAGAGTGCCAATACTTTAACCCGGCACTGGATTCTTAAGTCAGATAAAAATACATGACGGACAGCTTCAAAACTTAAAAAAAAATTCAGATGTGTACCACCATGATATGTACTAGATATCCCATAAATAGCAGGTACTCCGTTAAAGGTGCGATGCATGTCATAATTCACCGTAGGTTTCTCCTTATCAAAAATGTTACACTTTGGTTTATAAGATTCCAACCGAAAAGTACAGAGAATCGGAGAAGAATGCGGATACCCAATAGCGGCTGTTGTTCGTTATTTTTTGTTAATATATCGTCAACTAATGAGCACTCGATATTTTCAATAATGGAAAGTCTCCTTGGAATTTTCACAGGTATCACACATTCAACGGAATACCACCATACATGAGACACCCTGTATAAACGCTAGCGTACACAACTTTTAACTCTCATACTTGTTCGGCAAATTATTTGTGGTTCTCCGTTGAGAAAAGCGTTGTGCCGTGTCGTATGAGTGGGTTAAACTTACAGTGGTAAAATTAAAGTTAATTGTTTAAAAATGACATACCGCACTTGAGTAAATTTTTTCGGGAAGTGCACTTTACATTTAACCCCCTCAAATATTAACTCCAATAAACAAAAATTGAATGTAAAAAACTGGTGTAAATGTCATGATCTCAAGGGAAGAGCAAATCACAACTTGTGATGAAGTAAATACAGAACTAGACTATGTTTTAATTTTATTTTACATTAATTACTTTTCATACAGGAAGTTATGATCGCGAGAAAATCCTATGTTTGCATAAACAATGTTACTAGAGGAGAAGCAGGCACGATGTGTGCTTCAAAGGCTTTATATTTGTCCTGGAAAAGTTCCTGCCTCCAACTGGTCATCCCACTTTTCAACCCAAGAATCCGGGCACATTGCTCGATAAACGTGTTGGAAGTACTTGCAAGCTTCGTACTCTTCTCCATGGCGTTTTTTGCAGCGTTGGAAATCCACATAACTCGAATAACAATACCTTTTAACAGAACAATTCAAGATTCCATTAACAAAAGCAAACAATTTTAACAGCAAATAACAATTTGGTACCGTTTATATCTGACCAATTGTCAATAATTAACCGACTAAATTTATTCCATCGTTTACCTTGTTTGGTTTTGGTTTGGGAACCTTGGATCAAATGGTGCTGTTTTTGGATGTCGTTCGATTTCTTTCGGGTTAACAGCATGTCTATTCAGGAACTGCATGCTCGCTAGGTTATCCAGTGAAGGTAAAACCATTCTGCTGCTGCTTAACAAGTTACAAGTTACTTAATTTCTAATTGCATTTATTAAACACGCTATAAGTCACACCCACCCCCCCTCTCTCCCCAAAGGCAAACTCTCTATGTTCGATTCTCGCTATTGTCCATTCATCTCTCGCACCACATAACACTAGCACAGATAGCAACTGTTTTCTCACTGTAGCTCTTTTTTAATTTTATAACATTCAGACATGCATTTTATGTAAAAACCATGCCATGTAATTCAATACGGGTATTGTAGATTGTCTGACAAACAAACATTCTAGAACAAAACCACTGATATTGAAGAACAAATGGCAAAAAGAAAAAGCAGGATTTTCCACCCCTTTTTTTTTACACATCACAGCATGTTGAAATCAAGTTCGAATGTGTTGAAATGTTAATGCAATTCTTGACAGCCGTTACAGCTATTACGCTATTCTAAACACAACTGCACTGTAATTAACAACAGTAGTGTCCTTGTAGAAGGCGCATTTATCATTGGTAAAAGAGTGTAACAGTGTGAAAAATTGAAAGCAAAGTCGACTATTTGACCAGTGGTCTAGTATTGTCCTCCTCTTGGCAACAAACTTCTCGATACTTTTTCACTTCGGCCATGTAAAGCGACCATGCGTCCTTGGGTTGTTCAACAGTTTGTTCAGTTTTTGGCTTTGCGACCATGCCAGTTTTTAAAATTCTCCCCCCTCGTCTCTTGCCGACTATCAATGGTGGAGGCACTACACTCTTCTCTTCTAAAACGGAAGCTGTTGATGTCTGAGCTGGTTGCATTTGCTCTTGCATCTTTTTGAACATTTCCATAAAACTACCATCGTTTTTGAAAGCATTGGACTGAGAAGGAACAACAGGCTGTGGTACAATGCTTTCCGCATGATCCTCAGGTACATCAGATTCGTAAGATGGTGCTCTGTGATGTCTACGACTTTCTCTGTACCTGTGTCTCTCTCTACTTTTGTTGCAACTACGACTACGTCTTCTGTCTCGGGAGCGCGATCTGCCTCTTGATTTTGATCTATCCCTCCTCGAATACTTCCGTGGCCTATCTCTATCCCTATCCCTATTTCGATCTTTATCCCTATCCCCAGAACGAGATCGTCTATGTGAACGAACTGGCGAGGATTTTGAGCCACTACGTTTTCTTCTACGCCTTTCTTGCGGCGAGTCAACCCGTGATGGTCTAGCGCTTCTGTAGTCCGAGGGTGTAGGTGAACATCGCGACGATGTTCTGTTTTTACAGCCATCGTACATTGTATAACTTGAACTATAGGTGGGAGGCGAAGGCGGAGCAGGTGATGATTCTGTATTCGACTTGGAGTTGCATTCATGCCGTTTTGAATCCATGCTGCTGTGCTTGAGTGCCACGCTCGCCAGGCTGAATGGACAGATGGACACCTATAAGGATAGAAACTGCCTTCTATAAGTATAACGCCCATTCTGTTTTACCATGCCATTATCTGATTGGCTTTAAAAGTTCTCAACGCGTTCGCAAGAGATAAATGGACTTGTGGCGAGAGACTAAAACAAATTTCAATAAGCGTTCGAATCAAGAGAGTTCAATCAAAGTTAGGATCTGTTACCAGCAAAATTCTGACAGATATATTAGAAAGATGCAAATACTGACATCATTAGAAATAAACTGGATATGATTCGGTGGAGATCCAACTTCGATTGTATGCCTGATCTGTAATAGTACTGAATATGCTTGACTATCGATATACAAATATCAATTGCATTCATTCACAAAGGGGATACATAATTCGTATGTCCCAATTGTGCAATTAAAATTGTTTCTCCCTTATTATTCCATAGTGGTAGTAGAGTACATATATTATTAGTATCATCATTTTTATCATTAGTAATCATAAGTTTCAATATATAAATAACATAGTAATTTATCGAACATAAATACTGTATGTAATTTTTGAAGATACTTTCAAGCTTAAAATGTATGACATATTACGAGAACGACATCTATAAAAGTTCTCGTAACATAATAGTTGAACATGAATTACTCCAAATTTCATTTAATCGTCGTTGAAAACATCCATATATCAAACGACTAAATTCGTTCGAGCGAACTTATGAAAACGGATTATGGGTCGGGATGGGAACGAAGAAGAGCAAACGGTGTAATAGGACAAAGTACGAATTGAACTTCTACATACAACTAAATAACAATTTCCTTTAGTACTTTACGATCAAAACAAATTTGTAAGCAAGTACGATCTATCACAGTAAACTTGCATTTAACAGAGAAACGTATAGAAGAGAGATAAACTGCTCAGAACTTGATGGCAAATCCTTACCGAAAAGTATAAAGGACATTTGATTACTACCAGAATTGGTTCCCTCAGGAACGTAAGCATAAGTCTTTTGGTGCCACTAGTAGTTCAAATATTCTACAAATATATAAAATATCTTTGTGCAAAATACCTTTGAGTTCTGCGATTGAAAACAAAATGGACACTACGTAAACTCCGCGAGAAGATTGTTACGTCATGCACGGTCATGCATCTGCACATACGAGACGTGCCTGTATTCCGAAGTTGACGTATAATACTACCAGTGCTGCCACAGTATCACTGATCAGGTGTGCCCCGTTATATGACACGTTCGCGTTTTGATGCACTAACGCGATTCTGTTCTGATAGGCTGATTAGAATACAGAAGTGCTTACTCGAAGACGCGGGGACTTTGAAATAAACTTGAATCAATTTTATGTATAAGGTCGATCCACGCCAAACGCACACTTAAGTTTTTCGAAATTCTGATTTTAGGATATGTTATTGAGAGGAGTGAGATAAGACCATTTAAAAAATGTTTTATTTCGTCTTTCAAGGAGTTATGAGACTGTAAAATCGAGACTTTTTCTTCAAACATTTCTAGCCACGGAACAGTTTGCCGTAGGATGATTTGCTTTCTTAAATTAGATTCACAGAAGACTGTAGTTTAACAAGAATTTTCAGTCTAGTTGGAAAGGTTATTTTCCAACCAATAATTTATAAAAATAAAAAAGAATCGTTAATTTGACTATCAAGGAGAGCACCGAAAATTATAAAAAGATGATATCCTTTGCAGCGTGTTTCAACGCAAACAGTTACAGAAAGAACAAGAAAGAAGAACAGCAAGAAAGAACAGGTTCGGACATGGAATAATCTCGGAGTAATTGGATAAAAAGTGTCACCGCTTCGGAATTACTGATTTTTCGAGCGCGAACGCCGAATTCCCGATGGGTTAAAAACACACGAAGAGAAGCGCCGAAAATTCTGAAAAATTTCACTCCACTCACAAAAATTCGAATTCTAGCATTCTGTCTTGCTTGGTTCAAAACATTATTACCTCGCACATTTTTCTGTGGATGTGAAAGTATTGGGATAATAGGTATTTCGTCTCCTCGTAATATGCGCACCGTTAGAATCACACAAATTACAACACGTATTCTGCCATGAAGTGTATGAGGTACAAAAATGTATGTAGTATATGTACCTGGTGTACCCTTGACATTTGTAAACAAAGCAACAACAGCTATGTATAATAGCCATGTTTAAAACGATGCTCAAGACGCTTGCAAATGCGTTCCACTAAACATATAGTTCGCGGCTTTTTCAAGATGTGATCTGTGCCAATAACTGCCCATAACATTTGGACTGATTTGGACACTTGGAATTGCTTGGAATACTTACCGGTAATGGCGGGTCTAAATTTGATAAATACGTACTCATCGAACTCTGAAGACGACGAAACGGATAAAGATCCGAGCATCAAACCAGTTGAAACACGTAACCGGTATCTAATATTGAATCTAACTTTTCTATTGTTCTTTAATATTGTAATTATGCTAATTCGTTTGTAGTAGTAAATTTTTAAACTGGTTGAAAAAGTTTTAGAATGCTGTTGAGATGAATTGTATTGACTATGAATTTTTATGCTGTTCTGATAGGGGAGGGAAGGAACATACTCATTACAAAAATTAACCAGATTAATCAGTTAAATAAACATTTGTCTTGCGACAGTCAGTTATTTGTACATGAGTATTCACATGCGGGTAACCTGTATCTGTCTTCGCGCTGTCATGATCGTCTTCGTTAAGATTAGGTTTAATCGTGCTTAGACAATGAATACATTGTTTTTTCTTTGTGAAACAGAATTTTATTGTATCGAACATCATTTATCTCGTACTTCCAAAGTGACTGTTATGGTTATAATATACATGTCTCTGCAATGTTTGAACACAAAGTATGATATGTATGATATTTTCGTCTTACATAATGTAATGGACAATGTGGTGGTTGTGCAAAATAATTCTGGCTACCAACTTATACAAACTGTCACGTATTTTATTCTGAGTACATTTAAACACTCGAAGTACAATATTTGAAAATAAGACTAATCATTCTTAAAGGTTCTTAGTGAATTTGTCATATGCAAAGATGGACTTTGTTATTCGACAGTTGAATGACATCTAAAGATGTTTGGGATATTCTGACTTGAGATGAACGAGTAGATCTGTGGGTTTAAGGAAAAAAATTATCTGTCAAAAAGGGATGTGGGAGGGATGGTATGTAAGATGCTTTGGTAGAAAACAAAAGCAGATAAAACAAAAAATTTGGATGTTGGACAAGACAATAAAGAGAGATGTGTAAAAGAATCGTGGTCTAAGGGAAATTCCAACGATGTACAAAACACTGACTATACTAACTTATGATTAAATATATCATTAGTGCATTATCATAAATGTGGAGGAATTCAACAGAGTACAAAATATCTACTCAACTAACTTATGACTAGCTTACGAGTAATTTTATATATTATCAAGAGACAAGGTCTTGTCTCCGGCTAAGTACAGGTACGCGAGACCAGATCATAATCTCTAAGAGTTTTTGTAAGTTCTGTGCTGCAAGCGTGAAATACTTTATTGTAATAGATTGATTCGGATTACTTTGTTGCATTCTCACGTGTAGTGACCAGCTTTAAGTACGAGACAAGAGTGTAGTTTGTGTCATATGCACGTACTACGAGTTACGGGTGATGTCACATTACGAATAATACATCTCTGGTGTTCGATTGCTCCTCATCAAAGTTAGATTGATAATTTCTCGAGATTATGCATTGTTACGCTTCTAACGCTCAGCCCTATTTGTAGTGCTTATGACCATTTGGAGTTTTGGTCCAAATGACTACTGTCGTTTCCTCAGGTGGTTGGTATTTCACATCGATTTTTCTATCTTTGTAGATGTCTCGATTGAAGTGGCAACCTATATCAATATGCTGATTCTTAGGTGCTGGGCATTGTTCTGGATTAATTTGTGTGTCTGTTGGTTGCCATTGCAAATTGTGATTCCTTTTTGGGACATTTCCAGATCCATTGTGATTCTGCTGACTGACAAAGTCATCTTGCTAACGGAACATGATATATATAACATCGCGCAAACACTGAGTATTACGACATGTTCTTCACATTCGTGCATAATTGTTTTAGTCGGAGTTATTCCTCCTTATGATCCAACATATTTGGCTTCGATACTTGATAAGTACTTGATTCCGCTTGTTTAGTATATAGTATAAAATCAGCACAGTTGACATGCAATTAATTTCCATCAAATCGTAGAATATTTGCAAAAAAAAATTATTCGCTCGTTTAGTCGAAACCTCCCATTGTATGAAAATCCGGAATGTAGATGAAAGTGTTTATTAGAGGCCAAAATAAATTTTGTATAACACAAAATAGATTGCCATTTAAAATACTGTTATCCCTGCATTTCTGAAGAAGCCTGCTGTTTTCAACGATGCTAAGAAAAATAAATAAACCGTTGCTACATTGTAATCGCAAGATGGTCAAACTTTCCTCTTCACAATACGGTATGGATAATAATGTAATATGTGACACTCTCTGGTCAGCGTGATCTTACTTCGGTAGCAGGACCCGTGGTGACGAAAACCATGCGAGCGCCGGGAACGCACGGGTATTTATAAGTGGAGTGGAAACTTCCTCTAAACCTGCTGGTCACTTGAGTTTACCAATAATGAAAATTTCTTCTCCATTCTATTGTAAAAATATCCCTTCCCTAACGTCCAACTAGGACACAAGAAACGCTTAAGCTGACAAAGTCATCTTGATAACGGGACGTGATATATGTAACATCGCACAAACGCCGAGTGTTACGACATGTTCTTCACATTCGTACATAATTGTTTTATTACGAGTTATTGGTGATAGTGATAGTGATCACGCAGTGAAATATACGTTCGGTAAAGTGACCTGACCGTCACTGGACTATCGGGGGTGCCCACGTACCTGCGATCAGCTGTGCGCTACGCGCTACCCTGTCATAGGTTAGTTGGCCCTTATGGTCCAGTGTCATTGCGACACGTGTATTCTGCACAACAAGTGAAGTTTTGGGCGAACAAGTGAAGTTATTTTCTTACCACGAACCGTGTCTCATCTTCGACTGTGTTTTTACGATCGTTTCTTGAAAAGTTCAGTTTGTAAATAGGCGCTCGGGTGTGCGATGAAAGTGGATGAAAGTGACCGTGCAGTGGAGTGAGTTCACCGACCCGACCGTAACATCAGCTGTTGGGGATTGCCTTGAAAGGTCAGGATCGGCACGATGATCCAGTGTCAACAGCCCACTTCCGTCGAAACAAATTAATACGTAGACGAATGGGTAAGTATAACTAGCTTTTTGCTAATATTAGTTATCCAAATCGTTTTTCTTGAAATGATTTATTCACCTAGAAACATGCTGTTAAAAAAAAAATATTTTCTTCATAAGTACTAAAACTCTTAATTCTTTTTCGGTAACGAGTAAGAGTATTGAACACGGTTATTAAACAACTTATTAGTTTATTTACTACTCTAACAAATAATTGATCTCGCCAAATAATCTGCGCATGTACAAACGGACAAAGGGCGAGTTTCTCGTCTTTCGAGGTTCCCAAAACCAACGTGCGAGTTTTTGTCAACGTGTAAACGTTAATCCTGCGAGTCTCGAACAGGAGGGATCGTATGCGAGACCCGTATGCGAGTTTCTCGTACCTAACCTTCGAGAAACTCGAATCGTCAAGAAAACCGAGATTTCAGGCACCAGTGCTAAAACGAATTTTGTATGGGAAACTATACTTGTTGCTGATATTTTACATCAAGAATTGGGAAGACGAAGAAAAAGGACAGTTTGGGTAAAAAATGGGTACGAAGGCACAACCGAACTAGATACTTCAGACACTCTTTTCATAAAACTACAAAATGAAGATAAAAAAATATTATGGAAAAATGTTGCGTCTTACGAAGGAACAATTTGAATATTTGTTAAACAGAATCAGCTCGCGAATACAGAAGCAACATGCAGTTATATGCCAATCAGTTTCGTGTTGCACAAAATAGGAAATAACATCTTAATATTTGGCTAGAAGAGACAGTTTTCAAATGTCATAGTTTTTCGGAGTCCCTACTTGTACTATAAGTGTATTTTTAGTTGATGTTCTTGAAGCTATATAGTCCGCTTTAGAAGAATATATTAAGGTAAGAATAAATAAAAAATATATTAAAAATATTCCTATATTCATGAATTATATAGATTAGTTATTATGTTAATTTTACAGATTTTACAGATTGTATATATTCTGGTAAGTCTGTGAAATCATTCCATGCATCATCCTCACTGGATTCCTGCAGTTATATCCTGTAATCTGTATTTTGACAGCACAGCCTGAATGTCATCTTGGGCTTTAATGCTGCTGATGGTTTTCAGTTTGCGCAAACACGCAGCTACATAATTTCCAAACTTATCCATTTCATCTTCCTTAATAAAGACTTCTCGAGCAATACTATCCAATTTGTCTGGAGCTGGTTCAATACTGTCGTCAGAAGTGGCCTTCCTCTTTTTAAATACTTTTTTATCTCTTCGAGTAGACCAGTTTCTGGGCTCTGCTTCTATGGAATTTTCAGTCACATTTTTTGGATGCGATTCCATTAAAATTTGTACGTTGTCATCTATAATATCCTGAAACAGAAACTTTTTTTCAGATTCAGAGATATTCAGAAGAATGAAATGAAATAATAAGGGGCTTCGACACAAGATGGAATTTTCCTGATTGTACAGGTGCCATAGATTGAATACTCGTTATCCAACGTCCTAGTGGTACTGGTTCCAAATTCTTCAATTTTAAGAACTATTTCAGTGTCGTTTTGTTGGCAGTTATGGATTATGATTATTGTTTCATGTCTATTGATGTTGGAGCAAAGAAGTGAAATCCTCATGGAGGAATTTTTAATGATTGTCTGTTAAAGCAGGCTATAGAAACATAATCTTTGAATTTCCCAGATAACTCTGTGTTTGTGGGAGATGAAGGTCTTTCCTTAAAAACATACCTCCTAACACCATATTCATGGCAAGGTAACTTATCTAAGGAACAGCGAATTTACAACTATTGTCTCTGTGTGTGCCAAAAGATTGTAGAGATTTTTATTGTTCGAGAAACCAATAACGCTTAGACCACATAAATTCTATTGTATAATTAAAGCAACGTGTGTGTTATACATCTAGCTTAGTAAAACATCACCTGCTACTTGTACCCCTCCAGGTTATATTGAGGAAGAACATCCCAGTACACGATTTGGTCACAGAAAAGTTTAAAATATAACACATAACTATGGAAACTCTGCTAGAGACCCAATACTTGTTTGTGAAAAATACTGCCATTATTTTAATACATTATTTAAATACATGTAAGATATATATAAAGTCCTTATTACATTACTCTGGTTTTTTATTGTTTCTGTTACCCTACAAAATTCCATATCTTATAATTTTTAGATTGCTCTGACATGAAAATGAAATGGGAAAACAAAAAATGCAGAACACACTTACCAGGTTTGACGAGTTAGACTTTGGTTCAGCTCTGGTCGCAAGGAAGCTATCCATTAAATGAAACCATTCAAGTTTCGAATGATAAACATTTTCTGCACCAGATCCAATTTCCATGGATGTCCGTATCTTTTTTTTTTCTTGTAGATATTGGCTTCTCATATTCTTAATTTTTGTTGTTATTTCTTTCACCCCAAACCCATTAATGTCCAATTCTTCAGCGAAAGAAAGAAGTGCTTTCCTTCTAACATCCCTGTTTTTATAGTTCTCGTTGTTCGTGTCCCATAAGCATTCATGGCTACGATAAATTTCAATAAATTTAATCACTTCACTTGATCCAAACTTGATGGACATTGCCATTGTCTGAATACACAAAACAGGAACACACACACCGTTGAAAACTGGTTTAAAAAAAGATAGCGGAGAGTAGATGATGAGCAAGGAGATACATCTAGTGACAAATGCAAAACACTTCTGAAGAAGAAGGTTGCGAAAGGAAAAAGGTTCACTTTAGGAAGAATGCTGTTGGTGATTTTAGTTTTTGAAGGCTGAGAAAATTCGAATTCTGTTTAGTCAAAGCGTAGGAGGAGGTGATCTTTTTAGGAAAGCAAGAAATTAATGGACTGGTAGAATTTGTGAGGCGTAGGGCCCTTGAGGGAGATCTCTGCATGTTTATGGGAAAGTCACGTATTCTGGGTAGCGAAAAACAGAGTGAATAGGAGACAAAAAATAGACTCGATGAGCGGCAATTGGAAAGTGGCGATGAAATAGTAGTATAGATGAATAGCTATTGACCAATGTCCGAAATGCTGGGACCACCACGAATGCAAAAATCGGTCTGAACCGATTCGTACGAGTTTCGAACGTTGGAGAAGCGAGAAATACAGTTTACACTAGGCGATTTTCTCTGAGTAAGTATTTCTGCAAATATTTAATCTCGACACATGTATAGAAACGGACACAGTGTGAGTTACTCGCCTTTCAAGATTCTCGAAACCAACGTGCGAGTTTTTGTCATACCGTAAACGACCTCGTATGCGAGATTTCCTGTTCGAGACTCGCCCGATGATCGTTACACCAGGGGCCGTCAACCTTTCTATACTAACGGCCCCCTTATCTATCTTTACTGATGGCAAAATTTTCTTACCACCCACCAGTACCGTGTTAGCTCAATCTAGCGCAGGTGCAAAATAATTTTTAGACATTTTTTGTTTGTAACAACGGCCAATGACCCCTACGGTGCCCAGCATAAAAGCTTGAATCGCCCAATGGTGGGCGTTAGAAACCAGGTTGATCGTCACTGGTTTACATGATTGAAAAAAAACTTGCGCGTTGGTTTCGAGAACCGCGAAAGCCGAGAAACTCATCCTCCGTCCGTTTGCACGTGCGCAGATTATTTGGCGAGATTCTCGCTCCGAGAAAATCTCCGAATGTAAATAGAAATTCTTACTCCTCGAATGTGATATTCTCTCGAACGTATGGGTCCCGTACGGATTTTTGCGTTCAACGTCCCGTTTTTCCGGACGCTTCGAATTTCTCGAAAGGTACAGTTTCTCGAGCGCTACATACGAGAAACTCTCCTCCTTTTAAATGGCCCCTACGATTTTCCCGAAAGTTGTAGCATTTCCACTCGTACGATAGTTACGATAATCGCACCGTTTACACGTTACGAGTTTCTCGCACGTAGCGTACGTAGCGTACGTACGAGAAACTCTCCATGTTAAAACCGACAGTAGTCTAACAGCATTCGTCGATTTAATTTAAAAAATAATGTAACATGAAATTTTTTTACCGTAGTCTACCATTACCAGAAAGCATTGCAACATGGAAAGGAGTCGCACATCATGAAGAAGTTGTCGATGATCCATTACAACATGAAGGACGATTGAGAAGTTTTGAACACGAACGTGGAAACTGGTCAACTTTGGTTTACCTCGATTGTTAGTATAAAAACAAATTGAGAAAGTATTGTGCAAATCGTAAAGTTGTTTATCCATGTATTTGAAAGGGTAAAATAACTGATCATTTTAGATGTGCCAAGCCAGGCTATGCTTACATGGATGACATTGGTGGCAAAGGAGGTACCCATTAAATGTAATGTATTTCCACAGCAGTTTCATATCAGTTTGACGAGAACATTGATTTTGAAATTCCATTGGATCGAATCCTTTGTAACGGAATTAAAAAAATTGTGCTGCCGGACGGACCGATTCTGTGCAGAACTCTTGAATGTACGTGCATATAGCAATGAAGAAAAAGCTCGTACGTTTCTTGGAATACAGTGCATCAATAGGGATGGAACTCTCTCTCGTTTCGTCAGGAACATTGATAATCTTCTTGTTGAGTATGGTCTGACACCATTTTACCAGGTAAACGGAAGTTAACGTTGATTCACATGATTCACGTTGATTCACTCTTTGATTTAGGTGATTTCACCTTTTCTCTAGATCAGAAACACACGCTCTTCTGGCTACTTTTGGAATTAATCAATTAGTCAATTTTTGGAATTAAAGCATAAAATTTCGGGAATACATTTCTTAGATCTTATACTTTCTGAAAATGTAATAAAAAATCGGTTTCCGGACCCTTTCATAGGAGGACCACCACTTAAGTTAAAATGTGTTTTTGTGGGACTGCATAAAATAAGAAATAAGAATAAGCGCTTCTTGAGCATTATATCATCATTTTTCAGGACTCCTCATATCACGTCAGTTTTTTATGGTGCCTCGGGGATAATACCACCAGCTTAAGCCATGCTGCATTATCATTGACGGACAAGTTGAATGAGTTTTTAATAGATCACGCAGAAGATCGGTACATATATGTTAATGAGATACATGTAAAAATTGGTAATAAATTATATGCCTTCACATTGAGGTGATAAATCAATCATCTTTCGTCAATGCGTTTATTTAAAAGTATTTTACAATTTTACATATGTATGTAACAATGAACAACTATATATTGCTTATCGCGATTGGCTTAAAAATTATGAGATCGTGTAACAATTTTGTCATGACGCTGTTACCGCCCCACAGATCAAACCAATATTCACATACGTCAGACATCATGCTTGCGACTAATGTGCACATTTTTGGATTATCTATGAATAAATTAGAATCAGGACACTCAGTAATGATTGCGCATCCACTAATATCAATGTACTTTAGCGTAGGCTTATGCTTCAACAGCATATGTGCAGATAGTACACTTATCCTCCTGTTTCCACTTATTATGAATCTGGTAAGATTTAATGCTCGCGGCAATATATGTTCAATATCAATGTCGGACAAGTCGCAGCATGCGAGTTCCAAAGATTCCAAGTTCGTGAAAGAAAACTTTACATTACTCAAGAGACTGGAAATTAAATTAGACTGAGATGGAAAACACATATTCGATAAATTTAATTTTAATAACTGTCTTTGTAGGAAATAAGAAACGTCATCTTCGTCCAAGTTATTCCAGGATATATCTAAATTCACAAGACTAGGATTCTTTACAGTACATCGGAAGCTACTAAGCTGACAACACCGCAAGTTTAAAGTGTGAAGGTACTTTAGAGGTGCAAGTAGTTGAAAAAGTATTTTCTCACTGGACGGCCCAAGTCGATTGTAACTCAGATCCAAAAGTTTGAGTTGTGGGGGTAATTTTTCTAGTTTACTCAAACATTCGAAATCTATATCACATTCCTGCAAGTATAATTCTTGTAAATCCGACAGCCTTGAAACGCAATCATTTAAAGTGATCCCTGCTTTGTACAATTCTCCACCAGACAGATGTAGTACTTGAATGTTTCTTTGGTACTCCAAAGTTCTCAATACGCATAAAAGATCTTCCCTACTGGTATCTTCTTGTTTTAGCCTCAAGATAGATGTATTTTCGCATGTCTTCAAACACTTTGATACGAATTCATGAATATCTGGAAAATTGGCAAAATTATAATTAGCTGAACTAATATAAAACAATGCTAATAATAAGCTTAATGAAAAATATTAAATTGCATAGTAGCAATGTGTGCAAGTTTCTAATGCGTGTCAATGGACAGACATTACCATTATGGTCTCTTCGGTATGTATTTGTAATTATTACTATGAACAAGGTCAATAAAATATTGATAACTCGCACAACAGGAGTAAAAATTATAGCAGAATACTAAGTAAGTTGTACGTTTGTTTTAAATACTAGTTTACAGTACTTTTCAGGTACCATTATTGCAATATATTGGAATGTCCGTAACTTTTTGTTTATTCGACAATATTGAAATGTGTATCTCGTGCTCTTTGTTTTTTTTTATCTAATAATGAAGACTGGACATTTCTTACTCTACCATAAAACTCAACTCATTAGATTGTATTGCTACTATTAGTGTTTACGAGAAAAATTGATTTCAGGAAAGTTAAGGCACATTTAATGGTAGAAATTCGGTAATCGTTAAAGAATATAAATATACCGTACCTGTTTTATAAGTTTTGCATACAGTTTTGTACCGCTCAATGATTGAAGGTACCTCCAACTTGATTATCCCACATTTAAAATTTCTGATATTCTCATCTTTAAGAAATTGTAATACATTATTGAATTGTACGATGATATCGTTCGTTGTTCTTAGATCTAGCTTTGGCGTACATCCAGTTTCATTAAAAAATCTTGTTTCACAATCAGCTAATATTTGTTGGATCAAAGACTTGGGTTCAACAGAAATATCTATTTGAACTTTAAATACTTTTGCATCAATAAAAATATTCAAAGCGATCAATTCTATTACGTTGCTGTTGCTATTCGACTGAAAGTTCGACCAATATGAGTCTAATGGCGAAGGCGTACGAGAAACAGATTGTTTGGTAAACCCAATAGATAATAAAGACATTTGCTGCTTTCTTTTTGTTACTTTACTGTCGCTGAGAGCATTTGATATTTCGCTGGTATCGCTGTCGTTGTTTTCATCGCTTGTGAATTCGAGTGCTTCGTTTTGAGCCGTGGCGTTGGATTTATGCCGTTTCATCTTCCTTTCGTAAGATAAATCAGACAACTTCCTTTTCGTCATTGTTGTACCAGGAGACTTTCCCGAACTTTGTACTCTAATGTTTTCGTCAATATCATTATCCAGCCAATCTTGCACTAAAACCTGATCACTATTTAATAAAGGAGGAACAGTACGTTGAGCATTGACCGTTGAATTCAAGGATGTCGTGATCGGATTGTTTCTACGTTTGAGACTTTCGATGGTTCTCTTATAATCCTCACCGGCAGATAATTTTTCACTAATATTCTTATCATCGCAACTGCGATCTGTTAAGTTAATTATAGTTTCATCTGATCGTTTCGTACTCTTCGTTTCTCTTACTGGCACAATACTAGATAACCTTTTGTGTATATCCTCGTACTCCTGTTGGTCTGTGGCAGATAAATCATCAACGCGATTTCGCCATTGTTCTAAACAATCAAGTACCGTGTCACCCTCGGCCGTTTTAAGGGTCGCATCTGCTCCGTGCTTGATCAGGAGTAGCATAAGCAAAATATTACCGCAAGATGCTGCATCGTGAAGAGGAGTGACACCACGGCACAAAGTGCCACCTGCATCGTTAACATTAGCACCATGCTCGAGTAGCAGTTCTGCTATTTCGACGTAACCATGATTCGCAGCTTCGTGTAGGGGAGTCCAACCGCAGTGATCTCTAATGTTCGTAGGATGGCCAGCTGACAATAATTTGTTCACATTCTCGATGTTACCGTTTATGCAGGCGACGTGGAGTTGTGTTTCCCCCTTTTCATTCCTTTTTATCACGTACGTCTCTCTGCTGGTTCGTTTCCGACTGACTCTAACATTTTCTGTAGCCCGTCGTTCATTTTCTACGTCAGACAAGTCGTCCAAGCAGATATCTGTTCCAATATCATTATTCTCTGATTCGTTGTCGCTCTCGGTAACTGACTCCATCTTTTCCACTTCGTTTAATTGTTCCTCCAATGTCCGGGCTTCCTTCACTTTTTCAGACTTCTTCAAATAATCAAGCAGATCCCTCATAACGAACACTTGCAAGGAAAAGTCGTCACTAAGTTTAGCATTATTCAAAGCTAAATTGTATGTTTCTTGTATCTCCTCATCAGAGGCTTTAGTATTTGTCAGTAGATCTGCTAAAAACAACGCAGATCTACATATTTCGCGTGGGTTCGTACACAGTTTTAATTCTCTCCGAGCAAAATCTAAGGCTTCCTCATATCGTCCGACATCTTTAAGGGTTTGCGCTAAACTTATTAAAGCAGCTCCAGTTTGATCGTTTCCGCTTTTTTCCGCGCATAACAACATGTTTCTGTAATAATCGATGGCCTTCTCAAAACACTGCGCTGCTACCGCTGCGTCTCCCAGTATCTCGTAAAGCTTCAATTTACCTTTTACACTTTCTTCCTCATGTAGAGCCTTCTCGGTCCTGTGCAATGTCGCCACTGAAAAGATATAATTTTTAATTATGGGAGACAGGTATAGCGTTCTCCTCCTTTTCGTTTGTACGACTTGCATTTAAAGCTGATAGATGAGGGTACCGAAAGCGCGTTTCCCCTCAGTTGCCCAGGCATGGGGTAGAGAAATCTTTTATTCTACTAATTAGGCCAGCCTAATCCAGTTGAACAATCTGCTATTCTACTGATTAGCTTCAGGCATATCTAAATTATTTCGTATATGTCTGGCGCTGTATGTATAGTCAGGGACTTTCAACCTACTAATTAGTGTTGTTAATTGTATACCGTAATGTCGTTGGTCCCCGATTGGAATTAAGACGGCCATTGTAGAAACAGTATTGTTATTGAATGAAAATACTGGATACTGGATTTGGATACGTGGTGTTGGATTTGCACTGACTTGTTGAAGTCATTGTATTCATTACTGACGTAATGATTGTATTTCATGGTTTGAATGTAGTCACAGTAGCGTCTAAGGCAGGACTTTTTCGGCCTTACTGAGGAGTCCACGGGCAGATCTAACAATAAGACGAAACGCGGAAGATAAATGCACTTTGTGCCATCGTTTAATTTAAGGCGAGTGTATTATTAATAAATAGTTTAGTTTTTACTATCCTAACAGTCCATTATCGCATCCTCTACTGCAATAGGCCGTTGTTTTGTGCAGTTGTTAAAACATTCCGATAAACAAATCCTTTTATAGGTTCGAGGATAACTCAAAGTCATGTTATATTAGGTCATTTAATTTCTTGTAAAGTAAACTCGAATGTAATCTAACGAAAATACCTTGTTGAAACATTAAAAGATTTACAAAAGTTTATCGTGACTCACCGTGTACATAAATTCTCTGTTCTTACTGTAAAAACGTGCAACACACTGTAATCAATATTTTTTTTCGAGTAATATAGTCATTTACTTGAAATCTCATAATCCCAAGAAGGGTTTCCCACGAACCCACAATCTGAAAAACTGCAAATTAGGACTATTTTCTTTCTACGAAAAATGATCAATAAATGGGTTATTGTGGTTGTACACATTTGAGTGCAATATTTAGATGTCCCCATTGCTGTATGTAAAAAAACGTAGTGCAAAGAAAAAAGGAAAATGGATACGCATCGCGATGTAAGCATATAATTGCGTATCAAAACGTAAGCAGAGCTGCTGTAACTGCAAAAATCGTGTATGTAGAAAGTATTCAGAAAATAGTTTATGTATACTGCCATTCATATCAACCATCAGAAGAATTAGGAGGATTAAGCACGGTCATATAATGTCATTCTATTTTTTAATATACGCTTAAACAAAATGCAAATATGTAAAAAATTACTTTTACTGTAGCTAAAAATAGTGTGGGTTCGAGAAATAGACCTCCCTCCGGAGACTTCCTTGGGAGTTCCAGAGTTAATTACTTTGATTTAACGACGTTGAGTTGTATGAAAACATCCCATTAGAATTATTCGAAGATTGGGAATCAATTTTTCGGAATTTTCTGTGCACAACGAAAATCTACGAACGCGTGCAACAACGACGGTTTTTGTTCACTGAGTTTCGATTATTTCGAAGCTCTAAAAAGATTTGAATAGGGTAGCGGTTGTCAATTTACCTATTCTGAGTGACTTTTGTATTTGGGACCTCAGGTTTTCTGGTAATCCACTAATGAGGTACAAACGCACCAATATCTTGCGAGATTCCATCCATTTTTCCATTCTCAAGAGTAATTCGGCTTTGACAAGTCGTGCTTCTGTCTTCAAAGTTAAATCTTCAATCTGGGTAGCAATTTCAACATGTTGCAAAGCTAATTCAAAGTTGGCTTTGCGCTCGTAAATTGTAGCTAAAGCTAACTGCGTTCTGTGATGGTCTTCTTTCAAATTGTAGGTTTTGCATAAGGTTGCTGCTTTCTCTACTAGATTTATTGCTTCTAAATAGTCTTTTTCAGCTTCTAATACCAAACCCAAATTTAAGAACAATCTTGCACGCATAGTAGCCAGCTCAATGAATTCAATGCTTGTGTTTTCCAGCCTAGATAAGACACAATATTTTTCAATGTGTAAATGCAAAGACACAACACTTCGCTTTCCTGACGATAAAGAACACGTTACATACTGAAGGGCCAAAAAAAAAGGTATATATAGTGCAGCTTACAAATCTGATGAACTTTGATGTAATATTACTTTTTTAATTATATTATTTCATATCATTCACTGAGCAAATATATTAGTAATAAGTTACTGCGTTTTCAACTATGATACTTTGAATATTTTTGATAAGGAAGGGCCACCTTGGAACTATCCTGGACATCGCACCTTTAGCAATCTACCACCGTATATGGAACACGTTGTATACCCCTTGTGTTTTTCTTTTTGTTACTTAACGACAGATGTCCCTCATCGTCAGGAATGTCAGTACTGTGATGTAACTTAAAGAAGATAAAAATAATACTTTTCGCAAAGAGATATACTCTTCATGTATAATGTTCTTGCATTTCTTAGAGCTTCCTTCCTTTTTTCTGCTGCTTCTATCAAACTTTCAGCCAAGCAGAAATATGTTCTTCCTAAAGTAGCAAAAGCCCGCTGTTCCTCTAATAAATTTTTTGCCTCAGTAGCTCCTTCTGGTTGACACAAAAATTAATAATTGTTTAATAATACAATACATAATAATTGGTTGGTTAACAATAATCAATGAACAAACCCAAGTGGTAGTTATGATGTATCAATGCTTTTTCATAATTTCCAAGATTTGTGTAGACTTCCCCAATCATCCTATGGGCTACAGCACTATTTAACTTATCATTTAAACTATTGCATATTTCCAGCTGTTCCGTATACTCTTGTAGAGCATCATCCAGTCTTCCCTTCTCAAAATATATGTCTCCAAGATGTTTCACAACTTCTGCCATTTGTTGCAAATTACCATTCCGTTTAGTACGTTGCTTCTTTTTGACCAATCCTGTTATTAAATAATATTACAAAGTCAAACGAACGATAAATCGATGGACATTCTAGAAATACAAATTACGTTCTAACAATGACTATGATCAGTCAAAACATTGCTGTAAAGCTGTTTCATATGTGAGCTAATTCATTTGTCAACAAGTTGTGACTACTTGTTACAACACATGTAAAGATTACTGATTTTCTGCTTTATTCGCCCGCATTTTGACAAGTAAAAATTCAAGCAAATTAATTCACTTGCTGATTATATGAGACACGTTTAATATAGCAATGAGCTCGTCCTTGCGTATTCCACGCTTATGGGTTAAGTAAAAGAAATAACCCCAAAAAGTATAAGTAATACGAACCAATAATTCCAACATAGTGAAAATGGAGTAGCAATAAAGTTCGACGTCGTACTTACTGTCAATATCCATCATAAAAAATTAAATACTAATTGTAAATGAAAATAACTCCTAACGCGTGCGAATGCAACAATCCTGCTATTGCCTACTATATTTCAATCAATTGGAATTGATTGACCTAAGGAGCCACAGGTGGCCACTGCCAGCTGACTCCCTAAATAGAGAGGACCGAGCCACAGATGTAATCCTTTTTCAAAAAATTAAAAAGAAAGTCCGATGACTGATCTCACCTCTCTACAACATATTTGAAAACCAGAATTTCGAAGAATTTAAGTGTGCGATTTGGCGTGCAATCGATCATATACTTATGCAAAGCGGTTTTTGTGTCATATAACGCGGTGGAATGGCATTTGGCACCTTTTTCCATGGCAATTAGACTGAATTAGACGACACAACGTTTGCGGTTACATAATTACAATCCATATTTATATGATTCGTCAAAACGATAAATGATGACATTATTAGTTAGTCTTTAGTTGTAAATCTGTATTTGTTTGTTTGTTTAATTTTAGATTTAAAATAAAATAACAAAAAATAAAAATAAAATAAAATAAGAAGAAACATGAATGTTTTCAAATTTTTTGCATGCTTCGTGGCATAGAAAAAGCTGCTTTAAATAAAATTTAAATGATGTTTGAATATAATATGTTTTAATAAAAATCTTGAGTTCCGGCATGGTTTTGAAAATAAAGCTCAACTTAGATACATGTATATCTTTCCGTACATATGATCTTCACCAAAGACGTTTATTTTTTTGTTTATGTAGTCAGATATATAGATTATTGGGTATGATACCTACATATGTACAGTGTTTCCGAAGATATGTGAAGAAATAACGAACTTATCAAATCTAGTCGTGGAGCAACCGATCATAGAGATAAAATGGTAAGGCACGGCCTTAAGTTCAAGGTCAGGGTTCAAGATATGTTTGCAACTTTATGTTGTTATGTTTATGTCTATAAAAAGTACAATCCGGCGTGTTGCGTTTCACCAAAGAACAATCCGAGCGTGTAAAACATGTTTAAAAAACTATGTATTACATCGAAACGTGGAACGCCAATAAAAACTGATTAACAAGATTTCAACAAAATTATAAACCTTGGCAACAACAATTCAATGTGCCTTATAAACTATACATGAAGTATTAGTTCAATAAACAACAATTTAACGAGTCTTATAAACTGTACACCCAGTATTAGTTCATTAAGCTGGTTTGGGTACCCTACTATAACCATAACCGTATAAAAGCTCGGGTCTGTTGTAGTGGTGGTTCTTTACCAAGCCCAACCAGATGTAAAAAATCAGTAACTTTTACTAATCGTGTGCAACGTTAAATGACTCGGGAGCACTTATTGCTATGAATAGGTTCCATCGCTTTGTATCGCCAACAACAGCTCATTAAGAAGATCGGAATCGATAAAAAAACAATTGGAAGCATAGATCCACATAGAACTATACCTACAGTAGGACGCATCAGTAGAAAGTACTAAACAGCACGATATAGGCATTAACTAATATATTTTGTTGACACGTAAGTAGTATATTTTACATATACATATGTATACGTAGTTCGACGTAAAGACACTGACCTTGAATATGCAATCGCAATATTATGCAATCATAATAAATCATGTTTACTTGTACTGTTCGCAGATCAGAAGAAGGCACCTGAGGCGGTCCGAAGGCAAGAGTGGGTTCGTCTATCCCCACTTTTAACGCCCTTTCGGCCCGCCGTTTATTATAGTAGTAGGAGTCCTATTTGCGCGAGGGACAGGTAAATCCTAGTTAGGGTTAGTTTATAGCCCGAGTTTATTAGTGTGCGTGGCAATTTGGCCAATGGCAAAAATGCGTATGCCCCGTCCCTATGGTTGTGTTGGAATAGGCAGGACCCAAATGCTACAACCAATGAGGGCGCATTTTTCTCAGGTGCCTTCTTCTGATCTGCGAACAGTACTTCCGCAGTCACGTAGACAGTATGTGAAGTGAACACAAGGAAGCGTTCTCGCAGATTATGAACTCGGAGATTACTCCACTCATGAATGACCAAATAGTTAGTTTCGCGTAATAGTAGGCCCTATTACAATGTCATATTTTGATAAAATCTAACGCTTTTTACAAAGCACGAAAGTGAGGAACTAGGTACTGTTCGCAGATCAGAAGAAGGCACCTGAGAAAAATGCGCCCTCATTGGTTGTAGCATTTGGGTCCTGCCTATTCCAACACAACCATAGGGACGGGGCATACGCATTTTCGCCATTGGCCAAATTGCCACGCACACTAATAAACTCGGGCTGTAAAGTACCCCTAACTAGGATTTACCTGTCCCTCGCGCAAATAAGACTCCTACTACTATAATAAACGGCGGGCCGAAAGGGCCGTTAAAAGTAGGGATAGGCGAACCCACTCTTGCCTTCGGACCGCCTCAGGTGCCTTCTTCTGATCTGCGAACAGTACTGTTCGCAGATCAGAAGAAGGCACCTGAGAAAAATGCGCCCTCATTGGTTGTAGCATTTGGGTCCTGCCTATTCCAACACAACCATACGGACGGGGCACACGCATTTTCGCCATTGGTCGAATTGCCACGCACACTAATAAACTCGGGCTGTAAACTACCCCAACTAGGATTTACTTGTCCCTCGCGCAAATAGGACTCCTACTACTGTAATAAACGGCGGGCCGAAAGGGCGTTAATAGTGGGGATAGGCGAACCCACACTTGCCTTCGGACCGCCTCAGATGCCTTCTTCTGATCTGCGAACAGTACGTCTACAGTTACTACACGCCTGCGATCGACGTTGAAAGTGACTTCGTACGAGAGGTACGCGCAGACCCACTATAATACAAAAATTTCATACTTTTTTGCAAAAGCTGCAGTCGATTCGGTATCTCAACTTTTTAAGGACGTAAACTGATTTTGTGCAAAGTCGGTTGACTAAAATTTGGAGAAAGTTCGGCCGAAGTATGTTTCTCGAAGTTTGTGTCTCCCTGGTCAGGCATGTTCACAGCACCCACCAACACGAACATCTATCCGGATGAAGGCGTTCTTTCACGAAATGTTATTATTCTCTTAATAATAAGGATTCGCACATTCCGGGATACACCAAATTATGGATATTTGTAGGTAGGACAATAATACAACAGCAATGACAACTAACAGTATAAGACACGTGTTTATTTTTCAAGAAGCTTCATATACGAGTCGTAAAATTGCAATCCCTTGGAATCTATTTACAGTGTATATGTCTGACAAGTTGTTCATGTGAAAGATATAGAAAGAAGAAAATGTATATAATATTAAGTACAACCTCGAGAAGATGATCCTAAATTGAAACACGATGAATATATAATTAATTAAACAATACCAATGTATAATTATACACGCTCATGGACGCACATACACGTACGCACTTAATGTTAAGTAACCAAGGAAATTGTTGTTCTCCTATCGTTTCACATGAATATGTTTTTCTCTTCTTAATTTCTCATCCTTGTATTTAGTTTGTGTGTGCATCTTTTATTGTGTTTTTTTCCGGTCCCGTCTTTGTTATCCTACCACTCGGCATCACCATTCATTTTTTGGAAAACGTAATCTTTACCAGTCAGGTTCATTATACCGTCCTTTAGATAAAATTTCCATTTGTTTCGACTCCTGGTTATCTACACGGATAAAGTGTAACGCTGAGAATAGTAATAACGCTGTGCTATCGATAAAAATGATAGTAGTAATAGTAATCACCTTATCGTATTGACAAACGACAACGTTATCAGTGTCAAAGAGGTCTGCGGGATCGTCGTCCGTAACATCGTCCTCGGAATTCAGTGGTTCCTGTTGAATGTAATTATTAAAATATACGTATTTGTACCGTTAACCTGATTTATTATCCTGAAATAATGATGAAGTAAAACAGAAATGTTCATCAACGATTCACGTATCAAGAATTTTACAAAAATATTCTCAACTCATCACCACATTCCACAATAATTCAAGAATTTTAACTGCCAGGGCGGATCGTGATACTACGTTCGAAAGATGTCTTAAACTCAGAAGCTTTTGTGTTAAAAGCACTCCAATATTTTGAACCAAAACAATATAGCGGTTGTCCAGTTGCATGAAATTGAAAAGATCCCATACATTTCAAAACCTTATCGCTAGATTAAAAGGGAATATCTTTAAAAAAAACTGTAATTAATTAATTCCACGTATTTGTAATGGTAACTGAAAATATCTTTCGAGCGATGTATTCCATGAAATTATTTTTAAAAGTTCATCTATCGAAGGCCGTTAAATGTCTGTTTCTTTAATTTCGTTTTTCTCACAGCCTAAGGTGATTATATTCTCTGTTCCTTTCAGTTTGTTTTTCTCTTAGCCTGGACTTCGCACGCTACAGCTTCGCGAGATACGTCCCTCCCTTTTCTTCTTACGCCCTGCCTCGTTCACACCCAGCGCGCGGCGCTCGCCCTTGTGCTCCGATTGTGAGAGCGTACGATGGAAAGAGAGGAACTTGTCCCGCAAAATTGTTAACATGCCGCGACGTAACTGAGGTAGATTGGGAAGGAAAGAAAGAGAAGGCAGAGAAAACATATCGACAAAGTGCCGTACTGCTAGTAGTAAAAATTTCAGGACAGCATTTCAGTTGGATGTTGTACATCTACATCTACAGTGGAGTGTGGGTAATTTTCCAGCTATTCACCTACCGCTGCTGGCTCAGAGACTACCTCCGAACAACATTTTTGTTGGATATTTGACATCGTGGCACATTTCGTATAAACGCATTTAGGATAGTAACATAAAAATTAACAGACCTCTTCGCGTGCTGCGGCCTCATCATTTTCCTCCTCCTCCTTATCATCCAGATCTTCGTCTTCATCCTCATTATCCTCCTCTTCTTCTTCCTCGTCGTCGTCAGATGAATCGCCCAGTGCTCCGTCCAATTGTGCTATATTGTTTTGTTGCTATCGTATTAAGATATCATAATTATTACTATTATAGTTAATAATGTATGTTAAAATTTCTAATAAAGCGACCATTATTTCTCAACATTTGAATGATTACCATTGATACTGTGTCCATACACAAAACTATAACCAAGCAAAAGAGAGTATATCGATTCGAAGATAATGGACCGTATCAATATTGGTTTGAAGTTCTCGTATGTAAAATTGTATGAGAAATCGGTTACTTAAAATCTCCGAAATTCTAATTCTAAAAGATGTATAGGACAATGACCACACTTGAGTAAATCTGATGTTAAATCTTTAAAAACAAAAAGTTGTGTATAACCTTAAAGTCTCATCAACTCGAAGAAGTTACAAAGCGCTAGTTACTATGTGACCTCGTGCCTGCTAGATTTGGTATATATGGGATTTATTATGTACTTGTTTACTCGCACCTTACGGCTCACTCCTGTCGCATCATGCCATAGTCAATATTGCGAATAGTGCGATATATAACGGTACTTAAACCTGCCATATCGGTAGCGTTAACTGCTTATAGCTCGAAAACTGTAATTGACTTCTGGCTACTAAAAACAGAATGTGTTCAGCAACCCAAAATATTCTAATAAAGAAGGGCCGCAATCATTGCGCGCCCAATTTTGAGGAGACTTAGTATACTTAAACAGGTCACTCCCAATGAAATCTGGAAAAGTAGCATGACGCCATATTCAGCCCACAAAATTTAAAAAAAATTGGTTTAGACAAGCTGGATAACTTCAGAATAGTAGCAACATTTTTGCTTTCGCTGATATAATTTTTTAAAAACTCGTTTTTTAAAATCTTGTTCTTTTTTTAATCCTTTGAATATCTATACCTTTACTTTTTGATTCACCCCCGTGTTAGCATTTGTGTGTTAAGATAAAACGACCGAGCGCGTAATTCGCGGCGTATTAATTCTGATGTTGAACTGTCCCGGCGTAGAAATGTCATAAACCCGACCTTCCTACACCCGTAGAAGTTCAGTTGTGGGTCATAATTACACCCTATACATGATACTACTTGGTAAAATCATTAACGTGGCTTGTCCAAATTTGAGCATAGCTTTTGCCTGATAAGAAATTTCTTATCCATCCTTGAGTTGTCATGTAGTGCTCGTATACGTGTGTTTTGTTGACTTTAATTTGTTCATTTACAAACTGGTACTAAGTCTCCCGTGAACAATGGTACCGATTAGCCCGCGGAACAATGACGATGCCGATAGCTGAAACAGCCACATGCATGGCTGCGAATGGACTTATTCTTAAATACTGTTGATGATAGGAAATTCTATAACAGAGTGATCCGGACTACCTGTGTATTATGAATTTTTGGAAAACCGCAGTAGTTGGCAAAATGAAAAAAAGATTTTGATTATCAAACCCACGTGAATAATTTTACGTACACATTTTCAATTTTCCATGACTAACATGTGAAGTGAATCAGGAAATTCAAACAAGAAAAGGACTCTGAGTCTGCATGACATTTCCTTCGCCCCTCATTGGAGTGTACCACTGCAAACGGTCCAATTTATCGAGGTGCTATCGGTTCATGCTTGATGTCTGGATATCTCCCTCTTCAGAGGGGAGTGGTGTAAGAAATACGCCCCTATTTAGGGCGGAAGAATCCCGTCCCTTTTACCGGGGTGGGCTGACACGCATAGGTAGTATATAACGATGAAGAGAAGGCACCCGGAAGGAATCGGATCCGATTGGTTTTAGTGTACCCTACCCGAACACATTCATAGAGATGTGCACACGCATTTTCGCCATTTGCCGAACTGTCACGCACATTAGTCAAGTCAGGCAGTAAAAAAAACGTCGGTGATGGAGATAGGCTGTGTAACTTTTGCCTTTGTATCGCATCAGGTGTCTTAACACAAGATATCTTTATTCCCCTCACTAAGCTATCCAAATCTACAGTATTATTTTAGTTCCACGTATTTGAAAGCCAGGAACAAGAGAAAGAAGATTGGTATTCTAACGCCGATGAGGGATTTTCGGAAATATTTTCCTTAACTGTTTTAATGCCAAGCGGTGACTTCGCGCTTCTTCTGTCCTGTGGCCAAAACTGCCAGCAACGTAGCTGTGAAGGCAACATTGACTGCGCGCTTGGTTTTTGCCGATGCGTGTGTTTTTGCGGAATAAGCAAACGCTACCGCCCTACTCGGCATTCTTAGACATGGAATGTAAGCGGCGTTGTCGCGCACCTTGGCAATTATCACAGGGGAAACAAAAAAAACCCATGGCAATCAAGCGGTTAAGTATTGGTTCTTAGATAATCAACATTTTTCGACCCCTGTTCAAATTTCTATGATTTTCTCCAATTATTTTAGTGTTAATTCATTGATTAATTATTTAACTGACCTGATTCTGTACACTCCTCTGTGAAAGATTATTGGCAGTCTGGGTAACGACCTGCAGTGGTGCCAACGTAGCCTGACCCTGGAAAGTGGAATTTACATGTTGCTGAAGTAGCGTCGATGCTAAATTCGCTGGCAAACCCATTGCAGCCGTTATTACTGGACCGGTTAGTATCGTGTGTAACTGATTGCCTGCGGAAAAACAAGTAATGGAAATAAGAAGGCGGAGATGGTTGCAATAAGATATAGATCAACTTTTAAGTTAATTGTAATTTAACATATCGTTATTTTGGATCAATATCCTCTATAACCAAATTGATCACTTCAATTTCAATTTCAGCCTCATTCTGAATAGTGACACCACTTTAATTCTACTTCAATTTAACACTAAAGGAAATTGACTGAAAATTATCCCAATTTGATTTAATTCACAAAAACTATTTGAACCTAATGAACTCAAGTAAAATCTGTCTCTACAGTAAAAAATCTCCATCCAAACACACTCACTTTGAATAGCAGATGCAGGAACCTGGATAGTAAGCACTCTTTGTGGACCTTCAGGCACACCAGTCTGCGGTGGTAGAGTGATTTGTATTGGCAACTGTCTGTCCAAAATGGCGGACGCCGAACCAACCAACTGTTGAACAGGTGTACTGCTTTGCTGTTGTAGTCCGCTGGCAGTGGAATGAGTTTGCTGTTGCTGCTGCTGCTGCTGTTGTTGTTGTTGCTGTTGTGTCTGTTGCTGAGTAACAGAGTTCTGGCCTGACTGCTGACCGAAATGATTTCCAAGACTAACTGCTGTGGAGGGACAAGTATTTCGATATTGAATAGGTACTTTATGTCAAGAACAAAAATGTGTTAGCTTTGTCGTATTTCAACTGTTTTCAAATGTTGTCAGGGTTTTTCTCTATCGGCCTCCGATATTTTGTAAATTGTAATCAAATAATTCAGTTTTTAATATGGTTTGACCATCTCAAAAACCCCGTTCTTTTTTTCGGAAAAGATACAAGGTCTAGTTTTCGAGTACTTGTACTCGGCCTGAGACAAAATGTTGTCTCTTGATGTATTTTCATTATTTTAAAAGAGTATTAGGAAGTACAAGTGTTATAGTGACTGCAAATTAAGTACTATTCGTCGACTTTCGAGGAATTTTTATTACTCTTCCATTGTACAGTTGTAGAGGATGTCCTATGAATGGTGGTAGTCCGTTAAAAGTATGAGATTGGATAATTTCAAGTAGGCCTTGCCTATCGCCAGTAGCCCCGGTTGTTGATTATCAGGTGGACGAGTCTAAGCGCCGCCATCTACCCGCGTCCTCCTCCGAATGCTTCACGATTTTCATTAATGTCTCATTAACTAAGACGTTTTAGATATTTATAATAGGCATAAATCTGCTTGGAATTATACCAGGTATAACACCTTTAACGGACTACCACCGTTTACCGAACACGTCGTAAGGTAATCAATTTTCTCATGTATGGTCAACAGCAGAGAGCTTTACGTTTTTATGATTAATTGAGTTACACAATATTGTACGGAATTTATGTTTCAAAGTCTAGAATGCAATTAACAATATTTGTTAATATAATATAATATTCAGAAAACACGCCGTATAGAATCAGCACAATGACATTCACGAAAGTAGGACACAAACTCTAGAAAAAACATTTGTTCGGACCTATGTCAGGCTGTAGAGCTGGTAAAGCTGATTTCAAAACTCTCCTCTCTTTAAGACATAGACGGTCAACCGTTTTAGCACAAGATTCGTCGATACGCCTTAGCCAGCCGTGTACCTGCCCTCAACCGGGTGCCTAGATCAGTGATGGGCAAACTTTTTTAGGAGAAACTAAAAAATGAAAAAAAGATTTTGGCGGGCCAATATGTTATTATAAAACGTAACAAAAACTAAAAAGAAATTGTGCATTTCGAATATTCTTTAAAACTAGCACGATGGAATACGTTCTTAAATGAAGTTTCAATATTGGCATTGACAATTTTTATGCTACTGTTTTAAAATTTGTGGCGGACCGTAATGTCCCCATCACTGACCTAGATGACAGCGATGAGACTAAACGTACGAATAAAAGACTGGGGCGTACACCGCGTAGTTGTTAACATGCAACGTCGTGGGTAAGTGGGAAATGAAAGGAAAGGGAGGACAAAGAAAACACACCGAGGTAACGTATCAGGTGTAGTAAAAATTTCAAGATAGCAATTTAGTTAGACATTATGCAATATGTGACGTATATTTTCTCGCCTGATGCAAAATTTCCTGTCTCGACTGCAAAATGCGGTAATACTATTAGAGCAAGACCGAAGAGATTACAGCTAGATCTGATACGATTAAAAAGCATGCTTCAATTCACGATGTCTTGACTGTGCCAATTTTTCACTGTATGTTGGTGTATGAATGGGAAGCATCAAAATTATATTCTGGGGAAAAGATTCCCACATTGTCAATTAAGTATGCTTTTCCCAGGATGTAAAATGCACACGCTGTATATGTGGTTTGTAACCCATTCGCGAAATGTTCGTGGTGCCGACGAGTGTTATGTTTCGTTTTGTTGAATGTGAGCTGAAATATTGTAACCGTAATTTAATAGAGAATAGTGATAACAGTTAATACTCAAACTGTTTTAATAGATTCTTTATTCTAGCGAAAAGGTTTTATTGAAAAACGACGAAGGAGGTAGTGGGTCTGTTTAGTTTCCGTAAAAGGCTACACTTCAAATGTAATGAATTGTTGTTTTGATGTATCCTCGAGTAAGGCAAATCAATACTCCTCCGAAATGTATTAAGCAAATCGGAACACTTTTTTGGGAATCGGCATGGGGTCTACCAGTTCGGGTACCTACAAGCTGATCGTATAGCTACGGTCAATGTTGAAAATTGTTTTGCACAAAAGGAACATGAAGACACATGATTATAAATAAACGATAAAAACTGTATTTTTTTCAAAAACTATTCGTTTTTGATCAACATGATATGAAACATTTTGTCCTTTTTAACGACCACCAAAACCAGCAGAAGCTCAAACGATCCGGCGAACACATTGTTTACAGATTTTAATTGATTTTGTGCAAGAATGAGTGGCCGTCCGTGCCTAAAAGATAGGTGTCTTGGAATTTGCTGGACGAGCTTTACTTTTTGGCATGGATCCGATCAACATATTTTTCCCAGAGTTCGTGTCCTATCATCGTCAATTAAAAGTGTTACTAAGTTTACAACTTGCAGTGCTCTGACTTTCCCGCACTTGCTAGGTCTCTACGCACTCTCCTCAATCGCTCTATGTATTCGTCATATACAACATAACATGTTACGTGACCTTTTCGGAAATTCCTGACTGATACTGATTGATACTACGCCGCGAAACAATCACAAATTCTTCACCGCTCTGTAAACTTTTTGCTTCAGCAAACTCTTTCCTAAACAGTATATAGCGACGTGGACCCACAATATCATTATTAAGCATTTGAAGGATCTAGGTTCGCAAAACCAGATTTAAGAAAATGGGTCAATTATTCACATAAGAATGCCGTGGGCGGTAATCATGAAATACATATTGCAAACCCAAGGGAACAAAACATCAAAGTCGACTATACAGGGTGTCCCATTATAATTTTACACCTGATTTATCTCGAAAAATACGAGTCCGATTGACTATTGAGTATAATAAAACTTTTAGGGTTCGAAGTGGGACGTTAAAAAAAATTCATTTCGGACCACAACAAAAAATGCCGGCTTTAAGATGTCCAACAAGTTTTTTGAAAATGTAAACATGACTTTTTTTCCATCAAAAAATTTGTCAAATCAAAACGAACAACTTTTGTAGGAAAAGTTTTTTTATTCAAGTTCATAATTTTAAAGTAAAAACAATTTTTTATTTGCGTGTGCGTGCGGAACACTCGCACAGATTAGGTCTCTGCGGCTCATCACTTCCGCAGTATTTTCAGACTCCAAACCTTCCATGTAAGTGTACTTCGGATCTTCTGTGGATTTCCTTGCCGAACCACGAAGACGCAATCCTTGTAGGTGTTCCGCACGCATACGCAAACCAAAAATTGTTTTTACCCAAAAATGATGAACTTCAATAAAAAAAATTTTCCTGCAAAAGTTGTTCGTTTAGGTTTGAAAAAATTTTGATGAAAAAAAAGTCATGTTCCCAGTTTAAAAAAACTTGTTGGGCAACTTAAAGCCGACATTTTTTGTTTTGTACCAGAATGAATATTTTTTTAATGTCCTCCTTCGAACCTTAAAAGTTTCATTATACACTCAATACTCGACCGGACTCGTATTTTCAGAGATAAATCAGGTGTAAGATTATAATGGGACACCCTGTATAACAAAGTGTTAATCCATTATCGTGTTGCTCATGATAGAGTTAATGATATTTGTATAATAGCCCTTAATAACCGTACGAAATGCATTTGCGGCAAAAAAATCCTTTCACGGAAATCGAACTACGGTTAACTTATTCAGATACTTGCGTGCAAACCGCACAGTTAAGCTCGACGTTGAAAATTATTGTGTACGAAAGGTACATGTAAACCTAAGATAATACGCAAAACTAGTTTTTCAAAAACTATTTATTCTACAACAACATGGTATAAAACTTTTCTTCTACTTTTACTCAGCACATAGAACTTACAAAAACTGAAGTCGAACCGATAATAAGAACCTCCATACAGATCCTTCACTCAAGCATTATGTTGGAACATACAATCGGAATAATAATGAGAATTTAAATAATTTTAACTGGTCGATAAACATAGTCAAGACAAGTCTACTCCGGATTAGCTATAGTAGAAATTGCAGCCAACATTGCACTCTACAAGGCAATAGAAGTCGCTTCAAGGACAAATGCTCATCGGTGGATCATTAAAGAAGCCAATCGCCGCCTGCGTCTTTTCGATCGAGAGGCACAAAATTTGACGAATGATATGTGTACAAGACGCAATAAAAAATAATGAAGAAACTTCTATGTTAAAGAAAACTATCTTCTGTGTAGCGTCGGCGATAACAATTTACCGATAGCATACACCTATTAGTGCCCCGTAAAACATTGAATACGTTTTCTGGAAACTGTGTTTTACAACTCATTCCCAGAAATATCTCACAGACTAGTGAACCAATTTGCATGAAATTTGTGACGATTAGCCTTAATACAATAATCTAGTGCTGGTCATATTATTGTTTCAAATAATGACTTATGGTCACGTTTTTCAGTACTAATGGCTTCCATTCTATGAGAAATAGATATTTTTTAAATCGGCTACGAAAACCACTAGTTCTTACACGATTTTATTTTCGTTGGTTTCCCTGTTTTTTGTTTGCTATGTAAAATCTTGTAATTAACGTTTGACCCACTTCTACCAAGAAAAAACGGGAAGCTTGATCGAAACTAGACCGTATTCATCATCCCCAATAAAAGGCTGATGGGAAAGAAATAAAAATAAATAAAGAAGGAAGTAAACATGGTACAAGTAAAACTGCGCAATCTGTACACACTCTGCTAATCAGATCTTATTTGTACAGTCGGATATAACGCAGCTGCATTCTCAGATCTCCCAATTACGGCACAATTGAGACAGTGACTTGAGGAAAGTACTGTTCGCCAATCAGGAGTTGGCACCTCAGGTGGTCCGAAACAAGAGTCGGTCCATTTATCCCTACTTCTGACACTCTTTCTGCCAGCCGTTTGACATAGTAGTAGGAGCCCTATTTGCACGAGGGACAGGTAAATCCCACTTAGGGTTGTTTACAGAGTAACAAGTATTCTTTTCCTATGCCACGGTACAGTCGTTTTGTCCCACTCAATCCCTAACCGTGTCGTTTGCTTTCTTCAATGGGCATTTCTACACGAGTTTATTTAGTGTGAGTGCCAATTTGGCCAATGGCAAAAATGTGTGTGCCCCGTCCCTATGATTGTGTTGGAATAGGTAGGATCCAAACACTAAACCCAATGAGAGCGTGTTTTTCTCAGGTGCCAACCCCTGATCGCCACACAGTACATAACTACAGATCACACCCTAGAATGTTTGTATTTTCCCAGTTTTCACAGTTGAAAGACATACGAGTTAAAATGCATAATTCCAAGGATGCAGTTCAATCTAGAACTGACATATCCAAATTATATCCTCTCTTTACCAGGTCATGTGGAATAAAACACACAATACAATTAACACATTCAACGCCACCGTTGATTCGACTAAGGCACGCCTGTGGCCACATGTAACAAATGAACAATGCAAACTACATACATGATAACACCATATTATCATAGGGCTATGCACGCACTGTCAACCATGACAATAGTGTTGTTATGGGCATTGAACATGTTAAGAAGGATTAATACCAAAGCTCCAATTGTACGAGTGCATTTACAATTCTACATTGCTTAGCAGCTCCGGAGATTCCAATTATCATTCTTGTTGTTAATCTGATTTTGATTGTCATGGTAAAAAATTCAAAATTAAAAAAAGTTGAACCTCTACATTAGACAGTAATTTACACGAAAGTCAATCTTGATTGCAAGAAATGAGACCACGTCTTATTGTAATATTGTTAAAATATGCACCTATTACAGAAGAATTGAATTCAAGACTGTTGAAGATCTCGTATGTGGAAGACTTGTACGACTTTGAATCTATGGAACGATTTGTATATTTCCAGACCAGTATGTAATGTACAATCCTGACATTATCACAATAATTAATTTATTTGTTTATGGATATAACATTAGCTAATGTAATAAACATAGTATCTTACTTTTAAAGTCAGCATTGTTCGAGACAAAACATAATATTCAATTCAACAATCACAAATAATAGAGGTCCTTGTACGTAAATAACTCTGGTACACATATTTTAAAGTAATTTTCCCCTGTTTTTGTTTCTGTAGCCATAAGCAAAAGAAATGTATGGTTGCCATTATTTTATACACCGATACACATGCTTAGAACTGCTTTAAAATGTGTTCCTACAACTTAACTTTCTGGCATATATTCTTCTGTTTTTGCACGTTTCTTTAGAAACAATAGATTGATGCTTTACTATATATGTCACAAAGATATTACATTCATAATGTTGTGCAAATATGGTACCTTTATTAACAGCAATAGGTTTATGGGTAGTGATCTGTGGCACTTGGGGTTCTATGGGTTCAGAATTGACCTCAACAGCTTTACTAGACATCAACTTTGTTTCCCATATCTGTTTCAACTCCTGCAGTACCTGTTCATCGACTCCTTCATCGATGAACGATTCCCGAACTCCAGATATCACGTCTTCCATCACAGTATTGTACAGTTTCAACTGCAACCAATAATTTTTTCGTCGTAATATTTGTACAAATGTGTAATAAAAAAAAATTAAAAATTGCAGAAATACAAATAAAAAACTTATTTAAGATGGATTTACGATGCAACTCTGTCAAAGCAAAAAGCAATTTCCTATTTTACGTTTCTGTAATGTCGTGGTACAATAACAAACGATAATCTTATCGGCTTGTTATAATAACAGAAAACAAGATACACTACAAATGATCATTTAATAAATGACAAAAAGGATAAAATTAGAATTAACTTAAATTTCTTGAACTGAATGCTATATACAATTTATTAGTTACCTACCACGCTCGTTTGACTCAGTGCCATCGTACACACACACGTTCATGTAAAAACACACGCACCACAGGAGGTAAAGAGTTAGATATCAACACTAAACTGGCCCGGAGTTATAAATAATTAAATACTCTTCTATATAAATGCATAATGAACCATGTTACTCTTGTTTTAAACATTAACCTCTCGTTATCACTCGTGATAATAATTGCGAATTACAGACACGAATCTCCAGTCTTACGCTAGAATTTACTCTCTGAAGTTAGCCCAGTACAATACAGTAGAATATAGATATTTCAGCAGGGTTGCCAGACACAAGTATCCAAATTCTCTATCTAATTAACAATTTCATAAAGTAACCGAAAATAGGACAGATTTTTCCTTAATATCGAATAATAATCCCATCCTGCCTGAATTAACTACCTTATATTTCAGTTCATTTTGATTATGCAATAAATACAATAGTACAATATTATATACCAGAAGACGTTCCATTTCACAAACGTCCGAGTCTGGCCTACGCGTTCAAGTTGATCTTCAATTTGCGCACAGGCAGCCAGGTGGCACATAAGTTCGTTCCACTCCTTTGACTAAAGTTGAATAAAATCTCGTCGAGTCTCGTCTTGAGATTGCGGAAGGTCTCTGGGTGGAAAAATTACCTGAATATTGTATTTTGCTTCGGTAATTAATAATGATTACGTATTATCTGAAGTTTCAGTAAAACCTCGATTATTCAAACTAATTGGGACCGCACCTAGTTCGGATACTGAAAAGTTGGTATACTGGGAATTTTGTACATATGTACCATGTACTTATTATTGTTTTTGACGTATCTTTGATTGAATAAAATAGTTTCATTTATTAGTTCTTATAATGAAATCACGGGTTATATAAAATTATTTTTGGTATGGTTTCCATACCATTTCCGGCATATCTATAAAGATGTGCACAAAACAAAACAGGATTGACAAGTAGAGCACGTGGACGTCGTTTTGCACACACATCGCGTCTGGATTATCTACAAACAATTCATACACATCTACATATATATATGCTGTAGATATATACATGTAGCTGCCGCTAAATGTAAGTTCCCTTGCTTGAGAGATTGCGCGCACTGATTTTACGCCTCCGCGGAAACGCCTATCCAATCAGGGGTTGATTTTTACACACCTAAACAAACAACAATCCCCGATTAGCGAAATTATGCCCTTTAAACGTGGGACAAGCTTCAGTTAAGGGCTTACGCAACAGTAGTTGGGTGAAATCTGAGGTCTACTTCGTGAATTTTTTTTTTGGAAACCATACAATCGACTCAAACTTTTGCTGTTATTGGTAAGGGAATTTATCATACTATATTCATGAATTTTTTTATTACATTCTCTTACCTATATATCTTAATTATCAAAGATGGCGTCAGTCTTGTTTTTGATGATGTCTGTTGCGGTGCTAATGATTACATGTTGTATGGTTATCTAAAACAATCCACGTTTATCGAGGGAAAAACAAAAAAAATTAATACACAGAATGGCAGCCGTCTAAGTTTGAAGTCCGAATTTTGATTCATTTTTCGATATATTAATTGCATTATTCATTGAAAAATTAATTGTTTTTTCAAGACCTGCGACTGTTAGTAACAAAATAAATCATGCAACAATCTTGTGTCAAAATTACTAAAAAGATCCATAGAACCTCTGTCGAAATATCGTTGGCACCGACTTTGAAAATCAGGTTTCGAGAAAAGCGCATTTGAAGTTTGACAAGGATTTTAGATGATTAAAAATATGAAAAAAATATTTGACCGTTATCCACGATTCCAGTGCCGTACAGCGATCCTTGAACTTCGGTCATAGCATCCTTATCAAATGCTCGCAATTTTTTGTCCGCTGTGTCCCAGAAGTGATGTAGTTGTAAACTTAATGTCACTTCACGTATTCATTAATGAAGGTGAAAGTGGAACCGAAATCCGATATCATTATGTAACAGTAGGCTCTACATCACAGCCGGGCTACAGTTTTTTAGCGGAGGCACTGAAAACTTTGTAAGTGTTATCACGTGAAACACGACTCATCGGAGGCTTTCTTTTCCTGGTAAAATATTTCTGCACTAGACTTGAACGTCCCAGTTCCTATGAAACATTCGAGTTCACATTCACAATTTTTTTCCGTGCCGCTATTTATAATTCTACCTTTTTATAAGCAGGAAAGATGTACAAACCCCACAGAATGTAGTTTAGATTATCTCAACGAGGGGTCGACGTTCGTTCGAGTGTAGGAGTAAAATTTCATGAAGTATGCGGCACTGAGGTTACAGTGAATCTACTTACTTAGAATTAGAATTTTTGAAATAAAGAATAATTCGAAAGCAGGGGAATGGAAGGGATGATGATTCAGATACAGAGAACAAAGATAGGAAAAATAAGACGTTGGATTTGGAAAAACAATCAAAACAAAAAAACTCTAAAACAAGAGTATAAAGCAACGTTTCTCAAACCGTGTGACGCGACTCACTGGTGGTCGCGAAAGATTTTTTAATTGTGTAGATTCTAAGAAAGTTATGTTTTTTAAACTGCATAAACATAAAGTATAAAGTATCAAGTATTATAAATTCTGAAAACAATCCAGAAACCGTCGTACGATTCCTATTATTATTGTAGTAATAAACAAATTAATTATTAAGTATTTTTGTTTTTTAGAACTACTTTTTTATCCTGTAAATGTAAAACCATGTGGGTCGCGATAGATTTTCGGGGGGGAATATGGGTCGCGGTCCTAAAAAGATTGAGAACCACTGCTTTAAAGTATGATTGCCCAACGGGGGTACACACGGTCCGAACGATTCACTGCGAGCAACGGCGAGTCCCGGGCAGGGGTGGGGACCTCTCCTCTTGTTGGACCATGTTCACTATTTTGCTCGCCATCTGTATATCGACCTCTGAAGTAACTAAAATCGCACGTGATCACCCATACATGCAAGCGCGCACAATAGTTACTGGATCTCGTGTATGTACGTGTACTTTATCGGATAAAAGGCACGCTATGAAGAAGGCAATGCACAAGGAGGTGATACAGGTTTTCACTATTTACTGGTCTTGTGCCGGAAATATGAAAACCTCTTTTGTCACTTCTCTGTGGCATGAAAGCTGCATTAAAGTGGGACTTAATTATTTAATTAACATGGGACATTTGAGGGATTGTAACTCCTACTCTTCTCTAATAAGATAAGAGTTCATTCGCGTGCTTCTTTTGCGAATATATTCCATAGTAATTTTTTGAACCATAGAATTACATATCATTGTGTTGAGCACTCAAATTTGATACGTCCCAATTAAGATATAATGCAGACACTAGAATTGATATATCGAGATCGATCTAGAAGCAAATCGCATCATATTATGTGTCAATGGATTTGATGAAAAATTGGCTTTCTTTTATGTTATATTGAAAAATCTAAAAAATTGGTGAAATAAGAAAAACAATCTTTTTTTTATAGTTATAATCAAATTTTTGTTTAACCATGAAACTTTGCCCTAAGAAATTTTCTTCTATGTAAGATAGTTACCGAGATAGCAACATGCTCTAACTACGGAAGGTGGTTGCAATTTTATTAGTGGATTTTAACCGACAAAAGAAATACGTGTCATTTATTGTTAAGTAACAAGCTTAATAAACCTACAAAATTTTGTTGAAATTGGGCGCGGACACCTCAGTATGTTCCCTTGTTTGTGAGCCCTGAAACATGTTTACATGTTGGGCATAAGAAACCTGTGACTTACTTTACTCTTAAATCAAGTTAAGTTATATTAAACTTTATTATATACAATTTACCTACCTTCTGTGTACGTCTGATATATAATGCCATTCCGGAGTACTTGCATAGGAATAATTTATAGTCCGAGTAACTGTATACTGCCATCTGTAAAAATTGTATTGACTGTTATTAATATTTACTGTATTCTGTTAACTTGTATCATCAGAATATAGACGACTTACTGAAACATCTTCCTCTTTCTAACAAAGTGTAAATTGCCTTTACATTGGACGATCCTTTGATTGATCCAATTTTTTTTCCCACCACCTTCTCTCCCTGGGTTTTGGGAAATGTAGTGTTACTACATCAACTTCCAAAACCGAGAAGGTTCACCTCGCCCGATTTGGCATTTCCTTACGCCCCCCATGCTCCATCCGGAGGTTGGGGGTTCAGGGCCAATTTTTTTCACATGAGCCCCTTCCGGGCCCAATTGTTTATAACTGCAAGGAAAACTTGTACTTCAATTAGTGCACAGCAAAAAGCGTGTTGCCTTCAAAATACTGGAGATCAGAGTTGATCAGAATTGATGGTGTTCCAATCAGAGCTCAGGGCTGGTTATCCTTTTTTCTTGCGCCTTTTCGAGCCTGTGCTGGAAGTTTTTTTTCTCCTCTCTTTTTTCTCCCTGTCTCTTATTCTTCTTTCAGTTTTAGCACACTTTCCGCGAAGTCCGCAGCGGCATTCCATGTTTTTTTTACTTCGATTCATGTTTGTCATTAGGGACGTCGGTGTGCTCTGAGTCCCGAGCATAGAGTTAAGGATATACCTCTTGTGTGTCTACTTGGTGTAGATCCTGATCAATCTCAGCACTCACCACATTTTTTTGTAACATCCTATGTAATAACTTTGGACTCGGCAGATTGAACATTTTGGTTAACAGATTGTAGAAAGACCTGGACTGCTTATACAATGACATGGAAAGGATTTTTTCATCATTGGAGTATCGCCTGCCCTGGGGAAAGAAGATTAACAGTTCAATTAAATCGTGGGGTTAAATTGGTTTTGGTCGTAATGTTCGTTTCCTTGCAAAATGGTAGATCAGTTCTGAATATACCTTTGGTTTATGCTCTACTGTCCGAAGCTGCATCCCGACAAAGGTCCGCTGTGTAGGTGTCAGTTTAGATAATATTGCTTCAGTTGCTGTTGCTTTGAAATACCTCTCCGCATCCTTTAAGCGAGCTCTTGTTGTCTTTAATTTTTTCTGAAGTAAGAGCTCTCGCCTGCGCAAGATTTTCGCAGTTGCGCATAACGGGACTCTCTTTCCTGTTAAATTCATTTGCATAGCTCCAGGAGTGAACACTGACAATCTCTGTCGTTTCATTGGAGGCAATGTTCCATTTTGGTACCCTTGCCTAATTCTTCCTAAAGAGCATAAACAAGGTTGTGGGCGCTCTGGTAGCATAATTTGGCACCGTTTTGAACTCTGTGCTGGTTTAATTTGGCAGTCTTTTCCAACGTTTCCTGAAGCATTTGAACAATGCTGTGTACTCTGTGCTAGTTTAATTTGGCACTCTTGCCCGACTTTTCCTGAAACGCTTGAACAAGGCTGTGGACTATGTGCTAGTTTAATTTGGCTCTCTTTCCCCACATTTCCTGAAGCGGTTGAACCAGGCTGTGGACTCTGTGCTAGTTTAATTTGATACTCTTGTCCAACTTTTCCTGAAGCGCTTGAACAGGGCTTTAGACTCTGTGCTAGTTTAATTTGGCTCCCTTTCCCAAGATTTCCTGAAGCGGTTGAACCAGGCTGTGGACTCTGTGCTAGTTTAATTTGGTACTCTTGTCCAACTTTTCCTGAAGGACTTGAACAGGGCTTTAGACTCTGTGCTAGTGTAATTTGGCTCTCTTTCCCAACATTTCCTGAAGCGGTTGAACCGGGCTGTGGACTCTGTGCTAGTTTAATTTGGTATACTTGCCCAACTTTTCCTGAAGCGTTTGAATAAGATTGTGGACTCTGTGCTAGTTTAATTTGGTATACTTGCTGAACATTTCCTGAAATGCTTGAACAATACTGTGGACTCTGTGCTAATTTGATTTGGGACTCTTGCTCAACTTTTCCTGAAGCACCTGAACAAGGCTGCGGGCACTGTGCTAGTTTAATTTGGTACTCTTGCCCAACTTTTCCTGAAGTGTTTGAACCAGTTTGTGGACTCTGTGCTAGTTTAATTTGATATAATTGCTGAACATTTCCTAAAATGCTTGAACAAGGCAGTGGACTCTGTGCTAGTTTGATTTGGCACTCTTTTGGCTCAACTTTTCCTGAAGCGTTTGTACAAGTTTGTGGACTCTGCGCTAGTTTAATTTGGTATACTTGCCCAACTTTCCCTGAAGCTATTGAACAAGGTTTTGGACTTGGTGCTAGTTTAATTTGGTACTCTTGTCCAACTTTTCCTGAAGCTATTGAACAAGGTTTTGGACTTTGTGCTAGTTTGATTTGGGACTCTTGCCCGACTTTTCTAGAAGCATTTGAACAAGTTTGGGCACTCTGTGGTAGTTTGATCTGACACTCTTCTCCAACTTTTCCTGAAGCGCTTGCACAAGGCTGTGAACTCTGTGCTAATTTGATTTGGCACTCTCGCACAACTTTTCCTGAAACACTTGAACAAGGCTTTAGACTCTGTGCTAGTTTAATTTGGCAGTCTTTCCCAACATTTCCTGAAGCGCTTGAACAAGGCTTTAAACTCGGTGCTAGTTTAACTTGGCAGTCTTTCCCAACATTTCCTGAAGCGCTTGAAGAAGGCTGTAAACTCTGTGCTAATTTGATTTGGCACTCTTGCCCAACTTTTCCTGAAGCACTTGAACAAGGCTTTAGACTCTGTGGTAATTTAACTTGGCAGTCTTTCTCAACATTTCCTGAAGCGCTTGAACAAGGCTTTAGACTCTGTGCTAGTTTAACTTGGCAGTCTTTCCCAACATTTCCTGAAGCGCTTGAACAAGGCTGTGAACTCTGTGCTAATTTGATTTGGCACCCATGCCCAACTTTTTCTGAAACGTTTGAATCAGACTGTGGGTACTGTGGTAGTTTAATTTGGTACTCTTGCCCAACTTTCCCTGAAGCATTTGAACAAGGTTGTGGACTCTCTGCTAGTTTACTTTGGCACTCTTGTCCAACTTTTCCTGGAGTGCTGGAGCAAGGTTGTGAACTCTGTGCTAGTTTAGTTTGGCACTCTTGCCCAACTGCTTCTGAAGCGTTTAAACAAGGTTGTGGTGTCTGATCTAATTTAATTTTGAACACTTCCCGAACTTTTCCTGAAGCGTTTGAACAAGGTTGTGAAGTACGTGCTATTTTAATTTGGCACTCTTTCCCAGGTTTGTCTAATTTGCCAGAACAAGGGTCTGGAATCTGTGCCAATTTAATTTTGAACACTTGCCGAACTTTTCCTGATGCGCTTGAATGAGGATGCGTACTCTTTGGTAGTTTAATTCGACACACTTCCCGAGCTTTTTCTGAAGTGTTTGAATTAGGCTGCGGACTCTTTGCTAGTCTAATTCGGAACACTTCCCGAACTTTTCCTGAACTCTGTGTCTTTGCTACATTTTCTCTGGAAGTTTTTATATGTAGCGACGGTATCGAACATGGTTTAAGTCTTCGAAAAGTATGATGAGGTAGATAATCCGAGTCCGTAAAATGCCTGTAGCACACAATGCACTTACGCAGTTGCTCGTCGGTCAAATGTGCCACTTTTTCAGAAAATATGGCAGCTTTCCACTTCTCGAAATATTCACTATTTTTCGGGAATCTGTGCGATGGTATTAACTGCCCTGATGGGCATTCAAGTACACAACAATTCGAATACATTGCTGCAATAATACAATAATATTAATTTTCATAATTCGATTTCGAATTTCTGTATCACGTGCTTCTAATGTTTCGTATACTTACTTATGAACAAATTACAAGGGCTTTGTATTTTTAATAGTCTTTAAAAAACACGTTCCATACATCCAATGACGATGAGACGACTGATGACGACACTGACGAGCGTAGGAAATGGCGCTCGACAATTCCGCTTGCAGTACCTTGCGCAGCCGCATTACGACATCAGCATCAGCCAATGAGCGCTAATCACTTGCCCTCCATCTGCGACGTATGTAATTTTTCGAACTAATCAAGGAATTTCGTTGATTTCAGTCCCACTTTCAACCCCTTGACGATCTCGATCATCTCCGAATACAATGCCCGCGTTTTAATCGGATCATATATAAATTAATCGGCGAGCGCGGCGTTATACAACGTCGCGGAAACCGAATATCGTAGTAATAGGACGATGAATTAGTCAACGCAAAGTATGAATGGTCACTCGTACGACTAAATGAAACGGTCTTCACATAACAGATTTAAGGAATCTTATTATTTTAAAGAGCGGATGCGCTGCGTCGCATTGTAAGAATATTTACGGAGAAGAATTTCACGATGCAAACTTGGTCTGGCGAACAGGCTTGTGCATAACATATAGCAGACATCCTGTACTTTTGTAAAGCCCCTTTTTAGAAAGTAGTAATAAAGTATTCGAGAAGTCTAAATTCTAAAAGGCATTGTATTCTTAAGGAGGTTGTTTTTCGTCGAGATACGTAATCGCTCAAGTACTCTTAACTGGTCGCCACGTGTGAGGTACGTCAAGAGGCAGGAAAGACATCCATTGTCAACGGCAGCGTTAGGCTACGGCTTGGAAAATTTTCCGCAACATACAGGACAGGATGAAGGTTCCCGCGGAGACGGCAGCGTAGGAGAAAGGGTGGGCCTCATCGGGAAAGACAAGGACAATGCTAGGGATCTCCAGAACCACCCCCGATTGACGAAACCCCTACGCGTGGGCGTAGCTTATGCGCACGCAATTCCCGACTTCTCGAACCGCGAGCGAACACAGTTTTGTATTATCGAATCACTTCACTTCCTCGCTACCTCCAGAAGTTCCACCTAAACACGTTCTCCCTCAATAATTCCAAAATAAAAGTCAGAATATTTATACAATAAATGGAGTCAGTATTATTTCAAAATCGCTGCGTTTCGAGTATGCACCTCTGTGCTCTAATCGATCTATCCGAACAGAGTCGCGTTGGGGAATAAAAACGCGAACATGGCAACTAATAGCCAAATGCATACGCACAAATACGTATGGTTTTCGTATACGCATTATATCCTACATATGTAAAACGTGCTTGTCGAGGAATTTTTAACCTTTCCTAAATGATGAGGAGTAACATAAAACAGGCCTGATCTACATTGATCAGTGGTATCATAACGAACACGCATTATTCTATATTCTATGTAATTATAGTGTAAAGCAGCTTATCGTCGTCGTAAATTATACAGGTCGCGTATCTCTTCCGCAACGGGGGAATCCAGAATAAAACTCTTATATCATCTATAATCTAATGAACAGGCCGTGCATCAAAACTAAAGGAATGTACGATTGTAGCATAAATTATAAGCACGTTGTGTCCGATAGTCAAAGATATTATCTAACGATGTATAAGAACGTAAATTTTATAAGTCGCATTGGAGCACAGCAGATATTACGATAATGATACACTCCATGCATTCGAAAGTAGAACTTACGTTGCCAATATTACCTATGAAGAAAACCGAATGACACACGAAGCTTCTCCAGAGAAGTTGCTAGTGTAACACCAAATTCTGTCCCCGTCTTTCCAATAAGATTGACTTATTGAAAGAAGAGAAAAAAGTGTCGAGCAAGTAAACCATACAGTTTATCTTAATCTTTTCATTTGGAAGACGAGTGTGGTAATTAAATTCAACGGATACTTATCCAACAAATTTGTCGTGGTTTATTGGATTTTAATAAGAAATGCAGTTTAATATAAAGTGATTTATGAAATATCTCATTATTCTAATTGTCAATAAGAAATTGGTATTGCAATAGTCCGACACTTTATGTCAGTCGCCAGTTTTTTAAATACTTAGCAATAACAAATTTTATTACGTAGATACGTGTAGCAAAAATTTGTCTCATTTTAAAAAATTCTGTGACAGAAGTTAAACCATATACAATTTGTGTATAATTATTTACGGAAAATTGATGAAAAATTGAAAATTGGAAATTAAATTACTTTTAAAGCAGTCCAATAATAATTTATACGTTGTACGGAATTTAAGATATATTTGTTTGTAAGTAGGAGATGGGTAGACTACTGCAGCCAGCATTAGCTATACTTACAGTATGTGGATGTTGGAAACTGTCTTCTTCGTCATCGAGTTGGAAAAGTATGATGTACTCATTCCATACTGCTTTCATAATTCTTCTGTTACACAGCTTCACGATATCGCAATTTCTTAACGTAATGTTAAATGTAAAAACCGCGGATGAGCTTAGCGATACTCTCTACTTATGTCTCTCAAGTATAACGGCTTCTTGTAAGCTCCTGGCGCTGCTAATAAACCGTCCTAACATAATAATGTTAATTGAGGAACTCACGCAGGAACCGAACAAGCCAAGAGATATGGAAGAAGTTAACATCCAACAAAAGTTTGATAAGATTATTGGGTAAATCAAGAGGGTGGATCTAAAAGTAATTTTCGAGACAACCCTCCCGCTTGTAATACATATTAACCCTGTCTCCGTATGCCAGTTGTATAACGCTGCGGTGGTTCGATCGTTCGTAGCAGTCGTTTGAAACAGTGCGTCGATGCTATTTTTACTTAAAATTAGTAATCTCTGGAACTATCCGCTTTTTCCACGCGAAACATTTAAACTGCACATAAATGTAGCAATAAAAATGTTATCCGTTCATGGTGAGTTCTATTTCGTATAAATTTATGAGTGAACGATTTCAACAATTCGACGCTAATCTTACAGATTTATTGATCGGTACCGGGCCAACCGACCATCATAATATGTTGCTTCTTAATCTTTTAAGTGTCACGGTGTTTTTGGTTTCCCAAACGAAAATTGGAATGCTCGTGTATAATCGCGACATAATCGTGTCTGACCAAACCGGTGCCAATTCAATGAAGATTTTAATATATTTCATTTTTTATTACTATACGGTAAAGTACCTGGGAGCAGGAAGATTATCCTTTTAAGTATTATTACGTGCCATATGTATATAAATTTGCTTCTTATAAAGGGATGTACTTTACTTTCTGATCCAACCTCCTACTTAACATGTTACTGATATTTCGTAATAAATATTGTTTATTAGTTAATAATGAAATCTCTCGAATTCGAAGAAGGCGATTTTAATTAAATTTGCAGCAATCGTTGAGGCGTATGTACAAGTAATAAATTTAATCATTTTCGTAATGTTTAGTAAATCAGTTTGAATGGGTGACATCACCATTAGAAATAGTGGTTCAAAATCATATTTTAGCAAAAATTGGTTAGTGGGGTGTTTGAACGCTAGATAAGTAAACTAAATCATTCGACTTACAGACTATTAATCAAAAACATGTATATTTTTATATTTCTTTTATATTTATTTCAAACAGAATAGCCTGACTTAAGAAAAGCATTATAATTGTTTAATTAAATAACAGGAAAGTTGTAAAAATTAGCGTTTGCAATCTTGGCGGCGGTGAGAGCGTTATGGCAACATCTGCAATACACAAAACTGGCAGGGATCGATAGTTTGTTAGACGAATGTTTAGTTATCTAGATTTTTCATTCGCTGTAAGATACCGCAGCCGAAAAATAACATTAATTTTATTATGCAAAAGTACCAAGCTATTTTCGGCTTCGAGAAGTTTCCTCGCAAGTGTTAATTTTAAGAAATAAAATTGATTTCATTAGACATATTATTTCCAAAAACTATACAGTTCTGTACTAATTTTGTTACATTTTGTTACATTTTTACTTTGAAAAATTGATATTCAAAACGCTGTTTATATTCGTTGTTTAATATGCTACAAAACATATTCTTCCTTATCTAAATTGAAACCGGAGTTTTTTTAATTTTTCTATTCACACTTATGCTGTGTTGTTGCGGATGGCAGTTTTAAATTATTTTCTCAAAAACAGGAGATTCATATTCCCTGTAAACTAAGAAAACTGAAGATTCACTTTTTCAAATGATCATTTAAAGAATGATACAATAAAAATTTATAAACTTCCGTTATGTTGATTTATTCTATGAAAAAATCATACAACTTTGATCATTAATTACAATTTTCGATCAATTGATCCATATTCAATTTTGTTATCAGTTAAATGCCGAAACCGGAGACGAAATCCGGAAATAATGACCGAAGTTTTACAGGTCCACAACAATTCAGTACCTGGTACTGGTCGAATCAACTGTGGTTTACATAACCCTCGCATCGCTAGTCACCGACTTCAGAAAAAAAAACCTAGTGTACAGAGCTTGGTTACCTTACGACTATTCGCCCACCAACATTTACTACCTGACTTACTTACATCAAACATTGGGGCTGCTTCTCAATTCTCTTTTGAATGTCGCATGCGACTGCATTATTTTTGGATTATTGGTACACATTAATGCTCAGTTAGTGACGTTGGAACATCGGTTGAAAAAGATTACACCAGAAACAAAGGACGATATAAAAAAATGTGTGCAATACCATACTTATATATATAGGTCAGTGTCCTTTCCTTTACGTTATTGCAATAGTTTTTAATTGTAACAGGAAAGCAGAGTTAGCAATAAGTTTATATCCAGTTTAATTATATTTAATTTCATATTAATGTTGAGTGTCCAGCGCGCAACCCGCAACCCGAGCGTTATGTAACCTATTCAATCGGATTCAATAAAACGGGACTTTCTGCTTATTAATGGCTGTTTATACCTTGCAGCTTCCATGTTATGTTATGTTAAAAATAAGAATCAAAAGGAACAAAAGACAGTTCTGAAATAGTGGATCATCGCTATGTAATAACGTCAACTCTATGTCAACAAAAACTCTACCTTGCACAAAGGTAGCGTACAAAGTGAATTGAATATATTGTAAGGGTATAACGCTCTACGTTTTCTACAGAATTTTTGTTCGCCAATTTGAATGATCAAGAAGTCAGTTTAACCAAAATTTGCCAGGGGGAAGATAATTTGGATAATGCAACAAAATTTCAGACATCTGGATTACGCGAAAATGTTAGCAACTGCATTGCGGTTGGATACGATTACAGATCCCCGACAAATTTTTATTAGACAAATAGATTATGTAAAAAATGTCGAACCGCAACTACATGGTTGTACATCTAAAGCGGTTGCGCGGTGGACACAGTTTGCGCGATGGGCGTTTAATTAATATGATCTTTATCACAGATATGCACACACGATCAATGAGATGTTTAAAATCATTATTGGAATGCAGTTTCTATCAAGCACTCTTGTAGTGTGTTTCAATTTGTACGAACTGACGAACTTAGAACAGTTTAGCTCGAAATATTTACAAATCATTATGTACATGATGTGCATGTTGACCGAAATTTTCTATTACTGCTGGTATGGCAATCAGCTAAAGTTGCAGGTACGCGTGAACAATTCTTTGACACAAAAAAAGATTTTAAATATCGGTTGAAATGTTTGAGTTTATTTTGGATGCTTCGAAGAACAATTATTCTCCTGTACTTTATCAGCTTCTAAAGGGGCCTTGGAGGTTCGTGTGATCATAGGAAAAATCTAGAAAATCATTTTTTAAGAATTGTTGAATTGCGACTATATTTTACTATACGACATTGTCAGGATATAGACAGCGTGTTAGCGACAGCTGTATTTTAAAGGAGACGCATATGTTGCGCTCAACGTTTAAGCATTGTATCCCAAGAGCCGGAACTTTAAATCAGTCACCGATGTTTAGGTTCGGCAATGCTTGGAGATACAATACTTTGCCGCGGCCCTGCGTAACGACCCCCACCTCCCAATTCAGCGTTCTTGCTGGCAAAATCAGTAATTCCGAGGCGGTTACACTTTTTCTTCAATTACTCCGAAGTTATTGCGTGCACGGGGCTGCCTTTTTTTGCAAACTGTTCGTCTCGAAACGCGCTACAAGGATATAATTTTTTCATAATTTTCGGTGAGGGCCCAGATAGTCAAATTAACGACTATTTTTTATTTTTATGAATTATGCGTTGAAAAATAAACTTTTTGAAATGGGTTGAAAATTCTCGTTAAACTACAATCTTTTCTGAATCGAACTTAAAAAAGCAAATTATTCTACGGCAATCCAGACCGCGCCTAGAAATGTTTGAAGAAAAAGTGTCCCAATTTTTCAAAGTCTCATAACTCCTCGAAAGTCAAAATAAAAAATAAAAAAAAAATTCGGGTGGCTTGTCTCACCTCCCTCTATAACATATCTCAAAATCAGAATTTCGAAGAATTTAGCTGTGCGATTTGACGTGGAATCTACCATATGTATATCCCGCTGTTCTTTATACCGCGAGTGGTGTCCTCTATGCACGCGACAAGGTGTCCGAAGCCTCGTTGCCGAGCACCGATAGAGCACGTGCAGAGAGAACAGGAGAACCGATGACCTGACGTCATCGATGCTCTCTGTCTTTGGAAAAAGATAAAGATTTGAAATAAAGGATCTTGGATCTAGCCACGGAGTGTGTAAAGGGCTGTCCAGACCAACATGACATAGCCCGCCGGCACGGTCTAGCGGCTTCGTATCAAAATTGCCGCGCGACCAGGTACCCGTCCCGATATACGCGGCATGCATGCCGCGGCTTGAAGCAAACACGATGTGCGAACGTATCTCTAAGCCTACCAATTCGTTTATAATTGAAGTTTTAATTCAATTTACGTGTTTGGCCCACAAAATTGAAGCTTAAAACTTGAATTGTAAACAAGTGGGTAAGCATGTCGAAAAAATTGTATACTAGACCATAAATAATCTTATAAAGAATATGTGTACCAAATTTGAAATAACTCGGGCAAGTGGTTTTTGAGATTTTTGTTCCGCCCGTGTGAAAAACGTTGTTTCGAGAAAATCGTAAAAGAAGTATGGGTTTAGTCGCGTGGCATACGCTAATCGTAAGCCCTCCCTTCAAACCACCGTGACTCCGTCAATTTTCAGAATTTTTGTTTCGAACTTGGCTTAAAATATTTTGAATAGTACAGACTTCAAGAAAATTAGAAAGAACAGTATAACAACTCATAGCCGGACCGATGAACAGATTGAAAATATATATTTGTCGGTTGTTAAACGTGACGCAAAATTGATTAACAAGTTATCTGCAGCATCGCCATACAGGCGGTCAAGGCCCCACAGGATCCCATGAAGTGTGCATTATTTGCTACGGCACTCACCCTGTTACCGTTCCAGTCATATTGTTTTTGTACCCACAGTATTACATGCAGTGATCCAGTTCGGACTATACCCTGTAAAAAGATTTTTTAGTTTTTCTACTTGTACTTGGCCCGAGACAAATCCTTATCTCTTGATGATCGTATTGGTAACGTTTTTTCTTTGATAGCACTCTAAGTCCGAACCTCGCTGGCCTAAAGGAAAATGCATTTTCAATATTACATCGGCGGTATCATAACGTACACGGATTATTCTATGTGATTATAGTGTAAAGCAGCTTATCGTCGTCATATATTATACAGGTCGCATACCTCTCCCACAAGGGGGGAAATAAGAATAAAATTCTTATCTCATCTATAATGTAATGAACAGTCCGTTCATCAAAACTGAAAAAATGTACGGATGTAGCACCGTAAATTTTATAAGTCAGCATCGGTGCATAGTAGATATTACGATAATGATACACTCCATGCATTCAAAAGTAGAACTTACGTTGACAATATTGTCTATGCGGAAAACCGAATAACACGCGAAGTTCATCCAGGGAAGTTCTTAGTGTTACACAAAATTCTGCCCCTGTCTTTTCAATTAGATGAACTCATTGAAAGAAGAGGAAAAAGTTTCGAGCAAGTGAACTATACTGTTTATCTTAATCTTTTCATTTGGAAGGCGGATACTTATCCTACAAATCTGTCTCGGTTTCTTGGATTTTGGTGAGAAATATGGTTTAATACAAAGTCAATTATAAAATATCGCATTATTCTAATTACCAATAAGAAATTGCTATAACAATATTACTATCCCTGTACCCTAGTCACCAGTTTTTCAAATACTTAGCAATAACAAATTTTATTAAGTAGATATATGCAGCAGAAACTTTTCTGAATTTTTTAACTCTGTGACAGAAGTGCCATTCGCAGAAAGTAAACCATAAACAATTAGGTTTAAAATTATTTACGGAAAATTGATGACAAATTGAGAATTGAGAACGAAATTACTTTTAACCACTTGGCTGGGCAAGGTGAATTCTACTTTCTGACCAAGGGTGTGTTGAATAAAAGTTCACGGAATTATTATCAAACTTGGTATTGAAAAGTTTTCGTATCGCGGAATCAGAATATGATATCAACATTCTAAAATTCAAATTGGCGGATCCATTATGGCGGATTGAAATTACAAAAATCAGTGAATTTTTTTGAAACTTGATATTGTGAAGTTTGTTGGGTCTCTGAATTCAAATAAAGCATTAGAATTTCAAAATTTATATTTTTCGTAATTTTGATCCGTCATACTGAATTTGGAAAATTTGTGGGTACCAAATTTCAGAGCAATCAAAAATATGTAAGTTCATTTTTTTCGTTGCGCACATGTATGCGATGCACAGCGAACTGATTAAAACATTTGAATATAATTGATACGTCGTTCGGAATTTAAGATATATTTACATTTCTGTTACGTAGGACATGAGTAGACTACTACAGCCAGCGTTAGCTATACTTACAGTATGTGGATGTTGGAAACTGTCTTCTCCGCCATCGCGTTGGAAAAGTATGATGTACTCATTCCATACAGTTTTCATAATTCTCCTGTTACATAGTTCCACGTTATCGCAATTTTTGAACTTAGTGTTAAATGTGAATACTGCGGACGAGCTCGGCGATAGTCTCTACTTATGTATCTCAAGTATAACGGCTTGTTGTAAGCTCCTGACGCTGCTAATAAACCGCCCCAACATAAAAATGTTAACGGAGGAACTCACACGGGAACCGAACAAACCAAGAGATAAGGAAGAAGTTAACATTCAACAAAAGTTTGATAAGATTATTGGGTAAATCAGGAGGGTGGATCCAAAAGTAATTTTTGAAATAACACTCCCGCTTGTAATACATATTAACCATGTCTCCGTATGCCCTTACGGTATAACCTTTACGGTGATTCGATTATTCGTAGCAGTCGTTTAAAACAGTGCGTCTGGTAAATTTGGAATAATCGTGTATTGCCCGTTTAAAAGCCTCTGCACACATAGCCGTAACGGCACGGCACCGTAAACCAGCGCGGCGCGCCGCTCCATCGGCGGAGCGTTTCGGGACGAGCGTTCACACATAGCCGTAATGTCACCCTGCCGTAACCCCATCGGCAATGTTACAAATAGTCTTCTGTCGAATTTGAATGGTGCTGTCCCTACTCGTCCGCCAAATGAACATGCCGACGTATCGGCTACCGTAAACTCCACCGTACGTAGTCACCGTAGCATAAATTACAGAATTTTTGTCCAAGGGACTGGCGGCCAGATGTTTTATTACCTATACCGTCGAGCGCTGCAAAAAGGTCGTTATTGTTGCGATGGGCATTGGCAGACTTTAAGAAAATATGCTTGTTTTCGGCAATGTTTTCCTTGCTCATATTTTTAATGAAGAAGAAGAAGAACAAATAGTGGAAATATGAAAAAATAAATAAATTGGTTTAAATATATTTTTTTATTTACTTGATCTGATCTTTTATATATATATATATCTTTATATATATCTTATATATGGTCGATTCCACGTCAAATCGCACAGCTAAATTCTTCGAAATTCTGATTTTGAGATATGTTATAGAGGGAGGTGAGACAAGCCAGCCAAATTTTTTTTTTATTTTTTATTTTGACTTTCGAGGAGTTATGAGACTTTGAAAAATTGGGACACTTTTTCTTCAAACATTTCTAGGCGCGGTCTGGTTTCCGTAGAATAATTTGCTTTTTTAAGTTCGATTCAAAAAAGATTGTAGTTTAACGAGAATTTTCAACCCATTTCAAAAAGTTTATTTTTCAACGCATAATTCATAAAAATAAAAAATAATCGTTAATTTGACTGTCTGGGCCCTCACCGAAAATTATGAAAAAATTATATCCTTGTAGCGCGTTTCGAGACGAAGAGTTTGCAAAAAAAGTCAGCCCCGATCACGCAGTAACTTCGGAGTAATTGAAGAAAAAGTGTAACCGCCTCGGAATTACTGATTTTGCCAGCAAGAACGCTGAATTGGGAGGTGGGGGTCCTTACGCAGGGCCGCGCACCTAAGAGATACGCGATATCCCGCATAACTGCGTGATGACGCGACGGCGAGTCGTGTTGACACTACCTATTCTCAATCGGTTAAAAACACATGAAGGCCATTCCCGAAAATTCTCAAAAAATTCACAAGGGTGCCTCGATGATGCATGCACACGGTGGTATGCGTAATAGTCGCGAGCACCAACGATTATTCCCGATAAAAAACATTGAAACTGATTTTTACCGTATTTTTTACCCGAGAGTCACTCGGGCAAGGAATCAGAAAATTATGCCGATGACGGCGCTACGGTGAGAATATGCCGACGTGGTCATTCGGCTGAGGAGTGGGGACAGCGCCATTCAAATCCCATAGAAAATTTGATATTGGCATTACGGTGCCGTTCTATTATGCCTGTGCGGAAATCCTCTCCCAAAACATTTCGGCCGCTGGCATTACGGCTACGGGGTCGCAACGTTGCAGGGCCGCTGTGGTACGGCTGTGTGGGAATAGGCCTTACCGCATGGCGATAGTTGTGTCCTACAACGATCTTATCCGCTGATCAAACCGGCGGAACGGGAATTCAATTGTAGGACTTACGGAAAGACCGTATCTGCATGCCCTGCTATTTGGGATACAATACAATGAAGATTTAAATGCATTTTTCTACTATATGGCAATGTACCTGGGAGCACGAAGATTAACTTTGCATATGGACTATTATGTGGCATACAGAGATTTTGTTATAAAGGGATGTACTTTACTTTCTGATCCAACCTCATACTTAACATGTTACTGATATTTCATGATAAATATTGTTTATTAGTTAATAAGGAAATCTCCCGAATCCGAAGGCGACCATAATTAAATTTGCAGCATTCGTTAAGGTGTATGTATGTTACAAGATATGAATTTAATCATTTTCGTAATGTTTGGAGAATCAGTTTGAATAGATGACATCACCACTTGAAATAGTGATTTAAAATCAAGCAGGGCTGGTAAGCGAATTTGTATTGGAATCGGAGTTACCCAGGTAGCTTTTAGTAGATTTGCGTCGCATAAGACCTTCTCTCTTTCATCCTCGCTCTGTCGCGGTCGAACATTTGGAACAAGTGTGAGTGCGACGTGACAGAGCTAGGGTAGAAAAGAGAGGGATCCAAGCGGTGAAAATTCGGCAGTGTGGACTTGCGTCTTGCCGACTCTTCCCGCATCTTCTCGACTAATTGTAAGTGCGAGGGAGCGAAGGAGGGAAAGGAGGAGGCGTATAGCACCGCAGTGTCGAAATTGATTCCGACTCCGTGGAGTCAGAATACAAATTGCTACGGTTTAGATACGACTTGTCGGAGTCGGAATATAAATTGATGGGGTTTAGGTTGAATTCCTAACCTGGGTAGCTCCGATTCCAATTCGATTCCAACTTGAATTCGCTTGCTATCCCTGAAATCAAGTTAGAATGTTTTGTCTCGTGCCAAGTACAAGTACGCGAGACTAGTCCTTGTATCTTTTCCGGAAGAACGAATGGGGATTTTCGAGGTGGGAAAATCGCATTAAAAATTCAATAGCCTTCGGAAAGGCCGCGTCGACATGAGTAATCTGCGTATGATTTGATCAAAATTGGTCCGGCCAATCTCTAGATACGGGATCTCAAAAATGGCAGTTTTGGATACGAAATGTCGTCTTCTCCTCCGTCTCTGTAACGCAGCTAATAATATTTACCAATGCCCCACGAGACAATAGTGACCTTTTCGCAGTGTTCAACGGTATAGCCAATAAAAAACTGGAGATGAAATCCGGAAATAATAACCGAAGTTTTACAGGTCCACAACGATTCAGTACCTAATACTGGTCGAATCAACCGTGGCTTGCATGACCCTCGCATCGCTACTCACCGACTTCAAGAAGAAAAACTTAGCTTACAGAGCTTGGTTACCTTACGACTATTCGCCCATCAACATTTACTATCTGACTTACTTACATCAAACATTGGGGCTGATTGTCAACGCCCTTCTAAATGTCGCATGCGACTGCATTATTTTTGGATTATTGGTGCACATTAATGCTCAGTTAGAGACCTTGCAACATCGGTTGAAAAAGATTACACCGAAAACAAAGGACCATATGAAAAAGTGTGTGCAATACCATATTTACATATATAGGTCAGTGCTCTTTCCATTATATTATTGCAATTGTTTATAATTGTAATAGGAAAGCACAATTAACAATAAGTTTGTATTTAGTTTAATTATATTTAGTTCCATACTAATGTTGAGTGTCCAACCCGCAACCCAATTCCAGAGCTTCATGTAACTTATTCAGTCGGATTCAATAAAACGTGACTTTCTGTTTACTAATGGCACTTTATAGCTTGTAGCTTTCACGCTGTGTTATGTTATAATTTTTTAAGTTAAAATATGAATGAAAAGGAACAAAAGATGACTCTGAAACAGCATATCGCTATGTAATAACGTCGGCTCTATCTCTACAAAAACTCTACCTTATACAGTTTCTTCCAGAACAAAACGTATAATGTGAATTAAATGTATTGTAAGGGTATAACGCTCTACGTTTCCCACAGAATCTATATTCACCAATTGCACTAAAAAAAATGTAGGTAATGTAACAAAATTCCAGACATCTGGATAACGTGAAAATGCCAGGAACTTCATTGTGGTCGGATACGATTACAGATCATCGATAAATGTTTATTAAAAAAATAGCTCATTTAAAAAATCTCGAACTACAGTTACATGATTGGGCATCTAACGCGGTTGCGTGGTGGACTTGTTTTGTGCGATGGCCGTTTAATTAATATAACCTTTGTCGCAGATATGCTCGTACGTTCAATGAGAAGTTTCAAATCATTATTGGTATCCAGTTTCTGTCAAGCACTCTTGTAGTGTGTTTCAATTTGTATGAACTTACGAACTTAGGACAGCTTAACCCGAAACATTTACAAATCATTACATACATGATTTGCATGTTGACCCAAATTTTCTATTACTGCTGGTATGGCAATCAGCTAAAGTTGCAGGTACTTGTGAACACTTAATTGCCACAAAAAAAACTAAGTATCGGTTAAAATGTTTAAGTTTATGTTGGATGTTTCGACGAGCAATTATTCTCCTATATTTTATCAACTTAAAGGGACCTTGGAGGTTCGTATAATCACAAAGGAAAAATGGAGAAAATCATTTTTCAAAAATAGTTAAATTGCGACATATTTTACTACGACGATATTGTCGGGATGTAAACAGCGGTAATTAAGTAGGTAAAACATGTATCATTTACTTATAATATTTCTGTTTTTACCGATATATTTGGACAATACAAATACTAACTTTAAAGGTCGATGCAACTGCATCTTTTCTGTATGATTCCACTACGTGGCTATTTAGGTAACATTATCTTATTGGGTTGTGACTTAATTACTCATCCGACTCCTTTGATTCTGAAAAAGCGGCTGCTAAGAGAAGTTTCACATCTGGTCGAAAAACTTAATGTTTCTATTGTTAGTTTATACAAATTAAAAATAATCGTTGTTTTGAGTGTCAGTTAGTGCGCTCAAAATAATGAAAAGAATATGTAGCAAGAGAGCCCGTTTTCGTGCAACAAGTGAAAAGAGTTTCGACCAGTGCCCCGAAACCTTATTTTATCTTCCACGGCACATCAACGTTTTTTCGACAATTCCGCGGCACACCACAGGTAAAACCTTGCAAATACATAAGTTACAATAATACGTATATGTTTCCATTGGATAAAAAGCACAATAATTTAATTATTTTTTAGAAAATCGCGGCACACCCAAGATCACCTCACGGCACACTAGTGTTTCGATAAGGACAAATCTGCGTGAAACTATCCCAGGTATAACATCTTGAATGGAGTACCGCCATTTACGGTACACGCTGTCTGACAACTCTTTAGCCAGACCGACGAAAAGATTGAAAATGTATACTTGTCGATCGTTAAATGTATCCCAAAATTGATTAACCAGTTACCTGTGGCATCACCATACAGGCAATCAGGTCCCCATGACGCGTCCATTATTTCCTACGGCACTCACCCTGTTACCATTCCAATCAGACTGTTTTTGTACCCAGAGTATTACATGCAGTGATGCGCTGGTTCATTCAGAGCTCCTCTAGTTCGGGCCATACCCTTTAAAAAGTTTTTCTAGAAATATAAAAATGATCGCGTTGGTCACGTTTTTTCTTTGATATCACTCTATAAGTCCTAACCTCGACGGCGTAAAAGAAAATGCGTTGTCAATATTAGATCACCGGTACCATAAGGTACACGCATTATCCTATGTAACTATAGTGTAAAGCAGCCTATCGTCGTCATATATTATACAGGTTGCATACCTCTCCCGCGAGGGGGGAATTAAGAATAAAACTCTTATATCATCTATAATGTAATGAACGGTCCGTGCATCAAAACTAAAGGAATGAACGGTTGTAGCATAAATTATAAGCACATTGTGTCCGACAGTCAAAGATATTATCTAACGATCCAGAAGATCGTAAATTTTATAAGTCACATCGGAGCACAGTAGATATTACGATAATGATACGCTCCATGCATTCGAAATTAGAACTTACGTTGACAATATCGTCTATGGGAAAGAGCGAATGATAGACGAAGTATCTTCAGTAAAATTGTTAGTGTTACACAAAATTCTGTTCGTGTCGTTTCAATTAGATTAACTTATTGAAAGAAGAGAAAAAAGTTCTGAGCAAGTAAACCATACAGTTTATCTTAATCTTTTCATTTGGAAGACGATTGGGAGAATAAATTTAATTCAGCAGATACTTATCCTAGAAATTTATCTCGGTTAATTGGATTTTGACAAGAAATGTGGTTTCATATAAAGTAATTTATGAAATATCTCATCTTTCTAATTGCCAATAAGAAATTGGTATAGCAATAGTCGCCAGTTTTCCTAATACTTAGCAATAACAAATTTTATTACGCAGCTACGTACAGTACAAATTTTTCTCAGTTTAAAAAATTCTGTGACAGAAGTACCATCGGCAGATGTTAAACCATAAACAATTTGTTTATAATTATTTATGGAAAATTTATGAAAAATTGGAAATTGAGAACAAAATTACTAACTTGCCTATTAACTTTTAAAACAGTCCAATAATAATTTAAACGTCCTACGAAATTTAAACTATACTTACATTTTTATTAAGTAGGAGATGGGTAGACTACTACAGCCAGCGTTAGCTATACTTACAGTATGCGGATGCTGGAAACCGTCTTCTTTTGTATCAAGTTGGAAAAGTATGATGTATTCGTTCCATACTACTTTCATACTTCTCGTGTTACACAGCTTCGCGCTATCGCAATTTCTTAATTTAGTGTTAAGCGTACAAACTGCGAACGAGCTTAGCGATAGTCTCTACTTATGTATCGCAAGTATAATGGCTTGTTGTAAGCTCCTGACGCTGCTAATAAATCGTCCTAACATAAAAATGTTAACTGAGGAACTTACACGGGAACCGAACAAACCGAGAGATATGGAAGAGGTTAACATTCAACAAAAGTTTGATAAAATTATTGGGTAAATCAGGAGGGTGGATCCAAAAGTATTTTTTGAAACAACACTCCCGCTTATAATACATATTAACCCCGTCTCCCTATGCCAGTTGTATAACTCTTACGGTGGTTCGATCGTTCGTAACAGTCGTTTAAAATAGTACGCCAATTCTATTTTTATACAAAATTAGAATTCCCTGGAACTATTCGTTTTTATAGGTCCTCAACGATTAAGTATCTTGTACTGGTCGAATCAACTGTGGTTTGCATGATCTTCACGTCGCTACTCACCGACTTTAGGAAAAAGAACTTAGCTTACAGAGCTTGGTTACCTTACGATTATTCGCCTACCAACATTTACTACCTTACTTACTTACATCAAACATTGGGGCTGATTGTCACTTCTCTTCTGAACGTCGCATGCGACTCCATTATTTTTGGATTATTGGTGCACACTAATGCTCGATTAAAGACTTTGGGACATCGGTTGAAACAGATTACACCAGAAACAAAAGACGATGTCAAAAAATGTGTGCAATACCATATTTACATATATAGGTCAGTGTTCTTCCCTTTATGTTATTGCAATCATAGGAAAGCACTTTTAAGAATAAGTGTATCTTTAGTTTAATTATGTTTAGTTCCATATTAATGTTGAGTGTCCAGCGCGCAACCCGCAGCCAGAGCGTTATTTAACTTTTTGAATCGAATTCCATAAGACGGAACCTTCCGTTCACTAATGACAGTTTATAGCTTACAGCTTCCGTGTTATTTTATGTTAAAATAAGAATCAAATGGAACAAAAGATGACTCTGAAACCGGAGATCACTATGTAATAACGTGAGCTCTATCTTTACAAAAACCCTACCTTTTACACGTTCTTCCAAAATGAAACGTATAAAGTAAATTGGCTGTATTGCAAGGGTATAACACATATTTCTTCACCAATTTGAATTGTCAAGGACTCATTTCAGAGGAAACGATAAAGGAACGAGCCTGGTTTTTTAGAATTTCGGAACATATGTAATCAATTTCGGAAAAAACGTTTGAAATGTCTGAAACAACTGTGCACAGCTATAGAAGAAGACCTTTTGCACAAAATCATTTATTGTTAGTGTCACGATAGTGGCGCCCGTTGTTAGCGAATCAACAGACAAGATCTTGTCTCGGGCCATGTACAGGTACGCAAGACTAGACCTTGTATTTTTTCCGGAAAGAACGAACGGGTTAGGTATTTCAATACGAATAGCGTGTGTAGATAGACACGTGGACAAGTCGCTCCATCTTTCGTCATTGCGTCTGTCTATCATAATCGCCATTGGCCAAAATAATTCATGCCGGTGCAGCTGAAAGGGCGTTTATGGTGCGGTAACCGGGCTACCGGCAACTGTTTCATCCGCGGTTGTTGTGACTTAGCTCTTCGAATCCGGCAAGTTTGGCAATGGTACATTGGCCGTAGTGTCAGAGAAAGTTTCAAAATCCAGTATTTCAGACATAGATCTTTCACCACCGTTTTCATGCTACCATGCTGCATTTTTTGATTATAATGCAGTACCAGCAACTTTGAATGAGGATGAATTTGATTCATTGTCACCGGCATTTTGATATATGCCCTTAGCTGCCACGATTTCAAATATGGCGACCCCCACGTGACGATTTCTAGGAAGTTTTGAACAATTGGGTAAACGTCGGGACGATAGCGGTCGCTTAAGAATGGCAAGTTTCGTTCCTGGGTTTTAGAATGCTTGCGACAAACGTTCTTGAGCGATTTGAAATTGTGGGAACCTGGAGAATTCAATAGACTTACACAAGCCTATGCAAAAGAGACGACAAACTGGCCAGTTTAACCAAAACTTGCAAGGGGAAAATAATGTAGTAATGTAGTAAAATGCCTGACATCTAAATTACGAAAAAATGCCAGAAACTTAGTTGTGGTCGGATACGATTACAGATCCTCGATAACCTTTCTTTAAAGAAACAGCTTATTTAAAAGGTCTCGAACCAGAGCTACATGGTTGTTCACCTAACGTGGTTGCGTGGCGGACATGGTTTGCGCGATGGTCGTTTAATTAACGTAAACTTTATCACAGATATGCACGTATGATCAATGAGAAGTTTCAAATCATTATTGGAATCCAGTTTCTATCAAGCACTCTTGTAGTGTGTTTCAATTTGTATGAATTGGCGAACTTAGGACCGCTTAGTCTGAAATATTTAGAAATCATTACGTACATGATTTGCATGTTGACCCAAATCTTCTATTATTGCTGGTATGGCAATCAGCTGAAGTTGCAGGTACTTCAAGTTCATTTTGCATGTTTCGACAAACTGTTATCCTTCTGTATTTCATCAACTTAAGGGGTTACGCCACCCTGATATTTTCAGAAAACCGATTTTTTTTAGTTTTCTTGAAGTTTGTAATTTTCAAAATATTGTCAACCAAACTTGAAACAAAAATTATGAAAATTGGCAAAATTACGGTGGTTTGAGCGGAGCGCTTAGCGTATGCTCCGCGCCTAAACCCATACTTTTTTTGCGTTTTTCTCGAAACAATATTTTTCGCGGTAGCGAAACAAAAATTTGGAAACTACTTGTCCGATTTTTTTCATTTTAGTACACATACTCTTTATAAGATTATATATGATATAACATAGGATTTAATCAAATATTTGATGTATATCATCGAACGTATAATCAGTTACATTCAGGGACGGGGAACTGGAGCTCAGAAGAGCCCGTGAGGAGAAGGCAGGTCGGTTTGGCTACCACCTCCAGCGACTCTGTCACGCGTTTGTTCGCGCGAGCTTTTGTTTTTTCGTATCCGTTACCACTACAATGACAGAGACAGAGTGTCCTCTACGGTACGCAATAGAGTGTTGTCTTTCTCTTTGTTAGTCCACCTGCACCGAAGAGAGTAGTAGTGGGAGAAGCAAGAGCGGCGGGGAAGAGTACGCTTGCACTCTGTTCGCCGTCCCTGAGTTACATCAACCTTATAAAAATTGACTGGCGTTATTATCTTGCTGTCGAGACCATAGTTTTTATAAGGTTGATCTAACGTAAGATTTGTTCGATACGCTTACCCATCTGTTTATAAATCAAGTTTTAAGCTTCAATTATGTGGGCCAAACACAAATCTTGAACTAAAACTTGAAAATGCGCAGTTGTCCTTGGTATTACGTTATTATTATAATTTTTTATATTCCTTAATAATTCGCGCAGACTCATGGGTTCCCTGTATCAGTAATAAATTTGTGACTATTTCGGAAGCATGATTTTGGGATCCGCTGGGTTATTTCTCATGATAATCAAGAGCCAAGTTCTTTAAAATTGCATTCTCCGGGTAGTTTACTACTGCCGAGAACTTTACCCGTCGCCGAGTCGGTGTGGTTTCCTTGCCCTTTCACACTTTTCTTTCCTTTTTCCTTGTGCTGTGCCACGGCGTGTCAACGACACGACGTAGTCCGGCTAGTTCTCCACTCCGTGGTATACGTCCCCCTCCATCCTTCTTTCGGCCCGTCGCGGTTGCAATTACGATAGTCGAAGCACACGGGCCGGGACGTTTCGCCGCCGGGTCATTTCACCGCCAAATTAATACAGCGTAAATTGCACGTTAACCGTATCATCTTAACACCTGAATGTTAATGCATAATTAGCACAGGAATACCGCGCTTATTAAAACATCTTTTCGGATAAATAAATTACCGTAAGGTTTTAAATTGCAAATAATAAATTTATGTTTTTAGGAACATTGAAATGTCTATGCAAAAAATCATTTGGTTTATACAGAATTAAGTAATAAGTTTCTTTAACATTTGGCTTACATTTGTTACAATTTATGTGTTGCTAGAATGATATTATATAACATCTCGCTTCATTTATACATATATGGTCGATCCACGCCAAATCGCATATTTAAAATCTTTAAAATTCTGATTTTGAGATATATGTATCTATACATATAACGTATATCAGAGACGGCGAACTGGGGCTTAGAAGAGCCCGTGAGGGGAAGGTAGGTCGGTTTGGCTACCACCTACCACTCTGTCACGCGTTTGTTCGCGCGAGCTTTTATTTTTTCGTATCCGTTGCCACTACAATAACAGAGACAGAGTGTCCTCTACGGTACGCGCTAGAGTGCTGTCTTTCTCTTTGTTATTCCGCCTGCACCGAAGAGAGTAATAATGGGAGCGGCGGGGAGGAGTACGCTTGCACTCTGTTCACCATCCCTGACATATACATATGTTAAGGAGGAAAGTGAGTTAAGCCACCCGAACTTTTTTAACAATTTTTATTTCGACTTCCGAAGAGTTGCAAGATTGAATAATCGGAACACTTTATCTTCAATCATTTTTAGCCTTGAATTCGTTGGTCGTGGAATGATTTGCTTTCTTATGTTACATTCAGTAAAGTCTGTAGTTTAATGGGATATGCCATGGAAGAGATATCAGTTGCCATGGGCAACTGATAGTACATAGTCCAATTCAAAATATAGTTATCGAACTTTTACGCGTATTAATCTTTGAAATTAAAAAAATTCTATTATGAATATTTAGGTGGTACGACGGTGAATTGGATGATTGGGTAGAAAGACATCAAAACGGAAAAATAGTGGGGAGTAAACACTTTTATTTTCTTACTTTACATATATTATTATAAAATATAAAAGTAAAATAAATATATAAAAATGTTGTCACATAATAATATAAAATAATCATAATATAAAATCGCATAATAATCACTGCATTACCTCACACGTATAAGCACTCGTTTCTTGAAACCCCGGAAGAATAACTCCCACTGTATACAAACAGACAGAAAAAATAACAATTAGTGTCAATAATAAAACGAAAAATTAAGACGCATAAAAGTCCGATGGCTACCTTTTTCCGAATTAGACAATGTATGTATGTCAGACCCAGGCACACCGATGAGAGGCGGCATAACGCGAGTATCCCTTTACCATTCAATTGTAAAATATCTTAAACAGGGGCATGCCCCTATTTGGGACATTTTCCGACGAACAGATGGTAACGCCAAATGTATTTAAATATTACTATTGAAATCTCCAGTCCGTTACCTTTAAACTATATTCTCATTGCATCTTAAAATCTATCACACAGGTTTTTAGATTCGATTCTTACAATTTTTAAAGTTTCTTAGTGAAAGCAGTGGAAAACTATTTTTGAAGGTCATGCTATAAGTGAGCCTACAAAATGGGAATATCCATTTTTAAACTTGTGTTTAAATCCAACCTCCTAGGTCCCATTAAGAAGAGTAATACTTATAATTTGAATGCAGATAACAAAACAAGATAAAATCTTAATTCCTCATGTATTTCCAAGTACAGAGTATCGAACTTATTTACACGCCTTTTAAAATCGATTGGACAATTCTCGATATCAGTACCCAAAGAAGCCTTCTGATGATTATGAAACGAGCAACGAATCCCATTGAATTTACCAGCCTATTTGTGATCACCATGGATCTGCAAACTTTTGTGAGCGTTAGTATATTTCTACTATATATTTCTACTACCACTTAAATTCTTTGTATATACAGAACTATTTTTATCAATGTGAATATACAGCTAACACTTACCCTGATAATTAGACGCACAATGACAATTACACTTACAAAAATTTAAACACAAAATCCGTACAGCTCGATGATTAAGAATCTTTTACTTAAAACTCTAACGTACATTCAAAGGTGAATGTCACACGACTAAAAAAAGAAAATTGTTTTGCGATGAATAGAACCGTACGCAATTACGTTTGACGGCATAATTTTTAACAATTCATAATCCAAAACTGAGATACTTACGACAGCGGAATTTAACCATTTCTACTACCACTTAAATTGTTTGATATCACCAATATAACACCCAGCATAATAAATAAAAAGTAAATATGGAATGCTAATATAATAGAGGATTTAAATTAAATCGGTCAGATTTATCTCTGGGAATGTCCACACGTGACACAACACACCAATTCAATTCATCGAATTATGTTGAATGAGGTTTTGTGCATGTTATACGACAAAGCCACTTACAACACAATAATTTTCAATAAACGTCATTACATCAAATCGTATTCGTCGAACCGATAATCGTACCGAACGATGGCCGTTTCACTACTCGTATTTGTATTGGACCAGCCAAAACTCAGACAAACATTTGAGGCTGGGAATATGAATTATTTTATTAACAAAGGGATTAATTTTATTTGCAGATTCTAAAATTGTCCTATTCAAGTTACAACTTGCTTCAAAGAACTGGAACATCCTAACGGAAAAATACAGGAAAAATGAGTTACTAATATATAGCCTGTGAAATAGTTTAATAGTTTCATATTAGTAAAATAATTTCTTACCCACTTACTACTCTTTTTCTTACCCACAATAAAAATAAATACTTTGTCATGCGTCTGAGGACACCTTCTTGGTGATTCGCAAGTACGACGCCTTCGTAAGAGTGATAACTAGACTGCGGATGTTTATGCAAAATGCATTATCCTTGCACTGACTTTAAACGTATTTCGTGACACAAATGTGATAAGTATGCGTGCAGTATACGTGTAATACATTATATTGCCCGTGCACTATATTATTATACGTACAATATATTATTATCGCCTGTCAGCTCGTTAAAAGTAATATACTTTGCATAAACATCCGTGGTCTAGTGATAACAACCAACGGGGGAACGAAAGATTTCGCGCGACCGTCGCTGATTGACTCGATGCTGTTAGTTTTAGGTTTACTGCCGCTGCTATACGATGCTATCAGAACCAAGTTGCAATAAAATACTTTTTGACGGTAATTTTGTGTTTGCGAGTTCATCCATTTTCAACTCACATACACCTTCTTTCACGTATGATAATTCTTTGGGTAATACGTATTGAAAAAAACAAACATAGATTGGGAGGAAATATCAATTTAATTTCGAAATAAAATGTATTGTATTCCCAATTATTACAATCGTATTAAAAAGTATTTGTGTATATTACAATAATTTTCACGGCCAATTCAAATTAATACCCGTAACGTCCAATGCAATAATGTCCACTTCCGTGTTAAGTAAATTACAAAGGCTGGGCTTGGTCCTTCCAAAATCTCCGTGTATAAATTCCTTCACGTACGTTCCTGCTTGCGTTTTGATATCCAGTACAAAAAACCTATCAGCATCTTCGCCAGCGGTGTTGAGCAATCTTTTTAATTCGTGAGGCTTTGCCCAGCGAGCTCTCATTTCGTATATCAAACGTATTCGCGGGCTTAGAGGGCGTCTATGCAACACTCTAACCGGTGTTTTTTGAACAATCTTTATGCATTTCGATGCATTCAGATCGTTAAGTCGTAGGGCATTCGCACGGACATTTCTGCATACGCAAATCGCCCGATAAAATTTCGTCTTTACGTTCTCGCCCTCTTTCAACGTTTTCAAATCTAGTTTCGATAGAACTCTGAGATCTGACGTAATCTGAACTTGTTTAGAGGACTGATTGATTTTATTGACTAAGTCCGAAAGTAATTCCTTCGTTATTTCAGTCATACGAGGGTTGATTAATTCAACTGCGAACGGTCGTCCGGAATATATATTTCTAACGTCTACGTCCTCTCTTCCGGACGATAAAAATTTAATAACTACATAGGAAATAAAGATGATATTAACTTAGTTGGCTTTTATACACTACCTGGACAATTATCAAAATTAAACAATTTCTCACGGCAATACATCCCAATGCAGGTGCCATATTTATTTTACTTCACTCAGCTTTTTAGAATCATAGATCTCGCTTGTGACCATGAACATTAACAATAATTATCAATAAAAAAATCTTTTAAAGTCCATAGTAGTATAAGCAGGAGCAAAATGCATGCATTTCTTTTTAAGTGAACTTCTAGATCTAAAAGATTTTTCAACCACCTATAAATCCTGAAATAGCATCAGCATGATTGTTATTAAGTAACAACAAAGTATAATCAACAAATTTGTTCCCCAAGTGGCTTCATGGATTTGAAATATAATTTGAAACAATTTCAGATATAACTATTAATAATTCTTCGGTAATGGTTCTGGGTGAAATCTTGAAATGGTTATGGGAGAAAGAGTTTCTAGTCTGTATCGATTCCAGGTACGGTTCTACAGAACTGACATTGTATGGGTCCCATAATGGGTGCCCTGAGAATGGTAGCAGTCTCTTCAAGATCTGGTAACTGCGATAATTCTAAGCAGGTTTTTCCTTATCGAAACGAATTGCGGCAGCACATATCAGTAGTTGCCGGAATGTAATGCTACAAGCTATCAGCGTGTAACTGAGCGGGGTGTGTTGATAATAAACAATCCCCTTTGAAAACGGCTCCGGAAAACATTTCTGTCATGTGGGTTTAACCGTCAATTACATTTCAGTCTAATTTTTGGATGAATATGTGAGTTTCACTTTTTTTATAACTGTCTCTTGCTCGATCTTGTTTATATGTCCGATCCCCTGGAAGTTTGATTTGAATACAATTTCCCATGAATATAAGGGAATACGTGTCGGGTTAGAGTAAAATAGTTTAACTCTCTAGCTACAAACCTGCATTGGCAAAAAAATTTATGAAAAATTCAAGTTACAGTTCAATCCAAACCTGTCCGAACACAATCTTGGTTTTTTGGAGAATACTTTATCACCAGCCTTAAAACATATATCCGATACAAGAAAGCAATTGCAGCAGAGCATAGTTAAAAAAACATGTTAACATAATAATAAACCTGTGATACAAACTGGAAACGTATTTGTAGCTGAATACATATTTTTATATAATGACTGTATCTTTATCTAACAAAATATGAATGCATTTCATAATAGTCTGGATTGAATAAAATCAATTTTATTTTATAAATCAGACTGGGGTTTGCCTATTCAGTTACCAAGGCGCTGCCCGCACAGCTGCGGTACATGTTGACCTAAGATAATATACAAAACTAGCTTTTTGAGAAACATATTCGTCCTAGAATATCATGACTTTTTTGCTACTTTCATCCAACACCAAGAACCTGTAAAAGCTGCAGTCGATTCAACGATCTTACCTTTTAAACATCAAAACAGATTTTTTGCAAAAACGGTTGACAGTCTACAGTTAATAGATTCACGGCCGATGTCAACACATTGTTGACATGCGGTATTGACAGTTTTACGGGCGATCAGGGACGCTCGGATATGAATCAACGGTGGGCTTGAACGCGTTAAACGGGAAGCATTTGGGAATTACTTCAACGACCTCTACAATTTTGCGTAGGTCCAATTAAAATATTTTTTCCGGAGTTTGTGAGATAAGGACAAACAGTAACTGTGGCTATATTAGTAAACTCACAAACATTAAACACTGTTATTAAAACATGGTTCAATTCATTCTGCATTAAATAACTAGAAAGTCTCCATGGCTAATATGTATATGACAATCTGATGTTAAAAGTTATTTTGCTGTCAACTATTGTTATTGTTCTTTGACATAAATAGGATCTGCTCTCCGTTCAGACTAAGTGTTATGCTAGATCGAAGAAATTTGCGTGTGGTCCGTGCATCTTCCCACTGCACTTGTATTCTCTTGCATCGCCCCGAACTCAGTAGAGAAGCGCAAAACCAAGATACTCTTAGCCTGAACGGGGACTGAGACGCTTTATTATAATAAGATTCTAGAAAATCACTAGAAATAAAATAAATACTAATGGCCTTTTAAACTTTCAAACTTCCATACTTGCTAACTGCCTGGATATTTTTGTCCAATAGTGTATGTGCAAGCAATACAACAGAAATGTAATGAACACTCACATTCTGCTCTCACTGCCTCGACTATAGGGTTTGATATTATATCTTGAACAGATGTTTCCATTTTTTTTTCACCATTTATAAACCATGGTGTCTGACTGATTTCTCTGGACAGTTTATTGTATCGGCCTAAAATCATGAGGCAATAAACATATAGTTCTTTTCAACGACACATTGCCAATTAAACATTACCTCCTATGAAAATACTGGAATGAGAACAGACTACATTTTCAATGCTCACACTCTCAATAGTTTTAATTGCAGATGCATTAAAGTATTTAGAAAACTGTTCGTCAGTTATTCCTGCCATGAATGTTTCCATACTTTTTCTACTGAATCGGTTATCATTGCTCTTTCTTTTTTTCCGGCCACTTGAATTAGTTGTACATTTGAACAGACCTAAACTAGAATTTAAAAAGAGTTTGGACAATCTTTCATATCTCTGTAAGTAAGGATCGCTAATAATTTTTCCTTACAATGCTTGGCACTCTGCGTCGTCGTACTTGTAAGCCAAAAATATTTCAATAAGAAAAGCGGAAGGCGTAGCTAATTCTGCACGTTTGTTCATAGATTCCTCTAGCTTTGGGATAACTATCCACTTCCAAACGTCTTTAATATTTTGCATTTTTATTTTAAGGCTGCACAGGTCATTTTCCGAGAGATTGAGTTCGGTGGCACAGTATGTGTGCAATAGGCGCTCTCTGAGAGGTACGGCGACAGGTACAGTTAAAGCACAGGTAAATGTTGAGCAATCATAATTTTGTCGTTCTACTTCCCTCAGAATCTGCACACAAAATTTGGATTTCGTAAACTATTTCTGTTTACATAAGCAATCAGATAATACATATCTTTTTCGTACTTTTTGGATAACTTCGTGTTGTGTTTTATCTTGCAGAATTCCTAAACAAGCAGCACATGTCTTTTCATCAATAGCATCACAATCCGTAGGAATATATTTTAACTGCAAAAATTTGTAAGCACCATATTTTTCTGTTATTTATGTGTGTACGGAGTAAATATAAATGAGAATAATCTTGCAACATACACGTTTCGCAAATTCAATGGGGTTTTGGTAACAGTCTGGCGTACGCCAGCCACTAAAACGAAAGCAACATCTCAAACAACAATTTTGTAGCCTTAAAACATTGAAGACATTTCCCTGCTCCTCGAACAAAAGACTCATTTTAACGATATTGAAATAAAATTGATCTCGAATTTCCTTCTAAACGTGATAGACGATTTATTTATACTTTTTACGACTTTAGTTTTTAATGTTACATTTGTCCACCGGCAAAGTACAATTTACTTTTCAAAACTAGCACGTGCACTTTCACCAGAGACAGAATAACATGCAATAACGTGTCAGGTGAAAATGCGTGGTGGGAGGGCAGCTCGGAAGGGGTGCTACCTATAGTCACCTATAGTACCATCGCACCATCAATAGAGCTATCGATAGTTGTTTGGACAATCGATAGTCCAGATAGCGCGCCAAACTTAAAAGTATCTTATGAAGATATCGTATACATATATGTAAGTAACATAACTAATTCAAAATAAATAAAATTACGTAAATACCTTACATATTGCACAACAAACAAGATTGAACCATTCTATAACAAATACAATCATTTTTTTAAGGAAAAGGAATATGCAATAGCAAATAAAAGTATGTAAGAAATAAAAGAGTATTTATTAACAGCTCTTACTTTCTTTTTCATAACCACAAAAACTGAAGAATAGGCTTTTACCCAAATGTGCTAAGAAGTGCTCAAGAGCGGTTGAAGTCCCACGAATAATATACATTACTAAAGATAATTAATTTATATGAGTTATGTATGCATAGGAACATATAACGTTTATATTTATTCAATTAAGATTATAAACTTACATAATTTACTATTAACGTATGTTATAAATTAGCAAAACTAATATACCTTCATCTCGAAAAAGAAGCATTTAGATTAGAAAATGCCGCTGCTATGGATGTAATGAAAGCAGAAATGTTTAAAAAATGTAGCCATTGTATCATCAATATCAGCTGCACTCGCTACTGCATGCTCAGCACACCAATTTTCTTTTAAATTCATGAAAGGAGGAATTGGCAACAAAATTGAGCATAGATCAGATTTCATTGACATGAAATGAAAAATAGCAAAACAGTTTCGCCGGTTTGGACTGATCGTGGATAGGTCGTGTATGGGCATGTATGGGTGTGTATGATCGACGATGGATCTAGCCCACCACCACCCACAACTGACCGGCCATACGATCAGATCTGCGAAATATAGCCTGATTGGGGCTACGAGCAGCTATCAGTCCAGATCGCACGGGAAATTCATATGTATCTGCTTATGGCAACCTATGGTAACACCAGGTTACACTAACGCTCATGTAATTCTAATATCGTCCGCCGCCCGACGCTGAAGTCGCTCACGCTTCGCGCTAGAGGTGGCGAACAGCCTTAAAGAAGAAAAGTTACCAGATACAGTCTGCTACATCTTTCTGTCAAAGTAACGCGTTCGCCGAGTGTGCTCGTTAACGAAAGGCAAATGAATATGTAAATGTGACGCAAAATGTCCTTTCAGGCGACTCTCCGTTGAGATTTATCGAAAAGATGCGATTACACGCAAGGTAAATAGTATTGATAGTAGAATCAGGTGTTTATGATTTGACATTTCTACCGAGTACGAAATTCAAAGTGTTACGAAGTCTGTGGCACGGTGTCACGTTAGTAAATTATAACGCGTTTACTGTAACGCGTCATCGTCTGATTAATGGAAAGGGGAATCATCCTGTTTCTACGATTCCTCGTCGCAAATTCGGAATCCTTATGACTTTTAAAGCATAAAAGCAAAGCAAGTTACGTATTTTTCGGCGATGGTACCATACTTCACGGTACATCTGAGAAACCGATTTGTATACAATTTCCATTGCCGTTATCTTTATCTCTTTAGAATGCAGTAATATGTATGAAAATATGCGTATATTAAGGCACCCACGTTATATACGTCTGCACTTTACAAATAAACAAATAAGTTGTATAATTTGCGATATCTAATCGAATTTTGTTAGTTCTCGGTTTTACTTTACTTATAGCTTTACTATAATTGTAAGCGTTCTGTAGTCACTTTAGTGATATATATTTTCTGAGCTTTAAAGTCATGAAAGTTGTTTATGTACATACATTATGCCAATAACAGTGTGCATGTTTGTCATTATCTATTGTTACTAATTGTAGGAATCTGAAGAAGTATAATTGATCAATATTATACTTTAAAAGATGCCATCCGAATCGAATGTTACCGACACTGCGTCTGGACAAGCGAATGAAGGGGATAAATCTGAAGATCAGTTGGTTGCATTAATAACAGCAAGCTCAACGAGCAGAGAGTTGCCTGCAACAGTAAAAAAAGTAGAGAATAACTCGATAGAAACTGGTAATCAAACAGCAGTTGTGTCTAATGGTAAAGATGTTCTAGAAGAAGTGAACAGCGTATCTCCCTCATTTGATACAAACTGCACACCAAACGAGAATGGCGTTCAACGATCAGAGACTGCCTGCTCGCAGCAAGATTCAATGGACGATATCAATGATTCTAGCATGATTTCGAATACTGCAGCAGAACAAACTATATGCCCAGCATACATATTACCCTCTCAGCCAAAATGTAATAACGAAAGTACATTTATTAGAGACGCTGCTTCATTGATTTCAAATAACGAAACAGAAGATGGTAGCGATAATTCAGAAAAAGTATTTGATGAAACCAGACACGACGCAGGTTACAAGCCAACATCGTTGGCTCATAAGAATTTAACAAGGAAGAAGTGTTTTCTGGCGAGTACAGATAATTGTTGTGGAAAAGGAACCAGTACTGCAGAAGCATTACCGTTATCCTGTCGGAATATGATCAGAAAGAAACAATTTTTTTGTAAGGATACACAATCGAGTAGTACGGAGGATCGGTATCAACAGAATACAGCACATCGGCATAACAATAATGATCATAATGTGTTCAATGATAACAGTAGAGATGATCAAATGAGAGACGACTATAACTTACCATTAGATGGCTCGCCGCCACATATTTATAAGGAACAATTAAAGTTTCAGAGCGCTATGATAGACGGAGCACACAGTAATGAAAGTGTAACTGCACATAAACAATTGAATCTTGCAGAATGTAATAGTAAAAATTCTATGGAAAGCTTAATGCAATCAGGTGAAGCTAGTAGGTCGCATTTGCATACTTCTAAGGGTGTGCCAAAATCGGAGAACAGTTTGGCGAACTTGACTCATTATAATGATATTACAAGAAAACCATTTAAGCTGCCAATCTTAGAAAATGTGCACCAAACTGCAGCCACCCGACAAGCTGAGCTCGAAGAAAATGCTGTGGCACTTTTGGATCCATCGTCTGCAAAACCAGAGAATTTAGAAGAGGCTCAATGTATGGAAATGGAACCTCGTTCATCGAATAGCAGCGACGCGAGTAATTCTGATACAGAATCACAACAGGCAGTTCTAGGTCATACTGGGACCAAAAAGGTATAGTTGCAGAACTTAACGCGCTTAACCGAAATATCTTAAATTATGTTTTGACGTGCAAATGTAAAAATCTTATGTGCAGCATACAATTTTTGAGTTTTTATCATCTGGTTGCAATGAATGTTAAATGCAATTTAAGTGCCATTGTTCTGAATAAAACCAGAGTGTCATATTTGTTTTAGTTGACCTGGATATTTATTATTTGAAATACAAAATAAAAAATAACATTACATAATGAAATACTCCAATTAATATGTCAGTTTTATTTTAATAATTTAGGAAAAGTATTCTTATTTTATATAAGATCCATATAAATTCTTTTTCAATAATTCTCCATTTCCTTTACAAATTACAATTAAAGTACTAAATGATACTTTTTTGTTGATGACTTTTTAAATTATAATATTCGATTTATAATCAAATCTATTTAATTCACGAATTTATCACTTGTATGGGTGGCCTATCTGTACTATTCAAAACTGTTATAATGCAACTATTACAAACTATTCACAAGATTATTTGATAGCGAATATGTTTGAATGCAATATGAAATAAAAAATCTTTGGACGTAAAGTGAAATTATAAAATAACACAGAAATAAATCGTTTACTTGCCCAAGTAAATTATCGCATAATTATTGAAAAATATGCGCTGATCGCATACTATGGATCATTTCGTGAATGATTATTGAAAAATAACATTTTCTTTTTTAATTTTATTCAAATAATGTCCGAATCTGGTTTCAAGTGCAGCACTTTCCAAAAGCATGCTTGGTGTATATATATATACATACGTTTTATTTTAGTTTGTTGCTAGAGGACGATAAGAGAAGAGTGGATAAAAATATTACACTCCTTCATTGAATTAGTAATTTTAGAAAAAACGTGCATTTTCATTGTCAATACTTACGAAAAAGAATGTATTTGACTTTAGAGACCATGCGATACAAACAGCATTATAATAAAAGAAGGCGTGGAATATTATCAACTGTGGCGAAGTACTGGTGGCTTTTCATCCCATGAATCTTTATACGAAACGCTATATCCAAATCCTCCACCACTTCCACCACGGACAGTGCACAGACTTTTGCGTAGAAGCATTGCTTTGCCAACCGGTCCACCAGAAGTGCCTAAGAGACATCATCAAATGTACCCTGCACCCATGCACCCTGAAGATTGTTTTGGGTTTGAGATTGTAGATGTTGACGAGACTTCCAACTCAAAGGTAAATTCAATGAAGTACACTATTGCCTCCTAAAATGTTTCCATATATATCGAGCCTCGACAATTCGATATAAACTGAAGTTCAAGAAAGATAGAAGGAAAATGTAAAGTGTAACATAAATTTGAAGTCATTAGTCTTTACTACAACTAACATAATAAAGTATAAAATAATCATTTGAAGTATATTATCGTTTGAAAGAGTTACTATTTAAAATTGCGCAATTGAAGTCTGTCAAAAATGAATTTAATTAACATTAAATAACATACAAAACGCACTAGAACGGATTTTTCCACAGAGCTTGTGAACCACTTATGTCGAATTAAGCGGCTCATACGCGAAATGTCGAACAATCGAAAATAGAATTATCGGTACTCTAACGTAAAATAATGGTCTAAGAGTTTAGGGTCTTGTAGTATTCTTCCTGGTGAGGGGTATACAAAATACTTGATTAAAATAGCTCCAAAAGTCTGTCCTGATGATGTAAAACACAAAACTTTGTTTTCCCACTTACAAGACATGTTCGGCGTGCCTTTCTTGTGGGGATACTTAAAGGTATTAGTATAGAAAGTGCAGGTGTCAATACGAGACAGGGAAGAAATACTAGAAAATTTACATCGGTCTATGGTCTGCAGATTGTCAGTTTTGTATTCAAGTAGGAGGAAGACGCATGACACCTATCGTAAATGTAAAAATAAACTTTCGTGTTTGTACATCAATTGGATTAATTTTATGATCTATGTTGCTTAAGCATTGGTTACTTCTCTCTGTGAGTACTATAAGTCCGGAGGTCCTAGGACCGTATTTATAGTTCCCACATAAGAGCTGCTGAGGGTCCTCGGCCGAAATTTGGTTTATCAGATCGATGAAACCCGGAGAGACCCAAAAAAAAACCCGAAGCAGTCGTTCAGGATAACAATAGTCTTAGGCAATCAGTTGAATGAATGTTGGCAGCCAAAGAAATTGAAAGCAATGATATGCCCATTTCAAACATTATAGTTTTACACGCAACCTGTTTATATAAAAATATGATAGATAAAGCAGATTGATCGAATTAATCGATAGCTTTAATACAAAGAAAGGTTTAGTTTATTTAATGAAAGTTATCTCGAGTAGTGCGAATTAATCCGAAAGTCAGGAAGTTTTCCTGTCTAACCAGTCATTTCATCCGTATCTGTTCGCTGGATGTGGATATGAACAGTTCGGTTGTAATTTTACAACTCTATAGTATTTAAAAGTTCTGCATACTTTTTTTTAAACCATTCGACTAGTTTGAAGAAAGCAATTGATCTGCGATATCTTCATCATGTCACCAATGCCAAGCTGTTAAATAAACATGTCGACGAGCAAAGTTCATCGGATAACGAAGTAGAATAATACTACTGCTACTAATAATAATATGATGATTTACAATTCTGAAAGTTTGCAGGGGAGTAGAATCACAGATATGTTGATAATTTAATTACTAGGATGATTTGGCAAACGCACGGCCATACTCAACCTAAGCACCTTTATTTTACCTCCTTTGCGAACTCGCAAGTAAAATTCCTCACGAAATTGCAATGTGATAATTATATTTGAATGAACTGTAATCGTATAACAATTTTGAAATCTGCAAGTTTGCCATTGCATACAATTGCGGACAAATTATTGATCGTAGCTAAACCATCTAATAAATAAAAGCGACCATCTTTACTAATAATTAAATTCTTAACTAACTATTAAGCCGTGTTTGTTTTTATGTGGAATGAAAATGCAATGTACCTTTGAAGATGCATATGGCCGCAATATGTAATGTGTTTGTGCACACTCATATAGTTGAGTTGCTTGACCAAATTCTGTCACTTCAAAAGCCTTCTGGTGAAGCAGAACTATTAATGCGGGCCTTAGACCATGCCTATCCAAATTTAAGCCTTTTGTTCGGTTCCACCTTCTCGCCATTTAGACCGTGTAAACCTAAAGATAACATATTCTGGTTGAGAAGAATACATGCAGATGCTCGAATTGTATGCGTATTTGCATTGCTTAGTGGCTTTGGAGATAAACAACATCACAATAATTAATTCCCACTTAGCTTATCACCGTTTCTGTTTAGAATCAAATGTAATGTACTTTACTATATTTCTAACAATGTAATTTCTATTTCTCAGCCAGTAGTTGCTGTTACAAAAAGTAATGCGCTATTAAATTCACGGAGAATGCACAGAGCGTTGGAACGATCGGAAATCGGATTAAATCAAATGGAGTGTCCGCCAACACCCACGCACCGCCCGAAACCATTGCGTCCATTGCCGATGTGCCAAATATCAAATGTATCCATGAGTACCGAGGAACCTCTGCCTCCATGTAAGAAAGTTATAACACAATCATTCCTGATAATCTTATAAGGAAATATTTCAAGAATTTCAATAATATAAGATTGGGACTGCTTCGCCTATGTTTCTTGTTTAATAGATTGATATTTTTCGGTATTTGCTCAGCACAGATACTATCTATATGTATATCGGAGATATACAATGTAGATTATGTGAACGGTTCAACGCCAAATCGCACACTTAAAATCTTCGAAATTCTGATTTTATGATATGTTCTAGAGGGAGGTGGAATAAGACACCCAAACTTTAAAAATAATTTTTATCTCGGCTTTCGAAGTTATGAGGCTTCGAAAAATCGAGACACTTTTTCTTCAAACATTTTTAACCGTGGGTTCGTTTACCACAGAATGATTTAGTTTTTCAAGTTAGATTCAGAAGGAAGAATTTTCAGTCTAGTTGAAAAAGTTTATTTTTCAACTGATAATTCATACAAATGAAAACGAATCGTTAATTACTTAAAATTATGAAAAAATTACATCCAACGCGAACAGTTTGCGAGAAAGAACAGGTTGGGATCCTCAATACTCTCGGAGTATTGAAGAAAAAGTGTCGCCGCCTCGGAATTACTGATTTTGCCACCGAGAACGTTGAATTCGAAGAGGGGGGTCGTTATGCAGAGCCGCACGCCTGAGAAACTATTTTAGTGGCATATTAATTACGATTGCAGCTTGGGAAGCTAGAATCGACAGCCACGGCCGAGTGTTCTACATAGATCACATTAATCGAACAACAACTTGGCAAAGGCCCAACTTAACAACGCGTAATGTCGGCTGCGATCTTCGACGACAGCAATTGGACAGGCGCTATCAAAGTGTACGCCGAACAATCTCACGTCCTGATAATATCGACCGCGAGCCATCCAGCTCGCACGCGAACGGGAACCATTTCGAAAATGCTGAACGACCTAACGAACGAGTCGAAAGAAGCGAGACCGAACCTTTTGATATCACCAAAAGTCCCCCCGTTTTATTTTTAACCAGGTCCGACTTCTTCACGGTACTACATACCAATCCTGAGGCTATGGAGGTGTACAATCGAAATTCCAGTCTGAAGCACATGATTAGTAGAATCAGAAGAGATACATTAGTTTTTCCAAGATACGAGCACAACAGGGATCTGGTAGCTTTGATCAATTTCTTCGCTGATCCAGCTAAAGAACTTCCGAGGGGCTACGAATCGAAGCTGGATAGAACGGGCAAGGTAAAGGTGGTTTACCATTCTCGTCACATTCAAGTTCTGGATAGTATTTAACCGTTTGAATGGCAACCGGCATGATCAGTTTCTTTGATCCTGTGTTCAACCGTCGTGCCATCGCAACATAGACTGTACGCTCGGGCTTTGCCGATACGTGTCTTTAAGGAATACGACAATCGCTATCGCGCTGCTCGGCATTCTTGCCCAGGGAATGCAGGCGGTGCTGTCGCTCTGCTCGGCAATTGTCGATTGGGTAGCAAGAAAGACCCGTGACAATCAACCGGTTAAATGATAACTATTAAAATTACTATTTGAAGTGGGATCATTTGAATAAGATAGTACCGAAATATAAATTTATTTGGAAAATTGTGGAAATGATTATGCAAGAAATATTTTATGTGGAATACGATAAATTATTGAAATAATTGATTAAAGTAATAAAGCTTGGGAAACAAATTTTTCAATTGTAATCGTACGAGGGAAATGATTTCTGAAAATAAGAAACATTTTCCATTTCGAATAGTATCTTAAGCAGCTCTTTGCATAAACCAATGTTGATTTCCATCCATGGAAAGTCAAGAAAAATGTATTAATATGATTTCAGAGATTTTTTATTTGCCACGCTAGAAAAGCGACGTCATTCATCGACCCAAGATTACCCACGGAAGCGGCACACGCGCGAACGTTATTAGACGAAGCACCGGTACCACCGCCTAGGCCGCAGAAAACAGCGATCACAACTACACCGGATATACCGATAGCATATAATGACAAAGTCGTTGCTTTTCTACGACAGCCAAACATAATGGATATCCTGAAAGAAAGACACTCGGAATTAGGGCAGGATATTGCACTTCGGGAGAAAGTAAATACTATAAGAATCGAAGGTACCTCAGCTTTACAGCGATTGGGACATGACGTACCATTAGCATTATTATTAAGGTACGACGCAATATTATTTTTGGATGCACCATGGCGGTAGATAAAATGTTAATACAAGTGTGAGGGATGTTAAAACGAATTACGGGACAAAAAATGTTGTGCGTGATCTTGCTACGCTATTCTAGAATTCGACACATAACATACGCATTGAAATATCGATATCGCGACTCAGTTTAAAACTGTGTGCGCTTTATGTCCGAAGTTAATGAACGGAGATGATCTTCAATTGGCGTTCGAATAACTCTCGTTCTGGAAAACTTACGTTCATTAATATGAGATATAATGACGCGGTTAGCGTCAGCCGCCAATCATGCCACGTACAATGGCATTTCAATGCATTCGTTGCAAATCATTGCAGTTTATTCGAGCAAGAAATGATGTCATACGTGCCCGGAAACGTTGGCAGATCACCACTGAGTAGTCCGCATGCTTCACCTGGCTTGGCGAGGGCTTCAGCTAGAGCTCCAGCTCCTTACAGGAGGGATTTCGAAGCTAAACTTAGGACGTTTTACAGAAAGCTTGAAAGCAAAGGATATGGTCAGGGTCCGGGAAAACTAAAGTATGTTCACAAAAGAATAATATGGTCCAATTTCACTGACGACAGTCGAATATATAACCGGGAACCGTAGCGCCCGCTAGTTTAATTGATGCTATTTTAATATCCTTGGATCAACGGAATGTCCAACGTCGTGCATTTGCGATCGAAACATTTTTCAAGCGTGGTCACTTTTTTGTTAAGAATGGGTGAATATTCTATTAGCATTTGAAGATGAGTCGTTGTGGACAAATTCCTTATTCCAATAATGTAATGCCTCCTCTCTACATCCAACAAATGTACGCGAGCCCAACGGAAAATGTGCAGGTTACGTACTTGTTTTGTTTCGGGGTCGCATAGCATTTGCCTTCATTTGTAACGACGATATTCAACCAAACTTTCGGTAAAACGTTTGGACGAATATGTACGATAGAGAAAGTATGAAGCTATAGTCACTTCGGATAAGTTGATAGATAAGAATAAGTCATATTCTATTAAAATCGAAATATAATAATGTTCGACTATCGTTGTTGAAACTGGTTCTAAGGGAGATATTACTCCAAAAGGCATTTAACTGAAATTGAGAGAATTCGTGTCTTTTTATAGATTACATATTAGAAGAGAGCATCTCCTGGAAGACGCTTTTACTCGCATTATGGCTGCGTCGAAAAAAGATTTGCAAAAGGGTAAGCTGGTAGTTATGTTCGATCATGAGGAAGGCTTGGATTACGGTGGACCGTCCCGGGAGTTTTTCTTTCATTTGTCGCGCGAACTTTTTAATCCATATTACGGGCTATTCGAGTATTCCGCGAACGATACCTATACCGTGCAAGTGTCACCGATGTCAGCTTTTGTCGATAACTACCACGACTGGTTCAGATTTTCGGGTAGAGTTCTTGGCTTAGCCTTGGTGCACCAGTATCTACTCGACGCATTTTTCACAAGGCCGTTCTATAAAGCTCTTTTGAGGATACCGGCGAATTTGAGCGACTTGGAAAGCTTAGACCAAGAATTCCATCAAAGCTTAATGTGGATTAAAGAGAAGGACATAAGCATCGAACCTTTAGAATTGACTTTCTCCGTAACGGAGGAGCTTTTGGGCCGGGTAGCGGAACGAGAATTAAAACCGGGGGGTAGGAATATCGCCGTCACCGAAAAGAACAAGAAAGAGTATCTTGAGCGAGTGGTACGCTGGCGACTTGAACGCGGTGTCGCGGAACAAACTGAATCGTTGGTACGTGGATTCTACGAAGTCGTAGATCCAAGATTGGTGTCAGTATTTGATGCACGGGAATTGGAACTGGTGATAGCCGGAGCAGCAGAGATCGATCTGAACGACTGGAGAACGCATACGGAATATCGAAGTGGATATCATGATGCTCATCCTGTAGTCGAATGGTTTTGGAGCAGCATAAGTCGATTTACGAATGAACAACGACTCAGGCTGTTGCAATTTGTTACTGGAACTTCAAGCATTCCGTACGAGGGTTTCGCAGCTTTGCGCGGTTCCACGGGCCCTCGCAAGTTTTGCATTGAGAAGTGGGGAAGACCAAATAGTTTGCCCAGGTATGCTTTTTTCTGTACTATTAGCGTAGAGCAGCGATACTCGACCTTTTTTGCTTAGTACACTATAGTATACTATATCAAAAACGAAAAAAAAAACATAATTGTGTCCAAGCTTTTATTTATAAATTAGTGTGAGGCCACACACAAAATCTTGGCGGGCCGCGGGTTGAGTATCGCTGGCGTAGAGGATAATGAAATGATTATAATTTGACCCTCTAATCTCGAGGAACATCAGCACATCAGCATTTTAATATTCCAATGAAAGAATAAATAACAAACAATAATCTGCGGAAACTACTATTAGCCCCAATTAAGGCCTTACACCCAAGGTGCTACTGTTTTGCGACGAAGGTTGCAAACCAGTTGCGAGCTTTTTGCGAGCTCAACTGACTTGCAACATTTGTCACAAAACAGTCGCTCCATGGATGCAGAGCCTAAGAGATAAACAGTTATTTTGGGTGTCAATTGTTATCGACTTACCCTGTCTATTCGTATATATGAATCAAATCTAACGTTGCCAAATGATGTATACGGTGAAATCTTTGAGCGTGTCGTTTTATAATGGTCCCTACAGCCAGAAAAGGTAAAGCTGAAACTGTTCTAGAAAGTAATTGTTGCGCGCGCATGGTTAAGTATCTGGCCACGATTAGAGAAACCTGGATTAGTAGAGGGTTAATAAAGAGACTTTTTCCGGTAGAGTACAACTGGGATTGTCCGAATTAACCGTGGAACACTTCTTGATGCCCGGTTTTTGAACAAATAACATTTTTCATTTGTTTCATTCCAGTGTTTTTTCTGTTATTTTCCACGTAATTTATTTATCAACAATGAACAATAATTCAGTGTGTAAACAGTTCTGGCGGAAAATTTTCAACGATATAGTTTAAAAATACGTTTCCTTTTCAAATGATCGATGCGTCGAATGCTTGCTCTTTCTTCTTACATGTATTACTGAAACCAATTTTATCAAAATCTTTAATCGGTTGACCGAACTATTTAAAGCTAGCTTCCCACGGCCCGTGATATTGCGGGCCGTACGATCGCGGACCATCACGGATCTCCCCAGGCCACCACGAGCGGCATCCTTCTGACTGGAAGTTCGGACCAGTTCGGACGACCTTTTGGCGGGTGCTGACGTGGCCCAATCTGTAATATCACGGGCTGTGGGAAGCGTGCTTAACTACCACTTAACTCCACTACCATGTTCACAGTAAATATTTTTTTCAGAGCTCACACATGTTTTAATCGTCTGGATCTTCCGCCATATCCAACGCCCGAGGTGTTATACGAAAAGCTTTTATTGGCGGTGGAAGAGACTAACACCTTTGGTATAGAATAAAGTAAAATCGATTATTCGATCGCAGCTGATTCGCGTTAACGCAACGAAAACATTACCTCTGGTGTTATTCAAGGCGAATTTTTACAAACCAGGAAATATGTCGTTCTTGTATATTTCACAATTCGAAAATCTTATAATTGAATTAACGAAATTACTTTAATCAAAACTGTATCAAAATGTAAATAGCTAGGAGAATTACGATTACGCATATGAAAATATTGAACGCCGTATACATGTTGCTGTAATCTACTTACATTCGGACTAACTGAACGGTAACAGTGTTTTAGAAAAACGAAAAAATTTGTTTTTACTGATATAGGAATGGGTAACTTTAATAGAGTTTTGAGCTCTTAATTTGACCCTGTAAGCAGAGAGTTACTAGTCATGGTTTCTGACAAATTGAATTTGGAAAAAGCCCTTCTGTCCACAGTGAAAAACAGTTGTTTTGAAGTATCGAAGAGATCTAGATTACTTCTACTAGTACCAAAATAGAGAGAAGACTTTTGAATACAGTGTCATAAACGGATAATAGAATTTGTCAACTTAACCCACCCTGAAAAACTTTTGAAAGTTTATGTGGGCCGTCTCAGGTGCAGTTTTGATACAGCATTTTTGCTCTTTTCATAAATGCTCCCCTCAGTAAACTTTTCAAATACAGCCCCAATTAGAATGTATTCCCCGGAAACAAAAACCTGCATTAGAAAACATTGGAATATTTTTATTTTGGATGAAATCAATGGAATGTCGGCGAATGTCGACATTCTAGAAAAAGTAGGAAACCTCTCACTTGGCACACTGTACTCAAACTTAGACAAGCCTGAAACTATGTTGGATCTTTCAAAACAACTCTTTTTTGGTCAAAGGCGCGTATTTTAAAAACCTGAAATCTTAAAAAAAATCATACCTGGTAGCGTAATACTGCTTACGGATTCAAATTCAGGATCACTCATTGGTATATCAGAAAAAAGAACATGTTGAAGTGTTTTTTGTGCATTACGTGGCTTCTATAAAATCGTGATTTAATATATTACGAGAAATGTCTAGTTCCGATATAAATACCAATTACTTTTTTCCGTTAACACAGTTATTGCTCTAATCGCCCACGACTTATTTCATGAAACGATAATTATTTGAAGAACGATGTACAGGGTGTGTTCCACGTAATTAAGAGACCAAGTTTTGTCTTGGGCCAAGTACAAGTACGCGAGAATTTGATTATCCAAAATAAACATTTGAAATATTTTTATTTATAACGAAAATGTTAAAAGCTTTTAGTATCTTGCAGTATATGAAATATTCAAGTTAAACGGAACATCCTGTATATTTATACAAGACATTAAAGTTTAAAACTGGAAAATGTTACGGTGTATGTCGCTTGTTTACACTCGTCGATGCAAACGAAATGCAAATCGTACAAACAAATCCTTTCTTTACAAAGGTTCTCTAACATTGGAATTATGCTATACTAAGCGAAAAAACAGACAATGCATTTTTCATAAATATGCAGTTCAGCTATTTTAGTTAATACTTGTATTTTACCGTTTGTTTAATCCATAAGTATAACGATTTTTTCTAGTCTATATTTTAAACTACTAAATCTGCAGCTAATTTCTTTTCAAATATTTTTTCATACATTCCATAACAGTTCATTTAGTATTTCTATGATCGATTTAAGGTGTTCCGAGATAAAAAAAGAAAAAATGTTTATGGGGAGTAGAAAGAAATTTATTATCCGGCCGGGGTGGTAGGTGCAATTTTGAGATATTGCTCCGGTCAGGATAAGCTTGTCCAGGATGTTTTTGGATATGTTGTCGGGATCGTTGCCAATTAAGAGTTGGAACTCCGCGTACAAGTAAATGAAGGAACTTTATTTAAAGAATACTTATTCTAATCACTCTTTCAAACGACACTCGATCGTTCACTCCCGTTCGCGATTCCAAGAGCTTGCTCAAAAGCTAACTACTCTTGCTCCGTGTAAAATACAGAAAAGCTAGGGCGTTCGATTTGTACTTAGCTATTTATTTAGCTGACCGTTTCTTTATGATTATGTTACTACAAATCTTTATGCCTGAATCTAGCGCGCGGGCCGGTGTCGCATGTTTTACGCACGCGACGTTTTCCAGAAAATCGGAGTGGGGTTTTGGCCTAGCAACCGCCCAACTTTGGTTTACCTATGCAGTTTTTGAAAATCGTCCGAGGTCCGTCCCCACGCGCTCTTCGCGCACGTGCGTGGGCTCGACGGTTTTAGCGTCGCGCACGGTACGATCGGATGGTATAATCTTACAGATAAGGTGATTTCGAAGAAGCGCGAGAAATAGTATGAAATAATAAAATATTCGAGGAAAATCTTAATTATGCGTTACGCGCGTATAACAAATTGAACGAGTTTATTTCCATAGCGTTTAAAATAAAATTTGACTAAAAATCGTTTATACATTTTACAATGGCATTCAGAGTATACTTAAATTTGAATCAGCGTTTATAATATCGGAAACATGTCTTCTGAGAATTAGGCCCTCCGCACATTAGGCGATTGCCACGCAATGCGATTTATGCAATACGTGCGATACATGCGATATGTGCAATCGAGGATCCACATACGAAACGATCCCCGCGCAATTATTATTAGACGTAGTTGTGTAGTCGTTTTTAAAAGAACACAAATTTGAAAATGTGTACGTAATTACGTGCGATCGGTACGACGCGACCAGTACTACCGGTCGCAAGTGTCGTCTGTCGCTCGTATCACAGTCGCGCCGCAAGGCCTAGGCGATTGCCATGCGACGCGAATTCACCTTGTTGCGATTTCCCAGCAAAGTGAATGGGAATCCACAAATTACGCGACTTGATAACAACGCGATTGCGACGCGAATGTGATGCGAGCGACGGAAAAACGCGCGACCGACAGTGCTGGTCGCTTGGCAGACACGTCGCACCAATCGCACGTGATTTAATATCACCATTTTCGCGAAGAATAAATTGATTTGATTAGCAGATTAAGTAGGAAGCGAGGAAAGTATATCAAATACGTAGATTTTCAAATTTAAACCATATGTTGTACCTTAATTTAATTAATATCCGTTCTGCTGCACCCACACATTCTCTCAAGTTTGTGTTCTTCTGATGAATGACAGAAGAGATAATCTTTACAAGTTCTTTATAGAATTCTTTCGGCATTCTATAAAGTGCCACAAATTTAACGTCGTTGGTTTCGTGCGGCTGTCTAGCTGATAGAAAAGGCCGGCAGTGGCGATTATTTTGAATATAAGGATGAATCCAATAATTCCTTCTTTGACTTCTGTCCAGCCTCTCTTTTCAACCAACTTCTTAATAATCGCGTGAGAATCGTCCCGTATGCCGACCCTCGATCGCATGTATCACATATATCGCACATATCACATAAATTGCATTGCGTGGCAATCGCCTAATGTGCGGAGACCTTACAAGTTTGCGATTATTTCAGTTGTTCAATTTTAATTCCAACATGGCTTCATTTAACGCCACGAGTAACGATGAATATAACTAACGTACTTCAGTTATTTATTATTCACTGAGATATTTTAGTCACAATACAAATCTCAAATTATAAAAAAATCGTGAGTATCTCAAATTCGTATTTATCGCTTTTTAAATGTTTCCAAATCCCAGCACGAGAATATGCCTCTGTTGGAAATCGTTCGTCAACCGTTCAATAAACATTTTTTCTATTTGCACAGGTTTCATAAACATTTGTTCTATTTGCACGCACTTCATAACTTATATTTAGGCCGGGTAACGATTTCATTAAGAATACAAAAAAATATTCAGCATAAGCTGCCAATCGATACAGTACAGAAATACTAATACCATCCAAGAAACGTAAATCTAACGAAAGTAATAATAACGGCTGAATTGTTAGGACAACCGTCTTTTATTTAACAATTTAGTATTATTCTATAGTTAATTTATACAATCCTGTCTGATACGTAGAGCATACTTTGTTAATTTGTTAATGCGATTCTTTTCTAACCGTTTATAAAAGCAAACAGAACGCTACTAGAATACTTGTAACGCTTCTGTGCTTCAAGAGTTACTCTACCTCTTAAACTTTAATCTCGCTTCAGTGGTGTCGCGCGTGAATGAAGAAAGATCGTTTTGCCGTTTACTTGTTTAGACGTTTCTAATTAAAAACAGGAATTAACATGCACGGGAGATGTAAGAACATACGCAGGTTCCTGACGGCGTGTAAAAAATAATCCGAGCGTCGTCTTGCGTTTTAATTTTTTAATAATCTATTTAAATAATATCAAACTGTATTAAGCTGGCACACCGGATAACCGCGTAGCGTCCCCACCAACGTAGTATGTACGGCGACGCATAACGCAAACGTGCAACATTTTGGCGAAGCACCAGGTGTTCGGTTCGCGGCGCGTCACTACCTATCGCTTGTAGATTTTCTAGTGTCGCATTAAAGAAACGTAACAGTACAGAGGTACAACAAATGTACACGGGCATCAAATTTTATCTGCTCCACTTCTCAGTTCAATTTTATTTCTGCAATAGACCTTATGGGATGATCTAAAGAAACGTTACTTTATTTGATGAATTTGTATAAAATAAAGAAATATTGACGGGTGCAAAGTATCCCATGCATTTGAATAAATACGAAAAGAATGATACATGTGATGGAATAACTAAAGAATTGGGAACAACACGGGAAGAATATCAGAAGACTGAGAAACTAATAGTGGAACGCATTGCTATGTTTGCGGAGGGGGTTACGATGTTATGCCGCTCCGTACCCATTGCATTTGGACTCGTCAAACTAAGAATAACGCAGCTGCGTATCACTCCTTTGTTACGCTACGCGGTTATGTTACAGCGCTCAGTCACCGTGTACTCAGCTATAGACGAAAGGATTTGTTGAATGTTCAGTAGAATCTGTATCGCATAATTAAATATATGTACAGGTGGTCGCAACGGTTGTCGGGCGCGAAATAATTTGGATAAGACATCTCTTCACCCCAATTACTTCCGGACCGAGAATTGTTATGTCTCAATTTACGTTGAGATTGGCAAGTTTTCCGTCAATTTGAACGTCAAACATGTCGTGCCGCGTTTTAGGTAACATATTACGAGCGATTTTTACTTCTTAAACGAGACCTCCGTTTCGACAATTCCTTCAACATGTACGATAATAATAAAATTAATAATAATGATAAATATTTAGCTAATGAAAGCACTAAAATTATGTGATTGTTGAAAATAAGTTGCACTATTGTCTGTAAACTAGTCATGTAGAATAGCAAGGCGGTAGGATTTAATACATTGTATATGATAACAGGCATGTTAATCTTAGGTAACATAATATCTACAATGAACCATGACTGTGTGAAGCATTCTTTACTTTATTGTTACAGAAAATAAAATGTGCCTCTTTTGTTATGTTACATTGCATGTTACTACTTTCGACTGTAGGTAAAACAAGGTCACTATCTCGGACGGCGCAAAGCCGCGCCCACATTTTCGCATTAAATCGCGAAAAAACAAATTCTGATAATCATTACTTATATTTTGCGAACTGATACGTATGATAACGATGTCAACTTTTATGAGATAAACTTCAACTTTTGAAAGAGCTTTAAAAGATATATGTATTATATCTTCTATTGCACAAACGGATTTTTCCACCAATGTAAATTTTTTGAAATACGCTCGTGAAACTTATAATATTCTTTCGCACTTTCGCCATTTATTTTCTTCTAAAACGTGCCATTTCCACCACAAAATTTTTTTAAAAATCCCGACATGCAACTGGAACTACACTTGTATACCTCATACAAATGGTTTTTTTTCAGGGTTCTACGAAAGTCTGTACAATCTTTTTAAACCTGTACACAGTCCCTCTGTCAATGAATATGCCAAAGCAATGGTTTATAAGCACTTACAAGATGTCATTTTGGCAGCACACAAATGTCAATGTAACAAAATAAATACTGTAAATCATTAAATGCAAGACATATATTTCAAAGATTAATTACATATGTACAATGACTCGGACAACAGTGTTTCAATACACTTGTGATTGCAATATTGCTTTTTGTAATAAGATACAGAAGGTATCGTTAACTTCTTGACATAGAATATCGGCTGATTTGTCCCCCAATGCAGCTTGGGCCGCATTAACTCTGCCGAGCTGCACCAGTAAACTTGTCGTGTCTTCGGCCAATGGGGGAAATGCTAAACATATTCGTGTTAATGCAGATAACACGGGCATAAATAGAATCACTCGATCTTTGGCAGACAACACTCCTAAGAGAGTTACGAGAGTGTTAATCGCGAGACGTGAAACGCTGAGAGCCTTCGGTAAAGCATACTGGATAGCAAGATGCGAAGTTAAGTCGATGGCAAATACTTGTTTCTCTGGTTCCGGTTGCGACAACAGTTCGGGAATCCAATCGAGACAAATGTGCATGGATGGAATTCCAGTAACTGTGATTGGTAATAGTTCCCTTGGATATCCCTATAAGTAAAAACTATTTGTTACTTCAAAGTCATTACACTCAGAATTTAAGCCTATCGCGTTATTCTGTAACATTTGTTCTAACTTCAAGACCGTGACCAAATATTGAATATTTATCGATTTATTAGCAATCTGTTTGTTTAGTTCGTCACGATTTTGTTAGCGCATGAAGATGCAGTGATAATCGAGAGATTAAAATGAACCGAATTCTATCAGCGACTTATTTTATTCGGAGGAACCACTAGATCCTGGATTGGGTAAACACCGGTTGTGGCAGTCCTCCGCAGACACCGATAGAGTCAGTAGGCGTCAATCCATGACCGGCCCATGGTAAGGTATATTACATAAATAACAGGACTAAGTCGTTGAAACAATTCCGTTCATTTTGGTTTCCTAGTGATCACTGTGCTTTCATCTGCCAGAGAAGTTCTAATACACAACGAAGACATCATTATAATGATCGGTCTACCCTATACGAAACTTCTTGTCTATTCAAAGGGAGATTAATATCAGATCGAAAACATTTGCACCCTTTCTGTGCATCTCCCCACTGTACCAAGAATACTTGTATTTCGTTGATTTAGTTCTCGCTATATCTGACACGTGCGGATATTGCTTATACAAAAACAAGGAAAACGTACCTGGAAGTGTACCAATTTAGCCAAAGACGGATCTGCTATAAACACCTGATGCAAATACGAACAGATGACACTCTGAACCTCTCGCAGCGACCACATTTGTCCAGCAACATTCCTGTCCTCTTCTGTTTCTAAACAGGCTTCTAATAAAATTTGCACAGCTGCACTTTCTTGACCTGCCACCAAAGCTGTCCTAAGATCTTCTCTCTCAGTTTCACAAGAAAGCTGACCTATTTTTTCAGTTAATGGTTTGTCTTGCATATGCCTAGATAACTGAGACCGCGAAGCTGCTAACGTAGCTTGCAAAATTCTAGAAAACGTTTAAACGTAGAAGAATTACAAATTAGTATTATCACGATCATATCAATATATACTTATTATTTTTACAAATTTGTTATAAAAAAGCGTACAAGCAATCACGTGCTCATGACTCTGTCGTTACATGTGGACTATCCGATATTATTATAAGATGAATTATCGGAAATATTGGACGTTTCAAATGTAACAACCTAATAGCAAGCGATGGACTCAAGTACTGAATCGGTCTATTACTGTTCTAACGCAAGGGGCTCCATAAATTGTAGGAATGGTGAAATTTTCGATCGTTACTATTACATCGGCTGTGATGAGTGAGAATCAGTTTTTAAATTTTACCTCAAGATTACTGATAGAATCGGAGCACATCTGAAGACTCGTGTGTCACATCTCAGAACTTGCAAAGGATCCAACACAATATTTTCTTGCGTTAGAAAAACATTCTTTACAATAGAGTTTTCTATTAAAAGAGCATTTATCGACAAAACCCACAAACATCGAGGTAGTACTGTATTCAATCTGAGCCACACTTGTTTATATAATTCTGAAATTTAAAATTTATCATAGGATTCAGTTAATATATTTACTGGGACCTGTCAACCAATTCACATTCATTTGTTATAAGTACTTATACATTTGAACATATGCAGCACCATAATAAATACATATACAATGTACAATACCTTGAATATATCTTGGAACTCTGGAATTTAGAATAGCCTTGAAGTAATGGATTATCACTTCTGCGTGCGGCCAAATATCAGTTGGTTTCATTGACATCAGTTGCCTCAACAATCTTCCTGTTCTCGACGGACATGTTTGTACGTGTGAAAATGCCTCAATAATTGCAATATCGTTAACTTTGATATTCTCATAATTTGTGATAGAAGAATCTATATTAATGACCTCGTTGTCAAGCCAATCATCTACCAACGAGAGATGTGGAAAGTGAGTTGCCAATAGTCGAAGAAGAGGCGAAAATAAACCAGCGTAATTCATTTGATCCCTTTGTACCAACTGAAGTAAATATTTTATTGGCAACTCGGATAAAAATTCTGTTGAGTATGATTTCACCTTTCTATCTTGTGATATAAAAGTATGCATGTTCGATAGTCTAACATCTTCGTACAGTAACAGGTAATACAGTAACAATAATTGTGATGTGAGAGAAGGTTTAGAGACATCAACATCTATATTGTTTGTTTCCAGTTGTGTCACATTGATCGCACTTTTTTTGAAATCAAAATTTGCTCCAAAAACACTATTTTGAAATACCCTTCTAATTTCATCTTCTGTAATTGGTCTATTTGTATGCTCAGAAGTTTTGTTATTTGTCACTAAAATCGAATTAACATACACTTCAACTAAGGCAGGTAGAACTGGATGCAGTGGTGGCACGCTATCACAGATTTGCCTATAAATCCAATTTTTAATTGGTACTCGATGCTTTGCAAATGCTCTCGACTTCAACAACTGGTGAATGCAATGTACAGGAAGAAATCCTGGAATGTTTGCATTTAAATTGGCAGTCACTGGTACTTTCACGGCATGGGAAGTAACTACTTGCTCCGTAAAAATCTCTTGCATAAATATCTGCTTCATCCTGGTCAGATTGTTCGGTCTAATTGGTATTTTCATCCCCAATGTTGCACATACTAATTCACATATGGCCGATAGCTGATTGCTATGGAAATGTATTGCCATTAATAGGAGCATTTCTCCAAAACTTGCTGTCACGCCACTTGCACTCTCGAAATAAGCTTCTTCCCGAACAAGCCACTGCACCCATTCTATACTTCGTTTTTCAAGATTATGATGGCCTATTAACGAAGAACACGCAATGAGCATACAAAGTCCCAGAGAGACGAATCTCACACCAGCGGGTGATGGAGGAGGATGAGATGTTAATAGTTGAACGATCATGGTTACTTCGTCATCCTGAAATTTTATTCCTCCGATACCCCGCAATGCGCAATACAGGCGCAACAATGCACTGGCTTGAACGACTTGACTTTCCGCTAATTGCCCTGCACACTGAGATGCAATTGTTTGCAATCGTTTCAGTAATTCCTCTCTTAAAGACTGTAATGCTGTATGTGATTCCCACTTTCGTTTTTGACCATTCCTAATGAACATTGCAATCCAAGTTCTAACTTGTTGATCACTGCCAAGTAATAATCCTGATACAAAGGCCACTATATCACTCTCATGTTGCGTACTATTTACATTTTCATGCTCCAAACTTAACGTAATTGCCAATGCTGGCATCCTACAGAGTTCTACGCACTTGGCCCTCACCGCTAGTGCTTGACTTGGATTCATTTGACACAGCATCGTAAGAGCCAATGTTCGAATTCTGCCTAACGCAGACTCTTCTTGTCTCTCTCCATTCGCAATTAAATGTGTGCAGACTTCGGAGAAACTATCAGGACTGTTAGCGACTATCCAGCATATTATTTCTGGCCCATGTTTCACATGCAGAAGCGTTTCTGTGATATCTAGTATTGACAAAAGTGTTGGCAATTCTGCAAGAGCAATACAAATTACATAGCTAATCTCTTCCATGTACACCGCATTATCAAATAGATCTGATTGCTTAATTTGAAATTCTTGATTCCTCTGTTGTTCTTGTACTTGCGATGCAACATATAATAACTCGCTCAAAACTAATCTTATCCGTCGAGTAGATTCACTTCGTTCAAATTCTAAAGCCAAGCCACTTTGCAACGACTGTGCGAGCACGCTATCTCTCTGTAAACTGCCCAATTTTTGTCTGTAATCAAGTATGGTGTGTTATTACATAGAACGCATCTTAATTTATTGTTTCTTATCGTAGAAAATAAAACAAACGTTTAGTCTGTCTAAAGAGAGAAATAATTTTGGGTGTTTCAAAATCTTATATATTATTTATTATATATTTTGGCCGTCAAAGCTACTCTCGTTCTGCGTTTTATTCATGATCAACGTAGGGTCTTAAAAGGTTTTTGGAGCAACTCTAAAGAGCACGTTCTAAAATATGACTTGCAGTTTATTAGGCACTGCTAGATGAGCGATGAGTACAATGTAACTGCATACAACAGTAACCCAACCCACATGCTAAAATCTGCAAGGCCAGCATTGTTTTTCTCGCCAGACAAACTGCAGTATACAACAAACCTTAGCTGCTGCTCCTTCCGTACGTCAGTTTCTAGTGCATGGAAATCAATGGACAGCAATGCAATTATAGAGTTTACGGACTCGATGCCAGATAAAATCGTCAACACTTGCTTCCTCTCTTCCACACATTCTCTCGTTATGTCCAATGGAGATATAAGACTCATTCGAACTAAGCACGGTAAAATTGGTCGAATTTCTTTGTGCGAGCACATCGACAGTTCTTGTATGTCTACATTTTGAATCGCGGTAAAGACCCGCGGTGTTACACGTGCGGTTGCTTGCGTCATTTCTAACTCGCGGAACTCACTAAAGTTTATATACATAAAGCAAATTTATATTGTTATAAGGTTATGTAGTATCATATGATGATTACTTATACATTTCCGTTGCGAAATTGACAACATACAACACTACACCAGACACGTCGAATCTGCATTGCGTTGCATCCAAATGCATCGGGAAATGCAGAAATATGTCTTCAGTCGAATGTTCTTAACCCGCTTACTAACCTAACTTAACGTTACTTTCGATGTATGTACACTAAACGTCGCCATTTTGCTTCTGCATGTTTCGCCATTCATTACTATATTTAGGACTGCAGAAGCGGAACTACTGTAGTACAGCAAGACCCTGCGGCGCGGAGGGCCTGAAGTCAAAAGGAGCCAACAATTTTTCAATTATTATTTAGTTTTACTATAATGATCCTTAATTTAAATTATTTTAATTATAAGCGGGGCTTAAATCTAGATCATGCACATCTCTGGATCTACGGATCTCCAAACTTTTTTTTACTCTGTCAAATGTATTTCGGGTCACTGATCCCGAAATAATTATAGAATTTCTATTCTACTGAAAAATATTTTACAAGGAATCACATGTGTTTGCTTGCTTTAGAAATAGTTTGGAGATGCGGAGATTCGAAGATGCGCATGATCTAGATTTGTTCCAGAAGCGGTTTTGTTTTGTCCTGGGGACCCTAAATTATATTTTGTGCGGAGGAGTGGGGGGTCTCGCACATTTCTAGTTCCGCCACTGTATGACTGTAAAAGGTGTTTGGTTCCAGAAACAATATTGTTAACCATTGTTCGGTAAAATTGACACGAAACTTCTTAGGAATCACTAATCCATGGTAGATGAAGGAAAATTAAACATTTTGTTCAATATTTTATGCATGCCTACTTGCATGACATTATGTTGCTGGCTGCATTCTGTGGACATTATGCCATCATGAAACTAACATTAAGTGGATATGTGCGTACGCAAATTTCATTCTGGCAACAGCATGATGTTAGCACGGATCGAGCATCAATTTTGTTGAAAAATTAGTGTAATGCATTTCAATTTGTTTTATGGAATTTACAAAAACAAACAAATTATGAATTTCTTTCCACTATAACAAATATAAATCCCTATTAGCCTTGCATCACGAAGAATGAATTCAAAGATATTTGGAAAAATATTAATATATTATAGTTTACTGTTGCAAGTTGCTTTATATATTACATATTCCTTAAAATAATAAATAACGTGTTCATTACAGTGATGTTCCGAAAGTATCTCATGTTTTTTAATCCAATACTTGCAAATTCAGATTTAAATATATTTGGAAAGACTTTGTGACAAGGCAAAATCTATTGGTGAAGTTAAACTGCTTTCGATTGCATGTTGATGTTTTGGAATTACAGAACTCTCATGTAGTAAAGGAGAGCGACAATGCTCGGGCAGCCCGAATTCTGACAGCAGTTTCCTTATCCCGTAATAGCTGCAACAATCTTTGGACATCTTCCGGTCTAGGCGGACCAAATACTCCTAAAATCAAGGCCGACGTAGCTCTTGTGCCATAGCTTTCCGACTTTGCATACCCTCGACAAACAGCATTCCTAGAAAATAATATTCTTCAGGATCAGACAAAAATAGAGCTTTAGTTTTGCTTAAAGTATAGTAAAGAAATAGAGCGCTACATGATCCTAGTAACATAATGCTATGCATGCAGCAAATGTTGTCCAAATTAGAGACTTGATTAGGTTTATGTTAGGAAATCCTGGAGCATGCACGTTATAGACGTACCTTAGTTCATCTATTCTTTGCGGGAATTCTGTTTGTAAACATTGCTTTAAGTTGTATAAGAAACTTTCAAGGTCAAATTTAACTTGCGATCCCAAATAGGTTGTCATGACATGATATAAGTCTGCAGATGGTAGCAGACGTGCTATCGTACATAAAGTTTCTTGAGTAGTCTATCGTAAGATTGGAATACAATTAATAGATGCGTGTAATACATATTAGCACACTTTCGTTTCATCAAACATAAGGATTTATATCTGTTGTACCTCGATCACAGTTATATTTGGATCTTCAAGCCTGATTAAGAGACACGATAAGCATCCTAGGAGATGATCTATGATGTCATCATCAGGCGGAGTGGCAGATCTCTGCCAACTGGAAGCTACTGCACCTAAGGCGGTTATTGCAGCTAATCTCATTTCCCAATTTTCCTTTTCTATGAACGGTTTCAATGCAAATACTACAGACGGCGTAATTGGTCGCCCGAATTCGACGGACATTAATACAGAAAGACCACGTAGAGATTCGAGAATTACATCATTGCCCCCTTCTCCATTAGGAGGCTCTTCCAAACCGTTGAGCAATGCATCCATACCGTTTTCAAAGTATTCTTTTATCTGGAACACAGTATTTTAAACGTAATATTGTGTCATAGTAACGCAAAATATTTAGGTACGTTTCCACGGGATACAAAGATACTGTAAAAATGTTGAATTTATAAGAATGTATAAGAGTACCAGCAGAGTACATCTTAACTCTTGTTAAAAAACAGTCATTTTTTAACCAATATCTTTTCCATTCCCGAAAACAATTCTAGGATTAAATCTGTTCGCTAAAATTGTTCATAAAACCATTTTTTACGGACATTCTTTCTTTCATTTTTAAATAAAAAACATCCCTATTAAACAAGAACTTTAATTTTTACTCTGCAACGGTCAGTAAAGTGCCGTACAATTCCGAGTATTACGAGGTATATGTCTTACTTGTTTCGGTTCCAAGTAGGCTATTCTAGCAAGTCCTATGGTAGCAAGTTTCCGAACCATGGGTGAAAAATCCGACTTGGCTTCGTGTAATGTGTTTATGATAATATCGAGCCATACAGCTCCACAATTAATTTTACCAATCACTTCTCCATAAACAATTACAGCTACCGCTCTTTGCATTGGAATTGTGCTGGATATCAGCGGTCCCAACAACTTCACCATACTCATTAGAACTTCATGGCTGCTGGATATACATCTCATTGTCATACGTACCGTCGAAACGACAGATTCCTCGGCTTCGAACTCGGAAGCGGATATCTGGACGGGACATTTTATTACACGCTGAACACGAATAAAATCGCGAACCAGACTTGGGCATTTATCACACAAAATGTAACACGAATATTTTGTGCTTCGCTTACTTTATCATTTTTGTTTTGAAAACAAATTAGGAAGAACATTCTAATTTTACATAACGATCAAACTAATTACTTGGTAACCTTGTTCATTTTGGTTAATGACCCTAAGCAAAATAATTGTAATTACAAAACACGGAAACTAAAGTTTTCACGGAAATTTAATGAACTTTCAGAAGCTTATACGCGCTTTTTTAAAAAACCGTGTTAACAATCGAAATATTTTTTTATGGAACTGTATTGCAGTTTAACTCGGTTTTGAACAGTTACAATGGAGCTATGAAAAATTTTTTGCAGGATTGTCAGATAAAAAGTTAATATGAGTGTGAAATAAGATTAGAATCATTTTCTTAGAAATGTAAAAATAAAATAATTCAGAAACAAATCATTTGATCGCACCAATCAACTAATGCATAATCATTCGAAAATAACAGTCGATCAAATAAGTTACAATATTGTCCGACTATTATTTTAAAATAACTGCTGATCAAATAACAGAAAATTATTTTTGTCCGATTAAAGCCAAAGTCTGTCATGAACATACTGAAGTAGATGTGGATACATACAGTTTCATTTAATAAGCTCGAAGCTGCGTTGAAATCCAAGAGTGTTAATACGTTGGTCAACACGCTATATACTTCTGCGTGTGGATTTATCTTGCATGCATCTTTATTAGGTACATATCCAAACTTAGTATTGACAATTGACGCTGGTGCATCCACGTGTAACCATCCTGCAAGATACTTCAAGAGAGCAGATAACAACCCTGCTAACTGCTGATTGACTAAAACTTCTGCATTTGGTATTTGCAAGAGATGTCTCAGCGCTACTATTGTTGCCAACGATGGTAGATACGCTGTCGTCTTTGTCTCAGGATGCGTTATCGTTGTGTTTTCATTAAATAAGCTATTGTTTTCCAGCCTTAGGAGAAGTAATTCCAAAGCCTAGAAGAAGACGCGTTGCAGAATCTACCGTCCAGATAATTTGTAATTCCCTATTATTATGTACAAGTCGCTTAATTGTAAATATGTTAGAATTTTTAGTCTGAATCTTTCGAAGGTTCTCGGATGAACGTTGAGGGGTTGATCTGAGTCCTATTGCCAGAATACTCGCGCCTTCCCGCTCCATGGCGAGACTCTTTATTTCAAATCAATATTTTGAATAATAATACAATGATCTTAATTATTTCACCCATAAAAAGCTTTGAATAACATACACGTGATCCTAACTGGTCATTAGTATCGATAGCTTTCCAGCATTCTTCGCACCCACGATCTAAAGGTAATGGCTGAGATAAGAGGCGTTCGATTACTTCATCGGGATGATGAAACATCAGAGATATCACAGCACATGCAGCTGACCGTCGGGAAGTAGTATTTTCCATGTGTCTCATTTGTGCGATGATACTATCTGTAAAAATAATTAACAAATATGGGATTCTGGGTTTAGAAATTCAAATAATGTATATGGTCGATTCCACGTCAAATCGCACAGCTAAATTCTTCGAAATTCTGATTTTGAGATATGTTATAGAGGGAGGTGAGACAAGCCACCCGAAATTTTTTTTTATTTTTTATTTTGACTTTCGAGGAGTTATGAGACTTTGAAAAATTGGGACACTTTTTCTTCAAACATTTCTAGGCGCGGTCTGGCTTGCCGTAGAATAATTTGCTTTTTTAAGTTCGATTCAGAAAAGATTGTAGTTTAACGAGAATTTTCAACATATTTCAAAAAGTTTATTTTTCAACGCATAATTCATAAAAATAAAAAATAGTCGTTAATTTGACTATCTGGGCCCTCACCGAAAATTATGAAAAAATTATATCCTTGTAGCGCGTTTCAAGACGAAGAATTTGCAAAAAAAGGCAGCCCCAAACACGCAGTAACTTTGGAGTAATTCAAGAAAAAGTGTAATCGCCTCGGAATTACTGATTTTGCCAGCAAGAACGCTGAATTGGGAAGTGGGGGTCGTTACGCAGGGCCGCGGCACCTAAGAGATACGCGATATCCCACATAACTGGCCATTCCCGAAAATTCTCAAAAAATTCACGAGGGTGCCTTGATGATGCATACACACGGTGGTATGCGTAATAGTCGCGAGCACCAACGATTATTCCCGATAAAAATCAGTTTCAATGTTTTATCGCGTATCTCTTAGGTGCCGCGGCCCTGCGTAACGACCTCCACCTCCCAATTCAGCGTCCTTGCTGGCAAAATCAGTAATTCCGAGGCGGTTACACTTTTCTTGAATTACTCCGAAGTTACTGCGTGTTTGGGGCTGTCTTTTTTTGCAAACTCTTCGTCTTGAAACGCGCTACAAGGATATAATTTTTTCATAATTTTCGGTGAGAGCCCAGATAGTCAAATTAACGCCTATTTTTTATTTTTATGAATTATGCGTTAAAAAATAAACTTTTTGAAATGGGCTGAAAATTCTCGTTAAACTACAATCTTTTCTGAATCGAACTTAAAAAAGCAAATTATTCTACGGCAAGCCAGACCGCGCCTAGAAATGTTTGAAGAAAAAGTGTCCCAATTTTTCAGTCTCATAACTCCTCGAAAGTCAAAATAAAAAATAAAAAAAAAATTCGGGTGGCTTGTCTCACCTCCCTCTATAACATTTCTCAAAATCAGAATTTCGAAGAATTTAGCTGTGCGATTTGACGTGGAATCGACCATATGTATTTAAAACTAAATCGGCTCGGTATAAAACTTGTCGATACATTTAACTCTAACGACTCTGAATTCTCTTCGACACTCGACACTCTACAGAATTGCTTCTCCCGATGCTCGGCAAACGTCTCTATCGATACTCTTCTCTCATAATCGTCGTTCATATTTGTTCATTCTCTCCGGTCTTCCTATCCTAGCTACTTCCTTTCTACATTCGGTCATCGCACATATTCACACGCATTTCACTAACTCCTATTATGTGTCACTTATGACATATAATCGAGCATCGATATCTTCAAAAAAATCTCTGTTTGCAACCGAACAAGTTTGGACCGCCCGCGTCGAAAAGAGCGGTCAAACTCACCCTTCGCACTCTTATCTCGCTACACCCAGTTGCACCGAAATATCGCACATTGCACTCGCAACACTCGCCATCGAGAGCTCGAAGACCCTCGATTATGCGGGAATATACGTCACATTCTACAGCAGAATTTTGTGGATACTTCCTACACAAATCATTCGTTTTTTTCGTAACGTACCGACAAAACATAAAATAAGTGTATAGGGTCACCAGTTAGAAATATCAACCTCAAATACCTTGTTGACTGTTGACTTTAAGAGAATAAACTGGTGTTTTATATATGGTATATAACTGACATACACCATTTTATGATCGATCAACTAACAGGGTCTGAAATTAAATAACATCCACCAATTCATGCTTTTGAGTTACCTAGTAGAACATTGAAGCTTGATCTAGTCTATATTAACATTGATCGTCATATTTGTATTGGGGCTCTTACATGGATTCTATGGAATGGGATCTTAATGTTCACATTAAAATATGGGTATTATTTCGAATACGCGATTACTGGAAAATTAAAATCTTAGGAACAGTAATTAGAATTTTCGTGTCTATTGATTAATGGGGCTCGTCGAACACAAACCTTATTTTCTTTATAACCATATACAGTGGATTCCGCTTCTTGTGGGCACGTTGGGACCAGTTTCATTTGCCCCCATTAAGCAATTGCTCATAATAACCGAAATGAGTTGTTAACAGACAATAGAATCGGGACCAACCATTATGCCCATATTAGGCGGCTGCCCACATTAACCGGTGGCCACGCTAAGCGGAATCCACTGTATCTATAAAAATTCCACAGCTACCTTAATTCTTTTACATGGAAATTTCTAGACTCTAATAGCATACAAAGGCTGCGGTTTTATTATTATTTGAATTACTTACCGACCAAGCGAAGGTCAGTCCTTGAGATCTCTGGTCCCTTGATATTAAAAAGCTGTGTCAGACCTACTGCAGCAGTATTGCTGGCCTCCCCACGGTACAACAGGCCTTCTATTAGTCCTTCGGTGTAGGTAATAATTTCTCCGTTAGGAATTCTATTTGATACAGCGGTAGCTAAATACTGATGGTAAAATATAAATGTATTTTTAAACGTTCGCAAAAAGCAGGTACAAAATTCCTAAAGTGCCATTGTACTTACTTTAATTCCATCGTGCAAATTATTTGGTTTATCCTTCATCATGATTTTAGCATTTTTCAATATCTCATCAAAACTATGCTCCACGGGTAATGAGCGGTGACGTTCTGCAATATTTAAAGATAAACCCACGCAATCAATTATCAGTGGTCTCAATTCGTGCTCAGAATCCGAAGTCCAGGATAAAACTCTCCCTACAAGCTTCCCGGGTACCAGTTTACCGCCTGGGAATGTATACTTTATAGAATTATAATATGACCTGAAAATATTACGAAATCATATCAAAGTACTCTTGGAAGCGCTCTTGGTTTGCTGTAAGTGGCTAATAACAATACATATCAATCAATGTATTACGCCTTGCTAATTTACACAAGCATTGATTTTCGTTTAGGTTTAATACGATAATTATGCAGTATTTTGACTATTGAATATTGACTATTCTGACATCAAATAGGTTGGGATATAAAAAGACAAAAATTGCATTTGCAAACCTAGTTAACACGTTGGTAAGAATTAGCTAAAAAGGTTCAGTAGGGTGAGAGACCAGTAAGCAAAAAAAGAAACGAATCAACGTCTGCTCATACTGAATGTAGCGAATCGCAACCTATCCCTCTCACAATGGAAACTCTATCTTTAAAAACGTTTGCCCGCCTCCGATTTTTATGGAATTCGTAGGCATATAATGCTCGAGAAAATGAGCGATTTTTTTATCGGCGTAGATCCGATAAAAGCCCTTTCAAGTCTCAGCATGACAATTCTTTCCCGGTAACTATTTTACATAGAAAAAAATTTCTTGGTTAAACATATCATGTTTCTTTTTGCGCACAAAAGAGAAACCGTTAAATTGAGTAAAAAGCAATTTGTTTCTAGCTATCCCGTTCAGTGGCAGCCTATTTGCACTTAAACTGTCCGTTTAACGAGGGCGCAGTGGCCAAAGATGAAGTCATATCGAAAGTCTTAATTGTTCTGGATTGATTTTTTGATAATCTTACAAAGTAAAGTCCATGTCGATTGTTCTGGCAGCTTGGGATAACCGATTTTTTAAAATGTAAAACAAAGATGTGTGTGTGTAGTTTCGAAAACCCACTTGATCGCGACGTGCAATGTATTGGTGCATACTCATAAGCCGAATAGCCAGATCGTGACAGAGTCAGGACCATGAATACCGACTTCACAACTGTAAAAAACATTTACGTGAGAGTAGTCCGTAACACAAGGATTGTAGTCTTCCGTTCTGCGCTTGTCTTTGATTGCATCCAGGGTAATAATATTTCAACAAACACTGCTAATGTTTCTGGTGAATCACCCACAACTTCACTACACAGAGTTCCTAATTTGTCCACAAGCTGTTGTGTTGTATTTGGTTGTAATAGCAAAGCGATCTAAAACAGAACATTTTGATTTACAAAAATGGAAACTCTAAAATTATTTATACACTTAAAGTATTGCACAGATATAGAGAAAACCGGGGTATTATTTGAATCAACTTGATATTAAATAACTATTACACATACAGTTGCGTTAGTTCACGTGGGCATGCAACCGGTTCGTTTTAGAGTTATTTCTGTAATCTATTTATTATTAAATGATTGTTTTATATTATTTTACATTCAAATAAATCTCTTATCAAATTATCTTGCAAATTATTTGTAATACCTTTATTAATTACATGGACTTCAAATAAAACACCACTTATTAATTTTCCAAAGTCAATGTTCACGATCATTACATTCTAATGGAAATTGAACTGAATTGAACTGCATCGTGCTTTATTATTAATACCCTAAAGTAGAAGTATCATTCATTAATTTTATTATTTTTGTTGAACCAGTAATTGAAATTAGAAGTTATTGAAAAATCATTGATTCCAATCTAACATAAGAAAAGGATGCTTTTCCTAAATTATTTTCAAAATAAAAATGGTTTGTAAATGAAGCAATGCATTATTTAAAATATTGTTTTTCATTTTGTTTTCTAAATAATAAATACTCAAATCTGACGTGAAGTTACAATATTCTTCGTAAGTGTAATAAGTACTGTAAATTATAGTTTTTTAATTGCAACCCCTTTACATACCTCTGAACTAGCACTTGTAACTTTATCCAGAACAGTGCTGAGAAAAATTTCTTTTTCATCAGGAGTTAACGGTTGTGGACTTCGTCTGTAAATTTGTTTAGAATTATGAATTTATGGTATTACACCAATACCTTTTATAACGTTAATGAAATCAATATAAATTAAATGAAGTTAATAATACCACATACATTAGTGAAATCGCGGCTCTTAATATGTTTGAATAAAGATGCAAGGGTCGATATCCGGAAACCGACTGTAACATTCCTAATAGAGTTGCAAGAGCAGTTCCTTTTACGCGTAACCCAGTTGATGCGCATAGTCTATTGGGATGTACAGCCTTGGCAACCTTCACAAAATGATATTAAATATCGCAAGTAAGCTATATAACTTTTAAATTATAAAAGAAACGCAGAAACAGTAACGGAACTACAAATGTTCGGCCCCCTCGCAAAAATAATTTTAATTTAGGCCAGGAAAAAAACAACGTTCCATTAAAACAATTTAAACAGGGTAAAATTTCAATAAAAATAAGAAAAAATTAATACAGAAATATTAGGCACCTTCCGACTTCGACTAACCCCCCGCCCCCCGCGTTGCGTGGCTTGCCGTACAGTAGTTCCGTCTCTGCGCAAAAACAAGTTTTTTTTTTACATTATGCTAAATTTCTCCGTTGTAGTTTTGGATTTGTCTGAACTCGCTTATGCAACTTTTGTTGGACAACAAACGTTAAAGTCTATTCTACAGACATTTATACAAAACGATTAGTTTCACTTGTTTCGGTAGATTCTGGTATCACACATAGATACAGTTCGCGTAAAAACATAAGCTGGATTAGTTACCCTTAACCCGTAAAGAAAAGTTCTTATACCTCGAAAAGAAATTATCTGTGAAAATTTTTTATGAAGCATCTTTTTAGTAGACGGTCTACAATTTTCGGGCAGTAAGTAATGGAATACTGTATAGTCCCTCTTGTTTTAACACTACCTTTAACACTTGGAAATCCAGCCGTCAATCTCGCGGAACAAAATGTATAACTTGTAATTCGTAACAACTTTCAACGTGTTACAATACATTACTAACATGTTTCAACATTACCTGTTCCAATGCAAATAACCCAGCTTCTTTTGTCGTCGGTTCTTTACAATCATTCAACTGTCGAATAATCCATGGTGCTATATGTTTTTCAAAAGCGGAATATAATTTATCACTATCTCCTTTTTGTGCAATTTCACCGTACGATCTAAGTAATCCAGCCTTTGCGGCTTCAGCTGTAGCCGCTGCTTTAGTATCCTTTATAAGTCCCAATAATCTTGCTGGTATTTTTCTCATATCCTCGGCATAACAGAATTCTTCCATTAGTTTTAATACAATGGGCAAATGACGTTTAGCACATATTCCAACGGCTCTTGCATATTCCTGGCATGCTCCATGAGAACGAACTAATTCGATGAGAAGAGTAATATGTGAATTATGGCAACATATCGACGCCAGAAGTGGAGCGATACCCATGATATTTGTTTTCACAGCAAGCTTATCCGCAAGCTTCATGCCCCATGAATCACCCTCTATTTTTACGCTTAATTCTAAGAATTCAACTACTTTTTCTTCCCAGGTAAGAGATCTGCAAAATATAAAAATACAAAAACATTACTTATAATTCAATTCAAGTTTGCAAATAGTAACCAGTACAAACAGAGTCAGCCGTTATTTTTACGATTATTATTTCTTAATCAGTGTTGCATGCCCAGTATGTAACGCGTGCCTAAAGCACCACCTTACTTATTCAGCTTGGTTTAGTCACGGGATTTGAAAATGGATGTCGATTGACGTATTAGCCAATTTAGTAATGTACGGAAAAACGATTTGAACAGATGAAATCACACCCTTAAAGTGGACTGTAGAAACCATCTTTCTAGAAATCAACCTTGTCTCTAATTTTATGACTCCAACGATATTTATAGTTCGATACTGCGACTTTGAATTATTCCAGCATAGATAATTTATAATCATTTTTAAAATGATTTTGCGTGTTATTTTATCAGCTGATATTTGTTTAATAATTATCTACACAATATACAAACTTATTCAAACCATTACACGTTAATTGATTTGGACGAGAAAATGATTTGTGTTTAAATTATTTAATTATTTCCTTGTGGTAATACGATTTCTATTTTATTTTGTAGTCCAATAAATCTCTTATTAAATAATCTTGTAAATATTGTATAATACTTTTATTCTAAATGTTTGAAATGGTGTTAAACTTTCACAGTCAACACTCCAACAAAGCGATTAATTCGTATGTACCGTGTTATATAGAAGCCGCGTTCTAAGAAACTCAGGAAACTAACTTTACTGTTAAAACCCAAAAAAAAGTATTCATTATTTCATTCAAAATGATTATCTGAAATAAAAATTTATTGAGAATTTACTTGCTTGAACCTTCGATAAAATATACTTGATTAAATATTTTATTCTAAAGATGTTTTTCCTAAACTATTCTTCCAAAGAAATTCGTGTAATGTGTTCTTTGAAATATTACTCTTCATTTCGTATTTTAATTAATAAATGCCCAGGTGTGAGTTCAACTTACCGCTGTGGGTCCACGCTTATGCTGCTGTGTGGTTCATCCTGTAGAAAATGTATAAGTTCCAGTAATTTTTCATCCCAAAGAGGTTTCAATCGATGACCGAACAAAGGTGCAGTGGATTTTAAAAAAATAATAACGGCAAGGCGAATTTCAGCATCGGTCAACAGTTCCAAACATCGAGTCAGAACGTTTGTACCTGGGAAATCTCTTTGCAGCTGCGAGTTTTCGTTGCGTATTATCTTCGGTGCTAAAGGTGACAACGCCCGTAGCGTGGACGGAGCCTGGGGGGAAATACTACAGTACTAAAGTGAAGTTAATTATAGGGAGAGTGCGTTAAGAATTTGATGATTATTCCTGAATTTAAAATTAAAAACTCCAATCGATGAAGTTCTGTCAGAAGATTCTTACAAACCAACTTGTGTACTCTAATACCGAACTCGACTCTAGCCAACATAATATTTACCGAATGTACAGTAAAATGTTTGTTGTGCAAACGAATTATGAGTCACATTATTTAGTTTAATTAATTATCCGAATAATGCATCTTCCGAAAAACAGTAAGATTTTCCTTTTTACTTTTATTGGGAAAAATTGTGGTATTTTTCCATCGTCACTTACAAATTCAGTAATGCCAGAATTTCAGATCTTATATTTCTTAGCTAAACTTTATGCATTTTTACCTTGTTTTCAGTTTTCTGTCTATACTCAGTTAGCACTTGCTCTGATTTTTCGATTCTAGTTATAAGGCCCACTATACGTTGAATTGTTGCGCCGATTGGAGGACAATTCATTGCAATATACAAAAAATCTGAGATCAACCCGGAATTCACCTCATTTCGTTTGTGACGCGAACTGAATGTATAGCAAATGACAAAAAAATGAGTTTTTTTTTACCTTTTACTATCTTAGAAATGTTTGTGTAATTGTTATTGTGACTGTCGTAAGATTATTCAGGGGTGATAATTAATTATATAATTATGGCCGATAAAAATTACGAAAATTACAATCGTATTAGTATCTGTCGGACCCTAAGAACAATAAATTACAATTTACGAAACAACTGGAGGCCGATGGGGAAAATCTGAAGCCAGCAGAAAAGTCAGCTTGAAGTCAGCAGAAAAGTTCTACAAAACCCATCTAGTTTAGTTGAACGGAGAAAATATGTATTCACAAGTGTTATAAAGACAGAAGGCTTTCCATTTGTTAAACAATAATTATTTTAATGTATAATTATTTTACATACTTGAATATAAACAGGTTTCTCTTTTGGATAATCCATATTTTAATTTTCCCATTAACCAAAGTTTAAATAATTGACTGTCATTACTTAACGTTTATCGCGGTCATTAACAGAAAATCTATACTTACAGATCCCACACAGGTCGGATCGAGCAATGCTTGTAGTAAACTTGGCCACAACCAAGTTTCAGCACCATCGACTGTAGTTGCGAGTAAATATAATGCTTCGGAGCAAGCTTCGTTCTCCGGACTGTTTCCATTGCAATGAGACACCTACGATAGATTGCAAATTGTATAATTTTTCCGAATAACTTCTTTTTACTTTACGATTCATACAGCACATCTTGTGCGGCATCGATCGTTGGTACACACTGCATTCAACATATTAAGGGGACAGAGGAGGTACAAAATGGTCACAAAAACCTTTCTGTATTTGTTCTAGATTCTTAGAGGATAACTTTTTAGGGACGTTTTCCTGTTTTCGTATCCGAAAATTCTCAAAGTTGTAAGATGGTAACCGAAAATATCATTTCAACATGTTGAACCCGTTTTCCGGAAAATAATATTCCTCAAAATTTTTGCGATGATAACTCTGAAACAATACTAGATATTGATCTGAATTTTACCAGAATCATTCACTACATGGATGTTCCTTAATTATACCTAAAATTTAATTAGTGAAACTGTTGTAAGCTGTTACTGCAAATAATTTGCGTATTTCCGAAAAAAATAGTAGAATTCAATTTCTCGCGGCATTTTGTGATATGATTTTTTCCGTAAATTGATGTCTTCAGAAATCCAATATATAGAAAAACTCAAATGTTGCTGTCCAATATGCTGTATCTTGTAGAATATACCTTATATGAAACATTATTTCCTAAAATCAACACGTAAAAAGTTCTAAAAGGTGATGATTGTAAACTTAAAAATATAGACTGCCGACGTATTTTCCATTTTTAACTTTGTAAGAAAAGGTCGAAATATTTATCTTCAGTTCTTTAGATGCTAATTGTTATTGACTCAGTTTCAGATAGAAGCATGTGATTGTAGTAAAACTGATTAGAAAATTTTACTATGCATTTGACGCTCTAATCCTCCTGAGTTCCCTTAAGGTAACATTTGTATGAATTATCACATACCACATAGCGAACAAACGTTGCTTGTTGCGAAGGTAGAAGTGGTAATGAAGGACGTGCTGCAAGAGCTACTATAGCTCCTACCACTTGACGCGCTCCAATTTCCCCAAGGGAATCTTGTAAGTTAAGTGCAATTCTGTGTACAGTCGCATCGTCCTAATGAAACTGCATCTTAGTGTCTGTTGCGATAATCCAACTAATTGGTTGATTACCAGAAATAATTCATTGAAAAATAGCAATACCTCAGGCGGTAGTGTATTTATTAAGTGCCTGAGCACCATTAAAGCTCGAGCCCTTTGAGCAGCCAAGGGTGACTTCAGCTGTTGTAATACTCTGTAACGAATTATAATACATTACCAGCATAACTTAAATGAGGCCATGTAAGAGTTGTAATGTTCTAAAATAAATTCTAATGAAATTTTAAAGCATATGAAACGATGGCGATGGCTAGGTTGTTAGTCGCCCACGTAGAAAAAATAATGTAGTCGTTTCACTAATAACCTGCATACGTGGGGTGTTAAAAATATTCCAAGGAAAAAAATACGAATAAACAGTAGTAACTGCATCTACCTTGTTTTACTAAAGCAAATGCTTCACAAGATTAAAAGGAATAATATTTGCATATACAGGGTGAGTCTCTATAGACGTTACAAGTTGATATCTCAGGAATTATGAAAGAATGGATGCTCCCGTTTGTGACTGAGAGTTCGGTCATAAAGAGAGTATTACCTGATATAATTTTGATTTTGTAATTGATTTTTTTAACGATGAACATGTATTTTTATTACTTATTATTGTAGGACTTTTCCAAACGAGTTCAAGGACCCCAAATGTTTAAGGTCATCTCAAGGTCACAAAAAATACAAGTTCATCGATAAAAAAAAATCATTGTGACCTTGAAATGTCCTTGGGACCTCCAAAATTAAAAAATAAAAATTATATTAGGTAATACTCTCTTTATGACCAGACACTCCATCGCAAACGGGAGTATCCTATCTTTCATAATTCCAGAGATATCAACTTGTAACACCTTTAGTGACTCACCCTGTATGAAATTAAGTAAAAGTCATCGATTACGCTTTATTATGAGATGACGATAAAATTATTCTAAAGTGGTTAGAAATTAAAGCAACAATTTATTACCGATCGAGACCTTCTTCGGGATATAACGTGACCACCGATTGAGAACATTGTAATGCCTCGTAATGCGTCAGTGCTATATCCCGGGACGCTTCAAGAGGAGAAAGGATAATTAATTCAGACAAAGTGTGATGAATTTGTTCCAAAAACGGCCTCAGCACCTCTTTATCCTTATCACCAGCACAACTTAAAAACACTGCTAAAGCTCTGCAATATTAAACAAAACATGTGTACTTAAAATACAATGAAAGTCCATATAAAAGATAGTAAACCACACTCAAAGTATGATATTAAAAATGTTGACAGACTCTACAATCAACTTGTCGCTTAAACTAGCATGACTCGAAAATTAATTAAAATAGCAGACGCACGTGTCCTAATCAAAAATTACAAGGTCCAACGGTTCTAACGCTTTCAAATAGAAATACCTTATCATTATAGCTTGATCCAAAATAAATAAAATTTGTTAAAAATTCGAATCATGAATAGAACGCTTTGGTTGTAAAGCGAAAATTTCAAACTGGACAAATGCAAAAAAGGTAAGTAAAAAGAATACCTTGTCGCTGCCAATCGTGTACTAGTTTTTTTACAAAAACTTAACAAAAGAGGCACTAATCTTACAATTCTTTCATTTTCTGTTTCTTCGGGTAGGAGCGGTATAATTGAAATAAGTGCCGTTAACACAGCCTCAGCCACACAATTATCACGAGATGGTCTCAGCCAATTATACGTTAAAATACTAAAGGCAGAGCAAATCTCGTCTCTATATGTGTCTCTATTAATCTCTGCATGCGATTCTTCTGTTGTGTTCATTAAATAATCGTTGACAGTTTCAAAAAATTTTCCAATTGCTGTAAACACAAAAATGCTATGAACTGAATGTTACAAAAGAATTATGTATAAATACGTTGTGTACACGGATAACGGAAACGCTTAAGAGGAATGGTCTCAACTCTACATCGATTGGTGCGCCACTGTATACGAGTTTTATGAAATTGGAATAGGCTGTGTTGGAAAGGAGAGAATCTGATTGGAATAGGAAGAGTGTCAGTGGCGTAGCAAATATTAGGCACATTATGGGAGATGTAATGGCAACAATTGCCATTTAACAAAATGAGCATTTAATGTGTTTGTGCGAAAACAGGGAGAACAGCTTCAAAATTTGTGTAAAAATATCCATTTGTAGATCATCAACCGTTAGAAAAAATCATTAAAAATCTGGATGTGGTGCTGTTGTATTGGCTGTTTCCTTTATCCACGGACAATCGGTATTTTTTTCAATATTTTAAAAAGAATATTGTTCAATATTGCGCATTACACCATTTGTATATTACTTATACCCTGCAGAAACTAGCAATTCAAAACTACAATCAGATAATATTCACTATTACAAACAGGAATTAATTAATCAATTTATCAACTGATTAATGTTATAATCTGTAAGTCTTTTCAACCTCAAATCGTTAAGAACTTACTAAAACAAAATGCTCGTTTCAGATGGTCATCTCGTGTTCCTGTCAGCATTGGAAGCATAATCGTCAATGCGATCTTCAAAAAGCTTAACATTCCCTCAGGATTAGATTCTGCTATCGATCCTATAGTCCGAACTGTCATGTAATGTGGCAATATTCCAGGCTCAAGCCTGAAAAAAAATGGTAAATTTTACATACAACATCAGCTTAGATAGAAAACTGTTTACGAGTTGTACATACTTTGTTAATAATTCACCCATAGCCTGTGTATAATAGATTCTACTAAGTGCCACCAGTAGTTCCATAGCTTCGTTTCCGTTACATCCTAATAGTTCGATCACAGCCAATTCCGCGACTGAGGAGGCTAAATCTGTGTCCACTGATAATGCTTTATGTCTGCAGGTATCAGACATTACTTTCAATAGTGATGCCATATGTTGCACAGATATCTCGATAAATAAGGAAATCAATTTTATTAAACTGTATATCATTACCATGCAATTACTACTAAAACTGTCAAATGTTTCATAATTCCATACATGTAATACAAACTAATGCACATACTTTTTTATGGAGCTCAGAAAAATAGATAGCTGTATGAATAACAATATTTGGATTCTGCCCCGATATCCTTTGAATTGATTCGATTACAGATTGCTTCACGTCCTCATTTTTATCATCTAATGTATCCAGCAGAGCACCGACCACAGCTAAAGAAAAATTAATATAGATCCCCTTTATTAACATTGAAAATGTACAAATAAAATATTGAGAATTATCTATTAAAATACTTGAGAAAATATGGTAAGTGTTATTTTTCACATATGAATTATACTTCCTTCTTCATTTTTGTAATTCATCTACTTATGAGAATTATTTATGAGAAATTTAGTACATTGCATCTTAAATTTATTGCAAAATTACAAAAAGACTAGACTGTAGAGCATATATTATGAAAGTACTAGAGGAAGTAATAGTAATACATATTCTGTGTGTTCTACAGAAAAGATTAAAAAGATCCAAAAAGAATTTCAAATGGAAATAATCGGAATGAATTTAATTGCAGCCTAAGTCTTAAAACATACTCATTGAGACTAATAAAAATTGAATAATAAACCATTTTTGTAAATCATCCCTTGCCACAGCATAACAATTATGATTTGTGTTTAATTTATTGTTGTATTTGTGGCCCAGTAAAAAAACAACCTAATTTAATCTGTCTAAAATATTGACACCTGGTATTGGATATTGGATTTTGCCTTTAATTATAAAAAATGTTAGAATTGATTCGTGGCATATAATTTGATGTCAGATAGGATAGCAGTTTGAAATTGTAAAATTTTTTGTGCGAATCGAATGTGGGGAAAATTGGTATTGTTACGAATGGCATTTCATCCCATGTGTCCTGCATCACCGACAGGCTATAATCAGTTATCGGGCACTAATATTCACGTGATTGAGTTTGTTAACTAAGAAGTTGTACTTGGGCCCTCAATACTAATGGACTAATACAATAGAGTAATGAGACTCATTCGATGTATATTATTTAGCACTCCCATAGTCTATCAAAGCACTTTGACCAATGAAACAAAAATTTCACCTGAGAGTTCTGGATTCTTATTTGCCTCCATATCACCGTTCATGATAATATTTATGACGTACTGTTAATTGTCATTCGGTAACTTTCCTTGTTTTGCAAGTCCAAATATCAGACTGCAGCTGACTAATAAAATTTGCATCTGAAATGTAAGTATAATAATATCAAGAAAAATTGTAATCATTTTTTGTAAAGATTACCGTTAATAGCCTATCTAAACAGTAGATGCGGAGTGACTACCCACATTTGGTGAAATATTAGTAACAATATCTTAATTATCAAAATCTGCGTAGTTGAATAGGGGATCCAGAAAATTACCTGTCACCCGACCTGTCAATATTGGTCAAGATTCTTATCACGTCTTATGCATGCTTACGCAGTTTTTCCAAGTTCAGTGCTGCCAACGGGAAAATTCTAGTACGCAGTTATGAACAGGAAGAAACTCGGCATTAGTTGGGGGGGGGGGGGAGGATAAGCTAGGATTGGCTGGGATTGGACCTGCTGAAGTTATGAGGCCATCGGTTAGTACGCGGCATTGGGCATTTGCACACGTGGCTTCAAAATCGTATATGTATATATTTATACGCGCGGTGGGATCAAAAGTCCATGTTATGGAAAGCACTACTGCATCTATTACCTGCGCAGTGTATGTACTACGCGTTGATGTTGAACATTATCTGTTATTTTTCTACAATAAACAGTCATATATCAGAATATTATCTCGGATAATTCGACCACACGAAAACATTTGTCTTCAAGTAGCAAGTTGACCATATGTGACCACATGTTTGACAGAATTTCTTACCGCACTCCACATCTCATTGCCAACTTCAAAAAGAAAAGTATGTTAGTTTGGGAGTTCAGTTCGGAAATATAGCGGGAAAGTACTGTTGACGCCAGGTTAAACAAGGTTACACTCAGGTAAACTGATTCATAGCTCGTTATTGTTTTACAATAACAAACACAACAAGAATGTTTTGACGGCGGAGAAAAAATCTTGTTATTATAATATTGATCAATAATTAACGACATAGCCTTTTGTTTAGTGAGTATTTTAATTTCAAACGTTATGCCAAAAAGTACATACAAACATTAATTTACATTATTATTAATCTACATTTATTGATTACTGTTTAAACATGGCATTTTGTTACAGGCATTGAAAATGAGTAATGACAGTGATTTAGATGCAACAGACATTCTGTATGATCTCATACAAAATAGTGATGCCATAGATGATGAGCAAACAAAAAACAAACAAACTTTGGAAGCAGGACAGATTAATTGTTTAAATAACGCTCATAACGTAGCAAGTGTGAATAAGCCAGCTAAATCGCAAAATGATGTTAAAGTTGATGAGGATGAAAATGTCCTTCTATATGATCTATTAAAAAACAGTAATGCTACAGATAATCATACACCTGCTCCAAAAAAAATTTTGGAAGACCTGAAGTTCAATTTTTTAGATAACGCTTGTAATATAACAAGTGAAAATAAACGGTCTAATCTGCAAGATGAAGGTAAAGTCAAAGATGCTCAGAAGTCAGAGATTGATCTCTCTTATGAAGAGGATGAAAAATATTCAAGTTGCGGACGAGACATCAAATCTTTATTAAAAAAAGAAACTTTTGATAAAAGCAACGAAAAACGATTAAGTCGCACAGCAAGTAGCACCACATTTGACTTTAGCAATGCTACCAAACATCATATAAATACTAAAGCAGTAACTAATACCAATATTCCAATATCAAAAGATGTTTATAGCGACCCTTTCTTTGGATTGAGAATCATTAATCCATTAGTATCTTCCTCGTATTTAAAAATGCACATGAATGGAAAAATACCGGTAACAATATCAAAAGTTAAACATCACATTACGGCACAGAAAACGGAGAGTGATTGGGTAATAGCAGGAGTATTAACAACTAAATCAATGACAAAACGATCTCAGAAAGGAAGTTCGTATGCAATATGGAAGATAAGCGACTTATCTGAAAATGCAAATTCTGTTACTTTATTCATGTTTAGCGATGCATATACAGCATTTTGGAAAACCACTGTTGGAACTGTGATAGGTATTCTTAATCCAAATGTACTGGAATCCAGAGACAATACCGATCAGGCTGCACTATCCGTCGACAATTCCCAAAAGATAATGATTCTTGGTACCTCTAAAGATATGGGAACATGTAGGGCTCTAAAAAAAAATGGAGAACCATGTAATAATATTGTCAATATTAGTCGCTGTGAATTTTGTATTTATCATGTTAAGCAAGAATACAAAAAGTGCTCCCGAAGATCAGAACTTCTGGCATTCAGTAACACACAAAAATTTTCAAACGACCTGTTAAAAAGAAAAGATCAGCGAAACCCGCTGGACAGCAGTATGCCTGCTTTTAATGCTGTTTATGCGGTAAAAAATGAACAATTAGAAGCTAAAAATGCTAAACGATTAGCATTACTTTCAGGAACGGACACAAAGACTGAGAAGTCAAATGGTACAGTATCTCTGGATAATTGTAAAACTAAACTTGGAAGAATAGAATTAGATGGACAGCAAACGAAAAAAGACTTTCTAGAAATAAAGAAATCTAGGGGATGGAGAGCAGCGGTATTAATGCAAGAAACGTCCAAAACGTGTAATATTAAACAGGACAACACGGGGAAAAAAGAGTTAAGTACACTCTCTTCTTTATCGTTGAGCCCGCGGTTGGGTGCTGGTTGCATTGGTGGAACTATAAATCTTTTGGAACCAATAACTAGGAAACATATAAAAAACGCTAAAACTAACGCGATCAAATGGGTAAAAGATAATGGAAAACTCAAGGCAAAAGATCCTAACAAACTGCGATTGAACAAAGAGGAGAAAATAGAACGGAATAAGAAAAGACCTAGAGAAGAAGAACACTGTGAAGAGCAGAAAGCTAAAAAAACGAAGGCTCTAGTAGATAAATTTAAAGAGATGATGGAAGCTAAATCTGCTCACACTGATCTCATTGAAAAGTCCTACGAGGACGAGAAGGAAAAGTACTTCAACAAGCTAGAGATGAAGGAAAGAATCGAGGAAAAAATGTTAACCACTTACAAAGTCCCTTGTAAAGCAGTAAAATGTTTGATTTGTAAATATACGTCGTTCTCGGCTTCCGACATATGCAAAGAGCAAAAGCATCCATTACGTGTCACTGATGCAACTAAGAGATTCTTCAAGTGCGCAGATTGTGGAAACAGAACTGTTAGTTTAGACAGAATGCCTTCACATAGTTGCACAAAATGCAGTAGCTCGAATTGGACAAGAGCTGCAATGATGGATGAAAGAAGGCTAAATATTCCTGTTGCATCATTGTCCATACGCGGGGATGAAGAAAGTTATATAGGAGCTACAACAAAAGACGCCAGTCTTAATCTCTTGGTGCCAGATAACGATTGAAAATAACGTCACGTGACCGTTGCGATCAGAGAATGCTGAATTGTACTATTGTGTAAAAGAGTGACATCTTTTAGAAAGTTATACTAAATTTGATTTATACACTAACTCAAACACTTGATAAAACATAGATGACTTTAACTTTAAGCATCGTTATTATTACTTCTTTAATTTTCACAGTACATAAAATATTTTCAAAAACCCTGGTGATGTAAGTGTTATATATAATTCAATATCATTAGAAAATTAATGATACTTTGAAGCAGATAAAGAATCAAAACATTCTGATTTAACACATCGGCAATATACCTGGGAATTCCTTGATTAGGATTTCCCAAACTGTCAGTCGTGACAAACTTTCAAAATCAGACGTTTTTGTAAAAAGAATATTTTAGAAAAAGCATCACGAAAAATAAGGGAAATAACTACATTGTGTAATTATTTGAATTACTTATACACGAAACAACAAGACACTTTAAATCAATTCAATAATATAACGTAAAACGAAGCCTTAGTGCAAAATGGTTGGTTACTTATAACACTGTTTAAGTAAACATTAATTCTAGTGGAATCTTGGAACGAAAATACAGTGCAAACAGGACAGTTATCTCGTTTCGAGACAGTACACTATCAATACTTTTAATATAATAATACGCTCACTTGACTGCAACATAGATAAAAAGATATGGCTAACAAAGTGAATGAATTTACATATAATGTGGGCAATTACTCTAGATCGTAAGTAAAATGTTTGGTCTCTCGACGTCTTTCACGTGCAGTATTAGTAAATCTTCTTGTTTCTCTAGCAGTCTGTGGTACTTCTGTTTCTTGTTTAGAATCAAAGATTTGACTTGGTGTTGGCGCAACAATCACGCGACTGGTACGTACACGCCTATGTGCCATTGCCTCGTGGTTATCTCTCTCGCGAGCCAAATTATAGGCTCTGTACCTTTCTCGAGGACTCATAGCGTCCCAGTAGGAACCTGATGCACTAGGTTCTGTAACAACCCTAGCTGATTGTGAATTCTTGGTTGACTCATTTGCTCCATTGATTGTGTGGTCGAGCTTCTTGGCCAGATTTATTAACTGAAGATTAGAATCAAATACATCTATCAGAAACGAATAACTTTCAAACCAGATTGCAATATTTTGTTTTTCAATATAAAGATTCATTAAAAAAACAAACTTGTAAGAGTACACGAGAAAACTATTAGCATAAATGTATACGGATTAAATACATGGTCAACCTAGTGCAAGCAAACAAGTTTAGCTCACGGCAAGTCTAGAAGCTGAAGAATCCTGCTTGTCGCGCTTGTTGTCCGTTGACGCAGCCGAATCAGCTAAATCTGTAGTGTAGCCGTTGGTTTTAGATCTGTGTGCAGCAGAATCTTCATCATCCGTCGATGAAATGACTGCTGATTCCAGGTTCGTTGATGTCTGTGCCGTCCACTGTAGCTGCAACGTATCCCACTGGTTCTTCCAATCTGTCCAATACTCCTTTGTTCGACCCAATATGAGGTTGTCGGAGAAAATCGTGCACTGCCCGCACGGCTACTCTGTCAAATGAAACTCATGAAGCTCATCTTAGGTCTTATTCTTGGACAGTACCACTGTGCTTTGTTTAACATTTGGTTACAACAATAAATCTTTTGATACTGCTTCATCTTTGGCCAGTATGCCTTTGCCTGGGGCCGCAACCTCATACTGTAGCAGTATAGTTATCCTTCCAGCAGGCGCGCAGTTGTAAATCATACAACACTTTTGTATTTTTGCAATTTTTTCACCAATGTTCTACTTTTATCTTATCGACAGTTATGGGCATTCTTCCAGAATGTTCTCATCTATATTAGAGACTAAAATAAAATGTGTATATATTGTCAATTAAGAAATTATATTATATTTGAAAGGAATCGGTAGACGTATCTGGAATTGAAATAAGTTTATAAACGGGCTTTACGTCTATACTATATACGTCTGAGAAAGACAGCGGAGAACTCCGTAAGGAAACGCGAGAAAAGAGAGAGAAATTGACCAAATCCTGGGAAGGAAGAATTTGAGAAATAGCTCAGAATTGCGCGATGGTCATCATGAAATCTCGTCGTGATCGCAAAAGTGACAGGTGAAACTTAGCAGTGAAATTCTGTTACTATAGAGTGATTGATCTCTGAATTGGGATAGTTTAGGACACACTTTGGTCTTTTATCTTTCACATGAGACCTTGTGCAGAGCGAGATATTGTTTTATTTACAAGACTCTTCTTCTCCAGGAAACTCTGATTTTTCAACGTTTTGCTTACTTCTGACGTCACAAATATGTAAACCTCGAAAAACCGGGTAAAAACATTAGGGATTACTGGGAGCTACTACTTCCCCTTAATAATGTTTAAAATTTAATATAAAATTGGTTGCGACATATTTTTCAGTGCCCGCTCGTGTTATAAAATATAGCGCCCGCTGGAAGGTTATGATCAGTCCATAGTTTATTCTCTACGCGTAGTCCATATGTAACAGATTAATTCTGTATCGAGGATTTATATGAATGTGAAACCATTTCGGAATTTGAGAACTTTGTATGACACATGTCAAAACCCGCATGCAACATAGTATCTTTGATTGTGACGATTGGGCTGCAGTGTTTCATTCGGGGGTTGACCCTCATGTTTCTTTGACACTTAATAATGCGCGTATACATATTCACATATTTTTCGCCGTTTTCGTGATTATATAAATGTTGATGTCTTCAATATTGTTAGAGTTAAAGTACTCAAACCGTTTTTACTGTAAAGCTTACGTTGAACGTGATGGTGTTCATAAAATATTGGGGACATAAGGAGTTTTAGGTTTCCGATCTTTTCAAGGGGGTTTTGATAAAGAAGACTGATTACAGTAACCAGATATTATTGAATATTATAAATTTTCTGCTAACAGAACAAAACAATAATTGATTTTCTTTACTTTTGTCGCGGTGTCATGGCACCACGAATGTTCATGACTCTACTTACACTAAATACGTATTATTTGTTATAAATTTTGGAAATATAAGAAACGTCTTGTTTACCAGCCGTAACGACCGCGTCACTATACCAGAATTCATCATCTCGTAATCACGGAAGAGTTCCATTTTTCTCGATATTTCGTGCAAAATACCCAGCATAAATTTGGTTATTATTTCCCGATTTTGAGGCGTCATTAGTGTTGGAAATGTTTCCTTCAGGTATTGGAGCAAATGATTTCCAAAATTCTAGGAAAAAATGGCAGAAAAAAATGAATGTTCAGCCTAAAATATTGGCACTGTTTAGAAATTAATTTTTAATATACTTGTATTCAGGATTTTTTTTTGTATAGTTTAAAGGCAAACGAAACTTCAAAATTAGGCATATAAGAAGAATTTCAAGAAATAACTTTGAATAAGCAAATGATAATCAGTATAGAGTAATGCCCAATTGGAAATATCTGATCAAATGTAAACAGCTACTCTCGAAAATTTTGTTTTCCTATGAATATTAAAATAGTTAAACAGTTCCAACATACAGACATATCTTGTTTATTGAGGTGCATATCTTTATGTACCATAGCAATGTAACTAATTAGCCGATCCAATTGTTTTGGTTTATTGTGGAAGTCTAATAAGAGGTATCCCATGGCTTCCATAATAATTTGAAATTTTGCAGTGGTCCGGGGATCAAGATTAAGTGGGCTGTTTTGCTCCATTGTAAAAAATTTGATGTATTGCGGATACGTCTCAAGGAAGCTGAAATCTTATTTCTTAAACTTGTTACATGAAATTACATTAGATTATTATTATTTTACTAGACTGTAAAGCAGTGTAGTCAGCAACGAAAGATTATATCTTTATGTACATACAATTATTAAGTTGAGTCATAAGTAATCCCCAGCTGTAACTTTGTGTTATTATCAGAACCTAGTTTTATGAAATGTAAAACTTAGCTCTTGATGTTGTGCTATTGACACGGAATGACAAATTGTGGGTATGGACAGAAGAATACAGACTAAACGTTGCCTCGCTAAAAACATGCACCATGCAACATGCAACATACTGTCAACAGCGTATAATGCATTTAAACACGTGAAAGCTAGAAAGGTTCAATACTGTGCATTACACTAGTTACTCACTCTATACTACATGTTACTCAATCTCAAGTTCACTAATTCGTTCCAACTCTTTTATTCACTCATTCACTCCCTATTAGTGACTTATCCTGAAGCATCAAGGTATATAATTAATATTTTGGAGAGTTACTGTGCCCATAAACTCTAGAGAGAAGTTAATATACTCTTTTTAAATTTTAAGTTATTTATGACTCAACGGAATACATTAGCACTAATTGCCTGGAATGCAGTGGTTAGTTTGCAAATTAATTAAAATATTGTACACACTTAGTATAGAATGAAGTCCCATGAAGATGGGGATTCTTCTCTATTCCTGACCATATATCCTTTATTATTGTCTGTTCTTTGGGTGATAGCTTAACATAATTTTCTGGACCAGTTTTCTCATAAACACTTTGGTTTATGCCCATTATTTTAGTATTTATTGTTATAAACTAGTAATGTGAATAATAACCTTTTGCATGAAGATGTTTAAATATGTTCATAGAATTGTCAGAACATTCATGCATCGAAAAAAATAATTGAGGTATATAGCGTGAAATTAGCAGTATTTATATTTAAAAAAAAGAATCTTTACAGGGAATATGTATGAAAGTTGGTAAGTAAAACACAAATCTCTGTACAAAGGAGAAAATGAATTTTACTTTTATCCAGGTATATAAGCATGTACAAATATATAAAGTCATAAACATGTTCCATACTTTCTATTTTAAGCCGAAACAGTTATGGTACCAGGTGCATAGATTTTTACTTGGCGATCCATTAACTTGTATAAATACATAGCCTTCTCTGGCCAATGATATTCTCTCCTAATAGAATTAACTGTCCAATTAATTGTCATGGTCCCAGATGCATCATTCGAATGACCAGTTTTTAGAGGCTTAACTACAATGACCATGTGGGCCATATGTTTCAGACTGCTTACTAACATGTTAGGAATGCAACTTTGGAACTCATCTTCGTAAGCATGAATTAAAATGCAAAGCTGTAGTGTATGCTGAGTTTCGGCAAGGGATCTTAAATATCTCACGTATAACATGGAATCGGTCAGACTAAAGCCCAAGTCAAATAAGTGACTCAAGTCGTCGATCACAATCACCACAGACTCACTGTGCTTTCTAGTTTCATAATATTTATCCCTCACAGCCATAAATAGATTATAAATTAAATCAGCATTAATATTTGATGCTGATTCAACAAGAATTGTATTTAATTTCTCTGTTCCATCCTTACGTACACATTCGACATCTAATGCTGCTGTCGTCACGGACTCAACAACACTTACTTTCCCTTTCTCTTTTAACGCTGCAAGATTGTACCCTAGTTTCATACCAATGTTGTGATAATGGTTAAACGTATTGTGAAATAGTACAAAGCAAATTCCATGATTTTCCTTTAACGCATTAAAAACGATCGAGTTTAAAACAAAATTTGCATTGCTACAATGCCGTTCTTCGATCACAATCATTTTTCCACTCATATTTACTTTGTCGATACCAAGAATATTGGTCACGGACTCCATTGTATCCACTAGTGTATGTATTTATGAATGTGGTACTTTCGCTTAGCGTAAGGGCGCCCAATTCTGATCTGTCACCTCTGGTACGCCGAATAGAGGTTATCATAACCAAACAAAACTAAACTCTTGTTACATAGTACTCATCTTCAATTTCATGCTCCTCTGTTCATATACTCACTACTATATCATATAACCGCAGAAGAAAATAAAGAAACAAATCTTCTAAATAATATTGGTATTTATATATAAATGTAGTGTTTACAAGTTGCTTGCGAAACCGATTTCAGTAAGTTTTCCGTTCGGCCGATACAGACTCACAGAGCCTGAGCTGGCCTAGCACAGCCTAGCAGTGATACCGAGTATAAACGGAAAGATAACTTTGTCACCAAGAAGAGTCGTGTTTTCATAATAGCCGGAAAGACGCGCTTATACTCCCGTTCCTACATCACTTTCTAAAATATGTGGAGGTTTCTTTTAATGGGTAAACATAAAGAATAAAAAGTATGTATGTAATCTCTGGTAATCTCAGCTCGTACTCACTTGTATGTACTCACCCGTACTCTTATACTCGGTGAGTATTGAGATTACCAGAGATTACGAACAGTAAGATGACGATAGATGACCATGGTCAAAAGATGCACAGTTTTAGGCGGGTCACAAAACAGTACAGGCGCAATTTGCAGTACAGGCGTAAGTTTTATTTTGTTTTATAGAAGTCGCTATGCAAAGTGGTGTTTTACAATGTTTGCTTTGATATTATATGAATACAAAGGGGGTAAACGACTCTAGAACTTCTGAACATTGAAATTATTTTCCTTAAAATGTATCTTACCATCGCAAAATTAACGTGCAATGTTTCGTGAACGGGAGGAATCTGTAAGGGCCCGAATTTTGAAGGCAGTGCGGCTCCTTTCGCTGTGCGACGATCCCGATCGTCTCCGATTACAGCGCTTGCATTTTAATCGGATCACACACGAATTAATTAGTCAGCGCGGCATAATTCAACTCACGAAAAACCAATATCGTAGTAATAGGACGATAAATTAGTCTACGCGAAGTAGAATGGTCACTCGTACGCCTAAATGAAACGTTCTCCACATAATAGATGTAAGGAATGTTATTATTTTAAAGAGCGGATGCGCTGCATCGCATTGTTAGAATAATTACGGAGGAGAACCTCACGGTGCAAGGGTGGTCTGGCGAACAGCTAGTGTATAACATACAGCTGACATCCTGTACTTTTGTAAAGCCCGTTTTCAGAAAGTAGTAATGAAAAGTTTGAGAAGTCAAAAATCAAAGAGGCATTATATTCTTATGCAGGTTGTTTTTGTCGAAGTACAACCTTAACTGGTTGCTCGCCACCAGTCGCCATTAGAGGCCTGAAACAGAGAATCGACAACTGCCGAAAACTCTATTCCAACCATGGTTCCAACCAGTTCCAATAGACCGGCACGATTATCATTTCCGAGGCAACAAGATTTAAGTTAGTATCTCTGATTAGAAACACAAAGTTCCGTAGCCAAAAGTCGAGATTTTTTTTAGTTTACGAGATCTAAGGAGTTAAAATTTTGAAAATTACAGGTTAGGGCACCCGCCATTCGTGCTCACAGCACTGATTCTCGCTGACTGGCTGACTGTCGTACTTTTCACTGCACGGTAATCTCACTGACACGCAGTGACACACTATCGCACCCACATGCACAAACCTTTCTACCGCGCCCCGATCTATGCACCCGTGCATGTATATGCAGTACATATAATATATAATATATACTTATCCTGCATTAAGTTTATATTTCGTTACGTGGTTGATTGACTACGACGAACTGGAATTAAATGATACGTCGAACTTGCAAGAATCGAAATATTATCGTACATAGCATATACGCATATGCTTGCTTTACGAAAGTTCACATATACGTATGGTAACTTTATGAAGATTTGCATGCATGGGCTTGCTTTAGGAAGGTTCATACACACGAAAAATACGATCAAAGTCAGCGAGTATCAGTGCTGCGACCACGAATCGCAAGTGCCCTAACTTGTAATTTTCAAAACCTTAAGTCCTTATATCTCGAAAACTAACAAAAATCTCGACTTTTGGATAAGGAACTTTGTGTTTCTAATCAAGCATACTATTGGAATCAAGCGTTAAATCTTGTCGGCCCGGAAATGATAATCTCGCCAGTTACTGAGTAATCTAGGAATCTTGTTCAGAGTTCTGTTATTTTGCACACGTTAGAATCCTGAATCAGGGCTCTGGGGGAGATTGCGATATCCGTGGCGCCAAGATTTAACACTTGATTCTAATAGTGCTGTTGATTAGAAACAAGAAGTTCATGAGCCAAAAGTCGAGATTTTGCTTAGTTTACGAGGTATAAGGACTTCAAGTTTAGAAAATTGCGGTTTAGGGTGCCCGCCATTCGCGGTCCCGGCACTGATACTCGCTCACTTTGTTCGCATGTACATACTTGCACCGCACCGCACGCACGGTGACCTCATTGACACACAGATGCGCACACTACCGCACTCACTTGAACATATACTTTACACCGCGCCGCGCATACGCACTTATGCGTCTGTACATGTAGTATATGCAGTACTTATTCTGCATTACGTTTATACTTCGTTATGCGGTTGATTGATTACTGCAAATTGGAATTAAATGATACGTCGAATTTGCAAGAATTGATAAGTTACCACGACGCCAGTCAAGAGAAAACAGATAATGATTATAATAATGACAGTATATAATTACCATAAAAGTACTTTTAGAAAACTACCACTTCTTTAGAATTTTTGTTTGCCTTTCTCGATGAACTTTAAATAATTAGTATACTTGCTTTACAAAGATACGCACATGCATATGCTTGCTTTAGAGACAGTTGCATTCACACATACATGTTTTAGGAAGGTTTACATATACATATTCTTGCTTTAGGAAGATTCGCATACACGTGTACTTGCTTTAGAAAGGTTCATATATGCGCATGCTTGCTTTAGGAAGATTTGCATTTCACGTGTATGCTTGATTTAGAAAGAGTTGCATACACACATGCTGTACATACATGCATAAATACAGTGAAATGTGCAAACAAGAGTTGAACGTAGTCAGCGAGAATCAGTGCCGGGACCACGAATGGCGGGCGCCCTAACCCGTAATTTTCTAAACTTTAAGTCCTTATATCTCGTAAACTAAAAAAAGCTATTGGAATCAAGTGTTAAATCTAGGCGCCACGGAAATCGTAATCGTGCCGAGCTCTGGACTCATACGTGAACACGGAGTTAGCTGTGTCCCTGAACCTGGGTTTTGATTAGTGCCGCGATCAGCGAATCAGCAAGCGCGCCGTCAGTGGAGCTTCTCTGACATTCAAGACTATCTGCTGACCATTCATGACTGTTCTTGACACTTTATGACCATTGCGCTGGCTGGAGCGGCAACACCAGGCATGATCAAAACAGTATGACTTGGTCTCAATATATATTTAATAATTAACTAAGAGTTCCAGAAACTGTAAAGGAAGAGGATCAGGTTACTGTACATTATCTCATCTATTTCGAAGAAAAGAGGCACAACTGATGCCGCTTTTGAATTTGAATAATCTTAATTTGAGAAAAGTTCATTCAAATTTTCTAACCACTTATTAAGTCATTAAGTGTCCGCTTACTGTGGTAATAATTCGAAAATGACAGGTATATTGGGTGGTGGAATCGCAGGTTTGTCAGCTGCATTTTATGCGCTTGAAAATCCAGCACTTCTTCCTTTGGTTATACATGAGGCATCCAACCGTGTGGGTGGGTGGATACGTAGCATAAAATTGAAGGATGGGTGTATATTTGAGCAAGGTCCACGTACCATTAGACTGATAGGACCAAGCGGTAAAAACACTTTGGATCTTGCCGTGGAACTAGGACTATCGAAGAAAATTATTTCCATTAAACGGGGGGATCCTGTACAGAGCAACAGATTAATTTATGCACGCAACAAGCTATACTCCCTTCCCAACAACATTGAATACATTTTCAAAAAGCATGAGTTGCTAAATCATTCGTTATTAAGCCTAGCATGGAAAGATTTAACAACGCCAAAAGTTTCTCAAGAAGACGAAAGTATTTACAGTTTTGTGGAAAGGAGATTAGGACAGGAAGTAGCGGATAACGTAATCAGCGCGATGACTTGTGGAATATACGCTGGTGATGCGCGTGAAATAAGTGTCAAAAGTTTATTATTGCCGTTATTTGAAGCAGAGCAGAAATATGGTTCGATATTAAAAGGAACCTTGGTAAGACGATTCGTGTCCAAATCTGTGCAATCTTCGAAAGAAGAGGATGTTGTGAGAAAACGTAGTAGCGAAACTCGAAAAAAACAATCCAACAATAAACTGGATCAATTGGATATAGAAACTGCAGCAAAAAGCTGGGTTGCATGGGGCTTGGAAGGAGGACTAGAACAATTGCCCCTTTCGCTGGCTGATCGCTTAATTAAATGTGGCGTAAACATAGAAACGGAACACAAGTGCCAACGACTTACATTTAAGGACAACAGAGTAGAAGTGATTGTAAACGGACAACTCAGGGAATACTCTCGCATTATCTCTGCATTACCCGCGTTCCATTTGGCAAATTTAGTAGAGGGACAACATCCAGAATTAGCAAGAGAATTGAGGGGCATACCTACCGTTACAGTCGCTGTAGTTAACATACAGTTTCCTGCAAAAGTCTTACCTGTAGAAGGTTTTGGATTTCTTGTACCACCCAAGGAAGAACTTCCTATCCTGGGCGTATTGTTTGATTCGTGCATCTTTCCTCAAAACACAACGGTACTTATTCTTACGGTTTATATTTAAAGAAGATTTTAATATCGAACTTTTGTTTTCCTTTCTTCTTATTCTTTTCTTTCTTTTGCCAAAGAAAAATTACATACTCTAAATTCGCATTTATCCTTTACGAATTGAACATTCTATATTTGCTGGTAATAGAATTTAAAGATGTAAAAATTCAATTTCCAACGTAATAGATCGAAATAATTTACGCGCATCCGGTGCACTCCAAAGAACAAAGTGTCACACTCGTTAACATTCGATATTTACACTTTAAATGATCCCAGGTACTGACAGTAATGATGGGTGGAGCATGGTTCAATAAATATTTCGGCGAATGCTCTACGGACGAACATTTGGTAACCGTAGCAGTAAACCATACGAGACATATCTTGAACATTGATGAAAGTCCCACGAGATACGCTGTTTCCATTCTGAGGGATTGTATTCCACAGCACGTAGTAGGTCATGCGCAACGCCTAAATCGCATCCAAGATTATATTTCCGCCCATGGAATCCCTCTAAGTTTGTGTGGTTCGTCAACCAAAGGTGTAGGGCTCAACGACGTTATTCTGTCAGCAAAAGAGGCTGTTTCTAATATCTCCTTGCATGCATTATAATTTAGCTAAGTTGAAGTGAAGCTTTGTCAGGAAAACGTTGCAATATTTTATCCTCTCTACAATTTGGTAAATAAAAGTAATGACATTTGCACACGAGATGCACACAGGATGTATGTAACTACAGCCATCGAGCCAAAAAGAATATCTGTGGAACAAAAGGTATATGGTTTTAAGGCATGCTCAAAAAAAAAATAGTATACATGCTGCATCCTGCAAATCCCTTGGTAAATAAAACAGTAAGTGATAAAACGCTAGTATATTAAATCTCCTCACTGATTTTATATAACAATATATTTCAGGGAACCGTTATGATTAAACAAGTAGAACCTCCTATTGCAGTGTTGAAAGAATAAAACACTGTTGTCTCTATATTTCATTATTATATGTACATATACATAATAACATGAGAATATGAAATATTTCTAAAACTAGAGAGCAAAAATTTGATTTCTTTTCTACCATAGTTCTAAATAGTTATTATTTTCCTTTACACAGATAAATAAAACAAATAATGCGCCTTCAATATGGTCTCATCTCTACTGATATAGAGTACGATAGAAAAAAAATTATTTAAATTGAAACATGTTTTACAATTTTGAATCATTTTACTTACATAGACGTACACGTATGTGGGTGTGCTTAGGAAGGAGTAAATAAGTTATTAAGATGCAGCATGTGATTACGCGGCACAAACAATAGATAAATCATAATTGGTAGACTAGCAAAAGGCAAAATTCATTTCCAACAAAATTATTGCGCGATACCAGAAATATTTGAATTCGCTCAAATTGTGAACCGGCTCGCATTGACATAAGAATTGAATCCACTAGAGCATACTTCAACTAAATCATAACTAAAATCCTTCCGTAGGTACTCGCAACAAAAGAAACGAACAAAGCAAAAGAACAGTAACGCAAGCGGTTGAAAAGATCTACTGAAGAAATAAGTTGAAGTAGATGGACGATTGTTTATTATACACGCAGCACATGCTGAAATACTGACGCAACGCCAGATCAAGCTACTGACTAACAGTACCTGCATATTTAACTTCGTCAAATGCTTTTCTAGCTTTCTTTAATTCCTCGTTCATTGTGAGCAAATCCTTTACCCTGGCATACTTCCTTGGATCCTTCCTTACTGAAATAATTTGAATTTTGGTCAATTTCTTTGCTCCACCTTTTACCACTTGAATATACTCGTATAACAAAAGGATGTAGCAGAATGCCTTGCATTAACATTATAACGACTTAAACTTTATTTCCGCTAAAGATTAGTTTGCAAATTACCTAAAAATACAATATCCTCCACTTGCACACGACCAGTGCGACCAATTTCCATAGCTCTGTGTGTCATTTCTGTTATGAATTCAATGACTAGATCTTCTAACAAATCCACGCTTTCCGTGTAAGGATTTTGATCATCACCAAATCCGTACATCATGCACCGCAACTCCTTCGAGAACAGACGTTTTCTACCTCCCGGGAGAGTTCCTCCGATCGGGATTTCGGCTTCCTCGTCCTCAAACTGTAACGATTGCGGTCAAACATTTACTTCCTATTAAATGCTACGATTCACGACAACTAGAAATACTGAAAGGTTAAGTCTTGTCAACCCGTGTGCGTGTAATAATGGAGGTTAAAAAATATGAAATGTCATATATCATATATAGGCGAAAGCATGTAAAGGATCAAATGTTACCTGCTCAAAACCTTCTTCCGCTGCCATAATTTAATTAAATTAGATCAAATGTCTCGCGCTTCTAGCTGAGATAATTAATTGCGATGAATATCGTTTGGAACTGCTGGAGCAATGTTACTATATACTATATACATATATATCTATAGCAATCTATAGATACATGTATATATATATTTATATATTTACATATACTATATATTGCATATGATATATATAGATGGTATGAAAGCACATTCTTTCCTGCAATCGGTTGGACATGATAGAATCCAATCAAATCCAACTGAAGCCACTGAGCACCACTGAGGCCACTGAGGCTGATTCAGGCCGATTCAGGCTAATTGAAGCAGTTCGTAAAAATTCCCTGATCGTTAGTTGGTGTTGGTACTGTTTAGTACATACAAGCTGGTACCAGCTGATAACAGCACATCCGTTGAATGGTTGAACGCGGTTGAACGCGGTTGAACGCAGTGCAGTTTGAGTGGTTTGACTTGGACCAAATTGGACGGAACGTTTCAGGTTAATTGTAGCGCAATTAGGAAAACGACAAATAATTGAGATTTACACAGATACTTGATAAATATTTCAAACAATCATGCCTCCGGTGATTCCAGCGTTAAAATCGTGGAAAGAAACGAACCGCCTTCATAAAGAACAACGGAAAAAGTGGCGGGACGAAAGATTAATAAAGAAGTTCAAGAAGGAAGAGGAAGAGGAACAAGCAGCAAACGATGAAGAATCGACGAAAAAGAAAGCTAGGTTGGCCGATGAGCAACAGCAGCTACCGGAAAAGAGAATTTCGACGATCAGCATCGCAGTTCCAGGTTCGATTCTTGATAACGCCCAATCACCGGAGCTTCGTACGTACCTAGCAGGTCAGATAGCACGCGCAGGTTGTATCTACCAGATAGACGAAATCGTAGTGTTTGACGACAAAGGGGAGATAACAGAGAGTGAGAAGAAGAAAGTGAGAAAAGACGATGTGCTTGGAGAGAGGAGAATCGCTTGTTTACAGCTGGCCAGAATACTTCAGTATCTCGAGTGCCCGCAATACTTGAGGAAGTACTTCTTTCCGATTCATAAAGACCTTCAATATGCAGGAGTGTTGAACCCTCTGGACACTCCGCACCATTTGCGTCAGCAGGATGTCTCGCTCTATCGGGAAGGGGTGGTTACTAACAAACCGATCAAAACTGGTAAAGGTTCGCTGGTTAACGTTGGATTAATCAACGACATACACGTCGATAAGGTACTGACTGCTGGATTGAGAGTTACGGTTAAGATACCCCCTGATCAGAACAATCCAAAGAAACTAAAGGGTTTCGTTGTACCGCCAGATGTACCTAGATCCGACTGTGGTACGTATTGGGGGTATACTGTGAGAATGGCTAATAATCTTACGGAAGCACTGACTCAGTGTCCTTACAAAACTGGCTATGATCTGACAATCGGAACTTCGGATAAGGGAACGTCCGTCGACGACATTGAATTAGGGAGCTTAAATTATCATCACGCTTTGGTGCTATTTGGGGGATTGTCCGGATTAGAAGCTGCCCTTGAACTCGATCCCCATTTGAACGTAGACGATCCTACATTAGTTTTCCATAAATATTTGAATACGTGCCCGCTTCAGGGATCAAGGACTATCCGAACGGAAGAAGCTATTCTAGTTAGTTTGGCAGCATTGAGGACAAAAATGAATCCTAAAACTTCTCGGTCGCAAAGTTCTCAATCCGATGGTTTGGTTAATAATTGATCTTGTGACCAAAACTTGTGTCAAAGTGAGTAAAAGTATGGATTAAAGAAAAAGTTGCTCCCATTTATTTTATTCTCCGACAATCAATGCATACAACGTCGTAAAAATTGAACCAATAAAATATATTTCTGATACAACGTACACTTTTACTCTCAGCTAGTATTTAGCGCACAATTTACGGCGTCCCTCAAAGTCTTTATAACTTTTGCTTGATCCACAGCGCCTATAACCGCTGTACCAGACACGATCATATTTGCTCCAGCCTTGAAAAGTCAGATTTTGACATATTTTAATATCCAAATAAACATCATATTATTATAAACCTACCTTTGCACAGGCGTCGATAGTCGCTGGTCCGACGCCACCGTCTACCTCAATGTCCAATGCAGGATAATTATTTCTGAGCCAAGACACTTTTTCCATCATTGGCTCCATGAATTTTTGTCCACCAAAACCTGGCTCGACTGTCATAACGAGTACCATATCGGCTAAATCCACATAGTCCGCTACCACGTCTACTGGTGTTCCAGGTTTAAGAGCGACACCCACCTACTTGGAATTACAGAATCAGATATCAGATATCACATCTCAGATCTTAGATCTTTTTGCGGTCGTACAACGAGGCGCTAAGTCATTTGTAACGCGTACCTTCATCCCTGCTTCTTTTACCTTCCTACAAATCAATGGAACATCTTTCACGGGTTCAACGTGAAACGTGTATAGGTCGACTTTGGCATCAGCCATAGGTTCTATCCACTAGAGAAATTTTTATTACATCCTTGCTAGTTATTCCCTACATATATAGTAGTTTACTTTGTCCAGAGTCAAAATTAGTATCGATCAAATAAGAGATATTATTGAAACGAAAAAGAAGAAACGTACGCACCTGTTCTGGATTGGAGACCATCATGTGAGTTTCAAAAAAGGAATCCTTGATCTTAGTACGAAGGCATTTTACCAATGGATGACCGAATGTAAGGTTAGGAACAAAGTGTCCGTCCATAACGTCCAAATGTAAGTAATCAGCACCATTATTTATTAATCGTTGCGATTCTTCCGAAAGTTGAGACAAATCTGCATTCAAGATAGATGGGCCAATTTTTGCGGTTATAGTTTTTGCCATATTTTTGGATAGAAGTAAAATACAAAACTTCCAAACAACCACGTGTCATCACCAGCAATCACCAGTCATCCACAATCACCCCTATTACGTCGTACTCATACTTGTCGTACTTGTGTATGATACATACGTATTGTATGCATACATATATGTTTATGTACATGTGCATTCGTATTGTTGAAAGGTTGATAACGATTATTGCACGTTAAAAATTAATCTCTACGTATACCAGATATAGTACGAAAAAAAAATGCTTTTATTTATGTACGTACATATATACTTGTACAGAAAAATGTAGCGTTTGACAGTGGACATTAGATTAGGCTAATCGAGGATGGAATAAAGAGAGTATTCGGGATCGCTAACTGATAATTAATACTAGTAAAGAGTCAAAGTAAACGATCGTCGTCGAAGAAATAGATTTTCGAGCTTAAAACTCTGCTCACAATTTCGTACTATTATACATATCTCCAAAATATACGTTTGGCTTCGGGGTACGAGTACTAAATAAATAATTGTTTCGAGTCGGGGCGATACTCATTTCTAAGGATATCGCGGAATCGTTAGTAATTAAATATATTATTGAATTAACTTAAAACTTGCGATATAACAGTCGAAAGGTAAACATCTTTGGCACGTTGCCCGCCACTCGCCGCTAATCATAATAAGAGATTTTCCGTACATACGTTGAACGAAGAATAATGATTTTTATCATTCGCCGGCAATAATAAAATAAAGCGTAGTTAAGCGTGCTCTGGGGAGCTCTGGGGCACACGCCGACTCTCCTCGGGTATCTAATTTCTTTTCTATTTAATAGAATGGTTTGTACGAGTTTAGACTATATGTACGTAGGTATGCATGTATGTAGAATACCATTTGACGTTTAACTAACACCAAAGTATAGAGCGCAATGATGATTGTTTCGTAATTTATCCCGTTTCATCTCGCATGTCGAACGACGAACGGGATATCAAAATCGGGCGATGTAAGTAAGTACATAAGTTGGTCGTTTCCCGAGCAGCACTCAATTTACAGTCCTCCGGTCTACTTCGGTTCCAGGCTGCAAATAGAGGTAGTCTATTGCCAATGAATAATTCTCTTGTTTGCTAAATACATGGTTAAATTGTTGAACGTACGCTTAACGGATAGAGGAACGTGCCGACGACTTGTTGACGATGGCCATTATTTGCCTGGCAAATGTAACCTCCCATATCTTCCCAGAGAAGCTTCTCTATCAGAAGATCCCCGTTGTCTAGGACCCTGTGACGTGGATTCGTGGACATGCTCAGAGGGACATTGTAATTGTCCAACCAGGAGATTTGTGGCATTGGTTTGCCGCTTGCTCTGCAGGGTAACACGACAGCGGATCCTATGTTAGAAACTCTGGTGGGAGAGTACAAAGTAACCGTAGGCTCGCTTTCCGTGCTGCAATTCATGTTACCGTGTTCACCTGAGGATTGGTATTTTGTTAGCGATTGTTAGTTGTAATAGAGACGAGATGTTAAGAAATGTGCCGATAAGCGTAGCGATAAATGCAGCGCTAACGCCAATTGTTTGGACATAGATACCTGGGTGTCTATGTATGCATGTGTACATGTACATAATTGCCAATTGCCAAAACTTATTCCGTTGGCGTATCGAGTTGACAAAATTCTGAGGGTTTGGGGCGGGGGTTTAATTTGAATTGGAGTTTAAATAGGAGATACGAAAGTGCGATTGAATTAATAGTATGCCAATTGCAATAACATAACTGTTTGCGGTTACGGGGAGCAATAGCTAAGATATGTTTTATTCACCATTAACCATAAGCGCCGTGGGACTCGATATCTTCACTTCCCGCGCGGACACGGACGCGCAATAAATTAATCCTGCATCCTCCGGCGTAACGCATTCGATCACCAGTTTAGAGTCAATTCGAGCCACCCCTTTCCATTCATCGTCCGGATCGTAGAGATTGCGCGTGCTGGCCTTCACGTATTCGACGAGCTGCGGGCCGACGGCAAGACGGATGTTAGAAATTTCAAGTCAATTATTATATCGGCATAATCGAGAAACGATTCCAATCACCTTTTCGTTACTGCCGCTTCCTGTAAACCAAAAGATTTCCGGTGGCGGACTACCGGCAGCTTTGCACTCCAATTCCACTCTACTTCTGCAATTTTTATAGATATCGATACATCTCTTCTACAGATCTATGTGTGGTATGTACGTAATGTGAATGCAAAGAAGATGAAAATAGTTGCAGAATTGAGAATTGAGCAGTTGGAAATACGATACTCACCCCACGGTCGTCTGAATACCATTAACGGGATCCTGGGTAATCTTGGTCCAGGGTTGTACCGGCTAATAAAACATAACGGAAAATATTCGTCTCACAATTTCAAGTTTAACATCTCGACTTCCTTGATTTATCTCAACCAATTGCGGCCAAACAATTTTTTAGAATTCTCTGGGGGAAATGACACGCAAACTGTTTTGGATTGGCACCTACCTTCGACTGGTCTGGATCGCTGGATCGTGTCTCGTAATCCGAAAGTGGGGCTAGGAAATTATTCGGCTGACCTAACGTTTCTCTGTCTGCGCTTCTATCTTGTACAGCTTGGTCAGCAATGAATCGTGGTAGAAGCGGGAAAGGGTGCCCCGAAACTACATACGACACGGTGGCGATCCACACGAGATTCGTCAGCGTCGAGTACGATTGCATCTGGAAATGTACAAACTATTGTACACATATGACTCGAATCCACTGTGAGCCGTATTCTTGCTTTCTTTTTTCCGATCAAAGTTAGAAACGCGATTCAAGATACGTATTATGTATGTTTATATGTATCTAGCCGCACGACCTTCTTCGGAAAAAACACAACCGCTATTGAAATTTAAGCTTATGGAAATGTGTAGATAATTATTAATTGTAACTATCTACCGTAATCATTAATAACTTTGGCTTCTCTCATTTTTACTCCCATTCTTATCGGGATATTACGATTTGTTTTGTTTAACAATACTCACCGAGGCAATAATATCATGCTATTTTTACATCGTTCTCACATTACGTTCTTTCTGCGCTTGTTGGAATTAACGATACGTTTTCAAATCATCTCGATGCCCAAATTTAAAGAATGATGGAAATAATAGGGAATGAAGAATGAAATTACGGTTAGCGCAAAAGTTAATGTCACCATGTCACAATGCCTTCGTTAAATCACAGTTAAATGACACTGCGGTTGATTGCATCGAGTCGCATTGAACTAATTATCCATCCTCCCCCCTGACATTGTATGTATGTAGGTACATACTTTTTCAGAGAAAAAGAGAAACAGAGTCTTCCTAGGGGCGCTTAAAAACAAAAACGCGTCACACGGCTTGCCCGATAGAGTAAGGCATCGAAGTCGCCGAATTGGAGCCGTTTCCACTTGTTAAACGTTAGGTAGCGTCGCGTCGTTCAAGATTTGCATCGACGTCGATACGCATTGCAACGATGTTTTCACAAACGGGGCCTGAATGTGTGATCTAATGTCGTGGAACATTTCGCCGTTGCCGCGAGGAGTAAGTAAATTGCGCTTTCTACGATAACTTCCGGCTATTGAGTTTATCTACACGCCCCAACATACAGAAGGCTGGAATGTAAAGGAAATTCTAGCCTTCCCTTTGTTTCTGCACGTGCTTTGCTTTACCTTCGAATTTAATGAGAATTACTTTCGGGCCTATCAAATATTTGTATCGAATTCGTTCCGATATTTGTATCGAAAAGGTTCAATCGAAAAATCAAATTAGGAAACAATATAACGTTAATCGCCCGATAACCGCTACGTTGACACAGGCCCTCAACGTCGACGGTGGCCGCGTCGCGTAATGAGGAACAGCTCGTTGTCGTCGCGGTCGTCGTGCTATACCGGTCAGGATACGCAGGAGAGACTTTTCTGACAGATAAGAATCAGCATTGGTATTGTTTCAAGTTTTTCTTATCATTCCGTTTATTATGCGCAAAACCGTAGAAGCAATTGCCAAGTCATCCATGCGATTTTCACTAATGCTTGTAACAACTCCACTGTCGGAAGACTCGAATTCTGAGAAAGTTCCTAATTTAGGCTAACAATAAAAGAAACAAAAAATTTACTGGGCATACTTTAATAAGGAACGCCTAGATGTATGTATGTACATATGTATGTATACGATACGTCTTACCGGGCAGGAATGGGCTGCGCGCGACGACAGGAAGGTCCGTCACGACCGTACGAAATACGGATGCCAGCGATGCGTGAAATAAGCGGGATCGGTAGGTATGTATGTACTTACATACCTATCTCGTACGAATGCCGGCGACGTATGAAAATCGCGGTCTCAGTACCTCGTACTCGTACTCGTACGTGCGTATGTATGTATGCATGCATGTATGTGCATACGTGTGCTAGCGACGCGACGCGACGTATGAAACACGCGGGGTCCGTATCACGTAAGCATGCCGTCGTTGAGGGGTTAAAGGAATGTCTCTTTCTCAAATTGTCGATTGTCCGCATTCATAATAATATGTAATCTGCACTCTGGTAATCTTTTTCCGAACACGCTCTTGACGTACGGTCGTTTATTCGGCCGGAAGAAATGTAACGCAAAGGGAACGATGATGAAATGATGAAATGATGAAACGATCAAATGATAAAATGTCGAAAGGAGCTCAAGAATGTGGTGTCGTAAGTCTATTTCGATGAAACATGGAGAAATATTCGAAACACGGCGCGATAGTAAAGAAAGAGTAAGTATATTTATAATTAGACGTAGAGAAAACAAAATGCAACTTACGATGCTGTTTAGCGGTCCGAAGAAGAATTTTTCGAAAGATTCGATTAAAGCCACGGCCCGACGGCGTTATGCTCGAGAGCAAATGCGCACGTCGAATGTAGCGAGTTAAAAGTAGCGTAAGCTACTTTTACTCCCGTGATATTGAGTAGCTTATCTTTCCTTAATGGCATGACTAACTTTTCAATAGTTCGACCATGGCAAATCAAACGTTTATTTTTATAAGCCAATTGCGGGAAGAGAGGGTTTGTTATAACTTATCTGGAAAACGAATTGCGTAAGCAACGGAAATCGCGCGCTATTATATAAATCAGGGCGACAAGGTATAACCGTGTAACTGTATTATCAGAAATGACACTCCTATCCGAAAGGTTTGAAAGTATGCGTGTAATTATATCGGAGAATGTCTCTTAAAGAAAATAAAGTGAAACAATTTGTTTAATTTCATTTTTGATGGTCGCCAAATAGATTCGACACTCAAAATTTCCCTTTCGATTATTCACAAACGATTGACGAGGCGAACCAATCGGGATGGCGGAGCGTATTTATATTTACCTACTTGCCGTGACAGTGGAACGAGGTGATACGAGTAACATTAAAGAATGACCCAACAACCAGGAGAGTTTCAATTGTATAGCATAGCATAGCCTACCCAATCTGGGGATCCAACTGTTTGAAAGATTCCACAATTTGTAGGTACTCGAGAAAAGTGAAAGTACCGGTATTCAAAGCGCGAGTAATGTGTACATATATACCTACATACATACGTGTATAGCCCAATTCGACCAAAGGTCGAATACGATGCCGAAATTTCCTACAATTCACTCTGCTCGCCAAGCGCTATTTCCACGCGATCGCGTCTGAAGCAAGGTTTTTATAAGGCCCTCTCGGTTGATCTTACCTTCGCTCGGCTTTCCGTCATGACGGACAAGAATTATCGCGGTTGGATAAATCGCCGGATGCGAGGAAAAAGAAAGAATTTTCGAAAAAAGTACTGCGCGAGAGAAAGACGTCTTCTTCGAGCACATATTACGGGAGGAGTACGCGGAACGAATGATGCAACTTCTTATACGGTCTCGCGCCCTCTCTCCGCGATGCCCTAAGGGGCTTAAAACTTGAAACTGATCTTAAATCGGGGTATACTGTTATATGTATATGTATGTAGATAGATACTATCGCCGAATCATGGAAATGATAGATAACGGGGGAAAAGGAAAGAATGATTATTGGTTAATAGTAAATAGAGGTGAGAAATGTGCTGCTCGGAACGCTCTTGCACGCTGTTTTACCGAGGATCTTTTTTACCAAATATATCGTGCAACGTTTCTTACCGCGTGAAATACGAATCGGGGAAGGAAAACAGACATAGAAATTGTTGTTAAATTTACAAACGTTGGAATTTACGTACAATGTTATAATACCCGTTATACTGTACGTATCGGGTATCGGATATAACCAGCGCGATAAAGAACTGTCAATTAATTCAAGTTGTTTTTAAGCAATTGCAAAACTTCGCCCGCTTTTTTCTTTCTTTCTTTTTCTTGCAATTGTAATCCAGTCACCGATAAGAAAACTCACCTTTCGTTCTGTCTCTTCCCTCGGATACACCTCCTCTCTTCTCGAAAAATGAAGCGTGCCGTTTTCACCTAGTGGGTCTTCTTCGCGCTATTATTTCGAGAGTTTTCGCAGCGGTGAATAAAAATACTGACTGAGCAACGGGGAACGGTTATTGCCACATTTATATATTTTGAATGTGGCGAGAGGCGCCCTCGCTTATTCCCGATTGGACGACAGGGTTTAGGGGAGTAGGGGAATAAAAAGCACACCAAACAATTGAATTCATTATCCGTGTGTCTCGTTTGTGCACGCGCAATAGTCGTACCCAATTTACTTCCACCCTCATCTATGCCCCATCGATCGATTTTTACTTGGAACAAACCGCCACGATAATTAGTTTTTATTGAAACTGATATCATACCAGGAAGGAGACGACGCCAATTACCCCCAACAACGCATTTCTTCGCCCTATCGAAATTCAACGGGGACCTAAATCAACCTGGAAGATGAAACTTTACCGCCCACACTTGGATAATTCGATAGCAAGGTGATTTTGTTTTAGTTATCGCGTAGGGGAGAAGGTAAGGGTCCCGCGAGGGTGCTACTGTTCATTTCGTTTGATCTTCGGGGAAAAGTGAAATTAAACGGCACAAAGTTTATCGATACCTGCGCGTAATTACTTTCAACTTCGACACGAGTCTCTGACAAATATGTATCCGTACGAGTATTCGTACAATTAGAAACCTCGACTGGCCTGGCTATGACACGTTGGCGTCGCGACGCATGGCCGTGTCTCTCCCTTATTCACCATGATCGAAGACAATATTAATCGGTTGGCCGGGTCGGTTGCTATGCGGGGTGCGTGGTAAGGAGATGAATTTCACCTAGCCCCTCATTACCCCCTCGTTACCCCGTGAGGTCCAAGGCCCCGGAGGAACCCGCCCTGGCGACCGTCGGTTAGGTGACGCCGTGTCTCGATATACCGAGCGAGGAATCCAAAAAGGGCCGGGAATAGGGAGACCCCGAAGGAATCTGTCACCTAGCCCTGTATTCCCTGGGGCCCCGTGTGGCAATTCCTTGGGCCCAAAATCCTGACCAATTCTGCCCAAGCCAGCCAAGGACGTAAGAGATTCGTGGAACGATGAGGGGAAGAGGGAGAGGGAGAGAGGATCCGACGTTGCGCTCAAAGTTTCCGGCAATGCGCGCGCGTCCTTATCTCCCCAGACGTCGTAATATCGTAATATCTTAATTTCATATAATTGTCAGCACGGATGTGCGCGTTATTAAAAATTTTCCGCGCATACCGACATCATACCGACGCGACAGCACCCACCCCATCCTCCAAATCGCGAAAGACACCACGACGCGACGCTCGTCTGCAGTTTTCGATGGATAACGAAAAATTGCCATACACATACATTACATACATTTTGTTTCGTGTATCGCGTGGCCCTGAGTGGCCCCGACAAGATGGCCGCTTTACGCAGAGACTCTCGGTTAATCCTATCGCCTCGCATCTCCCTGTACTATTCGCAACCATGTGAAATGAGAGTTTCTACGAATCAACAAAGAAAGATTATGCGAATCATCAGCTAAGAAGAATTGCACGCGAGCTACGGAAAGTATGCATACATACATATACATATGCAAGTATTTACGGGGGTTAGAGAAAGGACCAACTTGCAACCGCGAAAGTATCGCAGCCAATTATTTTTTCTTATTTTCTTTCTTTCGTCGCGTTCAATTCCCAGCTACGTATTATAGGAAAAATTATCGAACGTAAAGAAGCGGAAGGTGTACGTATGCATCTACCTACATATTTTATATATGTGGGTCGGAAACGATGGAACTCGTGTGTAGGTATGTACATACGATAGGTTCCGATAAAGATTTCCTTGGATGCGAAATACGCCGTAATTCGCTTCATCGCGACTTTATTCAATTTTCATCCATCAGGCCTGATTGCCAACTGTGATAACGTGTTAGCACAAATTACAATCAGGGGATGTTTTATTGCGAAGAATGGCAATCGGAACGCAGTTGCATCGTTTCAACGACATATTTAGCATTTTACTGTTTTTTATATACCTGATTCGTCCACCGAGTGATCTACGGACGAAAATGTTTCATAAAAAAAAACAGATAACTTGCAAGACACGACTTTGCTCTTTATGTTTCACATCAAACGGTCGTGCTCGATGATAATATTTAAGCATAGGTAAACGCCTATGTTTTATATTTTATTATTGACATCAGCAATAATATGTAGTTTAGATTTAGAAAAACATTCTTTATTAATTTGGCGACCCATAATTCGTCTTATGCGTGAAACTAACAAGAAAAAAATTAACGCTTCTCCAAAGTTTTTATAGTTTCAACAGCATTCAACAAAGCAGCAGTCATAGTTAATTTGTCGTGTAAATCATTCATCTTCACCCCTACCTCAATTGCGCTCCTTTGGATCTCTTGTACATTCTGGAAAGTTAAGAAAATGCACTTACTTTACTCGCTCTTTTGGCGCAAAAAATTCAGAGCCCTTTCAGCGTTGATCCGTCGAAACGCATATGTTTCTAAATAGAGTGGTAATTATATGAACCGATAAGCGTGCCTCGATCAATTAATTGTAAGCAAAAAAAAATGAAATTTCAAGGCCTGGTCTCGCTGGTGCAGTCGACTGCAGCAGTCACTGCCGTGATAATGCGTAATCACAAATTGCAATTAGGTGATGTGTTATCGGCAACAATGGCACTCGGAACGCAGCTCCATCGCTGTTACGACATATTTAGTATTTTACTATTTTCATATAATTCGTGCACCGAATGACATACGACGCACATTCTTTCGTAAAAAAAAAAAGTGATAACTTCCAAGACACGACTTTCCGTCGTGATGTTTCGCATCAAGCGGTCGTGCTCGATGATAATAACGTAAGCATGCACGCCTATGCTCTGTATCTTATTATTGTTATCAGCGATGATATGTAATATCAAATTTAGAAAAATATTCTTTATTATCTGATGATACATAATTCGTCTCGTGTGTGAAACTTACAGGAAAAAAATTAACGCCTCTCAAAAGTTTTTTTAGTTTCGAGAGCATGCAATATTATCGCCTCCGTCATAGATAGTTTGCCGTTTAACTCATGCATCTTCTCCTCTAGCTCTCTTACACTCCTTTGGATCTCTTGCAAATTCTAGAAAGTTAAGAAAACACACTTACTTTACTCGATCTTTTTGTGCAAAAAATTTAGAGCCCCGTCAGTGTTGATTCGTCAAAACGCATTAGTTTCCAAATAAAGTGGTCATTATATGAAGCAGGAAGCGTGGCTCGATTAATTGTAGGAACAAAAAAAACAGAAAAGTTTCCCGCTAAATCTTTCATGCAAGAAAATACGCGCCTACACTGGGCGGACAGAACGTAACCTAACCATTCTTATATTCTTGTAAAGCAGCATCGGATTGCCCTCGCGGTATACGAAAGGAGACTCGGAAGACGATTCCGAAGATGTCAAATCGGGCAGCAGATCCATTACCCGCAAATGTCAAATACGTATATTGCAACGTTTACGAGCTTTACGATCCTACGCAATTTGCGCTCCCTTAGCAAATACCACGGAACTTACCAAAATCGAGTTTCTCGTACATACACGATTGCCAATAGCTTTACGAGTTTAATTTGAATCATGTTGAATCCAGACCAATAGAATCAGATTGAATGGGAATTTCTATTAGCCATTCTATATGAGAGGTAAGTTCACATCAAAATGTTCATAGTACTGCAATAATGGCTTGACGTGAGCCATTACTAATCACAACGTATTTTTAGCGAGTTTCTTCAAATGCAATTTGTCTTATTCGATCATAAATTTATACAAGATGTATTTTCCCGTACGCCGTTCACTTAAGGTTGCATTGAGAATTCAGCCATAATTGCCCCTAACAGCTTTTACGGATAAGATCGAAAAACGCCAGATGAACCAAAGTTTGTCAGACCTTCTACCACGGGAGTTTCCTTTCCGCATATAATTCTTCATACGTCCAATCAGATTCAGTCAGAGAGTTGATGGTAGAGATAGGTACAGACTAGAGTCCTGAATACTCAGAGAAACGACACCTCTACCTCCACCTAGACCTCTAACCCTCCACCGTGGTTCCTATAGAGCCCACAGCCAGCCGCAGCTGATCGGTTGTGAAGAAACTAACCTCTGAAATGTCGTCTACCACACGCGGGGTAAGAAGCAAGAGTAGACGGAGTAGGCGTAACAAGTGAAAAGTAAGTGTAAAATAAAGCTAAAATAAAGGCGTAAGCAAAATACATTATTTTTATTTCTTAGTCCACATGGAATCACCCGCGGGCCCGTTGGCTTCGATTTTGATTGGTGGCGCGGTCAACCAATGGGCAAGCGTGCCCTCAATGTCACTTTTCTCACTATTTAAACCTCTATTGTAAATGATAGTAGGATACTCCGTTCGACGAGAGAATAGGAGTGCGCAGAAACGGAAACTGGTTTCCCAGAGAAGAGAGAGAGAGAGATAGATGGCGAACCGTGCGATAATCTCTCAAATTGCTCGCAGTCGTATGCGCGATATACTCCTATTCTCTCGGCGAACGGAGATTGCGAGAACAGAGTAGGGTGGTAGAGACTGGTAGAGCATGATAGAGCCCAGTAGAGACGTCCGAGCATGTGTGTTAATCTGAGTACTCGGTAGTTGTCGGTAGTTGTCGGTAGTCCAGTAACAAGTAAGCTGAAGTAAGCGTAGCAAAGCGTAGTCGTTCGTGGAGTGCGTGCGTGCGTGAGTTTGATGGGTTACCTTTTATGGTGATTCCGCGGGACAAGAAAACATTAGCCAAACTTGTAATGTTCTAATAGCAAATTCAGAAAAAGGATTTCTCCTTGAAAAAAAAGAAGTAAGTAATGCTGCAGCTCTTTATTGAAACCTTTTTTCCCCGTTTAGTTTGTCGCGTTTTAATCGGTTGCGCCGAAACTGATAGCATTTTGTAAATATAAAGATGACGGCATCGCCGTGCGAATGGGTAAATGAGACAAATTGTATCCTGGAATCCTCACGATTCACGGCTGCAAATCGTATTTGGGGCACGATGAAAATGTGACTAAAGCGATGGTGATTTCCGTCATTTCCATTGACGCGAAATTATTAATCGAGACGTGGAAAGGAGCGTGGGTGATCTCGCTTTAGCCGCACCTCTGCTGCATTTTCTATCGCTTGCACCGTGACGCGCTTCATACACATTATTCTTCGAACATTACTCATTTTCCGGCACGATTATCATTTCCGAGGCGACAAGATTTAACACTTGATTTTGTTAGTTTTTTTTATTAAAAACACAAAGTTCCTGTGCGAAAAGTTGAGATTTTTGTTATTTTTCGAGATATAAGGACTTAAAGTTTTGAAAATTTCAAGTTAGGGCGCCCGCCATTCGTGGTCACGGCACTGATACTCGCTGACTTTGATCGTACTTTTTTCCGCACGGTAACCTCACTATACGGCGTATTACACTTACCACGCAAACGCACAAACACTCTACGCACCCGCCTGCTTGCACAATTTCTCTCCTAAACGTACAATTTCTCTTTTGTATCATGTATACTATATTATTTTTGTATAACTATGTCAACTATGTTACGCGGCCACACGATTGCTGCGAACTGAAAAGATTCAAGACGCGGGAAGCTACCACAACTCTAGTCAAAAGAAAACAATTTCCCATTTTAATAATGTTAATGTATATTTACTATAAAAATACTTTCTTAAAACTACTATATTTAAAACTTTTAACATAATCTTTTTTTAGAACTTTTCATAGTTTTCATAGGGAGGAAAAGAAATTTGAAAAAAAAAGCTTCAAAATAGATTTCGGTAATACTCTTAAACATGGCAGTTTTTCTTAAAAAGCATTTTTATATTTACGATATACAGGTAATTCTAGTATAACGGGGTATTTAAACAACGCGATTTCAATATAATATAGTCTTGACATTTTTAAATGTACTAAGCATATGGGTATGTAAACCTTCCTAGAGCAATTATACGCATATGCAAGTCTTTCTAAAGCAAGCATACATGTATGTGCACTTTCCTAAAGCAAGCATAAATGTATGCAAATCTTCACAAAGTAACCATACTTGTATGTTAACTTTCCTAAAGCAAGCATATGTGTATGTGAACCTTCCTAAAGCAAGCATATGTGTATGTGAACCTTCCTAAAGCAAGTATACACATATGCAAGTCTTTCTAAAGCAAGCATACATGTATGTGCACTTTCCTAAAGCAAGCATAAATGTATGCAAATCTTCATAAAGTAACCATACATGTATGTAAATCTTCCTAAAGCAAGCATACACATATGCAAGCGTTCCTTAAGCAAGCATACGTGTATGCGAACCTTCCTAAAGCGAGCACATGCATGTACAAGTTTTCGTAAAGCAACCATACGCATATGTGAACCTTCCTGAAGCAAGTATACGCATATGCAAGTCTTTCTAAAGCAAGCATATGCGTATGTGAATCTTCCCAAAGCGATCATACGCATATGTATATCTTGCCCAGAAGCAAAAACTTTAAAATTAGTTATGAATAAATTAGATAACTGCAGAAATTATATTTAAAAAAAATATAGTGTAATAGGAAAATTGAGTATAGAACTGAGATTGTTACTAAGATTGATATTGTTTGTGGCCCTGAAAAGGGCCGTTTAAATCAAGTCCAGAATTGTATCATGTTACGATGGATTCATGATTGTGATGGACGCGTATAGGGACGAAAATTTAGTGTCACCATCGTCCTATCGAACAACAGATAAAAGTATGCACGATCACGTCTCTGCCTTCCATAGACCGAATCATTTAAATATTTAAATCGCGCAGACACTTGATAGCGCCGATGGTGAGTGTAATTTTGTTTCAATGTGAATTGAAGTGTCGAATGTAAAAGGCACTCCGACACTCCATTTACATACGCGAAATTGACAATAATCATACGATTGTGATCAGTAAAATTAGGGTCCCAAAACATGCTTCTTATAAATTTGGGCCAAGTATTTGCGTAGCCAATGATGTCCTGAATTAATAACCACGGGTTATTATGAATTTGGGCAACGGTATATCCACCAGCCATCTCCTTGTTTTAAATTCTCGATCTATTAGAATTCAGAGTATATACTTTTAAAAACGACCAATCAGATGAAAGCAGTAATTATATGCCGGAACGTGTGGGTTCAATTCAATGACCCAAAATACTATAAATAGTCAAAATAAAGAATAAGGAAATTAAATATCGTCAATTAATTATTAATTATTAATTATGCTAAAACTATTGAGTATGGTACTTTTCTGAAAGTATTTTTATGGTAATTATATATTCATATAATTTTTTCTCTTGACTAGCGTCGTGGTAACTTTTCGATTCTTGCAAGTTCGACGTATTATTGAATTCCAGTTCGTCGTAGTCAATCAAGCACGTAACGAAATATAAACTTAATACAGAATAAGTATATACTATATACTATATATACTGCATATACATGCACGGGTGCATATATCGGGTCGCGGTAGTCAGTATTTGTGCATGTGGTTGCGGTAGTGTGTGTACCTGCGTGTCAGTGAGGCTACCGTGCGGTGAAAAGTACGAACAAAGTCAGCGAGAATCAGTGCCGTGACCACGAATGGCGGGTACCCAAACCTGTCATTTTCGGAACTTTAAGTCCTTATATCTCGTAAACTAACAAAAATCTCGACTTTTGGCTAAGGAACTTTGTGTTTCTAATCAAACATACTATCGGAATCAAGCGTTAAATCTTGTCGCCTCGGAAATGATAATCTCCCCCATTTTCCCATTCGCGGAACTGGACACGTTTAGCGTGAATTAAATCAGTCGAGATTGTGTACAAAATAGGAGAATTGTGGGATATTTTCAAAAGGTGATCATGATTCTCATTAATATGTAAATTACCAACCGTTATTAATATTTCGTATTATATTAGTGTAATAATCATTCGAATGTGTCTGGTGAAAATGGTTTACAAATCAATGAATTTGTTGGGTATAAACTTATGTCCAAAGAAGATTGGTGGGAATGATGCGATGCGTTGAGTCAGTGATTTAAGAATAGAACCCATCTCAAACTTGGTGCCATATTTATAAATGAAGCTAGTTTGCCCCAATTTTCAAAGTGAATACCAGTATAAAAATGCACTTTAAAATATAATTTCTTGATTATGACATTCTGTTGGCCATAATGCATAACATTGTGTTTGAACGTACACGTCCGAGCTCATCAATCAAATGGTTTTGACAAAAGATAAGAATAGGCACCAAGAAAGTGTAATTTAAGAATTGGATGATTCGCTGGTCAGAATAACATTACTACCCACCACCTGTCTCTCAATCTCATGAATATATCGCAGATTATCAGATCCGGTTTAACTCTATTCTTATCCATTAGGGCGATAAGAAAGTCATTTATATCTTGCCAGTAATGTTTCACACATAAGGGTATCCATATATTTCATCTTAATCTCCTTTCTTGTTCCTTTTTACCAGAAATATATTTTAGATTGGAAAACATACGCCCAACGTTATTTTAAATAAAAAATAAAGAACTGAATCTAAATTTCTTCTTTCGGTAGAATGTCTGGCAGCTTCAGATGGATCGTAGCGATATTAACAGTGGCGACGCTGGCCAAGGGAAATTTTCCACCACCAGAGAGACTGACCGGCATGAATCCTTGCATTAGCAAGCAAACATGCCACGAATGCATACAAACCCCGCACTGTGCATGGTGCGCTGCTCCAGTGAGTTGAATTTTTCCAGATAGGGAGAACAATAATGAATATTGTACATTTAAAGAATGTGCTTTACATTACTCATTGTTACACAGGTCTTTCCTATTTATTTCCAATAACATTATACGTCATCACAGAATGTTATCTCTCCTTGTTTATTCTAGAAATTTTCTGAAAAACGGTGCTTCCTGCCAAATATAAACACCAAAATATTTGCCACATGTCCAGCAGAATATACATGGAATCCGGACAATGTTTTCAGTATGATAAGACACCGCAATTTAACGAAAGGTGGATATTCGGTTGGTAGTTATGGTGGCTACGAGTACACATTCACGAATTCGAGTAGTTCAAGCTCGTCTACTTCGCATAGCGAAGGCAGTAGCAGTAGCAGTGGCAGCAGCAGCACTGGCAGAAGGCAAGAAGCTGTACAAATGTGGCCGCAAGAAGTGAATTTAAAACTTCGAATTAGTGAGCTTTTACTATACATTTCCAAGAAAATTAGATCAAAGTTGAAATTTGCAATTTTAGTTAATCTCACCACTTTCAGACGAAGCGTATAGGATGACTTTTGCCTATTCCCAAGCAGAGGATTATCCTGTGGACCTGTACTACCTTATGGATCTCAGTAAATCTATGGAAGACGACAAGAAAAAGTTATCAGACTTGGGTCAGCTTTTGGTAGAGAGTATGAGCAAAATTACAAGTAATTTCCGGTTAGGTTTCGGCAGTTTTGTCGATAAAGTTGTAATGCCATATGTCAATACCATGCCGAAATCGTAAGTCTCTGAAACAAGGCATATACCGTATGCAATTTGTTTATACAATTTAACAGATGTAACGATGATAGATTTATCCTCATGATTTGAATTATACCTTAGGCTCATTGAACCATGCGACGGATGTGCTGCCCCATACGGTTATAAGAACATTATGACACTGTCTCAAGATACAAGCCATTTTGCTGTACGCACGTGATAAGAGAGTTTTTTTTATAAGACTATTTGATTCCATCAGAGTGTCAAAAGCGTTTATTTATTTCATCTCTACAGGGTTTGGTACGAAATGCATCGGTGTCTGGCAATCTAGATGCACCGGAAGGTGGGTTTGATGCCATAATGCAAGCCATCGTTTGTAGACGACAGATTGGTTGGCGCGAGAAAGCCCGCAGACTTTTAGTATTCTCCACGGACGCCGGTTTTCATTATGCCGGTGACGGTAAACTCGGGGGTATCGTAAAACCAAACGACGGAAGATGTCACTTGGATATCACTGGACTGTACACGCACTCGTCCTTGCAAGATTACCCCAGTATCTCTCAGATCAATCTGAAGGTTAAGCAAAATGCTATTAACATCATATGGGCTGTCACGGAAGAACAAATCAATGTATACAAAAGATTGACCAAACATGTAGAGGGATCCTTTGCTGGAAAACTGTCTGAAGATTCTAGCAACGTAGTCGAGTTAATTCGTGAGCAGTACGATGCTATTTCCAGCTCCGTTGAAATGAAAGATACGGCCAGTAGCGCCGTTAAGGTGAAATACTTTTCCAACTGCCTTGGTACGGGACCCGCAATTGAGACTTCAAAATGCGACGGACTAAAAGTTGGGACCAAAGTTGAATTTATAGCTGAAATCGAAATTACGAGCTGTCCGGCAAACCGATCGGAATGGAAACAAAAATTCGACATTTACCCAGTAAGACTAAGGAAAAAAAATGTTTACATAGAAATGCAAAATAGAACAGAACGTATTATCATATTGCCGATGTATCCTATCTTTACAGGTTGGCATCAATGAGACTCTCACGGTGAATCTTGAAATGTTATGCGACTGTGAGTGCGAACGCGAGGGTGCCATGTACGAACCGAAATCTGCGGAATGCAACGGGGTTGGCACCCTCAAATGCGGTGTTTGCGAGTGTTACGACGGATTCTTTGGTAAGCGTTGCGAATGCAGCCCCCATCAAGAAATGACTGGATTTGATAAGCATTTTCAGTCGTGTAGACCCGAGAACACATCTCTCGTCGATTGCTCGGGAAGAGGAACCTGCGCTTGCGGGCAGTGCGAATGCGAGGAAAGGGAGAATCCGGAAGAAGTGAGTAACTTGAATTTGAAAGCCCCGTGTCTTTCAAACTTGCGAGTATTTTCTTAACGGAGCATTATACCTGACAGATAATCTCGGGCCACTTTTGCGAATGTGACAACTTCTCCTGCGATCGTGATCAAGGTCACTTATGCTCGAACCATGGGACTTGCGAGTGCGGCCAGTGCGTTTGCAATGCCGGATGGACCGGACAGTCTTGCAATTGTAGATCATCGAACGACACGTGTATCGCCCCGGGCACCACAAATGGAATATTATGCTCAGGACACGTAAGTGTGGCGTAAACAAATTTTACAAAACTTTAACATAATCTGCCAGCCTTGGAACTCATCTCGTTAATTTCCTCTTACTTTTCATTCTACCTTAATCCGACCGTCATCTCTCTTTGCCCAGGGTGACTGCGTTTGCGGTGAGTGTATTTGCCATGAAGACGGAAATACGAGGTATTCTGGCAAGCATTGTAACAAATGCCCCACGTGTCCCAGTCGGTGCGAGGAGTTAAAGAATTGCGTGCTGTGCCAGATGTATCACACCGGTAATTACAGTGACGAGGAGTGCGCGAGAAATTGCAAAGACTTCGTTCCTGAGGCAGTAGACACGGTTATACGCGACGTCGACAAAGACGAAGAGCCGTGCTTCGGTACAGACGAGGACGATTGTAAATATAACTTCGTTTACTACTACAATGAGACGAATTGCCTGAAAGTACGAGCGCAGAAGGAGAGAGAATGTCCTCCGCAAGTTTACATGTTGGGAATAGTATTAGGCGTAATAGCCGCCATTGTTTTAATCGGGCTTGCATTACTACTCCTATGGAAATTGTTGACGACGATACACGATAGGAGAGAGTTTGCACGTTTCGAAAAGGAAAGGATGATGGCAAAGTGGGATACGGTGAGTGGGAGTGAGCGTGAGAGTGAAATCACTTCTCATCTTGTGCTATCTTTCGCATTCTTCTAACAACACTTTTCTACTTCTAACAACAATCTTTACTTATACACAGGGTGAGAATCCGATCTACAAGCAAGCCACATCGACATTCAAGAATCCAACGTATGCAGGGAAATAAAGTTTCCAGTGGTAAGAATGAATCGACTATATAACAGAGAAACCTGACTGGTGGTATCGCGTTGCAGCGGGTTATGGATTTTAATCGACTTAAGCAGGTTAGTATTTAAAGCGACGAAAAGAAATTTTATCGTGCAGCGTATGAGAAGAGTTTTAGCACCATATGGGTATGTATAGGGTAGTTAACGTTATAACGAAAAATTATTTAATGGATTTTTATTGAATTATTTTGTTAATTATGATATTATAATACTGCCATATAACTTAGACTGCTATACATATGTATGTGTACAAACGTGTACAAGGAAATTAGGTTCGTATATGGATACAGTGTAAAAATTATAATGATAATCTCGTATGATACGCGAATACGTTGCGCGGGGAATATGATGACATAACGATTTAAGAGATTGCTATTTATCATGCTATTCGCCATACTATTCACTGCGACTCTAACGTCCAAGTGCCTTTCGTAATATTACGACAAGAATGTTTGTATTTTTTTTGCATTGTCTTTTTGACATGAATATTTATGAAGAATGTTAACGTTAATGAACAAAATTTACCGTTTTATTTATCCACGGGGAATTTTTGTATCCATGTCGCGCCAAATCCTTTTTTTTTAAACAAAGTATTTATCGAGATCTTCCACGTATCGGTGTATTTCTCTAAGAAAAAAAAACTAATAACGACAGTTACTTATATTTACAAGTCACGTTAACGCGTGATGCCCTCGAAGGGAGAATGCGATGTCTACTGTAGGATGTACGTATACTTTAGGATGCGATATCCAATCCCGTTTTGGTGTAGTTTGACTTTCCTTTCGCGGTCTCGCCACTTCCTCGTCAATTTTATAATGGATTGCTCGAAAGTGTCCGGTAAAAACTGTACAACTGCAATGGAATTATGACACATTTCCAAATACATATAAATTGTATCGTTATATCGGCACATGGGGCGCGTATGCCACGAATTTGCTTTAAAAGAAGCTGCAAAATATACACAAGATGAAAGTTAAATACCAGAAAATTAGTTGTTCGCCCCCGAATCTATCTAAACCAACGTACAGAATTTGCCAGCGAAATTAACACAACGCTTTTTTAATGTATCCTTTAATTTGTTTCGCATCATTCTATGTTCGTTACAACGGTTAGTGTAGAGTGTAGAATATCCGAAACGATCTGCTGTTTCATGAAGATTCTCAAATGGATGTTATCACACGCGTAAAGTGCCTACTGCACAGTGGTTCGGAAGTCAAAGAAAAGAAAAGGAATTCTGGGCATGAATGAATCTCATTGTCAACCACAAACCATCAACGCATGTCCGCGAGACTACAACTTTGTGCTTTTTTTTCCTTTATTTTTTTTCTCATCCCGATGTATATCTTGTTAATGGCTGTATAGATTTAAGGATCTCGTTGTAAAATGCATTTCCTGACATTGACGACACACACACATTTTCATCGCACCAAGTGTGCGCATTTATACCTAATAGAACTTTTTTAGCCTTGTTTTTCGCAAGAATTTACTACTACTTCTGTATGTATTCTGAGTGTGCTTGGTGCAAAATACGTATGTAACCGCCGCTGTTATTCGACGCGCAAGTCGGTTGTGCGGCTGACGCTGAATACAAGAACTTTGTGCAAATAGCTAATAAAGTGATAGGAAGTAACAATATCGATCATACCTATTATATTCAATCTTTTATGTATAGAATTGAATGCTACTTACGCGGAATTAATCTAAATTATTTCTCTATTCTTTTTGTTCATAGATAACTTCAGAATTTGCAAGAGTTGCATTTTTGTTCTGATCACAAATCGCGGTACAATTCCTCGGATACATTTTTCGCGTACAGTGTCTTCATCGATATCGAATCGATTACGAAGTATAGTTTGCTCGCGAAATTGGACACAATACGGAAGCCAACGTAAGCACATTACCATCGATTGCAATGACGTGTGAAATGGTACGAGCGCTTCAACCCGTATTGTCGTTTAGATAACAGAGCGTTTGGATACGCCAATTGCAGTTCGGATAATAGATGGTTCTTATAACGGAGGTTCAGATAATCGAGGTTGTACTATACATTGTATTTCCCTTTTATTTTTCCTTCTTGAGATATTTATTAAACATGGTCTGAAAAAAGCAAATAATAACCACAATGATGCCCTCGTGTTTCTCGATTTTCCCCAAAAAAAAACAAGAAAGAAAAATTTAAGACGGTGGTACCCAGCCTCCAAATGCATTATCAAGTTCTCTAGCAACCGCGATACAAAGATGATCCTTGTAAGGAGATGCAACAACCTGAATACCCAGTGGCAGTCCCTCTTCGTCTAATCCCAATGGTACCTGACAAACTGGTAGCCTCAGAACATTGAATAAACACCAGTAACTAAAGTTGAAGGGTCGCAAGTACGCGGTATAGTGGTAACCAGCTGAAAACGGCGACGAGGGATATAGTAGTACACCATTCTCTCCTAATTTGTCCAGCAGATACTTTTTCATTTCATCGGTGACCTTTGTTGCCCACTTTTCGTTGTCTGAAGGCAATAAATCCTCGTCAATCAGCTTCATTATCGCTGCTAGGGTGATCTCGGAACGTCCCGTTATCACTTTCCCAATCTCATTTACCGCCGAGGCACGATACATTCCATCCGTAATTGCTAACTTGAAATCAAAACTCTCCTGTGTCATCCAGTATCGCCATAAACGATAACTATATTCCGTTCCAGGTATTTGGATTTTAGTCGCATTGCCTGTTAATTGTTTCAAATAGTCTACCGACCTGGATAAGGCTTTATTCAACGAGCGAGATATTTTACTTGCACGGAGATCACCAGATTGTGGTTGGTAGAATATTTTAATTGATTTCAAGTCTACTGGGGTGTCTAGGGAAAGAAGAGACGATTTCTTCGACAAGAAGACTTTTAGTAGTGGAGATATATCAGCAGAGTGCTTGCATATCGGGCCAACTTCTGCCATAGAGTTTGGGTAATCAGTTTTGCGAAGTCCTATTCCTTTCAGAGCGCTTAAACCTTCAGTAGGTTTAAATCCGAACAATCCGTTAAAGAATGCTGGCATTCTGGTTGAACCGCCAATGTCGCTAGCTACGGAGAATGCAGCTCCGCAGGCAGCTATTATGGCTGCTTCACCTCCACTACTACCACCAACGGTCCTACTAGTATTATATGGGTTACAAGTTGTGCCATACAGATTGTTTCTGGATTCGCACCATAGGTTCAACTCTGGGATGTTTGTTTTTGCTAAAAGGATGGCTCCGGACTTCTTCACAAACTCAATTACCGTGGCATCTTCCGAGGAGCGGCAGTTACGTCTTGTCACTAAACCCATTGTGTGAAGCATTCCTTTTGCTTCGTTGCTTTCTTTAGTAGTAAATGGTACTCCTAAAAAAGGTTTATCCCTCTTGATACATTCTACATCCACATTCGTTTCTAACAATTTATCCACTTCCTTTGCTTCATTCAACGCATCTTGGTATCGGTCTTCCACTATAGCGTTTATTATCGTATTGACCTGTCTGCACCTCTCGATAAAAACTGTTACCACTTCTACGCAGGAACATTCTCTTCTTCTGATTTTTTCAGCCAAATCCACTGCACTACACAGTAGCAGATTATTATTAACCGGAGGTACTTTTCTTGAAAAGCGATTGTAATACAATCCAAAGCAGCGATCCACCAGAAAATCCACAAATGAATGAATTTGGACAATGAGACATCTTACCGCGTATTTGAAGAGATTTTTCACTTTACTATGGACACCTGAGCAGGGTCGCTTCTTTTCATCTTTTACAGACATGCACATGATGGATGTTTAAACATCTAACAACTGGCCCCGGTATAAAATTCGATTTCTTGGCGCAATTTTCAATGACAGCCTCGGAAGCACTCGGTAGTATGGCGTGTAAGTGTAACCAGTGTAAACCTGCATACGCGGCTAAAAACAGTTCTGGTTCTGTGGTTTTCTGCTTTGTCACGAAACAGTCGGTAACAATGGGTAACAGTGGGTAACAGATGGTAACAGTCCGTAACAATCATAATAGTTTAGTACGTTTCCCCAACTCGGAATCTATAGAAGCTTTGAGGGGGTCCATAAGAATAATTAAAGAAATATGTAATTGTTTTGTTATTAGCTTTTACGATAATTGTTTATTAAAGAGGTAATTGTCACCGATTTTTATGACTTTCAAATATGTTATGCAGAACCTAATTCTCAGCAACTATTTCCTATACATGTTACCGCCCTCGGGCTTAATTTCCGACGAATACTACAATGTATGCATGTACGAGAGTACAAACTACAACAAAAACCGATTCACGCCTCTAAATTTTAGAATTTTTTTGTCCAATCGTCCGACATTTCTTCATTTCTCAATATTTTTTGTTCTCTGTAGTTCACTTCATAGAGGCAGCCATAACAACCGAAAAAAAAATTTGATGTTCGAAGTCTACAAGTGTAAGTATTACATCCCCCGTAATTTTGGCATTCCCGCCGTCGGCATCATGCAACATCACCAAAAATGTTTAAATAATCTTTTTTTAATTCATACGTAATGGTCAAATATCGGTGAACACACCCAGAACATCTCAACCTGATTCCACGAATATTTAGTGCAGAGGCGGCGAACTGAAGCTCACAGAAGAGCCCGTGAATGGAAGGTGGTGGAAAACAGGTCGGTTTGGCCAGATTTGGCTACCACATCCAGCGACTCCGTCACGAGTTTGTTCGCGCGAGCTTTTGTTTTTTCGTATCCGTTACCACTACAATGACAGAGACAAAGTGTCCTCTACGGTACGCGATAGAGTGCTGTCTTTCTCTTTGTTAGTCCGCCTCACCGAAGAGAGTAGTAGTGAGAGAAGCGAGAGCTGCGGGGAAGAGTACGCTTGCACTCTGTTCGCCGTCCCTGATTTAGTGTAAACATAAACAATGCAAAAGGGAGGCACTATTCCAGCTTTCTAGACTGGGCACTTCCTCTTAATAGATTATAGTGTGCCACGAAGTGATCTTGAATGTGTCGCAATTTTCTCGAGAATAATAAAATTATTCTGTTTTTTATCTAATAATAACATATACATATTATCGTAACTTATGTATTTGCAGCTTTTACTTGTGCTGTGCTGCGGAATTGTCGAAAAACCGTTGGTGTCCCGTGGAACATAAAAGGTTGCGGAACACTGGATGAGACGGTTAACAGAAATTTTGCGATAAACGTACATATGTATATATTTTACAACGTATTATAATTACAAAAGTAGGCTAAAATAAACAATAAATTCAAAGATTAATCGACCGTATTCCAAGTAATACAAAATAACCAAACGTAATTAGCGTATTTTCTAGTCGAAAATTAATTTTCTAGGATATCATATTTCTTATACCGAGGATATCATATTTCTTTCCAGTCGAAAATTAATTTTTGACTAGAAAATACGCCAATTACGTTTGGTTATTTTGTATGGCTAAAATAAACGTACATGCATACATACTTACATAATACAAAGTGCACTGCGATCGGGCGAAATTTATTACGCCATTTCAAATAAATCGTTTGAAAATCAAATAGATTTCTTAAAATTCTTTTTTTTACGATTACGGATAGCAGAGAGTGACAGTTAATCGGGTTTCTACGGTACACGCACTGAATGCTACCGATGCTACCGTAAAAATATACAAACAACTGACTCTGATCGGACGTATGTGAATACATACAACACTCGGAATGTTAAAAATCGGAACGGGCCTGAATCGGATCAGTGCAGATCAGTATAAAAGGTAAAAGGCCTTTCCACCATTTACACCACTGCGTGCAGCCGTGATATTTAAGAGAATTGCTGGGGTAAATTGTTGTTGTACCCGTAACTACGGAATCCAAATTAAGAGCATCGCCAGCGCATAACGCTGACGTACGAATTTCACGTGTTGCAACCAAGTTCGCTGACAAGTCCGTAACATCGTTTGACACAACCAAGAATGCTGATATTCAAAGAATATGAAATAATAACCTAATTAAACAGCGGACCTGGTGCTCCACCGACACAGATAACCGGCAGAGTCAGCATGAGCCACTTTTGGAACTCTAATATAAAAACGCTGGATCCTCTGCTGGATTTGGAATTCGATCAAGTATCTTTACGCACGGAGTGCGCTACGGTATTAATTTAAGAGACGCCCCGTCACCACGTTCCGATATTGTATATCTCCACGAGGGTAGTTAGCTCTCGAGCAAACTCTCGGGAACGCGAGCGGTAGTAAGACGTCTACATATTAGTTAAAGTGCGTTGTAATATACCAAACAATAAATACGGTTCTTTCACTGACGTGTACGCGGGGTTCTAACTCCAAATTGGCAAAGATCCCTACTATCTCTCCTACAACATCTTGGACGAGTCTATCCTGACCGGAACGGTATCTCCTAAATCGTACCTACCAACCCGGCCGGACAACATTGTCGACAAAGTTTCCAGGCTGTTTTCTTGAATTCACGTTGTTTATAGGGATTGTCAATCGCGCCAATCAGATCAAATCAGGTATCCCGTATGTCGTATGCGTGTATCCATACATGCTGATACATGTTCATAATTAGTGATGACCAACTATCGATAGTTTGGATTTTCGATACTACCGATATTTTGGGCGAGAAATATCGATACTATCGATAGTTTCCAGTGTAGACAGCAGTTCCGCGCTAAACTGCTGGTTTCAGTAGGAACTTTAATTTATTCACTACATAGGGTAAAGTATACAGTGATTGACCAGTATATGTATATCGAATAAGCAATATATTCATTCTGAGAGCAATCAAAAACGAAATCAATTACTTTTTGTCAAATAATACTACTGTTCACTAGCATAATAACAGCTAAGATTAAACGAAAGACGTATTACATTGCATCGAAAGAAGAAAAGAGAGGAATCGACGCAATTTGTTACTGTTGTCTAATGTATTAGTGCGTATTGCATAATTTGTATATTTAATTACGATCCCATCTTTGATTCATTCAACTCTATCAAAATTATTCGCGCTGGTATTGGAAATAATACCATAGTTCAGGTCTGTCTAACCGTGGGGAAACACATTCCCCTCACGCGGTTTCGGTACCTCCACCCGCACGCCGGCGCGCCGTGCGATCGAAAAGAAGAATAGCGCTATACCTGACTTACTCTTGCAAACGCACCGAGAGTCATGGTGGTGGTAAGCCCTGATTGGGCTAACGACTCATGCCTGCAGGCACCTGCACGGCGTGCAGGGGTTAGACAGGCCTGCCATAGTTCATCAGCGTATGCAATTTTTGAATATCTGTCGAGGTTGTGCGCGCCATCTGGACTATCGATAGTCACTGTCGATAGTAAGAAGCTATCGATAGTGCGATAGTACTATCGATAGTTTGCCATCACTAATACTGATACGTACCTTGCAGCACCGCGAAAACATTGCAATTGATTCAAATTGATTGCAATACACTGTAATGTGGCAAATAGAATACAAAATAAAAGCATGCTACAAAACGTAGGTGTAGTAAAGCTTGTTATGAATCCTGCAATCAAAAGATTCACGTACAATTGCGTTTGGCATCGCGCCGTAAAAGTCTGTCCCTGTGAAAAGGGTCGAATAGGCCCGAATAGGACCGAATTTACTCAAAGTGGCCCAGAGTGAAACATTGCCATGGTTGCCATAGCGAATTTTTAAGGTTACAGGAGACCAGCATTTGTATATATATATATTTACATAGCTTGTATGATCTAAGAGTAATTGAGAGTAATTGAAATGGCTGTTAAGAGGATCTACTTTGGACTGATTGTAACGATGCTGTCAAATTTGTACACTTTAGCCGATGATGATTTAAATGCTGACACAAAATGCCAATTCGGGAAAACATTGAGAAAGCAAGTGAACGCGGTACCACTGAATGGGACCTGTTTACGAGATATCGTGCTTTTCTTGTCAAAAGATTTTCGCTTGACAGCAGACAGAGAGCTCGGGCTAACCTTATTTCAGTCGATGCTGAACGAAATGGATTTCACAAGCGTACCGAGTGGTTTAAGCGAGAGATTAAGCATATTGGTCGATAAATTAAATAAAAAGCTATCGTCTTACCAGAAGCTCATCGAGCAAAGCAATGCCATCGTACAACCACTACTGAAGATGCCGCAAAGCCAGTCTGGTTATGATGACCCAAGCATAAGTTTGGATATCATGCCAAATAGGGTTTCCGACATTTGTTCTCAGATTGTAGCAGGTATGCAAGTAAATTCTTTTTGATGGTCCATGGTTCGCACATAACGTGATTCTGTACATTTCAGCGCTCGCAGCTACTATGAAAAGTCAAGAATGGAAGAATTTACACGTGCTTCCTGTTACGTATCCTGGTACCATGTGCGGGCCACCTACGTTGGCTCATAATATTGGGCCACTTTTATTGTCTCAATACTGTCCAAAGAAGAATGTACTTTTGCTGCTCGAGCATGGAGCATTTATGTCCGAAGGAGATACGGCTCTTGCCCAAATAACCGCAGAGACAATAATCGACATGTTGTCGCAGACAGATTATGTTAATGTTGTTGGTCTTTCTGGCAATACTTCTATGCATTGTAGGCACGGTTTAATAAAAGCGACGGACATCAATAAATTTCAGTTGGCCCGTTATGTTCACAGTTTAACTAGAACAGGTATGATCTTTGATTAGAGTTTGTATCTAAAACTAACGAATCGTCCAAAGAATTATTTGTTTGGCTACTTTATTAAAATAACCCATTTTTTACGAATTTCAGATTCTAATAATACAATTGAATTCGATTTGAACGACTTGACACGGAATGTGGTTGGTCAGGTGATCTTTGTGCACTTGACCAATACGTTAAAAATAACGTCGTGTATAAAACAAGTTATGGATATGATATCCGTGGGACGAGTGAATGGTTACTTAAGAACAATATTAATTCGTTCCGGTAAATTTTGGCTGCAGCCATAATTGTTCTAACACGGTTCGACGATAATATCGCTTGGTTCGAGGTGTCATTATTATGGTAGTCTATTCTTTTTAGATCAAGCATCGCACGAGAACATTAAGGAATCCGCAGTACTCGATAATATTATAATTCTGCCAACGCAAAATATACTCGGATACGAAATAGCAAAGTTATTCTCTGGTTTGAAGTGTTCTCAGAAACATAAAAGACATTATTATTTATCAGATCCATACTTTGAGATCTACACTAAAACAATGATTCTGTCGATTGGTAAAATCGCAGACAACGTGGTGTTGTCGTTGGACATAAGGCTGCGAGACTTTCTGGATGATATAACATATTTTAATGCTGGGCCAAATGCATATGCCGTATTGTTTGATGTTAAAGGAACAATATGGGTTCACAAAGATTTTCCCCGAGCGGAGGCTATGATGGATCAACCGCTAAAAGTCTATTTGCAGGATATCGAAAATATTAGCAACCGGACTATAGCACAAATGGTGGAGCAGTTTGAGGGTGATATACGTGTTGAAACAGAACTGGGAGAACAGGTACAATAATACTGGTAAGTTTGTTTGCATAAACATTATATTGATTCAGACTTTGAATTTCAGAAATGGTTTAAGTGGAAACATTTGGATTACAATGACTTGATAGCATGCATAATATCAAGAGACGAACAGAGTTTGTTGCCTGTTGCAACACGCGTGCCAGCATTGTCAACAAATATATTGCATCATCGTCTAGATCTACTTCCACATACCATTGCCGATAAAGATATACTTTGCAGTTACCGGAATAAGCTCCTAACATTGGGTAGGAACATTCACTTTATGAAAACGATTGCACGAGATATTTTTGATGCGCTGGCGGTTCTTCGCTCTTCATTTGATTCACGTCAAAACGACTGTGTTATGCAGTTATAATGAAGCAGGCGCTTTTAGTAAAATCCTACATTATAAACGTGTATAATCAGTTAGAACTTTCCCAAACGTCTAGTCGTCAATTGGACGTTAAAATTTAGCGTCTAACCTGCGTGCCGACAACTATTAGCCGAGTAACAATGTTCTAGCCAAATGGTAGTTGAATGAAATGGATGCCTACTTTACGTTATTCTGCAGGGAAGTGGTATACCAGAAATTTAAAAGTAAAGTTGATCGGTTTCAGTGACGGGAGTAGTATACTTATCCCCATGGTCTTTCCAATCTCCAGTGGAACAACTGAGATTGATGGAAAGTGGTCCAGCTGCAACAATACAGAATTACATGGCATACATAAAGGATTCAACGGGACTGTTAGCTAATCCTGGTTTACGTCAATCTGTTAGACCAGATGTAGCTGTATTAACGCAAGCTCTAGAATACTTCAGAAACAGACACGCGGATAGTCCATTAAACAAGTTTGTAATAAGGAGGTACGTGTGTAAAATCAAAAAGTTGAATAATATCAATGGAAGGCATAATACGTGGAACAGTGAGAAGCTCGTTTTTTTCTTTTCTATTGTGTCAGTTTAGAATGTCGCATGATGTTATCTTTTCGTAGATATACCATGGGAACTGCAAGTGGTGTGTTGGAAATATATCCTGGAATTGCTTTAGACTCCAATTTCGATCCAAAGAGACGTATATGGCATGGAAAAGCATTGGAGCACCGTGGAAAACTAATCTTCACGCCTCCGTATTTAGATGCCGGTGGTTCTGGCTATGTTGTTACTCTGAGTCATACTGTCCGCGATAGTACAGAGGAAAATAATGTTAATGCTCATGATGTAGCAGTTATGTCAATGGATGTTACAATGGGTTATATTTCGAGGCTTCTCAAGGAAATGTTTAACTTTTGTAACGATGTAACGGTAAAGTGTTTCCTAATGGATGACAAGGGATATTTGGTATCGCATCCTGCATTATTAGAGCCCATGGGTAAAATTGAGCAACAACATTTGACTCACAAAGAATTACTGGTTGCGAACGATATATTGAATCATGAACTTTTTGTCAAAAAGAAGTCTTGCGCCAATCATTTAGATGGTACCGTGCAAAGGTATTATCAGTTCAACACATCTCTTGACGAAGTTCTCACAAATATAGTCCACGGAGAACATTGCGTTAAATATCAAGTGGCTGCTGTACCAGGAACCAACGTATTTTTCGGAGTTGTTAATGTGACTTGCAATTTATTGAGAGCTTTCTGCCCATGCAGTACGGTAAGTATATGTGTACATAGGCACATACATGATTACGAAAGCAAGAAGATAATTATAGTTTGCAACTCCACGATCAATCATCGTGTGATTTTATTTTACCTAATATCATATATATCTACATTCCCGGTACATAAAATGCATAATAATCAAATGAAATCAAATGAAATCGTTTTTTAATTCTACCACCAAAACTGGAATTACAAAAATTACTTGGTAAGAGAGAAAATACTCATGGTACAAACATAACATTATATTATATTACAGATGGATCGATCGTGTTTGAATTGTAAAAGAATGGAACAAACGGAGTGCGAATGTCCGTGCGAATGCTCTTTATACTCGACAAACTGTGCCGAACAGAATATGCACGACCTGGAACCATGTCCAGCACCTTACGAACAGGCAGGAAGTATTCAAACGCCTTGGACGCGACCAACGAATTTGAAAGCATGTCCATCCATCGATTGCAAAGCCTTTGAAACAGAAGCGAACTGTTTGGGGGTGGTCGGTTGTCAATGGTGCCGTATAGATGACGACGGGGAGACACTTTTACAAACTCCATTTTGCTCGGACATGTCGCTGTGTTTCAGAGGCATCTACGGATCTCTCATACCTCTTAGCGATGGAACCTACAGTAATGAATCGTTGCTTTAATACGCGCATTAAGGGGAAGCAATACCTCTTTAGTAAGTTCATAAACGGGCTTTACGTCTGTGCTATGTCAGATAGAGAGAGAGAGAGAGAGAGGGTGGGAGGGAGGGAAGGAGGGAGGGTGGGAGGGAAGGAGGGAGGGTGGGAGGGAGAGAGGGAGGGAGGGAGAGAGAGAGAGAGAGAGAGAGAGAGAGAGAGAGAGAGAGAGAGAGAGAGAGAGAGAGAGAGAGAGAGATCGTGCAGAACTCCGTAAGAAAAAGTAAAAGGGTCGTAGTCAAAACGTACCAAACCGTATTCTATTAATTATTTCTAAATAAAGCAACATCCAGCTCTGCAAAAGGTCTCAACTGAAAGATACAACTAGCAGAAATCTGTGGAACTACCGAGTGCGGCCAGACAACGTCCAGAATTGGAGAAATAGCTCAGAATTGTGCGATAGGCACCTAATAGGCGGCTATGATTAAAATCTTGTCGTGATCGTACAAGTGACAGGTTCATGTTTGCAGTGAGATTGTGATACTAAAAAGTGGTTGATCTCTGGGTCGAAGAGTGTCTACAGAATTTGTGGACTTTAATCTTTTCTTTAAGACCTTTTGCAGAGCGAAAGTTGTTTTATTTAGAAATAATTATTGGAGCACTAAACGCTTATTTTTTAGCATGTTTCTATAGCCCATTAAAATACATTGACCAGGTATTGATTCCCCTTAAGGACGTTGCGTACTTAACTTTAGGCCTCACCCCATACCTCCTTATTTACATTTTCTCTATAAAAAGCATTAACAATATTCCCAACACCTCATCATCTAGATTCTACGCGTACATATATCTGTTTGATTGAACGTTCCTCCTTTTCTTCCCTCTTAGTTCCACAAAAATACATTATTATGGAGATAAATCTTTTACAGATTCCCAGTCAATCGATGAGATAGCAGTAAGGGATTGGCCATCGGTTGGGCCGGTGGCTGGTGGAATATTGGCATTCCTTTTGATTCTCGGAGTTATGCTCTTCTGCTACAGACTTCGTTCCGTACAGTCGGGCTTGGAACATCAATGCTTACATCTTCATACCTCGCCCGATACGTTACGCATGACTCATTTAGAAGGCGATGCGGAACCCATGGAGTCAGATCAAACAAAGAACAATTTAGATTCCCTTATAAGAGATTGCGTGGCCCCTATTTCGCCGTACAGGGTCTCGACCAATTATAGAAAACCGCCTGGTGGCGATAGCGATCACGGGTATAGTACAATGACACCGCACGATGATTCCGAGCAACAAACATTTGCCGAACCTTTATTAGTAGTCGGTAGCAACACCGAACCCGATTTGAGAAGACGCTCCATCTGTCTGCCATCTCCAACAACGCATTTGGGATCTCCGCATCACGTTCTAGCTCCCGTGACAGTTCACTGTGATATGGAAACGAATTTCTGTTGACGCGATTTATATTTCGCGTATTGCTTCACTCTAATCGTCTGAATTCGTAAGTTCAGTCCAATTTCCAAAATGGGGTATCTTACTTTTTACTTAATTTTCACATTTCGTGAATTAACCGCATCGCGTGTCATATATTATTTAATTTTCACAAGTGTAGGGCGGATCTTTCTGACAAATCGAAAGATTATAAATTGATTCTCATAATTTTATGATTTAGTTACTTTTCAAGATCTGTTACAATAACTGGACCGAAGGTATGTACATACGTACATACGGTACTTGTTGAAACAAATTGATGCTCGTAAAACTGTTTCCTAAATCACTAATCACGAAAAAAAAAATAATAGTGCAAACGAGGAGGAATGTATAAAATGAAGCATCAAATACTACTCGAATAACGGTTACATTTTTAAGTCCGAGATGATTAGTTTTTCTCCTTATGAGTATGTACCATCGGGAATGGTGCGAGTGCACATTACTTTTGAAAGACTTAAAAGAAAAGGAGACAAAGAGTTATTATATATGTGTATGTCTATGGAAACTCCATGTCTAGTTCAGCACTGTCCAGTGGATAGTTATTATCTTTTGTACTATTATATTCCATGTATATCTTATTTCGTGTACATACCTATGGCTGGACAAAATGACGCACATGTATACAGAGCGCTCCTTTTGTATAATCCAACGTAATGCGGATTTAGTTTTAATTTAGAAAAAGGATACAGCTAAAAATAATATAGAAAAGTATAAGCTACAATATACTAACACGCGGTAAATCATATTGCGATATTGCATAATATGATTATATTTTTTTACATGACAAAACAATGTTGTACATTCTTGTACCGGTATAATGAAATTGACGAAGACTTTTATATACATTTACATATTCGGGAATTTTTTTACACCGAAAGCGGACTCTCTTCGAACACTACTCTTTTCCTTTTTTTTTTACACAGCTTAATAGCAATTACTGATATTTCTTCAAAGTTTTTGAGATCGAGAACGTGACTTCGTGAACAAAAACAATATGACTCGTTCGTTGATTGTACTTCATTTTCGACTAATGCATAGCGGACTATGTCTAACCAGAGACTTTCATTACGTTTATGTTTATAGGACTATAAATGTGTTCCTAGTGTTGTATGAAGTGACCACCTATTTTTTATACGCCTTATACACCAATTATTCGATGCGAGTATTATACTTCAGTTCGGTCTTTTTGTTCGAGCAACGTGAAAATATATTACTATTATGCCTTGTGCGTAACTCTAGTAAATCTGTCCAACCGAACCAAACTTATTAACTTACTTATCACTTGTTATTTATAAATGCCCTATACATAGAATTCCCCAGAATTGTGTATAATTCCCTGTTTGTTAGTTTGACTATTTTCATACCATCTTGGAGTTTTGAGAAAAGCATTAATCACGGCAGAGTTTGAATTATTATTGTAAGCCGTACCTTGTCGGAATTCATTGACCGGATTGATAGAACCGTGTAATCTTTGATACTGAGTTATTTGCATATTTTATACTCTGGCGCAATTTTTACGAGTTTTTCATGTATTAGGAAAATATGAATTTCCAATGTTAGCGTAGACCAATAATGTCCATCCACGCGGCTGAGTATGTACTTATCTGGCGAAACGTTGCAACTTCCATTACGAACAAAACACAGTTTATCGTATGGTGTAAGAAAGATCTACTATTTTGATAAATTAGGCCTAATAATAAGAACTAATCTTTGAGATTTTTACATATTGTATCATCGCTCATCAGTATTTGTATAATTATTGAGATATAAAGAATGTTTAAAGAAGAAACGAGAATAGTTTCTGTTTTTCTGCCAAGCAACGAAATTGATATACAGGGTGTCCGATTATAATCTTACACCTGATTTATCTCGGAAGATACAAGTCCGATCGAGTATTCCGTATAATGAAACTTTTAGGGGTCGATGGGGGACGTTAAAAAAAAATTCATTTTGGTCCAAAACAAAAAATGCCGGGTTTAAGATGCCCAACAAGTTTTTTTAAAATGGAAACATGATTTTCTTTTTTCATCAAAAAATTTGTCAAATTAAGACGAATAACTTTTGTAGGAAACATTTTTTTATTCAAGTTCATAACTTTGGGTAAAAACAATTTTTGATTTGCGTGTGCGTGCGCACACACACGGATTAGGCCTCTGCGGCTCGTCACTTTCGCAGTATTTTCACACTCCAAACCCTCCATGCAAGTGTACTTTGGATGTTCTGTGGATTTTGTTGCCGAGCCACAGTCGCAATTTTTTTTATGAAAAAAGAAAATCATGTTTCCATTTAAAAAAAACTTGTTGGGCATCTTAAACCCGGCATTTTTTGTTGGGACCAAAATGAATTTTTTTTTAACGTCCCCCTTCGAACCCTAAAAGTTTCATTATACGGAATACTCGATCGGACTCGTATTTTCCGAAATAAATCAGGTGCAAGACAATAATCGGACACCCTGTATTATTATTATTATCATCATCATTATCATTATCAAGAAAATATTTTATTCATAGTTTTTTTTTGCAAGAACATCAAGATCATGTTTCGCTTAGATACATGTTGATTTCCAAATTATATATGCATTTCTGCACAATGATATATCGGTAAAGGTACACTTTTATATACACGCAATTAGTTTTATTCTTATTACATTGTTTGCTATGAAATAGTATGTAATACAAAGTATATTTATGGTCAGGAAAGTTACGCTAGTTTTCTTAATTACGGTACGAAATCTGGATTTTTCCTCAAAATAACGAAGCCTTCCATGATCGGCGTTAGAGGAACATATTCTTCTGTTGCAAGCTCTGCCCTTTCACCGTACGCCAGTAAAACGGGAGTCGTGTGCGTTTGGAAACCAGTGATGGTCTTTGGCTTTCCTGCTTGACCTACGACGTCTACGGCGAGACCGACTCTCACCGGTACAGCAAGGGAATTTAATTTTTCGTCGAAAGTTACAAGCATTCTCGGTTGCATCGCTACTGCCAAAGTGTAGAGAAGATAGTGTGAACGGCCAAGAATGACTGAAAAACAAGAAAAAGAAGAGTTTTGCGTTAATTAATTCATGGGAATCCTACGATCGAAAGGCTACACTGATCAATCAGTATCAGTATTTTGTTATAAATCATGTAAGTGATTGATGACACTTACTATTTTTTACGTCGAGGAAACCAATGAGTGTAGCTAGGAGACCAGCCAGTGCGACGGGGCTCAATACGTGCCTGTCGCTATGATAGGGTGACAACGTTAACGTTCCTTTACCAAGATGTGTCAGCCCTTGCGCAATACGAACCATGAAGAGATTGTTGGGATCCTTGGCATGGAATTGCGCGAGTTGCCTTAACATTGCTGCGAGCCGTGCATTGTTGGTTCCCGCCCCAACTAAACCCATGGCGAAGATCGCATTGAGCGCCACTTCGGGATCGCTGTCGTGTGAAAACTTTGACAGCGTATCGAGTATATTTAATTTTGGATTTGAGACAGATATAAGTCCAAGAGCGAGAGGTACGGAACGCCGTATGACAGGCTCGCAATAACGTAACAAATGGCCAAACGTTCTGTATGCCATTTCAGCACCGATCTCTTCGCCCATTGCGATCAGAGCAATGCCGAGTACAGCTATCGCTTGCCTAGAACTGAGATCTTTTTCCTTCTCCTCTTTCTTCTCCTCTTTCTTCTCCTTGTCTTTACGTTCATTTTTCTCTTCCTTCTCATTGGCCGGTTCGTAATGTTCGGAGCAAATGTGCAGCAAATGTTGAATTTTAAGAACATTCCCAGTGCCAGCGTACGCACATACCTCCACTAATGTCGTGGACATCGATTTAAAAGGTTCGGGTATCACACCCAACGCTACTATTATAGTTTCAGCCGCTTCCTGCCTCCCCAAAAAACACAACCCAAGACCTAAAGGTAAGAATCGTGCGTACGTATCTTTAAGATCTGCCTCGGTCTTTTCCATCAGTGTATGTATGATGGCAGTGGTAACGCAAGCGTTGCAGGATCCCACTGCGACCATCCCTAATGCGAGGCCAGCCACACCCACCACTTCCCAGCTAGACTTTGGGTCCGTAAGTACAGGGATCAGAAGACCTATGACAGCTTCTCGATTGGAGCCAGCGTGTGCCAAACCCAGCCCAACGATTGCACCGATTCTCATGGTGTTACTGGTGTGTAATACATAATCAGACAGGAGGGCCAATGCAGGGTCGCAGTCAATTCTCACGCGACAATTCACGAGACCGCAGGCCAATAATGCACCAGACTTTATGTAGTCTTCCGAAGAGTAAAGATATTTGTCTATTGGCGTTAAACCCCCGTCTACATCCCATAACAATATCAGGCCGAGAGATGCAGTGGCACTCAACATTCCGTGTTCTTTGTTTTTGTACAACCACTTGTTGCCATCCTCAAGTAATAACTTGTCCTGCCCGAATGCTGCATTTACAAAACCATTGACAAAACTCGCAGCAAGATTTTGTCTAGCAGAGTCGACTTGACAAGCGCCAAACGACCTGGTGTTTTCCAAGTGCGACTTGTACACGTCCTCTGGCGTTTTTGCTTCCATAATATCCAACTCTCTCGCCAAGTTGAGGAAATGGAAATTTAACAGAGAATTTGACATTATTTCTACCAAATCGTCATATTCCGCGGTAGATTCGTGCAACTCTAAGAAGATCTGTTGACGACCCAACATAAATGCCAGCTGTTTCTGGACCGAACTGGAATGGAAGTGGCAATTAGATTTCAAATTAGTCTTCGTACAATATACCATGTTTAGCTGTACTTACAAATCGGCACACTTTACAAATATATCCTTAATGAATTGAAGATCGTTCAGTTGCATCGCCAACCTTACAGCTTGCGGATATTGGCCAAACTTTCTATACAGTTTCGCAGCGGCATGAAGAAGAGTACTGTTTTCCGGATCCGCTATGTATGGAACGCAGCTTGTAAGATATAAGCAAACTCGCTGATAAGCGCTTTCGTCGACATACTGTTCTAACAAGTCGAGTCTTTCGATTTCCATCAGCAAATCGCAAGCTTCCGTTTCTGCATTATGCGCCATATTGTACGGTACTATTTCGTGTACCAAAGCGATTAGCTTTTTACTCGTAGCTTCCGTGTCATCACCCGTTAGCTGGTCCCATTCCCCAGCCAACTCACCCGACAAGTGCCTGACATATTCGTGTCCCCATTCTCCAATAGCTAACGCAGAGCCCCCCAGTCTATATTTTAAACATTCTCTACCTTCACCCATAGTCATGGCCAACACAGATATGATGTCAGAACATAGTTCTTTTGATTTTACGTTTGTAATTTTCTCATAAATAGATTTCATAGTATCGTAATAGGGACGCATAAACTTGAGAGGCTTAGGTACGCTGGTCATGGATGTAGTAGACGCACGAATATGGTTGCGCAGGGACTCGAGAGCAGGATAATGCAGGTTGATATTGGGATCTTGGAGCCGTTCCACAAGATTAATCAGCTCCTCTTGTAAGAGCTTGTCTTCTTCAGACTGTAAAACGGTTCATAGACATTAGAAATTGTAGAAAACTGCGATACTTCAACACTTAAAACATGAAATTGAGACGTCTGTTCTTTAATGAGAAAAATTGTTTCAACCGAATTAAAGTTATTCAGACTTACGAACAATGTGCCTAAGAAGAAAACTCGTTAGTCGCGAGGGTTCAAACTTTAGCTCTACAAAATTTCACGCTAACAAATTCTCAGATATTCATTCGAGAAGGTACATAAGTATTTTTATATCTTACCAATTCATTTTTGTCATCCTCTTTTCCACTTTTGGCTTCTTTGTTTACCTTCGGTTCTACTTTTACGCTTTCCGGCATCTTATCTCAATTATTTCATAAAACAGGTGTAAAACGGAAAGAACCAGTATCGGCGGTAACCCGTTAGATCTGTTACAGTTTTAGGTTAGAACAATCTGAAAGAATATTATTTGCTAGTCACCGTCAGTCACCGTCGGGCACTTTTGCTTTGGCTTGGTTGGGCTTGGTGTGGTTTGGTGGCAGTGATTGCCACCACCATCCACAGTCGCAAGAATCCGAACTGTGGTGAAAGCGACTTGTTAGTGCTGCCAACAGTATCATTCAGCATCATCAGGGTTACTACTCGTGTTCAATAGATCAGAATCGATCCCGATCGATCTAAATCGAACCGCTCTATCGTTCGTCGTTCAATCTTGCTAATTGTGTAGCATCGTCTTTTTCAAAGTTTATCGCGCAGGAAATGTATGCATACATAGGTATATTCAGGGCCTACGTAACCGCGAAAAAAAATCAACTTTTTTTTATTGTATAAATCGATAGTAAAACACCTTTAAAATATATCCTGAAAGTTTCAACGTGAAATTCCGAGTCCTACGGATATTATCGCGAGTAAACGCGAAGCGCTTCCGTGTTGCACGCGAGTCCCATATCACTTTGAACGCGTTTTTCTCAAAACTACATTTTTCGAATTGACGGCGGATATTCAAAAACTAGTTAACCAAATCACTTGAACTTGTGCACACTTCTAGTAAAAAGCATTCTCTATTATGCTACCCCACATGTTCTACAGAATTATTATGTTAAACAACTTATTTTCATGAAATAAGAAGAAAATTTGTAGTAAAATTTGACATTTTGTTTTCTAACTCGCGTTATTTTTGTTGTACTGAAGTTTTTTCAACTTATATCAAGTTCACTTAACTATTTCATCGGGTAATTTCATCGGGAATACAATTCTCATTGTCTTTTAGGTTTTAAAGCACTACAGCAGCCACCATTTCAGCCGCCAATTGAGGCATCCGACAAGAAGACCACAACAAGACCAGTAGTACTATATTCGTAATGTGTTAATTAGTTTTAAAAAAATATTTTTTCTCTTTATTAAAAAACCAATAAGATATCCTGAAAATTTCAAAACAATCCGTTGCGTAGTTTTCTTTTAAAAAATTCGTGAATATGACCTTGTTTTTAGCGGTTTACTTGTACTGCTCCCTTAAGGGGAATCCGGAGTATCTAATGTTTTTAAACGGGCATTACATCTGTGACGTCAGAAGCGAGGAAAATTCTGAAGAATAAGGGTTTCGTATTAAGGATCTCATTTTTTTATAAAACAACGTTTCGCTCCACGCGAGGTCTCAAATGAAAGATGAAAGTCCAAAGCAATTGCCTCTTGTCCGATTTGGAACGGACAACGTCGAGAATTGGAGAAATTGCCCAAAGTTGTGCGACGTCCCCCTGCTGGGGGCCATGTTGAAATCTCATCGTGATCGAAAAGTGACAGGTCCAAGTTTGCTGTGAAATTGTGTTACGTTAGGGTGATTGATCTCTGAATTGGAGACCAGACGCAATTTCTTTGGACTTTCATCTTTCATTTGAGACCTCGCGTGGAGCGAAACGTTGTTTTATAAAAAAATGAGATCCTTAATACGAAACCCCTTTTTTTCAGAATTTTCCTCGCTTCTGACGTCACAGATGTAATGCCCGTTTAAAAACATTAGGTACTCCGGTAGCATGTAAAGCCGAAAAAAATGGTGAAATGGCTTTCCGGCACCTGTTTTCACGGTATTTAAAATCTAAAAAAACATCATAAATTTTGTTCAATTGTTTATGCGCTTCGTAGCATAGAGAGCTCTGCTTTAAATTTCATTCAAATGATATCAATGAATGATTTCAATATAATTTTTAAGCTTTACAAGAAATGAATTCCGGTACATTAAGGGGAATCAGTATCTGCCCAATGTTTTTAAAACGGTTTATAGAAACATGCTGGGTAACAAGCATTTTTACTGGAAGAAGAGTTGACTAAATAAAACAAAATCTCGCTCTGCACAAGGTCTCGTGTGAAAGATTAAAGTCCAATAAGAGTTAGAAACTATCCCAATCCAGAGATCAATCACTCTATAGTAACACAATTTGACTGCAAACTTTCACCTGCCACTTTTGCTATCACGACAAGATTTTAAGATGGCCGCCCATTAGGTGGCCGTCGCACCATTCTGAGCTATTTCTCCAATTGTGGACGTTGTCCGATCGAGATCGATAGTTTCTAACCCCCTTTGCACTTTCCTCTTTCGATTGACACCTTGTACATACATACAACACCGTAGGGCGTTGCATCGTTTAGCCAACTCTTCTTCCTCAGGATTTGGTCAATTTTTTTCTCTTCTCGCTTTTTATTACGGAATTCTTCGTTTCTCTCTCTCTCAGACACACAGCAATTACGAAAAATATTGGGACACTACTGATTCTCCTTAAAACAAATTTTTCCAAAATTAAAAAAAGCCCTGCATCGATTCGAAGTGAGACATGGCGTGTTTGAAAAAATCCCATTATTCGATATAAACCATAAACCTTCATAATTGTACTCCTGCCAGAGCCACAGACCAGACACAGACCACATCCATACATACGTGTTAATATTTTTGTAATATTTATATTAATCAAACGGGCACTTGTATTGTAATTTAAATCCGTCCATACTATATATTCATAAACTTCAAATTATGTATTTATATATCCATTGGGATTTATTAGCTGTGTAGCTTTAATTTTTTATCTACATCATTCAAAGTACAACTTGTATTTTTTACCGGGCTGCCTTGAACTAGTGTCCATGGCCATGGAAATATTTCTCTCCGCAAGTCCTAAACTATTAGTCGACTGAAAAACAGGAAGGGAAACGTCGGGAAACGTGACCAATAGAGCGGTAATCTCGCAGTAATTTGTCCTGTCATGTTTCGATGGTACATTATAGAATACATATTTATCAGATATTCACTTGGGATGCCACGATTCGGAACCCTTTTACATTTCCCAAACTGCAATGTCGTACTTTACAGTATTGTTGTCAATCGTTGTCCTTAATGCGAACTCTCGTGTCCCGTATGTACAGTAACGATTGTTTGCTTACAACTTCCAACTAGCAAACATTAAAATTCGTGGAACATCCTTGCTCAGGACAAAGAGAGCATCAAAAATCAATATGAATGAGGCACGATTGAAGTTATTATAAACGTAATAATAAAGTACATATAAATGGGCGCACACACACGCACAAACGTTGTTTGCGATCATGCAGTGGAAGCATACGACCATTTTACTACTATTAGGGGGACCGGAAAGTAATGTCGCTTTTGTACATTAAATTTAAACTAATAAATCTCAAAAACCGATTGACTTATCGAACCGGTATTGAAAATTTGCACGCTATATGACAAAAGGTTGTTGATAATGAGGGTAATTACATCATTGATTGAAAATAAAAGCTGCTAAAAATCTATTCCTTTTAATTAAACGACATTACTTTCCGGTCCCCCCAATATTTACTAAGAATTTGGTTACAATTTGGTACACGCACAAGGATTTTTCATATTTATGCTTGGCATGATAAGGTGGCCATACATTATGTAAAAAGGCGGTGAAGAAAAAGTCCGGAGTAAGGAGTAAGGATGAGGAGATCACGAAAAAATAATTTGTTCGTCAAGTCAAGGAATTATGTGTACGAGTAGATGTAATTTCTACAAACACTGTACTCCTATATTATACGCTGTTGCCAAAACATATAAATATAAGAATGCAGAATAAACATACATATGAGAAGCATATCGCCTCTTTGACGCATAAAACAAAGATCCACAGAAATACATGAGTTAGCAATACATTTTTATTGATGCCGCTTTGCAAGGACCTTAACTTGAATACTATGTAACGTTTATGGGTGTACTGTATATGGTGGTCCATGAAAAAATTCATGTCAGTGTCTCTGTATACATATGTATACACTGCTCGAGGATCACCTCGCTTCTACGAGTTTTCCGTACCTTGCAATTGTGTGGGTAACTGGAACCTGAATAGCTATGGCTATACTTCGGACCGACACTTAACCGAATTGCTCATAAGCGCGGAATCATGCTGAAACCTATACTAATTAAACTTGCCATTTCTTAAATATATGGCGTTTCTCCGTCCACATATTTATGGTATAAAATCATGGTCCGAAGGTATTACCTAAGTTTTCTTTAGGCAAAGTTTATTTACATTATATTGGTGAAAAACGTGTGTGCACTTTAATAAGTAAAATTATAATGTCAAGAAATAGTTTTGAACTTTTGTCGGTAAACATTTGTGGGTACTTGAAGAAATACACTAATATTTACAACACGATGAATTATTTATATGTCGAGAGGAAAATCACAAACATCCACTAGTCTCAACGACCAGATGCGATCCAAATATAAGGTATAATATATGGTTGAGACTAGCGCACGCATCCTATATTGTAAGAATCTGCGCACAAGTGTCATGTCCCACTTTTAAACCCAATGATTATCCCACTTTTTGAATTAATTTTCCTGATTCTGAATCACGGTGTAGCGAAAGTTAAAGCTTGTTACAGCACATTCTTGATAACATTGAAAACCTGGCACGAGAAAACTACATATGTATCTCTGATTAATTATTGTTGATTTCGTAGTGTGCTTAAGGGAGTCCATACCCCTTGGATTTATATATGAACCGTACCTCTGCGTGACGTCCTAAACGAGAATACAACTATAAGTAATCGTTTCCTTAGACAGGAACCCCTGAAATGTGTTCACGCATTATAAAGAAATGACCCTTTTTCCTCTGTTTCTGTGAAATCTTTGACCTGTATTTTCAACACGAATAGTTTCTGCTTAAGGTAAGCAGAATCAGAATTTGCGAAATGAGTGAAGATTATAGCCATCGCGGTTATTGTGGAATAGCAGTGCTATCATTTCGTTAACAAGCAACAGTTTCAGTGCTATTTCCTTAGCTTAAAGCGTACATGCCGTACGTACCAGTACCTTGTTTACTGTCTATGACCCCCGTGTTTCGGTCTACGAAATGTTTACTTTTCCTCACTTCTGACGTCACACACGATGCGCTTCAAAAGAAACAATATAAAATCCTAGACCCGTACAGATTCCCCCGAGGTTCTACGCAGTCAAAATGATTTGATATTACCATAAGAAGACACCTTCATGCCCGTAATGAAACAAACTGATGGAAAACGTCCAAAATGTGGGGGTCCAAATCCGGCGTAAAAAGCAATGTCTCCAGGGTCGACGAGTACTTTTGGACTTGCTCTTGATGCTTAAAAAACGAAAAACATTAAATATTACAAAATCATCTTTGAAATTCGAATGGACTATTCGTAAGGTCAGGTTCGGGCGGCGATATTTTTTCCGTATACCGTATACATAATTTTATCAGATAAACCAATGGCAGTGAGTACTGTATTATGTTGCTGACACGGAGCACATGTATGTAGTTTCCCAAATACGTGATGCAGCAGTGCTTATGTTTACATTGTATCGTTCACGCGACAAACATTTCCCTCGAACTCGATTTAGTAATCTGTAACCATGCGCCGAGTTTTGTCGCTCGTTTGGAGCCGCTCTCGTCACAATGGAAGACGAATTCCCGACATCAAACAAATTATTTACTTTTTTATATCGTAAATGGAAAAACAACATAATTTGTAGGATAAATCATTGGCCAATTATAAGAATGAAATTTTTAAAACAAGAAACAAAAAAAGCAAGATGTAACGTAATAAAGTTATTTAAGTTGTGCTGACTGGCAAGTCAATGTGAATGGCAATAAATTAAAATAAGACGCGACAACACTGAACTACTAAAGGAAGGACATTTTTATAGAACTTACAGATAAGAACACCTGTTGGAGCCTTCCAATTGTCCACTTATACCAGTGAGTATTATAATCTATGCCATCGGTGTCACAACGAACTAGATGCTCTGACAGAATCATTATGAAACGCTGGAATCCATTAAATGCACTTTTAGTTAGTAGTTTTGAGGTCAAAGTACACACAGCCGTAACGTGACGGTGACGGTACCGTAACCATAAAACTCCTGACATGGCGCTGTTGATGACTGTGGAAAGCTTTTACGATGCCAACGGCCTTATGTTACGACTACGGTGCCGTCACGTTCAGTTTGTGTGTGCTTTGACCTTTAGTGTTTACAAATTTACACAAATTTGGGAGTTCAACATTTCCATATACATATAATATACAGGGACGGCGAACTGGGGCTCAGAAGAGCCCGTGAGGGGAAGGCAGGACGGTTTGGCTACCACCTCCAGCGACTCTGTCACGCGTTTGTTCAAGCGAGTTTTTGTTTTTTTGTATCCGTTACCACTACAATGACAGAGACAGAGTGTCTTCTACGGTACGCGATAGAGTGCTGTCTTTCTCTTTGTTAGTCCGCCTGCATCGAAGAGAGTAGTAGTGGGAGAAGCGAGAGCGGCGGCGAAGAGTACGCTTGCACTCTGTTCGCCGTCCCTGATGTATAACGTACTACAAAATCAGTAATAGTATTTACATATGTATATCCTACTCCATGCTCAGTGCCACTTGCTTATAACGATCTCAATGTTACAGATCAAGAGACAAAGTCTTGTCTCGGGCAAAGTACAATTATTTTTTGTTGAAACTCTTGAAATCGTTTCTTTTTTATGTAGTATATATGTATGCATATATGTACGACGTACATTGTACGTACACTAGAGTCGTCCTTATATGAGTTGAAAATTTGTATTCAAAGAAATATTGACGAGCGGCTCCTCCCCCTACATTGGTACCATTGGCTGTAAAAACCCTCAACAATTTTTTTTTTATTTTCAATAATATTTAGGGTGTACTCTATTAGAAAAACTATATAGATGCAAATAATAACTGAAATAATTACTGTTCACAAATTAATTAATTGATTTAAAATATAATTAAACAAGCCTTGTTTATTCTATAAGTAAAATGGGCAACAATTAAATTTAAAATGTAATAAATGTACAATGCACATTCTACCTATTTCTTCCGATTGTTGTTATCTGTAGTGATTAGTGATTACTAATTATGGTGTAATTGGTTGTAGTTATTTTTATCTGTTCATAATCGTGTATATAGAGTTGTATAGCAGAATTTACAAAAAACTGAACGTGGCACAAAAATTCAAGGTCACTGAGCATACCATGAATGTTAAGTGATTCTAAAAATATTTTTTGGGAATTCATTTCAACCGATTTGGAAGACTTATAGGAGGTGCCCGTTTCATATTTCGAAAATTGTAAAATAAGGAACACCCCAATGTAGGGTCTAGGACACCTCGCCGCCGGCCGTTTCGCCGCCAGGCCATCTCGCGGCCAGGCCATCTCGCCGCCGGACCATCTCGCCGCCAAAATTAATACAGCGTGAATTGCACGTTGCGTTGGCCGTATCACCTTAACGCCCGAATGTTAATGCATAATTGACACAGAAATACCGCGCTTATTGAAACATCCGTTCGGATAAATTGTGAATAACAAATTTATGTTTTTAGAAAAATTGAAATGTCTATGCAGAAAGTCATTTGGTTTATCCATAGTTAAGTAATATCTTCTTTATGATTAGGTTTACATTTCTTACAATGTATGTGTTGGTAGAATGATATTATATAATATCTCGCTTTATTTATATATGGTCGATCCACGCCAAATCGCATACGAATTTGAGGCTAAAGAATTTTTAAGGAGTTCAAGTGGCTTAACTCTCTTTTCTCCTTAACATATATGTTAAATAGATATATCTCAAAATTAGAATTTTGAAGATTTTAAATATGCGATTTGGCGTGGATCGACCATATATAAGTAAAGCGAGATATTATATAATATCATTCTACCAACACATAAATTGTAAGAGATGTAAACCTAATGATAATGAAGATATTACTTAACTATGTATAAATCAAATGATTTTCTGCAGACATTTCAATTTTCCTAAAAACATAAATTTCTTATTCACAATTTATTCGAAAGGATCTTTCAATAAGCGCGATATTTCTGTGCCAATTCTGCATTAACATTCGGGCGTTAAAGTGATACGGCCAACGCAACGTGCAATTCACGCTGTATTAACTTTGGCGGCGAGGTGTCCCCGGCGGCGAGGTGTCCCCGGCGGCGAGGTGTCCCATCCTCCCCAATGTACACGACGCACTACTTACAAATGGAACGAATTAAAGTAAACTAAATTCATACGCGTACCTGAAAAATAATGAGAAACAAATTCTTTTGATCTGCTTGCGCTGCTTCTAGTTTCTCCTCCATTCTCTCTACAACATCTTCCGATGGCTTTTCTCTATTTCGGTCCTTATTGTTATCTTCGTCTTCCGAGGATGATCCTGATCTACTCTCCGCTCTTCGCAACTTTTCCCGTGCTTCTGCCAACTCTGTGCTTAACTTAGTTACGTGTTTGTTCTTCTTACGTATCGTTAAATGCAGTATTTCCCAAATGTACAATCTAACGATAGTGAGAAACAGTTAATCCTGCCTTCACGGATCTATAAGCAAGTTACGGAATCCTTGCTACGCGTTTACTCCTCAAAGAAAATTGTCTACATACTTGGTGAACTCTGATGCCATTTCTTTGGAGAATATCCAATTAGCAATGGCACTGCACTCGATGATACCAGTCTTTAGCAACTTATCCGTCAGAACAACCATCATTTGATAATGATTTTTCCACAGTGCATACATATTCCGTAAAATACATATTTGAGCTTCTTCCGTTTCGGCGAGAACCTACATCAAATTCGCATCTCTTAGATATTGAAGAACTTGAGACAAATCCCGGTAAATCAATAAAACGATAAATGACACGAGTATATAAATATTTCTTTTTTACAACATTCGAATATAGTTGTCAGATGCACTATGCAAATATTGCAATGTAATCAAGTTTAAAAGTGAATGTGCATTGCAATCTTACTTTAAAAACGTAATGGAATTTCCCTATCGCCGCAAAACTGTGACTAAAACTCTTGGAACCCAGATTCAGTAAAGTTTGCACAAAAACGTCAATTTTCAACGGATTGAAATTGTTTGTCTCTTCGTTTTCTCTGGGACCTGGTAGTGTATTTAGAACATTCAACACTTCTTCCGGCGTACACTTTCGTCTAATCGAAACAACTAACTCATGAGCTGCCGCTGTACCAGGAAGTGAACCTACAACAAACTCTATTATTAGTTACGCTTGCTAAGCATTATTGCAGTCATATTTGCGTTCTATATCGTCATTCATAGCTTGCATTCACCAAACATTTTTTTAACGTGTCCGGGAATCTATACATCGAGCAAAGTATCGTTACAGTAGTTTTGAAAAATTTACTTACTGGCACCTTCGGAAGTGTACTTATAAACAGGCTCGGGAGGTGGAGGAATCAAATCGACATAGGTCTCTGGCATCATATCGCGAATCCTTTGATAATACGATAACCTGAAGATGGAGCATCAGAAGATTTTTCTTTGAATACTGTATTTCTAAAGAACATGCTCCTACAATCCTATCAATATTTAGTAGCTCTACACTCTTACCGCAAGGCTTTAAGAAGCACTTCTCGAATAAATTTTGGTCTTGGATGTTCTGGATCGCGTTGTAAGCAAGAGTCCCAATCTTCCCAAGACCAACGGAACTGGAAATTACTTAGATGATACGCAAACCACCAAACAAACCGATCGAAAGCAGTAGCAGCCATACTGTCTATACGACGAAATAGAATTTCCGTTGCTTGAGCCAATACCTAAGGGCAAAGTAGTAATTTTATGTGACCTCTGACGTTGAACGACGCTCCGTTGTTTTTACATATCAATATTCCAAAATTGTACGCATACATGAGTGTTTCCGTGCGCTCAATTAATTTTTACCTGCGGCATCGTTGACGGCTGGAGCTTGCAAAGTTCAATCAAGATTGATCCATAACAGATCTCCAAATGCTTGGGTGTTGGTAATCGAAATAATTCTCCAAATATTACTTCAACGATGCAATAATCTAGTGGAATTTTTGCTTTGTATGGGAAATTTAATAACTGTGCCGCACTGTAAATTCAAATTTAACTTATTTCTCTTATGATCGTATACAAATGGGCAAGTGAAATTAGTGGTATAAATTGAGGACTGGACACCAGTAATGGGCTAAGTGCCAAAAATGAAAAAATGAGTTAGATCCAAAAAATGTTAAAAAATACCATCGCCAACAACCTAAAAATCAGGCTAATTCCCAAAACCATTTATAGTGGCGTGACAGATAGCATGCGAGGTATGTGCCATAAAAAAAAGAAAAAATTCATAAAAATGTTGCAATGGTAATGTGAAGCTTACTCTATATCAGGCCTATCTAACCGAGAGGAGATGCACTGTCCTCACGCGGTTTCGCTACCACCACCCGCACGCCGTGTTAACGAAAAGAAGAACGCTATACCTGTCTCACTGTAACAAACATACCGGGGCAATGGTGGGGGTAAGCCCTGATTGGGCTGACGAGTGTTGCCCGCGTCCCCCTGCACGGCGTGCAGGCGTTAGACAGGCCTGCTCTAGACAATTACTAAAAAAATTTGGTTGATTTTTTTGTCAAAAGTTTTTTCACAAAACAGAAAACATTGAATAACCCGGAATAAAATTTTTGGCACTGAGCCCATTATTGATATCCAGTCCTCAATTGTAAAGTACAAGAACGCATGTATGTATATAAGTAAGTCTGTACAAAACATACCAATCTTTCCTCTCAAAAAAGTAGTTGTTTATGATTTGTCGCAGATGTTCTTCGATGAGAAATCTCTCGATGGCATGACTTCCAGGTAACAGTGGTCCCTCCGCAGGACAATCTGTGTAATCGAACATACGGAAAACCACCGTAGGTAATGGATAAGAATAAGATTCATGGTGTGGAGGGGCCATTATAGCAGGTAAATTATGTTGCAGCGCTTCACATAAAATCGAATCAAATGCCAGGTACGGCCTTGGAATATGTTTCTCAGCCCAATTATCTTGTCTAAGTTTCCGCACTTGAGCCCACAGGCAATCCAAATACTCTTCTTGCGGATGTGGCGTGTCACTAGACCAAACTCGTAACGCGGGTTGATGCTTCTTACTTCGTTTATTCAAAAATATCTCTATTGTCACCATCAAATGGTCTAATTCTTGTTCTTTCTTTTCGTACAGCTCTCTGCCAACCCACGGCAGCGTTGATAAAACAGCATATACATACCTATGCGATAATATATAATATTTCAATGGTATTGAATATCACTTTACTTTTACATGTTATACATGCTTATTGGTATTTAGTTTTTTTTCCCTAAACTTCGCGTTATACATAAACATCATAGCTGAACAATCCGGATCACTACTTAGTAAATAAAAGAAACTGGCTAAATGCAAACGTTTAGCTCATAGAAATGTCCTTGAAACATACCAATCGCGTCTTACTTGAGGCACACCATCTTCGTTAGCAGCATCTAACATGTTGTCAAACAATTGCATTAATGAGCCACAAGATAGAACATGGCAGTTGACTAAATCTGCAAGAAACCTTAAGGAGTATCTTGCTACGTCCCATTTGCAAGCTTTTAACGAATCCTTAAAATTCTTAACCATGTAGTCAACAAATTCACCACCAAAATTAAAGTTCTTTGCATTTAATAATCCAACAAGCGTCGTGTAAATTGTGCATTTCTCTGGCATTTTAATAGCACAATCAGTCAAAATCCGAAGTATTTTACTACGGAATAATCCAAGATCAGCTTCCAAAACTGAAGCTAGACCCTCAAGATTGCTTTCCAGAGACGACGTAGACTTCTCTCCAACTCTCAGAATAAGGGATTCCAAACGATCCTCGATTTCTTGATTCTCCGACACCCGCCTACGTTTCTTGTAGACACGGTCTGAAAAATGATTGGTGAATGAACGCAATTAAATTATTTAAATCATTGTTATACGTTGACAAAATGCATATTCTCCATAATCCACAACGGACACTACCATTTGTGAATTAATAACTTGTAATAAATGTCAGTTTTCTTTTCACGTGACAATTAGTCTTTCTATGAATTCAATGAAGTTCGTAAATGGGCATTAATTCTACGAGCATTTTTCTTAATTGGCTTGCCAATTGCAACGCACGCAGATTACAATTATGCACTTTAATTATATAATTAAAATAGTCTAAAATGAAACGCAAAATGCTTATACTTACCGTATCCACCATCATCTTCCTCGTGAACTCTTCTACGGCTCATTTTGGGGAATAAGTTTAACAAGTCCGTTCCCATCAATTTCAACGTAATCCTATATCCCAATACGTCGTTCTCGTTAAGTGTAAAGCATTGTGTATTGAACAACCTAAGTATAACTTCTTTCAATTCAATTGAATCGAGGAAGCGAAGAATAGCAAAGAGCAACGGGTTTACGCGAAATCCAGCGAAGCTAAGTAAAAGTAAGTGGGAGCATTTTTTTCTGATTAACCATGTGAAATCGAAGAACACCAAGAGAACACGAGAGAACTGTAAAATATACGCAAATATACGGGGCACGGAGCTCCAGCCACAGACAGAGAACACAGAGCCATGCAGATGCAGAATGCTACTGCCCAGATTCTTATTCTCACTTGTGGCGCCATCCAAGGCTAATCCATGAACAAAAGTTTCGTTGCGGTTGCAACTGTATAGGCGTAAGGCTATAAGTTAATAGCCCCCGGGCGTAAGTTACAAAACCAGGAAAAATGAATTCCCATCACAATACCAATTCATGGTAGTGGCGGTTTTAGTATCGATCGTGCAAGTGTGTTGCGAGCAGTTGTGTGGGGATGTGCGAGGTGTGACGATCTCAGACGATCGTGACCAATCCCGACCGTCCTCGATTGTAGCGCCCGCATATTAATCGGATCATATATGAATTAATCGGTCAGAGCGGTATTATTCGAACTCGTAAAAACCGAATATTGTGGTAACAGGACGATAGATTTATCTACACGAAGTAGAATGGTCACTCGTACGCCTAAATTTCATTTTCATCAGGTAATAATACCACGAAATTAACAGTACTACCCCCACACATAGTAAGGGATCACACATATGTATAGTGCGCCGATCAGGTGATGGAACCTGAGAGGGACACTTCATCATTCGTACAACCCAAACGCTACAATCAATGAGGGCGCGTTTTTCTCAGGTGCCATCTCCTGATCGGCGCACAGTATGTATGTACATACATATCGCTATGGGGCGCTCGTGCTAACTGGTGCTAACCCCGTATGGTATTCGCACGCCGCCTCTTTCGAACGCGGTCGACGAGATATGTATGCGTGATCCGGAACGCAGGAAGTTTGCGGGTAATTAAATCTCCACTACTTTCTCCTTTAACTCGGTTTATCATCAATATTCAGCAAATAGAAATACGTAGAAATATATAACAACTATAGAAACTCTTTGTACAACAACCTTCCTCGCCAACGCAACGGTTCTAAATAGTTCTAAATAGAAACCCTTGGTCTGTCCTGCCCTGTCCGTTACCGGGTTTCTTTCGCAAGCCTCTATTGTTTCGCATTCTATTGGCCCACTCCGCTGTTCGGCCAGCTCATAGGAATGCGCCACAGGACATACACACTAGCGACACTTAGGAACTAGAAACGAACTATTCTGTAGTCAAATCCACAAATCCTGTATGCAGTGTGGTTGGTTGTTGGTGTGGTTGATTGTGGTACACAAATAATCAGTGCGTCGAGTGATTATCAGAGCAAAATCGGTTTTGCAGTGCAGTCAGTTTTATACAGTTCAACAATAGGAATCTCAGAGACAGCGTTCGTGTGTCGCTGATCGGCACAGTTCTATTCTGTATCCTGTAAACATGAGTGGTAGGGCCGTGAGTGCGATAGCTGAGGAATTACATGAGCGTAGTGGCAGAGCAATTTAGAAATGGAAAATTAAATTAAGAGATAATCTGGACAAATGATTTTTATACTCTGTTAGTTTGTGGCAAGCGATCAAGTGTTTATTGTTGCGTGCCTCGAACGTGCAGCGAGACTGTTTGAACGCAGAGCTCAGCATGGTGATACGGTAAATAAGTTACTTGTTTTCGTATGTTCAGGTTAATTAGCGATATTCGTAAATTGCGTCCCTTTCGCATTTCAACCCATTGGATTCGATAGTTATATACTTTCGGAGCCGCTTAATCGTCCTGTAACGTTTTTACTTTGACACGACGAACTTTCGAGAATCCCTTTACCAGTTGTTGAAATGTATGTCCCAGTAATTCAAACAAAGTAATTCTAGTTCCAAGCATAGATTTTTTGGTAGTCTCGTTATCGATATTGCTGTTGTTTTACGTAAGTATGACAAGATTCGAGAAGTCTTTGCTGTCCTTCTTTGCTGTCCTTGTGGAGGAAGAGAAGTTAATTATATTGCTGATAGGAATAGCAATGTAAATAAATAATGGTATATGCATCTAACGTGTTTCTCGCAAGAAAGTATGGCGCGTTAGAAATAGATTTTAATACACGGAGCATATGCATTACGGGTATACGTATGTACATAGAGATTGGCATCCTCCAAAATTTTCTGCATCTATTTGTATTTACTTCAGATAAACAATTGCGAATACAGGATTAGCAATTAATCTATGATGAATAATGCTATCGAAAGAGACGCTAATTCGAGCATAAGGTAAAGTTGGTTTTGTCGCTTAGACAATACAGTTGCGAATTAGATATTGTTTATATTAGACAGAACCAGTTAACGTAGCAACATTATTACGACGATGTAATGTAATGGACTCCAGTGAAGGAAGTCTCTGCATGCTGTGAACTTTGATCTACATTTACTACTTGACCATACTATAATTGTACATTCAACGGAATAAAATTCAATTATGCAATATTCTATGTAGCGTCCACGAATCTTGAAACGCTATGGTAATGGTGAAAATAAGTATTATGCAGAGAATAACGCTGGTAAATTGGAGCTGCTGATTGATCGCCAAGCTCTATTTGCTGGGAAAATAATCAGTGTATATTCATCTCATGAATTTTATTATTACCCGAGATCTAACCAAGCGCAATTTCTTAAAGGTGGATTTATTGGTTTCAACTGTTGGATTCTGTTTCCGATAAAAATAATTTGAATACCAAGAGCAGTGTAATCACTTGAACGCTGTGTCCAAAAAACCTGTAAGTCGATACAGATTGATAGAATGTCAAAGAAGATTTAGGTAGTCAGGGTAGCGTATAGATATTTATCAGAATAAGCTTAAAGTTTATTCAGAATATTTTCAATATCTGGGTAGTAGGGGGGTATTTCCACCTGAGTTTAATGAAAGGAATGATGTCTACTTAAACATTGTGCGACGCCACAACAAATCAATTATAGGAGAAACATTAACAGTGGACACTAATATTAAATGAAACAATGATAATGATACTCAAACCAATACTTATAAAGCTATGGTAAAGACGGACGACGCTCAACGATCTTTTCGCGACTATCAAAAAGTTTTTCGTGTAAAAGTTGAACTTTGTAATTATAATACGAATACGAAGAAGATAAAAATAAAAGGATAAACATACAACAAGTTAGTTATGATCGTTATATTGAATGTTTCTCATTGCAGATCGTAATTACCGATTCGCAGCTACCCGCGTTGCACTTGCTCGTGTTTGCTCAGCCACGCGAAGATACTTAAGACTGTCCGTCCTTACGAGTATCTTTTGAAGTACGGTGGAAGTAGTAATGTATAAATTTTACTCAAAGGAGGATGCCAGTAACTAAACGTATTCCATGCCCTTCGCGGTAAGTAAGCGGTTTACGTATTACGTACTATAAGCCGAGAAACGCCGAGCGCCAATGTTGGGAAGGATGAGCCACATTAGTAGCAAAGAAAAGCAATATTCAGTGTCGCGGAAAATGAGGGGCCGCGATGTGTGATCGTTGTCACGATCGGGCGCAGCACTTTAGAAATTTAAGACTCATTTATACCAACTGAAATAGCTATGTTTCTATCTACACACGTACATACATACACTATATACATTGCTCTTTCGTCGATTTAAAGTGAAATATTTGACCAATTTACGAAATTATAAGCGCAGTACCGAAGTTAGTCAAAAATGATGAAATCCCAATCCTGATGCTTATTTACATAGTTTTCTTGATATTTCGCTTCATCGAGGTGAAAGTGCAATTGTGGCATACGTGCATATACCTGTACGTGTACGTACATAATTATTATAGAATAGCTGAATAATGTACACAACAGTACATACTTATGTACTTAGACAACCGACTGTCAGGGGTTTAGTTAACCGATTTAACAAATTAAAGTCTTTGAGATCAGCACTTCTGGGCAATCGTTTTCGACGCGAACATCCGTGTAACATCAAATGCCTCGTTTTCAGTTCTTTCAGTTAGTTTGTATTGCTGTCGTTTGTAAACCATAACTATTTTCGGGAAAGGTAAGGAAAGGTGAAATCTCGAATGTATGTACAATATACATATATGTACATAGATTGAAATTGGAAAAAATGTGAGCGACGACTGCGTTGCTAGAATGATTATTGCTCATAAATGCAGATGGGGCTTGACTTGCATCTGGGTTACAAGTGTTTTACCCAAAATTTCCCGAGTCGAAATAATCGTTCGTGGCGCGTAAATAAATTTATTGGAAGAATCAAGTTAAGAAAAAAAGCAAAGAGAAAAACAGTATTTCGAAGCGGTTTTACATATCACGGTGACCGTATGTCGTGGAGCCTCACATTGTTCCCCTTAAACGTCTCCACACACATAGCCGTACCGGAACGGCGCCGTAGCTGTAACGTAAGAAAAATGTAAGGCCGCTGGCATCGTAATAGATCTTCCTCTCTAGGGTTTAAATGGCGCTGTCCCCACTCAACAGCGCCATGCCAGCGGCCTTAGGTTTACGGCTACGGAGCCGGTACGGTGCTACTATGTGTGTGGAGACCTTAAAGGATCAGCATATTAATCTTGAAATGTTGTCTATATTGCCAATTGAATTATCTTGATTGTACACATTTGTCTTTCCAGGTCCGACGGTGGCAGTAGTGAAAGTCCGTTACTCGTGGAAGAAGGAGAAACAGTTTGTGCACCTCATAGTCCGCGCAGCAAACACAATCATAGTCATTCGCATGCTAATCCCCATCGGTCGCATAGTTATCGTCACGAAAAACCAAAACAATTAGTAAAGTATGGAGAACTAGTTATTCTTGGGTAAGAAGTTTTTGTGTACATTTCATTTTCTCCAACTTGAAGTATTTCGTATAGTCTGACGAAGGAGTATAAATTTCTTCAAACTTCTCGAGAACAAACAAACTTTTAATTTCAATGCTCATCCTAATTCTGAATAAATCCACGTACGCGATGTTTACTTTGAAAGTAATGGTCGATAAACTTCAATCCAAAGGCCTCATATTTCCGACTGATAATGAATGTAATACATAATATGTATATTACATGCATGTATCGCACTGTATCGATATAATTATTTTTAAAAAACATGAACCGTGTCCGTCGATTATCCAGGCCCAGGTCAGCAGTTGTTACGCTACCTGTCACGAATAATCAGACTTCTATTTTGCTTCACGAGACGCTACAAATCGTAGATTATAGTAAATACATCCATTTGCCACAATAAATTCCGCTATAAGTAGGCCAATTATGTTTCTAGGTACAATGGCTTTTTGCCACCAGGGGATCGAGGAAGAAGAAGAAGTAAATTTGTACTTTTCAAGAGACCGGTGCCAAATGGAGTTAAGCGTAGCAAACACTACATTGTTAAAACGCCCCACAGCTCGCAAGCGATTCTCAACACAAAACAGCATTCGATCTCGTATACACTTTCTCGAACACAGGCCGTTATTGTAGAATACACAGAGGATGAAGAAACTGACATGTTTCAGGTCAGTACCGAAAATTCTACACAATTAGTTAATGGAGTAGCGAGTTAACGCTGGGTTAAATGTGACATCTAATCTGTTACTAATCTCCTATTAATCTACTACTAACCTACTACAGGTACGGGTGCGTACCAGTACAGGGTGCGAGGAAAGTTCTGATAATTTTCCACAAATTTCAACACTATACAAAATACTGCATAAACAAATAAATTCATTCAGCTGAAGGAATAATAATGTTTATTACATCAAGAAACATAACTCTAAGCAAAAGAATTTGCAACAAATTTTAAAAATTGCCTTCTTTGACTTCAATACATTTACGCAGTCGCTTACGAAGATTTCCGACGATGCTCGCACACGCTTCCACCGTTTCCATGTTTCCACCGCCGTTTTGAGCGCGTCTACGGTAGCGTATCGAGTAGCCGAGACTTTTTCCTCCAGGATGAACCACACGGAGTAATCCATTGGGTTCACTCGGTGGTTTGAAACAGTTTGAAACCAGTCGCTCGAACAATGTCGGCAGTCTTCATTCCCGAGTTTTGCAACTCGACGACTGTGATCCGTTCACTTTGACGACACATAACGTAAGCACAACTGAACATAAACAAATAACTAAAGCACGTTCAGGACCAAAAAAAACCATTGAATTCAATAAAATCATCAGAATTAACAAAGAAACATTATTCCAATGCCAAAAATAACAAAATACAAAATTATCAGAACTTTCCTTGCACCCTGTATTACTAGAATTGCCGGAACAACTATGTGTCAACTGTCGCATTCACAAGGCTACTGTTTCCAGCTTTATATTATATATTGCGGTATATGCACGCACATTGAATAGCCTACAATACATCAATTGGCCGGGTAAATTGAATAAAGAAAGATCGTACGGGGAAGATTATGAAAACCAAGATGTTAAAAGGAATTGCAGAAAAGATCATTTAGGCCACAAGATGCGAGAGTGGCGGGCGAGCCCTCGCATTTCCTGTACGTCTCTGTAATTAAACAAAATCTTCCAACAGGTCGGTCGTTCCTCCGAATCCCCAATTGACTTTGTCGTAATGGACACGTGTGCAGGTGGTACAGACGGTGGGTCGAATGACGGTCGCGTAGCTCAAAGTACAATCAGCAGGTTTGCCTGTCGAATTCTCGCGGATCGATCCGATCCGAGAATTGCTAGAATATATGCTGCAGGTTTCGACAGCTCCAGGAATATCTTCTTAGGGGTAAGATTTTTCACAGTTTTTGCACACTGTTGTACTCTACAACTGATTCAATTTTGACAATTTTGCCAAGTTTTACAACAATCGCGATCGCATTACGCTTGTCCGGGGGAAAAAAACCCCGCAATCCTTTTATGTACGGGGAGTAATTGCATTTCCCAGGAGAAGGCGACCAAGTGGCAAGAGAATCGTGAAATCGATGGACTCACGACGAACGGTGTACTGATAATGCACCCGCGAGGACAATTTTGTGGTGGTGAGGCACAGTGCGGCTTTTGGCGAGAAGTTAGCGTAGGTGGAGGAGTTTTCTCGCTAAGAGAAAGCCGGAGCGCTCAACAAAAGGGCAACGTTGTGGACGATGAAAATAATATACTACAGGATGGCACTCTTATTGATCTTTGTGGTGCTACCTTATTGTGGAGATCGGCCGAAGGTCTCGCGAAATCACCGGTAAATATAATTCACTGATACACTGATGCTTTTGTCAAGTTTGTTAGTGATTCAACCGGCATTTAACACCTCGTTGATAAATTAATCTAATCGGATGAATTTCTAGTTAACGAAGACCAAAAGTTGACCTACTACTTATATTCTGTATTTTTTCTTCTCTCTTCTATAAACAGAATCATTACTCAAAGACCCAATTTATCCGCCCTGAAAATGTGTCATCCCTTTATAAGCGCGTTATTTTTAATTGATGGATATATGGGCGTTACTACAATTAACTTCACAAACGATTACTTTTCTGTTTAGACAAAGCACGACCTGGAGGAGTTAATTGATGCTATAAACGCCGGAAGGCCACAGTGTCCAGTTGGTCTCAACACTTTAGTCATACCGCGGAAAGCAGCCACGGACTCGACACAACAGCAACCTTATGTATATTTGAAGTGTGGGCATGTGCAAGGTCATCATGATTGGGGCCAGGAAGAGGATAAAGCCACGAGAAGATGTCCGATGTGTCTTGTAGCTGGTGCGGTAGTGAAACTCTCTATGGGAATCGAGCCCGCGTTTTACGTTGATAGTGGCCCACCTACTTATGCATTTAGGCCTTGTGGCCACATGGCTACAGAAAAAACTGTCAAGTTAGTATCATTGAACGTTATCTACACGAATATTTCCTCTCGATTGATATTTCACAGTACGAAAGTCTACAAAGAGCTGCAAAGGTCAGGTAACTGAACATTTGCACATTAAGCGCAGGCTTTCTAACATGCGCCAATCCAGTCAATCGTTGCGCGTCATTGTAACCAATTCGTCTCGGCGCGTCGTGCATTTTCTCCATTATCGATATACTTCCGTTTCGTTGAATGACGCGCGATTTTGATTAATTATTAAGGTAGTAAGAGGAGAAGAGTAGAATTGTTGGTCATGCTCTGTTTTTGTTCATAGGTACTGGGAAAAAGTGGCAATACCACACGGTATAAATGGTTATATTGCAATTTGCCCATTTTGCGCCATCCCGCTCGAAGGAACACCGGGATACGTAAAACTCATTTTCCAAGATAATGTAGATTGAGGATCTTTGGCCCTACGACGAGATCATAAACACGCGTAGAAACCATTAACTTCTTATAAAAAATACAAGGATTATTAAAATTAATAAAGTATAAATAATCTTAATACAGATGTCAAAATGTTGTATTTGCTTTCCTTGTGAAGTGAAGATCAACTCTAAAATTCATCTGTAAAACTGAGAGAAAATAAACTATCGTAAGGATGCTGATAAAGCGAAAGAATAATAATCGCATCACACCACCACGTATGTATAGCAAGTGTACAAATCTTACCAAATTCTTCCGACAAATTTTTCAGACCCAATATGTCCCGTATAAAGAAATACGAAAGTTATCTTCGTATTTCCTGAATATCCAATCCCTTCCGAATCATTTGAATTGCCCCCGGAATTAGCTCCAAAATCAGGCCTCATCTCAGCCGCTCTATAGTCTATTGTAATTATATATATCTTGTAGAAAATGTTAATTCCTACCCGTCAAGTGAGGGTTATGATTAGTTATGTTTCCCTACACTTGGACGGCAAACAAATATCTTTGCAACAAAACTGCGAGTTCCATGAGATACGTAGCGTCTAAGTGATGCCATTTCACGCATTTTCCACAAAAGATTCAAATATGTTATTGCGGCTCTCCATTGACGCGAAATTACCATTTTACTAAAAAATGAGCCGGTTCTATCAAGCGATTACAAACAAATACACGCCACGCCGCGGCATTATTTAATAGAGCTTAAGGTTTCATGATTTCAAATGACAATTAAACTACCGCGTATGCCTATATATATTTTTTAAAACATCTTCATTTTATGCTCATATAATAATTACACAAGTTTGAGTAATCGTATTATATAAATATGCAACATCTCCAAATATAAGGAGTTACACCTGAACTATTCTTATATACACGAAATAATCACTAATTTAAAAGTATATCAGTATATCAATAAGGTCGAGTGAAATAAGTATAATTGTGTCTAAACACAATCCTGTCTGTATACTATTAACAGGAATGCGCCAAACTTTTCACAATATTCCGAAAAATCATTGTCAATAGAGTGACGAACGAACAACGTACAAATTGTGTATTTCAACCTGCATGCAATCTATTGTAGATGAGGATGTTTTAAGGAAAGCCGTATTTTGTATGCACAAACTTTGCTTTTCCACGTCGCGTCGTGTCGCCTTAGTGCACAAATCATCGGTGCGTGAATCCATACGAAGAGAATGATTGAGCATAATTGTTAAAGTTACTTAGAATTTTATCTCTTGCGATCATTGGAGCAGCTACGACGGGAGCGTGATCGGCGGCTACGGCTGTTGCTGCGCGATCGTTTCGATCTAAAATAGAATAAATATAAAATGACATTAGGAATAATTCTATTCGATTCCATAGCGGTATGTGATGATAATAGCTCAAAACATCAGCATCGACAGAAATGACAAAAATTTTCAATCACTTGCTGTCCTTTCTCGATCATAACAAAATCATATTCCGTATTATCGCCTCAGAAAATTGCGCTTTACAAAGTACTAAGAGCCCAATACATTATGTTTGCGAGTACACAACCAAATTATTTTACTACATATTGGTGCCATTAATAACAAACCTTTTTCCACGGCTACGGCTCCGAGATCGTGACTTTCTCTTTTCTCTATCTCGCCGCTCGCGATCGCGGTCACGGTCGCGATCACGATCTCTATCTCGTTCACGGTCACGGTCACGTTCACGCTCGCGATCGCGATCACGATCGCGTTCGGTGCGATCACGATCTTTCTCTCTGTATCCCAATCCTCCTCGTCGACTGTCCGATCTGTCACGATCTCTGTCACGATCGTCTCTGTCTCTACGCCTGTCTAGCAACGACTCGCGCTTCTCCTTGCGCCTTTCCTCCACTGTTCTCTGCAGCTCCGCCAGTTTCTCCCGAATCTTGATAAAGCCCAAATGCAATTTTCCGCCGAAATGATCCGCCAGCCGTCTGTCATTGTCGTGAATTCCGAGATACGCGCTGCAGACTTCGCAGACCCGTAATTTTTGCTGCTGATAACTCGACGCTGGCATACTATTGCGATATTCTTGCTCGGCCTCGTTCTTCTTTTTCCGCAATTCATCGATCTCGCCCATAAGCTTCATCGATTCCTCTACGAAACCTTCTTCGCCTAACTGCTCGGCCTTAGCGAGCTTCTTACCGATTTCTTCGGCGAGAACGTGAACGTTATTAGCTTTAGCAGCAACTTCTGCGCTAAGTTCTTCTTGAGTCTCAGCGAGTCGTTGCTTTGCTTGTTCTGTACGACGATCGCAATCGGCGATGAAATTTTGTAGGTGCTCCATGGCCTTAAAACACGTCAGGAAATATAACATTAATTTTTTGTGTACAAAATTCTTTGTCCGAATTGTGTAACGTTAGAAAAGATTTTGGCAAAATATAAAACCGCAAACGTAAACGGTAATCATGAAAATGTTGCATGACAATCACAGTTTCTTTTAAACAATGTAACGCGTAGAAAAATAAATTTCGGCCATAAGGAAGTCAGCCAGGCTTACATTTTTTCTTATGCTTCTTGGCACGATAACTATCAATACACCATCAATACGGGCTGCGTTTTAACAAAGATGTACGATTCATACTTGTTCATCGCTTAGGCGGGGAACACACTGAGCAAAATGGTTTCGTGAAACTCGTTTCATATTTGCCGCGCACTGATGAAACCAAAAATTAGTTTCAACAATGTTGTCCGATGAAAAGTATTTGCGAATGCTCTATTGGTGGGTGCGAAATAAAAAAAGAATACGTAGACCCTGGGGTCATCCATTTATTCTTGACAGAGAACATACTGGTTATGTAGTAGCAAAGAAATTCAGTCGCAATTACGGGAAATTCCAATTTCTAAGAATGTTTAAACTTGCCTTTTATTTTGCAAAATAAAGAAAGACAATGTTAGATAAAATGTAAACTATCCACATTTCTATTAATCTACCCTCCTGTCATTTGATAGTGGTAAATATCATAACAACGTACAATAGAAATGACAAGTAAAAACCCATTGTGTCACTACTACCTATAAATATATTATAATAAATAAATAAATACAAATTAATAAGAGTTAAATGGACACTGATCAAGAACACAATAATATAATTTAAAAATGTTGACTTAACATTAACGCTAATGTCAACGGCTCTGATAGAACTTTGAGTATCTTAGAACTTCCATACGAAACTGATGAAACAAATGAAACCAAGATCACAAGTAAAACTCAGTGTGCTAGTGCATGTCATATTAGAACGGAATGGTTTCTTGAGACTAAAATTCCAAGTTTTATGAAACTGGTGTCATCAAAAAAAGTTTCCTTAGTGTGCGTCCCGCTTTAGCGTTAAATAACAAATGATCACAAATCATTCGACAACAATCTTATATGACACATCAAATGCAACAATATCGTACTTATACTGGATAATCAGAAACGTCAATATTCATCCGGGGCGCTTACCTGAACGGTGCAATATTACTCTCATTGGCGTTGTCTTATTGCTAGATTATTATACAAAAATACGATTGCAAACGCAAATGATATTGGTTTTAAAATGGGGGCATGAGAAAATTATTTTTATATTATACCTTTCGCCAAATGAATACGGAGGTTGTGCAGCGAATAGAGTGAACTTATAATTAAGCTTAGAGTTTGTACCATCTACACAAAACAGAATACGTGAAATTTCTCTACCGAATGATAAATTGTTAAGCAATTATACAATTTACTTTTATTGACTTAATCGGATAATTGCAATAAATATTATTTTAGTTAATGCACATTTAGATGTCAAAATAAATTAGGATAATTTTTATCGTGCTTGAATTATAGATCACGTTTTGTTAAATTCTCCCTCGGACACTATCATTGTACTCGTGGTAACGAATATTCATGTATCAAGTATCTCGTAGAGGTAGTTTTTCTTCGGATAGTGACACTAATCTTTATATAGTTTACATAACTTACTTTACGTGGTATGTTGTTATTATAATGCAGAAAAATGATGCGGAACCATAAAAACTGGGCTGTTCGAATAGTCTTCGACATTCTTTTTTATTTTGACACTGCCATTACCATCAAAGGGATCAAAGATTGTTTGTAGTATGATACAGAAAATTTAGCGAAAATACCTCATGAACCGAGAAATTTCTTGAGCGCTGGATTATTAATCCACCGCGTCATATCGCTAACCACAATCGATATAATAAAAACCAGGGCCGTAGGGCGATGTAAACTAATAATTAGTTTTAATTGTGTTCAATCATCTACCGAATGTCTACCATTGCATACCAGACCCATTGTTTTTACCCTCCACCATCCCTCTCAAGAAGTTGGCAGTGTGGTGTGGCCACAGCTTTCTGACCCAGACCCAGACCAGTCCTAGGATAAATAAACAGAGTAAAGAGAGATACTACTCACATCAATGTCATAAAAGTGGTCCTTCTTCTTTTGCGCAGCCTCGTAGTCGGCCCGTAGGGCCAAATCGTGAATCTGGGGGCATTCTCCCAGGTCCATGCGCTGCGATTTACAAATCATTTCACATTAGACACCGCCCCTCTTATTGCAGCACACGGCCTTACTTCGCTTAATTAAGTAAACCCTCCCAAAACTTGTTTAATTTTCAAAATCTCTCTCTCATTCGACAAGAACTTTGAAGGTCCTCCAACTTTGCGAACGATAATCGACAATTAGGAGAAATGATTTTAGAGTTAAAATGCGCGGTCAACAATATATTGATAATTTTAAACCCTAAGTTGCTTAAATGCTTCTAATATAAATAACTCAGAAACAGTAGCATTTTCCGGTATTGCGCTAAAGAGAAACTATACGAAAGACATTTTTAGACCGATATCTCATTTTGCTCTTGGTAGAAAGTATAATAATGCAACTTTACAGATAAATATTTTGTTGTGTTCACTTACAGAGTGGCAACACCTCTCCGCCTGACACGACAATGCGATGGCAATGAAGCTACAAATCAGCACACACCTTAAGTTTACATGTTCATGTCTATGAAAGAACTTACAGCCTAATGGTTTTATTATACTATTTACGTATGGCACGAGTTGCCTTAGGTGAACTCTAGACGATTTAGAAAACGAATTCAATACGTACATCCAATGCTGAAGGGAATTTTTCTAACGGAACTGCCACACCGTGTACAATTCCGCCTAATATTGTCTCTCTGCTTCGTGCTATCTCTCTCACTTTCTCTCGTGGACATTTCACCGTTTTGTGCAAATTGCCAAAATGATATTAACGGGCGTGCAAGCGTTCCATTTTATTAGAACGTATTTTACCGCACGGAACGAGACGGTACGGCTCTTTTTTTCCTCTCTCCCTCTTTCACTCTCACTCTCTCTCGCTCTCCCTCTCCCCCTCTCTCTTTTTTTTCCTCTACCACCACACGCTGTTACAGGTGTCGGAAATTGCACCCAATTATTTAATGACACGCGGGAGAATTTTTCTTTTTGATATAACGATCTGGATCATTCGGTTACGACAACACGACACAACTAACGACACCAGATCGCAAAGTATCGTTAACGGTAGTAAATAAGAATAGAGGGCGAACAAAAAAGAGGCGTTAATCTTTCATTACACGTAAATTCTATTCTATTCTGTATGTGTGTGTGTGTGTAAAGGGATGCCACGTGCTAACAGGAGAATACCCACACATCTCGAGGTATTGAACAATCGAGTGTATAGAATCATCGAGAATAGAAGAAACGGTAATAAAGAGGTAGATAGGTAGTATGTAGACAAGTAGGCAAGTAGGTAGGTAGATAGGTAGATAGGTAGGTAAGTAGGTAGGTGGGTATGTATACATGTACGTATTTGTATGTACATACGAGTATATACATACATGTTCCGAGCTCGACTGAATTTCTCGTCTCTTGGCAATTCGCATTTATAGTCTTACTTACAGATCACTGCTTCATTTCCTGTACCCATCATCATCATACCTCCGAGGATGTATACATTTTCACGCATACTTTCAAAGTAAACTTCATTTCTACCTGCCGTAAACGGCATTATTAGTAAGAAGCGACAATAAGAAGATCGTCTCATGAATCAGCAATGGCGCTACTCACCAACTTACAGGCCTTTCAGGGACTCGGAATTTATACTCGGTGTACTCAGCCTCACCACCGTGAACCGGTAGGGGGGCTGAGGTAACCGTCCGCCTTTTTTTCACAATTAAATTAACACCTATTACTTGAATTATGTTAAGGTAATCAAATTGTAGAATGTAATACGTACGTCCTCTTCGCTTTCAGTACTTACAGTAACGCGCGTGTGTGAGAGCGACAAGTACAACACGACATATGAGCGGACAATACTCGCAACAATATTGTACAATGGTTCAGATTGGAATTGCTTTTTCCAGAGACTCTGGAAATAGAACTGTAGGTACATTGACATTAGTGAACCTGCATATCTTCACTCTCGCGAGTGTTCGCCAATAGTATTTTTTCCGTTTTCTTTTAATCTTTGTTAAATGTATTTTCAGTCGTTTTGCCTTTTAACACTGTTCCTGCTTCGCTTCGGCTTTAACTATGTTTTTTCAATCATCCGAAAAAAAAAATAAAAAGAAAGTAATGTCCATGTGGAATGTGTAAGGGTGCTTGCTAACCACAACGTCGGATGACCATGTTGCGCTGAATGCAAGGCTTTGATAATCTCCTTTCCAGAATACGTTATTAATTCATCCCCACTATCTTTTCTTTTTTAGTTTGCGTTTGAATCTGGATAACTATGTCCGTGTACTGTACTTCCATTCCGAGTCCAACTGAATATTTTTGTAATAAATAAGCGCTAATAATAAACGTTTCATTCATAGACCGTTCTTAAGTTTAAGTAAAAATATCCCAAAAGGAAAAGTAGGTCGTAAGTCATTTCTATAGGTATTGTATTAAAAAAGAGTAATGCGCACTTGTAATTAACAGATAACTGGGAAAATAAGTACCATTCCTATACTGTTGTTGTTGTTGAACACCAATGAAAAAATTACATACCTAATTTAAGCCAAATATAGAGGTATTAAATTCGATTTTTCACAGATGATCAATAAGTAATTCTTAACTTAAGTAATAAGTATACAGTTAAGCAAATTCTGTAAGACGAGAACACTACTGATTGTGAGAAGTAAAAGTAGTAAGCGAATTTCACAGCTGTAGTGTATTGTAATTACAATCAAATTTGTAAGTCATGAATGTAGTCGGAAGCGAAATTAGTTATAATTCTTATTATTTATCTCTGAACGCGCAATTTCTCTCAACATTAGTTTTACCATTTTGAAATCATTTCTGGAACAGACACATTTCCCCTTTTTTCTTTTTCTTTTTTTACAATATATCGCTTCGAACATGATCGCTTCCGACGGGTCACCTTATTGCAAAATGCAAAAATAACGTAATGAAATTACAGTTGTCAATGCACGAAATAAAATACTAGTCTCCTCCTACGAGCTGGGACTATGCAATTAGTGTATACGCGGTATGCCTTCATTCTGGAGTAGAAATTGCACAATCCCTTGGCATACATTCTCCTGTTTCTGGACGTGGACAGTTACAACCTTCGTAACAGGTAATAGACCATTTAATATACGTATAACTCTCTACAAACCAATAGTTACTACAGTAAACTGAGATATGGAAAACTTAATTTTGTCCAGTTGTCCAACAGTGAAATAAGTATACAACTCATTTTTTAACAGGTTTGCCAATACAGATAGTGGGGATGTTTCAAAAGTTGCTTCAAGACTGCGTCACAGCAAGTAGAACATTAGAAATATTTTCTGGTTTTAGAGTATTAAACGCTTCCTTAATCTATAAAAAGATTTGCCTTAACTCTTTCCACTCGTGGCCATGAAGGGTGTTGTAACAATCTTTAATTTTAACTCTTGCCTGTTTGTGATGTTCGCATATAATAAAAGACAAATCCAAATAATTCTATAATGGATATACATATACTGGTTGCAATAATGTTGCATTGCAATGTACGCAGTAAACAACGATTTTCCGAGTGTCAGTACATACACGGCACTGCGCCACCAGCCTTAACGTTGCATTTAACATAGTTCACAGGCTCTCTTGAATTTGTGAATAATTCAAGAATTTGGGAACCCTGGCCGAATCAAATTTAACGGCCGAATTTGAGCCTATCAAGCCGATCTATCGCGTGAAAGATAGAGAATGTCGTGCGAAATCACTCATAAAGGCTAGAGTTTTTGAGCACACGCGAATGCAGGCATTAATTTGATATTACTTTTAGTATGTTAGTATGGATAAATGATAAGAAAACGCTATATTAGACTGGTCTCTACCACTGTTCTTATTATAGTGAAAAAGTTGCCAAGTGGAAAGTGTTAATTCGGCTACCACACGTAATGTGAAAACTTGAATGCTTATTAGACCAGCCGCGTATTTGGCTCTTAACGGAACCCCTACGATGTTCCAAGAAATAATTAATCTAGTTGCACTAGGACTCGCTGGGTAAAACTTAGTCGGCCAATCAATGGAATTGGCATTTTTATCTTAACAAACACCCTTATGACCAATTCGCACGAGATGACACAGAAATGCGCGAAGCAGTACTGACAGAAATCGCACATCTTTAATGGGAACTCTCGTCCATTTTAATTCCGATTGAAAATCTTCTTTTCACATCTCCACAATACTCTCGGCACGTCTATCATTTACGAATTACGTTTACATTTACGCACATGAAAACATTTCGCGCCCTAATGGTGACACCGTCGCAAGTATCATCTAATTATACTGGACAACACGATTTTTCATTTGATACATCGCTGATTAATATGCGTAGGATTTGTGCTGATTTCAATGTCCAAAATTAACAACATTCTACTGTTATTTTGTTTCATGAATTATCAGATTGTTGATTTTAGGAAAACGGAATTGCGATATTCTGAAAAACCTTTGCGCGTTACATTCACTTCATGTACATATTCAAATTTAGCATAAGAGGTACGTCCAGTAATCAAATTGTTTTTCATTTGAGAAAAGAGGAACAATTAAACCCGTTGTCCATTTTAATTACTGATATATTTCGAGCATCGTATACACACCGCTAATCTAGGAGACACTCACACCATATTATAATTTGCTGCCCCGTGTTGCACTTCAACGCCTATCTGGTGTGAATTGATCGCCATCAATTCTCGAAGTACATTGCAAAAATATCGTCCGTTTGCACATTTGTCGCAGAAACGACTGCTTATCCTCTAATCCGTTTTATAATTGTACGTGCAATCGAGACAGACCGATTGGCACTGACGTGAAAAAAAGTACCATTTACATAATGAACGTGTTCTCGCGATACTGATTTAACAACCTAAAATTCTAGCTTTTGCACCCATTCAAGATATTAGAGGCAGGCAAACCTACCAAATCCATAAATGGTCCATTAAACCTTAGCGTATCTTTCTACCATTATTCCGCTTTAGGTCTTTAGTCTTTACTCGTACGGTAATCTCAATCTTAATTTGGGCAACTACATTCATGGAAAATAAACATTCCACTACTGGATTATGCATTGTATAAGAATAGTCACCACCATTCAAAAAAGATACTAATGGGGTCTTCCTAATTACCAGTTTGCAGGTACAAATTTTATGAGCCCATTCGCAACATTGGCGTACTCGACCCATGAAATCATTATGGTTACAGGATCCAAAACTACTAAACAGTCATTAGAATTATATCTGGAAGCCTCGTGTAACGGCAATTCAATTGTTTCACGATAAAAATGTGGGTTTTTAAGTACAGTTGCATAGTTCATGGAAATTCTATCCCATATTTGTAAACAAAATTGGTTGCATCGTTGCAATGGAGAATCGAGGACATTGTAACCAAATGCAAATAGTGAAGGAGATTTCTATGGACGAGTAGGTTGCGTTTACAAAAAAATGAACAAACCATTGTTTAGTGAGATGGCAATTGTTGAAACACTTAATAAGACAGACTGGCAAAACAAAGTTAATAATAGCATTAAGCGGCAAATCTTTACTTTGCATTATAAACTGTTGCAATTTGGTATTCAACATTGCTCAGCAATGAAATCTGAAGAGTTACTGTATCAAAACTCATCTGCAAAACAGAATCTGGTGCAACTTGATGCGATTTACAGTTGGATTCCACGATACGGGACAATTTTGGGATGCAAGAAAAAGTGAGGAGTGTTTAAAGCCATTGGTGTTTCTATATACCAATATTCTTCTGAACCACCCTTGCTAGTTTTTCTGGAAATGTTTGAAATAAGTGGTAGGAGAATATCTTTTTGGCTATAGTCAGCAAACGAAGATGCGAAAATATGATCATACAAATACCTTCGGGCATGGTAAATCCTAAAATTTTCAAATCACTAACAAACGTACGTATAAGTAAGTCGTAAAGAATAGGAAGCATACACGTAAGAAACAAATACTCTAATGAAATCTAAGACTGTTTCGTGAAACGGGTAATGAGTTCAGCCTATAGATTGCCATGGTGAAGACAACGGTAGTAAGGTAAAGATTTCTTTTAAGACGCATAGGTATAGCCGAATGTCGCTTAGATTACACCTCTGGGTAATACATAAATCTAAAATCTTCAAGTATCGCCATCTTCGATTATCATTGTTATTTGTGTTGGGAAAACTGCATGGTAAATCGCAAGACTATGTCTGGGTAAACATGATACAAAAACTTTCTTCATTAATATTTGCAGTTTCAATAATGTTATGTAAAGCATAACATCGCGTATATATTCTTGAAGAATCGTGTAACCATGGCAAATGCAAGGGTACAGAGGCAATAGCGGAAACTCTACGACAACAGTATCGCGCATCCATGCCAGATTACTTTTTCATCTGTGCAAAGAATGTATTGAAATTGAAAGAAGGTTCAAGAATGATTTACAATAGCGCGCAAGTGCCAATGGTATGTCATCGGTATTAAATAAATGATAGCTTTGAAAACCACTCACCGTCGACGATAGGATTTCATGCGGACAGCATGCCAGCAAAAAACTCTTGCACACCTTCGAGTCGGAGTACTTCACTTGAAATTTGTTATTCTCACCTGGGGAGATCGAGAAATGCATATGCTATGATAATAAAATTTGTTTAAATGATAATGTGCTGTGTGCCACCATCTTGTATTTTCATACGAGATCTCAAGGAACGACGAATACCGATGTTCCACAATATATCAGAATCTTCCGTAAATATAATAATACACACCATTTCGTCCTGTGCCCATTAGTTGGTCAAGCATCGCTCGCATCTGATCGTGAGCAGTCATTTTTGTGAAAAAAAAAAAACAAATTCGGACGCACTGTCAAACAAAAGCGAACAATCAGCACATCAGCCAGCAGCCACGCCGCCGTCGCCGTCGCCGTCGCCGCTAGATTTCGAGGGCTTTCGAGATTCGAGGAGTTTCGAGTTATCCTCCATTCGTCTGACGAAGCGAGTAATATACAGTTATACTACGTTATACATACGATTTAGCAGTGTGACCAACTCTACCATGCATACCATACCACCTTTACGCACCTTTGTGAACCCTCACGTGCCTTTGCGACAGTTTGAAATGTTTAAAATGGCGTCAAAACTGGACAAAACCCAGCGGGTCGAGTTTTGACCGATTTAAATTGTGTACAATGTTTAGTACAATATAGTACAAAGAGGTATATAAATAGATGCACACATACTGCAAAATACATCGGCGACATTCGTTTCCAAATTTTTACCTACATTTCCCTCCATTTCTGAGTTTCGAAACATTCAAACCAGCGAAGAGTTGTTGCCATTGCCATTACTCCCATAATTTACATTGATGGAAAGAGGGAGAGAGAGTGAGTGAGCGACAGTACGAAGAGCGGGGGAGAGGAAGGGTCTTTACAGGTTTGTTGGTAAAAGACTATGTAATACAGGCCTGGGCAACCCCTGCTCTTTGAGGAAAAAGGCAACCCGCCGTGCATCCCCACCATGCCTTCCGGTGCGTGCAAAGAATGGGACAGGTAGAGAGCTCTGTCCTTCTTTTCGTTCGCACGGCGTACAAATGCTGACGGATGGGGGTACAGAAATCGCGCGAAGAGAGTGCATTTCCCCACCGTTGCCCAGGCCTGATGTAATATGACCATAAAACTCGTTTGGAGAAAATGAATGGTATCACCTGGTGTATCACCTTTCACTCGAATTACCCAATGTTTATCGCGAAACAGGTCATTCGATAAAAGGATACAAGTCGATCCGATACGATTTTCTAACATTTATATACCATTGCATATTGTCATTACATGTTGACATCTGTCTATGTAACGCGTTTATAGACACGTTTGGTTACAACGTTACAAGTGTCGCGATACCACACCTCTTAATTACAATTACGACACCGTAGACAAGAGACGAAATTACCTATTTCGTAAAATAAAATTATTCAACTTCTCTCATTGTATAGCAAATGATAAACTGAAGTAGGTGGAACTGTCAGAAGAAGCGAACAAGTAATTCGATGTATTCCTGGAAAAGAGTCGCCGTGACGACTGCTTTGCAGTGGTCTTTTAAAGAATTGCATAGTTCAACAATGTTGTAAGTTGTTTCAATGAACTCATTCCACTAGTTCCTTGTATGTTTAGACATATATAATAGCTATATGCAGTTTCAATTGCAAACTTGTAACGTTAGCATTACGGCAAATGTATGCAACGTTAATAAAGATTTGTAAATGATGATCAATATAAACATGTTGCGTTACTCTTTCTTGTTCTCATGCAATGGTACAGTAGGTTTCTTTTAGTCCACGTCATCTTTCAAATGTAAAACTGTGTCCTCTTTTTAGACAAGAAGCGGTAATAATAGATGGTAAAAAAATAGCTAATGAAATTCAGAATGAATTAAAGGCAGTCGTCAATACTTGGAGGAATACTGGACAGAAGAGACCAAAATTGGTAGCCATACTAGTCGGCAATCACCCATCCAGCAAAACATACGTCAATAGAAAGATGGAGGCAGCAAAATCTATCGGTGAGATGTCACCAGGGCATTGAGGATTTTATAGTCTGTAAATTTATTAGAGTATACATGTGCGTTAAATACATCAAATGAGTCCTACATACATAGAAATTTAAAATACCAGTAATAATAATAATATCAGTGATTATCTTATATCGGTATTCAAAGTCTAGATTTCTTTTAAATCTTAAATCTGCTTACTTCTCATTGACACGTTTGTATTGTTCGCCAATGGCTGTCGATCGAGACGTCAATGGTGACTAATCCGAGGATAGTAAGACAGGGGTATCATAAGCATCAAAAATAGCTATCGCCGTTGAAAATAATGTTTTAGGCATTGAGAGTTACACCATTTGTCTGGGAGAAAATATTACGCAGGTGGACCTTATTAAAGAAATTAATCATTTAAACCAAGACCAATCTGTCGATGGAATTCTTGTGCAACTGCCAATACCAAAAGGCATGAACGAAAGGGAAGTATGCCAAGCAATTATACCGAAGAAAGATGTCGATGGTTTCCATTTACAAAATCTGGGCAACTTAACGTTGGACACCAACGGTATCATTCCTGCAACGGCTTTAGCTGTTCGAGAATTAATAGTCAGAAGTAATATAGAAACTTTTGGAAAGAATGCAGTAGTTGTGGGCAGGTCAAAACATGTTGGCTTACCGATAGCTTTACTTCTCCATGGGGACAGCAGGACAGGTATATCTATTAATTATTAATAATATTATAATACGTATTCGTCCAGTGAGCCAAAAATATGTGTTCATGTTTCCATTAAAAATGATAGAGTTTTTCCAAACTGTACTGTAATAACAGATTCGACGTATAGGTGAAACGGGAGCAATGGATATGACCACAACCATTTGTCATCGCCATACGCCTCACGTTGAATTAGAAAAGTTTACAAAATTGGCCGACTTAATAGTTGTTGCCGCTGGTGTTCCTGGTCTTATAGGTAAAGAGATGATAAAACCAGGGGCATGTGTAATCGATGTAGGAATAACTCGGGTCAAAATGGCAAATGATAAGTACAAATTGGTAGGAGACGTGGATTACGAAAGTGTGAAAGATGTTGCTGGGTATATCACTCCGGTACCCGGTGGAGTTGGTCCTATGACTGTCGCAATGCTAATGAAAAACACACTTACGGCGGCTACTAAAAATCAGGATGCAAATCAGTGCTCTGGGCACCGATCTTAAAAACAAAACATATTTATCGATAGAAAAATTGTTTATCCATAAACATGTACAACTTTCAGTATATTTACCGTGGCAGTACAGAAATGAAATGTTATATCGATGTCAATGATTCATGCATAACTCAAATTATTTTAAGTTACTGAGGTTACATTTTTTTTATATCTGCATTATAGGTTATGTAATCTTCTGCACTCTCACATTATCCAGTTCACCACTATTCACTATTGAACGCTATATAACACGCTTATCAGCAAAAAGAAAAAGAAATAAAGATAAATAACTGTGTAGCGAAAAACGTTAACGCGCAATCTCGTAAGAAACTGATAGCAATGGTATTCTCCAACTTGGTTCGTGTCCTCCAAACCAGAAACAGCCGAAATTTTTTCTCCCCGCACGCTTTCAAAACATTGACATTCAGTCGGAAAAACTCGAAACCATTCGCTACAATCGCGACAGTCTTTGATGCTATAAATATGACTCGTCCTAAAGTTTTGATTACTCGTCCGGATATACCACTTGCAGGATTAAAGTTACTTCAAGAACAGTAAGTGCCCCATTCATCAAGTACGCACGCATACACCGTATATATGTACATGATGTTAAGAGAATGAGATTATGTTGAAAATGTCAATGTTGTTGCTATCCATCATCTTCCACCTGATCCTCTTTTTTTTCTTCTTTTCATATCATATTCATATAATATTTTTGGTATATTGTTTGGAAGTACGTGTACAAATTTCTATAATTTGTGTGCATATGTTACGTGTAGACATGTAACAATGGGTAACGTTATCGTATAGTCAGTAAGATCAATGATAATCACTATATATGAATAATAAAAATTAAAATTTTTGCAATTACTGGAAATGTGCATACGCACTTATACGTATGCACGTACACATGCCACACGCGCACGGGCGTGGGTGTGCAACAAATTACGAAGAAGAAAGAAATTATAGTACAATGTCCTTGGTTAGGTATATGGTTCTTATTTCAGGTGCAATGTCATTTTGTGGGAAAAATCTGAACCAATTCCTAGATCCGCATTGTTATCAAAAATACAAGGTGTAGAAGCTGTTTACTGCGTACTAACGGACAAAATAGATGCCGAGATTATAGATGCTGCAGGACCGCAATTGAAAGTTGTTTCCTCTATGTCCGTTGGTCTCGATCACTTAGATCTGAAGGCTTTAAAAGAAAGGAATATTCGTGTCGGCTATACGCCTGGTGTTTTAACCGACGCAACGGCTGAATTGGCCATAGCTCTATTATTAGCCACATCCAGGAGGTTACTGGAAGCAAATAGAGCTATTTACAAGTAATTATTTTAAATTCTTGTTTTTTCAACGTCGACAATACATTCGATCATTGTTTCTAGAAAAGTCTAAATAAATAAATTAATTGGTTTTTAGGGGCGAATGGAAGGCGTGGGCACCAACATGGATGTGCGGTCAAGGCTTGTCTGGTTCTACAGTTGGAGTAGTAGGGCTGGGTCGTATCGGTACTCAAATTGCAAAGTGTCTTAAAAGCTTTAACGTCGCTAGAATATTATACACCAGTAGAAATGTTAAGCCACAAGCTCTTGAATTTCAAGGACAGAAAGTAGAATTGGACGAGCTATTGCACCAGAGTGACTTTGTAATCGTAAGTACAGCCCTTACACAGGAAACAAGGAACATGTTTGGTAAAAGTGCTTTTGGAAAAATGAAGAACTCGGCAATATTCATAAACATCAGCCGTGGAGAAGTCGTCGATCAGTCTGCGCTTACAGAAGCTTTGAAGAAAGGGACGATCCGCGCCGCTGGCATAGACGTTATGACCCCTGAACCCATACCACTGGACAGCGAGCTTCTGCAGCTCAGTAATTGTGGTAACTATGATAATAATACTCTATTAAAGTATTTATATCATTAGATTCTTAGCTTAAATCTGTACAATGTAACGTTCCGTTTTAGTCGTTTTACCTCACATAGGAAGCGCTGCTATACAAGTACGAGAAGAAATGGCAACGATTACCGCTAAAAATATTCTAGCTGTTTTAAAAGGTTCACCGGATGAAATGCCCGCGTCGTTCAACTCATAACAACAGCCATTGAGGAATAGAAAAAGTGGTTAAAATGATTAATTAAAGTGGACAACACAGATACAGATTTCCATTGAAAATTTCACTTTTTTCTCTGGTGTATGATTTCATTATTGATACGTGCCATGTAGCGTGCACGCGAAACTATTTCTGTACAAATACAATTACCGTAGTAGTTGCCCCGGTAATTGATTGGCGAACCTACGTGAAATCAAAAATGTAAATAATCTTGCCTTCAAGTTGATCCTGTTTCTTTTCGCAACTTTGGTTTCATAGACATTCATATTCAATGTTTTTACATGTTAATATACAATGTATAATTCTTAAGAGTCTGCTACTGACAATAAGTTTGCTAGTCAAATGCAGAAACAAAAATGGAGAGACAGTTTTTCCCGTTCGTCGACAAATGGGCCGTCTATTTTGAAAGTGGTGTAAGGCCATTTTCAAAAAAGTATGAGGTATCACATAATTTGGGATTAATTTAGTGTAAAACAAAAAAAACAAAGAAAAAGAAAAAAAGAATGGACCTGCACCTTTCAAAATAAACGGCCCAAATGTTCCACGTAAATTACGTCGCGTGTACTAACAGATTGATTTTTAATCTTGATTGAATTCACTCGCGTGATCTAAGTGTTTCAATTAATTTCAAGCTTTGCTGATAACCAGTAAAGTATAAAGCCGTTGTTACGGTCGCTTTCAGTTGACTCGGTAGTAAACCTTTATACAATCCTTTTACTCCTTCTTCCTTTACAGTCAGTCTTAAGCAATCCACGAGCCCTTTGCACTGGAAAAACCTGCCAAATCCTTTCCTACCACACTCGAATCCTTGTATCTGTAATCTTTTTCTACTGAGGTCTAGCGGGTACACTACAGTTTTGGCTAAGAATCCAGCTACGCTGCCGGATATCATGGAGTTGTAAAAATTGATATCTGTTTGTCCGAAACACTTTTTATAGGTGTCGATACAGATTTCGTAAAGGACAAATTGCAGACCTGCGTGCGGCGCTATTTGTACTAACTGTGGGGACAATCCATAGAAAAAGGTTTTTGGCGATTCGTACAGAAGAATAGAACTGAAAAATGCATTATCATGTATTATAACGTGCCATTTATGTTGCTTCTCCTTTCTTTGTTCAGCCATGCCTGAACTCCAATCGGAATGTCTACAGTTTTGTAAAATTTACCTGCAGGAATGCAACAGTCCTTTATAGACTCTATGGTTATTCGATTGGGCGACAAGTCTTGTTCGCATTGTATCAAAAGGAAACGTTAAAATTGTAGCTGCGCAACTGGAAATTGCACCAGCTGTAAACTGTTTTGAATGTGCCCATTTATCCAATGGGAAATACTTGGTCGATGCTCTCATTAATGTATCGTATCCATAAAACTGTTAACAATTTACACCAAATTAATCGCTATCCATATTGAATTGTACATGGAATCAACCAAGACTGATTATTGATTCGGTTATTCGTACCCAAAGGGACAATTCTAATGAAACTATGCATGTGGAAAATAGCAGGTATATACGCTAAAAGAATTTGCATTCATTTGTGTCATACCTGAACCATACCATACAAAACTGAAAGTAACTGAGCAGGAACATGTCCCTTCCATAATGCAAAAAGGCCTTCTTCTTGACATATTAACCAAAATCCTTGCAACAAGGAATGGTACTTACTAACACGATTAAACTTAATAGGTTCTACTTGTAACTGTAAGAACAGCAATAATAATTAATATATAATTCTACTCTTTTTAACATACATTTTTACCTGAAATCGGATTTTAAGAACATCTAAGGGCTGACACAGAAATCTCGTTGTAAAACCTGTTATACCACCTGCTATGGCGTGATCTAAATTTTCGATAGTGGTTTTCGAAGAATTAGACTCGTGCATTTCGCTATAATAGAACCAAATAGAACAAATCGCTGTTCACGGTGGATAGTGGTTCACCGCAGTTCACCGACATCAACCAGCATTCACCGGCAATAAATTACAATAAACCATCGACAACCGCCGGGATGACCCAGGATGACCTGAGCTGACCCAAGCTGACCCGAGCACACCGAAGTGCACCCAGTGTACCGAAGATGTCAGTGTCAGTAGTGTGTGTGACCATGTGTGACGACCTGGATGTTCTCGATCGTCTCCGATTACAGCGCCCGCATCTTAATCGGATCATTTACGAATCAATCAGTCAGCGCGGCATTATTAAATGACACGAGAGCGCGATCCAGAGCCATCAAGAGCCATGCTCTCGTTTCGAATACGCGCTCGATACGCGCTTCAATTCGTCTGCACATTTCGTTAATAATTAAAAAATGAGGGCACGGCCAGGCACGACCAACATTTTGGTTGTGGAAAAAGTTGTTCAGAATCACCCCAGCTGCTCCCCACCCCCATTTCACGATGTGAAATTAGTCACGGGATATGCGTATAAAGTATAAGCACCCTCATTTAAAACCAGATAAAACTAAAACTGAGTTATTTGACTGTATAGTTTTATCTGTGCAGATAAAATGTACGTATGTAGGTTAAAATTACGCTGTTTTGAAAACTGTGCAGTCGATCGGAAATAAATTGAAAATACACATTGATAAAACTGCGCCAACTAAACTGTGCAGTTAAAACGCGGCGTGGTGGCGTGTGTAGTAGTGATTGGATTGGATTTGTGATTCACGTTGATGAACTGATTCAGTGACTCATCGTTCACTCAAGTGAACTCTAGTTCATTGAACTAGTTCATTTGAGTCATTTGAGTCGCTGAATTAATATTTTTCTGTGGACTGTTAAATGGACCTTTAATTTAATTTAAAAATTAGACTTTAAAAAATTGGGACACTTTTTCTTCAAACATTTCAAGGCGCGGTCTGGCTTGCCGTAGAATAATTTGCTTTTTTAAGTTCGATTCAGAAAAGATTGTAGTTTAACGAGAATTTTCAACCCATTTCAAAAAGTTTATTTTTCAACGCATAATTCATAAAAATAAAAAATAGTCGTTAATTTGACTATCTGGGCCCTCACCGAAAATTATGAAAAAATGATATCGTTGTAGCGCGTTTCAAGACGAAGAGTTTGCAAAAAAAGGCAGCCCCAAACACGCAGTAACTTCGGAGTAATTCAAGAAAAAGTGTAACCGCCTCGGAATTACTGATTTTGCCAGCAAGAACTCTGAATTGGGAGGTGGGGGTCGTTACGCAGGGCTGCGGCACCTAAGAGCAGCACGAGCATGGGCAAACGTGGGCAAACCCTGGCAAACGTGACATTGCGTGACATGTGCTAGTTACATCAGTAGTGAAGTGAAACACGTGCATGGACGTAAGTTTAACGACATCGCTTTCTGATCATTTCCTTAATTTCACAAGAGATTCATATAACCAATAGCTCGGGATACAAAAAGAGAATGTAATTCAACAATAATCGTGAAAAGAATTGACAGGTTTATACAAGCTGCGTGGTAAATGTTGTCATGTCCTCTGTTCCTCGTAACAGTCTGTTATTAAGGGACATAGTGTAAAATTGAAGGGAAAGCCGTTGTGTGTACATACCAAATAAGATCTTGATAATAAAAGCGTATATACACATATAGATAGATATACGTATCATATACGTGTATATTGGAATATAGGTTAGGTTAAATTAGATTACATTGCCCAACATCAATGGGCATTGATGTATATACATTGACGTAGAACCAAGTTTTACTACCAAGAATTACTCATAAGAGCAAGTAACCTGTGATAGATGTTGCAAAAGGATACTCCACCCTCCTCTCCAGACGTCGACGATCTAATGGAAGACGAAGAAATGATTTACGTGGGCGACGTGGAACAAGTTCTAAACCTTTATGACACACCAGACACGCAAGACCACGACTCAATGGGCGAGGATAGTACCAATGAAGATGAGACGGCGGGTCCAGAAAGAGATGACGCGACTTGTGTTTTCACTGGTCATGCCCAAGGTTTGAAAGATATTACAGTCATTGTTATTGCTAATACGAATGTACGCGTCATCACTTGATACTTGTAGGAACTTCAGTGTTCTGTGGCTGCTTGAGCAAAAGTGGAAAACTTGCTGTCACTGGCGGAGAAGACGATAAAGCTTACGTTTGGGATACATCGTCCGGAGAAATTTTTCTCGATTGTACCGGCCACAAAGATAGCGTAATCTTTTGCGAGTTTAATTATGACGAGTCGTACCTAGCTACCGGCGATATGACTGGTGTAATACAAGTATGGAGAATGGCTGACAAACTTCGCATCTGGGATTCCTGCATAGGCGATGCGACGGTTAGTAATGCTACTCGAATGTCATGTTTCATGATTCAAAAATCTTCAAGGGTTTCAAGGAGCAGCGAAACGTCTTTTTCTAGTGGATGAAATGGCATATGGGTGCCAACGTTTTACTCGCAGGATCTGTGCATGGACAAGTGTACATGTGGAAAATACCTCATGGAGATTGTAAAGTCTTTAATGGATATGGCCGACGGGCGGAAACTGGTTCGATACTTCCAGATGGTATATTTTGGTCAACTACTTTATTTTTCTAATGCGCTGCCGCCGAGCTAATCGTGTTTTAACTTTCAGGCAAACGGATTGCGGTGGGTTACGAAGATGGGCTTATCCAAATAATAGACTTGAAAACTTGTTCAGTGTTATCATCCGTCTCTGGCCATTCTTCTACCGTGACTACCATCGATTGCCATCTGGATAATAACTTAATAATTTCAGCAGACGAAAACGGAAAAACTCTACTCTATGCATCAAATACGGGAAAGGTAGGGGAAATTGGGATATCCATCTTTCGTTCATCTGTTAAGCATTCTGACGAAAATAAGCGGACCTAAAACTCCTATTCAGATTATCTCTACGCTACAAAATCTTTGTCGGCAAGACGATAGCAATTATGTCGAAACTGCAGCATTTTGCAAAGATCATGAATTTCAAGTTGCTGCAACTGGTACAGACATGGGTGAGATCTTCATCTGGGATATATCAAAGCAGGTAATATTGGTTTCTCCATGTTCTTTGTAATAGTTATTTACTGTAATGATAAATAATCATTGTATCGATAAATTCGATATAGGTGCTCAGGCAAAAAATCGAGCAGAAAGGTGGCGTGTCCAAGCTTGTGTGGAAAGGAAAAACGCCTATCCTGTGTTCGGCAGGGTTAGATGGTATTTTGAGGTGTTTTGATGCACGAACCGGAGAGTGCATACGATCGTTCGTTGGACATGCAGCCGATATTTTCGATCTTTGTATATCCGAGTAAGTTTGTAATTAACTGCAATTAGCGTTACACAGGTAAAACGTTTAACGGACTTTCAGACATTATTATTACCTTTTTCAGAAACGGGGAGAAGGCATTGACAACGTCTGACGACTTCACAGCCAGAATTTTTGATATTTCATCTACATCCTAACATTATTTGTTACACGATGAAAAATATAACTTATCGCTCATGTCCACTTGTTCGTTCGTTTCTTTGTTTCTCCGTTTTGTGGTTTGTTCACCCGTTCAGTTAAACCCCTTTCCGCACGTTAAGCTAAGAGATTTTATTGTTTGGATTTCATTATTGTATCTACATACCATTGAGAATTAAGTTTATACTTTTTGTTTCTCCATGCAAAGTGTGTCGGATAAAACTCTTTGTCCGCTTCAAAAGTAAATAAACTACTGAACTCAATTGCAATTTTCGACTGTATCAAACCAATTCCTCCTGCTTTCTCTGGAGCTGGATGATATAATCTTCCAGACTGGGTGTTTGTAAAGATTTTGTTTGGTTCAAAGGGCACCTATAACCAATCCAAAATTGAGAAAAGTCCTAATAAAGTGTAAAGTGCTCTTCTCACAATTGTTTGTAAAGCTTTAAGAGGAAAAGTACCGACAACAGTTGTTCCGCGTGAGCATAGCCAAACCAATCTTCTTCTTTACCAGTTTCTTTATTTACTTTTCGAATAAGTTTGGTAAATACTATTGGCAGATCGTCGCATCGCACAAAATTTCTTTCTCGGCCACAAAGAGAGACATGAGGGAAACAATCCACGTACCGTCCGGTGTTATTCCTTTCTAAATGTTTGAAAAAGAATTCCAAGAATTTTTGGTCTGCAACAACATCGAGGAACTCTTCCTGCATCTTAGAAGTTACACGAAATAGTACAAACCCTATAAAATCTGCGCAAACCTTTAAAGCACGATGTGAAGTTTTTTATGCGAGCATCGTCCAGGAATAACTGAATGGAATAATAGAATAGAAGATAAGGGTAATGGAATGATAAAACAACATTTGCTGTTTCACGTGTATCAAGAACAGTCTTGGAATAATAAAGTTTAAGATACCATGCCTTGATGATCGATGTAGTAAAAGTATTCTCTAAGACGAGGCCCAGGTGATTGTCCTTGAACATATTGGACGGAGCATCTTTTGGATATTGCGTTGAAAGATTGTTTGCAGTTCCTACTCGTGCGTGTCGTCAAGCAACGCAAACTCGACATGATGTGTATTATTATGAAGAAGAATATAGCAACTATAATGTATGTAAATAATATAAACGTCAGGGCTTGAATTCGAACAAATTCCAAACGTTGGACTCGGACCGGACAGATGCGGACCAATCACGATTGATCAGCTGATCAGGACACATCCAAGCTAATCTGATTGTGAGTCTGCTGGTTAGAGCGGGTGCAGACGGGCGACTTTTGAGAGCAGCTGCGAATTGTGGCAGCCACCTGCAGCAACCCGAATAAAGCTCACAGAGCCATCTACCTGTACTGAGACGTATTGAAAGTTATTACTCGAAGTTGCTCGAAGTTCAACATCAGTCACTATTGACCACGAACTGTCAAAACACTTCTAATACATTCAGTTGTATTAATTGGAAAGAGCAATACGTGCACCAAATATATTTCCGAGGAGCTTAAAAATTCAACGCTCAATAAGTACACAATCGACATCACAAATATTGTTTATAATCCGCATATTTTGTACCCACCGTGTTTAATAGGTTACTTCGTTGTTACATGTGCCTAGTACGTTCAGTATTAACCGCGGCATCAGTAACTGCAACAACAACGCAACAACAATATTAACGGTAATGGAAAAGCAGAATTTAGGTAGTAAGAAAGACCAGCAAGTCCTACAATGGTACATCGCCAAACGAAACTCTGCTTTAATCCGTATTTCTGGTGAATGCGACATGAACGTCAATCCAGTGCGTCTTGGTATGCTGGTGGAAGCGCTTGAAGATTTAAAAGACGGTATACTTAGAGTTCGGGTCAACGACACGTCAGGATCACAGATTTGGCATGGTACAGAGTGGCGTTGTCACAGATACGATCTGACCCCTGTTACGGAAAATGTATCGAAATTTTTACTCGCCGTTACAATACCGCAGGAAAGAGTGCGCTTAGCGCATCAAAAGCAATTGTGCCAAGACTTGATGAGTTTGTCCATAAACGATACCGTTTGGTATTGTCCCGATCGTAACGAACATGCCAAGTTTCTAGGTATTATTAAATACATTGGGCCTGTACCAGAGCTTGGTCCTGGATACTATTTTGGCATTGATTTATTGGTAAATGTCAAGAATCCCACGTCCCGTACCTGTAAGAATTGTAGCTTGTTGCCATACCAACGATCTGTCATCGCTGCTTTCAATTTTGTATGCTTGTGAGATTGAATGATGTGTTAAAAAAAAAAGTCTGCCGTTGAGTTTACTTCCATTTCGTAGAGTAATGTAATATAGTGATACCAATATGCGTCTGTTTACATCATGTTTCCTAGGATTGTCAAGAATCATCCAAAACATCCTTGCTAAGCAAAACATATTTTTCATCGACTCATTCGGAAGGAAGATTTGTTACACTGGGAAGTATATCTCCATTGAATCCTGAGTCGCCTATGGGTCTGGCAAATGTGGACAAAAGTATATATATGGCTTCGGCGGTGTACAAACTCCGAAGTGACATTAATTTATTAAAAAATTCTTATTTGCAGATTTCGTTCCAAAAACTACTCCAGAAAATAATTATACAAACGATACAAACAAGGCGGTACTAGATTCCACTCCTCCTGTTCTAATGGACAGATTCTGTACAATCGATGACGATAGAAACAACAATAAGGAACAAGGATCACGTGAACGCGATCCATTGGCAAAATTGATTTTCCTTGAAAATGATACCAGTAATATAGCTAAAAATGCGGATATATGCAGTCATATATATGATCAGTCTGCTGGTAATTGCAAAACCGTACAAACAAGTTCTAAACCTAATTTTATAGTTAATACAATACTCGTGTTATATGATTGTTTAAAGTGAAAAAATCCTACATAGCTCTCGCTTCACCGTATCATCAATCTCGTTTAGTACTAGAAGCTAATTATAACAGGGGCGGTTAAAAATAGCCGTAAAGTTAGCTAGCCTCAGTCTACCGACGAACCGTAGAAGCGTCGTATACTTGTCATAATTGTATTGTATCATATCGTATCGTATCGTACCGTACCATATCGTATCGTATCGTACCGTACCGTATCGTATCGTATTGAATAATGGCTGCAACGTTACAAAATATTCCTGTTTTCGTGTTAGAACACAAATGGAGCAGCGATAAAGAACCGATCGGCTACAGTGATGTAGAAGATACGCAGGAACGTTTTAACCCGCCCGATTACAGTAAGGAAGAGCAGACAACCGTCATAACAGTACTGCACTTCCATATTTTTTAAGTGATTACCGAAAAGTCACATCTAACATTCCATGCCGCAGTTTCTTGTTTTATGTCCACTTGACTGCGAGTGTGTGCATGCTTAATTCTTTATGATTGCGATAGGTGGTGGTACGCAGGGGAAGAATGAAAATCAAAAGTTGCAGAGAGTAGAAGACACAGGTTTGGTTATTGGTTCTACTGTGAAAGTCTCATTGGATTCGGAAATACGATATGGCGTTATTCGTTGGATAGGATCACCGCCGGGCATTGTTAATAGCAGATTGATGGCGGCTGTTGAATTGGTGCGTCCACGCGTAAATGCATTTTTATTAATTCGGGTAAAGAATATATGAAAACTTCACGAGTTTTCAGGATGACTGTCATTCATCGGGTACCGATGGAACTTACAAGGATATAAGGTATTTTCATTGCAGACCTCATACAGCTATTTTTACGGATCTTGAACAATGTTCTCGTTATGATATTATGCCTGTGAGTATTATACGCTATTGATGATCTCTTCGAATGGGACCCTTTATTTGCCCACATACGTATGTTAAAAATATCAACAAGCAGGCGAAAATTGGTGATCGAGGGACACCAGTGAGTACAGATAATTTTGGAAATATGGAAAGTTCCGTAATTGTCGGCATGGTACGACCCATCTCAGTTAAGGGAGATCTGGAAAGCATTTGCGGAAAGTATCGCGGGATTCAAGGTCATCATAATTCGTGTTACTTGGACGCTACTCTTTTCAGTATGTTTACGTTTACCGGTGTGTTCGACAATCTCTTGTTTAGGTAACATTCCCCTGTGACAGACAAATGTTTAATAACGCAATGTACCTGATTTCCATATCTCAATTCGATAATATGTATACATACATGTACAATTGTTTCATACGCAGGCCGCCAAATGAGAAAGACTGTGCGCAATACGAGCAAGTGCAAAGAGTATTACGAGAAGAAATTGTAAATCCACTTAGAAAAAATATGTTTGTTAGAGCGGACCGCGTCATGAAACTTCGTACGTTACTCGAAGAATTATCTTCCGTATCAGGCCTTACCAGTGAAGAGAAAGGTCCGGGGCGTTTGCATATCTAAATAAACAGGATAAGTGTTTACCTATACCCATAAATAACGATTAAAATGTACTTAGATCCCGAAGAATTTTTGACTTCGCTGGTCGCTCAAATTTTAAACGCTGAGCCATTCCTGAAACTAAGTTCTGGCCAAGATGCGTATCATTACCAATTATTCGTCGAGAAAGACGATCATCTTAATCTGCCGACTGTGCAGCAATTATTGGAACAAAGCTTCCTTACGAGCAATATAAGATTGAAGGAAGTCCCGTCGTGTCTTATTATCCAGATGCCACGATTTGGAAAGTCATTCAAAATGTATCAAAAGATTCAACCGACTTTATTACTCGACGTAACAGATATAATCGAAGACTGTTAAGTATCGCAATGCTCGCTCGATTAATTCAACTGCATCTTGATAACATCTACGTATGTTTCATTCATACAGCTCCGAGACAGTGTACCGTTTGTGGAAAACTGGCAGAGTTCGAGTGTAAAGAATGTTACGGTCAATGTGGCGTGGGTCTTGAAAGTATTGCCTTTTGTTTGGCGTGCCTCGAAAAGGCAAGCAAATTTCACTAAACCTCCTCCGTTATGTCACTGTAAAGGCTGTAATACTATTCTCAGAAACTACGTACGTGATATACATCTTTCCAGGTACATTGTCATGAGCGTAGGACTCATCATGAGCCAAAGAATCTCGTCGTACCCATGGAATTTACAATTTTACAAGAACACTGTCCTGTTCCACGATTGTATTTGGAGTTATCGGCGGTGGTCTGCATCGAAACTTCTCACTATGTTTGTTTTGTTAAGTGTGGCTCTGGTTCGGAAGCGCCATGGTGTTTCTTTGACTCCATGGCCGATAGAAAAGGTATCGTAAATGTATATGTGGAATTGCATTAAACGTTTCATCTTTCTTTTCATTGTTATTTCAATTTTTCTTGACTCTCGAGAATTGGCGACCGTCCTACCGAGCCTAGATTTTCGTCTTCGTGTGTTGTTGCAGTAACCATGTATGCATTTATTAACTGTTTATAGGCGAACAAAATGGCTACAACATACCAGAAATGGTTCCGTGTCCTGATTTCCCGTATTGGTTAAGCGAGGAAGGCGGCAATTATTTGACTGAATTAACTGACGATCGCCAATTACCGGAGCACGCGAAACGCCTATTATGCGACGCCTATATGTGCATGTATCAATCTCCAGACGTTATGATGTACAAATAAATGGGATTTTTCGATACGTTTGGTGAGTTATATTCAAAGTCACTAAAATATCCAATTGATGTACCATGCTTTGTATTTGTTACTTTAATGATTAAATCCCAAATGGGTTAGCGCAATAAAAATCATCGCTATGAGAAACTAGCTAAAGGCATCCGGGAGACTCTTGTTTCTTTACAAGTGTGTACACGTGGGAAATAGTGATTCGTGTACGCATGCACTTGTAAAAAATTGCTTAAATCAGTTGCCGACACGATAAATACATAGCTTAAAGAGAACTAAAATCAAACACATGATAAAAGTTCATTATTGCTCCATAAGGCGAAAACTCCTTTCGCAAGGTTTTTTTTTTACGTTTCACAAACATACATACTTATCGTGTATATTTGTAATTACAAATTTTCACAAAACTATTTAATTGGCTCAGAAGCTTTATGGAGAGTCGTGTAGCGATAAACAAGAAAATTAATACAATTTACATCATACAAGTACTGTGATTTGATACCAGATATTATCGATGATTTTAAAATACTTATCATTTACTATTTTCAATTAAACAGCACAAATGGTTAGCGTATCTGCAACTTAAAATTATAATGACTAGGATTTCGAAGTTACTCCTGCATATTTAGAAATTGTAAATATCGTTTGACTGAACAACACAGCACAATACAATTCAGTTTGAATTCTTGGAATTTTCTATCATTTCAAGTAGGTGGGCGGACTGGTTGATGGAACGCTACGTTGACCAACAAAGTTTTCTTATGGAAAGATAAAACACAAGAATAAAGCGTGTTTTCTAGTGTCACTCGGAAATATGTTTCCTTTCTTCCCTTTCGCGCGAAATCTGTCAATGAATAAAATGGAAACAATGCTACGGCAAACTAAATAAGAGAACAGATACAAGATCTAGTCTCGTGTACTTGTACTTGGCACGAGACAAGACCTTTTCTCGTGATAATGATGACATTTTCTACGAAAAACAAAGAAAAAAATGCAAAACCTTACAGAAACATCTCGGTGCAATGAAAACTTATACAAGAATATTTATGAAGATACGTATATGTATATGTATATGTATATGTATACCACTGCGCGTTGTACGAGGTTCGCAGGATATCAGGGCACGGATAAACACACTATTGCCACAAATTTCTATCGGGCTGTAAATTTAATATCTGTCTTCATCTTCGTCCATGGCAAAGTCACTGCCAACACCAGAATCCAATACATAGAGAGGGCTATAAAAGAAGAAAAAAAAGTAGAGATAGAAACATAAACATTACACAACACTACCACTAAAATCGTACAGTTGAATATCATGAGATCTACTGAACGAAATTATACTCACTTGATAGCTCTGCACGTAAAAAAGACAATACGTTTCAGCTTCTTATTGTAGAAGAAATAATTAAAGGACCACAAGCATCCATCTTCCCCAAATGGATCGGATGCCAAATCTGGATTGTAACTAAAATATTTTCGACTGTAACAAAGTCTGTACGATTCTTGCAGTCACATGACGAGTGGGTTCTGCAGATTTTGCAGTGTTTGCGCGTCGGTTACAGATATCGGATATCGGATATTGGATGTCATATAATAAGGACAGTTGAGAAATTTACCTATAAATATCACATTCGCCCAACGATATCTCATCATCGACTGCAGCCCAAAGAGCTGTACGAAGAGTCCGATAATGCTCGCCCGCGGTCGCGCTCAGATTACTGTCTACGGCATTCATGACCCATTGCAAGCTCGGTTCCTTACTGAATTCATGGCTCTTTGCATCAGAAAAATCATAATCCGGGTGAAAAGCAGAATTCAAAGTTGCAATCAAATAGAACAAGGTCTTTCTGCTGATTGTATCGCAAAGTGGACCATCTTCATCGCCAGAAACACTACGACTGTGGATAAAAAGTGCAAAGTGAACGTCATCATAAGAACGGATGAGTTGTGTATCTCGAATGGTAAACATGGACATAGCGATGTTTTTACAATCATAACCAAATAAACAAATCTATGGTATCATTACTTTCCAGCAGTTATTACCCCGCCATCGTCTTATACTACGTTGTTACTGATTATTAACACAATTTCATCAACTTTTGGCGCAACCCCTCTAACAATGGGCTGTCTAAGAAGGTACCTAAAATATCCTTGTGCTGGCGACGTTCCCAATGATGTTTGCGGCGGCGACAATGCTTGAAGATCGTGTGGCGTAAATCCTTGGTCCGCATTGAAACGTTTGTACAACTGTTTGTCATTGCCTGCCATTTTGCACGAGTAACTCTCGATCCTATATAAATAAAAAATTTAAAGACGAACCATTATCATAGGCAAACTTCAAGATAACCGTGCAATATTGATCCAATTATCTTACCGGCCTATTATTTTGCTGTCTCCGGTTTTGATGGACAGGGCACTGTTTATAGCCTCGAAACGGGTACTCTCGAGTAACTTCATTTTGGCGGCGGTACAAATATTTGACAGTTACTTTTAGTAAAATCAGCGTTTAGGTATCCAACAACCGTGGTACATCTCCAAATGGAATGACCTTATCCCATTAACATTCCATTGCATCCAAACTCGTAGATGGTTCAGCTTGTTATCGCTGTCTATTCCTTTCCAGTCGTTTGGCAAAACTTGACCTCGTTTTCCAGTCGCACGGTCAAGTCGTTCAATAAAGTCGAAACGTTAAAAAACTTCTACGACATTGGAGACTTATCGAGTCTTTGAACATCTTTCTAGTGTGTATGAAAATTCCTTTCCTCTTCGAGTGTACGAGATTAATCGTGGACGTAATGATTTTTCCCGCAACGCTGAGCTTGTACATTACAGAAACACTGATGAAGTATTTCGAGACGAATCTACGTCCGTAGAGCTGTGGTACGATTTCGGTAATAATCGGTCTTCTGATTAAGCCTGATCGTGCCCCGTGTAAGACAACAAACGATGAGCGTTGTCCTTGGATTTGTTTCGTTTCCCGTATGTACGTTTCTATTTACATACGTATCACTTATCCACGTATATGTATATGTATGTGTATATATAACCGAAAAGAGAGAAAAACGACGTTGATTATAACAGTCGAACTATATACCTTTGAGAAGGAAAAGATGTCGCGTATCTCTCGCAGTGAACTGATTATCGGGAATGTGAAAAACACAGTTTTACTGGCAAATGTGCCGCAGCTAGGACGAGGAATAGATTAATATACGATCCTGCCAATTCTCGGTCAATGCAGCTAAACGAAGCAGGCGACAAAGAAAAACTTGGCACTTTCGCTACTGGCGAAAACAATCCATAATCACGGACATTGTTGTCACCGTCGCTGAAATGATCACGTTCACTGTCAAAGTTGAGCACTAAAAAAAAAAAGAAAACTCTACCGCGCCACGAATCTAGGATTCGGAGTAGCTAGACTCTCGATTACAATCTCCTTCTCTCTCGCACCGTTTATCAATTATTTGAGTCCCGACGATGTCAAAGAGAACTATTGTACACGTACATACATCCGTATGTAACGACGCGACTATATGCAGTATATGCGTCTGTACGTGACAGAAATAGCACGCGCGCACATACATACAAATACACACTCTCTTTCTCTCTTCCTCCAAACTCAAAGTTGCCCAATGCGACTTAACTGATTGTGAGACAGCGAGATTGACAGAGGACAGTGAGACTGCACCAACCACAGCACAGCGTATGTACTTGGTCAGCGTTGGTGTTGGTAGCGTCGTCAACTTTTTTCTCTGTTTACTCCCCTCCCTACTATGCATTCGTCTGTTTTCCTCTTTTCGCCACCGACGCGACGCTCGTGTCGCCGCCAACATTGTAGCCAATTGTAGTCCTGCATCGCCTGCACCATCCTTCACGAGTGCGAGTACGATAGGAGACAGAACGGTGAAAGGGAGATTGATGAAATTTGAATAAAGGAAATATTCATAAATTATGAATTGCTATAATATTGCCCATGGTTGACTCTCTAGCCCCTCCAGTTTTTTCCACAATCTTCTATCTACGAATTGTAGCTTCCATATGCACAATATCCTGCAATCCTCATATTCTACAAACATTTATTATTCAGCTGTATGTACTGTTCGCAGATCAAAAGAAGGCACCTGAGGCGGTCCGAAGGCAAGAGTGGGTTCGCCTATCCCCACTTTTAACGCCCTTTCGGCCCGCCGTTTATTATAGTAGTAGGAGTCCTATTTGCGCGAGGGACAGGTAAATCCTAGTTACCGGTACTTTACACCCCGAGTTTATTAGTGTGCGTGGCAACTTGGCCAATGGCGAAAATGCGTGTGCCCCGTCCCTATGGTTGTGTTGGAATAGGCAGGACCCAAATGCTACAACCAATGAGGGCGCATTTTTCTCAGGTGCCTTCTTTTGATCTGCGAACAGTACTGTTCGCAGATCAGAAGAAGGCACCTGAGGCGGTCCGAAAGCAAGAGTGGGTTCGCCTATCCCCACTTTTAACGCCCTTTCGGCCCGCCGTTTATTATAGTAGTAGGAGTCCTATTTGCGCGAGGGACAGGTAAATCCTAGTTAGCGGTACTTTACACCCCGAGTTTATTAGTGTGCGTGGCAACTTGGCCAATGGCGAAAATGCGTGTGCCCCGTCCCTATGGTTGTGTTGGAATAGGCAGGACCCAAATGCTACAACCAATGAGGGCGCATTTTTCTCAGGTGCCTTCTTTTGATCTGCGAACAGTACGTGGCTGTATGTATGTACGTGCCCGATTCGGCTGCATTTTCAGTCGCGTGTTGCTAGATTACACACACGCACACAGAGTAGTCAGTGTAGTATGTATTAGGAGCACACCCAAGCACACCCGTGATTGCTTGGTAGCGTGATCAGTGTCATCAGGAATCGTCAACTCTGGTCAACGTGTGTGGGGTTAATGGGTTTATCCAGGTTTAATGTAAACTGTAATAAGTTTAAACTCGAGTCACTCAAGGACTCGGCTCTTGGATCCGACGAGCTCTGACCAGCTCTGATTAACGCTCTGACTGATTCAAACCCGGTCAACCCTGACCCTGTCTGACTGACTCTGCTTCGCGCAGGCCTCACGCAGTTTTGCGTATGTGAATTAATTCTAACCTCGCAGAATGGTGAGAGGAATGCCAGTACATTTTTAAAATGTCAAAACATTGGGGTAGCGGCTATGTCGTTACGGAACATCGCGACTTACAGGTATGCTGTTCGTTGCGAATATATGTATATAGTTGGTATGTCGAATGAAACAGTTTTCAAGTTATGATCAATATTAAATATCATGTCACTCTGTTCTTTAATGATCAGTGGGTCATATCGCGTTTCTTATTCGTAGGCTAACACCATGGCCGTAGATGCAACTGGCAATTATGTATTACTAGCTGGGTAAACCACAACACACGTTACACGTATTACTTTAGTTTTCTATAACGATAAGATTATATGGTTCACGGAGGCTGATTTTCTATGTCTCTGATTGGTCCTTCAGGCGTAGATACTTTGCGGTGAAACAACTCGACGAAGGTGCAGAGACACTCAGAAAGTTTCAACGTCAGAGTAAATATGAAGTCAGTTCCGCAGAATGGAATCCGACTGGTTTGAATTGTCACCTATGCGCCATATCGGTTAGATACTAAAAAAATATGTGCCCTTGCATATTCTGTGGCAGCGAATAATCCAACGTTCATTTTAGAGCAACACACGTGTCGAAATACTATCGCTTGTCGGCGATGGGGGCCACGAGCTACAAACCACTCATAGTCTTAAGGCGCACACGAGAGTGGTTAGCGACTTGAATTGGCACCCAAAAGAATCCAATACCATTGCTTCTTGCAGCATCGATACGTTCATACATATCTGGGACATAAGAGATCAGAGACGACCTTGTTTGTCTCTGTCTGCGGTTGGTAAGCCAAAGAAAGTCAATTTGGGCGTTGGTTTTAGCAAAATCATTCACCCTGCACACCTAAATTGCTGTACCAAAACTTCTGCCTTTGACATCTTTTTTATGCAAATTGTAACTTTGCATAGTGGTTTGATATTTACTTGTATTTACGTTCAACTTGGCCATATGTCTTTTCTTTTTCACATTTATACAGAACTCTGCAAATGTCTCAGCTGAATTTATCTTTTATCGAACTCGTTGCAGCGGGTTCTTCACAAGTACGCTGGAACAGCCTGTCGCCTTATATGCTAGCTACGGCGCACGATGGTGATATTAAAATATGGGATCAACGGAAAGGAAATAGTCCTATGCAGTATATAGCTGCCCACCTAACAAAAGTATTTACGTAGTTGTGTTTCGCTCGATTGGATAAGCTATACCAATGAGATTTATAAAAACACAAAAAGTTATTTTAGATACATGGTTTAGATTGGTGTCCCTTCCAACAAAATCAGTTGGCCACTTCTAGTCAAGATTGCACGGTAAAGATATTTGACATAGGTAATCCTCGTAGGGCCGAAAGTATATTGACGACAAATTCGCCAGTATGGAGAGCTAGATATACGGTAAATAGATGTATGGCGTAATCGTCGGTTGAATTTGCAAATCGTGGTAATTGAGGTCTGGTGATTTTCGTAACTAAATTATATATAATTTCTGTAGCCTTTTGGAGAAGGTTTGGTGACGATAGTGGTACCGCAATTACGACGAGGAGAAAATAGCTTATTATTGTGGAACACTTCGAATCTCAGTGCGCCGATCTATACCTTTGTCGGGCATACAGACGTTGTCCTTGAATTTCAATGGCGACACAAGCAACGCGGTACGTTTCATGGAGGTAAAATGCGGTAAAATTGCGAAACTGGAAAGAATGTTTCGAGTGAGCTTAATTTACATCGATAACTTTCAGAAAACAACGATTTTGAATTGATCACTTGGTCTAAAGATCAATGTTTAAGGAGGTTCAAAATTGACCCATTTTTAAAGAAGGTAAGGTATGTTCTGCGTGGATCGCGTAGAATCTTCTTCGTCGTCGTCTTCTTCTTCCCTGTGATCATAAGCGGATTTACCATCACCCAAGGCATTCAAAATCTTTACGCAATATTGTTCTAGTTATGCGGACACGGCATAGACGACGGTACATCCATTTATACGCAATATTCGGAGGAAAATAATTTAAGTACGTACAGAGGCCCTCCACTACCGCTCGCTTGCAATGTTCGTTCATGTCCCTCTTAAAAATCTCTCGACTTAATCCCATTTAAGTATGTACATGATGCAAGTGGTAATCTTGTAACGACACTCTAGGAACACTGGAATCCGTACAGGAATTACACCTCAACGATGATTCCCAAAACGAACGCGAAGTAACTTATGTAACGACCAAAGTGGATAAATCTACGCTACATTCAGATATTAGCGCATACAATGAGAATAGCAAAGAAATATCGTCACCAACGCAACCTAAGACCTTGCAGCAAGAGTTCTCTCTAATAAACATGAACATACCAAATATAGAAGTAAGTTGTACTTTCGCATGGAACACGAGAGGAGAAGAGTATAGCGATAACAAGGTCATGACAGTCAATGAAAATAATTCTTCAATGATTCGTTTAGGTAAATGCTATGGATGCGGTCGAACGTAGCTGTACAGTAACCGCGTCGAATCAAATTTATAAGGTAATATTGAAAGTAAACTTTCCCGGAAATTATCCGTACAGCGCGCAACCAACATTCCAATTTTGCACCGGGACAACAATCGATAACGCGACGATGGCAAAGTTGTTGAAAGTTCTGAAACAAACCGCTCAGCAACGTGTTCGAAAGAACAGGACGTGTTTGGAGCCGTGTCTCCGACAATTGATCACAACCTTGGAGCAAGTAAGAAGAAGAAATTCATCAAACTTGGTTTAAAATTGCTTGAATTTAACCTTGGTAACTATTTCATACTATTATTTATCCAGACATGTAAAAAAGATGAGAACGATAGTAGTCGCCTAGGATACGACGTTCGGGATAACGCAAACTTTTTGACCTCCCCTAGTATATGTACAAATTATCAGGATGCTTACATACCATTTCCTAGAACGTCGGGCGCGAAATTCTGTTGCGTAGGTATGTATGGAAACAAAAGCGGGACTAAAACGTTCCAACGACAATGTCTCATCTCTATGTCTCGTTAGGTATACTCGTTTGTTTTGGTCGAGCCTCGTATCCGAGAAGAAGGTCGTCGATGAAACCCGAGTGCTCGACGCCCAGGGCGCTTTCCGCATTAGGAGGCGGAATCGAAAACGGGGAGCACTTTATGCACATTTATCCAACCTCCTATATGCAGTCAAACGAGAATATCTCCATTAGTTCCTTTTACTTCCAAGATCGCGTAAGTCGAGACGTTCCAATAATAATAATAATAATAGTAATGATAATACTGATATTAGGGACTATTTCTTACTGTTTTATTTATTTGTATTTATATTTATATCTCTGTTGATGCTTACGACGCATTCGTGGCCGTTGTGGTTGTTGACAGGAGAGCATGGGCCGTGGGATACACGGTGCGAGCAGAACGAATCATCATAGATCGTGTTGTAAAAATTATCACTCCATGGTAATAATATATGACGCATCGCCCTTGTTTTTTGTCAACAAAGAACTCGCAGAAAAATATGTGTGAGTGCGTACGATACATTTCAAACTTCCCTTTCGTGTCGCTTCAAGTCCTTGGTCGTTGGTTCCTTGGTCCGGTTAACTTTATCAGTCAATTGTTGTACAGTCTGTACGACCACCCACCCCCATCAACTTTCGTTTTTGTTTTGATCTTTTCTTAATTTTCCCTTTAGCATCAACATCACCGACATTCCTGCCATGTGTCAGTACAACGCAAACGTTGCCGCAACGTTAGAACGGCCTGATTTAGTGCAGGCGTGGTGTTTAGCTGCTCTTGTCATATCGCAACCGCTTTCAAACATTGGACAGAATTCATGTCAGTCTCCTGACATTGATGCGCCGTGGCCGCTGCATCCTTTTGGCCAAAACTTGATTCATTCCTTGTGAGTGCTCTACACTGTACAAGTGTCATGCAAGTATCATGAATGTGCCAATTATTGTTTCTTTGTATCTTTGCGTCGTATATCCTTTTTTTCTCTCAGAATACAGCATTACGCCAATCAGTCGGACATTCAAATGGCCGGTATGCTAAGCTGCGCATTTAGCTATCGATCGGAGAATTCAGATGTTGCGCAAGCGCGGCTAGTTAGCAAATCTGTCAACGTTAGTGTAAGTATCATCAATTTTTGCTCTACGTGATACGTATGTATGTGTGTATGTATGCACACGAGTGCCGACGAAAGTTGTGCTTTATTTTTCAAATCGCTTTCAACATCCGCCTTGTAACGAGCAACTCATTGTTTCTCGTTGGAAGCGTTTGGGGTAACTTGACCTTATAATTGACTTGCTACTTCCAATCACACCATAAATAAAACACTATCAAACACTTGTATTTATAAAACATCACCAAAAGTGGTACCAGTAACTATTTTGACCTCGTTTTCGGAATACTCTAATTACCTCTCATGCCGTACATTTTGGCCTAGCAATCTCCGAAACGCAGTATCTATGTTCTTCTCGCACGTTTCATGCACAGCATGTGCCTCTCGCTCTATACACATACCTGGATGCATGGGCGCGGTGAATTTAGAGTTTTCCAAGATAAATCTAACCAGTCAGTATGACGGCGATACGACGGTATAGTATGCGCACGTTGAAAATAAGTTTACTTTTCGGAATTGAAACAAGATTTTTGATGTTTCTGTCAATGTGCGATATCGATGCTACCGAGTAATGAATTAACGAGTAATGACAGAGAATCCCAAGAACCACTTGTGATTGCGGACACTTTAAACAATTGTGTGATCTTGCGGTAGATTATACTGTACCGGCGTAATCGATATATCGATCGTTGCTCCAATATCATATTTTGTGCTGTTTTTGTTCTTTTTTCGTTGCCCCCCCACCCCACCATCCACCCCCATCAAATTACAACGCAATTGATACAATGTTATCTTTGTTGTAGAGGCTTTCCACAGGAAAATGGTGGTTGAAGGTAAAGTATGATTTTCGAATTTTGTCAGATTGTGCGTGTTTGGAATATATTGGTTCTTCGGGTTCTCTATCTGTGCGGCTAATCGTAGGTCTCATGCTTGGTTTCTTTCTGTTTACTCATGTATCTATAGGAATGCCATTTTTAGTGTCTCAGAGCTCTGATTGATGTGCACTGAGGTTAAAGCATTCGACTCGGTAAAAGATCATGCTGGAGGGAAAGCGTTCTCTGTCGGAACGTCCCCAGGCAATACTGCCGTTTACAGGTCGGTTGTTTCGGTGTAACAGGTAAAATGAAAATCGTCTGATAAACCGTATTCGACGGGTCGATTTACTTGGTCAATTTCACGCATCTGCTGACAGATAACTGAACGTGCGCGAGAATGTACATCTATACATGCATACTTACATACATACATATGTACGTGTGAAATAAAACATAGCTTAGGTGCGGCGGCATCATTAACGTCGTTAAACTGTTGTCTGTATTAATCTTTTGCCGAGTCGGAAGAACCTTAATCTCAGTATACGGATGTACAAGGCAGATATCGGTATTTGTCGGTATGAATTGAATTGCAATCGAACTAAAGCTTGCATACACGCGTTTGTGCCTTATTTCACATATCTTTTCAGCCCGGTGGCTCACCGTATCACACGATCCACTTGGCTGATACGACGTTGGATGGCTGGAATTTTCACAATTTGAAGCAACACCGGTCCAATTCGTGGTCCGAGTCACTCGACGATTTGAAAATTATTCAAGACACGTTCGGCGATTCCGTGAAAAATATTAGGTATGCATAGAGATATGTAGGCCAAGTCCATGATTACAATTGGGGAGATATGCCTCCGTTCATAGCTGAAATATTCGTTATGTAGACTGCTTGATGAAAAGTACACGACACTCTACGACGGGTATAAAAAGGCATACGCCGAAGTGTTACATAGGTGGAGATTATTGGACGCTCGTGCACAGGTCTTAAAGCACGTAAGCACGACACCGCTCGATACGCACAAGGGTGTGGAGTTTCAAAGTGAATGCCAAGTGTGCGGTAAAGTGAGCAGAGGTCCCCAATGTATAAATTGTAAAAGACTAACCTTGGAGTGTGTGATTTGTCATATTTCAGTGAGGGGTGGGTTTAACTCAATTTTTCGACAGTTATTCCATTCCTTTTCGTCGGAAAAACGTATAAACACAGAAATAACTTTATTTCTTTCTCTTTTGCCGAAACCTTTAGGTCCCAGTAACTTTTGTATCCTGTGTGGCCATGGTGGGCACGCGCAACATTTAGCGGGGTGGTTCACCAATGAAACGTCGTGTCCAACAGGTTGTGGATGCTACTGCATGCAGGAAACGTCTGCGCTGTTAAAGATGTGAATACGAACAAGATACGACAATTGTACATAATCGTGGTGAAACACGACTAGCGTTACGAGATGGTAAATAAATCTGCCATTTAATACACTCGTAACATAATTTTCTTGACAAAGATTACTTTATTCAAACACATCGTAAGAGTTACGAAATTACTACCGTCCAAGGATACAAATGACGATGATTAAAAGTTCGGACCCGAATTCGTACGACGCCTGTCACTGAAGAACTCACAAATGTATACCAAGAAGAGATGACGAGAGAGGAGATGAAAAAAAGCACGATGTCATTTCATTCTTGGGCGGTGTTGTCAACTATGTTTTAACATTTCGTGTCCCACTGTCTCATCGATGTGTACGTACACGAATTATTGTAAGCGTGTCAGATATGTACGACGACTAATATCGATAGTGATCGGGTTTGTAAGGTCCTTCCACGGGTAGATCAAGATATTTCGCTTGTTCCTCTGTGAGTTTTGTCAGCTTGACACCAAGATGACCTAAATGCAATGCCGCAACCTCTTCGTCCAGTTTTTTTGGCAACATGTGAACGCCGATCGGATACGAATCCGATTTCGTCCATAACTCTATCTGTGCCAACACTTGATTCGTAAACGAGTTGCTCATTACAAAACTAGAGTGCCCTGTCGCACATCCAAGATTAACCAACCGACCTTCCGCTAGGACGATCAAGTGCCTGAAAAGAGAAAACCGAATGTGGTGAACCTGGCCTCGGAGATATGCCTAGGGAACGGTACCATCTGGATACATTTGAAACAATAATGGTTTGCACCATCGCGCTTTGCTTTGTATCGCCTCGAGTACATTACTGCCGATTACCTGCCGTTCTGCAATTGATATCTGTCTACTTGCGGCTTAATATTGACTTTAGCCACTTTATTCTTCTCCAGCCACGCAACATCAATTTCACAGTCAAAGTGACCGATATTACAAACGATCGCGTCCTCTGGCATTTTGACGAAATGATCGCCCGTTATGATGTCTTTGCATCCGGTAGTGGTAACGTATATTTGCCCTTTACTCGATGCCTCCTCCATCGTCGTCACCTACGGGTGAGATTCATTCTATTTTACCTACAGGCGTGTGGGACTAAATTAGATGTTGAACGGATTGGTAGCTCTGGTACTACCTCGTATCCTTCCATGGCAGCTTGTAACGCATTGATAGGATCGATTTCCGTGACAATAACACGGCCACCCAGTGCTCGGAGACTCTGCGCGCATCCCTTTCCAACATCTCCGTATCCAGCAACCACGCAAACCTTTCCAGCGATCATAATATCCGTCGCGCGTTTGATCCCATCGATCAACGATTCTCTACATCCGTAAAGATTGTCAAACTTGCTCTGTCCGAGGAAAGAGAATCCTGATGAATACGTTAAGAATAGGCGAGACAGAGAGGCAAAGATACAGTGAGGCTGTGATAGTTGTATAGCGAACCTTTGTAACAGAGTCGTTGACATTTATCGCGGGGACCTTTAGATTGCCGGCTTTCATCATACGATATAGATTGTGCACACCCGTGGTGGTTTCCTCGGAGATTCCGCGACACTCGTCGAGGTATTTGGGAAACTTTGTGTGTACCAGATTCGTTAGATCACCGCCGTCGTCGAGTATCAGATTCAGCGGTTTACCGTTCTGGAAGACGAGGGTCTGTTCTATGCACCAAAGGTATTCCTCTTCTGTTTCACCTTTCCATGCGTAAACTGGTATTCCCGCCTGAGCGATTGCAGCGGCCGCGTGATCCTGAGTGCTGAATATATTGCACGAGGACCATTGTACCTTTGATAGAAGACAGAATCTCAATTATCACGGTTTAGTCGCACACCAACATTTCTCCCGCTCTCGCTTCCTGCTGAGAGTTTATCTTGTTTTCCTTTCATCCCATGTAATAGGTGTTTATGTAAATACCTATCCAGAAACAAGGTCTTCTCTCGGGCCAAGCGCAAGTACGCGAATATATGATACGATAAGATACGATACGATACGATACGATACGATACGATACGATACAATACAGTACCATACAATACAGTATCATACAATACAGTACCATACAATACAATACAATACAATACCGTACTGTTCGTTTCGTTTTTTCTCCTGTCACATCTTTTGTCCCGACGCAATAGCAATAATTTTGAATAACATTGAATATTTGACGAGTTACATATATTTTGGGCCGCGTGTTATCGCGAACGCCACTTGGTATGGAGATCTTTTTATTTCGAACGCTTCCAAACGCCCCTGACGAAATCTTGCGTTGATCTTACGTTTGTGTTACGACCGTGATGCTGGGTCACAGTGCACGAGATAAGCTACTCGCGAAAAATGTAAAAATGCGCATACATACATACAAACGTAGGTGTTCGTAAATAATGTGGTTTATTATTTTTTCCCTTCAATATTGTCTTTGAAATTCCAATCAACGATAAATTCGTCGATGACGGGAGAGAAAGATCATAAGAGCATGAAGGTGAGAGTCGAGATGGATGTTTCCCTAATTTCCAAGTACAAGACTACATTTGGTTTTGAAAAATAAAGGAAATACTGACAACTTTGGCCTTTAGTGGGATTAATGTTTATACGCGTATAGATTCATCATTATTTTTTTGCTCTCATCCAAATACATATGGTCGATTCCGCGTCAAATCGCACAGCTAAATTCTTCGAAATTCTGATTTTGAGATATGTTATAGAGGGAGGTGAGACAAGCCACCCGAATTTTTTTTAAATTTTTTATTTTGACTTTCGAGGAGTTATGAGACTGAAAAATTGGGACACTTTTTCTTCAAACATTTCTAGGCGCGGTCTGGCTTGCCGTAGAATAATTTGCTTTTTTAAGTTCGATTCACGAAAGATTGTAGTTTAACGAGAATTTTCAACCCATTTCAAAAAGTTTATTTTTCAACGCATAATTCATAAAAATAAAAAATAATCGTTAATTTGACTGTCTGGGCCCTCACCGAAAATTATGAAAAAAATTATATCCTTGTAGCGCGTTTCGAGACGAACAGTTTGCAAAAAAAGGCAGCCCCGTGCACGTAATAACTTCGGAGTAATTGAAGAAAAAGTGTAACCGCCTCGGAATTACTGATTTTGCCAGCAAGAACGCTGAATTGGGAGGTGGGGGTCGTTACGCAGGGCCGCGGCACCTAAAAGATACGCGATATCCAACATAACTGCGTGATGACGCGATGACGAGTCGTGTTGACATTACGTGTCCTCAATCAGTTAAAAACACATGAAGGCCATTCCCGAAAATTCTCAAAAAAATTCACGAGGGTGCCTTAATGATGCATACACACGGTGGTATGCGTAATAGTCGCGAGCACCAACGATTATTCCCGATAAAAATCAGTTTCAATGTTTTATCGCGTATCTCGTAGGTGCCGCGGCCCCGCGTAACGACCCCCACCTCCCAATTCAGCGTTCTTGCTGGCAAAATCAGTAATTCCGAGGCGGTTACACTTTTTCTTCAATTACTCCGAAGTTATTACGTGCACGGGGCTGCCTTTTTTTGCAAACTGTTCGTCTCGAAACGCGCTACAAGGATATAATTTTTTTCATAATTTTCGGTGAGGGCCCAGACAGTCAAATTAACGATTATTTTTTATTTTTATGAATTAAGCGTTGAAAAATAAAATTTTTGAAATGGGTTGCAAATTCTCGTTAAACTACAATCTTTTGTGAATCAAACTTAAAAAAGCAAATTATTCTACGGCAAGCCAGACCGCGCCTAGAAATGTTTGAAGAAAAAGTGTCCCAATTTTTCAGTCTCATAACTCCTCGAAAGTCAAAATAAAAAATTAAAAAAAATTCGGGTGGCTTGTCTCACCTCCCTCTATAACATATCTCAAAATCAGAATTTCGAAGAATTTAGCTGTGCGATTTGACGTGGAATCGACCATATATATTGCATGGTCATTGCTAAAGGAATCATGCTTTTTCGAAAAAATTGTACAAATCCGCTATGGCATTATTGGTCGAAATAGGCTTACCTCGGCGCCAAGTTCAATGAGAGTTTCGATTAGTACCGCAGTCTGCACGGTCATGTGCAGACAACCGGCTATACGTGCACCTTTCAAAATTTTGAGGGGCCCATACTTCTTTCTGATTGCTATAAGCCCTGGCATTTCATTTTCTGCCAAGGTAATTTCTTTCCTACCCCATTCCGCCAGGGACAGGTCAGCTGCGATTAAAACAGAAAAGAAAAGAAAAATGCGCGTTAATTCACGAGACACGCTTATTTTCCTTTTAACGAATCATCTGCTGTACTGCGGAGCTAACCACTCTAACCGTCGCATTTCGACCGAATATTTTGTATGTTTAGTTGAAAACCTTATTCTCAATTATTCAACCATGAAATACTACGACTTATAAACATAGGAGTATCGTCAAATTCGATATTGCGAATCTTAAACAGGACGTTGGTAGGTATGTCCCCGGTTTTCGTCATCTTCCCGTCGGATATTGACCTAACGAATTTCTATATTTTTTGTCCTTTTTCTGAGAGAACAGGCAACTACTCCACAATCCTCGTTTGTAGATATATTACGAATATTTAATCAATGCTAGTAAATAACAGAGCTTTCCCTAAAAGAGGCAGACGGGAGCACGTGTTGATAATACAACTTGTCTATGGTTGTTCCAAGTTTGTCTGACTTACCGACTTTGTTTAATGGCTTGCTCATTTTTCTTGAACTCGAAAAATAATTCCGTGGCGTATGTGATTTTTCAGGATAATCGTTACACCGCTCAATTAGGAAAGCCGATGCGAGATTTTAACCTGCAAGCAAAATGTCTTCACCGGTGGTCGGCGCAGCGCGGCACTATTCGGCACTATTAGACTATGACCAATGACTGCCAATGACCAACCACGACTGACTGTGACTGACTGTGACTGACTGTGACTATGATCAACTATGATCAAATCAGACCAAGGCAGAAAAAATCAAATGAGCAAGTACCGTCGCAAAACGCATAACCGGAGTCGAATGCACGAATGAACTGACAAACTGAATTGCTAGTTTGTAGTGACTTTTCGCGCATGTGCATTCCGTGTCCGTCTGGTGTCCGTCTGGTGACACGGTTTTACCCAGTTTTACCTACAAACATCAATATATACACGGCTGATCGGTTCTCAATAGACCGAAACACCTTCCGCGGTTTCACGTCCGTGCAGTACCTGGTAGCTATAAATCTCCCTTTATTCGTGGCTCGTTGCCACTAATTGTGAGCCGTCATTACCGACAGAGACAGGGGTACATTTACAATGTCGATGAAGCAACAGCCAGTGGTTTTTAGATTCTTTTAATAAAAAAAGAAGCTCGTCTCTAGAAAATAATAACAAAAAGTGAACTGTACTCTTGCACATTTTATTAGAGAATAGTTAATAACATTTATATACAGTTGAAGAGAGAGGGATAGATGGCGGAGCATGCGATAAGTCTCCCACAATCAGTTGTTCTCAGTCGCATGCGCGAAACACTCCTATTCTCTCGTAGTATGGAGAATATACAAGTTTGACACGGCAACAACTGTGTTTCGAACATAACCTGTAAAGCAAATCGCAAAAATATTTACGACACGCGTCCTGCACTCTATCAACAATCAAATTTAATTAACGAGTACGCGACGATACACTTCCCGAAGTACGATCATTTGGAAAGTTACAAAAATCATCTCGCTAATCCTTAAAACTAACATGGTGCGAATACCTAACCTGTGAAAGGACACTTCATGCAATTAAAGTTCGCTCAGAAATGTCTGCGCCCTGTCAGGACATCGTCGAGGACATAGAGGACCTCATATCTTCGCAGGATATCACGCCGAAAGAACGGTACAGCACGAAGAAAGCTATAACGATTCGTTCGAAGCGTAAAAAGACAAATGACGAGGTACCGCAACCCACGATTCTGAGCAGCGTTGTGCCCGGGACACAAACGGTTTTCGTGAAAACATGGGGATGTACGCACAACAGCTCTGACAGCGAATATATGGCAGGACAGCTGGCCGCTTATGGTTACAAGTTGACGGAGGACAAGAGTGAGGCCGATTTGTGGTTACTCAATTCTTGCACCGTCAAGAGCCCGGCTGAGGATCATTTCAGAAATGAGATCGAGGCTGGAAAGAAATTGGGGAAGCACGTTGTGGTGGCTGGGTACGTGAATTTATTTATGTTTCAAACTTTTCAAACATATATCGATTTGATCGCAGGCAATCCTTGTTCATTTTTCTCGCGAATTGTACAAAAATGTGATACGCGTATATGAAAATAGAATACTGTACGAAAAGTTCGACAAATTGACTGTATTATCACTTGAAGGACAGTGCGAATACACACGATAAATGTTTTGCCACTGGTCATTGCAGTTTACTTTTCTCTTGGAAAATGTTACCCATTTCATTTTTATTTTTCATTTCAATGTCTATCTCCTGGAGCAATAGGTTTTTACATTTCGTGATCGTACGAGCAATTTGCATTTTACGCAAAACCATAAACTTTCCCACGTCCGTTATTCATAAAATAATACACGTACAATGGCATAAAAATTAAATTGTTTCCAGATGCGTACCGCAGGGGGCACCGAAATCTTCGTTCCTACAAAGTTTGAGCATGATCGGTGTTCAACAAATCGACCGAGTAGTAGAAGTAGTCGAAGAAACCCTCAAAGGCAATACAGTGAGATTCCTTCAGCAAAAGAAAGAATCGGGGAAGAAAATTGGCGGTGCATCGCTGAGCTTGCCAAAGGTCCGACGAAATCCGCTGATCGAAATTATTGCGATAAACACTGGCTGCCTGAATCAATGCACCTATTGTAAAACGAAACATGCTAGAGGCGAATTGGGTAGCTATCCACCCGACCAGATCGTCGAAAGAGCAAAGCAAGCCTTCGACGAGGGTGTCTGCGAGCTGTGGTTAACATCCGAGGACACTGGAACTTATGGCAGGGACATCGGCACCAGTTTACCGGAATTACTATGGAGACTCGTGCAGATCGTGCCCGAGGGATGCATGATACGAGTCGGAATGACCAACCCGCCTTATATTTTAGAACACCTGGAAGAGATGAGCAAGATTCTGAACCACCCGAAAGTCTACAGTTTCCTTCATGTTCCGGTGCAGTCGGGTAGCGATCAGGTACTGGCCGACATGAAACGAGAGTACACTTGCGCCGAGTTTGAGAAGGTCGTGAATTTCCTTCGCGAACGCGTTCCCGGACTAACCATCGTCACGGATATCATATGCGGCTTTCCTACGGAGACCGACGAGGATTTCGAAGAGACCATGAGGCTCTGTGGGAGGCACAAGTTTCCCAGTTTGTTTATAAATCAATTCTTCCCGAGACCCGGCACCCCAGCTGCGCGGATGCCCAAAGTGCCGACACAAGATGTTAAGAGGCGGACCAAGAGATTATCGGAATTCTTTCAATCTTACACACCGTACGATCACGAAGTCGGACTTGTACAGAATGTTCTAGTTACCGAAATCTCGCACGATAAGAAGCATTATGTGGGGCACAATAAGTCTTACGAGCAGGTTTTAGTACCGCTGAAAGAGGAATACTTGGGAAAGATGGTAAGAGTGAGAATTGCGGATACGAGCAAATACTCGATGAAGGGCGAACCTATAAACGAAGGTAGTTCACCTGCTTTGAAACCGTGTTTACCTAAAGGAATCGTTTCCGGCGTGCCGGTCGATATGAAGCCCTCAAAATACAGGATAGCAGCAATATTAACAATATTTGTTGCGATTGTACTTAGAATGTTATGGAGATTCCTCACGGTCTAGGTAATTGATCGTTGAGTGTGCTGTAATTAGATCAAGGGGAAACTCGGTTAACATTGCGATATTTCAATTACTTTTAAGAAAGATTCTAATATCTCGGACTTAATCGAATTTCTCCAAATGCTTTTATATTTGAAATAAAAACCAAGTACAAACATTTTTGTTTGATTTTTTGTAAATAGGAATTCGGATGTTCACCCGACATTTGATTACTACTAATAATAAGCAAACGCAGAATAAATAATCAATTATAACTATATTTTAATTGAGAAAATACAGGAACCTGCCCTGGAAGGGCTTACAGTATTTTATTAGGACGACGTAGATACAAGAATCGTATTTCTCACCTTCGAACAATAACATAAAAAGCGTAATTCCATTTAGACGACGCTTTCAAAACTCATTTTTCCAACGTGCAAAATCTATCATCCAACCTCGCGACGAAAAGGGGAATCAAAAATATAATAATAAACGTGAAGGGAGTGTTTTGAGCATTCTCGAATTAGTGTATCTTCGAATATAATCGTATGATAGAAACATTTAAACGCTAGGCATTAAGATAGCGTGCTCGCTAAAAAGAAAATACAAAATTTTATTAACCTATTGCATTAAACGACGCACTTTTATTTGGTATCACCCTTCTCAATGCTAAGGATTTCATTTTCATTAAAGTAGCTTAATCTAAGGACGCATCTGGTTCCTGCCAAAGTATCTCCTGAGTATTAAGGTCTAAGGGTGAAAATACATGGTGGAACGAGGTGAATCATGGTTGACGCGTGAACATCAAAAGAGAAGTTAAATAAAACGAGAATAAAAGTTACGGCGCAAAAACTGAGTGACAAAATAAATATCTTAATTGTACAGTTACTTGTTTCCTGAACTCTTAATATATTTTGATTGTTATAATCTCATGCTGCACATTTGATTCTAAGTTTTGACTCTACATTGTCGTTGATTATTTAATTCATTAATATTCTGGGAATGTTTAACGAGAATAGAGAGCTCTATCAATAAATTTCGATGGTATCCCTTTTTATTATAATTATCATTATTTTCTGGTACGACCCTTGAAATTTATCACTATTCTAGAAACGTAAAAAAACATATAAAAGTAGAATCATATCAATTTATTCGCATCTCACTAATTTTGTATTGAAACCAGGATCGTTTGGATCAAGTTTATCCGTTTACTTCTCGATTTATCATTATCATTCCCATCGAATTTATTATAATTACAGGAAATTACACGCAAAAATACGCATTAATATTGTTTGTATGTACCTATAAAATCTTTCCTCGCGTTATCGCGGTTCACGAATATCAAACTTTTTCAACTACATTGCGTGAGATAATCTTAATCGCTTTCGTTCTAGCGCTTGTAAAAAGGAAAGTGTAAAATGACGGTGATTATATTTCTGATATGCTGATGACACCCGTTTCTAAAAAAAATACTATCTTATTACAAGCGTGTACGTTAAATAATAATTTTGTAAACAAGAGAGCGAGTTTCGCGTAACTCTAAGAATGGCTTGGAGTGAAAACATAATTTTTCCGCTTTCCACTTTAGCGGCGTGATAATTTAAAAGGACTGGAGTTATCTTAAATCGTGTTTCATTAGACGTAATAAATTTTTAATTAATTACACGACGCATCAAAAGTCACGTATCAAACTTCTTTTGTACATCTGAATATCAAAGGGTGTAATGTTCAATTATTCTCTCCGGAACTTCATTAATTTTCACTCGTTACCGCGTTCCAAAGGGTTTGAAAACGAATCATTAAAATCTAGTTACTATCTTATAAGGCACACTGTTGTTTTTCTTCTGGCATTACCGATTGACAATGTCTAATCGCTTAATGCTAATCTTAATTTAATTAAATTAACTTCCATACGTATACAAACCTTCTCTGCTTATGTGATAACGCAAGAATTTAAGTAGAAAAAATATGGCGCAAACTGAATACGCTATATAGAATAATTTTGATGCTCTTACTTAAGCCTATCCGTTTTGATATTATACAGAAACTATTTACTGGTATACATTAAGTCCGGCAGCCTCGTACGCAAAAATTTTGAAATTTTTCGAGCGAGCTCTTCCTCGAAGGGCCAGGGACTTTCTTCTTAAACACTTAAAACGACACCATTTCTCCGCTACTGACGGTGCGTAATAACTAAAATCGAATTTCCATACTTGCCCTAAAAGGTATATGTATAACCTATATGTACAAAGTACCCGATTTTTGATTAAGTCTTTGAGCGAAATGGTCGTCTAATGATTATTTAAAATACTACGTACACTGGAATGATATTGTCCCGTATCACAGAAATGTCGCGAGTGTGTTCGTCGCTCACGTTGTTCTGAGATTCAAGCGTGAAAGGGAAAAAAGAGAGTTCAATGAAATTGCCTAAAGTTGTCATGCTAGTAAAATTTTGCGATGCAATAAAAAGAGACAAATGTTCATCGTTAAAAGGAATTTTGTCCAATGCCACATGACAGATATTCTAAGTTAGAATCAATAAAAAAAAAATTCATCCGACATACTTTCAAGGACTAATACATAATAATAAATAATTTACGTTTGGTTAGAAAAATGTTAAAATGGAAAACCTGACGGGACACAAATTTATCAACGACATTTCGTAGAAAGTATTTGGATTTTCGCTTAGAGAGACGCGTTAATAAACTTCCTTTTCTTTACAAAACCGAGAATTCGTGATCGACGCCCATGCTTTTTATATCATTTACCCGAATTTTCCAATGAAAAAAAGTTCCGCACGGTCTCCCCTCGTAATTATCACCAATTAATTACGGAACGGATGGAATTTCGCTGATTCTCTGAATATTCTATTGCATCACGCGTGGCGGCAATATTAAATTAACTACAAACATTCTGGAATTTAAATATAAATACTAATATTATATAAATATTTTACAATCTGCAATGAAATATAAAAATACAGAGCTACCTATTTCAATTTCACGCAGTTTTGGAACGACACGAATTACACAAAACTTGCGTTAAGCGGTGGTCCCGTCGATCACGAATTTCTCATCGAATACAAATATATTACTATGCGCTGGGTTATATACAAACAGTCTTTTTTGCGCTCCAGCATACACCGGTACAGAAAGAACGATAGGAATAAAAGAGAGTTTCGTCGCAACCTTAAACTTAAAACGCGTGATGTCCAAGAACAACACTCGAACGTCGTAAAAATACAAAATATGGCTCCCAAGGAAGGGTGACGAAAAAGGAAGAAAAGCATCGTCTACCAACTGTTCTATCTACGACGCAGCTTTTCTCCTTGACTTTACGTAAAATGTTTAAAAAATACATTATGGCAATCCTTATGGCGCAGATTAAACGATGGCACACAAGTATACTTCTTTGTATGTACCGGCTTGCATCTCAACGAATCTTCAAGCGCAATATCGACGAAGATGTATTAACGGAATTCTATGATGAAATCTCGAGAAACGTCGGTATAAAGACATTAAAGATACGATTTGAAAAAAGACTGACAAATTTCGTAGAGCAAAGTTCTTCTTTCCTTTACGAGAATCACTGTTTTCAGCGAATCGAAAGAGAAAAGTGCTCCTCTCCTAAATTCTTGCACAATTAGATTGGTTGCTCGTTAAATGATATATCAAACTGAAAACAATTTAATATATCCGCAAGTTTTACAAACCTACGATTTTTGTTTAAATAACAGCTTCGTCGTTATTGCCCTGGGTATCCCAAAATCTTATCCCCTATTTTCTGGCACTGTATTCTTTCACTACCTCTGCATGTTCACTTCTTTGCCTTATCTTTCCTATGGCTATACATACTTCAATAATACTTTTTGAGCGACTCTTTTCCGAGTCATGGCGACCCACTTTTTTGATCTCATATCTCACGAGACTAGGAGCAATACGTACAGACGGGGCAGGATCGTTTCTTTGCCCTTCTTGAAGAAAAAATTGAGTTTTTCGAGAAGGGACAGAGAGAGATAGAGAGGGAGAGAGGCAGAATTTGCAGAGATTCTGACTGAACGCGCGTTGTCGTAAGACCGAATTCAATTCCACGAACAATATGGATATACCGTACGACGTGAATAATTAAAATGTCGAGTGCCTAATAAATTGTAAATAAATCTATATCTATCGCGATATAAGTCCAAAATGTAGAATATTTTTTAAAAAAGCTGTAACAGAATCTCCAGGAAAGTCACCCTGCCACGGCTCAAAGTCTCATCCGTAAAATTTAGAACGTACAAGTCGGTATATCCATTTGAATGCTGTCTTAGCCGAGAAAGCGTTCGCCAACGAACACGATGCATCACCAATTAACTAATTAACCAACAAACTCCCGCGGAAATTAAAACCTCTGGATGCGTGGATGCGTCGCGTCGCCGGTGTCGTTGAGCGCATCACGCTCAGCAGTTACCACTTTACGAGACGATCTTTGAGCGACGACAGAGAATCCGGCCGGCAAGAAATTCTGCTGGTTCGCCCTTGGCAACCGTCTTTTGTACCAGCTCATTAAAGGAGGAAACAAGATGGCTTCAAGCGAGCAAAAAGTGGTTCACGCAGAGTGTCAGGGAGCATGCCCTTAAAAGTTTTACGACTCTGCTTTTATGGTTTCTCATATTTTCCGTCTCTTTCTTTGCATTTTACTCGTCCTCTTAATTGTTGATGTCCTCCTCTATCGTCCTCTCTCTCTCTCTCTCTCTCTCTTTCTATCTATTGTCTCGTTCGATGGAGAAGGGAAAGCATTAGGACTCGATTGGCTCGCGAGGTCCGCACAAGATTTAAGGGACGCGCACGAGTCCTCTTAATCGTGCAACCATATAAATTTCAATTCGTTCGTGAAGCCGGCTTTACGGCCCTTTAGGGGACCGTTAAATTTGCAACGCGTGGATTTAAGAACTCCACCGTGGCGATACTAAGTAGAGATTTTACCGAAATTTAATGTTTCGAGGCCGAGCGAAACGTCTCGTTAAGTCGGCTCTCAATTCATTCGCCTGGAAGGCGTATATTCTGTATACCTCTCATTTACAACGCAGCTCGAATACGGCGAACCGGAATTCAATTAGATGTACGTCCCTTCTCCAACGCCCTCCACCCTTCCGCTCGCTTTACGAGTCCGGCAAAGGGAAACAACTATAAAATACGTCGAACTTCGATCTTCGATCGTCGTTCGCCCAAATGTTTACCAATCGCGCCAAAGACAAAGCGAAACAATTCCCAGTAGAGTAAATCCGTTGGGTACCATTTCGTCTCGCGCGTTCTATCTACCCTCTCTCCGCGAAAAACTCTCCTCTACTGTTCAATCGTTTCCGACGAACTCTTCGGACAATTCGATCTTCAACGAGGCGCAAGACAAACGATCGTGATACCCTCGATGTTTCCCAAACAAGGTACCTAGAGTCTCCTGAGATTGCGTTTGCTCTGCCTCGAGCCAGGTATCAGCACCCGTTTATTCCTCTTCGTCGGCGTTGCCAAGAGGGGTGTTTTGCAAGGTCCGGTGTGAGGCTTGGAGGAGCACGTGGTGCAAAATTCCATGGAGCACCCATGCCTCGAGCAAGTCCCTACGTTCTTCTCGCCGTCCACGTGGCAAGGGAAGGAACACTTTGGACAGGGTAACAGGTGTTCCCAAGGTGCGAGCGTACGACTGGCCTGTAACGAACAAGACAGTGATGGATTTACAATGTTTAAATTCGTTAAATAAATTTTGTTCCCTCCGCGGAATAATTTTCTTTATACCGCGAATGGAGAAGCGTTCGTTAAATGGTTAAACAAAGGGATCCTTTCATTTTCATTTCAATCGGCGACAATTAGGCTAGGTGCATATTCAGACCCAGGCGACGCAGTACAACGCGGCGCAGTAAAAAACTGCGCGATTTGTGTGAGCTATATTTCCACGCAGTATTTAGTCGTCATTGAGTGAAAGCAGTCGACCTGAACACACTGATTACTAAAAAGTTAATCGGTTTAAGTTCCTCATCGGAATCGGGTAAAGTTATTGTATTGTATTCGTTAACGTTTGTCTGCTCGCTCAAAACGACAGATTGGACGTCTTTTTGTATTTTCGGACACATTCCTGTCTAGAACGTCGAGGGAGTTATTCCGCAAATATACTCCCCTCTACTGAATTTTTTAGTTTCTTATTAACTTTTATACTTCGAAAATTTCTGTAATTATTTAAATTAAGATCTTTGGCGAAAATGTACTTGCAATGTTGCGTGAGGGTTCAATGGTTCTAATTAAATGTTCAATTAAATGTTAAATGAAGTTCAGTTAAATGTTAAATGAAGTTAAATGAAGAACTCACGAAAATGATAAAAAAATCATGGACGGTCAGCTTGCCGTCGCAGCGAACGGATAAAAGTTAATAAAACGAGAAAAGTTGCCAAATAGCGAATTCCAATTTTAATTAATTTGTTTTATTTATGCATCGTCGAACGGCCTCGATCATGGTTCTTTCCATCGTGTCGTACATCTGATATAATAACTAATAACTCGCACAAATTAGAAAACTGCATGCTACGCGCGCAGTAAACTGCGCTGCCCTGCCTGTCAATTTGCGCTCGCCGGTTCAAAGTTCAAACCAATACATTAGAGAAAACTGCGCTGCACTGTGCTGCGTCGCCTGCGTGTCAATATGCGCCCCCTGCCTCATTTCCAACGGCTAGCGAGTCCTCGAATAGCTTTTGCGCGAGATAATTTTCCTACCGCCGAGAACACGCGCGTTACCATTGGGAAGCAATAAGTATAGTAGATCCGATCTTTATCGACCTTCGTCAAAGCTGAATTTACTTCGGTGTGAATGGTGGCGCTGGAATCACGTTGGAATTCAATTTTTCTCAATAGCCGTAAAGATTACGATGTTATCGCGTGTTTAATTAAATACTAATCAGGATTACGTGAAAAAAATTTAGTCATTGATTTATATTATTTTTAGTATTTCGAACGTCACTCGTCAAATTTGTTACGTATCTTGACCACGTTTGATTTTAGTATTTTAATTCTGCGCTTTGTCACGAGCGCGATAAACGATAATTTATAGCTTTTCTAGTTTAACCGTATCGTTGTTCGCTCAAGCTATACCAAACCTGAACCGATTAGTAGGCGAACCGAAATGACATCTCTCTTTCTCCTTTTCCGCGGGGGTAATAATTAATCGGATTAGTTACGTCAGATTGCACCTGTTTGCGCCGGGATGACTTATTGCACTAACGCAAGGTGAAAGGAGCGGCGAGCCGTGCACCAACACCAAGGATTACACGGGGATTCACGTGCACCCGCGTGTTTTTCAAGGGCGAGCAAGGCGCGTGAATGAGAAAAGGTGTCCCGAAATTCAAATCCAAGGAATCGAACCTTCAATAGCGCGACTTTGATAATCAAATCGATTTTTCTTCCATCTCGAACAACGAGAAGCTAACACGACAGAGATTATAAGAAAAAGAAATGGAGCCGTCTATAAAATTCTGATGGTTCTCAAAATCAAGGCTTACGGTCGAATGAGTTTACGTTTGAATAATTTTGAAAAAGCCTAATAATTACCATAAACGCCAGCTGCACGAAACGTCAATTGGTCCGTGTTCGCTGAGCGATTTATTAATTTCCACAGGACCGAATCAAACGCATTTACGATTCAGCGTGTCGCTGCGCGAACAGCAACAAACAAGACATGTTTCCTGTCGCGCATCGCTAATTAGCACGTCAAAGCTGCGTGAGAGAATTCAAGCAGTCGACCACGCGAAGTGACACCCAGCCTAACAAAGAATTATTTTTATCTTGATGGAAGTACGTGGACGAGATGCTTCTTGTTCTTAGAGGAAAAGTTTGTAAAAATATCGAGTTGCTATTGTCAAGTAATTTCTGGTGGGAAACTGTTAAAATTCATTGGGGAATATAAATATTACACAGTTCATTTTCTTAGTATTCACAGTTAAATCTATCTAATGCCGGTTAAAGAATCGGAATTAGAGATCCACCAAATAAATGTCAGAGATCTAAATATTTATAACCAATTTCCAAATAAATTGTCCTGACCAATGACCGAAGTTTAACCGTTAATCAGCCTATAAAGATAAGGCTACGACAGCACGGTAACATTTTTGAAGATAGCCTTTCTTCTTTCCGGTCGGCGTGTCGCCCGTAGCAACCGAGTTTAGAAACCTAGAAATTGATTAGGGTTCCACAGGGAACCCTTTTCACACAATGTAGCAGTAGCCTGGCTTGGGCAACAGTGTAGCTAACGCACATCTACAAAAAACTATGTCGTAACCGTCCTAAATTATACCAAAGCGCAGTCCCCAAACTTCCTGGGGAGAAAATAAAAATTCTTGGGAAGAGAAGTTTTTGAATTCTTGAGTGTAACGTTACGCATTCAAAATCATTCGACTCAGATGGTCTCTGCGTAAAATATCGTGGAAGTGAAGTTCGAAATAATTCTTTGGTTCGATCAACCACCACAATTTTATTGGGTTGGCAAGAAAGTAATTTCAGTTAATTACAACGCTCTATGTGTGTCAGAACCGAAAATACTTTCTTGCTAATCCAATAATTACTCTCCGCGATTACATTTGTTTAATAAAAGACCGAGAAATTCTAACAATGTACAATCGTGAAAATCAGGACTAAAAATCCGGCAATAATCAAAAAGCAGCTTCTCAATCCATCGCGTGTGTACAAAAAAACATCGTAATGACGTTAAAACCCGAAATACCACCTCCGACTTTCCTGGAACGAAGATAAATACTCTCATCGTGCTCAACGGCATGAAAATCATAATGACCGGGGGGATCTCGAAATTTTCGTTATACATCGTATATCTTCTACCATGTGCCGACAAAAAATGCTGCCTCAACGGACCCACAATGTTTGAAAGCATCGACCACCAGCTCTTCGTGGGAGCTAGATAAATTCCCGCCTCTCGAACGGGGCACAATGTTGAAACAGGATTCAAAACGTTCGTTGTAGCAACTGTTTGCGTTAGTTTTTCCCGGAAGCGTAGGGCGACTTCTCTGTGCTGCTTTGTATCGAGTGACCGTTACGATAGCGCGGCACGAAGTTGAAATTGATAGGTCAAAATGTGGAAAGTAGATAAAACGCGAGATACGAGGCACAAAAGTTTTACAGTTTGCTCGAAAAGAAAAATGGAAAATGTCCGAATACTTGAACGTTCGTGAATTATTTATTAATCGACGTAAGGATCAACCCGACGATCTTGTTGGTAATACGTAATTTAATTAAAATTTCTGCCTACGACGATCGGACGACAAAATAAATAATTGGACGATGAAAATGTGGCTCGGCTCATGAACGATTTTTCGTGCCGCGGTTAATGGTACAGCTGGCATACTAATTTCGCATAGCTCCGAGTTTCCGGTCGCGATAATTAATTAAGTAGGCGCGATAAGTTTGAAAAGCAGTTTCAACCGGAAGGTTTAAGAGTTCGGTCTCCGAATCTCTTGTTCATAGAAAAAAACTTCGATTTAAAATCAAGGATCCTTTTTCAGTATACTCCCGGCTAACACGTCACGGTTCACATACTGTTTCTTCGTAAATCTCTATATTGATATTCAACGACAAAAAATAGCGTTCGATCGATCAAAGGAGTCCAGCTGTTTCGTTCTACAAAAGCGAGCTATTAGTCATTCGTACTTTCAGTCTTCCTACGCTCATCGATTTCATCGTTGATTTGCCGGGGAATTCTATAATAGTTAAATTAATTAATAGAGACGTCAAGATAAGATCTGCACTGTCGCGACGCCCGTAGGGATGGACGTTTGAAAAATGTACCAACAAGAATTAATGTTCGGGGTACGCAATCGAGATGAAGATCGTGGCGAACGAGACCGATTATCATGGTAATTTAATTTAAACTTAACCGAAAAATTGATAAAGAAACATCGGATAAATTATTATATCGTAACTATTTTTGTAGCCTAGCCACATTTAAATGATCCAACGTTCGACGTTCTCCCTCAACATTATTTGTAAAATAAATTTTTAAGGCAGCATTTCCGAGCTTGTTTTTCTTACTAACGAACTACCGTCCTTTCGTTTTAAATCGACGCGTACAATTTCAGTCCCGATTTAGAAATAGGAATCCGCTAATCCGCGTGTCCTGGCATAACCAGGCGCCTCGACAAATTCGGACCATTTATCCCCGTCCATTCGCCTATCACATCGAATTAAGCCGTACTCGTAATTCGATATCTCCATTAAACGCACTAGGTATCGAGTTTCGGACTCTGATTCCGTCAAATTAGATCTCGGTTCGGTTAATCCCATCGAGGTACACGCCGGTTTCCCTGTTTTAGGCTTCCCCGAAATTCTGCCTTCGCCTTGCACGCTTTCTCGATTTTTTTTATCTACGCGCTACTGTCTCGAGTTACGTTTCGACGATCAAGCGACGTAGACCGCGAACTCTTCGACCTCGACGACGTTGACGTTTCTGTAAAAACTTTCATCAAACTTACGAATTCATGAGTATCTAATCCCGTAATCAATATCACGTCGGAGAAAAAGCTGTGCTAGTAACACCTGCGAAACAACGATTTGCGGATCGAATTTCAGACTTTAATGGCGTGAAACCAGATCACGATCGATCGATCGAATCTTTCGGAGCGAGAAACTTTTAAAGAGACTTTCAAACTGTAAAGTGAAATCGGCCGAGTATTCGCGTAACAAATAATAATCAATTCCGATAGTTTCCATCGGTAGAGTCGAAGTTCCAATAAAGGGTACACTCCGATGGATCAAACGATAGAATCGTACAAAAAATGATCGCTTAAATTTATTTAGTACCGCGAGAAGTTTATTTCAAAGTTGTAACGACCCCTCTTCGCGCGTCAAATCGGTATTATAATTAATGTGACCACGTTCGAGCGTGTTCATTTTTACCAATGGAACGATTAAAACACTCTGCTTAATCAGGAGTGCAAAAGGACGCGGGGAAAGTATTAAATCCTTTAGCCACTTTATTAGGCATTTATCCTTTCTAGACGGGGTTCCGCCTACCATATGTTCCCGATGGCGGCAGGATAATTCCTTCTCCCATCGGGAGAACGGATGCGATGCCACGCGTGTCCCTCGATTATGATTCTCAATAATCATCAACGAACGGAAGAATAGCTTTCATTAGCGAGGAAACATTAATTGCGAACGTGACGATAATGTCTAGAAAATTAAACTATTCTCGACAAGTTAAAGCGAATAAAAAAAAATAATTTCATCCGAATTGAACGTTTTCCCCAAATTTCGATCGATAAGAGGCAGCATGGGAATCGCGTTTCTTATACGTTCATGCGACTCTCCGGTTCAACGCCGACAAAGAGTTCCTCGTTACGTCTCGTTACTCGCGAAAATAATCGGTAATAGACGTACAATGCAGGTGCCTTGACCTCGTCCTTCGCAACGAGCTACTTCTATCTCTTTGAATTACTTAATCGAGTCACCCGGATACCATAGGCGCCAAGGTCATTCGGAGATGTACATTCAATGAGCTTCGATGCAAATTCTCTATCTATCCGTAACGATTTTCAATCGCTTCAAATGACATTGATAATGAAAATCTGATTTTCGTCCGCGATCATCTCGCGTACAAATGTATTTTTTTTACGATTAACGAATATTTCCCTGTGTTTTAATGATCATGGTGTAACTAAAAATTGGCTCCCGATTCCCAATCTGTTCCGGTCACGCCGAGACAACGGGATCGCGAGAGTAATTAAAAAGAAATTGTTTATCGGTGCCAAATAAATTATATATTCCGACACCCGGGTTAACGTGACGGACAAAATTTAAGAGACTGACTCGAGGCCGAACGGTCATTCGAAATGGGCGCGCCTAGTAACCAAACAAGCCAGATCGCACAGTTTATTTCATCTATACGATTCTTTTTTTTTACGTCACGCGAAACAACTCGATGTAATTTAAATATAAACGAGACGCTTAAGTTATATTTAATACTACCACGATGATATCTAACGGAAGTAAGTACATTATTTCCAACATTAGAATAATAATGCATTACTTTTTCCTCTTAACGATTTAGCGAAATCACAGATATCACGCGACGCCAGTCAAATTCGACTAAAAACTGACGATTATCGGTTTCCGCTTCCGTTCCTTCGGAGTCGCGTGCACGATACATTATTTGGCAAGCTACTTTCTTGCTGCGCGCGAAGCTTTGTGTTCCCGCTCGAAGGAACAACTGGAACTCGAAAGGCGATCGAGGTTCGACCTAAACTCCACCGGGTCATTCAAATCGAACCTGACGCGGCCGGTAACGCGATCCACTTTGGTTCTTCGCCGAATGCCCGATTTCGATCGGCCGAAAAGAAGAATTTCCTTTCGGGCCAATCGAAGCTGTGCGCGACCATGAATACGGCTCTCGGGTTCCGGGACCAAAAGGCCCAAAGATACTCCACCACGGGCGGAGACAGGTATACAATCGTCGGCGTGTTTGTACGTGCAGGTAGAGAAACGTATACGCACGAGGGAGCTCGGAAGGGTCCCAAGAGCAACCATCCTCCGAAAATCAGGAATGGGAGACATTTTGAACAATTGGCGCCAGAACGAGTTAGGGGAACGCGTATGGGGGAAGAGATTTCGTCTCGCGTCGTGAGAAGTCATTTACATATTTGTTCTTTAACGAAGAAATAAGATACAAGGTCTACTCCTCGCGTACTTGTACTTGGCCCGAGACAAGACCTTGTCCCTTGATTTACACTTTTCCGCGCTTAAATCGATACCCGAGGTATAGAAATTTTGGCGTCAAAAATGATTGGTCAGGAGATTCTTCAAGAGATAAATTTCTACGGTAATCTAATTAAAATATCTATCTCGCAAGTATCGCGAGGAGACTTTCTCAGAATTTCGCGCCAAATACGTCCGAGCGGGAGAAGTCCGTAAAGCAAACCTTTCACCTAACGCGTCGCTAGAACCAGCGCGCTGACCTTACGGGAAGGAGCGCTGCACGTAATTTGGCGCCAAAACTTTGGACGTCTGAAATTTCCAGACGCGCGCGTATTGCGTGTCGGGCAGCACGGCGGGCAACGCGCCCGCAAATACACGAAAACGGTCGTGCATATACACGAACCCGGGGTCGTTTGGTTTCGAAGTGGGCCAGATGCCCGCCGGCAACGCACGTCAGATGTATCATTATCTCGGCCTCACTGTTGCTATGCAATTAGAGTCCGTTAATCGGGATCCCCACCATGTGATGCCAGCGCGGCTTTCGTGACGCCAGTCACCGGGTGGGGAAGGAAGAGAAAGCGAGAGGCACGAGCAACAGGTGGCGCGAGAGAGACGGAAGTGCGTCGAGGGAGGGAGAGAGAGAGAACCCGCGAATGCGCGACTCGAAGAGAGCGCGAGGCGAACGATCGGAGGAGAAACGTTCGAGGAGGGAGAACGAGAGGGGAAAGAAGCGTTAGAGATAGAAAGGAACGGCGGTTCGCAGTCTGCGCAGACGAAGACGGCAATAACAACAATAACAGCGGCAGCACGTGGACTTGGGAGCTGTTCTCTCTAGCTTCTATCTCCCTCTTCTTCTTCTTCTCTATTTCTCTCTACCCCCACACCCACCGCCGCTCAGCCGCTCCGAGGCGCTTTTGCCATTTATTTTTTTTTCCTGCCCGTGCCTTATTTTGTTTCCGCGACGGTGCTCCGTGGACCGTAACGAAGCCGAAATTTTCGCACGCAGAAACATTTGGTCCGCGGGCGAGATGCGAAACTTAATGGGGGTTTCGTTTCGGTTGGTTTTGTTTCTGGTTGCCCAGGCAATCTTTCGGAGTTGAGGGTTGAAGTGATTTAGAGGGTGGTGGAGAATTTCTTTTGCCGTCGTGTAATTGGATCAATGAACAGTTTCGTTCGTATCGCAGTCCATTATGTCGGATGTTAGATTACCGTGGAAATTGCTTTTGGCAGATTTGAATTATAAATTGTGGCATCCTAAGACGCATCGTTTGCTGCTTGTGTTTTACGCTCGAGGAGAGGATCCATTTTCTTCGTTATCGAATTAGCCACGCGTTCTTTAAGTATTCCGCAACCTAATTGCTCAGGGGCTCCCTCTAATTGACTTATCAAAATTCACGCTTTCTTTATTTAATTATTGGCAGTGTCGCGTCCGTCCTCCACGATGCAAGGACAAGGCACACGACCGCTAATGAAACGTTCCTTTGCCGTTCATTAAGTACTGTTTGACCTTGAAAGCAGTTCCATGCTGCGCGCGCACCCGCGCGGGAAATCTGTTGCCGACCCACGCGGTTTCTGTCTTTCCTCCTCTTAGATGTTAAAGCGTCAAAGCGTTTCGAACCATCACGGTCCATCGTTAAGCTGGAGCGAATCAATTCATTAGTTCTTTTTGAAACCTATGACTAAATGGCACGTTTCTACGCGCGTCGTCACTCTTCCGGGAATCCCGGCTCTTTCCCAACTAACATCGAACTCCACGTGCATTCTTTTTATTTGAGAATGGCGGCGAGTACCCGCGTCACTCCCGAAAACAAGGAACAGAAAAACAGTGAATGTCGTTAAACAAGTTTGTACCGACATTAATATGGCGAATGTTAAAAACACATTTCGAAACTCTTCATTACCGTTGTAATGCAGCTAACCAAGCTAGCTCCATTTGCGAGTTTGAGAATTAAATTGTCAATTCATCGAGTCAATTACAACGATCAATATTTAAAAATCTGCTAAATAGATGTTTACCTCTTTCGTCTCTCTCTCTCGTGGTATGCTCAATCCTTATAAGAATGTTTGAGATAAAATTAGCTTCTCGTTAATTTTTTTTTATACTTAACTCATCGTTTTAAAAGTGTCAACCTAACTTCCCTCGAGAAGACCAAACGTGATTTTTAAAGTAAACGCGTCATTACGAAAGAAATTGAGCAGACAATTTATATAATTTTTGGTGACAACAGGATTTATATAATTTGTTAAGCCGGGCGAACCACGTCGTACGTGAAACTAATTAAAACCACCTGTTGCTATGTGGACTCCGAACAACTTTCCCACTATCTACCATCCTCGCGTAACCGTAACGCAAAGACGAATCGTAACGTTTAATTACCGGTAGAAAACAACAGTCTCGGCAGCTAGTCAAAACCCGACCGAGCGGTAAAACGGTTAATTGGAATACCACGCGAAAAAAATTAAAACTCGTTTAATTATTCGGCGACTTAATTAAGCGATTCGTATTACAAGATATTTCCTCTCAAATATCCTTGGTAACCGCGTGTCCTTCGCGACACAAAAAAGAACACGCGAGACGCAGCTCGTGATATTTTATCAATAGAGTAAGAAACAAACACGCGTTGAAATTCTTTCATTTCCCTGATCAACTACGACCAAAAAAAAACATCGTGAATATCGTTGAGTTGCTCAACGTACAAGTTCCGCGAGAGACGTGGAGTACTGTTATCATACGTCAGCCTAAAAACCAATCGAGGACGGCCGAAATCCGCGAGCGGCGCACGAAAGTTCGCGATCTACGCAGTTAGCGATCGATCCGCGGACAAGCACCAGGATGCAGGATATATGCTGGATGACGAAGCCGTTCAAGGCCGCACATTCGTCCTGTGCAAAATCGAGCTAGCTGTACCCGACGGTAGAAAGGTGTCCGTCAGTGCTAAAATCGCGTCTGGCCCGGGGGCTACGGTTCTATTACACATACATACATTATTCAACGCAATCGCCAAAATGTCTCGTTGCGAATTCAGCACGATGCACCGTAACCGGGTAGCAACAGGGGCCCCGGCAACAGGACCTGTCTCTCCCTCTCTCTTTCTCGTCCTTCCCCCACCCTGTGCTCTAACTCGTTCCCTCTCTCGCTCCGTCTCAGACTCTATCAATCTATCTTTCTCTTTGTCGTCCCCGTCGTCTCACTCTGGCTTAAAAGAATATCGCCTCTTGTCCTCTCCCCCACTCACCCTCTCCTAACTCTATCTATCTCTCTCTCTCTCTCACTCACTCACTCACTCTCTCTCCCTCGATCTTTCTCCCACCCCGTTTCCTTCCTTCTCTCTTCGTCTCTGTTTTTGCGCTGCTCTCGGGAGAGCACGTTCGTCGGTCGCTTTCTCGTCGCTCGTTAACGACACGACGGGGAGAAGGTCCGGTGGCGACCGACGGCTCTCTTTTTCGGTGCCTATTCGGGTGGCCAGGGGAACCGCGGAACTGCGAGGAGTTCTGGGTAGCCGGGGCGTTTCGCCGTGGGCGATGAACTCTGGACACGAGGGTTGCGAGGGAAATGGGATCCGAGGGAAGTTTTGGGAATTTCTACGTGAGCAGACGTTCCACGTCGGATTCGTCGGGTAGAAATGGAGCTACTTATAACACGCAAAATCGAGTGTCAACGCGCAAAATTCCCACGTTCGGAATTTCGAATCGCAACATTAGGATAGCGACAAAAGAAAATTGAAGGATTATGTTTTTGCGCGCCTTCTCTGGAACCCGCGCGAGACCCGCAATAGTGGTTTCTCGGGGTTAATGGGGCAGCTGAAATACAGAAGAATCAGAATGATAATTACAGCAACAATTTAATCCCACCGTGGACGGATGTAATATCATACAAATAATTCTTCGTTACGCCATTATTACGATCGTATCAGCGCAGAAATGGAGATCAACATTGCAGCCCACGCGAGTATCATTTTCACGCGTACTTATTTCGGACGGAAGTGAGTGGGCGTTGCATTCAGCGGAGAGGACAAACACTGGCATCTCTTTTTCCACGCGACAATGCGGAGGAAAAGATGAAGACCAGATGCCGAGAAGACAGCTGCCCCGTAGCCAATTTTATTTATTTTTTTCGCATATTCTGCGAAAGGTCCGGCGGGCATTAATATTCAAATTGGCTACACTTTTATTTGTACTCTCTTACCGGTTGCTTTCCACATTTTTCGAGCTGATTTGCCTTCAAATACTGAGATCTCAAACGCTTTCCCGGTCGAAGCGTTAGTACCGGCAAATACGAGTATAAATACAAACATTGGGAGTCTTGTAATCACAAAGCGCGACAGAGGTGTAAGATTCCTTTCGAGAAACGTTTGCAAATAATGGATCGGTTACACGGGAACTAACGTTCGCACGCTCGCTAGAAACACATTCCGGTTAGGTCAACCGTTGTCTCCTGTCGAATTTCAAATTTTCACACGGTTTTGTTGATACCCGTCGACGCGTGGGAATCATTAGAATCAATCTCATGTCAACGATTTCGATGTACGATTACCGGCAGCATTGCGAGCGAAATACTTGTTCCTCGCGGCACACGACCGTTAACACTAGGTTCGCGGGACGCGTCATTTTAATGCATCCCAATTTCACGAGAAAAATTACAGAAACCGTTTACATTTTTCTTTTATCACTTGTACTGACTTTGACACATTTAAGGAGACAGATTTATATAAAAATTTATTTTCTTCAAAGCTGTATAATTACGAAGTTCTCTACTACATGCAGCCAAATTGACGCGGATCCGTCGTGAGGTACTATATAAGAAACGTTCGTAAACCTAGCGTTAAACAACCACCCATAAAATACGAAGCGAACGTCCCGAAACAATTCACCGATTCTCGGTACGCGCTTAGGGCAGCTTTGGACCTGCGGCAACCCAGAAACAAGAATGGAAGGCCCATTAACGCGAAGAAACGTTCTTCGCGTAGGAAACAACCGGTAAATCCATGCCGGACACAGGAGGTGCGTTTTACGACGGAAAGGTCGCTAATCCGTAATCCCCGAATGGTTCGCGCAGAGGGAGACGTATCCTAGCGAAGTAAAAGGGCCGACGGAGGATGTATTTACGACGTTTGCCGTACAACCGTGTCCTTCGAACCTGCGATGGTCGCTTTATCTACATCGGCACGGAGCAGAGATCGGTCGGACTCGGGTACGGGAAATCGGCGACCGGTTTCGGCGTCTTTTACTTGAACCGCTCCAACCGTTCGGTGGTCATTCTGTTTTCGGTCCCCCGAGAAATCATCGGCGCAAACTTGCGGAAGATACTCGCACGGGGCGAACGTCAAACGAAAAAATAAAGTCCCGTTTTGGTGAATTTACGATTCTTGTTCCAGCGCTACCTTGTATCGCACAACAATGTGCTCTTAACCCTTTCCCGAATAGTGACCCAGGGATTTAAAGCGTGGCATGGCCCACTGTACCGGACGCACCAAAGGAACACCCACCTCAACCTTATCTCTCTTTATCTCTAGCTCATTATCCAGGCGTCGTTAACCGTGACCCTTGACCCCGTACCTGTTCGTAGATCGGGCCACCTTCGTTTTCATTACTCCCAACGAAGGGAAAGGTCCGGCACCACTCCGAGGTACCACTAATTGCGTCTGCCTCGATAAGCGGACGCTTCTCGCGCCCTTAACGACCTGGATCGTCGGCATTTACGTATGCCCCTCTCTTGGAAAATATTGTTTACGAGAGGGGTGTGTGGTGGTCACCGAGTTTCTCGATTTTGGCGCAAAATTGATAGCAACGATGGTTCATCAATTATTTACGGGGAACAGGTGGTTAATTCGTAGGTTACGACGCAAAGTATTGGGTTCGCTCTGCCGCGAGTGGATATTAGATCAAAAACAAACTACGGCGGGCGATAATTCACGGCGACGTACACCAATGGCGCAATATGAATAATTTATTAACTTTATCTTTGCACGGTCGCGGGTACGAGATTTACGTGTCATTCTTGTATGCACGATATTTATCATCTTGTAAATTATCTGCAATTACGCCGACGGGGGGGAATCTGTTGACCGAGTTATCTACATACACGGAGACCTAGGCGCCCATTGAGAAACGCAGCCATGAATGAACGGATAAACGGTACGCCGAGGGAGTCTCGCCCAGGTAAAAGTTATCGAGCGTTGGACGCGATTAAAGCACGAAGGCCGGTTTTATCTGGGTCTATTAGCGCCGGCTCTAACATTACTTACGAGATACGCGTCACGAGCATCCCGACTATGCTTCTAACAGTTTCCAATTACGTCAATTAACGTGAGTTCTGGTTTCATTAGCGAAGGTGCGAAACGCATTTCCGAGTCGAGCGATGTTTATCGCGCGTTTCATGCTCGGTTGTGCCAAACATTTCGACCGTCTTATCGCGCTCGCCAATTGTTCGCATGGCGAATTTTGCGATTCAACTGCGTTCCCATTGTAGACCTTTAACGGTTAGGCGTATACGACGCGGGAAGATTGGCATCGTTTAGAAAATTTCTAAGACTGGTTTTTTAATATCTAAACATAGTTTATCTCATGATACTCAGCGTGTTATGTTACACGACCACAGCGACTAATACTCGCAACAGTGTCGCGTCGTTCGATGATTAGGTATCGCCATAAAAAAAGATACTACAATCAACTTCCCTGTGCGCGATAAATGTTAATCGAAATATAAAATCACGCGGTGTTCTCTATGCCCGTTGCACGTCGGCATTTCTAACGACCATCAACCGGAGCTTCGGCCTTGAACGTCTTCGTGCCGTGCAAGGACGTTCGTTGATCGATAAAACCACGAGTATTCCTGTCTATCTCATTTTAATACCGTTTTCTCAAGTTTCCAACGAGACGTTGCCGTCGCGCAAGGCGCCCCGAGACAATTTTTTTTTCCCCCCCACCGTAACCCGCCAATGGCAAATCCGCGTTTAGTTAGAATTTTCTGACTCACTCAGCGCGTACGCGATTAGAGCGCGCGTAGACGAAGCATCGACTTTTGCGATTAGCGCTTACGCATCGATTTGTTTGGCTCTCATTAGAAGGCACCCGGGCATTCTTGTCGCGACAAGGGGTAACGATTCGTGTAACGCAAGCATGAACTCATACGTGACCATTATCTTCGAACGGCGCCCCGTAGCCTTATAATTGTCGGACTGTAAAGTGCGTAACACTTTTATGGGGTCTCGATTCGTGAAGCGAATAACTTAAATGCTTCGACGGGAGACTCCGAGTGTACAGCAATTCGTTCACGTTCGTTAATCGCGCTAAACGCGTGTAAGACATTACGGTTAATACTCCATTCGCGATACTCCGACGTCAGCCTATAAATTGATGTCGATGTAGTGGTAAAGTCACTGAAATATTTATAGCGATGTTTCTATCCAGGATATCGTGATTAATTCCTCGCGTAAAATCTGTAATCCGAGTCGGCGGCTCGTCGCGACGATACAAATAAAAGACAGGGTTATTAAAGTTACGATAAAATTGTTTCGGTGTTGAGCAAAAATATACAGTCAACGTAGATCCTGCGTATTTACATCTACGAGTCGTATAAACTTTTGGCGAACATTGTACGAAGTGTGAGAGGTCAAAAGTCTCCAAGTCCGAGCGAATTAATCAGAAAGTGTAGCGGAAAACGAGCGATACTGACAACGAACACCGTTGCAACGGTGCATCCGCGCCACGTTGGTTTACCCAAGCGGAGAAGTCAAGGACGTTCAAAGCACATTCTATCCTGCGGAGACCACCTCATCTTCGCTGGCCGCGTGTTGTCTAGGTCGTGCGGGACCGAAGGCGTTAGGAATCCGAGAAACGCGATTAGCTCAACGAGGTCCGTGAGAAATCGATTTACGTGCCTATAAAATTGATCGATTGACCCCGAAAAAAAGGAAATAGAAAGGGAATCAAACAATACGAGGAAAGAACGAGCTTTCTATCAAATCAATTCGAAATGACGAGTTGAAAATCTTATCGGTTCCATCGCTACTTTCGAACATCGCGAATCGGTCGCCAGATATTTAGCCTCTCTCTTTCCCCTTCCATTTCTCTCTCTCCCCCTCTCTCTATCTCTCCCTCTCGTCCTCACCCTCACCTCTCCATAGTCGTCCTTTCATCCTGGGAGCGCGGAAGGCGACCTGTTGCCAAGGGAAGGCTTAAAAGTAAACAACGTTTACGTCATCAGGGCCCCTGGTGTCTAGCTGGCTGGTGTGCCAACCTCAAAGCTGTTCCCTGTTCCCTCTATCTTTATCTCTCTATCGCGACATCGAAGATTATTCTCGTTCGCGAGTATGCGGGGTGGTCGCCGACCACGAAAAATATCTCGTGATTTAGATCCTCGAGAATCGCTTCGGATACCGTTCGGAGACGCATTTTTCGTTTGAACTTTTAGATTTGTCTCCCGACTCGCAATGCGAGAAGTGCGTAGAGGAAACTCGATTCAATTTGTATTTAATTGAAATTAAATATTTTTTTTGGTCGCGCGAGAGAAAAGCTTTGCTTCATTTTTTTTACGATGGGAAGCGTTTTTATATTTTTCTCTTAATTTCAAGAATGTTACGATCTAACAATGCTCAAAATGTTTTCGACTATTGGAAAAGGAGAATTGGCAGACAATACTTGGCAACCTCTTTGTGCCACCGCGGACCAAAATCGCGCGCGAAAATTGATCAAAATCTGGGTGTACCGAGTTGAAACATTCCTGCGCGAGGAGGGTTAAAAAAAGTGGTCCGGGCAACAACGGCCGACCAAAAAGCAAAAGCACGACGGCATCTTCCCCGGAGGGCCGGCGCACTGGTTATTCGGCCTGCGAATAATAATCTTAGCGGTCGCCCGCTCTCCTCTCGTTTCGGTTTGCTCGGATCCTCTCTCTTACTCCTTCTCCCTCTCAACTCTCCCACTCTCCTCTCTCGTTCCCTCTCGTGGATCGCGGCGTCGGTCGCTGCATAGCAACAAGGACCGTTCTCTCTTTTCCACTCGTTGCCAGCCGGCGAGGCATGCGTCCGCACACGTGGACGAAGAGAGGGGCTAAACACTCACAATCAGAGTCGAGAGAGCGAGCGTATGGAAGAGGAGAGAGTGAGCGAGAAAGAGAGAGAGAGAGAAAGCACGAGATGAGATAAAGGAGGAGAGAAATATAAACGGACGCTGAGAGAAAGGCAGAGAGAGAGGGAGAGGAGGAGGGGTAGGATGAGGTTTGGGAGAATCTGTCGGAAGAGGAGAAAGATGTAGGGGAAGAGAGACGATGGTGAGACAGGAGAGTGAAAGTATCAAAGGAGAGAAACTTAGAAATGCGAGAAGGCCGAGGAACAAGAAATAGTTACTGCAAAATTGATCTACGAGAACTGGTATTACGATATACCATATTGCGCCCCGTACTTTTCATCCATTAACTCTTCCTTCGCGCACATCGGTTCGTGGACCACCTTCTTAATTTTATGCTACAGCCGCTGACAGCGAATGAGCACGTTAAAAGAGACCCTAAAGAGATATCACGTTTCGCGCCTTCATTGAAGGACCACGTGGTTTCAGCAATATTCGCATACATCGCAATGAATACGAATTGAAGAAAGAAATACCGAGCGTACCACGTTTTTATTAAGAACGCGAACACGCTAAAGTTCATTCCCACGAATCGTTCTTTGTATCATTCTATCGTTATGGTTAAAAAAAAAAAAAAGAAAGACGACGACCCAATATTTCACCACACCATCTACTTTTTCAAATTCACTGTTTACCCGAACCATTATGGAATTCACGGACACCTCAGGTATACGCGAATTTACATATCGTTCTAGAACAGAGCTGTCCTTTGACCGAATCGGGATTAAATCCTGAAAGCCCGAACCTTTTTCCCGTAATTAATAATCATCGCGGAGTAAGATACGTCCGAGGTAATTTATACAACTTTTGATGTAGCCGATCTATTAAACGAAATCCTGATTGAAGATAAAAGTGAAAAGGCCACCATAACCTTATCCCTTGAATCACCCATGAATATTGAGAGGATATAGGTACCTATAAGTATTTTAAGCAAACTATGAAAAATTTTGAAACCTGCATTTTTGTCCTAAAAAAATCTTTGCTGAAGGTTAGAGTCGAGGCCAAGCTTCCGGAGGCACCTTGAAACTAAAAGGGGTTAACAAATAAGTCCTAAGCTAAGGTTCTTGACTGAACCAGGACGTAAAGGGCTCCTAGAGCCACGTGACTTAGCAGTCATATGGTTAGTGACGTCAGAGAGAACGGCAAAATTGGTCGGGAGATGCATATGTATAGTCATCCGGATGTTGATCGGTCCGACTACGCGCCAGTTCTTTAGCGGCTCGGCAGGATAGAAAGATCCCGTTAACGAATAGATCGGGATGGATCGCCAATAAAATATACTATTCCTTCGATAGGTCAAAACGCGGCCGATAAATTAAAAAGTGAAAACGGGGGGAGGGTGTGATCGTTGGACAAATGATACGGTAATTTCTTTTCAACGGGATGATAAGGGACAAACGTAAATTGGCTCCGCAACGGCAGTTGTTTCTCGGTCGATAAGGCGACGCTAAGTTCGTCTTAAATTGTGATTCGTCATCCGCTCGGTATTTCCGCCATTTAGCACGCAGTATAGTTATATTGTCACGTATGTGTGAGCACGCGTTGAGCAAAACGAAGCGCGGGAGACAGCGAGCTGTACTGTTGTGCTTGTTAAACAGGATCCATTCGAGGGAATACAAAAGCTAGCCACCAGTGTTCTCGAATAAAATGCGAGCCATCGAGCGAGTTTGAAACATCCCCTTTCGATGACATTCAGATGTGAGAAGACAACAAAAAAACGCATTCACAAAATTGCATCGTTACGAGATTGTAGTTGAGATTTTAGTATGTGTATATTTTTCGATATGCACGGAATATACTGTGAAGCGACAAGTACGCGATTGGCGTTAACATTATCGTTACCCTATCACGGAAAAACCTAAAACGCTCTTTCCCACCACTCACAATAAAATCATTGTCAAACTAATCTTTCGAAGGAGAACAAGCGCACGAAATTTATTCTTGCTCTTTCATTTGCCCTCGCATCGAAAAGCATCGAAAGCGGATCAACCGTTTCGCAGATAAGAATACGAATGTCAGAAGGGGGCGTCGACTATACAAAAGAAAAAAAAGGTGAAAGAAAGAGAGAGAGAGAGGGAGAAAATTTGAACAAAAACGCTCTCGGAGCACAGCTGCCGCTCTACGAGGTTTATCATTCTAAGCAGGGGAGGTTTCTCCCTCTACGTTCGCTCTTTCATTCTTTTTCCCTACTCCCGTCGTGTTTCCTTTTCCACTACGTCCCTGCGCCCAGACGAATAGCCGGTATTTGAAATAATAGGTAATAAATAATTATGATATAATAATGAATGAAACTCAAGCACGATAAGTTTGATAAGGTCTATATCTATATTATGTCATTTTCATCCTTAGGAATAATCTTATTTAAATCGATAAAAATGTATCTCCAAGTTTGCAACAATTAAAAAAAATATTCTTATCGTTCGACCGGCAGTTTCTTCTGAATAAAATTTGAGATGTTACTTGAAAAATGATTTAAATTCATTACCCGCGTAAAAGTTTCCTTGGACCATAAACCAGATGTGTCTCTCTCTCTCTCGCTCTCACGGCATATTAGGTTACTATCTCTCGTTAGACGCCGTTGCCGGGGTTTCAAAAGTAAATCCATGGGGATAGGGGCAGCTGTTGTACATTCCTTCGACCCTATCTTTTCCACGCCCCGCCCTTTCCCCCCCTTAACCACCGGTACCCCGTAATTTTTCTCTTTCTCTCTTGACGCTCTTTTATCGGTTTTCCTTGTCCTCTCTTGGATACTCTTGAGCTATGTCAAGAATAATCAATGCCAGGAGAAAGAAGACTACACGAAAAACCTGAATCCTTTGGGCACGTTTGAAACGTTTCGAGTGTTTCTTGGAATCGCTGTTCAAACTAGGGACGAAAAACGTGGTGGCCAAAAAATGAAGAAATATTACAAGAACGGCTTCCATAAAAAATGAAACTAATAATGGCAATAAAGATTCGTTGTCAAAATATCTACCAAGTAGAATGAAACGTGTATCTTGGAACATCGTTAAAGATAAGTCGGTTTGAATTCTAAGCAGATCGTTACGATAAAGCTCTAGCTTAGCTTGGTTCCCCTCCTTATTTTTCTCTTTCTCTCTTGGTCATTTCCCCCGACCTCTCTTGAATTCTTTGCCTGCTTGGCCAAGAATACTCGATGGTAAGAAGGCAACGTAGAACCTCGAGGAAAACGAACGCTACGAAGTGGCATACGAAATATCTTTTTATTTTCCTCTTTTTATTTTCTTCCTCTTATTTTGAACACTTAAAAATTCCTTTGAATTTTCGACGGAGAAACTTGAAGTTTAAAATTCGAGACCGAACGTTAATAAAGCGAGACTGGAGAAGCGACACTCGAAATCCAAGTCCTATCTTCCTATTCCCGCGAGTGCAGTGCAAACAATTGCAGCCGACGTTACGCTTTCACCTGCGATTTCGCGGGAACGCTACCCGAGACGCGCGGCAGGAAAACAGATTCCCACAGGATGTTGACACGGTAGCGCAATAAATCTGCGCGCGACGGTTAACGCTTGCATTATATCCTGACGCCGCAGACGGCCCTTATCTGTTCAAGGAAGGGTTAAAGGGTTTCAGCGACGAAACGTCCGTGATCCGTCTGTTACTATGCGAGATAAAAATCCTCGGAGATTAAAGTAGGGAGTCAATTCGTATCTCCGCCGGAAGTTGCCGACCCTTAAGGCCAGGCTACGTCTCTCACTTACGGCCGCTACGGTTGCATAATCGATGGACGATAGCAACAGTTCTCGGTGGATAATGAAAATGTCAAAGTGATGCATGTTCTTGCCCGTTATGATGTTCGGTGAAAAAGAACGCGCGGTATCTCGGCTTTTAATTAGGTGCAAGAACGATAGTAAAGTCTCCTTTTACGTATTTCGTCGTAACTTTCCTCGATCCTCGTACGGTCGTACGGTCCTGAAAATAACCGTACTTAATCCGCACAATTGCACGAACGTTTAGAAGGTATCCGTTGTTCGTAAAAAGAATTAGGAGCATCCTGAGATTTGTAAGGTAATCTCATTTCCTTGATAATTAAAAAAAAAATGAAATAAAAAGAAAGGAAAGAGAACGTCGAAGGTGACGTTGCTCTCAATTAGAGAGGCGCAGGTGATACTCCAATGAGGACGGTCGCAGTTGGTCGCAGAGGTGCGAGAAAGATAACCGAACAAACCGGAAAGGGAACTGGCGCGAACCGTGGGCCACGTGGTACTCACCACACGACCACGCGATACGCAGTGAAACATCTGTCCCTATAATCGTCGATATCTGCCAAAGTCTTCTACTATTCTTGTGTTTATGTTATGTCTACAAGTATAGAACCAGGATTATTATATTATTTTTTTACGCAACCATGGAATATACATAAATCAGTGGAACGAAAGACGCGCCGAAAATTATAGAGTGGGGTCTGCTCTGTCTTTCAGCAAATCCAAGTTTCACCGACTTTTCTCGTCCTCCTTTCTAACTTTGAGGGTTTTTCCCTCGCCAAGGGTCGCCAGCAGGCACGCACCATTCAAACACGTCCGTAAAAGTTTCGGTAAACTTAGTTGCTGAGTTTCGAGGAAACGTTCCCAACACGTGACCGACATATTGTTCCAATGCGTTTGAAGGAACGGGCGCAATAATTTTTTCTGCATCCCCATAGACCAATCTCATAACGATAAAGATAAAATTAAAAACTGTATATATCGCTCTATTAATTTACCGTCTTACATTATGAAAAGAAAATCTCTATCCAAATCTGAACAATTTCCCGGAAATATGATCGGCGATTACGTTCATAATGAAAAAGAATATTTTGTACGGCATCGTGGGACCGAAACGAAATTAAGGAGGGTTCCTTTTTTTTGTTTCCTCCCTTGCGGTCGACGGTGTCGTGAGGTTACCGCGTTTCTTTGAAAACCCACGGAACGATGACCATACCGCTTTTCGACCATCCTGATGGGTGTTCGGAACATCCCGACGGTTTGAAAACTTTGAAAACGTTAGTTGGACCTTCCACGGGAATTCCAATTCGCCAAGAATATATTTGCGAAAAGTATAACGAACGTCTCGGGGATGATTAAAGGTAGTACCGTTTCGTTCCTCCTTTTCTAGGTGTCATGGGAGAACGAGCACCTGCACCCTCAAGTATCCCCATGGTCTCGAATTCTACGTTTAGACCTCTTAGACTCGCTACCTGCATATCCGTGCAGATTAACGAACTAAAGAGGGGTGCCACTACGCGCACACCTGTTGCGCGTCAACTGTTTCTTGGAGACGTTGAATGCATTGTACGCATTTGTTGTAACTGAACTCATTTAACATTTCAGACTCACGCTGCTGCATTAGCGTGAACATCGAACGGCAGTACGACGTTGGAATAATAAACTTTCAAAATTTTCTAAAGGAAAGCAGAAAAAAAAGTCGCGTTTAAATGTTTCATGAAAAATAAGTATCTCCGTTATAAAATTGCGCGGCATTTGACTCCCTGAGTAACAAAAAATGTTTTCGAATAAAAAAAAAATCATACAATACCATAATCCACAGGCTTCCGTTATATTTTACTCCCGAAGGTGGCGGGTTTCCAGATGTCAGCGGGGAATTACGATTTATCATCGGCAGGTGCATCCCGTAATATTTTTCTTTGACGCGATTACAATGCAGTGATCGAGGCATTTATCGTCTCCCTGTCAAGACTGTGGCAAATGCGTTTACAAACCGTCAACGACCACGCTTTCGATCACTCGTCTAACGACTTTGCTTGCCGAGCTCACGCCGTTTTCAAATACACGCAGGTAGTAGAAACGGTGGAGAGTAAGATAAGAAGGCGTTAATTGTTTGAGGATAATTAGGATTTATCTCGAACCACTTTGTTATTACTGGAATGCAATATTGTGTCATACCAGTGTCGAAATCTTTCAAAATTTATTAATCAAAGATTCATGTTGTAAAAAACAAAGACGATAAAAGAAGCAATATTGGGCGGGTACCCCTGCGATTTAAGACGATGGTATAAATATACCGTCTGGGGCGGTTAAAGGGTTAACCGAAATTTACGGTGGAAAGGATTGGGTTAGCTCGGATCGACCGATCGTAGATAGTTCCCCGTTCGATTTAAGACGTTTATCGGGGCATCGAGGTACGCCTTTGCTTTTTTCTTATCCCCGAAACTTTACACGGAGAATGGGGGGGGGGAGTCCGAGGAACTTTTAACACAACGTCATTATTTTGATGCAATTTCTTTTCGCAACGATGATCCCTATTGGTGGAAAATGATCGAAGATTCTAATATTTTGTACGTTATTAATTATGCCAACAACAAAATAATAATTCGTGAATGATTAATAATTAAATGAATTATGCGGAAGTTCCCATAAGCGGTCCAATCGATTTCAATAACAGGAAGTAGAAGTTCATAATATTTTCGCGACAAATCGTCGCTCGCTACAGATTTGCCTCGTTTTCCTACAAGGAAGTCAGCTGATCGGCATAACTTTAAGGCGAAACGTGTCAACATTCCCCGACCAACGAAACTAGTAACTTGCGACGGAAATCCGCGTCGGGGAAGAAAAGAGGGTGGGCTCGAGACACAACCTAGCAGCGTTGGTTCTCCGTGCGATTTAATGCGTTTATCGAGGTATCGAGACATTCCTCGTCTTTTTGCTGGAGTCTCCCTTCGAGAATCGTGGGACCAAAGAGTCCTGCCCGCCATGGATGCTGCTCGTTACACGCATACCAAGATATACACAGCATCCTTAACGTTCGATCTTTCGGAGATCCTCCGCGTACGCGTATTTTCGACGGAAAGGACGAAGCACCGGTGGGGAGATAATCGGAGATTTCGATATCGATAACGATCTATCTTGCGACCTCACGGGCGGCCGTGAACGTTAAACGGATGGTTTTATCAAAATATTCGTGAACGAGCATCTCGGCGAATACTGCCTCAAATTTCCCCCTCTATTATATCATATTATTTGATATTATATTACAGAGTGATTACAAAGAATACTACAATCTTCAAAACATGTATTATTAAACGAAACATGTTGGAACTTTGGTTAATGAACCAATGTGAAGAGGAAATAACAAAGTTCTTTTTAGTTCTAGACATGTTGACAAATGTTCAATGTGACTTGTGACACTCGAATGATATCTACCCGATAATCTAATTCAGCGTTCCTCAAACTATGTGTCAATTTTTGGTGGGTCGCGAAAAGTTTTTTTAATCGTATAGAGTCTAAGAAATGTATGTTCTTTCAACTGCATAAGCATAAAATATATAGTATGAAGTATTATAAATCCCGAAAACTATCCGGAAACCGTCATACGATTCCTATCATTATTGTAGTAACAAACAAATTAATTAATAAGTATTTTTGTTTTTTAGAACTACTTTTTTATTCTGTAAATGTACAACCATGTCGGTCGCGATAGATTTTTGGGGGACAGTATGGGTCGCTGTCCTAAACAGATTGAGAACCACTGGTCTAATTCGTTCCATATTGTGCGCGTTTTTTGTTCTTCAATGTTAAAATGACAGAAGTGGACGGAAAACGTTATCTTTAACATACCCCCATAGAAAAAAAATCGCAGGAGGTAAGATCGGGGCTTCTTGGGGGTGACAAGAGCGCTGTCACGATATGCCTGGCAAATTAGAATATCTGGCAGATAGCGTTCGAGTGTCTCAAGGAGGTTACACTGAACATTTGTGAAGATGTCTTTTACGGAAAAAAGACTTTGTTATTTACTCTTCACACTGATTGATTAACTTAAGCTCCAACATGTTTCGTTCAATAAATACATATCTTCAAAGTTGTGGTTTTCCTTTGTAATCAGCCTGCATTATATAATGTTATTTTATTCAAATATTATATAATAGCGGCGAAAATATTATTACCTGCTTAATATTAATATTAGATGAAAAATTACTTTGCGTCAACAGTTGCAACCTAATTGAAATTAATATTTCTTATCGTCCACGTATCTAATATCATTCTTCTCGGTACCGATTACCACGCAACAAAGAGCACGCGTCTTATTCCCATCGCTAGGCAGCGGGCCTGTTATCGAATCACTGCGAGATACCGCGGGGCACTTCGATATATCCTCGAGGTACGATATCTTATAGATTCCGCGAAATTCCTAGCAACCGTTTAGCATCGTTCATCCTTCTTATTCGCGATAAACGTTTCATTGGTTTTCATGAGCGGCGCCTACGTGTTGGACGGCGTTTACGTCCCGCTTACAAACGCGCATCCTTCTTGAATTTCATGAATACATAATTACTTCTTTGTATTTGTAAGTTAGCGATTTTGCAGACGGGACGCTGCGTCGTGACGAGAGTACTCGCAAGATTGAATTTTCACGGTCGTTAGCGGATGCGATTTGCATTAAATCGAAGGAATGCCGCTGTCCCTTGTTTTAATTTTGGCATAGCAGAACCACCTTTGAACGGGTTTAAAAAAGAATGCCCGTGTAAATAGACGACCGTTCGTCGCGTTGCGAAGCTCACTCGTATTTTATTCGTGCCGATATAAACCGACGTAATCTCCCTCCAACGGTTGCCAGACCACTTTACGCTTCGCGAAGCACCGAGAGACGCGTGCAACACCTGGCCAGGTGCACCGTACCACTGGGTCAATACGAACGCACGATAATACGCCGGACGTGCGCGGAAAAAGAAAGTTGATGCAATGACAGAAATTTTGAATCCCGACAAAATCCACGTCCCAAAGATACGGGTAACTAACATAAGAGATTCGAACAACGATTGCGCTCAGTCAATATTTCTAGTTTCTGGTATGTATACGGTATCGGATAATCGACGGAAAGTAAGAGATCGGACGGAAACCAGATTTTATAGCGTGTCGCGGTTAGGAATTTCGAATCACCCACCGGAAAAAGGGACCAGAAGGATATTTCCTTGGGACAGGAAATTCGCCCGCACCAACTGTCAGCTTACACGGCCACTCAACGACCCCTTCTGCCAGTTGATAATTATAGGACAATTTCTTCCTTCCTTCCCGTAAAACCGTCTTTCTTTCTTGGGCAAACTCGAGCCGATCGTCGCTCGAGATCGGAACGAACCAAAAATTGCGGAAACGAAGGTACGATTGAAACGGGCGACTTAACTCCGATGGTAAAACAAGGCTAAAAGATAGGGTTTTTTATTTCCTATCTGTTTCCCATTAATAAATAATCGTACTAAAGTAGATAAGAATTCCCTTTTTTTACGACGCATCTTCTCAAACTATCCAACGAATTTTCAGAAGGACATACACGAGTGTGCGAATTCCCACGATCCGCAGGTATAAAGTAACGAATCCTTACGAGAAAAGAAGGGAAAAAAATATCGATACCCGTGCTCTTCTCGCGAAGGGATTGATGTCCCACCGCGAACGGAACTTTCTACGGCATCGCCCAAGGTCGTCTGAGAATAAAGGCGTTGGAGTAATCAAAGGAACGCGCAAAAGAGAATTAAAAGATAAGTTCCTCATTCATGTAATCTCCGATCCAACGAACGGTATCCTACCACGATAAAAACCGTACGGGAGACAATTCTTCAAATACAAATTCGCAAGAGCGTTCGCTTTACCAAGGGTTAATATCGTTTCGCGGTAACGTGAGAGTAGAACTAATAGAGATATAAACGCGCGTTCCGCGCAGTCGAGCCCCAATACCGATAGAAAAAAACTTGCAATATCGCAACGAAAGCTTCTCTGTATCGAGCGCGTCACAATTTCCGTGGGACCATCCTCCTCGGTTAACCACGAAATCGCTTTAGTGCGTCGCGACACGGTCCAACCCTCGTAAAGGACAGCGAAAAGAACTCTGCGCGGGCTTTGTTTTAGTGCCAGATACCATAATATATTCGCATTGTTCTCCGCGGCCGGTTTTTGCCCGAAGGCTAGGCGGCGAACTCGCCCTCCAAAAGTAAAGGGTTTTGGTCCCATCGTCGATGCGAAGGAAGCCCTTTGCTTTGATATATCGACTGTTCCATTCAGTTTGCTTGGGAACGCTAAATAACATCATGTATATTGGGTCCGTAATACTTAACACGCGCTACCTTCGTGGAAGTGCGAAAAATATTTATATGCTGGCCGGCGTTGCCTTTATGAAATTATTTTGAGCTGCGGTAGCATGATTTTGTTAATTATGTAAAAATAAATAGGCGCGTATCGTGAAAGTAAGCCGGGCGATTGCGACGCGACAAATGCTACCGGAATGTAATTTGCATAAACGTACTGGTTCTCGTAACGATACCGCATTGCCAATTACGTCCTTTACGATTCCTTCTGTCATCGCTTTAAAAAATTCGCGTTTACGAACGCGAATCGATATCTTCGGGGTCCTCGAAAACCGCTCCGGAGAGAAAATTGATCGTGTTATAAAAAATCTCAATTCTACTGACCGATTTGCAGCGCCCGAAATAAATTGAATTGCACCCGGTTCGTTCTTAGCGGTAGATGAAAGCCGTTAATTCCTTTGACAGAAGCGCCGACGAACACTCTGTTATCGCGTTGCACGCAACAAAAGGGTCTTGAAGCACCTCCCGGTACGCCGCGAGGTCCTTTGTTACGTACAGCACGATAACCGAGCATGCAGAGACTCTCTAATCTGCCACTATCGCGATTTAATGCGAGAAGGAATGCAAGACGATGAAAGCTAAAAATGGAGGTGATGGCAGGTAGCTCAACATTCAGACAGCAAGCGCGTACATCATCGTTGTTGTTGATTCTTATGCCGATGGAATTAAAGAATTTCATCCGACAAATGAACGCGGCTAATTTTATTTGGTGAGATCGTTGAAGTGGCCAAGAAATATTAAGACCGTTCTATCGTTTTTAAAAAATTAACATTTATAAATAGTAAATTCGCAAAAGGTCGTAAAAGTAATATGTTAAACTTCAGCGTACAGCGTCTAATCGATTTTTCGAAACGGGTACCCCGAAATTACCAGTGAACTAAAAAATCGTGTGCAATTAAAGTTAGCGAGAAATCATAGTAACGCGTAACGTCATCCCGTAGGCAACGAGAGTAGCGGTGTTTCCAAAGGCGAAGTCACGATAAATCAACGTCAAAGCCACGATTTCTCACGAACGAAACAATTATCTCCCTTAATTCGAGATGTTGGTTCGTCCGAAAATTACGTGGAAACGCGGATCGTCGAAAGAAATCGCGAGCTACCAGGTCAGAGACGATTACTACCGTAATTATTCGTCGAATTTCTGCTTGTAAGAGTTATGAGCACCAATAGGCGGGTGAAAAAAATTAAGTAGGAAGAGAGAGAACGAACAGCCTAATTATAGGTTTAGACACGCTTGACGGTATTCCAAACCCGATATCCGTTTCCTACGACACGCTCCTTCTGATTACTCCGACTCACACCACAGCGTAGATCATTATTATTCAATTAAAGACAGAGCCGTCGAAGGTATACAAATGTTTTCTAAATACCAGTTGTAATGGCAAATTACTCTTGTTATTACTACTGCTTTCAATATATTAAAAAGGATCTCACTAGCTTGCAGCAATTTAATATTCGCGCTTACGAGTTTCAAGGAACTTCGAAATTTCGAAACTTCGAAACCACTTGTTTATCGTGAGCGCCTAACTGAAGTTACGCGATAACAGAAGGAACGCGACTCCCTGTGACATGCAACGTGTATTACTTTCTTCGCACGAATACGACCCCCTGTGAGAAACTTTGTGTAACGTTTAATCCTGCTCGTATTGCAATTGCGAGAGAGTTCCTTGCGCTTTTTCTCACGTTTGCGTTGAGCGACGACAAATCGAAAATCAATATTTCAAACGCTCTACACAAGTGTAATTCGAAGGTATAGACCGAAGCCGATGTGATACATTTACTCGCACCGAATGCTCGGAGAAGATATTCATCGAAACGTTTCGAGATACGAACTGCCGACCGTTTCCGCAGGGTGAATATTATCGATTCGAAGTAAAAACGTTTACGAGTTCCAATCTGTGCCATTAATCAGTACTCGTTAATAGCAGAGATAAGAGCGTGTCCGTGAGAAGACGCTCGAATTGAAAGGACGAAATTTTCTAAGGAATTATCTGAGATTATGTTATGATGTTTAGTTAGGAACAACAGAAATTATTGCTAAAAAATTATTCCTACTTTCTCTCACCTTAACAAAAGAGTGGAACTTCACTTTGCTAGGAGAAACCGGCGGACTGGTCGGCGGATGTTGATTCCTGTTGACTTGCAGAAGATTTTGCACGTTCACCAAATAACCCATTCTGGCGTATCTGCTCTTGGGACTGCTTTGAATATCCCCTTCCATCTTCCCCTTTTTCATTAATTTCAAATTCTCCTTGGCGCTTTGCCTGAGTATTACGTGGGTCAGTCTTCTGCTGTTGGCTCTATAGTCGCCGATACAAATTCTCCTCCAAGCCTTCGAGACCATGCTGATAGAGCATAGATCCTGTGGGCTGAGAAACGACAATATCTTGGAAATTATCCACCAATGATTGCTTTTCTCTCCCAGCAGCGTCAACAGATCCACCGTCTCTCTGCCAGTGTAATCCGGCGTAGCTCTGGTACGATGCAGAGCCACGGAAGTGGCTCGATGACTGAAGTCCAACCTCTTTGGTTTGACCTCCGGAATGGACCCAAGGTCGGTGATGGTGAGCTTACTGAGCTTTTTATTGTCCGCAGAAGTGATTGCGGGACTAGCTTTTGTACGTACCGGGGAAACTGCTATACGCGGAACCTTCATCGGTGTTCTGCGCTTTGGCGTTGCCTTTACATGAGGCGTGCTCTGAGGCACGATGACTAGCTTCATTTCCACATCCTCGTCGATCGGTTCAGAGGCTATGAAAGAAGAGGAAGGCACAGCCGGCGAAGGTGGAGGAGAGAGAAGTTGTAGTCCAGTGGAAGCTGGTGTTATAGGCACCGTCGTCCTCCAGCTTCTTTTCGTTCTACCTCGAAAACCACTATCAAATTCCTTCTCTGCACTTTGGTTTTCGAGATTTAGACTCGAATGCTCCAGGCTCAGACTCTGACAACTGTCACCGAAATCCGACGCATTCTGCGCTTGAATCTCTTTTTCCGAATTCTCGGAAATGAGATAATCGGACTCCGAGGCATTCAGGAGATGATTCAATTTTGAACGATGCCTGAAGCCGCGCTCCGACTGAAGTGGATCCACTCGGATTCGGTGGTGCCTCTTCGAGGAGATACAGGATGCTCTGGTCCTGCATCCCGTCACTATCGGCGTGTAAACGCCAGAATGCGGAGTAAGAGTCAAGTAACCACTGTCAATACTGTCGAGAGAGTTACGAGTGCTATTGTTTATCGTACTGTGCGGCGTCTCGCCTATATTCATGCTTTCCGTCTCGTCCATCTCGATTTTTTCCCTTCTGCCAAAAAATTCGATGAACACCGGGGGGGTTGAAACTACCTCTCCTCACGCTGAAACACTAGTCCCGTTCTACCGAGCAGCATATTAATTAATTATTAATCAATCGAAACTGTCTTTCCCTGTTTAACACCAAACGTCTTGTCGTTATGACATTTCTCGGCACACAACGCATCACATCTGTCTTCGAAGTTTAGGTTACGATGCTTTGTTTACCTCTCTCACGCGATCACTGTCCTCACGTGCGTCGCGCGGGAAACTGTTTCTCTATGGCAACATTCATTCCGAGGGATCCTCGTGGAACTCGCCCCTCTCCTCGCCGTAAACAAAAGCTGATTCCCAAAGGATCGAAAAGTATCGACACTTCTTGAACTTCTGCGCAACACGTTCGCGAGATTAATTTACCGTGACATTGCACACTATAGATTCGTCATTGAATTGGAAAACTGATAATCGATATTTTGAATGTTGATTTCGATGAATGGGAATTGAGATTCGCGGGAAACGAGCGCAGGACATACTCTCTCTTCTGCGGCGCGACGCACTTTGAAAACTGTTTATCCGTTGTCCCACGCGCGGCACCGGCGGCGATAGATCGGCCAATCGGCTATCGGGCTTCATCCCGCCGTTCCGTTGCTAAGTGCTCCTATTGGCTCACGGTTATGGCCCGCGTGAACACTCGTAGTGCCACCGGTGAGGACTGCTGGAGTTAGCGGATTCTGTTGCTGGGGAGACTTCCTTGGTTCCTCGTTTCATACCTTGCAGCGGGATTAAAGGAGGGCACGATGAATTTTGCGGGTTTCGGTGGCGGTCGTTGATCCTATTGCGATTTTGATCCACGACGGGGCGTATATTGGTATTTTCTGATGCACGACTGGCATAAAGAGTGTGCAATAATTCAAAATCATTGTCTATAAACAAAAACCATGTTATCAATAGACAAAGTCTTGTCTTAGGACAAGTACAAGGGCGCGAGACTAGACCTTGTGTTAAAGTTGTACGTTGGGTTCAATTCCAGTTTACGTACAATCTTTTTTTGAAATGTGGACTCAATTTGACAGCACCGACAAAGTTTTTATTGCGGCCGGCAACAAAATGTTACATGCGTGGTCTCGTACAAAAACTGCGCAGTACTCTGTCGATAAATTTTCTAAGACTTTAATTTGACTAATTGCCGGGTTGTTATTTCGATGGTCACTTCACTAGCGCAGTGAAGATCGCACGTTGCCCGTCGGCGTTTTAATTTCGCGTGACATTGTACAAGTTTTTATTGCAAACATTTCTACGTTTCATAAAAATGGAGTCCAGTAAATCGGATTCAACGCCAAAACAGGCAATGGTATACATCTGCGGAGGTACAGCGAAAAGAAGATCGTTATTTCAGAATTTATAACCTAAGTTGTCTACTCGAGATTATTTAATGAGTTTTTTTTGTATCTAATTATTGACATTTTATGTTTTTTTAAATATCCTACATTTTTCAGAGTGCAAATTAGTTTCCTTAGCTTCGAATATCAACTTCTGAAATATTAATAATAGTGTTTGCAGGTTGGATAGTTTATTTTTTTTCTGACGTTTAACCCTATTCATGGCAAATGATCGGGAACCACTAATTTCGATAACGAATTGGATAAAAACATTTTTCAACTGTATTCAAAATCTACAACAAATATGACCAATTGTTTTTTATCACTATTTTTAGAATGTCATCATGATAATGAAATACGTCCCAGGGATCCGATTCGATGTAGGGAGTGCGGATACAGAATAATGTATAAAAAGCGCACCAAAAGACGTATCCTTTTTTATCAGAAATACGAATGATTGCAATAATATTTACACTTTAACTTTTCAGTTTGAATCAAATATTATTTTCTTTAATGGGATTTAGTCGTTGTATTTGATGCACGGTAATTCGACATGGAAGATTAGATTAAGTACAAATTTACAATTTAATGTTAATATTTGTAATTTAACGGTGTATGTAACAGTTTTGTCATAAGTATTACATGGTACTGATTAAAATAATTAGCAGTGTGGCGAAAGATTATGAAATCGTTAATAACTTACAATATCTTTTAACATTGAGAATGGACAGCCTTCCCTTCGATTCTGTATGGTCGAATTCGTAAAATTACTTCTTCCACAGTTCCTGCGCTAAACTGTCTCGTGGAAGAAAACCTGTATGCTTGCACATGAATAAAAGTAGTACTGTGTAAAACAGTTTAAGCAATATATGTTTTTTATTTACAATAAATAAATTACATTTTTTCATCAATAGTTCAACAGAGTCACAGAATTAGGAAGAAAAGTGACGGTGACACTGGCAAAGTGTTGGCATTCTTATAATCGATAAAAGCCGACGTTGCTACTTTCGGTATAGATTTATAAAATCCTACTCCGGTCCCGGTATCTGATATTGATGGGCAAAAGCCCGGTTGGTTCGAATTAAAGTTTCCACTTGGGTGTTTTCCATTCGCCGATCTACTTTGCTCACACCACAAATGCTTCGTTAACGCAGCAAGTGGTTACAAAAAGCATACGACACAATCGTCACACGAGCACGACAATCAAGTTTAAATGCTCGAATAAACATTTATAAAATCTTACTTGATCTACATCACCTATAATACATATAAAATACTAGTTTGCCAACAGTTTTGTGAGTGTTACTGTCAGCAGTTGTATATAAAATTTAAATCATTCGTAAAAATATAGGGGTCGTTTTAGAAGTTCAACTTGAAATCAGGTAATTCACAAAAGCCAATAATCGTTATAGGAAAGTAGTTTTCTTCGTAAAACGTAGCTCGTATCAAATAATCGTTTGCAAGCTGTAAATTCAATCCTGCATTTTGTTCTCAAGATCTTCTAATACTGAGTCTGGAAGGAGCCAAGCCAACTTCTTATTCAAGTTTGAAACGTAATGATATTTCTATGCGTAAGAGAATATCTCTTTTAACTGTTATATAATTTTAATTGGTTTTCGGGTTTACATTCATTACGCCCTAGGATTATCTTATTTTAAGATATCATTTACGATGATCCTTTAGTTCGGTATTTGATTTAATTAGTCGTTGCGGGAGTGTCTGATCTGTATATTTAAAATAAAACATTTGAATTGTAAAGTAGATTTTGTACAACAAATTTACAAGTGTAATTCAAACTGAGTTAAGATACAAAAGATTCAAAATTTTGTCAAGGAAACATAATAAGCATCGCTAAATAAATGTTTCTAATACAAAATTCAAATTTTGAATGGCGGGTAGATCATACACCCCCCTCGCCTCATGGATATCGGCGGTTTAAACTAACGAAGTTCAAGTGATGAGGTACTTGAAGTACACAATACGACTGGATACAACGCTTCGTTTTTCGTTTGAAAATATTTGTATAAATCACATGAAAAGATTCTCAAGACTACAATCGAGATGATCAGCACGTACGTGAAAATTTCTTACATAAAATTAAAATATTTCGTGTTTTCTTTTTATAGAATATAAGTTTTCCTTGCATCCAATCACTTCGTTTTGCGCGGGATACAAAACGATGAAAAATTGTAGATATTCATTGTCCCCTATTTCTAAATCAATAGATTTGATATGTGAATGACGTTTTGTTACGCATATCCTTGAAAATACGCGATTAATCTAACAGGACAATTTGTTTTCTTCGCATTTGAAAATATATTAAGAATCATAATCTGAAAGAACTAACCTTAGCGATCACAATATTGGGGTGTATCAACAGACGAATAGTTGTAAGGACGAGGCACCAAGACAAGCCATGGAAATGACCCACGGTTTTTGATTTTTCTATTTTCAAAAAATGTGGGTTTGTTCGAATTTGGATGAATTGTTTTAAGTGCCTGACCTTGTACACTTTATAGTCATTCCAATTAAAAAATGTTGTCTCTTTCATTTCTACTACCCCTTGTCTTCCCCTCTAGTCGTAAAATACAAATTGTTGGCTTGGCATTTTTGGGCACACACCCATGTACATATCTTGGAAGCTCATACATGGTTTTGTAGTTGGACTTGACAGAATTAGAATGGATATACACCGAATGCTACGTTAAACTATGCTACGTTGATATCGTTTGGCGACAATCACTCATCGACGTGGACCTCATTGTATACGATTGTGCGGTCATTCTATTATCCCAACATACTTCTACTATCTTAGCTCAAGCACACCTAGGTATGAATTCTGATAATCGAAGTCTGATTATGCGATAGGAAAGACAATTCGTGCTTGAGCGAGACATTGAAACATACGGAAGCTATCGCTCGTGGAAGGTATGTTGCCTCTTAAATGTCCTAAGCAAGATCAGAAAATCGGTTACCCAGTCTGATGATAACGAGTACTAATTTTTATCGATTAAACTTAAATTTGTACACAGTTTAATATTATCAACTGTAACATTTGAGTAGTTTTCAAATTTGCAGAATGATTCAAATATAAATTATTTCGAAAGAACATTACTTGCCTCGATATTTGTGCATAAAAAATACTCCAATTTTGCAAAACTCTGTTCTTAAGGATCTCAGACTCCTATGTATTCTAGAAGAGAAAAACAGAAAAAAAGTAATTATTTACAACGATGGTTCCTTGAAAGTAACGACACTTGCGTAATGGATCTGAATAACCGATTCTGCTCTCGATTATGGATGACTTAAAATTATAATAAAGACTAACATGATCTCGTTATATTATACATAAATATATACAAACACATCTTCTCTTATGTCAACAATGATTCTCATAATTGCTCGTATTAATATTATACAAATATATATACACACGTATATATATATTCGCTTATATATACATTTATATATATATATATTCGTATACCAATAATTAAGATGTAATATTAGAATACTCTTCAACGTTGAACGCAACAGTTGCACTTTTAAATACAGAATCACATGCGAGTCCATTGCACCTTATGCTGATACAACACTATTGTGTATAAATATTATATTTTTTTACTAGGTGTGAGAACTATGCTTTTAATTATGAGTTACGCCGCCAGTTTCTGAAAGGTTCTGAAATCCGTAAAGTCTTAATCGCGAATTTTCAATTTGCAAGTCAATTGCGACCAACAACGTTTTAAAACGAGGAAAGTATTTGCAGGAAGTGTTACTGTAAATTGCTTCCTGCAAATTACCATTTGCCGCAATTTGCGCACGGAGAAATACTGAAGTTATCTTTTTAACTTTATGTACATTTTGACGTCAGGCTTATCCGACCAAAGTTTTCCGACTCATACAAAAGTTTTAATTTTAATATTGAAATTGCCCTTACTCTAGTTGTATAAATTTATTGTTATCGTGATTAAGTATGAAATTGTGCAAAAGGATTCTACAATGAAAACAAAATCAAGATTAAAGAAGAAATGTTTAAAATCCCTCTGAATATTTCTCCAAAGGTTTTAAAAAATCCCTTAGCATTTGGATAACAAACAAACAAAATTTGCACAGGAACTAATAAAAAATTAAATAAAGATGCGCCGTGTACTACAAATAAATCATGTTTTGCTTTTACCAAACAAGAATTTCAAATGTTAAAAAAATCATTTCAGGGGGAAAGATAAAGTAGATTATTAGTGGCAACTGATGCTGTACGTGCGAACAATCAAACAAAACATGCTAATATGGAACATCTATAAAACGATCGTTATGTTAAACGTTGTAATAACGTCCAGAAAAACGGAAAGTTACATTCCGTGTCGTTGATGTATTAGAATATCCGCTTTACTCCGCAATTAAATCTACGCGAATGTTTTAAAAATTTACAGCCGACAATATTGTTATGCTCCAAATTTTTAATACACTCGGTGTGAAGTGTTAAATGTATTAGATCACCGATCTATTAACGATATAATATGAATACATTATAATTATCACTATCACTGTCGAACCTGTCGCACACGTGTCACAAAAAATCACTGTTTTGAAAGACAAATATATTAAGACCGATAATCAAAATAATGAATATTAAATTCTGATCGATTTCCCGTTAACTGAAATCACAAACATATATAAAAAAAAACATTGAAAATTTCTGTAATTGTAATAGAATCTAATATGGAAACATGTTATAAAAAATAATAGAGTCACATATACCAGTACTATTGGTATTAAGTGATTCGACAGTTCTTCTACAGCGTGTGCAAAAATTGTATACAGTGCATAATATCCCTTCAGTAGTAAGTCGCGATTTAGATAAGCCTGAACATCACCTTACGAAGATTTCAAAGTTTTTAGTATTCGCAATATTATTCCGTGTACATCACCGTAGCACAGAATCTCCCCGTTATTAAACTCAAGACAATACGTTTCATCGTTTTCCAAAATCGGAAGAGAGCCTAAACAAGTGTCACCCGTTCGCTCCTTGCATTTACAAGTACTGTTAAACAATGGTAACGTTCACTGAAAGATTCCCTTCGATTACCTGGCGGCTACCTTAAATCTATTCATCGTACAGTAACGAAAAACTCTGTCAAACAACCTCACCGTAGAATCCCCGATACTCCGTATCATTTTGGCACTATGAGTCTTCTAACTTTTGTCTACCGCGATCTTCCCTGACAACAGACTCTTCCCCAATTCTTTTCTGAGTATTCTCTTTATCTCTACACTTACCCGCACCCCGATCCCCGCGAAAATTTGTACTAGAATCCGATTCGATATTGTGTTCAACAAAACAGTGTACTTGCAATTCGTTCATAGTACGCATAGACACCGTGCAAACTTGGCACTTGTATGATTGTATGCTTTCGTCCGGTCTCGTGTCCTCGTTCGAGAACGTGGACTGATTTGGCCTTTCTTTCACGCCGTACTCCCGTCTCTGCTGATTAAACTGAGGATTTCCAAGCCGAACGTCGGACTTTGGCTCCTCGTTGTTGATTGGCACATGATAGGAACGAGACATATCCGCGTCCGTCGACACCTTTACGGGATAAGGATGCATCGCGTGAGGCGGTATGGGCTCGCCTTCGTCCGACGAAGTTTCACCCCCGCTGATGGCTTGACTCGGAATCGTCTCGGAATCCCATTGTCCTATTTTACTGGGATCTTTCTCGCAAAGTCTTTGAGCCAGTATCTGTCGACAGAAATCTACTTGAACAATCGATTTTATTGGGAATCGATAATATTTAAGCAATTCTTGGTCTTCGCTATTGAGACGGTATTGTGCCGACGTAGCCAATAATAGAATTGGATAAACAGGTATAAAGTTCTGGGTTGATTGGAGGAAGTTTTCTGTAGGGTTCTCGGGATAATTAGAGTTCTACCGTATTTCGAAACTGATAATTTAATTACTAACCTGGAGACTAGTAAGACTATTATCACAGTCAGTGGTGTCAATGTCGTTCAAATTGACGCCAGACCTTTCCATCTCAGCATACGTTCCAAATGGCAATTTACCTAAGCACTCTAGTTTCATAATATGCATTTTGCTACGAAGATGTTTCGCCAAGTGTCCGTGTATTCTGAATGCTATTTTACAGTCCGTACATTTGAACGGTCTAGGATTGCTCGTGGTCGCAGCCCCAAACGTAGAAGTCATGCTGACCTGTAATACAATTATTTAGTTATCCAGTTGTTAAAGTCATTTTTATTTCCAGTAATGTAATATTCAATCGTTTACCTTATTGTGATGGGAAACCGATCTCTCGTGTTTCGTTAAGTGACCCTTTGTGCGAAAGGAAACTGCGCAACTTTCACATCTGAATGGTCTCTCAAAGTAATGAATGTTGATATGCAATCGCAACTGACCAGGTTTGCTGAATACCTTGTTACAAATTCCGCAGACGCTTCTGCCATCCTCCGTCACGCTGTAACTACATTTCATAGATTCAATTCTTACAACAAAGATTACATTGAGTTTCGAATAACGAATCAATATCTAACGCATTACATTAATATTCTACTCATTTTTCTCGCTAACAAGAGGAGAGAGGTTCAGATTGACTTCTACGAGGTCAAGTCAAACTACGCAATTGGACAGCATGAATGTAATTTCAAATGTAATATGGCTCACCTAACGTAATTGGGAGCAGGGCCGCTCGATGGCTGCAAGAATTCCGCTTGTGGCTTGGGGTTTCCACCAGTTGGCGAGGGTGATCTAAAACCTGGTCCACCGACCACCATTTTCCTTGCAACCGTGTGCTTGATGCTCTCCGCTATACTCTGCTTCGCCAATTCCGTGTGTTTTATTTCACCACGCTCCGAATTTCTGATGTCCACGTTCTGTAACCTCGAAACTTCTTGGATCTTAGTAGCTTCGTGCATCGTCAATTGCATGACTTCGAAATTGGACCTCGATTCCTGAGGCTGCGCGTGTCGGTACTCTGACAATAAAATCATGTCCCGACTCGGGGGCCTATTGTCCGGAGTACTTTGACGCATCTCCATGTTGTTCGAGGGCACGATATCTTGACCAGGTCGAATGTCGTGATTTGGGGGCTTGAACTCACGGCTAGGTGGTCTCAGCTCCTGCCTGCACAGTTTGTAGTCCTGATTAGGCGCACGCAGTTCTTGACTCTGACCTCGGAAATCCTGACATTGACCACGAATTTCTCTGCTAAGTGGTCTCATGTCGATACCTCGTGGACTTTGACTTTGCATTCGGTGATCGGCCGGCATGTTTCTCACTTCATGGCTGGGCAGTCTGATTTCCGGATTAACCGCATGACACTCTCGAGACCTTTCGAGTTCGTTCATCATTTTCATTGGGTTAAACATCGAGCTTCTGTCGATCTCGTTATTCGCGTGCGGTATCGATACCAGTCTGCTGTTCGCGTCTACGTTGAAGGTTTTTGGAGAATGGCAATCGACAATCGGTGTAGTTCTGTTAGGAGACTCCACTGAGTAGTTTGGTCTCTCCCCGCTATTATTATTTTTTGGTAAATCGTACTCGTGACCTATCTTTGAATTAACAGGACTCAGCAAGCCACGATCAAAATTCTCTCTTTCTTGTATCACTCTGCCCGCTGGATCTTTGTCTCTGTGAACCGATTCAAAGTCAAACAGCCGTCGCTCCATTGCCACGTTATTTTGATAGATCTTCTCCCTGATCTCCATCTTGATATCGTCAGTTGTGTGCTTGGCCAAGTGTTTGATCCTCGAATCCATAACGGTCTGTTGCGTCTTACTAGGATCGGTGTAGGTCACAGTGGGAATATTATTAGTCTCCATGCTCCTCGACCTGGGTGATTGTTGGTGCTTGGAGTAAATGTCTCTCTCCTTCGCGTGTTTATCCATTTTCGTGTTTCCAACCCGATATTGCTGTTTAATTTTACTGTCCATGACGTGTCGTTCGGTAAGATACGCTTGCAACATGTGTCCTTCGGCATCGGGCTTCCATTCCCTACCTTGTATCGGCAATCTTTCCATCGTTTGCACGATGGTCTGCATTAAAACTGGCTCCGAGACCGGCGTCAAAATATCTGCCGGCCTCGCTCTTTGGGGAATGGGAGAACGCAAAGGCTGCAGAGTTGGTTTCGTTGTGAGATCCATGGGCTGCGAGAGATTGTGCCGGGAATCCATATCGGCGACATCCTCCACTTCCACGTCGGAGTCTTCCTTCTTCGATGATTGTATCACGCTCGTTCTCGACTCTTCAGGAACATTTCGATTCGATGGGAAGTAGTATCGATGAGACAGTTCGTTCTGCACGACAGTGGTGCCCTGCGTAGTCACGCTCTGACTACATATAGGTGCGCTACTTATCGTTGTCGTGACACTGGTGCAGACCGAGGTCGTTGGAAAAGTCAGGGTGTAAGGGTAAGTCGTTGGTCTTCCGGACGGTAAAAGTCCAGGCAATCGGTTTGAGTTACGTTGCGATAGACTGAGCAAACTCTGCGCTGCCTCCTGTTCTTCGCTTCCAGACTCCTCGCTCTCCTCCCCGTCAGTTTCCTCTTCCTCCTCCGAGGAATCTTCGGCATTGCCACATGCTGCCAATCGGGCGATGGCTTCTTTATCGATATTCTCGTCGCAAACTGAAGTGGGAACGGGGACAACTCCCAATTCCACGCACTTCTTGTAATGAGCTTTGGATTTCATGTGCTTGGTGAGGTTGCCTTTTGTCTTGAAACTGTACGACGTAACGAAATGATTGTGTTTAATTAACAAATTGTTGAGCGGGTATTTACAGTATGGCTGTTTATTAATTGCACGACTCCAGAAATAGCTAATAAATAGGTTAAAATAGATGGGCCATAGAAAGTTACGTAAATAAGACGGTCACGAGTACTTACCTAAAAGCGCAGTGCTTGCACGTATACGGTCTTACATCTGTGTGCGTTCTGATATGTTTCTTCAGCATGGATGGCTTTTTACAACGAATACCGCATTCTTCGCAAACGTACCGTCCTCGACCTTACATAACAGAGAAGCAAATCGGGCTTCTTAGCTATGCTAAGCGTCGCGACACTATTCAAGAATACTATTCATCAAATGTACGTTGCAAAAAGGACGAGCACGAAGAGAACTGCCATAAAAAGTTGTTCCTTTGGTAAGTTAAATATAGATGACAACTTGGTGAAATGATTTTCGTTCCGTAACTGTATTGCTTGCAATGATCACTTTACGATGCTTTGCAATTTTATCAACGTTATCTTTATAATCCAACAATGCTTTCGCTTTATATTGTACACAAATTTGAAAATATTGAAATTGACAGATTTACGGTACAAATATAATAAAATTCAAATTGTCCGACCAAATCGAGAAATAGAAAGATTGATATATTCGCGACTTTACCGCAGAGATGTCTAAATAATGATAATTGATACAATCTAGAATATAATAGAAAAAAGAAACACATAGTATTTCCTCACCTCTACCTCTGACGTAGGTGTAATCCTCGTTACTCTCGAAGCCTCCGTCGAATATCTTGACTCTCTTCGCTTTCTCCTGCATGTCACCGTCCAATCCGCTGTCCGGACTCGTCGGAGTGGTCGGCCTCTGCGAAGAGTGCGTTAAAATGTCCTCTTGCTTCTTGCAAGCCGTCGTGTAATTAAGCGGCCTGTGCCTCGAGTCGTAATGCGCCATATCCACGTCAGGAGGTGCCTCTTTGCATATCTTCCAATTCGAATACATGGATAAACCGTGCTGCTGTGTCACGTACATTGGCTGCGGTCTGTTCAGAGTGCAGTAAAAGACTCTGGTAGAACACTTCAAGCCTAGATATGTATAGGCGTGTCCATTCAAGTAAAGTTGTCCGTACGACTTTTTCGGTCTCGGGGTCTCCGGGCTAATGAGCGGAAGAGTATTGGCGGTAGGAGTAATACCGTGATGTTTCTTCGGCGTGAAAGTACCCGGTTTCAAAGGCAACGACGTGGGCCTCAAGAATTTACTCGTGTTGGTCTCTTCCTTGGTACTGTCACCGCTCTTCGGTGATTTGGCTTCGGGTTTGTCGGGCTTAACGATTAATTCTACTGAAGGTTTGCTTGACTCTTCTATCTTGGAGGTGTCCAAGTTGACGACTATCGTCGATGGCACGGAGTCGGGCTTCATCTTCGCCCCGTTGAACGCGCCATAGCTATCCACCGACTTTCCTCTGCCATCCGTGAGATTCGACTTTAGACGTCCATTCTCTTGAGGTGGGGGGGAATCGTATTTCGGCACCGCGCTGTTTCCCAGTGAATCAGAGGACAGTTTTCCAGCTTCTAGTTCACCTACGCTCCACGTGGAAGGTCTCTTTCGACTCTCGGAAGGCTCCTTCGGCGAATATCTGAGTTTGCTGTACGAGGAAGAGGAAGGAGGAATGACCGCGTCGACTCCGTTCGGATAATTAAATACCTTTTCGACCGTCGAGCTCCGGTCGTAAGAGAAATCCCTCCTCTCCCGCGGACTTTCCATCCCCTTGTACTTGATAGCCATGCTGTTCTTGATGTGCCGATCAAGTTCCGCCTTGGCGATATCGCCCGTGGACGCATTTCTCCGATACTTGTCCGTGGAGGTCTCGATCTTGACGTTAGGAATTTTCGGACTCGCGAGGCTAGGTTTCGGGACGTCGTTTCCCGGGGTCTTGAAGCCGATCTTGGAATCCTTGGCTGGACTAGCAAGATCCAGCGGCTGGCCCATCATCGACGGGTGTCCAGTAGACATTGGACCAGGCATACCAGGTACGTTCGGTGTCTGTATTTTCACTGGACTAGCGAGGTCTAAAGGCTGTGGGATCATATGGAGGCCGGGTAAACCCGGTATCACTTTGTACCCAGCTTCGCCGGTCGCTATACTCGGGGATATGTCTATAGCCGGTGCCATGGTGTGCGGTCCAGGCATGCCAGGAACATACGGTATGACTTTACCGCCGTGGAGAATACTCGTGATCCCTGGCTGGGGGAGAGTCAAAGGATTGTAGGCAGTGATACTAGTGAGGGGATTCAAGTGAGGCTCAAGATAGTTGTAGCAGGACATACTGGGTGCTATGTTCGGAGTTGATATGTTCGGTATGATCGGCGCCAACATTTTCGGCGTATTGGGTAAAGATATGGAGGAACTCGGTGTGCTGGCGGGCGTGCCAGGTGGTTTGTGGACCATCGTGCCTCCGGAATGGAGGCCGGACCTCACTACGATCGAGGAGGTCTCCGAGGTGACGCATTTGCTGCTGACGATGTGCTCGCTCGTCGGGGAGTTCGTTTGTCGAGGTTCGATCCTCATCGTCTTGGTCTCGCCGGTGTTGTCCAGTATCCTCACTTCCCCGCCAAACATCTGCAGGGAATTCGGCCGCGGATATTTGCTCAGCTCCTCGAGGGATCTGAGGGTGGTCGGCACGGATTCCGATCTCTGTTTCTTGGCGGGTGGGGCGTATGCGTCGACGAGCCTGGTGTTACCCAAGAGGGGTCCAGGGGAGGGTAGAGGTTGCATGGTGTAATAATCAGATGATTTCGAGTCGAACTCGGGATCCCTTTTCTCGATCTCCAATTGGTACTCCCTTCGGGGGCTCGCAGCACCTTTGCAATAATACCTGCGATGGGCGTCCAAGTTATCGACGCTCGTGTATGGGATGTTACAAGACGGACATACATAATTCTCATTTTCAGCCTGAATCTCTTGACCCGAGCCTTGAGTCTTCAAAAGAAGATCCTTGATGATCGAGCTTTCGGTGCTGTTGGGACGCTCTTTGCTTTCCTGGGCGAAACTGTCGCTGTAACAACGTTTCCGTGTGGCCGATTCCTCCGCGGAGGAGAGATTCAAAGGCTGGTCGCATTGTTTGGTTTCGACAAGACTCTGTTGCCTCTGCATCAACTTGTGGAGACGCGGATCCACCGCATCAACGATCGCCTGATTATCCGTAATGATCTTGTCGATATGCTCCTGAACTTTCTCCGCGTTGGGTTTGGGAGTGGCTGCGTTGGCAGCTGTGGAAGATCCGTTGCTGGAAGAACTTGAGGAGAGGGAAGACATTTCCGTGTCGTTGTTCACGCAGTGGAGAGCCGTGTGAAACTTCGGTTTGTAGATCTTGCCGGTCTTCACAGTTTTCACGCTTGATACGGTCGCCGACGGTGTGGACGACGGCGGAGGGGGTGGCGTGCCGGTACCATTGCTCGCGCTATCAGAAAGGCTTATGTCCGAGTCCTCCGATACCTGCGAAAACCGACGTGGATTTGCATATTAAATTATGCATGCTCGCGAAATGATTCGTTCGGCGATACGACCGTTAGACGTAACAAACGTATTAATCACGAAGATTTCTAAATGCTTGGAAAATGTTTCTTTAAGGGAACGCTCAGTTTGCATTCCTCGGCACTTCGCCTCATCTAATATTTTCAATTATCAACCGACCTCTTTCATCGAGTATTAAAAAAAAAGGAAAAGTACAAGAACGATAACAGCTGAAAAATGCAAGCCGTTGAGAAATGTCAAAGGAAAATAGCACTACCTTGCTGGCATCGCCACCCTCCATCTTCAAGGCGTGGGCACGAGATCTGCAGTGCTTGTAGAGATTCGACTTGGTTTTAAAAGCGAAGCCACAAGGCACGCAGGGATACGGCCTCTCGTTTGTGTGAGCCCTGATGTGCTTTTGAAGAACGCTCGGCTTTGCGCAGGACAGCTTGCAATAAGGGCACACGTAGCCGCTTTTTCTGGATTCCGTGGGTTCCCCGTCAGGCTCAGCAGTGGACTCGACTTTAATCGGACCCTTAGGTGACTCCTTGGAATCCTTGATCGAATCCTTTTTCTTAGGGGTCTCCGGAGAACTGTTGTTAGCCGTTGCGTCCTTCTTCGGCTCGACTTTCGGCGCGACCTCTGTCGTCGCGATCTTCTTGAACTTCTTATGCAGGTACTTGGGCTCGCCATCGTTGTTGTTGTTATTGTTGTTATTGTTATTATTGTTATTGTTGGTCAACTGTGGGTCTGTCATCGCCACAGTGTGGGTCTCTGTAAACGAAGCAAAAAAAAGACAAATTTTGTTAATACCGAGCTATTAATGAGTTTATAATTTGTATAAATATTATACGAGTAATACCCAGCACTGAGCGAATAGAAAAGCAGCTGGCCGTTGCAGTGCCTGAATCGCGAGTGCGTTAAGGAAAGAAATATCGCGAGTCGGGAAACGTGATTCACAGAGCGATCCCAACTGTCTTCCGATACTCCGCGAGAATCGACTCGATTGTTCTCCGAATCTTTCGTACGGGGAAACAGATTTTAATGAGTCACGTGTGATTAGTGGGGGCAAGATGTGCGCAAAGACCTGAAGGAATTCCAACCTAATACGTAAGAATGATAATGACGATACGTAACGATGATGATTATCACAATTTCCCTTTATAAAAACTACAGTTGACAATTCTTTTCGTAGCGATAAGAGTTATATCAGTCTACATCGTCGCTGAAAAATGTTTCTGACACAGCAATTCGGAAATACGAGAATAGAGACTGAGAAATCATGATCGCGAGATGAGCATAATATTTCCTAGTAACGATCTCATTAAAATATGTGGCGGATCTAATTGTGATGACGGAAATAAGCGTAACGTCATTGATTATTCGAGGTGTGACGAGAGATTATCCCATTCCGTTATTTCAGTGCATCATCAACCGCGAGAAAGGCGTAAATATATTTTTAGAAATTATACTACCATTGTATTCGTTATGAATCTCTGACGTACCCACTATCGTTCGAATTGTCATTATGCAAAATGGCAATTATTTTAGCGCAATACCGCTGATTCCTCTACGTCTCAGAACTAACGAAACGGATTAAACTCGCAAAAGCGACGGATGTCCCAAATCCGAAAGGACGGACTCGACCTCAGCAAACTTAAATGTAGAAATTTAATTAAAACGCTCAATCAGGTTCGGTCTAATCCTATCCACTTCCGCTCGAAATTCTAATCCAAGCACGGTTAGGCAGGTCAAATCAAAGGCGATAGCGGACACGTTTTCCAGCTCAATTATCCGATCGCTTAATATTCAAGGCCCGAAAGGTCGTTCTTACGGAATTTATGCGGGAATTATGTTACGAAAGCGGAAGAAGCCGGGTTCAACAGTTCAGATTGTCCGGTCGCTTACGCGCAAATAGGACTTTCCTCTGCGATTGGATTTCCATTTATAAGTAACGAAGCCCAACGGAGCGCATTTCTCGCTTCCCATGGAGTTGATCGGGAATTATTCAGAGTAAATCGGGGGCTGTTTAAAATTGCAAGCGACGCCCACCGTCGGAGTGAGAGCGCTGATAATTATGCAATGGATTAATATGTGACGTTTGCAACGATGTGAAGACCGTTTCGATAATACCCTCAAATAGAACAGTCCGAGAGAGTCCCTTCGACAGTTATGCGGATAGATGAATTAAATTGTCGCGCAATATTAAATATAGATTAATTAACATATCTCGTTCATGATTTGGAATGCAATCTCCGTGAAAATTTTGAATGGAGAAGCATTTTTAGCAACGAATACCACGCGAGGGAAGCATTAAATCGTCAAACGAAATCCGGGAACCAGATAAACCCTTGCATGAAATACGGGGTGCGCTTTATCGGAGATTTTGCAGAACCTCAAAGGAACAAAAGTCGTTTTGCGAACTCCCTCTTCCTAGGTTGCTTTTCTCATTGACGGTTTTCCAAAAGGTTGGAAAATATCTCTTGATTCCGCATATAAACTTTCACGTAGAAATGTGGTCTTTACGAGCGAACAACTATGGAGACCACAATATTTTATTATTCCAAAGTGACGTTCTTAGAATATAAAATTTGTATGGTATTAGAAAAGATGAAGCTGCTGAGGAATTATTTCGCGGGAAGTATTTTCAAAGGGATGGGTATAAAAAAAATGCGTGTTCAGGAAAATCAAAGAGCCATCGGTACTGAATATTCAAAACAGCAGTCTGCCAGCATCAAAGGAGATTCGAAAGTCGAACGAACTTCCCTATAAAGAGGCGTAAACTTTGATCAAAAAGCAGTATACAGTTAACAAAGGAACAAAAGTCGTTTCTGGAACTCATTGTTCCTATTTTTCGTTGGCATCGGCGCTTCTCGCAACAAACGGATACAGAGAGTAGATTCACGAGCGTTTTATATACATATTTCCATACGAAACGCAGATTTGCAATATTTTGTCCTTTGAAATTTCTAGTCTCTCTGATAACGTAAAAGCGAGACACGTGGTTCCATCTTACTTCTTCACATGTGATTAAAATATCATTTTTATTTCGTAAGACTGATATCTCATATTTTCTATAAGAATATAATCATTCTAGGTTTACGCGGTAACGTTACGAGTATTTAAAATATTTTGCATATCCTGTTATCTAACTCATTCACAATATTTATTCTTTCACGCACGATCACTACAGACACAAATAGTTGAAAGTTTCCACAAACAACGCAAACCAAACAGAAAGATATGCTCGTAAATCGGAATAAAAACAAAATCGGTGCCATAAACAAATTCAGAAGCCTCGCGTATAGTTGAATACAAGACCGGTTAATAATTTATACATACCGCCACATATTATAGCTCCTCTCATTCATCTTCCCCGAAACGCGAATAAAATTCGAGCAACTCCCACGCATTTCCCTCTGCAAGCCAGAATCGGCGGGAGTTTTCTTCGACGATTCCGCTTTCCGCGGCACCGTTCGCCGAAGTGCCCGGTAATTTTGGATCACTCTATTTATATGCACCGAGAGGGAAGAGAGACAGAGAGAGAGGGGGGGGGGAGAGAAAGAGAGAAAAACTTGAGCCAACCTGGTTTGTCGACGAAGGCATTCCTCGGAAAGTCGTCGACTACAAACGTCTTACGTAGTGGTACCGTTTCCTAGCGGGCTTGAAGAAAGCGCCAAAAAAATCTATATCCTCAATTTATATTTTTTATGTTTCAGGATTTTCCGATATCTCGGATCGATTTATCTCCTGTAAGACAGTCCGGATAAATGATGGCATCTTGTTCTGTAAACGTTACCAATTGTACGGTGAGTAGGCGCGTATACATTATCACATTATGCTTTTTTCAGGCTGTATGTTATTATTATTATTATTATTATTATTCCTTCTCTTTTGGCGGATCGTTTTAAAAATAACGAACCAACCCCGGAATATAAGGAAATACGTTTGCTGCGAGAAACGGGCAACTAAAATAAACACGATAACCGGCCGGTTAACGTAATATCAGGCCAAGTAAAAGACGCGGGTGTGAAGAAGGTATAATGCAATTTCGCAACTCGAGTGTATAATAGATTCATTGAATATGAGGAAGCCCCATTGTAAACAGATAGGCGAGTCTTTAAGAGTTACGTGGAATGGAGTCGCGTGTGCGCGCGGCTTTATTAGATTCTGGAACAGGGAATCAAGAGAAATGAATGAAACGAGAATGACGCGGCTCGTCACTGGATCCATTCTTACAAATCCTCGTGTTCCGCGAACGCGCGGTATCAGCAATGAATTATCGCAGGATGTTTTACTTTTCTGCGTTACAGTCTACGACAAAAGTTTTCTCACGGCTGCGCATCGAATCGTGACAGAAGAGAGGCGGTTAAGCTCGCGACGTACAGAAATTTCTGCGATCGCGAGATACGAGAAACAATGGAGAATCACCAATTCCTTATTCCTAGAACCATTAACTATGAATTAAAATTCAACGACAGTTAATTTAACGTTGCGCGATAGTAAGTGGAAAGACTTCCACGTGTTTTTGAACTACATTCGCGATTCGTTTCGGGTTTTGTACCGTGCGATATTGTATCGCGAAATTTTGGCAGCGACATTCGCGTAAGCCCGACCGGAGTTGTACCTACGGGGCACGGAAAATGGGTCACCGTTCGTTTTGTTTGTGCTCGAAACAAGTGCGGATCCGAGTTCTGGCTTGGCTGTGTTCAAAGTATAAAACATTCACGTATTTATTGTGCCGGCTGCGAGCAATGCACTTTGCGAAAATACTCTAGTTTTTAAGCGCTAAAAGCTGCTGATATTGGCCGGGGGTGAATGAAAGCCTCCGCCTTATATTTTAAATTGATGTCTGCAGAAGAGTATCTTTATACAGTTATCAATTATATCGTGAAATAAATGAATTATCTCTAATCGTATTCCAAACGCAGCTGCTTAAAGTAATTTTCAAAATTCACTTCCACAGAATCTTTGAAATATTCGTAATTTAGGAGGATATATATTTTTATTCTTCTAGCGATGCCGAGAGAGAAATAGTAGCGGGAGATGTTTTACCCAGCAATTAATAAATGAATCCCCTCCTATTCTGTTCAAATAATCGCAGTACCGTACGTTTTGTATTCTCGGCGACTCAAATTTATCTAACCGCCCCCGCCGGTGTAATACAAACACTCATCTCTGCACGTTCATCAATTTACAGGGGGTATTAATCTTGTTTAGCTTCGCCCAGGGGTGAAACGCGTCATTTTGCGGATACACTCGACTGCCCGCCGAACCGTATAAAGCCCTGACGCGGCCTTTGCCAGCGGTGCAGCAGTCCCAGGGGCATTTTCCTGATGTATTGGTATTATTATTGTTTGCTCTCTATCTCGATAGCCACGCTCCTTGACCTCGTGGCCCTCGCTCCCACTCGACAGACAATTCCCAGCCGACGTTTCTCTAAAGACGACGATTCTCTTTCTCTCCGTGTCCCGGCTGTACGTATGTAGATTCAATTACGCGGGTTGCTTTCGTCAAATTTTCTGCTCTACGCGCGCTCAGATTTCAGAGATTTCGTCACGCGAATTACTGCGCAGTATCGAAGTGGCGTCGGTGGTTATCGTTCGATCAATATCGATACGGTTCAGCCGCGATTGACGTTGGTGGTTTTAGCAAGTTGACGGAAGAGCGACCTTGTTATTAATTTGATTTTATTAGTTGATCTAACTTAAAAAATTCACCGACTTTGGATGTTAGATTTAAACACACAACGTTCGTGTAATTCCCGACAGGTTCAAAAGTTTCTCCGCACAAGCTTCGTACAATTCAGGCAGATCATTTTTATGCAACGATACTCCGAAACTCTAACTTTGTTTTCTCGGGCAAAAAAAAAAAGCCGTGCAGCTGCAAAAACGCGAGTAATTACCGGCGCGTTCAATTGTCGCGTTAATAATAGAGGCGTTCGGTGACGAAGTCATTCAACTTGCAATTATTCTAGTCTAATAATTCCAGTCGACGAGCGCGGAATCGCTGCGCCAGAATTAGCGTGGTACGCTGATAAGCATTGCGAAAAACGTCATCGGACGATGAGTACCAGTGACACACGAAGGCTGCACCCGAGATAAGGACTCGTCGAGTCCAAGAAACGAAGCGTAACTCGCACGACAAACGATCAATTACCAACCATGAATAGTTGCCTCGGTTTACTGGACAATGTACCGTCACCGGTCGGGCCTTTGTAATTTGTTAATCGTTTCATGGCGGACGCGTTAGGACGCGTTAAACGCTGGTTCAACGAACCACGAATTTCATTCCAATTAGCGATTGTAATGCCGATATTCCGTCGCGTTTTTCAAACGACTCGACGATCGCAGATTCAGCGTATCGAGAGTGGCCATACCTAAGTCGCCAACGGTATGTTTTTTTCGCCGCGCAAACGCGAAGTGATCCAAATATGTTATCCGTAAGAGATATCGCTATTAAGTGTGCCTAATTTCTTCTTTTAATATTCACACAAAACATTTATTCGATGGGAGGAAACGTAATTCAAACTCTGAAGTATCTTAAGAGGTATTTAGTGCTCCCAGGGAGTCTACAATTTTCGATATTCAATGCCTTCACTTACTCGTGATTAATGTAAGCAGATGTTTTGCATTCCATTAATGAAAGAGCAGCATCGCGTTATCGACCGGTTATGGAAGCTCGTCGCTATCATCAGCATCCTTGGTAAGCTTTCGACTTCGAGAACCTCGTCAAATCGAACTTTCGGCCGTCGAAAGTAACTCGATTCCAATTAACTTTGAATCATTATACCGCGCCACTCGATTGGATTCAACTCTGTCTCGATTAACAAGATACCGCGATAAGCTGCACTTTTTTTTATTTAAATCTATGCCGATGTCGCGTTTCAAGTCGGGTTTATCGAAAACGATTTATTAAAAAAATGACCGTGTTTGTAACACAAGCAACTTTTTGTAGAATTTAGCTAATTCATCCGTTGGTACTGAGCCACGGTCAGTTTGAAATTGAGGCATCAAAAGTTTGTAGGAACTTAATTGACTCCTTCGACTTCTCTTTCGGAAGCAGGTCATACGAATAAATTTGCATGAAATTGATGGGCAGAGGAACAACCTAACTCCTCTTCACGGTAAAACTTTCAACGATCTCATAGAAATAGGATATACAACGGAGCAGTTCTGTCGGATAAAAAGTATTACGTCTACCTCAGAAAAAAAATGCATTTTTGTAACGCTATCGGGTCGGATAATAATTTTATAGCGTTTTCAGTTCTATCTTGATAAATGTTTATACGCGCAAAATTGATGATATCGATCGATCAGTAATCGACGATCGGGACGAAAAAGAAATATACAGGTGTTATTATGCCAAGATCGTTTACGAATTTTTATTTTAGAATTTAGCGCGAAAGGAGGAAAGGTAATTTTAGCGATGCCGCGGCGTTTTAAATATTTAATGTGCCTCGTGCGAGATTCATTCATCGTATGAAAAAAAATATAGACGTCGAGTCCAAAAACGTCCCAATCGTTATAAATCATGCCGTAGGTCAATCTCCTCTTCGTAAACGGAGCATATGCCGCAAACGACTTGTTCTTGTATTTTTAATGGATATTTTGTTTGTATACCGCTTAACACGGGATGAGAAAACAATCGAGCATGGAGCCAATTCGAGAGGGAAACTCGAAAGAACAAACAAAGAAATCAGCCGAAAGTTTTCCCTCGACCGAATGAGAACTCGGTCGCAGCCATTATCGGTCGAATGCTCGGTCATTCAATTATACAACGCGGTCACACTCTTGCGTAGCGATGGGTTCAAGTTAGAAGTTTACTCGAAAAAGAGTAAGTAGAAAAATCATGTACCTTTTTTCGGCGTCCGACGTTGTATCGAAGCGCTGAATTATTTCATCGAAAAATCTATTTCTATGATCTCACCGAATTACGTTGTTTCTTTCGCTCATCGATATTATGTTAAATTATACGCTCGTGCAGTTTCGGACGAGGAAAACCTTTTAACGAGTCTGCTAATCGTACCGCATTATTCGCAATAATACCCCCGACCCTGCAAATTAAATTATTTCAACGGAAGGCTTAAGTATGCTTCTACGCGATAGCGACAACCCGCATCGTTCCGCAAATCAACAACAAACCACGCGAACTCATCAAAAAGGAATGTACCCACTCCCCGATACAATCGCTCGACTCTTCCAAAAACAAAACACTTGAAAAAAAAAAAGAAAGAAAACTTCCCCGAACGTCATACCAAAATCCTCGTCCTTTTATGAACCATCTAAAATTACATTCAGACTCTACACACCGCATTCCCCAGCCGTGATCCAGAGATCCCCCAGGATCGAAGGCACGGATCGTGTACGGTGCTGCCGCCGGGACGGCAACGGGAGATTCCCGCTACGAGCAATGTGAGTCACGCGTGCGACGAGGACTCGCGCGTCTGACGAAGCCCCCTCCCCCCTCCTCCGTCCCTCCCCGCAGTCTGACGAAGCGCCTCCCCCCTCCCGACGGAGTCTGACGAAGCGCCAACACCCTCTCCCCGCGACCTTCCTCGCTCGCCTTCCACGCACACACACGAACGGGATCCTCGCGCGATTCCCTCGTTCAACCTCGTTCCCCCTCCCCACCCGCCCTGTCGGCACGAGGAAACCCCGAGATTCTCCCCTCCCCTCCGCCGAGTTGACTCTCCTTTCCACCGTGCTCTCGCTTCTCTCCCCTCTGCTCTCTCCCTCCCTCCCTCCCTCCCTCCCTCCCTCCCTCCCTCCCTCCCTCCCTCCCTCCCTCCCTCCCTCCCTCCCTCCCTCCCTCCCTCCCTCCCTCCCTCCCTCCCTCCCTCCCTCCCTCCCTCCCTCCCACCCTTCCTTCCTCAACCAACGCCTCCCCCCTTCCCCGCCGACCCTCTCTTTGGCCATCGTCACTGAACGCGCATGAGAGACGGCAGACTCTTGACGCAAGAGAGAGAGACGCGCGTCTCTCGTTGGACTCGCGGCGCTCCGATGGAGCGGTGAACGGGTGATTAGGTCACGCACCCCGTGCGTCTACGTGCCCTAGGACGTTCACGGCCGTGTATCCATGGAATCCCCCATTGTTTTCGAGAGAAATCATTATCGGCTAGGCGGGAATCAGTTTTCGGGGCACCAATGTGACGCGTGTTTATTCGGCGCGCGCTAGGTTCGTTGCGGTTTCAGGGGGGGGGAGTCTCGTGGTGTTTTCACGGTCCGTTGCTACCTACGAAAATTTATGGATATTATCTCACCGACCGAACGTTGAACCGTTGAACGTGGAACAACGAACCGACAGGTTCGCGAGCATTTTTGTTACATCGAAAGATAATGTATCGATTCGACCGCTATCAGTGCTTTTAGGAAAAAAGATATTTATAGCGACTTATAGCGCGAGATTAAAAAATCTCATGGAAGTCCATCAGGAGCGTACGTATGTCACGATCGTTAAGGACCGATGTCTTTATTGGATTATTTACGAAGCTGTTTAGCATATCGCACACGCGAAGCGAAACTTTGAATTGCAAAAATTCTTGGCAGGCGACTCTTGCTGCAGTTGACATTTTACACAAAAACGGATGATTTTTATAATCACGTCGCGACATTGAGCCAGTCTCATTACGAGAGGTATAGTATTAAAAAAAGCGTCCTTCGGAAACGTCTTTATAAATAATTTATTTTCTACGACAAACTCGAGAAACTTCGAAAGCGTTCCGGAGTTCCGTAAGATCGCAAAATCCGCTATTTATAAAATTGATTAGTTTCCTGTGCCCTCCGATACAATCGCGTATCGAGCTCAACGCGTTAATTGTGTTTAGATGAATGGGTGATTAATATCGTGGTAATATATCCGCGGGATCGTTCATTGTTTTCGAACAATTTACTCATTATTATCTTGGTTGAAAGGCGTCTTTCACCGTTATGACTTTCTCTCGCTATACGCAACTATGTCGATCGCTGTACCAAAAACCCAACTAAAAGGAGACGAGTAGAAAATTACCATTTTTTCCCCTCGAATTCTATGGATAAAATAATGGAGTACAGGAACGTATCAGTCTCTGTGATTTTTCGGGGAATACGAGCACGTTTTACGCTCACCGCATACGCGAATAGCTTTATCGATACTTGGAATCGAGTTAATCTAATCTCGACGTACAACAAAATGCAATGTCGTACGTCGGTAAACACGGCGCAACCGTTGGAATGCGATACGTTATAATATTCTAACTGTACGCGATTCCTAATCCACGATTTACCGTACTCCGCCGTTGGAATGTTTATTTAATCGAACGCGTACCCAACTTTTCTCTCCCTCCTGTCTGTCCGGGTTCCTTCTCTCTTTCTTTTTTTTTTTAAATTGCAACCAGACACCCACCTAGACAATTCCCTCGAAGGCGCGTTATCTCGAAATTTGCAATTAATACACTCGCGGCGCGTGCCCGTGCGGAAAACGCACCGCAAAAGTCCCCGATCAGGTTATACTAATGAGTTTCTCTCTTAAAGCTTTTATCTTATTAGTAGGTACTTTACGAGGCAGAACGTCGGTCGGAACACCCGGAAACTAGTAAATCGACTTGATAATAAATTTCACCCCCCCCCTTCCTCTAATTTCTATTTTCGTGCTTTCAGGAAAAAGGGAGGAGCGGCGCACTTGCTGTTATTAAAATTACTCCGAAATTGCGAAAAGCATAATTTTTTTTTATTGACGAAAACAAACACCCGTCCCGCGTACAAATCTCTTCGGCTTGGCAAAGGAACCGTTAAGTTAAGTAATATCGTTAGTTTGAAACGCGAAACGAAGAAAAGGCGCAAAAACGATGAATGAAGTTATCGTGCATTTACGCTGCCAAGAAGATTCGCGTGTATAATACAGCTTTGCAACTTGGGAGAATTGTGCTGGACCGTCGAGGCCGCCAAAGTTACAAGATCGAAAGTAGTTCCGGCGAGAAAAGCGAGTACATTCAAACCTTTTAAGCTTATTACAAGGCCGTAGCCGCTTTATAGTATCACTGAATGAGCGTAACGAAGTTCTCTGGATTTACGATGGATACCCGTCAACAGTTGAAATAAACTTAAGGCGGACAGATAAAGCAAATTCGATTGCACCTCCGCCCTCCGTCTCACTGTTTCTCTCTCTATCGAGAAGCGCCATTAAAATATGGCGCAATCCAATCGTTAAAAATGTCAAATGAGTCACTTGATTACTCTATCTCGCTCAAGCTGCCATTTATTTTTCCCTGGTCCGCTGGCCGTAATCAATGCTTAGTTTCATCATAATTCTTAATTCTGGATTTTTAAAGCCCAGACGGCATTCGTTTTTAAAATTGGGATTTAATAACACCAGTTTCGATTCGAAACCTTCGCGGCGGTCGGCGAGCTAATTTGATTCTCGTTCAAATATTTAAGTATACGTTTCTAGAAGACGTGGAAAGGAATTACTGAGTTTCAGCTGAGCTCGCGACACGAGAGAATTCCAGCTAATTCCGTGAAACTACTAAAATTTTTTCCAACAATTTGCATAGAAATGAGAATAAATATGGGTATGCCGCGTCACAGGCAACAAGAATCTCGTGTCTTTCTTGTGACATACCTGAGGCTTGTTTGCTTTAAGACGATCACTTTTTGGAGTAACGTGTCGGATTTTTTGACTCCGCAAAATTTTCATCTTTGGGCGGAATGACGCGCGTTTCTAGTATCGTGGAACGAACCGGAATTTCCGCGTATCGAGTGGCAGAGTTTCTCCTACTCGTCACCAACAACGACTTATCGTCGATCGTGGATCGTCTACGGGTGTGTTAATTTTTTACCAAACCTCGTGTCGCGCTCGACGCGTCATTCGAAATGATATTCCATCGAAACGAGTATCGCGCAGCATCGCTAACACGTGAAATCGTCGTAAAATTGGTATCTAGGTCATCGTCTCACGGCCGTCTTACGAATTTCCACGAAATCTTTCTTTAAAACGTCGGTTAAAGGCGCGTGGCACTCCGATCGAAAGCAAACCACTGTTTCCTAGGAGATCGGTAATCGTTAAGGGGAAACATCAACGGTTCCGCGTAAAGAGAGGCCAACGATTATCGGGGATAAATTAATCGAATTCCTTTAATAGATCGGCCGGCAAAAAAAAACCCGAGGAATCTCACGCGCGCAATTGACGCATTCCTTTCCTAGGTAATGAATGATCCGTCGACCGACCATTCTTGTATCACTGGATTCGTTAACGAACATCGCGATAAACTGTCGGGAGAATCCGCTTCCTTGCTTGGCTGACAAGAAGAACGAGTCTAACGCGTCGTTCTTTGCTCTTTTCTTTAGCGCGTGTGAGCCGAAGAGACGTGGCATACCGAATAATTTAATTCCCGTATGGAAAATTTGTTTTGTTCCTTTTTCGATTTTTCGGAGAACAGAAGTGTCGGTGGTACAGGCATTCCAAATTCGACCGAATTGGCGATACCGAGGGGAATAGTAGCGTTTTTGTCAACATTTTTTGCAGAAACGAAAACAAATACGTTCCAATTCATGTTTTTGTTTTTGAACAAGTAAATTCCGAGTATCTCGGTCGCCGGAGCTCAGATCCACCGAGATTCCGGCTTTATACGGTGTTCGCGGATCGAGCTGCCCGCTCGTGTCACACTGTAATCGCGCGCGTGTGCGTAGCGTCGCTAGGTGTCTTTCTGGCGTAGCATGAAAATAGCCGAGCGTACTTGGAATATCGCGCGGCCTACGCGTTAGGCATGCTAAAACGGCGTTCACTGGCTAAAGCTGAGCGTCTCTGCGAGTGCGAGCGAGCGAGAGAGATTACAGGACTACAAGCGCAACGACGACGGGGACAAGTTAAGGGAAAAGAAATACGTACGAGGGAAGACCGTTTGAGAAAAAGAAAGAAGGAAAAGGAACGTATCGAGTAGAGGGGAGACAGAAATGCAATTGGTGGGACAGAGAGAGGGGGACGAGAGAAAGGCGGGAGAGAGACGGGAATAGAGCGGCGAGGGAACAGCAGGGGGAAGAAAGGCCGCAAACTGGAGACAGGTAGATAAATGCGGTTTATGGCGAGAAGGTAAAAGACGGACGACACACCGTTGTCGCGCCGTATCTCGCGTATACGGGGTCAGAGAAGAAAAGAGGGACAAACGCGGGGAATCGCCCGAACGGAGATGGGACAAGAGAGAGAGAGATAGAGAGAGCGAAACGTGGGACGAATCGGTGGAGGGTTGGGAAAAGGGAAGAGATGGATACACGGTGGAGACGGAGAAGGATAGATCGGAACGGAGTAACGAGAGATTGATACGAGCAGGAGTAGAGAGAGACGGGAGACGGAAAGAGTCTGAACCAGAGGGAGAGGGAGAGAAAAGGCGGGGGGTACGATAGAGAGGAAAGTCAGAAAGAGATGACTGGTGGTAGTGAGAGAGTGGGGACCCGGGGAGAGAGTGGCGTGAGGGGAGGGCGGTAGTATAGCTCATGGTTCACCTGTCGTCATGGCAACGCCGCTTCGCCGCTCACTTGTTACTCCATCGGCATAGCTCGGCCCTCGGTCCTCTCGCAGCCTCCGCAGGAATACGAACGCGAGTCACGATCCATCGTAGGAGAGACCGAGACGCGGACGCCTCCGCAGCTTCTCCCTTTACGATAATCCAGGGGATCGAAAGATGTCAGAGGGCTGGTGGGCAGGTGGGCGGTTTCTCGCCCCTGGCTTCCACCCCCTCGTCTAGCTCACTACGTTATCACAGAACCACTCACTACCGGTCGCCTCGACACGATACAACGGAACCAATCCTCGCGTGTCTCTTACACGCAACGTTTCCATTCGGAGTTAATCACTCTATCACTATCTATTTTCCCTTTCTTTCTCTAGCTCTACGTAGAATTCTTTTTCTCTTGGAAATATCACGAGCACACGATACTTCCGGACGTAGAAGCGTATCACAGAACAAGCACTGACGACGACGATGGTGATGGTGATGATGATGATGATGATGATGATGATGATGATGATGATTTCGTTGGAAGAAAATCGGGAAGGAGACACCCTCTCCGGTTACTCTTTATTCGCCCGTCCCCCTGGCGCGTACTTAAGCCGAAGTCACTCTTCTATTTTAAGCTCCACACTTGCCCCGTCGTCTGCGTCTCTCTTGGCTATCCTTCCTCTCTCAGTCTTTCTCGTGTTGGCGCGCGCACACACACACACACACACAAATGCGCGCTCCCCTCTTTCTCTCTCTATCTTTTTCGTGCTCCGCGCTCTCTCGGTGCCTCTTTGTATTTCTTCCTTTCTCTTCCCCTCGGTCGCGCGAGCAGCGACGGAGAGCCGCACAGACACGCACTATCTTTTTTTTTCCCTTTTGGTACGCGCGGTGGGACACACAGCCGCGTCGTCTCCTCTCTCGTTATCCACTTACGAGCGCGTCAATCTGTTTGCTATGCAAATCCCGTCCGACCGGTGCTGACGTAGACGGCAACACCAACGTAGAAACGGGTCCGTCGACGATATCTCCTACTAACACACTTAACGGCGGGCAGTTAGTCATTGCCCGCGAAGCACACACGTAGAAAATATAATTGGCTACCACGACGGACCACGCAGCAATTCCACACGGGTTCTCTCCTTCGGCTCGCCCCCACCACTGCCGCTGTTCGGCAACACCGAGACCAATACCACCAACACGCCACGCTACTCGCCGTACTTACTTACGACCACTACCACCCCACCACCGCCGGACCACTGACAGAGATACCGCTGTTGTTACTACTACGATTACTACTCAGCCAGCGGTAACGCGACCAACACATAGACCAGCACCGTGTCGGTAAACGCACCGCAAACTCTCTACCAACCAATTCCCCTCTTGCGACTTCCACGGGCTCCTCGAGTCTAGCCTGACGTCATTGGCGCCTAATCGCGACGTATTTCGCGCAACGCTTCTTCGCCGTATATTCGCGTCGGACGCGTACCGCTGCTCGTCGCTCCTTCGATTCATAGATCCCGTTTCCTCGATCCTCCTCGCTTCCCTCTTCCCGCTCCGCGTCAACGTGGAGATCCCGAGGATCGAGGATCGAGGGTCATTGGATTTTCAAATCCTTCCGATCCCCTCCTCCCGCTGTGTCGTAAAGTCGAAAAGGCCGCGGTATCGAGCGAGAATCGATTTTCCTCGGTTTCGAACGGTGAGTTCCCGCGTCGAAGATCGTGGGACCCCCGAAAGGTAGAGTCGGATCGTAATTCTCCTCAGTCACTGACACGTTACGTGGCTCCTCATCCTTGGATCAATGACGAATCGATCGACTGGATCCTCCACCGGAACGATCTCGTGGCGCGTGTTCGCGTATCGAGCGTTCGATCCGCGCCACTCGCGCGACACAGAATCAAACCGCTTTCCACCGTCTCCGTTACTCCGTTGCTACTCATCACTCTTTCCGCGGCATAACTTCATACTCCTCGACGTTACCACGCACTTTCCACGCTTCTTCTAAACCCACCACTACCACTACTGCCACGACCACCACCACCACCACCACCAGGAGCGATGTCACTTCTTCTTTTTTGATTTTTCCTCTCTTCCCACCGAACGGGAAAGGAAATCGCGTTGTCCGGTACACGCGTGCTCTCCTACCGGCTCTTCAACAAGTGATCGTCAACGGCAGCAGAAACGTCGCCGACCACGACGAATCGGTAGCTTCTTCTTCTCCTCGTTCCAGGGTCGTTCTTCTTCGGCGTATAGGTGGCACAGCAGCAGCAGCACGCGCATGCTACACCTCCTGACGGCGTTGTTATTGTTGCGTAACTGGCAGCCCGCTAAGCCCGACTGTGTGTGCCGCTGCCAGCACAGCTGAAGAGGGAGAGAGAGAGAGAGAGGTAGGTAGGTAGAGGTAGGTAGTAGAGTAGTAGTAGTAGTAGTAGTAGTAGCTACAGCAGCAGCAGCAGCCGCCGTGTATGTGAAACAGTGTGGGCGAGTATCCGCGACGGCAAAGAGAGAGAGCAGTGTGTTCAGCGCGAGCTGTGCGCCGTCTGGCGTGGCTGACGACAGTCTACTGCCTTCCGAGAACCACGAGGCGATTCCGTGTATCGAACGCGCGCTGCCGAGCCACTGAAGGGATGGACTCGGACCGTCGTGGTGGGGATCTCCAACTGCTGGTGGGGAGGGGAGGGATTCGACGCCGAGCTGCGAACGTAAAGGCACGTCCACACGTTGCCGCGGCACGCTTTTGCTACGTCGTCTTCGTTCTTTTTCTTCTTTTTTCTTCCTTTTCACTGCGTCCGGACGATCGGGATTTGAGGTAGAATTTTCTTGAATTGGCAGACTATTTTGACCAATGGCCGGGAAGATTCAGGTTTGCGAAATGACCGAGAGGGACGAAAGTGAGGGCGTATGTTGCCGATCGAAATCCGGAAAGTGGATTCCTGGACCGGAGATAATTTGAATTCTGCTTTTCTCGAACGACAGGGATTTTCGCGGGAACTTATCGAAGGATCGCGTATGTGGACGGACTTTAATAGCGGCTCGTCGCGAGAAAGCCGAGGCTACCGGAGAGACAGACACAGCGATACCCCGCTAGTCTTCAGGGACGCACTCTCCTGCGCTCTCCCCCTCCCCTCCCCGTCACTCCCCCCTTCTCTCTCGTGCACGCCTCGTATTCGAAGACGATAATGAGGCTTTTAACCGTGGCCTTGCGACGTCGCAGCGCGCTAAATGGAAAATCGAGAAAATACCCCGATCACGTGACGCGGCTTACGTCAGGTGGATTTTCTGACACGATAACGCGCGGAATTTCATTTGGAGGCGTCATCGCGCGAATCCTGAATGAGCGCGGGAGAGGTTATAATTTACAGTTACCGGTTGTTCGATCGGCGCTGCGCAACAAGGGGGATGTTTTTTCGCGTCGCGGCAACGATTACGCGGAAATTCCTCGCGTCGCCAGCCATTCAAATCCCGTAAGGAAAACAGACTGTTTATTTTGCTGCGAGAATATTGCGTGACGCTGGGAATGTTGTGCAACGATTCCACGCATTTCAATGTACGTACGGCAATTTGATTGGAGCGTCTTCGAAATGGCGCGCTCGATGGCACTTAACAAGTATGTCGAATACATCGAACCGTTCGCAACGAAATTTTCGTTTGTGGGTCACGATACGAATCAATTGTAAACTACTGCTCGTCGACTACGTGCCGACACGTGTCTAACGGTCAATCCGCGATTCCACTCTCTCAGGACCGCCTTCAAACGAGTTTCACGATCCATTATAATTCTACGTCAAAAGTTTAACGACCAAAACAAAAAGAAACCCCGCGTCATCCGACTGATCCCGATAGCCACTCCCCACCCCCCCCCCCGCCCCGCCCGCGTTCTTCGAATTTCGGGAAAAAATTATCCGCGAAGAAAACGTGGAAAATCGTCACGCGATGTTTAGCGGTCAAACGCGTCGATACGATTAATGGTAGGCAAACAAGAGTGCACGTCAGAGAGGCAGGTATCCCTCCTGATAATGCGCGTTATCTATTCCGAATCGGTAAGAGCCAAGGGCAGACTAAAGTCTTCTTCGGTGTCTCTCTTCGGGTATGTTTCATCGTCGTCGTCGTCGTCCTCCCTGCGCGAGTCTCGTGCAAGGAGACGCTGTTATCTCGCGCATACATACAACCTTCTTCTCACGCGTCTGCCAGTCCCGGAAGGACGGCCTTCAGGGAATTGACCTCTACGGCGGTGGAGCCGCTGCTGGGCAGAGGGGGGTAGGGGACGATCGGAAGAAAATACTAATCAAGAAAGTGAGGAGGAAATATAAAGGAGCAGCCGCAACAGCGTAGCTGATGTAATTCTTATTACGAGAATGCTCATCCGTTTCCTAACGCCGAGTGATTTTTTTTACGCGAATTACGTTATTGGGAATTACGACGGTATCGGAGTAACGGGATCGTGGCGGAAAAATAGGCGCGAGTGGTGAGATGACGAATTCTCCGTTATCTAGAATTAATCGAACCCTCGATCGTTCGTAATTGTAGATACTTTTATTACACCACCGACTTTGAGGCGTTGTTATCTAAACGTCGATAGTATCGTGAATAATTTGGCCGTGCGATAAGCGTTGAATTTGAGGTAAAATGGCGTAGTTATAGATTCGTTACACCTCGTTTCTAAAGATTATAAACGGATTTGTCGATGAAAATCTTTGAACGAAAGTAAACTCGTAGCAGCGATCTTGTATCGAGACGCACGAGCGTAGCCGTTATTAATTATATTCTCAAACTTAATTATCTACCTCACGGTAATCGCTTTGTAACCGCACGGAGAATAAATAAGCGTAGGTTATATACTTCGCGCTAATTAACTCGTTTTAGCGCAAGCTTAACATTCATGCGACATTCCCGCACAGAAAATATTAATTTACCAGTGACCAAGAAACGATGCATTGAATCAAAAAGAATCTATGAGTCGTTAGAAGTATCAATTAAACAATTACAGGACGTTTTTGCGTAAAGTACGAAAAAGATCTAAGTTTACCACTCGTTGCCCGACAAAAATTAAATCTCCCCAAAACCATCCATTATCTACCGTACTTTCGGAAAACGTGTCTTTGCGACACGAAGTTTGTATCATCTCAAAATACACCGCGCGGCTTATCTATGACCCTGTCAGAGGTATTATCAAATTTTCAATGAAACTCGAAACGTCTGGATTCCATATCGCCCATGCATCGGTCGCGCAACGTGAGTTTCAAACGACCAAAAATTGATACACGTCCAATGCAGAGGTCTACGACCCCGAATCGATGAATAAACCTCGTCGGGGAGTCAATTAATAAAAATGATGTAACTTGTTGCGTTTCGCGTCGTTTCGTGCAGTTGATTGGCCACGGTATGACGAGGTTGTGCGGTGTTGGATGTCGGATGGGATCGATAAACGCGCGTAACTGCGAGCTTCCCTATGGTCTACATGGCACGATCGTTAATTATACCTTCACCCGATTGTCCTTGAACGATAAGCCACCATAATAACGATATGTTAACCGCTAATTGCCACCAGAGGCCGCACGCCGGTCCCTCGTAATATTTTCCTACTGCCCGGGAATAATCTTAATCTTTCGATCGATGATTGTATGCACCGAACGCAAATCAAGCACGGATCTAAAACGATAATTAACGCGCAATGTAAAAAAAAAAAACAAATGTATGCGTAAGCGCAAATCATTTTTCCGGAATGCGAGTATACACTTTTTACGCTCGATACAAGTATAATCGGGCGTTAGGCTCGGTCGTCGATACACGTATAATCCAGGCGTTAGGCTCGATCGTCGATAAACGCCTAATTATCGGCGTCTATTGCTTTCATTGCGATCATCGCGATTAGCGTTATCGCGCGCTCCGTTTTTATTAACAGTTCTCCAGGAACCACGTATTATTATACCTCGAAGCTACACCCCGCTCCGAAATTGCTTTCTCCGAGATTAAAAGATTATTTCGGAAATATGTACTCGGGATTACTCGCGTCGCTAATTAGCGCTGCTATATCATCCGTATTATTACCTAACGAGATTATTATTCAGATTACGATGATACATACCTTTTCGAAATGGATTGTCCCACCGTGAATTTCGACCTTTGCGAATAATAGTCGCGATCGTCGTCAAAGTCTATGTTGAAATCGGTGGATTTTATTACGAATACCGTAACGACAATGGCCTTTCGCGATACGCAGATTTATTTTCGCCCAAAGGGAAACATGGGCGATGCAAACGAGAAGCGGAGTTTCGCGTATCATCGAGGTACGGGGATGATTGGAGTTGTTTGTACCGGATTTCAATTTTCACCTTCCTCGTTCCGCGTAACGCCACTCCAATTCGAACGCGTTGTCCTAATCAGCGACGATTTCCTGTGTTTTCGAACGATAATCGATTTATATTCGTTAGGTCCGCGCGAAATACCGCCCTCCGCGGTTTAATCATCGCCGTACGATTAAAGTTGTCACGCAATCGATCGCGTAACTCTGGAATAGGAGAAACGGATTGTACTTCAATTTTTATTAGGTGGATGACGATTGATACTATTTTTTTTTGTACGGCATACCAGTTTTTTCACTAAACGTTCAGCTCGAGTGACAAAACGCTGACGCCGCGTTCGGAAAAGCCCTTTCCGATTCGATCGATAACGTATTTTTCAGTAAAAGCTTGGCCAGCTCGTGTCGATGAATGTTGTATTCTCCCCCGCGTCGCTATTTTTATTTCGTGCCAAAAACCATGCCAACTGATTCCCCGCGCTTAAAACCAAAAACGGAAGCCCGTCTAATTCAATTTTCATCGAAGCGATCGTTTCGAAATGAAATCGTTGGAAGGATAAACGTCGGTTCGCCGACAGGAAGCGTTCGCTGGATACCTTTATGTTTTTCTGCCACGATTTCCGGCATAAACCGACGGTGTATACGGCCCTGAAGAAGGAGCAACGGGCGGTACGCGTCTGTGGTGGTAGAACACCGAGAGAGGCGCGACCAGTCTTGCCCCGTGTGTGCGTGAGCGCGCGCCCGCGCGCACGGAGAATCCGCGTGTACGTAAGTGACTGCCATGTGACGCGAGTAGATCGTGCACGCTTCTGGTAGCGATGGGATCGATTCGCTATCGATGCCGCGGAGAAATGTATCGATTACGGCGCGAGTTAACCCTTTAATCGGGGTTAACTCGTCGATCGTCCTCGGACGTAGCGTTTCGTTGTTCCGCTTATCAACCACCTGGCACGGATGCGATACTCCGGGTCGCTTTGCACGGCAGCTCGTTCATCATTTCCATCGCGATATTACTCCACGTTCGAAAGCAACTGGAACACTTGGGAGAAGAAAATATTCGGGCTGCATGGAAACAGTAAAAAATCCTATCTAGGGCAAAAGTATGCAAACGTTGGCACCGCGACAGGGAATTCCAGTCCCTCGGCGGGGAGGGAGAGCATTAAATTGGGAAACGCCGCGCTGCTCGTCATCGCTCCCATCGCTAGATCCTCCCGGAGTACTCCGTACGGATCTCCCGGCGAAGTTTGGTGGGGAAGTTCGAGCGGGGCGGAGGAGGGAGGTGGGATGGAGAGGGGGGGGGGGTTGCGGTGAGGGGAAAGGGGGATGGCGCGCAGGGAGGAGCAGAACGGCGGGGCATTTCGTGGAATGTCCCGCCGTCTCGGGCGAACAACAGTCCGGCTCCTCCGGAACTCCGACCGTGCACGGGCTCGGGTTCTTCTGGCCTGACTGGTTGGTTGGCTGGTCGGATGGTTGGTGGGTTGGTTGGATGGTCGGATGGATGGTTGGTTGGTTGGTTGGTTGGTTGGTCGGCCGGTCGGTTGGTTGCTCGTTTGCCCGACTTGTGCTCCGCGCGGCCTGGCTTACGTCGGCTCGACAGTCAACGGTCGAGGCCTTTCCTCGTTCCCTCCCCGCTTCGCCGTACTATCTCGTCCAGCTTTTCTCTCTCTGACCTCTCTCGCTCTCCTCCGTTGTTCCTTTTTCCTCGTTCCTTCGGCTCCGTTCGTTCCGTTCGCAGTGGATCGGATAGAAAGTACCGTCGCGCGCTACGGGTTCATAATTTCGATGATCGAGCGCGCCTCGACGTAACGACTTTGTCGCATTTACGAATTTATTCTTCCGGACGGACAACGGGTTCTTTTTTTGCGCAGTCGTTTTACGTTTCCCGTGGGACTGAAGCGAGAAACTTTGTTGTTTTGGTATTTAAAATCGTTAATGGCGAGAGCCCGTGATATTTGGGTCAACGCTTCTAAAATAATCTTCTATACTCTTTTAACGGCCCCGGTAAACCTTCCGAGCTTCGCGGTCCACCTCATTTTTCTCATGCGATTATTTATAGCTTCCGATTCTTAAAAAAAAATCCGAGGAATGCGATGAAGCGGATTCGTACGGATTTATAAATACTTCCCTGTTAAATCTAATAGAACAAAGAAAAAAAAAAGGAAAGATACGCCCTCGACGGCACCGAATAGTATTTTCCGAAGCATCCCGAGAGCGTGACCAGCAAAAGTTATAGCGCTGGTGTTCCAATGTCCACGAAAGCGCGAATAGAATGGAAATATCCGCGGAATTCCCGCTTTCCCGGGAATGTTCTTATTAAGAGTTCGCGCCCGACGTGGTGTCTGGACTCGACGGGCATGGGCGCCCACAATAAGGGGCAAGAACGGTCAATTGCCACCGCCAACGATCCCCTCGCTTAATGCGATTCGCAAAAATGCGTAACGCTGCCGAATCGAATCAACTACCGATCGAATTATGTTTCAATGGTTCGATCGTTGGTTATTTTCGACGGAATTGCCAGATTTCAACTTTGCTCCATCCTCCGCGCCGCCCTGCCGCGATTACTATAATCGAATCTATCGCTCACGAATTATTTCTTACCGAATCGACGATAGATACCCCCACCCAAACTTCTCCTCCACCTCCAATGCGGAGAAGAAAAATGTCTCGCGGGCGCCTATGAGTCGACGGGCTGTTACTCGTCCGCAAAGATAAGCCGAGTTTCCACACACACGCTCGCGCACACTTAGCTTACGTAACCCTGCGTCTCTTCGAAACTCCGGCTATTGCCGGTGCTACCGTTTACCCGTTACGTCGACGCTTAGGCGAAATCTCGCACAAAACGTCCACCTATCCCGCGTCGATCACCGACACTGGGGTGGGGAGGGGACCTTGAAGAAAGAGTGGAAGGTGCAGGTGAAACGGATCCTCTCTCGTACAACACGCTCGGCACACCTGTCGCCGGCACTTCGGCATCCTCCTCAGGGAATTCCTCGCCGGTTCTGGGAAGAAATCGAGCCAGCGGCGGTGCAATCCTCGAGTTTTGAAGATACTCGCTTACGGCGCGGGTCTCGCGTACCTGCCTACGTACCTGACGACGTTGCGACGGTAATATTGCACCGTCACGTTGCGTCAAAGTACGCTTTGACGGCGATCGAATACGCGGGAATCCGAGCCAGAAAACGAAGGCTGGTGTCGTGAGCTGCCAGTACGAGAAATTGGGCCGTGTTTACAGTTTATGTTTCTCGCCAGCCGATAAACATTTTCGCTGATTTCGCGGAAACTCGGAGACGTTTATCGTTTCCGTTCGAATGATTTAATTTTCGTCGCATTAATACCCGAAAACTCTGTTATACCTTCGATTCCGAGTGAAAGGGAAAATTTCTTTGCCCGCGCAAACTCTAAGAAAACTGGTTCGCCAAACGGTGATCGCGCTCAAGAGGTTTTCCCTTTCTCAGCACGTTTCACGGGCCTCCATGCTTTTTGATTATGCAGCCGGTGAATCACGCCTCCTGCATTTTTTCTCCTTTCCAATTCGAGTGCCCACGCAACCGAATATTTTGTTCGTTCATGCCATCGATGACTCACGCGACAAGCACACGCGCGCACACCCTCGCCGTGCGAATCCCGCACACTTGTTGAATTCGCAAGAACTCACGCTACGATACGCCGTATTGCGCGCGAATCTCACGCCTCTGCAATGGCGAGACTTTCAGAAAAATCGTTAATCGAAGATAATAATTTACCGCGAACGTTGACACTGGAAGCGATTCGCGGGGAGACGCCGATCGATTTTCATCGAATTTCGCAACTCTATCGAATGGGACTCGAGGCACGATGGGGAATCGCGAAGAAATTGGCGCGCTGAAAAAATGTTGGCACGCGTCGTTGAATTTATTTGACAAACCCGACGCGGTACGCGCATCGGCACTAAATTCTCATCTTTAACGCACGATTACCGTTTTGCGGGTAAATCACCGACCGTAAAGAATCTTGAATGAAAGTCGACGCGAATCGCCGATACGCGAATAAAATTATTCCGACTCCCACGGAGTCCGAGAAACGGAGATTGTTGGCTGCGCAGCCACGCAGGAAGATTCACCACGAAACCCACGAGCATTCGTCACGCAGATGCGTTATCGCGTTGCGAAACTGCGTTGGGAAACGAAGACAGAAATACGCTTACGAAAGTTAGAGAAAGAGATATCCCGACGACGTGTTTGCGCGCAGTTCCATTCCTTAGCCTCGATTAGCTTCTGCGGCTCAATTAGCCGCTCGCGGGCAAGAAGATTTAACGTTGGAAGAAATTTCGAGGGCAACGAAACACTCGGGGACGCAGAATCGATAGGTATCGCGCTGATTTATTATTGTACGCCCGACGCCACGGTCGTTGATCGTCGCTCGCATAACAATTTAGTAATGTGTAACGCGTAATTGTTATCCGACGGCGAGATACGTAACGCGAAGCACGTATCGATAAAAGTAAGCGTTGAATTTTATGTCGATACGAAGAACAGAGATTCCCCCCGAATATCGATTCGCGCGATTTCGCGATAACTCTTGAAAAAACGCGGAACGAATACCAAAAAGAAGAAAAACAAAAGAATCACACCCGTGTGCCACGATATGTATAAGTATACGTATACGTATGCGTATACGCCGATAAGCGTTGTCGCTTGGAAACTCCAAAGATATCGGCGGCTGTTTGTTCTCCCTCGGCTATCTGTCATTATCTCTACCCGCACCTCGAATTCAGTTTTCTCTCCCTGTTTACCGTGCCGGCATCCATGACACGCAATTCCCTCGCAACTCCCAGGGTCGGGAGTCGTCGTCGAGTCATTAGCGATCCGGAGTGACGCAAATCGGCGCTTGCCACTGTTTTTTGTTGTTCTGTTTTTCTTGGAACCACGAGTGTATCTCGATAACCGTGGATTAAATCGCTCCAACTGTCAGATATGATTTAACGAACGGGGCTCGCCGATGTCAATTTGGCCTGCTTCGAGATAAGAGGAAGATCAAACTTGGAGTGGAGGAGATGACGATTTATCGCGTACCGCTTCCAAACGTAATTCCGATTTCGATGATGATTCCGTGAAGTAGCGAATCAATTTTGATGGAAGTTTACGTTAGTCCTGTCGAAAAATAATTTTAAACGAATCTAATTACGCGAGTCAAAGATCGACGCAATCAGATTCATCTCTCGTATCTATTTTATGCAGAAAGAAACAACTCGCCATCGAGGAACTTACGAAGCATTAAGCATCGTTGCGCAAATTGAAGTGCCCGAGCTAAAAATAATTCTCGGAGTTTTTTTTTTTTCTCTATGAAAGGTTTGCGCGGAAAAGTGTGTGAGCTTTCAGAAAATTCCCGTTATCCTTGGAACGGAACGCACTTCGATTCGCCAGTAGTTTTAACGGCTAATCACTTTTGTATCTAATTGGCGATATTGGCGTTAATAATGAATTGTAAATGGTAGTTCTCTGTCGTACAGTTCGCGTCATTGGCACAAGGCGAGAGAACCTATCGCGGTGGTTTGCACTAATTGTCACGAAATGACAACGCGACGAAGAAATCGCCGTTTCGATTCCCTTTGCACCAATTCGGTTCCGTCGATTGCACCAGCGGCGTTGCGTGCATATTTTCTCATTTTCCCCCCTCCAATACTCCCGCTTCTGCACTTTCCATTGGTCGCGCGTCGTTCCGCGATAGTACACTTGGACTTGATTGCTCGAGCTTGGTATTGGATGAAGCGCATCTACGATGTGTCTGCAATTAAGTGCGAATTAATTATTTACGGTTCGTACGTAGTTGGAAAATGCGAAGAAAACTTTGCCAGGTTCGGTATAGTTGGAAAGTCAAGAACTCTTCGCGAAAAGCGTTTTGAAATGGAGAATCCCTAAGAACGAGCTATCCGAAAAAGAGATTATTCGTCTTCCTCGCTATTTTTATTCGTGGCATTTCCATCTTACTTTTAATAAATCGGTCATTTCCATTGTTTTACGAGTGCCATAAGATTATAAATTTCGACGCGATAAAAACGTCTATTTGGCGTTGCCCCCAAGTCGATGCTGCCAGAACGATATTTCCCGGAGCTAACAGAAACGTATGCGCGTCCGTTAACTGCAGCTCGTTCGAAGCTCCAACAAATGCACCGCGGTCAATGCATTCTCGCATTTTTGGAACGCTCCGGGAATTCGTTACGGAGTTGAATTTCTATCCACCCTGTAAAAATACGACTTTCCTATCGCAATTGTATGCAGATTCGGATCAATTTCATTACGCATTGTATTATACCATTGTTATGGAATAATAATAACGAGCCAAATCGACTAATCGCCATATTCCGCCTACGTCCTCGATTCTCGCAAACGGAACTTTCGCGGTAATCCCCATATTTCATTCCCGCCAACGGAACCCAAATTATCATAGAAGCAGCAGTAATTCACGTGCGTCCCGCGTAGAGTCACTTATTTGCGCGTATACGTTTGGCTCCGCGTCTCTTGCGCGCATACACGTGAGTGACGCGCGCGCAAGAATCGCATATATGCAAATGTGCATTGAACGCGCGTGTGTTAATGGCGGTAGAACCCGGCATGCATCACCCGTCGGCCGGAGCGGCCTTTCCGCGACATTATCCTGCTGCACTCGTTGCTCTATCACGTGTACGAGTGCATCTTCTGCGGTTAAATGCGCTTCCTCTATTAAAGCACCGTTCACAGTCGGCGCGGAACTCGAATGAGAAGATTTCGCCCTGATACCGATTTATTCTGATTTATTTCGCCTCGTTCGGATCGAATGGTTCTGCGGGAAACTCGGTACGATAAATATGTTTAGCGCGTTGAAAAAATGACCGGAAAAGTTTCTCGAACGCGGTACAATCGAAATTGCGGGTAATTTATCGGAATCGCCGATATCGCGGTGACACATTGACCATTTTACAATTACCATTATTTTTACCGTGACAGCTCTCTCGTTGCCCTGCCACTGTATCGTTCCCCTATTCGCGGAATAATTACGCCCCGAAAATTGCGCTCTACGAACTGGAACAACAATAAATAATTATCGCATCGGTATTTCGAGCTCGATTTTCAGATGATATCCCGTGGCTCGTTATTTCCCGTTTCTCTTTTTACAGAGACAAAACCGACCACCGTTTATCGAACATTTCGGAGAGCGCTTCGCTCGTATGAAAAATATGAAAAACACACCGTCCAGATTTAACCGTAGATATTGTTACCGTTAAAAACACGATTGATCGGCCGTATTATATCGCGAGAGGCCTCCTAAGTACAAACAGGACGATTCAGTTATCGCTCGTCCCGTCGCTCGGCTATACGCGTTAAGCATGAATTAATCAAACCGAACGATCGATGTAGTTTTCATTTTATCGTGCAACCCCCCGATCGAGCGATTTCTAATCACTCGCTGGTAACGATCCCCGGTGCCAACTGTCGCTCGTCACTTGTCCAATTATCCTGTTAACGGGGACCCGGTGCAGAGTTCAACGGATTCCTCGGGAAAAAGAGGAGCGGTAAGAACGATGCCAGGACGAAAATAGGAGTCGTGGGATGTTACCTAAATATTTTATATACGACCCGGTATCTACATCGTGGCACATCTATAAAAGGAATCCCCCAGTTTTCTTACAGACGTCATACCTGTCTCGCTTTCTTCGACATTATCATAGTAGCGCTTTTCTTCGTATTCTTAGCACCGTTCACGCGTGCCACGTTCGTTCCGGATTGCGTCGATGTTTTTTATTTCTATTCCCCGATGAGTTCAAACACTGACGGGGATTAACTTCAATTTACGGGACGAGGGCAGAGTTCGTTTACAATTGGTCTGACCCGCCCGACTCTAACTTTAATTTGCGCGAATCAAACCGAATTTCCGAAACTCGGAATATTTTTGTATAACCTTCGATTTTGATAATGATAGAAATAGAACGCCCCTCCCTCCCTCTCTCTCTCGCCTTCTCTCTCTTTCTGCCTGTCTACTTCGTCCTCGAACGACCCTTCGCCACTTTACTACTCGTTCTCACCCTTAAGACCCGCAAAACCCCCAAGAGATCGGACTCTGATCCGTACTCCAAAGGCCGAACCGCCCCGATACCATCGACGTCCCCGTTTTTCCCGGCAATTTACGGCCCTTTTGTCTCAAGGATCTATCCGGGGATCCCGAAGGTAGGCCCGAGAACCTCCGTCGCCGAATAAGGAAGCCCGACGTTTTTCACGAATTTTATTTATTCCTTTTTTCTGCTCGCGATAGGGGCGGGTCGAGTGATTCCCGCGCACTTTGCGACGAGTTACGATCCAAGCTTTTTTGTCAACTCCGATTTTACCAGCGGCGTTTGATTTATCGTAGAAGGCACGGGACAGAGATGGAAGAAACGTTACGTACGAAGGAGTAAAAGAAGTTGAAAGGCATCGTAAAACAAGAATTATGCCAACGGCTTCCAATCATTTTCGTCAGATTTAGCATTTCCTGTCGTACTCGCTACAGTACGTACCGCGTGCCGTGATTGAACAATATATCGAGAATCGGGTTATCTTCGTTAATTGATAAGAGACTTGATAAAGCTGCCAGTAAGATATAACCTCACAAATTTTCTTTGTTCAATTTTGATTACGGTCGCGTGGATTTCTCCTTTTTAACGTTTCATTCTTTGGAATACCAAATGCAAGTTGTTATGTAAAAGAAAAAAAAAATACCGTGCAATTTACGGAAATCAAACAGATAGATCGGGATACCGATGGAAACTGGAAGCGTTCATCTAATTAATCGAAACAATATAATTGGATCGAGCGAAATCAGAAATTTATCTCAAAACACTAATTGTGCGTAATCAAAAATATTTCCCGATGATTTATCATTCTCGACCGCGGAAGTCTTATCGGAGATATAAAAGTTTGGCGATTAAATTTCCTTATGCCCGAACGAAATAGTTTTTGTTTACCTGCTCTTGCGCGTGTGTACCGTCTAAAAAAAGACACGAGCGATCGGGGTATAAAAGAAAACCTTATCTGCTCGTAACTTGTTAATACGCAATCTATCTTATCGCCTTATTTGCAAGCGTCTCCAACGAAATTGCGGCGACTCATTGTCGTCATCGACAAGCATCTCGCCGAGATTCGTCGCTCGATATTACAAGATAAAAGCCGTCGCGCACAGTTTTCAAATCGTAAATGTTCTGTCAAAATATAATTTTGAATGTTCTACCAATTCTCGCTTCTCGGACCAATGCGATGCTCGACGAAGTTTATTCTTAAGGGGTTCTCCTCCTGTGGATAAGTCCAAAAATTGATTTTTTGTATTCCATCTTCATTAGGTAGAACGCCTAAGGAATGTATTTCCAAAATTGCATGCTTCGATTTCAAAATTTTCCTCTAACGACATACAATTTTTAAACACAGTTTCATTGCGGGCCATATAAAACCGACAAACAATTTGCTAAAACCGTTAAAAAAATCCCATATACATATGATCAACAAGTAACCAAACAGACTCCAGAAAAGAATTATAGAGTTAGACGTATCGGAACGTGTAACAAAAATTCATGAAATCTGACCAATTATGGGCTTATCACAGGGCGTAGACCCCTCGATCATCACTCAGCAGAATTATTCTAAAATTACGATTTAAAAAAAGTCCACCGCACGCGCGTACCTCAAACTCGTCAAACTTCGCTCCATCTCCACGCGGCATCGCTGCTTCCCCAATTACGGGGTAATCGCGATGACCGTTTTCCCCTAGCAAATAAAATCAGTGCCTCAATAAAATCCTCAGATACGTCGGGGGTGGGTGGTGGGGCAATAACACCGTTCCATTAAAAAAAACACCAGGCCAATATCGAATTCAAAGCCGAGGCATTTTTTCGATTTCATCTGATCCCGAGCGCCCCTTTAAACGACGGCCCATGGTCGGAAGGATCTTGGCAGTAAATTATGCTATCGACCAGAAGAGGGACTCCTACCTCGTCTCGTCCTTCTCCTTCTCCAACCCCCTCTCACTCTCCTCCACCTCATCCCCTCCCAGCCCTCCGGCTCCATTCTCGGCATGAGACACAACCAAACCTTCCCCCAACCCCCTTCTCTCCTTCTTCGTCATCCTTCTCATCCGTTACCTGCTCCGAACTTTCGTTTCTTGGGACCGCGATGCGGGTCGTTCGCTTCGCAGATGCCACGCTCCGAAGGGAAGACAAAGACCTTTAAGGCGGTTTTACAGCTGCGCCCCTCCGCGCCGCGCGGTATCCCGGGAAAATCTGGAAATTTTTTCCGGGAACTACCCGCCTCGTAGACTCGTCAGAGACGAACGGGGCTCTTTTGTCGGCGAAGACCTTTTCGCCGTACGGTGGAGAATGTCGGGATTAGAGGATCCGCGAAGGTAATGACGGAGGTGTCTTCTCGTTAGCGATCCCGATTGGGACGTTTTTCGCGGTAATCGCGTTTGAAATTCACTTCTCTCATTGCGCTTTTATTTTCAGCCACCTGCCGCGCGCACTGTCAGTATTTTTTCTTCTCTACCTCGTTTAACCGATGATCGTATCCCCGTAACGTTGTACCAAAATAAAAGGGGAACCTTTCCCCGGCAATAAGAATAAAATCCATCCCGGCGTTATACGAGGGCGTAAACCAGCCCTAAAACGCAATTTCCCGACAGACTGTATTATCGTCGCTCGGCTGCTGCGCGTAGGACGGGGAACGAACGAAGAATGGAAGAAACGACGGGACGGAAAAGGTTACGGAGGACCAAGATGGCCGTGCCAAGGATACGCGTGTTCGCGGAAGAAGGAATGATCCTAAATCACCGGCAGCTCGTAAATATATCGGGAAAAGAATACGGGCATCGTGGCAGCCGCCAAAAAGGTTATTTACCCTCCGCGCTCTAGACGCGCTATTGATTTCGTGGCCGATCAAAACCCCCTCCCCTCCCTCCCCGCGCAACGATACGCTTGTAACGATAATTACGGGTGTCACGTGACGAGGTTTTCAGAACGTACAAAAAGGTTTCGTTACCTTTAATGAGCGTTTGTACGGCGCAGGTATCCGCCACTGCCCATCGATTGGCGCTTAAAATTAGAGCTCTTCGGATATTCACCCTTTCCGCTGTTCTTAATTTCCATTGGGTACTATTTTTGTTATCGTATTTATTTTTTTTCTCTTTTTTTTCGAGCAACGAATATCGCGACGAACGAAGAGGCTATATTTACGTGATCAAGCGTAATTGCGTTTCGTGGGTTCGTTGAATTCTCGCTTCTTCTATTTATCGTTTATTTTTATCCTCAGTTGTGCCGTTTATTATCCGGTGGAGAGATAAGTGAATTTAATGGAATTTATAGGTTTGCTAGGATACGGCGGACTCGCGATGAAAATAAGACAAGAGAAAGAATTGAATAACGTTATGCTTCACTGAAAACAGGTTGAACAAGCAAACCAAGAGATAAAATATTACGTCGAAAATAGTTGAGCGGTATGGAGCGTCGAGTTGGAGCGACGTCCACCGAATTTATTCAGAGTTTTTACCAAACAATAACAGCGAATTCTTCGCACCGAATCCTTAAATAATGGATCAACCAGAAAGTTCGTAGCTTCTTGAGTTTTCCCACAAAAATGTTTACTCTCGCAAGATCGATAAGACAAACCTCGGGGAGTAATTTTTTTCCCCGGAAAGATAATCCATAATTAACTTCTTTTCGAGTGCATTTCGTTACTCGCGTTTCTGCGACGATAACCGGTTGTAATCGAAAAAAGCGCTAAACCGGATGCGATAACCGATATCAAATCGCCGCCTTCTTCTCTATCGTGGAGTGTAGGTGGAATTGCTTCTCATTCGTTCGCTCCTCCGCGAACGGATATTGCGTGAATTAATACATAATGCATATGCACGTGATTAATTCCACGCTTATTGGATCGATAAGTTACTCAAGAGTTACGGTAATTCACGATTGACGACCCGACCGGGGTGTAATCTTCTTTCCTGGAAGTACGCGGTAGCGTTCGCTTACTTAGCTTCGCGCCAGGTCTATGATATAGCGTTGCGAATTACGTTTCCGAAATAGCTGACCAAAGAAATTTCGAAAGCCGGATTGCAGTCGACCTCGTCCGTCCGCCCAATTCGCAGCGAGAGCGATTTTCGGCTGATTTGTTTATTTGCGTTTGCGCAAAAATCCTGGGATTCTCCCACCGACGAAGATTCTCCAAACGGGAAGCAAGAAGTAATTGCGGGGTGGGGAGGATTCAAAATACGTCGCGCGATCAAAGTAAATTCCTCCCCGTTCCTGTCCTGCGCGCATTTCTCTCCTCGCAAGGATTAAACTCCTCGAGGAGGGGTAAAACCTTAAAGGAGTTCTCGGAAAGCCCGGTAAAGGCGTACGACCGAGCTTAGAAAGCAACAGGTCCTTCTCTCGCAATCCTCTCGTGGTTGCAGGAGCAGGTTACACGATCCTGTCAGTGCACGGTGAACCTGATCTCCCTTTGGTTGAAGCGAGACGGAGGGCGTGCGCGAGGGAGAGAGAAAGAATGTAGTGTTTGCGTGTACGCCGAGCACATTTGTGTTTGTGCAAAAGACAGAGAGGGACAAGCGTGGCAAGCGTGAGTCGGTGGAAGGATCGCTGGGGAAGGAGTGCTCGAGACGAGAAAAGGAAAAGGAAAGAAGGAAGGTGGTGGGGGCAGGGACAGCGATGCAGGGAGGGGGATGATAAAAGGGGCCGAGAGAATAATAATAAAGAGACAAGGAGGCAAGATAATGTACGGCGCCGTGCTGGCGTCCATTCATGCTTTTTACTCGTTAGGCGGTTAGACCTCGCGAACCGGCCAACCTCGTCTCTCACCTTGCCTCACCTGCCTCTCCTCCCTATCTATCTCTCCCTCTCTTTCCTCCTTTCTTCCTCTTTTTCCCTTTCTCCTTCCTCCTCACCGGGTCTCATCCGATCTACCAGCCGCATCTTGGCTCGTATCACGGTACGGAATCAATTTTTAGGCGAACGGGAACTGGATCTGTCGATCGTTTTGAAAATTCTGGATCAATGACGTTTGCCTCCCTCGCCTCGTTCGAACCTAACGCGCGAGCACTAGGAAGCCGTCGTTCCTTCGAGGACGCAGTTGCAGGAACAGGCGCGCATCCTTCGCGCTCGTGAGTTACGAGAGGCAGTTGATGACTTAACTCTAACGAGTTTTCATCGAAGGGATTATTGCGGAGCGACGCCGTCGGGCAAACGTGGCGATACATTATGCTTAACCCCCTCAGTCTTGATTTTTTGTGTTTCGTAACGTATTTTTGTTGTTAATTCTCCTGTTTATTATATTAAATGGACACGAAAGAAATGTTTTTTTTTGTATACATATGTGTATCTTTTTTTATATAACACAAATGTTGCGCACTATGTGCCTACACTGACAAAACTCAGCGGAATAATATGCGATGTACAAAAGATCCCACGCAGCATGAGATACATTTTTTGTTTTCAATTTCCGCTGTTTTTGAGGTGGTTCTTCCTCGAAAGGGTTTGGAAGAAAAGTATTCCAAGGATCGAGGGGGTTATGCGCGCAAATTAAACGAAGAAAAAGATGAACAAACGAGACACAGGTTGTACAAAGACTTTCGAACGAACGGATGCCCATTCTTAAAACATCGTTCCTCCTTTTATCGGCCCCCGATCCCCTTAAGTACCCGCCTTAAAAAAAAAATAAACAACTCCCCGATTCCATTAGCCGACAACGACGTACGCTCGTACACATACGCGCCGAGGGTACCCTACGACAAAAAACCGCGGCCAGAGATGATCGGATAACAGCGATATCGAATCGAAACGGCAGCACGAACGGAAACTAAGAACGAAACGGATGATCCCGACGAGGAAGATGAAGCAAAAAAAAACAACAACCAGCCACAAGGGAGGTAGCTTGCGCGCGCTAGAGAGCGAGAGCGAGAGAGAGAGAGAAGAGAGCGAGTAGTTCAGAGAGGCTGTGTCAATGTGTCAGAGAGACAGTCTCCGTGCCGGGGTTGCCTTTTATGTCCACGTAACGTGGGGCCCTGAGGGACTCCCGGAGAGAAAGAAGTGGGGCCCGATGCAGCCCTCTCTCCCCCCACCCCTCGTCCCACAGCTAACCGCCGACGATTCCGTCACCCTCCCTTTCTCCCACTGGACCTCCTGGGACCGCGAGAGGCATGACATTTGGGCCTCGTCCACGTGCCTCGACGTTCACCGAAACGACGCGACTGGACGTTATTCCGTCCATCCCCCGAATCGCTATTGCAATGAGTTAGTATCCACCGCGACGTGTCGTCGCTCGCGTTCCTTCCGCAAACTAGTCCGAGCTACGCTCTCGGCGATTTCTTTGTACGCGGTACAAAAGCGTACCTCCCCACCCTCACGAACGCGATCTTATTCCATCGTCAACTTATTCCACCGAAAGCAGCATTATCAGCGCGTATGGACGAACTGGATCCGCGCACCATCGGAATACCAAGGAGTTTCTTGGTGGGCAACCGAGGGATGCCAGCGGCGTAAGAACGCTTGAATGGAGCCACGGGTAGAACCAGTATTCCGATCCGCGTCGTTCAGGATCCCGCAGAAGGGGCACCCGCTTCGAGGAAGCAGTCGCCGATTGGAAATCGTGCCTCGCCGGTCCGTTGAATGGAGGAGACCTCTCCTCTCTCTCCTCTCTTCCGTCCCCTCTCCCTCTTTGACTCCTCCCCCCCTCTCCCGTGATCCTTGTCCCATCCTTGTTCCCTTTCGTCTTTTCACCCAGTTCGTCGTTCTCTTCACAACTTTTGCCGAACGCGTGCGATTGATGCCGCGGTCCCGTGCCTCCCCCCTCCTTTTTTCTCATTTAATTGATTGGGGCCTGGAAGGGATACTGACTGTTTTTCTCAAAAGGAGGCGTAGCTCCGCGGTGGTGGTTTTTGATATCCGAGGATTTTTGAGCGAGTTCACGCTGTGGCGCGAGTCACGTCGATCAGGTTGTTTTATGAATTCTCGTTACGTCCTCTAGTAACTTGACGTTCTAAATAACTCGAGTTAAGGGGGGTTTCTGGGTAGTTGGGTCGAAAATGACATGTTTTTTACAAATTTTATTCTCGGGAGTTATTGGACGGATCAACATTGGGATCGGTTCTTTATATTTCTTGTTTCTTCCTGTACACGTGTGATTTTTTTAAGCGGTCAAATAAAACGCAAAGATGATAATTGAACTTCGAAGTGTGTATCGTACAAAAATCACGGAAACTCTGCGTTGACGGAAAATTGGATACACTTTGACTGAAACGAAAAAACAAAGCAAGATTCTTATCAAGATTTTCGCCACTGCGCGTAACCACTATATTTAAAAGAATTTTGTTTTTGTTCTTACGTCATTCTTATTGTTCAAGATATGTGTTTTTAAATGAAAAAAGATTTAAAACAATTAAGGCATTCTGCGGGCAAAGGGCCTATACGCTAAATGGCGGTTTTGAGAAAAAAGCGAATGAAAGTTTTCAATACTTTTATTGTACAGTGTTTTGACTTTAAATATCTTTCACGAATGTAGTAATATAGTAAAAACCATAATAAAGTATTTTATTCTTGGATTTATGCGATACATAGATTTTTCAAGATTATTCACATAAGAATATACGAGCACTTCATGTGCCCTTCTTTCAAAGAACTAAATTTTCTTAACGGTAAAATATTAAAAAGCGTATAAAAACATTTATTTCCGAAAATGAACGACGCAAAGTTATATAAAAATACAATATCGTAATAAGATAGTCATCAAATTAAAAAAATAGATAAATAACAAATTTTTATAAAAAGAAAAACAAAATGTTGCCGTCGGTTCATTTAAAACAATCTCCGAAAAAAGGGCCTATCGCCCAATGGAGCCCTTTACTCGGAGAATGCCTCAATTGGTCGATTAGTTCACTTACAATCCACTATACTTTATGAATAGATTTTCAGCACACGGCATAGTTTGGTCTCGAAGAATCTCTCGAGCCAGAACTGGAATCTTTTCTAAACGTCGGATTACTAATTTCCCACTTTTTAATACCACCTTCTCCCCTGTGAAATTATGCGCGGCTGAAAATGTCGAGCTTTCTAATTATATTAAAATTCCACCCTAAGAGGTTCGATAAAAAGGACATGAAGGGCGAGTCCATTCGCGAGGATCGGGCACAAAGCACCGCCGTGCGCCAGTTCGTCTCAGAACGGCGATATCGTGCTTTCGTCGACGATGAAGAACAATCGGTTTCGTGGAAGAGCCCCGGGATCGCACGATTTTGCCTCCATGAATTACCGAACGGGATTCCAGAGCGATTCTTGACGCGCGGGGAATATCTTCTTTCTTTCCCGATTCGGGGCGAGCGCCCGATTTTGTCCCGATTCCGCTCCTTTACCGATCGCCTTTACACGGATTCCATCTACCAGTCCTCCCGGCATTCCGGTGATTTCGTTGCCGGCCAGTTTTCAACGTAGGGGATTCGTTTCCAGGAGGTCCGCAAATCGGGATCAGGATTTACAGGAAGAGAGCGCGGTACACCTCTTTTGTCGGCTCTCGACCGTTTAGCCGTTTCTCCCCGTGGCGCAAAACTCTACTCAGAATCCCATAATTTTCTGACGAACTCGCGCCGAAGTAACGATGGAAATGAGTTTCGACGTACCGCGGGTAAAAGAAGTATCGAGCGTCAGGCCGTAGCGAGGAATCCGTAATCGGCGTGTCTTCCACGAATTAATCTCAAAATTCACTTCTCCCGATTTCTTGCCGCGACAACGATCGGCCGTGTTAAACAAATCTCAATCGTGTACGCCGACAGATTCCCCCACCCTCCCCCCCCCCTCCCGCCCCGCTTCGATTACACCCTTCTTTCGTGGAAACGCGCCGACCGAGGGGTTAATTACGATTTCATCCGAGCCCCCATCGGCGAGTGGTCAATGATCAACCTTATACGGTTTCCAGCGGCATTCCAGTGGTTTCGTGCCGAGTCCGGAGCAATTTCCACCATTGAGATTCGTTCCAGGAGCTCCGCGAATCGGGAACATCGATGGGATCTGCGATTGTTCAGGGTGGAGAAGGTCTCAGCCAGGATTCACCGACGGTTCGACCACTCCATCGTCGTTTGCACGAACGTTTAAGTGCTTCCTCCGAAAGACCGAGTCGAGTCCTGCCGCTCCTCGGCTACTGGAAATCGTTCCGCAAATAGAGGACGTGTTTTGTGTGCTCGCTAGAGTGTACTCGAGTTTCATGAATCGTGGGAGACTCCATTTCAAATGAAATGTCACGCTGAATAGAACCTGGATAACCTCGCCTTGCCACGTGTTCTTCCATTTCTTCGCGTTTCCCTATTAATCGCAAGATGTACTCGTAATTTGGCGATATTAATATTGATACGATTACCGCGGCGTCTGTTAATATTAATATAAAATTATTATTATTATACCGTTACGAGATATTGAGCGTATTAAAAATATTACTGTCGCCAGACGATATAATCTCGCGTTAAACGGTACGCGCGAAATATTTCAGAACGCCGTTCGACCGATATTACCGTGGGCGTGGAGATCTTTGCAAAATGTAAACGTTGCGCGAGTGTCCTTTCTCGAATGATCAAACATACACGCGATTCGCACAGCGCCTCCTTTCTTCCCCGACTTACGTCGGTCGTTTGGAACGACTCGAGTGTTTCCCGCGAAATGCAGACGGGACGCATAGTCTACTAGGAATCGTATCCGCAAATAGAGGACGTGTTTTGTGTACTTAGCTAAAAGTATCCGCGCTCACAGCGCTGTGGGAGCCACCGAGTGGCTTTTACCATTTAACGAAACGTATTGTAGGCTGCGCTAAGTCAACGGGCTAGGGTAAGCTAGAGCCTGGATAATCGTTAACGTCATCGCGACAGGTGATTGATATTCTTTGGCGAAAAAAAAAGAGAAGAGGAAAAGGATTGGCGCTACGTTATTTCAATATTTATACGAGTTTCTCGAGGGGAGGCGCTCGTTGAACCGACGGGGTTATTAATTCAAGGGCCTCGAGTCGGAGGTGATTAACTGAAAAAAATGGAATATAATTTAGCCAGATACCTCGTTCGACTCTACGAAGTCTGGACGGGTCTATGTATATTCTCTCATCGAATACAGCGACATCTTTGTCCTCGCGCGCGAATAGACGCGAAAGATGTATTTTCGAGTGAAAACCGTGGCCTGACTTCGCGACAAAGCAAATCTCGACTTTCCTTCGCGTTCGCTCGGACGATCACGGGAATTTATGCATCGTGATTCGCCGGTTCTTAGAAACGGCACCGCGTTGGTCATAGGTCTCTTTAGTGACATAGTCCGCTCAGGAATGCCGTTAATTCCCGAAGCGAGATCGCACGAAGGTCGTCGCGCTACCGTTTCCTTCCTGCACGAGCATTACGATTAGGAATGGCGGGTGTCGTTGGAGCGTTACACCCACGCTCTTGGTATCGACCCGTTAACTATTCATTTATTCGAACGTAACCGTTTACCGTTTGCAAATGCAAAGCGCGCGTTTCGAAAAAAAAGAAACAGAGCCGAACGCGTGCATTGGAATATCTTTGTTCGTTTCCCCGAGAAGCGCAACTTCTTTTACGATGCTACTCGCGCCAAATTATTTTCCGCGCAAAATCGCGCCGTTTTACGTACGTACCGGCAAAAATCTGGCTCGACGGGAATCGTACCCCTCGCGCGCAAAATTCGTCGTCATCCTCGAAACGAAAAGACCGGTTCCAAGAATCGCCCGGCGAATTCGGTTGAGCGGGAGGGGAGGGCCGCGTAAAAAAAAATGGGCCAACGCTCCAAATTTGTAAGTCCCGCTTCCGGGCGGTCGTGCGGGGCCGCTCCCAAAATAAGGCTCGTGAGAATCAGGGAATTCCACTCCCACGTCCGCTAGGTGCTGAGATATCGCGTTGGTAGGGGATGGCACGCTGCCAGCCTGACGTCAAAATTGCGAGGAGCGTGCCTCTTCTTTCGTTATCTTGCCCTTATTCCGCTTTTAGTTTCGACGGGATTTTCTCCGGACTTTATTCTAAGCGCGTTTCCTGTCTGCCACTGCATCGCGGCCAATTATTTCCGGAGTGTTTCGTTTCGAACTCTTGGGACGATAAATATATATCCGTTTATTAGAATTATCGTATTCCTGTCTCGAGTCGACCTCGTTCCCTACGCATACAGCGAGTCCTCGACTTATGCCATTAATTCGGTCCAGCGTTTCCGTGCAAGTTAAAAAACCGTAGGAGTCGAATACATATATATTTGCGTGTATAATATGTATATACACTTGAGTGCCAGTTAAAAAATAATTCTCCAGGAATGGAAACGTGTTCTACGCGACGAGACAAAAAATTTGAGACCCCTTTGACCTCTTTACTTCAATATTGAAGGGTGCTGGTAGGCATTTAAATTTTTCCACTAGAATAACATGTGGGTTTTTTATTATAATATAGATCTTGTTAAACAGAAAAAAATTCTCGAAAAATATTTTCTCTTGCCATATTTGTAGTTTGAACACTTACCTTATGACAAAAAATTATTATAATCGGTTAACTTAATAAAACATTGTTCATTTTTGTGGCATATGTACTCTCTAGCTCCAAAGTATGATCTACAGTTTATACAAAAATTAATTGAATATAAATCTGTTGATGCTGCAGTTTCTCAAATTACTTAAAAATAGTTTACTCAAATGACTGTAGCATCGATAGATTTATGTTCAATTAATTTTTTTATCCACTGTAGATCATGCTGTGGAACTTGAGAGACGGCAAGTATCATGAACCATGCTTCTACATAGGTCATAACAATGAACAATGTTTTATTAAGTTAACCGATTATAATAATTGTTTGTCACAATGTAAGTGCTCAAACTAAATAAATAAATATGGCAAGAGAAAATATTTTTCCAGAATTTCTTTCTATGTGAAAAATAAATCCATGTTATTCTAACCGAAAAATTCACACGTCTGCCGGCACCATTTAAGATTAAAATAAAGAGTGTAAAGAGGTCTCCAAATTCTTCTCCCGACGATTTGAACACGTTTCCGTTTCTGGAGAACATATTCTTTTTTAACTCGCAGTCTAATGTAGATATATACTACGTGTATACATATACTATATACACATAGTCTTTTGTTCACAACAAGTATTTATGTCTATACATACACACAACAACTGACAAGGTATAACGTTCCCACGTTTGTACCAATAAAGGTCCCGTTCTGGCAATCAAAAAACGAATTTCGTCAATTCGGAATTAGTTTTCTGATTCGCTCTTAAGAATCGGCGTAATTCGAGGATTCACTGTATTTCGAATGACACAGAAATTTTCGCGAACCGATGTTGGATAACGCAGATTCTTTTGGATTTCCAGAATCTTTTGAGCTTTCTCCGAACTTCTCCGATAATCCCGTAAACGCGAGATCGACGTTGCGACGCAATTTTCCCAACGTGAGCGCATCAAGAGAGGAGCGGTCTTTGAAGAGAAACTCCTTGAGCCGTCGAGCCCGCTAACGAGCATACGCGAAAAGAGTCTAAAATTCGCAAAAACATTTTGTCAAATAAAATCCGACGGATGTTACGCGTTAGAGTCATGGCATTGACAAGGAACGCGCGTCAATATCGAAATTTTTTTTCTTTTTCGTTATTTTCGGTGTCCCTCGGACGAATTTCGGATCACGTCTGCCCTCTCCTCCTGCGCGTCACGACAAAGAAAATGACAAATGGATACGAGTCGGCACTCCGACTCTGCAAATAATCGCGAACACGATGGAGCGACACGTTCCGAAAATAAGGAACGTTGGCGGCAGGGAATTCCGCTCCCACGTCCTCGGTTTCAGAATTGCACCAAAGGACCTGGCACGCTTTCAAGCTGACGTTAATCTTCTTTCGCCTCGCATTAACGGAGCACCAAAATATTTTTCTAGGCCTATTTTAAAGCGCGTCCTCTCTTCCGCCGCGGAAGTTCAGAATATCTGTCAATTTCGGAGAACAATGCAAACACCGAAACTGAGAAACGGCTCCTTTCGACGTCTCGACATCCGAGGTGTCACGTTTCGTTTAACTCTTTACGCCACAGGCAGGCGCGTGCAAATTACCCCTTTGTTGCACAGACTAATAACTCATTTAAATCCTTACTAACGACTATTAATGAAAAAGAGAAAAATACATTCTCCGGTGGTTAGCTCTACTAACTGCCGCACAGTGGGGTATTTGAGCAATCTGAGCGGACAAAAATATTTTAATACTGGTGTCGATTCCAAACCTATATTTAGACTAATCCACGGTATTGTGGTATTTGATGTACCTAAAAAAATGAATTTACAGTCTAGTTGGATGTGCTGTGGTGTCGAATTCAAAGTGTGTTTGAGCGTAAAATTCGATTACAACTAATCGTTAGCGCTATTCCTACCGTGACCGGGCAAATGACTGGTCTTTACAGCAACTTACATTTTTTAATATAGAATAAAAATAATAGCCAATTTGATAGTGAACAATGTAGTTTCTTTTATTTGGAAATAGATGACGTATTTTTTAGCATATAAGTTAAGTGACGGTGCAAGAACATTGTATGTTCACACGTGAGATATGTCGAGGCGCGTGAAGTGCAGCCTTTATGAAAATCAACGTGCAAGTTAGGGAAATTTTGTCAAAAACCGCGTTATAATGTTTGTGTATTGACACTTTTAGGCCCTAAACTTCGTAAAACCGCAGATTATCGCAACTATTTTTACCAGTAATCGTATGTACAAACTTCAAACGTTGTTTTAATCGTGAAATCAATGCCGGTTACTGCAGGATCTATAACTAATCGACTAAAGTTTGGGAAAAATTGCTGGAAAAAAGTTTGACAAGCTAATTATGAGTTAAATATGATACTTAACGCAACAAAAAACTGATAATGGTATACACCCTTACCTGCTTTATCAAAATACATAGCTTGAAATTTTCACTTTATCAAGAAAAAATAGTATTTGAACTACAAAATGTGCCTGCCCGAAAAACACGCAAAGTAATGATACCTACACAGAAATATATGTACCAGTTTCGACTGCTCGCACGACCGCTACGGCGGTAGGGGGAGTGTGGAAAGCATTTTTTGTATTTCATAGATAGCTGAACTATAAATAGCATTAACTTTTATCGACATGCTTACAATTTTTTTTTACTTTTGTCCGCCCAGATCGCTGAAATGCCCCACTGTGCGCCGTCCAATAAACTAAAGAAAATGGCGATCAACATAACTAACCACCATGCCGCAAATAGTTAACCAACTATCCCCGTACGCGTTTAAAATTTTAAATTTCAAGAGTTCCTCGAACGTAAGCGACTCTTAATGGAATGCAACCTTTCGATTTTCTTGACCGCAACGTCACGGTTCTTGTTCCTGATCGAAACCGATGGCCGTTGGATGCTTCGGACAGAATTATTCACGGTCGATTAATCGTTTATTATTCATAAGTTATTACGCGCCCCGTAGGAGGAAGTAGCGACGATGAAGAAGGTGAACTTTGCTGACGATTCGCTTCCTTTCTTCGTCTCCTTTCGATTCAGCAGGGCGTTCCGCTTTGCATTCGAAACGTATGAAAAGATCGATGTCTACGAACGGAAGTGGATTGTCCATTCGATCGATCACGACTGCGAATGCAATTCCATGGATCGCATACGAGAATGTCCTCGGACGTCGTCGAATCGGTGCTCTCGTTAAAGGGATCGTAACACCTTATCAAATTGCGCATAATAATGCAGCGTGTCCCCGATTTACGCTGATTCGGAGATGCGAATCTGAAAATCAATTCCAAACTGTGAAATACGGTTTTTGATTGTCAGAACGGGATCTTTGTCCGTACATATGTGGCAAAGTTATGTATTGTGAGGTGTTACGTTTATAGACATAAATACTTATTATAAACAAAAGAATATGTATACATTCGGCTCTTGATAATTTGACACTTGATAATTTGAATCTTTCAATAATTTGAAGTTTTTCCCCGCTCCCTTGAAAAATACTCGATAAATTGAAAGAAGTCAATATTTGGTCCCTTTGGTAATTTAAAATTGTACCGAGGGCGTCTTGCGCGCCAACGCTCTAAATTTGAAGTCAGGGCTCCCGAAATCTCTATAATTTGAAGTCCCCTATCATTTGTTTGTTTACCCCAACCTTTATCTCATTCAGTTTGCAGTTTACTTTCATACTGTATTGTATTCAAACCGTGTTTCTTGAAACTGTGAAACATCGTAAGCTCTAGAAGAAACAAGTGTATTTCAATTAACGTATATCAAATAAAGATGAATGTATAGATTCAGATGTACATATGTATGTACTTTCAATCAAATTCTCATGTATTTGAATTTTCTCCTCCCTACCTCTCGATTATTTGAACTCCTATTATTTTGAACTCTCGTTAATTTGAACATTTTTTCTGGTCCCTTCAGTTTCAAATGATCGAGAGTCGACTGTATATGTATATATTCGACTTACGCGGTTTTTCAACTTGCCCGGAAACACTGCAACGAATTAATCGCGTAAATCGAGGACTTATTATAATAATGATCATGATTTTTGTGGGTGTCGGTGAACGGGGGTTGATCTCGCGCGTACGTATACGTGTAACGTTAGTAGCTGATGTCATAAACGCAAAACGAATGGGGTCCTACACGCGCAAACACGTGTTTCATTTTTGTTATTCTTGATGGTTTCGTAGAATCGCATGCCGGGCTATCCTACGATTTTTTTTTCTTCTTTTTCAAACGCGTCACGGACCAACGAGGGGCCGCTCGTTTCCCGTGGGTGGATCGAGAGAACGTAATAAATCTTCTCGTCAGCGGCCCTAGATCCATAGATCCTCGTATCGATAAAACGGTAATTCCCAATGGCGGAACCCTGGTGAAAAATTATGTTATTAATTTTCATGCACTCCACTGCCTCGGACACTCGTCAATTATAATTGGAACGATAGAATATTTAAATGTTCAAGTATTACGTTTTAAAGATTATTAACATTATCCCCTCCACGACCGGTCAGATCACCATCTCTTAGATTTCGCCCAGAATTTTCAACATACAATGTTCTTGTACCGCCTCTTAACTTATATGCTAAAAAACAAGTCATCTATTTCCAAATAAAAGAAACTACATTTTTCACTATCACATTGCCTATTATTTTAATTCTATATTAAAAAATGTTGCTTTAAAGACCAGTCATTTGGCCGGTCACGGTAGGAATAGTGTTAAAGATTAGATGTAAGATAATTTGAAAGATTATTGGAACGAGGCCAACGCGATCGGACATCGAACCTCCAGAAAGCGAATTTTACGCTCAAACGACAGAGTCTCGGGGAAAAAAAAACGAGATTCTTAGCGAATCGAGACTCCTATCCTGGTTTGCCCCATGATCGCGAACACGTTTTACCAGGTGAAGGAGGGTAGCAGAGAATATTCCTCGGAGGAGGCAAACTTCCAGGAAAGTTTCGACTTCTTCGTATCGCCGGCATTTCGATCCAACCTTTGCAAATCCATCTCGCTCCCTTTCTCTCCTTTCCTTGGCTGGCTTCCACGAAACTTTCATAATGCCACGAGTAAGAGCGTTACCGCGAGTTTCAATCAGGAAAGATTGCGGCGTTAGAAGTGTTCTTTCGAATCCGATACATTTCCCGCGATACAACGCGTGCGTGCCATGCGTGACGGAAAACGCGTATTCCTTTACGATGACGAACGCGTTCCTCGAAACGCTCGCGGAGCTTCGTTTTTTAACCTTCCAGCGTGAGCGCCATATTTTACAACGGGAGCGGGCGCGTGTTGTATTTATACAACACTCGTCAAAAGCATTGAAAAAACATGTCCAAGCTAATTTTATATTAAGTTTTCATTAAGTCCAGAGGTGCAGACACATTTATTATTGATTTATTTTTTATTAAGTATAATGTAGTTTGTTAATTTTATATAGCAATATATTGCTACGGTATGTACATATATTTCAACAAAAATTTTTTACATTTTTTTTAGTCTCATATATAAGTAAGAACATTCTAGAAGAATACCGGTAATTGTCGATGCGATACAAATAGAACATTGGTGAATAGATTACAAAAGTACAAAAGTATTGTACTGTTAACAAGAGCGCGTCCGCTGGAAGGTTAAACAAATTTTGAATTTGTGGGCATAGTCGTCTCTAGGACGCCGAGGGTGTGCGGGAAGGGGCACGTATTCTCTATTTACACTCCCTTCCGCTGAACTTTATTTTATTTTTCAAACCTTTGTGCTTTATAGATTTCGTAGATTTCGTAGATTTCTGTGATTATTTCAATAAAAATTTTTGGTGAAAAATGTACTTGCAAATGCAATGTTCTGTCAGAGTTCAGTGGCTTTAATTATTTCGAAGCGTGCGCGTTAAATATAAAAGAATTCACGAAAATGATAAAAAATTTATTCCCCTCGTAGAGAGCGGAAATGTGACTTTAGGTAGCGCGAGCCGATAAAGGTTAATATTATTCGGTTGATAATCCAGGTCAGCTTGTATTTTTGTACGAAACGACGTTGATGAGATGATCGTTCTAAAAATTGTTTGAAGCCTCCGACGGATGGTCGCGATCCTATCTAATAATTAATTCCAGAAATGCAATCGTCGAGATGCACCTCACGAGTATCTAGTTCAAGATTTCCGCAATTTGTCGCGCTAACATTACCTTTCCGGTAAGAGTCCACGCAACGCGGATGGCAATGATTCATCATCGCGTTTGGTTTACATCACATTTTGTTACGTGCGTCATTGCGAAATTGTGTTTACTACTCGGGACAAGACTCTTTTTCTATCGGCGTTTGCGACACTTTGCGGACGCAGACGATAAACGGAATAAACTCTACGAACGCGGCGCAAATTCTTTCGACTCTCGTCGACTCCCGGGCACGCGCGCGTTTCCCGCGGAATAAAAGGAACGAACAAAACAGAAAACGAAACCGTCGACGCACGATTCTCGAGAAATCATTTTTCCGCGTCGCCGAAAATAAAACTATTTTTCTCCGCGCATCCGGATCCATTAAAATCGAACGAACGACCGTCAAAATTTTATTTAGCATAAAATCTCGCCGACGCGACGCGGCATCGTTGCTTCCCTCGCCGAATGCCACGCGCCTTTTTATTACACTTTTTACGATTGACGTCATTATTTTATGAAACCCCGTTTGTTGCATCTCCGCTTGGCACGATCGTTCACTTATGCGAGGATTTACTATCGCGGAGGCATACGTGTACGCGTAACATTCGGTACGACAAAGGACGACGGATTTCTGGCAGAATGACAAACGTTTAACGGTTAGCGCGTAGTAGTAGTGGGATCGCGTTTCGTCTCTGTGAAATCGCGGAGCGTTAAAATCGTCGTGGAAGCGCACACAGCTGTGCGCGTACGTGTATATACGTGCGTTAGGTAAAAGACCCGTTTATGTAAGATCTCCTAGAAAAAATAACTTGTATTTCCGTTCATTATCGCGTACGATATAGACGGGGGAAGGTGATCTTTAGTTGGAATATCTTGGAGCCGATGCATAACTTTTGGGAATGAGATATCTCACGATCGATCGCCAGTGCAATCGCTGGGAAAAATCGATAAGCAAATGATGGCGAGATGGCGTAGGGGAGCGCGATTCGCGAGACGTCGCGCTAGGGCTAAAAAGATTTTTCAAACGTCATAACCCGAGTGTAAAAAAAGAATTGATACGGATCCTGAATTGCGTCACGATGACGAGAACGCAGACTAAACGGATTTTCCTCGACGCGCGTTAAAGCGATACAAAAGGAAAGGGGAACGAATCGTGACTAATTCTCACTTACCGAGGATTTTCCAAATCCGTATAGCCTCCCCTAATTGCCTATTTCAATCCTTCCTGGTCGTGTCCCGTCGATGCACCAGGCTTTTTGTTTTACCCACGCAGCTGAAACCAGCAAATTTTGGCGAACCTCCAAATCGCGATTCCTCTCACGTATCACCGCGAAATCCCGTCCTCGCGATCTATTTTAATCGTCCTACGGACGAGTTATCGATTAATCATTTGTCCGGAGGGGGATGATCGCGAAAAAAAGGGTGGGGGGCGTGTGGGATGGGGAAAATGGATTTTTGTTTTCCATTGTTTCCTATTCGGTCGATGGTTCGCGTACGCGACCAACAAAATTTTCCGCCTCGACCTTTACGGTGCACCAGAAGCTTGGATTTAACTCTGGAAAGAAATTCTGACTCCCTGGGATTTAAATGGAAAAAATTATCAAAACACAGCCACTTTTATCCGTATAGAAAAATTCCTTTGCGAATATCCGCAAAATCAAATTGTGATTCAAACGCGTTCGGTCGGCCAATTAAATTTCCGCGTACTCGTGGCGATAACCGACACGCATTTTCCGAGCGCGCGAGATCGCGAAAGTCGGCGATCTAATCGGCTGGAAATAGTTCCGAGATTCCTGACATCTTGTCAGCAATTAGTTGTTACGCGTTCATAAACGCCCGACGGAGATTTACAGTTAGGATTTATCAATACAGTTATGCGGTTGCACCTGCGTTTACGACGATGTCTTGCAACGCGATGATACGCAGATGCAACGCGTTGCAAATATGTATACGTATAATCGAATATTTCCGAAACCCCCGATTAACTCAATCTTCTCTAGATCCTCGATCGCAAAGAGTTGGAAATTCTCAATAATTTTCTCCCAATCACAGTGATTCCCCTGGTATAATTACAGATCACGACCGGAGAGATAATTTTCCAATGGTTCGAGATTAGCATAAAAAATTCCCAGTAATATTCAGCGGATTTCCAAAAGGACAGGTCATTTTTCCATGAAAACCAGCAAAGGTGCCGAACCACAGGTTTTACCTGAGACGCACAATTATCGCTAATCGGTCGATGGTATCAAATTACAATGAAGAGGACATTAATATTTCCTTGACACCGCGATCGTTGGTCGATTAAGGAAATCGAATTATCCGCGATGCAAAGTAAGATCTTTATACGGTGTTCGTGGAAATCTTCCGATCGCCGTCGTTTCCCCGGTTAACGCGCGTTGCACTTTCGAGAAACGAAACTGAGAATCGCTTGGAACTTGCAAAACACACTCGCGGCACGAGGCTGCGTCGAAGCTTCTTTTTCTGCGTTCGCGCGATAGAATGATTAATGTACCATGAATTAATATAATTCGTTTTATTACTGCGTTCACGCATTTCCGTCTTAACGCGATAGGCCTTGGATTAATTGCGCGCTCGCGTGAGATTACGGAATGTCTCCTTCTTTTTTTGTTGCTCAAAACTCGATTGCCCGCGATCATCGATTCAGTTTCATTCGATTACGGGGAAAATCATTTTCACGGCGAATTCGAATGTTACGCGAAACGAATTTTCGATGCGATTTAGGTAACTTTAATTGACGTCTTCCCGGCGATGGGATTGAAATTAATTAATGGATTAATTAAAATTCTCGAGTATCTCCATCATCTTTTCGTACCTGTCAGACCTCTTGGCGTAGTGCGAATAAAAGGTGACTAATCCATTCTCGTGAAAACGAAGTTTTTTCCTAGTACCTGAACCAGTCGCGTCAATACTATCTTTTTTATTATCATGAATATAACGTGGATGTAAAGGATATAGAATTAATTATCAGTTATAAAATCGATAGTTTCCTTCTAGAGGAACGTTCGAAAAATGACATAGCAAAAGGGGCACACCGTTGTTCAATAAAATATCTTTCAAATGAGTCGGTCAATTCCAAATCACACTAACCAGCAGAATCTATAATTTACTGGAAACATAAAAAATTGTCACGCCTTGGAGAAATTGATCTAAAACTTTCCAACATTACTAATAAATTAATAATTACGTATGCAAATACTTATAAGGAGAGAATTAATCATATTCTGCCAGGAACATAAAAAAACTGGGATGAAATTTGGAGTTGGCAAATTTTTGAGAGTTGCGTCACAATAATTATTTTGCAATCGCACTTTCTACACGAATTTAACTACTTTAGGAACACAAAAACCGTATTGACGTATAGAGCATGTAACAGAGAACAAAACGCCATCGATATGTTATTTTCTGATTTTTTCGAATTGACGAGTTTTGGAATCGACCGGCTCAAATGTACCCTCGCGAAATATTCTTCAAAGAGTCATTACTCGCGAAACGATCGATTGCACGGAAAGGACCTCTGAAAGGATCATTCCTGGAATCCACGTGCGGGCACGATCATGGGTGTAATTTAACATGACTTCACGAGTCTATTAATCGAAATGACCAACTCGTTCCTGGGATCACCACTTCGTGGAAACTCTGCGCCGGCATTTAATGTAAAAGACATCGTTTCAAGGTAAACACCACGTTTGCTATGGCAGCGGAAATAACAGAAGAAACGATTCACCGTCGGATATTATCGCAAAAAAAAATAGTAGCCACGTATTTAAAAGATAATTAGTTACTCAATTACGATCAGCGCGGAAGTGGGACGGGAAGGGTGGTTATCGCGTGATAAAATATATTCTTCATTTCTGAATGTGCACGTTAATACGATCCGAACAATGTTAACCGTATAAAAAATTAGAAATACCGACTGGAAATATTCCGCGCGTGTTGAAAATATTTTTTCAGAAATCACATACGATTAGAAAGTCGCGCGTTTGGTTAAAAGGTTTTTTTAATCAATTTCAGGGGCGTACGTCTCGCTAGTTGAAGAACACAACAATGTTCGCGCACCCATCGGTGTCTTCCGATAATAAATTTCAGGAGATGTTGTACGTGCTCCGACGTATAATTTCGTCAATGAAATCGATAAGATAGCGATCTCGGCGTTACCGAAACTATTATTTTCCCTCACCCTCCCTCCGTCGCGTTTCGTTAATTCAACGTTGTCCAATGGACTCGCTTCGGCCGCCAGCACCTGCCCCTGACATCTTTCCGCGATGCGTACGCACCAGCACCCTGACACGCGTAATTGTAACTACAGAAATCGTAATTTGTGGGTATAACGGGCGGCACTCGCCGCTCATAAATTACAGGCAACGGGCGGACTCCTGTCGCGCGTATCGAACTTTATAACCCGGTAATCCGCGACCCCGTACGCGGGATTCGTAATTTGAGTTTTGACAGGGGTTTCGGTACACCGAAGTATTTACCGAATTGTGTTAAATTACCAGCAATCGGATTCTCGATAACTCGTACTCTCTCAGAGGTCATATACGTTTCACGGTTTTACAAAAATCAGTTTTTTTAATACACGTTTTAAAAATATTTTAAGCCCACAACGAATCCGGTATGTGAAATATCAACGAAGTTATACCTATTTGAACAAATCTAGTCAGGTCGCTGATAACTGTTACATCGAACGTCCGATTCGCTTCATTTTTTATATACATATTCCAATATAGATTTTCTAGTGGCCAACGAGGGCTTTTTTTTATAACTTTAATCATTTTAGATTCATTAATTGGTACCATTTCATGCATCCATTTTTTTAAAGTGTGACTATTTCCGTGTTTTTTGTTTCTAATTCCACTCGTAGATCTGTATTGAGAGTCCCGAACTATAATAAAACGTTTGAAACTTTTGTTGCGGATCAACTTTGTGACCTGAATCCCGCTCACCCTTCGGGCCTGCGGAAAAAAGTGTTTTACGCCACTGCGTGTAGTTGCCATACTTAAAAGAATTTTGTTTTTGTCGTACGTACTTCTTAATCTTCAAAATATGTATCTTTGAATGAAAACAAGCTTTAAAACAATCGGTCCAGTAATTCTTTTACAATCCACTGCGCTTTATAAACCAATTTTCAGGACATAGAAACGCATATGGTCCCGTAAGAAACCATACCGCCTATCTGACACTTTTAGATATAGATATGTTGATAGATATAGAAATAGACACTATTTTTTATCGTAGTTGGAGCAAAATACCGGTAGTTAACGAAATAAGTTTGAATTACTTGAAATTAATTTTTGTATACAATGCATATATCAATAAAATATAAGTTTTGTAACAGTTTTTTGCCTCTCCTGTAAATTTTCTACAATGCGAAATAGGCGGTATTATTGTTTCATACGGGACGATACGACTCATTAAATCGAGGAGCGTGTCAAAAATTTTCAGACACCACCGAGATTTACGATTCTCGAAAATCCTCGAGTTCAGCGGCGAGCGTGCTACGAGTCGACGATATAACCAGGAAGAAAATCGTTACGATTAAACGGACGATGTTGTAATCCAAGGGGCTCGTTCGAGTATAAAATGAGAAAATAGACGGAAGAGGGACACACGCGGACGAGGTCGAAGGGATAGAAAAGGAAAGAGCGAGGGGTTGGAGGAGGGGGGAGAGGAAGAGGAAGGAGAGGAAGAAGAAGAGCAGTCGAAGGAGAGGTTCGAGGTAAAGCTGGTACGAGACTAGTAAAGCGTCAGAGCCGTAATAAGAGCTGGCAGAAAGTTAACTGAACCGTGAAGCCGAGCCTGAAGAGGGCCACGATGGCGAGAGTTCCAGGAACATCGTGTTCTCTCCGAGAACTCCATACTCGACCCGGCTTTCTTGCCTTTCTTTCTTTTGCTCCTTTCTCTGGACATTTTCTCCCTCTCTCATTCCCTGACGTACCGCTCTCTTGACTCTCCCTCCTTGCCATCTGTCCCTCTTCCCTCACCGGAGGTCCAGCGGAACGTTAGAACGACGTTGGACAGCATTTCTCCGGGAGTTATTATTGTTGCGCAACACCGTTAGAAATTCGGTGCGTTTTGTAACGAAATCACCGGCCGCGCGGAACGATCGGGATACCTTCGCGCCTGACGCATCGTTTCCGATACGCACCGGATTTTAATCGTTTGCAATGGAATCTGGATAATTGTTCGATTTAGCGAGAGAATCGATGATATAGGTAACGGGACGCGGTCGCGCATTAATTATTTACGTCTTCGAGAGTACGCAATTCGTCGACCAAGAAACGTGAGGAAGAAAGAGGTGGAAGGAGAGGAAACGGAGAAGCGCGAGACTCCATAAAATTACCCGGTGCTACATCTCACACCTTGTAGCGCGCGCCACGCGCATTGATCCTTGGGATTTTCTTTTTCTCCCTCCTTCCATTTGTACCGCGGTAAATTTCGCGTGTAGATAGAACCCGGGGGGGGGGGTGGGAGGGGTTTGGGGTGGGGAAAGAAGGGGTTGCCGGCGAATCGCAACGGCGTGATGTTTCTTTTGTCGGTCGCCATCTTTGATTCGTTCTTAGAATCGGCAAAGCCAGCAGGCATCGCCACCGGTCCTCTTCATGGGCAACGATCTCATCGCTGTCCTCTTCTTCTTCTTCTTCTTCCTCAGCTTCTTCGGGATTTGCCTTCCTTTTTTTCACTTTTCCTCGGTAGTCGTTGCCTTCATCTTTCTCTCTTTCCTCCGCTTCCTTCCAATCCCCTTTATATCCAAACGGTGCGCCATGCTTCTACGAATTGGTCGCGAGCGGACCCTCGTGCATTCTCACCCCCTCGCTTCTTCACCCCCTTCTTTATGGTACTCTTTGCTCCTTTCACCGGCTGGAACTGCATTAAGACGGCTTTTCATTTTATCTGCGATTTTCGTGAGTGCAACGGAAATTTTTTCCCCATTTTCCCTTTTAGCCGGTCACTGGGATCGACAAGCTATCGCGCGCATTGCCAAGTTTTTCCTGTCGACGATTTCATTTTTAACTTCCCGAGTACCAAAATTCTTTCAATTTCGCGCCATCGTGACTTGGAATTATAATAATTATTTCGTGTCTAATTTCATGCTCGCACGATTACGACCTCAAAAACAACGGCACGTTAACAGTAATTCTCACCTCGTTTCCCCGCAAATTACCGGCTACCGTGCATTAAAAAAACGCTCCCGGCGTTCGCGTTTAAAACCGGATTCGTTTATCTTTCTTTTTTTTTTCTACACCAACTCCCGACACGCGACTTTGAAAACCCTCGTCCATTCTTACGGGCGTATTAACCCTGAATCAGGCGAATCGCGTGGCTCGCGTGACATTTTAATAACCGATGAAATTACGCCGCTACCGCCTTCGCGGTTAGACGTCGAATTTCCATGTCGGCGGGCACGACGGTAATCGAAATTCAAGGTTCCCCGGGGGCATCCGGTCATTGTTCCCCGGCGAGCATCGCGGATCGAGCTAGAGGGGATCCCGCGTAGATCGTCGATCCATAGATCGAACTCGAGCATAGGGGTGGCGGCTACGCGTACATACGTACATACGTACGCATAGCCGGGCATCGTGTTCCTCGCGCGACATCGTTCCGTCTCAGCATTGGTCGGCAAGGGCTATTTATAACATTCCCAGTGACACGGGACGTTACATAAGCTTACATTATTCATATCGTGCCTTTATGCTTCCTTCGTTACACGTGCTCCTACGTTCGTATTGACGAAGTAAACGTGACACGCACATACGGACACGTGCGAGCGGGCTTGTGTGTAGGGGTGAGCGCGGGCATATCGAGGGAGGTACGGTTTTTTTTTAATATTTACCGCGATAATTACTTTGTCGCGGTTCGTAGGTCGAAGAAAGTTGATACGCTCGATATAATTCAGGAAAATTCTGTCAATTTCGATCATAATGAGAACCGGTCGTGATCAAACTCTATTTTAGGGAATGACGAAAGGTTAATGAATTTATACAAATCTAAGTCTCTCGTGGCTTTTCCAATAAACGCGTTCTCGAACGTTTCGAATAGTAGGTTTAACTAAAAGCAAAGAAAGATCCGAATGGTAATTGGAAAACAGTTGCAAAGGACACGTGTCGCCGGTCGCCTTGCATTTATTGCGCGCAATATTACGATGTGTTTAGTGAAAAACAGGAAATATTAGTCGAGGTGAACTTCAACCGCATCGAATGGTGATGTTCTGTTTACCTTCTCGCGATTCTTAATGTAGATTTATACGTTAATAGATATGGTAAACGGAAAATGGAACTGCGCTTCGATTATTATATTACGAGTTAAGGGTAATGGAGCGTCGAGTTAAATAAAAAACGCATCCAACTCCGGGGAACTTAACTGCGCGTTTCGATGGAAGAAACGTCGTTCGAGAAAGTGCGAGGAGCGCGTAAAAATTCAACAAAATACGGCAAAACGGCTCTAAACGGTTTAACCGATTCCAGGTACAATTAGAGAAGCCCTAGCTACTGTTATGTTCATTCCGTGAAATCCTGAACAGATGGACGCACACGACAGGCTCGGGGGGGGGGGAGAAAAAACGCGTGGCGGGTATACAAACGAAAGGAAAAACATCCGTTTGACGGAGAGTCGATTAGTTCATCGGTAAAAACAACGACGGAGATAAAAATGAGCCAAAATATTTTGACGAACGATTCCATTCTGCGGATTTTGGTTGAATCGTTGAGCCCGGGTACAGACGTGAACTAATCGCGAGTACCACACAACACGCAACACGATGCACCGATAGACTAGTTAGGATTGCGTGCTATCACATGTGTGCTCTAACATTTGCAAAGGAGTTCCAATACGGCGCACAGTGGGTCCAAATGCGATTCTAGCCTGGCAACATTTTTTTTTCTCTTAATCAACTTTTTAGAACCTATTTAAGTTTACAAAAATTGTTCAAATAGTATTTACTAATAATGTGTACAAAACAAACAATTTTTGCGACCAAATTGCGATTCTAGCCGGAAAACTTTTTTCTCTTTAACCAACTTTTTAGGACTTAATCAATATTTCAAAATATTATTCAAATAGTATTTACTAATAATATGTACAAAAAAAACAATCTGTATTGACATATTTATACATATATTACATTTAACACTCCAATGGTCGCACTGGATCTGACAGATGGATCTAACAATACGTATTTTTAGCTTGCCAGTATTCGGTTTGGTTCAACATTTATTTTCTTTGTAAATTATGTAAATGTAAAAAATTTGTTAATCTTAAATGTTAAAAGTACCATTTCCTTATTATTGATTTTACCCAGTTGCAGTTAGGAAAATACTAAAATTGCGGCGTATTAGTTAATCTCAAATAACTCTATTTGTGGCAACTTATGACAGATGAAAGTAATCAGAATATACAAATAGCGTGTTTAGTAACATATAAATGTGTATTTTGGACATCTATTATGATCCATTTTTTCCGCAGTACAATTAAAAAAAAGAAAAAGCTGTTTTTTCAGAAGATATTGTTTGATTATTATTTAATAAAACTGTTTACCTTATATGCAGTTGCATCAAATTAGAGCCCATAAAATGATCTTTAATTTGATGTATAACAACAAGCAATAAATTAAATGGTTTATAATAGCGACTGAAAAAAACCTATACGTTTACATATTAATTAGGACGATAAGATGCGACTATATAAATATAGTTCTGTACTCTGAAATAAACTGAAATAAACGACCGAACAGAAATAATAAGTATTATTATGAATAGACAAACTTATAGATAAGATATATTTATGTTTCCAATCTAGTTTGGTGATGATTGATTTTTGCCTTTTTGCCCGCTTAGAATCGCATTTGGGCCTACTGCGCGGCGTTCGTTTACGCGCGTATGTTTCACGCCTGCAAGAAGAACGGGGGAAGTTCTCTTTCGATCGACGTACGCTGAAATTAATTCTTCGGTAATTTTACTCGCGATGCATCGTAAATCCAGTGTATACACGCGCGTCCACGGTTTCCTGCGACGTCCACTATTGGCCACTTACAATTAGCGTTCGAGTCAAGTATGTGACTCGTCACCGTCGCAAATTGCGTACAAGCCGCGTAACTACCTCTCCTGAATGGAGCTTAATAGTGGTGCCGGGTTAATTCATCAAAAAAGATCCGGGCCTCGGTGGCGTTATTCATCGCTGCGTGTTGTCCGTCGCACGCGCATACATGTATACGCAACGCGTACTCCAGCAGCACGGTTTCTTCCGCGAAATTCGCTATGCTTTTTCCCGCGCATCGTATCGAGCATCATGATCTCTCGGATGTGCGTGTCGTGCTGAAAGTTGCATTTCCTGGTACGGAATTCCATTGAACGAAGAGCGAATTATAAAAAAAAGGATGTTCGTTAAAGAGGGAAAAGTTGGTTAACCCGGAGAAAATAAGAGGAAAGCTTGATTAGAAACCTATCTTTATAAAAAAATAGAAGCCCGTAACTCCGAATCAAAGATTCTCCAGGAATCCAGTTTGTACAAAGACTATTATTATCTGGCGTATTTCATTTGCGTTATATTTTAAAATAACGCGTTTCTCGCGATGTGTCATTAGCGTTAATCGAACCATCGTTCGTACCTCGCGCTGTTACTCCTAACGCCGCACGCATAAGTGTATTGAAATTTCACGTAACCACGTCTAACTGCTTCGTCCACTTTCACTTTCGATTGCGACTTTTTTTTCAACTTCGATAAATCTCCGACGTGCATTTCTGTAATCGCGTTTGATTCGAACGGCAGTCGCGGATCGAAGAGAGAAAATTAATTAACACGCGGCGCCGTGATAGCGTGGGCGCTTTATTTAATTTCAATCCACGTCGTTGTACGAGCACATTCTTGAACTCACGCGAAATTATCATTTCGTCGTCCAATTCGAAATGTCCTATTGCAGTGGAAAGATTTAAACATCTACGTATCCGTCGTATAGATTTCTGCTTTCACAAAGACTCGAGGAACCGTGAACCCATGACGTTCACCGACAACTTCTGTCGCGAAGTTCTCATTGAGCGCGAAGTATGACCCGGGATCTCATTCATAAATTCCGCGTACGACCGCAAATTGGTTTCGTGAATTACGTTGAACAAGAGGCACACGAAACTACGTTCCATGTATGTCGCGGCAAAAAATTATGCTTCTCGTTCGCGAGCTCGGAATACGGAGAACGATCTCGAACGGCGCGCGTGCAATTGCAACTTTTAATCGTCGATTAACGAAAGTACCCCGTAATTATCTTACGACGCGTACGTACAAACCGGAAAAGTTGTTACGATATTTTATTATACCAATGAACGGATCTGTTTGTCACTCGTCGCGCTGAGCGACGCATCGTCACACGCACTAAAACCACTTCAACACGGCCCTGGATTGATGCACGTACGTCTAATTTTGCGCGTGCGAGTTACGTAAATCGAAACTGCCTATTTTCCCCGCTTCGTTGCATCCCGTTAAGATGGGAGAAAACCTATACCGGAAGGAAAATGTAATAGACGGTATCGCCAATTTTTAAACCGTGAATTCGTGTGTCCTCGATACTTCTTATAAAGGTCAATTATAATTTTGATGCGCAAGCCGACGTTTCCTGGTAACATTTCAGGGAGTAAATTAAACACTCGCGATAAGGTTAAATTCAGATACTAATACGAGTATACCGGTCGTGGCATTAAAATCTTTATGCCGGCGGTAACGTGGCGTTACGACGTAAGCCTTAGCAAGTAATTAATTAATCACGAGCGTTCAACACCATCGCGTTATGACACAGATGATTCATTAATCCGCGTGTGTTTTGTGCGATAGTTTCCATGAATTACCAGAGACGCTTGTCCCTAATTACGGCACGTACGAGCACAAAAAATGAGATGCAAATTACTTTGGCTCGGGTATACAAAAAAAAAATTGCGAGAGGTCAGCGCGAGTCGGTTAGGCTCGTACGGGTCGCATGGGATCGTGCGCTGTACTGTTACGATAGTAGTCACGAGCTGTTAGTGGTGTTGGCAGAGGTGGTAATAAGACAGTATGGCAGCGAATCACGCTATATCCACCTGTTGAGTCCGACCTATTTCCACGTGTACGAGTTTATCTTTAATTTGACGAATTTATTTGCATCTGCATTCCCGGTACGTTTCCATTGGATTAAACGTTGAAACGATAAAATTCCGTTATTTTATTCGACCGTAATTGACGCAATTGCTGCGAGCAGTTTGATATAATTATTACTCATAACAAACTGTTATTTAACGCGATATAACGATTAACTGTAATACTCGAGTATTAAATATATTGCAAGACCGGGAGCGTGAAAACATTCTCAGTTTGCAGCATATGGAAACACGCGGAGGTACGATAACGCGCCGTTCAGTTTGTTTCACAACTTTGTTGTTATTTCATATCTATTTCCGCGACGCTCGGTAACGCTAGCGTAATGCGATAATAATTACGCGTGTGCATAACGGAAATAAGGGAACGCACCTTCGTAACGTATAATTCCGCGCAAAACTGCTAACCGACTCGTTACGAGAATCTTATTATTATTTCTACCCGTAAGAATACTTAATCCGAGGTAAATATCGAGCACGCGTCGCGTCACCGACGCGACGTTCAACAACAGGATCGGTATCTCGCTCGCGCATTTACAGGAGAGCGACGGGTACGGTGATTCGCGTTAACGTAAAAATATCACCGGCATCGGTATTCATACCGTATTCATGACGGATGTTCCGGAACGTGTCCATCGGCAATTCAAAGCTCATTAACATTCATAATCGAGCACGTTGCGTTGCTATAATGACTGGCAGCCATCTAATGAATATCCGTGCAATTTATTGCACCGTTGCGCACGCGTAAAATCAAAACCCGCATCGTTGATTCCTCGAAGGAAATCTACGCTATGTGTCATGAAAACTCGGCCTAAGGGCAACGTTCCCGCAAACACGATCATTATCGACACATTCCGCTCGCTCGCAAACACGCGACTCGTTACGAACGTCGCTGGTTTTTCACTGTAAATAGATCGCGTAAGCGGTGGGACGCTTTGACGTTATTTCTTTTTTTCATTACAACGGATTGTTTTTTTCGTAACGATCCACTATTAAAAAAAAAAATTATCGCTCGCGCGATCTTTGTCCGCGCTCCTCGACGCTCGACCGAGTAATAAAAGCATATATTACACGATGCGTCTTTTATTCGAGCTTTTACAGGGTACCTCATGGGAATCGCATAGTCTTCAAGTAAGAAGCACTCGATCAATTCTGTTTCAAAAACATTTTGTTTATAGCAAAACATGGTGTAAATAGGGAATCTTTTTTGGTAAACAATTTTTCATGTTTTGAATAAGACAAAAGTTGGATGAGACGAAGTCACTGTAACCCAAAATATATTTCTAGACCCTTCAGACTTATCTAGATCCCAATGGATATTGTAAATATTATAAATACGGTATACGGCGGGCACGTAACGTTAATACCATTAAAAAAATCACCAGCCGTCTTATATACCGGCACCCATATCCAGCGATGCCTTTTTCGATTGCACAACCCTAATGTCAAAGTTCCACGGAGTATGAATCGTCCTCCCACGTAATCTCATTAGCTGCCTCCGTAGAAAATCAGTCGCGTGGGTCGACACGGGCATAAATACGTTTCCATAGGTATTAACGCGACACGCGCTATATATCAGAAGACAAGTACAGTTTTGTTCGTCGGGGCTTCATCGATACTTTAATTACCCTCTTTGCTAGAAAGCGGTAACGATAATTAATTAACGCCTGTCGAGGTGATCCTCGGTGCGTGCCCGTCCAGTCCCGTTGCAGGAGTCGTTTGTCATTTCATGGATAACTTAATACAAACTTTCTATCGAGAGCTCTCGTCGAATTAAAAAGTAAAAGGTAAACATCAACGCGTAAAAGTTCCGGAAAAATGTCAAATAAGGTTTCGAGGTTTCCAGCTGTAGCAACGAGAGTGTTATCGATGCGTAACGTAACCAAAGATTACGCATTTTTTTTCGCAACTATACATTTTGCACCTGGAAAGGAAATACGGATCACTGTCTGTATCTGTTACCGTGTTGTTTTCTTTTTGTTTGGGATAGGCGGGGGGGGGGGGGGGGGGATTCCTTGAAATTCTAACGGTGAAACCATAATCCAATCTACTTCTTCTGGCTCTCTTGCATCTCAAGATTTTACGTTACGCGTAATTGACCATTTCGAATTAGCCGTGCCATTTTACCGTTTCTTGTTTTCACCTCAGTACGCCGACGGGTTGCACTCGTCGACAAGAAGCGAACGGTTTTATTTGTGGCTCGGCGTAAGTGAGAGACACCTCGAGCGATCAGATTTTTCCCTGGGATTACTAGAAAGATTAAAACCGAAGCCGAGGAGTTCTCGAGGCAGATTTACCATCCTCGTCGGCGGTCATCGTAGGAGCGCAAACAGACAGGGGACCCGGGAGGGCCGACAGACTGACGCCAGGAACATCGCCGAAGCGAGACGACTCAGACGCCCGCGTCGGTGCGTCTCTCTGCCCGTATCAAGCACACGCGTCTCCCCGCGTTAAACTTCATTCACACCGAGCCGAGCAACAGATGCCACTTTCGCGTCAACGTGACCGATGGCAACGGGAAACTTTCCAGGGAGGAGGATACGTATTTTTCGTCTCGAACTACGCAACGACACGATCTTCTAACGCGTTGCAAATTAAAATAAAACAAACAACGGTGATAATTACAAAAACTGTAGACCCATTTCCCGAACAATAATGGCAACGACAAAAAGCTCTGCTGCTAGTATTAGCGTATTCAGTATCACTTCACCGTTCGAGCAACAGAGAAGTGGCAAATGAAATTCTCATACACGTACATCCGTCTCCGTGGAACACAAATTAATGCTCAAATACTTCCAACCTGAATATAAATTAACTTAGCGTGTCGCGTACACTTTAAACTCAATTATTCTTGGACGGCTTACTTAACGGTCGCTCGATACGAAGGTACAAAATATTCCTCTGCATCGATCGTCCCTCCCACTGCCGCTGAAAAAAAAAGAGAATGTTTGCAGGCAATGTCTCTTGGCAAGAATAAAGGACAAGAAGAGAGTCTGCGGTGGCTGGCTCCGTCCTGGGGATTGGGGAAGCCCTCTCTCGACTCTCAGTTGTGCGAGGTTATTCTCGGTTGTCCCGGGACCCAGGAATAGAACTCTACTCCGCGTTACTTGCAGCTCTTCTCCTGCCTCCCTGCTCCCCCTCCCACTCACCCGCCCAGCCGTTCTCGTGGAAGAAACGGCACGGGGCGGTTAAAGTTCCGTTCACAACTGTCCCTCAGTCATCGCATTCGTGCCGCGCGCTCGTCCCCTCGTTGTTCATTCAACGAATCCGCGGTAAACGTCAACGTCGTCGGTATTCCGACGCGTCGACGAATTTGGAAGGGACGACGCAATGGCGACGGAAGATTTGAGCCGCTCTGCGTTTCCAATTTTCGCACGCGAACTAGTGGGGCTGATCGCGATTAGCTTATTCTACTGTGCGCCTCACCGTGTTGCCCGTACATTTGCTGATTCTTTCATAATTGCAGAGATCTCAACTACTTGTCTATTTCAGCGTCGCGTTTCGTATTCTCGTAAATAGTCGCGTTTAACTGCGAAGTGACTGGCCAGGTCTCCAAGCAGATTAGATAGGGCCGTTATTCGCGGTTGTAGGAAATTTTGGAAATTAAATGCGAGTGGGCTGGCCGCGATAGGCTCGTTCCACTGTATTTAATGTCCGTTTGCGAAACGACGAAAGGTTTCTTCCGAGATGTTACGATATACGCGAAGAAGAATTAAACGAGCATATCTAATAATATCGACGGTGTTTATCAACCTATTAATAGAGCGACACTCGAGAGCCGTATCGCCACTTTATTGACGCTCAACGATCAAAAATCAGCGTACGCAGGAAGACGCGAAAGCAAAGAACCGTAATGCCACTTTTGTACTATCTTTCCGGTATGTACAGTCATAACGTAACCTATTAATCAATGGCAGGAACTACTCGGGGAAACTACGCGTGCCGAGACTCGCTAATCAACCTTGTCTCCAACCAGTCTATCGCAACCTATCGCTATACATCGTAAGTTTATATCTTCCATGAGAGTAGAATTCCTTATACCACGGTGTATCTTGCAAATTCCTGCGTTTCGCGCCGCGATTCGTATGTATTATTCAAATGTAACCCATTTCAGACAAGATAGCGGAACTACATTTCGCGCGTTACAAGAAACGCGTCGTAGGTACTTTTTTTACTCAACGTACGTACGTAGGTACTCCCGAACGGCGGCTCTAAATACCGCGATTCGAAACTACGGAATCCGATTGATTTTTTTCCGCCCAACGTATTTCATCGTCCGCTCGATCCTCCCGTCGCGCTTCGTCGCGCATCGCGGTAAAGCAAAATAAACGACGAACGATCTCTACGCTGCGCGCGGTTTACATCACGGATCGCATCGATTACGCCATACACGCGGTCACGTGCCTTCGCAATGACGCTGTCTCGGGCAAGCGGATTTCAAAACTTCACCGTTCGAGCGTAAGCGCGGTCGAAGTCTTAACCGCGGCTTCACAGTAAACTCTCTTACACAAGAGTTTATCCCGCGCTCAGGTATGCGCGCGTGAGCGTTGCCTCGAAGGCGAGAGGCGTGCCCACGCGCATCGCTTCGGGAACCCGACTGCACTCGACCAATTATTTATTCGTCCTTATACGCGCCAGCGCGAGGATCTCCCGAATCCCACGGGTGCAACGATGCACGTGCACCGATGGCCATTCGATGCGCTCGCTCGCATATTTTTTATTTCTTATTTTTTTATTTCTGAGACGGAACGATCTTGCGGTAAATCGCATAACGGAATTTCTTCAGTCTCAAAATTAATTTCTAGGCCGAAGGACGATAGGTCTGAAGAGGTCAGGCGGATACTAGGATACTATGCCGATGATTTTTAAGTATCGATACTGGAAGACGTATGCGCGTTAAAGAGGTGTCCAAGATATTCGATTGGATAAAATTCTGGCGGATGAATAATTGCCCGAATCCAAGCAATTTTCCAATGGCACGTTAGTAAACTTCTTTTCGAGAAGTCGAGGAAAATGCGAGGAAAATCGCGGGACGCCGTGTCGTTCATCAGACTCTTACGCAAGAGGTCGAGTATTTATGTGTATATGAGAATTCGTCTCGGCGCCATTCATTTGGCAGGTAATCAAAATACCGAAGATCGGTGGGCGAATAAATATCAAACAATCTAATCGCGTTTAAACTAATTGTGTTTTAACTTAAATCAGCGCCGATAACTCGCGGGACTCCTCTCGCGTATCGAGAAACTTTGATTCTTTATCGACGATTTTCGATCGTCGAGAGCATGCTCGTAAAGAGGCAGATAGATAAAATTATGGATTAAATATAACCGACAATGAACGATAGAAGGAAATGTTGAATATGAAAGTGGACGTCGCGATTTCAGCCAAGAAATTAATCATCTTTGTTCGAAAAATACGCGACGGACCAACATCCTCGCCAAATTTCTCTCTTCTACTTACTAGTTGACTCACGACGGAACACAGCGAGAATAGGATGTCGCTTATGGAAACATCACGATTACCATATGTATTTGCCCACCAATCAATATCGTCCTTATTCGTATTTTTTTATTCTAACATTTATTTTGCGTTGTACTAAATAGCATGTAGTTGCTCTAGTAACGTCCAGCTATGTTCATAACGTTTTCTTCTTTTTTTTTTACAAATTTAAGCAAACATTAAGAATAACAGACTGTGTCCTAAGTTAAGCGGTCGATGCTACTCTGAGATCAGTTAGATCGACAAATAATAAAATTCTGTCTTAAGTCCACGACACATTTCTGCAACATCATAGAAGAAGAATACAGTCAAATTTCCAACGGGAATCTCGAACAGTTAATGCAAAGAACGTCGAGATTTTACCGGGCAGTAATCAAGAATCGCCGACGGGCATGTGATAAGGGCAAAATTAAAAATTGTTACTTTTTATATAACAGTTTTTGTATTTTTCTGACTGTTCTAGAACACTAGATCTATCAAGGAGGTCAAAATGACTTGTTCGGCATTTCTTATAATCATTAGTCAAGTTCAGTACATTGTGTTTTCGAAATTTTTGTATGACTTTTCTAAAAATATGTAAATAATAAATTCTGCAAAGCGCTTCTTGTTTTTCGCTGACCTTTTGTCGCAAAACTGTATGTAGTACCTGCACATACCGAGATGTTCGTCAGCAGTTCTAGTGGTAAAATAAACCGCACTTTTATATACTAACTACACGACTCTCATTAGAAGTTTGCAATTTATCACCCCTTATATTCACATTTTACGACCGATCAAATACTTATGGACGGTAGTGTAGTCGATGGTTAACTCGCTCGCGTAAAATTAATCGATCGAGCGGATCTGTCTTAAAAGAGGAACAAAAACATATTCGAGCCCGACAGGGGGCATCGAATTACAGAAAATTTGAACGCGCCGCGTCGACGGTCGTTCGACGAGATATTACGCAAGCGGTCGCCCGGTCGACGTTCGTGGGGTTCAGGTGTACATACGTACACGGGGGATTCCTCGTGGCGCCGGTCGTCTGCCGCGCTTCTCCACTGAAACGCGGGCGTGCGTACCTACGTACGTAAAACGAACGCGCACAAACGAGAGAGGGACACGCGTGTTCGTGGGCTGACCGTCGAGCAAACGCAACGGGCAACCACACGCGCGGGATCTGGCACACACGAGAAAAGCCTCCTACGGCATCCCGGGAATTCGTCAGGCGTAATTCACCGAAGGTAATTGATCGATTTATAATAGGCAGGGATTGTATCGGAGGCACGTTCGGACGGATAGAGATTATCTCTGGGAAGGAAATTCATTGGTATTCGACGTGGCTGGGCGCTGCTCTACACGCTTTATCCCTCGCCGATGATATTGGTTTTAATCAGAGTACGACGCGAGAGTGAGAACGAATTTGTATGTTAACGTTGTTTTATGTAAAATACTGGGGCAACGGCGCACGATAATTTTCCAGGTCGTTAGATTTATCATATACGCGCGTTCGTTTTATTCTACGCTATTAGCCGAGTCGTAAACCAGGGTAACTGGGACGAAACGATTGAAATCCGTTCGCGTATTAATCTTATAAACCCACGTAACGGGTAACGAACGTTATGCACCTCGTCGATGCAATTGTCGACGTTGCAACACCGTTAGAACCAGTAGCGGTTGTAGCGACGTCTCCTAAAAGTGCTCTGTTCTTTATATTCTTTAATTAAATAGTTTTGAAACTGTAAAGCTCTATTTCTCTATCACTTTCTTTCAATGCGCATGTATATTTTCACGTTTCGAGTTAAATTTTATTAATCGTGCCAATGATCACCGGCTGTGTCGTTGTCGCAGTTTCTTCTTTAACACACGATCGCGCGACCTTGACTAACATTCTTTATGAATTATAAGGATAACAATTGCCTTAAAATTGTACCGCCACAGTGTTATTTATCACGCGAAAACGCCCTTCGGCTTCCACCGAGCATTTCTTCGATCGCAATCTCATCCCCCTTGTCTTCTTCGATTACTTCCCGCGCGAAAATCCAGCAGGGATTTCAGGCTGGATTGCGTTTCGCCTTCGAAACGTATTTTTCACCGACGTCCCTTCGAACGTCGAATTTCCAGATAAACGCGGACGATTCCGTCTGGCGGACGTCGGCGCCGATCGTAACGACGATGAATAATGAGAGAGACTAAAGAGAATCTGGAAACATTCCATTCAATCTTTTTTCGCGAGATTACTCTCGATGAACTTCAGAGAATGTTCATGAGATTTTAAACAAACTCGGAATAACGCCTTCACATAATATTTTATTTCCCCCAGTTGTTCAACATCGGTTAAATACCGATAAAGTCTGCCAGCGATAAGAGTAATCAAATTGTGAATCGAAAAACTACTTGCCCACTTATAAAAGTGCATATGCGTAAGGATTGTATCTTATAAATGTCTAATGAAAGTCATGTAATTAATACAACAAAATATTCTTTATTTTAAAGAACAGACAGAAAAATACAAAAGTAGTTGTATAAAAAGTAACGATTTATAAATTTTGTCACCGAACGGCAAAATCTCGACGTTCTTTCCATTAATTTTTGGAGACCCTCGTTACAGATTTTAGTCCATTCTTCTTCTATGATGTTCGGGAGATTTACCGTGGACTTAGGATAGAATTTTGTTAATTGTCGATCCAACTGATCCCAAAGGAGCCCGATGCTTGACTGACAGTACACAGGCTTCTATTTTTAATGTTCGCTTAAATTCGTAAAAAAAAAGTGGAAGAAGAAATCGTTATGTAAATATTTGGGCATTAGTAGAGTAACTCCAACCTATTCAAGTAATCAACGCAAAATACATTTGAACATCAAAATATGCGAATAAAGACAATATTGATCGATGAGAAAATACACATGGACGTGCCAGTGTACGAATAACAGAAACCCTTCGCAGTTTAATCTCTCGCAAACACAAATCTCGTGTATTTCGCGTCGGTATCGCGCGACTGACGCCTCCGCGACGGTCAGTTTAATTTGATGTGACCGAATTTGCATTTCGGTCAAGCGCCACGGCTCTCTCGCTCCGCCGTTTTAATCCCCCGATTGCCGCTCCATAGAAACGCGACTGACCGGCCTTTATCTCGTCCGTCGAACGATAAGCGCCAACGATTTCGGATGCGTCGACTATTCTGTCCGTTATCGCGCGCCGAGAGTTTTCCCCCTTTTTTTTCTCACCCCCGATTAATTCCACGCTCGCTGTCGAACGAGATCGGCCTACAGCTGGCTAGATCGACAGTATTCTAATGGTCGATAGTTCGAACGAGGTCAAAGAAAAGGGGATCGAGTTCAATTTTGTTCGGATAAAATGATTACGTTTCATTCATCCCGATTCGAGGCGCGGGATTTTTAAATCCTGATTTATAAGCGACTCGCTCCCCTCCTCGATAAGAATAAAAATTCCTGCGGTATAACGCTGCTCGCGAGATCTCCGGTTATTTCGTAGAAAGGTTCTAACAGCGATAGTATTATACTTGGGTGCGGTTGAAAGGTCGTCGCGCGGCCTCCACTAACACGCGGGAAACACGCGCCAACACATGGAACGGATCCACTCTCCGCCTACTCAACCCGTGCTCCCATAAAAGCGGGACTTAAGGTCATTTTGCGAGAAAATAGAGAAAAGCCAGGGAAAGTCGTTAAGTTCCTACGAGGCGGCCATTTGTTTCAACGCTATAAAAGCAATATATTTTAATCACGGTTGACCATCAATTTTATAACCATCGTGCGACACGTCATACGTTTATATATATCTCTTCCTCTCTCTCTCTCGAGATTCTCGCGATCGTTTCAATGTTGCGTCCTTTATACTCATTATTAATTAAATGCGCGGACTCGTTCGCGCGAAAAATACGGCGAGATAATTACCGCCGATCGGTATCTATAAAATAAATTACCTAGTCTCGAGAACCAATAGTAAAATCGCTCTCGTTAATTAATAATAAATCCCAGCGCGCGATAAGATTGATTTTCACGAGCGGTGTCAAGCGATTTCAAATTTGAACTCGATCGTTACGTGATTATTGCCCCCGATTGCATCGAATTGTCTATTAATAACGTCCCATGGTTAATTTATTATTCGATGGCATATCGGTTTCCTGGCAAACGTTGAGCCCCGGAAGTCGTCGGCCAAACGCGAGGTGATTAAAACTAAATCAAAATCGTGCTGCCTTCAGGCGATCTCGCCGTAAAATAGAAAATCGCCACGATCTTACCCGACCCTTCGCCAATCTTAATTCTACGAGTCGACGGAAACGCGTAAAATTTTTAGAGCTTCTCGGAAGGAAGAATTTGCCACCTCTCTCTCTCTCTCTCTCAATCTCCCTCTCCCTCTACCCTCTCCGCGGAATAGTGACTTCGAGTAAAGCTCAGCTATTCGGGAAATTATTCGTTTGCGTGCTCGCGTGAGGAAACCGGGCACGATCGATGGAGCAGTGTTTAAGTATCCTCGCGAGAAAACGTCGTTTCGAGTAACCTTCCGATCTTGTCGAGCGGAAAAATATCATAAATAAAGCGGAAGGGTTTAGATCCAAAAATTACTTTCCACCGTCCCATAGGCGCGTAAGAGTCGGAGGAACAACCACGGGCAACTCGCTTCCGGTTGGAACTTCCGCGTACGCGCGCGTATATGTATGTAGGTCGAAGGACGTAATTCCGGTTCTGCCGTCAAGCTTCCCTTCTCGTTTGCACACGTAGGAGCTTTAAGCTCGCCGGGGGAAACCTCCGGAGTTTTTACGAGCGCAGTTTATGGAAGCTCGCCAGCTGTGCTCGCGATAAACCCACTGCAGTTAGAAAATGCGCGCACATTGGTTCGAGTTCGCGCGATGCGAGAAAAAGCACGGTCTTCGACTGGTTGTTAAAATAAATATTTTCGATATGCATCCGATGAACGTATCATGACTCGACCGAGCTCATATTCCGATCCGATGAAGATTAACGAGGGGAAACTCATGTAAGAACACTCGGGACACGCCGAACCTTCCACCGTTTTTCTCCTCTCACCCTTTCGCTACGTTTTTCCCTCCGGCGATCTCGGCCCTGCTCGTTTTACTATCTCTTCCCGGTTTAATCTCTCCTCCGCGGAATGTCATTACTTTGCTATTTATTTAAAACCCCGTATCGAAGTATCCGACGAACGCGCGCGATCTTCAATTTTGCTGGAAAATATTCGATCGCGGAGAACTCCGTTTGTCCCTTCGTCCCTTTAACAATGTATTTCCTCGTTCCCGTCCGCGGCGCGCACAATCCACGCAATTCCACGAAAATTGTTCGCATAAAAATTCTCGAGCGTATAAAACATTCCCTCGGCGTTAAAGCACCGTTTTCCCATCAAAGACCCTTTGAACCCGGCACATCGGCGAACCGGCGGCAGGGCTTCTCTGAACGCGCCTGCGTGTCGACGATGTGCACGCACTTGGTCGGACGCTAACAAACACATTGTTTGAGATGCGCCATCGTTATTTCACCCCTTACGCGGTACGAGGGGGTAATTGCGCGCACCTGTTATCGGGGTGGAAACGATGCAACCGAGGTTCCTTGCACCGAGGATATCTCTCGATAACCCTCTCTAGATCTTTTACCTTGATCGGTGGGTGACGAGCGTTAACGCGGATACGTACCGTCGAGAGCGAGTAGACGCACCTGCGTTAACCCCTTTGCCCGTAACGTCGGCCTCTCGACAATGGCATCGACGTTCGAAGGGTAGCGAGCGATAGCGGACATAAACTTCGTTGGCGACCAACGGCGGGGCAATTATCGAATTTTTTAACCGACCTCTCCTTGGACTTTAAGTACGTTCGGCCCACGATCACGGTGAAATTTGCAAAGCTAAGCGAGGCTCGATAAATTTCAAGTCGGCGAGTGGGCAGGATTGTTCTCACGCCGTCGCGCAGGTACGCGCAGTTGCATTGTCCGCGGGTTGGATAAAATGCACCGCTACGCGCACGCTTCCGATAGTTTAACGCTTAACGCAATGGAGTCCCGTATGACGCGGGTCTAAAAATAAATCACGGAGACTGGACGGGTTCGTTCAATTGACGCTGCAGACTAAATTGCAGTTCTTTTTTTCTTTTTGCTTCTACGTACCGACGAGTCATAGAGCATAAACTATAATACGCACCGCCTCGTACCTATTTGTCACGTATACTCGATGCGTCTGACTTTTATCTCTTTCGCCGTGTACCCGATGGTGCGTCACTGCGCGCAATGAAAAGGGTTAAATGAGCCTAGCGCAAATCACCTGCCATTAAATTACGATCATTTGTGCGAGGGAATTTGCACGAGAAGGGAATCATGCAAATCGTTTTACCGGATCTGCCCGTGTAAACGTGTTGCGATTTTGCGCGCGATTAGTTTGTTCGAGAAATAAAAACATCGGGAAACATCGGGCGTCTTTATATATATATTTTTAATCATCCGTGTGAAACGAAAGAAAAGATAAACGCGCATCGAATAAAATTTGTCTCTCTCGCGTACTCAAAGCTTTTATTTATTTTGTTGGCAAGTAAATGATTGCGGATTTCGTCGATACATGTGTTATTTAAATTCCGCGATCATTTAGTTGCCAAACCGATATATTTAATTGAATTCTTATCAAAATTCTAACCGAAGATCGTGCGACCGGAAACATATTTTTAATGAACTTTACTTACTCATCCAGACGTCGCATCCGGCATTAAATAATTATCGCCGATTGAAATGCCAGTCAAACGGGAATGATCGAATTACAGAAATAGAATTTCGCGTCCGGCGAGTGTATTGAACACGTTCGCGTTTAACGGGGTTCGTCGGAATATTCAATCCCGCTCGCGAACGAGACGCGCTTACACGAGCAATTATACGTGAAATCGGGCGCATTTGGCGATGCGTATGCAAATGAGTCGGGCCGAGCAACGCGCACCGATTTCCTAACGTCATTGCGCACATTCCCGCTTATAGCTGATCTCATTGTCAGTGCGGCAAGTAATAACAAGCGTGGTTTGCCGCGATGGAGGTCTAAAAATATTGTTACGGACCCTGTGCGTCTGTCCGCCCGCCCGCCCGTTCGTTCGTTCGTTCGTTCGTACTTTCGTCTCGGTATTTGTGCCGGTCGCCATGATGTCGCCAGTCACGCATACAACAAACGCATTAAACGACCTTCGCGCTATGGATTCGGGAAAGTGCGAAAGGAATGTTGGTCGGGACAGAAGGAAATCTCGGTATCACCAGTGTCTCTCATACCGTTCGCTTCCTTCGCGAACTTTCTTCCGTCGAGGAGGCTGACGATTAAAATTTCAGGTAGAGAACTTTGGATACCCGCGACGCTCGCGAATGCATGGCTACGCGTCACGCCTCCGTGGTTACGATAATTTTACGAATAAAGGTCGATTTACAAATAGCCGTAGCGTAACGGGACCGTAGCGGTAACGTAAGAAAAACGTAAGCTGACGGCCGCTGACATCGATGTCTAGTACGTCATATTAGCTGGAACGGAAAGTAATGTCGTTTACTTCAATCTAATACATTTTCAGCAGCTTTTATTTACAACCAATGATGTACTCACCTTCGTTGTCAACAATCTTTTGCCATATAGAGTGCAAACTTTCAATACCGGTTTCATAAGTAAATCGGTTTTGAGATTTATTTGTTTCAATTTAATGAAAGAAAGCGACGTTACTTTCCGGTTCACCTAATATACGGAAATTTTGAACTCCCAAAGTTCTGTAAATTTGTAAACGCTAAAGGTCGAAGCACACACAAACGGAACGTGACGGCACCGTAGCCGTAAGGTAAGGCCGCTGGCATCGTAAAAGATATTCCGCTGTAGGGTTCGAATGGCGTTGTTCCCACTCATCAATAGCGCCGTGCCAGCGGCCTTATGTTGGCGGTGACGGTGTCGTTACGTTACGTTACGGCTATGTGTAAATCGACCTTAACGCGACGGCGCCTGTGCAGTTCGAATCGCGAGTTGAATATTCGATCACGCGTCGCTTATCGAGCGAACGGGGGCCACTGTCGCCAGGTGTAAAATCTCGGCCCGAAATCGGTGCACCAGGTGCAACTCTCGTCGAGGCGCAGAATCGACGTTTGCCGGGAAGATTAATTTAACGAGCGGCTCGTGCAAAGCCGTAAACCGCGCGGGGTTAATTCCTAATTAGCTCTCCGCGGGGCGTGCACTGTGCTATTCGTATACGTACGCATTAGTACCGGCACGAGCAAGCGTGCCGCGCAAATTTCACCGGACGATTCGTCTGCAAGGTGCGCTCGAATTTCTAGACACGAAGAACGCATTATTTATAGTGGCCTGTATATTGCACGAGCGCGATAATGCTCGTTTCAAGGTAGATTCCGCGCCGACACGCTCGTACGTTCAGTTTCGCCTGATTCATTTCAAGATAATTTCTTCTTTCATGTATTTATATTCTCGCGATCGTTCCTTTCTTGTTTAGATTAATATAAAATTACATCTGTCAAGACGCGATCAAATATACCTACGATAAAACTGGACAACGTTTATCCAAATGGACGGGCAAGACAATCTATAGGTACAGAAATGTTTGATCGAACACATAAAAATTAATCGGCAATATTATCCGGTCGTTAATAAATGAAAAATTCGCGAGTATACAAACAATTAAAAAGAAAGTGCACAAAAAACACAAAATGCACCGACAGATTCTAGTTACCGACGTTTCGCATCTGGTTTGGCCGCTTCATAGGCACAAGTGTATTCAATGCTACTCTGTCCTGTGAAATGAAGACAGAATACCATCGAAATCAAAAAAGTATATAGCTGAATATAATGAAACGCGAAAATCCAGACCTTACGCACTTTATTACGGAGAAAAGTTGGACCCGCCGTATCGATCCCATGGTGGAAACGGAAAGGCAGCTTTTTGCGATTTTGAGGATGTCAAAATCTATCAAATCAACTATTACTATTCCTGATATACAATTCACGTTCGAGAGAGGAAACCCGGAAGTAACTTAATGCAAACCAATTATTGATCTGTATGATTGATATTTTATCTCCATCAATCACAGTCTTAGTAACCTTAACGTGGACCAATGAGAAAAGCAATGTGTTGTGTGTCATACACTATGTAAATGTGTACCATAAGAGAAGGTTCTGATTTTTCCCGTCATAGACTATAAAGAGTATAAATTCCAATCCAAAAACTACAGTTTCTACGAGGTTTACTAGATTTTAACCAAGATGTAAAGATACATTATATTGTATTGACACGTATATATATATATATAGTTTGTATATAGATTTTGTTTTCATTTTAAAGGGTGAAGACGTGTTACGTCTCCAAAAAATGGCATACTTTCACATATTCTTCGGGGTAGAGAGAATTTTTCTCGTAACTATCATGACAACCATTGTAAAATATGGACTTTTCCCTGTAAATTAAACAAAAATTATGTCCACACGATTTTTTTTCGCAAAGTTATGGTTTATCAAAGTTACCTATGCATTTGTGTGCATTCCATTACCGCCAACATTAGCATGTAATTTTGTTGTCCAGTTATAAGGCCCCTTTGCCGCAAAATCATATGTCGTACAAAAAAATGATAACAGCATGAATTGTAGGTAATTTTCTCATATTTATTTTTATATCGAGCCACCTTTTGCGTAAAACGCTCACTTCTCAAGTAATAAGCCAAAAACAAAATTTTTAGCGTTTTTTGATGATTATTCATATTTGCCGTGAAAAATTTTGTTCGACAAATTCAGATTCGTGTCCAGCACCCCAAAAAAACATAAAGTCAGCCACTAAAAACAATTACACCACAACTTTTCACTTCAAACTACCATTTGACTGAATTGACAGGGCTGCGTCTGAGGGGCGCGCTGTTTTCGCAGATACAGCAATTTCTTTTTTCCAAATTTTTCCAAAAAATTTTTTTCTCCGCGAGCACTACATGGTCACAAAAATTCATCAAAATTCTGGAGCATGTGTGTAAAAAAAAGTTTTTTGACGCGAAATGACCCCTATACAGAGCTCATCAATAAAATGTTTGCTCGCGCGGCGCGCAGAATTGCGACGAATCGCCGCACGTTCGTTTCTGCAACATTTTAAATCTGGATCGGGACCCGCGATCGATCGCACCTTGCAGTCGAGATCGCGATAAGCTCCGCTCGTCGAAGAACATCGCGCCACCGCGAAGAGGACAAAGGGAGGGAAGGGGGGGGACAGAAGTCGAGTGCCCTCTCCCCACTCTCCCCCCCCCCTCCCTCTCTCTCTCTCTGATTTCGGACACCACACCTTGCGCATTTGTCGGCGCGAGGCCCCGCGGCCCCCGAGGGGCCGACTGGTGGTACGGGCCCTCCTGTCCGTCAGGGTCCTCCGGAAAGGCTGCTGGCAGATGGCCGGCAGATGTCTACCATCTTGCCCTGATTGTAGGTCCAGACGAAAAAGCCGACTGTGAAAGGTGGCTATCTGGCTGGCAGTTTGGTACCAGCACCGCTATGTTTATCCGACGCAACGCGCAATATCTCCTTCGTGGTAACCCTGACGTTCGGGAGGGAAGAATTACGAGCTCTCGAAAAAGCCGCGCAATGATTGGGACGGGCTGTCCCTCTTTGATTTCGCGGAGGCGATTGTATTAAACTCGGTGAGAAATAATGAAGGAGGACCCCTCCTCGGGGCTGTCGAAACGCCAGTCCGGATAGAATTCCACGTCCGTGTTTTGTTTTCCTTTTCTCTGGAATTTCGTCGAAGCCACCGGTGGCACGTCGAAATCGTGCGCACGAGAAATTTGTTTCGAGCAGAAGCCGTAGTTGTGTTCGACGGACAAGCTACACCGTGGACGCCGATGAGACGCCGAGGTAGGACTTTTGGGTCCTTTGTCTGGCCCTGCGAAGGAAGATGCACCTGCCCATCGATCCCGGCGGCAACCTGCTCGGCATCCTCCCTTTTCTCCCTTCCTGCCCATCTTCCACCTTCCACCTTCTCGAAATCGTTTTACGGTTTGTACGCGCATTCGTACGCCCGATAGATTTTATCCGACCCGATGGCGTTTCGTTAATGCGCTTTGCGTGGCAAAGATTTTCCGCGTGTCTGGTTAACGCTATTCCTACCACGACCCGGTCAAATGATCGTTTCTTAAATTTCGTCTAGAATTTCCTACTTGCAACGTTATCGCGCCGCCACTTAACTTAAATGTTAAAATATACGTTACTTATTTCGAAATAAAGGAAACTACATTTTTTCACTGTCAAATTGTCTATTATCTTCGTTCTATATATTCATCCGGCCGCGCTGGCAGTAGTTTACCGTCTCATTCATAATGCTCAAGTCTTGATCCATTTTTGTATCGTGTAAATAATAATAAACATATTACATGTACCAATATTACGATGAATGAGGTAAAAAGGTCATAAAAACAGGGAGTCGGAAAATTACCGGAAAGGGCTGCGCCCGGGACGAAGGTTAAGAGATATAAGTGGTTTCAAAGACAGATCATTTTACCGGTCACGGTAGGAACAGGTATACGTGAAGCGTCGGTACGAATAGTGTTAAAAATAAATTCAAAGAGATCAATCTTACGATTAGATAATAAAATTTTCCCCTGGAAAATTCACAGATCGGATAATCCCGCGACAAATATTTCCTCGGCCGCGTAACGAAGATTGCGTTACAAGATTTTAATTATCGTCGGTTACTTTGTATATTCTAATCAGTTTAACGGGATAATGTTTATTCAGAAAAGGATGCGCCGTCTATACTGAGAGCCTCATGCCGACTAGATTCAACGATCTAAATTCTAACTTCCAACTCCTATTCTGAGACACGTCCTATATTACACGACCTTTTGACATCTAACTAGTCCGATCTCATTTTATCTTCGCCTCGCGTACAGCTATCATCGATGTATCGATGCTGTCGTCAAATATTGTCTATTACCCCCTATCCTCTTCGCTCGCTTTCTATATTACGTCACGATTGTCCAATTGAGCTCCACCGCACCAACTACACTAAACCACGTCTATGTACGTAGAGGTGAGCAACCGCGAATAATCCAAGCGCTTCGACGTTGCCCTATAGTTTTTCGCGAAATTTGTTCCGCAGCGTTTCTCGGATTTCCCGATAACGAATGCCGTCGGATTATTCGACGGGTCCCCAAATAAAAATACAGACGAGCTTTTGTTCGGTTAAATATCGATGCGTCCGACACGGCGCGGCGCGGCGGCGGGCTCCTCGTACCTATAATACCCGACGATCATTTAAAACTCCATCGTTGCGATGAACGATTGACGAAAACCGCAAGAGCGTGCACGCGGGGGGGTGCTCAGTGGGTTACGGGGTTGAAAACTCATGTACGCCGTAAGTGCAGAGGGATACGCAACGGTTCTCCGGCAGTCCTATGTACCGGTACATATTTACTTTGGTACATACGTATGACGCGTATAAGCGTAGAGAGACGCAAGAAACGAGTGTAGGTTGGCTTTGGAGTTGCTAGGCGACCGGACTCCACGCTTTTTCCTCGACATTCAGACCCGTAAGGACACTTTTTTTCACCCTATCGTGCATTTTCAGGGTAAAAGCCGTACGCGCAATTTGAGCCCCCGTTACGTTCGACGCTCGAACAGGGGATTTTTTTTTATTTGTCGATTGGTAAGTACGATTCTGGGAATGCGACTGTGCTGTCCGCAATTGTAACGCGACTACCCCCCACTTTTTTTTCCACGATATGGAAAAATAAAATAATTGGCGGTACTCGGTGTTTAACTTATTTAGCGAGTGGGGCGATGCGCGCGTACAACCATTTGATCTTTAACAATTCTCTCAGCGTAATCCAGGGTGCATTGCTGTCCCCGATACAGCCCTGCGTGCATCCCTTAAACAGCCCATTTCAACCCTCTCCGAGTATTTCTCTCTTGCTCCCACCCCTCCCCCCTCTCTCTCTCACTCTCTCTCTCTCTCTTTCTCTTCATCTTCCACCCCTCGGTCCAACCAATCCACGTTCCTGAAACGCACACATAAACTCTGTGCACCGGATCAATGCACCTCGCGAGCCCACTTCCGTTCCATGGACGAATATATAGACGCTTGTACCTGCTTTTGTGCACGCGTGTGCATGGATATCACGTAAACGCGCTTGTGTTGGCTTACGTTCCATCGTTCGACCGTATCGCATGGAATAATAATTAACCTCGGGATTAGCGACGCTACGTACACTGCTGCCTCGCATTTCCCACTTCAAAGCAATTAGGTACGCGAGGACGTCTATCGAGCATCCAGGTAGTCGCTTCGGGCACTCGCAATCGCCTATCTCGATGGATTTCGTGTTTATTTTTGGCGGGGTAAGACTGCCAGCGAGAACGTCCAATGAAAGGAGGGGTAGGGTGCGAGGAGGTGATTTATCGTCGCGGAGATTAATTAATCGAATATAAAAAGACACTGATTTGTTTTCCCCGTCTTCGCATCCCCATGACCCGCGCCGGGCACGCGCTTTCCAACCCCCCCGCGCGCTACAAAGGAAGATTCGAACGGAATTAGGTATAGCGGATGCGACGAGATTCGCGGGTTCTTCGAATTATAATTGTGGGTGTAATGGAATACGTTCCCTCGAAAATTGCGTCGGAAATTGAATAACCCCGGATTTTGCACCCCCGTTATTATTAAAGACATAATCCCCCTCTCGTGCTACAAGAATGACCATCCTTTGCGGGTTGTGCGTTATAAATGTCCTTTACGCCCCTTCGCTCTCCCGTCTCTCTTTTAGATTATCATTTCCTCGGTCGCTCTCTCGTCTCGCGAGATCCCCAGCAATAATATTTTAATGATAAAATGGTATTTCAGGAATTATTTCAGTATCTTTCTTACGATCTCCATTGCGATATTCATAAAACTGCGCTACGACTTAACAAACGTTCGTCGAAGTTATTGAAAAAATATAACGGTATCGACGAAATAACTTACCAGTCGATAATTCAAAAGTTTCGAATTCAGCGGTGCAACAAATCCAAACCACTCCCGTTTCCGCGATACTTCGTTAACCAGCGGAATTAAATGTTAAACATTCAAATAAAGCGAAATACTCTCGCCCCGGAACGGCCCTACCCTCCCCGGGGAATTGTAATTATTTCAACCCTCTTTTCTCGACTCAATGAAATTTACATTAGACCACGAGAAACTGCATATTCCTGTTGTCCTTGTCATTAAAAATATAATATCCGCCCCGACCTTCGGGGACAACCATTTTCTCCGAAGGGTCTCCCGCGTTATAAACGCCGTCCGCGTCCCTTCACCCCCTCCGATCCGTCCCTTCGCCGTACTTCGTGTCGTATCTCGCGGAATCCCTGGGCAAGGAGAAGGGAATCTGGAATAGCTATCCGGGAAAACGAGCATTCTGGCTCGACGCGTGCTAGGTTATGACCTGAATAGCAGATTACCCGTTTACGAGGCTACCCTGTACCATATCCTCCCCCCTGCCACCCCCCCCCCCCACCCACCCATCGCCACCCCCTTCCCATCCTCGTTTTATTGAATCCAGAGAATACACTGTGCGCGCATCGCGGCTTTCACGCTGGGAAGCACGATGGCATCCGATACATCCGGCTGGCGTGTATTTTGGTCCGGTGTATTTTACACGGGAAATGCCGTTTTTTCTTTATGCCCGGGATGCGCGGACCGATCGTACGGGGATGCTTTTCGATCGAAGAGTCTCCCGGCGGGAGCTTTCAATTATCGATAACCGGTAATGCGAGGGAGGATCGTGATTTGGGGAAGCTTGGCTCGCTTGGCTCGATCCATTTTCATTTTTGACATTTTTCAAAGTTGGGGGCGTTCATACGTTTACTCGTGCAACGGTTGTAGAAACAAATTCTTTTTTTCAGCCCTTAATTTAAAGCGAATCCGGAGCGTTACTCGGCGTTAATTAACGACTCTCCCATCGCTCGACGGTAGTCGCGTATGTGCAATTTTGGGATATAAATTTTCATCCGTGGACCGAGTAACTCACCCACAATTACCGCGCAAATCTCTATGATTACGGCGTCGTAATTATCCGACGATGATCGAGACTCGGAGAACCCCGACGACTAGACACCGCGCGGCCTTAATTACTCCGTCTATGAAGCTCCTGCCCTCGCCCAGATCTTTTTCAACGTCTTCGGCCAAACCCTTAAAACCGGACTTTCAGGGCTCCCAGAGCCCACCGTACCACCCGGTCAGGCGAAGAAGCGCTCAAAGGGTTGAGGGCATTTGCAAACGAATCTCGGAACGGAGGCAGAGGCCTTTAAACTTTTCCTCCCTATTTCGAGCACTCCTGACGGGATCTTCTGAAAGATGCAGCGGCACCAAAGGAAGAGGGTCTTTCGACCAAGGAAATACGAGGGTATCTCAAAGACACAGGGGTGAGTTTTTTTTCGGGATACGAGCCACCCCACAAAGGAAGAAGGGAAACTCGACGATTGCTCGGTCCAATTAAGGTGGCGCCTACCGCTTGGCGATGAGTCGAGTAGTGCGTTGAAATAAAGCCACCATCGGGAGCGTAGGGAGAGAGAAAGAGGGGTAGGGAGAGTGGGAGAGAGAACAACGGCGGGGACGGAGGAAAGGGGAAAGAGGGAAAGTGTACAGGAGGTGAGATCAGCACTCGTTCTTTTTTTTTTCCCTACCTCCCTTTCTCTTTCTCTTTTTCTCTAGTCGAACAACTGTCGTTGCCAGGCGACAGGAGCACCGGCGACCCTCGAAGATGTCACGCAGGGTGCACGCAAAGAGAACGAACTTTTGACCTTTCGAGGGTGTCTCCTTGAACCGCAGCTCTATGGCTTTTCTACGTAGCGATGCTTGCGTGGACATCCTCGGGGTTAACGTACCCCCGGTTAACGGGGGTTGAAACTTTAGGGATTCGAGTGCAACTGCGGAATGCGCGTTGGCAGGCTCGCAGAAAGCTATGATTGATCGGAGGAACGAGGACGGACGAATGGCGCGTGGTTGTACGATCTCCTTTTGCTCGAGAGAGAGAGAGAGAGAGAGGAAAAAAAAAGTCGCGGCACAGGCCCTCCCTTCGACGCTCCGGCCCAAAAGTAATTAGGAGTAATCGGTCGTTGCTCTCTGGTAATTCCAGCGTGTAGAAACACGAGTGAAACATACGCCCTCGTTATTCGCGTCTTGTTTTCGCGTACCTGGGGCGAACCGCGCGTGTCCTCGAATCGAGGATAATTTCGCCCCATCCCAGCTCCATCGTTCCGCGGATACCCTCGCCGTGCTATCCAGAAACTTTATACCCATCCACGGCCCTTCCACTTTCCTCCCGCGGGTGACTTTGCGCTCGCGAACACGCACGCGTGTCCTCCCTACACACGTTCGGGCAACGCGCTCTCGAGCAGTCGTGTCTCTCCCCGTCCGTGCGCGCGTATTGGACGTGCTCGCGTGTACTTTCGCGGCCGGAATACGCCCCAGGGATCTGGTGGCATTGTTCCCACTTGCCTCCTCCTGAATTCTTTTCTTTCTCCACGAATCTCACCCTCCTGCTCTCCTCCCCCCCCCCGGATCCCCTCGTCGTTGCCACCACTGCGTTCCCTTCCTCCTGTTTCGTTCCTCTCCCGTCCTACCCTCCCTTCCTTTACGGTTCGTGCTCCTCTATTTCTTTCCCTCGCCCTTTTGCTCCCTTCGCGGAAGTTCCTCCTCCCCTCCACGCCTTTCTTTTTCTTATTCACCGCGCACTTACGAGCCCTCCCGTAACGTTACTAGTATTGTTTCAGATGATGTTGGCGCGTGTGCAGAGTGATCCTGTACGTGCTATCGTCCGTGATAATTTGCTTGCGACATATTAATGGATTACTCCCTTTGTACGAAGCGGACAAAGTTTCGTTTCTCCTGTTTGCGAAGGGATGGTTTGGAATTTTATCAAAGATCCTATACGTTTGTATTAACGACCGTTACTAATCATTTTTATCGCATTCGAAAGGTTCCGCGCCGTTGAGTGAAACAAAAGGAAGAATACTCGCCCCGAAGCGAAAATGCATGCAATTTGTAGCACATTTTATGGAACTAGTAATCAAAGGAATTGCGAGAAAAGGGTGGCTTTCGTCTCGAGAGAGAATATACCTTTTAGTTCTGTGGGTTTGAAAGGGGAAAAGGGCGAGATGACGTAGCTTCAAAGGGGTGGAAAGATGATCCGTTTACGAAGCAGGCACGGGGAGAATTTCTCGGAATGAGGAACACGCACCTACGAGAGGTCTTTACAATAAGAAAGGATCGGGGAGAATTTTTTTATTCGGCCACCTTTCTAGTCGCGACGGTCCTCGTAGAAACGTTCGTTCAAGATGATCCAGTTTCAGAGCACAGACTCCCAACGAAACCACGCTGATTGGAAGATGAATTAATCGAGTCGCGGAATTGGGATAAGCTGTGGCGGTTCAAAGTGATAAAAATAATTATACTTTCTCGCAGACATTCGAACCACTCCTTATCGCATTATGGAGTGCACGAATGAAATATAATGACGGTACGTGGTGTCGACTTTCCACTCGCGATTCACTCTTGGAAAATAATGAAAAACGAGAAAATGTCGCGGCTCTATTCGAACGTAATCAAAGTTCCGTTCACTCGACGCGATGTTTGCGAAACGTATGGTTCCGGTGACGTATATAAACGAAGGATCAGAAGTAACGGCGTAGAAATTAAACGAAGAGAGACAGGATTTGAAGTGGCTGGCAGTCCCGGTCAATTATGCAATATCGAGTATCGAGTATCGACTATCTGCCAGAGGCAGCCAGGCGCCACCGTGGAACCGACGATTGGCCCATCAAATAATTGGATCTCATGAATAAAAAGTTAACCGGGGAATCTTGTTTTTAGCGCGACGGGGTGAATAGAGTTCCTCAGCCGCGCGGAACGCTTCCTGCTCGAGATATCGATTCTCTCACATCCGATTAGCTCGTAGACATCGATCACAACGACAGGAGAAAACTTCGCGCTTCGGCCAAACGATCATTCCCGCAATTTCAAAGAAAATCTGATACCGCGGCTTATTATTATTATTATTATTATTATTCCACCCGTTCGCGACGATCGAATCGACAAAAGTACGATTACGACGCGTTGAGTTACGTGTCCCGTAGAAGGAAGGCGCGACGATAAATTTCATGACGAGTTTAATGATCCTGCAGCCGATGGCATCGTCTTCTGAAAATAGAGTAATTTTCAGGAAGATGGAATATAGAGCGAAAGGGGATGAAGCCGGTTAAGGGACGCGAAACCAGCCACCGGGTTCGTGCACGAAGTCGTAAAGTGGCACGATGTAGTATCATAACGTTCAACCCCCCTCGAAATGTTTCACCATCCCTTCGTCAGGTAGACGTTAACGTGGAATAGAGATTGCTTCTTAAAGCCGTTCTTCGTATCGTCCCATTTTCACTTCATCCGCGTTTCCGCGTACACCTCTTCTTTTGTTTTTAATTATTTCTCTCGCCGACAAAACGAAATAAATTGCGATACGCGTTTGTAGATATATCTCAAGCGCATCTTGCGTGCATCATAAACGTCGCGTATTTCTTCCACGACTGGAACTCGTTCGTAAAAAAAAAAAGAAAAGAGCGTACTTTCATTCACTCGGAAACTACCCTGCTAGATTAATAGCGCCGGCAGTTACACCTTTGCCGTAAAAACTTTAAATTGCTTCCACGAAACCTCTGAAGAAAAGAAGTCCCATGATTACCGAGGAACGGGAATGACGTCTACCGCCATGAAAAGTTCACAACAAAATTCTAAACTACCGAATTCCCGTTCTCAAATCCGGCTTACGAACGCTCATTTCCCTTTTATTGTTCGTACACCGAGCGCGTTATAGTTTCCCGATGAACTTTGACGTACGTCCGTACGAGGAGCCCTTTAACTTCTCCCGCCTCGGGCGTAAAACTCGAATATCCTTCCTGTCGATACACTCTCAATACCAACGCGCAAAACCTTCGGGAAGTTCGCACGATTCGCCGGTGTGTCGGTGAACGCGCATCGTGGGGCTAGAATGTCTGCGCGCACCGTGGGTGCGATTGTATTCGTATTGGACGGCTCTCCACCCACGACTGCCAGGGCTTTTACGACTTACGTGCTACGCTCTACGTTTTACGTTTACGTTATAGACGTAACGTTATGCCCTCGTAACTTCGGCGAAGCGTGTCGATTGCACGGTCGAAACTTGCAGGTTCGTGATGTCGACGACGCGCGGAGAAGACGAAGTGGTTCGGACAATGAACGGGGGGGTGGGAAGTTAAAGGTGAGAGAGGAGAGGTGAGTTTCGACGATGTCGATATGGATCTTCGGAAGATGTATGGAAGATGTCGAAGACTCGAACGGGAATATTTTATAGAGCGATGACAAAGTGGAAGAAATGAATGTCGTGCACACTGAACGACGACTCGGGAGTTTAATTACCATTAACGTAAATAATGAAAGCCATCGTGATCATTAGCATTGAACGTAACGAGCACCACCGAACCACCCCATCGCGTTTCCCATCCCCCCGACAAATTGAAATCCTCGTATCCTGCTTTCCGCAACAATGTGCGTCAAACCGACGATCCACCCCCGTGGGAGTACATTCATGATTTTCGCATCGGTGATTCTATCCCGAGTCTTTCCTCCTACGATCCGTGCCACCGTAGCCACCCCCGCGCGACCTGCCATCCACCCTCCCCGAGCTACCCCTCGCGTGGTCTACCGGAGTCTGCGCTCTTTTGCTCGCTCCCCTGGGATACCTTCGGCGAGTCTGGACTCCTGATAAGTTACCGCCTGTTCCTTTTCTTCCCTCAAAGACATCCCTCCGGGGAACGCGCTCCCGTCTCTTTCGAGCGCGTATTCAGATTACGACTGGCATCCGGGGAAATCGATTTGCGATGCAGAAGGGTCGAAGGCAGCGTGGACACGTGGCTACGAGGACAAATTATAATCGGGCCTGATCGTTAGCGGGAACGGCAAAAATCGCGATGATTGCTATACGTCAAACGATATCGATAACGATGTATCGAACCCATTCACGCGTTTCAGGTACCCCAACAAAAATTTGTTGATCCCTTCGTATTAAAGATTCTGTTTCTGCCTCGTGGAAGTTACTGGAACTCGCGCGTTCACCGGACCAGGGTTGAATCGATTGAACCTAGGAACGTGCGGCGGGAATGATTCGCGAGGAACCTCCGTCGGGCTTGTTATCCTGTGATACTGGCGCGCATTTCGGTGTCGCCTGGCTCGTGTCCAAGGCAATGCCATCCTCCCACGGGAGATCCCGAGGGAGCCCGAGGGATTCCTCGCGTAAGGACCACCTTGAACCCACTCCTGGCAGCCTGGTACGGAAGTCCCGGATTTTCGGGCAAATCGGCAGTTTTTCTACCGGAGATGGCCCGGCTGGCACCCCAGTCGGGAGGACCCCGTCGTCCTTGTCACGGCAGGTGTATCCTGCGGGATCCTGGAAAGGGGGTGCCGCCGTAGCTATTCCCTTAAATCCTGGAGGACCCGCGGGAGCGATGTTCCGGCGCAGGAATCAAATTCCGTCGATCGGGAAGTCGCGGGATATTCGAGGGAAGCAGGGCCGGCATGAGTTTTTCGCGGGACCCGGCGCGGTGAATACTTTCACGTGGCAATCTTGAAACAAATTTTTAACGGAATCGGTGACAACGCGAACTAGATCTACGAGGTAAATAAAGAGTACTGAGAGGAGCAATAATATTTCTTAATAATTGATTAGAATTCTTTTTTAAATTCATGATCTCCCAAAGTCGCATCCCAGCCCGCACCTCGTCGGCCCTGGGAGGAGGTTTGAGAGGGTGTATCCTGGTAAACACATACACACACACAAACACACACACACTCACTCACGCGTCGACCATAGACTGATTTTCTCGTTTCAGGAATCACGCACAGTCTCTTCTCGCACTCTCTTGTCGGGTGTACGCGTCCTTGTATGTCCTTCTCGTTTTCCTCGCTCGCTATGATCGTTTGCATAGTGACGAAAGCACTTTCGTCGGTCTCCGCACGCCTACCCGTAAACAGGAGGGTATGCTAGGAGTGGAGTACCTGGGTGGATGCGATGCATGTGGAAACGTCCACCCACTCGGGTTTCGTTAGGTGCGTTCTCTGCAGTGTTGTGCGCGAGATACGAAAGACCTCGTGCCAAGCGTAAAAGATTGCAGAGATATTGATTTACGTTGTTACAGCAATTTTTGGATTAGATTAGAATATTACGGAGTACCCGAAATTTGTATGAAAATTAAATGGATTGTGGATAAGCCGAAGAAAAAAGGAGAATTTTTCGTGAGGGCTATACGGACGGGGCACTGTTAGCATCATGGTACGCTGCTAACTTCCGGAAGTACGTACTTGAAAACGTGGCGGGAGAGATGTAGCTTCCCCATGGATTAGGGGTTCATGAGTGCAGGAAGATATTTCATCCCGCGGGAAAGCAAAACGGCGAAACGTAGAGAGGGTGGAAAGGAAAAGAAAATCGCGGAGGGGCGGACAGTTTATACGCTTCTACGTGGAAAATGCTGGAGAAATTGTGAGAGTTCCGTTGCCAGGGTTTCAGGAACAATCGATGCTTTTTATTAGAGTGACGCACAGTTTTCCTCGAAACTGTCAAATCTATTCGGGCTATGTACTGTCCGAATCGATTTACCAACGATAAGTTTCGGTAATTGCATTATTGTCATTATCTTATTCCGAAGGCAGTATCGGGGTGAAATATTTCATAGACCGATAATTACTCCGGACGGTGTCGAACGGTATTCAACTCGGAACATCCGTTTGCTGGATTCACTGACCCAACGATGCACAAAATATTAAATGGAGTTACTATTTATTGTACAATCATTCTTTTTGCGCATTTATTCTCGCGTTAGTGTTTAGGAATTAAAATACAGAGCAACGACGATCTTGTACGCGTTGATACAAAATTGACTTCAATTGAAATCAAGAGGTTCATCGATGAGCAGTCTTTTGAACCAATCGAGCAGGATCTCATTGCAACGAGAGTATCCCACGGGCAACCTTCTCCTGGATTTTCTGCTTCCGTCCGTAGCATGGCCTCCTAATCGCGAGGGAAATTCACCCTCCCGGTGCTGAGAATTTTCTCGTTCGACACAGACCTTGTTACTCCCGTTTCCGGTTTACCCCAGGTCGGGGAAAGCGCGAGCATACGACCCGTTTCTGAATGCCTGCTTATCCGCACGCCGGCATTTTCAACGGTAAAGGTCGTTTTTCCGGGGAAAAGCCATGGAAACACCTTGAAACGATTCCTTCGGGAATCACCTGCGCGAGGACCTCCTAACTTTCGTGTTACCCTGGCAGGGAGGTGCTTGAATTTTTCGTCAAAATTTCATTTCCGGTGTCAAAAGGGTATCGGCAAGCGGATTGTAAATGAATACATCGATTAGCGGTTAAAAGTAATTAATTTCATCGACATCCCTGAACTGGGAATCCGTTCGAGTCTAATTCCGATTCGTATGAGATACAAAATTGATTTCTATAATCCTACGCGGTATTGAATTATTTCACGGTAGAGAGGTACGCGCGCCAAATATTTCTGATTGCACGAATTATGCATCTTTGTATTCGTATAATATACAAATACCAATGATTAACGTACGGCTAAAATGAGTGCTCATGTCCTTCGGTATAATTACAATACATCAATGACAAACAAAGCGCTAGGTTTTCGGTAATCAACGAAAAAGTTGTTCATTACACGACGAACATTGTAACGCGGAAAACGCGTTACTAGCCAAGGCACACGCTTCTATTCGCGCTGAAACCCTGGTATTATTGCTAGGAATTTTTGAAACTGTTTTCTAGGCCCTGCAGTTTTCCCGTAGTTCTTTCTGCCGGGGAAAAGTATACCTCCAGCCCTACGGAGTGCCCTAATTCGCAGGTGACCATTCTCGGGGTTTGCACCCGTCTGGGTACCGCGCGAACTACACGCGCTGTCGCATTCGAATGCCTACGGTAAATCTAATTACATCGAACGATGAATAATGCCGTTCGATTACATTATGCAAACACGACATTACGCTTGAGCGGGGCGCGGAAGGAAAGGTACTAGGGACTTTGGTTATCGGCGATGGCTACGTACATATACATATGCATGTATGAGCGAACATCTCAAATCACTTCTAACCGTATAGACGCGCGTTCCCCTAATTAGCATACATTTCACGTCGTAATTGGAACACGCGGTTTTCCGAGAGGTAATTAATCGGGCGATGATTCTGTATTAAGACAATTAGTCGAAGATCCGCAATTGTTTCAAGACCGTTGCGAATCGCTTATCAGACGCCAAATATTGCGAATCGTTTTATTAATCATGGTGCGTCAAAATACGAGTGGAATTCAAATCTATACCGTTAACGTTTCCTAACGGCGCTGTCGTAGTATTTTTTTTTTTTAATTGTGTGTTTCCAAGCACTCTGCGAGCGTAGAAATACTTTTTACACAGGCTGTACGTTTGAATACAGATCTACTCGATGATTTATTCTTGATACGCTACTCAGATGTCACGGCATCAGCGGAGCAATGTTGTTAATAAAAAACTGCTTGATATTTTAATTCGTACTTTAGTCTGGTAATCGGTACCGCGTTCTTAATTACACGAGGCAGCGTTGAACCCGCTGCGCCAGGACTCCTCATCGCGAATTAAATGCGAGCGTGACGTGGCGAGGTCGTGCAAGGCGAGCAACCTCACTAACACACATGCTCAACGATCAAGAGAAAGACACTCGATGGGAGGGAGAGGGAGAAGAAGGGGAGAGAGTAGGGAGAGCGACGGTAGCGTTGGGATGAAAACGCATTCCTGCTTGACGTTAACTAATTTTAATTAATACGGCTAGTTTAAAATTGAAACGTGTGCTTTCTGCTTTCTGGTATAATTATAATTGCTTTCTTATGGTCCGAGTATTTACCGTTTCTTCTGCGTTTTTCTTCCAGACTAGGCGACGTTTTTGAACATTGATTTCTTTAATGCGTCAATGACGAATTCTGAGTGAAGCGGAGCAATAACTCGATCTCGTTTGCAAAAAAACTAACCGCGCGCGAAGAAACGTTCGAATTTGTTCGCGAATATTTTTAGTCTCTCCGTATCGTGTTTCAAACTCATCGCTACACCTGAAAAAGAGATAGAAGGGTTGAGTAGGTGCACGAGTAACGGAAAAGGAAAGAAAGTCGGAGTGAGTGAATGAGCGGCGAGAGAATGAGCGGGAGAGAGAGAGAGAGAGAGAGAGAGAGAGAGAGAGAGAGAGAGAAGGAAGAGAGCGCGAGAGAAAGAGAGAAGAAGCATCTCAAAGAAGAAACAAGGAAACGACTACGGTACGTGAAAGAAGGAAGCTGGGAGGAGAAAGGACAGTGATATCGACAAAGCAGCTAGGCGAACAAAGGGGGGAAAAAGCGACTAGAGTGAAAACGGAAAAATGGAAGAAGGTGAGAAAACAACGGAAGGAACTACGAGAAACAGAAAGAGAGAAAGAGGGACAGAGAGGGAGAGAGAGAGGGAGAGAGAGAGGGAGGGAGAGAGAGAGAGAGAGAGAGAGAGAGAGAGAGAGAGAGAGAAGGGGAAAAGAAAGAGGCTAAAAAGAAACCAAACGAAAGCACGGGGTAATAAGCAATAAGACGGAGCGAGAGTTCGCCGGGTAATAAAAAGGGAGAAAGAGGGACGGGAATAGAAACACAAAACAGCGGAGAGAGGAACGCACTCCCTTGATACGACACACATGGAAACCGGCTCGTTCGCGCGTATCATTTTACGCACGATCGTTATTTAATCGAAAGCCGCGAGTGCTCGCGTGTATGTCCATGTGTTGCGCGCAACGTGTGTCGCGTGGCACCGGTGTAAACCGGGGAACACCTATCGGAGCACGGCTTATAAACGTGAGCACGGTGGCATTCCAACCGGTAACTCCTGTTCACGGGGTCCCACAAGGATAGAAAGGTGTCTGGCCGGTACAGACTGTGCTCTCCGCGGTCAGAGCAGTTTGCCTCGTGGATGCCTGATATACAGCGCGATCCAGAAACAGGTACGACGGATGGATAGATATCTTTGCTCGCAAAATATACCGGGTAGCCCGATTTTTTCAATTGACTTTAATACTCTGATCGTTAGTGTGATCCGCGTAAGCGATCTTAGTATTTTTTAAGCTATTATTTTGACTTCCTTCCGGCCAGGCTTTCACCGTTAAACGCAATAGTATCCGTGCGTACAGATACGATTTTTAAGATCAGTATGTCGTTGATTGAAAACGATACGCGATGAAATTGGTTCATTTCGGAAAGCGATATCGGATGGTCTCGTTAAAGGATGTCATTCCGATATTCTTGCCGGTAACTTTTATTCTCGAGATTATGACGATAGAAAGGTATCTAATAGATATAGAATGCTCTCTGCGGTCAAAGCAGTTTACCTCGGCGAATTGTACAGGTCGATCAAAAAGAAATACGCTTCGTACGAGGTCACTGACACTGAAATCGTATCCAATTGTGGTACGAACTAATAGCTGATTCGATGGAAGCTATAACTCATAATGACCGATAATCTGTGAAATAATTCTTCGCAATCGCGACTGATCGTAATTATGTCGTAGGACGTTCACTTTATTGCGTAATAAAACAGGGTAACGCACTCCCGTCGCATCTTTATGCGATCCCCCTGAAATGCCTCAGCCTGACACCCCAACACCCCCGGTAACGGAAGCCGGCACCCTTGCGAGCACCCCCTTTGCTATTATAGAAGCAGCCCTGATTCTTTGTGCACCCATGTAGTCTGAACATTATCATGCGTGGGAACAAAGAATGCAGTTGTGTACGCGTGTACGGAATAAAGAACTTTTGATAAAAATGTATAATTATTAATATCACGGTTAAGTAAACTCGATATCCTCGTAATTTCACACCTGAGTTTATAGTTACTTTCGCGAAGATACTCATATTTGTTCTTGGAGATAATTCGCTTCGTCCAAATGGTTGACCGCTAGAAGTTTTTCGCAAATAATGGAAAATTATATGCACGAGATTTTTCCAACTCCGAGTTCTCAGTTGAATGTTATACGAAACGTATAATTTTCGATGCAATCTAATCAATATATAAAGAGGTCCTTTTATCTCGTAATTTTAATTTTCCCGCATCATTATTGACAGTTCCCTGTAATCGTTGTAATCCAGGTTTCTTACCTTCCGCCGATAAAATCGCACAGCCAACGAATAGCTCGGAATAATTCCGCATCGGGGCGCGATTAGTTGGGTATTTTCGTTACAAGATCCGAAATCTCGCAAACCGCCATCTTAAAGTGCAGTGTCATCAGCGCGCTGTATAAGGTGAATTAACCGCGTGTGTCCAATTTCAATCTATTCATCGTCAAAACAGCTAGTCAGTCTTTTCTAAAACGCACGAATCATGTCGGGCGCGGCTTTATTTGGTAACAGTGCTCCGCGTGGCGCATCAAAGAATTTAGTTGAGTTTAAAGCAGGAAAGATGACGATGAAGGGAAAGATGGTTTACCCGGACGCTCGAAAAGGGCAGCTTTACGTTTATCAGTCCGACGATGCGTTAATGCATTTCTGTTGGAAGGATCGTACATCAGGGGTTGTCGAGGACGTAAGTTAAGAATTCTTTATTCCTGCCTATTGACACGAGAGTAAAAAAAATGATGATTATTAGCCTAGATTAGACTGCACTTCTCTTTCGTAACAATTGTGTAATTAATTACTTAACGTCGATGTTCCTCTTGCAGGACTTAATTATTTTTCCGGAGGATTGTGAATTTAAGCATGTACCGCAGTGCAAAACTGGAAGGGTGTACCTTCTGCGATTCAAGTCATCGAGCAAAAAATTCTTCGTTTGGCTGCAGGTGAGAACCATTTTCTTGCCGTAAGGTGGTTTTAATCGTAATTTGAATCTAGTCGAATATCCTACGCATTTTCCATACACCATTTTGTTGCAGGATCTTAAAACTGACAAAGACGAGGAACATTGCAGGAAAATTAATGAAGTTCTAAATCACCCGCCACCACCTTCGCAGAGAAGCGGCAACACTATTCCAGAAGGGGACCTTCATACTATGTTAAACAGTATGTCGCAACAGCAGTTGATACAACTGATCGGCGGAGTCGGCCAGTTCAGTGGTCTAGGTAATTTACTGGGTACAATGAACCGTCATGGTGGTCAAAGTACCAAAGCTTCTACAACCGCGTCGACTCGAGTTACAGCAAATGTCCCAAGACCCACGACGCAACATCCTGTTGCACACTCTCCTAGTCCGCATTGTGAGTAAATTATTGCTGTTAATGGTATCGCTTGAATCTCATAAATTTCAATCTAGGTGATACTAAATCATCGCCGAGAACTCCCGCACCGTCGACACCCGTGGCACCGGCAAGTAGCAACAGTAAGATACAGCTTAGCGATCTACAAAACTTTCTGTCGGAAATTCCAACGCAAGGTCGAGCGGAACACGTTGTGCAGGTAATATCGTCTTTTCAGTAATTGATCGTATCATTCTGCAAATGTTTTTTTCCAGCTAACAGGAGTTTACTATATTTCTTCTTGTTTTCCAATGCAACGTATAAAAACAACATTTTATTTAATCATGTATTAATGTTGCGATATTAATATAAAATGTCCTGGTTCAAATAAGTCATGACAGTCAATGATTTATATCATAGCACATTTAATAGTAAAGTAATATTGATTCTAAAGTAATCTAAATCAATATCAAGTAATGAATTCGGTGGTAGATGGGGTATGTTTTGCGTTAAAAATATTTTGTGGTTGTAATATTTTGCGCATGATACTTTTGACATATGCTTTCTTAACTACGATTGTGCGTTCAACTTATACTATGAAACATGTGAAATTTATTATTATTTGAAAATATACATGATACGTTATTTTCTCTATGGACTTTATTTTAATTGGAAAAAAATATTGAAATGCGCTATATGTTTTATGATAATTTTGAATTTTTTTATCTAGGAAAATAATTGAAAGGTTTGTAAACATTTTACAATAACACTTTGAACTGGGTTTGTTATCTTTATCAGATAAGGAGGCGTAATCAAATTGCGATTGCATCCTGAACTTTAATAATGTTTGTTTTCGTCGACCAGGCGTTGAGACAACTGAAAAGTACTGTATGTCAAATATCAGATTTGGAACTTTAAAAAGCCGTACGTAAACAAAGATGTAGAAAGGAAAATATCGGTTGTTTGTTAGAACAAGTTATCTGTCTGTCTACTAATTCTACCTTCTTTGCAGCTATTATCATTATCGCGGATAAAGTGCTATTCTTGATAGTGCAATTTGTAGAGTAACGCTCAGGTTTTCTTAGTACTTTGACAGTGTGCAAGTCCCATAAAGCAAAGTCTTTTGTTCTGGTATACCTTTGAAGTTGTTAAAATATAAAACATCATTAGCATGTTATTTGTAAGTTACAAAGCAAGTTGCATCTAAAAGTTTGTAAAAGAGATAACATTTTTATTGATTCCGATCTTTTTTATCACTATTAACACACAGTAATAGAGGTTCTAATTTCTGTTTACATAGTCTGCACACTACTTTCTAACGATCGTACAGTAATCACTCTTTATACGTAGTGATCGTGGGATTTCCAAGTTTAAAGAAGTTTTAGATTTACTTAATCGATACGTACACGACATAATGTTAAGACTTAATAATTAACATTGCAACGTCACCAAAATCTCTTTCATTTCGTAGAACCAATGGCATCGCCAATAAACTAGAGCGTTAAACTAAATGATAAAAAGCAACAAACAGGGCGGAGGCATGGTTTTTTCTTTGTTTAACGATATCTTCCGCACAAACTTTACATGGCTGTCGGACACCCTGGTTCTGCTAAGCAGTTGGGGAAGTCGCTCTGGGATTATCTGTTGTTTTCGGCCAGCTACAGCACAGCTTATTGTCCGGCAGAGGGACGTAGCAAGCGAGCTGACGAATGCCATCCCGGCAGCGATCTCGGCAACGGAGAGCTTGGAGCGTGCAATGACCACGCACTTGCCACCAGGGGACAACCTGTGTACGACGCTATCGTCTCCCCAGTTCTCCCAGGCGCTATCAATGTTCTGGTCTGCTTTGCAGTCGGGCCAGGCGGGCCCTTTCATCCGTCAGTTTGGCTTGGGACCGGATGCAGTGAATGCCGCAAACAGCGGCAACATCGAACAGTTCGTCAGTGCCCTCGAGACCGAATCTAAGACCACTGGCCAAGGGCAAGCGCAGCAAGGACAGCAAGAGGAGAAGAGCGCGAAGCAATCACCACCGGCGGCTAGCCCCGATAAGAAAGACGACGATGACGAGGGGATGGCTTTAGATTAAAGAGAACTCTTGGGACGTTCTGTCTGATTTTGTTTAGATAATATACACAAACATGTATTACGTTATAATCATTTATGTGTAATAAAATCTTTGTTCGGGAAATGTCGCAACTCATTATGACTCGGAAGTATTAAAAGAGTGTATCCTTTGAAATGTAATTGTATAAAGTTTTTTAATTGTCCAATATTTCTGAATTTGTACGATAATAAAGAATTATTAAGCGTGTTAACACATTCATACCAATTTATTAATTCCTACAGTTTGTTTACTTTAAGATGCATGAAAGCTGTCATTACCAGTCAAAAGCATGACTAAGTTATACGATAGCCAACCTCAATTCCCAATTGCTTCGCAATTCTAGTTCTTTTTTTTTCTTTCAAGATCGTACGGTCGGTATGTTTCTACCAGAACATGTGATAACGTCAGAAGTTATCCGCTACAATTTTGTCTCAGGAAATTTTACCCTGCGTGTTTTTGATGTTTCAAAAAATTTCAAGAATATATTATCGTTATAGGGCTAATTTCATTTAGCCAGACTACCTATATTTCCTGTTTATTAATTTCCACAATGTTGTCACAACAACTTAATTGAATTGTTTATATCTCGATCAATATTTATCAACCACTACCGCAATGTCAATAATTGTACACATTTCTTGTTCTTAGCACAATATCATGGCATTCCAACAATTTGACTGTCATTCCAAGAGTCCCGAAAGCATCAAACAACGAAGAAAGTTCGAGGTCAATAAATATTGATCTAGTTCGGTATCGTCCTGTTCAATACAGCAAGACATTAAGAATCAAGCATGCTTATAGCCCTCGTTCCTTACAAAACTTAATGGCGGGAGAACCAGTGCCCAATAGTGAGTCTTTGTTTACGACGCACAAGCGTGCCATTGGATAACACTGATAATCGATATATGACATTCTACGCGTCTATTTAGCGCATTTTCTACGCGGCGAAATGTAATCGTACGGTAACGTTAATTTGCAGTATTATTTATGTTTTCTCATTTTTGAGCAACATTTTCTCCCACCCGTTTGTTCAGGAACACTGCACGTACCACGAAGGTTATGTTTTTACGACTCGAAGAATGAAAGGGTAATATGTGCTGGTAGGTATTTGCGTTGTTAATTCGCGGGAGTATCTTATTGGTCAGTTGATTATGACATCATTCAGGATCGTCTCGAAACACGGTTCTGTAAATTTCAGGAATGCCCTTGTTGAAAAAATGTCCACGTTTATTTTAGTTTGCGTTAAATCGTTGATTATTCTTTTTTTGTAGCTTACATCAAACTATTCCTGGAATCTTTAACGTCAATCAAACAATACTCTGTAAGATAAAAATGATGTGGCAATTAATTTTAATTCGGAAAAATATTGCGTATTAACAATGCCAGAACTTTTGGAGTAACTAAATACAAAAAAGTATTCGCTTCCACATCGTAATCGTGCGTTCCTCCAAACGCAACAATTTTTCTCCAAACCACTACTTCATACGACGCCATCCCGGCATTCATTCTATATATCGTTGTTTGTAAACAACAGCATGCGATACTTACGGTACCTCATTCACTTATCTCGATTACGGCCCTGACCCAGGCACGCATGCGCCCTGTGCATTGAATCGAACAAGTAGTGGGGAACCCTCGTCGCGAATGCTTTGGCGAATTTCGTTAAAAATCAGTCAGTGAATTTTACGGGAGGCGCGCTGTGTCGGCTTCTCGGCGGAGTCATAAGTTCGTCGAACCGCTCTACAGCGAAGTGCATCGTGTTCCGGTGCCAGTGTCACCGCGAAACAAACGCCGTTACCGCGAGAATGGTATTGTTGTGATAGCGCTATTAATAAGGGCCCCGCCACACTATCGCGATTTCACAGCGCAATCTACACCGCGTTGATTTCTCTGCGCTCCATGCACGCGCCACAATGAATCGTTGTATAAGTTAATATAAATCATATGTGTACGACTACAGTATCTCAATTATCTTCGTGAGAGCCAGTGAACAAGGTATAGAATGATTAACGGTAAAAATGACCGAACGACATGGCCGTAATATGTGACTTAACGGAGTTACGAAAGATTAATTAGCTCCACCTTGGGAGATAATATCAAGCAATGTTGAACGCGGGCCTGTGGTAAGAACGACCAAAACTCCATGGTGTGTCGTGCTTCGTAACCACGTATTATTCTGTTCGCATTCAGTGTGGCGGAGCCCTAACAGAAGGATTGAATGTGTGCGCGAGAAAGAGCGAGGAAGCGAGAGAAATATGGTGGCGAGGGGGAGGGACGCATCGAGGGTGTATGCGAGCGCACACCAACACAGTCACACACCGCTGCTACATTCGTGTACAATGGCAACCTTGACACTTGGTGATCGTTTTTGGCGGCTCAGTCCCGCTCCTACTGAAGTCGTGTCTGGCAGGATCGCGACGCGGGTGAAAGCAGCAGTGGCCGTCGAATAAAATTACGCGTTATTCGGGAGTGTTGAGAATTGTTCGTGTCTCGCCGATTAAACCGAATGCTTTTTTTCCCCCGAAATTGCAACACATTGCGTTAACCGCTCCGACTACGTCCGCTGTGTTTCCTACGATTGGCGTTTTGTTACGTGGGGGGGAAAACCGATAGTATCATGGCATAGGGAGACAGAAATTACGAGTCGCGAAAAGCGTCCGTTGGTTTGAGAGAAGCGTATGGTAGGAGTCGATTGGAAAGAAAAAACAGGATAAGGAATTAAGGTTAGGTACTGACAATTATCACCGGTCGATGCCCGTCGAAAAATGTTTGCATGAATCATCATGCTCGGGGGGGAAACGAATAAGTATACGTATATTCATCCTCAGAGAAATGTCATTCGCAGGAAATCTGCGTGTTCCAAGCGATGTCGGAGTGTTGTCTCTTTGCGACCGGTCTGACGACCTAATTTTTTCGTTGGCCAGCTGCAATGAAAACAAAGTACACTATACATATAACTGTATACGACGAAGCGCGCGCGCGTGTCTTGCATGCACGTACACGGGGGAACCACGCGCGCGCGTGCTCTTGTGTATGGGGAAACCGTGTGTGTATTAAGAACGATACACGTTTAAATGCACGCGGAAGCGTGACCCGTAGACGTATGAAATCTTTCTTTCCCTTTTGTTGATACTGTTCGTGGGCAAAATCTTGTGATCCGGTGTGGAAAATCTCAATCTGAAATTTAACAGCGACAAAAACGAGAAACATAAAGATGATGGCTCCCGCAAAACGTACGGGAGTTTATTTCGAAGAACGACGGCCTCGTTCACCCTCGATACACGATGCACGCCTCAGATAAGAATGGCGAGACGTAGAGCCGACCGAGTAAACTTTTAAACGTTGCGTACACGAAAACGGAAAACTTTACAATAGGATATTGGGTATCATTGACTATCCGATGAAATAAAATATCCATAAATCAATAATTCTATTGTATTCCGCGTAACCATAAATTCATTACGGGTCGAGTCAACAACATCAATAATTTACTGTACCAGAGTATTTTTCTTTCGATTTTCATATATCGTGTTTTTCCAAATACACGTGTACGTTACGATGAATGGTTAAAGTAAATGAAAATTGTGTAACGCGTGTGTCTCACTTTTGCGTAGGTAACCAGCCGCCGAAGGTACGCGTAAACATTGTTTCACCACGGATATTTTACATTCCCGTTTGCAGTTCTAAGGATAAAACAATAGTTATGTAGTTAACGCGTAAAGCCATTGACAGTGCAATCTATCTACCGAAAGAAACAAAAGACAATGTACTTGTGAACGGAAGCAGCAGTGCAATTTGACGATTTTGCATGTGTTACTAATTGACTACGAGCTCTACTCAGGTGAGTTTTTTAACGATTCGGTACGATTAGAAATTATATTAAGAATGAATTCGATTTACATTCTTCGCACGAAATGTTCCGTGGGACGATATTTTAAAGAAGGGGTAACAAAAAGCGTACTGTATTGTAATGTAATTAATAGTCATACGACATGGTTCAATATTTTTTCGATTGCATTATAAATGTACAGTACCTTACGAAGGAATCGCGTTATTTGTTTTTAAATCCATTAATTCTTTTTGCACGCGATTTTAATACCCGAGGACACGTGCAAAATACCTGCGTCATAAATTTAAAGAAAACAGCATCGACAAGGACGATAGGGAAGCAGCGAGGAAAGACAAAGAATAAGGAGGAGGGGGGGGGGTGCAAACACTCGCACACATCGATAGACGGTTGTAGGGTTGAGAGGAAAAGAGATGATAGAAACAGGACGAGCGAGACGTAAAGAAGCAAGGAGGCTCGGTGAACTTGAAAGGAGACTCATACCGGTCGACCGAACTTTTCTACTTGACCCAGTATGATCTCCACGTTTTACCAGTTCTGGATAACAAATTTCAACTGGTTTCTTGCCGTGAACGTGCAAGTATCAAACGTTTTTGTTGCATTTGCTATATATTGCACCAATTTTAAACAACATTGAGTAGAAAAACTTGAAATATACAAATTATTTAAATAAACATACAATACCATCTATATATTAGCTAAATTAACTATACCAGATGGCGTTTTCCATTATCCTATTGCACTTATAGTGATTATAAATACAAGAGAAATTACGAGAATAAAAATTACCTTAAAATAAATATGTGAAACTCGTCATTGAATGCGGCCCGTTATCGTATTTTATGCGTGTAGATAAGAGCGATTACTCGCGAGATCTCGTTTGAACGGTGGTATCGTAAGAGAAAAGCAAACATTAAGAAAAATGAATAATATACATATACACAATACCTATCGATGAATGCTTATGTTATCTTACATTAAAAAAAGGGTGTTGCATTTACAAGTCAGTTAAGTCACAAAATATTATTTGTTATTCAACTTTGATTATTAAGAAATTCAAGTCATCATATCATTATGCTAAATTGCGGGGATTAGTAACAATAACAATATTTTTATGGAAGTAATAAATAATTGAACCCATTGTTAATGGAAATTATCTTATTTAATATTTTACGTTTTCCATTACAAGAAAGATACAAATCTTACGGCGATCGACAGTATAGGGAAAATACAATGATTTTCAGAATACCAATATAACAAGTCATTTGTGTTACGAACATAAGCCAATTTTTCTATCCCAAATTAAGAAATTAATGGAACTTATATGTAATATTGATCCAGCACTAATTAATTACTACTATTTCATTTTGTTGTTTAACTAGAATTCTCTGAAATAATGTAGAATGCTGTTAACAGAAGCTTGAGAATAATCGACTTTAACCCAGTACTTTTTTAAATTTATGCATTGTTTAATGTGAACATGTATATGTAAAATGCATTTGAAAATCGTATATTCATATGATACTCAATATTAATTATTTAATCTTTTGCAAGCACAAAAATATGCTTGGTATAGGGAGAAACATTTTGTCCATGTTAATTCTACAATTTAGTCCACAGGCTTTAGGGTAATAAATCTTGATAAAACAAGTGCAATAAAAAATGTTCCTGCTACGAAACAGGCAACAAAGATATACCAAGTCTCTTCATCAAAAACATCCGTAAAAGCTGGTACATGATTATATAGAGTGTCGATAAGTTTTATATTATAATCTTTATTACCCAAAGGACGGTTCGCCATTCTGAAGGTGGATATTCTTTTCTGTGGTTACAAGATTTGACTGAAGCACTTGCTTTTTATGGTAGCGGTACAAGTAATTACGCAATCAGATTTAGAAATTTTAGATATTGAGGTGAAAGGGTTGGATATCTGCTAGCTACTGTTAATGTGGCAGCAAGTAATATTTGTGTAAATAATTTTTGCAGCTATAATGTACGATAATAATGTAGTAGCCTATTTTCACTCTTACATATCAAAAGCAATAAAAACACAGTTCTCAGCGCATATGCCTTTATCAAGTCTGACTTGAAAATGGACAATGTAGGTTGATTTTGCTGCGATATTATTGAAATAATATGAAAAGAAACAAATTGGGCCAATGCGTCAAACAAATCAGTTGATAACCACTCGTATTGTCTACAGGCACTGAATTCATTAAGCCCTTATCAGGATGTACGTTCAATGTATGACCTAATATACAACAAAGTATAGTTTTTCAGGAGAACTAGTGAGCTGCCAATAAAATTTATAGAAATAGTCCTCTCTTTTTGCTTCCTGGCTTAACTTTAACTCTCCTTTTCTTTTTCTTCTTCTTTTTGTCGAGTGCTTGTTGAACCAGGGGGTCAATTGGTTCCACTGGGGCCAGAGGCGTGATGTGTTTGTTGTAAAGTTCCAGAATATTCAAAGCTGTTAAGTGTTTACTTTTCATTACCACATTTTCCCCCGAGTCTAGAAGATAGAAAAGCAAGAATACAGATTATACTGCATCTAAATGGCATTTATATTAACGATTTTTGTTTATCTATTATTTACTCGTACATTAACGCAAAGTTCTTCTTTTATTTTCATCCGAAACTTTGTATTACTTTTAAATCTTTGTCTACACATAGAGCGTTTGTTAAATTTTTATTCATTTTATTAAAATTCCAAAATGTGTGACATTTTTCTTAAATGGTAATAACACTGCTTTGAGTTAAATACTGCTATGATACTCACCTAAATTAAACTTGATTATGGGAGGAGAATGATCGCAGATGACTTTTGGTTTAACCATACAGTATGGATTGGTTGCAATAATTTTTGGAGTTGTAATGTGAAAGAGGAAATTTCTGTAAATATAGCATACGTACAGGATTTTATCATTCGTTATGGCAAATTGTTATCCAACTTCTATTTCTATGTTTCAGTGACAATGGCACAAATGGAGCAACAACTACCGCTTCAAGTGCCAGACTTGAGCACCCTTCGTGTAACTACAGCAGTTTCCATGCTTGGCAAAGCTTATGGATGCGGACAATGTAGTGGTAAGTTCAATTAATCCTAATATTTTTCTGTTCCCATTTAATTTAGTTAGATTTGGAAATCACTTTATTGCATTAATTATGCTATTGACAAAAATAAAAACAATCAATTTCAACGATCATCAATTTTTACGAATCTAGCAATAAATTAAACAATGAGTTGTCTGGACAACAATATTTAGAAAGGATTAACACGTTCTAATTAAGATTTGCGTATAACCAAGTACCACAGTTTATGTACCCACAAAATTGTTTACCAGTCGCAATTAAATTAAAACACTTGTTTCTGATAATTTAACAAGTTTCCGAATTTTGTCGAGATTACTGCAAGACTTCACTCCAACCGAAATTGATGCACATTTTTCCCCACTTATGTACACAACCGTGAGCGATCGAGAAATTCTGTACCTTTTCCGTTAATAATCGAAAAAAACGTAACTTCCCGGATTGCAGAGTTAAAAATTTATTTGCTTCCAATGCGGTGTACTTCCGTGTTCTAAAGGAGATGGATACGAAGTGTTCGTGTTCTTTCTTTTTTCTAAAAATACGGGCGTACGTATCGTCTGCTAGCCACTGGAAACTTCACGCTGCACATGCGCGCAGTATTGACGTCATTTAATACTAACCAAACCTCGCGATGAGAACAGAGTTGATCGTTACTTATTCAAAGACAGAGTACAAACCAGAAGTTCGTTTATCTTGCAAATCGAATTTCGATATGCTATGTAACTCGCACTTTACGGAATTTTCCAATGTTCATTGAATTGGTAACAATTCAACATTCTAAGTATTTTTAAGGTTTGACCAAATAATCGAATCAAGATGAATTAAGAAAACTAACGCGACATTAGTATGAGATACACAAGACGCTTGAAAAAACTAACCTCACCCTTTCAAACCAGGCACTGCACATTACGTCGTGAATTGAATTACTGACAAAGAATAACGCGGAAACATTGATCCATGAGAAATATGTGTAGATTGCGCAACATCTTTTGGGGATCGTGAAAGTTGCAATAAATAAAACGCGCTACAGTCACGATAAATTTATTAAACTGAAAAGTAATGTCAGTGGACAATATCCAAAGTAGTTTCGCGGAAACTAACCTCGTTTCCGCTGCGGCCTCATCGAAAGGATCGTATTGTATCTCTATCTTCTTGACAGGCTTTAATGTCAGTTTCCTCAATTGTTTAGCGATTGCACTTATCACTCCTTGAGAACGTGAGCGGATGCCGCTAAAGTAAATCGACATTTCGGAAATAAACGTGAACGTAATTGCATGCTACGCGATTACCGCCGGTTGCAGCCGTGAGAGGGCAAATTAATCGCCGTTGCAGTACTACCAACGCAATCTGCGTCTTATCTTTGCGCATTTTCATAAAAGGAAATTGCAAAATTTTCTTTATCTCGTCAAAGAAATCAACGACTTGAGAAAAAATGTCTCGCGACAAATTCTTCTGTTTATGGCGAAATGTATTTTTTAATTCTCGCTTTTGCCGAAAGTTTAATTTTAATTTGGTGTCAGTTCGGCGCGTTTATTCGGTACATTTTATACTCGTGCACAAAATTCACAGTTTTCGTAAAATATATTGAGACATCGTTCAATTGGGAAACGAAAAAAAGGATGATAATACAAGGGAAAAAATGATTTTGTCAAATTGCAACCGATGGCGCCAAGCTTATCAAGTACTGTTTTATTAATTGCGCGTTGATTGGCCAAAACGTGACCAATTGGCGTCAAGCTGGTGGCAGCCATTGCAGAAGGCACAGTCTCGTCCGCAGTGTGTGTTGTGTGGCCAGTCGGTTTTGTGTTAAATTTTTTACTTATTTATTAGTGGTTATCTGGTCCTTTTCATCGTCGGCCGCGAAAATGTATCCCGGAGGGCAGCGTGAGTAACCTAATTACATTGCTTTTCTCTACCTTATCTGACAATATATCGAAAACAGATCCCTCTGTTTGCTCTATGAGCGAGGAACAGAGAGGATCCTCTCAATCGCTCGAGTGATTTTTGATCCTTTGTCCCGTTCCCTATTTCCCAAAGCGTTCGTTAGCCTTTCCAAAGATACATGCCAGAACGACCCTTATCGTGACTGATTAAATTCGAATTTCTGGAATCGAGGAAAATTGAAAAAATGACCTCGAATGAACCTCGTTCAACAGGCACGATGTGTCGTCACTTGCCTCCTATCCGTCAGAGTACACGAATGCGTATACCAGAACTCTACGCGCCTAATACTTATCTGTCCCTCTTCTTTTTTTTATTCTATAATCGGGCACCTGTCTGAATTGCCAATAAATCGCGGTTCACGTTCGAAAACTTCATTCGAACTGTCTGGTTATGAGAAACAGACTACCCATTGTTGGTCGATTGCGATATTCTTTCGATGATCGTCATAAGTTATGCCTATTATGTTAATTGTTATATGCATGCAACGATGATAGGTTGCCGTATATACCACAAACATTTTATTAATTAATAAGATTACTATCTTTATGAGGCCTAGAATAGTTTTTGCTGGCATCAGAAATATAAACATTTAAAGACATTATTCTTTATATCAAATAATACTATCTCTACCGCAAACAATAGCTAAATAATATGCATGTCATATTGTATGACTAGACGCAACATGCTTATATCTCACTATTATATTGTGGTTGTGATTGTAAGTTACAATGACATGATCAGGAATAAAACTTTAAATATTGAAATCCAAGTGCGTTCTTAGTTTTATTCACTTGTTCGTTTAAATTGATACTAATGAATTTGAATGAATTTGATACTAATATTAACAGGTGTTGGAAGATGACTTTACGTCATTAGTATCTCGATTTTGTTTCCCTATTACATTTAATTTTGTGATCTTGCTATTGTCCAGTATTGCAGTTTGTACTACGAGAAAGTTGAAGTTTATAAAGCGGGTTGTTCTTTATTTTGAATTTGTCATAAAATAAATGATTGTCCTATATATTTAATAAGCTGTTAAGTCAGGCTAATATTTTACTACCAATTATGATAAAATCAATTTAACATGCAAAATATAATATAATTTGATCTTATCTGCATTTTTAGCTCCCCCATCTGGAGCCACAGCAAGCACTTCGGTTGGAGTAGCTGGAGCAAGCGGGAGCAATGTTGTGGCTCCTAGTTCATTGGGACTCGTCCAACAAACACACACTCCACCGCAACCTCCAGAACTGCCAAGTGAGTGTCTGGTTAATGTTACTTTATAATAGATAAAAATGCTGCTGAAAAGTATTTAAATCCTTTATGTGATTATGCATTTCAGTAGCTCTGGTGAATGACTTCAACAAAGTAACAATGCATTAAACCTTAAGCTTATTTGTTGCCGTAGATTAAAAAGGAAATCTTTAATTGCAGTGTTTTCGTGTCCTCGGAGACCAAATATAGGGCGCGAGGGTAGGCCGATTGCTTTAAGAGCTAATCACTTCCAAATTACAATGCCACGTGGTTTTGTGCACCATTATGATATTAGCATTCAACCTGATAAGTGTCCTCGCAAAGTTAATAGGGAAATTATAGAAACAATGGTTCATGCATATAGTAAAATATTCGGAACTCTTAAGCCTGTGTTTGACGGCAGAAATAATTTGTACACGAGGGACCCCTTGCCTATTGGTGCTGATAAAATAGAATTAGAGGTAACTAGAATGACTGATCACCTTTCCATCTTTCCATTCCTGTTTTGTAGAAAGCATTTTACATAGTTTTCTTTTGCAGGTAACACTGCCTGGAGAGGGGAAAGACAGAGTTTTCAGAGTGGTGATAAAGTGGGTGGCTCAAGTATCGCTATTCGCTTTAGAAGAGGCCCTAGAAGGACGTACAAGACAAATTCCATACGACGCTATACTTGCTTTAGATGTTGTAATGAGGCATTTACCATCTATGACATATACGCCAGTAGGTAGATCATTCTTCAGTACGCCAGATGGATATTATCATCCATTGGGTGGTGGTAGAGAAGTTTGGTTTGGTTTTCATCAATCCGTTAGACCATCTCAATGGAAAATGATGCTGAACATTGATGGTAAATTAAAATTTGTGCCTCAGTAATCTGTGCTTGATCGTCTATAATCGTTATTAACATATCGGATTGCTCGCATTTCAGTCTCTGCAACCGCATTCTACAAATCACAACCTGTAATAGAATTTATGTGCGAAGTGCTGGACATTCGAGACATAAATGAGCAAAGGAAGCCTCTTACGGATTCGCAAAGAGTTAAGTTTACCAAAGAAATCAAGGGGCTCAAAATTGAAATTACCCATTGCGGGACTATGAGACGAAAATACAGAGTGTGTAACGTTACACGGAAACCAGCACAGATGCAGTCGTAAGTATACTGATAATTATTTTATATGTCTTGAAAGGGTCAGCGATTAATACTAACTGAATCATAGATTCCCCCTGCAATTAGAGAATGGCCAAACGGTTGAGTGTACAGTCGCAAAATACTTCTTAGACAAGTATAAAATGAAGCTGCGTTACGCGCACCTTCCTTGCCTTCAAGTCGGACAAGAACACAAACACACATACTTGCCACTCGAGGTATGTTGAATTATACTTTAAGGTGTGTTCGTTTCCACTGAACACGTACCATTTTTGCTTTATTAACTAGTTTTTCTAAAGAATATTTTAAATAAACTTTACGTGTTTTGATCAGTTGAGTTTAGTGAACCAAATAACTTGTTTTTAGTATTTTTGCACAGTGTTTCGTGTTTTTTTTCTCTTACTGGAACAATCGAAAGTATCAATCTGCTAAAGCAAGAAACGTGAACAGAAAACAGACACACCGGATATGTATTGTAAATAAATGAATTTGAATAAGAGATCATGAATCTTTCTTAAGGTCTGCAACATCGTCGCAGGGCAACGTTGCATAAAAAAATTGACCGACATGCAAACGTCCACTATGATAAAAGCAACAGCACGTTCCGCTCCAGATCGTGAACGGGAAATCAATAATCTGGTTAGAAGGGCAGATTTTAATAATGACTCGTACGTTCAAGAATTCGGCCTCACCATATCGAACAATATGATGGAAGTTCGGGGTCGTATTTTACCTCCGCCTAAGCTTCAGTACGGAGGGCGCGTAAGTTCCCTTAGTGGACAGGTAAGAAACTTCAGTTCCGTTACATGCAATATAATTTAAAAGGTTTTTTTTTTTATATCTTTTTATCTATAGCAATATGATTTCCACCAAATTTTGTTAATATTATCTCGAAATTAATGATTGGCTGTGTTTGAGATACAAAAGTTAGATAATGGATGGTTTGAGAGAAGAAACTGCATCTATTCAGCTTATATAATAAATAGAAGAACACATTTTTTTTGTATTAAGCAGTACATATTTTTCTCTTTTTTTTTTAGACGAAGCAACAGGCCATGCCTAATCAAGGTGTTTGGGATATGCGGGGTAAACAATTCTTCACAGGCGTTGAAATCAGAGTTTGGGCGATCGCTTGCTTCGCTCCGCAGAGAACAGTGCGCGACGATGCGATACGTACGTTTACGTCGCAACTGCAAAAAATAAGTAATGACGCTGGGATGCCAATAATTGGACAGCCTGTCTTCTGTAAATATGCGACTGGCCCAGATCAAGTGGAGCCTATGTTTAGATATTTAAAATTAACATTCCCAGCGTTGCAGTTAGTTTGTGTTGTATTGCCTGGGAAAACTCCTGTATATGGTAATTGTATACATAGCATATGTTAAATACAGTATGTTTATAAGGTCTCTGCCTGTTGTTAAATAGATAACGACTGGAGCGACACGTAGAAGTATCGACAATTATTCTACATGTGGTTTATTCTTCTCCGTTTACAGCTGAAGTTAAAAGGGTGGGTGATACACTTTTGGGCATGGCAACTCAATGTGTACAGGCGAAAAATGTTAATAAGACGTCACCGCAAACACTGTCGAATCTGTGTCTCAAAATTAATGTTAAATTGGGCGGTATTAATAGTATATTGGTACCCAGCATCAGGCCAAAAGTTTTTAACGAACCCGTAATATTTCTGGGAGCCGATGTGACACATCCTCCCGCCGGAGATAATAAGAAACCTAGCATAGCCGCCGTAGTGGCCAGTATGGATGCCCATCCTTCTCGATATGCTGCTACCGTTAGAGTCCAACAACATAGACAAGAAATCATCCAAGAACTTAGTTCTATGGTGAAGTAAGTGCAAAACTGAATTAATTTTTTGATCTAGTTAAGATGTAACCAACGCTGCTTGTAATGTGTGAGATATTGGTGTTTATCTCTGGTTTTTTTATCATACGATTATGGTTGTTCGAGGAATGAACGAAAACATACAAAGAAACTGCTCTATGTATGAGTTTAAGAACTTTGGCACCGGATTCATTAAATATCGATAAGAAATTTAATATTTACTTTGTTTTTCTTTTAATTATGGAAGTAACCAAGTGCGTATAAGCGACATGTCATAATATTACATGCGAACATTGAATAAATAATTTGTAATCTGCATCTTGTGACATCTTGGATCAATCGAATAAAAGTGATATAATTTTCTTTTTCAGGGAACTTCTGGTTATGTTTTATAAAAGCACTGGTGGATACAAACCGCAAAGGATAATCCTTTACCGCGACGGAGTTTCGGAAGGACAGTTTCTGCATGTTCTGCAACATGAATTAACTGCTCTTCGCGAAGCGTGCATCAAACTCGAAGCTGATTATAAACCTGGAATAACGTTTATTGTAGTACAGAAACGGCATCACACGCGGCTATTTTGCGCTGACAAAAGAGAACAGAGCGGTAAAAGCGGAAATATTCCCGCTGGTACGACGGTTGATGTCTGCATAACACATCCGACCGAATTCGACTTTTATCTGTGTAGTCATCAAGGTATCCAGGTAAGCCAAAATTCTTACAAACAGCGTGGATCGAATTAGATTAGATCACATACATATTTTACTGGATTTATATTATTCGTGAAATATAATTATAGGGCACATCACGACCATCGCATTATCATATTCTCTGGGATGACAATCAGTTCGATAGTGATGAATTGCAGTGTCTTACTTATCAGCTGTGTCACACGTACGTCAGGTGTACGAGGTCTGTCAGTATACCTGCACCGGCGTATTATGCTCATCTTGTAGCATTCCGAGCCAGATATCATTTGGTTGAAAAAGAGCATGACAGGTGGGTTTAATTATCGACGTGATTTGGCATAACTAATAATCTATAGATTATATGACAACGCTGATTGGCAATTTATTTAGTGTGTGGGTCGAGTTAAATAAGCCATCGGTGTAATTTTGCGAATAGTAATATTTATGTTGAAATAAGTACAATCTCAGTCTCTTAATTGCCCTGACTGTATTACTTATACAATTTTTGCTTAACAAATTTAGCAGATGTCCACAATTCTCGTTCTGCGTCCTGTAGGATTGCGTTTAACGATACATTTAACCATGATTTTTCAGCGGGGAAGGATCTCATCAATCAGGCTGCAGCGAAGACAGAACACCAGGTGCAATGGCAAGAGCAATCACAGTTCACGCGAACACAAAGCGGGTTATGTACTTCGCATAATTCTTTCGCTTTGGACCTTTCCCATATAGATGCAATTGGCGCCCTATAAGATGTAACCGCCACATCTTTCAAGTGGGTGTTTCTAGACTACTTAAATGCTAGACAATCTTCTTCTTGAGTGGTCAATTTTTTTGCTTACTTTTTTATCATTCGACGGGTCTGGCCAATACCTAAAACGCGTCTAGCAGTCTTACATTGAGCTTCGTGTTTTTTTTATGTTCCGTTTAATATGCAATGTCGTGGACTAGGTTTTGGACGGACTGTCAAAAGTTTCTAGAAAGTAGGTTTAAAAGAGGTGCTTTTACTTAATCACGTGTTAGATTAGATTAAGGCGTACGCAGCTTGACTGGGGAGAATCGTTTCGCGGCAAAGACCATATAAACGAACAATTTGACAAAAGAAATCAGCTGCCGTGCATATTACGCTTATTATTTTTTTTAGGGGTTTAACCGAGCCCCCAGCATTTGTAGAATACAAAAAAGGAAAAACAGCATCCCATCGCTGCACGAATTCATAATTCTATCGATCGCTCTGCGCGAGACTGTTATCTTGTTGTATAATGCATATAGTTATCATTTTGTGTGGAATGAATTGAAGCTGTTCTTTATTGAAATTGTAGACCTATGAGTCACGGGACAGTAGAAATTTGCATGTACTATTGTCATCTTTAAGAATATTAGAAATCGAGCGCATGAGGGACTATGTTTGCGTATAAATATCATATTTATTATGATTATTATATTTATCGTAAGTACCAAAAAAGTTGGCCACGTCAAGCAATGTATTGTCGATAGGAGATACATATGTAAGATGAATACACAAAGAGAGCTGTAAATGTTAATCGTCAAGGTCTCCCAGCCAATGGCCAAAGTAAGTTAGGGATCTGTTAGAATAATATCCAAAGTTGTGGCAAGTTGACTCAACAATGTTTAATGTAATGCCTTTAGTGTCATAAATCATGACGTGCCAGATCCTGTCGGATGACATGCTGCTATCTTTTATATGACACAATTTTAATCAGTCGAAATCTAATGTCATTTTTTACGGTTCTTTGAGGTACTCAGAACACGTTGATTTGTAATACATTACAAAGAGATACAGCTGCGGATTACTTTGGTAGACAAGTAATTAAAAATTATAAATAATCGTGTCCTTAAAAAACCGCGCCTTTTATTACACGTGGAAGAATCTAACAAGGGAATGTTTGTTTTAAATATTACTACAATTACAGTTACATCAGAACTGAAGCCGATGCAGTTGTACAGGGAAGTTTTTTTATAAAAGTACAATTTCTCCAAACGTTTAGAACTTTATAGAAGTTTTAATTTTGTTTTAACGGTTGTAGTACGATATTTTTGTTATGCTTCAGTAAATTGATGTAACCGTAATTAAGGAATATTGCTCGAGACAACGGATACCGCCTTAAAATGTCAGTAATTAATGTTTTTTTAATTAATTGTCCGCCACTGTGGAAATGATTTGCACGATGCTTGCAACGAGTGAGAGGCATGATAAAAAGGTTATGCGCCTTATAGCGATAACACTACTTCGAATTATAATTCCATAGCACATTACTATGGTTAGTTGTGTAATAACTAAGTAAACATGTCAGTTACTCGCAATGACATAATATTATTTCGGAACAATAATCGTAATCAAAACAATAATTGTATTAAGAGCCTTGCAAGCGTCTAATGTAGAGCTAATAGAGAGGATAATATAATGTACAATTATGTATTGAATGCCGTGCACCACAAGTTTACCGTGTGTTGTTAGAATCATTAATACAATAGTTGAGCATTGTTTTCGCGGATTTTCGCAGTTACGAGCAACGACGTACACGTTGACCGTTCCTGTAATTGCAATTTTCATTTAATCTTTTTTCCAAAACAGTATTAGTAATAGTTATATATCATATCAAGAAAATCTCGGAAGCCCTACAAAATCAGTAAAAAGGGAAAACCCGACGAGTGTATAAGCAGGGTTCTATGAACATTAAATCTAAACTATTTCAGACATTACCGCGATTTTCTGAGGAACGAACGGAAACCGAGATTTTCAACAATATATTCAAACCAGCTATTAATTCTTGGAAGAGAAACATTTGTAGGTGCCATCGTGAGCTGGTTACCTGAAGTTTGTAGAGCCCTGTGTATTAATGATTCTAATTCTAGATTTACAAGTGATATAATGTTAATATTATCTTGGAAAGTATGAAAAGGACCTTGAACTATTGGTAATATTTATTCTAGTTGTAATTTTAAGTCTGTATTTTAGAGTATCAGTTATAACATTTAATACCGAGTCTCTGACTTCGTTGAAACACAAAAAATGAATAAGTTAGGAAACTTGTTAAATATGATTTGGATTCGAATAAGGATCGAGCATAATCTTCGAGTACGAGATATCTCTGCGAATCGAAATCAGTTCCGATAATACAGGGCATCGGTGGTACGTGGACGCGACTAATTAAGGATTAAAGGCAGATCTAGTTAAAAGGCAAAGTTAAAAGGCACAGAAGGAGAAGTTTGATCAATGAAGAGGAATGACAAACATGTAAACAAATTTATTATTCGTGTTGTTGAAGGGTGTAAAGGAACCAAAATGTCCGAGCGAAGCGGAGAGTTTATTATTAGTGAATTACGAATCATTCAACATTGAATTGTAACGAGGCCATACAGATCTATTAGATTTTAAGAGTCGATTCGCTGGGAAAACAAAATGAAGCAGCTGAGATATATACATATAAAAGATGTCGGTGCGCAAGTAAATACCAATGTTTTAAAGGCTGAGCAAAAAAAAAGATCGAAGGGCCGAGGGGTCTCGAAGAATGAGGCTCGAGGCTGTAATTTTATTATTCGTCTTTTCGTGTTTACAGAATTGAAACGGTCCCCTTTGGGACAATGCGATGACTCTCGAAGTTAGGTCCGCGATAAGTACTTGATATTTCTCTTGCGCCCGATGACGAAACTACCCCACATTTGTAAATATACCTCAGTAACTTATACATAAATCATTTGTCCCCACTTAGCAATTGTAATGCTCGGTCGGCAGAAACATATGGGACATGCTTACTAAAGATTTTGCAATTTTTATTTTGACACGATGAATTGAGATATCGATCATATATCATTTATTGATCCTTTTTAAACCGGTGCAGAGAAATTGCGTTTCAAAGTACCGATACTGTATATCCTTATATATATATATATAATTATATATATCTATATACAGCACATACTAGAGTTATACTTAATCCGATAGGCAAAAACAAATAAAACTCGGCAATTCAAACGGGTTATAAACAAATAATATATATTTGTATACCTATATTATATTACACAAACGCATATATATATATGTATATATACATACCCACACATATATACATATATACATGAGAATTTACTGTATTGCATTTGTTAAGAAATGCCGTGTGCGAAAGATACATATGAATTAATGAATTGCAACACCAAAACGTGAAATAAGGTGCCGACAGATATCCTTGTATTTCGCAGAGCTTTACTGGTTACACATCGTATAATTATTGTATTTGCAAGTGATCGATTTCTGTAAACGATAGGCTGTTTTACCTTCAAACAAAAGATCATAACAAGTGTCCGATATTCCCATGAGATCATATTATAATCGTCAGTGTTTCTAAGTGGCGTTCTTCGGTAGGTTAATTTTAAAGGTTAATCGTATCCCGACTTCGACAAACGGAAGTGGTCATCAATGTTTACGAAATCATTTTTCACAGTATTAATATTAATTCACTGTCAATTCCATTGTAACACCACTAACTGCACAAAATCGTAAAGTAGAAAAACCGCGGTGAATCTTAGTTTTCGTGAGCGTCTCAACAAAAATCGCCACCAAAGATCTCGACGTTGCGTTATTATGATCTTTTACAAATTCGAGTTAGGTTTTACGATGGAAGAAGCCCATGAAATAATGCGTTAAAGATTAGAAAGTGTTTCTCGGTGTGTTGTTAAACGGATAATGATTGGCGCCGAGGAATCATGTAGAATTTGAGTGGACATAAACATAAACCGGGTTAATGAATTTCGCAAAACCGTGAACACGTCGCACGACGCTTTTACCATTTACTTTTTAATCTCCGATCATTATCCGTGACCTTTTTCGAGAGAGAGCAAAAACTTACATTATATTCTAGCACATAAGTTTTACTTCACTTAAACCCATAAAGGATATACAAGCCGCTTATGCGAATAGATGTCAAAAATGTCAGCTTTAAGAATAAATATCAGGACCTCGAAGTACGAGATCGGTGATGGCGTTCCCAAATGAATATGAATAATCTAAGCTTCGTTATAGCATCCGTAGATTAGAGATTAAAACACTATAGTTGGTTTCAGTTTTTAAACGACAATGCGTCGTACCTACCAATGAATACAGCACGAATAAGCATGACTAGATAAGGGGACATTGAATTAATAATTCAGTAATAATTGTTAGCCAATTTGTAAAAGTAACGCTTTATAGACTTAAGATTTTATGTCAATGACTTTAATCATCGTGCGTGCATTTTGATCTTTTTCTCTTATCTTCGTCCTACGGGTTTTTCTTCTTTTCTTCTTCTCTCCTATAATGTGTTACTTCGACGAGCGGGGACTATCAGTGATCTCAAAGAACGAATTGTTTTTGCCAAAAACTGTTCTTCTTTTACCGTTGCGTCGCGTGAAACGAAGCACGTACGAGCCCTCCTCGGCCCTTCGTACAATTCGCAATTTCGAGCACGTAGGAGTGAGCTCTTTCGAGCATCTTAATTATACTAAGGAAAGATTTATGCAGGTTCGTGGTTTCGAAAATGGAGTATTCTATTGGACGGTTTGTTTTTTTTAACGAGTTTTTATTGTTTTTCCGAAACAGATCAGAGAGTTTTGCTTAATTTGTAATTACAAATTTCGACATTGTAATTATTGGGTAGATGAAACAGGCCATCCGAATTTTTTCCATTTACTCAGCCGGTGGCACATTCTTGTTATCGCGTACAAAACGATGGGTCTATTGCTGATCGAATAACTGATCAGTGTTTCATTTTTCCATTAAAGCTTTCTGTAATACTCGTCCAATCTGCAGATCCACTGATATCAACAAATACTTGAGATCCCACCGTATAAATAATTGTATAACGCTTTCTTCTATCTACAAGTGCCTGGCGCTTACCACGCGTGTTTGACGTGGCAAATAATAAGTTTGAATTTATTCATGGGAGTAAAAACGATTTTCCAAATTCTAAAGAGAAAGAACATCATACGAATGCGTGTGCCTGTGAGTGAGAAAGTGAGAGAGAAAGAGAGACAGAGCGGGAAAGGCGAAGAAAATGCAACATGCATATGAGAATGTAAATGTGGTGACCATTTTATGAATTTCGCAGTTGGGCACTTATAACTTGCTTGTAAACCGGGTTCTACTAAACACAAATTGCAATTTAAAATTCAATAACAAAGATAACTAAACTCTTGACCTAAGAGTCATTTACTTCTGTTCGAAACAAATTTCACGAAAACTGAAAATATATATTTGGCTCCTTTTGGACAAATCCCGATAAACTTACCAAAAATGGACTCAAATTTATTGAAAATAAATGTACCTTGCGATACGGGATGGTCACCACAAGGATAATGCGCCAGGGGTCATGAAACCGATCGTGGTTGCGAATCAAGGCGCGATCGATAATAATTAATTAAGCGCTTAATATTTAATTAGATAGAGATACTTGTTAAGGGGCGTGTTATCGGGTTCCTCGAGCATCCGGCTGCACGCTGAAAGTATAAACTTAATTATATTTGTTGGAGTCTTATCGAAATGCCGGGTAAAAATGTTATTTATTAGTCGTAAGATATAAATATATATCTGTCACACATACATACACACACTCGAAATAAATACACTCCTGAACAAAATTGATGAAACATCATGTAGATGCATATTTTTGATTTAACGTGTAATACATAACTGCACATTTTGAATTAACTGTGGCATATTATTGTTGATTTTTTGTATGACCCTGTGAACCTTTAGCTTTAAAGTGTACTCAGTTACGATTGAGTAGCTAAGAAATTGTTTCTCAACTTTTGTGCAGCGAGTGTATATGTACATGTATATTTATGGACGCTGACAAGTAATCTAGAATATCGACAAAAATCTTAACGTTCCGTTCGCGAATAGTGTCGGTTGATTTTTTTTTAATTTCAGATTTATCTAATTCGTTGTGGAACATAAGCTAACGAAGAAGCGCACCGCACTGAAATTAAAATGCGCTGTTTACCGATATAATCGATGTTTGATTATATTAATTAATTCGATGTATCTTATTGGCTTTTCAAATATTTGAATAATCGGCATTTTTACGATGCGTAATAATATCCGAACAGACAGGCCATTAATATGAAATAATAATAAATGGACTCAGCGTATCAAAAGTAGTACGAAATGCGCTGAAATAAGGGAACCGATGACGGTGAACAAGAGACTCAATTTCTTAGATTGGGAACTTAAGACGCGATATCACTCGATAAATCAAGAATTAGGCATTATGAGTAAAACTAATCGAAGTGCGATAATTGAACGTGTAATTTTGTGTATATAAAATAGGGTAATGAATGTTTTGAAAAGAAAATCAAGTACTCTGAGGCTCTGTACAAAATCTTAAGGGAACGTTACGTTAAGTCAATATTTTATATAACATTAAGGCGTCGAGAATACAAAGAATACAAAGAATACAAAGAAATTATGTCTCTCGATTGACGATGTAACGTAAAACTTAAATACGATAAAGATTTTCGGAATGGGAGGCTGAACGTCAGCCCCGTACGAAATATTTTCGAAGATTCAGTGTTGTCAATATCGTATTAATCTATGTCCATTAAGCGGAGTATTAAAAAAAAAAAATTAAATCAGTAAGTCTCGTAATGTCGCGGCTTCACTGAAATCGAGACTGGTGAATCGTTTGTATAGAATGATGGTAAATTCAAAATAAATTCAATCTCCTGTTGAACCCACTGGGATGTATTTTAAAAAAATATGCTGTGCGTCGAGATGTGAACTCCTTGATCACGTACAATTAAGTCCCAAATAATTTTGCAGAAGTTTCAAGTATATTTGTTAGTTCAAGAACAATCACTACATTCGAGATGTTTTATATCAATAATCTTTCAGCGATTTGTGCAAATCGTTAACAAGCACAGCATTAAGTTGATATACCAATTTGAAAACTGCAAAATTGAGGAACAGTACATGAGTTTAGTCATTTTTGTCAAAGGAAATTCGATTGTTTGCGACAAGTTCGATATTGTTACGGGATACGTGTAAAATTAAACGTGAAAAAAAAGAAATGATAATCCAGCGGGGCAGCAACCTATAGAAATTTAAGAAAAGACGATCGACTCATTGAGTGCAGCGCAGTAAAAAGTTTAACTAATCTCGAGGCAACAGAGTTCAATGTTGTTTTAATTGATCGACATTGCCTCGAGATATTATGCGTAAAAGAAAGATTTATCGATATCTCTCATTCCTGTGTATATACTGTGTACGTGTATTTACATTTCCATCGGATAACGCCCAGAAAATATGCTCGAAGAGAAGACAAAATCGGGAGCTCACAATATTCTCTTTATAATAAATGGTCATGTGTGTCTAAAGAGACAACTCCATGCCGACCACCTAATTATATGATTCGGCGTACGGGTTAATTTTTATCTTTATTTTAGTCTCTCGATCCATTATGTATTGGAACTTAGCCACGTAAGATTTATTATGAATGTGCTAGACTTAATGAAATCTAAATAAACTACAAAAGATTACTTATTTTACGATTTTCCTACTACCGCGATGACCGAAAATTTCATTCAAATGTTTGACAAATTTATTTTAAACCACAATTCAAATTGAATTGTTAATTGGAGAAAAATACATTACCATTATACAGTTTGTACAGAGGTCAAATATGTAAACAATTGAAATCCTATTATAATACTGCCTGTCAACGCTATGTGGCGTGTGTTTCTCGATTCAATAATAAATCCATGACAGTATATATTCGAATGTCACACTGAAATGATACACGAGCACTTCGCCTTCAAAAATTAGTTAATATGGATATGGGTATATACTGAGTATTGCTGAGCAACATGTTTCACTTTATTGAAACATTTGTATTTTCGTGCGGTTGAAGCGGAAGGCTTCATCCAGCGGGAGGAATTCGGTATTTTATAACCGGATTTTAATCTCGCATTTGATATTTAAAAAAAACACTAGTGTTCTAAAGATTATATAATTTAATCAACGACGAGTTGTTAACCAGCACTAATAAGTACATTATTTATGAGTTGAAGCGATTACATGGAGTTGTATTTCAATGAATTTGAAAGTCCCACGCAAAATTAGAATTATAATCGCTTTGTTTACGTCATATCGATTCGTGATCGGAACCACGTGTAGTACAGCTGTAAAAGTAAGTAAAAAAAAAAACAATCAACGATCTGAGATAATTGTCAAACATAATTTGGTTATCGGTCCAAGTTATAACATTATTGTATCTTTATTGAGATAGTTTCTCGAAGTGTTTTAGCATCGATAATACCAAAAAGTTTACAAATATAACCTAAAACTTAAACCGGCAAATTTGTTTCCTTTAATCGTTTTTAGACGTTCATGTTCCATTCGTTAATGCAATTTTAACATTATTTTGTGGTTTAACACTTTTCTATTTTTAATATTACTAAACTCAATTATTTTACTTCAATGTGACCATAGCCCCAAACGTAACCTTGAATAATACATATGAAAGATACGCTCAATTTAGTATAATGCACACCTGATATGTTATATTTCAATTAAAAATTTTAGATGTCCGAACAGATATCAGCGTTCGCTGTGTTTTCTAAAAAACGCAAAAATTCACAAGAAAACGTAACCTCGAAGAAAATGAAGAAAAAGCATGTGTCTTTTCATAAAGGAAGGGTTGAAAAACATGAGACGGCACAGAGGAAAATAAAGCAAATGCCGAAAGATGAAGATAATAACAAGTCATATAAAGTTCCGTTAAATAAAGCACAAACTGTAAATATAAGAGCAAAAAGAAATTTATCGTCTAAGAAAGTTGGGGTTCCCGTCGCTGTCAAGAAGAAACCACCAATTAGGAAATTAGTTAATAAAAATATCAATAAAGTTAGTAAAGTATTATTATTGCAAGGTACGAAGGAAATAGATGCAATACCAAAATTAAAGGCTTCTCAAAAAAAAGGAAATTCTGGAGTATTGAAAATAAAAACCATGAAGCAAAAAGAACAAAAGGCAAATAAAGCCAAAAAGTCAGTAAACAGTGTTAAACTGCGATCCAGTCCTCGCTCGATTCCACGTTTAACCATAGATATTGAAACACCCGAAAGCGACCATGAAAATCCAATGGCAATGGGTCGCTCGATGTTTGAATGGTTAATACATCCCATAAATGTTGATGATTTTTTCGAGTGAGTAATTTAAACTTTATTACGACGAGTAGAAAACATTTGAATTCTCTAATGTAATTTCATATTAAAGGAAAAACTGGGAAAAAACGCCTATGCACATAAGAAGGGGTATTCCTAATTATTACAAACAACTCATATCTACGCCTAAGCTAGACAAAATATTAAGAGAATCCTATATTCTTTTTACACAAAACCTTGACATTACTTCTTATGAGAATGGAGTAAGGGAAACGCATAATCCTCCTGGACGAGCTGTTCCAAGCGTGGTTTGGGATTATTATATGAACGGATGTTCCATTAGAATGTTAAATCCTCAAACGTACATACCAAAACTGCACTCATTAAATGGTACGTTGGTACATAAGTAATTGGTACATCAAGTAAAATTCTGCATATAATACATATGAAATCTTTTCAATCTTACTAAAATATTCTAGCTACACTTCAGGAATTCTTTGGCTGTTTCGTCGGCGCGAATTCCTATCTTACACCTCCACACAGTCAAGGTTTCGCTCCACATTACGACGACATCGAAGCCTTCATACTTCAAGTTGAGGGTAAAAAGAGATGGCGGCTGTACAAGCCGCTCAGTAAAAATGAATACCTCCCCAGATATTCCTCCAAGAACTTTGAACAATCTGAAATCGGTGAACCCATATTAGACACGATCGTAAACGCCGGCGATCTGTTGTACTTTCCACGAGGAACGATACATCAGGGCGAAACGGTTGATGGCACCCATAGTCTGCACATTACATTAAGCGTTTACCAAAAGAACAGTTGGGGTGACTATTTAGAGAAATTACTACCGAACGCTTTAAGAATGGCGATCCAGACGAACAGCGAATTTCGCGAAGGATTGCCGCTCGATTATTTGAGATACTGCGGTTTCGTACATTCTGCGAATCATACTGCTGTCAAAGAATTGTTCAAAGAGAAAGTTGAAAGTTTGTGTTCTCGATTAATAGACTACATCGATATAAATAAAGCGGCCGATTTGATGGCCAGGAATCATATACAAGATTTCCTACCACCTGTCCTTTCCGAAAACGAACAAGAGTGCTCTGTAGTATTAGACGGCGAGGAAATGACTGCCAATGGAATCGTTAAAAATCGGGTCGAAATAGAACCTGACACGAGGATACGATTATTAAGGTCTCATTGTATAAGGTACGGCATCGCGCTTCCTGCTTCTATCATCAGCTACGCTCGTCTCACCATATATTTTGTTTCTCGTTTTCAGATTAGTCGAGGAGGAAGGCTTTTTCAGGATATACTATTCCTCTGAAAATTCGAAGCAATACCACGAATACGAGCCACAATTCTTAGAAATCATTAAAGAGTTCGTACCCGCTGTTCAGACGATTATATTGCGTTATCCTGAATTTATTCGCGTAGAAGACTTGCCAATCGATGGCGTGGATAACAAGGTAAATTAAATAATTGCTTAATATTAAGAATATCTTTAATATAAGAATGTAACATGGTTGCTTTCTTTTCGCGACAGATACAAATCGTTAAAGATCTCTGGGAAAAGTGTATTGTTGTAACAGACAATCCATTGTGCATATTGGAATAATCGTGTATAATTTAAGGTATTTTGTATGAAAATTAATTAAAAAGTAAGTGCTTAAATATAGTGTTACAGATATCTTCGTATATTGATTCGACATTCGGGTTGTGTGAAAATATTCCAGACTATTGTAAGGCCGTAGTGCGTTTCATTCTATTTGGGTTGATCTAATGATTCCTGTATTTCTCGTTCCTCGTATCATGCTTCTGTCATAGTTCAATTATTCGTATATTTTTAAGATATGATTTCATTGTTTACAATTCTTTAGGCTGAAAATAATATTTTCAATGGGTTAGATACCGTGAGAACTCTACTCGATGTTAATATTAAAATTGTATTAAAAGCGCAATTGAAATTGTTTCAATTCAACACAAATACAGATACTTTCCACAATGAATCGGGAACTATATTTCATTTAAAAAAAAGTAATCAATTTTATAAATGACAGATCTTTTGCAGCAATTCGAACTTTTAACCTATGTTTGATACATTGAATGATGTAGAGTCCAATATTCTCACTCCTGATTAGGTTCACTAAGAGACTTGATAATCAGGAACTTCTGCTACGGGAAAATTCATTTTTCCAATTCGAAGTTTATTTCCTTTCCGTTTTGCTTGCGCGACATGGTCCCTTTCCCTACCGAGTACGTATTCACTGTACCCGAGGTATCCATCGTTATCCAGATCATCTTCTTCCAGTACTCTGTCTATGAGTCCTTGTACAGACGATTATTATATGTTACAAATTGTTGCTTTTCAAGATATAAAATAATTTGTAGGTCATAGTCGGGCCTTGTCGAATAATTATCCAGAAATTCACGAAATCCACCTACCTACGATCCATGGTAAATCATTCTCGTGATCCATGTGTTTGTTCTCTTCGCTGAAACTCTCGCGTTCCGCATCGGCGAGTCTATTTTCGTGAAACGTGTGTTGAATTGCGTGGAGAATTTCTAATCCGTCCAATTTGGTATTGTTATCAAAATCATGGGACCTATGATGAGAAAACAGTACCATCAAGCTGAACGACTTTAGAGAATGCGAGCCTTTGAATATTAAGAATTGTTTTTAAGAACGCACTTGAAATAATAAAATTCCATTTCTTGTTCGGTCATACTCGAAAAATCCAGTTGGTCTGCCATTGGCCCCAGATCCTCCTTTAAATGACTGAAATTGCGGTCTTATATTTTTTCTCGTATTATACGTTGAGCGACAAAAATAATTTTCCCTTTTAATCAACATAATGCATAAATTGTGATCGCAGTTGCTAATTTTAGGTAAAAAATAATTAAACGTTTTCATACATTAACATGCAGAGGTATAATCCTATCACATTAATTACGATGTAAACGCAATAAACTACGCGAGCTCTCCGAAATACATAAACTTGTATAAACGTTATATCGGATAATTCTCGAATGAGCATAAATTACACGAACAATCCAAAAATTCAATGTACGCCGCGATTTATATATACGTATACTGACGAGCGAATCTAAATTGCATGCATTTAATTATGAACTGTATCTTTGATGGAGCAAGTTAATTTATATAAAATGTACACCGCTTGTATAGAAATAAATTGTGTAAACTAGGATTTCGATACATGCAACGATAATAGATTTTTGGTATCGACGCGACTAACGGTGTACGTCGTCTATCGGTACACGAATTCGAAATCTAATCTGTTGTAAAAGGTGGATGACACGTGTCATATGTTTTTCATTAACAGTTGATCAAACCGAGCAAAACTTGAAGAGATTTAAATTGATTCCAATGAAGTTCCATAAATTAAAAGTGAAGTCGTAAATTGGATGAAATAAAAATGAGTAGATTAGGAAGTTAAGCAATCAGATATTCTTCGCTTTGAAATAGACACGTCTACAGTCGTGCAGCGGTGAATTAGTTATTAACTAACGTGGTATCGTGAAGTAGATTTGCATCCTGGGTTATTTTGACATCCTTCTGCGGTACATAATGATGATGGGAAAGACTGCCGCGCGGATGGTGCGGACCCCGGAAGGCTGAAGTAAGCGTGACGCACAGACTGATAACAAATATGGCCACCATTTGACCGACTGAAACAAATTTAAAGAGATAAAAACGTTTACATCCAGTTTCAACGTTAATTGGAAGATTCTAGTATACTTTTCATCACTTCTTCGCCACTAACGCGTCAGGGATGCAAATTTAAAGGACACGCTGACTGTCGAGCGACACTCCATGATATTCTTCGTAGTGCTCAGTGACAATAGGACCTGCTGGGACATGTTCATCGGCTATGTTGCTGTAGTATTGCCTACTGCCTCCTCTAGGGGTTGAACACCCTCTCGGCCAGCGACAGATGGACGGTAGGGGGGGTCCCAGTAATTATTATGCGATTACCCACAAGCCCATTGATTTAGATTGGACCCCGGGGGGTGTTGTGCACAGCACTGGGCCCGTTCAAAAATTTGCGACACACCACTCGTTCCAAGAATGTTTAAAAAGGATTTCATTATTCCTCGGATTTTTTTTTACACGCATTGTTTTTACACGCATTATACACATTGTTTTTACTTTTTAATTGTTTAAATCTTAGTTTACGCGAATGCCCTGCGAGGTTTATGTCAGTTAAAAAACAATTAATAGCGATTCATTTCGTACGATTTAATTTTGAAGAAATTAATTTGAGGGATTTGGCGAACGTTTAACGTCACTGATCATATACACAAGACCTCGAAAGAGCGAAAATTAAATCTTTATGAGAAATATTCATGCGAAGTATTTTACATCTTTAAGGGGCCATCTACCTTTTGAACTGCCCGAAAATTGATCGGTTTTAATGAATTTTTTAAAAACATTCCATTACGTCTAACACTATAATTCTTTTTGCAGTTTGTTCGCCTACTTGTTGGCGATACATGAGAATCTTTTTAAACAGGTTTAAGCAATTGTTTATTGGTTTTATTTAGCCCACCATGAAGCCGTGTTTAAAAATTGTATGTTGCTGGCGCGGTTGATTGTTGCACCTCGTTTGGATCAAAATTAAATTCTTCCAGTTATTCTTAATCATAAAGATTGTGGCTATCATCGTCGCTATCATAATTAACAATTTTTATTGAAAATTGGGAAAATGGCAGTCGTCTGCATTTTGATGTATGAAAAGGACTGCGGGATCCGTTTAGCAATAATAAAGTATGATCTTGTTATTTTATAAACATGATCCTGGTAGGGACCAGAGCCAGTAGGGTGTGGAATATTCTGTTACAATTTCAGAGCAATCCGTCGTGTAGTTTTTGAGATTTTAGACTCGCCGCGCCGAGTGAACAAATTTTTAGTTCCGCCGAGTCAAAATTTGTTGACAAATGCGCTCGGCGCACGCACAATCTTAAAAACAACACGGCGAATTACTCTGAAATTTGTACAGGGTAGTCCACATCATACTGCCTCTGATCCTTAACAAAATCATGTTTCTAAAATAACAATATCATATTTTATTATTACAAAATTTACCCCGCATTTCTTGTTAGACTTTGAAATGTTGTAACTTTGTCAATTTTGGGAATCGAAGTATAAAACTTTCGAATACATTCTTTAGACGTTATACTTTATGAAAATGTAAGGCCCGAGACAAGACATTGTCTCATGATAACAAAAATTTAGATTTCTTGACCCATTCACAGGTAGATGGCCCCTTAAAAAATCTCCGCGTTGTTGATTCGGCCGACTTTCGGCGAAACAAACGACGGTCATAGAACTGTGTATCGTTTCCCAAAATGTTTGCTCTCGTATTTAACACTTCAGGGTTGTGCGCAGAACAAATGTAGATAGGTGTTAAAAGAGACGCGAGAGAGACAGGAATCCGAGGTACTTAGGAATCAATTTTATATAGGCTTAACGGTGGTCGAGTGAGAATGCATATGTTGAGGGGCCCCCAAGGGGTTTTCGATGCAAGTGGACCCCCCAGGGGTGCGCACCCCACGATGGAACGAAACACCCTCGGTCGCCCCCTTCTTCGCTCTGGTGTCGAAATCTATAAATAATTTATATCATTTGCTCCATTCACCGAGAGAGCCCATATGTACCTGTGTCGCCTTACAGGGGACCTGTGGCCGCTCCAGTTTTTCCTTCCAGAAAAACATAATACACTGCGGACGCTAAATCATTCGCGATGAATTTTGGTTGCAGAATTCTTCTTTATCTTAGCGCGATAGTAAGAGATATACGATTGTTAATATGGTATATCAGATAGTTGTTCAAATAAGAAATGAATAATATTTTCGTGGAAAATATTATGTGCGTCAGAGTCGACGGTGGATGGGGATATCAATTAAAAAGCACCCTCAAAAAGAATCTGTTTGTACCTTCCCTCCCGAAATCGGACACCGCGTTCGCAAATGCATCTTTAAATTTAAATAACCCGCTTCCTCTTCAGATCCGGTAGCCGTGACTATCCACTCGCGATCTTCGGCACAAAACCGAAGAGGGTAGCTACCCCTTCGCATTCACCACGGCCCAGGTTAGGCTAGCTTAACCTAGGAACTACGGGGGCGAAGGAAGAACCGCTGTCCAGCCCTTTTCGTACAAATTACCACGAAAACTATTCGGGGGAAAAGAAATATGATTTTTTACCTTGATCTTCGAAGATCGCCTAGATCGACGACGAATCCCGAAATGTTATTCGACACGATTTCGCGTTCGATTATTATCACCCTCGATCCTTCCGGCAGTGTTTTCGACACGGCTCCTCGACAGGGTGAAAGCGCGTGACATTTATCGACGTTCTTCACGGAGTTTGCGTATTCGGGGAGTTGCTCGGTAGAATGTATTGCGATTTGAGCGGGATCGTTTCATTTTCGAGAATGTTTCGCGTCATGGTATTGAGTTTTTGTCTAATTTTGTTCAAGGAGTAGCGAAACGTTCCGTTCAATTTATTTAGACTTCTCGTTAACGTTGCGTAAGCTATGAAGTCACGGTGAGTCTGTTGTTCTTTTAATGCCGGTTTCATTGAGAAATTAGGGAGTAATTTCTTTTCAATGATAAGAAGCTGGGAAAGAATGAGGGATGTTTGTCTGAGATATTTTTGTTCGTACTACTGATCGCGTTCGACTCGAGTTGATTGCATCCAAATAAAATTCTATCAACTCCAATATGTTGAAAGAGAACTTTAATTATTTATTACGTGCGCAAAGGTTATACAAGATCAAATAACAAAATTGCACGCTTTAGAGTGCTTTTGATATTAATATTAATCAAATAATACCTCGCAACACACGTAAACCGCGAATTCCTGGATTAAAACGAATTTAATTTATGTCAATAATTTTGTTATTAAAATTACATCGATACGACGGTAAAAAAAATAAACGTGGATTCGAGTCATGGGAAGATCCTTTATCCCTCGTCTCCACTCAGGATCGCGCGATCACGATCCACGATCGTTTAACTCCGTCGGCTTAAATTCGAAGCGGCAACAGGATCACCCTAATAAACTTAACAAACGGGAGTTTAAGGGCATTTCATTCCGATGATCCTGATTCGGTTCCCGTTGCAAATTTGAGGACGGCTGTTACGGTAGGCGGTTCCAAATTTTTGAGGAGAGACTCCGAGAGAGGAGGCGGGCGGAGAGAGGGAGGAAGAGTGAGAGAGAGAGAGAGAGAGAGAGAACCGCACGAATACAGAGGAATATAATGGAAGAGAGAACAGAGGGTACACGTGTATATATGTATATCAATATTCGAGGGAGAAAGAGAGTGAAGCAAAGGAATGACGAATGTACGATAACATGCACAGGACAAATGAGAGAAAGAAGAGAAGAGAATATATGCATATGTATATATCTACATTCCTGAGATGCAAAATAAAAAGAGAGAGATGATCAAACGGAGAACGTAGAATATACTACGTATCCAAGGGAGAGTAAACTAGGCGAACACGGAGATCCATTAAGAGAGAAAGAGACAAAGGAGGCAGAGTGAGAGAGGGAGTGAGAGGGAGAGAGAGAGAGAGAGAGAGAGAGAGAAAGAGAGAGAAAGACATCCACACGAATGCAGAGAAAGAGGATGAAAGAGAGAACAGAGGCTCTCTCTGTGCATGTGCGTTGAAGGGAGAGACCAACGGCGCTGTAGAGAGAAAGATAAATCGAGAGAGTGGAACGAGGTTGAAGGGGGAAGAAGACAGACAGAGAGAGGGAGGAGGGAGAGAGAGAGAGAGAGAGTTCACGGATGGGTCTCTGGTTACCATGGCGACCACCGTAGCCTAAAGCTATGCTTTTATTGATTCCAAGCCGCAAACAATGTACAGGAGTGGATGTTTCGCTCTGTTCTCTCTCTATCCGTCTGGATAGTGAGGTATTAACGCACCCCCGAAATACCGATACCCATGGGCACGTGGCCCAGAAAAGCCAAGGGCCACGCGAAGAGCCCTTCGATTAATTTCCAAGCGAACGCGAGGCCGCTATCGCCCACCCCTTCGCATTAAAATGCACCGGCGGTCGAAAGTGTGCACTTTTCGAGATAATGCTACGCGATCCGTGGCACGATTAAGGGTGTCTTTTGGCACATGACACCGATGTTACGGGATACGGTAGATTTTCGGCCGTCTCCATTCTCGATTGTTATAAAAATAAGAACGGTCCTCGTATATTGTAAAAATGAAAATAAAGATAGCACCAATCTGTCGCACGCCGATCGGCTCGCTCGTTGCCAGAAAACCGAGTCGATTGACTAATCTTTCTCTCTTTATCCGGAACCACCTATTCAAAATCGAATCAATAACAATGAGCGGAACTACCGATGCGAAAGTCAGATCGCGATTGAGTTTTCTACCCGATTACAACGATAGGGACCACCTATCGAGATCTCTGGATGAACGGTTTACCGCCTAGGGAATGCCTTTCATTCATATGGCACGCGAACGGTTTTCTCCGAGTCTCGGAAACCAAGTTTAGATCGATCTGTCGTGTATGCGGCGAGTCAAAAATAATTATCTGCAGATCGTGATTTTTTAGCGTTGCAACGGTAAATTAAGTGTCCAAGGAATATGACAGTTGAGTCAAATGTAACGATGAGGAAGGCAGGGCAGTTCGAAACTTCCATTCAATCCCCTTAATTTTTAAGTAAGAAAATTAAATCAAACAACCGCGCAAGCACTTTACTTATACTAGACCAAAAAATTCGTTTCTGTTCAAATCCACCCACTCTTCGTATATCGCTTTTTGATACAGTTAGTGTGTTTTTTTACAACTTACATGCCAGTAATATCCGGTGGAAACTTACGAATGAAGTTTCACGTTTCCACCCTGTAACTTTCCAGATTACTTCCACCGAAGATTTTGGAATTCGCTCTGAAACGTACTGAACGCGTTTAAAAGTATAACGTCGTTTGAGAGCGTAATTAAGTATCGGTACAGGTAATTCATGGTTGGCAAAGTGGTTCGAAAAGTATCCACTTTCATCGATTACACGGATTTCGGAGTCGTTCGTTGGGCCCATTAACGAGCTTTCGCATTTTGCATTCCCGGCGCTTTCCATTTTGTAGTCTCCTCCCGAGCAAGGGAACGTTTTGTTTAATTTCCTTTACGTTGTAATCTGAACTGCTCATTATCTTCATCCTCTCGCAGCCAACAAGATTCTCTTTTGTAACAATTGCGTTAGTCCGAAGCGCGGAATGCTTTGTGGATAAATAAGAAGCGGGAGAATCGCGCCGTTTTGCGTCCATGAAATTGCTTCCGTTAACGCAAAATGGCTATGCTCGAAAGAAAATTCGTATGCTTACATGGTTTCGGCTCGTTACACGGCTCGAAAACGACTTACGGTCGTTAGAAAGGCGCTCGAAAACATGGAACAGACAAGGTGGCAGCTGGAGAAATTTTTAGTGATTACGCATAGAATTTTGACGCTGGTGAATTGTTACGCGAATAAACGTGCATAAAAATATAATACGAACTTTGTTCCGCCGTAAATTAAAATTCCTCGAGGATTCGTTACCGTGGTGTTTTCTTCGCGTTCATCTATGCCAGCCGGGTGTCCAAAATCATTGCAATGCGGATCGGGGTGAAACGAAGTGTCGCTTAAGGGTACTCACCCTCAAAATTTAAGCTCGAACGCCGATCCTACCTGTTGACCCGCGTAACTCGCGGCAGAAACGCAAACGAATCCCGCAGTCTGCCGCCGTTTCATATATATATATATATATATATATATATATATATATATATATATATATATATATATATATACAATATATATATTTTTTTTTTCGATCGTTTTGAGGGTGGCGCGGGGAGCAGGGGAAAGCGGTGCAAAAATCAGGTTGCGCGCATTTCATAAAAGTATTTTCCCGGCTAACTATATTTTCCCGCTTTTTTTTCCCGCTCTCTTCTCTTTTTTTTTTTTTCATCATTTCACGGCAGCCGCTCGATCGAGGCGTGTCGCATTCTGACGCATGAAAATGGCCCAAAGGGATGCGCCAACCATGATCGATGCTCCATCCGATCGGAGTCTACCGAAACTGCCCGTCAAATAATATATTCATAGCTTCCGGATGGTTGAACACGACTCTCGAAATCCCCCGCCCCCATGCGCCGACCAACCGTCCCTTCCCCCTCGCCCCGCACCCGCACAACCCACGCCACCCCGAAACGGTCACCGTTTCACCCCCGCGCGAGCCGCATCGCACGCAAATCGACTGTCGAATAATTATCGAAAATACACGGCCGAATGGCTTATTCCACTCGTTCTTTCTCCGTCACTTTATCTATCTCCCCTGTCCATTCTCTCCTTCGTTTCTGTTTTTTTTTACCGACGCGTTTGTCGTGAGAGGGAGGGAAAGGGGTAAATTAAATCTACTCGATCGTCGAAGGGAGAAGGTGGATCGTTGTTCGTCGGGGGTGATGGTAAATCGTGTCTTTTGCGAAAGTATTTTTTGGAGCGTTTATTCATCGAGATTAAAATCTAGCGTTATTCGCGCAACGTTTCGTATCGTTGTTTAGATTTGTTCAGAATTGTTTATAACCTTGTGTCTGATCGAATATTCGAATAAAACATTATGCAAATAATACTAAACGTTGATACCAAGTAATAATCGCGGAGATGGGAGACACTTCACTCGTGATCGGATTATCGCGATACAGTTCTTCCCTTAGTTTAGAAAACCGGTGAACGACACGAATCAACGAGTTTATGTTCACCCAGGTAGTCTTTCAATAATCGTTCCATCCCTTTGTGCGAGCGGGTAGTCCGCGAAATTTTCCTCTCGGCGATGACGGGGTGATTGCAGACGACCGCTTCGATTTTTCACATTCCCTCTCCCAATTTTCGCGAAAAAAACCGGACGAAGACCTTTCGGAACTCTTTTTTTTTTACCTTCGCAACCTTCGTTAGAACTGATCAAGCGTGCTGGATAAGTAACGGCAGCGCGAACGCTAGCGGAAACGCGCATCACGGGAAAATCGAGAAAGAAAACCGAGGGAAGACGTGCTCGAGGAATCTATCACAACTGTTAGCGTTGAACAATGCGTGAAGTATATTTTCGAACATACGTCAAACTAATTTAGTACATAAAAACGTATAGTACGATAACCTTCTTCGCGCAATGCAATTAATCTGACATTTGTATTTTCAGTATCTACGATTTCCCGCCGAAGAAAATGGAATCCATTTTGGTACGCAGCTGCAAGACTCTCGTCTACTCGTTGGTCCTCTTTTTTCCGTTAAATACACCTAAAGGGGTGAGACTCGGGGCCAAAGTGGAGGGTTCCTATAAAGCTCCGTCCTCGCTCAATTTTTTTTTTCTTTTTTCATCGTGTCCCTTCGGCCCGATTCGCGAGTGATTTCTCCGTCCAGCCTGCCGCTGCCGAGGTAAGTGCAAAATTATTTTAAAAACATTTTCTTAACCACGTTACACTGAAAGCTGACCATACCGTGCATGCGTAAAAACAGGCACGTGAGCACGGCAAAAAGAATTGGAAATGCCGCACCGCGGTTTTTTGACTTGCCACGGTTTTCAGACCCTTTTTTTCCCTCACATCAGCGACATAACCTTTCGGTGGATGTGTGCGCGCGTTAATCACCATCGGGTTTCGAGATAATCCTTCGGAGGACGACCACCAATCTTTGGGAGAGTTCGCCCAGACGACGGGTCTACGTTTATAACGACCGCAGCGGCCAGGGTAAGTTTTCCACGCGACAAAGTTTCACCAAGCTATTGGAGTAGATCATTGAGCAACGATCGATTCGTTTTTTTTAATCAACTAGGATTATCGTTAAATCGAAAAAAACGCCTTCCGTTTGCGCTCCCTTCGTTCAACGCCGCGTTGCGTTTAATGCGAAGATTTTTACGCTTCAGCGTAACGAACTTTTAAATCGTTTAAAAAGATAAAAAGCGAAATAACCAAAACGCGAATTCAGCAGGTATTTATAAATGCGTAACTGCTTTAAAATTATAAGTTTCGCGCGATACTAATTACGAAATTATTACCCTATTTAGTCACGCATGCCCTAAAAGTGTACACACATTTTTCACTTTATAAAGGACATTAAAGTTTAAAAGTCAATTAACCGGCGCGCGGACGTTATAGAATTTTCTAAATTGATTTGTCCTTGCAAAAGCGGCAATCATATTTGCTATAACGATAATTGCAAATAGAACTGCAATCATGGATTCTCAATATATAATTTACCAATATTCGTTTTCTCAATTCTTTATCGAAGCGCTTATCGATTATCCATAGAAACGAATGGTTAGGTACTTTTATCGTACCTTTTTCTATCCATGGACGTAGCTATTTTCCCAATTTTTCTGCCATCCTCTATTTTTGATCGATGCCCTGCAATCGCTATCGAAACGAACTATCTTTTGCCCCCCCCCCCCCCATCACCACTCTCCCTCGTCTCGCCGTGTATCGGACGATTACGGTGATTTTTTATTCCTCGTTAGTTTTCCCGTGCCATCTTTTTGCGTAACAAGCGATTTTTCCATTACGCGAAGAAACAAATTTCGATTCCAGTCTCCATTGTTCGTCCTCTTCTTTTTTTTCCTACGCAGCTTTATATTTTACAGTATTACCCGTACACGTCCTTTTACACACCTTTTCCATTCCACGTACTTTTAAACCACCCACTCCCTCGCCAACCCTCCCCTACCACTTCGATGCTTTTTACGCCACGCTTTTCTCTTATTTTGAACCTCTTCGTTGCTCTGGCCAAGAGTTTCCAGTCAGCGTTACGTAGAAAACGTTGAACTTGTTCGAGAGCTTTTTCCGGAAAAGGCAGCGGCAGAGGAGACAGTGGAAATGGAAGGAAAATGTCAAACAAATTTATTGCGTCTTCGAGATACTAAATTGTAAAAAGCATTTCTTCTTCCTTTTATGACGGGCGTCAAAAGCGAAACGTCAAAGGCGAGAGTTTAGCGATAAATTAATCGCCATGGAGAGAATGCGTTGCGCGTCGCGATCCGGAGAGGTTGGTCGATAAAAATACGCCGTTGCGTGCCACGTTAAAAAAAAAAAAAAAGGCAATTGACGAGTCTACGAGAAAACTCGAAGAATCCGTTGCGCGAAAAGCAATGCAATCTTAAGAGATTAAGAAAACTCCGGACCACGCGCATTTCGAATGTTAGAGTTGAAACGAGAAAAATATGGATCGGCCAGTTTCATGGAAATGAGAAAAAGCAAGTTATTTTCCGGGTGACACCCGTTAGAATTAACGTTTCAACGTAGCGGCGGGGCTGACGATGGTCGCCAAGCCTCCATTAAAAAGTTGTTAAACGCAGCCTGACGGCGCCCCGCGGCAAATTGGAACCCCATCATAAGTCTTCCTTGTATATAATGTACATGGCTGTTAGAGGAAGCCATCTACGAGACAGCGATATCGCGCTAATTAAGTATTCGACGAAGATATTTCGATCAACCTTATGGATGAAACTGATATCAGCCGATAGATGCGTGAGTCGATAAAAGGACGCCATTTTTTTGAAGTTTGATTCCACGGTGCGAAACACCGAACGCGTCGATCTAGCTCTTTATCCTTTCTCGATTAATCGATACGATCTTTTTTCGAAAATGTTTTATCTTCGCAACGCTGCGTTACTTTACTCTCCTAAGTCCGCGGTGGTAAGTAAGTTTTTAGAAGAATCGTCGGTGTTAGGAACATTTCTGAGTTTCCCTATATTTTAACGACGACACTTATTCAGGATAGATACGATTAATTCCATCAATCCTATCATTACGATCCACGAATCCCCATCGCGTTACGTTACGCGCGTCTTTACGCCGCCTCCTCGTCTCGTCGACATCCCACAGGCACATCCCAGAGATCACAACAAAGCCACGAGCAAATAACGACGTCGCTCGTATCTCCAGTCTCGCCAACTACTATGCTATTTACATCCCTAGAATCATAGCTGTCCATGGTTCGGCGCATCGAATTGTGCCAATCGATTTTTCGTGCACGCACGTACGCACGCACGCACGGACCCACGCACGCACAGATATACGCAGGGGCACACATTCGGGCTGAGCCATCGCTCGAAGCCCTCGCAGAATCATCCCCGTAGCTCGTCCACCCCCGCCTACACGACGATTCTCCACCCCTGATAAGCATCCACCTTCCCTCCTACCCTCTTCCCTCGTGAACCGTCCCTCCATGGTGCCGAGCGAATTCAGAGACGGATGGTGGATTTTCGGAACCTTGGGGGAATAACGTTCGTTTTTTTTTCTTGCCAATTCCTCCCGTGCGTCACGATAACGCGAGATGGTATCGTTGAACAGTCTTTAAATTACTTCCTACGTCTTATCAACCAAAAAACAAAACGTGTCGTTCCCACAGTTTTCCAACTCGATTCCCTGAAAGGAAATTCAACCGTTCTCGTTTTAAACGAACCGCTCTATACGCGAACATCGCGCAACCCCCTCGGACAATCTCAAATTTACACCCCCCCCCCCCCCCCTCCACAAACGTCGCGCATCCTTCGGAAATTCTTTCAATTCGATCCCGCCGAACAACGTCCGACTTTGTCCCACATATAGATTCATCCCTGAACGAACCCTCCCTCTCTCTCTCTCTCTCCCGCGCATCCTCCGCCACCCTTCGCCCTCCCGTTCACCCGGTCCACCCACTTCCCCCCGCTCCCTCCCCCCCACCGCCGTCCTTCCCGTCCTCTCACCCTCGCTCCGCGTTCTCCACCTAACCTAGCGCAGCATCCGCGTTCTGGAGCTGCTCTCGCAGCTCTCGTAATCGCATTTGACGTCGCTACGTTTTTGTTTCAGAGCTGTACGTGACGCTTCCGCCGGTGAGGGCTCTTGGCAAAACACGCGAGGGAGGAAAAAAGAAGACGAGGAGGAAGAGAGAGAAAGAGGGTGGGTGGGTTAGTTTGCCGAAGGCGGGGAATGATGATGACAAACGGGGGGAGAGGGGGGGGGGTTGGGGCACGAAGGGAACGGGGGTAGTTTGGAGCAGAGAAAAGGATGGGCAGGAGAGAAGGACGATACCGGGAGGAGGAGGAAACGTTGAGGATCGAGAGATCGAAGTCGTTGGGGGGGGGGGGGGGTGTTGCGAAGGATATCGTTCTTTCTCGGTGGCCCGCTCGGGGAGGGGGTGGAGATATCTTTTCTTTTTTTTACAACGTTCTCCAAGGATTTTTCCTCGGAACCGCGGGGGTTTTTTTCGTTGGATCCTTGGAGTATTTTATTGAGTTTCTAGCTACTGGTTCGGGTTTTTTGTCGGCGAAACAAGTTTAGGGGTTGAAATGTGGAATATAACGAGGCACGGAATGAGAGGAGAATGTTTTGCGGATGATTATCGTTTCGGGGTAAAGCGACTCTGGGGTCGAAACGGGGGAAGACACGAACTGTCCGCGGTCAGAGTTCATTTTCCCGTAATTACTAATTTATCGCGATTTACAACTCGGGTCGATCACGATTAAGTTTGTTAAACGTTTTTGGTATGGAAGAAGTATACGGCATCTGTTTGATCGCGTCGCACTTTTCATTCTTTCTCGCAATCTTGTTTGTTTTGCGAGGTTAAGCGTTATCGAGAGCAACGTCAAAATGTTAAGAACTCGTTAACCAACCTAACGCATTATTGTGGTAATCAATTTCAAGCGTTATGGTCTTTGTTTGCCGTCTGATCTATTGTGACAGGTTCGGTGATTTTAAGAAGGAATTTCACTTCGGACGAGCTCGCGATGAAACGAATTTCCGGCATTAATGCGAAGCGACAGCGGGGCCAAACTCATTTCAAGTAATCTCAATTTCATTTCCAACGATTTATTTCGACGCAACGCGTTTTAATATCGTTCGATAAATGATTACACGGCGCGGGTGAATCGTGGTTTAATTCCGCGATGGTAGAATCTTTTCTAAAATTTACATTGGTACCGCGAGAGAAACTTTATATTCAGATTTGCATTCGTATCGAAAAAACCTTTTGGAGACGATCGTGGAACCCCGAATTTCAGAGTACAATACGCAAGTGCAAATCTCCCCGGTTTTATCAAAGTCAAAGCGCCCTGATTGGACAATATCTCGGGTTGGCCAAAAATCAGTGGAATACCGTCAATTTACCGATTATACCTCCCGCGACACCTTGGCAATCGTGGCAACGTTTAAACCGAACAAAAGTGCCCATTATCGCGAAGTCGGCGGAGTCAAGCGACACGTGCTTGCCAATTTGATCGCGGCACGTGCCGCCGATAAAACCACGTCAAAATATTGCGCGCTATTTGAATAGGCCAATTATAAAAGTGTGGCACACCGACACGCCTACCATTCTCGACGGAAAAAGAGAAAAAAAAAGAAGAAAAAAAGAACGGAGAGTTATCGAATCAATGAGAATAATATTTCTGTTTCTGATTCGCGACGTCGAGCGAGGCACGCGTTGAAACTTCATGTCCAGTTTCCGAACGTCTTTGCGACGTTTTATATTTTTACGAAGACGACACGTACTTTCCCTCCTCCTTCCCTGCTTCTCTTCCTCGCTTCCTCTCTCCTTCTCCTCCACCCCCCCGAAGAGGCACCTCGTGCAGATCAAAGCCGGTGAATTTTCGATGCACCGTTCGAGAGTGTGCAGGGGTGATCTGAAAAGGGGGTGCACACCATATCGGCAGGGCGTGGTCGAAATCTGTCACACTAGCCACGAATAAACTGATGCCTTGTCAGCCCTAATATCGGACTTCTTTCGCAAAAAATACTCTGTGAGCTTGTGATTTTAACGACGCGACGCGACGCGTCTCGCGGAACCAGCGCGTAAGTTTTTGTGATCGGTTGTAGATTTATTTCTCGTTCTCGCTGTTACTTTCGTAAACAACGTTACGCGCGCCACTTTTGTATCTTCAGGAATGTTCAGAGTCGGGATTGGGCGCGTATGGGCGAAGAATGATTGTCGCGTAAACCGTAGGAGGATTTCTATTACCGATCAGCGAAATATTATTGGAATCGGAAAACTCGGCGATTCGAGAAAGCAATGGCACGGAAACGTCGTATCTTCGAATGGAATTTGTATAGCTAGAAATTTGAATGAAGTGGGAAAACTCGGGAAGTACGTGAGCGTCGAACAGAAATTGGCCGAATTATCCTTCGCGCGAAACGATTGAAATTTATTTCAGTATTTGTCCGACTCGCCGATGTTCCTTAACGCTGTGACAATTTTCAACTAAATTTATCTTTTGAGTTTACTAAATATTTTCCACCCAAGGAGAATATCAATGAGTAGGAATATTTTATCTTACCGTATTTTCACTGGTAAATTTAGTTGGAAATTGAAACTATATTTTCCATTTAAAGTCATTTGCTCGAGCGTTCGAAAAGTTTTGGAATAAATTTATCTATGAAACGTAGCCGGATCCATTTTCAGCTTCACGTCTTATCGATCGAACGAGGCCCACCCTTGTAAAGTACAAGTTGCATATGGTCCATGTAGATCCTAAAGTCGGCGCTCCGGCCAATAAGATTTAATCTAATCCGAACGATCTACCCTTCATAAATTAGATCGATGAAACGGCGGTGGTGTACAAACAGTGGTTTGACGTTACATCGAAATCCAGGTGGAATTCGCGTGCGACGCCGATACGAAGCCATTTGAGCAAATGCAGATGCGACGAATGCATTATGAAAGGGATACTATTATTGAATTCTCTCTCTTTTATTTATTTTTTTTTACGTTTTTCATGCCTCCCCCGTTATTTCATGTTAACGAGTGAAAAGATCTATATGCGCGCGTATTAGCGTACACGCGCGCGTCAATTACGCAATCAACGTTTGCATTTTTTATTGTTTTAAAAATGTAGGTATTTTCACAGAGATAAGAATATTCAAGCGTATTCCCCAAAATATTTAATAAAGGACAACGGTATCGGGTTCCATCCCTTTGCTACTTGCAACTCTCTTTTCAATTTGCGTTAATTGACAAAAGGATTCGCGTTCGCGCATACGGTATCCATCTTTGTTACATCCCGACATACATTTTTTTTTTATCTCGATGTAACGTCAAAGCTTTGTTAAATTATCGAAACTCGTGCGCATAAAGTTGTTGCGCGTACATAATGAAGGATTCTGTTATAAAATTCTCTCTCGTTGTTTCACTTTTTGCAACCGTGTAAAACAGCGAGTTCGCGCTGATTGTGTATACGCACAGCTGATTTGGTTGTCAGATATAATCGCGTATAATTTCACGCTGCCCGACCGAACCGACAAAAAGTTGTTCGTTCGACGGAACGTCACACTTTCGTTGACGTTAGTATGCACCTTCTTCTTGCACTCAATTAAAACGTATTAACGTTTTAAAAATGTCATCGTATCTCACGAATCTCCTATCAATTTATTTCAAAATGCCGAGCAGTGAAAAGAGGTTCCCGCGAGTAGCCATGGGAACGTTCGGTGGTCTCTCGAGCAGAATCGGACGTTCTCAAAACGAATAATTATCGAGAGAATGAGAGAAACCTCAATGGGGAACATTTCTGGTCCCGAATTGGCCCGCTTTTAACATCGGCGACGCGTAAGTTATTGTCGGCGTAATTACAGCCTTCGAAGAGTGGCGACACGCGCGCTGGGCGTTCTGTTTTCGAAATCCGATTCGACGAGAGGAATTGAAAACTGTCCTTCGGCCCCCGAAACTTCCCTTTTGTGCCCCGTCGACAAAAGGTGCGCGTTTATTGGCGTTGCACACTTCGGGGACACTGCGTATAGTTGGTATTCGGCACCGTCGGTGAGTTCCCGCGAAAGTTTCCATAGTCGCGCAGAATTTTCGATGGGAAAACAAAGCAGTGGTAGATGGAAAATATTCGGTATAACTATGTAACGACGTTACCTCAAATTGATTCAATAATATATGGTTGCGCGTAGCGGTACAATTATTATTATAGGCACAACGGCATTACGTTGTACGTAAATATTGCTGCAATTTCCTCTGAAACGCCGTGTAACGTTGCAACGGTTTACCAATTAGCGTTTCGTTTATAGATCGTCGAATGGCGCGACGTTTCTGTATTATTTCTCTATTGTTTCGAATTAGATGGGATTTTTAATTAAATCTACACCGCGTGATCTTCTTGAATGTAATCGTGTACAAAAACATTCCCCTTCTCACTGTTACCATTTTTCAACGGATTTAACGCAATTAAAGTTCTTATGTTACGTCGTTACGATGTAATCGGTTCTTACGAATGACCCAGTTCTCGAGAAAAGATCTGACAAATTGATTCTTGCCATCACAGCGAAAATGGTGATGAACTTTTTTTTATTGAAGTAAAAGCGAACTTCGAAGATGTCGAGACTCTGCGAACTTTGCACAGTTCTACTTCGTGGCCGGTCTTCGTTGCGCTCTTCGGGTCCGTGCCACCCTCGATCTTCCCCTTCGGGCAGAGAAACCCTCTCCCCGCTTTCCCTAGGAAGATCGAACGAAGAGGGCGTAAAGTAGACGAATCGAAGGGTTCGCGGAGAACCGTCGAAGAGCGGAGTACCGTGTCAGACACGCCTGAGAATGCGGATCATCGTCGAAAATGCAGAAAATTGAGACCGGGAAAAATGGGAAAGCTAGAATTACGGAGAACCAAAGTTTTTCAAGTGACAAAAGAGAGAAGATTTGCGAAAGACTCGAGATAGTTGGTACGACCAATTTGAAATCAATTTTAGGTACCATTTGTTTTATCCGAAGCGTAAGAATGGAAGAGGGGTTATAAAATCCTTTAGAGCCGTTCGCGCTTAGATTTTATCGATTAGAAACCTACCTTTTAATTCGGCGATCAACAAAGAACAATTATAATCGTTGTATCGATAATTATCGAAGCTTTCGTTATTAGCGACTTACCCTCGGTAATTACTTTTAATCGCAAGACCGTGGACGGGTCGCAAAAGTTCCGGGAATGCAAATCAGAAATAACGGCGCAAACGAAAACGACGTCCAGCGTGCTCGTCAAATTCGAAATCAGAGAAATTTGTCACCGATGCCCGCACACAGCGTGCGAGGCTGATTCTACGCGTATCGCGGCAGAAATTCAAATACATCGCCGCGATTGAGGGTACATGTGCGCCCGTTACAACGAAATGATAAAAACCAATTAAAAAAACCTGGCCGCTCTGATGGGAACAAAAGAGGAACGCGGACGCGAGGCTACAAAAAGAGAGGGTGTGAGTGCGTGGGTGGTGGGCGTTGTAGGGTGTCCGGCAAAAATGGCCGTGCCACGATATGTAGATTTAGAGAGAGAGAGAGAGAGAGAGAGAGAGAGAGAGAGAGAGAGAGAGAGAGCGATCGGGGGGAGGAGAGGGGAGAGAGACGAGAGGACTCACTTACTGGATTACAAATCACCGAAAAAAGCCGGGGCGTGAAATACAAAGACACGGGTAAAATTCGTTACAAAACCTATCCGTTACAAGCTTGCAACGAATGCGTGGCTCGCAGGCAAAACGATCCTGGTAGCGTAGCTGGGTCAGGCCCCGTAGGTGTACGTTACAATCGAATACCGAAAAAGGGGGGAGAGGTTGGGGGGGGGGGTGGAGGGTTGGAAAAGAATTAAAAAAGCTATCTGGCCGCGGGATAATAAAAAGAAGGATGATCGCGCGATAGAGGAAAGAAGGAGACAGTGGGAAAGATAGAGGAGAGGAGAAGAGGAACGTTGAGGGACGGTAGAGGGAGTGTCGAGAGAGGAAAAGGGGGTGGGCGGCGGGGGGGGGATCGTACCGAGGGAAGATGATGAAGACGCGACCGAGGAGGGATGAGGGGTGACGGAGGGAAAGGGAGGGTGGGAGGGGGGGGGTAAGCATGAGGAACCTGGACGAGGGTGGCAGAAAGGTACATCCCTCGGAACCTGGTCGTAGTAGACACGTACATTGGCAAAAGCTACCTTCGTGTGGGAGGCGGAGGGGGGAGGGGGCGGGGGGTCGTTGGAAAAGCTGGATGGCAGGGTGGAAAGAAAATCGCTCGCAGGCTATTTTCCGGAGGAATTTTTATTGGTACGTCCGCCATCTTTGTGCAGGGACAGGGGTGCATCGAGTGGCGACGGGGACGCTCGGATTGGCGGTCGTCCGGGCAACGCATCCCCCGAGCACCCAATAGGGGTGGCCCAGCGAGATCCTCGTGCCTTCGTTGCTCGAGTGCGAGGACGGGGGTGAGAGGGGGTAGGCGCTCCGGTTACAGGCAACACAACCCACCCCCTTCCCCCGTCCCGGCCTCCCTCCGTCCGACTCCCCCTGCCCCTCTCCCGCCCTACCAACCCCTCTAAACGCTCTCTCCATCCCCCCGCGGAGTCACCGGGATAACTGCATTTCGCGGACAGAATCCCACAAGAACTCACGGCGAGCGGTCGCCCCTCTAACACGGCCGACTCTCTCCTATCGTTTCGGCTTTTTCCTCCACGTAAAACGCGTCGTCGGCTACGGGTAGACGAAGGAAGGGCGCGAGTCACCGTGGACGCTCACCACCTTCGCCACCGTCCTCATCGTCTTCGTGGTCGTCCTCGTCGTTCAACGTCGTCCTTCGCGGCGCGCGTCTTCGCCTCTCTGTGCAGTTTCAAAGCGGCCACGCGCCATTTCTCGTCCAATTATTTCGATATTTGAATTTTCAAGGGCACACTCTTGTCCCCGTGCTCGCCTCTCACCTATCGCCCCCACCTCCCACCCGCCCCCCTTCCTGACCCTCCCCCCTCGTTCCGCCGACCCTCCTAATTGGATCGACGAAGATAATAAGATTTGAATTTCGAATCGAGGCCACGGTAGCGGCAACGTCCACCGATTAAACAGCCGCGTTCGTCGGACTCGTCCTCACCTCCGACCCCTTCACCCCTCGACGTACCCGATTCATTCGATACCGACACGCGCGTCTCCTCGGGACATCCTTACGCGACGACCGACAGTTTCTTTTGGTTTTATTGAGTTACGTTCCGAAACTACCGACGCTCGGAGACTCGGGCATCGTTCGATCGACGGGAAATTCACACGCGAGGATCTAGAGGTCTGGATCGATCCCGACGGAACTGTGGGGGAAGTCCGAGGAGCAGGAACCGTGGAAGAGGAAACGAATACAGTGATGTAATTTGTTCGCGAGAAGCAGCCTCGAGGAGAGGACGTTAAGGCTGAAGTTTGACTCCGACGTTGGATTCCTGAAGGAGAAGAGGAGGAGGAGGAGGTGGAGGAAGTGGGATAGCGATAGTTTATGGTAAACGAACCATCGTCGTCGTAATAACGGCCGGTCGAAGGAAGAAGTAATCCTCGAGGAGTGTCGTCGATACTGTGTATACTATAGAATCGTGCGTAGATAGAAAGTATAGTTGTCAAAGTTCTGGTTTACCTCGCGTCCGGCGGAAGAGGATCACGAGTATTAACGAGCTCGAGAGGTACGCGAGCGAACGAAATAGATTTGCCCGAGGCAACGCGCAACGATCGTTCGTTGAAGTCACTAGTGATTGCACGGAATCTCGAAGCGCTCGGAGTTATCGTTAAAGGATCATAAAGTTGGGCCGTGTTAGAGCGAAGCGTATAATCATGCGAAGGAATCGTTTATCGCAAAAGCAAAGATTAAACGTTTGAACGTAGAGAATTAAAATCATGCGAACGAATCGTTTATCGCGAAAGCAAAGTTTAAACATAGAAAATTGAAACGATCCCTCCACGATCGAAGGATACCACGATAGATCGTCGAGGAGAAACGTACGAGTAACGTGAAAGATCGTTAGTCAATCCCGTTCGATATCGAAACGATCGCTGTCACCCCTCGATTCGACCTACCCTCAAGAAGCGAGCCCTCGAGGGTTGAAAATCGGGGAAGGATTACGGTACGCGTCGACTACGAGCACGGTAAAGGGGAATCTGTAAAAGTCTCGAAATCGGTGTTACAAATCGTAATTCCCTCCCCCAAGAGGAGCATCGAAGGATGTCCTGGTAGGTCGGCGAAGATCAGCTCAGGAGCATTAAGACCAAGAGACCTCGACAAGGTCACCCCGGCATCACCCTGGCTAACGACTTATCCGGAGGTACCGGGGGTCCCGGTGCAGGAGGCGTCGGTTCCGTCGGTGGCACCTCCGTCGGCGGCGGCGGCGGCGGTTCCTCGCTGCCAACGACCGCCCTCAGCCTCGATCATCAGCAGTTCAACATCTTCCCTGCGATTTTCAGCAGGCAGCTCAACTTCTCCGCGGCGGCTGCCGCCAATTGCGGGCAGAATAAGCTTATGGACGAGCTAAGGCCGAATCTCGGCTTGCTGGGCGTCGGTCTCGTGGAGAACGACAGCTTTCACTTGAATCACAATCAGGAGAAGAGAAAGTGCAGCAGTACCAGCTCAAACGAGCAAGATTTTGGTCTTTACGGGGTGCATCAGGGTCTGGAGGCTAGCCCGCCGACGCCCGCCGCGACGCCGGGAAGGAGCAGCGTCGGGGCTACCTCGTCCGTCGGTGAGTATGGCCTTTTTCGTTCTTGGTACAGTCATTATTCTCGCGATCGCTTGCGACTGTTTGAGTTTTGAAATGTTGTTCGCTCGATGGGATTGGCGATGAATTTTGCATTGGTTAGTATTCGCGAGTAGCGTCGAGGGGACTGACGAACGAAGTTTTGTTAAAACGGCACGATCGTTTTAGATGCGCTACGATCAGTTTTCTAGGGAGTGTCTCTTCACAATGTTAGCGAAACAATAATTATCAAGAATAAAAACTATCGGACCCTTCGTAAATCAAATTTGCTTGCTTCCATCCAGATCTTGCCGACGTCAAAAAGTTCTATCCAAATTTCGCACTTACGACGAAAAAATTTCATCAAACATTTCTTAGAATGTATCAATTTTGTATAGTTTATAGTTTGTATAGTTCAAAAAAATCAGACATAAAAGCTCTTAAATTTGATGTACATATGTCTATTATAATTATAGTATTTATTGTTCTATGAAATTCGAGATACGACCGAAGTCGCGGAACCGAACCCCGTCAAAAGTCGAAAAATCACTGTCTTTGTTTCACGCCAACGAAAACAATATTCCTTCGCGAAGATGACTCCGAAAATGAAGTGTACAACGCGTCGTCTCGACATAGGCAAATTTTCCGGTTGTTGAATCTCAAGTACACGCGCACATCGGGCAATGGGATGGGTGCGGAGGTGCCGACAATGGGGCGCGGGGACAGGACCATATGGTGGTACCTGTTCTATGGGCTATTATTATGTGCTCGTGGGGTTTAAGAGAGCTTAGCACCAGGGGCGTGCTAATGGGGTACGCCAGAATCATCCGAGGTGGACGTATGTCGCGTCTCCTCGTCACCGGGGCGTGTTTCGCTGAATCGAAACAGTGAACGTCGAACTGTCTTCGTCCCCCTTTTGTGTTTCCGTGTCCGTGGACTTGGAGTTACTCGCACCCCCGCCGTCGGGATTCAATACGATCCAGCTGTTATCCGATGTTACAGGTTCGATGCTTTCTAATCGTAAATACGAAGCGCGACGGTAATTTGAACCGTGCGGATTTGTTCCTTCGGCCAGATTCGTCGAGGAATTTTACGTTTCGTTCGCGTGGTTCGCCGTGTAATACAGCAATTGATATTTGTCTTTTCAGAGAGGAAAGATTTCAAGGATCGTCGTATCAATTTTCTTATTTAGACTTTCCTGAAGATGCGTTTTCCGAGCTAAACATAGTTTCGATGATCGAACAAATATCAGAGACGTTTCTGAGAGTAATGCACGAAAATTATTTTCGGGGATCTCAATTGATCTAATTGGATGGACTATCCGATGATAAGGATATTTTTCTCCCTGATTTCTACGCGTATTATCTGCTATCGGAAGTGCCACTGGATTTACATAATTTACCTGTCCGTTATAACTGGAATCAAGATCCAGCTTCAGCTCGCCAATTGGTTTAGTTATTGATCTCTTTCCTCTCTCTCTCTCCTTCTCTCCTCGCCCTACACGAAAGAATACGTCGTCGTTTCCCTTTACGTAGAAACACGAGTGACGCTCAACCGAAACATTCGAGTTCAACAGGTCGGCCGTACAAATTCCATTACAATTTTTCTCGACCTTATTACTCGATAATGAATTTCACGTCGTGGGTCCAATTTAGCGGGGGTGGCGGACATCCACAACGTTACGTTTCGCCCTTCAAGGTCAGGGTTTTCCCCGGAAACGAGATGAGACTGCCGTGGTATTCTCATGCAAATGAAAACTCTGCAGCGCCGAGTCGTGCGGAAAAGAGGAGTAGAGAGAAAAAGGGGTTGAGAATGAAGGAGGGGCGAGAGAGAGAAAGAGAGAGAGAGAGAGGAAAGAGTAGGGAAAAATTAATGTCATTAACCCCCTTGCGTTCTCTCCGGGGCATTAAAAGTACTCGAGCGCTGGTCTTCCACCAGATTCTCTTGTCCCTTTTAAAACGCGAACCCGCGAAATTTCTCCCGTTACAAACGGTAGCTTCTGTGTCTGTGTTTTACAAAAAAAAAGAGCGAGATCTAATATCCGTACTTGGACGAACTTGCGGGCTTGACGGTTTTTCGTTAAAATTGGCAACGTTTCCTTGTCCTTTCCGAGCGAATATTAATTCGCAAAAGTCAGAGCTTCAAGGATACGCGCGTGTTAATCGCAAACAGTCTTCCTGCGATTCTTTGGTTTTGCGTACGGTCCGCCCAAGAATTATTCCGTTTCAAAGAGGCATTTGCAATTGTGACGGACGGGTCGCGATTGGAGGAAAAATCAGTCGATCGCGAGCTCGACTATCGGCGTTGATGCTAATTGTAATTTGACGGCAGATGCCGATGGAGGACAGCTGAAGGCTATGGAATGCTACATTATTGGCGATCCTGTAGATCGTGTCATTTGTCGCGAAACGCGTTTCACCTCGTTAAAATCACCGTTAATTATTTCGCGTGCGGCATTCGACAGGACAGATGGCCCTTTTAACGGGTACCATTACCATTCTCCCGATTCTTCGAGTTTCTCGCGAGGATTGCTCGCACGGGTTTGGCAGGGAGCGGATTAGGGTTATAATGTACTCTGGAAAACGCACAAAAGATTTGGAAAAGCCTTTCAGTCGCATACTTGATTCGTCCAGGTGATCTATCTCGCCATGATTTTAGAATGGCAATTCGATCGACAAAACGTTTGTTCGGTAATGGAAAATATAGAATTCCTAATCTTATTTTTGGCCCGTGTCGTGTACGGTACGGGGGTAAATTAATTTATGGAATACTTGAAATTCGTTTCTCATCGGGAACCACTCGAAAAACCAAAAAAAAAATTATCAAACCGAAATAGTTGCGACGGAAAAATTATTACCGCGTACGATCCATCGATACTTCTCCAAGCTCCAAACCAGTAGAGCCTCTCCTCCGACCCATACAACAAAAAATGAATCGAATATCGTTCGTGAAAACCATTCGGAAAAAAACCCATCGATAAGACGTTCGTCGTAAGACAGAGAAAAGAAAAATGGGTCCCAGTACGAAACGGGTCGCGCGAGGCCCATCGTCTTCCCCGCTGAACTTGACCGAGTTTCGCCGTTCACCGGGTAACGGGGCAAGGTATGTAAAGTGGACAGCATTCATCCTTGAACATTGAATCAGCATGTAACATGATTAGGTCATTAACGCCCTAACCAAGTTAGCATAGTGCGAGGGACTTCGCTCGCCACGGTTACCCCGACCGTACGTTCGTACGTTCGTTCATAAAGCCGATACCGTGAAACAACCAAGACGAACGCAGGACTTCCATATTGAGATCGCGCGTCGCTAACTATGTTCGTGAATATTCGAAGCGTGTCAGGTGTTGTCGCGAGACGCGAGCCGCGTTTACGCGATTTTCCCTCGGTTTTTCCGTCACGAGAGCGCGTCGATCGTATCGTCGGAATGGTTATAAACGCGTGCCTCGTATTTATTTGAATCGACGAAAAAATTGAGGAAACAAACTTTTCTGAATATCGCTATCGATTTAAAAATTGAATCTTTTATTCCGAGTGATAATCCTCGTCGGCTCTTTGATTATTGAGGACGACGAGGAGCGGAGATTCCTCTTCTAATTGCTAAATAATGAGTTGGAGAAATTGTCGGCGGATATCGAGGCTTTTTAACTAACCGTGCAAGATAGGAAATCGAACTCGGTGACTCTCGGTTTTTATCTTATTTCAACGGTAACGAAGGATAACGATAATTCGAGATTATCAGCAGAGATTATAAGCGGCGATTGTTCCGAACGAATTTCATGGAAATTAAAGAATTTCTTAGCTATCGATGCTGATCGTGAAAGTCGTCTTCTCGATTAGTACAATTTTAATTCGACACCGATATCATTTTTATCATGGAAATCGAAAGCTGATCGAATAACTCGGCAAATTGTGTACAGTTAGTTAGGACTGACGCGTTGAAACATTCAATTGAAACAAATTATAATTCTTGCAAATTTTTCGCGCGACTCGCCGATCCCATCGAATTATCTTATTTACCCAACGGCGTGTACCGAGAATCATGCAAAATTATTCCTTCGATTTCAGGCGCTGAGGGAGCTTTTAAAAAGTTAAAACCCGATCCCTGCGCTTCGAGTCCTCACATTGGTCATACCCCCACCACCGCCAGTTGTCCGACACCTGCCCGGCGACGGCACAGGACCACCTTTACACAGGTTTGTGCCAAAAATGTTGTAGTATCGTTTTCTCTACCATTCTCGCAATTATTGTTCCATGTTCATCATTATTTTTCCACGTGACCATAAAGAAAGCCTATTCCAATCGGTGTGACCGCAATTTTTGGCACCTTGCCAACGTTTCGCATTGGAAATCTATCAAATTTGTTTTAAAAGCATTAACACTCGAAAGTTATTAAACGATCGTTAAACGTATAACGTTGCTCTACGTTTGTACAAAATTTCCGCGCATTGCAACCGATATCCTCGTTTTATAACTTATCGCAAGAGACTCCCTCCCTATTTCGTCCGTGGTAGGATAACTTTCGAGCGAGTCCGATACGCTTTTTTTTTTGTCGATAATGACGATTCTATTACCTCGATCCAGGACCTTTCAAATTTCCTGTCGGATAGTTCAGATCGGCTTTACTACGGCCCTCCAATTGTTTCGCAGGAACAGCTTGCTGAATTGGAATCGGCATTCGCAAAATCTCATTATCCAGACATATACTGCAGGGAGGAATTGGCGAGGACCACCAAATTGAACGAGGCTAGAATTCAGGTGGGTGTGTTGCACTTTCTAATTAAGAGAAAACAACGGCGCGCCTGATTTTTTCGCTGCCGGCCGTTGTTTCGCGATAACCTCTTTCGCGCGCTCGGTTTTTCATTTTTCGCGAACGATTGTTTCGATAGCGCGACGTTTGGATCAGTTTTGAGAGCCCCGCGATGTGTTTCTTTTCCATGAAAATTTCTATTTACAGAAAGCGCGCCACTTTTAACGTCTTTCGTATTGTCGGTACTATAAAAATTCACGATACGCGCACTTATAGCGGTCCTATCTTTTCGGCCATGAGTCACTCCGTAATTGAATCAAAGACGCATGTGGGGTGATAAAATGAAATTACGTTCGCAAATGTCGATCGAAGACACCCCGTGTTCTTCGAGGGTCGTGGAATCGATCGGACGGAAAGAGAAGTGCGCGGGAAAGCGGGTGAGGCCGCGATGTTACTTTAAATAACATAATTTATTATCTTCGACTCGTTCATGGATTTGTAAAACAAATATCAGACCTTTCGCTCATATCGAAATAATCGCCACGAATTTACGATATCCGAATTAAATTCATCGTTCCCCCTGTACGAAAGGAAACTGATTTTCCGCGAGCACTCGGATACGTTACTACTCCCCGACGTTACGGGAAAAAGGATCCACTTAAGACTGAATATTTCCCAAACCCAAACTAAACCCGAAGAAATTTATAATACGCGGTGATGCTTCGCTCGAAACAAAAAATCCATTCCCTTCGACTCAAAAGCATCGCCGGGAAAGATGAAACGTACCAAATTCGGGCAGCAGCGATGTGGTTTTTGACGACGTTAAAATAGGGTGGGTCGGGAGTTGGGTGGGATGGCGGGGGGAGGGGGATACCGGGGCGTCACGGCGCTGCGTCAGGAGACATCGCCTGCCCACGAATTTCGAGCGGTACATATTAAAACAGTCGCCGGTGCGTTTCGCTCTTTTGATATATAATGCAGGACGGTGTTGTTTGAGTTAAAAGCTCGGGAACCGCCGCGACTTAACCCTGTTAAACTGCGATGCCAAGTGAAACGCGGTTTGCTTTTGCTGGCTGGTTATAATTCATGCACAAAGTGTCCGGACAGGAAGTGGCTTCGACGGTTCGGTCGGAGGGATTTTCGAACGCGTTTCGTTTCTGCCTCAAATGAAAGAGTGCCACGGTAGTTTTAAATCTCTGAAGGAATCGTCGGAAAAAAATAATAAAGCCAACGCCCGATACTTGATATTATTGTCGAACAAAGATCCGAGTCGCGTATCGTTAGTCGTGATGCTATTTCGCGACGCTACGCGGCGTGTGTAGTGGATATTTATTTCTGGATGCTAATTTGAAATTATCCGTTAGTATATTGGAATTGATTTGTAATGGATTTTGGGGAGCCCACGATAAAGGTCCCCATACACGATCAAGCCATTTGCGCGATCATCTGTTTGCGCAAATTCATGTTCGATGCTTAGGCATACTCAAGCCGCACCATACACGATCAAATTGCTTCCGAACACACGATATATATAAATAGATAATTAAGAAGTTTTTGGCGTTTGTCTGGTCGTGAAAAATAATGTCAACATTCTAAAAGGGGGAAGACGCAAAAGAGAAAATGTGAAAAATAATGTCAACAATACCGGATGATTTTACCAATCTTAACGTTTTGCTTCTACCTTTGAAGCCTCATCAGAGGATATCAGCGTTCAATGCGATTTTGACGGAAAATAAATTAACGAGACATTTAAGCTCAGAAATTACTACACGACCTGTTCTCTCCTCTCGATAGAAGAGGGCCTTAAAGCACCAGTTCACGCAGAGCGTTCCTCGAGGTGCTGGTTGTACCCAAAGACCCATTTTTGATGTTTCCCGTTCTCACGTTATTCATCTCCTCGATTTTCACTCTCCAACCTTCTAACCGTGGTTTGCTATCTTTGCTTCTTCGTTTAAAGAAACGTAAAAAGCAGTACTCGTAGGTTCTCTCAGCTTATTTGTGGTCTATTTATGGTCCATTTATAAAAGAGAATTAGAATTTCTCTTTTAGCTAGTTTGGGTCGTAGAAATTGTTCCAGAATGTTGGAGTTGAGAATTTCCTACTTTCCTGTTCGTAGTTTTGGCGTTTGCCGGTGCAAATTCTCCGTTTAAAGTATTTCCTGCTCTAGTGTACTGCTCCATTGGGTCGGTATTTTTCTTCCTTACCCTTTTCGGCCTTGTTGCCGATCATTAGAATTTTTGAGTCGATTTTCCGAGCTACGATCGGTGAATATTTCTCGATACACATATTTTCTAATGGTCGTATAATTATTACAACGATTAATCCGTTGAAATAATTTCAACCGTATATACCAACTACATAACAATTTTGCGTAGAGTCGATCCCCTGTCAAAAAGGATGTCGTAATGAAAGAATGCCCCCGCGTCAGCTATGGGCATGCCGTTTCTCCAAAGATGGCGACACGCGAAAGAGGGTGTTCTCGGCTGGGAGAGAGAAATAGGTGGAGAACGGCGGTGGCAAAGTTGAGATGAGTTGGGGAGGAAGAGGGTGGTCGGGTGACGCTGTACCGGAGGCTGCCATTATATCTGAGCCGCCATTTTAAATTGAATTTTCTCCACCCTAGATAGATCTGAAACGTCTCGGCCTTGCCGAGGTTCTTCCATCGCTACGAGACGGTGGAGTAAGACACTTGGGTGGGGGTTGCTCGAGGGGTTGGAAGGGAAAGTTCGAGAAAAACCAAGGGGGGCCCCTAGCTACGGGGATGCGTCCCTGCCTTTTTCTTATCACGGCAACCCCTGTTTTTACCATGGATACCCTCCGGTTCTTGCCCTTACAAGGAAAAACCCGTCAACAAAATTTTTCTAGTTTTCTAGCCGCGCGTAGACGCCGGGGTGATATGGAAAATTGCGCGGAACGGGTTGACGCGCTTGGCGTGGATAGACCGAAGGACAAAATGGATACGAATCTGTAGAACCAGTTGAGACGATACTGTTTTCTTTTTACCGAATCAGTTATTTCCCCGATTCGGCGCTTTCGATTGGACTGTTCGGAGGGTGTACGGTATTTTTACCGTATGCAACACTGCGGTATACGGTTTTCATTTATACAATCGTTTTCAGTCTCACTCGTCTGCGTCTGTCTCAACTGCAGATGACAAGCGACGTCGCCGCGATATCGGTAAAAATACCGAATCGTCTGAACGCAGCGTATACGAATACATTGCCACTACAAACCGAATCCGTTTTTTCACCGTATGATCGATTTCGGTTTGCAGTGACAAAACCGAATAAGAAAATCGACCGAAACGGTCGTTTTATCGTATCGGTTATTTTACTGTACACTGTCGGCTAGTCGCCGGCGACCGTGATGCTCGTTAGTTCGGATATACGTTTACGCACTTGTTAGCCGAGTCGCCGTGTCGACCAACGGCAACGGATGCACGCAGCGTTTTCTTGCTTTCCTTTTCTTTTTTCTTTGGACAATAGGGGATTCTAATGTTGCAATGTCTTCCACGTCCCTTCTGATCGAATGTACAAGAAACACTGCTGAATTCAAGTCGCTCTGCTTGGTTGCCCAGCCGGGTTGCCTGGAGTTACTTAGTTCCGGCGACAAGTCGATAGTGCGTAACGGCTCTAAAGCCTGGTTTTGACAGTGTCAGTAATTTAGTCGAGTAGCGAGTAGCGAGTGGGCTAAATGTCCACCAATTGACCAAAAAGCGTTCGCACTTACAGTCGAGTACAGTACATTATTGGATAGTATATTGCAAGATAGAACTTGACTACATCGACAGGTTCGCACTTGTTTAGTGGATGAATTATGATGCGATGCAGCTGTGGTGCGAGGCGCTACTCGCCTGAAAATATAGAGTAAAATGGAGCGACTCGACTAAATCACTGACTAAACTAGTCGACTAAAATTGCGGGGCCAGGACACGTTTAGTTATTAAATTACTCGCCACTTGAGTAAACTACTGGCACAGTCTGAACGCGGGGGCTTAAGGGGGAAAGAGGATAAAATTTGAACGCGAAAAGAAAGCGTCGCGACTCAAAAATTCTGATCTGAATGGTACTTCGATGATACGATTACTCTCTCGTTAACGTAGGTGCGATTCAAGCTCGCCTCAAACCGATTTTTCTCAGCAAACGCCCAAGTCGGGCAAGAGTTGATTCAAGGAGCGTCGACAACGCCGGTGGTAATGATAATAAAAAAAAAAGGAGAAGTAAGGGGTCCGCGGTAAGAGAATAATTCTCGAATCACCGCACAAGAAATCCCATTACGCCGAGGAAAAAGAAAGGTGAACCCGAGCCCCGCGATATTGAGTTAGCCGAGTTTTCATTCGACCTTTTTACTTCGATTCGACTTCCGATCGAAGCCTACCTGCCAGGCGTTTCACGAGAAAATCGGTTTCCTATTTAATAGGAAATAAGGACGTTTCTGGGAGAAATAAAAATCGTCGATACGCACCCTCCGTTTCACTTGGACGTTACTTTTTTATCAGACCCTCGAACGACGAAATTCGTGTAATTATCGAAAACTGTCGAGCATTCCGTTAAATCTCAAAACATCTTATTCTATTTCTATCGTTCCACTTAAATCCTTATACGAGTGGCATTGGTAACGGCGTACCATTGTCGATGTGCTGCACTACTCTCCGCGAAACTCGATCTTCAAAATGCGTTTTGTTGCGCCGAAATCTCGAAAAAATTGTAGAAGCTACGATTTTTTTAAAGAAGTAAAATATTGCTCGCTCGATCCTGCGGTTCTTTTCATTCCATTTTCTCCGGGAACTTTTCCGTCGAGCCGCGTTACTTACATCTCGCCGCGCAACCCCCTTTACATTTTCAGCTCCGAGAAAGAAATTCTTCCGAAAGTACCTGGCAAATGGAAAATCGTGAACTGTAAAGTAAGATAGCTCGAGCTTTCTACCTTTCTCCAGGAAGTAATCCATTATCCCAGGATCCATTTTCTCTTGATGTAGAAAAATATATATGTTGTCTATCAGAGTGCACGGTATTCTCTCAGGCATACAGCAGGATAGGTTTCTCGATCTTGGTCCTCAAAGTAGAAGACATTTTGAGCCGCGTACACCTTCGGAAACATCCCTTCGTACGTCCCACCATCGTCTTTCTATCTTTCTCTACGAGGGAACATCTGAGAAAGAGAGCGAGAGAGATGGGAGGAGGAGGGTGGTGGAGGGCCGGAGAGCAAGGTTATTGAATTACGAACTCTTAGCTTTCCAGTTCTTGCAGGGTGCGCGTCTTAAGGGACGCGCGCAAGTATGTTCTCAAAAAGCTCTTCCGTAGAAGCAGCAAATAAAAGGAGTCGTCCTTTTACCGGTCCTCTTAGGGGAATCCGTTCTATCCGCGTAAATACTTCTACGCGTATACAGTTAGAGAAGTTTTTATTAGTATATAGATCGCGCGTGGTTACGCGAAAGTTTCCAATTTTACTTTGGGAATGTGTAAACAGTAGCGAGTAGATTTCGCATCGCAGGGTAGCTGGGGAATAAGTGGCTGGGATGCGATGTCGAAGATTGGAGTATACAAGGTGAATACAAAAGAATGCCACTGCTTTGAGAATATGTATTTATTGAATGAAACATGTTGGAACATTGATTAGTGAATCAATGTAAAGAGTAGATAATAAAGTTTCTTTTTCGGTAGAAGTTATATTCACAAATGCTCAATGTGATCTCCTTGACTCACGCGAATGATATTTACCCGATAGTTTAATTCCTTCCATACTGTGTAAAGCATCGCAAGCGTGACAAGCGTTTCAATAGTCGTAGTTATTCGTATTTTTGGTTTCTCAATGTTAGCTGGCGTGGGTGAACGAAAAACGTTATCTTTAATATACTCCCATAGAAAAATAATTGCAGGGGGTAAAATCAGGGCTTCTTGGGGGTTAATGACGAAGCGCGTTGTCACGAGCTGCCTGGCGAATCAAGAGACAAGGTCTTGTACTTTTCCGGAACTAGACCATGTACTTTTCCGGAAAGAACGAGCGGACGTTTTCGAGGTGGTCAAAACCACATTAAAAAATGAATTTTCTTAAAAAGTGCAATAGCCTTCGGAGATACCGCGCCGGGATGAGTATTTAGGCATGATTTGTACGAAATTGGTCCAGTCAATTTCGAGATATGGGATGTCGAAAATGGCAGTTAATAGTAAGAACCGTCGTCTTCACCGTCGTCGTCGTCGTTTAAACTCTCGGATAGCAATCGTTCGAGTATCTCAAGGAGGTCACGTTAAATACTCGTAAAAATGTCGTCTATAGCAAAAAAAAAACTTTCTTACTTACTTTACATAGATTCATTAACCAAAGTTGCCGACCCAGACCCCGTATTATCTGATCCATTCCGATAACTTTTCAGCAAAGTTGGAGATATCCAGTTTTCCGCTCCCAACGTGCGAGACTGCGGATCTCTATCGCCTATTGATTCTACGAGCAATTCGATAATTTTCAAAAAGCGAATCGCTCGTAAATTTGGAAATAATTGATACGTGAATCGGACATGCGTTCGCGTACATACAACACGCACATCCCGATCCTTCGCGCTCGCAAAGTAACCTTCGTTTCAAGCATTATTTCTCGTCTCGCGTGGCGATTGCTCTCTCTCTACAAAGGAGTCTATCCTCCCGCAGCTAGCTTTTTCCCTCGCGTTCGGTTTACTCGCGGTCCTCCAGGTTCGCGTATATTTTTATCCCTCCCCGTCCGCTAGCCCCCCTCCGCTCACCCCTTCCGGCCTCGGGTACGAAAGCATCGCTGCGGATATTTCGCGAGGCGCTCTTCGGAAGCGCCATGCTTCTACATGGGGAGCCAGAGATAGAGATGGAAAAGAGAGAGCGAGGGAGGGACAGAAATAACGATATACGCGTAGGAAAATGGGGAGAATGAGAGAAACGCGGATAGCGAGGGTACAGAGGGAAACAGCAATGGAGGGATTTGGCGGAGAGGAGCGAGGGAGATAGAGAGGGAGAGAGAGATGAACCCTGTTCGAGCCACCCTCGCGTGTCACCCACTTCTACGATGGCGGGACGGAGAGAGATGCGGAGAGGGTGGGAGAGGGAGAGCGCACAGTAGAAATGTCGATAAAACGCGTCGGCCAATGAGAGAGCTGGGAGTGACGTCACGAGCCTGGCATCGGCCAATAGGGTGGCAACGGTAACGTCACCACGAGGGTGGAAACAAGCCGACCCCGACCAGGGGGAGAGGCTTGTCTCTTTCCGGGGGTGTGCTGGAAAGAGGGGTCGGTCGGTAGAGAATGATGAGAATCGGGAAGAAGAGGGGCTGGAACGGGGGTAGGGTGGCTCGGCGAGGGTGGAAACGCAAAGGGGTCGAGGGAGTCGGTGTGGATGCCGGTGAGTCGCTGGTGGCGGTTCGGGCAACCCCCAATATGGGTTTACTAATCCCGCGAAACAATGGAAATTGCCCGATGCAAAATGGCGAGAGGTAAACCACCCTACCTCGGGGAGTCCGGGTAGCCGGGGGTGTAGGTTGCCGGGCGGTCGAAAAAAGACGATGGCTCGGTTCATCTTCGGTGGGTGAACGCGTTCCCCGGAGGGTGAAATTTTCGAAAATTTTCAAGTCTCCCAAAAAACTGGGCTTTTTCCGCGTAATTAATAAATAATTGTTACTATGCGCCCTCGTGGTCTCGCGGTATTTCAAAGTACGGGTTTCCAAAAAGTAATCCAAGTTCCTCTTCTCGCACGTAGGTCTGGTTCCAAAACAGAAGAGCAAAGTACCGGAAACAAGAGAAACAGCTACAGAAAGCACTGGCTCCAATCCCAACTTGTCAAGGTGCAATGATGAGGAATATTTATCCCGGTGCTAGCAGAGGTTATCAACCCTATCCACATCCCCACAATAGCATAAACGGAATAAATCGTTATCCACAGGTGAGTCCCGCATATGAAACGATCCGTTCGAAACATCTCGGCGGTAAACTAGGAATAAATAAATATATCAATTATTTAAACTCGAAAATATCGAATTACGACGGTTACATGTAATACGGGAGAAGAATTATTTACCTTCTTTGCCCGGGAATATATCTCCAAAAAAAAGATGGATCCACCGGTTCCGGAATTACGTAATAATTTGCCATGTTCATTTCGCGTTCGAGAATCGATGCGGCAAATCCAGCGGCCAATGTATCGTGCCCATGCGAATGAATTCGATGCGTTTCTCGTTAATGATTTTAACCGAGGTATTAAATTGGAGTGCACCTGAGCGTACGTCCGGCGCATCGCTATCGGTCGATGTAGCTAAATTGCATTTCGACTGATTAGTTGGGTCGGACGGATTACCGAATGCCTACCGGTTTAATTAAGCCAATAATTCGTCGAGCGTGTCGGTTTGCTGGCGAAAAACTTTGCGGATCCACAGTGATCGGGTGATCCCGGAATCTTATTCGAGGTTTCGCGCAGAAAGATGTTCAACGAGTCGCAATTTGAATTAAATAAACGTGGCACACGGTGTACTAATGGAATATTTATATTTATGCCAATGGTATTTGTTTCGATACGATCGACTCATTAATTTGGATGGGTAAACACGTTTGGCGATTAATCTTTTTTAGATGGGCACGACGTCCTATCCAAGTATGACCCAACCATTTTCCATGTCGCATTCGGCGTCGAACATGTCGGCAGTTACTGGTATGAGACAAGACGCAATGGGTGAGTTCACATAATTTTTCCTAAGATTACAACCACGTTCTTCGGATTATATTTTTGATTTTAATTTTTATAGTATTCTTAATTCCGTTAATTTACATTGATTTCGACGTTGTGTATATTTGTTTGCGATTAATAGTCGGTTCCACTGCAGGACAAATTGATTTCACGATGAAATTTCCGTTTAACGTTGCCAGATATGGTTTTGACTGACTTTTAACGTTGCGTTCTGTGTCGAAAATAATAGCTTGCTGACGATTCACATTTGTTTTCTAGACTTAGGTTTTCGGATTCCAGAAGAATTATTCTGGATAGTGTGAATGTATTTAAGTTAGAGTTAACAGATGTTTATACGTGTATTTTGTATAGCTAGATCGCGAATACTTTATCACAATCTGTACAAGTATTTCACGTTATAAAATCGAGAGCGAGAAGTTGTGGAAGCAAGCGAAATAAAAATCATTGTTGCCATTCAATCATAACGATACGTGTTATTCTTCCACGTGTAATTACCATGAAACTTTTTGTTTAGAGATAACAGTTTCTTACGTTCGCTCGTTTTAACGATTCTCCCGGTCAACTCGGGCACCGACCCGAGATTATTGAATAATTTTGAAAAAAGGCTGAACAGGAAATTACGCGAATCAGGGGCTCGTACAAATGCTCGCTCGCTCGGTCCAAGACGTTCTCTCCATTTCCGCTCCAGCGACGTCTTACACCATTTCCGGCGCAAGATGGAATATCGCTTTTAAATCGAATCAAGACTATTCGCGAATTGCCTCCCAGTATACGAGCACGTCTACAGTTTGGTGTCGGTCCTCTGCCAATATTCTCGTAACGATTTCACGTCTTAATGCGATAGCAAATCGCACGATTTTCCTCTCGAAAGGTCGTTAAATCGAATCGCCTGATTGATTCTCGATGAGAAAAGAAATTCGGTTTCTCTCGTTAAAATATTTCCAACCATAAGGACCGACGGGACGCTCGTCTTGCCTTCCATCGAATGTGAGGCATACATTAGATCCTCGATTATCCGAACCTTCGTTATACGAGCCCTCTATTATCCGAACTGCCATTGTCATATCCGAACGCTCTGTTATTCGGATAATATAACTGGTCGGATAACAGACCGTTCGGATACGTCAATTACAGTTCGAATAATAAAGGGTTCGTATAACGGAGCATCGGATAACCGAGGTTCTGCTATATTAAAATTGCGAGAGGCGAGCAATCGGTACTCGTTTAACCCTCTGCCGTGCGTGTTCTTAAAAATCACATACTAATGCGCCTGGCGGCATTTTTTCCGCATTTTAACTTGTATTTTTTATTGTTTGAAACCCACATATATAAAATTCTCTTTTTATAATCGATGGTATATGCTATAATAGAACGTAAACAGATTATAAAATTTATTTTGGTAATCCTTATCACATTAATTTAGGAAAAAAAAAATACTCTGATCAAAAAAACTTAAACTTATGCTATTTTGTGCCTTAATGAGTAACTTAAAACTACTGTGCGCCCCAAGGAGGTATACCGAGATTCAAGAAAGTTACCGCGTTTTTAAAAAAAGTGCGCTACTAATGCCGCACGGGCGCACGGCAAAGGGTTAATGAAAAGTTCGGCCGATCGACGCTCGGATAATTTTAAAACTCAAAATCGGAGAATTAAAAGTTAGAGTAATCGGTATCCGGGAAATCGAGAGCCCGGTCGATCTCTATTCGACTAATCGGAAGCCGATTTCGCCGTGTCGCTCTTCACCCTTACAAACAGAAAGCTCTTATCTCGTTTCAGGAATGTCAGCGGAGGACGAGTGGTACAACAAGAGCATTTCAGCCCTAAGAATGAATACGGCCCATCATCCTAACCTCGCCGCGCCGATGCTGCAGTACCAAACATAATTGTAAACGTACATTGGGAGGGTAACTCGAGGGTCTTCGTAAAGAAAAAGTATATCCGAACGATTATCGTCGTTCGAGCACTTTAGTCCCGCCAATGATTGTCTCGCGAAAGAGCGAAAGGATTCAAGGGCGGGGGTGGAGGGTTGGTTTTGGAAGACAGCAATGAAAAAGATGTGAAACGAGAACGAGGCGGAAATCAAATTAAAGGAACGCTCACGGCGTTTTTAGCGTACGATAAAACGAGAACTCGACTTTTGCGAGCGAAATAGGGAAGACGTTCTCGTTGTCGTTCAGAGTCTTGTCATTTGTCAAACAATTGTTTTCTTAGAACTATAATAGGAAGTCAGCTCTGATCACTGCGTTAACGACTAACGAGATATTATCTGATATATTTCATCGCGATGTTAATGATATTTTGGTAAAGGTACTTTGTTAATATCGTTTGATATTATTGATAAGGTTCATCGTACGCGCGCGGCGATATACATACATATACGCGAGGTGGTACGTAAGTACGTGTGGCGCATTAAATAGACACACGGGCACGATTACTACAATGTTCACGATCGTTTAGCTGCAGACGATCGGGTACACGAGTTTCAATTATTCCGTATAGAGCAGATTTGGATATTTCGTTTATCCGCGTATTCGGTGAGTTTAATCTTCGTACGCACAATGAGCAAAAATTTCTTGTAATTCCTTTTTGCCTGTTGTATCGTTGGTGACGCGTTGTTGCGCTCTTACACGATAATTTAATTGACCCTTCGCGCGTCAGGATTTCGTAAAATCACACACATTGGTCGACTTAAGATTTTTCGTCGATCGTAATCACGATTGATGTGATCATGGGTACGAAGCGGCGGACTGTCCTCTCGTCTCGTACTCTCCACTTTACGATATGAACGAGCGAAATTTGATTGCGAGCCATCGAGGGGTTAAAGGCGTTTCTTTTGTTTTGAGGTATTCTATGCGATACGCGTACTAGAGTAACGTATATGCCCACGCAAAAAGAAAAAGCAAAAGAATTGATAACCGACACGCACACGGTCCACGCGATCTTTCGTTAGTTTCTTAACAACGATTTAAAACACTTTCGTTGACGGAGGGAGAAGTGTACATAAGGAAGAGATAGATATATAGCGTAATCAGCAGATACTCTAGCATATGCGATTTTTCAATGTCCTTTTAAAAATGTAAGCATTACCTACCCTTAGTGGAATATTAGGCATTGATTTGTGTGCTTATGTTCAACAGGATTTTAAATAACCAAGGGTGGGATGGGGGTGGTATCCGATAATGTCTTGCGTTCGAAATTTGAGGGGTGCCAGGGTTCGAGGTACTAGATCTTCGTTCCTATTAACTTTCCGTTGCAGATTCAAACGCGACCGACTTTCCCGACAGTATGTAAATGATTTTACGAAGGGAAAACTCGAAACGCTTTGCTGCTGACATAACGAGGCGTGTAGACGTCGGTTCGAGGCTTGAACACCAAACGTACTTTTTCTTTGGGCAACGTCCGGTTATCAACGACATAAAGTGATTTGACTTTCTTTTTGAATAAAAATAAATTCTCGCATCGCATCTTCTCCCTGGCGCCTTTCAGTGGTGATATTTGGAGTCTGTCCAATCAACAATCGTCTATATTGGTGTCATTTTTCGATAACTGTCTAATCAATATATTGACTCGAGAATGAAGCTGCAGACGACTGCATTGTTTTCGTGTAGTTTTGCTGCGACCTAATTAATATCGCTCGCGGTGTTCCACGCGAAATGTTCCTAAAAGTTTGTAACATATCACACGCACGAACACGCGCATTCGCGTATATGGAGATACGTGTATGCGCGTATACACCAGACACGAACATACGTTTACGTTCCGCGGTTGTACGCGTGGAAACGTATAAACACACAGGCACATTCTCACACGTACCACGTATGTCACGAAAAAAAGGGTTAAAAATTAAGTGGAAATGCATGCCGGGCGAGCGTAACATAGTTTTAAGTAAGAGTCACGTATTGTACGTATGTGTTGTACATAGCCTAAATAAAAATTACATTTAAAACTAACACCAATTTTAACACATGTCGGCTCTGCTGTTTCGTTATCACCAGATTCTTATCCGGTATGACGAATCTATCTTATCTGGTAAAGTGAACAATTATTTTTGTGTTGGAAAATGATTAATCATTTTTATTGTCGTGTCGAAAGTTTATTCAAAAATATGAAATATGTTTAACTAGTATAATACACTTTTTACATGTATAGCGATATAACATCGTTGAAAATTAAATAGTTCATTTAAGACGTAATACATGGTGCCCACAAAGTCAATGTCCACGTTGAAAATGTTGAAGTACGATTGCATACCGCCATTATGATAGCGAAAACGTACTTTCGCTATATTATGAAACAGATATGTTTTTATCAAAATTTCAATTTCACAATCGCTTGAATACCCCCATAGAAATCGTTGGTGGGCAGAACGGATAGTAATTTAATGGACACCCTGTATTATAAATTAATTTGAACTCGACGGTTCCATATTTAGAAAATCTTAAAAAAAAACAATTAACATCTCTGTTTGATATATTATGCGGACGAGTTTTGTCGGCCGAATAATTCGGAACAAAATTCAACGCGCTGAGAAGTGTACGATTACCGATCACTTAAATTAAGCATACATTTTTACAATTGATATTAAATTATTCCTTTAATCCGTTACAGTTACGTATACTCGAACTCAAAATTGCAAAAGTTGTATCCACGAGTAACTGAAGTTCGTAAATCTTTGCATTGATTTCTTTTTCAAAGGCCTTTTCATCGAAAGATGAGCAAAATTGTTCCATTGAGATCAAAACGTTACGCAAAAAGGCACCCTACACGATGTACCGTAAGTATAAGGGAAGCGTTGTTGTTTCGAAATAAATGCAATGGATCGCTCTTGCACCGTTTGATCACGTGTCTTCCGTAAAAGAGCGACGCATGACAACATTGGAAGTTTCCCGTTAGAAATCGAAAAGTTAAATTATTTCTGTTTTCCGACTGCCTAAACTTTTCTTTATCAATGCCCAATCTTCGAGAATGTCAGCGTCATTGAGCATATAAACGATATAAGGCCCAGCTACGGAAACCGCTCGTCGCCTTTCCGTATGATTTCTACGTCGTTTGCCGGTCGAATTCAGCCACAAATCAGCGTGAATGTCGACATTATTTCTATCTTCCTCCAGCCTGCGTATCTTATCTTGCAGATCGTTGTGGATGCAATCCCATATCAGCTCTTTTTCGCTTTCAAAATTTTGCAGCGCGGCTTGTTCCTCCGCTAAGAACTTGTTCTGGATATTCTGCAGCCTGTATTGCTTCAATATTCCAGCCACTTCCGTTTTCGTTTTCATGTTTTCCTTCAACCGTTCAAGGGGTATTAAATACTCCTCCGATTTGCCTACGCGCACTTCTCCCAATTTTGTGTCGACTTGAGTGATTCTTTCACGGTACAGTCTGAAAGTATAGTATCGCATCATTATATCAATAGTTTAACAATCTCGCAAAGCTGTAGAGTCCTTGAAATAGTTGGGGCATTCTAAATACTATCGCTTACTGCTCTTTGAGAAGTGTGAATTGTCGTTCTAGATCCACCAAGTTATCCATGCATTCATTGCGCCGCCTCTCGCACTCATCTTCATCCATCTCCGAAGAGTCATCACTGTCCGTGTGCTCCGCGCTACTGTCGCACGACGCGGAGCTTTGATTACTTTCATTACTGTCGTGCGACATCTCCTCTCCTTCAGCTTCCGATTCATCTTTCACACTGGGCATCTGTCTACGCATGAACGTTTTCTGGATCAGAGAAACATTAATATCTTGGGCTTTAGACATATAAATTATAAATTATCCGAAATTAACATCAAAACCGCACCTTTTGAAGTATACTATCAAAATTTCATTCCACGATAGAAAACATAACCTTCAAAACTTTGTTTACATGCTACTGAAAAATTAATTTCAACGATAAACCGCGACAATTATGCGATTAACAGTGAATATCAATGTCCTAAGTTCGGACTATCGTGTTAAGAAGTATTAAATTATAATAAAACAGCTGATTTCCATTGTGTTTACAAGTGTACGAAATATCTGTTAAGACTTTACGATTGTACAGAATGAAAAAACCAATTGGAGTGATTAAGGTGTCCTATTATTAACGCAACGTTAAAACGTATACTTACTGAGGAATAATCTTAACTTTATTTCAATAATCTCGCGAAATATATGTTTCTCCGACTGTCGACTTAACGCAAAGTCAATCATTCGTAACTATCGCCATCTTTTGGTACGAACACTTCCGGCCTTTTGGCGCCAGGGGGTCAGAGTTTCTGATTGCTCGCGCACTTTAAAGATCCTTTGTTTACTCGCAGGGACGGCAATAGATGGCGCCATCGCCTTTTTGCTACGTCGGTCAGTTGTATTGGAACAATGCACCATATGGTTTACGCAGGTTTACGCAGGTTTGCGGTCGTTAATAAAGAAGAGGTTTAGTTGTGTCCAGTTCCGTCTCTCGGTTCGCTCAGAATTAAACTAGCTCCGACATTTTAGCACCAGTTGGTTAGAGTTTCTGGTTGTGTTCTCGCGTTCTGGTGTTTCTCGCGTCGGTAAGTCGTATCCGTCGCCATCTCTCGTTAGGTTCAGTTACATTAGTTGCGGCATTTTGGTTGTGTTCCCGCGTTTTGAAGGTTTACCTCGATTACTCACAAAAGCGAGGTGACACCCATTACAATGGTATTTTACAATTTTTATTAATATATTAATAATGCAATATCTATTACACGTATTCCAATAGTAAAACAGCTTTGCAAATCACTACAAACGAAATAATTTGTGAAGAATTCTAAGACACCTGTCACTTCAGTTTCAAGTGTTGCAAATACAATAATCTGGTTGTTTTATTTTCATATTTTGTCATTGTAAATGGCATTGTTGAAATGATAAATGTCGCCAAATTATTTTCTTCTTGTGTCAAAAGAGTATGCGCAAAGAGATTACGTTAATCAGAGAAAAAATAATGGGCATTCTTATTTCTCCAAGAGTTTTGACACCACATTGTCCCTCGCTTCGTGTAGCATGTTTTAAATAGTAGCCGTGAGATACTTTGTGGAAGCTCTTACCTTATTAGCGTCACACGTACTTGACCCAAAAAGCAGCATACAGACTGTCGAGCGCACTATTAATCAACCAAGACAGTAAGTTATTATACCGCAGTGGTCCGACAGAGATTCGCCAGTGGTCGTGCATAACACATTTCATTGTCATGTGTCTCCTATACCTTTAATTCTAATTGAATGGTTTTTATTTCTTTAATACAGGGCCGTAAACCAGCAACGTTTTATCCAACATTATCACGCAATTATTTTAATTCCAAATTTTAAATGCACATTTAAAGAAGGTGAACAGGGTTGGTAAATAATATATCTGTACGTCCAAATACATATAATATATATATTATATATTTCGATATATAATATTCCATCGGATACAATACATTTGGACCTGTATAGAACAAACACACAGATAATGCAACATTCGCATAACTGCAAGGTATACTAGGAATTAATGTATACAATATACATACATTTCTCGTGTTTCCTGTGTCACCGTGAAGACTTTCGGTTAAATAGGTCTCTTTCTGCGCGAAAGGAAGGTACAGCTCGTTTTGTGCATCTTTTTTCTCGTACGAAATTTGTTTTTGTGCCTTTCTCTTCTTTTTTCATTATCTTTGTCGAGCGCGTGAGACGGGTACCGTAAGAACGCTTTTTACCTGGTAAATTACATTGTATAAAGTGTTTCGTGAAAAAGATCGCGGTAATAGCGTGCGTACAAATGTTAGTTTCAAATGAAAGTAATAATATCAATGTAAACGAGTACAGTTGTTTCGGTTACAGTGGATGAAGAAAAATATTCGTCCATCATGGATATTTTTGTATAAAACATTATTAATGAAATTATAAGAAATTAGTTGAATACGTCTGTTCCTTTTCAAGCAACACCGCTCCGATGCGTTAATAATTTTATGGGATTCAATGGGAAATTATTTATTCGTATAAAACGCGATATCTTGGGGAATTTTGAGCTTTCAATAGCCGAGTAAACGTCTTCTTACCGTACACGTTTTAACGCGTCGTGCGCAAAAAGTTCCTCGCATCATAGCGAACCCCTTAAAGGCTCTCGAAAGATTGGTGATCTTTCTGCGTAACGACGGTTTCGTACAGATTCTCTTAATATTCATTTCATGCAACATTTATCACAACGCCATCGCGGTTCGTGGTAGGTGATTTATTCGATACGAGTTTGGCTTCAAATGCAATGCAATGCAATGCAATTTCTGATATCTCTGTGCCGATCCTCTAGTAAAATTCCAGCTAAGTGGCTTCAATTCCAAACATTTAATTCCGTCTAAGAAGTTTTCCAGTTAAAAAAATAAAATGAGTAAAAATACTTTGCCATCTCAAAGAACGTTCATATACATCTCGAACTGCGAAAGCGCTGTTTCCTTACCTAACTTTTCAATCAATTTTATTCCGCGGTAAATATAGCGCGTTTACATTAAACACGATCCTAGACCCTCGTGCGACCGTTAATTAAATTTCTTTCTCCGCGTTTCAATCTCGCTCCGAATTTTTGTCGAGTTCTACGATCGTGCGCCTAACGTTTAAACGCGATTCACACATTCATTTATTTCTTCCTTATTATTGAACACGCATTCTCTCTGAGGCAAGATATTTGTCATTCTGTTCATTTTATCGATTAGATCTCTTTACCGGAGGAAAATGACGACTTTAGAGCACAACACGGCGGAGCCCATCCGTAGGGCAGATATTTGATAAAGTTATCCGCGTTAGACGTTGCTCTCGCATTTTCAATGCGAAATTGTAGGCCTGTCAGATTTATTTGTACGTAGGTACTATTGCTAGTATGTTTCCGCGATCGTGTGGTACTAAGGTAAGCTTTATCCACTCCGCGTACCCTCGATTCGCATTTTTGGTTATTCAATTTGATCGTGTGTCGTCCGATGAGGCAAAAGGATTTTTCAAATAAAATAATTCGTACACGAATTCTAATGCTACCTTTATTAAACGCATCAAATGGATTTATGAGACACGACGATGATAATAAATGTAAATGAAAATTCGTCGCAGTCGATATTGGTTTTATTGAATTTTATTCAAGTAAAGAGCAAACGGGCGAATGCAAAAGAAATGGATAAATTCTGTAAGCGGTGTGTACTTTCTTCGCTTGCCTCGAGTTTCCTACCTGCGTGGTCTACAGTCGTCCGTAAACAAAGCTTATAACCCTTTTAAAGGATAACCATTCGATATCCTCGTCGAAGAGCGATACAAATAAATCGACCTCAGAGAGAACTAGAGATAGATAAATACGGCGAGGAAGATATACAGAAATAAAGGAGTGCCCCCGGTTTCCGAGGACACTCCTAGGAAATTGACATTGCGAAAAGGGATGTACCCTAGAGCCTCCGCACATTCTTCTTTTCTTTTCCTTAATCACGAGTAAAAATTTATAATAACTTGTCCATTGACGGTCAAAGGTGAGACGCATTTCATACATTTTTGTTCCGTTGCGCACTAAAAGCAACATCTCGAAATTATAAGTTATTAACATTCGTATGTTTGGTGCGCGTTCGTCATTATATCTTGTCTCGCGATCTAATGGATTCTGTACTTTCCGAGAAGAATGCAGGTTATCGATTTCTTTGTTTAGCTGCAATGGTGTCTTCCAATATTGTTCCCTTGTAACGAGGCGGCTCTGAAACGCTCCATGACACACGAATTAACGGGTGTATGGACGTGTCAGATATATATTAAAAGGAACGAAGAAAAAGCTACGAAGCGTAATCTTCCTCACGAAGGAATCCAATGTTCGCGTAACCGTGGGTGCTCCGCGCATGCTTTTATTTCAATTTTTAAGCGAGGCCCGTGAAATGTGCAAATTTACAATAAAAATATGATACGGGAACAAAGAAGAACGAAGAAGATTTACAAGAGGGACTGGGATTATTCCAAACGCTTCCCCGAGTTGAAAAATATTCACTTTTCATACCGAATTTATTTGAACTGAAAGAAAACGCGAAAACGTGACTAAAGCATTCGCCTGTAGGCTGACGTCTGTCAAAAAGGGTGCAAAAAGAAATCATTCGTTTTTTAAGTTAAATCTGCGTGTCCTCATTTCGGAACAGCGCACATTTGCATTCTGGCGCATTCGTTGGAAAACATTTGTTCGCGAAAGAGCGAATATCCTACGCGAACCGAACCACCATTCTGGTAGCAATAATCGAGCTCGCATCGAGAGGCAGAAGTGCATCTACAATCGTGTTCGATGCATTCGAATTTCCTGCACTCCGCGCTTGCTCGTTTTATCTCGACCGAGAATCACTCGGAACATTTTTCTCGGAATAAGCTGAGCATTAATTGTTAGTCAAATTCATATTTTTAATTCCATGATCGACGTTGGTTCGTCGTCGATATTATTTTCGCCAACTCACACCGCTTTCTCCATTTCGATCAATTCAATACGCGACGCAATTCCTACGATTTATCGTGCACAAGATAGAAAATCGCGAAGAGGAATATGGGGTAAAATAGAAACGTCGTCGCCACGTCTCGCTTGATTTCTTTGACCGTCAAGAGACACCACGATTCATTTCGTCCCCTTTTTACGAAATGAAAACATTCTAGAGGACGCGCGCGGTACAACGAATCACAATCATTTCTAACGGAGTCGATAATCTCTCGCGTTCGAGACCTGCTCGAGGAAAATATTTAAACTAACCAACAAACGGAGCGTGAGTTCGTGCTCCCGGCGAACGAAAGGCAAACTGAGGGAAATCAAAGAAACGGGTATACGTCATCGTTAGACGTTACACGGGTTTACACAATTCTCTCTCTCTCTCTCTCTCTCTCTCGTTCGTCCTGCCAATATTACTGGATCGTAGATCGCGGGAGAAACGAGGAAATCGCGATCGCGTACGATCGAGCGCGACTTCGTTCCACGATCCCGATTCTTTCCGACGCGAGGATCCATCGATCGGTGTCGCGTAGCGAAAATACTGTTCTCCGAATGGCGACGTCGATGATCTAAGGATCAGCCTCGATCGAACACGATGCCGCATCTGCTATTTGCTTTTGTTGCTTCCTTCGCGATCTAGGACGACTAGGATTTGGATGTGTCGCTTTGCGCTCTGTCGCTCTGCGCTTTGTCGAAGCCATCGATCAGTGTCTCTATGATGAACTTGATCGTCAGCTTGTAGGTGTTCTCCACGTTCTCCGAGTAACGGTCATCCAGGGTGCGCTCCACTGCTTCCAGGAACGGCTTCTCGATTTTCTGCAAACAGAGTCCGTTCTATTATTAAATTATACAAACAATCCATTCTTAAAGGTATGGTCCGCGTGTTCGAACGCAACCCGTACAGTGGCAGGCTGGAACGCGATTCATCGGGCGTGAATTTCTCGTTGACGCTTTCAACGCAAAAGCGACGGACGTCTGCATAATAATGCATCGCCCCGTCTTTGTCCCCCGTGGGACAAAGTGCATCATCGCCGCTCTCGACGTCGGGACGCGTTCCACCCTCACCGTCGACCTCCGAGGCCGTCCAAAGCGACGTTTTGGGGGGCAGAGGGTGCGACGGAACGCGAGAGAACCGCCGGGCAGGAAATCAAAGAATCAAAGGTGTTCGTATTTCCGAGCACGTTTACAGATCTTACCCAAAAATATTGTGGATTGAAGCCAGGGATCTTAGTGTGCGTAGCTCCAACCTGATGAAGGCACGTCAGGAAGGCGTCCATGTTGTCGAGGCTCTTTATACCTTCGTCAAGAGCGAACATCACCTTTTCCGCGTGTTGTGCCAATTCCGCGCTGGACGATTGTTGTTCTTTCGTCTTCAATTCGTGGAATTGCGTGAACATGTTCAACAGCTCGGCATTTTCCTCGAAAAGCCTGAAGACAGAAAGCGGGAACCGTTTAATCCTGGATGGTCGTATTATTTTGCGAAAGAACTTTAATCGTATACTCGGTCGATACTGCTTTAATTACAATTGAAAAACGTGATATCCTTAGAACGCCGACGTGTACCGCAATATACGGGCAAAATATGTGAACTGAAGTTAAAACTTAATTCGAGGACGCTGATAAAATTTTCCGCAACGCGGTCGAGCATTTTTCACCCCCAGCCTTTAGTTTCCTTCCGCGGTACAACATTATTCGCCCGCGTCTTTAAAGAATAAAGCGTTCGTTGCGTTGTGAACTGCGACGCGTTCTCGAATGGACTTCCGTTCTTTTGTAAAACTGACCAAAGAAAGGAATGCCGTACTTTGGAGAGGCCTCCCTGGTTTCTCTCCACGTAGCGTGAAAAAAACATGAAAATAAAGAAACTGATATTCGTGACTCTGCATGGAGCGAGGAGAGGAACCTCGTTTCCGTCGAATTCTTGGAGCGTTATAAATTTCGAACTTGGGCCTCTAGGGAAGCGAGGCTCTCAAAGTACGTCTCTTCCTTTTTAGAACTTTCGAGAAACTTGTCCTACCCGAAAGTCGCGAGATTTTTATTCGGAATGTATAAAAATTCCACTCCGGGAATTCCTCTTGGATCTCTCCAATGCGAAGACCGTTGCATTTTATCGATATAATTTTTTATGTAGCTCCGAAGCTTCGATATCGAAACGCATTTTATAAAACTGCAATGCCTCGCAAGTCGGCAGAAACAGACAACGTTGGTCAGGTAGTATTTAATCCAGAGAAATGTGGTTTAAAAGATATTTTTCTAAGTACGGTAGAAATATTTATTTTACCATTTTACGTTATTAGAGATCATAATTGCCGGTTTAGGGTTACGCGGAATAATTGATCGGTCGATCAATCGATATTCGGATTATGGAAAATTTGTTAATCGGTGTTCGGACAATGGAGGCTTTAACGTATTCGTTATTCTTCGACTCGAACCCTAAAGCGGTAAAATTGACCCAACTTTGAAGTTGAAACTGGCACGAATCCAACTTCTTTGACGCCAAAGAAGGCCGCGGGACAAAAAGGACGGTCATTCGATTTATGCCCCACATTGCGTTAACCCAATTTCGTTTTTCTTCCAATGAGAACGAAATTAATCGAATCCAACGTTCGCTGAATATAATACATTTTTATTTTTTCTACTATTCTCTTTATTGCTTCGAAAGTCTTTGATCAATATGATTTTTTCGTCGTGCTTTAATCGAACTTTAATCGTAACGCAAACGATAGCTATTTATATAAACCGGTTTGCTATTTCTGCAATAGTTTCTGTAACCGTGATTGTTTAAAAGTTCTTTATACTCGCAAGACCATTTCAAAAATGATTATCGTAGCTGCAGCGTAATGAAACGAGAGCGGTATCGCATTTTGCTTTTCAGAAAACGTCCCTTTGTGCGCCCCTTTCGCTTTTCTCTGTTCCAACGAGAAGTGTTTTTCCTATAGTGGTACGAATTTACACTTCCATGACTGATTTCGTCGCCGCCGAGGATAATTCTTTGCCAAACAAACGAACGAATTACGATCTAACCGCGTAATTAAATCAATGGGAAAACAAACGAACGAGTTTGCATACGGGAAACCAGGCGATAGGTTGAATCATGAAACTGTAATCTCGGTATATAAAAAAATGAGTCGTGACGCGTCAAGACCATTTTTTTACCGTGAAAAAAATCAACATTCTATCGTACAGTCGCTTAAACGTTATTCGAATATCTATTAAAAATTAGCATATTTCTTTCGCACAAAATATTGTTTGCCCGAGGAATATGAATCTAATCTCGCAGAAAATTCCAACGTGTGGCGTATAAATCGTTCGTCAGTCTTAAAGCTAAATTCCCCAACTTTGATTTATATGCGCAAACACGTAGGTTCACCGTTTCGATAAGCCGTGGGATTTTCAAAAAGGGGGTCGGATTCGTTTCGTCGGTTCTTTTTTGGTCGGCCGACGGGGAAAGTAGAGCACGTACCGCCCTTAAAGAGAATGGATCCGATCTAACAAACAGGGATGGTCGTAGGCAGGCGAAATAAGTGACTAGAAGGTAACGTCGTCGCGTTGAACTGTGTCAAAGAAAAAATGAGATTCTCCCTTAGCAAGATTACATCGGTGGCGTCGAGAATTTCTTTTACCAATGAAACCATTCGATGTACGAGGCACGCGGTTACCCAATAAATGTGCAGTGCAAAGTCGTGGTAGAATGAGTTAGATTTAAAAACAATAATTATATCCCCCCTGAGATTCTGTGATAAAGATGGAAGGAGCGAAGGAGCCCGAAAAAAAGAGAATAAAGATTGAATATTTTTCGCGACCCTTTCTCGTATTTCATACTACGGATATAAAGGTATTAAACTTCATCCTTTCTGTAAGGAATTTGTTTCCGCTACATGATCCATGGTAAAACTTTCGTGACGCGACGGATAAAGTTGGGGAAATTGAAGATTGAATCAGATTTTATGACTCGCTCCTACGACTTGCATCAAGATAACACGAAACTCTACTTTAACTTATTTTAAACTTATCCATGGAATGAAATTCCTGCTTCTTTCGGTACATCCATTAATTTTACAACCGTTGTTTCGTTAACTCGTCTTGATTAACTTTCGGCAGGTTCGGCGAGTTATGACGTTTCCCGGCCCTATGGATTTCCGATATGATACACTTCATTTCGTTCCGAGACACGAAAAGCTCGACGTTGATACTCGCCGAACGAGATACAATATTTGCCGTTGGTTTCACGACCGATCCTAGAAAGTAGTACTACCAGCCATTTAAAAATAATCTTTCATCCCGACGCGGATCAATATACTCACGTATGCGTGTGATCTTACCTAGCAGGCTATTAAAATAGAGGCACGAGGAGAGAACGCGCGAGGTTGTCGGGAACGATATATGAAATTATGACATTCTGTATCACGCGTTTTAATACTCCAAAACGGCGCGACAGCAAGCGAGCTTTGGCTCGCACCGAGCCAGATTACATTATCGCGTGTTTTCGCGTGGATTTAAGTGAACACGCAAAGTCGTTGAAAATAAAGGAGGAAAAGGTATCCGGTGTTACGCTTACCATTATCGTAGTCGTTAAACAATATTATTGCTCCGTAATTGGAATTGGAGCGTAAGATTGATCGGCAGAGAACGAGAAAGAACGATCTTCGGTTCGATATTGAAATATCATTTTCTTGCGTTCGCTCTAATTGGAATTGCTGGCCAATACTAAGTTTCGTGCTACGGCTCTTTAAATTACCATCAAATTACGCGTGCACACGAAATTACGCACGAGTGCACGGAAGCCTGTCACGGAAACATGAGAAATAGTTTTGCACGGATGCAATCGCAAGTTATTTCGCGATTAAGCTCTGTTTACTTGCCGGCTCAAAGATAAATCGATTCTTTCGTATTTGGGTCATTCCGCCTCCTCGTACCGAACGGAGAGACACCTGCATCATACTTATAAATTCACCTTGCGATACATTCTCTACGTCCGTCTGATTTTCCACAACGCCGATGCCGCGGCAACGTTAGTTTTCTCTCAGGACTCGAGAATTTTTGTTATCGCGCAACAATAACCTAAATTGAATTTTTTTTCTATCGCGCACCGTTGCTTCGTTTCTTTCATCCCTCTCTCGACAATTATCGTTACTCGCACGTGACAGATGAGACTGAGAGAAGTCTGCTCGTGGCGTACTTGCCTCCTAGGTGTTCCAGGTAGGCAAAGTCCAGGGTGATTACAAAAGAATATCGCAACTTTGAAAATATGTATTGAACATAATATATTGAACATAATATTGAAAATATTTATTGAGCGAAACGTGTTGCAACTTTGCTTAATGAATTAATGTAAAGAGTAAATAACAAAGTTTTTTTCAGTAAAAGACATCTTTACAAATGTTCAATGCGACCTCCTTGAGACACTCGAATGATATGTACCTGATAGTCTAATTTGCCAGGCATATTATGACAGCGTTCTTTATCATCTGCGATTTTTGTCTACGGGAGCGTGTTAAAGATAACGTTTTTCGTTCCTCTCTGCCAGCTAACATTGAAGAACTGAAAACACGAATAACTGCGGCTATCGAACACACGGTATACACATAGTACGGAACGAATTAGACTATCGGTTAGATACCACTCGAGTGTTTACTGTACGCATCTCAGAAATGGGTGAATTTTGAGAATATTTTTTTACAAAATATAAAGCCGGTCTTTCTGAAACTCTGAGGATGATTTGTAACATCCTTGACCAATACAAATTAATTTTTTTATTGAAAAATAAAAATACTAACTTAACATATTGCAGATATCAAAGTTGTGCCTCGTAACTCATTGGCGCGCACGATAGAGAGAAACTATTCGTCCGATCGATACCGTTCCAGGGTTTTTAGTTAGATAATAATCAACCCTTCAATTTGTACTAAAAATATTTCAGAAAAAATGAGTTTAAACTGTTGTTTTTAGCACAAATAAGATAAATTTGTGGGGGAAAAATCGTTACTTTTACTTCAAGTTCCATACCTTTTACAATTTTGTATATTGTTTAATTTCCTTAGTTCATTGAACAGAATAATTGATAAGCATTAAAAACAGTTTTGGTTCTTTATCTCAGAAAAAAATTGAAGGCTACACAATGTGCGCCAGTTGACAACTGGAGTTACGAGGCACAATTTTGACATGTGAAATATGTTATGTTTACATTTTTATTTTTCAATCAAAAAATTAATTTATACTGTTAAAAGGTGTAACAAATCATCCCTTGAGTTTCAGAAAGATCCGCTGTATATTTTTTGATAAAAGAAATTCTAAACAAATCATCTATTTCTCAGCGTCCTAAAGTAGATTCCAGTTTAAGGTGGTAGTATTGACCATTAGTGAAGATGTCTTGTACTGAAACAAAACTTTGTTATTTCCACTTTACATTGATTGATTAATCAAAGTTCCGAACATGTTTCTTTTAATAAATACATACTTTCAAAGTTTCTATTATTTTGTAATCACTCTGCATAGTCGGGGTTGACACACATCAACGCTGGTACTCACAGCCGTACACTCGCCAAGTGCGCATCTATCGGAGCTATTTAATCCTATTACAGCCTCTCGTAGCCAGTACCGTAGTAAAAGTTAGTCGGCGTCCAAGGTTTGCCCAGCGTTGATCGCAAAAATCATCCTGCCTTGGTTTCCCGGGACACCCATTATCGTCGTGAATAAATAACGCGTTCGAATCCTTCCAGTCAACCCCGCGCACTAAACTTAGTCGAGTTAATGTTACGAACATGAGGCTATCGCGAACGTAACATTTTGCATTAACCTTCCGTTTGTAATAGGGGTGATGAGTAACCCCATTCGGAAATTTTTTTCTGTGATCTTCGAAAGAAGGTGTGTGCTAATTGCTTCAATAACTAATTTTTCCACCCATTTTCAGTTTCTCTGTTTCCACTTGTATCCAAAGACAGTTTAATACAAATGAAAGTATTGAAATAATATAGGGTGCGAGGAAAGTTCTGATAACGTTTCCACAAATATCAACAGTAAAAAAAATACTGCGTAAACAAATAAATTCATTCAACTGAAGGAATAATAACGTTTATTAGATCAACAAACATAACTCCAACGAAAATTGCCTCCATTGGCTTGAATACATTTACACAGTCGCTCACGAATATTTCCGACGACGCTCGCACACGTTTCCACCGTAATCCCGTCCCAGGCGCGTGTCAGAACCGTTTTGAGCACGTCTACGGTAGTGTATCAAGTAGCCGAGACTTTTTCCTCTAGGATGGACCAGACGAAGTAATCCATTGGGTTCACTCGCTGGTTTGAAACCAGTCGCTCGAATAAAGTCCGCCGTCTTCATTCCCGATTTGTACAACTCATTTTCACGAAACATAACGTAAGCACAACTGAACATAAACAACTAACTAAAGCTCATTCAGGACCAAAATTGAACAACGAATTCAATAAAATCAACGGAATTAACAAAACAACATTACGCCAATGCCAAAAATAGGAAAATACAAAATTATCACAACTTTCCCCGCACCCTGTAATAATAAGAATTGAAGGGTTCGACTGAAGGCCATTGCGCGCACTTTATAGGAGAGGTGTTTACAATTTTGATTCAAGTTCGCGCGTACCTAAATTGAACCCTAAACTATTTTTATGTCAAATTTCAATGCAATAGTCATCAAATACATTAAATTGCTTTAAATACAATACATTATATACTATAAACGCATTATTGCCGAGACTGATACTTGTCTCGTTGTTCGGCCGAACCATTCAATTGGTGTCAGAATTGTGTTACCAATAGAAAGTTAAGTGTATCGGGCGCTATTCATTTGTTAGGCTTTGGTTAACAACGCTCTCGTTCTTGTTTAACAGTGACGCATTGGAATCTGTTCTTAACCGTCTAGAAACCAACACGTCTCTATCTCGCTCTTAATAAATAATAGTTCTTTAACAGTTGTACTGTTTGCGTTTAATTATTACTTCGCGACGCGTCACGCCCAGCATATCCCGCAACATAATTAATAAGAAAACATTATACGAGGGAGACCGAGTCGCATCCGCGTGTTCGTCTCCCTCAGGGTCTCCGGTCGCAGCAACCTCCGCGTGGTGAGACCCGGGTCGAGAATATTTTTCTGTAATAATCGATAACTTTATTATAAAAGGATATTCTCGGGCGAATGGCTGCGAACCTCCTCGTTCGCGTTCGTTTAGAGCTCGAAATCATACGCATAACGTTTGCCCGTTTAGTACGAAAGTCGATTTTCGCCCCGAATTTAGTTCCCAAATTTTCCGCGCGTTCTCTTCAGGTTCGGTTCGTTGGATCTCTCGTTCGAAGTTTCTAATGATACTCGTCTACTCTTATATCGCGGCAGGGATTAAACTTTGCTGTCGGAATTACGGCGTTGCATCGATAGTGCCAAACTGTTCCCCGTAACGGTGGAATTTTGTTTGCAGCTCGGGTCGATATTTGGGAAGGTCGTTCCCGCCGTGGATATTACTTTGGTAACCATAATACACCAGGAGGGTAAATTTGTGACAGTTGACTAGTTCTGCAAGCCACTACAAGCAGAACCGTAATTCAGGTGTTCGCGAAGTGGCTTTTAGACCAATAAACGATACGGTCGAGGATCGATAAAGTGGACGTTCGTGCGCCAAAGTTCCTGTACCCTTTTTTTTTTATACGCGGTAATTTATCGAGCGTACGTAAGAAAATATACTTACGCGAAAAAAGGAGTAACGTTATCGTCGTTTCGAGAGAGGCGTTAAACGATAATTCACGACTCGCGCGTTGCCCCCCCCCCCATGGCCGCGCAAATTTCCGCGCATTTTCCAACCTGTTTCGTTTCGAGAGCAGACCAAAGGCATTCCATTCGCCCAAGGCCAGCTCGAAACAGACGGGTAACCGCGGATTATACTTAGCGGCAAAGAAAATCTGTATTAGCAAAGAGCTCCGTAGAGAGGATGGAGGCGACCAATATCCCGAACATAACACGCACGTACCGCCATTTATTGATTCCGGAGGCCTCTAGGTGGACTAAACGCCTCTGCTTCGGCCTCATCTCCGACGGCGGTGTCAGGTATATAGCCGGATCGGGCTTGATTAACTTACCTTAAAGCTGCCTGTCGGAACTGTCATCGCGTTGCTCTTGCTACCGTACACACCGTCGTCGGTCGTTACTCGGGATGCTCGTAGACGGGCGGGATTTTGAGAAATTTCATTTAAATCGAGAATCCGTATATTTGAAACAATTGTGTCTTCTCTTAATCTTGAATTTTCTAGAATTCTTGCTACGTAAGTTTGGGAATTCTGTCACCCGACGGGAAAACCATCGCTTTTTAGAACAAATTTTACCCTTTTGTTCGATCATTTTCTTCTCATCCAAGTCATTCTTCGAAGTTACCCAAAAATTCGGCCATACGACTTGCGAGATACAAATATTTCAATGTCGCCCGTAGAAGTGAGTTTTTCGATAGGATTCGTGGCTCCAATTGCTCGCGGCCATTATCGAGTTATTTTCACTCGTGCGTGATAGATCACTCGATTAATTCGACAGGCAATTGGGCGGTACAATCAGTTTGATAATGGCAATTAGTATAACAAGCTGTAGCTTGTAATATGTCCAGAAGCGTAGATCTAACGGTTTACCGTGGAGTGTATTTAAATTAATGACGTTTTATGGAGTACTTTAATACAAGAGCCAATATAAAGTAGGAATTGGATGCCGCGAATTATTATTGATGACCCATATAACGCCCAGACGAGGCAATAAAATCTGTATTACCCGGGAATCTCCGTTTCGTTTTATTACAGCTAACTCAGCGGAATAGCAAATTCGGAAAATGCGCAATGCTAGCGTACCGGTATCGGTCGGTAAAACTTTTTTTTACATTTTATCACCGGAGCGTAAATACAATAAATATAATTCCGGCGGGTTGAGATATTCAAATATTTATCGTAGAAGATGAATATCTAAATTTTCATATAACCCCCGTGTTTACGTTAGAAACGCAAACGCACGTATATTTACATACGTATATTTATATTTATTTCACGATCGGTAGTTCGTCGAATCAAAATTACTTTGTCGCGTACGACGCAAACCTGTCTCGAGCGCGGAAAATAAACGTAATGCTATTACAGATCGGACTAAACTTTATACTCTCGCCGAAGTTTCGATTTTCTGTTACGAGAAGTATTTTGGAAATTATTTTAGAATATATTTGAAACGTTGAATGATAGAGGCTACAGGATAATCGACGATCAGGGCGGATGGCGTGAAAATAAAAATGGTAATCACAAAACCTGCTTCGTTCCGCGAACTAACCGTATTCGAGGTTAGTCTTTAACCCTGACTCGATTCGCTATCATTTCGCGGAGTTACCTCGTTTCCCCGCGGTATCATCTGCTTACGAAACGAAATTAATCTAAGCGTTAAGGAGTCGCGTGGCCTCCCTATCTTTTTGCTCCTTCTTATCTTGCTTTTATTCATCCCGGTAGTCAAGATACTCTCTTCCCGTCGCGCGTTAATTTCCTCCTCGAGATTAGAAATGTTCCACGGGGGGGAATCCCGGGAAATTAGCACATTGAGTCTGCGCGTCATCGCCGGAATGCCGATTTTGAGAATTTCCACAACGCAAGGAGACTACGATCCTAAAGTTGTCAACGTACGAAACTTTTGTCGCTCAAAGAGAGAGAAAGCATTTTCAAATTTTTCAAATTGACACGCAAATTCGAGGGCGCGTTTCTATTTAGTTTAACACTAGGTTTACGGAGTGCGGTATTTTAACGAATTCGGATTTCATCGAGAAAATTGGATTAACCGTTTACATTTTTCTTCTACCACTTTTATTGACTTTCATCCATTTATCGAGACATACTTATATATGGATCGTTTATTTTGAAAGTGGTGCAAGTCCATTTTTTGTTTTTTGTTGTTGTTTTACACTAAGTTAATCACAAATTATGCGTTATCTCATTTTATTTTCAAAATGGACTTACACCACTTTCAAAATAAGCGGTCCATATATCAAAATTCATTTTCCTCAAAGCTTTCTAATTTAGAAATTCTCTATCTGGAATACTGTATGTGGTTAAATAGACACGTATCCGTAGAGATAGGTATGTAAGAAATAATCCGTAAACCTTCTGTTAAGCTGGCTTCGCAGGCGCGGCCCTGGTGGAAGAAGCAAATGAAAAGAAAAGGTAGACTGCGTTTCGCGTCGATTCATCGGTATCCCATACACGCGGTCCCGCGGATACGCTGAAAATGCCAATACGAGGAAATCTATTGTTCGTCGGCGGGCGGGGAAATGCGAAGAAAAAAAAAGGAGAAGAAACGACAGCCGCGCGAGTTTCCCCGCGGAAAGCTTCGAAAAGTTCGAAACGCCGATCGTTGGGCGAGCAACAAAATTTACCGCGCCACGTTCGTTTCGCGGTACATACAACGTATGCACAAACGCTCGAACACTTTTCACCGGTACGTTAATCGATAAATCGATCGCGCGCGGGCTGAGATTAAATAAATAAACGAAACCCAAATTCTTTTTCACGATTTCTTTGTCTTGCAGTTCTAACGGATTTCTGTTTGTAGACGACTGGAAATCTCTGGCTCAGCCGTGCGCGTTAAATTATTCCAGGATGGCTCTTTGTACGCTTACCCCGTACGCTCTAGTTACCGGTGACTCGGAGTGCATCGATATCAGGAGTCTGATAATTCAGTAACGAGTGAGATAAAGATAGAGAACGAGCGAGAGTGGGGAGAGAGAGGCCACCTCGAGTACGACGACGTAGTACGAAGCGGATAATGGAATCATCTGTTGAACGACGAAGAAGGGTGGATAAATAATTGTTGTTAATCGAATTAAAAGGCGTAGGTAACGTCAGCATTATCGGACGCAATTATTACGCGGTAGGTTCGATTATAAAATGATAAAAAGCGATCTCTTCGGTACAGGAACGTAAAGTTATTGAAAGGCGTTTAAACGTTGGGTTTTCGTTCGTATCGGCCACGCTTTCAGAAATGCGATAAAAGTATTTCTCAATTAATTTCAAGTGGGGGAATCCCTAAATGCTCGTCGCGTTCGCGTAGTCCGACTTACGATCGGTTATTCTACTTAGAACGAGACGAAGCATTTTCCTATCGCGAGGCATCCTTGAAGCTCGTAAACTTTAAATACGTATTTAATTATACTGCAATTGGAATTTCCTCGAAGAGATACAAGTTCTCTTATACGGAATGGTGATACGAGACCGAATGATTAAACGTAATACAAATTTATTACAATGATTCTGCTCGAGGATAAATTTCGGAATACCGTGAATGGATCGCAAAATAAATTTTACGGGACTCCCGCGTTCTTTTATCGGACAATGTAGATTTTTACGTCCGAATGCATTCAAATGCATTTCTCATTTGCATAGTTGGCCTATTGTAGTACCCCGACCGCGCCCGCCTCTTCGGCCATAAAACTTCGCGTTCTTTTCGCGTTCTTAGCTTTCAGTATTTCAATGTAAGGATCGAAGTCAGCAGAACCGTTCGGTGGAAAAGATACGAGGGAACGTTTTCTCGTGCGATCAAAAGGTGTGGAATGTGACTTCATATTGTTTTCAAACGAAACAATGAGTTTCGCGAAAACTTCAGAAAACAGCGGCACTTGTGAGTTACAAGTTGTAACCGCGTTACTAGAGTAAACAAACTCGTACCATCGTATGTTTTAAACGAAACGCGGTAAACATACGAGTGGAATCGCAGTGCTTCCGTAGCGCTCTAAAATTCCATTGAACTTTACGCTCTAGTGGAGACTCGTATTTCCAACGAGGAGTGAAAATATTACATCAGGCATTACTTAGAGTCTCAACGAGGCGAACACTCGATGCGAGTCAATACCAAGAAACCTATTGTTCCACGGCGAGCACGGAGGTTGAGAGTACCGAGGAGAGACAGGTAGAACAGGTACGCGTGACGGAAAAAAAAGAATTTTACGATGGGATCGGGTGCTTATCGTTCGATGACAAAGGTGGAAGATCGACGAAACGAGATAACTTTATCGAACCCTTGACAGAGCTCGCATTAAAGTTCGAGAAGGACGGCGAGTCGTAAATATTTATCGAGGTAGTTTTCAAGTAAAATCGAGTTTCGCGGAAAGCGATATGAATTTTTTAAAATAATACAACCCGATAGGCGCTCAACCTCGACAGAGGTTTGTGGATATTTCGTTCGTAAAGTACCTTGAATTGATTGTTAGAGCTAGGTAGACACGATCGTTCCAATTGCTCCCTGTCCCTCCGTAAATATCAAGCCGCCGGGTGAAAATAGTAATTACCAGTACCGAGAGTATTGCGCTCCGAATCTACGCTCGGGCAATTTTCTGGCCACAAAGGATCCATTACTCGGAAAGTTTAGGAGCAGAATATCTCCATCTCGATTTTCGTGAACTTCGCAGTAATCCTCGAAAAGTTATTCCGGTTTGCCACCCTGGCTCACCCTTTCTGCCCACCTCTCTCTTTCTCTCTTTCTCTCTTTCTCTCCTCCCCTCTCCCTCGTAAATCCGCTTCGCCGTTTTTCAAATATAGTCTTGGAAGTTTTTTTCTTAATCTACTAGGTGCATCGCATATCGTGTACTACATATTCATTCTAATATCTCGTGATTGATCGAATAAATCTTCCGAGGGGTATCGCACTTAAAGATAAAATTAATGTTTTAAATGCTGTTTGACCACGTCGAAAACCTCTGTTCGTTCCAGAAAAGATACCAGGTTCATTTCTCGTGTATTTGTACTTATAATTAGTTAGCCCGAGAGTAGACCTTGTGTATTGATATTTTGACTGAAGGTAGAAATATCTCGAGCACGAACATTTTTTTTCCTTTACGTCGATCAGCTTTTGGGGTCCAACGCGGCACTTACGTAAATAATCGGTTAGAGCACGCCAATATTCCGGAGAGTTATTGTTCGTCCGCAAACAGAGGGAAGTAAAGGGACAAAGGGGAGGTGGCGTGCATTTGACAGAGAAAAAATTGGGGGTTGAATCTAGTATCTGTCGGGAAATAAAAAAAAAAGACCTGCAGACCAGTCGAACGTTCGATTTAATTAATATCGAGGGCTCGAGGTCGTGAAATTGGCCGATAATTATATTAAGCGGTAATATTTTTTTTCCTCCGTCAAGATAAAAGGTTGAGCCTTATCGGATAATTCGATGGAAGCGATAGGTGCCTCGATAGAATTTTCTCTCCGCGGTGTTAATTCGCATAGAAATCAATTAATAACGCGTTTCTGCGTCCCGCTTAACTAGCTACTGTTTATTTTCATTTATGACATCCGAAGATCGCGTTATTGCGTCGATAAAGAAATGAATTGACAGAGAGAAAGAAAGAAAGAAAGGTATAGCAGGCCAGGTCGATTCCGCGCGTCGATTGTCCGATTTAATTGCCGTCAATCCAATAATGCCTCTTCAATGGAAGTCGCGTCAAAGTTAATGTCATTCGTGGGTTACTTCGATTGAGGAACTCGACGGAAAGTAGTCCGTGCCCCGCTTACCGCTTACGATGTTTTAAAAATATTGAAAATCACGCGCCTGCTTATTTTTACCTGACGGAACGCAAAAAAGCTCCCGACGATCGTATAAATACGCGCAAAACGGCTCTCTGATAACGCATATTTATAACTAATGCCAGTGGCCCTGAAGTTTCTCGTGTGCATTCGCTTCATTTGAATAGAGGGAAAGTTCTGACAATTACTACTGGAATCATGCATTCAAAATCACCCTAGTTTCCATTCGTTATAGATTCGGAATTACAATGTTCCTTCGATTCCACGCGGGATCGCGAAAGAGTGGTTCGTCGAAAAATGTCCGAAAAAAGAATTTAAGCACGAGCACGAGTTACGCTCCAACGATACAGAATTGTTCGAGTGATATCGGAGCCGTGGAAACGCGACGCGAATTGGTGAAACTTCCTAATCGAAATTCGAGGCTATTAAAGGCCGAAATCAGCCCTCCTATCGGATGAACGATCGATGGAAGAACGGAGATTACTAGATTCGTGGCTTTCGAATGAGAAATTTCAGACGCAAACGTTTCGGACACGGTCCCTTTATTCTATCCTCCGTTTTCTTCGACTTAAGTTCGGATTGAAAATTAAATTCTCCTCCGCCGGTCCGTCGAAACGAACTTGCATTCGAGTAATTATTAGCGCTTCCTTGGATGTTGCCTCGGTTGTTATTTCAGAATTTATAACCAAACGAGGAAGACACGCGTTAATAAATTGTTCGCTTTTTATTTTCCACGAAGTGTCATCGCGATGGTTACCACGATTTAAAGAGAATTTCAAACTGTACGCAAACGTATGTTTTATTATTGATCTATGTACGTTTGCTCGCAGTCTCGGTAGCTCTACGCGTGAAATTAGCGAAGGGGTGACGCAGGTGTTCGTTCGCAGCTTGCAAATGCACCTTGCGGCTTTGTCGGAACTTTGTCGCGTACGATGCAGCTATAGGGTTACCGTTAAAAAAACCATGATGCTCGTTAAGTAATTACTTTGAAATCGAACGATCGAGAGTCGAGTCACGAAATACGCGAGAAGGGGAAAAGAATTCTCTTTAAACCTCAACGATCGGGTAGCGAGTTCAATTATTAAAAAGATTTCCGCTCGTCTCTATCGTGGCCTCTGATTTATTTAATTCATTCATCGAAGACGCGGCTCGCGTCTTTTATTCGAGACAAATGGGAGCGCCACGATCCAAATAGAACCATAAACTACCCTTCTCCCACCCCGCTGTTAGCGAAGATAAAAAGGACGATGAAACGGCGGTAAAGGAGTTAGGGGGGGGGGGGGCAAAGGATGGTCGAGTATCCTCGCTTCGTAAGCTGCGTCTGACGTTGATTCCGTCCTTGAAGAGCCTAAATGCTCACCTAATCGCGTAATGGCGCGTAAGGCCGGGAAACGCAACGTGTCCCACCTTGGGAAGTATATGATATTACCGTCGTTTACGCCCGTGATGGTAATTACTCCACGCGCGCTTTTCCGCTCGTCACGTTTTTTTTTTCTTTTTTTTTTCCAAGTGACAACGAGAGTTGAAAATTACTGTCGGCCGTCCGACGCGCGGGGTCGATTCGCGATTAGCGTACTGATTATCGTTCGCCGCGTGAACAGTACCTACCATCGAAAACAACTTGGCAAATATTTCTTACGAACGACACAACGCTTCCCCCCAACGAACTCGATAACTCGCTTCCCCTTCGCGCTCGTCGCAGTTCATAAATTAAACCCCGTCATTGATCCCGCGGGGACGAAAACGACTATGCCGCTAACTTACCGAAATTACCCAGATCGATGAGTTAATAAACGAAATTCCGTTGACACTATCTAATCGTTCTTTCGAGTATATCCCCTTTCAGAGGGCATTAATTTGTTCGCGGTCGCCGGCTCTATCCGCTTTCAATGATATTGCGTATCAGCGTGGGTATCTTAATTGGCTAAAGGGGTAGATAAGACCAACCCCTCGAGCTACCGATTTTCCTCGGATACCGTGCGTTGCGTCACGGAATTTCGTATCGCGCTGACTCTTACGGGATATCTACGAAATCCTAGGGTCGTTTCGTTAAGGCAAAACGATCTGCGGGAATCCTCGACGATGCTCTCTCTCGAGAATTTAAGGTACCGGCGTTTGGTTTCGCCCATGAAATTCTGCCCGTTCGCTGGGCGAGCGTATCCTTAAGAAGAAAATTTGTGATTCAACGAGATTATACAAATTTTCTCATCGAACGCTCGACGACGACAGACTTTCGAGTTTCGCGTTATTATTAATCCCCGGCACTCGAGAAACTTTTCTACCCCCAGCCGACGAACTTCCTAGGAATTTTGTGTTTAGAATTTAAGAATCTGATTAATCGCTGAAATTCCTCCGAAGCAGGCAAGAAACTGATGGTGTAGCGCTCGTAAAGTACGTTCGCAATTTCAGCGAGACGTTACGTCACCGATAAATCTTCGGCGCTTCCCTCCTCGTTTCGAAGGATAATTATCTTTTGTGCATTTTTTGCGGTTGAAAGAGAATAACGCGACGGACCGAACGGTAATAGAAATGCGTATACGTAACTTCGAAAAAGCGTCCGTATCGCAAATTTTCCGGTCCCCACGAAATTACGTGCGCTCGGTTGCGAAGATAACGTGCGAAATATGTTTTTCGCAAGTTACGCTCGTAACCGTTCGCGAAGGATCCCGACGAAAGAGAGATTTTATAAATCCCGGTAACGCGTTACGCGGCGCGGTTACGAGTCGATAAAATCTTATCCCAACTTTATATTGAAATTCTGTCGTTGACCCAAATCGGAGAGTTCCGAGGTTAACGTTGCGTGTTTAAATAACAGGGGGAGTGTACGTCGACGAGGGTGAAACTTTTGGAGGATTTGAGTTTTCTAACGAAGCACACCTCGCTGCCTCTCGCGTTTCTTCTCGCGAACCTTTCGCCCCGCGAAAATAAAACTTTAATCGAAAATTTTGATCCCATCCTTGGCACGATAAATAAAAATTAAATTGAAGTTTATTTATGGGCAAAAATAATCTCGCTTACTTATAGTTGACCCGAGACAAGACCCTGTTTCCCGATAAGCTCTGTTATCGCGATCGCGACGAAGGAACACGAGGGCGCCCCCATCGTTACGCGACGCACGGTATTCGCGAGCGTACCGACGCTACCGACCTTATCAGCATGTAGACACCGGTGGGCTCCAGTGCCCTGGCGACAGCTTTCCAGGTGGCCATAACCGTAAATTTCTGTCTCGCCGTTAACGGAAGCCGCGGATCCGTGGCAGCTTGACTTTGCGGCTTCGGGGTTGCCAATTTGCTAAGTTCGCAGCCCATGTCGAGGCGTTCTTCCTCCTTCTCTTTCCTCGGGTAACAACGTAGAAGTCACCGACGCACTCCCGCCCGATCGAGATCACCGCGAGATCCTAAAGTCTGGTATCGCGCGCGGCCCTCCAGGTTCGATTAAACGAGCCCGAGTCCCTCTTAGAAAATCGAACACCTCGCCGGGAAACAATCAACCTGAAAAACCGCGAGAGAGATCGAAGTGGCGGTTCTCCGGGGTGCCACAAAGTCACGATGTCACTCGCGCTTGAGTCCTATCACCGCGGCGATCGTCGAGAGCGAGGATCCTTTTGTCCAGGTGAGAATGGTCGCGAATCAATTTTCCTCTTCGGACGTCCTCCTTTTCGCGGCACTCGCGAATCATTCACGCGATCGCGATATCGATCCTCGCGACACTACTTCTACGCTTTCATCGATCCACGATCGAGCGCTTAATCGCTGGCTCGGGCAGGAGGATCCGGCGAGCGAAACGTGTCACGCGTTTATCCGCTGGATACGTTCGAATATCCTTCGAAGAAAGTTCCCTCGACGAAGGTGTGGAATCTGAAAATGTGAGTTAAAAGTTGGGGAATCGCACGATGAACCGGTAATCCAAAGAGAATTTCGGTGCTCGAGGATTCGAAATCGAACTTTCAAACTTGGCTTTATCCGTTACTCGGCTTTCCCTTATCCTCGTCGGATCTTCCGAAAAGTTTTTCACTTTACCCGAGACACTGCGCGGAAATCTTCCTTTGCCGATACGTCACGCCGGGCGGCAACGAACTTCTTTTTACGCTCTACGGGTTATTGATGTACGTTGAAAATTTTCTGATAAAACCATGGGCGGAAGAAACGGCTGATACGAAGTTACTTCCTGGATAAGGGTGTCTTTGGCGGATCAGTGGGAATGGGAGTCGTTGCGAGAGCTGATTTAGGTTACCGAGGGTTTCCAGGTCGTTTGATTGAGTAAGAGAGGGAAAGAAAAAAAAAAATGAAACACGCGGATGAGCGCCTCATCAATGTGGATGAGGGCGTCGAGCAGGAACGAAAGTGTCTTTTCTCTGGTCGTTTTCTCGTCATTTTCTTACCGTTAGGATATATACGACGTTACAGCTCGAATAAGAAATTCATTTCTGGTTAAATAATTGCAAAGACGCGAGCTTTACCTTCGACGCTGAGAAACGCGTTGGTAATTCGTAAATTTCAATGACGAGAAAACGTTCAAGGAAAAGGGATTTTCGGTATTTTGAGAAGGAACAAAATTAACGCTTAAACGGAAGTACGTCACTCTCGTGCGATTGACGCGTTTCTCGGGTACGTAGGTTTACGGAGAAATCGTTTCCCTGTATTTAAATTCTTCTACAGCGCAATTTCAAATACTAGCCGTTCGCAAACGAAAAACTTTAATTGAAAGAACAATACGCTATATCCCCGACAAAGCGTGCAGCCACCGTAACAAAATGAAACTTCGTTCGTATAGCGCGGACATATAACATTGCACGAAAAAATTCGGCGCAGCTTTTACGCGGCGTTGAAATCGAAATATAAAAACATGACAATCGCGTAGTTTTTAATATAATTCTCGTAGAAACATGTTTACCGAATTATTCGCAATTTGGCAACTTCCATCGTCGAGTACTATACGTTGGTACGAGAGTCCGAAGAAATCGTGGAAGTGTAAGATTCCGAATGAGGGGGATCATTGAAGATTTATCGATCGCTCGAGATTCACGATTATCTAAGTCGGTAGGATGAAATTCTAGCGAAGAGAGAGAACGCGAAGATAACAATGAGAATAACGGGACATCTACGGAAAAGCTGGAGATTTATCTAGTTTGTAATCCTCGTGAAACCTTCGGGAATCATCTGGCACGTCGAGTCGTGTTTTTATTCTGCTCTGTGTAAAGAGTTCGCTGGAATCGATTCGCGCGGAAAACCCGGAAGAATGTCGGAGAAGTCACGGAATATAAAATAGATCGAATAACAACGGTGTATCGGTAACGGCGAAAGTTAAAAGTAAATCGAGCATACGGTGACCGAAACAGAAACGAAATCACGTAATCGTTAAACAGAAACGGATCGCCTGCTGTATGCGGGTCGATTTTCTTTTGCCCACCGCGTGGCTTCCGGAAACAAAAAAACCGGATCAAAACTTCTCAAACGGTAACGCGTACGAGCTGAAATGTATAAAAGGAAAGACACGCGCGTACGGTTGAAATTCCAAGGATAGAAACAACGCGGTGACAGGCAACGTCGATAGCGGCGAATCACCGAGACTCCCGCGAACGCAGCGCGCGAGTGTTGTATAAACAAAATTGGGCTAAATCGCGAGGGATCGATCTTTCCCGCTACGGTATCGCCAGGAGAGGATCATCCGTCGAGGACGCAGAGGATTCGGGACGATGGAACTCGAGATGAGAGAGATAGATACATAGATAGAGAGAGAGGGGGGGGGGGGGAGAGAAAGAGAGAGAGAAAACGAAGAATGATAGGGTCGAACCGCTAAATCCAAGTGGATCAAAGCCAAGGGATCGAAATGGTCGGTCGCTATGTCGCTCGGAGAGATCACCTCTCGAATAATCGGGCAGCGCATCGAGTGCAGTTCTCCAGCACTCGTCCAGTTGCGTGGACGTCCCCCGGAATCGATTCACACGGTTTACAAGCTGCATCCACGCTTTCCCTCGCTAACGTTCCATTCCCCGTCAGCAGAACGCGGCGACGGAGGCTGGTGCACCGGGTTCCCTCTTCCTCATCTCAGCGGCAAGGAAGAGAGACGCGTTGGCGCGCATGTATCCTCAAGGATGACGATGTTGACGCCGATGATGATGACGACGGCGATTATGGGGCCGACGTGGCAGCGTCATCTTCCTCCTGGGAAACCGGATTTCCCCTGACGAGACTGCCTACACCCGAGTTCCTGACAAACACTGCGCGACTCGTCGCGCCGGAATCGCTCATTCGCGGAGGCGCGAATGATCGAACACGAGATTCGTCCGGGTAAATTCGGGGGGCGCGTTTTACCCTTTCTATCTTTAGAACGTCTCCCGGGGCTCCCGATCAACTCGCTCGGGAGAGGAGGGGGGGTGGCTGTTCGGCGGTGTTGCCTACAGCCCAGGCGAGCCGAGACTGAGGCACCCGTAACAAGTGCTCGGGACGAGCGCGCACATGCGCAGCCACCTGCACCTCCCCTCGTCTTTTCGCTCTCCTCGTCCTCCCCCTCCTGGGGTCGCTCTTCGATACAACCTGCGACCAATTACTCGAACGCTTAATATTTCTTTTTTTCTCTCTCTCTCTCCCTTCTCTCTCGCTTGCTCCTTTCGGTCGATCGAACACGTTCTTGGGGGGGGGGGGGGGTGTTTTGGACGCCTCCCGGGGGGATGAAATTTTGGACGAAGGTCGGCGCGCGGGGGGAGGGGGGAGCGAGGATACGTCGCGGTACGTTTGGCGATGCAGAGAGGAACTCGGTAATGGCGAGCGTAAGTGATATACTCCGGAGTGGGTCCGGTCAGGTATACGTAGGAGATCCAGCTAGTCGGAAGCAGCCGCCGTAAGGGAAACGGGCGCAACGATGATCGGACGACTCTCGTATCGGTTATCGAGTAATTGATTTATACTCGTTTCTCGGATACTTGCCGATGCGCTTCTGGTTCACGTACCCTCTTATCTGAGGCGAAGTAATTCTTCTTACGCTCGAACTTTCCCGCGAGAAAGTTTCGATTCTATGGTAGAGATCTGTATTGAAATTGAAGGCGCGCCATTCGGGTCATTCGGAGTTTGGTGGTTTGGGCTTGGAAAATTCACTAGGATTATTATATTCTTCGATTTGCTGCGTCAAGGAAACTTGTTGCCTACGAGAATTCCGGAAAACACGGATACGCGAGATTTATACAGAAATTCCATGGCACGTACGAGTTACGAGTTACGAATAGTTGTTTGATCGCGTATTACCGTACGCGCGGAACTTCAGAAGCAAATAATTTTGCAAAGGGAGTTGTCGCTTAACGGGTAACGAGCTTCTCGAATTTGCGATAAGCTCTCGTTACTCTAACAAGAATATTTTATTTTCGATTAATTGATTCTCCGTTAATGGAACGCTTTATGCTTTTGCGAACCTCGTTACCGGTTCAAAGTTCAAAGAACAAATAATCGCGTAAAATATATCGTAACTAACTGACTCTATTAACGTACGAATGTCTCTCTTTTTTTTTTTTTTGAATCAACGTTATTTTAATCGCAGGCACCAAGAGTGATATTAAAAAATGTTTGCTTCCAAACTCACAAAGGTTTTCCCTGGTCCGCTGTTTGACCGACGATTGGAAATGATTTTTTAACAGTCCATTACGCCCATTGAAACGGTCGGCATAGAAAGGTTAAAGTTTAACTCGGCCCCGACATAAATGACATCCATCTCATCTACGCGCGCAAACATTGATCGGCTTTCCTGATATCTCGCGCGTTCTGATTTTACGCAAATACGCGTCTCTCCGCAGGAGCCAGCTTCGCGAGCAACAAATGTTTCAAGGTAATCATTGAATTTGCTTTCCGCCCAATTAATTTCTGCAACACCATTGGAATCCGCATAAACGGCGCGTTATTATTATTATTGCTCGTTATCTAAACACGCTCTAACGACGTGGTTATTACCGTGGATGATTTGAGTATTTTTCCTCGTAACGAATTGTCGTACAATTTTACCGTCATTATTTTATAGTTTTTTTTTTTTTAAACGATGGACTGTTCAAATAAATTTAGCGAACGTAGGTAAATTCGCTACGTTTGAATTCTTATATTTTATTCCGAATATCGGCTCGTAAACAATGCTCGCTAATCCTTCGATGCCGCTCGGTACGCGTGACAAAATTATACGGTGCTTCCATTCCATTTTTATCCGCAACAAGTTGCGGAAGAATCGCTCTAATTGTCTTCCCTTCACGATTTTCAGCGTTGCAGCAATCGCAATTGCAACTGCCGACCTCATTTTATTTTCATTGTCGCTGTAATTGTAATTGCCTACCTCGTTCGCGTTTATTGTACGTCACTGAGGATCGCCCTGGAATATTGTTATTCGAATTTTATCTTCAACGCATAATCGTTCTTCCTTAGCGCGCGAAACGCAATTATAAAAGTATGATAAACTGTTTCGTCGCAAATCAATTTAATTTAATTTGTTTTCTCGTGCTTTCATTTGGTAACATTCAAGCTGAACCTGAACCCGGTATTTACCACATTTAGTACCTACATCGGAATTCTATAGAACCCTCTAGGTTTTCATGAACCCAAAAACTACAGCCAATTATAGGATTAAGGATTAACTCCTCCTCCTGGCCCGAGGATAACGTTTCACCTCTCCTTTTCCTTGGGGAAAGAGGCTTTCCACAAAGGTTAGTATTGTCACATCCGTGTACGAGAACAGACAAGGGACGTATAAACTCTAATTCGAAAACCAACTAGTGTGCTTTAATCGAAAAGTGAACGGAGACAGAGTTCGACAAAGATAAAAATAAAAATCGATTAAACAGTGTGAAATTAATTTATTAATTCCGGCGAATCGACGTACAGTCGATTCAATGAAAAATAACGAATTGATTGATATCGTCTCTAAAATAGCTCCCCGATTTTTTCTAGATCCGTTCACCGTTTTATACTTCCACGAGGGACAATCGCCACACCTCGGATTTTTTACTTTCTTTAAGGTACTGTCAGTTGTTTCGATATATTTACCATTTTTGTGGGCGACGCAAACACATGTCGCCTCGTTGGACTTATATTCGCGCTACTAGGTGGCGAAAATTGACAATGAGGAAACGCGAGTACGGGTCGAGGGAGAAGAGACACTCGAGGGCTTTGGTACCTACGTATAACGATAAGTGGTACACGTAAGGTCAAACTTTTCTGGCGTTGTACCGACGGGACGCACGGGGACGAGAACGGGCCACTTCTACGGAAGACGTTGTCAAGTTTATTTGATCGCAGGACTCTTCCTTCGAGTCGAGGGTGAAGAGGAGGGAGGTGTCTCGAATGACATCATCCCCCCCCCCCCTCGTGTCTCCGAAGATGAGCGCGTTCGAGGGTGATGTACACTTTTTTTTCCCGTCGCGTTCGTCGCGCACGGAATTCGAAAGAATCGATGAAATCGTAGCTCGGATAAATATAGCAGACTTTAACACGAGTATTGGGAAATATAAGCATCCGCCGGGTGAGATAAGAATTCTTTATCTATCGATTTCATTCAAATCGTTTTTCGCATCCGGGAAAAAGAGTTTGATATTAATACACACGTTATCTTTATCTTTTCATTATAAATTCATAATAAACGTCTAACCGCGTCTCGTTAAATGCCAAACCGAGCAAGCTGTAACGAATTTACGCCGGAAGATTTTGTAATTAAAGTTTGGAATTTATTAATAACGAGACTCTATCTCGTTAAACTTCAAAGATTTCCAATTATTTTCGTTCGAAACCGGGGAAACGGGACACTGACATTCTACCATTATCTATTTTTCTTTTCCCATCGGAATAATATTCTTATCGCGTTCCGACGTTTCGCGCTATTCGCACCGCGGTACACGACGGTCCTTCAGAAAGTTCCTTTAGGATCTCAGACTCGCAGTCTGACTGCCAACCACGTGGCTCTGAGTTAATTCAACCGAAAGCCGCGAGGCGAGGTTTCGTTCGTCCAGTCTCCTTTACTCAGTTTGTTGCGACGCGTGCCTTTGAAGGGACGCGCGCCAACCCATCCGCTTCCAATTAATCGATTTTACCTTCGACTCCGTTAAATCAATTCCCGCGATAAACTCGCCTCGAGTTTTCCGATAAGCGGAAGGAATATTCGATGAATCGCGCGTGCCGTGTAACGTACTACGAAACGCGGTCAACGTTTCTGCGACAATTCTCTCGGTTTGTCGATCGGCTTCGACGAGTCCCTCGATTGTTCTATGTAATTAATCGAAGTCAAGGGGAACGATACTTGTGTTTCGGGCTAATTACTCGAGTACCGCGATGAATATTCGCGGCCGAACGATTTGATTAGCGTGCAGAGTTTAATTAATAGAGATCCCTCGATGAATATTTCGTGATCATCGCGCCGATCGCGTCGTATCGATCATATTTGAATACTTAACGCGCGATTCGCAATAAATATCTGAATGGCGCGTAGGATCAATTATTTCGCGAACGCGCAACTCTGTTATCGGCTACTCTAATATTGACTCGTGATTGCGTTTGGACGATTTCAATAATACTGGAATTTAAATAAAACACGTGGTGAAGTGACGAGACGAAGCGTGAACTTGGAAAAACACGAGGACAACCATGACAACGATGACAATGATGACATCTGCAACGTAAAAGTTCGGGGCGTCCTTCTGGCCAGGTAAACGACAAAGCGTTTAAAATTTCCCATTTTTCCACGAGATATCGCGGAAAATTCGTTTTTACCATTTCGCGAATTTTCGTACGGAAACGCGCGCCCAAGTGAATAAATACGTACTTCCGTCTAATTACGGAGACTGCATAACGGTAACGGAGCGCCCACGATTAGTGAATCGAGCGTGATTACCTCGCTCGTACTCTAGTACAATTGTTTTAATTAGTCCGCGTAATTGCACTAATTCATACAATCACTATAATTCGACCAGAATGTTGCGTTGGACAGATTCTCCGTGCCTGGTTAACGAGCGACAAATCTCAAATTAGTCGAATCAAATGTAATCCATTATTTTCGCCGTTGCAAGAAAAAAACAGATGTCTCTTAGCTTTAGAAAGCTTTGTACGCGACGACGGAACAACTTGTCGGTTCTTGAGATTTTGCGTTATCTTCCTCTTTAGCGCGGTTACTCCTTTGTTACTCGTTGTCTACCATTCTTCCAACCTGGCGCGATGTTCTTTAATTATCTTTGTAGCGTAGGATACCGAGTATCCGTTTCCCCGTGTTGCTCGTCATTATGGTCTTTCTCACCCTCTCGCAGCGTTCTTTTTTATTTCGCTGTAAGAGGTAGGTTACCCGGAGAAGATCCCTTTGAATTAGCCTTACGCATAATTCGACCCCGTAGCGTATGACTCCTCCTTCTTCCTGTCTCTGGGCCAATTTCCTCGAAGATCCTCTGCCATTGTCTCTCCTCTTCTCTCTCTCTCTCTCTCTCTCTCTCTCTCTCTCTCTCTCTCTCCCGTATCCCTCGCACTCCAATTTGTTTATTCGTTTCGATGATTCGTAGTCGGTTGGACTGTTAAAATTGACACCGGTAGTTGGGCAGAAATTACACCGGTGTCGAATTCCACGAGCTATGGAGGGAATCTTGGAAAGCGGGAAAAGGCATTTTCCTCCGTCCTTTCGTATTCGACGTAAAAATCACGTCCGTCGCGTCGAACCGCGCGTTTCCTTATCGTAGATCGTATCGCGCATCCTCGATTGACGACAGTGGAATGCCTGGAGGATTCTTCCGAGAATTTTCATTCCAAGCGAAATTATGATTCCAGGCACAGATGCGGCCTCGAGAGGTCGAAACTCGATGGGCAAGTGTGCCGCTAACCGAAACGAAAGAGAATCGCTGAATCTAGCATTTTCCAATTCGACTTGCTCGCGGCACTTGTCGGTACACCAGTCGGCCGACGTAATGCGAATAATTTCGCGGTACTTTAAATTCGATTTCACGAGAGCACGGGTATTTGGAACGCGACCAGGTTCCGGGAAGGGATCGTCTCGTTAATGACGTTGTAATTGAGCTAAGAGTCTATAATGGCCAAAATAATTTAAATATATTATGCGGTTCATCGTTGCTCGTTGGTTTTCGATTTCCATAACGCGATGGGATATCGCGTTTAAATCTGGCGTATCCACAACGAAACGTTGAAACGCAAATGTTAACTACGGCGAATATCCGCTCCGCAAAATACTGCTGACATTATATCGAATGCTTCTCGAAATAATCGTAGACGGAGGTAGACTCGAAACGCTAATTATCGGCGTCGGGGCAGCGCTTGTCAATTACCGGATTCAAATCCACGTCTGCCAAGCTATGGTTGACGGGAGCGTGATGGCGTTCGATCGAAATTATCGAGGCGAAAGCCTTACGAGAGGATGCCGGGGTTTTTTGCGTTGAGGGGGGAAAAAAAAGGAAGACCTCGATCGGTTCGAGACTGAAACTGATGGAGGATATCCTGTCAGGAAGAACACGGGATTCTGCGATTTCGGACGATTATCGGATACGTAACCGCGCTCTGATTCACGTAGCTCGCGTATTTCCCATTTTTCTATCTCTCTATTTTCACGGAGGATACTTCCATCGTGAATTTTTCCTCGAATGTCTATCAGCCGTCGCTCGAACTTCCATCGAATTTCAATCGTAGATTTAACTCTGGTTAATTTTTGCGTTTCGACCTTTCGTTACAGATTTATCAGATATAATAGGCTAACGTAATTCCCTTTAACCATTTAAGCTCGGATTTAAATCCCCTATTGTAAACAGAGCCGGACAGAATTTATGGATCGCATTTAAACTTTATGTGAACAGTCAAATAAACAAAATTACAAGTAAAAAAGCCGCCCAAGAGAAATTTGTATCATTGAAGAGTAGACAATGCAGGACGCGGAGCCGATCCGCATTTGTTTATTTCGCGAACGAGCCTCGCTACGATATTTGCAATTGGTTTGAAAATGGCAGTCCGCAACTTTAAGTACCCGCCACGAGGTAGGGATTAGATTTTTTCCTGGACCCCATCGGGACGAGCGTATTTAGCAATAAAACCGTAGGTTTCGGGAGCACAAGCTAGACATATAATTAGAGCGAGGTATCTCGTGAGAAAATGCTTGGCCATATAATGGCTCTGGGTCACGGAACCAAAGGGAAGCTTCTTCTTGATTTCGAATCGGTGGTCTTGTTTACACCATCCAACGGTCCGCTCGGTTTACGAAACGTTTAGGTGCTACTCGCCGCAAAATATAAAGACTGACTTCGCGTATAATATTAGCCAAATATTTTGTCGCTCCAAAAATGTTCTCGCGTGTAGGTAACGAGAATTAACGAAATTATTGTCATCCCGATCGAATTCGTTTGCGTTCCTATCTCGGACTTGACTCAATTAAATAATGTTAATAGTCACAGGTGTGTACAAAGTGAAATGATATTTCGTTTATGTTACAGACGATGCAGACAAAAAACGTGAATCAGGCTGTGTACCAGGCCGAGGTGAATATCCATTTTTACATCAACGAATTTGAGAACGATCTATTACGTTTGCAATGACCATAGTAAAAAAATTTCGTTAGACTTTTTTTCGTGTTCCAACTTACCTCTTCCATCTGTCTGTTGCAGAAACGTCAGCTCGACTGCCCGACCGGAAGTAAGTACCTATTCCTTTACCATGCAAACTAATAGACCCTCGAGCTGAGACGAAAAGAAAATTTCGTTTTAGACGAAACACCTCCTCGAACTTTGGGTATTGGTGAGCGAGGGAAAAAAATGAGACGTAACTTTATCTGGCATAGGTAAGTCTGTACCTACTTACCAATTCCAAATGGTTTACGAAACAAGTCTCGCTCGGAAAACGGGTCGTTGGAATAAAATACTTCGTCGCCCGAGAGCATAAGAAATAGTTTTTTGCCCGTCGAATCGATTGAGAATTTATCATGTAGAACGAACGGGAAATATGAACTGGCCGAGTGCAGATTCGGGTTGCGTCACTGTAGGAGCAATCCAGTCGTTTTTAAATATTATTGATCCGCCGAAAACAGCTTTTTAAAAGTATTTTTACAATGATTTGTTTTATTTTTGAAGAACAAAGATTCTCTTATCGTATTTAAACCGTATTAATTGTTGGGCATAATCGATAAGGAAGAGATCTTCAAAAAGGGGCCTTACCCGCGTAAAGACAGCGGGTAGTCCCGATCTTCTTACCTGCTACTAATAATTTCTAATAGTTGAATAATAAAGATCATTGCACCTTACTAAACACAGAATCACGACTCCGGGGCAGAGTAAGTCCCAAATATGAAACTTGACAATATTGAAACAGAACGAATATCGATTGTTCTTGTTATTGTCGATTCGCTGGATTTCGAAGCATTCGCGATAAACAACGTTTCATACAATTGCAACGAACAACCTGGCTCGCGATCGAAAATAAAGGTCGATAAATCAGGGACCTTGAATAATGGGCCCGCGCTCCGTAAAGATCGTCGAACCCTGCAGAGGCGCCTCGACCTTCATATCCGGCCCAACGGAATCAGGATTCCTCTCGTTCGCCGCAAACCTTGCTCGTGCCCGTTGGCTGGAGAGGGGAGGCCCAGACAAGGAGAGGAGAGGAAACACCGTCTCTCTTGAGACCCACCTGGCGTCTCACCTGAGGCCCCTTCACGCCAAGTGCTACGTCGCTCCTCGTACGAGCTGCCTCCTACGGGATCACGCGTCACAAAAAACCCTCGGACTTTTTCGAAATTACTCGATCATGGGGCCCTTTTGCACCGGTGGCGCCCAGGTAAAGGGACGGGAATAAAAAAATCCGTGAAAATCTAGTGGAAAGAGCGAGACAGACGGGGGAAACGAGATAGGTGGCCTTAGCTCCTTCGGGATTGAGCGGTTCGACGAAGAGGATCGATTTCGTTGGGATCATCGATCACCGGGGGATGATTTACGGCGAAAGTACCGAGACGAGGTGGAAATTTGTGATACTCTTGGAAGAAGAAGATTCGGTGGTAGGCGAAGAAACAATATCACCCGGAGCGCATTGTGTTTTTTGTTGTTGCAATTGCATATGTTGAACGTGCGATCGGCTATCGTGGAATTGTCGATTAAGAAGGATTCGTTTCGTAGGGAAAGTGCGAGCGAGGGGAGTGGAAAGGTTTTGTGGGAAAAGAGTCGTAGACGCGGCGAGACGGGAAGAACAGGTGTGTAGTAGAATGGTGAATGATCTACCTGTAGTTTAGGACTCACGCGCGTTGGAAGGAACTGAAAGCATTCGTCGCGAGGAATTTTTTACGTCTGCTGCAAGGAAACCTGTGTCGGTGCCAAATTATTATCACTAATTACAAGGTGCGAGATTGTTTGTTAACGGATGCTCCTTTACTGAAACAACAAACGAATGGACTGGAATTGCGATTCATACGCGTGAGGAAAAATCGTTTCCGCCGATCTCCTCGATAAAAGGGAACGATCTTTGTTGGATGTATTAAAGGCAAGTACAAAAACATGTAGGGTAAATTCAAAGTATCTCAGCGTACAAAATAATATTCTACTTCAAAGTAACAGATGTTGAACAAAAAATTTCAAAGTGCTCGTAAATATTTTAAAAAGTCGATCCTCGCTACAAGATTCGAGAACGAGCGAATAGTTTAACCAGCAAACGGAGTGTCGCGAGGTTTCTTCTGGAAACGTAAACGGAATGCAGGAAAAGCGGGCGAAGAAAATCTGAGGAGACACGATATTTGATGTACGAAGATCGAGAGGAAGGAATGCGCGCCCGTGAGTGGCGGGAACTGTGATAATAAACGGCGTTGTCGCTCGTTAGGGCGCCAAACGGACGTCTCTGTGCGCGTGTCGAAGGAAATTTTCCCCTTTGGAATCTCGATTTTTGCGTGTAAAGTGCGTCCGCCTCGGGGGAAGGTGGGGGACGCGAGGTTGCTCCACCTGCTGCTGGAAAATACTTTTGCCTCGCGATTCCAATGTGCCTACCGTGGGATACCTGAGCGGTAAGCGACGTACACGAGGAATTCAAATTTTTACTCGAGATCTCGAAGGTCGCGGAATTTCGACGAATGGAAAGACGTTTCTTGGTTTTTCTTTTCGTCGGAAATACGAAACCCTTTAAGCATGTTTTGCGGCTGGCGCTTACGTCGATGTTTGGTTAAAATTTAACGACTCGGTATAGCTGGCCAAAGTTTCACGGCTCCTTTAATTATATTAATTGCAGCTTCGTTGCAGCTCGAAACCTGTTTAATTGTAATACTACTATGGTGCGTTAAACGGAAGGCCCGCGACAAACCGGTTCTAATATTATACAATTAATATCGACGATTGCCTCCATACCGTTCGTTCGAGGACAAATATTATACGAGATATCACGAATCTGACGAAAACTATGTAAGCGAGTGAAAAACGATTTTTTTTTGGGAGTCGATAAAATTGCTAGGCTCGCACCGATCGTCGAACCGCTTCGATATACGTGAAGATAAACTCGAACGCGAGTATCTCGATTAAATGTAAGCAGGAGTTTAATAAAGTTTTATCGCGAGCAAAGAGAGGTGATTAAATAAACGCGCACAGTAGGAGCCAAGACTGGTCTACTTACCGGTCAATAATTAATGTCACGGATTGAAAAACTGGTCTCTTGGTTTCTCGGATGAATCGCTTACTCGAACTGTGTCTCTATCAATTAACACGGCTATATCATTAATTATCGAACAGAATCGGTCGTTGATTCGAATATTACGCGTAACCAGGGGAATCGGTGAATGAAACGACAAAGTAGGAAACGACATTTGCTCTTTTCCCGCTTAGAATTCCACGCGTGAAACGCAACTGCAATTCCGTGATACCAAGGAAGCAGTTTGGAGTGATTTTTGACCTTAATTCTACCGTCCGAGAATTGGAACGTTAATTCGCAGTTTTGCGTAAAAGAAATCATGGCCGACCAGCCTTTGGTTGACCCAGTACACGGTCAATTCGGTTTGGCCATGAAATAAAGTTATATACAGTTACTCCTCGAGCGTTCGAAGATGAGACCGTGTCCGATTTTAGATACCCTAGTTGGAAGAATCATCGTGGTACTCGAGAAACTATGCCAGAAAAATCCGAGTCGTCCGACACGGACGGAAGCTCGTTAAATTACAGGGGAAAGTAGGATAACGCGTTGTTATCTCTCGTACTTGAATTATTGACAACCTCAAATATTCCGCGCGTGATTTGCGGTGATGCTCCTCTCTCTTTTTTTCAAAGGCAAACAAGCACCTCGTTTTCTATTCGATTATGAGCGGTAACGGAAGTATTGTTTCGATCTTTGCGAAACGTAAAGTATATCCTCGAACTGTCAGATTTTTAATCGAAAGTTTAATCGCTCTCGTTAAACGAGCAATTATTGTCCTGAATCGACGTTGACGTTTATCGTTATTTACGTTTTACTCGTAAAACCAATAAATTCTTGAACTTTGGAGAAAATTATGGAATGGAGTACCCGCGATCTCCTTTTTCTCTCTCTCTCTCTCCACTTTATCCTCGAGGAATCTCATAAATCTCGCCCCTCTCAGGGCTCGCATAATTTCGTTCTATATTGTCCGCGGAAGGGAAATAAGGTACTTTGTAGTTTTCTGGTAGACCAATGTGTGTCGAGAAGGTGAATATTTATTATTACGCTTTTATTGCCGCACTTTCAGCTACCGCTAATCTTATAATCTATAATAATTCGCCTATAAATTCAGCGAAGATATATTCCGCGTTTTACGCGATTCAAACTCTCTCGGGCGACGCGTCATTATTTTCGCGTATCTCCAATGGAATCGCTGCGAAATAATTTATATTAATCCGCACTCGGCTACTCGAATTGATAACACAGGAAGAGGTAGAATCGTTCGGTTCGTTGCCCGACTCGCGCGATGACGAAAACAGTCAAACGTTTGTACGCGCTCCCACGCAAACTCGTATCACTTACGACGTTCCATTTTTTTTACGCTCTCCCCGAAACGATCTTCACGAAAAGTTTCGAAACGCTCAAACTTCTCGCGATGTTTTCCGCGCAACGATATCGAGCCCAAAATTTCCCGACCACCAAATTTCCGTCGGTCTTACCCACGGTGCACCGTTACGCTATTTTCGGACCACGAAGTACGTGTCGTTATTCGCATTAGCCGCGACGACCGTAATTAATTAGAGGACCGGCCGAAGCGTGGGCACTCGAATAATACTGTTAACGGCGAAACATCGTGTAATTATACGCCCAGTATTTTCGTCGCCGAAAACGGCGCGCGCCTCCTCGTTGAACGACGAGATGGTATTTTCGAAATTGATGGCGACGCCGAAAGTTCGATCGTGTTCGGCCGAGTGTTAAATTGCTTTCGTCGTTTGATACTTCGTGTAAATTGTCTATCGTCACTCTACTACTGCCTCCGTAATTTCTATGGTGTACGTAATATCGTTTTGTTATAAAGTTTACGTTGTTAGTCCGCCGGGCAAGTAATTTCGCTACGAGAGGAGACACGGAGTCTTTGTTGCAAGGAAGATGCCAAGTTTTTCTCAGTGCTGGAAACGTAATCCGGAGTTGAGGAATTGTTGCCGGTCGTTGATTCAATTTGTACGTTGCGCGTTCGCGTAAAACTTGAAACGTCGGCAATTGCCAAGTAGTGAATTGGTGTTTCGAAAAGATTCGGAAAATTATCAATGTTGATTTTTGTTGGTTTTAATTTTCAATCCGCGCTCATCTCGATGGTCTAACAACATTACCATTTATGTAGTCGTTTTTACTACGTCTCCATACGCGTTTACGATCTTGGAAGTGACTCTCAATTTTCTTCTATTCGCACCTGCTGGATGGATACGACTAACAGCTGACCCTCCGCTAATTATATACGGCTTTTAAAGATATTATCTAAATCCCGGGAACAATTAATTATTCATGGTCAAGAAACTTGCCATTTCTACCAGGAAGGCAGAGAGAGGCGAAATGCGAAAATTACGTTAGTTTTGAAATTACGCTATTCAAATTATTCGCTCTCCGCTGCTCGTGAATCGTAAATTATATTCCGGTGAAAATCGCAACCGGAAATTTTAGTTTTACCCGTATTTTTAATGTGTACGCGCTGTCGAATACGACGCGTGTCGAGTAACTTTCGCATTTAGCGTGCATTAACTTTCCGTGTTATGGTTAAAAATTCAGAATGCATTAACGAATAGTTTTGAACCCCGTGTTCCCGTGTAATTAGAAGTTAGGAAGTAGCGACGATGGTACTCCCGCAACATTCTTCCTCGCGAAATTTCGCGTGCATCGCAATTACGAGCAGCGTGTTTTCGATGGTTTAGAGAATTTGAAATGTAAATTATGCGATCAAGGTACGAGGATTCATCAAATACCAAACCTAATCTTTTCATTTAAGTGCGATTTATGTAAAACAGTCTGATTATTTAATATTTCTTTCGCGGAAAAATCACCGTGAAATAATTCGACTAAATTGTGAAATACTTTTATCGCTCGACGTATATCTCAAAGCTCGATATAAATTAGGATCATCGCCGTCAAAGACAATATCGGGAGTGAGAATTTTAATCCTCGTAACCGCGGTTAGTCCGTTTTCCGACCGATTTCACACGGACCTTATTACGTTTTTAATTCATGAATTAACGGATGCTATATTGAGCGAGAATGTTTTAAACCGCTATAATGCTAAACGAATTGCTTCGCACGGAATTGAATGACGGCGTAGCACAAATGGAGAAACGCGAAACGTTATTTTTCTCCTCCATCGACCGATTTCACACGGCATAATACGTAATAGAATGGCGATTCGTTTCCCCGAGTTTTAATTAAAAAAGTAGCGGATCGTTGACCCCGATGTTTATTCTTATTGTTAGTTTTGCATTAACCTCTTAAGAGTCGACCCGCCGCGTTTCCAGATTTACGTTAATTTCTTTCACGATGAGGTGTAAACCAGCAATTACGTATTGTTATTACCTGGTTAACCACACGAACGCTCTGTTATCCCGATCGTGCGGTTTCAATTGTGATCCGTATCGAAATTTCAATATCTTTACTCTTTCGACATGTTCCTTGGACTTTCGCGAGGGCGACGGAACGGAATAACGGACGATCGAACGCATGATTTATCCGTTTCCTTCGATTGAGAAGACTAGCGGGACATCGGTCGCGCTATGTACGCACCTTTATTCTATATATCTGGTAGCCCGATAGACATTGTACAGTTAGTTTCAACGCACGATATATATATATGTATATATGGGAAGACGACAGCAAAACAGCAGATGTTCTCGTACCGTTGAAAATGCGCGTACATTTCGAGGCCTCGATTCTCCGGAGGAAATCGTTCGAGACGGTTGATTCCTCGAGGCGATCTCGGAACAACATCGGATTCGCGCGATGGAACAAACTGGGAGATACATCAGGGTGGAATAAAAGAGAGGAAGAGATTCAGATCGTTTCTTCTGATACAGAAATTATACTTCGAAAGCTGTCGTTCGACTCCGATTTAATTAAAGCGCTGCCACCGTTTCTCGTGCATCGTCGAATCTTCGATTACGAAATATGGAATCTCGGAGTGTTGTCGGAATATTGCCCGACAAAGCGTAGAAATAACGAGGGAAAATGCCAAAGGTAAAGCTCTCGACGTTAACAAAATTTCAAGATCGCGAGCGTAATTTTACGCCAGCAAAGATTTCCATTCTCACGCTGGTGGACCGACGAGAGGATGGAGAGACGGTTCTCGATAGCGCGGAATGAAAACCCTCGGTGAAACTAGTTGCCCCGCAAAAACTAGACGCTATTCAAAGGCTGTTTGTAGTACGACGGTGGATGCGTTGAGAGCCGGTGGACGGTTTATCGTACACGGGAGTGGAGAGACAGGAGCAAAATGAGGAGGAAACGCGGGGAGATCGTCTCCTGGATGCAGGGGGAAATGAGAGGAAGAAAGAGTCGAGATGATTTCGTTAGCGAGATGTGTCGCTACCCGAGAGATTTTTACTATGAATTTGGTCCAGTTTAAAATTCTTTTCTCCCAAACCCGCACTGCATTTCTTCCTGGAAAGTGCAACATACGCGACGACAGAACGGAAGAACGATAGATTCGATTTCTCGATACTTTTCGAGTTTAATTGATGTAGGTAATCAAGAGACAGTTACCTGTCTCGGGTCAAGTACAGGTACGCGAGAACTAGACCTTGTATCTTTTCCGGAAACAACGAACGGGGGCTTTCGATTTTACGAAATAATATTTCTTATCCGTTCTAGCCAGCACAGATGTAAACGCATGTACGGACTTTGTAATTAAATTCGATTAGACCCGATGTTAAAATAAAATTCGAGTCTCATTCTGCACGTTACGCTACAATACGGCGTTGGTGCACGAGTAGCTACTCCTCGAATTGAGCCTGATACTCACGAAGCAATTAAGTGCTTCTTTTTTTTTCCTAGATCTTCGTTCGGTTTTATTCTCCTTATACCGAAGTTAACGTAAGATTCGCATCGCCGCTGCTACAGTTGCACCGCAACCACAGCACGCACGTGATACTCTAATTGATCCGCTCAAGCGCTACACATTTACATTTAACTACCGAAGCAATTAACAACCACGAGCGATGCTGCACGGTGGATCGCAACGTATTATTTGTTCAACAATTTTCGCGTAGCTACGGTGCTTATTTTAAAATCATCCTCAAGGACGCCCGAGAAAATCTTCGTAATGTCCCGTAATTAGGTACTTCTAATCTCAAAGGCTTCAGCATTTTCGATATAAAGAACAGCTCGTCGCGTGCACCTTTTTTGATATACTTTCTGGGAAACGAGGCGTAACATTTTTTTTCTTTACGGAAACCTTATATTTTTCTAGAAACGGTAAGATCTGTGTCTAGGGAGAAGTACGCGCTCCCTTTTCCTATTTTTCCACCGCCACTTTTCCCGTTCTCTCTTTCTTCCTTTCTTTCCTTCTTTCTTTCTCTCGAGCTCGCAGAAGCTTCGTTCCGCGGTTACTCCAGCTCACCTGTAACGCTCGCGAGTATGGGGAAGCACGCATGGTTGAGCCACTTAAGTGTTCTCTCTCTCTCTCTCTCTCTCTTTCTCTCTTCGTGCTCGAGTCTAGTCTTCGGTTGCTTATTTCGACCCACCTACCGTGTGCTCTTCCAGTACACCTCTTCCTCAACGGATTTTCTCACGGACACTTTGCGTACGTCACCCGTTGTCAACGGCACCCTCGTCCAAACGTACGACGAGCGTGTCCGATTTGGTTTCGAGGAACACCGTTCCGAAATTAGCGCGGATGCAATAATTTGGGCATAGGTCATCCGTGGAATTAGCCGGGGATGGGATTTAAAAAAAAATCACTGTTGAATGTGGGTCGAGTTTAAACTTAATCTCACGAAGGAACGTGATAAAAAAAATTATTGCTTCCATGATCTTTACCGAATCGATATGAATATCTTAAAATGCGTTTGCAATCATTTCGAGCAAATTGATGGCATTTCGTAAGTTTGCTAAACACGTTTCGTAGACGGCATTGCGACGGAGTGCTGTTAAAGACACGTTTGCCATACAGCGCGAAAGTAGAAAAATTTAGTTGTTATGACGCGTCATGATTCGCGAATCACGATACGGGAGATAATGTCACTTCGGAATCAACATGCCGATACGCGGTTCTTTTTAATCATTCCGGTTTTACTGCACGAAGTAACCGGTCGATTTAATCTTTTTCCCTGCGCGAGAAATACGAAATAAGATTCAGTAATTAATAATAACACTGACAAATTTTCCACCAAGCTAACGAGCATGGAATATTTTTAAGTAATCGGAAGAAACGCGATTATAGCTCGGCGTATAGAGACCACAGTAATCCCATGATCTAGAATTCTATCTTTACGAGGTCGACACACGCCGCAGGAAACGCCGATGTAAACAGTTTGCAGAATTAAAAGGAAAGTATTAGTTTTATGGCTGTCTTCTTCGTAGTCATGGGTAGTTGCCAATCCAGTTCCATGGGAAGTAAAAGTACGGAGGAGAGAGAAAATAGCGTTAGACCAGTTTCTGCGAGATAATATCGTGTAGCTCGTAAATCGATCCTCCAGGAATTAATTAAATTTTCATCGATATGTCCTCGCGGAAAAATCAAATGTTTTCGACTACTCCGAATGTCATTACGGGATTCAAATAAATCCCACGAAGCGCAAGCGCGTTAGGGTAAAATGGATTTCCATGATTTTCTACGGTCACTCACGTTTACGTTTCGTAATTATTTAAGCTGTATCGATGCAACGAATTATGAACAAAGAAGATGATGGACCGCGTAAAAATCTTAGACCGTCTGAAAGTTTTCATGCCGTTGTCAAGACCGTATTTTTTTGCTTTGCGCGAAAGACGAGCAGGAAATTAACCATTATTGCTACGATGTATAATTTACATAACTATAGCAATGTCATGCGCATCGAGAGAGCTCTCGCGACGGTGAATCTAGGGTTAGGGATGGTTGTACATACACGAGTACACTGTTATCCGTTATTACGCGCATTAATGCTACGCGGAACGAGTTCGGAAGAAGCGGTGGAAAAACGAGGAGACGAGAAAACAGGATTCTGGCGCCTGTCCGTTTTCGATCATCCTTTTGCGATTTTTCAATCGTTATTCATGGCCTCAAAGAAGTAATTGGGCCGATTGTAAGGGAGGAAAAACCGAATGCCGCCGCTGTACGCCGATTAAACTCGGAAGGCGAAGTTTATTCGTCATTAATCTTGCCGCGATTCTTATTCACCGGAACAGCTTTTTCTTTGTATAGTTCGTTGTTCTTACTCCGCGATGACAATAGTAGAGGGATTCGATTGAAGTTATTGATCGTACGTTCAAATTGTTCCTGACATCGAGGCATAACTTTGAAACCGCCCAACGCGTCCTCCATAATTTTCTAGTAATCGCCGTTTCCTTCCCAGTAATCCTTCTCGCCTCCCATTGATGCCTCGCGCTATAACGTTAAGAGCCATGAGACTGCGTCCTTACCAAAAAAAAAGAAAGGAAGCGAAGTTAATCGTTGTTCTTGTCGATGTTACGCGGCTTAATTTCTCGTTTAATATCACCTTGGGAAGCGACGCGAAATTAACTCGACGATACGTGTTTCGACGACGAAGAGCGACGATGCTTTCATGCTTCGGGAAACGTAGGGACGACTCGCGTCCCGATTAACCCGCAACTTAGATTCGGTTTGAGGCAATCCGACGCGTCGGATCGAAAGGTTTTCTCGCGAGTCCGTTCCGCTTGTACCTGATAATTCACTCGAACGATTCTCGTGCAAAAAAAAAGAAAAAGAAAAAACAGTAGACCCTTATAGACGCGTTCCAAGATCTATCGAAGATCGAGAGATCGACTTGGCAGTACCAACGAGCAGCTTGATATTCGCCACGGAGCTCGGCTGCGTATGGACACGGAATAAATTATCTCGCTGTCCCCGACTGTCTCTCCTTCTTTCTTCTCTCTCTCTCTCTCTCTCTCTCTCTCTCTCTCTCTCTCTCTCCCTCTATCGCTCTCTCCTTTGCGCAAACACCGTCTCCTTCTCCCTCTCGCTCGCTCCCTCTCTTTCTCCTACGATCTTTCTCCCACCGTCGCCTATAATGATTTCTCGCGGCACGGTGGGACGATACCGGAAGCGAAGTCAGAACGGCGGAACCAGACGTTCACTCAATGGAAAGTTTGAGTTCTTTGAGTGCCAAGTCTAACGAAGGCATCGCAGCGTGGATCACGGAGTTCCGCTCCGCGTGGAAAATCCGCTTCTTTCGCTCGCCGCTCGCTCGCCGCATTCCCGCTCGCGACTCGCGCGTGCACGGAAGAAAGTCCGCGAAGCGGAGAGATATCCACTCGCTCGAGCTGCCGATTAGTCGTTTCCCAAGGTTTAGAGCGTACGGTGCGGCTGTGCGTCAATCTTGTATTTGTATTCCGAGTATTCGTGTGTCGATCCTTTTTTTTTGTCCGGGAAAAGCGACGCGAAATTTAGCGATTGGACGTTCGCGAGTCGTTTCCCCGGAGATATCGTGAATTTTTGTTATCCGTGCGCGGCCGTTCGGTTTGGAAAAAAGTACCGTGAAATTTGAAGGTGCGATATCGATGTAATCGAAAACCAGAACGTTATTCCAACGGTGTTGCATTGTTATTCGATACGAGAGATAAAATGTGTCGTACGGAATAACGCGGAGTAACGTCATGGAAGAAAAATAAAAATAAAGCGTTGAAACGTACAAGATGAAACTTCGTCGCGGCGCGTAGTTTTTGCGATTTCGTATTTTCAACATTATCAACGAAACTGCGGAGAGAAGGAACTTTCACTTATCGCGCGTGTTTCTCGGTTGAAGCGCGTCCGACTTTGGATTGAAGAAAAACACGAAATTCTCCACCGGCAAAGTAATTGGCAGAATTTCGGAATCGGTGAACGGGAGGAAGGTGGTGTCCGAAGGGTGTAAGAGAAAGTTTCCTTGGATTTATGACAGTATTCTTCAGAGATGGTCAGCCAACACGCGATGGCCACCACTGTCCGCAAAGTTAAGCAGGAGAATCGTCTCAGGCGACAGAATCAGAATCAAGGTACACGAATGTGTTAAGTCTGGCGGAACACGCGAGGCTGTACGTGGGGTGGATCGTAAATCGTAATCCCGGGGGAGTGATATTTTTTACCCCCGATTGAATCGCGGAACGGTAAATGCGTCGGAACGATCGTCACGAACGAATGGTATATTCGAAGCGATTGCTTTGTACATATATACATCGTGAACGATGCAATAGATATTTTGCGACCTTCGTCCAAAGTGTCCGCAAAAAGATGTTGATAAGTACGTGCAGTTTTGGTGACTGCCCCGTACAAGTTGTCACCTAGCGAACATGGGAAAGAAAGGGTTGAATCTGCATATTTAACGCGTATCGATTGTTCGCCTACATTCTCGAACCGGTAGATGACTGAAATATTTCTTCTCTTTTGTTTCGCAGATGAGGAAGGACTTTACAAGCCTGTGCCACCGCCGAAACCGGTGTCGAACAATCAGAAGAACCAGAACGACCAGCAGGAGGGCAGGTTGCAGACGGTAGCCGAACAGTCGTCGCGGTCGACTTCCGGTTCGGAGAGGAACGCAGTCCCGGACGACGGTCAGCTTCGAAATTCCGGGCAGATCCTTGCACCGGAATACAGGATGCCACCGCTTTACGGGGATGAACAGAGCTCGAGTCAGGCTCAACAGGCGGCGAATCTCCAGACGCACAGTAGCAAATTTCCGGTACGTGTCTCGTTTATCACACGATATCGCGAATGGACCACAAAAGTACGATCGTTAACGGTTAGAGTCAACGTACGGAGAACGGCGCGCAGAAAAAAGCTGGCGCTAATAATGTATTCCGCGCGAACCTCGCGAGAATGGACCAAATTAAGAAAACCAAAGAACCAGAAATATGGAATGAAAAATGTAAACGGCTCCGCGCGATGGAAACCCGTCACGGGCAGCGGCCGTGCGTTAATTACGCGTGCGCTTTTTGCGCGCATTAATTCTACGCGCCCGGTTAAATCCGGGTGTGCGTGCGCGCACCCACACGGTAGCTTCCCCGTATACGACCACGTCCACCCAGACGCTGGAAACTTTTGTTAGACATCCCACATAGGCGTGTCAGTGAATTTTACTACCACCGATAATGCGACGGGTTTCCAAGGTGTAACACGCTGAATATGGCGATTCCACTCGCGGACTTTGATGCACCTTCCCAACCGGTGACTGGACTGGCTTTCGAGGGGGAAAAAAAAAGCTCGGTTAGAAGTCAAGGCTTTATTCGGTATGGCTCGGTACGGCTTTCTAGGATTTGTCAGGGGTTCTTTGACCACGGGATTCCGTTTAATTACGAATATCACCGGGATGGGTATGCTGCGCTATTTACCCCAGATCGAATTTTTTTGTCATTTTAGCGAGTATTCTTTCTAAAATTTTCATTCCGAAAACGTCGCGCGTTTGTTACACCTTAATCATTTCGGTATACCATGACGTTTCTTTCGTTTGGAATTTGCGTACCGTTACAATTTACCTGAAAAGAAATTTATAATTTGCCGCGAACAATGGAATACCCCGCAAAGAATTCGTGCAACGACTACGTTTGGTAGACCCGACTTTCTAACATCTTGATTGTTTGAAAGAAGCGATCGACCATAATTAACTTTCTCTTACGCAATACGAACAATAACGAGGAACAATATATTTCGTCTTCTCATAAGGTAAAATCAAATTAGACGCGAAGTTATAAAATTCGTTCACCTACTTTCTTTCTTTCTTTAATAGGACGAATACGAATTTATTTGTAAAACGAAATTGGCTGGAAGTAGTGATGGGCGATTCTCGAAAGTAAATTGATCTAGATCGGATTGAAAAATCGATTCACAAAAAGGTCGACGGCAAAATATCGATTTTTCAAAAGATTGACCAATACAGATCGATTCAGAAAATCGATATACAGGATCCAAAAGATCGATCTTTTGAAACATAGATTCAGATCGCCCATCACTAGCTGGAAGTATCCTTTTTGCAAGTTCCAAAATAATTCCACTCCTCGTCGGGACAGGATGATCGATTGTAAACAATTTTCCGTTCATCGCCACGTTCGGCAGTGGATTTTTTCTCGTTGAAGTTCCATCCAAAATCCCTATCGAACACCCTTCGTCCCGCTCTCGTCCGATAAACCTGCTCCCTTTGAACAGTTTCGCCCCCGCAAATCCGCAAGCGAATTCCGGCGGATAAAGCGCGATAACGAGGGAGATATTAAATTCCAGAAAAACAAAAAAAAAGGAAAACACGCGCGCGCTCGCCGCGTTGCTCGCTTGATTGTAAACGCAGTGTATCAAAGGCGTTCGTGTTCTTTAATAGCGCTTTGACATCCCTCCTTTCGGGAGGAATAAAAGAGTTTTATTCCATCGCCGTCATCTCCACCATTCTACGTTCCATTTTTCCTCTAATATCGACTTCAATCTCAGTTCTCCCTCTCCGAAGGATGAGCAGCGGCTCTGCCGGCCGTTAAGTTTCCGAGAAACATCCGCGATTCGTAGGAAAAGTTTTCTCGGTAAATGGGACGAATGATACGGCAGAACAACGACTTTCGTTTCGTTTGGAAGTATCGTTGGAACTCGAAACGAAGGTGTCGCTCGACGGTCTTTCTTCCGCGAATGAGTTGATCAAAAATGATCCCGGCCGTTCGTCGTAGCCTCTACGCATGGTCGAATCGCATCGATTACGAGTACTCGATTGTACTCGACGACAGCGCGGACGAGCCAATGAGACGCAACAACGCGTTCGGCGCGATTGCTCGAGTTTTCATACGCGTATTCATTCGCGGACACGCAAGCGAGACTTAATACGCGTTGCGTGTAAGCCCGCTGTTCGGTGAAATCTTCGGTAACAGTTCGTTGTACTACGCTCGTTACGTTCTTGGGAAAATTCTCAGAGGTTCCCCGACGAGACAAAGGGGGCATCATACCCGCGTACCGTTTACCGGAAGCCAGGAAGGGGGTTGCGATTGCCGTTTAGATACATCGCCAACACCGCCAACATCACTTTTCCACGTGGATCAGGGCCTCGCGGAGGCGAGAACAAATCGGAACAATCGCCGCGTGACGACATCGCCCGTAGTTTTACACGAGTTTGCCGTCGGTTACTTGCCGCAACTTGTCTTTTGCACCTTTTGTTGGGCCCTGTCGACAATGGCGTTATGTATTCCGCGTATATATATTTACCTGCACGCGAATTGTTCCTCGTATCTCTCGCTGAATCTCGGAATTTCTGGCTGACAAATTTCTCTTCTCGGACGCATGAAATCATAACTAGGAATGTTAATAATAGCTACGCCCGTCGTTCGTTAATTATTATTGAGACAAGACACGCACAGCCGCCGAATAAACGGGTTATGCGTTACTCTTGCCATTGGCTATAAACTGGTTTTTTTATTTTATATTTTACTTCATCGATCGGAATTATCGAGAAGAGATATTCTCCTTTAATTTATTCGAAATAGATTCGCGCTGGATCGTTTTTACGTTACTTTATGATCACGAGGAAGCGAGTAATTTATGATATCGTTGATGGGTTCTGCCGGCGCATCATTCAATTTCTTTCGGCAACCGAGGAATCGCCGCGCTACGGAATCTAAATGATTTCGACAGGCGTGACGAATCGTTTGATAAAACTTGTAGTAGCCTAACGGTTACCCTGCCACTTACACATTGATTATACCTCATCGCCGCTCGAATCAAAAGAACTGTGAACACTCTAGTTAAAATTCGACGTGCTCAAGATAATCGTCTGCGCGCGAAGATACATTTAGGACGAAGTTCGATTACGTCGAGCATAATGAATTAGTCTCGCGTGGTGGGCGTATAAAAATTTAAAGACCCGTGAAACTAAAATCTGCCGCTGTATATCGAAATAATTGGCGTTACGTCAGCGGGGAAGCTCCAGGTAGCTCGTCGAATCGTTCATCAGACATTACGCGATAAAGAAAATAATTTTAAAAATAGACAAACAGGAATCCGGATGATAATTATTTTCATAATCATAAAGTTTAATTTCAACGAGCAACGAGTATAACGCCGGGACTCGTTTTACGCGAATACGATAAAATTTTTAATTACGAGGAAACGCGTGGAAAATCCATGGAAAAAACATTCATAATCGTAACTACGACACGGCGAATCCTCGCGTTCATTTTCCGCGACGTTGGTTAGTTTTGTCAGGCGCGCTTTCTTCTGGTCGCGATGCGATCTCAAGGCGATTTTAGTTCAGTGACACCTTCGCCGCTTTAGTTGCGTTATTATGGTATACGCGAGAGGAGCAACAGGATTTTGTCGTTTCCTTGCGTATCCAGCTTATCGTCCTGCCGTTACGAGCTGTGACTATAGAGGAGGAGCGATAGGGGAATTATGACCCAGGGGAAATGCAATTCTTATTACAAGAATTCCACGGAACGTTACACAGTTCACGTACGTCGTACAGAAATAGAAAGGGAATGTAATGTTTAAATAATGTTGTTTCCGGCCGCAGATAGAACGCGAGGTGGTTCTGTCGTCGGGTGACAAGAATTCCAAGATTCCTATTCTTCACGAGTACAAGCAGAGAACTGCCGGAAGGGTCGCCATTGCACCGGATGCGCCTATCAAGCAGCAAGCCTGGGTTCACGAGGTGAGATACATCGCGCTTACGCTTAAGCTTACGATTAGTTAATCAGTTGATTAATTAGTTAATTAATTAAATAATTAACGATTAGTTTTATATTTCGCGCGAAGGCCTACGTGCAACATATTTTTTAAACCCCCTCGCCGTGCGATTCTCGCTGCGAGATTCTTTTCCCACGTGAGGGTTAAAATTAAACAAAACGACTCTATCTCAACGCATTACTTGCCGGCTTCCAAACGATGTACACCGTTTATAGACGTAATGAGAATCTATTCATTGTTATTCCAGAGTCATTACGAAATCTTTCATTGACTCCAGCTTACCTCGCGCGAGTGCAACGTGTACACGGCTCGGTTAGCGTGACACCTACACAAATTGCTTGGGGTGTGAGTAGGTGTCGGTAATGCACGTGCCGCAAACTATTCTACGATCGTACCTTACAGACGGATATGAGTGCCAAAGGGCGTGCAAGGAACGTGGAAAATAATCTTTCCGATCTTCGTCCAGAACGCTTTCTTTGTCCTTCGGATTTGCATATCGAGAATATCGTAGCTGTTAAGAATAACTGGATTCCGCGTACGCGAATGCAGATGTAAAGTAAAACACGCGGAAAGGACAATCTGCGTTTTTAATGCGATTTTATAATAATTAACTTGCCAACGTTCGAACGCGAGATTATTCTCGCGTCGCGGCGTAGAGACTACCATTAAACGAAACACGAACGAGTATATCTACCAGTTTCGTTTTCCTCCGGCGATCAAGGGAATCTCGAACCATTTCCACGATGCATACTTAATCGCGTTACGTTATAGACTTTTTCTCTCCGGCGAACAGAGCTCTCTCTTTTTATTATACCACTCGGCTTATCGTTATTTTTAAAGACGCGCCGAGGAGAGTCGTCAAAATTAAGCACATTTCCGTCGCGCGACAACCATGAAATATTCATGAGTAGATGTATATCGAGGCAACGAGAAGACCCGAAGTTAATAGTTATGCTCGTAGTATACTCCAACTACACCACGAATCAGCGTCTCTTATGTAGGAGATTGCACTACGGTAAACTGTGCAGTTAGCGGGCCCGAGGCACTTATTGGCCATCATACTCCACCGCGATAGCAGTTTGTTGCTGGATAGTTACGGAAATCTGTTTCGAAAGTACAGTCCATTTTCACTAGCGATTGCCGTTACCCTAACTCTGCCACTGGTCTGCTCCTTTCGTTTATTTCCTAAGAGCGGCGACTAACTTACCGAACGTCAATTCGGTAGATTGAAAAAAATTAGAATCTCTGCTCCGACAGAATCAAATATCGCGCGACAAGCGTTGTCGTTTATCCCAGCTACGATCTCGTTTAACGTTTGATTCGTAAGATCATGGTGCGCGACACGAAAGACGATTCATTGCCATACCGAACGGGGTTCGAGTCGTCTGCGAAATTCATTTTTGGCTTCGACAGGGGCGTAATCCCCACGCGGTGCCCCGTCGAGAGGAATCATAAGTCAGAAAAGCTTTTTTCGTATGCACGGTGCGTGTCGCGGAGCCCTACGGACAGCTCGAAACTCCTCCCCCCCCTCTCGCTCTCACCCATTCGTCGCCTCTCTTTCTCTTTGGTCGACAGTGTCGGTTGTTATTCCAGCCGCATCCCTTCCTCAGAACCGGAGGATTCGGTCCGACGACTTTGAAATTCCCTCTGCGGTTAAAACGCACCCGCAGCCATTAGCCGTCCGCTGTCCTCCTCGAAAGAGAATCGTTTTCGGAGGATTTCGGAGGACAACGACGAGGAATTTCCCCCTTCCGAATTGAATTTCCACCTGGATCCGTGGTAAACACGGAGATTTGTGTTGCCCTGTGTATACTTTGAGATATATGACACGTCAATTTCAGCCACGTAGGGACAACCACCCCGTAAAGAGCGTCGTGAAATTTCCTTCAATTTAATCGAACAAATAACTACCCCTATTGGCAGGATTTCATTCTCAACGCCCAATTTCATTCCGCAGGGGAGTCAGATGCAAGAGGCGAGACAGGAGGGTCAAGCGAGGAGTTATCAACCCCCGGAATCTTACGCGTAAATATCTCCCCTTCCCTCCTACCGGCGCACCCCGTCGAACCACGCGAATTGATTTCCCCACCGATAAAATCGCAATTTCTTCGAAGGTCGACGTCGGCCGCAGCGTTACCGAGGACGACGAAGATCGATGAGGAGAAGAGCAAGTCCCTCTCGAGAACTTATCACACGATTAAGGACATGATATCGAGTCGCTTTGGGCCGAGTCGCAAGGACGTCGAACCGGAACCCGAGGCGAGTTTGAACAACGTCACCGAGGAATTGAGAAAGTCCAGTAGGAGCATCGACGAGGAGGAGGCGAAGAAGAAGGAAGGGATTTATGGGAAGCCACGGGCGCAGGAGCCCTCCGTTAATATGCAACAGTATCCGAAAAATGCGTGCGGTGGTAAGTTCGTTTAACTCTTTCGGGCTACACGGTTTTAAAGAAGATAAAGACCCCAGTTGCACGGAATCTTTTAAAACATAAAACAATGGAAAAATACGTTCGTTTCAATTATTTGGCATGAAATATTAATGGAAATTACAAAAAGAATAGTAACATTTTAAGAAATCTTTTGTTACAGTGTGGGGCATACGTGGTCCCACCATGCAATTAAAATTTTAAAGAAAAGTCATTCCGCCGTATTGAAATTTTTTTAATTTTCATGACATATTCGGATACAGCGATGTATAGAAAACTTCAAGATATCAAGTTTTGTCGAAATCAGCACATTTTTTGTAATTTCGATCTTCCAATTTAGATCAGCTATATTGGATTCGTCAATTTGAATTTAAAAATTTTGCTAATCATATTCTGATTCAACGATACAAAAAGCTTCTAGATCAAGGCACAAGGTCTTATCTCGGATCAAGTACAAGTACGTGAGACCAAGTACCAAATTTGATAATAATCCGATAAACTGTTTTTCAACGCACTCTTGGTCCGAAAGTAGAATTCACCTCACAGAGGCAAGGGGTCAATCACAACGGTGTCAACAACTTCCTAATGCGATATGACTTGTATAAATTTTTGTTTTCACTTATTTATACGTGCATTGACCGTAGGTTCGTAGCATTGATGACGGAATGCAAAAATTTTAATAAAATATTAAACTGTATGACTGTGAGTAACTTCTGCAGGCGGGTTAAAATATATCGCGCCATGTAACTAGAGCTAAGCAAAAGGTGAGACAAATTTTCACCTACCTAACCGCAAAGAGATAATCGTTGCTCCAACTTAATCTACCCTCGTTCGTATGCGAGACGATGATCGATATCTTCTAATCATAAAAATAATCGCGGCAATTAGGAGAACTGCAATTAAAAAGAATTAATTTTTAGACGAGATTATAAATATTAACTAAGTGCAACCAGTGTATCGGTCTTGCTTCCTAGGTAATTAACGTTTACCGTACCTAGGTTTATACATTATACGCCATCGTCCCGGTAACTATTAGTTTGTTCACCCTCGGACCGTGTAGAACGATGAACTTTTAATTATACAATTTCTTTACTGGACTTAGCAACGACGCTCTAACGCGCAACTTGGAACGGCGAGTGCGTCGTTGCGGTGAATTTAAATCCAATCAAAGTAATTCATTTAGTTGCCAATTAAAACTCTCGCGGCGTTATTTCTATTTAAAAACATATCGAATCAGGTTACTCTTCCAATCGTAATTTCTATGAGCCAGTGGGAACGGTAATCTGACACGGAAGTTTTGCGATTTAGGTCAGTACGGGCACTCGTTTAGTTACCAGAGCAATCAACAGAACGTACCGCTGCCTGGACAACTTCAACCGTCATCGCAGATTCAACCTAATTTGCCAGGACAAAGCGCTCTGCTCCACGTGACGCATCATGCTCCACCTGGAGGAGTTCAAACGGTCCATCAGACTCAAGTTCCTGCTTTCAGCCAATCAGCGACCAGCGGACAGCAGGTACAGAACGTTACGAGGGAGTACGTCGTTCAAGGATCCGCCGCTTTGGCAAGTCAGCAATTGCATCAAGGACTTCATCAGAATCCCCCACAGACTCAGGTGACTCTTATTCATTTTCTGTACTTTGAGTTTCGCGAGTCGGTGGAATCTAATTTGCGTTGCATTCGTTTTTCGCGTTTCAATTTAAATTCGATCATCCCCGCGTCTTAATCGAACCTTCGATCGAGGTTCTCGATATCGAATCCATTTACCAATTGACTTCCCGTTAAATTCCTACCAAACTCGCCGTTTTAGTCTCGACTGCAAATCTAATCCATTAACGCAAATCCTTCTCGGACCAGGGACAAACCACTCCAGCGCAAAAGTCTCACGGTCTACCGATGCAGCAACACCAAGTAGGTAACGCCCTGCAATCGACGAATCAACCCTTTCAGAGTCCCCAACAGCTTCTTCATCAGAATCAAACCCATCATCAGAGTCCTAGGTTCGCCCAACAACACGCGCAAAACATGCATCAACGTCAGCTGATCCAGCAGCTGCATCAGCAGCAGCTAGTCGGCCAACAAACCACGCCGACGAACGCCAGGAACGTTCAGCAAACGTATTTCTCGAACAACGTCTCCTACCAGCAGTATCAGCAGGCCAGGCAGGCCATGTCCAGATCTCAGATCGATTTACCTAGCACCTCCAGGCAAACTCAAGAGCTGAGGCTCGCCGGCCAGGAGATGTATTATCATTACGCTCAAGGCAGACCGAGGTACGGCGTGCCGCAGGTTTACATGAAAGCGGAAAGTAATCAGGAAGTCGAGTTTCAGCGACGAAACTCGAACAAGTGCATCGAGAAAGCCGCGTCCCAACCACAGCTGTGCTACGAGGATGAAAGAACGAACGAACAATCCAGGAATCCTGGCGAAACCATGAAGAGCCTCACCGTGGATCCAGTGGACAAAGAGAGGTACGAGATCACGGTCGAGGATCGCGGGCAAGGTGAGTTCGGGAGGAGCGACAGTCAAAGGAAAGACGAATACAGACCGGAGACCAGCTTCGGCATTCGGAGGGACGAAGGGGTCAGATCGTCCAAGCGGGAACAAGACCACTCAGGAGTTTCCGGTCAGGAGAGTCAGGAAGCGGAAGGGAACTCCGTGCAGAAGAGAATTGAGGAGCTGCAAAAGAGAGCCGAAGAGAATCATTATGGCTCGAAACTATCCAAAGAGACCTTGGAGACGGAGGTTGTTAGGAGTTCCGTCGTCTCGAAGGGTGGAAACGAGACCTCGAAGAGGATCGAGGCTCAATATTTGAAAGATTCCGCTGCGAAATCGGAGAATAGAAAAGACGACCTGGAGCACGGTATCGGCCGGCTGAAGATCCAGAATCAGGGATCTGGATCGGATTACGACAAAGCTGGCCAGAGTTCTTCCAACGTCGATTCGGGGAGAGGATCCGCTGTTTATTCCAGCGGAAGACGACCACCGCCGGAGGATCAGGCTCATCCTCAAGGTTTGGAATTTGAATCTCGTTCGATGACCCGTTGCAACGGTTTGGAAAGACCTACGCGTTTCTCACGACGAATGGATTTTTATTTTCTTCTCGTAGCGTTAGAACGTGATATCGATAAAAGCGACGTTTTCGTTTATAATTCCGATTGCCCCGAAACGAATTTGTACCGGAAGTTTATGTTGGTGGAAAACGTTCGGTGTATTCGATATTTATCATTTCGCGATACGGTGGAACGTAAAGCCGTATTTCTTACCGGTAAATTTATGAAACTTCGCGACATTTTTATTTACGTTCCGCTTTACGACACTTTCGAAGATATTGATCAATAAATACAGTTTTCGATGTCTGTCGTTATTGACTGAAATATCGCTATCAAAATTGGGTCAACGGATACGGTTCTGTAAACGGAAGATCTAATCGGGTTACCATGTTTCACGAGTATCGTTGAATTCGGTTAATCGCTTCCAGAGATATTAAGCTCCGCGTTTGGCCATCGATTCGAACGTATTTTAAAAACGATTATCCGCGACTGTCGTTAAGGTCGTAAACAATACTCCCGATTAGTTCGCGCGGTCCGAAAATACGTTTCGCTGAAATGAATTTCTCTTCCAAGTAGCGCAAGACTCCGAATGGGTGGACATAGTGGAATCAGAGTTGAGAAGCATTTTGGAGCCAAGGGATGTGCCGGCAATGGCACATTCCACCCTCTCGGAAAGTGCATCATCGGTGACACCACCTCTGCCGCCGCTTTCACCCCATGAAAGCCCCCGAACACCGAGAAATCGATACTCGGCGAGGTAACGTTACTTCAAACAGATCCCTTCTTCGCGTAACCGATGTCAATTCCGGTCACTGCCCCGGGCTACTTCCGATTCTTTTCTACCCAAGCGCAGATCGAAATTCCGATATTGGTGTGGGAGCGACTAACGATAAGCGGTTCAAAATAACCATCCCCGAAAATGGCTTTTTTTTACAGGCTGTCATCCAAGAATTATTATATTGCGTGTCCCTTAAGGGGTCTTTCTCCTGTGAAGGGCCCAAAATTACCTAGATTTCATGAATTTCCTTTAAATATTCCGCACAGATCCAAGGTCTGGTCTCGCGTACTTGTACTTGGCCCGAGACAAAACCTTGTCTCTTGATACACCCAACGGTGTAAATCTTTTTGCAGTTTGTTCGGACACTTGTTGGTTATACATGAGAATTTTGTAAACAGTTAAAAGTCAATTGTTTGTTGCTTTTATTTAGCCCGCAATGAAGTCGGATTGATCGGTGTTCTCTGGTTGGACCAAAATTACATTTTTTTTCAATTATTCTTAATTAGAAAAATTGTCGCTGTCGTTGGTACCAGAATCAAGCATTTTTACTGAAAATTGGGGAAATGGAGAATGTCTATATTTAAAAATCTGAAATCGAACGTTTTTCGTGGTCAGTTTTGTAATAATGACGTATGAAATTTTTATGATAGAAATGATTTTGGTAGCGACGAGAGCCCGTATTGAGATTTTATATACGTCGATTGAAAAAATCGTGACTGGAGAAAAACGTGTTTGAAGTTCCACGGGCGACGTATCGGGCCACGATGTCGACGCGTTCAGAATTTATATGTCGCTAGTGGAATTTTTTGAATCGAAGCATACAATTTTGGGAATACATTCCATAGACGTTATACTTTATGAAAATTGAATTAACAAACTATCGATTTTTTTACCCACCCACAGGAGAAAGACCTCTTAAACACGCTTTTCGTACTTCGCGAATGATTAACCAAACTTCCACTAACAGCTTTCTCGTTTTATTCAACGATCGCATGTTTATGGGACTTTTAGCTTACCGTATGGATCGAAACCTAATTACAGCGATTACAGCAAAGCGATAGAGAAGAGAATGTTCTCCGGAAACTCAAAACATCGCGGCGCCTCGACGTCCAAGAAAGAAGCCGCGAAGAAGTTCTCTCATCGTGAGTAATCTCTTGGTCTCTCGATAACGTCAAGATGAATTCTTCTTTTATCATGCGACTAAACGAGAGCATCGTTCAATACAGTTTTCGGCGTAGAAGCGGCCGATTTAACGTCCACGACAACCGGATTGGATTTGGATTCCATGTTGGACAGAAGCGACTCCGACTTGAGCACCAACGACGCTCGAACTATTAGAAAGCAATTGGAGGGACTGGAAAATATGTACAGCGAGGTGAGATACTTGTTCGTTGTTTATTAGTTTGACATCACCATCGGTAATCGTGTATAAGAAAAACGAACAAATACTGATGGCAGGTGTTAAAATTGCTCGGCGGAAGCGTGAAGAAAAGGCGAAAGGCGAGGGGTCTCGCTAGCTACGGTTCTGTCTCGTCGTTACCGACGTCGTCCGTCTCGTCCAGACCCGTCACGAGGCATCACGACAAACGTAGATCCCACGCGATCGATGACAGGATGAAGAAAGCCAAAGATATCAAGGTTAGTCGCTGGATCGCATCCGGCAACCTTCTCGATTCAACTTTCCCCAATTCTTTGAACGAACGAGCGTTATAAAAACTATATATACTTAACACACTCGACGTTATACGACAAATTGTCCCAATTGTCCGTTTCAGAGCATCAATAAACGCTTTCAACGACTCGAATCTCACGTGGTGACGCTCGCGAGATCGGTAGCGCATCTGAGCTCGGAGATGAGGACGCAGCACCTAATGATACAGGTGAGAGAATCTCGTTAACCTTTAACGACCCGGGTGCTCGAGATACCGCGAAGAAACGAGAATAGGTACTTAAGGGTAACCGAGAACGAAGAACCATGATTCTCAAATAATCCCACGTAGACTCTATTCCCGAATAATTCAAACGCCGACTATCCCTGAACCGTTACGACGAAGATTCTATTGTATCGTAAACGCGGCGCGGCGCGAGATCAAACATTTAAGTAGGCGAGAAAACGAGGTGGAATTGCCAAGACTCACTACCACCAGGTTTTCGCAGGAAATGGAGAACATAAGGGGCGAGATTGCTGCCCTCAGGACACAGACGAGCATGGCGATGGTGAGGTCGCAATCCCAGCCGTTGATCAAGGACTCCGAGTTGCCAGCCCTTTCGAACCCTTCGAGGGTGAAGAAGCTCACCAAGTTCTTCGGCATGGAACCGCCGCTCATCAGATTGTTCCTCAGGGAACTTGGGTATGAGGTACGAATACTAACTTCGTCATTGTCCCACTCGCGTCTTCTCCCTCGATACGTTTAGGATTGTAATTACTCGCGATGCTCCCGCAGGAACGTTATCGTTACTTATCGTGCTTCGATTATTATTGACTAAAGAAAACATTCGTCGAGAGTCATTCGGTACTCGACGAACGAACGTACGAGCAACGATCGCCCGTTGCTCACCGAAATACATATAATCATTTCGTTTCTGCTTCAGAAATACGCGATCGCTTTTGAGAAAGAAAAGGTCGGAATGGTCGAGCTACCCTATTTGAGCGAGGAGAGGCTGCAGAAAATGGGTGTTCCTTTGGGACCGAGGCTAAGGATTCTCCAAGAGGCGAGGATATCGGTATGCAAGGATCCGATTTACGTCGTGTGAGTCTCGCAAGAGGAAGGGAGAGACGGGTGGAAATTTCCAAACAAAGCGAACCAGGAAGAGGGGGATGAATTGATCGTCGATGGAAAACGTTTAGGAAAGAATTCTGCGGAAACGATGGAGAGTCAAGTCGATTCGATTGGTTTCGCGAGGGCCTCTTGTCGCGTTAGCGATAAAAGCAGGGGTGCGAGCTTTTAAAGAATTATTATCCGCGCGGAAGGATTGAAAATGTTTTTATGAGAACGATTGACGGGGACGCAGAATCTATGGAATAATTTTTATAATTATTCCGCGCCGACGAAGCTCAATAGAATAGCCGATTTGTAAGTAAGAATCGTTAAAACTTACAAATTGTCAGGGGATTTAACGTAGGATCCTTTTTGAATCACGTTGATTACGATCGCGGGATTATTAGTACGATGTAAATAACACGAATGTTTCTCGTAAACGATCGGAATCGAGGATCGAAACGTTCTAATTCCAGAAATAGAGAGGAATGGAGCGACACCGAACACCAACATCGGTTTAATTTATTGCAAAACATTAGAGTATGGCTGTAATCGATGGATCTAATCAATTTCACGCATATAGCGTAAATGATTAATAATCAGCTGCGAAGGTAAAGCGGAACCTTTGGGAAGTAAAAATATAAAGAAGGAAAAAATATGATAACGTTAATCAAAATGTAAATACCTTGCACGGTATTATCGTTAGTACTTAAATCTATTCAGCTATTTATACAAAGAGAGGCGATCGTTTACTCGATAATAACACAAAATCCGACTGCCTGCCCAACGATCAAAACCACAACTAACAATGATAAGTAATAGCGTAAGATTATTTTGTACATTTATAATTAATTTGTAGTAAAGCTGTTTCGACGAAGGGATCGAGATTTAATTAGCAATTAGCAAAGCCGACTCTCTACGATATATCGCGAAGGAGCTCGAAGCATTGAGAACGAAAAGCAAAGTGAGTTTGCCAAAGAGACGCGCGTCGTCGTCGAAGTGGTGTGCCGAAGACAGATATGTATATGTATATTTTTTTTTTTTCTTGAAAGGAGCGAACAAAATTTTGTTGTCATTCGTGCAAGAAATCCTACGATCGATACACTCGCAAGCTTATCTCGAATAAAATTGTCAAATCGTTCGATTATTCGAATTTTTATATCGTTGGTGCACAAGAGTAGTGACACAACTCAAAACAATAGATATTCCAGAACTGGCATTTAAAAAAGTCTTGTTTCCTTGACTCTGGCGTGAGGGAAGAACGATACGACCGTTTTCTAGCAGTCATTTTTGGAAATAGCAATATCTCGTTTTACCACATCAAAATATTTGAATTTTGCTATAGACTTTTACAATAAATTCGAAAATGGCAATTTTTGAGTTGTGTCGCTATTCGTGTTCAACAATGATATTTGTATAAATTTTATGCTCGATATTCGGAAATAAAAATTGTATCAAAATTCTTATTCCGCGTCCGTTGGTACAATCGAATTTTACTCAACGCGACGACGATATGAAATATTTTCAATCGGATTCTCTATTTCGAAAAAGTCGTAGCGCAGCCGAATATGTACAGATGAAACCGACGTTTCGCTTTCCAAACCGTCAGGCTTTGAATGGAAAACCGCTGGTACGTGTGCCAGTGTCCTACTTCAAATATCGATTTACGGAACATAAAACCGTGTTTGGCGAAAAAGCATCCCTCTGTTTACGCATTTGCGCCGACAACGCGAGTAGCTTCGTATTCTCTAACAAGGCATTACATCTTTAAACATTTTACGAGGGGGAACGGTTTGGAAAGTAAAACTTTTAGTCTGTTAGTGGTCACGGAAATTCTAGGAATACTAACGCGTGATCGATAAGAACGATAACGGCAATAAGAAAAATTCACAGAATTTGAAAACTCTCTCGAATGAAAAGTCTTTCAGACGGAACAAACAGAACTAAAGTATTCGCATGGCATACTTGTTTGTTCCGAACAGTTTTACGTACTCCAGTACCAATGAGTGTATATGAAAAATGTGTGCTACGAGAAGGACACGTTGCAACATCACAAAACGGAAAAAAAACTATTCGAATTTCGATCGCACGACCACGCGCGTAATGTCGATACCAAAGAATCGATACCCGCTCCCGTTTACAATGACGACGATCACTCAATTGCCCGTGATCGCGGTTATGCAAATGAAAATGATAAACAGAAAAGAAAGACATGCCACTTCGGTTCTCAATCGATACCAAGTTTCGTAGTTTGCGAATGTCACGCGAAACGCGATCCACTATTAATTGTAAATTAGAAGCTAATTCATCGAAAATGTTTATCGACAATGTGTTTTTGTTAATAAATCTGGCGACGCGTTGCACTTCTAACGCGTACTCTTTTAGTTTAAGCGGTATTACTTTGCAGTTTCTTTTTTCGGTAGCACAAGTATTTAGCTAGTGGTATTCGCCACTACGTCGATCATTTCGATTTCTGTACAGTTAATTTTTTTTCGATGCATTGTGCTCATGATTAATTATTATTATCGAGGATATTTGTATTATTATAGCTATATTATTATGTTGTTAAATCTTATATTTAATAAACGATTCCAGATAATCTCGGAGAAATTTCCACCGATACTTATAAATAGGCAGGGACATTTAAATTAAACTCAGAGAGAGAGAGAGAAGGAGAAGACGAGGAATACCTGGCCAAAGTTATCCGAGATCACGATCGCGCGAAAGTCCGCATGAGAGGTGAAAAATATTTAACCTGATCAACACAGGACAATGAACTGTCGTTAGTCAGCGCACACTTGATCTGTATAAATCTCCCATGCGCGATCCACTTTCAAAAATATCTATTAAGGGCGTTGGATACCTATCGTTTTGCAAGGGGTTACGCTGTGAACCCTGCCCGTAGCCAGGGGATTTCAACTCATTGTCAAAGCAAAATCGACAACATTCGGGATTAGTTCCGAAAAATTTCCCGCAACCGTAGATGGCGCGCATAGCACCGGGGTCGCCAATTAGTTTCTACGGGGGTCCGGATGATTTGAAAAACAAATTTCGAGGGCCAGCAAAAAAAACTAAATATTAGTTGTCGTGGTTATTACTATTGTTATAAACAGCGATAAACAATGAATCCCACCGTAATCACCAAATACAGCCTAAAAATCAGGGACGGAAAAAAGAACCGAACGTAACCGAAACCGAACCCGAACCAGCCAGGTTAGGAACGGAACGTATGCCGCTCGCGAGATTGTTCCGTTCCGAAGAACGTAACGAAACTGGACACCTCGAGTTGTCGTGACAACTGGGCCCGGAACGTTCCGCTTGGTTCCTTCTTCGGAACGGAACAATCTCTCGGGCGGCATACGTTCCGTTCTTCGGAACAGAACGACTTCTCGAACGGCTCACGTTCCGTTTTTCGGAACAGAACAACTTCTTGAACGGCTCACGTTCCGTTTTTCAGAACCGTTCTTTTCCCGAATTAAACTTGGCTCAAATTTTCTTTGCAAAATTGTGTAAGTTGCCACGCCCGTTGAATTTGTGTACATTGACAGAGGATATTAACAAATACACTTAACGAAAGGTAATAATAAGCAATTAAATGAAATTGATCGTGTGTCCACGATTGTAAACTAATAAATTCAACTGCGATAATTAGCAAAATGAAAAATATCTCATTATTTCAAATATCTTTCGGTGTGTTTCTCTGTTAAAACACGTGGCGCATCTTTCAAGAACTTGGTTGTTCATATAATGTTTATATTTGTTGTTGAAACCTGGCAGAACGCCTTTGAAGATAGTTTATAACTACCAGTTCGCCGAGATCGTTGTGCTTCCCTTGCACTCTCTTTCTTTTCATTCATTTCTGTCTCATCGTCAGCTTCGGCACAGCGTGTCAATGACGATTTACAGGTAGACCTCCGTTCCCAGGTAAACGTCTCTCTCTTTTCCTCCTTCGCTCGCTCGCGCTAGCACTTTGATCGAGAAGCAGCTTTCCTATCCTCGCAGATGTTCAACCGCGACGGAGCGAGGAAGAAAGAGAGAAAGTCTTACAGACCTGAAGGTGCAAAAAGGTCGCTATTGTTCCGAGGGGCATCGGAAGACCTTAAGAAAATGTGCTAGTTTTCGGCTATGTTTCGTTTGCGCAGATTGCGGATGAAGAAGCGGAAGAACAAATAGTGAAGATATGAAAAAAAAAATGATTTTATTTCCAATTTTTTTTTTAATTACCCGACAGTATGTATGTATATATATTACCGTAAACGATGTGTGTATATGGATGTATATATTGTAACATCGACATTATACATATATATCAAACAACAATATGGAAATCAGCAAATCCACGAATTTTATGAACGTAAAAAAGGAAAAATATCGTCACCAAAAAATCAACGAATTTCCTTACGCTGACGGATGTGTTCATGTATTTATTTTTTTTTCATATTTTTACTATTTAGTAGAAAGTGGTAATTGTAATTTCTAATTTCCACCCCGTGGATGACGAAGAGAGTTGCAGAGGGTGGTGGACTGTGTACCTGGGGTACCGAACTTTACCTTGCGCCCGAATTCCGCGAACCCGAGTGAGTCTGGCGACCAGATGTTTTATTGCCTATACCAACGCTGCAGAAACGTTGCTTCAAGGGGCATTGGAAGGCTTTAAGAAAATGCGCTCGTTTTTGGCGCCGATACTCTCTTTCCCTCGTCCGTCGCCTCTCACGTTTGCACTTGACCGAGAAGGGACGAGAGTCGGCACGGCGCGTGTTCACCCTGCCCAATTTTCGCTGTATGGGTCCCTCTTCCGAATGCCACATTTTTTTATGTTTTATTTCTACATTCCAGGAGTTTGAGACATTGAAAAATTGGGACACTTTTTCTTCAAAAATTACCAGCCGCGGACTCGTTTATCGTAGTAAATTTGCTTTCTAAGTTGAACATTTTTAAGTTAAAGTTGTTAAGTTCGAGTCGGAAAAGACTGTGGTTTGACGAGAATTTTCAACCTTGTTCAAAAAGTTTGTTCCTCAACGCATAATTCATAAAAATAAAAAAGAATCGTTAATTTGACTGTCAGAGCATAAATGTTGTCTGTCTTTACCTCCCTCGCTCCCCCTCGCTCGCACTTGGCCGAGAAGAAGGGACGAGAGTCGGTAAGGCGCGTCCCCACCCTGCCGCATTTTCGCCTTGTGGGTCCCTCCCTTTCCTACCCGCGCTTCGAGCGTGGGAGAGAGAGAGAGAAGGTCTTATGCCGTGGCAACCGGGAGTCGACACCTTAGACAATGAACGTGGACTCCAGATCTAAATTTTGTTTCTGTTTACATCCCTCGTTCCCCCTCGGCCGAGGAGAAGGGGCGAGAGTAGGCAATACGCGTGTTCACTCTGTCATCAATTTCGACCGAATCGGTAACCCCAATGTCGTAGCGTCCCCTTGTAAAAAGGTGTTAAAAAATAATTAAAATAGGTTCATAGCTTCCGGTTGTGCATGTGCACTAAAGTTTGCTGAAATTATGTAAAATTCTCATTTTAACGATAGTTTTTAACGGACTTCGGCAAACTTTAAAGCATATACGCAACCGGAAGATATGAACCGCTTTTATTTATTTAAAACAAATAAAAAAACGTCGGAACCGATTAAGCCGTTGCAGGGTAACACAATTTTGACGAGGAAAAGGCAGCTTGGAACCGTTATGCGGTGGCTCGTTTCGAAGAAATTGAGGCACAGGTCCTGGAATTTGCCCGCTCAGACTCACCCGGTAGGCCCAAAATGACCGCGCCCGAATGCGCTGACCCGAGTTTTATGGTTCAATAGCATTACAATAACACGGTCATCATGCCACATAATGAGAGGGTTTTGACTAAAATTCAGGAACGTTCATCGCTGGCATAAAAGGACATAGAGAAAATAATAAAAGTCCGCCGAAAGTAAATGTAAAAGCTAGTCTACCTGTGTAGAATAATGGATGTACCGTGTATAAATCAAAGACCATTGCAAACAAAATAAATCTTTCAGTAATATTGTGTACAAATTTTGACTTTGAAAATCACGTTTCGAGAAAAACGCATTTGAAGTTTGATAAGGCCTTTTAGAGGATTACAGATATGAAAGAAATTGGTCTATAATTTCTGCAACAGTAGGTACTTTGGTAATAATTTGCCCAATACATTCTTAACATTATAAACTATCTGAAAATGCAACCAAAAAATTGATTTTTTGAACATTTTACTGTCGTGTACCCCCTTAAGGACTTAACTTTCCTTACTACAGTGAATAATGGAATGTAACAATGGAATTTTCTAACTAAAGTTTCTAATTAAATGTTTCTATCCCATATGGAATCATTACGTTTTTTGTACGTTAGATTTATAAGTATCCAATTATCCGCAGTACTTCGTTATTGGTGGAATTTATTACTGCGCATTAGTTTACAATCGTGGACACACGATCAATTTCATTTACTTGCTTACTATTATCTTTTGTTAAGTGTATTTGTTAATTTCATCTGTCAACGTACACAAATTCAACGAGCGTGGCAACTTACACAATTTTGCAAAGAAAATTTGAGCCAAGTTTAATTCGGGAAAAGAACGGTTCCGAAAAACGGAACGTGAGCCGTTCAAGAAGTTGTTCTGTTCCGAAAAACGGAACGTGAGCCGTTCGAGAAATCGTTCTGTTCCGAAGAACGGAACGTATGCCGCCCGAGAGATTGTTCCGTTCCGAAGATGGAACCAAGCGGAACGTTCCGGGCCCAGTTGTCACGACAACTCGAGGTGTCCAGTTTCGTTACGTTCTTCGGAACGGAACAATCTCTCGGGCGGCATACGTTCCGTTCCTTACCTGGATGGTTCGGTTCGGTTTCGGTTTCGTTTTCCGTCCCTGCTAAAAATAGGTAAAATATTAATTACGTGCAGATTGTTGTCAAGTTAATCTGGGAACACACAGACAAATAAAAAAAAAAACAGCATTAAGGGGATCCAACCCTACCGAATGTTTTTAAACGGGCTTTACATCTGTGACGGCAGAAGCGATGGAAATGCTGAAAAATAACTAGTTTTACTATTGCAACTTCTGGTACGAATAAAAAACTTCTTGCTCCGCGCAGGGTCTCAAATGAAAGATAAAAGTTCAAAGAATGTAGGTCTGGTCCCCAATTCAGACATGGGTCATTGTAAAGTAACAAAATTTCACTGCAAACTTGGACCTGTCACTTTCCGATTACGATGAGATTTCGAGGTGGCCGCCAGCAAGTAGCTGTCACACAATTTTAAGCAATTTCGCCAATTTTGAACGTTGCCCGGTCGAAATCGGACCAGACCTCCATTCTTTGGACTTTTATCTTTCACTTGAGACCCTGCGTGGAGCAAGAAGTTTTTTATTCGTACCAGAAGTTGCAATAGTAAAACTAATTATTTTTCAGCATTTTCCTCGCTTCTGACGTCACAGATGTAAAGCCCGTTTAAAAACATTCGGTAGGGTTGGATCGCCTTAATAATGCTTTATTGTTATTATATTATTATAAGTGAAGCTAGTAATCAATCTTATTAATTGTTTATTTAAGCAGGTTTACATAATCTTATTAATTCAATAGAATGTTCAATTACATCTTTACGATTTTGTGTCCTTTTGGACAAATGTACAGATATACGTTTTCGTTGTAAAGATATAATTAAAAATACAGAACTTGAAACTACAAACATCAAGCACAATCAGTTTGACCATTTTATTTGTAGGGACACAATGGGGTGCAGGTGCGCTGTACTAGATTGCGATAGAGGACCATGGACATTTTCATTTCCAAATCCACATAGGGATCCAACGCGGTTTATGATGTGGGTAGGATCAACGGGCGACAAGGACATCGTGGGACAGCTAATAAGGACAATCAAGAATCGGAAAATTTGTGTCAAACATTCTGGAGAATTCTTCCAATTGAACGTCAATCTGACAAGTTCAGCAGTGCCAACGTTAAATCTACCAGGTACTGTTTTCAATTCAATCTTTATACGATATATAAATATAAATACTGTTAATATTCTATAAGTTAATACTGTATTTTGTATTTCTTTAGACCCCATCAATATGACGCTATACAGGATCGAGATGGATGCTCTTATCAGAATTAAAAGCAGTAATAATTGCGGGTCCAATGAAAATAGAAGAAGAACAGAAGGGGGCTCACATTAATAGGCACACACACAACTAATCCGTGATCTCACAGTATACAACAGCGCGACCTAGGATCAAGGAAATACTAATTCTGTAGTGAAACCTTAACATTGGAGTGAGGGTCCCTGGAGTTCATGCGACGAGTGTGTGATAAAACAACATTGACAATTAATTCTGTTAACTACGATTTAATCTACTGTTCAACTCTAACATAAAATATTTATATTATTCGAATTATCGTAATCAATATAAACAATTTTATATTAAACGACATTATCATTGTAAAAATATTTTTATTATGCAATAAATTGTTTATTTACTACAAATTTTTTATGGTTTTTTCGCTCTTTTCTTCGTCCCTTCACCTCCGTCAACTTCCGTCCTTGTTAAATAAAAGAATCCAAATAAATAAAATAAAAGAAGTTAAGTTAAAGAAATCAGGAAAAAGTTAAAAATTTTTTTCAAAAACTGCAATTTTGTATCAGGAGAACATAATATGCGAAGAGGTGGCACAAAATACGAATACCTCTTTTCGTTTCATGTTCTCCTGATACAAAATCCGATTTTTAGAATTCCGGAAATTTCTCGAAAATTTAGATTTGTATCAGGAGAACATAATATGCGAAGAGGTGGCACGAAATACGAATACCTCTTTTCGTTTCATGTTCTCCTGATACAAAATCCGATTTTTAGAATTCCGGAAATTTCTCGAAAATTTAGATTTGTATCAGAACATAATATGCGAAGAGGTGGCACGAAATACGAATACCTCCTTTCGTTTCCTGTTCTCCTGACACAAAATCCGATTTTTAGAATTCCGGAAATTTCTCGAAAATTTAGATTTGTATCAGAACATAATATGCGAAGAGGTGGCACGAAATACGAATACCTCTTTTCGTTTCATGTTCTCCTGATACAAAATCCGATTTTTAGAATTCCGGAAATTTCTCGAAAATTTAGATTTGTATCAGGAGAACATAATATGCGAAGAGGAGGCACGAAATCCGAATACCTCCTTTCGGTTCATGTTCTTCTGATACAAAATCGGATTTTCAGAATTCCGGAAATTTCTCGAAAATTTAGATTTGTATCAGGAGAACATAATATGCGAAGAGGAGGCACGAAATCCGAATACCTCCTTTCGGTTCATGTTGTCCTGATACAAAATCGGATTTTTAGAATTCCGGAAATTTCTCGAAAATTTAGATTTGTATCAGGAGAACATAATATGCGAAGAGGAGGCACGAAATCCGAATACCTCTTTTCGTTTCATGTTCTCCTGATACAAAATCCGATTTTTAGAATTCCGAAAATTTCTCGAAAATTTAGATTTGTATCAGGAGAACATAATATGCGAAGAGGTGGCACGAAATACGAATACCTCTTTTCGTTTCATGTTCTCCCGATACAAAATCGACTTTAAAATTATAGTTAGGAACAAAAGGAACAAAGTAAAGAGTAACGCAGTGAAATTCATTTTTAATACATCGTTTATTGTCATAATCGTAAAAAAGATACAACTTTAACAATACGTAACAATAAGTAGAAAATAAAAAACTAAATAATATATATTTAGTAACTAGAACAGCTTAATTAAGTACAAGGGCAAGGGCACGGAAAAGGGCATGAGAGTTCGAGAGGAGGTTAGAAGAAAAGGAAAGGAAGCAGGATGGCTAGGATGTGTTTGGAAGAAATAAAGGAGAGAACAGAGAGGGGCGGGAGGGACTCCAGATGGGAGGAGGAGAGGAGGCAGTTTTGTGAAAATAGAGGGCGGGGGGTGATGGAGGTACAAGGAAGAAGGGAGAGCGGGCAGATGAGTGATGAAGAAGTGGAGGAGAGAGATAAGGAGTTGCAGGCAGTGGAAAGGTGGGAAAGGATAAGGGGATCAAGGTACAATAAGATGGTACAAGGAGGTAAGGGTAGAGGATTTAAAAAAGGGATGAGGGGAAGGTAGGTAGAGAAGGGTAGCGAGGTATAGACAGGGGAATGAAATGAGGGAAGGAAGGTATTGGGAGAAGGAAGAAAGCAGGGAGTCCATGATGTGTGGGGCGGAAGAGGAGACTTGGGAGCATGTGTGGGAAGGGTGTAAAAGAAATGGGGAGGATGAAGAGATGGGGTGGCAGGAGAGGGTGAAAGAAATATCAGGAGGGGAAGAGGTGGGGGAGGAATGAATGAGGGAGCTGGAGTCGAGGAATGGCGGGAGGGGAAGGGAAGATAGGGAAGAGTGAAAGCAGAATGGAGGATGACGTACTACAAGAGAGGTGAATGAAAGAGAGAGTCGGAGGAGTAGAAGCAGGAACGAATGGTAGACGGAAGTCCGGGAAGGGAACGGAGAGAGGCATTAGAGCAGGCCCGGCAAACGATGGAGAAATGCACTCTCCTCACGCGCTATTTTTTACCCCCACCCGTCAGCTTTTAGACCTACGTCGTAGGCACGCCGTGCGAACGTAAAGAAGGACAGCGCTACACCATACAGTTTTTTCATCAATCGTTTCGGTAACACGATCCAGTAAAAAAACAAAACAGCGCTATCGCAGAGTCGAACGCCGGAGACGTGGTGTGAGTAAAGCCACGAGGAGAGGGTAATGACGTGCTGTGCGGCGGGTTGCGAATTTACTCAAAGAGCAGGCGTTTGCCGCGCCTGCATTAGAGTAAGGATAAGCGAGCGAGGAAGGTGGAGTAAGGAGTGAGAAAAAATAAGGAAATAGGGAATAAAAAGAGAGGAAGCAGATAGTAAAGGATAAGGCAAAGCGGCCGGAGAGAGAGAGAAAGGTAGAATAAGCGGTGGAGGACAAGCGTGCAGAGAGATGAGGCACGAGGGGGAGATTATCATTTCCGAGGCGACAAGATTTAACGCTTGATTCCGATGGTATGCTTGATTAGAAACACAAAACTCCTTAGCCAAATGTCGAGATTTTTGTTAGTTTACGAGATATAAGGACTGAAAGTTTCGAAAATGACAGGTTAGGGCACCCGCCATTCGTGCTCACGGCACTGATTCTCGCTGACTTTGTTCGTACTTTTGACTGCACGGTAACCTCACTGACACACAGAAACACACACTATCGCACCCACTTCACAAACCTTACTACCGCGACCCGTATATGCACCCGTACATGTATATGCAGTATATATAATATATAGTATATACTTATTCTGCATTAAGTTTATATTTCGTTACGTGGTTGATTGACTACGGCGAACTGGAATTAAATGATACGTCGAACTTACAAGATCGAAAAGTTACCGTATATACGCATATGCGCATATGCTTGCTTTAGGAAGGTTCACATACAAGTATGGTTACTGTATGAAGATTTTCATACATGTATACTTGCTTTAGGAAGGTTCACATACACGTATGGTTACTTTATGAAGATTTGCATACATGTATGCTTGCTTTAGGAAGGTTCAACACACGAAAAGTACGATCAAAGCCAGCGAGTATCAGTGCCGCGACCACGAATGGCGGCCGCCCTAACTTGTAATTTTAAAAAGCTCAAGTCCTTATACCTCGAAAACTAACGAAAATCTCGACTTTTGGCTCAGGCACTTTGTGTTTCTAATAAAAAATACTAACAGAATCAAGCGTTAAATCTTGTCGCCTCGGAAATGATAATCGTGCCGGCACGAGCGTTAGTGATAAGGTAGGATAAGATAGAGATAAGGTAGCAGTAAGGTGAAATTTTAACCCTAAGAGGAAGTCAATAAATACACATTCATACATACGTACATACATACGTACATACATACATGAATACAAACATTCATATGTACACACATATAAATATAAATATATGAGACATATAAATTATAGATTCACGGGGGGGTGGAAGTGGAAGCGATATTGTTCGTTGATGCGGTTCGTGCGCGTGTTGCTTCGACGGTAAATGCTGTATGTCGTGCAGATACTGCTGTTCTGGATACGGATAATGTTTTTGTGGGTGAATTGCATTACTTCAGCGCTGACAGTTAATTTTGGAATATCCATGGATCCTCGTGTATCCGCATCTGTGAAATAAAATAGTCAACGTTTAATTTGAATACATAATAGGAAAAAGGCTTCATTTGCCAACGGATACTGTTTTATATCTTACCTCTTGTTATGTATTGCTGAATATTTCTCTGCATTTATCAAAAATGAATATGTTGGGAAGGGCGCGTAATTCATATCGTTCACTGTGTTCCTTGCTCATTCTTTCCACCAGACTCGCTTACAGATTGTTCTCTGACCGTTCCCCTTGGAATCCTACTCGATACTGTCGATCCATCCGTTGTGGCTCCGACATGGCAACGATCCCTATCGTAATAGAGAAGAAAGAGGGGGGGGGGGGGGGCTCTGGTATGTACCCTACCCATTCCTAATCAAAACAAATCCAGAAACAAAGGGTTGGAAAAACAAAAACAATAACACGGGGCTGGTCGAGGTCGTATACTGTTTCTTCTATTATGCACGGATTAAACTCGTTGCGACCATCGCACTCGGATACACAGATTCACAGAATACTGGTTTATATCTTACATCTTTTTATTTATTACTGAATATTCCCCTGCATTGATCAAAAATGAATAGATTATAATACTAGTGTAGGTACCTAACGTTCCCTACACTGGTATATATATCGAGTTAAAAAACAATTTGCGATGCATTTGCATAATTTTATTCAGTCAGATAACGCCAGAATAAACCCACAATTCATTGGCATACGCAGTTTTCATAACATATTTTTAAGGGGATCCAACCCTACCGAATGTTTTTAAACGGGCTTTACATCTGTGACGTCAGAAGCGAGGAAAATGCTGAAAAATAACTAGTTTTACTATTGCAACTTCTGGTACGAATAAAAAACTTCTTGCTCCACGCAGGATCTCAAGTGAAAGATAAAAGTCCAAAGAATGGAGGTCTGGTCCGATTTCGACCGGGCAACGTCCAAAATTGGATAAATTGCTTAAAATTGTGTGACAGCTATTGTGTGTGCTGGCGGCCACCTCGAAATATCATCGTAATCGGAAAGTGACAGGTCCAAGTTTGCAGTGAAATTTTGTTACTTTAGAATGAACCATGTCTGAATTGGGGACCAGACCTACATTCTTTGAACTTTTATCTTTCATTTGAGACCCTGCGCGGAGCAAGAAGTTTTTTATTCGTACCAGAAGTTGCAATAGTAAAACTAGTTATTTTTCAGCATTTTCCTCGCTTCAGACGTCACAGATGTAAAGCCCGTTTAAAAACATTCGGTAGGGTTGGATCCCCTTAAAGTAAAATATTTTTGGCGGTCCATTTATTTCTCCTCGACGGTCCGGGTTCGGACCCCTGGCATAGCATAACGTTTATTGCGTTCATTGGTTAACGCCTGACGTTATACTTTTTCGTCCCAGGGCTGCCATTCGTTCGGATTTCCCCAAATTTGTCCTAGTTGATGGTGCGTTCGGGCAGGTTTATCTGTTCAATTCGGATTTAAAAACACTAGAAACAAATTCGTCTCGCACTTTCTACTCTCGTCGACCGACCCAAAAAATTAAAAATTAGTTATTTAGAAATAAGAAGAAACCCTTTCCGGAAAAAATATCTGGGTTCAAGCCCGAAAATCGGGGGTTTCCAAACTCCTTGTCTTAGGTCAGGCCTGTCTAACCGTGGGGAAACGCAATCTCCTCACATGGTTTCGGTATCTCCACCCGCGCGCCGTGCGAACGAAAAGAAGAACAGCGCTATATCTGTCTCACTCTTAAACACACACCGGGAACCATAGTAGGGGTAAGCCGAGAGTGGGCCGACCACTCATGCCTGCACGCATCTGCACGTCGTGCAGGGGTTAGACAGGCCTGTCTTAGGTTAATCACCCTACAAATGGCAACCCTGCATACAGCTGATCACAGATACGCGGCCATCACTGAGAGTCGAACGACGGTTTGGCAACACTAACGCAAGAAAACGATCACGCGATTCATAGCCCCGCGTGTGATAGATTTTTATAAATGTTTCTATTTTATTTCACAGATACGGATACGCGAGAATCCATGAATATTCAAAAATTACCTATCAGCGCGGAAGTAATGCAATTCATCAACAAATACATTATCCGTGTCCAGACCAACAGCATCAGTACGGTTACAGCATTCACGTTAAAGCAATACTTCCACCCTACAGTGAATCCGTAATTTATATGTCTTAAACTTTAGTTTCTCCAAATGCATGCCATTTTTAAACTGCTCTAGTTACTAAGTTATTTAGTCTTTAGTTTTTTTAGTTCTTACGTATTGTTACATTGAAATTGCATTTTGTACGATTATCATAATAAATAGCTTATTAAAAATGAGCTACACTGTGTTACTCTTTACTTTCTTCCTTCTGACCTGACCGTGATTTTAGTCGAATTTTCTGGAATCGCGAAAACTCGATTTCCTAAAAGGGGAGAACGTGAAGCGGAGCAGGTATCCGGATTTTGTGCCACCTCCTCTAACATCATGTTCTCCTGATACAAAATCTCCATTTTCGCAAAATTTCGGAAATTCTAAAAACTCGATTTTGTACCAGGAGAACATGATACGAAAGGGGGTATCCGGATTTCGTGCCACCTCCTCCGACATTATGTTCCCCTGGTACGAAATCTCAATTTTTGTAAAAACTCTTGAATTTTTTCCTGATCTCTCGGATTGTAAAAAGTATCGGCGTGTAAGGACGCTTGAGGCAAGGTGAACGGGCGAAAGGGAAGGAAACGGCTATTGAAACTGTGTAGTAAATAAAAAATGTATTGCTTAATAAAAATATTATTACAATGATAATGTCAATTAATACCGAATTGTTTACGGAACGGAGAGATGGAGGAATACGTGAAGGGGAGGGTGGAGATGGCAAGCGCAGTGATGAGGCAGGTGTGGGGAATAGAGACGAGAAGATGGGGAACGGACTGGGAGAGTAGGATTTGGTTGTATGACAGGTCGGTGTGGACGGTGATGGGGTATGCGGCGGAGGTTTGGGGGTGGGTAGAATGGAAGAAGGTAGAGGCGGCACAAGAAAGGTTTCTGAGGTGGACGTTAGGGGTAGAATGGGAGGACACCGGGGTATTTGGTGAGGGAGGGGTTCAAGAGGGAGAAGTTGAGGACAAGGGCAGGGAAGAGGGTGTGGGAATTCGAGAGTAGGTTGGAGGAATGGAAAGAAAGCAGGATAGCCAGAAAGTGTCTGGAAGAAATGAAGGAGAGGATAGAGAGGAACGGAAGAGAATCGAAGTGAGAGGTGGGGAGGAGACATTTCTGGGAAAATAAGGGTGAGATGTGAAGGAGGTGCATTGAAGAAGGGAGAGGGAGGAGATGGAGTATGAGGAAGTGGCGGAGAGAGATAGGGAAATGCAAGGGGAGGAAAGGTGGGAAAGGGTAAAGGAGCCAGTAGATGGTACAAGGAGGTGAGGTAGGAGGGGTGGCAAAAGTATTTAAAAAGGGATGGGGGAGAGTAGGTGGAGGGGGGTATCGAGTTATAGGCTAGGGAACGAAATGAGGGAACGCAGGTATTGGGAGGAGGAAGAAAACAGGCTATGCAGAGTGTGCGGGGCAGAAGAGGAAACATGGGAGCACGTGTAGGAAGTATGCGGAAGGAAGGAGGAGGGTGAAGAGTTGGGGGTGGCAAGAGAGGGTAAAAGAAATATTAGGGGTGAAGGGGAGGGGGTGGTGTGGATTAGGAACGTGGAGAGGAGCAGAGGGGAGGGGGAAAAGGAAGTTAGGAGAGAGTGAGAAAGAGAAGAGAATGGAAAGGAGGTGGAGGGATTGAAAGAGGAATGAATTGGAAACGGAAGTCGGGAAAGGAGGGAGTAGTTGCAAGGATTAACTTAAAGATAGGACTAAGGATATAAGAAATAGGGAGAGTGAGAGGAAGGAGAAAAGGAGACAGGATAGGCGAGCGTGGTACTTGTTAAGGCGAGGCGAGGCGAGCATGGATGCGAATTTCGACGACAGACGCAGGAGCACACGTGTGTCCGTCCATGTGCTTCGCAAGTATGATGATGCGCGCGAAGAAATAGGAGAGCCGTATACCGCAAAGTTGCAGCATGCGGAATTGAATCTGAGAAAGAAACAGACAGGAATGTGAAAATTAAATAAATCAACATCCATTTTAGAGAAATATTGTTTGTGTGCCGAATAAAATATTCACAATCGCCTCGAATGCAATGGACCACCTCCGTTATGCGAGAAATCGGTTATCTGCTGAACTGTCGAATTATTAGTATGTGTTATGCAAGGGTCTCCCTTAATACCCAATATAAAATGCAATGCACAGTGGAACAGTGGAAACTTCTTGGGACATTGTCTTCCGTGAATATTAATCGTGAAGCTCTAATTCAAATATCCCGCATTTTTGCCGCCATATTGGGGATTTTAGTTTCGAAAAATTTGCCGCGACCGTAGATGGTGTGTAAAGCAATGTCGGCGGTCCTACAAGAGAGTCTAATAATAATCGTTAACATTAATATACAAAACGATTATAGGGCGAATCGTCTACGAATCTGTCCATACTTATTCTTTTATAAGTTGAAATATCTTCCATAGCGCAGTAAATCGAAGCAAAATCTATATTTGTATTTTAGCGTTTGTCGCGATCAGGACCACCAACATCGTGCAATTGCCTTTCGGAGAGTTTTTAGTTTCGCGTTACGGTCGGTAGGTGCGCTAGCGAATGTTTTTGAGTTATGCAATACCGGCGGCACTGTTAGCAATGCGAAAGACGATCGATAGTATCGATAGTACTCGTTCAAGCTATCGAATACTACTGATAGTCGAAACTATCGATAATTTGCCATCGCTAGTGTATGTATAAAGCTACCAAGGGATTTACCGTATTTATTAATAGTCAGGGAGGCTGAATCGAGTCCATAGACTTATACAAGTGTATAAAGAATACAGTATTTATATAAAATGCATGATATGATCTTAGGATAGCTAAAACTTATTTCAGATATAATTGCGCTTTTCAGTTTGAAATTGTTATAATATTTCAAATAAGACTAGTCACACTTATATTCTAGTACCACGAGTTTAAGTATGACCTAAAGAGCTTATCAAGCAAAGGAGGAAAAGTATATCAACTTTTGAGCTGATAACGCAAGGATGGTAAATTGCTATTTTGGATATTGCGTGGTATTAAACATTGAATTTTACCGTGTTGATAACACTTTTAATAATGCACTAGAAAAAATAAGAAATACGAACGATGGGAACGAGGAAAGGCGGTACAACACTGTGCGTTGTTGCGTAATTGCTCAAAAATCAATATCACTGTACTGTATAAGATAGAAAAACTGTTAATGGACTCGGTTGAGCGTTCCGAAGTGCTGTTGGTTCTCTTTGGCTCTGGCTCTGCGACTGATCCCTCGTGGAACATTTTCATTCAACGTTGGCGACACGCCCCTCTCCTGGGGTCTCTTTAAAAAATTGCAACCCACGTGAGAGTGGAGACATTGACAACATTCGACTCTAATTGGAATAGATATTTTGAGTCTCCACTGCGTAAAGGACCAAGAGACAGAGGTGGGCGTTGTACCTGGGGGTACGGTAATTCCCTTCTTACCTGAGACCCGCGAAGCTGGAAAACTATGACGCCCAGATGTTTTATTGCTTGTACCACTATGCGTTGCAAAGAGGTTATCATATTTTTTAGAAGCACTGGATGACTGCCGAAGCATGGAGTTTTCGGCCCTATTCATGGTAGAAGAAAATATGGTTACCAGTGACGAATCTCCTAAGCCCCTTATTGCAATAAAACATCTGGCACGGAGAGATGCACGAAGAACCGAGAAACCGTAAAACCCGAACGGGAAATGAATATAAAAGATTGAAATCCTAACAACATCCCTGAATCTTATGTAACTCACAACTCGAAAATCTCTCAGGGAAAGGTCGTGGCACTTTTTTTTCTTTACCATAGACTGTGCCTCGTCCCAGACTGTGTTAATACGTTTCTTCCTGTACAAGTTTTCGTAAACAAATCTTTTCCGTAGGCTCCTCGAAATTTATTTTTAACACAACCGCCTCGATACATGCCGACAGCTCGTAGTACTAGATCTCGGTGATTACCGATCGCCCCCGCCACGGTTAGTCTACTATACGAGCTCTCCCATTGGCTCTCGATTTTCGTTAATATCTCGTTAACTAAACCGCTCTCAACATTTTCGATAAGGAAAAATCTGCTTGGAATTATCCCAGATATATCACCTTTAAACGGAGTCCCACTATTTACGGGACACCCTGTAGTTGTCTCGAATTGAAAATTTCGACAGAATCGCCGGCGAGACCGTCTTCTGGACAGACCAGGCCACTTTTATCAGGAAATGCACAATTTAACAATTGTGTCCAATTATTTTTCCACCAGTCTCGTCTTTGATTGGTCATCCGAGGCCACGCCACGTTGGGCCTTTGCCAGGCTCTCCGTTCGTACGACCACTCGAACGATCGTCGAACTCTTTATTTCTGTCGCTGATGATTCAAGCGACCGTTCGGAAGGGAAGCTCGTACGTGCACGCACTTACTGGTATACACTCGTGTACGCGAGATGATGTAAAAGGTAGACTAGATATAACCTTCGGGGCTAATTTCCATCGATCTACGTCGAAAGCGTAACTCTGCCTAAGATGATAATTGAGACGCTTGGCTGGCAAAGCGGCAGACTCTTCGTTCCAAATTATTGTCAATTTTCGAAATAACGTCGGCTAGGATTGGATTAAAGTGATTCTATTCTTTCTACTACTCTGCATAAACAATTCGTCGTATAGCTCGGTCGTTGACCCATTCAATTTTTACCCTACGCTGTTTTTTGCCTGCCGTTAATGATCCCTGTAAACCTTTGCGAACTTCGTTCGACCGACTTTACTGCAAAAGTTTCGTCCTTAAAAACGTTGAAAGCAGATCCCATCGTGCGCCTGAATTGCATTAAACTTTCTTCGTAGTTTCCGCTGGACGATTGGTAGTCGCGTTTAGAACGGGAAATGTCACGCGTGATAACGAGCAAGAAGCTTAGACTTAGAAAACTACGCCAAAACGACTTGCGCATTTGTCTCAAAGTTCACGTTGAGTTACGAAATCGTAGGTTTAAGTGCATCGAAGATGTTCTTGGAAAACGAGTGTCAGGAATTCCGCGAGATAATATATCGTACGTTAGCCGGTGACATACTGGTTAATGAATGAATAATTATTATTCCAGAACGATCTTTTCTTAACCCTCTACTCGTTATCTATGTTATTCCGGAACGAAGATCTTCGACTTTCATTCTTGTTCCTCTAAGCCTGGAAGCTGATATTAATCGAGATGTAAATTTACCAAACTTGTTATCCAATCAATTCTGTCACTTTCGGAGCCTGGCTTTCTCGTTACCTTCATACCAGGGACTGTTTCGTGCGCGATAATCAATGTAAGCTCGAGTGAATTACGGCGAAGAGAATTAAAGATTTTTTCTATCGCAACGTGCTCTTTGAACGACGAGCCCTCAAATCTCTCGGAGGGATGTAAATGTCTTCGGTAAAACGGGCTATCGATAGTTTGAGATAAAGGATAGATTGTAATATGTACAGAACCACGACTCTCTGGAATTTCCTTAAAAATAAATAAGAGGTTCAAGGTATTTGCCATTTGTTTTAGAAACCATTTAAAAATATTTTTAGCTCACGTTCACTCACTGTCCATGAATTTGAAGTTACTTTAATAACACGGTTGCAAGATATTAACGATAATACCAGAGGCATGACCGATGCAAGGGATACTATGTGATTTGCAAATCGCGAAGCGAAACCCCGCGTCACCAGTGGTATGCAAAATGACGAATATCAAACGAAAAGTCGCTCTAGAAACAATGAACACACGATAACAAACTGGAGTCCAGTGATATCTCTGCGCTAGGTTGAAGAGAGAACACATAGCTTCCTCGCCTCCAAGACACTATCTCAATTGACCTATCACCCCCTCTCGACACACTCTTCGCGTCGACTCAATCGGCCGCCTTTTGGACTCAGCTTAGAGTAATCTTTCTTTCACTTCTCAACGAACTGTCCATCAAGAATGAACCGACACAGCGAACTCGCCCTCGTGCTCCTCGTTCTGGCTCTGTCCACGGCTTACACGGAGATCGTACAGTTTCGGCCGTGTAGTTATTCCGATCGTAAGTACGATATTTATTATTTCGTTAACTAACTACAATTACAATTATTCGGATATTTATTTATTACGAAAATGCCGCGAGATATCAATTTTTTTATTCGTTACGATTTCTCAGGCGGCTGTTACCCGCAGAGGTGTTATGGATACATTATTTGTTGTATTCTCGCTCGCGAGTACCACGTGTTGAAAATTGATAATTTTTCAATTAAAGAGTAATTCCACGTTCGTCGAATTAACGCGTTTAATCGAGGCTCCAAAGTTGCATCGTGACGTTGCGAGTGTTACAAAGCACGAATTATTAGGCAGGATTAGCAGCCTCCGTTGAACCGTTATTACGATCTGACGATCGCGACCTACGGTGTCACGCAAGCACGATCTATTTTATCACCAGATAATTAATCAATGGTATGACCATTGATTAACGCGCATAATTGCGAAACGACTAATACCAAATTTAATCGTTTTATCCTGCGATATTTCTATGACAGCGAGACAGAGAATTCGGGTAGCTCCAGATTTAATAAATCGTAAAGTGGTCTTCACGGAATTGATTCGATTCATTAATTGATCGTATTAAATATTTAGAACGCAACCAATTTAGCATAATTCCGACGTGAGGTAAATTTTTCGTGGAGTGCGTTAAACAACCATATATATGAACGTAGATCACAACGGTGAGTCGAACAAAACTACTAATTACCGTGCACTTTTATTCCAGCCGATGCTCCCTCAAATTGTACGATACACGAAGTGCGAATCGATCCTTGCAAAGAGGCTGCAGAGGGAAAGCCATGTAAGCTGAAAAGGGGTATTACGGGAAATATCACTTACGAATACACCCCTCGTGAGTCTCCCTTATGCTATAATATAAATAAACCTATCATCGTTCACAAGGCGTTCGATAAATTGCGAATGTTTTATTCATAGAAACATTCTTGGCCCAGTTACACGCAAAATTTTTTTTTATTCTCCAAAGCCACGTGCTTCTGTATTCGCTACTTTCGATACGAAGCGTAGGGATTTTTAATTGTTTGGATTCATTCGCTTTTACGCTACACGATACACGGTTGATATAACGTGGATACTTTTATTTCAGAGTTCTCAGGTGACAATTTACAGAGCCGTGTATATTGGGTGAGCCAGGTCGTCGATATCCCATTTTTGGGATTAAATTCGGATGCTTGCGCAACAACTACCTGTCCAGCTGTGCCTGGGCAAAGAAGCACGTATCACGTAGGAATGGCGATTTCGAAAAAATATCCAGTGGTAAGAAATTTGTACACCTTCAATAGGGACCCCCACCGCTGCGTAATTAATTAAATGCTTTCATTTTCGTGCTCTTGATTTTCAGAGAACGTACGATTTGAAGTGGAGGCTGTGGAACGAGGCAGAGCAAGAATGCTGCTTCCTGATGCAAGTTAGAATAACGAAATGAAGGAGATTTTCCGCGATTCACCGCCCCGTCGCACAAAATTAACAATTGAAATAAACGAACCATTGTATCAATGAAACGATTTGCATCTTCCCTGAATACCTCTTTCATCCTTTTTGTTATCTCAAAACTTGTTTTTCTTTCATTTTTGTCGAATCAATTACACAATTACGTACACAATTTATCGAATTTCGTTCGGAAAATTCATCTACATCTACGCTTAAATTTTAAACGAGAATTAGCAACCTAAACTTAAGCGAATGCAAAAATTTCAAAATTGTGTGTGTCAAGTTTACGTTTCGTTCGCTGGAAACGACTCGGCTAAAAATCGTTTTCGAATTTGGTAACAAATCAATCACAACGGCGATACCGGAGATTTGGAAATCGTTAACTCTCGAAATTCGATTAAGGACCCCGATTGAGTACCAATCGGTGATTCGACAATTCGCAAATCGATTATGGTTAGCGCCAAATGTACGGTTACCGTTCCAATTTGGTGGAGAATACATTCGACGCGTGGTATTTGAAAATTTTGAGAAATGATTTTAAAAGATAGCGGCAACCAGAAGCCATTTTGTGGTATGTATAATGATTTTAGAAATAAAAAAAAAATCCGCTGCGGACAGGATTCGAACCTGTGCGGGCAAAGCCCATTGGATTTCGAGTCCAACTCCTTAACCACTCGGACACCGCAGCTTATGAAACTAGCTGCATACAACACACCAGATAAAGTTCAAACCTACTTTGAACAATATTTTTGTCAAAATGAACGATGGCTCGCTGCACTTACGATTATTTATTTGAAAAATATTACTCGAGAATGAAAATGAATAAAGAATAATCTTTGTGCAAAGCCAGAAAATAAAATGAAAATGACAGTGAAAACTACACAGATACAATTGGAAAATAATTATTTTGAAATCAAAAAATATAATTTATACAATTTATCGCTATACGATGATTTATTTCGCTCAGAATCGTTATAAGTAAACGATGCGCAACTATGGTTGAAAATTAGTTAATATTTGTCAACGATTAAATTGATTTAATATTTATTTTCATCGTCCCGTGGGATTTGACGCGATCATTTATTAATTTAAAATTAAAATTTTTAAAAAACAGATTAAAAGATAGTTTCGCGAGCTGATGACAGCATCGCCTATCGTTGCGTTTAGGAATTACGGTATCACAACGAAGCCTTGTCGGTAATGCAGAAACGTACAATGCGCGAAACAAATTACTACGAACGAAGGTAATCTACCGTTTGCCGATCTAACATTTCTAAATTATCTTCCCATCCTCTTACCATTACCAAAAAGATTCTATTTTCATTTTTAAAATAATTATAACTCGGTAACATCGTTAATATAGTAATGAAAATCTATTATCATTCTAATTAATTAAAATTACATTACGCTTATAATTTGTATCGTTATAAAACGATAAAATGGGAGCAATGTAATTAATTTGACGTTCCGTAAGATCCTATCTATCTCACAAAACGAGGCGCGTTAGAGGAAATCCGGAAAAATTTTGTTTTGGAAATGGCAGCTATACTTAGCCCTCAAGTTCATTTATATTTCGTAGCACGGCCAACTTCTGCTCCAAGACCAAGGCCAGGTGTGCGGTGCCGACGATAGTATAATATTCTCTGTCTCCATTCGGTATCTCTGCATTATGCTTGTCGAACTGCATACGCACTTCAAACGCAGATGTCACTCGTTTCACCGTGATTTTCGTACATTGGTAATTCAGTTTTTCACACGGAACACCGTCGAATACTCTGTCTATCCTTCACCCCACCTATGTTTATATTCTGTAAGAATTTATTGATCTACGAACTATACATTACGTTATATATAGTATTAATATAGCGGGTGATCAATGTCCAGAATTTCATAAACATTATATCGCTGTACTTTTTGAATTGAAAACCTCGAGAAGTCTACGAATTAATGCAGAATTATTCAAAGTTACCGATCGGGGGATGCAAATCGTTTGAAAGAAAATTTTATTCGGAAAAATTCAACAAAAATTTTTAAACATTATCAATTGGAATTAATCACAGTTCGTGTCATGACTGTACCCCGGCATTCCAAACACTGATCCTAGCTCATTCGAAGCGACAAGAGTGGTCGGCACCTCGGCACAATGCGTCCCTGCAGCCCATCACACCTGTTGCCCTGGCCAGGAGCACAGAGTTGATACGCTACTGATCGTAACTGTTGGCACAGCTCACCTGTTAGCCTCAGCAGTGCTTGGCTTGATTCTCGAGCGTGCGGTTCACGTTGGCTGGTGCTGTTTATTCGCATAAACATTCGTTTTATTTATTTCTATCCACTCACCAATTATCCACGAGAAATCCCGCGATCGATCCCCGTTAATCGATCATACCCTTAAAATTCTACGTCGTTAACGAGTCGAAGCTACCGGAGCCCCTCGACGACGCCCACGAAGCGGAAACCGCGTCGGTTCGCCATCGAGAAGGGAAAAAGGGAGGAAAGGGAATACCCGAAGGACTTTTTCGCCAATTTCTGGAAATCGTGGAAACTCGGTTGGCGGTCGAGTCGTATGGAAATTTCTCCGGGATACACTCGCGAGATTTCCCGTTTATCTTTGTTTCGGCGTACGAGTGGTGTGTTCGAAGTGTTGTATATCGTTATTTACGGACCTTGCTAACGTTGCCGGAGAGGGACGAAGAGGAGGTTTGCTCGAGGCGATCGTGCGGTACGCACGATCATTTTGCGAGCAGGTACCGATGAGCATTATTTCCATTTTTTTTCCTTCGGTAATTATAGTTCGCGATACATTCAATTTCCTCGTTCCAACGATTGGAATTTAATGATTGCGAAAAATACGAGACGTGCGAGAGAAGTAGGTAATCGTCGCATTGCTTTGGAATGCAGCTTTATCAAAATTACATTTTTTACAGATGTATATGAATACTTTGCATTGGTGATTCGATACCTGACTTAAATTATAAAAATCATTTTCTTTTTACTCGCTGCGTCCCGATATTAAAACCAAAATCGGTAGTTTCAAATTAAAATACGTCAGCTATGGATGAAGTAACGAGGTCAACCCTTCCACGGAATACGTAATTATACGCGTTCCAATTGTCCCTTTGCGAAACGATGCGCATTTTTCTAATTACACGGAATACGATACGGAGGTATCGATATCTACATAAAAGGACACTGGCGCGCATGATTTTTACTTTTCAATTCCGTGTTGCAATGGGATACGGTTGACAGAATGCATAATGCGTTGCGTGGTTTTCTCGCAGTCGGGTTGTTTGCCTATGGAAAATTTCTTTCGTCAGTGAAATCGGTGAATGTAATTTTAATGTTACGGATACCGTTATATTTTGTCTTCGTTGACGATCTATTGTATCTGGTTAGAAATGGAATCCTTTCTAACGGGTATGAAAATCGTTTTAAGCGTGCGCGATGCATTGTCGTCGCCTAATAGCACCGGCGCGAGCTATCGCGAGTATGCTCGCTATTTGGCTGCTACGATGAAGCGATAATTCGAACCGTCGACAACGAGGATGCGTCTTCGGATTGAATGCGCGATCCAACGTATTAATACAGCGAGTCCTGGACTTACGCGGATTTAAGTTACACGGATTCATAGATTACGCGAGTTCTTTGAATCGAATCAAAAAACCAATTCCGTTTAGCGAAATTTGTTTTTTGATTGCCAGAACGGGATCTTTGTCGGTATTAATGTAGAAGGCTTATATCTTGTGACTTGTTGTGTATATATATATATATATATATATATATATATATATATATATATATATATATACACACAACAAGTCACAAGATATAAGCCTTCTACATTAATACCGTATATTTATATGTATATTTATATATATATATATATATATATATATATATATATATATATATACATATAATATACATATAAATATACATATAAAAAATATATATATGATATATAACGTATATTATATGTATGAGTGATCTTTCAACTTGTGCGGAAACGCTGGCCCGAATTAATCGCGTAAGTCAAGGACTCACTGTAATTCAAACCCTTCAAATGAATTATTTCCAAGTGGATCAGATTGGCCGTTCGAAATCACTCCTGACGAAAACTGCGATTTCCGCGTAATCGCAAAATCTCGCAAACCTGTTTATGTCCAACTGTTTTGTCGATAAGAATGATAAAGTACGCCTAATGACGACAGATGTATTTTTAGAGGATGACTTCTATCGGATGCTAAATTTAAAGACAGCGCTCGTCAATTTTCTATTTAGCTATTACGTATCATAGATCTGCGTCCCCGCGTTATTCTCCTTCTCATTGTCAAAATGGTGAATTCGCCGTTTCAAAACAAAGCGAGAAATGGGAAACGCGAGTCGTGGAAAGTCGATCGGCGCACAGTGGTGCGAAATTTTTCTATCGCGACCGTTACGTTCTTCTTTTTTTTCGAGCTAGCAACGACGACAATGAGAGTCCCCTCTCTCTCTTTCACTTTACTCGTCACGACTCGAAGATAGTTAGACAATGCCGAGAGAAATTACGGTGCTGAATGTCGTGAGAAACCCGGCGCGCCGTTGGCTCATTGTCAGAAAGGGAGGCTGGTAATTGGCAGAACGGTACACGAAAATGTTTGCGGTTTTATTTCGCACCGAATAACCGCGCGTATCGTAAGAATTTACGTCACGCGAATCGGCAGGCAGGTTCACCGTGCAAGCAAATCTCTTCCCCATTCGCGAGAAAACAGAAGTTTGTCGGAGCCACGTTTTCGCGTTTGGGTGTCCCACGGAAATCCGAGGCGTTCGCACGTAACTTTTGTTTTCTATCGTGTTCTGTTTACATACATCGTACCACCGGCGCGTTAAGAGAAAGTCACCAAGATTTCTGTATCGATCTTTTCCCACCGCCCTGAGCTATATTAAATTCGGTTTCGGTTGAAACCGTGCCAATTAACGCACTCCAAAAATAATACTCCAATTAATAAGTACTGGTGGCGTGAATAGAGCCAATTCAATTTACCTTCAAATTGTATCGGGCCCAATAGGTCGAACGAAAGAAGAACGCGATTCAACGTAACGAACGAGATGTGTCTTTTCATGTTTTGATTTTGGAATAATTGCAATCGCCATTTTTCGACGTATCGACTATTCTTTAACGTAGATCGTAGAACTCGATAGAATTATCGTTTTAAAAAATTTAATCGCGAAATTTAATCTCCCATATTATGCGTTTTGCAAATTCCACGAAACTTCGTTTCGCGTGCGAAGTTTCCATGCAATTGCGATTAGTCTGACAGCTATTTACGATGTAATTACAATGCTTATATTGTGCTTCCTTATCTTTCGTAAGCAGTACGTTATATTCCCGCGACGGGCCAGTTTATCTTCTCGTGATAAGTGGTCAAGGTCGCAAAAAAAAATATAGTTTCCGTCGAGCCGGAGAAGCCTTAATCGAGGTCATCCTGTCAGTACCTCCAAACTTGCGTGAAAAATTGCGATATTTATGGGAGAATGCGCGGAAGAGGTGGCAGCAGGAAATTCATTCTCCGGCTGCCTTCACGGTTTAATAATTTCAACGCGTAATCGGAAGGAATTGCAAATTGAGTTTTCGAGAGCGAGCCGAGAATTTAAGATTTCCGTATAAAAGAGAAGAGACAGCCTTGTCTGGATCGTTTAACGAGCCAGAGGTGACTTTATGAAAATTTTCTGGCGAAAAGGTGGACAGTCGGACAATCTAAATATAGATTACCGTGGTCGTATAAATATACTATTATACCAATCGACCCTGACGTCTAACGAGCATTATTGCGTTTTTCTCTTCGACCTCTGCGAAATTCCTGCTCGAAGCACAACACCGTTCACCTTTCGTAGAGAATCGCTGGAACAAAGTTCCTGGCTACGCTTAGAATAGAAACAATACGCGCTGAGAAGATCGCCGATTTCGCCACTGACCTATTTCGAACGAACGTAACGAAAACGAAAAAAGTGAAATATGCGACTACGACTCGACTTCCGTTGCGACGAATACGGAGATAGAAAAATTATATTTAGAAATGTATGGATAAAGACGCTGTGCGAATAGCGTAGACATTGAAATACGTATATCGAAAGAATAGATCGAGTAATTCGAAAATCGCAGATCTCTTTGTCTAATGGCCCAGTGTCCGGCATAAAAGTTGCAGAGTTAATTTTCAATTCAGTTTTCTAAAATGATTGCAGCCCTAGAGAGCGAGGAGCTCCCGACAGTATTCCCGCATTAATTCCGTCCCAGACACGCAAATGCACGGGTTGCATAGCGTTGCAGTTTACTGACCTTGGCGCGCAGTACCCCGTGTCGCCGACGAATAAACTACTAAATCGATTTATCGAAAACTTCAACGAGCATATTTCTACGAGAAAAAAGAAAACTCAGCAGAAAGAGATAACGGCCATCGATCTAAACGCGGAGGAAAGGTCCACGCATTAATTCCATCGCGAACACGCAAATGCATAGTTTGCATCGCGTTGCAGTTGACTGACCTCGAAGTCCAGTATGCACGTTAGCAATGGCGGCAAAAGGCAGGTATCTACAAATACTAAAGTAAGCAGCCTCTATCGGAATCCCAAGTATTCGCGAGGAGAAAGTGGTCGTGATATCAAAATTCTCCATCTTTTTGATAGGGTGTGTTGCATAATCGTTGACTCGATTTTTTCGTTTACGCGACTAAGAAAAATCAATGACACGAAAATTTGTATTTCCCCTCGAGCCGGTCGATCGTGAGATAAAAAAAAAGTAAATTTGACAACGTTACGCGTCATTCCACTTGATTTCGAAAATCTTTTAACGTTACTTAATATCTCTTTTATGCTTGCGAACGAGAAAGCATCAATTTACGTTTAAGGCGCGATCTCATGATTTCCAGCCATTTTTAGGCACAGACGAAAAGTCGCGTCATCGAATAGAATCGCGCTTCTTCTGCCTCTAAACGCGCTTGCGAAATCTCGGGAGTTCTCGACGAGCGTCGCTAAAAATCCTGATAACTAAATTCTTCAACGAGCGCACCACTGGTGTATTCGCGTATGGGTGGGTGTTAATAAATTCGTTACATTATATATTACACGCATCGCGATCCCACGTGGAGAGGTCAATACGTTTCTTGTTTAAACGGCTTCCCGTTTAAAGTGTAGGCCGACGACGATGATGATGATGTTATGCAAATTTCGGGGGCTGCATCCTCCGTGCTAATAAACCATTCGCATTGGACGTCGAGTCATCGCTAAATAAAATAAGTATGCGGACTTAACAGCGTCGCGTCGCCGGTTTCTAGCTTCTAATCACGCGTTTCCCTCTACGCGGGTCGAATGTGTAGTTGCCTGGAGACTTTAATCTCGGTGAACTATATTTTCATTCGCCACACGTTCGAGACGTTTGAATACTTTTACGATAAAGAACAATTTAATTAGGAGTCGCAGGGTGTCCGGCGAATTTTAATTTCGATACCGTTCGCTCTCGACGTCATAAGAATAATGCGAGGACCAAAGATCGCTCGAAGAATCGTTTCTAATCGAATTGACGAGCAAGGGAAAGGTTGTTATTACGATCAACGATATTCCGCCGAACGAAGTTGCAACGTTGCGGCACAATTTTCGCCATCCGGCGCTTGCATAAGACGCCCTAGATTAATTAAGATGCTTCATTAAACTTAATGAATTTACGTACAGCTTATCTCGGCAATAAAATTCATCTCGCGGCGCTCGACTCGCGCGGTGTTATATAATTGAATCTTGCAACGGTAATTATTCGTTGCTTCGTTACCGGCGAGAAATGGAATAAAAAAAGAAAGAAACGACGAACGTAACGGAAAACTTTCGAGCATACGTGCTCTCCGCGTCGAGCGAGGTGAATCCGCGATTCGGATCGTTATTATTATAATTCTTCTTTACGCGAATACGCGCCTCGTGAAAATTAAAGGAGCGAATAAACAAGGGACACGCTTTTCCCACTCTCATAAACGAACGCGGACTACTTTCGGTTAGCATAATTTCAGTCCGCCTATTAGGTAGCAGCTGTACTTAACGAGACTCGTGAGTTTCATTTCGGACGAACGATCGCGAGCGAGCCCCGTCAATGTTTCACCGGCGCCATTCATAGTGTCGTGACACCAATTTGCGTACATGCAAATCCAGTTTATCATTAACATAATCTCCTGCTTGCAGCGAGAATCGATTATCATTATATCTCCTCTTACGTAAAGAAGAAAGTGCACGCGTATGCGCTGTGCGAAGCGTTCGGAGATCAAAGGAGTTTCCGATACGCGATGACGCGCGATGATTGCACTGATACCGAATACAAAACTCTCGCAAAAGCGTACGCGCGTAAAGAATGCGAATAATTCGGGACCGGAAAGCGGTTTGGAAAAATCTCTCGGTATGGCAAAATTTGCAAACATGTCGGCGAACCGTTCGTCTCGTACAATTAAGTCGGGTAAAAAGAAATCACTGGACAGTGTCGATCGACGATACGTCGCGATACGATCCATCGATCGAATGAAAGGATCTAAAATGATCCGGATGCACGGAACGATACGTGGAATGAAAGTCTTAACGCTACCTTAATATCGAGGTTGCTCGCGAACGGCGAACCAATTATCCGCGTCGCGTTTAATGCGTCCACGTATAAGGGACGAATGTGGAAACACACATGCGAGAGTGCATGAACGAGACATCGATGTATCGTAAAATAAGCTCCGTGGGCTCCGGCCTTATGCACCAATAAGGCAGCATTCTGGCCAGGTCAATGCTTACTGGTTTTGTGTTTCACCTCGTTCCCGTGGCTCTCGCACTTTCTGCGATCCCCGCTCCGGGCGAGATACCTAGAGTAGAAGGACTCGCGATCCTTTTTCGAGGGTAGACATGGGCGCCCGTAAAAGGGGGCAAAAATCTACGCCTGTGCTGTCCCCCCGCTTAATAACTTTCGCGCAGATTCGACTGTTACATCGTTCGAGCTGTATTATTTTGTCGTAGCGATCGCGATTATTACTTTTACTCCCGTCCGTCGGTAAAAATGTCTGCGGACGCCTATTGCATACCTGATCACCGCTCTCTCGGAGCGTCCTAATTCACGGTCTCGTCGATTAAATCACTCCCGTGAATGTTAATTTTCTCGTTTGTCATCGATCGAGAACAATCACGTAAGATTTGATCAATTTTCGGTACTAATGGAAAATCAATATAGAATGGAAACCGATTTCTCGGAATCGCGTAGTAACGCGAACTAGCGTGGCAGCAATCGCCAATTTTTCGGTTCGCGACACAAAAGGCGTGACTCATCCATCGGACGGAGGGTCCCGAATCGTCAGATCGCGACGGACCGTCGAGCCATGAGGACCAATTGTATTTTTTTCCCTATTAAACCATTCAGGAAAAACTATTCCTACATATTTGTAATTAAGCGGCCCGATGCGAGACACGCGGAGTCTAAGAATAGGACGCAACGATCAGAGCCAACGACACGTACAAATTGCATCGTTAGGGACACTTGGCCTCTCGTTATTCCCGCCCGATAAAACGGAGCTAGTTATACGCGATAAGAAACGCAGCAAAATCGATTGCACTTGGAACGCTGCGCTTTACCGATGGAAAAAGCGGCGTTTATTGCATCTGCATTCGCGGTAAAGCCTAAACGAGGTTTCTTCTAACGCCGCGGCAGTAACGTAAAACGCGAAACGTTCGACTCGTCCTAGTTTCTCGCTCAACTCATTTCTGGGAATACGAATCGCGTGGCGCCATTCGTTTTCATTGTCCAAGGTCGCTATACCTTCGTTTTCCTTTTACCAACGGAATTTTAAACGATCGGAATTAATTGAAATTCCAAAATAGCGTGGCACGATAGCGATTAAATATGATCCTCGCTATAAAGTGAGTGTATCGTCGCTCCGGATAACCGGTGAAACGTTATTTTGTTTTCTCAGGGACGGAGTCTTCAAGGCAGGAGCAGCAGCATGAGAAGAAAAGATCGACTTCAACGATGCACGTAAACGGGCATCTGTCGCACGGCGCGAAGCAAGAAATGGGTAAGTTTTCCCCTGGAAAATAATGTTAATAACAAATATAATAATCGGTCGTACTTTCTTCTCCTCGAACAAAATGTCGAATCTCTCGAATTTGCGAATAAGAATAATGACCGTGGAGGGTGATAAGAAACAATCTTTTCGGTAGTCTCTTTGCAAAGTGTGTTCGCGACAGCGTGACGAAATGGTCCTTCGACTGTCAGCCGTTCGGACTACTAAAGCGTCGAAGGAGAATTAACGATTACGAGTTTCTAGTCGGCGAATGTTTTTGATGTCAAAAGGAACTCGGGGGGGCTTTCTTTCAACGATTTGGATCGGTTGAAAAAATGCGCACCGAAACCCGCCGCCCGAGTGTCGCAATTTACGGAAAGGCGGATGCCACGGTTGAACTTTGGACAATTTTCGCGTCTTCGCGCGAACGACAGTTCGTCGCGGACAATCGTGCGCGTAACGTCGTAAACGTAGAGAATAGACATTGTGTGGCGCACAGTGGCACTTGTTATATAAGCCATTCAAGGTGCCGCGATGACGTTACGCGAAGGTGCGCCAGGCTCATCCTGTTCTTTCATTAAAACATCGATCCTCCATTTGGCTCCGCGACCGGTTGACGAGCGCGTAACGGGTCCCCGTTGGAATTTCGCGAAATTCCAACGTTCGACGAGCCGCTCGGAATGCCGCGAGGCGTACGGCTTTAACGGATTAACGGGGTGAAAGGGAGGTTCGTTAAATAATTTCGTGCCACTCCGATCCTATCGGGAATTCGAGATCGAATTCGAGTTTGACGGAGGTCAGTTATTACCGTTGTGCTCGGTAAAACGGATATTTAGTTGGGAACTAAAATATTTAAACGCGTGTACCGCTAAAAATTAACAGCTTTCTTTTAAAAGCAACGAGATCTCCCCGAGATATGTTCTTTCGTATCGTTAAAAGTGACAGAGATATTTAAGACGGCCGAGTTAAATGAAACGCCCTGTATAAAATCCAGGTGTGCCAAACGCTGACCTACCTACGTCGAACGATTTTCACGTACCTGGTGGAAAAGCATATTATCTTCCCGCACGATACTTCGCGTCCGCTTGAAAAACGACTATTATATATTTTCGAAACGCCTCGAATGTGTAGCGAGGATCGTAGATCGTAACGTTCCGGTTTGGCCTGATTTCTCGCGTCGTTTCGTTCGCTGGAATTCTGCCGGAGGATGATATAACAGAAGTAATTTTAATGGAACGATTCGATATATAGGACAGGATGATTTCATGGAATCGCGAGGGTGTGCCGATATCGAGGACGCGTTTCGTCTATTAGAGACGATCGTAAAGGGCAAATCGAACGGATCTAATCTCATTCCCGGAAGTTACTATACGATGGCACAAATCGCATTTAGGTGGCCAACTGTGCGTGGATAGAAGAGCGACGCTTTTAAATCCACATTAACCGTCCGAAGTGTCGTAAATACTGAACTTTGCGCCTGGAGCCATTAATATCGCGAACGAAAAATGGCGTCTGCAATAACGTAGTAAGATACGAAGCAGCGATGCGATGGGGAATACCACGTCGTATTAAATAAACATGGCAATGGTTACCATAGCTCCAAAACGTATGGTAAAACAAACGTACGAAGGTCCGCCGTATTCTGACCCACATGCGCCAAACCTGCCGCGACAATTGCATAATTTCCCATAAATCGCGTAACCCGATCGATCCTTATCGAAGTACCGTCCATCTCTGATAACAGTACCGACGCTTATCGCGGCCTCAGTCAATGGCTCGGCGTGGCGTTGTTCCCCGGTCATCTTCGTCATCTGGAGTATCTAGAACGTATTGATCGCGCCTAAGCAGCTGTACCCCGGTCTGACAGTAACGTTGGGGCGACCGCACGGGAAACACACGTGCGTTAACACGCTCCCGCGGCTGAAAACATCGACGTTCTGGCGTCGTTCCGTGAACGCTACGGCAAAAACTGGAGGGAAAGTGCAAAGTTCTTTACTCGGCCACCGATCGAGCCGCGATACATCGGCCTCGAGACAGTCGGAAAATGATCGTTCGGGAATTTTTCTAGTGCGGGATTATCGTGAGATTTGCGAGAAACGACGAGGCGAGTGGAAAACGTAAACACAGCGTGCTTCCTACGCGATTATTTCTAGCCGGAAAATTTCGTAGTTTGAGTTTTCGACGATCGTTGGAACGGTTCGCGGTCTTTGGATATTCACGGTTTTTAAAAGTGGTCGCGAAATTGACGGCAAGCAGACCGGTGATTACGAACGCAGATATTTTTATCGAGGCTAGCAGCTGTCGCCGGTCCACATTCGCACTAACAATCTGTACATATACGTGTATACTTTTTGCGGATGAATATTCCAAAATAAACTACGATCTTTTCCGCCAGACGTTTGATCTCTTTAACTAAACTCTTCGGTCGCTCAGCACAGTGGATTTTAATCGTTTATTGATTTTCGTTTAGCCTCAAAGTTTCGGTATCAACGCGAACAGTGGAAAATTAAATCATCGAACGTTTGGATTTATTTGTAAAACGATTTTACGCTCATATCGAAACTACGGGACATAAATTCATTGCCGGGAGAATGTTCCTACCAAAAAGATTTCGAAAAATGTTGTCTTTGTAAGTCAGTCACGCGCGTGGATACTTTTATTTGCGGAAAAATCTCCGGAGAGACCACGAGAAATAGAAAGGCTTCGAGGCGAAATAAAAGAACACAGTTCCGAGGTCGAAACGAACGACTTATCGCGTATCTCCTCGTAGATTATCGTATCTTTTCGAAAAAGAGTGGGAAGCTCCACATTCGCGACTCTTCCGTAATATCAAACAGATAAAACGCTTACTTAACGACGATATTATACGCACGGCACACAAATTTATATAGCAATGTTTTTTATAGCAAATCGATACGTAACAAAAAAAAGAGTGAAAATAAACGTGTATCTCTAAACAGCGCACTTTGCCGGTGAGACTCAATGTCGTGCAATTGCGAACTACGTGAATCGTCAGTTTTTGATTACGAATACGAGGGAATTCGAAACGACGCAATGAGCACGCAAAAATTTTTCTATCGAATAACCCACGTCCTTTTTACCTCGCAACGATGGATAGAATTTTGAATAAAAACCATCGCGAAACGACGCGTCGAAGTGGTTTGGAGCAGCGAACGGGAGAAACACCTGGATCCGCTCGATATCGTTAAAATTAAATATCCCAGTGCCGTAAACCCTCGGTGTCAAGTTCCACGAGAATCTATATACGCGCAAGGTGAAAACAACTGGCGTCGGTGTCAATTTAGCCGCCGTGTTATCGGCGCGCACGTGGTTTTCTTGTGTCTCGAGGGAACGCTACGTTTGCGCGAGGAGAGACATGACGCGAGGCAGTGCATTGGCTCTGTTTGCGCTTGTTAATCAGATCAATTGAATAACGTATTAATACGCCCGGGTCATCGCGAGGGGTTAATCGTAATGTCCACGCCGGACACGATGGACACCATTGACGAAGCGGAGCAGGCGTGGCGTGAGTATTAAAAAAAAAACATCACTCGGAGCGCGTTTAGAAAAGTACTTTCAACGAGGAAAAATAATCGTAGTAATAGCGACGTATTGCTATTTCAGTGGAGCGATATTTAAAATAAAAAAAATGATCGAACCGCTTAATTTTGACGAGCAGAAAAATTTTCTTCGAGCCTCGCTCTTGTCGCGTATTTTTCCGTTAGCTTCGTTTCGCGAAAACCCACACCGCTTTCGCCGACCTTGCGCGTTTCTTTTCCGAGGAAATCGTATTCAACGTTTCCGCGATCGCTACGTTTTAGAATTCACGTATACGCGCGCACGTTAATCTCCCGCACACTGATAATATTAGTGGGACGGGAAAAGATAAAGAAAACGAAGCAATAATATAATCCGTATCGCGTTCGCGTACATATGCATGTATAATTGGACGACCTGATTTTCCTCAGTTCGCACGCGCACGATCTTCGTTCCAGATTTCCGTAGCGCAATTTGAAGGTCAATTCCGTACCTTTGCCCCTAATACCTTTCTGATTCGCTTATCATCGGCTATAGTTAGAGGTTTTATTTAACGGAAGGAAACCATTGCGTAAACCGACGCCTCATGCGAAGATACGTTTTTCGCGTCGCAAATAGCGCGTCCGGGACTTCTGAATTCCCAGTTCTCGCATAGAACAAATATTCCCTTTTACCGAGAACGAACTGCGGTAATTCGTCCGACGATACGATATACCCGTTTATCGATACATTCTCCCGGGGAAAATATATTTGCGTCGCAATGCACTCCGATCGCGTTTAAGGGGAAAATTCCGCAAATTTGGCTCGGATCGCGCGGAGCATTTGCAATTCCCCGGGACTTTGCATTCCCAGTTTTACATACCGACCCAAGGATTCCCTTTTACAGACGAGATGCTGGAGTGCGAGACCGGCTCCCTCATAGGACGAGTCGCGGACCTGGAGAGGCAATCCTTGGCTCAAAGGGACGAGATAGTTTGTCTTCGCGCTACTCTCGCGGACGCGCTACGGCGAATCGGCCAGCTAGAGAGGCGCGATAAGAGGGAGGATGAGAGAAGCGAGAGGAGAAACGACAGGATGGTGTCCTCGCCCCTGAGGAACGGACACGTTCCGCTTAGAAGTGAGTACGGGAGGATCGGCCGATCCTCCGAGAGAGTTATTTCAAGGCCGAAATTATACTCCGATCGCGAGTCACGGCTTATCTCGGGAGTAGACGACGTTTTGGCGAATTTACGCTTCTAACGAACGCTCGAGTAAAATATAATTCAACCGTTTGTTTTAGAAATCCCCTAAGTGCGCTTCTTCGCTTTTCGAGATGATTAATAAGAAAAAAATGTTTTGCGACACTAAAACGGTTTCTTTAAACACCAAAAAATTAAAAAAAGGCTGGACCACTCATTCTTTTAGATACCAGTGTCGTTTTAGCTCAATCACTTATCGCGTAGGGGGAAAAAACGAAAGAAACCCAAAGAAGTTGACGTTATTTTTTTGGCGTTTAGGGGGTTTCTAAAAGCACCATCGAATATCGGATTTCTCATAAAAAAAAAACAGTCCTGCCAAACATCCGCGATATCGCGTGTCCGAATCGCGATCTAGAAAGCGTGGAAGAAACTGTTTCGCGTTTCGTTCGATCGCTACTCAAATTGCCATATCGATTTTCATCCGATTCGCCGGCAGCGATTAATTTGGTTTGCGTAGTCGAAAGAGGGACATGCAGAAATCCCTCGCCTCGCGCGGTGGGGGGGAGGGGGGAACGATAATCTCGTTGCATCGCGGAATTCCAAAGTTTCGTGGCAATCGTTACGAAAGCCGTCGTTGGCACGCCGGGAATCGAAGATACGAGGAAACCTCACGAGGTTGAACCCATTTGAAACAAAGTTCATCGGCTATACCTGTTAGCACGCGACGGGTTTAGGGTCACGTTCCGTTCCTAAAGGGCAGGGGTGCGCAACCGAACCCCTCGCCTGCTAGGATGAATTCATTTGAATTAATCGCATGCTTTGCCAATGTCTGCCCTTTAGGGGCCTATTTCGCCGACGCTCAATTTCGCGATTAACACCGTCGACGAGGCGTTAAACTACGGAGAAGCTTCCACGCCGCGAGAACGTGGAATACGTTGAAATTGAGGAATTCTCCGGGCAAAGGGCCCATACGCCAAATGACGGTTTTTGAGAAAAAGGCAAATGAAAGTTTTCAATACTTTTATTGTGCAATATTTTGACTTTAAATATCTTTCACGAATGTAGTAACACCAAAGTATTGTATTCTTGGATTTATGCGACACATAGATTTTTCCAGATTATTCACTTAAGAATATACGAGCACTTCATGTTTCCTTCTTTCAAAGAACAAAGTTTTCTTAATCAGCGGAACGAACTCAATTTTTGTTTTTCATATAATAAAATTTTAATAAGCGTATAAAAACATTTATTTCCGAAAATTAACGACACAGAGTCATGTAAAAAAAGTAAAAATACAATATCGCAATAAGACAGTCATACAATAAAAAAGAAACAAATAAATATAAAATCTTTATAAATAAAATATTACCATAGATACATTACATTACGGCGGTTGATTTAAAATAATCTCCGGAAGAAGGGCCTATCCACCGATGGGCCCTTTGCCAGTAGAATGCCTCAATTTGTCTCACACCGTTTCCCAAGGGACCGATGCTGCCCCGATTAAACATTTATCGTTTCTTTTTGTTAACTCCTGTGTGTATCGTGTGTTCAGGTAATCAAAATTCGGTGCCTCAGAAAGACTTGCGCGCACGTCAGACCGGAACTTCTTGCCTGAGGAATTCATCTTCTTCGGGATCGTCGCAGGACGTCCGGGACTCGGTTACCAGTCCACGAAGGCCGGTTAGTTACACGCATCCGTCGCAACTGCCTCAAAGGTATCGTTTATTTTAAACAAAATATTCCGCCCGCGTGGAGATAGTTACGCCGCGTTTATGATCCGGACGGATTGGAAATGCATATTGTTTCCGGTTAGGATTAGCGCTAACAACGATGTTAAATTGGGGTTTCAGAAGATCGGTTCATTATCAGTCGACCGGTTCGTTACACTCGGACAGTCCCAGCAGTAGTAGCGTTTCGCCGGTGCCATCGCCGAGTCCTAGGGCCACACCACTGCCAGTAGCTAGGTATGTTTATTTATTTTTTTTTTAATGAACGCTTTGTTTGTTTCGTTAAACGAAAAGCCATAACGATTTGGGAGTAACCAACGTTACGAACGAAATCGAGAGACGAGGTCTTGTCTCGGGCCAAGTACATGCAAGTACGCGCGATTAGACCTCGTATCTTTTCAAGAAAGAACGAACGGCGATATACAAGGTGGTCAAACGCGTATTAGAAAATTAATTTGTTTTTTAATATTGTTGGTAACGAACAAAGTCTAATACCGTCAACTGTACCATAACTCTGTAACGTTATAGCTGTAATTTCGCCAGCGATGAGTTTCGATTTAAATAATTAAATAAAAATTCATTGCAATTCTCAATCGGGATATCGACTTTCTTTTATGAACGCTTCAGCTGCCGGAGAACTAACGTTCGAATTCGCAATTAATTTCCAACGAAGTAACGTTTCCGTCACGTAAGTACCGCGAATGCTTTTCTTTTTCTCGTTATGTAGCAATCCCCTTATTAAACAGATCACCGACCGCGAGATCAAACGGGCCACCTCAGAGCAGCTTGAGGAGAGCGAAGAGGTGGTCGTCGACGGGAGATTTTACGCATTCCCCGCAAAATCAGGGTAGCAATTCGCAGCTCGTTAGCGCCAGGTAAGCACGCAATTAATCTACCACGACGAGTGTTCGCACCTTCTGCCAGCTTTAGGAACTTTTATATTTCATTTTCCCACCGATCACTACGATCGAGCGTTTTCGTCGCACTTATCGCTTATCTCCTTTTGCGCGTCGAATGTGTTTATCGAGGGCCTCATCATTTTATAAAATCATTTTCTTTCTACGGGATTAGATTGCAGAAATCATTCTAGGCCCCCTCCGCCGCGCGAATTTTAAAAACCTCAAAGTAACCATCGTCGTCGGACCAACAGAGTCGCATGAAACGATGTTTAATGATCATCGACCGTGTCTTCCAGCTCAAATTCACTTCCTGAATTCACGGCTCATTAATCCTTCAAAGGGAGCCACGGTCTCGTACTCGCCACCCGTTAGAACTACCCCTTAAAGCCAACTCAAACGTGAGAACGCAAGGGGGCGGAAGGAAAGCGCGCAATCCCTCTCGCAAACGAGGGAGAAAGCGCAAATCCCATGGGAAAAGAAAAACACATTCGACGCTTCACGATCTTCCTCCTCTCTTTCCCTCTCTCTCTCTCTCTCTTTCTCTTTATCTATTGTTTTGTTCTCCTTCATTTTGCACCGCATGGTTTTTTCGTTTGCATTCTCGTTCATTATAGATTGTCAGCGTCCACCAAGTCCCTGTTCAACCTCTTCAAGCCCCCGGCCCTGAACAACGTGAAACACGGGTAAATAAAGAATATGTTTCTCTCTTTTCTTCCGTATTCTTTGGTTGAAACTTTTCACCCCTTATGCGAGCGTACCACGTGCACGATGGGCAGGTGCATACCGCACGTGTGCGACCGGCTTTAAGATGCACTTTTGTAACCACTTGCAGGTGAGTGGTTCCCGAGCTACGGGTGATTTCGCGTTTGATGCAATTTAGTAACGGGTTTTGGTCGGCACATGATCGATTTGAACGCCCGCGCAAACGATATTCAAATTCTCAGATATTAGGAAACCCGAATCACGGTGCTTGGAAACAAAAAAAAAATAATTTACCGAAAGACTCGATCCGAGTTACGACGCGATGATTGATATCGCTGACACCGATTAACGACAATCGATTAACCGCGTTGCGGCTAAATGCGTTAAACGAGGAACCCCCGTATTTTGGCAATGGTGAAAACGGCACGATACGTATTATCGCTGCATAGCGTGCCGTTAATTGCCATAATACGAGTTACCTTCGACCTTCGACCTTGCATGCAAATATCGTGCCGCGAAGGTACGCGAGATTCCTGGGTCTGGTGAACCCGCCGCCGCAAAACTGGAATCGAGAAAGGCGTACATGCATAATGCAATCGTGCGCGAGGCGTGAAACGAGTATTTTAATTTCAAATACCGAACGCTGTATTTGGAACGCGAGGTATAAAGTCGCATTCAAATCTTCGTTCGCGAAAGGAAACATTGCGTCGAGAGTCGGTGTATTCTTTTTACAATTATTCCAAGCGGATAGTGGCCACAAGACGTTCCGACGACGTTTAGAAATTCTCTCCTCTCACTTTTGCATTCGCTGGTATTCGCAGATGTTTTTAATTTTCACGAGAGACCTTTTCCCATTGACAAAGGGGAGATACGATACAATACCGCGCACGGACTGCAACGGGGAACAAAAGTGGGCGGTGTACGCGTAATAAAAAAAAAAAAAAAAAAAGAAGCACGCATAAAGTATCGTTTGCGCTAGATTCGCGTACGATAGCGAACGGAATAATTTTTCGCGTCGAAACGTGCCATCGTCGGAGGCAACAGGTAGACGAAAGGTAAAACCCCCACGTGGGTAACGGCTCATTTAACGCCGCGGCGCGAAGTGCGCCATTGCGTTACCGAAGAAAGTGAATCGCGATTCCTGCTGTTACACGCCAAGTATAGCTGCCAGGGTTTCCTGGTACAGGTAGATACGAGATTACGAGCGGATCTAAAGGTGTGGAGGTAGAAAAAAAAGAGCGCCGAGAAAAAAGAAAGTTCTTTATCATCGTCCGGCGATCTGTTTTCGGCGCCGAGAGGCGCGATTCACGCTCCCCGATAACGATACTTTTACGTGTCGTTGCGCGCGAGGGATTTTTATAACGGTCACCGCTTCGTTCGTTCCTATCGGCGATGGAGTAAAAGTACGAGCGGATCGGGCGTAATGATTGAGTAAGAAATAATTAAGACGTCGATCGGCGAGATCATTTTCGTGATCACTTTCGGCCCGAAGCCCTGTCGTCCGGGGGTTTAAAAAAATCGCAACGGGACCCCGTTTCCACCTCGAATCGCACGAAAATACTCGCGAAACTGTATCGTTACGCAAAAACGAGCGACGCGCACTCGACGTCTCAATGCTTCGCGGCCAATTAAATTAAGTAAACGCTATGCCGAATTGCGAGAGAGAGAGAGAGTGAGAGAGAAAATCGTTTATCGGTCCGCTTTACGGAATGACCATTTTCGGTAAGGGCTTTTTTTCGCGTTACTCGTAAAAACCGTGCCACGAACAACTTGGCAGGCCTTCGTCGCATCCAAGGGAACGAGGAGTCGCAGGCGCAAAGGCAAAAAGGAACGTAAAACGTGACGTAACGCGTTGCAACGCGCAACACAGACTATATGCTCCGGCGAGTAATAAAGCCGCGCTCGTATTCGCGTGAGTCACTCTCCGTCGGTTTCGAGACCACGTCGTCACGGAAAGTTCTGTAATTCCGATCGGTTAGCCACGGTTTACCATAGAATCGGTAGGTGTACCGTGTATCGCGAAAGTAACGCGAATCGTGATAAGGAGCTTGCGATCGTTGCGACTAGACAGTTACGAGTGTGTTAGGTTAATCGTAGGAGTATCGAACGGTGCACGCTCGAAAGTACTCCGAATTCGCGATATATCGAGCAACGCGATATTTTTCGCGGGTTACCCTATTTTCACTGACGAATCACTTGACCGAGAATGTTTTCATCGACACCATTTCGCTGACGTTGACTTTGACCGACAGTATTGATTCACCGACAGATTAGAATCACTGTGAACCATTTTCCCGACATTGTTTTTGCCGACACTATTATTTCACCGACATAGACTGCGCAGAAACACCGAGGATTTGCAATGTTTCGACAAATTATTAATGAACTTACTGTCATTGTACGGCCTGCTTTACTCGCTTTCTTTCCATATTCATAAATTGTAATATCAGTTATACCGTTTAATACAATAAATGTATAATATAATAAAAACAATGTCGTGGAAATGATCGTCGGTGAATCAATACTGTCGCTCAAACTCAGCGTTGATGAAATCGTGTCGATGAAAACATTGTCGGTTAAGTGTTTTGTCGGTGAAACCAACGTAACCCATTTATCGTATCAACGTAACGTAATCTCGCGGGCACATCCTTGCCACGTTACGCGAGTGACGGGAACAATATCCGATACCACGAAAACAACGATCCTCCAAGGACCAAGGGAAAACTTCTGAACGAAGATCTGTCTTACTTGCAGCACCAGAGACATGCAGTACAACGAAGAGGACAGTACCGTACGCATGTACTTGCGGGGACGCCCGGTCGTCCTTTACATCCCGACGACCTTAATGGACTCTTACGATCTGCACAAAGTCAATACGCCGCCCCATTCGAAACTGAAACTGGATTGGGTTTACGGATACCGAGGCAGGGACTGTAGGAGCAATCTCCATCTACTGCCAACCGGCGAGATTGTCTACTTTGTCGCGGCCGTGGTAGTTCTGTACAACGTGGAGGAGCACAGCCAGAGGCATTACCTGGGTCACACGGATGACATTAAATGGTGGGTTTCCGGCGAAATCGCGATTCGTAATTGCCGCCCGAATCGGGAATACTCCGATGATTCTCTTTATAGCAAATAATTGCAAAGTCGTCGGAGCGGAGCGGGAAATGATTCGCGATCGAGCGATTGAAATACGTCCTGGTAAATTGATTTTTGTTTTATGTCCATCTGTTTTCAGCATAGCCATTCATCCGAACAAGTTGGTGGTGGCTACCGGCCAAGTTTGCGGTACCGACAGACGGGACGCGATGGTAAGAACGATAGAAACATTTGTCGAGATAATCGACGAGAATAAATTGACTTCGAATACGCTTAATGGAACGCAATTGTTTTGAAATGTTATTAGCCGCATATCAGGATATGGAACTCCGTCAGTTTAACGACGCTCAGCGTAATCGGTAACGGGGAGTTCGACGGATCGATTTGCTGTCTCTCGTTCTCCAAGGCGGACGGCGGTAATTATCTGTGCGCGATAGACGAGACTTCCGATCACAATATATCGATCTGGGATTGGCAAAAGGGCGAAAGGGGCACCAAACTCACCGAGACTAAGGTAACGCTTTTTTAAGATTTCACACAAAACTATCTGTCCTGTCGAGAGAAATAACACTTCCCACGTTCTTCGGGTGTAATTCGAGAAATTAATCGCAAGGCTCCCTAATTCCCGTCTGGGAAGCCGGAAGAAAGTTATTTAATGCACGACGATTGTCAATGGCAGTGTTCCGTCGACACGGTGGTGTGCGCGGAATGGCATCCGCTGGAACGGAACCAGATCGTGTCCTGCGGAAAGGGACACGTGTCCTTTTGGTCCCTAGACAACGGCGGTATGTTGTACAAACGCATGGGGGTCTTCGAGAGCAGAGAGAAGCCGCGTTACGTCACTTGCGTTGCTTTCAATCAAAACGGAGACGTCCTTACGGGCGACAGTAATGGAAATATCATCGTCTGGGGCAGAGGTAATTATCGCTTTCGATGTCTAGCTAAATGTTCCTACGATATTTTGTAACAATGAGAAAACATCTTTTCCAACAGGTACGAATACGATCTCGAGGCTTGTGAGGAACGTTCACGAAGGATCCATATTCTCGATATGCGTTTTAAAAGATGGCTTCATCGTTACCGGGGGTGGCAAGGATGGCAGAATATTGTACTTTGACGATTCTTTGGATCTCACGGGAGAGGAAGCGCAGGTGCGGTGTTATTTCTGCTTTTCGTTAATTTTTTTTTAAACTCAGAATGGGTGACTGATTTGTTTTATGTACGAGGAAGAACTTTATTCGAATATTAAGGGGAATACGGAATCCCCTGAGACGTTTTTAAACGGGCTTTGTGTCCGCGCTATGTCTGAGAGAGAGAGAGAGAGAGAGAGAGAGAAGCGGAGAATTCCGTGAGAAAAATCGAGAGAATTTGGCCAAATCATTAAATTAGAACTTTTAGCTAAACAAGACAACGTTCTATGATGTACAAGGTGTCAATCGAAAGGAAAAGTTCAATGAATCCGGGAACTGTCCGGATTCGACCGACTAAAGTCGAGGATTGAAGAAATAGCTCAATATTGTGCGACGGCCACTTAATTGTGACCATCATGAAATCTCGTCGTGATCGAAACTGACAGGTTCAAGTCTGCAGTGAAATTGTATTATTATACAGCGATTGATCTCTGGATTGACGACCGTCCCCAGAATTTTTGGACTTTTATCTTTCGTTTAAGACTTTGCGCAGAGCGAGATGTTGTTTCATTTAGATAAAAGTTCGAATCCAGGAAACGCTTATTTTTCAACATTCTCCTCGCTTCTGACATCATAGACGTAATGCCGGTTAAGAACATTAGGCACATTGTATTTCCCTTAAGGAGTCATATATGGTCTGTTTCTGGGTTTCAAAAAATCGATTTTTGCACAAATTTAAAAACCTATATCTTTTAGAAATATTTGAAGCTCATTACGAATCTCGTATCTAAAATATTAAGTCGTTGGAAGAACATGCAGCAACGCTGATATACCCAACGACCTGAGTAGGACGGGGGTGGGACAAAAAAAAGTAACTAAAATATTAACGAAGTTGTACCTATTTGAACGAATCTAGCCAAACTGTTCAGCAATGGCACTTGTCGAACTAACGTGTTTTTCTGAAAACGCTGCTTCTCAGGGTGTTGGGCGTGATAACTGCCAAACGTCCGATCAACTACACTTTTGACATGCACATTCCTAATTAGATTTTATAGTGATCAACGAGGGCTTCTTTCGATAACCCTGATAATTCCGTTCCACAGATCGAGGACCATTTCGGTGGAATTCGCACCCTCGCCGAGGGCAGAGGTTCTCAATTATTAATCGGGACGACGAGAAATTGCATTCTGGTCGGCGACGTGGGAATGGGATTTAATCCAGCGATGCTGGGACACGCGGAAGAGGTTTGGGGGTTGGCAGCTCATCCTACCTTACCACAATTCGCGACAGCCGGTCACGACAGATTATTGCAAATGTGGGACAGTCTTAGCCACACCGTCGTTTGGAGCAAAGACATAGGGGTAGGTGACAAAATATCAAGATATTAATAACGATACATCGTTTGATGGGTTACACCACTTTGACGCCTTAAAGTTTAAGGCTTCTTTACGAATTTTTATTGAAGAAATAAAAAGTTTTTATGAAAATGTAAAGACACTATTTTATTGTGTACACATTAAAGTAGAAAATTATTATTATAGACTCGAATGTCATTATTAGCAGTAAAAAGCAGAAAAACAATTAGAAAAATTCGTTTTCGTTTAAAATTTAAACTTTAAACTGCCATACGAGAACGTTAGCACGCTGATCTCCTTTTTAGCTCTATAGCTCGACAATTGCTCTTTCACTTTCGATATAATTTTATAATCAATGGAACATCATTTTCATATGTACAAAGAAGTACTTTAAGCAAAAAAATATGATTTTTTAAAAAAGTCAAAGTGGTGTAACCCCTTAAATCGTGATTTTCTTTTATACAGGAACAGGCGCAAAGCATTGGCTTCTCGCCAGACGGTAACGTGATGGTCGTAGGATGCACCACTGGAAAATGGTTGGCGATCGACAGTGAGACGCGGGAATTGTATACTCATCATACCGATGGATCGGAACCTATTCAGGTATAATTGATTCGTCTTTGAACTCGCATTCTCGATAGCGACGATTGATTAACGATGAATCGACGTTGAATTTTCAGGTCGTCCAGTTTTCACCGGACGGCACGCTATTGGCGCTTGGCTCGAGAGATAATTATATTTATATCTATCAAGTGAACGAAGACGCGACCAAGTATAGTCGAGTCGGAAGGTGTATGGTAAGCTTGTCATAATTTATTCCAAATTTCAATTTTTCGTCCACGCGCGCGTTGGACTTTGCGTGCCCGAACGCGGTGATCGACAATTTTGCTTCCGTGTACATAAAACGTCGTTTGCACGCGAGAATTCTGAGTCATCGTCAACGCGTACTCGTTCGTTCGTATTTGCGTTTTACGAAATTTCACGGCGAAATTAATGGGCTTCTTTTGGCTAATTATAAATGAAAGTTCGACGAACAATATGCGTAAGATACTTAAGACAATTTTTTTTTCCTTCACTTCTAGCCAAAGCGGATGCGAAGGCGCGACGTAAGATACGTGTCCCGAGCGCATGAAAAGAAAACTTGAAAAATGACTTAGAGAAATATAACCCAAACGCGCGGAGCACAAAAAAGAAACAACGAGCAAAGTTCAGCTAATTATATCGTCACACTCATTCCGTTTCAATCTTTATAACGCGTCAAACTTTCATTCGTCTCGAATTGAAAATTTGACCAATACTTGCACGGATGCCGATAGTCCCGCGCGAAGGATTTTGATTTCAAAATCTCTTCGCTCTTGCACGCACGGTAGCTTTTATTTGCACATAATGTTGACACTGCCGCCATAGTAAAAAAAAAAAACTACGAGAATCTTGAAACGATCTGCCCGCGGCAAAAAAAAACCTCGAAGGCAAATTTGTTCGCGAAAGGATGTTTGTTCGAAAGAAACGTGTGCCGAGGAATGCAGAATTTTTTTTGTTTATCACGGATATCCGTTCATTTCAGGGACATTCCAGTTTTATCACTCACCTGGATTGGTCAACCGACGGGCAATATTTGCGTAGCAATAGCGGGGATTACGAGCTGCTTTATTGTAAGCGTGACACGTGTTGAAACAAAATTTTTATGTCCCTCGTATTTTCTCGTAAATTGAAAGTAATGTCAACGATACTTCGTTTTACAAATTTTACAGGGAATCCAGGTCTGTGCCGGCAAATACCGCAACCCTCGATACTCAGAGACATGGAGTGGGCGAGTCATACGTGCGTGATATCTTTCGACACGATTGGAATATGGCCGGAAGGTGCTGACGGTACCGATGTAAACAATTGCACCAGAAGCAGCGATTCCAAGCTTATAGCAACCGGTGATGATTTTGGAAAAGTCAAGTTATTCTCTTATCCAGCGTGTCAACCAAAGGTAATTCGCCGAAATTAATCTTTTCATTACTACACATTCATTAGATTCAGTTTACCTTGCATTCAATTTGAACGAGACGAACGATAATTAACATAAGTTTATTATTTCAGTCTTTGTGTCACACATACGGTGGACATTCGAGTCACGTTACGAATGTTTCGTTCCTTCAAGACGACACTCGATTAATTTCCACCGGCGGAGCAGACACCAGTGTTTTAGAGTGGACCGTAAATTGTTAAACGATCGATCGTGGTCGATTAAGTTTACGCTGGACTGACTCTCTTTCTCTCGAAGCATGTTGTAGAGACAAGTGGCCGAGTCAAATCAAAATAAACGATCGAAGAATCGAGAAACGTGATTTTCAAAGGCGACGGCAAAAGATTATTTTTGCTCGTTTTGGTTTAAGTGAGAATCCAGCGTGGATATCGTTCGCTACTTAACCGGCGGTTGGAAATAAATGTTACGGCAGAGTCGAGAGATAGGAGACAATCGAGATTGACGGGAAAGATCATTAAGAATTACGTTGCCACGGAAGAAAGAAATATTGTTTTACGCACGAACGTAAATGACAAGATTGTTTTCAAAGTGTTCTACGCGAACGAGTGACCGACGAGAAAGTAAAATCGTCGACAGACTTGTCCTCTTAATACGGCTTTATGTTAATTACGAAAATTTCGAGGATCTCGAAATGACGCGGATTCTTCGATCATAAAAAGATCATACAACAAATCAATTGCGAACCAAGAGAACACCAAGTATAAGCAAAAAAAAAGTATGAACCGAATTTCCTTTTGCTTTCCTTGTAAGTGTCCTTCGCAAACAACTCGTTTGAACGCAAGCAGACGCGCCATGGAAACGAAGCAGAACTATGATAGTAATTTTAATTGAACATTAGAACCGTAATGTTAATTAATTACGTACAACTCGACGTATAGACTACTTAACGTTTCATTAATACCGTAGTGGCGGGATTGCAAATTTTAAGGAACAACGTCAAAGACTTTCTTACCCCGCTCGGTAAACGATGTAAACACGAAGTTTCGCTATTTAGTTATAATAATATAACAAAGTGTCTTTTGCATATTCTATGTCTACCGAATCTTCACGAGTATTTTTCGATTATCCGAGCTTCGAACAAACTCTTCGTAAATCTGTGAGCGTGAGCGTTTCTCGCATAATAATCACCGACGACACGGCACCAGCGCGATTCTCTTGCGTGAAAAAGAAAGATTTAACGTTGCACGGCCTTAGAAAGGCTTTCGCTTTGTTAACGGAAACCGACGAAATTAGATTTCGCAGGTGTGGACTGATCGTAACAGAGATAGTAATTAATTAGTTACAGTTTCTCGTAAGCTGTTCCCTACTTTGATTTAAAAGAATTCTTGATCGTGGGTTTCCCTTTAATGTGCTCGTTGTAACTTTTTCGTGATAATCCGTAGACGTGTTCCGTATTACTGTTACGTAATATAATATACATCAGAGTTAAGCACTGTTCACACGAATGTTCGTTTAAATAATAATTCGAATAAATCGAACAAATTTGTAAGTTCTTTTTTTTCAGTGCGAATGCGATTTGCTTCTCGCGATTTTCCGTTTTCTCTTTCAAATCAATTTTGATTTGCCTCGAATTACATCATTATTTTAATTTACATACAAGAGTTCTAGTTTGGTCGAACGATTAATCGATCTCAACTACGAATTATTATTTAAACTAGACATCGATTATCGCCCGAGAATGAAATCTCGTTCGACTCCGATACACACTCGTGCGCATCCATGTATGTATCCTTCGATTTGAATATTTTGAAAATAACGCGCGACTACCAAAAATCCTCAAAAAAGAACCTCGTAGCCGCGTGTTAAAAAAACGAAGTGTCTCGCCGGGAAACGAAGAAACTCGGAGGCACGTGGAATGCGATCAAAAAATAAATTTTTGCATGAAAGTAAGATTAAAGTGGTAATGGTTCCTCGATGAAATCCGAGTTTTTTTTTTTTGGAAAAAAAAGGAAATGACTCCGTACCGTAATCTGCCGTCCAATAGGAAGTACGTAGCGTAATATGCAAATCGACGGGTATGCTTGTAAAACTCGGATCCACCGATTTTGATTAATCGTTAAACGAAAGTTATTTTTTAGAAATACTCTTACATCATCATTTTTTGCTATGACGATAGCGAGGCCTTTGTCCGAAACGATTTTTTGTTTTATAAATACAAACAAACTCTGGTCTTTTTTATTTGAAACGTATAATCTATTACGATTTCGGTAAACGTTAATTATAACAGGAAAGTAGGGTGTACAAGATACTTTTTTGACACATCTTATATTTAATACTTTAAACGATAAAGAAACTATTCGATTCCTCCAACTTGTTTGAAGAATTCAACGATGTTTTGAAATTTAATATTTCCAATTCAGTGGCATAGATCGTAAAGATCTATCGACTTTCATATTTTGAAATACTTGCAGTTTCTCGGGAATATTGCAAGATCTCTCGTGTTCTTGAAATCCTTGAATATTCAAATCCGTTTCGAATACCTTCGAAGTACTCGCGCGTGTCTAATAAATTCTATTAAAGAGATTCGCTTCAAAGTAGCGACCGCAGCGATTAAAACTGAATTGATTGATTTGAGATACAGCTCCCTCTTTAATGCGTCGTATTTACTTCATTTGTATCGGCCGGTCGAAAGTACTCCACAGCGATCAACGGATTCACGATAATTAAAAGTCGATGTCGTGGTCGTAAATATCGAAGAAAAATAATTCATATTCAACAACGCAAAGTGTCTATGAAACTTTCAAAAGTGGACATCGAACATATATCTCTCGACTAACTTGACAAAATGTTCCTCGAAAATTAAAGGCAGATAATTCGGTAGAACACTTTTCAGAAAGAAAGCAAGTACTGTAGTTTGAGAATTATTGTCACGTGACAAGTAACGAGTTGGAAAAATCAAGATGGGGGAATTAAAGAGAAATCGTTGTAAGAAAGTGTCGGCGAAAGATTTACTGGACCGATTTAAACGAGTCAGTTGTACATTTAAATGCGAAACGCAAAAATGATTCCGAATTTATGGATTAAACGGGTAAGCGTTAATACGGTAAAACTATATTAACGACGTGCCGATTTAACGTCTCTCCCCCCTCGCGTTTCGCGTAATTATCTTTTTTTTTCTCCATTTGGTACGAACTGTGTTTACCAAAGTCTAATGAAGCAAGATAATCAGTTTATTTTCACTCATCGTCATCGTGTAAGATATATACATAAATCTATATATTTTATTTATGTCACGCCGACGAATGTCTACGCATACATGTAACTTTAATGTTTAATAAATCGTCTTCACGACCATGTTTTGTTGGGCAGCATTCTCCTCGTTTTACGGCACATTAATTCCTCGCGGTAAGCAGAGAAATAATTTTGCAAAGGACGTCGCGAAGTTACGCTTGCCGCTCTATGAACAATTTCCAACAAAAAAAGAAAAAATACGCAATTGTCAACAATATTTTTACCGCTGTCCCGGGGTACAAACCTCGACGGGTGGAAATGAAAATTAACGAATTCGAGTGTTGCGCGTCGAAAAGAAACGGCCGTCACGTCTCGTGCGTAATCCGCGTTAGAAAAAGTGGTACCGAAAACTCGCTTCAAATCGAAAGCGGGTGAAAGTGGCGTTTACCGGCGATTCATTAAATTCAAGGTCGCGGCGAGGGACCAAAGAAATGCGACAAAAAAGGTCAAGGTTGTGTGGGAATGAAAGCGTATCCCAGATCACGTATCAAATTTTCTAGCTCAATCGCGTCTCGCCGAAGAAGACGCCTCAGGCGTGCTCTTCTCGCGTTGATCGATGCAACGTCTCCTTCGTCGTCGTCGTCGTCGTCGTCGTCGTCTTCGGCCCTGAGACTCGTAATTCCCTTTCTCAAATATTGTTGGTTTTTGCAGTGACATTCCAAGCGGATACCCGTGTCGTTTCGATCCGCTGCTTTACGGCTGTGAACGCGATCGAACGAGAATCCGCGTGATCGTTGAAATGATCGCTGTTATAATTACGATAGCGGGAATAGTTCTTAATTTGAGGTATCTACCGTCGCGATTACATCACCGATTAAGATTACCGTCACGTACGAGGCGATCGTTATAATTCAGTGCCGATTGTCAATAGCGCGAATGGCCGGCACGCCTAAGCTAAAAACTACCAACGTTTCGACATCGAGGATTTAACCGGATTTAATGTTAAGATACTTGGATTTTTTATTTGGCAGACGGATTTGCATCTCTTCCCGTTCAATTAAGTTCGTCGTCGAGACGTTGGTTTAACCTTTAAACAAATTTACAGCAGATCTTGCCTGCCAATAAATTTAATCATTCGTATATCTTACTTATCCGGTAAGGCGGCCAGTTGTTTTGTCACGTCGGACTCACCGGGTTTCGACATCTTGCTCGATAACGGCAACCAAAGTTTCCGACGATCCTGTCGTCGGAATAGAATATTTCCGTGCCGAGATAAAGATTGCCCGGAGCGAGGCAAGTCGATACGGAAAATCGATGATCGAAGAACTGCAGTGAACATAGGCGGAGTTAATTCGTGCCAATTGAAAGGGGTCGAAGAAATCTCAAATCGCATATTGCTGTCTCGCCAAGCAGTTAAGGTCCTCTAACCACTTACCATTAGTCGTTCGATCGATTGACTCATCGATCATAGTTAATTGTCCACGACGTCCGTAACGCCGCGTCGTACCGATACAATCGTTTCATGCGTCGAGTCAATAATTTTCTTCCGTGACCCGCGAAAGAGGAAAACGCTTTCCGTGCGAGCCTGGGCTCGGCTAATCGGAAGGAAAAGTGGCTGTTTCCCACGACGAAGGACCGATCGCGAGGGAGCTTTAAACCAACTCCGCGGTCCCGCTTCGCGAACGCGAGCGTTTCACGTGCGTGACGGTGCGTGCACGTGCACCCACGTACAGGTGCGGTCAAAAAGGATGTTTCGTTCCTCTTCGACGGGAAGCTTCCTCGATAACGACGTTTGGAGCGCATCGTTATGGAAACCGGTTAATCCAAACGTTACTAAAGTTCAGAAATCGAAAGGATTTTAATTAGCTTCTCGTTACATCGTTGTCATCGTCCTTTCTGTTTTCCGTTCCATTTTGCGAGACTCGAAATTCTCCATAAAACGACACGCTACATCGTTGCATCGTTACAACCACGAGGCGAAAGGAATCGGCATCAAACGGGAGACCATTACTACCGGTGCATATTTTTTGTGCGTCGCCGTGTATCGGAGTACGCGCATGCGTCCGCGCGAGTAGAGTCGCATCGAGTGACACGGACCTCGCGAGCAATCTACCCAGGGAAAGTGCTGTCCTACTTGTTCGCTGGGCACCACCACCATCGTCCATTAACAACCGACTACCATTATTTCATTCTTACCAATACCACGCGCCGCGATTGGAATTATTATCGCATTTTTTTTTTTGTTGCCCTGCCCCCTCGAGTTACGAGTGCGGTTATTGTTGTTCTCAACGTGACTTCCGTTTAGCGACTGCTCTTACTTCTCGCGCGCGATTCTATTAATATCGCCGCGATCGATACCAGGATTATCGAATGGTTCCGACGCGACGGTCATTGTTTTCCGTTAAACGCGTTCGATGTTTTCTTTTCTGCCACTTCGTATTCGACGCAGCGAGCGTGGTGCGTACACCTCTCGTATTACTTTTGCGTCCGCACAATCAAAGATCCACGCGTAAGCGTTTTATTCGCGCCATTTACCTACGGTATATAAAACATAAATGCGACAAGTTTTTCGATCTCGCAATGGCGAGAGATATTGGTACACGTAATAGCGTTGCCATTACTGGCCACGTCATCGTTACTACTAATAGTACAAATACTATGCCAACGGGTTCACCTATGCGAGCCGTTCGTCTTTATGTAATCGCGCGTGTCGCAAGACTTCATGAATGAATCGGTCTTCGTGCATCGGGTCTCGTCCTCGAAGACGATCGACCATCCGTAAAGGCTGTCCCGGCGCGAAGAAAGTTACGTCAGGGACGTTTCGGAATAAAATGAGTCCTGAGCCCGCCAGATTTATCGTCGGCGTTGCCCCCCCCCCCCCCCCGGGGAGTTTATTTTGGAAAATACCCAAAGGATATATCCGCGGGATAACTAAGGAAGGAGCGATAAGTATCGTAGCCTCGCGGTCGACGTATGTACGGCGAGTATAAAGAAGTAAGCCAGAAATGAAAACTTACGAGGAGGGGACACCTTTGACGAAGTAGGCTCGAGGATCCAATTAAAGGATACGCACTCTCGCCGAACGGTGAAGTATAAATCTTCCAAGGGCTGGCAACCACCCGTGAACGGTAGCAGGCAACGCCCTTAAAGGAGAATCGAAAAAGAGCCCAATGGCGAGAGGGAGGGAGGACGGAGGGGGGGGGGAGGGGGGGGCGACAGGGGAGAAGGGTGAAACGCCGATGAAACGACCGAGAGCATGGCGGAGGAGAGTCGAGGGGGATAAAAATGGAGGAAAAAGAAGAGGGACACTCTTGGCTTCAAATCAAGGACCAGACGAACCGGTCTACCCCTCCGCGAGAGATGCGTCTAATTTCCCCTCCCCCCACCCACCCCCCCCCCCCTTCTTTTTGCCCTCTTCCTTTTTCTTTCTTCGCCGGTGCACCACTCCCTCTGCCCTCCCCGTGTCTATCTTTCATCCCCCCCCTATTCGTCCCGCCGCGATACTCGCAGGTGTCCGATCGTGGGCTGCCCAAAAAAAAAATTTCGAATACCAGTTCCCATTTCGATCCCCCGCCTTTTCGCGGGGTTGATTTTTCTTTCGAGTTTTTGCGAGATGTCGGGCGAGCACGAGGGGGATGATTTTTTCGATCGATTTTGGGAAGAGACCACTGGCTCTTATATATTAATTTCAATCCAACGTGCGTCTAAACTTCGAATAAATAATATCAATATGAAATTCCATGTAAATTCGGGGAATCATTCTCGAAATGACACCAGTCCTATTCCTAAAATATCCACGAGACGATTCAACCTGTCTCGAGAAAAGTTCAAGGTGACCCGTCGTTCTTCAGGATCGGCGACCCTCGGCGGAGTAGTCGCTCAGGATTCGTTTAGAAAACGTTCGGTAGGAGGAAATCACACGAGTACACGAGGAATACGACGAGAATACTTAAAGAGGTGCATTGCTGCACGCTGTCTCGATTCGAATGCAAAGCCGGATCGTAAAAGGCGCGGTGAATAGCGCTTAACATTTTCCCTACCAAGGATCAGAATTTTGTCCTGTTTCCGAAGCGACGATACGCGACGGAGTTCGTTAATGCCATTTCTATTCGTCCATCGTTTCGCCCTTTCCTTATTTTCGTCACGGTACGCGAGATCGGTGTGACTTAATTGTAAATATGAATCATCGAGAAAGGAAAGTTTGAAAACATAATTACGCCTCACGATTTTTCCACTCGCGTAATATTGTCTTTGTCAGGCGATTCGGTATAAAAATCCCGTTTTAAATACACCAACGACTTCTGAGTTTTCGGTTGGCTTAACACACTCGACCAATAGTGCTCCACCTTTGACAATCGGACGTGTCATACGAATGTTTATCGTAAACAACACGGAAGTGACTTCCGCTCGCATCGCGGCGCTTCCTTCCGGCTAGGATTATTGTTGTAACGGTCGCCTCGCAGGATTGCAATTTTTCCCAACAACGGTAACTTAAGCGTTACGTACTCGTATCGCGTGAACGCGTCAAGTGTCACGATCCGCAGTCAAAAATGAACTCCGTGCTATTATATCTTGTCGCAATTACAAATTACAATGACTCTTCGATTTACGCAAACTCATAGATACGTGGATTCTTAGAAGCTAATCAGAAAACCAATTCCGAACGATGATATTCGTTTTTCGATTTGCAGAACCGTCAGCTTTTATGTGAAAAAATTATTTCCGATAAATTGTTGTCTGTACAAACATAAACACTTCTTGTAATCAGATATATCAGAAATATAAATATATGTCTGTATACGTTATATCGTCACACACGGGGTCCCATAAATGTTGGTATGTCGTTAAAGATGGTATACCTGACGTAATTTCATGCAGGTTTTTCCTTATCGAAAATGAGGCAAACCCCCCCCCCCCCCCTGTTGCCGAGATATTAATGAAAAGCGAGAGCCAATCGGAGAACTCGCACGCACACACCCATACATTCAACTTACGTGGTTTTCAACTTGCGCGGACACGCTGGAACGAATTGATCGCGTAAATCGAGCGTCCGTATCTTCGCGTAACCAGACGCAAGTCAAACGCAGCGATGTCGTTACGCGCGCACGTAAAAATGCTTCCACACTTCCTGAAACTTGACCGTCGCGTCGCCTACGATTAAATTGCACCGACACGAAAGATCGCCCTTCTAATTTGTTAACGCGTTAACGGTCGAGGGTCTTTGATGGTTCCGCCGGGGCGATTTACACCAATTTAAAAGCCCGTATTTTTCGTAACACGCGACCTGGCCCCTCTGACGCAATCCAACGGGGGTGACGGAGGGGGCCGAAGAAGTAATTTACAAATCAGTTGCGAGCGGGGTGCGCCGCCCGCAACGCGCGGCTACATGCGGGTTCTAATAAAGCGAAGTTGAGGAACGAGGATCCTCGTTTTTCGATCATATCCGGTCGCGTGTCCCACATGTCGAAAATTATAGCCGTCACGAGGATCAAATAGTTTCTCGATATTCTCCCCGTGAAACTCCCACGGGAATCCTGGGACTGATTCCTGGTGGATGGGAAAGTTTCCCTTCCGCCATTGTCGACGTGAGTTTTGATTTCCTATAGACGCGCGGAGAGCTTTGTTAAAAACCAGTGACAAAGACGATATTAATCGTCTCGATTCGATGTAGGGTCATCGTCCGTGTCCACGAGTATCGGCGACAACGCCTTTGGAAACATCGATACGCCAGCGAAATTCATCGATCGGTGAAATTCCGCGGTAGCGAATTCTCGCTTCGCTCTCCGTCGAAAATGTCCGGCGAAACGAAACGAGAAATAAAGAAGGAGAAAAAAAAGACGAGGAGTTCGTGGATGGTGGAGGGCCGCGAGGGAAGAAGGTAAGAGTCGTAAAACGGGTTCTCCTGGGCCCCGGGGGTCCCTTCGTCTTCCTCTTTTTGGGCCGAGCCTTCGATCTTTTGCGTTAAACGCCGCAACGTTTTAACGACCGACAACTTCGCCGGTCAAAAATCCGCAACAGTTTCCGGTTTCGGGTCTTGCCAGGTGTGACCGCAACTTCTGCGGGATCCGTTGGCATTTTTTCAGCAAGCTTTGCGCGTTAGGAGGATCGATTAATCCGAAAGTCTTCGAAAATAATTTATGTATTTAACGGATTTGCGTTTTGAAGATTGTTAGTATAAACAATGGGGCCCGAGAGAAAACGAGTGAGCGGGAGACGTGGAATGGACAATAGAGGGGCGGGGAGGGGGGGGGGGGTATATATACCTGGTCGTGAGAGATGATTATCGCCGTGCGTCGGTTACGAAAGTCCTGGGATAAAAAGCGTAAACACATCTCCGTATCGTGTCCAATGATGCGCGAAGCCTCGAAAACTACATATGTATATGAATCTTTCCGCGAGGGCCCGTTGCTTCGCCCTAATTCTACTTTACGCCACCACGTGGCGTTGCTCGGCTGTTAGTTTCTGGTTTACTATAGAACAAATACGAAGATAAGTAATATGGACTTTTTTTCTTTCTTTCCTTTACTAATCCGTGGTGTTTTTAATCGCAGCTATTGAGAATCGGGACCAAAAAGAGGCCCACGTGAGGAAAATCGAACCTAAACCCCCACTTTCCTGATGGAACACGGGGCATGTAGGGAAATGTCGAACCGGCTAAAGTAAACCAACTAAAGGTTTGGAAGGTGCTGTGGGGACGCTATACTCTATACTCTCCAAAAACCCGAAAGGGATCAAAGGAGGGACAAAGACAAAAATGTTAGATTCTCGAAAGTTATTTGGATACGATAATCGATAAATCAGTATCAATTTGAATACGATTTCTTGTCAAACTCGGTCGTTTTATAGGGTCTGCGTTGCACTCCAAAACTTTCTCTGTTCCCTCACCTTCTTTCCTCTCGTTCCTTGCTGCTTCTGCATTGGTGCGGCCACTCAATTTTTTGGACTATTACACTAAATCGGAATTCTTATTTTAACTGCTTCTGCGTTGGTGCGGTCCCTCAATTTTTTCGACTATATTACACTAAATCGCAATTTTTATTTTAACTGTATCAGTGCCCGAGGAAACAGGATTGGCGCTCTTCTCGGAGAGAGTCGGTAGCTGGGAGATACGTGTTCGAATCGCGTTGTATATTTCTCATGCTATACCGCCGTTATAACTAGGCCCCGTGCACCGTCAATCATGATCGACGACGCGATTCGCGAACACACGAGCGCAATGATTGACAATCGAGATTGACCGTGTACCAGGCCCCTGTCAGACGTACGAAAAAGTGTACACGTACTTTCTTCGCTTTATAGTTCTCGTTTACATTTTTCTGAGTTCTCTACTTCTCTATCGTCTGCAACATTCTGCACTCTCAAACCGTACCGATTTACGTACAAAATTGATTTAAATATACGATAAACGCACGAGAATTAAGGACCGCCAATATGAACAAGGTAATTAATATTTAATACGTCCCAGCGTATCAGTTTTATTCTAGAAATTAGCAAACGCGTGTAAAGCCTTGACAAACGCATCATCGACGACACAAAGGTATGCAAATATACAAACAAATAACCGTAATCGTACAACGAAGCAGAAATTCCACTTTTGCAGCGTTCGCTTAATTCATTCGGATGTCGTTAAGTATTGTTTGTCGTGGAAACGCTTTATGCAATCTCACCTGCATTGTTTGACAGGTTTGCGGGTATATTAATATCTGCAAATATTGCGGAAAAGTTAAAATAAGGTACCACGTTTCCTTGACGCACTACCGGTTATGAATCTTACAATCTGACCGAACAACTTTGCATCGTTTTCTCTGGTAAATACAAAATTATTACAAACTTGAAGCCGCTCGGAAGCAAATCGTTGCACCAACACCGAAATATCACGATGACGTTACTTACCGATCCAAAATGTATAGTTAAATATTTCTCATTTACATGCCATTATCAAAATGAACAGGCGTCGTATACATTATCGGATAAAAAAAATAAAGGAATTAAGGAATTTACATTATCAGAGACACGTGCACACATGAGATCCCAGAATTAATTTCCTGAAAGCAGACTCACTTGCGAACCTCGACTCGCAAGAGTGATATTTTTTTCCCCACTGTCACTCTTTCTACCGAACGAAATCGCCAACGATGAGACGCTCCTCGCGAAACTGGTTCGCTTAATCAGATCTCGTTAATCATTATTTATTAATCGTCATTTGCTAATTCTTTTTAGGAGTTGGCTCGATAAGTATTTCGAGTTTACGGCGAGTCGACCGAGCCCAACGCTGCGTATCGTTCGAACGACAGACCCCGCGTCGCGAGACTACTGAATTTAACGAAATCGCGGTCGTAAAGAGTTGTTTACAATTACCTGTAACGCGTCGCGTAGCGCTGGTTATTTCTACTCGCTGCGTTTCATTCGAAACAAAGGGGGCGAGATAAAACGTTAAGAGCCGAGGGACAGATTTGCATGAATAAAATTGCATATTAAGTTTCTCTGCCAAGCGGCGATCCTGATATTTTTTTCTTTCCCACTGTCACTCGTCGAACAGAGCGAAATCGTTAACGATCGGCTGCCCCTCGCGGGACTGGTTGGTTTAATCGGATCTCGTTATTTATTTAGCGTTATCTACCGGTTGCATATCATTATGGTGGTGCGATCAGATACGCGACCGTACTCGCGTAAGTATGATTGAGTAAACAACCTTGCGTTTTAATAGGCGTTTCCAACCGTGTCGCGAGTACTCCAGTTCTCCTTGGATTCACTCGACGTTTCTTAACTTCCGGTTAATTTGATTCCGTCGAATTTCTAATGACTTCACTCTCCGCGATTTATCGCTCTCGTCTCTTTTTGCTCAGTCCCCGCGACCCTGTTGGTCGCGTTGTTTGCGCTTCGCTCGATGCGACGGATAATATTAATGAATCTACACGATTGCCTCGGGTTTATCAAACCGCTATCACCGTTGACCAATAATGGATCGCGAGTGGTGTAGCGTGAGAACGTTATTAGCGTGGAATTTAATTGGAAAATTGATTGGTTCCTTTCGGTTCGGCATCGATCGATCGCGATAGTGGGCGGTGGATTAAAGGAGGATTCATAGTCCCCGGTAATTAGCGTATTCCTCTTTCAGACTTCTGTCAATGCTCCGTTTAATCGTGCGACCGAATCGAGAATATTTCATTATCGTCGGTCTATTGTCTTAACCGTCGACCGCATTGCGAGCCACAGTTCATCGAAAATAACGTGTCGATTTAACGAATAAACGCGTCGATCGATGCCCACCTGAAATTTTTGATATCTCCGGCGTTTCCTCGCCATCGTGAGTACCTGCAATCTCAAAGAATTTTATAACGGCGACTTTTAATTATAGCTGAAATTGACGCGCGGTATTATTAATTTATCATCGGGCCGTTGCGCAACCGGAAAAAGTAACATCAGAATGTCAATATATTTTCTCCCGGTATTTATCGCGGCAAGGTGCGCGAGCACCAGGTCCTCGGCCTTTGACCCCCGCAGGCTTCGTCATGGAAAATCCGTCATGGCGCCCGCTTCTTTTCCAGGGAAGACCTCTTTGTAATGCACGATGGCGGAAAGCATACGCCGTGGTATTTCAATCGCGTCGACTGTGCATCATGACCAAGGCAATTGCGAATGCAACGACTTTCATTATTCCCCCCCTCGCTAGATTTGCGATATATCGACGATTCCCGGCAAACACAGCGAGGAATATTATCTCCGCGACGACGTGGGAAATTATAATTATCGTCGGCGGATTTTTCATACGGGACACGTAATTCCCGATGGCGGACAATTATTTTCTTCACGCCAAGGGAGAAAATTGTAATAATTGCAATTACAGTTACGAGCAAAAAGACACGCGCGGACCATCTCGGAACGATTCACGCAATTTGGTCAATGATTCATAAACACGAATTACGTCCCAGCTGAACGCAATTACATCCCTCTACGTTCTGTCTTTTTCCTTTTTTCTTTCTTTCTTTCTTTCTTTCTTTTTTCCGTCTAAATGACAAACTTTAAGCGAGCGGCGGGTGCGTCGCGCCGCTGCTTTTTCATCGGCGATTTCATGACTCTACTTAACGCAACGGTTGTCCGTGGTGGACTTTGTAAGTAGTCAGTTGTTACTCGGCAATTTTCAACAGCAGGCGCTTGTCATTAAACGTCAGCGTCACTCTTGGCCACTTAAGGCCATCACGCTTAAAGCGAATCGACCAATCGGAGGCCTTAAATATCATCGTGTCTATGCTCAGCGTGCACGGACGCTAATTCCCCTATAGACTTTGAATAAACACCCCGATATTCGATATTTAATTACACCCTTTGATTCGCATCGGGATTATATCAGATCGACGATAACGCGGTTGCGCGCGAGAGACGATCCTATCGGTTTGTATCTCGAGCGCGTCGCGACGTTGGTACTTTGAATAAACGTTCGACCGATCGTTACGAGAACCCGAACAAGAATCGGCGTAATTGTACGAATGGGTCAATCGTCCGTGTCGATTCGATTATACGATTACCAAAAAATTGTCGCTGCCAACGATCGTTCGTCGCGACGATTATTTGCCGTACGCTCATCGTGAATGGTTGAGCGTCGCTTTTCGGACGCCCGACGTAGTCATTCGCGAAGAATCGTAATTCCCTTATCATAGTTCGTCTACGGTTCGCGATATAACGACGTACACGGTGCCTTAAAATATGAAATGCAAATTTCGACCTGTAGTGCGCAAAGTTAATGCACGAGACCTCGTAAAAATAATTTCTAAAGTTTAACTTTTCAACTGTATGCAAACGGATTTGACGTTTCGACGGATACTTTAACGTAACCGGTGACAATAAAGGAATGGTGTCTTACGCGTGTCGAGTCGTTGACTTCTGAACTCATTGACTCTCCGATTCAAGATTTTATGCAGAAATAATGATGCAAAAGTGTGCACATTTTACAAGTTTGCACAATCGTACCACTTTAAATAATCGTGGCAAGTCCGTTTTTCTAGATACACCCTGTACATCCCGATACACGCAACGTTGAAACACACGCACACGCGTCAGAGTGTGTCCGTATATTATGTTGCGGTCGGCGATAAGAGGTACACGCAAGTATGAAAACAAATACCGCACGACGCAAATAAAACGAATGGGTTCGAGAATTTTTCACTCCAATTCGCGCTATTTTTCAACTTTAACGTAATTTGCGTGGAAAGATAAGCAAATGAAAAAAATATATATATAACAACTCGAGCGAGAATCGTCCACAACTCGAATGGTTTAACAAACGCATTAAAATGATTCTGCGCGAGTTGCAAAATTTCAAAACGTCTCGACGCAACCATTTTGTTCGAAAGACTATCCGCGAGTGTTAAATTACATTGTTACTCCATTAATACTGCCAAGTATAGAAATAACAGCAATAAAGATACGCTACTGTTTGCGGTGCCTCTCTTTTTCCGTGATAAGGACTCTTATCATAAGTGTTTACAGACACGTCGGATCTCGTACTATGAGAAATTTATTTAGAAATATATGTATCAATGACTGATTAGAACCGAGAATACCTCGTATTTATTTTCTCTGATAGGTTCCGGGAAAATATTATTTAAACGACGAACATCGTCATCGCGCTTCATACTAAAATCTACCATTGCTCTACAATTTTAATTGTCCGCAATTCCAAATCATTCTCGTAGGAGCATTAAGTTCTCGGCAATTAGAAAATTTGAAAAAAAAAAATTCGAATTGGAGTTTACGATGTGTTTACGAACGGTAGAGTGGGGAACTTGTTAAACTTTCACTCCAACCGTTCTCCCGCCAAACGATATCCCAATAAAGATAGTTGATAACAAAGAAGCCTGTAACGAGCGAGATAACTATTATCGCCACTCCCCCTTTTCAATTCATCGGTTATTTACATTAACCGAATGCGAGCCGACTACAAAACACGTAGTATTTGTATCGGCAATTAGATAAACATTAACGATACCGCGTGCGTTGTCAAAAACAGCGTTCACGAATTATTTTTATTTAACATTTATCATTCTACCTCGTTAATTTAGTACAGCTGACTGGTACGTAATGCCATTTAAGTAATGACCAATCGCTCTTAAACGATACGAAGGCATTTTTTTCTATACCGCTTATCATGGATTTTCGCGTTGTTTGTTTGTTAGGCGATCAATTTATAATTGATGGAGCGTTTCCATCTCGTACGCGAGATGCGAAACGAAATCTCCGATCGGAGTAAATTAATCTATAGAGGCAGTTCATTGATCCTGATAAACGCGAAAAGAGTGTTATTTGGGTTATTACAAGCGCGCCGCGTGTAACTTGTTTTTCTCTAAACCCAATCGACGGTTATCGACGACTATCGTGCGCATTTTCTTTTCCACCTAGCCAGGAACGAAAGCGAAAAATGTATCGAACGGCGAAAACTCGAGCGATTGGCTGGAAAGACGATTGGTACTCGCAGGCCGGACTGTACCAACCCAGAGCCGTTTCAAAGGCCACATGCGTGTGCCGATGTGCTGGTAACGCGCTCACACGCGAGACTTAATTTGTGGTTCTGTAGCGCGCGTACGTATGAATGTGCATGCAGGCAGAGAGATAAGAGTCGTGTGTACGTGTGAATGGGCAAAGCGTCACCTTGAAAAGCGGTATGTATCGAGAGAGCGTCTTATGTACTATGTAATATGTAACGCGTGTACGAGTTACACGCACGCGCGTACATAAGGGGCGCTGCTTGTGTGCGTAAAGACCAAATCTTGACTCGCGTCGTGCCGTCTCTATGAATGAAAATTATTCCAGGGAATCGCGCGTTCTTTATTTTCGAGAAAACGTGATTCGACCGAACAAGCGCGTTTTATAACTGCCAGCGAAGAAAAATGATTTCTAAGAAACACACCTGGAAGTTTTCCCCGATATATTTTTTCCTGTTCCAAGAATCTCGTAGCTCGGAGACTTTGCAATTTAAATTTTATGTTCCCCCAAATCAGTGAACTTTATAAGAATTGAATTTTTATCGTTTCGACGGCCTTGGCGATCTTCTTTTTTTTCCGCGCTATTAATTTCGCGGCAGTCTCGACGGATAAAGCTAATGCGACATTACGATAAAGCTTCGACGAAGGATAAAAAGAATGTTGTTCCAAAATTAGACGAATTTCGGGTAAACGCGAAGCGTATCTGCATATTAACTCAGGTGTATTTTTATCGGCCGCGGCGTGTACGTCGGTTCTTAACGCCTTACGTCAAAATTACGTCAGGGATCCTTGTAAGGATCTACGTCAAACTTTTCGGACCGTACATATGTATAAATCTCGGTGCGTTTACTGACGTCGGTTTCCCTGAGAATCGCAAGAGCGCTCGCGATAATACGTTTTAAGCGAGTTTGTTTTCCCTGGAAGCGCGTAATATAACGTTACGGCTTTCTGCACGGCATTATCGAATTTCGCTTTCGCTCCAAGTTTTAAGATCTCAGCGTCTGGTAATAATAATAATTGCAAAAGGCCGGTGGAAATCGAAAATGGAGCGGTTTACGTGTCTGCTGACGAGAGGAATCCCGCCGCATCAACGTAATCGAGTGGAGCGATTTCCGATGTCAGATACAAAAAAAAAAGCAGAAAGGAAAAGAACGAAGAAGAACGAACTTCACCGCGCGACGCGTAATAATAAAAACGGCTAGTTACGAAACGGCCGGCGTGAATCTTGACCAATAAGGGGACGTTCGATACCTCTACTCGAGATTACCACTCGAGATATTGGAGAGATAGCGCGAGAGGGATGCTCGTACGAAAGGGACGTTTAGGTATTCCGGAAAGCACCCAGGCCCGTAGGAAGTCTGGTACGTGACTACGATGTCAACTCGGGGCAAAGAAACGAGAAATGATAATAAAAAGGAGCGGAGAGGGGAGGAGCGGAGGCTAGAGTGAAATGAGAGGTGGAGAGGCGAGACCCGGAGATGGAGAGAGAGAGAGAGGGAGGGAGAGTAGAGACGAGCGTCCCTCGAATATGTAATGCCCATTGTTGGTACACATGTCGGTGAGGTGTCTCGATGAAACACCGTCTATTACGTCTACAGACATTTTCACCGGAAGACGATACTTTTTTTTATTAGCCCGTCGATGGTAATTCGGGAAATACTCGTTTCGAATCTTGATACATTCCCCGTAACGTTAATTAGAATATCTTTCCCGCGTCGCGACAAATTGTAATTAAGCGGCGTCAATTGCGCGAACGATATTACGCATCGGTCATCGAGCAGCGTGTACAAACGCGGCAATTTAAAAGTACTTGGTAGCGCGCGTAAACAGATGTCCGGGCCGCGGTGTATAAATCAAACGCGAAGAATGCGTGAAAAGCCATATAACTTGTACGTCGAAGAGGAAAGGAGAAAAAGGGACGGGAGGGAAAATACAATCGTGAGTGCACCGACATTCCGTCCCCTGCATATGTAATGTCTATTGTCGTTACACGTGTTCGCCGCATGGTTCGCCCGGCCAGGATCTCTTTTCTGCTGGAATTTGTATAGTCGCGGAGGAGGGATGATTATTCGTTAACGTGGCCAGGAAATTTCAGAGTCAACCCCCCCGGCGAAGACGCGCGCAGAACCAAGTGGAACGAAGCCGACGCGTCATTGTAAATGCGCGGCGAGAAAGGAAGAAAAGATTTCGTCTTGTGGCGTTGACGAGAAAAAATGTCAGTCGAGAGAGGATCCTTTGAAAAATTTCGAGCAGACATTTTTCACCCGCCGAGGAAGACGTCTTTTAGACGGTCGTGGGTTTCTTTTTTTTAATAGGTTTAATGCCTCGTAATGAGCGAATTGCGGGTTGAGATGATTGGTAGACATTTTTTGAGGGGGTCGATACACTCGTTCGATCTCCACCGCAGAACGAGCAGTGATTGAAAATAAATTTGAGACAAAGGGAGCACGCGTAGGGATTTCCGAATCGTCCTGCAAGATCGTAAGATCGACGCCTTATGAGTCGGACTGTACGTAAATTTGTATCAATTGCCGGTACAGCTGCTTCAATTTATTGTGGGATTAGAAACAATGAGTGGGGTCAAATGGTCCCTTCTTGTCATAATGTGCCAACCCTCGTTGGCGTCTGTTATGACGTCACGCTCGCACGACCGAAATTATCAGCCGTCCATTTGTTCCTCGGCAGTCCGAACGATAATGACCTCTCTCGATTCAATCGAGAGAAAATCATTCTGCCATTATTACGAGATTGCGATCGTCAAAATTCGTTTAATCGTCGTCGATGGAGGCGACGCTTTCACCTCGGCGAGTGAAATGAATATCGATAGGCGTAAATTGTATTGGGTTGTCCGGAAAGTTCGTGCCGATTTTTGGTAGGTGACATTAGAACAGATCCAAATATATGAGGATGATTGAAAGCAAATTCTAGAAGGTGATATTTCAGGTATTTTTTAAGAAAGTTTGATTAGAATACATTATTTTTGTTAGTTTTATACGGTCTTAAATGTGACCCGGAAACAAACGATATTACGCATCGGTCATCGAGCAGCGTCGACAAACGCGGCAATTTAAAAGGGACAAACATGGGCGTAAATGGTATTGGGTTGTCCGGAAAGTTCGTCCCGATTTTCGGAAGGTAGCATTAGAACAGGTCTAAATATATCAGGATGATTGAAAGCAAATTCTAGAACGTGATATTTCAGGCATTTTTAAAAAAAGTTTGAGTAGGATACATTATTTTTTGTTAGTTTTATACGATCTTAAATATGACAGGAAACAAAGTGCATTATAGGCACCTGATGCTGTTCTTTTACCGGAAAGGCAATACACGCAGCAAACAAGATATGCGCCGTTTATAGTGACGGTGCTGAACAAAATTTGACAAAACCTGAGAGGTTCTGGAAGAATAGAATATATGTGGAATAAAATGGCATTTACATACAATTCGATAAATGTGTATCAAAATTTAAGTGGGCTGTGTTTGAATTTTCCTTAAAAATCTCCGTCAACCTTCCCGACAACACAGTATTTGCGGCTGATAGGAGTATCCCCGAGGAAAATTTATGAAACGAAACATGGAACGAGTAAACATAAAACTGAATTTTACCAGAATTCTATGCACGAAAATAGCGAAATGCTAATAAACATATTGTTTTTCATGAGTGCGCAAACTTTCAAAACGGTCTTGTATCGTTTCGTTATCGCCCGTCACGGAATGAATTATGTTTCAGAATATTTTGTAGCGCGACGACCAATCGCGTCGACGGAAATCGAAGGTAACGACGAGGCGTAGTAACGGACGCTAACGTTATCCGAAGAAGTCACGCCACTTTTGCGATTAATCGATTTATTGAGTCGTGAAAACAAGTAATCAATCCCAACGATAATACCTTCCTGCGAACACGGCTTATTCACCTAATAGATTCGACGTACAGGTGATGCAGATAAAACCGCCAACGGGGACCGAGCGATACCGATCTATCGACTTTATCAATGAACGTGACGGAATACTAATCGTAAGACGCGTTTTATTATTTCCCGTTGTTCGGTGTTTTTCCGATAAGTTAACCCTTTCGACGATAGACTTCGTTGTTATCGTTTTCCATTACGCAAGGGCATACATACAGTAGATTTCAGTGATGGCGCTCGAGGAAGAAATAAAAATGCCCGTGCAAAACTTAACAAACGCGCGGCAGCTCGAGAGATCGTGGGAAAAAAATCGAGGCAGATAAAAGCTGAGCACCGATGAAAACAAAATGCATAACGCAGAATTTTTCTTAACCCTTATCGCTCCAAATGAAGCAATCTATATCAAAACCGCGGAAAACATTAGCATCGGAGCGAAACGATAAGCGAAACGAAATCGCTCGTTGTTCAATATAGAACAAACGATAATTCTACTCGGCGAATAAGAGAATCTTAAATTAAATACAAAGATAGGTCCTTGAGTATCGCTGGTCGCTAATCGAGCAAACTGGCAATCGATCGATCCCCAAAGCCTATCATCCGGTACTTACGAGAAGCTCGATAACGTTCGACTCCCGAATTCAATTCAAAGTATCCGCTCGAAGACTCGGTCTACCGATCCAAAGCAATCGATTTATCGATCCAAAGCCTCAATCTATCGATGCAAAGACTATTGCCCGCTATTCACGAGTATCTCAATAACGTTCGACTCCGGAATTGAATTCAAAGTATCCCCTCGAAGACGCGATCTATTGATCCAGGATGGTACTATACGCCGACTTACGTTTCTAGAAACATGACGACTCGGTACGAAAATTAACGTCACCCTCGCTGTTCCTAGATCCGTCATTTTATCGTTACCGCCGGTGATAAGGGCGATTGACGCAGGCACGGGACGATAAGAAAGACCGATTTTTTGTCATCGTGCCAGTTAAAAGTTATCGGACAGCCCCCTGGGGGTCAGGGCACCGATCGAACTTTACGTTAGCTCGTCGTTTACGTGACTCTCGATCTTTTTTCGTACCCAATCGAGCGGATAGAGGGGAATTACGAGAAATTGGAAATCGAAGTATCCCGATTGCGATTCGTCGGCGTTGACCTTAATTCGCCACGGATTACCATACCTTGGTTCAAGATAACGTTGCGTAACGGGTACGCGTGAAACGACAGTGCGCCGTACGATAAGTTACGAATCGATCGGCAATTCTAACAACATCCGCTAACGAGGCCCGAGGCAAAGACTCGAATTTACATGTAAACTAGATGGAACACTCGTACGATCTCCCGACCCGCCGATCTTTGTACCTACTTTTTCCATATTTCTTTCAAGGATTTCGTCGGATAAATATTTTGCTTTCACGAACAGGCTGCGCTCGATCGATCGAGCCAACGAGGAGGAACGATTTATCGAGCGCATATGATTATAAACCTCCGTGAAGACCGCGTTTTAACGGAGTTATCTGCCGATTATGTTCGTGTTATTCAAATTAATTTCGCGATAACCCGGACGTACGGCGATAACCCTTTCCGCGGGAGATAATGGCCGAAATGGAAAATGGAGGAGGACGCCGACAATACGATCTTCCCATTGAATTACCATGAGCTCAATGAATTGCAGTTTGTGCGTCGCGAACCGCGTAATCAGACATTTTTCGATATATCGGGATAATTATATGTTTCGGACATAACGGTTAAACGATTAACGTCGATTCCTCTTTTTTTTTTTTTATTCAACAATGTCAAATTTATTTCGGAAATAATTTAACCCTCTGACGCGTAACTTATGAGGTTTCTACTTAAATTTGGCATAAAAGATCACTCGAAGGAACCGAGCATCCGGTCCTTATCGATCGAAATATCTTCTCCTTCCATCGCAGCGATGCTATCGCCCAACGAATTCGGTCTCGTACCGCGCGGTTGCACAAAAATTCACTTAAAAGCCGAGAAAATTGAGTCAACCGTATGCGGCGCACTCGAAATGCAAAACTATTCCGCATACATACGCGTTCCCACAATTTCTTTCGTGAGGGTTCAACGAACCCCTCGCCGTCCCGATTTAATTGGCCGATCGCCGATCGTCGGTCGGAAGTTTGAATTTCAAATGCGCCCGCGTAAAAATAATGCGGCGAACGAAAACGTTTCGACGGTATCCCGTTAACCTTTCCCTTTTGTAAATTCAAACCATCCGCGCGTAGTTCAATTTAACAGTGGAATCGACTTATCGTCGATTCGACAACTTTCTCTTTGGTTTGCGAATAATGAAATGAGAGAAGAAAGGTTTCCAGGCGTTTGGTCTTACCTATCTGGAAATTGCAAAGAGGAAAGAACGATCGAGATAAATTCTGCGCGGAATTTTCATCCCCGAGAGAATCTCTCGAAGACGATTGAAAAATACGAAGGGCGAGAGGAACGTATCGATCGACATCGGCGTCCCCGGTTTATTCCCTAAACGCGTGACCAGGAAAAAGGTCGAAAGTATTGTAAGTGCGGGTCGGAAATTCAAATGTTGGATTCTTATCAATGGCCGCCGGAGACTCTCCTCGTGACGCGAGTCCGAGTCGAGATGAGATTATCTTTGCCGGCAGGAAACGCCGGAACCTTTGCCCGAACTATTTCGCCTCGTAACGTATACCGCGATTAAATTTAACCGTGTTTATAAGTTTCTCGATTATCTCGGCAATGCCGAGTAGCGTGTCGGTGACAATTCGACGAGTGGAATAATAACACGAAATAAGAAACAGTAACGCGGTAACGCCTATGACGGTGTTACAAATCGACGGAGACTATCGAGCGATGAGTTGGAGAGATTCGCTCCTAAAAATCGTAACTTAAGCCGATTAAGCCGTTCGGGGTTTCTAATCGACCAGCGATCTAAACTTTCAATCTTGCGTTTAAGGGTACCGGCAATAAAGAAAGAACGAACAGAGCGATGGGAGATAAGGAGTCATCGAAGATTTCGACTACGATCACCGGCTCGATTCCATCTCTACCTCAAGGTACACTCGAGGGCGTGCGTTCTTATCGACGAGTCCGTAACTAAAGCGGCAGAACGGGGCGCCATATTGAGAAACCGAGAACGCCTTCCACCCCTTTCCTCTGATAATAGAACAAAGGAAATGCGCGAACGCGGTGGCGATAGCGAAGTGGTGTTCAACCGGGTGCGACTGATTTGACCGTTTCGAAAAAATACTTGCGGTAGGAGAGAACCCGAGGATCGTATTTTATCGTTAGATCCAAATACTATCGCGGAGACGTTTCGCGTTAGGTTGCGAATCGTAAGGAAAGAGAACCCCCCGAGCGTCTCCGTGGAGTTGAGGGATACGAAGAAAATGTGTGCGCGCGTGTGTTATGGTGGAAGAGGGGCAAAATCTGGATGGTTTCGTGGAGCGAATGAAACCAACGAACAAAGGTGGATCGCGAGGAACGGAAAGTTGGGAACCGCTGGCAGAGAAATAACCAATGGTCCAGAGTCGCGCCACACGCGTGTCCGTACACGCACGATACACGCGCACGCACACACGCGGATAATTCTCGTACGAGATCCGTGTAATTCCGAGAAGCGTACAGTCGTCGGAAAAAGTAAAGGGGTTCTCCGTAGCGGCGTTCACCGGCTGAGATTTGCGGGGGCGGCGGGGAAGGTGGGGGGGTGGAAATGCGCGCATTACCATGCGAGCATATTCATGAAAGTTCCTTGACATCGGTATGGTATGGTTGGAGAAGAAAATGAGCAAAGCGAGTCGAGGAGTCCTTGAGCGAACCGACAAAACAGTTTGCTCGATCGCTTTCGAAACCAGCGATTTTCTTTACAATTCGTTGTTTTTCTTTTTCTTTTCTTACACCTTCCACGACGGTATTTTGGACACGTCTGCGAACCTTTTTTTACTCGCGACTCGTCGGGTCCTCGAGAGAAACTACGAAAAAAATAACTACAAAAGCGCAAGACGGTCCATTGTTTGGAAACCGCAAATTTTTAGAGCTCGGTCAGCCCTAAAAACGGTGCGACGTGACTTTGATATTTTTTCAGTAACGCGGAGCGAAGAAATTCGCGACCAAAGCGATTTCTTTTAACCGAAACATTTTCCACGATTCTTTTGTACCCCCGGACAAGTTTTCCACTTACGCCGAAGCGTCTCGCGTTACAAACTTGCCTCGCTATCAGGCCTCGCGTATTCCGCGCAACACCCGCACGCCGTTATCGCTCACGAACGCACATTTCGAATTTACATAATATCTTTTCGATGACACATTCGCGAGCCATGAACGGCCATACCGTCGCGAAATCCTTCGAAACGTATTTCCGGGTCTGGAAGGAGTGGAAAGGGTGGGGATGAAGTAAGGGGGGTGGAGGGGGGCGAGTATCCGCGCTATCTCCGTTTTTTCCACAATAATTTTCCCCTTATCTCCGCGATTCCGGCAAACGCGCCACGAAAAGATAGCAAAGACGCGAATTCCGTTTTTCCATCCGATCGTCGCCGTCGAACCATCCCATCCGGGTTGCCCGTTCGAACGGTTGTTCCTTTTTACTTTATTTCCGTGTCCGTTAGCATGAAAGAAGGATATTCATGAAAGTTTTTTATGCCGAGCAGAGCCAGCAGAACCGTAAAGGGTCGGAGAGGAGAGACAAGGGACCGTCTGTGCACTCGCGGTGACGCTTTCCGACCGCTCGACTGCTCGAAGGGCGTGTATCGTCATCCTCCAAATACGTCTGTTTGCCCTTTGATAACCTCACCCCACGTATCTGTTTACTTCGACGCGGTGTGTCTAATTTACCGCGCGTCTCTCGCCGGAGCTAAACTTATTTTCAACGCCGTTCCGCGCAAAAACGAAATAACCGATCCGCGAGCCTATTTGATTCTTTTTTTCTTTTCTTTCTTTCGATAAATTTATCGCGCGGATTTACTGCAAACTGCATCTCACGATGCTTTTGTTTATAGAAATAAAGAGATTCTTTATCGATACACATATACCTACGCTTTGTTATCCAGTCGATTGGACTGTCAGTATTGTCAACGATATCGCGCAACATTTTTGTCAATAAAATTGTTCAAATAATTCGCGAGCACGAGCGTCGCGTGAATTCTAGCAAAGCCAAATCCGAACTTTCAAGGAGAACGGAGAACGTTCTACGATAGAATCGAGTGCTCGAAACATCAAAAGATATTCTTTAATGATACGAGAATTTTTTCACAAATAAGGCGCGTCCTTAATTGCCTTATCTTATTTAATTTTCATTACAAAAAGTATCGTGTATCGTGCGTCCTTTAACTTATCTTGTTTAGTTACGAGTCGCGCCACAGACAAAACATTAACGTAAGCCTCCAACAGCTGCCGTTGCTTTTGACAACAAGCGTCTAGATAAGCGCTCCATTTTTAATTAGAAAACATCGTAACTGAGCATGAGTCTATTTAACGAGTCACCCTTTCTTCGCGGAATCGCTAATCGTCAATATCGTAAAAATCGTCACCGCACTCGTGCTCCGTCGCACGAATATATTCTCAGATTTTCTTCATTGTATTTTTAGAGCAACGTGATTTATTTTCGTCCCGACAAAAAAAAATAATGAAACAACGGTCCCTTGGACCATCGAACCCATAAAAATTTACGAATTTCACACACTCAATCTATCGCGCTTCGTAAGATTTATCGTGCGATAAGAACGTAAAATTATGTTTATCGGCTGTAAACGCTTATATCCGCCATAAATGTATAATTACGGATTAACATTCCCCACCGATGTATCGCACCTTAAAAATCCTTTCGCTTTTCACACGGGCAGGAACGACCGTCGGGGACATAAAAAAAAATCTTTTTACATCGAAGTCGTTTAATTCCTTCGGTATCGAATTCACATATTGCACGTTGCACTCTCGCGCGATGCAGCTGACGTCTTCTCTAGCGATTGCGCTCGCGTAAACAAGATTCGTTGGTACGTACGCAACCGAGAGAAAATTATGACTACCAGAAACCAAAATCCCATCATTTTTTGTTAACCATCTTTTCTCGCGGGCAATTTCGCCAAGTATCTATCAAATCAGCGACGCTCGAACGGGCTTAGAATATCATCGCGACGCGATTGCGTTCGCGCGGGAATTATTTGCGAAATTAAAAATCATCTCGGCGTAGCGTTTTCGAAGGCTACTGCACTTTTTACAAATTTCATTTTTTAATGCTGATTGACCACATCGAACAACCTCCGTTCATTCTTCCCTAAAAGAATACAAGATCTAGTTTTCGCGTACTTGCATTTGGTCCGAGACACGACCGTGTCTTTTGATCGACGCGACAGACATTTCCCAGCGCGCGAGATTGCTTCGCAGAAAAAAAGGAAGCTTCTCAAAATTCCCCACGGGGAGGATAGGAGCCATTATTCCCAGTCGGGGGGTTAACAACCTTTTCACCCGCAATTAAGATGAAGTAGACCAGAGGGCAGTCTGACCCTGGATTCACGTGGTTGCACGTTCATTGGCGAACAAAGGAGGATCCGTTTTGCTCGTCGAGCATTCGCAAGCGATATACCTGGTGCCGCGTATGTACGTTACGTGTGTGTGGGAAGACGTGTGCATCGCCCGTACGACTCGCGCACACATGTAATCCAACACCACGTGGCAATGTACTAGACGTCATTGATGAACAAAGAGGGAGAGCAATGCGTTCGGTAATGATCATTCTCAAACGGAAATCAGCGTGTGCGCGTGCGCGTGGTGTTTCTCTTTTTTTTTTTGTTACTTTCCGATAAGTCGGATAAACGCATCGTCATTTTACAAGTACATTACGGTTTGAGTCGATTCTCGCGAGCGGATATCGATAGAGGCGTCGTGCGATCAATACTTATCGATTTATTTATTAGCTGTTTTTGCGCGATACAGGCGACGGGTATGAAAACAAGATTTGTATGTACGTAACGTACGTTTTGATCTAACAAGTTCGCGCTATTTCTTCCCTAACGCTTAAAGGGTTATAGCTAATCGGAAAGGTAAAACAACAGATTTTTCAAAAATTATATTTTCTGAAAGCATAACATCTTAGAAGTATTCCCTGAAAATGTCAAGTTAACCGAATCAAAATTTACAGAGTTACGGGTTGTTATGTAGAAGCAGGTCTAATTGGGTGTAATCAGCTTTTGAAACTTCAAACACGTCTTTCTCGAAACTACATTTTCAAAATCGGCGAGGAAGATCTCTGAAAAACTACTGCATCGATCTTTCTGAAATTTTGTATGTACCTTTCGGGTACAAAAGTATAGTTTATAATCAAGGGATTTATTTTCCCGATGTGTACTTTCGATTTGGGAACGAAAAACAGCTGCTTTCCCTCGAAAATTGACAGTTCGATTTTCGATCGACGAAAAAGCTTCCATTAAAGACAGCGTATACTAACATACTAACGGTATCCGTTCGATTTTTTTTTATTTCATATAACCTAGTTTCGAGCAACATTGCTCAACGCAAAACCAGTTTTTCAAGAACGTCTTTATAAACAATTCTGTAACTTTATTGTTGATGAATATTTTCAAACGAAAAAATGACGGTTCGTGCTTCAAATGTTACTCTTTCAAATACAAAAACATCTATACAGTTATGCATTTCCAATTTCTAAAACAAAAAATTGCAAAAATTCGCCTTTTCCTCGGCCTCCTGCCTAGGTATAACCCCTTAACGCTCCTATCGACACTCGAACTCGAATAGCCTAACCGGAATAATATTCACGTCGTTTCTCCGTTTCTCGCTGGCTTTTTGCTCGTCCCCGACAAATCGTTACTCGCTAAAATTACACGGACCACGGCGGGGTGTAACCACAACAGGAGTTTAGCTCCCCTTCCTTTTGGATCTCTTTTTCGTTTAGCTCCTGTTAGAGAAACGGGCGGCCAACGGATCGATTCCGGATGTAACTAGCCGACGATTCGCCGTAAATAAGTCGTAACGAGAAACACGAACGATGTGCGCGAGAGACTCAAGGAGGTGAGTATAAAACCATAATCGTGGGGGGGGGGGGCAATCGAAGCGAAACGGGATCGTAATGGGGCGACGTTATAGGTCGAGGAGAAACAATCGTTTTCGAGAAAAAGGAGAAATTTGTGGCGGATAAGGGGATCCTTTTCTCGCGTTCGATTACGGGAAGCTAGTAATTTTTCTCGACTACATACTACGCTTCGTTATTAATTTTATTCTCGTTTATATCTACGTGAAATCTCTTCTATATTGTCCAGAGCGAAGGAATGAGTTAAAAGTTATGAAACTGATTACATTGCTATTATTAACCACGCGAGAAACGGAGCTTCTTTTATTATCATTTCAGAAAATGACTCGAGACGCATCGAGCGCGTTACAAAATCGTTAAATTAAGATGCAATCGCGAATATTACTCACTGCACAGTTTTTGCGAGACTCGAGAAATTATTATTGCTAAAAGTTTCTCCGAGCACGATCGGGTAACCGCAGGCGGGAGTGATTAATCGCAATAAATCGACTATAGACGTGACGCAAATCTGCCAAATGAATTTACGGTAAACCAGACGTGACAAAAAAATGAATTTCTGTTGCACCGACGCGACGCAACGCCATAAACGCTCTCGCAACTGATGTTTTTTGTCTCCCCCTTTTTTTAATCCCGACGTAAGGATGAAATTAACGGACCATCGATGGTTAATAAAATTACGACGACCATCACACGGAACGTAATCGTAATCACGCGGAAGGCACTTGTTTATCTGTTCCAATTTTACCGCGTTATTAATTTTCCTGTCTAATCAACTTGTCACGGGAACAAGACTCGTCAAAGGAATCTCGGATAAAAAAGTCGGAACGCAACATCTAGGAAGTTGCAATCTCACGACTGACATTCATTTTTATTTTTTTTACCTTTCCAAGGCATTATCACCTTCGTTTTTTCCGTTGGTTAACCCATTCAATTAACCTATTCGCGGTATTCGGATGCGTTATACGAAATGATTCATTCTTTCCTTTCCACGTCTACATCGCGATGTCTAATTACAATTACGATACTGACATGCGTTACTTTGTAACCAGTTCGCGATCTACATATTATTAACCCTTTGCGATTGTAGGTCTGCTCTCGGTCAGCAAAGATTTTTTACCGTTGCGATCGTACGTCTGTTCTCGGTCACCACTGCAAAAAATCAGTCCGATGGTGTAATTAATACTAACCGTATCGGTAAAAAATGGTCGGTTCCGAAATAAATGTTTTTCCGGCAGGAATTGTCAGTTTATTGTATGGAATATTGCGCAGCATAACTTTTAATTAATACAAACATAAACAACCGTATATTTTAATTTTGATATGTACCATAAACAGGGCATAAATATAACGAAACATAACATGAACCGGTCATTTGACTGGGTTTGGTACGGTTAGTGTTAACGCGGTCAATACGCTTCTGAGGTATTGTTTTAAGCGTGTTTACACATTTTTTTTTGTTAAAATTAATTTTTTGAAAAATTATATAAAGTACAAAATGCACTGTGATTATTTTGAAGACAAATTCGACTCTTTGCAAGTATAGTTTGATGAAAATATCTTCAAGAATTTTGTCGGCAAGAAAATAAGAGTTCTCTCAAACTATTTTAACGTCTTGTTCTGGATAGGGGTGGTCTTGTAGGTCTACAGAAGTATTTTCTGGTGCGAATATTTCGATGAAAAATTCAGCAACTTCATTTTCGAACTTAAGGCTGGTTTTATAAATTATAGCAATTTTTTCTATCATTAATGACCCTGTCTCACTTTAAAACAGTTGCTATTTTAAATTGAAAGTGCGTAGAAATAATTCAGGCCTCAAAGGTACCAGACGATGGACCATTATGAAACACAATTTTTATAAAAAAAAATTAAGCAAGACATGTTATTGCATTGCCACAAATAAATAAATTTGAAAAAATACATTAACGACCCTTGGTGTGTCCTGTGTATAGTTTTGTATAATGTTACTAGTGTTTCTTTAGCAGAAATTTAATCCGACCAGCGCGGCACCTGACTATAAACGAAATACAACCGCAAAGGGTTAAACCTTTTTCCTCGAATAAAAAGTCTACGGTTAAAGTTTCCGCGATGAGAGTCCATTAATTAAGGAAGTAAGTATCTTCGTTAGAGTCGCGATATCGAAGCTAGAAACAAAAAAAAGGAATCGCACATTTCACGCGTATCGCAACGTGGCTGCCTCGCGGACCGTAATGGCACAGTTATTACAATTGCGTTTCATGCATAGTTAATGCCGCTTATTTCACATGCTACTCGTCTCACGGATAGCCGATTATAACGAAGATCGTTTTGCGAGTCTCGTATCCTACCGATCTCGACGATAACACCAGCCGCTGTCTTAATGCTATCCCATCGTACTCGTATTGTTCTCAAGGTAACGCGTGTTTTACAAACAAACTGCCAATTTCCTTTGGGATCGACTCGTAACGCGGCTCCCTATCGTTCGCCATTCGTAATTCACGGGATAATTAAGAGCGATTAAAGGGATTCGAAGAGCGTTTGGCTATCATTAAGGAGCTATTCGCTTATTCGCGAAGAAGTCGTGACTAACGAAATTGTTTCTAACGTCCCTCTTATCTCAAAAGCTTTCTCACCATCTAATTAGCGTAGTTATTTGACGAGATATTTTAAGAAGCTGCCGGCGAGTTTGGGCTTGAGCTTCGTTTTTTTTTTCGAAAGTCATTTCTGTCGAGTGACAACGGGACGTATATTTAGATGGTTTATTTATACTTTCTGTTTGTTATATATCACTTTGTGACGAAACACTGTCAGCTGTTGCCGTTTTATCGTACCATTCGGACATCAATCTACCGCGAACGGACTAATTGTAAATCTTTAAAGCGTATAATTTAAAAGCTTCCCACTCCTGTTGTCAAATATGTTTAAATCATGTGTATCTACATCTCGAAATTTTTTCTCACGATGAATCGTGAGAAAAACAGTTTCTTCCATTGTGGTTTAGCTATTTTAACGCGACCTAGTGCATCTTGAAGGTGATAGCTCGCAGAACCATGAAAAAACCGCGACGATAATACGCCGTGACTAATTTGAAATCTACGACGCGTTAAACCACGAATGTTAATCGTTAACGACTATTTAAATGTCTGAAGTCAAACGACTGCCCACTTGACGTGGATACGCGAGTACGTTCGTCTGAACGCCATACTTGAGAGTTTCTCGATTTAGACTATGAGCGTAATTTGAACGTAATATCGCGAGAAAAAAAAACGAACAACGAGTCGTTAAGACGTTGATCGCGGTGTGTTTTCTTCGCGGTACACGCTTTATTTCGGATGACTCGTCCGGGAAAAACACATTCGACATCAGTATCCCGAAAACGATTCGGAAACTTGAATGGAAGCCAAAATTCGCGGCCTAAAATAGGCACGGAAAGATAACATGTTTTTTCTTACACGTGGAAGGATACGAGGGACCGTGATTTACAATTTAAGCGCCGTTAATTACACCGCCTAAACACAATTTTGCGCTTCGTTCGCTCTCGATTCTGTGATTTCGATAAACCGGATTTAACGATTTCATCGAAAGAACGCGAGTCTAGTTTACTTTACATACATGTACACCTTACGTATAACGTACGTACGTTAATATCATAATATTTTTCAACGTTGCACCTGAGAATTGTGATTTAGGAAAATCCCAAACTCCGCGGTGCAGTTTTCACGCGGAAAAATCAAATGCCAATATTCACGGCACCGACTGGCCTCTGATTAGCGCTTCCGAGGCGTTGTACACACCTCGGCTACCGTCTAACAATCTTTCATTATACCTCGCTGAATTTTTCCAGAGCCGGTCTGCCTTGCGCTCGACCTCCACGAACGAAAATTATGGCCGCGAATCTTAGTTATACCAGACGCTCGAATAGATTTAAAACACACGCGAACGTTCTAATTTTTTCTCTAGATGTCATACGGTAAACCGTGAAAATCCTGGCGAAATATTACGCCTAACAAATCCTTACGCGTCCGCAAAGCAACATGCATAATCGGGTAGAAAATTACGATTCACCCTGGGCAAAAGGTAAAACGTTGCGAGACTATAAAGCGAAGAGAAGAGACGCTAGCTGTATCCCGAAAACGTTGCGAGTAACAAAATTCAACGCGAGAGACGAAAAGGTGAGCCGAAGGAGCACCACGAACGACGACTCACGATAACGGTTGAGAACACCGTTCGGTCAGGGAGAAGTCACGAACGCAAAAGGAAGGCGAGGTAAGGTAAAAGAGTTTTGTTTGGATAGAAGAGGAAAAAAAGGAAACGGCTTCGGTAGCCACGCAGGCCAGACCAACTCTCCGTTCTTTGTTGAATTTTCGACCATGAGTTTGCGCAGCAATTACGATCCGGTGATTTCTGAAAAGTGATCTCCAACCCGACGAACAAAGGAAAAGTGTTGAAAACCACGCGTCCGTTCGTTTCCGTCGTACGGCGCAAGAATAGTGTCGTTCGCTTTCTATCGTCGCGTCGCCGGTATACCGAAAAAAAAATAAAAGACGCCTGCCTAAAATTATTTCCGCGATATCTAAATTGTCCGTCCGTTATTTTTCGAGAACTCTGCTTCCCCGGATAGGCCCCGATGCTTCCTGTCCTCATTGGCCGAACAAAAGGCAATACGAGTGTCGATGGAAAGCAGTGGTCTTAATGACCAGAAAGCGTCTGAAGTGCGTCTCAAGGATCTGGTTCCACTCAGGATACCCATTTCGTAAGAAATAAGGGAAAGTGCGGCCCACCGAAAGGTACACCGGCGGCGACGAAGAGGAGGAAGAAAAAGACGAAGAAGTTCGACGAGCCGTGACGGGGGAAAATCTGGTCGTCGATCGTCGTTGTTGGCGATCGTTATTTTTGGCACACCGTTTTCCTTCCCACTACCCCCTCTCCCTTCACGGTCCCCTCATATTTCTCTCTCTCTCTCTCTCCTCCCTCCGACAGGTCGAGATGGTTTCTGACCTGCTAAAACAAACCCCGGACCTATCTTGGGCCCGGTTTCTTATCCAGGACGAGAAAGGCCTATCTTGGCTCGAAAACGAGAGGGTACCCCACGGTGTTGTCTTAGTCCCTCGCTAAGCCAGCTTTCGGATACTCTCCGGAGACTGTTTTACACCGGGAAATATCGTTAACGTGGATCTAGATAGAGGGATGAACGGGGAGACATGATTTTCAACGGTACGCGTTCTGGGTAAAAATTTTGCTTGGGCACGTACGGAGGAAGGTTTCATTTGTTGGTATAGGTCATGGAATAATATAAGAATCGCGATAAGTGTTCTAATCGCGTCGGTCCGAGAGACGTATTTGCGAATTATCATTTGTCTATACCTCGCCGGTCTTTGTGCGCGCTCGCAAGGGACGATAATACATACAAACCTTTGTTGCGCGCATCCACGAAATGAATGCGCCATCAACGCTGCACGAGGCAAACGAAAACGAAGGTTTTCCCGGCGAGGATATTCGCGTCACGTAGTATGCACAATCGCCATGAGAGTATTATTCGCCGAGCGATCGAACGGCGAAATTGCAGTCGATAAAAACGCGAGTACGCGATTCAGTTTAATCGTTCCGACGTTTGCGCGTAATAATTTTGTCATCGCGAGACGTCGGGACGCTCGCCGTCGTCGCAAGTGGGTTCATAGCAAAGAAGTTTGCCCTAATTTCGAGCGTTCGAACACTAGCCGGTGAAACTCAAACGGCGCGGCGTCAACGAGTAGAAAACTGCATTATGCAACGCCCGGAGCTGCGCGCAGCGCTCCGCGCTATTTCGTTGCCGCCGTAAAAGTAGAAAATCTCATCTCGTTGCCCCGCGCCTCGTTTTCTTTAAAGTTTAAAGTATACCTTTAACGCTGGCCACCGCGATAAGCGAGCGAGAGCGACTCACGCGAAGAGCCGACACGCCCCGGAGGAAGAGAACCTTCTTCCCGGCATTCCTCGTCGTTTTTTTGGCTGCGTGCAGCGTGCTCCGCACTTGCTCCTCAGCATGGGGCCGGTAAAAATGTAAGACCCTCTACGAGCTCTTACGTTTCGTCGATAGTCTTTCGGTGGAAGAACCTTAAACGCGAGCAACGACGATCTCTCCGATTCGTCGATTCATTCGATTATTATATTTCGACACGTTGGTTTAACGATGCTCGATTTGCGACTAATATTTTCTTACTGTAGGTGTAGGTTTGTGCCAGGAACGACACTCTCGTTCTTTTTCATATGTGATATCATATGTTTTTAAACTATCAAAACGCATTAATTCTGCAATTTTTAATAATTATGAATAGTGGGAGAATCTCCCAACACGATATTTATTGGATCCTCTCACCCCTTTCTATATCTAATATTATATGTTTTAAACTATCAAAACACATTAATTATGCAATTTTTACTAATTATGAATATAAAACACATATATTTAAATATTTATCTTAACAGAGCGGTATAATAAACAGTGGTAGCAAACATAATATTGCGGTGAGAGAATCTCTTGATATTGTATTTAAAGTTTCTCGCTCATTTGACAATGCTACGAACCAGCGGTAAATGCATAAGTAAAACCAAAAATGTACACGAGTCAAAACGAATTAGCGAATCGTTGACACCGTTGCGATTAAGATTGGCAAATTGCGCGGTGTACAAAATCCTGTGCAACTTTACTTTTTTCTCTTTAAACACAACATTATTATTCAAGATTCTCAATATCGTTGAGATTACGTACTCGCAGATTCCGAAGAATTTCGCGAAGAATTCCGAAGAAATTCCGAAGAATTTCGCGTACTCGCGTGTTATCGAGCACCAACACCTATAGCTCGCCATCATCACCTCGACCACGTATGGTGCAAGGGTGGAAGGAAAAATAAAAGCCTCCCTAGAAATCGTAAACCGGTAAGAAGAAACGAGCTGTTTTCTTAGGCTGCCACCTTCTGTCGTGAGTAAAAATAATCCTGCCTCCAATTTTTTTCGGTACCACACGCAAAATAACGTGGCGTTGCCACCGATCGTCCAACGATTGCACCAAAGTGTCGATCGGTTTGCTTTGTATCGACGAATTTCTATAACGCGTGGTTGAGTTCGGCGTTGAGGATACCGCATTTCGCGGTTTCACGGTTGAACCCTGTAGTCAACACCGCGCGTCAAAAAACGAGACGAATAGAAAGCGGATGGAAGAGTGGTAGAGGAAGAGAGAGGGAGAGAATAGACGAATTGTACATAGCCGATCGTTCGTCGTGAATGGCGCACCTTGCTCACTCGCACCGACCTTTTTTTTTCCCCCCATTGCTGCAGGTGAGCTCGAAATTTTGACGACAATGAGCCGAAATAACGACTTTCCAAAGAGGGCGCACAATGCTTTGAATGGGGGTTCGCCGTCTAAGAGGGTCCCGTAAATTTTCCATAAGGACAATCGGCCCTAAGGGTGAAAAGATAATCCGAGGAACCACTGATGGATCCAGGCAGTGCCGTGTTTTGAGGGAGTGACGGCTGACTTTAGAATCTTCCTTTGTGAATCGTGAGGCCCCCCCTCTGGGAGAAGCTTTTCGTTCCTGAAGTGTGATCCCGATGGAGACAGGTGAATAATATCCCTCGCGGCTTTGTTTAAGTACGAATATTGAATTTCATTATTCGGCCGTAACTTGTCTTTCTCGAGAGAGGTTTCGCTGCCGCGGAAACGGCGATTAATTTATCCGTCAGTTTTTATGCTAACGTGTCTAATTAGAATAACGAAATGGCGTAACGTTAGTACCGCGAAATTCAAAAACAATCGACGAAGTTACAAGAAGTACCGAGAATCGTTAAGCCGAAGAACGGTGCAGGTCGTTCGAAAGAGAAAGCGCGATAGGTATTCATATTCGAATAAATTAACTTCGCGAAAAGGAAAGAAAGAAATGTGTCGTAATCGTTCGGTTCTCTCGACAGTTGGTTTACGAGTTGAATAAGGATGTCGATAGGTCGTGCGGATCGTCAAGCGAAATGGCAGAGGCTGACATTAACGAACGCGAAAAAGAAAAAGAAGCAGAATGAAGTCTCATCGAGAACAATTATGCTCGCGTAAACGATTGTCGTCCTCCCGCTTTGCGGGTAGGCTTTCCTGAAATTAATAGAACCTTTCTGACTCGAGTTCTCTTTAAGGGGATATCACTATGTAAAGGGCTGTTTTGACGGTGATTTTTAGGATGGAATAGATTTTAACCTGTTCTTCCTGAAATTTGTTACACACGTTTATTGATCCTTCAATACGTAAAAATTAAAAAAATCTTTTTATTATTGTCATGTACTTTTGTACATTTGTTTGCACCGGTGCGGTGTACGGAACACGCCCCCCAATTTGCGACCGATGTTGTGGACGTTGTACAAATTAAAAAGAAAAGAAAAACATATTCTTAATCTGGATGAGTGTTGTGATGGTTGATACCATATACAGCAAAAAAACATTTTTTGCAAAACGGCGGCATGTTACACTTTTATTTTCCATTTTTCTGACCATTCTACGAGTTATATTTATATACAAAGAATTATTTCGACTCAATTCTGTTGCCAACGTTGAAGAACAGTCTACCGAAGGTGTGTGTGCCAAATCTCAGCTTAATCGATGAATTGGTTATCGAGATATCGTGGTCGTAGATTTGAAAAACATAAGGTTCGAGAAAAACGCGTTTAAATCTTACAATTAGCTGCGTCTCGACCGCGTTTCGCGAGCGTACTCCTTATAATGTTTATAACTCGAGTAATTTTACGAATATCATTAAACGGTTTGCGCAGTCGTATTCACAAAGGCTTGTAGAATTATAAAATAAATTAAAAAAACAAATTGACTTTTTTAAATTTCTACATAGGGATCCCCCTTAAATTTCAATAGCATCGAATAGATCCCGCTCGAACGTAGAAGAGTTGCAAACGAGTTATCCTCTCAATCCTTGGAAGAAAAATAATCCTGCGGTTTGATTACGCTTCCTCGCCGCGAATTCGTTGATCGAGATACGATCGGGAAGGAAACGGGGGGGCGTGAAGAATCTTACGCGATCTATCCTTCCTCCCGTATATTCTTTTTTTTTTCCCATGTGACTACAAGGTGCCGCAGACTCGTGTCCTGTTCACCCATTTTCGAAGGACCTTAACCAACCATGACCGAAGTGGCTTGCGTGGTACTTATCTTTAATGCTACGGACTTCGCTGACGCGTACACGTACGCGTACACGTACACGCGAACGCGCTCTTGCGTTCAGGGAGGCCTCTTTATTCTATTCGCGGCTTTACTCCGTGCGGTGCATTGTTTTAGATTCACCTCGGTCTTGTACTTTTTGTCAGTTTACTCGACTCTGTCTTTCTTTTCCGTTTCCTTCAACGCGTTGAGAATTTTTCGATACTCGATCAAAGGTTCTACGTTTAAAATAGACAATTTTCATGCCGCGCTCTATTTTGGGAGGCTGTGAGAGTTGAAATTCGTTTCCTAGAAATTTGATACAATACGGCGAGCTTTGAAAAAGGTTTTAAAAAATCCTAACGCTAATGTTTTCGGGTACACGGGCCTCGCGAGGGTGTGTAGCAATCGATCGTCAACGCGTATACGGACAATTCTACGCTTAAACGTACGGATTCACGGGTGTTGAGCACCGAACGCCGGAAATCCTTGAGTAGCGTTGACGCGGTCATCGAGATGACTGCACTAAATAAATGCATAATTGCAGCGTTACGCGACCCGCGCGATTTTACACATCGATTAATATACGTATATAATTTGCACTTTATTAAGGCACCCCCCGTAAATTTTATCGAAGTACGAGCGAAAGTTTAGAATATCGTATCCATATACAATCTATAAAATATACATTCAATAAAATATTGGGTTGATGCATAAGTAGTAGTAATGTTCTTTTTCTTAATTTTAAAAATGGGCGCTGAAATAAAAAATCTTGGCGTCATGTAATATAATGCTTGAAAAACTTTTTTTGCCGTACAAAATAGTGCATTTAGTTTTTTCTTTTCGCTAATGCAAGTTTTAAACGCGAAAAGATGCTGTCGAAAATTCTCGTTTTGTCCAGCTGACATTCCATTTTATTACGATCTGAAAATCCACAAAAATTAAATCGAATAAAACAACCAAATACACTATCTTGTACAGCAGAGGTCGGCAATAGGCGACCCGTGGTACGCATCCGGACCACGAAGGGGAAATAAATGAACCGCCAAAAATATTTTACTTTAATGCTGTTTTTTATTTTCATTATTTGTCTGTGTGTAACCAGAATAACTTGGTAACAATCTGCACGTAATTGATATTTGATCTATTTTTAGGATGTATTTGGCGATTACATTCATTGTTTATCGCTGTTTATAATAATAGTAATAGCCACGGCAACTAATGTTTAGTTTTTTTCTGGCCCTCAAAATTTGTTTTTCAAATCATCCGGTACCCCTTAGAGACTAATTGCTGCCCCCTGTTGTAGAGCAACAAATTTTCTTTCAAGCCACATATTACATAACGCCAAAATCTTTCATTTCAGCGCCCACTTTTAAAATGAAAAAATCGCCAGTACTTATCCATCAACACAATAGAAAGACCTAATCGCGATCACGCGATTTATTTTGCTCGTCCACCTACGCGAGGACAATGTGATACGATCGAACAAAATGAAATATTTCATCATCCTCGATTGCAATTTAGTTCGGCCAGTGGCAAATCGCAGCGTAACGCAAACGACGATAGCGCGAGTGGTCCGCTGACGATTCGTCACGCTCGATACGGGGACTTGAAATTTTAATAACAGGGAATTTCGAGTTTCTTTGCCGGTTAATCACCGGCAAATCGTCATTCGGTACACTCGCGACTCGGCGTAGATAATCGCAAGACGAGCTCGGTGCAACGGGATGTGAATTCGATGGAGCGAATCGATTCCGCGGATTCTTGTCGAGGCAGATTTAAAATAAACTAATTGCGCCGTTCGATCAACGAGGGCGGAGGAGGCGGCAAAGCGACGATCGGAAATTAATTTCAAAAATAGCTTCCGTCGGAGTGAAGAATTTAAATTCTCTCGCTTGATCGAAGACGGAGCGCAGTGTAGAAAGTATGGTGCGATAGGAATCAAAAACTTACTCCGAAACGAAAAATGATTTACGATTGATACTGTTGTGTACAGGGATCGAAGTACGAGCGAAAGTTTGGTATATCCTATCCAAATACGATCTATAAAATGTATATGCCATAAAATATTGGGTTGATGCACAAGTAGTGATGTTTTTTTTTTCTTAATTTTAAATTATGCGTTGAAACAAAAAATCTTGGCGTCATGTAATATAATGCTTGAGAAATATTTGTTGCTTTACAAAATAGTGTTTTTAGTTTTTTCTGTTCGCTAATACAAGTTTTAAACGCGAAAAGATGCTATCGATAATTACATAGAACACGTAATTTCATACCGTAAATTTACTTTGTTTGTCCTTTACGCGCAATCGTCAACATTACCTTCAGCCGGCCTAATACTGGCTCAATACATATAACGAATACGATTCGATACCTTCAAACGTCGACGTACGGATAATTTTGTCGTACTTTTATAATCCGTTTCGATAAAGATCCGAATATTTTGTCGAGGCCGTGATTCGAAGCTACCGAAGACATAACGCAAGGGTTTAAGTTCTGACAAACGAAAGCGTACGCGTAAGGGGAGCCGGATACGATAAGGAGTTATCATTCGGGGGCACGGATAACGGGCCCACACGAACGTATACACGGGCCCCTTTATCGCCCCATAACTCGATATATCTCGCGACCAGCGATACACATGGGAAAGTTTCAAACACTCGGTGAAAAAAAAAAAAAAAAAAGACTGGGGCGTAAGCATAAATTCGAGAGTCGCGTCTCGAACCTTTTTTTCCCTCCCGAACGAACGACAGCGACGCGACGCCCGGATTCAAAGATTCATTCGATGTGTGTACAGAAAATATTGTTAAGCAATATCAATGTTGAATGCGTTAACGCGGTTTAGCGACGCCGAGGTGCGAAATAAATAACGACGAGGAGCCGGATAATTGGGGTTTCCGTTATTCGTCGTTGTATGTACCGTTGCACTCTTAATTTATAGATCGCGCCACACCGGCCATAGCCTTGCGCATCGTTTTTGCGCGGGAAAAGTATTTTCGTTCTGGGATCCGCTTTGTTGCTCCGCCTGTGTTAAAATATCTTTGCACGTTAGAAAGTGTTTGCGGCCGGTGGATATTTTAGGACACGAAAACGTTTCCATGGCGAGGTGAGGTCAACCAAGTCGCGACCATAAAGAAAGGAACTGCGAGCGATAAAAACCTCGTAATGTATCTTAACCCCTTCGTGCCTGCACCTAAATGCGTCGGCTATAAATTTTGCTTTTTCATATACCGTACCGAACCGTTTCTATCTATACCCGATGCACGATATATTCCCGCGTGTTTCGTACGATCTTAATAAACGTTTGGCGAATTTGCTCGTTAGTTTCGCGGGAAAGAATTGATACGAAAGAATTAAATGAACGAGCTATAAACCTCGTGCGAGCACAAGATTTCAACGATGCGAGTCGTTATCGCTGAAATACTATTGTCAGGGCATACATAAATGTTTACTGCTAAAGTCACGATGTCTTTCAAAAGGAGCTAAAAAAAACGTTCACTCGAAATATTTCAAATAACCTCTCGTCTTTCCAGACGCGTTATAGACAATATTTCTAGTCCCGTTTTTTCATATCGTCCAATGACAACGATTCGTTGTCAATTCTTTGCTCTCGTGTTAGGTTATTATTATGCTCGACGAGAATTCCTTCACTTTGTCCCTCCCTCTTATCGGATTCGAAAAACAAAGTTTCTGGGAGATCGATGTACCGATATATCTGTACCGAGCGTTAATCCTCGCTTCCATGTTATCGACTCTTATCAATTGGGATTTGTTCGATCGCCTCTATACGATAGAAATTCACGAAAACACTATTCTATCGATCTCGATTCTATTACACACATAATTCTGGATCGTATTATTTTGATTAAACATTTATTCGATTCTCGCTGAACGGTGCGCCGGGTACAAAGCGATGCTCGTGAATCGAGTCACGCGGTATATTTGCTCCTCCTAGAAATCGTTCGAGTCCCCTAGGGTTTTTGGATGAGCGATACGGGAATCCACGTGAATCCCGAGATACGAATTGATTCGGTCTTACACGCGATTAAGGTGGTTAATTAATGGAGGATCCTTCGGTGTGGAGAGGGCAACAGGTCTGTAGAGTTGGCAACGTCGCCATCCGTTAAAATGTAAACAACTCAGCGTGGTACAGCCGGGAAGAAAAGTTTAAAGGTTGCTCGGCCATACATTCAAGTGGAAAAGCTTCGACCTGGAGCGAGCGGTTTTGAATCGAATCGTTGGGTAGCTCAAATTAGACGTTATTGGTCACGTTTTTTGTTTGGACAATTTTTATCTCGTAACTACTAAAGACTTCGATCGTTTTATTAGAGTTTAAAAAAAAAAGAAGAAGAAGATTATATAACCTTCGGCTCTATCGTATCCCGTAGCACAAAACGATTTTTTTCCCAAGCGACTCCAGACGTCATAAATATCACCCCGAAACGTTTCCCCTAACTCGCAAAGATTCTCGCCACAAAATGTTTCGCGGTATTTTGAAAAATTCCACGCGAAACCTCTCGTTTCCAACATGTTTTTGTACGGCAAATTCGTATGTTTATCAGGAATCCCTCTCTCTTTCCCTCTCCCTCCTCGGAGAGAGAGGAGAGTACAATAATAAGGGGGTCTCGGGCAGCCCTGAAAGAGAGAAGAGAGAAGAGGAACCGACGAAAAAAGAGAGAGACGAGAAGAGAGACAGGGCGAGATCGTCGGTGGTTGGTGTGGGCCCATTGGTGGACGTGGTGGGGGCAAAGGGGGGGAGGGGGTTGCGGGGAGCAGGGGGGGAATAGTGGACGAGCAGGTCCTTAGATCCCTTGAAAAATGAATCTCCCACAGGTTCAGGGCCATCCCGATCCGTGCAACGACCAAAAACGATCCCTAACCTGCGTCAAAAGTGGAGGGAGGGGGGCGGGGGGGACGAGGGGGACGGGGAGATTTTTGGTTTCGTAAATGGACACCCCGGGCGATACCGATCTAAGAAATATGACGTATCCCTTTTAACGTGGCCCGATGGGGCAAAGTCACTCGAATGGCTAGAAAAGCGGATTTGTCGTATAAAGTCGATGTTTGTGGCTACTTTGGCGTTTCTATCTTATAATTTTTACGATGGAACATGAATTGCCTCTTTCCGTAGAAACTGTCCACGAAAGATTTTGAATCTCGCTTGAAGAATTAGAGAACATTTAAAATTGGAAAACACTATTTAGTAGGGAACGACGGAAACATTTTATAAGATTCCATCCTGTTTAAAGAATTAGAAAATATTTTAAATTTAAATATAATGTTTAAAAGGGAACGACCGAAACGTTTTATAAGGTAATTTAGATTTGTATCGGTACGCGTGCGCGCGTCGCACGGACGGACAAACTCGCGCCAATTCATTTCCAAATCCGCGTGGCACAGTTTTAAGGCGCGAACGGGGGAATCGATCGAACGCTCCTAGCATTATCAAAGTTTTGAGGATGCCGGATTACGGAGAAGAAACGAGTTTTTCGTGACACACATACCGCCGTCTTATGTAACACCGTAATTGCAACGATGAAGCAATTCCACAAAGCTACGAGCCAGTTTTGGAATTCCGTGGCACGATCTGCCATTCATATTCGCATTTTAATCGGTACCCTCGTTTCTCATCGGAATTTTTCGTCGATGCATCTTTAATTACCGCGACGCGGGAATTATTAGCGAAACGATCTATAAAGGTGGAACGAAGAAGTGTCTCGACGCGTGAAAAGAAAAAAATGTGCAACGATCGACAGTTGCGTATCCCTACTTGATTTGTCCTTGCAAAACGCAAAGTGTAATTCACTGAACCGACCGAGGAAATCCATTATCGTACGCGACACTTCACGTTTGTACACGCAAACTCTCATTGTAAAACACGAGAGGAGAGGGGTACGTGGTTACGTTTATTCCTCTCTCTCTCTCTCCCTCTTTCTCCCTGTCTCTTTCTCTTTCTCTCTCCCACCAGTCTTACCCCCACCCCAACCCCTCCGCGTCAACGCGTTTCATTCGTACTCCCTCTCGGTAGTAAGACATTTCGTGGCTAGAGCGACAATTACTAACCTGGGTCAATGAAAGAGAGAAGGATATCGTGGCTAGCTCAACGACGCGTAAAATGCACGCAAAAACCTGCAAAAGTTACGCCGCGTAGGTACGGGTTTTCCGCGTGTCGAGAGATCCGTGCGATCCTTCATTTTCCTCGCGTAAGGTTTTTCGCGAAACGAGGGAAATCGCGGACCGGTTCCAACAGCTTTTACTTTTTCGTTCGCTCCATCTCGAGTATATTCGGCTTCGAAGAGAAAACGCGGATGACAATCGAAACGGTAGACTCGAACCTAACAATACTTTTGGACGACCGAAATATTTATCCGAACGCTTATCGAACGACGGGGCAACGTTCCCCGCCTTCGTTCGCGCGTAATTACGAATGAAACGCGTAGGGCGTATTCGTCGTCGACCGATAACATCCGACATCCGTTATTCCTCGACTGGAATAAAAATTATTCACGGGATATATGTTCGGTGTAGATTCTCCTCGGGATCTCCTTACCGGGTACACGTACTCCGTAGGAAGCGTAATTTTGGAGGTAGCTGTACCGCTCCTATCGTTCTGTTATTGCAGAGAAATTGATATAACTCCACGTACACAATCTCCTCGCTGCGCGTACATACGCACACGAATGCGCTCGCTCGTAAGAAGTTCCTTCGGTGTCCCGCTCTCGGTGGCAAGAGTAAGAGGGAAATCGTGGAGACGAGAGGGGGACGGGGGGAGCAGAGAGGGAAAGGGACAGAACACTCCGAGTTCGTTAGAGCGAGAGAGACGGGGATCGTGTAGAAGGTAGAAGGAAGAAAACAGCTTTACGAGGACTTCGATAAAGAGAGAACCACTCCAGGGATACGAGAGGGAGAGGGAACGGAAGAGGGAGTGAGAGAGAGAGAGGGGACCCCAGTCTCAAAGAGCGAATACAATAAAAATACATCGTCAGGAGTGACAAAGATACCGAGGTTCTCCCGAGTCACGAGAAGAGAGAGGGAACGAGAGAAAGAAGCAGCGAGACGAGGGATACAGCGAGCCGCGAGGGAGAGAAAAAGGACGGAGAATCGAAGGGAACGGAGACGGAGACTATTTGAAGGCTGCGGCGAACGATTCGAGAGAGGGAGAGACAGAGTGAGAGAGAGAAAGAGAGGCAGTGGAGAGGGACGAAAGACGAGTGGGATATTATTGGAAGGACGAAGAAGAGAAAATAAGAGAGCGAGAGAACGAGAGGGAAGGCGAGGGATCGAGCGAGCGATAGAGACAGAGACAGAGAGAGAGAAGATCGTGAGGCGGTATGAGAGAGAGAGGGAAACAAGAGAGCGAGAGACGGAATAAAAGAATAAAAGGAAGAACGAGCGAGTGAAGGGAGGTGGGGAGAGAGGGAGAGGGCGGACGAGAGAGACCAAGTTCGAAAACGAAGGAGAAGGAAGTGACTAATTGAAGGAGTGGAGGAAAGCCAATGGTGCGGGAGAGAGAAGGACGGGGAGAACGAGGGGAACGCGTGCAAGACGAAGAGAGAAACTGCCTTCAAGGCTCGAGACATCTCGGGGAAGATTTTTTATCCCTTCAAGGTCAGACCTTCGGTATGGCCGCTGCTGGACCGCGGCTCTTGCCTCGTCGGAGTAACGAGAGTTAGGAGTGTCGAAGATCCGGAGAGGAAACTGTTCTTCTCGATTCTTATAACTTTCCGGCGAAGAGACGCTTCCGCGGATTTTGGAGCGAACGCGACTGATCCCCGTGGCGTCGATCGTTCGGCGCTAGTTTTGCGAAATTCGAGACGTCGCCTGCCATTAGTTGGGCTAATGATATACATTCTCACGAAACCGAAGAAAAGAGAATCTCACGCGCGATATTTCAGCGATAGTTAATTGCCGAGAGGACGAAACGTCCCCGCGTTTACGCGGATGTCGCTCCTCCGCGTGGGCTCCCCCTTTTTCCTTGACGCCTCTCCCCTGTCGCGGTAAAGAAATGACAACGATACGTACTTGATAAAGTTTCTCTTCCGGCACGGGTACAAGTATGTTAAGCCGGGCCACGCTAGTATACCGTTGCAATCGTATTATGCTGTCGCGCGATTGAGAATTCGCCGCTCGGCGAGTGCCCGCTTAAAAAGTATTGAGGGATCCGCGCGGTGTTGTTCGAACACGGTACGCGAATTAACAGCTCGTTGATGGTCGCCGATCAAGGTTTGGGAGAAAAAGCAGGATTTTCGATGTTGTTCGTAATCCCAATTGTCGGCAACAAACGCGACGTCGCGCCTCGGTTCAAAGTTATTCGCGTTTGCCGCTCGAGAATCTCGTCCCGCGACGAGACGATTGCAAATTTCACATCTCAAACTCAACGAGAGTTTAAGTTTGAGTTTAACTTGACGCGAGTCGCTCGTTATCTCGACGCTATCGCTCGCGGTAATGCGAGCTACGATTGTAAAAAAAAAAAAGAAAGAAAGAAGGTAATCCACATGGATAAGGGTTGACAGACTCGTCAGGGAGCGATGCCGACGTTCTCCGTTGTATTTCAATCCCGGATGGCTGTAACGCTAGATTTCGCAGATTTATTGCATCCTAAATCTGTCCCGAAAGGCAAAGTGTACCGAATCAGCTCCGAGTGTACCGAATTAAACGAGACCTTAACTTCGTCAGGTATCGTACGAAAAAGTGATTTGAAAAAAGCTGAGTCAAGGTGAGCGAACTATACCTATCATCCGATTTGCACTAAAGATAGGTTCGTCAGAGAAACGTGTAAATCGAAATCATGGGAATTGATGCGTAGAACCGTGTATATTGAAATCGTGGATATTCATACCGAAAACCATGTAAATGGAAACCACACTAAAATGTACATAATTCAGTCATTTGTTTCAGCGCACAATAAAAGTAAGGTAGCTTGTAAAACAACAGTCCATTCATAACATGACAAATATACATACATATAAAGATATAAAGGCAGCGTGTAATTGATTTTACATATACAATAAATATAAGATCCTTACAAAATTAAGCAAAAGTTTAATTACTGAAAAAATCTACTGGAAATATGTATGCAGTCAAAATGTTCTTTTTTACCAGCTTTTTGTATAAACCCGTTATTTTAAAGATCGTGTAAATAAAGTAGCGTGTAAATCGAGGGGCAGGCGTATCTCCAATGTGACAATGAGAGACGCATAAACACTATTCCTACCGGCACTTCATGTACATATATGTTACGGGCAATATAAATAATTGGGTATTATATATAATGCCCGGGCACTTTATAGAATGCCAAATTTTTTGGGAAATATATATAATGGGCAGGTATTTTACAAACGGCCCGGCCATTTTATATGAATCCGTAGTGTGAATCCATAGTTGATATCCGGATCACTCGCAAACAATACGATCCTGGCTTGGATATCCCTTTGGGCACTTTTTAAATTCCCGGTCATTATAAATAATGCCCAATTATTTACAGTGCCCGTAACATATGTATATACCTACTCTTACCGTGACCGGTCCAATAAAAATGAAGTTAATGCCCAATTTATTAGTGAAAAAATGTAATTTCTTTAATTCAGAAGTAGATAACGTATATTTTTACGTTTAACCGGTTAACATTTATGTTAACTGGCAGCGCAATAACGTTCTACGTCGGAAATTCTAAACGAAATTTAAGACACGGTCACTGTACCGGTCGCGGTACGAACAGCGTTAACCAGAAAATCGAAACGTTCGTTCGGAGTAATCAACTTCGATTCAAACCCATGGACTCCCAGCCGCTCGATCGGCGAACCCCAATCGACTTTTCTCGGATTAGCCGGTAGACGAGTGGCGGAAGTAAAACATCCGAATGTGTTGCGCGTTATGATTTAACCCACTTCTCGAAGGTCAAGTCGAAATTAGAAACTCCTACGATTCGCTTCCGACTTTCGTTCCTGCGCGATCGTCGTCGGCGAGAATTCAAGGTGGAGAAAGTGCTCTCTGGGGAAAGAGAAAGAGAGAGGATGGCAAGGAGTCGAACGAAAGATGAATTCGTTCCCCTGATCGTAAGAATGAGGGGGGGGGGGGGGGAGGACCATAATTTTCTGGACGCCAGGAGGAACCGGAGACGTCGTCGGCCAAAAAAGCGGACCGGTTTCGTTTCTCGATCTTTGACCATAATCTGCCGTTGGAGGGACGTAATTTCGAATTTGTAAAAAAGTATCTCCTAACGGGCCATTCCTTACCCGATCCACCGCTAGGATCCTTTTGTCCGCGGGAGGGGAAGGGGGGGGGGCCGAAACGTAAATCTGGTAGTTTAAGATATTAGTGGTCTCCTCCCGGCAAGCGGAACGATTCCCAAAAAAAAAAAAATTCCCTCGCCAGATTATTATTTTCTTTCTCGTTTCACCGTCCATCTCGTCGCGTTGCTTCGAGGCGATAAACAAATACGCGCTTCGTCATCGGAAGCAAAATAACTTCGTTCATAATATTGAAACAATTGTCCGTCGCAATTGCGCGCAGATGAACGTTCGCGATGTTTTTTGTTTTTAAACTTTGAATTTTCGTACGCAGGAACGCATACACATGTTTCACGTCGGCGCAAAATAGCAGTTCCATCATTTTCCAGCATCGTAGGCTTCGCGCTTAAATCAGCACGAATGGCTGTTGCTTATCTGCGGTTTATTTTCGCTCTTTTTATCTTATCCGGCGCAGTATTTCTCTCGGGTGTTTGAGAATGATTGATAAGGCCGACGTTGGTGCGAGGTTGACCATCAAAAGGAGCAACATCGGTACGTAGCGCTAGCCGGGATGAACTTTCGAGTATCGACTACTCGTATTGACTAATGATCTATAAATATGCCGATGGACGATAAAATCGACCGACCAAACAAGATAAAGAGGCGTGGAGGGAAAAGCGTGGAAGATTTTCCCTCGGATTCCTTTCCTAGTCGATTGGATCGCGATTTTCCAAAACTTTGTCGGTCGATAAAATTCTTATCGCCCCCCGCGGGCGTCGCGACGATATTAATTTTTAGTAATCGATGCGCGACGAAACGCTCCGCCGTAAATCATCGACAAATAAATACGCGTGACCGACGTGTACGTGTGTCGCGCACCGTGTCAACCACCCTCCGAAATTTGGAATTAGAGACGAAATCCCTGAAAGAAGAAATCTGAGGGGGAAAAATCGGGAACAGGTTTCAATCCTGAAAGTGGGCCTTTACACCTTCGAAGGTTCGACATTTTTCGGTCCCACCCCTCTTCTTTCGTTTCACCCTCCAAGTTTCGTAAGGACGATCGACCGCGATTTCTACCCCTCGTGTAAATAACCGTGGAGGCGCATTCATCGATGCGTGAATCGTACAGGTATACAGGTGTGTCGGGGGGCGGGGGGGGGGGGTGGGAGGGGTGTTGATCCCCCGAACCATTAACGGTATCGAAAAGCGAAATGACAAACGTGAACTGCGAGCGCGCCGAACAATTCCAAATCTCATTTAATTTCTTCGATCGACGATTTGTATTTTTCATATATCGCGATAATACTTTTCGATAACTTTTGTCCGAATAGAACAATCCTGAGGAATAATTGAAAAAGTGCGATACCCAACCCCGGTATCTTCTTACGAATAGGATATTTCACCCCCACGACCCGCTATTCTCCCGTTCCATCCCTCAGCACTCCCGTACCAGGGAGCATTCATAAATTTCATAATACAAGCGGACCGCGTCGATTCTACCCCCGGATAAATAAATACGCATACAGGGCGGAGAGCGGGTCTAGCGCACAGGTGTCTGTCCCGTAGAAACCGGAGGGGCACGAATAGAGGTTACGTGCGTCATCGTCGATGCGTGTACGCCTTGAAAATGGGACTTTTGGTGCCCGACCCCCTTATACGTCCCTCTTTTTTTTTTTAAGGGTCCCACAAGCACGAAGAGAGGCTAAACGTACGTGTGTATCGTCCTATCTTCTTTCTCGATGGACCTCTCTCCCCCTTCTGCCCTTTTTCCTTTTTTTGCCTCACCCCGGTCCATCAGCCCCGAAATCGGGGGACGAAAACCGCAGGTGCTGCCTCCTACGAAAACCCCTCCTGAGAGCCCCACACACATTGGCGTGGGTGCCTCGAAAAAATTATGCCGATTTCATCCATCACCGATCACATCGATATTACGCGATCTAATACATCGTCTACAGTACTATCGGAAAATAATTTGCGATACAGAAAATCGTACAATATTAAGGTAAAAAAAAAAAGAGAAATTCCATGTTACATTCGTACCCCTAATTATCGTTTGTACGACAATTTTGATCAATAGTCTGTTAAAATCGCGCGAACACTTGCAAGATTTTTAATTCGCGTTACGTTCTTACAGAGCCCTAATTTAGTTTACCCACGTGAATGTCTCGTACAAAAAATGGAACATTTCCACGAAGTTCCACGCCCGTGCACGAGTCTTAAGCATCTTAGGGATGCGACGCATATGTACACGCCGGGGTAGCAAAACTATTGACCACACCTCCTCCGTACGCCCCCAATTTTAACTTCAAATTCCACCCAAAACCCTTTGAAACACCCCAAAATCATCGCCTCTGTAAATTCGGCTTCCCCCGATCATTCTTATCTCAAAAAGTACCCAAAATATTACACCACCGGAGCCTCCACGTTAATCCAAGTCAAACCGATTCGATTCAAAAGATTTCAAGGCAGGGGCGTCTTTCCCACGACTACAACGTACCCCGCACGACCGTTGAAGGGCCAGCGACGTCTACGGGGGTGTGCAGAGGGCCTGTTTTCACATGTGGCTCGCGAAAAAAAAAAGAAAGAAAGGGAGACCCTAGGAAGCCCGTTATGGGGGTCAGGGGTCGACGCGCTGCCTGACTTATGGAACTCTCGCGACGAAATTTCGTTTCTCCAATTAGACGCGAGATTTGTCCCTGGGAGGGCAAGGTCTCGAATTCGAAAATGGGACTCCACCGAAGCGCTCAATTTCACCCTGAAACCGAGCGTGACCATTTTGTAGCTTAACGAAGGTACCACGGGGACCCTCGGTTTCCAGTTTTCGTTCGTTTAATTAGGATCCGAAGGGTGGATAGGTGATTCCGAGAATCGAGAGCGCGCCGGGACAACGAATTATTTTGCTCTACGACATCTTATTTTTGTGTAAACCGTCCGCAGAAGATCCGTGGAAGTTACGAGAATATTACCGAGTGATATCAAAAGTTGCCCATAAATAGGAGGTCAATGCGCAACCGAAGAAATTGAATTGCAAACGACGCGAATTAAGGCTATGCGCTTCGACGAAAATGATGTCAATTGCTTAGGTAATTATTCATAGTTAGCAGAGAACGGTCGGTAAACGGCCAAGTCTAATCGATAAACAACTGAAAGTAATTCTATGTATCTCGCACTTTGAAACTTGGCAAGAAGCGCGATTAATTAGTTCGATAAAGGAGAGATCGAAATTTTGCTAATTACGGAGTAGCCTTCGATCGTTTTATTAATGAATTCGTGTAATTGACCCGATAACCGTAAACACAAGATCAATTTGCGATTCACGAAATCACATTTCTATTATCGCGAGCGTTACTTCTCCCTTCGAAATTAATTATCCGTTACGCAGGGAACGTCTCGTAATTAAGGGAGACGTCGTTGACAACGACCGTCCGTGTTTCAATTATGATCGAACCATGATTATCGAGTTGCATTGAGAAATTAATTCCGACGGCAATAACAAGAATTACGAAACATCTGTACATAGTATTATTAACTAGTCGTTTTCTAAGAAACGATAAAAACTAATATCTAAAATACATACTTCGGAGCGCAATAATAATTACTAGCGTTTAATACTTTATAATAAAAGTCATCGCCGCTGCAAGTACAATTAAAAGAAAAACAGATGAATCAATCAGGAAATTGCAGCGACGCAATTTTCGGGAGTTTTTCCGTGCACGCGTCTCTATTTTCTCATCCACTAAACGTTACGATTGCGAGCAGCAATTAGCAAAGCATTCTTCCGCGATTTCGCACTACCGACGAATTGCACGTCTATCCGTGCTCGCCGCTAATGTAACCTGGGTTACATAACGGATAATTTACGAGCGAAGGGTATTAATTACCGGTGTGATTTCCTGCGATCGCCAGTAGCAGTTTTCCCCGAGCGCGTCTATATTTTCATGCCCCAACGTCCTCTTCCTTCGTCTCCCGCCATATTTCTCTTTCCTCTCGCGGAAGTCCATGCTAGGAAAGATCACCGTCTGCTGTTTTCAGTAGCATCGCGATACTTTTCATTGCTTCTAATACTTGAGAAAATCCCGCGGCTACTAATTACGACCGAGAAGCCGCGGAGTGGTTCGTGCCGCCGTTTTCTCGACGCGTTATTTAATACACGCGTAATACACTAGAATGCAACTTTGGTTAATTCAGTTTTGAGAAACGAAACATTCTACGCGTTCGTACAAATTCCGTCGATACGTGGGTAACATCGAGTTAACTACGTAATCGCGTGCATAGAATTGCATGAATTCGACGATTTTTTTATTCTACTTCAAATTCGGCTCGCGTACTTGACGTTTTAAGCAGCGAAAGTCCCGCCCGGCGATTTTCTGACCCCCCCTATCGAAAAGACCGATTACGAGGGAAGGGAATAATTTTATTGCAATCCGAAACGCAGTGACGTAACGCACCGGAAACATTTTTTCGGTTGTTAACGCACAATTGGAAAAACATTGTCCCAATACAATATCTGTTGGCGTTACCCTTCGAACGACGCGAGCAGATATTAAAAATGAAAAAAGTATCCAACTAAGAGCGTCGGGAACGATAGGGCCAAGACGAGCGAGAACAATCGGACAAGGACGAATCGATAAAAGACCAGTGGGGTCCGTCGATAATACGAACGGAACGTAGGAAACTGTTGTGCAAAACCGACGGAGGATTTCTGCCAGGATGGAGTGGCGGAGGGAGGAGGGCGAGGAGGAGGAAGGAGAAGGGTGGGGAGGGAGAGGCGAAAGAGGAGGAAAAAAGAGGTCGAGAGGAGAATGATCGGGCCCGATACCAAGGGCCTTCTCGACTTGCATGTCGCATAAGAACAAGGCCCCTTACTGGTCTCGTTCTGCAGGCTTTCTTCGTCGTCTATACCCAGAAACGCGTGAGTGGGCATCAGCAGGACTGTCAGGCTTTGCTCCCGGCATGCACTGCCGACCATAACATCCAGCAGTCACCACCATAAGGGACCTAACCTTCCTCAAGGATCATATGTGGCATTTTCATCGAAACCTATCAAACTATTCGATTGGCAAGTAATATTGTGGCTGTTCTCTTTTTACTTTTATATTCGAACAATACGTGTTCCATTTGGAAAATTGTCCGCACTGTTCGAAAGCACTCTTTATGCTCTACAATATCGTGTTTATGGTTTCCTTAAATAGTCTAATTTTTTCTCAAATTCGAGGCTCGTAAAGTGGAATTTCCAGGCGGTAAAAGTCAGCATTTTTGGCACCTCCTAGTCTTCGCTTTAGTCACACTTTTTGAACTTGGTATACTATTTTGAATAAAATTAGATTATTTAAGAACACGATAAGCAATATTGTAGGGCCGAAAATGCACTTTCGAACAGAGTAGACAATTTGTCAAATGGGACACGTATTGTTTGAATTCAAAAGTAAAAACGCAAACGCTACGATATTACTTACCAACCCAATATACCGATATTTTATTTATACTTCACGTAAATTCCAGAGCGATCGATACGCATCGCTTTCAAGCATAACTTTGTCAACCAATCTTATCGTTTTGCGATGACTCAATTTTTTTTAATCATCAGCGTAACAGCTATACCATTATTACAATGGCATTCGCGCGACAATGATTCGTTAACGTCATTCAAAGAAGCGAGTGCACGTTGGTATCTGGTATCTTAAATCGCGATGTAAGATACAATACGCGTGTATATCGATCTGCAGTGCGATTATCGAATTGTTCAACTTCGGGACGCGAGCACCCTGTGCGTACATCGATGATAAAAAGGATATAGGTTGTTTTTATAGAAAGCTCGGCCGAAGTAACATTGACCTAAACTAGCGATGCTAATTATACCGTTTTGCTTAATGATGCACGGTGAAAAGACGTTCTCTATTAACATAAATCGTTTCTCAGGCTTTTATGATTTTATCGCGAGCTGCTTGCAGCAACATAAATGAACGTTACGCATACCCGCTTCGCAATATGGGTTTGTATCTATGTTTGCAACTCCGCCGGTTAACTATCATCGTGACACTATTATACTATTATATTAGATTCTGTTACGAGCCGCAGAGGCGGATTAAAGGTCTCGCGGATAATGGCAGTTGCGAACATTCATAAAGAGATGAAGTCATATCCTTTTGTGTAATTAACAATAACGATGTAATTCGAAAATCTGTACCGTCTGTCGGCCGAAGAATAATTCGGAGGACACTGAGATTGTTAACTTTACTTTTTATTCGGCACGACTCTTTAAAATGTCTGTCCTCTATATTTTGCAAATTTTAATACCGCCGAATTATACACTTTGCATTCTCACGTTTAATACTTTTTCCGTTCACCGCGCATACATTTATTCTTTCTATTTTCGAATTCGAACCTTTGCCCGCTAAAGTCGTTGGCACAATCGAATTACGTTTCACAGGGACACGCGGCCATTCTTTTTTCGTTTTAACTGACACAGCAGCTCGAATTATCGGCCTTTTCATGGCGTCGTTCCCGGTATTTCCAAGGAGCCTGGCTTGCACTTGGTCAAACAACGAGGCCTCTATGGAGGGCCACGTTTATTGGCGGTTCTAATTCAGGACCGGAAGTGGTCGAAAAGCAGCGGTGAAAACAGACCTCCCGGATTAAAATAGGCCGCCATAACGTTCGGCTTAAATGCTTTGTATTAATAATTAACACGTTTCGCTTCGAAGCTGCGGGTACTGCCGTCTCTTCCGCGCGAACGGTGCCCTTCAATCCACATTTTGGAAAATTTTCCCTTCGTTTCGTGGAAATTTCAGGTCTGCCGCGCGCCGCTTCGGTATTTATCGCGAATTCTATTGTTAATTTTATACCGGTCGTTAACGCGGTTTAAGGAGTTCTGCGGAATCTTGAATGTTAATTGCGTCAATGTTGACCTTTCTCGTTGCTCGAGTAAATTTATTATCGCGCGTCCATTGGATTAGAATTTAGAGTTTAGGCAGGATACGGCACGAATCGTTTTTAATTACCGTAATTTTGGATTATAGTCCAAAATTAGAATCAAACCTGATTTGAATTTCTCGGGCGCAAAATATTTGCAAGTCTACTCGAGGCTGACTACGTAATAAATGCAATCAAAACGCGTATTTTGAAAGAGTTTCGAGTGCGATTCGCTATTATCTGGGAGTGATATTACGTTAACCGGTGAAACGTGTTTCTCCGAGTCCCTCGCGGTGCGCTATATCATTGTGAACGGGGCTTAACGTCGTACAGATAGACACGAAGTGATAAGTCCTGTCATTGTGAACGATAGCCGTGGAAAATTCCACGAAAGACCGTGGCGATTCGTGACGATCGTGGAAAGAGGAATGCGCTCCAGAAAGATTGCAAAAGATCGAAGGGAATTTTCACTCACTTTCTGCGTACGAATATACAAAAATTGTCACGGATGGCGGACGCGTTGGAATCTCAATTTTTCTAGATCGTTGCGTCACAACGACTCGTGTAAAACAAAATCGAACGGGAGATACGCAATTCGATAAATACGAACACTTTGCTGGTAATGCAATTTTATATTCGGACGAGTTACTTCGAAAACCATTTGTCTTTTGTAACCAAAGTGACGTGTTCGAACTAACCTGATACTATTTCATTTAGCGTAACTTGAAGCGATAACCGAAAATCTCATGGTGTTTTGCGCAAAAGCGAACTTTCTTTTGTTCCAGTATACGCTACGGTAAACACAATCCCCCAAGTGTTTTCCATCCTGATTTATTTCGCGGTTATCGCTATTACCACGTTTTGTTCCAAAACGCGGATGTTTCTTCAAGACAATGCTCGCACGGAGGTGGCCAAGATACCCAAATAACCCAAAGAAAACACTTCGATTTGGTAGTTTGTGAGATTGAAAATTCATGGAGTCGAGAAAAAAAAGTTATTTTCCTCGCAACTCATTGGAAGAACGAAGAAGACGAACCACGCCACGATCACGTATTCCGCGGATGCAGCAGGAGCATAATTCATGAATCGCCTCCTGCGCATCGAGCGCGGAATGACGTCAGCCGTCGATTAATACGATTTTCAATCCATTTCATCGTCAACGGCAGAATTAACGTAAGACTAATCGATAAATAATTTCATTCGCGTCCATTTGTGAGTAGAGAAAACAATATAGAATGATATTTCAACGATTCCAAGGCTCGAGCGAGAGACTCCGAAAATCGAAGACAATTTACTCGACTGTTTCGTTCAACCTTCCAAAGTTCATACTCCAAGAACCACCTAACTAAATTTGTTCAATTACGTAAATTGGTCGCACCTGTGACCCCAAACCCTTTATTTGTTCCCGAACGTAGTTTTGTCGTTATTTCCCGATTTCTCGCGTCACTCGATCTCGCGTAGGCGTATAAATAGACAAACGAGGAATCAATAGCGACAGCGATCGGCGTACCAGGCCGGAAGCGGACCGACCGGAGACATTTCCGATCGTAGAAAAGTGGCGGCTGGTCTGATACACGTCGAATTACGGGCGCGAGTACCTACCGGGTGAGAGAAAGGGAAAGTCAATCGGGTGAAAGTCACTCGTCTGGATAGTTTTGCCTCCGTTTATATACCGTGTACGGCTTTACTTGGCGAGAGCACGGTCTTAAGGCCCTATTACGCTCACTCGATTACCGCTTTTCGATTTCGTTTGCGTTCCGTCTCGTTCTTATCGATCCTCCGAGACGCGGTAGCACTATTTCCATCGACGGTGTCACTTTTTGAAATTTTCCCTTATAATTATTATCCTCAGTTTAATCGTTTTTCCTCAATTCAATTCTTAACTTTTCCTATAATGGCTGTTAAATTAATTAAATTAATTGTGTGGAATCTTTTTCCCCCAATCTCTTTCTGAATCTAAAATATGTGTGTAGTATACCCATTTCTACCATGAGGTGTCTTTTGACAGCATAAAAATTGTATAACATTAAAAGTAAGACCAAGAAAAAAGTCCTTCTACCAAGTTCGAGATATAAATCTGTATCAGTTGGAAATAGTAATAAACGTCTTCCTGAAGCCATAAATTTTACAACAGTACAACATTTGGAAAGGATATGACTGACCAAACGATCAGGAAATATGTAACCGCTATAGACGGCCTGTGCAAGTACTTTGCAATATTCTAGATTTGACCGGAATAAATGCATCGGATTTATTACAATGTTGAATTAATTTTCTGACGAAACAAACAAAAATTAAACAGAAAATAGTTTTTAACAATTATTCCCAAGATATTTGCATTCAAACGCAAAGCTGTCAAGGGACACCTTTTGGTCGAAGTAGGTTAACGCAAAACCGTGGTAGAAATAGTATTCAACAGTACCATCGGTTTGCATTCTTGATCATTCTTGGTTTGCAACTACATTCGTTGCCAGTACCCATTATTGAATCCCTCGGTAAAACTTGGTCGTAACAAGCTTTGAAGGATAATTCAAATTAACCCCCCATTTCCAGCAAAAGCGAAAATCGTCACGAGAATTCTAATTGACCCAATATTTGATAATACCGATCGTTTCATTCTCACGAAATTCGTTACGCCCAAATCTGACTTTCCTTCAATGCCATTAAAATTTTCGACGATTGTCTCGACTACAAAAAGAAATCCCGTCATCTTGTGAAATTGATCTCGCGGTTCAACGGGGTTCCTCGTGCAACGCCGTCGTTGCAATACGCAACGAACGATCGTCGATAGTCTCGCCGGGGCGCATGACTCTCCGAAAGTCATTGCACTTTGAACGCAGTGCGACGGGTGAGTCGCGAACGTTAGTGTCATTGCGTTTATACGCGCATGTGCGTGACCCTCCGACACGTTTCCCCATAGGCGACAATGGTTTTTCATTCTAACCCCCGCCTATCTCGTTGCGGTACGCAAACGCAGCCTCGCGAGGAGGGACGCACGCAGCCGCAAAAGTCTTCCTTTTATCGGCTAGAAACACACCTCGCGTCGCCTATTGGCCAGCACATAATTCGCGCGCGGAACCGATGCGTGACATTAAATGCATCTCCCAAGACGGCGGGGCTGATTTGTAACTCTTACGATTAGCGGTCGTACGCCGGCGGACAAATGGTCAATTAACTTTCCGAGTCGATCGTTTTCATTTTTTCCCGGTAAATTACTTTCTCGTTAAGGCGAAACGAGCTTATCAAAACGACAAATAGCACGATTACAGTTTTTGGCCGTTTTTTTTTTTTTTTTTTTTTTTTTTTTTTTTTTTTTTTTTTTTTTTTTGTTAACTCTCGAACGGTAGTTGCAATTTTTGAAACAAGGATCTTGGTAAAATGTATCCCGAGTTTCCGCAAAGTACGTACGGCCTCTGAGAAAAAATGAATGCTGGATAGATCTTTTCGCGTACTCTTGACTTTTACGCAGACTCGATCAGTCACAGTTAATTTAAGAGTCTGTTTGTAAAACGAAATTTATGACGTGGGGCCTGTGAGAAAAAAACCCGACGAGCCTTACGTAACGCACATTTGTTATTAATTCGAAATTAACGGCGAAATGTGAAAGTTGTGATCGACGCGGCGCCATACTCTGGAAACGCGAGAGAATAAGAAAGTGATAGCTTCCGAGACGTAAGCGCTCACGAATGACGCACGAAATTAAAGTGCCAATCGCTGTGTACATAACGAATTTTTTAATATCTCCGGATTATGGCTTCGTTAAAAAAATTTCACGTCGATCGTTGTAATTTTATTCTTTGTCAAATTTCATTGCGAATGTATATAACGTCTATCGTTCTTAATCAAATCGAATAGTTCCAGTTGGAGCCATCAGTAAACCTAAGCGCGCCCAATATTGTACGCGCAATTATTCGTCCAACTGTGTAGTATACACTCCCATCGAATCAAAGAAGGTAATTTTGTCAAACGGGAGACCTACCCACGGAACTACCTTACGTCGGCGTTACGCGAACCACCTTCTCCATCCGGTTTACCTGCGTGCATTTACCTGTATAGTTATAAGCTTACCTGCATGTCGTTGCCTTGGCCTTTACGATTCCTGGAACGATCTCGACTCCCCGATCTATCGATATCCGATCCCGACGATACGCCACGATACCTGCTGCTTACGCTACGAACGCCCGCGAATTTCTGCCCCTCGTACCTTCCTAACTGGCTCTGCGTCCGTAGTTTGTAAACAATGAGATCGTCGATCGCGATGATCGATGGTAGGCTACGATGGTGGTTCTGGATGCAAGGAACGGGGAAACTGTAACGAAATGCGCGCCGTTGAGCATAAAAGTTACGGAACAATGTAAAGGGTGGGAAAGTGTAGCCTCCAAGTTTGTTAAGAACAAATCCAGAAGCGCAGAGAATTGTGAGGAAATGCGAGTTATCGGTCCGTCCCGCCGGTCGGCGCGTTAATCCGTCAAATATGTCTCGGTAAATAAACGTCGACGAGTGGAACGTCCAAATTCGTCGTCGAAAGTTAAGGAAAGTGTCCATATGGACGCCTTCGGAGATGCCTCGTTACCGCGATTAAGGACGGCGCGTTAACAAAGAGAGGAAGGAAGAAAGAAGCGAAGAAAAGTTAGCCAAGTGTCCAGCAGATGTACATACGGGATGTACGCGTGCATTATTATGGGAGTGCACGGTGAAAGCATGGGCGTACACGTGCTAAACAGAACCCCGTCCACTCGGTCGGGGACCTCTCTTTCGTGCTTACGTTTTTCGTCGTTCAAACGGTACAGTATCCGACAAATCTCCTTTGTGTTCGAAGTCAAACGTGGAGAAAAGGGAAATCGGAAAGCGCAATGTCTGGTGGGAACATGTTGCTTTAGCTTGAGCGATCAGATGGTAAGTAAGAGGGTAAGTATGAACTTGAACGGTTAAAAATATCTAATTGCTCTTATCGCAGACTTTTTGCTAGATAGTCTCATCACATGCGGCCACGTTGAACCCAGTCGCGAAGGTGTCACGAATCTGATAATAATAAAAAAAATGAATAATGTTCGCGAATAAAAACTGTTTTGGGCGAACGCGTTTGCACGATACTGTACGTCGCTTTCAGACTAAAGACGGAGCAAAGAGAAGGATGCACAACACGAGAGTGCACTGGCTAATAAGAAAATGCCATGCTGAAAATGTCACACGCTGAGCACCGTGACGTCACATACCGCGACTCGGTACGATTCTGGTTCGTTTATCGCTTCTATTGTATCGTCAAAACACGCCTCGGAATTCGGAAACGTGCCACTCCACGTTCCGTCCGTAAAGAGACGATAAACGGCGATAAATCTGACTCGTAACGATTCTTAAAATACATTCGGAGAAAGCCTCGCACTTGTTCAATAATTATAATTCGCAGTCTTCTCTTAGTTAACTTTCAAACTGCGAGCAGGAACCGATTTTTGCGAAATTACGCGCAGACTGTAACGCCGCGGTATCAATCGAAGGAGGAAGTGACATTTCGCGGAGGGAAAGCCGGAAGTTCGTTCGCGAGGTCGCACGAGCAGGAAGCGAGAGAATAACGTCGCTTTCGCGAAGGCGCAATGTCAAACGTTCTCGTATACCCCCAATTTTCATCGAATCGTTTTTCAAACACGGGTCTCCCATAAAAAAAATTACGAAATCTCTATCAATATCAAATTTCACTTTACCCCGAGCAATTCTCCAAGTGAAAATGATTAATACGACGTCTTGTAATAATCGACGACGTTTGATAATCGCAAAGCCACGATCCCGTCCAATTAGGGGGTGTCACGGGTTTTCCCCATAACATACGGGCGTATGAGGGTCTTTCGGTGGTAGAACCCTAATACGCAGGAGGGTTAATGTTTTCAACCCCGAACAGATTCTCATGCAGCTATATATAACGGCTAATGGGAGTCAGTTTTCGTCATGGTGGCCGAGTTGTGTGTATAGATATCAGCCTGGGATATGCGGGTTCTTTGTGGGGAATGCGCGCGCCATGGAAACTAGCTGAAATCTTTATCCCGATCATAGATTCATACTTCGTGTTGTGTAGCGATTGCCGTGCGAGTAGCGGTAGCTAGTTCGTTGCCAACGTTGTCGAATGGTCAGAAACGACGATCGACTTTATTTCTATGCGGCGCAGAGTAAGAGCCCGTTCAGACGATACAGTTTTTTTACCGAATCGGTTATTTTCTCACTCGTCTGCGTCTGTTTCAAAGACAGATGAAAAGTGACGACGTCGTGGTTTCGGTAAAAAAAAAAACGTATCGTCTGAACGGACTCTTACTCCCGTCGAAACATATTCGGGGGGAAAACATACGTTTTCCGAGTTATCGATACGCGCCGGGGTCGTCCTCGCGAGGCTACTCGAAATCCCGTGGAAACGATTTTACGACACTCGGGTTCGGTGTACAAACGAACACTAACAATGCGTAGACGGTGGTTATTTACAATCTGCGGCTTGCATCGGGTATGAATAGAAGCTCCATTTCATTCATGCGACTCTTCTCTCTCGGTGAGTTCGAGCTATCGAATCACGGTACATTGAAATACCGCAACTGGAATAGTTGCGTCGTTTTCAGCTTCGAAACGACGGAGTAACGTTTACGCGGCATTAACGTTAATAAATGCGCGCAGATACGGGCGTTATTGCGGTATTAAGATCAGGTTATACTCGGGGCAACGGCGATAGCGGGTTCGAATTAACTGCCAAATGGTTTTGGACATTTTTGATAGATCGAATCTTTTAAGCGTACAAGTTAGGATTGTAACGGTACAGTCAATTGTTATCTTTAGAAACCGTACGCTCGATGACGAAAACCGAGTCGCTGACAATGAGGCACGGTTTTAGATAAACTACGTATCGATCTCGATACGCTTCGATACGTGGTCCCGGTAGCAACGATAGAATTTAATTTAATCCAATAATGACCGTTTACGCCAAAGCAAGTCTAAAACCTAACCTGTAAGCGTTGCTTACTTCGTCCTCGTTGAAATTAGTGCCTATCTTCGCGACAGATATCTTCGATAGGAAACAAGATTGAGGTTATTCATGCAAACTGAAATCAGCTGTGTACGGTAGCGCGACGGATTCAAATTGATGCAGATTTTGAACTACGCTTAATGTTTAAGTAACATCGCTGTAAATGCCCATTCGTCTCTCACGACCGTCTAGTCGTGAATAATTTGAATATTCTAATTTCAATACTTCATCCACTCGTACGTAATTTTAATTGACTTCGGTTTACCTTGCGCGTAACGCGATTTTGTACTAAATAATGCATCCTACTTTGTAATTATTTTGTACTATCGTCGATCTCTAGTACAAAACCTCCTTGGCCATGCATCTCACCCCTATTTAATTGCCTCGAAAAAGGCAGGATTGGTTAAACTCACCCCAAATCTCGACCAATGAGAAAAACACCCGAGGATCATTCGAAATCCACGGACCAAGGGGTTGCTGGTACCCGAGAGAACGTGGGGAACGTGTTTTGTAGGATTGGCCCGACGACCCAGGCGCTGTTGCCAGTTCTTCGCCACTGTACGTTCTTTCGGGCGGTGGGGGGCGCTGCACGGTGACGCCAGTTCTGATTGGTCGAGAGCGCATTGCCGCCTTTCGAGTCTCTCACGAGCCGCTGTTCGAGCACACGCATCCTCAGTTCGCATTCGGTGGCCCTGCGAGCTATATCTCTTTTTCAAGCAGGAAAGAAAAGAGCCGACGGGAGCTTTCAAAGTTTCTTTCCCCCCCTCAAAGTGGGAACCGCGAGAAAGAATAATACTTCGAACCGAAAAAGTGCCAAGTTTTTTTTAACAATCTCGCACGTTATACACCGTCACCGGGTACATAGCATTTCACGACGACTCTCGTTGTTATTTTTTTCACGGTGATAAAAACACGTGACGAGACCGAACCCGGGCTTTCAAGATAGAAGCCGAATAGTAAGGGCTTCTACGACGCGAGCGAGAGAGAGAAAGAGAGATAGAAGATAATACCATATCGATATATCGTTGTTACATTCGTATTCGTTTTGATACTCACGCGTCTTCCCGTTCTCCAGCGTCGAAAGAATCGAACGAAACGACGACGGGTGTGCTACCAATGTAAATCCACACTTGAAGCGTATTAAATCGGAGTGGCAGTTTCTGTGTTCTCGCGAAGTTGATCGACACATTTGTAAATATTCGCGGTTCTCCCGTATCTTCGCCGGTTTTCGTCAGAGTTTGCCGAAGGGGGTGAAGGCTAGCCACGGCCCAGGAACCACGAGAAGATATTTTAAAGGCCACCAGTGTGTTTTTATCTCTTTTATTGTGCGAAATTGAGGAAACATGTCGACCGCCGTCATGAGCACCCCGATGTTCGAGTGCAGCGAGCATCTTTTTAAGGTAAGATAATCTTCGATACACGTCGCGACAATAACAATTTCTAACCTTCCATCGGGATTCTTTGTTATCGTGTTCAAAAACATTCGCGAGAGCACCATTGTCGATGAGAGAATTTATGAAATATTCCACGCAAACTTCCAGCACCGAACAAACAATGTATAGAGCCGCAAGTGCAATTACGAAAATGTTCCGCACGTATCCGAAGGCATAGAGTAAATTGTTATAGAGAAAGCCAACCGGTAACGCTAGAGATGACTCGCCTCGCGAAGCGGACTTTACGTTCGAAAATTTTGGAAAGCGAAATACGGAGCGTTGCCTAACCGACCATTTCAGTGATTAGCTTAATCACAGTTATCGCAAACGCGTTGTTGTTTCTAGTTCCTCGGAAGAATCTCGAATCTTTCCAGCGATAAGCGCTAACAATAAGTCACGATCGTCAAAGATGGCTGTCCCTCTAACGCACGTGGCGTTGCGAATAACCAAGAATTTGCGTAGCGTTCTGGCTGATCGCGCGGCAAATTCTCTTTTGCCCAATGAGTTGTGGTACTCGCTGGTACCGTGGCGCAAACATTTGTGCAACTGTGTGCGTTGGTACGTACAATTCTGTGCGGACTGGCCACGCTCTATTGCACCGCCGGACAAATATGGAATGGTACGGAGAGAAATGGTAGAGGATCGCGGCTTAGAGCAAAAACGGTGCTAGGCGTATGGAAACGCGCGAATACGACGTGGATGATTGTCGAAAAATGATTGGATCAATCTTGGGGGAAGGGAGTACTCGATGTATTAAGAAATAATAACTAATTGCTCGCTAACCGTTCGCACTGTTTCTGACTCATTATTTTTTGATTAACCGGTGTTCGCTGTCGCAATAATTAGACTTGTTCGCTGCTTCGCATACGGTAGATTGATTCAACTGTCTGTTGAACGGGCGACATTGTTGTCATCCGTTCTCGTTGATTCGTTTGAACTTGCGGTGACCCGTTCGCTCGGAGTTGAACCACGTTCCAACGCGTTTTTGCGTATTTATACTTTTTTTTCTCCATCGCACATCACGTTTGCTCCGGATCTCTGAAATCCAACGGCAAACGTGAGAAATGGCGCGTCAATTCGTTTCGCATCATTATCGAATATCGTAATTTTCGTTGAACAGCCTTTTCGATCGTTCGTATCTACATATGTTTTTACGTTATCCAAGCGTCGCGTTCAAAGCGTGGTGGTGCAGTTAATTGCCCGGATGTGACTACCTGTAATTTTCATTCGACTAGTCCGCGCTTCGACGCAATTTATTTTTCTAAAAGTCGAAAATATTATCATGAGCACGTGCCAACTATATTTTCTTTCGTTCGCCAATTTTACCGACAGTCAGGCGTCGCGGGCTTTTCGTTACATACTCGCATCGGTGATTTTTGAAATGATTTGTTTGCGCGACCGTGTTTCCGTTATCTGACATCAACATCCTGTTCTCGTAATTCGTAAACACAGGACAGAATCCACCTCTGCTTTCGTAAATACCTGAGGAATGATCCCATTAGCGTTCAGTTTTACGGTACACACGGTGTTGTAATAAAATACTAAATATTATGTGGAAATTTAGCGTAATTTATGACGAAACGAAGAAGAAATATTTTTATTATAACGTTCTGGACGCGACCGGATCGCTCGTTGCTTTATTAATCAATTCTTTGTATCGATGTTTATCATAATTTATAATTGACGCGCGAAACATTTGTTCGTGGACGTTATTAAAATGTGTTCAATGTCAATTTACGTATAACTTGATAAACACGAAACGATTATTTATCTCTCTCGTCGCGTAATCTGTAATTTTCTTTAAAAGTAGCAAAGTCGTTTCGTAAACGACAGTCCGTATCGTATCATTTCCGGCGAGTTTGCACAGTGGAAGACACTTATCATTTCCCGCCACATTAATCATTCCGTGGAACGAGTATTCGAGTACAATTACCGTGTCAGTTACGAAAAGTTCGTCGATTTAGATGAAATACACTGACGGTAATGGTACTCGCTAACGCGCAGCAATATTTTCTCCCAATTTTTCTGCATTACACGGACTTACTATAATCGTAAATCTGTGTTACCATGACAACGTTTCTGTTCTCACACTTTTCTAAAAGGAAAACCCGCTTCTGGCGCATCGCAACCTCGACCACCCACAGTTTTTGCAATGTTCGTGGGATCTTTTAGAATATCGATCAATGTACAGTCGGTGGAAAACACGTGGGGGCATGGAGGCGCGTCGAAAAACACCTTGATCGTCGTATAAATTGTTTCCTTGGTGAATCTAGTAGTTCTTTTATTCATCGTCGAATAGCTTACGTTGAGATCGGCCCGATTATGTCTTGTCGTGCAAAGTTCAATAACAACGGTCCTCAAGCTTTACTAGCCTCTTCTTCGTACGAATATTCGAGCACTCGCATTTCTGTAAATTATAAATATTCTCTGTCTACTTTCTATCGTTGCTCGCAGACTTCGATTCACAAATCCCTGCTCTAACGAGACGGATTACCAACCCAGATTATCGAGTCGGGGGCGAATTTTAAAACGAAAGCGTCAAGGATCGAGGGAAATTATTCGGTATCGTTCGAATGTGACCGGCGGACACGGAAAATCAGGCGTCATTGTTTACGATACACGCGGCCGCTTGATATACGACGTTCGTGTTTTGTTGCGACTGTTTTTTTTTCCCCTCTTTCCTTTTCAGCTATACCAGCCCGTAACTTTCCTCGGCAATTTCTCCTCGACGATTTCGAAACTCGTTCGATCGGGTGAGGCTTTCGACTTTCGTGGTCGATGACCATCTAAGGTGCCACACGAAATTTGAACATTTTCCTTCGTAGTTTAAGCGGGGTTTGAAATTTACTGAAACTTTGAGGAGATCGATCGTACGAAACGTGGTTCGACGAACGTAACGCGCCAATTTATGCATAGGGAACAGTTACGCGAAATCTGGATTCATTATCGGGAGGCTGACCTTCGAAAGGATTCTATCTTTAAACTCTCCGAAGGAAGCGCGTCGGAGCGTAGTCTCTCGTAGAATCGTTCGGTTTGGATTTTTCTGAAAGTGGAAACCTCGCCCTGAGCGAGCAACGTGTACAACGCACACGCGCGCGCGCGGTACACGCATCAACGGCAGCAACAAAAAGCGGCTCGGTAAATGCAAGCCGCAAGCAGCGTAGGAACCTGTTGCTTCGGATTTACTGTGGAGAGGGCGCGAAGGGAGGAGGGAGGAAGCAGGAGAACCAGCGGGAGAGGGAGTGGGGAGGAGGGAGCAAAGAGCTAGGGGGCAACGAAAAGAGCGAGAGAGAAGCGGAGCGGGATCGGTCAGGGGGAAATGGGGAAACAAGAAAACGGTGGAAGATAGGAATAGCGGAAAAGAGAAATTGAGAAACCAGCATCGTGGGATGGAGCGAGAAAAACTGAGATGATTTGAGAAGCGGAGGGAGAACGAAATGATAAAACCGAGGGGAATAAAAATAGAGGGAAAAGGAACGGTAAAAGCGAGCGGGAGAGAGAGACGACGACGACGACGAAGAAATAGAAGGAAAGGAAGAAAGGGAGAGGGGCCCCTCTTTGTGTCCAGACCCTACGTAGCCTGAGCACCGAGAGGCCAGTGCCGTAACGCGCTAACATACCGGTCATGGGGCCACGTTTGCTCTATGGCGCCTTTTATGGTGCTACGGATTTCCCATGTTTCTGAAAAGAAACTACGTAATGGTGCGTGCACCTTCACTTGATTTTCGAATGCGATCTTTGTGCATCCTCTACGTTTTTGTGATTTTCAATTCGTTAGCTACGTTCGATCGTGTTACATCGTTTTAGCATTATGTGTATCATTAACGGTGGAATTGTCACCCGTAATTTGCGTTAGGTTAACAATAACCGGTTAATGGTACTAGAAATCGATTGTCAATTTTATTACTAACGTTATGCCCAACGTTTCTTTTTCTTTCAAATTAATGGCTACTCTGTTAATTACAAGGTTTCACGGGTCTATACTCCTCGCTTCTGGGGCGAAACGCGCGAATTAACCCAACTGTAACACTAACCGTAAGACCGGGGTACACACCGGTCGAGTGGTTTTTACGGTGGTGGAGCTTCGGCCGAAGAGAATTTCTCATATTCTTGAAAAGAAACTCCCCGGACAAAAGAGTCGGGAGGTGGACAGGAAAAGGGGCTTATGGTGTCCGTACACCTTGCTTTCTGGTCTGGAGAGAAGTTGTGACTGCGGTGCGTGGAAAAAATTATATGGGCATAAATTAGCATGACATTGCTCCTTACCGCGATACCTTTCTGGAGGAAATTTACTTTATCCCGTCCGGGGCAACGTTCGTTATTGATCCACGCGTATTTGCGTTTCGGGGCATTTTTATTCGACGGTCTCGTCGCTGTTGACTTGGGTGCCAACGATGCTCGATGATGTTCCAGCAATTTTTAACGATTCTGCTTCACTGGGTTCGAATGCTTACAGTTGCGCTCGTATGCGGTGATTTTTTTGCGACGAAATTGGAACACTAGGTTTTACGCCGTTTCGTTTTACGCGTAACTGGCTTACGTCGATTGGCTTCTTAGCCGTCCGTTTACCAAGTACCCTGATCTTTTTTTTTTCTTTTCGTTCAAACTTATCGCGAAGGGTTCACCGTACACTTTGCGGTCTTCGAAAGATTCCTGTCGCCAGACTCAAAATGCGTTCCCATATTCTTGAAAAGAATCTCGCCGCGGGAGTGGCGAAAGTACGGTTTCCATGCTGCTCGAGAGGCGAAAAAAAAGTTGATTTATTATCTAGTCGAGCGATTGCACTCGCGTACTCTTTGTAAATCAAGTTCAACTGATTACATTTTCCGTGTAATCGAAACGCCAGGTTTTTAAATTGAATTTATCCGCGATCGAAATATGAAAAATATTGCCAAGTATGCGTAACCGATGGTATATAGGAAATTGCATTCTATTGAAAAAGTTAACGGTGCCACATACGCGGCTAGTCTTTCGAAGCAGATGTAGCGCGTCCACTTTTTATTCTTTTATCAGCGGAGATTCAACGTACTCCCTTTTGCGGTTCTTTTCGCAAGTAGTGGTCTTCGGCTGTTCGCTCCAAAAATGTTCCCATATTCCTGAAAAGAAACTGGATACACAAAAGCACCCGGAGGGTGGAGAAGAAAAGGGTGCCCGCCGTGCACCTTGCTTTCCACGCTGCGTTGTTCGCACTCGTCTCCGTTCCCAAGCATCATCTTAAAGCCCGGCTCGCACGCACGCACTCACGCACTCACTCACTCACTCACTCACTCACATACATACACGCATGCACGCACACGCGAGAAAGCGAGAGTGCCGCGAAATATTTTTCTGGTCCCGCGTGTCTCTCTTTCTCTCTCTCTTTCTCTCCCTCTTTCACCTTTTTCTTTTTCTGGACTCTCGATCTCACTTTCACGCTTGATTTACCTGTCGAGATCCACGTTTCCGATCAAAAAGCTTCGACTTTTCACGATACAGGTCAGGTTTTGAGGATGACAAAGGCACTGCCGATCTATAGAGCAGGTACAAAGGTTTCTTTATAGAAGTTAGAAACGCTCCTTTGGCGATTGAATTCTCGAAGCAACGTTCGACGTTAAGAACGACCTAGTAGCAAAGTTTATTTCCCGAAAAATAATTGTCCCGAAAACTATATCGCAGGAGTGTCGTTAAAACGTTGACTCGAAGAAAGGCGTGTCGATCGTACGTGCAATCGTCGCATTATGGGGACGCTATACTCTGAATACGAACGCATGTTGAGAAAGGCACGAATAGTAATTAGCGTGAGTCTGTGTGAATTAGTGTGAGGATAAGTATTCCGCGTGCATCTGGCGACTATTTGGAATAACAGATTCGGTTGTTGTGTTGTTCCTCGCGTGGAGACTAACAAACGTTCATCGTCGTTACTTTGCCTCTTCGAATTCAGCTAGGAAAAGTCTTGATAAACAACGCGAAACGCGCAAAGATTATCGATGCATTTCCTTGACGCCGTTGATTTCTTATTCAAAACACCGTGTATTCGGATTTTCATGAGTCGTTATGGCTGTCCTTTACGCTTGGCCGATCTCCTTGGTTGCGCCGTGCAGAGCTTATTTATTTATTATCTTTTCAACGATTCCACGAGCTTCCGGGACTTAATTTGTCTAGGTACACTGTGATTACCGCTCGAGTAACTTCGCTATTACGCTTATTCGGGTCACAGGCTGCATTTTGCATTTTTTGCTTTCACGTTTCAAACGCTCGCCGAATCAATGTAGAAAGCGTTGACGAAAAATGCATTTAACATCGACGTTCGTTTTCATCGGGAGATTTGAAATGATATAATTTTGTTGGAAGTTTAGCTATGCATCATTCCTATTCCCGTACGGGATTAGACGCCACTTACAATTAACTTTGTATCATATAATTATGCCGCTGTTTGGTATCCGAAGGTACGATATTTTTCCCCCCGCGCAACAATTTATTGACGTTTGCACCTTCTTGAACTTTAGCTTCCGATAAAAAAGACTCTAGCCCGATTCGTTAATCTGTACTCTTTATTTTTCTATTGGCCTTCGGCATATGTTTTATTCAACGAATAACAATGTCACAAGATTTTCAATGCCAGTTGTTTTCATTCCTTGCTACGCCGACGTAAAAAGTTGGGTTTTCTTGGGAAAAAATAAACAGAAAAATTAATAACCTCCTCCAACCTCGGAAAATATCCAACGTACTTTTTTTCTAATTTCATGGACGCTTAAAAGGAACGAGATAGAAAGAAAAAGGAAGGCAACGCAAAAACAGCGCGCGCACCCTCTTTACCTATGCTCGCTCGTTCGCGTAAACAGAATGTACGTGATTCTTGCATACGGGGCACACTTGCTCTTTCGGTGCACACGTGCATTCAGAGTTTCTTTATGCACGAGAGAGACTCGACGGTCATGCGACGCCTGAATCACGCTGTACTCGTTGCACCATGTTTAACGAGCGGTCTACACCAGCTTTTCTGCATATTTTTGTATTTTCGTGCGCCACAAGCGCGCCGAGGTTATTGCAACGATTTGATTGATTTAACTACGCCAGCTTTTGGCATGAATATTTATTTTTGATTTTATTTCTCTGGCACGTTCAGTGTAATGGAACGCGCAATTATTTATCGAGTTGCATAATTTCCTTCGCGTTTACCCAATAAGAATTTATTACTGCGAAATTACAATCGCCATCGAGGAAAAAATGGGACGTAACGATACGTATAATTAGCGTGGAAAATTAGCGAATTTCCGTTCACACTTCTCCAGGGATTTCCATCAATGTCTCATCGTTTATTAAAAAAAAAATGCAACTGGTTTTGCAGTGATTCTTAGCAACATTTTCAGATCAACGCGGTCAATGCCAATTCAATTAACCACCTCAGTTTATCGAGATGCACGTTTTGCACGTGTAAAATGAATGATTATAAGCTACGCGACGTCAGATTCTGAATCGTTTAGTTAGTTATTCGCTTTATCGACCGAGTAATTACGAATTTTCTTCGTTTAGAAAGGAATGCGGTGGCTGTGTGGATGGAAAAGACGCGACGGGCCAACGTTTGACCCGTGAGATCATTGACCGCGAGTTAATTGCATTAAAGTAACTAGTAATGAATTTATTAACATATAATTATAATGCACGACTTTGTGCACGCTCTCGTCGGGAGAAGTCGAACGAGCGATAGCTGTACCGTTATAAATTACAAGCAAATTATTAATTACTCTTATCATTTCCGTCGAATGGAAATAATCGACCGATGAAAATTGTAACGAAGCGTACTGCGGATCGTGAATTTACACAAAATTAAACGAAAGTCAAGATTCGTTACGCGAATCATCGTTATTAAAAATTATAGATTCTTTTCACTTTGATCGTTCGGTCTCTTCGCGCCGGCAAGCGGATACGTTGCGTTACGTTGCAACAGGCTCATTTTTTTCGCATTGTCTTCCGATGAATTATCGTTACGAGTCTGAATGGTACATTGATTGTGCCGTAACGTGTTTCGCGAACGGTTTAAGCTTTGCTCTCGCATGCAGACACGTAAATCGTGTCTCTACGCAACGGAGCGAGCGACTGAACCGTGACTTGCCCTCGATATACGATGAATAATGTGTATAACAGTTTCCTCGGCGATCAGAAAAATAATCATTTTTCGCGTTGCAAAACGAGCCCCTTTTTTTCCATCCGTTGAAACGCGGTGGGGGAACTCTAGCGATCTCTTCCCCGATTAACAGCAAGTGTTTGCCGAGGCTCGTTTTCTTTTTCATGGTTAGATGAATAATAAACGATAAAGAGAAAAACGTTGTGCATCTTTATCGTGCGTCACGGAGCACCTCATTTGCGTATTCAAATTTTTACGATTATACTTTTTATCTTTTTTGATGACTAGATCAAACATTTGCGTATGAAACGGGCCCGCATCGATTTTCGAGAGTCAGGATTATTTTTGGGAAACAAGTCAAACGCCGGAAGCGCGCTAAATATATTTTTTCGCATACCTTTGTTCGCAGGAATCGATCGTTGCTTAAAATTGCTCGTCGACGCGACCTATTTTTCGATCTGATTCGACTAGCGCGGAAAAGCCGAGGGAAACGGGAAGGAAAAGTTTCGTGCGATACGCTCGCGGTACCGTGAGTAGGCTCGCCACGTGGGTCGTGAAAACTGTTTAACTTTCTACCAGCGGTGAAACGTTACGAGAAGGTTGGTTCTAATAACGCGAATACAGAAGCAATCGTTCGTGCGTACAATGAATAATGCATCGGTATAGTAGAACTCGCGTTCTTGAATTTATTATTAGATCGTGCGCTAGTATGGTAATCCGGTATAAACTCTTGAACGTAGGTGACATAATACCGCGTTCTACATTACCAATAGATTTGTATTACAAATCTGTCCGCGGTTATCGCCATTGTCGAGATCACCGTCGATGTACGGTGGGTTTTCGAAAGAGAAAAACAAAAATTGTCAATTCTCTGCATCGAGGGTTGAAAATCTATTTTGTCATCGTCAGCTCTCTTGATAGCCGGACAATGGAGGGCACTTTTTACCTCGGCGTCTTCGAGGCGCTATCAGCCACTGAATCATACCTCGCTCTTAGTCATCGCATTTTACGATCACTCGCGTCTTGCGGGCATACGCGCACATACACGGTGGTCACGTCACAAAGGGAAAAACCGGCGCACCGAGTCTCTCTCGAAAGGGGCGACACGCTCTTCTGCGCCGGAAAGCGAAATGTACGTTGGCTCTCTTTCTTTCTCCTTGGCCTCTCCTCGCTTCTTTTGTCCATTTGTTCGTCCGTAGAACGAAGTCGTACGCGTGTTCGATGTATGCTTTCAAAAGCACACACACACTTTGCGTCGTGTTCCTACGTCTCCGGTTTGCCGAGCCGTGCTGGTTGCCATAATCGCATCGATCACGATGGATCGATCTATCGATCGGTACGTACCCTATTCTATATCAATTCCACCATGCGTGGGACTCGCGGAGCGATTTTTTTTCACCTTTATTCGGTCGCTAGGACGGCATATTGGCCATCTTTTTAAATTTTCAAGTATATTCCTATCTAGAGTGGTGGAGGCGTGTTGGCAAGAGCATGTATTCTCTAGTTACAGTCTCCGGCGCTGCATCTTTTAGTCTTTTTTTTTGTTTAACTTTTATTTTGAAGATTTCTGTGATTATTTCAGTAAAGATTTTTGGCCCAGTAATGTGCCTTCAATGGTCTTAGTTAGTTAGAAACGTCATAAAAATCATAACAAATCGTGGACAGCGAAATTGCCGTCGTAGGAAGGCGGAAGTGTGACTTTGGAAGGCGCGAGCGGATAATGATTAAACGTTTTGAAAATTTCTGCGGGACTTTTCGTTACGCGCAAATAGAAATCGTAATCGGCGAACGGTTACTTACCGGGGCATTAGTATACTTGCGATTGTTTCGCGCGTTATCGCGCATGACGTTAATAAAGAGCAGACCGGACGCGTAAGATAAATCGTCGCGATACGCTGAAATTACTACTTAATGCGCCGAATATTTTGTAAACTGCATGTACCTACGTTCTATCTCGTTTTCTTTATATCGTCTCCGCGTGACACTCGCGACACCGTGATATCACGGCATGCCTCTAAAGAGAATTGTGGAACGTTGCACGTTGCACGTTACTCGTTAAAAGTCCGTCGCAAAGGTCAATTCTTGGTAGGCTGTCGTTACGAAAATTGCCTTGCTGCAATATCGTCGGGTCAAACCCGAGGATCACGCGCTATTTGTACTCCTCTACGATTCTAGTTTCAATTTCATGAGACTTAACGCGAGGACTGGAAGCAATGTTTGTTCAAAACTTTACGTTATCGTCGATTTTAAATATACCTCGCCGCGGCGTGGGTGAAATTTAAGCGGTTACGTAATACATTATGTAAATGGGAGTAATGTAGCGACAAGTGTTCAAATTCTTTTTTTTTTTCGTTTTCATTGACATGCGGGCTATATTCGTTCGGTAATTGTTCGTACCGTCGTTATCGCTCCGAAAGATGTTTCGCGGAGATCATCGAGAGGGGTGGAATAATCCGTTAATTGTATGTGCATAAAATGAATAAAAATTGGTGTTTTTATCGATCTTGAAATTACTCGACGCGTTTCGGGAGATAATATTTGTCGAAGATACGCAACGCAGATACGTATTGTTCCAGTAATCAGTTTTTATTGAAATTGTACAACAGTGGGTTAATTGATCGTTCCTGCGAGATAATTCGTATCGGTGACGGGGATCGCGTTTGGTTTCCTTCTTCTCCTCCTTCTTTTATTTTTTTTTTTTTTTATTAAACGGACGCGATACCCTCGAGCGTGGAGAGGACAGCTGGCAATCGACCGGAATCTAAGGCTGCCGTTGAATCGCTTCTAAGCCGGACAAGCCGGTAATTAGGATAATTAGGAGTCCCGACGGTGCCACGGTTACGTAAGAATCAGTGCACGAAGCGCCAGTTGAATGGAAACTGGCGCCTTCGCTCTTGACTTCGTGCGCCACGGCTTTTCCCCGACGCTCTTTACTTTCACCTTTGACCTTCGGGATCCATGGTCTCCCGTGGAACTCTTCGGAGCGTCCCTAACGCTCTCCGTTGTGCGAAGCTCGTTTCGTAAAGTTGCGTTCCGAGTGAGATTCGTTCAGATAATACGAATCACGCGAGGGGCTATCCTGTTTTTCCGTTCTTTCTCCTTATTCGATTCGGTCGCGGATTCCTTCCACCTCCGTTGATTTGGAAACGTTGAATGAACTCTGCGTCATTGTGGTGACGGTGAAAGTGGTGTGTCATTATTCAAAAATAATCGTTTGCGCGCCTCGCGATGCAGCGTGAGTCACGCGGTTACGTTTGAAAAATTCGAAAAGACTTACAATACACCAGACAGAGTCGCTAAATGCTTGAGCCAATGTTTTGCAAGTAACAATGATGAATATCTAACGATTTATTACCAAGGATGCTCGGAACGATATACGACCAATCGAGGTAAAGACGATGCTGAACATCTGTTACTCTTTAAAAAGTATGTTATTTCAAAGAATTATGAAAGTTATCCGTAGGAATTTAAAAACTCTTAACTCGTCAACCTCCATTGTGTTATTCGCAAACTCAATTCAAGCGTTAATAAATTCTTAAAGCTCCCACGCAGAGGATTGGAGTTCCAGGCGTGAGTTATATTTACCGCGAAACTTAATTTTCATAAAGCGTATAATTCTAATGAATACATCGAGCGGGAAAAACGGGTTACAAAATACAACTGGAGTCAGTTTCGCGTCGCGTTTCGAACCGAACGAATGAATGAAAGCAGCCACCTATTTTCGGTTCGAGTTCGGGGAGAACCAGCCCCTTTCGTAGAATTACGCGTTGGTCTAACGATAAATGGGAACGGGTAATACAAACACGCGCCACACGACGGATTTTTCGAGAAGAGGATCCTCTCTCTCTCTCTCTCCCTCCCTCTCTCGTATCCTCTTTTTTGGGGTTTGTTTGGTGAATCATCGACTACGAGCCGAAAAACGTCATCGTCCTCGAATTTTTTTTTTCTCCCCTTTCCACAACGTCGACGCGTAGTTGCCCTTCGCTGCGTTTGTAAACTGTCTTTTTCTCGTGACGCGAGAATCTTTTTTATTCGAAAATTCGAGGAAGGCCATTGCATCCCCGTTTAGAATATTTCCTTGTACTCTGATTCGACAACTTGGAGATTCACGGGATTTCTCGGAGGTCCAATGACGTTCGTATTTTCAATAATTCACGCATGACGCTTAATGGTGTTTTGGTCGACGGTTATTTATAAATTCACGCGCTTGCCTTCTTTTTATTGTCACGACGAGTTATGCTCCGTAGGAATTCTTTTATACCGTATTTGAAATTCATTCGCATAAATTTAATTATCCGCGTTCGATCTATCGTTTGCAATTACAGCGAGTAAACGTATTCCTGCGATTAGCGTATTAGTTCGATATACCTCTAAATTCATTAGATCGATTAAATAACACGCATCGTTAACAATATCATCGATCATCTTCACTGTCCTCGTTCGTAAATCTTATCACTTCTTTTTTTATCCGGGCAGTTTGCAACGCGACGCAATAAGCTGGAAATAAAAGTAATAAAATCGAACAAGAAAAACGAAAACAAAACTATCCTATTACGTTAGCACGTGATTGTATCCGCACATGGCGGACTCTTGCGCGATAACGAATATTTTCAAGCCTGGGAGTACACACGTACACACACCTTCGTTTACGAGTGTACCACGATAAAATAGCCTTTTGCTCGACGATGATTACAGGATAACACGCCCGCACGACACCGATACGCGCACGCTGGCATAGAATACGTTTTTACGCGAATACGTTGAAGAAGACAAGGGAAACTAATTATGAGAATATCTCCGCCGTGGTACGTACACACGCGTGTTCGTGCGCGACAAACAAGTATCTCTTCCACTCGCGTGAAACACACCGACGCGTGCGCGGAGCGCCGGATCGGGCGTTCGTGGAAATTTCCACGGATACGCGAGACTCGTATCGAAGTCTCGGAAATTTCGATTCGCATCGCCATACGCGAAATTGCAGTATCTTTTTTCACCTGAACCCCGTCGGTCGCGTACATTCTACAATCGGCACGGCTCTGCCGACAATCGAATGGGCGAAGCAAAAAATTACCGAAATCCCCGGCAACCGAAAGGTTTTACGATAGCGAAAAGGTTCCGGGGCTCTGTCCATCGGTTTCCTTTGGCCCCCGGCATAACGGTCACTCGCCATTTCATTGTCTCGAAGGGCCGTTTCCCCCAGGTAGTTCCTCGTTCCCCGAATTTTCGCCTTTCCATTGACCTCGAGTGCGCCGTTTCTTTGTTTTCACCTCGCCTACCTGAGCTGTAAGGCGCGATAATTTTAGGATGCGGATCGACGATTATCGATTCAGGCCTCTCCCTCCGATACGGGGGAGCAATTAAGGCAAAATTTCGAGATCATCGGCAACAAAAGGTCGTTAAGAATCGTCGGTCGTACGTGGATCCAAAAGAATTTACGAGGTGCACTTATGTCGGCAGTTACATTCGGATATAATACAAGCTCGATTTATATCGGTGAGTCGTAATTCTGAGTTACACGGTTCTCGTTCGTTATGGCGCAGCAGACCATTGTAAATTTGGTATTACCGATCCATAAATATGGGGCTTTGAGTATGCTAATAAGAGTCTCCGATGGGTTGCTATATTTCTGTAAGTTTTTAACGCTTCCCGGGTATCGAAGATATACCTCTCTCGATTGGATACGCAAAGATGCGAGTGTATGTACATTAGCGCGTATTATTCGCGTCGGCGGAGCATGGTGGCGATTAAATATGATTCAGGAGTTCTTATGAAAATATGACTGTTCGGTTGAATCGTACGTTTGCTCTCAGTCATATTCTTTGCCTTTGTATATTTATTCCAGTACTGGGGGGGAACGAAGTTGATGATAATTCACATGATCGTAATCGGTGCGTGGAAATGCTAAACCAAGAACGAAACGTAATGATAATTTAGCGATCGAGATAAGAGCGTGGAACATCATTATCGTGCTCTGCGCGTTTTCAAACTATAGTTGTCTTCTCATCGCTTTGGTTTACATTCGAATGGGATTCGTTGTTCGAACAGCAAAGTTCTTTTTTATAACAGGACCGATAAAATTACTCTGAAATATGTAGTACGTGATTCTTTGTTCGCGTGAGCCAACTGTCTCGTTGAAATGAAGCAATCCTTTTTTTTTACGTTTCCTGTTATCGTAAACATAAATACATCATTGTTGGCAAGTAGTTAATATATTTGCGTTCGTGCATTCTTTTTTTTTTTTTGTGTTGCATAACTCGCGATTTCGTAATCTCCGAGGATTCGCGTATCGTCGGAGCTCTCGTTCAAATCGCGACAATCGTACCATCGTAATCCGCCCCTGACTTACGCGTTATCTCGAGGTACGATGACACCGCGAAAATGTTAAATCTCGGTAATTCGGAGTACCTACTGCCATTTTTAACGAACGTTACTCGATAACAGCTCGTTATTTTTATCGCTCATTTTCAACCTCGCCGATGTTGATTTCTGGATACAGTCTATTCAAGGAAACCTAATTTGTAAGTTGGCTCAGCGCTTGCATCAGCGTTTGTCAATTTTATTACGACGTGACCTTTAATCGATTTAATTTATAGAATTGTGTGGAATATTTTCAGAATGATCGTCGGCTCGATTAAATGTCAATTTTTCTTCCTTCCTGTCGTTTCAGATATTTTCAATTACAACGGCCATAACTTTACGTACCCTACAGTAGAATCTTCTTTTCTGTTACAGAACGCAGCCTCCGCCAAGGCGAAGGACTCATCGTCATCATCGCCGACGGGCAACACGGGCAACGGTGGAGCCGGAAACAACGGCGGGCACGCGCCCCTACGCCGTAGCTACACCTCGCTGGTGACGACTCTGATCGAGCAGCACCGCAAACTGGACCGCAGTGCCAGCGAGCCGACGTCTCGCTACAAAACCGAACTCTGCCGTCCCTTCGAGGAAAGCGGTACATGCAAGTACGGCGACAAGTGTCAGTTCGCCCATGGTTACAGCGAACTGCGCAATCTTGCCCGCCATCCCAAGTATAAAACCGAACTCTGCCGCACCTTCCACACGATCGGCTTCTGCCCGTACGGGCCGCGCTGCCATTTCATCCACAACTTCGAGGAGGCACGGATCCACAATCAGAAAGTGAGCGCACAATTGGGCTCCACGCAACCCAACATCATGGGCCTGAACCCACTGTTGAGCGCGGCCGCGGCCGCGGCAGCGGCGGCAGCCGCGGGCGGTAATGGCTGCAACGGCACCACCGTCAACCAAACCACCAGCAGCGTCACTCTTCTGGAACAGATCGCGGCCTCGCCGCAAGTCGCCGCGGCGGCGGCCGTAGCCACCCCAAATCTCATGAGGACAAATTCCCTGAGCCTGTGCAGCACCGCGAACGCGTACAATCCGCCACCGTTGTTGAGAACCAACTCGTTGAGCCTGGCGAGTAGTCAGCACCATCACCACCACCATCATCACCATCATCATCATCAGACCGGCTCGACGACCGTCAGCTCGGTGATCGGAGCTACCAGGCCGAAGCCGCTGAATCTCAGTCCTACGTTCTCTCTGGGTAGCACCGGTGAGTCCATCTCGCCGTCCTCCAGCCTCAGCCAATCGCCGACGAACTCGATGGCCAGCTTCTTCAGCGATGATTGCAGCCAACAGCAATCGGTCGCGAGTCTCCCGACCACGCCGTTCAGTTTCGGCCAGGACTTCGGTTTACTCGCGACGAGACAGAGTCCCAGTCCTAGGACGAACGGTGTATGCAGTCCTCTTGGATCTGACGAGCTCACGCCAAGGACACCCTCGCCGCTCTCGCCGAACGCCGAGTCCAGGCTGCCGGTATTCAACAGGATCAGCAGCACTCTCGGTGACTTTGAGAATCTGAAGATCTAAAGAGGAGGCTCGTCGTGGCCGGCCAGGGTCCTTCGCGCTCTTGTATCTCTTTTTTTTTTTACTATTATTTGCGATTTTTGGACTCCGACGAATGGATGGAAAGAAGGTAGGATAATAACGATCGTCGTTCGATCATCCTCGCTGATGATGGAAAGAAGAGCGTTGGACCCTGGATTTTGTATCTACCGAAAAGACAGGCGCATGTGAGGGGAGAGGGGACGGACTCTCCCACCGACTCTGAGAAAAAGGTCTTTTTTTTTTTTTTAAAGTTTGAGCTGCATTTCTCGCGTGGGACGGATCTTCCTCTCCGTCGTACACGGCTTCTTATTTAAGCGTTTCCTTCTTCCGTTTCGTAGAACGCGTTTAGGGATCTTACTCTCGTTCTTTAAAAACAATCGTCTCTTCCTTTTTTTCTATCATAATCATCATGATTATAATAATAATATTATATTATTATTGCTATTAATATTATTAATAACGTTATCGTAATATTATTATTGATACTGATAATCGTCATTATTCTTTGTCGCATTAGTAACGTCAGTCACTTTTCTGACTTGAAACACCAGGACTCTTTTCTTCTTTCTTCTTTTTATATATAAAGATATATATATACATATATATATATATATATACTTTAAGGTTTACGCTCGTTTAGCGGATAGGTCGAGATCGTATCAGCCCGGATGTCTCGATCCGCTCGCGAGAAGAGATCCCGAATCTCGATTCGATCGCACCGAAAGAGAGACAGAGGCAAGGGGAAAAATGAGAGAACTCGTCGAAAACGAAAGCAAAGAAACGGTGGAAAAGTCGTAGGAACGAGAGGCACGGGAGAGTCCAAGTTTCTTCCGAATCGTGACTTTCCTCGAGTTGTTCCCTGATCTCACTTGGACCCCTGACCCACGAATGGGCCTCTTCGCGTTCCTCCGACTTGCGCCCTTCGTCATTGTCCACCTTGCTCGTCTTCCCTCTTTCCCGAAACTCGCGGAAACGAAGCGTCGTTCGATCCGGGGCAGGTGAAACGTTGCAATATTCCAAAACATTTAGTACGTTACGTTTCTTCGTGATTTCTTCTGAAAAGAGGAAGGGAGGGGAAAGTTGTCTCGAGAGTGAAAGGGAGACGAGAGAGCAAGCAGTGCGCGCTAGTGTTTTGTCTGTGTGCGCGAGAGAGAGAATGCAAGAGTGTGCGTGAGCGGGTGTGTGTGTGTGAGAGAGAGAGAGAGCAAAGAACGAGGACGGTAGAATAACGAGGAGGAGGAGGACAAAGAAACGCACACTCGTGGATGCAAGTAGAGTCACGCGTTTTCGCGTTCTTTTTCTCGTTGCTAGTGTGTTCGGCCGATGACGAAGCGCGCAAAACGGAGATCAACGATCAAAGATCACGCTATGCAAATAAAAGTGGCTTAAGAACTCCGATTGTCTTCCAATGTTAGAGAGTATGCGTGAATGGTGACAGAGAGGAAGAATGAACGAGAGACTGCGCGCGCGCGCGCGTGTGCGGTATGGGTTGGAAGAGGCAGAGAGGGAGAGAGAGAGAGAAACGATGGTGAGAGCAAGCGATGTGGCAATGAGCAAAAGGTAGAGATAATGAGGGAAAGTGGTGCGTTCGTGACTGTGTGTAGCATTACGCATGGGAATCGGATGTGTCTCCCCCTCTCTCTCTCTCTCCCTCTCCATCTTCCTTCTATAAGTATGTATGTTTGTGTGCGCAAATAATATAGGTAAAACGTAGATATATTATACGGCCAGGAAACGTTAGAGTGTCCGTTTTCGAACGAAGGCGGACATTTTTTTTTTCATCGACGTTGGACAAACCGATTATGGTTTTTGGAGAGAATAAATTTTTTTCATATCCTTTGGCGCGAAATAATCGCGCCAGAGGCGACGTTTTCGTGACGAAAGTAGGAACGAGATCTTTCTGATTTTTTTCATCGTCATGTCGAGAAGGAAAAATTATATTCGTCTTTTAACACGAAATTTTTGCCCCTTTGGTCGCAAGTGTTTTCATCTGTCTTTTTTTCTCTTTTTTTCCCGTGAAATTATCCAGATTAGCGATCAAACGTTGGTTCTCTTATCTACTACTCGATCGAGTATAGATAATTAAAAGAACTATCTGATATTGCTTTTAGAAAAAGTTATGTTTCGCTTGCGATCCAAGAGAGAGATAACGATATATTGCAATCTTATTGTCTGATCGCCCATTAACTATTTTTAATTAATTTTTAATTATCGAACATACACTGACTGGAACAGATCAGATCGAGATTTCGTGTTAAGGAATATTATGTCGCTTTCGCGCGACGCCTTTAAAGAGTGCCTCGTAATTCGAGTGAAGGAGAGCGTGCGCGTATGTATGTGTTAAAAGTGTGATAGAGATCATTTTTTCGTGGTATATACATTGTTCTTTCCCGTAAAAAAATGTGATATGTAACTATTGCAATAGAAATATTAACTATTATTAAAAAAAAATATTCTATTATAAAGAGCGAGGGAAGGAGAAAGAGTGGCAGATCGAGCGAAAGTGAGATTGAACAGCAGTAACGAGGCGGCGGTAATTAGAGAGCGCACTTACGTCGGGCTAAATAAAAAAAAAGAGCCATTTTTTGTATCCGAGGATATTTCGCAGTGAAATTTCCGTGCGAGAAATGAGTAGTAAAAAAAAAGTATCTTTATACTTTGAAACGCGAGAGAGATAACAACGGATAGAAAAAAGATTTTCGCGTCGACTCGGGTCAGCCGACAAAAAAGAAAACACACGGAGGCGCTTCGATTTCACTGCGCGCGCCGCGCCGCCTCGGCCGATGAATTAAAACGTAAAAAAAGAAAGAAAGTGCCTAAATGACGTGGTTTTTGAAAATCGAATACATTTTGTATATATGCACACCACACACTTCTTATACTAAACAAGATATGTTTTCGTTTAATTTATACTTGAAAGCAAATGTTATTATAGATTTAGTTTATTATTATATTATTATTAATATAATTATTTTTATTAATAATTATTAATTATTAACTATTATTTTTATTATTATTCGCCGCAGTACATACGCCTCGACAAGCACCACGCGAAGCATATAGACCTCCGTTATTATCACGGAATGAAAAGAAAACAAAGTTTAACCTTCGCTATCTCGCATCGATTTGTCCGAGCATTTCTTTTTTTCGTCTCTTCGAACGAGAGACCGATAGAGAGAGAGAGGGAAACAAAATTACAGAAACCGCGAGTGCTCTTTCAAAATGTCCATTTGCTTCGAGGATCGTCGTTCAAACTCCGAACTAAAGTCAATTAATACCGTGTCTTATTAGTGTCTACCGCTGTTTACGGCTATATATACATACACTATATTATGCTATTAATTACTAATATTATCACTATTGCTACTACTATTTACTAGTACCCTTACTAGCATTACCGCCAGATCGTCGTATCATCGTTGTCATTTTCATGTTCATCTCGTCTCGTCATTGCCATCGTAATTCCATGTATCTGGAAATGCAACCCCCCCCCCCCCCCCTCACATCGTATATCCGCGTACATGCACGCGTACGCGTAGCGTTCAGCTTATAATCTATTATTTAACGATGACTATTTAATTTCTTTCTTACTATCGTACTTCTATTTTTGACCCCTCGCTTTCTACGTGCCCATGCGCAACGCCCCCTCTTCCCCCATGTTCGTGACGCAAACTTCGCGAATGATTCGAACAATTAATTTTTTCCCCCCCCCGTACAGTAACGGTACTTTCGTGGTTTTCGGAAGATCACGCTTTCCCGTTTATTAATTTCACGACCGAAGGAGATGGTCGAATTTAATTAAAATTGATACAACTCTCTATTTATCCTGCAGTCAAAGCGTGAGCGATCGACGATTGGTAAACATAACTTCTCTCGTCTCTTACGAGAGAATCGATGAAAGCGACAGAGAGGGGGAGGGGGGATTTAAGCGGATACAGAGAGAGAGAGACGGAGATCGCTTTACGAGCGCAGAGAGTGAAAGTTTCTTCTCGCTCGCTCGCAAGAAATACAGTAAAAAAGGCACAAAAAAAACTGTGATGCGTGGGGGCACGGAGGGGGCGCGCGAAGGGGCAGGGTGTTCCGTACCGCGTTTTCTCGGATCCAAAACGAAGCCACGCTCTCGTCTCTCGCGAGAGAGGAGAAACGGTAGGAACGTTGTCTCTGTCTGCTCGCGAGAGTCGCGACTCACTCTCCGACGATGAAAGAAATAACGACACGGCAGACCTTTTCGAAAGCGCGTTGTGGTGCTGCACAAAGAAAATAGTACAAAAAGTTTTTTGTATCCGTGAATCCGCTTATTTTTCTTTTCACGACGGCAGCGGGACGAAATTTTTGGGATATGTAGGTCGTTTATTTTTCGATTCTTGGTGGGCAAGGATATTTTTTTCTAACGAAATTTCGATACTCCGAGAGAAGTTTTTTTTGTAAAGGTACTCTTATTTAGTTTGTTTCTTTTTTTTAAGTCACTGAAAAATGTAGATTTCAAAGTTTCGATCGCGGAATGTTTTTTTGAATTGTTTTAAACGCGATGTTTTTTTATACAGCTACTTACTTTCATGCCTGATTTAGTCATTTCATTTTCGACATCCTCAATTTTTTTTGCGTACAGAAATAGAACCGTTTTCGCTATTTGAGCGTAAACACCCGCGGTCCTACTCAAAGATCGTCTTATTGTCGATTTCTTCCCGCTGTTCGTTGAAACGTCTCGCGATCCTTCCGCTCAAGATTTTTTTTTAATATTAAAGCATCATTGCAATTAATTTATTGCGACGAAACGATCGCCCTTTGCTTGACAAAATGAATAAAAGGGACTCCATTTGCAGCGCACAACGGCGCACTTCGTACCCTCCTGTTATAGACTTGAAAACTTATACATATAAATATAATATTAATAATAAATAATATACTTTACGTTACGTCTCTTTTTTAATTTAATATATTTATTTTTTCAATCAAGTATTTATATATTTATACAATATTTTATACTGCGTTCTTCACGAATACACGCTATATGTAATACGCGTTACGATGTAATGTGACAGGTCGATCTCTTGGCTCTCAGAGGAAACCGATGTTCTGATTTTCCTTTCATTTTTCTCACCCCCCCCCCCTATTTTCCCACTTTCTTTTTGTTTCTTTGATCTTTTATCTCGTTCAATATTTTTTCTATCCCCCCTCTTCTAATCTTTGACACTTCTTCCTTTCTTTCCTAATCGAACCGTTCCATCGGCTACTAAAGATGGCGTTCCAAGTAAAATACAATGAAAGTGTGTATACTTAATTTCTCCTTGTGATACGGGACCGATCGCGGTCGTCGCTCGAAAAAATAAAGATTTGCGTGGGAAATTATGCTCGATGAAAGAGAGAGAGAGAGAGAGAGAGAGAGAGAGAGAGAGAGAGAGAGAAAGAAAGAGAGAACGAGTTAGCAGCGATATATACGTACTAAAGAACGAATGCGAAGTAGCGATGGGAGCCAATTGATAGGCTGGCGGAAGTCGTTCGAACCGGATACGTGACCAAGGAGCGTGACAAATGTACCCTTGAAATCTCCACCGTCTCATCCGCAGCTTCACTTTTCTTTTCTGATCCATCAATTTTTGACGTTTCTGGATTTATTGGTGGTAGATCGATTTTTGTTGTTTTGTTCCTCGTTCCTCCGGCGGAGATGTAGTTTTTTAGAACTGGGACTGTTTTTAGAAGGGACAGTTTCTTGGACCGCGCCGGGGATTGAGGGGGGGACTATCGTGATTTTCATTTTGGAGATTTTAAGGGCGGTGGAGAATGTTCGATCGCGCTCGATCGATAATCTCGATTCGAGTTAAGCCGAGCTCGAACGGTTCGCGCCAGATTCGAACGACTTCGGTCTAATCCACAATGGGACCACAACGGTGATAAATGCATATAGAATTTCGTTTATTTGGGGAATGCCGAGCGTAGAACGAAAAAAAAAATTGTGTCGGGAAAATGGGATTCGTCGAGTCGCGAGGAGAGAGAAACTTTATTCAAAGTTTATTCTGAAAATTCGTGACTGTCTCACGACTATATTTGAGTTCTTTTTTGTTTTGTAGTTTGGTCGCGCGACTCGCTCGAATCTCCCTTTCACGGTAACCTTTTTTTGTTTCATTACCGAAAGCACACGCATGTACGAAAGCAAGTCTCATGTACCACGAATGAAAAAAATGTAGCTTGATAAGTATTGCCAACACTGTCTATTTAATACATTTTATTATTACAAAATAATTGAATTTGTGTAGCTGGTCACGTTATTTCCCCCCCCCCCCCACAGAGAAGCAATTTTCTCGATCCGTTAAAGGCAACGTCATTGACAACGAGGAAGTCTATATCGCGTGGCACTGTATCCACGTCACTGCGTTTTCTGTTGTAAGTTAACGTCATGAACTAGGAAGCTGCGTCGCTGCAAGGACAAATCGTACTACGTGAGTTTCCACTCGTCATTATCGAATAAAATTGTCGTAGGTCTGATCAACGTAACGATTGACATTGAGCTTGTACGTTGGCCACTTGAATGATGATTTAGCGTTCAATGCAATTAATATCCGTCAAGATTTCTCCACGAATTCAAAATCGCGAATACGAACTTATCCGTTCGGAGAACGTTTGCGTCAAAACCAAAAAAAGAATCGTCGAAGAAAAACTTATCGCAGAAACGTTTACCCCGAATTGTAACGCAGCGTAATATACGTTGCGCTCCGATAACATTTTTTCGGCTTGCCATTTATACTTGGTAAATCCGGTAAAAAGTTCTGTATCAATGATAACATTTATTGAGGGTATTAGCACGATAGCGATAATGAAATCCGGAACGGTGATTTTGTTAAAAGCTGATATCTCGCTTACCCGCGACGAGGGACGTCTTCGAATTGACAAACGGTAACGAGCTTCTTAACTCGACGCGATAAACGAGCTCAAAGGATTTTGCGGAAAAGGAATATATCGAATGTCGAGAGATAACGAGCGATAATCCTAAAGAATACTGTTCCCGGGCATTGACGATTCCTCGAATCACGACCTCGCCGAATCAGGATAACCGACATTCCGCGGTAACTCCTGATCGTCTCGAGCTAATCTCTTTGACCCTGGTGTTCGCGTCGATTAATCTGACGTTGGGTGTCGAGCTTCGTCGTTCCGTCCCAAATCTACCTCGATCGTGGAATCGACAGAATCTCTCTCGAAATACTCACGCGGGCAGATACAAATTTGCTCGATCTTCGATTTTCTTTCTCCGCCTTCACGGACGTTCTCGCATCGTTAATCAGCCCGAGTGGCCGGTCGACGCGACGGGAGGAAATAACAAAAAAAAAAAAGAAAGAAAAAAGGAACTGGTCGCCGAGGGCAAAAAAGTGAACGGTAATTAACAGTTAACGACGGAGGCGATGCATCGTCATTCGGCGCTGCCTTTTCATCGTCCGATCGCGGACCAGCCTTGCGCGTACCGATAAGATTGCAAGCGAAACGGAACTCGCAACGAGAGCAACGGCTCCGTTTCGCCGATATCTCGCAGCAGACCTTTGTAATAAACTCCAGCGGGGACTGCATTCCGCGTGGGGATTTTTTTCCCTTTCGTTCAGCGCGACGCGACGGGCGCTCCCGTCGCGTCCTGCCACTGGAAAACTCCGAGGGGGGAACGGGGGGGGGGGAGCGTAGGTGTAACGAGAGAGAAACTCAATTCGAGGTGCGCGATTGATTCGGATAAAATTACGTGCGCGATACGTCGAACGCATAGCATTACCGGACGATTATCGTTAATGATAATGACGAGCGACAACGGGTTATCCTCGATCGTATCGGGTCCTCGCTCGTCGGCCCTGACCGTTCCGGTCTCGTTGCCTCTCCCGTTGACGATTATGCAGAAAACAACCCAATTCGTGGGTTTATCGTGCAATCGCGCGCATTTCCTCTCAAGGATTATCGGTAATCCGTGGATCGTGTGAGCGATCGAGGAAACGGAATCGAGTACGGAGTCTCGCTGGGGAAAGTCTGAAATTCTGTTTCTTTCGTCTCGAACGACGCCACTCTCGTTTATTACCAAACGAATTACGTTTCTCGTTGTGTGTACGGCCCTTTTCTCGTTCTCCCCGCGTCGCGTCGCGCGTTCGCTGTCGGGACGGGAAAAGTTGCTCGAAACGGTGCTCGTGAAGTTTCTGACATGTCGCGAACGAGTCACGTTCCGCGGCTCGCTGGTACGTTTTACACATCCGGTTGCACTTAACGTGGGCGCAGCGGCCAACACGGAGAGCGGTGCAATAGCGTAAGAACGAATTAGAGTGTGGTAGATCCGTGGCTGATTTCTATTAACGGCCCCCGTCTCTAAACGCCGTCTCATTAGCGGTCGACCCGAAGTCGTTCGAAATCGATTACGTCCGCTTAACGAGCAGAGAAATCGATAAAACTCACTTCGGCTTTGATCGATTATCGTGTCAACGGGCGCGGGGTTTGGTTTGACGACGGGAGATTCGACGCGGAAGATCGCCGCGTCGATATACCGTTTTTCAATTTGCTCGTTTGCCAGGAAACCGGGGAAATCGGGAAAGTGCGTGGTACGGTAAATCAGAATTTCCACCGTTCGTCGGTGAGTATCGCATCGAATCAATTTCCTCCGACGACAGATTTTCTTCGGGGAAAATTAACTTTCCAGCTCGACGGCGATCGAGCTGTGTTTTCCGCTCTTTTTCACGTGTCCTTCTCTCGCGTGCATCTCGCGGAGGTCATTGACCTCCGGCGGAGGCCGATTGTGGACATTCGAAAAGGCAAGAGGCAAGATTGGCGAGGGCGAGAGCCAGACGAAGGAGAGAAAGAGAGATTCCTCCTTCCCCTCCCCGCGTCCCTCCCCCCCCCCTCTCTCTCTCCTACCACCTCGTCACGTCGGGTACGTATGTACCTTCGAGCATCATTCAGAGCGGGGACCTAAAATTAGCGAGGGAGTATATGCCGTAAAGAAATTTGGCAACGGTGATCGGGACCGATTTGAAACTGCGAGAACCTTGCGCGATTTTCTCGGTAGTTCGCGAGGTTAACGTATCTCGAACCCTCCCGTCCCGAGCTCGTCGTCGTCGTCGCCGACGGAGCGTGTACCGTTTCACCGCGATACCTTCCTTACGCTATCCACGATTTACAATTCTTCGTTGAGAAACGACTAAATTCTGTACCGTCGCGAACGGTTAAAGATAGCTCGGCGTTTGGTAATCACCGTCTATTCGCCTTATCTTCTCTTTCTCGCTCTCACCTTTTATTACGCCCAGTCGGTTCGGATTCTCTGCGGTTTCGTCTCTCCGCTACTTTGGCTGTTTATCGCTACTGTGTCAGAGGTCGTTGACCTTTTCCACTCGGTTTCTTCTTCTTCTTCGTCTTCTTCTTCTCCTCCTCCTTCTTCTTCTTCTTCTTCGTCGTCGTCGTCGTCGTCGTCGTCGTCGCGCTCCTCGTCCCGCCGCCGCCGCCTCTTTCACCTCGCTCCCTTCTCCATCCTCCTCTAGCCACGGCTCCTTTTTCTTTGACCGGAGAGATCTGTACTATGGCGCTTATCTCGTTCTTTACCCGTCGTTCATCCGGCGATTCCTCGGTGCGTGGTTACTTGGTCGCTTGGTTACTTGGTTACTCGGTTACCGAGGTGCCGAGGAAAAAGGACCCCGGATACCCCGACTTGGGTTCTGCGAAGCCAGCCGTTTTCTCTCGCGTTATTGCGCCAACGATCGGCGAAACGATTAAACACGTACAGAGGTTTCGGCGACGAGATTTACTGAAAATCGTTGCGTCAACGAATCTGTCCACGAGATCACTTTCCACGATTTCCTTCCCCGAAACGGTCCCGGCTAGATCCGTTCACGCTCCGGTGCTGTGTGTTCCGATAACACGTTATTTACGATTGCATCACATTGATTTATAATGTTAAGTTTTGAGGCAGGATACGCGTGGTTACGCAAACGAATTGCGCCTTTCGACGTAAGAACTTTAATCCGACGTAAATTGCGAGTTTGATATCGAGTTATTTGCGTGGAATGATAATTTCATGCGTCCGATGATGAATCCACCTAACGACTCGATGCAAAATGGATTAAAGGATACCGCCGTAACTTTGATGCTCGATTCGCGAGCTCGGTACGAGCAACTCGAGTTACATAAACCTCGTGTCCACATTCCAATTATCCGCCTGTATTGTTTTACAAATTGCAACTTTGAAAAAGAAGCCGGACTCGCGATTCATAAAATTACCGCTCGCTCGCTCGCAAAGGAAACCGAATGCAATTATACTTTCGCGTAAACGTTCTTGTTCGCAAGATTTTGACAAATTTCCAGTTTACGAGGGAATAATATCGCGCTCTATAGAAACTACTAATTTCATGAGAGAAATTTAATATCGTTGGTCGCTACTACCGTTATTGAGGTAGTTTTAGTTTTTTTTTTCAAATAGTTTCCCAAGAAAAAAAGATTTGGTTTATCCGAGTGTCTCGGTTCAGTCCCACGAGATAACGAAGCCCTTAAAAAAGGGTGAATATTCAACGGGCATCGCGTTAAGTAATTTTTCAAGAGCCTCCAGCAACGGATCAATCATCTCTCGAGAAAAAGATAAAGTTAATGAGCCGAAGGACACGGCGTACCTTTTGTATTGAAAAAAAGGGACGGCCGGATAAAAACGAGGCGCACGGTTTCAGAAAAAGGGAGAATAAAAAAGCGTTTGGTCGAGAGGAAGACTTCGAGGTTCGCGTACACTCGTCCGACCGCTCCTTTCAACGAAGACGGAGCAAAGGAGGTATGGAACTCGAGTCCGCAGGATTTAAAAATGAGAATCGAACAGGAATCGAAACGCTCGTCGCGCGTCTGGTGTATCGATATTGAGATACATCGGGTAAAATTTTTTTCCTTTTATTAATTCTTGTGCGCATCGCACACGGGACACGGCAAACATATCGACCGGCAATACAGTCACACGTGAGCAAACACGAGGAGCAAACGATTCGGCGTATGGTCCCCGAAGTATAAATGGTGAAAAAGGGAGGGGGGGGGGAGATGGAGGGGAGAGAGGAGAGGAGAGAATTGCTTGTTTCAATAATACGCCATGCGACGAACGAGTGATTTGTGTTTGAACGAAAATTACGGCGGGATATCCGATACTACCACAGATGCGCATGCAAATGAGAATGGACATATGCGGGAGGCAAATAGTAGCAGTCCGATGATTTTTCTTACGCAATTAGCGACGTTCTGTTATTTTCAAAAGGTCGCTCGCTCTTACGTTGCAGTTGCACGAAATTTCGCATTAACCGACGTCTCCGTTTCCTTCTTTGTTCTTTTTTTTTCAGTTTCTAATGCGAAAACCGATTCGACGGATCTCGCAATTCCACGTCGATTTGTCCTCTTATCGAACGGCGCGCGCAAATTGCGGTCGGAGGTTTTCGGTTGCCGCGATACATAGTTATTGCGTTTCCCGTAATGTCTCGCGTAAATCCAGCGATTAGAACGATTACCGATAGTTCTAACCGATATCGTTACGGTCTTTCAACCGAATTACGTGGTGCTTGCGCTGCCACTTAAATTCGATTTGACTAAAGTTAACGAAACGAAAAGAATCGTCGTTGCAGAAAGGAAGGGGAGCTGCCGTGTAACCAAGAATGTTACACCGGCCCATGGTGTGACTCTTCGGTGACAATAAAAACGTTATCCGACCATGGGAAAGAAAAATCTCGGCGGTGCGAGAGGAGGCACGACCCGTGTGCGCCATCGGGCGAACTGGTTGCGCGGCGGAGTTTTTTGGTTGGTTCGAAAAATAGATAAAAATGTGCAAATAAACGCCGGTCGTGGCTCAGGGACAACCGGTTGCCATCTTGCTTTCTTATATAAGTCCCTCCTTGGTCTTAAAGACGTTCCATCGCCGTGCACTCGCTAACATTTGACTCGCCTTCGCCTTCTGTCTCCCTCCACTCTTGTCTCTCCCTCCCCCCTCCTCGACCCCTCCATCTCTCTCTTTCCCTCCTCTCCGACTCTCGGTCCGTCTTTCTCCACGTTTCCTCCTCGTCCTCCACTATCCCTCTCTTTCTCTCTCGCGCTCTACGAGCGTGTAGTAAATAATTTCTCGCTCTTTCTCCTTTCGACTCTCCCTTTTAGTCTTGTCGCCGGATGATATGGTAAATAAGTTCTTCATTTTTCTTTTCTCTCTTTTTATTCGGAAACGTATAGCAAATAGTTTTCCAAAGTTTCACCGCGGTTTTTTTGCTACACCGGTTTTTCAGAGAATGCAAACGACTTTTACTCTTTTCCCTCGATTCTGGTTCTCTTCTTCTTTTTTTTTCGTTATCTAGTGGGATAAATAACGTACGAACGTCGGAAAACGCAACCGGAGACTCTTCGTGACACTCGCCGCGATCCGATTCCTCGGTGATTAGAAACCGACGACCACGCTTCGTCGTTGATTAATTAAATTGAATCCATTAGTTTAATAATACCCGGCGCGAGGAACGCGACGGGAGTCACAATACCAAAACGTTAGAATAGCCTGCGATGCATGTGCGATCGAACGATGCAAACGTCGAGGCACGTTTTATCGTAACACCCGTTCGTTCACCTCTTCTCAATCTCCTTATCTCGCTTATCCTGTCTTGGCTGTCCCCGCTCTAACCAATGATCCGTATGCGTATAACTTATTCATTTTATCTACGAAACGCATTTTATCTCATTCCTAACGAAAAATCATCGAGAACCCGAGAGGTGCAACTCCGAAACAAATAATTTTCAATGATCCCTGGCTTACGGGGCGAATCGACGCTATTACGCGGTAATATTTCCTTGGTTCGATATGGAAAATTGTGGTCTCGTTTCCATAGAATATAGATTTTCATCTGTATCGTGAAATACAAAAATAATATGGAAACTCTATCGTGAAATCCTCATTTCCAACAAAATAACCGCGACTCGAGGGGTGGATTTCTTACCCAGATATTTTTCAGCGCTCTAGGTTACGGGGTAAGTTACCGTGGTTGCTATAACACTTGACTCCTCGGTGCAAGGTTACGGTAGGCAGACTCTATCTCGTGTATGGAGAAGGCATCGCACCCATATAACCATAAACTCCAATACGCGCGCGAGAGTACACGTGTACGTCCACACATCGAATCGCACCCACAAAGAAAACGCGAAAAGGGTTGAAGAGAGAAGGATGAAACGTAAGAGGAAAAGAAGGAGGGACAGAGAGAGAGTGAGAAAGGGGGGGGGGGACGGTGACAGGCAGCAAAAAAGAAAACCAAATGAGGATGGAAACGTGTTGTAAAAAGAGTACAAAAACGTACAAGAGCGCGAGAGAGGGAGAAAGCTGCAGAAGAAGACTCGGGCGAAGAGAGATGGGAATACAAAGAGAGAGAGAGAGTGAGAAGAAAAGAGGGTCGAGGAGGGCACAGATTATAAAGAGAGATATATCGAGAGAAAAAAGAAAATTGCGAAACGAGGAGGAAAATACAAAGGGAGACGGGGAGAAAAAAGAAAGACGCGAAACCGAGAGGTGAGAAAAAGAAATGCAAGGATACAGATGTGGAAAAAAAGTGAGAATACAGAGACAAAAGGGGGGGGGGGGGCTTTCTACGCGCGCTTGCGTTCGTCCGCGTGTACCGAAACGAGAGGCGCTCGTGACTGAAAAATGTCGGCTTATCAGCGGTCCCATAAAGTACGACAGGAGAAACGTTTTCGTTTCTTGACACCGGAATAGCTCCCTCTTCGAATCTCTCGAGAATGGTTCCAGAAACAGCGTTGAATAGTCGACGCGGTACGCGGCAACCCTTCGAGGCGATGTAAAGACGCGGAGGGGTTGAAGGGCGGACGGGGTGGGTATCATTAGACCCTCGTGTTCCTCTGGAGTCTACAACGACGCGATCGGTGAGAGCGGGAGGTTTCGTCTCCTGCCACGATCGCAAAAAAAAAAGAAAGATCTCGGAGGCTCCACGCCTGAAAATATTTTTATATTCCCTTCGGGTCGGACTTACCCGAGACCCGAGACCCGAGACGGTACTCTCCTTACGAGCGAACCTAGTCGGGGACAGTTTTCGTTGGGCGTAGCCGAAATTAGACTTGTAAATGTAAATATTACGGACTCGGCCATCTTCCATTGATATTCATAGGGGTTTACGATCACCGCGCGTGACATTTCATCGGAGATAAAGCGCGAATGACGTAACCGAGGAACGATAGCTCGACTCGATCTCCGCGTGGGATCTAACGGCGGATCCAACGTAGGAACGAAAAATATCTACCGATAACTTTCGCTTTGGGCCGCGAACGACGCGAGTCGATAATTAAAGTTACGCGACGTCGTTAAAGGCTGTTGGACACCTCTAGCGCGAACCGCGAGTGACTTCAGCGACTGGTGACAATATGTGAACTACGGGGGCTTGAGGGGAGTAGTACCCCCAGATTGCTCTTACGCAGCGTTTCTCAAACTGTGGGTACGCGACCCATTGGTTACTGATGGGTCTCTAGTTACTTTTTGGTGGGTCGCGAGAAGTTTTGTTAATTATGCAGATTCTAATAAATTTACGTTTTTTAAACTGTATTGCCATAAACTATAAAGTATTATAAGTACCGTAAATTACCCGGAAACCTTCATACGATTCCTATTATTATTGTAGTGATAAACAAATTAATTGATAGGTATTATTGTTCTACTAGAATGACTTTTTTATCCTGTAAATGTAAAATCGTGTGGGTTGCGGTAGATTTTCGGGGGAGAATTCGGGTCGCGTCCTAAAAAGATTGAGAACCACTGCTCTTACGCGTTGAAAGTCCCACCGGGGCGAATTTTTCACAAAAATTAACGAAAATACGGTATTAGCTTGTCAGTTGTGCAGGTCGTACTTGTTGACCGATTTTGATGAACAATGACTCGTTTAAAAGATAGAGGATGATCAGGGCAGAGTTGTCTGGAATTTTAACAATTTTGGAATCGCTGTTATTCTTAAGGAAAAGGTCTTATCAAAATTCTAGTCCACTGATCTCCTCTGGTCATCCTTTATCTTTCAAACGAGCTATTGTTCATCAAAGTCGGTCAACTATTACGACCTGCACAACCGACGGCGTAAACCCTTGCAAAACGATAGATATCCAACACACTTAAGGACACATGAAAATCAGCTCATAAAGTGTAGTGAATTGTAAGAGAACTCCTGGACTTGTTGTTTTAATCTTGTTTCATTTGAAAATGCAAATCTTGAAGAATAAGAAACATGTAACAAAAAAAGATTCTTTTAAACATGGCAGTTACGCTGTGACGTAAAGTACTTTTTTCCTCAGGTACGAACCGTGGGCGTGATTCAGGTCACAGGGTTGGTAAGAAACAAAATTTTGAAAGTTTTCATTATACTTTAGGATCATGATTACGGATCTACAAGAGGGATTATTGAAAAAATATATATGCAGATAGTTACACTTTAAAAAACTTTCCAAAAAGTATTGATGAATGTAAAATGGTTTAATCTAAAAATGGTAAAGGTTATCGAAAAAAGCTATCGTGGATCATTGGAAAACCTAATTACAAACATGCATATCAAACATGCAGCGGCACTTATCACACCCAGCACCTTGAGAAACAGCGTTTTGAAAAAAATGCATTTAAAGTTCGACAGATGCCATTACCGGGCGACCTGTTTACATTTGTTTAATTAGGTAAAACTACGTTAACTATTAATGCTTGGATTTTCAAAACATAATGTGTTGTAAACTAATACATTTAGTATGTTGCTGAATGGCAACACTATGCATTATGGATTAATTAAAACGGGAAATTTTTTCATTTCTTGTTTAAGTGTTTGGTGACAAACACTTCTCTAGTTCCTTGAACTATTTCTATGAAGGAAAAATAAATATATTGCAGTTCTTCAACCGTATGCATTTAAGTGTCAATATTTTAAATACAGAATTTGTTGGAAACTTAAAATATTTCTAAAAGATTACCTTTCAAAGCATGTAAAAAAATCGATTTTTGGAAACTAAAAAACATATAACCCCTTAAACGACCGCGTTTACCAAACAACCGATTGACGCCAGTACTTTTCGTCTGAAAAACTTTCCGACTGAATTTAATTTCCTCCGAGCATTAATTTCGCGAACTCCTAAACACTTTTTCGAACGGCCCGCTTCTTCTTCGCGGGGAGCTCGGCCATGGGCGGATTTGAAAATAGAATCGAGTGCCCGAGACTCCTCAAGGCTTCGGGGAGGAGGCCGAAGAGAAGCGAAGAGAGGCCAACGGATTTTCGTGGCCAGGGCTACGGGGGTATCCGGCATCCGGTTGCTCAATGTTTTTATCGTAAGCAAGCGTATATGTATACGAGCCACGAAGAGGACTTTCGCTTTCGAAAGTTCGCGCGCCACTTATCGATTGACTTTCTTCTTCTTCTCTTCCGTGACCGGTCGCTAATCTTCTGCCGCCTTTCGTCACGTGGCTGTTAATAAATCTCAACTTTTTTAACTCCATCGCGAAGGTGGGAAAAAGGTGTGTGATTTCGACAAGAATATACCTCTAGCGTGATTTAATAACCATCGGAATCAGAAAATTTATTCGAATTGCCGTTGCCAAAGTTTACGAGCTTCGTTGCGCGGTTACCGTCAGTTTTTCGAGTACGCGTTTACCAGACCTCGGTACGCGAGCTTCAAGGCGAACAAAGTTCGGAATAGAGTTTAATTGGACGCTCGGGACGAGTGGACGCGCAGCAACGAGCAGATAATTAAGCGATTACCGCGACTGCCGCTACTTCTTCCGAATAGCCGACATTACCGACGCAGCGGTTGAAAAATCACCGTCGACGGTGATTTTCCGCGCCGATTTCCGCAAAACAAAAGAATTATCATCGATATCTCAACTGTTTTCAAAAACAAAGTTTTAACTTTTAACGACCACAGAAACGGGATCTCGTACCTCGCTTCCTCGCTGGAGAATCGTACGCGAGTGTCTCTCGGAGGTACGAACAATAACGCTAGATCGAAATGGAAAGTTACGCGAGATTTCTGCCGTTACAATTGAAAGTGGGCATTTACCACTTACGGCGTGACTTTCAATGTAATCTCGTCCGCGCGGCAGAAGACACGTTTGTAGTTCTGGAAAGTCAACCGACCTGTATCGCGAACGATAAGATAGCTGCTCGTATGCCCCAGGTAAAGGCCTAAAAATGGCAGATGAAACGGAACGCTAATAGCGAACGCGTATTCTATTATCCGGATATACATCATTACGAGGCCACTCCGTATCCGGATGCCCGGTGAAAATGAAATCAGCCGAAAAGTGCCCTCTCGACGAAACTAGCGAAAATACTTTCTACCGAGTTAAACGCGGTGATTCGTATGTAGGCGCGTTGTTAATCCTCGCTGGAACGGTCATGATAATAATAATAATTCCCGTGGAGGATCAGGAAAGAATCAGTGCGAATTCGTAGACTCCCAGGAAGGCTATAATTACGCTTCCTGCAGCGTGTAATTCGAATCGCGCTTAAACGACGAATCATCGTAAGCGTTGCTTCGCGTTTTGCGAATTATTTTCATCGTTTTTGATTTTCACGTCAAAGTTTCGTAAAGATCGTAACGACGCTTTCTCTCGCCCTTACGATGATGATTTTCCAGTGAGAATACGAGATGTCGCGCCTGCCGTGCGCAAAAATACACGCTTCCGGTCGCAAAAAAAAGCCGTGTAGCCATTTGCCTTTTGAAAGTCGAAAGTTCGATGTGGGTGGAATCACCTACGTCAGAAAAATAGATCCTCGTACGCGGGCAGTTAAAAATAAAGTGAGATTTTGAAGTCGGTACGTACAAAGGATCCATTCTTTCACCGGGCTCCAGCGATCTATTTGGGAATGTAGATCTCGCGTGAAAGTGTGTCGCGTAACGTTCGCCATCGTGGGCATATTACGAACCGTAACGCCGAAAATATTGTGTCGTGTAATTCGTTAGCGGGGGATCTATGAATATGCAATTTCGAGATAACACCTAGCGTCGCTCGGCCTTACGTAATTTTATGTAGAAAAAAAAGCATCGTTTTACGAAACATATTTGGATCCACATTCGCCTACGTTTTTTATTTAGGTATCGCTCACCGAACGCGCTGGCTCAGTTTAGTTGAAAATATTTGCGGGTTCTTTAAGACTGCCTGTACGTTATAAAAAAAAATACTCTTGCATCTTATAACGAACGCACGCCGTTAAGGTTAACAAATTAACAATCGCAAAATGTTTTTTCGGAATTTCATTGCATATTAATAACACGATACATCCTGCTCGGTACAAAAAACTATGATTTAATTTTTCTCCGACATCGGACGGGTGTGCCCGTTGTCGAAATATAATATCTCCCGTGTTTGTCCACGATACCTCGATCCAATCGAAATATCGGTCATGTATTAAGATCGCGGTTTCGATATCTTGGTAACCCGCCGAAGATTACGATTGTAACGAATTGCTGATGCGCGAAACCGAAACGATAGCTCGAACGATGAGGAAACAAAGATTTTCGCTTCGACGACTGACTTATACCCCCCCCCCCCCCCCCCTCCAAAAACTGGACGATCGACGCACGCGTATCGTGGAACATCCCCCACGACTCTATACGTCCCCCTCCGGGTCATTCCAGTTCCGGAAGGCGACGATGCAAGATCGTTGGATTCGGCGTCTATCGTGCCCAACTATCCTCGCAACGTAAATATTTTTAGAATGCGGAACAGGGAAACGAGCTCCTCAAGGTCAAGACGTCGTTGACGCCAACCGACGACGACCACGAGAACGGCAACGACGAGAACTCGGAACGCGACCTCCGTGCTGCTCGATTGGTACCTTTTGGAGAATGATCAAGGAACGTCCCCCCGGCACCGTCGAACGTGGGGACTGACTTTTATTATGTTCGCTATGTCGCCAGCTATGGCCTCGCCTTAATCCCCACCGCGCGCACGCTCTTCCGGGGTCCGGCTGACCCCGCGTTGCAAAGCGGATTTACGCTCCTACCGATCGCCCGGTTCTCGCGCGATTTCTTCTTTATCCCTTTTCCTTTCTTCCTTCCCGCGCGATTTTCAATTTGTCCCGTGATCATGCTCGCAATCGCCGCGTACTTTTGCGACCTCGATCCGGGCAGACGACGACGCCGGTGGATCGTAAGATGATGGGAACGCGGCTCGAAACATTTACTCCTAACGGTGCCGATAATCGTCGACATTGTTCACTCGTAGGACCGAACGTACGCGCCAATTCCAAACGCGGGATCGACTATTCTCGAACGCATCGAACGACACGGCCAACGGACCAGCCGTCTCTCGACGTCAGAGATGCAATTTCCCGCGACGCACTCGGCGGGGAAAAGGGAGAACTCTAACCGAAAACGTTTTCGCGGATCTAAATAAAGCCGACGGTCCGTAGAGAAATTATTTTACTTAAAACGATTGCCTCCAGAATTATGCGTGCGGAGCCGGGAGCCAGGTTTAAACCTGGCCAAAGCAAAAGGAGCGCCTCGCGGGGAAGATCTGATTTGCGAATTCCCCGCTACCGACGATGATGCTGACGAGAGAAAGAGCAACTTTTACTTCTCATTGTCTTTGGCCGGATTCCAAGAATCTTGGGAATCTTCCGCGGCTCGTGTAAACGCGCCCACGGAGCGCCGTGGATACATTTCGTACGTCACCGAAGAATCCCTCACAGACCCACCCCCCCCCCCCCTCGCGATTTTCTTTCCGCGCGATTGTATAAGTTTATCGAGTCATTCGTTGCCGGGCGTACTTTAATTAATGCGAGTGTCCGCCCCACACGCTCTCCCCGTTCCGTTATTACGAGAACATAATGACAGTGAACGCAGCAATTACCTTTCTCACGAGTCGAATCGCGTCACTCGAATTCTACGGGTTATCGCGGAAAATTTGGCAGGGATCTCCCGTAGGAGCGAGAAGATGATGCGCTTCTCGCGCGAAATGGAACATCGCGTAGGAATCGACGAGGAATTGGATAAAAAAAAGTCCCGACGCAGCTGCAAAAGTTGCGCGTTGCCGCGGCCGTTGCGAGGCTCGGCTCCAATTTCGAAACTGTCCGTCGGCGTCGTCTTCGTCTTCGTCGTCCCATGGCGTTGCAGGTACCCACGTACATTATTATCGAATTACCAGGTGTCTTGCAGCGAGGTTTCGTAATCGGGCCGTTTCGTCGCGCTGAATATTAAGCTGGTATTACGCGAGAACGCCGCACGCGCCATTCCCGTGTCCCACTGATGAACGCGCGCGTAGACGAGCGTGCGCCCGTGGATACGCGCAGAAAAGTACCATTTTCCATCTCGCGATGAATAGTTTACTCAGCGGTGGTTCGAGGGGTTTCGAAGTAGAGCCACGACTGTATGACGAATATTTGTATATCTCTGGATTCCAGGAGAGCAATTCGAGCGTTAGTGTATTCGAGTACTCGACCGTTGAGTCATTCGAATAATTCGGATATCGAGGATACCTTATATTGCACTCACGAATGTTTGTATCGTGCAATTCATAAATCTCAATTTTGGACGAGAATAAGACCAGATTCTTGGTCGACATAGCGAGTGTCATTTCGTATTATTCGATGGGTACGTACGTGACTACAAAAAAAAGGAAGAAAAAAAGACTTTCTATCGTGTCTAGGATAGGTGACGAACTTTCACAAATATCTCCTTACCGAATCGTTCCGGAATGTTATCGGGGCACGAGACATTCGTTTCCTTAGCTCGATAACGAGAAACAAGTAAGAATAATTTTCAACTATTTCACCATAACGACTTGTATCATTTACTTGCGAATCTTAAAATTAAAACTTATTTATGGAAAAGTATTAAAGCATCGTACGAATTTTTGTTGTCGCGCACTCCGAACTACGCGAGCAACAGTCCCACAAAATTTTCATGTTCCTATCGATTCTCTCGGTGTAAAAAAAAATTTGTCATGACCGTTCGATCCGAAGTGCCTAGCTTTCTTCGTAACGTGCAACGGGCTTAATATTCAGCGCGTCGAGCGGCAAGTTACAAAACACGTTACGATACCCCTGCCAAGACGATAACATAATCTTTACACAACGCTCAAGAAACTCCTCTTGCGCGTGTAAACGCCGAGGAATTACCGTCGATTTCTTTCAGTGGAACAGAGAATCGAGAGAGCGCTCGGGGGATAATCGATTTACTCGCGTCGTAATGTCGATCAGGCGTAAGCATTCGATGATAGGTGCTCGATTAAAGATTGAAGACTTATCGTTAGCACCCGACGAGGCAAGAGTAACGAAGCGACGAATGTCGCGTTTCCCGGAAATTTTCTTCCGCAAAATTCGAGGCTCCTGTTTGACTAGTTTATGGTAATTATTTACCGGCCGTGCATCGTGAACGTTGAAATTTGTATCGGACTTTTGGAATCGGGAGAACAGCCGCGAGCGCGATTGCTGCCGCGCGTTGGAAGCAGCTTAATAGCCTTAAGCCCGTGTCTCATTTTACTTGGAGCGATTAGCGTCGAAGACATTAATGTCACCGTTATGTCACACACGGCTTAATACGACGAGTCCTGTTTATAAGAAGCGTCTTTCGTTTCATTTTCACTTTTATTTCTACATTCCTGGCGGGAAGAAGTGGACCTCCCCATCCGTTCTTTCGGTTCGGTTTTTACGGATCTCGACGGAGGTAAAGGTGAAGCCGAAATAAGAAACGCGCAAATTTTGATGAAAACTGTCGTGTTTGAACTTTAGGCGCAAGATCGACAAAATTCGACGTGCTTTCGCCGGGACGTTTTCTAATATCGTTTTCTAATGTTGACGCTTACCGCTAATGAGATACGCGTTTTGTTCACCTTTTTAGGATAGATTTCCATTGCGTTTCACTTTCTTCGCCATACATAATCGCGCGGGTATATCGGGAGACTCCATTCGGTGGCAGTTTAAAGGCTGCACGCATTAAAACGAACAATCGCGCTGGCCTTTAACGTTCAGGCAGAACCTGCCGATCGATTATAACTTCTAACGATTGTTTGCGAAACAACTTCCGTGTCATCGCGTGACAGTCGTTACGCGGAGGAAGTTTTCGCTGCGTTCGTGGAACAAAAAAAAAACCGACGCGCAGGAATTGAAATGAAAAATTATGATTCCATCACGACTCCTCGTTTAATGTTCAATCTGGAGATTGGCGTATCCTTGTTATCGGAAGAAAACTGATTTTTGTTAACGATACTCCATTAATAATCCAATATTTTTATGTAAATTTCAGAGACAAGGATTTGCATGGCGATGCAATTATCCTCTATTGGCGTTACGAACACGAATAAAACTGCCACAGTGGAGACATCTTTAAAGGCGATACACTATGTTTAGTCTACCTAACCAACGATAGATAAATTCCTTGAAACAACCGTCTTTACCGACAGTTCGACCATTCGAAGTCAAGAAACCAAACCAAAATTTAAAACTGCCAATCCGGCGACAAATCAACGCGGCCCACGCCGACCGCGGTTGTCCAAAATCTTTGCAATTAAAACGTAAATTATTTGCAGAACACAATTATCTACTCGAGAAGCGTAAAGTCTTGTGCCATTGCCCAGTAAATGAAAATCGGGGCAAAAGGTCGAATGCCCTCCATTTTATCGAATGTCGAACGGAAGATGGTTCGAATCGATACCGACTCTTCGGCCATTTTCGGTACTCCCTCGGGCATCTTCGATCGGAAACTCGTTCTCTGAACATTTTCAAAAACATCGACCGCTGTGACGCGTAAACAGACACGTTCGTCCATGAAAATGTTGCTTCGCGGATTCGATTGAAGGCAAGGACGTTTCTTCGGTGTATCAGCCAGTTGACACCAGTTCCACCACAGACAGCTACCAAGAGCGTTCCGAAAGTATGGCGCTCCTCGTGAAAATTGCAAAGTGCGAGGTATGACAGCAATTGTTCGCGTTTTGCCCCGATTTTTTACGTTCGGTCGCCTTTTTCGGGAATTTTTTATAAACGGTGCAGCGAACGCCTGCCGCCGGCACCATTCGAACGTTTCGTCCAACGTGGACGGGAACGTGTGCGTGGAATCGAGATGTTTTTAATCGATTGTAAGAAATCGATCGCTGGTACCGAAGCACTTCTTTTATTTACGATTTGTTTGTTCGTTCGTTCGAGGTTATTCGAAAAACTCGTGCAGCTGCGAATCAAATATAAATTAAGTCTAATTCATATATTAATGATTTCCTTTAACGCGTTGACTGTTACGGTGGCCATCCGTGGCCGGCGCTACTCACTTTTTTAGTTTATGATACTTACCTTATTTAAACTAGTTTTAAACATTTTCAACAACGTGAATAAGTAGAGAACATTGTGCAATATTGAGTGCACTATTTAACGAGTAAATATTTGTATCGTAACATAATATTATACAAAGATTAAATATTCCAATAGACCGTGTTAAAACAACTCAGACAGAAATGAAACTAACCATCGCAATCGTTACAGTGTATAGTCACGTTTTTCTACACTTTTTTGCTCTTTTCGTACCAAAATTTGCAATATTTTTCTTGTAAAAAAGAAAATGAAAATGATACCTAACATGTTTTCGTTCGAAATGGCCAACTAACTGATACAGATGGAAATAAAGTCTCGAAGCATTTATAGCGGTAATTTTCGGAACGTTGTCTAACAAGAATGACTAATTGTAATTGCACTATAGCGCCATGGTGGTCACGGGTGATCACTAGCAAAATAAACATACTGTTTATAAGAATATGATTTTATTTCATCATATTATTTAATGTTTTACCATTATATCTATACTAAGACTAATGGAAATTATACTGTGACCTCCTGAACGCCCCATATAAAGAGTGCCTGGCAGTCAATGTGTTAAACGATATATTTTGTATTCAAAATAGGCGATTGAAATATTCACTCGAACGCAATAACATCCTCGCCATTTAAATATTGTAATCTATTCAACGTGATTCCTTAAAATTTTATGTAATCGCGTAGCAGTTCGTTCTACTCCAAATTATTCCTCTCGCACGTGTACACATATGTATTTAGTTGACGCTGTTGTAGGTACATCCAGCATGAATGTTATCTCTCCGTATCCCTTATCGCTCTGTATTGACGACACGTTTTCACGCGTAATACGATATCGGAGGAAAAACATCATTAAACCGAATTAAATTGAAGCCGTGCGCACTGATTCCTTGAAATTTAATTACACCTAGCACCGCGTATATCCACAATAGCATCGTCTATTTGGAACTGATTTGGTCGATACACTCATCCACTGATAATCAGAATATTAAGTTACATTTATTGATCGTGTTACCAATCAATGAATTCGCCGTTAATCAAAATTGACGGTCATCGAGCTCTCGGTGCGAGGGATAAAGCGACGTCGTACTTAAATCTACGGGTTTTATTATTTATATACGCATTACAATTTATTCGTGGTTCGTCTTTCGAACAGATAAATAAATGTTTAGTGTTCGATTCAGGCGGTGATATTGCAGGCTTCAATTCTTTCTCGTCAATGCTTCTTTAAACACGTGTTTTCGCTTCAATTGACACCGATATGAAATCGTCAGGCCAATGACGCTCGCGAAGGCGAATGTCATTATCAATCTCGCGTAATAAAGCATCCGTGTCTTTTGCGTAACTCGGATCGAGGGGTGATATCGAAACGATCCACCAATATCAATAACGTATCGATGCTCGTGCTCGACGCAAACACAATAAACAATTTTGCTTATCTCGTCGTTGGCCTTGTTTGCTTGAAAATCGGGCCAATCGGAAGAATGTATTATTGCGATGCTATTCGAGTAGATCGCGCAAATAAGCTTTATTTGTGATTTCGTTGACCCCATTGAATAATCATGAAAGTGATAACGCCTTGAATCAATTCGGTTTAAAAATAAATTCCATCAAAACTTTCTCAAATAAAATGTATTCGTAGGTACCTGTACGTATTATTACGATAACGTTTTAGGCACGACTCACCTCGAGGGCTTACAGCAACAGCGCACCTTCGGTTAAATTATACATCGACGGCCAATTTGTAGGTAATTATAATTTTTGATAAATTCCCCCTCCCTCTCGTCGCGCGAAAAATAAACCATAATCGTTATTTATACGAGAACAGCTTTAGCGGAACAGTTACTTAATTACTTCTGCTCCGAAGTACTTGAACTTGTTTTTCATACGATACGCGCTGTTATGAATATTTATATTGCACTTTAGAAGCATTTCAATGCGAGCTCCTGACTCACGAGTACCGCTCAACCAGCTATCGAAGCCGAGCAAGAAAGGCGTTACGTTTCGAACTAAATTGAATGCCCAAAATTACGCTTTAAACATGCTAGCAAGGGTGAAAACGTTAAAAGGAATAACGAGGCACGGTTTTCTCAAATCTAATTCCTCGCAGAATCGAAGGCGACGGAATTCACGGACGTTCACGATCCGGCAACGAACGAATTACTATGCCGCACTCCAAAATCCACGAAACAGGAGATGGAGAGTGCCGTGGAGAGCGCAAAAAAGGCATACGAGAAATGGCGACAGACTAGCGTACTTACCAGACAGACACTGATGCTGAAGTATCAAGAGCTTATACGGAAACATTCGGTTAGTTTGTTTATAAATAATAGACGAATTTACTCGTAAATGGTATTCGGCCATCGCTCTATCTACGCGGGAGTCTGAATAAATTTCGTTCCAGAAAGAAATCGCGAAAAACCTTGTGAAAGAAAATGGAAAAACAATGGCCGATGCCGAGGGAGACGTTCTTCGTGGACTTCGTAAGTTCTGAACACATTTGAAAATGATTCTTTGCATTAATTCCAGCTAATTCCGTGATACAGTAGACTCTCGCTAATTCGGATCCCATTACTCCGGACATCCGGTTAATCCAGATGGACTTCAACAAAGATGTCAATCAAAAAGATGTTTCGCTTTTAATTCTAAATTAATTCGTAGGTTAAAAATGTAGATTTACGTTAGTAGTACTGAGACTGCAAAAGTCATTCTTATGGCAAAAATCATCGATTTCAATAGCGTTACCGATCTAAAATCTGTTTGAAAGAACGTTTTAAAGTAAATCCAGTCCAAATTGGCGAGCCCCTACTGTATTCGATAACATTCTTTCGTCAAACATCGTCGCCGTCGCTGGAACGCTTCTCGATATTAATATTCATTTCTCCCCAGAGGTCGTCGACGCTTGCACCGCAATTCCGTTCCTTCAGATGGGCGAGAGTACGGCAAACATTGCCACGGATATGGACATAATATCGTACAAGGTTCCGCTGGGCGTGACCGCCTCCATCTGCCCATTCAATTTCCCGGCGATGATACCGCTTTGGTCGTTTCCGGTATCGGTCGCCTGCGGAAACGCCGCGATTCTGAAACCATCGGAACGCGTACCTGGGGCATCTATGATCTTAGCCGATCTCTTTAGCAAGGCCGGTGCGCCCCCAGGTTTGTTGAACGTTATTCACGGCCAACATTCAGCGGTCGATTTCATTTGCGAGCATCCGGACATCAAAGCGGTCTCTTTCGTTGGTTCCGACCAAGCGGTACGTGATTGGTGACTCGTAATTAACACGTTGACCGCTATGCCATGTTCACCTGTTTCGCCCGTAGCAGTTACGAAAGTATAAAAACACATGAAAAATCCGGTCATTGGTGACCACCGTGGCGGTCATAGACAAAACAATCTCCGGTCACGCGTGACCGACGTGCCGGTCAACGTGTTAACAAATCGACAATTCCGAATCATAAGTCATCGTCGCCTTTTCAGGGGACGTACATTTACAAACAAAGCAGCGCCCACGGGAAACGCGTGCAATGTAACATGGGCGCGAAAAACCATTGCGTCGTTTTGCCGGACGCTAATAAGAACAAAACCCTGTCTCAAATCGCGGGCGCCGCTTTCGGAGCAGCTGGCCAGAGGTGCATGGCTCTCTCGGTCGCCATTTTCGTCGGTAAATCGAAGGATTGGGCGACGGATTTAGTGGAGGCCGCGAAGAATTTGAAGGTCAATGCCGGACACATGCCCGGCACCGACCTTGGCCCGGTCATATCGCCCCAATCGAAGCAAAGAATATGCGAGCTCGTCGAGTCGGGGGTAAAAGAGGGTGCAACTCTGGCACTCGACGGTAGGGGCATCGTCGTCAAAGGTTTCGAAAATGGAAATTTCGTCGGGCCAACCGTACTGACGAACGTGCAGGTAAGAAGATCGCGCGATCGTTGTTAATATTCTAGAAGATTTTACTTAATCTCCTCGCATCCAGAGCACATTGCAATGTACATAATTGTTTTATTTTAAACTCTTTTTTTATTAATGCCATTTTCGATTTATTTATACGACGCGACGGGACCTTTTGTGCGTCACAGTGTATGCTATATTACTTCCTTGAGTTTTGTCAGTGTAGCTATACATGTATACATACATGTATAGCGCGTAACTTTTGTTGTATAAAAAGAAATTTATTAAAAATTCTGTCATGTCCCTTTAATGTACCAAATAAAAGAATTTACAAAAAAGAGAGTTTTTCAAAGAAAGAGAAAGAATCAGTACTGAGGAGCTTAAAAAAATATATCGATAGACGCCGGATCAATGTATAATTCAACAAAAGGTTATTCTATCTTTCTTTGCAGCCATCGATGAAATGTTACACGGAAGAAATCTTCGGCCCAGTACTCGTCTGTATTTTCGTCGACACGATGGACGAGGCCGTCGACATTATTAACAAAAATCGTTACGGAAACGGAACGGCCGTTTTCACGACGAACGGAGCAACGGCTAGAGCATTCGTAAATAGAATCGAAGCTGGTCAAGTTGGTGTCAACGTTCCCATTCCGGTTCCGCTTCCGATGTTCAGTTTCACAGGAAACAAAGGATCCTTTTTGGGAGACAATCACTTTTACGGAAAATATGTACGCGACGTAACGTGATAACTAATAATTTGTTGAGAATTTCCATGGTACATTTTGTTAATTAATGCACGCGTTCCTTGCAGGCCGTAAACTTCCACACGCAGACAAAGACAATAACGCAATTGTGGAGATCCGGAGATGCCAGCGATATCACGTCGTCGACAGCCATGCCAACTATGCAATAAGACTGCAAGTGTTATTTAGTTTAAAAGCTGCCGCCGATCAATGTTAACAAAGTTTAGGATTTACGAAACTTCGACTGGGAATCTGAAATAGAGAAATTGTCTGATCCGTGTAAATAGAGGATTGTGCAATTTTGCGAAAAACATGTGAATCGTGTCTTCCATTGCGCAACGTTCCTACAAGCTGAAGAGACTTCCGAAACTTTGTGCAAAATATATCTATATTTTTTAATGAAAAATGCATTACTGTACGTTAATTTCAATGCTCCCTCGTCATCGTAGTCGTACGTATTTTTTAATTTTGTCCCCATAATTCACTTCGAGTACGATTGTAGCAAATTTGCTCTATTCGTCCATGAAAATTTTTAAGAAACAACTTTCGTTATTTTCAGCCAAATTGCAAGTTTTCTTCCATAATTCGATAATTAATCGCAACCACTTTCCACCGACTCCCAAACGTCGAAGCGGAAGTTCAAGGTCGAACGTTCTCGAAACGTCCTTGAACCCTCGCCGGTTCCTCGCATCCCTCGTCGGCGATATTCAAACGTCGACGAGTTTCCGGAAGTAGGGTGCGACGCGTGCGCGAATCGACTGGCCACCCTTTCGTAGGGCGCATCTGCGCATTTTCCAGGAGAATTTCCCTCACAGGCGAGGTTCTGCCTGTCCCGGATTGTCGCGTTCGTTCCGACGGAGCAGGCTGCCGGAAGTGGAAACGAGGAATAACCATTCTTTCTGTCGTTCACATATCGTGAGTACGCACGCAAATATTTTTTCTCATCCCCCCCTCGATGCACGATGACGAGAATCGTCGGATGGTTTGTCAGCCCTCGGATGTCGCGATACGATTAGGCTGAAAGTAAGCTCCAAATTTCGCCATTTGTTTGCAAAGGATTTGATTCTGCCGTTAAGTATTGTTACTCTATTTGTTGTTGTTGTTGCTATATATATATATATATACACATACATGTATACGCTTGTGTATTTTATGTATAATTTTGTTTGTGAACGATTGACAAACGATTCGTTGGACCAACGTGAATTTTACTTTCACGTAGATGCTATTTAATTTAGTTACCTTTCTGTATATTTCTCGAGGAATTTCAATGAACTATGTGACGCGAGTGTTGAACCGTTGGCAACGTTATCAATTAACCGTCAGTGATTTAACGTTCGTGGTGTAAAATCGAGGATCGATTCGTTCGGTGGAAAATGTCGTGGTCTGTCGTTTCTTCTTTTCCTACTCGACGCTCGATAACCCTTTGGGAATTTTAAAAATAGGTTGACGGTCCTGCTTTTAATAAATAGTATACTAAAAAGTGGTGTTGATTCGGGGAATTACTAGTTGTTGATTCTTACCATGATCGCGTTCCTCCGAACGCATAACATCGTCGAGTTGGTTTTTTTTAGGATTACCGGTATCCAAGCCTCGTATCGTTAATCGAAATAAAATAGGACGTTGCTTCTCCTTCTGCCAGCCACAACACCGGAGATTCGTTTAATTTTAACCGCAATTCGTTTATGCAAATTAATCGTATTCCGTGCACTTTAATCCATCCGAGCGATAGATTTATCGATGCACAATTCGTTGAGAAGTGTCTCGCTCGGGTTACGGACAACCATATGGTTATTCGACTCATTGGTCGGTTTATGAAATCGTGATTGTGATCGAGTTATAAATAAATCATCGCGGGAACGCCACGACTCGTTGAAACACAATTATCGGGACACACGCGCAATGCGAATGTTATTCGATTCCGAATTTAATTATAATCCAACGATTAACGTACACAATTTTGCATACTAATTGGACGATATGATCTTTGAATATTTCGCGCTCCTTAATCGTAACCAATGAAATTTCGGCCCACAGGTTTATTAATTATGTACAAAACGGTACGGAAAGGCGATGCCAGCCTGCAGTACACGATCCTTCCGCAGACGGATCAGTTTTCCGCGAGCGGATTTTCCCCGAACTCCGGAAAACCAAGGCCGAGGATTATCAAGTACACGATGGGCACGTTGATGATCCTGATCATCCTGTCGTGCGCGGCGACGCCGTTTCTAATGAATCAGAACGATCATAATCTCTTCGCCAGTACGGTACTGGCGATGGGTAGAGTTGGTCACAACACGATTATTCGTAATTCCACGAAAAGCCAGACCAAGGACGTCGGGACGTATAAAAGCAGAAACAGGATCCCTATGACGATAACGGAGTCGTCGACGGAGATTTACAGGAGAAAGGACGCCGAGGATGAGACGACTTTCATGTCCGGAGTCCTGAGGGCCGAGGAACAGGAAGCCGAAGATTTCGCGTCCTCGGGTAAAACGTTTGGTCGATCAAACTATTAACGTCCGTAGTATCAAGAGACAAGGTGTTGGTCTCGGGTCAGGTACAAGTACGCGAGAACTAGACCTTGTATCTTGTCAGGAAAGAATGAGGTGGGCAAACTGCAGTATAGTAATTAATTTTCCTCCCTCGCGAATCTTTACTAATCAAAGTCTCTCGCTACCAAAGACATCCCCAGCGTTAACCCTTTCGTTACCCTGGACGAGATATCTCGCGACCTGGTAGAAACCGATTAACTCTTTCGACGAAAACCTGGCTTCCTACCACCGATATTTTGACACTCTAGACGAATATAACTTATAACTAATTCTATTCGTATGGCTAAAAGGAAGAAATGAATGTAGTTTTTATTAATTCGATGAAATTATTTTTATTTCCTTTTTGCGTAGTATAACTGAAAACATGGTTTTTCGCAAAAAGCGGCATTACACTTCTGACAAAAATACCGCGTTTTCTTAGGTTTTCCGTTTTCTTTGCATACGATGCTAAGTTTTGTTGGGTACTTTTCCATTGGCTTCCCCTGTATTGTTACAGGGGCATCAAAACTTCAATCGAAGTGGATGTTTTTTACTACACGTTCCTCGTCGATCATTATGTCGCGTGCAATATTTTTCTAACATACCACGAATGATGTCTTCTTTCATTTGTAAATAACTTTTATTTTCTGTGCCACGACTTCAATGTTTATCAACATAGTGCTCACAACATACCATAAACGATAAAAAAAAAACTCAAAGGTAGAACACAAAATATTTCGTCTAGAATGTAAAAATATTGGTGCGAAGAAGCGAGACTTCTCGTCAAAAGCATTAATCAGCAAGTATCGGGTCGCGAGATATCTCGTCTAGAGTAACGAAAGTGTTAAATCGCGCTAACGCCGCTCGTCCGATCAAAGAAACCATTTGCTTCAGATTCTCTCGCATCGACGACGCAGCGAACTCAAACCTCGTCCGAGGTACTGGAGAACGCGCGACAAACCACCGCGTCGACCAGCCCTTCGTCAACCCTCGGTCCCACGTCCTACCCGACGACCCTCAAAACACCGGCCAGCACCCCGACAGAAGCCGTCAAAACCTCCTCGAGTTCCCCGAGGAAGGTGAAGATGCCCCGGGTGACCTTGAAGCTTAGGGAGAACGAGACCATACCGCAGATGTACATGAAGGCGGGCATAGCTTCGTACAAGAAGGGCAACATCACCACCAGCGTCCTGGCGCACGGATTGAGCCTCGAAGGGCTGATCTTCAAGACACCGGAAGGGACGATAAAACCGTGGCCGCAGAAGTGGTTCTTCGCCGATTCATCGTCCGACATCCAGTGGAAGGTGAGTGCCTCTCTATCGGGATGCGCGTAAGGACAGAGAGGGGTTGGAGGGGGGGGGGGGGGGGGAGAGAGGAGGTGAAATTGTTTTGATAAGAACGAGATTCGCTATTGCCAGATTCAGAGTCAGTGAAAAATAATTCATGGGAGACGAGTAGTAGTCGGAAGTGTTTACCTCAAATTTCCAACGACTCCGCCGGGACTCGATTCCAGGATTCCACGGTGCAACTTAAAGGCAATCTTTGCCGGCCCTTAAGGTTAATTTGTATTCTGCACAAATATTGATCGCGTTGCACCAAAGACATCTAAACCGAAGTACACGGAGCGATCGATAGAGAGAACATGTTCGTGATTCTAAAAGCAGACGGGGAATTGCCCGAGGTCTTTATTTTTCTTACAAGTTTCTCTCCAAGACACCGTGGTCTCTTATCGTTTACCCTCGGAAGGGTGGGAAATGTATTGGACCATTCTTGGAAGATTCTTTTACAAAATCATAAGTTAATGGCCAACGGAGAAAGTTTGTAATTTTCACCCCGACTCGCCTTACCTGGAATAATATTTCCATGTATTTATTTCTAAGCGAGTATCAGAGAGAGTGTCGCATCAAGTTTGAAACTCTCCAAACACCGATCTAAAAATTTCCCGATAAGCACGCGGCGATATTGAAAGCTTAAACGCGAACCCTTTATAGTATCTGACGTAGTAATTAAATTAACTTTTGAATTACAAAATAAATTACTTTTGTCCCACAATTCACTTCGAGTACGATTGTAGCAAATTTGCTCAATTCCCTTATGAAAATTTTTAAGAAATAACTCTCGTTATTTTCGGCCAAACTGAAAATTTTCTTCCATAATTCGATAATTACTCGCAACCACTTTCCACCGACTCCCAAACGCCGAAGAGGAAATTGAAAAATAAAAATTTCCCGATAAGGCCGCGGCGGATATCAAAAGCTTCAACGCGAACTCTTGATAGTATCTTACCTCGTAATTAAATTACGGCTAACTGATGATCAAAGTTACCCGCGCAAGTTTAATTAATCATAATGAATTACTGGCGGAAGAACCGAATTTTCTTACAAATTATCGCGCTTCCCTCCACAGCTATCATTCCGCGAAGGCTTTCAGAGCTTTCTGCATATTTAAGCAGACTTATCGCGTTGCCAGATGCCGGTGCGGCGGACGGCCGCCCCGTGCAATTTTCATAAACTGCACCAGACTCCTTCGTTCGCGTAACGATAACACATTTCGGCTTATCGCGTCTGCCTGTGCCGAAACAACGCTGACGGGGAAACAAATCGGTCGAGAGGGAATATCAAACGGTTCGTTTGGAGAGTCGAAGCGCAACGAGACTCGCGCCACGTTTGCAATCTCCTTGCGATCAAACAACTCGATTAAAATTGTTTTTCCCTTTTACATCCTTCCGCAATCGCGGCGAACAATTGCGTAACGTTACCGTGCACTCGACTGGTATCTTAAATTATCGATTGCGTTCGCGATATGCGCTTTTCGCGTGCCATTTTCCAAGTTAATTTTATCGCAGAGTCGTGGTTTTTAGGAAAATCGTTTTAAAATTCGCATTAAATGATTTCCTTCCGGACTACCTCCGAATTATCCGACATTAACGATATTAAACACCCACCGTCGAGTAAACCCTTTGAAAAGTTTTCCGCGAGATTACTGCGGCACGATGAAAAAAAAAAGATCGGTCTCAACGGAACGGTACTCGACTCCACGGATTAAATTAAATTACATTCGATGGGAAATCTATATCGGGTTAAGAGGGAAGCGGACGATATTAAATCGAGGACGCTGGATGATCTTCGAATCAGAATTTCAAGCAGGGTATACCCTTTCCCCGCGCTTCCCAGAAATGAAGATCTATTATCTCAACGCGCAAACCTCGTGTTTGATTTAACCGGAAACTGAAGCAGTCGATAGCTGTTTAAATGGAAAGCTCGTACGCCGGAAAGGAATTCATTCGAGTCCGATGATATCTTCGGTAAAATGCTATTCGGGCATTTGGCTCGATTCAAGCCGCACGCCTTTTGAATATCATTCGTTTAATATCTATCGGTGCTATCGGATAATCGAGTAGGTCCATCTCTATTACACAAATGGCCAATCTTTGACGCAAGATGCGCATCGATAAACGTCGACTCGAAAATCCCGTAGAGCCAAGATACAAAAATGTCTCCGATTTCCAGGGTTCGAATAAAGTGCCGGCCGCGTATTACATGGCCATGGGGGGATTAGGTTTGCTGATCGTGCCGGTTGCCATCAAATACTACCGCCAACGGAAACTGATGAAACGTCAACGGCAGTGCGTCGAGGAGCCGGAAGTGGAGGGTCAAGAGGAAGACAAGTCGACCCTGCTCAGCACCGAGGGCCAGGAAACCGAGGAGAAGGAGTAATCAGGATCCCGACGAAGGATGAAGAGAGCACGTCTATACGTAGCGCGTAAGATTCGCCTATTTTTACAACACGTATACATCAGGTTAGATTTAGATCTTTCGCGTGGAGGATCGTAAGAACGATCACGGTGATATCGAGAAGATCGGAGACCGACGAGTATAGATACATCCTTTAGAATGTCCATCGAGATTTGAAAACGAATCATCGTTCATTTTATTCGGCATGTTACGATCTCTCGATCCGATTGATATTCGATGGATGGATCTAGAGATCCGTCTCTAAATTTGCTTTTCCGTGTCAAGTTTCACAATTTTATTGTTCGTTACTAACATAATAATTGAATGAAATAATAGACTCGAAGTGTTTGAAATATTTTCCAAACCAATTGTACGACCCGCGCGGTGTTTCTCAACATTTTCACCGTGATCGAAGATCGATTTATCGGGGTCGATTCTTCTTCGAGATAATGCGACTGGAATTTTCAAATCCACAAATTTGTCCCGTTGCGCGAATAGGGACGTTTCGCGTTAATTTTCCCCGCGAGCGATTCGTGGGACGATTAGCGATCGTTGACGACGGACGTGTTTCTTCGCGCAAACGTACGATCGAAACGCGACACAGAAATCGGACTAATGAACACGCGTGCCTCGCGTGTCCACATTTTTTTCGCTCATTAGGCGCATGAAATGAAATTACGCAAAATCTTTTTTTGTTTGCGGATTCTCTCGTTGAAGATTTTATAATTCCAAACTTTGAATACCGTGTCACCGGCATTGTAGAAAAGATTGAACTCTCGAAAGGGCAGTATCCGTGACACGGTCGCATAATTGCTAAACTTTCTACAATGTACGCGATACGCTCGCGTTCATGATTCTAAATTATTACGTATACGTCGTCGACATTCTTCGGAGGTCTTAAAGAAACGGGCTGCAGAACTTTTTGACACCGATCAAACTTTCTCCTCGTACAAATGCAAATGTATCGCCGAGAGCGATCAAAGGCCAATTCTTCAAATTGACTTTGGATCGACGCTCGACACGTTCGTTTCGAGACTATCCTGTGAACTTTGATAAATCGGGGCTGTTTTAACGCTAAGTAACGAACCGCAATGGAGAGTTGAACGCGAGTCGAAAGAAATGGCAATTTAAATTATCGCGAGGTGAGATAAAGGGGAAGCTTCGCGGTACCTTTTATTGCGCGTAATCTTCGCAATTTTACGCCGCGCGGAAAGATTAAACTCGGATTAAATTGTCAACACCTTAATTTTACGCCTGGAATCGAGGAAAAAACTTCTGCCGCAGTCCTCTGTTTTTTAAATCCTGCAATCGTACAAAAAAAAATTCAGTACCCAGTGCTCGCAGTATTAAATGCGCGACAGAAGAGTTTTCTCGATTACAATTTCGCGGAGGTGCAATTATTCCGTTGGAATCGGAGGCGTAGATTTACGCGCATCTTTAATTTTGCCAGTAAATGGCCAAATTTATATAACGCTCATCGATCGTTTTTTCACTAGTCGTTTAAGAACTCAACGAGAGTTTAATGCTAATTGAACGCTAAACGTGTAAAAAGTATTCGCAGATTTGCAATTGACTCATTATTTCTTCTCGTATATCACGATGCACGACGATAGTTAATCTTTCTTGCATTACGACAATAAAAGATGATATGTCAATAATCATAACGAAAGATAATGAAACTTTGAGATTCATAAAAATGCCAACTTTATATTTTATAATTATAATTATCGAGAATAATACCATTATGTTTTCTCGTGTACGAATACTTCTTACACGCACCGCCTATTCAACGTATGACACGATAAGTTCAATTTTTGCGGATTCTTGTTAAAATGGATGACAACCAACGGTGGAACGTATGTACGCTAGCCGTACAATGTTATCATAACGCATCATAAAGCCGGCAGAGGCCCACCGTTCGTGTATTAAATCTCCTGTTACTGACATATGGTGCTTGCAATATGCAAATCTTGTGCTGCTATAACGAGCGTTTGGTGCTCACATAATGCCAGCATATGGGAATGTACACTCTGAATAGCATATATATTATAATTTAGCATCGATCACGAGCGTCGTATGCTCGCGAATGTTAGTTATATGTATGCTCGCATTATGGTTTCTTCCGGAAATGTTTGTTGTTTAAGATTATCGATGGCGAAATGTCATTTGCGCGTTAATTAGGAACGATGCAAGTACAATAATTACAATAGTTACGTTTGCGTTTGTTGCATTTTGCATAAAAGACGATCAGTATTTATAAAACAATACGTGGGACGCGGAGGACATTGTTATCGGAGGAAAAAAACGCTTTAATTATTATACGTAACCCGCTGATTTTTACAGTCCAGAACTTCGACGATAATCCGATTAATTATCTTTCAATTTTATTAAAAAATAATTTATCATGAGAGTATTTTAGCTATTTCTGAACTTTGGTTGCTCGATTAGCGTTGTTTCGATCCAAAAACAAATCCGAGGAAATTTGTAGGAAAAAGACGGTTAAAAACATGGCGAATGTTGAAAAATTGTCGAGTTTCGAATGATCAACGATACGAACATTCGTTTTAAGAGATATTGATTCCTCTTAAAGAGACATTTTATTCATTTCATCGCGATCGACTGATCGTTCCGTTAGATATTTCATGGGAATTACAGCTCAATCGACACATTTCAAATGAGCCTCCGCTCCGATGGAAAATCAAATGGAAAACTTATCAGAATGAGAAATGTCCGATGTCTTCGGAAAATCTCCAAATTTCCACGGGGCGGACGTTCGGAGATTTTTAAAGCCAATGAACCGCAGTATGTACGTCACGCGTTAGCGCATATAATAATTCCGTACAAAAGAAAAAAAATGCAAAAAAGAATGATGTTCGATGCGTTTTCGACGAAAAATAAAGTGAACTCATAAGTGACACAATAGCGCTGTAGCAGAAGAGAAAGACGGTTATAGTTTCTATTTTGAAGATTATATTTTTTTATCTTTATTAATTTTTGACTTCCACATACATATATTTATATATATCTACATATAAATGTATATACGTGTCCCCATGCGTATGTGCACAGAAATATGTACGTGTATATAAAGATTATACATATTACCGAATGGATAATGGATTACTGTATATATTATGTATACAAGTATTTAAAACGAGACCGTGTAACGCCTGAAATCGAAACAGTTTTTTCGATTCGAGAATTACGGCATTTTGGAGAAACGACTGCAAATAAAAGAAATTCGACAAACTTTCACGATCAGACTCGACAGATTTTTACTATACATATACTTTATACTATAGTTCGCATAATGTGAGTCATATTTTTACGAGAATGTTTCTAGATACGTTAATAATCTTTGATTGTTACATATTTACGGCTAAATTGTAATCTCCGTTCCTGACGTTCACTGACGATCACAAATAGTTAATTTTTGTATTACGGTGACGTTTGACCTATCGGCGCACAATGTGATCTAATTCTGAGGAGATGTGGAACTATCACGTTCAAAAGTGAACAAAAAAAAAAATATATATATATATATATATATATATATATATATAAATAAATAAATAAATTCAGTGTGACATTAAGGCTGATTGCATTTTCGTATTCCGCAGACCATTCTTTTTTCAAGTACTAGGTACGCGCAGGACATTACTCTACCTCAAAAGGCACGAGTTATCGAACTTCAGTTCCGACATTTTTTCAAATTTAAACCCTGCCTAGTGGAATCATAATTCCAACTTTGTTCTCGTTCCAATTATTTTCCATTCTAATTAGTATACCTATAAGAATTGCCATACCAACTGAGGCAATATTCTTGCGAAACAAACAACGGTGAAAACAATCCAATCGCGAAGCAACAGTTTCGTTCGACTATATCCATGTACAAATCCACGACAGAGCGTCGCGACTATGCAAATCCCCGATTTGCCATAACGCCGCGCAAATCCACGATTTGACGTTGCGACCTACAAATTCATAATCCAACATTACGACGTGTAAATTCGGGATTACTTTGACGCCGATAGAATCCGTCGGATTATTCCGAGGTTGTAACGCGTGCTGTTACAATACGCATAGAGATGTCGGCGCACACACGCGTAGGTGTTGAGGAACGTCGTATTATCGATGAATGCACGATGCACAATCGATTTCCGTTACACGGCTTGTTGTATTAGCTTAGGTAGGCGAAACAATTCTGTGTACATATATTATTAATTAATATCGTAATGTACGTCTCGATAATCACGATACGGAACTACCGGTCGTGATACGTTTACTATTGAGAATTGAATTGTTAATTCAAGTTGAAACTGGAATAGCTCACGCCTAATTAGGGCCTATAAGTGTATACAAACAAATAAAACGTTGAGAATAACGATCGGTTCCCTTTAGTATTGCCCGCCTGGAAATCGTGTTATTATACTTCATTGCGTTACGCAAGAATCTAACCTTTTTTTTCTTTTTACCGGGCGTGATACCGACAATTTCAATAACACTATCACGAAAAATATTTTTGTAACTGATTGCGAGATTAATGCAATGTTCCGTGTAGTCGGTGAATTAAGAAACATCGTAAGGAGGTAAAAATAGGTTTATTCGAATAATAGGTCATTACAAATTTCAATCGATATATCTTGAAGATAGGCCCAAATTCGAAAATATATCGAATTCCTCACGATTTAACAGCCCTTGCTGTACGTCGATTACAGATATTGATTTCGGATATCTACGAGTTAACAGCAAATGTTGTTTGGTTAATTTATAAATTTCCTACGATAGATGATTTTTGGGTTTGGCAATTTCTATAACACTTACTCTGTACTGCTTTGTCTTTGCCAGGCTTGGGCCAAAGATAATCGAAGAATATCATCCACGAGACATTTAACTGCCTGAAAGTTTGGGTTCCAATTAAATCAATTTTTAAAATACTTGGATCTCATTAGTAAATTAATTTGAATTATAGGAATTCAATGTACAATATTTTTTTCAAATTTCGCTTAAGCTGTAAGCGGACTTCAGTTGCTCATGAACTAGTTAATGCCTTTACTCGTAAATATATAACCTTTACCTGCATAATCATACGACTAGATGCTGGATACGCTACGTTTGGTAAGATGTCTTCGCACACCAGTTTTATACCAATTTCCCTGGAAGTCTCGCAAACGAAACGATGTAGGGGCGCCATACCATTTTCCAACTCAACCACCATTATCTTCGACTCTACATTTGTTTGAGGTGTATTTCTTACAAGATTCTTCACGTTGTTTTCTTGGATATTTAATACACGCATTTCCGTCAACAACATCTTCTTTTCATCTTCAGTTTTTAATATATCGATTTCCTCTTCATGCAAATTTGAATTTAAATGGTACGAGTTCGAAATCCAATGCTTAAATTCCGATAATCCCGAATTTCGAATTTCTCCAAAATCCATCATTTTCGGGATTTTTGAAATCTTGCACAACGGTGTGTGACCGTGCAATCTAGCCCAAATCAGTATTTCTTTGATATCCCATAACTTATGATTACTTAATTTTAACTTAATTAGATTCAAAATCAATTTCGCACGATTCCATTCAATCGCGGCCCTTTTTCCCAAATTTAAATTTAAAAATTGGTCTTTACTGACGCAGGAAAAAGGGTATGCTCTTTTGTAATCGGAATCAAGGGATTCCTTCGTTACCAGAGGTACTCTTTTAATAACGAATCGTAAAAGTTTTTCGAAATCATCAATTTTTGAACTTTTAATCGAAGATATTAGATCCTGAAAGTTGTGATTAGAATGTGGCTTCGCTTTATCCTTGCCGAGTATCGTCTTTGGCCTCTGTGATTTGTCGTTCAACACGTAAGTGAGGTTTGGGTGTTGCTCAAAAGTCTCTTGATAACTTGACGGATCAGTAATGAGAAATTGAGATTTATTTGTATATTTATGATTACTCTTTGGAGGATCGTATGGATAGTTTGAAGATGAATAATTAAAACAATTAGAAGGATTTTGAATCTCTGGATTAGAATTTAATTGGCCTTCAAAATTTGTATGGTATTTCGGATGGTTATAATAGTAATTAGATTCGGAGTTTAAGGATTCTGCCTCGTCTATCTCAATTTTTTCGTAAATTCCATTATCCAGAGTCCCATCATCTGCATCCTCACCTGTTAATACATTTTCGACAGAACTAGTATTTCCACTTTCGCCGATTTCTTTACTCGTTAAATTTCTATCTATTTTTTGATCAACTGAATCTACACTGAAATGACTACCATCTTCCTTCCTGATCGGAACCCTATTTTCCGAAGCTTCACCATTGTGTCCTTTGTCAAACAGATCAACATTCAGAGCAATCCCATCCTTTCCTTCACTAAGTAAATTAATTTCTCTGATACTTTCATTCATCTTCCCATCCCTTCCCATTATTGCTTTAATTGAACCACTCTGTCCCTTATTTCCGACACTTAAATCAATATTATCATTTTTCGTGCTGGATCCTGCATATTCGCAGGCAGCGTGTGGATCCTTAAGCAAAGAACTCCAGTCTCCGGCGATCTTCAAAGCAGGAATATTCGAACCCATATTTAAAATAACACTATTTCCCCTATTAATCTTTAAGCCCCTTCCAACATCCTTTCTCAATAAACTAATTCCTTTGTTCGCTCTTGTATCCCCTTTTAACTTTGTCGGATCCAGATTTAATCCTCTGATCGTGACCGAATGTGTGCTTTTATTATCCCGCAGAACGACCAGTCGCTTATTCTCATGCGACTCAAACAGCGAAGGTATCGTTATCTCGAGGGGCTGGAAGCTTCCCAATTTGTGGTCCGGTCGCTCCTAAATTCAGGTTCAATTATCATTATAACAGTGTGACTTTATCAACGATTGCATCTGTTAAACATACATTGAACCGCAATAATTCTAAATTCTTACCTTCATGAGATCCACCAATTTTCCTTCATGACGAACAGTCGTATTGTCCTTGTTGTCTCCCGAAAAAGAGCACCTGGATCCCAAATAATCGTGATCCAGATCCACGTAATATCTTAATGTATCATTATTCAGATCCAGCTTACCCTTACTCTCGTTATTTAAGTGTCTCTTATCGACATCCTTATCCACACCAATTTTTCCCAACCGTGTTTCAGTCTTATTCATTTTCTCTAAGCTTTGCTGACTTTCATCAAATACGTTTTCTTTCTTTACAATCCATTCTATTGGATCTGAAACTCTGGAGTTCAAGTCCGTTTTAGAAGGTGTTTCGATATTTCGTTTGTGGTGGGTATGTTCGGAATTAAGCCAAACATCAACTAGAGTCTCCGAACCGAGGGTTTGTAATCCAGTATACGTACGATCCAGTTTAAGGTGGTGAATAATGTCCATGGGCTTGTTGGAGGGGCTCTGATTGGAGTGATAACAGAGTGGATTAGTATCTCGTTTCTACATTTTTGTTTTAAAACTGTATCCCTAACTTCATCCTAATTCTAAGCCTCTGTCAAAGCCTTGACAAAATGTCCTATAAGACACCAGTATTTCAAAGAACCTTACCAAACTGCTAAACTTATTTTTTCCCCAAACATCTACTTAAGATCTCTACCAAATTATTCTTGTGTTTTGAGTCATCAGAAAAGTGTCCAATGCCCAAAAATACTCTACAAAACACTTGAGCAAATGCTATTCTTGACCAAATTCCATCTAAGCCACTGTAAAACTGGCTCTCACCTTAAAATGTAGTTGAACCCGTAAAGGAAACTCCCCCCAACCTCTTCTAGACAAATAGAAAGGAGGGGAGGTGATCTCTACTACGTCGTTCGGCCTGTAGCTTGGATGAAGGAAGAATCTGACTTTTCCAATATAATCATCTATCGCCGGACACTCTTCGCTACCTCTTACATACATTGTCCACTTGTGAGTCGCAGAGTCTTCCCTCCACTCTGGTGGAAGCCACTTAGAGATGTTGCCAATGACTATTCTCCTTCTGGTTTTGTGGTGAAGCCCCCTCGAAGGTGAACGAGGTCCTACCATGCTATCATTAGGAGGAATGTAGCGGGGCATTTTGCGTGGCCGCGAAGGTGAAGATGGTCGGGATCTTTTTAAAGTGCTGTGGTCTAGCGTCGCATCTTTCAATGGGTTCAATTTCACTTCAGTCTCGATTAAAGGGTTGTCGTTTACTTCAGGTTCAATTATTGTATCGCAGATGCCTTTTATTTTAACCATTGACATACAATCAGCTTTTATATCATGTGCCGAATTGGAATTAACTCTGCTATCATGTGCCAAATTGGAATTAGCTCTGACACCTGTTGACGAATTGGGATTGGTATCACTGTTAACAGATGTGTCAAAATTCTGTTCTACATTGTTTGTTGCCTGGGAAGGAACTTTAGTATCAGTCAGCGAACTACAATCGACTTCGCAACCTGGATCCGACACCCACTGATCCTCTTGTATGTCCGTTGCAGGAAGCTGCGTAACTTCCACAAACTTTGCTTCGTAGTCCAATCCTCCATTATCGTCTGATGTCCCATGTTCGAACCCATTTTCCATTGTCATTCTATCATGGGTCCCATACAATTCCATTGAAACACTTTGACCACCATCATATTCCATCATAACATTTTGATCACAACCCCCTAAGACATTACGATTAACTGTATGATCTATTGTGTGCCTTCTGCCAATCAATTTTTTTACTGCAGGATGGATCTGCGACTGCTTTGATTCAACAGAATTAGAAGCAAGACAATGTCTATGGTTATAAAAATTTGAAACAATAGCATAGCGGAGCAGGTGAAGAGTTTTTGAAGCACGATGCAATCGTTCTTGGATGTCCAGAGCCTCTCTTTCTTTCAATGAGATTTCTTGACTGAATTCTTTGTCAATTATTGTTGAGATTTTCCGGACTGGGAAATAAATCTGGTTGAGCATTATGAACATTGTTACTAAGCGAGTTTGAAAGATAGAAATTAACTTACCATTAACTTTATGTGGTCGCCGATGATTGTCGCTGGCCTCTTCTAGGCCAGGATAATCAGGATCTTGGTCCTTCATAGTGGTTTACTTATCACACATTGTCCTTTATGTATTTATTACATATTAAAATCCATTATTAATTAGTAATACGTAAGCTTAGCTTCCAAAATAAATTGAGTCTAAAACGAATTTCTGTATTAAAAAATACTCAGCACCAACAGACACTGTCCACAACACTTTCTAAATAATACTGGAAGTTTCTTGGAATGTTTTGTTCTCATTCCTGGGAGACCATTTATAAAATTATATAGAATTAATAATTGATGTGTGTTGACAATTCACTAATATTGACGTTGATAAGGTGTCATGTTTAGTTCAGATTTATATAAATTCGAGGTTATGTTCATATAAAATACGGCTCCGATTGCAGGTTATGACTACAGGTTATAGTAGATATAACATTACATAAAACTGACTATTATTTTAACTTTTAAAATATATAAATTAAACCCAGTATGTCATATTCCGCAGTGCCATACATGGGGGCCAATACGAATTTCGAAGAAAATTCGATGAACCGGAAGCTAACGTCCTACTCGACAGCTGGCTGTCGAGAAATTTAAATGGCCAAAATTCAGGACGATACTCAACGCATTAAAACTAAAAAGGTGGCAATAAACGTCTATCAATAAGTCTCAACAAATAATTAAGATATGAACCGTCTCAACAGTTCATTAGTGGTCTAAGCACTTAAATTTCTTCATGATTTAACATGAAAAATGAATTGGCTTAAAAGCTTGCTCAATTCATCCCGAATGGTTTTTTATCGTAAAATTTCACCACCACAAATACAGATTTTTGATCGCCTCTGTATTATAAGTTATTAATAAAACGACTCATTGGCCACGATGATTTATCATTTCTGGTCACTTTGACCAACAGAATTTGGTTATTACAATTTCAGACACTCGGTATATGCATCCATATACACGTATATATATACGCACACCTAACCAAACCTAAAACTCAATCTTATATACACATTACATCCTATTGCACTAAACCAATCAAATAATCTAAAATCTAATTAGAACCATCATTACTATTGATTAAATGTCATAATTTCGAGTATAATTAAAATTCTTAGTAGTGGTAATAACATAAATATATAACAGTGAGTATACGAAAACCAGTACCATAATTTTCATCTGTCAATCCTGTCATTCGAGTGTAATTATTGTTGTGGTATATACATATACATATATATATATGCATTACTACGTTTATCGTGACCCAACTTAAATGGATAAAGCAATTGAGCGATTGATACTATTGTTCTATTGGATTAATTCTTTGGTTTAGGTGTTAACCCCTAATTATATATACAGGGTGTCTGCAAGAGTTAGTTCCGCATTTTATCGTTTTTGACAGAAGAGATACAGGTTCTGTTCAAGTTCATTATATCCCATTATAATCCAGACACAAATTACATATGACGCTGGATATATTTGTTGGATTCATTATTATAGCTAGACTAAACCATAAACATACTTTAGTCTATCATTAGCCCATTTATGAGAATAATAATTATATATATGTACATATACATGTGATTTAGAAATAAATATGACAGAGAAACTGCAAGGTCAAACACAACCCATCGTTAAGATAGGGCATTATACATTGGGTCAGACTTTGGGCGTTGGAACATTTGGAAAAGTGAAGAGTAAGTTTTAATTTAATTAAAAGTATGAAATAAATTTTTACTTGACACTCGATTCGCATTGACAGCCACTTAGTTTTCTCTTTGACTGTCTTTAACTAAACCATATATATCGTTGTATTGCATTACAGTAGGAGAACATGTATTAACAAAACACAAGGTGGCTGTTAAAATCTTAAACCGCCAGAAAATCAAGAGCCTTGACGTAGTAGGGAAAATACGAAGAGAAATACAAAATTTGAAGCTGTTTCGACATCCCCACATTATCAAATTGTAAATACCACAAATAAAATACTAATAATTAAACTTTCGGCGCTACTATCGTAAAATTAGACTGTTATTACGATAATACTAATTACGATAATTATCTACCTAGATATCAAGTGATAAGTACACCAACCGACATATTCATGATAATGGAATATGTCTCAGGGGGTGAACTCTTTGATTACATAGTGAAACATGGAAAACTGAAAGAGTACGAAGCACGAAGATTTTTTCAACAGATCATATCAGGGGTGGATTACTGTCATAGACATATGATTGTCCACCGAGATTTGAAACCAGAAAACCTGTTGTTAGACCATAATTTGCACGTAAAAATTGCTGATTTTGGTGAGTAAGATTGATGTTTAATGAACTCATTATGCGTTTAATTTCATCATTTCCACGTGCCGTGTCCCAGTTGAACCTTCTACCATCATATTATTCTATTTGAATTTAACTATGCAACATAATCCTATGATTTTACCCTTAGGTTTATCAAACATGATGATGGATGGTGAGTTTTTACGCACTTCTTGTGGCTCTCCAAATTATGCTGCACCGGAAGTCATATCTGGGAAGCTTTACGCGGGTCCAGAAGTGGATATCTGGTCATGCGGTGTTATACTTTACGCCCTTTTGTGTGGGACATTGCCTTTTGATGACGAGCACGTGCCAACTCTATTCCGGAAAATTAAATGTAATTAACATTTAATGACTATTAAATATTAACTGTTAAGAACGATCGCACCATTTAAGTTTAAACTACTTTAACGATATCGTAATATCTTATCTTAGCTGGTATATTTCCGATTCCGGAGTATTTAAACAAAACCGTGGTAAGTTTGTTGTGCCATATGCTGCAAGTTGACCCTATGAAACGGGCTGCCATTGAGGATATCAAGTAAGTGCAAATGACAAAACATTTTAATCTGTGATTTTAATCGGCATTTTATTCGGCGTAATATCATTTCAGAAAACACGAATGGTTCCAGAAGGATCTCCCCACATATTTATTCCCCTCTCCTGTCGAACAAGACTCCTCCGTGATCGATATAGACGCCGTGAACGAGGTCTGCGAAAAGTTCAATGTAAAAGAAGCCGAAGTTCACTCGGCATTACTAGGCGGTGATCCTCATGACCAATTGGCGATAGCTTATCATTTGATAATAGACAATAAAAGGATTGCTGACGAGGCGGCCAAAGCTGAGTTGAAAGATTTCTATGTGGCCTCCAGTCCGCCACCTGTTGCATATAGTCCTAACGATTCTAGCAGCAGCCCTTTGAGGCCCCATCCAGAAAGAATAGCACGTGAGTAGCACGTCTCCGTATTTCATCGTTAATAGATTCACCAACTATGAAGGATTACTTCCAACTGAATTCTGGAAGATTCATCAAAATTCTGTGAAAGGTTTCGTGGTTAAAAAATTCTTGATCGGAATCCGACCGATCCTTCGCGATTCCCCGAAAAGGATCCTCTAGGATCTATCCGGTTCGAATTACAATGAATTCATTTCGATTGCTTTGCAGCTTTAAGGGAAAGACAGGGTTCGCAGGGCAGTAATGTGTCGCAAATGCAGGGTAATCGTGGAACTCCTGTAAAGAGGGCCAAATGGCATCTAGGCATCCGCTCACAATCCAAGCCCAACGATATCATGAACGAAGTTTATCGTGCCATGAAGGCCCTCAATTTCGTAAGAATCTCTTCACTATCACCCTTCTTGATTATATTATCTTTTTACTGTTCAACATCCATCCACGTTTAATTGTTTAACTTTTGCCTCTTAAATAATGCCCCTTTACGCAGGAATGGAAAATAATAAACGCGTACAGCGTGCGAGTAAGGCAGAAAAATGATCTAAGCGATAGATATAGCAAGATGTCTCTTCAGCTGTACCAAGTTGATTACAAAAGCTATTTGTTGGATTTTAAGTCCCTTTCTAGCGAAGAAACCGACGATATGGGGCGAGGTATGATTTTTAAACGTTTCAGAGATATTTGGAAATGTCTGACCAATCGGAACAATGTTTAGCGGGCACGTAACATATGGAGCACAGATACTTTTCCATGTATAAATCTACTATTCATTTTATTTTAGATCCAACTCTACCCCCACCTCAGGCAACCGGCCACCATACAATGGAATTTTTCGAAATGTGTGCTGCCCTTATTACCCAATTAGCAAGATGAACATAAAATTAATATAATTATCAATCCTCCTGAACTAGTAGGATTAAGTAATGTAATTACTGTAAGTCATGGTTACCAGGACAATTAAAGGTCGACTATATTAATTTATATGTACATACGCAGCGCTGCGCATAAAGTGTTACATCCAGACACAATCCTTTTTTCTTCAGAACACTAATCGTATACCGAGTAGTGCAATACCATAAACAACTGGATAGAGACAACTAACAATAGCCCGAACTGGCCCCAACAAACATGGTGATTTCCGAGTACTTCCCCTTCCAATTAGAATATGCAACACCATTCTAATTATTTCTAATTCAATAAAGGAATTTTTTTTCCATCTGCTCACCAGAGTGCGCTGCTCTTTAACAATATAATCTTGTGGGACTTTCCGCTCTATCTGATCGTCGTTGGTGGTCAGTGTCCGTCGACCATTTTCGTCGTAATCTGCATCGATTTCCGTCGAATAATCAGTTTTTCGAAATACTAGGCCACGAAAAGTGTGTTTTTAACCAACAAAGCAGTGTATTGAAGCCGATTAACTTAATTATCATTAGTTAAAATAAGAAACAAATTAACTTCCGCTGTCTTAATGAAAATTCGACTGTTTCCCCCTTGTAAGGGAGACGTTTACTATGCACGACTTCGAAATGATTAATTTGCACCGCTCTCTCATTAATTAAGAGAGTTTCTTAAAATATTATATATAGATACATACATATATATACATATATATACCCGAACAGAGAGCGAGAGAGACAGGAAGAGAGAGACAGAGATTTTACTGGAATTATGGCTGCCAGTTTCGATCAGTATGATAAATCAAGGTGAAGAACAACTTTACACTTATTGTGACATTATGATCATTAGTGCTAGTTAACAATAGCTATAAAAAGCTAGTGTTTGTGACGAGTAATCACAAAAACTAAGAAGCAATAGCGACAGAAGTTGGATGACATTGAAATTACTTGATGACAGTTCCAAAAGCATAAATATTTCATAAAAAAAGACAGTGGTGATCCTTAACTACAATAATCTAATTTATTATCAATACTGGTGGACAATAGACACAGTCCTGCAATTAGGTATCCATTCATTAAATAGAAACTTAATCAAAACTGGTTACTGTCCATCATATTAATTAACAACAGTCAATCCTTCAATTATCTGCAAAAATTGGTCAATGATCACTATAACAGCTTAATCTTAATTCACGTTATCTCGTTATCTAATATTATGACACGATTGCTGCCTTTAGCTGGTACTTTGGTGCAATGTCCAGACAGGACGCCTCGGACCTCCTGATGGGTGAAAAGGAGGGCGGGGTGTTCCTTGTACGCGATAGCACCTCGATACACGGCGACTTTGTGCTTTGTGTGAGGGAGGACAGCAAGGTTAGCCATTACATAATAAATAAGATTCAGCAAGGGGAACAAATACGATACAGGATTGGGGACCAAATCTTTCCTGACATACCAAACCTTTTGGCTTTTTACAAATTGCATTACTTGGATACCACACCATTGATCAGGCCTGCACCAAAGAGGACACAGAGGGTCCTTGCCAAATATGATTTTGAGGGGAACGATCCTGACGATTTGCCATTTAGGAAAGGTTAGTCATGTTGTTCAGATTTGAGATTTTTTTATAATGAAATGATTTACTCTGCTTGGATTCCATTTGAGACAAAAGTTCTAAACCGGAATACAAACTTAAGTAAACGTCAATTGAACATTACCTTATCGCAATTAGCATGTGTATTATAGTTAATACTATTCTCAACGTTATCCCTAATTATTTCAACCACAGCAACAATAGAACAAGTCTCACAAAAGCACATTACTCTCCTTCGCATAGTAATTATTGTACTTTTAGGTGAAATTCTGACGGTGATATCTAAAGACGAAGAGCAATGGTGGACTGCACGGAACAGTCTAGGTCAAACAGGTAGCGTGCCAGTTCCTTATGTACAAAAATACGAAGAGGAATCGAGTCCATCATTGGAAACCAGGTCCGAACCCACTGCACCGCCGTCAAATCCTATTATCCCACCATTGGAAAGTAGCCAGAGCAGCAGAAGATCAAATATCCAGCGCACACTTCCAGCGTTTGCTAAAGTCAAGCAAGCCAGGGTACCAAATGCATACGATAAAACTGCGTTGAAGCTGGAGGTTGGCGATATGATAAAAGTGACCAAGACGAATATTAATGGACAGTGGGAAGGGGAATTACATGGCAAAGTTGGCCATTTTCCCTTTACGCATGTGGAATTTGTGGATAATGATGGTGGTGAGGAAAGCGGAGAAGCCTAACGGAGTATGTTGTTAGTAATTGACAGGGGTTTCATGTTGAGTTATCTTCTACCGAGTGTCATTGACCTCAAGAGACATCGTAGAGTGATTGACAAGGCTAACGGAAGGCTTTGTAACCTATCTTTGGGGTTTTGTATTGACTTAACTCCTACAAAACGTTACGAAATGTTAGGAGCAATTGTATTGTGATTATGACTCTAACGAAGAGCTTTATAACCAGTGGAGACTTTCGTTTCATTCAGAATTGCACACGCTACCCGAAATGAATATCTATCTTTGTAATTACTGTACAATTATTCCACTGTACGCCATAGGTTGTGCCACCAACGGATAGTCTTTTGTATTAGCATTTGTAATTATACTTAAGTCGCACATATGAATTATACATATATATAAATATATATATATATATATATATATACACACATATTTATATATACAGAGTGAAGCACCTAATTTTGCAGACCTAAAGAATTAAAATTATTATTATCTGTATAATAACATGTTTAAAAGAAAAGTGGTATGAATGGAAATGTACAACACCTTTCAATTTAAAAATACCAAATTGAATGTTCCATTTAAAATGTTAAAAGAGATATTAACATGCCAATACCAATAAAGACGGTTTGTCATGTATCCCTTTTGATGCTATGTATCTGTGCTTCCATTTTTTATGTAGTAGATAATATAAGAATTATTTAAGGTCAAATAAGGTGCTTTTCCCTGTATGTGTACATGCATATATGTCTATATATACATATATAAAATTTTTCAAGGTACCGCTGTGAATGTTAATATGCAAATCCATTACCGTAGAAGTATGAAATACTAAAAAGTGATCTTTTTTAAAGGAATAGACTGTCACGAAACCTATTGATTTCCGAAGAAATAGAGATTGTAGACTATCCCTTTGAAAATGAGACATACATCATGAGTGAGTGTACGTGCTTGCGCGCGTGTGAAGATATGTATGTATGATGTATGTACATACATGTATCCACCCTACATGCTCACACGGGCAGAGGATGCTCCGTGTAAAGTACTACAAGCCGTTTTCTCCCAAATGTGTAGCAATATCGATACAATCTTTTTGTATTTAATTGATTGAAGGGGCCTTTTACTTCATGGAAATAAATTTCTCGAGTTCTCAAAGTAAAGAGAAGGAAACTCCCTTCATGTTCGTAAATAAAATGAGGCTTAAACGACCAGACAGTTTTATACCTTTTGTCACATGTGATAACTTCCTTAATTAATCTTTTCTAATAACATGCACATCAACATTTATTGCAGGTTTCACTGTCTCTTTATGCATTTTTCAAAGATTATATGCGCAAGCAAACTAGTTAAAATATCTAATAATGTTGAATAGAGCAGATATTTTATAAAATCCAAATTTGTTGAGTGGGGAGAATAATATCATGTACGTCAAAATACGGACGCACCGTCGGTACTATTATTAAGTAAATTTCTTTGAAGGCAAACGTAAAACAATTTATAAATTGTACATAGTCGAAAAAAATTGTTCCATCTGCCTCTAAGCATGCGCTTTGTGTGGCGCCATTGGGTATTAGATTTTAACCCGCGAGTATTTGCAATGTGCGTAGCATTTTATGACACAAGATAGTTTAAATTTACATTAAATTTTTATAAGAAATATACGCATTTTTATCAAACCATGTGTTCGTTTTACAGGTTCGAAAAGAAGAATAGTATTGAAAAGATACTACTTATAATTGTTAATACTGAAATCATTTTCAATTCTCACGGATCAGCGGTTCAGAGTGGGGATATTCTTACTTGTCCTCACTGTTCGCTGGGGTTTCCATTTCCGCACGATCCTTCCCCTACTCCTCGACTCTCGACTTCTCTCGACGGATTACTAGTGACCAAGAAATGGGTACATACATACACTGAGAAAATCCACCATAAAGTCCGTTAAACAGAATGCCACTCTGCATAAAGTTACTGTAGTAGTATTAAAAAAAAATGAATATGTCACTGTAGTTTACCTTTAGTACTTCTTAAATTGAATACATTTAGGATTTACTGCACTTCTTGGAGGCAGTTCAATCTTGTATATAGTTGCTAATGATTCACTGTAGTATATGAAAAACATGGCGCAATAGACCGACGTACGCATTTCCATTAGGCTTGAAGCGTTTTCCCAGGTTCAAATTATGCTCGTTCGTCCATTCGTTGCTCTGTTTATTAGTAGAGAAACTAGAGAAGCGCGATTATTGTAATGACACTTGCTAGAGAGTGTTAACTAAGAGTTGTACTTCCGCGCCATTTTTATGCCGTAGTGATTTCATTGGTGGTTGGAGATAGTACGACCTATTGGTGAAAACCGACCCAAAACCTGTCACGCATACTCATACACGCACACAGAGAGTAGAAAAGATGGCTGCGGGAGAAAACATAGGAAGAAAGCAGAATTTGCCTGGTACTGAGTTCCAAAAATAAAACGGGATTGGAATTTAACGAACAGTAAAACAGTTAAGAGAGCGGATTCGTTAGTCAAAGTGTCCAGGTGTTTATTTTGACCACCTTCCGGATAATTCTTTCTTCCGTTAGTCTAATTTTATCATCGATATGTGCATGTGAGTGGCTACCGTGAACATTGTACTCTGTGTTAGTGGTCAGTACGCGCACGCGATGACTATTCTATCAAAGAAGAAGCCTAATTCGTCGAAGGACAGGCGAGAGGGGCCTACCACTTCCGAGGTTGACGTTCAGAACGAGCATAATGCTGGTAATATTGCCAACACGCCTTATCAGGTAAGATTTAATTACTTGGTTTACATTTTTGATTGTGTGTGATTAGTGAGTTTGACTGTAGGGTGTATACATGTGTGTATGTGTGTGCATGGTATAACCTGTTCATGAAAACATTCACTATTTTAATTGAATATTTAATTGAACATTTAATTTATTTATTCTTCTGGTAACTATTATTATATTAGTGTCATCTTCACCAATTCTTGCACTACTATTCCTTTTAATATGTTCTGGCATGTATGAGCCAAGTTTTCAAAAACTGAAAAGCAGATAGCTTCGCAATAAACATACAAACATATAAAGTTTAGGAAACAAAAGGTTATTGCTATGTTATCATAAACATGGGATAACAGTAGTAGTATTATTCAAACTGTCCTTTTTATGCTGATGTATCACATTTGCAGGTACGAGGAGCAAATGGATTTGCAGTCGACCTGCATTCAGTCCAAACTGACCATGGTTCAGCTTCCATTGTCCTAGCTGGTAATAGTGTAGATCGTAGGGAGGACAAACACTTTGAGGATGGCAGTGGGCCCAGTCATGGTAAACGGCACAGACAACGGGCCAGCCCACACAGGTACTTGGGCATAAAGGTCCATTGTCGTTAGGCTTATCAATACGGGTAACATTTTCATTGACTTTGAAAGGATCTGATATTTTTTAACTGTCATCAATTACTTCTATATTAATAATTCATCTGAATGTTGAAACCAATGATGTAGATTGCATTTTAAATATTGATAATTTTTTAATTGACAGCAATAGTTCTGAAATTATTGGTGATCGCATTTAATGAATATTTGAAATTACAGTGGCTGTATTGGAAGAAGTTCCAGATCGAAAAGAGAGCGAGAGAGGGAGAGGGAGAGGGAAAGAGAGAGGCAAGGGCAGACTACTCCTCCAACTGCCTCTTGCAGCGGTTTGCAAGGTAATTTTTATTCTTTCAACATCAAAATTTGTTTGCCTTTTGATAGTCAAATTATTTTTGTTATTTGTTTAGCTGCAGATATTGTTGGGAATACGCCCAACTTGGAGCTCGAACTAGCCAACGGTTACAACAGTGGAGACGAATATACTGGACGAACTGGAAATAATCTTACATTGGCGGAATGGCAAGAGGTTAGTTAATTTATGCGATTAATAAACAATAAAGATTAATACATAATATTAGTGTAATGTTGGAAATACATACTGTTGCATTATTGTCATAATGTTATGCTTAGTACCTAGATATTACAAAATTATTAATCCTGCGCTTGAATCATTTGTGATTACAATATTAATTTACATTATATTTACTTTCTACTTTTCGTGTTTGCAGCGTGATAGGTGGTTTGAGAAACGCATGCGGAAAATGGGTTTCATAGTGAAGAAAATGGGTGAAGACGGGGCATGCTTGTTTCGTGCAGTTGCAGACCAAGTTTATGGTGACCAAGAAATGCACGGTGTGGTGCGGAAACACTGTATGGACTACATAGTAAGCCAATCCCCAATTAATTTGAGGACACCCTGTATACAAATCATTATACTCTATTTCGTTTATGGTGACTATCGCTTTGCACATATCAGAGCAGACTTCGTCACTTCTATTATTGTTCTGGAAATATAAACTCGCGTACTTGTACTTGGCCCGAGACAAGACCTTGTCTCTTGATATAACGTGCAATTTACGATCCATAACAATCGTGTGAATGGTAGAGGTAGCGGGACAATGTTGCGTCCACCATTAACGAAACGACGAATTTTCGACAACCGGGCGGGAGGCACCTTAAATGAAACAGAGTATAGTTATATAAACATACTTATTCGCACATAGGTATATACCGGTTGGGGCATTTTAGAGGGGATAATTAAATATTTAGTTAAGAATGTAAATTAAGTCTTAAGTTAAGTAAGAGATATCTTCAGATGCTCCACCTTGTATATGCATAATCCTACATATGTGTACAACATGCACAAAAAAAAACAAAAAATGGACACACCCATATATATATATATATGAAGACTGATTGATTCTCGTAGGCCTCCAATCAAGAGTTTTTTTCTCACTTCGTAGCGGAAGATTTCAGCACGTACGTTGATAGAAAGCGGCAGGAGTACGTGCACGGGAATCACATTGAAATGCAGGCTATGTCGGAGATGTATAATCGCAGCATACAGCTGTATTGCTATAGTAATGGTAGGTGTGTGTGGATTTGTGTGCGTGGATTACTTATCGCTGTATGAGTGGGTTAGTCGTTTAATAACAATAACAAAAACCGAGCTTAATCGTTCAATAATGCAGTTCAGTAATAAATGCACACAGAAATTCGGTTTGAGACCCCATAGCAGTAATAGTTCTGTTATAATGCCATTCGACTTAATATAATATCTACCCCGCGAAAGTGCCTGTATTAAACATAACTGTATAACCTAATTTTCAGAACCAATAAACATATTTCACACGATGGTAGAGAGTGACAATGAACCGATCAGGCTTTCATATCAGCGAGGTAGCCATTACAACAGTATAGTAGACCCATACAAAGCCACAATTGGCGTGGGACTGGGCTTGCCGGCATTTAATCCAGGTTCAGCGGATCGGGAGTTGATCTCAGACGCTGTCCGACAAAGCGAAGAACTACAGATTGAGCAGGTGGGTTAGCTCATGGCATGCATAGCAATGGAAATAATTTTGTAACAATAGTGACGTACTGCCATATTGAAAACAAAGCAGTTTATTACATGAATTAGGTTACTTTGTCATGGGTCTAGGTCTGAGTCCAAGATATACTGATTTATCGCAGATGTATTTACATATTACGGTGTATATCGTTATATACTAATAATTGTTTGTGGTTCGGAACCTCAGACGATGCTGGAAGACAAAATAAAGGCGACAGATTGGGAGGCTACGAACGAAGCAATAGAGGAACAAGTGGCCCGCGAGAGTTACTTACAGTGGCTACGTGATAACGAAATGCGGAAAGCGGTACTGACAACCTTATACTTAAAAAAGGAGTGTTCTAAAATTATAAGGGCGGAATGTCAAGAAATTAATACATTCTACTTTTGGAGCGGAACAAAAGCTTGCGGAAAACTATAAGTTGCAAACGTCCTTTTCACGTCGCAATGCACATTGATGGGCCACATAATTTCTTGATACCCTGTATAATCCAAGAATCATAGATCGTCGAGTTCAAGACAGCATATAATTTCTTGAGTTCGGCAATGTGATACTTTCGAAATATATTTGCAATATCTGAATATCTGTGTACAGCGTTCAGCGTGCAGTAGCAGTACGAGTACGGTTACCAGCGCTCATTTCCACCCCCATGGGGGCGGCCGTGGAGGGCAGCGCAGCCACACGTCGTCCCCCACTACTACGCAGACTAGTCAGGAGGGGTTGCGCAGTTCACCCAAAGTATAAAGAGTGTTATTATGTTTTTCAACCCAGTGTTTGAAAGATTTATAATAGAATTTTCATAGAAATGAGTAAACTATTAAAATAGTTAAAATAGTAAAATATCTTCATTGAAATTCAGAAATGGAATCTTTGAAACTAGTGAAAACTTCTCTAGCTGTATTATTAGCAATATTTTTTTGAATGTCCTACGAAAACACCTAAATCGATCACAGGTAAACGAAGGAGTGAGATACAACAAACGATCGCCCCAACATCAAGGTTCAACTCAGGGATGCAGCTTTTCGCATCACTCTGCTGAATATTCGCAAGAACCTATGCCGGGGAGTAGTAAGGATGTTCGTGGTTCTCCTGATATATCGTTGTTCAATCGTCTTCCACCGGAAGTCTTTGGTTAGTGCAATAATAATAGCATTCTATAACAGCAAATCAATCATTTGTTTACACATAAAACAATAGGTTGACATGCATACATTTATTTTGCTACCTTCCCTCATTTTGTTCGTCATTCGATTACAGGTCTAACCGATTGGGAAGATAGCGACATTCTCTCACAAGTGCTCGCCACTTCTCAGCAGGAATACCTGGACAGTCTAAAACAATCTCGTTCTGCTACAAACGAGAATAATATGGAGAATAGTAATAGTTCGTTTTCACCTTGAAAAAGGTGATCGGATAGTGTCTTTAATTAACGAACGAACGAATAGGATGTAGGAATCGGCGTTACGGGGAATATGGTGGTGGATGGTATTGCGTGATAATAGTGTCCGTTATCGTATGATAATAGTGGGCGTTACGATAACATGATATTATTATGATGGAATAACAATATCTGTGTGATAATAGCATATATTATCGTATGATAAGTGTGGGTATTATTATGTCATGGCAGTATCGTGTAATAATAATGCCTGTGTGATATCTTCCGACTGTACTATCTGTAATTGAGAGATAATACGGAAGTTTATCATTCAATAATACTGCTAGAAATAATCGTATCTCTTATCTTGTGATAACAGCATCTATTACTGTATACTAAGAGAGATTGTTATCGCGTAATATTCGTATCAGTCATAATAATATCTCTTATCGTATGATAATAGTGAATGTTATTCAATAGTGCGCTCCGCCATTTCACCGTGTATTTATAATTGAAACACACAAACACTCCCTTTCTCTCTCTCTCTGTTTCTCTTCCTCCGCTCTCTCTGTCTCCCCCTCCCCTCTCTCAATCTTTACTGCATTATTTGTAAAAAAAATGTATGGCAAATAAAACTATTATATAATTTAATCAAACAACTGTAACATGCCTTCTTACACTGATACGCCTATCCAACATGAAAAGGAAAACCTAATGGACGTTTGTGCAATCGCAAGATCACCATGAGATGTTCATCTTTACGCCAGACCGTTGATTATGTAAAAAGTGCCATACCAGTTAAGTCTTTTCTCGTTCGAAAGTCGCTCCTTGAATTCTGGACACCCCATTTACGGATGAAAATATTTTGATTGTTCTCTTGGTTATTTTCTTTCGAAATGGGTTGGCTGGATACTCCGCGTATGTATACATACATACATATATACATACGTGACCTAGAAATCACACAACACGAAATATCCGTCAGTGTTCATTGGCATCAAATAAAGTGAACTGAATAACATCTTTCCTTTTGGAAGACTTCCTAACAACATTGAGAATAAACTAGAATTTGATATTTTACGTGGTATTACTTCAGTATGTCTATCACTGATTATATTTTCGAAACCGCTCTTGGTAAAGGCACTTTTGGGTATGTTTTTAAAATGTTTCAAGAATATTGTTATCGATGTTAGTGTTTCTTTTTTTTAATATGAATGTCAGTTGTATGGTATACATTCTGTTAACATAGTGCTTGTTATTGTAGGTACGTATATTTAGTACGACGTATTAGAGATAGGAAACCCTTTGTTGTTAAAGAACAGATTTTGGATGATGTCAATGATTTAAATTTTAAGGTACATGGATTAAATATATCTCGTACTTAAGACATAATTTTATAGATGTTAATATATGGTCATTACCAATTTTAACACCGGTTATACATATTTCAATATATTTTGATCCTCAAGATCGTCCTAAACGAGATGCGGTGTTTGGAAACTTTACGCCATCCTAACATTGTGTCCTACTATGGTGCTTGGACAGAGGATAAGCACAGTTACATTCTTTTGGAATATGCGACACGGTGTACGCTGAAGGATTTACTGGAGAGACGGCAGACGTCGCTTAACGAAACAGTAAGCAAACTTTTGTGGCGCGTAATATGGAGACACTTGATAGCAGTACATGTACATTTTTAGTTTATTCATATAGGACGCCTTATATTTGTTTTCTCAAATGTTACTGGGTGTTCACCATATACACCACAAAAATATTATGCACCGTGATTTGAAGCCAGAAAACATTTTGCTGACCGGCTCACGCGGGGATTGTGTGAAAATTGGTGATTTCGGGGTTTCAGAACACTATCGGAAGTGAGCGGCTATTGTAACAATCGGAATACGCTTTTTGTAATTCGTTACATATATTTATACTATAAAAATTAATGACTCCCTGCAATTATCAATAGATTATTACTCTTATTACTATCACTAGTGCTATCATCATTAGCATTGTTTGCTTGCATAGATCAAAAAATGAATCGGAAACATGTGCTGGTTCGTATTATTATATGGCACCGGAAATGCTCATTGGCCAATGTTATGATTACAAATGCGATATATGGAGCATGGGGGTGATATTGTACGAAATGGTTATGAAGAAATTGCCATTTACCGCAATGGTATGCTATTTTTATTAAAAACAATAATTATTATATCGCTGCATGGTTTTTTCTGCAAGGGAAAATAACTTGAAGGACACAAAGTTTTTGTACATACATACGTAGATGCATAAACATAGAACAATTAAGTACATATGCATTTCACAGAACCCTCATCGTACAGTCACAGAGGTCACCGGAAATGAGCGGGATCATATTACCGTTCGCCTGTCACGACCGACGATTAATTTAATATCAAAGATCTTACAAAAATTGCCAGTTAATCGACCAAGGACTGATCAGCTTATGCTGTGCCCCATTCTCGTGCCTTTTATTGTTAAAATACATTTGAATCTGGGAAGGACCAGTCAAGGATCTGAAAAAATTGGCATGAACAAATACTCCAAATTTTTTAAAAAATGTTAAGTTATTAGAATTACTTCAAAATTATTTTTTATGTATTTATGTGTTAATCTTAAGTATTTTTAATTATATTTTTCAATTACGTTCTTATGAGTATTTGTTAATTATTCGATCGGTAATATTATAATATTAATAATATTAACTTTGCCGCGGCAACTACGAATAATGTCTATGCTATTCTTGTATAACTACCACAAGTTCATCGGTCAATGCGTTCTGTCGGCAGCAACTCGTCTCGGTTCAGTCATTCGCCGGAATCCACATCCCGGAAACCCTTTATTCCATCCCACCTCCGACAAGTCGTCCCTAATATCATTTACAGTATTTTATATTTGCTTTAGTCGTTTGTTTTCAGTCTGCCCAATCACTTCACATATTTATTTCGGACTCACGTACAACTTTTTGGGTCGATTTAACTTTTTATTTACCTTTCATGTGTACAAGAACAGTAAAAAAAATTTATAATGCGTGTAACACTGTTGATCAGTCTATGGTGTAGTTTAATTAATAGTGCGTGTTCAAACATTTCGAAATTTAGGGAAGATTTTAATGGGGAATTTAATGATGATTTTAATACGGAAGTTGAAAGGGTTTGGATAGGGGTTAATTTGGATGGAGTGGATAAAGATGATGTGGATAGTTTAGTGGAAAGTGGGCCAAACGCTGAGAGGTAAAATTTCTGTAATTTCCCTACGTTATTATCGTCCATACACTATTTTCATAGTCTTAATGTTTACTTTAGCTGCCATAGTTATTTTGTCAGTCCATGTACGAAAAATTGTTATTGGTATTTATACCTTTGTCCATTAGAAGGAATAATAAATAAGGAATATAACGCGATGTCACTGTACAATCATTAATTATTAAAAAATTGGTTTTATCGCTATTCCAGTAATCCAGAAAGCCCAAGACCACAAACAACACCAATCGAGGATCTCAGTTGCGACTTTTCAACTCCCTGCCTCTGGCTGAATCCTCCCTCTCCCTTAACCTTTAGAATCACTACCGGTTCAACAACTAATTTGATAGGGGGTCCCCCGCAAGATTCTACGACAAACTCGAACGAGGGAGGTTATATATTCATCGAAACTTCCCAACAACCCCCTCCCACGAAAAATACTTATAAAACCATAGGGGGGCTGGTTGAGAGTCCAACATTGGATGGTACAGGCCCTAATGGTAATTGTTTGAGTTTTAAATTTAACATCAATGGCCTAAGTGTTGGTGGATTAAGAGTATCGATTTTGGCCATCGATTATTCGGTCGATAACGAATTCAACATAACGATCTGCGATGGAAGAGCTCTAACGACAGTTTGGCAGGGACCGTATTATTTTTGGGGAATTTGGAAAGATGCACAGGTACTGTATACGTACGCAGGGCTGCATAAGGTGGTTTTCGAAGGAGTCCCTGTGGATAGTACTGATCCTGGAAGGGGATATCGGGGGTACATTGCAATTGATGATATTGGTACGTATATTTATTACCTAATCTATCATATATTCATATTGGTTTGACTTGGCCTGCTTGTTTTGATTAATTCCGAAGCTGCAGTTAGACTGAATGTGCTTACTTTTTTGGCAAGTATGGTAACTTTAATAGATGTACCGATTCATGCTGCCTTTTCTATAGAGTTGCAAGCTGGACCATTATGTATTGGTTTTTGCAATTTCGCTGGAGGTTTTTGTGATTGGAATAATGATCCGGAAGACGACTTTGACTGGACTATAGTAAGTAGAATACATTGCATCCTCGTATTAATAGGGATTCAAAAAACTTTATTGTCCTTGAACATGTAATTTTGTAATCATATTGTATTCAATCCGTCTTCTAGAGCCGCGGTACGACAGATCCAACAACAGGACCCCCCACGGACCGGTCCACCCTTAACGGCTACGCATATATCGATTCCCGTTTTCCCCGTCATCCTGGCGATAAAGCAGTTCTTCTGTCTGCGGTTGTACCCCCTACTAATGGCGAATTACCTATTTGCTTTAGATTTTATTTTCACATGCACGGACCCGCCGTTGGAAGTCTAAAAATTTATATTAAAACACTCGATAATGATTTTCATGAAATTTGGAGTTTAAGCGGTAACTTTGGAAATATGTGGATTCCGGGACAAGTTACCATAGCAAATGATAGGGAATTTAACATTGCGATTGAGGGGACTGTAGGGAATACGGGTGGAGGGGATATTGGATTGGATGAGATTGGATTTGAATCTGGAAGCTGTCCTGGTAAGAACTGTGTAACATTTACATACTATAGAAAATGTATTCTCATTATCATTGTAAAATTACTATATTGTCCTTGCATTACGTCCATACTCTTATTTATCGCAGTATCAATGCTGCCACTAATCTGTTTTTATTTTTTTAAGTTTCCCCCATCCACGCAGCGCCCGTCCCCCGCGACTGCAGTTTTGAAACTGACGAATGCGATTGGTCGGTCGTACGATCTCCTGATCAACCAGAATGGCAGCGTGTCTCGAGCCAATCTCTGAGTCCCAGAAATCAACGAAGGGCATATACGAATACTCAACCTACCAATAGAAGAAATGATTATTTCCTAGGACTAGCCAGATTACGTGGAGGATCACGGGACAGTGGTGGTGGAACTGCCAGACTTGTCAGCAGAGAAATGGAAGGCCCCGTTTGTGTTACGTTCTGGTACTGCTTGGTGGAGCCCTTTGTCGAGGCAGGGGGTCCGAGTTTGGGTGAGAAAGGACGTTTCAAGATTATTTTAAAGCCCGACTCGCAAGGGAAGGTTGCGGTAACTCGATCCCATATTTTAATGAAATTTATGACAAACTGCCCAGAGCCAGATACAAGTCTATATGACGAATTTTGCTTACTTTTTATAATACGTGTGTGTGTGTGTGCGTGCGCGCGCGCGTACACTTTCCATACCTTCTTCTTCGTTTCACTCCCTCACGTTGGTATGACCATTTTAAAGGTGTCCTCCGCATTAATTTTCAACATCTCGGCAGTCCAACTCCTATACCTACCCCCGTATGGGAGCTGTACAATAACCAAGGCCCGAATTGGAATTATGCGCAAGCGCCAATCGAGGCCAGCGGTGCCATTGAAATCATTTTCGAAGGGACCTGGGGCCCTAATAGAGCTAATGGCGTGATAGGAATCGACGATATTACAATTTATGGGGGTAATTGTAGCGGTGAGTGTATACAACGTGTGTAGCGTACCGACGAACATCATAAAGTATTTATACTTTTATACATTAAAAATATTTTTATAATATTTATACTTTTATAATGTTAAAAATATTAAAATGTTCTTCCAGCACACCCACCCAGCGCAATGACAACCGCTGCCACATGCAGCTTTGATGGCAGTCTTTGCGGTTGGCAAAATCATACCGTCCCTAATCGTAATCATACAGCTGCGTGGCAGTTGGCCTATCCCACGCATAGACCAGCCCAGTTATTGGATAAAACTTTTGGCTCAACTGGCGATTTCGTTTTTTTTGACATTTTCACAATTAGTGAAAAATTTACTCATGTTGAATTAATTTCGCCAATTATTGATGGAGCTGCGGGAGGGAGGATATGTTTAAGTTTTTGGTTCGCAGCCTTTGGGGTGGAGGAGGGGACTATGTTGGAGGTAATCGTTGTCGAGAAGGAGGAAGGGGAAGATGATCAGGAAAAGACTGAAAAGGTAAACTGCCTTCATAAGGGTCATTTAACTATACAGGGAGTTTGGTAACTCGGAGTAAAATCATAAAGAGTGTCATTCTTTATTGCAAATGAAAAATATTTGACACAATACATTGTTTTCATCTGAACCTTCATTATTAAATAAATCACAGTCGTAATTCGTTACACACGCAAGTTACGCGGATATGCTAGGTTTTTGCTAGTGGTGATGTTTAAAACCGATTACTTATCGAATGAATCTCGGAAACCAGATAAGCAGAAGCTGGAGATTCGAGATGCGTCGATTAATCATCATTTTTCAATAACCAAAAATAAATACAAAATTTGACGCGACAATAGTTATTTCCCATTTGCTCTACGTATACGGTCGTCAACGGTCAAGGTCTGTTTTTCAGCTGTGGTCCCTAACAGCAAAAGGATTCAACAATCCGCGGCCATTGTGGACTCCGGCACAAGTTACCATCAACCCCCAGGGGCCATACCAAATCATTTTAAAGGGCACGGCGAGTAACGGTGGTTTCGCAATTGACGATATAAAATTTCAGCCATTACATTGCCTCACGAGACCACCTGCTGCCACGGTAATCGATAACGAAAGTAACTGATCGGAGTCTCCATGCATCTTAGATTAAATAATGTATTTAATAAAGTGCACATGCATAGAACGCGTTGTAACGCTTTATGTATAGAACATAAACCACAACATATTTATGCGCAATTGAAAACCACCAGTCTTTTTTGCTGCATTCTCCATACAGGAGGATAGATTTCTCCAAACCCCAGATACTCTTATCAATAAATCACATATATTAAATACAGAAATCCTTTATCGCAAGGTACTATATGATAGTACGTGGTAATACACGTGTGTCCATAAAAGTAGCTATACACATCTTTTCTTAGAGAGCTTTTCCCAAAGAGAAAAGGCTTGGCAAATTTAACACACACCATTTGCTGGAACCTTTCACTGCATGACAAAGTCTTTCCAGGAGAAACCTACCCCTTTCCCAATACCGTTTATCCACACGGTACTATTCGTGAATATGTTTGGAGTACCACCCTGTACTCTTGTATCATATCTAGTATCTGTAGTATCTGATATGCATGATGAAACCCAATCATCAACTCAGTTCAATTTTCCCCTTCCCTGAACTTCCACACGTACCTCCTACCACATCTCCTGCTTCTAGCTGTTTGAGCAGTCTAAACAGGGCTGCTGCCTCTCTTATACGACTGAACTCTATGCAAAATGCTTGGACTTCAATAAACAACTCCTGGACATTGATAATTTTATTGCGGATCAAGGATTGGAGGAAGACACAAACCAATCTTACGAGCCTGTTCTGCATGTATCGATCTTTGATGGTTTCACAGGTCGAGATGCAATTACTTATGTAAAGGTGAACAAATTCTGTTGGTAGGTCTACTGTTGTCGTTAGTCTGGTAGAAAAACACATACATCATTGAGCTGTCAAGGTGGCAATTACATAAGGCACGTTACAACTATAAATTGTTACATGGTCTAAACCCACCTGTTAACGACCTCCATGGAATGCAACGACATCTCCATATTAACTAGTACACTAAAGTATTCTGTGATTTGGCTGGACTGCATCAACTTCAGCAGTACCTCTATTGCAATCAATGGATTATTCTCAACTAAATCTGGCAGCCTGACTGGAGTTAAACCAATATGATAAACAAGCTTTGGTTCTCTATCCAGTTCATTAACTAATCGTTGCTGTTGCTGCAATGTCAAAACGCTCTTGAAAGCTTTCCCCATAAGCCTACGGGCTTCTGCCCCACTATTATTAGCCACACACATGCTACGATCGAACTGCAATGCAAACTGTGATGGTTCAACAACAGGCATCCAACTAATTTCCTGGTGAGACTTGAACAGTGGCGGTGCAGGACGCAAAAATTCTGGTATGTAACTGCGATCAGTGACAGAGAACTTTTCTGAGAATAATGATTCTGTTACACTTCTTGCTATAGACTTATCAGCTTCCATTGACTTTGAATTATCGCAGTCAGGAACAATAACGCTGGTTTCGCTGTGTGCCAAACTTGGGAGCTCGGAATGATAGTCAATCAATTGTAACTCTAATGCTGTTAAATCTATTGTAGCTGGTCTGTGCCGGTGGGACTCCTCTGATAATTGTCGCGGAGTCCTCTTCTTTATTGTTTCTCTCTCAGTAGGATTTAACAAGCTTGTTAGAAGGTTCCGCTCTGTTCGGGAAAGTGATAATGCTGTTTTAGATAATGTTTGGTCCTTGCGCTCCCCTGGAGGCCTCAATGAATTTACTAAAACTGTTGCGAAAGGGGTTAAGGTCAACGTTTCGCCTCGGTAAAGCTCAGATAGTAAAGTTAATGCTTGTATTCGTTGCACAACACTCGGTAATAAGTCTGGATGCTGCAAAAGCAACACTAGAGTCATTCCAATTTTGAAACGATCCTCTTTGTTGAACGTTTGATGAAAGTGGTTGCACAGAGTCTCCAAATTTCGATCCGAATGATCCTCCTCTAATAAATCTAACAGTTTCGATATTTCTAGCGGCGTTAAACTCATTTTTGCATTACCTCAACGAATCCTAGGTTATGTTTGATAACTTTTTCCAAACATAGAGCTAATATTTATCGCTTTACTATGTTTCGAGGCTCTACTCAGTTTTCCTAAATTCATTTGGTATTCCTATTGGACCAGTGTTATCTTGCAGTTTCAGTTACTTGTGGACTATTGGAGGATCGAAAGATCACATGCGTAACACGAGAGCTGTGAAAATGTGTTTACGCCCAAAGTTAAATACATCTTAAGTTTAATAGCTGACTCTAGCAAACCATATGACCAATTTCCAAATTAGATAACTAAATAAAGTTAAATTTTCTCCAGTGAACTGAGATTTTTGTTTATTATTAAATCTAGCTGCTGTCGATGGATCTGAACCAAAGTCAAATACTAAAAAGCAGTTAAGGCGTGCACACAATTTTTTCCCGTTTTTAATATTAAGTTACATTTTACTATCTTATCTACATTACTCTTTCGAAGACCAGAGTCCGTGGAAGCATTTGCGTGGCCCCCAATAGCGAGTGCAGAAACGGCGCATGCGCAGCCAGTCCTCCTGGTTAGTGTCCATTTTGATCACACGTGAGTATTTCCAGTCTGTTCTCCTGTAACGAGGGTGAGTAGAAAACCATAAAAATTTTCCTACGAATCATCGAAATTTATTCAGAAAACCCTTGTCGCACAATTCGGCGTGATTAAACCTAAAAGGGACGATGGGTTAAAAACTACCGATACAAGGAACTGGAGAAATTTTTCTCTCGAATTTTTTCGAAAGTTTCGTCCACCTTTTTTCTTCCCTCTCTCTTTCTTTCACTCGCACTCTCTCTCTTTCTCCCTGCCTCGCTACCTCCCTCTTTGCTTACTACAATTGCTTTTTGCCGGAAGGGCCGCTTTTTCGCGCCATCTTAATTTCAGAAAATCTTTGATTTTCTACGATGAAAACTATTTTTTTGTTATTGAAACTCACCTAACATGTCCTTTTATGTTCCTGTTAAAATGTTTTTGAATGTGAAGGTTAAGGGGTGGTTTTCTCAGTACGCAAGTGTTAATCGAGCTGTCAGCCGGTAATCTTTGGTTATGGCTGAGAATTTCTTCCTTTTAGCGTTTCTTCCACAATACTTGTGATTCCCTTTTTCCTCACGACTCAGTTACTTTTCTTTTTGCGCTGTTCCTGCTGCAAAATTTCTTCTGTCGACACGTTTCATTCCATTAAAGTTACTTTAAGTCACGTGGTAATTTTTATTACAATGCTCGAGATCGTTTTACCTGATTTGTAATTTAATCAATTTATTTTTCCGAATTATCTTTTTCGAACCATATGTTGACATAGCACTGTTATTTTCCTTTTTTTATTTTGTACATATTGTTCGTGGTTATCATTTTTTTATTATCTGGTTTAATTTAGTTTTATTCATATTTGTCTTAATTCTTCAGCTGAGTTAAAAGGAAAGTTAAACGATTTACTCAAACCGTTATATTCTTACGCCAACCAATTCGACTACCGCAAATCTTTTGTCGATTTCAATTCTCACTTTTGTTTTAATGTCTTTAACAACAAGTCAATGAAAATTCTGACCAGGTAAAGAATTTACTTTGTTCTGACTACTTAGCTCGACAATGAACATTAACACGATTAGCCTTCCCTTCAAACAAAATAAATGCAGTTTACAGAATCTTCTGTGTTCTCATGTACAACTGGTATTCTATTATTCATGATCAGAAAGTTAATTAGGTGGGTATGATGTTCTAGTTGAACAGTAAAAATATATGTACATACATGTGTGTATATGTAAAAGGATGACTCATACAACTGGGATGGGCCATATAATTTGGATGTGTGTACATATATATGCATATATACAATTGTATACGTCAATATGTCAATTTTATGATTAAAGGGTAAATAAAAATCAGGATGGCAGACATAGAAGACACTCACTTTGAGACCGGTGACTCCGGTGCATCTGTCACTTACCCCATGCAATGCTCCGCCCTACGCAAAAATGGGTTTGTGATGTTGAAGTCACGACCTTGCAAGATCGTAGAAATGTCAACTTCAAAGACAGGAAAACACGGTCACGCTAAGGTACATCTCGTTGGTTTAGATATATTCACCTCTAAGAAGTATGAAGACATCTGCCCATCAACACATAATATGGACGTACCGTTTGTTAAACGGGAGGATTATCAGGTAATTTTTTATTATACCTGGTATACATATAGATACATGTGCGTGAATCTGTACTGTATTCATTCTAAGACTAGTGCTGTTTGGTGTACGACAGTGTGTCGTGTTAGGTCAGATAAGCCGTTCTAGTCTGTCCGCACGATCGTATAGCAAATAAAAGACACAAATCATATATTTTCAGGAGTGCTTATTTCTATAAGCCAGTCTATTGTAGAAGGTATTTAAACAAAAATAAAGTTACAGGAATAGTCATGTCTGCCATTCTGGTGGGTATTAAAGGAGAAATACTTGGGGGGAAGAACCGCATTTACAATTAAATACATTACATGCAAAGTCGTAAATTCATGAAGCTTGTTGGCAGACTCCGTATAATAGCCAGTTATTGCATTGTAAAGCCTGTTTGATAAAATTTGCAAATATAACCATGATATAAATTGTCTCGAGTACACATCATTGGTTTGAGGTCTATGTTACAACTGAATTACTTACTCAGCAATAGTTACTTTGGATCTATCTTGAGTTAAGAACAAGTAATTTCAAATATATTCACGCGTGCATTGCCAAAACAATTCGTGGTATGCTTGATATCTTTTTTGTTTACGATTTTTTCCGAAACCAATATTACACAAAATCATAATTCCATATCGTTTTTCTGCCTGATGTAAGTGCGCATACAAGTAGCATGTCGTCGATGCTTTGCTCGACACGTGTTGCGCGGCTTAGATGCGCATAAAATCGGAATGCCTATCTATTGACAATGAAATGCAATAATTCTGAATCACGCACGGAAAGTCTTTTTCACGGCATCATTGAAGAACGGAAGCGAGATGATGTTCGCATATAATTTCAAAAGTTTAATACAAGAAACGTTTGTTTAACATATTTTCTGTAACGTTACGTCAGTCTAGATGTTCATAAAAAATCGTAATTTTTATTTCAGTTAGCCGACATATCCGATGACGGATACCTGTGCCTGATGGCTGACAATGGCGAACTCCGTGAGGATTTAAAGATCCCGGATGGCGAGTTGGGGGCTCAATTACGTACCGATCATGAAGCTGGAAAAGAGCTTCTTGTTAGTATTCTACTTGTATCTTTATGTGTTTATTACATTGCCGAACGAATAGGCGAATGAATGAAAGAACGATTAGTATTGGCAATGATGGTAGTATAGAAAAGAATGTAGCAACATCCACCTGATAACCGTTTGATAGGATTGCGCGTATCCACATTACGTAGGAGGATCTTTTGCTCTAACGTAATGTTTTTCCTGCCTGGCAATCGATCGATGTAGTCCATTAGTAATAAAGAATTTTTTATAATTACTCTGTATATGGACAGCGAGTGTACAAAATCTATGGGCTGTACTATATCTAATTAATCCTGATTTATGTTTCAGTGCACGGTACTGAAGGCCTGTGGCGAAGAGGTCGTAATCGCCATCAAAACCAACACTGCCATTGACAAATAATTGTGTTCACTCCGGGCTTCACCAATCAACCACACACATAGACACAAACACACAGTTAATATATAATAATTAAGCAAACAACAACAACAACAACAATATTAAATATACAAGATACAGAAGAAAGATGAATATTAAAGAAAACCATGAGAGAGAGTGCAAGAGTGTGTGTTTAATGGAAAAAAATAAAAATCTGCGAAATGGTAACAGCTTGAAAATAAAGGGATTATAAAATTTGAAAATGAGACAGAGAGAAAGAGAGAGAGGGAGAAAAAAAGAGTGAGAGAGAGAGAGAGAGAGAGAGAATAAAACTAAGAGTAGAAACGAATGATTGGGTTCTCGAAGAATAGTTTTCGGAAAGTGGTGTTTATTTTTCTTTACTGTCTTTTTGAAAGCTTTTTTTGTGGCCGAATTGTTTCATCAATTTTTTTGTTTTTCGTATTCGGGTACAGTGGCTAGGTGGTTTCCACTTTGAATCGCTTAGAGTATTTTCGCCGAATTACAAGCTCGGCGTTACTTCGCATTTATTTGGTGTTCCAAGTTCACGTCTCTCGGGGTCATTTTAAAAATTCTAAGTTAGATGCCACTCGACATTCTATTGGAATTTCGAATTGGACTTTTTTGACATCTTTCTTGAAATTCGGAATGACGTTTTATAGGAATTCGGGAATTTTTTATGTTTTAGAATCTTAATTTTATATCTTTTATCAAATTCTAAAATTTTGATTTGTTGCGGAATTTCCAATTTTCCACCGTTTCATATCTTACGTGTCACGATTATAGCCTTTTTTCTTGAATTGCGCTAAAATACAACATTAGCATTTAATTAGCGATACTATTTGGAAATATTGAGATTTTGTTGTACACAATATAGATCACTTGAAGTTGTATTTCTACTTAGTTGAACCCCAGTTAATTTGTAATTTTTGTTTTCTTATTTCAATCAAGTTTAGAAGAATTCGAAACTTTGTAAAGTTTATCAGTTTGCAATTACTTTCAGTACACCTTTAACTTTTGCAGAATTTTTATTTGCTACGAATTTTGACTTCGAACGATATTCCTATTTATTTAAAAATGGATTAAATTCATATATTGCGATACTTGGTTATCCAAGCTTTTTATATAAACAAATAAAAAGTATTTAAACAATTGCAAAAAAATTACTTTGACTACTGCAAAATACTGTCTAAACACTTTCAAAAATAGAGAAACGATTCGAAAATATTCGAAGAATACAAAACTTATTTGAGCACTCGCAAGAATATCCTAACAAAGCACAAGTATTATTCGAATAATTATGAGATATACATAATTATGAGATATTAAGAACAATGCGATATTATTTTGTCTATTATGAAAAATACTGTGTGATCAATTACAAATAATTATTTAATCAAATTGCAAAGAATATTCAAACAATTCTAAAGGGTTGCGGTAATTGCCAGAAATTGTTTGAATAAATTGCATAAATCTTATGTAAGCAGAACGTAAAATTATAGGAAAAAAATAATTGAAATAGACTTACAATTTCGCACACGTCCCCTATCCCTCTCTCTGTGCGTGCGCGCGCGCGAGTGTGTGTGTGGGTGTATGTATCAAAATTTCACAATACAAAACAAACACGATTAAGCATAAAATATATAAATAAAAGAATAAATAAAAAATACTGAGCATTTGTTTATACGACCATAGTCGATAGATAATAAAAGGAAAGGAAAAAAAAGAAGAATTGGGTTTTGAAAATTACTTCCGACCTGTACTATTATAGTGTCCCATTTACCTTGTTGTTGCGACGCCATACACAGTGTTATAGAAAGCTAACGTTTCAAGGGTTTACATTTACTATAAATATTTTCGACTCATATTTTTTCCATCGGTTTAATAACTGTTTTCCGAAAAAAAGTGACTGAAATTTCGTAGTTTAATACCGTAAACATGCATATAGATGGCGTTTAGTTTTATAACCTGAAAATCCAATCCCTCGACTATCCGCGCGTATTTTCACTCTCATAAAATTTCATTTCTCTTGTGCGTTACGGCAACAATCCCTTTCAGCGATGATACAACTATCAATAATTGCTTCTCCCGATCTACTTTTTTTTAGGTTTAGTTACCTGATCATATTGCAATAGCACGTTGTATTTACATACCGGTACTACATACACTCGGAAAGGAAGTTAAATACTTTATCATTGAGTCACAGACGAATGTCATCATGCGACAAAGTAGACATAGAATAATACTTGTTCCAATAACATTGCTATTTGTAATATTATGACAATTATTTTATTAGGGCTTGCAACAACATGTTGAATGCATAATCAATATTGAATTGTTGCGAATGGTGTTCAAACCATCAATTACCATTGTTAAGGCTCACTTCCTTGCGAATTACTTGTGCCAATATCGACATTGCCTGAAAATAATATACAACTAAAGGTATAACGGAACAGCATTAATAACATGCCATTCGTGTTACACAATCCGTATTGGAATATAACTCTAAGGGGTAATTTTAAGCAGCACGTTGCAGTTGAATAATTGAAATAAACATACCTTTTCGATTTCATCGGGGGTAGCGTAACTGTAGCATAAACGAATGTAGGGATTAGGTTTGAATCGATCGAACGAGAAAGCGTGTCCCGGTAAAATCAAAACTCCTTCGGGAACACATTTTTGGGTTGCCATAGTCATCACGTCTTTAAGGTGAAGAACCTTGAGCCAGACAAACATTCCGCCTTGTGGTACAGTCCACTCTGCGAGTCCTGCATGAGATTCATTATTTTTATCCAATGCATTACTATTAATTCGTCAATGAATACAATTATTACCTGTTAAGTGCTTTTCTACTGCAGCTATCATAACGTCTCGTCTAATACGATAAAATTCTTTAACATCTTGGACATGTTCCCCGAATTTTTCTAAACCCCAGGTGTTCAACAATTTGTATAATATCATCTGCAAAAATAGTTTGCAAAAATGACAAACGACTAAAGAAAATTTAGGAGCCGGAAAAATGATCCGAGATAGTAGAAGAGATTGGAAAATAAATCGGCACAGATGAAACGACCCAAAAGATCCGATGAAAGAATTAAATTTCCCCATACCTTTGAAAAGATACAGAAGAAGAATACGGGAAGGTTAATACGTATACCTGGGATAATGACGAAGCGTGCATACAGGTGCTCTCCACGTGTGCACTTAATTTCTCGATAAAATTTTGATGAGCCGTTACGACGCCCAATCGAATTCCAGCGCTCATTATTTTGCTAAATGAATCTAATCGTATCACACGGCCATCTGTGTCAATTTCGAAAAATGACACTGGTTTATTGATGGAAAAATCAATGAAGAAATATGGGTCATCCTCGATTATTAGGAAATCAAATTTCTGCGCTAATTTGTAAATTTCACGGCGACGCGAATTCGGAAGGACCGTTCCCGTGGGATTAGCTCCTGTTGGATTTATGTACAGCAGCTGCAATAACAACGATAATAGAGCCACCCACGTCCATAAATTTCCAAAGTAAGTTAGAGCTTTGTAACTTACTTTTGGCATAAGTTTTTTATCTCGAAGTCTTTCAGAGCAAACTCGAAGTATTTCTCCAGGTATTATACCGTGTTCGTCTTGCTCGATTTCCAGAATTTCTGGTAATAACGGTGTCAGCTGAAATACATCATACAGTAATCAAGGAATGGACATTATCGATCAATCCCTATTAATTTCACGTGGTTCCATAAAAAAATGTGAATGAACACCATACATCTCGCTCGAAATCTTTTCGTTTCCATCGTAACATTTTTTCGTATCATCGACAATTCCATTAATCAGTTCATATTACTGTTCGCAGATCAGAAGAAGGCACCTGAGAAAAATGCGCCCTCATTGGTTGTAGCGTTTGGGTCCTGCCAATTCCAACACAACCATAGGGACGGGGCACACGCTTTTTCGCCATTGGCCAAACTGTCACGCACACTAATAAACTCGGGCTGTAAACTACCCGTAACTAGGATTTACCTGTCCCTCGCGAAAATAAGACTCCTAGTACTGTAATAAACGGCCGACCGAAAGGGCGTTGGAAGTAGGGATAGGCGAACCCACTCTTGCCTTCGGACCGCCTCAGGTGCCTTCTTCTGATCTGCGAACAGTACTTTACTACTACCGTTACTACTACGGTTGATCACGAGTACCATTAACTTTGGGGTTTATAACTAATTAATACTAGTTAATCTACTCGCTCTTCCACACTACTAGCACATAGTGTATATAAATGGTGCGTATACTGACAATTCCGGTAATTCCATAGTAACACGGCGACTGAATCAAAATTGGGTCACCAATTTGCAAGAAAGCTTCTATACTTTTTGCCAACCCCTGCTGCGCTCCATTGGTCAGAATAACGTCCCAATCATCCCTCGGAGGATTATGGAACGCCTTTTGCATCTTTCTAAGTCTCTCCACGAGACACTTGGAACTTTATCAAACGATTTGTTAGAAGTTAGAACTTTATTTTTGCCTGAAAGCCTTCTACAACTCTGATTTAGACGAAAGCCTAATCCCTTACCCCTGGGCGACACCCATGCGAAACGCTTCTTGGAATTCTTCATCGGTAAATCGACAATGACCCGTTTTTTTCAATCGGAAACTAATTTCTTCGATCGGTAGAATCTCCAAACTCGTTATTCCTTCGCCTAATTGTATCGCATTCTCGGCAGTATAAGCTAATTCAATGGAAACAGCAGAAACATTCGAAATCTACATCGCCAAAACTGAGCGCGGCGGGACGTTAATGATCTATCTGTAATTATCCAATGCATATTTACCGAGTTCGGAGGTCCACGATATATCGCGTCTCTTCGTTATGTCGGTGTAAAACTTGGAGAAATCCATCTCTTTCAAATACCTATGCACACACCGTTGGTTTCGCTTACGGACACGTGAATGAATGATGCAATGGGAATGGAATGGTAGTAACGCCGAAATTAATGCGAGTTTTACTCTAGCACGCAGGTTAAAGTACGTGGACGTTATCGACGAAATTGTTCACAATTATTCTCATGACTCAAGGAGTCTGTCATCAAATTATTGACTACCTTTGATAATCGTTTAAAGGAAAAGTAGTGAAGGTAAGCGCAATTATAATAATACGTGGTATCAGACTATCGTGCGAGTATTCGTTAGAAGTACAGTTACCTGCAAATAAATTGAATCAACTATACAGGCTGTTTCGTTTAACTTGACCACTCGACGTACTCTGCTTTTGACGTTACGAAAAAATGTCGAAGAAGATATTTGTGTCAAAGGGTTAAATATCATGATTGGTCAAGTTTGCATTCATTCATTTCTTTCAAGATTTCAAGGTCATTGATATTTTATACGTAGACGTAAGTATACAGATTTAGGCAAATGTACCGGAAGACCTGGTTTCTGGCTAAATTATTGTTTTTTGTTAATTACTCTTAACCACTTGGCTGTGCGAGGTGAATTCTACTTTCTGACCAAGAGTGCGTTACAAAAAAGTTCATCGGATTATTATGAAACTTGATACTCTAAGGTTTTATGGGTCGCTGAATCCGAATATGGCCATTTTGAATTTTGGAATTTTTATGGCATATTCGGATTCAGCGACCCAATAAAACCAAAGGTACCAATTTTCAGAATGGTCAAAAATATATAAGTACGTTTTTTTTAAGATGCGCACATATACGTTCAGACGCAATCTTGGTCACTTGTGTTTTGACGCGTATGTGCGCGCCGCACAGTCAACTGGTTAAATAAAACTTTCTATTCAGTGACGTACTTTGATTTCCAACAGCTATCCTGTTTTTTTCGAGATTCGACGTCGACGGCAGTTTTTTGAAAATGAATCACCCTATGTTTTTACATTTTCAAATGGACACTTTTTCAACAATTACAATGATATTTGGTTTGGTGGGTGTGGGACTTATGGTTTTTTAAATATTAAATAAAATAATTTACGAAAGAGTTCATATCTCTTTGTCATAACTATCTGATAAAAGAATTGAATAATAATAAAAAACCATCCAAGTAAAAACTCAACTCTTCAGTGAATTATGTTATCAGAAATTTTTTAAAACTAAAATAGCACACCCACTAAACCGTATATCGCTATAATTATTGAAAATCTGTCTGTTAGAAAATGTAAAAATATGAAGGGTTCCATTTTTAAAAAACTGCTGATGATGCCATATCTCGAACAATAGGGCAGCTGTTGGAAATCAAAGTACATCACAGTATAGAATAAAGAAAAACTACAACAATTTCATCTAAGAGTAATAACCCCCGTTCGTTCTTTCCGAGTAAGATCCAAGGTATAGTCTCGTTTCCTTGTATGTACTTGGCCCGAGATAAGATCTTGTCTCTCAATCAACAACAAAAAAATGGTTTAGCCTGAAATCAGGTGTTCCGGTAGATTTTCCAATCCTGTATAAAGAAATCGTAATACCGCATTAATAGTCCCGGCGTAACACGGCGATTGAACCATCGCGGCATCCCCCATGTCAAGAACCATTTCAAAGACCTTGCTAGCTGCATCTTGCGATCCGGGAGTAAACAGGATACCCCAATCATTTGTTTTGGGTGAATGCCATATCGTTTGAAAGTCCCGCATTTGTTTTATTAGCGGTGTAAACCTTGCGTTAGAAAAAATAACATTTTTACGATACGAATCATGGAGTACGCAAAAATTTCTATTTAAGCATTCTGAGAACCATTACCCCTCGGTGACTCCATACTGCAAAGACAAATGTAAATCTTTTCCCACAAATTTTTGAACATTTCCGCCTTTATACGTAACTGAAATTTCTTCGAACGGAAACGTCTCGGAATTCGGCATTCCATTAGCCAACGTTATCATCGCGGGATTTGCCATGTACATTTTTGCTATATAAAATTAACAAGTGATTGTATAAAAGCAGTGGGATTGATAATAATAACAATAACGACAACAATAATAATAATAATTGATTTACCCCATTTACGAATTATACTGGTTTGCCTTCTGTTTGCAACACTTGCGAAGAACTTTCCGAAATCCATCTCAGACATAGATTAGTTTCAATTTTTAAATCGTGATTTGAATTATTATTATTTAATATTATTATCGTTGAAGTGTGTTCTTTTTTTATAGAAGGTTACGATCAATTTGTTTTTTAAAGGCAGATCGAATTCTCTTCAACGATTCACGCCAGACCAGATCACAACGTTATACTAACGTCAAAATGGACTAACAATCGTAGCACAAAGTTTGATATCTAATCGTTGACAAGGTTATCGAATAGTTGATAACCATGACGAAATAAAATTCTCCGCGCGGACATTGTATGGGATAATTCAAATGATAAGGGGGAGATTCAAAATAAAGTTTAATGGAAACTAATGAATTGCGTAACGTAACGTATTTGCATCGATAGCGTTACATCTTCGCGGAATGCATAACAAAAAAACTTGATATAAAAAGCAGGTTCCCAAACTTTTTTTTCCGTTCATGTTTATCACGGATCAGTTACGTACCACTAAAGACTAGAAATAGAACTGTATGTTCAAAATTTCAATACATTTATATAAAAAATGATAAGGTAGCCAAAAATTGCAATTCAAGTTTTTAAAATATCTGTGATTTATTTATCCAAAAACTGACAAAATTACAAAAATTTCTCGTGATTCGAGATAACAATAATAACGCATAAAAATGATAATAAATAATAATTTACACAAATTATAAAATTCAATATAAAATAATATTAGATCTGTTACAAACATTAATACATAAAAAAAGACAAATTAAATATATTTTTCGTGATACGCGTACCACAGTTTGGGAACCACTGGTATAAACGCTTATGGTCTGTCTTGGAGATACCTATACCGAGTGGAAGAAGTAAGTGGCTAATATTCTATCACGGTAATCGAGTCCTAAACTGAAAAAGAATTTAAATAGATATTATTAATCATAATATGGTACCCAAATGATCCTTTTCCGTGCAAATTTTTTTAAGCGCTCTAGTTTTTGAAATATCCAAATCAAACATTTATCTCAGAAACGGATTTAAACCAATTTTTATTTATTTGACCATCCTATTGCTACTTACGCGCGACACTTAACTGTATTTCATCTATTAGAACCATATTTATTAACGATATGCCACCGCGTAATCGCTATCGTGCACGATACGCCTTTTCTTTAACATCAATTTCATATCCATAAAATTGACTTCGCTATTTTTTTGCGGGTAAATATTTTTTATTGTCTCGATGCATTCTACTCCCTAGAGGAACAATACTTTCCGACGAACCATAGGTGGCTAATTAGGTTCACTTTGTTCCTGTCGTCCCCCTTCAGGCGACAGTAGCGCGTCCTTTACGCGAGAAAGAAATCTAAAACTTTGAAAATGTTAAAGGTGGTCTTGGGAGGGTCTTACGGAAAAAAGTAGAATAGAAAACCGTGAAAGTTTTATTTTTCTTATATCGGGATGAAGGGTCTTTGCAAACATTTAATTATTTCTTCGGTTTCCATCATCCGTTGGTTAATTCATGAATTATTTATTTATATGTTTAATTGTTTCTCACATTCATCGTTTTCTTCTGGAAGTTTAAATACTTTTTTAAGCGGTTTTCATGTCGCTTTTCCGAATTTCCAAAATTCAATCATTTTCGAGAATAGTCACGTTTCCAATTCTTTTCTCTGCTTTCCACAGTCAAACAGTTTCTGGCATAGCTATCATCGTGGTCATTTTAGTTTTATATCCCTGTCGAATAGATTATCATCGATTCCTTTATGAGATCACCATCTCTGCTCTCTCAGTGATCGTTGACCAGATTCGTACGAAAAATTTAGAAAAGAATTGCGGACAAATTTTGGAAAATTAGAAAAGCGTTTCCTGGGACCATACGGGTGGATTCGACGGTAAAGGAGGTGGTCTGTGTCGTAATTCGATTTCCGGCGAGCCTATGGTTGTTTGGCTGCTGGAACTGGTGGAGACTGCGTGACACCTGCGGACAGTCCAATTTTATGCTTCAGATTTAACGCGTCTACGCAAACGTTCGATACCTATAATTAGATTAATCAAATCGTTACGCATTTACGCGCGCGTATGTATACCTGGGTGCCTCGAAAGCCGCTACTCCACCACAGGGGCCCTCGGAACCCTTTCCTCCTTGCCATCGTCTAGGAACGCAACCCACGCACCCATCCCATTTATCGATCGGCTTTCTCCTCTTACCGGGGACTCTCAGAAATCGCTTCCCGCTGGGCCCAGGGCCATCCGAATCCGTAGAGAATCCGGACACCTCGTCCTCGGTGTCCGGAATATCTTCTTCCCTCAGGAAGACGGAGTCTGAACCAAGGGATCTTGAAAACAAATTTATTTTTTAATGGTTAAAGTTCTCTGGGTTAAACCTCCCGTTACTTGTTTGACTGTCAATTATCTACCTCGAGTCTGGTTCCGGTGGGTCAACACTGCCCATGGAAGCCAATGGCGCCCTCCTATTATTGGGTCTCCTGATAAGGGCATCGTTAACATAGAGGCCAGCTTCGCTAGTGCACGGTGACAGTTCCGGCGTCGGCTGTATGACCTGTTAAGCGATTGTGATATTATAAAAAAAAATAAAATAAAATATTAGCGCCACTAACTCGAATAACGTCTGACCAAAAAATTACAGAAGAATTCAACTACTTTAAGTACTATACCTTTTGTCTCCGAATTCGTTTAAAAAACTTATTAACAAACTAGAGGTCCTAATCTTGGTCTCGAAATAATCCCGAAGATTCCCCTACTAATAACACAAAATATCAGTAACCCTATACGTATCCTGATTCAAATCAACTTTCCCACAAATCGCGATCCTGATCTCGAAATAATTCTCAAATATTCTCCCGTAATACAAAAAAAAATCGCTAGCCACCTACATTTTACAACCAGCATAGAAATCCACACTCATCAGTATCAGACTTCCCCCCCTCCCCTCACCGAGATCACAAAAATCATTTTCACCTGTATGTCGATGGAATAATATAGGTCCCAGCCATCCTCGTAGAAGGGGCGATTACCGTCTACGTGGGGACGACTCGGGATGGTTGGAAACGTCATCCCCGAGCCTCTTCTCTCGAGATAACCGCTCCCCGTACTACTACACGTGACCGAACTGCATCTCCTTTGTTCCGAGGGGGCGGCTAAATTCGAGTAGGGTTTTTTCGGCGCCGTTAATAGAGCTTCGTAACCACCCCCTACCGACGCAAAACGTGGTGGGTGGCGTGGGAGCTGCGGAGGAATGACCTGCAAATATTGGGTATAACTTCTTTCGACCTAAATCGAGGTGGAATCGCATAAGGGTCGTGCGATTAGAAAATAAATCTCTTTTAATGCACGTTGAAACATTCACCTCGACGCAAAGCGATCTCCTCGGTCCACGGTCAGGGCGCGGTGGTAATCTCGCAATTGCTTCTAAAGCTGCTTCCAAAGCTCTCTCTTCGGCTTCCGCTTCAGCGACTGCTGCCGCGGCTGCCGCTGTTAATCTCGGATCCTCCAATTGTTTACTCGACTTACATCTTTGTGAATAAATATTATTTATCAGTCGTCTTGCTCTCTCCCCCCCTCTTTCGCCTATTTGTTTGACATGTCGCTCAGTTGCCGCAACAACCACATTATGATTTTGGAGTTAACACCACTGGGACGATGATAATGAAGTGTACTTTTAACTGGTAGAGTGCCATTGCGGAGCTTTTTTAGGTCGCACTACAAAACTGATATTAGAAGCAAGCACGCTTTGAGATTAGGGGAAACTGCGTAGTATAGGTAAATTTAAGCCGTTAATTCACATCCATGTCGTAACCACACAACTGCCAACTTGTTACTTTACCAAATTGTGCCATTTTGTTATGTTGATATTACAGATTTCGAAAATTACAACAATATTGAAACTTCAAATGCATCTCCTGAAAAACCATGATTTTCGAGCTATGACGTTGTTGCAGGAAATGAGCGATATGTACAGGGTCCGTCACGGAAATAGCATGGTTTTCAAATACGGAGAATGCTTGTTAAGAGTAGGTACTTTTTAAAGTAATCCAATAAGAAGTAGTTGTTATTTGAAAACCAAATGTGATTCCCCTGACGGAACCTGTACATAGGAGACAGTACTATCCTTGCGGACAAAATTTTACCTGCTTTTGTAAACGAGCAGCAGTATCATTAGACTGAAGAAACCGCCGAGGGTGGCAGCGATTCTTACGCCCGTCATAACGTCGTACGTCTTGTAAAACTCGATTTTCAATTGCTCGCGTTCGCTAAGCGTGGCTTCAGGCTCCGGCATTGGGGTCGTGGAGATGTTACTGATGGTCATGCTCCCCATTCCTGAGGGGAAGCAAAATTATCGCTCATCAGTGGAACAGGATAAGCGAGCGATTTTCTCTATACATATATTCTCCTTGGTATCCTCACATTTCATAGGTATTGCTTCTATCGCGGGGGAAATTTGGCTTTAAAAAAATCGTTACTAATGGCCGGCAGTGCAACGACGATCACGGTAATAAATTGATGTTCGTTACGTCAAAGGCCTTCCGTTTGGTGGAATAGCGTCCGAATATTACAACAATGTACGCGATACTTCTTCCCGTCTTGCATGATCGACGGGTTCGCGTATCAGGCCATTAAGTTCAAAAGAAAAAGTAGAAGTAAGGTATAGCTCTATCTCATCATTATACTCGAGTCTATACATATTACTACGCGCATACAGCACTTGCCCTAGTGTAAAATGCATTTTGTCCCGCAAATATCTTTCCCACGGTTCCTTGCCTTAGACAGGGGTTTCTCTTACGTGTCGGTAAATATGGTACCTGCTCCTCCAGGAAATATAAGAAAAAAATGTCATTCCCAATCTTGGAATCGTTTTCTCAAAATCAAAGCGACGTACCGGTGACATTCGCGATAATTTTACCTCGCGGCCCATCGTCTGCGTAATAAATTTATAAAATACAATGCATCACCCCTTATCTCGTGCCACCATAAAACACAAAACATCACCCCCCACCCCGCCTAAATAAAACGGGTACGGAAATCGATATGAAGGGTAGTAGCAACCCCTCATAGGGGTAGTTGTGCTGGCAGTAGAGGCTGATATCGATTCCAGCTAGCGAGAGGAGAAAGAGCCCCCCTTCATCCCCTTCCAGCCCCTTTTCAACCCCCATTTGAGCGCGGGCTGGTGTACGGGCCACCAGGTCAAAGCTCACGGCCGGCTCACTGTTGCTTCGGGATTTGGCGGGATGCATTTCGGAGTCTGCTCGCAGTCGTAATAATAATGATAACCGTTCCACGTAGGCCATGGGGTTACTACCGCTAACCCTTGATAATAATAAACCTAATAATCGTTGGTCCGATTGGTTTAAGGATACAGATATTATTATCGACGAGTTTAGGGTTTTCGTAAGGACAACAAATTAATTTGAAAGGATCAGCTGAACTCGAAAATAATCCGCGGAACGTGTCTCCGGGTCTACCGATACTTATCAATTTCCCGATACAGCGAGGAGCAAAAACCGCGAGCCCATTGTTTTCTAATCTCTTCGTCTCCCCCTCCGACTCACTCTTGCTATCTATGCCCCCCACCTCCCATTCTACGGCCACTTTCGCAGAATTGGAGATGGTAAAGGATAAAATCTGAAAACTTGAGTGAAAAACAATGAGAGGGTAGGTAAGGGGCCGAAAGAGAGAGAGAGAGAGAGAGAGAGAGAGAGGGGGGGGGAAGGGAAGAGGGAGATTGCAGCCACTAGAAGAACAATCGGATCTAATACAAGGCTCTTCTAGTATCCCCGATAGTACTTTTTCATTGGCAACTATTCAGCTTTCAGGTGAAAAGTCATTACGCGAGGAATAGATTAGATTAAATGGCGATTATTAATTTGAAATAGATGATAAAAGCAATGGACTTGATTCTGAAAGACGTTCAGAAAAAAATGACCAATTCGTGGCATCGCGTTTCAATATTCTCCTCTATCTTCGAAGATGAGAACACCTACGCTAACCACGTGGAATGGTACCGCGACAAGCATTTGGCGTGGCCATCGAATTCTTATGATAATCAATAGCACGGAACTTTCAAGGGGTGGCTGTATAGAGCCATACTTTGGCGGAGTGGTGTTCTCGCATCCTCTGGTTCGAGAACAGAGGAGGGGAGGGCAATGAAGAGATAACAGCGGAGCGACGTATGTTCATCTCTGTAAAAAATTTCATGATTTAAGCGAACCATCGAGAATAGTTCGAACACCACGTCCCAACCAAAATGTGTCCCACCCATGCAATGATCAATCGATCAATTGTTTGTCTACATTTATTCATCGCGCAACACCTTTCGACCATTTTCTAAAGCGGACGCTCCGCGTTATAATTAAATGGCCCGAAGCAACAAATTAAAACCCAGCCAAAAATGGGATTTATCACAAATGTCACAGGTCTCGTTTTCTTTTGACGTTACGCTCAAGTAAATTTACTTTAGTAGTTATCGAGTAATAAGTCTTTAAAATTGTCGCTCTAACGCTGCCGCGTCCTCTATAGGTACACAGGGAGAATACTGTATCGTGGCTTTTGTGGCCAGCAGAATGGATTCCATAATGAGATGCAGTGTAAACTGGGACATCTAATTATACTCGAGTGCACACCACTCTACAAATCGTTCTATCGTCCCTGGGGAATCCCCGGAAAATAGAGGGGGAGGAATTATTAATTGTTATCTGTATATTATTTTTGAGGGTCCACGTATGGATGTCGTGAAAAATATTGAGTCTCCTCGGAGGATCCGTTTGGCGGGAATCGATTTCATTATTTGATGAAAAGTTCTGGATTAAATTGGCCCTGAATTAGCTTAGCAATAGCAATGATGACTTTTCTATCGCGATATTAGAACGAAGAAAAGAGTTCGGATGGATCGTAGAACCAAACGATTCATAAACCTTTACCATATTGCCAGGATGCGTCAGAATTAAGTTAATATCAAGGTCGTCATTCTACCCCATCCTGTTTTATGGTACGGTAATATATTTTTTTTAACCAAACGTGATGTCGCGAAACCATTTCCTAAACGTGTCCCGTCTTTTCGTCTTAGCGCCTCCGATTCAAAGCGAAGATTAGTAAAAGCCCGTTTCAACCTCTAACGACGCTCCATAGCCCGAAGCTCTTCGTACCATCGAAAAGATTCGATTCGACTTTTGCAAACTGATCCACAAAAAGAATCCGCGGCGAAGGCCGCGGTCTAAATCCGGCCGCGTTCAATTTCGGAGTCTACTGTGTTCTGGACTGAGTTTTCTGGCTGCCTATATTCGGTTACTGGACTTTGCTTTCTTAATATGTACTATGCGCGCGATATACAACTGCGAAGATGAAAACATCATTCTCTATTCGGTTTCCTTGCCATTCAGCTTTCGCGGATGTCTTACAAAAAATGAAAGAATTTAACGTGGACGCGATAAATGGTTCATGGTGTATACAGGGTGCCGCGGAACATTCGTTCAAATAGAACTTGGGGTGGAGAATTGTATATCACGTGACCCGCGTAGAATTCACGGGAAACGTGAATTTGTTGGGGTGTGGTTTTAATAACGATCTTACCAGATCGCTCTGTCTCCCTCACTCTCGCTCCTGTTTTCCTAAATTTGTGGTTCATGAAATACGCGACGCTACACGTACTTTGGAACTTGGATTTTCGTAGGAATTAACGAAATAACAGAGAAAAACGTGCTGACAACCTCGGTCATCGGGTGCGGGAGCCGGCATCGGTGCGGCGGGAGGTTGTATATCAGTGGCAGTGATACCGTAGACAAGTTTTTTCCTTCTTCTCCTCGTCCTTCTCGTCCTCGTCGTCGTCTTCAGGACGAGGCACCGACCTAATGGTCATCTCAGCCTCATCCAGCTACGCAGTACCATCTTCTTTCGAAAGGATACCACCACGAACCTTAAATGAGAGACAATACGCGTTATGATTTTTGCTATACCATGGGGAGTGAAAATATGATCTCCGGGATAACCAGGCACCATATCGCGGAAAGTTATAGTCGTTTTCGAGCTTACAATTAGACTTTCCTCCGCAACTCCGATTTTCTCGATACAAATCCATTGGCCGATAATGCACCTTGGAGGAATATTAAAAGCAGTGGAGAAAGTAATTCCAGAAATATCTTTCGATTGGCTTTTATCGATCATTGCTTGACCATTAGTAACGCGTATATACGGTGCCCTTTTGTTATAGAAGAAAAGGTTTCGATACTCGCTGTTAACAAATAAATGTCAAATACGACCGTTCGTCAAATTTGTTTAATAGATAATAGGTATGTCGTGTAAAAGAAAGAGCACATTTTTTGTCTGAATGTTTCTACGCGGTTTGTATCAAATTAAGTGGTTTTTTTTTCAAAGTAGGTAATATAATTTGTGATCGGGGCAACTCGTAGTAGATACGTAAATTGTCAGTTTGTACGCTAGTGCTGAGCAATTAATCATTCGTCAAGATGGTAATTTCTTATTTTAAAGTTGAGTGGGCAGATATCCGTTGCACGTGTGGACGAGCTAATGAAAACAGTAAGGAAGCCCAGCTTCTATATCGCGAAACCTTTTCTCAAGGATAATGGCCAGCTAAACTCTGCCTCAAATGAAATGTGACTAAAATTGGAGAAGGCGTTTAGCGAATTTTTCCATTCGCAGGGTAAATAGAATTGTTCTTGAAATCTGACTAGATATTTTGGAAATACTCTGTATACAAAGTGACTCTATATATTCAGTCTCTCGTGTTTCGTTTAATAATGGATGAACAAAGAAAATTAGAATTATAAAGTGTACCCTACCATCGAAGTGCGTGTCTAGACATAATGAATAATATTGATCCTTTGACAAACGAAAATACGTAAAGGAACGGTGGATTATAGATTTTTCTAATCTGCCATAAACAATATCGAGTGTGTTAACCGTCATTCAAAGCAGGAAGGCAGGTTATCGCTATTTTTGATAAGATATTTTAGCTAGTGATTAGATTATGCACTGGAAATAGAAATTTGCATTCTTAGAATTGTACCGATGATGACTAAGATTTAGGATACATTCATTAATTTAGAATTAATGCAAGGTGCATTCCAGATTGCTAACAACAATTTTTTAAACAAAATACATACCCAAAGGGTCAACAATGTAAGGGCTCAAAATTAAAATGAATCGCTACATCAACTATCTCTGGTGTTTTCGTCACAATACTATAAATCTCCAGGATTAAGTAAAAAGCAAGATCAATTTTTGTTGAAACCCATTTCATTTCTTTAATAATAATATTTGTTAAAATTAATAGAGTAAACAAAAACTTACCTCCTCGAGTTTCACGAGTCACCCTTCTTCCTCGTCATCGAAAATTCAATCTTTTGTTCGTCAAACATTTTATTTTCATAAGCATGTTAATCGAAAATTTTTTTTTAGTAAGTTTGGCTCAATTTATTTTTCTCAAATGCATTTCTTACGGTTCTGCTCGAACATTCATAATTAATTTAATTGCCCATTAAGATAACCGATAGAGAGAGCAAACAAATTTCAACAAGTAGTCACCATTCGCCTATTTAACTAAACAAATGATACGAGGCAAAGTATTATTAACGATAATAGTGATTATACTATCTAAAACTTTCTGTTTGGTAGCGTGGAAGTTATCTAAACAAACTGCATTTTTTAAATTTCTCAAGGCGATCCTTTAATGACAATAATAAAGAATAAAAGGGAGGAAAATTAATTACGTCTATAGATAATTTAACACACTTCCCAGTTATTCGCGGCACGAGATCGCGCGACGAACTGAATCCCCGTCAGGTCTCACTTATCCCCTCCATTGTCACCCTCTGCCACCCCCACCGTAGGGCCTTTTGGCAGGGATGTACAACACAGGGGGATGATCTAAAAATAGCCAATAACCAGGGGGATGATCAGGAGCGGATAACACAATCAAACAGAAATGTCTTTTAATATAGAGACAGTAGTGCAGGTGGTTTTCTAGATTCAAATGATGCATTCACGTGGCTGACAGTTATTGATTACCATTTTCTATAACAATGACGTTTCATTCGTTTCCTAGCACCAGTAGCGGTGAAGTTGAAGAAAAGTTATCTCGAATAAAATTAATTTTCTACGAATGAATGTTTGAAAGCGCCACCTTTGTTTGCTAGAAAGTCGCAGACGGTATGACTACATTTTTCTGTTAGTTGGTAGCACGTAAATGGCAGCAAATCACCAACATGGCGGCGCCCATGGATGTGTGTTGTATGTAGTGGTAGTAGCTAGCGACGCTAGCGATCACTAGCGATGCAAAGCAAGCACATCAACCAACCAAGCAAAACATAACCCAATATACTTGACAGAACTGAACAGACCATTCAGAATGAATAAAACTTTATTTATGCGAATTAAAAGTAGATTAAAAACGGAACACTTTTTAGCAAATGACGCATGGTTACAGGATTGTATTGATTATTACATAGAGGAACTAGGAAGCGTAATTATTTATTTTTTAAATTATTACTAAAAAGTAGAGAAAGACGGTTGTTACAATTGCGGAATTATTTCACTTTAATTCTAATGGCAAGGGTGGGACAGACAAATCACATTCTGTAATCTATTTTAATCCTTTTCTCTTTTCCCAGCCAAGCGAAAAAGAAATTTTCGAGTTTGTTAAGAGCCAGTGGCTACTCAGTGATTTGCGAGAAATTAATAGTCAAAATGGCAGCTTGCCCGGGAACATTTTGCTCCAAAAATCAACCACGCTGTCCGGCAACTTTATTCTTCAGGCACAGTATTTTCAAAACCATTCTTAACGATTTCACAGATATTGGCTTAACGGTGAACATCCATTAAACCAATCGTTGAAAGAATGTTAATCAATTAAGTTGTTTAGGTGGAACAGATATACAATATAGCAGTGTCAAAGTACAAACAGCTTGATCAAATAAGAAGTAAAAATTCTTCTATAATTGAAAATGACGACGAGAAAGTAGAAATTTCTGATAGGACCAACAAACGGATGATGCAACTGAAATTAACGGATGGTTTACATGATTTAATAGGAATCGAGTATAAACATATAGCACGTCTTAACGTAGGTTTATTCCTTAATTTATTACAGTAAAATCAACCAACATAAATTAAAGATTCTGAAGCTTGATATGTTAGATAATTGATTGAAAAATACGTAAGAAGTTGATTCTAACATAAATACTTTTTGCAAGGATATGTTTTTGCCAGGATATAAAATAATGATAATAGGGCCTGTAAAATGCCGCAAAGGTGTTTTATTACTGGAAGCAGGGAAAATAAAAGGGATTGGCGGTGAAGTTGACAGTTTATTAATCCCAAATGCTCTGGAAAATATTCTTGCTAGAGCTTTGTAAGTTTCATTATTACTACTAATGGTAAAAGTAATTGAAGATTATTTAGTGATTTCATATGTGAATGTCATTTTTGCAAAAAGAAATCAAAAAGAAAATAGTGACCCATATTACGACTACCCACAACGTAAAACAGACGAAAAAGTTGAAGAAAGTTTGTAAGTTTCATTATTACTACTAATGGAAAAAATAATTAAAGATTATTTAGTGATATCATGTGTGAATATAATTTTTGCAAAAAGAAATCAAAAAGAAAATAATGATCCACATTACGATCATCCACAACATAAAATGGACAACAAAGTTGAAGAAATCGTGGAGGACGACTTTTTCGAAAGTGATTTTGAATTTAATTTGGAAGAGGTTTCGCAAATCGAAGGTTGGTCATGTAAGGAACAAAAAACTGAAAAACCGAGTGCAAGTTTACAAGAAAAAAACAAAAGTCAACATTCCAATGTGCAACTAGAAATACAAAATTTAAAGATTAATGCAACTTATCAAAAGGAATTTAAAATGACCAATCCGAATTTGAAAGAAGAAAATCAAAATTCAAAATTCGAAGACCCGATTTTAGAAAAGGATAATAGTTTATTTAACATGGTTAGTATTTTCCGTGTAAAACAATTTAGTCACTATCCTTTATTCAATCAATCTCAAACATTTAATAAATTGGAATTCTTGCAATTGAAATAAATAACGCAGTAAGAAAACACATCTATAGGTGGATGAAACCGGATTTGTTGAAAAAACTTCGATGAAAAAGGGGTTACGGGCTTTCCCAGTAGAAGACAATCTTTCCAACGAGATAATCATAGTAAGTGACGATGAAGCAGAGGAAAGAAATTTAAAAGTAAAAAAATTACAACCAAATATTTCGAAAAGTATCGATCTAGCAGCGGAAAGCAACTTAAGAGTAAACAAATCAGAACATATTATTTCGAAAAAGAACTTCAATTTCTTTTCTGCTGGCACGTCGAATAGAAGAATAGTTTCAGAAAATGTTGAAGCTTCTGTGCCCGAGATTGGAGGCAAAAGATTATCGGTGAGCCCATGTTGTTACAATTTTGTTTATAACAATATAATTGTCATAAAACCCGGTGAGAAGCAGATATAATTAAATGTTAATCAAAACCGTTATTGCCAGGTTCCAAGTTCACCGCGCGAAACGACAGTCGCCAAGAAATTGCGAGTCGAAAATAATGACGAACCAATAAAAATAAATAAACTTATTACCGAATTTATCCATCTGGAGAGACCTGAAATTAATTGCAAAACAATCCGTGGCAAAATAGAAGTGCTTGGAAAATTATCGAAAGATAAAATGAATTGGACTTTGGAGGCTACAGTTTACGATGACAGTGGAAACCTAGAGATTAGCTTTTCAAATCACGTGAGAATTCTATGTTTCTACAACTTTGTGTTATGTAATTAGCACTGAAATTAAATAATAAGTGGTCGTCATAAATCTTACATTAAAAATTGATTTTCTTTTTTTAGGTTTTGGAAGATTTTCTGAATCTCACTGTTGAAGAATTTTTACGGAAAAAGAAATTGAAGAAAACCAACCCGGACATTGAACAGGAGCTACGAGTAGTACGTTAAAAAATTCTTATGTAGACGAAAACTTTATTGGTATAACACAAAAAATTATTTTGTCGATGACACTGAAATCTTTTTTTCAGGGTTTTCGCAATGCAGAACAGAAATTGAAGCATCTCGATGCTCTGTTTCAACTCCAGATTTTAAAAAATGAAAAGCCAAAAGTGATAAAAATTATTAATTATACCGAGTAACAAAATAAATAAACGACATTGTTTTAACAGAAAGGCACTTGTAAGTATAGAACACCCAAGTTTCAGTGTATAAGTATATTTCATTACTTCTTAGGTATGTAACCGTAAATTGATCCTATTGTATAACTGTAAGAACAGTATAATAATATTTCAATATCCATTAACTTTAATCATGATACCTGTAATGATCCCTTGTTAAGGGCGTTGGATATCCCCCCGTTTTGGAAGGGTTTACGCCGTCGAATGCACAGGCCACAATTGTTGACCGATTTTGATGAACAATAGCTCGTTTGAAAGATAAAGGATGATCCATGCGTTGTCGAGAAGCCGAATTTTGATAAAACCTTTTTTTTATCAACAAATAGTGATTCAAAAAATTGCTAAAGTTCAAGACAATTTTACGCATGGAAAGAAATTTTTTATCAAAATTCGGCTTCTCAACAACGCATGGATTATCCTTTATCTTTCAAACGAGCTATTGTTCATGAAAATCGGTCGAGAATTACGACCTGTGCATCCGACAAGCTAATGCGTGTTTTCGCCCATTTTCGTGAAAAATCCTGAAAAATATTTTTCGTCCACTAGCGACCCCAATTTCAGCGGCAGAAGAGCCGAAACTCCTTCCCCCACTACGAACCTAACGCACAAGCATGGGCTGGTGTGCGTGTAATTTGGCTAGGCGTGCGGTCACTGTATAGGTGTTTACCGTTGCAGCGGAAAATCACACCGACGGCACACAACTCTGATCCATTCTAAACTCATGCGAATAAGCCAACTCGAGCCGCTCGGGCCTTTTTGACTTTCCGTCCCGTCTCCACCACGCAATGCATCGTAAGGGTATAACGCTCTGCGTTTCCCATAGAATGCTTCTTGACCAATTTCGATGATCAAGGACTCATTTGAAAGATAAAACATGAAGGAATGCGCATGATATTTTAGAATTTTGGAAAAATGTAATCTTCGTGGAGAAAAGAGCGTTAAAAAGTTTAAAAACATTTTCCGGAACAGAAAAAAGCCATTTACAGAAATTCTGAACGATAACGATTGTATATTCATCTTTTATCTATCAAAAGAGCCATTAACTATCCAAATCGGATATCTAACACGGTTTGGAGAATTTATAACGTAAATTCAGCGGCGCGCCGCCGTGAAGTCACAGCGAGGGGTAATTATATCTGGTTCGCAGATATAATCCACGGTCAGATTGATCGTCAAATAAACATTCAATTTTTATTCTGTCAATCTTTCCTATTACGGGAAAAAAAATGAAACCAAAATTTTTTTAAGAAAGTTAGACATACATACATAAGTTCTCACGAAACACGTGAATAATTAAAGAATAATACTGTTACAATAATATTGTAACAATATGTGAAACAAGTACGTCCCAGATTTCACGTTACTCTTGTGTTTGTCATTGTTGAGAAGTCTAAAATCCTAGGTTTTCCCAACGTAGTGACAAAATCCCGGTGACTTACATTCAGATAAAAGGGGTAATCGAACAGGTATACGTTACTTTACGCCGTAACAATGTCATATCGTGCATTCAATGACCGTAGCATTCTATAACCGAGAAAGGTAGCACGTACATTTCGTACATTTCGGCAGGCCTCACTTATACCTGCTTATACCGGGGACCGCTAGACGTTGGACGAACCCCGATTTTCGCCACATAAAAGACCTTCTCTCTTCCTCCCTCGCTCCGTCGCGGTCACTCCTTCTCGTGCAGTGAAAATTCAAAGAACTCCAACGTCTAGCCGTGCCTAGCCGTTGCGGGTATAAACAAGGCCTACCGAAATCCACAGGGTCCCGGCACTTCTCAAGGGGCCTTGAACAAGTGCGAAGGAAAACACACCGACGGGTGTATTTCGCGCTAGTTCTGACTTTGGATTTCAAAAATAGCGACCTCCACTTGGTGAAATCTGGGCAGTTTTTGACAATTCGGAAAATGTCACCAACTTGCAAAGAGCTACTATCGCTTTATTCGATACCTCTTTGATTCTAATTTGTTCTATTATGTCAGAGTTCTTGAGTTTCGTATGCAATGCAATGACAGTTGATCCATATACATACCTACCATTATATTATATGGATTCACATTTTTACGTGATTTTTCAGTCATGGTCAAATTGTACAAATTATACCATTTTGATACTAGTTATCGAATTGTAATCCTATATTGTTAGTCACAACAGAAATGATTACCAAAATCAAAACGGTGCTTATTCGTAACTGAAATGGATCAGAGAATGACAGCTGGTAACACGTGTTTCATTGACATGAAATGCACCGGAGTAGCGAATGGTTTCTGTAGGTGTGCGTGCGTATCTGACTCTGTCGGTGGGCCCGAGCGGGACGTAAGGGGTACAGCGGGCCGGGGGGACTTCGACGCGTAAGAGCAAAGTGGGGACACTACTCCCCTCAAGCGCCTGTAGTTCGCATATTGTCCGCCACCCGTCGCTGAAGTCACGCACGGGTTTTGCTCAGGGTATCCAACGCCCTTAATGCACAGAATAATATTCCGAATTTATACAAGAAGTCATTGATCAATTAGTGCCCGCGAGAACGGTAGGGGGCATTGCTGTATCAAAACTAGAAGGTATCTTACGATAAAAGGCATGACCAGGCATGACTGATATACATGGTTATCAATGGTCGTGTATGGCAATGACAATAACAATGCGCGTAACATAAACATCATATTACTCCTTAAGGTTTGTATTTTTGTATACTCTTATCATTAATATAATAATTGCATATACACGAAAAAAGTGGTGTTTTCGATTTAACGAACATAGTGAAGAAAAAATGCAAACCCAACTGCATATCATAAACATTGTTTTACTTAAGTTATTTCTGCAATTTTGATCTCCAGTCCTTCCTTCCTCGTCCTTGGTTATACTTGTTACCTTCAAAACCGCATTACAGTTTAAAACAACTAATTTTATTGTATTTGTAATAATGGAATGCTTTATCTACGAGGTTATAAGTTGTACAACTGTAGTATTCTTCCAGTACAAGTACCATATGAAAAATGGTTTGCGAAAGCTGTGAGAAAAAGCTTGGCAGAGTAATAACTCCGGATCCGTGGAAATCTGGTGCACGAAACACCGTGGAAAGCGGTGGACGCAAAGTTGGAGAGAACAAGGCCTTATCTTCTGGCAAAGCCAGATTCAATCCTTATACTGGAAAATTTGAGATCTGTAGGATTTGTAGACAAAAGGTGCATCAAGTTGGATCGCATTACTGTCAATCATGCGCGTATAAGAAGGCCATTTGTTCTATGTGTGGAAAGAAGTTGATGAGTACAAAAAATTACAAACAGAGTGCAACGTAGAGTTTACTAATTTGAGTTATTATCGATATTTAAATGGTAATTATAAAATTCATTGTAATTATAACTAAATAAAATTCATCACAATTTTTGGAATTAATATTGACTTTGCAGGCATATGGAAATGTTTCATTTAAATCTGCATATAGTAAGCACACTGAGGCTACATCATGCCCAAAAATAGCAGATTTCTAAGGTGAAGAACTATCTTTTGGAAGACAAACAATTTTTGATGTTTTTTTTAATATTCCTCTCTGTACGCTATCTTTGAAACGAAGTTCCAACAGAAGTTTCACAATTAAAAAAAAATTATGTGTTTGACAATCTGCCATTTTCAACTTCGGCATAGAATTTGGGAATGCACTGTCCGTGTACTATCCCTCTGTGTTTACAAATAACAGTGGCAAACGACTTTTGTATTAGGTGACAAATTAAGGGATTGCGGAAGAGTAAACATGCTAAGTATAAATAAATATGACACCAAATATACCTTGCAAATACGTTATAATTACATTATACCCAAATCGAATCATAAGAGGGATGCATCGTAGAGTGGTTGTTGCAATCACCTGTTTGCCAAAATAATGTGACTACGGTGAAAAGTGTGGAATGTGTTTCAAGTATAAATAGTGCAAAAAGTGTAAAGCAAGCGAGTAGAGAAAGCAGAATCCAACGAGCAGAGGAATCATTCGTCATCTCTTGTAAGTAAACTAATTATTTTCATACATATTATCGGTTACTTGTATATAGTCGTACGCACTTCTGCAAAGATAGCTACTGGATGGAAATCGAAAGAACGCCAGGGAAGACTGAGATAGGCGGCGGCGGCGGAGCCTGATCGGTGTTGCGACAATACGGCACAGAGAATCTCAGTTCCTAAATTAACGCCATATCGGTGTAGAACCGCGAAAACGGCCTTCTAGATTCTGCGTCAGTTTCCGTTCTTTCGGCAGCCGTGCTGTAAAGTGCAGTGCGTGAAAAGAGACAAATACCCCCCCCAATTTTAATCGCCTATTTCTCTAAATGAAATACTAGCAAATGTTTGCACTTGAAAAATATTTTCTTGAATTCAACATGCTGGCATTTGTCATGTTCATCGTACAATTTTGGAATATCCTGCATATATGCATATGCAAATGTATACGTAATGAGGGAGGAGGGTCTAGGCTGTACACACACTCCACACTTATCGATAAACGTATGCAATACTTACGCACACGAAAAACGGAAGCCGACAGATTTATGAATGAACAGCCAAGGAGCGCAGCTCGATACAGTACTGTCTTTTTCTCTCTCACTCGTCCTCTCCCTTTCTTCCATGGAAGGTGAGCGAGAGACACATAATAATCGATAAAACCTGTGCTCCCCACCACGTACACCGATAGGGAGAGAGAGAGAGAGAGAGACATTCCATTCAGTAACGGAGGCAACCATAGGTATATATGTTGATATTCATTTATACTACAGATTAGACCTATGGATGGTGTAGTACGGCCTGGAATCGTATCGGTGCGCGTGTATGCGCGCGCGTGGGTGTATTCGCTATCGATTGCGTGGGTGGCTGTTACCCCACTCTACGATCATTGAGAGCCGCAGTGTTCTGAGAGTGAGAGGGGTAGAAAGAGCAGGAGGGCGGAATGGAGGGTAGAGAGGAAGAGAGCGCGCGCGAAGGAGACTTGTTGCGCAGGCGGGAAGAGTATAAGGGTATGCTCGATTGACAGATAGAGAGAAACATTGGTAGTGGTTCGGTAATACGTGCACACATGTACAAGGTGTTCCCTTTAAGACGAACCGTTCCTTCGGTATTGCGTTTCAACATTTTGCTAAACTGTACTTCAAGTAAAAGAAACACCTCGAACGAATTGAATTCAATTTATGTACGCAAGCATTTTTAAGGAAATACGAGGGGCAACTGTGATTTTACGAGTAGGATCTAGTGTTTCAAAAGTCACTCTTGATCTGAAAATTATCTTGGAGACGTCCAAATATAAAAATTAGATGATGTTCACTCGATACGCCTCGCGGAATAGTGTTACATGAATGACAAACACTTTTTCGTAGTCTTCAAATACCAAGATAATTGAGCTATTCTTCCTAAGTAGCCACCCTATATTGTCGTGTGTGTGCACGCGTATGTGTATTTGTGTGCGCGCGCGTGCATCGGTACCCTGTGTGTATGCACACATACAGGGATAGTGAAGCTGCGCTAAAGAAAGGGTCGGTGGAGGGTGGATAAGAGAATTAGGGGTAAAGGCAGGCGCACAACCGCAGACGAATCAGTTGCTCCCCGGCGTTTGAAGAAGGTGGTTCGTCAGGTTAGTGAACGTGCCATAGCTCACTTCATTCACCAAATTTATGTATGTTCATATACAGGATATTCATTAAAAAAATAGGCGGTACTTTAAAATGAATTCCCATCATGAAAAAATGGTAAATGTCGCAAATCGTATTTCGTTACGGTATCTTTTTTGCGCGCAACCCTTTTTCAACGTTGTCACAATTAGAAAATACATCTGCAATGTAACAAGTAAGGAACCAACAAATGTGCATAAAAATTGGCGGTCACTTTGGGCACCAGATTGAAACTTTTCGCGGTCTCTTTTCTAGACATCAAAGTCAGCATGCTTTAATCGCGATGACATTACAAAAACTACTGTAACTCAGAATTTAAGTCTCGGCGTAATCGGTTTTACACGACTTTTTTACTTACTTCATATTTGTGACAAAAAACCCAATCCTCAAAGTAACACTCACTTTTTGCTGGACGTCCTGTGTATACAGAACGGACTAACGTCGGTAGTACATACAATCGCGAAAGCGGTGATTCTTCATGAAAAAGTAAGTTAATAGGATCGAAGAAAATTCGAAAATTGTTATATTAATAAAAGTCAGTCACGTACGTTCGGGTGATACAAACTGTTGCCAAAGTATCTCGAGGCTTCAATTCTTCGCATGCCTATATTATCTTTTAGTTTGAATCATTTGTATGCACGAGTATTCCAAAAAATCGAGTATAAAGAGGGCACACAACTTAGTGCGGTTGCGTGTCCAGTCGAGTCGTTTGTAATAATTTTTGCAACGTCATGTATCTCGTTACACCCAATCAGAAAAGGCCGGCAAAAACATAAGTTCCATTATTTACTAAATGTCCCCTTTTAAATTTTACTCTGGTATATTACATTTATAACCAGGTCAAAGGTAATCACCAATCGTTGAAATAAATCCCAGTTGGTTTCTCATTAATTTATCATACGGATATAGTTCCGCCGATGGTTTCTAATACCTATTTTTCTCTTCGGAAATCCCGTCTGTAAGCTGGCCTGTTAAGAGAAAAGCACCCCTCGTTGCGCTTGATCTTTAAATTATAATCTTGTCGGCTATTGGTAGCACGTAAAACTATATAGCAATGGTGGCCAAATTGTAGCTCGCGAGCCAAATGTGGCTCTTCTAGACATTTCATGTGGGTGTTAGGGAGGGCTGAGAAGAAGTAAGAGAACACGTAATAGCGACAGGTCAAATTTCAATCGGTATTACAACATTGAATTATCTATTGGAAAAAATGGAGTATAATGCTCTTGTCGTTATCATGTGCCCTGTTTCCCCTATACACTACCTGTAGGTATATGTGTGATAACATATGTATCTTAATTATAAGTACGAAATAGTAATTAAATAATGAATTAATAACACTCGTGTGTATTAATTACACAGAACACCGATCAAGTAGAAGATGTGGCTCTGTAATATTTCTGATAGACGAAATATGGCACCTGTCACAAGGTTTGCCCGCCACTGCTATATAGATAACACTGAACATGGTGTTGAACCGGTTCCGTACAAAAAAGTTCAAAATCTGAATAATATATTTGAAAACTAGAAAAAAAAAGGAAAAACTGTAAGCCCAATGAACAAGGTGATCGTAACAGTACCCTTCAAATTCCTGCCGTGAGAATCAATTGTAATGCTTTAATTAGTGCCCTTTTCACGACTCGGAAGAATCTGTTATGAACCATTATTACATTGCAGTAAAAAGTGTAACATTCGATTCAAACAATTTAGCTGACATTTATCATTTGTGCAATTACTGCACTACCCCTACCAGAATGAGACTGCCCATCCTGAGCGCGGTCCTCCTAGCGGCCTACACAACAGCTCATTACACTAAACGAACGGAGAATGTCGAACCAACCTGCGAGGAACTAAGAGCAATGTGGCGATACACCAAACGCCAAAGCAGAGCAGCTAATAGTAACACTGCATATACTAGAGACCCATTTTACGAGGACCCCTTCGAGTATGGCGCATACCAAATATGGAGGGGATTTCACGAAACACCGAACATGGGGGTAGGATTCCGAGGTGAGGAATTCTTTTTTTATATGTCGTATATACGTGCGAAATAATGCATTATAGTATGATATACAGTGGCGGACTAACAGTGGATATTAGTAAATCTCACTGACAGTCTTTGTGGGTTGATAGTACTTATATAAAAGCAATACGAACATTGATTGCATTTATTTTCGAGAAAATCAATCATTCTTGACTTAGAAAGCATTATACTGTTAGTTTCTTAGTTTCACTTTTATTTGTTATTTCTATTTTTATTATGCGGTCTAAAGGTAATTCCCACTTAGATAAAGATAATGTGAACATAACGGAATTGGAGTTCTAATATGTCTTCTCTTACTCATTATTATAGGATCCTTCCAAGAATTATTTTTTTATAAACTTATACGTTTTAACGTAATGGATAAAAAAAAAACTTCATGCAGTAGGATTCGAATCGTCGACCGTAAACTGAAAAATCGCGGTAGACTACCATTCAGCCGTTGCGATGAACCGCTACTTCAACATGTTGGCTACATTTTGGGTACGTATAGGCCATGATAAGTTTAAATACTCAATTTCTCGATAACCGGATAGCGTTATACCGAGGCGAAAACATTTTCCGAAATAGCCAATATTTTTGGCAAAATTGGAAGTGCTTGCAAACTGGCATGTACAAGTTAAACAAAACAGCTGGATCCTCTAAGAATGGATCAAGGAACGGTACCGAAACGTTTGCAAAGTATGACAGAGATGGACAGATATGTCCGCAAATGAACAGAGAAGTTCACCTAAAGGTACAGGAAATAAAACTGAAACTTGCGTACGCAACAAAACGGAATTTGATGTCAGGAGGAGCTTAATATTGCCAGAACCAACGCAAGTCGACTCTATTAATATGGAGTCGAAACAGAAGTGGCTTGGAAGAGGCTATGGTGAATTAAAAAATATCATAAACTGTGAAATCTATGTTACACAAGCACCGAATATTATTTTCTAACGAATTGGGAATTTATCTAGTGCCGTCCAATGGGATCCGATATGCGAAATAGTTAAAATGGTTTTAATGCGCGTTTTGTTTTCGTTAAATGACAATTTTGAACTTTTGTCCGCTACTGTATTCATATAAAAAGATAGAGATCACCTAGCACCGTTAATTCAATCAAACACTTTGTACAGCGCACCGCCGCTCCGCCGGTGGCGCCCCTATTTATGGTCGCATGGTCCATAAGGCACCCCTCAGGGGTCGGCTGCGAAACGGCATGCGCCACCGTTTGCGAGCTTCCGACGATGTAACTCGCTCGTATGGGACGATCAATCGGTTTCCCCCTTCCCTACGACGAAAGGTTCCAAGCTTTAGGACCGGCGGTGGTGGAGGGACCGTAGGACTGACCCCGCAAGCTGGGAGCTTTCAACATTTGAAGGATATCATTCATGCAGAACGGGCCAGGGAGATTAAGGTTTGTAATTTCATCTACTATTTCGGTTTAGCAACTCTACGGAAAACATGCAGATGAGCTGTTAATATTATATCATAACTCTATCATATTAACTCACTATACTACCTGACAGGGGCTACAATTAGCCGACCATCGCCGACAAACGCCACTCATCACAGCTGAACACTATCCAAATGTTCAACAACCCCGCAGGCAACATCTGAGTCCCCATCCGCCCATAACCGACAATCTTGGCCACGACCGATATATGCCGGGCGTGCCAAATATTGGTCAGGCTTGGTTGGTAAGTATTTATATATACACTGACATATCAAATTCTATATCGCTGTATACATTTTTCCAGAGGAACGTGCCGCATACGCAGGACTACATATCGCGTTAATCGTAAACATGCAACTTAAGCCATGGATTAAATGCATATGACGGATTATACATATATCATGTATATCAGACTTGATCAAGTTTATCGAACACACGGTTCCCTTACCCATTCTGCAGTCTGAGTTATGTAATAATGAGAAGAAATCGATCGGGGCTCAAAAATATAGTGGTTGTTGCAAGCGTCTACACGTTGAGCTTTAGCGCCTCTCCTGCTTTATTACTTTACTATTTCGCTCGACACGGCGGCAAACAGATGGATACTTCTTTCTCGCGAGTAAAAACTTGAACAGGTCTGATGTATGTACCGTATGTCTGGTTTAAGTGTATACAAGTAATTATTTCAAGGCTATCGAAGATACTAAAATTTTTAGGTTTTGCCGTGATACAATTTTTTTTTATAGAATATTTTTGGTATATTTTCAGTTCATCATTTTGTAGTAGAAATCTAAACGAGTTTTAACTCGCGACAACAAGATCAATTTTAATAAGTTATTTCCAAGATATTATCATATACACATGCATTATTACCTATCGCCTTTAACCCTTTCGTTATGAGCGCTGATTGTAGCCGGCATCCATGATATGAGTCGCAGGGACGGATGGCGGCTATGCCGGCGGTACCGCAAACTGATATAAACTGTAACCCGCCCGGTAGAGGCTACTGATGGCAAGGCACCGCCGTAGCAAAAGGGTTAAATATTTTGTCTTTGATATCCGCAAAATAATTGGGTGTCTACATCGGAATCGGGCATACTGTCTTTTGTTATATCCAGGGTGTTCCTTAAATGTCCTTCAAATGTGCACATCTGAAAAAGCGATCAAAGTGGCCGTTTTGAGCAATGCTTCAAGGCAAGCTATGTCATCTCATGGGTTGTCCTGTAGTCGTTGTGTAATTGGGCCAACCTAAACGCTTCCTCTGGTGTTCAGATGACAATAAATTGCAGATGTGTTCAAGTGATAATAAGTCCCTTCAAACATTTTCCTGATGTGCTGATTTTATGGACTTTAACTGGGATGAGAAGCATTTTCGGACCTGCATTTATATGACCTTTTTTTATTCTTAGAGCTACGAAATCAGGTCCTTAATGTTCGGATAGACATTTTAGGAACACCTTGTATGTATATATATACAATGTGGTTCGGTTAAGAAGAACTACTAAATTATCTCCGTATTTCAATATTTCGCTAACAAGTGTTTCAGACCAAGATATCATTATTTAAGGGGACCGTGAAGCGTGCTGAATGTACTTATTTTAAAAGAAATTTTTTTAACGACATTCAAAGTTAAGAATAGTTTTTTTAATTGCGTCTTTGTACTTAAAAAAATTACGTTCAGCTCATTGAATAGCCCCCTTAGAATAAGACTGTTTTGATCTGAGCCACTTTTCAGTAGTCTTAAAATATCGCGACAATGAGATCGTTCCTCTTAAATACACCATACTATACATAAACATATAATATATCGAAACAAATTTTCGGTTCGCCGCCGCAATATTTTCCGAAATTGCTTTTACTCTACTTAGCTGGTATAATTCGTGATTATAACCACCAGAAATGAACATACCGGGTGTCTATAAAATATGTAACACCCCTGAATATCGTTTTTTCCTATTATGTATATCTAATCATGGTTTTCGAGAATCTTAAAATGATTCGACGTCTTGAGGGCATAGACGCAACTAGGCCTGTAAAACGTGGGGTGCTAAAATTGTAAATGCCTCACAGAGCCGTAGGCGTCTCGCCCCCCACCCCCTACCACTACAACTGGATGAGCTTACAAGTTTCAAACCTACAATAATCAATCAAAAAATCAAAAACATAAAATTGATAGTATTTCACTATACTTATAATAGTTATGACCTAAAGAAACAAGGGTTGCTAAATTTGAACTCGGGAATGCTAACCCTTTTGCACCCTCTAGTTGCGTCAATGCTTGGGGGTAAGAGATAAACCAGATATGTTAGATGAATGGGGTTTTGAAACTCATTTTCAAGGTATCGTTGATAGAAGGAAGATCCATTTCGATACCTATAATAGGAAAACAGTTTTGTTACAGTGGTACTTACTATAATGGACACCCTATATATATATACACGCTATATATATATATATATATATATATATATATATATATAACAGCTTGAAATCTGACAATAATCTAGAAAGACTAATATTTTAATATTAAGTTAAAAGTATAATTGTTTATATATAATGAAACACATAAACGTGAGACAATAACTAATTTGTAAGAGCTCGGGAATATTTTCGAATATTATTAATACATGTATAAATATATATGAAGGTATGTATGTATATGTAGATACGAACAACAATTATACATACTCGTATCACGGTATATATACGCGCACACACAATATACATGGATGTGTAAAGCGATTCCTAGTTCAATAATATTTAAAAAGAAAAACAAAAAATGATTAAGGATTCCAAATGACAATACAAGCAGACAATAAATAATCAATTAACTTGTTATTCGTTAATTAAGAGTAGATACAAATTATCATATCATAAGCTATATGTATTTATTATTTATTTTTAAATTAGATTTCGGGTTATATCTGTTATAAACACGTTAGTGCACTAGTGTTAGTGTATGCAAGTTCACAGTTATCATTCCCATAGTGTTAGGTAAACTCAACAGTTCTCAAGTATTTTTCGCAGTTACGCAAATCTATATTTTAAAAGATACGCATTTTATTCTATTGCGAAAGAAATTTATGATTTTGGCTCAAAGGTATTTCTAAAGCAAGTTCATATCACGTGGTTATATAATATCTATCAACCCTGCGAACAACTTTTAAACTTTTACTAAGTTTCTGAATCAGCCGTTCATTTTGCTGACTTTTTGCAAACGTCTCTCTAAATGGTACGAGTGGTTTTTATATTCATAATTGCATTACACTAGTTTCTCATCTCTTTGGGACCTTGTGGTTTGATTGATAAGAATAAAGTAAAAATGTGTCATGCAGAAACAGGAATGATTGATATTGACAGAAGGATAGTGGGAGATGCTTATGTCGCCGTGTCGGAAAAACACAGGCTAAAGTCTAAAGTATTCTTTCAAATACTTGATTGCTCTCTGGGCTATGCAACATTAATTGATATTCAGTGTTTAATGTGATTGACAATAATTGATTGATTAATTAATTTACATGATTATGTATGCGCGTGCGCGCGCGTGTGTGGTTACGTATTGTACATTAATTATTCGAAATAAAGAGAATTATATATATCAAGATTAATTGGCGTTATTTGTATAAGCCTCTCACCGTCACTCAACCGAACCCACGACATTGGAAGAGATATTGATACTGAATGTTAAATTAGTATTGAATTTTATTCTGTCTTCACATTATGTATTTATGTACATTGTACACTAACTACTGGTGTAAGAATATTTACTAACAATTATATTTTATTCTTTATTTATAAAATCCCTTTTCCGTTCTATCAATATAACATTATGCTACGTAATGGTAATAAAACAGATTATTATTTACATTAATATTATGTGTATATATATATTTATAATATTCACTGTAGCATTTATAATTACCGTATGATTATTAACGCAATATACAGTATGTTTCGTTCAAGTGCTTACTAACAATAAGATCGTCGTGTACATGCTTATCCCAGGCATACTGTATATGTATATTTGTATATATCCCAGTAGAAGTACACGCAATGTATTATATGTAATTACTGTACTTGGACTGATTTATATACGTATACCATTTGCAATTTAAACGCATATAATCAAAGGCGATCGTTTGACATATTCTGATTCGGTGGCTTCAACAGATCATGATACTGTAATAACGCTTCGCGCAGAGATCGTGAGACTTGGCTTGACGAGACTGTCGCGATTGTGCATTCGACTAGACACGGGTAGAGGGCTATCAGTTGCTCCCACACTGACCTTTCCACTAGAACAATTAATTATATTATTCAACGTAATAAGTTCAAATTTCAGATATGAAGGAAAACCTTGTCGTGGTCAATTTTGTAGATATTGCAAATAACTTTTTGATATCTTATAAATGCAATTTGAAACATCCTGTATTCGTATGGTGTAATTACCTCTGTTACTGGGTGCTTTTTTTAGGGACACAACGAGAGTAGCGACAGCTTTCAACACAAACGATATCTCCGATAATCTGTACCTAGAAAAAGTTTTTGTAATAAGTACTTATAAATATACACTGGCCCAACATCAATATCAGTGCCAATTACACTTTAGAATCATAATCATCAGACGTGTTAACATGTACCAGAAATCAAACGGAAGTCATTACCTAGGCAAAGGACACTTTCCGCTTCTCCTCTCATTCTCTATATATCTCCTCAAAACTTCTTGGAACCTATGCAACAGCGCCGTCACCGCTAATCGACCCGCGACTCCCCCTTCGTCCTTTCCATCTATACAATCACTTCTGTCACGCCTCTTGTCATCTATGTTGTCACTCCTATCATGAATCTTATCATCTATATCTTCATGCCCCTTCTCACGTCTATTATTTATATTATTACTTCTATCGTGCGACTTGTTACACGTACCAGCCGTATCATCACGCTTATTGCGCGTATTACTATGGATATTATCTATACTATTGCTCCTATCATGAGTTTTATCATATGCATCATCTATACACTCAAGCTTCTCCCGTGTTTTATCAATACAATCAATCTTCTCTCCAGGGATTCCATCTAACAAACTGAACTGCAAGAGAGTCTCAAAGCAAGTTTTAGCGAACTCCTCTCTGAGCCGGCCGTCGGTTCCCTCAATCCCGCTGCTACCGGCCGATTGAATGGAGCCCTTGTTAAGCATCATAACGACTCTTAAAACGAATTGCTGCGGAACTCTTTGAGCGTGCGTTAATACTTGATCGCGCAGCAATTCCATCACCTGGCAATCCACAGCCTCATCGGCCAATATCTCTTCTCCTACGGCGCCTACCAACTCACTCTTAGCGAACAGGAACTCGTCGAGGGCATTGGCCAGTACGGGCCACATGCCCGTAAATTCTTTCGGATAGTTTCTAGCCAATGGCAGGCCTGTATGTAGGACACCTAACAGGCTGGTCACTGCTAGCTTCCACGTCGTAGAAGAAGGACAATTGTATTTCATCGACAGTGGCAATCTTAGAGTTTCTATAATATGTCGTAGGATCTCTCCTTTAATTATCGACCAGTCCGTAGCCGTCTTTTGGTAGAGCGACACGGTTAACGTTAGTACTTTCTCAGCGAAACTCACATGACTCAGCGTTATCCAATCGGATGGCGAGCGCGGTTGCGAGAGGGGTTTAGTAGGGAGAGGACCATAAGTGGGTGGAACGCAAGCAAGTCTGATAAAAGGAAGAATGTGAAGGAAGAGGGGCACCAGATAAGGGCGCAGGGTCGTCGGTGATTGTGCCTCCTGTCGATAGGGAACAATAGATAGTACGTTATATTTTTCTAGGTATATATAGAATGCAGAACATACACGTGGTCATATATACACACGTACCTTTTCAAGAATTTGCAAAGAATGCAGGACACCATCTTGCAACCCCGTGATTCCCACATCAGACACACTGGACACAACATAAGGAGTGGACTCCCCAGCAACGGGTACTGCCAGACTATTCTCCAAAACTTGGAACAGCCTTCTTAAATCCTCCTCCTGGAATTTAGATTTAACGCGATGGAAAACTGCGGGGAAGATTTGAAGAAGTGCAGTAAGAAACGCCTGGGTTGGTACATAGAGATCCGCGAGATCGATCGGTGGTCGTGTACTCTCTATGCCGATGTTAATCCAGACTTTCCATGCGACCAACCATAATCCATCATCATTCTGGGTGAGTGTTTCGTTTCCCTTTTGTAGATATAATACCTCTTGGAAGGACTTTAGCGCAGCCAATGATACTTCTGCGTTTTTGCTCAATGCGGAATTCTCAAGGAACTCGAGGAGAAGTGACCACGCTCTAGGATAATCACCCAACGAAATTAATAACTGGCGCTTCGTGTTGAACACTCGTCCCACGCCACTAAGAGTTAAGACTTGAGTTTCCGCCCATTGCTTTTGGGCAGTGTTGCGGGAATGATGAATGAGGATGTTGCCGGTAGTGTCAACTTTATCGTTGCTTGCTGCGCGTGAAAGACTGCGCACTCGGTCAAGGAGCGGAAAAAGAACTTGCCACAGCACTGCCTGCCATGTTACCTGGTAAGCGCGAGTAAATATGGATAAAGTGAAAAAATTGTTAGTATTACACGGCTTTCACATATACCAATAGTGTAATAACAAAGTACCTGCTGTAACAAACTGCCATGAGCCGAGATTGTGGAAAATAATGTTTGACTCGCAGATTTCCTAACGGCTGGGCGACAGTCCACGCACAACTCTCCTAACCGTCCGTAGAGGCACATCCACAGTCTATCAAAGGCACCGATGCTAGTAGTTCCTGGAAACTCTGGAATACATGCACAGTCAGATTCCATCGCAGCGCGTAGCCGTTCCTGGTTTTGATAGAAGTAATCGCTAATGTTCCACATCAGTCCCACCGCCGTAAGAGAAATGTTAAGTTCTCTCGTCTGCGATCCGAATTTCGCAGCTGTGTCCACGCACAGTGGTAAACACCGCCACGGCATAATCGGTAAAAAGTCGGTGACCACCAATTGCAAGCACTGAAAGGCTATTCTAATCAAATTCTCGCCATGATGATCATTCACAGCCCCTATTATTCCTAATACCACGGGCCATCCATAATACAGAGTCTCTCCTGTTCCATGTAAAATTTGCAGCACACATTCCAATTGTCTCTGCCTGACATCTGTGTGACACACACGAGATAGCTCTGACAGAGGACCTAGTAAGAGTGTTTGTAGTTTTTGGTTATCGCGCAGGGGCTGTGGATGGTACTTATGCTGCAGTGCCATTTTAACAAGATAGGTGATAGCCTCAACACCCCATTCGCGCATCCGTAAGTGGGGATGCTGGCAAACTTCCAACAGATGATTAGTCAGGGGACGCCAGAGGACTTCCACTCGGGGGAGATTCACCAACCCAGTCTCTAGGAGCTTCGCTACCGCAAAGAGAGATGGTTCCTGGAGAGGAAGTAAGAAATATCCAATAGTCTGATGTAATAGATATATAATAAATATACACTTACTCTATTAGAATAAGCTAATTCCATAGCCTCACGACTAAGCTTGCAGAGTGCGTCAATCAAATGATGCAGTGCCACATCGTCTAACTTTTGACTGCTCTCGAACAGCCTACTTAGCATTGCACTTAAAACTGGCAAATCAGCCATAACTGCGTTAGTTAAAACAGCATTAGGATCAGTAGGTGTCCTTCCAGCCTTCAATGAACCACCTGTTGAAGGTTTTAACCCCAGTATCCAAACCAGATGTTGTAGCGTGGTTAAAACCAAATGCCAAGCCGTACCAAGGATGCTACCGTGTTGGTGGGCAAGGGTCAGAAGAGCACGCATACATTGAAGGTTCTTTGCAGTTAGCATTACTGGGCCCTGTTGGGCACCTAGAAAGATATATGTACAATATACTAATATCAACTATTCACTCTTGTTCCACTTTTTTGCCTTACTTTCTTCAATACAGGCTCAAGGACTTATCATTAATGTACATATTTTGCAAAGTGTCGCCAACTTGGATTATCCATGTTTACTGTAATGATACTTGTACTCTATTCCTGATACCACCACGGTAAATGTAGAAAGGGAGAACTTACCAACTGGCAAAGAAGCAGTCGGCAACGGGGTCCCAACAGCCACTACCTGTTGCCTGTAATCCTCTCCTCCTATTGCACTGCTATAAGTCGTTCCCACCCCCTCCCTACCACCCCCCACTCCCTGTGGTGCATTGTACAATACATTCAAAGCATAATGCGGTGGTAAGGATGCTTTACATATGGCTGTTATAAATGCATCCCTTGGCGTTTGTAAATCCAGTTTCCCGCAAATCGCAGCGAAATTCTGGATAGCTTTGAGAACGTTTTCGGTCGCCGATTCGTCAGTACTAGCTTCGATTAATGGTGTTAGAGCAGCTAAAAGTCCGCACCAGCTCGAGTTTATTAGCTGGACGCTTAATCTCGGTTTCGACTGGCTAGCAGCGGCAGAAGAGTTTGCCGATTGACCGATGTTGGTACTGGAGTTACTTGTTTGCGTTGGCAGGGTAGTAGTTGCACTTGTCCTGACAATGCTAGTGGCGGAAAGGTTCGGTTGATGAATCGGGACCCCGGAGTTATTTGCTTGATTAATGCCAGTTGTAGAGTGGTCTGTTTCGCTAATCACGGTAATATTTGATTGATCGCTCTCCTGCTGTATTACATTCGTGCTTTTGTCTTCGTCCTTCTCTCCTGGTACTGCGTTATTTAGTTCTTGTTTTAATGAAGTGTTACTATCGGATAGATTATTATCTTCTTCCCCTTTTTTTCCTCTATTATCATCGTCATTTCTTACCGCGATATATCCATCCTTTTCTTTCCGCCCATCATTACTCTCACCATCTCTCTCATTGTTACACTTTATGGCACTATTGCCACCACTGAGTTCCCATTCAATAGCAATCGATATCGATCTAATGGTATCTAATAAACAAGCATACGATACGCTGATCCCATATCCAATGGGAATCACGGGTGGGTCGATTTTGTCGAGCATCTCCAGATAAATCGCTTTTGATTGGCCGGTAGTAAATGTTGTTACGACTGGTAACCATATGCCTCGCGAATAAAAACCTGGTTGAGGAGAGACCCCAGGGCCAATGGGCATCGAAGTGAAGACCGGGGCACCGCTCACTACTTGGGTGGCTCCACTTGCTGCGCTTGCTAAAACGAAAGGATTATATCACTGATACTACACAATGGATAGATTTGTTACTCAGAACCAGATCAAAGTTACCTTGCCCCATAATCTGTGGATTAACAAAGAGACTGTGAACATATGCGCCTAGACTATTGACGATATCCTGGAAGATGTTCGTCGCATGCGGTTTCAGGTCGTAAGAATTGCAAAAATTGATCAACAGATCAGGTTGGACGGTCATTTTGTGTAGGACCTCTAGGGCTAGAGCCCTCTGCCAGGTGGGCTTGTCGGGGTCAAGGAACTTTACTATTAGGGAGAGAAAGATCTCGCATTCGGTTACCTAAAAACAGAAGTTTGATGACGTATATATATAAATATATACATATAATATCAATGACCTACTAGAAATACAGAATACGTACCAACACAGAGTGATACTTCTGTATAAGAATCGAAACAACTCTTAGGAGTCTCATGCTTATTGGAAAGTATGGCTTATCCAATGGTGTGGCTTGCTGAAGCGATGCAGGAACACAGTTTCGATATTTGATGTTTGGCGAGAAGAGCTTTATCACCAGAGCGCAGACACGCTCTTTAAGCAAGAAACTGAACTCCGAATGCTGCAAAACACTTGCGTATACTTCTATTTTTATTGAATTACTTCCAATATTACACGTAACAGTTTTAATCAGGCTTAACAGAGATTTAAATCAAGCTTGATTCATTATTATACCATGAATGCATGAATAGTTTACATACTAAATTTTAAAAACATAAATATTCTGACACAAACAAGAATTAAAAAGCACGTTCGTAACCACTTCAGTATTCTGAAAGTATGAAGTTCACAACCGGTCTACATTGCGTTAGTTGCTGTTCTTAACTAGTTGACATCTGTTTTACATCAAATTGATCAATATTGATGCCTGTAGCCCATCTCAAGGCAAAGCATTCTAACCCAAAGAAATGTCTAAAAAGCAAACATTACCTTACATCAGGCCTGTCCAAGTTCGGGCCCATGGGCTCGATCCTACCCTCTCTCCATCACCTAGGCCGAGTGAAACTGAAACACACAGAGTAGGATAGATGCTGAAGCTCCAATCGTACCCGAACTTGCACTGCGTGAGCGGATGTGGAGAGGGTAAGGGGCCCCTCACCAGGGGCTGGAACTTGGACAGGCCTGCTTTAAATGCCAAAATACATATACACTCATTCCACTCATGTTGAACACCTATGACTGTAGCCTGTCTCACACAGCTTGGGAAAAATACTGTGACTATGCCGATACATACCGGATAGTGTCAAATATGGAAGGAAGGTTCTACAAACCCGTCGCAAAATCATTCCTTAGGCACCCGTACTTTCCGGTCATAGACGCGACTTATCCACGTGAGGGGCTCCCCCTCTCGATAAGCCCGGCTTTTTCATGCAAATACATAAGTTCATAAATATAGTAGACGTACCTTGTAAAATACAGATGAGAAATTAGTTAAAACAGATTCCAATAACTCCAAGCCAAAAGTGCGCGTCATTTCGGTAATGCCAATTAGCCAGTGCGGTTGGTCGGCGTTTACTAGTTGAACCAGATCCTGGAATGTAAAAGTTTTGTAATAAGAGATGTATGCACACCCGCGTGTTACAATATATTATTATTTCGCTAAAAATTCATATTTGTAAATTGAGCCACAATTCGTGAAAGGCACGTAACAAAAAAATGGTGCAACTCGAGTTTTGTACTTAGCAGTTGCAAAAATGACTGACCTGAAACATCAAGTAAGCATCCGCGGCGCAGGGCCCCAATCCTCTTGGCGGCTGGTTGGTAGGCACCTTAAACATAATTTCCAAAAGTGAACACGTCGTAACTAAATTTGTTTTTTCTACATACCATTATAAGCCGAAATTTCGTTACAGAGCCTCTATAATTCCAAACCTCGATAAGATGGAACCTTTAAACTAATTTTTCCAACTTCGACTTATCGAGGTGTGACTGTATATGTGTACCCAGCTGTATAGACATAGTATATATGTATATGCACCTTTAACTCCTCCAGATTAATGCTATCATCCTTGTCAAGTCCGTGAGGATCATTCTGTTGATCCTCTGCGACAACCCTCTCAAAGACCAAGGATACTAATTGTCGCACTGTGGCACCAGCTGTATTAATTGTGGTGGAGTCTTTGGTGAAATGAAGACGAAAGCAAAGAACTAGGTTCTGCAAATTGGCAGTAATTATAGAAAATTACTTTTCCTATCAATTTCATAAAAAATATGAATGCGAAATCCATTACATTCAAACACAAGGTGTCTAAACGTTGTATTGACAAGAAAATAGCAATTGACACGTTATCTATGGTAATTACCCTGGCAAGAGTGTCTGCATGAACAACAGTATTACTCGTAAGCAAAAGCGTAACTGTCTGTAAAACTTTTACTTCCTCTGTTCCAGACTCCATTAACATCCAGAGTGTGTCCGTAATATACCGTGCACCTTTCTGATCGACTGCTTGCTGCGTTATTAATCGCTGCATCATGCCAAGACAGAACTGGAATGGATTTTACTGTTATAATAATGTCCGATACATTGTATATTGAATACATATACAAACTGTGACCGTTTTATCTTTCCTACTAACCTTGATAATTTTAACATCTTTGCTTTCGCAGCCTTGTACCAACGGGTATAGTATTTGGTTGACAATATAATATACTGGTGCGCCAGGACTACTTGATGCTGTTCTTATTTTGCTTATTCCTTCCTCGCATGACTATGACAAATTTTAAATATATATATATATATAGCTATATCAGTTGTCATAAACAAAGGCATGAACTTATACGTATAAGAGACAAACCTCTTTAATTTGTGGATATTTTTTCTTTGACTCCCCTGCAAGGACTCTTAAGTCGTTTTGCAGAGACTCCAAAAATTTGGAAACACTCTCTGCGGTATTACACGCCATCATAATAGTTACACTGTAACTCTTTTTGATACCAAGTTACTGCATCTTGCACTGGAATAGGTATGAATATAACATTATCATCCAGCATAGCTTCTACCAAAAAGGTTTACTGTATCCTTACCTTCCAGTTTTGTCACTCCTACACTAACAGTGCAGTCTTTTAAATGTAATTTTACCACCAGTGACAGTAGAGTCAATTTATGACCTTGGACAAAAGATAGATTATGTACTCCTGGTATGTAATACTCAATAAGATTTTCAATACACAATTTTCTGCAACACTGATAATAGAAAAAATATTTCAGGTATAAATGTGTAGTAACTCCTCCTTAATGGATGTATACATGCGATATTCATACATACATATATAAGCACACGTATACATAATTCCAAGTTAGCATATTATTTCGAGGTTAAGAAAAAAAAGGGCGAAATTTGTGGTGATAAAATTACCTTGTATTAGTTAATGAAACCTTGATCTCATATTTACAAGGTAAAATACAACTACCTCTAGTTTCGATTTGCTTCACCACTGTTTAAAAATTGCAATTGATCTGCTAGCCATCAACGTTTGATTCGAGATTGTACGACAAACTGCCTGATACTGCCACATACTGCTGGATCTGTTTTTGGGTTGGATCTGTCCAGATCTGTCTAACTAGTGGTGTGACCAGGTGTGACTAGTGACTGGTGCTGACATACTATCGATAATATTATCGCATTTTCGATAGAAACGATCTATCGACAGCTTTCTGACTATCGATAGTCGTTCAACCCAAAAAGTATTTTCTAAAACTTCTGACGCTGATGGACTATGATATTATATCAGCATATCTGATATGTAACAATCTTGATCGCCCCGATTGCAGCGCCTGTGTTTTGGTTTTTTTATCAGATTTAATTGGTTTTTTAATCGGTTCATATATTAAGTAAACAGCCAGCGCGGTATTATTCAAACTCGTAAAAACCGAATATTGTAGCAATAGGACGATAATGTACCTATGTATACATATAATTTACGCGGAGTAGAATGGTAAAATAATAAATAAATAATAAATAATAAGTTATTTATAAATTAAAGGTCCGTTTAACAGTCCACAGAAAAATATTGATTCAGTGACTCAAATAACTCAAATAAACTAATTCACTTGAGTGAACGATGTATCACTGAATCAGTTCATCAAAGTGAATCACAAATCCCATCACTAGTCTGCAGCCATCTGCAGCTATCTGCAGCTGTCTGCAGCTACTGTGTAATGCGCAGTAGCACGAGATGTAATGACTTGAACTTGCTTGAACTTCACTTTTCCAGTGAACTTTAACTGACTTCAACTGACTTTAGCCAATGCCAACACTCACCAACACTGTTGACTATTTAGAAATTTAGAATATTTTAATTGCATTCGCCGTGTCTAACATGCTGATATTGCTGAATGAATCGCGTTCGCGGTTATATCAGGCATTTCCAAATAATCTGTATATTGAACAAAAACCATCAATACTCACTCTGTGCCCATCTTAGATACTTGATAATTCTGTAATACGCAACACATTGATAGGTGATTGCCGTAGGTACATACAATACATCCGCATACCAACGAACCCGACAAAGAATAACCTCAAATTTTATTACACACTGGACTTTAAATAGCTTCGTTTCTACTCCAGTAGGTTTAATATCGAATATTATTTTCATAATATGTATGCTAATAGTATTCCGACTGATCCGAGTATCTTAATATTTTTCCCTGATTTACTTAATCTGGGATTTTAATTGTTTGTGTTTTGATCGGTGTACACGTGTCAATTGGGTTAGGTGAGTGGTCGTGTCGATATTTACATAAAATAAAACTAAGGTCTATTAATGTTAGTATTCGAAAAGTATAAAATTACTATTTAAAGGGTAAGTATTGATATTGAATGAATATTAAATTGAGACTAAGTTCATTCAGGTGATGATATTGGGAATTAAATTTCAACAGGTATGGGAAGTCTTACAATACTTTCTCCACTGTTTAGTATCTTTATACTTTTCAGATGTTACTTTATTAATTTATTAAATCTATGTTTAAGACCGAACATTGGCTTATTTTTCTGAAATTTTCTTCTGCATGAACCACTTATGATCCACCTCACTGCCAGTGAGACTTTTTTTATCACGTCAATTAATTGTTAACAAACATAACATAACAATGCACTCACGTAACACAATTAAATCTTATTTAATTTTCAGAAAAATGCGGATCGTTCACCCGCGTCGTAATCGTAGTTTTATCCTCTTGATTATTGGAGGGCTCTGTATTTTAATTTTATACTTGGTCGTTGGACTGTCCGGTGATAACAGAGTTGCTGGCCTAAGAGAATATTTGTCACCAGCTGCTAATTCTTATCAGGTAGTCAACATTTCTTACTCATATATAATGTAATATTTCTTGTCAAATATAATGCATGGATGGTCTAACATATCTTGTACATATAGCTGCCAGTATTTGTACATCCAAAATTAGGCAACTATGATCCTCTTCCGGTTGTGCCACCAAGAACTGGACCTGGTGAAGGTGGCCGACCACACATTCTCAGGGATGATCAACTAAATGATGTGCAGCAAGCAGAATCAGATTATGGCATGAACATGGTATGTTCTGACGAAATAGCTTTGGATAGGAGTGTGCCTGACACTAGGCCTGCTGAGTGAGTCTAGATTAATTATATAAGCAATTGTCAAAGTAAATTAATACAATGTTTTTAATTAAGATTCATTAATACAGATGCAAACATTGGAATTACCCTGACGAATTGCCACGAACCAGTGTTATTATTGTCTTCCACAATGAAGGATGGTCAGTATTAATGCGAACTGTCCACAGTGTTATCAATCGTACGCCTCCAAAGTTTTTGGAAGAGATTCTGCTTGTCGATGACTACTCTGATAAAGGTAAGAGAGACTTTCCATGACCTTGGCTGTAAACTTGCTTCCATTAATGCTTCACAGTAATAAATTTAGCAAAATTTATTACATATTTGGTTAGTTCTTATAAAATCTGGTAAGATATATGGTGTGTTAACAGTGTTCTGTGTGTACACATTTTGTTTCATAGAGAACCTAAAAAGTGACTTAGACTCCTATATATCACAATGGGAGGGCAAGGTAAGGTTGATAAGAAACTACGAGAGACAAGGGCTCATAAGGACGCGATCACGTGGTGCCCGTGAGGCGAAGGGCAAGGTCATTGTGTTTTTAGATGCTCATTGCGAGGTCAACATTAATTGGCTGCCACCGCTGTTGGCCCCTATTGCTGTTGATAGGTGATCTACACACATATCTATATATATATATATATATATAGATCTATATATGCGTAATTTTACTTATAACAAGAACTCGGCTAATGCTTACTCATTACATTGCTATATCTGTTAGGTCTTCACCTTTTATACGTGGTTGATATACAAACAAATTTTTTAAGCGCTGATAACCAAACAAATGGTTTTGTTGGCATACACTTATGATCTTTAGTACACGTGTTGTGCCCACAGAAGCGTCATGACAGTCCCGATAATCGATGGTGTTGACCACAAGACATTCGAATACCGTCCAGTCTATCAAGAAGGCCATCTCTATCGTGGTATATTTGAATGGGGTATGCTGTACAAGGAAAACGAACTGCCTAGACGAGAGGCTAAAACACGCCCGCATAATAGCATGCCATATAGGTATGTCACGAGTAGGAATAAGTAACGTATTCATGTATAAATGGAAAATGCTCTGTATTCATCCCACTGATATTTATTATACATATTACATGTATATACACGCATCGCGAGAGTATTTCATTCACTTGAATATAAAAAAAAAGTACAGCAAGTATATATTGTACCCTTCTGTCACCAGGTCACCAACCCACGCTGGAGGTTTATTTGCGATAAACCGTGACTATTTTCTTTCACTCGGAGGTTACGACGAGGGTCTCCTTGTATGGGGCGGTGAGAATTTCGAGCTTTCGTTCAAGATATGGCAATGTGGAGGTAGCATTTTGTGGGTGCCGTGTTCGCATGTCGGTCATGTGTACAGGGGCTTCATGCCGTACACATTCGGCAAGCTCGCCCAAAAGAAGAAGGGCCCGCTAATTACTATTGTGAGTTAGATGGAGAGGATAATACGAGTGATAGATTTATTTGATAAACTTGGTACCATCAGAAATTATAAAATAAGGGCTCTTCATTCACGGAAAGATGAAACTGATGAGCGAGGGTAAAGTTAAGTCAACTAAGAGCTTTATAAAATTCTATACCTTCTTTTGAAGGTGCTTAAATATTTGTGCATGTAATGCGATGTCAATAGTCTATAAATTAGCGAAGGTATAGTACTTTGAATGGAATGTAATATTACAAAGAACACATAGTTACTCTGTAAAAAAATGTAGCACACCAAATCAAATGAGGTATATGCGCCAGACTATAGATAATACACATATATTAACTTTGATAGATGTAGATATGCACTTTTGATGTAATATATTATTATTCGTCATATTCCAGAATTACAAACGTGTGATCGAGACTTGGTTTGACGAGAAGTACAAAGAGTATTTCTACACCAGAGAGCCGTTAGCTCGCTTACTGGACCATGGTGATATAACCGAACAATTGGCGTTTAAAGCAAGAAAAAGGTGCAAGAGCTTCCAATGGTATATGGATAACGTGGCTTATGATGTCTTAGATAAGTTCCCGGAGCTTCCTGCTAATCTTCATTGGGGTGAAGTTAGTTATCGCATTTGCTTTTAGTATACAGTTTCTGTTAAACGTTTTTAATAACTATCAGCGTCGCCAGTTTCTGGTTACACGTGAAATGGAAAATCTATAGTATGTATGTAATACAATTTCAGCTACGGAACTCAGCGACATCCACTTGTCTTGACACAATGGGCCATGCTCCACCAAGCTTGATGGCCACTTCACACTGCCATGGCTTTGGGAACAACCAGGTAAACATGTACATATATGTGTAAATTAGATTACACTGTAACGCGGTAGCTGATGTATGTGCCCTTCACATGAATATGTACTATTTGCTAGTTGATCAGACTGAACGCAAAAGGACAACTTGGAGTTGGCGAAAGATGCGTGGAGGCGGATGGACAGGGGGTGAAGTACGCATTCTGTAGGTTAGGGACTGCCGACGGACCTTGGCAGTATGACGAAGTGAGTTCTAATCACGCATATTAGGAATAACTGGTCTATCGGATAAAAGTACTCGGTTCCAGGGACCTCGTCGTATATGTATTTTATTCTGCGTGCATAAAATCCCAATTAAATTTCAGAAAACAAGAACTTTACTACACAGAGTACAGAAAAAATGTATGGCTCTTCATCCGCAGACTCAGCAGTTATCGTTAATGCCATGTGATGTTAATAACACCTATCAACAGTGGTCCTTTCATCAAATTCACCCGCGTTGGTGAATACATGTATATGTATATGTGTGTGTATACAATATGGTGAATGTACAATATACGATAAAATTAAGTGGTTAACGAATGGAACGAGATTGAATTTTTAAACGTAAATAATCCGCGCGGAATCTGAACTTCAATCAATCCGCTTCTTCGGTGGCAGGTACTTTTTCAATTTGATAAATTAATTTATTAATAAATAAATAATCGGAAGATTTAATACAATTTTATTTATTAATTTCACAATAAATCTGATTAATGGAACAATTGAAGAAGATTGATGTTTAGTTATTAATTTTGGTTGTATGATAAGTATCGGTGATATTAAGAATATTATTATCATCGTGGTAGTATAAATTATTACTGATTAGTGTTAACAATATCATCAATCTTCAAGATACTTCGCACAGTCTCAGATGCCAAGGTTATCGCACTCACAGACACCAAAAGTGGTTGTATTACGTTCTCCTCTAAAATATTAGTTATGGCTCCCTTCCGCACGTTTATACCGGCCGTTATCTCATTTTTCGCGTGTCTGTTGCGAAGCTCTGTTACTGTAGCAATGGGGTTTAATCCAGCGTTTTCGGCCAAGGTGGATGGTATTATCTATAACAAAATATATTTTAAAACATATGTTTTAACACTGTCTTATTCTCACATCACTTCAGCCTCCACTCACTTCGAGAGCACTAGCGAACGCGTTAACGCAGTATCCGTCAACGCCTCCAAGCGTTTGCGCATAAGCTGCCAACTTTATCGCCAATTCTATCTCGGGTGCTCCACCGCCAGCGATTAGAGCCTTTTGTTTAACCAGACAACGAATAACGCATAGTGCGTCGTGCAAAGATCGTTCGGCCTCCTCGAGTACAAGCTTGTTACTGCCACGCACAAGAACTGTTACAGTTGGTCCTTGGTTCTGGATCTTGGTTATCTACGTAACAGATATTGTAATAATGCTGTACCTTCAAGTAGAAAGTTTTAAGAAATCCACTTGAAATAATCCATATTAAAAGAGTGCTGCTAGAGTGTCATGTAAATACCTTAACAAACTTGGAGTTGCCAGTCTGAACTTCCTCGCACAGTTCCGCACTGACCAAATTTTCCTGAACGAAATGATCCAATGAGGCAATCGGTCTGCAGCCAAGGGTTTTACATACGAACGGTATATCCTCTCTCTCAATATCTTTAATGACCATAACCTTGATTTTATCGAGGAAATGGATTGCTAGATCACTAATAGCGTCGCGCAATATCGATTTTTGCACCAATAGAACGTTGCAACCGGTCTTTTTGATTTGTTTAACAATATTGAGTATATATGCTCGTTCCTCCTTTAATACGCGATCCATAGCCGAGTAGTCTGATACTATGATGTTGTGATCCATCTGAAATCATAACGTGAACTTGAAAAACGTGCCACTTTGAAGGACTCGATTATAAAAACAATAGAAAAAAATATACAAACATCAGTTTTTGGCGGCGAAATGCAAAACTGTATCAACCCTATCCTTGATTTCTCAATTTTCCTTGGTCCATTGACGTTGCACGATTTTTGTGTGAAAATTAATCCTTCGATTAATTCAGTATCTTCGACTGTACCACCCAGCTTCTTAATAACCTTTATGTTCTGTAAAAACACAAATTTTCTTATGATAGTGTAATATCTAAACAATGCTAGTTACCAGTTCAGGATGGAATGATGTTTGTTTTAGTTGCAATTATGCCATATCAATTACTTTTGCATTTATCCTTATTGATAACATAACTTGTTCAACAACTGTACGACTAAATTTTTTGATCACATGGAACTTGTAACAAATTACATTATTTTCATATAAATAGCTTTTTGAGTATTACATTTAAGTCAACAGCTTTTTCCTTGCCCTCCTCGGTGACTTTTAACACAGCATTCACGGCTAAAGGAGCGAGTAAACTCGATTGCTGAAAGACCACCTATAATAAAATAAAATGATAGATTTATAGCACCATAAAACTGAATGCGGTATAAGTGTCATAACGTGGTATTGTATGACTAACAAACTATGTAACATTTGTACATATGCAGAGGATACATAAACATGCTCCACATATAAAGTGATTAATTACAGATATCTTTGAAAGTTAGCAAGTGAGTAACCACTTTGCAGCAGAATTCACCTTTGAGTTAAGTGCCGTAGCAGCAGCCCGTATCAGACTCTTCTTATCCTTAAGATCTACTGGAATTGACATGTGACATAATATTTCGACTGCCTTTGCAGCTGCTTTCTGAAAAGCGTCACTTATAAGCGTTGGATGAATGCCCTTTTGTAGGAGACGCTCGGCAGCTTCCAATAGAGAGCCAGCTACCACGACCACGCTCGTTGTACCATCACCAGCTTCGATGTCTTGTGCTTTCGACAGCTCCACTAACTGGAATTTCAGTTTGTAACATTATAATTTAGTATAGTTTTTTTTTATAGAAAATAAAAATTGTTCTTTTTTATAGAATATAAAACCAAACTCTAATATCTGCAAAGATGGATCTTATCAAAATGTTTTACAGAATATTTTGTTTGCATTTTCTTTATCCATATTAGAAATTACGATTGCAAAGTTTCTCCAAGTTAGGTATTATTAAAAACATCTGAAATATGTATAGCTTGAAAAAAGCATTTACCATTTTCGCTGCTGGATGTATAACGTTCATCTCCTTTAGTATAGTAGCACCATCATTTGTAATAGTAACTTCTCCATTTCCAGCTTGTATCTACATTAATAGAGTTTTACATATTATACGTGTATAGTACAATCATATAATCTACATGTTTAAGCCTAACATGAAATGCGACGCTATAATACCCTTAGACCTACCATCTTATCCATTCCTCTAGGTCCAAGACTCGTACGTATTGCATCGCTCACAGCTGTAAAATATGTATTGTCTAATAATAATATCTAATAATAATAACAATAATGTGTAACGAAATTATCTACTAAAGTATACATCTTTCAGAACCCTAAAATATTTCGCAACTGGGAAATAGGGTAAAAAACAGAAAAAATAAAAGAAAAAAAAAGTAAATGTTGCCTACTTTCGAAAAATTACTTTCAACAAAAAATGTTGCCGGTATATCTTGAGTTGTTGTCAAAAATGAATGTGCGTTGAAGTTTTGTAGTACATTTTGATATGTTCTTAAGCCGGTCACAATATACATGTGTGCGCATACGAACCTTTAGCAGCATTAATGTTACTACTACGAATATCCGTGGGCTTGCTCTTGTCCTTATAAGCCTTTCCATGAGCTCCTCTGACATCACCGCTGCCCATAATTCCGGTCATAATGTGTATTACTGTCTGTCACACTTTGCAACGTCCTATCGCGATTTACTTCGTTCGAATTATTCTAACGTAAAATGCTAGAATAAATAAACTACGTTAATATATCGATAAATTACGAAGGAAACGGAGTAACGTGCACAATGCGCTTCGGATATTTTGGAATGCAGTGATGGCAAACCCCCTGAAATTTTTCGTTTTTTAAACCACGTCAACAGAGGCGCCAACTAACGCTGAATAGCTTGAGACTCAAGTTTCGATTCCTACCGATCTCAAGTGGCGCTGTCACTCAAGTTTCCGCTCTATACAATTTTCTTCAATCTGTGGTTGTACCTGCCTGCCCAGTGCTCTTGATACGGCTCATACGCGATTGTGCCAGATTGTGCGCGATTCGCCGCCATCGTGCTGGTATCGTCAGTTTTTTAGACTCGTAGGTACGGTACATTACTTCGCGAATATATACCTGTACGGTTTCTTAGCTTAATATAAAAGATTTATCGCCATAAATTGGAGTTATGCCACAATTAAGATTAATTGCAGGCGTCAACGATGAAGTTCTGACGAGTGATCAAATTGGTCGCTTGTGTATGTGTATCTTGTTTCGGCTCTTGGGAGGAGATGGAAAGTGAGTTTGCGTGAGCTTCTTCTTTGGGGTAAGACGATGTCGGTATACAGTATACAGTGACTCATAAAAGTAGTTGGACATCCTACTAATCACGAAATTGAAATTAGTTTTAATATAAGAAATATATGATTAACTTGAATACTTGTAATATTTACATATATAGATTACCTATCACTTTATTAATGTATATGCGTACATGTATAGATAGAGTCCTATCAGATGGTCTATGTTGCAGTTCATAATGTCGGTAGACTATAGCCGAAGTGTGTTGCGACTGGTAGTCGCCCAGATTTGTCAGACCATTGGTTGGCATTCCATTAATTCCACCCCATTGGAGTTTATGGTGGACCTTATGCAAGAGTACATACTAAGAGTGGCCAAACTTACTCATCACTATGCAGAAATATGTGAGTACCTATGTCCCACACTATCAATTGACTGTACATAGTCTTATACGCGTAGACCAAAGGGAGCTAACTGGGCCTCAGAAGAGCCCGTAAGGAGGAGGTACCTCGGTTTGGCTACCACATCCAACAACAATCTACCACACATTTTTTCGCGCAAATCTTTTTGTCCCTTGTCGTCTCACAACGTGCTTTGTCTAAAACAAACGAACGCAGCTGTCCTGTATGGTATACGATCGAGTGCTGTCTTTTTCTTCGTTAATCTATATCAGGGACGGCGAACTGGGGCTCAGAAGAGCACGCGAGGGGAAGGCAGGTCAGTTTGGCTACCACCTCCAGCGACTCTGTCACGCGTTTGTTCGCCCGAGCTTTTGTTTTTTCGTATCCGTTACCACTACAATGACAGAGACAGAGTGTCCTCTACGGTACGCAATAGAGTGTTGTCTTTCTCTTTGTTAGTCCACCTGCACCAAAGAGAGTAGTAGTAGGAGAAGCAAGAGCGACGGGGAAGAGTACGCTTGCACTCTGTTCGCCGTCCCTGGTCTATATGTACCGGTGAAAGTAGTAGTGGGGGAAGCAAAAGCAGTGGGATGGAGTGCACTGGCACTCTGCTAGCAGCCTCTGGCCTAGATAGATCTTGAGGAATATTAAAACATTAATTTACGTAATAATAAACATTCAAATGCTTTTGGTTAAAGAACAATGATATTGTCACACTATTAATATATACGGATATATAAACAATTGCATTGTTTCATGATGTCTGCATGTTATCAGTGGGCAGAACAGAAGCAAACTTGGACGACCTTGGTCTGGCGTTTATGTATATGCACATCGAACCTCATGATCTGTTAGACTACGTGAAAAATGTGGACTGTCCGCCATTGCCTATACCTCTGCCAAAATACCCGATTAAAAGAGATAGTCACCTTAATTTTTTAAAACCAGGCAGTAGGGAAGTGGTAACTAGGTCGGTACACGTCCACGAGCATCTTCCAGCTATGTATCCTGATACCGAAGGTCAGTGCACAGGCTCTCCAAAAAATATAGAAAGTTCGCGATTATAATAGTGTGTAATGTTTGTTCCATATGTGGCATTCCCAAATTTGATGTGCAATCCACATAGAAGTTTTTAAAAATGCATTCTGCCCATTCTGTGTATATGTAATCCATTTCAGTTATGTGCGATGTCTTTGTATACTAATGAGAATATTAATTTTTAGAACCTTACCCTATGGATAATTTGGACACCAGCATCCCTACTTCTAGCCGTTCCAATCCTATTGCATCGCCCCCATCGTCTCCTATTCCACTTGCAACACCTGCTCAGCGCACCAGTCAATCCCAGCCAATCTTTAAGCGACCAGGTGATCCACCCATCGCCGACCAAATCAATACTAAACGGAATAAGCCATCTGATGAAAGCAGACCATTGAGGGAGATACATAGTGTTATTATGACTACTTCTGGATTTTTGTCTCCCGCAAGGGAGGGCAAATTGCCTGAAGCCAGGACACCCGTACAAGCATCTGATTCGCAAGGCAGCGGTGCATATCCTATGGTACCACCAGAAGTTAAAGGAGAGAAGCGCAACAGAAAAGGAGATAAAGAGAATAAGAAGCGTAAGGGAGGAAAGGAGAAGGAGGAGAGGGTTAAGAAACCTGCTAGTGAGTGCTTTTACATATGCATCAGAATATATATTTTTTCAAAAACACGAAAGGTCTTAAAAGAATTGTTTTCTTTTCTTTTTTTAAAGAAAATATATTATTTCATCAAAATTCAATGCCGTCATGTACGACAGGGAGTCTGAAAATATTTATTCAGATAGTATATACAAGTTATTTTTTCAATAAACTTACAGGTATGAAGGATCCCGCAAAACCAAAGACTACCAAGCCTCCCATCAACAAACCTCTACTAGTTTCTGGTACAACTATTCCTGCCACGCCAGCAGTGTCGATGTCAACGAATAAGCTATCTTCTCCACCTCCACCACCGCCACCACCGCCGCCGCCACCGCCGCCGCCACCACCTCCTCCACCACCAAAATCAACGAAAACAAAGATCGATGTGAATGTTGGTGATAAATTGAACACCGAACCAGACAGACAAAAATTAAATATTTTCAAAAAGATCTCGAAACCGAGGGACGACAAAGATAAGGACAGGGAAGTTATTGAGGTGGGTGGCGGAGGTAGGGGAAAAGCAGATGTGGAGCCAAAGGAAGCAATGTCAGGATTGGTGATTGAAGAAGTGCCGGCGAGACAGGTGAAGATATACATATACAGTAGAATCTCGCTAATCCAGACCCCGCTAGTCCGGATATCCAGTTAATACAAACGGACCTCGAAAAAAACGTCCATCAGTAAGATGTTTTTTTTTTAATCCTAAACTAATTCGTAGGTTAAAAAAGTATATCTGCATTGTAGTATTGAGGATCAATAAGTCAGTTTTATGGTAAAGACATCGATGTTAATACTTTTACCTATTCAAAACTTGATTTACACACGTTTTAAAGCTGAACCGGTTTAATCCGGACGTTCGGTGATCCGGAAAAGGTCTGGTCCTATCACTTCCGGCTTAGCGAGACTCTTCTACAGTATAACTGAATGTCCGTAATAATCTCTCTTTCTCCCTCCCTTTCTCTTATTCTAAATAGAAACAAACCCCCCATCGGCCGGAACCCGAAGTTCCAAAACGCGAGGATAAGCGAACTCCGCACACACCCACTCCTGAGCCACTTATCAGTGAGATAGATTTGCAACACGAAGCTCACAGTCCGCCATCTGATGTCTACATGTTCGATGATATGTCGCCACCTGGTACCCCTAGCACGCCTAAAACACCTGAAGTTAATGTTCCTATGCCTAATGAGATTAGGAAGAGGAAAAGAGGTGCAGGAAGTGGTGGGGGTAAAAAGAAGGAAGGGAGAAGTTCAAAAGACGGTATTAGTCCAAAGAAGGTGGGATATTTTGTGCGATTGACGTTGCTCCCCTAACAAATGTAGTAAAAAACCTCATGTCACTACATACAAATTTCAGGCGAAGCCATCCTCGGAGTCATCGGTAGACCACGATGTCATTCCTGATCGACCACGGACGCCACAAGTTCCCTCACCACCCCCGCCTCCGCCTGTACCTCCTTCGCTGTTACCTCCACCTGGCCTTCCTTTCCCGTTTTTCTCGACTTTCCCTCCCGCTCCAGGTTTAATACCACATCCAATGTTCACGCGTTTTCCGTTAACATTGAACAGACCTTGTAATCCTCACGTTATTGGTGGTGGAGGTTTGCCGGTGACCAACAGAAGTTCTGCAAAAACTGTGGAAGAGAAGGTGGTTATTCCTGCTGTCTCCACAGGGAAGGCAAAAGCCGGCGCTGGAAGGGGCAATAAATTGGAGAAAGACAAGAGTGATAAGGTTTGTGTGGGGGCATGGGGAGAGAGGGATACACTTTGTCAAGGCAACGTCAGTGCAATCAAATTTAACATATTAACGAAACATGTGTCAAAGTATATGTTTTCACATCATACTCTTTTGCTTTTTAGAAATTTGTTATTTTTTCCTTATTGTTTAGAAGTCAAAAGAGCATAAGAAGGAAAAGAAAGAGAAAGTGAAAAAGAAGAAGGAGAAAAAGGAGAAACACAAGGAACGCGGAGAAAAGCCAAAGGAAAAGAAAGAGAGGACCGAAAGAGAGAAGAAAGAGAAGACTGAGCGAGAAAAGAAGGAAAAGAAGGAGAAAAAGGATAAGAGAAAAGACAAGGAGGTAAGGTCTTTATATATGCCTCAGTGCTAGTCGGTATATTACGCGTGTATTCTCTAAAAGCAGCCATGAGCAACATCGGCTTGCCACTTCTCCTCCGCTGATCTCGCTATCCCCACACCCGCCGCTTGCACCAAACGGAGAGAAGGATAGCAATATATACTAAATATTCCCGCACCGTACAAACTGCCTACCACGTTCACTTGTTCAATCTCTGGTGGGGGTACCCAATAGGGGAGAAGTTCGAGCCGCCATCCGCGCTGTGGCTCAATGAGCCGATGTCGCCCATGCCTGCTCTAAAAGCATATTTTCATAACATATTCGATTAGTGGGATTCTGCGCTGATCGCCAGCTTTACTGATAGCATGATGTATTCATAGATAAGTAGCATACGTGTGTATTAATACATATGTACGCATATACGCTTGCAGAAAGAAGAGAAGAATGCGGAGACTGTACCGAAAATAACCCTCAGATTGGGTACGGCCTCACCCAGGCCACCGACACCTGACACTACTCCGATGAAGAAAATGTAAGTTTTTTAATGAATGTCTAGCCCATGAACCATTGGAGACGAAACTCGCAATACTGCAAGTTTGCTGCTGCATTATAATATGATCTGCTGATATCAATATGCTACCTGGTTCTAGAACAATAAAAACGCTGTTAAAAAAGCCAGAGGATCCCGTATGCCGTGATCCAAGCCCAGAGCTCGCCCGCATCTCAGCCCTAGTGACCCGCCCCCCCAAGCAGCGTTCGTCAAGTAAGACCTTATCGCCATTATCGCCCGTACCACGCATGACACCTGGCGTGATTACGCGTGAGGATCGTGATAACGGCGTGGATGGGAGCTTATCACGTGATAGAGCGGATAACGATGGGTTGGGTCCTCATTACAGGAGTGATAGTAACAACGAAGGGGGGGAGAGAGTTGTACCTTATTATTTTGTAAGTAAGATTCTTATCTAGGGGTCTGGTCCATACGCGAGACGCATCGGCGTTTCAGGGACAATTGCAAATATGAATTATTTGCGAAATATTCGACTGAAATTATTCGTATACACACCGAAACAGAGAAAAATGGATGCCGTTTATAAAAAGAACAATCTTCGCAACGTTCGTGGTAGAAAATAATGTAAACTAACACAAAAATCTGATAGTCATGCAAAATTCAGTATTAATGATAAACTTGCAACGATTTATCAATTATGATAATTAACGGCCACGTTATAGAATTGCCAGAAAAAGTTCACCTGGAAAACAAGTATATACGCAATTTACATAATTTCTAAACAAAAATGAATTCATCCACATTGCAAACTGTAATATGTTCATTCACATGTTACTAATAATTATTTGCAAACCGTATCACATCGTAATTTAAAGATTAAATTACATAATCTAATCTTTAAAAATAAAGTATGAATTGCATACATTTTTCTTTCTTTTAGTGTGTGCTTGAATACATTTAATTGAATGTTTATCAAGCAATTCTACTTTGAAATTTTCGGTGTAACACTGTTGCGCAAATGTATATTCGATATCAATATCAAAATGAATATTTATTTATTAGCTATGTCAATCTTAATGCAGTATTAATTCTATTGGTGGATCAATATTAGTATGAATGTTCAAATGAACAATGATCTGATATCAACATTAATCTTAACCTATATAGTAGGAATATATATATACCATTATGCGATTTACATCAACTCAACCCATCTTAAAAGCTCGTATTTCATTCTCATTTCATATTTCATCGATCTCTTATTATTATTTATCGTGTATGCACGCGCATATATATATATGTATATTTAAATTTGTATACATTTAAATGTCCGTCTGTAAGCCAATGCAATTTATGCATGGCATCCTGTATGCATATGGTCGATTCCACGTCAAATCGCACAGCTAAATTCTTCGAAATTCTGATTTTGAGATATGTTATAGAGGGAGGTGAGACAAGCCACCCGAATTTTTTTTTCATTTTTTATTTTGACTTTCGAGGAGTTATGAGACTTTGAAAAATTGGGACACTTTTTCTTCGAACATTTCTAGGCGCGGTCTGGTTTGCCGTAGAATAATTTGCTTTTTTGAGTTCGATTCACAAAAGATTGTAGTTTAACGAGAATTTGCAACCCATTTCAAAAAGTTTATTTTTCAACGGATAATTCATAAAAATAAAAAATAATCGTTAATTTGACTGTCTGGGCCCTCACCGAAAATTATGAAAAAATTATATCCTTGTAGCGCGTTTCGAGACGAACAGTTTGCAAAAAAAGGCAGCCCCGTGCACGCAATAACTTTGGAGTAATTGAAGAAAAAGTGTAACCGCCTCGGAATTACTGATTTTGCCAGCAAGAACGCTGAATTGGGAGGTGGGGGTCGTGACGCAGGGCCGCGGCACCTAAGAGATACGCGATAAAACATTGAAAATGATTTTTATCGGGAATAATCGTTGGTGCTCGCGACTATTACGCATACCACCGTGTGTATGCATCATCAAGGCACCCTCGTGAATTTTTTGAGAATTTTCGGGAATGGCCTTCATGTGTTTTTAACTGATTGAGAACACGTAATGTCAACACGACTCGTCATCGCGTCATCACGCAGTTATGTGGGATATCGCGTATCTCTTAGGTGCCGCGGCCCTGCGTCACGACCCCCACCTCCCAATTCAGCGTTCTTGCTGGCAAAATCAGTAATTCCGAGGCGGTTACACTTTTTCTTCAATTACTCCGAAGTTATTGCGTGCACGGGGCTGCCTTTTTTTGCAAACTGTTTGTCTCGAAACGCGCTACAAGGATATAATTTTTTCATAATTTTCGGTGAGGGCCCAGACAGTCAAATTAACGATTATTTTTTATTTTTATGAATTATGCGTTGAAAAATAAACTTTTTGAAATGTGTTGCAAATTCTCGTTAAACTACAATCTTTTGTGAATCGAACTTAAAAAAGCAAATTATTCTACGGCAAACCAGACCGCGCCTAGAAATGTTCGAAGAAAAAGTGTCCCAATTTTTCATAGTCTCATAACTCCTCGAAAGTCAAAATAAAAAATTTTAAAAAAATTCGGGTGGCTTGTCTCACCTCCCTCTATAACATATCTCAAAATCAGAATTTCGAAGAATTTAGCTGTGCGATTTGACGTGGAATCGACCATGTACAATACTGACATGAGTACAATAATTGCACAAGTGTTCTTTTTTGAAGTATGCATGAAATATTGCTAGTTTTTACTTTTGCAGGCTTGGTTCTTTCCTTAAGCACAATAGACACTGTTTTAAAGCAAAGATTATAGTATACTACGGTATACAAACTCCTGTGAGTTTTTGATTTATTGACGTGGTGAATAACTAAGTTTGTTTTAAACCTTTTAAGTGCCGTAAACGGCCGTATACACAAAAAGTTACCGGTCCAACAGATCGCGTCGGCTATCTTCGTATGACAAAACACTGTCGATACTTTCGTGTGACCCGTTCATTTCTCGTACGCGGCACTTAGAAGGTTTGTTATTGTCTACGCCGAGATGGGGAAATTGCTCTATAGGTATATGCATCTGCGACGCAATATTCTATCACACTATTTGCATGCATCCTAGTAGATGATGAAACTAGGATTTTCATAACCATATACGGTTTTAACGGTACAGAACCAAAAGCAGAGGCTCCTTCAAAAAAGGACGATTCCGTTAAGGAGGAAAAAGAGAAGAACAAGACTGTGGTGGCGAGCCAGCCAACCACCACCGTGGTGAGTACCGTCACCATTAAGCAAGTATATACACTGGTGTGGTCTTTATTTCTATGGCAAACACTCTACCCAGAATTTTTTTGGGCTACGCGCAAGGTTTTATTTTGCCGCAAAAAAAAATTGTGAAGAATAAATTTGAATTGGATGAAAATAATGCGTGTCACGCAGTAGCAAACAGTTATGTTCTATTTCAGTAGATGTATGATATACGACTTTACATAGAACGGTAATACTATGCTAATATTGATTCTATTACAATTACACAATTTGGAATTATTTACCCAATTACATTGATAAACAAAATTTTACGGTTGTCGTGTTTCTTTCATCAACTAGGGTCATTCTTATAGTACTTTCCCCACTGATCCTGCATCTATTTCCCAAATTTATGTGTCAGGTATAGTTTTTGAGAAACACGAGTTTGAAATTTTGGAAACGCTTATTTTTTTTATTATACTCTTCGACACGCAGTAGCCGAGCAGGACAAGTTGATCAGGAATTCCCTAGAAAGGGTGAAAACTACTCGTAATTCTCTTGATCCAATGACTATCGCATAATCAGAGGATGATGAACTATTTGATAATATTTAGTCACATAAGGCAAATTTTAATGGTCATAATATCCATTATTGGGCCAAAAATGTTGATTTTACAAGTATAGAGTATTAAGGCTGGTTAGGCTAACCCGCAATAATGGAAAATGCACTTACGGAAAACTGGTGTCTGATGGGCGATTTCTGACCACGGATTCAGAATCACGATCGAAAAATATATTTTAAAAACCTTACTCAGCCTTCAAGCCCCAAAAATTTTGTTCATCAGTGTCATTTATAAATTTCTTACTTCTAATTTATTTACTTCAATTCAGGTAGTTTGTTAGAAAGTTCTTGAACTGTTTCTAAGCACTGTGAACTCATTTCCTTTATGAGCACCAAGAAACTTCTAACATCGACTTACTCTTATCCGATGGTATCTAAATTTTCCACGTATTTTTTTTTATCGGCAGGCACAAATATAGGAGATGTTACAAAAAAATATCGATGTCCAGAAATAAAGACCACTCTAGTATACACTGCTCCTCGTAAGTATTGTCATGGAGTTCAGGTATCAAGCTGTAGCGCGACAGGTCCGTTTCAAATGCTGTTTGCGAGTAATGAACGGTTCCTTCACCCCACGTAAAATTTTCGACAGTGTTTTATCATACGAAGATAGCCTACGTGGTCTGTTGGAGCGAGAGCGATTCGCGTATACAGCCGTCCACGGTTGTTAAAAAATGAATTGCTATTACGTGCCAATTACTTCGACTGAATTTGATTTGTGAAATCTACATTTGCAAGCATTGCGAAACCACATACCGTCAATACAACCAATAAAGGCAGGATATCTCTCAAAACAAGATATTATCACTCAAGATGTATTCAAACGCGAATTTTTCATGTTTCATCCAATCAACAGCATACTCACTGATAACTGTTCTATTCGTCTAGGTCCTAAAAAAGATCATAACAACTCTGGCTTGTATCCAACGTCTTGAGAAGCACTGGCATAGACAATACCGTTCGCTGTAAATTCATATCTTCATTTTAATTCAATATCAATGCACATATTACATCTATTCATAAACTGAATGTCAATGCATACATAACATACATAATACTTACAAAAGTGAGATGGGTTGAGTAGCTGATACGATAGTACGATGTTCGAAAATATTGGGGTGGCGGTATTATTTCTTCGGGTTCTGCAATTTATCAGAAATCAGTGATATAAAACAGTATACTATCCATATAATAGTAGTACAGGATAATAATAATACGAGTCGTTTTAGGATCAAGGGGGTCGCCAGGTCTGGATATGCCCTGCGTGTGGAAACCAAGACGATGGCTCGCCTATGGTAGGCTGCGACGACTGCGACGCTTGGTATCATTGGTAAGGATACGATTCGACAATAACGCAAATCTGTATATTCAGCTTTTCATTGCTTACACAAGTTTGTGCGTTACAGGGTCTGCGTGGGCATGCAAGTACCCCCAGCAGAGAACGAGGACTGGTACTGTCGCTTCTGTATTGCTAAGAAGCAGGAGCTTCATCATGACAAAAAAAAGAAAAAGCGGAAGAAGAAGCTGAAGATCAATGCATAATTATTGTACACATATTCTATATATACACATTAATACATTGTAAAAACTTTGTATTGGCAAATGCGGAAAGGAGAAATGTATAGGAAAATGTAGATTAAGGACTGAAAAAAAAATTGAAATCACCAAAAAACGAGTTTCTATATATATACATACATACACATATATTTATTATTTTGTTTATTGTCAGATAAAATAAAATTGTCAAATATTGTAAAAGTACTGATTGTGATAATAATAATTATTTTCCATTGTTTTGGCTTCTCAAAGTAATATGAAATACCTGTTTTGTATATAGAGCTCGTCTCGACCAAGGGCTCTATATATTCCTAACAATTAAATCATAAATGCTTGATAAATTTCGATAATTTAATTATTGCAATTCTAGTGGCAATGATTCATACCCTCACTAAATAGTCCCTGCTATATTAGCCATATAGTAGTGATATTACTATACAGGGTGTCCCGTAATTAGTGTAACACCGGGAACTGGGGGGAACCAGAGCGCGTAAAACTCGCGCGCTCGACCGTACACTTAAGGGGATCCAACCCTACCGAATGTTTTTAAACGGGCTTTACGTCTGTGACGTCAGAAGCGAGGAAAATGCTGAAAAATAACTAGTTTTACTATTGCAACTTCTGGTACGAATAAAAAACTTCTTGCTCCACGCAGGGTCTCAAATGAAAGATAAAAGTCCAAAGAATGTAGGTCTGGTCCCCAATTCAGACATGGATCATTGTAAAGTAACAAAATTTCACTGCAAACTTGGACCTGTCACTTTCCGATTACGATGAGATTTCGAGGTGGCCGCCAGCAAGTAGCTGTCACACAATTTTAAGCAATTCCGCCAATTCTGGACGTTGCCCGGTCGAAATCGGACCAGACCTCCATTCTTTGGACTTTTATCTTTTACTTGAGACCTGCCGTAGAGCGAGAAGTTTTTTATTCATACCGGATTTTGCTTCGGAAAATTTTGGTCAGATTCTCTCGCCTTTTTCTTACGGAATTATCCGCTTGACGCGCTATAGTTTACTTCTTAGGATCTTGAAAATGTACAGATATCCTACACCCGGCGGAAGGCAAATTGTATAATTATTTTACCAAATTTTGACCGTGTCATAAAAGGAGCGGAATACTAAGTTTTCATCTATATACTAATCGCGGATCAAAACTGACTTTATTTTTGAAAGTTTGTGAAATTCTGTAAAAATAAATATCAATCAAACGAATTTATGGCTAAATATGAATATGTAGATTATTTTTGCTTATAATATTATATATTTTCGGGGAAGGGAAAGAAATAAAACTCTGATGCCACCTGTAAGGAAAAGACACACATGAGATAAGCCACATGGCGATTGATGGCGATCGGTGCAATGTCGCACACATAATATACATATATACATCGCTTTTTATTTCACATTACACGTAAATGTCTACAGAACAATAACATGGAACTTTATAACACATTCATTACACTACACACTTCGATTATACCGGTCAACTTCGTCGAAATTTGTTCGCTCTAGTTTTTGCAGAAAACCCAATTCACGCACCCACACCGGTAATCAACTTTCGCCATGTTACGAAAGAAGATGGCGAAGAAAAAAGAACAGACAGCATCGGCCACTGACTTTGCAGCCTCGATTCTGCATGCTACAACTTCGCGGTATACATCTCTCCAACAGCGTTCTTTTTTCTTCGCCATCTTTTCCTTCGTAACATGGCAAAAGTTGATTACCGGCGTGTGTGCATGCATTGAGTTTTCTGCAAAAACTAGAGCGAACAAATTTCGTCGAAATTGACCGGTATAATCGAAGTGTGTAGTGTAATGAATGTGTTATAAAGTTCCATGGTATTGTTCTGTAGACATTTACGTGTAATGTGAAATAAAAAGCGATGTATATATATTATGTGTGCGACATTGCACCGATTGCCATCAATCGCCATGTGGCCTATCTCATGTGTGTCTTTTCCTTACAGGTGGCATCAGAGTTTTATTTCTTTCCCTTCCCCGAAAATAATTATACAATTTGCGTTCTGCCGGGTGTAGGATATCTGTACATTTTCAAGATCCTAAGAAGTAAACTATAGCGCGTCAAGCGGATAATTCCGTAAGAAAAAGGCGAGAGAATCTGACCAAAATTTTCGGAAGCAAAATCCGGTATAAATAAAAAACTTCTCGCTCTACGGCAGGTCTCAAGTAAAAGATAAAAGTCCAAAGAATGGAGGTTTGGTCCGATTCCGACCGAGTAACCTTCAGAATTGGTGAAATTGCTCAAAATCGTGTGACGGCTATCTGCTGGCGGCCACCTCGAAATCTCATCGTAATCGAAAAGTGACAGGTCCAAGTTTGGAGTGAAATTTTGTTACTTTACAATGATCCATGTCTGAATTGGGGACCAGACCTACATTCTTTGGACTTTTATCTTTCATTTGAGACCCTGCGTGGAGCAAGAAGTTTTTTATTCGTACCAGAAGTTGCAATAGTAAAACTAGTTATTTTTCAGCATTTTCCTCGCTTCTGACGTCACAGATGTAAAGCCCGTTTAAAAACATTCGGTAGGGTTGGATCCCCTTAACAAATGCACTGGTACGGCGTGGATATCGAGGGAAGCGTACGGCAAATGTTACATCGTCTTGTTATTCTTAATTTGAGATGCTGTAACATTTGCTGTACGCTTCGCTCGATATCCACGCTGTGCCAATGCGCTTGTTCACCGCTACGGTCGAGCGCGGTAGAGAGACAACGCCCCCGCAGTCGAGCGCGCGAGTTTTACGCGCTCCGGTTCGTCAGCGTTTTTCGTTAATAGCTCAAAAATGAAGGCGCGACCAACATTTTGGCAAAGGGATAAGTGGTTCAGATTCACCCCAGCTACCCCCCAGTTCCCGGTGTTACACTAATTGCGGGACACCCTGTACGTGTCATTCTAAACACAGTACAATTTTATTATCAATATCTGTATTATTAATGTATTAGACGAACAAGTACATTGGTTCATAAAAATACATATATACAACTGCACATATGTATATCTCCCAAAGTGAATAGAAAATGTAGAAATGTTTAGATACAATGAGATTATTTGTGTATTTATACAGAATGAATTCCTTTGATGAAAGCTTCTACAGACGCGATCGGTATGTCAGGTAATATGCCATGTCCCAAATTTGCAATATATCGATTTTTTCCGAATCGCTTTGCCATATCACGAGCACGGTCCATCACCTCTTGCTGGAATCAAGCAGAAAGCGTTTGTACTTTTATAGCTTAACCGTTTAATTAATTGGATTATAAGTTGTATTATTATTATTACAATTTGTTATTATCATCCTGTTGCCATACAGTATAGAAGCTAATTTTTAAATATTATTTTATTACTGTTACTAATTTGATTAACATTCCGTTTTACCTCGGTACCATACAACGCACAGGGGTCCATGTTTCCTTGTAAAGTAACATCAGGGCCCAATCTCTTTCTCGCCTCTGTACAATCTACTGTCCAATCTAATCCAATTACTTCATAGCATTTCGAATTAGCTAGGACCTCTAAGGAATTCATTGTAACTCCTTTTGGAAAGGCAATCTGCAATATTACTCATTATCTCATAAGTGTTACTATTACTCCTAATATCAGATTTGATATAATTATTCTGAATACATTGAATGAGTATAGGAAATATTGAAAAATGAGTTTAACTCTTCTCCTGTTTGTTTAAACTTTCAAATCCATTGGACTCAAAATTTAGTGAATTCTGATCTACCAGTCTTTTACCCTGACCCCCTTAATTAGATTAGAATAAAAAAATTAACTTGTCAACTGCCTATGTCTTGCCTTAACCCAGATACAAGCTGAGAGCAATAAAAACTTATGATATGCTCTAAACGAATATTGTTCCAATAGTACTACTAAATTTCTCACCATTGGGACTTCCATAATATTATCCTGTTTTAACTGTTTTCTAACTCTCTCGCTGATGTCTTTTAAATATTTAAATGAATATTTCTGAAACAGTTCGTCGTTTAGAAAATCACCATTACTCTCAAATACTTGCAGCAACTGTAAAATGAATGATACTGATGATAATGATAATAATAATAACAATGTAGCGATTGTGGTACATGAATGGACCACGTGCCATAACAAATAAATACCTGCGCTCCTGCTTTGACTTGCATTACCAGATAATCTACAACAACATCCGTAATCATTTCCAGAAGTCGAACAGTATGTTCTGGATACTTGTATAACCAACAACGTGCTTTTGCCATAGTCGAACTTCCTCCACCTTGAATCATATACCCCATAAGAGTCCATGGTGCACCAGAGAAGCCAATTAGAGGTACTTTGCCTTGTAAAGTCTGACGTGTCAAAGTTATGGCTTCGGCTACATAGCTTAAATCTTTTTTTACTACTGGACAGTGGAGATTAAATATTTCAGATGGATTCTGGAGAGGATTTGGTAAGACCGGTCCCTGAAACAAATAAGTAAATTATATACAAACCAATATCAATTATACTATGGTTCCAACAATTAGTCGTGTATCGAGATATCAAAGTATAATATACCACTGATCATTCGGACAACTACAGTCGGTTCAATACAACAAAAACAGTTTACCTGATTGATTATACTATTGATATTTAATTCTCCATACACAGAGCAAAAAGATTTTATTAAGGGTACAAATAATCTATAGCTAAATTTGGAATGCATTGTATTATTCATACTAATAATTACTTATGCATAAAACTAAAAAAGATATTAAAAAAACTCACTACACCAGGAACCATCTCAACAACCATCCCCATTGCTTGTGGTATCACCAGTATATCAGAGAATATAATACTAGCATCCAAATCGAACCTCTTCAATGGCTGCAGTGTAACTTCGCATGCCAACTCTGGAGTTTGACAAACTGAAAAGAAATCATTCTTTGCTCGTACTTCTTGGAACTCAGGCAAATATCTTCCAGCTTGGCGCATTATCCAAACTGGAATCTGTTGAACAGATTCTCCATTTGCTGCTCTCAGAATTGAATTGTTTAAAAGTGGTGGAAAGTTCTGTTCTGACATCGTTCAATAGCTGAAAAGGCAATTTATTGCGTTTTGTCATTTTTACTAATATCTACACACATTTTATCTGTTTATAAATCGTGATAATATTAGGAAATTTAGAAACAGTGTTTATAATAGTAACCAGAATTACGAACGAATGTTTAAAAGTTTACAATAATAATAACAGCTTATAGTTATGACATTCAACTATGTATAAACGTGATGTACTTTACATTATCTATAACCTATAATTTTTATTTGCCCTTCGATTATACTGTTATTTCTAATCCCCTTGAATTTACTTAAATATTGCATCCAAAACTTCTTAAAAAAATCGCATTCAAAACATGAGTTGCACTTTTTATAATCTAGCAAGTGTTCTGGAATTTCAACTACGGCTGTCATCCAGCTGTATATAGAAGAGTTGTTATTGTGAACGTAACTCCACCTGGACTTGATTGGGGATACCACAAATTAAGTGCCATGAGTGCGATTTCAATTCGAACACATTTCCCGGAAATATATTTATTATTTCTGTTATTACACTTTATATAAATGGTCTTCATGATGGACGTCATCTACATCTTTAAGTGTGTTAATGGTGTTTGCGTTCATTTTTAAACTTTAAAAAAATATTTATACAACTAAGCACTTGAGCGCGCAGTTACGCCCAGGGGAACAAAACTCATTTCTTCGTGCCTTTTGGCGGACCGACGATACTATTTTGCCCGCCATCTGAATCTGTACCGTTTTGGAACTAATGAGCAAATGTTGCCGATTTCAGGCCCCTGGCTACGCCGCAGCATACGGATGTGTCCAATGTGTCATGAATGTACAGTCATGTATAGTTGTATAGTGGAGAGATCCTTCAAGTTCCTTCTAGCCGCTTCCAGCTCTTTCTCACTTGTTTGCTCCAGCCAGCTCCAGCCAAACAATTGAGGCCCTGTATTTTACACTTTAAACAACTAATAAAAGCAATATACTTACAAGCTTTGTTAAAAAAAGGTCGCAATTAACAAATTAACGTTTTTGAGATATTCGGAAGAAATTGATCCTGAAAAAGTAACATAATATTATATTAGTGTTATAATACTAAATTGTAAAAATAAAATTGTAAAGATAAAATTCTCTAAATAAATATATAATAAATAATAAATTCGATGTAATAAATATGTAATACTAAATTGTAATACTAAAATTGTTCTACTGGTAAACAGTCGCTTGCATTTATTTTAAAACAATGTTATTCGAAACACGATATTAATTACTAAGCATCAGTACAATCATGTGAGCCTTGAAATCACCGTAAAATTAAAGTACATTTTCCTATAAATAAACATTTTTCTAAATATTCATTCTTATTTTTTCACTTTACACGCTGTTTAGTAAAAAATAATAACCATTTTTACACATTCATTATCTTAAAAAATATTACACCGTTCAGTATTTTGTCGGGGCCCATTCTACCTTTCAGGCCTTTCGAAAGTATCGCACGATTGCTTTATTAAGACGTCAAAGAGCGGTGGGGTATGGTAAGGTACGGTTAGGTGGGATAGCTAGCAGGGCCGAACGATTTTAGCGCGTGCGGCGGAATCCGAACTCAGATTACACGGCTCCATGCTCCGCATGATCAGGCATAGCAAAAAATGTATCAATGCGTTAAAATATCTTACTCACAACTCCGTGTTTTTGTTTGCAGCAATAGTTAATGATGTGTTTATAATTTTGTTATCACGCGTATCTTATTATATCAGTATTTAAAGAACGACACTGTGTACAGGTACCTATTATTATTAAATATGTGACAACGAACTATGATATTCTCAGTCCATAGATATTTCCCAATGCAAGTCAATTTATAAATATGGTCAGCCCAAAAGTTTGTAAGAAATGATCGCAGATTTAATTCTTTTGCCCCCGGTTTGGACCCCGTAAATTATCGTTTGCAGTTGGCCTCACAAATGTTGATCCGATCCTGGTGGGTGGGTAGGTAGGTAGATCGTTATTGTATCGCGTGGGTTCACGCTGCTGACAATTGCTCCACGCAAAGGAAGGAGACTGAAGGTGAAATAACACGTAAGGATATCAGGAAAGCGGATTGGAACACCGTAGGCTCGAAAAAAGAAATATATATATATATATATATATATACATATATATATATATATAAATATATATATATATATATATATATATATACGTATATTTTAGCGCCTAAATAATTCTCCCTCCCTTTCTCTCTTCTCGTTTGCGCCCCCCTCCTCCATGCAGCTGTTTTGTATGCAGACAGAACAAGAAAAAAAGATGGAATGAGAAAGGAAGGGATAGTGTTGGAAGCAGGTTGGTGTCTCAATCAGGCAGGCAGGTTGGGGCACGCTGGGCCGCTGTGGGTGGAAAATATAGTTGTTAGCGATGGGTTCGTCTCAGACTTGATTTCATTACCATTGCTTGTATTACTATTGTTAGTACTGCAATTACAATACATACTACTAGTATCAATTCGTGTACCGCAATTATTACGATATCTACTATTACTTCTATTATCATTAACATTAGTAACACCGATACTACCGCTACACCACTGGTTTTAGAATTACAGTAAAGTCTTGATTTACATATGTAGATGCGATTTCTCTGTAGTAGAACGACTAACTCCATTGATTAGGAACGTAAAGCAAATTTAACTTCGTTACTCATCATCTTTTAAAAGAAGAAAATTATATCATTAGAATGGTTTTACTAAGTACGCGCGTATTTTTAGACTAAGAATACAAAATCGCCGACTCAACGGACAACCTATTTCATCTATTAGTGCTTTAAGTAAAAAGCCTACTGCATTATTATTATATCATCGTCGCACTCTTCTCTTGTTCAGAACAGAAGTCCTTTTCCTTCACTTACATCCTTTGCTACCCCCACATCCTTTGGTCCCAACCCGCAGGCCTTCCACGAACAGTACGTATAGTCTGTGCTGTATAGGACGTGAACAAAAAGGTTGGAAGGGGAGGTAGTCGCGCGCAAGTTCTCCGCGCAGCAGGCCTGGCCGTCAGAGTTGGTCACAACGTCACAACTCAATCTAGTGTGTCCGTAACTGAGCGCTGTTGCGCGTGTTCAATGTTTATATACACACACATATGTATATATGTGTATGTACATATATTTGTGTATTTTTCATTCTGTGCGTGAGCATAAATATCTGTGTTTTTCGGTACACAGGCGCGTACACAGCTCATTTATTTTTTATTTATCAAGTGACAAGTTTTGATAAGTGACTCAGTTCTGGAAAGCAGAATTAAGGTTGATTGATTTGTACCAGCGTCCTACGTTGTAGGAACCATGTGAAAGATTGGAAGGTCAGTAAGATGATTGGATTATGTTTGCGCTGATAACGTTTCTAGTATTCAAATGATGATAATAATCGTAGTAGCAGTACTAATAATGTTCGATCTATTATTAGTAATGTGCTTCTATTCGCAATATTCCTTGTCGGAGTAAAATTCGTCGAGATAACAACGCAACATAGTTTACTGTGTGCCGCAATACTATTTTAAAACTCAAGCACGCTAAGCTGAAATTTAAATTTGAACTCGAGTTAAGATGCATGCTCGATATGCAATTAATTTAAACATTAAATTCACTAACTTGCACAATTTAAAATGAACTTAGAGCTCACCCTATATAGAATTAAATAGAATTGCTCTAATTTTGTATTACACGCTTCTCCAGGCGCCTATCAAATTTAACTTTCTATAAGGGATCCGCAAATGAAAGTAAATGTTTCCTTTCTACTTCATTTAGAAGTTACTGACAGTTTTATCATTTGCCTACTCAACACTATTCAACTCAAACTTGTTCTAAAAATTATTGTAAGTTTCTGATACAAGTTTGCTTGAATAAAACGAGAGTGATAACCACTGTGGCTCTATGGGGTCTGGCCATCTGTCCCTCGTTGCCACGTCTGCGACCGCGATTCTTGGTGGTCCATTTTCGGTTTGGTACACAACACCACCACTACTAGTGCTGCCAAACGCCATCTAGCTCTCACTCTTTCTCTTTCATGTTTTGTCGCACTCTCACTGTTACTAGAAAAGAGTTGAGAACCGGAAGAGAATACCCGGGATGATCTGAGATTACTTTGCACTGAAAAGAACAGCGATGCGAGATTTAAAAAACTCTGCTTACATTTATGACACGATTCTGACAATTATTTTCAACGTTTGGCAAAGTTTAAGAAACATTTACTTTCAGGATTTTTTTTACGTTTTATGTCAAAATATTAATCGATTTCAACGAATCGAGTTAATACTTCAGACGAACTCCATTTCAGTTAATTTGCGTTAATATTCCACTTATTAAATCTGGAACAAGCAGGAAAGGCCTTCTGCCAAAACTCTTTCTTTTTCCGCAAAATTACAAATTCCGAGTTTGAAGTGTCAACATTTTTATTTCGTCTACATTCTTACGATCTTATTGTAACTATCGCGGAAAGCATAGAATAAAGCAGGGTATATTTCTCGTATTTCCACAAAAATATCATTTAGCAAAAGGCATCATTTCTGATATTTATTATATTGATACGATACACGAAGGTTTAGCCAATATAACATATATTAATAATAATTCCAACACTAAAAAATAAAAGGTAGCCTACGTATACTTCCAGGAGGATGTCACGCGGTCCCATCCGTACGGGCCTTACCCTAATTGGTATCCTCTCAATCCTTCGTCCCTCCGAGTCTTCGAAAATCATCCCCAATTCACCTTCGGTGCTCTGTGAAGAGGCCAGGTTGCGTTGCGCTTATAGAACAGGGTGTGGAGCAGCACTTCAGCATTATTTGGTGGGCTGTGCACCAGGTTTGGGGGGCAAGAATTGCTCCGAGACGTGTCAGCATGCGCTTATAGCACTCACCAGTACGGATGAGGGGAAAGACCTTATGAGGGTGAGAAAAACTGCAATGCTATATAGCTGTAAGATGAGAACCATGGTCTCAATTTAGATTGGGGGGGGGGGGGGAGGGGGTGAAGAGGCCTTTGTGACATGACGTAGAACGCGGAGTTTTAGAAATTGTACAACATTTCAACCATCTTCATTTCATTCGTCACTGTTCGAGATATAAAAAATTACTCAGTTTTCGTTTGATATTTATAGTGCGAATGTGACGACGATCTATGCCTACAATCTAAGCAGCGGGTAGAGATATGCAGATCGTCTGTTACTACGGCGATGAATAAAACGAGAGTTTCGTGCAGAATTGCTACGTGGATCTGTAATGCTGACACGCTCTGCCAGACTGCTCTAGCTTACTACAATCGGTTCTGCAAGAGCATGTTTGAAGGACGGAAGTGTACACGACGGTGAGTTTAGCAGCACAGTACATACACGGTAGTAATAATGATGGTAGTTTTACAATGGTACTGCAACTGCACTTACGAAATCTCTACTCTAGCTGCCGCAATTCTCTGAACATCTTAACACGGCAAGAAAAAGCGGCCAAATTGACCACCTGCCAGTGCGACGGTCATGAAGACTATGATTGTAGAGCGATACAAAAAAATTTGAATCACCTCTGTTATGGAAAACTACATCATGGATATCGTGATATTACTATGGTCGACGGCGAACCTGGGGGTTGGGGAGAGAATGATGGACCAATTAAAAAGAAGACGAGTACGAAGGAGAACAAAGGGATCACTATGAGCCTAGACAAAAGCATAGCGATCCTTTTTCTAGGGGTTCATTATGTACTGAAAACGAGGCAAGGTGAGAGAAAAAAATTTAATTTTGGGAATTTCTCAAATGAATGAAACAAAAACGAACCAAATATCGCTCGTGAATATCTTTGAACAGTTTATCGATAATGTGCTTTGTTGCAGACTGACAAACTGATCGAATCCTCTCAGACTCCCGAAAAGAACAGTATTCCGTATAAACACACCAAAGACCAGAAAAAAACCACTGCCTTCGAAATTTTGCATTTCAAATTACTCGTAATTTATGGATGAATTAGATAGCAGGTTCGGTGAATAACAATTTAACCAAATTTTCCAGGGCACCAAAAGAAATCCAGATGTTGTAGAAAAATAATCATGAGTTTTTTTACAAAACCTTTATCATAATTTTTGTATAGATAGTGTACTATAAAAAGGGTAAGTAGGTTATATCGTATTCAACTGTAAATCGTAATGTATAGTATCATAATTCTGTACATATCACTAGGTGGGAAATGGCAGATTTTTTTAGATTTATTTTTTCCAAAAAAATTGTCTTTGTAATTGAAATTGTGTATGTGTGTTTTGCGTATGTATTTTAATATATTTGTATCATTTTTATTGTTGGGAAAAATATGTAGAGATTTCGTATAAAATTAAAGTTTGTATTTAAAAACAAAACCCATGGGCAATGGTAGATCCACCTCTTTACAGGTTTACGTGAATACAAGCTATAACTACGATAATCGATTTAACTATTTTATGTAATAAAGTGATTTGACGTGTACTCCGTGCAAAGTTGAAATTCTGAATTTTAAATATGTGTAGAGGAAATGAGCTAAGTTACCTGTGCTTTATAATTTGTGAAAAGTTGAGGTTTTGAAAAATTCTTCCTTTTCTTCAAATTGCAATAATTGAGCTAGTAACCAATTGCTGTTAAAAAAATCAATTTATTAATAACTACTCAAAATAATCAATGTATTTCTCGATTATAACTTATCATAATGAATTTATCAAATAATTTCTGTTGAGGACAATCGATTTATTAATTACTCTTAGCAACAGTGAAATAATAAACTGCTGCGAAATTCGGCTCCTCAAGGGAATCCATCATCGTCCTCCTCTGCCATTTCCTTGGCAAGCTCCAAATCCTGCTGTTCCCTCTCACGACGTTCCTCCGCACTCTCCAAATCTTTACCATAGGATTTAGGAGGATACCTCATCGCCTTCACACTCTGATTATGCAAATCCAAACAAAACTTGATGCGATGGTTAAAAGCTAACAGCGGCTCCTTGGTGCAATATACATCAGTTGTTTCTTTGCTTCTCATATATCCATTTTCTGGTTCGAGGGTAGCTTCGATGACTCCATCCCTTATTGCCTTAGCAACAATAAATTCAGCATCCACTCCAGAATCTAATCCCAACTTCTTAGCTATATCTGATGGTGAGATCCTGGAATAACTTGAGCCAATGGAACGTATGGCTGTCTTGATTACGTTGTGACGGAGACGGAGGATCAAAGTGAATGTGTGGTCAGCACGAAACTGGGGACCAAAGTTCTCTAGAACCTCGCCAAAGCGTTGAAGATTTCCCAGGCGCACAGCTTGGGTTAGTTGAAAGTATGGAGCTAGCGCCCTGCGGAGAGAAGATTGGCGGAAGGTCTGGCGTTCTGGGATATCTCCAAGTAGAAGTTCAACTGCTACTGCTAGCTTCTGGACAGTCTGGCGGAAACCAACTGCAGTGCTCTGTGGTGCTTTCCGAAGAGCCTGGTCAGAGAAAATTGGTATCAAACCTAAGTTTCACACTAAAGACAGGTAATATGACTTCGATTTATTGAATTAAGGTAGCATGATGGAGTTAAATTAAATTTACAGATGAGTAATATTCTATTCTCCAGTCTCTTAGTATTTAATTAGTACTACCTTGAATACTGAATTAACAACCAATACTAAATTACGAAAGGAGAAATCCACATACCAGTACAAGGTACTTATGTGCAGCAGAATACTCCAACATTGCAGCTTTGATTCTTCCCAGATAATAGAGAAATCTGGCCCATTCATTGTTGCTTGCAGACTCAGGGAAAGTAGATTTCAAAACTAGCTTATCGGCCTGATCGTACAGGTTATAATGCAAGTAATTCCTTAATAGACAATTAATGAGCACAGCTTGACCTTCAAAATCATTTCTTAATGTAGCAGTGCGCAATCTTAAGTGCAATAGTCCACGAATTTTATCGAGTCTCCCAACAAGCTCATAAGCTCTTGAATGATAAAAATAGCACTTTGCAGCGATGAGATCTATTGTCCGCCTATTCTGAGCCAGAATCTTTTGCAATAGAGCCTCTGAGCAGGTAACGGCATCTTCATACCGGCCTGTATCAATGAGTCTGACCAGTACCAATAAGTGCAGATAAGCATCTATCTCGGGTAATGGGGTGGCACTAGTGGATCGTAGCTTCTGAGTCTCCTCGCTCTCTCCTGTTCCGTCCAACCAACAAGTCAGGTTATCCCTCTCAGTACATGGCTTCCAATAGAAGCTCAGTATTACTCCTCGTAATACCGTTGAGTTTAAACGACGACGTGTACTTGGTAGAGTTCTCAATGCTCTTAAAATGAATCTCGGCTCCTTATTCTGCACTGCTTTCTCAATTTGACGGGAATGTTCACGGATGTCATGGATGGTTTGTAGGTCTGAGTCTTTTTTGTCAAGACTATCGCCATCTCCATTGGCAGCATGACCATCGGGTGAAACCAATTCAATTTCCATGGCATCGGATGATTTGGATGGGATGCCCATCGCTAATTTAAACAAAATTTTGTTATAACTGAGACAAGAATCTAAAGAAAAGACAGTATCAGATGAAAATAAAAGTTACATTTAGTAACAATTTAAACTAAATTACACTTAAATTACATTCGATAATCAAATTTCAAATTCATTTGTAAGAAAAAATTTACAATGTGTTCGGCACATCCATCTTCCAAATTTGCAACCAAAAACTGCTGAATAATCAAAGCACAGGTCTCCCATTTTGTAGGTTATGTTGCAGTTTGTTAAACAAAAATAAACCGAAAACTGAGAAGGATCTACCCGAAATAATTAATAAAATGAAAATTATCAGGAAATTCTTAATAATACAAACGTTTTCAGATTTTTAACGAATCGCTTTTGACCGGTTTTATACAATCACTACAATCGAGAACACTGGTTACCATTGTTCATAATTATTCATGACAATGGTAGTAATTATAGATGATAAAAATTTACCTTACAAACGACCGTTAAACTTCAAATAAGAACAAAGTATAACAGGAGCAACACCTTTCTGTTTTTATTAAACCCACTCTATCACGATTGACCAGGATAATGGAGATCAGGAACAATCTCAAAGTCACTGAAGCGACTGAAGTTAGTTATGTAGGTTAAACCAGGTTAGACGTAGGATTTTTCGAACATGCGCAGCAATACCATACGTCGTGTACGGCAGTAGCGTGCAAAAAAGGGAAGTTTCTAATTGCGATAGAATTAAATTGAAAAGAGTGTCAATTATTTACTGATCCTTTTAAGATCCTTGATGAGTCGATCAAACATTTCGTTACCGAATAGTTGTCCGAATCAAGGGTAACACGACATACAGTTGTTTGTAATATATTGTCGTATGAATGCTATTCTTTTATAATACATGTTCTGGTTCCTGCAACTATATCACTGTCAGCCATAATTTGCGTCTGTGGCGAAAACTCTAAAGGATTTCACAGAGAGGACAAAGTTCTTTTAGTGTAGGAGTCTCAATCTTACAATTAGCGTAAAGGATACTGAAATATATGTGTATAACAGATAATGAACAATACGAAACGTAATTGACAAACAATATGTGTTGGCTGTCGATCATTGTCCACAGGCTAGCTACAGCTCCCTACTTTTACCTACGCGCCCAACCATTTTTTGAATACGTACTCTCCTTTCTATCAATGTTTATTTAATGGAATAATAGTATTCCGATTGGTGGGCATGGTATAACCTTAAACGTCTATTTTATGCAATATTTTATTAATCTACAATGTAAATATTGTTAAGCCAATCGTTCCTCGTGTTTAACATATTAGCCCTTTAAATATTTTTGTTGAAAATGAATCTAAGTAAAACAGAAAAAATTTTGGCTGCCAAGAGAAAGGTAAGATTTCCGATTATACGTGACATCTGACACAGTACCACGTACGTTTATTGCGAAATTTTTAAATTCACTTTGTAATTCTTTTTTTCTGGAGAACTGGAAAAAAAATCTGGAGAGCTTGAAAAATAACTTTCTCGTATAATTAAATTATCCAATAATCCGTAAAAAAAACTTGGCATCGTGTTAAATGATAATTAGATAATCGGTCGTCTACTGTATTTAATATTTTAGTTACCATTATTATTACTACTGTTGCATTTTAATTATTACAGCTCAAAGAGTTCCAGCAAAATAAACTACTGCAAGATAATTCTTCAAAGCAACAACCAAATAATGTAAAATGTTCAGAAACAATTACCTTGGAGTTAGAGAACAATCAAACTTCAAATTCATGTCCAGACAAACTTCCTGCTATAGATAATGATCTTGGAAGAAATAAAAAAAATTTAGGAGAGATCTCACCAAAAAATAGGACAAGTAACGAAGAAACTATGAAAAATATTTCAGAACCAGTGTCTGATGAAATAGACAAGGATGTGATATTAAAAAATGTTGAAACGATAGATTTTCCAACTGCTCAGACCGAACACATTCTAGAGCTGACATCAGCAGTAAAGGATGTCTTAAAAAATGATTCTGAAAATTCTGATGCATTCAGCTTTGATTTAGGTTGCCAAAATCAGTTTTTGAATTCGTATTTGGAGGAGCAAAAAAGAATTGTAAGAGACCTGCACTTAGAGATTAGTAATTATGTGAGTACCATTCACTTTGAGTAATTTCTTCAGTATGTCCATTGTACTTATAGAATTAGGTAATCCATGCAATTTATCTTCCAGCATAGCAGAGTTTCTGATTTAGAATCCAAGCTCAGAATGAATGAAAAAGAATTTAATGCCCAATTAGAAAGAGAAACAGCTTCGTTAAGAGAACAGCTTCAACTGCACACACAGACTGCTGGAATCTTGATAGCGGAGAAAGCTGAACTAACATCTGCATTCAATCAAACACAACAAACAGCTAAGAAGTGTTTGGAGGAGTCGGAAGAGCTCAGTGCAAAGTTGAAGTCATGTCAAATACGTTCAAGCGAATTGGAGAAAGAAGTAACAGCATTAAAAAATGAAAATGAAGAACTGAGAAGAGTACACCAGTCACTCAGGAATGATTACAGTAACCTTGAAAAGAGTTTTATCGATATTCGGAAAGAGAAAGAAAATTTATCTATGGATACATCAGAGCTCAGGCAAAAGTTGAATTTGAAGAAAACTGAATTAGTTGCTGCTAATCAAGATGTCAAAGAGAAAACTGCTTTGCTGAGCTTGTGCGAGTTAAGAGTGCAGCAGGTTAGATACAATGAGTTATTCAATCAATAATTTGTTAATTAAAAAAATAATGCAAAGTGGGAAAGCATCCAATCTTGTTACTCACTCGAGAAGACAAAAAGAAAAGGAATCAATAAATCTGTGTTTTGACTTTGAACAACTAATACTAAATCAAAGTCACTTTGAAATATTTGTGCCTAAATTATTTTTGGACAAAAAGAACCATTAATTCTGATTAGTTGTTTGTAACACCAGCTATTCCAAACATACAATATATCCCTGCTTACGTTTGTATATAAAACTTCTGTTTAATTAGATGAAAGATACTACACAGACAGAGGAAGAAAAGCAGTCAGCTTTTTTACTGGAACAAGAATTAATACGAGTTAAGGAATGTTTAAAAGTAATTACTGATGAGAAAGAAGAAGCTGGGAAACAATATCAGAATTACGTCAGACAGTTGGACTCCCAACAGGAAGCATTACTGGCAGAAGTATGTTTTTTAAAAGTTATCCCACATGTATCAATTCACCTGGAACAATGTATATAATATTATAATTTAGGTAAAAAATCAGAAAATATTGATAGAAGAGCAAGAGCGAAGAGAGCAAGACTACGTAAAGAAACTAGCTGAAATGGAGCAAGAATTACAGGGTGCAAAAGAGAAACTGCATTCGTTATTGCCCTTGCAAGACACGAAAGAACAAAGCGACAATCTCCTGAGAATTATTGATGAACTAACAATTGACCAGGGAAGGTTGCACATTAGTATTGCTGAGAAGGTACACACAGACGATAATATTAATGAATACATTTTTAATAGTATATAAGAGGGTGTCCGAAAGAATGCGGTAAACCGCAAGACGCGTTGGCGGACCATCGTCTCACAGAGGCGGAAACAATGAGTGTGCTCAAACTAAATGAGAGAATGCAAAGATCAATTCTGTATTCCTTCGGGCCCCCGATAATACAATGATATAAATAATATTAAAATCTCTGCAAAAGATAAGACATATTACATATTTAAATATGCTATACTTATTCAGGATACACAAATAGAATTGTTAAACAAAGAATTAAACGAAATACGGGAAAAAAGTACAGAAAACACAGAAACAAACCGATTGGTTCAAGCTTTGGAAAGCGAACAACTCGGTGCTTCTAGAGCCGTGCATCAAAATCGCCAGTTGAAACAACAACTGACTGATATGGAGAACGCCTTTGTTTCACTTGTGGGTTGATTGATACATCTCTTTCTGTTCTAAAAAATTATGACAGTATTTTCGTATGACTTGAATTATAATTCCAGAGTAACACGAAATTAGATCTAACCGAGCAGCTGCAAGCTGAGCGATCTATAAGCCGCAAGCTTAACATGCGGTTAAACTCGGTAGAAGTTGAATTGGAAGAGTTAAAAGAGAAATTGAAAGAGAAAGAAGCGGTTCTCTTAGAGCTCGAGGAAGAAAGGCTACAGAAAGCTCAGATTGCTGACCAAATGCAACATTATCAGGCACAATATCATCATGCTAACACTTTTCAGAGAGAACTGGAGCAGAGTTTGGTACGTTGTTTTTATTAGTAGTGCCGGTCCTCTTACTGTTGGTGGTTTGTATTGATAGTAATATTATTTCTCTTTATCTGTTCATCCACTTCTACTATTACTACTGTTATTGTTTTATTGTTCTGTTGCTGTGGCAGGTCCGGATCCAGAAACTTGAAAAAGAAAAGGAAGATCTTGTACAGAAGCTCGCGTCACGTGATCAATTCGAACTTACATCCGACGATCATTTAAAACTTCAATTAAATGAAAAATTCAAGGAAATAAACGAAGAAGATGGTGAAGAAAATAGACCTACTTCTGAACCGTTAAAAAAGCTCGAGGTGAGGTTTAAAGAGACCATGGACAGAGTTGCAGAGCTTACAGAGGAGAAACAGAAACTCGAACACCTTGTTTTACAGCTGCAGGGTGAAACTGATACAATAGGTACAGATATTTGAAAAATCAATATTACTATTACTGGTGTTATAATTATCGGTGATATCAAAATCGATCTTTCCATTAACAGGAGAATACATAACCCTTTACCAAAAACAACGATCAGTCCTGCAAGAGAGAGCAAAAGAAAGAGAACAATCATTTCGGCAACTGTTGGAGCAACGAAATCAACAGCAAGAACAGTTACATAAACTTAAGGTGCTGGTCAGTGATTTCATAAAAAAGGAATGCGTACGCTCAAACGGAATAGAGGCTCGTTTAATTGGTGAGTTTTTCTATTATCATTGTTGTTATTGTTCTTGTTGTTACTGCTAGCGTTCATTATTAAGAGTAACATTACTATTATCCAGATACTAGTACAGAGCTCCCGACCCTCCACAACCACGAACTGGATATAAAGAATTCTGATGGTGAAACTAAAAGCATTTCTGAATTGCTGGACTTGATATCTGAAATCAAGGACTGCAAAGAGTCTTGTATTTTTGCGCCTGATTTTCACGCTTGTCCTTGGTGCTCCGGAAAATTAATAACGGTTTGAAATTATTCTAAAGAATTATAATTAGTTATGAATGTTATGCTTTCTATTAATTTATAGGCATATTTTTTTCATGTTATAACGATCCGTTCCAAGTATAATATTTTCTATGCTATATCCATTTATCGTAATTAGAGAATATTCTGAGTTATATTGACGTATATACATATATTGTACATTATATTCATACGTGATTTATCATAATAAATTTAATATGAATAGTTAATATAAAATACAATTTTTTGTAAGATTGCTGTATATTATGTTAGATATATTTTAGCGAATTACAACGAACAATAATTGTAAAAAGAGAATTTTTAATTAAATCGCATTTGTAAATTTGATTTTGTGGTGCTCACTCTCTTTTGCAATTACAATCTTGTAGCATGTTTAATATATCTGGAGTCGCAATCCCTGGAGGCGTCAGACTTTCTTGAGTCTGCCATACTTGAGTTAAGTCAAAAAAATACAAAAGTACTCTTGCTTAAATGTATGGAGGTTAGCAATACAACACTTACCTATGGTTGCCACTAATCAACTATGCCCCATTCGTTATGTGCAATGAGCTTTTTAATTTACCGAGCCATTCTTATCCGTTGTTGGACTCTAGAGAGCTTCGATCTTTGATTGCAAAAACTGATTTCCCATAACGACGTCTTTCTGGAGGCAAAACTTTTTTTTTAATTTTGAACAAGATTGATTGGAACATGCAATGCGTTAATTTGATTTTGTCAATAAAAATCATTGCATGAAAATATTTATGATAAATAATGATTTTACAACAAATCTGGGAAATCACAGTTTCGCAACTAGTTAGAATGTACAGTGACAAACTATTTCAATTTTCCTAATTATATTTCTGGGAAACGGGACTTTCAAAAAACTGTTTGAATGCTATGATTTGAAGAAACAGCTAGCCTTACCAGCTCGCAAGATCAGGGTCCTGCAATGATCCAATATTGCAGCCCTTGCCTTCTCTTCGCTCAGACCCAAAATGAATCCCAAAGTAATAACATTGTAAGGTTCTCTTATTCTCTTCTCAAACTTAGCTCCACTGCTAATTATAACATTTCTACTCTTTCCATAAGTATGAAATAAATGGGAATAATGTATAGCCAGTTGCCTTTTATCGCAATCCAAAAGATCGTCCAATATTATTTCAAAAGCAATTCCCCTCTCCACAGCTTGTTCATATAGCTTCTTATTCAATTTTAAACCTGCTCTAGTGTGTTGTAAGGAAATTATGTCCACGTTAAGTTGGGAGCAAGCAAACTGCAGAGCGACTTGGGTCTCTGGTGAAATTGCAAATAGATCATATTGCTTAAACACACTGCTGTGGTTTAAAGTGTGCGTACTAGATGGATCAGAGCAGACTAATGTGATTCTTGTTAAGATTTTCAAGTCTTTTGGAGATGTGGATGGAAATATCGCGTTTGGCGGCAATGGTATAAACTGCTTTTGCAATTCCGTTTTGTTACTAAGTTTACGTTTTTTTCTGTCAGATATTAACGACTCGTTAATTGTGGTGTTTATAGCAATTGTACGGTATCCTAATGAATATTCCTTAGCAAGGATTGTCTGGACAGTAGCAGAGTCTGTAGTGTTTACACAGAGATCATAAAAGCCGTGGTTGGACTGCATTCTTAGAAGGTTTCTGAAGGAATAGAAATAAACGCATTGATAAATAATTGGAATTAATAAAGATCGATTATTACCAGCTAATAACCGATAGATAAAGATGAAATCTAGGGCTACTGTATAAATTATTCGTACTTACACTTAACTAATATCCATTCGTCACATAACACTACTGTTTACTGCAGACCATGTGCTGGTTGGTGCTGGTCTGTATTTACCTACTAAATATTCATGTACTATTACTGGCTATACGACCATTGTACATACTTTAGGTTATGTTTTGCAACCAAACGAAACAAACACACGTGTTCTTCTGCAGTCGGTAATCTATTATCGACGCATCTCAGTGAACAAATGACTAGCGCGAAAATTTGAAATTTCAACAAGTTCGCATTGTGTTTTGACTTACAAAATACAAGTTTTAAATTGGTCTGACTTTGTAAGCTACATTTATTTCTGCCATTTTCATTTTTAAATCGGACGTATTTCCACGCTTTACAAATATATCCAAAAGTTAATAAATTAATCAAAAACCGAATAAGTGCATATATAGTAGTAGCCAGCAAGTGGTACTACTCACAGAAACAGTGAATCTAGTGAAATAGAAAATTAATATAAGAATAATAACATCAATAGTTAGATCAATAATACTATGGATAAACGCGTGATCACATAACTAAACTAGTAACGTGGTGCACTAATATGGTCAGAAAAATTGAGCCAACATATGCAAACGTAACCAACTTAACACTAATTAGTTTAATTAATTTAAAATGAATATGAAAAGAACGAATGACTCAATAATTTGAATCAATTGAAGCCGGTAAAAAAACAAAATTACAGAATTAATAAAGTATTTAATTGGTATCCTTAAATTAATCATCGCTACTAGCATCACTACTCAGTTCCTCATCTTCCGAAGTATTCTTTCTTTTCTCTTTCTTTGTTTTCTTATGCTCTTCTTCGGCGACCCTCTTATCACCCTTCTTTTTCTTCAGATGATCACGTTCATCTTCAGAATTCCTATTCTCTTGCTTCCTGGACGTGCTCCCTTCATCATCACTGCTGGATTCATCATCTGTGATGTACTCTTTGCTTTTGAAACTTGATCCGGTCATCAATTTAGTAGGAGACTCCTTTTTAGTTTCTTTTTTAACTTCTTTCTTCTTTTTTTCATTTGGTGTGTCTACTTTCTCACTGGCTGGATCATTTAAACTGGCTTCATATTCTTTTATGGAGATGGCATACTCCTTTTTAGCCTTCGCCGCTTTCTCTTCCCATTCCTGGTAACAGCATTTAGTAATCATATCAAAAATAGTAAGAACTAGTGTATTTTGTAATACACTTAAACATTTACTATACGGCCACGGAAAAGCCAAATGTTACAGAGGCTAGCGAGCACCTAATTCACTGCTACGTTTGTGTATTTTCAGTGACCGTTCAGTAATAGCCGTAACAATAGTATTAATAAAAACTACATCAAATTGTGAACAACGCACCGATTTATCCTTGAGCTCCCGCCACATCTCACCGCCCTTCTTCGCGATTTCGGTGACAGCTATACCCGGCGAATCAGCCTTTATTTTTTCTCTAGCGCTATTCAGCCATATCATAAAAGCAGTCGGCGGTCTCTTAGGCTTATTAGCATCTTTTTCTTTCTTTTGCTTACGTGGCTTCCGTGTTCTCTCTGGGACGGTCTTCGCTGATCTCGACTTTTTCTCCTTTTTCTCTTTCTTCTCCTTTTTATCGCTCTTGTTTGATGCATCTGTATCGTTTTCGGAATCCGAGCTATTTGGATTACTGTCATATTCCTCCGCCACGTCGCTCTCATCCTGGAATTAAGTTTGCCAGGTTATTATAGTGATAATAATAATAACAATAGTTCTTTAACTATGGAATTAGTTAAACAATGGAAAGTAATTTATCATTTGTCAACGCATTTACTATTATTACTGTAATTCCTGTTAATATAGCTATGACCCATCATAATAAATTCAACTAAAATCTTATTAAAAAATAACCTGATTCGGATTGAAATCCTCATCAGTGGACTCTTCTTCGGAATCCTGATTATCTTGGGCATCTCTCTCTTGTGCCTCTGCTTTTACCCTCGCTAGATACGCATCTGGCTCGTCTTCTTGATCACTGTCACCGAAGTCATTGTCGTAATTCAGTTTGTCCTAAGGGAGAAAATTAATTAGATGATGGAATTATTGATAATGGTACGAAATGATGCGAAAAAGTATTAAAATTACTAACACTCTTTCCTCGATTTTTAACCCTAAGCTTCTTGGACGTAATAAAATCAAAGAGTTTCCCATATTCTTCCTTCTCGATGCTACTGAATGTATGAACAACCCCGCTGGTTAATTCAATTTCGAAATCGAATGATCTTGTCGATCCACCACCACGCGCGAAATTGACAGAAGCAATTTCTTCGAAGCGAATGTGTATAGGAGGCTTGTGAACGTAAATGAAACCTCTTTCGAGAGGATAAAGATACCCAGCTGCGGCTTTGAATGAACAACCTATGGCTAATGTCCCTGAATGGCTGAAAATTAATTCATTTAATAATTGATCAATAATAATAGGGTAATCTTAGTGATATAAATTACTAGATTAACATAATTATTGATGCACTCATCTATTTCCAATGATACGAAATTAATTTAATGAAAAAGTTACCTGATGAAATTTCCGGGTCCAGTGAGTTTTCTGTTTATAATAACTTTCATGACTTTTCCCAAGACTTCATACGTTGGCCCTGACAATTCCTTTGATAATTTGTCTTCATATTTTTCCTTCAATTCTTTTCTGAATTAAAATTCAAACATATATAAACCACGAGCACGCTCACGTTGTATATATACAAATATATAGAGTATAGAGTAACAACATAAATGGCAATACCAAATATCTCTATTTCTTACTCTGAAAACGGTAACTCGATCGAAGTCTCCTCTTCTTGATTGAATAGCAAAACGAGATAATGGTAGCGAGTTTGGCCTTGTTTAATCGGTGGATCCAAGCTAACGACAAAATACATTTGTCTATTGTCTTTATGAGGCAATAGGAAAAGCCTTAGTACAGTGGACATGGGAATTTTGTAGTCAAATGTTTTTCCGTGAAGTTGGAAGAATGACTGAAATATCTTGATGTCGTATCGACCGCTGCAAGAAAATAAATTTGGGTTGATTACTCTTGGTAGTATTAGTAGAATCCATAATAATGTAGTAATACCGTAAACGAATCTATAATAATGTTAACAGCAAAATTTCAAAAACAAACCGAGGAGTAAGACATTGAATCTCTCTGAATATGGCAATGGCATCTCCGCTAACACTGATAACAGAAGCTTTTTCCATGACTTGCTGGTGGAATGCTTCAACAGGATCCTGATCCACACTATCGCTAATAGGTATATGGAACCTCATTTCCATTAAGCTCACAGGGGCATCATCGTTCTGCAATTTTAATTGACGCAGATAAGATTTTGTATGCATTATAAAATTACCATAATGCCCAAGTGCATGTATCTATGTACGAATGCATACAAAAGTCAACTACAACAAGAAGACTAATAAAAATGTAATGAGAATGTCACCTGATGAAACTCCAGTGTAACTTCGTTCTTCCCGGTATTACACTGGGACACATCGTACAGAGGTATCTCGAAAGCTGTGTGATGGCCAACATCAAAACTCAAGACTGAACCACCAAATCTGGCAGTACCCCAGTTCCATCCTTTTAAGCTCAGCTCCTTTTCCAACATGTCCTTTTTGTAATTTTGTGAAAAAAATTTTGCAATTTTTTCTTGATCCTGATGAACAGAATTTATTGCAGTAGTTGTGTATTTTGAACATACATGGTACATATATAAATATAGAGGGTGTTTCATAAAATGTGATACATGTCAGAAATGTATTAAAAACATAAATGTAATAGATATATCAATATAAATGCATAATCGTTTTGATCTTTCATTTTGATTGATTGCAAATTATAGTCATATTTATTTTTCAGGTATTCCCCATTTAACATTATGCAATTCTATTTATGAAATAAGTCCCACATGTTATAAAACAGGCTGTATGTAAATGCGAGAACATAAAATGATTCTCACCCCATCCTTAAACCCACGAAACCTATGTAAGGTTCCATTTTTAAGAAAGATCCGTAATCCCCAAGTACCAATGAACTTCTGGTAGTTGACCATTTCCATATCATTGGCAGAGATCTGTTCCACTTTCCCAGTTCTTTGATTCTTGAAAATGAGATGCTGATCGGTCAGCTTCAAACGACCAGGAGTCTGCCATAAAATTAATTTTTGTTATGGTACTGTCAATGATTATCTTATAGTTTTAAGAGTATTATAATCACTACTACTCTCCATTCAGGCAAAGAGTATCCTCGTTTTGCGTGTCTCGATTAAATTCGGGGCAGTTTCGGGTGATGCAACAGAATGTAAATATGTATTGTGGGAAGATGCACAGAACGGATGCAATTTCTTTGATCTAGTGCTACACTTAGTCCGAACGGAGAGTAGTACTTATGTTATTGATCTTATTATTACTGTAAGCGTTTTTGGTATTCTTAATGTAAAAGTGGCCAATTATCAGCAATAATATAGTTGTATACACGATAAATAATAGTAGTTTATAATGATAATCATAGAATTAGCAGTACTAACAGTACTAAATTAACTGACAAAAGTTAATAACAAAGCTATACAGAAAAACAGTGCTTCGCGTTCTTATATATGTATAAATAACCTCAAATTCGGCACTACAAATTCACCCAATCACATTTTTATTAAAAACTTGCAATCCCACGATTGATTAAAACTTACGAAATATAAATGAACATAGAACGTAATTGGAGAAAAATACCGAAGCATTAATAATACAAACAATTCTTACCATTGCTCCCTTAACCTCGGCAATTACGTCCGGATATTCGAGGAAATCCATTTTGGTAGGAAATAATATTAACAATTTATTTCCCGATCAGAACAATTTATTAGCAATGCGTAAAAAAATAGTCATTAACCGCGTAATTGTTAATACAACCAGATATTAATCAATATTAATGGAAGAAAAGGCGCGCCAGAATTACTTCGTAACCATTTGTATATAACCTCTGTTATTCAGTCATGTAGATGGCGATAGTGTCACGATGTGCGCAGACGCAGAGCCTTTTTGCTAGAGCGTCATTTCAATGATTTCAAGATAGCTTCTGAAATAGAGTGTAAGAGGTAAAAAGTTTCCATTTAGTACGGATTATTGTATCATTTTTTCAACAAGGAAACGAGGGATGAGCAAGAAGAGAAGGTTATTCAAGCAAGGTAATTATGACAAGTATATTTTCTATGTATCCCATGACAAATGTGTTAAATTGTCTGTTTTCAGGTTGACCATTCCTTAGGTGGTGTTTACAGATTCGAATGAAGGTATTATATTGTATTACATAGTTCTTTTGATAACAGTAGGCTTTGTTCATCTCTTAGAATCGATTAAAAAGCTGTTCTGTAGCAGCTGGAAGGACAACCTCAAGAAGATGAACCGGACAGTGTATAATGCCATAATGGCCATGCAGAAGGAGTTTAGAAGAACAACTAGGAAGGTCACAACACATAAGGAACATGTAGCAGGCGCACCAAAAGTATTAGTATCAGTATATCAAAAATACTGCCAGGTGATTAGGCTGTGAAATCCGTGATCTTAAAATAATCGGCACGATTACGATTTCCGTGGCGCCAAGATTTAACACTTGATTCCAATAACTTTTTTTATTAGAAACAAGTATTTCATGAGCCAAAAGTCGAGGTTTTGCTTATTTTACGAGATATAAGGACTTAAAGTTTAGAAAATTACGGGTTAGGGCGCCCGCCATTCGTGGTCCCGGCACTGATTCTCGCTGACTACGTTCAACTCTTGTTTGCACATTTCACTGTATTTATGCATGTACAGCATGTGTGTATGCAACTCTTTCTAAATCAAGCATACACGTGAAATGCAAATCTTCCTAAAGCAAGCATACGTGTATGGGTCATTCCGCGTCAAAAAACTGTTTTTTACACACATGGTCGAGAATTTTTGTGAATTTTTGTGACCATGTGGTGTTCGCGGAGAAAAAAATTTTGGTAAAAAAAAAACTTCGAATTTTTGAAAACTTTTTGAATTACAGCCGCTCAAACTTTTAGGTAAGGTTATATTTAAAAATTCATATCTCCCGAACTATTAACAATATCGCATTCCGACAAATTCGGCTGCATTTATAAAAGATTAAACTGTCAACAAAAAAATATATGATTGTCAGATAATGTTTATAAACATTGAAAAAGTTAATTTGAAATAAAGAAATTGCTCTATCTGCGAAAACAGGGCAGCAAATTTTTTCGTTATTTTTTTACAACAACTGTGAAGCCTGCTCTAAAGAATGACGCAAGAAACTCGATGGTCGTTTTAAAACTTTTGGAGATATGATTTTTTATTCACCGGCGCGCGCCTCAGAGGCAGCCGTGGTAGTCCAGTCAAATAGTAGTTTGAAGTGGAAAGTTGTGGTGTAATTGTTTTTAGTGACTTACTTTATGTATTTCGGGGTGCTGAACACGAATCTGAAGTTGTCCAACAACATTTTTTACGCCAAATATGACAAATCATCAAAAAACACTAAAAAATTTTGTTTTTTGCTAATTACTTGAGAAGTAAGCTTTTTACGCAAAAGGTGGTTCAATATAAAAATAAAGAAGAGAAAATTACCTACATTTCATGTTATTATCATTTTTTGGTGCGGCATATGGTTTCCGTGGAAAAGAGCGTTATAACTGGGGAACAAAGTTAACGCAAAAAGAATTTACGTCAAAAATTTGCCCAACTTCAAATAAGCATAACTCCGCGAAAAATTGTTATACCTGAAAGATTTTTTTTTCACTTTAAAGGGTGAAGTCTGCACTTTAAGGGATCATTGTTAGATTTTGAATTTAGGCTCCCCCTCCCCCCATTCTAGCAAAAGTAAGGACGTGTTGCACTCCAAAAAACGGAGGAAGGGGGAGGCTAAACTCAAAATCTAACAATGATCCCTTAAAGTGCAGACTTCACCCTTTAAAGTGAAAAAAAAATCTTTCAGGTATAACAATTTTTCGCGGAGTTATGCTTATTTGAAGTTGGGCAAATTTTTGACGTAAATTCTTTTTGCGTTATCTTTGTTCCCCAGTTATAACGCTCTTTTCCACGGAAACCATATGCCGCACCAAAAAATGATAATAACATGAAATGTAGGTAATTTTCTCTTCTTTATTTTTATATTGAACCACCTTTTGCGTAAAAAGCTTACTTCTCAAGTAATTAGCAAAAAACAAAATTTTTTAGTGTTTTTTGATGATTTGTCATATTTGGCGTAAAAAATGTTGTTGGACAACTTCAGATTCGTGTTCAGCACCCCGAAATACATAAAGTAAGTCACTAAAAACAATTACACCACAACTTTCCACTTCAAACTACTATTTGACTGGACTACCACGGCTGCCTCTGAGGCGCGCGCCGGTGAATAAAAAATCATATCTCCAAAAGTTTTAAAACGACCATCGAGTTTCTTGCGTCATTCTTTAGAGCAGGCTTCACAGTTGTTGTAAAAAAATAACGAAAAAATTTGCTGCCCTGTTTTCGCAGATAGAGCAATTTCTTTATTTCAAATTAACTTTTTCAATGTTTATAAACATTATCTGACAATCATGTATTTTTTTATTGACAATTTAATCTTTTATGAATGCTGCCGAATTTGTCGGAATGCGATATCGTTAATAGTTCGGGAGATATGAATTTTTAAATATAACCTTACCTAAAAGTTTGAGCGGCTGTAACTCAAAAAGTTTTCAAAAATTCGAAGTTTTTTTTTACCAAAATTTTTTTCTCCACGAACACCACATGGTCACAAAAAGTCATCAAAATTCTCGACCATGTGTGTAAAAAACAGTTTTTTGACGCGGAATGACCCGTATGCAAATCTTCCTAAAGCAAGCATGCGCATATATGAACCTTTCTAAAGCAAGTACACGTGTATGCGAATCTTCCTAAAGCAAGCATATGTATATGTAAACCTTCCTAAAACATGATGTGTGAATGCAACTGTCTCTAAAGCAAGCATATGCATGTGCGTATCTTTGTAAAGCAAGTATACTAATTATTTAAAGTTCATCGAGAAACGCAAACAAAAATTCTAAAAAAGTGGTAGTTTTCTAAACGTACTTTTATGGTAATTATATACTGTCATTATTATAATCATTATCTGTTTTCTCTTGACTGGCGTCGTGGTAACTTATCGATTCTTGCAAATTTGACGTATCATTTAATTCCAATTTGCAGTAATCAATCAACCGCATAACGAAGTATAAACGTAATGCAGAATAACTGCTGCATATACTACATGTGCAGACGCATAAGTGCGTATGCGCGGCGCGGTGTAAAGTATATGTTCAAGTGAGTGCGGTAGTGTGCGCATCTGTGTGTCAATGAGGTCACCGTGCGTGCGGTGCGGTGCAAGTACATGCAAACAAAGTGAGCGAGTATCAGTGCCGGGACCGCGAATGGCGGGCGCCCTAACCCGCAATTTTCTAAACTTGAAGTCCTTATACCTCGTAAACTAAGCAAAATCTCGACTTTTGGCTCATGAACTTCTTGTTTCTAATCAACAGCACTATTAGAATCAAGTGTTAAATCTTGGCGCCACGGAAATCGTAATCTCCCCAAATTATCTATATTTCGTTATAATATTTATAGTTTGTAACTGATTATTTGTATATAATTAGAATAGGTTGTAATATAATATTTCCATGTATTTCTTCGAACGTGGAATCTTATAAAATAAACATGGTCGATTCCACGTCAAATCGCACAGCTAAATTCTTCGAAATTCTGATTTTGAGATATGTTATAGAGCAGGGACGGCGAACTGGGGCTCAGAAGAGCCCGTGAGGGGAAGGCAGGTCGGTTTGGCTACCACCTCCAGCGACTCTGTCACGCGTTTGTTCGCGCGAGCTTTTGTTTTTTCGTATCCGTTACCACTACAATGACAGAGACAGAGTGTCCTCTACGGTACGCAATAGAGTGTTGTCTTTCTCTTTGTTAGTCCGCCTGCACCGAAGAGAGTAGTAGTGGGAGAAGCAAGAGCGGCGGGGAAGAGTACGCTTGCACTCTGTTCGCCGTCCCTGTTATAGAGGGAGGTGAGACAAGCCACCCGAATTTTTTTTTTTCATTTTTTATTTTGACTTTCGAGGAGTTATGAGACTTTGAAAAATTGGGACACTTTTTCTTCAAACATTTCTAGGCGCGGTCTGGCTTGCCGTAGAATAATTTGCTTTTTTAAGTTCGATTCAGAAAAGATTATAGTTTAACGAGAATTTTCAACCCATTTCAAAAAGTTTTTTTTTCAACGCATAATTCATAAAAATAAAAAATAGTCGTTAATTTGACTATCTGGGCCCTCACCGAAAATTATGAAAAAATTATATCCTTGTAGCGCGTTTCAAGACGAAGAGTTTGCAAAAAAAGGCAGCCCCAAACACGCAGTAACTTCGGAGTAATTCAAGAAAAAGTGTAACCGCCTCGGAATTACTGATTTTGCCAGCAAGGACGCTGAATTGGGAGGTGGGGGTCGTTACGCAGGGCCGCGGCACCTAAGAGATACGCGATAAAACATTGAAACTGATTTTTATCGGGAATAATCGTTGGTGCTCGCGACTATTACGCATACCACCGTGTGTATGCATCATCAAGTCACCCTCGTGAATTTTTTGAGAATTTTCGGGAATGGCCTTCATGTGTTTTTAACTGATTGAGAACACGTAATGTCAACACGACTCGTCATCGCGTCATCACGCAGTTATGTTGGATATCGCGTATCTCTTAGGTGCCGCGGCCCTGCGTAACGACCCCCACCTCCCAATTCAGCGTTCTTGCTGGCAAAATCAGTAATTCCGAGGCGGTTACACTTTTTCTTGAATTACTCCGAAGTTACTGCGTGTTTGGGGCTGCCTTTTTTTGCAAACTCTTCGTCTTGAAACGCGCTACAAGGATATAATTTTTTCATAATTTTCGGTGAGGGCCCAGATAGTCAAATTAACGACTATTTTTTATTTTTATGAATTATGCGTTGAAAAATAAACTTTTTGAAATGTGTTGCAAATTCTCGTTAAACTACAATCTTTTCTGAATCGAACTTAAAAAAGCAAATTATTCTACGGCAATCCAGACCGCGCCTAGAAATGTTTGAAGAAAAAGTGTCCCAATTTTTCAAAGTCTCATAACTCCTCGAAAGTCAAAATAAAAAATAAAAAAAAAATTCGGGTGGCTTGTCTCACCTCCCTCTATAACATATCTCAAAATCAGAATTTCGAAGAATTTAGCTGTGCGATTTGACGTGGAATCGACCACATATTATTTTAGAATTTGTTTCATCGTCATTTGTGTTGAATCCTTCATATTTTTAAGTATAAGTAAGATGAATAGCATAGAATAGATGGCGTAAGTCATTTAGTTTGCGAGATTTTCCCAGATGGCGCTCATATTCAATATATATAGCTACAGTGAGCGGAGGATGGGGGTACTACCATATATGACAATAGTGTGCTATATATATTAAACGTGCGCGTCACCTACGAATACCTCGCGAACTATATTTCTCACGCTCTTTTAACATTGAGATTTGGGTATGTATGTATGTATACATACCCTGCTGATCAGTGCCAATCAGCACTGACTGTACATTATTTGACTGTACTCACTGTATGTACATACTCAACTATACTCTGACGACTCTGACCTGACTGTATCATAATGATCATAATCACCACAAAATACCAATTTGATCGACCAGAGCTAGGCAGAGCCAGGGGCAGGGGATCGGTGACCAATATTAAAATCTATTCAAACATGATGGAATTAATGATAGTATGAACTAGGCTTTTCATCAATGAAATAACCCGCTTAAAATAACCACTCTTTTGTCTCAGTATGACAACTCATGACAAGCAAAGCAAAGTTAACCGCTTTACTATGCCAAGTTTGAAAGTTGTCACTACATACTTCTATAAATCTGGTTACTAAACTTAACGTACCTATCTTCAGTTGAGTTCAGTGCAATTATCTAAAAATAATTGTGCGCAAGTAGGCACGAATTGTATCTTACGGTACTACATGATTCGGGTATATTAGCTATAGTCACTTTTATTGTTTTATGCGACAATGCAGTTTTGATCTACGAAAACTACCACGTTTAGCGCCGCGCCTAAATTAGTACTTGTACAACATCATACACTGATTGTGAGCGCAGTGACGGGCACTGACAGCCACCGAAAATCAAGAACGATTTTTCTGAAACGTGCCGTGACAGAAACACACAGGATCACGCAGTAGCATTGAGCAACGTACTGACACTAGATTGACTGTACATAAACAGGAAATTGTGGTAAACTCTCAGTGAAATTAAAAATCAAAAGACAGTGAAAACTACTTTGTAAAATCAATTTTTTTTTATTTTTCCTGTTGAAAATTTGAGGAAAGCGTATTTCTTCTTTGAAGTTTCTCTTCCAAATTCCAAAACGGGGGCCGAACAGTCAGCCATGTCCGTCTCTCAGATGGAAAGTATCCTTTTTTGATGTTGTGTTTCCTTTTTTAATTCTTCATACAGATATCCTAAAGGTGTTACCCATTTTCCTCTTAAACCTCTTTATTCCGTAGAATAAATACTAATCTTATTGAGTATTCGCATTTTTATGATTCATCATTTTTGAGGTTACATTAAATTCGTTACTCTGCAATAACAGCAGTTATTTTCATTTAAGTATTTAAGTATGAGTATTTATTGCTGAATGTCCAAGTTAATGAATGACTTGCTACCATGAGAAAACAGTTCCAGTAGCGAAAATATTATTAAAACATATGAATATAAACTAAAATCAATGACAGGGCATCATAAGTAACACTGATGGTTCTAACTTCTGTTTAACTTATGTTTCCTCTTGGGTAATATTAGAAAATCACACATCACTATCTGAACAAATGGGTTCTAAAAGTATATAATCATTTAACTATGATATAAAATGAATATTGTGTTATACTATCAAAGCCTTAACTCAGTTTCCTTCCGCTCCTACTCTCAGAGAACCTTTTCAACCTTAAATTTGCAGTGAAGGAGCTTGAGAGAAACTCAAAAAAATGCGAGAAAGAGGAAAAAGTAGAAAAAGCAAAAATAAAAAAGGCTATACAAAAAGGTAACATGGAAGGTGCAAGAATACATGCGGAAAATGCCATACGACAAAAAAATCAGGCTTTAAATTACTTACGTATGAGCGCCAGAGTAGATGCTGTAGCCAGCAGAGTACAAACGGCGCTCACAACTCGTAAAGTTACTCAGTCAATGGCAGGAGTAGTGAAAGCTATGGATGCTGCAATGAAGTCAATGAATCTAGAAAAGATTTCAGGTAAAACAAATGAGAAATTTTATGAGAATTAACCAATTTTAATATATGGGATAAAGTCCTAAAATTCCCATAGGAAGAATCTATTTTTAACATGAGAGAAATTATCTTTAGGAAAAACAGATACCCTTGTGTGATATAGACTGCAAATTTGAAAATTATTTAACCCTTTTAGTGCCAGGCCTATTTACGCAGACATGCGAAAATTACCATGAGCCGGATGTATACAAGCCACATCATCCGGTCTTTGATATTTTTTGCATAAATACCAAGGGCCGATATATCGGCTCGCTGACACTAAAAGGGTCAATAACGCACGATCCCAACCATATATCGCCACTTAAGAAGCAACACTGCCTATCTTATTGTCAGTTTGACTAAAATGTGAGATAAGTGGTGCTGCTTCTTAAACGGCGATATATATTGCCGCTGGCACTTTTTGGCAGTGCAGCAAGGACCGATATACCGGCCTCCGGCACTGAAAGGGTTAATATATGTATGGTATTATCGATTTTTTAATAAACTAATCATCTCTTTCCATTAATCAGGATTGATGGACAAGTTTGAAAGTCAATTCGAGGATTTGGACGTTCAAAGTTCCTACATGGAAAATGCTATGTCTCAAACCACAACAACCAATGTTCCACAGAATGATGTTGATTCTTTGATGCAACAAGTTGCAGATGAAGCTGGGTGAGTTTCTATTTTTATTAATAGTAACGATCAGTAGTGCCACTGATAAATTAATCATGAAATTAAGAGTAATGAATGAATATTTGCACAGTGGTAATAATGACTGAATGAATGAAGGATCTGTCGTCAATAGTATCATAATGTTCTTCTGTTCACATCGTGAACAATCAATAATGATTAAGAAATCAAATAATGAATTTTGCTTTTCTAGGTTGGAATTAAACATGGAACTGCCATCAGGTCAAACAAGCAATCTCGGCACTTCAACAGTAATAAGCCAAGAACAGGATGAGCTCACCCAGCGATTAGCTAGGCTTCGGGAATAACAGTTAATAAAGAAAGAAAGGCCGAACATGTTAACGCAGAAAATAATTTAATTGGTATAGTAATTACTTGGAAATCTTAATTTTTTGTTATTAACTTTTTACATAGTAATGTAATATATAATACAGGATGAGGCAAAAAGTCGTGATACAGCTTTACGAGAAACTCGTTATAAAAAGTTGATACTACAGAGCAACATTTTTTTATACGTGACTTCATTTCTAACAAAGTTAAATTTCAAAATTAGCCTTTTCGAGGAAATGAAATTTCACATAAAACGCACTTATTCTGCTACTTCAGGCTGTTTCAAAGAAATCGAGGAATCCTTTTTCAGATAGTACCATCATTTTTAACACGCCTAGTATAATATTACGTAATCGTGATAAAATTGATTTTAACAGAATTAAAATAATATATTATGTGTGCACCAAAAGTCATTTAATTATGATTACACAATATGAATAAGTACATTACGCAACCTGTTATTAGCTTATGTAAAAAAAATTAAATTGCTTAGTTTAAATGTTACGTCTAAGGCTGTACATACATATATATATATACATATATATACATACACACATAAACATGCATACTCGATAAAGGAACGCTTTTAATAAATATTATTAAATTAATTTTGTAGTAGTATACATCATTATTACAACTCATATTATTACGCTCTCTCCAGGTCTCATAGAAAAAGCTGTTTTAAATTCTGTCTAGACCAGTGTAGACTTATTCTGTTTCTGTTAGATTACCTTTATAGTTTTTAATAGAAAATATTTCGTGCTTGCATTTACGGTGTATATTGTACTAATTAGCGAGAATGTCGTTTGAAATAACATCATGCTTACATCAAAGGACAGTGGGCATATTCGATAAACCGCTGTGCTTGTAACCAGGGTACCCAAACCCTGGACAAGAGCATCAGCTTGAACTATCACAAAGTCCACAGCCTTGTTCAAGTACTGAGGGACAAGTTGGGCAAGAGTGTGGAAATATAACACCAACTCCAGTTAAACGACGGAAAATGTCTGTGTTGGTTTTTGGAGTAAGACAAATTCATTTAACACCACGGAAAAAAAGTTATATACCACAGCAAGATACTTTCGCAGCCGGCAGATCAGAATCGCGAAAGAATTAAGTGCAACAAAAGCTCAGTTAAGGGATGGAGCAAAGTATTACTATTCAGCAACGACACAAGCATTATTAGCTAACTTGATATCAAGGCAATGTACCTTTATTGAGATGCAGCTTTGATCAGTGAAGAAGAAACCAAAGGTATGCGCAGAACTAATCTATCATTTTGCAAGGAAAACAGCATTCGCGACAGCTCTTGGGTCTTGTTTCGGGTCAAGTACAAGTACACGAGACTAGACCGTGTATCTTTTCTGAAAAGAAGCAACAGTGGTTTTCAATAAAGCAATTCTCAATTCTCAAGTATTGCTTCAATAAAGCAATACTCCTGCGAAGAAAAAATCATGGCTTTATCTTTGTATAATCAATGAAAGTCTTCATACAAACTATTATGCCAGTTGTTTAATCTACCATCGTCAAAAAGATTGCAAAGGATTTTGCAAAAAATAGTGCTACAACCCGGCATAAATACATTTTTGTTTAAGCACTTAGGAGAACAGGCTGAGCTAATGAAACTCAATGACAGAATTTGTTATCTCATGTGGGTCGAAGTGGCGGTGCAATCGCACATCGCCTACAGTCAGCTACAGTCCGACGTTGGACCGTTTCGTTGGGTTAAAAGATTATGGAGAAGAAACATCGAGACAAATTGCTGATATGACCCTAGTTTTCATGCTGCGAGGCATTGAAACGGGCTGGAAATTGCCTCTGGCGTTTTATTTTTCTGTCGCTCAACGAAATTTTAAAAATTAACCAAATTGATCAAGGATATTGTATGCAGACTTGCGTGCACAAAATAAAAACTTATTCCTTCTATCTGCGACCAACGGTCGTCTAATGTAAAGGCCATTGATACATTGGTGCGAACCAGTGGACATTTTGGTAAGCAGTTCATATTTTGATGACACAGATTGACACAATAAATATTAACATTGAACTCAATTTTTTTAGGTGGCATTATAGAATTATCAAATTTCGTGATAATTCCGTTGTACGACCCACCCCATCTAATCAATAGTGTTAGAAACAATTTACTAACGAAAGATCTTGAAATAGACGTGGACATGGGTAAGGAGACGGAAGAAGGGCAATTCGCGTCATGGAAAACGGTAGAATTGGCGTATAAAATGAGCTATTCTAATTCTATACATAGGCCGTTATCCAAGATTACAGACAAGCACAATTACCTCAAGTACTTGAAGAAAATGCGAGTCAAAAACGCTGTACAGATTCTTAGTTGAACGCTAGCAACGTTCATCTATCATGAAACGCAGAGGCAAGGTAAATTTCATATATGGGTCATTCCGCGTCAAGTGAGACACTTTTTACAGACATATTCGAGAACTTTGATGAATTTTTGTGACCATGTAGTGTTCGCGGAGAAAACAGTTTGGGTAAAAAAAAAACTTCGAATTTTTGAAAACTTTTTGACTTACAGCCTCTCAAACTTTCAGGTCAGATTATTTTTTAAAATTCATATCTCCTAAACTACTAACAATATCGCATTCCGGCAAATTCGGTTGCTTTCGTAAAAGTTCAAGCTTTCAATAAAAAAATTCATAATTGTTGGATAACGTTTATAAACATTGAAAAAGTTTGTTTAAAACATATAAATTGGTGTAAAAAAAAATGGCCATTCGCTATTTTTTTCATTATTTTTTTACAACAACTCTGAAGCCTCCTCTAAAGAATGAAACAAGAATCAAAGTGGCCTCGGTCTTAGTTTTTGAGATATGATTTTTTATTCACCAGCGCGCACCAATAACGCGCGCCACGCCGACTATTAGCAGCACAATACTCGTACGTTCGGTCTCGGTAGTAGTTCGCGGCGCACAAAATTTTTGTGCAATAGTACCAAAGTCTTCTCTAACGACTGGTGCAAAGATCAGAGTGGCCATTTTAATATTTTCTAAGTTATGGCTCTTAATTTACCCTCTCATTGCACCTCATGCGCGGCAATTCGTATGGCAGTTCACTGGCAAAATAATTTAAAAAATTTACCATTAAACTCGCACTAAAAATATAGAACAGGCCAATCAATAAATACATGTTTTCGCTTGATGTTTCCCGGGGTGGAGACCGGCATTAGGCCACGTTAAAAACGTGTTTGCATGCATTAGGCAGTTTTCAGTAATGATTATTATGTATCGTGTAATTTGTGGAATTATATAGAAGAAGATAGTACTATGAATTTTCAAGAAACGCGGTTGAAGGTGTGGATACGGTAATTAATTTTATCCGATCTGTCGAGCACCACTGTTTATGGGTAATAGTATCATAGCTATTTGAATCGAAAACCTCTTGTAAGTAATGCATTAAATATGTTGCCCCGGGACATTCACAACATTTTCCTAGATAGCATTTTGTTTGCGGCGAATTGCAAATGATTTTAGCTATTATATCTTTGTACGTTTTTAACGGTGCGATGCAATGTTTTCTATGCCGCGTAACAGAAACTTAATAGGATTTATCCGGGAAACACTGAGAGAAAACATGTATTTATTGATTGGGCTGTTCTATATTTTTAGTGCGAGTTTAATGTTAAATTTTTTTAATTATTTTGCCAGTGAACTGCCATACGAATTGCCGCGCAAGAGGTGCAATGAGAGGGTGAATTAAGAGCCATAACTTAGAAAATATTAAAATGGCCACTCTGATCTTTGCAGCAGTCGTTAGAGAAGGCTTTGGTACTATTGCACAAAAATTTTGTGCGCCGCGAACTACTACCGAGACCGAACGTACGAGTATTCCGCTGCTAACAGTCGGCGTGGCGCGCGTTATTGGTGCGCGCTGGTGAATAAAAAATCATATCTCAAAAACTAAGACCGAGGCCACTTTGATTCTTGTTTCATTCTTTAGAGGAGGCTTCAGAGTTGTTGTAAAAAAATAATGAAAAAAATAGCGAATGGCCATTTTTTTTTACACCAATTTATATGTTTTAAACAAACTTTTTCAATGTTTATAAACGTTATCCAACAATTATGAATTTTTTTATTGAAAGCTTGAACTTTTACGAAAGCAACCGAATTTGCCGGAATGCGATATTGTTAGTAGTTTAGGAGATATGAATTTTAAAAAATAATCTGACCTGAAAGTTTGAGAGGCTGTAACTCAAAAAGTTTTCAAAAATTCGAAGTTTTTTTTTTACCCAAACTGTTTTCTCCGCGAACACTACATGGTCACAAAAATTCATCAAAGTTCTCGAATATGTCTGTAAAAAGTGTCTCACTTGACGCGGAATGACCCATATGTAACTTCATTTCATCTAAACTTTTACTAACAAGGTGAGACGGGGGACTGCCCCCCTCCGATTTGGATGAGCTTTGGGGACGTTATACTAGAGCGTAAGTTATGCATGTTCCTGCAAGGATATCCATAAACACTCAACCGTTTTTGAGAAATTCGTGTTCAAAGTTTCGAATTTTGGGCCGAGGTTTCCGGGTTTGAATCCCGGTGTAAACTTCGTTCCATGAATCTTTCTTTTCTGTTTCCTTTATTTACTATTTATAAACGATCTTACGGCGCGTATTAAAATAAGTAATATTATTTACAATGTATTTACATACTTTATGCAATATTCTCGAGCGTTGCTTAAGGGGTTACATACCTTTCTCGGCCCCAAAACTACGCGATTTTCCGAATTTTTTTTTGGGTACTTAAGAGAGGTATCAATGCGCAGTTTTTTGTGGAGCGAAAGAACGCACTAGTTTTATGAATTTTTATTTTTCATTTTTAATTCGATTTGATTGAGTATTACCCCTTCCACCGAAGCGCTGCCGGACTGACACGCTTTGCGGTAACCAGGATATCTCCTATCAGGATCATCGCAAAACAAAAATCAAAATATATCCTTAAAGCTAGATATATTATCTTTTTTTTGACGGATCTTTTTTGTTTAATAATCATTTTTGACAAAACGACGATCATTTGAAAAAAAAATCGAGTTTTTGCTCGGAATTTCGGCACTGAAATGCAATTAAAACATATTAAAAATTGGAATATTTAAAAAAAGATCCGTCAAAAACTGCGTAATTTTATGGAGATTATGTGTGCAAAATTTCAAAGCGATTGCTTTTTTCGTTTTTGAGATATCTTGGTTACCGATTTCGAAAACGTAGTTTCGAGAAAAACGGGTTTAAAGTTTCGGAACAAGTTAAAATGTCTTAATTCAATTTTTTTGGCTACTTCCATGCAATAATCGATCCCGGCGCCATACAGTGAGTCTTTCTCAGTCAATTTCATTTGAACATTGGCGTTATTTTTTATCCTGCGACTAATTCTTGCCTCTTTAGTCGCATGCTGCGCTTGGATCTGTGCGTGCGTCACACGGCGATTATCAATTTGCGTGACGAAATTAAGAGCATTGCACCCAATATGGATAACCATCGTCGTCATAATTTTTAGTAAAGATGTGATGCCTTCGTTAAATATGCAAACACCAATATAGGACGCTGTTTCTACAATGTTAGCACTGCAGTTGACAATTTTCCGTGCAATCTTCCAAATCACATGATAAATAGTTTCACATGATAAATCCTCGTATGTGGGTCGAATAGCAATAAATTATTAACAAAAATTATTGTTCCATTGCTGGAAGTCGTCTAAAGATCCTAAAGCGTTAGCTTGTTTCTTGTTGAGCGCTCGTGATCGCGCGACATAAAACGTTATAACTATGACAATTATTTAAATTTCGTAATGCCGTTTTCACAGATGGTTCTTAGGAAGTTAATCTAATGAAAAACGCAAAAAAAAAATCGATTTTTTGAAACCGAGAAAGGTATGTAACCCCTTAAGTTTTGGATGAAGAAATTTTGTAAAAGTAGCGAATGGCCCGTGGCTAGAGTCCTAGTAAACGATGCCGGGGGTCCCATGATGGAATCTCGATGTGTGTTTTTTACCAAATATTTTTTTCCTTTTCATTTTTACAATGAATAAATGATCTTACCACATGCATCAACATAATTGATACTTTATAGAATAAAATGTTCGGGTATTTCACAATAAAATATCCCTCTTAACACAACAGAATATATTATGTATAATTAGTATAATAGTTTATATATATGTGTATGTGTACCGTTGACTCGACATCCTTGCGTCCGTGTCCGCACGTAAAACTCAATAAAGACAAACCACGTACGTGACAACAACGTGTTGTCATCGGTCATGCGCGGATTGTCGACCATGGCAATACCGTGTTGTCATGGACATTGAACGTTTTAAAGGGAGGCATACGTTACGTTACGATCGACATACGATCGAAGGAGATCAGTTCCTGAATAAATATTGAAGTGATAATTCGCTGTATGAGTGTAGCAGAATTTACGATAAGCGCGTCTGTCACCAGCCGCCCGGCGGGACGCGCTGTTTGCGATATGTGAAGATCAGACGACATTTAGAGAATTGTAGACGTCCATTCGCGATGATACTTCCTGACGTGAAGTCTGATTCTGTACACACCCAATATATTTTAATAAACCTATTTTCATTGAACGTCTGCCCCATTTTATTGTGAAATCCCTGCACATTCTATTGTATAAAGTATCGATTATGTTGATGCATATCGTAAGATCATTTATTCATTGTAAAAAAGAAAAGGAAAAAAATATTTGGAAAAAAACACATCGAGATTCCATCACGGGACCCCCGGCATCGTTCGCTAGGACTCCAGCCACAGGACATTCGCTGCTTTTATAAAATTTCTTCATCCAAAGCTTAAGCAGGGCTCGAGAATATCGCATAAAGTATGTAAATACATTGAAAAAAATATTAAATATTTTAATAAGCGCCTTAAGATCGTTTATAAATAGTAAAAAAAGGAAACAGAAAAAAAAAAGATTTGCGGAACAAAGTTCACACCGGGCTTCGAATCCGGAAACCTCGACCCAAAATTCGGAACTTAGAACACAAATTTCTTAAAAACGGTTTTGTGTTTATGGATATCCTTGTGGGAGCATGCATAACTTAAGGTCTATTTACACAACTCCGTACCGTCACGTCTCCGTAAGGCCGGAAGGATCGTAAAAAATATTTCCCTGTTGGGTTTAAACGGTGCTGTTCCTACTTGTCCAGCATGCGTCGGTACCGGCACACCCGTCACAAAACGTCGGAAGTCATTCCCACATAGCCGTCAACGTAACCGTACTTTTGGCCGGTGGTATCGTAAAAGAATATTCCTTTGTATGATTTGAATGGCGCTGTTCCCAGTTTGTCCAGCGTGCGTCCGTACCGGCACGTCCGTCACCATCGTGTGTCCGTAAGAAAATCCTCTGATTTCTTCCCAACGATATTTTCACTTTGTACGTCTGTCAAATTCGTGGATTTGCTGAGTTTCATACTGTTGTTTTTATTTATATTTATGGTCATTTGCAGACCATAATATGGATATTATATTATATGCATATACGTTAGAGATAATGTATATCTATGTATATATATATATAATAATATATATGACATATAACATATTGTTACGAATCGAGCGCGAACGCGACCGCAAAATAGGTATATTTAAAAAAGATAATGTTTATTGCTAAAATACAGGAAGCACAACCGTTCCTTCTGAGAACTCGAATACAACAACTCATATTTATAATTTGAATCTCGGCGCCCGGCAACTAACAATTGCCTATCGGCTTTGCCGGACGCCAAGAAGGCAATGAAATACATAAACATTCGTAACAATATATATGGTAATGTATATGTTTCAGTTTTGAAATTTTTGGTTAATTTTTAAAAAACTATTTTCAACAAATTTCTTTCTTTCTTTCATTTCTTCGCTGTTTGTTCTTCACCCAGCCGAAAACATGCACATTTTCTTAAATCCTTCCGAGGGTCCTCGACACAATAGCGACCTTTTTGCACCGCTCGGCGGGATAGGCAATAAAACATTTGGCTACTAGAGTCATTCCGGCAAAAACTGTGAAAATTATGCTACGGTGAAGTTTACGGAGAAGGACGCGCCGACGTGGTCATGCGACGGACGAGTACGGACAGCGCCGTTCAAATCGCACAGAGGACTATGGGCGATGGCATTACGGAGGGTGACGTTACGGAACAGGTGTAAATCCTCCGCTCGAAAATTTCGGCCGGACCTTGACGGCGACGGATACGGAGCCTTGACGGTACGGAAATGTGTAAATAGCCTTTACCCTCTACTATGGTGTTAGTTTCATGTTTCAAAACTAGCGCGCTACTGTCGTTTTCCCAGGCCTTAAAACAGGCATGGGCAACATCGGGTCCCAACTTCTCCTCCGCTGATTTCGCTGTCCCCACTTCCGGCGCGTGAACGAAACGGAGAGAAGGATAGCAATACATATGCCCGTACCGTAGAGACTCACTCGCATGAGCCATCGCGCGAGAGGATCGCTGGTGGGGGTACCCACTGGAGGAGAAGTTCGAGCCGCCGAAACTGTAGCGGCTCTAAGAGCCGCTGTTGCCCATGCCTGCCTTAAAACATCGAAAATTTAATCATTATTTTTAATTCAAAAAACGTTAATAAAACGCAAATAAAAAGGTGGGGCAGTGATGAGCAAATTGATCGCAATTTTTTGAGCCCAGAAAAGATTCCGTACGTACTCGGACAACTTAGAAATTGTCAAATTAGTGTTTGTTACGATATTGTTCAACAACTTTTTTTTAATAATTGCTACCACTAGAGCAATTTTATATTCTTGATGAGCAAATGGCGAGCAATTTTTTGAGATATAATTCATTAAGATTGCTTATAGTTCGGGGCTAGGTTAACCTATCTATTATTCTTTCTGCGTAAATGGTCACAGAAAAGAAACTACATCATTTTCGGAAAATTCAAGCTGTTTAATAGAGACAGTGCCGTTGAAAAAATGGGTAATCAGAAAAATTACCGTAATATAAATTTTTTTAAAATCTTTATTTTGTATTTATGTCATTATTTTGAATTAAGGGCGTTGGATACCCCCCCGTTTTGGAAGGGTTTACGCCGTCGAATGCACAGGCCACAATTGTTGACCGATTTTGATGAACAATAGCTCGTTTGAAAGATAAAGGATGATCCATGCGTTGTCGAGAAGCCGAATTTTGATAAAACCTTTTTTTTATCAACAAATAGTGATTCAAAAAATTGCTAAAGTTCAAGACAATTTTACGCATGGAAAGAAATTTTTTATCAAAATTCGGCTTCTCGACAACGCATGGATCATCCTTTATCTTTCAAACGAGCTATTGTTCATCAAAATCGGTCGAGAATTACGACCTGTGCATCCGACGAGCTAATGCGTGTTTTCGCCCATTTTCGTGAAAAATCCTGAAAAATATTCTGCATCTGCTAGCGACCCCAATTTTAGCGGCAGAAGAGCCGAAACTCCTTCCCCCACTACGAACCTAACGCACAAGCATGAGCTGGTGTGCGTGTAAGTTGGCTAGGCGTGCGGTCAATGTATAGGTGTTTACCGTTACAGCGGAAAATCACACCGACGGCACACAACTCTAATCCATTCTAAACTCATGCGAATAAGCCAACTCGAGCCGCTCGGGCCTTTTTGACTTTCCGTCCCGTCTCCACCACGCAATGCATCGTAAGGGTATAACGCTCTGCGTTTCCCATAGAATGCTTCTTGACCAATTTCGATGATCAAGGGCTCATTAGAAAGATAAAACATGAAGGAATGCGCATGATATTTTAGAATTTTGGAAAAATGTAATCTTCGTGGAGAAAAGAGCGTTAAAAAGTTTAAAAACATTTTCCGGAACAGAAAAAAGCCATTTACAAGAAATTCTGAACGATAACGATTGTATATTCATCTTTTATCTATCAAAAGAGCCATTAATTATCCAAATCGGATATCTAACACGGGTTGGAGAATTTATAACGTAAATCCATGCACTGCCTTCAGCGGCGCGCCGCCGTGAAGTCACAGCGAGGGGTAATTATATCTGGTTCGCAGATATAATCCACGGTCAGATTGATCGTCAAATAAACATTCAATTTTTATTCTGTCAATCTTTCCTATTACGGGAAAAAAAATGAAACCAAAATTTTTTTAAGAAAGTTAGACATACATACATAAGTTCTCACGAAACACGTGAATAATTAAAGAATAATACTGTTACAATAATATTGTAACAATATGTGAAACAAGTACGTCCCAGATTTCACGTTACTCTTGTGTTTGTCATTGTTGAGTCTAAAATCCTAGGTTTTCCCAACGTAGTGACAAAATCCCGGTGACTTACATTCAGATAAAAAGGGTAATCGAACAGGTATACGTTACTTTACGCCGTAACAATGTCATATCGTGCATTCGATGACCGTAGCATTCTATAACCGAGAAAGGTAGCACGTACATTTCGTACATTTCGGCAGGCCTCACTTATACCTGCTTATACCGGGGACCGGTAGACGTTGGACGAACCCCGATTTTCGCCACATAAAAGACCTTCTCTCTTCCTCCCTCGCTCCGTCGCGGTCACTCCTTCTCGTGCAGTGAAAATTCAAAGAACTCCAACGTCTAGCCGTGCCTAGCCGTTGCGGGTATAAACAAGGCCTACCGAAATCCACAGGGTCCCGGCACTTCTCAAGGGGCCTTGAACAAGTACGAAGGAAAACACACCGACGGGTGTATTTCGCGCTAGTTCTGACTTTGGATTTCAAAAATAGCGACCTCCACATGGTGAAATCTGGGCAGTGTTTGACAATTCGGAAAATGTCACCAACTTGCAAAGAGCTACTATCGCTTTATTCGATACCTCTTTGATTCTAATTTGTTCTATTATGTCAGAGTTCTTGAGTTTCGTATGCAATGCAATGACAGTTGATCCATATACATACCTACCATTATATTATATGGATTCACATTTTTACGTGATTTTTCAGTCATGGTCAAATTGTATAAATTATACCATTTTGATACTAGTTATCGAATTGTAATCCTATATTGTTAGTCACAACAGAAATGATTACCAAAATCAAAACGGTGCTTATTCGTAACTGAAATGGATCAGAGAATGACAGCTGGTAACACGTGTTTCATTGACATGAAATGCACCGGAGTAGCGAATGGTTTCTGTAGGTGTGCGTGCGTATCTGACTCTGTCGGTGGGCCCGAGCGGGACGTAAGGGGTACAGCGGGCCGGGGGGACTTCGACGCGTAAGAGCAAAGTGGGGACACTACTCCCCTCGAGCGCCTGTAGTTCGCATATTGTCCGCCACCCGTCGCTGAAGTCACGCACGGGTTTTGCTCAGGGTATCCAACGCCCTTAAGTTCCACTTTAATCCTACCTCCATTCCGCAGAGTGGTGACAAAAGAGGTTTTCATATTTACGGCACAAGACCAGTAAATAGTGAAAACCTCTGTCACTTTCTTGTGCATTACCTTTATAGCGTGCCTCTCATCCGATCAAGTACACGTATGTACACCATACCACATAAATTCGTTCCCAGATTTTTTACCACCACAAGTGCGCTCGCCTGTCGGTGTGATCTATCTGCCCTCTCTCTTGTCTCTTTCGTTTCTCTCTCTGTCATGGCGTCGCACGGTGGCACCGTCGCCGATCGGTCCTCTCTTTCTTTTTCGGAGAGTCCGTCCTGCTCGCACCACCCAGTCACACGGACGAGTAGAGGGCGCAAGTTGTGTGAGGAAGCAACCGTCACATGCGTACAGAGCTCGTCGGTGAGGCTGCAGTGAGTGCGAGAGTGACGCTCCGATGGAAAGAGAGAGTGGGACCCATTGGGAGAAAATTTGGTCGTTACACAAAATATCGTTCCGCTTTCTCGACGGCAGACTCCATAAGCGCACGTGTGTGCGTGCGTCCATGTGTCTCGCAAGCGAAAGGGCGCGTATAGAAGAATGGGAGAGACGTATACACTTAAATTGTATTATATACCGATACGTATTATATACCGATATATATTTGTTATTTATAAATCCGTATTTCTTATAAACTATCTACTTATAAATTATCATAGAACGCATAAATAAGGACAAGGCGATTGATCAGCGTAATTTTTTGCAAAAATTAAGGTCAATTTATTTAATTTCTTCAAGAAATCGCTACTCTTACACGTTTGGAACCTCCTGCATATTGTTAAAAATTAAATAAAGCGATATCCAATTTAGAGTAAAATTGTGAGATTATTTTCGTGTCACTAGCGTGCTTTGACTATCAGTTAGGTTGGCGGTGCTGAGCGAAATGTATGGCGCCGCTCGCACGTTGGTTGGTAGTGCTGAATATCACAGACTGCTTCCATGTGCTTCTCGATCATGATCGATTCGAGACCACGTGTGAACGTGTATTCTCTAATCACATAATTTCTTTCTATTTCAAATTAAACAATGTGTTGAGTTATTCCTATTAATAATGCCATCTCCCAATCACCATCCCATATATTTTGTTATTTATATTTGCGTTTTTTTTTATAAATTATCTTGTCAAGCAACATATGAATTTATAGTTATACAAAAATTTATGTATCATATACATATATAAATCAAGCGAGATATCTTGCAATATCATTCTACCAATACATAAAATAATTAAATAATTCATTAAATTAAGTTACAGAGTTAGGAACTACTTATTCTTCCATAATTGCAACAAATGTCATTTTCCGACCTTATATAAATCGTGGCGAGAACTTTAGGTATTAAATATTAACATAGCATATTTCAACGATATTTGGCTTAAGCGTTATTTGGGAACCATTTCCAAAAAACATAAATTTGGTATTCGCAGTTTGAAATCTTACGATACATTCTCCCATTCTTCTATACGCGCCCTTTCGCTTGCGAAACACATGGACGCACGCACACACGTGCGCTTATGGAGTCTGCCGTCGAGAAAGCGGAACGATATTTTGTGCAACGACCAAATTTTCTCCCAATGGGTCCCTCTCTCTCTTTCCATCGGAGCGTCACTCTCGCACTCACAGCAGCCTCACCGACGAGCTCTGTACGCATGTGACGGTTGCTCCCTCACACAACTTGCGCTCTCTACTCGTCCGTGTGACTGGGTGGTGCGAGCAGGACGGACTCTCCGAAAAAGAAAGAGAGGACCGATCGGCGACGTTGCCACCGTGCGACGCCATGACAGAGAGAGAAACGAAAGAGACAAGGGAGAGGGCAGATAGATCACACCGACAGGCGAGCGCACTTGTGGTGGTAAAAAATCTGGGAACGAATTACACGACATCCGGTAACTAGGTGTGCGCTGTGCGCGGCTGCATACATGTGTGATCTTAGTTCGTTCAGAAGTCGATATACAGATGGCGAGAGAAATACTGAACTGTCACGTTCGCGTTTTAATTCTCCAACGCGATTCTGTTCGGATAGGCCGATTAGAGCACAAAAGTGCTTACTCGAAGACGCGGGGACTTTGAAATAACTTGACTCGATTTTATATGTATAAGTACTGATGCTTTATTCTAAAAATCTGATGAGAACGTCTTTTCAATTCTAAAGTCAGAGAAGAAGTGCCTTAAATCTAAGATACAAAAATTATGTTCGCTCGCGGTTCGAGAAGTCGGGAATTGCGCACGCCCATGCTACGCCTACGCGTGGGGGTTTCGCCAATCGGGGGTAGTTTTGGAGGTCCGTAGCGCTGTCCTTGTTTCTCCCGGTGAGGTGCATCCCTTCTCCCACGCTGCCGTCTCCGCGAGAAAGTTCGTCCTGTCCTATTCTCTTGGAAAATTTCCCAAGTCGTAGCTCGACGCCGTCGTTGACCATGGGTGTCCTTCCTGCCTCTCGACGTACCCCACACGTGGCGACCCGTCAAGGGTACTTGAGCTATTCCGTAGCTCGACGAAAACAACCCTCTTCAGAATACAATGCCTCTTTGAGTTTAGACTTCTCGAACAGTTTATTACTACTTTCTAAAAGAGACCTTACGACAGTACAGGATGTCTGTTATATATTCTGTACAAGTCTGTTTGCCAGACCACCCTTGCATCTTGAGATTCTTATCCGTAAATATTCTAACAATGCGATGCATCGCATCCGCTCTTTATACAAATAGCATTCCTTAATGATAATAACTCTTTATAATAACATTCCTTAAATCTATTATGTGGAGAACATTTCATTTAGACGAACGAGTGACCATTCTACTCCGCGTAGACTAATTTATCGTCCTATTACTACGATATTCGGTTCCCGCGAGTTGAATAATGCCGCGCTGGCTGATTAATTCACATATGATCCGATTAAAATGTGGGCGCTGTAATCGGAACACGATCGCGATCGTCACAGAACATCGTCCAACAAGAGAGGAGTGCCTCCCCCTGGCTGTGGTCCCTGAACCCTTTGATTTGATTGGTGCCGCGGTCAGCCAATCAGCAAGCGCGCCACCAGTGCGCGCGCGGCGTTTCCTCCTCTCATGCAATCATGTCTGACATTAGTTTCTGAGATCTTTTTTGGTTGACAAACGGTACAGATGTCTACTACATTCAATCATTTAGAATTGAATAGGAAATTACTCCTCTGTTCCTTATGCAGGTGTAACTAAACAATATAGATTACGCATCTAACATATGTATAATTTATTCTGCTTAAGTAATACATTATAGTCTGAGATTGTTTACCATTGAATATGAAATAAAAAAATGGAAATAATATGCCTTTAATCTGCCTCTGCCTCTGGCTCGGTTTGTACAGTTTTGCTGTCCATATTAGCATTATTATTTAAAGATCCATATTTATTGGCAATGTTAATTATTTCACGGAGCGTAGCGTTCTCTGCCTTCAAGCAGTGATACATTTCTTTCTCCTTCAGTTCCCTGTCTTCATCTAATGCAGCTGCTGTCTTCATTACTGCGGCCATTTCATTGATCTTTTCTGCCTGGTTCTTTATTATTACATTGGTATATTTGGAGTTATCCAACGATGATAGATCTGTCTTGGAAAGACGCATAAGAGACGCAGTCTGTTGTCTATACTTTGACATTATCAGATCCAAGGCAATCTGATGATCTTCCAGCGCAGTTCGCAGCTCATGGTTCTGTGCTTGCATGTCCCTAATGTGCTTGTTCTCCCTCTGTATACCAGTGATGAGTTGCAAATGTGGTCTCTGCTTTGCCTCTGTATTCAACATTTCCACTTCCTCCTGGTACTGTTTCATACTGTCTATTTGGCTGCAAACTGTCTCGACCTCGCTTATTAAGTTATCTGCTATGGTTTCATGGCTCGAAATCTGTATAACCAATTTTTTCGCTCCTAGTACAATCTCGTCGAAACTCAACGACATCTGCAAAATTTATTTGGTTTAAATACTTCTCTCTTACCAATCACTCCAATTAATTTACACTATTTAGCTTACGATTCCTAAATTTGAATGGAATGCGCTTTAACTCAAAACTCCGCGATCAGCTGTTCAATTTCCCTCGGAACGAATTAAGAGTTAACCTCTGCGTATCAACCAGTATAAACGATTTGGTTCCACCAATAGGAAAACAAGGATCATACAAATCGTAGAGAGAAGTATTTTTCTGTCACTTGTTAACCGAAATCTAAATTTATAAAAAAATGAGTGTCCTAGAGACAGAAACTGTGGCGGATCTGGTTCAAAAAATGATTCTCTCAATTTGTGGTGAACGGAAGCCAGGTAAAAAAAACAATTACAAATCATTACCTCTCACAATTTCATATATGTTTCAATAAGTTTCATGTTCATAATTTAACTTACAGACATTGTAAGGAAGTTGATGCGCTTCTCCCTTGGTTTACTATCATCCACTCAAGGTGTAGAAGTCTTACGGGAAGACGAACTCACTATTATTACCCGTATCAAAAGCAAGCTTTCCACTACTAATGCTACACAATTTGACAAACTTTACAATGATGCTAAAGATGGGGTAATTGAATAGTTTCTGTAATTCTCTGCACTACCTTGAAACTTCTTGATCTGTGAATTTGTGTTTTTAATTAGCCATTGAAGAATCGTACAAGCGTCTTAGTGTTCCTCCTAAATTTATCTCCATCCATGGAGCAAGGAAAGGATAAATACTTTGCTGTACCAGATCTAAAGTGGGGCCTGTGTATACCCCCTGATTCTACAAATGGTAATTAGAATCTATTTTGCACCAAATCGACTTAGATTGTGTTTTGATATAAGTTTCTTTTTTACGTAGAAAAAACATTGCCTCAAATTGTGTCTGGAAACAGTATTGAAGTAGATACACGAGAGTTTTCTGTAAATTGTAACAACCTGCTTCGAGAAGAGTGCATATCCGAAGACTCTTTAGTCCAAGATCTGATCTATTCGTTCCAAGGCATCGAGGGGAAGATTTTAAAATTGGATTCTAACTATGGTTTCCAAATCGATCCCATGGTGATCATTGATAGATCTCGAAGGCAGGCCACTCTGCGGCTCAGTGAATTGGGCTATCTTCATAATGTGTTTCAGCGAGGCTTGGAAAGGATGTCCACAGGTTCTACAGGTCAAGTTGCAGACAGCATGGTAGCGGCATTGCGAGCAGAGTTGTCAGAGTACTATCGATTCATCGCCATCGTTCAAGAAGAAGTAAACAGGTACACATTTAACCGAATCCCCAATTGGCATGTGATAACTATTGGAATGATAGGATGCAGACTCGGGGCTCGTACAGAGTTACATTGTCCCACTTACATCTGTGGGCGTGCGATCCACTGGAGACACTTATGTGGCTAGCAAGCATCGTTAAAGCCTGTCAAGGAAAGAAAGGTGGGGCCCTGGCCTCTACTGTTTATGAGTTCAGCAAGCATGGGGACGAGAACATCAAAAAGCTTGTACGACGGATATTGGAGAGCGTTTGCGATCCACTGTACAATATGCTGATGCGATGGATTACAGCTGGCCAATTGGATGACCTGTATGGAGAATTTTTTATCGAAGCTTGCATGGATATTACTGGAGAAAGAATGTGGCACGAGAAGTACCAAGTAAGACATTCTATGCTGCCGTCGTTTATCAGCAAGGCACAAGCTAAGAAGATACTGGGTACAGGCAAGAGTATCAATTTTCTGCGTGAAGTGTGCAAGGATGTTGCGCCTTGGCAAGGGAGAGATGCAGAGATATTCCATGTTGACCAAGATGATAATAGTGGTGGTACATTTGAAAACGATCTTAGCACAAACTCATGAAGTTACATAGCAGAGAAACTACTTCGTCACCGATCATGTGTTATCATTGCAGTGAAAGCACTTTTCGATATGGATCCCGATGGTAGACTGCAGACCACTATGGATGCAGCATACGAGGAAACTTCAACCAGAGTAGTGCGAGTTTTAACAAAGCAGTATCATTTAATGGATCATTTACAAGGGATCAAGGGCTACCTACTGTTGGGCCAAGGCCACTTTATCCAACATCTAATGCACCTACTAGAGTAAGTATCTCGGCACGGTGTTTCTGAAAAAAGGTGTAATAACAAGTTTTTCAGACCTGAGCTGGACAAACCTGCAAACTCTCTCTATCCGCATAATATCTCCTCTATCTTGGAGACAGGAATACGCGCAACCAGCACGAAATTGGATGACCTGGACGTACAGAGGCGTTTAGACGTAAGGTTGCTGTCTCCTTCAGAAAACGAAACTGGCTGGGATGTTTTTATTCTTGATTACAATGTGGATGGACCAATTGGAACGGTGCGTAAATATCACTTTACGTTTTTTCAAAGTTTGACAATCGATTATTCCCCACAGATACTTGAACCTTCAAGACAAACGTATCAAACAGTGTTTTTCGCGCTATGGCGAGCCAAGCGAATGGAGTCGATCCTTTCCAGTATTTGGAAACGTCAAACTACCTCTGCTAAGATGTTCCGTAAAATGCCAGAGGTCTTACCAATCCAGAATCATATTCATTTGATTACGAGCAGCATGGTACATTTGGTCCACCAGATGCAGTATTATTTTCTCTTTGAGGTAAGCCACTCAAATGATATTTTAAACAAACACAACACTAACCAGTAGCTAACCAAAGGTGATCGAATGCTCTTGGGATGCATTTGCTAAGCAACTGGGCCAAGCTGCATCTCTGGATGACATAATAGCAGCGCACAATCATTTAGTGGATTGTGTTCAAAGGGGAACGCTATTAGATGAAAAATCTCAGGCAAGTCTGAACACACATTCTTACCAGTACTTTCAGGCAATAGTAAGCAAACTAAATATGTTAATGATATGCCAAATTCCTGCAATAAACGCTAATGCAAACTGAAACGGAATGCAGGAATTAATGGACCACCTGCGATCAGTTTATGGTCCTATTCTGGATCTTCGGAATCTAGAAGAGACTTTTCTAGCCCGTGCCACGCAGGAATACCAAGCAAGACAGGAGGACTGCACAGCTCAGGTTCCAGCAAGGAGGCACAATTTCATCAAATACTTAGCAACCTTGTCGATACAGCTCCGATTGCTTTCAAGAACTTACCAGGACAGAACAAAAAAATTTTTGCTAATGCTAGCATCTGCAGATGACGTGTCACTGCAACTGTTGAGCGTGCGATTGGATTTTAACGAGTATTACAAGAGCAAAGATAGTAGACTGGTAGCACCGTTGACTTATCAGCGGCGCAGACAGAGCGATCAGATGTTCATCGCAGTCAACTGACAGGCAACCAATGAAACTACAGAAAAGAGATACCGATGGAAACACCTCTGTCTGTGTTGTATCATCTGAATTATATTTTTTCCTGTACCAAAAGCGAGGTTAATAAACTAGATTAATGTAATCAATTTTTTATCATGTTAAAGGGACAAATGTAATATTAGAGATTCAGATGGATGTTTGAGTGGAGGAGAGCGGATAACCGATTATTTGGTTAAACATACCTATGTATATTTGAATATCGAGAGGGAGATGTAGTATTGGAAAAAAAAGGAAGAGTCGTAGAAAATATCAGTTTTTTTATTTAACCATCTACCTCTGTGTAACTCCGTATATGCAGAAAAAACAATTCGAAAACCTTGATAAATTAGTGAAAAAATAAGACATCATCGCAGACTGCGAAATCAACTGTAAAAGTTGGTAATAGTTAACTTTGTCCAGAAACATGAAACTCGAATGGTGTAAGCTGATTGGTCGAAAGACAAAAATATTTCAAGTCATGTGACCGCACGCTATTTACGCCAACATCAGTGAACCATCGTCTCGCGATCTGACAAAACAATAACAAAGTCCTGCGAAACCCGTGGAAATCGAAAAACCATTGTATTGCACTTAGGCAAATCCAAAACAGTACTATGTAAACTCAGGAAGCGTTCCAACTTGGGAGAAATAGTATTACGAGCGCAAAGTGTCATATGAATACCTCAATCTGTAGGTAAAAGGCAGGGGAAAAAAAGGTAGAACATAATTAGAAAGGTACTTTTGCTGCGATAAACACGCAGCACCGATGGGAGAATCGGGGTACAGTGAGTATATCTCGGAAGTGGAAACAAGCATGGATGGTGTGATTAAACAGGAGCCGGTGCAGGACATGGGTCCTTCATCAGCCTCGGTTCCTATTCCTGGTGGTCATCGTAGTGGCAGAGGAGTCTACGACCAGTTCTCTCCATCTCCTCTAGCACTCGCATCGTTATGGCCAAATAGGCCATCGGAATCTCCATTTAAAATCGATCCTGATCAATTAGACGTATCGTTTAAAATGGAGGATGACGATATCTTCCAGGTGGACAAGGCAGATTTAATACAAGGCCCAACGCTGGCAGAATTGAACGCCAATGACGATACATTATTGGGAGATTTAAATTTTGATGATTTACTTTTGCCAGAAGAAAGGATTCCCATGAAAGCTGAGGGAACAGCGGGTCAGTCCATTGGACTGTTATTTTCTGATGGTAATGCTGGGTTTGCACCAAGCAGTTTTCCTCAGACTGGTTCGGCATACCGTAGCGTTTGCCCAACCTATGTTAACACGCATGGTTTCATGGCAAGCAGGGGGTCTGAGACGATCAGTCCAAATACTTTTACTAGTCCAGGGACTAGCAATCTTGCTGGTTCGTTTTTCGTTTTGGAAGCACTGAATTACTATGTACTTGCAGAAATTTGAGTGATTTTTGTTTCCCTGATTATTGTAACAGGAAGTTCAACGGCAAGTTCTTCAACTTCTCCACATCCAACAACCAGACCCATTGGACCTTCGACCCTGCACGAGCTACTAATGAGGAGGTCCGATAATCCATTTGAAAATTCCAGCAGCGGGCAAGTTGAAGGAGTTTCACTAGTTGGCAAACCAAAAGTTTCAAGGCTTTCTACTTCTGCTCCCACTCAATCCATGGGGCTAGAACAGATATGGGCACGCCGGGAACCTCGCCCACACTTGCTGAGTTCTGGCAGCCTGGGAGTGGTTGAAGCTGGCTCAACGAGTAGTTTGAGTACTGGTGGAGCCCTCAGCCCCGATCCACAGTACCATACTGACCAACTGAGCCATGATGAAGGGTATGAAGATAGCGACGATGACAGTGATCATTATGATGATGACAGTAGTGACAATGGTGAGTCACTAGAATTATTTACCATTATTCATGTGCTTAAATTAACTCCAACTTTATGGTTTTATGAAACTGTCCACTAGACACAGCAGGCAGCGACGGAGAAGACCAACCAACAGGTAGCAGGGTATCAAGCCTAGACTCAAACCGTGAATCAAGACAGAGTAAAAAGGAACGCTACTTTTGGCAATACAATGTCCAGGCAAAAGGACCAAAGGGACAGCGATTGGTAGCCAGGGCACGATTGGAGGACCCACACGTGTTGAACGAAGCGACAGATCCAGTGTTTAGTCCGCATTGTGCACTGCGTGGCATCAAACACAGTGGTAAGGCAAGAAAAGGTGATGGAAACGATTTAACTCCCAATCCGCGAAAGCTCTACAGCATTGGAAAGGAATTGGACAAACTTTCCCGCATCATCAATGATATGACACCAGTTTCCGAGCTGCCATTCACTGCCAGACCGAAAACCCGCAAGGAAAAGAACAAGCTAGCATCTAGGGCCTGCCGACTAAAGAAGAAGGCACAGCACGAAGCAAACAAAATCAAGCTTCATGGCTTGGAGCAGGAACACAGTTCGGTAGAACTTGATTAGGCTTTATGATTAAGTGTGAGAGGAGGGTAAAAATACCATCACATTCATTTTTATCGCAGGGAGATTGATACAGGGCATATCACAGGCCAAACAGACTCTTGCTGCCAAGGTGACAGAACTCAGTCTGGAGAACCAGGAGGAGTTGACCCGCCAGATGGAAAAGCATTGCAAACTGGCCACTAGTCAGTATCAAATTACCGATTACACCATCTAAACCAATCCATTGATTATTAATTTTGTTCCAGAAGTGAGGATAGCCAATCACTCAACAGAGTTTGTGAACAAAGTCTTGGACAAAGTCCGCTCCGGCGTACCAGACGGTGGCATCGATGAGTTCTGATTAATTTATTTTTTCAGGTATACACACACACAAACACCCTGTACATAATACTGATTTTCTAAGTAAACACGCGTGCGCGCCCAAATACACATACACAAATGTTGTTCCAAGGACCAAGCTTCTAATGGAAATAATAATATATCTACCTCATCGAAAAATATGCTTTCAATTATATTAAACACATACACACACACCTGCATGCGCGGCAACACATATATACATACACAAGTATATATTTATTTACTGGAATAAATATCTATGTATCGCGTAGAAGCTCTGGAAGCTGATTTGTATCCTTGCAATGTAACCGTAATATATTTTCAATATTTAAAGTATATCTGTTTAAAAAACCTCGTCCCTTTATTAGTAAGGTGAAATAATGAAATAATAATAGAAGCGTAAGTTTATTAAATAAATTCCAATAGAAATCCCAGTTAGCGAGAGTTCACTTCATTTTTTTTCGCATCAGTGCCTTTTTTTTCTTTTCTAAGGCTTCCATTCGAATGTCTTCCAGATCCTCCATAATACCTAAGAAGAAATTAATTTGTAAATCAATTCATTAGACATTTCAGTTAGTTATTACGTTACCTATTTTTGTGGATACATATTCCTCTTTCAATTGCTGGGCAAAACTGCTTTCCATAGCATCATCGTCTCCAGTTTCTATATGTCTATATTTGCTCTTATCATAGCCAAAAATCTCGCTGATGTATTTGCTATAGTCTTCGCCACCTTCCTCCGGACCATCGTCAATAAAGTCATCAAGCTCCGAATCGTACTCGTCATCCATGTCTGTCAGCGGTACCCTGGCTGAGCTTTGAGATCTGATCTTTAATGCTGGAATAAAATTAAATGGAATCACTCTCGAAACTGAATTGATACGATTACACCAATTAATAACAAAAGGCCTGGTGCCCCAAATAAATTTCATATTCCGGGGTGTAAAATAACAATTTGTCAAAACCAGATATTGGTCACTTACGTTTAGTCATAGGAGGTTTCTTAGCTACATTGACCCTCAATGGTTTCGTAGTAATCTGTTTCTCAGTGTGTTTTGCTTTAGTGACTTTAACTTTTTTATCTTTGCTTTCTTCCAGTTTCTTCCGCTCTTCCTCCAAAGCCTTCCGCATCTCTTCAATCTTTTTTTTTTCTGCCTCCAACATTTTTCGTTCCTCCGCTAACGTTTCCTGTTCCCTTTTCACTACTTTGGCAGTCGTAGCAGGCTCTGGTTTTGGTTTCCCACTTTTTACCAGTACCTCTTTAAGAATAGAGCCTTTAGGTGTTTTTAAATTCTGTTTTCCAGGCTTATCCCGTGACTCTTTGCGTTCTCTCCATTCTTTCTCTTTGGCAAATTCTTTCATTTGACGCTTAGTCATCAGTCGCTCTGGTTCTTCGATCTTAGGTTTTGTTTGAATGACAATCGGTTCATGTTGTTTTACTTCGGCAATCTTTAATAACTCTCCAAAGCCAATCGGGGCAGATTTCCTTTTTATTGGCTGCACCTCTTTGGCCTCTTTAACTTCTTTGGCCTCTTTGGCCTCTTTGGCCTCTTTAACCTTTTCTACTGGTTCTGGCTCTACCTCTTTTTTTCTCTTTCTACGATGACCTAGTGCTTCTTCTATTTCCTGCTGCCGCAAGGCTTGTTTTACTCTGTCCTTTGTCGTGGCGATATCCTTTGACGATCGCTTTGTTGAGTTGGAAAACAGTGGCTTTTCTGGTGGAGCGTTTGTGTATTTACGCATTAGTTGGTTATAAAAGGCTGAGGCTTCTTGAGAAACATACCCATAGTCATCTTCGTCTGGTTGGGATGGGCCTGTTGCATTAAATTTACTTATCATATCTATCATAACATCGTTTGATAAAAAATAGTAAGAGAGAAATAAACAAATAGCCCAGAAAGTTCAATAATGCTAATGTGTAAAATACAAAAATTTGGCACGTAGTCATCGTTTGATAAAGATGTCGCATCTTAGTAGTAAAAGGGTACAAACTTACCAGCAATAGTTAATGCAGTATTCTCATTATCTACAGCATCAGCCAAAACTGATTTATTTGCTGCCTTGCAAACTTTTAAGTGTTTATTAATCCGAGTCTGAGTTTTATGATCCCTCATTGCAAGAAGGTTCTAAAAGGACAATAACAGACACTAGCAGAGAACAATTGAATTATGTTCTAGGCATTACCTCACGCTTTTGCTTTTCCTCCAAGCTTTTCCTGCGTTCTTCCTCCTCCTTTCGTGCCAGAAATTTTTTAATGTTGTTGGAAAGCGTTTTGGTTTGTTTGCTCTGCTTTTTCGGTGGTGCAAATTTGGTTTGGTAACAAGCAGTTGGCTAAAAAGATGTTACAGACTGTGTTAAACTTTATTTAGTTCAAATCCGTTGGTTTGAGTACTTTATGAAAAAATCTCGTACATATGGAGAATTTATTCTTGATTGCTAACCTTAATTAAATAAAAATATTCTGGGAGTGGAAGATAAACGTACATGCCTCGAATTCATTCCCAAATGATAAAAAATATAGAATATTAAACAAAATTCACCTGTTTGCTAGTCGACCCATTTTTCTGGGCGACGGTTAGGAGGGTGCCAAAATCCATATCGAGAGTAGTTTCTTGATATAAATTATTTGTCAACTGTGGTGAAACATAACAAAAAGGCACAGATGATTAAGTAACTGCTTCATCAAAATGATGTCCATGCGGATATGTGTACAACCATCTTGAAGTATACACCTATCTATTTGTCCCTATATAGTATATATAGTATATACCGTCACTTATGTACAATTACGTATATACACTCAACTACATACAGAATCTGAAATACGCACACGTACTTATGTGTGCATACTCATGCACGTCTCACGATCACTCACGATGTAGCACAATGAAAACGTCCACTAAACAATTAATTTGATTGATTCTATAAATGGACGTCAATACATCGCAGAGTATGCCATTGCTCTAAATGCTCTGCATTGTTGCCTAATATTCATTATGACCCATTCGATCATCAGAGAAATCTCAATTGTGAAGCAAATTGTTTTTTACCTATTTCTGATTGGTTAACCCTTTCACTGCCAGCCGCATCTTATACCAATTTTAACTGTGTAAACTTAAATCGTGATCACTTGATCTGTGATACGTTTCCATTGTCGTTTTTCACAGTCTAACTTTATATAGTTCTGTACATCCGATTTGTAACAAAACTATTTACGCTCAAAATTATGCTAGGAAAAATGCTGCGCACGACATAGGTTTCCCATCCATATGGTTGCTTCTGAAGATATCTCTTCCGTGAAGGTCTTTCTATTTTGGTCTGGAAATATTATTCGCCTTTTTTATAAATATTGCGAACTGATTTGACCGGATTCTATTGAATAAACTTAGGCAGTTACGTTTCTGTGTACAACACTAATATAACGCCATGACGAGTTGTGCAATCGAACAGTCGGTAAATAGTGACGGACTGTTGAATTTTTACAAACATTTCATAAAGATCGGATAGAACAATACCATACCACGTGTTTCCAATCGAATTTTTCGAAAGTAACAATTGTAAGAACAGTTATACTGGATGACAATAAGGGAGGAAATAAAAACGTGGCTATTTTGTAGTGGCCAACAATATACACTATATATCTAGGGTTAAAAAATAGTGGTTATGCCACCGATTAGTATAACCAGAGAGAGAATAAGGAGATCCTTGGACGGAAATCATTCTTATCGTAAAATTTTGCTGTTTTGCGTTATTTTGGGAGGCATAATAGTTTATTTTGTCCCAACTTTAGTGCAATGGGTTTTTTCAAACACTGATGACTCTATAGAAGGTACGCGATGAGAAATAAGTTACGGTAACAGTTTTGAATGAGGTGTATGTTAAACTTCTATAAAATGTAGCATTTGAGGACCACTGCCTTCAAGAACGTCTCAGACCTTTTCTACCAGACGTTGCTGACTACAATGCCAACATTCTATATAATCCAACAAGTGCAAGCAACCGTCCGTATCTCCCATACATAGGTAATGGATACTTTGGGATCCCAGTATCCCCCGAAGGATGGCTATACATAAAGAGTGGACGTTCTTTAACTGTCCCTGTACAATGGCAACCATTAATATCAAGCAAAACTGATCACCGTGAGGCTACAGTGACCCATTTCGTCAAAGGCATGGTTTATAAGTACATGTGTGCCAAACAGTATTATATGGAATTCATTTATTATGCTCATAGAGCTTGGGAGGGACTTCTCGTACAGGATGTAAAGATAGTTAATCCATTCGCGGTTCCCAGAGAAGTACAGCTGAGACCTCAAATTGAGAATTATTGGGGAAATGCAAGAGTAGAAGCTATAAAGTAAGGACTCTCAGTGTTATTCGGTGGATTTTCACTTTAAAGGCCAAGTAAATATGTGAATTACAAACTTTTATGGGATATAGTGTCTATTGATTTAGAAAGCATCATGTTGCAAAGATATATTTTGTTACGTGTCATTGTACTTTAGATATAAAATATCATTTTTTTCTCATGATAACTTCAATTGAACACTTTAGTAGTATCTGTGCTTTCCATATATGACTAATTTTCCTTAAATCAGTGTATTTCTTACTGAAAAGTATTCACTCGATTAACATAACTCAACATGTCTGATAACAAGGCTATATTTGAAATCTGAAAATCCACCTGTTTAAAATATGCTGCAGCATACTATAATTGGAATAAATTATTTTTGAATTTAGAATCCAGGTGGATGGTCAGTTCCATGATTACAATCTTATTTCTGGCTTTGCATCGCTGCCAGACTCCAACAAAATTATAGCAATATCGATTGTTTATAAAACACCTCCAAAAGTGCTGCAAATCAAAGCAAGGAGCACCTTAAAACTTGAATTCCTGACAACTTTGAAGTACAGTCAACTAATTAGAATGGAGGAATACCACACTGAGCATGAGGCGACAAAAAAGAGAGCAATTGAGGTACCAAACTCATTTCAGTACAATGAAAATTCCAATGTTTTAACCGAAATGTTATTCTAGGCAATGAAAAAAGCAATTCTGGCTCAACGGCAGGGCTTAAAAGATGAACATGTAAATTTATGGCAGAGCTACTGGCACACTGGTTTCACAATAAGTGACTCCAAGGCAAGCGGAGCTATTAACGGGCACAAAATTAACTCTACGCTTTATCATGTACTGTCTCAAGTTGCAAGAGGTATCCCTGATATAGAGAAAAGTGTTACTATGAACGAAGGATGTTATCGAGGCCATCACACACTGTTAGTAACTTCTAGTTCTGTACATTTCTTTACAATATTATTTGACGCTATGTAAAATTCAATACTCTGGGCGTTACCAGTAACTGGCTGTGTACTTTCAATTGGGACTGCAGGGGTTACCAGTGATGGATGATGCTGAACTTAATTAACCTTTTCGCTGCATAGGTCTCACCAGTCGAGTGGGCTCGCTCTGCGCAGATAGTATGAGTGTGTTTGGTGTATATACACATCAATGTATCTAGCACCAAAAATGTTTCGTGTCACCTGCAGCTCGGTCGATCTCAAACTGCAGCAGAGGCAAGTGAATTGTGTTGTCCGGTATTTATCTAGTGCACAGATGGAATGGACATGTTTCGTGTGCATTCTAGAGCAGAGCAGCGAAAAGGTTAATAACACAGCATGTTTGTAGTAATAGCCCAATCACGCTGTGAAGACAATTTTTAAACTAGATAAACAATCTTTAAATTACAGCGATGCCCCAAGGTTATGGAAAGACACCTCGTCTATTGATGGCGTTAACGATATTGTGGAAGCATGGCTCATAACGCTCGAGAAGCAGGGTTGCCATCACCTAATGACCGGGGGACCGCCGGCTGTTCAACAGGCAATTGTTCTAAGTCTCGGCGGTCTACGGTTTAGCAACCAGCATTTAGAGTTTAACATCGATCCACAATACCTGCACAGGGATTATCTTTTTAGGTAGCAGTAAATCATTCAGTAATATTTTAATATGCAGTCAGTTCTATTTGAAGTTGAATTGTCAAAAATAATTATTTGAGTCCTACCGTACTCCGCGGGAACGCTGGAAATTCTCGTTAAGTGATGGCTTGTCTCAAAAGTAGTTTAACATTTCATAGTAATAGTATTAGCTTTTACGATCGCCTCATACCTTGACATAGGTTCTATCAAATATTTTATCGAGTTCAATGGTAAATGATATTACTCTCTATTTGATATACAAATGTCATCATCAAACCAATGCAGGCGAATAAGCTACGGGAACGTGACCCACCTGAACATCTCCGTCACAGTGGGCGAGGATAATCGAGCATTGCTGGGCGTGGCTCTTGACAAAAGTGACAGTGTCTATTTTGGCTGCGACGCTGGTTGTCTGGACGCTCCGGTTTCTTTGTCTCAAGCTTATACGAATTTCCCGGTTAAACTTACCAAACCACTCACAGCTATACTATATATTACTTCAGACCATCAACACATGCAGGAGTTGAGAAGTGCTTTACACGTTCACGCGGTCGATGATGGTACGTGTGATACTTGCAAAAAAACCAACGAATATGTGAAATTACCAATGAATAAATGTATAAGACAAACCAGTTCGGTCGATAGTCAGAAAGTTAATGGATTAAAAACAATTTTTTTGCAGCTCCAGCACACGATCACGTGGTCATGGCTCTGCACAAGCATGGGCACCAATTGGGTGGTCTACCGACTCTATTCTGGGTCAGCATATGCTTCCTAATAATAGTTTTCCATCTATTTCTTTGTAAATTGATCGTTAACGAGTATTATGGTCATCAGGATCGACAAAAAGTGCGATACAGCAAGTTGTAACATATTTATTTCGCTCGTAAATAAAAAAGGTCAGATTTCGTTGTTTAAATCGGAGCCAGTATATCGTGCATCGCGTAACGCCAAGTCCACGACCTAGCGATCTCGTCGAATCTCTCTCGGTCGTTGGTGTACATCTCCCCTAATTCCGGCTCCATACAAACCTAATTAAGAAGTATTGGTTTTTAGTTTAAGTGTTTAATTTCGGGTTAATTTCCCTCACATACCTGGCAATAGGGGTCAGTTAGCAAACTCTGCACACTGATTAAGACCTTCGATAAGGTGAGAGCTAGGGACCAGTTATGGTGGATCGAGTCTATACCGACGTCCCCGTGTCTTGATACGTTCGGGTGCAAAATCTTTGTCAGGAAACGTACCACCGGTGGACACATGGGGTAGCTGCGATATAAATGCACGTGCTAGCACTTAAAGGCTGTATTATAGTAACCAAACTACTAAATAATAGAAATCGTTGGGTAACAAAGACATACATCACCGATCAAGCTAGATCTATCATAACTAGTAAAGTAATCAAACAACCAATCTATAGCTTACCTAAATGGCACCTCAAGGTACAAATAAAACAATCCACCTTCATATGGACTGCCAACAGGCCCTGTGATGGTTGCTTGCCAGTGACAGCACATTGGATCCAGTGGTATAGCTGCGATCCCCTCGGGAGGATCCATTCTAAGACTCTTTACCTCATTTCGCAATCTAATTCTTCGCCAGGAGTTTTCCTCCATCCTAACTACCCTGGAACGCAAAGAAGTCTGCAACAAACAGGAGTAACAGGGTGCTGAAGAGGCCAAGGCGTCATAAACCCTGTACCAGCTACGAACAGATCCCACAGGCTTGTAGAGTGGCCAACGAAGCTTTACATGTTGTTGCCACTGTTGTGAAGTTACATGTGTCGATAATAAACCAAACCATCTTCGACACACTTTTGCCGCAGACCATAGACTTACATCATCAAGATTGGAAAATACTACTAAGAGAACTTCTGGCGGAAGACGCTCTATCAATCCTGGCTCATTAATAGGTTCCTGTTCAATATAATTTGAAAGTTTTGATAACCTCTCAGAGAGAGTAGGAAAACTACTATGCTCTTCCGGTTCTTCACGGAGTCTTGGATTCCAATTATACAGGTGTGCACGTTGTTCATCTTCATTGCCTCCCATAACGATCCTTTTTCCAAGCTTTTCTACATTCGGGATGCTGGGAACTTGCTTTGGTAAGTTTTGCCGACTCACTGGGAGATTTTCATCGTCTAAATAAACTCTCTGTTGGGCATTGTTTACACTTTGTGGGGAGCTCTGATTATGGCTTGCTCTTCTCTCATAGAAGAGCTCGGTGGGTTCGTCATTACCAGAGTCTTCGTCATCTGTTTTCTGTAACCGTTCACAAAAATTAAAGTATCGACAGATTAAGAAAAGAAAGGAAAGCTTACCTTGCTAAATATTAGTACTTGCAGCAAACCAATATCATTGGGAAATAAGAAAGCATGGCAGGTAGCACACACTGGCTCCCCAAAACACGGTCCATAATAGCCATTGCATATATAACAGGATATCGCCTGTAATATGTATGTATACACACATACAGAGTACAGAACCAAAATTTACAGCCACAAATATCCAAGACTAAGAGAGATACCCAATTACTGCGTTTTATTTATCACTGAATTCTTCGAATATTTATAATTACAGACGGATTCAAATTGATCTGGCAAACATAACCTGATAATAATAATAAAGACACTTACAGAAAATTCAAATTCTGGGCAGGGCACGTATTCGATACATTCGATCAGGTCGTCTTCTACACTTAAATTAAAATGAAATGCATTTTCACTCGTTTTTTCAGTAGAACCTGTGCTAGCCATCACTTTATTTCCTGCCATTTTATATACACTATTTAATACCCTGTTTATATGTACCAGGAAAAGAAATCACACATTCATGCCCAACTGTCAGAATGGATTTTAATATGGTCTAAACGCATGAAGAGAAATAAAAAAAATTGTTTTTACTTTTTTGTATATTGCTTTTCAATTTGCGAAATATTATATGTGCATAAGTAGAAGTATACAAAATGATGCACAATATTGTAATAAAAGAGAGTTGGTAGCCAGGAAAGGTACTTTTTAACTTGAGTCAAAGGCATTAACACTGGCATTAACCATTAACTATACATATATGTGCGTCTGTTTGCAGTAAAAATAAACCTTTGTGTTTCATTTTGTATAGCGTAATTGGATAGTTATCTATACGACAATATAATATCCAGGGAGAACCAGGGAGAACATGTTTTCGTCCAAAGTAATACCTGGTAATACCAGATGTTTGATAATACCAGAAACATCTGGTATTACCAGGTATTTATTAGTAATGGCAAACTATCGATATTTTGGGTGAGAAACTATCGATAGTTTCCAGTGTAGGCAACAGTAGCGCGCTAAAATGCTGGGTTCAGTAGGAACTGTAATTTATTCACTACATACATAAATTACTTTTTATAGAAACTGCGGTTCTTAATTGTTTAGTTCACGGTTTAGTTTACTGATGATATTTAGTTTCTTTATTATTCTGTTATATGCATTATTATTGTAATATTATTTTATTTTTGTTCTGTTATTTAAAGGTCTGTTTACACAACTCCGTACCGTCACGGCTCCGTAAGGCCGGAAGGATCGTAAAAAATATTCCTCTGTTGGGTTTAAACGGTGCTGTTCCTACTTGTCCAGCATGCGTCCGTACCGGCACATCCGTCACAAAACGTCGGAAGTCATTCCCACATAGCCGTCAACGTAACCGTACTTTTGGCCGGTGGTATCGTAAAAGAATATTCCTCTGTATTTGAATGGCGCTGTTAAATGTGTAAATGACCTTTAAGGTGTATTTACACATGTCCGTACCGTCACGGCTCCGTATCCGTCGCCGTCAAGGTCCGGCCGAAATTTTCGAGCGGAGGATTTACACCTGTTCCGTAACGTCACCCTCCGTAATGCCATCGCCCATAGTCCTCTGTGCGATTTGAACGGCGCTGTCCGTACTCGTCCGTGGCATGACCACGTCGGCGCATCCTTCTCCGTAAACTTCACCGTAGCATAATTTTCACAGTTTTTGCCGGAATGACTCTAGTAGCCAGATGTTGTATTGCCTATCCCGCCAAGCGGTGAAAAAAGGTCGCTATTGTGTCGAGGACCCTCGGAAGGATTTAAGAAAATGTGCATGTTTTCGGCTGGGTGAAGAACAAACAGCGAAGAAATGAAAGAAAGAAAGAAATTTGTTGAAAATAGTTTTTTAAAAATTAACCAAAAATTTCAAAACTGAAACATATACATTACCATATATATTGTTACGAATGTTTATGCATTTCATTGCCTTCTTGGCGTCCGGCATTGCCGATAGGCAATTGTTAGTTGCCGGGCGCCAAGATTCAAATTATAAATATGAGTTGTTGTATTCGAGTTCTCAGAAAGAACGGTTGTGCTTCCTGTATTTTACCAATAAACATTATCTTTTTTAAATATACCTATTTTGCGGTCGCGTTTGCGCTCGATTCGTAACAACATGTTATATGTCATATATATTATTATATATATATATACATAGATATACATTATCTCTAACGTATATGTATATAATATAATATCCATATTATGGCCTGCAAATGACCATAAATATAAATATAAACAACAGTATGAAACTCAGGAAATCCACGAATTTGACGGACGTACAAAGTGAAAATATCGTTGGGAAGAAATCGGAGGATTTTCTTACGGAGACACGATGGTGACGGACGTACCGGTACGGGCGCACGCTGGACAAACTGGGAACAGCGCCATTGAAATCATACAGAGGAATATTCTTTTACGATACCACCGGCCAAAAGAACGGTTACGTGGTCGGCTATGTGGGAATGACTTCCGACGTTTTGTGACGGGTGCGCCGGTACGGACGCATGCTGGACAAGTAGGAACAGCACCGTTTAAACCCAACAGAGGAATATCTTTTACGATCCTTCCGACCTTACGGAGCCGTGACGGTACGAAGTTGTGTAAATAGACTTTAACTGCGTGATGACGGAAGTGCAAGTCGTGTTGGCAATACGTATTCTCAAGAGGTTAAAAACACATGAAGGCCATTCCCGAAAATTATTAAAAAATTGAAATAATACCATAGTTCATCAGCGTATGCAATGTTTGAATATTCTGTTGAGGTCGTGCGCGCCACCTGGACTATCGATAGTAAGAAACAATCGGTAGTGCGATAGTACTATCGATAATTTGCCATCACTAGTATTTATTGAACTGTGCTAGTCGTAAGAGTTAACTTTGAAAAGAGAATTTGTTTGGTAAATAATATTAGCAACAAACATATAAGTACATACAGTAATCAAGAATCGAATTTAGGCCAAACAATCGGGGAAAAAATCATATAAAGCGCGGGATTCTAAACATCGTGGGTTACCATAATCGGTACCATTATGTCAATTTTCAAGGACAAACGTCAAACAAAATTCGTTTAAATATTTCAGTGCGTTACAAGTAATATTTTATTGATTATGGCAATTCCGCCTAGATGCAAAAAGCAAGATTTATTTTTTTTCAATGTAATCATACCAGGAATTATTGTTACAATCGCTACGATAGTTCTCATCGCCTTTAAGAGGTTAGTTTATGTTGTTACTATTTGTGTGCTTGATAGACAATAACATGATAGCTAGATGTTTGTAGCGTAATGGTGATTCAGACAGCTACATGCAATTAAATTATTTTTATAGTTCTACATTGACTCTTTCTGACGTTTTGGATACATAAGCCCCTAACACTCAATATTTTCAGCTTCATCTGGTGTATTATCTTCTGCTGTCTGTATACAATCAGCATATTCTATGGTTTGGCTATATTACAATACGTTACGACAGCATTATTGAATTTGAATGCTATAAGTGAGGCATTTAATTCAAAAGATAAAGGCATTGATCCTTGCCATGTGTGTTATAACAATGCTTGTCGGAGACACAAAGTACTACCACACTCCACAAAAGTTAAAGTACCAAAGGACTTTGACGATGCATTACAGCAAGTAATTAGCATAACAATGTGCAGAATTTGTTAACATGTAAATATTGTTATGAATTAAAGTTTCATTCCAGCTGTTGGAAGATTTGCTACGACTATACGTGATCCCCTGGTATTCCAATCTCTCTTCGAACGAAGCCTTTGTTCATCAATTACGTTTAGCGATAGCAACAGCTACAAAAAACCTTGCTATTCGCATTTTGCAAGCAGATATACCATCTATAGTCTTTGATTGCATTATACCTTTGTCCTTGCAACATGCAGAGGATTACAAAAAGTTAAAATCATGGAATAAACCAAATTACAATCATATCTTCATTCATCCGGCTGCACGATCAAGAAAAAGTGAACTGCGATACCTTAGAGGACTGATTAAAGCAATAGTTCCACATTTGCTTCCTGCTATACACATATGTGGCAACAATATGGTGGGTTTTTTGAGCACAAAACTATTTTGTACTGTTTAGGTCATAAAGAGGAGAAAACAAAATAATTCTAAAGGAACATCGTATTTATCATTGAGGGATTTGCTAGAAAGCTTAGTGACGGGACCTTAAATCTATGAGTATCAGTGTACATACAATTGACAACTTATGACAGAATTACGTACAGAAAACATTTTGTTGCCTACTTCATACATACATCTGTAGTTACATGCGCAATATCATATGTATAGGTAATTTTGCGGGAGATCATCTCTAACTGGATCCTCCTGCCTGCTCTGGATGCCTTAGCTGACCCTGATAATATAAACCTATTGATAACCCTATCAACACACCGTGACACATACTTATCGACTGAAAAATACTCTGCTGAAGTTCCTATATTGCAACGATGGGTAACAAGAGAATTTGTGCATAGTTTTGATAGTGGAAATTTGAAACCTACTTTGGAGGATGTATTAAATGATAATAAGCTGCTGTACCTATTCATGCAACATGTTAAGGAAAGCGGGCCTATGAGCTTGTTCCAATTTTGTCTGGATATTGGTGGGACCATTTGCGTATTATATACATGACATGAGCCACATATCCTGTCTATAATGAAAATTCTGTTTACACAGACGATCTCAGCAAACGACTTCTGAATCCAGAGCTGACCGCTTCTGCAGAAGAGAGTCTGTACAATGATGTGCGTAGTATGTATGACGTGTACCTAGATCCCGAAGCAAAGGATTACTTACAGTTACCGAGGCATATATCGCTTGGAATACAACGAAGTAAGAATATATAAATGTATGGGCCATCTAACCACGTTAAATTTGAAAATGGTTGATCAAGAAACTGAAAGGATCAATTTTCCAATGCCTAATCTTTGTCTGGAGGACACAATATGGTCTGGTTATGTATGACGACCTTTAAATGTGTGTGCCTGTGTCTGATGTATATATATATATGGTCGATTCCACGTCAAATCGCACAGCTAAATTCTTCGAAATTCTGATTTTGAGATATGTTATAGAGGGAGGCAGACAAGCCACCTGAATTTTTTTTTTATTTTTTATTTTGACTTTCGAGGAGTTATGAGACTTTGAAAAATTGGGACACTTTTCCTTCAAACATTTCTAGGCGCGGTCTGGCTTGCCGTAGAATAATTTGCTTTTTTAAGTTCGATTCAGAAAAGATTGTAGTTTAACGAGAATTTTGAACCCATTTCAAAAAGTTTATTTTTCAATGCATAATTCATAAAAATAAAAAATAGTCGTTAATTTGACTATCTGGGCCCTCACCGAAAATTATGAAAAAATTATATCCTTGTAGCGCGTTTCAAGACGAAGAGTTTGCAAAAAAAGGCAGCCCCAAACACGCACTAACTTCGGAGTAATTCAAGAAAAAGTGTAACCGCCTCGGAATTACTGATTTTGCCAGCAAGGACGCTGAATTGGGAGGTGGGAGTCGTTACGCAGGGCCGCGGCACCTGAGAGATCCCATAACTGCGCGATGACGCGATGACGAGTAGTGTTGACATTACGTGTTCTCAATCAGTTAAAAACACATGAAGGCCATTCCCGAAAATTCTCAAAAAATTCACGAGGGTGCCTTGATGATGCATACACACGGTGGTATGCGTAATAGTCGCGAGCACCACCGATTATTCCCGATAAAAATCAGTTTCAATGTTTTATCGCGTATCTCTTAGGTGCCGCGGCCCTGCGTAACGACTCCCACCTCCCAATTCACCGTCCTTGCTGGCAAAATCAGTAATTCCGAGGCGGTTACACTTTTTCTTGAATTACTCCGAAGTTACTGCGTGTTTGGGGCTGCCTTTTTTTGCAAACTCTTCGTCTTGAAACGCGCTACAAGGATATAATTTTTTCATAATTTTCGGTGAGGGCCCAGATAGTCAAATTAACGACTATTTTTTATTTTTATGAATTATGCGTTGAAAAATAAACTTTTTGAAATGGGTTGAAAATTCTCGTTAAACTACAATCTTTTCTGAATCGAACTTAAAAAAGCAAAATATTCTACGGCAAGCCAGACCGCGCCTAGAAATGTTTGAAGAAAAAGTGTCCCAATTTTTCAAAGTCTCATAACTCCTCGAAAGTCAAAATAAAAAATAAAAAAAAATTCGGGTGGCTTGTCCCACCTTCCTCTATAACATATCTCAAAATCAGAATTTCGAAGAATTTAGCTGTGCGATTTGACGTGGAATCGACCATATTTATTTGCAGTATTGGATGACAGTCAAAAATCTATAGAGGAACTGAGAACAAGCAGACCATTCTATGAGGCGCACCAAGAGGCTCACGCATTACTAGAAACTACCTGCTTACCATCATTCCATCACAGTTACCAACTGTACGATCTGATTTGCGGAATGACTGCTGGGAAACAAACTGTGTGTAATCGAACCAGGTATATCTATTGTCTTACATTGTAGCAATAATACAACTACTGCTACAAAAATGATTATCCTTGCAGCGGAAACACTACAATATTAATTTCGGATAAGCAGGATAATTTTCCAGTCCCAACAATTGTTAACCGTCAGCTGGAGTCAAAATACCTTCTGACAAATGTGGAAATACCCGAGCGGGACTTAACAACGTGGCGAGTCAGTATCCCACACGTGGATAACGTGAATCAACAGCCTCTTTATATGATAAATGTCCATAGCGCATCTGCGGCTACGTCCTGGACGGTACTCCGTCGCGACAATGATTTCCATGCATTACGCATGCGTTTAATAGAGTTTCACGGTGATGCAGAGTTATTGGATACCCAGCTACCAATAAAGAAACAGTGTACTAGAATGCGCTATGAGGAGTTCCTACAAAAGCTCTTATCGAAACCGGTCTTGAAGAGTAGCGAGTTGTTATACGCTTTTTTGACAAATCAGAATTCGAAACAGTGCTTTCCTAATTACAACTCCGGGGACTTAGGTATTTTTTATCAAAGCATGGCTTATAAGCTCAGGAAAGAGAAGGGACAGCATTTGGATCGGTTCATGGGAACTCTTCTTAACTCCACGCAGATTAAATGGGAACATCCGGATGTAGGAGTCGATCTGATTGGTGGATTCTGTTTCAGCATCCATACGGGGATTCAAGAGAGATTGGAGAAAGGTTTTTTTGGCGATAATTTCAGCGGTGCGGGGGGAAATGTGGACTGTTCTGCGGGAAAACATGTGAACGGAGCGTGTATGAACTTCGTAGATGCAAGTGAGTTCACTTATCAATATACGTATATTGAATCCATTATTTATTATGTTGAATATTGTGTTTAACAGAAATAAAAAATTAAATAGTGGATCTGTTCTAATAACTTCCATAATCTTCAAATGCTTTTTTGACATTTACTGTTCTCCTAAGTTGTTAGTCATATTAAAAATAAAAATATACTTTAATCACATCCCATGAAAGGTAACATCAATTCTGATGATTACGAATTTTCTCATGTTCCCTTCTTCTTTGAGGAATAATAATTTTCTACTTTTAAGCACTTTTAAAAAATTGTGTCTACTGTGTTTATAATAGAAATTGAAAACATAAACACTATTCATCAATAAATAAAAATACAAAAAATAGACTAAGGGTTAATCCTTGTAGTTGACAGGCTGGTGAGTACACCGGCATCTCTCCAAACTCTTCTATGGATTCTTGCATCCACTCTTCGCCGAAACCTGGATCCCTGTATCAACCGAATTCTTCATACCGCCTTAACGAAACTGTTCAACGGTGATCGTGCTGTGACCGTCGTAAAATTACTCCACGCAAAGATCATTAAAGATGGAAGAGAACCCGCTTCTAAGTCCACTAATTATTACCAGTCAGCCAGGAAAGGTTTGGCCAATTTGATACCTTACTGGCTGGTAGGTGTGCGTAGAACGTGGCTGGAGATTGTGGATGATATTTTAAATCCCTTACAAGACCCGCCGTTCAATAAGCACTTGGCCTATGGAATGCTCGATCAGATCTTGTACTCTCTCTTTCCAGAGATTATAGAGTAATTTATTGATAGTTCTTAATTTTTATTGATAAAATAAAGAGTTCAACTATCCTGTTTTGTTTTCTCAAATCTTGCTTTCTTTTCATAATGTGTTATTTTAGCTTCTAAGCTTTCTGTGTGGGAAATAGAATGTTGCAATGTAAAAAGCTGTGTATTACGCGAAAAAAAGAAGTTATCAACCTTACCGCATGTTAATCGAGTTTTTAATGGACGGTAAACTCTGGATTCCACACCAAGCAGTAAACAGTCTGGTTGGAAATTCAAGTCTGTAGCTGGCAGAGAGTTTTCTAAATTGCTGAGCATACCTTGGATCATAGCACTTCTGAAAATGGATGGTGCTTTCATTAGAAATTTTAATATTTAGCATAGACTGGTTTTCAACAGTAAAACTGAACACACTCACTTCACTGTATTCATCGTCCACTCTTTTTGCAAACCCTGGATAGTCCTCTTTAACTCTTCTTTGTCGATTACCCACTCAACGCTGTCATACTCACAGTACCAAAGATTTAATGGTACTTCGCTTGCCATATTGTATTGGGGTTTGCTTGGGCAGGTCTTGATATCAAATAGCTCAGTGACTATGACAGGTTCCTCTTTTCGTTGACCAACAAGAAACAGTATTCCCATCAGACAGCGGATTTGGTGCCACAGGAAAGCTCGGCTCGTTATTGTGAACTCGCACATATCGTACCCACTCTTTGACTCACTTTTTCCACTTAACATTGAAACACTAGCATTGAGCACTGTGCGATGAAAATCTACCACTCCATTACCTACATCCATCTTACACAAATTACGGAAATCGTGGTGGCCTATCATTAATTTAGCTGCAACGTCCATAGAGGGAATATCTAAGCCACCTCGGGGGAAAAAATAACGATAGCTGCGTAATTTACAATCAAACCTCGCAGAAAACTGTGATGGTACTGGACACCAAGCAATGCATCTTATATCTGGAGGTAGGAGTCTATTTAAGATTTTACAGTACTGTAACTCCTTGTTAACATCGCTTTGCTGCTCTACCGGCAGGCAACTGCGAATGTCCAAGGACACAACTTGGGAAAATGAACTGACTCCTTTGTCTGTCCGACCACAACGATGGTAATTGGAGGTAGCACGAGATTCCACGCAACAGCTTTTGGTTAGAGCATAGAACAAGTGATGTTCTATGGTGTTGGCAGTAGTTTCTTGGGTTACATATCCCTCGTAGGACCATCCAAGGTAATACAGTTTTAAAAGAATGTGTCGTTTTGGCGAGCTGAAGGATATATTGTATTGTCAATAATGTTGGCATAGATGACGAGTGTTCTGAACCAAAGCTTAGAATAAATTTCTTTTACGATAAAATAAAATGAACCAACTTCGAAAAGTCGAAAGGCCTGCGTTTCTTGTTACCCAAGCCCTTCTTATCCGATTCCAGAATAATTCTGCGCAGCTGTTCATTGTTGGCCTCCACTTTCAATATTCTCTCGATCAATTCCTATTAATTTATAGTTTTTATTGTTATTTCTTTTGTAGATTATCAAGTAGAAATTATGATTATGATTAATCACCGATTTATCCAGAACTTCTAATTCTTCTCTGCTATGTGTCCTTTTTGGCTTTTTCGTCCTGCGTACTGCAGACATGACTTTTACACGTTATGTTTAATTATATTACAACACGGTTCAAGAGTAATTTTCATTACCCGAGAGATTAACCTCTAAACTGCTCTAAACTCGATGTTCATTACCAGTGGCGGCAAACTGCGGCTGACTGGCCAACTATCCATAGTTGTTCCCAGTTGTTCCAACTATCGATAATCGAGATGGCGTGTTCAACCTGGGGAGGGATCTCCCCTCTTGTGAACCATGTCCACTATTTTGCTCACCCTCTGCATATCGACTTCTGAAGTAACTAAAATCACACACATGCAAACGCGCACACACGCACACATAGTTACTGGATCTCGTGTATGTACGTGTACTTGATCGGATAAAAGGCACGCTATGAAGAAGGCAATGCACAAGGAGGTGATAAAGGTTTTCACTATTTACTGGTCTTGTGCCGGAAATATGAAAACCTCTTTTGTCACTTCTCTGTGGCATGAAAGCTGCATTAAAGTGGGACTTAATTATTTAATTAACATGGGACATTTGAGGGAATGTAACTCCTACTCTTCTCTAATAAGATAAGAGTTCATTCGCGTGCTTCTTTTGCGAATATATTCCATAGTAATTTTTTTAAATACAGAATTACACATCTTTGTGTTGCGCACTCAAATTTGATACGTCCCAATTAAGATATAATGCAGACACCAGAATTTATATACCGAGATTGCGGCTGGTTCTGTTTCGCGCTCCTCGCTGCCATGGTCGCTTGTATTGAATCAGATTGAATGGCCTCGTAGCTTGCGTAGTCATAACCGTCACAACCAAATCTGAAGCCAGCGTCAGCCGATAAACGCAAAGCTACTTGCGCTCCATCTGTATATTGACTTCGGCAATAACTAACCAGCGAATTGACCGGATTTGAATGAGACACCCCCCCCCCCCCCTGGGTCAACATGAAGAAAACCATATAAAACTTGCATATGTGTGTTCTTACGTTACGTATGTATGTACATACATACTTAGCACGAAACTTTCACTGCCTATCTACATATGTATTTACCATGTATGTATGTACATGCATACCAGCGATATAGTAGGACAAATCAAGAATTATTATTAAATAGATTCAATCCATTGTAAGAGTAGGACTTATTGTTAGCAATATTAAAGTAATTACTTGCTTTATTTGTTTATGATTTATTCATTACTTAAAATTAATGATGAAATAAGAAAGCAGATGGTGTTCTAACGGGCACCAATCTTTGAACTCCTGCGTTATCGGCCACTAAATGGTAACTTCGACCATTAATATAATATTGCCTTCCCTCTTCAGATCTCTTTCCTACAGTTTCAGAGAACAATTTTGGTCCCGTTTTAAGGGAATCATCGCTTTTAGTGATTGTACGCGTGAGTCCACTCGCCATTCCATTAGTTTTGGGTTTTCGATCACAATTTTTATTTTTGCCTCGTCTTTTCGATTTAAAGAGATTTACAGCGCATGCGCAGCTCAGTTCGATGACAAAAATCAGGGTCGCCAATCCGTAGCCGCCTCCCACCACTTTGTAGGTTAGTAATAGATCTGTGTTTCGCAATTGACGGTCAGTAGAACGGAGATCAACCGGACAGATTTCAGCCAAAGGAAGTTTCTCATCTTTTTTTTGCTGAATTATACCGGTTTCCACCAGCCTCAGTAGCCTGGAAGAAGTCAGTAATTGTTGCCGTAACTTGGCAGTTCAATGAATATATTGTTAAAACAGAAGTGTTTAAAACATTGTAAGAGTGACAACTGCATTCTCACATCTCATTCAAAGTAGTGGCAATCTTTGAACCATGGGGAAACCCAAATGCTCTATCCGCTACTAGAATACTGCCAGGCATGATCACATAAGTACAACGTAACGAATAGTCCAAACGATTCTGTGTTTTATTAACGAAATCCTTGAAAATTATAGTCTGCAAGTAATGGGCCTCGGCTAGGTACAGTTTTTCTGTCAAATTCGAAATATAAACAATTAATTAGCAATCTGTCAATTAATTAGTCATGGATCATGTCGGTCAAGTCCACAATCACAGTGCATTTACAGCTATTCTAATAATTTACAAAGGTTGCACAGGCGACATAGGTTTAAAAAGTTAATTATTTGTCTAGCTAATACTAACTTGCATTGACTGTCTGTAATATAGCTCCTGACGAACGGTTATATTTCATAACACCTTTACCCTGATTATAGCTTGTATTTAGTAAGCTCAGGTCGTTTGGAGTTGGCTGGAATCATTATTCGCTATAGTTCTTGCAGCGTGTGCGACTTAGGGTAACAGGAGATATAATCGATAGTTGAGTAGAAGAATTTACCACGAGCTTTATGTAAAATTGGGGAGAAGAGGAAAAGGTAAATGCTTACCTGAGAGAGTAGAAAATCTATTATACCACCTTTATAAGTTGCCCAGTTATATCCTTTCTGGACAATATCTTCCAGAGAACTGATAGAAAGTGTAAATTGTGGTTTGGTCAGAAAGGCCGTTAAATTTGCTGTGTAAAAGGATGTCAGGATCAATATAAAAATCCACCACGTGGCAAATAGCATTCTGGTCGAGTCTGTAATACAAAAAATTGCACTTAGAAATTTCTCTCACTTAATTAGATATATGGACCAAATTAATATGGCAACCCTGAGTGTATATGATCCACCATATTCTAGTAATTCCCAATCCCTTTTTGAGGTTAGACAATTTATTTTTGTAATTTAATATAAACCGATAGTGATTTTTTACCAGTATTAGGTATGATGTTGGTACCCTGTTTTACAAGCGAGCTGTAAACGAACCAGAAACAGGCGCTTAGACTATAATTTTCGTATTCTGGATTACCCCACAGCTTGCCCCTGTATAAAATGGATAAAAATGAATGTTTAAGAATATTATAAGTCATAAAACTACATATGCGCACCTGATGTAAGCGAACAGATAGATAATTGGTCCAACGAATATTAGTGATGCAAAAACCAAAATCCATACGGTCTTATCGAAAGGCGCCAATAATCCGGAGCCGGTCGCCGACTCTTGTGGCCGTCTCATAAGCGCGGTTAGGCGAGTTTCGTCTAATGCGGTGCTGAATAAGCAATAACGCCTCATTTGTGGTAATACCGGCAGAAAAGCCACTGCGATATCAACTTCCTAAAAGATAAAACATGGGGGGTGTATTTTTGTTAATTCTCAGTCCATTTAAAGTGCCGTCCGTATCACTATAACCACTATACCACACTATATCCTATCCCAAGAATGTACAGTAGGACAATCATTAAAACAAACATATTTTTATTACATTATTGTATAGCAAGCTCAGGATACCGGTAGTCTCATTTCCAAGTATATGTTCCTTCGGCGGCTTAATGGTGTACGTGAAATTCAATTTTGAACTTATGAGATTGAATATATAAAATGCATATCCGTCCCCAGTCCACTTCCCATTCTTTTTTATGATCCCAGAGAATGGCATATCCTGCGAATTAATGGATGAACTATATGGGAAGTTAAAGGAGACGAACATAATTCTTATTAGGAATTAAAGTATACTTTCTACTCACATTCCAAGATGTTACGGTAAGCTCTGGCGGCAGAATCTTCGTTGTGTCTTCTTCAAAATTCCCTTAAAAATCACGAGATAATAAGAAAATTGTATATTAACTACTATCCTCGTTGTATCAAATGAAAATATCTCGTTTATTATGATCCTTCCAAAAGTTTAATGAGTTTGTTTATGTACTTATTTCAATACTTTAATTACCACCGTCATTTATAGCAAAAACGATATTCTGGCTCGCTAGCATCGCGCCCATGAGGATGAAAGCATTTGAAACAAACATTTCGGGCAGGGTCCGTAAAAAAATTGTCTGATCACTAAGGTGGATTGGAAACTTATGGCAGGAGTAGTGGGCATCGTCCAAACACGATCAATACTAGTCATAATTATGTGCTTGTTTTGTCATGCAAGGGTTGTTCCGTGTCGCTGTTAATCGATTTTTCATGCTTCTTTCAACCTTGTTTTTTCAAACATTTTCTCTATTGAAATTTGTATTAAACAATGTCTGGAATTAATATCTTTGTCCACTTATATAAATTAAATTAAAAAACACACACACACAATTCTGTACAATCGGAATGAAGGAATAAGTTTATCTAGTACGGCACGGTAAATGCGAACTTTCGTAGGGTGGACAAATGGCTGTAAATTATCTCGCAGCAAGGTGTCCAGGATGAAAGATCTTTCATCGATAGAGCATCAATCACCCTTTTAAGGGGTTGATCTGGAAGTTTTCAATTGATGCAATATCTTACTTTTGTTTGATCTGCATTGATTAATTATTTATTAAAATAAATACAAATTACACTGACATAACACAGGTAGAGCAATTCTAATTACATACAATAAACTGATAATAATCTCTTTTTATCCAACAACCTTCATCTTTATTGTACACATTACTCTTTTATAAATATGCCTATATTAATCGATAGAATAGGAATTCAATTTGCACTCCTAAAACAGAATAATATAGTCAATAAAGGGCACTCCATCCCTCAATTGATAAAACATGTTCTTCCACTTAATATCGCTGGATTCGATTCTCCACAATTTCGAAAAGATCATTCCATCGATAAACAGAATATTTAGTGGATAAAACAAAATTTCTTCCTGTGTGAAGAAGAACAAATTTGTTTAGTCACCAAAACAGAATAAGGATTGATATTCTTATTCGCATTAAGAAATATAGTTTACCAGCGATGACTGCGATTGATAATCATTTCAATTTAGACCGCACGCGTTAGCGGGACGCGCAATAGGAGCGCAGCTCATCGTTAGTGCATTCTTTTAGGCAACACTCTTCGTAAATGCCCTTGGAGTTCCTGCGGAAGCGAATCATCCTTCTAGCGTTTCCTAGGGACTTGTAAGGCGGAAATTCGTAACTAAATGCATAATCCTCTGCTTTAAGATCTGAAAAAATTGGTCTATTGACTATTATAATTCACTGCCTTTGCAAATACGTTTTGAGACGAAACGACAAGGAATCGTGATTTGATACCGCAATGTACTATTATTTTTTCGTTTGTTCATTCAAAAATATTTTTCAACAACGAAGTTAAAGAATTGCTTGTGAAGGCCTTCTTGAAAAACTGCTTTTGCGATGAGCAATGTTTTTCGAAACTAGGTCATGTGAAACCAAGAAATCTAACAGATTCCGTTAGTATATTAGTGTAGGCAGTGCTTTATCGAAGATTTTTCCGAAATCAAGAGACAAGGGCTTGTCTCGGGCCAAGTACAGGCACCCGAGACTGGACCTTGTATCTTTATTAAATTTCAACAAATCAGCAGCCGTTCAAAACTGCTGTGCCGATTTCCGTGGAAAAAAGCAGCCGTTTTTCGTTCACCAAACCGGAAGTATAAATTGAAAAAATAAATCCTTCGATTACGGACTGGATTCTTGTACTAAAAAGCCACACAAAAAATTTCAGAAAGATCGACGCAGTAGTTTTTGAGATTTCTTGCTCACCCATTCTGAAAATGTAGTTTCGAGAAAAATGCGTTTGAAGTATGAAAAGCTGATTACACCCAATTAAACATTCCTCTACATAACAGGCTGTAACTCTGTGAGTTTTCATTCGATCAGCTTGAAATTTCCAAAGAATATTTTTAAGATGTCATGCTCCAGAAAATACATATATGTATTTGTAAAAATCGACTTTTTTATTTTTGTGTCTAAGTATAACCACTTAAGTTACCGCAAAGTCAGTAGAGATCTAATGGTGCAGGCACATACTCGCCCCAACACGATACCGAGACATTCGTCGAGAGCGGGCGAGACGAGCGTACACGAGAGGTGCTATTTGGCACGATTTGAACGCGGGGCGAGGCTCGCCAAGCGCTCGGGTACCATCGGAAAATTTCGGCAAGCGCTCGGGTGCCAGCGGAACCTCTGCCAAGCGCTCGGGGGCTATCGCAAACCTTCGGAAGGGGCGCTTCGTTGCCCCGAAAGGACGAAAGGAAGAAGTGTTCGTTTCCCCCACCTACGGTACTGTATTTGCCCTGTATTTATTTTTCTCCGGGTGCTTAGGCGGGTCCGTGGCGTACTGAAACTGCATATTTCCCCGGGCGGGTTTATGACGGGTCCGTGGAAAATCGGAGGGTACTTAAAGGGTACCCTGGGTACAAAGGCGCACGGTTGGAGGTGTCTCTCAGTCTCGCTCTCGTCTCGCCTACCTCGACCAAAAAACCCCTTGGAGCGAGACGTAAGCGAGACTACGCGAGAGCCGGCTAGGCGAGATATTTGGATGCGCGCGCACCTTTCATGCACTCGTCGGGACCGGGCGAGACATCCCGAGAGCGGTCCCGAGGCTCTGATACAAAGGCTGACACGGCCACGAGAGCCGGCGAGCGTCTCGCGAGAGCTGACGAGGTAGGCGAGCGCACCGGTTACATTCTCGCGCTCCAGGTGTCTCGGGTTGTCTCGGCCAACATGTACCTGCACCATAAGAAACTGCGACAATGGGGACTTCTCAAACAAAGAAAACAACTCGCCTTCATTACTCTTCTTGAACCTCGAGTTGTACACCCCGTCGCAAAGTAGTTGTAGGGCACCGGACAGATTTCTACCGCAATACTTTCTCGCATTGCTGGCCGTCTGACGTTTTTGGCCATATTCGTAAACATCGGGACGAGCGTTCTCGGTTTCTCGTGTTAGTATCGCCATGACGAGGATGGAGCTCAAGATGAAGTATAATTGGTGGCTGGTCATCTTACCGAAGGAGAAACATAATTAATTCAGAATGAAAATTTTAAGTGCACTGAAACTCATTATAATGACATTGGCTAGAAATAGTATCGAACTGGTATTAATATTAAACGATTTGATAACATCTAATTGAAGTTGATTGAAATTGAATTTTAATTCATCCATATTCTTTGCGATTGATATTTAAAGGTATTAATACAAACACAGAATTAGATGAATAACATTATTAAATTTAATAGATATTGAATAGGAATACAATATAAACAATTTTATATCATTTCAATTTCAATCATGTCATCTGAAAAGTAAGAGCATACAGCTTTCACAAAATTGTTACCCCTCGATTGTTGTTAACTTTCGACCTATCTGCAAATCTGGCTGGCACTGTCCCTTGGGATAACATCTGTCCTTGTCTTTGACTCTCTCCCCCCTCTCACCCCACTCCTCTCGATCCAGAATTAAGGAAGGATCCACCGATCGATCCAACGATCGTCCATATTGACCCCTGCCCCTTAACATCGGCTAGACAATCATCCATAAAACTGTTTCACAATCATTCTCCCGGAAGTTTTAGCGAAAACCTTTTATTTCACAGAACAGAAGACACTATAAATAGACCTCCTTCCTTAATTTTACTGAATATTGGATGGTCTATATGGTACACAAGTTATAGTGATAAGGAGGAGTAATGGAAGAATTTACATTTCCCCGCGGCCTCTGCGAAATTATTTAGCGGAAACGTAGCTACCCCAAAGAAATTAAAAATTTTACTGGATAGTGTTCAATAAAATAGTATCTATGGCATCTTCAACAAATTCCTTTGGCAAGTTTTAGGGAGATCCCCGAAAAAAACATGGTAAACCTCTGAAGAATATTAAACGTGAAGCCCTTGTAATACTTCAAGGGCTCTAACGATCTGCCTATTTGAAAAATATCAAGTACGTGAAGGATAGAGAGAGAGGGGAGAAAGGGGTGAAGTGAGAGGGGGCCGGGAGAAAGAGAGCGGGGGAAAGAGGAAGAAACACGAAATCCTTAGGAGATCTTACAATCCACTCGCGAGGTTCAGCTTCTCGACCCCCTACTAACGGCGAATTCCGTCCAGTCGAGTCAGAATACAAAGGATAAAACGAGATAGATCGATATTTTCCTTATCAGCCACGTTTATTCCGAAGCGAAGCTAAGTTTAGTCACTCGCTTCGGTTTATCTCCTGGCAGTGGTGAGATTACAGTTATTTTGCGAGCTGGTGCAAACGTAATCGCAGGGGAAGCCAGGGGCGAAATGAGATTGGAGACGAAAGGAGGGTACCAAGAATCATTAGTGAGGGCGAAGGGAAGGGAAGGAATTTACTTACCGCTTCTAGTACTAGAGGTCGATCGGTAGGACGAGCTTGAGACTTCTGCGATTGGAAAAGATGTCCCGGTCCCTTATAAACCAAAGGCAAGGGTTTCTGTGGGAACGCTTAGTTGGAAAGACGTGTTCGTTGAGCGTGTTACAGGCGCCTGTCCGGTTTGGTTAACGATGAAACGACTGCGAGGTTGATGGTATGTTCGATTTATAATAGTATCCCTGATCCGCATAAATTGTGGACTTCTTACCACATTCTGTGCTCTGTTACACCTAGCTTTAAAATAGCTTTAATTATCCCTCATTGTAGGGCATAGTCGACGAACATCTGTCCATAATTAATCAACAATTCACAAAGTAATAATATTTTCTTCGGTTAATTTGCGTTGAATTTAATATAGTGTACTTTCTAAATATCGACTGCGTATGAGCGAATAAATGGGCGAGTTGTTTACGAAAAATTCAGTTAATTGGACTCTAAGGAGATAGTAGAACAGTAAATGAGACAATATTTAGGGGTGTTCAAATCTATCAATCAAGTACATATGTATATTGAAGTGTTAAAATTGCACGATCTCCAAACCATGATTTAGATAGTATCTTCATTTAAACTAATTTTAATATCTTGTCTGACACGATACTTTTAATGAAACTTTTCCCCATTCCTAGCAATGTGTATTTCGTTCAATTTTGATATTTTCTTTACAAGCATTTGAAGATTTCGATTCAAATTGAGCGCTACTCAATTTAGTAAATGATCATCCAACCCAGGTGTCGCTGCTGGTGAAACATTTCAAATTATCGTACAACTTAACATCCTTAGATAAATGGTGGTAAATGCTCAGTGCATTTGAACTGACAGATTTGTATTCCTAACAGTTTCTTGCGGTAAAGTAGCAGACAAATACATTAATGATTAAATAAGAAATGTTGAAAATGTGAATGTAAGAACTGGGAGTGTGTGAAACTTGAAAATTGAAACGGTCGTACGATTTTCAGCCTCTATTGGTACGACACATTGTGCAAAAGCATTTCTAAAATATAGTACTAAATCCATAATTTCGGTAATGGTATCAAAGTTGTTTAAAAGGACGTGTTTGTTAGTAGCCGACGACATTAAACTAAGGCAAGAAAATGAGTTGCAATTAAATAAAATCGGATATAACAGTATATATGTTATACATGTAATGATTGATTTTCATAACAACAGATATGGAAACCGTCGATTGCAGCAATATAGCGATTTCCCCGCCAATAGAATCACCGTTCAGCATTGAATGGTCACCAGACAACCAAATATCAGTCTTAACTCAAAAGGGAATACACATATTTGTATGTCCTACAAGAATTACTATAAGATCAATTTGATTTCATAACGCAGACTGCGTGTTAAACTGTAGATGGCTAAGTTCACCATCCTAGGCACACAATGAAAGTATTAAATTTACATTACAGGAACTGGTACCTTCCCCCTTCAATCCTAATACATCTCTAAAGTTTTCCCGTTCATTTATCTATCCCCCAAAGAATTTACCTTCTGAAAAGTTCCTTGAAAGCGTGAGCAACCAGATATGGGACCTGAAACGACAGGAGATCTATTCTTTAATGATGGAAGAGAGCATGACTCCGAAACTAGCTGAAATTAGTGAGATTTTCCCTAAGATTATTAAGGTAGCATGGTCTCCGCAGAATCTAGCAGATTGTAACAAGTGTCTGCTGGCAATTGTGACTTCTTCTGGAGCTGCTTTAGTGTTGATTAAAGTCTTCAAGCACTGGTTTCCTCTTTATGATCTATCAGTATCGCGAACAGTGCAGGAAAAGACACAAGTTGAAGGTTTGAACTGTTCATTAATTGGTTAATTAACTAGAAGAATTTGCCATCATCGTAATATTATTCATGTAAATCTTAATGCAGTTTGCTCGTATAAAATTAACACTTTCTCTTTCCAGATACATTTGCTACTTCATTCTCATCGCTTTCTAGTATGATAAAATCACAACAAGCTTCTGCAGTAGCTTGGAGCCAATTATTTGATGACCATGCTTATTTGTGTGTGGCATATGCCAATGCTGATTTAGTGATTTATAAAGTATCTAAAGTAAGGGACAGCGAATCAACAAAGAAACCAGAAATCGTTAACACAGTAAAACTTAATACCACAGGGAAAGTTACTGTATTACGTTGGTTTAGGCTAATGGGCAACCAGCACTTGATCATTCTGGGCTATTTCGATGGTAGAGTTTACGCAGTTAGGACAAATCCAAGTCTCAGTAATTATTCAATAGTTAAATATTACAATAAAGTCGATCGCGTGGCTGTGAGTTCAATTTTAATCATCTCCCAACAAGAAATTGGTGTGAGAGTTTTTGTTTCAAAGGGGGTCCACCTCTTTTTGTTCTCTTTAACGAAAGAAGGATGCCTGGAATCAACCAAATGGGTTCAGTTACCAGAATTTTCCATCTCAGGTAAGAGATTCGTTCACTCATTGGGAAAAAGTGGGATCATAAGGATGTCTTTTTACAGGACTAACGATTTTGGACGAGAATACACCAATTTTAACCACTGAAAATGGATTGGTTTTTACTGTACACTGCGAGAATAATAAATTGGTGCTGCAAGCTGTTGAAAATCATTTTCCAAAAACGGGTTTTCGTTATTTGGGCCTTGGTCATTCGCCTAATCGTGTGATTTTCGTAAATGTGATGAACCCCAATACTACGTACGACCATTTGGTGATAAAAGAGCCAAGTAAAGTGTGTTTCTTTTGGATGGAGGGTGAAAAGTGGGATCCACGAACAATTTTATATAGTGGTGCTGAATTAGAGAAACTATGGGACTGTATGGAGGCAATTAGAATCCGAGCCTCGAGGACAATGGAAGGAACGATCGTTTTACCAACAATATCTACAGATTTGGAGTCGCTGTCTCTTAGAGAGCTGAGGATCATCATGTGGATCACTGGGATAGGCGAGGCATGCCAAAGAAAAAAAGGAATACAGGTGAGTGCTCTGACATAGAGTAAGAAAAACTACTTCGATCATATAGTCTCTTCTAGAAAGGCAGCTGTCCTTGTAAACAAAATAATTTCCTTGTCTTGTTTCGGAGATTTTTGCTGGGACTGTTTTAGGGAATGGGACATATAACAGGTGAAATTTCCGAAGCCCAGCCTCTCATTTTCATTATGACAGCCTGCAACTACTTAGACCGCCTCTTAGCGAAGTCCACTTTCACCGCTAATCAAAAGCTTTCCTTCAACTCTCTAAGGATGTACCTGGAGGTGTATTTGGCAGGTGAAGATGATCAGGTGGACTCCCTGATAACTCAACGGGTAAAACAAATCGTCAAAAAAACATCTAAACTGGATCTTCAAGTGGTAGAATCGTGCAATCTCTGCGGAATAGTGTTAGAAGGCCTTCCTTGGCAGATTACTCGCTGTCCAACGGGACACGTTCTCCCCAGATGTGCTATTACCCTTTTGCAGATGACCGATGTACAATATAAAACTTGCCCCATATGCGGTTTAATATTTCATTCCAGCTTGGACGAAGAATATGGGGAAACACGTTGTCTTTATTGTGATGTTATTTGCATGAAGGATAACAGGGTAACTATGGGAAGATTATCTTTTCCGCTCGAGAAGAGTTGTTCAATAAAAAGTCCGGAGGAGAGAGAGAGGGAGAGGGCGCATGTAAACGAGGAATCGTGATTGGTTAATAGATTATTTTCTTTTATCTATAAACGGTCTTTTATCCACTATTGCACTTTATTCGTCAAGGTACAGAGATAGGAAATAAAAACGAAACTAGCTAGCTTAATACTTGGAATATCGCTACGACATCTAGTTACGGTAACTATATAAGACGATCGAATAATACAAAACGGTAAAAATCAGTACGGAAAGAATTGCCAATAACCGGTATCGCCGATTGTATTCTAAATTCACTAATCACACTGCGGTCCAATTCTTTTACCCCCATTTATCCACATGAAATAGTCGAAAATCGGAAATGTGGAAGAAAAATGCTGGCAATTAGATCAACTAATCTAATTCCGATAAACGACACGGAATTAATCCCGGTTCTCATCTTCACCGATTGTTAAGATTCTTTCACTGTCGGCAAACTTCGCGAATTCATTTACAGACGCGTTATTCGGCTTAAAGTCAGTCTTAAAATTTTCTCCGTGGCCAGGAATATCATCCTCGAAGAGATCGGCGTAATGAAAGCTACCACAGTTTCCAGTCTTACCATTTGTGCTTCCGTTAGAATGCGTCTCATCGAAATGTTTGTACAGCATTCCCGTAGTGCTGAACTCCATCTCGCATCCTGGAATTTTGCATCTGAAACGGTTTCTTTTTGTTTTCTCGGGGAATAGTAAAATGCTAAAGTGGGCATTGGCTTAGCGTATGCGAGATAATGTTACCGACCGAAATAGTTTCTTGGGCTTAGTAGTGAGAAAGTAGAAATTGACTCAACGTGTGGAGAATGATTTACCGACCGAAATAGTGCGTTGGGCTTAGTTCCTTGGGATAATGGCAGTTTCGCGGTGGCATGATTGTCCTGATAGTGTTTCCATAGGCCGGTCACGTTGTTAACTTGTGCTCCGCAACCAGGAATCTTGCATCTAAAATGTAAAATTGTAAACTGAAATATATGGAACATTAAGATTCATTTCGATTCTGGTTAAAGAAAAACTTGAAATATCGTTTGAAAATATTTGTTGGCTATTAGCTTGATTACTCAGAAATTCTTTGATGCAACTGCAGTAAGATTTATTTTTTACCGTTTAAAAATAAAAAGGTGGCTAAATAGGTTTCTAAGTAAACACGGCTAAGTTATAGCTGTTGATACTAACAAACTTACAAGAAAAAGCTGACAGTCGAAGCTTTCCCCTGCTTAAGCTTGCCGATGGTCTTTGCAGGAGTATTTGACAATAACTTGTGACTGTCTTGATGATGCCGGTAATGAGATATGTATTTGTACTTCTTGCCACAGCCAATCACGCTGCACTTGTAAATCTCCTGCTTATATCTGGACATCCTTTGCTTTTTTGGTGTGTACTCCTCGTCATCAGAACAGTTGCTATTGGTTTCCTCGCTCTTCAATGTCTCCAGATCCCCTCTGAAAATTCTATCTAGTTCTAATCTGTGCTCTTTCTTCGTGATTGTTACATCCCCATTGATGTATAGCACGTTGCTACTTTTTTCATCCTCGCACTTCGTGAGAAAGCTATCCTCCCTGAAATCTTCTTTCTTGAGGTCCTCGTTGGAGCATTCCTTCTCATGGCCTTTGCTTCCCCGTTTTTCATACTCCTCAGAGCTCTGAACCTGTCCTTCTAGACCTTCGAAGCAGATAACTTCAGGTTCTGTTGGTAGAGTGGGTGGCTGTCTATGGGATGATTCTATGTGGTCTTCGAGATTACTACTCGTTGTCTGAAGCGAGCCACAGTTTGTGTAAGGACAGATAAAGACATTAGTCTCATTGTTGTGCCACTCTTGGTAATGGCGCCACATGCTGCCTGGGTCGGAAAGTTCCTCGCCACAACCTGGTTCTCGACAGCTAAAAACAAAGAAGGAAAATTGAGATGCGAGCATATTTTACAAATTCCTCGTAATGCATTCAACAAACACAAACAGTCTACCCCATTAGTTTCTTACATGAATCGAATTTTTAGGGCTTCAAGGGCTTCGTGAGTCTTATACTCATCCTGGTTTGTGAATATCTTGCCACAGCCACGTTGTTTGCACGTATAAACTTCCTGGAAGTAAAATTAATGTTACGACCAAAGAAAACATGCCTTTTTTTGTCATCCAAATCAAATAAAGGAATTCCTCAATTTGAGTTGAATGTACAGTAATTTCAAATAATTTCATTTTCTTCAGGCTTTGTTATGAGTTACAGGTCAGTGACCTCTGGCCCAGTACCTACGATGGCTGCCGTACCTTCTTCGGTGCAATCTCCTCGATGGTGCGATTCCGCGAGACAAATCTGATAACGCTGACCTCGGTTGGCCGATCGGCGCAGGCATCTGTGCCCTGACCCATTCCGTCCACGAACAATGCCCAAAAGATTTTCGCTACGTGCGAAACATAACTGATGACCCGATAGCAGCACCTAGGGCGAAGGGAAATCAATTCCCGCGATTTGTGACCGGAGCAGGATGTCCAGGCCGAAGCACCTGCGTTTCCACGGCTTTCACATTCTCGCGAGAGTCAATGATAACAATTTAATTGTTGTCATCTGTCGTCCGCGGTGGCAGCGTGGCCAACGGCGCCATTAGTCTGCCATTTCCCCTAGAGAAACGGCGTCCGTTAGCGTCGGCGTCGTGAGAGCGGCATGGCGTCTGCGACGGTGATTGAGATGACGCCCTTCGCGTAGCTCTCACGGCCAATGGGAGATCTTTTAGTTTCACGGGAGAAGGGGAAACGCTGGCCGAGTGTTTCCTACTGATGTCAGTTGCTTGCGACGCGCGTTCGGCGTCATTTGAATATCGCGTGGCGTCTGTTTTAAAGCATCTTTTCTGTATTTCGTGCTCTTAAACTCCATGGTAAGCTCTTTTTCAAGCCGGTGAAGTGAATGGACATTAGGAACCGTCGTGGAGATTGTTATTCGTGAGTGTTTTACACCATTTTGATTGTTTTTTTTAATACTAGCAGGTAAACTGAAAATCGAACGAAATCGGAGAATGTGGATCGTGAGATTTCTGTTTAGATTGTTGCTCCCCGGTAGGGATTAATTTTGACTAGAAATTTAAGCGGGAATCGTTGTGCCGATGGTTTTTTTTTGTCAATGCCATTTAATTTGATCATTCACCGAGACGCCGGTGGTATAAGGGATGGGAAAGAAAATGCCAACGGGGAATCAATGAAACTGCGTGAAGAACGCACCGTGGAGAGGCGTTTGAGTCCGCGTAAACTGAGTACAGAACGCACGCGTTCTTTTCCAAACGGAGTTCGGAAAAGTACAAAGGAATACGTTTTTTTTTATAATACGCATTTCGTTCCTACTGTTTTTAAACATATGCTGCTTTTTCTAGACAGAAAGGGATATCGTAACAAATTTCCAAGGTAACTGTAAACTTCGAGTTTGGAACACCAAGCGAATCAGAATCCTAAATAACTCGGTAATAAAAACGTTAGGAATTTCTGTTCTTGTACTCCGTACGTAGAGCTCTCAGAATTTTAAGCCACCACTTATAAGTCGTACTCACACATTGCTAAACGAATCTGCAACCGCTTTCTTTTACATTATAACGATAAATTGATCTCAATTTCATGTTTGGAATTCTACACCTTCTTTTAATTGGTGTATATCTAGTATAACATTTTCGGTGGGGGACGCTACTTATGGTTCACCGTATATAGGGTTAAAGCGTTGCAACTGGCGTCGGGGCGCCCAGACGTAAACCGATCGATCGAATGGCATTGCTCCCGTCCCTATAGCGTCTACTTTCCCGCTCCCTCAATGTTTCATTATACAATATATACAGGGTGAGGCACCTCAAATATCTCTATAATTTTTTTTTAATATGCCGAAACTAATAAGAACAAAATTATTTGATTTAGACGGGAATACAAAATATAATGATATTAAAATAATTGGTTTCCCTGAACGTTTTTTTATATTCTTAACATTATCGATCTTTTTTTTAATGGTACTATCAATGATTGAACACTTACCCTTACAGCTCATCTCATATCGAAAACGTTTAGAAATTACACTATATCAACTACTTGAATAACAGGGCGATAGCATAAATCTTATTTATTTTAACGTTTTAATTATTTTTTCGGTCTCCCGTCAGTCGTTTCTCTTGTGTTACAATAGAAACCCCTGTCATGTTTCAAACCGATCAAAAATCATTGATACATGCAAACAGAATGAAATGTAAATAACACTATTTAATCAAACATTAGGATTCCGTGTTTGTTATTCGTAAACGCTGCTACGCAGTCGGTTGGTGTGGGTAAACCAGGTAGTGGGCGAGAGAGAAAACGACAGTCCTATTCACTCACACTTGTACGGAGTTAGCGCGCACCCTGCTTGTTGCCAGCTGCGTCGGCAATCGAGAAACAAGTTAGGGTAACGAAAATGTAAACGAAACATTTTTCCCATTAATTTAGACATTCAACAAAGAAATTTCACTAGTTTTACTTTAGGTGGTGAGACACTGATATATTCAAACATTGAAGCATACAGAAAGCAAACGTCGGAAAATTTTAATTGAAGATAAAACTTATTCGGATTTCAAATCAGAAGTAAGATTCACAAACTGCCATCAGCCTCATTTAAATATCCCGTTTAGCGTTCATATCCTTACCTTATCAGATCCAGACAGCTATAATTACGGACGGAATTCATTACTTGAGCAGATCGATTTGTAAAATGAACTTATCCGAGATTGAAAGAGATCGATTTAATTGGAATCAAATTATTTCTTCCTCAGGCGTAAAATATGAGTGAAACTGAGCAGGAAAAAAGCATGGACAAGAAGGAGATAGCGGAGGAGGAACGAGAGAAGATGTTAAATGCCGAAAATACCAAACATACCGTTCCGAGTGCACCAGAATCTGAATCTGAAGAACAAAAGCCGAAAAAGAAAATACCGATAGGGGGTATCAAGATGCCAGGCTTTTGTCGAACGAAGAGCAAGGAGCCTTGCAAGGTAATTCTACGGATCATAGAGACGGATTTTGTTTATCAGACGTGTAACACTTTGTGAAGCGACAGAATAAAACTTTTCAATGAAATGGTATTTCATATTAGTGCAGAAACTAAGGAATACTTTTGCGCAACTTTGATATAAATCTCACATTTGGAAAATTTCAAATAATATCTCTCTTCGAACCAAATCGCTCCGAAAAATGAATTCATGTTAATGCGGCGTTTCAACAATACTTTTGGGCAGTGCTAGGTCGGGCAATTGTTACTATAAATTATAAAGTACAGTGCTTTAAATTTCCAACGCATTTTCCGAGTGCGTCGATCGATCCTCGTTTGTTTACGATGCTTTAATTCGCTCTGCCGCGCATACGGCACCATAAGCATGTTTACGAGGGGTGTTCGCAGCCCCGTAACGATTTTTTTCTCAACATTAAACACTGAACTGACGTCAAACCATTACTATCGATTGAACTGTTTTAAATTATTATAATTGAAACGTTTATAATGATGGTCATGAAATTTCCTCTTCTTCATTTTGTTAGCATTTTCAGGTATAACAGCACACCAAAATTCGTTTCCAATAATACTCTGGATTGTAATAGCTAAGGGTATCACTAGTACAAAAACATATTACCCCATGAATACATGCATGATATATCGAAATTGAGACAAATAGTAATAAATTAGCAATATTTTTTCGGGGCGTTTAAGGACGAAGAAAGTAAGCCACCGGAGTCCTGCGATGGAAATGTCTCTAGCGGAAAGGACCACGAAAAGTCGTTGGAGAAACAAAACACGCCAGCAAAAGATGCCAAAGAAAAGGAAGCACGGAAAGGAATTCTAAATACCATCCGTTTGCCTCTGGTTTCAGTTTTCCCTAGAAAAAAGAAGGTTCGTTTAATATTTCGTGCGCTCAAATATGAAATACGATTCTAAGTTGCTAAAGTTTCGTAATAGTTTTAGTAAAAAAAAAGTTACATTCGAAAATTTTTTAAAGTTCTCTTTTTTGGGTTTTGTTTCAGGAAGGAGAGGTAGAATTAGGAACGACAGGAGCTGCTGGGCTGGCCAGCGTGGAGACCTTGGACGAAGGCGAAAAGAATCTTGCGGGAAACGAGGATGGAATGGAAACTGTTCACCTGGATGGAGATGCTCCGGATGGAATAGAGTCTCCTAAACAGCATCTGTTGGTCAGCTGTATCTCTGCTGCTAGGAGGAATCTGTTTGTTTTAGGTAAGTGATTAATTCTTATTGATCGATTATCAGAGATAGGATGAATAAGATCAAGTGCGCCAAAGGGTTTGTCGATCTTACATTTAGTGAAGTCCAAATTAAGAGAAGTTTGAACAGAGTCTTTCATTGGCACATTGTAAATCCTTATGGACTTACTGGAGTTCACCTTATAAAATCTCCGAATACTTATCGCTTTTCTCCAAAACAGTGGCCACTCTTTGCATTCTCCTCTCCGTTGTCATCATCATCTGCGTGGCTTGGGTAGGGCCACGTAGGAGTTTTAACCAGCAACTAAAGGACGGCAAGTATATCGAAGCGGTAACATCATGTGGCCCAGTGCAGGGCGTACTAGAAGACGGTGCGTTTGCATTCCGAGGAATCCCCTACGCTCTTCCACCGATCGATAATCGACGCTGGCAACCAGCTGAGGCTCTTGATCGCATCGAGCACTGCTGGAAAGGAACTTATCTAGCCCACAACTCCACCAGAAATTGCTGGCAAAACGACGCATCGGGTCGGATCGACGGAACTGAAAATTGCCTTTATTTGGATGTGTTTACTCCCGAAGTGCGATACGATTCACCCCTCCCCGTTGTTGTGCTGATCGGGGCAGAGACATTGAGCGGTGGATCTCCCGGGATTATGCAGCCCTCTGCAAAATTGTCAAGAGTTCGCGATATCGTTTTCGTCAGACCCAATTTTCGGTGAGTTCTTTATTTCTTTCGATTTAAATCGTTCCTGTTGAGAGTTGACGCACATATGGTTTTGTGAATGATTACAAGTCCAATAAATTCTTGCATTAACGAATTCGGTTCGAATTAACGAATTTTGTCCCACGTTAAATTTAATCCGTTCTGCAGCCTAGGTGTTTTCGGTTTCCTGGCAACGGAGCCGCTTTCCAGATCAACTCATCCACCCACTTCTGGCAACTATGGTCTCTCTGACATCGTAGCGGCTCTCAAATGGGTTCAACTCAATATCGAGAACTTTGGTGGGAATAGTACATCTGTAACCCTGTGGGGCCATCGGGCTGGCGGTACCTTAGTTAACACTCTAGTTGGTACAAGACGCGCAAAGGGTTTGTTCTCCCGGGTTTGGATATCGAGCGGTAGTGCAATATTGCCCGGCAAGGAGTTAAATCTTTCCGAAAAGCTTAGCGAGCAGTTTCTAAATTCGATCCGTTGTCGGGACGCTTCCTGTTTACGAGGAAAAAGTCCCGAGGAGCTGCTTGATGCAGTTCCAGATACTTGGCATGTGAGCAACGAAGGACTTCCCGAAAATAGGGAAGAAACTTCTAGAGAGAGGAGGCACGAGTGGTTGGTTATAGATGGGGCTATCCTCCGGGACCCTGTAGGTGAGATTTGGGCAAAGGGTGAGATTTCTGTGAAGATCGTTATGGGAACAACTGCACATTCAGGAGCACCTACTAGGTATCTGGAGGGAAATGGGACAATGAACGCAACACAAGTAGAGAAGATCGTCAGAGAGTCAGTATTAGGGACCACAGGATTGGCTGATGAAGCTATTAGGTACAGATAAAGATGTGTAACGCAACGTGGTTAATTTGGAGGGTCAGGATAAGGAGACAAAATTTATTTCTCACCTTTCCTCTTTTCTAGACGGTACAACGCCACTCGGGAAGGTCTCCTTAGCATGATGTCCGACATCCGCGTGATCTGCCCACTTCTAACAGTTGCTAGAATGCGTAGCAACATTCCTTTTTACGTTGCGACTCAGCCACGCGGACGATTCGCAGATCCCGATAGTGACGCCGCCGCTATTCTCGGCACCTATGCCGCCGAGACGCCAGAGGAGAAACGCCATGTTTCTGCAATGCAGCAGCTCTTTAATCATTACGTTTGGCATGACGAGGTGGCCCAAGCTGATCCCGCAGGTGCCAAAAGGGTCCTAATCGTGGGACAAGACACGTTGCTCGAAAAAGATTACCCTAATTGTGATTTTTGGATCAAAGAGAATATTGTGCCATCGTATGGACGTGTAGACTAAAGTGCAAGATTTCTTTTCCGGAATTTTAGTCCTTTCGGATGTGCTGTAGGTGGGATTGAAACGAACTTAGAACATTTGCAGGAGCAATTGCGAGAGAGCCTTTATCGAGGAAAACTTCAGAGTTTATTATTTAAAAGAATTTGACATGGGACTGCTGCCATGGGAAGATTATTAGATTTCAGAGTGAATGTACTTTGTTCAAAGAGGTTTCCGAGGAACTCGGGATAAAATTGCTCTAATGGAGCTTCTCTCGGTAGAGTTTAGGAACTTGAGATAGCATGATCCGAGTGGAATGTACCGGGAAGAGAGGAAAATATTTGTAATCGTGCCAGTCGGTGTGAATATCAATGTAATCACTTCGCAACGATATCCCGAGGCTTACTGTACTTAATGCACGCGTTGTTTTATCGATTACGTTAAGGTTTTTATACGTACTTTTAATATCCCTGCCAATAGGGCACCACTTATTTAAATTAAGGTAGCTCAACGTCGAACCGATGTACCGAATATTTATCATTGCTATTTAACACCGTGTCCTAGTATTTGGTTTATTTCTCACAATCCTACAAGATTCCATAGTCCCTTTTCCACGATTCTTCTACGACAGGTTTTGCATACGTCCCCAGGATTTATCATCGGTCACGTTTTCATCATGTACAGCAACTAAGTTTTGCATAAGGTCTCACGCATACAGGCCTGATGAATCGTGATGGTATACTCCGTTCTAGTAATTAAGCGTTGAGTAATTAGTATCCATTTGTAATATAGCATTAAATATTTCTACCTTCCTGATACTTACTATGATATTTTGTATTCCTACGTATCGTACGCTATCGCATTTCATATTACTATTATCATGTTATCTTTCCTTACCAACCACTGATGCATAGACATTCCATATGAGAAACCTTTTATTCATTAACTTTAAAAAAATACAAGCTTCTTTACAGTAAGTAATTTACAAAAATTGATTAAAGCTTCGTTTCGTGTTTCACTCTATTGCGGAAAAGCTGATTAGCCCGTATCATCCCATGGGAATTGTTCATACAAAAATCGACAAGCTCGTTTTTCACATTACTATCGAAAATAAGGCGATACTGCTGCTGTTGCTGAGCGTCGTTATAATTATTGATATCGCTTTTTACACGGAATTGCAGTTCAGAATCAGTTTCCTCCTCGTTATCAGCACTATCGACGTCCCCTAGTAAGAAGAAAGTAATCACAACAGCGGTCAATCAATCGGTTGATTTGATTAATTTGTATGCGAAACAAATCACATTTCGCATACCGAAAGTTTTCAACTTACACCAAAAATTAAAAACAACTGTAATGTTACGTTTAGTTATTTTGCGAGCCACTTACCATCGGAGCTGTTGGTGGAAGGTAAGTAGAAACGAGACGGGGCCATTTTACAAGGGCCCCTTCGCTCCCGGTCTTTCGCAGTACTGTTAGGATGATTGTATTTGAATTCCCGTGGGAGAGTATAGCTCCTTGGCAGGGAGACTTGACTGCCTTCCAGATCACTGATCTCTCCCTCGACATCTGGTTCACCTTTCGAGCTTTCCTCGCCACAGTTTCTAATAGCGTGTAATCTGGATATGAAGAAAGAAAGTGTTTGTTGATTTGTACCCGTGTTTGCAACAAGTTGCAGATTTGTTTTTAATCGAAATTAGTCACATCAAGGTGTCGCAAAAATCAAGAATGAGGCAATTTTTCAAATTCAATCAGGACTCTTTAGAATCGCCACGATTATGTATTGGGCTGCCTATTATTATTATTTTATTATTATTAAAGGCTGCACATTTTTTTCTTCGACGAAAATATTACAAGAATTACGATCAGAATGGTTTCGGAAAACAACTTAACCTTATGAACCCTCTTATTCAATTTCCCAATCACTCCCCCGTTAAAAATATTTCTCTTCGTCTTCTGAATCTCCTACCTCTAACTTACCTATGCCCAACAATACCAGTGGGACTCCAATGTCCATAATGATGTTGCAAACACCTTGGAGCCAAAAGTATCTCTGGTGTGTCTGCTCTTTCCCTGGCTCTCCAAGAGCTAGCTCCATGAGCGTTGGAATAATAGGGGGTGGTCGGAGGTGGTGGTAACAAACAGTGCATTTTAACGGGAGGCCACGAGCTTAGGTTTATTCCCACCGACGAGAAAAGAGGGGAACTGGGGGAAGTGTGGAGCTTTTCGTTAGGAGGCGGTTGTTGAGTAGATTGCAGAGTAGCAGAGTGGATCGCAGAGGGGGATGTCGATGGGGATGGGAACAGTTTGCCCTCTTTCATCTCCTCCTGGATTTCCCGCAATTCACGGAGCTGCTGTTGCTTCTTCTCACGAAGTTTCTCACGAATTAAATTCACGCTCAAGGTAGATTCTGGTGGGTGCTTGTGCTCTGATACACCGTCAGTCTGTAGGCAGACGAGACGTATGGAATGCATGTCAACTGGTAGAAATACAATTTTAATTTCAACTTCGTGTTAACATAATTTAATATTAGCCATATATCCATATAAATCCGATTGCAGATCCGATTAAATATGCACTGGATATTAATCCAATTATATTCTAATTCTATGTAAATCAATGTGATTTTGAAATTATTGGTCCGCACCTGTATACCTGCAGAAATTGGCACAGCCTTTTTCCAAAACGGAATAAGCTGTCTGGTACTATTATTACCTCCGGTCCAAGATTTACCATCTACAACAGGATTCCCCTGTCCTGCAACTGCTCCCTGCGGAGGAGGGGGAGGTACAAAGCTAGTAGGTTTTTTCTTTTTTCGATTCTGATTAACTCCTGCGGGATTCGCAAAGCGACAATTGAAAACTCCTGGAATTCCGCCGTTGCTAATTTTTCCTCTTTTGATCCCTAATCCGTTCTCCTTTTTCTCACTCTTTCTTGGGTCTGCCGCATCATACCCTAATCTCCTAACATGGAAAAATCTGAAAAAAAAAAAAAAACAGAACGGATGTATTCCATGGAATAAATTAATTTTAATGGTAGTTTTACCTGTAATAGAGTCCCATAAAGAGCATGCCCCCGAAAAACAGGGACAGGAGTGTTAAAACCAGAAAGAGAGGATCCGGGTGATCCCGAGGGATCCTCCCGTTAACTCCCACCACCCACACCCCAACTAACAAGCTGTTTTCCAAAAACATTACTGTGTAAAATATAACCTAGGATAACATACAGAGATCATAGATTAACTTTATACAAATAAAGAAGGGGACACTATCAAGTTATTTCAGAAGTCTCACCATCTTCTGACGATGATTCGTTTCATGAAGATTGATATAAGCAAAAACATAGACGAAAGCCAGGAGAGAGGCCAAAATTATCTTTCTTATGGTCTTTAAACTCTCCCCCCCATGAAATAATCCGTCTGGTGTAAGAAGAAGCCAGGAGAACATGGATAACCAGTGCAAGGCCATCACTATGACCAACCACTGGCCACCGTATAGCGATGCATAAGCAACCAGAGCTCCTACTCTTGCGCTTATTGTCCCCAATCGCCATGCTAATTGTGCCAGGACTCCCAACCAAGTTAGGACTAATCGTTCAAGATTTCTGAGTCGAGCCGCACCTTTGCTAAAACTGGCCACTGCCCAACAGACACTCCAAAGCGACAAACCAGCTGATATGGCAGTTAGTTTTGTCAATTTTTGACTTTCAGGGTGCAGTGGATCCTTTGATTTTAATGAGGAGCTTGTCTGATCTATTGGGATGCCAACAGAGATGACATAAAGTTGCAGAAGTAGCATTGGCGCTGCTTCGCAGAACGCGTGTACCAATCGGAGAACACAGAGCTCCCTTACCTAGGGAAAAATAGGGGTTACTTCTGTAATTAAGATTATTTCTTAAGTGTTTTGGGGAAGGATGTGGGGAAAGAGAAATATGTCTTCTAATATTAGTTTTTATTTGGAAGGGCTTACTTCATGCTTCACATATGTCAGATTAACAGGAATAAAGAGCTTGAAATATCTCCAGAGTACTCCAACTTGCATAGAGTGTAATAATAGCACACACCATAATGTCCAACTGCCATAATTTTTCTTTTCTCCAATATTGCAGTTTGTGATATTGTTCTCTGTTAATCTACCTCGAGCTCCCCACAAGTACCATCTCACACTGATTATCTGGAACATCCAAAAGATGTCTTTTTCTAAGGATTCTAGTTTATTGCTTGTTACAATAGCCTTTGATAACTCGTTAAGACTCTATAGTAATTGGTCGTATTATGTGGTTTTTAAGTAATCCTTTAATGAGTAACAGTACAAAACGTTTTAAAATATAATGCAGGCAGGGCTTGGAATCCACTGTCTTTAAGATTCTCAACATTTTTTATATTCCTACCCTCGCTGTTAATGGAATTTCAACAGATTTCCATATAGTAGTATATTAGCACAATAATAATACTGACCTGAGAGATGAACAAAGATGTTCCTATGAGAGCAACGCTCAATGGGAAGAGTCCTGGAATGATTGAAGTATGGTTGGCTAAAGCGTAAACCATCGCAAAGTCGAACACTATGTCACAGAAGTATGATGCCAATGAGACTATGTTAAAAAGGACGTCGCATAATGGCAGAAATTCGTAGCGATCATGCAGCTGCTGATGCTGGGCCATAATGGGTTTTTATTGTCCATTTGGATTGTCCCTTGTCAGCCGTTTCACAGTCTTAGTATTTCCATTCTACGATTAATTCATAAAGGGTAACTTAACTGAATTAATTCATTGAAGAGGAACAGATGCTTTAAATGAGCTTTATCCATTGAAGATACACTAAGAAACAAGGTGAACGTGAAAAAGGGCTGAAATATCTCAATGTTTTATATTGAATTTATTTCTATTATCTTGTAGTAGGCTCAATATTTCTGTTGCGTATGATAATCGTATAAAGGTGACTCTACTCCTGGACAAGCTAAGATTAAAACAAAATGCACCAGTATAGACATCTCGTTTACTTAATTTCAACTAGCCACCCTTAAATGGGCCTCATGTAGAGAAAATAGTTTACACTTGAAAATTACTTAGTCGAATTTACATACCAAAACGGGCAAAATCAGCGATTCAAAGCATTCCCATGCGTGAAATGCAGGGTTTCCCGAGGGAGTGGCCCTTGAAATTCGTAGAAGTCCTTTGGGGACACTTTGTAGAGCCTCCTAAATCACTCTCCGGCAGCATCTGAGACTGTATCTTAGCACATTTCGACCGTTAACAGGCTGAGATTGTTCAGTATCGGGCTACCTGTTGATTCTGACCAGGTAGGCAACGGTAGTACTCATATTTATGACAGTAACGTATGAATCAAGAGCAATAAGGGGATTCAAGGGGACCAATGGTTTTTTAATCGGGGTCCAATTGGGCCTCATGACTCTTTCATTCTGTCCCCGTGCGCCTAATGCCACCTATCAAGCTTCCTCAAACTAACCGAAGAAAGACGTGGCGCTCCATTTGAGTTGAAAGAAAATAATTCATAATAAAGTTACAGTTCCACATATTTATCTTATATTCTTTTGTTTTGTTCGGAAAGAGGAAAAAAATACTACGAAAAATATTTGTCGTGTTAGTAATTGCTAGTCATGTTCCAATAATGGAAACAAAAAACGAACAGCGCACGTTTTTTTTGTAATGACAAACGGTTTGTAAATCCAATATCGTATTTGCTGTTCAATACATAAAATTCGTTGTTGTGTAATGAAAGCACGTGACAGGTACATGCACTCGCTATACATGCATGTATGTGCATCAATGTGCATTACGCGATGATGAGGTGTCCCTGGGTGTCCCCGTTATCCACGTTATCATTCTGGGATTAGTATGGCGTATCTGGACGAAATTAACAGCCACGTTCCTTCTCATTTGGCCTTTACCGGTGAAAATCGTTCGGTAAATAACCTGCGGTGTGTTTTTGGATTAACTTGCGGCTCTGAGGCCTCGTATTTGAAGAAACCTAATGTGATTGCCTGTCACTGGAAAGGTTAAACCTGAAGTCAGTTCGTTGTGTATCCTGACAAGGAGAGGCCGGGAAGTGCCCCCGTCCGATTTGGACGAGCTTTGGATACGTTAAAGTAGAGGCAAAGTTATGCATATACCCAAAAGGATTTGCTCAGATACTCAACCGTTTTTGAGAAATTTGAGGTGAAAGTTTGGATTTTGGGGGCGAAGATCCCAGGATCGAAACCCGGTATGAAATTATGTCTTCGAATCATTTTTTATTTTTGCACAATGTATAAATGATATTGGGTCATATTTCAATATAATTAACATTGATTATAATGTATTTGTGTACTTCACATAATATTCTCGACCTCGGTATAAACTTTGGATGAAGCCTCTCCACCATAGCAGTGAATGGCACTTCGAACATCGAAGTGTTAAATCCCTGTGTAAGTGTAGGAGAATTTTTCGTTGCAAGTCGGACGGCGGCCCAACATTGTTTTATTTCGAGAAACTGCGTTTTATATCACGAGACAAGTTCTTTTCCGGGCCAAGCACAAGTAGGCGAGAACCGAACCTTGTAGCTTTTCCAGAAAGAACGAGTTTTTATTTATTTATATTAGTATATTACACAAACCTAACTAATCTTGTTGCGAATCGATAAGCTTATATGACCATTTCCTGCCAAAATAAAGTTTACTGTGTTAATAGTACACAACTGGATTTTTTAATTATAAAGTCTCCTCACATTTTGTTGTATAACGTATTAATTATATTGATGTATGTCGTAAGATTATTTACTCTTTACAACATAGAAAAAAAAAGCACGAGTGTCGATCCTGGAATCTCTGTGACCGTAAACTAGCACACTAGCCACGGGCCATTCACTGCTATAGTGGAAAGGCTTCATTCAAAGCTTATACCGAGCTCGAGAATATTATGTAAAGTACACAAATACATTATAAATAATGTCCATTATATTGAAATATGACCAAATATGATTTATACATTGTGAAAAACTAAAAAAAGATTGGAAGAAATAAGTTCATACCGGGGTTCAATCTCGGGATCTTCGCCCCCAAAATCCAAATTTTTGCCTCAAATTTCTCAAAAACGGTTGAGTATCTGAGCAAATCCTTTTGGGTTTATACATAACTTTGCCTCTACTATAACGTGTCCAAAGCTCGTCCAAATCAGAGGGGGGCACTTCCCGGCCTCTCCTTGTGAGTGAAAGAATGTCACCAGATTTCCAAATAACTAAATAAATTTGTTTCTTAACCCTTTGCGGTCGTATTTCATTTATAGTCAAGTGGCATGCTGCTCAGATTTAATTTTTGTTAAAAACACACTAGTAATATAATACAAAAACATACGGAATAGACTAAATTTATTAGTTTTTTTAAAATTCATTTATCTGTAACCAAACAATAACATATATTGTTTGGTTTTTAAAAATAAAACTTATTTTGTGACCTAAATTATTTGTATCCACTACCCATTAAAAATAACAACTGTTTTGAAGTGAGACAGGATGACGAATGACAAACTTGCCATAATGTACACCCCAGTCAAAACCATTAAGTCCGATAATGAAATTGAATAATTTTTTATTGAAATATTTGTACCTGAAATCGCTTTTGGACACCTACAAGGGTCACCCCGATCCAGAGTAAGAGTTTGATTAAATTTTATGGGTATAGAGCATATCCATTCATTAGTATTTGAAGCCCTGAAATCTTGTTTTCTTATTGGAATAATTCTTCAAGATTTTTTCATCAAGCTATAGTTATACAGATCCAAATCTGTCTTTGAAGTGATCACGTTGAATTTTGTGTTTTATTTAATTTTTCAAACAGTTAGTTTTAATAGAAAATGTATAATCACACTTAAAGCAATACCTGAAAAACGTATTAACTTCATTAATTACACAATCAGACTGATGCTATGCATTCGTGACTGAGAGCAGATGTAGAACCGCAACAGTAAAACGGCTTTGGTGACTGAAGGCAGAGTTATGGTCGCAGCGATAAGACGGCTTTGGTGACTGAGCGCAGATTTACAGCTGCAAAGGGTTAATCTGAAATGCAAGCTAGTACCGTACAAAAAAAAATAGTTGTGGTCAAAACAGGTTGCCTTTATCCATTCTAGGTATAGCAAGCAATAAGTTAAGATCTTTTGGAAAGGGTGCATCTGGAAAATAGCGATAATATACAGATCTTGTTTTGCTTCACAGAATTGAGTATCAACAGAATAAAGCGTTGAGAGCTGGAAAAATGTTACTAAAGGCTGTTATTTTAATTGGAGGACCTTCAAAAGGTGTGTTTTCGACATTATTAATATTTTAAACACAGAGAGTTGAAACTGAAATGTAATCTAAATATATACCATTTAACCTTGGTCTATTTATTGTTATTATTTGTGTTTTTCTAAGCCAAACAAATTCATAAACAAATTATTATTTCAGGAACAAGGTTTCGGCCACTCTCTCTGGACAATCCAAAACCACTTTTTCCAGTCGCTGGGTTACCTATGATTCAGCATCATATCGAAGCATGTTCAACCATTGAAAACCTAAAGGAGATCTTAATAATTGGCTCGTATCCTTCGAACGAACTCTCACAGTTCATTCAAGAAGTGACAACCACATATGGGATACTTGTTTCTTATCTACAAGAATTTATTCCCTTGGGAACTGCCGGAGGAATGTTCCATTTTCGCGATCAAATCCGGGCAGGGAATCCAGATTATTTTTTCGTTATGAACGGTGATGTTTGCTCAAATTTTCCACTCTGCGAGATGCTTCAGTTTCATACAGATAAACGTAGTTTGTTGACCATTATGGCTACGGAAGCCACTAGAATGCAGTCCCTTAATTACGGCTGTATAGTAGTAGGGAGAGAGGGTGAAGTTAAGCATTATGTAGAAAAGCCTTCTACGTTTGTGTCAACAATTATCAATTGCGGAGTTTACTTAGCATCAATGGATATCTTTAAAAAAATGGAGGATGTGTTCTATGAGAAACAGCAGCAAGTGAGATTGATGTAAGTTTTGGTTTTTAAAGTTGTGGTAGGGAGAAATGTCATAGCCATCCTTTTCGGGGTACCTGCACTATTGACTATTGATATGACCTAAATTCAGTATCAAATCAGCGAATCATTATAAAAATGTATGGTGACAAAATCATCTACGCTATCGTTAAACGATAGTTTTCCCTCCTGGCCACCATTCTTACAACTTCGCTTTCCGATTTTTATCAAACTTCTAATTTTCCAAAAAGTATAATAATATCAAGAACCGTCCTAGGCAATTTAATGGTAATGGGAAAAATCCCGCCTTCGTGTCTCTGGAAAAGAGTATACTGACTCGCTTAGCTGGAACCGATCGCTTATTCGCTCTTCCAGTCTTAAGATGGTGGTCCCAAGTGAAAACTGCTGGCTCCGCGATCTACGCAAATCGGCATTACTTGGCCCTTTATAAACAGAAAGGTCTAAACCGCTTGGCAAGTGAGGTTTCCGGACCCTGCCACATAATAGGTGACGTGTACATCCACCCTTCAGCAAGCATTCATAGTTCGGCAGTGGTGAGTCTGTTAAAAAAATCGCAAATAAAAAAGCTGAAACAAAATTAGCTAAATTACATTTGCATTATTTACAGTTAGGTCCAAACGTAAGTATAGGACCGAACAGCGTTATAGGCAAAGGAGTCAGGATAAGAGAGTCGATAGTGTTGGCAGATACGCACATTGATAACCATTCGATCGTTCTGCATAGTATTGTTGGCAAAGGGAGCTTCGTAGGAGAGTGGGCACGCGTGGAGGGAACTCCATGTGATCCAAACCCTGATAAACCATTTGCTAAAATGGAGAACTTGCCACTGTTCAATGCTAATGGGAAACTGAATCCTTCTACTACGATTTTAGGTAAGAATTTTCGATCGTGAAGAAAGTAAGAATAAATATGAGAACAATACACGTTTAACAGGTACCGATTAACGGCCTAAGCGGTCGCAGTTTTAAAAATTATTTTGCTGTACTGTAGACCGACAGGAATTCTCTTGGATTGTTTCAGGCACCAGCGTGTCTGTAGCGGCAGAGAAAATTCTACTTAATTCCATCGTCTTGCCGCACAAAGAGCTTTCGCGAAATTTTAAGAACGAAATAATTCTTTAATTCTACAAAATATTTGCGCACGCGAAATCCGGTCATAAACGCACAATCTTCATCGCATTTCCACTCTACGATCACCAGTATAGTTTTTTGTAACGTTTAAAAAGTTGTGGAACGTATGTGAAAGTGATCTTTGTACTAAAAGTATGTATGTATGTATGTACATACGAGTGCAATTTAAGAAATATTTCCAAAAACGTTTATTTGAAAATACGCTTTTATATAACGTTTTAAAAATTGTACATATACTTTATATTTTAAAAGAGATAGAACCAAATAGCCATTTTAATCAAGAGACAAGGTCTTGTCTCGGGCCAAGAACAAGTTATACTTTTTACAGGATTTTTACACGTATTTGCACGCACACCAGTCAAATCGTACTGATACGAGAGATACTAACTTTGTATATTTACATTTTTATACGCATATTTTAGAGTTTTCTAAATTCAGTTCATCTAAAATTATTTATGCTGCTCATCTATAACATATTAGTTTCATGAATTCTTTTTTACTACAATTGTTCCAATTTGGATTCTATAGTAATGTATATAATTCAATAAACGCAAGTAAATGTGTATTCCCTGTTAAAGAATTATATTACAACCGTACATTATTTAATTTCTGCCCGCGGATATAAGCGTATTGTGCAGTTTTTTAAATTACTGAAATGTTCCCACGTTTAATTCTAGCTCAAATTGTACCTGTACGACATTGATTAACATTCCCCTTATTGGCTCTTATCGTCGACCAATCAGGAGCGCACGTTCAGCTTGAACTATTGTCCTTCTAACTTTTGTATATAAAAAACAATTAAATCAGTTTAAGTGGCGCGGAGACAAATAAATGCATTGATTTTTCAATGTTCTAAATGACGTTTTCAATGTTTATCAACCAGACAAATGTCGGTAATAATTTTTTTGGACAAAACTAAGCGATCAAAGCGTTACTGACGGTGTTAAAGCATACTATCGATATCATTTCATCTTTCCCACTGTTTCCGACCTGGTTTTCTCTCAGTATCAGCGTCGGGACGCCCGCGTCTAGTGCTCGCCGGCCGATTGATTATCGAGTGCCCTTTACTTCGGTCTTTACCGGTTCCTATTTATCTTATGGGATCAGAGTATAATTTCTCGCCTTTTTAACATGTCCCTCCCAAATCTTCGGGACGTACAATCCCGAAAACATTCCAAAACCAAAGAACATCCCGAAACACCCTCGTTGGGGATGGTTTCCCGCGGAATGGATCGTTAAACCGTTTGCAATTATCCCACAGGAACCCCTTCCGTTGACATAGTTTGAAATTTAAAATAGGGAAAAATCGATCGGTCGAAAGGGGTTTCCGAAGGGTGGGTTGTGTTCCCGTTATCCCGAAGGAAGAGGAAGCGGGACCGATGTGGAATTTGTGATGGGAGTGCCTGCGAGGGGAGCATTGGCGGCGATCGTTGCCATAAGCGCGTTCGCCGTTTATTTCAACAGCCTTTATTGCGGATTTGTCTTCGATGACATATCCGCGATCAAAGATAACAGGGACCTTAGACCACATACGCCGCTGAAGAATGTGTTTTACAATGATTTCTGGGGCACGCCAATGCACAAGGTGATTTCATATACACGTATTCTCTGTCCCTCTCTCCCTCATGCGCGCGCGGATCGTCTCTTCTCCCTTTGCCACCCCTCTTGCTGTATCTGTCTCTCCTTCTCTCACTAAGTCCCATCTCGTATTGATCCGTCCCTCTGACGGACAAGACATCATTTTATTCCTTGTCTTTCTCACTTCGCCGGTTTGTTTTTTCAATTACTGTAAATTGCATAATCGTTTTATTACACACTTAACGAGGAGAGAGATAGACTTAGAAAAATATTTAAAGAGGTTGGAAGACCGTCTGTCATGTCATAGATGATCGTGGCCTATTGCATTAAGATTCATCTGGCTCCTATGGAAGATTTGACTTTGTTAGGGGCTATTAAACTGTATGTGACCTCATGCGAAAAATCATGCTTGTGCATTCATTAAATATGGAATTGAATTCTTTGATGTTCTAGCTATTGCCTGGCATAAAGTCAGAGAAACTAAACGGATTCTTGTCCCTATATTCTTTCAGGAGCAATCGCACAAATCGTACAGGCCACTGTGCGTTCTTACCTTTCGATGGAATTACTTGATTCACCAGCTAGATCCGATGGGATATCATCTTCTCAATGTTATTCTACATGTCGGAGTGTGCCTACTCTACTTTAGGTAGGTTTCATGTTCAATGTAAGGTTTTCAGTTCATATAACGGGATCTATTAAAAATGTTTAGGACCTGTTTGATGTTTCTGTCGGACTCTGCTAGCTTCGTATCCTCTCTACTCTTTGCCGTTCATCCTATTCACACGGAAGCGGTAAGCTCTTTGCTTTATTTGTATCTATATTTCCATTGTTGCAATTTTAAAGATTAAAATTTTTGAGATTAAAATTGGGTCATGGGATAAGGTAATTGAATGGAAAGTTATCTGTTTAGGTGACAGGGGTGGTTGGAAGGGCTGAAACTCTATCGTCGTTGTTTTATCTAGCAGCCCTCATTACGTATACCAAGTGTTGCAAGAGTAAGAGATCAACAGGTGCGATATGCATTGATCCCAAATATCATTAATTACTCTGATTTCTTCCTGAAAAATCGTCCTTTATCAAAATTTTTGAATATAATAACGTAGCAAGCTTTAATTTCTGTTCTACATGTGTGAAGTTAAGAAATAAATCATCCAGTTATGGTAATTGTTATGTTGTAGGGTGGCGGTCTTTGATTCTTTCAATGTTCTTTGTATTCACGGCAATGCTTTGCAAGGAACAAGGAATAACAGCCACCGCAGTCTGTGTCCTCTATGAAATTTTTGTCATACAAAAGGCCAGTTCCCTTACTAGACATTTCGAACTCATTAATTAATGTTTATGCTAATAATTTTGCTACTATTGAATACAGGTTAAAGCAATGGACATCTTTCTATCCCTAAAATCGTCTTTTGGCGGAAATAAAATCTCCCTGTCATGGTCCAGTGAAGGAACGAAGCGACTCACAGCATTAACACTCGTTACATTCAGTTTATTAATCCTACGGCTCCACGTGATGGGCTCCAAGTTACCTGTTTTCACCAGGCGAGTACTTGATTTGATCAATCAATGACTAATTTGATTACAATTTCAAGACAAAAAATCGTGCTTTTTCATTGTAATGGCTTCATTCTCATTTTTTAACCTTCTTCTTCATCAGATTTGACAATCCAGCATCTGTTGCCACCACACCTATCCGTCAGCTTACCTACAATTATCTAGCAGCCGTTAATCTGAGGTTACTGTTTCTCCCAAACGACCTCTGTTGCGACTGGACTATGGGTACGATACCATTAGTTGAAGGATTCGAGGATCCACGAAATTTAGCCACAGTGATCACACATTCGATGGTTTTGGGGTTGATCGTTACCGCGATTATCACTCACAACAGGCAGACTTCCGTTGTGTTGATTATGGTTGGTTTCTTATGCAAATCCAAAATCTTTGTTCACGATATATAGCTTTTGAACAATTCATAATTGAAATGAAAAATGAATTTCTATATGACCTCCGTATTTAATTATAGAGTCTAGCGATGATGATACTCCCGTTTCTACCTGCCTCGAATCTGTTTTTCCCAGTGGGTTTTGTAATCGCTGAAAGGGTTTTGTATGCCCCATCCATGGGGTTTTGTATGCTGGTAGGGTACGGCTGGAGCATTCTTTGCAACAAAAGGTAACATTCTGCAGGATTTCGTGGATCATATGTGCATAATTTTAAAGAATTTAAGTACCACGTTGTTACTGGATTCTCCTCTTTGCACGGTATCCCGTACAATTCGCCGAGCATAAATTGACGAAGGCAATTTGGCTTTGACAGATTGAAAAAGTTGACTCTGACTTTGCTGGTGACTCTTTTGGTCGCGCACACCACGAAGACTTTCGTAAGAAATTATGACTGGCTTGACGAATATTCCATCTTTATGTCCGGGCTAAAAGTGAATGATCGCAACGCGAAACTCTTCAATAACGTCGGTCATGCTTTGGAGAGTCAGGGGCGGTTCAAGGAGGCCTTGAATTTTTTTAACATGGCCGTTCAAGTGCAGGGGGACGATATAGGAGCTCACATCAACGTGGGAAGAACGTACAACCATCTTAAGATGTTCAAAGAGGCCGAGGATGCATATTTGAAGGTCACTTGATACGCTTCAATTTTTAAGCATGGGAATAAATACTATCCAAGTTGAACTCAAACAAGTTATGCTTGGTTTTCTAATGAATCGAAAAAAGTTTGTGAACCCGTAAATTTGTGCTACACATGAACTATTAATGAAACTATTACTTGAGGACATTAAATTCGTTTGGTCACAGTTTAAACTGAAGTCAGCAATCTAACTTGACAAATTGGGAAAAGGTCTACAAAGACAATTAAATGAAGTTGGCTCATGGCTTTGTATAATTTCAGGCAAAGTCTCTATTGCCGAAAGCGAAGCCTGGAGAATCTTATCAAGCGCGAATTGCACCGAATCATCTGAACGTTTTCGTAAACCTGGCAAATCTAATTGCGAAAAATGCTACCAGGCTGGAAGAAGCCGATTTGCTATACCGCCAAGCGATTAGTATGCGTGCTGATTACACTCAGGCTTACATTAATCGAGGAGACGTGTTGATTAAGCTAAATCGCACGAAAGAAGCCCAAGAGGTGTACGAAAGGGCTTTATTTTACGACAGCAACAATCCAGATATATATTACAACGTTAGTTGAATTTGTTTGATTAACAAATATGATCAGTTGGGTCACGATAAACAATTTGTTGGGTTTCCAGTTGGGAGTTGTGTTCTTGGAGCAAGGGAAGGCCTCTCAGGCGCTTGCGTACTTGGACAAAGCTCTAGAATTTGATCCCGAACACGAGCAGGCGTTATTGAATTCAGCAATATTGCTGCAAGAATTGGGAAGGGCTGAGCTTAGAAAGGTTGCGAGAGAGAGGCTTTTGAAATTATTGAGAAAGGTATTACTTGTTTTCGCCTAACGCTTTTCCCAGCAGTGTTGTTAAATTTTAAGATTTTTTGCAACATTTGTAAAATTTCTTGTAACAGGATTCCAATAATGAACGAGTGCATTTCAATCTTGGTATGCTGGCTATGGATGATCACGACAGCGCAAGCGCAGAACGATGGTTTCGCAACGCAGTGGCTTTAAAAGAAGACTTCCGTTCAGCCCTTTTCAATTTAGCTCTTTTGCTGGCAGATGAACAACGTCCTTTAGAAGCTGCTCCCTTTTTAAACCAGCTGGTCAGGTTCCACCCTGACCATGTCAAAGGCCTGATTCTGCTCGGAGACATTTATATCAACAATATCAAAGATCTCGATGCTGCGGAAAATGTGAGTAATTTTGAATAGCGAGTAGAATATAAATTTTGCTTGATAAAAAAAATGTTGATAATTTCAGTGTTACCGCAAGATACTGCAATTGGACCCAACAAACATTCAGGGTCTTCATAATCTCTGCGTGGTGATGGTTGAACGTGGGAAACTCGGTTTGGCTGCTCAGTGCCTCGAAAAAGCAGCCTTCCTCGCTCCTCAACAGGACTATGTTCACCGGCATCTTGCCATCGTGAAAGCGAGGATAAACCGGCTCCCGTTGGAGCAGAGGGATACTGAAATTTTCGACGATTCTTTCTGGCAGGAGATCCCAAAGGAACGGTCTTTTAGGGCAGGGGAGTCCTCGGGAAAAGGCGAACACAATCATGGGGCACCGCAATCGAGCAATAGGGATCACCTAAACGATATTGTGAGACTCCAAGGGGACGACAGGGCTATCGTAGGAAAGTCCACTAATTCCGTGGAAAGGGTCTTTGGAAAAGGAATCGCGGAGACGGAATTGATAGTACGGGAGGGGGTGAAAGAAATTAATCCCGAGGGATTGAAGCAGAAGGGAGCGTAGCTTTTAACTCAAAATTACTGTGTTGGTGGTGCAGTCGTATAGAGCTAATGTGTGAATATAAAATAAATACAGAGTATTGTTTTATATGCTGTACGAATAGAACGTTTTGTAAAATATATATTTGAAAAACGTGAAAACGGTTTGTAAATTGTATTTTTCTTTCTAAATGGTGAACAGGATACTGCTAAAACGGAAGTGATTTCAACGGTTTGTTTGGAAGGGGAAATATTGAAGATTAGGAGGAGCGGCATGAATTTAAAAAACATAGAAATAGGTGAACAAATTTAATTAGTCTGATATTTTATACTTAATTCACTAATGGCAATGCCATTCTCCACCCGTGTCTCAGTGTAATAATGAGCTCCTTCTTTGCTTGAGCATATTCTGGCACATACGCGAGGTTTGTATTTTCTCCAGAATCGATCTTGAGATCGTACAATTCCTCTGCGATCGTGTTATTCCAATTGGTTGTCATACTTTTGGGATCGAAGGATTGCCAACCAGTGTAACGATAATTTTTAGTTCTCAAGCTATACCCCATCACTCGAATATCCTTCAAATGGGGTTCGTCGCTGTTAGGACTGATTGTTGGATGTATTCCCGGTCTGGGATACTGCCAAAATGCCACCTGTTTCCAAGGAATCTGATCAACTTTTATTTCAGCGCTGATTGCTGCCTTTATGATTGGCAAAACCGATATTCCCTCGCTACACGTGATTTCTTTGTCTAAATTGTCGCTTAAATTGTGATTTCCCGAACAAATTGGTATAGGAATTTTAACTATATCTGCCAGGGTGGGAAAAATATCCACCAACTCCACTATATTGTCTACAACAATGTACTCCGTGGCTGCCAACTTTTCTGTACAATGACTCCTTCCTGTAGAGGACTCCAAGAGTATGGACGAATTCTGAGACTGTACACGATTCCTTGCTGAATATCCGTTTCGCAATTTCGATGATGTAATCTCGGGGATCGAAATAATCAATGGCACATTGGTTGTAACCTCAAAATTACTATACTTTGCCCATACTGCGTGTTCCCCTAACGACCACCCTGTCAATATTCCAGTTATTTCCTTAGTAATAATCTCAAAAAATAGGTTATTATTCTCTAAGAAAGAATTATAAAGGGCCCATTAACTCACCGTGGTCTGACGTTAAAATTACTATGGTCTTATCTTTTAAACCGTATTTTCGTAATTGATTAAGCAGCTTGCCAATTAGAGCATCCACGTAAGTTACCGCAGCGTAATACGACTGGATAATTAACTTACCAAAACTATCTGAAAATGTTAACTTTATCAAATAGAACAGCCATTGTAATGATAATTCTAGTAATTATTACATGACTTGTATTGGTAATTGTAATCGTCCAGTACGTTTTTTAAATTATTCAGAACTCACGAGGTATTTTTTCCCAAGGAAACATCAGATTCAAAGCGGCAACATCATCCCTCTTCCGCAAATCTAACCAAGGATTGTAAGCAACGCTACTGACATTATGGGGCCATTGATAAGGCCCGTTAATAGAAAATTTCTTTAAGGGATGATGCTCTAAAATAAGTGTGACAAATGTAAAAACTGTCAATTAAAGTATGCTGTATATCAGATTGAACCGAATCAACTTTTCTAGGGAAGTTACTTAGATATGTTTTGGGAAACTTGAGCGGTACGTGTGGTTTCTCGAAGCCTACAGCGAGGAAAAATGGAGGTCTGCCATGTTTCCCATAATTCCGAACAAATTTTCTCGCTTCTTTGAGAATTTCCAAATCTGGTAATGTCCTATTTGGCATCAATTTTGTTTTAATTGGACATACCTGCGAATTGTGGATAAATCAAGAGCTGTAAATTGAAAAAATCCCCTTACTAAACTCTCGTATAGAATATTACTAGATTTGATGCGGGAGGAATGTGGAAATTAGACTGACATAATGGAAAGTCTTTAAATCTGTTAGTATAAGGATGAAAAGGCTTCCATGTCCATGAATAGAATCCGTCATCGTTGTAATTTGAACTGGCGCCTAAAAAGATGATTATTTTTTGTGTATAAATGCGTGAATACAAGTATTTATATGTAAACAGTAGAAAAGTTTTCATATGTATTTACAATCTTCACCAATTTGTGAGATTTTTTAGTTAAAACAGTTTGTCACCTGGATGAAATACTTTTCCTAGGGATTTAGTGACATATCCGTGAGACTTAAAGTGTTGGGGTAAAGTTGTAAAATTCCCAGTACTATTTCTCCAATAACTATAAAAATCGTAGAGCCGTAAAGTATCTGGCCTCCGACTGGTCAGCAGAGAATTTCTGCTTGGCGCGCACAATGCTTGCTAGAATTATTTAATTTGCTGTATTCAATTGATTCTGATTCAACTGATTCAATTATTTTTCTTCAGTTTCTCCACGTATAAAGATTCTAATTTAATTCTGGTAAATGTTATCTGTTGTTCTGTTTATCCGACATTTTTTTTTAAAACAAGTTGGTACTACATAATTGCAACTTCACGGGATAAATGAACTTTCACACTAACCTGAGCAAATGCTTGCAAAAATATGACGGACTCCCGCCCAAACCGATCAATATTCGGAGTATAAGCTTTCCCATCTCCATAGCATCCTAAAGCCGGTCTTAAATCGTCCACAATTATAAAAAGCACATTCTTACTTGTAGCTAAACTTGAAAAGATTAAAGTTGTAAAATAAAGTGCCAATAACATCTTTATGCCTTCGAACTAATGTCATATAGAGGCGTCAATGCTGAGAAAACCTACTAAACTTACTAACGATTACTAACACTCCTCTGATTCAATAATGAAAGACAAAGTAAAAATGTATCACAATAAATAATAATCCTTTCGTTTCTCATTACTGTAATTGAGTATGAAACAAACTTGTATGTGTGTTCATACTTGTATTATATGTATGTACATGCATATATATATGCGTGTATATGCACACTTACTATCTAATTTTTTTATTTGTTAATATACATAAAACTAATGGAAGTACAAACTATTCAGTTGTTTTTATTGAAACGTAGGAAAAATATACACTCCTTAATAAGGATTATTTACATACACCCAGTATTATAAGTTAGGGGTGGCCCAATTTAGAAAATTCATTGCCAACTCGAAACCGATGAAACAAGCAGCATTAGCTGGAAAAGCACGCAGCATAACAGGCACAACCCCTTTGTAAAGAGCTTTCGGACCTTCCTCCTTCATGAGCAGTACAAAAACCTCCCGTATACCTTTTTGAAAAGTTCCTTCGGGTGCTGTATGGGTCCATTTCAAATTATAACTTAATTTAATGAGGAAAAACTGATTGAGTAGGAAAACGGGTGGTCAAGGATAGATAAATGATACCAACCGGTTTGTAATCGACTTTTCAGAACATCAGGTGGCATACCCACAACCCAATTTGCTATACCCGCGAATCCGCCAGCAATAATTGTTGAAAGGAGACTAAGGTTCCCTCCTTCAGGTGTCAGCCACCTTTTCAAATATTCGTAGGTCAGGAAATACATTCCGCTGGCTGGAACATCTAAAAAGCAAGGTAATACAGTCCTTGATGAGCATATCAGTGCAATTTTATTTTCACTCATCAATTGGTTCTTTATTCGTCATGTAAATGAACTTGTTAAAACATTCGATTTCGACCTGACATATTGAATGGGAAACTGACAGTGCTGAGACTGGTTTAAAAAATCTGAAGAATACTTTTGCTCTTATAGCTTGATTGACTCATTAATTTTTACATCAGTATCAAGAAACATAGTAAAATCATTTCGATATTCCACACTAACCACCGATCTAATCATGTTCCAGTAAATTATAATAATAACTGAGCACTAGTAGATTGTGTAGGTTGCCAGATAGCGTGCATCCTGTCTGATAAATACCCAGCGCTCAGTTCTAGCGATAAAACTCGACAAAACTCAGTTTCCTTCCAACTACCGGTGGCATCTCTATTTCAAAAATCCTTGAAAAGGATCATGTCGATTATCCTTCTTCTCTTCACTCATCTCCTTCTGGTATGGTTAAGAGATCAACATTGCAACTCTACAAGCGATTACAATGGTGTTTTTTTTCTATATTAGAATGGGTGTTACGCAGAAATCGTAGATATCGCCGATATCTGGGGGATACAATGTCCCCAGGGTTGTTCTTGTGAAATTCAGAAATTCGCCGATCAATCTTTGCAGCGATGGATCCATGCCACTGAGGATCAGGTAATGAAAATTAAGCACCAAATCACTTGTTTGAAGGATTAGAAAAAATTCTATGGTTTAGGAGAAGCTTTCTGGAACTACGGACGATACCTTGGCCACGGAATTTCTGAAAGTTGCCATCTGTGTGATTGCAGACGATACTCAGGAACTTTTATCAAAGCTACCATCAGATATACAGGCCAGTAGTTAATAGTTACTGTAAAATTTGTACTGATTTATTTCGGGGATCGATGGCAGGATTCTGATTGGTATCTCGGGTTGATTAAAGAGCATTCTAGCAGAAAACAATCGTTTTCTGAGGTCAGCGCTTCTAGTAGCCTCTTTGTGAATTATTTGTATGGTGAAATAAATTTCTCGAGATTCTAGTCGGTTTTGTGAATTGACCGTTTCAACCAATACAAAAAGAAGCAAAAAACAGGTTTAGTTGAACCATTGTATTGTCTAAATCTAATACTTTTGACATTCCAGATTTTCACGATTCTAGAGTCTGGAAAAGGGGACTCGGAAATTGTCCTAAGACCCACCAACTTTGAACGTTTCACCGATCTAATATCCCTGGACATTCAAGGACTCGATACCAGTCAATCCAATGATAAACAAGGTGGCCTCGTCTTATCAGTCGATGCTCTGTTCCCATTGGGATTGTCTTTGCTTTATTTAAATCTTGAAAGGGTACAACTAACCAGCCCAAATCCCACAATTAAAAAGGCTAATCTCGTGGTAAAACCTATGGATGAGAAAAATAGACAAGAACAAGCATTTGTTAATAATATCACCAGCCTCAGTGGCCACAGACTCATCTTGCTCAGCCAACAGAATAGCAAGGAGAAGGAGGACAAGGAAATTTTACCTTACGATGTCTATAAACAAGAAACCGAAGATTACGGGGATACCGCTGAGCTCTTTGCTGGCTTAGGAACTTTAACGCATTTAAGAATTTATGATTGCGCGCTAAAGGATGTGTCCTGGCACCTTTTCGATGGACTTCATAGCCTAGTACACCTTTCTCTTGAGAAGAATGGTCTGAAATTCATTCCAGAATTCTGTTTTTATGGTACTCCGAACCTAAAAGTACTTTCATTAGCAAGTAATCAATTGCTGACGCTTAATAGCGTAGACCTGGCAGGATTGCTGATGCTGGAGAGATTGGATTTGACTGGGAACAACTTAACATTCCTCTCAGAGTTGTCCTTCCCACCGTTTCCAGCCCTTAGGATCGCAGATTTTAGGGGAAACCCACTGAACGATGTATTTCCGAGGTATTTAGTTATTTTTTGCAGTTTTCTTTGGAGAAGGAACTTTAAGAAGAGACCATATGTGACGAAATTGTCGGATTAAAAAAAAAAAAAAATTCCTGTGCAACTCAGTACCTGGCACATTGGGCAGGAAAATAAACATGTTCGAATTATTCAAAAAAATTGTTGTTCGCCGTTAGCTCGGAGCCTAAAGAATCCTTCTGTGCAATTGCAGCACATTCGAAATCATGAACACAACCCTGAGACTCTACCTTGGAGGGCCAACCTCAAAACTGAGTTTCCAGAAAAACTCTTTCTTGGGTCTCCAACAACTGCAAGTACTCCATCTCATTAATTTTGAAGTAGAAGTCCTTGAACGGTTTGTTCTACAAGGAATGCCAGCGCTTTTGGAGCTCAAAATCCGTGGGAACATATCCAGAATCGAATTCGACGCTTTTGTCGATTCAACAGCTTTAGAGAGGCTAGATCTGAGTTCTTGTCACATTCGAACAATTTCCATGGATGCGTTTTACGGACTCGATAACGTTAAACGGATCGATTTGTCGAACAATGAATTGGAATCTATTCCTCCAGGATTGTTTGACTTGCAGCAGCAAAAAGAACTTAGGGATATTATTCTTTCGAAGAACAAGCTGACCAATTTACCCGGAGATTTTTTTAAAATGTTGAGGGGAAAAGAAAGGTTGGTACAGAATGTTAGATTAGATGGCAACCCCTGGGATTGTACGTGTTCAATGGCTACTTGGAACACACAATTGGTGAGATTAATTATTTTCATAGAGGCATTTTTCAAATGTATCATTACTCATAAAACAACAAAAGTTTCCTTGGCATCATTAATATATCTGATCAATTTAAAAATAGGTGAGCAGAAATCGGGAGACAGCGCCGCGATGCTGGACACCGAAAAAGCTACGAAATTGGGGAGTCTTTCATGCTTTGCGTAAAGGGGGGTTCCGGTGCAAGAACTTGAAAATCAAAAAAGTCAAAAAGTATTTCGAGGATAATAATATTGATAGCTAACTACCGATGGAATTTATACGTGAGTTTGCGGGACGAAATAAATTTTATTGACGAAATAATGATTTTTTAATCTTCCATCATTGTGGTAATAAAAAAATGATTCATACCTCTCAGCATAGTTGCGCAGGAGCCTTTGTAAATACTGCGTAGCCCCCCTTCTTTATATAGTTGCTTTACACAATCAACTGGACCTTTGTATTTCGGGTTAGTTTCCGCGTGCTGTATCTGCAGAAGGCACTTTATCCTCTCTCCCGGTGCCATTATAACGGTAGTAAAAATTCCGCTAAACGCACCAGCATAAAACAGTTGTAGCGTCGTAAGTTGTTCATCCGGGGTAGTCTGTTGCAACTTTTTCCCTATGCCGTAACCAAAGAAACTCATGGCGAAAATTGGAGCAACACCGCATAGGGGCGCTGCCATACCTAGGCACAATCCAGACTTTTATACTATACATATACGTATATAACGTAAAAAATACATATTCACGGTTGTATGATCATACATACAAGATATTAATTGACCGGAGTTTAAATAAACTTTCGTTTATACGGAACAAATAACGTGGGTCAGCCTTAACGTTCTTCCTGCCCAATACGATTTGAATAAATAAGCGGGAAAACTCCAGCCATATACACACACACTTACCTTTGTACAAACCGGTGATACCTTCTTTTGCTATAGTTTTTCGCGCGCAATCTAACGTCCCCGTGTAAAGAGGTTTCTGATTTGGCTTTGGAAGTGGCATTGTCTGCAACCGCACCTGTGAAAAGTCAATCACAGTTAGTGTTATTCTTTTATTTGTACTTTTAACTTGTTTGAACTGCAATACCTGTCATGCTTAATTTAAAAAATGTTCGGGCAATTTTTCAACGAAATACAAATTTTTTACTTCGTCTGGTCGACATACAGGAATGAGGGATACGAAAGGAACTGAGTGGTATAGGTCAGTCGGTGGTGACCCCAATGATATCACCAAGAACTGTAATTTCGGTCACCAGCCTTTATCCATAGTATCGTGAGTGGTAAATAGCGTAAAGACATAACCTCACTTTTATCGTGTCTAGAGGATGACCGGTTACTACTGTGCAGATTCCACCAAACCCTCCACTTAAGAAATATTTCACTGGGCTAACGTTTTCCGACATTATAGTAGAAAAATAAAAATCTGGATATTTTTGTTTAATGATATTTAGTTGAGTTCAAATCGCTCTATGCAGCCGCGAGAGATCACCACAGTTAATCAACTTGGCCACGGGGCAAACTATCATTTGGCGATTTATCAAGTGTAATTCTGCGTGCGTGTTTAACTTCTTTGATGTTGTGTGAGTGGTTAGACTGTTGTTTGTATTACGCGTGTGTGTTTTAGGTATAGTTTGAATTAAAAATATAATTTAAAGATTGGTTAATTAGCAATGATCTTGGAAACTTGGGTCTATCTATATTTATTATATGGATATCTAAATGATCATTATATGTGAATGATATGTACGTATTTTGCACATAGTACATTTGGTGTTTCTGAAAATTTGTTGACACTAGAGTAATGAGCAGAAAAAGTTTCTTAACAAAACTACATATGAAAGTTTCAGACAATGCTTTTTGCATTGTCCCTCCTGTTCGCAAATAAAGAGGGCTGAAGATTTGAGGGATTATATCATAAAATCCCTCGTGTCTATTATAATCACAACTTCTATGCCATATTTATGCTTTTGTAAACTTAATGTGAGGGAATGAGAAAATTTTCGCGGTGCTTTTGATGCTAGCGACTCTCTCTTAGATGGACATATTTGAGATTAATGTAAGCTCCACTTTGCCCTTTGGACTCTGTCTGTGACATCCCATGGACACATTTGAGCTGATTTGTGCCTTCTTTCGTTCGGTTGAATTAAGGTTACAATCACGCGCAAGTGCGCGATACGGTGTTTGTCCACGCATGTATGTATGTACATGCACACACACAATCTTTGCAGACAAAGTGTGTTGTTTACACCACGCAGAAAGTGCAGTTGTGTAACTAAACGTGAAAAGTTTACTTATAGGTGGGGTGGCTATTGAGGGTGAGGTTTGTATGTACAGAAATATACATACATACAACATGTGTATTAGAATTGATTGGAATTAAGTTAGAAAATATAATACGTTATAAAATCGAAGCATACGAATCAAGAGGACCTTTGGCAGGGGGGGCGAAAATTACCCTTGGTCCCCCTTGGCCCTTGGTGGACCGATGACACTATTTTGCCCGCCATCTACAATTTTGAAATTGGAGGAACTAAAATCCAATAAGCGGCCCATTCAAATAGGCACACACGCACACATTGTCACCGAATCACGTACTTGATCGGATAAAAGGCATGCTATAAGTAACGCAGCGCTCAAGGAAGTGACAGAGGTTTCCGGTATTTACCGCTCTTCAGTAGTAAATAGGGAAAGCTCTTTTGACATTTCTCTGCACAATGGAAGCCGGATTAAAGTGGGACTTAACTATTTAATTAACATGGGACATTAGAGGGATTGTAACTTCTACTCTTCCACAATAAGATAGAGTTCATTCGCGTGCTTTATTTGTGAATATATTCAGTGGTCGAATATATTCAATAGCCATTTTTTGAACCAATCACACAGAATTACACACGATGTGTTGCGCGCCCAGCTTTGATGCGTCACAATTAAACTACAATGCAGACACTAGAATTTATTTATCGAAATTGCGACTGGTTTTGTTTTGTGCTCCTCGCTGTCATGGTCGCTTGGATGGAATTGGATGAAATGGCATCGACAATAGCGTCGTCGATCGCAGAGCCGCAATCTCACGTGACTTCAGCGTCAGCCAATGAACGCAAAGTAGTTACACGCCATCTGCATATCAACGTGTGAGGTAACTACAAAAGCGAATATTCCAGATTCAAATCCGAGTGTCGCCCCCCTGACCAGAAATCAACTATTAAAGAATGGAGCGAAGGTACGAATAGACTGGTCGCGCTGTGTTTTGATCCGTCGGTTAGTACGAGTGCGCGTCAATTGGCGTTAATGCGCTATACGCGCAGCGTAAAGAGCCGAAGGATAACTATGAAGGAGAGTGAATTTCTGCCAAACACGCGAGAATTCTCAAATGATACGCCAGAGATGGACCTTTCTATCGATCCGAGGAGACAGAGATTTCCATTCTGCATAGTGTGGACGCCGCTGCCGATTCTCACGTGAGTGAAATCCTTTTCTAGCCTATATGTCAGAGTTAACCTCGAAAGTGACAGATTTTCGGGTTAAACACGGATCGTTTCTGCTGTTAGGCAGATGCTTTTTCGTTTCTTCCCGCTTTTTTAATATCGCTAAGCATATCGTTAAGTTCGTCGATTCGTGACACAGTTGATCTCGTTATTTGGACGATCGCGCCTTTTAAGCGGTTCCTTTCGTTTCGTTAAGGTATTTTATACCAGTCATCGGTCATATGGGCATCGCCACTTCCACTGGCGTGATACGCGATTTCGCGGGCCCCTACCACGTTTCCGAAGATAATATGGCATTTGGAAAGCCTACCAAGTATTGGCAGTTGAACTATACCAAAGCAAAGCGCGGCATCGAAGGATGGGATGCCGGAGTAGCGGAAGCGAGTGACATTTATAAAACTAGAATGGTTAGTGTTTAGGTCGAAGCAAGCATGTACGGTATATTTTAATCTAGAATTTCGATATACCCTTCTCTTCTCTACAGCATAACTTATTCTGCGACAATTGTCATTCACACGTGGCCATGGCGCTAAACTTAATGATGTATGATAATTCAACTAGTTGGAACATGGTAAAGCTAGGTTTTCTCATGTTTGTATATGGAAAGTATGTGAGGTAAGAATCAGCTGGGAAGTAGACAACACCTTGGTGGAGCATAGTACATGGTTTTATATAACCATGCATTATTTTTCAGTTTTCTAGGTTTTCTCAAAACTTGGGCACCGTTTTTTCTACTTGTCACTGTTATAACTTTGTTCTACATATTTGCATGGTAATCCGTGTCGCTCTTGGATAGGATACCTTTGTTCGTTTCTATGGTACGATTGACATCTCTGAAGACAAACGCCGAAGTATAAGATTTATGAAAATAACATTTTAATACTATCAAATTACACGTATGTTACAGATGTTTGTAAGCAATATATTACAGAGCACACGCTCACCTACAAATAAATTTATAGTTCCAATAAAAATAAACTCTAATTGTAGCGTGAGACATTAAAAATCTTAAAAACAATGAGAACCGCTTAACAAGTGGAAATAAAATCATATGGCAATGCACTTAAGTATGAACAGTTTAGAACCATACTCAAGGTGCTTGAGTCCGATGCACGAGGAATGGGATAATGTCACTTGGCGTTGCTGCTATTCATTTCCGCGACGATACCTTCTTCCAGGATGAAATTGTAGTCGTAACTTTGATTCTGTATTCTATCGATGAAGGAGAGGATTTCGCTGATTCGGAGCGAGTCTATATCAAGATCGTTGTTCATATTTCTCTCGAGTCGCTTGCACAACTTAAATGGCACATCGCTCAAATAAGATACACCATCTCCGAGATTAGCATCTTTTGGCGTAATGTTTGACATTGCCATTGGATACGTAGGAACTTGACCGATGTGTGGGTATAACCCTCCGGATGGATAGGTAAATCCATCTCCGATACTAGGGTTTTGCATCAATTGAGGTTGGGCCGGTGTGTCGCCATAAACATGTATGAATCCCTCGCTCTGATCGGAAGATGGTTCCTCCTCTGTAAACTCGGGCGGTGAGTCCTTCTGCTTCTTCTTTCCAAACAACCAAGCCATGGCCTGAAATGTATTCGCAATCATTATTTTCTTGTTTCCCTGCGTCGTAGAAATGTCATCATCGACAATCAACGAACGAGGGAATCGATATTTTTTTAAGGTTAGCTGTAATCTCAGAAAAACTACACTCGATTACCGTTTTGGAGAGCAGTTATTCACCCATTGCGAGGCAAGAAAAGCTGTAACAATGAACGGTCACAGGGGCGCGTTTAAAGAGATCTGGTATTACTCACATGCAAGTGTTTCAAAACCAAACGAAAAAATTAGCCGGAGTATTCTCCTCTAAAGACTGACCATCTCTCGCACTGTTCTCTTTACGATTTCCAAGAATTAGGCTGTTTTGGAATTACGAACCGCGAAGAAAAGAAAAGAAAAACGAACCAGCGATATCTTATCGTAAATGCGGAGACCGTTTTTATCGCACCGATCTACCGCGAATTGTCGGAAACGCAAGTTCTCTGACGTATCCTCCCACCCGTTCTCTTCCTTTCTTCCCCGATTGCACGATTTACAGGATTTCCCGCCAGATGTAAGCACCATGACCGTCAACGAAAACGACGCAATCGCGACGGCATCGCGCCGCATCGAGTGTTCCGGAGGTCGTTGGGATACCAGCGGTAGTTGGCAACACTGCACTGATCCGCTAGGTTGTAGGGTTGTAGGTTAGAGAGTTCTCGTTTCATAGCTGCGTAGCTGCCGCATAATCGCAAACTCGCGTACAGTCGTCTGGGAGCCAGTGAACTCGACGTGGCCGGTTCCTCAACTCGCGCCAGGTTGCCCTGTAGTGTCCAACACCTGTCCCGCGGTGTCGTGGACGGTCGCGAAAACGGTGGCGGAGTATTCGCTCGCGGTCGGCTCTCATCGAGTCCAATTTGCGCGTTCCTCGTGTCTCGAAACGCATGCGTGCTACCAAGGTAACGACGTGTGCGTCTCGCAATAATCGGACGGCCCGTTATATAGTCGTAGGAGCCACGGCGAGGTAGCACCAGGTAGCACCGCGGTCGCATTGTTTTTGTGTTTCTATCGTGTGTGTACATACCGTGCATACGCGCTCCGTTCGAGACGTGTATCGCGAGCGGTCGCGAGTGTCTCTCGCGTATATCCGGCGTTGGTGCGGTGGCTGTTTTTCTTTTTTACCACGGTTCCCCGGCTCCAGCGAGGAAGAAGAGGACGAGGAAAGGATTCCTCGGGTCGTCCCCTAGGCTGTCCCGGAGCATCGAGGACGGTCACCGTACACGTTTCGTGTCCCGCGAAGGTGTGGCAACGATTAGAGTGAGTCTCGGGATTAGTGTCTTTTCACGCGATTCATCTGTCGTTGCCCTCTCGTTCAATCTTCCTCTCCCTCTCTTTCTCTCACTCTCTGGCTCCGTGTCTCCTTTTGCTCAGCTTCTCTCTTCATCCTCACGCGAATCTATCCGCGCCTCGCATTTTTGCCACGTGTCGCGCGAATCAAACTTCGACGGTCGAACACGCGAACGTTACGGGGGTACCGTGGATAGTCTTGTCCGGTGATTATCACCCGAAATTTATAGCGAAATTGTCGACGTTCCTCGTTATCGTTCCTCCGTCCGTATCATTCTCGTCTCTGCGTCTTGATCCCGGTGAGATATCGGCGCTAGCGCAGCCAAAAGATGCTCGGGGAACCGACGGAAGACTACCAGTCTCGGAAGTCTGCTTTCAGCCTTCGTTAATTCTACTTCAAGGTCGGCGAACCGATAAACCGGTGGCAATACCCTCTTTCTCGCGCTGTTTTATCAGCTGTTATTACGCAAACGACATCCGTGCCTATAACAATTCTTGCGCGAAAATCTGTCTTCCGCGGTGAGCTTCTTTTTTAACCGTACACCGTATCCTTCTCCCGGGAATATTTGAACCAATGTATCTCATTGACAATAATTTCATTGGTGAGAAGAAGAACGGCACGGTACAATGTCAAAATTAGACACTTTTAACGAATACTTTTAAGTGTTACAAATTGAAGCACCGCAACCCCGTGTTTCAAGTAGTTTCAGGTAAATCGGCATTGACGATAGGTAAAAACTAAAACTATTTCTTGGAATTTAAAAATAATAGATTTAGACTTGCATCGTTCTTCCCAGAGATTCGATTACAAATTGGTGATTTAATAACCAGATTTAATCATCATTGGTATAACGTTTCTATACAAAGTTTTGACTTACCAACTTAAAATCTAAATATTTCGACAAGAACGCATTTTCGGAAAAAGTGTCGAATACACAAGTTTTACGGTTTCAAGGGGGAAATACGATCATCCCATTTATTTTTTATTTGTCAGTCGTTTTTAAGGTTATTCAACGGTCAACTTTCTGTTTTCAAGTAGAATTGAATATCTCTTTTCACAGATTCTTATTTCATGGGGAAAACGAAGAAACAGCAACTCCACGTTATGTTACGTGTTTCATTTTAAATAAATTTCGGAATATAGTAGTTTAATAAGGCAAATATCAAATGGAAAGAAAAACCAAAGTTAATTACATAGAGAAAGCAATTGTATTCAGTATTCGACAATTTAAAAATATTAAATATTTACAGGGATTAAAAATATAGGTTTTTATTTAAAAAACAAAGTTGGCTTTGAAATAAATTTAACAACATCCAACAAATAACAGATAAATAGGGTAGTTGTGTTTCACAACTTTCAATTTTCATTATATATTTACCATTTCTAAGGATGAAAAAAGGTATACTTCCAAGTACTATAAATATGTACAACATTACGTATATATTTTTTAACGATATCAAACTTTTTTTAATACAAATAAAAGTTTGTTTTCCTTGCATTTCGTATTCTAAAAATTAAACAGTCATTTTAACCGATCTGACAGACATAAGTATACGTTTACTTTCGTGAAGTTCTAGGCTTAATAAATTTCTATCAATCCCGCGAAATTTGTTTGTTCTCGATGTCTTGGCATCTGCTCTCCACCGCGGCTTTACACATCCCCGAGAGAGGGAGAGAGCGATCGATGTGCCTCGCATACCCGGCATTCATTATTTATTTAATAATCGCACGCCGATCGAATCGTGCTCTACGACGCCTCGATCTTCTGCGTTACAGGCGCCGTTTTTCCCTGCGACCGACATCGCAACGAAATGCAAATATTTCAGTTCCTCCCTAACGGGATCTGAAATTCTCGATGAATCTGAACGCGATCGGATAGAATGGAATTCGCGAACTTCGTGAGAATTCGCGAGCCTCTGTACTCGACCGCGATCACTCGACTGGGATAAATAGGATGCAACGACACATTGGGAGGGAGGGAGGGGGGAGGAGTGATTCGTTCAAGTGCAAATAGGTCAGGAAAGTCCCGACGATCATCGGAAGAACCGGCCGAGACTGTCTCTTCCTCGTGTTCGACTCGTGTCTACCTCATTCCCGAGGCGCGATTCTATTTTAGAAAATTAGGCGCAGAGCGTAGCGGCTCCCCTCTCTCGATTTCCTCGCCTTCGTCTTTCGAAGCCCCGCGGAAATAGAAAAATGATACCTGAGATAGACTTTTAACCTTTTGGCTAAGGCTGGATTTTCCGCAACACTGTATCTCTATACGGCAAGTTCAACGCGGACTGCGCGTACGCTGTTCATTCCGAAGATTTCTTCGATACGCGTAGTCTTGAACGATAGCTTCGATATTATTAAAGAACATGAATTAAAACAAACGATGAGAGCGGCGGTCGGGCAATAGTTTAAATATATTTATAAACAGATGGACCGTTTATTTTGAAAGTGGTGCAACCCCTTCCTTTTTTCTTTTTTTCGTTTTACACTACATTAATCACAAATTATGTGGTACCGCATTTTTTAAAATGGACTTACACCACTTTCAAAGTAAACGGTCCAGATGTCCAACGCAAACGCCATTATATGTAGTGGCTTACCGTTCATAGAGATGTCTTCCGCTGAAGCCACCATAGTGGCGTCCAATAGCTAAAAGGTTAAACGTTCGATTACCAAGTGGAGCGATCGCGCTGGTTGGTGTTCACGTCGAAAAACTCAGAACATTGGAACGCTATGGATTTTTTGATAATTTCTTTTTTCAAGTGTTAAGACTTTTTACTCCTGGGATTCAGCCGGTTAAATCCTCTCTCGTCCGACGAAGGCGAATCGCGTTTACGTTTATCCAGGAATCATTCGGTTCTAAAGCGGCCTCTAGACGATCAATCTGACCATCAATATTCGCGCCAATACCATTGATTGAGGCTGATTGTAGCTAGTATTGATCGTTTAGGAGGACATTGATGGGGACTGTCAATAACTGGTGGACATTGATGGAAATTTTGATTGAAGGGTATTGACGGGCGTGATTGGTGGAATGTATTGACCATCTAGAATCGTCCTTATCAATATTTGCGACAGTCACTAGTCAGAGAGCATGGCGGAAGCACTAATGAGCGGAATTTCATAGCTTTAATGATCAGTTCGCATCGCGATTATCCAGAGTTACGGCAAATAAAATCGAAACATTATTTTAATAAGCATAAAAACATTCTTGCGGTTGAAAAGATCTTACATGTCAACAGTGGAAACCAGATTTTGACGTAGATAAATTAAAACAAAAAATTATAATCCATGACCAAATGAGTATTGATGGCTGAATTGACGTGCAGATTGATGCTCATTGACGCGCTCTCTTCAATGTAGGCCATCAATGCTATTGACAATCGTATTGCTCGTCCGCGGGCAGTTTAACGTTCGAAGATGCTCTGCTTCGCCGATACCCCCGACGCGAATATAACGAGACGACGATCGCGGACTTCCTCCTGGTGGCTCGTGCCAAATAGGAACACCCGTGTGTCACGGGGAAGGTCCACTTCGTCTCTCTCGCCCCTCTAATTACCAGGGTGTCGAGTACCGGTTTATTCAAATCTTCGCTCCGGCGACGAACCACCGACCGCTCCTTCAACGCTTCTAATTCTTATCTCTCCGTTCCAGGGGACGCATGCGACGAACAAGGAGGGCGACGTTACGCCGTTGACGGTAAATGCAGTGCACGGTGGATGTTGGAGAAAGCAGAATGTCCAGTGAGCAGCCGCGAACCAGCGCAGTTGCGACCAAGGGTGAGTCTTTTATTCCTTCCACGGGGATCCTCTATTGTTCTTATCAGTTTAATGTCTTCACTGCGGAGCGTTCGGAAATTAAACGGGCCAATCGTGCGTTGCTTTAACTACGAGACTCGTGATAGTGGGCAGCATTTATGGGAATCATATTTTATTTTTGCGGACAAAGTATTGAATAACAAGCGTATGATGGCGGTGCGTGAAAAGTGAGCATGTAATGCGCGGTATTACAGACAGTTGTTTTAAAAAAAATGTATTAGCGACTGTAGGCGGTGTTCGCAACAGATGATGATCTCTTAGCGGGCGCCTAAAAACGTTGTTCGTTACAGATGACGACGTATCATGCGTATAAAGGCGCTGTTCGCAGTCAAGCCGATTGTTAAACATGTTTGAAGAAAGAGTGGTCAAATTTGTCACGCTTTCATAACTTTCTGGGGGCCGAAGTGAGTAATCTTAAAAAAGTTCAGGTGGCTTATCTCGTTTTTCTCTAGAATATATCTCGAGATTAGATTTTCTAAGATCTCAAGTGATCGATTTGGCGTGGAATCGATATCTTTAAATGTACATCCTTTAAAGAGCTTTAAGCGTTGTTGCTCCATCTCCATTGGTTTTCAATTGAGCGATACTAAAATCTTTCGTAAAAGTCTGTCCACAAATGAAGATAAATGTAGACGAGTTGGTGTGGCTGCAACGTTTCCGGTCTGATGTTCTCCCAACCCATAGCTTCTGGATACTTCTACTCCAATGAATTAGAACCGTTAGATCACATATTTTTACCTCAATTGGCGTTTCTCGATATTCCGATTAGTTTCGTGAAAAGCTAATTTAAGTAAGACTGTGTGAAAATTTTGAAAATGAAGCAACGCGCGGCGGAAAAATTTAATTTGAATATGGGCAAAAAGAAAACGACACGCTCAACGTATACTCGTCTTTTTATTCACCCGCGATAGTCCAGAAAAAAAATCCGTCCGGGAAACTTTAAACCCACTTCGCGTATATCACGGGAAAACGATAACCTCGCGTCTGTACCTGTAACGCAAAGCTTTATCCATCTTCGTTCCCCTCAAAGTTCGGGAAATGAATCTCGCTTGATGGGATTACCTGGAATTCCCGAGTATCACTAACTCGGCTCAGTTTCTCTTATTATCTCTCCGTCCTCCGTCCTCATCATCAGCCATCCCTCGCCACGTTCGGGATTATCAGTTCGGTAGGAATCGCGGGACGGAAAAGAACGCGGCGAGTTCCCGTACTTCGAATTACGAATCGATCGTCGCTATTTCCAGCTGCCGTCGCGCGCTCCGCTCTAGACGCGCCATAGTTTTCCTCGGCGCAATGGTTCCCGACGGGACCGCGGCAAGGTAACGACCAATAAACTAATTAACGATCGCTCGTCCGTGATTTTCTGCAGCACGCGTGGCGAGCACGGTATCTCGGATCGTTAGCGCTTAACCAACCGAACGGGAAGATCTCCCCGCTTGAACACCTGCAGTCATGCAGTATAATATACAATATTTTTATGCAGACCGGTGCCTTTGCTACATGTTTCACAAAAACGTAATTCGGAATTAGGTCTGTTACAAATCAGCCGGGTCCACTATTTCTAATATTTGCCAGAGGGACCGGAGAATCGTTTACTTCACTTAAACTGTGACCACCGGTAAATATGCAGTCGTGAAAGGCATCGCATGGTGTTCACCGGTGGACACGCGGGACCGACCGTGTTATAGTAAATCGTCGTACGACGGACCAGGGAGATCTCCGACTTTTTCTTCAGCAACACGTGGGTTTGGCCTTTTAATTTTTCTTTTGTTATTAATCAGTGTCGAACCGGACTTGTTTGCAATTCTATGTTGTTGATCAGTCTTGACTGGAGAAGTTTGCAGTTCATTGTATATTTTTTCTGCTTTTGTAAAACACAATTTTCAATCAAATCTGTTAAATAGATTCAGTGACAAGTTAATCGGAAAGTGAAGTTCGGTGAAAAAAGATATAGCCCCCACTTGAAACTAAATAAAATTTTATAACTACTACTCTTACTCTTTATAACTCTTTAAAATAAAAAGATTTCTGCAAGAAATAATTATTATCCATTGTGATTTCATGTTTTGTATAAATTACGTGCAATACAAGATCGTTATCTTTGTATTTTTGTCTTTTAAGTAGCGACAAGTAGTCTGTGTTACTTGCGAAAAATTGCACGGTGGACAGCGTACAGTTAGACGTGACGCGGCGGTTGGCTAAGTGTTAATTGAGCCGTTTATTTTGAAAGTGTCATAAGTCACTTTACCGTAATGAGAGGTGGTGATACTTCAATGACCATAAGAAATTATTTATACCGTGAAAAAGATAAGTATCCCGAGATAACATATAAAAGTAAATCTTCTCAAAACTTCGCCTTAATATTATTAAACATGTTATAAAACGTAGACCCTTAAATATCTCCACCTAAAAACAAAGTACAATAATCTCTATAAGATGAATTATGCCACTTTCAAAATGATCTGCTCAATTGTAGTAATCTCGTGCACACGCGAATCAATTATTTTACAACTCAAATGTCCACTTAGTTTTTGGAAAAATCGTCGCCTTCTCGTCAGACTCAATGGGATGTCCCTGGTGAAGGTGACGAACGGCTAGAATACGGTTGATCCCCCGGCGATAATTTCTGTCCCGGACGATAAATGTACGCGCTAGTTAACTCGTACGTTACTCGTCGGGTGCATCGAGCACATCCTGAAAAAGTCGCCCCTCCGTGGATTTATTTTTAGGCGTTATCGTTATAGATATTACGTCGTGGGTCGTTCTTCGGGACGCGGTTAGAACGAGGAGGGTAAAGACGTCGATTCGCGTGCCCCGGGGAGACCGTGAAAATCGATCAACTCTCTCTCTCTCTCTCTCTCCTTCTCTCTCCTTCTCTTTGTGTCTCATCAGAGTCGACGGAAAAATGATCGTTGAGGTGGGGGGGGGGGGGGGATTGGTTTTAACACGTTCGCTATCAGCGTCGCATATATGCGACGTCTCGTTTCTTGTACGTGAGGCCAGCGCTGCAAATGTGCGACGTGTTTACTTTATCAGTTTATGACAATGTGTTGCACTAATTTATCGCTGAAACAGTTGCAACGGGCTATAAAACAAGAAATTAGATGCAGGATGTCCTTGGTTTGGGAAATTTCTCATTATGTTTATTCTCAATGTTGTGAATATGGATAACGTTAGAAAACCCAATGCGAATTGAAGTCATAAGACAAATCTCCTTCGGCTGTTCTACAAGATTTTCTTCTCAGGCTCCGGTAGAGAACGTGTTAATTAGGTGGTCAGGGTTGGACTGACGCGGCGGCGGGACATTCTTTGGTGGATCTTAACTTTTTGTAGCACAGTGGTATGAAAAGTCTACCATCACTCGTTTGGTGGTTGGACTTGCACGGTGGAACGTTACTCGTACCGCGTTTGAATCGCGAGATGAAATTTCTGTACAACGAGGTATTTCTCTCGTTGTAAAGTCCTTCGGTTCGAAGAGTGATTCTCCCACGGTGGTGAAACGTGGTTTATTTCGAGAATATCTTTTTTTCAATTATCGTGTCAATTAGTTTCAAGTTTTGTTTGTATTGTTGTTCGTTTCGTGTAAAATATAATGTAGTTAAGCCATTTTTGGGGGCGGGGGCGGTGAGATAGCCATACATTACGCGTTAAATAAAAAACGTGTATCTATATGAAAGTCCTCAAAAAATTAAAGTTAACGCGCAACGGCTGATTCGAAATATACAGCCATAAATTCTACCTCCGACGAAGAACGTGCATCTACATATGGACCGTTTATTTTGAAAGTGGTATAAATCCATTTAAAGAAACAATGAGATATCACATAATCTGTGATTAATATAGTGTAAAACAAAAAACAAAACAAAAAAGATTTTTTTTTAAATGGGCTTGCACCACTTTAAAAGTAAACGGCCCGTATATAAACTATTTCTTCGCGAGTGCACGTTAACGCAAAGTTGAAAAATAAATTTTCTCAAATTGAGTCGTTTATCGACATTCGAGAAACTGGCTAAACGATAATCGAAAAACGGGGAGCGATCGATGTCGATTCGATGTTGCCGGTTGACATAGCGTCCCGACGCCGACGCGGCGTATCTGTGAGGAGAGCCACGGGGCGAAGCGAGGTAACGGCAGCTGCGGTCGGTGGTATCGGAGCAGCGTGGGAACCGAGAATCATAAACCCACGGTAAACGTTGTTCCTCGTTACCGGGAGGGCAACATTATAATTGTCCTATCGTTCAAAAATAGTTTCGGGCCGGTGGATCGCGCGCACACGGATGCGTTGTGTGCGTACGTTATATTAATAGAGATGCACTTTCGCGACTCTCCCCGCGTGTCGGTACCGGGTGACACTTTTCGCTGGGGATCCGTGCCACTAAGGAGGGGGAAGAACGAGCGTTCTATACCGCTGCCGGGGATAAAAGTTAAACGGGATAACCGGGGATAAGAGTTAAAAAAGGTCGTTTAAGCCCTCCACGCGTGTTCTGCCAGGTGGTGGTACGAAAAAGTTTGATTTCAATCTGATAAAAGTAAATCGCGGTTTTTTTTCTAACGCGTAGGTAAAAAATTGATGAAAAAGCGCAGATTATAAATTCTATTTCTGAAAAGTAGAATTTTCACGAACTGCGCAGGAAGTTCAGTGGAAAATTAGACGTGTTTTATACGTCGTGTAATTTTTTTCATTCGATTTAAACCTCCGTTCGTTTCTAACGAAGGCACAGCCAAAAGAAACATTGAAATTTGTATCATTTGCCTATGCCATTTAAAAAAAATGTATATATATAAGTGTGTATCCAATATAAAGTTTGATAAACCTGTACGACACCAATAAGCATTGGGTGACAGTATACACCTGGATTTGCTTCCACTTGACAATTGAGTCACATATAAATTTTTTGCAACATTTACGACCGTCCGGCACATTTAACGCAGTACGTGCAAGAAAAAAATTGTTACCACAAATACGTATTAACTGTACTTGTTAGAATACTATTCTATTTCAACTATATCAGAAGTATAAAAAATATTCGGCGTTATTATCTGGTCGTATACAACTACGGGTTATATGTATACAATATGCAATGCTGAATATTTTTTATACTTGAGATCTACATAGTTGATTGACGGTCGATGATTAAATTCAATTTGTAAATTTCAACTACACGCAACGTTAAATACAAAATATCTATACTTGCCATTCGATGACAGTAACCGTATATACAAATACCTTTTTCGCGAGATGCCCCGCCATGCGCGAAACGCTGATCGTTGCGTGGGCTCGATCGCTTCGGAAGAGACGTATCACTACGATTGAGATTGGCGTCTTCGCTCGCAGGTAAGCCCGCTTAATCATGTAATTGCATTACACGTCTCTTCCTCATGATCAGCCTGCAGATGCCGTCCAACGAGACGCGACGGAGGCGGGAGGACGCTCGCACGTGACGCTAGGAGGGTACTTCTATTTTTAGCAAACGCCATATTGCGGGCTATTACGTGTTTTGCAACATCTCCCGAGAACCGGTGTTGGCGTCGCGACGTATGAAATTACCGGAAGCTCGACTATCAAAGTAACGTCCTCCGTTCTTCGTGGGTGGATCATCCCCTGGATCCCTATCCCCGCCTACTCCCAACAGTGTCGATCTTTAACCATGGATAGTTCGCGGGGAAGAAACGGAACGGGAGAAGCGAGGGAAAGCGACGCGCGACGTCTCTGCCAAAATCAACGCGATGTCGGTAGACTAAAGTCAAGTTCATTCGACCTACGCGACTCGAGGCTACCACGAAGGTCGGGGGTATCGTTCTCGTGCTCCCCGTGCCCCGGTTTGCCGTCGGTTTCCTTTTTCTCGAGCGACGGGACACGTCGGGACGTGCCGCCGACGATACGCCACCCTGACGGGGGAGGCATTCGCCGGGGGCTCTAAAATAAACTCTCGATGCGCAGGTTCAACCGGGCCAGGATAATAATATGAATGAAGCCGCGGCAGGTCTTTCGTGCGCGACGAGACGCTCGGCGTCGGTATTCCTTGAAGCCAGTTTGATCGGCTGTTTCTTTCGTCCGCGCACCCTTTCTCTCTCTCTCTCTCTCCTCGCAATGTCTCGCTTCTCTTCTACGAAAGTTCGAGGACGCGTCGCGACGCGTTCTCTCTCTTCTGGCACGCACCTCCGCATGAATGAAGGGAGGATCCTGGCAGATAGATCCGCAACCGACGGGAGAGATTGGCTCTGCCCGCGAGGGTAACCACGCGACTACGGTTATTACGACACTCGTAAGGATCGGCCTGTCGACGACAGAAATATATCGTTTGTCCGCCTGGGGACACGCTAGAGACGTTTACGACTATTATTAATCGGAACTGTCGTGCCAAGTCGTCGAAATAAATCCCGTCGAGACTCGACGCTCGGCAGCCGTGTCCGTTACACGGGGATAAACACGCTCCAGGTCGGTTTTCGGGGCTGGAGAAATATTGCTCGATCTATGGTGGTAGGAGACTTTTCAAATATCCTGGAATTTGATATTTCTATGGATGGCAATAACTAGGTGTGATTATGTACGTCACAGGGAATGGGGATTTTACGGGTACCTTGAAACGCAAAGCTTACGCGTGCCTATTTTGATTTCTGGAATAATTTGTTGGAACCTGTTATTATAGTATACTGTGGGATTTACAGTCGTTTACATGAGTTTTTCGTTAAAGCGTTTATTGCCGGGCGAATTTCGTTTGTTTTGATCACAACACAGGTGAGAAATTAACTTTACATTAGAAGATAGTGGGATTCTGTTTTTCCTTTAAGCAAAGCTTATGTATGCTTATTCTGATTTCTAAAACAATTTTTGGTAATGGTTGCACTATCTATTAATACAATAACTGTTCCAGAAATACTGAACAAAGCAAACCAAAGTGGAACCATTGTTTAGTTACGTTCCGAATAACGTACTATCTTTTAACCGGATAACCAGATTGGTTTTCCACCCCTATGTCGATTCTCGTCGAACATTTAGGCCCGTTCTCGCGGGAGCGTAGGTAGTACCACCTATAGATCGCCCGAGATACTATTTGTAACAATGCATCGCTATTTTCGAACTGGTCCCGCTACTTCTGTCTCTCGGCCATCTGGCAATACGGTGTCGTAACGTTCTTTTGAAAAACAAGATCGTTCGTCAGCGACGGCGTCGGTGAAAATAGCGGTGTCCACGAGGACGAGGACGAAGAGTACACGTATTTCACTTTCTTCGCATTCATTCATCGACGAATCGATTGATCGAGGCCCCCGTGATTATTTTATATTGCCGTTTGCAGGGCCGGATCTCTATGAGAATTAAGGGTTCTTTTTCAGTAAGGAATAAACTCAAAACATTCGAGGGTTTCGGTATTTACCGAATAAAATTTAAAGTCCAAAATTGTGCATATACTTTTTTTATACGGTTAATATTGGCCCCGTTCTTACCGACACTAAAAAAAAACCTATATATAATCACCTCTGGGCTCCGTAGAATTATCATCCGCCCGTGTCAGTAGGATCTATCGACGATATATCGAGTGCTCGAAAAACACCCGGCTCTCATTAGGTCATCGCGAAATCGTTGGCGCGCTTTCGACGTCAATGCGGAGGTTTCATTCATCGTTCCGTATATATTTTCGATCCGCACGGATCTCCCCCCGGTCCTCCCGCCCTCCCATTTCGCCGCGATCGCACTTGTTGCCATTGAGCGTCGACGTTGATCCTGCACGCGTAGATCATCGACGAGACGAAAACGCGACGCGTCCCGGCGAGGCTCGATACACCCGTCGTTTATTCTCGACGAACCTCGGTTATTCTGAAGCTCGAATAGTGTTCCACTGCCGTCCCCGTTGGTGCGACGGTGCCCGCTCGTCACGGTAGAAAAGGAGCATTATCCGGGGGGGGGGGAGAGAGAGAGAGAGAGAGAGAGAGAGAGAGAGAGAGAGAAAGCGCGAATCATCGAACGGGAAAAATAAATCTCAGGTAAAAATAAGTCTCGAGACCGAGACCCGCGACGAAGGGGGGCCGGGCGGGAGATGGGAAAGGGGGGTGGGGAGGGGTAGGTTTGTGTCCGAAATAGATCACCGGCCACCGTCACACCCGTCATCCGTCATCCCGAAGTTAACGACTCGCTTCGGAGACGCCGTTAATGTTTGTTGCACGCCTTCGTCGAGCTTTCTATTTTTAGACGAACGCGGGGTATACGGGCATCGTCAAGGCCGCATTGCGAAACGATTATCGGCAGCGCGTGTTGCGCGCTCTCTTTCCACCGAATGCAATCATCCGTTCCCTCTCGTTCTATCTCTCCTCTCTATTGAGAACGGACTTTATTTTCCGTCATGACTCGGCGCACTCGGGAGGGGGGGGGGAGAGAGACTTATCCCGGTGTACGAAATAAAGTAACTCGATGGTGCTCGGGAAGCGCGCGTCGGGTCGAAGCGTTTCGAATAGTTGGCTTTTGTTTTTGTTTAGATTTCGGAAAGTCGGGGATCGTAATTTTGTGGTTATACGAGGAGTAACGCTGGGCGTCGCGTATTCTTATTTCTGAGATACCGTCGTTTTGTCTCTCGTGGGAGATTGGATGCGTTCTGAACTTTGAAGGGTGATTTCACACCACCGAACCAACTTAACGCGTATTATGAGAATGACTACATTCAAAACCTCTTACCCCGCCGCAAACCCTGCAAATTTAATCAATCTCGCCGTCTTCGGGCACGAGGGGTTTCCTCGTAAGTCGATTACTTCCATCGCTATATGAATATGGAATATAATACAATAACCAAGTTAAGTTACTTATCTTTCGTCCTTCGTATTATTATTATTGTTTATTAGTATTTTAAATAAAACGTTATTTTCTACAGTTTACAGGAAACAAGATAACTCACGTTACAGACGGGATCTGTTGATTTCTAATTTGAGTATAAACTTCAATTTTTGCAATGTTTAACTCTGCTGGTCTCTTCGATTATACATATCTCACGTTCGCATTCCGATGAACAAAAGTTCACGTTTGGATCTATACGATTACTATTATATCCGAAATACAGGGAATCCTCTTTTAACGCGAAAATTACGTTCCACAAGAATTCACGTTATGCGAAACTCCGTTCTCTTAACAAATAAGGGGTTACGTTCAAAATATTTTACCACAACGAAAGAAACGGAAGTATATACAATTAAATTGTATATAAGTCACGATGATGTTCCATTGTTTGATAGATCGCAAAATTATTTCTTTTTGACTCTGACAGCGAAGCGGTTAAAAACATATTATCCGTTAAAACATAATCTTCATTTCCAATCGCATAGGTCCGAGGGGAACAGCAGGTTTAAAACATTCAATTTTCGACTCTCTTTCGTTACGTTTTCCCCGAGCATCATTGAATTTCTCTCGTTTCTCTTGCATCCGTCTCTCTTCTCTATTTATCTCTCCATCCACACACTCGCACGCTCATTCACTCACTTCCTCCCTCCCTCCCTTCCTTCCTCCGTCGGCAATGTCTCGCATTTTTACGCCCATGCCTGACCCGCTGTAATCAGCTTCGCTGCGCTTTTATTTTTCAACGTACTTTGCTCGTCGATGCACGCTCAGTGGGTTCTACCGCTTCGGTACGTAAGCGATCTGTTTGCTTCTCTGATGCGAAAAGATCCGCCTGTTGAGATGGGTCAACGAAAGTATAAGAACAATGCCGGCCGCTAACTTGACGGTCATCAGTTTCCGCGTATCGTGCTCCTGAGACGCCGTCCAGTTGAGGAACTCCGTTACGTCCTTGGCCATCTGTGACGGCGTCGCCGGGGTGCCGTCGTCGTAATCCACCATTCCCTCGAAAAGCATCTACGATAATTGTCAGAGAGTGGATTTCAATTCGTACACTCTTACCGCGTATTCGCGAAGTCATGGTCATTATCGACGGTATGCCAGATTATCGAACGTGCTCAACATGAATTAGGTAATCTGAGATATGATAACTGATGATATAGCGTGCCGAGTCACGTGCTATCGCGTGTGCAAAATGTTGGTTTGGAATGTACAAGACAGAGCATCAATAAGATGTTGCTTTGTCGTAGACAAAGACAAATCATGGCCAAAATGTTGCTGATCGTTGCTCTGACATGGACACGATGAAACCTCGACAAAACGGTGCTTTGGCTAGAACAAGGAGCAGTATCAACAAAACGTTGGGTCAGCGTGATTAAGACAAAGCATCAACAAAATGTTACTTCGACGTGGACAAAACGGAGCAACAACAAAATTTTGCTTTGGCGCGGGCAAAGTACAGCACGAACAAAACATTGGCCATTGTTGCTTCAGTTGAGACGACACGGGGGGCTTAAGAATCGTCGACGTACTCCCGCCATTCCCGTCGCGCCGCCGGCAAAGTAGATGTTGAAGTACTGGCCGTCGCCGAGAGTCACGCCAGCCGGTGGATCCATCCATCCCGTTAACAGGGAGAACAGGTAGTTGGTGCCGTTTCTCTTGGTATTGACGGCGAAACTGAGATCCGGCGGATAGGAGCCGAAGTTGGCGTATCTCGCTGCTTCCTCGTTCGGATAGGGTGACGGTATCCGATCGATCGGCTTCCCGGGTCTCATGTAATAGTTGCCTTCCTCGTCGGGTCCGTCTTTTACCTGTGATCGTGAGATCGATCGGGGTTGACGTTAATTAATATCGAATTCATCGGGAGTAATTCGACGTTAACCGACCTTAACCGACGTTAACCTTTCAGTGGACGCGCTGTTGTAAACCGTACAACACTTTTGTGCTTTTGCAATTTTTTCACCAATGTTCTATTTGTATCCTATTGACAATTACGGGTATTCTTCAAGAATGTTCTTATCTATACTATATGAGACTAAAAAAAGATTTTAATTTTTTTTTTAATATATACTTATATACATATACTATATGTATATTGGCAATTAACAAACTAGGTCATACTTAATAAAGTTTTAATTAACAATAAATGTGCCTTTACCTAATCAGAACTTAATATAAAATTAGTTGGAATATGTTTTTCCAATGCTCTTGACGAGTTTTGTACGGAGTACAACACGCGTCTGCTCGTGTTATAAAATATGGCGCGCCCACTGGAAACTTAATATTCTTAATATACATTAATAAATACGTTTTTCTTTGTACCGACAGGGTATACATGCAACTTATGTTTAAAATACAGTACTATTTGGGAAAACGTAGAAATCAAAAGTTGGTGTGGCAATAATCATTACAAACGCGTTGCTTTAGATTACGCGAAAAGATTCTCGGTTAGCACGATTTCTTATAACGCGTTACGTATTGACCACGCTACACAGGAGTTTACCGTACGTATACATATATTTACTTTCAAGAGGGAAGGGAGAAAGGGTAAGACTAAGGCCCTTTGGGCATTTTCAATAAGGAAATACCTGTTTCGAATTACCCCGGGTATCGTGGCAACTCTACGTTATTCGCGTGTGGGTACAGGTGTCACCCAGTCCACTTTAAAATTAAATTACTCTTATCACGCGCAATTTACTCTTGCGATATTTCTGGTACCTCTCGGTCGATCTATAGTGAACCTACATTTTTTTTTTTTAATAAATTTTGTCTTATTTCTATCATCTTATTCCAATGATAAATTTGTAAACGAATACATTAATTATCTAAATATAGAAATATTGGTGTTTAATAATGATAAAAAGTGATACATTCTGTGATGAAATTCCGTGACAAATAATTTAGCGGTGGGTGACAGGTGTATCCCTCGCGGCTAACAACGTAACAAACATCGACGCGACTAACGTAGGGTTAACGAACTATCACCGTTTATGGGACATCTTGTATACAAACTGCGTTACAGAAGGTCCGTCAGAATTTTCATTGCGCATTATATGGAAACCGCGCTACGACAGTACCGCGTTACAAAGAGGATTTACCGTACCTCGTATTCCGCGGCGATCGCTTTGACTTCCTTCGCCGTGTGCGAGACGCCGATCAGGTCCATGAAGCGCACGAAACGCAAACTGTGACACGTGTGGCACACCATGCGATAAACCTCCCATCCCCTCCTCAGGGCGGAATGATCGAACGAGGTGAAGACGCCGTTGAACGACCACGGGTAGCTCGGTAACGATTGCATACTCTCCGCCGCGGCCTTGACGGACTCGTCCAGGAAGTAGAGAATAATCCCGCACGTACCGGTCGCACCCGCGAGAACTCCCAGGCACACTTTCGCCGCTCTCCCGCAATACGACAGAACAGATAAATTATTCGCTCCGCCGACATCGTCGACTCTTGATCTCGAAAAAGTAGTGGATCGATGCACGCCAAACTTCCGACACGGCCTCAGGAGTGCGTGATTCCTCATTAGGAGCCCTGCCATTTTTTATTCGCGCTAAGCGACGCGAACAAATGCGGCCGATGTCCGCAGCGGCGACTGGTGGCGGAAAGGGCGAATTAAAAAATGTATGAAAGTTTGTAGATTTGAATCGATATCAACTTTTCGGTTTTTTTTTTCCTTTACCCTGAAGGATATTTGTATCAACATAATTATCAATATAACAAATATCGCGGAGAGAGCGTAACGTTTGATACTTCGTCGCTACAGCGACAGATCGCAGTCGTCGACGACTCATTCTAAGCGCGAGATATGCAAGAAGTTAATATGGATGAAAAAGGAGGAAGGAGGCAACGAGAACGTAAATTACGGATGCATTTCCCGCGAAGGATAAGGAATCACTGCTCAATAGATTAAATTGATCGTCTAAACTTATGAATCGATGCAAGATTTTAACTATACGAATACAGCGCATGTCCGATAACGGGTAACTATAATCACCGGTGTAATCACCGGTGAGACACAACGAGCGTACCACGATTACTAACTATGGTCACCGGTGGCACAGAACGTGCGTCCGACGATGAGTGACTATAGTCACCGGTGGAACAGAACGTGCGTCCGAAGACGGATACCTATAGTCACTGGTAGTATCGAAAGGGTTAATATTTTCACGGTTCGATTGGGTTTAGCGAAACGTCGGAGCTGTGTTTCCGCGCCTGTCGGCGCGCTCGTCGATGACGCGATCGATCCATCTTGCCGTGAAACGGTACCGCGGGTACGTTCGTTTAATCCCGCGTTGGGCTACACCCACCGCAGAGTGCAGAGTGTAGAGTGCATACGTCGTCGATGCCGCAACGATCTATAATTAGAGGTATTCACGGCTCGCTATCGTAAATACTTTGGCCGACGTGTCGAGCAACAGCTTCCTCGGAGTGGATTAAAGTTTTAAAAAAGAAACGGCTAGCTTTCCGCTTAATCCTCGGTTCTTTTTCTTTATTCCCGTAGAATGTTGGAATTCCAAGCGACAGAACGAGTCTCCTGAAGCGTCTTAAAACGCGTGCCGTAGATCTGTTCGCGCGGACTTGTGACACGTATAGATGGAATGACGCGTTATGACTTTAGGACGCGTCGCTAGAACGGGTGTTAACGCGTTGCATGTCACGAGCGTGGGATGTTGTAGGTTTCTTACGCGCACGTATTATACGTATGATGGAATAACGCGTTACGAGTTTTCGACGCGTCACTAGGACGGGTGTTAAAGCGTTGCGTGTCAAGAGCGTGGGACGTTTTTGATTTGTTCCCGTGGACGTGTCGTACGCGTAGATGGAATGACGCCTTATGGCTTTACGACGCGCCACTTGGACGTGTGTTACGAGTGTTTTCCTAGCTTTTCGCCGGAGGAGATTCATTCGATCGCGTGTTATTCCCATAAATACTTTGGCCGATGCATCGAGCCACAGTTTCCGCGGAGTGGGTCGAAGTTTTTAAAATAGAAATCGCTAACTTTCTGTTTAATCTTCCTTTTTTTTTCTTCATCGCCATTAAATTTTCGAGTGCCGAGCGGCAAAGTAAACCTTCTACCGAGAGATGGATCAAATCGCAAGATAAACTATCGAGGTGCTTTAGTCCGCGCGTCGAGTAACGGCTGTTCCAGGAAAACGATGGAATCTTGAAAGGAGAAATCGTAGATTTTTCTTGTATTTTTAATTTTCTTCCTCGGAGTTTAATCTTTGAGTACCGAGCGGCAGGGTGGACAAATTTCGCTGGAAAATTTTTATTCGGTCACATAACGCGCGTCCTGAATGTTTCTACTAACACCCCAAGCAACAGCTTCGGCAACTGAATGGTTGAAGCTTAAAAAAAAACACATCCCTAAATTTTCTTTCATTTTCAATTTTTCTCATCGAAGTTTAATATCTTAATACCGAGTGACAGAATGATTCGTTGCTGTAAAAATTGTCCCGAATGATCCTGTTCACGCGCAAACAACAGCGTCCATAGTGAAACGATTGAAACTTAGAAAAAGAAATACCCAACTTTTCTTAAACTCTCGATTTTTCTTATCCAAGTTTAATATTCTAATACCGAACGCGAGGGTGAAAATTCTCCCGCGAGAAGTGCACTCGGTCACGGAACGCGCGTCCTGAATGTTTCTGCTGACGCTTCGTTCAACAGCTTCTATAGTGAAGCGATCGAAGCTTAAAAAACGAAATCGTTAACGTTCCCTCCATTTTTCAATTTTCTTCGTCGGCGCTCGACATCCCAATGCCGCTGGACGGTATAAATCTTCCGAAATAGCAGAACTCGATCGCACGATGCACGCTCGTGTCTCGCTCATTTGAAAGCATTTCAACGATCGGTAAGCGGTCATAGTTGCGTCACGACGCTAGCGTAAGGACGCCGCGATTCGCTTAGCTCGCCCGCTCGCTCGCGTAGACCCGCGCGATTACGTAACATGCGAGCAGCAGCGTTACACAACGTTTTACAATAAAGGCGTCGAGTGTATTTCCGCGGCGTTATAAATAAACCACTTGGTTATGCTTGGCATTATGCATGCGCACATATTGGCGCGCTTACGTCGCATCGAGTACGCGCTAAATCACCTGTGATCCCCGATCGTAGGATCGCGGGTTGATTTATGGCGATCTAGAGCAATCGCGCGAAAAATCCGGAAGCGAGGAAACCTGTTTGAACCGTTCCTAAGTTTCATCGTCAATATGACGCCGGTGTATCGAGAGAACAATTCGTGGAATGTCTTATTACTAAACCCAGCGTTCGATGAAAATACGTATTTTCTCGAGCGCGGGCAGAGGGTTACACGAACAAAAGGACGTACGTATAAATGCGCTGAACATTAAATTTAACAAACACTACCAATAAAATGACTGCTTTCATCACGTTCTACCTGTATAGAGTAAGATAATATATTTGCATAAAACTGACAGCCTACTTATTATTAAAGACACGGACGGACTATTCATTGTGATCGCATAATGCGCGAGTACGTCTCTTCGCGTAGACGAGTAATAATAGCGATAATAATAGCGGAGGAGCGATAACAGCGCCAACAATAATCGTCGTGACCGGACCCATCTAATAATAGATACGTTCCTATCGATCGACTACGACGAAAGACAGTATTCTCCGTTGCTATTAATTTCGAACGGGCAATCTCCGCGGGCCTCTTTATCGTTTTCGTTTATTGTTTCTTTTTGTCCTCGACGCGTAAGTTATGGCTTCAATCGTTATCGCGGGAATCGTAGCTTAAAAATCGCGCAACATCATCGCACGAGACGAGGAAAAAATAAAAGCAGCGGGGACGATTACGAGGATTAAAAATGGGAATGATCGATCTTTTATATTAGCGGATCCCTCTGGAGGTTGCGCGATAGATCGGTATTGGCACTCGTAAAATCAGTCGACGCGGTCGTTATCGAGCAGCACCACCGCGCGCGAATGATAACGCTATTTATACCGTTCTTTTCCGAGCTTCGACAAAACGCGTCGTAAGGATTAACTGCAGTGGCCAGCAGCGCACTTTGTCCTCTCGGCATCGCTCGTTTTCTTCGACCGACGTCTCTGAGAGAGAAGAGCAATTCGCCGGGACGATGAGTTTTTTTAATTTTTCTGTAAGATAATTCGGATTTTCGGAAATGTTTGCATTGTATTCGGTAAATTGTTACACATTTCGTAATGATCCGGCGATCTTGATCTTGTATTCTTGTTCTCGACGCGAGGAGTATTATGAAGAGAAGGAACGAATTAGGAATCTTGTAAATATCCAGTAATCCTTCCGTTTCTTTCCATGTCTTTTTAGGACAATTTTGAGAATGGGGTCCATCCGACGGATTTTATTTAAATTCATAAAGATCCAGTGATCCTTATGAATTTGATCTGTTGATCCTTTATTCTCGTCCTCGATGCGAGGAGTATCGCAAGAAGCATCAACGAATCGAAGGTTTTGCAAAAATATCGCTATACTAATTTTCTTTTTCTTTTTCCTTTCTTTTCGGTCAATGTTAATTCGTTTCACAAAGCCCCAGCGATCTTAATCCTTATCTTTCTTTTCCTCTCCTTTTTGGCACGTTAAATATGATAACGAGGACTACTACCAAATCGGGAGTGAACTGCCTCACCCACTTCTAACCCCCTGCGACTCTGTAGTGTTCCCATAGCAGCATTGACCGTTTCTATTTATATATCGCTCTACTTCTACCCCCGCTCGTCCACTCTCGCCCCTTCCCGCCGCCGGCATCGTCGCCACCCCCGACACCGCTGCTGTCGCCGTAGCTTCTACGGTCCCGGGGGGTGGGTGGGGTGCTCGAGGGGGTGGGGGGTGTTCCTCCCCGTCCTTCGTCCCAGTCCTCCGCGGCTACCCGGTAATTCTGCGTCAACCCCGCAAAGTACCTTCCACCTTGAAGGGATTCGTCCTCCCTTCGTAACGGCACGTGCCGACCCGTCGTTGCCAGTCCCGGGTGGGCGGTGGGCGGGGGGTGGAGGTTGGCGATGGGTGGGGGGGGGGGGGCGGTATCGTGGAAAATCCCCGGAGGAACGATAACGAAGGATTCCCTATCGACGCGGCCGAGTCCACTGCCTCCTGGCGGGGGCCCTTGCGACGTTCTTCGCGCATTCCGCGCGAAACGCAGCCGTTCCCGCACACGTGGTACACCCGCGCTCTCCCGAAGAACGCGCGGAAAATAGTCATCGCGTTTATTTTCGTCGGCTCCATTTATTTTCGCCCGGCACCGTCCGCCGTTTCCCAACGCCGGGGTGCGACGGTAGCAGCGCGCCGTCGGATCCTCGGTAACGCAGCGTCTAATCGTGAGAGATTTGCGCTATCGGGGGAAGTCGATTGAGAAAAGTTGGACCTGGCCTTCCGCCTCGTCGGGAAGAAACGGCGGCGTTACGCAAAACGGCGGGGAGAGATGATTTGTTTGGTAGAGCGAGGGTGGACGGTGCCGGGAAGAGTGAGGAGGGGGGGGGGGCAGGAGAGGGTAGCCAGGGCGGCGGCGGGGTGGGTCGAAGCGACGAGGAAGATCCATATAGTTGGGATCTATTCAAGGCCCGGCTTTGGTAACTTGCCAATTCTATTTTCCCGAGCGAAGGCGGGATCGCGCATTGTGCCCGTGCTAATTTCGTTACCCCGTGCCACGCTCCGTCCGTGTGGGTGGTGTTCGTAGCTAGCGAACTTTCAATCGCTTTGCCAGCGCGGATCCTCGATTCAATTATTATTTATCAGGGCGGACTGGTCGGGGGGGGGGGGGGGGGAATGTTGAAATAAATAATTACGAAGAGGCGACGAACTTTTTGGATCGATGTCTTTGGGCTCGTCGGGGGTGGATTTATCGCGGGGGAGTTCATTGAAATTATGTTTTCATACACCGAGATATTTATTTATTTGGGGGAATACTTAATGCCTCTGAGTATAAATAAACGGATGTTGTATATCTTTGGGAATTTTGTGGGCTGTCGTCGTTGTTGATTTCACGGCTTCGTACAGACTCGTAAACAAAGGTTGCGAAGTATTTTACGCAGATGTATTTACATTCTTCTTCTCCTTTTTCTTCTTCTTGTTATGATTATTATTGTTGTTGTTGATCTTTTCTGATTCCATGAACAGTCAGTGTCGAAACGTTTAGATTACAATATGTTCGAGCGAAGTAGGTTATTTAAATCATGGTTGCTAAGAACATTGCTACGCGTGGCAATTCTTGTGTTGCGCCAATTTCAAATATTGCGTTCTGAAGCTGAACGTTGATGGGACTGTGTAAAGGATCAGCATTAAAATGCAGTGATTAATAAATATTATGTCACCGTCACTTCGTTTAAAAAAAATCGTAACTTGCACAGTCATTTTTGCGAGTTTAATGCATCCGAGTGCGTTCCGAAGTTTATTCGAATTCAAGTATTCTCGAGAATTATACGAATCATTCGCATTTGAATTTCAAAATCATACGAATCATTCGGATACAAGTATTCTAATATTTAGAATTGTTCGAATCGTTAGGGTTCGAATATCCTTTAGGATTATACGAATCATTCATATACGGGTATTCTGCTATTTAGAACTATACAAATCACTCTTATTCAAGTATCCTAATATTGAGAATCATTCGAATCATTCCTATTTGAGTATCCGGATACTTAATTATTCAAATTCAAACTACCCAAATATCACACCATTCGCATTTGTACGTCTCTCTACTCGAGACCCGTATCCGCAGACCATTTATCGGCGTATATTCATCCTCGAATCGATACTCCGCGCAAAACACAAATCTCTCTCGCCAACGATTTGGACGGATACACCGAAAGAAAAAAATCGGGAACTGGGATCACCTGAAACAGCGCAGTGTGAAAAAGACGCGCCCCGATCGATCGACTCGGGGTATTGCTATTTTTATCGTGACGGCCGTTGCTACGCGAGCTGCCCTCGCCTCGTCGTCCCGGTCGTCGTTCGTCCATTTCGAATACGTACCGAATGCGAAATATCTTCTTCCTTCCCCCGCCAATTAACGTAGGCTCGTTTCCCTGGTCGCGACACACGTGTTACGAGGAAAAACCGTGACACGATCGACGGCGACACTGCTTTGATCTACCTGCCCCCGGTGTGCTCCCCTGGCCATTGATCAAAGCGAACGAAAGCGTTTCTACGATGGCGGAAAGATCAGTGGTCAAAGAACGCGCTCGTGTCTAGGAGGTTCTTTTGGGGCCTTTGCTAGCCACTCGGTCGTCACCGCTATTCCTACGCTTTTCTAAACGCGACAGTAGCAAAGTGGAATCGGACAGAGTTAGTCAGCCGATAGATATCGTACGGAGCGTAATCAACGCTAGATTTATGGTACCCGTATACATATTTGACGGATTTCGAATTTCGAAAAGAAATAGAGAGAAAACCATATTATTCATTGATTCTGAACAATTTGGTGTGTCGATTAATTAATTTTGTTCAAAGAATTTATACGTGCATGTACATATTTAGAATTATACGAATCATTCCAATATGAGTATCCTAATATTTAGAATCATTCGGATTTGAGTGTTTTGATATTTTGAATTATACGAATAATTTGGATTCGAGTATCCAAATTTTTAGAATGACACGGATCATTCAATTTCAAGTATCCAGCACTTAATTATTTAAACTACCGGGATATCGTACTACTTAAATTGTTTAGCTTTAGTAAACTAATGTACAGTGTGGCATTTGATTTCTTTATCCAACTCTACATTATTACTAACGTCTATTTTGTGTTTCTTCTTTAAAATACCTCTACTTCTATGACGAATTATTAATTTCGGGTTACCCCAATATAACGCACCTACCTATTTGACCATTTCTCTCTACGTAACAAGGGTAAAGTGAAATTACCCCGAGTTGATCGGTCAATGTACATACATCGTTTGGTGGACGATAACTACCTATGTTTCTGCGTTTCAATGTGGCAATTGGGTCTCTGAATTTCTCTATTTAACCTTTCACCTAGAACTAGCAATATTATTCGGATATTCGTAGTGCAAAATTCTCCCGACTTTACACCCAATTATCAATTTTTAATCTACCCCAATTGTATATCTTCTCCTTCGCCTTTCTGTGACAAGAACAAAGTGAAATCAATCCGAATTAGTCAGACAACAATCTCACTGACTATCAATCCCGCGATTGGGCTTCCTCCCACTTTCTCCACCGAGAATCTTCTCATACAATTTACAATATTCTCCGTGCCCTCCTGAACAAGGGGATTGACGTCGCTTCCCTTTCCAACGGATCATTAAAATCTCGTTAAATTCCTAATACATGCAGCCCGATTTCGTTTAAAGTTGCCACGAATCGAATTCCGACGTTCGACGCAGAGAAGAGGGCACCCTCGTGGAACTTTTCTGCGCGCAAAACAGCTCGGGCCGGTGGTTTGTTTTCCACCCTTCCACGTCGATCGAGGTCTCGTGGGTAGGCGTCGTAGAGAAGCGCGTGCGGGTGCCTCGTTTTGCAGGGAACGGTTGCGCGCGCCCGCGAGGCCGTGCACGCGCGCGCAGACCTCGGCGAAGGTATACGCGGCGACGGCGGCGGCGGCGGTGGTGGCGTTGCACGAATCCGGGGAGGGGGTAGTAAACATAACCCAGATTCGCGAACGTCGGCGCCCAAGCGCGATGGGAGGGCGAAGGGAAACGCGGGGAGGAGGCCGAACCAATAACCTAGCCTAATAGCGTCGTGAAAGTCGGCGTGTTGGTCCGCGCAAAGGTCACCCTAGAAGAGTCCACGGGCCGAGTACTGGTTCTATTTATAACCCTCCGTTCCACTCTCCACCCCCTCCCCCCTTCGGCGTTCCACCCCTCTCTCCCTCCCTCTCCTTCCCACGACTCTAACCCTCCCTTTTTCGCGCTCGATCCTCCCACGAAAAATTGTACGCGTTGCTATAAATAGAGACCTGCCGCTGCCTGCCCTCGCAACGTTCTTTTTCTGACCCCCCCTCCCTCCCTCTCACGCCCCTCCCTCCCTCACCCGCCCCTCCCCTCTTTCAACCGACGTTTTCACCAACCCATTGACTCGCGCGCACGAGTGCACGACAGCTCGCTACCTGTTAACCGAGGAAAAGAAGAGAGAGAGAGAGAGAGAGGAAGTGGCGAATTTGTTAAACACACTAAAACGAACTCACGTTAATGCGTCACGCTCCTGAAGGTACGGGGAACAGGCTCCACGGGCGCACGAAATTCTTTTGAGCGCACTCGTTGATCTCGCGCGTGATCGCGGACAAATTTCATAGAAGATTGGGTGAGAAGTTATCGTGAGAGACGAAGCGGGGTGTGTAAAGAATAGATTTCGGAAGCCTCTTATTTTGTTTGTTTCTTTTTCCCTTGGTTTCGCTGGTGTCACCGTCGTCGCCGTCGGCACCGTCTCTTCGGGGGTGAGTCAGAGAACGGCGCCGGGACGCTCGGTGTCGGTGTGGCGCCAGTACTTTGTTCGTCGGCACACTTTCTTTTAGGCTTTGAAGAATTTCGCCCTTCTACCTAGAAGCCGAGCGTCGAGTACGAATTCCGTCCCTTTTCTTTCTTTTTCACTCTCGTTCCTTTATTCGCTGCTACGTACTCCCACGTGTAGACGTCCTTCTCGCTCCCTCTCCCCCTCTCTTTCTTTATCTCTCCCTCCCTCTGCTTCTTTTTTCTCGCTCATTCTCGCGACTTTCCCCTAGCGGCACGAAAACATCGGCGTCGAGCGCGCAGTAAATATTAATGCGTGTTTTTACACGTGTAGACGTTTATTTTTGCCCGTATTTTTAGCGGCCGGTATTTTCGATCGGGTCCGTTACTATTTTCGTCCTAGCGCGCCATACGCCGTATTATCGAGGGGCCACCTACGAAGCCAATTCCGTGGATCGGCCCCTGCTTCTGTCTGCCCCCTCCCCCCCCCCCCCCTGCTCCCGCCCACGCCACCGAGACATGTATTCGACACGAGCGGCTAAAGTGATATCCGCAGAAATTGTTGTCGCGAATACGGTTAATATTTGTTCTCTTCTTAAAAACGCTGATTTTCTGTCTTTTTACTCGGTGCACTACCATTAACAGTGCGCATGACTCTTTGTCTGTCTGTCTGTCTCTCTCGTTCCATTTCCCCTACTTCTGTGTTTGTTGTTACTCATGCGAATGTTTATGCAAATTCGTGTTTTTACGAAAGGTCGATAAGTGGGACTCGAACGGAAATTCATTTTGTTGCTTTGGGGCTTTTAAAACATATTTCTTTATATCGTGCATTTTGTATTACACTAACATATATGTATATCTCGCTTAAACGGTATTAAAATGTATTACACGGTTCTTATAATATTTATTCCTCAAAATCTGGGGCCTAATTATCAATCATTTACGCGATTCCATCTATCTCTTTTATCTATCCTGTCTATTGTATCTCCGTGGTTTCTTAATTTTGTTTTCTTTCATTCCTCTCGCCCGAAAACGATGCTTCAAAACGAAAAGCTGACGTGTCGCGGTAGCCCCCCTCCCCCGCCCCGTGCACTCTCTCGAAACTCCCGTATCGATTTAGCTATTTCGAGATAGGGAGGTGGTCGGCGGTATAATTATGCGAGCGCGTAATTAAACCGAGTTACATGATCGGCTACGTAAATAAACGTTGTTTTTCAGGATCGTCGCGTAACTATGGTAGTATAGTCGCGAGGACGATGGGAGATAAGAATTCGTCGCGGAGAGAGGGAGATGATTTCATCGTTCACTGCAGTTTTGCACGTGTATCCAGTATTTTACTCTGACAAACGACACGATTAAAAAGATCGTCATATTCGACAGAGTGGGATGCATGCGTGATTATTATGAGACCTGTGATGTTCTCCTATTAACATAATTGACACTAGAACTACGGAGAATTAGCCTATACCTCTTTCTACCAAACAGTCGAAATTACTGATTATATGTATAAATAACTTTATAAAAAATATATACGTAGGATTATGCAAATTTATACTACTTGGAAATACATTTTGTTTCGTGCTTAAAAATGATAAGTTCGAGTAATTTTAAATGAATATTTCAAACCGGTCGAAGCGAACCAATCGAATTTCAATTTTACGTTGAAACCGTATTGAATTTAAATTAATTTATATAAATCCATGTATCCTCCATGAAAACTGTACACACTAATTCAACTTTTTCCGTTTCCGTATCAGTTGAGTATATGTTTTGAAGAAGAAAGTGTATACAAACATTTTCTACCAGAATGACAAACTGAGAGAGAGAGCGAGCGAGCGATAGAGAGAGATAGAGAGAGAGAGTCAAATTCATTTATTATACAAAAACAAAGTATACAAACAATGAGATACACTGGTACAAGTAACAAGAGAAAAATTGTGCGTCCTTCGCGACAAGAATAACGTAAGTAAATAAATAAATAACGAGCTCACTGGGAATAAGCAATACTGCCAGCGTGTGAGGTGTTCACCAGAAAAACACGTGCCTTGTATTATTTTGATTAGTAGAAGTTTTCTAAAAAATGATGTTCCTTCAATCCTGTCGTATTAAATAAACGATATATGTATAGTGCGCTCTATCGCCACGACATCTTTATTATTTCGAGAGCGAGAATAGGGCGTGGACTACGCTAAATTCGTTCTCGATTCGGAGAACTCGATCTTTCTCCTGCTCCCGCGGTTTTGGCGGGGGCACGCGGTGAAGAAAAGGAGGTGGTGGGTGGAGGGGAGTGGGGGGGGGGGTTTAGCACGATTGGTAATGGGAGAAACAAAGAGAAAAACTTTCAGTCGCAAGGTTGCGCCCTTTTGCAGTGGTTTCGCGGTGGGAGCACGGATGCACGCGTCGACCCTCCCCGCCCCGAGTGCTATTTCGAAGGGGTGAAAGGGCCGTAGCTAGGTAAGCCGCTAAAAATAAAGTCGGTACATCATATCGAGCGGTCGTCTATAAATAGTCGGAAGTGACGAGAGACTCTGGATGGATTAGAGCAGTGGTTCCCAATCTTTTTTTGGGCCATGCCCCATGCACCTGAGCATCACTGAACTCCTGATGTCCTCTTACCACCCGTGACATTTAATTCGTATTATTTGAAGAGTGAACTATTCGCGTGAAGGAAGTCTGAAAGGCCATTAACTTTTGATAATGCATTCCTGAATTGGCCTCTAGTAAAAATCAAGTCCCCCCCTCCCGTGAAGCGTCTGCCCCACGTTGGGAACCGCGGGGTCAGAGTATTTTACACGCGCTCGCGCGCGTTCCTTCGCCATGTTCTACAAAAATTGGAGCGGCTTAGGAATTCTCCTCTGCCGTTGCCTAGCTTTGTGTTTATACTCATTCGATTTTGGAGGTGTGTTCGTTGAATTTGTGGGAGGTACGTGATATTTAACCCTTTGTACATGAGAGACGTATACATACGTCATCACAGTATTATCCATGTACATATACGAAACGTGTATATGTCTGTATGTACTTCTATACTTGTATATGTATATGTATGGCTTTAATGTTTTCTTATTTCAACGCATTTGCCGTTTTACCAAAATGACCTAACATAGAATTTATCGTTATACGAAACGTAGCATTTGCAGATACCTGAATATTTACCGAATAAGAAAGATTTCCGTTTGAATCCCACTTGCACTGTTTGCATTCCGCGACAGTGTATGTACGCGTAAAACCCGCATTCTAATAATAACGTCTTTCGCTTCCTTTCCTTCGTTCATTTCTTTTCCTTTAACCTTTTCCCCGCGACGAGGTCTGACCGCGAAGCGGTTGCACTACTGGCTGGCGCACAGATTCCCTAGTTCACCCGACATTCGACGTCGTTAAGCAATTATGTATCATTATCTAATCATTGCCTTTTTTTTTTATTACGCGCGTGTTATAATATTGCACATAGCGCGAAATCCCAGCGTAAATATATACGATAAGCCGATATTTACGCGTCATTAAGTACGATGCATAATCGATCAATTATACAAAATTACGAGATCGGCATCTTAGGGAACAAAAAATCTCGGCGCGCGTGCAGGCGTAGGCTGAAAATAATTGAATGTGTACTAAATCAGTGGTTTTCAACCTGTGTACATCTGCGGGTCGGTGAAGATAGCGGAAGTATTTCGCGGATCGCTGAAGCACAGTGAGCGTACGACGATGAGAGAATATGTTCACCGGTAGGACAGTGAACGTACGACGCTGAATGACTATGCTTACCAGTAGTACAGTGAGTATACGACAATGGATGACTATGGTCTTTGATACGACACATGAGCGTCAGACGTTCGGTGACTATGGTCACCGGTGGTATCAAAAGGGTTGAGAAATGACTTCGATTCACAGTTTCTGACGATCCAAATCAAAGAGATCATCCCCCGTTTCGTTGATGCGGCCGACACGCAACCCCTGGCTTCTCTTCGTCTTTGCGACCTCAGATCGATATGGTAACCGCTATTTCGCACGGTGGATCGATACGGTTAGGGTCTAGGGTTGAAACGACGGGGAAGGGGGACACCGTTGGGTGACCTTGCTTCCTATTTTCGGAAGGTAGCTCTCGTGATTCGCCAGCAGGTTTTTTTTCTCGCTCGCGGGCGATCGAACGAAATTCGTATTGATCGAATTAGAAACGGGAGCGCGCGTTGGAAACTCACCTTTCAGAACTATTTCGCTGACGGTCGATTTTCCAATTGAAAGCGTTAGGAGTTAGGAATTTCCTGGATAGAAAGGAAGGTACTTTTTGTTTTTATTTCGCGTGCGATGAGCTTGAAATGCGCGAGTAATATTAAGGGGTCTTACTCCTGTGAATGGGTCCGGAAATCGATTTTTTTTTCAATTATATTTTTATGACCTATAACATCTAAGTAATGTATGCCCAAAATTGTATGCTGCGATTTCACTAGCGGAATGCGATTTTTAAATACCGCTTCATTGTGGGCATAATACAACCAACAAGCAATTGACTAAAATTGTTTAAAAAATTCCCATGTATGGCCAAGAAGTAGTGAAACTAACTGCAAAACAGCATTATACCGTTAAACGTACCGAAATGTTTAAAAAGAAATCGATGAAGTTGGATCAATCGTGGACACGGTAATCAATGGTAATGTGCGTTTAATGGTAGACACGGTGTGTTTAATAATGATATTTTATGATGTAATTTGTGACACTAATACAACCGTCGGACAAATATATTTATTGCAATTCCACGACGTTTAAGGAGTGATAGTATGATCTCTAATAATTATTTTCAATAACATTTGCTCGTAGTATCACGATTTATTCGTTCCACTTACATAACGATCATGATTGCGGTCGCAGTTAATTTTTTAAATTGTTATATCGCCCGTAATAAACGATCTACAAACCATATTTAATGCGCTAAAAGGATTATATAAATTATTAGAAATCACTGCAATGTCAAATGTTCAAACTACGTCAAAGAAACCATATTTCGCGTGTCGAAGAAATTCAATAAACTAATTAGATTTTCAAGGAAAATCACTTCAGGCCAGATCTCGAATCTGTATCATAAAAATTCCCACTCATTCTATCCGGTAACGTTTCTTTCGCCAAACAAATTTTATTGCGGCCTTAAACCTAATCGTCGCGACTATGAGTATTGTTGTCAATAGCCTCGATAACTTCGATTAACGGAGAAAAAAAAAAATTACCGTTCTTCCAGTTAGAATGTCGGGGATGTCGGTCGAAGAATTGATTGATAGAAAACCGGGGACTCGAGATCAAACCACCTGCGACAGAAGCCTAATCATTCGCGCGATCGCCATTTCGCTAACTTAACGTTCTTTATCGTGTCTCGCAATTCGCGTTACGAAATACGATTTACGTGTTTCTCGGGACGGTAGAGTAGCTCGAGTAATTCGAGATTTCTGGAATGCGGACTAATTGCGCAACACACGCGAAGCGAATTGCGTAACACCGATGGATCGAGGATAATCCTCCGAGTGCTGATATAATTAATCGTTACGGCTCGAAGTTACGTACAGTTTATCGCATTGTAATGCCACGCGTAGGATGGTGCCGTTTTTAAAGCGATTCGTCCCGGAAATGGAGGCAAATCGAATTGAATGGTAACGCCTTGGACTTCTTTTACTGCCATTAATTTCTTAATTGGGCAACCGAAACTGTTCGGTATCGAGAAGTCCAAATTAATGCCTGGAAGCGAATGTACGGGAAGTTATTTTAATAATTCATAAAATTGGACTTGACGACGCCGCTCCGTTTCTGTTGGAAATTATCTACACAAATTTATGGGTTAAGAAAGTGTCTATAAATATGACAGTGTACAGATTGCTTGGATCTGATACACTACGGTCCGTATAAATGTAATTGCGTGAAGTTTGAAATACTCTGGAGATTCGGTATGAAGCTTGTTAGAAATAACTCTGAACTGATACAATCGGTATACATTGCACGTAATATAAATACATCATGGTACTAAATTTCAGAGAGATATTGAATTAAAGTAACAAGTTTGGTACAAAATACTCGGGTTCGATACAATTAGCGTCTGTATGAACATAATAACTGAATTCGATAGAAATTTTCAATTTAGTAAGTAGTTTGTTATAAAATACTCAGGTTTGACACAACTATTCGGTGTCAAACCTGAGTATTTAGGGTAAATATTAAATATTTAGGGTAATTATTTAGGGTAAATATTTAGGGTAAATAGTAAATACCTTATGGTAAATATTAAAATCAATTTGACATTTAGTAAAATGTGTGTTACAAAAATTTGATCGTGTAAAATGTGAAAGAAATCAGAAATTTGGTGACAAAGTTAAAATCAACGATCGAGATCGCGAAGAGCGCGTGTCCAGTTCGTAACGTGGGTTAGATCCATTAGAAATCGTGTTTCGGCCTCATGAATTTCACGATCGATCGAAACTGGCACGTGGCGCGAGGAAAACAAGCGATGAATCGCTTCAGAGATTCCTATATACGTAGTTCCCTCGAACCGTCCCCTGACCGCGCATTCGATAAGCGTAATCTGCGCGGTGTCATTAACGCCGGGCAACATGGTCGACGCTCGACGTTTGATTTCGCCGAATTATAGCGAAAGACAAAGGGCCGCCGATAAGACCGCTTCCGGGAGTGGTGTACCGCGTCCCACATACTTCCGATCACTGTCTCACGATACAATTTTCATCTTCTCATTGGACAACGTCGTTCCTCGGGTATACAGTTAACCCTCCTACAACACGATCAATTCTTATCGCGTTATAAGAAACTCAGAATTAATATAAAGAATAATTAATACGAATCGTATGTAAATCGTGTTGAACGAAACTCCGAGGAAACTACATAGAAATCAGGTTTATTTGTTCCGCGTTATATGAACATTGTATTCTCGAAGCACCGTGTTCCGGTGAGTACAGCTGTAAAATACAATTTTACAGATACAAATGCAATAAATTTTGGGATATTTCAAATATACAGTAAGTATTATCTCCTCAACATGCCACAACTTTATTTAGTATTTCAGAATTTCCCCTTCGATTCTATCACGAATGGAACAAGACACGTGGGAAAAAAAACAATGCTTCGGAAGCATCCATCCACGATCGATCATCCCGCGGTTGGAATCTAAAGCGGGTACAGACGTGTAACATACGCGCGTACCAAACATCGTATTTCAACTCCGTCGGAAATATATTAATAGCGTATGTGAGAAAATACAGTCCCAACTGGTCTATCGGTGCATCGTGTTGCGTGATACGCGTCTGTACCCGGTTTTGCGAATAAGCTCCGATCGTCCCGCTTCCGAACAGGAAAAACAGTTTTCCACCGCGCGCGCGTGCATACACTGACGAAAGGAATCGACGTAGGCGAGATCGGAGTCTCGAGTCAAAATGACGATCGAAACGAGGGGCGAAGAGCACGATGAGAGAGGCGCGGGGGGGGGAGGAGGGCGACTTTACGATTACGTTCCTGGCCGCGAGAGCAAAGCTTGAACGCAACAATACCGGGTGTCTATAAATAGTCAAAGGAGTCCGCGAGTCACGCGAAGCGTGGCGCTGCGATCGCGCGAGAGCCAGCGGAATAGCCGCGGAAAGCGGCGCAGTTTCGTCGCGATTCCTCGCGAGGCTGGTCGTTCGTTTGTTCGTTCGTTCGTTCGTTCGTTCGTGCGTTCAGTTGTTCGTGCGTTCAGTTGTTTTCGCGATCTCGAGTCTCGCCCTCGTCGACGGTACGTTCGATATCCAATAATATCGATTCACGAGACAACAGTGGGTGAGAAGAAGTCAGTGCAAGGTGGTGCGAGGTGATTATGCGCAGTGAGTTCGCAGGATCGGAGACTCGTTCCTCGAACGTCTTGGATCGTGCGACTTCGTACGCAGGCGTACGCGTACGGATGACAGTTCGAAGGAGTGGTGCAACCCGTTGGACGCGCGTGGATTTAGTTCGTTTTCCAGATATCCGTCCAACGGCCTCGTCGTTCCATCGAAGGGAGCCGCTTCGTTTTATCCCCCGATACGAATTTCGGTTCTAGCGATAAAGGATTCGGGTTCGTACGAAAGGTAAATTTCCTCCGAACAACTCGACTTAGCCGCCATATTCCCGCGATTCTTGTCGCGCCACTTTGCTCGGGAATTCACGTCGTCGTTTCGTTCCCGAAGATACATGGAGGGAGGACCCTTTTGTTTTTTTTTGTCCCCTGGATCGTTGGTAAATCGACGATCTTCGAGTTCCGGTTTATCGTCGCTGGACACCTGTTGCGTTCGTACGATCAATACCGTGAGGCGAACTTCTAGATGTTAGTTCTTCGAGATTTACTCGATTTTCCCTTAGACTTCTTAGTTTCCTTCAAGATTTCCATGAGTTTCTCGAGGCTCCACCGATCTCTTCGATATTTATTAAACATACCGCAGACTTCCTCAATGACCGACGAGAAACCCACTTTCCGTCCACCCCGTCGGCAATCGTCGTATCGAGGAAAACGAGAATGAAAGTTAATCGATAGTCTTGGACGCCGCGTACCATCGATTTCCACGGAGAATCTCAGCAAAGAATTTTCATCCTGTTCCTTTCACCATCGAAGCTGTCCCACGATCCCCGTCCCTGTCGGGGCCCACGTGCACGGCTTAATCGCGTTGCTTACTTTACCACTACTATGCTTCATCCTTACGTATCGTTTCTCTCTCACTCTCTCTCTCTCTCTCTCTCTATCTCTCTTTCTCCATTCCTCTCTCACCCCGTTTCCCCGTTAAGACGCGCTATTTTGCATACCCGAAACTCGTCCCGAGCCCGCGCCGCCAACTATACGCGACTCCATCGACCAGAGAGGATATTCTTGGACAAGCGAAGGCGCCGGCGATGCGTCTAAAACGCAGGCGGAATTTCGCGCGCGAGCACCGCGAAGATCGTTTCGTCAACGTGTGAGATCGGTAGGTGCGAAACGGGGAAAGATATCGTCGCGACATTTCCCTCGAGTTAACCCTTTGACCCGCGCACCACCCAAGAATCAAACGCTTCCTATAGACGACACGCGGCGCGTGGTTAACGACGACGGAGCGCTTGTCCCGTTTACGTATTTATTAAATCTTGTACACCTCGCATCATATTTGTCACTCTCGCTCTACGGTCATTAATGCGATATTCATGCAACAACGTAAGTGCGCCTATCTGAAAATAACGAATTTCCGAAAATAAAAAATGGTTGGAAACCGAAGTTTATGCCGCGCACATATTCGTACAATCATTTTTTGGTATCGCTTGATTGTTATAACCGACGTTAAACCTGGAAAGGGGATATTTTTACACAACGTATTCGCGTGGCATTACGTTGCGAATAAATATTTATATTTTACGTTGAAGTGTATGAACTTAATTAAATAACCAAGTTATACGCAATTTTGTTTCTTCTTTTATTTGTACAGCTTCCCGTACAACTTTCGATTTACACGGTATTCGCAGGGACCGATCAATCGCGTAAATCGGGGAATAGGCGTATACAATATTCGTTGTTTTTCGTGGAATTTAGCGGCGAAGAAATTCGTCAAACGCGTATACGCGACCGTGGTCGATGCGAACGACGTTCGCTGGACGCCCATATGTATATGTCTTAACGCAAGGAGGTTTAATCGAGCGTTTTAAACTCGTTACGTTGAACGCGCGGTATCGGTCCAAATTTCCGCGTGTGCCTTTCCTTTTGCTCGCCACGTGAAAAACAGCGGAGGCGTGGCGTCGACGAATTTAGATTCTTGGCGCCTACTCAACGGGAGAAATAGATCTCGCGGGAGCGGATACTCGTTTCTGCGTGTTGCTCGAGTTCTCGGTAGCGTAGGTAGATTATCGGTAGGTAGAGCGGATAAATAAATAAAATGCTAGAGGAGAGCGGAGCAACACCGGGGAAAACAACGAACGAAAACGCCGTCGGTGGTAGCGTACGAGAAGAGCGGGAAAGATTCGGTTGACGAGGAACCGTTGTAATTTAGCGCGCAACTTGTTTCCATGAAAATTTTAACGCGTTCGGTCGGACGGAGAAGGCCCAACGGGCGACGGGACGTATGGAGAATAAATCGAGGATAATGCGGTGATCCCTCTGTTCCATTCTCCTTTTTAACACGTTGATCGCCCCGTCACCCACATTTGGTTGACATGCATGATACGTTAATAATCCCAGGATTAGTATTAATAACATTAGTATTCCGTGGCTATAGTATTGAAACTGACGTATTACGCAAAAGTGCCTTTATTCATTGTGAATTACAGTGTTTGATTTAAATTAGTTATATCGTCCCGTAAGAAACAATACCGGCCATCTAGCTTTGAAGAAATTTTACAGGAGAGACAAAAAACTGTTACAAAACTTATGTTTTAGTGATATATACATACATATGCGAAGATGAATTTCATGTATTTCAAAATTATTTCTTTAACCACCGGTATTTTGATCGAACTACAATAAAAAATAGTGAATGGCGATGTTACGAAGCCATAAAAACTAAGATGTCTATTTCGCAAAAAGTGACAGGTAGGCGGTATTATTTCTTACGGGACGATATGATAAATCAGCTCGGTTCGTTATGTTCAGTATCGGCCTGAGGGACCGCGGAATCGTTTACTGTATTTCAATTTCACTTAAACTAACTACGGGTGAACATGTGGTCTCGAAGTGCATTATGTCGCTTGTTCACCGGTGAGCAAGCTGTCTAGTTAAGTAGTTAAAGCGTCATCCACCGGTGGACAAGCGGGAAGAACGCGTTAAGTACACAAAGGAAAGACAAAACAAAATGAATATACTCAATAGAACAGTTAACTATTACTATTACATTGCAATGCACAATAATTTCAGTAAATTAGTGCTATAAAGAATTGAGTACCGATAATGCGGGTTATGAATTTGAATTGTATAGCCTTCACGTTATGTTGCATCGTCAGGAAATTGAGTGCTATAGCATTCACGCCTGTGAAAGTGTTAATCTGGGACGCGCGCATCTCTGGGGGACGGTGGGGAGTGAGAAAGCATTTCCAGGAGTGCGATAGAAGTTTTCAAATTCTCGATTAAAACTACCGTCTGGCTAAACATTCAAATTGTACGTATACATAAATATATGTATGTGTTTATTGAGTAAATTATCTTGCAATATATGTCATTTCCAAAAGACGAAACGCATTTTTTAAGGAGGTACGAGAACTTATTTTTAGGTTCAAGAGGGTGTTGATCACTAAAAAGGTTAAAAAGTACTGTTTTAGACCGTGGAGAGGTTTCGACCAATGCATATGCACGGGGGAAGTTCGGGTAGTGAAAGTACACAAAAAATCTATAAATAACGAATTTAAACCTGTATGTTCGCGCTCGTAATAAACTTTAGAGCTTCTTTGATCCGTTTGAGAAGAAGACAATCCCCAGAAGCGAATATTTTTGTTTTGCTCGCGATCATCACACGTCCGGTGCGTAACTGGTTTTTTCGGCTAGGAAATGCATTACACGCACGGTGTGCAATCAGTCTCCAATGGGTTAGCGAATATAATATCCACAAATTTTAGCTCCGAATTTTTGGCAATGGTATAAACAACGCGTAGCCCCGGACATTTGAACGAAGTACAGAAAACATGTATAAATAACAGATTTGAATATATATTTTCGCGCTTAAGATAAGTTTTGAAGCTTCTTTAACGATCATAAAAAAAGTACAGAACTTTCTACCGCTAGTTTAGACACCAAAGATACAAAAATATTAGCCTCTAATTTTTGCCAATGAATTAAATTGCAAGTAGCCATGACCGTACTCGTTAGAGATGACCAAAGTGTCCTTTGGTCTTTCAAACGTCGCGATAGTAATAAATATTCGACGATTGAATGTCAACGCGTGCTCCGCGAACCCAATCTTTGCATCTACGGCACTGAATCCAATCTTCCTCAAAAGATTCGCTAAACACGATAATTTTTATATCTCAAAGTTCAGCGGTCCCACGTCGATCTTCCTTCAGGGACGATTCACGCTTCTGGACAATAAAAGTCCTCCCTTAGGGAACATTCGCACTCTGAGTCACGCAACGGTCCGATCACGCTTTCATTGTGACCCGGTCAGATGCTATTAACCCTTTGACACCTATGGACGCATATATGCGCCCGCCGAAACTCATTGCCGGGAACTGTGGGCGCATATACGCATTTGTGAATTTCTGTCGAAATCAGGCGTACTCGGTGACTATTATCAGTACAGTGGTATGATTAACATTGTATAGTAGTATTAGTAGAAGTATAATAATATTGAGATAAATAATAAACACATTTTTAGCTGTGAAAATATTTTCAAGTTTTTTTTGATAGGGTCGAGCAAAAGCTTTTATCGCTAACGTCAGAGACAAAGAAGTATTAAGTGATCTAGAGTACATAAAGAAAATTAAAATATTCATGAGAGAAAACCAGAGAGAATCTTTATGTATACAGACAATTTCATTTCCATAAAATCATTTGTAAAGGAAAAGTTCATAGAATGAAGTCAGTTGTAAAAATTCCAAAAAGTTATTTATGAATTTTAACGTGCAAAATTTGATCAATTACGCGCGATACTCTTTACTTTTTTTTACGCAACAGCGCCTTCCAACGCGTTAAAATTTGTTTTTAAAATCGTTTTAAGCCGAAAACTGTATCTACGAATTTCTTCTTGGACTAAAATCATTCGTTGTTGACAGCGTTTGTCCAACTTAAAACAATCTTACGCACAAAGCATTACGTCGACCGTGTCACCCGCGTTTCAGTGCGCGCCCCGGCGCATTACGGCGGCGTCGCGTCACCGACGGCCAGCACCACGTCACGTTTAACGACGCATGTGCGAGCATCTATAATCTATCCGTTTTTCCACGTAAGGTGGGCGAGAATTATGGGGCAGCACGTGTCGCTTTTCACATCGAACTTTTCCGAGTCCCCTCTTCCTGGTCGGTCCATTGATTTTTCCCAAGTTCCGCCTACGCTCCGCTGTTATTCTCGCATTCGTCGATTCAACCTCTCGCGATTGCTCTTAATTACTCTGAATCGATCGAGTAACGCCGCGGCTCTACTCGTATTTAAACCGTAGCCTCGCAAATATTTCGAGACGAATACGATTGAGGTACGAAACGGATACTTGTACGCGTCGTTCAACCCCAGAAAGATAATCTACGTCCGCGAGAAGTAGGTAGCCGCTAAATATCTCTATCTCTTTTTGTTCACAACACGCAACGCGCTGTCTATAGGACAGCTGTGTCGCGACAGTAAGGGCCCTTAGTACTTTAGGTACAGCTATGGCGTGTGTCCGCGAAACGTGCGATTGTCTTTAACGCCACTCGGAACATGATTATCTTTCCAGGGTTAATGAATTAGCTGTTGCGACTCCTGTGAGTAGTGTGCACCTAAATTGTATTGCAAAGATAGAGCATTGCCGAGTATATTATATTTAGTAAACACATTTTAATAGTTCGTGGCGCCGATTGCTGAAGAAAAAAATGCAGAAATCACTTTCGTGCTGCTTCTTTAAAAACATCCCCGCAAAATATAAGAATATATTTTATTTTTCACTCAAATTTCAATTTAAACAGCAAATTGTGACTACTTTCCTTCATGGCGAGTATACTTGTCATAGCACAAAATCTCCTGCCACAAAAATCGCTAACTGGTTAACGGAAAGATGAATAAAAGTAATCTGATCCGTTTGTACCATCCTAGCACGAGTTGCCCGATGGGACGCGTCAAATACCGTACTTGCGTAAAATCCGCGGTCTAGCGATTACTCAACGGTTCAGCCCGATCGGGCGATCGAGAGTTTTCCTCGATCGATCTAGAATTCTTTCACGGTGCCTGCCGCCGAAACCTGTCCGACCTAGCGCTATCCGAGATCAATTCTATATTTATCTCCATCGTTTATGCACCGAGCGCTCCGAACGCCCCCCGTCGCGTCGACCCTCAAGACTCTCCTCGGGTTAACGTCATCGATTCGATCGAATTCCAGCACGATCGTCATCCGAATTCTTGGAATTTTTTTTTACTTCAACCGCGTGCCTCGGAAACGACGAGTCACGCTCGTGACGCGCGGATGAGCCAAATGTGGCAACTGGTCGGGGCACGTGAGGCGCGATAAAGAGCTTTTAAATTCGTATTCGCCGTTGGTACATTATCGAACTTTGCATTGTATTTACGAGGGGAAACGGTCCGCGTGGGTCCACGCGTTTTTCTTAACCCCTCATGCGCAACTTTCACATCGTGTAGCATTTTTAGAATCATTTATTTCGGGTAAATGAGTATTGGGCCGAATGCAGTGCAATGTTTTCTTCTCCGATATGTAGCTTTGAAAGTCACATTCGCATTACATTCGAGTACTTCTAACTTTTAAGACATAACTGTGTATCACACGCGTCTTCGTATTCGGGGTAACGCGGTAATGGCAGCGATAGTAGTCATAGTAGCAAAATTACACGCACCTTCCCGTTGTAAAGCATTTTCGTTAGACATTGTGCGTATAGCGGGGTTCCTCGGTAATAAAAAAAAAAAAAGTTGACGTTCCGTATGGGTGAATCTCGCGGTCGGCCATCGGAATTTGATTCGATTCATCTCGTTCGACGGATTCGATTTCGCTTTGTGTTTCTCGTACATTGAAACCGAACTCGCGGCGACGGATCTCCGCAACGTGGAAAGAGAGGAACCGCACTGACCGCGGCGATGCACACAAAGATTTACGATAAAGGCGAGGAAAACGAAACGAGGCTGACGTCACTGGAGTCATTCGCGCCACTTAGGCGAAGTCATGGGATCAATTTACGGCGCGAATGGTCAACTACCGCCTACCGAGCGTTTCATCCTTTAACCCGAAAAACCAGCGCCGTATTCGAAAACGTTACCTTCTTTTTTGCCGCCCCCCCCCCCCCCCGCGTTCTCCTTCGCACCAACGGAATTTGATTTCGCCCGTGGACCGTCGACAAAATTTTCCATCGATCGCGCGTCTAACGGTAAAGATGGAGAGAGAAAAAACAGAGACCGGTGGACACGGCGGCGTTTCTAATTGACAAACACGGGGGGCGGGGCAGCCTAAACGCGTTAGCCTAATCGCGATGCCTGGCGTTGCTCGTCATCTCCACGGGCACTGCATTCGTTACGCGGTCATTGGTCTTCTTCCTCTCGCGGTCGTTCTCTTATCGAGGATATCGAGCACTTAGGCGAGCTCTCCCACGCGTGTAAAGAGTCTCTCTCTTTCTCTCCCCCTCCTCCACTCTCTTCTAGGATTTATGAATTTCGACGATTTCTCTTCAAGAAAATTTCTCCGTTTCTCACTCCCTCGAAGGATTTCTCTCTCTTGGCGAATGTCTCTGTCATTTCTTGATCGTTTCTTTCTCTTCGGGAATACCCTTGCGCCCCCCTCTCTCTATCTTCAAAGATGCCTCGTCGACTATATCCGTTTCTTCGCGAATTTCTGTCCCTTCGACGATGCCGCTTCGAGAACATCGCTCTCCTCGAGGATATCCCTTATTTACGGTATCTCCCTCTTCGAATGTGTCTCCTCCTTTCTCCACGGGGATCTCCGACGATCTAAATACTCCGTCGCGGGGACTAGCGTTTCCGGTTAGCCGATGTCGATTGACCCTTGAATCGTTCCGCCGCCTCTTGGCACGCGATACCACGATTACCAACGAGGCAAGGACGTTTGACACTTGTCGGAGATTTAAATTTTACCAACGCGGGACAGTTGCCTCCTTCTCCCTTCCCTCTCTCGCTTTGGTCACTCGAGAAATACGAGATTCACGATTAACACTTTCGGTGCTGCGGGGAAATGATATATCCCAATCACAGTTTTAAAAAATCGACAGAATCTATGTGTTTTGAAAATAGACGAACGGATGACCCGATACTTGATACAATTTTTATTAATTGTACCGAACGACAATTCTGAAAAGTTTGATTGAAAACGGGGTATATGAAATCGGTGACCTCGTTCTGCGAGCATAAATTATTTATTTATATCATCCCAATGTTATGCAATCCCACAGCTACATCTAATTGTTAACACGTTGATTATTAAGACAATTTTAGACGTTTTGCTTCGGGAGGCTACGATAGAATTTGGATTATTCTACACGGTATATTGGAGAATTTAATTTTTGTTCAATATCATGTTTTAATGAAAATGTCCAATCGTTAATTAGTGCACATTTTCTCGCACGACATTCTCTGCTTATTTGCCTTGCTCGGAATTTCATAAGATAGTTCAAACAAAATAAATATTGTGGACTATAGAATTATTAGCGTCGGTCACGAGTGACTGACTGTGACAGCCAACGCGTTAACGCGTTACCGTTATTTAATAACCTGCAGCATCGAAAGGGTTAACAGAGAAACATTTTCATCGCCGATACTGAAAAATGTTGAAAAATGCTTGGTTTACACCGATTCTCTCATTCTTTCTCTAGATCTTCCATCGAGAGTAACTCTCTCCGCTTTCGAGAGTCAAGTGCGACGCGAATAACTAGCGTCGCGACGCTCCTATCGGGTGTGATAAAAGTGTTCTGGTGTTGCTAAACAAAAAAATGGTGATACGATAAAACAGTGGGATATTGGTGCTTCAGATTAGTATTGTCTGTGAAACCTAATTGGATACACCGATTTGGAAGTGGCATATGGCCCTGGACTATGATACTACTATTCTCAATATGCACCATACTAATCAGCTAGGTACGTATCAACGAATAAAACCATAAACGCGAGAAGATGAACTCGCACGAGAATTTAAAGGAGTAGTTTATCGGAGTGGATAGCTGAGAAAAAATAAATCTCGAGAATTTCTATCGTGATATCAGTTTATTTAATTTCACTGCGTTTTTTTATTTATAAGCGTATAGAGTTATATTTACGAATTTATAAACTATTTAAACTTAATACCTTTGTTCGACATGTGCATTATATACTATTTAAATGTTTATATACTATTTAAAATTCATGCTCCCAATAGACATGTGCGTATACAAACCGAGGTTTGACTATTTATAAATTATTCGATGTCAAGCTTTTGGACAATCTTGTTACGACAATGCTGACCTATGCAAAAACTGCTAATCTGCCGGTGATATCATGGGCAGAGTAGCGCTGAACCTACAAACACGCGTTCACGTGCCACGCCGCGACGCTCGGGTAACTCCCAAACCCGTGGTATCGCGTTAACGTTTTCATAATACACGGTTCGAGGGGGGTTAAATCACGTCGTCGCGATTAACCGCGTTCCGAGACCTACGCGATGCCATTGACGGGTTAAGTCTTTTCTCCCTCTGCACGTGAATTTCTTTTTTTACGATCCTCTCGCTCCTCTACGCGGAAGAGAGCGACGCGCGGGAGAGAAGGAAAAGAAGGACTAGCGAGAAAAGAGGCGTTATTCGCGAAGGAAAGGAGCAAAGAGCAAGAGAGAGGCACGCGTGTGCGTTCACGTTTTAGTAGGCACGTATATAAATGTCAGCCTATATATAGCAAGCGTTCGTCTAATCTTAGCAGTCGGCCACCGGCCAGGAACACGAACAAAAAGTCCCTTCAACTCTCCCTCTCTTTCTCCCCCCCCCCCCCCCCCCCCTCCCCTTTCTTTATTTCTCCCTCTCTCTCTCTCTCGTTCTCTCTTTGTTCTCCGTTGCTCCATGTAAACCGGCACGTCTTTACCTCGCGCGACCTATCTCATTTTCGAAGACACAGCCGTCAAGAGGGATATATACGGGGAGCAAAAAAACCTACCGGTGATCATTATTTTTAGGCGAGCATTATTTTTAAGCGCTGTTCTATGTCGGGAACAACGGGAGGTAAAGAAACTCCTTCGTCCCTCTTACGTTACGAAACGCACTATTCGCGAACGCGCCGTCGCGACGCGGGTACAGTTGCATCGGTGTTAGCCAGAAGCCCGTTCCGCTGTGGTGAAATAATCGTCATAGTATCTTTCATTCCTTCTTGAACCGACTGTCGTTGTTGAATCGAATTTACTTTTTCGTCTCTGAATTTACTGATTACGACTGGTTTGGTAGTTTTTAGTATTAATGGGAAGATAAAAAATAGAGTCACATCGGGTAACTGTGCTCGAAGCGAATTTTCGTTTACTTGTTAATTGTCGTGATCACGTGCACGCGTGAGTTAATCATTTGACAACCGGATGCCCACTTATTTTTTAAAATATTTATTTAAATCTATGAATGGCGAATAAACGCGACTTTCGTATACGGTTGTTCGTTTTCTCGCGTTGTAGGAAATCGTGCTGTATGAATGATTATTGCCTTTCAAAGTGTTATTTTTTATATTTTATCAAATGGGACGGTGTTTTAAAAATAAGTGGCATATATGAGATGTCGGTTAATAAAAACACATACCTACTAGTGTATGTAAACAATGTTGTTTATTTCATCAAATAAAATCAGGTTCTTACGATTTATGATTTAGCGCGCTTTACGTGGAGTCGCGTTATACGAAAACAGTAGCCGCGAAATGAGTAATTCGCGTTGTACGGGAGTCTACTGTTTATTATTATATATTATTATTGTCCGTTGCTAAACACACCAGGCTGTATATGTATACAGGGTGTCCCAAGCAACTGGGACAGGATGTACCTTCTAAACGGTTAGGAATAGAAGAAGATGCATATAAGTGAAAGTTAAATGGTATCAGACGGTGCATAATATGGAACTAATTTTGTGCGCTTTTGCGCAGCGGTGCATAAAAAAAATGCAACTGTACATCTTTTTTTTAATGGAACCCTATGTTTTTGGCTGCACCAATAGATGCAGTTTCTTGTGCTGTACAGAGAAGTACTAACATACTTATGCTCTAAACTTATTCGTTAGGAAATTATCGAAGCTAAAAGTTCTCGGAATTATTTCGGACTCTCGGCAAGTGTTCCGGAGTACTTACGTTACAATAAGTGTTCGAACGGTAATTCAGACAACTTTTAGCTTACATAACTTCCTAACGAATAAGTTTCGGGCATAAGAATGTTAGTACTTGTTTGTATATTACAAGAAACTGCATCGATTGGTGCAATAAAAAACATAGGTTTCCATTTTTTTAAATGTGCAGTTGCATTTTTCTGATGCACCGCTGCACAAAAGTACACAAAATTAGTTCCATGTTACGCACCGGCTGATATCATTTAACTTTCACTTTAATACGTCACCCTGTATTCGACTTTCGCAGTTAAAGGGTTAAACACCGTCACAATTATTGATCACCCGAAATCAGATTGCAGTTGGAAGACGATAACAAAAGAATGGACAAGACCGAGTTGCGTGTTTGTGAGTTTTCGATGGACGTCGGCTTTCGCGGTGAACCCCGTCCGCTTGACCTACACACCGACATTCGGTGGCTAATAATAGCGAACGTGGGTTATCGGTGCGCGAGAACCGCTCGCGCTCTCCTTTGAGAAATATGCTTCCTGGATAGTTTTCCCCATGGACAAGGAATTTCTCGAGAATGATAGTCGATAGTGGCAATTTGTTTTCCAATTAAGTTCGGTGTAAATCGACGCGGCAGCGGGTAATGGGAGCTTTGTTTGAACTTTCGCATTCATTCTTATTTATACCTGATCTCAGGCACGAGTGAAGTGTCTAGAAATAATATTTTATTTTATTAGCGGATAAATGAGGTTTATGTAGAATTATTGTAAATTCGGAAACGTTTTGTCTTTGTCGTGGGTAGAGTTCAATTCTGTCGGAATTGAGAATTCAAATGTTTTTTCTCGAGTTCTTCTACATGCTGATTACTTCTGCACGATTAGGCATTTAAATATCTCGTATCCACTTGTTCTGACTTTGAATAGAAATAAGTTTTGTAACTATCGACAATTCGAAAATATGCCTTCAAGTTCTCCTTCTTACCTTGAATAGATTTAATCAGAATTAGTTCTGTCAGTTTTATTACAAATCGGTCAATTTTTTGCCATCTTTGTTTTACTCCGGGTGGAGTTAAGGGCTGTCAGAATTATGAGTTCGACGATTTCCCATCGTGCTCTTCCTCTTTCTTGAGGTACAATTAACGAGATGTCGGACAGAATTGTTGAGCATTTTTCATCGTCATCGCGATCACGATCACGATCATCGTCTTCTTCTGTCGTTGGGTAGGATGGTTGAAACTCGGACACGTAACGCCACGATATTGAAATTCATCGTAATTAGCGACTAGGCGGGGATTAAGTGCGTACATCCGGAGAACACTTTGTGGGAGGTTGCTCGACTGGCGCAATTACCTTAATTAATGTGGGCCCTAATTGTCTTGGCTCGCAGCCGACGCACTTTACGTACTCGGCACGGCTTCGTTGCCGAGAACGGCGGGCTCCTTAGAATCTCGTGTAAGGAGCGAAACTAAAAGTCGTCGAAGGAACGAACCTCGAGATCGCCGGAGGAACGAAGCCCAAGATCGTCCAAGAAACGAAACTGAAGATCGTCGAAGAAACGAAGCTCAAGATCGTCGAGATTAACGAAACTCTAATCGCTCGGGGGAAGCTGTACGCTATCGACGTTCCTGAACGGAAATCGAAACAACCGACCAAGTTTATCGTCGACAGGAAGACAAAAAAAAAGCGTCGGATATTTTAACGAGGAAATCTATCAACGCGACGCCGACGGATACCGGGAGTCGACGCCAATGAGGACATTCGTAAAATTCTCCGTCGGGACGCTCCGTTACGCCTCGACTAAACTCAACTCCGTGCCAATTTTCAAGAAGGGAACCGTCTGTCCGCGTGACTCCCGTGCGAATAGATCCTCCGCGATCGAGAAACGTTCGTCTCGATCTTGATCCGAATCCCGCGGCATTGCGCGATCGCGGATCGTTCGAGGCCAATTTTCACTCGAGGACTTGCGGGCAGACCGCGTCGCGTTGCCAGAATGCAGGGAATCGTTTATCGTGTTCACGCCGGCGTGTACCACTGGCGGATCATGCTAGGGTATCACATCGTACGGCGTCCAGCACCGGTGGTTCGCGCTTGGATGTAGCTCGTTGGTAAAAATTGCCATATAGTTGGTAATAAGCAAAAACAGAAGAATTTTAAGTTACTGACATGAAGTAGAATTTATTTACACTTATAATAACATGTTATTGTGCCACAGTTGTAAAGAAACTGCATATAATTGTGATAAGGCGAATATTAAAATATTCTTACGTCACAAATATATTATACCTATATGCTTACTATACAGTTCTGACATAACACCTCATCACTGGTATTATAATTTGTTATTAACCGTAAAGTATATACATAACCGTGACATAATAGCATTTTATTATTCCCCTCATTATTTTTTATGCGAGGAAGCGAAAGCATTAACGAAAACATGTCGGGGATTTCAATGAATTGGCGAGTCAACATTGCCCATCAAATAGAAACATTGTCAATAAAATACGAGTAACGCGAAATCACCCTTCAAAGTGACGAATATCATATGTTCGCAAGTATCTCAAAAATCACAAGTACGAAAATTGATGAATGGAGCGTTTTATTGATTTCTCATGACCTGTAGCATAACACGGTTGAAAATTGTAATCTTCGTCCGTTACAAAACCCTCGTAAAAATGCTTTGCATCCAGAGTTTACGTCAATCCCTTCAAACCGTTTTAACGTGCATCATGAAAATGCCTAACTCGATATCTCATATTTCCCTCCACGAATCCTACAAATCTCATCAAAAATTGCCATCTTCGGATTTGAGAAGTTCCCGTCAGTCGAGTTTTCACTCGCATCGTCATGGTAGTTCTCGTGCCTTTCTTTTTGTTTTTTTTTTTTGAACCGCACACATCGACTGTAGGAAAACAGAACGGAGTGCTCGTCGGTGGACCGAAATAGAAATCGAAAAAGAATCGAGCAAATTTTTTTGCGCGGTCGCCGATCCGCTCTGTTACCCTCTTCGACGCTCGTTTATTATTTACGTAACGTTGCCCCTTCCGTACGTACCGGCTGAACAATTTCCAAGAATATCCGCGAATCGTACGAGGTTATCTGAATAATTCAATTCCCGCCAGCTAGGTATTTCTGTACGCTTCGGGTCTACGAGCTTATAACCCGCGTTTCGCGTAGACGCGTTCGAGACGATTCGCACTGGTTTCATCCTACGCGATTATCATATCCCATTTTGCGTTTCTCACATTTTGTTACTTTTTCTTTCTCTCCTTGACGAAATTCCCTGGGATGACGTCTTTCCCTGGTGTATTGAATATAAAAAAGGAAGAAGCGAATTCGATGTTTCCGATTCGTATGTATGAGGTACGTTCGCGAAGTAACTTCCGCTCGCTTTTTCATTTTACAGAAGACCGGCTGACCGCGGCGGGAAGTTTTTCTTTGGCGCCGATTTCAGATAGGCTTCTGAGATTTCGTTGGATATTTTTTTGTTGTATTTATTCGCTCTCGCGTATAGTTGATGTTCGTCAAATTCTTTAGGCTCGCTGTTTTTTTCTCTTTTTTTTAAACTTGTTGATTGTTGATTTTCCGCGTTATTTCGATTTTGCTATGAAAAAAACTAATCTGTTTACATTCTTGGGATTCAAGTTGGTTTTTTTCGGTTGACCTCGAAGCTTAATGTTATTCATTTACCGTCACCCGTACGCGACTATACTGTACTTGTAGTTATTGTAATAATTGCGATGCGAAGGTTAAGAAATGCTATAAATATACGGATACATTGGGCACTGTACAACAATATTTGAGCACTCGAAGAAATTCGAATTTTATTCGTTGTATTTGAACACAGCAGAAAATAAATAATCGGCTGCTGTACTATCCGAATAGTTCAATTCCCTCGTAGTGTGTTTAGCGGATTTTGTGATACTACTGAAAATTCTTAAGAATCGGTAAATTAAGAAAGAAACACTTATTTATGCCTTCTCCCCGTGACTGCAATGTTGCACCCAAACCTAAAGCAGATATCCCTAGAATTTTATTAAAAACAAAATATACAAATTGCAATGAGGCACCGGCAATCAGCTCGACATATCAATATCATGAATCAAATAAAAATTGCTTTGTTCTCGATAATAAAGCATAATTTTGATACGCCGCAACATATTATAACTACGGTACTGGTTACGACCATTTCTGACTCTCCTAAATAAAAAATTATGATGAAAAGTGGTACAAGCTAGACGTTTATTTGATAGTACAATTAAGAACCGTATTCCCCGTTACCGGATGAATTTAACAGCAATCGTTTCCGATACGAAATAATACAACACAGGATGTTTCCGGAGGATATATAAACCCTTTGTTTATTATTTTACACGAAGCAAGTATGCGTCGTAGCTTATTTTTTAAACAATAAATAAGACATATATATATTGACATTCTTGACGAGCTGGTATCTTTATAATTATCGATAGTCAACCTGTTTTTTTTTTAGTTTTAGATTACACTGGCAAAGTATATTTTCTCCCAGGGCATTGTGTATAATATAATGTTTATCCTTGACGCGTATTTCTAACCCCACCGTTATAAAAAGAATAATCGAATAAAAAGAAGAATGTTGGCGGTGCGAGCGCGGTTTTCGTTTTTTACAAAATGCTTAGCACTTGCATCGATTTAAGATTAAAAGGACATCCAACTGAGAGGAGGGGGGGAGGGTGGTTAATTTTTTCTAGGAGAAAATGTAATCTATTTTTCTTCTTATGCTTCTTCTGAAAGTTTAAAATATTTGGAGCGTCGCCCTCGACGACCGTTTTAAATATTCCTAAGAATAACGAAGTTGCAGGCTTTTGTCGGTCGCCATCGTGCAGAGTAGAACTGCAAGGATTGAAACATTAAACGGGTTTTTCTCAAAATGGCTTTTTCCGACCGCGTTGACACGATTCCTCGAAAACTACTCGTCCGATTGACTTGAAATTTTAACCACGCGCCGGGCACGTGTTTTCTCTATTACGGGAAACTCGGGCAAAGCTGTTCGAGCTATAGTTTTCATTTTTTTGTTGGAAATCGATGTTTTCTATTCAGTTTTTAATATTTTCGTTCTTGGAGCTCCCTCCTATAGCGGTTGATATAACGAGTAACACTTTCGATCCACCTTGGTCTCAAAGCTTTACAAGTGACAACCTACTACCATACGTAATTTTTTGTACCACTCCGTCGTCAACGCCGTGCGCTTAAGAATGTATATATGTATATATATATTCATATATTTAAAAGCATTTTGCAAATAACTATAATACATGTATACAAATATAGTAAGTAATCGCACTTCGCGGATAACTGATTAATTAAGAAAAATGACCCATTCGTATTCGATCAAGAATAGTATGTAATTATTCGGCGTTATTATCTGCTCGTCATATATCTATAAATTCCAAATTTAAATTCATAATAGTAACAAATATCTAAAACAAATTAATTGTAATAATAATCTATTTTTTAATTATGATTTAAACGAACTGATAACGCCAAAGGATTACATACTATTCTTCCTTGAATTAACACGATCGATTGCAAATTTCATTTGGTAATACTTGTAGCCGTTGCGAACTAGACTTCATCTCCCTTAACCAACGGGAAAAACTATCGGTAAAACTATTACGAAAAAAATCTTAAAGGAAACAAACCCAGTGATATAAGGGGGCCGTAACTGCGAGTAGGTGCGAATATGTACGGATACGAACGAGTGATGCACGATACCAAACCAAAGAGAGGAGAGGAGAGGAGAGGAGAGGAGAGGAGAGGAGAGGAGAGGAGAGGAGAGGAGAGGAGAGGAGAGGAGAGGAGAGAGAGAGAGAGAGAGAGAGAGAGAGAGAGAGAGAGAGAGAGAGAGAGAGAGAGAGAGAGAGAGAGAGAGAGAGAGAGAGAGAGAGAGAGGACGGCCCTCCGATTAACCTTGGACTTGACTCGGAGGAATGCAGCGTGCAGTGACCTCTGTTCGCTCGCTAACTCGGCTCTCGTCGATCCACTCTCTCCCTCTCCCTCTCTCTCTCTCTCTCTCTCTTTCACACACACCTCCGTCGGCGTCGTCGTCAGCGTCGGCGTCGACCCACTCGTTTCTTCCACCGGCTCCTTTCAACGCCAGATTTCGATCGACTCCGGGGGAAAAGAAAAAAAAAGAGTTGCCGATGGAACGTGCCGCTCGTTCGTTTGTTTACCAAGATCCGCCCGTTCAAATCGGCCGACGAGGACGACCGCCGATCCACGTTCGAAGATTTTTCCGAATTTCTCCCTAACGACTCTTCCGCTCTTCGCGAACCACGAGGAAAATCATGCTACCCGTCCATCCAGCTTCGCCTTTCCCCACTTCTGGCGCGTTTAAAAACCACGTGGATGCGAGTCGCGAGAAGAGCGGAGTGTCGGACGAACGGCAGCGATTATTATCGATATTTGTTCGCTCGTTACCGCGATAGAGTCATCGTTCTATAAATAGCGACCAGCCGTAAAGGTGCGTTCTTTCACGCGCACACCTGCGAGCGAAATACGCGTGTCTCGTCTGCTACCTCGTGACGCGCGACTCGCGTCAGCGAGCTCGTTACTTTGTTTGTTATTTAAAAAAGAAATAAATAAACTGAGATACCCGTACGCGTCAGGGGCTCGTCTTATAAACGCATTCGATTTGTTTCAGAAGACGTGGGCTACAGAAGCGTCGAGATCACGTCCGCGTTCACGCACTTGCCGCAAAAGGGTAAGATAAACGTGAGACTCCATCGACGAGTCGATCGTTTCCTTTAAAACTGTTTGCTTTTTTCCCGCGAGGCTGCCAATTTTCCCGGATTCGCGGATAAACAAAAAAAGGAGCTCTTGGTTGATTCCTACCATGATACGGCAGTGATTATTATTAATCTCACTGTTGCAAAATCGAAAACGTATCCGCACAAGTTTTACACACCGGAAAGTGAAAATCGATCTTCCTTTGGACGTAAAATTTATTTATTACACAAAAGATTTCACCGTTTTTCACAGATCCAAAGAAAGATTCCTGATTTCCCTGAAACTTACAGTTTTTTGTTTAACCAGTCTTCCGCGACTCGTCGCAATATTCTACGCATGAAAAAGATTTGTACAATTACGAACGTCTTATTATTTCTCTTTAAATAATTAGAATTATTTTCTAAATATATTTACAATGACCAACCGTCAAACCTCCGATAATTTACATGTGAAAGTTGCAATTTTAAGTATTACGAAGTTAGTTGGTATCGTCTATCTAAGAAAAATCGTTTTGCAAATGCGCAAATAAGGTAAAACCACTAAATATCGACACATCGTTATTAAACCACGAATAATAAACTTGCGACGAATAATTCAATATTTACTGTAACATTGCAATTGTTATAACAATTAATAATAACATAAGTATAGGTTTAAAAAATGACAAATTTTGTTATACGTCGGTATTACAAAGATAACATGACCCACGCGGGTATAACCAAACAAATTCATAGAATTTATTTTTAAGTTGTGAATAATAATGATCCAATTAAATCTGTTCTCTAAAAATATATTCCTAACAACAAACACAAACATAGGTGGGCGTAACCTTAAAATTAAAAATATATTCTACTCTTAATTTAGAGTTTCCGTCTGAGACGGTGATATTTAGTGGGTTTTACCTTAAAACTATTCAAACAAAAAACAATTAGCCCGTTAAATCGACGTTTTGCCGAACCACGGATCATTCGATCGCCTTCCGAGTAAGGTCAAAGCTCATTCCAATCGGAAACCCACGGATACCTCTCTCTGTACAGATGCAACTCTCCTCACCTCTTCTCTCGCCCCCCTTCCCTCCCTCACCTGTATACCTGGTGGGGCAAGTCAAAGAATTACCATCGCGACGTTCCAGTAGTCGGGAACTCGCGGTCGGACGATGCAAACGCGCTCGCGTAGTTCTCTCCAAAGTGTGATCTCGGGAATTGCTCTTTGGGCATCGTCGCGTCTTCCGTGATCTCTATAATTTTTTCGTATCCGCGTACGTAATCTCTTTCTGTCCATACGATGCGCCTCATTCCATTCGTCACGGTGGTACTCGTACCGTAACAGCGAACTACCTTGAGGGACGCCCAAAATTCAGCGGCGGAATTCTGAAATAATTTTTAAAAGGAATAACTTCGATCAGTACTGGGACCCAAGGATCTTCTTTATAACAATCGAACTTCGTTCTCATATTCGGTGCAGTAACGTGGAAAAGAAGCGATAAGCTCGACGGTGTGCCTACCGGTGTCTAAAAATACCCGCGTTATCTGACTACTCGCGACACCCCGCTGATAAAGATCTCGAGTATCTCCCTCTCCCGCTCTCTCTCTCTCTCTCTCTGTTCTCCTCCTCCGCCTCCTCCTCCACCACGCTCCCCCCCATCTCGCTGAAGTATAAAAAAAAAACACACAACCACTCGGATCACGATCGAAATACCATCCGTCTCCCGTCGAACATTAACGATCGACATGTTGGCGAGGGACGCCGGGGAGATTGTTTGCGGCCTCGCGGGGACGGTTCACCTCGTGGAACGTTATCCCCTGGTGCGCGTTAACGCTCGAACGATCGAGGAGCGAGCGGCGAAAATTGTCGCCGATACGCTCCCGCAGATGTGGTGTTACGTGTGCGTAGAAATGGCCAGGGACACCCCGGGTTCGCCGATGTCGAGGCCACGGGATTTGAGTAGCGGCGGGGGTGGCGGGGCCGCCGCCACCTTGACTTCCGGTGCCTATCACGCCACCAGCACCGATCCGGCGGGTCTTCACGGACACGCGCTCCAGCAGAAGATCCTCGAGGTAATGTATTCGATTCTTTTCTTTCGACTTTGTCCCCCGTTAACGGTTAGTCGGACCGGATATCGTTTTCGATTCGAGTAATCCGGGCATAAGTTTTGACGAGGTCTCTTTGTTTCTTGTGGCCCTCTCGATCGCGTGGCTAGGAATCGATCGATTTTTTTCTCTCGTTTCTTTTTTTTTTTAACCCCTTGCTCTATGATTTAACGCGTTCACGTATTTTGCCACCATCCTGATCGTTCACCTGAAGAAAATAGTCGACTGGGAAGGAGACCAGATGAATCTGAACGGGACTCTTTTGATACACGCGATATTTATAGAGAGGCGGGAAGTTATGAGGTTGGACATTTTCGTAGTACGCGGTAAAATAATTTCAAGACTCAGGATTACCAGATTACCCTGATTTCATTGACAATGTTTTCATTGACGTGTTGAAATCACCGACAACCATTTTCCCGATGTTGTTTTCGTCGACGCACCCATTTCCTCGTATAACTAATGAGGCGAATAATAAACCGTTATTACGTCAGTTATATTTCACAATTAGCAAAACATAATGAATCGGATAATAAAATGTTCTTATGACAGAGTTATACATTTACTTCACAAGTGTGACACAAATTTATTAATATTGTATTATTCGTCTCATTATTTTTTGCACGAGAAATATGAACGCGTCGTTACAAATAACGTTGGGGATGTCAACGTGTCGGTGAATCTGCAGCGTCGATGAAATGATGACAACCCGGCATTACCCTTTGAAGTGGAGGGTTAGAATCATATTCTCGCAAATACAGGGTGTTCCATAAATGGTGATAGTCCGTTAAAGATGCGATACGTGGCATAATTCCAAGCAGGTTTTTCATCATCGAAACGGTTGCGCTTTAGTTAACGGGATATTAAATAAAAACGGCGATCAACCGAATGAGAACGCGGCAGGCGCTAGCGCGGGGTACTGGTTATCGGGCAGACGAGTCTGAGTGCGCGTTAGTGGCTAACGCCCCCGTCTACAGCGTCACTCTCCGATTGGCTCTCGATTTTCATTAATATCTCGTTAACTATGAAGCTTCGGATATTTTCAATAAGAGAGAACCTCCTTAGATTTATTCCAGGTATCCCAATTTCAACTGACTACCACCATTTATGAAACACCCTATATATCGACCCAGGCTTCTTATAATATAGATCGGTTCATCTGCTTCCATAGCCCATGAGCCAAAATATTTGGTACATGTTATAAAATAGTAGTATAGTATTATCATAACAATATAACATATTAATATTTATGGTCAGTTTGTTATCAGTATAACAAAAATACTCCTTTTCTTAATCGCTTCGCTTTTCTATCAACGGAACGATATAAAATAAAACTAGATTCTACGTCGTCCACGTTCTCGAAATATTAGCAATCGGGAGTTGTTGTTAATATCATAACGCGCGACTCGTATACCATAGAAGACGATGTAACAGAAATTGCAAGGACATGCGAGTGAAACCGGCTGCATCGAATTCTCATTTCGTTTCTATTTGCAACAATTAAAAAAAATTACTGTGCCGAATTCCAAACTGTGGCCGTAATATGTAACAACTAAGATGCTGGCGCCACGCGTCAGGAATTTCTGTCCAGAAATTCCTTTCAATATTTTGTTTACACGCTACAGAAGTTTCGTCGGATCTGCAGTAGTTTATTTAACCTTCCGTTAGTCGCATGTTTCTGTGAGGTGTATAGTGAAACGTTTTTTTCTGCCACGCACCAGAGAGTGATAGGAGGGAGGCACCCTTGCGCTAGCTTCCTAACTTCCGTTTCCGCTTCGGAAAAACATTCTTTTTTAAATTGATGCACTGGTAAAACACTTGGAATTAGACAGAGAATTTGCAAAAGCACCTGTGAGGTGCATGCGACTATCGGTGTCTTTAAAATACCTGGGACGAACGGAACGTTAAATCAATACGATCGGTATCGCGTGGAAAACATCCGATTGAAGGAACTTCAACTTCCGAAACGGAATTTGCATTCGCGGTTTTTTTCCGTTACTTTCGAAAAACTCGGATGACGTAAACATGCGTATTTGTATTATCAATGTCGCGCTACACGGAATTCCCGAAACGATTATTCATCAGTGGGGTGTGTCTCGCTATAGTTAACGGGACATGAAAGACGAGCGGTGTACATACCAAAGGAGACGATAAAAAATTGGCGTGAAAACAAATATCTACCAAAGTATACGTACCAAGTAATTCTTTGAGAATGATGTTTCCGCTCATCATGATAGAATGTAAATAGCGTAACGCATAGGGAGTACGTTCACACGTATAATCGAGAGTACTCACAGGTTGGGTGCCGCGACGAGCCTCGATGAATTTCTCGATACGCGATGCATATCACGATGAAACATATTCGCAATAGTTAAATTGGACTGTAAAATGGAGTTTTATTGATTCAGTTTACCGGGGGGGCGACCGGTGACCCCAAAACTCTGAGATGCATTTCTTCGGTTTCGCGCGATTTACTTTTCTATTTCGTAAAACTCAGCGAATTATAACGAGTAACATATAAATAAGCTCAAAACCAAGGGAATGAAATACAAAAATGAAGCAAAATAGACTCGGCGGTTAACTGGTCAATCAAAATTATTATCCGTACGAATACCGAAATACTAACAGAGTCCGAGGCCGAGTACACGGAATCCGAGGAATCCGTCCTAGATAAGGGCCAAAGTTGTTCGGGGTTGTTTCCCCATCCGCTATTCGGTGGACTCGGATAAATTGGACAGACTTCTCCGTTGTAGGTGGATATCGGTTCGCCGCGTTCGTCTCTCCCCCCGACGTCGTCGGAGACGTCCTCGTCTTCGCTGTCGGTGACCCAGAAACGTAAAAATACTTGAGAAAATGTGTGTCGAGACGAAAATTAATCGTTCGAGCGTCGAGATCTTAGTTAACCAGGTTCCGCCAAACTCTTCGATATGATTGAATGATTTGAAAATGCGTCTTGATGGGTTGATTGAGATTTAACCGGTTGATCGCCACGTCAACCGTACGTGTGAGGCGCGCGTGACACATTAATAACATTAATATTAATGTCAACGAAATTAATATTCCGTAACTATATAACGGTAAATCACGTGTCACCCACATGTGGGTGACGTGGCGATCAATGTATTAATATTGTTTAGTTTACCTTATTGAGATATTAATTAAAAAGTTGAAATTGGTGAGTACGTACATTTTCGGGATATAATCATGTTAAGGATTCCGAATCTTGTTTATAACTCGTAATTCTTGACACGAAGATTTGAATTTTTATAAATACTATCCTAATCGCGAATGAGTCTAATACACTGGGTCTTAAATAATCATGCTCCGAATATAAATAAAAATTGAAGAATAAACGCGTTTATAGACCCGAATGGTAATAAAAATAGAATCATTTTACAACAACGCTAAACCTTCTATGTTTGGATTATCCTCCGGTTAAATCTGTCTATCCGCTCGCGAGAAGTATCGAAATAAAAATATTTTTCGCTCCCTTCAACTTCGACCCGCTGAATTCCGAAAATTGTGTAACGCAACGCCGTTAATGTCGGGTGAAACGCGATCTCGCACTTTGGCACTGAAACGAGTTAATCATTTGTCGCCCGGGACGGGGACAGTACCTACCCGATATTGTGCTCGACGAAACCGCCCATGATTTTCCGAAAACACCACAGACTTCCGTCAGCCAAGAAATCTTTCTTTCGCAAGAGCAGTACGCAGGCGCCGAAGGTCATCGCGACTAACGTGCCTCTAACCGCGTATTCCTTCCACCCTGAAGACTGACTCTCGCGAAGGATCGCCAGGTCATAGATTGCAGCTTTTGTGCTCCCGCTGAAATTCATGTGTCCTCCGCGTCGACGTAATTATTTCAAATTCATTTGACTTCCCCGGATTCCCACGGGGCCACTCTTTTAGCCTTACTTTTCTGGTTCCTTTGAACGCGAATTCCGCGGACCTTCCCGACGAGATTAATTTAAGTAAACTCTGCCTTCCTACGTTTCGCGCAGTCAATTTGGCGATCGACGTTTTAAAATCACCGAAAGATGTCTTTTAGGCTAGTCGAGAAATCGAAACTTTCGTTTGTCGATCGCCGGCCGAACGATCGTCGGTTTTCTTTCCCGGGAAATCTGTCCGTCGAATTACCGATCAAAACTGCCAACGTAAACGCGGAAAAGACGAAGGTGGGTCGGAGCGTTAGCCTTGAGGTGTCTGGATGTGTTTCCAGCTACAGCAGCATCATCAGCTTCAGCAGCAGATTCTGCGGCAACAGTATCAAGCGCAGGAACGACAGCTGGCCGAGCTGCACGAGCAACAGATGCATCAGCTCAAGGTAACGTTTTATCACCGATTATGAATTATTCAACACAGAATTTATCATTGTTATTTACGTTATCGAATGATTATTAATCGAACGAAATCGCGATCGATCGTACGGTCTTTTTATTTATTTGTTGCGCTAGGATCTCGTTACGGTTGGGCGATGCAGCGTGGTTGAATTAAATTCCCGATTTACACGGTTGCGACATATCGCGATCGATTATTATATAAATATATTGTATCGTTTGGCCGTTTTTAGAGCACATGGTGAATACGCGATTGCACTTTATTATGGTATTTTTAATATTATTTATTACACATCGTATAAAGATATTTTTGTTTAACAATCGTTATTCGTCACTTGAGACTGAATTAGAGACTTTTATGGTAGAATTAACGTTTGATAAGATTGAAGTATAGTCAATTCGATCACAGCGTTGGCTGTCAATTTCGCTGTTAACGTTTGCCAACATTAGGCTTAGCGTAATAGGTTCGTTAGTCGAGAATAATAAAAGTAATGATTATCTGTTTTTTTTTGTCGAATTTGTCCAATACTTAAAATAATAAACAATTAAACACAATCTTCCTTGTCCTTACGATGGTACTTTATTCAAGTTTAGATACTACAGAAATTTAAAAAAGTAGCAGAGAATTATGAGTTTTATTGATGATAATATTTGATAAACGCTTAATCTGTTTTTTTTTCTATAACGACCAACCGATTAATGTCTTTTATGATAATAACGGTACAAAAACGCGTTAAATGATCACAAAACATTAATTTACATTAATTACATGTTAAATACTAGGTGTATTTAATTTTGTATTGGTTCATTATTATCCAAAAAAAACAGAACATCCGACGGTTACTAAATATTAACATCTTAGGAACTAGGGGAATCGGTGTTTAATTCTTTCGCAGTTACCCCCTCTAATTTACCATTTAGACCGAATTCGAGTATCGTCTAAACTCGCAACGGCAGCTTCGCCAAGACACCCGTACTTTTCCAGAATCAGTGTAACCAAGATCATCGGGACAGCGTGATCCCCGAAAGCAGAGAAAAAACTCTGCATCCACGAGCGTTATTCCGTCGCGGCTCCATTCGCGCGGACCCCGGAGTTGAAAGTCCAACGGAATATTCCTCTGGTTGTGGTGATCGGCGGTGCGACCGGCGTGCGTCACGAAGACGATAATAACAATATAACGGTTGATCGTAAAAATAAACGAGCGGTCGGACGAGCCTCCGGCAATCGAGACGCGAAGCCACTCTAAATTACTTACTTTGATTTTCCACGTTTAACACGCGTATCCGTTCGTCCGACGATCGACATCGATCGATCCGTCCCGCCGATCGTCAACGGGGAAACCCTTTAAAGACGTCGCGCGCGTTTCCCTCGGTCAGGCCTGATTCTCAGGCGTACAAATTGTTCCTCCCCCGCGAGCGTAAACAATGGTAACGCGGTTTTAATATGATCGTGTCCTTGTGTCGCAGCTCTGGGAGCAACAGAAGCAGTTGGAGGAACAGAGGAGGGAGAAAGAGAGGCTGGAGGCGCTGAGGAAGAAGGATAAGCACGATCACAGCGCGATCGCCTCGACGGAGGTCAAGCAACGGCTTCAGGTACTAGGACGCCGGTAGTCGTCGATTTTTTATTTTCGATTACATGGATGAAGGGGAAGGGTAGGGGGGGGGGGTTACGACACCCGATATCAGTGGCGCGTTTATAATACATTCTGTTCGATTCCTCGTTAATTGAATGACGATCATGATTTCAGAGCTTCCTCGTGAACAAGAAGCAAAGGGAGGCCGCGGCAGCGGCGAATGGCGCGGTACCGGGTACACCCGGATATAGGAGCTGGTGAGAAAAATCATTTATCCCCGCGATGGACGGAGTTACGCTTCTATTTATCTCGAGTACATCCTCCGCGAGGTCCTTCGAAAGTATCTTCTATGACTAGGTGTTCCGTTCGTGGAGACACGTTCTTCATCTCTGACGGGAGCATCACGTTGAGAATAAAGAATAATTTCATAAATAAATAATAAATAAGTCAATTAACGAATAAAGAGAGAATTTTACGCTTCAACGCGGAGGTTGTACTCGCGTGGCGAACGCGAGTCGCAAAAGAAAGACCTCTGAATTTGGACGCGCAAGTGTCCGAGCAGAGAAACGAAACGAAACGAAACGAAACGAACCCACGAATCTGTTTGGCCAGGTTGCAACCGCAGTCGGAGTCTACGGGTACCACAAACGCCTCGCATCCCTACCGGATGCCGCAGATGCTGCAGGAGAAATTCGCCGACGATTTTCCACTACGAAAGACAGGTATCTATTCCCATGGTGTCGAGTGATGCGCTTACTTCGTGAAAGGTAGTCTCTATGTGTGCCAGTAGAATGCCTACTAAAGCATGGTTTTTGCGATCCAATTTTGCTCGTCGAAATACTTCCACACTGTCCCCGTGAACAGCTTCTCGGCGTCTACCCTTTATCGAGAGTGTACATGCGCGGACTTTCTCTCAGGTTCGACGACGTCCCTCGAAATTGGCGAGACGTAGGCCTCTCTTCGTGGTAGAACGATGCCACTGCGACGCGATTTACGAAAAAATTGCTTTATCGTCGATAACAAAATTTCACCGCCTTATTTTCAATCGCGGATTTTTCAGTAGAATGTGTTAAATGGTCGTAACTCGGCGGTACCTAATCGGGAATGCCTAAAAGCGTCAATCGCCACGCGACAAAGTCGCAGACGATTCAAAATCGTACGCTCGCGAGTGGAAATTAACCCAGCCGCAACAAACGATTTTCTGTTGAAAATTGTAGAATTGGGATTAGGTTTGGCGAATTTCGTGTTATCTGAAAAGTTGTTTGACGCTTAACTGGTAACTTGAGTTGAACGTTGACTCCACGTTGTGTAACTTCTTTGAAAAATCATGAACAGTGTGGGCGATATCTCTTATCAGCGTAGTCTTCTACATTGTCACTGTCATTGTCAGTACAATACCGATATACTTCCTTAGAGTACGTGGTCGACTGTCATCGTCGGAACTAAACCTGTCCGAATCTTTTCAACTAATCGCAAACTAGTTGTAACCGGCTGTGTCGTAACATGATCGCGTCGTAGTCGAATCGTTCCAGCGCGAAAAGGGCCGTGGAGAGAACGAAGAGAAGCGCGTAGATGGCTCCTCGTCGTCCTCGCGTTCCCCTATAATCGTAGTCCGTATTCCCGAGTGCACGAGGAATAAGAAAAGCGAGAGACGAACGAACGAATGAGAGAATGCGTGTCGATACCATCGCGCTCAACGTTTTCACCCCTCGGCTTTCTCGAACCCCGCCACTTTTCCCCTCTCGCAATCTTGCCTTCGCCCACCCTCGTGTATGACGACGACCGACTAACCCTGGCTAAAAATTGGCCAGCCTCGGAGCCGAACCTGCTGAAGGTGCGACTAAAGCAACGGGTGGAGAGGAACATGGCAGCTTCAAGAAATTCACCCCTGATGGCGCGCCGGAAGGACCGTCTGCTGTCGCACTTCAAGCGGAAGTCATTGCTAGCAAGTACGTCCTTCGGTTAAGCTTAAGAGACACCTCTCCAACGGATTATAGCGATACCCCTTGCGTGAGCATTCACCGAGCGTTTCGTTGCACCCGTGTTCGATTAATCGATTGTTGAGTTGTCTTTGCCAGTGTCCAGTAACAGCATGAAAACGATCATTTCCGATTATTAATTAACACGCCCTCGAGAGCGTCGAGCGTCGCGTCGCGACGCTTTTTACCGCGCGCCCCTGGCAGAGTTAAGCGTCACGGGAGAGATATCCGAGTCCTCGCCGCGGTGTCCGGGGAGAGTATTCGAGGCGGAAGATCCCTAGGTTGCCGGCTCGAATCCGCTCCCCGGTTCGCGCTGTTGTCAGGCGGGCGTTCTATTCCGACCGGTGCGCTGATTGTTCCTTTTCCAGATTCTAGCAGTAATCCGGAGTCTGGGCCTAATTCGCCGCCAACGGTTAATAATTCGCAACCGAGTCCTACCGCGGGAAGCAATACCGCGATCCAAGAGGTAATTTGCTTCCCCTTTTATACGTTTAATCGCACCCGAGGTTGAATATTGGCAGGAACGTTACCTACCGAATGATCTTTCTTTTTCAGGAGGCTGAGAGCACCGCGTACGGTGGAGCCCTCACGAGCAGTAGCCAGCAAGGAAGTCTTTCGGATCTCTCCCTGTTCAGTTCACCGTCCATGCCGAATATCTCGCTGGGTAGACCGCACGTACCTTCGAGCTCTAGCACGGTGAGTTTCACGTCTCTCATCCCCGAGAGCCATGTATGAGAGCTGGTGCTTTCATTCGCAGAGCGGAACGAAGCTGGCGACAGTCTCGGAGGCGGAGGTTCGTGCCGCGTTCACCGCCCGCCTGGGTATGCCTCTCACTGGACAAATGTTACCGGGCACTTTACCATTCTACCCTTCCTTGACGGTGATCGAGGGCGAGCCACCGGCGACGACCTACATGCACAAGCAGATGCAGAACCTCGAGCATGCGTCGGTAGGCAACAGGCAGCATCCGGTGTATCACACCGCGCCTATTACGGATACGCAAGTAGCGCACGCGAGACTGCAAAAGGCTGGTCACCGGCCTTTAGGTAGTATGTTCTCTCTTTCTTGCTAGCAGCTGCTTTACGCGCGTGATCAGAGTTCGCGCTCGAACGATCAGACCCCACTGAGAAGGAGGTACTCGGGGAAATGGGAGGAAACGAATTTCGTTCTTCGGAACGTAACGGAATGACGTTCGTCTCGAACGGATACTGTCGAGTGGTTGAAAGAGGGGATAGAAAGAAAGATCGTTTCGCGCGCGGACGCGTCACGCCCGTTTCGTTCTTGATACAAATCAACGAACGGGCCTTCCTGCTCACGGCGATCTCCTTTCTCTCTCCCGTAGGTAGAACTCAATCCGCTCCGTTGCCGCTGGGCCATCCGATGCTGCAGGGCGGCATGATCGCTCCGCAGAGTCACTACGAGGAGTACCTCGCGGAGAAGCAACTGCACGATCAACAGCAAGCGCACAACTACCTGAAACAGCAGATCCGCCAAACCGTCCTGACGCGAGTCGGCTCGCGGGGACAGGCCAATCAATTGGACGAGGCCCCCGAGACCGAGGAATCCGAGGTGATAGATCTCACGGGCGGTAAAAAGGATCTCCCGGAAGAAAGTGAGATCTCGAAGCAGCAGCGCGACCGCGAGCAATTCCTTCAACAACAGAGGGACCTCATGATGAGGCATACTCTACAGGCGAACGAGTCAACGGCCTACGCCGGAAGTAGAAGTTCCCAGTCCGCGGCTAGACCATTGTCCAGGGCTCTGTCAAGTCCGTTGGTTCACTTGGGTAAGTGGATCACGCACGAAAAGGGGGTTCAGGTAGAAGAAAATGTTTTTTTTCCATCTCAATGTACTTGCATCGATCGCTAACTAGCCTTTTCGTTTGGCCAGGTCCTCAGGCTGCCGGTGGAGGCGATCTATTTGCCCGTGGTTCTCCGCATCGGCCCACTACCGGTCTGGCCTACGATCCACTGATGCTCAAACATGCCTGCGTCTGCGGTGAAACGGTCAGGGGACATCCCGAACACGGAGGTCGTTTGCAAAGCGTGTGGGCAAGGTTATCCGAAACGGGGCTGCTGCAGAGATGCGATCGGGTGCGTTCACGCAAAGCCACCCTGGAAGAGATTCAGACGTGCCACAGCGAGGCGCACGCTCTTCTCTTCGGTGAGTCACCCCGCACGACGTATTTCGCGAATAGTCCGCGATAGCCCGCAATAATTCGCGGTAGCACGCGGTAGCCGGCATTCAATCGGTGCGTGTCATTCGCGCAGGAACGAATCCGCTAAATCGGCAGAAGCTAGACATGTCGAAGCTCTCTCAGCTACCCATCAAAAGTTTCGTACGGCTGCCCTGCGGCGGAGTAGGCGTCGATTCCGACACGACGTGGAACGAACTCAATACCGCACCCGCGGCGAGAATGGCCGTCGGCTGCGTCGTCGATCTTGCTTTTAAAACCGCTATGGGCGACATTAAGAATGGCTTCGCGGTGGTTCGGCCTCCGGGACATCACGCCGAGACCAACCAGGCCATGGGGTTCTGTTTCTTCAACTCGGTCGCTATTGCGGCGAGGTTGCTCCAACAAAAGCTCGACGTTGGGAAAATCTTGATTCTAGATTGGGTAAGAACACGTGGCCTACTCCCGAAAGGAACGGTGGGAGGATAATACATACAATGAGAGTGAAAAAGAAACAAGAACACGATGGTCTTTCTTTTGCTTTTAGGATGTTCATCACGGAAACGGAACGCAACAGATGTTCTACGACGACCCGAGGGTGTTGTATCTCTCGATACATCGACACGACGAGGGTAACTTCTTTCCAGGAACGGGTGGCCCAACGGAGTGCGGTGCTGGCGAGGGTCTGGGGTACAACGTGAACGTAGCCTGGTCAGGGGGCTTGAACCCGCCTATGGGGGACGCTGAATATCTCGCTGCGTTTCGAACGATAGTGATGCCGATCGCGAAGACCTTCGATCCAGATATCGTTATTGTTTCCGCCGGTTTCGACGCTGCGATAGGTCATCCGGCGCCTCTCGGCGGATACAAAGTCAGCCCCGCGTGCTTCGGCAAAATGACGCAGCAATTGCTCACTCTGGCGGACGGTAAGGTGGTCCTCGCTCTCGAAGGAGGGTACGATCTAGCAGCCATCTGCGACTCCGCGCAAGAATGTGTCCGTGCTCTCCTCGGGGATGAACCCAGCCAGCTTCGAGAGGAAGAGCTGACTAGGATACCCTGTCAGAACGCGATTGACACCTTGCAAAAGACTATCGCTGTTCAGGTACAAAATAAAAACCCTTCTACCATTTCGTTTTCGTCGTTTGCTAGATCGGTCTTGTGCTAAACGAAATTCGACTTCCTCGTTCCCGTTTCTCCTGCTCCATTCTATTCCGGGATACTACCATCATCTCGCTCTCTCTCTCTCTCTCTCTCACTTTCTCTGTCTTTTATTATGACTTTCTACCCCTCGCTCTCCCTTTCTCTCGATACAGATGTCGCACTGGCCTTGCGTGAAGCTGAATGCTCACACGGTACCCATGAGCGCGATAGAGGCCAGCCAAAAGGAACGTGATGAAACTGAGACGGTCTCAGCGATGGCCTCTCTGTCGATGCAGCAGCCTACCAATTTGACGTAAGTTCACTAACAGCGTTTTCTATAATCGAATAATAGCGGATTCGACGTTTCTAAAACTTGTCGTCCCGTTTGCTTTTGATTCGTTTTCAGGACCACCCCAGAACATTCCCGAGAAGTCTCCGAGGAACCCATGGAACAAGACGACGCCAAGTGAAACGGCCGAAGTCTCTTCCGCTAGGCGTAGCTGCCCTCGGAAACTTTAACGAAACACTTTTCTCTTGACGTGCCACGGAAGAGAATTTTTCGATACGGGAACGTGCCTGCTGTCACGGGTGCACGAGATATGCGACGACGTCTCTCCAGACGGAGGGGTCACCGATCTCCCGCATGTCGATGGAGGGTCGCTGCGCAACCCTTGTTCGCAAATAACAGGCGGAAATGTTTGTTTAAAATTGTCTCGCGAATATCGCGTTGTTTATCGTGACGCATCTACCCGATGCGCGCTAGGTTATACGAATTTGTCGTTTCACGAAGCTTGAAAAGGGATTCTTCTGCGATCGCGCGGATCGTATTTTCGCGAGGAGGACGAAGGAATCGCAGAACGCTCTCTCAATGATGAAGTTGAAAGCACATTTTACGCGAGATCTCTCATCCACGAAGAACGAAGAGGAAGAAAACAGTCTCGCAAATCGTTGCTTCAGTTGTGTGGTGCGACACACCACTACTTTACGCAAAGAAAAAACTAGTCGCTCCTTGTCGGTCCGTGGAATCGCTTGTGCCGCTTGCGCAATTCGCACGGTTTATAGAGATTTTTGTTTCCAACGAGGAAAAATTTGTTTTTCCGAAGGTACTTCACATGACCCGAATTAGATAAGAATTTCTCACATGGTTATACGCTTTGGACGAGAATCGCGTTTAGCGAGAAAAATGGAAAATGTGGCGCTACCGTTCTTCAGGACGCGCGCGATTTTTAATGCAGCGCAACAGCACGCAATCGAACCGGGGGGAAGGTACCATCGGGCAAGCGTATTTAAAAGACAGTAGCGTTAGGTGTTTTTTCTATTTTTTCTGTCTCTTGCCCTGAACGTCGTCGTGGGCCTGAGCGCGCCGTGCTGGTCACTGGCGCTTTCTTTGCCCCCTTCACATTTTGTTCTCCTCTCCCAGTTAGCCCGATGTGACGCTCATTTCGCCTTCAGCATCACGATACTTTCCCAAGTGGTTTCTCTACGTCGATCCAACGAAGAAGCCACAAAGATAGGACGGATTTCGACGGCTCATTGGGGGTAGTCGAAAGGCAATGAGCGCATAACAAGCGTCTCGCGTACTTTAAGTGTTTACGTCGTAACAACGCGAGCCGTTTACTCGCGATGGCCATATCGGGGAATTACGGGAATATATTGTATAAACGTTCCTCTCCGAGAATGCTTTAGCGACATTTGGTTCTTTTGCTGCGATCAAAGGCTGGTGTGATTTTTGTGATATTTTGTAAAAAAAAAAAAAAACAAATTTAAGCGAACTACAATTAATTAGGGGATATAACGTCGAAGGAGTGCGCGGGAAAGAAGAGACAAATATAATTCAGATACAAGCATTTATTTTTGTCATGCATTTTACGAAACAGAAAAGATGGATATAAGATATATGGATATTGACAAAGGATTTACGAGTATTCATATATTATAAAGTGGCACGTACGAGTGCGTACGTGCGCACAAAGAGTTTGACATACAAATAAAGAAATCTATATATTATATACGATATATATATATATATATATATATATATATATATATATATATATATATGTATATATGAGTATATATGTACACATATATATTAAATGCAAGTATATCTATATCGTACGTCTATGTATCCGCAAGAATCTCAAGTGTTCGTTAAGTGTCGTCCCGATAAGCTTCCCGAAGCAGATGGGAACGTCGAGAAGCGTTAAAGGACGTAAATCGATTCGATCAGTGCCGCAAGGACGGAACGAGGCTAGCAGCGTGTCCTAAGGACAATTCAACTTGGCGAAACTTCCGACGACTCGAAGAAGCGCGTCCGTGTTCATTTGCCGTCTCTCGTCAGCCAGAGTCATCTACCGAGATTGTCCTTTTAGCTCGTACCCGTACCGACGCATCTTCGCCTCGAATGCTTTTTAAACTGAGCCTATTTAACGATTTCTCTTTATTTAAGGGCGAGTCGGATGCTCTGCTGGAATCCATTCGTCGCGATTGCCTTCGTCGTTCAATCATAATCAGGCGACGATGCGCGGGATTTACTCGGTATTCGAATTTTGTTTCCTAGTTGAAACTGGGATTGCGAAGCAGAGTCGTCGTATTCTCGGCGCGGGCCTACAGATTCGCCCCACTCCCATCCTTCCCGTGACCTCTTACTTCCTCTTCTTTTCTGTCCCTCAGCTCATCAGTCCCCTTTTCTCTTCGACGCGATTAGACGCCGCTCTCGTTCGTGGATCGATTTAACGTTGTTGGTACACTTTTGGTAAGAGTTTTGAGTCCGATTCAGGAAAGAAACTTACAACATTCCGGTATCGTTCATAGGGAATCGATACATAATTAGATGTGTTAATCGTTGACGCCGTTATTGGAGGCCGAATCGCATCTGACGCGCGCCCGAGATAAAAGCGCCACGGTTACATACTACGTTATTACGCGTGCACGGATATGTCTATATTGCGTAAGCTTAAATGTAATAGTCATACATTTTTTATGTATATAAATGTACCTCGTAAAGTAATTTTAAATAAAAAGTATATTCATTGTGTTACGCATACATGACCGGCGTATGGATCCAAGGGTTTTCTGGCGAGGGAGGAAGGGCGAAAGAAGCAACTCTACAACAAAAGATATTTTCGGTCTGAAATAGTTTAATCGTCTCTTTGTACAGAAATCAATAAAAATGAACGCAAACTCATTGCAAATCACCATCATATATTAGCATTTGACGCGTAGTGCTAAATTTACTACGATATACGCTCGATATCTTCTAAATTGATTTTTTTTCTTAATATAGATTTATGCGGTTACTATTAACGCTGTGAATGTCAGTATTTCGTCTTCATCCATGTCACGGGTCGTACGAGAACGATTTTTTAGTGTTTCATCTCTTTTTTTTTTTCTTTTCTTAACTCGTATTTTAGCGCGTTATACTTTTCGTTGACCCAGGTGGGCCGTGTCGTCGGTAAATCAATATCTAACTTTATTCGATTAATGCGCCGTAATTATTCCTTTGTCCTATATGTATAGATATATATATATATGTGTGTGTGTGTATATATATATATTTATATGCTTTCGTAATATACCACAAGTCGTTATCAATATAGTACACTATTGATTATGTTTACAGCGTAAACTTACAAACGTATGGAATATACTTTGAATATATGTACAGAAGAATGGTAAAAAGAAAAGGTTTTAAAAAAATTTGTCAGTGCTTTCTGCACGGAAAGATCGTAATATCTTTTTTTGCGATACCAGTATCACTGTTCGGATATTGGAATCAGAGATCGTAGAACCGCCGCCGAGAGACGAGTCCTCGGGCAGAGTATAGATACACATATATACGCCTGTCCTTTGTACACATAATCTTCGATAATTATCTATTTTTTTTTGTTCACCAACGTCCCGTCTTCCCGCGTGCTGAAAGACACGCGAGCCTTTGCAGACTTTGAAACGGAATTGTCGCTCGAACGCTGCCACGGAGTTAAATAGCGCTGGGACCGCTCTTGTCCCCTCCGTTCGCCTTCTCAGCCTTTAAAGAATCTCTCGCGAGCCTCGAAATCTGTCGAACTTCATCGAGTTCGCCGTTAGGATCCCCGCATACGCCAAGTCTCCCGTTAAAAAAATATTCCACAATGGTACTTGTTAATCTAGCCATCGTTGCTACTCGATCATCTTTTTCTTTTCAATTGTACGAATCTCTGCGTACGAAAACTGTGTACTGTTTCACATGGATTGACTGTTTGTAAAATTATATAAAAATAAGTTGCGTTAGAATCCTGCCGCACTTCTCGTATCGATCTATCCTAGCTTGGTAGTTCGATTCTTAACATCTACGCGACTCGTCGAAACGGGCTCTCTTAAGTATCATATATTTCTAGCGTCTACCCGTGATCGAATCTGAGGAAAGCGTCTGCGCCTCTCGTGGGATTAAGCACGCGGTATATACGGACATGCTTTTCAAACGGACTGCACGCCGCGATTTTCGATATTCACGGCGCTAAACATTCTCGATATACCGCACCACCCTCTATCTCTCGCTTCGGTACGCCGCGCTCGAGCGAACAATTAAACTTTCGTATCTCTACGTCCACAAAGTTTGTGCCCCTACGAAATGATTTCTCTCTATCGTAAAAGCCCACCGATCGAGCGAGGACAGACTCCAAGAAAAACTCGATATCACCCGGCCACGAGGTTCGCCGAGTAACGTTTTAACGTACCTTCGAACTACAACCCGGTTCTAACAACTACTTTGGCGATCCTAATACTCGTTGGCGAAAACGGCGACGAAGCGCAGCGATTTCGACGGCCCAAGCGCTGTTCCGACTGCCCCCGGGAACCACGAGCAGTCTTTTCTCGAATCTACGAGTTGCGTTACTCTTTACTTCGCGTATACCACAGTCCTCGGATCGAGTACGCGCCTGTTCCTGCCGTTTAATCGCGCGCTTGGTTCTACGTAAATCTCTCTTGCCAGGCTATGTACACGTTCGTTCGGATGCGTCGCATCCCGGGTCGGCGACAGGCTTTCGGTTCGCGGGCTGCAAAGTCGCGAAACGTTCGGGTAACGTGGTTCATCCTTCGGCCGATACTTATTTTACAGTGGAGAAATTCTGCTGGGAATTTTGATTCGCCGACACCCACGAGGTAAACACGTCCCTGCAATGACTAACTACGCATTCGTTACTACAGTACTCGTCCTCCCATTCGCTGTTGGCTACCGCCGGATTTGGACAACCGTGACGTATGCAAGAATTTGAGGGCGGCCGTTGACCGACCATTGTTGCCTGTGAGCCAGAGTTCACCGGCGGGGGACTCGAGAGAGAATCGCCACGGGGAGGACTCGCGTGCATCATTTGCTGCTGCTGTTGTTGTTGTTGCTGCTGCTGCTGTTGCTGATGATGATGGTGTTGCTGTTGCACTTGTACCTGCTGCACTTGCTGTTGCGGTACCTACGCAAACAAAAGCCCAAAACTTTACGGATTTCCCTTTTTAGAACCAACAGAATTTACGTAACAACGTCGAACGAGAAACGTAAAACGCGCACGGTCCAACGTATACTCACGAGATAATATTTTCCCGAAGTTTTAAGACAAAGGATAGAAAATACTTTGGCCGGAGCGTCGAGAGCATTCACCGCAGCCATCTTGCGGCTTCGTTCGGACAGGGGTAGCACCGCGTGCGCGTTCGAGAGACTCCCGAGGGATCGATTGGTACACGGCGTCGACTCTCTCTCTCGAAGCTCGCCCGTCCTTCGAAGATCCAAACTTCGAGATTTCGATTCGATCTTGTACGAAATACTAGTAACGCGCGAATATTCGGAGACGCGATATACTGTATCGTGCACTACATGTTACGTGGTATACTAGCTCCGTGCTCGAATACGTGCCAGAAACAGACGCGCCCGGGCGCAGGGCAAGAGGAGGGGAAGGGAGACTGCGCACATGCGCGCGCTAAAAGAGACGACGAACGGGAGAAAGGGAGATCACCGACCTGCATGTATTGCTGCTGCGAGACCTGTTGCTGCATGTGCTGCTGCTGAGGTTGCTGTTGTTGATGTTGCTGCTGCTGCGTCATGTGCGACGGTGCCATCGGATTGCCCATTAATCCCTAAAGTGGAAAAGAAGATCGTAGGATCGAAGGTAACGGTCGAAAAAACGAACATTGAAACGAGGAGAACGTCACTGGGGACAACGGCACTGGGAAAGAACGGGGGAAACAACGAATAGTGTCTCTCACCTGCTGCTGCTGTTGCGGCTGCTGTTGTTGTTGCTGAGGATTTCCCGCCATTGCCAGATGGTGAGGTGATTTCTTAATAACCATTTGTTGCTGGTGTTGATGCTGATGCTGGTGCTGGTGTTGATGCGGATGTTGCTGCTGCGGCGACGAGGGCTGAGTTTGAGGACTGTAGACTTGATAGGACACGCTCGCTGGTGCACCGTTACCGGCATAGGTGGCATACCCGGCGTACTGAACTTGCTGCGGCTGCTGTTGCGGGGGCGAGTGTTGTTGCTGTTGCTGTTGCGGCTGCTGCGGTTGATGCTGCTGCTGTTGTTGTTCGTTCTCGGAAGCGCCTTTACTCACCAGAGAAGCCCTATACGCAGCGAGGGCCTTCAGATACTCCTTCTTTGCCGCCTCGGTTTTCTTTTTGTATACCTACGATCATAATCGGGGACGGATATTCGCCATGTATCGAGGCCCACCGAAATCTTTTCCCGCGTCGAGAATGAGACCGAGGTTAGGATCGAGAAACGACGTTTTTGAATACCATTAATTGTATTTTAACCGTCGCTAGAGAAATCGATCACGTCGTAAAAGTAATCTCGCTCCGTCGTTTCCGCTCTCATCCTTCGACTCTCGGCTTGTCGCTCATAACATGTATTCCGCATCTGCCATTCGTCGGCGAGCTTATTCGCGTACTCGCCGAGGGAGGACGCGGGTACCGAAGCCGCGGATGGGCCGGGAGCACGGGCGAAGAGGGGACAAGTGAGCCGAAGAAGAGGGGGCAAAGGGGGAGAGATGAAGAACCGCGAGGGGGGGGGGGTTTGTACAGAAGAGGGGCGTGGAGGGAAGAAAGGACAGGACGGAATGGTGGGGAGACGGAGCGCGGGTAGGGGGACGACCGTCGCTCGTAGCAATTGATAGCGCAACTTTATTGCTACGTTATTCCAACGATTTATGGGACGGCTGAGGAGCGAGACAGAACACGGATCGCCGCTCCTTTCTCTCTGAAACGACGCGCGAGCGAGTATCGAGAAAGTCGATAAACTTTCGCAAAAGCAGATCGCGTGGGCGCTTTCGAGAAATGTTAGGAAATTTCTTTCGGAATCCATTCAGCTCGAACCATTTCCCTTGATGAGGTGCAAACGATTTTTGAAACTCCGCCCCCACGGACTCGATATTTTCGAGAAACAGACTACGCGCCGCCCGCGACGATAAGTCGCTCAAAGACGATAGTGGTTCGCGATAAAAAGAGGGCGGACTCGGAGGAAGATAAAAACTATCCCGGATATATCTCCCTTTTCAGAAAACCGTCGCAGAAAGGGGAATTTAATCAAGATTCCATCTAGCCGTCCCGCGTGCAGCGAAATTAAAATGCACTTTCCGCGAGATTATCCCTCTCTCCCTCTATTGTTTCTCTGCCTCCTCCTCTTACTCGCCTCGACTCCACCCCGCTCCGTCTATCCCACTCCACTCTCCCCCAACCTTTCATCTCGCTCAGACTCTCACCCCCCCCCCTCTTCCTCTCTCTCCCTCCTTCAGCCCCTTCCGCTCTGCTCGCTCTCCCCCCACTACTCCACTCCAGCTCCCGTTTTTTTCCAATTATCCCGATCGTGTTTTAGCAATACGGATTTCGCTGGACGAGTACTCACGTTCTTATGCTCGGTCTCCAAGGCGTCCCACATCGATGCGACGATCTTCGACACCTCCCCGAAACTGGCGTTCGGATTCTGTCCCTTTATCGCTGCCTGCGTGTCCCTGAAGAAGAGCGCGTACGCCGAGACAGGCCTGAAAGATGATCGGGCCGTGTAACATAATCAAAATCAAGCCGGCGTTCTTCGATTTCGTTCGTTCGCTCCTTCCCTCTCTCTCTCCCTTTCTCTCTTTCCGATCTCTCCCGCGTATCGATTTTCGGTTGGTTTTCACGGAAGAAAACACGCGAGGACAGGGGCAAAACGGAAAATTCGACTAAATACGATACTCGACCTGGCCTAATAGGACAGAGGATTTATTGCCGCGACGTTACAACCATCGCTAATCCTGCTATAACCGCGTAATCTAACGCAACTATTGCGCCATTATCGCGTCTATATCGCGGTATACGCAACCAAGCTGGCACGTTCAATCGGAACGCGCGTTGCGCTCGCTCTCCTCCCTCTCTCTCTCTCTCTTCTCTCCCACCCCCACAGCACGTTTCCCGTCCTCTTTCCCCGCGTCACGCTCTGCCTCTCTCTTCCTCCCGCGTTAGCCCCTTCCATCTTTCTTTCCTCGCGAATACCACTCGCCTCTATTTACACGGGAATAATGCCAACGCCGTTCGTTGTTCCCGCAGCTGGACGACTCGAATCGGCTGAAATCGGCTAGGCTCGGTACGGCCCGGCCCGGCGGCAGCGACCATACCTCTTTTGCTCGTACGTCTCTCCCTCCCCCTGTTTGCTCAATCCCTCTCTCACTCCCTCTCTCTCTCTCCCTCTCTCTCTACACTTTGCCAGCGAACGCGCGCGCACGTCCCACATTTACTCTCGGGGTTGCAACAATAACGGTAATTGGCAATTCAGAGTTGTAATAACTTACGGGCCCTAATACACGAGTGAGCGATCTCGTTAATTTCGAGTGACGCGAAATGATCGAGAGCTCTAAAGCTTCTTTATTCCCCGGGATAAGGAAGAAATTCGACGATCGCCAGCCGCAAATCTGCGGAGAGAGAGAGAGAGCTCGTAGCTTTTACTCACTTTTGAGGCTCGTTGGGATCTCTCTTCTTTTTCTTCTTCTGCGGCTTCGCTTTCCTCTGATTCTTCGCCCCGCCGTCGGCTGGCTCCGGCGACGGTCGCTTCATCCCCGCGATCTGCGCACCAAATCATCGTGAATCCCCCCCAAAACGATTCGCCTGTACGCGTCTCCTTTATAGTCGTGGTACATATCCACCACCGTCACCACCCTCTTTACGGCTTACTCTACTTACCATCCCGGAGTGCGGAGTACTGTCGTCACTGTCCTCGCTGGTCGTGGTATTGTTATTAGTTTCCGGAAGTGCGCTCGTCTGCATCGCTGGGGGACTCCCTCCCGTGGGACTCCTATATTGCATCTGCTGCTGCATCTGCTGTTGTTGTTGCTGCTGTTGCTGCTGCTGCTGCTGATTGTGCATGTATTGCATGTGCTGCTGCATCTGAGCCTGCTGTTGCTGTTGCTGCTGCTGCTGTTGCTGTTGTTGTTGTTGCTGCTGCTGCTGCTGGAGCATCAGCATTTGCTGGCCCCCGTGCTGCTGACGTGGCGAGCTCATGCTCGCGTACGAACCCTGAGGGCTACTGTACGCCGAGCTGCGAGATCGACAAGGAAACGAAACACATCGGCAAAGAGTTAGTCGCAAAGGATCACCTGGACGCGACGATAAAGATCGAGAATCGGTGGTGCATACATACAAATACACGCCAGGACACGCGTGAGAACGGGAGAACGGCGAGTGGAGTGCCGTTTTAACGCAAATTGGATAACTTTTGAGATATGACCGTCGCTGCGTCAGCGTCGGAGGATTTACGACCTGGGGTAGCCGCGTCGACTTCCGTTCCTCGACCCCCTCCTTCCCTCCCTAAGCAGAACCCCCCCCCCCCCCCCTTCCCATCGCCCTTCCCAGACACTACTCTCCCCGTTCGTCCAACAGTTTCTCAGGAGCCTCGGCAACCTCTTTTCAGCCCCCAAAAAGCCACTTACCGATCCCTTCTCTCCCCCCCCCCCTCCTTATATTTTTCCCTTTCTCTCTCCTCCAATATCGCACCGCGCCATCCGATTCCTGTTCCGGCGGGTCTCTCCTTTACACCGCTAAAACCCTCCGATGGCTTTCGTGGGGACCGTAAGCTAGAGCCGTGAGCTAGGAGTCGCACGAATAACCCCCTTCGAGGAAGGTCCCGATTGTCCCACTGGCGACCCTTCTTTCTAACGGGAAATGCCGATCACCGAGGATAAATATCGGCAATACACCCGTTGACCTGAAGGTACGACTTGCCGTTTCCTAATCACGCAGCGACGGTCGCGAGTACGCTCCGCGACGATCCCCCGTGCGCGCGTTTTCACTGCCGACGATGTTACCCCTAGGGTTCACGGTGCTTTTACTTTCCCCTCGTCTTCCGGGAGTGCTCCTCCCGCGAGCCCTTTCGTGTCCCATCCCCGTGGCCCTTTTTCTCTGTTTCTACCAAGGCAATTCCAATTTCCAGGTAAATTGCAACCGTGAAGTGGACTACCAGATTATTCCCCGATGAGTCTCCGGCGTTCCCGCAGTGAGTCCTCCCTTCAACCCGTCGCGCGCTGAGAATCGTCGTCTCTGTGTAGACATCGTCCCGCGAGACGGAGGTTCCTCGTCGGAAGAGGCTCTAGCTTCTAAATTGCGCTCGCAGGAGCATGTAATCGCCGGTGCTCACCGGAGTTTCTTTCGCTACTTATCGTTAGACTGCCCGAGGTAGAATATTTTACGCGCTCCATCTCTCTCTTTCTCTCCTTCTTTTTTTGCTCCCTCACTTTCGTTGGAACAAAGAGAAATTCCATGGTTTATGAAGCTACCGTCGCGACCAAGATCCACCGATCCTCGCCCAAATATCGGCACGGGAGGGGAGAGAGGACCAACCAGCTTGAGCCTGCGGTTCTTAAACTTCGGTAGCCCGAGGATTCGTTTTGCTATTAAAACTCGTTGGAACTCCTTTCGGAGGAATTATGGACCTAACCATTTTTCGTTGTAACTTCTTCCGGTTACGTCTTTTCGGTCTGATTTTCTTAATTTTCCTTATCACTTTCTTTCCGACTTCTTTAAATTCGATACCGGTAGTCTCTACAAATGGGAAGGTCAAAGCCATAGCAGTGCCAGTCGAGTTTTTATTTTCAAAGGCATTCGCCACTGTGCTTCTCAGTCTCTCGGAAGATGTCCAACCATTTACAGATAATCACAGCGGGTTAACGTCAGTAAAAATAAGAACTTGACTTATACCATTACGGTTGCCATCTGCTCGAATATAAATGTACCAAATTTTATATAACTATCTCTTCTCGGATGAATTAATCACTCGGGCAACCCAATTTAAGAACCGCTGGAACTAACAAGGTATAGTTGTAACTCGATAGACTCCAATTTCGATGAATTTGCAAACTCGTCGGTTAACGCGCAAAACGAATAGAGGCCAGGAATATCGGCTGACCGTTCACCCGATTAAAAAATGACAAACCAGGGAACATTACGTCTCGAGTGTTCGTGATTTTTGAGGACAGACGATTGACCAGTCGATAGTTGAAACTCTTTCGATGTACGCGTGAACCGACTCTAAAAAGATCCATCGAAATCGGGGCGTTTCAAATTGGAACCTTCCCTCGTAAGCGACAACACGCGAATCTCGGAAGTGGGGAGAGGAAAATGTGGAGGGTTGTCGCGAAATCCCGGCATTGCCTGGAAGAGACGACGTTGGTCGACGGAACTCACCTTACGTTGATCGACTGTATCGAGTGATCCTGTTGCAAGTAAAGCGACTGCTGATACTCGCGAGGATCGAGACCCAGCCCGTTCGGGGATTGAAGCCCGCCGCTTTGCATCATCTGGAAAAAGAAATCAGTATGCTGATTATTTCGGATATACACGCGAGCGAAGGGCGAAGGGAAAAATTATTATATAATTTTATTGTGATACAATATATGGTAAAGATGCTTTGTGAAAATTCTCTTTATTATTTTATTTACCGTTGTATATGTGATAAATATACAATATATATATTTTTCTTTTCTGTATATAAATAATATCTATACAAGTGATTAATTATTTATATATATAAATAATTATATATGTATATATATTTTTGTACGAATGTACAATTTCCTCAAGGTCATACGTGTCAGCTCCGAGTATTATAATTAACCGATTACTTTTTCATTTTTATTCTGTAAACCCGCATAGGTTATACCCTTATCTGGTAGTGGTTTCGTGGTGAAACCACGTTTTTAACACTTTGACTGCCCTGATGGTCATCCTTGACCAGCATCGAACTTTCCCGTAGCGCCCGGTGGCCGCCGGTGACCGGCGCAATCTTTATTATTTAAAATACTCTAAATAAATAAACCTTACTTTCGATGCAAATTATTTGAAACAGTTGTAATCAATAAATAGCACGGAACTCGCAACTATACATCGCACGAATGGTTAGATAACAATGTAAAGTATAAAGTACGCTATTTAACAAATGATAATCTTTATTTTTAGTAACACATATTTTACATAAATTAAGTATTACGACGTCGTTCATTAAAACATCGTAAACAAAGGTGTGGCTGAATATCGCAGTCATCGCGGAATGTTGATAGTCGTTTGCGCAACTTTTATCAGTTTTCCTGCGGAAAATTTTTACGTCCCTTTTACAGCAACCGTTTCAAATTTTTTCCAACTCGCACGCTTGCCCTTTTCCCTTTTTAGATTTCACGGCTTAACTTCTTACGGTAACCTAATGAAAATTTCACCCTTGCGTACACGGTACCATATGCAAAACTCTTTGGGCAGTCTATGTGTGAATATTCTTCTAACCATTTATTTAATATTTCCACCGTTAAATCTCTTGAAGAAAAAAAGAATTTTTTAAACTTGACGTACACGCGATAAACAATTAACAAATATAACATCGATTTTCTATCCACGTGTACCAAGAAAAAACAAAATTTTAATAATCGTCACTCTCACTTTAATTGGGAATAGATTTTACTTCGCAATAAAACGACAAATTCATTTCTGCTCTGTAGAGCGCGTGGAAAATTGCAATTTCATCATCGTAATCCGTCGTTTCACGTGCCTCGATTCCTTTATTCTATCAGTCCCTATTCAAACTACGATGCGATTACAATACGCTAATTAACATTTAATAAACATTCGTTCGGACGACGTAACATCTGCACAATCCTTTCTTTCGATTACTGATGACCATTCTTGTCACAATCCATCAGGGGAGTAAAGTTTATTACGTTCTGCGATCAAGAAAACTCGAACGCGTTACTCGCGAATGCTCTCATCATACTCCCTGGTGCAATACAAATTTCCACGTAACTTACCTGAGATTGATATCCGTGCATAGGATCGTGCTGTTGTTGTTGTTGCTGCTGCTGTTGCTGGTGTTGCTGATGCGAATGAGAATGAATAGCCGGGATATCAAAATCCTCGTCCCCGAAGCTCGGCGTGTGAAAAGTCTGAAAACAAAAACCAACGGGATACCGTTAAAACGCGTAACCGCCAGCGGTATCGTCCGACGGAAAACAGGGTTTCTATACGGCACGGATGATATGATAAGATAGAAAAGAAAAACCAAAAATATTACAGGAGCATTCCGCGCCGAGTCCTACGCGTCTTCGTTCTATTTTCAAGTTCCTACGCGATTCGCCTCGCATCGCGTCGGTTCCACGGCGGATGATAGATAGCGTTATATCGTTCGGAATCCTTTTAGCAATTTATTCCCTTTCACAAAGGGGAACGAAGGAAAATAAATTTGCCGCGGAGCAGAGCCAGAGGTGGGGGGGAGGGGGAGGGGGGAGGGGGCTCGAGGAACGGCGAGGGGCGACGGCGCGGGGGGAGGGGGGGGAATAAAAGTTTTTAAATTGGATTTAATAGCGTCAGGAATTTTCCTTTGAAGGAACGTGCCTGCCTATTGATCGAGTACACCTCTACCTCCATGCCCCCTCTCCTCTGCACCCCTCACGTTCCCCTTTACCAACCCTGTCCCTGCACCCGCCATTCCTCTCTCTCTCTCTCTCTCTGGTTTCTCTCCTCTCACCCCCTTCCACGTCTCGTCTCGTCTCATCCCGTCCCGTCCCCGTACCGTCCCATCCCATTTCAACTTCTCCACCCCTCCTGGGCCCCCCTCCTCACCTCTCACCCCCCTTCCGTCGCCGAACCGACTATCTATCCATCTTCTTTCTCCGCGCCGGTTTCGAACTTTTCTTTCTCTTTCCAGCCCCACCCCAGGGGTCCGCGCACCACCACCGCCGCCGTCCGAGAGTCGGAGTTAGCTCTACCTCTCCTCCGCTTCCACCCACCCCCTCCTCGCACCCCCGATGTCCCCCGTTTCTCTCCCTCCACCCTTACCGCCACCCTCCTCCTCCTCCTACCCCGTCCCGCGTTCTTTATTCTTCGCCAATTTGCTTTATGAGACGACTCGAACGTCCACGAGTACGAGTAATGTCCCCTCTTAAGGGTACCATCGGGAGAGGAAGGATCTCTCCTCGCGCGATAACATCTACCTCCTACCCCCCCGCCCCCACTCCGCCGCCCACTTCCCCTCTTTTTCTTAGCCGCGTTTTTTTCCGCTCTGGGTCCATCGACTTCCATTTCTTTCTTTTATCATTCGAAACTGACGATCGCGAAATACCGATCCGCGATAGGATCAAGAGCGAGGGAGACCTCGATTCGTAGAAACACCGCGAGAGCCGGGGGCAAGATCGGTTTGGTTCTGGCAAGGCACGCGAAAAGGGACACGAGGATAATCGTCGGAACGATTGGCAGATGGTACCCCTCCCCCCCCCCCCGTTCATTCGATCCTCTTATTCGTCGTTGCTCCGAGGTCGCCGGAGGATTGGGAAAACCTATGGTGGGAGGAAAATGAGGAAGCAGGGCGAAGGGAAAGAGGCGGGGGAGGGGGGGCGGGGGCGGAAGAGGGAAACGCGGAACGCGACCAAGAAATATCGCGTCTTCTACTCCTCGTTTTTCTTTTTTTATTCTCCTCCGAACTAAACTCGTTCCGCCATCTCGTTAAAACTTGCGCGTCGGCTCTCGCGGCAACCCGGTTCATCTTTCCATGGGAATATTATTTAGACGGTTTTCCCGGTTCTTCGTTTCTTAGGAGAACTCGAATAATACTTGAGAATTAGTAACATCCCTCGTGTGGGCCTCGGGATGGCAGAATAAGTCCACGGTATTCTCTGACTGTCGTGGAAGGTGACTAAGAGGGGATACCTTTTTTCTTTTATTTCTATCTTTATTTTTATTTCCACGAACCCCCTTAGATCCAAAGAATCCGGCGTATTTGCGTTTCAATGAGTTGTAGTAAATCAGTGATCCGTAAAGAAGTACGAGAAATGCTAGGGGAACGATGGAAAGTATTCTTTGTTCAAACTACAGATGGTTTCGGTATAAAGAAATGTAGTGAAACGAAGTTTTAAATATGTTATATGCGAAATGATATACAATATAAGTACTATAAAAGTTCACTTCTGTTAGATGTTGACATTTCGAATGTAATAGCGGTATTCTTTTTAGGACTTATTAACAATAATGAGCTTGCCAGTTACGCGAAGATTGATTTCTTTAAGAAACTTTCAGTAACGGTTAGACAATTGTCGATGGAGATTCTTTCTTGACAAAAACGTTGAATTACTTACACGGTGTAATATAATCATAAACCCAATTTTTATATTTTCATATGTAACATGATTTGCACTTTGTTTTACCAGATTTCTTTAGATCAACGTTATTAAAATTAGAAAATGAATTTATATAGAAAGAATCAAAGTGATTACATTCAGTCGATTTACAATTAATTTTATAATTAAAACCTGTTTCACGAATAACTACGTAAAATATAATTATACAAAACAGAAACCGCAGGCTGTAGTGTACATTCGGTCTGACGATATTAATTTATAGCAACAGCAACGATAGTAGTGTTAACGACGAAACTTAAGAACGCCTTTACCTAGTACCTGTCTCGTTGATTACAGGGAACTGTAATGGAGATTTATCCGCTGGCTAAAGCGACCAAGGTGAATAACATTGGCAAGTGCAATAAGCGTGCGAATAAGAGTGGAATAATTCGCACGATTATTCTACTTACGTGCGCTCGCTCCTTCCAAACATTTAATAACGAGGGAGTTTCGCAAAGCGGTCCGTACATGATCGTCAATCAATTATGGTTGTCAATCATTTTTCGTGATTTCCACAAAACACGGTTAAAACGTGTATCACGTTAATCGCAACTTCTGTGAAGCAAGATAGACCATGCAAGGTCAAACTTACGCCACTCGCTTATCAAGCAGCTAATTTAGAAACCAAACTTTATCGGTTTTGGAAAATATATTAATCGTATGAACTCGTATGTCGTACTGGAGGTGACAATACTAATTTGATATAAACCTCGTATCAGGGTAATTAACTCTAAAATATTATGTTGAATTCGAGCTCCCTCCTCGCAATACTGTATACTTTTTTATATATGTATAGATAATAATTTGTATATTATCAGATATTCGTAACTCATTATTGATAATTTGTGATATAAATTTATTGAACTATTTCTTTATTAAACTTTACAGTTAGTAGTTAAACGTTACCATTTCTCTTCTTAAGTAGGAATGAATCTTTTTGAGATAAAAAGAATGACCCGTACAAAAGCATCTTTTTTGTTTCTCTGAAGGCCAAAATCTGTATAGGAAAGCATAAACTTCTGTTTGAAAAACGAAAGTTGGCGTTCAAATAAACTGCAAACTTTATTCCTTTATTCAAATGAATAAAAAAACATATTGGATAGTATTCCCGTTAATACGCAATATTAATGTATTATTACATTCAACTTTTTCCGAAATGTGTTTCGGGTTATTCAAATTCAAAGCTCTCAAACGTCCACCCTGTACATCAGACCCTCCTTACACATGCTTATGTGACAGAAATGAAATACGCGAAGCGCGGGAACAACGCGAAATATTAATTAGCGCGGTATTTCAAACCGGCGCCGTGATTTGCATCACGGTGCTTTAAATCCTGAGCCGGCGGTAAATTAGATTCGCTTAATCTGCGGGTAAATTGACGAAAAAGAAGTAGTGGCGTTCTTAGCGTGGCTCGGGGGTAGGGAAAGAAGCGCGAGAGCGATAAACGTCGAGAGAAACGGGTCTTGGGAAAACGGGGAAGAGAGGTATTGGAAAACTTCGGTCGCGTCGTAACTGCGGAACGATGAGAGAATTTCGCACGACTCCGTTTTCGGGGCGGGAGACGAAATTGCACGAGGAATAATCGCGGATTACGAGGGACGATCGAGTCCGTCGGAAGCATTAGTTAATTAGCGGTTGGCGCGGGTTACGCACTCGAGATCCTCGGTCCTTAATTAAACGTAAAAACGCCTACTCGACGACTCATAATTGCGGGACAACGAGCGCGCCAGTCCGTTCGCGAGCTGATTAAGCGATAATCGATCGTATCGATTGCTATGATTACGTATAACATCTTCCTCCTTATGCGTGGCGTACCATTTGATGTTTTACGAGCGATTATCTCGCGAATTATTCGTTGCTCGGACGAACGTCTCGAGACGAACTGGATTTAGATCAGGGGCGTCCATCCTTTTCGCTCCACTGGCCCACGTTTGAAGAGAAAAGATTGTCTCGGGTCGCGCATAAAATATAGTAATTCTAACGACAGTTGTTGAGCAAAAAAGTTTGCAGTTAACGCATGATACATATATGATATGCACCGTGACGGATCAGAGAAAATGTCGCAGAACAAGGCGATGAGTCTGTGATGACTTCGTCGTGCGTCATTCTCGTGGCGCCAGTCTACGAATAAACAATCAGTTACGGTGTTCCTTCTTAATCGTGCACCTCCCCTTATTACGCCCTCCGCTACCCCCTTTCACGAGTAGCTCGGGGGATAATTACGCGTAAAACTACAGAGTACACCATAATACATAGGTACCACTACAAATGTGAATTTCGGATTTGAAAATGGTAGAAGATTCGTATAAACACGTGTACTACTCGACTTCAACCATATCTGGTATAGAGCGCCTTTTGTCAGGGTCTTGATACTTGGCGTGAGAATTGAACAAAGTTTCTAGCAAATCCGCGCAACACCTGGACGTATGGAGAGAGTAAGACGGGTCAATGATAAGACGTTTGCGGGTATGTATGTGTTTGCGTGTAAGGAGGTCGTTTTGAACACCTCTCGTGAAAGCGAGCTGATACAGTTTGTTAAAAGGACAAACTCGCTAAACTCGAAGACGAGGATAAACATGACGTATGTTTGCGGGAACTATTTTTATTCCGTCACGCGGTAGATCCGGTTTTCGAATGTTTCCCACGCGCCACGGGACACCCTTTATATTATGTGCGTTACGTTATCGCCCGTAGTTCGTTGCGCATATCGTGGAACAAGGTATCCGAGACTCTCGAACGGTGGCCGCATTTTTGGGAATAGACAAAAATGTTTCGAGCGAAACTTGTTTGCCGGCGAGGGAGATATATTTTGATCCCATTCATATTTTCCAGATGGTGCAGCCACGCAGAAACATTCTTTTCTATTTCCAGAAATGCGAGAGTCGTTGAAGTGGCCTATTTTGAGAGTTCCACTCCCTATACGCGTACGCGTATATAATCGTGCCGATGTGGATTAAAGTAGAGCGTGTAAATTTTATGGTTCTTTTTTTACGGTGTTCGACGGAAACATAATTCCCCTTACATAACAGGTTTGATTAAAGGTTTTCAGACTACGGCAATAAAGTATCACGGAGAAATATCTGTCTGTCAAGATTGAGTAATATTGATCTACGTATTTGTTACGTTAATACGTTACGTTACGATTATAGTATAATTTAATAATATAAAAATATTTTCATAACCTTTTCTGTTTTCTATATACATATATCTATATTTTCCTTGTACATATCTTATACATGCCTTGTATTTATACAAGGAATAGCACAATATTCCCCCTACTATGACGTGGCTAAAACACCTCATCCAAATCGGAGGCGGTTAGTCCTCGGGCTCTCCTTGTTAATTCAAACGCTACTATGTAAAATAATAGATTTTATTCCGGTAATATATTTTTATGGATATACAGAAATATAGAAAAATATATGCATGCACAAGGAAGACAAAAATGGTCGGAGTCACGACGATCGATGTAGATTTAATCACTTTACAAGGCAACTCGCGGGACAGACAAACTGTACATTTTTCATAATTAGCGCAAAATGGTAAACCAATTATAAAAAAACATGACTCGATAGCGTAGTAAAAGTAACGAAACTTCCATGGATATTCATAGTCGGCACTTACGTTAAGCCTGCCTTACTTTCCATTGGTTCGACTTCCCGATTGGCTAATGGCCATCGATTAACGAATCGCGGAACCGAATCAGTGGGAACTAAGGCGGCCTTTACATAAGTCTCGATTATAATTACCACCGTTATCTCGTTACCAATAGTATTCGCCCGTGTAAACTGTTACGCGGTTGGAGCGCTTAGTACCTACTAGTAGCAGTTGTTCGTGATTAATTTTAGCAATCAAAATGGTTACCGTTATAGCAATTTTTTTTTTTGTTATTAAAATAACCATCCCGTTACAACTACACAAGAATACATATCTCGCTCTTACTTATCATATTTATTTTACAAAACTGCGAGAGCATTGATTTTGCATAAACGCTAGTGGTCCAAGCGTGACAATCGATACGATCATATCGACATTCGCGGAATTAACCAATTAGCTGTTGCGATCTCTTTGAAAAGTGTTCACCTAAATTGTGTCGCAAAGATGAAGCGGTGACGAGCATATTATACTTAATAAACATGTTTTAATAATTCGTGACTCGGATTACTAAAGAAAAAATGCAGAAACCACTTTCGTGTTCCCTCTTTAGAGACATCCCCACAATATTTAGGTATATATTTTATTTCTCACGTAAATTTCAATTATAATAACAAGTGGTCAATAATAGCTAACTGGTTAATCGACGGCGACAGTCGATCCCCCGAAAGCGACGGGCGTCCAGCCCCTTTTACCTTGCAAATCTTTAAACAGTCACCCTCTCGGTACCACGATGCCTCTATATTCACGGGGCACGAAATCGATCCGCCAAAACGCAGCCTCGACAGGAAGCATTGCGCGCGAATTCTGCGCCAGACAGATATCCGTAAGCATCGTAACCGGATACGACTGTGATATTAAATCATTCCAACCGCTTACGGCTAATCACGGACGTTTCTTTTTTTAATTCCTTTCACCGCGCGGGTCACCGCCGAGTCATTCTTTGCTCGGGATTGACGGGAGGCGACTCGGCTATCCTGTTTCCATTATGCCAGAATCTTTTTCAAAATAGTCTTCGTTAAAGTAAATATTTGATTGGCGAGTAATGTCGGATTTTTCCTTAAGAGGCCATTACCGCTGTTTTGAGTTCTTTCGGGTTAGGTGGATTAAAAACTGTCCCATATTTTGCTCGGCTTTTTGTGCACGGCAGGGAATTTGTTAACCCACCTCGAAAAGTTAAAATTACTCGTAATGATACAGTTTAATAATTCATTATAAGTTTCCACTCCAGTTAACCCTGCTGCGAACCGACAGTAAATACGTAAATAAGTGAAAACAAAAAATTTGTGCAAGTCAAAACGCATTAGTAAGTCGTTGACATTATTCCGATTAAAGTTGGGGAATTGTGCCATGTAATAAATTCTGTGCAATTTGGATTTATTTTTTTCTTCTCTTTAAAATCACGTGCTTGAACGAGTTCAAACAACAAACTACCCTTAACTTGTAAAACGAGTGTATGATCTAATGGATGAGATGTAACGTGTGCATACAAACAAAAATCGTTATATCTGTTTTTGGGTGCGCGTTTTGATTCGAGGATGAACAGTGGGATGTATTCTCTTGCAATTATACTGTTTCATTTTCGCACGGTACAAACGGCAAAACAGGTTCCCGATGTGCACGGTGATGATATTACGAATGACAGAATGGTAAGAGATGGTTCAAAAAGTTAGGCGATGAAAATTTTAATTCTATAATTTTAGTTAAACCTATCGCGATCAATAACGATCGAATCTCCAGTCTATTTGAAAATCATCTACGTTACGTCATAAGAGAAATCGGTGAAACGTTAGGAATATCGAAATCCTACGGTGTGAACCATTTGCGTCAAGTTAGTACAGTTGCTTACCAAAAAAAAAAAAACATAACTCCAATATAATTAAGTTAACGAGAAAGACGCTAGAACAAATCTTTCACGTGAGGTAAGCTTATTTATACTAACGATATATTTCAAAACTTCAATTCGCCAATGGCATAATAATGAAATCGACGAAAAGAAAGGAAAAGATTATTGTTAAAACAGATTTAATTGAGACGCTGCGATTCCCCACGAGAACTCCCGACGATAAACACTACTTATAAATCCCTGTTATACAAGAGGAGAAAATATAAAATCAGTGTTACGGTAACGGTAAATTGTAACGCTGAGCCTGTCTTTGCTCTTCTTATATAACGTCAGTAACTCTTTTCATTGTACAACGGAGGAGGATAACAACGACTCACGTCGAAGAGACCCATCGTCGGGATCAGAAACGTCCAAACAAAACTTGTATCTCAATCGCGAATTTTGGGAACGTTCTCCTCCACGTTACTTATTTCCCCTTTTCTCCAAAACAAAAGATTCCGAAGATAATCGTTATGATCGAAGCAGCTCATCCTATCCCTCCCTTAAACATTCGCTTAACGTTCTCGGTGACGAGCGTCACGGGACGACGGAGAGGTGTCGGCAGGTAGATAACGAAAAGTAGGAAGAGAGTCGAGCGAATCGACGTACGGCGTCGCGCGGCGTTCCCTCCGAAGATTCGGACGCGCGTCGGGGCTCTCGGGGAACGTCGTCGTAAAAACTTGGAGGAAAAGACGGATGGAGAGGGAAGACCGGTTCTCGATGGGTTGTTGCGTTTGCGCTGGCACGAAACGACGGATGAAATTGTCGAGACAGCGGTTGCGCGCTCGCTAGTGAAATTAGTCCCGTGGATGCTCACCTGGTCAGCCATGCTGTAGCCGTCGTGGTGATACGACGTTTGATGGTGCTGGGGCACGTTCAGCGAAAAGTCGAGATTCTCGTTTCTCTGTAACAGACGGAAAGCAAACGGGATGTCCGTTAATCGTTCGATACCATCGTTCGTCGATTCATCTATTTCAGCGGTTCTCAGAGCTCTCTTGTATATCGCGGTTAACCATAATCTCTTTCGTGGCGTGCACGGGCGCCCCGGTTAAACGCGTTGATCGCCACGTCAGCCACGTTCGGGTGACGTATGAGTTGCCGCACTGTCGTTACGAAATATTAACTGGGTTGATATGGCTAATATTAATATGATTAATATTAATATTATGATAAATATTAATATTAATATTAATTGGTAATATTAAGGCGTCATCCAAATGAGAGTAACATGGCGATCGATGCGTTAATAGATTAAGCTATGCTATTGATTTGATGGTAGAATTATTTAATCAGTGCCAGATAGTATTTATCCATAACTATTATTCCATATAGTTAACGTTATCTAATCTTTTATACCTATTTGTTTTACACGCGTTGGATCACCTAAGTTGCTCGTTATATTTACTTATTTTACCTACTCTTTTTTTACAGGGAAATCGTTCGAGAAGAAGTTGATATTTTCAGGAAGGTCAAACGAGAGATTCTATGGTCTTATAGTTTCCTCCAAATAAAACAAATACTCCCTGATTGATTTTCGTAAAGAAATGTCCGTCAAGAAAATGATTATCCGTCTAATGCACGTTAATTTATTTTGTATACGCGCTTGATGGGAAAATCGTTCGAGAAGTTATTTTCAGGAAGCTCAAAAGAGAGCTTCCGTCGCTCTATGGTTCCCTGAAGCTAAAATAAATTCTCCCTGCCCGATAAAAGAAGGTCCTTCTGGTGCCTCATTCTGTACACGACGCGAGTACACGTAGCCCGATAAAAACGCAATCACCATCGAAACAAGTACAGAAAAACTAAACGTGACACCCGCCTGCGAATCCTTAAGCCGATCCATAGATCCCACTTTGGGAACCGCTGAATTTAAAGCTAGATCTCGAGATCTAACGCCACGGCGAGATCCTAAAAGCTACTCGAGAAGGCTGAAACTCTCAAGTGTAAATGCAGCATAAGCCACCATAATACTCGTGTACGCCTTCCCGGAGCGAGCACCGATCGAGGCCGAGGGAGGTGGAGGTGGGGGGAGGGGAAAGAGAGAAAAAAAACGATGGAAAGAAAAAAAAAAGATCGAATCGCAGGGAACTCGCGCGATCGAGCGCACTGCTCGCTCGTTGTTACCCAACAACGCACAACACGCTAGCCTGTGCCAGCTCTCGCTCTCGCTCTCCAACTCTCGCTCTCGTTTCGCCATTGCGAAATCGTTTTCACCGCTCTAATTTCGCGACAGCGGTCTATCGGCTGCGATACGAGCGACGGGTAGTCGTCGATGGAGCATCGAACTCGCGACCAAGCGCACCTGGCGATCATTTTCAAAATGATATCGCCGTTACTCGACCTTCCTACGTTTTTTGTCGCTGGTTCTGTTTTTCCCTTCTCCTACGATCGTCAGCGACGTCTCCGTCTCCGTCGTCGTCGCCGTCGTCGTCGCCGTCGTCGTCGTCGTGCACACCAGCCTCATGGTGAGCAACCGAGATCGCGAGCGGGAATGTCCTTCCCGATGGAACGGCAACGGCATTGCCAACGGGAATGGGAACGGGAACAATGCCGAACGCGACGGGTACATAGCTTCGTTCCAGTCCTCTCCCCCCCCCCCACGTCAGGAATTCGAAGCATACGTGTACGTACACGCGTATACGTACGCGTGACCAACGCGAGACGGAACGCGGGTGGACTAATAAAATACGAGAGCGTAACGTTAACTTCCGTCTGGACGACCGCAGGCTAGCGTCCGTCGATTCTTAATCGCTTTATTTATCTTCTTTTTTTTTTTTAATCCCAATCCCCCGCTTCCGAACTTCACCTCCACCTCCCTTCGACGATGTTGTATCACCGCACTCCAGTTGCGAAAGTGAACGTTTCGTTTCGCTCGAGGTCCGAGGAGAAAAGGTCGGAGAGACTGGAGTGTACGTGGCTATGCGCGCTCCTTCCCGGCGACACGATCCCGCTACATTATTAATCGACGATAATGAAATTCCGGGAGCAAAGGTAAATCCCGGTGAACTCCTGGTAAACCCTTACCGCGGGCCGCGCCTTTCAATTATCGCGGGGAATAAACCGTAATTAAAAAAAAGAAAAAGGAACGCGGCCTACGCCGAAAAGCGGTTTTTTTCCGCTCGTAGTTGGTATCCGAAGGCTCCGGCTGTGTGTACCATCGTTGGGAATTAATTAAAAGTTTTCGTTTGCAGTGGGAAGAACCGTGGGGTGGGCTTGTGTGCGCGGATGCGTGTACCGTGGAACCTCCCGTATCCGAACACTCCTCGCATAATACGAATGTTACGTTATCCGAACGTAGTGTCTATATGGCGTCTCTTATCTCAGGTATGCGCTACTTGACAGACAAGGACCATGTAATAACGATTTTAATGGAAAAATTACATTTGGTGATAACGATATTGTCTACAGTTCATGCAAAACATATAATTAAAGGTATACAACTATTACTTCTTGTATAAAACTTTATTTAGTTTCAATTGGAAGCTATAACTTTTTTCACTCAACTTCGGTTTCCAATTAACTTTCACTGAACTTATTTAACGGATCTTATTCAAAATTGTGTTTCATAAAAACAGAAAGGGTATCCAATGAATTGTGAACGAAATTGACAAGACGAAGACCACGCGTTGTTGAGGAAAAAGTGGGAGATCTCCGCAGTCGGTCGTACAGTGACTTACTTTAGAGCGGAGAGATTTCCCCATTCGGTTGGCTAACAATCAGTGTTAAATAAGTCTAGTCCAGTATCCGAAAAGCGTATCGTTTTGTCATCCGAAACTTCTGTCAGTTCTAATGCGGAAGGTTCCAATTTCATTCGACGTTAAAGCTTTCTTCGCATTGGATCGATGCAAATGGTTTACGGAAAAATGGCTTTCGCGTTGATCTTAAGCTGGGCCGCGTGCACCCTAGGGGGTGTGAGAAAGCATTTCCAAGGGTGCGAGGGAAAATTCTAAATTTGCGATGGAACTATCGGTTGATTAAGTAATCGAATTGTACGTATGTGTAAATGTTCTGTGTTTATTTTTTTATCTTCCCTTCCAATTTAATATTTGCATAACTAGTTAATTAATGAATGGTTTCCTAAATCAAGAAAGAGAAACACATTTTTCAAGGGGGTGCTGATCAATATAAGATTAAAAAACACTAGTGTAGATCAACAGGATTCGGATCGGAGTCGCGTTGGTAGGAAGGAGCAGTTAAAAATAAAATGAACAATTCTGCTGGTGACGCGAATGCGACTTTTTTGCTTTGAAAACCACGTCGCAGCCGCATTGTTTTATTGTGAAAATAACTCTCCGCGTGTCATATGATTTTTTTTCATACGCGAGGTGCCACGAGTTTGAACCATGAGCGTTACGAATCCATTGTTTCCTATTCATTAGGAAATAAAAATGTACAATTTTTAACAGGCCCAAAGGTTTTGAAGAGAAAATCTGAGCAGTGTGATAATTAGATTTCGAAACAGCATTGCACCAAATTCGAACTTTTCATTATTGGGATCGTTTGTTTAATAAATATGTTCTAGGTATAGTATTTCAAGAACATGATTGTATTTCTGCTAGTAGACAGTTTTGAAAAAAATTGTTTTTTTAATGCAGTCGAGCTATCCAGGAAATTTGTTGTTTCCTCAAAACATGCAAGGTCTACCTATCATGCACTTATACTTGGCCGAAGGAATGACCTTGTCTCATTATTGTTATTATTATCATCATTATTGTTACCTAAATATTTGTAAAATGTAGATTTAAAAACTGGCACACAAAATACTACTCTCTAAGTAATAAAATTTATTTCCACCTCAGCGGGCCTTGAAATATTTCTTCTAGCCTCACCTGTCCACAGGTGTCAAAAAGGTTGACAACCACTGGTTTAGACGAGAACCAGTTTACCACCGATTACTGGGTTAATTTACTATTACGTTACAATTGTTTACTAACTGCTCGTACGCCTCCATCGCGCTGTATCCCGTGTGCACGAGTTAATAATAAATACTTTGATTAAAACAACCATAATTATGCAAAAGTGGGTTACCCTGTTTTCCCCGATACTAGTATTTAACGACATCGACTTCGAGCAACGCAGAGTATTTGCGATGTTTGCGATAAATGATTAAACTTGGCAAACGCTTTGCTTTATTCTGTCCCTCGTTATTGATGAATTGTAGTTAATCAGATAAACGTATAATTGCAACATAATAAAATATCTTGATAGGCACTTGGTGTCGGTGAAATAATAGTGTCGGGGAAATGGTTGTCGGTGATTCCGATCTGTCGGCGAATCAATACTGTCAGTCAAAGTCAGTGCCGGTGAAATCGTGCCGATGAGAACATACTCGGTTAAGCGATTTGTCGATGAAAAAGACTCGCTAAAGCTATAAGCGGGTACGGATAACGTAAGTACTCCGATAGACGAAGGGCGATGTTGGACTTTGCTCGGTGTACTCGCATAACCAGCGTTCCGCTCGACGGTTTTGGTAGTTCTGTGGTCGAAGCGAACCTATCGACGAATTAGGAGACCAGGGTTCTAGGAGAAGGAAGCAGAAGGGCGCGAAGAAGTGGGAAGGTTGCTACGGGAGAACAGGACTTTGGACATTGGAAAATAAGTGAATCAGTGCGAATGCGTCAGGAGTGAGTCAGAAGGGCTTGGTGGTTTACGGCGTTCAGCGTGCTCTTGTATTTGGTGCGGTACGCCGTGGCTGTGTTTAACGCTAGAAACTACCAAATCGGTCATCGCGGAAGGTATTAAATTTTGGTCCATTAAATTCGATCGATTGCGTTATATGTATAATATTATAAGTTATATCACGAAGATTCCCAGAATATTTAAAACGATGATTTTCGTAGTCTGGAAAAGATTCTATTCTAAAAGTAACACGTTATTACGACATTGATGAGGGCACCTTGAAACGTTATAAAAAGAAATTTGGAAATACATTTGTCACAACGATCCCGTTACATATTATAATGTAGAGGATAAAGTGGGTATCCTACAGTCTAATCAAAATGTTGCATTTTCTGCGAGTACATACTTATAGTATTGTCGTTAGTAAAGACAATTATTATGGTCCCCAATTAGTATTACTATGATTTTTAATAATAGCGATTATTATCAGATATCATTATTACTCAGTTTTCTAAATGCGGAGGCTTCTAATGCAGACCGTTCGCTGTAATTTTCACGGGACTAGTTTATTACTAATTAACGAGTTAGTTTACCATCGCATTATAATAGTTTGCCAAACCGCTTGTAAACCAGCATTTATTAGCTGAGTGACGTAATAAGCTGGTATATTTTTAATTAAGTAATTACCTCGGATGCAAAAGTAGAAAAGAGAAGTTTAACTGCTTATTAATACTCGAATTCTTTAATCGTCACACAAACGAACGTTACGCGAGGAGAATTAAAATCCACTCCACTCCCCTCGAGTTATTTCCTCCGCGAGAAATCTCGACGATCATTTACGTTTAACAATAAATTTATACCTCGTTTCGTCCGTCTTATCTGAAAGCTTTCTAAAACGGGGTTAATACCCTATTTACTCCCTCCGAGATCTCTCTTATCGCGACCATAACTTACGTCGCGGTTTACACACCGAACGGTTTCGATCGAGCCTGCAGATAAAGATCCACGATGAGACGAAGATGAGGCAACAAGGAGAAACGCGAGCGATAGTTTTGCCCCGATACACGTATAATAGCGTTCGCTTACACGCATCGACGTACCGTCGTCCTTTACCGGCGAGGATGACTGGGAGGAAGATAAAAAAAAGAAAAAGAAAGAGGCGAAACCGAAGAAAAAGCATTCCCGATGGAATTACGACTATAAAGAACGAAGGGGGAAAAACATCGAGGATAATCGATACGGCTCCACGTAGGTATAGTCGCGTACGGGACGCGTATAGTCGTTGCCCGAAAGATCGCAAAAGAGTCGAATTGGAATTGTTTTCCCTACTTCCTGGGTTTCCAGCCAGCGAACGCGTGTTCCTCGGTACGCCATATTTTCCGCTTCCGCCAATCCCGCGGTGCGTCCCACTACATCCGCGCGTTCGAATTAAATCGAATATGAGTCTCGTCCTCCCCCTTTCTCGAGCCGCACGCGCCACCCCGCAACACGTATATACAGAGAGAAGGGAGGGGTGGGATATACCCTCCGCGTTTCTTGCCAGCAATTTTCGACGTGCTCGACGAACGAGAGACAGCCCGATGGGACCGACGGTCGAAACGTAAAACGTTCGCACGCGTTGAGAAAGAAAAAAAAAAGGAAATAAAGAGAGGCTCTCGTACGAAGGCCCAGGAGGAGATATCCTCGTTCGCTCGGGTTGAATGACCTTTATGTTTACCCCTCTCCTCGTTTGCCTTCCCCTGCCCCCGCCGCCGCGATGTTTCCACCTTCTATCGGGCCGTACTTCCTACGAACGACTCTACTCGCGATATCGAAATCTCGCAGGGATCTCGATCGGCGGGGAAAAATCGTCGAAACGGTATATATCCGACGGACGATCGGTCCACGAATCGGTGGCTCCCGTCGACGATCCTTCTGTCGCTACCAGCAGAATCCTTGCCATCTGGAATACGGCCGGGGACTATTTCTTCCGACCTTCTCCGTCCTCCTCCGTTTCCCCTCCGGGTTACCATGCAACGATTTCCAGCTAGACGCGCCAAACAGGTGCGACTCATCCGCGGGGAAGAGAGGATCCGAATCACGAGGAGGATCCCGATGCCAGGGGCAATCGGATGAGTATTAGCTTGCGTTAAAACATCGCGCATTACCCGTTTACAGTGATATTACTCCCTTTCGCGGCGCACCTGACGCTCCCCGTGCCACGACGATATGGTGCTCACCATCTCGCGATACCCTTCTGTTTCGCGCGTACAGGCCGGTGTTCGTCCCACCTTCGCAAAACTGTTCGTCGCGCGACTTTCGTCCCGAACGGGGAAGAGGAACGAGGAACGATGGACGGTGCAGGACGGGAGCAGGGAAGGGAGGGAGGGAGGGGAGCGCGTATGGCGTAAGGGTGGAACGACGGTTCTAGAGTGGGTGGGCGCGGGAAGGGGAGGGGGGCGGGAGACAAGACAAGGGGGAGAGCGAGCAGATGTAGGAGGGCACGGAGTGGGGCGTAGGGTGGGGGAAATCGAAGCAAGAGGAGAGTCGCGGGCGGAGGGGGAGGGAGGGGAGAAGAAGGTATACACCGATGCTTTTTCCAGAGAAGAAGCAACAGCAGGCAAGCAAGTCGGAGTCGAGGTTGGGGTGAGAGAAGGAGCGGGGCGGTGGGACAAGCTGCGGAGAAGAGGAGGCCTCACAATGGGCCGCTTCGGCTCTAACGATTATACGCGCAGGTAGCGCGTCTCGTCGCCATGAGTCGTCCCCGATAGGGCCCATTCCGGAATAATTCACGGTTATGCGTTTGCTTCGAGTTTAGTCGTGCGTGCTGATGGTATTACCGAGCGCACGATTTTCGGTACCCAAAGGGTAATGTTCGTAATTCCGGGGAAATACCGAAACATGGTTTCGTATTTTCTCGTGCTCTACAGGGTTTGTCATGGTGTTACTTCGGGGGGGGGGGGGGGGGGGGGTTATGCCCGGGGCCTGCGGCGCGAGACTCCGCATGTAGAGGGGCCCTTTAAAAATTCTATTTAGAATTTCGAAGGACAGAGTTTCTAGCATGGGGACGAGAATTTGTTTTAAGTTTGTTAATTTGTTTTGATATTATATTTGTGTACCTCATTGTCACTTTATCGTTAAAACTATGCAGTGTTCGTTTAAAAACTTTAAAGTCAAATGTCCCGAAAAGAACGCATTCTCAGGAAAAATGTTGAATATAAAGAACTGTCCTAATTATTTTGTATGCGTTCAGCGTTTTTAAGGTTATTTGAAGATCAACTTTCTTTCTTCAAATAGAAATTTATATTCTCGTCGCACATTCTTATTCTCCGGGGGAAAAAGAAGAAACTTTCATACCGGTCATTTTTTTGGAGTTCACCTTAAAAAGATAGGTCTATGTTTGAAAAAAGAAAGCTGTCCTTCAAATAATCGCGTAATCGTTCAAGTGAAACTTTTGCATTCGACGTTCGTTTTCCTTTCAAAATGCGTTGCTTCCAAGATACTCAGATTTGCAGTTTTCAAACAAACACTCTGTACAGAATAATCGAGGAAAAATAGCTCGGGGCTCCGAAACTTCATTATCCGTTACTGGATACGTCTTACTCCGTTCCATTCGTTTTATTCGCCGAGCGTACTAATTTTCTCCATCTTGTTTAATTCGAAAACTAAAACGAACTCGCAAAGAGCCTCTCGGAATAATTCGTAACTATACTATCGCGTTACTCCAATTTCATTCGTGAGCGCGTGTTTCTCCGTGTTTTCATCGACCTCATGGTTCTCGATATCGACAGTTTTACATCCCGGCAACGTTATACCAACAGTAAAATGTCGTTCCCATTTTATCCACGGAATCGCTCTTCAGGGAGACCCTGTACTACTCTTCCAATCGCATCGTCTCCTGTTCCACGTTGTCATACATTTCTCGTCCCCTCTCTCTTGTTTACATGTAAACTCCCTCTCGCGTCTCTCACGGTCCGAGTTTTTCCCTAGCCATCCGCCCCTCTCCCTCCAACCCTATGAGAGATTCCCAGACGATAGACATTTACATTCGGAGTGCTTTGTTAGTTCCCCGCCTCCGGCATCGTGACTTAAACGGGCTTTTGTCATCCTTTTCTTCCCGTTTGACAGTTTCTCTTGTACGCGGAGCGTACAAGCATGCGTAAAACACGCTCCGACGATCGCCATGGCAGTTCGCCGCTTATAAAGCAATAACGCGTTAGTCGCACGCAATTCCCGTGGATGGGACTAAACGAAAGGAAGTCGTTCCGTGCAGCCTTCGTTTAGAATAATTACCAAACGATTGTCGTGAGCTAATTGAATTGAATTCGTTCCCCGTTCCGACGCGAATCTTTCCAGGGATTCTCGACTACCATGGAAAATGCGACTTGCGCCGAAAACGATGGAAACGGCCAACGGACGGGGGCCCTACCTGACCCTGTAGCTTCGATCCCTTCGTCCCTCGAGTGAAAAAAAAGCAAAGCAAACTCACCGATGGTAGGGGGACCGGGGGGGAGAAGGGAAGGAAGGGAGGAATATAGCGAGTCGAGGGGAAAGGGACGAGGGAACGAAGGGAGAGCGCGAGCAAGGGCAGAAGCAGAGGGGTAAAGCAAGAGCCAAAGATCTAATAGATATACCCGAACAGGTCTTTTACTCGGCGTAACCGATGTTAAACCTGTTTCTCCCTCCCCGTTCCCCGCGTGTTCCGCGCCCCGAAACCGCCGCTCTTCTCTTTCCTAATTTCCCTCGGACGATCAGGTTCCGCGGGCTCGCGCTACAGGTACAAAAAGAACGACGATGCGCTCAGTTATGTATTGTTTCGTTTCTGTCTTTCTTCCATCGTTCCCGTATCGGCTCCAAAATGCACGCTGGTCGGCCGCGAAGGAAAGATTTTATAAAGCAAAAGAGAATGGTCGAACGCGTAACAATGAGCGAATACACTTAAATCGATGAATTAAAAATTCGATTAAGATTCGATTCGATTAATCCCGACACGCGGGAAAGGTATCGCGTCTGTGGTGGAAGCCGACGGAAGGTCTTCTGCCGACAGAACCACGCCACGAGATTCAAATTTACTCCGTTTGTATTCTGTCGTTTTACCGTTCTGAAGCCTGAAGTTACGCAAATTAACGCATCCCGTGAAATACCAACGCTCAGTAATTTATCGGTAGTATGATGGAACGTCTACCGGAAAATCGGAGAAAACGAACGTTGACGATGGACATGGCGTTGATGAAGAGGCATCGTAACTCCGAGTAAAATGCTTTTCGATCTAGAGTAGTCGATAGAAAGGAAGAAACGATTTCCTGGATAGGCCTGCAGCGATTCTAGAACGATGGCGCCACGAATTTACCCCCGAGTAAAATCCCGAGAGAGGCTCGCGAGAAAAGACCGTCGGTTAGCGTCGGCCGGGATCGGCCACCGTCGGGCCGCGTCGGCTTGCATCGTCTACCGACTCCAATCTCTCTCTCTCCCTCTCTTTCTCTCTCTCTTATAAGCGAATCGCAACCCTTACCGCGATTATCCTTTGCGGATTCAATTCCGGGACACCCGAATGCATCGAGTGTTCGATAGAGCAACTTACCGGCGCGACGAGGCGACGATCCGACGGCACAAAATCCAGGTTATCGAGAACGCACGTGCAACGTGCGACTCCGAACGCGTCGTGCGCCACGCTTCGCGGGTACGGTCAACGAAATCCCTTTCCTTCCCTCGTTATCTTCACCGGGGAAGTCGGCGCGAGTGTTTACGATCCTGGACTCGGCTGTACTCGAACGGAAGGACAAGGAATGCACGATTTCACGATCGCTCGTAATCCAATCGTCTACCACCTGGCACCACTGCGTTTAGCTCAAACACGATTGCACTGAATCACCACGCGGCCCGCGTCGACAAAATACTGCTCGGATATCCCGTTTTGAAATTGAATTCTCTGTCCCCGACCGGTGAACGGGACGATCCGGAGAAATCGACGCAATGCGTAAAAGGTTTCGGTTTCGTTTACTCCGTAAGCGTCTATTCGTCGATGGTTAACCCGACAGTCCGCTCGTCTCGTGGCGTAACCCGTGACAGCGTGGCAAAACGACGCGCGCTCCTCGCGGCGGCCGGCGCGGGAATGACTCGAGAAGTATCGGTTCGTGGCAGACGACGATGGTGGGGATGAATCTCGCGATAGGGGGTCGACGTGCGCGTCCCCTTTCGCACCCCCCTTTTCGCGATAGGGGATAGGAACGACGACGATGATGACGATCAAACCAACTAGCGGGTGCGAGGGAGAGAAATTGTATAATCGCGATGGAACCGCGGACTCCTGTCGAGGTGGTGGTGGTGCGGAACGCTGTTCGTAGATGTAGAAAGATGGAGGACGCGGTGGGAAATGCGGGGGAGGCTCCCCCCTCCCCTCCCCCTCAGCTCCTCGCCAGTGAAGCGAGTTTCCCGTCTCGCGTTAAAGGCTACGCTTATTAAGGTTATAATTTGCTCTGGTGGAGTGATCAACACGGCCCTGTATAAAATCTAATTCGTTTAACGTAAGATGACCGCGCGAATGCGCAAATTCTTAGCGTTTCGGCGTTACTTAGGCGTCACTTCCAGACGATCGAATAATTATTATATAGAATCGTGCTTGCAGTTTATCGTCAATATTCATAATTTAAGTTTTTTAATGGCGTTCTTAAACACTGAACGTCGGCCAGTGTTGAAAAGTACGTTACGTGATTGCACGCAAAGCGACGCTTACTACCTAACTCTAATCGCGGAAAATGGAGTCATCTTAGAAATTACAAACTCCGAACGAATTTAAAGATATAAAAATGTTGCTACTATCCATTCCTCGTCGAAAAAGTCCTTGCCCCGTGGACCCCGAGCGGACGACATATGTTCGAGTAGCGTTTAAACGCAAAGTAGAAAAGTAAATGGTCTCTCTTGCGGGTTCTCGATTCACGCTCGGGAACAGGGTGGCCTGAAATAAAGAACCCGTAGTGGCCGGAGGCGGTCCCACCAAATCCGCACCCGATAATATTGAATACACTGGGGTTATTCGATTCATGGCTTGCCGAAGTTTGTTTTAGAAATACTCGCAAATCGTGCGAATAATACCTTGCGTCTCTGTGTGGCCTACATAACGAGCCACTGCTGGAGGAGGGGAAGGGGCACGTCTGGAAGAAACCGAGAAGTGGGGAGGGGGAGGAGGGGGGAGTGGACTACGGTAGAAGAGGAGGTGGGAACGGTTGGGGGGAAAGAAAAAGACGGGAATAGAAGCGAAGATTAGTCATGTTCCATTATAAATACCATCATTGCTGGGAAGCCGGTCGAACGAGGTTCGTCTTATCCACGGTTACGCTTTTAGAACAGAGTCGATCGTTGTTTTTACGTCGAATAGCTCTTCCCCTTCTCTTCCGGATAACGTTCGCTCGCTTTTTTACGCGAATGCGCGAGCTGTAGGGGCGGAGTGAAGGAGGTAGGAGGGGGGAGGGCGCAGGGTCCTCCGTTTCACGGGGACGATTTAAACGAAATGTTATACCGGGGACTATGTCGTCCTCGTTAAATTGCACGAAAAACAAAGTCTCTCGCTCGATGGTCGAGTAGTCTAGTCGTGGTGTGGAGTGGTAAATAGAGGGGGACGCGGGTTGCGGAGGAGAGTAAGGTTATGTTGGTATACGTAGGTACACCGCGTTATCCACCAATACTCGGTTACTCGAATATCATAAGAAAGTAGGACATAGTCGCGGCGGTGGCAGGGGAGGCAGCACCAGCATCGGCCGGTGGGGGAAACGGAATTTATAAAGAGTCATTACGTTCCCGTGAAAGGTGCCTTTAATTTCAGTGGCATTCCAATCGCATTAACGTATATATTCGTTCATTATTCGCTTGTATGCTATTTCGCGGAAAGCTTGTTTGCGCGTTTATACGTAGAACAGCTATTTTCGTGTAATCCTTAAGCCAGGAACACGCTTATAACACGCAACGTGTTAGTTAACGCGTCCGCATAGCACGCTACGGTACGCCGCGCATGGGTTTACGAACGCATCTGTGACACGGGTTTCGTACGACATTCCACTTCGAGACTTCTGACCGGCGACCGTGGTATTATTTCGAATACAGAAACCCAAGGAAGTACGTCGGAAACGTCGCGCCCTCTAACGCAAAGCGCGAGATTCACAAATTTTCCGAATTTAAGTCGATAGGAACTCGTGGAGCAGTTACGCGCGTAAACATATCGGTTAGAATGGAATTAAAAATCTTCCGCGTGTAACGGCGCAGCGTTCGAACGCGCATTAATGCGCTGCGCGTTAAAACTGCATCTCTATCTTAAAACGCGTACATTTTATTTCATGTCTCAGACACGTCGCGGACAATATACCCGAGACGACGAGGCGCCCAAGGAATTCCTTGCGTTATCGCGAATGTAACCCTCTGCGTTATTGGAGCACATGCCCGCGAACGAAATGACGCGGAGAGAAAAGGAAAAAGCGAAACTTATACGTCGGAGTGAAAGTGACCGACTGGAAAGCGAGCTCTCTTTTTCATGGTCAGTCGTCTAAAGCGCACGTAGACGTTTCGCTCGAGAAAATCCTACTTCGCACGAGTATATAAGAGGATAGGGGGATGATCGATACCCAGGGGCGTCGCGACGCGACGCGACGGGACGGGACGGGACGGGCTGTGCTTTTAACGAAAAACACGCTCACCGAGCAGCGATTCCTCAACGGGACCGTCGAGGGTAAACGAAAGCGGATCGTGTGCCGCCTCCTTCTTCGGGAACGCGACGCTCGAATTGCTCGCACGTGCCTCGATGCAGGAGGAGGTTAGGTTGATAAGGGACAGGCTAGCGTTTCGCGAGCCGAATAACAACGTACTTCTCCCCACGTGTATTATACGAGAACGCCCATTGTCCGCCTATTATACGTCTATTATCCGCTCATTGTTCCCCTGTTATTTACTTACAATTACTCGCGTGTACTTACACGCCACGCGTCAGCCGCACGCTTCCGCGAACTCCTGCGAATATTTTTCGAAATCATTCATTCTCTGCTACTTCGAAATTACAGTGATACGATTCGTTCCGTTGGTCGGAACACGAAGATCCGCTACATTGTCGTATTAGTTCGACCTGTTATTTATTCACAATTGCTCGGGCGCATGTATGTACATACCTACATACGTGCCACATGTCGAGCAGCCGCTCACTAAAACTGCCGGGACGGCCTTTTTTAACTCGCTCCGTGGTATTTCGAATTTACAGAAATACGATTCGTCCCGTTGGTCAGAAACGGAGTACCGTTACATCTACATACATACATATTTATTCACAATTGCTCGCGCGTACGTACGAGCGGTGTTCGGCGTCTCCCTTCGGAGAATCATTCTGACAATCTTTTTTAAACCATTCTCTGGTATTTCGAATTTACAGGGACGCGACTCCTCCTGTTGGTATAGACGCGCGAGGGTCCATTGCATCGACGTATTTATTCGAGCATCGTCCGAGAAGCAGCGCAGAGGAGGGGCAGGAGCGAGGGGCGCGGACACGTTTATTATACCGGGAAGGTTGAAGGTAGGGAGGCTGATCGAGCAAACCTTATACTTAGGCTATTTCCACGAGGCAACCATACAAAAGGGGTTCTAACTCCTAATTCCGCGACCCCTCTCAATTTCTCCCGGCTTGGAATTTTTTTCGATCGCGAATTCCCTTTACGGCGGACCCCGACGTCGAGGATGCTCGATAGCTTCGCGAAATCTCTCAAACAAACTTTCGCGAGTGCGCACACGCACACTGTTACGGCACTATAAATTTCGCGCTACATAATCGCGCGATACGACGCCTCATAGAAAGGTTTAAACCGCGCGTGTATGGCGCGATAAATAAGATTCCTTAAGCGTTTCACCTTTGCGCCGACAACGAGTGAAGATTACGGGTAACGAGCGTCGTTCCTCATCGCGCAGGAAAAAGTTTTGCCCGTCCCACCGACGAGAGAGACGCCTTAACGGGATTAGAATCACCGTTTTTCTTTCCTCGAAAATTTCAACGAATTGTTCCCTTTCAGCCTTCCTGCTCCTCTCGCGTCGCTCGATGATAATTGCTTCTCTTTCTCTCGCGTGACATTAATATCGTCCATCGAGAATGATCGAAGGCGAGCAGGTGGGTAGGCGCGCTGCAGGGTCTAGCGTAAACGCGCGATGGACGGAGAGGAACGAGGCGAGGAAGAAGAAGAAAGAGCAGCCGGACAGCCGGTCCGCCTGCCAGCCTGCCAACCGAACAGGTAGGGAACCGAGCAAGTGTTCGAACTGGTTTCCAACAATCGCGATGGAACAATGTCGTTAAATGCGCCATTTGACGCGGGCCTCGGTGGCGAGGGGGAGGGCGCGGGGAGAGGATAATGGTGAGAGACGCGCGGGTAGGAACGGGGAAACCGTACCACCTCGCGTTTCCTCGAGAATCCATTAACTGTGTGGTTTTTTTTCCAGATCTCGAGCAAATGTTGATTTTACAAATTTCTTCGAACGCACGTTTGCACAGCTGATAATCGCCCCGGGGCTTATCTCGTGCCACGGCAATGGGTTTCTCTTTTCGTCGCCGTGGCCGACTACTCGGTTCGTGCACGTTTGTTTACACTTTCGCGGGAACACCATGGTTGTTCCACCCCTTTCGTCCCGATTCGCCCGAACTATACGAAGTCTTTACGCGTGCTTCGATTCCCATTATCGTCGACCCGGTCCCTTTAAACCGGTTTTACTTATTACGCGAGCGTTCCTTATCTCTCGCGTAGATCTCCTATTGCCAGTCACGGTAAGCCGAGCGTCTCTCTCCGTTCTCCTCTCCGAGCGCAACAGCCTAATCCCCCGACTATGTTCTCAAGACTCCACTTTCGCAGCCGCGAAATAAAACGAGAACAAAACGTGCGAAAGCAAAATTTGCGGTTGCCTCTTCCTGGGGCACGGTGACTCGTTAATGTTACTGCAACTGGTATGAATATAGGTAGAGTTCCAGGAAGGAAGGAAGGAAGGAAGGAAGGTGCTCGCCCCTCGTAGCCACGTGACCTTTTGACCGTAGGAAATTCCTCGGATAACCAAGCTTTTCGTCCTTGCTTTGCGCGTTACACCAAGAAGCGAGCAACAAGTGTGAATCTTGTCTACCCTACGGATCGGACCGCTCGTGGCCTTCTGTGCTTTTCCGAGCTCTCTCTCTCTCTCTCTCCCCAGTCTCCCTCCCTTTCTCTCGCTTACACTCTCCACCCTTTTCTCCTGTTTCCTTTACCCTCTATTACTCCGCTGCCCGCGGTACAATCTCGCATTTTCCTGCAACGCTTTTCTCGATACGCTCTTCAACGTAGGATCTACTTCACGGACGGGCGAGGGTGTTTCATGTTCCTGATATTAATGTATTATAGATGTGGGGATGTACCGAAACTTTACGCACGCGCCGCGGTTTCATCATCCATTGTTATATGTATACCTGGCCCTTCGCTCTGGAGAGAATCGCTTCTTCGAAACTGTCTTCCTTCTCCTTGTTCTCCTTTTCTTCTCGTATTCGACTTGAAGGGCCGATCGCCGATGCAAATGTATGCCTCCTCGTGGCTCCCGAAAGCCTTTTATAGGGAGGCAGCCCAAAGAAGCTGCACTTTTATGTTTCTTTTTTCACTCGGCTACTGCCACGTTGCTCCTTTTTACCGCTTTGGCGACCGAACGCAAATAGTTCCGTCAGGTCCCCGGGGAAACCAGTATCCGGAGTTCACCTTTCGGACGACAGAAAATTGAAAACCCTGAAGGAAAGGTACGGGAGATTGGAAAATTCAGGACTCTCGGCACCTCGACGATTTACTAGTTAATCTAGAAATGTAATTTCCGGGACACGTGCATCGCAACGATTACCGAGCGTTTTACGAGGCGGTTTCGGATTTCATTCGATACTCGAATTACGGTGGTCAAACAAACTTTTGCTCGCGCCGGTCTTAATCCGCACAGTGGGACGCGAACGAGACCATGAGCTCGGGGAACTCTGTGGGGGATGGAGAGAGTGACGTTTTCGGGGGGTTGTAAATCCGTATCCACAATCAGGGCCAAGATAAAACCACGTAAGAGTACGGGATCGTGTGGATTGTAAGAAAGACGGGGTACCAAGACAGCAGAACTCTATGGTACTCTCTAATGCTTATTCAGTGCCCGGGAATGAATAATGGGCTGCTAGCGAAATACGCCGGGACATAAATATTGTATCTGGAGCGCTATATATTACCTGTATCGAATATATTATCCGGCGCGTTCTCTGTTCTCCGTTCTGCTAGCTCCTATCTGATTGAGATCGTTGCCATGGGAATGCTCGGACTCGACTCGATTCGAATCGACTCGTTCGCGTCGCGACCAACATTCTCCAACGACTGACGATCTCGCAACGTTAGCTATGAAACATTTTCCGCCACTCGGGAATTCTATCTTCATCGTTTATCGATTAGCATCGTCGACGCTTTGCGGATCTTGACCAGCTCAATGGACCGAAAATTCTGTTTTCATCGTTCATGGGACATTTTGAAAACCCGACTCGCCGTCAGCTTCGTTTTCTTTCACCGCCCACTTCCCGTCCACCCTCTTTCACTCGCATACTAGCCATATAGCGCGCGCAAGGAAACGTAATCATTTGCAATCCCGCGTAGAACCGCTTTGAAACTTCTACGAAGGAATTTATTAAACTTTGGCTAAGTCGCTTTACAAAGTTTCAGCCGTGCACCAACGTTACCGTCGAGGGAAGTGGGGAGCGACGAGGTACCGGAGATCGGGTGGCGCGGACGAGGAGGAGCGGGAGGGGTAAGAGGAGTAAGAGAAGGAGGCGAAGGAGTAGGAGGAGAAGGAGGAGGAGGACGGTGGGTGCAGAGGCCGAAGAGAGAGGGGCGAGGGAGTCGGAGGAGGAGAAGTTACTTTCCCGGAGAAATAAAAGTTAATGGAGTTCCCTACCTCCTCGTACTTCTGCCTCTCTTCCTCCTCTTCACCATCGTACAACTTTCACGAAAGTTATTATATCTTAATTTACTATTGGGCATTATCTGAAATTTCTCCGACGTTTCCGTTTTAATGCGCTACGATATATAGTCGGGTGAGTATATCGTGCCGGGTCGAGCGATTTCGGGGTACTCCTGATATTACTCGACGAAGAAATCGATATTCTTTGGCTTTTTTCTTTTTTTTTTGTTTAAAAACCGAACGTGGGGCGCGTCTTCTCGAAAGGCGGAATACGTTATCGCGGCTCGCTGGAAACAGGCGATAGAAACGTTTCGGTCGAACCACCTTTTTTTCACGTTTCCCCAAGAGAGGTAAAAAAAAAGAAAGGTGCGACCTTTTCGGTAATCTCGTTTTAAAAAACTTGCGGCGCGTGTCGTAACACGAGTGACCTTGAAAAAGTTGCACGTTCCTCGTATACGCGGCACCGTTGTCTCGCGGACAACGCGTACCTCGTCGCGTCCTTTTTTCGGTCGACGGAACGAGAGGACCGCCCTGCGATACTTACTCGTTGGGCCCACCCCACTCACTCTATTCTACTTTGTCCCCCTCCCTGCCTCTCGTTCCCTTGCCTAACCTCCTCTCGCACTCATTCTCTCTGTCTCTCTCTCTCTGTCTCCCTCTCTCTCTCTCTCTCTTCCATGCCCCCGGTTGTATTCCTTCTCTCCACGAGCTGCTCTCCTTCTCGTCCCTGCGCACGGCGCTTCGTCTTCCCAGCCACCCCTTCGCGCTTTGATTTACGGCCATAAGTTGTAATATTTGCGCCACTATTGTATGGTAATACGTACGGCAAAAAATATGTTAATGGTTGCCATAAAGGAGATATACAGCGTATATATGTATCCCATTTTGCGGCATGTACCCGGTGGACGTATAAACCACACGGGCGCAACTCTAACACACGTCCGCTCGTTGTTCCTTCATTGGTTGAGCCTCACGTCGTGGAATACGCGGGCATGTACATACATACGTACATACGTCGGTCCCGATGAGTTTCACGCAAACCGAAAACGAGACAAAAAATTCGCAACGCGTCTTACGATCGTGAAAAGAGAAATAATCGATTGGATTCTACCATCTAGAGTAGAGTCAGTCGATCGTTGCGTTGTCTCCGAAACCTAGACACGGGTTCCTACGTTGGACTTATTTATTTTCACGTCGCGATATCCGGTAACCGGCTTACCAGTTTCTCTCCTCGTCGAACCCTTGCCCGATATTACCATCGAAGTTGTTACGAGTGGCGGCGAGAATCGTCGAGACCGGCCCGAGAGAAACGGCGGTCAATCTCTTCGAAGATCAGATCCAATCTTCTCGGGTATTGACTGCGCTATATCATAGTTTTCCCGCCCCCTCCCCCTGCCCCCTGTTCTTCCACTTCCTTTCTGACCCGATGGCAATATCGAACCATCGATAGAAACTCCGGTATTCCACAACCCTGCCGCCGTATCGTTACCATCCCTTTCCCTGGTCGCAGAACCGGTCTCCTCCGTTCCTCCCTTGTACATCTTCTCCCTCTTCCTCTTTTCCCCTCTGTCTCTTTCCATCTTTCTCTCTCTCTCCCCCGCTCTCTCTCTCTCTCTCTCTCTCTCTTTCTCTCTCTTCCATAACTCGAACAATTCCAATAGTCGTTAATCTGTCGGGAACTTTTGGAAAACTTGCCGTTATTGCAGGTAGATGGGCGGTGCCGTAGGAGTGGGATGAGTGAAGAAGAGGAGGATGTGGGAGAGATGAGATGAGAAGAGGGTAGCAGAAGAGGTGAGGAGTGAAGAGTAGAAGAGAGGAGAAAGAGAGAGAGAGGGAGAGAGAGATCGGTGGGTGGGTGAAGAAGAAGAAGAAGGGGGAGAGAGAGAGGAGAGCTTGTGGGCCGGGTACGCGAAGGGTAGACGTCGAGAGAGAGAGGGGTGGAGGAGGAGGGGTAGGGGGAGAGAAGGGGTGAGTTGGAGGAGGCGAAAGAGGAGAATCGCGCGGAGGTGCGGCCAGGCTGGATCCATGTGGGAGAGAGGGTGGATGTGGGGAGGGTGTGGGGAAGGGGGGCGATGGGAGGGTGGGAGTCGGTGCGCCGAGGTAAGTTAAATAAACTTGTTTAGTTTCGCGGAAACTTCTGCCCGGCCATTGTATTCGACTGCCTCGCTGCGCCGTAGTTTGCTCCGAAAGTTTCGAATACGAACGAACTCGCTTCCCCATTACGCTTTATTCGCTTGTTTTGCCAGGTCGCTACCTACCGGCTACCTCCTCTTTCTTGCGGGTGCGATATCTCTTTTTCCTCCCCCAACGTCCGCCACCCTTCCACCTTCCCTCCCCCCCCCTCCCCCCGCGTCACTTCAACCATCGCCTGCTCTCCCACATTCTTATTGTATTTCCCTCTCTCTCTATGTCGTAAACCATGCTCGAACAGGCCCAATGCACCACGAGCGGATGAAGAAGCCACGGAGAAAAATCCGGCCCGTCGACGACGACGACAACGACGACGGTTACAAGGTGGATCGCGTCGAGACTACCCTCGGACAAAAACCCCTTGGCTCGTTGGAGGGTGTCCGAGTGCGGGAGAACGTTGCTTCCTCCCTATCCACCGCTCGCCCAGGTTTTTTTTTTCTAGATTTCACTCCGCGTGGGAGAATCAAAAACGAAATCGGGCAAAGTGCCCCATCGCGACTGTGGCACGAGACCGAATGGCTTATTGATTTAACGAGAGAGAAAGAGGCGAAAGAGAGAAGCAGGAGGAGAAACCGAAGGGAGAACGGGGGTGGCTACGGCTAGGACGAGTAACGCGCGGAGAGTAGGCTATACGCGAAGGTGGGGGCGCACCGAGGGCGAACCGAGGGCGAAGAGAGCGGCGCAGGGCGGGTGGGTGGGGGGGGGGTAGGGGGGCGCGGGCCGCCAGAGGGTGGAGGAGAGAGAGCGGGGTAGAGTAAGATAGGGTCGGAGGCCGGAGAACAAGAGGCGCGGTGCAGGCGGGTGACGGTGGTGGGAGTCGTTCGCGGGGGAGGGAGTCGCGGGGCGCGGAGAACGGGAGAGGAGGACGGATACTCGGATGGGTAGAGAGAAGAGAGGAAACTGGATGGAATGACTAACGTGCCTTCAGAATTGAGTTCTTTGAAATGTTCCCCGACGCCATTTTACCTTCGCTATGGATACACCGATTCTGCGTTCCTTCTCGAGAATTCCGCATCCCGCGCACTCGACCATCCCGCCCCCCTCTACCCCCCTCCCCCACCCCTCTTCTCAAATACCTTTCTAAATACCGGCGCGTTTTCGTGATTACACGATCCCTCTCTGACCTATCCGTGGCGCGGTTTATCAGTTCGGTGACCGGGGGCCGGTCTTCCGCGTTCGTGAAGACGAATGGTATCGATGTCACCGCGTACGATTCAACCGGCCACGGTGATCGACCCAAATTCGATTTTATCGTTAAGTCCCTTCGACGCGATGAGCCTAACCGGAGGCCCTGTTGCCCATTCTCCTCGCTCTCTTTATACCCCTCGTCTTCTCTCGATAACTTTAGGTGAAATTAATTAACGTCACGGGGTCCGGTAATGAGAACGAAAGCAAGGCTTCGCATTGTCCGCGGGGAAGCAGACGAGAAAGGGGGTGGGTGGGGCGTTGGGGGGTGGGGAGGGGACGAAACGCGACGAGATGCGACGATACGGGACGAGACCGAGGAGAGAGGCGCAGCCTGGAACGAACGAGATAATTAATATCCAGAATAAGCGATTGTGCGATTCCAAACGTAATTACGTAGACCTCGTTGAACCCCGAGGCTCTTTCATTTAATTGCTAATGCATAATGCGCCCGGCTCCGCGATCGTACCGTTATTCGAGCTTTCTTTTATAGATATCTATTACAATAACAGTATTCGCGATACCCACGATCGCGGCCGGAGAACCTCGTCGATCCTCCGACTTGAGCGCGAACAAGGATGGAGGGCATTTTTCGGAGCTGTAAATATTCGAAGAAGGTAACGAGCAGCGGGGTTCGTATCGGGAGAGCCGAGTGGCTGGTACGAGACCCAAAACGAACGTAAACGTCAATGTAATGGGGCTGTATCGGAGTCTACGATCGAGCCCGCCGACGCAAATTGGCGCTCTACCGACGGCCACCGGATTCGCATTCCGGAGCGAATGGAGAATACGGGCGAATTACGATTTTTATTCGAAAACGTGGCCAAACGTCGTTCCCCGTTCGCCAAGGAATCCCCTCGTGACTTCGCGCTATGGTAAACAGATCGATTAATTGGCCTTCCGATTTTTAACGCAAACCCGGTTCTCCCGGTGGGATATCGCGGCTTTTCCAAATAACGCTGACGGCGATGGTGCGGTGCACGAGTGGTCATTGACCGATCAACAAGTGGCTCATGATTTTGTCAGCGGCTAGCCGACCGGCCGACCGTCCGGCGCGGTGGTCTACCGCTAAAACACTCGAACCCACTAGCACCACCGCCGCGCGTTATCCGCTCCACCTCTCGTGGAAAATTCAACCCGTTATAATCCGCAACGAGCCGGTCCTTAAGCTTCCTGTCCTTTTTCGACGCGCCACAACGAGCGCGGCACTCGATTATATTGCAACGTTCGATTGTCGTTACTCGATAAAGAGAGACCCTGTTATCTAGCCGCGTAAAATAGTATTGAAAATTCGGAGCGCGGTGCTGGTGGAAAATCATCGAGCAACAAGTGTCATGATTCGCTTAACGTTCGATGGAGAGAGAGAGAGAAAAAGAGATAGAGGGGAGGGAGGAACGAGTTGAAAAGGACAATGGATTTCTGGATCGAAAAAGACTACGGCAAGAGAGAGAGATAGAGAGAGAGAGAGGGAGAGAGAAACAGAGACGAGAGGATAGACAGAATCTGTAGCCTTGAAGATTTATCTGTCCGCCGAGCACGAAGAAAGCTCCGCCGGTCGAGGCCTGGAGGTAAACCAGCTACCGAGATGCTTTTGATCATTTTTCCCTCTTTCTTGTTTCACCACCCCCGATCGCGCACCCCGCAATTCTCGCCCTCGTCATTGGTCTCCTTTTTCACTTACAGAAATCGCGGGGGTAAAACGAGGGTAAGTCGAGAGAGCAAGAAATCGTGATCGCGTTCACCGGGTGCCCGCTTTCTCGATCATCGCCGCGGTGAAAGCGCATTGGTGTTCTTCTAATAAGAACAGTTCTCCTTTTCAATTTCCTCGGGTTCGAGGGCCGGCGATTAATCGAAACGTTCTACTTTCTAGACCCGGGGATAAATCAACGGACGAATATTCGGTTCCCGGGATATGCCGGAAAGGAAACCGCGATTCCGATGGATTGGAAGGCGCGGTGCGAGGGCGGTGGTGGTGGTGGTGGCGGCGGCGATGGCTCGAGAAGGTAGGCAGAGTGTTTTGTTTTCATTAACCGGCGACCAGCTGGACGAACAATGCAATAGGCGAATTCAATTACCGGCGTTCGTTAAAACAAATTTACTTTGCGCGCTCACGGATTTTAATATTTCGTCCGCCACCCCCCTAACCCCCCCCCCCTCTCGCCCCCCGCCCCCCCAATATACGAATATAAATGTCGGAATACTGGCGTCAGTTTATGTACTCTCTTCGTGCAACACAGAATTGGATGTGTACGTATACGTACTCGTACATACGCGCGTGTAGGTGTACATGGTTTTTTTATGCCCTTTCAATCTACGTTTATTCATTCTTTTATGGATACCTATATCTACCGAGCTTGCCTTTCATTTTGTTTCAACCGAGGAGAGGAACGAATGAAAAGTTGAAACGGCCGTGTAGAGGATGGAAAAAGTGGAAATAAAGGGGGTGCGCGCGGCCGCCTGGAGGAGGCACGGGAAAGAGGAACGGAGCAGGTGCCGTTCCTCTCCTCGACCCGAAGATCGTCGACGTGGGAGAGGGAACGAGAGATAGAGCGGAGGAGGAGAAGAAGAGCCGGAGGAGACCGAGGCCGAGGCCGAACCCCCGAGGCCGATGTCGAGGCTCGGGAAAAAGAGGAGCACAGGGTTGTTTCGGTCCACGAAGAGGCGACGAAGAAGTAGGAAGCGTCAGTTGTCCGAAGCTAAATTGCGAGACTCGATATAAATACGTTGCGTATAAGAACATCTTGGAGAAAACATTGGCTCTAGTGTTTTCCAAAAACAATTTTCGAATCTGAACGTACGATCTTCAACCGATCGATGTCCGATCATCTTAGCTCTTCCCCCCCCCCCCCCTCTCCATCTCCCTCCACGCTTCTTTTAGTTCGCCATCGCTCCACTCCAATAATCGTTTTCTACCAATCGTTCTCTTCCGCCAAAATGATCGATACTCGATACTACGAAATCGGTTAGCAGACGTCAAGTTTGTCGAGAAAGGCGAATGAAACGCGAGGACAATATTCGCGTAAAGTCTTGCACGCTCGAGGTAATGAACGCAAATGTAATCGACGACTAACCTTGTAGGAGTACTGGTCGAACATTCTGCAGACGTCGACGTCATTCCCTAGGATCGTGTAACCGGCGTCCATGCTGTCCCGGCGTTTCTTGTCGTCGCCTGGAATGAGCCCTCGTCAGTGAAAATCGTCACGCGTGTATCGCGAGGAATCTCCCCTCGAACCAGTACCGAACAAACTGATCGCGATTGCACCGACTATGCCGTCGCTCATCGTCCCGCGGCCTCTGCCGTGGTCACCTCGCCCGCTTCTCCGCGGCTACGACGCTGCCCCCCGCTTCGGGCGACCCCACGCGCCACGCGGACTCGCGAAAACCTTCGGGACACCGATTCTTCTATTCCTCCTGCGTATTAGGTACTACCTTCTCTCCGGTGTGTTGTCAACCGAGGTTGTCCTCGATGGGTCGCCGATCACGTATCGATCGCGCGCCGATCTCGCGAATCGTACCGATCCCGCTCGATCGTGGAACGCTGCCGTCGCACGACGACGCGATAACTGGCACGAAACCGATTTACTGCCGACGCTTCCGCGATCTTTTCACCAGGTCGCTCGTCGTCGTGTCCCATCGGCCCGAGCGGCGACGTTCCTTCATCGAGAATCGAATCTTCGACGATCGCTCTCAGAATCGATCCGATCGCGATTGCATTAGATCGATCGCGCCGATCGCTAAACACTCTGAACGTCGATTAGAGACCCAACGAAATATCTCCCGACTCTTTCGCCGGACGAGCCGAGAAGCACGTGGACGAGTTTGTTCTCTACCGCGAGGCTCGCGCTCCTAGCTACTCGACACCTCAACCGCGACGACCGCGACGACCTGCGCAATGCCGCCGCACCGGGTAACGGCGGTAACGGCAACGACAACGGCAACGGCGGTTAAGAGCAACGGGCGACGACGACGACGACGGCGACGGCGTCAACGTCGACGCTGTGTTTCCCGATAGCGGTGGCAGCGACGGCGGTGGCGGTGGTGATTCACCTCCTCCACCCACTCCACTCTTCCACCACCCCCCTCCCCCTTTCGTGATCCTCTCCCCCCTCCGCGCGCGCTGCTGCGGTTCCGCGATCACGTCGTGAACGGAATGCGCGTAAACCGTGAACCGGACAACCCGTCGAGGCGCGCGATGCGTGCTGCTAGAATCCTCGTCGAATACTCGCGGCGAGAGAGCAGGCCGCGCGAGAGACCGCGCAACGCGCAACCAGCCCACTGCCGAGGTACAACCTGCTCGCGACGTTTCTCTCCACCGTCTCTCCCTACCGCCCGAGCACCCACACCCGCACCCCTCCCGAGAGGCAGGGCTCTCCGTCGTGCCTCTCCTTCGGGTGGTGCACGTACGGCGACGTCTAGACATCTATGCGCGCCTATCGTCTCACAACAATTTCCCTTCGTTTCTTTCCAGAATGCAATCTTCCCAGTCAATTTCTCCCACGAATCGGGACTCCTCGCCTACCGTAGGGATCACCATCGAGAGTGGCGATGTATACGCGTACACGTGGTACGTGGTACACGACGCGGTGCGTCTGTACCGCGGAATCGTTAATACCTGCATCCCTACCCATCGTGCGGGAAGGATCGCGGTCGACGGTAGGGTGGATCCCCGATCGAAACCTAGGAATTACACGATCCCTACGCGAATCGGTCACGTGGATCGCACGTGGGTTCCATTCATGAAACTCGTTCGTAGGTCTCGGAGGTGGCGTCAGCTGCGGTAACGGTAGTGGTAGTGTGGTTTTGAAGGCGACGGTAATCTGTGGTGGTGGCACGCTGAGTATCAGCGATAGCGATCCCTCGTTGTCGCCGTCGCCGTCGTCGTTGCTGTAACAGTAACGATAACGGCAACGACCATAGACGCCAGCTGACCAGCAAAAGCTCCGGTTAAACTGGAATGGTAGTGGTAAAGAGAGGCAGAGAGAGAGAAGGGGGGAGGGAGGGAGGGAGGGAGTGAGTGAGTGAGAAAGAGACGTCCCGGGTGGTAAAGCGGGTATCCCGGAGGTGTTAGACCGTGTAGACAGGAATTTGTAGCGGCGTGGTGTGCGCGGCGGGTTCACGCGGTGAATTTTCGCCTCGAGTCAGCCAACAAGCAGAGCTACTCGGAGAAAGAGAGGACGGGAGAGAGAGAAACGGAGAGGGAGCAAACCAGTGGGGTCAGGCGTGATGTCTGAGTTCCCTCTCGTTTGCCCGCACGCTCCGTCTCCGTCTTTCTCGCTCCCCGTGGATTTCCTCCGTTCTTACTCCACCTTGTGTTCCTGGCTTTACCCGAGTGTCCCGTGGCCCCTCGTCCGACACTCGCAACCCTTATTACCGTCCTTATCTCCACGACCCCCCGCGCAACTCCGCCCGATGAGCGGTTGATGCCACGCCACGAGGACTCGACAACCAACGACCTTAGGGTTGCGTTCTAGTGACCCATTCACCCTCTCTCTCTCTCTCTCTCTCTCTCATCCCGTCAAAGTTCACGACCTGGGATTCTAAGTACCGCCGTGTCGTAGGTATTCGTAGTAAGAGACGGGTCGAGGATCTACGGATAAATGGATCGACAGATGAATTGTTTGCGCGTGAATTCTTCTGGGTACGACGTGAAACAAAATATCGATCATCAAGATTCATCGATCATAAGCTCTCGATCGTCCGATCAAATCTCGGATCATCGTCCTTCGCCCTGCGAACGTGTCTCGTTTCACCCTTTCCATCTTCTTTCCCCGTTCTATCTCTGCGACGTTTGTCCGAGTGTTTTCGTTAAATACGAATCGCGGGGATACGCGCGAGCCGCGCAAAAGCGTACACCTCTATACGTCTGCCAAAGTCGTCGTACATACGTTTAGACTTCCGAGTCTCGTTGAGCGCGCGCATATCCCACGGGAATCAATATCCGCGTGTACCCTCCGTCCCCCAAGTCCCCGCGCACCCCTTCCGCTTGCTTCGCGCCTCGCGTCTCGCGCCTCGACGCTCCGCTACCCTCCAGCTTACTACCCTCGTGCTTCTCTCTCTCTCTCTCTCTCTCTCTCTCTCTCTCTCTCTCTCTCCCTCTCTCCCTCTTTCTCCTTTTTTCCTGTCTCCGTCGCTCTTTCTGTCTTTCTCTCTTGCTCCAGCTTTTGCAGCGCTGCACCTTCTTCGACACCGCATCGCGCCGCTCGCCATCCGCCTCTGATAAACGTGATTTAGAGGCGGGAGGGGGATGGGGGAGGGGGGGGGGAGGGACGAGGAAGGGGGAGAACGGAATACGGCCTCGTATTCCTCCTCTCTCGCGGAATCGGTCTTCGTGTACCCCTGTTCCGCGAACGCGGAGGAGAGCTGCCACCCTCTTTTCTCCGACCCCCCCTCTGTGCTTCCATCCCCTCCAAAACCTACCCCTCGCCCACCGCGTCTACCAACACCCTCCCGCCCGGCAGCTACCTTTCACCCAAGTCGACACACAGCTACAAAACATTCAATTTCAGCGTAAAGTTAAAACGAAATGGATTTTCCAGCGTGGATGGTGTACAGTCATCGACGAAAGCTCTCGGTTCTTCTCGGTGCCATCGTCGTCGATATAACGCGGAGGAGTGCCGCGATTGCGTATGCCCTCGCCGACGAGATGAGACGACATGACTCGTGATCAAAAGATCTTTCCATTAACGTATTAAGGAGATGCTTTCTGTTTTCAGGATTGAGGGATCGTCGCCGTCGGGGAACGATCTGCCTGCGTTACGAGTAGTAGTGATCGTCGTGGAAGAGGATTGCCCCTCGAGCATCAAACGCCGAGCCGATTATCTTTCCACCCGAAACAAAATAAAAGCTCAACGCGCTCCGAGGAGGTATCTTCCGGTTTAGAGAAGAACAGACTGACCTAGGTCAAGTTTCCCCGTTCCTTGGAAGTCGAGAGTCCCGTGGGGCCAAGGAGGACGGCGCTTTCCGCCTCAACGGACAAACGTCGCCGGGAGAAGAGAGAGAGAGAGGGAGAGGGTAGCGAGGGAGAGAGCGAGAGAAAAAGAGACGTCAAGCAAAGAGAGATTTTCCGGTAGTTTTCCATAAAGACGAATCGATCGCTCGGCTTCTTCGTAGACCTTCCTTTGCGCGATCGACGCGATAACAGTTTTCTTTATCCGCGTTTCGGCTCGCCGTATCGGATAGCTTCAAAGTCAAGGTCACCGTCTTCTTCGAATTCAGCCACGTAGTTTTTTCTCCGCGTACTCGGATACCAGCGCGCGAATCCCGGAGAGATGAAAAAAGAAGGGAAATGACGAGGAAAAAACGTGGCGCTGGTAAATGCGACCGATGCGCTTATTATCACGATGCAACCCGTTGCCCCGCTTCACCGGTGCATCTAGTGAAACGAGGCGTACGGTTCAATCGAGCGTCTTTAATCCCGTAAAAGAAATTTTGCATCGTTACCGAGAGTGGTTACGCCCGCTCGGTGGTGCTCGACAAAGCGCTCTTTTCAGTCGAACGCTCCGGTGCCAGGAGATTACCGCGATTAACGCGACTTCCCGGAGCGAGAGACTTTGGCATCTTTACGAGGCGACGCGTTACCTGACGAAATTGTACTTGTAAATATCGGCGCAACGATCAGAGAGATCGAATACGGTGATCCCTCGTTATGGATCCCCTCGGTATACGTCATCCCGATTTACGTCCCGCAACTTTTTATGATCACATCGAACTGCGCGCACGCGGATTGGATAAAGAGAAGCTTGTAACAGAGGTGCTTTTGTCTGATTTTGGCCGCACGGAGATTAAACCGAACGCTTCTAGACAGAATACGTTTTTGTCAAATTGTAAGAGAACGGACAAGAAAACGAATCAGACCTTAGACTGGTGACAAACGACTTTGCTTTATACTACAAAGCGTTTTCCGTTTCTTTTCCTAAACTCCAGGGTTTCTGGAACATATTGGAAAAAAAACAGATTTAAAGACGATTAAACAAAGATGGTTTTACGATCTACTTTGTTTAATCGGTGTGCGAATTTTCTTGTTTTATTTTATTCTGAAATCGATGCGAGTCATTATTTCCGTAATACAACCGTTGCGAATTTCAATGGGAACGAGAATTTAACTACAAAAGGCAGATACATAAATTACAAACTTTTATTGCCAATTTCGAATTACGCAATTTCGATGAGCATACACATTTGGTTAATCCTTTCTGACATTTACGTTTATTTCATACGAGGAACGAGGAGCGCTTCCACGTACAAAGGCTAACGAGAATAGCGGGTCCTCGAGAATGAGATACCGAAGAATGTCGAAAACCAAGAGAGGCCGAAGAAAAGGAATAAGAAAACGAGGGGAGCCCTGCTGGCCAGCTGACGGCCTCGTGCCGCAACCCGAAACTCCTCTCGGAGATTCGGTTGCCGGTATTTTGGATATCGCGTTGTTCACTGCCTGGGTTACTCGATCATTATCGATTTCCCTCGATCATTGACCATCATCGCTGACTTTCGAAGATTGCGAGGAACTCGAAGGACGGCAAAACGTCTTCCATTCCTCCCAGACTCCTTGCCAGGAACGACGTTTCTTTCCGTTGCATCCCCGCGGTTTATCTTTGCGTTTCCCACGATTAGTCGATACGTGAGAGGGAAGCATCGTTTATATTTGTCCTTCGGCGGGGCACTCTCGTTCGTCTTCGCCGTATTCCCGTTGTATTGATCCGACGAGTTTTCGAAAGTAAAATAGGTTACGCCGTTGGATCGCGCACGGAACCGCGGCTCCGGAACGAACGAGACAGAACGGGGTGGATTCGAAAGAGAAAGAGGGGGAGAAGTGGGCGCTGAAGATACTGAGGATCAGAAGAGAGAGAGAGAGAGAGGTGGGTGAGGGGCTGATGGGGGAGGGGGAGGAAAGGGGGGTGGAAGTTTACAAAGTTTCGAGATTCAAGAGCGCTCCTCTCAATACGGCAAGTTTGCGCAAACAGAAACTCCGGGAGACGGATAATGTCGCGGATAAATCAAGGAAATTTGATAAATCAACAGCCCCGGAGAAGCTTCGTTAATTGTGCCTTACGTTCTCTCCCCGCTGTCCTACTCTTCTCCACTAGGAGCGTCATATCCGCCTTTTTCGCCGGCAAAAGAAAAAAGTTTGCCCGTGCTCGGGGAATACCTACGAGAATTACCGCGAGCGAGATTTGCCGGAGAACCTTTCGGTCGAATAATAGAATTTAATCGAATCAGAGTTACGCGGACGTTCGCTCTGTTCTTTATTCAATAACGGGGGAAGAGTCTGTTTCCGCGGTATCTTTATGCCACCGGGAAAGGGTGGCTTTTACCCCCTTTTCTTATTTCTACCCCGTTGATTCTCGTCACCCTTGCTCTCACTTTGCGCCGTCGTCTCGTGCTTCGTTGCATTCGGCCTCTTTTTCTTTCTCCTAACGCTCCTAACGTTCGCTGCCTCGAAAAACTAATAGGCATAGTTAGAATTTCGTCGGCGGCAATTTGAAGACGGGCCAATCTTTCGACCGCGTTCGTTGCTGCGTTGGTCTTTCGCTCTCTCACTCCCTAACTCCCACCCTCCACCCTCCACCTCCTCTTCTCTCTCTCTCTCTCTCTCTCTCTCTCTCTCTCTCTCACCCCCGCGTTCTCATTCTCTCTGCACATACATTTCCCCTCATCTCGTTCCTTCTATCGTTTCCCATCCTACTTTAGCACCCTTTTCGGGGCTGGCTACCCGAGGGAATCAATAACCGACGAGGAAGCGACTGTAGAGTTCGGCGCCTAGGGGTGGCAACGGCCGCCAAGGGGTGCCGGGGGCGTCGGCATCGAGTCGAAGGAAGGAAGGCCGGCCTCCCACTACGTGGGTCGAAGGGGTTGCCAGGGTGGTGGTGGTGGTGGTGGCACGCGAGAGAGCTGATGCTTGGCTCCGCCTCCGGCACGCGACCAGCACGCGACCGACGCCGCCGACGCCACCGCCGACTTCATCGACGATGAGGCGAAGGACGTCGACGACGGGGGAGATCGACTCGATCTTTCGTCCCTCTTATGGGTTTCTAAACGTCTCGCGATTTTCTCCGGCTTTGAGACCCGGAATCTCGATTATGGGTCCAACCAGCTTCGTTCTTCGCGACTTAGGCAGAGGCAGCCTATGCATCTGGAAATGATAAGGATGAAATTGGTATCCCATGTCGAAGATTTGACGCGGCTTAGGGAATCGTCGAGACACTGGATTTTCTGACTTCTTGTCGAGACGAAGCGCGGGGGGCGGGCGGAAAGGACGGACGTCGACGAGGGGGTTGCGAGGGATATGAAACCGACGAAACGAGGGAAACCCGTCGTTCAATTCCATGGACCTGGAAATACGGGACTATTCGCCGGACCGGAAAGAAAAATACAGTCGTAAATCAAACAGAAAACACATTTTCGCCCCTTTTTATAACCCCTCGCACCCCCCCCCCCCTTCCCCACCCGCCATTCCTCCCCGTTTCGCGTAAATATTTGTTCTGAAAATATGCGTTTTTTTTCCTCGTCTCGTCTCGTCTGGTCTTCCCCCTCGTTGGAAAATACATTTTCTCTCCTCATCTTCGGCGTATTCTCCCTTGCTGCAGGTATAATCGGTTAGTCAGCAAGTCAGCCAGCGAATCTAACTAGTCAGTCAGTCGGATAGTCGGAGTCAGGCCTAGCCGACCTAGCCAGCTCAGTTCCTTCGACTCCGTGTAATCAATTTCAAACTCAAATGAAATGCTCCGGTGAAATATGAGACTTGGCTACGCGCACCACCTCGTCTTTTCTATATCCTGACCTCCCCAACCCACCCGTTCGCAACCCCGGCAACCCTCCGCTCTTCTCTTCCGCGTCGCCCACTTTGTTTCTTGCTCGCTTCGTCAGCCGATCTTCTTGGATTTATCTTTTGAGAATTACTTATCGTTACGGCGCACATATCGTGGCCCGTTATCCCGCTGCAATGAGAGGAAAGCTCTGCGAGGCATACGCGCACGGCTGAAATATTTGACACGCGGAAAGAAATGACTACATGCAAATTTCACACAACTTTCTTGCCTCATGTATAAATCACTGATATTAATGTTATATTAGTAATTTGTAATAATTACTCATTCATTGGCTAATTCAGTAATTAAAATTCATTTCGAAGTTATCGTTTGGCACTGCAATATTCATAGCAACGCTCCTAATGCAATTTTGATGGAAGCTTAAAATTAGAGTGCTCCTTTAGCATTCTAAACTCCAAGCTCGATGTGCGAGAGCGCAGAGAAAGGTGAAGGGGGGAAAAACATCGGCAAATTACATAGACCGCAAACTATGTAAAAGTATACAAAGGATAAAAACAAATTATCTTGCAGAGGGAAAGGAAAGAAGTATTCCAAAGCCCTGGTATTAATAACAACACTTATCCGTATACATTCCTTTATTTTATCAAACAAAGTGTAGCTTGCCATGTTATGGCCTTTGATAATCCACCAATTTATACTACACAGTATGCAGACTCAGAATATATTCCACCCTAACGGTTGAACGGTGAAAAAAAAGTCGACCCAACTACGTTCGACTGAGATCTTTAAAATATGCATACGTACGACTATTGGTACTCCATGTCAAAGGTGTAAATGTAGGATGGATAGCCGTGGTCTTGCTGTCTATAGTATGCGTGTGCGTGTATTGAGGTTGGGGGGGGGGGGGGGAGGGTAGCGGTGGTTGGAATCGAGTAAAAAGAAACGATACAGGGGTGGTGGTGATAGTAGGTGGAACGTGGGTATGTGTGGGATAATCGAAAATATGAAAAATAGCCACCTTCCGCGGAGTTTCGCGGCAGTAGACTAGCGGTGCGCAGGAAGTGCAGGAACAAGGGGCGACGCGGGGTACGCGGGGTGTGCAGCCCCAGCCAACCCAACACCGCCACCCACTCTCATTTTAAACTTTCAAAGGAAAAAAGCTAGAAATACTTTAACTCGAAATGAAATTTCAAAAGGATGGAAGGGGCTGACAACGGCTCTCCTCGACGTAGCTCGACTCACCCTCCTTTCTTTCCTCCCACCGCGGCCCTCTTACGCGCACACTCCCGCCCTCCCTCTGACAGAAAAATATGTAATACGAGCTTATACTCTTCCTCCGAACTCGACGGAGCTTCGGCCCCACCCACCGTGCTTCTCGACGTGCCTCTTCGACCTATGTTTTACATTGCCTTTCCGAATGGCTAAGTGGACGCATCGAGGGTGTGCTGGTCTTCAAAGAAAATTGCCATTGCGATAGTAATATCGTTTTAGGTATCTTTATTATCCTTCTCCCGATGTCAGGTTTGTTTTTTCCCCCAAGTGAAAAAATAATCGAGCACATCTTTGAACAGATCGGAAAATAAATTCGATTCGTTACAATGATACAGTAATTAATCCCGTGGTGTCTTCGTTCGGATGATTCCGGAACTCTAAGTTGTCAGTACCTATTGTCCATCTATAGTCCCGCTGCTGAAATAAAGGATGTTCTTGCACTTTTTATTAATCACGTTTTATTCTATGTCCCGTACCTGTGTTCTTAAGTTACGTAATAAGGCAAAGATAGGGAGGCTGCAAAGGTATCAACGTCGTCATCAGTCCAATCGATAAGAGGAGAACATACTTCAATATGTTTGGGATCTTCTTCATTCGAAAGGCTTGCAAGTTCCTCGTAGATTTTATTACGAACGCCGGCCTGACGTTTACCGAGCAGTAATGTTCGCAAATCCGGAAGCAGTACGTTCAACTGTCCCTTCGCTCCGCCAACACGGTCCTCGTACGGCAGAATGCTTAGCTCGACGTTGTATCTACGAGTCGGATCGAACATGAAATTTCGCGCGTGCTACCGGCAAAACAGTTATTCTCTGCTTTAGCCTTCGAGGTCTACCTACTGGCGGCACACCAGCGTCTTACCTATCGGTGATCTCCCGAAGAAACTTTTTCATGCCGGGTCGAAGATTGTCGAATTCGAAGCAGAACGCTTGCAACGTCGTCCGGGAGTTTTGTAATTTTGTGGTCGCTGTACGAGCGAGATGCACCATTGCTATAGACTCTGGACTACCGTCAAGATACACCGAGACCTGCTTGGAATTCTGATAAAATTTTCTGAAAAGACAGATAAAAGATGTGAGGGCATGGGGAGAGGGAAATGTAGGAGCAACTGAAATATCATGCCTCGAATAGTTAATACTTCTTCCAGCTGAAGAGCTATTACAGGAATTTCTCGAAGGAACTCTCGTAGATCACCCGACGTGGACATCCATTAAGAAAGTTCTCATACTTCGCGAGACAGTCCACGTGCGGAGCACGGTCATAATCCACCAAAACGTTCGCTGGTGTGAGGTCGCAAATCTTTTTGTGCGCTCTCATGGTTTCCTCTTCGCTCTCGCTCTCAATAGTCACGCGCGCTTTGTAATACCTAAGAAACGGTTGCCATTTACATTTTCCATAGACACGGTCTACCCAGCTGACTTTTCGGAGGTTTGGATTTACCTACTGAGCTCCGGGTACGATCCAAAACGAACGTTTGGATGTTCTTTTGCGATGGCACTCAGAACATCCGCAAACGATTCCTCTCTTGCGTTAATGTAGATCTCGGCGGTAGCAAAAGACTTGTTTCCAGAAAACAACTCCTATGGACGAGGGAAAATACTTTTCTAATGTGTGCGCTCAAATTACAAGAGTAATACAAGAGTAAATCTTGACAAAGATTACCTTGCATATACTGCGAAATGACATTTCAAAGAACGTAGGAGAGCCAGGAAAAACGTAAACATTTTGCAATATCATGCATGGATACGCCAGCCTTTTTCCAGTGTCCTCGTTCACCCCAAACATGAGCGTCGCTTTTGTAGGTATCTGAACCAAAGACGGTTGATAATATTGTTGGAACTATATTCCTTCGTACGACTCTCTTACTTACTTTAGCCATTTTAAAACCGGGAGACGAGAGGTTCTCGTAACCAAAGTAATTCTTTATTATATCCACCAGTATGGGATGATAGTGCAATGTATCGTCAAAGGCCACAGCCACAGCTGCAGATTTAGGTCAAACGCTGAGATTATGCTCATCTATTGGAATAAGAATAATTTACCTTCATAAGTGAGATCATCGTGAGTCGGGCCAATACCGCCAGACGTAATAACATACTCATACTTTTTGGAAAATTCCTGTATCTCGTTAGCGATATCTTGAATATCGTCTCTGATGACAGAAATCTGTAAATGTAATTTGCTAACATAAAAATGACTGCGAAAGGATAATCCTTAAAACTAGTGTAAAACATAATATTTTACGTACTTTTTTGACCTTGACTCCATGTTGATAGAGCAATTTACACGCATAGAAAGAATTGCTATCCTTTACTTGCGCCTTCAGAATCTCGTCCCCGATCACTAAAACGGAAAAATAACAGTCGGCACTGTACGATCGAGAAATTTGACGTGTGAGATCGATCCATCGATCACCATGGAATTACCGATCATTCCAACGGCCGGATAACTATTGAAGTTTCTACATCGAGATGATACTATTTCCGTGGCGGTTCTTTGCCGGTACTTGAAAGAAACCTCCACGATGGTCCGCCGTAAATTAATCATATTATTTTCCCAAGTTAACCTAATCGAATAGGTGTGTAGAGTAACACCTATAGAACTTCTTATTTCTGCTTTACTTCTATGCCTTGTCTCATAGACTTCAACGAATTACAACGCGCACAGTTGGAGTCGTAATCGACATCTTTCCCGGTGGTGCGTTTTTTTCGGCTTCTTTAGACTTCTACATCTTTCCGTCATTCTATGAGCGATATCTCTCGGACGAAATACGTAACCTGAAAACTACTCTATTAGCAGTTCCAATCAGCCGGTGAAGCATAGGATAACTGAGAGTAACTGGCGAAAAGGTGAAGAATACCGAACTGTCGAGTATTCAATCTCAACATCTACCAACGTCCTCCATAGTTACGCAACGAGTTGGGTGTTTAAAGCACGTGTCGCCTCCATCGTTTTGTAGGACGGAAAGACCCACGGAGAGAAGTTGGGTTAGATACACGAATATACAAAAAAAATCATGGCGTTGATTTGCGGCCGGGCAATTTTTAGCCCTGGTAAGTAAAAAATAAAGGGTGTTCCGTGTCAATTGTTTCCTTTCGAGAACGGAAATGATCGGCGGTGCGCGGACGACCAGAATTCCCGAGCGTACTCAATGCTTCCTCGGTTTCGTAGCGATTCTATCTCCGTCGTGCGATTGGGGGTCGATTGCTCCTTTTGTTAAATAATTCGTACTTGTCTATTCTTTCAGTTCTCAGGCAGAGCGTGAAGCAGATATATTTAATCGAACATCTAGCCAAACATGTAAGTTAGGTTTTTATTTATATCATAGAAGTGGGGTTGTGAACTACAATCCACTCTACCCTGATTATTACTTTGTTTTTAATTTCCAGCAAAACCAAACCAATGTTCGCAATCGATTGCTCCTACCAAGCATAACTATCCAACGATTTTATGCGGAGAAAAAGATTTACGAGAGGACTAAACCTCATTGTAACGTGGGCACGATCGGGCATGTTGATCATGGAAAGACTACGTTGACCGCAGCTATCACCAAAGGTATCGTGCGTTTGATGTTTCTCCTTACACTGGTTTCTTGAGAAACGGATAATATTTTTTCGTTTGTATTAGTTCTTGCTGAGAAAGAATTAGCCACAGCAAAGGGATACAACGAAATTGACAATGCACCCGAGGAGAAAGCCCGTGGCATTACCATTAATGTCGCGCACGTGGAATACCAGACCGACAATCGGCATTATGGACACACCGATTGTCCTGGTCATGCAGATTATATTAAAAACATGATCACTGGTACAGCTCAGATGGATGGTGCCATTTTGGTTGTTGCTGCTACGGATGGTGCTATGCCGCAAACAAGAGAGCACTTACTCCTTGCCAAGCAGATTGGTATCTCCCATATAGTCATTTTCATCAACAAGGTAGAATATAATCTTCGACTATGGAAATCGTAGTAACGGCGCGAGTATTAATAAGTCCTAAATGTTCTAGGTCGATGCCGCTGATGCGGAAATGGTCGAGCTAGTGGAAATGGAGATCCGTGAATTGTTAACTGAAATGGGCTATGGTGAAGACATACCAGTTGTCAAGGGTAGCGCGCTTTGCGCATTAGAAGGCAAAAACCCAGAATTAGGAAGCGAGGCTATATTAAAATTATTAGACGCAATCGACAGTCATATTCCAACACCTACCAGAGAGTTAGATAAACCATTTTTGTTGCCGGTAGAAAACGTTTATTCGATTGCAGGCAGAGGTACTGTAGTATCTGGCAGATTAGAACGGGGTGTAGTGAAGAAGGGCATGGAGTGTGAATTCATTGGGTACAACAAGGTGCTTAAAAGTACCGTAACGGGTATCGAAATGTTCCATAAAATATTGGAGCAGGCGGAGGCCGGCGATCAGTTGGGAGCTCTAGTTCGAGGTTTGAAGAGAGAAGACATTAGGAGGGGAATGGTAATGTGCAAACCAGGTAGCATGAAGGCCCACGATCACTTTGAGGCACAGGTCTACGTTCTTAACAAAGAGGAGGGAGGTAGAAAAAAGCCACTTGCGCACCTCTCGCAGTTACAAATGTTTTGCAAAACTTGGGACGTTGCCACCCAAATTGCACTGGTGGACAAAGCCATGGTGATGCCTGGCGAAGATTGCAAGTAAGATTCGGGTGTCATAGAATAATTAAACGCCCCCGCCGGGGAATGGCGGGATTATTAATTCATGGCGGTATATTGTTTCATTTCAGGATTGTATTTAAGTTGATAAGACCAATGGTATGCGAAAAAGGACAAAGATTCACGTTGCGAGACGGATCAGTAACCCTCGGAACCGGTGTAATTACAAGTATCTTGAAGGGGCTCAGCGAAGACGAACGATTTATGCTCCTTGAGGGTAAAAAAGCAATTCTCAAGAAGATGCAAAAGGAGGCGGAGAAAAGATAAGTCTATCCAAAGTATTTGTCGCGCGTTTAACATATGAACCATTAGTGGTAGTGATCCGATGATAAGAGGAGAGTGAATCGACTTAGTCTGCTACGGTCAAACGTATGTTCAATAAAATTTCACGATTGAACATTTTTACTGGATGGAAATAATTGCATCTATAAGTGAGCGTTGAGAGTTTGACAGTAACATACGGAAGTTATCTTATACAATATACACGTGCATTTCCATGTAATTTCAGTGCCGATTCTTTGATTTACATTGGTATTACAGACGACTCCCGAATACCACCATATTATCTGTATTAAATATAATGTCATTGTAATAATGCGTTTACTTAAATATCACATTTCAGTCTGCTTCCCGAAACACATCCTTGAGACATGTCCTTAGATAAGTTACTAGTCCTCTTTTCTTTTTTTTTTCTTGGAATACTTTTAGCTGTAAGAATAGTTCAGTGACGATTTATTCAGTTCATTACATGAGCGATACAATCTGCTTTGAGCAGAATAATAGAACAGTCGGCACGTGTCTTCGGATGTCCCTTGTTTGTCCTTTCATCCTTCGAACGGTATATCACTTCACACTTGGCATATATAATATATAATTGTCTCGAGCATAAATTTCGGATGATGGATATTGGGGTCGAGGGAAGTTTATAACTTTGGTCCGGCTTCGGACCAAACGAATGGTTACTTTGCATTTATAGAAAAGAAAAACACTGTTTTTATATAATTCAAGTCGAACAAATCATACATTCACCTTCGCTTATAAAAATAGTAAACAGTCCTCATTAACGTGGACAGACGCAACTGACTACAAACTGTGCTTCACTCCAATCGAAACATTCTTTCCTTTCAAAATACAACACTATATACGGGAGTCACGGACTACTCACAAAATGGCTATCGCACGTGTGTTATCTCAATGTATCGATCAGCGATGTATTGACAAAATATCGTGCGATAGGTGCCGTAGGTAGCAAAGGTTTACCAGTTGATCGCGGTAGGACTACTTCGAGACGTTAATTTCTTGTCGAGTGTGTAAACAGTGACTTCTAATAATAGTGTTTCGTGCGCATCGAAAGATTCTTTCTTCTAGAACTAATTTTCGCCGTTGCATACCATTCAATAACACATTCGCGACCGTTCCGAAAGTTGGCAGTTCCGTGTACTCTGTGTTCTCGTAGAAGGTGCCAAAGTAATGGAAGAAACACAACATAGTACAACATACCTCGATGCCGTAATTTGAAGCGGGCCGATTAATAGAAAATATGTCGTTTCATACATACGCGCGCGGGCTCATGCACACACATTACACGCAAGTGGAGCAGAGAATGCAGAAAAAGCAGAAACGTCAAAGGATCCGTCGATTTCTAGTTTCGATGCACATGATCTCGTAAGTAGTGTTTCGTTATTTCATTTTTTAGGACTCCTACCTCGTTGCATAATATTCTCGGTCAAAATTGTAAAGTATGTTACGGTCTTTCAGTGTCTCTACTTTAACACAAAGCTCGCGAAACGTGAAACCACAGAAACGTTTCTGCCATTATAAACATTAAGTATCGAACTAAATTATACGCAAATCTTGCTTTCCCCAAAGAAAGAATCTTCGATCTATTAAGAAACGCGAGTACGCAATAGGCTTTGCCGCTGTATGGGGCCATACGCTCGACGCAACCAACTAAAGGTCTTCGTCGTCTTCGGGCAATGCCGTCTCTTGAGCCTCTTTGAGATCCTTCTCGATCTGTTGTTGCCATTGCGGGTCCATGGTAACCTCGGGTGGAAGCAAAGCTGGCATAGCGACGAACTCCAGATTTGGATCTCCGATCAATTTGCGAGCCAGCCACAGGAAAGGTTTTTCGAAATTATAATTACTCTTAGCACTGATGTCGTAGTACTGAAATAGATAAAAAGGAACAAATTATTTTTAATTTTGCTAATACGAAGACTTAGATCTCCGATGTATAGAGAAATTCAAATTAGGACAGTTCTCGCAGTATACATCAGAAAGTTAACCGTTAGAATTTGTACAGCGCCATTACCTGAAGGTTCTTCTTCCTGTGGAACACAATGCTCTTGGCTTTGACTTTTCTATCCTTAATGTCAACTTTGTTGCCGCAGAGCACGATAGGTATATTTTCGCAAACTCGAACCAAGTCCCTATGCCAGTTAGGCACATTTTTATACGTCACTCTAGACGTAACATCGAACATGATGACGGCACATTGTCCTTGAATATAATAACCGTCCCTAAGGCCACCAAACTTCTCTTGGCCCGCGGTGTCCCATACGTTGAATCGAATTGGTCCACGGTTTGTGTGGAAGATCAGAGGGTGTACTTCTACCCCCAAAGTCGCAACGTATTTCTTCTCAAATTCGCCAGTCAAGTGGCGTTTCACAAAGGTAGTTTTCCCGGTACCTCCGTCACCGACGAGAACGCACTTGAAAGTGGGCATATCAGGTTCCTGTGCCATTTTGACGGTAGTCTGCGTGTATTTAGCTGGCTAACGAGGAAAAGGATGCCTGGAAAAGCAAAGAGGAAACAGCATTAACCCCACCGAATGTCGCAGGACCACGACATCTTCCAACTCGACGGTTACAAAGAAATGCGGCACATTTTTCGCACGACTTTCTCGAAGCCACAACACGGCACAAAATCTTTTGTTACCCTGATTTAATCGCTAGCCGAAAAACCTTAGATAATTTCTCCACGCGGCAAGTATCGCGAGATTGCTGGAAGAGGAACACGATCGGGGCCACTAATCACGCATCGGAAACGTGATCGATGTTCTTCGGCGCGCTAACTAAGGAATTCGATAATTCGCGATTTTGTTCGCGAATCGAGATAACCTACCGAGAAATAACTGGGCAGCGATGAAAAAACACGATCGGGCGAAGCCGGTACGGTCTGCGATCCCGCGCTCTCGAAGGAAACCGACATAGACTTCACCACGTTCCGTTGAGAATGGCGCCTCCCGTTATAACACCGAAGACTTTCGCGGTAAACCTGCCTAGCGATCACCGTTGGTATTTAATTGATCGGCGAAAAAGCGATCGGGCGGAATTAGCGATTAGTTTGCCGTAAATCCATGAAAATCCGCGGACTTTGGGTACGAAATTTCCCGGGTAGTAACGTGTACGTGAAAATGACCGATAAAACTTACCGTGCGACACAGTCGTTATGGCTCACAATGGCGTTCCTTTGCACAGACGAGTAGGGGTCCGCTTCCTCGTCATTCGTTAAATCTAACCAGGCGAAGTTTAGAGGAAACGTCGCGGTCGCGATACTGCGAAAAATTCCCCGTGAATTATTTCGCCGTTCAATTGTTAAAAGAATATCCGGCTGTCTGGTATTTCGTGAAAATAAGCGATAGTAAATGCAGCGTGTCGCAGCGACCTCTTTGCTATGCGCGCCACATCGAGAAGCCGGTAGCGAAAGATTTTAGCATTTCAGTTTCTCGCCGAAAGAAGCAGGTAGTCGGTGCAACGTACGCGAGGGAAAGAAATATTGGCGCTCGCAAACGAGCGTTTGGCGGCAAATATTCAATTTGCGGTACCTTCCTAACCTGTTTCTTTCAATCGTTTATCGCTCAGCGGAGAGGAGGGATTTAAAGAGAAACTTAATAACGACCATTTAAAGAGTTTATTTTCAAATAAATTTGAAACGTGCGCGATACGTCGTAGCATTTATTATTATAATCAATCGAGGGCCTACATTGCGTATATACAATCCTTCGGAGCCGTTAATCGACCACCAAAGTTAACCTTCTTCGTGCGCAAAGGATATACAAATTTCACGGTGATCGCCATAAAACAAACACCGCATCCCTTTACGATTTCCCTCTCCCTCTCGGCGTCGTTGAAGTAACGTGGGCGAGTTTACGAATGGTGGGGGGCCCCGGCAGCCGGATCGCCGGTCCTGAGCAGTGTTGACGTCATCGACGCACGCGTACGACGTCGGACGGCACTGCAGAAGCAGCCGAGTTCGCGAGTGTATCGATTTTACGATCGTGTCTCTCGCCGCTAGTGCGTCCGTTTCCTTTAGTTTTTAGTGGCCGTGCTCGTGTCGTACATGGATAAAATCGTGAATGGGATTACCCGCTAGTCTATCCACTCCGTGCACCCGCTGACTCGCAATTCCTCGTCACCCTCGCCATGACCAAGGATAGATTAGCAGCCCTCGTCGCGGTAAGTCTTTCGAGCACCTTACGTATACTTTATTCCCGTAGAGAGCACCAGTCGAGCTTTTTAACCTCACTCGCTCGTGCTCCATCGCTCTGTCTCTCTCGCGCTCACACCTTTTCCCCGTATCTCCGTCCCCGTTTTTCATCGTCCGTTCGCTCTTTCCGCTTTCGCATGTCACGATTTCCGTGGTACCCCGGTGTTTCTTCGTATTCCTGGGAACGAGTTGTTGCTTCGTTCCAAGGAATTACGCAAATTCACCACCTATCCGCGATATCTCCTCTGTCATCGGGCCTTGGTTAACGAGGAACGATAGGAAAGGCGTTTCCGAGGTGTCCGGCTGACTGTCAACCACCGAGTCGACGAGAGAGATAGAGAGATAATGTGTGGCTCTGTGTGTGTGCTCTGTGTAATGCGTGAGAGAGAAAGAGACCGAGAGAAAGAGAGAGAAAGACCGGCGTTTCCTCTGGCTGACAGGTGTTTGCCAAGTATAATACTCATTTCGTCATCGTTTATTTCGTAACGATGACAGGATTCGCGATACCGGTGTCAAGGGATCCACGGTGTTCCTCGAGGACGTCCAACTACCGCTGACACGGAATACCCGTGAGCGGGTCATCCGAGGAGACGTCGATTCCACGCTTCCTCGACGCCTCATGGAATTTTATACGTACATAGATGGTCTGCGATTTCTTTTCTTTCGGGAGGTTACCGCTCGCGCGTAAAGCAGCGTTGTTCGATGACTCACGAGCATCGCCTGACGTTCCCCGGAAAGCGTGTATGGGCGTTGAAACACGCCACGGATGCAAGAAAACTGCTAGTTTTTCTTGCCTTGGGTTTTAGTAATCCAGGAACTCGTGACACGGAAGTTCCTTCGTTCGCCGTGCATCGATCGCGGGAAACACCTGTGAGCGAAGAAAATCTCACCCGCGGTTTAGTTCGGCAATACTGTATTGCTTAATTGAGAAATCGAGCTTCTCCGGTATCGGGGAATTGAGACAAACGCAGTTTGACGTGACTCCGAACGGAATATGTAAATATATCCGATTAGTCTCGGCGCAGTATCGTTTACATGGAAATTAATAATTAGTCGTGAAATCAACTCATGTTTTAATTTCCCGAGAAGCGTAGCTACTCTCGCACCGAGACTCCCGATGAATAAAATAATTCTTTATTGCAAGATTCAACGTTAATAAAGTAACCGTTGGATTCGATCCATCGTTCGTTCTCAGTTTCGGTTTCCGCGATTTCTACAAAAATCAATATAAACTCGTCAATTATTTACACGAATCGCGGGGGTATTAAACATCTTTGAGGTTATTAAACAAAAAATTCGATCGAGGGGTTAACAGGGCGGGGAGGTGGGGGCGTTGGTGCTTCGGCTTGACTTCTAGACGCGTAAGAAACTTAGAATTTTCAATGGAAAAGTCAATCATATCGCGGTCGCGTGATTCGCGTATTATCACGCGAATCGCAAATGACTTTGGAGTTTCGCGTATTTCTGTTCATCATTTTTCCCTACTTTGGTTCCACCGTTGAAAAGCGTCGCCCCGCCCCTCCCTTCCCGGCGCCGACGGTAGCTCATTACGGTGTCGTCGATACAAATGTAATTAGCGTCGTTAAAAACCTGAAACGCCTTGGTGCCCTCGATTCTGCCGACTGACTAACATTCGTTTTCACGTACGCGTATAATTCGGCTATTATGCGACGCCGTCGGTCGTTTCCTTTACCCACAATTTTCTTTAACTTCCAATTGCATATCTTGCATTTTCACAGTCTCTTTCGTTTTCTTTACAGTTATTTTAATTTGTTCTACGGTTCTTACGGTACCGTTAAATGTTTTTCTTCCGCGGTCACTAAAGTTTTATTCATTTTTCTTTATAGGTTCCATAGTAGCTTGAATTTTTTTTACGGTTTCTCTAGTATCTGAAATTATTTTTTACAGTTTCCACAGTATCCTCAATTTTTTACTGTCCATGCAATTTTCGATCTTGTACATGGTCTCTGCAATTCTTATTACATTTTTTCTATAATCTCATTTACATTAAAATTCTAACCTTTTTTTTTCATTCCCTCGCTGTCGTTAACAATCGCGGCCACCGATACTATTCCTCGTCAACAGCAACGATAAATTGCGATCCATTCAGAGTTATTACGAAAGGCAAAATGCAGCCTTCCCGAATCACGCGTATCCAGTTGCGTCGGTTGCAAGGTCGCGGGATTAACCGACGATCAAACGCTCTTGTTTCGATACTCGCACACGGATCTCGTTGTCGAAACTAAACAATAACAAGGTCGCGCGCCGTGACTGCATCACCATTCGGAGGACAAACGTTCCCCGAAAGATTTCACTCCTGCGCGAAGGCTATCCCTACTTTCGATCGTCCCTCGGTTTACGTAACGAGCGCGTTAATCGCCCGCGATAATTTCTCGCGCGACGCGATGCTCGTCCCGAAGATTTGCGAGAAGCTGCTTCTCGCGGATGGCTCGCGATGCCCACCAGGAAATTCCGCTACGTCGGCATCTCGGTACGTAGGTAGGTTAAGGGGACGAACAAAGGGCTAACAAAGAAATCGATGGAAACGGATTAGAGCAACGGAGAGGACCGCATTTCTGATCGCGAGATAATTCGATATTAGTGAAGGATATTATTAAGGATGAAGTACGTTTCGGTTTGAAAGATTTGTCTCGCGTTCGTGGAGCGGAGTGAGAGAAATAGAGAGAGTAGTTTTTTAGGTCTTGGGCCTGTCCCTTAACACGTTGATTGCCACATCACACATATTTGAGTGACACGCACGAAAGGTTAATGAAGGAAATGTTAATATTAATAAAATTAGTATCCTTTAACTGTAGTATCAAATTCAGTCGGTACTTTATTGCATTTCTGTATTCTGTATTTCTGATTTTTATTTTGTTACTTTGCACGGCATAATTCCAAGTACTGTAATTTTTAATTCACGAGATTACGCTGTTTTCAAAAAATATTTCCACATTCTGTGTACAATCAAATATGCGTGTTTAAAAATTATGTAATTATCAGACCAAATAAAAAATTAGTTAATCCCAGATTGCAGATCGTTATACGATTTACGTTGTATATTTTTAATGAAATGGATTTTTAATTCGTGAGCCTTTTTTTTAATTGTGAGATGCTTTGATACTGAAAAGGGACACTTTCAGGAATAGGATACTTTCGTTTTGAAAGAAGCTGTCTCCCGCGTGTAACCGGTGGAAAGGGGGACATGAGAGGGGCGAGGTAGTTTTTAGCGGGTCAAGGCGTATTCGCAAGATTTAGATCGACGGGGAAGATATTTCTAATCCCCGAGATACTTTTAAGAATACAATACTTTATAACCATAACAAAAACATTATAATTATAATAAATAGGAAAGAACGGGGAATAAGAAACATTTTAACGGATGAGGATGACAGGGAAGACGATTCTAATCGCGAGATATTTCGATACCGTGGAAAGGTACTTTTAAACATACGATATTTTCTAATCATAGTAAAATTTTTATAATCGTGACAAAGAGGAAGGAACACGGAATAAGAAATATTTTAACGGATCGAGACGACAGAGGAGACGTTTCTAATCGTGAGATCTTTAGATAACGACGACATATACTTTTAGGAATGGAATGCATTGTAACGAACATATCTCTCGCGCGCGAAGAGAGGAAAGCTAGAGAGAGGAGAGGGAGTGAGTGAGTGAGAGGGGGGGGGGGGGGTGGGTGAGATGGAACAAGTCAATTTTTAATGGGTCGAGGCGTTTTCGCGCGGAAACAGGGTTTCGCGGTGAGAAACGCGCGATATCGATCGCGCGCGGCCAACGGTACCTTCGGCTCTCTCTCCCTCTCTCATTCTCTCTCGCTCCCTCTCTTTCTTTTTCTCTCCGACTCCCCCCTCCCCCCTCTCTCTCTCTTTCTCTCCCTCTCTCGTTTCTCGAGCAAGCATTATACGTTACATGCCGCGGTGCCTATAAGCGTTTCTTAATCGTATGCAAATACAGTATCGATTAAGCGCGCAGCCCCGGGAACGACAACTGGAACGACAAAACTCCGACGAAACTCGACGATTCCCCATTATCTCGACGTTATTTCCGCGTACTCCGTGATCTCCGTCGGCTGCAGGGGTTCCCGGGACGTTACCGGTTCGATAGTTCAACTTTGACCGCGTTTCCGTTTTCGCGTAAGAAAAAGCCGTTTGACGCGGGAAAAGTCCATCCTCGCGGCTATAAGATTGTTAATATTTTTCTCTATCTGACGGCGAGGGGGGGGGGGGGGGGGATGGAAGGAGCAGGGCGGGAGGGTCAAGTATTTTCGATTAAAGAAAGATGCATTCTCGGCGATGGGCAACGTCACGCTAAAATCGAGCGTACATACGTCCAACAGCGTTTCGGAAAATCACGCGCAAAAGTTTCTTAGTATAGAGCTGATTTCTTCCTCGCACGGTTTCCCGGATCGCTGGGATTAAGGGTCAAGATCGCGTCTCGTCGAAACGTCATGGGATCGAGCGGTTTTACGCGCAATGGGAGCGAGCGCAGTGGTAATTGCGTGGGTAGGTATGCGTGTAGGTGTGCGCGTGTCGTTACGCATAGTGGGATGATTGTACTCGGATGAGTTGGAAAGATATACTGGGTGATGCAGCCAGAACAGGCGGTTCGTTTACATTGCAGATTTTTTTTATGCAGAGAATAATGTTCCCAGAGATTGTTTAGTCGTTCGAAAACAATGTGGATTACTGTAATTTTTAGTTCGTGAGATTTTGTTACTTTTTTTCTCTAGACTCCGTGTACGATTAAACGTATGCACTTGTGTATATCGTGGGAATCTCAACAGAATCTAGACACAATTTGCGAATAATGCGTCTAGCTCGATATGTCGTTAGTTAATCATAAATTGATGATCGTTAGACGATGTACATTGTACGTCCTATTGTTCATTAAATGGTTTTTTAATTTGCCAGTTTGTTTGACACATGCGTTTCGACAATCACGCGTTTTGCGTAAACACGCGGTCTACTTATCGGTTATCCGGAAGGTTATAAAATAAAATCGTCGGTGTCTGGCCTTTTTCTCATATATTATTATCCGATATTATCGGATTTGGACGGTTATTAGTTATCCGAAAACTTCTCGAACAAAATTCTCCGGATTTAATCTCTTAGAGTCCATCGTTATCCGGTATTATCCGAGCTGGACGGTTATTGGTTCTCTGAAAAGTTACAAAACAAAATTGTCGATCACGTTTCGAGGTCTCCCCGGATTCGGGACCCGGTTCCATCTAATCATTGCAATCGCGTTACCCGCGAGCCCGAAGAGACGCATATTTAAATGCACTTGATATTTCCCAAGTGGTACGCGGATCGAAATATTTTTTTTCTATTTAAAAAAATGTACGAGTCATTCGGCTGGCCTGTTTTAACTGCCTCGCGGTATTTTTGTTGAAATATTTTTAAGCCCCGTACACGGTAAGCGTAACGAGTGAACGCTAAATCGTACGACATAAAAGTTAGTGAAATTGTTATGTTACGTAATAGCGTTATTTCATTTTATATATTATTTCCCGTTTAATATATTTATATTTTATTTACATTTTTAAGCCCTGTACACGGTAAGCGTAACGAGCGAACGGTAGATCGTACGATGTAAAAGTTTGTGAAATTGTTACGTCACGTAATAACGTTATTATATTTTATATTTTATTTCTAGTTTCATATATTTATATTTTGTTCACAGTTCCATACTATCATTATAGTATATTTATATTTTAATTACATCGTAATATCGTTATATTTGGTTTATATTTTAATTACGTCGTAATGCCATTATATTATATTTACGGGTGATAAAATTCACTACGCAATCGATCGATACTAATTGTAAGTTCATATGATCGTTAGTTTTATCACGCATAATTATTACGATTTACTTCTCATCATATTATATTAATATCTTATCTACATCATAATATCATTATAATCTATTTATTATGTTACGAGTATAACGCTTTCCACCATTCCGTACGGATCGGAGATCTGATAATTATGTTGTTTCTGCTTTCAGGCCCAGTCGGACGACGATGACGTGGCGGACGATGTGTCCGTCAACGTCGGCGGGGCCGATGATTTCATGACGGAATTCTTCGCGGAGGTGAGTGACTAATCGTTTACTATTGTAGTTTGATTCGCCAGTTTTTCGGGACGACTGGATCGTAAGTGGGTTAAGTCTCTATCGAGGAGTTCTATAGGGGACCAGTGCCCATCTAGAAGGCAACGTCGAGGAGGTCTTGCACTCTTTAACGAGGACGATGCTCTCGCCTTCTTTCGTCGGCACGGAAAGAAAAGAATCGGAATTACCACGGTCTTTCAGTCGCTGGAAGTAACGCGTAATGGTAAACTGATTCCGTGGCGTTCGGGAGAGAATTAAATTTAAAACCGTGAATTTGAAAGTTCAAATTTAATTCCTCACGAGTTGGTACGCACTTGAGAAGCGTTCCTTATCCAAAGGGAAACCTTAGATCGTCGAAGGCATAATTGATTTCATTAGTTATCGTCTCGTTTTAATTTTTGAATCAAATAAACTTTCTCCAATCGCCCAAATTTCAACATTCTTCCCTGGAAAATTCCAATTTTCCAATTACGTTGCTTTCATGAAAAATAACGATACGTTCGTTGGAATATATTTTACTTCAAATTACATTTCCAATCGGACCACGAGCGTGCGTTCTTTCTTTTAGCGGACATCCCGTATATACACGTCCGAGACGAGAACGAAGTACGCGAAAAAGCGACGGAATAACGTTTTCCATTCCAGCAATGGCTTTCCACGATTATCATTTCCTATTCTTCCTGGGATTCATCTTCCAAATCAAATCTCGCGGCGGCGGATCTTTCTACGAAAAATCCCCGAGTATTAATTCGACCGTGACGCACGATTCTTGGAGAGGGATTTTCCGCTTTTCCCGTCGTTCTTTTATCTCGTGTCTCCTCCGCGCTCGAATCACCGATATTCGAATCAACTGGCCTTAATCCTCGGGAAACGATCGGGGATCGTTTCCTGGGAAGTTTTATAGGTTCCGCACACCCCCGGCCGGTTTGCGCGTAAATTTCTTCTTTTTTTTTTCATTCGATATCCCTAACGGTGCTTTACGCGCGACTGGACTGAAAATTCATGTTGGATTCGGTGTAACGAGAATGTACAGGGTTGCTCGTTCACGCTTATCCCGTTGGATCGTATCGTTAATCGGCTTATTCGGAAGTGTAACGTAATTGCGAGCGTAGCTCGAGGGAGTAGTGTTCTGACCTTTCGCCATGGTTTGTGTTTCCCCGGGAATGCGATATTCCGCGGTATCGCGAGATCAAACGAATTCGCGAGAAGAGGAAGAGTACGAGTACCGAAATATCGGTTTGAGGTGTTCGAAGAGTTAATTTCAGTTTTCGTATATCCCGGAGGCTGTTGATTTACCTGTGATTACCCGAAACACGGATTTGAAGTACTTTGCTCGTAACGTTCCTCGTCTCGACGTGTAGTTGGATGTACGCATTTTAAATTAACTATTTGCGTAATCTGAAAGTTGACGGGGTATATTTTTAACGAAATGGATTTTTAAGTTGTTAGGTTTGTAGACATTATCTTGATTACTTGAAATTTTAGTTCCCGCGGTTGCGTTGTTTCATGAGAAACATTTTTACATTCTGTGCATAATTAACCACGCCACCTTAAAAATTGTGTAATTCCCGGACAGAAGTTAAAATTAGTTAATCATCAATTTTGAGATCGTTATACCTTCGCTCCACCCAATTCCAAATACTATAATTTTTCATCCTTGAGTTCACGTTATTTTCTTAATTTTCTTGTTTACGTTTCCTGTACGACACGATTTAAATACTCCATTACTCAAATCTGTACGTTACTATCGTATCGCAAATGAATTCTCTGAAGAAATTTCCATAAAACAAATTGTTTCGAAACCCTCGATAATCCCTACTCTCCATCCGCGCGTTATTATTCTTTTTTTTTGTAATTCACGTTCCGATCGTTAGCGCAACGAGTCCCCCGAGCAACGGTTTAGCGTATCGATCGTCCGTCAGTGTCAGTCATCGAAATATCGAAAACCCGTGTTCCCGACGTTTTCCCCGTGGAAACGTCGCGTCTGTCGGCAGATCAAAGACGAAAGGAAAACATTTTCACGGTGCGTCATGCCGAACGAAAACCCGAATTAACTCGAGGGAATAATTCAGTGAATTCGCTCGATTCCCGGGGGGAGGGAGAAAACTGTGGAACATTCGCGGAAGGAATCGCGCTGACTCACAGAAACTCGGCATCCAATCGGCCTCCATCCTGTTTTTAATAATAATTTTACGAAACGAGGGCGATCCCTTTCCTTCCAGCTTCGCGAGCCAGCTGATACTTGGCCCGTGAACGAAGACGAGACGCGTCTTCTTCGACGGCGCCAACCAACCGTCTAGCTTCTATCTGGATGCTCTTAACCCCTTGACATACGAACAAAATGCGCGTCTACGTGTCCGTAGAATACCATTTAATTTTGTCTCAAATGTGTACGCTCTTGTACAAGCTCAGAAACAGAGCGTTTTAGTGTACAATAATTAATTAAGTAATACCATAAAATAATAAGTTAGTACTTCAGTAACGTGTGATATATCTCAAAGCATTCAGGAATAAGTAGTGAAACGAGGCATGTTTTGCATTGCCAAGTCGTTTCAGTTCTTATATTATGTTTTACGCACACACGACATGTTTTTGCAGGACATTGCTTTTTATTTGTCGCAGGTACGTTTTCGGAAAAATGTGCCCAATGTTTTGCTTATAACCGAGTTGGGCATTGTCGTCAGATAGTTTGGAAGGGACAAATTACAGAGTATGCTTTCTGCAATATACTCAATCGAAAATTCATAATCGATTGCTTTTTTGAAGTAGGCAACTTGGAATATAAGACATAAGCATTATAAATAGCTATATAAAATGGCCGAACCAGATAATCTAATAATATACTACCCGGTGTTCGCCGAAGAGAGTTCTTGACGTCTCGAAGACGTCAAAGTCTACAATGGCACATGAAATAAATGACGTCTCAGATACGTCATTGTATGTCAAGAGGTTAATGCACGACTCTCTTGACGAGATCGTAACAATGGTTTTACGGGGATGTGATATCGCTGGGATCATCCCTCTCCCCCATTGGCGAGTACTCTCTTCATTTTATCCGAGCGTACGTACGCTACGTACACGCGATCCAATTCCTTGACGCGAAACGTGAATGAAAAAATAAAAACAGAATGATGGGATATGAGGGTGGTTGGAAAGAGTATCGCATCGAATCGTCCCATGGAAGAGTGTTTTCTAGCGTGGTGGCAGCTTCCTCTGAAACTCCGGAAAAGGGCGCGTTACCATGCAAATGGGGGAGGGGCGTGAAATCGAGTAAAGCCACGTTTTCAAAGTTAGATTGATTCTTCCCAGCTAACCCCTTCTGGCAATGTCTACCTCGGGCTACGTTGCTCGCGACGCGCATCTTTGATTGGTACTACTCTGTTGAGAGAAAGTTTTGATAGGTGGTTCGACGAATCAATTCTGTTTTGTTTCTGTTGCATCAAAATTGTTGCACGGTCGTCCAGTTACAGTGAATCTTCGAGCTGCGTTTCTTTTGATGAGAATTTCAATCGTTTTTCGCCGATCATAGCTTTTAGGTATAGGTTATATATTTTAGGAGCTGATGTTTTGGTACTTGATTGTACGAACAAATTCTGTTTAGAAATTATTGTTCGATTGTCCGGTGATGGTAATTCTTCGAGCTGCATGTCTTTCGGCGGGAATTTTAATTATTTCTCCATGATTAAATTATTTCGGGAGGTAATTTCTGTAAATAGTTAAATTAATAATATTATTAATAATCGTCCCGATTAAACCTTTTTCTGGTCGATCAGACTTGATTTTAACTCCAATTCTAAATCGATACATTCAAACAAATTCCTATCAATGTTTTCTTCAAACAAAATTCGTTCGTATTCGAATTTTCATCGTTTCTTAGTAATTCTACTAATTCTATCATTTCGCGAGTAAACTTTCATAACTGTTTGGACACAAAATATTATTAACGAACGTCCCAATTAAAAATTGCTGTTCGATCGACCAGGTTCAATTCTCCGTTTCAAACACTGGATTGACTCTTTCCTACAAGCCCCTATCGATACCTCCCTCGTACGAAATTTCCGTTGACGCGAATTTTAATTGTCCCCCGACGATTCTATTCTTCTCCGTGGAAACTGTCGCGAATGGTTAACTGAAAATTTTTTTCTCCCAACAAACGGCTCGATTAAAAATTGTCTTTCCATCGTTCAATCTATTATGGTCGGAGATATTGGCCGTGGCGTGGAAGTTAGACACGAGGATTCACGGGGGAAAAAAAGTATCCTACAACGAGATGGCAATTTGCCAGGTGGCCACCGCCACGACACCCGTACGGTTACAGCTTTCAACCCCCTCTCTTTTTTTTTTTGCCAGACCAACCCTTGCGCCCGCCTAATCCGTGTCCTCGTGTTCCGCGTCGCTGGTGATATTAACCCCTTTGTAGCTCGAACACGGGAAAAGAATTAGGGGAACGTTTTTTCGCGTACCCTTCGCTTGTACTTTTTTTTTTTGGAAATAAATCTGAGAGAGGACGCCTTGACTGCGCGATAACTATGAAACTTTTTCGAAATCCGGAGACCCGATAAGGGGAGCAGGAAAAGTTCGTGACATTCAGAAATCCCGGGAAATTCTCTGATTCTAGAATTTTTTTTTATCGAAAGTTCCTTTGGAATAAAGAAAGCGTGAACTCGCAAAAACCGACGCGACTGATACGAGTGAGTTTGTCGGAAAAGGCGAAAAGCTATTTGGGAATTTGACAGAAGATTATTTACTAATTCTGTAATATACCTCGCAATTCTATCGTTTTGGGGGACGCGTTGGTAGTTGATCGAATTTTATTTAATTAATAGTTGTTAGCTGTTGAGAACAATATGTTTAAAAACCGCTATTTTGAACACCAATATTCTTCTCCCGGTGGCATACTGTCGCCATTATGCGCGACTAAAATCAAAACGACGAACAGAGAATCTAACGATATGCTAACAAGAACCGTACTATAACAAAACAAACGTTTGTTCGAATCCCACTTTTTTTGCCGATTACCTATGAAAATACAAATTTGCATAAGCTTCCGTAGTCTAATTATAGCGTTACGCGGCGTCACGATATTTCCCGTTTATCATCCGTTTCCCGTCGACGAATCGTGCGTTCGGAAACCGTAGGCAAATAAAGGAGAAAGAAAAAAAGAGGAAAGGGTTAATGCTTCCATCGAGAGCGACTCGAAAAGACGTAACAAGCGTGGGGTTGGATTTAATACGTGCCCACGCAAATTGCAACGGATACAAATGTCAACGGTAATACGATCCCCGTGCCTTTGTACCCGCAATTGCTGGGAATACGCGTGGGCGTCACGCACACGCATATCGACGCTTCGATTTTCCGTCAACATTCCGCCCAGAATTGGCAAATGCGTCGTGCGTACACGAACAAAGTAATAATCGGGGGCCGGGGCTATTTCAATAATTTAATACTCTCGTGCTTTGTAAATACACGAACGCTATAAATTGATCGAGAAAGGATCTCGATATTACTATTTGGATACGGGGGAGGAGTGTTCGTGAAAGCTGTGTAGCGATCGAATCATTGCTTTTTTTTCATTTGGTTCTCGTTATTTGGGTATTATTTTTTCCCGTAATCTTGACAACTTTGCGCGGTGCCATTTCTGTGCGTCTATTGGCATTCAAAAAAATTATATATATATATATATATATAGGATCTACATATTGACTACTCAAAATATTCGAATTATTTCGTTAGAGGTTTTTCGTACATTCGGAGATTCGCGAAACGGTCGCTGAATTTCAAATTGTCACTAATATCTCCAATGGCTTCCGATCATTATTAAAAAGTCGAATCGTATTCCACGAGTAACCGAATTGATTCGACTGTTTTAACATTAGAATACAAGTAACCCTCCTATACAACGGTAGATAGGATCCTAGAAAATGCCGTTTTGTGTGAAACCGTGTTATACGAGACTCAGAGGCAGTACAGAAAGGGGGTTACGTCCCGAAAACTTATCAAAAACGGATATTTGTTTTAGATTTCATATCGGAATAGAGTTGTAAATGAGTAAATTATAATTTATTTATATATTTTCATGTAAAAGCACTATAGTTTATTATTCCTTCCTGTCATTATTTTAAGGTAATTTAGTTTTTAAATACGTTAAACAAAAATCATGTTATCCAGTGCTGCAGAAATACAGTGTTGTACAAAGGTTTTCGTAATTTTCTTATCGTGTTAGAGCGAAACCGTGTTGTAGGAGGGCTACCTGTACATACAAATTCGTCAAATAATCCCCAACTTCATAATCTATCCTATAACGATTCGGACGCACTAGGGATATTTTTGTCCCGACCTTTTTCCCTTTCCGTCTTTCTCTCACGATCGCCTTTACCGCATACATATTGACTTCCGTTACTTAAAGGCACGTCGTACAAAACCCAGCGCGGAATCACTTGTGTCGGGAACCCACTTGTTCTGTCCGCAATTACACCGACGGTACCGCTTAACCGATGTAGCCGCCGTGTATCGGTGTCGGGCTACTTAAACCGATTTACCCTAGCCACTTGCACTCCTTTTTTTTTACCCCTTTCCGATTTTGCATCCAATATAGGGGAACGGGAGAAAGGGAGAGACAGAGGAACATTCCATTCGCCATCCTTTTAAAACCGTTTGTTTAATTTCGCACAGGATGTATATAGGGCGTTTCACAAATATCGTATTTTCATTTGAAGGACGATACCTGGGATGATTTCGAGCAGATCCTTTCCCATCGAAAATTTTTGTTTCGGCTTGATTAACGAGATATTACTGAAAACCGATAGCCAATCAGGGACTAACGCGGTATACGGTGGCGCCCACTATTGGTGTGCACTTAGACCAGTATAGCCGACAACCAATAATCGGCGCTAACGGTTTCCGCGTTATCCTCTGATTCGCTATCGGTTTTCATTAATATCTCGCTAACCACGCGGAAACGAACATTCTTGATGAGGAAAAAACTTCTTGAAATTACACGTGGTATCGGGTTTATAAGACACCTTGTATGGTGGTTAGGCAAAATTTGGAACAGGTCGGTTTTCTTGTTAGCGTCGGCAACTCACGCGTATTTCTAAAGTCACACGATTTAAAAAATATGATTGTCGAATTAGCACCGTGAAGGAGTTAGATAAATGTTACTTTACCAATCAAGGGGGAACTAACGTAACTTCGTGATCCGTCTGCCCGATGGCACTAGTGTCGTTATTAAAGTTTCAAACGAAATGAAACCAAAAGCGCAAAATGTGTACCTTTTATTCTAGTTTTATATCGACTATCCGATAAACGTTTTAAAGTTTGCTTTGTTCTTCTTTTTCTTTTGAATAGGTGGAGGAGATCCGCGAGATGATAGACAGGATCCAGACGAACGTGGAGGATGTCAAGAAGAAGCACAGTGCCATCTTATCGGCGCCGCAGACCGACGAAAGTGAGTTTATTAATTTATTTGTGTCGATCGTAAGGGAAACTTCGCTAGTCACGTTAAATATTGAATAAATTTTTATTTTACTTGAAAGTGTATTCAATGTTTCAAAATATTTACAACGAAAAGCTGGTATCGGGGAAATATTTTGAGACGAATGTTTTCTTGAACGGCATAATTTTGATCAAATATTAACGGGAAGGTAAAGAAAATGAGTAAAATGGGAATACACACAGTCTATACCATAAATGGTGGCGCCAGTTAAAGGCATAATACCTGAGATCATTCCAAAAAGATTTTTCCTCATCGAACAAATTGGTTGCGAATTAGTTTACGAGATACTATCAGAAACTGCCAGCCAATGGGAGAAGAACGCGGTAATCAGTAGTGCCAGCTATTGTTTATCGCGTAGACGAGTCTAAGCGCGGCTGCAATTGCCAGCGCCGTTAGCTACCGCGGCGCTCTTCGATTGGTTTCTGATTTTCATTAATATCTCGTTAATTCTGACGCCCGCGATATTTTCGATAAGGAAAAACCTGTTTGTAATTATCTCAGTTGTCGGACTTTCATCGGACTATCACCATTTATAGAACGCCCTGTATACTCAGGGCAGAGGGTTTAAATTTTAAATGGTAACGCCCAAATATCTTAGTTGCAAACAAAAAATTCTCTATAAGGAACAGAGTCCGACGAGATGAGTATAGCGACAGAAAAGAATGTCTTTCGCGATCATTTTTCTCTGAGGAGTTTTCATGTAGATACATAAGTTACGAGGATACTCGCGTCATTTCATTTACACGAGTGTTTCTCAAACTGTGGGTTGCGACCGACTGGTGGATCCTGAGTCAATTTTTGGTGGATCACGAGAAGTTTTTTTAATTACATAGATTCCAAGAAATTTGTTTTTCAAACTATTTAAACATAAACTATAAAGTATAAAATATTATAAATACAGAAAGTTACCCGGAAACCGTCATGCAATTCATATCATTATTGTAGTAAAAAATAAATGAATTAATAAGTATTCTTGTTTTTTTATAACTACTTGTTTAGCCTGTAAATATAAAACCATGTGGGTCGCGATAGATTTTCGTGGGAAAATTTGGGTCGCGGTCCTAAAAAGATTGAGAACCACTGATTTAGACGCTTTACCTCTTATAGTTATTTTATATCGCGACAAAAAAATTGTTTTCACCGTCGTATAAACCCAACGAATATCGTCGGAAACTTTCGATTACTTTCCTCGCGTAGTACAGTTGAAAAAAATAATTCTTGGGAAATACCTCTTTTTAGAGCTCACAAAAGTAGAGTTTTACCCCCTCCAAACGCAACTCTCGCCAGACATCGAGTTTGGATTTGCGGCGCCGTGTATAATTCAGGAACTCGGCTCTTTCAACGGGATGAATTTATTCGCCACCTGACGTTTTGACCTTCGGCAAAGAGTATCCGCTCGTTCGCTCATCCCCCGAACACTTTATTCCGTCGAATGGAAATTCGTCGGGTTTTCCGAAAAAGCACCACTTTCCCGGTGCCCGAGAGCGATTTCCCGCGGAGATCGATGTTTACAGTACCATTCTTCCTTTTCGTATCGTATAACCGACGTCGGCGTCGAGGAAATCCGCGGTAGTAACCTTTTCGACTCCCTTTCAACCAAGCTATTTACATGAGAAACCACCAACGATGGAAAATGCATAGGTCTTTAGCATTTTAAATCGCAGCGTTACGGAATTGCGTAACAAAAACAATAATAACGGTATACCGGGTGTCCCATAAATGGTAGTCCGTTAGAGGCGCGATACCTGGGAAAATTCCAAGGAAATTTTTCATCATTGAAAACGTTGATTGCGCTTTGCGCGTTCACGAGATATCAACCGAAAGCAACGGCCAATCGGAGAAGAACGCGGCAGCTGGTAGTGTCTGCTGATTGGTTAACGGATGGACGAGTTTGAGCGCGCGTCAATAGCAAGCGCCGCCTGCTGTCGCGCCCCTGTCCGATTGGTTACCGATTTTTATTCATATCTCGTTAACCAAAGCGCATCGGAGATTTTCGATAAGGAAACACCTGCTTGGAACAATCCCAAGTATAGCACCTTTAACGGAGTATCAGTATTTTCGGAACTCACTTTATATATTTGTATCGTACTATATAATAATAATAATAATAATAATATATGTTGGTGATAGTGATTTCCTTATAAACTCACGTGGGTTCTGTTCCCTTATTACAGTGATTCCCAAACTGTGGTACGGGTACCCCTAGAGGTACGCGAAAAATATCGGTAATAGCGGGAATCAATATTTTGAAATTATAGTAAGCAGTACAGGAGGTTCGTGTATTGTGGGCGGAGAGGGGGGGGGGTGGGGTGGCGCAGAGAAAGGGGTACTGTTCGCAGATCAGAAGAAGGCACCTGAGAAAAATGCGCCCTCATTGGTTGTAGCATTTGGGTCCTGCCTATTCCAACACAACCATAGGGACGGGGCACACGCATTTTCGCCATTGGCCAAGTTTCCACGCACACTAATAAACTCGGGGTGTAAAGTACCGCTAACTAGGATTTACCTGTCCCTCGCGCAAATAGGACTCCTACTACTATAATAAACGGCGGGCCGAAAGGGCATTAAAAGTGGGGATAGGCGAACCCACTCTTGCCTTCGGACCGCCTCAGGTGCCTTCTTCTGATCTGCGAACAGTACTTGTCAATGAAAAGCATACTCAAGGGGTACGGTAGACAAAAAAGTTCGGAAAATCACTTATTAAAATCGTTAAAGGATTCCCAAATTTCGTTATAAGCTCGAACATCTTTGTTTAAATCCGTTATTCGTATATTTTTCCTGTATTTTACTCAAATGCTCAGGACCATCCGAAGTTCCCCTATCGCGAAATGGGGAAAAAACGAGTGGCAAAGCGGATCGTGTACGGTAAAATAAAAAAGAAGATGCGCTTCTGTCGGTGAATTCGACAGCGGTGACAACGCGAGGGAAGCGACAAGTTGTAGAGAGCTCGTGCACGAGAAAGGGACGACGAGGGGGAGAGAGCGAGAGAAAGGGGTAGCGTGCACAGCCGAGGGGGTGGTAATCGGCCTTGCCCTGGTTGCAGTCCTAGCTGCCAGCCGGGGGTGGGTTATCGTTCCCCTGCAAACTCGCGGCACAAGCGCACATCCGTCTCCTGCCTCCGCCTTTCTTCTTCTCCTTCTTCTTCTCCTTCTTCGTCTCCTTCTGCTCGTTTCCGCGTTTGACAAGTAAATCGAACCTCAAAATACCCGATGGAGAGACGTTGAACATCGCTTTTTTTTTTCGTCGAGCGCAAGCGGCTTTTTAATTTGCTGTCCGCCTCGAGGAAATCGTTAGCGCTCCCCGCGAGCCGTTTTTATTGTTTTCGTTTTGCTTTCCTTCCGTTTGGACGGTTGAAGCGATCGTGGGAGAACAATCTAAGGCCGTATTCACGCCCCCTCGTTTCTTTCACCTCTCTGCATTCGTCTTCCCGCAAGTTCCTTTTCGCACGGTTTTATTTAGCTTGGTTTCGTCGAACCTTCGTCCTTTTGTCCGAATTGAATCTTGAAAGGAATTTTTGACCCATTTCTTCCGATTCGATTTTAACCCGTTGATCGCCAGGTTACCAATATTTGGATGACACGGGAGTTTCCGCACTGTTGTTACGAAATATTGATTTCATTAATGTTAATATTAAGGTTATTAACGTGTCACGCGCGTCACCCAAATGTGGCTGACACGGGGATCAACGTGTTAAAGGGATTTAGCAAACGCGCGTGTTTCAAATGATGATACAGTATTTCATCAAATTTTAATCGATTAACAACGGATTTTCAATATTCCGGATTCATATTTCATTATATCATATTATATTTATATTATGCAAAGAGGAGCAACGGATCAACGTGAAGCTTGATTTTTGCTGGACCGTGTTTCCCAGTCAAATAGAATTGTAAAATATAAATACAACTTTATATATTGTATATAGAAAATAATAGTATGTACAGACACGTTTATGCACATAAAAAAGCTTTCAGAATAAAAAACTTCCGTGAAACGTAATTTTGATTTACCATTATAGAGGATCAAGATAATTCACGCAAAATAGAGTTTAAATAACCGCACGCGTCAGGTTTTAGATTTTGCACTACATTTTCCAATGTTAAGACTGCATTTGCGATTAACATCACGTTAACGTGGGTTCGAGTGCCACGTTGTGTCACGCGAAAGAGTTCTAAACGCGTGGCGTTCCATCTATTTATACGTTTTATGCATCTGCGCGCACATAACGCGTCTGCGAAAACGTAATGCTTCCGCAAGGATGTTGGGTAATCACTCCATCAAGGAATACCAAAGCTCTCGCGAGCGTCGGTGGTCGAGGCGAGATATCGTTTTAAAATATTGATCTATTAGGAAACGTTAACAAACTCACGTTTAAAGACAATTACATGACTCAACTTTTCCGGTATCAATCGTCTGCAATGCGCAACATGACGTTCTCACAAATAAAATTGCGATTTACGGACTAAACTAAAGTTCCAGGATTCACAAATTCAAACGGTGATATCGCCACGATATCACAGTTTTAACGGATTATCATGATTTACGGAACACCATGTATACACATATCTATATTTATATATGATATAAGATGTCAGTTATATATTCTTATATTAAATACCCCGTTCGCTTAAAGATCGTTTTCCGTATATATAACTACTACACTATATTACAATTATTGTAGGATGTATGATAACTAACTTTAAGAAATTTGTTGTGGATTCGATCGCGTACGTAATCACATCAATTACTCCAACAGCAAAATTTCAATCTTTTTGAGCCACAAAGTGTACTAAACAAAGTCAATTTAAAATTAAATTAACCAGCTTACATTTCCCAGTTTGGCTCGCGGCAAAGCCGGTCTAGCGTTTGGTTCGTTCAACTCGATTGAATTGAAATTCATTTTCCGTTTCCCCGCCAGCCGACGCGACGCAAACCTAATCAAATCCCGATTCGGTCGGCGTTGCACGGTTAATTATAAAACTTTCTTTCCGTAGTGACGGTAGAATAGTTTCGTGTGTACGAGATGAATGTATAGCTTAGCCTCGCACACCGTTAAGAACCGTTTCTCGCCCCGGTTCTTTGATGAATCGGCGCGAGAGTTAATCGGTTGAGTTTTCGTTCCACCTACGCGGCGCGTTTAGAGTGCCAGCTGGAAGAAGGCGGGGGCTTTATTCGAGCGAGAGTAATTATTCACGCGGCCGAATATACGAATTTCCGCATATTAATGGCGTTGCGCGTTAATTCCGCTCGGAATCGGATCGCTAATTATTCTCCCACGATTAAGGGGCGTCTATGTCCGATCCATTTTGAGTCGGGTATGGAAATGGAAATGATTTGCTGTGGGCGGGAGGGTAACGTTGTTTCTCGTTGGAGAAATATTGTGGATTTCCCTCCCTCGGTCGGGGAAATGGAGCTTGTAATTCGTTTAAAACATTTTTTCGTTTTTCTTTTACGCACGGAACACAAAGTGGACGCGGAATTAGATCACTGACTGTTTTCCACGATCGACGAGCTTGCGTCCGATGAGTTTCCCCTCGAACGTTGGGATGAAAATCGTTTTCCGCGAAAAAGAAGAAAAAACGTAAAAGATCATCGAATATTTCAAGTGTTGTTATTTTTAAAAAACAGGCCGATTTTCACAATGGCGTCCATCCCTCACTATTTTTCACGATTAACCGTCGAGTTTCAATATCAAAATCGTTCTCCGCGAACGGGAACGCAATTTCCTCGATCCGCCAACCGGACGGAGGACAGGAAAAATATCGTTCGCGTTTCCCGAGACGCCTAACGTCCAGCGATTTCCCGTAAACGAAAGTAGCGATAATCCGCAACAGGTTGACGTTGATGGATGTCACCGCTGTCCATTGCCGGATACTTTCCTCCCGGCTTTTCCCTCCCCGTTTCTCCTTGCGGCTTTCCTTCGGGCGCGGAAAAACCACTTAGCCAAGAATAGCCGCCTCTCTAAAAATACCTACCGAGGGAGTCTCTGACTCGTGGAATTTTTATTAACCCTTTGCGCGCGACGATTCTTTACCTTGGCGCCAGGCACTGGGATGCAAAAAGTTAACACCGAGAAACACGAGGTAACTTCTTTTAGATACTACCGCACAGGGAAGTTCAGCGTAACGGGGCTAACGCGTTCCTTTCTTCTTTTATCAGCTTCGAAATGCAGTGGTTTAAACTTGCGGTTTTCTTACGTTGAATTCGAAATGCGCATTCGCGTATCGCACGGGATGTTCGTTTAAAAACTTTGAATTTAAATCAAGAGACAAGGCTTTGTCTCGGGCCAGGTACAAGTACGCGAGCCTGGATCTGGTATCTTTACGTATTTTTCGGAAAAACGTTGGGTACAGAAATTTCGCGGTTTCGTTGGGGAAATACGAATACCGTATCTATTTTTTATTTCTTGCCCGTTTTTAAGGTTATTTTGAATGTCAACTCTCTTATGACGAATAGAAATATATATTTCTCTTTCCTGATTCTTATTGATATTTATCAGGAAATACTAATTTTACATTAATTATGGACACTCCAAAATTCAAATCGTATACATTCACTATTTATATATTCAAATATCTATCGGAAAATATTATTCAATCTTCCTAATATATGTATATCAGGAAATATTGATTACAAATTCCCGGAACCTAAATTCAATATATTCACAATTTTTATTCCCCGATAGATATCAGCCAAGAAATGCCAATTATAAATTCTCAAAATCCTGTAATTGGGTAGATATATTCACCACCCTTATTACCCAATACCCCTCCCGAATAATAATTCACCTCAATAATAAATCCTCGAAACACTAAATCAGATACATTTACGGTAAAAAGTTCCTTTCGACCCGTCCATCTTCTTTGCCGGAAGGGTTTTAGAACGATCGTTTTGATTGTCAGTAAAATTTGATCCCTCGACCGCGCGCGTTCGTTTACCGAGCGAGATGTCCGCGGTACACGCAGAACTGCGGCAACGCGTTTGCTTCCCGTCACCCTCGCAAATACAGAATTCGCAGTCGTAACGTATGCATGACGAATCGCTCTGTCAGACTCAGATGTCGGATAATTCATGCTCGGCGGCGTGAAAATGATTCCGTGGCACAGCCGAGGTGTTGAACCCTCCGAGCGAGACTATTCGAACTGTACTGCCGGGTAAGATCATTTTCGAAGCATCGTCCTGTCGTTCGGGAAATTTGTTTCATAGAGGGTGTCCCAATATCGACGGTACAAACGAAGAGGGGATGATTCTACTGGACGAAAGGAATCGAAAATATGGAACGAACCTTTTTCGTTTGACTATAGGTTTTTGAGAAAATCGACTTTGAATATCGTGTCGTATGCGGTTAACGTAGTCGGGCCAGGCGACGCACCGAATGCGTCATACGGTTTCTATTCGAACCAGCCAGTGACGCACCCTACGCGTCGCGACTCTGAGGCTTCGCTGTATCGATAAAAAAATGTCGGGTCTTTGGAAGTCTCTCCAAATGGACAATTTTATAACAATCACGAGTCTTGAATTCACCGGAACTCGATCTCCGGTATCGCACGAATCTGAATTCTCGATTCTCAATAACGAATCTTTTATAAAACTGAAACTACACTAGATTTTGGATCACCTTTGTTTAAATAATCTTCCCCAACAAAACGGTCTTAAATTCCCCGGAAGGAGATCTTTAAAATTCTACAAATCCTAACTCCCGTGTAACACGGTTCTCAGCAACACGGAACTAATTAACCGTGTTTTTTCCAGACTAACCTATATCTCGTTTCCCCTCCACGAATTTCTCTTGCGAGCGTTTGCTTTGTACCGTACTTCATCACTCAAATTGATTTTCATTTCATTTTGCTTACGCAGGGTGCACACGAGTGCAGGGCGCACACGAGTGTACGGGCCGCACTGCGATATTTGTTATAACGAACTTGTCGGCATCATAATTTTCAAAGGGTCGCCTACTCGCTGGGGACATTTATATACTTATTCATTCTACCCCTGGGGTTGCGAGAGGGGGCTGGGATGGAAAAGCTTATGATTTGCAGAGGCATCGTCGTATCTTTTGCTTTTGCAACGTAAAATCAAGCTTCAAGTATAAAAAGAGATGTGTTTTCAAGCACTATAAATACATATATATTCTATTAGGCTGTTATACATATATTATCTCTCTATCTCCATATCCATATAATCGCTCTATTATACATATATTTTCGCAATAATAGTATACACATTCATTTGGCGTTATTATCCGGTTGTTAGAAATTATTATTACGATGATCAGATAATAATGCCAAATGAACATATATGCTATTATTGAATTAACACGGTCGATTACTATCTGCAATTATAATATTTTTTGATAATATAAAAATGGTTAAAACACAAATAAGGGTTTATTTTCCTCGCATAAAGTATTTTGTTAATAACCAGTCATTTTGACCGATCAGGTAAGAACAGGTATACATTAATCGTCGGTAGTTTTAGCGTTAATTTCGTTACGTTTCTTTTGCTGTCCCTGGATCTTATGGGACTCGGTGGTAGTTGCGAGGGGGCGGGTGTAGTTTGCGATATTAACCCGCGGAAAAATTTTTGTGAGAAGGTATGCACGGTTCTTCTGGTGCGCCGCGTCAGTAAAATAGAGCGAAAACGAGAGAGCTTTTGAGCTTCAAAGGGACAGCTGCAATATACGACGGCAAAGTACCACCGTAGCGGGAATAAATCGCATCTTTCGTTTCGTCGATGACGGAAATCCTGGGCGCAATTTCGCCGACGCGCATCAAAAATTGTATTTACAGACGCCGGGCGTAACGCGACCTGAATTTTCCCTCGTCCGTCGTTTGAAAATATTGTCATCGGTGCGTTAGGTCGAATCGTATTACTTCCGGGATGCGCGAATCGCCGTTTCATGTCCCCATCGTTGCGCGGTCCAGTCATTTTCCTCTTTTCCTTTTTTTTTTCTTTCGTACCATTATACGGGATTGAAGATCCCATTAACTCGGAAAGTTGCTCGCAGTTCAGGATCAAGTCGACGTTTCTCGAAGTTCCGAGATCTCTTATTATCATTAAGCTTTAGTAAATCTAAAATGTTACTTAAATTATCTAACTATCCAAAAATGTATTTTAGAGAAATTTTAATAAGTTTCAGTATATCTAAAATTTTACTGCAATCAAATTTCTAGATATTCATCTGCTAAATCTTCCTTTTCCTTTCAGTAAAATTTTGGTTTTCTACTAAATTTCTTTTTTACCGTTCCAAAAATTTCCAAAGCATTTATCTGTTCGGTTGATCAACAAGGAGTATCTAAAAATTTGAGTGAATGTAAGCTTTAACCAAAAAAAACCGTTTAGTCATTCGTCGTTGATCAACCTAACAGATCAGAACCTTTACAATTTCAAAAATTACAAAAAGAAGATTAGTAGAATCCAAAATGTTACTAAAACAAAAATGCCAGATCGTATACGACGATCTTATTTTAGTTAAGTTTTACATTTACTAAAATTTCTACCTACTCGTCTGCACGAGCATCGTTGATCCTAGAGGCTAATAGAGTCCGGTAGGAAAACATTTCTCCAGGATTTCCCGAACGTTACCGCTCGGTGTATTAGAGGATTAGATTTCTTATTCCATATCAGCCGACGATTTCCATTGGTCGAGGAAAAATATAATCAAGAGAACGACGTTACGGGTACGGAGGGGGAGACACGTGAAATGACACGGTGACGGGGCTCCAAGAAGAATATTCCTTTTCCTCTCACTCTCGTCCAGCTGGCACCGGGAGGGACAACGTTCCTCCAGGATGAACGAGGGTTCGCCCCCTCGTCGGGGCGAATGTTCGGCAGTGGCGTTATCATTCCCGACCAGTACCCGGTTCTCCGTTCTACGAGTGCCGTAAATGAGACTCGTAGACGCGAGGAGGGTCCCGTTTTCCTATCTCCTCGGCGGAGATGTCTCTCGAAATTGCTTGGCTCCCGTCTACGAGCTGGCCCTCCGCGTTACCATTGCCCGTACGTTTATCCGCCAATTTAACAAGTCGATTCCGCGACCACGGCTCATTTTTCCGCCTTTCTTCTACTGGGGAAGGATATGCGCGAGTTGGGAACAGTTCGCTGGCCGCTGCGTGCGGCTGTTAAAACGTGTAGACATAACAACGTTGGGGTCACTCTGTTTTAACACGTTCGGGAATGCGTACGTCACGCAATGCGTGGACGAGAGTACCGCCTTCCCACGTATCGTTGTACGGATAGAAAAATGTCGGGTCTTTGGGAAGTGTTTCGGGATTGGATGCCGGGCTCGAAGATGTTGGGTTGTATGGCAAGAATATTTCGTGACTTTTGTTCACCGGAGAATGTTAAACGTAGAGTCTCATAAATTTAAACTGAGTACATTCATTAGTCTTATTTTCTGGTGTCTATCTGGTAAAATTATGATTATAAATTCCTTAAACTACAGTTTGAATATATTCGCCATTTTTATTTATTTCGATCTGTATTTTTACATCGTCATGGGAAGGAATCTCTGCGACTCCCACTTTCCTACACACGCTAAAGCATCAACGCATACGCACACACACACACACACGCCATGTCTCTCACTTACTCACTCGCTAACTCACTCATTAATTTGATCTCAGTCCGTTGTTTGCTTCAAAGTTCCGCGGCCGAGTGAAGTTTCTAGGATTAAGGAGAATGGCTCTGTCGCGGTCAGACGGAGTATTAACTCAAATTAGCCACTGACCAACTGTTGCTGTACTCCCGGGTCCAATTGTCCTACCAGCTTCTGCAATTAAACCCCGTTTCCCGCCTCGCCGACCGCAGGGGAACGAGATCAGGGTGTCCGCGGAGGCTCCTGGGAAATAACGCGGGGATGCGACGACAGAGGCAGGGGGGAACCGAGACAGGTGAAAGGTCGAAGGGTGGGTTCGTGGAATATCCAGCACGCAATTGCTATTACAATTCGTTCGCGTTTACGCTCGAGCGGTGGAAATTCATGTTTTCTTTCCCCACGGTGTCGGAGCGTTCGGTATTCCGTTAATCGGCAGGAAATGTTACTCGGCCCGATCGGGGGGATGCAGCTACCTACTGCCCCCCCGGAAACGCGGTATTCGACCCCCCCCCCTCCCCACCCTCCCCCCACCCGCTCCTCGAGAATGCAACGACAGGGGACGAGTTTCGAATACCGTGATCCGGGCGGTTTGCAGGGAACGTAGGTGTCATCCGTATCAGCGAGGACGATATAGTATTACCCTCTGGACCGGTGGCCCTCGCGGGGGCGTAATAAGGGGGCGAGCGGGGGAAGGTCGGCTGTAGGTCGGGTGTATTGAATTTCACGGTGATTCGCGTGGCTTTGATCGTTAAGGAGTTTTATGCGGGACTCCGGCGACGCCGTCGTTCGCGTTAAGCCGTACGATAAACTCGAAAGACGTGCGCTCGTGATAGGGAGCTTTTGTATTACACGCGCAGTAAAGTTGCGTCGAAAGATCATTTAGGTTAGGTTAGGTTTTATTATTAACAATGATTATCGGGTCGTCAAAAACGGATCCTTTTCCGTTTCAATCATGGGGAGAGTAGGTCCCGTTGAATTTTCTCCGCAAATCTTTTCAGTCAAAGTTTCGTGGAATAAATGACCCTCTGATGAGGCTTCAAAAGTTGGGAGCGAAACGTTAGGTCGTGTAATAAGATGCAATTTTGGTCATTTTTGTATTTTTCTAAGGCATGTAATAAGACCCCAATTCTGGTAATTTTTGTATTTTTCTAATATTCTTGACTTCGTTTATGACGAACATATAATACCGCTAAATGACTATATACTATTGTTGAATTAACACGGTTGATTTACAAATCTGGTCCTATAAATAAAAATATAGATTCGCAAACCTCTGAATAAATAAATCCACGTTGGGAGCGCTCGGACTTGTATTACATTTTTGACAAACATTGTGACCATTGACGTCAAAAAAAGTGATCGTTTTATTATTCGAACGCTTGCGCTGCCCCGTTTATTTGCATAACTCCTGGTCATGACCTATACGTGGTGCTGTCTATTTCCAGCGGTGCCTGACATAATATTAACAATGCGTTGCGCAAAAAAATAAAAATCAATCCGGGAGATTCTTAAGCAGGCCGCGTGGATCCGATTAAATTGAGATAATTGATACGCGTAGGGGGATGGGGTGGTTTTTGTTCGTCGAAAAGTCCACTCGTTCCCAACGTTTCGCGGATGGTTCGTGGTCATTCCTCGCTTCTCTCTCTCTCTCTCTCTCTCTCTCTCTCTCTCTCCTCTCTCCCCCCCTCTCACTTCCTCTCGGCTTTTGCTTCTCTCGCATTATTGATCCCAGTCGCAACTGCCAGCTTTTGCTCTCCAACTGGAGAATCGGGATGTCGAGTTTCTGTCTCGCCCAATTGCCGATTTGTTCGAAACGGTGATCGAACTCGCATACTAGAACGACTCGCAGTTATGACGACTCGGGGATTTTCTTCCACGAATATGTATTTACCTCTTGAATCCTCTCTCTCTCTCTCTCTTTTTCTCAATGAGTAGGACGGTAGGAGCGTTTTATATAAAAATTCCGTCCGCTGATTATCTCGATCAATTTCCTCGGAAGCAGAAAATATTTCATAAATTGTGCTTTTGGATTAAACTCGTATCGAATGTTTTCCAAACGTTCTGGTTGAAATACATTTTTCATTTCCCTTTTCTATGTGATGAGAGCGGTGTGTTTTGATATAAAAATTCCGTCCGGTAATTATCTTGATTAATTCTCTCTGAAGTAGAAGGTATTGCGCAAATTGCTCCTTTGTATTACAGTTATACCGAACGTTTTCTAAATATTTAACATGGGATACATTTTTTATTTTATTTCCCTTCTCGGTATAACGATAGTAGAACGTTTTATATAAAATTCCGTCCGCAGATTAAGTTTCCCGAGTAATTTCCCCGAGAGCAGAATAATGCCATGAGTTATTCTTTTATAGTACAATTAAGTATATCCAATGCGTTTCAAATGTTAAACAGGAAATACATTTTTTCTTATTCCTCTTTTCAACATAAAGACAGTGGTATATTTAATATAAACACTCCACCCGGCGATTATCTTGAGTAATTGTTCTGACAGTACAAAGCATTGCAGAAATTGTTCTTTTATATTCATGTGTCCTACATATTTAATGCGGTCATATTCCGCGATACTTGCAAATTTTCAGAATTCCACGGTTTGAGAATCATTTCCAAAAAAATTTGATAAAAATGGGAACAAGTATGGCGGAAGATCAAACAATTTTGTATCTCTCCTATCACATAAACCTTATCTATTTTTCCATGTCTACGAAAATTGCTGAAAAAAAGAGAAAGTGTCATCGGTGGCGTGGAATTAGTGAAATTGTTTACAATCAGGGATTCATAGCCGGGTATTCATGACTTTGTCAATATTAATGAAAAACAACTATATCAGTTTGGTTCACGTCCTCTATACGTAAATAATCGATACGTGAAATCGATAGACCAGCCGAACGGTCCGGTCGGTCGGATGTTTTGCGGTGATGTTTTATTTACATCGCGTCAAATGCGTGGCGATTGACCAGCCGTCAATCAAGAAAATTCCCGTGTTATAAAAAATCAAAATCTTGAATCTCAATATGAATATTTTTTTTCATTTGTTGGTACTCGACATTTGAAATAACGCAATACTCGAGCTACGTCGATTTGAAAATACAGCCCCGTTCCGTTCGGTTGTATTTTAAATGAATTGTAATTACAACAGGACTGCACTTTTTTTTACGGATCTCTCGGATCCGCACGTTTTACTGTTCAGGCTTCCTGTTGTCCGAACGTTCTAGAATCTGGCACTCAAGTATCCGAACATTCGAGTACCTGGTCATTGTAGTAAACCAGAAATCAAGTACCCGAAGATTGAATTATCCGAACACTTAAATGCCTAAAGACTCGAGTAGATGAACATTCAAGCATTTGAACATTGTAGTATTCGAGCATTGAAGTATACATTATGGTAACCGAGCAATCAAGTATCCAAACATTGCGTTATTAGGCTATTGAAGAATCTGAGGATTGTAATAACTGAACAATCAAGTATCCAAACATTGTAGTATTCGATCATTTAATTATCCAAACACTCTGATATGCAAACCTTCAAATATTCTAGCATCCGAGCAGTGTATTTCCCAGTACAATATTATAATTCTCACTGCGCAACCTTGAAACTATCAGCATACACATACGCAAGACATAATAATGTCATCCTAAGATAAATCCTCAGTGCTAACTATACGAGGCTAAGAATAAATAATCGAAAAATGGAAGAAAATACGAGTGTCGCTTGAAACGAGTAAAGAAATATGCTCACGATAAAGCAACGATCACGAGTAGCAAGCAATAAAAATTATCACTACGTAGAATGATCAGAAACCCTTGAAACCTCCCAAGCTTGTCTCATCTTTTTCTAAAACACTTCAATTTCAACCGCTACAAAGCGACCGTTTTATTATCTGCAAACGCTCTTATCCAAACACTAGTATCTCCATCAGTTCGAACAAGGAAAGGTTCTGCGGAACGTTGAATCAATTTATTCCTCGTAAAACCAAGACAGCTTCGAGTACTAAAAAAATATGGCTATCCCTACGCGTAGAGTCACAGCGAAGCTGTGCAAAGTCTTCGTTGTGGGATTGATCGGCGGTGAAAGCGGGATCTTGGTGGGAGAGAAATACAAATACTTGGTCAGATACATAGTTTTCTATCCACCATTGCCCACCTCGAAGATGGTTACCAAAGATCGATCGAGCTCTCTCTCTCTCTCTTCGTCTGTTTGTCCGTTTGTCTGTCTCTCCTTGAAAGGCGAGTCCGAGCGAACCACCCGGATCTGGCACGGCAAAATAGGATTTCTATCTTTTCCAATAAGAACTTCTGGAAAGGAAAAACCAAGAGACGAGAGGTACCTTTTCCTTTACCATTAATCGCTCTACATTCCCGTTGGCTCACGACGCTCGCTTCCCGTCGATGGCGACGGCGTGCACGGACCCTCGATCCCTTTGCTCTTCGAGATAAACAAGATGGCCTCGCGAAAACGTTAACGGCGCAGAATAGAGCATTGGAGTACAAAGACGGCGGGGCGAGAATAGACGGGAGAGGGCGATCTATTTTTGTCGCGCTCGCGATACCTACTTTTCTTAGATTTACTTGCCCCCACTACCACCCCCTGTCCGGCCGAGTTCCCACCCCCGTTACGCGGAGGGAAACTGAAATCCATTGGTTGTCGAACTGGGTCTTTTTCTGGTCTTACCTATACAATCCCTCCCTCTCTGCCCCCTCCATTCCCCCCCCACCCACGTTCGGTATCCGCCGATACTTTGGTCGTTGATTAGCGCAATCTACTCCCGAGAGTTATTTCTCTCTCGTATAATCGAAGGGTTTCCACCCCTCCGATTGATCGAACTCCACGCGGAAATAACGTACTCGAATACAGTTGTTCCACGTTGGAAGGGACTGGAGGTTATACAGGGTGTCCCAGACACCCTGTACATAGTGGTACAACCGACGGGGGATGATTCCTTACGGGGAGATAAATCAAAAGCGCGGGACAGGGTCTTGCGTATAAGGGTTTGTTTTTGGGGGGAAAAAAACGGCGTTCAAGATACGTCAGGAATGTAGTAGAAACAGACGATACAACGATGAGAATAATTTAGTCGGTAGATTGCGTACAGCGACACGCTCAATGTCATGATTTGCTTCTTATCGGACCTGTTATCTCGTTTACTATCGGCGCGTACTATCAGTCTATTTCGTTCCGTACTTGATTAGGATGGTCTTACAAATTACAATAAGACAATTCCTTTCCAAGATTTATTTTAGCAGCTGCTCGGAACGTTTCTCTTGTTGTCGCGTACAGGCCCGTGCCTGGTGAACCGAATCATCCATTTTTTTTGTAGCTGATCGCGTGACAGATATTTTTTAAAATAATTTTCTTTTCTCAAAAACTAAGCCGCGTAATCGGTAACTTTATTTGCGTATGTTCGATTCATGTTTCTCGCGAGAAATCAGTCCTTGCCGGTTATGTCGCTATTACTGAGTCACTCTGTACATACCACCGATAGACAGTTAAATCGAAAATAAATGAACCGTGGGCGATAGAAATTTTTATAATTTATGTTACCCCTGTAATCGAGGTTCCACCGTTTTTTTACAGTCTCAGATTTATAGTGTCTCAGGAGGGGTTGGCCTATTTTCGCAGATGTATTTCTTGAGTAATTTGGAGCGAAAAAGAATGATGTCAAGGGTAGTTCTTTTCGGAAGGATCGAAGAGTTTGAAGATTAAATTTTTTATAATCAACTTTTGATTAATGGATGTGCTAATAAGGAGAAAGAAGGTAGACGTTACGGAGATCTAAGGAAGTTTGGGTTAGGTTTATGATACTTGAGGATTCTATGATACTTGAATAAAAAAAAACTCTATCGTAAGGATAAAAAGTTGGCCGTGAATTCTTTCTGGGTAAATTTATAAGTAAGTTTTACTTAAACTTCCCATCTTTCACTTTTTTTCCCAATTTTCATTGAACAAATTATTTAAGGTCGAATACCTCTGGCAATTTTTCAATTGGGCCATTATTTTTTAAAGTTAACGAATCTTTATGTGCAACAGGATGCTCCTAACGTGTTTTATGTCTTTGAGGTTACATATGTTGCACGCAACTTTTCAGATTATGACACTATCGCAATATTACCAACAAACATAAAATGTTAGGAACTTGCATTTGTAAAAACTATTTGTCATTGATAAGCGAAACATGAACCAAGACATTATTTTATATTATTTTATAATGCAAAACTTTACAGTGGAATTTACTTCACTGCGCCCGACCATACGACTTTTTCTACTTAACAGGGTTCCATGTCGCGTGCAACACTGCTGGCGAATTCTAAAGTTTTTATTCGAGCCACTGGTTTTGCCCCACAATGCATTTTAATGTTTCCTAACTAATAAGTATACAAAATTACGTTATCAACGCGTGCAATAAACACGCCAACTGCGCAAACAGCGTCGCACGGAACTTGTTCAAATTATTTCAGAAAATTTTGGTAGATTCCATCGGCAACATCCTGTATTTATAAAGGCACGATTTATATCCAGCTTAACCGACCTATAACGGGGGATCTCTATATTTTTAGAAGCCAACGTCCCGCTGATGCCGAAGAATAACGTCATAGGGGCAAAACAGGGATATTTTGATTTACACGCGTTCCGGGTTTCGGAAATACCTAATCGATAAAGTAATAAAATAATTGATACAACACTCGTGGCTAGAATGCAGTTGCGCAATAGTTGAGATGTTACTAAAATATACAACGCAAAACGTTATACATTCTAACACCATGCATTCGTTACTAATGCTCCTTCAAAGAAACCATACCGCTCCTATGTACAATCTTGAATATACATATACAGGATGTCCCATAAATGATGGTAATCCGTTAAAAGGCATTATACCTGGGATAATTTCAAGCAGGTTTTTCCTCATCGAAAATGTTGCTTGCGTTTCAGTTAACGTGATAGTAACTGAAAACGACCGCCAATTGGAGAAGAGCGCGGCAGCCGGTAGCGCCGCGCCGGTTATTGGTTATCGCATAGACGAGTCTCACGATTTTCATTAATATCTCGTTAAATATGGATACTGTCGATCAGGAAAAATGTTCTTGATATGGTCCCAGGTATCATAAATTGAGCGGACCACCACAATTTTCGAGACGCCCTGTATAAATTGGAAAAAATTGCTGAACTATTTAAACATCAGTAAAGTCATCCCCAAAGTTTGAAATTGATTAACTCAAAAGCTTTCTTGGAAAAAATTAAGGAAAAGTCATATTTATACCCATTAATTTATATTTTTACGATCAATTATTGGATACTGATACTCTCTATACCAACGATTGCTTCGTTCTAAATATCATCGAATGCTTCTTCGGTTTGTAATTCCAATTATGGCTATTTAATATTTCTTCACTCGTCTCCACGAAGAATGACTATTGTTCTCAGCCATGTCATTGTTCATTCCGGAACAGAGATACGAGCTATCGAGCGATACGAAGTTGATTTTTTGTTCACGACAGGGTGAGCTACGAGTGGACGAATTTTCCCCGTTTCTCATTCGACGCTCCTCTCTCTTTACTCGCGTTTCCCAATTAGATGGAGAGTCATTTCTCTCCATCTCTCTCGTAATACGCTCCGTATATGCATTCAACCTTGCGTTCTCTGCATTGTTCGCTCCTCGGAAAATTGCATTTCCCCGTTTCTCGTCGGAAACGATCGAATTCGACTCGAGCGTCCAAAAGGGCAGATCGAGTGAAGAACTTTGCAGTACCGATGAAACTCTACGATCGTCGGCGAAAATCAGTTTTCTCGTCCCGGAATATCTGCACGCGTGGGAAGTAATTAGTAATAATTAGGGTAGTTGAAGCACATTAGACAGTTTCACTTCTTTCGCAGAAATCGTTCTTCGTCCAACAATTTCAAGTATCGAATTTTGTACCGTTCTGTCAGTATACGCACAGTACGATTTACAAGTGTGCCGATCATTTCCTGGTAAAAAGATCTTCGATGTGAATCGAAATAGATTGTCAAAGTGGAATATTTTATTCCTCTAATTAAGTAAGTACTGCTCTAATTAGAAGAATAAAATATAATTGATCGAAGCTCGCGGATATTATACTGAGAACTGAAACACGTCGTAAAATTGGAACATTATATTTCTCTAATTAACAGATCACACCTCGCGCATATCTTCAGGAAATAATAATATCTTCAACAAGAATTAAAACACGTCATCAAAGTGGAATATTTTATTCATCTAATTCAGTGGTTCTTAACCTGGGGTGCGTGCACCCCTCTGGGGGTGCGAGAAAGCGTTTCCACGGGTGCGAGAGGAGTTTCTAAATTTTGAAAGGGAATCACCGCTTGACTAAATATTTAAATTGCACGTGTATGTACATATCTGTTTATTTTTCATCAATAAATGATCTCGCTACATATGTCACTTTCTAAATAACGAAACAAAAACACACTCTTTAAGAGGATGTGAGAACTTATTTTTACATTCAGGGGAATACTGATTCCTCAAAATGTTAACAATCGCTACTCTAATTAATAGATCACAGCTAGCGGATAGCCTCACCCAAAATTGAAACACGTCGTAAAATTCAAATACCTTATTACTCTAATTAATAGATCACACCTAGCGGATACTATCTCTTTCCGTTATCAAGGCACTATCTGTCGAGAATATTTCCTAGCTCGGGAGCGAAATCCTCGTCCTCCCGGTTAAGGAACTTTCGCCATCTTTTTACGCATGAATTATACGCGGCGAAGAGCCGCCCCCGTCGCGCGAATCGAGCGTCAATCGCTGATCGATAGGGAAGGAAAAGTGTTGGGAAATTATCGTAGGCGGGGAACGATGGGAAGAAGTGGGTGGAAAGAGAAACGAACGCGGAAGCTAATATGCACTTACATCCTCCACCCTCGAGGGCTCGGAGCTCAATTATCGAGCGTGATACATTAGATACCTTTACTTTGGTATGGTCTTGTCGTCTGACGTCAGGTGTAACGTCGGGACTGTGGGAATTGCGGATGGAAAGGTGGTGTCCATGTCGAGTAAATCGTCTGCGCGTGTAATTTTCTGTTTATCGTTTATTAATTGCAGAGCGATACGGGTGTGAGGCATTTATTCCAGAGATCGAAATCTTTTCCTCTATAAATATTATTAACTCTTATGTTCGAGCTGCAGTTTTAGATACATTGATTAATCCGTTTAAATTATTCTTCCATCCTCTCAATAATATAAAGCATTCTTTTGCCTCATAGAATTGATTAACCCTTACAAAAAATTAATCAAACTTGTTTACTTTTACAAGGGATCTGAAAAATGGCATTAGCCGTCGTTAACGAATTACCTCTATTTACAGGACACTCTGTATACATGTGACGTACCGCGTGCGTCAACGATTATTCGCATACAAATTTTGTTGAGATTCGATGACGCCCATTTCTATCATCGTACGTACTATCGCAAATTGTCAGTGATGACGATTGTACCTGTAACTATCGGGTTTTAAGCCTTTTCACTTCTCTTGTTTCTTGTTATAAAAAAAGTCGCTTTTTTCGAAGCTTTTCTAAACCGTGGGTAGGTCTCCGATGCGCTAATAGATACGTGTCGACGCTGACGTGTTTCCTGTTTCAAGACATTCCAAGTTACGCGTGTCGTTCCTCAGGGTTGACTTTTCGAGATAGAGCTCCTATCGTAACGTTACATTGACGCAACAGGCGTGGAAGTACTCGCGTATACTCAGGAACAATACACCTTCGTTATCGAACGTGTCTTCCCCCTCGAGGATGGCAATCCGGTTCCCAGGTAAAAGATTTTCTCCCGGAAGACGGAGCACTGGGGATACTATCGTGAACGCCTGGCTTCGTTCTTTTTTTTGTGCGGAATTCGGAATGCTGTAGCACCAGGGGTGGCGATGTAGGGTTCGATGGGTCACGACACGGGACAAGGGAGGAATTCGATGGTGAATTTATCCCCTGGGCGGCGGACAAGTAATCCGAGCGGGGGGCGGGGCGGGGGCGGGGGGAGGTCAGTGTTATTATCGAGAATTTATTTGGCCAGTTGGATTTTCACGTTTCTTCGTAATTACCGTCTAACGCAGCGTTTTGTCAAACTGCTGCGTCGCGATCTACTGGTGGGTCCGGATTCAATTTTTGGTGGGTCGTTATTATTATTGTATTTATAGTTCATGGTTATATGAATAGCGAATTTGTTTCGCTAGTTTGATTTTCACTTTCGGTTATGATTATCGTTTAACGCGTTTCTCTTCGCGTGCACTACCGGTGGCTAAAGCAAATCTTAACGTTTGTACGTTAAATTTTCATTATTGTTTAATCAACGATTATTACGCGTGGAGTGATTATCCTAACGCGCGTCACAGGTGGGCCATGCGGCGTATTAATTTCCAGCCGTCTGTGTTACGAGCAAACACGCGATTTAATTTGTCATATTGTCTTTCTCCGCGCTTCGTATGTTTAATTACTCGTTGCCGCTCTATAATCAGAATGTTGACAGTTAGTTAATCGGTTATCAAGAAATAAAACTAAACAAGTATCGACGTTCGGCGTCGATTGCCATATTGAATCCGATCTATATACATATAGTTTGTTTTATCACGAAAGATCGTACAATCCTTTTTCAATACTAAATTCTTCATATAAAAGTGTTTGTTTTGTTCTACAAAATTCATCGTTTCTCTGTTTAACAAGAAATTATTCAAAACAATTTAACGACAGTTTAATTCACCAACGAATTATTGTTTTTATCAATATATGGTTTGGACATTGTAGGTGTATTTACCGGTCGAATGAATTGTTTACATAATGAAATTGGTGTTATCTCGCAGCGGAGTAGCAAATCAACATATCAAAATCAATACGATAGGATATACGTACCTACCATTTGTTTAACGTTGATAAACAAATCATTTACGATTTTTCGAGGACTGTTACCGAAATCAGGAAAAATATCCGAGCCCTACAGAAAGGGGGATGAATCTTTCCGCAGGTGTTATTATAATATTCAGAAAATTAAACAATTTATTATAATTTTCGTTTCAGGACGACATAAAAAATTTGAAAATAGCTCACTTTGCGAATTTGGACGTAATATCAAAAAGTCCCGATATTAACAAAATGCTCGAGAAAACCTCGCACGGAATTTTGTCCCAGTCGATGCATTATCAAAATTTACGATAAAATAATAAATATCCGAATATCTGTTTCGGTCACTGTGTTTCTCCGAAAAGTATGGATCCCCCATCAGTTGGTTAAATAAACGACACCGCGGATACCGTCAGATGACATTACGCATAAGCTTTATGTCGGCCAAACAGGCAAGAGTGTCTTTCCCCTGATCTAATCTGAAAATAAAGGAGTGGTCCAGCTACAAAGCATCCGTAGAAAAAGGAAAAGGCGATTTTTCGAAGATCTCGAGGGTTGCTGGCGTTCTTTAAGGGTCGCTCGTTCAATTCTTGAAGGCGCAACCCTACCGGAAAATTGCCAGCTAAGCTGCTTAAAGTTTCGAAACGATGGATCCGTGAGAGTGGAACCTGTACACGTGTGGCGCTTAATACATAGAACCACGCGTCTCGACCGTTTTCTCACGAAGCTGGCCAAAGCTGCGGCAATTAGCTTCGTACCAGTCGACCGGATCGATAATCGTTCGAGGTGTCCTCCTTTACCGTTACATCCATCTTTACGATGTACCTGTGCCAGCGAGGTGCCTTTTTCCCAGGGTATTTGTTTGGACATTGTGCAAAATATAATAATAGTGTTTAATCATTTGGCGCTATTACCTGGTCGTCGTAATTTGTTTGAGACACATTTTTATGTCGACCCTTTTAAAACGGTAAAATCGGTAATAGAATATTTCGCGAATATAAACAATGTTTGTATGAATCTTTAACCCTACGTTAGTCGCGTGAGGTACTGGTGTCACCCAGTCTACGTTAAAATTAAATTACTCTTATCTTTTGCAATTTACGTCTGCGTTATCTCTAATACCCGTCGGTTAGACCTATGTAACCCTAAACAAAATTTTAAAAAAGCCTTTCAAATTTGTAATTAAAATTAAAATTCTTTTTTCGTGCTATTTCTATTATAACTTTTTTAATCATAAGTTTGTAAACAAATACATTAATTATCTAAATATATAAATATTGATGTTTAATAATGATAAAAAGATATAAATGCTAATTATATGTACTTTTAACTAATAATTTAGTGATGGGTGACAGGTGTACTCCACGCAACCAACCACGTAACAAAAATGGACACGGTTAACGTAAGGTTAATAAACTTTGAACGATTTCGTGCAATATTCCAACAATGCAACACATTTTTATGTGGATTTTTAAAAAAATGTTAAATTTGTCAACAGAACATCCTACGAATATAAATAATTTTTATTTGATCCTCTGAAAATCGTCAAAAACTCAATACAACATTCCAGGAAAACAAATAACTTTTATTTGAACGTTCGACGAATACAACGCCCCAGGTATATAAATAATTTTTATCCGTGCCGTCGAAGAACACGCGCCAATTTCCTTGACACAATATTCCACGAATACGTACAATTTTCATCCGTACCTGTAAAGAACCGTAAAAATCTTTCATACGTATAATTCATCCTACAAGGTTGAAGTCCAAAGACATCGCTCGAATTCTTGGAATATTTATCTCCCGCAATATTTCAAGGAGAAAATGCAAATTGTTATCCACCACACGTTTATCCCCTCATATTTAAAATACCTACTTATTCTCATTCGAGATATTACGGTAAAAAAAGAGCCACCCCCGTTTCTCCTTGTGTTTCCCGCGCAACGTGTTACCGGGTTCTCGAAAAACGTGCCGACGTCCAAGACTGTATGTCGTGCCCCGCGGAACAGATTTGTGAGGGGTAGGTAGGTCGTTAGGTAGGTAGGTTGTAGGTTGTAGGTTGTAGATTGTAGGTAGCAGGTAGCTACCGTGGATCGATTTTCTTGCTTCCCGCTCGTACCCCGGAGGCGGAAGCGTGTCCAGGTAACGCAACGAGTACACGAAAAAGAACGAGGCCCGAGTCAACACACGCACCCCTTCCCCCCTGTCACCCTCTGCACCCCTCACCCGTCTCTCTCTCTCTCTCGCTCTCGCTCTCTCGCTCGTTCCCGCATTGGCCTAACGAGGCACAGAGCTTCGCGAGGTTAATGTATGCCCGTACAAAAGCCGAGGGTGGCAGTTCTCTTCGTTTGCGATACATATTCATGGGTAACCCCGGGGGGATATAGCACGGCGGGGGTGGGTCACCCTTTTCCGAATCGAAATTATTCACGGTGGCTGCTTCGTGTTTGCCCTGCGACCGACGCGACTCACCCTGGTCATTGCTCCTAACCGAATCTCTGCGGCTGCCTCTAAATAATCGATTCCTCTGATCCCCTCTCCCTCCTTCCCTCCCATCCCCATTCGCTACCAATCCTCCTTATCCCCTCCCACCTCGGCCGCTTAGAAGGGCGCATGAATTTATTAAAGCCGGCAACAATTTGTTTTTCCAACCCTTGCAATTCGATCCTCGGGAACCCCGTGTTTCCCCGATCGAGTCGTCGGGGAGGCCTTAGAAGTAGGTCTGGCACGTTTCCACCCGGTATTAACCCAATTCCTGTGTTCGGCTTTCACGCGTAGGGGATGCGCGCCGGAGGGGATGTTTGCGTTTCACGCGTGTACGTACTACGCGGGGAAATCGAGCGCCCGCGAGACTGGGACAGGGGTTACCCATCCACCCCCTACGTTCGATATCTCTACTTTTATTTCCGTTCGAGTTCTCCGGACCCGGCTCATTCTCTCCCCAAGAGAGAATGGGGGTTGGTAGGGTGGGAGGAAGATAGAAATCAATTTATTTCGTACAACGGGATAGGTCTCCTTGACTGCGTCAGATCATGAAACTGGATACGGGCTGTTAAGTACCGTATCAGTTCGAATATAACGCGACTAACAATGTAGTGGTTAAAAATAGACGCGCCGAAACACGTACGAAGACGCGTATGACACATACTTTGTATCTTTAAAGTTACAAGTATTCGAATATACGGCAAATGTGACTTAGGGTGACCATATATTTTTTTATGTTGAAACGGGGCAGAAGAATTAAATTCTGCACCCGTCAAAAGTATTATAATAAAGCTATTTTTATTAACCATCAAACAACCGTCCTTCTGAATCCCGTCTGTCTCCGTCACTGTGGCTTCCCACACAACTTATCGCATTTCTAAAAATGAACAGTGAATAAAAGTGTAAAAATAGGAAGAAAAGGTTTTTCGCACAGTGGAATGCCCAAATCAGCAAAAATAATTCGAGATCAAAAATTGATTTTCGTTATTTTTTTTCGCTACTTTCTGAAAACGGGACGTTTTAGTGTCCCAAAGATTTCCTCGTAGGCAACGGGACGTTCAACCGAAAAACGGGACGCATGGTCACCTCACGCATACAGTAGACTCACGTATAAAGCAGGGAGCACACCGTATACGTTCCGTTACGTCACGTTGCGTCTTCCCTCGTGCTGAAAGGAGAAGGAGGCATTGAAACACTGCGTGCGTCTTTTTTCGGCTCGAGGAAAAACGCGACATGACGTAACGGAACGTGTTCGGTGTGCTCCCTGCTTAACGCGGGCAATACGTTCCGCGTAGGACGAATTCGCGTTACAGGAACTCGCGTCATACGGAACAAGTCTATTCTGTTGGAAAAAAAGCAGCGCACAATAAATGGGCCAATAGGGTACATCGTTGTTACGCCGGAGGCACGGAAGCGTGTACAGGGTGTCCCGCAATGCGTTGGAACTACTTTTGGGATGGATTTAGCGCATCGAGAGAAACTAACTTTATTTATTTTCTAGTTTATTTTTATATTTGTATTTATTTATATTTTATTTTATCTGTAAAGTGACGCGGCGGAATATGGAAATATAGAGACGAGCGTGAGTCTATACTGAAATGTTTATAAAGTAGAAACCTAAATGAAAAATAAAATTAGAACCGAGTCTGAACTAATAAAAGTAAAGAGGGGATAGAAGGGAAGGTGAGAAATGAGAGAAAAGCATTCATTCTGGGGAAAAACATCTTCATCAACAATAATAAAAAGCGTTGGATCCCAAGATACAAAAAAAGTATAGAACAATGTAAACAAAGTGTGAACATAAAGAATAAAAATAAAACAAACCAGAATGCAAACTAAATAATAGCAAAGAGATAGGAAGAGAACATGGAAAACAGGGAAATTGAAAAAAAGGACACAAAAGAGAATCGGTAAAACTCTAGAACGAACGTAAGAACCAAAAGAGGAAGAGAGAAGGATTCTCGCATCGGTTCGTAACGTTAACCCGCGTGGTATAATTAATTTATTTCGTTTCGCCGCGAATCCGCGTACGGGCTCGTTGTCATTCATTCTATTGTTTTCAAAGTCCCCTCGGCACTTTTTATTTACACGCGTGGCACGTTATCGGCAGATTCGATCGATCGGCGTGGAATCGATAACGATCCGCGATAGCGAGTTCCGCGGAACTGATTATCTCGGTTCTGCCGTTGAAACGGTTATAGCGACGGTGACGGGTTTAAACCGACGTGGGGGCGTCAGGAGGGGGGAGGGGCGGGGGGGAGGGGTGGAAAATCGCGATACGATCCCCGGGTCAAAAAGGGAGACGATGTCGATAACATTGGAGGCACCTGGAAATGCTGCTCGAGATACCCCGACGTCGTTCTCCCTAGGGAGCGACGGTGCACTTTTATCTTCGCCTGTTCCTCCCCTGTTCTTCCTCCACCTCCTCCGCCTCCTTCGTCCTCCCCTTCTCCCGCCCCTCCCTCCCACCGGTGCCGCGGCTTTCCTTTCCCCGGGATTCATCTCCCACCCCTCTCCCACTTCCGTAGAACGAACTGCACGGAAATACCGTGGCCGAGAGACTCGAGATTTAATCTGATCCCCGATATCGTCTCGACGCGACGTCGATGATACGCGTTCGCCCCTACCCGGGCTTCCTTCTGTTAACGAACAGGGTACAGTTTATCCCCCTCCCCCCCCCAACGTTTGATTTTACGTTTCGTCTCCTTAATTATTTTTTCCTTCGTTTTTCAGATATTAATTACAGAAAACGTTGTCGCGAGAAAATGAAACTGTGGTTCTTGATGAATCAAGTACCGTGCCTGGGGAGAAATTGGAATTCCATGGAAATATGATGCGGCTCATCCTTCGTTCCATTTTATATTATATTTTCCGAGTAATTCTCTCTGTTTCTAGAATTTCATCACAGGAGATTCGATAGTAACGCCTACGCGTGCAGGAGCTAGAGATGAATTAAATTCCGGTGGAAGTGGAGGAAGGCTTATCCCTCGTTTGTTTTTATGTTATATCTTTTAAGTGATTTTCTCTGTTTATGGAAGTCAAGTACGGAAGATTTGTTTAATACAGATTAATTGTGGTGGATAAGTTTGCGCAACGAAGTGGACGCGGGATACAGTTTTTCTCTACTTTGGTTTTACAGCTGCAGTAGAATATTTGGGCCCATTACTATTGGTGTATACTTGTACTAGTATAGTATTTGAGCCCGTGCCTAATCTGATCGCCCCTGCACTATAGTATTTTGGGACCACGTCTATTCGGTTGTACGATACAGCCTTGGAAATCGCACGAGTAGAGTGGTCCAACTTGGGTGCCTATCGCTATCGCAAATATTCAATTCTGAAAACATGAATTAAAATACGTAAATTCCGCACTACAGTAAACTAGTGTAATCTACCTAACATAAACCTAATTCAATCTAGTAACGTATCAGTTGTACAAGGTTCCATTTGACGCCAAAATATATGCAACGACAAATGCACTTGTAAATAAAATTATTATCTCACATACCGTATCTTAACACGTTCCGTACCGGACCGATTTCTGAAGACTTTCCGTTCGACCATGTCTTCGTCAAAATAATTCCTTAAAAATTAAATTTATTGCTCCGTTGTCCAATGCATATTCAAATTTATACCCTTTTCTTGCTAATTATGATTTTGTACTGTTGAAAAATTGTAAGGCGCACCCCAAAAACAAGTTTATTATATTTTCTTTATTTTATTGTATTACTACCAATACCATATAATAAACCAAGTTTATTTTATTACTACCAATGTTGAGCCTGTTTACTGGTGCGCTTTCCAAAGAAGTATCGCGCGACGCATTAGGCATGGACCCATACACTATAGATTAAATTGATTAATTTCTGGCACTTAGAAAAACAAGATTTTCTCGTAAAAACCAGGTTAACGATGTTTATGCGACTAAGCGATGCGTTGAAATTCGTTGAAATCACGATACACGTACCTAGGTGTGTATCGGCACGAAACTCAGTTTCCCTGACGTCAGAGTCTCACGCGAAAACGTCGACTGGTTTCCGCTCGAGATCCTCGGTTACGAGGGTAACTGCATCACGTCACAACTTCGACGAACATTCGAGGCAATTAACAGGAAGGAGACTCGATAAGTAAACCGATGCACTTTGAGGGACCGCGTACGCGCACGAAGGGAGAAATTAGCCAGAGTAGAGTATTTGCGAATAATATTCCAACGCAATCCGTTTCCTTCGTTTAACACTATGAGTGCCGCGTCACTCGTTCCTAGCTGACGCATAGGTTTGCTGCAATGTACTAAATTTAAAATGGTTTGTAAGCTCGAAATCAGGATCCGTGACGGGATCAGGAAAAATTAACTATGAGTAATTGGCCACTGATATATTTTTTTTTCTTATCAATTATTGCAAATTATAGTATACACTCGTGGCGATGAAACGGTATTCAAATAAAATAATATACAGTGTTCGTAAATTGAAAATGGTTGAAACGAGGATCTTTAACAAAATTGTAAAAAATTAATATACTCATTACTGATTGACCATAGAAGTACTATAGAATATAATATAAACAAAAAATACACTTCTTTATCGTTATCGTAATTTCATCGGACGGTTCAAGGATTATTAAACACGACTAATCTTTGCGTCACAAAAAAGCCAAGAGACGTAATTTTCTCGCGAAAGAAAACTCATCCCCCTCTTTGCGTTCATTTCAGCACAAATTTCGTCGAGCGGTCACTTTAACGCGAGTTCACATAAATTATTGTTACATGACATTTCTCATGGATCCCGTCCAACTATACACACCGCTCTCTTCTTGGTCCCTGCGTCCCTTATCCGTTCTTATCCGCCCTTTCTTCCACGATCCTTTACCGTTCCGCTGGCAAAAAGTTTCCGGCAAGTGATTTCGGGAACGGCTCGTGTTATCTCGACGACGATCAGCGTGGAGGAGAGATTGGCTGAAGCTTGGGGAAAAAGAACTACCGAAATCTCTTTGGCGCGTATAATAACATTCCGGGATGGAAATTCAAGCTGAATATTCACGCTCTTCTTTTTTTTTTTCATCCACTTAATGCAAATTCTTTTTTTCACGAGCTTAACGCGAAAGTGTCGCGTGCAGGTGATACTCGGAAGTGCCTGCTAATCTCGTGATATCGTATAAAAATTCTGTCGGAAAAAATTCGGGAAAATTCTTTCTTCCTCCCCACGATTGTTTCATTAACTTTTTAAGAACGAAGTTCGTCGACTCAACGACTTCGCGGGTTTCCGTTCATTGCACACGTAAAGGGTGGTTGCTGTTAAGCCCCGAAGCGTCGCGGGGTCGTGTTTCCTGGAAGTTTCGCGTAAACGACCTCGATTTCTAGTTTCCACGTTTCCTCGTGCAAAGGCAAAACCGAGATATCGCGCACGAAAGGATCGTAATGCGTGTGCATGATGCAAGGTCAAGGGTGATGACTTAACTTTCCGTAATTCATCGGAACTCGCGAGTAACGTTCCGTGAATACGGGGGTATTTATATAGGGTGCTCCATTTTATAGAAAATGAAACTACTGCTTAATGTCGCGAAATTTCTATACAGTAGAACCTCGATTATCCGACACTCCGTTATACGGGCTCTCTATTATCCGAACTGAAATTGACGCATCCGAACGCTCTGTTATTCAATATTATGTTATTCAACGTCGATTACAGTTAGGATAATCGAGGTTCTACTGATTGTATATACCGATTTTTACCGGACCAGACAAAATGAATGGTTTATTTATAAAATGTATCGTGCGGGGAAGAACACTTTTATTACAATTTTTCTATTTTTCTATCGTTAAGAAATATATACGTAATATTGTATATTTTTATATTACTCTGGGATACACTTTTCCTCGCGACTGAATATAGTAACTTTAAATTGAAATTTAAAACCAGTCAAAGTGATTGATTTTGGTAGTACCAGCGTTAAAGAAACTTTATTCCGCTATATCTTTCGTAATGGTGACGCTATAACGGGACACGGTGCTTCCTTACGTGGAACAATACACTTTTCTCACATAAAAAAATGCGATTTTTCAAGAGAAACCGTGCAGTCGCAACGTCGCCAGTTCGCGTATAAAATTTAAACGATCGGGAGACGCGAAAACATTTCAGACTTTCGTAGCGTTCCCATCCAATGGATACAGCTCTGTATTTTGCGAACGGATGATTTCATGGAAGAACGTTATTGAAAAATTTTGTCGCGAACGTCAGTTGACGTGGATTATTCGTCTCGGAGGATCGCATTTTTTTTTTTTATGTGAGTAAGGTGTATTGTTCCACGTAAGAAAGTACGGCCTCACGTTGTTGCGTCACCATTGAGAAAGATATAGCGAAATGAAGTTTCTTTTAAGTTTCCCCCTCGAAACCCTACGAGTTTTATGTTAAACATTTTTCGATAAACTCATCGGTTCGTGAGATATACCACTGTTTGTATTCAAAACGGAACACCCTATATACTTACATAGGTACAGCGCATATTGTATGTTATTTGTATGCAGTCTTCGCGACCTATATTTCTGTTGACATTATTAAAAACTGTTTTTCACGTCTAAACAAGCATTTAAACTTAGACGTCTGTCGTCGCTTGTTAATATAGTTTGTTGTTTGCTTTCGTTACGAGCGGAATATAATTTCTGTCGCAAAGTGATAAACTTTTACCTCCAGCAGTGACATTGCCGTGTCGCTCTTAAACACGTAAATATTTTAGAAATATTTATAATCGCATACATTTATAAGGTATGGTTTAAAATTATTTCTACGTTACAATTCAACGGGGGCAATTCCTAATTTCATTCTTACTCGTTAGTTTATCTTCTATTTTGTGAACTTTTTGTATAAACAGTACCATTTGATAGAGTGATAGAGAGATAGAGTTTTGCCTCGCACGAAAATTTGTCGGCCTTACTAAACAATTTTACCTATGCACATATATTTCTGCAACATACTAAATATAATTTTCCTATTGATGTTGACGATGGAATTTGTAGTTTAGTTGTCGCTCGTTAATGTACTGTTCTATACATTTCTGGTACTAGCAACAATAATTGCGATTGTATGGTGTTCAGTTTTGCCCCCCCCCCCCAACCCTGCGGAAAGTTTTTTGCGTGTCTGTCAAATCCGCCGAGCGTTTTATTATACGTAGGACAGAATAAAAGAAGAAAGTTTGTCGGATAGTCTTTCGACTTTTCTTGGACGCGACGTGAGCGTTAAAAGTAGCCGAGTTTTGCGCAAAGATTTTCCACGACTTTCATGTTTCGTGAAAAGTTCCCTGTTCCACTTTCCGACGGAGACATCCTCGGAGGTATGGCTAACCGGGCACTTTGTCTTTCCCGTTTTTCGGAAAATTTACGAATCATCCTGTACATTAATTTCCCAAAGAAAATTCTGTTCAAGCTTCGCTCCGAAGGAAACGATTGTCATAACCGTGTTATCGTCAATTTTAAAAGAATGCTCCTCTAGTTTCGCACGTAACGAAATAATTGATAACTTTTTCATTGTAAAAAATCTCTTTTCAATCTGACTCGTGAGGAAATAATTATCGTAACATTAAAGCTTATAATTCTAAAACTTTCCTCTGCTTTCACTCGCAACGAGACGATTACCATAACTCCGTCGTTTTTAATCTCAAAAAATCCTCTCATTCGTAACACTCTAATTACCATAATTCCGTTACTCCAAACTTTACAAGAATTCACTCCCAGTTTTACTCGTAACGAAATACCTATCATAACTCTGTTGTTTTCAAGTTTAACAAAATTTCGTTGCCGTTTCACGACTGACGCAATAATTAAACGTAGCACCATTGTTTATAATTATAACAAACCTCCCCTTTCAGCCACACTTGTACCGTTACACTTACTACAACTTTATTGCTTCCAATCTCAACATCGTTAATTATTAATTATAATTATATCCTCTCATTGGTCTTGCCATTATCACAATTTCCATTCAACGATGAAAACGTCGCGTAAAATAGGAAGGCGTCGACGAGTATTTATCGTCAGCTGTCGCGGTTAGCCGGCAGTGAATAAACTGCATTATCAATTAAAGGCAATTAATTATAATCGTGCTAGACATGTTACGCACACTGCCGTTGAGTCCTTCGGTTGGTATAGAATGAATTTTAGAGTGATATCTTCTCTCTCTCTCGCTCCTCTCTCTGGCTACTCGCCAAATTGCGTTTTTAATTTATATGAAGTATCAGGCGCGAGGTAGCTCAGGCCGCAGTTAAAACGGCGTGCAATTGCCAGGAAAATGATCCTTCCCATATAGAGGGTATTCCCATTTTCCTCAGCAAAACGGTGCTATGATATTCCATGTGTATAGATAGAAGAAAAATGATGCACAGGGTGTCCCATAAATGCTGGGAGTTCGTCAAAAAGCATGGGATAATAAATCGCCGGTGGTTGGTTAACGGGTAGACGAGGACATTGCGCATTTTTTTGTCCATTCATTTTAATTTCGGTGAATCCTATCATTTCTTGATAAAGAATTTTCGAGCCTACCTTTATGCGACATTTTTCTTGGATTTTTACTGATATAATATTACTGATAATACTGGTACAATGTGCTGCTATCGTTTCGCGATAAAAAGTAGGGACACTCTGTGTATAAATATAAATATTGTTATATTGAATATTTAATTATATTTTATTTTATTTTATTTTAATTGAATTATAATTATATTTTATTTTATTTTATTTTAATTGAATTATAATTATATTTTATTTTATTTTATTTTATTTTAATTGAATTATAATTATATTCTATGTATACGGGCTGAACTGTAATGTAATCAGTTGGAATTATTCCATTGTTAGGGGACCGATCGATTTTTGTTGCGTCGCATAGTGTGACAGGAAGAGGTCCTCAAGATGGCTATGGTATACTTCTTATCAGTTGTCTCTTTTTGGAGTTTTCGAGATCTCCTTCAGTTTTTATTGTAGATAAACCTGTAATTTTTTTTATGTCCATCTTTCAGCGGATGCTGAGACGAGTTCGACGAGCATCGTAAAATATTTTTTCCCCCCTGCTGAAGGAACAGTAAAAACAATATCCTAGGTGAAAAAAGTTAGAGGTTTATCTAGAAATAACTGAAGGTGACCTTTAGAAAAACAACTGATAAAAAGTACACTATACTTGTCTTAAGGGCTTGTGTGAACCTTCATTACGCGATATGAAAAAATTGCAACTGTCCGCTGACGGAATAATCTGTGATGAAGCGCTAAAGTAATTTATTTACAAGGTACCGACAACGGATTTCTCACGAGTTATACTTAATAACTTATCCAGATGACAGAGAATCCGTTAATAGTATCTACAAATATGTATTTCTAGATTTGTTGCAACGAAACATAGGGTTTCCTCGACATTTATTTTGTTGTATCTACTAATGTTATAAACAAATATTTATTTCGAAATGTTTCCTTGATGCTTACTTTACGTATCAACTGTTTCAAAACAAACTACGTATAATTATTACGCAAAATAAGTGCTTACGCGATACTTTGCGCACTGGGATTTACATATGCCAAAGAAACAAAGCGAAGGACGTGAAGTTTGTTTCCTCGAGCAACAAAGCTGCATCCCGATGGTATCTTTTTGGCCAAAACCGTCGTGTTTATAGATGCGCCTCGTGCGCCGGAATAGCGCGAGTCGCGATAAAAATATTTTATGCGATATCTCCAAGCGAAGGATGGGCGTTATCTATGCCAGGGGAAAAAAAATAAGGTTCCACTCGGAGACGTCGCGTAGAACGGGGAGATTGTCTATCGTGATCGAAGTCGAAGCGCTAAATCCACCCGGCGATGATTTTTCATTTTCTTTTTCGTTTACACGAAATCGTTGTTAATCCGTGGTACATGTTGACCCGCCTAGTTGTTGCTAGAGATGGTGGGTATTTGTAAAAGAGCGCTATAAAAATATAGCGAAAAGTTGACATTGGAAAGCGGAAAGAAAGTGTTCCTAATCAAGTTGAAAAACGTTATTAAAGATACTCGCTCTTCAGAATAACAAAAGCGGGTTGCATTGAATCGTTCTTCAAAACTTCTTGGTATTTCCAAAGAAGTGCAAGTATTTTTACCATCTCGTTATAAATTAGTTACAGTAATTTTCCTCCCTTTTATCGATAACGCGTAATTCATTCCAATCTTCTTTGTTATCTCGAAGAACGGTGAATATTTTTTAAAACGCCCCATAAGTCGGTTTGGAATGGTTTCCTTCCGTTTTGGAATTATCTCAGGTCGACTACCATGGGAGGAAAGGAAAACACACGAAAGGAGCTTGAACTTTCCTTTAGTTCTTAATTCTACACCCCTGCGCTCTCCCGCTCTCTTTCTTTCTTCTGTAAACACTTTTTGTTTTCTCTGGCATGGAGGGAAGCCAGATTCCAATGCCCTCGAGAGTTAAACCTTTGGTCGATTGCAGAGCTTCTGACTAAGTATATCACGCGCAATGTTTCCTTTTTATCGTACGCATTATGAGGTTTACGTACATCAAAACGGCAGGTATAACAGTCACGCGCCCGTGTACAGGTTGCATTGATTTGTAAAATAATTATCGTGACTCATCGTTTTCAATTGTAGAATAAGTTTGTTTCTAATTTCTTAAAATCTCTGTTCTATCGTTGTAACTAAAAAATCCCTCTTTACGTTTACTTATGACGAAATAATTATCCAGTTTCACGCGCATAATTAGAATATAATACAGTGTACTTGATTTTGACAAGAATCGGAAATGTTGCTCGAAAAATCGGTCAATTCGATGTAACATACCACGTAAATAAAGTACGATCATCCTTCTCGAAATTGATTTTTGTCTACTTTAATATGTTGTTTGTTGCAGAGGTCAAAATGGAACTCGAAGACCTGATGTCGGACATCAAGAAAACGGCCAACAAGGTCAGGGCCAAATTAAAGGGTGAGTATACAATGGACCTTACTCGCAACTCGTTGGCTTTTTGTATTGGAAAAAAGACAACAAGCGATCATCCCCCTTAAGGGGGTATCACACCCTTCAAAGGGCGGAAAATTGCCATTTCTTCGTCCTTTATTTCTGACACAGCGAATAAACATTTCTACTTTACTTTGAAAAGAGATTCGTTCACTTTGGAGATATGAATTATTTATTTATCGTATTTTAATATACTCACCGAGTATTTATTCATTTATGATTCCCCGTTTGCCGTTGATATATCTTTTTTTTGTTTTATTGTTTCGTACACAGTTGAGAATTTTTTCCTCGCTATTTTTAAGATTCAACGCCCACCCTTTGAAACTAGGTGCTCAATTTGTAAACACTTTTCAGGAATTTTTTTAAAGGAGTTGCAATGAAAATATTTGAAGTGGTTTGATAAGGTTGAGAATCCCTGCTCAAGAAATTCACATTACAATGAATTTAATTTAATTTTTTGCCCTCTGCCATCAGTGATAGAGCAAAATATCGAGCAAGAGGAGCACACGAACAAATCGTCGGCGGATCTCAGGATACGCAAGACCCAACACTCGACTCTCTCTAGGAAATTCGTCGAGGTGATGACGGAGTACAATCGGACACAGACCGATTACAGAGAGCGGTGTAAGGGAAGGATACAACGACAGCTGGAAATCAGTAAGTTGAAATGATCCCTTGATCCTTTGAAGTTTACCAGTCGTCACGATTCTTCCATCTCGATTGGTCAAATTTTGAACAGTTCTTGTTTAATTCAATGTGTAGCAATGCATTGGTTCGAACAAATACAATTTTTGAAATATTATGATCCTTCGGAGAGGGGTTAACTACTCCTCGAAATTACCCAAAGGGACGCAAATTTTAACCATTCTTTTTATCGAGTGGAAAAGTGTTCATTCAAATAATGGCACGTTAGCTTACAGATTATTTAATTTAGAATGTATCGCACACCGGCGGGAAAGGTGACACAACTCAAAAATACTGTTTTCGAGATATAGCAAATAATAGAAAAATATAAAACTTATATTGAAGTAGTATCAAGAGACAAGGTCTTGTCTCGGCACAAGTACAGGTACACGAGACTAGACCCCGTATCTTTCTCGGAAAGAACGAACAGGGGTTTTCGAGGTGGTCAGACTGCATTAAAAAAATGAATTTTTTTTTTTTAATGTACACTAGCCGTCGGAAATGCCGTGCCGAGATGAGTAATTTGAGTACGATTTTAATGGTTCTTTGAAATTTCTTTTTTGCCGATAAATTTTGAGTTAGAGATGCGACGTTTTTCGCGCACGTGGTGGTACATAAAAGGTATTTTTCAATAACATAACCTCAAAATTGACGTTTTTTGAGTTGTGTCACTTTTCTCGCCGGGATGCGATATATTCGTGTCTGAAAAGGTTAATCTGCCCCCGTCCTTCCCCCGTATTTATCAAAACATATTTCTAAACAACGATGTGTCCGTTTACAGCGGGGAGGACGACCACCAACGACGAACTGGAGGAAATGTTGGAGCAGGGAAATCCGGCGGTCTTCACGCAGGGGGTGAGTTATTCTGATTGCCCTCCTCGTTATTATTGAAAACCGTATCGACGATGCGCCGCAATCGTTGATCCGGTTTCCCCCAATTGAAACAATTTCACGCTCTGCCCGCAGATTATCATGGAAACGCAACAAGCGAAACAAACCCTTGCGGACATCGAGGCACGTCACGCTGACATCGTCAAACTTGAAAATTCCATTAGGGAACTTCACGATATGTTCATGGACATGGCCATGTTAGTGGAGAGTCAGGTAAGGTCGATTAAATTTCTTTTATTCCGCGTAATCTATGTTAGAATGGTCCAAGTTCGCGCCCATGGTATCAGTTCTGTTGCTTCTCAGGCCGTTTAGGTCGAGTGAAATAAATCGCAACGCGACACTACCGTATTCGTCCGAATATAATGGGAGCCATAATGTAGCTATTAATCAGTCATCTGTTTCGATGTCTTTGAAAAGTGTACACCTAAATTATGTGGCAACGATCAAGCGATGCCGAGCATGTTATATTCCATAAACGTATTTGAATAGTTCGTGGCTCGGATTATTAAAGAAAAAATATAGAAACCACTTCTGTGTTCCCTCTTTAAAAGTACCTCCACAGAATTGACGAATATGTTTTGGTTTTTACTCGAATTTCAATTTAAATAGCAAATAGTTATTACTTTTTTGCCTGACGAGTATAACCATCATAACATAGAATAGTGCAATTTCTTCGTAACGAGTATATTCGTTAAAAACAGCTAACTGGTTAAAATAGGGGCGCTGGAGCGCATGATTTTTACGGTTACAAGTACTCAAATATAGAGTGAATATGATTTTCAAAGGTACATATCGGAGAAATAAAACGTCGCACTAAGTATATTCGGACCAATACGGTATGTATACGGAGAACGTATATCTACATCGTTTGACGATTTTGGAGAGAATAAAAGGTCCCTCACCTGTCACGGTGGGCTCGGACTTGGACGTGTCCGATCTGCGTACAGAGATGCCTAATCGTTCGCTAGTGACGGTGGTCTTTATTTTGACGCTTTGAATACCGTGGGATTCACGGGTGACAGGCGATGTCAGAATTAATTAAAACACTGGAATCGGATAAACGTTAATATATTTGTACAGTTTTTAACCCTCCGGTATCGAGTTGCAAAGATCTCGAAAATCGAAAAGACATTTTTCTACGTAAGTTTTCTACGTGACTCTCTGAAATGTCTTACAAATTATATATTTATCAAGCTGTGCGTTAGAATTAACGCAAAATACAAGGTTAAAATTAACGTGTTTTTCTTAAAAATAAGGATAACTTCATGGTTCTTTTGTATTTGATCGCAAAATGTATAAAGTTTTACGCAAGGTAAAAGAAAATGATTTTCCACTCATTAAAGCTCGTAATCAATCTTGTCGTAGAGGAAATAAACTGCGGATTTTATGGAAACTGATGTTCTTACAGGCAACGAGACATATTTAGATTGATATAAAAATCTGTATAGCGAACATAAGGATACTAAGAATATAGTTTGAATACATATAGTAAATTTTCTTCATTCAAAGTACTCTTAGCTGGCAGCAACGGAATACGTATCTGCATAAAATTCGCAGCTTAATTATTAACTAGCAAAAGCGACTGTACAATAATATTACGATGGCCGTCTGCAGCTAGAATTATAAACATCGACAAACGTAAAACGACGAAGCGAGCATCGTAGAAAATTAAATGGCAGGAGCCAGCGAGATCCGCCACGGTACCGGAGGGTTAATATCGTTAACGGTATAATAACGTTGTAAAGTACCAAGTGCACCGTGGAGCACTTAAACAATTACATTCTTTAATAAGATGCGTATTACGTAAATACGCGTAATGCGATGTACCGCGTTGAAACAATCCAATCTCGCTCCGGAGTCGTGGGCGAAACGTGCAAAATTCCCTCGGTGTTCAACGCGTCGAAAGTCAAACATCGAAGATCAAAGGAGAGCCGCGTTGTTTCTCTGCTTTTTCTGTACCGCTATCCTCTTTTTTGTTGTTCGTCCGCGCTCAGCGAACGATGGATGTAACGATACCAAAAGCGACAGAGGAGAAGCGGCTTTGCACTCGGTTAGACATCTCTGAAATCTACGAGATCCTCCCCGAGATATTGCATAATCCAGTGGTCTTCAAAGTGGGATTATTTATTGAGGCGCGAGAGGAAAATATTCAGATTACTGCTTCAGATTACAGCTTGAGATTGCTGGTTAGCTAATACAGAGGGGTATACGAATACATCTCTGCTCCAGGATGATTTTTTATTGATTTTATTAGATCGCGGTATACGCGTGGGATTTCTCAGAGATCGTTTTGCATATTTTGTTAATCGAAAGGGAGCACAATTAAAGAAGCGTAATAGCATAATTAACACTTTCGGATATATTAAAAAAAAATTACGTTGGGGGTCAACTACGGGAAGTCTTTTATAAGAAAATTTCTGAAAAGGGTTCAGTTGTTCAGTTTTGCACAGCATTAATTATGAGAAAATGGTGTTTTTCGTAATCTATTTTTTTTTTAACTGCAAGCTGTATAATGTTCTTTGATTAGAAATTTGTTGGAAAAATGGACAATCAAACGTCATTGGTAATAACGTAATAACTCATTACGCGTGCGTATTACACCATTAATGTTATTATCGTATAATTAATAAAGTTGCAAATATTATATTCGGCGTTGATTTGAGAATTTCGAGCTTTAGTATCTCGGAGACAATGGGTTTACGGGAAAAACATTAAATACAAAAGTATGACGGTTTGAATGGAGAGATACAACTGTCTCATTTATTTTTAAAGCGTTTTTAAGATTCTTTGTGGATGAACTTTCTTGTTTTTCAAAAGATAATTTTATTTAATACAGTTTGACCACCTCGAAAACACCTGTTCGTTCTTTTCCGAAAAGATACAACGTCTAGTCTCGCGTACTTGTACTTGACCCGAGACAAGACCTTGTCTCTTGCTATTCTTCATTCGTAGATTCTTGTTGCACGGGAATAAAGGGAGAAATTTTTGTACGCGTTATCTTCATCTTGAACTTATTTGAAAGATTCTTAGTACAGCTATATATATTTAAAAGAAATAGAAAAGTTGACCTTCTATTGATCCGAAAAACGCCCAACAAATAAAAAAACAGATAGAATAATTGGATTTCCAGTTTGAAATTGGCGTAACTAAACACCTTTCCCGAAAACGCCTTGCCTTCGAAATGCAGTGGATGCCGCTTATTGCGATCACTATGGGACCTATAACTTTTGATACCAATAACCGGATGAGAACATTAAGCAGAAGATAAAAAATATATTATTCAACATAAATTACTACAAAATAATACAACTTACTTATATTTACCCAAAATTAAATATTTGTAGCATGCAAAATTAGCACAGTTGATAGTAATAGCCAAAGTTTGATTATAATAAGCGGATTATTTCACGTAAATTTATATGATGTAGTTTTGGGACCAACCGATCGCAATAACAATAATAACCAATTGATAACATTACCCTTAATTATAATATATTTGAATTCGAAGTTTTCATACGAACACCTTATATACGAAAGTCCCCCCTGTTCGTTTACTAATATCAGAATTCGTAGTCAATGAAATTTGAAGACCACTGGTACAACCCACTCGACGAAAATAATATGTTTTTCAATAGATTCCTATTTTTATTTTATTTTATTCTCACTGCCCCGGAGAGATTTTCGTACCCTTTAGATTTATTAGGAGTTTTAGATTTACCCCGGGGTGTACTCGAGACACGTGTTTTATTTCTTTATTATCGGGATTCCCGATAACGGGTGGGGAAGCTTAACTTTCGGTTACCTGTTATTTCGTGGGTATTTGGGGAATACGAGTGGCACGATATCGACGGTTTGTAAGTAACGTATCGATTAACGATTTTGCTTCGCGTGGAATTCAACGGTTTCCGCCATTCATCGGCTTTCTCGTAGTTTTTGTTTCTTGGCCGGATTGATTTGGAGCCTCCGTCGGAATTCGGGATAATACGGTCGGTAAATTTGGATCGAGCGTGCGTCATTAACGTGGCGCGCGCGTCGAGTAAAATCGATTTCGTCTGTACGAAGTTTCTTTCTCGGCCCACGAGTTTTTCATTTCTTTTCCCCGTTGTTTTCCTTTTGCCGTAAGAGCCAAGGGAATTCGATAGGGGCGTAGCGCGGCGCAGTGTAACCCTTCTTCGTCTTTCCATTTTAATAATTGGCTACACGCTTTGATCGAAGGGAATTTCTTGAGTTTCATTAACGAGGGTACCCGGTACTTTCTCGCGGAAAATTTAATAAGGAAATATATAATATAACATGAGATTGCTTTCCCGGGACAATTTTTTCCGCTGGAAAGACGAGGGTCTTTCTTCTGTTACTCTAATTTCGTTTGCATGCAACTCAAACAATAATACCAATAAAACAATAATAATAATATAATCATGAGTATTCCTCGACGCGCGGCGATAAAGATCGATGACACCGGAGAGCCTGAAAAAGTTGAACTTACTTTATACTCCAATGGGGTTAAGGTGCGGTTTATTTAGCGATTCTCAACTTTTTTACACCTGTGGACCGGGTGAGAATGGGCGAAATAAAAATCATTATTTGTAATAGTATTTCGCGTATTAATCTCTTAATCTGGCGTTATAAAGAGAAACTTCTATAGTTATTTGTGTTTACAACTTTCAACTGTTTCACGAGCCGACAAGGAATTTCTGCGCACCGACGATCGAGAACAAATACGATCACTGGCCCGATTAAGAGATTTTCACGGAAAGGCAATCGTCATCGATCCGTATCGTCGCCTCTATTTTTCCCAACGAATGGAAAATCGGAGCGCGTGGGCGGTTGGAAAACCAAAGACGGACGGAATTTTATTGCCACAGTAAACAACGAGTCGACTAACAATTGATTTGCAAACAACAAATACATTTTTATTCGGTCGCGTACATGTTCGGCTGATTTGTCGTTCAATCGATTATTTAAACAATACTCTAATCCAATACTCGTACGCGTAACGACAACTACAAACAACGCTATCGACGAATAGCCAAATAACGAGTTACATCGCGCGCGACCGTAGATCCTCGGGGTGAACTTTCGCGTCGTTATCGTTACCATCGCGCCAAACTCCAACAATTTTGTTCCCAAATTTTCCGAACGGCGAATCAAGCTTTACTCGCGCGAAACGGGCCGCGCCAAACGTTTCATCCAATTACCGTCCGTCCCCTACCACGGGTCAAAACGGATTTCCGCCCAGGCTCTCGCGTATTTCGCCAATCGTTCGCTCGCCACCTGTCCCGTGTCTCTCTGTACGAGGAAGAATCACGACTATCGTCGTTCTCCTCCCTCGTTCGGCAAACTAACAACTACTCTCTTCCCCTGTTACGCTGTGTGGGTTCGCGCCGCGCACCTACTTTAGGGCGAGATGATAGATCGCATAGAATACCACGTGGAACACGCGGTGGACTACGTGCAGACGGCCACGCAGGACACCAAAAAAGCACTCAAGTATCAAAGCAAAGCCCGACGGGTGAGTCCACCCCAGATGTCACGCGAAGCCATTGACCCTTCGTTCGCGTCTAATTGGTCACTTTTTGTTTTTCCCCCTCTCCCCCGCTCACCTTCCACCTCCGTCCCTTGCCCCCGCCTCGTCGCCACCCTCCGCCCTCCGCCCTCCTCCTTCTCCTCACGCCAAAACCTTCGCGATTTCTTCCCCTCCCAACGCGAACGTTCTCTCTCGTTTCGCCCTCCCCTCTCTACCGTCACGAAACAACGCCCGTACCTCGCTACTCTCAACTTTTACGCTTTTTGGTTTCTACCCTGCTCTGTCATAATATATCTATGTGCGCGATCGCTCTCTTTTTTTTCCTTTTCTTTCACTTGTCTGCTCCTCGAATCGAACTCTTCTTTCCTGTCGCGCGATGCCAAATAACGACGACGTTCACCACACGTTGCGCGTGGTCGCGTCGCGCGTCGTCGGATGTACGCGTTCGATCCGATTGTCGACGACGATTTGTCGGTTGCGTTAAATGTTCTATATTTTGTATATTTATATATATATACATACATATATATATACATACATTATTATATTTATATTATATATGTATACTCGTATACATGTACCATGTTTGTGTGTCTCTCTACTTGTGTCGCTCTGTCCTGTCGAACATGGGTGTGCTAATTGTGCCTCTGTCCATTAACTGCTCTGTCTACTTACTCGTTATACTAAAACCTTGCGTACTAACCTATGCTCTCTAACCGATTACTAAACTTGCGTCTCTCCTCGTGACTATGTATGTGTCTGCGAACATGCGCGCGAGTGCGTATTCTGTGTACATATATAACTACGTACACGATATAAACTAATATATTTATACACACGTGTGTATATATATATATACATCAATCGTTTCTCTCCGGACGTTACACTGTACACGAACACTTACACACGTGTGCGCGTGTATACCCATCGCGCCTTTCCTACCGAACGCGTTTATTTCATTACCCGAAATATCAATATCGCACGCGTACACATACACAAACGTCCGTGGTACGGATGCTCGAACGCTCGCTGTTTGTATTCCACCGATTCGACATTCTACGCTCTTTTAACATTTGGTCTGCGGTGTTCGGGGCTGTTGGTGCGTGTGGCGCTTCCGTCTATGCATTAATATCTCCGCATACGCGTGTGTACTCGTTAATAATAACTTTGGGTGCATCCGTCCTGGAGGTGATTCACCGGATACCCGACGACACCCATCCGTCCGTTCGCCGTCGTCCCGAGTCACGTTCGTCCTTCACGTTCCTTCAACCCCCGACATCCCTTTGTGTTATACACACGAAATCTCGGCCACCCTCTCGAACGCACGCAACGGCACCGCACGGCAGGGTGAGTTGGTGGACCGCATTGAGTACTGTGTGGAGCAAACCGGCGACCACGTGGGCCAGGCACGGGGTGAGCTGATCAAAGCGGAGGAGTATCAGAGCAAGGCTCGTAAGGTAAAGCAATCGGGACCTGAGTGGCTGAGGGCACTGGGATTCCGTTGAACGTTTTCCTACGTTTTCCCCCCGCTTATTGGGGACCCTGGTTTACCGAACCGGTGCTTCTTAAAGGCTAATTTACACGGGAATGGTTTAGCGGTGATTAAACGGTTCTCCGGGAACGAGAAAGCGTGCCGATGCGAAGGTGATTTATACGGGACTGGTTTACTGGCATATCGGGGGATAGTTAGTGACGCGTGTTGTTTACATAGTTCATAATATAAGAGCATATTGATACGAGGATCGGTTACTAGTGGTTTGTGTAGTATTCGTTAGTAATCTAGTAGTCACGGGTGATTAGTTTATTGGTAACGGTAAGTTACTAGTAAACTACTCGTAATGGTCGTTTGAGACTAGTTTATAAGTAGTTAGTCAGGTAGTTTAGTATCACGTTAGTTTACATGATAATAAAAGAACGTATCGATAAAAGGTACTGGTCACGTGACAACACGTGGTTTGTTTATTATTCAACTTACTAATCACGTTTGTTATCTTACCTGTTAGTAGAATTGCCTAGTGCAGGGGTCGGCAATTAGTTTCTAAGGGGGTCCGGATGATTTGATAACAAAATTTCAAGGGCCAGAAAAGAAACTAAATATTAGTTGTCGTGGCTGTTACTATATGTATTATAAACAGTGACGATGAATGCCACCGTAATCAGCAAATCAATCCTAAAAATAGATCAAATATCAATTACGTGCAGGTTGTTATCAAGTTATTCTGGGTACACACAGACAAATAATGTAAAATATTTTTGGCGGCTCATCTGTTTACTCTGCGCTGTCCGGATCCGGTGCGCTGACCGCCTATTGCCGACACCTGGTCTAGTGATACAAAAGGTAATTTTTATATGATTGACATAACTAGCGAGCTGGTTTAGTATCGCGTTAGCTTATTTATAACATAATCGACTGTACTACTAAATTACTATACTAATTTTCCAAATAAGGAATGTTAGTCTTGTCGATACACCGAATTGCACAATGGTAGTTCGGTTGCTGCTAATCAAAAGTTTACGCGTGTATATGATTCTCATGTACGAGTTATGAAGACAACGTCTTTGATAATATTTTAATTACTGGCAAGGCGTTCCACCTGCGCGACGGTAAATTTACCACGAGATAGTACAATAGCGCATTAGCAGCTCGAATAGTTGAACAAATTTAACTTCGCCAGGACTTTAGTTGGCTAGGGAAAAAGTATGCTAATTTCCTATTACGCTCAATTACGCAACGCTAGTTTGCAAGCGGCTAGCGAACGGTTTTACGACTTACTAGTAAACTAGTCCGTGTAGATTAGCCTTTACGCTCGCTCGATCGAGACTAATCGTAAGAAAGTTCCGGGAACGGCCGGGGGTGGGCCAATTATACTTTGGAATAGTAAATCTTCTGTCTTTTAAAAAAAGTTTCCACGACCTTACAAATTGTCTAAGATATCCGAGAATTCTAATTTTGATAGCCAATTTAACAGTAATTATAAAACCGAATTAATTATTCAAACCAATTCTAACCGGTATAATGTGTGTTCAATATTATATATCATAATTATTTTTAGTGTCAGTAATATTAAAGAAAATCCAGGTGTGTACATATAATATTTACTATAAGTATTATATTATAACTTACACATATTATATCGAATATAAACATATTGCTACCGCAGAGAACGTGCAAAATTGAATTGCTCTTGCCAGTGAATTAAATTCCACATTTTATTAACAGAAGTATTTCCAGTAAAAATTTACTATAGAAATAATTCTTCACATTTTGATTGTACGAAAATTGACTCACCATCAGCCTAGCGTGTTAACGAAACGCGGATAAACGATGCCGAGGAATTTTTCATTCTTCGTCACGAAGAATATTGTTTCCAATTAACAATTCCGTTAAAGGTACAGTTTCGATCGAGATCAGCAATCGTTTTCATACTTTCGCAATCCTTGTTCCGTTTCCGGCCATTCGATTCAGCTTAATTGTTTACCGTTTGCAATCGAATGCCGAGTCCCGCGTCTTTATTTCCGCGGGACAATGGACTTCATCGCGTCTCACTTGTACAATTAATATCGATGAAGCAGCGAGCGAAATGCATTGCGTATAATCATTACGAACCAGCACCTTCTTACAATTAGTTGTAAATAGCAAACAGGTAAAATAAGAGTAATTGAAAACTGGTTCGATTAACGCGCGTCACAACGAAGCATGAGGCATGTGCTTGAAAATGATACACGCTTTCCAATCGATCGATTCTCGTTCAAAGTAAGATCGGTTTGCTGAAAAACTATCAGGTGAGGAAAGTGGTTTCTCTAGTAGCGCAAACTATTGTATATAATAAACATTTATAATGTATCCGAATTTGATCTAATATTTTCGAAGTATTTGTAGCTCAAAATAGATATCGGGGAGATACTGTTTAAACAGGTATTTTTTTGAAAGACTTATTAGGAATATCTTTTAAAAGATAACAAAGTTGCTTACATTTTTTGTCGACGCGTTTCAATTAAATTTATTCGCGTCATTATTGATATTATTAATAGAATTATATAAACGTATATTTGAAAGGAATTTGTTCCTTACTTACTAAGAGAAATTACTTAACATTTATTTAACATTTTGCGATACTGCGGTTATTCTGTCGTCGAGCAAAGAACGAGAATCGATCCTAGTATACATAGTTTTCTTTTCTCGCCATTAGGGTAACGATGGCCACATGGTAATAGTAAGTTGGTACACAGAGCACAACACGATACAACGCTAATTGTAAGTCAACACGCTGTGACTGCAATCCTTTTCGTGTCTCTTACGCGTTAACCCTTTTCGGTCGTGTGTCAGCTAGAAGTTACATTTGATTATAGTGATTCTTTTGTTCTATCAAGTCGAAATTTTGTTTCTGGGTCAGAGATAAAGCTTGTTTGCAACGATTTTTATTTGCGTTCAGTTAAAAACAAACGGTTTGTGTTTTTCATTAAAAGATGCTTTGCGAAATTAGATCAATTAGGGCGGAATAGAAACAAGAAAAGGTGTATCCGACCGCAAAGGGTTAAGCTCGCATAATTGGCGGCGTTATCGATCGGACGATGCGGAGAATGTGCATCGTCGCGTTCGAACGCGACTAATTATCCTTCCTCACTGTTCTTGGTTTTGCTTTCCTCTCTTGTTTTTATTTGCTTGCCTAGCGTGCTCGATTGTATCCGATTTTAGTTAGAGTTCGAGGTATTGGCATGCGTAAGTAGCACATTTACGTTCCATTTTACACGGACGACTGTTGGATCTGGATTATTTCACCTTTCCATCGGATGACTAAAATAGTGCACGAAGGAAAAATATTAATCGTTGGAGTTATTGCAATCGGGGTAGATATGGAGTATCTCACGAGAGAATGTGTATGACGGGCCATTACCATAGTTGCCGTAACTAATGCGATAGTGTTCCAGTTTTTCACTTTAACTTGCCAGTTTGATGGTCACATCACAATTTCACAATGTCTTTATAATTTAATAAATTTGATAACATCCTCGATGATTCAAATGTTTATTGTATTAACGCTTCGAGCGTAAGGATGATAATTTATCACGTGATCGTTAAAATTGTCTTTATTATTGATGTATCAATCGAACTTACTAACGATGGATCATTTTCATCGATTTCAATAATGAAATCCATGTTTACGAAAACAATAACATTTTTCTGGAAATTGGTTCTGTTCCCTCGTATTTTCCATGCTGAGAACTTTCGTTTAACATGATGGTCGCTGAAATATTTGACCCATACAAATATATATTAAGAAATTCTTCGAAGTGAAAAGACCAAAGAATAATTGCTGCAACGCAACAGTGGTCGAACAGTGGTCCGACAGTGGTCCGTGTAAACAAAAAAGTAATATAAAAGGCTTGGAACACGCTTCTCGTTCTCCCCATGTCCCGGTATGTGAAATTTTGGTTCATTTCAGATCCACTGCACTCGTAGATCAGTTTGTCTGACTTCCCTTTCTCTTCCTCTTTATTTTGCAAGAACTGACGTCATCTTCGGCGTTGTCCACGCCGTCCCGCGGCGAATTTTCTATCCGGCATCTAGGTGTGCGCTCTTCTCTGACTTGCTGTATTACTTTCAGTTTCGACTCCGTTCGTTTGATGTTACAGCGACGCGACGCCACCGACGGTGCCTCACGCGAATCGCACTTTTTTTTTCTGTCCACAGAAAATGATCTTCATCATATTCTGCGTCGCAGTCGCAGTTATAATAATCGCCATAATATTAGGCTTCCTACCGAGGAGCAGCTAGAGGGCCGAATGGGGGTTAGAAAAAACGGTGGGGTTGGGAGGGGAAAACGGAAGTATATTAAAGAAAGAGGAAGCGGAAGTGGGAGAGAACGAGCGAAGCGAAATGATAAAGATTGCGATTGCGTTTGTGGGCTTCGCGAGGATACGTCGTGATCGAAATGAGAGGATTCTTCGAAATCGTGCAGTGCGATCTGAAGCGTTCTAACCCTTTGCACTCGAAATCTCTCGATCTCCAAAGAGAAACAACAAAATGGAGGAGTTCTGGAATTTAAATGAGTATATCTCACCCTTGACCTTCGGAAATCTCCGTTCCTCGAACGTCATTTTTTGGCACTACAAATAAAGATGGGGATCGCATTTCCACTTTAGTTATTATTCGGATTGTCCGTTCCGAAACAGAAGATTCGCGTAGCTTGAAAAATAAGAATCTTGTTGATCCAATACACGTTTTCTCCGGTTTCGGAATCTCTTCGCCAATCTGAATTTATCGTTTGAACGAAACGGTGTCTCGAATGTTTCGAACAACTGGAATCGTTCAGCTATAGTTCCGTTTTTACTAGACGTGCTGTATTATATCACAACAATTTTTCAACCATTAATTAGCTAGAATTAGCTAGAAACCTTCGGTTGGTCTAACATAAAAATGCAGAAAATACGTTCGTGGGAATATGCGAAGGGAGACAAATTTTCTTCGGAAAATTTCAAGGGTGGAATATCCTCTTAACACCCAACGAGTACGGTACATAAAATATTCACGTCACGTTCAAGATTCCTCATTTTTACTCCGAATTCTGAATTCTTAATCTTGAGGGAATATCGTTGGGTTAAACGTGGGTTTTTCCACCGCGAATTCTTTAGATTTCACTCCTCCATTTCTCCTTCGCATTCCCCGCTCGAGTATTTCAATTCAAACAGAAGCGTGCGAGGGATTAAACGCTTACATCCTGAAACCCCCTCCCCGAATGGTGACGGTTCCTTCAGCTATGCGAAAAGAGAAAAACGACTAACTAGCGGATGGTTTCCGCTTCCGTCTACGACGACCGCTTCCGTCAACCCTCTATCAATTCCTCCTCGACTAACCACGTAACTGGCGTACCCACCAATTAACGCGATTCTTCGTTAACAGTAACTTACGTTTCAGACGCGGGGCGTCCATTCGAGCTTTCGCCAACGATCCCGATTCTTCCACTTTCTCTCTCATCTCGTTTCTCTCCTCGCGATCTGGTTAATAGCTCCCGACGAGGGAATTATTTCATTAAATTCGCCGAGAATCCCGAGAACGCCTGAAAAGATATTTTCACTAGGTAACGTCTTGGAGAGAGAGAGAGAGAGAGAGAGAGAGAGAGAAGAGATACGAGGTCGTCCGTCACATTTTAAGCTCGACTGGCGCTCCCTATTCGTACGTTCCACGCTTCGAGCCGTTAAGTCGTGAAGTCGTTATTTAAATTTTTCGTTTAATTATTACTCCAATTACGCATGTTCCTACTTAACGCCACAACATCGATATTTCGTTGACACGCTATTAACGCTAATATCCTGCGTCTATCGCGCAGAAACGTGTGCCACCCAAATATGGATGACGCAGCGTGTTAAACGCGTATCGTCAGACTTCCTCCCGATCTCTATCTCGAAGCTGGAACGAGCTTTCTATCGCGGCCTTTCAACCGCCAAAAAAAAAGCAAATCTATCGCGGGGGTTGAAGTGCAGGGGTTGGGGTGTGCGGGGGGTTCATTTGAGTGACGGTAATATTGTTTTGTTCACAGAAAATGATCTTCATCATAGTCTGCCTGACGGTAGCGGTCATCATTTTAATTATCATTCTGGTACTTAGCTTAAGCTGAGGCGCGTTCAAGGCCACGAAGAATTTTTGGGGACACAGAGAAAGAGAGAGAGAGGAATGTGTGAGAGGGAGGAGGAGGGGGTTGGTACGTGAAAATGGACCGACGAAAAGATACAGTTTCCATTCCCCCAGAGAACAGAAAAACGCTTGTACGCGCAGAATGACGATCGGGACGCCACGCACGTCACGAATGCGCGATCGCTACTGGATCACCGTGGATCATCCCCCCGTCAATTATATTTATATATACACCATTTTTTTTTCCGTTGCACGTTCAATTATTGCCGCCGTCGGGAAGGAATCTCGATCGAAGACCCCCCCAAAATTGGTTGTAACCCGTAATATACCTAACGCTCGAGGACGGTGAGAGTGTTAAAAGGGTGAGAGGAGGAGAAGGGGGAGGGGAGGGTGGGAAAGGCGGGAGAAAGAGAAAGAAACAACGTGCTTGATTTAGAATACTTGAGAATGCCGCGTCTACCTCGATAGACGATGTACTCGTACAATAAAGTTCCTGCCGTTGGAGTGGCTTTAAACAAGTAGGCCCGACACTGTCATCGATCGTTGACCGGTACGTGCTCGAGCGACTTTTCACTGCCTTTTGTTTCCAGCTCCCTGTGCCGTTCCCCGCGTGTCATTTAGCCCAAGAAAAGCGTACCGATTCACCACCGCCACCGCCTCTCCCACCCCCCTCCCCCAATCACCGACACGAATAGAAAGGAGAAGGCGATGAAATCTCGTGGGTGAATCCTAAGGGCGATTTTCACCGGCGGTGACTAAACGGTGTTCGTGGAATAAATCTTGATTTGGTGTTGAAATTAGCCAGCCAAAGATTAGGATGTTAAAACGAACGGTTTTACCGTGAGTTTGCGTGAGCGAATATTCGGACACTCAACTTCGGATTATTTGTATAAATGTTAATGTTTATTGTGATTTCATGACGTTGAAGCGAATCGCGGTAGTACAGAAATTCAATTCTGTTAAGGGGGCATATGCACCTGGAAACGAAAAAGAAGGCGATTTTCGGGAATTTTTTTTAGGGGAACTATTGGAATTATCGGATCGGGGTTTGTCCTAGTTAAAAATATGCACTTTCAAGAAATCTTTCAATTTTTGTTTATTCAAAAATGTTGCAAAATCACGGCCTTATTGAGTCGTCAACGAAGTGCCGAAAAAGAATCGTCCATTACGGTACCGGGTGGCGGTTCGTAATAAATCATCTAAAACAAAAAATCAAACAGGATATTAAAATAGATACTATTATCTCGTCTTTGTCGTAGCCGATTTAAAAAATATTGATTTACGGCAAAATTGCGGTTGAATTGAAAGTAGCGATTTTCAGGCAGAAATTCGTTCATATTTTGACAATAAAAAAAAAACTAAGCATAAAAAAAATCGTATGTCAAGTACTAGATAATCATGTGTACAATAACCACAAGAAATTTCAAGTTAATCGATTCTGTGGTTTTCGAGATATTTCTGGTACCGATTTGAAAAATGTAGTTTTGAGAAAAACGCGTTTGAAAGTGTTTCGATGGATATATCATGAAATTTGTTCAACTTACATAGAATCATCGATACCATAAAAAATATTTGAAGATAATTGGTGTTGAATGTACGTTTAAGTTTCGAATGGTATGTCGATTTTTCCTCGTTATTAGTTCTCCGTAAACGTGTTTCAGGACGACGAAAAATTGATGGGAAAATTGCGGAAACGGTGGCTCAATAGTAGCCACGTGACGGTTATTTAATTAACGAAGTTATTAAATTTCTGTGGTTACGATCGTTTGAATGCCGCGAATTTTTGAACGAAAATATTGTTTTGATCGATCGTGTTAGTATCCCTAACTATGTTATAGTTGCTGATATTCAGATCGCGTACTTGGACTTGGCCCGAGACAAGACCTTGTATCTTGATTCTATTATTCAAATAGCGTAAGAACATATAAATTTTGACCAGAGTTAGCAAAATTTATATCGAGGGCCCTTTGTGTTTTTCTGAAAGCATTACTTTATCTCATACATTTAAATAATATTCGTATACTTGAATAATATCCGAATTTGATGATTTGGATGTCCAGATATTCGAACATCGTGAAATCCAAGTCTTGCCTCTAACTTTAATAAAAATCAATGCTTTTCCGTTTATCGTTAATCAAAAATATCGATTTCCACGGAATAGAGTTCAATTACAGCCAATGAAAGTGACCACGTATAGTATCACCAGATTAAATTTCGTTTCTTATCGTTAAATTATATCTGAATATTGACGATTCGCATATTCGCGAATTGAGATATGCATTTAAATTTGATTAAAATCAGGGGTTTTCTATGGTTAGTCGAGGATCCTATTTTTAACAGATGGTTGAGATTAGTTCGACGAATAGCGTTCAATTATATAACCAGTGAAAATGATCTTAACACGTTCAGTATCACCGGATTCAGGTTCTTTCGCGACGGTCCATAGTGATCGATGTATTAACGCCAAACGAAAAACGATCAGCGAATCGAGAATGCAGAGTGTATCTTCGAAGACTGCGGAAAGATGACGAATTTCTCAGATGATTCCAATTAACGCGACGTATCTCGCGATGCCTGAGAAGAGAAAACGAGCGAGAGAGGGAGAGAGAGCGTGTGTGTGTGTGAGAGAGAGAGAGAGAGAGAGCGGGAGAGAAGAGATAAATCAATAAAAAAGAAAAAGGAATTTCAAACTGATAATCGTCGAAGTGCCGCTGCACCTCGACGCGGTATTATGTAAATAATTTCAATTTGTATAGAGCGGATAATAATTATTACCGATTAATTCCGTTGATGGTTAAATGTTTCCTTCATGTCGCGCATTGCGCATGGACAGTTTTAAAAACGTAATTCTAAGAAACGCCGTAGCTGCACGCGTTTCTTCTCTTTCACGCGAACGTTCGTGCGATCGTTCGCGCCGAACCGATAAAGGCACGACGGACTTCGAGAGAGCAATGCGGAATATTGAATCTGTCCCGCGAGAGAATGGCCCGAGGATAATGCGTTTCAACGGCGATGGATAACGATCGGGACGATTTTTCGTTGCCATTCAATCCAGGGGGGATTCGATCCCTTCGCGACGAGTGATTTAAGAAGGGATATCCTGATGAAAAATCGTCTCAGTTTCCGGGAAAATCGTGTCAATGGTTGCCGGAGGATCTCTTGTTCTCACGAACGAAAAACAATTGCCGCGAATCCTTGCGTTTGTCGTCGCAGAGACGTCAACAGCGTCGATCGCCTTTAGCGAAAATTTGTATACTGCGAAAATGGCATCGATGGTTGACGGGCGATCTTTTTATTTATCGTAAGAAAGAAACGAGAGACAGGTATGAGTAGTTTTCTACGAACCGCTGCGTTTTCGACGTCGACGATATCCGCGTTCAGTTTATTTCCACGTTCGCGTTTGATCAATACCCCCTGCGTCGCCGATCGATTTCAGCTCTCGCAGATGAGGTCGTTGACGCGAGGATGCCGTGGGGCCGCTCACCTTGCGAACTGCAGTGCGATTTTTTCCCCGATATAGATCGATAAGGATTTAATTAAGATTCGTACACGAGGGCGACGCGGTAATGGACAGAGGCGACAGTTTGTGCACAGAATTCGATGGCGCAGAACGATTCACCAGAGGTTAAGAGTATTAGACGCGGAATGAGAAATGTAGGATCGTTTGGGAATGGAAGAGAACCGGGGGAGCGTCTGTTAGTTTGTAACCGATAATTGTATTTTTGCCGATTCATTTAACGCCGAGCGTAGAAGAAGATCATGATCATGATCTGCCTCGCAATACTCGCCGTCGTAGTGGCCACCACCATCGGTGGATACTTCGGACTCTGAACGCCAAAATCAGGTACGATTTAGAGTTTCATCGGAGAGCATATTCTTAAAGCGTCGGAAATTCGACGGACACTAATCGAATGATTCCGCGTTATTACATTTTGTTTCTCACTCGAGAATTGGGAGTGTATGTACGAATCATTTGCGGTTCATTGAATTCAAATAATTTGAATAAATTGCATGATGGCGAAAATTGCGATTAAGTTCGGGATATTGCATTCCGTTTCTTTCTGCATAATATTCAAAGTAACTACTATACGTTTTTCTTCCCACCGCTTTGATCAGAGAATTATTTATTCGGGTCAAAATATAAAATATGTTGGCAACAAAATTACCCTTCATTCTAAAAAAAAATCACCGATTAAAATGAAGAGTTTTCTAAAAATTGATCAATATCAATCTCGTATTCACTGAAATCAATTACAGAATTACTCACATGGAATAAAATGGAAAGCGCGTAGTCGAAACACGACGCGAAGAACTCTCTCCATCAGCCAAAACCACGGGAATCGCTCTCGTGGCTCATTCCAGATAAAAAGAACAGCGTCTCGATTTTTTTTCAGAAGAGTCCAAAGGCATCGCCACCGTGTACCTAAACGCAAACCGCCGGCAACACCCGTATCCACGCATATCGCCCCGAAACGTAGGACACCTCGCTGTTCCAAAGAGAAACGATCGACGCCGCCGTCGCCGTCGCCGTCGTCATCGGCCACGTGCTAACCGTCAACGACGAGGACACTACCATCAGCGCGCGCTCATCGTACCGCCGATCATTCTTAAGATCGTCCTCTTGTCGCGCGCTCTTCTCGGATTAGCGGGAAGCGGGACAAGCCGGAACACGAGGAATCGCCGTGATCGTCGCCGTCGCCGGCGTCGTCGTCGTTGTTTGCATAATCGTCGTCTGTCGCTATAGCCCCCGCCATTACCCCCACGCCCCCAACCGTCACATAACCCCTCCGTACCATACGGCCTCCGCCCCCGCCCCCGCCCCCGCTCTGTCAAAACGAAAATCTCATAGCAATATCACTTGGCGTAGAGTTGTCCCGGTAGAATAGTCACATCGCTAGTACCGCTCTTGTCGCGACTAAAACGAAAATCTCGTTCTTTTATATCGTGAGCGTATAGCTTTGTCCGCCCATTATGCCAGTAGATTAATCGCCTTAGTAGTTAGGTACGTCTCCGCGATCGACCTTGCGATCAGCTACTTTCCACCTCCCTCATTGAACCCCCACCCCCTCCCCGAATCCCGTTTCCCTCCCTTATCCTCGATTAGAGCGACTACGAGCGACAGGGAAGTAGAGGAACCGCGACTCCGCTGGATCGATCGGGTCGTTATCGATCATCTAGGGACGATCGGGACGAACCGGTGGCAGGCAATCCCGATGGAATAACGAGGACCTCGCGCGGGACAGGTGTCAACCACCTAAGCAGCGTTCGAGGCTGTCCGGCGATAGGTGGAAAAAGCTTTAACATTTTTTTTTCTCTCTTTTTTTCTGTTTTTTTTTTCCTCCGTCAAAAAGAAAACTGCCTGGGTCCATCGCGGATGCCGCGCTGGAGAAGCGTCGGTCGCGGCGCTCGGCGTCGCGCGTCGTTCGCGACCACCGACGACGGACTTATCCCACGGGCAATTCGCAGGTCCGCGTTGTCGTCTTTCCCACCGGGAGCCTAAAACCCAATGGAGTTTTTTTCTTCTTGTGACGCGCGATGCGAGGCTGCGGAGCATCCTCTCGTATTTTCGCGCACTTCGCGGAAAGTAAGCGCATTCTTTTGACTGTGATTTTTCAACCGAGCTTGGAAATTAGTTCTCTCACCTTTACGTCGCTGTTGTAAACGTGCCTCGCGTTCACCCAGGGAAACCATCGTGCGGGGCGTCGAGAGGGCGTGGAGTTTGTTTTTTCGGCGTACACTCAACATATCAAGATCATTCGAAACGCCGAGTTTCCCGCGTCGGGGTGTTATTTATGGTTTTAATCGTGAGGTAAATTAAACGTTAGAAAGTAATCGCAAGTCTCGTTGCAATCCTCTCCGGCGTTACAGCTACGCTCGCGCGTCTCGCGTTCCAGTCCGTTCGCTGATTTGTTGCGCCGAGAAGAGGCCGCGTAATGTTTAAATAAATAAATCGAAGGAGAGTGAAAGGGAATAGGAACAAACGGTTCGTCGTTCGAACGTGTCGCACGCTTCCGTCGTAAAAGGTTCGAAAGTTGTGCGATGTGCATCATGTTCTTTTTTTTTTTAGTCTCGTCACGTCTATCGCTGTACAATTTTGGAATTTTTCTGAATTTTTTTTAGATCTCACTCACGATCGTTTAGCGGTATTTATATTTCCATTACGAATGCATGCCCCTTTTTTTCACCCGCGATCGCACAGTTAGCGGGATAAGATATTTCGACCAATAGGTGTTCAGAGAGAAAAAAAACGTCCTTCCGATAATTCCTAGGTAGCAGTGACTTTAGCGAGGCGTAACACGAAATACACACACACACACACACGCGAGCGCGCGCGCGCATCACCGTAGCTCAAATTCGGTGAAACAATAAAACGCGCGTTGTTCGGTCATGCAGACCGCGGAAATCCGCCGAGGTGGGATTTAAGGACGAATTTCCAAGTGCGCGTCGCAAACCTTAGGTATAGTTTTAATTCTACGGTGTACGTAATACGTAAGTAGCTTGATTTTCGCTTTCGAGTGGTATTCGTTAGCCAAACGCTCTAACGCACCCCACCTCCCGTTTTTTTTTTCTTAGCCAAAATCGGAAGATCGGTGGAGCGTCTTCGACATCGTGTTGCACAAAACGCCATTAGGTATTGGGTGATCGGTCGTTCGCTGGATAATCGCGATGAAACCCCCTTCGCGAACGATGCTCTTTCTTTTCGCCTAACTTTGCGAACTCCTCCGCGAGAGCGGCGAGTCGATCGCGTCCTCGCCCATTCCGTTGCGATGGTTTTAAGAATCAGGAGTTTTAAGTCTGTCCGTATCTTCCTAACGAAGCGTTTCATCGTATTGCTCGAAGACCCACTCCGTGAGTTCTTTCGTCTTTCGTATTCCGTTTGAGAATCCTTAATTCGAGGCCTTTCGCGAATTATTCCAACTCTCCATCTTCCGTCTGACAAAGTCCCGCGTAACGAAAGATTTTTTCGGCGAAGAAGTTCCTGACTTTCAAAAGGATATTTTTGCCTCGCTTTTCGCGTCACGCGAGCGCTACCCGTGTTAAAGCATTTGCGCGTACCGACACCTTCAAAGAGAAATGTTAGAGATTTTTAAATAATGTACAGAGCGTTTTTAAAACGATGCCACTAAACGTACAGCCATATTTTGAAGTCTCAGAAAAGCAGAAAAATTATAATGAAGTTCAGTTCGCGATCTCGTTTGCGAGATACGGTTGCTTTGAGTATTGGTGCGAATGTACTTTGCGCTCTGCCACGGAAAGCTATTACGATTCAATTTTGACAAATCTTGTACACACGTAGCGAATCGTTTAAATGGGAGCGCAGGAATATTTCAGTCGCTCGTGGACGTATGAAAAAATTGTCGAAGACACAATTATAGTGACGGAAAAGAAATTTTCCTCGTGGTCACCTTTCTCGTGAGGAGATTTTCCGCGCGTTCGTAATTCGAGTGTTCTCATAAAAACTAGTCACCCAATACGAGACAAACGTTAAAACTTCTTATTCTTACTTCCGTGTTATATTATACGCTATTATATTGGTTGTAGATTTTCCAGTAATACTCGTTTGTACTGACGAGTGTATCTCATGGTGCTAGAAGTGCAATAGCTAATTGCTACTTTAACGCGTTGATCGCAACGTCAGTCATTTTGGGATGACGCGCATGGCAGATTAATAGTTTTACTCCTATTAACAAATTTAATATACTGTAACTACGGTATGGAAACTCATGTGTCACCCAAATGTGGATGAAGTGACGGTCAACGCGTTGAGAGAGAGAGAGAGAGAGGGAGAAAGGGAGAGAGGAAGTAACTGTAGGGCAAAACTTTGATCGCTTACAATTTGCTCACCCCTTTTCAATCGTGTCGCGACGGAAATCGCTTAACCCTTTCAGTCCCAGGGGTGTAACGTGACATCGCGAAATTCCATGTATTTTATCATACGCGTTTACCCTTTACTGCCATTTTACGAAGCCACCGTAGGTAAAGTTCATTCCACTATTGTAGAATTCAACGACCAGTCCTTCATCTGTCGTGGTTTAATTGGTCAGTCGGTTAAACCTCGCGGAGGGTGTAGCCTGACAAATTTTACACCTGTGTACAAAACCCCATTGAATTTTCTTTTAATTTCAATAGAATCGTATCGCCGCATTTTCACTAACCGATGAACGTCAATAGAAAATGATAAAGATTATTCGGTGATATTGTAATATAAGAATTCTAAAGCTCGAGTTTTTAACTACAGCCGCGCGTGCAACGGTGGATTAACAATTATACCAATTAACGATTCGTCGAAATGATTTCTTCTGAATAGAAATGTGGATTTCCTTTCGTTAAACTAATATGCGCGTTTTGTGGTCGATTTTACACGCAGACCTTTTTCAAGTTGGTGTAACATAAGTAGACTTACCGATAGAATAAAATGTATGGTATGGGCGTTCCGAGGAACGACAATCTTTTTTACGTTCCACTTTTCTCATCGCATACAGAACCAGAAATCTTCGCTTCGATTTATTTTAATACGGGGGCTGAAAGGGTTAATTTCTTTCAGTTCAGCTCGTGGGTACTCAGCCCGTTATCGCGTACCCCGAAGTAATTCATTAATCAGGGCCAAAGACGCGAGCTCGTTTTGTTCGTTGCGTTAATAGAAGGAGAGATAAAGAGAGAGAGAGAGAAAGAGGAAGAGTAAAGGAGAGAAAAGGAGAGGGAGAGAACCATACCTCGTGTGCCTGTCGCTCGTCGGAGCGCCTCGAGGGTTTTCAAAGTTAATCCTTGCGAAAAATACGTCGTTCGCGAAGTAATCAGTCTCAGAGCGAAGAAGAGGGGAGGAGGAATAGAGTCGCATTGAGTAAGAGCGTGCGTGAGAGGGAGAGCGAGAGAGTGTGTGAGAGAGAGCGAGAGCGTATCGAGAAGGAGAGAAGGAGCTATAAAGCTGCAGCAATAATATAATATAGGTGTTTCGGGAAAATAATTAACGGTAATACAATTGACGACGATAAGCCTGGGTCATGCCGATATATCGTATGTGCACGAAATGTATACGCGTTATATACATGGACACGCGCATATATACATAATATATATATATATATACTATACATATGTTACATGTATATATACATAGTTAGGCGGCACGGTCGAGGAAGAATAATTATTAAATTAACGATAACGATTTATTATTCGCGGCGCCTGTTGCTGTGAATTAATTAAATAATCGCTTTCGAGCAAGCCACGGGCGGCGTTAATGTTAATGTTTTGTTGAGTATATTATATGAACGTTGAGGTACATACATTCAGAAGATTATGGGTTAATGTTTAAACGAAAACAAAAAAAAATAATAAATATGATATAAACGGTAAACAATTACGCTATACAGGCTACGTCGCGTGCGTTGCTGTAATAATAATATTAATAATAATGATGATGATGATGAGGATGACGATGATGACGATGTATTAACGATGGTGATGATTATACGATCAGGATGACGGAACGATAACTAGGTGGATGATCGACGATGACAAACGATGCGATCGCGACGATGATAACGAGTGACTAACGATATATTAAGATCACACCTTGCATTGTACAGAAAGCATAATAATTGTTAGTTTAGGTAGCTACGTTACGATCTATTACTTAATCATTCAATACAACTAAAGGCGAAGTTAATCGTGTAATCCCTCTGTCACGACTTAGAACGATCGCCCGTATAGGCGTACACACTCGATATTTATTCTCTCGCCAATCGTTCGATTCCGTCGGAGAAGACGCCTTCGCCCGGTCCTCGCGACGCCCTCCGAACCGATATCAGGGCGCGCGTTTACGGGGTTCGCGTCCACGTAGGACGAAGGGCGCGAGACCGGAAGCTAAATCAAATGCATATCCTTCCGCCTTCCTGTTTCGAACACGTACAAATATACTCTCTGGCCCTAAAGAACGTAGAAGGGTGTTTTGCGCGCGGATCTTCTGCTTTTGCTGGGAGCCGCTTCGAAACCCTGCCGCCTTTCGCGGGGGGTTATCGTTTTTCTTTCTTTCGTACGTCGGGATTTGAACGTGGCGCTTCTAAAGAGAGGAATTAGTAATGGGTACGTTACACCGAGTGGGGGCCGGAAATGGGTAGGCGGTCGAGGGAACGGTGATTCCTCGCGGAAAGGATCAATAGAATTTTGTGCGATCGGTACCGTCGTCCCTCCCCCACCCTGTGTACGCTCGGATACGTCCGTAAGAGGGAGAAGGATGGAGAGTCGAATGAAAAAAGAAGAAAGGAAACTAAGCTAGAAGGCCGGGGGAAGTCGTCTTCGAACTTCCGAGCAATTCCGACGCGGAAGCAAAGGAGGAAACACTTACTTAACAATTAGCTTTCTCGGTGTTCATTCAGGAATCTAGATCTCGAAGGTACGCGCGATCCTTAGAGTCAGGGTGAGCGAAAGAGGGAGAGAGAGAGGGTACGGAGGTTGGCAGTTGTTCGGCGTGCCATTTTGTTCCTCGACGTCGTGGAAACGATTCTCGACGCTATGTCTCCTGTAACACTGAACATTTTCGCTCTAATATTTAGTTGATGTAAATAAGCGCCGTTAACCGCTGGGACGAGAGAACGCGTGCAGCGAGTTTACCGCAGGGTCTATCCGCCGAGGGTTGGACTGGTTCGAACTGGGAGGGTAAGAAAAGTATTTACACGCCCGTCTTATCAAGAATTTTTATTCGGAAAGTCCTTTCGATATTTTGCGTGAAATATCGATCGCGTTGATTCAAAGGTTGTGTCGCGTTATCAGGAATTTCTATTCGGAAATTCCATACGTCATCGATCGCTTTGATCCAACGTTGGTGTCACCTTACCAAGAATTTTTATTCGGAAATTCCGTTCGATATTTTCTGCGCGACATTGATCGCATTGATTTAAATGAGGCACGACACGCCCAACGGAATTTCCATAGCGCATAAAATAAATCTCAAACGGATATTCCTGATAGCGTGATGCCAGCCTTAAACGAGATACGACACACCTAACGGAATTTCCATAGCACGTAAAAGAAATCTCGAACGGAAATTTCTGATAGCGCGGCGTCAGCTTTAAATTTATTCCAGAAAAAGAGGGTGTGTGGTACTTCTTCACTGGATTTCGAGTTCATAGATTCGAGCGGGTTGTTCTTTTTTTTCCAAACGAAAATCTTAGTTTGTACGAACCTGTGTCAATATGACTAACCCTTTGCACTCCAAGCTTTAATATCCTTGTTATTGTTTCATTTATATACATTTCTTGATTCGACTTTCTGTAAGCGGATGGTCGATCACATGCAATACGATTACACGTTAATAATTATAGCAAATAGTTTGTCTTTATTGCCAAAGAACCACGGTGTCAACCAGATTGGTACTTTGAATGCAAAGGGTTAATATAGAAACGAAAGATCAATCCTCTCGGAATGATTCGTGTATCAGTGAGGAGAGAATGAATCAACGATCAACGTTTTCTGGACGACCCGAATAATATAAGAAATAATAATAATAATAATAATAGAATCGTCTATTCATTCGAGGAAGGGGTATGACCATGCGACGCTAAAAAAATTAGCTCAGTCCAACCCTCCGCTTGCCGTTCGTTTTTGTCGAATCCACGGCTTCGCTTGGAAAATAAAACTTGTATTCCACGGAAAACCGCAACGGAATGTGCCGCGACTCTCCGCGAGGGCGGGAGAGCGCGAGAGAGAATGGGAGAGAGAGAGGCTCGCGTGGCCGGGTAGATATCTAGAATACCTTTTCAGCTTTAAATCTCCTACTTTTAGCGTCTATTCGTAATGCGTGTGTATAGCGATTATTCTCGTGATAGGAATTGAAATTTAAAATTAATTTCGTATAATCGCCAAATAAGTTTTAATGGGATATAATCGACTATGCGCGTTTTACCCAATTTTTGGCCTAAGAAGAACGAAAGATACAAGGAGTGAGAGAGGGGGGGGGGAGAGATACAAGGTTAATTCGTTTAGAGATTGAGAAAAAGAGGGAGGGGGGGAGAGAGAGAGACCTTTCGGTTTTTGTCGCGATAAATCTCTTTAGCTTCGATGTATTTTTTCTCGTTGCGAGGAGGAATCGAGATCGACTTTTGACGATCGCGCCCCCATCGCTATATAGATCACGATTTCGGTGTCTCTCACTTACGATCACTCGTACGATCCACGGCGAGGACATGATTCACGTGGATCTGTAGAGAATGGATCTCTTTTTCTCTAAAGAAAGCCGCTACTTCGATGGACGGAGTATTCCGCACGATTACTATTCCGCGGATAATTGCGCTCTGGTATTTTGCGTTATTCTGCGGCGGCGATAACGGGGGTTGAATGGACGGAGAATAAAAGGGGGAGGTGGATCATAGATGGGGCTGGCAATAATTGATTTTTGAATACTCGAATCACCGGTCGCTTTTCGATCGACGGTTTTAGATGTCGAAAAACCGGAATGGACGAACTCGATATTCACGCGAATTTTCGTATTACTAGACTCTTAACGTATGATCGAAACGACCGTCGATTCTGTTTCGTTACCGGCGCCGCACGCGTTATTCCAATAATCGGTATTCGATAGTCCAAAAAAATCGATTCCCGATTTCACTTATCTTACCGAATTTTCACCGAAAAGTTGAAAGTCGATTTTTACCGAATTGCCGAACTATTCGATTTTTGACAGTCTACTTCCGGATCTTCAACAGTTTTTCCTTAACGACAGAAGACGCGTCTTTTTTCTCACCGATCCTCGTACGTAGTTCGGCAAATCGGTTCTCGAAGATCGAAAGAATCTGGCTCCCGAGTTTCACTGATTTAATGGACTTGCCGAAAAGTGCCGAAAAGTCGAAACGGTTTCTCGATTTCTGACTCACGATTACGATCCTACGATTTTCAATGGTCGAACGATCGGCTCATGAAAAAGTCTTGTCAGCCTTGATAGAAGCCAGGGAAAGAAAGGGGAGGCAGGGAATCGTGACTAGGAATAAAGAGGGGAAAAGCTTTAGAATCCGTGAACACGGCGGAGTGTTGTCGAGGATGTATACGCATCATCGGTCGTGTCACGTCGGTGCAATTATTACTTCGAGAGACTATTTCAATAACCTTATGAGTGTCAATTCCACTTTCAAGCGTAAATCGTAATTTTACGAGAGTTTTAAGACGAAAGACGAAGAAGAAGAAAAAAAAGAGACGATACTAAGATGAAATATTATACGGGAAGGACGGAGAAGAGAGTCTTAAAAACCATATAAAGTTAATAAAGGCCGTGCGTTCGCGCGACGAAGTGAGATTATTAATAAAATTTAAATTATTGAAACAAAACTGGCGAGAAAGGGAGGGAGAGAAAGGGAGCGAGAGAGAGAGAGCGCGAGCGAGAGAGAGAGAGAGAGAGAGAGATGATTAAACCAAAAAAAATAAATAAATAAAATCCGTAGCACGTGCAGAATAACAGAGATATGAATACTTTTTATCGTAGGTGTTTCATAGGGGTGAGATTCATAAAAATGATAAAAAATACTGTATTAACGATTACTTACTAAATAAATCAACGGTGTTTTTTCTGCCTACTTAAGTCGTACTTGCGTCTATGTACTTTTACGTCGGGCGAGCACTTATACACACTTCTCTCGAGTGAACGAAAGAAAAAAAAAAAATAATAAACCACGGAAAATGAACAAAAAAAAATACAATGCGATGAAGCAAAACGAAAACAAAACCAAAACCTGAGATCTTAAGCATCATTTCGTTCTCGTCTTTAAATATGATATTATTGTTGTTGTTATTATTATTATTATTATCGATACTGTACAAAGTTGGCAATAATCTTAAGGGATCCTCCGACGTAATCGTTACTCCCTCGAGGGGAAGGCGTTGGACGAGGTCGCGAATTTTCACGATAATTTTCTTACGCGTACACCTGTATAATGACTTTTGCGTCGTCGGTCCTCGCCGTCGGCAAAGATGGGACAGGGAAGGGAGAAAGAGAAAAGTGAGAGAGAGAGAGAGAGAGGAAACCAAAATCGAAGAGAAAAAAGAAAAGTAACTCTAGCGATACGAGGAGTGACGATTATTACCGCAGTAGAGATAATATGTGATCAAGTGAATGTGCCCTTTCACCGTGTAACCAAGCACAAAGATTAATTCCTCTGTGAGTATAGCGGTAGGCCTCTAATCTGTAAATCCGGCTCGGTTGTGAGAGAAAGATTAAATTGTGGGGTGGAGGGTGAGAAAAAAAGAAACGATGAAACAGAGAGTCGGGTCGCGCCACGTACGTTCGATCGACCAACGAGAGACGAATCGGCGAATCGCCAGTCGAAGAGAGAAGGAGAGAGAGTGTGAGAGTGAGAGAGGGGGAGAGAATTGTTTTACGGCGGAAAGAAAAAATAAACGCTCGCGTGGTATGTCGTTCACGATCGGCGGAATAGTTCGTTCGTTCGTTGGTGAGTTTCTTCCTACCGCGATTCGCCGGTTTCCACTCGCGTAACGCGCGTCGTGGAACATCGACGATTGTAATGAATAATAATTTTCAATCCACTCATTTACAAGAATTGAAAAAAACAAAGAAATAAGAGAGCGAGAAGAAGCCAAGCGTTTTACTGTACAATTCTCTATTCTTTTACGTTAAACGACTTACTATTCGGGTAGTCGAGTAGCATATTTTACATTACCGATACATATAGTAGCGTTACTTATCTTACCCTAATTTTATATATCATTGAAGATAAGTATCCGCATGAATAAAGATTATAGTCAGCACTACAGTGAAGTTACTATACATCTGTAGACAATGGTCCGCAAGGAGATTTTAAAAACCGACACGATGTTCAATGTATTTAACGATCTTCTCGAAGGGTGAAACAATATATGATATATCGGGAGTAAAAAAATACCTCTCGGTGTCTTTTCATTCGTCTTTCCAATCCGTCCCCTGTGTTAATTTCGATGGATGGAAGAAGTCGGCAACGGCGAAGTCAAGTATCGTGTTAGCGCTAGAATACACGAGTATCGTGTACGACAGGTGTTTCAAAGACGCCCTATTTGTTGGAAAATAGACGCTGGAAGGGAAATTAATGCAAAGATCAGCGATCTGTACAAAGAAACGCAATAAAGTTGAACACGAATGGTATGAACTGTCCGATTATCATCCTGCGTGTTTTACTTTGCGCGATTGTTTCTCACCAGCCCCTTTCACTTCTCTTTGCAACGTAACAGGGAAAAGAAGTGATATAAGTAACCGGCGAAGATCCACCGCAAGGGAAATTGGTGCGATTATGGTCAGCCGGTCAATGTTATTCACCTTCGCTATTAACGAACTCCTACGTAGAAAACGAAATTGTGAGTTGATATTTCATTGTACGTTTATTAACTTACACGTTATATACAAAAGTAAAGCTCGCACAAAAAATGTAATAAATAAATAGATGTTTAGGAATTACTTAAAATACAGTTGTACTCTCGCCGAGACAGAATATACACACGAAAAACGGAAACGATTAAAAACGTGCATTTGGGCACAAAGTAGTATCATCCTCGTCAGAAACGATTTTTGCCGGGCTGAGAAGGCCGTCGCTAAAATCGCCGTCTCTGGATATCTCCTCCGGTCCTCGAAGCCCGTGATCGCGAATAAATTTCGTTATTACCAGAGGATTAACGTACGACATCGTCAATCGACATCCCCAAGAGAGCAGAGCCAACGGCTGAAACGTTAATTCTGTATTTAAACACCCGTAGTGGCGCAACGTGTTAAGCAAATGTTATTCGGAGTAGTTTAAATCTATTCGTATATATTCTATATTTTAATATAGAATCTTTATATTTTTAAATAATACGTTTTAATTAGCCATATTTTTGGACAAGTCGTAATTCTATTTAGTCTATTTTGCGGATATACGTGTGCAAGCATAAGGCCAACACGCGTATAATATTTGCCAAATTTGATTAGATATTTGATCAATGTCTAGAATTCCATTTATATTTTGCAAGATATTCTTACAAAATTATTCAGGATAAAAGAATATTCACTGTATGTTACCGACTAACATTTGTTTCAATATGCCTTCGTGATATCTATTTTTCTTGTTAAGTATTTAGAAAAGATTTAATAGAATTCTAATATGAAATAAGTATTTGCGCAATATTTTAAGTAAAGTAACGATGGTTAACGCAAACTTACGCGGTTTTCCGGCAACAGATTGTACGGGCTAATAACGTGCCGGCGGAGGCAGCCGGTCAACAAATTTTTTAGGAGTTTTATTTCAAGAGGATTGGCACAGGGATGATAGAGCATCACGATACCACCGTGCTGAAATTAAAGCCCAGGACGTTACTATTGGTTTATTAATTCTTATGTGGAAATGCAATATCACATTTACCTCCAAACTGTGGAGCCATCTCTGCTTGGGCAAGAATTTGTACTCCCCGTAGATGGGCCAAAGTGGTCTATGCGTTCCACTGGAAACAATATAAACAATATAATAATTTGGAGCATCTAAGTTACTGTAAATCTGGCAAACTTACTAGAGCGGTATGTCACTATCGTAGTGGATACTTTCGTCCATACATTTATGCATAGCCTGCAATAAACAGTATATTAATTATGACATAATAAGTTGTACGTAAACCCAAACATATGTCCAGAGATGGTACCACGTAATTTTTTGGAATAAACTCGCAGTATTGCTTGGCTCTCAGCTCTCTGTCCGGTACTATTCTGCTATCGTAACATGTATAATTGACTGGTGAAGTGTCCCAATCAACAGTCAAGTTAGTCTGAAAACAACACAAAACAACTCACGATATCGAGTAAAGCTTTCACAGAGTCTTAGACAAAGAAATGTACACACTTTTGCGTCATCGCAACCCTGTGACGGCTGGCCCATAGGTACTCCATGAAGATTTTGCGATAACTGTTGTACCAATTGGTCATCAGTTTTTGGAAGAACCTTGGGGGGTGGCATAGGGTCACTCGATCTATGTGGCATCCATTGCCCTTTCCAATTCTCCAGTTCATCGTTTATGTTCCGACGATTTTCCCAATGTGGCCTTACATACCTTCGCAACAGATCTAACGGGTCGTCTGAAAAGTTTAAGACGGACAATGATCTTTTTGGTTGTGTTGGTTTTAGAAATTATCCTAATTGCTTATTTGCTAAAACAGTCTCTCGAGAACAGGTGTCAAGAGTCAAATAGGAATTGTTGCTGTCGTGTTACAAGGTTTGGTACGCATTCGAAAAGGTTGTTTATCAGAAGAATGCAAAGGGAACAGTAAATTCTAATACATTGATGTGATTCATTATCATTGCGCTGCAAATGGGGAATTAAATATTGTCCGTGCCCAGAAGTTTCTACTTGTTGCAGTGGAAAATGACAACCTTTGAGTTACGTTGTGCCAAATGAGCGACTCGATTTCACAGAGATATTTACAAATTAAATTGAACTGTATCGATCGTTCGGTGTCAATCAACGAAAGTTTATGCGTCGCGTTAAAAACTAAAGTACATGTTTTTTTTTTCATTCTATTTAAAAAAAGAAACAAGGCCTAGTCTCGCGTACATGTACTTAGTTTGAGAAAAGACTCTTGATACGAAGATTATATGTATGTATACAGACGTTTTCATCGACTGCAATGAAAACAAAATCGTTTGTAGGTTAGAACTCAAAGTTTGAGCGGCGCTGATAATCTTTCGAAGTGACAATTCTTCGATAAATCTCGATGAACGTCAGAGACATCACCTTCTGCTTGGTAGTCGAGGAAATTGGCGTTTACGATCTCTGATGTGATAAAACTACCGGCCAGCAGAATGAGGATCACCGCACGCGTCATTTTGTTATAATTGAACGAACGATATTGAACGATGTCTCCGAACAGCTGGGAAGAAACGACGGCTACCGGCGTCGGTCAAGGGGGCGTCCCGACGCCTATTTACATCGCCAGCCGAGCGCGCGTAAATCGGTTTCCCAAGAGCCGTAGAGAGTGAAAGTAAGTAATCAAGGATACATTTTTAAGATGCGTTGAATTAAGGAAAAACAATAGCTGACACGAATGGGTGAATAGATCAGTGATACAAGTTCAATATTGGTCGTTTTTTAACGGCACAAATGCTTCATGAAAAGTGCGTAGATATATGTTTTGAGACGATAAACGTTAAATTTGAAGTGTTTTAATCGCAAGCCCGTCTTTCGGGTAGCTTCAGGTAATAGCATGACATTGATGGCACAGGAGAACCAAAACTACTTGTTCGAATATCAAAATTGTATTCCTAGCTTGTACAGACGCTATTTTGTCAATTCTCCCTCTAGTTGTATGGAAATGTCGCTGTGCAGTTACGTTTTACCAAAATGCTAACCTCTAACCTCTAATACTCTCATTTTGACTGGCAATATAAAAAAATATTAAAACTGAAATTCTTGATTGATTCTCTATAGACGTGAAAGTAGAAAAACTTTATACGGTATTCAAGTAGAATAATTAATAAAACATCGAATATTTGCCCGACAATCGGGAGGATAAATATACGTCTTCCTTGGACCCTGATCTCTTGATCGAGAAAATTATTGTCTCGACGGACATTAAAATTTCAGAATTGTCTTTTGTAACTGGGGGACCAGAATTACGTTCGACTATAGAAACGCCTCGCCCAGTCATTAGCGTTGTCGAGCGTGCACGATAATTTCATTAATTACTCGTGTCCCCTAAGTGCCGCGGGTCTCCACCACCCTTGTTCATCCGTTTTGTGCGTGTCCAATGACGGTACCGTTCCGAATAAAGGCCCGCGTGTAGTTCATGTTTGAATGCTGATCATGTTATGAAATACAGGGTGCGAGGAAAGTTCTGACAATTTTGTATTTTGCTATTTTTGACATTGGCATAATGTTGCTTGTTAAGTCTGACGATTTTATTGAATTCGTTGTTTAATTTTGGTCCTGAATGAGCTTTCGTTATTTTGTTTATGTTCAGTTGTGCTTACGTTATGTTTCGTGAAAGTGAACGTACACAGTCGTCGAGTTGCACAATTCGGGAATGAAGACGGCCGACATTGTTCGAGTGACTGGTTTCAAACTAGCGAATGAACCCAATGGATTAATTCGATGGTCTATCCTGAAGGAAAAAGTCTCGACTACTCGATACACTACCGTAGACGCGCTCAAAACGACTCTGACACGCGCCTGGGACGAGATTACGGTGGAAACGTGTGCGAGCGTCGCCGGAAATGTTTGTACGCGACTGCGTAAATGTACTGAAGCTCGGGGAGGCAATTTTGAGAATTTATCGCAAATTTGTTTGCTTAGAGTTAGGTTTGTTAATCTAATAAACGTTATTATCCCTTCAGTTGAATGAATTTATTTGTTTATGCAGTATTTTTATACTGTTGACATTTGTGGAAAAATTATCAGAACTTTCCTCGCACCCTGTAAAAGCTTCGTCTCGTTTGTCGAGTTATGAGTATCTGAAACCCGTTCTTGTGATTAATCGATTCCAGTTTATCGTTCTGTTTATTGAAACTGAGAAAAAGAAGTTACCTCAAATTTCCTTATTCGTGTCTGTCGTTTTTTTAACCTATGTAACGCCCTGTACATTCCCTTTCACTCATTGTAATTCATAGAATCACATCCGGTCCCATATCGGTAATGCTAATTGTAAGAATGCTGACACAAGGATCTGCAGCGAGCTCGCCGTTGCTACGCGGTCCCTTTGGAGCCTCACTATCGTCACAACTCTTAAAACGTACAGTCGCTTCCCGCTCCATATTATTTTCCTAACTCTGTTTCAATTCGTTCTACAATAAAACCCAGTCCATATTATAAGCTCAGTCAGCATCTTATTAATACATCGTCGACCACACTACCATTTACCCATCACACCTATATAAGAAATTATTGTTTGAAATAATTAATTTTACATTTCAATTAATTATTTCAGTAGATGCATACTTCAAATGACATAGTCCTTGCATATTTCTCGCGTCCGTTTTCAATTATCTAGGACATTTACTCTCATTTGCATTCGCACCCGCGTGATCATTTCGAAAGATCAATGATCGTAACAATGGTCCGCCAGTAATGGCGCCTGTGTTCTGTATATTCGTCCCGGAATAGAAACCGACCGGATCGACACTGACGAGTGTCAGAAATACGTTTCGTCCTCGGAAAATAGGACGTTGGCGTTCGCGCGCGCAGGGGATACTTTGTTCGAATAATATTACATTCGAATATCACAGTGTTCGGATATTAACGCACTCGGATAATTGATGTTCGGATGCGAGGGATTCTATCGTAGTAAATTCAGACTGCAAATTGTGTTCATCCTAAAGTTGTCAAGAATTCCGATAAGGTAATGATCGATACAAAAGTTTTTTATTTTATCCCATGGAATAAGAATGTGCGAGGAAAAATATATGCTTCTATCTGTAAAAAGGGAATTGAACTTGGGATAACCTTAAAAACGCCCAACAAATAAAAAATGAATACACACGATAGTTGCATTCTCCCTTACCACTCTAGGATTTTCGAAAATTGAAATTTTTTTGTATTTGTTTAAACTGTACCTTGATATCGTGAAAATTTCGTGACAAAGTTTCATGCACGGGCAAAATCTGCAACAGCTCGAATTTTGAACGCAACGCGGCCGTTGTGCTGTCGTTGTTCTATGCGAATGCATTATACAGTGGACGTAGAAAGTATTCGTACACTATGTTTTAAGTAATAACGTTTTTAAAAATGACCACATTAAGATAAAAGTTTTAGTGACGTAAGTTTAAACAATTTTAATGCCACTATCTGGACATTGGCTCCAAAATCAATGCAAAGTGGAAAAATAATATTAGATATAGCCACAAACATCTCCATCGGCATTTATAATGATGGATCTGCATCAATAATGCAAATGGAAACCTATGGGAAAATACTACGAAGCCGCCATTTTGTTTTATGCATCTTTGAAAAATACACGAATATTCATTAATAGTTGTACAATAAAGAACTTCTTACCAAATTTCGATATGTTGTTTAGTTTCTTTGGAAAAAATTCCCAAAGTTTGCTCTATTTTTCGGCCTCTAGAATGGTTTACCCCCTTAAGTTCGTGAAACTTTTGTCTACAATATTTTTCCCGAAAATGCATTGTCTGTGATATATATATATTTAAATATATTTAAATTCGAAGTTGTCAAACGAACACCCTGTATAGCAATTTAGTGACATAACAGTTTTTAATATCGACTTATAGTCCAACCTCTCAGAGTGGTGCAACCACTTAATTACCAGCAAACTTTCTCGTTTGCAACGCGTAAAATAAACGAAGGGATAATAGAATAAGCAACATGAGAAAATAAAGGAAAAAACAACGGGGGAATGGTGCTTAACGAAACTGCTTGTAAAAAAGATATATATATCGGGCGATTGTCGTCGAGGGACGAACTTGCGTTCCTCTTAACTTGCGACTCTCAACCTCTGCAGGAGAAGGTCGATGCACAACACCGGTCTTCCACACCTGTCAACCGTTCCACGTCTGGTTCAGTGGAAACTACAATTTTCCACGAACACTCAATGATGTTCCGTTTCACTCAGAAGAGATTGATGAACTTTCAGTGTATTCCGAATGAGTAATATAATTTCAGATGCTGCGAGACCATGATTAAGCTTCTAAACCTTTCAGATTTCAGAAATATTTCTCACAGAAAATCATTTTCTTCAGTTTTCGTCTTTTAACAAAAATGGTTATACATTTGTCTTGTATAGTGTATTATATTACTAACGTTAGTAATATTATCATTGTCAGTTCTGTTTAGAAACTACGCGATTTTTTCTATACGACTGTTTTTATTTCTTTAAATGCGCATCATGTCCGACAGGATTAACGTCAAACGAAATAAGAGTTTAAGATAATAGATATTTACCTAGAAATAGAATTTAAATTTGTTAATGCATTATTTGAAGTTGTGTATTTTAAAAGAATATCAAATCCGAACAGATTCTTATGACTGAGAAATTGAGTCAGCAACAATTTAGTACGAATAGATGCAGCGATATTTTTCGAAAATTGTATGTCGAGTAGATTATCAGGCTGAGATAGCGGAAGAGGAAACGGTTCGATCTACCGGTAACACGCCCACCTGAGAGGTAAATGAAAGATCAGCAGCATGGCAAACAGTGTCTCGAGTGGCTATGTCCGCGACCACACAGCTTGTACTTTACGCGTAAACTGGGGTAAACTAATGCTTATACTAAAGGCCAGTTTACATATGCGAGGTTCGTGAATGTCAGGTCCATGGATCACTGATTAGAAACAATAGAATACCGATGAAAATGTCTGCATATTAAATTCCTGTCCGTGGCGCAGTGAATAGTGGTCAGAATCGTATTAATTTAAAGGCTGGTTTACATATATCATGGTGGCCAAGTTCATGAACGTAACATCCGTGAATTGGTCAAAGTTTTAATGAAACTGTTTGTATTATCAAATTGGGAACAAATCTAGATCATGCACATCTCCGAATCTCCGTATATCCAAACTATTTGTAAAGCAAGCAAACACATGTGATTCCTTGTGAAATAATTTTCAGTAGAATAGAAATTCTATAATTATTTTGTGATCAGCGACCCGAACTACACTTGATAGAGTAAAACAAAGTTTGGAGATCCGAAGATTCAGAGATGTGCATGATCTAGATTTAAGCCTCAAATTGATTTTTATTTAATTTCTGTCAGAGGCGCGGTCATTCGTGGTCAAAATCGTATCAATAAATTTAAGACCATAATACTCGTATTCGTGAATCACGGATGCTTCTGTGATAATACATATCCTACGTATAGTACGCGTTAGGAACTAACACAAATTGGGTTATCCGAGCCGCGTAGCCATGAACATGTACCAAAATTCTCGCGTGTAGCACGTCTATTTACAGCTGGTTTATATACAGTGGTTTTCAGTTTTTTACGTCTGTGCATCGGTGAAAATAATACCGAAAAAAAAATGATTATTCATAATAATGTTTGTCGCATCAGTTTTCAAATCTAATATTATAAACAGAAAATTCTCTGGTTAACCGAATGTAGAACTTTCACAAGGTTTTCGCGGACCGATACTAATTGAGAACCCCTGGATTAATACGATCTTGTTTTATAGTAGCTACCGAACGTGTCTCAAACAGGAGTTTTATAAAAGTAAATTTGATAATACTAACACTTTCGCCGATGTTCTAATCAGTGCCCCATGGACTCGAGATCCACGAACGCGGATACTATGCTTCATGTATACAGGGCTTAAAGCGCACGTTTGTGTGCTCGACGTCAAAGTAGTCGCTCGAACAACAACTCCGGGTCACTGATATCGTTATCCTGTAAGTGCAAACATCACTCTGAGATACTGTTGAAGCACTTCAACCCTTCTATTTTCATTTCCTCGAACACGCGTGTATACGAGGTTGACAGATGCAATGCTTAATTTGTGAGGCCTTAGGCCTAGTGCACACTGCGCGAACAGTCGCAATCCGGCCAGCCATGCGGTTGTCCGTAAAAAATCAAATACAGTATGTTAACTTCGTATTAATGGAGATTTCTATATGCACTAGGTTGCAGATATCTGCAAACCGTTCCGGTCGCTCGAAGATGTTCGAAGAGTTGCGCCCGGTCGACGGCGAGCAGCATTGCGGATGTCCAGAGGTGACCGACGAATCAGAAATTAACTATTTACACGTCGAATACCATGCCATATTCACACGTTTTACTTAGGTCGCCACGAAATTGCAAGCTCTAACCGGAAAGTAATGTAATTTATTTTTTTCGCCGCTTCTCCAGGTCACAGCGGGTTTGGCCTGATTGGGTAACGCCGGGTTCACGTATTGGTTTTAACGTTGGTGCCAACGTTGACTAATGTGTGGCCGGCGTATCGATATTGGCCCCAACACCTTTGATGTTTTCTCGTAACATCGACAAGCGACGAATACGCGCCAATGTTGGTGCAAATGTTGGATCAATGCTATTTTGTCGATCCACACATTGGGCGAATACTGTTGACGCTAACGTTGACTCCAATTGACTCCAATGTGTGGACCCGGCGTTACAATAACACGTCAGGAACGCTGTTTCTGTGAACCTCCACATATGAGGATTCCGTCGCCGTACAGTGGGCCCAATGGCACTGAAAGCTGGCAAAAATTATTTTTTTCGAATCGAACTATTTTATCGTATTCGGTATAGGTGTACTGTGTCGACCCTATCTCTATTTAATTCTATTGTGATAAGGTTAGTCATAAGTTAGTATAGTAAATATTTTGTACATTGCTGGAATCGTCCTGGACCCTGAATCATTACTCCCTCACCTTATCACTAGTTTATCGTTCAAACTCCTACTTCTTCTCCTCTTTTACTTGCCACCAAAACATCGTACCCACCATCCCTTCTACATCCTTTTCGATAGATAATAGTTTTCGTTAACCCGACCGATCCTCTCTTTACTCAGAATACTCTCAACATCTAAACGGAATACTACGAACCCTCAAACAGAATAACTCACGGATCATATTCAGAATTCAAATAACGAAGTTCATACGTATTGTGCGACAGTCTTTTTCCTCTGTATCTAAGACTTTTAAATATATTCAAATGAAATGTAAACTGCTCCTGCAGATTGGCAGTCAAACTTGATTTTTAGCACAACCACCGCGTTGTGCATTACACAGGAGTTCTACTGCATTTGAAACCGATTTCAAATACGTGGTGCGTTTTAAAAGAACTCTTAATTGGCAAGAATCCCTCAAAGCATTCTAGAACATCCTGGAGAAACTTGTAAGTCGTATTCTTATATACCAAAAATAACTGGTTTCGCAGTTTTACCTTTAAATACCTCAAAATGGACCTTCTGTTTAGGGTGTATAACATAGACGCACTTCCCGTACTTAATCCCAGATTTTCCAATGTTTTTCCAACGCATCCCAATCTCCGCTACCGCGAATCACTTGCCGACCATATGGCTAATACAGCCACGTGGGTGTATCCATTAATAATCTAACGTTTAGCGAGCGAACTAACGTAATCGCGATAAACGGGTGCGCCGTAAAAGCGTGTCTCTTTCGCTTTCAACGAGATTCATTACGCGCGTGTTAAATCGGCGTTTATCGTTGCTCGCTTTACGACGCGAGAGTTACGATCATTTTTAATCACCTTCGGCGCGAAGCCGCGGTGATTAAGGATTTCTCATTCGGACTTATCGCGACATCTTTTAGGTATTCCCATACCTTTTTTCTCCGATTTTCATTTTCACCTTTCGGCGGGGGGGGGGGGGGGGGGACGAGAGAGGCGGTTGCAGTCTCCCTGGAATGGGAGCACCGGGTCACGCGGTGCTTCCGCTTTACTTTAATTGATTTCAATTCGTTCTCACCCTTTACGATCGGGCAAATTGCTTCGCAAGAATTTACTTTCCCTCGTCTTTGACACCCAACGCTGCCACTTTACGCAATTCCGCGAACGATAAAGATGCGAACGGGCGTCACGTAAATTTGATGCCAGAGATGAATTGGAAAACAGTGGCTCACCAGTGTCGTAGGAAGACATTTTGTTCGGAGAAGGGTATCTATATTATTTGTTAGAATACTGTTTATTTTTCGCGAGTTTTGTTTTTCTAGTGGTTTAATGACAAAACCGGATTGATACTCGAGTAAACAAAAACAAACTTTATTCCTCCTTATTATACGATTAACTTAAACTTTATTATGCATATCACTGGTGTTTGCAAATTTCTTGAAATACCAATTTTAGTATCGCCGCACGTTGTTTGATAATCGTTTAATTTGATCATTTTTCTCCTACCGGTGATATACGTGTAAACAAAATGCATGGTCGATGGTTCGAGAGCACGCCGGCCCGCCGTATTATTTTATATTTTGTTATTGCCAATAAAAAGGAAATGTATAACCTGACATTTTAGCCTAACCTTTGGTTACGATACTGGATTCCTCGGTGAAAATGGTCGCGCCGAAGAAATGATTCTTCGCTTGAGAACTAACCAGGGTATAGTGATTGCAATTCGCGTACGTCGTAAGTGGTATTTAAATGCAGCAGGACTTCCATTATTCGAATTAACAGGGAGATAAGTGACCGGATGATAGGGTATTAAGTTAATTGAACGATCACTTTTGTGCCATTGCACTGGAAACTGGCAAAAAATATTTGCGCACCACGGTTTTGTGGTACAAGTCCAAACAATTATATGAATACGCAAAATCAATGAAAACATTAGTTGCCTTAATAAAACTCAAACATTTTATTAGCAAATATAGGATTTTTAAAACTTTGGTTTCTGCGTTTGGTGTTACAGGCAAGTCTGAAATGCGCTGTTTAAATCAACTTTGATTACTTTAGCACAATTAACAAAAAAAATTCCCTTTTAAATAATTATATAATACTTGCAATAATGATTCTGTTTAAATAAGTAAAAATTGAGAATGATTTTCAATGGCATCATTACTAAAACAAATCGAACTTAACAGGATATCCGTATATGTATGTAATTTCATATAGTTTAGGTTTAGGAAAGTGGTTGGATAGAAACTAAAAGGACGGAAAAACATGTTCCAAAGGGAATCTTTTTGTTCCGGATTTTCTGATATTTATCTTTTTTCCGAAAAACAACTAACGTGTGATTCGACATTTAATTTTTCTCGGGCGAATGTGATTCGCCCTTTTGGTTCTAATTTGAAGGAAACTAAAGAGAAAAGTTCCATTTTGGTTCGACTACTCGATGCAAACTACAACAGTGTATTGGTACAACTTGGTACGATCGTTTTATTGAACCTGTCGTTTAGGACTGAACATGTTAATTCATCGACGTAGTGGTACAATACAGTCGTTTTTAACGTCTATTACTAATTACGAAGGGTTATTATGAGTTTGGAGAAACAACCGGTGTCCAGCAGCTTGAAATTATATCCCAACACTCGTTTCGTAATTACTTGACAGTAATTGAGCAGTGGATATTAATGCAAAATGTATGCCCTCTATAGTGATTTTGAACTGGTATTGTGAAATTAGTACGCTAAATATGGGTGAAGTATTCAATATATTCGTGATGCATGTCATTTAAGCAAAATACATAATATACACGTGTAATGCAAATAGTATAATATAAAAAAACACATTTTTAAAACTCGAACAACGAAACAAATTTCCGTTTAAGGCTAATCTTTAATTGGCCACCTGTAATAATATGAAATTGCATACTCTTTCGTATTTTACGAAGAACAATACGGATTACTAATAATAATAATGGGAATATATCACCGAATTAAAATCTATAATCCACCAGTCACTACACGGATGCCCTACGAGTTACTGATGATAACAGTAGTCATAACGGTAATAATACTGATAAACATGATAACAACAAATTTCAAAATTAAAATCGGTAATTCATCTTGCGCTACAATGATACATTTAACAAGACCTTTCTTGCACATCTCAAGGCTGTGATATCTACAGTTGCTATTGTTGTGGGAAACTAATAAAACTGAGTATTCAGATTTACATTCCTCACTATTTTGTGCTTTCTTCGCGATACAGGTGATCAGGCTCTAGTTTCACTGTCCTCTTGATTCGGGATACACGCAACCGGGACGGACACCGGTTTCATCTGCCACTTGTGACGAAGGACTTCCGGAAGTGGTGCCTCTTGCCGCTCCATGCTGGAATTACTATCCTCAACGTTTTCATTCGGATTGCGCAGTAGTAAAATGTGTACCTTGGGAAGTTTAAAGAATATCTATGATTATTAAAAAATGGATATATTAATTCGCGTAAATGTGGGTCATTCAACCCTGCGTTTGTCAAAATAATCAGTTAAAATTAAATTTATCGCTCCATTCTTTGAAGCACCTTAAACTCTACGCCGGTGTTTCTCAACATGAAACGCAAGCTCCACCAGGTGGAAACTTGAATGTTGTAAGGGGCAATGCGCAAATGAGTAATATTTGTTACGTCTCTTCTTCTTTTATTTCTCTATTTAATGGACTCCATGATTCTTTTCACTCGGCGGAACATTAGGATTTTATAGTTGCTTTGATTGGCATGGCCAAAAATACCTTTTTCATGTTAATTACGATTTTCGCGTTATTAGAAAAATAGCAAGGGATATGTTGGAAGTAAAACTATTAATTGTAATAGCATGGGGCGTGTACGCGAAGAGTATAAGTGTTAATTCGATAGTACGATCGTTGACCAGGACGGTCGTAACTGTTAGGATATGAAGCTAGTGCAGGTACGTGTTTAAATGAAGCACCTAGCATAAATAGTTTATAAGATATTCCATGGTGAACGATCGACTCTTTCATCAGGAGCGTTCACATCGTAACGTTCGAGGATTACAATCACTGTCACTTGTTTGTAGAAAGATCGGCAAGATTCTCTTACCATGTAATGTAGCAGGCGACAAGAATGAAACTTGCTCCGGCACGACGTCGGTTTGCATCGCGACGCGGTGATGTATCTCGGATAACGTCCGTACCCCAGGTCTCTTGTTTCGTACTGTGTCTCGCAGGAACACTGAGATTGGAAAAATTGTAATTATGAAATTATCTGTCATGAAAAACATTCTACGTTAATCCTTCCCGCGTTATGAACGTTCATAAATTCTCAGCATAAAAGCGAACCTCCTTTTGCCAACAAGTAATAACTTTTATGATCCTTCAAACATTTTAACGCAACTGTAGCGCGTTTCAAACTTGAATAAAAGAATTATAACAAATCGAGAATTACGTTTTAGTAATAATCAATGCGTGACTTTTTTTTTTAAACCAGTTATTGAAAACATTGCCTGAAGTGAGGACGGCAGAAAATAATCGGATCCAATTGAGCATTCAAATAGTCTGGTTCCGGTTGTTATTTTTCAAACGTAACGAAAACTGAGGACAGAATAAATAATCGGACTCGATCCATCATCCGAAGGGTAAAGTTCAACTTTAACGAAACAACGTACTCTCTCAACGGAACGCGACTGCACGGCGATTTCCCCGCGTCCGGCGACTCTCTTAACTAACTCCGTTAAACCATCCAGACGTAACGGAAGTTTCTTTTCGTACAGGATGCGAGCGTCATCCGCGAGTTCGTCGTTGCCAAAGAGGTTTTCCGGCACCGCGAGTTGCTCCTGCATATCATCGATGGAAAGCATTCGTTCCGGTCTCTGCGCCGTCAGCTCGTGCAGCATCACCTAGAGGAAGTAATAGGGAAGTTTCTACGTCGGGACAGTTCAACGCCGGAACAGTTGTACACTGGAGGATTCTACGCCGGGACAGTTGTACGCCGTAACCACGGCGGTGTCTACTTCGCCTTAACGCACAAATGTTAACACGTAATTAACACAGTTAATATCGAGGCATTCTTTCGGATAAATAAATTCTCGTAAGATATTCGACTCGTGAATGGCGAATACATTTTTTTAACCTCGGTAAAATGTTCACTCTTGCTCAAGTGAAATGTGCAAGTCAAATGATTCGTTGCGTCGAAATGCCAAGGTCCGGTAATTAAATCAATTCGATTTTCCAATGTTACAACAATACGAGCAAGAACTTCAAGAATTAGTTATTAAGATAGTATACTTGGACGATACTCAGGCTGAACATTACTTCGGAAAAATTTCCTTAAAACGTTTGTTCAAAAAATCTATCTATTATTCGTGAGTCTGAAGCCTGACGATAATTTATTTATACGAAAGTCAGTATACGAAAGTCAGTTTCGATAGTCAGTATTTCTGCGTTGATTATTCATTAAGACAAAATGCCCACCGCGTAAATCATGTTGTATTCGTGTTGACGTAGAACGGTCCCGACGCCCAGTTGGGTATTTTCAATATTTCGTGGCCAAAATAGAATAATATTATATAACAGTGTTATATTCAACTACAACTATTTTATTAACATCAAAAATGAAAATTCCCAAAGTTTTCCGACACTCAAATTTTAATAATTAAAAAAGGCTAAAACTTGCGCAGTTTTTTTAAAACAATTATTATGACTAACAATATTATGTATAAATTACAAAAAGAATTAAAGCCGGGAAATAGTCGGCAGTAAACTAAAATTATCTTGATCTTCTTTCTTTATTTTTCTTTTTAATCCATACACGAACATGTAAAGAAAACTAAAACAAATTTTTGTCAAAAACATTATTAATAATAATAATAATGATAATGGTTTTATCTAAGCAATTGTGATATCATTAAATATTATAAAATGCCATATAAGTAAAATAATATACATTTTTATGAAGTTTTAGAATTTATTTTTCTAGTTTTGGTCATTTTTTACCGAATATATCCCACTGTGACGTTTCTACGTCGCGACGTTGCAACGTCCCGACGCAGGATTGTCCGACGTACAACTGTCCCGTGGTAGAAATGTCCCGTCGCACAAACGTCCTAGACCCCCTGGAGGACGATCGCAATCGTTATCCTCGCCGTCGTTAGATCCGTCGGGGCGCCCCGTTTACTTACGAAGAGGAGAAGGATCTTCATGTTCTCTCGAGGTACGAAACCGCCGTAGTTCGCGTGCGAGTAATGGGAAGCTGACTGAGTGAACATCCTTCGGGGTTCCTTCCTTATATACGAGATCGGTAGAAAATGAAGCTACACCTGTGATCGAGACAGTCCGCGGTGCCATTTCGGGTTATTGAAAGGAGCCATTAATGTTACGCGATATCCTTTGGAGGGTGTGTCGTATGCGCGATCCTTTTGTTCGCGGGATAACACCCACGGGCGACTTGTCATGTAATTCTTACCCCAGGTCCTATCGGGATCATATTGATACTTACGTAATACCTTTTCTTGTAGGTAATTAATCTAATTAATATAAAATTCTTATTTTATATAAATAACGTTGCTACGTTGCGGAGATTTTCTTTTGACGAAGTAAAAAAAGGAGTCGCTTCGAAGGAGACACGAAGATTCCTGTGGCCGCGTGTAATCTTTTCACGAGGGGTTGAAATGATTCCGAAAATAAGTGATTCGAACTCTTGTCAGATCCTCATGTACGAAATATTGTGTAAAAATAATAGTAGATAGTAACATGATTCACTACAAATTTCATACTTGACGTCTTAATATTATGTATATCAGTTGTGACTAAAACTGACATGAGAACAGCAAAAATGTTATAACTATAATTAATATAACTTTTCTCCTCCATATCGGTTTCGGTTACCGATATTCGTATATCGGTTTTGTAATTGTAATTATTCGGTTCTATATCGGTTCTATAACTGTCATTTGCGATTCTGTATTGGTTACTAGTGGATCGTAGCAAACCCGAACGACAAATTGTTACCGTGGTTAACGGGGCGACTAACGTTAACGTACTCCAAATCAACGGAAACAACTACATATATATGATATATATATGTATATATTTTACAGTATAATAATGATCAATCTTAAATGAGACGTAAATTATATTCCGCGCGATTGTTTACGTTAAAAAATCATACGATCGTACGAATTTTCCTCGCACGGATACGTCGCTGATTCTCTCCGTAAAGCATTAATGAGACGTCGATAATTCGATGTAACATTCACGCATCGTGTACACAATCAGCGCAAACGCGCATCTTCAGGTTTCATGGCCGGCAGAAATTATTTTCTGCACCAGATACGAGCGAGATCGATCGGTTGCAACCGTTCGTCCATCGCGCTCTCCCTCTCGGCGTCCCTTTTCCTCTCGTTTCGTATTTATGTTCCACGAAGAACCGTAGTACCAGCGCGAGGAAACAAAAACGAGCAGCATCATTGTTGATTTCTTTATTCGGGATTTCGAAATCTCGGCTCCAGAGGACCCGACGGAGGAAAAGGTATCCATTCGTAATCGATTTTACGAAGGAATAACGCTGAAGTTTGCCCCGCTTTTCGAGGGGGTTATGAGAATGTGATTAAGATTCGGAATGCAACTTTGAATTGAAGTAGATAAAGAATTAGGGTGTTACGATTTTGTTTTAATAAACTCGGATTTGGAAAACATAACTTTCTAACTTTATATACTATTTTACTTCGACGCTGGAGCCTTGGCATAAATTAACAACAATACGCCGTAACTAACTTCAGTTTTACCACGATTATATCAACAGACAAGGTCTTGTCTTGAGCCAAGTACAAGTACGCGAGACTAGACCTTGTATCTTTCCCGGAATTATATTATACGGAGTGAAGCGTGTAACTTAATAAGGTTAACTAACCCGTGGTGTATTTTATGTGTCGCACATTCACCGGTCAGTAAATTTCAATAACTTGATAACTCTCCAGTGTTTATACACGGCGTGTTTCGTTTAACTGGTAACGCAGGAATCTCTAGTGAACCTGTAGAAGATACGAAAAAATTGTTATCGCAACAATTGTTTAATATGACCCTTAGAGGTCCCAAGCTCTTCAAAGATTTTACTGCTCCATCTATGAATATCCAATTTAAAATGTAAACAATGATGAGATGGTAAAATAAATTTTACTTTGCATAATGAAAATTTAAAATACTTTTTAATAAAACGCGCACACATAGTTTCTCGTCATCCTTGAACCGCGTTAAGCAGAGGTCAGACTATACCGAACGCAGCACGCACAATGTATAACGAATAATTTCTATCATCGTTATCGTCGTGTTAAATCGGGATCGCGCGATTCGAGTATCGCGTAGAACGAGTATGGGGTATAATCAAAATGCAAGGTAACTTCGTCGGTACGTCCCTAGGGATACGTAATTACATTTCCCGTTGCACTTATTTTTCGGAACGATGTGTGTCCCAGGGTTCCTTGATTTGTTCGGTAATGGAGTATGTAAATCCATGCGTAAGAGTGAAACACGCGCGAGTTGAGTATCGTGGGAAAATTAGGCTCGTGCACGAGAGGCAAAAGATCGGTGACCGGGAGAAAAAGGGCGGATGCCGTAAGGCGCGAAAATCACGACACCTTTAGATCCTGAAATTCGATTATCCGGAAAGCGATCCCTCGGGAGTCGAGTGGTAAAATTGCCGCGACAAGCCCGATTCGTACGAGTAGTCCCCCGTCGTAGACGTGGACATTTTGCTAAAAAAAAAGGAAAAATAAGAAAACGTAAACGCATAGAATTTCCACAGCCAATGGAAAATTTTAATTTGCAATTTCGCGATGGATCTGCGTACGACGTGCGAACGCGGATCGATGACTCCTGTGAAATATGATCATTCGTACAATTTTCTCTTTTCTTTTTCGCGGTTACGAGTCATCGGAGACTCATCCTTTCTCAAAGATACATTCCTTTTCATTGTTTACAATGAAACATTACTATACATGGACCGTTTATTTTGAAAGTGACTTAAGTCCATTGAACATTTAAACAAAATTTTTTTGTTTCAAGAAACCTCAAGTTTTACACGTTACTATAGTCACGACAAAAAATGGGATTAGGTCACTTTGAAAATAAACAGCTCACATATACTGTCCAATGCTCGTCGGTATAGCTTACAATTAGAGCAGTATTTCCCAATCTGGGGGGCGCGCCTCCCTGGGGCAGGGGGCGTGCACACATAGCTAGTGAGGCGCAAGCAGTCATCACGGAGTCAAATTAGTATTTTTTAAATTATTTTTATTTCACATAAACGGGGAAAAAACAAAAAAAGATCATCAATTTTTCAATTTATCGGGAGCGGGGCGTAAGATTTTTGAAAATCTACAAAGGGGGCGTAGAATAAAAAAGGTTGGGAACCACTGGTTTAGAGAATAAGAAAGAATGTCATTTTGAACTTGAAAGTAAGAACTTTGATATCGACAATCATTGTGTTCCGTGGACAGCAAAATATCTATTGACTACAAATGATAAATCGTTCTCTGAAAAAACATCCTTTATTTCGGTGTTTCTCAACGCGGTGCGCACGACCCACCAGGGCATACTTTAAACATTGTTTATTTAACGCGTAATCTGTTTCTGACCTTCAGGTAAACGCGTCAAGTGCGGAGAATGTGGCGGTCGAGTTTCTCTGCGCTTTCATTCCTGGGTACCCGCACTCTTTTCCGGCCGGAGACCAGCAGAAGGGTGAGTTTACTGCGAGTTTGGAGTTAACGAGTTAGCGAGCCCGAGTATAAAAATGCACGAGCGTAATTCCTCTCGCAATTTCTCAGGATTCGCATAAAAAAGCTCGTGCCGAAAATGATTAAAAACACAGTAGACCCCCATATAACGCGAGTTCCTGCCATACGAATTCCTATAACGCGCCAGAGATATCGCGATTGTGCATACAACGAGCCAGATAATAAAACGCAGGAATCGAATTTTATTCGATGAAATAAACAACATATTTCGCATACGCTAATAATATGTTTCTTGTAACCAACAGCTCATATGTGCCGTTTATTTTTAAGATGCCGTCCCATTTGTTAAAATGCAAAAAATAAAAGTCGCCACGGCAATAATCATTTCAAATACGTTATTTCGGATTATACGCGTTATGCGAAAAAATTCTCGTATGCACGATTTCCTATAACGCGAATTCGTGGAATGGGTAACGTATTAATCGCGTTGTACGAGAGTCTACCGTACTGGCAAAAGTGTTAAAAGTAATAAAAATGACTAATAAAAGTGCATTGGAAATTATCGTCTTTCGTTTGGGCGATTCGCCCTTTGTTTGTCGCGACTCAACAAGTTTCATCGAACGAAAGTGTTTAATCACCACCGAGCCATGTAAATGAATTTCGGTGGCGCGTGCGACGCCCCGACGCATGCGCACCTGAAACACCTCCACCCCTCGTGTCCGTCCGCCGGGGCAACCCCTCTATATATTTCGTGGAAACACGAGGACCGAAGCACTTTCACGCGCTTTCCCCTACGAGACCACTGAAGCCCACGCATTCGCTTTCCCGAGCACCGACTTCCGGAACACGAAGGTACCTCGTTTCCTTCGACGCCAAGCTATCAAACATCGGAAGACTAAAAAGAAATACGATGGGACGCGCAATTTCTGGTTCGTCGATCGCGGTTCTGCTGGTTGCAATCGGCTGCGCGGCAGCTGTGCCTGTTCAGGTAAATATCTTTATTTATTTTGCCGTTCAGTGTGTAAAGAAAATACGAAGACAAAAGTTTAATACTAGAACTACCGAAACAGTCATTCTTACTGGTTTGCAATTTTTAATAAAATTTACAGTTTTGAAGTATTAAAAAAAAGTGTATTTCCAAGTAGTACAAGTACGTATATATATTTTAACGATAAACAATATTTTTCTTGTTTGGCTAAAGGTTTTTTTTCTTGAACTATATACTTTGGGTACACTCAGTCATTTCGACTGGTCTGGTAGAAATATGTAGGTACACACTAATTGTCGGTAGTTCTAGTGTTAAACCGACAGGGAAGGGTTTCTGTTTTCTGTAAAGTTGTTCCAGTTGAGAAAGGTGTTTAAAAAAATTTTTATTGACCGCTGTATAATAATTCATTTGAAATCTGATTATCAAACTGCGGGAGTGTATGCAAATTCGTAGTATCTGGATAGAAGTTTGTTTCGTTATTAGAGGGTTTTAGAAATAGAGTTTTTTATATCGTACATTGTGCATTATACGAACGTATTGTATTTTAGATTTTAATAAAGCGTACGCGAGTATATTATACATCACACGCATATTTGTCTCGTAAAATCAGTGTTCAAAGTACGCGTTTTGCGTAAACATCCACAGTCTACTGATTATCGACTGTATAGTTAACGAAAGTTAATAATAATCAACGCAAATTCAGCGGCGTGAATGGAAAAGCTACGATAAACGATACGTGATTATTATTATTTTACTAAATTACTCGCAACGTAACGTGAAACGCACAATTTCATTCAGGTTCTTTATCTAATAGCGATTAACTCGAGGACGACAGATTATCATAATGTATGAACTTTTCTTCGTTAATGAAAAACCCAAATCTTTACAAAAGCGAATTTTTTAACGAGGTTGCTCTCCTTTATTTAAATAATACCGCAAGAGAATATAAAGTGATTAAACCTTTGTAACAAATCGAGTATTTAATTTGGGATTTTATTAATTTTATGAAATTGATGCCGGAAGGGAACTCGATGCAACGAAGAATTATGCGGGCCAAGTTTATATTCGGCGTATACCGCGCCGCGGTGGATCGCAACTTGTTGCGTCGCGACGCTCCCGGCTGCCAGCCGATCAGAGATTAAACGGTTTCTATCCGCGAGCTTCGATGTGCTGGCTCACGCCTCGCGTTGTTTTTTCGCACCGACGCTCGATAAAGTTTTCCGGCCACTTTCGTCAGATGCAGCGTTAAAAGCCTCGCACAATTCTCGTCGTATTTTTCCCGAGGCTACGAGGACTAAGTGGCACCTTTCTATGGGCCGTTTGCACGGGGAGCAACGGACGTTTAACGCATCAACGGTGGCCCTTATATCGTCGCAACGGATATCTTTTTCGAATTTATTAAAAGTAAATGAAATTCAGTTAGGTTCTGTAATAATAATACAATTTAATTAACCGTAAGATAAATATTAATACGGTATGATAGAGTAGATACACGTATTATTATTCCTCGTTGGTCAAAAAATCGAACACGCTTTGTCCATGGTGATTATAGGAATGAAACGTCACGGAGAAAGATTATTCAGATTGCTGAAAAGGAAAAATCGAAAATTTTAATTTTCCCGATTTATCAGAGTAATCGATTATTCGAAACGCATCGATGATCTATGTTGTTTCATTACGATTCTCGACGTGTCCATGGCATGATTGTAGAGACATTGAAATCTTCTGAAAAAAAACCGATTTCGGATAATCGACGTCCTATACATATCTCATTACAAATCTCGATTTCGATAGCGAAAAGATTGTTCCGGAGATAATTGTGCGTAAAGCTTCAAATACGACGTCCCGTATTACTGATTGAAACATAAGCATATTTCCAAGAGATTCGAATTCTGAATTCACTGTGCAACGCGGAAAGACTGCTCAAATCGCATGATACGTAAAACAAACCCCGGTAACAAATATTTACGTTCGTTATTTACGTTTATCTCGAATACCTTGAAATTTATTCGAACGGCCTGTTTCAAATGCCTCGTTCCGTAGAAGCGCGTACGTCGACTCAATTACGCGTACACGATCGTTGCATTTTTTTCAGTTGAAAAACAAACGTCCTTCGGGTGAAGCTTTTTTCGCTTATCCGAAACGACGCGTGGATATGGATTATTTCATTATCGTGCATCAACTCTGTACCGTATCTGATACAACACGAAACACTTTAAACGTTTTTTCACTGGTACGAAGTACGTGTACAATGTTTCAACATTGTTTGCACGCTCGAGAGTTTTCCATCGGACAAGATAATGATAAGGACGCGAAGTATATTTACTTTTTTGGCGTTTGAGCTCTTTTGCTTTTGATTCTTTTCGGACGCCAGCCCTTAGAGATTAATTTTATAAGTTTCTTTGTTTTTAAGGATTTTTAACGATTGATCATATAATGATAAATTACCCTTTGTCAAATTGGGTTAACAAATACTGAGATTGCTTCGTACGTAGAGGGAAACTTTTTCCATGCATACTGATAGAAGTTGGTACACGGTACATTACGCATACACGTATTACTGGAATTATTATTTCAAGGTACAGTGAGCAACAGTAATATTCGGACATCGGTGAAAAAAAAGAATTCGTGTCGATAACGCGGTTACAAATACTTTATTGACATTGTTTTTTTTTATAATAATATAAAGGACGCCTTCACGAAGATATAGGTAAAAACCGAAACGAAAAAAACTTAAAAATAACATTAACAGAGTCAAACGAAAAGAAAAACTGCACTTTCGAAGGCAACATTAATATTCGGACATTCCGTACTTGCAACCCTATTACTTGCATCATTGGAGTATAACAATACTTTAAAAACTATCTAATACTTAGTATGTAGCCCCTTAGCGTTAGCGACAGCTATTAATCTTCGCGGCATCGATGAAACTAATTTCTGCACATAATTTCGAGGGATGTTGTCCCATTCTGTTTGAAGTCGTAATTTGAGCTGCGGTATACTAGAAATTGGACTTTCCCGAATTTTCCTATCTAAATACTCCCAGAGATTTTCAATAGGGTTGCAGTCTGGTGATTGAGGCGGGGTTTCCAGCACTTTGGGGCAGTTATATAACAACCATTCCCGCGTTTTGTACGCTTTATGTTTCGGGTCATTATCTTGGTAGAACTTAAACGAATGTCGAATGCCTAATTTTTCCGCACTTGAATGAAGATTCTCTTTCAAAATATTAACATACATTGGAGCTGTCATATTCCCATCTATAAATACCAATGAGCCGACTCCACTTGCCGCGAAACAGCCCCAAACCATAACACTGCCTCCTCCGTGTTTTACTGTTGCATTTACGTTCTTACGGTCTAATGCTGTATTCGGCTTGCGCCAGACTTTTCTTTTCCCGTCGCTTCCAAAAAGATTGAATTTTGATTCGTCGGTAAAAATGACATCATTCCAGAAAGATTCGTTGTAAAACTGGTATTTTCTAGCAAAATCTAGGCGCTTCTTTTGGTTCGTTACATTTATGAACGGTTTGCTTCTTGCGGTTCGCGACTTGTAACCCATACTTTGTATTATTCTACGAACAGTTTGCGCAGAAATTTCTTTGCCCGTTCTTTCGTATAGTGCTGTGGCTAATTTTGGTGCACTTATTTTGGGATTTTTCTCAACCTCTCGTATGATAAACCGTTTATCGTAAACTGATAATTTTCCGGGTTGCCCTTTTTGCGGGATAGAATCAATCCTGTCTTCCTTCTTAAATCGGCGGAGAATATCATATACGGTGCTTCTAGGTATTCTCAGTATCTCTGATATTTTATCTCCTGAAAACCCTTTGGCATTGTTAAAAATTACCAATTGACGCTGCTCATCTGACGTGTTTCGTCCCTTACGCGGCATCATTTCCTCACTCTAAATCACATTCACTGTTATTCACACCTAATTAGAACGTTCACGGTAAAGGTTCGGATAGTTGTGAATAGTACTGATGCAGTGTGGTGAAATGATACGTCGCTTTTTGTTTTTGACGCATGTTTAAAACAAAAGCCCGCAGCTCGGGGAACCTTACCAGCGCGTATTCGTAACATTGTCCGAATATTAACGTTGCGTTCGAAAGTGCAGTTTTTCTTTTCGTTTGACTCTCTTAATATTGTTGTGAAGTTTTTTTCTTTTCGGCTTTTACCTATATCTTCGTGAAGGTGTGCTTTATGTTATTATAAAAAAAATAATGTCAATAAAGTATTTGTAACCGCGCTATCGACACGAATTCTTTTTTTTCACCGATGTCCGAATATTACTGTTGCTCACTGTACATCCGCAAATGAGGTCGAATGATAGTGCGCGCGGAAAGACGAATTGCGAAGTAGCGTGGGTTTAAATAAAGTCAGGCACGGATAAAGAAAATGTAATACGTTTGAAGTAAAGTACTGAGATTAAGTATCGAACAGAAAATAAACATTAATCATCGTTGTAGGTATTACAGTGAGTTAACATCGCAGATTTATTAGTCAGACACGGAGAAAAAAATTGGAAGAATTTAAAGTGAAATGGTATTTGTTATAATTGAATAATATCATTATTTATTATAGTGTAATGTTAATATAATGTTAACATATTATATTAACCCTTTGCACTCCGCTGTCCCCTCTCAGTGGACATCGTAATTCTAGCATACTCGGATGTCCCCTCTCAGGGGACATTCAAGTTTATTAGTGATTACGGGGAATTGAGTTATTTCAGCGCAACTTTTTGAGACATGCATGTTTCCCTGAAGTTTTATCTTGAAATTGCACAAGAAATCAAATCAAAATATCGTAAAATGACTAAGATATATACAAGAAATGTCAGCGAGTTTTGTGTCAGACGAGAACGTGAGAGGCGTGCTCGGTACATATTCCCGATGTGGGATAAAGAAAACGGGACTGCATTGTGTGTTCTAACAGGAAAACACCTGGTGGCCGGCGTCAAACAACTTATTATTGTCAAACGTGCACTAATCAGTCTGCAATGCATATTGGGGAGTGTTTCAAAACTTATCATACTGTACAAAATTATAAACAATAAAATATTGATTTTGTTGCAAATATACTTTCCTCGATTTCAATCAATTCATATAAGTCCAATATCATTATAGTACGTTATTTATTTCAATATTATAATAAATAATACGAGGGTCTGTAAATGTTCGTTTCTGCCGTAAAGTGGCGCTGATTGTGAGTAGCTGATAGCCAACGTCCAGAATCGTTCGGAGTGCAAAGGGTTAATATTAATCATATTGATTAATAAGCAAATCTTTTTTTATTATTTGTTTCCATTTTATACGGCACAAGACGTGGGCATTTTAATTTTTGCCCGTAAAAATACTAATTTATGCGGCGGGGCGTTACATTTTCCAGTTCATTCCGATGATTATTCTCAATGATTTCTGTTTAATTCCAGGGAGGTGCAAATATGCTGCAACGTGACGAGTACGGGCCACCGGTCGCAGAAATTCTCAGTAGATACATCGAAGATCATGGTGAGTCTTACAACTAGCTCGTACGCTTAAAGGAACTACTAATCATTCTTTATTAATTACCGAATCTGTTTGACGACATTTCGTCCCGCTTTGTCTTTGATTAGTTAGGTGGTGGTCGACACGCGTCCTGTTGAATATTCAATGTTACGCTCGTGGATACGTAATGAGAATAAGAACGATATAACATTAAAATTATTGGAAATTAATTAATGCCTGCGTGTTCTCACATCATATTCAAGGTTCGAATCTTATACGTTTTATATTTATACATGTCAATTACGAAAATAATTCTTGAATAAAAAGATTAAAATAGAAGTGAACGATGACGGCATGATAAGTTTAATTGGAAACAATAGAGTGTTATAAAAATGTATAGAGAAAAGAGAACTGCAGAAAATAGGGTAAAGAATATATTTGAAAGAAGGAGCGCGATTTGGGAATAGTATCAACGGAGCAAACAGATATTGTTGGTTCTTATTGTTATTGGTAACTCTTATTGTTTATCGTTTAAAGATTCGAGAATATTTAAAGTATTTAAAAAGGAATATGTAAAGGGACAATGTCCTCAAGATATAGGGCGTATAGTCACCGAGACTCTATGAAGATTATGAAACGCCAAAGCCTAGAATAGTTCTAAAATTGAATTACACACATTCGCGCGTTAAATTCGCCATGAAAACGTAAAGGCATTGCTCGAATAAAATTTAATCGTTACGCGTTGGTTCTTTACCTTGCGCGCATATGTGATTTCGATGAATATTGTCAGTGATCGTTATACTTGTACGTTAACCACCCACGTATGCGTTTTCCAATGTAATTACGTTTACATTTAATCTATCGTCTTTCGTGGGATGTACCGGATAATCCATACCATCTGTAAACGATCAAGTAATTTCACTAGACAAACATTTTTCAATCCGAAAAGATTTAAATATTTCTTAGCTCGCGCCTCGGTGGAAAATTTCGGAACGCTGTATTTTATAATCACGAAAAGAAATTATAATTGCTCGGTTTAAATTTTCGACGCATCTAACGCTCTCCTCTTTATAATTCGTAGTTCGATTAATTACAAGAAAATCAGATTTTCCACGGATCTATATTTATTGGATTTCAAACGTTTCGGAAATAAAATCCTTAATTTTAAGAAAAGAAAAAAATTCGATTATATATTAATCGCACTTAACAGCGCAAAGGTTTACGCGCGTGTCGTTGTCACGATGTCTCTCGCGATTAATGAGAGGGTTGATAATCGATACTCGTGGACGCGCACGTATTCGGGATCAAGAGGATATTGGATGGAAGTGAAAACTCTCGATATTTTTTCGACCTGTCACGCGTGATACCGGATAAGAGTTTCCTGCCACGGTGATTTCTGATACGTTTGTCCTCGTTTCGTTTGTGTGTGGCTTACGTGTGTGAAAACAAAAACTGTGTACGTTTTCTATTAATTGTAGCAAGAGGTCATTTTAGTTGATCAAAACATTCGTCGACTAAATTGGATCGAGCATCGAGTAAGTAAGCACCGGTAAGTTTTGTAAACGTTACACGCTTTCCTTTTTATTCCTTTTTCATTACAAATTAAGCACCGGTCAGTTTTGTAAACGTTACACGCTTTCTTTTCTTTCTTTCGATTCCTTTTTCATTATAACTTTTCGTTTTTCTTTCCTTTCTCGCTTAACGCATTCATTCCATTCGGAGACATCGGCTTCGCGAAAGCAAATGCATTTTTGATTAACATTTTTGCCAAATCTAACACTCTCATCTGTTACTATACGTAAATCTAATAATTACCAGATAATCGGAATTTCCTCGGGTAGGTATTCTTAATTTTCATTTTCCTTTCCTGCTTAACGTATTCCACTTTCCATTTAGAGACATCAGCTTCTCCAAATCAAATATAAAATAAAAAGATTAGTTTTTCCATTTGAAGCATGCGACATATGAATTATTATATGATCGTTATAGTTTGTTCGTGTTTGCGTTCCTTTCCAATTTTCTGTTTCATTTTTCGCCTCGTACAACGTAGTTGATTCTCTGTTTAAGCAGTTTGGATACTGAGAAACAACCATCATCATCAAATATCATCAAGTAAAGAACTAGTGTTTTCGTTTGAAGCACGCAACAGACTCGTTACGGGCGAACCGTTAATTTGCATCTTTGTTTCCCATTTCATTATTAGACCGATGTCTTTGATACCGTCGCAAAAATTAATTGACGCGTGCTTTATTTTTCGGACACTTTGATATTCGTTGTTCGTGCTTTTTCCACGCGGCAAAGCTTCCCCTTTATGATCGCACGGAACGATATTCTCGCTTGCTTTTTTTCTCATCCCGCTTCAATTAATCTTTGTCTCATTGTCCTTTCATATTCGTGGAGCCAGCACGATTCTATATAAATTTTTATCGACAATAGTAATAAATCCGATAAATAACAATGCTACCAAAGCTTAACCTCTGAACCTCTTCTGGTCTGAATTTTTGTTCTATTTTCTTCAGGGAAGAAAATTTTTTAACGCGACAATGTCAAAAGGAACAAACTTTAATTGCAACTTCAACATTTGCTTACAACTGATTTGAAGGATTATTGATCATTTATCGGGTTTAAAGAGATCCGAAATCTAAATTGCAGTTTCAATGTTTATTACGGCGACTTTATGAAGGAATACGTATCAATAAAATAAACAATTCTTAAACTTTTTGATTTTCGTAGGACAGCAAATTTGTAATTGCAGTTTCAATATTTCGTTCGTAACTTTACTAAAAGCATATAAATAAAATAATTTTATATTGCCTTCTCGCAATGTCCTCCTTGATTAAAAATTTTTTAATTAAAACACTTTTTCAATATGAATAAAATTTGTGTATGCCAGGTTTTTACAATCCCACGCAGTCGCCGAGCTCGACACATTCAACGATGCCTTGTTAACAATTTCAGGGTCAAGAAAAGGGATGGCTGAGCGTAATTTGGATCAGATCGGGGGCGGACATCTTCTTCGAAGCTCGGGCCAACAGGAACACAATCCGGAGAGTCGGATCTCCCGCACTCTCGATCATATCGGAGGTGGGAATCTCGTGCGTCGATCGAACGATCGGTCTTCGCGAAATCTTGATCAAATCGGTGGCGGGAATCTTCTACGGAGTTTCGCCGATCGAAGCATCTACGATTTTCTGAAGGAAGAGAAAAGAAATCTCGATCAGATCGGTGGCGGTAATTTACTGCGTAGTCTGCAGGATCCAAAGAACGGTGCCGGACAATCGACCGATCATCGGCATCGTAACTCGAACGATGTCGGTTCTGGGAGTTTTGCGAGGAACTTGGACAGTATTGGTGGCGGGAACCTTCTTAGAAATCTCGATCAAATCGGCGGTGGAAATCTCGTGAGGAATCTCGATCAGATCGGCGGTGGAAATCTCGTGAGGAATCTCGATCAGATCGGCGGTGGAAATCTCGTGAGGAATCTCGATCAGATCGGCGGCGGAAATCTCGTGAGGAATCTGGATCAGATCGGCGGCGGAAATCTCGTGAGGAATCTCGATCAGATCGGCGGCGGAAATCTCGTGAGGAATCTCGATCAGATCGGCGGTGGAAATCTCGTGAGGAATCTCGATCAGATCGGCGGCGGAAATCTCGTTCGTGGTTTCGTCGATAATTAAACAATGCCGTTCAATAGATCTCTCGTAACGAATCAGGAACGTAGTTTGTCCGCGAGCGCGCGCTCGTCGACGTTAGATCATTTTTTGTTGTATTCTCGATTTTGAGTTTCGTTCGATTAAACCCGAGTTATTAAAATGGAACTAACGATATCGTGAATAATTATTCTCCTCTCACGTTCCTTCCATAGGGTGGTTCTTTGCTCACCCCAAACAAGTTGCAGGGATTGTAGAGAGGTGATTAATACGAACAATTTTCACTCATAAGGGAAACTGGGTTAATTTCCCTATGTTAAGAACTATTTTTATTATGACATTCTTAAATTTAGGGGAAGAAAGGGTAGTTTGCGTTCGGAAAAGTATTCGGGTTTCTCTTATACTTGTGATTGGAAATACCAAAATGTCGTGTTTCGAGTGGATGATTTTCAGGTTTTCGAACATCGAAAATACGTTCCAAGCTAGGGAGGAGATTAGTTTTGCGATAATGAGATGTTTCGTGATTGTTAATTAAAGGTCTCGCTAATCCACGTATCTTGGACGGAATAGCTGGCAGTCATCTTCTGGGACAAAACCGTCGCGGATGGAATTCCCTGTCTGGCATTACCTTCGGTGAGAGCAAGGGATACCTACCTGGCAGGTAAGAGATTTATCGACAGCGGTGTCTCGCGCTTTGCATATCGTATCATTCTTCATCGGATATTTCAATCTCGTTCGAGCCGTACATCAAAGTTTGCCGAGGGAATATTGAACAACATCGACAGGGGAATATTGTATATGCTAGACAAAGACGAATTTCTCTTGAAAACAGAATCAAAATTTATGATCACGCTCTTTCGTTTTTACTTTCGTAAAAGCATATTTTTAGCGAATTTTTGTGAGTCTGAAACAGGGTCCAGTACAATTTTATTGGGATAACAGAGTACGGATGAAGAATGGAGGGGAGGGGGAGGGGAATGTATTATTATACATAAATTGAAATTGATTTAGGAAATTACAGAAGAACCGCGTAGCGAGCCAATATTTCATGATATTATTAATAAAATTATTTAGATCCAAAAGAAGTGAATTCCAGAGTATCACAATTTATTGCATGGTTGCTAGATCTAATTTTGAAATGTTTTAGTAAATGATACCTAAGTGGAATATCTTTAATTCGATCTTTCGTCCATTACAATCGATTATTCGAAACGCGTTCCGTCCCAATCAGTTCGCATAATCCATGATCCACGGTGCTTCGTTACGGTCCTCAACTTTTCTTAACGCATGATTATAGAGCTATTGTATTCCGCTAAAAACCGTAGAACTGATTTTGGGTAATCGACGTTCTACTTCGATTCATTACGATTTTTTATTCTTCCATCGCATGATTCAACAAACATTGAAATCATCTAAAAACCGTAAAATTCAATTCCACTAATCGACATTCTACTTCACTTCATTACGATTCATCGCACGATTCAAGGAACATTAAATTCCTATGAAAACCATCAAACTGTTCGGCACCGCTCTGATTCTCACCTCAAGCTCGTATAATCCGATAATCAGTTTGATCATCGCTCTCGGCAACGGCGTCACGAACGATTTCCCGGTGCCGCGGGAATTCTATCCGCACGTACTCAATTACATTTGGCAAAGACGGTACCATCGTATCGTTTCGCGTTCTCTCGGGGTGGGGGATAAATCTTCCCATTGTTTTCCCAGTAATAGTGGTCGACTTATTTTCAGACGAACCAGTTCCCTGAGCGGCAGACCTACTAACATGGACGAGATCGATCGGACAGCCTTCGAGAGATTTTCGAAGCGAAATATCGACGAGATTGACCGCACCGCGTTCGATAGTTTCTTCAAGCGTAATCTAGACGAAATCGATCGCGTCGGCTGGAGCGGTTTCGTTAAGAGATTCGACGATTACCTGGCCAGTCGGCAACGATTGTAAAAACGATCCGCGCCAGGTAAATGACGAAGGGGGACGGCACGATGGTCGCGCAACCGTGCGCAGGAAATTCGGAGAAGAAAATCAAGAAGTTCCCCGGAAAATTAAAATGAAGATTTACTCGTAATTCGTACGATCGTATCATCGTCTTATCGGTTCAATCTTGTTTCCGTTTCAGCTCCCTTCAATTTGAGGAAGGTAGCGTGACGGGCGAGTACGTTAAATGATCAATAATATCGAGCAATATTTGGTATTTGCAGTATTATTGGCGAAGCATTGACGACAATATGTTTGCACAGTATTATTGATCAGATGCAGACCCCTTTAAAGGATTGCGTACGTTTGACATTCTTAAAAATAGGTCGACATTAAGTGGGTAAAGTTACGTTTGATTGAGAATCAAACGTCTGTATTGTAGAGTAGTCGTTTGAGAAAATTCCTCTGAAGTTTCCTTGAAAAATATCATAAATTTAAAGATGTTATAAATAGCAGCTGTTTTTCCGAACGGTGTTTGTTGGAACTTCTTTCGCAATAACAACGATACCGCCGTCAACCGTCGTACGATATTAAGAACAAAAGTTTTTCGTTAAACTAGTTGAATAAAACCAGCGTTTGCCGTACCCGATTTTAAGTATACTGATTTTCAGAAAATTACAGTCATTCGTATCGAAAAGTGCGATATTTTACTTAACTTCGACTGAGAGATCGGCTTTTTATTCACAAAAGAATTCTAGGTTAATAGACAAATTCTACATCACTCTAAGTTATTGTACACTGAGAGTAGCTGTGGAAAATTGAATGCAAACCGCTTGATCAGATATTTCTAGTACAAATTTATAATACACATACCCAAAACTCAATCCTTCGGGACCATTCATTCATAAAATTCTTTTATGAAGTTTCGTGGAGATATTCTCAAAAGACTACTATACGAGCCACGCCCTTTCATTTAATCAACCATAATTTTACTCACGGCCAGGTCTCATTAACGTCGACCTTGTTTTAGCCTATCAGATGCGCCCAACCCTTCAAATCTTCAGCGCGGGGTAGCTCACTCGCGTTTTAGAAAATAAAAATCAAAAACAAGCGATCGTTTCAATTTCTCCTCGATCGAGACAGCTTATTTCTCGAAGACCGTCGATGCGGATAAATAAAATTGCTGCGCGATTGTCGGACAGCCTTCGTAAGCGCTCCCTAGCCTAGAAAAATAAAAGCGAGAAATAAGCGATCCTTCTTTAAAATCAAATGACATCCGTTAAATCCCGAGCCACGATTACTCTCGACGAAGGCAGCTTATTTCTTGAAAGTCAATTTCTCAACACGGTACACGATACTCTTTCCCATTACTCAAGCAAGCCTGTAATGACCCTTTAATCGAATAAAGAACTTGGACATCACTGATATGGAGAAGAAACTAAGTTTCTTGGACCACTCATGTTGTAGGGGGAATACTTTGTCACGAGGAATAATATCGGCAGCGCAAGATCAAATAATGATTGAGACACCTTTCCAGACACCTTCCAGTAAACTCTTTTAATTCATTAATTTGATTTCTTCGAATACTTCAGAACGGTGATTGACTAAACATTAATTTTCATGGATAATGCTCTTCTGACCAATGGGCCAAACGTTTAGATTAAAACATTATGTTTTAATCATTATTTAATTAATTGCGCCATACATTCGTATTCTAATTAATTATGACCGTACTGTAAATTGTATCTTGCCAAGATTAGCCCTCTAGACAAATTATGATTTACCTCCTTCGATGTTCTACGCTTTTGCGATTGGTACTGCAATTATTTTCTACTCCGAAGCGAGAATTTCGTAATGTTGCTTTTTATTCGTTCAATTAAATTTACGAATCGTTTTTGATCTCGAGATTAGACAATCGTCCGTTCTAGTTCTTCGGCGAAACCAATCAACAGCGAGTTCGATTATTCGGCAACTAATTACCCGAAACTGTTTTATCTTCCCGGCGTGATGCGTAATGAATTAAATTTACGTGGCATAACGAAACGTTTTAGCTTGCGCGGCGCATCGCCTCGGTCCACGCCCTAATAATTTTTTATTAATCACTATCACTCCGTAAACTGTATCTTTGCCAGGATTAGTCCTCGCGCCAACGGAGTTGCCGTAAAAAGATTTTCGTTTCGATCACTCGCGCCTAGACTCTCCTCGTAGCCCCACGTTTTCGGCCTTTGCATCGTCGAGGAGCTGGACTTCCGGCAAAGCCGGTGTGCGTGGCCGATCAACGTTGTGCTTCTGCGGCGGATATGAGACGATATCCCGTCCACGGGGTGCTGAGAACTTTGAGATCGGATTGCGAAGACCAGAATCGGCTACCGGATTTTCATTATCATTCTCCCGACGCTCCGATCCATGGGAGGTTTGCTTCTTTTTATTGTTCGCCACCGCGAGGATTCTCTTTACCTCCTCGTTTATATCCGTCGGCGTTTCAATTCTCACGCTCTCGGTATTGTGATCCATGCGCATTAGCTGTAATAATCGATTTTAATTAAACTTTCTCATTTAATCGGTCGCGTGCCAACAAACTCGCTCACGCTTCGCGCGATATTAACGGTTTTATATGACATTCTTTTGCAGATGGTAAAAGCGAGTACAGTGTCTATCAACAAGTATTTCGACAGGTGAAATTTTGTCATAACTTTTGAGAGAATCCACAGATTGCGACGAAAGTTCGTCTGAGCTCTATTTTACATGTTTTGCTGTTCTGGTACGCGCGTTCAACCGAATTTTTAAGAATCGCGGTTTTCGAAATTACGATCCAAATTCACAAAATTCGCCATTTTATAATTTTGTATAGTGAACCAAGAGAAGAATACTTCTCTTAGTATGGTCATTTGTAACTTGTTTAAATATTCAGAAAATTACCATTTGATTCCAATTTTAATAATTGATTATAACTCCTTAACGAATTGACGAGATCGAACGAAATTTTCAGTACGCGTACAGATTACCGAGATTCAAAAACGGGATCTTTCGTATATTTGTTCCAGGACGGTATATCAAATTTTTAAAAGCCACCATTTGCGAAATTGATCGTAATCTAAATATTTCGTTGATCACGCCAACTAATTAAATCTTTGTACCAAGTTCGTACAATATTTCATTGTGGTCGGTGCAGTTTGCAAAAAGTCTGAATACGCGTGGGAACCTCTGTATTTTATTCCATTAAAATATGCATTAAAAAATTCCAAACACGATTTAGGAATCTCCGCTCTAGAAGGACAACATAATTGAAAATCAATTTCAACTTTGTCTATCAGTTCGCGTCCCGTCATATTACGCACGAGTCTCAACTTTGTAAAAAGCTCTTGGAAAAGTTTATGTTTCATCTATTTTAATAAACAAAGTAACGACTCCGGATTACAATACCTCGATCACATTTTCTTCTAAATTAGCGAAACGGCGAAGGATGTCGGCTACCTTCGAACTGAGCTTCGTTAAACGATCGGTGATATCTAATTCTATTCCAATATCTGCTTTGATCTACGATCACGAAATGTGTAACATCATTCGTGTATGGCGCGCGTTGCGTGCAACACGAACAAATTACTTTACGATCCATTCTTAAATCGAAAGAAGAATAATTTACCTCTTCCATTCCCTTCGATACTTCCCCTCCGATATATTCGATGCTATCGCGAGCACACCGCACCTGTATCGAGAGAGAACAATGATCTTCAACGAAGAGTTGGAAATGATAATAATTGAATGATTAATTAACGATGATCGAGTATACGTTACGATCGCGTTGAATTCCCTGATCTCGGCCATCCATTTATAGTGCGTTCTGATCGCGAATAGAAACTGTAAATAAGTTTTGTCTATTATCACCCGGCCGTTTAACTATGCTAATAAATATTTCTATACTAATGCATGGCTTACACGTTGGAAGATAAATATCACGATCGTTAGATTTAAGAGCAGCAGGATCACGCTGCTAAACAGGCGGTACATCAGATACATGATTCTTTATTGGAGGTGGAATTAAGTACTCCAGGAAATAGAGGTTCGAAGTATCGTCGATAGAGACGATTAAAGTTCTATTTTAGCGGGTGAATAATTTTATCTCGTTTGCTTGCCATAACGTCCGTATTCCAAACCACGTTGAAGTGAGCGTAAATAAAATAACGATGTTCACAATTGGCGCTCCTTGAACTTTCGACGCATCAGTCATTTGTAACTATCGCCATCTATTGGAAGGAGTAGAACTGAAATTATAAGTAATTCGTAACTGGTACCATTTATCGATAAAGAACGGCACTGGAATGGATTTACGGCGTTTTCGCGCTAAGTCTATAGTGCCCGAAAGGAAAGGCAGATGGCGTTGTATGTACTTTCGCTACATCGATCATTCGAAAGCAGTATTATTTATCGATCCGAATAAAACTGAGATCAGTTTACCGCATTTCAAAGCGGATTGCATTTTGTTTAGGAATAACAGTTATTCGCTAACATACCTATTAACTTTTAATTATTTACTCTCTGCTTTAAAATCACTTCTTAGAGATTGAAATTTCGGAAATAAAAAGAAATCACCTCTTTCGTTAATATTTTAACTTCGTGTAAAGGTTCAATTCTAACACTCACTTTTTCGTCGATTTAAAAATGTTCTACACGAACGAATATGAAAGTTTGCATAATTTTTTTCATGAACACTATTCAAGAAAGTGAAAAGAAGAAAAACTTGGGTGAGAATGCGTATAACGATTTCCGTACAATTGTTTTATTTTACGATAAGGCGAACTTTAAGTTATTCATAGAAGAAGTTCCTTAATTATTAAAAATAAAAATGAATAACAGTCTCAGCGAATACATTATTCTGTGAATATTTGTTCTGACAATTGTTTTCTTGGAACGGAAAAGATGACTAGTATCTCTTCGCTAATTCAAATTTTCATCAGCTTCGATCGATTCATGACCATGTGTACCTTTAACACCGACGATAGATCACGGATATCAAATACAGAGAATAAAATGTTTTATTTTATATCACGTAACCGGGTTAATTGTTCTTCTTTGAATTAACAAATGCAACGTAGGTACGTGAGAATATTCTCTCCGCCGACGTCTATCGTTCGGTACAAATTTATTACAAACTGAAACGCCATTCAAAGTTTGCTATCCAAAATATCAACGCGCATTAATTTCGATCACGATATCGTGAACTTTCGGAATTTCCCTGTTAATCGTACCCGCGAAAATCGGAATTCCAATTTCGCACCTCGTGCCAGCCGCGGGAAACAGTAAACCGTTTGACTTCATTGGGGGACTCCGGCTAATTAAATCCTACGACCGTCGACTTTAGTTATTCGTAGCGAAACGCGGATTAAGGGCACAGGGAAACGGGAGAAGGAAAGAGTCGTAGGGAAATGTGCCAGTGGAGAAATTGCCGAGGTGGCGAATGAGAGGAGAGGGAAGTATAAAACGGTAAACGGTAAAATGAGATCGAGTTTGCTGGTCGCTAGGCTGTCACCGGTACTGTCGCTACTTCGCAAATTAAAGCCTTCTCTGTCTCCGTCTATTCTTGCCACGTCCTTCTCTTTATTATTTTCTAACTCTCTCGTTTACCCGCGTGTCTCAGCTTCTCGCTCCCTGTTCCCGAATTCGCTAACTTCCTTAATTACCGTCTTCCCTTACAGATAAATGTTTTTTTCTGGTTATTTCAACTGCTCCCATTTCACATTTTCTCTGTTCTCGTACATTCGACACTCTCGTTTCTGTCTTGCTCTGCAACTTGTTGACTTTTTTTATTCTTCTTCGCAGTTCTATTAGTTTTTCCAGTATGTTTTCTTATAATTTTCTTATAATAGAGACATGGATAAGAATTATTTTATTTATTAAGATTGAGAGTTGCAGAGGACGTTTCTCAACGGTTTATGCAGAATTTGAGATCAAATTTACACGTGTAACGGTCATATCAGAGAAAGAATGTAAAGTTCGTGCTTTTTCACGATATCGAGAATGTCTATGTTTATTTTTAATTGTTCAATCATGTTTTTAGTAGGTATTTTAAATGTCAAGGAAGCTCCATTCCCCACACGGAGGAACGATACTTTTAAAGTTCGATATTCTCCAGTTCACTGACGTTATAGTACTCTTAATACGAGCGCAATTAGGTTTATCGTAACGTAACGCCAATACCTACCTACCCACCTGCTGTAATTGAAAGCAATGTACGGGGTGTCCGAAAAAAGAAATTAGAAATAAAAAAAGCTGGAAAAACGTTTTATATTTAAAGTTACCGCGGTTTTTTGACAAGTGCAATACCAAAGTCATATAATAAACCTTACGCTTCATTAAAAACCTGAAGTTCGGTCATTTCTTTCGGTTTTACGATCAATTCGAGCCTCCTTCGTGCTATCCATACCGTGGCGATTTTGAAGCACGACGGGACGCAAGTCCAACATACTGCCCAACATTTCGCTCTCACAACGAATAGAGATGTACATGTCTTGCATAGTTTTAAGTGCAAAATAATATCCTTTATTAAATAATTTAGTAGTCGTATGAGCAGAGAGTTCGCCCATCTTGAAGCCACAGTTTAAATGCTTCGGTGCCAAGCGCCGAATGTTGACGTTGAAACTTTCATTTGCGTTCTAAGAATGGCATCCCAAATATCTTCCTATCAAATCTTCTCTTGATAATTCTTCGTACATTTGCAAAACTAATAGTAATAAAGGACTAATAAAAATGTATAATACTGAAAAGTCCAGGTTCCCAACTACTTGCGCGCTCCGGGCGACCCGATTGTTCTGACTTCTGGTCAATAATAATGCATAAGGAAATTTGTTATCACTTTTACAGTTTTCCTATCATATTCTAGGGGTGTTATCCTATCATATTAAAAAAAGAAATGGTGGACAATGTTTTCTATATGTTTGTCTTTCCTAAACGTGGAATTTTTGTGAAACTCCTCCGCTTGATACGAGTGTTCCCTCTATTACGAACACATCGGTCTAAAACGGAAAATCGAGATCACGCCGTATACCCCACACTGCCATAATCAACGGTCGAGAGCTTTTCCATCGGCGGTGAGTTTGCAATATTTAGGAAGAGATTGAAAAACCTTAAAAACAGATCTCTTTCTTTTTGCTTGTTTTTCATGTACGAACATCCGCAAGCGAAGTTAATTTCGCGCACTTCCGGCCAAGCGGATATAAAAGGGAAAGACATGAGCATGCACTTGCAAACTGCACGTCGTGTCCCATATTCCGTATAATTACTTTTTTTCCCCCTGCCATTTTTCTCATTCGCTTCATCTCGTTTCGATGCGGCAACTCCCACGCGTCCGCACGTATAAAGTGATTCCGCGCAGCCTGTGCAGCAGGAAAATATTCACGGCAGTTTGCGGGGAGCATCCACGAAATGTTTTTGATCAATTTTCTATCGGGAACGAAACTATTAATTTTTACTTCAATGCAATTTCAATACGTTCGACGCCAAGTGGCGTTGTGACAGCACCTTAATGCATTGTACATACGCCGCGCCGGTCCCGGGTTATTGCGGGATTCTTTTTTTTACCCTACGTATGCACGTCTTAAACCTAGATCAGCGTTTCTGAAACTGTGGGTCGCCAATCAATTTTTGGTGGGTCGCGAGAAGTGTTTTTATTATATAGATCAGAGACGGCGAACAGAGTGCAAGCGTACTCTTCCCCGCCGCTCTCGCTTCTCCCACTACTACTCTCTTCGTTGCAGACGGAGTAACAAAGAGAAAGACAGCACTCTATCGCGTAACGTAGACGACACTCTGTCTCTGTCATTGTAGTGGTAACAGATACGAAAAAACAAAAGCTCGCGCGAACAAACGGGTGACAAAGTCGCTGGAGGTGGTAGCCAAACAGACCTGCCTTCCCCTCACGGGCTCTTCTGAGCCCCAGTTCGCCGCCTCTGATATAGAGTCTAAGAAATTTATGTTTTTTAAACTGCATAAACATAAACTATAGAGTATTAAGTAATATAAATCCTGGAAATTACCCGGAAACCGTCATACAATTCCTATTATTATTGTAGTAATAAACAAATTAATTAATAAGAATTTTTTTTTTTTGGATCTACTTCTTTATCCTGTAAATGTAAAACCATGTGGTTCGCGATAGATTTTTGGAGGAGAATTTGGGTCGCGGTCCTAAAAAGATTGAGAACCACTGCCTTAAATTATAATACAATACTTTACAGGGAGTTACTTTATTACGAAATTATTGTAAAATTTGCTATTCAAAGAAAACCGTATACTATGTAACTTGGCGAAATAATATTTTGTATTACAACAAATCTTTGGAACATCTTTGGAGGACTACAGATTAAATAATAAGAGATACGATTAAGGAGCACATCCAAGCGAAATGTTAGAATCAAATAAATTTGAATTATGAGATCGCAAATTTTACGACACTGTCGTAATCTAGGATTGCGGGTTAATATATGTATTGTTGTACTTGCCATTGTTTATTTGATTCTACAATCGTTTTGTCAACTGGTGTTCAATTTTCAGTTAAATCTATCATATTTTTTACAATTTTGTGTAACATTACGTATATATTTCTTAACTATATAACAACTAAAAAATATGAATAAAGGTGTTTCTGTCGCGTAACTTACTTTACAAATAACTACTTATTATATATCGGCTGGTCTGGTACAAATAGATATACAATGATTGTTAGTAATTCTGGTATTAACGAAACAATATATGAAACAGTGATCTAGAAAAGATCGAATAAACAGTCATTCTGCAAAAGTTTATTTAGAAGACGGCATCTGTTTCGCGTAGATACTTACTTCCATCTTTGACCTTTGTTTTGGAAAATACGATGTATGCTATAAATATGCGTTCATTTCTGTTATTTAAACAAAATATTGTTATATATATATATATATGGACCGTTTATTTTGAAAGTGGTGTAAATCCATTTTCTGTTGTTTTGAGCAAATTAAAGATTAGCGTATTGGTCAATTAAAAAATATACATTAATTATGTCAAGTCTTGTAATGTTTCTACTAATTTACCAGCGTGTAATTTAATTATGTAAATTTCTTTTAGGCGAATTTAACTACAATAATATATATTTACGAGCTGTAAATGGATTTCCACCACTTTTATAATAAATCGCTTCGCACTTTCTTTTACTGACCAATTTTAAATTGAACAAAACATTAGCATTGTTTAAGATATTAAATATTAACTAATAGAAAAATAAAAGTTTACGCTAAATTAATCACAAATGAAGGCGCTCGGCCGAACAACGAGACAAGCGCCAATTTCGGAAAATTGCTTTTTTCACGGAAACATGTAGACGCGGGTAGAATTGAATGTATTCGATGACTATTGCATTGAAATTTCATTTCGAAATAGCTTGGGGCTCAATTTAGGTCAATTAAATTTAGTTTTTACTCGTGGAACAACGTGACACGTGTCAGTCCTATCATCTATAACAGAGGCGGCCAACTGGGCCTCAGAAGAGCCCGTGAGGGGAAGGCAGCTCGGTTTGGCTACCACCTCCAGCGACTGGGTCAAGCATTTGTTCGCGCGAGTCGTTTGTTTTTTCGGATCCGTTACCGCTATAATGACAGAGACAGTTAAAGAACAAGTGTCCTCTGCGGTACGCGATGGAGTGCTGTCTTTCTCTTTGTTAGTCCGCCTGCACCAGAGAGAGAGAGAGTAGTAGTGGGAGAAGCGAGAGCGGCGGGGAAGAGTACGCTTGCACTCTGTTAGCCGCCTCTGATATATAAGGTACATTGATTATGAGCAGAGGAGTGGAACAACGGGTTACGTGCGAAGTTGACGTAGACTTCAAACACCTCTCCTGAAAAAAGAACTTACATCACTTTCAAAATAAACGGTCCATATATATAATTACCAATTTCTCACAAACAAGCATTTGTGAGCGGAGTCGCACAGGCTTTGAGGGGCTGATATTTAGCTGATGGCCAACTCGCAGGGCCATCCTGACCACAGGATGAAATGAAATGTACCTCCGGGGCGCCAGCCTTTTGGTGTGGCTATTATGCTTGCACTCAAATCTGTTTTGAGCTGACGAACGCTTGCTCAAAGACCGCTTGAAAAGAACTTCAACGAGTTCTTTTACCTGTAGTCTGATACTTTTCAATTTCGGCATATTGATATTTTAATAATATCATATGGAACTCCTACAAAACTTCACCAATCACCCGGCCCCCCCTTACCCTTTCGTGTTGTTACTAGTCAACGGGTACCAAATATCCTAAGACGACTCTCTGCAATTCCTAAGATTTTTTAGCGCTTGAATATACAGAGGATGACTGGGTCCCAGTATCTTTTCGAATGTAGGTACAATCCAGTCAAGCAACTGCTTTGCTTCGTCAGTTCTCTTTAATTTTTTAAGAGCCACAGCTTTGTTTCTCCATGCCTTAACAACCTCTAAATGATAAGCGCCATAATGTTTCTGTAAAATAGGTATAGCTTCTTCAAGGTACTGCAGTTTTTTCTCATTATTATTTAACTTTCCGTAAACGTTACCCAGGTTTCTTTTGGCTTTAGCATATTCGAAATGATTTGTGCCACAATTTGTCCTGAGGACGTCTACCGCACCCTCAAGCAATTTCTGTTTTTTCTTATGTTTATTCAATTCACCGTAAGCGTTACCCAGGTTTCTTTCCACTTTAGCAATTTCGATATCATAGTTTCGTTTTTCTTCTACTGATAGCTCTTTTTCTGTAGACAATTTTGTATACTTATCTAGAGCCTCTTTAAAATAGTTTATTTTCCACCGGGGTCTCGCTGGTATTAATTTTCCATAAGCATTACCCAGGTTTCTCAATGTCCTAGCAATTTCAAGATCATTCTGGGGTGAAAATTCGTTTAGTTTTCGTAAAACGTCCTCGAGTAGATCCTTTTTTTTCTTGTAATTACCTAACTCTCCGTAACTGATAGCATGATATCTTTCCAATATAATAACATCAACGTGATTATTTCCCAATTTGTTTTTTAATAGTGGTAATGCCTCGCATATAAATGAATTAGCTTTCGCGTGTTTGCCAGACTCGCATAATTTATCGATAATCTCTCTGGGCAGGCTCGAAAATCGTTTGACTAATTCAAAGTCTTGCTTCGCATGATTCCAAACGGAAACAGCATGGTCAACGTTATTCTCTACATCCTCCCGTACTAACTCCAAAGCTTTTCTCAGAATTTCTTTCTCTTTATCGTGCTCTTGTAATTCTAACCTTGTTAGTCGTTGCACTAATTTAGGAACTCTGTATACATTTTCTTTTTCCTGATTGACCATTGAATACTCAACTAGTAATTCGACAGCTAATTGCATTGTTTCCTTGTCTTGATCAGGGAGATTAAAAAATATATCTGTATTGATGCTTTCATTCGCGAAGTAAGCTATAATGTCCAGAATATTTAAAGCTAATTCTGCACTCTTCTCTTTACTCGCTTTAATATTTTCAATCGTTATCGTATAAGTTATGTAAGTATTTGGAATATGATTAATTTCGTTTGTATTATCAAGACTTTTAAATATCTTCGAATCACTGAGCTCTTCTGTTTTTTTCTTAAACTTCTCTAGGTAATTGACGATATCAACTTCTCCCCTAGTTTTCTTACACTTAATATATGCTGTTGCTTGCTTTATAGCTAAAGGAAAATGTTTTAACTCTTTTGACAAATTCTTGATGTCTTCGTCCCGCGTTCCACCTTTCTCTACGTCTAATCTATCTCGAACAAACTTAACAGCATCGGTCTCCTCGAAAACGCTTAGCTTGATAGGCGATAGTGGTTTTTCCCAATTTTCGTTGCGAGAAATAATTAAAACGTAAGGTTTATAATACATGGGGTTAAAAATGTTGGGAGGTAAAAAACGAATCAAATCGTCATCGGGCTTGGCATTATCGAAAATAAACAGGCACTTCTTCTTCTCATCATTAAAAAACGAATACACGTCATTGATAATGTCCTTTATCGGGCGTATTTGGTCCGTATTCTCCGTCTGTCTTTCCGGAATCCCAAATCTGGTATCGGTAATCAGTTCGAGAAAAGATTCTTCGCATTCATTACTAGATTCAGCATTTATCCATATAACGTTACCATCGTACAATTCTTGATGCTTGTCAACATACTCTCTAACCAATTCCGTCTTACCGATTCCTTCTAAACCCGTAATGACTGTCATGCCCAAGATACCACCGCTACGTTCATGAAGTTGGATCTTATCGTGTAGCACTTCCAAATCCTTTTTCCTGGCGGCAAACGGTTTTATCGGAGGTATCACTTTATACTGATGCTGTTTAAATTTCTTTTGTATTTTCGCGTGAAATCGTTTCTCGTCTTCCTGGTCAAAAAAACTGCCGCGTTCGTTGAACCATTCGTCTATTTTACGAAAATAAAGACCATAAACCGACTCTTCGTCTTGTAGTACATACCTTTCGCGAATCTTGGCCTTAATGATACGTTCTAGCTGATCCAAGTTAGGCTGATCGACTGCGTACACTACTTTGTCTAGATATTCTTTTATATCGTCTACTGGAATTATGTTTTCTTCGTTAACTTTTCTCTCTAATTTGCCAAATAACTCTGAAGCGTCGCCTCCCGTATACTTTAAGCGTATTGGCACTTTGCGCCCACATCGTAGCTCCCTACTGAAAACTTCATCCTTGTCTTTCAATTTTGTAAAGCATTTGTCCAAATCTTTGCTGAATTTGCAGATCGTAAGAATGACACAGTTTCTTAATTCATCCTGCTTATCAAACCACTTTATTTCGCCGTTTTCTGCTTTTTCTTTAAATTTAAGATAACCCCTAAAGTATTTCACTAAACTATATTTGTCATTGTTGACTAGCCTATCGGCCTTGATCTCTTCAGTCAATTTTCGATCATGTTTAACCTGTATGAAGCAGAACTTGGCGCCATATTTCCCGCTCTCTTTGTACTTTAAGACTATGTCGTCAAACCCTCCTACTTGGGCAACTTCTGTAGCTACGGAATGCAGATGTGGGTTGTCTCTCATTTGCAAAATACACCAAATTAGCCAGTTTTTCTGATAGCATAAACCCGGGTTTATATTCCTCAGCCCAGCACTTAAATGCATTTCCGTTCTTTGAACCTTTTTTGAAGTATTGACGCGGTTACTAGCGTTCGCATCACTTTCCATCTCATTATCACTCGTATCATTTTCGCTCTCTCTATCGTTCGCATCATCTTGGTTCATTTCAGAGTGACGTCTTTTTCTATTGGTAGAACTTGGGCCGGCGCTCATAGCTATTGATCAATATCAGAAATCCTTGGTTCTCGTGTCAATTATCTTCTAATTTACCTCCCTCAAAATTTATTTCGATAATTTGTACCGTTGTAACTCTTTCGACACCTCTTTCCTCTTGTTCTGTAAATAGTTTGAAATTGGATTTTATTCAATTTGTAAGTTAGTTTGAGTAGACTATATTTTTATTTTTTGTGGTGAATTGTTCTTGTATCCACTGAAGCAGATATTCCACAGTTACAATTATTTTCTTACTTCTTAATTTTGTATTATCGGTCTCAGTTCTTGGCAATGCAGAGTTTAATTTATCCTGAATCTCACTAGTTATTCCACTGTTACAAAATTACCGGAGAATTGCTTATTACGATTAATAAAATAACCAGTGTTACTCATTGATTATCATTTAAATATACAGTAAATCACAGGGTGCTTTTTTATTTGAAGGGCTTGGGCGAACAACAAGACAAGCGCCAATTTTGAAAAATTGCTTTTTTTTCACGGAAACATGTAGACACGGGTACAATTTAATGTATTTAAGCACTGTTGCATTGAAATTTCATTTAAAAATAGGTTGGGGGTCGATTTAGGTAAATTATACGTAGTTTTTATTCGTAGATAACTGCCCTCGTTATCGTTTGACATGCTCGACATTTCGGATAATATTCGAAAACATCCGTATAAAACTACCGAGTGTGTTTGAATTGAGCGCTCAATAGCTTCGGAGTTCTTCGGCGGCCGACGTTATACGAAGCGCCCGAAGCCTGTCGTTCAACGAATCGTCACTCGGGGGTCTAATTCTTGGTCTACGGGTTTCTTGAGTTTCTTCGGACGTCGCACTTCCCCGAACTATAACGTCGAGCTTCCTCTCAGCAGACGGACCAAACCAAACACTTATCGTTAGCCCGTACTATGCACGTATCGGTTGTACCATCCATGGTATTGAAGAGTTTGATTGAACATTGATTATTGAAATAAATTGAACATTGAAACGTATAAAAAACGAGACGCGAACTTTAAACACCTCTCCTGAGAAGTACGCGCTATGACGCTTGTCTCGTTGTTTGGCTGAGCACTTAATTTGTTCATACCGAGTCAACCGTGTAAGTGCTCCATCTATCGAGCGGTTTTAACTACCCTATCATTACTTTCGTCATGCGGCTCATATTTAATCCTTGCAAACATTAGCGAGAACTTTTCACATAGCGATACCTGGTAATCCTGATGAATTAACACTTACTCGAGCTATTGAGAGCCGTTGGAATTATTAGGAACAGACGAAGATTGGTTCTGCTTCCTTTTTATCGCGGCACGTATTCTGTTAAACGATGAGACTCGTTCGTTCGTGGAATAGAATCATTCGCGTGTTTCGACAGTCACAGAAGAATCTGATGAGAAACTTGAATCAATTGCAAGGAGACGTCGAGCAAGAGACAAGAATGGTGACGCGGGACGTTCACGCGGATGCGGAATATCACCACTTGTCTACTCGTGTGTCTAAACTGATAAACTATACGACAAAAATATACGGTGACACTGTTAGCGAATCGCGATGTCCAAAGGCGCTGGTCCCGCTAACGCTGTGCATTTATCGCGATATTGTACATTTTTAAATTGATAAGGGGCAGATAATACGAAATCAGCGGCGGAAATGCGATAATATAATATCAGGATGATTCAAAAGTTCGTGGTTTTTTTCGTATAATACATTCTTACTAATTTTCAAAGCTAATAACTTGGTTTTACTGTATTGTGTTACATATCATTTCGGACCATTTTAAATGCTCTTTCATATCGGATATTACAGATTCTTAAAAAAAACAACAAAGTTTTCTTTTTTTTTTTAATTTAGGGAACTTATAGAAAATTTCGAAATTCGAGTGCTTTTACGCCATTACTGAAAACAACAGTTTCAAGCGACTGAAGTGGCAAAAAAATGTCCGAAGTGGAAGGCGAGAATGTGGTCTGCACCCGTGCAGCGCAAAAATAGTTCCAAAAATTCAAGAATTTAAGCGAGAGCAAAATGGAGTGTCACTGATTTTTCTTCTCTAAGAATAAGGAATGGTACCGATGCAACACGGAATCGAGTAGCTTTCAAATAGAAGGCGTCGAACCATAAATTCAAATGGTCGTTACTTTGAAACTTAAGGTTATTTTGTTTTTGTATGTTGGAAATTTTGAATAAAAACACGTATGAACTTTTGTACCACTCTAATATAATAAAAATACGATCGCTTACAAAAGGAAATTACATCATCCGGTGTCTCCCAATTGCTTACTTTTGCGACGTATTTTAGGTGCACACTTTTCGAAAAGGTCGTTACAGCTAACTGATTTATAAAATTAACCCTATACAGTTAGTATTTATTTTCATAGTTGTTCAGTCGCACTGGGCATAGGACGGCAAAGAGTTCAATTGCACTAATTATCGTTTGACATGCTCGACGTTTCGGATAATATTCGAAAACGTCCATATAAAACTCTACCGAGTGTGTTTGAATTGAGCGCCTAATAGCTTCGGAGTTCTTCGGCGGCCGACATTATACGAAGCGTCGGTAGACTGTCGCTCAACCAACCGCCACGCGGGAGTCTATTCGTGGTCTTCGGGTTACTTCGGATGTCGAACTTCCCCGAAGTATAACGTCGAGCTTCCTCTCAGCAGATGGCCCAAACCAAACACTTATCGTTAGCCGGTACTATGCACCCCACCCATCAGTGCCGTAACAAGAAGGTGGGCTTTCGGTCCTGCCTCCCACCGCCTCTTCTTTCGATTATAATTATCGACGATTCCTCGGTCATTTGGATGCACGGACGCGAATACAGAAATTCTCCCTTGCTCTCGCAAATCGTACACAATACGAAATTTACTCGCAGGTTCGGTCTACCCCGTCTTTGCTGTTTTGAACGCAATGAAACAAAATACAGCGCGGTAAGATTAAGAAGTCTCAACATCGAAGCTGGAAAGTTGGATTCGAACTTGGACTAGCCTGCGCTATATTATATTATTCTTATCAGATCGTTCCGATAACCATTTTGTAATATGATATTAATAATAACACCATTTCAACTATTCTATTATATCTATGAAACATTCCAGACATTTTTATTTCACGAAATTTTCAAACCCTAATAGTATGTATAATAAAGGTTATTTGCAGCTTAACAAGACACGTCGTTATTTTGTAACTAATAAAACAACAAATTCTTCGGAAACAACAGTACCCTTAAAAAGAATTTAAGAATCCCTTCAGAAAAAATTTGTTGCAACGGCACTGCCGCCCTTAGCCAGAACTCACTCGAGTTTCAAGAGCGTTCTTCCATCACGGCAGCTACCATTTTGATCAGTGCTTAGTCGATACTTGGCGAGTCTTGGGTGTCCCGGAGAATTCCGAACTGATCAGCGAAATAATACGCGCGTTTGTGGAATTCGTGTTAGTGATTTGAAGTGAACAAAGTGTTGACGTAGTTCATATTCCATGGCGTCGAAAATGGTCAGGCACGAGAACAGCGAGACCTGGCTTGAAAGCGTGCTCAACGAGGCAGCGCCATAAAAACTTTTGAGCGCATGCTTCTCGGCAACTTGATATCACGTGTTACCTCCAGCTACACGGTCATAGTGATTCGATTGTTCGATTACCCGCGAGTTCCAAATTTTATAAGATTTTTATTAGGCGGAAATACGTTTCGTCGCCGTAATCGAGCGGGAATCGCTCACGTGTACAGTGTTTCGCAAGGAATGATACGCAGACAAAAGACAATGGTAAAGGGGTCTTCTCGGCGAAGCAAACCCTTTACGGAGTTGCAAAGGCAAACGTTTGTAGGTATATTAAAGGATTATAGAAATGTGATATCAAATAAATCGAGTACCGAACAGTCTATTCTGGATAAAAAACGGACGTGGAAGGAGATCACAAGAATTTTCAATGCGAATCAACTGACAGCGGAGGAGGTAAGATTTCTATGTCGATAGATTGCAATGTATAAATAACTCTCGGGTAAAAAGGGTAATTAATTCAGCAATAAATTACTCCGTTTGTTTAATTAGTTAAAGAGGTACATATTTAATTGTGCATTTGATTCGAATGAATTATTTAAACAGAAGATTCTTAAAAACAACATAACTTTATTATTGTTTCTCAGTTTTATCGCTAATGTGTTAATCAAAGGGATTATGTAAATTGCAAGCGATCCATGTGCGGAAAGCAAATTAAAAAATTTACAAAATTCAAGTAAAAATTAATAAACTCAGTAATTACTTAACTACCATATTTTTACATTAATAGCGTACAACGGACCAACTGAAAAAGCTGTGGATGAACATGAAGCAACTGCAACGAATTTCAGATCGGACATTGGCAGCCACGGGGGAAAGCTCGTCGACGGAACTACTCGCAATGTCGCCGACCGAAAAATTATTTTCGTCGGACATGACACCGAAAGAAATAAATGGTGAACGTTTTTGTTAATCGCCACACGTAAATAGGGTTCCCAAAATTTAAATATAATACGCGACTCGTCCGCCTCCGCCACTTCTACAGTTTCCTTAGCCTACGTTGACTCTAACTTAACACTAACTTAACTTCAACTTATTATTTCCCGTTTTACATTTTTCACTGAAGCGTCTCGCAGACAGATGAAAGATGAAGATCATCGATAACGATGGAGATTATATTGCAGGTTGACCTTCAGTAAACGTAAAATAAAAACGACATTACTTATTTATTATTCTTATTCCGTCGAGTTCGGTTCTCCATTCTCTCACGCATTTTTTTCTCTCGTGCTGTACCAAGTGTATCCGCGTTCACGTTGACTCTGTTTCGCCTACCTCCCCTCTCCTTGACCTCTCCAATTCCCAGAAACCTCACAAACAGGATAGAAAGGTCGCGCTTTGCATTGACGTCTGCAGTCTAAAAGTAATTTTATCAAATTCTTAATGCAGAAACGAATACATCAATGATTAGAACGCTATCGTATAATGCAATTGAAATCTTAAATCTGATAAATTCCAGCAACCGAAGAACGTGTCATTAGCTTCGTACACGCGCCAGATCCTGCGGAAGTTACACCAGCAGACACGCAGATACTGCCAACATCACCATCGCTAGTATCACCACCAAGACTAACAGTATCACCCCCACTAGCATCATCACCAATACTAGTATCGCCATCAACGCCGGCACAGTCGCTAACACTGCCGGTACCAGCACCTAGGCGGAAGAGTTGTTACTTGGAAAGCAATACCGACAGTATGTTACAATGAATGTTCTATAATATGTCCTACCCGTATGCATGCTTTAACCAGAGGCCGGCGAATTTTTTTTGGAAAGGGTCAGATTATACAAATTCTTAATTTAGGTTCGGCGGGTCGGGTAGCAAACACGAAGATATTTTTATGCGTAATATTATTCATAGAGCAGCAAAAAACACAAGACTAAAATTTTTTATTAGGAAGCAACATTTTGACAGAACATTTATACACATTTTACTGATACTTACAAAAAAAATGAATAAAATATTTCCATTAATTAATCCACTAGTTTCCAAGGTTAGAGAATAAAAGGTTTAAATGTTTCGTTTACGCAGTAGTGGGAACTAATGGGTTAGCAAACGTATTAAACAACAGGTTAAATATTGTACTAATGCTATGAACGTAATTATTTCTTTTTGAGATGATATTTCATCATACTGCCATATTGCATTTTGATTGCCAGAACGTGAGCTGTGACGGTACATATGTGGAAAATAAGTACTTGTTGTGAACAAACTTTTCTGCACATACTATATTCGAATTACGCGATTTTTCAACTTCCGCGGAAATGCTGGAACAAATTATTCGCGTAAGTCGGCGACTTCAGCATCGCGTAATTTGATCTACTTTTCATTTTTCATGTAAAAAAACAAATGTTCGAGTACTTTTAACTTCAAAGACATAAGAGCGTATCATACGCGTCGTCGCATGCGTTTCGAAGCGTGTGTTTTTAATCGCCACGTTGTAGATTTTATATTCGGGCTAATGTGATAGTTTTAATCACTACATTGGAGGTCACAGTATCTCGAACGGTAATTTCACACCGTTTATTTTTCGACGGATCCATTTTGCAGGTGGTCGTCGAAAGTTTGCAACACATCTTATCGAGATTAGAAGGAAATAATATTTTTAACGCGACGATGTTCCGAATATTTCTAGATTGCTGTCATGGTACTTAATAATTTGTTCAGGATATTATATGAAACAACGTTCGGGACGCAATATGTTACCATGAAAACGGACGTATAGAAATTATTCTCAGCGTACCCTTTTTTGTATCCACGTATCCCGCACTGAAATATTATATTTGTTACAGGTGACCTCGAGAAACAGAGACTGATGAATCAAATTGAATTCGATACAATACTTTTCAACGAAAAGTTGGAGAGGCAAAGGGAGCTCCATGAAATGGAGAAAGAAGAACGACGAATTAAATTGGAGGAAGCGGAAATTAAATTGGAACACACGAAACGTATGTGTGAGTTAGAGTACAATAAAAGGCGAAGGGAATGAAAGACATATCAATTTTTGTAATCGAAGATGCATTCAATTAATGTTCGCCCCAATTCAAATAACTCTCTTGGTTGCGAGCGAAGATTTTTTTATCGATACCGCAATCAGATCCACAACCCGACAGTTGAAAATCAATCCAAAAGTAGCGATACGTATCCAGGGATATCGATATCCATAGGGGTGTTGGTTAATCAATTTGGCGATCTATATCAGCAATACTCCACCTTTTTTCTTCCCGGGCCACATACATGTGTTTGCTACGTCACGAAGGCCGCAACTTAGTACACTATGGTATACCGTACCAAAAAAGAGAAAAAAAAACCATCTAAATGTGTCCAAGCGGTTATTTAAAAACTAGTGTGAGTTTTGATATTGAGCTAAACTTTTACAGACTTCAGACAAATCGAGTTTATAATTACTACATGCTATTCGTAATATGTCATTAAGGTGAGAGTCAGTAAGCCGACTTCTATGTAATTTTCCTATGTAATATTTTATGCATACATAAAATTTTGGACCACACACAAAACCTTGGCGGGCCGCATACAAAATTTTGGCGAACCGCAGATTGAGTATGGCTCATCTATATACATATATAATGATTTTCGAAAACGAAGAGGCAACGGAAGGATATGTTCCCATTGCGATATATTTGGTGTTTGACAAATGGAATTGAATGTTATCGCGAAACAGAATCCAACCGTCGCGTCGCATCAAATTTGCCATTGATTCCGTACGGAACGGAATATTGCCGCAAATTCAACAAGGTCTGTCAGTGAACGATCACAGAGAACCGCCAAATCTACCGGAAAAATAGTAACTTGTGTAAACGGAAATTTTTCCAATTTGTCGATTAGTTTAAACTACTCGGGTACACGTTCATTAAACAGACTATCTTTTTCCATTCCTTAAAGCTATCGATTAATTCATTTAAACTGCTTTATTTAATGGTTTCATATCTCTTGACCAGAATGTTGATCACGTGAGTGTAAAACTATCGATAGCGTTTGTATTGAGCGCCCGATCGTTTCGATTTTCTTCGGCAGCCGAACTCGCACGAAGCGTCTCAAGTCTATCGCTCAACCGGCCGCGGTGCCACAGCCTATCCTTAGCCTTTGCGTTTTCTCGTGTGTCAAACTTTTCCGAAGCACGATCGTTGAACTAACTCTTAGCAATATGGGTCATCGTCAGATGAAAAGTTTAGCCGTGAATATGAATCCCATTCGTTAGTGCCGTAACCACAGGAAGGACTTTCACGACTTCCCCCCCCCCAACCCCTCTTACCCCACCTGCAACTCGGTGACCACCTGACCCTCAGACCTTCCCGCCTCTAACGAGGATACGTCGGATACACAAATATTTTTTTATTGTCACGAGGGGTCTGTCCATACATAATATACTAATATAATAATTTAACTCCAAATCTGTCTGCTCGTCTGTACGATACCCTTTAATTGAGAAATATCAATTCCGATTTTAACGAATCTTAATTATCAGAGACTTATTAATTGTATGAAAAAATGTTCCTTTGTCGTTTCAACTCAGCGAGACAAAATACAGAGCGGTAGGATCGAGAAGAATAGGCGTCGAAGCTCCAATTGAATGTGCGTTAGTCTCTGAAGTGGGTAAATGTAAAATACAAATGACATTACTTATAGCTATCCCTGATATCACAATCAGTATTCATTTCGCGTCAAGTGGACCACTTTTTACAGACATGGTCGAGAACTTTGATGAATTTTTCTGACCACGTAGTGTTTGCAGAGAACAATTTGAGTAAAAAAAAACCTTCCGCCGTTTTTGGGGACGCAATACGTCCTTACTTTTGTTAGAATGGAGAGAGGGGGAGGGGGGGGGGCTAAATTCAAAATCTATCGAGGGTACCATAAAGTGCAGATCTCAACCTTTAAAGCGAAAAACAAATTTTTCAGATATAACAATTGTTCGCGGAGTTATGCTTATTTGAAGTTGGGCAAATGTATGGCGTACATTTTCATTGCGTTAATTTTGTTCGCCAGTTATAACGCTCCTTTGCGCGGAAACCAAATGTCCCGCCAAAAAATGATAAGAACATGAATTGTAGGTAATTTTCTCTTCTTTATTTTGATACGGAACCACCTTTACGTAAAAAGCTTAATCTTCATGTAATAAGCCAAAAAACAAAATTTTGATTGTTTTTTAATGATTTCTCATATTTGCTGTGAAAAATTTTGTTGGCCAGCTTCAGATTCGTATTCAGCACCTCAAAAACATAACGTAAGCCACTAAAAACAATTACACCAGAAATTTCCACTTCAAACTACCATTTAACTGGACTACCAAGGCTGCCTCTACTGCGCACGCTGGTGAATAAAAAATGATATCTCAAAAGCTAGGACAGATGCCATTGTGATTCTCGGTTCATTCTTTAGAGGAGGCTTCACAATTGTAGTAAAAAAATAATTAAAAAATTAGCGACCCCCCTTTGGCAGATACAGCAATTCCTATTTTTTAAACAAACTTTTTTAACGTTTATAAAAATTATCCAACAATCATGAATTTTTTTATTAAAAGTTTGATCTTTTATGAATGCAACCGTATTTTCCGAAATGCAATATTCTTAATAGTTCAGGAGATATGAATTTTAAAAAATAACCTTACTTGAAAGTTTGAGAAGCTGTAAGTCAAAAAGTTTTCAAAAACTCGAAGTTTTTTTTTACCCAAATTTTTTTCTCCGCGAACACTACATGGTCAGAAAAATTCGTCAAAGTTCTCGACCATATCTGTAAAAAGTGGTTCACTTTACGCGGAATGACCCGTATAGAAGGTGTTCGGTAGGGCATAATTAAATGTCTTAGTACCGAAATTTCGTTTGGGTTAAATTTACTAAATTGTTAACACAAAGACTACAATTACTTCTAAACACCTATATTCGTTCACTTGGTATGTTTAATGGTTGTTAACGAATGATAATAAGTTGATTGGGGTTCTCGGCCTTTGCATGTAGTGTTTATGTAGACCAGGACACGGCCTCTATGTATAAGATATTTACGTAAGGAAGGGCTCGGCCTCTATAGTACGAACGATTCGACGTTAACGCACTATTACGTGCAAGTAAAGCAATGTTACTTACTATCCTCTTTCGGCGAGTTATGGCCTCGGAGCTCAGGAATGTGACTGACTTCCCCGGTTCTCTGCCGGGAATCCATTTTGGGTTTCTCTTTGTCCCCACCCAGTTACATAGTTCATCGTGTACTTGGGAAATACCCGAATGGATTAATGGGTTTGTATATCATAATGATATCGGTCAAAACTGTATGACAGTCTCCATAACAGAAGGCATGCATTTTGTGAAAACATTTGCAATACAATGATAAACTTAAAGGCGTTTAATGCAAGAGCGAATAAATCAATTATTATAACAATATCGTTTTAGGCATTCTAAGTTATAAACCTATTAAATTTCAGTTAGTTTCCTGCACGCAACAGATTGTGCGAAAACCGCATCAGCGCTGACGCGGATACTAGTAACAACGCCAACACCAAAAACATTATCAACCTTGCCAACGGCAGGGCTCAGGCAGAAAAGGGGGTACTCTGAAAGCAATGACGACGGTACTTTACAATAAATATTGCTAACCCTGCCCGTTTCCGCGTTAACAAAGTAATTGATCCACGTCTAGTACGAAATTGTGTCCAACAGTGTTGGGATCTTAAATTTGTCTGACCTTCGGATACTTTTTCTTGCGCTGATTTGCAAGATATAATTGTTCTCCAAAGTTGAATGAATTTTACAATACCGCTCTTCGACGAAGCTATTTTTGACGCGTGTTCGTTGAACAAAGTGGCAGCTGTTCCTGCTTTGTCCGGGTCAAATTTAATTTCATGGTAACGTTTGATCGAGTTATTCTTTGCAACAATGTATGAGGAGCAATTTGTTGACGTCGGAACGGGCGGATAGATCATTATCAAAGTACTGTAGGGAGCTGAAAGGGCGGCACCCGGGAGGACAGGGGTAGGAAACGAACTCCGCCTATCCCCACTACCCACGTTCTTTTGACATAGTAGTAGGATTACTATTAGCGCGAGGGATGCATAAATCCTACTACAGGTATGAATCGACTTCTAGGTGAATGCTTGGAAAAGCTACCTGACTTGGTTAGTGCGCGTGACAGTTCGGGCAGTGGCGAAAATGCGTGTGTCCCGCCGGTATGATTGTGTTAGAATAGGTTGGGTCCACGCGCTATGACCAATCAGGCCCGTTTTCCATTCCGGTGTCTTCTTTCCAGCTCCCTACAGTAGAGTTCTGAATACTCAGAGAAACGACAACTCTACCCCATCCAGACCTCTAACCCCCACCATGGTTCCTATAGAGCCCACAGCTGATCCCTTGTGCAGACGCTTTGTACACGTGTAGAGTCCTGAATACAGGGCTCTACACACACGCGCGTGCACATGGAGTCACCTGTGCGCCCTATATCTTCAGTTTTGATTGTTGCCGCAGTCAGCCAATCAGCAAGCGCGCCTTCAGTGTCGCTTCACTGATTATTCAAGACTCTACCCTGCAGTATGTGAGTAAGTACTTGTTTCATATCCATGTATACCGTACTGAAATATTGTTTGTCACAGGAGACTCCAAGAAGCAGAGGATATTAAATCAAATTGAATTTGACACAATTGTTTTTACCAAAAGATTGCAGAGGAAAAAGGAGCTCTATAAGATGGAGAAGGAACAGCGGGAGATTAAATTGGGGAAGGCGAGAATTAAATTAGAACACACGAAACGAATATGCGAATTAGAGTACAATAAAAAGCAAAAAGAGTGAAAGTCATATTAATTTCTTTTGTGAGGGACGCATTGGATGAATATTCGACTTCAACCCCTCCCTTGGTTCCCAGTTGAGTTCTTGTTAGCCACGTCCAAACCGGTGGAAAGGATCGATACGATATTTAATTTTGAGAATCGATTTGTCTTAACGCGTTAACGTCCGGTGTCGCCGACGTTGTACCGTCGTAAAACCGATCTTCGATTGCCGATGGCAGCGCGTTGGTGTCTCACGAGTTGACGGACAACTATCGAAGTCGTCGCATCGTTTCACCTTCCATTTCAATTTCCAATTTCCTTGATTCTAATTTTGTTACGAATGACTGAAAAAGTGGAGACGATGGACGATGTCATTTGCGTGTCATAATCGGTGAGTTCAAGATAAATCGAAAAGTATCTGTATTTTGTTGCTGGATCATGTGCAACCTCCGCATCATACACTTCTTCCCTGTGTACCCCAAAGTTTGTTCCTACAATGTTTTAACACCTTTTATAAATTTTAACAATCTCCATTCGTTCAGAAATTTTAGAATTAAATCAACAAATTCAATTAATCGTTGACGATTATACCCAATTTTTTTTTATTGAATTAGTTTTATCGTAAGACCGCGTTAATTTAGAATCTTTTGTTTTACGCGTTCAGAAGTGCAATAGCTGGGCTCCACGCAAAAGCGAAGGAAGAATAAACGAGACACGCGCAGAAATGAAAGTAAAACGCTTGAAAATATATTTTAGAGCTCTTTGGGTTTTAATGTGAAATTCGATTGTGACGAAAAGAAGTTTACAAGATTTATTCTGATGCTTGAGATATAAGTACAATTATACGATAATATAATTTATTGGCATACCGCTCGAAAATAATTTCTACATATGAATTATCTATACGATGGGACACTGTCGCAAACTGCGTAGAATTATTGACGTTTCATGATTTCGGGATTAGTCGTTTACAATTGAATACATTAGCTTCCATAATACTGTGACGGACAACGTAATCTTTGCTAGACTTTATAAAGTAGACTTAGTAATCACAAATTTCTTACATCGATTATTCATAGATCACAACGTACAAATATAAACAAAACGTAACGTAAAAGAGGGAATATTTTTGTCGGATATCGATATTTACGATATACTCCAGTTTCATTCAAATCGATTCACGATTCTCGAGAATTAACGTTTTGACTATAATTCGTATTAATTTACAGATGATACGACAAATTGATATCAATGTACATCGTTCGAAATCAATGAGCATCGTTTAAATAAATGAAACGAAACCATTATCTACGATTACTTTGCTGTATTAAACAATTTTTAACATCTAAATGAAGCTCAATTCGTTGCGTGAAATTCTTTCGTATCAGCGCGTACGAGCACTCGTTTTCGAAACAAACAGGATGAACTTTACACCAATGAACGAACAGATGATATAATTTTACAATTAATTACGTCGCATATATAATAGTCTATATTTAAATTCAATCGACGGAACGTTTCATTATTTTACTAAACGGATTAAGCGATAATTACATCGTAATTAGTAACTACATTAAACGCTCATTACCCGACACACTTCAATTAGCATTATTATTCATAAAAGCTTCGTCGCCAACAATTCCGCTGATACTTCCTCCAATAATACAACAATCTTATATAAAAGCATAATGGTCGAAGAACGAACATCAGCATGAAGACTAATTTTCAAAATATCAGTAAAAATCCTTATATAAAAGCATAATGATTTATAATTATGTGAAAGCATGAAGATAATTTTCAAAACACCGTAGACAATCCTCGCCCGTTCGTTCATCGGTCGGTTCACTCAACGAATCGAATTCGAAAGAAACTGTCGTACGAACAACCGTTGTTTCTTCGAAACCCCTCGATCGTCGTTTACATCGTATACCTCGTTCGCAATGAAACACAGCGACGTTGAAGTGGAACTACTTTTCGTAAAGGGAGTTACGTTGTCTCGGTTGATCCGATATTAACGCGAAATCGAGGAAAGATCGTTCGCGTCGCTCCAGGATTCCCCATCGTAGACGTTTTTATTGCATCGAGTCCTCCTCGTCCTCGGACGCCCTCTTTCCCAGACCGAAGTGATACCGTTGACTGAAAACGTCGTTCGGTCTTTTGCCAGTTCCGATTGATTCCCCGGATGCCAAATTCCATGCGCGTTTTCCCAGTCCGAAGCTGTAGCGTTGCCTGCTGCGTTTGCCCTCGAGAAAATCATCGTCGACGTTTTCCTCGCGGGAATGCAATTCCGGGGCGTCGACAGGTAGGTAGTCAAGGCTCATTCTGATTGGATTGTAGTATTCTTGATTCTCATTTCGTTTTCCCAAGCCGAAACTGTATTGCCTCGTTCGTTTTCCCAGGCCGAACGAATACTGACGTCCTCTCTGAATATAATAAAAATCATCACTGTGCGAAGGTGTGGTCGGAAAATGTGGGATGGGAAAAATAGATGGCAAAGTTATCCGGTGGAAAATACAGACGGGGAAAATTATCACGGTGAAAATAGACTGGAAAAAAATATAATCGAATAGAGTAGATTATCTTTTTTATCTATTCTATATTTTTCTATATTTTTCTATGAAAAGAGATTAAAGAGAGAACGTCGCTAAAGATCTTCTTTAACATAAACCTATTTGTTATTGTTCATGACAGTGAATTGGTTTAATCCGTGGCGGTAACAATGCTTTAAGATTAGTTTCTCCCGCTATTGTCGACACATTAAAAAATAAGAATAATAATAATATACATAAACAGTTATTATAAACTAGGGATGTTTTGTAGTCGAAAACATAAATTATTAAATTTCAAGGAAATTATGAATCTAAATATTTCAATTAACGAGTTGAGTCATGAATGTCCCGTTTAGTGTGAACACTTGTCATTACCAATGAGAGTAAATTGTTTTAATTCGTGGCTATAACAATGCTGTAAGATTACCTTGTCGTCGCTATTGTCGACCCATCGTTTCCCAAGGCCAAAATTGTACACGGGTAACCTCTTGTATTCGGAAACGTACGTGTACGCTCTTTTCTCGGGTGCCTGCTCGAATTCCATGTCACTCAGCATCGGGCTCAGATGCTGATCGTGTAAGGAAGACGATGGTGGTTCTTCCATTGCCACGACCATCTGTCCATAAACTCCTAGCACGTAAAACAAGATGATCCTCGATGCCATTAGAGTCATTCTGATCTTCATCTCCGTCGGAATGGTCGTCCCACGATTTCTGATACTAGAAATAATGAATAGATCCATTTATACAAAATTTACTTTCAATACCGAACTCTTTGGAAAATACAAAGTGGATTTGTGGCGAGACTTTACTTACTGGAAATTGACACGAGCAATGATTATAATGGATAAATAATGTCAGTATATTTATATAGTAAAAACAATTTTGACTTATAATCCCTCCGTGCATATTACGCCAGACATGACGCAATGAAATTGCATCAATTGAGTACGAGAATTAAAAAATAAATTTATTTCCTTTGTGCATAGTTATCCAAATTCGGCAGAAAATAAAATTTGATGGTGATGACCATCGGCACAATTTTTAAAGATTTCTAAATGGATGAATAAAATATTTCCGATAAAATAAGTCTTGGGATTATTATTATATTAATTTCAAGGACAGGCGTATGTCCATTAAATACGCAACATAATCAGATATATTTGTTTAACCACAAACGTTTGCTATTATATTTGAAGGGATATTTCAGTTATCAAAGAGTACACTCTATTTCAACAAGCCAGAAATCTCACGTGAATCACATTATACAGTCAATTTGGTTCTCCACTTCGAATTGAGTTTGAAAGTTCATACGTCGCGGGAAAATTATAAGCAGAAACTGTGTTATCTTTCATGGGAAATTGTGTTTCGTAATTCTAATCTTACCGGGATACCCGTTGAAATTGAGTTGCGGATTTTGAAAATGGCTTTAGCGCCATTCGCAATGAGGTAAATGAATGTAATTCTGTAATTGAAAGAAAATAACTGCTTCAGGAGTTCTCCGAACCTGACAAGTTTCCCAACGATCTTACGTAGCAAAGTGGAAATTTACGTCCATCCATGATCGCGTTTCCAATTAAATAGATATAATCGGAATTAACCAAGTTTTTTTCAATTAATTTGACGCAATCGTCAGGAATGAATTATTACCTTTTCATTATAGTCACCGATGATAAAAGTACTGATAGAAAATTGGCAAAAATCACCATAAGGTAAACGAGTATTGCCGGACTTTCAGGCAATGCAGGAATTCAAAATTTAATTAACAGATTTAAATCCATTCCTTTTGCTTATGATGAAAAATCGTGCATCCCAACGTTGACGGGCAAACGTGAATTATGCACAGAGTAACGCGTATCGCTCGTTTGGCTAAAACCGCGCGCCACTTTTAATTAAAATCCTGCGTTAATTCCATTGTTGCTGCTATCGACAATTGTGTTTCCGTCCAACGCGAACTTTTAATTCCATCTCATAAATTACAACCAAATAATCGAATAATACCAAGTCTCGTGGGTGTGAATTGTAATAACTAATATTACGCATTTACGCATAGGTAGAAGCTGGTGAAGTATAACATGATTAAATATATTGTAATATACCGCAGCATTATTTTAAGTTATGTTGAAAATATAGACGCAGGTGCATATGTAGGGTATAGATCTGAGAACTTCAAATCTAACAATAAGTATATGGAAAACAATGCATCACATGAGTTGTATTTCCAGGGGGAAATACAACTATCTTTTTTATTTTTCATTTGTTTGTCACGTTACTGTTGGAAACGCCTTGTAATTTCTGGATTATTGTATAAAATCCCACTAGTCCTTGTAATGTTTCCTAGCGTTGCAATTTTTGTGTATGAAGGTAAAATTGTATAACACATGGTTAAAAAATATCGCAAACGGAGACAAAAAAATTACGGCTACCAACGTTATCCGAAGTTCGTGACGCAGTTTCGATTCGCTATTGTAATTTGAATATACAGACGATTACGTTAATCTGACATTCGATAGGTGTCCGGGGTTGGATTTCGAGTATCCGTCACCGCTTCCGATTAAGTCTCGACCAATCGATGATCTCTAAAACCAAAATCCTGTGGGGATAGAACGTTCAATATTTGATGCCGAAATCCATCGAATACGGAGCTTCTTCCGTCCCACTCGGTTCTGTGGATTTGGGAGCAGCTTAGCTAGATCCAAGGATCAAAGTCTGTACCACGTCAGTGCGCATATAAAGAAAATTTATCGTTTGAAAAATATTCCATAAATTTAGGATAATATTGCAAAACTACTTTTTGATAAATAAATCCCGATATAAATTCATTTAACGTGACACACATTTAAAAAATTTTTTTTTATGGGCTTTCCTTTATCAAATCAATGTGTAGGCTACTTAATTGCGAGCAAAAGGAAAATGTATAATTATAAGATTTTTCAAATGGTACTATTCTAAAATTATTCTGATAAATAATTCTGAGTATAAATTCAATTTATCGAAAATTTTCTCAAAGGTTTTCGGAAAGTTATGTAGATATAAAACTTATGTTTGTATTCTCCGGATGGCATAAGGGAGAGAAAATAATTTAAAGTCGTTTTTCATCTGGAGGTACATCTTCCTTTATTATCAATCGTCTAATTTTAATTTCTGCGTCCGCTGGTTTTTCAGGCATTCGAATAATTGCCTCAATCTCAATTGCCGCGTAGAGGGGGGAAAAACCTCACTCGCAAAATTTTTTACTCACGTTCTAATTTCCGCGTTCCCCTTGGAGATTGGACCGACGTCGATTTAAAATGGCAATTTCACGAGAGAAAAAAAACTGGTACAGCGAAGTTATAATAAACGTTTCTGCGCCTCGTCTTGTTCAGCTCGAGTAATTCGTGATTGCGAGTGCGGTTTAACGGGTTTAACGAAAAGTTCAGTTTTTCCATTTCACCGATAAGTACGGAAAAAACCAAATGAAACTCCTGCATTGGAATTTAATGATCTTTTCTGAAATGCATACACGATATATACAGTGTGATCTGCACAAAATATGAAATAGGTTTTAACGACTGATTTGTTTGAACAAAATAACTCAGCATTACAACCTCTTATTTTATTTTAATTCAAAATTTCGCCCTTGCAAATCTCCCATTCCTCACTATTGGATCTACGAATGTCGACAAATGTTGGTTTTAGACAAAAATATCCTTTATCCCTGTTATTGTAATTATCGAAAGCTTTTCGATCGTTTTGAATGCAGGATTAAAAATCCTACTAGTTTTTTTTAAACCAACAGTGGAAAATGGGAATCTAATTACCAGGATAAATAAAGAAGAAAGTACTTGCTTGCAACAGGTGTTTTTCTGGCTTAGGTGTCCCTTTGCAGACTTACTGGTCGGTATAATACTAATTTTAATTATATCCGATGATCCAAGCTAGTTTTTATCACAAACACCACTTTAAGCTGTACCAATTATGTCCGTGTTATAACAATATCAATAGTTTATATTTCATACGTTTCTTGTGGTCTGTTTTATGAGGATGTTTACTCGTCTTGATTACCTGTATTAAATATAACACATCCGATCGTTTATTGAATTTATGAGTATAGCAATTCGTAATTTATAGATTACGAATTAAATGTACCTAATTATTTATTAAACTGGATTTGTATTTCATTTTGATTTTAATGGCGATTCTATTCCGTTATTTACACTCAATCTTGCAGGCCAATCCGAAAACTTTTGTATTTTCGTTTATCGACGCCTTTAAATTTTATTTTTCACTTGCGAAAATTCCCATGAAACGTTTACACGTGTTTCGTTTCTCGTTTGAAAGATCTACCGGAGACTAACGAGCGACACTTCATCGTTTTATAACGGAATATTTATTCCCACCAACGACTGCGCTTTTCCAAAAAATGTAATGCAACTATTTTAATTGCAACTTCTGAACCTCGCAGTGACATTCACCTCGCGTTTCGAAAGTTTTGCGAGTAATATAAAGTTAATGAACTTTAAAATATGTTTGCAGGTAACGGACAAAGATGATTTTTTCTTTTATCGTGCTGTTATACTTAATATTTTTCCCACAAACGCGTTTCTTTCAAGATATTTTTCTACGATATTTTCAAACGAACATCCTTGTACGAAAATCTTCTTTTAATCGATTTCCCCAATTTCATTGAAGAAACTCGTCGACACGGCACCACCGTCTAAATTTAAGGTTAATGAACCGGGAGGGTTCGTGCGATGTTTAAAAAAGGAACGAGGAGAAAAGTTTGAATGCTTTCGACAATCTCGGATACGATCTGCCACGTTTTATTGAATTTGTTGCGGACATCAATCATGTCACGTTTTAAAAGGACTATGACACGCATCTTTTTTTTCTAATTAGTGCAAATATTGTATAACACGACGCGTTGTATGCGAGAGCATATAAAGTCCGGGAAATAACGCAAAATACATATTAAATTTGACCAAAATGTACAGTGTGGTATTTTAAAAAAGATTTGTCAATTTGTGAAATAAACAAAACGGTTGGTTTATTCGTTTAAGACGACAGAGATTTGGTAATAGCATTTCGTACGTTCTCGTCGAAGATTTTAATCACAGTTTTCCATTGAGCAGTGTGATGGCTTGTGTTATTACTTTATTTCCTTGTATTTTTCACAGTTCGTAGAATTTGCGACAAAGGAAATTATGAGTTTCCCACGCAAGCAGCGGCTGTTTTATTCGTCAACCTTCTTACGCACAATAATCTCCTCTGAAAAAAATCCCCGTTGATAAGAACTTTTAATCCTCGCAAACTTCCACGGAAATTAAGTCTTCGCGTGCACTTCTTATAAAATGTCTCGTTACTGTACAAGAATCTAATCTCGAAAGTTTTAATCTTCTAAGAATATAAGCCATGACACTGTTTAATGGAGAGATACTTGAAAATTGGGATTAAAATCTTCGTCGATAACATGCGAAAGGAGAAAATTGATAGAGATCTACCGAAACTTAACTAACATTTTTAGAAACTAGGTTATATTGTTAATTAAAATAAAAGGAAAATCCTACTTTTTTTTGTTTCTGCTTTTCTGAAAAAGTTCAACTCCGTTTTATTTGAATTAAAAATACAAATTTCAGTGGATGTAAATAAGAAAAAATTAGAATCAAAGATTTTGAAGAATAATAAAATCAACTAATTTGTTCATTTCAACGAGAGACGTGGGCGATACTATAAAAATATTATTGGCGAATTATAACGACCTTAATTAGGTCAAGCGTTCCGAGTATTTATTTTCAAAGTTTAATCAGGATTTAAACTTGGGCAAGTAATGTGTAATGTACTTTGAGTTTGTTATAAACGTACAAGTGATTAGTTGGAAATTATTCCTCGATATATATAATGCTTTATGGAGTCTCTTCGTATCAATTATTCACTTTAATTAACCAATAATATTCTTGAAATAATGTTCATAAAAGGAAAACTACGAGTGAGATCTGTTACAATCATAATTACGGTAAAGCGCGGATTATTTAGACTAATTCGGAGAAATTTTCTTTCTGATATTCGACCATTGGGAAAGTAATACGAGTTTCTACTTTTTACCAGTCATTCCAATGCATTTCCTTCGTTATATTGAAAACGGTAGAATCTTTAGAATGACACGTTTTTTGGTTAAACTCCAAACACTTTCACAATTTTTTAGCTCTTTTAGTCTTCGAATTTTCGCTATATCCGTAAGTCAGAAAATTCTTTCCTAAAGGATGTCCGATACCCATAGTGTAAATTACTTTTATGCAACATATTGTATTAAAAAACCTCGCGGAATTTGTTTCCATTGCGTAATGGTTTGCACCCGGAGCCATCCTAAATTGACTTCAAATGTTCCCTCACAGAAGACATCCGGGTACAATGGTTCGTATAATCTTCACTTTGCAAACCTACGAAGTGTAAAACGTGAACGTCACGAATTTAAGGTTTATTAGATATACGTATCGCTGAATATGTATGCAAATGTCGAAAAACTGAGCTCGAAAGGTGTTAGGAGCAAATGAAAATTTATTATGCATGCGAAAAGAGATGGTCCAATCAAACGCGAATTTGCGTGCAATATCCAACTGAAATGCTGATACGAAATTTTGACTACTCCGGTATTTACTTTCGGCTGTATTTCGCGATATATGGCCCTCTCTTTCCTTCAAACGCTCCGTCGTACTCGCACGATCGGGGTACACGGAGAGGGCCGGGCGCACTGTGTACGAAAACCCACTGACACACCTGCGTCAACTGCTTGTACGTGAGACTGCCACGGGTGCGGGAGTAACGCACCAAAAGAAAGAAATTTGTTGACAAGCGCCTGTATTTTAGGATAAATAGTAATAATGCAGCGACTAAAATTTACGAACGCATTGACAATGCCAAATGCGTTTGAAGAGATTTCTTTTCAGGAAATGTTATCGAATTTATGATCGATTCTGCGGGATCGGTTCCTTTAATTTTATTTATATTATCGGTCTTGTTGAATGGCAAAGAATCGACAAATGAAGGGCTCGGCCGAACAACGAGACAAGCATCATTGCTCGCATTTTACAGGAGAGGTGTTTAAAGTTTATGGCCCGTTTTCTGTAGATTTCAGTTCGACTTCGTACGTAGCTCGTTGTCCCAGATGATAGGACTGACATGCGTCACGTTGTTCCACGAATAAAAACTAAATTTAGTTTACCCAAATCGAGCACCAGCCCATTTTGAAATGAAATTTGAATCCAATAGTAATGAAATATATTAAATTGTGCCCGTGTCTATATGTTTCCGTGAAAAAAGCATTTTTCGGAAATTGGCGCTTCTCTCGTAGTTCGGCGTAGTCCTTCAAATTTCAAATGTCGCAAGATTATGAATACGGAACATGAATACAATGTGCGATCTATCGTATTTACTATTAGTTTTGAAAAGGACAATTGTAATTGAAAATAAATTGAGAAGGACAGACAACATTCGGCCCCTTCCATCGTTTGCTATGACAATTAAAACGTCAAAACGCTTAACGACCCGAGTAAAATCGAAATATAAATGACAGGGAAGAAATAGAAACAGAGTCTTACGAAATTGCTTTTCTAATCAACTATTACCAATGGGCACGCAGTTTAATAGTTTCCGCGGAGCAAAAGCCGCAAACGTTGACCGTTTGATCCTTTGATTCTCCACAATTATATTTTAGAATTAATTTCCACGCTAGTCGGATGATGAAAGGGACCGAGGGAATACTTGAAGTTGTCCCGTTTCCGCCATTAAAAGTGAAGAAAAACGTGTTTGACCTTTCGCGTATGCGAGTGGTAACGCGCAATGGAATCAGCGACAAACCGAAAGAACGATTATTTCAATCGTTGTTGCATTTCGAGCGCATCGCCGAGGTAAAATGCTCCATCGCGCTCGAACAAAGCGAAACCCCTAGGAGAGAGGGAAATTGAACACGGTAAATGTAAAAATGATGCGCGTTCTCTGGCGTGTTTTAATTTGCCAGCGATGCCAACAAATAAACTTGATTTTTCGCACGAACAAAATTGCAATGCCTACCAATACGTAAATTTACCTGTTGCACGTTGATATTCATGGAATTCGAATGACGCGGATGGACGAAGAAGTTTGTTGAACAAGGTTGCCAATGAATACATATTGCCGATGTTTAGTATACAGGGTGACGCGTTTGAAGTTCTAAACGCGATTATCTCCCGACCTATTCATTATTTAGAAACGTTTATTATTATAATTATTATTTATGACTGTTATTGAACACATTTATTTTTATTTCCATAAGTACTACTATTATTATTAGTATTAAACGGTTTCAATAACTTTGTCGTTATTGATTTGTCGAAAATTTCATCATCTGAATACAATGAAATTTTGTGCAATGCGTATTTGAGACGATATTACAGTATTTCACAAAATTTGAATTGCTCAATCACGAATTTTGAAAATCCCGAATACTTACATTGTAAGAACGTATGCAAAGAGAAATTGTAGAGCAACGTGAATAATCTCAAAATAAATATAACAATAAAGTACAATGCAATTCGTAATTGCAATTGAAGTACAAAGATATATATACGATATATATATATATATGCATAAAACAATTTTAAGTTACACGGTTTTATTTTTATTAATAAACAATAAATCTACAGATCGGATAACCAACCCTCGTTGCGAGAAATTTAATCCGTCGCGGGCAATTTTCCGCAGTCTGTCCGATATTTGAGTTTTCCTTCGTCATTCGCAGCACCGACACTTATAATTCCGACTTTTTCATTTCTATTCGCGAGCTTTTCCGAGATCGAGACGAAAGGAAGACCCGGGAGGCGATCATCGTATAATGGACCTACGAAATTTCCTATTCTTTTCCGAGAGGCCAGCGGACTCTCCCGGCCTTTACGGCTCCCAGGCCGCTCATGATTTATTTATCATCGTTATTCTCGCACGAATCCACACCGGAAGTCTTCGAGCTCCACCCGATAACTCGACGGTACGATATATTTTATAATTCTTGAGTATCGATCCGATTCGGACCCTCCTCCGCGGCTTTCATGCTCGTATACGTCTGCACACGTCGGCAATAATCTACTTGGCTACGCGTGACACCGACAGGATATCATAAATATCTGTTACGGAATTTCTGCTGTTTATTGAGAGCGATCGGGAAACGTATCGAGGATTCGGCGAGAGCTCGAATCATTGTTGATGCGATATAGGAAGGATTTGAAAACAATCGTTTGGGCCAGCGATGTACAATTATTTTATACTCACGGACCGCTGCATATAGGAGATTTATTTCTCGGACAGTTAAGGCAGATGAAGTTGTGCTGAATTACAATTGAAGTACTTCACGAATAATAATTACGATGTAATTCGTAATTCATATCTATTCGATGAATTAAAATGCAATTTGTAATTGCAATTGTAGTACGATGTAAATCGGAGTAAATTCGATTGAAGTATAATTATAAAATAAAATGCAATTGGTAATTGTAATTGAAGTACAACTGCGAAGTTTTTTCGTATGTACTTATGTAATTATTTTGGCTTGCTGTACCACATTTAAATCAATGTGGTCTATTGAATTGGCCATCGAGTATGATTTTATTAGGTGTCAACGATAATTTTGCATCCATTCATATAATTTATGTGTACCGTGTTAATATTGTTTAAATATTCACTTTTGGCTAAAGAGTTTTGCACGACAGTGTACATTCTTGCGGAAGACAAATGGAGGCGTGGTACCGAAGCAAATTTCTTTCGCTATTACAGGAGTGATAAATATATTTTGCATATTTCTGTTTCGTTCGCAGTACACTCTGACTCTCATGAAAAACACACATTTGCATAAAATCCGATGAGTAATTATCTTAAAGTATTTAATGCTTAAAGGGAGGTAAGAGTTTTCCGAGGTCAAACTTGAGGTAAAATTTACGGAGTATTTTTAGAAGATAAATTAAGCATATAAAGTTCCGTACGTAGGTATTGTTTATTATCATCCTAAAGTGTAGATTAACATTTTGTAATCATGTATATATTGTTATAATTAATTTAAGTGCTAATTCTTGAAAATAAACACGGGTTTTTTAATATTTGTCTATGGAATGCTTTACTTCGTAGATTGTACACAACAAATACAACGAAAGAGTTTTAATACAGTTGAGTTTGAAGAAAGTATAATTATCGAATTCTTCCTCTAGGAAAAATCATTTTTACGAACTCAAATTTAGTCACAATGAAATACCTAGCGCAAATTTGAAATCACAAATCAAAATGCCGTCCTGGGGAAAACGTGTTAAAAGTTTCACTTGCACATTTAAAAAAAAACCATCGAAATATTCAAATGAAACCGAGAAAAATCTTCGAACCTTTTATTTATTTATTTTAAACTTTGTACACCATACGACAAAGGTGGTTAAGTTCGCGAGTTGATTTTCCAGAAGCGACGAATCCGATGAAACTGTTGCCCCGCGTGATCAAAACTAGTCGATTGCTTTTACTCTTTAAAATACGGGGAAGAACAAACGCAAACATCGTTAGAATTGAAGAATCTAAAATCGCGGGATCGTTTTTCCGGATTATCCTCAAAGGAGTGAAAAGGGAAATCGTGTTGAGGGATAATTCATCGCCGTTTCCCTTCGTCCTCTCTGTTCCTCCCTCCGTCAATGACTTAAAGCGAACGACGCCGTTTCTCACTGACGTTGTATATCAAGCGAAACGAGAAGCTGATGTGCAAAATTTGTGGCTGGAATTGCGTCGCTTAACTTTTCGTCGGGATGGAGAAATAGAGGTTCTATGATGCAGAGAAATCGAGACGTTCGGGTGGAGAGAAAAACGAATGAGAAATTGAGTCATTGTGACGCGGCGTGAGACACGGAGAGCGCGAGAGAAATACAGAGTGAGGCAAAAGGTGTTGGTTGAAACGACCCGGAAAATGGGAACGAGAAGAAAAATCGTACCTCGCGCAATTTTTTTTAGATATCTCGATGCAAGAGGGTGCATTTAGAAACTGAGATTTCATCGAGCTATAAAAAAAATTAATATTTACGTTATAGCTGAAGCAAAATGGATACGAAATGGGTATAAGTGAAACAGTGGAAATATCGCTTGATTTGCAGAATCATGCCTCGGGTATCAGTTGGTGTTCACTATTATTTTTTGACTCTGGATAGCGTCAGCTACAAAACTCCCTTCATTAATTAAAACATCGTAAAAATGGTAAAATTCACGATGTTTGCAGACAGACGTGGACACGTGTGTTTTATTTGACATTTTACATAAAATAAAAACAATTCGTTTAATTAAGAGATTTCTAAAATACACTTTAAACACATTTTACATATTCTCGTAACCCGAGGTACTCTGCTTTACATTGAAAGGGAGTAGCTTCGCAAAACCGGCATTTTCCAACTTCCCACCATTCTTTTTGCTCTACCGTATAGAAACCGGAGAGATTGAGAAAACGAAGAAGGGTATAGGGTAACGTAAAGTGCGCGCAAAGGGATGAAACGGAAGTCGAGACAAATGCCCCGCAACGATCAACGGAAGCTCAAACCTTTCCTGGTGTCCGCAGGATGTCCACCTTTTCGAGTACTATTAGGACCGAACTATAGTATCGCAGAGTCATTCTTCCATGACGTTCCTCCACATCCGGAAATGGGATTAACGCAACCCCCGCATCGTGCTCGATTTTACCCCCACGTGCAAAGTACAATCCGCTAATTGAATTTTAAGGCGGCCTCTCATTTTCTTATCGATCGATCAATTCAATCAATTATCGTTGGGTGTCTTATTTACTCTCCCGGTCCAAGGTTTACTCAGTTTTATACCCACTCACTATCTTTATTGTTCAAACGGTAAAGAAGTTTAAGGATCGCCATTTAAACCGTTTATGCGTGATTTTCATTCTTTCTTTCACTGGGAATAATTTTGATTTTAATGAACTAAACACACACGTTCCAAGTTTTTTCTGTTTGTTTTTTTCGTGGAAAGCTTGTACGTATAATAAAAATCGAGAAATATAATGTTACGTTTAGACGGTCCTCATATAGCGCAATCTATTTTGCACGAAATATTTACCACGAACTTTGTAAACTGAACCAGCATCTTTCAACTGCTGGAAATGATAACAGTCAGTAATTTAAATAACTATAGAATTTGTATTTTATTATACCTGGGTTAAAGACAAATACGCAAAATAGATTTATAAATAATTCCTTTTACACCCGGCTTCACGGTCCGCTTAATATTCATCCTATTTTTATCTGTCTGTATTTGTAAAAGAATTAAAAACCACTGAACTAAACATTCTGAACCAACGTTAATATGGAAACACTTTCATATCAGAAATAATTATGGGGAAGGTTAAGGAGAAATATTTGACTAATATTACGAACGCAGATCAATTGTTTAACTAGCACGTATACAGGTGACGGCATTAACAAGTAAAACATTGTTTCAGACGGGAATTCTTACCGACTGCACCCTGTACTATTTCTGACGATATTTTCTCCCGTTTTCGGCACTCAAATGAATTTACCGTTTACCGTTCGCCTATTCTTGTTTACATTCTCAATTCCGACGGTCAAAACAATACCGGCAGCGAAGCTAGGGGTTGTAAACACAACATCGATGGAATGCAAGTCCTTGCGATCGCTTTTGACAGTCGAAGGGGCTCGTAAGCGTTGTTATTATTATCATCAATTTCATCGAGAGTTCATGAACAGGTACTCGTGCACCTCCCACCCGGAAATGAGATTATCATCACCTCGATATTCCTCCCTGGAGAGAGGAAACCATGACCCCGCCACCCGCCTCCCCGGTGTGAAATTAAATCTCCCGTTCCAGTGGTACTTAAAGTGTCTGTAACTTTCGCTCGAACTGATATAATTATTCGTCTCCGTTTCTTTCTATCGCTAAGGGGGGTCACACACCATTCGCGTTTTATGTTTTCGTATTGAGCTATCCTTCCTGTTTTTGCGTTTCGAGATTTGGCAGTTCGTACTGTTTCGCGGTTGTTGAAGAAAAGGTGGTACGTGGCATTCAAGTTTTTGTGGTTCGAGAGTTGGCAGTTCGTGGTATTACGTGAGTATTTAAAAAATCGATTTGCGTTATTCGCGATTTTCTGATTTTTTTTTCCTAAGAAAATGATCGAGCCGCTTACGATGATGTACGAATTTAAAAAACGAACGATACAAATTTTTCATAAGAAGGTTCTTCATACTATTTGCAAAAATACGACAAAACACGGATTCTGAGACGCAAACATTGTGTACCGACCTTTAGAGTTCAATCACCTTGGAAACACGAGATGTACTTACTCTGGAGTATTTTATTTTTTAATTCCATATCGGATCTCTTTCGAATTTATTATCAACAATTTTTATTACGCGTGTTGCCGATAAATCATGAGGTACTTTCGGGTCGTTTAATTGATTTTGTTTTACTTAAATGGAGATTTAATGAATTTAAATCAATCGAGTAATATCGCATAAAAGAATACCGTTTATTAAGTATTTGTAAACTAATATTTTTATTGGCAAACCATTAGATAAGAAGTTAAACATGGGTCTATTGATCCTTAGTTCACAAATATTTACGACACTCTGACACTATCTTTGAATTCTAAACAATTTTTTTATTTTGTTTGTTAAATTTATTCGAATCGACAGATCGCACGTAGCTCTATGTCCGAATTCAAACGCAAAATGTGAGAAGGATACGTTTCAAGTAGTGAAAGTACGAATTACTAAATTATGACCTTTTAATTACAAGGTCCTTTAATTATAAATTTACGTTAATACTCGTACTTAATTCTTTGTAAATTAATGTAGTACCTGTTGAGAACGCTTAATTTGATCAGATTCTCTCGGCAACCGAATGACAAAACTAATTTTAATTTCCAAACAATTCGTATTAAACTTTTTTTTATTAAAACGTAATATAACGATACCCGTTACCAAATGGTTGCAACTTTAGGTATTTTTATCATAAGCGTAAATATCCGCCATTTTCAGAACTTGTGTTTCAAAATTTCACTTTGACAGATGCAAGTGAAAGTTAAATTGTTTAATTAAAACTAAATTATAACCATGCTCCTCTTTCATTAAAATTTACATACTAATTTGTTGATTGTAATAAGTAACGAGGCCGCTGCAACGAGGGGTACTTACGCGTTGAAAACATAAAGTACTTGTACCTGATTTAAATTAATAATAAAGAAAAGAAGTAGTAAATAATTACTCAACCAGATTTAATTTTTTGTTCACTGGGAGTAAATCACTTTTTAAAAAACTATAAACGCATGCATATGTCACTCGAATTCCAGAAGTTAAAACTCTACAGAAAGTTTTATTTTTTAAAACCATTTCATAACCGACCGGATCCTAATTTTTATAACAATATTTTAATTTCGATAGTTATAACATAACTAAATATAGTATAACCGATCCAATGTCCAACTCTGGTCTCTTTACATCGGTGCACCTTCGTACGGTTTATTCGAACGACAGTTATTTATTGAATTCATTTGAATCAAACTTATTTAATAATCTCTTAACACTATTTAAAAGAATTATGAAACACGAACAGGGCACAGTTACTTGTTGGATATATTTGAATGAAATTTGTTTAACAACTGCTGCATCGAGCGAAAGTAATTAAAGGGATTAAAAAACACGAATGAAATATCAGTACGCGATAAGAGAAGTTTCTTATCTGCGATCCGATAGCGCTGGATTTCATTAAACACAGCGAAGCGTACCAAACTTTCGTTCTCTCCACGATGGGACTCTTTAAACTAAGTAGTTTCTGAACTTAAATCTTCACTGAATCCCATCGGATCAATTAGGGGACGATAGTGATAAATTTTATTATAATTGACAATTTGGAGCGTATATAAAATTCTCGATCGTCCCAGCGTGTAAACAGTTAACAGTCGCCGCACGTAAAACGGGACGCCGATGAAAATATTATGAGTGTTTTAGGGAACATTGGGAAACAAAAAAATTGACGTTAGGCTACTTCGATTATTACCCTCGTGGGTGCGACAAATTTCACGGGCGGGAAGACATTTCCAATAATTGTGTCGTCTACGTTATGTGCGTCGCAAGGGACGGCGATTGCATCGAAAGTGGTTCGATTCAACATGGAGATTAAGAACCGTGGAACACCTTTTCGTACTTGTTAATAGAAAACTTAAAAAATTGAAAATACTGCTGAAAAGGAGAAGTCTTCGTGCTTTTATATTTGAGAGAAATGAGGGTAAAGAACGCGCTTTTGAAGTTTCCAGGTACATCGTTGCACCTGAGAAAATAGTAATAGCTCGATACAAGAAAGATATCGAGAATCTTTCGAACTGCTCTATAGACAATAGGTAATTGAAAAAGTCGTGTAAAGTGAATAACTTTCGAACATCGTTCTTGAGTATATTTGTATGGGGAAAGAAATGAGAATAAAGCAAGTCTAACAACTTTCTAGATATATAGGATGTCCCGTAAATGGTGGCAGTCCGGTAAAGGTGCGATACCCAGGATAATTCAAAGTAGATTTCTCCTTATCAAAAATGTTGCTTGTACTAAATGTTACGGGCAATATGAATAATTGGGCATTATTTGTAACGCCCGTACATGTGTTACGGGCAATGTAAATAATAACACGATCCTGGCATGAATATCCCTTTGGGCACTTTTTAAATTGCCCAGGCATTATAAATAATGCCCAATTATTTACATTGCCCGTAACATAAATACTACTGAAAATAGGAGAAAGCAGTCTGTTTGGATTAGGGAAATTCTGTTGCACATCAAATTATTCCTCCCTTCTCGCAATGACTGTTATGATTATAAATCAATTCCGACAATCACAGCGGCAAGTATACCTTCTGTGTGAACACTATTTTAAATATGAGTCGAATCGAAGTAAAACTAAAGTTTTCTATGTATGTAATTTTATGTAAATTCTATGTAAACACTAAACACGGGGACGCTCTATTCAGATACGAGACATTCTACCGAAATTTAACCTGCCATTCTCCCTTCCTATAATCGGTGCATCCGATAATAATCGACGTCGCATCGTACTTTCCTCCCCTCAAAACACAAATTCCCAAGTATCCGTATCCGGGAAACGCGCGAAAGTTCTCCGTACCCGGCCCGAATATCGTCGCTCGTGCCCATCGTTAAAAGTTAAGTTAAAACTCAACCGTCGAGTGGAATTTACGACGAATGTAGATTATTTTTATTGCAACTGCGCCGAGACCCGGCCGTCGGTCTGATTAGCCCAGTTTCGGATTTCATTCGCACGAAATAACGCGGCAGCTCGGAGAAAGTAATAAGGCGCGTTATACGCGCAAATAACTACTAGCAGGGGCTGCTGCCGAGTAGCGTGGTATAAGCTACAAACGAACCTAGTAATAACGGCACCCTAATAACCGCCGTCCGATACGTGTCCTTCTTTCTATTTTTTGTTGTTTTATTTCTTCTCCTCATCTTTCTTTCTTCTTTCTCATTTCGTTCCACGGAATCGGTTTCCTCGTCCTCCGCGAAATACTCCGCGAGACGGCTCTCGAGTATACGTGTTAGGTGTAATTTCCTTTTTTCTCGCCCTCGCCCCCCCCCCTTCCCTTCGTATGTTGCCTGCACCCCCCTCTTTTTCCTGCCAATTTTCGCATTTATTTGCTGAACGTGCGAGACGATGTACTGTGCCGGCTTAGCGGGGTAATCAGATTATTAAGCGGTAATTATTCGAGAGAATCGTTGCACCGCGAGGTATGTTGAATCAAGTTGTAATTAATAGCGACTGTAAATTATTGTAATTAATAACTACTTGTAATTAAAAGCGTTTTTGTTGATTTTATATTTTTCCCGTTGGTGTTTGTTATCGCGAGGTTTATGAGTGATTTTTAAATGTGCCAACGTTTGTCATAGGAATTAATCTTACTTTAGTAGATTGATGATATTATTTATATATCATTGCAATAAAATATTTGTTCGCGAAGTAAACTTTTTGTAACAAGAATCTGTGATTATGAATGGGATTGTTTATTATCGGAGCTTAAGACGAATTTTAAAAAGTGTAAACTTTTGTCTTGATAATTAATTCAACTCGAATAGATTGACTGTATTATTTATTGTTTTTGTTGCAATCAAATATTTGTCCGCGAAGCGGACAAAATTAAAAATATATTTCACAGCGAAATCGCGCAAGAGGATTTATGAAGCGCTGCAGAACGATTAAACATAACCATTCAGAACGTAAATGAAACTCTAATTTGTTTTACCCGTCACCGGGTATAGTAGTAAACGGATTAACCACTCGTAAATCTATCGCAGGTTCCGAACATTCTTTCGTTTCACGCGAACTCGCGCCGCGTTCGGTTACGGGTGAAATTTATAATTCAAATCGTGCTCGGAAATAAAATGTCGAGATCGTGAAAAAAAATTACAATTTCCCGAAAATACATGATTTCTTCAGCAATATTTAATTTCCAGCCTGCCTAACGTTAACTGAATGGAAATCCTGGAGTTCTCGACTGTATTATCTATAGGGTGTCCGGAAAATGGCGATAGTACGTTAAAGGCACGATACCTAGGACAATTCCAAGCATGTTTTTCCTTATCAAAAGTATTCCGTGCGGCTTGGTTATCAAAATATTAATGAAACTCGGAAGCCAATCGGAGAGCGATGCGGGAGCTGTCGGTGTCGGCTATTGACGCGCGCTTAAACTCGTCTATCCGAGAACCAATACCAATCGCTACCGACTGCCGCGTTCTTCACCGATTGGCTGCCGTTTTCACTTTATATCTCCTTAACTAAAATAAAACGAACATTTTTGATAAGGAAAACCCTGCTTGAAATTAACCTAGATATCCCACCGTTAACGGGTAACAACCATTTATGGGTCACCTTGTATATTTCAAATATCTATTCCGACTGTCCTTTGATATTTGCATTCGTCCTGGTTAATTTATGTGTCGAGAAAGTTGTACTCCTCGATGGACACAAAGCTTTCAATTATGTTCTGCCGTGATTCTGTCAAAGGACTTGCTTCCTAACGGTGATAATAGTTAGGATGCATCGCTAGGAAGGATTTAATTTGTGCATCGAGTTCTGTAGGACGAAGGCAAGGGTCGCAAGCCGTATTGATTAAAGATATTGATACAAGTGAGATACTTTGGTATTTTCTGTGTTAACGAGAATTCATAACGGACGAATAATTAACGAAATTAATAGAAGAATAATATTAACTCCTTCAGCCATGGAAATGTTGCGTAGAATTTAAATGATAATTGGCGATTCATTGAAAACGAAATGAACATGATAAACACGGAAAATATAAATATAAAAAATAAACGCAGTCAAGGTTTATATTCAGGGTTGTTCTCTTAAAATTTTAATCGCATGGAGATTTGTTGGCATTTAATTATAATTTCAAAACTGGGTATTCCAGATGCAAAGGTGAATTTATTGTGAAGCATTATCGTAGTAGAAAGCCATTAATAATACTATTAACTAATATGATAAAAGTAATATTAACAGTTGGGTTAAGAAACAGGCACATTAGAGAAGAAAAGAAATTTACATTCAATATTTATAACTAGTTCTCGCGTACTTGTACTTGGTCCGAAACAAGGACTTGTCTCTTGATATCTGAATTGCTTTCTTTCCATTTTGCCGTCACTTCTGACACGATTACCCTCTAGTATTTTAAAATTTAAATATTAAATAAGCGCAAGGGAAAATGTTTTCCCATCGTATCTAATTACATATGGATTAACGTTAACAGCGTCGGGAATAACTCTGTTATTTAACAAACTCATTGAAGAATGTTTACACCGAGTAATTGTTATGTACGGTTCGCGTCGGAACCTAGTACCGCGTACATTTGAAACTCTGGCAGTCTTTAATTAATTCTTTAAACAAAGAGCAACTTCTGTTCGTTGGTTAATAAGTAGACATGCCGTTTTTGAAAGGATGATTAAAAACGTATAATTAAACCGGAATCCTTGCGCAATACTGCACATAGGATACTCGAAACTGAAATTACTTTTACTTCAAAGCTGATGACACAATAAAATGTTTTTCTAACGTCGGACTTTGCTGAATCTCAATATTATGAATCTGATATTAAATTCTTTCACGGTACATATAAAATAATTAAAAACAACTCACAATTCGTGGTGCTTGGAGAGAGACAAAGTATCATGTGGATAAAAGAGAAAATGTAGTAGCGAATGAATGACACATTTTACGATGGAAGAATATGTTTTTGTTTCTCGTGATATTAAATTATACACGTTTGTACGCACTCTGAGTTTTTTTTACGGTTATTTCTTTGCCGTATTTACAATACCGCTCTATTTTTGAATAGCCGCGTTCTGACCACCCACTATTTTTCTTCATATCTTTTTTATGTATCTCGGTACGAGAATCAACTTTCTAGATGCAAAAATGACTGCGTAATATCAATTTGAACGTTCGATATTACTCCCACGTGTGACGTATGAAATTAATGCTAATAGTAACATGGATTATTTTGTATTTAATTTCATATTATCACTGTTTCACAAAATTGGTTAGACAGTGATTACATTATAACCGGTGACTATTACACGTTCATTTAATTTAAATTAACTATTGTATTTCTGTTTGATGCATTATTATTTGTGAAATCTTCACCGAAGGCGATTTGGACATTTCTTAAATACACGTTGCCCCTTTAGTGACAGGCGAGTTCATTTAGATTTATATCCGTATGAGACTTATAAATAAAAACATTTCCTTAAAAATGGGAAAACCCCAAGAAGTGATGTCTGAGATGTACTAAAGATTAATTCGAAAATTACTAATAAAATTGGGGAACAAATCTAGATCATGCACATCTCCGAATTTCCGGATCTCCAAACTATTTCTAAAGCAAGCAAACACATGTGATTCCTTGTGAAATAATTTTCAGTAAAATAGAAATTCTATCATTATTTCGTGATCAGCGACTCGAAATACACTTGATAGTGTAAAAAAAGTTTGGAGATCCGCAGATCCAGAGATGTACATGATCTAGATTTAAGATAAATTGAAATATTGTTTTTATTTGTTCACTCGTTGGATGATTCAACTTATCCCAAGAAACATGATTTAACATTGTTTAACGTAAAACTCATTCATAGTTTTCTGAAATTTAGAGTAGATGTCAGATGAATGCCTTTAAAGTTTCAGGAAAATACGAAAACAGGTTATACGTGGTTGATGATAAATTATTAATGAAGTGTCGGAGTGAGAATTTTTTGCTTATTACACCTGTAAAAGCGTAGTAGGGCGCTCACCTGTTGCTGCAATCTTAACAGTCGTGAAGTAAAACATGCAAATGAGAAGCTCGTGGGGGAAAGAACTGCGGACGATTACAGAATTTTGAGATCTATTATTTGACCGCAGAGGGGCCATTTGTTTAACAAATTGTTTTGTCGTGTTAATTTGATACTACGGTTGGCAAACCTAATTTCTGTTTTCGATACTAGATATTTCGGATTATTACTTTCTCTTCGTTACTCACTATTTCGATTATCGATATTCTACTGTACGCTCGTTCAAGAAAATTCGAAATTAAATTCATATTTTTATATACAAGCTTTCCGAAGGTTGCACGTTAAATTCTCGATTCAATCATATTTGTTTTTATCGTACAATAAAACTGTGGTTTACACGCATACAGTCGTTAAAAAAAACTATTTACGCCCTCGCTCTCCTGGAATCGGTTTAAACGAACGAAGAAAAATTCTATTTTGCCTAAAATTATTAACAAGCCTGTCCGGATAATTCCCCAGCCAACGGAATTTTTGTTCCCGGCAATCTCTATTCCAAATCATTACTTTTTCATTAACCCTTTCGCTACGGACGCATTCTTCGGCGCGCTACTCTCGCTGAGTGAGCCGCCGCGCCAAAAGTATGCATTCGCGAAACAACTGTAATCGCCCGTGATGCGCTCAATACCGCGGTATCTTACGCAGAGACGAAATGTTACTTTTATACTGCTGTTCATTGCATCAGCTTCTAATTCCGCAGCGTAAAACAAATGCAAAATATTTGCGATGGGTAACTATGGAGATAACAAATATACTCTGCTCACAAAAAATCGCGGGTGACTATAGTCACCGCTCGTAGATAGCTAGCGTCAGGCGTTGGGTGACTATAGTCACCGCTCGTAGCGAAAGGGTTAATCATCGTTTCCGCAATCGTACCTATAAATGTACCTACCCTACTCCCTTCGTTCTACATATGTACAATTACTAAAAGGGGGTCTCCGAATCTCGTTTTATCCTTCGCAATTTTTCTTTCCGACAGTCTCCATTACACTTTTTTTTAAATTAATTGCTTAATACAGTTTGACCACCTCGAAAACCCCTGTTCGTTCTTTCCAGAAAAGATACAAGATCTAGTCTCGCGTACTTGTACTTGCCCCGGGGCAAGACCTTGTCTCTTGATTTCGAATCGTTACTTTTTTCATTAACCATCGCTTCTATAAATTAAGTACCACCTTAATTCCTTTGATCACTATAAAATGTTTGAAAGTAGTCTCCCAATACCATCACAAGTTTTACTTTCCGACAATCTACATATCGAATCGTAAAATTGTTCATTAACCATCGTTTCGATAATTGTCGTTCCATCCCAATCCCTCGGTTCGCCACTACCCTAAATCCTATAATTCCCGAGAAACGATGTTTCGCTCACCTGTTGCTGGAAAACCGATGCTAGGATCCACGGGAACCAGAGTCCTGCGTCCTCTTCGTTCCGGTGTTTAATGCGAAATCTCCACGAATCTCCAGACGACGCGTTGAATACGTTTCTCCTGACTTTATCACGTGGCTCGACGAAGAAGGAATGAAAGAAAGTTACGCTGAATTCGTCGACGACGACGCTGTCGACGCCGGGTACCGCGACTTTGCTGTCTACGCGGGAATGACGGCGAAGGCATCGCGACGCCACCCTTTATACGTGTGTTTGCCGCCTGTGTTCGTAACCCCTGTTCCTGTGTGGGCGCCCGTCTGTACGCTTTCCCTCTTTCTCACACCACCTCCCAACACCCCTCCCTCCCCCTCTCTCCTACCACCCTGCTCCTCAACCCTTGCGCATACGCACACTTGACGGCCCCCGTCGTTCCGGAGGGCCATCCACCGGCACGCAGATATGCATTTTACGTCTCTCTTGGCCCAACCCTTTTTTTCTCTCTCCTCTCGCCTTGTGTCTTCGCTCATCCCCTCTCGCTTTCTTCGACGCTACCCACGCACCGTCGCGCCTTCTCGCTCGCACCCGCGATCCCGTCGTCGTTTCCATTCTTTCGCATCTTTCTTCTTACCGGGGAGTTGCGAAACTTCTGTTACTTATCGGCGCGTCTCGTTTGACGCGAATTTATTGCGCGATGTTCAAACTTATTTATTGCGCGCCTATGTCGTTTTGCGGAGCTCTTTAACTTCGAGGAGCGTAGAATTAAAGGCCTTCGCGCTTGTGCGATGCACGTGACAGAAAATTGCTTTGTGAGGTAAAAATATGTACTTTGCGAATGAGAATTGGTCTTGTGATGCGGGAACACTTATACACTTTGTGAAAGAAAATTAGAGGGTAATGTGGTAATATGTGTTCTGTGAAACAGAATTGTTTTGTAGTGTAAGCGTATGACTGTGCTCTGTGAGAGAAAATTGTTTTGAGATGCAAAAATACGGGTTCTGTGCAAAAAAATCAGTCGTTATACCGAAATCGAAGTTAGAAATATATTTCAAAATATCTGTGATTAAAAATATAAAAACTCGAAACTATGAACTACTTTGAGCTACGCGCGTCACCGTTGGACGAATAAGCGAGATTATTTACGGTTTTGTTTGAGAATATGCACGCAGAAACGTCGGCGAATTGAAAAAGCAATTATCGAAATGAGAAGTACGTGGAATCATTTACATAAAAATTTGGACAATAGGACAGCTTACATACGAATTTTCGTTACACGTTAATCAACAATATTAATTACAATAATTGAACGCGTCCAAGAATAGGATATAAAAATTCTTGGGAAGAGTGAGAAACAGGTTATCCGAAAGTAATTGTCAGTCAAACTAATTAGTATGATCGATGTTTTTTTTTATAGCGGTTTGCCGTGGAAGTCTGACCTAACCAAAAATTTATGCGAAATTTGGGAGACGGTAGAGAATTTTTGCTACGCTATAGCACAATTCACTGTCTCCTTTCTCTATCTGTCGTTCCCTCTTCGCTCACGCGTACGTGTGACCCAGAACTTTTCATCTGTTGCTCTTTTGCTTCTCCTCATCCTTCGCCCTTTTCCCTTATTTTTCTTCTCTATTTCCCTTGCTCTCTTTCCGTCATTTCCCGCTACGGTAATAACACTCACGTGCGCGGATAACAGGTTTAACCCTTCGTTTCGTACGATTACTAATTTCGTACGTTCTTGTTCTGCCTCGAAGCGGTATTGGTTTTTGTATATTGCACGCCGAGCAATAACTTCGTGACTCTCCCGTTGATTATTCTATCTCGGTCATTGTTTCGATGATAGTTGTAAAGTGAAAAAGTGGATTCGTGTACATTGGTTTATCGGATGTAAATGGTACCACCGATGACCAATTCCCTCGGTTTATCTTTTCCCGTTCACATGGTTCGAGAAATCGCTATGAGGACAATGTTTTGATATTTTAATTCAATGGCCTGCGCTTTCAAACTGATGGCCCACAGAGATATAAATAAAATTCACAATAATGCAATACAATTTTGTTGACAAGTTCGTAAAGCCTCTTTGACAATTCATTAAATTCGAAGAAGAATAATAATAACGCGATGGGTGAACGAAGAGCGTTTTTCAAAATGTGTTGATTATTTTATTTCGTTTATTGCTTCGAGGATAATTGTGAAGCGAATAAACGCATTTGGTTCACCTGTGGTCTCAATCTTATTCTTATTTATGTACTTTTTATGATGTTTCGTTACTTCTAAAATCTCTGCTATTATAATTCTCTTCGAATTTTTATCGTTCGTCGAACGACAGCAACAGGTTTAACTTGACAGCACCGAGTGTGACGTTGACTTTTAACTTTTTTTCCGAACAAAACGTTTCGCAACTTTTCGAAATCGTTTATGTTTATGAAAAATTCGTTGGGACGGTGCCTTAATGCGCGATGACTGTTTAAAACTCTCGATAATAGGTCGCAGGCTGGACATTAATGCCGTCCAAGTTTTATTTCCCTCGCGCCTTAGATATTTTTTCTTACGATTATAACTTTTAAATATCCTTCACACTGGGGGTTTAAATAATACTTCATCATAATATTTATTTAATATTTTACATCGAGCTTTAGCAAAGATTATTCCAATTCTCATCTGAATTATATACGAAGACATAAATTATAAATATTATAAAAGTGATATTCAATACGAATTCTCTGATCCATATTTTTTGAATAATACTTTATAATCATTTCTATTCAATGTCTAACGACAAGGACCACTGAAGATTACTCCCATTTTCATTATGTAGGCGAATTTAAACGGAACCTTCGTAATTGTGTAACAGGCGGCGTTCGTTTCTTATAACTACGTTACCGATGCCGTTGTCGCTAAGTAAAAAACAAGAACAAAAGCACGTATCGGAACAGCCGATTGAGCAGGATCGGACGAGTTCATGAGTAGCGTCCTGGCAAGCGAGATAAATCGTCGTGCGTTACCATTTTGTTCTCAAAAAAATACAGATTACGTTATTCCCTGGCATCCCTCCTTTCCTTTTTCAGTCTACAATTATGTACATCCTACGATAATCGGGTTGTTTAAAAACAGCCAGAACGATGACGAGCAATTCTTTCAAACCACACCTTTCGAGTTTCCCATCGACATGACACAAGCGGTATGCATGGTCACCGTTGAATTTCCGTTGAAGCTGATCTGGCGGCTCGAGCTTTTCCACAGCATAAAGATGCAAATTTCGATCGTACGGAGGCGCGGATTTTCTTCACCTTCCGCAGGGCATTCTGCATTTTCGTGGACAAAACTTTACGACTGACTGAAACGGGAACGACGATCTCGGTCGTTCAGGAACTGTTTACTAGAAAGTCTCGCGATTCATATGTCGCGAAAAAACGATGGTTTTAAGCCTTGTCCACACTGAAGCAACAACGAGGAACTTTTTGTCGACGTTTCGTTATCCTGAAAACAGAACGTTTTTCCAGGTTTCCTATGAGTTGATCCTTCTTGTACACCCTTTCGAATGTGCAACAACAACGCGCGACGAAAAGTTTCTTGTCATTATCTCAGCGCGGGCAAGGTTTTATTCTACGCAAAAAATCGAGAATTAGTCAATTATCTTAATTTGTATTAAAATTTTTTATTTTATCGTTGTGTATATACTGATGTGAGACTTTACATGTTTCATTTAAATATATATTTAAATCTAAAGAAATATCTTCCATTCGTTAGAAGTCAGCAGGGTATTTATTTCAAATTAAACTATGCCCCAAATTTATTTATTCTTAGATCCAAAATTGGTGTAATTTTTAAACAAGAAATAGAAAGACATCTTGAAAAATGAAGAATATCGATCAATAAAAACAGAAATTTTCACTGACCGATCCACTTGAATTAATCGAAACGTCATTGGCATTATTTGATCTAATCATCGATACTCTTACGCGTTCAGTGTCGCGTCGATACACGTTATCGACACGTTAAGGATTCTAACGGAACCGGGTAAAATTTGTAAAGCAGGTATTCCGTTCTCTCAGGTTTACTTTCAACGACGAAACGTTCGATCGGGAACGCGATCTGATAGGAAACCTATATGAAAGTGTATCGAGAAGAAACTTGCATATAGAGAACCAATAGAGAGTAAACTCAATTTCAACTGAAATGCATCATCGCGACGGACGGTTCGACTTATTGTAAAAAGCATACGGGGGTGTGCGTACCAAGCAAATGGGAATATATCGAAAGAAATGGAACTCCGTTCGCGCGAAAAGTAACGAGAGAATATTATAATGCTGCTATGGTGTCGCGCGTCTTGTTCTGCTCGATATTTTCGTTGGGAACTTGTAACGATATAGAAATGAGCTTTCGCACGATAAGGTTTTCACCGGCAACGAATGTATTCCTTAAATAATTTATTATTCAAGATTTTATAATATATATAATACATTATACATAATATATGTATATATATATATATATATTATTATATTTAATATAGTTATTATATTATGTAATATCGTATATTGAAATGACAAAATCTGAAAATTATTAAGTCCGTTAAAAACAAAAACGTATTATAAAGAGGATCGTAAAAATGTAAATGCATTTATTTTGAGTATCTATAATATTTGAACTGTTTTTCATTATTCTGGGTTCACTTTTTAAAACGATCGTCCCGTAAATCTCAGTTTAAGTATCCTCACGCCGTAACTTTTATCTATAACCAACCTTCACCCAGATCGGAGTAAATTATTTTGCAGGTATTCTGAATATTATTTAAATACGTTAAGTATATGAGATATCAATTATCCGAATACATATACCGTCGTGTAACGAACGAACGACGGGTTTACACAAACTTTTATTACTATTCGATCGGCGCACCTGCGTTTCTACGGATTTACGTTGACAATTGAACGCGTACAATTTTCGCGACCGAACAGTTCAAAGGTTACTCGTCTCCGTCGGCTTTTCCAAGTAAACGCAGAAATGTTTCTCTTACCCTCTCGGCGCCTACTTTTTGCGCCGTGAAAACTGTCGACAAATCCCAATAGAAAAGTTATCGTGAAGGTACCGCCGTTGTGTTCTCGCGCCAAAAATAAAATTATTTTCACGTCGAAGGCCTGACAGCTATTATTGACGGAAAAGAATTAACGAGTCGAGGTATTTATAAAATATTCGCTTAACTCATTCATTGCTAACTACGAGATATCTCGCAGTGCTTTTTCCTTTCCAGATTACTGTGGGTGCCATTTTAGTACTATATCTGCAACTAAGTATTATTAGATTTTGTCAAATTCCATGTTCCCTTTAAAATAAAATCTTGACGCCCAGGGCTATACGCTTTAAATTTGCTTGGCAGTGAATGAGTTAAAGTTAAACCTTCAATTTCCAAAGAACTCGTACTTACACATGCCAGGTGTGGTGAAAAAAATTCACTGATAAATACATAAACACTTTTCTTTCATGGAATTTAGTAAAATTTGAGAAAATAATGATTTCCTTATAAATATTTCGAATATGTTCTATATGTAAATATCTATATAACTATCTTAATAATTAAATCATGGCACTAAACAAATGCATATTGGAATACAAAACGTAATTAAAAAATTGAAACACGGTTTATTAAAAATAATCGCGCTACTGTTATAAACACAGATTGAAATTAGTCAATATTAAGAATTATTTTGTAACAGATAACATACATTTCCGTTAAATTTGGAATTTACTGCAATTCGGAAATAAATTCTTGAATTTCAAGATAAGCAGTAACTAGTTAATTACGATATTAACAATTATAAACTAACTCTTTACATTTACAGAGTGAGTCATTCAAATTTCTCACCCGCGTCAGTTTCTTTTTCCGAATACTCCTCGCAAAAATCGTGAAAGAGAAAGGTGTTTTATTTGAAGGGAACCACGCGAATGATCGGAACTCCATTAAATCGAAAGAATTCTCCCGCTAAAGGTTTTTGTCAAAAGTCTCTAGTAAACGAGTTAAGACGAATGACGTACTTCGGCGACTCACTCTGTATTATTTTCCGACGCACGACGTGCGAATCCGCCTTGGGGGACAAAATCTTTTACGAAACAAATTACCTGTGGCCCGCATCGTAGTCAATATTCAAATGTAGCCGTGTGCGTCTTCAGACACTTAAGTGGCTAATCCGCAGACTGTTAATGAAATTCTGGAAAATCGTGAATGTACGGGGGTTGGTTTGTTAAAATGGTTGGTGGAAAATTGACGAGAAGACTGTGGGGAATTTGCCATGCTCCGTAGCTTTTGCGAACGTTACAACGTGGCTTACCCTATTAAGTTCGCTATCTGAGAGGATTTACCTGAATAAAATCTACGAAGCTGTCGTGGAGCCTACTCTTGCGATGAAAATTGTAATTCTATACGTCGTCTTATTATTCCGTTCTTATTACTTTCTTTTTATTCGATCTGATACATTGCAAAGTGGTGATATGCTTTGGGCATTCATAAACCTTTGTTTTATAAGGGTTTCGTAATGGGATCACCTTTTTTTTAGTATTTCGTTTGAAATTAACAAAACGTTTGCGAGCATATCACCAGAGAACATTTTGATATTTGTTTTCAGATCCTACATTTTCAGTGGTTCGTTTAATTTGGGAGTACCCTCTGCAGGCGCTTGAATTAATATCGATTATTTTGAAAATCTTTTATTCGAAATGCCAATTATACGATGCGTCAAACAAGTTTTCATGGTCTCACCAAAGTGGGTCACCGAATTGTGATGAAACACATTTACGTTTGACAATGTAAACGCGCGGGCGTATTTCTCATCAATCAATATAACGCGACTCGTGTAACGAGTTAATGATATTCTATTTACAAAAAAGCGCAAAAATAATGTTTGATAATTTAGGAAAAATGTTAACCTCTCACTTTTCTTGCGGAGGTGCGTAGTATTATTGTTATTCAACAATAAAAACAACGAATAATCGACCGTACACTAACAAGTATTAAATTTTAAAAAATTGTGAAATCGGTTGCCATAATTATGACGTTAATCGCAATGATTGTTTTGTTTAATATTTATTATTATCATAAGAAATATTTTCCCATTCCAATCTAACGTCTTGGAAATGATTTTCAGTGAAAATAATAATAATGAGGATTAAATCAAGCTCAGGGAAAAGCGAGGTGTCGACGAGTGTATACAATATCAAAATAATCAAGATAATGGTATCAGTTTTATTGCATATGGGTCATAACGAGACACGTGGTTATAGGTTGCGATACGTGACGATAGCGCAATCGACTGTCAAAGCGTAGCCGCTGTCGTTTCACACGAGTCTCACGCAGACACCGAGCGTTAGAATAAACTAATGACGATCGATATCTCGATTATTAGCTCCGTTCCGCTATCGGCATAAATCACCTTAAACAATTTCAACGGACGTTAAAGGTTCTTCATCTTACTCCCGGGAATGTAATCCGAGCTTCGATGAAGAGTCGATTGTCGATATCGCTCGTCGCTAGCACTCGCGACTCCGATTGGTGACATTTTTCCCATCGTTAATTCAAATTTGTCTTTGAATATCGAGGAAGAGAATTGGAGTCCCTCGAGTCGAGATCGAAGGAAGAATATTAAGAGTGTGACAGGTGAAAATGATTTAGTTTGAGAATAGAGTTTTTAATTAATCCATCTACGAGCGTGTTGGCCAGCAGTTATAAAAGCATTTAAAAAAAAGTGAATTTCGAAAACGTTCTAAAAGTACTAAAAGTAAGATTGCGCAGTAGACACAAAAACTGTCACAACATGCGAGATACTCCATGATGATGTATAAAATTATAAAGTTACATAATGATACAGTCACATTGTAGTTACTTTGTACCTCAACAATAAAAAATTATTTCATACTTACTTAGGTTTAATGAACATCGTGTGCATTCATGCACTATTAAAAACGATTATTAACACTCCGAAGACCTTGTCGTGTATTACTTAATAAATGATGTTAATTAATGATGATGTACATTCATATGTGGATTGGTAGTTGTCGCATGTGTTTGTATCGATTAGAAATACTTACACCCCATTAAAGTAATATTCTCTAAAAGGATTTTAATTTTCGCTGTACTTTCTGCAGTGGTAACTGCTATTATTCGATTATAGAATGTTCATCGATTAAAAAATTATACGAGAAAGTAGAGAAAATTCTAGATCTAGAATAAATGTGATTATACATTTTAGAAAGTTTGATGAATGATCAAACTAAAGTAAGACGGTAAACGTTGCAACTAGTTAAATTAAAAATGATGGTAAATAAAAGGTCCGAAGATCACAAGGAATTGACTGGCCCTCTTATTATTAATTAAGGTTTGGTGCGGTAACTGTTACAAATACTATACTTAGTTATGGGAGTTCACATACGAGAAACTGTCACTCGTTTGTTTTTTTTCTCAGAGCGAACATATTTTTCTAGCATATTTTTCTAGAATATTTGAAGTAATTGTTTAATAGAAGTTTAATTTTTCGGAGTTTTAAAAGTGCTAGCGCCAGGCCCGCGTATGTACAAAATAGTATGTACAAAATGTATTTTGAAAATATACCGGCGCGCCCACTCGCGTGATACGCAGACACAAGAGACGCGAGGCAAAACGGTACGTATCATTTCCGATATTATTTTATTTATTATTGTTACTACCGTGAGTACATATTTTCCAGTTATATACATTATATATATGTATTATGTATATTACTATATTTTTATATTGTTATTGTTGTACTCGACATTGTTATTCTTCGCAAATTATAAATTAAAACTAAAAACTATAACTATAAATTTAAAAATTGTGTGGCGATTATTCGAATTCTTAATATATTCATTCTGTTATCCTGATTGTTAGAATACTTCGCGACCTTTCTTTCGTTGTAAACGTTTTCGGTTTGTCTGCAAGAAACATTTGGTGCAATCTATTGCAGGTAACCCTCCTATAACACGGTAGATAGGTTCCTAGAAAATGCCGTGTTGTGTGAAACCCTGTTATATGAGACCCAGAGCAAGTACAAGAGGGGGGTTTCGTTCCGAAAACTTATTAAAAACAAACATTACTTTTAAATTTCATATCGGTAATAGAATTATAAATGAGTAAAGGCACTGTAGTTCATTATTCCTTTCCGCCATTATTTTAAGGTAACTTAGTTTTTGAATATGTTAAACAGAAATCATAGTATCTAGTGTTGGAGAAGTACAGTGTTGTACAAAGGTTTTCGCAAATTTTCTTATCGTGTTAAAGCGAAACCGTGTTATAGGATACCGTGCTGGAGGAGGGCTACCTGTATATGCGAAACTTGCCAAAATACAAATTCTGAGAGTGATTGTTAATTTTTGATTGCATCATTTGGATTCAAACATTATCAACTTTCATCGCATACCATTGTTTGAATTTAGTAATCGACCGGTATGTGTAAGTAGACAATTAAAAAGTTTTTGGCGTTTGTCTAGTTGTTAAAAACAATGTTAACTTTCTAAAAATTGGTGATTAATTGGTGATCAGATTGTTAAATTAGGAGTCTAACTCTTGAATTTCATTGGGATTTTGACTTCTTTCATGTCAAAATGGCATTGAACGCTAATAGCCTCTGATGAGGCTTCAAAAGTAGAAGCGAAACGTTAGGATTGGTAAAATCATGCGGTATTGTTGATATTATTTTTAACATTTTCCCTTTTATGTCTTCCCGCTTTTAGAAAGTTGTTGTTTAACGACCAGACAAACGCCAAGAACTTTTTAATTTGCTACTTTCATCACATACCGTTTATATTACGTTAATATGCTTTATCCTTTTAAATTTTGAAACTTTCTCTACCGTATACAAAGTACACGCTCGTGTTATTAAAAAGGGCCCTCCCGCCGGAAGGGTAACTAAAAAAATTGTCGCGAAGTCGATATACGTTGTCAATGGATGGTAGGATGGGGGGTTGAGAACCTCGTGGCGGTTCCACAGTTTCGTGGGGATGCGCGAAACGCTTTCGCTTTCTCATGGAACGCAGTATACCGTCGATTACACGTAATACAAACTAATTTCCGAGCGATTAAACCTGGAAAGGATACATTTCCGCGATCCTCGACCTGAAAATTCTCGTTTTTTTTTTAACGAAGTTTCAAGCTCGTAATGCGTATCTGCGAGAAATCTTGCGAAACAGCAGTTCTTTAAAGCTTACTTTCGTCCCCTTGTGAAAAGCCGTAAACGATACTGACCTTCCGCGTATCTACTGCTATTTTACGCAGAAGCTCATTTATTACAGGCTCGTGCGTTCATTCTCATACAGGTGAGGCAGAAATAAGAAAATAAGGGGTTGGGAAATGTAACAAACGAAATTTATTGTTGCCCGGTACAATACACGGGTAGCTTACGTACGCGTGTCCATCAGCTTACTGAAACCTTATGAAATCGTGTTTCCTCCGGCTTACACTTATTAGCAGCTGCTGCAAGGTATTTTGAAAGCGAAGTGAAACACGCTGTTTTTTATGTACCGATCAAACGAGAATCGCTACGTTTTTAATGTTTGCAATCGAATGAGAGGAATATTAAAAATACCGAGTGTTTCGTTAATTCTTTTAAACCTGGTGACGAATTGAACTCTTTATTGACTTGCTTTTAACCAGGAATATTAAATATTAATAAATACGACGTATTGTGAAAATATGAGCACTTTTTTATAGTTTCACGATATTACTTAAACTATTCGTAGCAAGATTTACATCGTTATCAACGAATGCGTTGTTTACAGATGCGCTTCGATAAAGAATATTATAAATACAATGAAGAATTATAATAAAATCATCCAAATTCTATTGAAGAAAATATTTTCTTTTTTAATGACATTTATCCTATTCTTTATCCAAGGGCATCTATAAGTAACGCATTCATAGATAGCGATGGAACTCTCAGGGACGGAAAACGAAACCGAACCCGAACTCGAACCATCCGGATAAGGAACGGAACGTATGCCGCCCGTGAGATTGTTCGGTTTTGGAACGGAACAATCCCTCGGGCGGCATACGTTCCGTTCCTTACCCGGATGGTTCGGGTTCGGTTTCGTTCGGTTCTTTTTTCCATCCCTGATAAATCTTGCCATACATTCTTCCGAAGAAAAGATCATAATTAATTATCTGTTGCTAACGATAAGCATTCTTAACACTAAACTATTGTTTGGCAAACAAGTTTTCATACATATATCGTGACAATCATGCAATCTTGTGTTACTCGTGGTGACGTTAAAAACTGAAATTATTTATTTACTTTCTACGTTACGTTGAAAGTAATTTGCGAGGAAATCTTTAGAGGGGTGTAAGGTATGAATTTAAGTATTCTTTAGAATCTACGGTAAAACGTTTCGAAAGGGTGGGATCACCCCTTGAAGTGGAGGGTTAAAATCATATTTTCGCAATTATCTCGTGAACTGTAAGAGATCTTAAAAAACTGTAAATGGGGCGTTGTAATGGCTCTACGTACTCTGTAAGATAGGGTAGTTAACAATTTTTCATATTCGGGTAATCATAAATATTCTCTAAAAACGCACCACTTCAAGGGGCCATTTCACCCCTTCGAATTGTTTTAACGCGCATAATCAAAATGTCTAAATTCATATCCCGTATCCTTCTACAAATCCTGCAAATTTCAACTCAACCATCTGGGGCCACAGGGATTTTTTGTTAACAAATAATTTTTGAAATATATAATTTACAGTCTTTGTTCCTTTCCAGATGACTGCTGCAAACACATTTTTTAGTTACGATTTTCGTTTAGTTAAGTAAAATTATATGTATAATATTAGACCGCCCCCACACCCCCGAAATTTCAATAGATTTCTGGCTGTGTTAATAATTAATTGTTACTTACCGTTTATGCATTAATTAACGCAAGAAACTGTTCTCGGTATCTGTGACTATATAGATCAGTATATCGTGGTGAAAAGTTTGTGAACTTAAATTGAATTTAGCTTGTACGAATCTTTTTAAAAATTGTTTTTCTTTTATTTTATACAACGTAAAATCTATCTACTTTAATTTTTATACGTAAAAATAACAATTCATGCGGTAGAGGATTCACAGGTACAACATTCGTACAGAAAATATTCCGTAGGTTCTATAAAACAATTGATAATATTCTGTAACTACTATCATAACTATTAATACGCATTAGTAAGAAATAAAACAAACGTAATAATTGTTCTCAAAGGAAGGGAGTAACAGAAAAAGTTCAACAAAAGATGTACTCTGTTCCGGAACGATAAACAGGCGGAATTATTATTTCATTATCTCCATCCTAACAATTATAAATAACTGTTTATTCCTCTAAGAACGTACAGATGTATCTTTGCGGATCCCACATTGAAAACCGCAGATCCATTTTACTTTATTACGCGTGTCAAAGATTGAATTCTGCAGCAAAATGTGTATGACAAATTCAACTATGGATAATTCGACTTTCAGAACGGGTCATGAACCAATGCATGACGAACATAACGAAACAACATTCGCTTCCAATTGCTATTGCGCAACGTTGCCCAAATGTACTCGCGATTAGGGCAAAGCTAGTGACCAGACCCATGATCACCACCTTTCCCCGCGTGGCCCTTGTTTCCCTCGGTTTTCTTTCCACCCCCGCCGTCTTTCTTTCCACCCCCGCCACCCTCGTCCTTCTCGTACGCCCATTTCTCCCCCTGGTCGTGTGCTCCCTTCTTCCCGTGCGCCTCTTCGTGTTCGTATTGGTTATCGAGACCCTCGCCGATCTTGTGACCTTTGTTCTCGTGAGAATGTTTGCCTTTCTCGTGCTTTGCCTCCTTACCATATTTTCCCGCGTGATCCTTTGCCTCGTGATGACTCGACTTTTCGTGGCCGCCCTTCTGCGCCTCGTGGGTTTGATGATACTCACCGTCCTTTTCAATCTCACCGTCCTCGTGGAACTCGTCGAAGAACTCGGTCTTCTTCTCAAATTCGTCCTTAAATACAACGTTACAGATATGCAAAGTGGACCTCTTTGTTGGTCGGGCAAAAGAAAAAGAGAAGTTCGTCCGGTACAATGGGCCGGGCGCTTGAAAGAATGCGAATCGCTCGTTGAGGCGAAGAAAAATGTGTCGTAACTTTGCTTTTATAGATTATACGGCGAGACTTAAAGGAACAAAATTTAAAGGCATAACGATAGAATGGTGTGACAAAATTTAAAGACGTATCGGGGGGATCAAGAGTAACAATAAAGACTGTATACTTGAGTCCGAAATTTTCTTTTTTTCGAAAAATATTATGTAGGGGTTTGCTAGAATCGCGTTATAAAATTTAAAGGCATATGTTAGGGATGAAGAGTAGTAAAAAATGCTATGTACAAAAATATTATACCGGGTGTGTTTAGAATGCTGTCACAAAATTTAAAAGCACAGCGAGCGGAAAACTTTGGAAACAATTCAAAATCGCAATACGAAATATTCCACATCTAATTTTCTTTGGAGCTCACCTTTTTATGCACAAAGTGTTGACCTTTGGTACTATGACCTTTCTGATGTTCACCCTTTTCGCCGAATTCAGCCTCTTTCTTTCCCTTCTCACCCCCTTCGTACTCCCCGTAGTATCCTCCCTCCTCGTTCTGCTTCTTCTCCTTCCCGTCTTTCTCGTCGTAATAATTACTTTTTCGTTCCTTATCGTGGTGACCTTTATTGGCTTTATCATGCTCGTGCCAACTTTTGTAGGTCTACGAAAATATAAATCCATACAGAAATATGGTATCAATTAATGAGATAATTAATCTTCGCATATTTCGTGACTAACGGGGCAGCAATTTGGCGATTTTTAAATTAACCCATTAATACCGCGACCAGCGTTATTACTATAATGACCCAAAATATTAGCACTCACGGTCTAATTATTATTAACAGCCATATTTATAACGATTAATACTGTAAACATTATTGAACGTATACACGAGCCCAGCGTTACGCGTAAAAGTTACGTTTATCTGCACGCCTTCTATCAAGAAAATTGTTTATATTCGAACGACAATAATCAATTGAACAAGGATTCCTATCAATGATCAATTAAAATGTACTTTAATCCTCTGTGACTCAATTGTTTTTCACGAGCAAAACAAAATTATTAACGGGAAGCTAACAAATCTTAACCTCCAGATAAGATTTAAAAATTAATTAAAAATCTTCAAAGATTTTATTCTGAAACAAAACAAACTTTTTGCAATTTTGGAGTTAGAATAGAGTATAATATCCGTACATGCGTATATAATTAAATTTCGCACAAGAAATCTCGTAAAATAATTTGCATTTGACATCAGCCAAAAGAATATCGAACGCAACTTCAAATTTACATTTCGCCATAGATAATAGAATTAACCAAAATCCAGTTAACTATCTCTGCGACAAATTAATTCCAAAACCGAAAGCCTTTGCTTTACATTGGAGTGTCAGTTTGAATATTAAAAACAAAAATCGCATACCTTGTGTCCCTTGTCACCCTCGGATTCACGATGCTCCGCGTCATATTCCGATCCCCCACCTTTCACAAAACTCTGATCACCCCCCTCCCCTTTCCCACCCTTACCGCCGCCGCCCCCACCTCCACCCCCGCCGCCCATTCCATGCGTTTTCCCATGATCTTGACTTTCTTCCTGCTGGAGAGCCTCGCGACTCTGCTCGCTCTCCTCGCTATGACGATCATCGTCCTTCCCAGAACCCTCATGATACACGCGATCCTTTTCGCTGTAGTCCTTACGATTTTCCTCGTCGTATCGATCGCGATCGCTGTCAGCTCCCTTCCCATCAACGTCGGCCTTAAGCGCGTCGCTTTCACGATCGAAATCGTCGATTCCTTTATCACCGATCCTCTCTTCCTCCTCTTTCGACGCGACGCTAATTCCATACTCTCCACCCTTGTACCTCTGTAATAGTTTATCTGGAAAAACCGTCTCCTCCATGACCTCCCCCGACGCGCTGTCATTCTTAATAATCTCAATCCTCTCCACCATTTTTCCATCCTCGTTCCCCTCCTTCGCGTCTGCCGGTCCAAACTTGGGGTTCGCGTATTGGACGGCCGTAGCAGGCGACATCAGACGCGACAAATGCGGCGAAGAAATCGGAGTTTTTGTCTCGCCGTAACCCTCCTCCCCCGATGATAAAGTCTTAATTGGAATACTCGAGGACGCTGATAAGTTATTAAAATACGAGGGACGTCGCGACGGATTTTGCGGGGTATTCTCGTCCTCGGGTGTAAGAACCTCATCGGAGGTCTCGTAGGCGTTGAACGCGGGCACGTCATTGCGCTTCAGAATCTCAGATTCGTCTGTCCTTTGAAACTTTTCGTACTCCCCCGCCGCGGGTGTAGCGTGACGCTGACGATTCTCTTCCAACGTCGATCGCGGACCAGAAGACCCGTCGAAATATCTCTCCGCGACCTTGCCGTGCGAGCTTTTATCGGGAATAATTAAACGCTTCGCGGGAACGCCGTCCGAATAGCCGCCGTTCGAACTCGCGTCGTTTCCGTTGAAACCTTTCGAAGCGCGGGAATAAAGATTCTCGTTGGACGCGTGATCGGCGTTCGAAGTGACCCGCTCCTCGTTTGTATTTAACTTCGACGCACTTCTCTCTTCGTTTCTATTCGTGGGGTGTGCCTTGGGGATACTGAACGGCCTTGGAGCTATATCGTATCTCGACAACAATCCAAAACGCCTCGACGAATTCTGATTCGCGACGCTTGACGGGGCAAGCGGCGATTTTGGGGGAAGATCAACGTTGTACGCGTCGAGCTGAGGCAAATTTTCTCGCGGCACATTATCCTGTGGTATATATTTCACTACGCGTTTGCGATGTTTCTTCTTCTTCGCCGGATAAGAATTGTCGCTCGGCGGTGCGACGGTGACGGTTTGATCGTTGAGATATATCGATTTCTTTCCGTTGATCGGTAATGCTGAGTACGATTTGTAGGAAGGAGTTATCCTGGCGTTTGGGGTATTCTGGAAATTCTTGGTTGTTCCTGCTCGGGCTGAGGTCGCAGGGGAAACTCGAGAATCGATCTGCGAACGATTTCTCAGGTATTGCGGTCTGACTGCTCTCGTAGGCGCCGTCGGATAATTCTCTTCTGCTTTGTCGTTCGTTGTCGGTTCGACGTTCTCGATTGATTCCAGATTTCTTTGAGCGGGTCTTAAATAATACCTCGGCGTGGCTATTGCCGTTGGATCGTAAAAGTTCTTCCTCGTTTTTACATTCTGGGGATCTTTGTAATAAATCTTGGACGTGTCTTGTATCGTCGAACCTGCATTTTGGGTCTGCGTCGCTGTTGCGTCTGCGGGAATAGATATGCAGATACAATGGAATGTATAAATCTAAAAGGATTAATGTATTAATGTTTCGCAGATTCGTATTCCGCGGGAATAAATTACGCGTACAAAAGTTTCTTTTTTATTCCATGGAATAAGAATCTGCGAAGAAAAATATAGATTTCTCTTTGGAAAAAGAAAATTGATTTTCGGATAACCTCAAAAACCGAAGGATCAGATCCGCCCAAGAAATAGGAAATAAACATTATAGTTGTGTTTCCTGCAGAAACCGTGAAACCTTTCTACCCGGCATTCTTTCCATAAATGTATTGTTCTCGAGATATTTATATTTGAAATTTTCAAATGGACGGTCGGTATAGCAACCGCCATTAACGGTATTAATTCTTTTAGATTTTAGGTCCACCGTAAGAGATGTAATATCTATATAAAAGATCTTTACAGTTAAGATTGTTGTTTTCTCGTTTCAAGAAGTTATGACGCGTTTTGCAATCGACATTATTATATTAAAATTGATTTACCGACTAGATCAGCCCCTGCATCTAGGCTCTTACGCTTCTGTTTGCTCGTGATCTTCAGTGGCTCGTATTCGATGACGGACAACTGATCGAGATGGTTCAAATCGTTTACATCGTTCACGTTCAGAATCACCGTTTGCGATTGATCCGCTTGTTGATCTGAATTCGAGCTGCGACTACTTCTTCCAGGCGCGGTATTTCTATTTTGCAGGATCTGCATGATCTGATTCCTGATCTTCGCAGGATCCTCGGCGATTGCGCACCCGCGTAATTGGGTATTGTTGCCATGTTTAGTGATAAGTAGCTCTTCTAAAATGGCTTTCGGAGCTGTGCTCGCAACGGTGTTTCTCTTCAATTTTGGTACATCTATCGTAGTCGACCATGTCACCTGAGAAAATGAATACAAGCTACGTCAGTCGGGTGGACGTACGGTACAGTCCCAATTATTGGAGTCTTGATTAATCCGAGAGCCGTGTTATATTAATGTACAGGATGCCCCGTAAATGGTGGCAGTTCGTTAGCGGTGGGGTACTTGGAATAATTCCAAACAGATTTATCCTTACCGAAATTGTTGGTTGCGTTTTATTTAACGAGATATTAAGCAAAAACAACAGCCGCTCGGAGAAGAACGCGATAGTAGAAGAGTCTAAGTACCGTCAGCTACCGCGTTGCTTTTCAATATTTTCGATAAGGAGAGATTTACTTGGAATCATTCCCGGCTTCGTACTTCTAACGGACTATCACCATTTATGGTTGGCCCTGTATATAGAAATGGTCACATTCCGATAATAAAGCACGTTTCATTAATCCTTCATCCCATTTTGCCCGTATTCACGAATTATGTCACGTATGTTAAATACAGGCTGTCCCATTCTAAAGGATCCGCTGAATATCGTCCAAATCATTAGCGGTAAGAATAAAATCTTCGGAACGTCACCACAAAAAAAGACAAATGCACTACACGATTCTTCCCGAGAAACTCTATATTCGTACAAAATATTAATTCGTACGTCAAACTGTTTCGAAGATATTTCAGAGGATTGTTTAAAACAACACACTCAGTGTAAGCAGTTGCTTCATTTATTGGTTTAAGTTTCCATTGACCCACATGGAAAAATACACTAACTTTTGTTTTAAGAGATCCGCATCGGCTTATTTTTATTCACGTTATTTTAATCCTTTTGCCAGGGAAACAAGCTTTAACTGTAATTAGCTTTCACTGCCCAGCCTTAGCTTTAGCTTACATTTCATAGGCTTAGTATCTAGCTTTTACTTAAAGCTCAGCTAAAAACTTACTAAAAATGTATGCTTATCGTATTGACTTTTAATAAGCTCCGTTATATCCATACCCGAAGCACGTGGAAGACTGTCGATGTTGTAACAAAATATATGCTTTTGTAAATTCCGTTACACAAGTGAAACACACGATCCAAAGAGCGTAATATGAAAAAACAAAGGACATTCTCGAAACCTTCTACCAACGAAATAGATTTTTAGCCGAGCTTCGCCCCTTTACCTGTCTCGCATAAAAAAATATGAATTTGCATAAACATTCGCGATCCACTCGCAAGCACCGACGGCAGGTTAATTCCTCTTCGTGCTCACCGATATCGTAATAGGAATTACAACGATTACTCCGCAAAATGACATTACCAATTGAACCAATAAAAGCAGCGAGCCCGCTCCCGTTCTTCCGTGGATTTGCATGACTCGTCGACACGACGACGAAGACTGAACTGAATTACTTGACTCGACCACGCAATTATATCGTGCCGTTTCTTGTATTAGAAAACCGTTCGCGAATGATACGACAATTTCACAGCGATTAGGTGTCGCGAGTAGACAAAGGAATGGGAATATTAACGATCGGAATCGATCCAACGACGATCGATCTTACGATTCGGCTTCCTCCTTTCTCTCATCGTTGCACAAGATCGCCGCTCGGCTGGAGCCGAGCTAAGAATCGCGGCCCGGAAAGCATCGCGGAGTTTCGTTATTTAGTAATTAACTAGGAATTATGTAAATACAGTTTTTTTTCTCTCCCCGTCTTTCCGCTCGCCAAAGATATTGCAACGATCCATGCGTCACTCAAAATGTTAAGTGCGGATTTCGTTTGCATTGTCCTTGCTTCCTGGATCGCAAGGTTTTTTTGCATGATTTTGATTTATCGCGCAGTCTTGCAGATTTTTCACAGTTGAGATTGACGGGATTTTTTGGGAGTTTGATTTGTGAAGAAACCGGAGTGCCGATGAAACGACTGATTTTTATTTCGAGAAAGTTTGAAATAAAGTTCGAAAGAAATTTAGTATAATCGATCCTGTTAGAAAACTCTTGCAACTTTAGAATCTTTTACGATAACTGGTTAACTGTCACGGATTTTGGATCTCTTGTTTAAAGATTTCATTTCAATAGTTAAAATCTGAAAATTAGTTTTTTTTAATTAAAGTTAAACTAAGGTTTAATAACAACTTCTAAAATTTTATTAAAGTACCTAAACTTTTAATGGATTATTATTAACGTTCTTACGCGTATTTGAAAAAAAGGTATCGACTAAAAATAATAATGTTATAATTGTCAAAGTTATAACGCACCGACTTTAGTACTGTAGCTTCTAGCGGTGAACACGATTCCGGCCGAACTAATCATTTGAAAGCAATATCGTTTAAAATGAGTAATATATACCCGGAGCAGCAAGGTGGAACTTGCTCGTTGATATCCGACAATTAGAAAAATGGTTTAGGACGATTGTCATTAGCGAAAATATAAAGTAATTAATTTTCTTAAGCAACTTTGCTGATTTTTGTTGAAATCCAACAAGAGCGTTTCACTCTAAAAAAAATTCGACATATAGGTTACTCGTGTTAAATGATTTTACTTTCAACTGGTTCGTTGAGCTATTTACCATCAGCTGCTTTGGTACTAACGTCCACGAGTTGTAACTATTACTGTTTTTAATAGTTCCAACTGATACTTTTTTCCAGATCGTCCAATAATATAAACGACTAAACTATTGAAAGTAAAGGCATCGGAGGTCTTTCGAAAACAATGAAAAAAGTTTTTTAAGTTTTTAGATGTTCTTTCCGTATGACCTTTTTGAGTTTACTGTCAACTCCATTCGAAGATTTCCAAAATTGTAGGAATAGAGTAGAAAATTTGTCAGCGTGTACAGAGTCCTCTCTGTCGAGGCATGTATAAATTTGAATCCCGCTTTCCAGCGAACACCATATCTCAAAAGTTTTACTAAGATAACTAGACAAGATTTATAGATATTAATTAAAAATTTACCGGAGTCATTTATTATACGGATATTTATTAACTACACTTAAACTGCAGTTTATGAAAATATTTGTGCGAAAGTCGTCGTTTAAATGTTTACAATTGTCTTATTTCCCAATACGAAGATAAGCGTTGCGTCTTATGCAACGGAAGTGCACTTAGTCCGTGGGAGCATATACAAAAATGGTGAGACAACATTTGTTTTATAACATTGAAGTAATTTTACATTCCATTCGTGCGTGCAAATGCATTAAGCCGGCACACACACACGTGGGTCGGTGTGAAACACAAATAATGCAATTTCATGCGGATATTTCCAAAGGTGTCGATGAAACTGCATTGCAATCTCCGCGATGGTTGAACTTAATCGAAAAACTTGACCGCAAGTTACGTCCGAGATAAATAATTCTCTGGAATGTTTAGAGAATGTTACGCGCGTTTCTCTTTTTGTTTCACATACTCTTCTTTTTCAATTTACCGGACGATTACCCCCTCTCCCATCCGCTCAGCTGTTCTCAGGCTCAGACCCCTCACTTTGCGCTCACACCTCACCCCTTTTGAAATTTTGAAGTACCGGATGCAAGAAACCTTGAGACCAGAACATAGCAAAGTGCGGGGATTGGCGTAGTTGGACCAGTTTAAGATTGTGGTTCCTGATGCCCACCGCGGCACGCACGCACAATGGCGAATCACCGCAGGGACCGTCAGAGCCCGGAAAGACGACTCCCTCGGTCGATAGCTGGTGGCCACACACCGTAAAAACGTGCACCCGGCGTTCACACTCCTTTCCTGTCGGTTAACTGGAAACTGTAGCTCATGGGCAGTAGCTAAGTTTCCATTAAAGGGGGGAAGGGGAGGGGGGGGGGGCAAATTAACAGACAATTTTTGTTAAAGTACTTTTATTTATGTTATAGTTTAGAAATTATAACAATGCCAATCGTCGAGAATAGCGATATCCAAACCGCGGCCCGCCAAGACTTTGTATGTGGCCTGAAACTTTTATTTATAAAATATTACAGCTCCTTCAGATACGTGGCAACAATGGGCAACTGAGCATCGGTGCTACCTCCCAGTCCCCAGACCGGCTAGCACTATGTGGCCCGAGAACAAAAAAGGTTGAGTATCGTTGGTCTAGAGGCTCCACATAATCTGTTAAGAATTTTAAAATTCAGCGCTATGTTTATTCCTCAATCAGCATTCTTTAAACAAACAGTCACGCTCCCCGCTCCACTCGCTATATTTCAATAGATGATATCATTACCGGTGAGCCGTACCACGATAACGAATTTTTGTCTTCATATTGGATACAATATTTTATGAAATAAACCAACAGTAATTCAAATAATCTACAGGTAGTAACCAATTGTACAACATAAAATGATTACACGATTATACTCCTTTCCCACTAACCTTTTTTTAGACTTTATGTTCGTATATCTTGTTTAGTATTCCGAGAGAATTAAAAATTTTAATGTACAACTTACAAGTGTTATTTACAATTACAATATTTGTTATTTATATGTATACTCATGGTATAAGGAACTGGAGCTGAACGTTAACATCAGTGGTTAACACTATTCGTACAGATACTTCATGTATACCTATTCCTACCGTGCCAGGTCAAATGACCGATCTCTAAAACAACTTATATTTCTTAATATAGAATGTCGATAATAGCCAACTTCATAGTAAAGCAATGTAGTTTCTTGAATTTAGAAATAGATAACGTATATCTCAACGTTTTACCGGCTAACATTCATGCTAGTTAACACGTTCCGTGCCACGCGTACCACCGGTGGTACACGTTAAACTTGATCTTCAGGTCACGTGTACCACGCAACATGTACACGCAGACACAAGTGGTACGCGAAATGGTCTGCGCGACGAGTCCGACAAAAACGGCTCGGCACGGAACGTGTTAAGTGGTGGTGCAATAACGTTGGGTGTAGGAAATCCTAGACGAAATTTAAGAAACAATCATTTGACAAGTCGTGGTAGAAATAGTGTTAATAAAACTAGCGCGATATGGTGATTTAATGGCATTCCCTTCTTTTTTGGACCGTATTCTTCTTCTTCCCCCTTCTTTCCTTCTTCTGCGATCCTAGGGGGCCAACTGTACCCCTCACACACCATCCTCCTTTCTTCTCTTCTTCCTTTCCTCGTTATCGTTATCGTTATCGTATCCGTCTCAAATCCAGATTCCCATCTGGGCCGAGAATCGAACCCGGGATTATTCTCGTCTATTGGAGAGAGCTCAACCAATCGAGCCATATTTTGTTCCCACCGAATCATATAGTTCAAATCTTATAGTGATTCTCAAGAACGTAGATTAAAATTGAAATATTATAGACGACGGCCCAGTACAGAAACATCGCTACTCGTTTCTGTACATACTTAACGCATCGTTTAACTTTGAACGCACCCGAGCTTAAGTAAAGTCAATTTCGTTCACTGATACAACGTGTCCAATCAATCGTCAAGCTTGTACGTATCACTTCGATATATTTCGTTAATATTGTTTTGTAACGTTTTTCTAATTTTCTTTTGTTACGACGTTTTGAAACTACCAATTTCGCGCGGTTCACGTGTCACAAGCATAACTAATGAGATTGTCTTGAATTTCGTGGTTAGATTCCGATCAGAAATTACGAAATAGTAACAAATGACAGTGGCGCAGTTGCAATTTTTATTTTATTATCGTTATTTCGTACACGGTCTACTTATTAGTGTTGCGTGTGCAATTTGGCGGGTAATTATCCAAATCTCGGAGAAGAGCAAGTCCACTGATTATTAAAAACTAGTGCTTGGTACAACTTTCAATTGAAATGCCTATATTTGTATTGTTGAGAAACTTTCTCTTTCGTTATCGCCGTGCAAAGTTTTCTGTCGGAATGAGGTTGGAAACTCCATTATAATTGGAGAAGTTCAGCGACTCCATGCAGATGGCGAGAGCTGACTCGTATCAGTAAAGCTAATTTACGATCGATGACGTTTCGCGTTGTTTAATTAACCTTTTCTCATCCACAGTGCCTTAAAGCGGCAGGGAAACTGGGAGAAGCGAGAAATCGTAGCTGTTAACAATTGTTTCGTTTACGTTTATATATAATAATGTACATGTATAAATAATTATAATATTCTACTATTATAAAAATAATCAACAATATAGCATAGGATCAATTTCGTGCCAAATCAATCACAGACGGAATTTTTTTTAGTAGTATACAGAAACATTGTATACACAAGTACAGATATAGGTAGTCAAACATATTTGTAGCTTTAACGACCTCTTCAGTGCGTTGCCTGCACTTGTTTAAACTTACATGGCCCATGGACATGAGATACTAATAAATAAATATAATTGAATTGAATAATTGAACCTTAAACTTTAAACATTAGATTTACCCGTTGGCATATAAACAATTTAATGACAACAAGTGATACAGGTTAAATAAACATATAAGTAACTAATAATACAGCCAAGATTTTATGATTCGTACCGCAAGAGAACGTAGTATGAAGTATAATCTCTTTCGTCGATTACCCCCTAATAAGAATTTCTGGTGATATTAGCAGTCTTAATGCAGCCGGAAAGGTGTTTGACGGCAACGATATTAGAAAGAGATTCAAAGTCCGGCAATTTTGTCGCGTGGGATGTCGCGAGAGCGAAGAAACGTGGCGGAGATTCTGAATTATTTCCACCGATTAATTTTCTGTCGGGAAAGAAATTTTGCCGAGTAACGTCATCGGGGACGAAACGATTCTGACGTTTTCCCTCCTACGATGTATCCCCGAGCATTATACCCCGGCAAACGTTTCTCCTTAACTATCCCGGGGAGCAATCTTGGCGAGCTCATCCTAGAAATTTTATTCGATTCATGGACGCGCGGTGACCTCGTTACAACTGTGACTTCTCCGCAGTTCCCCGTGTTTCTCCTTGAACTTCGTCTCGCGCTCCCGTGTCTAGCGAAAATTCTTCACGGATAAACTTCGATTGCTGAGAGAATCAACCCTTGTATCCCTTTGTTGAACTTCAGCGTTATAGAACTTTGTTTGACTCTCTTCCTCGAGTAAAGTTTGTAATTTTTGACAAATCGAAATTTCAAGTGAAAGATCTATAAATTTCACCTTCCGCGTCATTTAATGGTTAACAATGTTTTATATGGTTTTGAAAAATGATGCAAGACCAGAAATCGAATTAACTTGCTATTTGTTTTATCGACTTGAGTGTGTAGCGCGCACATGTGCGTCGAAACAGAAGTGACCAATATTGCGTGAGCGCGTATATGTGCGCAACATAAAGAAAAGAACTTATATATTTTCAATTCTTCTGAAACTTGGTAACCTAAGGTTTCTTTTTCGTCTGGTACTAATTGCAAGCTTCAACCTTTTTTCAACACACTCTTGTCTGAAACTAAAAGTTACCTCACACAGCCAAGTGGTTAACAAAATTAATTTCAAAAGTAATTAAAATAATGTAAGAATTTTCGTGCTTCGTCCCTGACGACCGACAACGTAGGACCCGTTCCGCATTGCCCGCGCGGTGCGAACAATACCACCGACCGCACTCGGGGTCGCCACCCCATTGGAGGAACCCTGCGGGCCCAAAAGCCTATACAGGGTGTCCCGTAACTACCCTAAAATCGGTAAATGAGGGGTAGCTGGGGTGATTCTGAACAAGTTTTTCCTTAAAAATAATGTTGTAACCCCTCTCGTTTTTGAGTTATTAACGAAACGGCTAGGCCAATCCCAGCGCGTATCGGGCGCGCGCTCGAAACGAGAGTGTGGTCTCTGGATCGTGCTCGACCGCGAGCTTGAACAAGTGCATCGTCTGGGTATCGAGGGAAGCGTACGGCAAATGTCACATCGCCTTCAAATAAACTAATACTCGTTGAATAACTGTGTCCGATGCTCTTACCCGTTATTCAATAGGAACGAAGATTGTAGTATTTGTGGAAAAAATGTTTCTCTTAACAGCACGTTTTCAGGTGGATAAATGATCGTTAGAATAATTTATAATAACTAACGTTAGAAAAGCCTTGTTAAACTCACCCATTCGTCCACGAATCACCCTGCCTCGACGAAAGTAGGTCATTGGCACTAGGTCACAGTGCCGATTTTGCCCTTCCTAAGAATCTCGAGAGCCTCGACAGCTGATTTTACGGCCGGGTCTGTGAACTCACTTGACACTGACACACACAGTAGGAACGGCACTTGCCTAATTTATGGCAGGGCGCACGGCTAATCGCAGGTACGCGGACACCCCCGAGAGTCGAGCGGCGATCGGCAATCGGGTCACTTTACCGAACGTGCATTTCACTGCGCGAGCACTTTCACCGATAACTCCGAATAAAACAATTATGTAGAGGAACGTAATTGAACCTACGTTAGAGATATTTGGTGGCCCTGAAAAGGGCCGATTGTTATTGCCAAAATTGCCAAGATCGACTCGACGTACCCTCCTCGCGCTTGCATGCACGTCTCGGAGCACCGGCGGACGTTGCGCTGCACTTCTTCCAATGCTTCTCGATTAAGAAACGTAACAAATATCCTGTAATACTCCGCGTTAGTTCGTTGCTGTATGGTACCCGTTCGGTTTGAAAAACGATTCTGCCAGCTCTAGCGTTTCTTGGGTCTTGCTTAGAAGGACGTTTGTTAGGGAAGGGATATTTTTACAATAGTACAACGTAGTGGCTCGCACATTTGGAGTCAATTCAGCCAAAAAATACCCGTGCGCTCGGGGCGGCCGCATGGTCTTCGTCACTACGAACGCGCTAGCGAAGACGCAGGGCAAGGAGTGCCATAAATTTCACTATTGTCCATACCGTGTCGTAAAGGGAAAGTGTGGCTATTTTACGAAATACGTGCATCGTCTTAAAACTACATCGACAGCGTACACGCAACATAATCCTTTAATATTTTCTTACGATTCTTCCCGCAAAGAAGGAACAGTACATACAATTCCCAAAATTATCAATTTAATATTGTATTGTATTGCGAAGACACTGCTTGCGACGCATACACGCTTGCCCGTGTCATTTGTAATATTATAAACTTAATGTTGTGGGATGTTTAGTGTCGAGTGCATGGCGTGAATAAAAGTACAAGCGCGAAGACACTGTTTGCGGCGTGTAGAAATGCTTAAACTCTTAAACAGTCGGCTCCCTAAGAATCTCTGATTTCGATTTTGTTATGATTATCGCACGCGCGCGGCAACCGACTGTTTACGCGAACGCGAGCAGCAAAGCGTACCGCGGTACATGGGCCCGATAAGGGGGACCTGTTCCAGACGACCAAAATGTTGATAGACATAACGATGTCTGTCTCGAAATACGTATCAAACAGTGTCTTCGCTAATACAATACAATATTAAATTGATCATCTTCCAAGTTGTGTGTACTGTTCCGTCTTCGCGGAAAGAATCGTAAGAAAATATTAAAGGTTTACGTTGCGTGTATGCTGCCGATGCAGTTTTAAGCCGATGCACGTGTTTCGTAAAATAGCCACACTTTCCCTTTACGACACGGTATGGACAATAGTGAAATTTATGGCACTCCTTGCCCTGCGTCTTCGCTAGCGCGTTCGTAGTGACGAAGACCATGCGGCCGCCCCGAGCGTACGGGTATTTTTTGGCTGAATTGACTCCAAATGTGCGAGCCACTACGTTGTACTATTGTAAAAATATCCCTTCCCTAACGAACGTCCTTCTAAGCAAGACCCAAGAAACGCTAGAGCTGGCAGAATCGTTTTTCAAACCGAACGGGTACCATACAGCAACGAACTAACGCGGAGTATTACAGGATATTTGTTACGTTTCTTAATCGAGAAGCATTGGAAGAAGTGCAGCGCAACGTCCGCCGGTGCTCCGAGACGTGCATGCAAGCGCGAGGAGGGTACGTCGAGTCGATCTTGGCAATTTTGGCAATAACAATCGGCCCTTTTCAGGGCCACCAAATATCTCTAACGTAGGTTCAATTACGTTCCTCTACATAATTGTTTTATTCGGAGTTATCGGTGAAAGTGCTCGCGCAGTGAAATGCACGTTCGGTAAAGTGACCCGATTGCCGATCGCCGCTCGACTCTCGGGGGTGTCCGCGTACCTGCGATTAGCCGTGCGCCCTGCCATAAATTAGGCAAGTGCCGTTCCTACTGTGTGTGTCAGTGTCAAGTGAGTTCACAGACCCGGCCGTAAAATCAGCTGTCGAGGCTCTCGAGATTCTTAGGAAGGGCAAAATCGGCACTGTGACCTAGTGCCAATGACCTACTTTCGTCGAGGCAGGGTGATTCGTGGACGAATGGGTGAGTTTAACAAGGCTTTTCTAACGTTAGTTATTATAAATTATTCTAACGATCATTTATCCACCTGAAAACGTGCTGTTAAGAGAAACATTTTTTCCACAAATACTACAATCTTCGTTCCTATTGAATAACGGGTAAGAGCATCGGACACAGTTATTCAACGAGTATTAGTTTATTTGAAGGCGATGTGACATTTGCCGTACGCTTCCCTCGATACCCAGGCGATGCACTTGTTCAAGCTCGCGGTCGAGCACGATCCAGAGACCACACTCTCGTTTCGAGCGCGCGCCCGATACGCGCTGGGATTGGCCTAGCCGTTTCGTTAATAACTCAAAAACGAGAGGGGTTACAACATTATTTTTAAGGAAAAACTTGTTCAGAATCACCCCAGCTACCCCTCATTTACCGATTTTAGGGTAGTTACGGGACACCCTGTATAATAGATAGCGTTTCCTCAAAGAGGATTATTCGTTTGTCATTCGTATAGCATTCATGTGTAAATTCGTGTAGTGACAATATTAACGCCTTCAGCTCCAAGTGTGGTTCAGCCACAACATCTTATTTATATCTTATTATTGAGATCTGACTAGGTTTGGCTGGGTTTCCTAGTTCTAGCAGCGAATGCTGGATCCGTCTTTACTTCCAGTAAATAAAGAGTTCTTTTAGTTCCGAATAGTCTCACAATAATTTCGCGTAGAAATCTCCCTGTCACCGCTACACGGTATTCCGCGAATGGTGGTAGTCCGCGAAGGGTGTGATACCTGGAGAAATTACAAGGTATCATTTTTCTTAATCTACGATGACCTTTGGTAAGCATGCGGTCTTGCGAGACGCGGAACATCGCGTGTCTACCGGTGGGCAAGCTGGGTGAACGTGTTAAGAACTGATCGAAGCGACAAATAATCACGAAGTTGGATACAAAATCTCTGGCTTCCTGTCGTGGGTCGAGCGAAGACTCGCAATGCCCCCCATCGATGCCGTACAATGTACGCGGTGTTCGTACAATACGATCGCGATCGCGACAATAGACGCACAAGTAGCGGACCGTAACCAATTTCACGCCAAGATTTTCACTTTTCACGGCAAATAGAGCCCAGGTGCGGCTGAACATCGGGCTAAGTAAGTGACAGCGTGTCGGTAGTATAATGTCGATTCGCTTAAAATTACTTCTCGCATGATCGCGTCCCGCGATCGACGATATTTCACCATTTCCATCGTCCGTCCCTATGCTGACATCCAACGGGAATCGAACGCGGTAGCGACGATCGTCTGACGCGTTTTAGGAATCTTTTTCTTGAACGGGTACGATTGTTCGAAGGTACCGTAGAACCACGTAGAACCTCCGCGTATCCGAATTGAAATATTCAGATTTCCGAAAGCTCTAGTACCCGATCGAAATTTATCCGAACTCAGTATCTCCTTAACCCTGAATCAGTCGCGTGGTTTTTGTTACTACACTGTAGATGAATAATTTGGCCATAATATTGAATACTTTTGGAATACGTTTTGCAGGACATAGATATTAATTTTAGTAGTATTAAACAGTTTAATATATGTCAAATACAATTTACTTATTAACACATACAATATTAATTATAGTAAATCATGAATTCAATCATCGTCCATTGATTATATTTAAATCATATATATATAAATAATTGACGTTATTATCTGGTCGTCATCAATTAAAAATCTGCGAATGGACAAAACAAACAATTACCAAAAAAAGTGCACTGTTAATTATATTATCACAGTACTACAATCGTGGTGCACGCGATTGATGCTGGGTTAATTAATGCGTACTTCCCTCTGTAACCATGATTGAACTGTTCACCTGGAGTTCACTTTGTATTCGAGCTCTGAGATTGGCTATCGTTTTTTCATTAGTATCTCATTAACTTGGACGAATAGAATAGTTCCGATAAAGAAGAATTGCTAGGAATTATTCTAGATGCCACACTTTCAATGAATTAGCGACGTTTATAGAGCAACCTTTATTAGTTGTCCATTTACTAGCAAAGGAAATAATTATTCTTTCGTCCGCTGATCCATTCACCCGTATTTTGTTAAAGTATAAAACGAATTTTAATGTGTAAAATTGAGTTTACATTTTGTCGTACGATTGTATTAATTACGCTACGACGGTGTAAGTAATGGCCGTGCAATTCAATGTTCGATAATTTTATCGTCTAGTTATAATACGAATGGTGAGTTGAAACGTATGTGTGTTTTGTATTAAATTAACAACGCCGCTTCCGCATGTCATACCGTTCTAGCGTTTATCAATATTTCCTCGGATAATAGATAAATAGAAAGAAAAATGTTTTTTGAGTTGTAATGCCGATTTTAAGCAAACGGAAATCACGGTTAATATTCAAAATAGTACTTTCCATTGCGTACGTTTATTATTTTTTTTGCTACGCTTGCAACAAGTCACGCAACGCAAAATGGTGAATTTCATGGTAAATTTCATAAACTCATAAATTCCAGAAAATCATCGACAAATCGACATTGCAATTCCTTGCTTTCGATCGCGTCAGCTGTCTTTATTTAACTCTCTTTATTTTAAGTCGGTCAAATATTATCAGCGTGTAATTAAATCACCAGGAAAGATTTCAACGTGGTTAGATTACCGTTATGAAAGGATATTTTGTATAAAAATGTATAAAAATAATTTTAGCCTCGGGGAAGAGATATTCTTTTAATGACGACATTCTAATCCTGCATTCGTTTTTTTAAACCACTGAGTACTGTTTCATAGACGTGGAACGTCATTTACGTATGGTACATATAATAATTATGTTCAGCCTCTCATCGTTCCTTTCTGTCCGCGTGTAATTATTATCGCGTTATAATTATCATTGCTAATAATGATTACTTGATATGTATTATAACGTTATTACTCGTTTGGTATTGCGGTTACAGTGCGTAGGACGTAAAAAGTGGTTTCAGACTCGGGAATGATTTGTGCCCTAAAGTATAGAAGAAAGCTGCAAGATAAAAATTGGTTAATGATTAATTAAATAAAATGCAATGGTGCGTCAAGTGACTGTAACACAACTGCGCGTATGGTGTCGATCCGAAAGTGTCTTACCAATCGAACAAGAGATTTGCAACAAATAAAAAACTCAAATGTTTGATTGAAGATTCTTTGATTAAGAACTTCTAGGTCTTTAGTTAACTATTAAAGTGCCTTACTAAGCAGAACAAGAACGTGTAATAAATTTAACTGCAACTAGCCCGTGAAATTAGAATTTTAATATATATGAATTGGCTCCGAAATACCGAAGCAGTAATATTTTAATTACCCCTGTATATCTTTATAAACGAACGAAGAACTGCAATAAATTAAACTGCAGATAGCTCGCGAAATAAAATTTTAATATCAATTAATTTACTTCGAAAAATGCAATATATCTACAGCGAATCTAGAATGCTGTTATAACTGAATTTGCCGCAAAATAGTGAAGCGCCCGCGCCTTTAATTAACTTTTAATATATTCCAAAAATCGAACAAAAAATGTTACCAGTCTGACAGCGATTAACCCACGAATCCAGAATTTTATCATAAATTAATTTGGCTGCGAATATTAAAAAACTGATATTACTAATTCACTTTTAAGATATTTAAAGAATCCAACGAGAAACGTAGAAGAAGTTTGACTGCAGTTGACGGGTGGATCTAAAATTTAATTATAAAATGAATTTGCCCAGGAATACTGATGCATTCTTATTTTGCTTTAAAACTGTTTTAATAATGGAGCGACGAAAGTTCAATAAATTTAATTGCACTACACTCGCAAATCTGGTTTTATCATAAATTAATTTTTCTTAAAATACCGTAGCTCGCAGTATCATTAATTCGCCCTTCAAATATTCTAATAATCGAAACGACATACATTCAATAAATCATACGCCGATTAGGCCGTGAATCTATAATTTTATTATAAACGCATTTACCACGGTATACCACGAACACCGCCGTTTAAATTCAATTTTAACTCACTTCGATACAAATAACAGTTACGACAAATTTATTCTAAAGACACAATGTACAACAGGGTGTAAGGATATTTCAACTTTAAATAGTAACGTACAGATAGTAGGTTTGATTTTCACCCGGACAATTATCGAGTTCAACGATTGTGCTTTTTGTACCACTTCCTCCCCGATTCCTGACCACCCTTCTTTCCATGTTTTTCATTATGATTGTAATGACCGTCCTTCCCTTCCGCTGATTTGTGACTGGTATGATCATGATGATGATGACCCTCCTCGTGCTCCTTTTCCGTACCATGTTTGTGCTAGAAATTAACGTGTTACGTTTTGTCATTCAATCTACGAATATGCTTATCATACGCAACGTGTTAACACATATTAACAACCCGTTAAAGTGTATTCTCTGACGTTGTAATGCAATAGCAATCATGCAATTTCAATCTCCGTAACGATCATCCCTCACGTAATACAATTTCTATTCATACCTTTAATGTCCTACGAAATATTGTAGCTTTTCTCGTTAAAAGAAACTCACTGCATTATTCTTGATATTGCGATTTACACTCGGATTTTACTTTGAGATAATCGATATTTCGAGTAATCTTTTAAATAATCGACGTTCTACTGTATATAGGTAAATTAAATACTCTAATTTAAGAAACTTCCCGCGCATCGTGGCGCGTCATTCGAATATCGCGTTAACGCGTTGCGTGTCACAAGTATGCTCCCAGCTTCGTCGTTCGAGACGAGTCTCATTTCGACGTTAAAAAAGGATTGATCCGGGATAGTAACCTCGTGATGATCCGAATCGAGTTGACCCTTCTTCTCGTGTCCACCCTTCTTGCCCTCGTGCTCGTGGTGATAACCGCCATGCTTCTCGTGTTCGCCATCCTCGTGATACTCATCGTAAAAGTCCTGTTTCTTCTCATACTCGTCCTACGTGCAAAATATATTACTCACATACGCGTTACTCTGTACTTAATTTTAACGTTCCACCAGGCGGGGAGTAAAAATGGTTTGACATTAAACGGGGAAGGGGGCATAGTTTTCCAGGTCAGGAAATCAATTTTTGTTTCACGTACTTTTTCCGAATTTAACGCTTTCAGAATGTTATCTCCAAAGATCATTTATTTTAATATTCCGAAAGATGACAAAGTTATGTGTCTCCGTCGATCGTTTCGCGCAGGATTGAAATACAAGAATTCAAACTTTTAAAAGCGTTTTTTTTCTGAGCAACTATTCGCTCGATTGACCTGAAATTTCGAACGGATATCAAGCGCGTGTTCCTATTACAAGTACCTCCGGCGCATCTGTTAGTGCATTAGTTTTTTTTATAAAATGAAGATGGGTGAATTTTTCGTCTTGACTGGATGTTGTGCGTTGCTAATCGGTCATTTTCACGTTTTTTAACATTTACTTTTTCCAGAGTTCCCTGCAGCAACGACAGATGTATCGAATAATACTTTCAATTCATTTTTATTCCAAAGCTCTACGAGTGGAGATATCACGTCAACGCGACGTACGTGTTCTTTCATGGCTCCGCAGTCGATGCCACGTGGTGTCACAGCAACTATATGTATCTTTACGTATACTATCCTTGATCGTCGATAAACATATCCGCAAAGTTTGAAATTGATTGATTAAATGATTTTCTTTTAAAAGATTCAGGGAAGAGCCATATTTTTATGCGTTTCGAACTGGACCCCACCCCTTACACTTTAAATGCTTAATATGGCTTTTGAATTTTAATGTATATCGTCGTTTACTGCGCAAATGCTAGTTAAATGTAATTTTAATCGGATTACTAAATTAAGTTTAGTCTCCGCTCAAGAATTCTGTATCTGATGTCGAGGAAATTCAATCTGAAAGTTATTAAAACTTGACGGTTTACAAGAAATCTCCAGTACGTTGACAGTGTCGTTAAAACTAACGGAAGCTTACTATCGCCGAGAGCGTAGGTTCGTTAACAAAATAACGGATTTAGTTACTAACAATCGATCGTTAATTAGATATTTCGATAAATCCATTTTTCGGGAAAGTAATATTTAAATTGGATCAATAGAATTCATTTCATCGTGGAACCATGCGTCTAATTTGTTACGTGTTAATATTTACGTTCGTGAACGAAAGGATTATTTTAATTTATTATAATCGATCATTAACAAAATATTTCTATTCATGGATGTTATTATATAAAAATACTAATCATACTAATCAACATTAACGAAACAATGAATATAATTTATAATGATTGATCATTAATTAGATATCTTGATAAATTAAATCTTCGGGAGAGGAAAATTTAAACCGTTTTAATCAAACTCCTTTCATGACGATTGATCGTTAACTGGTTAATCCGATGTATCCAATTTCCGGGACAACAATATTCAAGTTTCTTAATCCGAACCTTCTTGAAGACGCTGTGCTCCCCTTTAGTGCTATATCCCTTCTGGTGCTTTCCTTCTTCGTCAAATTTCGCGGCTTTCTCACCCTCCTCACCGTGACGATGTTCATCGTAATGACCACCTTCCTCGTGCTTCTTATTCTCTTCCCCTTTCTTCTCATCATAACTCTTCTCGATGTCTTCTTTGTCATGATGACCCTTTTCACCTTTGTCGAACTCGTGGAACACCTTGTAACCCTTTTTCACGAACATATTTAATAGTAAGTGATGTTATCAATTGTCGAAGAAAAGTTTCACGAGATACTGTCCATAAACGCTCTTTTAAACGAGACAATTCTTTTCTTTTTTTCTTTTATCTTTCCTTTGTAAAATTTTAATGCCTTAAAGTTACCTTAATAAACGAGATGCATACAGGAATGTATTATATTATATAATATATAAATGTTTCAACAAATGAGACGCAGACAGTTTATATTATATTATATAATGCATATAAAAATATCTTAATAAATGAGATGCATGCGGAAATATTCCCCAACAATGTAAAATACAAGATCAAGGACGTGTAATTGGTCGATTTAATTCTTTTTTCACCTCTCAAGAGCCACGGTATTAATGGACGATGCATTGAAGTAAAAATTGAAACTTAACTTACTCAAAATAAATGAATGTTCGTAAGCTCCTATACCATATCTTATTTAATGATAAATAATTGAAATATCTTATCCCGAAGGATCACGATATTAAATGGAGACAAATACAAATTTCAGAATTGAAACTTGAGACACATTTAAAACAAGTTCATACACACGAACCATTGTATTAAGTCCGAAATAAATATTTCTAAAGAAAGAATAACTTTCTAAAGACAGTTCGGGAGTAAGCCGACACAATTTACGAACCAAGATTTCAATCCAGAACGGCAAATCTCCGCGTTATTTGATTTTGTTTTGTGACGAAAGTTCGAAAATGTTGGGATGAAAAAATTCCGAGTACAGAGTAATATCGGTGTAGCATGCGCCAGCACAAAAGGGGTAAAATACTGTATCGTTACGAAGAATGTTTTCTCGGGCACAGAAAGAAGCGCCATTCTGTTCTACAAGGATGTCGTTGGCGAAAAAACGACCGTACAATAAATAATCCCCGGGCACCATGGGCACTGGGTAATATTACGGGCGATAAAAAAAAGGAGAAAAGAGTCGTCGACGATGACGAGCGCGAAGGCGTCGATAGCAAATGACAGAGACGGATATTATACCTTGTCACCCTTTTCACCTTTCGACGCGTGGTGGTCCTCTTCTTCTTTCACCTCGCCACCCTCTTCTTTTTGTTTGCTACCACCTGTTCGAATTAATTGTAAATAAAGCTTCCGATTCCCCGACGTTACCGTAGGGCGCTCGCGACTGAACGTTTGGCTTCATTGTTTGTCTTTTTTTTATTTATTTATTTTTTTCTTAAAACAAAGTCAACCCTTTCGGACAGAGATACGGGGCTTATCATACATTTCTTTCTGTACTACTTTTGGCCTTTTAAGAAGGAAAATTCTGTATTTTATTGAATGGTATTACAGTATTGTTGAGTTGTATGTCGGTAATGCGTGTTGAGAGTTGAAACACTAGTTGCGCTACGTTATTGATCCTTTTATTTCGTATCCATACAGAATTTTTTATATAAATATTGTGTTTATTAGAGCAAACATCATTTGAATTAGAATGACTTACTAACGAATAAGGAATTGCTAGTATGTATTTATGATAAAAAAAATATTGATTCAAAATATCATTACTATTTAATTCATTTTAAGAAATAATGAAATATCATTCGGCGAATGAATCTAAATACAAAATATTTTCCATCCTGCGCAACGTCGGCGTATAAGGTGAAACACAATTCACCTGTTTTCAGTTCTTCACTTAATCCATATCAAACTGTTCAGATCTTTTATATTCAGAGAAATCGACTAGAAAAACTATGTTTCACGGCTCAATAGATTTCGCTCGAAAACCGACGATATTTTATCCCGTTAAAAAATACACGATTCGTCCGTTCACTGGTATGCGTTCATTCATTCGTAAATTCACCCTATTACCGACACAGTCGCATACCTCCGTGATCAGTTGCGGATGCCTCGAGATCCTTCGCGTACCGGAAACCCGTAGGGGTCCTGCTGATTTTTTTACGGGCCAACGAATCACGAGGAAGAATCACCAGGATCATAAACAACCACATGGTTCTCTTATCGGCGCACAGTATCATTTTGATTTCGATTACTATGGCAATGCGCGGAATAATAAAACGCGTTACTCGCGCGAGGGGAAGTATCGGAGAGACAACTGGGACTCAGGTGAATCGTCGGTGGGATTTATTGGCATCGTTATTCCATCGCGATGGTCCTTTTTCTTCACGCTTCGCGGATCGGCGATAGTGTTTTTCTTCCCTGTCTTCGAAGAAAGTTTCCGCGGCGTCTCGATCCCGGGGAATCGGAAAAAGATGACGCCTTTTCACCCGTTCGTTCAGCTTGTCTGCCTAAACACGTCCGCTTTCACTTAATTCGTTTCACGGTGGATTTCCGTCTTTAAACCGTTCGTACTCTTAATTCCTTTCTTCAATTTCAACCAATTTCTTTTTACGAGAATTAAAGTTTATCGCACCTCCGATGTTGAGTGTCGCATTTCTGTTTCATTTCATTGACAGTAAAACACTAATAATCGCTCGTGTGTGTCGTTAGGTGTGGGATATTATCCTTTTTGTCGGTTTGATGCTCCGGTATTAAAACGATATAAATGCCTATGTCGGAATAAAACAGAAAAAATGATATATATGATATATAGAATATTGCAAACGCAGTAAAAAATAAGTACACAAATGAAAATGATATAACGTAAAAACGACACCGGTAATTGTGTTACTTGAAAATTCTATCAATTTTCATTTCATTTGTTAATAAACATTCTCGTTGCATTCCCAACAGTTTTTGCATAGATATACGCTGGTTTTCCTTATTCCATGAATTTTTCGGATTCTTGGTAGCCCCACCGTTTGATCGGAAAAGAGCGTGTTATTTTTTCCACGGCAAACCGAGCTATTTTCTCAGGCTATTGACATTCTGAAGTTCTCTTGTGTCAGCAATGTACGGTATGCACGCAAAATTACGCTTCCTTTGCGTTAAGCGTAGTCTACTCGATTTTAAAGCATTTTGGAGAACTCTTTGAAGTACTCGATAAATGTTTAGTGGAACGTCGGTTTCAGGGATTACAGAGGGAAGTACAGGTAACCTTCGTGTAACGCGGAGATTACGTTCCACAAAGATTCCACGTTAAATAAATCGGGTTACACGAAACTTACCTCTCGTACAAAATGAGAGGTCACGTTCTAAATATATGTTTCTTTAAATGAAATGCCAAATATGTATGTATATTTTAGATCAATTAAAAAGTATGCTTTATAAAAACAAATTTCCGAAAATTAAATTTGTCATAAGTACATACATACAATTAGTAAACACAGAAACTATGTTATGAAAGTCCACGTTAACCAAGAATTCCCCACAATTTGTACATCGCGTCACATAGAAATCGCATTACAAAAGTACCGCGTTATACGAAGGCTACCTGTGTACGATGTACGTAAGAAAACGGTAACTTGATTCCAATGTTATTTAATTATACTTTTCCACTGATCAAACACTACTGAATTCAATATACACGCGTGAAGAAAAATTCGCATTATTGCAAATTATAATCTGAGATGTATTAATATAATCGATATGAATCCCGAATATTATTATGACTATCTTAAAAAAAAAACAGAGACAATTTACCCGCTTTCGGATGATTGTTGTTCAAATTGCTTACTCAGCGAAACGGAACGCGAAAAACGTTGAAAGATCGGAAGTAACTTCGAAAGTAAAATCGATTGAATATAAAGACGTATGTATGTAGGTGGTGGTTCCGAGATCATCGAATACTGGATCCTCGTGGATGGAGCTACTAAGCAAACATTCGGCACAACGACGACGGAGTGGATGAAGCCGTAGTGCAAACAGACCCCCACCTTCCATTTTTTTTCTTTCTTTTATTCGTTCCCCGTGAACCGAGCTAGCTACCCTTATCCGTCCGCTTTTTCGCCCTCTTTTTTCCTCTCAGCTGCATTGCCCCGCTTCGTCCTTTCTGCTGCCGGGAACTCGGTAAGCCGTAGAGAGATCATTTTAATATAGACGCTGTTTAATGAATTTTTAGTTGCTCTTATGCGGTTACAATTATACAGGGTCTTCCATTAATCGGTTGCTGTGTCGACGAATCGCTTTGTAGTATTACCAGGGAAGAACGTTGAAAAGTGATGTCGACGGATTATCTAGCATCTTGAGAGAAATGTATTATGCCGAGAAGTTATGTTATAGCTCATTTTTAATTTATTTGTGTTTCGTAGAGTTTCTTAGCAGTATTTTGCTCGCGAAATTGCGATCGTTGTACTTTGTACAAAGAAATACGTTAATTATGAATGCAAACTAATTGTCTCGGATTCTCATAATTTTAGAATTTTACCTTCATCTCCATGGTTCATCTTTAAAAGGAATTCACAAGAGGTGAAAGGAAACTTAATTAAAAACTATTAAAAGATATGCACACGGAACAGTAAATTGTGAGCTAATTTTAAGATATGAAATTTATTCTCAAACGTTATTGCATCACACGAGGACAATGATAAATCTTTATTTATTTCTAAAAGAACAATATCATAAATAGGCATAACATAGAGTACAGATAGCGGTAATAGACTATAAAGCAGATTGCAGTGTTTATTTGAGGAAATCGAACATAGAAGGGTTTATTATTTATAATCTTGTCTTTCAGAAATACATAATTACCGATGAATGTACTTTTTGGTGTCGAAACGTTTGGGGGTAAATCTAATCTCTTTACTTACCTTTCACAGTCTTTGTCGATGAATCGTTTCCTGTATTATCGGCAACCAGCGGGCCAATCAATTGCGTACAATTAAAACAAATGTTATTTTTTGTTTATCAAGATAAACATTTTGTTACGAATCAGCAGTAATTGAATAAAACAGAAACAGACTTATAACTAAAGTATCATGTGCATTTATTTTTATCACTTATGAGTACATAGATATTTTTATTCCGCGACACGCATCGATTGCATGGCATTTCCGGTACATATTGTTCGAAAGAAATAAAGTATAGACAATGTATAAATTAACATGGACGTATGCTGTATGAAATATACCATAATGCAACAGTGATACAATATGTTTGAATACGGAATTGACCAAAAAAATAAAGTACCGATCAGCATTTGCAGCGTGAGTCAGAAATCTCATTTTTCAAAATCGACATTACCCGGAAGGTGTTGGGTATACCTGTCGCGCGCCGAGTTTGAATACTAAACAGGATAGACGGTAATTAAAATGATACGCCTTAAGCAGCTTGCACAACTTTGCTTTGTGGTCCTTTTTGCGTAGAATTGATTTTATCCCCTAACGATAAAGCCATGCCTTGACTTTTCGCTCTAATGCGAATGTGCCCGACTACCGGGGCGTCTGGTTTATTCATCGACTTCTCGATAGACATGTTCGCCAACGCGTCCTCACCAAATATTGATTTTGCATACATATTTGCGGCCATGAATCCGCACTGTCCGGATAGCGCCTAAAATTAGAATTTCAAATTTAGTACGATAATAATGTTATTCTTAAATAATACTGTTGCGCGGCATGCTGCGAGTAACGCGTCGCTAAGCCATAAGTAAATAGAAATTGAATAAATAACTTAGAACTAATAATTATTATGAGCGAAGCAGAGACGTATTGTTTCCGAGACGGCTTCGAATAGATTCAAAAATCATAGCTGTTAAACAACGTCGATGTTGTTGCTAACCAAAGCCTACCATACTGTAAGCGTTCGAGATACTTAATACAAAATACTACATCCGTAATGTCATGTTCGTAACAATACGTATTGCGTAATACAATAATATAAAAGTAGGAGCGATGTATGGCTCAGGGAAACTGAGCAATTTACGAGGCCCCGTATTCTCGTAAGCGACAAAAATAAGTTAGATACCATATTTTTTGTACGCATTAAGATTAAATATAGATGCAATCTTCAAGTCGCAGTAGATATATTCTTTGACCAAACTTTGCTGTGTTTTACGGATAGGGCCTGATTAACGTGGTTTGCTTAGATCTCTAATTCAGAGGTTCCTAAATTGTGGTACGCGGAAGGCCACATCATAGCACAAATTAAGCGAAAAAAATACCTTTTCCGGAGTAAGACAGCGCATGTTCGTGGATTTTAACAAATGCCCAAGATACTCTCTCAAATCGGATAAGGTCGTGTTTACGGAAACCTTATTCTCCCACTCGAATTCTGCCCACATTTGTCGGAACTCTGCATCGGTGCACGTTGCCGGTACGATATAGTCCATTATATCGATGTGTATGTCGTTCAAAACAACGACACTTCTATCAGATCCCGCTCCGGATACATCATACACTGTGCACGTGTCGATAAATTAATTTCACTTCAACCCACCGGTAATTTATAGCGTAAACGCTTTCGTAACGTATAATAATATTCACGATACCTATATTTCCAAATATTATCCCGTTCTCGGTGGATGCCACCTTCACGTTTGCCTTAATACTCGCGAAATCTCTAGGAGCGAGTACAATAGGTTGCGGCCTCTCGACGAGCTTCAGATCGCCCATCGTCGCCAATTCTAGAGTGCAATTCTGCAGCGTGTCCTCCGTTTGATTAACTATTAGCACATCGAGTACGATATCGTACTGATTAACGTGAACAAGAGCCTCGGCGTAGACCGGATCGGAAAATCCTGTCAGTTGAGTGACTTTGCTTAAAGCGCTTGGAGCTGGAGCATCTCCAGTGGAGCCCGGTCTTCCGGCAACGGCTGCACTGAGGCTTTGCTCGAAAACGTCTCCAGAACCGCCGGTCAGATCAGAGCCGCGACTCAGTTGCAAAAATTGTATCGCGTCGTCCACCTGAACGATATTACCCGGTTTCTCCTTCGCCTAAAAGAATGATTACCGTTTCGACTCTCGATTCTTCTCTACATATGTTTCCGACGAACGACAAATAGAACCTTTTGATTTTGCGAATCCTCCTCCGCTTTGGCTGTCAGCATTCTCCCAAGAGCATCACGGCATCCCTCGGTAAATACTTTCTGCACGAGTGACGTTGGACAAGCCAGAGATCTAAGACACAAAGAGAGTCGCTCGGCGTCGTCGTGCGTCATTGCTTTCGTTGGGAGACCGGAACGTCCTAACTGGAGAACGCTGGACATTACGAGCATCGCTTCCGCCTGCATGCGGTTGCTCTTGTGAACGTCCGTTTCAAGACCCTTGTAACGAAGCGCCAACTTGGATAAGGTTGTAGCCAAAGACGCGCCAATGAAGAAGTCCCCCTCCATCATGTATTGAACTAAAGCTGGACGTTTCTCCTCTTTCTTACCTGAAAGATTAACGTGCCCAAGAGGTGATTTATACTTCATATAAGACCAGCGTATTCCTATTTAAGCAGGATCAATAATTACGTGCAGACGCGGCGCTAAATGCACTTTGAGTGGCGTACGTCCCGTCCGATGTGACCAACTGTGCCGGTGCAGTTTGTGCATTTTCATCGTTTACTGGTTTTTCTCCGGCCTGTCGCTTATTTTCCGCCTCCACTAAAGGTAATTCTCCCAAGGCAGCGCGTATGCGACTCATTACAGCTTCTATGTCTTCCTTCGACGTCGCGTATTCACCGAGAATCCACAATGCCGCTCTATGTACTTTTACGGACCGAATATGTGCGAACACCTGTACAGGGAATAGAAAATTAATCTGTCGCTTTACGAGGCCATAAACAAAACAAGTACGTTTGTATCAAATATAATTACTTCGAGTAGTTTTTCAACGATGAGCGGTCTCAGGTTTTCGAATCTCTGAATCGCTTCGCGGACAAACACTAGAACGTCGGTGGCAGCAGCTTCATTGTTTTCTGGTAGAAAATCTGTCAGTACGGGAATCACGGTAGCCGCGACGTCTGAAAATTTGATGGAACAAGCGTGTAAGGTTCTTACAAGAAGCTGCCGATATCTGCCGGCATCTTCGTGTTCACCCCCGGCTGTCCTCAGCACTTCTTTCTTCAGAAGCTGCACCATTTCCTCGACCGTGCGAGCCGTTACTAAATCCATAGCCAATGCCAAAGTTTTAGTACGAACTTCCAACGCGGGCGAACCTGTTCAACGGAAACGTAAAAAAATGTTGTAATGTAAGTACTCGATTGGATCACCTTTCTGTTTAACTCAGTCAGCGATCTACCTAAAACTCGAAGTACGTCCATAACTAGGTCTTGGAGAACTCTTTCGTATACAGGACTCTCTTTCATCGCGATCAAACGATCTAATACAATTAGCTTGACATTATTGTCGCTTTCTTTAACGACTAATTCAATGTAGCAAGACGCTGCAGCTTTAATCGCTGTCGGAGCACTAGAAAGCGTCACTAAAGTGCCAGCTGCTTCGTAACGTACAGCGGCGCTTGGAGAGTTCAGTAAACTGTAAATACACCTGATGAATCGTGCTCTTTCCAATGGATTTGCGAGACACACCTACAACAGTACATAATCGCTAGAATAAGAAGTACACGTTAAAAGCGACTAAAGAGAAATCTTTGTACCTTATAAATTAATTCAACGATAACCAACTGTAGTATATCCCCGAAGCTAGGAACTTCGTCTAAACAAGCAGCTAAGTAAGACAATGCCCTGCTCTGATCTGCGTGCAAGAGCATTAAAAATGCATTTCTTCTACAAGACATGTCCTGCTCTCCTTCCAAATATTTTGCTATTAATTCCGGAGCATCGGGTATGAGAAATTCAAAGTTTCTATATATCGTAAAAATTGCCAGAACTGCGTTACGTCTGACGTAAGAGTGTCTATGCTCCAAACAATCAATTATTGCCTGCATTAAGGGTTCTAATAACTCCGGTTCCTTCAATTTACATAAAAATCTGAAAAGAAGAAACAAATATTACACGTTCTTGCAATAGGGTTCAACGACATCAAAAAGGTCTTAGTACCTTAAGGTTGAACCTCTGACAAATTCGTTAGGATGCTGCAAATCCTTTCTGTACGCGTCGCAGACTAAAATCATCTCTTGTAAGAGCTTGCCATCGGGCGAAGTCTTTGGGACGATCTCCCAAAATATAAGTAAAAGCTTCTTTATCGTGTGGTCCTGCAGAGGTAGAACGAATCTGATAATAGTCATGAGAAGCCCCGGCAAACGTTCCCCGCATAGTATCATGTGAATAGTCTTCTTAAGAGCCTCGATTTTTGTGTGAATATCGCCCTTTTCGAGATCTTGTTTGAGTTGGAGCTCGTTCAACGGCTCCGTGTCCATTGGAATGTTTATTAAAGTGTAACATGGTTGCTCCGCGACGGTGCTCATTTTTCCTTCGGTTTCGCCCTCCCTCGTCACGAAAACGCGCACTTACGATCTACAAAAGAAAGCAATTAACGTTCGCGCTGGGTGGAACTAACCGAGAAGGAGTTACGAGCGCAAACAAATCGAAAGTAAGGTTATGATGACCCGCATGTACGCGCCTCGCATATTACACGTTTCATGGAATACGATTTCGCGTAAACAAAGCTTTCAGTCCACGTACCTAATCACGAGAAAATCGTTGAGAACTTAAATTCGACGATATCTGTCAACGGTTTATCTGACATTTATATATACCCGGAAACGAGAGAAATAGCATACGTGTCAAACTCCTATATCGGAGAATAGCCACAAAACGAGATGATGGCGCTACTGTATCTATATAACACGCGTGAATATTCCTGTTCGGTAAGATAAAGTTCGGCAAGATTCCGTTTGGTTAAACAAATACGGGATAACTCAATTTCGGCGTCGTAATTACCCGAACATGAACATTCGTGCGTTGATATTAGCGAGAACTTTTTATTGGATATACAAATTGATTCGAGAATCCTTCGGTTGGGAGATGTTAAACAAACACGATCGTTTTGACTTTGACAACCTACACGACCTACAGTCATCCCTTAACCTAATTTGCACTTGTATTAATAGCTAATTAATTAAAAAGATGAGTTGTACTTAAAAATATATTTAATCCAGTACATACATACGCAGAGTTTCCGTTTAATTACGAAATATTCTAACAAATCGAGCGAAGGTTACCGATTTTTAAAAAATTAAAACGTAATCCTGGGGCAACAGAAATTTTTGAAGCGGCAATATAAAATGCTGTTGCTCTTTAAATGAGTTATTCATTTTTCGATGCAGTAACGAGTTACAGAGATGCATCTTGTCAAATCAGAATTGCATTGATCAAGGTCAGTGCATTCGGAAGGCGTGAGTCACTGTGCACTTTACGAAGGCTTGCATAATGAATTTAATAAAATACATCCGACACTGTATACAAAAAATGTAAATTTACTAGTATACGAAATTGTAAATAGAAAATAATCCCAGTAATTATTAAACAAACACGCGCCAGGATATGGAACCGGAATTTCATTACGATTTAACGAATGTAGAGAATCCGAAACTGTTTAACTCTTCCCACGCCGCGGTCGCTCATAAGCTCCTGATCTGAACGCGACATTCCTTTCACGAAAAAAATTCTATCTCCCACAATTTTCAAGACATTCGAACGTAAAAGTGCGCGTCTTAAAGCTGAAGATTCGCGCAACAAAATAAAAAATCAGCACCAATGCGCTGGCTGTAATACGTAACCGGACTGCTCCAAAACTTTAAGACGAGCAAATACGCCACGCGCTCGTGTAAGTGCCACGTGTTCCCGTCACGTGTATGCATTTCGTGTATTAGAACTTAATACGTCTTTCCCGCGCGGAAATAGAATTATTTAAAGGAATTGCACGTGCCTACGTAATTGCATTATCAATTGTTTAGAATACTTGAAAGCAATTACGCGATCCCACGAGCACGCGAGATTGACAGTGCCCGATAGACCTTTTTTTTTTTAAGTATGCGCAAAAATATTCGACCTCCTTATCTCGTGTGATTTTCTTCGTGTGCCAATAATGACAACGCTACGATAAACTTTGATTCATTTTAATAGAGTATGATATCCCCGTGTCGCGACATTTGACACACGCGCTCTGCTTTTTTTCTTCTAGTACGATTTATGTGTCTCTCTTATTCGCTGCTCCTACCCCCCCTCCCTCCCTCTACCTCTCTCCCGCGAACCCTTATTTTATTATCTTATCTCGTTTTATTCTTATCTTTTATTGCAATTTTATTTCACGTTATTATTGACACATTATTTCTATTCTCTTTGTACCGTCTGCGATTTTGTTGCTCTTAAAGGGGATACCCAATAATTAATAAATTTCCCCTTTCTTTATCTCTATCTTTTTCACGGTGCCGTAATAATGAGATGCATCCGTACTGAAGGTACAATGTTATTAACACGAATGATTAATAACGTTTAATTGAAAAATTGTTATTAACACTAAAACTAGAGACAATTAAAGTATGCCTATTTGGTCATATATAAATTATGTTATCTAAGAAAAAAAATCTCTATTCATGTTTCTTCAATTTTGATATCGCTGGGAAATTGTATACAAGATTTATATCACTTGGAAGTACACGTTCTTTCATACTGAAAGGTAAATCTAGATGGAACTTTATTATCAATCAAAGTTACCAGTTCGGTAGCTCTAGTGCTAAAGTAACAGTAACGTGAATATCTTCGCACCTCGTTATTCCTGGATCTTTATATTTCATCAATAATTCGTAAAGACGCGCGAGGGGTAACTCAGCGTCATTAACATTTTTTAATAATCACCGACAAGAGATCCATATTACTACCAACTAAAAAAAAATCTTAATCGTTCGTGAAATTATTTCTGTACGCTCTCCCTTGCCCTCGTCGATGTAACCCAAGAATATGCGATTAGATTATTGTGCCTGCGTGTCGGCTAATTGCCAGCTACCCGACACGACGCCAGCGACGATCTACAATTGCTTTCCATCTCTCTCTCTCCAATTTTTTTTATTAACTTTTATTGGACTGAATATTGCATCGTCCTCTCTGGGGAGTCTGGACTGGAGAGGCACGCAAGCGAATACGAGTTACGAGAACATCTGAACGTTCGTTATCTTCTTTTCGCTCTTGATCCCCATAGTTTCTCGGAGTTAAGATAATCATCGGAATTGTCCTCATTGGCCTAAAGAATTTCGCGGTAACTGCCACCGCTTTGGCGGTTGGCTCTTTCATGTGCCGCCGCTATAGTTTGCTGCAATTACACGTTCAATTTCTATTTGATAATTAATAATAACGATGGGATGATTAATATGCAGCTGCTTAATTACTCGTTCGATTGGCATTTGAGAAAAGTCGATACCTTTTGATTCAGGATTCAACGTTCTTCGATATTTTTACTTAAAGAATCAAGGGACAAGTTCTTGTTTCGGGCTAGATAGAAGCGCGCGGGAACTGGACCTTGTATCTTTTCAAGTAAAGAACGAACAGGTGTTTTCGAGATGGTCAAGCAGCATTAAAAAGTGGTTTAAAAAAAAGTGCAATAGCATTTGCAGACGCCGCTCCGAGATGAGTAATTGGAGTTTGATTTGATCAAAAGTAGTCCAGCCAACAACGAGATATATGCTATCTCAAAAATTGTATAATATTACGGATAAAAAAAGAGGGTCGACGTCACACAGTATGCCTCTTGAAATCATGCAAATCTTGTTTTAAAAAAAAACAACTTCTCAAACGACGCACGCTTCGGTGGTTATCCGTGGTGCTCAAGTTACATGGACCACCCTGTATAATCGTTAATGCAGCGTGTTACAGAAGCCTCGAGCAATTACAAGAATTTTGAAGAATCTATGACGCTTATTTTCACCTTGTTACCATCACGGTTTTAATAAATTCTTGAAACGGTGTCATCAGATTGGAATTAACGTTAATCTATTATATGTATATTCAAAGAACTTCGACTCATTTCATTTACACAATTCTATACAATTTACCGTAACGATAACAACGCAAAAAGTTACGTAGAAAAGGCATCTGAAAATGTACTTCGCGGAATTAAATTTACGTAAGAATTAAAAAGCCCGTCAATGTACTGTTCGCAGATCAAAAGAAGGCACCTGAGAAAAATGCGCCCTCATTGGTTGTAGCATTTGGGTCCTGCCTATTCCAACACAACCATAGGGACGGGGCACACGCATTTTCGCCATTGACCAAATTGCCACGCACACTAATAAACTCGGGCTGTAAACTATCCCCAACTAGGATTTACCTGTCCCTCGCGCAAATCGGACTCCTACTACTATAATAAACGACGGGCCGAAAGGGCGTTAAAAGTAGGGATAGGCGAACCCACTCTTGCTTTCGGACCGCCTCAGATGCCTTCTTCTGATCTGCGAATAGTACGATTACCTCCGCGATGTAAATATTGACACTGTTATCCGTATGATCGTCAAGTGTTCGTCAAGGGACAACGTCTTGTCTCGGGCCAAGTGGCGCGTTTTCAGTGGAACGTTACTGGGTATACATATGATTTTCCAAAAACGCGTAAAATAGGAGTTGCGATGCAACATACTTTAAAACGCGGTTCGATACTCCGCGTATTTCGAAATGCGGAACGGCTGCCTTTCTGTTGCCACTTTGTATCGTAGTTTCGCAACCCAAGGAAGTTCCTTGCCACATTCTCAATGTATGACGATAATAATTAATATCGAGAGCAGTTGCACGATTGGTACGTGTGGCAGGTAAACAAACTTCGCATCGGGGCGATTACACGACCATGTTTCTAACACGTACCGCCGGATAACGGCTGGATTAAAAGTGAGAATGACTCTCGTTAATGGCTCAAGTAGCGCAAGGACCACCGGATCGAGAATCCAAACGATCGAGGGAACCCGTATCGATCGTGAAAAAGTGATAGTTTCTTACGTGAGCCGATACCTCCAGCATGTATCAAGTACGAGTGGATGTTATCCACGTCGCGTTTTTCGTCGCGATGACAATTGGGTTTTTGGAAATGTCTTCGGCATCTGAGCAGTGCAAGACGACGGTCATGGATATTCTCATGAAGAACTGCAGATTCAGGCCGAGGATTAAGCGGGGCGTGCAAAAGTTTGATTTGGAGAAATTGGATTACGAGTTGGCCAAGTTAGGGAAGATCGGTATGTGCGAGGAAAATTGTGCTTTCGATTGCAATCGTTCGGCATCGAGATTGGTTTTTGGGATCGGGAGATTGTGGAGTTTATGATTTTCCTTTTAAGTGGATCTCCATAGAATTTAACTAGTTTGATATTGTCTACTCGCAATGGGAACTTCGTGACGAATTGTTATCCTATTCTGCGAAGTTTCAGATTGGAATTGCAGCTTTTTAAATTTAAGTAGCTAAAAAATTTAGAAAGTTAGAATCTTTTTAACTGAAGTCGATTTTTCAACTGTTTATAGCATTCGTCTTAATCGATACTCAATGTTTGTTGTTTCCTTTTTGTTAACCGTGTTAATTTGTTATTTTATATAATTCTACAAACAGTAAAATTCGAAGCAGACATGAATTATTTAAAAAAATTATAACTACCATAATTTATTATCTCTCATAATTCAATCAGATGCGTCTCAAATCTAAAACTTCGTAGAATAGCAAAAATTGACAGTAGCACTCCAAAGCGAAGTCTACACGCTGTTCAGTAAATTCAAGTTTCATTCACGCGTAAAATCGTATCAATGAATTTTGTCATATAAATGAATGCAAATATAATCGATAATCGAAGGTCGGTGATTGTAATTAATTTACGTTTAGACGAGCCACAATTATCAGAGGAGGAATCTCGGAGACTACGTGATACACGAGAACTGTTGGAAACTACCGCGGAACCGATCCCGCCGGAACAATTAATCCACGACAAAAAGCACGATAAACATTCAAATTCGGATACGTTACGGACTATCGTGAAGGTCGATGATTTTGCTATTCTCTCGGGAGGCAATTTCGGAAATGATCGTTCATCTGGTTTGATCGAAGAATATCTGGAGCGCTTTGGTCAACATTCGCCGACGTCTAATTCAGCACCCAGTTTGTTCTCGTCATTCAGATCCTCGGTACGTAATGTAATTGAAGTATCGAGTGACGATTAATCGGGAATTAATTAATGGCGTTAAGAACGCGGAGATAACTTGATTTGGTATTATCTACGGAAGTGCATTCGTTTGAAATATTCTACACGATTATCTATGAGGGATGTATGAAAATTCTAATTATATTAATTTGAATATGGAAAATAGAAAATTTGAAACGACTTAACGGAAGAGATATATGTATCCACGACTAGAAGAAGAGATAGGAATATCAGGATACACCGAAATCGAAACAAACGATTAAATTTGGTGCCAATCGATTCTGTTACCAATCTCGTACATATTAGATTTTATTTTGATATCCGAATGTATTAGGTACTTTCCATTCAAAATTGAAAAAAAAAATTGATCACCAGGAATTTTTTAGCCCTGGACAGCAGTGTGTATAATAGAAATCATCAAAATCTAAATAAATATTTAAATTTGTTATCAATTCTGTTATAAATTTCGCACGTATTAATTTTCATTTCAACTAGAGAAAAACAAATAATAAACGAGTGAAATTTCGAATCCATACGCAACCGTTGCGATGCATGTTCGTTTCTTTTAAAAAATGCAAGGTGCAATATCAAATCGAAACAATTACGCGTCTGTCCGTGGCATAACTTTAATTGCATAATCATTCGTGAATGAGAATATGTCATTAAAGCAGAATTGCTTTTCCGTGCTCGGAACCAATCGACGTACAAAAATATTGTTTCGCGTAACGTACTCGGCTTTATGTGCTCTCCACGCTACGTGACCATCGCGAAATAAACTTCCTGCCCCATTATTGGTTTTCTACTCGTCAAATAATTTTATTCGTTCCACGCGATAATTGATGATAATCAACCGAAATTATCGATGTTTCCAACGATAGCTCCCTTATCGGTTGGAACTGCGGGATGTTATGTGTACACGGAATGCGATGAAAAATCGTAACGCGACCGGAAATCGCGTGATTCACGAAATTAGCGGTGAAAATTCTTCCCTCCGTGCGAGTTTAGTTTTTTTAAAAGTCGGATTTAACAATTATTCGAGTACGTACGAGTCGTCGATCGTACTCGAATTATAAGGAAAAGTAATGCGATGGATTTGATTAGTTCATGAAATATTAATCAACGCTGTGATTAATCACGCGTTAGGATAGTCTACTTATAAACATGAATTAATTTCAATACAGACAGATCGCAAATTCTAATTAATTCTAATTCCAACGGAATTACAAAGAGGATTAATGTTAGAATTGTTTTAACAGGATCCCGTGGATGTTCTCGGGTTCGATCTAAGCACGGAAGAACTCGAAGAACTCTACAATGAAATATCCGAGAGGATACCGAGAAACTCGAAGGACGACGCTTGGAGAATGTTCATGCAGACCGCGGCAAAATGTTGCAAGAACACTAAAATGTGCCGGGAAAAAGCGTATGAAATTCCTTGTTTAGAATACTAATCGAGACTTGGATGGGTTTCGCGTGATTCCGTCGCAAGGAGGATTGCGTTGCAATGACAAACTTCTTGTATATTCACAATCAGTTGAAATGATAAACGATTTAAATAAAATTGACCATTGTAAATCCAAATGGATGGAAGTGGTGGTATAGTTGACATCGACTTATACAATTAATAATGTAATTAAATAAACGATAATTTTGATAACACAGTCGATCGGCAGTGTGAATCCGATACCGAAATCAATTGTAGATGATACATTTCTTCTCTGATCTGATAATGCATTTATAATGATACTACAAATGTTAATGATATGATATAATCTTATCGTGAATGACACTTTTCAGAAATATCTACAAACTGGTAACTCAATCATACGAAACCCACTAGTTTTTTAATCCGACGTTAATTGTCTTTTCTCCGTCGCTGCAATCTCGTGTAATGAATCAATCGAAGTAAACAAAACAGATAAGTTTTCAGCTTCCGGCAAAATGTCTACAAGACCGAGAGCTAACAATAACCCCCCTATTTATCTATTATCCTAAGACCGTTATCTTAAGTTAGAAGTACACATGCACCGAAGAATCGCAATGGTCGGTGTCCCGACTTTGCTACTACTATCATCCAATTTACAAGTGAATCGTGTACAGTGGTTAATAGCCATCAGAATAATGGGTTACCTGGAGGTAGCGATGGGAACGAAACGTTAACGTGAAAAAAAAGAATGTAAGGTTCACAATAAAAAAAAATAAATCTGTAACAATTGCCATCCGAAATAAGTATTTATCTGACGATCGTTTTGTATAAAACATATTGCGTAGCGTCATGTCTATCGAATAGAAAGAGTTTACTTGTTTAAACAATTTGAGTGTACTTTCTTAGACGGATTAACATATAAAATAATGACTAAAACACTGGCTATAATATTCCGGTCGTAACCAATTGTTATTTTATTTTATTCTTTTGTACATCTTGGATTTCTTGTACCGCACTCTTTCAAAAACAAATGGATAATGTAATCGCACACGGTAATTGTCATCGAGTCTTTATTTTGGCTCGCCCTGTATACATATAAAACGATTTGACGTAAAATATACACGGTTGGACAAAAGTACCGGTACACCTGATTTTTCGGTAAACTATAGTTTTTTGTTGATTATTCATAAATAAAATTATTATAGTTTCTTTATTCTATTCCGTGACGTACTATGATTTCCAACACCTATCCTATATGTCGACATAGACGACATCGCTAGTTTTTTAAAAATGGAACACTCTACATATTTCTACATTTGCAAATTGACACACTTTCATCAAGTACAATGATATAGGATTTGGTGTGTGTGCGACTTGTGGTTTTTTTAAATATTAAATCAAATAATTTCCTAAAGAACTGGGTTTTTACATGTTTTTGTCATGGCTATCCGATAAAAAAATTAAATAATAATCAAAATCATGCAGGCAAAATGGCAATTTATCAGAGAATACTATATTATTATTACTTTATTATTAAAAACTGCAAAAATTTCATTGAAGAGTAATCAACTTTTGCCAAAAATAAGGTGTACCAGTATATTTGTCTAACTCTGTATATAAATCTGTATATGATTTAAACGAAAAGATAATAGCAAAACTGATTGAAACAAATTCTCATTCACGAATGATTGCAGAATTATATTATCCGCCGTTGAGATGATTGATTATTGCTGTTTAAATTACTTATAGTACCGTTTAATTAAATAAACTCGGCTATTCGTAAGTTACTAAGTGATGGATATATTTTCCAAAAAATATTGTATGCATAATACATCTACGAATACGACAATAGTTATACCGTGTGTTTCACCAGAAACAGACCGTCGGCATATATAATTTGAGTTTAAAGACACGAAAAAAAGCGTGGAACATAATTAAGGAAATGATCTGATCGACGTTAGGATCTAAATTCTTTATTTCAAGGTCAGTTTACAGTTGCATTATCATTCGTGATTAATTATGACTCAATGTTTGCTGTAACACGGAGGGGATGCAAAAATGTGACTCGATTAAACAAAAAACGCATCGATGACCTCGAGAGGATAATTTCCTTTTGATCTCGAATAAAATACAAAATTTTATCAAAACGAATCAAAAGTAAACAAGATCAATTATCGACTTAAATCGGAGAGGAGGAAAACTGTAAAAAACTTAAAACACTGATTTTTATATAATACGAATACCTACTACGTGTAAAATGCTTAAATTTTTATTTTCAGGCTTATTATCTTACTCAATTTCGTTATCATACTCTAAAATTCCCGAATTATTCGAAATTTGATTTTTGACGTCTGACTTCAAACTTCCAAGTTTTCTGTAGTACTGTCTCCACTGCTTTTAAGACGATTTTACAGATTTCTTTCGCTAATTTCGATCTATAGACGATAATAGGATAAGAGGGTAATAAATAAACAATCCATTTGAATCCATATAAATACTTATTTATTCTTAATGTACGATACAAGCTACAACGAAATTTCAAAAGCGTACGAGTAACGTTGACAAAAAAAAATAAGAATCGATTCTCATCTTCGATTTATTCGTTGGCCTAACGTAAGGAAGAGAGGTGCACAATTGGACAAACTTAAATTTCACACGAACGTAAGCTTACAATTTTAATCCTACGTCAAAGTGCGCTACTAAAAAATAATCTACATTTGGCGCAACTTTCACAAACCAACGTCGTCTGTAGCAGTGTTTCTTAAAAAAAAATAAACAAAAGAAATCACTGCGTCTGGTCCAATTCGCTCCTTTCTTCCCGAAGTGTCTGACAAAAATGTTCTAAAATCATTCGCGCATACATACGCACACGCGTATTCTCGTGAAACCGTGCGCGCCGCAAGGTTGCCCGGGGCTTACTACTTTGCCCTTAATGACTAGTTTAATTAACGCTAATTAATAATTCAGTATTTAATACTAATGAGATCATTATTCAACAAGAGAGCTAAAGTCACCGGCAATCGGAATAAATCCGTTGTCATTTGTCCGTCGAAATTGCGCATGTTCTAACACTTATTAAGTCTTTCTCAAGGAGATCGCGCGATTAATAATCAGACTCGATATCTCGAATTTCATTCTCGATTCGGATCCATCGCAATACCCGGCAAAACACCTTCGTTTTCTTTCCGCTACTCGTTCGTAGTAATACGACCGACCACCATTTTTAATTCCACTTTCCTAATATTCCGTTTCAATTCTATCTTCTCCCTTCTTTTCTTTGTGCTTTTTTTCCCTTGCTTCCTTTACTTCTTGCGGTTGCCTTTAGAGAGGAGGCGAGAAGTTTCGTCGAGAATTAATCCCGATTTCTCGGCGGCGAAGTCTTCGAGTTTAAACACGTTTAATATTATTACGTTATTGTTTCTTCGGTCGTGGGTCCATTTCAATAAAAATTCGTCGTGTTTTCTCGTGGACTCGAGAGAAGGACGATTGAACGACAAAAATTCGTCTCGTTAACCATTAATACATACAACGACCAATTTATCACTCTTTTATGAGACTAGACATCTTGAAAACATAATTTACATTCCCATTCCATTTTCGTGGGTCTTCCGAGGTTCCACGGTTTTCCACGTGTCTCGTACTTTTTTCCTTCCATTCTTTTCATCCGTACACGTTACTTGATTTCTTCTTTTATCCACTTATTTTGTTTTTATCTACTTGGCTACGGTGATTCGATATAGGAGACCTACGAACGCAAGTTCGTGTCGTAGAGGAGAGGAGCGAGATTCATATTTCGTTGCTTCCGTCACCAACTCGTTTCTCGAGAGACAGTTCCCTGTTTCGTTGGGCGGGGAACTTCTTCGGATCGCGAGGCTACGATTTTGACGTCTACGGACGCGGCGATGTTGTATCCGTCGATAGCGATCGTGCGCTCGTGGTTTTTGTCTGCGCTGATTCCACTATTAGGATTTTTTCGGATTCCTGAAAGAGAAAAGAAAAATGTTTTTGTTAAGATACGTTGAGTTTTTTTTAGATTTTTTATTAGCAATTTCACTTCGAGAAAATCGTTCATTAATCGAGCAAATATTAATTTGAAAGGGAAAATACGATTAGCGAGGTTGCCTGATGCCAGACCGACTATGTCACTTTCTGTCAATTCTACATTTTTTAATAATATTTTTTTGACAATTTTTATACTGTTGTAAAACCACGCTTTGACAGTTTTTCCTCATACTTTTGTACCACCTTGTTTAATCTTGTTTTCAAATTTTTTAATATCGCTGTTTGTCCATATTTTTATAAAACCACTTTGTTTGGTATGTATCACTTGACGCGAAAAATATTTTTCAAAGGACAAATGACTAATTAAATTAATCTCTACCGTGGAACAAGCTATTGCTCGATTAAAACTGAATCTGTTGTTAATGTTTATCGACATCGTTATTAAAGTATAAATAATTTGTTCGTCGAAAGATGTATTTCCATAACTATTGTTTCTGATTATTAATAGATTCGGCGCCTGTAAACCTCGTTTAACGATTGACCTCGGCTTGAAACGAAAATGATGCATCAACAATTCAAACGAACGTTACTGCGTATCTAGCATTTCTAGTTGATGAAAATAAAACTACAAATATTCCATGCGACCATCGAAACATGCAATTAAAACGGTTTGCGGAATACAAGCCAAAAAATTGGAACGTGCAATTTAAAGTCGTAAGAGAAAGACAATATTTAGTGCATAAAACAAAAATCTTTGGCCATAATATAAAAAAAGAAAAAGATACGTGTTACGATGCGTACATTTATATATTCATATAGCAAGAGTTCATATCACCGCGTTGAGAATAGTTTCAACGTGTACAAAATTATTGTTCACATTTATCTAATAACATCGTGTTCAAAGAACAATTAAATAAATAACTTTTTTCAGCCAAAGACTTCAGCACGGCAACTTATATATAAATATTAAATATTTAAATATTTATATATTCCGTTCTCCACGGGTATTAAATATTTTCGTATTAGTGTGCAATGCGTCCGAAAATGTTATAGCGTTAGAAAGGCAACAAAACAATCCACTCAAAACACGATGCACTCTAAAACGTAGCAGTAAAAACGGCATAAAGTGGGCGGCAAAAGATAATTGATAAACGCAAAATCAAACACGAAAGAATATTAACAATCGCGTTTCGGTAAAGCACCTTGCCGAGACGACAATGTCTCTGCCGTCGACGTTGGCATCTATTATGCCTCCCGCGATTCTTCTTCGTCGACCCTGCTACGTTTTTCCCATTGCAGCCCCCGCCATTGACATCTTTAATTCCCTGTTTTCGTGCCCCCTTCAATCCCTTGCGGGTGATCTTACATTTTATCGTGCCGCTGACGAACTCGATTTCCGATCTCGATCTCTCCTCCGACGTCCCCGGCCTCCCGGAGGGGAAAGGAAAATTTAATATCCAGATCGACTCCTTCCTGAAAAATCCGTAGGGTACTGATAAGCGACAGGTAATAATCTGCAACGATTCTTGAGATGATGGATGTTGGTGTAAGCGACGATGTGGGAAATAGAGATATATCGAATTCTAGAGCAGTTTCTATTTCTGTTTTTATTTTTTTAATATTACGTCGTGAGATTAGGGAACGTTTTCATTCGATACATAGTGATTTTGATAAAATTGTACAAAAGTACTGACCCACATGTGAGTAAAAACCAGCAAAGGTATTGACTGGTGGACTGTTAATTTATTTGTTTATATAATATTAACAGCCTACGATGTCTTTTGACAGATATGAGTATGACGTGTATGATTGAAAAAATTGATTGGAAACTTTGAATGACAGATATGTATTGTGTGAAACGGTGAGCATGCGTGTAGCCATAAAAGCATGAAAACAGGAAATAGAGAAGAGAAAGAATAATTGAAAAGAGAGAGCTAGATATGCATTGCACGTGCGTTTGCGTGTACCAGAAGCTGATAATGAGAAGATCTATGCATGCGATTCCATCTTCGTACACTCATAAATTTTTAAAAATTATTCAAAGCTCCGATATACAGGAGTAAAAATTTTTTATATTTCGTACGTTGCACTTTTATTTTATTCCAATAATCACGCGTGTGTGTCTTAAAAAAAGTGCACCGAGATTTGAACATTTCTTTACCTACAATTTTTACACCTGCGAAACGTCAACATCGGCGAGAAATGTAAACAAGTTATTTCAACCCCCCTGTCTTCCGCAGTTCCGTTTGTAAGTCGTATCAAGAGACAAGATCTTGTCTCGGGCCAAGTACAAGTACGCGAGATTATTAATTTATCCCAAAACTGACCTGTCTGCTCGTAAACAAAATTGACCCTATGTTCGACAACTTCAAACTAACTATCACCGTGCTCGTTAGAAGCTTCTCCGTCAAAAAATTGAACGGTTTTAAATTACTTCCACTGTAGTGTCTTCCGCAGTCTCCCTCGTAAGTTCCATTTTGACATTACTCGAAAAATTACGCGCACGCCCAAAGAAAATTCTCCCGATAGTAAAAAAAAAAAAAGAAAGAACAATATTCACGACAGTCGCGTGCGTGCGCACGTTCCCGCGAAGGAAAGGAAAGAAGAGAAACGAAGCTTACAGATAGCGGATCGTCCTAGTACTTCGGACTAACCTTCCTCCTTCACACAACCGTGAACTTTAGGAAAAGCAACAGAGATTATCATTGAACCATTGATAAAGATACTCCTCCTCGCTCTCTCCCCCACTGTTCCGGTTTCTTACTCTCTCATCGACTTGTGTACATCAATTAACTGGTCGTGTCGGCTAATAATGCTTGGTGTAAGTCACCTACTATCGCGGGCAAGACGAAGTAAAGTCCACCCGTACTGGTTTTTCTATCGAGTCGTCGAAAGAATAACAAGTTGATTGTGAGAATTGATCCGCAGGTCCATCGTATTGTTTTACCGAGAGGAAATTCAATGCCATCGGAACATATGTTCGTTCCAGTTGGATTTACGATCGACACCCTCTCACGGATCTAGACTGCGAAGTGTTTGAAGATTTTTTTTGGAAATTCAAGGGAGTGTGTTCTCGCGAAGGATTAGATGGTATCGTTGAAGTGGACGCGAACGAGAGACGATCGTAGACCTCGTTACCGAAGCGCACCAAATTCCAGGAATCAAGTAAACAACGATTTTCTTATTATTACACGAGTTACGCGTGAAAGTATCAATTAATTATTGCGCCGAAGTATCTGTGTTAATGATAAAAAACAAAGCGAAATGTGTTGCTAATGCGTCTCGAGAATCACGGTATTAAACGAAGAAGGAATTGAATATTGACGCTCAGGAATTGACACTTGAGACATTTTTGGAAATTGTTCAGAAATATCTTCGTGATATGTCTTAAATGGGTGGGCAGGGGAATTGAAAAATTTTTAATTTAAATATTGACACTTGAGACGTTTTCGAAACAATGCATGCTTGCGAGCCGTTCCAAATATTGAAATCCAAGAATGCAAGGTTCTAGACGTAGATTATCAATTTTTTAAAAACCTAAATTCAAGATAGTTTGGTAATAATCCCTTCGTTCATTCGAAATAATGAGAGTTACCAACGAGTGCGATACGACAACGTCGAACTAAAATTTCTTTGATCCAGCCGACTGCCGTTTATTTTCAAGATCGAATTTTTATTTCAATTTTATCACGATTGGGCGAAATTGTAAAAGCTGAAAGAAAATCGTTCATCGCGGTGCAGTAATTGTAACGCGCCTGGAAGTGAACGCTATTGAACTGATCTTTTGCATAATTGAACGTTAGGATAACGAGCCATTCATTGTAATAGTTAAATCGTATAAGCGAGTAGTGTTTCTGCGAAGCTCATTTTAGAATTGCTTCCTAAGTATCCAGAGAAATTGATCGTAATGCGAGCAGCAAAAAGATAAGTAACAAATTACCGTCTCGACGTCTGGGTTTGAATTTAAAAAAGGCCGAATATACGATTCATCTAAAAAAAAACTGTCGCGAGTGTAAACTTTGATAAAGATCGGTTACGAGGATCAAACCGTTGCGCGCAAATAATATTTTTAACTCACTGGACTCGTAACGATTACAGATACGAGAAACGAAACACGAGTCGTCGAACCGTTTGTCAGTGTTAAGTGTCTGACAGCGATAGAAAAATTTTTATTACACTGATTTCAATTCTCACCGATAAACTGTTAGTGGGAAGCATGCGATTCGTAGCAATAATTATCATAACGTAAGATGGAATGTAATCTACTATCAACAACCAAGATACGATTGACGGAAATTTCCATATACGGCAAGGCAGAGCTTCGTGAATATAGAAAAGTGTATTTTACGATAAAACCAAGAAGAAAAAAATTAGTAAAGAGTGAATCAAAAAAGGCTATTAATAATCGGCACACCATAATCTTTCATTCCAGGTAATCGTAGATAGTAAAAATAATAAAGTGATTAAAGAATGTATGCCAAATTAATTTGCAATTTGAATAAAGATCGAACGCACGGAAAAAATTATGGTGCACAAAGAATTATTACCGTAGCAAAACATTTCACCATGAGCAATCGTGAATGAACAACTACTAAACTTGTTAGACATCATGAAAGTTCAATTACCATCGAGAAAGTCTTGCCGAAAAATTCTACCATTCCCGTAACGATCGGTCTAGCCAAAATGTGTGACGCGCGAGTAATATTTACGCCCCAATAAATCAAAAAAAAGAAGCCATGATACAAAAAACCGGCGAAATCCACGGCACCGAACTACAACAAATCCAACCAACGCAAACGAAACGATCAGACACGATGGAAGAAGCCCAAAGTGGTGCGCAGCGAGCGACGCGAACATGAGGTCGAGACTTATCTTCGAATGAAATGAAAAAAAAAAAGAAGATGAAGAATAAGAGGAACGAAAGGAAAACAAAAAAAACGGAAACTAACATCCACTCACACGGCGTCCGCAGAACTGCCATTGTCCTTGCGCGGCTTGCAATACTGCTCGAGCTGGGTGTATGTGCACGAGTGATAGCAGCACTCCTCGGCGAGTCCTGGACCGACCGAATCCTGTGGATCGTCCTCGCCGCTGTACGAGAACGGCTCGTTGTAACCGCGATTCTTGCACGCCAGTTGGAGAGCGTCGCTGAGGCTCTTCGAGCAAAGCCTAAGCAAGGACCTTCTGTAAGGTATACCACTTGCCGCGTCGAGGGCGGTTAACAGTATCAACGCGATCAGCACTATCGTCCTCGCTCTGCTTCTCCTCGACGTCATCGTCGTGCAATCGCTTCTCGGCATTCTCGATTCTCGAAATGACGGGCGAACGGACGAGAAATAATGAGCAGGAAATACTGGTGTAACGCGATATTCTCTCGCTTAAGTGGGCAGAGTCCGTTTCAAAGTCTTTGCTCTCGTCTCACGCCCTTTGACATTCTCCGGATAATCGACACGTGTTTCGCACCTGTTCCCCCTCACCGTTTTTTAACGCGATTTTTCCTAGCTCGCGAGAACTTGGTTCCGTCTTGGTGACCGGTGTCTTCGGGTGACACGTTCTCTCGCGGTACTGACTCGTGGTTCTCTTCTACTTAACACCGAGCGTTTGTTTCTCGAGTTGTCGAGACGGGATCTCGATGATTCTTGTTACGATTGTTTCCACCGCGAAACAACGGGGTCGTAGAGAATCCTTGAGAAACGCGGATACTTCGTTTACTTCGTCCTCGGGATTGATGGAGTCTAGTTTTCGGAGACGCTTGTACTTGTTCGTTCGCGTTGCTTCCGTGGTGTCTCTTCTCGTTCTTCTTGCTTGGTACTCGTGCGTGATCCAGTAACGTGCACGGAGAGAAGATGCGAAGACGTTGCTGAAGAGACCTCCGTTGGTACCGAGTTTCTCGGTGCCACTGGTACCGGCTTGCCTCGCCACGCGGTTCTTGTTCCAGATTTCACGGATTAGAGGAGAGGAGCGATAAGAAGGCAAACGAGGGAGGGATAAACATGGCTGGTGGAGTCGGCGTAGGAGGGGGGAGAGGGAGAGGTCATGCTGACTGCTGGTGGTAGACGGACTCGTGGGTTACACCGTACGTTTCAGAGAGTGAGAGAGAGAGAGAGAGAGAGATAGAGAGAAAGAGTGGGAGAGGGGGGAGATAGAGAAGGGGTCGATGGAGCGAGATTAGTCGATCACCATTTTTTCTCTCTCTCTCTCTCTCTCTCTCGGTACAGAGGAACCGAACGAAGTTAGCTTTCAGAATCAGGATCTCGGTATGGCGGACGCGAGGCGCAACGTTACTCAGGATCGTTGTTAACAACAAAACGATCGATTCGATTAGGCAGTCGGTTTTTATCGACGAAATTTTTCGTCGATAGTAAAACGTTTCGCGTGTGACATTGATCATTGTGTTGGGAAACACGTGAAAATACAGTTAATATAGTAATAATAGTGGTGTACGGTGGACTAAAATATTTCGTATGCCAGATACGAAATTTGTTAATTGTAGTACCGACTGGGTGGTTAAACAAGTATCTCCGAAAGTTTTTAAGAAGCGAAAATATTTCTCTATTCTATAAATAACCTTTAACTTCCAGAAGCAAAGCCTCAAATTTTTTTTATTAAATTTTGATTGACTCTGTTTTTTATGATAGTTTAATACGTGAAATAAAAGATTTATTTGTACGGCAAAAATTAAAGACCCGATTCGAGATTATCGAAGTTCGAGCAGAAAGATTTAGACAAATGGCTCTTCGACAGCTAAGTTTCTCTTACGTATTATTAAACTCTATCTCTTTTTGTTTCCGATCATTGAAATGAGTGAAAAATCACTAGAAGCGCGCGGGGGTCAATAAAGGTTCCGTTGCAGTCGCCTTTAAGCTCTCATTGATCGTTATGAGAATTCGAGTTACGACTTTATTGGCTTATTAGGGTCGTTACGTCGCTCCAGGGAGGAGTGAAAATTTATTTGGAGTAGCACGCGTTGCCGGGACGCTTGCGTGTCGCTATCCTTTCGTAAAGAAATTGCCGTGATTTATCGAACTCATTTAACTCCTTTGAGTGGTTTTTTTTCTAATTTTCTAATTATATAACACCACCGTCGCGTATTGTCGCTAACTCACCGTTAACATTTTTCAATAAAATTTCGCGAATCTTCCGCTTTAAGGTGCACCGCGTCGAATTCGAGTATCTAAAAGATTGTGGCAGTTTCTAAATGATTTTTTTCTAAAAGTTTTACGAACGAGGGATAATACGTGAAACTTAATTCCTAAGGGCCTCATATCCGAGGAATCAAGTAAACAAAACTTAAACTTAAGATTTGGCATTTGGGTCATATTGAAAATAATTGCACGCTCGTAAACTATTCTAGAATATCGTAATTAACGACACATAATTGGTATATCTTAGTAATACATCTTGAGAATGAGGTTACTAAAAGGGGACACAGTGGAATTGAAAAATTGACACTCCAGACACATTCGAAATAATCCCATACCGGTAAATCGTTTCTGCATGCGTAAAATTATGATCAAACTTACAAACAAAAATTGAAATTTCTGACCATTACGAATGACTTTCTAACGTTTAATATCAATTATTCTTCAAGTCCTCGTATCAAACGCAATCAAATCGCAACGAAAAATATACTCCGTGCAATCCAATCTATTTATTCACAGGAAAAAAAAAAACGATAATCATAAGGTAGTCCTCGATCAGAACACACTGCGCAGGTGCGTGGGATCTCGATCGCGAATTCGTCGATCGTTCGGAAAGATCGCACCGAACGATCAACGATTCCCATCGTAGCAAACAATGGGAGGGCACTATCGGGGCCGTTCATTAATCATAGTGCCTGTTTTGTCTCAGGCCGATAAATTCCCCATATTTTTTAACAGATACAGAGACGCCCGATCGACCTCCTACCCTCGTTTCTTTCCGTCGATCGCATGAACGTACATACGTACCACTTCCCCGATATCTTTCGACCAATAAGAGTTTCGCTCGACGCTCTCCTCTATTCATAGAGTTCTTCGACAGCGTGCAACGCGAAGCTAGTAGGAAACGAATAACACGCAACGTGTTAAGCGCCGTACAATCGTTGGGCCGCGACACGTGGAAGACTCGCGGATGCGTGGCACACGTGTTATTCGTACGAATCGACTTGACGCGCCACGTCGAGAGAAGTTAAAGTCCTTCTCGGTCTTTTTTTCTTTTCTCTCCGCGCCGTATCAAATGATGCGGATTTTGAGAAATTAAATATTCGTCGCATTGTCGTCAGACGTATTGTTTTATGTAACGTCAGCATTAACGTTGCGTCTCGTGGGTGCATCGTCAACTCGACGAATCGTATTAGAATGTTTTAAAAATTTGAACCAGTGCTTGAAATTGATACGATGGAGTCAAACGTGTTATTCTATCGGATTGATAAATGCATTTGTAAAGTTTATCGTATCGTGCATTTGTTAATAATACTCGCACATATTTTCTTCGCATTTTGTTGTTTCATTTTTCAACTGCACCGGAGGACGTTTGTTAAGTTGCCTGGCTCGAGGTTGTAACTCCAATCTTACAGATATTTCTCTTTGGAATAAAATCTTCGCAAATTATAAATGAATTATTAATGCACATCTGCAAATTAATATCCACTAATTTTGTGTCGAAACATTTGTTCGAACAAATTGAGTCACAGGCGATTAACGTGATATCATTAAAATGCAATTTTTTAAAAGGTTAATTAATTTAGATTCCATTAAAAAAATATCCGTAAGAAAAAATGTCTGCCCGCTCAGGTGACGCTGGAACTGGTGTATATTACATCAAGACGTGAACGCAAAAAAAAAACAACTGAAAAGTTATTAATCCAAAAATCCCCAAACGTTGGATATGCAGGATTAAAAATTAATTGGCAAGCGCGGTACGCAAACGACTTTCCAATGAAATTCCGCATTCCCCGAAAGACAAACGCTCCATCGTGTCCCAAGAAAATCGCTTTTCGCCGATGATCCATAAATCTTCTTCGTCCGCATCGATCTTCCGACTTTCACCAATCGCGACGTCTGTATTCCTTCGAGAACATTTACCGCGCCGTTATCATTTGTAGACAATACCATCAGCGACTCTGTCTTTTTTGTATCCCCCTGTCCAGCGTAACTGCGTTCGCTGTGCACCACGCGAAATCATAATCGGATAGTTTCGTATTTACGTCACTTTTGGCGGTCACCGTCGTCAACGTCTTCGCCACGTGTAACGACGATACTAAATCCCCCGGCACGTGACCGTGATTTACTCGAAAATTCTTTGAATCAGACGCCCGAGCGCGACGGCTACGTAGGGGAGGAGAAGGAGCATCGCCAAGGACGCTTTACGCGACACGTGTACCATTAAAAGACAATGCACTCTCCTCGCACGCGGCTATGCACGTACATGCACAATGCGCATACGTGCAACGTCCTGTGTAATATCGAGGAGAGCCCTTATTGGATTACGCAAGTGTTGGTGGAGTGTTGAACGCAGCTTGAACGCTAAACCGAGCCGATCCTTGACGATTGGATTGCATTAATGGCTCGTTTTGAACGGTACAACGAGGCCCGTAAGGGGTGAACGTTTGGTAATGGACAAAATTGGTTTTTTACGATTTAACACTTTCGGCGATAAGGGCATTTTGCCGTGTACGCGTTTCAATGAATCGTAATGAATGAAAGTGGGGTCGGCGCAATTCGGAGTATTATAACGATAATGGTGGGGAACAGGTACGAGAGAAAAAATATGGATATTCCGCGAATAATATGTACAATTCGAAACGGAATTTTGCAAATAGGGAAATGTATAGTATAGTAGCGTTCTCGAAACTGTAAACTTCGGTGGATCGCGAAGAATTTTTTAAACAGATTTGTTTAGTGTTCCTGGCAAGGAAGCGTGAAAAATGAGTAAGATAATCGTATTTGTTAGTTGTGTTTCTTTAGTTTGCAATGCTTTGTTTTTAGAATACTATACGAATCCCTCATTTGAAAAGTGAAGAACAAGACAAATAACATATTTCTGTTTTGACGATTAGAGATAGACTTGAAAACATTGCCCGGAACTCTCGTTTAGGATCTTCATTCAGACCACTTCATCCCCTTCGAGCAACTTCACTTTCCACCTCCGAGCGTTACCTCACATTTAACGTCAATTTGAATTATCCCATGTCGGCTACCTACTCGAAAGCGGAATATTTCCACGAAACGCGACAACATCGATTTTATTTATCGCGTTAAGAAAAAGAAAAGAAGAAAAACTTTGAAGCGAATAGGGAACACTTACTCGTCTCGCACGCTTTATATATAGTTATCTGCGTTCTTAATATAGTCATCGTATCTTACAAATAAGTTCTCGTTATTCAACCCACAAAGCATGAGAACAATTACCCGGGATCCCCGCAACGCAATTCCACGATGCAATTTAATCGACTCGACGAATCCGTCATATTCGCGAGCTTACAATTTGTCGAGTAAGAAGGTAATTTCCCGGATTCCGTTACCGCGAAAAAATTGCGGTAGGGCGAGGAGTGGAGTGAGAGGCGGGGTGGGGGCGGGGTGGGGGCGGATTTTCGTGATTGGTCAGCTGCGGAGAAACGAGAGTAAGATATTTTTAATACGCGTCGGGTATTTTGCATTTCTTTATTTTCAAATGTCTCTGCCAGTGACCGCGTAATTGCAAGGCCAAGAAACCCGAGTGCGAACTTCGCACCCGGAGAAGTATTCTTATTTTTAGCGAGAAATTATCGGTACGTGTAAATCAAGAGTCAAAAGAGTACCGATACAACGAGAAAACGAAGTGCGAATTTTATCCCGGCAAAGTCGATAGGAAAGGCGAGATCGCTCTTTTTAGATATATCGATATATTTATAGTCTAGCGTGTGGGGTCAAGAATCTCAAAATTATCGTCTTAGACTTCGATGAAAGTATAGTATCATCGGCGCTGTTACCGTTGAGTATCGAGAAGTCAATAGCTGGTGTGGTTCGGGTATCGAGTAATTAGTTTAGTTATAAGAATGAAGAGACGTTAATCGGGGCTGTTGACGCCTAAGCAACGCGTGCATACTCGAAGAAATACTGAAATTATAGTTTTCTTTATCTTCCACGAAAGTGTAGTATCGGGAGCGATGCTAATATTAAGTATTAAGAAGGCTTGCCTAGTCAGAGTAGTTCAGATATTTAGTAATGAAAAAACTCTAAAAAAAGATGAACAAAGGGGTTGTAATTAAAATTGTTGATGAGTAATACTTCAGTATGCGTGCAGTACTTCGAGTTTTACAATAATTTAAAATATCTGTCGTACTTTATTATTTACGCGAAATTGAACTTTTTCTCTAGAATCTCATAACTTTTATCTCTGTCTGCTTCTGGAATTCTTCACGGCGCAATTTTTCATTTGAACCGAACGCGTAGATTAAAAGTTACAAAAACTTAAATTTCAATGCGGGGTTCTGGGGGTCATGTTGACACCAAATTGAAATTGAACGTTAAATAACTTTTAATCCAGGATTATCGGACGTTCGAAGACCGGTTAACGAAGCGTTTCAGAGAGTCAATAACGCATAAAGATAATAAAATTCTATGAAAATGTGTATTTTCAGAAAAATAATAAAACCTGGCGAAACTTGTATAGATACGTGTTAAAATTGTATTTATCATTATACGAGATGTCCAATGTAATACCTGCTTTGAATTTTATCCTTCTCAAGAAAAATAGTCTTGATTTTAATTAGATTCCAATTAATTAGTTCGACCAAGTATTAATGGATAACGCGAAAATCTTCCACCGCAATTGAAATAAGCAAACATTCGTGCATTTATAGTTTCAGCATAAAATAAAATTTTCCACGATCTCGCTTGTCCGTTTGTTATTTCTCACGGCAAAACTAATAGTTTGTTTACGAGTGAAATAGATTAGACTATTTTATTAGCATGAGGTTGTTCCGCTATCTGGGCTTATCGAGTAGTTCTTTAATTGATACGGCCTACAATGACGATTACGCGAATATGTAGGATCGTGGAAATATCGGTACAAATAGATGGCGAGGAAGAAAATGCAGGCGGGTTTCCACTTATTTAGTTTCAAAGATCGGCGAGACAGAATCATTGAAACTGATGGGAAATGGAGACTTCAGATTTCTCTGAAAGCCAGATATAACAGAAATTCAGCTATTCGCTATTTCAAATTCTCCCGAATCCAATTGTCTTAAAATAATAATTGTTCGTACTAATTTTGTCAAAATAGTAATCCCCCTAATGCTTGTCACGGAAATTGGATCAATCGTTTCAAACGAGAATTTCATTAATTTTTAATTAGTTCCTTTAAACATTCCATGCAAAAGTTGATTATTGATTTCTAATAATAATTCGACTGATCCTGAATCCAACCATTTGAATAGCGCTACATAAAAATCGATCCGTTATTGTGAAAGATAATACCATGAATCGTCAATTAAATCGTTTGATTCTAATGAATATACTTTTCATTTTCTATTTTAAATATTACATTTCCCAAGATCCATACAAATCTGAACTTCGAATCCCAGATCGTTCCAATTAGATTTAAAATCGATCAAAAACTACTTAGAGCAAGTGAATTACAAAAATAGTTTATGAATTTCTTTCTCGTTCTATATTTTAAGTACCATTTCTTAAGCGGAGACACTCGTCCATATTTCAAGTGCAATCGAAGAACCCTTGGAGGAATCCAATCGAAAAAATGACTTGGGAAAAACCACTTTCTTTCTCCTCGCCAAATATACCATCTTCGCTGGTGTCGATAGAAATCGGGGAAGCGAGAAATCGGGGAAGCGAGAAATCGGCTTAAGACACAATCGGGCTCGATGCTAAGGAAAGTCTGTCGTTAGACTTCGCACTGGAAGGAACAGTGACACTAGCACCCTGGGAGTTCCAATAAACGGGGTTAAGTTCGACGTTTGTATCGTCGGCTGTCGATCATCTCTCTAATCGGCTGTTTTGAACGACGATTTTTCGGACGGCAGGGAACTATCGTGAAACTCGGTCGTGCAGCTGGTCGAATCTAGGTCCGATTTGTGAGGATTATATCACGTGCACCACTTTGTTGATTGCACTTTGAAATCGGGGCTACACTCGCAGGGGGCATATCTCTCCGCATGCGCTTACATTAGACAAACGTATCGTAGACGTGTACCGATCGGACAAAGACGAACATGAACGAAACGGGCCGCTATTCCGGGCACGATTTATTATGCCGATCATGCGTGCAGTTCTTGATTACGTTAACGAGGAAACGTTCCGACTGATGCCAGGGCTGTTTAGCGAATTTTTCTGCAGTTTAATATTTGGGAAGTCTACCCTTTCAAATATTCATTGAATATCATTGGCATATCCTGACATTGTTTTCTAATATTTTTGAGTTTTAATATCTTGAGTGTATTGGAATATCTGCGTATGAATATTGTAGTATTCATGTATTTAGGGTGTAGATGTTCTACTATTCGAATAATGAAGTACGTATATTTAATTACTCGAAAATTGGAGAATGAGTACCTATTCGGCGGTTAAAATACTGGAGAATATTCAAGCGCGAATGTTCTAGAATTCTAATATCCGCATTGCGAACATTCTAGTAATTCCCATATTTATGTGTGAATATTCGAATATTGAAACGTCGGTGTACGAGTATTCTTGTATTCGAGTTATCAAACGTATTAAAAAACCCATTATCAGCGAATTGCGAAACAGATTATCGAGGAAGATTTAAAAAAAAAAAGAAGCGCGATGGTACGTTCGAGCTACTTCGCCCGTGTAATTGTAGCCATTGTTTCTGTATCGTCCAAGGAGACATATGTACTTGCAGTAATTTCAGCTTTATTGGGCTGAGGATGCGTCTCCAATCGCGAATACTTATTCACTTTATAGATGTATGGGTCGGTAATAAGCGTCACTTTATGACCCTTCTAAAAACACAAATAATAACGCTTCGATTATTATTCTTTATCATTCCTCGATCGACGCAGTCCTACCACCCTTTGCCAATAATTCAAACATTAATCCAGCGTTAAATAATAATGTTAACAATGTAGATGGAAGGCGCACAAAGTATTCTTCTTTCGAACTACCAAATTATTTCTGAAAACCGTTCTACTCGCGTTTTCAACATTATTTTTCAGCGTTCGGTTAAAGTATTTTTCAAATTATCTACCACGAGGTTCATTCCATTTCGTGTTTCAACACTGTAGCTCAAAGGAGGTAGCAGCGATCTAAGATCTCGCATACATATACGTGAGGTCTAAGGTCGCCTCGTGTACGACCTGAAACCGATATGACGAACGAGGAAATAATATTTAATTCACTTGTACTATCATAAAACCGGCTGCCGATCATTCCCGCGCACTCATTGAACCGAATGCCCGAGGCATTTTCCCTTTGTTTTTCTCGAACAAAATAAATATGTCCCACGGCCGCCGCAATTTTTGCGGAATGCCTCGGCTCGTTGGAAGAGACAAAAAAAAATAATAAACCGAAATTTCGCTTATTACGCGATAACATCGTCTTGACCGTTACACTCGTTCACGAAACTTGAGACTGGTGATAATCGCATCCAGGGATTTTATCTCGGTTCACTCAACTTTTATCCGACAATTGCAGGGGGTAAAGGTCCACTTAAGAACGCTTTGATTCGAAATCATTCACTGTGAACATGTTAACCCTTGTCGGGGTATTCGAGCCCGACGCTTTTGATGACACAAATTTATAATAGTCGCAGTGGTTCTTGATATACGTTGAAAGAGAATTGAATTTTTATTGACAAAGGGAAAGCATTTTTGGTTTTCCGAGATTAATGAGCAACGGTAGCTCGTTCATTATTTTGGATAATTATTATTATACAAACGATGAAGTGTAATAAAAAATTATGAATTAGTTAAGGCTGTGCAAACTCTGGGAAATAACCGAAAAAGGAGAATTAAATACTTAAGAACTCCGTTACGCGGTAACTTCGATCTAAAAAAACAAACAGATCATTTTTGCAACGCGTAATAACTCACGAGTAATGTCGGAATTAAATTTTTTTTTTTTTATTGAATCATGAGGCTTTACAATTTGTCCAACTATGGACAGTAGGTAAATTGGGGAATCGGTTTGGAATAGTAACGCGCAGATACTTATCCCGTTGGATAAGTATCGGTTCGATTGGAGACTGCAATTGCTTTATCTGAGTTTATGTAGCACTATTTTGGTTTGCAAGTTGTTGCAGAAAGTGGTCGACGCTTTCATCGAGGTTGAGGTAAACGCTTCAACGAAATCGCGGTCTCCCATTCCCGCGAATACATACGATTTCTCTCTATCAACGGAAATACCTATCGAAATAATCCGAATCGGAGCAACAATACTCGAAATATTGAGTTGGCAACGATGTAATTGCGGTTAATTACACTGTTTTATGTGTCATAACCGAAAATACTTTCTTGCCAGACCCAATGGATTTGTATGATAGAGAGATGTGTTTTTTTATTTGGACTTTCAAGGAGTTATGAGACTTTGAAAAATTGGGACACTTTTTTCAAACATTCCTATCCGCGGACTGGTTTACCGTAGAATGATTTTCTTTTTTAAGTTCGATTCAGAAAAAACTATCTAGCCTCGCGTACTTGTACTTAGCCCGAGACAAGACCTTGTCTCTTGATAGTTTAACGAGAATTTTCAGTATCGTTCAAAAAGTACATGTATAGTTCAACGCACAATTTATAAACAATACAAAAAATGGTTAATTTGACTGTCAGGTACAAGACCGGAAATTATGAAAAAATTGAATAACTTCCAAGGCCCCAAACAGTCACAGCTGAAATTTTCTGTAAACAATCTTTAGACCCTATCAAATCTAATATTTTGGCAAGAAAGTATTTTCAGTTGTGACACGTATACACAGAGCATTGTAATTAACCGCAATTACTTAATTGCCAATCCAATATTTAGTTCCTCGCTTCCTCGCTGCGCTTACCATTTCCGATCAACGACTCGTAGAGAGGCGGGAAAAAATTCCGCGTATTGGCACAACCATGGATCGCACGCGCACTCTTTTTTGACGTGTTCCCGATGATAGGATAACTGACGTCACGGCGTCAGCGTTAATTTACCATTGCCGACTCGTGCCGTTAACGTACCGCTTTTATTGCGCGTTCGATTTATTTTTCTCACCTCGTTGCGGTCAGCCACGTGTAAACGATTGCGTTACAATAATGTACGCGCGATAGCTATTATCGTCCGATCGTGAGTGGACACGTGAATTCGCGCAACACGACGACGTTTAACTCTATATACACGTGCTTTCCGTCGAAGACGGCGCTTGAAAGTGACCACGCACCGTTAATGCAATGTCTCGCAGTTAGCAGCCGCATGAAGGTAATTGCTCGAACGTTTATTCGAAGTTTACCCTACATATATTCAATTTAGATCGTTAGTCCACTGGCGCAATGTCGTCCGCGTTCGTTGCATGCAGCACGATTTTATTAGACGACAGTTGCCGGGTGTGGAGTGGCGGGGGGGGGGGGGGGGGGCGCTGGAGGGTGAAATACGATCGTTGGATAAACGATTCGTTTTAAACCGAGGTACGCGCAACCGTTGATAATTTATAACGACGCGCAACAGTTTTCCGGGGAGTTATCTTTTTTAGTTTCGGTTTTAGAAAAGGTGGTGTGGTATAGTTAATTTGGTGAGGATGGAACTATGTAATGGAGGGATGTATGTACTCTTAAATGTTTACTGTTTTATACGTTTTGAAAATGAATTCTAGGGGAACTTTTATTGGTCTCTTTATATATCTGAAATGAATTTTAGGAAACTGCATATTCGGTACACTTGGATCTGTCCCGAAAATGAATTTTAGATGCACGTTTATGATTTGATACCTAAAATGAGTTTTAGACAAATATTTATCGTCTGCATTTCTGTATGTCTCTAAAATGAATCTTAGAAGAAACTTCATTGTTTAGCGCCATTTATAGAACACCATGTATATGCGCTATATCATATAATATAGTGTACTAGATATTTAATTGTTTTCCTAATTACTCCAAGTTGTATATGTACACATACACTTTCTGTACAATACCTACGAACCGAAACAGAAATTTCTCTCGTTATTAGACGATACCAAAAATCCATTTTAAATCCACTATAATCTCTGTTCTTTCGAGGTATCCGCTGCCTCTCGTAAAAAAACACGTATTTGCAAGACAATCCATCAAAACATTGCTATTAAAGCAGCCCTAAACCGATGTACGTGTCCAGGTAAATCGACGTCACCTGCGATACACAAAAAGAAAAACTATTTCCTCGGATATCTCAAAGTGATATTTTTGGACTCGTACCGGTCTTCTTCCCGTTGATTCAATTACAGTTATATATAGAATCACGGTGATCTCGATCGAGCATGCGTCCGTACATACGAGTACATATGTACGCGTATAATATACCGTTTACGAGGGACCAGACTCAAGAGGGTAATAGCATGGTTTACGCTAATCGAATATGACGGAACTCCAGTGGTCCGAGCTGAGTGATATAGACGGAAGCAACGGAATGATTTCTGCAGTTCAGGATTAAATAATATGATATCCGTTATTTAAAACGTATTTATTTATTCACGTTGTCCGAACGGGTTCGGTTGTTGTAGCGTTTTTGCAGAAATATTAGGCAACGGGTGTTGATGCCGGTAAGCTAATATAATATGCGTTAATTTAGAAGAAATTAATATAAATCTAGGAATACAATTCGGTTAGTTTAAAGAAATCACATATCCCTGTATCGGTATACTTTTAGTTTTATTTTACTCTTTGGCCACGACATGGAGTACAAATATTATATCTTTACCTATCCTTCGTAAACCAATTGTACTTTATTGGTACTCCAAAGTTAAAAACTATTTTTGTTTTTAATAAACTGTCAGGATTGTAAGGTAATTATTAATTCATATCAGGAGATTAATATCGACTAATTTCACGCTACATAATTTTCTACCTGTAAAAAGAAAATTAAATTACAGAGGGTTAATATAGAGACAGATTAGCACCATTAAGTTATTACATTACGGAACGTGTTAATGTAATTAAGAAAAAGGTACGAACGATGAAAAATTAAAAATAGAACAATAACAATTTTGCTAAATCATTGATATATTTTTTCAACATTGCTTCTGCCTCCTATTAAACCTTTGGAAAACTACATTTGGAGTAACTCCGGCGAATCGATGCCCTCTAAACCACGTGTTATAAAGAACAATTGCTGGATTTCCCCCTTACCCCCTTGATACGTTGACGTACATACAAGTATGCACTTACCACGTGTACGGTATTTCATCTATCTACCAGTCCACGTCGGCAACGCGTGTCACCGTAATAATGTAACTCTGTTTAATTCAAACGGGCATTAGTCTGAATGCACGATAGAACAACGTTCCTCCGACACCAGCCTAAATTGCAATTGCGCGTCATGAAACTGGTGCGGTCAATCAACGGTTCATGAGCGAAGCGAACATGTGCGCGCGAGAGCAATTCGTTTTGTACATTTCCCTCTGTCCGAAAATTTAATTCCTCGTCGCGGTGAATCATTGGACGCGATACCAGCCGCGTACGAGCTGAAATGTCTCCGGTAGAACGTCATTCGTATTGTTATCGTGTTATTGAAACTGTGAGAAAACAGAAATTGTTGCAAAACAATACGACGCGGAAAGTATTCGGCGCGTGTACGGTTTGCAGAATTTTTCAAATGCTCCCCTCATTATGGTTGGGATTCGTCGAATAATTATGCGTTCGAACATTCCAGAAATACTCGAATTATTAGCAAGGTATTTAAATATCACACTCGCAATGGGAAAGTTTATTTCCAAGCCGTTTTAAATCCGAGTTCAATGAATGATATTATATATCGCATCCCGGATACGCATTTACTAAATCTGAGACGTTGAAAAAATCAGATCTTCAAATACATATGTCGCGCGGTTTCTAAGTCCAAATCTAAAACGTAACTAGAAAAAATAAACAGTCGAATTAAAAAATTATCTGAACGCACTCGTCAAAAACCTGAAATATTAATGCGACCAAAAAGAAAACCGATATAGAAAGAAAAACGGACAAGTGTTTTTCAAAGCAATAAAATTTGCGCGTTCCCTGAGAAAAAGTAATGGACCAAATAGGCTATCAACAAAAAATAGCAAAAATAAACAAACATCCTGCAATTCAATAAATTACAATTTTAATAATGCGGGTCTACTGTAACAAGTGAGACTAGTGTATCCATAATTAAAAATTAATGAAATAATTAATGAAACACACTCGCCAAAAATTTGATATATTAATCCGATGAAAAAAAAAATTTGATAGCAAATTTTCGAAGCCATAAAATTTGCGCGTTCTCTGGGAAAAAGTAACGGAGCGAACGTCGAGAAGATTGTGAAATCCGGAACACGCGAGAGAAGTAGGTCTAGCTCCATTCGTCGAGGATCATTCTAATCTATGTTGCTCATACTTACCTCATTGTCGTTGACTGATCATGCACCTCGCTCATGCACATGCCTTTTATTCCGCGTATATAGGATGTATGTACGTATATACCGTTGCACGTAGCTTGACCTCTGACTGCAGTGCGTGTGCACTAAACTCTATGATTCAAAGAGTGCACTATTGTCGGTACGTCTACAATCTAATTCCGTCTCGTACTCGAATAGCAATTAGCTTTCTTCAACCGCAACTCGCTATCCAACTAAATGGACCTTTTCATCAGTTTCAATTAATTGATTATTAATTCCCCGCGTTATCCAGTTTAAAAGATCCGTGGCCGTAAGGATGAATGTCGCGTTTTTCCGAACGGAAAATTTTCGGACAACAGGAAGTTTACAAAACTAATTGCATGTGTTTCGCTCATGAACCATTGATTCGCCGTACAATTATATAACGCGATATTGCAATTTAAGCTGTTGCCGCACGAGCGTTGTTCCATCGTGCTTACTATTTTAACAAAATTGGGTTTACAAAACAATTGACTTGTAGAATACGGGATTGATGTGGTTATTGGAAAAAAAATACACTAAAACAGATTTTATGTGTTGCAAGAAAATAAAGGAGAAGACGAGGTTTCTTAAGAAAAAACTGTAATTTTTGAGATATCATACCTCGTGAATGGCTGGATCAATTCTTACCAAGTCATACTCAAATTAATCATCATAGCTTTCGGAAATGATTGCACGTTAAAAAAAAATCATTTTTTAACGCGGTTTAACCACCTCGAAAACCTCCGTTTTTTCTTTTCCGAAAAGCTACAACGTATAATTCTCGCGTACTTGTACTTGGCCCAAGACAGGACCTTGTCTCTTGATGTAATTTAACCCAAAGTAATAATAATTATTAACACATTATATATAAACGTATATATTAATATAGATATATTATTAATACAAGGTATTACTTGGGACTGAGCGTATCAAATTAAAGAATAATGCATCAGAATTCATAGAATACTAAGAACTGTGTCTCGACATTTAATGGATATTATCGAACCATTTTGGACAAACACAAAGCTTTTCTTTGCAAGTATTACAGCACGCCCCTCCTTTGTACAACATTTACGCGACGTCAACCTCTTGTCAGCGTCGATAGGAAACGTACCAAGGGCGGGGAATCCGGAAGGGCGCATTACCAAAGGGAGAAACCACCGCGACGGTTGATCGCAACAACACAATTGCCCGTTGCAATCTCGCGGGACGCTTGTTTTGCTGGTTTACCCATCCCGCGAGGTCCAAGTTCAGACGCCGATCGACCTGGTCGCTATAATGAAGGAAGCACTGGTGTCGACGACTCTCTTATCGCTATATACCGGTCGGGAAAACATTCGCGTTGTTGTACGTACTCGCGAAGCTCTTGCGACGGAGGAACAGACATTGACTCCCGTAACAGAGGTATATATGTATAATCGAGGCATTCCGTTTCTTTATCGCGACTCGTATTGCTGGTGTAATTTATCATTTATCCAGAACGGTCAACCGCCCCGAGGGTAGACAGCGTGAGAGTCAGGTATACCATTGTACGCTCACGTAGTACATACATACCTGCAGATCGAATGACGATACCTCCGTCACGGTAGTTTATTCGCAATTTTAACGAATAGAATATTACGACGCAAATTGATTTCTTTTTATGTTTATTTCTAGCAGCTTCCGCGATACGGGGCGACAGGCATATGTGTCACATACGCCTTGTATTGTTTCCCGAGACATCTGGTAAACGAAATCTAAAATATTTAAGCACACAAACGATTTACATATGAAACGTTAGATTACCTTTACCTGACTGAATGGAGAAATTGTATTCAGGAACTTAACGATCGGTTGATTAATCTTAGCGAAAATTGAATGGTACACAGAGGATTTCACGCAGATACGTATTCTCTGCAGGGGTCAGAGAGTATCGCAAATGAAAAAGAAACTATTAATAGTTGTTACTTTATTGACGCGAACAATGATATTCATTGAAACCGAGCTTCGTCAGCTACGATTAATTCAATCCTATCTATCTTAGAATCCAATCACAATCAGATCAATTTAATATATCCGACGTATTAATACAGCTATCAAGGACGCTCGCGTCCCGAGGTTGCCCCGAAACGTAGAAAACACTAGATCGAGAATCGGTCGCACGCGTCAATAATATTTCTCACGAGATGCGTTAATTTTAAACATTTGCCGTGGCGCCATGAACATTGTACCCCCGCGAACACGTGTGATCAGCGTGTAGATTTAATTGCACGTATTATGCAATGCGGATTGTAGCCCCACCCTTCTACCCTCGCTTCTTCCCTTCCCCCCTCGCTTCCTCCTCACACACGTTAAACGCAAAACATGCTGATAAAACTGACAAATATTAATTCTGTAAACACCGTTTCCAGAACTATTGTGGTTTTAATGCGATTCGTAAGATTTGCGGATGGATAGGAGTGTAATCATTTCAGGGAGTAAAACCACCCCTTGAAGTCGAGAATTTTTAGTTTCTTATATAAATATACGAATACAAGAAATACACATTAACGACTCTAACATTACTATCAATAAAATGAACGTTCCGTAAACAATAGTACCGACATTCGTGTGTACCGCAAATATTAATATAATACATAACATAATATAATAGTATTTATAATAAATATTCGGATGAAACGTGTGTTTCAGTACTGTAGTTACGAAATACTAATTTCATTAATATTAGTATTATATTCAGTATATGTTCAGTATAAACTTGAAAAGATACCACTTTCGTTATCGGAGGGTTCGTAAACTGTATTCCTTTATATTAAACGCGTAGCATTATGCAGACACATTTAATACAGGTAACCCTCCTATAACACGGTAAATAGGATCCTACAAAATGCCCTGTTGTATGAAACCGTATTATATCAGACCCAGAGCCAGTACAAAAAGGAGGGTTACGTTCCGAAAACTTAAAATCAATCGTTCTTTTTTACATTTCATACCGGAATAGAGTTATAAATGGGTAAATTATAATTTATTTATGCATTTTCCTGTAAAGGCACTATAATTGATTATACCGTTCTGTCATTATTTTAAGGGAATTTAGTTTTCAAATATGTTAAACAAAAATCATGTAATCCAGTGCTGCAGAAGTACAGTGTTGTAAAAAGTTCTTCGCAATTTTCTGATCGTGTTAGAGCGAAACCGTGTTATAGAATATCGTGTTGTAGGAGGGCTACCTGTACTCCACTTAAACGACGTGTACGCGAATGCGTTCAACGAGTACGAGGGTACGCGTCTCGTAAAATCAGTTTCAATAAACGTCTGCAGTTAACTAATAACGATTGCATCCATCCTTGCTACGACTACAAAACATACTCCGTCTCTTATTAGAAACGGGACTTTTCAATTTTAGGCTCAACGTGTATTTCCTTAGACCCCCGAATCGCTTAAATTCTTTCTCGTATATGTTATCAATTACTCGCAATTCGCATTGGTTACCGGAGCGTCAACAAGTGCGTGACAGAATATTTGAAATATTACGCTCCATTCTCCCTCGTCGTCATTGTTCTATATTTAACTGAAACTTTACCCCGTACCCTATGCAATATTATTATATATACCGTTCTCGTCTCAGACAAACACGAGATATTCAATAAGGTGCATGACACATCGATCGCCGGAGAGGCCGGAGAAACGCTCCTCTCGCTATCTTGGACGTTCACATCGGTTCAGAGGTCAATCAATTGGAAAGAGAGGAAAAAGGAGTTAACGACGTCTTAATGGGCCCGCGTTATAATTGAAACGACAATCTTTATTGTAGCAATTATTCTTGGTAGGGTAATAGATTTTTTTACGTGGCGGCCGCTTATTAATAGTTCCTTCGCGCCTCGCGTTGTGTACCCCGTCACGCGTAAGGAGGATATTCCGGAAAACAATGCAACTGACGAATGTTTTCATGTGTCTCAACTCAACTCTCCGATGGATTTGCGTCTCGACGAGGACGGGAGGGAAATTCGTTTTGCTGGGACTCGTATCGCCCTCGTTTCGGATGAATGATTATGCGATAAACAGGGGGGTGATTGAGGAGTTGCCTTCAGGTGTTGCAGCGCACCCCAGATCAGTCCTGTTTTTCCATGTATGGATTGCAGGGTAAAGGCAAACACCTCTGAGAATTATTCGTAAAACGGCAACGCTTGAATTTTATAGAAATTTTAAAGATGTTTGTTGATACCTGTTACCTGCTTTTTAAATTGTCGGTAAACGAGGTACGAGTAATTTGTTTAAATTCGTTTCTTTCAATGGAGTGCAAGCTTTTTAAATATTTGTTGTGTGTTTAAAAATTTGTTTGAACTAATATAAGTGTTGAAGCTTTCTAAATGTTTGTTATTATTTTTTATCTGGTTTTTAAGCTTTGAGTAAATATTATTTTAGTCCATGTCGCTGTAAAAGGAAGAAAGTGATTCGTGTAATTTATTAACAATTTTTCAAAGAGTAGTTGAGCATGGGTTCCCCAACTTCCGAGTTTTTATATTTTGTAACATTGAATAAAAATAATTCCTGACAAAACCGATGGCAGTGATTTTCGACTGTCGATATATCTAAATAATTATAGAATTTCCGTTTTATAATATCAAATTCAAAACCTAATATAGAAAACTATTAACTTTAATTTTGTTTGTCGATTTTAATTTTGTTCAAATCGAAATACAGTAGAACGTCAATTACGCTAGTCCGCATAATTGAGGTTCATAGAAGCTTTTTGGAAAATTCGTGGTAAATTTAGTGTTTCGGGCTGTTAAATATAAAAGGGAGGTCAACTCTTGAGCATCACTGCAACGTATTGAATTTAATGAGGAAAACTGAAGAAATAAATAAACGAAATAAATAAAACATGTTCCGTGGTAAATGCTGGAAATGTGTATAGCAAAAAGTATTAGATTACCGATATCAAGAATTACATGTTTTTATTTCAGCGCACAGGGATACACCCAAGGGAGCTATAATTTTCAAATAATTTTTTTTCATTGCAGGAAAAAAATATCAGTATATCGATTAACGAAAAAAGCAATTATCCAATTAAAAAAATCGATTATACGAAATATTAATTATGACATCAACATCGATACGATAAGACAGTTTAAGTACGAATTATTATTCCTTGCTGGTGAACAATCCGATTATCTTTTGTCGACCGTAATTACAGAAATTAAACGACGCGATAAAGAAATATTGAAGTTCCAGGAAAAAAAGGAAAACGTTATTTTTCCGATGGCCTATTATCGTATGGGAATTATCTCCTAATTAGCTTGGATAACCGATGTTGTATCGCGTATTATAACATTAATAATAATCGTTTCAAGTTCGACGTAATCTTTTTCTTTCAAAAATCGTATCTACCGAATGATAACTCGCATCAGGATGATTTTTTATGTCGATCTCTTCGCGAAAGATGATGGTACGTAATAAAAAAATGCAGATGCAACGAGTATTGATACCTAGGAGTATTTTTCGAAAAAAGATTTCTTCCGACGAGATTCGCAACATTCCGTTGAACGGGATTAAAGTTGAATGTCGATTATGATAATTAATTGGAGGGGAATTCCTTTGCTGTAATCGAATTTTTTTTGAATAACAAGATTAGCCCTTATTCCAGGAATTTTCCTATTTTTTCCTCCGTGACGCTTAATCTTGCAATTAGTAATAACTCTCGGCATAAGGGAGCCGATTTGTTTATTCGTATAAAGTTTCCTATACCTTGGCTTCTGATATTATGGTTCGTAGACATGTTGATACATGACATGACAAATAGAAGTATTACATAATATACAATTAAAGTTATTAATATTCTCCACATTCTAGATTTCCGTTTATGAAATCTTCCGTTCTACTGCAATTAATGATAAGCAAAATAAATAAATAAGTGACAATTACGTGGTAATAAAATGTGAAAATAAACCCTGAAAATAATATTCTTAATGTTTCTGTTTCTGATTATGTGAAATATCTGGAATAATAGAAATCGGAATGAGCTTAATTAGAATCTAATTTCATATTTTTAACAAAAATACTTTAAAATGTAAGAGGGTGGAATTCGTGTAAATAATGGATGTCTCATATTATAATTAGCTCAATGTTCGCGTTTTCAATTATTTTAAACATAATAATAATGGAAAGAATGTCCCTTAAAATTGTATATCCTCTTTGTAAGGATAATTGACTTAAAGGGTTTGAAGTGTAGATTCGTTGAAACAGTCGATATCCCAATTTATTTCTAACTCACCGTTTACGTTCTGAATTATTTCAAATATAATAATCGAAATCGGACGGATCGCAACCAAAATCTAACATCAATTTTCTATCCTTAAACCAAAGCAATTTAAGGGCTAACAATGAGAGAATGAAGTTCGTTGTGTCGTTTGGTGGTCCAATTTCTTCGTAGCTCTTTGCCATCTTTGAATTCTATACATACGCATCCAAGAAAAATTGTTTTGTTTTTGTCAGTTATTTCTTCCCAGACAAACCAAATGAGTATTTCTCATGACTTGCGAGTAAGCCTCCCAGCATTAGGTTTAGTGTCGCCGTAAATTTAGTTTACGAGCCCATATAAAATCGTCGCGACGACGGGCTTATAAAATGTGCGACGATACCGCAAGCGACGAGGAGACGGTACTTCCGGTAATAATAATCTTGAAAGGGTTGCGGATCCATCTGCCAACGATGTTGTTCTAACGAGAGTCTTTTGCGGCTATTTACGCCGATACCGCGAAGCCATGTGTATTTTTTTCTCTCGTCAAAAGCGGTAAACAGATTCCATCGTGCATCGTTCTGTTTTTCCCGGAATTTGCCAAACTTCTGCAAAATCATTTCGCTCATCGGTTACTCCAAATTTGTCCTCGCATCCGTGAATTTGAGAACCGAACGAATCAACGATTATTATTTCGCGCTTTCGCCGAGTAGAAAAAACACGGATACGACGGAAGAAAAAATGAAAAACTGATATTTCGTTTGGTATAGGTAATAAATATTGTTACGACACGTGCGACACTGGTTGTACTCTCGATCTTGTATACTTTGCCCGGTATACGTGAAATATCATTGTTACGGTACGTATACTGCTTGTTATGCGTGGAGCGTTTCAAAACTGACAGATAGCAGTTATTGTATTTGAAACGAAATATCGCACCCTCAAAGTAGCTCATGTTTTTGAAACGAAAATCTGTGATGAGTATCATCGAAGTGAAATCAATTCGGGTTAAATAAAAAAGTTATTTTAAACAAACTCCATTACGTATCATCACTATTATCGTTCAACAGTCTTAATAGTTTAAATACAGTAAAGCGACAGTAGAGTAAATCTGAATATAAATATACGAAAAATTAACGTTTCCTCTTTCTCCCCCTCTCGCTCTCTCTCCCTCACTGTCACTCTCTTTTTCGATTTCTCCAGGATCGATCTCGACGAGGGAATCCCGCGTTATCTTATCAGCTCGTGTAACGCATTGCGATCCCTCGGTTAGGGTATATATCCGGCGTTCATCTTGATTTTTCCTACTCTTGGGATACCGCTAAAACTGGTACACACTTTTCGGGCTAAGCTCTGTCGTAGAGCCGAGCAATGATAACCGATAAGGGTGCGAGTTACACCCCGATAACCCCGCGGGACTCGCAGGAGGTCACCAAGCGCGGCACGCTTTTCTCCAATATGCCCGACATTCTGGCGTCTATATTTAGATTATCAATGGAACTGGATACCAGGAAACACGGATAAAGTTAGGAGAAATCGGTAAGGGATTCCTGGAAAGGGACAGACCGTCAGCCTCGCGTCTACCGAGAGCGTAACGAAAGAACGATAGAGGAAAGTGTTACGTGGTATCATCCAAGATTGTGTTTGTAAAAAAAAAAAGGGAATGTGGTAGAAAAGAGAGCGAGAGTCGATGAGATACATTTGACAGGAGCGATGATTAACCGCATTTTCTCAGATACGTGGGGAAAGGAAATGATTTTATTTACCAGCTTCCTCGAGCCGTCAAAAATGACGCGAAAGGGGACGCTATTGGTCGCCGTCCACCGGTTTTCTTTTTTTTTCATATATAGTATATAAAAGTGAACCTTGTTTGTGTGAAATAATACGATCGGCGAGAAGGTAAAATTTGTTGAATTATTTGGTGTTTCAATTTCTTGGTAACTCATTCTTTACGTTTTGAATAATTTGAAAATAATGATAAGCATGGGTAGAGACTCTCCTAACATCTAATTTCAAATTTATTTTCTTTTAAACAATACTAAGCGTACGGGTATGAAATTCATGAAATCGTTTTGTCTTCCAATATCTTCGTAACTCATCTTTTACCTTTCAAATAATTTAAAATCTAATAATAAAACTGTTAAGAATCTCCTCCAAGTAACTAACTTCATGTTAATTGAAGATTATTCAAAATCCATCACCACAAATGTGACGATTTGAGAATTACGCGTCGATGTGAAAAATAAACAATATCCAGGTTCCGCGTTTAAAGAATTGCTGATTCTTAGCGAAAAGTCCAACGAACCACTTCGAAGATACACGTCGAACCGTAAACGAGTTGAGTCAGTGGGGATGAAGCCAGTGGTATCTGTGTGCGAACGATGCACTTAAATGCAATGCATAATGACGCGATAAAACTGCCGCTCGTGTCTGTGGCCTTACATAAAAGTAATAATAACTGTTTGACGCGTGGCTAACCGATGCATCGGTGCATGCCCGAGTCTTTTCGAAGGAGTGCATCGCGCTCCAGCGTTATCCGAGTTGTCTCTCACGTATATACGTACACCAGCGCACGGAAAGTCTTTGGCCAAAAGCAATGATTTATTTAATCGTTTATCCAATACGATTTTATTAGCTGCCGATAGTAATTGAGATATTCCTGCATATAATTCGTAACTAGACTGCGAATGTTTACGCTGAAGGCGTGCTGGCTTTCTGTACTGACATTGAACTGATTTTTTAAAATAAATACGATAAGTATGTAATAGATTCGTGTATATATATATATATATATATATATATATATATATATATATATATATATATATAACGTGTATGTAAAACAAAATGAACGATAAAAAGAAATATGGTTTTAAACGCCTAGAGTGACGAAACTTTCTGTTCGCTTCTCACTTATTTATAGATCTAATGTCGAAATGCGAATTTGCATAAACATCCGCAGTTTATTCGTAATGAATGCGGTGGGAGACGCTCCTTATACAGGGTGGGTCAGGACGAGTTATATAAACGGGTAAGTAAACGACGTTCCTTCCAGTTTCTTAGTACTTTTCGCGTCTTTAATTACGTACACGATACACGAATATTTAGACCAAACTGTTTACAAATTTATTGGCATGATATCGGTATCATCGTAAGTGAACTATTTACTTGTTTACGTCCCACGGTGCAGATACGACTTTCCGACGATTGTTCAGATCATCACGGAGGGAGGATTAATATATTGCGAAAATCACCTCCGAGTAGAATAACGTGGAGCGGTTTCTTTATAAAAAATATTTTTACAAGAAGAGCAACGAGGTGTAAGAAATTGTGGTGGCGTGTTCCAAAGAAGCGAGTGCGCTTGTATAAGATTGGCATTCTTCCTTACTCGAACGATCGTGCAACGTCTTTGAAGGCTTTTCTTTTTTCCAGTCGATTGCTCCGATTTTCTTCGTGCATCTAGCTTTATATTCTGCGCGTCACATCGTGTTTCGTGCTCTTAAAGCAAATTTTTTTTAATACGGAACACTCGGTTCGACACACCGTGGAATATAATCTTCCAAAAGCCGTAAAAAGTTATTTTTCGACTCTTGTCCTTTTTTAATTGGACATGGGATATATACGATCGCTATATTTGAATTGTTTAGAATCGTTCTGCTAGTACTTTAATTAGTTGGTTGGCTGACCAATTGATTAGCGTTGTTTATTGATCTATGCCCACTCGTGATTGCTTGACATTTGTTGTGATACGAAAATATAACGATAAGTAGAATCTTTCATGGAACGTAAAAGAGTACATATGTATCGTATTTATAATAATCTGTTGTATTTCAACTAATTTGGATCGAAATGGTACTTGCACATATCAATATAAAATCCGCATTGGCTTCAAATCGTAATAGTATACTATTCCAAATGGCTTCGAAACATAGCAATATGCAATCCAAGATACCAAAAAAACATAACTGGAACTAAATAATATTGAATTCAAATATCGCATATCTGTAAAACGTAGTAGAAGATGTCGACCATTGTAACTCGGTGTTTACTAACTATAAGAGGGTGTACTTTGGGGGGGGGGAGAACCACTGCGTCGCAAAGATTCAGACCGCTGTAAGTTTCCAGATATCAACCGGCGCCAAGCTGAACTCGATACTATTTCTAACGCGCATGAATCAAAGGATTCTCTGTGAAGCGCTAGATATCAGTATAAAAAGCTTTCGCAAATTCGAAAATATAAGAATCAATTCCTTGAGTTTCTTTCAACTATCGAGCGGAATTTAACTGAGTGCTCAATAATCGCCGACCAATGGGTTAGTTTGCTGTCTGAAGTTTCCTTGACGCTTAAAGCTAATTATCTTCACCGTTGCACTAATTCTAATCTTATCGGGCTTAGAAACAATTTATTTGTTTTAATATCGGCCAAACGAATTATTCCGAACAGTGGGAGATTATAAGGGTTACTTAACGAATCCGGAAAAAAATGCAAGATATTAATATATTTGAGATATATAATTTGACATTAAAACGCTATATACTAACGCGAACGAATAAAAATCTCGTAAAAGCATTTAATAAATCCTCACCCCTCTAAATGTCGCTCTTCAAAGGGTAACAATGATTATTGATCGACCGTGATGTATTCCACAAAGTATTGTTTATCACGCCTGAGGTACTAAAAAAAGGGTCTCGAAGGATGCAACGTATTAACATGCATAACGATGCATCTATTAAATATCATGCGTAGACGGGAGGGTTCATAATTGCTGGGAAACTCTCAAGGGAAAACAGTGGTTGCTAAGACATGGAGGGACACAGTCCGCCGGCGTGTTCGTTAAAGAAAAGGATTCATCCGCCGAAAATAATAAAAGTGATTTTGTTGGGTCAACAAGGCGTCGGTAAAACCGGTAAGAATTGAAATGATATCGCGATTTTTGTGGAAATCATAATTAACAATTCAAATAATAATTATGAATGGAGTAATATAAGAATACAATCATTTTAATTATAATAAATATAGACAGTTCTTTTGATCGTCCCAATTCTAATTGAAAATAAATAACTATTCCAATTGTTTTTAGAAGAATTTTGTAATAATTTATTAGTTAGAAATATTGTCGTAGTATATTATAATAATTACGATACAACACAATAGTGCAGTCATAATACAATTATCATATTTAATCTGACGCGATATTTGTAATGATTGTTCGCAAAGATCGCGATGCGGTTTAATTCAAGATATATCCAATATAAAATAGTAATATTGCGCGTTAAAGCCTTGCATTTGTAGAATTATTGTTTCCATTCGTAGCAAGTGCTATCATATTTTATCTGCATCTAGCTTTAGCTGTACGGTTCGCGACCAAGCGTTTCATTGGCGAATACGATTGTACCACTGAGAAGATATACAAGGTGGAAAGCTACATGGAAAGTTCATGGGAAATAACTGATCCACCCGGACATCTTCTTATACCGACCGATCCGAAATTAAGATGGGCGGATGCCATTATTCTCGTTTACTCCGTTTGCGATCGCGTTAGCTTCGACGAGACTTCTCATCTTCGGTGAGAATAGAAATTCAGTATTGGATGGTGCGAATGAAAATTGAACTATTAGTATTTACTTCTCATTTTTATCATGAAATAAGCTTCCTCCGTGCAATGCGCGGAAATTAAGTTGCATACAACTTTTATATCTGTGATTCCTCTATGCAATAGGCTTCAACGTTAAAGTGATCACTTATGGGATTGACTAATATATAATATTTCATACAGATTTTTGGTGTCGCATGCAAGAAAGGGTAAAAGAATTCCACCTGTAGTAATACTCATCGGAAACAAAGCAGATCTCTCGTATTCCCCAGGAGAAAGAGTAGTCTCCGAATTAGAAGGTAGACAAAGGGCCGAAGAAATCGAGGCACATGCATTTCACGAAATTTCTGTGAGAGAATCTGTCGAACAGGTAAAGGAAATGTCCTCGTTTTCCTATCCTATTTAATCGACCAGGTCCGAGATTGACGGGGAAGGGGTCAGAAAACTTGCTCTGGGCCCTCATATTTTGGGCGGGGATTCCCGAGAATTTTTAAATACACTTGTTTTTTTTATCCAGTAAACAATACAAGTTGAAAAAAATAATATAATACAACGTGGTAGCTTACATAAGGCTCTTATTTAACTTATGATATTAAATGTTTTAGTAAAGGTATGTCCTCCACATTCTTAATGTAGGCCCCCAATCTACTTTATCTTTGGCACCCCAAAACTCGAAAACCAATCAATAAATAAAACAACACGAAACGTTATTGAAAATCTCAATTTAACCTGGAATACATTGACATTGAGATTATCTGAATTTTCAGTTAATTTGAAGTCTAAAGTCTATTGAAATTTACTTGGACCCATGATATAACCGAAAAATCTGGATAAAAATTCCTCTAAAAACAATTACACCCACTGAACATGTTCAGGAAATCCATAAATAAGTTGGAACATCCTGGCTATAATACGAGTAAACGTAACTAACATTAGGAAATGTTGAAGTTCGTTTATAACTAAATGGCGGGGGCGTTCGCGGATTATACTCGTGAAAAGTTTCTCAATGTCTGCATTATCGTCTGCAGTCTGCCTATTTACATTGCGGAAGTAGACAAACCTTTTGCAAACTGGTTAGAAGCATCTCCCCATTTGCCGTACGTTCTAATCGCAATGAACTTTATTTTTCTAAACGATTGTTTACTCTTCGGGAAACCAGTCATGGCGTTTACGCGTGATCGTGAAGTCGTAAACAAAATCTATATCGCCGGTTCTCAAGGCGCGATAGGAACGTAACCATTTTCGTCAAATTATCTTACACCGCATTGTGGGGTAATTAAAAGTTTGTTACACAATGAATTGCACTTATAATTGGATTTCGTTAACGGCCGGTCCTCGTCGAAAACAAGTTTTCGTTGACAGTTCCAAAAGTAATGTTCGCCACGTCATTTCATTCGATCGATTCATTTTATACAAATTCGCGAAATAATCGTTTTTTTGTCTTTCTGTGATGCTCCCGGAGATTGATTTATTCTCAATAATCTCTCCCCCCGCCGCTGGTACTCGGAGTAATAAACGATATCGAAGATATGTACAATATAATACAAAAAAAAAGAAAACACATTACAAGTGATAATGAGATAATGATTGCTGTTACACGTGCCGCGAATACTTAACAGGAACTGAAACGAAAAAAAGGCACAACTGATAATGCCGACGGTGTCAATGTAGTTTGTCAGAAAAATATTTCTCGTAATGGCTAAATAGATAATCTTTCGCGTTATGTAACGACATCAGTTACGGCCCCGATTATTTTTATTTGACAGGTCATGGCCGTTTTCAGTGACATATTCAAACTATTGACGGAATTGCCTGGCAGTCCTAGTCACCAATCTAATTCCTTCAGAGTGAGGGCGTCCACAGATGGCACCCTAAATACACTTCACCGACTGTCGCCATCCCCTCTGAAAAGAAGATTTAGTATTTCCGCGCGAGGAGCATCCCAGTGATAGTAAGGTTAATGTCGCCCTTTATCGTGGCTTAATTATTTTTATTAGACCTAAGGCCGTGATTTGATTTACGCATAGTTATACTCTGAAAACGAAACATAACGCATAATTTGAACACGCGATTACTTGTTAACCCATAATCAAGCTAATGAAATGTCAAACTTCGTAGTTTGTTATGAAGTTAGGTTAGAATAGAAAAAAGTAAGTGACTGCTGTTATAAAAGCGAGACACATTTTCCACAAAAATGGATATTTGGTGAGAAGTATGTTTTTCGTATATTTTACTCGGGAACTATGCATTTATCGATTCCTATTTATGCAGGGATACGGGAAAGGTTAATAATATTGTTTTTGGTTAGGAAATTTTTCTTGAAGAATTTTTCTGAAAGAATCTGTACTAAAAATGCCGTAGAAACGGGACAGATGTAAGATTAACTTCAAACCACGTAAACGAACGAGGAATGTTGAGTTGGCTTAATATTTTCTGGCCATATTTGTAGTAGCTCATCTTTCTTAAACATGCTACACACTTTGAGTTAAAACTGAGTGGTTTAACTACAGTTTTGTCTGTGGAGATAAATCGCAGGTGTGTAGGTTAGAATTACGCAGTTTTTGAAATTGTGCAATCGAGCACAAATAAATTGAAAATACTAATTGGTAAAACTGTGCCAGTGAAACCGCGCAATTAAAACGTAGCATGTGTAGATACACCGTACAGTTTTTAGTTTTGCTACATCGTCGCTGGAGTCAACTTTATAACTATATCATTCGGACTGTACAGTCCAATCACTCAGCTTTAATTGAAGGTGTGTATGCTTAACCGTAGAACAATTTATCTACACAGATAAAACTTCAAAGTTAATTCGCTCAGTTTCTCTGTACTTTGTGGAGTAGAGTATGTACAAAACAGTATATTTATTGTAAATGACTATCTGTTGCTTATAGTTTAGAAAGATTTATTTTGTGCAATAGAAACATTAAAAGGAATCGTAGGTAATAAGAAATTTAACCATGTCTTATTGCAATGGCGAGAGCTTTTAAGTTTTCGTCTTGTATCGCAGCCCTGCATCGTGCAACAGTACTGGAGGCACTTTTACCAACTGAAAAAGGAACGTTGAGAAAGCGTCAGTTGTATTTCTAGCTATTTTCCATAGCAAAAGCATTACCTCTTAGTCTAGCAGCGCGTTGTACTCCGAGGTTCAATTCTTTCAAATAGGTCTTGAGTTCCCGATAACTTTTCATTTTGATTTCATGCTCCTTGATCAAATCTGTATTAATATTTTTTAATTGCGTTAACCTTTTCCTCATATCGTCCACATTATCGAGAATCCTAGCATCCTCCAAACGTATTATAATACTTTTAAGAAGCGTAGCTTCACCTGCTGCTTCAGCTTGAAGTCTTGCGTCAATTCCTTTCAAATCTGCAAAGTGAATGAACGATTGACAATAAACTTCATGAAATAAATACTTTCAATTACAACATGAAGAATACAAAATGTTGTGGTACTAAACGTTAACCTACCTTTAACGTGTTCTAAGGCATCCAACATTTTCTTTTCTTCTTCTGGAAACACAGCTTCCGATGAAAGTTCTCTAAGGCCCAAGTACATAGCTAACGATTGAATGATATCACCCGCAAATGTAGGGTCTTCTGTTTGAATTGTTATCTTTCCAGACGCATCTGCCATGAAACAGTGAATTTTATTGTCTCTCATTCCAAGGAGCCACATTTCTATGCACCCAAAGCTCGGCCCATCATCGGGGATCTCTAACTCTTCGGGGAGAATAAGACTTTGATTCAGCCAAAGGGCAATTCTTTGCGGTCTCTCTGAGAGCTATGGAAATAATTGAATATTGTGAGTTCTGACAGGCAACTTTCAAAATAAATTTTTTTAAGATGGTATAGCCTAACAAATAGGGAATGTATTATTAATTATATTGTGTCATTAACTTCATAAAAATAATTTCATCTATTCAGAACAATTACCTCAGCCATGACACCACTCTTTTCTACATTTTCTGCAATTCCTTCTGGTCGTGGAATAATTTGATACATACAAAATCTAGGTAATTGACGAGTCATCTCAAACACCTGTAATAACAATTAGAAAACCAAAGTTAATTAGTGAAGATATATCTCTGTGTATGAAAAAAAAAAAAACAATAGTACTCAATATCTATATTATCACTACAAATTTAATATATGCGGACGATGTTTTCACACGAATGTTCAAGATCGGTTGAAAACCTGATTTTTAAAGATTGCACTGCATAGTTCGTACCTGTAATAAATCAGCCCCAGATGCACCGACACAGACTTTAACGTGGATATCCACCGGACTGTTTTTTGGTGGGCGAACTTCTATTTCAAGCTCCCCTTGTGGCCTGGTAGGATGAACAACTAGTGTTTCACCTTGAAAAACACCCTCGGCAAAAACTATCGCGCAATGAATCTAGAATCAGATGAAGAAATCTAATACAAATCATCAAGTTTACAGTTTTTAATGTTATAGTTACGATTCGAATACGCAGTTGTTCTTATTATGTCAGGAATAATTTATACTGAAGTAACCAGTGTCTCGAATTGGTTTTCTCAAATCAGAACTGCCGGGTGTAATTGAGGGGTTGAGGGTCACAATTTTGTAACCCAATATTTTATTTTTTCTGCGGACATACCACTCTTGTGCTCATTGTCAGTTTCTCATTTCCTACAGTTGTTTATATTTTCTTTTCTCGTTAAATACAAATACGCGAATCAATTACCAGAAGTCCAGGCCCAGACGCGAGGGCAACACGAGCGGCACCTCTGGTCGTGATTAAAGTCACTGCTAATTTCGTTCCATGATACATGCTTGGAATTGCAGCTGCTCTTTGCCGAAGTTCCATCTGCAACGATTGCTTCTTCGCTAACAATTCGCGCATTGCTTCCCCGGGTTCCGGCGTATCCATTGCGGAACCAGACCCATAGCCACGCACTGAAGATAACGTTCAGATTGCAAGAAAACAGTAAGAAGTACGACAGGGTTTAATGTTTCACTTCCCGGCATTGGTAAGTACACGGGAACTCCGATTCAACGTAGGGTGGATCGGAAGTTTGCTCATTGATCCAACTGATCAAATCAGAAATAATTGATCAGTAGTTTGGTCGGCATAGGCGGAAATAGAATGGAAGGCAAGCCTCCCTTGATATTCTAACAGATCCAACAGAAGTTCGTCGTGTATTTAGATGGCAATTTACTGTTTTGCATTCTCCTGAGGGTTGCTGTTCCTTATAACATTATTTTCTTTGAATACAATAGACCAGACAGTGGTAAGTATTGAAAACAAGTTTTGGTAAAGCGTGTAAAAATGCATGTTATGGATTTCATTTAAAAAATTCATGGATTTTCCAAACAAAATTCGTAAATTGTGATTTTTTTTTGTCACATACGGATTTAAATGCGCGTTTATTATGAAACTACGACTTGCGATTTTCTTAAGAAAAGGGTGTGTGGATCTGGGTTTGGTCCTCTTGCAGTTCCCTTTGATGTGAAAAATATTAATCCTCCCTCCACCTCAGTTTTAATCGATTTCTGTCTACGGTTGTCTGTAGTCCAAAGTCAAGTTACTGCGAAGTATTTGTGAGCTGTATGAAGCAACGCCGTTAGGTGCAAAAAAATGAATGAACCGCAATAACAGCGGAGTTTCTTGAGATGTTGATAATTCTCTCTCAGTTCAATGTAGCCTTTCTTAAAGAGCGAAATCTTTCGTGATAGTGTTTAGAAAAAATTCCGATAGATAATGTACAGAATCTAAATTAAGTTCTTTATCGCGGAATGGGCATTTTTTCTGTTTTACAACGAAGAGATATTTGACATTCTTGCTGTACTTTTTTAGTACCAAAATTAATGTAGCACGGAATGTGATGTTAACCGAGAGTATTCGTATCGAAGAGTTCTGGAGTCCATAACGCACTAAAAAATTACAATTGAACGTATGCTTTTCAACGGGATAAAAGAATGTCAAGTGTGAATCGAATTTAATTGAATATAATTCATGTCAATTAACTCATTCATTAGAGTTAAATAGAAAATTAATCCATTGTTACTTAAAATTCTTACACTGCATACAGTCCTTTCATTTTATAACTTTCTTCTTTTCTCTCATTATTCAAGATGAATTTTAATTAACCCGTTTGGAGTAAGAAGATAACACCAATTAGTTTCGATCAGCTTTCAAACAATAATGTGACAAATAGGGGTAGTATTCTTATAATTCTTACCTTCGCCACTTGTGGATACTACAACCAAGTCAGATTTGCCGATCCTTCTGTAATCGGCTTCCACTATACCAGCTATCCCAGCGGACAATTGAATTTTGAAAATTACTTCCCCCGTATTGCAGGACCTGGCGTCCACTTTTCCATTATTCCAACCGGTTATGATTTCCAAAGCGCCATCGCCGTTTACGTCGAAACTTCGTGTGCACACGACTCTGTGCTTTGACTGGAAGTGACACACAGTGAGTCGCCAAATAATTTCTACTCTCGTCTATTGCGATTGCAACGCAAAAGAATGTACCCACGATTTGTTGAAAATGACGAAAGGTGGTCGACTATAGATTTATACACACATACAGTTGTTTAAACGATTATGTAGAATAATGCTTCTAATCTTGAACTAGCAACAATAATTATTTGCATCCCGTTTTATTTCACTATATAGTAATAGTAGTTAGTTGAAAGAAATTGTAACTTTAACAACTCTAAAGTTATTCTAATTTAGAGAAAAATGTTTTGATACTGACACCGCGTGGAATCATAAAAATATAATAATACAGTTGTCTGAGACAGTGCTTCGGGATTCACGCGGTTCGAGAAGTGTAGCTTTCAATCAAAGACGCTTCAAATCCGAGGATTTCCAAAATCGTACAAAAAAAATCGGTAATATATCTTGTTTGGTTTATATTCTGCCGTGGGATCTGCAATTACTTTGCATTTATATCCGTATGAGATCAGGACATAAATACTTTTCTGTCCCATTGCATAAAGTCTGTCACTTAAAAACGACTGCCGCTCAGTATTGCTTATAAAAGTGCAAGTAAAACATATTTCAATAAAAATTACTTTCACGCGCCAGACTCTCTGAGATACTTCGTAAACACCTATAGTTCCGTTTCCAACAGCGTAAACAAATTGTCTGTTGGGAAGTCCAGTCAATGCTGTAACTGGAGCTGTCTCTTTAGTCTCCCAAAGAACGGTATCTTCCTTGTGCACTTTAATTTCGAAATCTTCCGTGCCGGTTATCAACTAAAAATTGAAGTGATCGATCTCTTAGTCTCTTAGTAGTAAGAATGCCACATATTCTTGCGGACAACGAAATATTTCGTATTTACATATCACGCCATAATTTATTATTTTATTGTTTTTCCTCAAAGAGTCAATTAGGTATTACATTGGAATAATTTTCAAGAATTTCTTTGAATGTTTAATGGAATATCATAAATTCGAAATGTTTAATAACTGTCGATTCCATAGAAAGGATGATAACTATTATAAAAATTCCGGATAATTATTTATTCATGTGCGGTACGAAAAACTACGAAGTAATAATTGTCCGTTTGTCCATTTTTTACAATTACCTTAAAACAGAATTGGAAAATAGTATGCATGCTTCAGAAACTCCGCGCTTCTGATGGACTCACTATTTGCAATATTTCTTTGCACTCTGATAGTTAAAATAAAATTATGAATACAAACTGTATACGAGGTTTACCTCATTTTCACCATCACCGTCGAAATCGAACACCGCCAAACAACTGACGATACCGCTCAGTACCGTCCAAAATATCTCTGTACCCTGTGAGTCTATGATCGTTACCGAACAATTACCCCCAACAATAGCAACTTGATTTGCTAACCATCCCAGCTTTGAAATGACTATGCACTTTGCACCATCCGACATCTGTTTCAAGAAGAATACAAATTTTCTTCACACCTTAGTGGCAATTAACACGTCCATGCTGGGTTTTTTGACAAGAAACATAATTCGCCCACTGTTCAACGCATTTTGATAGACGAAGAAACGAGTGGACACGACTAACGGACTAGCCAATTGACTGTAGTGCAAAAAACGATAGCCTTGATACCTCTTTATAAAAAATATCAGCATTGTCTTCGATGTGATAGGCAAGGACGTGTGTCGCGGTTCCAATAAGAAGAATATCTCTTTCATCCTCGATAAGCCGACCAGTGCATAATGCCGTAATCTAGAGAACACGTCACTTTCATTACATCGATCAAAATAATAAATATTGCATAATATCAGTGGTTCCTAGAGCTATATAAACACACAGAGTGTTTGCTTTCACTCTCAAGTCACATTGCATTGCTATCTCTGAAGAAATTGTACCTCGGTTCCTATTTGAAGTTCCGCTAGTTCTCCGCTCCAGGATAATTTTTTATCGGACTGTTCGTGATCCTGACCGTTTATTTGCGGTTGTCTATGGGGACTATGTACCAGGACATTCCCACCGAATGTCGCCAAAGTTAAGCATGCATGAGAACCATCGAATTTTCCGCAAGTAACGAAACCGGGTTCCACGTGCCTTTGAATATTTAGAGAGAACGCTGCCATTTTAGGGACACTACCGTGAGTTAAACATATTGCGTGATATGTAAAGGTAAGAGGCTCGGTGGTCGGCTATTCATTGGACAGTGGATTATTGATCTTTTCTTGTTGTGCTTCTTGTGAACTTTACTTCGTGCGTATGAAACTATACCTGTCGAATCGCGCTGTGCGCGTGGCAAATAAATGTCTTTTCTTCGGTCGGACGATTCTCGTAACAAATGGCAATGATTATCTAATGTATTGATGTTTATTGTACCTGACAGTAGGTGGTAATATGCAACAATACAAACGGAACACCTTTTTGAGTACACAAACTGTTTATTGCTATAAGTGTGAACTGTGGAAAGTGATTAGTTTAAATTATTCTGTCGTTAGTGAGCCGATCGAAATTTCTCGTATGTCCCATAATATGATTCAAAGGAACCTTAAAATTATAGTATAGCATTTGTCACTCCATCTTTTTTTCCCGAAGTTTTGAGTCTTTTTTATAAATCAACCAATCATTTTTTGGGCACATCTTTATGCGAGAATATTGTTTTTTACTGTTTCTTCAAATCAAATGGAGGAATTATTTCATAACGCTTGCTAAACTCATCACAATATCCGCTTGAAGGTTGACCGTAAAAATGTATAGGTTCATCTGTAAAAAGAACTCAAGGTGATACTGAAAATTTTGAAAAAAAACTTAAAACATATACCATCAGAAATTAAATTAATTTTGAATCACATTATGGGACACAAATAATTTCGATCAGTTCATTAAGAATAGATTAAATGTTCAATGTTATTTCTCCAAATAAATACAGATATATTTAATAAAGAATGAATTATTATTTACATGATCTATGCAAAATATATACAGGGTGGTCCACATAACTTGCTCACCTCGAATAATTCCTGAAATAGGCGTTGTATGAAAAAAATGTTTCGACAAGAGCTGCATGGTTTCGAGAGGTATATTGTGCGGTGAATATGTATTTTTAAATAATTTTATGATTTTATAAAAAATTGTATGGATATGGAAATTACATTTCATTATCACGTGTAATATTATATGTATCAAAATAAAGAAAACTACACGAGCGTAAGTTCAACTGTACACAATTTGTAAAACTTAAGCAGAAAACGTGGTCACATGCATAAATACAGTAGCTCAGAACTAATTAAATCATAGAATTTATTTTGGAATACATACAATTCTAATAATAATACTTATATCAAGAAAAGTGTATCATTAACTTATGTATATAAATAAACGTTCCTCACCAGAGCACACCTTAGGACACAATGCACGCACAAACATAATGGAATAGTTTTTGCAAAGATATCACTGCACCTAGGCACTACCTGGTCCACCTGCTGCTGGATTTGTCGCAGATGATAGAACAACGAAGATCAGCGCAGGAACAATGTACATCCACTGAGACACAATAAAAATATCAAGTGTATATTAATAAAACAAAACTTAACGAAATGTTTAAAAACGAATATCTAACGTCTGTAGCTTTTAAAGCTTGTTTTACGAGAAAAGCTATACAAAAGGAATGCTTACATATTTTGCGAGGAAAGATCTATTATCTTTGGTATCCCGCTTTTCCGATGCCTCTCGTTCACGTTCCAGTTTTTGAATATACGTAGCGGTGTCTGGGGTTGGTCCACCATCAGGGTGGTGAATAATGACGTTTGTAGTCCACATATTTGTAGATGGACTTTTGGTTTCGCAAGGGCCAGTCGAGGAAATGCTTACAGCCACTGGCTCTGCAGCACTGTCCAGCCATACCGTTACGATATCTTCAAACTCGGAACCCAGGAGATAACACTAAAAAAAAGTAGTATATCATAATGTACCTAAATTATCCAATTCCATATACTAAACATTATTCCATATATTGTATGCCGATAGAAAGAACGAGAATGTCACTTGGCTGAGAAGAGTTAACAGCCTCTTTGCGTGTAGCTATAGAAATTCATTCCAGTTCAGGCATATGTTTTTTCTATGCTTCAACGAGATGATGCCCTTTGTACCCCACTTCCGCGTTTGTTCGCATTGTTTTAATCACACTTCAGTAAACGTATTATAAAAACGAGCAAAGCCAAGTTCGCATTTACCGCTGGTACAGAAGACAAAAAGGTGGTTTCAGTTCCAGAAGACGTATGCGCCACAGCCTTCAGCCTATACTTTCCATCGTGCTGGGCAAGATTTTTTATCATGCTTATATGATTCTGCAAGAGTCCATTCTGTCCAATAACGGACGCACCACTGCGTACGCTGGACACCGTAATATTTCCTCGTTCTACAAACTTTGGTTCTGGCTCATCGTTCAGCGCGTGCCATAACCTCAAATGTAGGGTACTATCATAATCGAGCTCACTCTGAAATTTACATATTTTAATAAAAGTTTTTTATTTCTCGAAGCAAGGAACTGTTATTTAAGGTAGATTTATGATTCATTTAACTAACCCCACGGGTCAGCGAAGATATGCTGAGTAACAAAGTGATGCTGACATATAACAAATACATTTTGTAATTGATCTATATGTTAGTCTTCCTTCGAGATGACGTGTACTCGAAGTCAAGAAGATATCATTTTACAACACTTCTGATTAGTATTTTATAATTGACTCCGTAACACAACTGGTGAATTATCAACCAAACAGCGGCGCGGCGCTTCCGGGTTTTGGTATTGTGCAATCTCTGTATGCAATATACTATTAGAAAGAGGAGTGCTGGTAAAGCTGAAGTCATGAAGTTAGGCATAAGCCAGGTGGGCGCAATCAGCATACAACCAGAAGGTGCAGTGGGTTCAACTTATCGTTAGAGACCTAAGTAGATATTCAGAGAAGCGAAACACAGGGTCGTTCTGCTGATTGGCTCGCACCGCAGCACCAATCGAAACTAGAGTCCTGAATATCAGAGAACCGACAACTCTACCCCCACCTAGACCTCTACCCTCCACCCCCCATGTTTCTAACACAGCCTACACTGATCCCTTGTGCAGAACAAAGTCCTGTACAGACACTAACCTCTGAAGTGACATTTAGAGTCCTAAATACAGAGCTCTACACACACACCTGCACATGGAGTCAGCTGTGGGCCCTTAACTCTCGGATTTGATTGGTGCCGCGGTCAGCCTATCAGTAAGCGCGCCGTCAGTGCCGCTTCTCTGTTATTTATGATTTTAACATACACATATTATCACACACTCGCTTTGATCGCTAGCGCCGATGTTCGGCTCTCAATTTTAAGCGCTTTGGACATTTTCAATAAAAAAACCTGCTTGAAATTAATCCAGATATAGCATTTTTAACGCAGTGCTACCATTTACAGGACACCCTGTATATGTATAGGGTATTTTATAACACAAGGGATGGATCTGTGGGATGCAATTGGACATAATCCGACAATTCAAAGATGAAACGATTGTTTGAAGTCAAGTAGGAATGAGTAAAACCTCCGAATAAACAGAAGTTTCATAGAAATATGTGTTTCCGCGTCTGCTTCTTCCCAAGTTACAGTCCTTTCCTGATTTTACCCAATTTGCCAATCCTTTGTTGACTTCATACCTATTTCCATAGTTTTTATCTCCAACTGAATAAAACGCATATTTCGCCGGAGTCGTATATAATTTACTTGACGCTTGATCCTAAGAAAATTAACATACGTTTCTCTGTGTTTTTATTACTTAACAAAGGTAAATATGTCTATTAACGTTTCGTTTTACTTTTTACTTGTCTCAACAAGTTGTTGGAACACATTTTTACATAGGTTATATTGGATGTTTATATACAACCTGTCCGCTTAAGTATTGTTACATTGTGCTGTATGCAGATGGATGACAAGGATCCAACTAGTGTCATTAAAATGATAAAAGATTTACGCTCTGGAACGGAAGCTTATCGTAGAAGCACAAGCAGCGTGCGGTTAAGATTCTCCGGTATGGCATACACACCAATGATGCTAAATGATAGCGACGAATGTGATATCTCCCCTAAAAGGCAACGACTCGACGAATCTCGTGATTCTACCATGAATAAAAGGTCACGGCTTGATGAGTCTGACAGTTCTGTCCAAAATAATGGTGAAGATAGTGCTCCTGGTAGTCCATGGGAATGGAGAAGATTGAAAGGGGAGGTAATAAATAAATAATGCATTGATCAATGTGTAGCAAGTGCATTCTCTTAACTGAAACTATTTAATGTAGCGTAATGTGTTTGATTTACAATTATTATGAAGAGACAAGATCCTATGTCGGATCAAGTACAAGTACGCGAGATTAGATCTTGTATCTTTTCTGAGAAGAACGAACAGTGTTTTTCAAGGTGGTCAAACAGTATTAAAAAATTAATTTTTTATCTATTTCAACAGGTTATATCGCTGAGAACTAGGTTATCTCATCAAGAGGCTGCTGTGCAAAAGCATCATGAAATACGTAGACAAATGGAAGAAGTTTTTGAGAAAGAAAAGTCTTTTTTAGAAATGCAATTGGAGCAGGAGAAGCAAGTTATTCAACAATTGGAAGTCCGATTGGATATTGGGAGAAGAACGATTCAAGAAGCGCAAGCAGCACAGGCTGCCACAGAAAAAGAATTGTTTGAAGTAAAAGATTTAATTATTTTATTTTCTCATCTCCTGTTTGTTTTGTTAACAGATATTATAAATCTGTCTCTGTAACTTCCAGGTAAAAACGAGTTTGGAACAAAAGATTTTGACGTTGATGAATGAAAATGCAAAATTGCAAGGCGACCTTAAACATCCTCCTGCACAAGACGAGAGCGTATCACTACCTAAAGATGACACAGAATCGTCGGATAAACAATTGAGATTAGAAGCAATGGAAGCGAGGGTGGAGCACTTGGAAGAGATGTTGAAAGAATCTCGAACGGTGCAACAGGAATTCGAATTGAAAAATGTAGAGCTTCAGAGCTTGCAAATAAAAATTGAGAAGCTAGAATCGGAGAAAGCATTGTGGGCGGAAGGACAGAAGTTAGTCGCAAGGGCAGCTAGAGCAGCTGACCTCGAGAAAGATCTCAGTACTGCAAAAGAGACTATTGCGTCGTTAAGAGAATCCGTACGGGGCAAATTACTTTTAGAAGAACAAATGGCTAATGTGCTGAATAGGTATTTATACAGATTGCAAATATATTAAGCGTACAATACAAATTATCGATGACACTTACATTTTAGATTAGAACACACCGAAAAAGTGGAGCAGCAAGTCGCTACGTTAGAGGCAAAACGATTGGAACTCTCGCAACGTCTTGCAGAATACGAATCGATTGGAATTACCGGTGGTCCTTCGGCTTTAAAACGCGAATTAAATCGACTCCAGCAAGCTGAGTTAGTTTTAAGCTCGGAAGAAGGTCACCTCAGATCGAAATTGGACGCAGCGTTAAGAGAATCTCAGAATATGTCTAAGAACTACGAGGATGCGAAGAAATTGGCTACGGAGATTATGTTGTCGAAGGAGAAGTTGAATAAACTAGCGAGCAGGCTACAAAAGAAAATGATTCTTGTTACGAGAGAAAGGGACAGCTACAGACAACAACTGGATCTATATGAAAAGGAAATAAGTGTCGACACTAATAATGCCATCACAGAACGGATTCCGGCATTGGAACGTGCTATTGACGCCTACAGGTACTTTGCAGGAAATATGTTTCAATACCACTAGTCGATATTAATATGTTTACTACAAGCCTAGCGATTCCAGAGAGTTGGTTGCCAAATTAGAAGCGGATCTTCAGGCGGCCGAGGGTTACAATCAAAAAGACGAGTGCAACAAGTTAAAAAAGGAGATTGAACGGTTAAAGGGCGAATTGGAACATCGGGCACTGAAGGGTGATTTTAATTGCAATGCTAGAGTATTACATTTTTCCATGAACCCTGCGGCCATAGCGGAGCAACAGGCAGAGGAAAAACAAAAGGCATTACTGCGGGAAGTGGAGGAATTACGAGCACAAGTAGCATCCGGAGGTGTCGCCACTACATCGTCCCTTCAAGTTCTAGGTAATAATCTTTTTACTGTTCATCTATTATATATATATATATGTATAACAAATTTGCATAAAAATTACGAAGAATTATGCCTCTCAAATAGACACGCAAATCCTCCGAGTAGGTGATGCTATGTCAACATAATTCTTTTTCTATCGATTTTTCTCCGCGTTTAGAAATAGCGGAACTGAAACAAACTCATGAAATCAAGATAGCACGGTTGAAGGACGCCTTTAAAGCATCGTCGCAAGAATATCGACAAGCTTGTTATCAATTGTTCGGCTGGAGAGTGGACAGGACGAAAGAAGGCCGATACAAACTGTCTAGTCAGTACGCGGAGTCGCCGGACGATTTTCTATTCTTTCACATAGGACAGGGAGGCGTGGACCTCCTGGAAACTGCCTTCTCGGCGACGCTTGGGGAGTTAGTAGAACAACACTTACAAAGGCAGCACAGTGTCCCCATGTTTCTCAATGCTGTACAGTTGGATTTATTTAATCAGCAGACCATGACGAACGTAATGAGTTGATCATTCCAAGTTCGGTAGATAGATCCTCAAGCCATTATAGGTTGCGGCGTGCGTTTTTACAATAGACATGATAAACAGTGTAACCATAAAATAAATTCTTTGTTTCCTTCACACTTGTCGTTTTTCCTCTTGCCTCGTACTATTATGCATTTATATGCGCATCAAGCGAACCCAAAAACAATCTAATGTACGGTACATAATCGGCGTTACCGTATCTATATAATTAGCAACGCGCCATTGCACATGCAGTGTTTAATCGTTACATATTTCGTTTCGCATTAAATGCCGGTACTTTGCACTGCGGCTATCTCAACATAATACTAATTACGCGCAGCGAAGTGAATGTAATGCAGAAATTGCGCTATCGTTTATTATATACATATATGTATACCAGGAAATGTGACTATATCCCAGAATAGCTACCGAAATTACACTTGATAAGAATTAGTGCATATTGTATGCTGTCATATGTCATAGAATCCAATAGTTTATATTTTAATAGCTTCGCTATTCTCCCCCGCATATGTTTAAATTATCGAAGCATTAATTACCGTGCAATTAATCTGTACCCGATTGATAAATTTCGTGCCAAATGAAAATACATTAATACGGGCAGCATAGTGGGATATGTTAACAAAAAAACAGAATTGAATAGTGCTTTCGAAATGTGAAATTACGATATAACTCAATTTATTTATATTTGGTGACATACGCTGCTATAGTTCTGAACTCTTCGTATGATTCTAAAAGTTTAACGTAAAGCTAGAGACTTTATTAAATAACACCCATTATTAATTTAACTGTCAAATAACGTAGCAACTCCATTTAATGTTCGGGCACTTCAAACGGATTTAAACATTGAAATTACTCGATTATTAATAAGAGGCATTGAGTACATCTGGCGTTGATGTTTGCAAACGCGCGCGTCGAAAGAAACAGTTGTTAAATGCAGGCAGCATCGATGCTATACGATTCAATAACCGTTGGGATGGTAATATTGTAGTTAAGGTGTTACCACATGTGGATTAACAGTCCATCGAGTGATAATCGCTACTACTGAAACTACTAAAACCGCGGTCTGACCATTGTGGGATTCCACCACTTATCGTAAGAGCCGGTATCGCTCTCTATAACTTAGGAATTACCTTCTAAACTTTAGTTTCCCTCTACCATCCGAATAGCTTGATTCAATATATACGATGTTAATCCTACCTTCGATTTCCTAGGTAAAGGCAAGTCTAGAATTTTGGTAAAGAATTTTACCTCGGTAAACGATTTTGCACATAGATACACTCTGTGGGAGAAATTTATGCTAATTACATCAAAATTGCGGCTCGTATAAATTCGAATAGATTGATTCGTTATACACGATGTTAATCTTACTTTCATAAGAGAACTCCATATTAGTAGTAGAAAAAACACGTAGATAGAAAAAAGTGTTTAAAGTAGACTATATCCACGCACTGTGAATGTAACGCGCGTCATGTTGATAGAAGCACGATATTTTTTTGCTGTAACTGAAAACCTGGATAAAAATTGAATCCGTCCAATGGTTTATTATAAACGAACATCAGTGTACACGCTTTTTTTCAATAAATTTTCAGGCGATCACTCGCTCCGCGGAAAATGTTGCGAGAGAGAAATTAGAGAAGCACGGAGTTTTCATGTGTTTTTTCACATTTCTGTTGTTTACGCGATTGTCATGGAACTTATATTTATATTCATTTATGCATTTACAAATATTCCTACCGGGAGATTATTTGGCAGCGCACTCTGTTAAAAAATCAGTGTTTTATAAACCTGTGACCAAATAATCAAGATTATTCTTTTGCATAAACCTTAACAAGCATCAATTTCATTAAAACATGAATAATTAATTAATAATAATAAGAACAAGAACCAAAAACAATTCATTTAATTAAAAAAAACCATTGGTTGTGTTCGTATAGCCATGGATGTATAGGTACGCCATTAGTTTAATTTCTTCATATAATCAGTCTACTTTTCTGGCTCAACTTACAACATTAATCAATTTTCAGAAATTTCAGACTCAGTACATTATTCTCGAGCACTATTGATTTAACTATAACAAATCATTTCCCATGGATATTAAACGAAGCGCCGCGCCGCGCCGCTTCTCTACAATTCGCGCGATACTGTCCGTTACGATTAAATTGTAATTCCTTCTATTTCGACGAGTTCTCAAAAATGCATCGGGGAAAATAAACTTTTCGAATTCTCATCGTGTGCGGCGCGCCACGAGGATGTTACGTTGCGATAGAAGATCGCGTTGAACCTTCGGTAGCGGTCCCCGGGGATCCGTTACGGCTCTTTCCGTAACCCTACGTGTCTAGAAAAGGGGCCGGAATCCCCGAGGAGCAATTGCAATTGCATTGTCCGTCCAAGAAACCGAGGGTGGTAGTCTTCATTAGTGACTGAGTCACCGTGTAGAACTTACGAGCCCTGTACGCTCGTAGTCGTAATTGAACGTGTATACGCACGCTACATGTATTCGGATTTTCGCGTGTGAGCAAATGACGTTTACGCGCGGGTATGTGTTGCGCACACATTTTCGAAGGCTCGTGAAGAATAGAAGCGTTTTGTGTGGACAGTGCGATTAATGTGGAGAAGCGTTATCTTATAGGGCGATCTCGATTATGCAATGAATGTTATTTACAGAATGGAATAAAATATGCGTCTGATGTAAATCTAAAGTAATACATATAGTGATAATTATATTGCGAATGTTTATGTAAAATGCAATTTTTCTATACTGATTCTCAACTGATTTTGTAAAATTAATATAAGTATGAGTGAAGTGCACAATATATTAGTACATGCGGCGTCTGAATTGAAATGTATAAAATCTATGTACCATATAAAATACGCTATATAAGAAATGTATTTTCAAAATCCCAGTGCGAAGAAAACAAATTTCGTTTTGAACCCTACTGTTTTTATCGATGAAATACAGAAATGTAAATCTGCATTAACATCCGCGTTTTCTTACGATATATGATATGTATTTGTTCCCGAAAATGAATCGGCATGTAAAGTTTAGGTAAATATTCTCAAGAGTAGCATAATTTGTTAAAATAATACTATGTAACTGTTGACCATCAACGAACTAACTGTATGAAAACCAATTTCATGGATACCCGTGAAGTAGGGACCGCGAATACGAATTCTCTTTTACGTACGAATTGCTGTATGTAAAAACAAAAAAGGGAATGACACACTTCTGTTACAAACGATCGAAAACTAATTTATGCCCGACGCGGTTCTCATTTTTCTCTTTGCCCGGTGATTCGAGTGCTCGACTGATACTACTGAAAAGCACACTTACTTCGGGGCAGACTTTCAAACAACTTCGTTTATATCCACTATCCGTGAAGTAGGATTGAAAGTGATCCTCTACAAGTAAAAGACGTATTTACACAGAGATTTGCAGTAAAGTATCTCGTTTCTCGGGGTTGCCCTTCGACCAAATACCGTGCGTGCTCTGTAAAGTTGCTCGTTTCCTGCGAAATATCTATTTTTAAACTAAAACCAAAATCTAACGGGTACAACGATGTATCGTTAATTTATCTTACATTTCTTTAACCCATGTACTTAACACTAGAACTGTCAAACCAGTCACGTTGACCGGTATTAAATTTTCATTTAAATTTACCATTTCTAACTATGAAGGCAGCGTGTTTCTAAATAATATAAATATGTGCAGTCATCCCTGTTTTTGTGCGGTCCGTTTTTATGCGATTTTTTTGTGCGATTGTTTTTGTGCGATTGTTTTTGTGCGATTCTTTTTATGCGGTATATGAATATAGAGATTCTGTTCCTCAAAACATATTACAAATCTGCTTTACGTATATCTCCGAATCTCCAAACTTTGTTTTACTCTACCAAGTGTATTTCGGGCCGCTGATCACGAACATAAATTATTCCATAAACAATCTTAGGTGTTTGCTTGCTTTAGGCATGTGTCATTTCAACGCTAGCATAACTTATTCCGCAAGCAATCACAGGTGCTTGCTTAAAGAGATGCGCGTAAAGTAAAACAACACACTATAAATTCGTGCTGGAAAGCGGTCTGGCCTGAATGTGTCATTAATGGGAATGTAACCGAAAACACGTCCACGTTGTCATCAGAAATCATTGCGCTGACACATCTTCGGAGAATGTAAATGATAGTGACATAAGCGATAACTTAATAAATCATCAAAACGGACGAAAAGAACCGGATTCTATGACAAAAGGGTAAAATATATGCAGGGAACCAGCTTTGCAGCAAATTGGAAAAGCATTTTCTTAAAACAGATAACAATTCCGAAAGAAGTTTCAAATTCCAAAAAAAGGTACGACCGTGTATATCTGGCTATCGCGACGTTTACAAGCAGCTGATCAAACGACCGTTGTCGCAAAAACTTATCACCGACAACATGGTAACAAAAAATATATCAACTATAACATCTTCAAGTGACGAAAAGTGATTACGAACCAGTTCGTCGTAAGAATATGCGCGTTGTGGACTCCGAAAATTTCTCCGTGTTTAAAATGAGAAAACAAAACATTTAAAAGTGTTTCCATGTGTAATTTAATTATCTATTTTGTTTGGAAAGCACTTTCTCGCTATTTCGTACAGCTTTGACAAAATTTCTGAGAGAGACTTGTTTTATGCGGTCCCTATCCACCGCGTAAAAAACATTTTTGTTTAGAATGTTGTGAAAAATTCTTTGCTATAGCCAATTTTGAAGTTTGTGTATATTTTTTGGTGCGGTACGTATCCACTGCGCAAAAACAGGTTTGACTGTATATGTTTTTGAACATAAAAATTAAAAAAAATATAAGCAGTCATTTCAAATGGTCTGGTAGATATAGGTATACATTAATTGTAATTAGTTTTCGTGTTAAATAGTATAACATCAATTTGGACGAAGTTGATATATCCGCGGGAAAAAAAATCAGATTTGTGGTGCAATTTTAGGCCACAGGATCGTTTGTAAAGAAAATTTCTTCAATTAAATTTTCAAACATTATCGATAAAAAATGAGGAATCGGATCTACTCATCTTTAGTTGTATCGGGAATTTCCAACGTTTTGACTTCATTTTTGCGCCCTCTTCAAAGGAAATACAGTGTTCTAGTTTTGAAATCCAATTATTTTCAATTCAATACAATATCAATTTAAGTTAGTTAATTGAATAACAGAGACCCCGCGGGTTGAGAAAGTTAATAATGTACTAATTACGGAATAACTTACAGACCCGATGTTATTAACGTGTTCTCTATTAAGAATGGAAAAATTAAAGAAAAAAAAAGAAGAACGGAGACATTCTATTCCTCCGTTTCTTCGCTATTTACTAAATCACCGAACAAATGAATCCACGAGTGATTTCACCGATTAACCAGGCCTCGTAAGTACTCAGACGCCAGGGTCAATTAATCCTAAGGAAGATTTTACGGGGTCCATGGCCGCAAAAACTTTCGGAACGGCTGACCTATCAGAATCGTCGGAGATAGTTAAGGACCTCTTAAAACGCTATAACGATAAACGTAAGTGGAAACTGTCTAAATTAGTGCGGTAAGAGCATGAAAACTTTCGGTACTAAATCGGGGGATTTTACGATTGGCAGAGGAAGCAGCGGTGTTCGAGTAGACACCCACGCGAGTAACACACGCGTAATCTTGTCGAATACGGGCGTTTCTTCGATTCGAATACATACATCGACGTAACGCGGGGGCGTTAGTTGATCTCATTTCTCAAGTAAATCTCGTCAACGTTCCAATTAGTTCGTATATAATGGCGCGGCCTGCCGCTCTCAGAATTATTAGTTTCCACTGGAATCTTTCCCTCCGTTATTCGCATGACATGCGCTTTAATTTGTAAGTAAAATCCACTGATACTCGAGTGTTTTTTTCTTTTTATATATATCCGTCGTTGACTTAGTTTCGGATCTTTCATGCGTCGCGTCGTTCTAAAGTCTGAACCACTCGATTCGAGCGCGAGATTACGGAACATCGATTTGAACGTAACTTTATGCAGCGGGGTTAAAGATTTATACAAAATTCCTTCCACCGTACATTTGGCTGGTTATCCGATATTAGTTATTGCGATAAACTTTGCAGCCAATGCGCATGAAAAGCTTTCCGATCATTTAATAATTTTCACTGCTCCTCTCCAAATAATTGAATCCTGACTTAATTCGAAATACCAACGATTTAATATTGTTTTATTATATATTATTTTTCCTGTCGCACGTTCGACGATTTAATTAAAAACGCAATACCGAATAAAAACGATACTAAGCGCAAAGTGTTCGATAACGTCGTTCAATTGAACAACACAATTCTCCGTCGGGGTGAGTTTATTGCACGCGTCACGTGGTACGCGCAGGCGGTCGTACTCTTACAAAAGAAAAAAGAAGAAAAAAAAAACTTCATCCGCAGAAATTGTAATTTATCAGACGAACGTAACGAACTGGAGAAAGTCAAAAAGTCTCGCTACTTCTTGTTCTAATTGTGCAAGCCGTGACTAATGCGCGGGGTTACGTTAGGTGTTCCTCATTATCGGTGCTTTCGGAGGTATAAAAGCGTCGTTTATGCGCCGACTTGACATCGTTTCCACGAACAAATTACATTGAGGTCAGTCGAGTTCTAAAGTGCAAAAACCTGTGTGTAGATTGTTGCACCGAGAACAATTCACGCACCGTGAAGATTTGGAACGTGCTACGATTCTCGAGGAACGAGTGTTCAACGCCGAAAGCTGGGACTTTAACATCGACTTTGTCGGAAAGCGTTGCACTTCTTATACTTTTGCGGTGACACGAAACCACTTTACGCGAGCTTCTGTGTTCCCGCGCAGCCCGCGTCAGGCTGTTCTTTGCGCGTTGTTTACAGTTTACAGGATCGGTTGTACTAGCTGCCAGCGTACGCAATGAGTTCGACGGTGCACGGGAAAATGCGCGCTAACTTTTAAGATCGATGAAAATTGGTTTATCCGACGCCCGCGGTCTGTTCCACGAGAGGACGTAGCCTGGTATGGGTGTTGCAATTGGTCCAATTACTTTCGATAGGGGAAGCGTTAAGTGGGAGTATAATGATAAACAAACTCATATGACGATTATACGTATTGTTTCGGAATTTCTACAATTTTCACAAAAATGTTCTTTAATTGAATACAAACGTAAATCAGGTTTAGCTCACGGTATAAACGTGATATGTATCGATTGATACTTGAAATCAATCTATGGAATTCATATCAATTAATGCCGTGGTACTTAGAAATACGGATTAAATTTCGCGACGCTGGAATAATTTCAGAAATTTGTGTAAAAATTTTTTATTCAACACCAGATTCATCTTTATTCGGAATTAAAACTGACACACGTACTCGGTGGTGCTTAAACATTCCGATTAAATTCCACGACACTATAATCGATTCCAAAAATTATATAAAAATTCAAACAAACTCTATCCAATAAGAAAGACGCAAGATACTTTCCTGCAACATCATATTCACTTATATTTACATTGTCTACCCCAATTCTTTCGGCAAGTCTCCGCTATCACGGAATTAATCAGTACTTCCGAGTATCACGGACTTAGCCGAGTTTCATTTACCTGCAAAGAACGCCTTGTCCCGGTGGACAAAGAAACTGCCCGTAGACCATCAGGTTCATCGGATTTACCGAAGAGGAACGGCAACACACTGATTTCAGATTGATAACCGTGGCTGCGGCTTCGACGGCAGAGTTAACGGTACGCGACGTGGTACGACCACGCGCGCGCGAGCGCGCGCACACACACACACACACATAGTCGGGCGCAGAAGGGAGCTGGATGAGTTTGCGATTAAACGCGATTATAATTAAGGATAATGGAGTTTCGGCTCGGGAGTTCCCGTCGACTCGAGTCCCTTCGCAGCTGGCACCGTTATATCGAGTTCCTGTCGTCACAGCCAACGCATACGGTCGCTACCGAAAATGCTTTTGGTCATCTAGCTTCGCCGTGTGTTCGTATATTCTACTTACTTATAAACACGCTCGTACAGGGCGTTCCATTAACGTTGCATCGGACTTCGGGTAGACGTGTCTACTAACAACAAGAGTCGTGGAACTTTTCTTTGAAGGCACGGTAACGAACCTCCCGTTTCCTGGTTAGAGACTTTTAAATTACGCGCCCAGTTTCGATGGCTTTCAAATTATTCGTATAAAAACCTGCCAGGAATCCCATCTTTAACGGGCTACCATAATTTACGCGACACCCTGCATATTTCCAAAACTCTGCAATGTTTCAGATCGGGTGATTCTGCAATTTAGATTTTTGTAATAATTCTGTAAGGAAGTGGGACTCGGATAAAAATGGATTTCGCCGTTAAACAGTTTCGAAAATGGATTTGATAATCACACAATATATTAAAAAAATGTTACCCTTAATATGACGCCTCACGACGAGTGTTCGATAATGAACGTACTGACATTTATTGAGTATTGAAAATGTAATTTTTTATACCCCATACTTTGAATTATATGCACATTGTATGCGTGATTTAAATTACGTATACAGGGATATACCACTGGGGGCATTTATTTCAGAAGATTAGTATAGAAAACATGTGTTTTACATAAATTACCGCAGCCTTCTTATGACGAAAAAAATTCCTATTGTACTTCCGGCTCTCGATTTCTTTTCTTTAAGTGTTTGCGTATAATCAGTGGTCAACTAATTGCATAAAATTGTGTTCAATCAAGAATATTCAATTTCCTGAAAATATACAAGGTCTAGTTCTCGCGTGCTTGTACTTGGCTCGAGATAAGACCTTGTCTCTTGATATGCATCTGCACAGTTTTCTCCCGAATCGCAAAACAATTTATCGTCCAGAGAGTGTACATAGTGGTACATAATTGCTCAACATTTTCAACAACTTCAAGTTTCTCGTTTCTAGCTTGTTTTCTTCGTACGATCCGTTTAACAAGTACTCGAAGCGATTACGCGAGAGATACATTTTTAATTATGCTCCAGCACGCAAAGTATTTAAACTGGTTCCGCGATAACACCACGTTTGGTCAGAGTTAAATTTAGTTATATCAGGAAACACCTGTTGGTCTGGGGTTTCTTTTCCAAGGTAATTGTTAGTTCGCAATTAGAATATCACCGAAGAAGAGAGTGCGAGGGGTATTTCCGATGCGACGATTTTCTTAAGATAAACGACGAGCTTTTTTTATGATTAAGGTGGTAAAAGGTGTGCCACGCGAGCCTCTTTATCTTGGCTTAAAATAAACCGAGTGCCCACCATTTGCATACATCGGCGATGAGAGGCGGTATACGCAGAAACATCGATCTCATTTTAGTTTATGGTCGTTACCATTTGCGTTTATTATTTAGTTGACAACCTTGTCGTCGCACTTAAAAGAGACGTATCGTTGCAATTAAAATTTTAATCTTTAAAACTAATCTACACTCTCTTTATGGTTCGCTGTTAAAAATTTGGAGTGGTTTGCTTACTTTGAGGTCTGTAAATACATATTTAGATGTTTAATTCAACAAAATATGGACCACGCACACTCTTTTATTTTGAAACCTCTTCTCCATCTTTTCGTGTCGTTCGCAGAATCGTGTTATTTTTCGCGTTTTTATTTTCAGCAATATTAAGGATTTAGGATTAAACTGGATTAAATTGTTGCTACAAAAAAATCATGAATGGTCCGCTCACACGTGCGTTGTAAACATTTCTTTGGACTGAGATACCAGCTTTTAAATTTTGAAAACTCATTTCTGTATTTTTGTGCCACTTAGACCGTTCTGTAAGCCCATTTGACTTTTATTTTGTTGGATAAATAAAAATTAAACTAGGTTATATCGTTGGTACCAAAAAACCCCTAGCAGGTTTAGTTACTACAGCATTGCAAAGATCTCAATGAATTTTTAACCCTTCAAAATATGAATGTCGTTTAAATTGTGTAAAGGTCATATTTATCTTTTAACGCCACCCAGAAAGCCACGTAAGTCTTTTGTTGGTTTGACAATCAATAATTAAACTAGATTAAACCGTTGACACTGAAAAATGCAGACTGGTTCGCTTGCTCCAACATTGCAAATACTTCTTTGAATTCTCAGCTCTCGAAAACCCAAATGACATAAGCTTTCAGGTTTACAAAAAGTGACTCCTATCGTTTCACGTCACCTACGGAATCGTATAAACCCGCTCGTCGTTCACTTTTATCAAATAAAAAATTAAACCAGATTAAACCATCGCCACTGAAAAGCCCCTCGCTACATTGAAAACCCGTTTCTTTATCGGGAGCTTTCTGTTCCGTCATCGGACGCGCGCGCAAAAAAAAAAAAAGAAAAGAAAAGAAATAAGTGAGTATTGCATTCTTCATCGCTCCGCCGACAGGTTGCCTATAAATCTCGCACGCTGCCGTCGAAGATAGAGAATCTTTTCGCCTTCCACTTGGAAATATCAGAGATAAAAGTTTTGGAGGGAGATTTTCACTGCGTTATAAACTCACGTTTCGTACACCCGCCATTTCCGTCAGCGATGCCATCGCTTATTTTTCAAGCGTAATTTTGATCTTAAATCGATTTACGGATTTTCTATTTTACCCCTTTCTACCCGGGCGTCTTAGATCCGCCGGGTGTAATGGAGCCGAGAAACAGGCAATTATGCCCCTTCCACTTTCGCCGTCATCCTACCGTGGTCCAAACTATCCTTTCAAAGCTTAGACGAGCATCTTAAAGTTCCTCGTTATACTTAGATTCTAAAAGTGCCCCCCGATCGTGAGAACTTTAACTCGGGCTGAATATTCGTGAAGATAAAACACGGGGCATCGTGTCAAATCGTTTAGCTATCTGTCTGCTGCATAATGGGAAAATAGATTGAACTGTTTACAGTCTCTCGCGGACGTACAGCGTTACAGTAAGGAGTGAGAATTTCTTAGATTTACGTCATCTTTGTTAACGATGAGAATTCCTAATGTCGCATTGGTGTATGTATTTGTTTATAACGAAGGATAAGAGTAAGGATAAGAGAGACCTTTACGCTGCATATTGTGAGATTTTGTTATCGACGCGAATTGGTAATAACGTGCAGGTAGATTTGTTTAAAAGTAAGCAAACAGTAGAATATTTCTCTACCGCGTTATGGGCAACTAATATTTCAGAAGTGCTGGATCGAAGTTTTGTCAATTTTAGAACATTTTTTTTTTATAATCGCAAACTCGCGATGTTAATTAATATTTTTAAAAAAGCATTAAAAAGCAGAACGTAATCATTTATCAAATAATCGCTTAACAGATTCATAATAATATTGCTAAACAAACTTTTTTAACGACCTTCTCAAATTTGTTCGGAAGTTTACCACGGTTGAATTAATTGCTAATAACATTGTTTACCGAGCCGTTATTACCGAAGTTTCCGATATCAATCAGAGCATAACGAATTTCGAATTGATGTACAGAATTGCAAATATTTTCCTTCAGCCTGTCAAGCCTTAGGGCCTCGTCGTTTCGAGGCGTTTATTATAAGCTCAAGATTCAAGAGAAATTAACAAACTTCGTTATTAAACCTTAATACAACTCGGTGATCTTGTATAACGTTCCCCGTGGTTAGTGGCTTTTCTCATTTCTTTCAACCATAACGCAACCGCGGAACAGATAATTAACTCCTCTCCTCTCTTTTTTGCGCCGCCACGTCGCACTTTTTGCATCCGCTTTCCGAGACTTAAGAAATTTCTTCGGAGTAGTTCGAAAGTACCGCGACGCCGAAGGAATCCTAAAATGCTCGGTTGATTATTTACTGGAATATATACGAAGATATAAACCTGAATAATCCGCCCTCCGCTCTGCCAACAAAAGTCTCACTTTATTAACTCTGAAATTACCAAGGAGTGGATTCCATTCCTCACCGCGTTATTTGGAAGAGCAAGATCGTGTCTTTTAGGAAGGCCCTTATGATTATGATGTACGGGGTGTTCGTTCGAAAATTTCAAATAGAAATATATCTCAAAACACAAAAATCCATTTTCCGGGAAACTGTTGAATGGAACAGTTGCGATACAAAAGTTTCTTTCTTCCTGCCGTAGACCAAAAATCTGCGAAGGAAAATATAGAATTAAATTTGAAAAAAGGTAGTTGACCTTTGGGTAACCTTGAAAACTCCTAAACAGTAAAAAATAAATGGGATAGTTATAATTTATAATTCCCCTTACAGACGTGAATGAAACTATTACATATATACAAACTATTACATACATGTATACAAACACCTAACCACTAGACTACCATCGAAATTAATATTTATTATAAGAAATACATTATATAATAATATGTACATACATATGTATTTATATCTAGAAATTTATATATACATACATATGTATATATATATATATACTAAGGTTTATGTTGTCCTATGTATATGTATATTGAATAGTGTCAAACATTACGAGAAAAATTGCTGCCCCAGAGCGACGAAACGAATTTCCTTTCGAGCTCCACTTCTTTATCGACCTCCTGCAAAACTACGAAATTTGCATAAACATCCGCGGTTTATTAATAACGAAACACGATTTCCCATCTTCCGTCTCGTATTCTGCATTCTTTCGGGTAACCCGATACTCGGGCGTCAGGTTCAACGATCTTCGAGTTACGGCTGAATCGCTCGAAATCATCAGGTACGACCCTTGGCGCGGAGCGCAAGAGTTCCGATAACCCACAGCGTAACTCCTTGTCTCTCGTTCGCTCTCCCCCCCCTCTCTCTCTCTCCCACCCTCACCCTTTCTCTCTCGCTCTCCCCTGTGCGTGACAAAGTAGAAGGGGTTCGGTGGTCCATACCATACCCCCAGAGATATCTGCTGGGTGGCACCGTCGATATAACCGGAGTCTCCATCGCAACTCTGATCGACAAAGTTCCTCCTGGCAGTGCCGCGAGCACACAGACACGAAAGTTAGCGCAAGGGTCTACCCGGCATTCCTTCTTCCTCGCCCTCGCGTCGTCTCCCTTCCGCGCGAACCTTCGGTCTATCTCCGATTCCTTCCAATGCGAGAAAGACGAGTCCGTGCACCTACGTCGGGGAGGAAGTTTCCCGAAGATGGGCCAACTTTGATAAGATACCAGTTTACCCTCCTCCCCGATTGATTATCTTTCCTCCCAGTATCCGTGGATTTCCGATGAAGGATACCCACGTACCATTTTACGTCCTCGAACAATGATCCGTATGTTCGGAACTAGGGATCACGAGCGACTACTGACCGCTCGGTTCCACGGGAGAATAACAATTCGGGTCATGTTTGGGACAATCTACCGAACGTTGTGTTAGACTTGAATTGTTTTTCGGGTAATTTTTTTGTTTGTATGTAAGTGTTTCCGCGGATAACGTTTGTTCGAAATAATGTGGTGTTTGATGTTGGCTAGATACAAGCGTGAGTGTTTTCTGGCTAACATATGTTTGGAACATTGTGCAGTACGATATTGACTCGATACAATTTTGTGTTATTTTCGTATAGATATGTTTTTATGTTAAGGTCTCCCTTATAAATTGTGTCGCATTAAACAATATTTTAGGTAAATGTTGAAGTGGAAAAAGTTTTTTTCCAAAAAAGGCTTGTAGGAAAAGGTTTGCGTTTTGGTAGAATAATTTGTCAGCGCGAAAACTTGTTGCCGCGGAAAAAAATTACAGGGAGATTGTTAGCATAACGCATTTGTATTCGATACAATATTCTGAACAAACGTGAGCGTGGAAACACGTTTATAAATGTTCAAAACATTGTCGTTGAGCAAATTTCGTTCGCAACCAATTCCGACGAAACACGATGCAAACTTTGCCCCCAATGATGTAGAAACGACCGCGACTTTGTTCGACGAGCACAAACTGCTTTACGGTCGGGATTTTCGATTCTTTATTCGGTCATATCGATTTTAACTTTAAACGCGTCGAAACTGGTTTGATCGAACACCGATGTTATCGAATTAATTCAACTTTACGACAAGGAAAGGGTTTTGTGGAAGGTAACATCAAGTTTCGAGCAATCTTCGATGCAAATCTGATCGGAACATAGTTCGAGTACTTTGTTACCGTCGAAACAGGCGGTCAGAATTCGGGAAATTTTCGGACTATTATCCTCGTTTCCGCGTTCGTGATTGGATTATGCGTTCGCGGAATCGTGGATGTTTGATTATTATTGAACGTGGTTTAGCGAACGCAGCGGCGGCGAACGAAAGCGTGGCATGAAGGAGGCGTTTTGAACGACTTCGGACAGTTGCAAAAGAATTGACTCAATGTTTTGTTTCATCACTTTTAGCAAACAGTTCGTTCCTCGAGTCGTTACTATTATTATTATTATGTTATTATTTATTAATAGTATATTATGATATACATATATGTATACAGTTATAATCGACCGTGATCTTTACAATATTAAATGTTTAGTTATTGGCTGATTTTTCTTAATAGCCTTTTCATCCTTGAAAATACGACCAGAAAATAAGTCAATAACTAAGTATATTATGATATATAATATTACATATAATAATTAAACATACAATTTTTGGATTACTAATATGTATAATTATGTGTAATATTATTCGTAAAGCGTGAAAAGTTATCGGGAGGAAGAAATCTCTATTATATTAATTAGAGATGTCCAAATAATTTGTACTTGCAACAGAATCTGATAATCAGCTAAAAAGAAGCGATTAAGAATAGGCAGTATACGATTCTGCGAGAGAAAACTACCAAAAGTACTAATTTAATGTAATAATAGCGAACGATCAGGCAAAGGTTTTAAATTGAAGAATCCCAATAATTCATAGCGATATCTGAAAGTTAAAAGATAGATTTTCTGATACAGACAAGAAGAAGCTGGTAAAACTGAGAGAACCTAATGGAAGAACAGAGAGAGAAGATTGCGTATGCGAAGGAAAAAAAGTGGAATGGCAGGAAATCGAAAAATGAACCAATAACCGGAGATAGTATCAGATCCTTAAACGCGGATGGAAGAGAGAAGCGAGAGACTTTGAATCGCATTATGCTAGAGAATAAAGGGTAGAATTTGAAAAGAAAAAATAATCAGACGTGCAGGCGGCGATCGAAAACAATTCTCTCCCGCCGTGTGAATTGTCACTATGCATTTTTTAAAAATCTACCACCCAGTATCGGTCATAAAAAAACGTAACCGTTTATGAAAACGAAAAGAGAATACATGTACGGGCCAAACACAGTCTCGAAAAATTGCCTCAACCTGTACATTTTCAAGTATTTCGGTTTAAAAATATGCGTATTAAACCGTATCGCATTTTCAATTGTCGCGAGCGTTAAGCCGGTTTAAAGTTTCAATGAAAATGTGTGTCGAATAAAATACTGTGAATATTATTATTTTTATGTTACATAATAATAGTAGCAGAAACGACAATAATAATAATAATACGTAGTGTGACATTATATTACACATAGTTATATTATTATATTATAGATAATACTATATCGTTACATAAAATATAATTATGCGTAATATTATAATTACTATAATGTTATAAAAATAATCATTCTAATTAAGAATTCGAATATTTGAAAGATAAAATCAGTGTCGAGACGGGGAATTTTTTTATCAACGGGCCAGGATTCTAGTTCGCGTAATGCCGTTTCATCCACGGATTACCTTGATTATTATTTCTTTCTTTGTTTCTCTCTTAATAAGCAGAGCTTACCGAATGTACTGTACCGAATTCAGATAATTTGGAGATAGAAATACAAGTTTTAAAGGTTAAAGCGGATGGGGAAGAGCATGGATCAAATTCGGGGGCACGAGAATTAGTTGTCGAAAGTTAACTTCGCTTGCGGAGCTATATTATACCCGTAAACACAGGGATATTCGAATGTAAATGTGGAGAAGGACTAACAGTTTCGAATTAATCGCGCGTATCAAATGCAGGAAGATTTCCTTCCCGTTTATAATTGAATGTTGGTTTAGTTCGTTTCGAAATGTATGGTTTATATACATATGTGTATTTCATGTTATCGAACGAACGTGCGAGAAATAAAGCATATACTATGTTCGCCGATAGTTTTCGAACATTATCGTTTTGACGTTACTTTGATTTTCTGGCTGGCAAGATGGATGTATTTATATATATTGTATTAATAATCGTAATGACAGTAATAGTCATAGCGGTAATATTAATCATAATGATAACAGTAGTAGTAACAGGAGTATTAGATATAATAGTAATTGTAACAACAGAACTGCTGAGGTTTATGCGAAATGCATGTACACTAATTCTAAACTGATTTTGTGAGAGATAAATACGTTAAGTACGCGCGGATGGCGGAATATAATATTCGTGTACAGGGTATTTAAATTACACATATAGATAAATTACGCGCACGCGTAATGTAAAATGTGCAGTGTAAATAAAAACATATTTTTAGAACCTTCCACTAACGAAACATGCTTCACACGTTCCATTAATTATACTAAAAGCAAATTTTGACGGAAAATTTTGCATAATTTGGAAATATATGTGAGATGTATATTCCATTATATCAGATGTACATTTACAACATTCATTAATTTTCAAACTATACTTTTAATGCCCATATTTATTTATTCGTCGTGAAGATAAATTTCCTCACTGCTTATAAAATTTTCTATGTACAGCGTATGGAGCTTTAAGAAAATAAATAATAAATACTCCGATCGGAATACACTAGAAATGAGAATGCAATGAAAACGACTTTAAGATGCTTGGAAGCAATTCCTCTTTAAACATCTTATACGCTCAAGTGTTTTCCACGAGAAAGATCTCCAACCTGATTTAAATTCATATTTATGTAATATTCGTCGTGCCCTGTTACACGACGTCGTTGGTACGATATATCGATGCACGTTGCCGCATGATAGACGATTTCATTATTGGCCCATATTTCGCTGATCGAATAAACGCGGGGAGGATATCCTACATTTTTATCCCTGCCATAACCAATTTCGTTATAAAAACTGCAACTCGATATCCGTTACGAATTGATTATTCGCACGTACGTAGGATTCACCAACGATGAAACGGAAACTGAAAAACTATATCAACTCAAATAATCTGCCCATCAAACGTGTCATCGAGATTCTGCATATCCGCTCTGTTGATGGAAAAGCGACGCAATTAAAAAACGAATATTTTTTAAATACCGACAAGAAATCGATCGTAAATACTAATGTAATGTTATAATGGAATTATAATAAATTATAAGTGAAAGAGTAACATGGTCGGAAAGCGAAGTTATGCGTATTTATTATCCTATTTAAAACTTGTTACGATACAATCAATGGTTTTTGAGATAAAATTGGCGTTTAAACATATGGAGGAATGAAACTTTAATTTGTAGAGCGTGACCGACACTGAAATATATTAATAAAATTACCTTTACCCTCGTTTCGTAATACGCTGATGAACGTGTCTGACCAATGGTGCGTATATCTACTTGCCGCAGTGACTGAAATTAAATTGGCCATACACGATGCAGTTTCTATCAGTTGCTAGTATTGATTTGACGTTGGAATAGTTAACGGACCAAATACTCTTCAATAACTCGGTTATAGATGTATTCTAGAGCGAAGTATGCCCCACTCTTCAAATCTTACGCGCGAACAAATCTATTCATAGCAATTTATTGTTATCCGCGCGATAAACACGGAGAGCGCAAATATTTGCATTTTATTTTTTCATGGATGAATACTAAAATATAAATGGTAGAAAATTGAATCCCTATGGAGGTATGACAAAATTAAACAGTATACGATATTCGTTAATGGTTACCGTGATCTACAATGATGAACAATTTATTGGATGGATGTTAAGACTGGTAACGCTTCCAATGTACGGTTAAACTGTAGCCATAATTTAATTAAATATTACACGCGATTCGATTCGTTTCGGCGGATATAACGAAATGCTATTCGCAATGAGCTTAAATGTTGAATTGTTACGCCGAAGTACGAGTAGCTACCTATAGTTGAAATATGTGAATGTCGACATGTTCGGACGTTGTCGCACTGTAACTGCGAGAGAGGAATACCCAGTGGGACCGCGAGAGAAAATCAAGAAAAGGCAAGAAATCCAGGCACAGTAAAAGAGAGACACAGGCAGATCTTGATGGATTGCAGTTACATTTCACATTTCAGGAGAATAATTTATAGATATACAAAATGGAAGAGAGCGAGAAAAAAAGATCAAGTGACATTGGGAGGGAAAGACGCCAAAGAAAAAGGGATAAAGAGAGAGACCGGTCCAGAGATACAGAATCAAGAGAGAGAGAGAGAGAGAGAGAGAGAGAGGGAGGGAGTGAGATCTAGAGTCGGAGACCCAAGAGGAAGAGGGAGAGGGGCAGGAAGAGAGAACAAGGGAGGGAGCGGCAGGGCAAAAGAGGGGCTAGGAGGGGGTGCAAGCGTGAGAGAGGGAGGAAGAGGACCTGAAAGAAAAAGATCTCGAAGGATCGCGGTTACGCTTTACATTTCAGAAGCATAGTTTATGGAAACAGGTAAAGTTGGTGTTGCAACGTGGAGCCGTCTCTACCTGCCACTTTTAACATACTTTAGCCGCATTTCCGCCTAACGACGTCTGCGCTTATTGGGAATGGTGTTGCATAATCATAATTATACACAAATTGAATAATAAATAATTATGCAAATTTTAATCCCCGAACATTTATGTGAGTCACCGCACTCTATTATTATTAATTGTACCCGGCGCTGCAGATTATTCGTGCACGCCGATAATTATTAAACCAGCGGCTAACAATGACTACAAGAGTAAAATAATGATATCAAATTGAATTAAATCCCAAAAGAGAGTAATTGAAAATGAGTTCCCAATCCCAGACACGAGCCCGGTGTATATCCTAAACCTCGCAGCAGACTCACAACTGAAGAACGACCGACAAATTGAATCGTACCGTCGATACTAAAAAAATAAGAAGAGATCCGGATAAATTAATTCCAACCTCGTAATTAACGCGCAGCTCTCGCGACGAGTATCCTTTCGACAACTAACGGGGATTTATCCTCGGTGAATCAAGATTGCACTTCTAACGGAAATACCCGACGCGCCAATCCTGTCATTTCCAGGGCCACACTTGTAAACTTTACAACGTTGTATTGCGCGTGCCAATCCGTTCGGTACCGTCGTACCACCCGCGTTCATCGTCGACCATTCGTGAGTCGAAAACGTTTAAAGAGGATTCATGGGAAATTGCGAGATCGAAGAGACTTCGGTTTCAGCGAGTACAAAGGGGAAATAACGATGACGAGGAAAGCCACGGAGTGTGGAGAAGGAAGCGGTTCATTTTTACGTTTCGCCGGCAAGAAGTTCTGGGGAAACTCGCACTAATTGCCGCGATATTTTAGGAAATCTTCTGGTTATATCCTACCCCCCCCCCCCCCTTCCGCCACGGAAGGGGGATGAGCTTCTTCCTCTTTCTTTTTTTTTTTAACGGTAATGTACCGCAATCCTAACAGGAATAATTTTGAATTATTAACCCTTCCGGTGCTGCGGACGGTTACGAGCGAGCGAGCTAAACGCGAATTTCTCTTCGACTGAAAATTCTAGTTCTTACGATTGTTGAGTTTTTTTTTAATGCGGCAGTGTGGGTTTCGTGGCTGAAGCTTTGGGGGATGAGATTAAAAATTGTTAATTACGGGGTGATGGTAAAGAGCGGCGTTGCATTTTTTAAATATCATTCTGTCTGATAAAAAGCAGGTGTACACGGATGAGAGGGAACATAAATGAATATTGGAACGTAATTTAAAACTAAAACAGCAATGGACAGATAAATTAAATGACATTGTTTTCGTCAAAGTGACAGAAAAATGAATGTAAAAGGAATGTTTGCACAATTTTCTATGGTCTTTGCTTTATGGTTTTTTAATATGTTTATTCACTCGTAAGTAACAAACGACGAAGGCTGTTTTTCTATAAAAAGTAAAACCTTCTTCTTTTCTACAGATTGCAATTTTCGCAATTTTTAAAATTTCCAAAAATGTCCTTTCAATCGACAGTTTAACTGCTATTTTAAAAGTCGACTGTTTTATTTTTGACATCAGTACGTCCTAGTTGGCGAAACTGTGACCACCTCCTGGTCATGTGCGACCCGCAACTCTTGGTTCGTACGAATACTGATAAATTCGTTGTTTATAAATATTGTCTTATAAAAAACACAACTAAAATTTCTTAAGATCACGTACCAACTGTGTGTAAAAGTCTGATCTTATCACCCCTATACTTGTGTAAAAACAAGTATTAAAAATGAACTTCTTTATCAATATTGTATCATTTGCCGATATATCCGTTCGTCGGATATCGTGTCGGTAATTAACGAGTAATTCTGAGGGTGATTAAAAAAATCACGGTATAACGCGCAGAAATCCCCGGTGCTCATTTATGCGTCCATAAATGCCGATGGCAACAAGACGGCGCGTAATGCCTTCGATTTGCAATGCAAATCTTTGAATAAATCGAACACGCCACAAACCATTGAAAATCTTCAAAGTCCCGAGTACACTCGAATGCCTCGGAAGACCTTCAAAACTTTCTAGACTATCGAGTCCTCTCGCGATCTCCAACATTCGCATAATATCTAAATTAATTCGATGCCTCGCGATGATCGATTCGACTGGAAACTCGCGAGCGGAGACACTGAGTGCTCGTGGCAAATATTGGTAGAAGTTGTTAGGAGAGATGAACCGTTTAAAATTAATATCCCAATGAAAAGTTGGTTCAAAAATCAAATTGTTAATGGCGCGAGGAGAGAAATTGTCGTGCTTCGGTTTTCACAGTACGATCGAGCTTGTACAATACGAATTTCTAAATGTTTTATTTAGTTCTCGCTTAAAGAATAAACCTATTGCAATTCTCTCGTTTTCCTCCACGACCCGGAATAAATATTTTCAATATCGACGATACGCCGCGTAATGCAAATACCAAGGGCGGAATTAAATTCGCGGAATGATAATAAAAGCGATCAAAATTAAAACATCATAGTATTTATATGTTCCACCAAGTTCCTGTTTTGGTATCGTAATACAGTTTAATCAAGCGATTCGTTTTATTAACAATAGATTCTCCATATTGTTTTCGTATTATAAAAATATTATAAAACATGAATTATTCTAAAAACTGAAAACGCCATTGCGCCGAAAGTACTGTGCAACTTACCGATTACAATAAAAGCTTCTACGACACAAACGTAGCGCATTTAATAAACAACTGGTGAACCCAATTGTTTTATCTGGTAGCCATTGAACAAAATACACATGTTTGTCCATCGCGTTCATTAATGTTCCCACGCGCTTCGAACCATATATTTCCCGTGTATTTATATTCGAGAACTTTGTTTTCCCTTCATGAAAGCGAATTGAATTAACTTACACAATAAAAATAAACGTGGTCGGTTAAAACGGTAGCGCGAATAACGTACGAGAGCTGGCATCGCAATCATTTTTCCCTTTCGGGCGTAAGTAAAATCACGATAAACAAAAAGTGCGACTGTTATTCATTTTCTCGAATAATATGGAATCGGAACTTGTAGCTCCACTGAAACCGGACAGCGTCTTCTTCTTTCTTTAGTCAAATATGACTAGAAACAATATACAAGAAAAGCTTCTCAAGTCATTTTCAATTTAACACACATTTCCGCGATCTTTTTCTCCACCGTGCGCCATTAGAAAATACAATTTACAGCGGGCGCGACCAGCATTGTTTATACCGTCAAGCATTCACGGCGACGGTAAAGAAAGCTACTTCTTTCTTGCTCTCATTGTTCTCGAAGGACTAATAACTGGCACCGGAAAAAGCGAACGGCAGCTAAACTACGATTAAATTAGTTTTATGGCCGGCGCTGAATACGAATGAATTAATCGCGGGCATTCCTGTACAGTTCATCGAGAAACATTGTACAAGGCAATGCACTTAAAAGTCAGTCCTTCGATATTCGATAAATAGCCGCTGAATGAAATAAAAATGGACGGATCGGCGACGGTTTCGTCGTTGGATTATTCTTTTGATTTTTCTATAACGGATCCATCCATCCATTTCGGAGTTATAGAATTTTTCAACTCGACTTTTAAACGTGCCGTTCATTGTTCGCATTTCTCGGGTTTTTCATCCATTATTTCGATGCAAATTTAAATTGTCATTTTGTGCTCAGCCATATAAACGATGAGAACTAATTTCGTGATATTGCGAATACTTTTGTAAGATTTTTGTCTGGATTGAAAGTAAATATAATAGGGAAGCTCTGTATCGCGAGAAACAAAAGAAATTGTTTCCTCTCGGATAAACCTTATCTACAGGGTGTTCCATAAATCGCGGTAGTCCGATGATAGCGCGATTCTTGGGATAATTCCAAGCAGGTTTGCGTTTATGAGAATGTTCAAAATGTCTTGGTTAATGGTATATTAATGAAAAGCGGTAGCCAATCGGTTAGCGCCGCCCAGCTACCGCGCCTCTCTCCGATTGACTGTCGTCTTAAGTTAATATCTCGTTAACTAAAGCGCAACCAACATTTTCGATGAGAAAAAATCTGCTTGAAATAATCTTACAATTAGGTATGGCCCCTTCAACTGGCGACCACCATTCATGGGACACTCTGTATATGTATATGTAGATTTGCAACACGACTATTTCCGATTTCTTCTGGTCCAAGCGAGTCTCAATCGTAAAATTCTAGAAAAAACGGATATGAGCAAAAAATCGTAATTTTAATTAATGAGATCGGACGAATGCTAGTAAATTTGTAATTTCTTGTCGAATCGCACGATGAAACGCATATGTGTATATATTCCGTAATTTTAATTAACGAAGCCGGCAATGACGGTAATAAATTTTTTAATATCCCTTGAGTTGATTGCGGACATGTTTTGCGAGCAACATATTTATTAACACAATTTTGCGATGCAACGAGCGTAGATTTATCGACTCATTCAGTATTTTGTGAAAAAGAAAATATTACGGAACAAAGACCTGGGGCGCACTGAAACTTTTGACCGACACTGTACGCTTATTCTCGACTCCTTGGTATTCTCAGTGTTTCTTAATATTTCATACTCCCGGTATCACGAAATCGGCCCAGACTTCCTTATTACCCTCGTTCGACGTTAAACCCTTAATCGCGACACCGTTCCCGATATCGGACAAATTCAATTTGCGTTCTCGCTCGGCAAAGAAGCGAGAAGGGAAGGACAAAAAAGAGGAAGAACCCGAAAAGCGTACTACCGAGATTCTCCCAAGGATGAATCGGCGGAGTGGATACGAGCCGGCCGCTTAAAGATTTGGAAAAGTGTGTACAGTAGGGGACGGTAGGGGCTGAAGTAAGAGGGCAAAGAGGGCCAAGGGGGTAATTATCTGTTTCTCGGCTCCATTACACCTGAAGGACGAGTAAGGGCTGCCGAGAAAAGCGGAGGCGGCCAAGCACGGGTGGCGAACGTGACGGGAAATAAGAACAGGTCGAGTGGCAGCCGGAAATTACAGAGTCTACAAGTAGCGAGCACTGACACTGAAACTGACAATATGTACCGAGGAGACCGTTACCACTCGCCAAAAACAGACACTCCTTTCTCCCTTTGCTTTTTTTTTTTTATTTTTCTCCCCCTTCCTCTCCCTCCGTCGACGAGCCTTCTCGGTTTTTTCGAATGTTTGGCGAGCTTTCTTTTCCTTCGGCAGTGTGAGAAGCTTCGTACGTTCGCGAAATAAACTCTTAAGACTCGATGGGTATTATTCCGGGAATTGCACGTTCAACGGGGTACCACCATTTATGGGGCAGCCTGTATCAAGAGACAAGGTCTTGTCTCGGGCTAAACACAAGTACGAGAAAACTAGACATTGTATCTTCTCGGGAAAGAACAAACGGGGGTCTCGAGGTGGTCAAATCGCATTAAAAAAAATTATTTTTTTTAAAGCGCAATAGCCTTGGAAACGCCGTTACGTTGTATTCGTTCAATATGTATACATATGTGTTTCTAAATGATGAGTACTTACTGCTAGTTTACAATAAAATCGTCTAGTCATCTCCTCTTTCGAATATTCCTTCTTCAGAAAACATTCTTTTTGCTGTTGCACTTATAAAATGGAATACAAATGTAAAAAGCGTTAAATTTAATTATCGCTAGTTAGTATCGTTGATCTGTGCATTTTCATCCAACGCGGTACGCATTTCTTCGTCAATTATCCAAACCTAACTTTATAATGAATAAAAATAGATTATTATTGTTTATACGTGCGTAATGAGGTTTTATGCTAGGTTGGTGGAGAATACTGTTTCGTCGAGTTCCGCTTTGTTTGCCGATAAAGTTTAAGAATACGAAAGCGGAATTATGAAATAATGAAATTAACCGTCGGCGGGGGCCCTTTGTATAAGGTAAACGATATGTTATTCTCTAAATGATCGCGAGAGAGGCTTTGAAGTTGTTCGTTTATTTGTTTATTAAAAGTTTCCGCGATGTCGTCTTTCATTGTGCGCGCACAGCGAGTATCTGTTTGCGTATATAATTATGGAAATAACGTAAAGTTCCCCGAACTATAACTTAAGAAAGGATTCGCCGGAAGGTATGCGAAATTTCGCGTAGTTGAGTCCAATTTTCAATCTACTGTAACCAGGGGCAACAGTTATCAAGCGTTGAGAAGTGTGGAAATACGAATGATGTTCAATCGATTTTGTTTCGTATTCTAATCGGAATGCTGTTATGACCGAGTTCAAATTTTACATGTAACTTTGATATCGGATGTTGATATCATTTGTGTGGTAAACGTAGTCCTGTATAATTTGAAAATAAAAGAAGAGAGATACGTACGTATCAGCGATTTGAAAAAAACAGAGATACGTTCCCTTTTATGATTTGAAAAATTTGACCTACGTAGTATACACTTAAATAAAAGTCAAAGAGAAATATTAAATTATAAAAGTGCTAAGGGGGTTATAAGACTTTTTTATGATTTCAAAAAATAGAGATACGTAGTTTTAATAAATTAAACAGCAAAGGCAGACGTTGACTATAAAAACATTAAGGATAGTCGAAACAACGGAAATCGAGAATGATTTTTAATAATGTGAAAAAATAGAGATAAGGTCTGTTTAATAATTTTAAATGATGGGAGATATCAAACCATAAAAATGTTAAGGATAATCGAGAAAAGAGAAGTGGAGAAAGTTGAAACCCATGTTTCACTTTTTTCGCGAGCTTCGTCTTAATATTTAACAATGTTATTCGCGTTTGCTCCCGCATCACGCACATTTACGTACACACATTTACATCTCCGACGAGCGCGCGGGCCCAACGATAAACTCGTGATATTCCGCGATATAACATATCGCGTCTCAGAAGCAATTTCGTCGAAAATCTTCAAATTTACGAGTATAGCGGGAACTCGGCTAAGTTGGCGAAACTGAAACTTGGAAATTTCTAGCTAATTCGGTAATATCTGCGGGAAGTTATTAAAAATTTCTGTAGACGCTAAATCAAATCTATCCAACTTTTACATCACAATAAAGTCAGAGGATTCTCCTCTCGTTGTTATTTCGTCTACGTTTGATTTAGTTTTTCAAATATCTCGCAATGAAAAAGAAATTAGTTCAATAATGGCAAAACCTTTGAAAAATGTTTTGTACATTTTGAAATAAATTTAGATGAGTTTGATATCGCAATGAAGATAAAAGATCCTTCTCCCGATGCCGATTCATTTACATTTATTTTCATTTTCCAAGCTTTTGGTAAAAATTACAAAAAATTCATTCGGCGATGCCAGGATATATTAAAAATATCTATAAGCGTTAACATAAATCCAGATAGGGTTGACAGTGGAATTTATCTTCTGATGTCGATTCAATTACACTTATTTTAGTTTTACAGAATTTTCTCAAAAAGAAAAAGAAATCTCCACCACCGAGGGGTTTGAGCAGACTTTTTTCTCAGTGTCCCGAACGTAACCGGGATTCCCCGCACCGAAATCACATTTCCATAAAAATTAAGCCACTTAATGCCTAATTTCCGTTACCCAAAAAGGTTTCTTTTCATTATCCAACCACTCCAACAACCCCAATCGGGGCTGCGGTCGTTCCCTCTTCGGTGGGAAGTGGGTCCCAGCGTATCCCGATGTCCTTCCAATAATTTTCTATGTAGGAGTAAAAAAAGAAGCAAAAAAGAAAATGACACCAAGAGAGGGAGAGAAAATTCAGCGCAGTGTCTAGCTTAGAAGACGAAACACGTGAGAGGCGAGCCGATAGTTGGCTTAGCGACAGACCCCAATCTCCGGATACTCTTTCGAACACACCTCTGAGGGGAGGCGGGAGGTGGTAGCCACCCTCCCGGGTCACCGCCCACCCTCCCAAGGCTCGTTTCTTCCTCTGCTGTCTCTCGACTCTCTTTCTCTTTCGTCGGGAGGGTTATGGAGCTCTTTTCTTAAATGGTAGAGGAACGATAAGGAGAGGAGGACTCTTTGATGAATCGGCGCCGAACTGCGTCCGGCATACGTAAACCCCCGGGGGAATCACGGGGAATGAACGATGCCTCCGGCGAACCGAGAATGCCGAGGAGGGTGGAACACACCCTTACGTGGCGCGGCTTGGAAACACTTGGAAGTGATTACAAGGAAAACTCGCGCCGCGAGTCGGTTTAACCGCGCGTGGTAAGTTCATCATCGCTCCACGCGGACTGCGCTGGTAGTTGTGCGGCGACGCGACAGTGCGTTGTGGATTGCGCTTAGGTTTGCCAAATGTTTCGCGTAAACTGGAGATTGAAATTTACGATTTCGAATTGTTAGTTAATTTCAGTTGGTCAGGTGAATGTTCCTGAATCCTTTGGGTAACTTGGATCGAGCGGGGTTAAGCGATAATTCTGATTGGTGGACGGAATTAGCTTTGAGACGAGTGAAATTTCGGTTTCGGGGAGAATAGAGTCTGTTGCGAGTGGTTGTGAGGTGGGACCGCGAATTCGAGAACGCAATTTGCGCGATTAAAGAATGTATTGCTAAGAAACACGAGAGACACGTTTCCGCCGAAGTTGCATGATTAGAGGGGCTTAATGACGTTCTTAGGGGGCATCGGAAGGAAGTGAATCGCGTGCCGGTTGGCCCTTATGCTTGGAATCTACCTTTCCACCCTTATTTCTTTCGAAACACGGTGGTGAAAGGTGTCTTATGGTTCACGATTAAACTACGCTACCACTTAGAGTAAAACGCGAGACGAACTGTGGGTAGATACCTTTTTGTTTTTCAAAGTAGACTCGGTGGCTTTTCTAGAGTCTGGAAATCTAGTGCCTGAAGGGCGTAGTATCTGGAAATTTAAAACGTGGGAATGTAGAATCTGGCAGTGTAGGGCATGAGAATCTTATACCCAGAAATCTAGAATGTGGAAATCTGGAATCTGGATATTTCAAACCTGAAAATCAGCGAGTCTGAAGATTCGAAATGTATGAGGTAAAAATGACAGATTCTGGAAATTGTGTATGTGGAAATGTAGAATCTAAACATCTTGAACTTGGAAATCTAGGATCTGAATATCCAGAACGTGGAAATCTAGAACCTAAAAATGTAGAAACTGGGTATCTATGATTTGAAAATCTAGAACTTAGCGTTGGAAATTTTTAATCGAAAAACTTATCATCTGGAAAATCTGTAATTTGCAAATTTGAAATCCCTTAACCACAGATTTTTAAATCTGGATATCTATAAATCCACCAATCTAGAAACCTATTATCTGGAAACTCGAAAGCTAGAGATCGAAAAATAGATAATTAAACATTCAAACGCGTACTATATGATCGCAATATCGCATACCGAATTATCAACATCAATTACTCCGAGCGTACCTAATGCAAACCATAAAACGGTCAATATCAAGTTCGTACACACAAGAGACCTAAATACGTAACGGTGAAAAGGCAGGCACGATCTACGGTGGAACGCGAACTACGCATAAACTCCTGTTAACGACATCCTTAGAATGCAATCTTCTAAGAGTTTTACAAAAAACCATAATTTCTCCGGTCTTGTTCACCATCCTCCCACCCCCTCGCCCCAGTCAACACAGGCGAGTGCGCGCGGCGGTATCATTGTTCCAGGGTACACCTTTATTCTTTGCCGAAACAAAGTGTCTACGAAAACGCCAGCTCCGATGAACGGAAGCGATAGATAACGCCCTGGGAGGTTCACTAATCAAAGCGCAGATAAGTTATAGCGGCAACTATTACACGCCATGGCGTTGAGGCACGCAAAATGTCCGTTTGCCGACGCAGTGAATATGAATTGCAGTTTCTTGATAGGATAAATTTGAAGATCTGCGGAAACGCCGATGTACGGGGTGTCCGAGAATTATAATCGACAGATATCTCATCGAGATATGTAGTTATTCGTTTCGTAGTTACAAACCTTTCATGACGAACTGATGACCCGTAGATCTTTGATTTAGTATTTATCTAGAATCTAATTGTTTATAAAGGAACTGAAGATCGTTCCTTTAAGAATGTTCCAGTTGTTTTGATTCAAAACGACTTTGAACATTTTTGAACCTTCAAAGAGCAAATGTATTTTAACGGCATAAGAACTAGATATGATAAATAAAAATGTCTGTTTGTTACAGTTTTCCGATCGTTTCGGTTTCAGGATTTTTGGACACCCGGTAGAATCCTGATTGTCTGTTATTGAAACGGCAATGTCACGCGTACAAGGTAGATGGGTTCGATTTCGCCCCATAAATGTAGAAATTCTATTAAAACCACACCGATTTTGGACGTTTTTTTAATTATCGATGAAGCTACGAGTATGTGCATCAACAGATCGCAATTTAATCTCTTTAAACTTATTCGTTAATCTTGCAAATATCTGCTCGTCGATAATTCACCAGGATTCGCGAATAACTATTGGCGTAAGCTTTTGTTTTATCTTCTTTTGTTAAAAATTTTATAAATTCATTCGCTTTCGAGTGGAAAGAAAAATGGTATTTTTATAATCTCGCAAAATCAATATAACTCGCGAACCTTTACCTAAAAGCGATTCTTTAATTTACGAGGATTTAGCGAATTCTTCTTTTTTTGTTAAGAGTTCAACCCAAATGCAATTGCAACGAGTTTCGCATAAATTTCGCGAGAAATATATTACGCGCGCGGCCAGTGGAGCTAAATTCCGATTTGATTACAAAGTTTATATGTAATTGTCGAGTTAGTATGACTCTATGAATGGTAGACTATAATTTATTTATAGCACCTTGGCATTAGATAAATTTAGTCCTGTATTGAGGTGTATCATTAAAGTATGCTTACATAATTCCTGCACGAAGATTACTAACTTTTAAAATTACGTAACAACATACGCGCTATAATACAAACCAAACTGTGCTTTACAAAAAAGATAAATCAGGATTATGATCCCGCAAGAAATTGTATTCCGGACAAAGGAAAAATTTATAACAAATATTACTCCACGTTTAATAAAATGATAAAATTGTTCCTCTCTTTTACCGAGTAAAAGTTGATTAGCTTCCGAAAGCTCAATCGCAATCTGTGCTTATTGAAATAAATAAAAATTATTTTATACGAAACGCGATCAAAATAAATGTCTCTGATCGGTAATATCAATCGATATAATATAAATAAAGCAAAGTTAATATAAACCCGTTGCTGTCCGGATATCGTAATTAGCATCGATAAACCAACGTTCGAAGCGATTCAGAAATTTCGTCATATCCCTGGGTTTGTACCGAACTCTGTTTAAAGTTATACGATTGAAAAAAAAAAGAAATATCAGCGTTCGTTAATATAAATTCATAAGCCGAGGTTAATATTAACACACGGATGTAGCAAATATTAATCAATGACTAATGATAAGCCAACGTTCGGAGCGATCGAAAAATTTCGTGATAACGCCGCATTTACAACGAACGAAGCGTTAACATATCTAAGTGCGCGTGAGACGATCGAATCAACGCGGTGGTTTTAATAGCGCTTAAGGGGATTTATAACAGTTTTTCTATGTCGAAAGAGCGAGTTTATCAAGCAAAGCAGTGTCGTCGATCGATATATCTCGGGGTGGCAGCTTAAAGATTAATATACGACCGGGTGAACATGCAATTGCGCCAAACTTCAGATATAAACGATAGTTCGATAAAGTTGGAACGACAATTTGTTACGCTCTATTAAACGTGACCTTGATCTCTTCGTTATAACGTAACTCGGGAATATCAAAAGTGCGGTGGATGTGGAAAAACAGAGGGATGTCGGATTGAGTCCTACGAATCGTTTCAACTTCTTCCTTTTTTTTTAACCGACTGAACTTTCAAATACATGGTTTTATCGATCGGTGCAGGGGTTCGTGGAAATAAATTTCTGGAAATTGTGGGAAATTGGAGAATTCCGGACTGGAGCATTTAAGTCTCCTACGATTCCCAGAAATGCGATAAATTTACAAATTTATTTTCGCGGCGGGTACTGTTTTAATTTACCGAATTTCGGTAGTAGACTAACGTGCAAAAGTCTGTGGTCAAGATTGAATGTAATAAAGATTATTACGTGTATTTTTTTTTTTTTATTCAATAAGAAACGAAAGTTATGCGAACGAATGTCAAATTATTGTTGACACCTAAAGAAATCGAATTCAGTGAGTAAATAAATACACAATTGTTTGCGAGCGGAGGCTTTTACACGCTCGGGTATATTGATTTTGCCTTGTGTACGAATCCTTGTAGCCACTGGGAATATAACTGAAATTTATTTGTTCATTAAACACGCTATATCTAATTTAGTAAATGGGTTACGAAGCACTCGAGTCATGTAAGGGGATTAAACGTACACACCCGAATATTTTTGTGCCGATTCCAGAGAGAAATACATATATCAAATTTTGGTCGGTCGTCGAGAAAAAATTATTCCTGTGCACTGTATTGGTCACAGTTTCAAAGTAAAATAAAATTCGTATTTTTGAAAAAGAGGAACTTTATTCCTGGTCTGTGTGAAAATTATTTGAACACCGTGAATACACTTGTATGTACAGCGAAGGAACAGTTCCGAAATTATATTCGGCGAATGCACGGAATGTTGGATCCCTTGAATATTCCAATTAAATTCAGCTAAATATATGAAACGACGTTTCCAAGGTTTCAATTATATACGGAGAGTATACGAATCGTTAGGCCGTTCAAATATACCAGTACTCGGCGAATATGATCAAGACTGGATCTTTGAAGTGCTTCAATTACATTCGGCGAATATACGAAACACTGAAATCTTTAAATTTGCCTATTGTAATATATGCGGCGAATATACGAAACGTAGGAGTCTCCGAACATTCAGATGCCGAAAAATTCGCCGAATGGTCTCAGCCTTAATTACACAGTCGTCGTTAACATTTCCACGAAACGCCGCATTGGCGTTTTTCGTACAAAACCACCCTCTCCGCTTCTTTAATTAAGGAACGCGGTCCAATGGGTGTGAAGCGCGCCACGTAAATCCGCGTGGTTTCGTCATAATATGATCGTAAGGCTGGAAAGTATGCTTCCGTGTAAAGCATAAAACTAATATTGGAGGCTATAAGCATAAGTCCTTCTTACATACGTCGTTAGCCTTCATTATTTGCAGCTTCTGAAACTTCCCTGTACAGGAGGCCATGAAGCTCGTACACGGGCTCAAAGGAGGTTGCGAGATAAGAGACTCCGCTTTTAGCGTTGTAATATATGTGAACGTTTTTTGAAATATTATTCGATGGCCGCCGTACGTGTTCCCCGGCATGTCGGGGCATCTCGAAAAATGCCACCTGAGAATTTTTGATGCGCATCCTCTTAGGACTGTATTCTCCCATTTGCGGAGAGGGGAAGGGAAAGAACCGCCGTAGAAATGATTTTGTGGAATATGAGGGAGATCTCACGGAATATGTAAGAGCGTTCGTTAAAAAGTAATACGAACGATAATAACGATAAGGAGTGAGTCTCGGCGAAGTACAGAGTGCCATAAAAATGTAGGACCACCTTGGAATTGGATTCGCCGTAGAAGCGAAATTGTTGCGAGCGTCTCGTCGTTGTTGTCTCGAGTCTTGCAAAGGGAACTTGGGATTCAATAACAACCATCGTTCTTTGAATCTCTAATCGAATGGTAATGTTGGTTCGTGTAATTCAAGAGCTGATACGTAAAGTAGCTTGAATTCAAATTTAAAGAAAATTGATGTCATTGTTTGTAATATTGAATAACTTTTCGTCTGCGCATACAACGCTTAAAGTAAGTTTCAATTCTTAAATTTCAATTTTTAATTCAGTAGGCGCGCAATTATGCGTTTTAAATCATTTACTTATTATTTGTCGATTATCTGTCAATATATTGTTCCACAGTCCACATTCTTCAAAATTAGAAACAAAGTCTGTAATTTTCCATAAGAATGAATACGAAATCTCTAATTATAGCGTGGTTCTGGAGGATCGAGAATATAAACCAAGTTTTCCTGACTTTCCCGTAACGGCATATTTAAATATTCTTATAATTTCACACCCCCGTCCATCTTTGTAACAATATGCTCCATATCCACTCCCTGAAACGATGACAGACCCGCCTTATAATTAATTCTCTCTCGCGCGCAGGAGGGTGAGAGAGAGAGAGTGGGGGAGGAAGAGGGGGGCAGAAAGTCGTCATGAAAAAATCAAAGGGGGTAAGTACAACCGGGGCACCAGTGAGAAATATAAATAAGGGCGGGGCGGCCGTTATGGACGTTAAACCGAAATATATAAATAATCTAAAGCCTGGATAAGTTTGGGGTGCACGCGGGTGCTCTTAGTATCATGCACTCGCTTGTCCCTTGCGTAAAGGAGGCCAAGGAGGCAGGATAAGAGGGTGCTTTTAAGGACATAAAATACGTAGACACGTAAGAATACCTGCGCGCATGCATCCACCTATACACATGTGACCCGATGTTACTTACCCTCGTGAATGTTACTTTTCTCCCCAGAGAGAGAGAAAGCGAGAGAGAGGGGGGGGGGGTGAGAAGGAGAGGGGTTTCGTAGGCTCATCTTAACAGGGTACGATCGAACGATCCAGACCGTGAGATCCATGGAGAAACGAACGATCGATCGATCGGAGACCGATATCCCTGGGGTTAGTATCTTATTAAGCTCGCATGCTTACGGGCTACCGTATGTGAGCATAAATATGTACACAGGGTGGGATCACTTACGACGATGGTCGTAGTGGAAAGAAAAAAATGCTGAGACAGAGAATATTGGGTCCTCTGGGTTATATATGCAGCACTTAGCGCATTGCATATATTGTATGGTTAGTGCTTTAAGCGAATAGGACGAATGTACCATTGAACGAACAAATCACGTGCGTTTTCTTTTAGCAAAGTGAAGTACATAGCGTGTAGAATATCTTTTATTTAATTTCATTCGTCTGAATGCTATTTCGTTTCCTTTTTACTCAAACATTAATTTGATGATTCTGTTGCAGATAGTAACTGGTTTCCGCGTTCATTTATTAAATGCAAAAACATTTGGAGGTACGAAAGTATATAAACATAGGAATAAGACTTGCAAATGAAGTTGGATTCACTTACCGCTCGAACACGCGTATTTCAACGTCACTGGATAGCTGTACCGATCCTAGACATCAAAGGGCGAAATAATTAATGACAGGGAAGTACGTAGCGCACAGCTGATCGCTAATACACAGTAGAACAGTCAGTCAAGGATCATTGTATACTGTGCGGTCACTGGAACCGATACAATAAGATACAGGAATGTAATTCATAGTTCAAGGCACGTTAGACAAATTAACGCACATTAAAACGTATGCTCGTCGTTTATTGTTTTCCCACACTCGTCACAGCGTCGGCGTTGCGATAATGGTTAGCGCGTCGAGTGTTTCTGAATAACCAAAATATTCCGCAGTGGAATGTTTAAATGTATTAATACTCGTAACAGTTTTTCTAAGAAAATTAGACTATCTCCGTGGAATGTGGAATTGTTAGACATGGAATGGAAACGCATGTCCGTATAGTCGTTAGCGCGTCGATATTTTCTCGATAATCAAAAGCTTCCGTAATGTAGCTTTATCCTGAGAGCTATGATTCCTCGGAGGAGTCTCGCGAAATACTGATCGAATTTTTCCTAAGAATGTTATATTAATCCCGAGGAATTTTAAATAATTTGGATTAGTAGAAACACGTGGCAGAATGGATCATGTTGAATGCAAACCCTTTGCAGGAATGGCCATAAACGGGCCTGACTTCAATTATGCACATTAATTTATAGCCAGGAAGGCAAGTAAAAGTTTTTGCAAGAAAATCTTTTGTGCGGAACTTTGTTTCACACACACCTATCCAGGTACGTTTCTTACGCTTTCGTCAATTTCTTCAATTCCGTCCATCGATGATGTCGATGGCAATTATCGACTTTCTAATTTCTCCGTATTAACTAGAGGGGCCCCAAAGTGGGCTTGAATGTATACTAAATCACGTTACGTGGTTCACCCTGTATCCGCGTTACACTCACACCAGCAGAATCGGCGGTAATTACTTCGCCAATTAATTCGAAATATTTTACCTCCATATTTCCTAAATACTTTCTTCGTTGCGCCTACTTCTTCCTGACCTCCTCTCAGCGACGAATGTGGAGCTTTTAGCCCCTCCCCCTCCCGCTCTCGCTCTCTCGCCCCCCCCTCTCTCTCTATCCCTCTCCGTGCACTCAAAAAGGGGCCGTAAACGGAAATAATAATTTACGAGAGCTACGGTACCTACGTTCCGCGCGAAACGCGAGTGGAATATTTGACGGGCGTCAAAGTGTACTAGTCGCGATTAATTAATCGAATTACAGTGACATTAATTCTGGAGTTTCGACGTGCATAGGTACGTCGACTTAGTACGTCAGAATCATGCAATTAAGTGGTTGATAACGTGGCGACGTTTTTAATTAAATTTTCATTCGGGGTACCTACCGCGTTTCGTTGTACAATTTGTTTTTTAAAACAGTATTACCAATACAAATAGAACTCGCGATTGTCCTTACAAACGTAAACGAACTTTATACCAATAAATTGTAATATGTTTGTTTCTTAATACGTTGGGACACATTTGTTCGATAATGCTGGTAACGTCGAATGTTCACAATATTTTACCCCCCACGTGACATAAATAAAGAAAAATTTCGACGAACACATTGCAAAGTTTAGTGTCAAGACGTATTTAGAAATAAGTATTAAAAAATGTAATTATTCCAAAGTTCGTTTACATATACACATGCGGATAATACGAAATTGTATTTGTGTTACTAATCCAATTAAAAAACGAATATAAACGTCGTCGCAACGTACGTTGAGATTTTTGTTCATTTATCCCACTTCGGAAGCAATACACGCGTTTTCTATATTTCTCAAGATCCTACTTTGTCCCTTGGAGTTGTTGTACACAGGAGTTTATGTGGGAGAAGTTTATATTACAGGAGTGATATTACGAAAGCTTTTGGTTATCCACAGGAGTTTTTATACATGTTTATAAATAACGGAGATGTTCACGGTTTCCCGTTTAACTGCTCCACCTTCTATATTTTTTATAAAATTCGTTAATAAGTATCTATGATCGTAGTACGCATTTTCTGCTTTTTTTTATACGCACGAGTATGTTACAAATTCACCAGTTCCTCCCGTATTTTCGTAATACAAACGTCGTAAAAAGTAATTTCAAAAATAATGACAATATCACGCGCGGTCTATGGCGGTAAAAAAATTTCATTTCGAAAAAAGAATAGCGAGTGGAACATCGCGTGTATAATATCCGAGACACGTCTCAAGCAACGAGAGGGCGTTACCTCGCAAATTAAAATACATTGAATGGTCCTCATGATTGTAACTCACTGACGTTTCAAAACGAGGGGGCGAAAAGTTCCCCGAGTCTATTCACCGTTCATGGCAAATTAAGTCCGGCCGAGGAGGGAGGGAAAAATTAATCCCTCGGCAGTGAAGATCAAGCGAGTCGATATGGTTTTCACGGGTCACGTGAAAGGGGGAAAAACGTGGGGGTGGCTTAGGGAAAGGGGGACGAAGGAAGCTACATCAAGGTGGGGCACATCCGGATTCACATTAAATATAAACAGCTGGAGGGAGCGAAACTACCCCCTCTTATTCAACCAAGTCCCGTGCCGTCTTCGTGGAATTTCTTTCCGGGTAAATGTTCTATCCGGTCGATAGACAAATTTCCTCTTACCTACTCCATCTTTGTTAAACGTGTCCCTTTTGGTAGAAGTTATGTTTTAGTACCTATTACTTTTTTATTTTCTTTTGGGTTGATTAGCGGGACGCGGCTGGTCGGTTTAATTTTTAACGGGAGGATGCGGTGGAAATATTTTATTTTTAAAAATGCTCGATAGTCGTAATATAAATATAGGCGGCGGAGGGTTGTAATTCCACGCATAATTGATGAGCTTGTGTTAGAAATGTTTAAAATCCAATTTATACGAATTGGAGAAAATTAGGATATTTTTTTAATCACTGGAACCTTAATAATGAATAATGGAAATATTAAATGTAGATTAATATTTCTGTTCTTATCGTCAATCTTATTTACTTCTGCGATATCAAGAATTATTAAGAAACAAATCTGTAAACTCTGCGAATGTCCATTGCAAAAATTAATTACTCAAATTGCCAATCTCGGGGAAGTTACATCACGATATTAATATTTCCTGCACATTATCGATCTCGGTAATAATTTAAATACTCTAAATCAAATTGTCTAACGGATGTCTGACGAGTCATTCCACTATTGATTGAATCGTAACTCAGAAATATTTTAGTGCGCCAATAACCCGATCAGCCTTGCTATACGCATACCAGACATAATATAGAACTTTGATCAGAGTTCTTGATTATCACGATAGACATCTCAGTTATATTGGCATTTCAAACGCGAGATTCCTAGAATCTCCCGCAATTTATGCAAGATCCGCGAAAAAGCTGGGAATCTAACGTTTCGATTATTCGGATCGTCAGTTCGTCGAGGTTCGAATTCAAAATACATATTTAGATTTCAATCGGATTCAAATAATAACATACTATAACTTACCGTTACTGAGACTCGTCGTATTATTTGTGATAATACTATTCAGCATATTGTCAAGTCTGCATTAAAAATATATAATGTGATATGACATGTTATATCTGAAACTTACTATCGTTATTATCACTTCAAGTAGTAATTCTCAACTTTTTCTCAAATCGTATTACCTACTTACGAGCGAAATGAAGACTTATTAAATTTATACAATATCACGTTTTGTAGAAAAAAGAATAACCCAGAGATAGTCAGTAAATGCAAAATAATTGAGCAAAGAAACAGGAAAAATAAACGGAAAACAAAATAATCGTTGAAATTTTCATCTCGCGGGCTTTACTATTCATTACTTTGTTGTGCTATCTCTACGGTAGAATGCCTCCGCGCATTTGTTTACAAAGAAGAACATCGAATCTTTTTTATTTAAACTATGCGTCTTTATTCGCGAGTGGCAGGCACATGATTTTAATACGCTCCTCGTGACACGATTATTAAAACCAGTGTTCGTTCTTTAGGTTCTAATAAAAATTCGGCGTTAACAATAATTTTCAATCTCGATTTTATTAAATGTATGACAACCAGCGCGCGCTCACGGACGATGCGTTAATTCGTCAGAACCGTTGTTTCCGTACAATAACGATGATAGACACGCTCGATACAGGAGAGATTAAAATTCTCCATCGATTATTAACCAGTTACGGAGTCATGAACTTTTCGTGGTACAAAGGGAAAGCTTGATTGGCCCAATGGGCGTTAAATGAAAATTAGTTTCCCGGGGGCGAAACGTTCCGACCCCGATGCCGTCTTTGTGAGCCGCTTTCCCTGCCAACTTTTCCTCCGCGTTTCGTGGAAAAATATCGCTCCCGTACAATTCTTCGGCCGTCTCTCGCTATTCGTTACAAAAACTCCCGGAGTTTTCGAGATTAAAATCACTTCTTCTTCGAGCTCCTGAAACGTTATCGCGAAATGACGTGGCTCTGTGTACGAGTATTCCATTATTTTCGAGCGACCAATCTGTAAAGTGCACGCGGAAACTCACGGCATTCCGTTATCGCTTTATCGTTTACGAGCGAAGAATAATTACTCCACGCACTCCCGCGAACAGCTTTTATTTCGGCCTTCCGAAAGATAAATATTACGTACACATAAGCTCCGGATGTTTACGCAAATATGTGTTTCCAACAGGCGACGGATGACAAATGAACATTTGTTTTTTTCCCCGTATCATCGAAATACGTAGTACGCGAGGGAAAGAAATTTTCTTCCCATCCCGCTTATTTACGTGGCTCGAAGAAGAATATCAATTTGCATAAACATCTGCAATGTTGTTTTGCGTAAGCCTCTTTGAAATGCGAAAGAGTAAGGACGGTGACGGATCGAGTTGTACGGAGAGTGAGTTTTATGAAACCATTTATATACGCTGAGGCGTTGATAGTGGTGTGTAAGATAACGTCAGTGTGAATTCGAGATAAAAGCAATTTAATTGGATAAATAAATTATTCTAAACGGTGGAGCGGTTATCAGTAGTATTCAGCTACCTGGTAGGACAATATGTTAAATAATCATTGTCTTAAATATTCACCGTATGTTTCATGCCACGCCTCTTCGGGTTAATTCAATAATCCATTGGTTTAGTTAAATACTAATTATGCATATAATCGTGCATAATAAAAATACTAAAATATAGAAATACTTGTCTAATACACTACCAATTTTTAAGTAAATTTCACAGATTGTACCATTGTTTGTTCCTCCCGCTTAATAAGGCACACACAACAATGTTTGTAATTGCTTTAAAAGTATTTTGTATTACGATTCAACGGCACTTATATTTTTAAAGTGACTCAATTCAACAAACGCGATTTTCTAGTTATCAGAAAGGTAAATGTTACTCTATCGATCATCAAGAGTGAACTAAAGCAACTTCGTAATCTGCCCCATGGAAGATTTGTCGCTTTTAATGTTTGAACCGCAATTTACACTAAACCGAGATCACGTTCGTAATACCTCGTTAACTCCAATAGTTATTTAACGAGGATGACATTTTCTCGTTGTTTCTAAGAGTTCAATTTCACGTTCGAAGATGAAGGTGAAAGTGCAACTATCCAATTAATATTTTATTTGTTTATGTCTTTTCTCAGATAAAAATCTATATTTTTCTCCACAGATTCTTATACTACGAGAAAATAGAAGAAACTCTTATATTTTCAAAAGACAGATTTTTCATTTGCAAAACGAGAGTCGACCGTCGAATAACCTTAAAACCCTCTAGAAACTAAAAAATAAACAAATTGGTTGCATTACACCTTTGAAGCTTTCGTATTAAAAATTGTAATTTCAGTCATCTCTCTTGTTAAACATCATAATCGATCATTCGATATGAGTACCGCGAGCAGAATAAGCGTTCGAAATTTTTAATCAAACCGTCGAAGCTTTGCGCAATGTCGCACCAGTGGCGCGCACATTCTTTAATAAAGCTCCAATTAAAGATAATTTTCCGAAGGAAGCTGGCTCTAATGAACTGTTTTATAAAACAAGCATCGCTTCGCCGACACGGCTATTCTCATACCCCCCACCCCTACCTCTTGTACGTTTACCACTCGCGCTTCCAGGTTGTAATTCAATCCAGTCTCACTTTTTGTCCCTTTGGATGCATTACAGTGTTTGGCTTCTTCACTGCCCTAGCTTGACATCCAGCGCTATATCTATATAATTTACCGAGGAGTAACCGGTTGTACGGAGAGCTGAATAAAGTCACCGTGCAACTCCTCAGCATCCCTTTTCCGCTATTTAACCCTTCGCTGGGAGCATTTACCTCGAGGTCATAAGCATTTACTGTGCTCCGCCACTTTGTACGTAGCAAAGGGGGTTTAAAGGAGGACTCGCTATAAAATACGGTAAATGGAACGCGAGAAAGAAATGTTCCCACTGATTCTACCCCACGAAATGAGATCCGCTGTTCCGCAATTAGTCTCCTTTTGCATAATTAAGGAACCAGCGTACCCGAAGAGTGTACCGCCTCCGTGGTATCCCTGATAAAGTTTTCAAATCGTACATTTTGCCGGTTAGGTAGACGGAAAGGGATTTCGTACAGTTCGAGAGGGATTTGCGTAATGCTTCTTTACATGTTTCTTTTTAGTGGATTGATTTTTCTTTGGAGGATTTTTCTTACAGTGCGCTGCGATATTAAGCGAAGAATTTATGGTAGTTTGTCTTTCGTCGGGTTAATAAAATAGGGTCATCGTGTATTTAAAAAAATATTACTAAAGAAGGTAGCCAATGTATTCATTTTTATGAAAATGTAATTAATTTTGGCACCAAACACGAGGTGAGTTTTCTAAGCAGAATTTGTTTCATAACACGATGTAATTATTAGTCAAACATTTGATCTTTGATATTCGTGGCAGTTCGATGAATTGCGGTTTTATTAATAAAACTGGTAGTCACCGTGTATCCTGAAAGATTAATAAAAACGATCTTCCGTGTTTTAATACCAAAGAAAATTTCTACAGTTCTTGCGCCAACGGCGCGCGGCTTGTTTTAAAATAAAAAAAAAGAACCGCGTTTCTCCTCGTGCTTCGCAGTTCAAGGTAAGAGTAGATTAATTTTGTAAAAATATCTCGCGTGACGTCAAACGAAAATAACTGGGTTACAAAAAGGTTCTTGATTAAAGCACAAAATACAGAAGAATGATCTCGAGCGCGAAGAAACGGCTAATCGCGGAATTTCCACAAGAAACTGCGAAACCCTCGCGTTGCAATTGAAGCACACCCATAATGCACTTTCGTCGATTCTCCCTCCGCGAAACGATAAATCTTCCCGATCGAAGCATTCCGTTATTTTCCTCTCCCTTTATCTTTTTTTTTTATCTCCCAACAACTTCGCGCAGACAAAGGAACTCCGGGGAATGCTTTAAAGATACTCGTATCTTTTTGCAACACTTACGGAAACTAGGTTAAAGCGCGGGTGCGAGAGACTCGGGAAAATTTACATGGAAATTGTGGCGGAAAATCAGCGGGGGAATCCCGGGCCCGACTTGAAGGGAAATTCCTGTATCGTCGAATATATACCGCAATGACATTTATGTCATAATGTATTTCACGTCGTTTCGCACCTGCCGGGCGCGTCTTGCGATATTCCGCATTAGGCGAGACATATTATTAATTTCCCTTCGAGGGAACGTCCGTGGAGCGCAACGGCGAAATTCTTATCGAGACTTGCGAGAGGGACGTGTCACTTGCGGCGACATTTGAAGGAATGACGCGGCGAAACGCGGCGCAGGAGATACAAAAAATTTGCATCGATATTGCACCGCGCGGAAACAGACCCAGTTCCGTGGAACGAAAAAACTTGTTCCTCCCTACTTCTCTCTCGCTCTCTGCTGGAATGACTCTTAAATCTCTGTCTCTTTCTCGCGCGCCTGTCCCATTCTCGCGCCCTCCCTTTCCCGTTTCTTTCTGTTCGAATGAATCTTAGATCCGTCTCTCAGTCGCTCGTTGAATGAATCTTGAATTTCTCTCTCCCTCTCTTGCTCATCCCCACTCTCCTTGAGGGAATCTTAAATCTCCCTTGCTCTCTGTTTCACCTCTATTTCTCAGAATGAATCTTCTCTCTCTTTCTTCCCTCCCCCTTCTCCCTAATTCTTTCTTTACCTGGGTAGCTCTTTTTCCACACATTTTTAGGATAAATCTTAAATGTTGTTTTCTCTCTCTCTCTCCCTCTCACTATGTAGTACCATCCTGTTTGCTTTGAATTTCCATCCCACCTCCTCTCTCGCAGCATCGCAAATTCTCCACCCAACTCCTCCATTAATTTTCAAAACATCCTTTATTCTGTGTTCACCGCAACGCAAAGTCCAAATCGGGTCCCGCGGACCGTGCTAGCGACCCGACACGACTCGTATCCACGAGGAAAAGCGAAATCGGGGCGAAATCCCACTTTGGAAAATTCCGCCTCGGAGAATTTTCCAACGGAGGGAATTTCGTTTCTTTCGACGGCTGAGGAGAGAGATCAGAAGAGTGAGAGAAGCGAGGGGGATCGTAAACATCGAAGAAGTAAGTTCCGACGGATTTGCTGGCGTATCATTCGACGAGAGAAAGGTTAGAAACCTTTGTGAGAGCTCGCTACGAGGGGGGGGGTCGGAGAGGGGGGGGGGGTGAGGGAGGGGGTGGATGCGGGCGTGGGGAAGGGGGGCGTAAAAGCGACGTTGATAGTCGGCGGCGAGGGTAACGGTGGGGGTTGATTGGGGAGAGTCGGGGGCGGGGGCGGAGAAACTCGCACGTCGCCGGGGGTAGGAGGGGAGGGAATGGCCCACTGAATATTTAAACCGAGGAGGAAAGATCCCTCTAAAACGCGCATTTTATGAATGATTGAACGACCCTCCGCGGGACCGCGTACCGTCGCGAATAGAGCGGCTTTCGTGATTCTGGAGCATGAGAAGCGAGATGAGAGCAATAAGTGAGATATGGCAGCGAATTACGCTGGATGGACGCAAATGCGCGTTTAAGTTCTTTCGGTGTCCCTCGATTCGGGAACTCCAAAGGTGAACGAAGGGTTGGGGGGGGGGGTGGTGTGTGTGGCGGGAAGAGGAGCACGCAACGGCGTATTACGTTGATTGGCGCGAAAGCGTTTTTAGTTTTACCGTCTTTCGTTATATTTTACTTCGCGGTGCTCGCTCGCAGTTTTATCATCTGTAGAATATATTTCCGTATAAAAAAAGAAATCACTAGGTTTTCGGTCCGACAATTTTCATTTTATATGTTAACGCTGAAACGGTCGTTCTGTCTGCTCGGTAATATCGAGGATTTATAATTCAGATATATATTATTTATAATATCAGGGGATTTATAATATCAGAATTCAGCTGTTTTGGAGCGTTATATTTTTAACGGTAATATATTTATACTGTATATTAGGGATACCCATGAGCAATGCAGTTTTTTAAACATTATCAATCGTAGGATTTTTGAACGTTCGATGATCTTGACCATCGATAATTTCGTATTCAAATCGGGCAGAATCGATATTATTTAACTATAATTTTCTCCACGAGAAAGGGCATTTTCCTCCGAGTCCGAAGAAATCAGTATAAATTACGCGAACCGATATCCCTGGAGCAATATCAGTTGTAGGACCGAAAATAAAGAAAACGCGGCCTGTCGTGAATACGCAAACAGTGTGATTGTATCCGAGTATTCGACAGCAATCAACGTCTAAGAAATAAATGATACAATTTTCAACCGAATACCCGAGAACTTTGGTAAGCTAATGACCTCGAAATATTTGTTCACGGATTCAAATCTGATTCCGCAATTACGGGGGGGCTAGGTTGCAATTGTTTCCGATTCGAGTGCAATCTGCAAAGGAGGCGGGATGGGCTCAAGACTCGTGTACGAGAGGGGATGAAATGTCTCGAGAGCCGGGGGTTGATTATCGCGGAGGTATGAGGTGACCGTAGGATATACCCAGGGATTGAGTATGGTCCTGCAGGACCCGCAGGAAATTGCTATGCGGGTGGTGGCTTCCGGGTGATTGGCAGTGGCTACCACGGCATTCCTAATCGCTATTCGCGTTATACCACTTGCAATTCAGCCTTCCCCCCCCACCCCCTTCTTACACGATTTCGCATCTTTTCTTTCATCGATTCTACGTTATTTTATTCCGAGCGCTCGCGAAAATCCTTGTACCGCTGTTTCCACGAACTATCCAGTTTGGAGAGCGCTGATAGTAAGAGAGCAGCCAACTCGGCTAATCGTAGTTTCATGAGTAGCCATTTTTTATTCAGCTCAGTGCGGCCATTATTGCAAAAACAAATCATGGCGGCAACACGGCTAATTGTTTTCTTATTTTCAACAGCTTATGGTGGTTACTAATTTTTGCGAAGAAATGATAATGTGCCTTATCGCGATAGGGGGTATGCGTTCGATCGATTTCAACTGCTTATTAACATTTGCAAAATGTTATTACGGGTACGTAAAATGTTATTAAAATTAAATAAAATGTTATTAAAATATTTACATTTTACATCGTGGTGTTTACATTGGAAAAAAGAAACATGGTGATGCATAATAAAATTATTAAAAATGCGACGGCTAATAGGGAAAATTAATTTCCTCCTGGAAATATTGTTGGCAAATTATTAAAACCACTGTACGTACTTTAAATTAATAGATTATTACCACGAACGTAACTGAATGAATAAGTAATCGTGATTAAAAATATTATTCGACATATCATTAAATCATTTCACCCCCAACTTATTATTGAAATACTACAAAAACGAGGTAAAATGTAAAATCAGAACTTACCTTTATTCGAATACCACTCCGACGATCGCAAAAACGTTTCGCTCCTAAACGACAAAACAGCCGTCGCGACGTGACACGGCAGTGGTTCGTCAGTGGTGCGAGCGTAAAAAAGACCTTACCCTCTGCTCGGTCTCCTCCTCGATCCTAAAAGAACAACGTAAAAATCCGGGGCGAAACGATGATGGAAACACGTGAGCGACCCTCGTCAGAGTAACAGTGGCAGGAACACACGTATGACTTACGTGCTTTTCGGTGGGCGCTAACGAGGATGGTGGCTCCGCGGATTATCGCGTGTCTGTTTGCATTATTGCTGCACCACCACCGTCACCCCACCCCACGTCGCCCATTCTCCATCGGTTACGAACCGGAGGTACCACCTCCTGTCACGCCCCTGTCATTAATTTTCATGCCAGACGGACGATGCGTCGCGTTTGTTAGAATTTACGGGCATGGGGGGGGGGTCTAACTCGTCCTCGAGAACGAGATGGGGGGGAAGTGGCTACCCTGGGGAACCCTGAAACGATTAATTTTTCAAGGTAACATGTGGTAGGATATTTCGGCTTGGTTACCGTAGGATACAGCGAAAGGGAGAAGTAATCGCACACCCAGTAAATTCTGCGGTAAACGCAGTTCTCTGCATTGTACATGATTTTTTCCTTCTTTTGTTGTTTTAAGTGGTCGAGCGCTGCCGTTTACGAGCGAATATGATTCCGGGTGGAGTTTCTAGTCGCGAGGACGCACGAAATTTTACTAAGAGCTTGTTATAAGTAATTTAGCGGTTCGGCAAGTTTTTTCTAATTGTGTCTATTCAATGCTTGACTGTATCTAGCTGACGGTACAAATTTTAAACCTCGTTGGATTTTACTTTTGGCGATGTAAGATTGTTTATTTTGAAATACATACACCCAGTCAATTTTGCAATAGACATTTTTCTGGAGCTTTTAAATTTTGTTGTTCGAAATGGCCAATTGATGTCTTTTAGGACTAAACATGATTCTATATCAAATGTCCATGTATGTGATTTTACTAATCATTTATTATAATCAGTTTAGCAAGCTTAGCGACTTTTCCCAAAACATATCATCAATGTTGTCTGCATTTTCGCCACGGTAAAAATTAAAATGCTTTCTGGAATTTTCTTTCGGCGATTTAAAATGATTTAAAATGACTCATCCGAGGTAATTCGAGATCGTTAGCTTCAATTAAATACGCTCTTTTATTTCTCCGCGTCTCGGGTCAGACGAAAGTAAAATTATTAAAACTAACTGCAGATTGTCTCTTGAATTAAAGGTACTTCTAAAAAATCGTTACAAACATTTTGCTACTTCAATTCATTTGTATCTCGCTGTACCCTCATTGAAATGAAAGCAAGAGTTTCTTAAAATTTATAAACAAAAAATCCGCCTCAGATAAATCGCGCGATTAAAAAAGAAAAACAGAATGGATTGCCATGACTCGACGTTACAAACTTTGTATCGTGAAACTGTTTAACTATATTCGGAGCAATCCTGTTGCCGCGCGTTAAAAAAATTTTGCACGCTCATGGGATATACATACTAAATCATTGTCGTACTATATTTCCACTACAATGGTACAGTGGCGGGATGTGTACGTAGTAGTTTCGTCTATACGTTAGAGAATCCTAAGTCCCGTTTCCTCTTTTTACAAGGACCATTACTCTCGTCAGCTATAGCTACTCCCACACGCTTAACACTTTTTCCACTTTTTGCAAGCTTCCTGGCAACTCTACAGAAGATACTGAAAGAACTACAGAAGATTCTACTCCTTCCCCCATTAATTTGTACAGTCCATTTCGGTTTCTTTGCCCAGGAATGAGTTTGGCAAAACAGAGACATTTATTTTCGGTTAGCATAATCGTATGAAGCGAACGTCACGAGTTCGTTCTCGCGTAACGCAAACGCTGATCGATTACTCGGTATTCAGAAATTGCAACGGCCAGGAAGGTTTGCCATAAAACGTCTTACGTTTCGAGTCGTTACATCAAATTACGATTTCTGAGTTGAGACGATCAATGGGAATTACCTGGGCAATTTCACGCCCGTTAACGAAAGAATAAAAAAAGAAAGGGTTTTAGGAGACTAAAAAACTTGCAAATTGTGTTCTTTTTTAACCCTTTATTCAACAAGCGCAAGCTCGTCAACGTAACTGAACGTGACATTGTTTTTCATAAAAAATCTTCGCTCATGCAATTTTTTAGCTACTTGAACGCAACAAAGTGCATTTTAAAGCTGGAGGTACACGCAGTCATAAAAAAGTCAACAATTGTATGGAAAGGACGACGCATAAACTTGTATGGCTATATAATTTGAAGAGGAAGAAATCAATTTTAGTCAACGCTCGAGTGAGTTAATACGTTAGTATCTTAATATTAAGATAAATGTAAGACACGAGATTAATAACCCACCGTAGAATCAATTAGATCATAATATTAGGATAACAATATTGGACCAATAATGTATAAAGTGTTTCGCTGTATAATCTGGACTCCTGAAAGACAATAATACCCAATATCTTTGAAGTTATTTTTATCTTTAAAATATTAAAATGTTAACCCTTTCGGTGTTGAGTAAACTCTACTTTCGCGTCTACATATACAGCTGCACTCTTGACTCGTTATCCATCCAATATCGCTATTCATTTTTTCACAATTCCACATCCCAATAATAAAATAATTATAATACTCCCTCCATATCTTAATTACATATCTTGATATCTGACACCTTCGCAATCAAGTATACTTCGATACTACGTACGGAAAGTACGAGCAGTCACGTGTTTAAAACGGGGACAATTGCGAACCAACTTCAAACGTCAACTCACCGACGCACTTTATATCGGAAGAAATCAGGAACCTACTCAAACATTCAAATCACTCGAAGGAGAGCGGAGGCGTGTTCCCCGAGATTCGTTCGCTCGATGTTTTCCGCGATAGCGTTCGAATAACGATACTCGTAAACTCGAGACGGAAGAGGACGACCGCGGTTCGATTCGAGGGGAACTGTATATTCTTAGTTGAAAACAGAATTGTTACTTTTGCGAGTGGCAGTGTCATAGTTCCGCGGACGGGAATCGTCGGCGTTATAGTACACCTATATCACTGGCTGATCAGTATGCGGAAGGTGAAACGGGAGATGTACCTTTGTACTCTTTCCCTCTCCTTTTTAACACACATACGCGCACATGTTCTCTCTGTCTTTTTAGCTCTGGGCTCTCTCTCTCTCTCTCTCTCTCTCTCTCGCACTGTCCCTCTGTTCCTCGGTTCCACACTCATTCCCGGCCGGGGACCAGCAGAAGGGTGAGTTTAAAATTTCCCGAGGGATGCATGCGGAGGTAGATGGACCGATGATGGGGCGAGTCAACCCCGAGCCTCCACCCTCGGATACCGGAAAGGACGAAAAACGACGAAATTCGCGATACGTGCGTGATTCGGGCAATTCTCAATGGTATTGTGAACTTTCACGGGTCGTAAGGTACGCGAAACAATTACGCAAACATTTTATGTGATTTGCCGTGCCAACGGAACGATAGAAGGTTATACGGGGTGGGACGCTTGAAACGAGTTATACCTCGACGATTTGCGGTTCTCGAATTTGATGAAAAGAACGTTTCGAGTAAGACCCATCGATTACTCTGGTCGATGAACACGGAAAACGCGTATCGAATCCTTTGACTTGTTTCGCATGGCTCGTCGACGTTGAAACAGTTTTTTCTACTTCGAAAAACGTGCGAGTCACACGCGCGGTATGCTTTAAATAGGTCATCCCGCATATTTCGAAAGGATAAAAAGGTATGCCGTTGGAACTTGTCGCGATAAAGTGCTTAGCATTACGAGAACGTAACGAGAGAATACTTTTTCCTTTTCTTTTTTTAAATAGAATCCGTCGAGTTGGCGTTTAAGGGAATCCGTACTTTTCGCGGGAAATAATTGAGCCTCTCCTGTTCTGCCGTTTCGGATCGCGTGTTCTTTCAGGTAACGAAGAATCACGCGTTCGCGTCGACCGACGCGCGTTAATTGCACGTATCGCGTAATAAGCGTTAATTGCGCGGTTCACTTAAATTTAATTTGACCTTCGGTTTTCCATATTTGATTGGCTTTCGCGACGTGAAAAATTTTTTTTTTTCTGCCCGCGTGTAGCAAGTTCCTCTAATTCGATCGGACCCTACCACGGTGGCCTCGTGCGGAGACGTTTTCCGAAACAGGATTTACCCTAACTGCCGCAGGGTGGAAAAAAAATTCGTTGAATTGCACAACGGGAAAAGAGAGTTTGGGAACTAGACGGGAGATTCGATTACAGTTTTTGTTCTCGTACCGTTACGATGTCCTCCGCGTTTTAGTTTCACCTTCTGCCGGGAGCAGAATCCTACAATGTTTCCCGGGGATCGTGAATTTTCGAAAAAGGAAAGGGAAGCCGAAAGGGAGGAAGAAAACGCGAAACAGAAAACGACGATCCTGCGGCAACGAAAATTCATCGAAAAGTTCTAATTGTTGGGAATCCGAGGGTTGGATAATTTTCACTTGGCGGAACGGTGAGGTAGACGTGTAAACGATTCAGGCGAGAGGGAAAACTCGTAGTTTCAAATCGAGTTTGAAAATTGAACGAGACAGAGAGAGAAGGAGAGAGAGTGGGGGTGTACAGAAGGGTGGACAAGAGGGAGAGAGAGAGAGAGAGAGTGATCTTTGCGATAGTAGAACGTATCGAAATAGAATGTGCTAGAAGTGTTACACGAATTTTCAATTCTGAAATTACTCCGTGGTTCTGAAACAGCAGAACCTTTTGGCGTTCGTGCAAAAACAATTTTGTTCGACCGCAAGCTGAACAAGGAATAAAAAAAAGTTGTAATAAGGATATAAATATAATAATTACAAGAAAAATGTGCGGAGTTGAATAGTGGGAAGTCCGTCCATCGAAATTCAATTGATCTTCTTAAACTTCGAATTATAAAGTTAACGATATGAATTTCAACCCTTTGATGGCTGAATTTTCGTAGTGCCAGCTGGCCACACCGAGTAAGTTTAATTAACGGCTGTACCTTGGAGAAAAATTCAAAACGTACACACACGTTTGTACCGCTCAAAGGGATAACGAAAAAAAGGCAACGAGTTCCGAAGCAATTTTCAGGTCTGACAACTTTGAATTATCGATTCGATTAATTCTGATTTATCAAAGGGGAAGGAAGGGGAGTCAGGGTCGAGCGTAAGAAGGCCTGTTTTTTAAACATATTACGAAGAGAAGCAAAAAGTCTGCTAAATTATACTTAAAATGCCTGCTAATTATTCTATTTTTGATTAATGAAGCATAGAGATAACACGCACTTCACGGTAGACTGGCCGTTCGCTGATTTCATTTTCAATTTCTCGTCTTTGTCTCCAAGCAGAATGGTGAGCGACGAACCAATAGGCTCAAATGGGGCGCTCAAAATGCATTTTCTTTTACAATCGCCGAGAGGGATCGAGAGTTTCATTAATTTTAACAGGCTCCGACGAACGGGATTTACATTCACGTTACGCGTACGCGTACGCAATCGGGTTTCGTAAAAACGTCGGTGGCGCGAAAGTAAAGGAATGAGAGGGGTAGGAAATAAGCGGGCGACGGGAAAAAGTGGATCGCAGGAGCGGAATGAATATTCGTCTATTTATTTTATGGTCCATATCGTGTAATTCGATTCTCTCATTCTCCTGGGCTTCATTCCTCCAGGCACAATTTTTCTCATTCAGCCCTGCCTCTCATCCGTCTCCCCCTCCCACGCTAACGTACAGTTTTATATTTCTTTCAACTAACGTCGATGCGTCGACAATATTTGTTTTCAGCGCCGTTCTTTCCGTCATCCTTTCCGAGTTCTCCTTTTTTCCCGACCTTCCTTTTTTTTGCGCTCGACGAACGAGAGAACTGGCGTTTTATTGGCGAGCGCAAAATTGGAAAAGGTGTTAAAATAATGCCGTGCGTGCGGATAAACGTTACGCACATATGTACAGAAATGATGGATCGGATGATTTGCAGTATGAATTTCCACGGTAACGCGTGGAAGAAGGATATGGTGTTCAATTTATGATAACGAATACATCAGAGTCACGATTCTAGTTTCTTTTTGGAAAGCACAATGTCGAAAATTGAAATTAATTTGGTCTTTTGATATTTCGAGGAGGGTGGTACATGATTATTAAACGTTCGAATGCTGTTATTAAGTATTGGAATGGTACGGATGAACTTCAAATATACGAATCCCTTGGGTAAACTTTAAATATTCAAATGCTATGGATGCACTTCAAATATGCAAATGTTGTGAATCTACTTCAAATACTCGAATTCTGCGGTTAAACTTCAAATATTCGAAGAATGCGGTTAAACTTCAAATATTCCAAGGCTGCGGAGGAAATTAAAATCTTCAAGTGCTACGAATAAACTTCTAATCTCCAAATACTACGGATAAAGTTTTAATCTTTAAACGATACGAATATACTTCAAATATTCGAACTCTGTAGTTAAACTTCAAATATTTGATTGCTATAAATAATGTTTAAATACGGAAATTAGTGAATAAGAATATTATTAGTTGAACAAGAAAACACAAGTATATACTTGTGTATAGTTCGTTCTCGCTACACAATTATACGTTTAACGTCACGATGAAGCTTACAAAAATAAGCAACGTACTTATAGAATTAAATTTTAAATAATCAGATATTCGAATATTCGACTATTCTAATTACAGTTGAAAAATATTTCTCGAAACTGCGATTATTATTGTGAATTCATATACGTACAAATTGCAGGAAAATAAGCAGACCCATAATCGAAAAGCATGCGTTGTTAAAAATTGATTCTTGTTCCTTTTCCAAAAACACCTCGGACATCATTTTGCATAAATGCGTAGGTACACGTAAAATGTTTCTGCTTCGTTTCACGTTAGAATGATTTACAGAGATTTTAACACCTTCGTTATTTTTCTTTCCGACAAAGCTCCGTTTGATGTTTTTACAAATACGTAAATTCTCAGTATGTGTACGCGCTAGACGTATTAAAAGATACAAAAATGAAACTTGGACATGAATCGGGTATGAAGCATGCAGAGAGTATATATAGAGTAAAAAGTGTGAACAGAAAAAAATGTCGACGTAAACACGGATCGTGATTCAAATGTGAATTCCGCCCTTTGAAATACGGATAGGAGTATAGTATTGAAGTAGATGAACTTTCGAGCAAGAGATTATTTCACAGAGAGATAAGTGTGCTTAGGACAAGATCAATATTGCTCAAGAACATTTTTCCGCTTTTCAAATTGATTTATTATTTTTTTTTCGTGACCATGCCGATTTCAGTATCTCTTCACGTATACTCCTGTTATAAAATAACGAGAACTTATTGATAATCATAACATTGTAAAAGTTAATTTAAATAGAACTGCGAAAAATAGCTAAAGAAGATCACGACACGCTCCTGATCAATTAAAGTATTTTTATTCATATATTTAAACATATTTTACAGAGTTCTTCCCCGTTTTCAAGAATATTTATGAACGTATACTAATTATTATTAGTTTCTATTTATTAGTTAGAGTGTAGCGATTGTTTTAATATTCATGTATAAAATATGTATTTGCAATTTTCCCAGTTTTTTTTATAACTTGGAGAATATTCGTCTGAACTAGGCATAAGTATTTTCAAAAATATTACCAAGCTCAATTAAAAATACGAAAGTCAAAATTCAAGCGGAATATTAGTACTGTTCGTCCATTAAAAATATATAAGAGGAAATGCACAATAGACGCAATATTATGGACCTTTAACAATTTTACTGGCAAGCAGTTTTTACTCAAAATAAAAAAATTTTTTCCTGCGAATTTTTTTTCACCACGCAGCAATATCCGGAATGCCATAAGAATTTGCTTTTAAATATTCTCTGCAATTGACTTTCTACTTGTAATACAGCGAGTAAAATCTATTGCCATCGATCATGCGATTTTGCGTCATTTCTCTATACGCAATCAAATCCCTGTAAAAAGTTTCTATTTTTTGTATGCGTATCATAATTTCCTACCTTCTCACTCTATCATTAATCAATCCTGCCCAGCAGTTCGATTCGGTTAACGAATAATGTTTGCCTTGCCCATCGATTATAATGCATTTATCGACAAATACTATCAAATATGGATGTATCATTATCGGATCCAACACGAAACGAAATGAGAGAAGAATTTTAATTCATCGATATAGTAAATTTGCAAACGTATTTCTTCTCATGTGTATATCCGAACTCACCAACACTGCCTTGCGCGCTAATGACTCCCGTTAGACGCGTCAGGGAACAAGTTAATCGCAGGTAAAATGAATATAACGTCACAAGCGTCAACGAAACAGAAAGGCGGAGCCATAAAATTGTCCTCCGTTGGATATTTAATATTGCACGCGAATAAAATCGCGAATGGGATGAACGGGCAGTAACTCTGTTGCCGACGGCCCTGATGCTTCTATGCAAGTGACTTTATTACCGTACCAGGCAATTATACGTGAAATAAATTTTTAGTTTAATTATATTTTTCGTCAAAGTGCAATTTTTGGGATTGAACGCCTGAGGCCAGTTTTGCTCAGGGACGTTTCAGATCTTGGGTCATTTTCAAAGACTTGTTTGAATGAATTTTCATAATCATGATCATTAACAAGGTTTTGTTATTCTACAAATATTACGTGTTAATATCAGCAGTACATGACCCCCCGGAATAATTGATCATACGAAAAAATGTTTTCATCCGATCCGTTCTGTCTTCCGTATATTCAAAAATACAAATTTTTGAACACTTATCATCGCAACCGTGTTCAAAACGAGTTCAATCGTTGTAATCCTCCAAGGTAATGGAAAAGTCGACCTCTGAACCCATCAACATTCATCCACAACATTTTTTTATGCCATCAATAACTTCATAGATAATCGACTGGAAACACAAAAATGGGTTAGTTCGTCTACAGGGTGACTCGATAACAATTGTCATCTAAAATACATTTATCTTTATCGATTCTAGAAGACGGTGTTTTTGCTACGTGATACACTGTTTCTCATAAGTCGATATCGTTTCAAGGTCGCCTTGCGACGAGTCCTCGAATGAATTTTTTCATCAAGTACAATAAAAAAAAAAAGATTACATGGCCTCCTTGTAGAGTCCTCGAATGCCAAATAAACAAAAAATAAATTGTCCCCCATCGACGAATACCAAGTTTTTCGCACGGAACATTAATTCTCAAAATCGCTAAAATTTTTATCTCATCGCCGAAACGTATATTTTCATTCGCCGCGAGATTTGATGGTAAGCCCCGCGCGAAATACCTCTACGGACGTTATCCTTTTATTCTCGTCTTAGCACGTCCTGTAAGTAAGTGGAGGTACGTTGGTAAGTTATTAATGATTCGTCCTTTGTCAGCTATTCCGATGTGGTCGGTCGTTTCTGATAAACGACCGGGCGCCGTTAATAAAACGTAGAAAAGTTTAAGGTTATACAGGACGAGTCAGAATCAATTGCCATGACTAACAAGTTATTCCAAATGGCAATTGTCGCCGCATCGCTGGCGCATATCCTCAAATTTTCTTCCAATTCTCACCAACGTCGCCCGCTCGTTTATCAAAAAGACGAACGATACAGGAATGGCTGAGAAAGGACAAATCATTAATAACTTACCACCGTGGTACCGCCACAACTTACTTACGGGACGAGCTAAGACGAGAATAAAAGGATAACGCGCGTATAGGTATCTTCGCGCGGGGCACGCCATCAAATCTCGCGGCGAATGAAAATATACGTTTCGGTGATGAGATAAAAAATACGGTGAAATAAATAATGAATGTCGGGGAGGCGAGAGACAGAGAGAACGAGATACACGGAGATTGTGGGGAAAGAGCTAGGGTGAGGGAGATAGCAACGAGGAATGGGGGAAAAAAAATATAAGGGAAAACGAGGGAAAAGAGGGGATGGCAAGCCAGGTCGCAGTAGAGAAAGTCAGCCTTGGTGGCTGTCTAATATTGAAGATATGAGGGATATATATGAGGGATGGAAAAAGAAACCCGAAAGAATTCAAATCCGTAATCGGAACCAACCCAGGTAAGGAGTCGAACGTAAGTCGCCCGAGAAGTTGTCCGGCTCCGAGTAACCGCGACTTGTCCGAACAATTCGAGTTGTCCGGCCAACTTCCCGGACAAGTTCTCGGACAACGAACATTCGATTACGGAGCTGATTCCAAACTCGATACGGTTGCGTTACGTTATTCGCAACCAAGTTGCTATGCGCGTTGACAGAAAGCATGAGTATGTAACGCGTTGGACTGGTGTATCTTGTCAACATAAACAAATTTAACGCGTATAGCAACTTGCACAATTTTGCAAAGAAAATTCAGACCAAACTAGGTTAGGTTACGAATAATGTAACGCAATCATATCGAGTTTGGGATCCGCTCCTTAACCGAATGTCAGTTGTCTGCACGAGTTGTCCGAGCAGTTGTCCGAGAAGTTGTCCGGACAACTCGAATTGCCCGATACTGGGGAACCGAACGCAAGCCGACCGAGAAGTTGTCCGGGTAAGTTTCGTTCCTGTAGGTAGTTCGAATCAGAGTTCGGATTCGTTTTTCACGTCTGAGATATATGAAGTCTCAGGGACGTGCGAAGAGCCGGGAATCTTGCTTCTCGGTTTCGTGACGATTATCACACCCCCCCCTCCTTCCCCCACTCCACCCCTCTGAACGGTGGCGAGTAAAACGAGTAGGTGGAACCCCCGATACAGTGGCTGGTTCGCTGGCTGACTGCTGGAGCCTGTGGCCTATCGTTTATTAATTAACCGACTTAATTAATAATTCAATAACCGCCACCGCTGTTCCATTTTCCGCGTCGCACCCCTTCGCCGGCGTCCCTTACACCCCCGACGCTCCCTACGATTCCTGCTCCCCTCCCCTTTCCTGCACTCTATCCCTGACCCTGTATACGAACAACGCGTAAACCAGGCTTGGCAGAGCCTGCCGAAACCGACGAACCCGTCGACAAACCCTGCGCGTGTATTGTTTGCTCCGCGATACACGTATGCATGGACACGCGGCACGCGTATGTACAGCGTGGGTCATAAGTGCCCTGGCGGGTTGTTTATGCAAATTCGTGTCTCTTTTTTTTCACGATCGACGAGGCAGTGAGATTTTAACAGAAATTCGTTTAGTCGTCGGAGGGTATTGCAAATGTATTTTTTGATATTCTATATTTTGTGGTGTACTCGTACGATTGAGTGTAATATCAGCGGCTAGAAGGGAAACTTATCGACTCAAGAAATATTTTTTTTTAATCGATTTTAAAAGTTTTTAGTTGTTAAAATTTGAATGTTTAGAGTTTTCAAGTTTTATTTGGTAAAATTTTCTGATCTCCAAACGGGCCGTACATGGACCGCATCCAAATGGAAGATGAAGATTAGTAAATATAATTCAATCTATATTATAGTATATATTCTGTAGCCAGAAAGTGAATATCCCGCTACTTGTGACAGTGAGTGTACGTCTATCTACCTACGTGTTACTCATTTACCGCTGTACATTTCGACGCGGAAGTGTATTCTACGTACACACCCGTAACGTTGTGTACCGATAGATCTGCGCGTGAATATTTCGGATGTTCATGCGCGAATCGGTATACAGGGTGTATCGCGAATCCATAGCTGTTTCGTTCGATCGTTTGATCGGTCGCGCGCGTCGGTGTTCGTATTGTCATTTCCGTTGCAATTTACTAGAAAAGTGAATTTAACATTTCAGCGATAACGGAGACGAGGACGCCTATTTTATACATTGTTTGCGTTAATACCGTACTCCCGTGAAATACGCGTATAATGAATTCATTGTTTCGGAAATAGTTAGTTTCCTATTATTTACTAAACAATAAACCACGAGCATTATAGTTTCACGGTAATGTTATGGATATTTGTAAAAATTCCAAAAGTGATGAAAATGAAAATGAAGGAAAGAATCATTGGAAAATTTCACGGTAACACGCAATGGTTAGCCCGAGGAATGTATGTATATGCGAAACGTTTCCCGCAGCCGCGCGTATTGTAATTCAAAAAGTTTTCCAAAACAGGCAGCATAATGCATTGCATGCCGGTCCAACGGTACGCCGGGGATTATGGGAGTACTACTCGAAATCCAGTTTGAATTTTTATCCTATAATATATATTATATTATTTTATATGTATATTTAAATGTATTATGTAAGTTCGTTCATTTACATAATTTTATACGTTTCAACGCGTCATTTACTCATAAAAACTTAGTTTTTGTTTTTATGTATTTCTAACGTTTCGTTGAAATGCAAATTTCAAATAGGAAGATATATTTAATTTATATAATTCGTAAGATGTTATTATGCAGTGTGGTCACTTTAACTGAACACGCAGGAGCGTTTCGTAAACGACGTAAAAGTAGTGTAAAGTGCAATAATATCAAAGAACGTTACGTCCTTTTTCTGTAAGCCACCGGAAAGTTATACGTTAATATAAAACGAAGACACTTAATTATATTATTCAGTATTCCTTTGACTCGTACCACTTTTTTTCCGTCCATTCGAGTTGTCTTGCTATTTAGCGTGAACCTAACGAAGCTAGACTCATACCACTCCTGCATGCAACAGAACAAAGGTTAAGCTTTCGAGATGTAGCGTCAAACAAATAGGCAAAAAAACATCACCGACACAACTTTTGCATCAAACCGCTCATATACCGGACGTCCCAAAAATGGTGGTAGTTCGTGAAAGGCCCGAAACTTGAAATAATTCCAAGAAAGATTTTCGTCATAGAAAATATTCTAAGCGCCAGGCTTAACGAGATATTAATAATAATCGTGAACCAATCGGAGGGGGACGTGGCAGTGGGCGGCGCTTAGACTCGTTTGCCCGACACCCAATAGGTGGTGCTCTCGGTTACCGCGTTCCTTTCCAATTGGCTGTCCTTTTCAGTTAATACCTCGTTAACCAAACTCGACCAACATGTCCGATAAGACACAATCTGCTTGGAATTGTTCCAGCTATCGCGCCTTGCAACGGACCACCACCATTCATGGTACACCCTGTATATCATCGTCCGTATATACCTTGTAACGTCAAGAGTAGATTCGGCGAGGCGTACACCTGAATTCTACGTGGCACGCGTTGACGTTAATAAGAAACCTATTCCCCTGTAATCGAATCCTAAATTATCTGACTTCCACAACCGGTTCGTGACATACACCCTGTATGCGCGCCCGACACGGCACATAAACACCGACGCACTAACACCCGCTAGCCGCTAACGCTCGGAAAGGTGCCACGACACGTGGCCGATGTAAACCAACTCGCTGAGAGGGGGGTGGGAGGTCACGTGTAAACGTATAAATGTGTATAATAGAACACCCCGCAGGACGTGCAGCCAAACCACTTTGTCGTTCAAACAACATTTTAGCGGAAGTTGCCACGACCCGTTGTTGTTGGCCGATCGAGCGAACGGGGCGAGATGCAAAAAATTTGCACGGTTTTGAGAAATATCCATCCGACGGTTAAAATAATAATCGACATCTGTTTTCAGAGGAGATTCCCTAGGCTATTTGTCGATATCAGCGAAGTCGTAAATTTTCCTCCGTCGACCTCACCGGTTCTCATTATTCGCGTTCCGTCAATGAAACGGATTTCCGGATGACGCGTTTTGCGGAACGCTTAACCGCCGTCATTGTTGCGTTATCGTTGCTACAGTGTCGAGCAAAATTAACGGAGCGCGTTCTTGCTGTATTTTAAAAAAATTTTGTTTTATCCGCTCAAGCGGGATCGCGATGATCATAGTTGCGAGCGCGGGAGTTACTATCGCGATAGTTATTATCACGGAACTGTTATCGCGTCGATAGCTGCTCAGCCGGGTCCACTCGATGGTAGTTGAGCGCGATAGTTGGTATCGTGACAGATACTATCGTCGGAGTGCCACCGTGTAAACGACGTGATTGTTATTATCGAACTATCCTGACAGAGCTTTCACGGTATCAGGTGTGCTTGATAGTTGATAGCGGTTTCAAGAAAGTGATAATGATAGTGGCATTGCGTATAACACGTACTATTACGATCCGAGAAAATGATAATGGATAGTTTTTGATGTGATCATGGCCCTCAATTTTGAAACTTTTTGCAAGAATACCTAAGATTTGTACATGTACACGATAGGAGTCACTGTCTCTGACGACATGGAGATTAAAAGTGGTTCAGCGGAAACAATTTTAGTATAAACATAGTCAGGGTTATCTAATATTATTAACTGTCATATCACTTAAGCGTCGTTCTGTTCATAGAAGAGTGACACAGTTCAAAATGGCCAATTTCAAAATTCTGTATTGGAACAACAGTATTGTCGATACTACAGCGAACGAAATAACTTTACTTTCCTGTCGTATTATACTTTCAATTCTAATCTATTACAATATTCATGCAATATAACTTAATATTATACTATACCTGCACATGTTTTGTCGCTGACGGAAATGTGACACAAATAAAAATTATTTTTTTCTACGACAGAAAGTATGCCATAAACAGGAATATTTACGTACCAGTTCAATTGCGCCATGCAATTCAGGTCCTGTTGTTAGGCAGACGCTTCAGATCGCTCACGGGCGGCGTCACATATTGGACAATATCTGGGTGCAGTAATAAATCCTACATTTGATTATACTCCTGTTATACTGCTAAATTCTAATACAGCATTATATTAGTCGAATATATAATAATATATACCTATATTAGATATATTATATTCGACTAACACAATGTTATCTACTATTTAGGGCACATTTATTATCACATAAAAAGTAATCGGCGTGATACGTAGGTATAAATATTTCGCGTATACGATAGTGGATCATCGTACTCTATCTCAATTTTTATTTTCATCCGCAACTACCATCCTCCGGATTCGGATTTAAATAAAAAAATCAGCTAAAGTCTCATCGATTTGGGTACGCAGCCATTAAAGCGCATTACTCTCGCGTCTTCGGTTTCCGTCTCACAGTCAGACGGCATAAGCTACTGCAAATCGGAAACAATTATTTATCGATTCTCCCCGAAGATCCATGCGCGCGGTCATTATCGATAAAATACGGGTAATAAAAATCAGTCCAACTCTGATGTAATTCCGGCATTTTAAACTTCCAAATGGGAAAAGTCGGCTTTAAACAGGATGGCGGGGTGAACGAATAAGGGTGGAGGGAGGGGGGGAAAAAAAAATACTGAAAAGTTTCGAAATCACTCGAAATCGATGCGAATCTGTTGTTCCTATAGGGACAGAGAGCTTTTACGAGGTTTCGTAAATAATTTAATATCATCCCCAAATTTTACGATCCGTTATTACACGTTTCAGGGTAAAATACAAATCGAAATGCTGTTTATGTATTTTATGTATTCGGATTTAAATAACGTTAAATCTCCATCAGCGTTATAATGCGAACGCGAGTACTCGTTTCTCTCTTTCCAAATCTTTCGGTCGTAAGAGGCTTAACCGGCGAATGCATTATTTTTCCGGAAAAATTATATTCCTTTCGAGCAAAACAAGTAACGGTCGCGATTATAAAATATTAAATCCCATTGCATTTTGATACACAGATCGTCATATTCGTTACAAACCGGAAATAACTGGGATTCGCATCGCTAAGAGCTTAAAATACAAACAGCAATGTGTGGACAAACTAAACATTTCTGCGTCGGCTTATTGTGGAAGTAAACGCATAAAAAGAGCGTGTTTAAAAGGATGTATAAAAATAAACGTTGTGCACATAATACAGTGCACACATCCAACGAAATGTTTTATTCCGCAACGAGATGCTATATCGGCTTAGACAGTTTGACAAACAAGGAAAAAGGGAGCGTGCTTAAAAGTCCAGCGTCTGCTCGCTTCCGTATGCATGCTGGCTGAACTTTACTGCTCGATAAATAACAATTTACGCGAAAGTAACATGGAAGGATTTATCCAACAGTTTTGCAGCAAGGCTGAGTCTAGATCGAGGTTTTTTTTACGCATTTGAATATTCGAAGAGTACAATGTTTGAAACGTTCGTTGAACGCAATTCAGATATCGGTGTGCCGGGTTATTATTCTTCGCTGATTCCGTATCTGGATTAGTCGCGGTGGTAGATTAATACCATTCCGCTGTTCGAGGATCCACGATTTTTATAGGATTATACTTTGTCAGTTTTTGAGTATCCAGTGCATTTGCGTAATTAAATTGTTTTATTTTTCGACAATTCAGGCTATTTGCATAATTTCACGGTTCAATTTTCTAAAAAGTTACATCTCTCCATTGTTCAAGTATCCTGGATATACTTGAAAAATTATGTTCCCCTTTTTTAAGACACTCAGGATACTTGCGCAATTATAATGTCCTGGATTTCAAGTATTTGTGGTATTACCGAAACTATACGGTTCCATTTTTGGGTGTCCAGAATGTTTCTAGAATTATATGGTTCCTCTTTTTTCTAGTATCCAGAGTATTTTCACAATTCTACTGATATTTTTTTCCGAATATTGAGGATTTTGATCAATACCGTTTCATTATTCAAGTATCCAGTATATTTTCAGAATCATCCTGTTGCATTATTCGAGAATACTTGCAACGAGTACAACGAATTATGTATTTTTCAAGCTTTCCTCATTTGAGATTTAAAAAGTTTCACGGTACGAATACTTGTGAGTCCAATATTTAAACATATTACTAATACATACGAAATATACGTGTACATTCGTGTTCAAGTACTAACGTGCAGACGTTATCACAAATATTCCAACTCTACTCTCAACGTTCGAAAACACTAGCGAAATATGAAAACTGTCCCTATTCTATGATCCACTACCCAAACGTTTCGATCATAGAATACGTTACATTAAACAGACGTGGAAAATAAAAAAGAAAACCTACGCGAGACTACCAATTCCGTTAAAAATTCTCCTCGAAAAATTGCCGAAATTTCGGTGGCAAACGCCGTAATTGCGCGCTTCGTCGAAATAACACCGCTGACACGATTATCGCAATTAACATAAAATACATTGACAAACGAAAACGATTTAATCGGACATATTTCTGGGAAAACGACGGGCGTACTAGCTTGATAATGGCCATTAAGCAATAATTCGTGATATTACGGTTGCCACGGGAACCGTGTGGTGTCCCGCCAAAATTCCGCTTTTCCGCCATTTCCACCTTTTTACCCTTCACCCGCCCCCCCCAACCCCATCCAGGACCACCCCCGTCCTCTGCCCAACCGCCGCCACCAGTAACGTCAATGGTCGCTGGTACACGGGGAACAGGGAGAGGAAGCGCGAACAGTCGCTCTACGAGGAAAAATAATTCGTGCGAAGGTAACACAGATTGATCTCTCCCGCGTGGTCCATTAGCCAGAGCTACAGGGCTTTTCAGATTAGACAAGAGCGCCGGTCTGTTAGGAGTAGGAGGGAAAACAAGCTCAGTGGAATAGATGGAGGACACGGGATCGTTCATTGGCAGGGTGAAGGGAAGGGGGTGAGTTCGAAGCTCAAATTTGAAGGTGGCTTCATCGGGTTACGTCGGTGGACGGAAAGTGTACTCTAGAAGGGTGTGTGTGGGTGTGAGAAAAGGGTGTCTCGCTTCGAGTAAGGGAGTTTGCGTCAGGTAGGGAGGACATCTAGAGACGAATGAGATCACACGGGGACCTTAAAACCTTCTCGACACACTACGACGCTTCGCCGCGTCCGTGCGATGATAACGATCTGACAGCGATGCCGGGAAAAATGGCACCCCTAAAACCATCGAGAGGGTTTTCGGTACGTATAACGTTGACGGGGTAGGGGACATACTGGATCTACGAGCAAGCTGTATTCGGGATAAGGATTTAGGAAAATACGAGGGTGCTTTTCAGTTTTGAGAAATGACGAATCTTCGTATTTTACGTTGGTGAAGCGCTTGACTGGTAGCGATGTGGATACATTAATGGGGGAGGGGTGGGGATGATGTTCGACTATTTGGCGTTGTTGGTTTAATCCTTCCCGAGGGGGGAAAAAGATCGGTAAGTTAGGATTTTTGTTAATGTTCCCGTGGAACATTGGAAGATCAAATTCCTATGGAACGTTAAGAAAATACAAATTAAAAGAATTATTATGTCACGCGCACGAGAACCATTTCAAATAATTATTAAAAAAAAATCATGATTTTTTCGAAATTGTATTTGTCGAATTTTAGACATTTTGTAAACTAGCTTCTCGATCACGTGCTAAGGCAGAAGGTTAGGAAATGTCAGAAAACCTTGTTTTCCTTGTAATTACATGACATGAGTGTCGTGCGTGGGTTTACGCGTAGGTATTTCTTTAATGCAGACTTTTGGTAAACAAACTCCTCGATTACGCGTTAAAGCAGAAGGCGCATGCTATTACAGATTTGTTTAACGATTAAATATTACGGCCGACGCAAACTTGTTTGTAATACCGTACGTCAAATTAGACAGCAAATGATGATAATTAGAGATTCAGCGCTAATAACAATTCATTATTCAACAGATACCTGGATATCCCGGTACACACTCTCGCGCGTTATTTAATTAGTCCGTTAAACCGAGGATTGGCTTTACATGTAAATCATTTAAAAGCGTCGATAGCACCTTTGCGTTTGTCGCGTTACGCTTTCGCGCGTTGGTGTCAGTCAATGGGTTAAAGCGGAGCGATTCTGTCAAGGTGCTAAAACTTGCAGCGTTTAAAGGAACGTTCGTAAACATACCTCGATCGGGGTAACAATAAAGTGACGAAATAACGATCTACGTTTACGCAGCAGCCGAATACTTTATGGGACGATATTATTACTGCTTCTCGTACGATCTATCGTGCGTTGTTATTGCTATTTGAATTACCGCGATCATTGTTGCTCCACGCAGGAGCAAACGACGCGCAATAAACGGTACGCACGACATTATCAATTTCTACAACCAGTGCGGAAACGGTTGTGTGCAGCCATTGAAAAAGTAATGTCGATCGGTACGTGTAATTAATTAATCAGATTCATGTTGATAAGAATTACGGGTAACCGTGGAGTAATGCGGTACTTAATTTGTATTGGGTCTCGAATAAGCTTGTAAAAAATCGTGAGAATTTGTTAAATTTTGGGGACCCCGTTCTCTGCCATAACTCACTCCTCAATTAGAAAGAGATGAAAGCAAATCCACAGGCTGAACAAAATTTGGTGTATATACATTAAACAAATATAAATTTGTAAAAAATCACGATTTTGTAAAGTATGTGTTATGTATTGTAGACATACCCACACACATTTTAAGTAATCATACAAAAACAGTGATTTTCTCGAATTCATGTTTGTTCAATTCGAGATGTTTTGCAAACAAACTCTTCGATCAAATATTAAAACAGAAGGTTTATAAAACCTTCAGAAGAATTGTTTAAAAATTAAATGTCACGATTCACACAAATTCCTCGTAAGTTCTTGTAATAGAAAAATAGCATAACGCACTAACGAACATTTGAACTTTTTTTTGTGGTTTTGTCCGAGTTCAAATCAACAAAGGTCCAACCATCCTGAATAAATTACCCGATGTGCGAAGCACGTGTAACTTTCCGCTAAACTTCCGACCGCTTTTATCATTGAAAAAATGGTAACGAAAAGTTTTGCAAACTCACCTGACTAAAGCAATCATGTTATTATAAAATATTATTATTATTGATTATTCTTGATTATTATTATTATTCATTATTATCAAATATTATTAAATATATGAAGCTAACAAAATTCTTGCTTCTATTAATTTCCACCTGAACTTTTATATGTTTCCGAAGTTTGCGAAGATCAATCGTTCATGTTTTTCGTTCCAGTAGAGTATTTCTAATAAAATTAGAACTACGTAACGATGTTACATTATTTTCTCAAAAGTTTTCACAAACAATGCCTCGGAACTAAACACCGAATCATGCAGTTTCTAATATCGGAGAACGGGGTTCCCAAAATTTAACGAATCTTATGTATCGAGTAACACGCTTCTCAGTAACGGGCAACCAATTAATCGTGAAACTCGAGTGTTCCACGTATTACAACAAAACAGTCGTCGGAGGTTTTGCTCGCGATCCGATCAAATTGAGTATTAATTAGCCTGAATTAAATACGAAGCGGTACAATCGACTCTCGACAGTAAAATAAGATAATTCTCGATCCAACATAAGTCGTGACGAGTGGTTTAAAATTCAACTGTGGTCCCTACGCACAGGCGCGCGAATAACTTGCACCGTTGATGAATATTAATCGACGTTTAATCGATATTCGAGTATCGGTTGTACGTATAGAGAATGACGCGTTTTATGCCTCGCTTCGGAATAGACGAGTAACGCCAATTACCCACTCCTGTTTTGAAATCCGACGCGATTAAAAAAGACAATGTGGAACTGCTTTATTCTATTTCAGTGGTAGCGAACATAGAACGCAAAGGTTGTTACCGGGCGGATAAAACGAAAGCGGAAAAACGTGCGCGGAACCGCGTACGAAAATGAAAGGGAAAAATCATAGAAAAAGGAGGACGCGGCAAGGAATAATCCACTTTCGAGAAATATCTCCAACCCTTTGTTAAGGGTAGAAAATATATTTGACGAAGAATACGGTGCGATCGGCGCCGTTATTAATTATATTATTAAACTTGCGTCTGACAGTTATTAATTACGTTTCGCGGGTATTAATAATAAGTCGCACACGGCGAATTATAGTTCGGCGCGCGTACCGAGGGTACACGTACCTAAAGTACCCAGTGACTTTTGTCTTTAATAGTGAAATATGGTACATATAAATTATTTATCGCGACAAGATTGCGTATATTCGTCACGCGCGGTTATTTCTCTCTTCTCTTTTTTCCGAGATAAGTCGATGAGTGTAAAAATAACGACGATCACGAAACGTGAAGGGTGCACATTGCGTTAATATATTTCCGGAATTATTTAAACTCGTAACAGCTGAGAAACCCAGTAATTATTTATCCGCAAATAAAAACAACGTCACCTTCACGCTTCCTGATATCGTGTTATTCTCTCTCTCAATCTTCTTTCTCACCCCATTTCCGCGCGCACCGAACACATGTACGCGATATGAAAAAGAGTAAAAAAAAAAGAAAAAAGAACGAGGAAACTGGTGGAGAAATAATCGACTGCCATTATTTCGCCTCTTATTTACATTACAAACCCCAACACACGCGCGGTTACGCGAGATATGCTTCGCGCATGCGCGTACATACATACGTACGTACGTGCTTGAGAAAAAAATTGTCCGTCGTTTTGCTCGCGCACAAACATTGAGAATTCTTTATTTTTAATGTTGATCCGTTAATTAGCTCGAATGGTTGCCAGTGCCGTGCGTTTCGCGATTCAACCTCGTTCCTCGCAGTTTCGCGGCTCGACGAAATTTTTTCCACCATTTTCATGCATGGTGAGGAACGACGCGATTAAAGCGGGTTTCTTGGAAAGACTATGGAACGGCAGGAGAATTTTTCAATTAGCTTCATTCAGTGGCCGCGGATAACTAGATGACAAAGTGCCATGTACCGGCACGGCATGGCGCAATATCAGCGCAAAGTTTCCCGGCACTACGGTGTACAAGCTGGCATAATTAAAATCAGGGTTTCATCGCGCGGTGTTTGAGTTCTTTGTCACGAGGCTGCGGAATAAACGTATTAAAAAAAAAAGAAGTCTGGACGTCGCGATGTGAATTTTAATTTTAATCGTTTAGTCCTGCATATATTGCGTTGGTCTGCGTTTTACGGCGCAGCAGTCACACTTTTTTTTACGCGGGACATATATTACGCGTGATCTGTAGTAATTATTGTTCGATCATCGATACTTCGATCTGTTTGATTGTGCTTTTTTGGCTTTAGCAAAATATCGCAAATATTTATAGACATTTATAAATATAGCAAATAATGATATTTAATTGACACGGGTTCTATTAATGATGCAATTCATTTGAATTAATGGTTAATGTAAATGTCCGATTTGTAAAAATTTAACGTCGACAGTACGAATAAATTCTACCTAATGATGTCGAGTAATGGTGATAGAAGTATGTTCGATTGTAGGGTTGATCTGTATCAACAATTTTTACTATTAATCGAACGTAAGAATTACTGTAGGATTGATACGATTATTATTGTCAATTTTGCACATTATTAAGCGCGGAATAATATGAATACCCTAAATATGCGCGAAGTATCTAATATGTACCTACATATCCCTGTACATCTGGTTTAAGTAACGCATATAATATAGAGGGTGCTCCATAAATGGTGATAGTCCGTTAAAGGTGCGATACTTGGAATAATTCCAACCAGGTTTTTCCTTATTAAGGAAACTTTATCACAGTTCCTTATTAAGGAAAAATCTGCTTGAAATTATCTTAATTACGTTGGGTTCATTAATACTTTGTTTGTAGTCAAAGAAACAATATAACTAAAAAAAAATATATACCTACACTTAGAACCTTTCTAAATACCGGCGTTTCCGTGTTAGATTACATTTTACCAACGTCACATCCGATACGTAACACAGATTATGGATTTGAACGTTAACCAACCATTCTGATTAACCGTTCGGCACGGAAGTTTAATTTTTCCACGCAATCGATGGTGAGCCGTGAAACGCGAGCGGAATAATTAACGGTTAGACGACGTATTCCGTACAACGTAATATTAATCCCTCATAAAGCTACTTATTTAAACTAATTGATTTATCGATCAATTCCGAGATAACGCCTTTTCTTAATGACCCTCCGTTATAGCAAGGGACAGTCATCCACCACCATAACGAAAGAATCCCCGTACCCCCGTACATCGGTCCCTCGTAACGTTGCTTACAACAACTATGTAAATTAATCATATATCATAATATCTATCCTATATTAATGTCGATTCATAACGACGAATGCGACTGTTATTTAAAATTTATATTTCCGCCGGTCCGTGGATAGGCGGATTGACCTCGAGTTACGACGCGAAATGATGTATTAAATATTTAGTAATATTACTCAAACTAATTACTATTCTACGGCTGTCCACGCAAATTATCGCTACAACGATGCCTCAAATTTGGACGGTACGGTTTGTTAATAATTATGGACCTTCCCTCCCCGACGGATTGTAATATTTCGCGTTTATCAGTGGCGACGGTACCAATCGATAATTATTACGGATCGAACGATGTGATTCTGGACCCGATGTTCGCTCGGACGAAACGATCTATAAAACCCAACGTTTAACCTGACGATCGCAAGCGCGAAGAAAACGCAACGATAGCGATCACATAACCGTTTCAATAGTCTATATTCTACGTGGATCAGCGGTTCAGTAATGTATTATTATAGCGTTAGCGCGTATTAATGCATGGATCGCCACGTCATCCATATTCGGGTGACACGTTATTAACGTTAATATTACATGCTTACTTTTAGCGAACAACGGCGTATAATTGTAAACATTACAAGGGGAACAGTGTAATAGTATTGCGTAACTGTTAGTATCGTATTTACCGACGCGACGTAATAGTAAACACGGAATATTTTTTCCAAAACACTCGAGCCGCGTACAAACTTGTACGTCCCCGCGTTTCGAGTGTTTTTGCATTTCGAGAGTTTTTGCATTCTCATCGTTTTCGCGCGCAACGACCGAGTGTGTACGCGGCCTAAGAGTTTACGAAGCGGTACAACGTTAACTGGATGATACTCGGGAAAATTGTGCCGCGTCTAAGATTGAAAATTTTAAAGGATACAAAAATTAAAGTTCGAAATCAAATTAGAGAACGAAGAATTCTCTTCTTTTATTCGTAACTCGGGTTATCGTTCCATAAATCTTAAGAAGCGACAATCTAATTAAAAAATGCGTACCGAGTTAATAATAATACCGACATTAAAAAAAAAAAAAAGATTGACCAGCTTAATTTTATTAACGAAATATTTTGCATATTCGAGTAGCGTTGGATACAACTGTCGTACGATATAAACTCCCTTACCCGTACAATCGAACGACTTCTCCGAATTTACGCCCGACGCAAACTAATTTTGGAAAATTCCACGCTCGAGAAGTTTTTCCCAGCCACCGCCGTTCTGGTTTCATACATTTCGTATACTCCGTACGTAACAAACAATTCTGTAATTAACTCGATCGCTACCAGTCTCGCCAGGGACTTACCGTTTATTTCGAAACGATCCCAATTTCTACTCGCGTGTATGTACGCCCGGCACCTACGATTCCTCGAAAGGAAAAAAAAGAAAAGAAACTTTGGGAACCGCTGACACAGACGCACGGATCGAGGCTAGTCTCACCCGGGCTTATTACTCGTATTAATTGGTTTATGGATCAGCCACCCCGAGGAAATCCACGTGCGTTTCACCCCGCGATCCCTACCCCCCGCGGTGTGTTGGGGGGTTGTTCGATGTATACGGTGGAGAAAGAAAACGCATCGTCGGTACGACGAAAAACGAGTGAGTCGCACGCACTAAACTGGGAGCGAGAGTGAGAGGGAGAGGGAGGGAGCGTGATAAAACGAGTGAGGGAGAGAGGAGGGGTGGGGAGCGACAGAGAGAGGCGATTGGGAACGATGTAGAGGGGATAATGTGAGAGAGAGTGAGAGAGAGGACGGGCGCACGGTGGAAGGGAGAGAATGGATGTAAGTAAGTAGAAGAGAGAGAGCGCGATGATCCAAAGAGTGGAGGAGCATGCGCGGGTGGGAGTGGCACCTTATTCGTCGTGCAGCTCCCGCCAAGGCTTTCTGTCAACTACGAACTCTCGATGGAAAAGGTTCCTGGTACCTGTCAACGTTGCCGCGGAAATTACTCTTCGGCGGTATTTCGAAAGAGTCACGGACGTCTTCCGGTTTAGACGCGTCGATTTATCCGCGGCGGAAGGTAGATAAATAAAACAACAAAAGAAGAAAGAGAGGCAAAACGTAAATAAAACGCGGGACACGCGACGGAGTTTCTTTTTTTTTATCTGTTATCATCGAAAAGTGACACGTGGACCACTCGTGATTGGGATATCGTTATGTGCTCTGAATTTGTGTGATGCCTGTGATCGTAAAGTGGATCTCCTGGGTGAATTTTAATTAATACAACGCGCGTTGCCCCGTGCGAAGAGTTTCATTAACCGAGTACCACCCAAGGTTCAACGGGGGATTATTATATGATAAATTCATATTTATGGATGGCCGGATCTCGCTCTTTGATTCTATTTAATTAAACTCTGCCGTTGTTCGGTGAGCTTGATTTAATAACTCCGAGGAAATCGATCGCGGGGATTAGATGTTGTGATTATTGCTGGCACGGAAACGACAGTAATTACGAGTCGCCGCGGCAGTCAGTGTTCACGTGTTGATTTCAGAAACCGTCACGTGGCAATAACGCGTCTAAATACGCGTGACATCTCCGTGGCAAGTTTACGCGATAATCGGGCGAACGAACGTCGATGAGTTTTCGCGCGAATCGACGACTGATGGAAAGTGAAAAACGGACACGCTCGGGTTTACTTGAAAAATAGTTCGACGATCCCGTCTTCCGTAAAAAGAATCGCCCCGCCTTCCGATAATTAAAATACAGCAGCCGCCGGTTAAGCAACAGGCGGAGAGAATCGTCCATCGACTTTTCCACTCGACGAGAGAGCTTTCTATAATTAATAACAAGGAGGAGAGGGAAACGCGGAAATACGGTAAATCAATGGATACGTTAATCGAGTGACGAGAAGGGATACGTAATCCGCGAGGGGAAAAAATCCTTTTCACGGAATATCCCGAGGAAGTATCGTATTTCTGGACCGAGCACGAGAGACCGCCTTCCCGAGCGTGTATCATTAATTCCTACTAATCATCAGTACCCTGCTGTTACGCGTGCAACGAAAGGCGTACGCGCGCTCCGCATCGACTGATTCACTTTCTCGCCGTGACAGCGGAAAATTCTCTAGTTACGCTGCTCGTCAACGAATGACCCCCGTGAGGATCGTGGAAAGGGGGACGGGGGCGAGGATTAAGGAGAGAAGGGAGAAATAATTCTACCAGCGAGGATTTGTATGAGAGTCCCGACGACGGGTGAGGGGGCGGAGAGAAAAGAAAGTACATCGAGCGCGATACAAGGGAGCGCGAATTTCCCGCTCGGGGCGCGACGGGGGTGGAGGGAGTGAAGAAAAAAGAAAAGGAAGCGGAGAGATTTCATTTCGAAGGGACAAAACGAAGATTGTTAGCGTTGCACGGTCCGGCGAGACGACGGTCCGGGAAAGCGCGAAGGAAATGTGAAAGGGCGGGCAAATCCCGCGGTTTCAATTAATATCGGAGTTGCCGTTGGAGTATTATTCTAAGGCGGAAGGTGAACGGGAGGAAATATTGTTTCAGAAGAAAGAGAGACTCCCGGAATAGGGGAACGAAATTATACGCCCGAAAGAAAACGTGATTTTAAGTTCGAGAAAGGGAGCAAGGCGCGCACCACCTCTCGCTCTATCACCTGAGGGAAGAAGAGAGGTAGTATATTCGGGGCGAGGTCGATTAATAGCTGGAGTGCAAATTACACGAGGTACGTTCGAGGTGACTCTTTCTCCGGGGACAATCAGTCCGCGAGAGGAAAACGCCGTCCGTTTTCCTCCTGCAAATGTCAAGTGAACGATGAACCACTCGAGGGTACAGGCGAGGAACTGGAGTGCCACTTCGGTCCACGAATCGTGCTCCAGGTGCGGAAAGTGTCTGACTAAAATGCAGCTCGTACTACTGGCGGTGCTACTCTACTCCTCGCTCACGACAGGTGAGGCGACTTTAATCTCGTCGAAACGTTACCCCGCTCCCGCCTTCGCCACCGCCGCTGCCTTCCTCTCCTTCTTCTCCTTCTTCGAATTTCCACGAACCCTCTGTTTCCACGGTGGCAATTGCTCACCTGCGTTTACGTCGACCCCAGTTTCCGATGCTTCCGTTCGGTTTCTCATGAATATTTAAGCGGAGATTCGATGTTCCCCGCCGACGCATTGAATACGTGCGCTCGCGGGAGTAGGGTGAGATTTAGTAGCGTCGCCTTTTCTAAGGAGAAAACGCAAGAGTTTAATAAGAAATAGAAAGAACGCGGCGAACGTTCGGGTATTCTTGGTTTTCTTCCGGGCCGACAAGAGTTTACGTACCATGCTCGTGATAATTGGATTGTAAGAGAGGATTTTATGTAGACATATTTTATGATACGAAATATAAGCTACGGCGGAACAAGCATTATTCGGATTAGTAGGGAGACACGGGTGGTTGGAAAGGTGAATTTTCAGGTAATAGAATAATCTGCTTTAAACGTTTTTAAACATCAGTATTAAACAATCGCGGGATAGGGAATATAATATTGTTTAAGGAAATACGTTTTCTGAATATTAGTAAATTAGATTGTTCGGAGAATAGGACGGTGGTATAGTAGAATGTTCGGATAATACAATGTTTCCAAAGTGGATCATTCGGATAATAAGACGATTGGATAGTGGAACACGTTCGGATAATTCAATATTCGGTTAAAAGGACATTTGGGTCGTAGAATGTTCGGATAACAGAACGTTTAGAAAGTAAAATGTTCGGATTACAGAACCCTTCGGAACGATCGGATAACATGACGTTCGGATAACAGGATATTTGGGTAGTAGAATGGTCGGATACCGAACATTTGGAGAGTAAAATGATTGCATAAGAGAACCGTTGGAGAGTAGAACGGTTGGGTAATATAATGAGCTGATAATAGGGCGTTTGGGTAGGAGATTGTGCGGATAAAACAAAGTTTGGAGAGAAAAATGTTTAAAAAGGAAAATTATAAAATTTTTGAAACCATCAACTAATAGAATAACGGGTAAAGGGGGTTCCAATCCTCTTTTACAATATGTAGGATTGATATAATTCCAGCACGGAAATGAATCCTGTCAAGAATTTCAATTGACAAGTGCTTGACACTGCGAAATTTAATCCATTTGTTACTTTTTACACGTACATTTCCGACGATCACGGTTAACGCATTCTGATATCAAATCTTTTTTTAACAATAAAATCGTGTACTTGGCATTGCATTTTAACTTTTGCGTACTTGTCTTGGGACGTACAAATTTAGATCGAATCGGGAAGAAAAATAAATTGCTTCAGTTTTCGCGTATTATCAGCAGACTCCAGATTATTTTTGCAAAATGCACGCTTTCTATACTGAGCTTGAACTGATGTTGTGAGATGAATGCGCTAAGTATGCCTGGAGTACGGAATGTATTCCCGTACAAGTCAGGTCAATGATATATACAACGCGTACGTACACTCCAAAACGCAGAATATAAAAAAAAAGCGAACTTTGATTCACATTCCACTTATCTACCAATCTCCTCTAAAAGCATGAATTTGAATAAATATCCGCGGCTCAATCGTCAATGACGTGCCGCTACCTGGAATTACTCAAACGTGTACGTACGGGGTGGCCGTTCAAAAATTTGAATTCGTTAATCTCGAAAAAACACACTTTTGGAACAAGTGTCCAACAGAAAAGTTTCAAAGAGGAACACGACTGTCCAATTTCTTTTTTATTTGTTAGGCACACTGAAAATTATTTGAAGCTTACTTTCCTTTTTTCACATAGAAATATACAGGGGCTCCCATGTATATGTAAATGGTGGTACTCCACTAACAGCGCGATACCTGAGATAATTCCAACCACGTTTTTTCTTACCGAAAATATCCGATTTGCTTTATTTAAGGAGATATTAATGAAAATCGGAAGCCAATCACAGAGGGGCACGGTAGTGGGTGGCGCTTAGCATCGTCTACTCGGTACCCAATAGCGGGAGCTATCGGTTACCGCGTTCTTCTCCGATTGGATGTGGTTTTCGGTTAATATCTTCGTAATCAAACCGCAACCAACATGTTCGATAAGGTCAAATCTGATTGGAATTACTTTCGGTAACGCATCTTTAATAGAGTACCCCCATTTATGAGACACCCTGTACATTAATTATTATTATATTTTTCGCTACTACTCTACTCCAATTTTTAATAATAAATATCAAGAGCACGGTAGACGTTGCTCTATTCACTTTCTGTTTTGGTAAAGAATAAATCTTAAAATCAATTATTGGACCGGTTGGTGTAATTGCGAAAGGAAATCATATTTTCGATTCGCGGTCTAAACGTATACACCCGTATACCTGAATTCCCTGCGGTGCACTCGATAGGCGCACCCGGCTGGAAATTTTAATTGGCGGCATTAGACGAACGCGAAGCATATTCATGATTTATTATTCGCGCTCCATCGTACGATGAGAGGCGTGAGTAAGGATTTTCAGAACAATCGAAAAATCGATGATTTCCCGCGGAACACACAAGACTAGGTGGCACACATTTCCTGACAAACAATTTATTATAGGGAAGAGATGTAAATTAAAATTTTGTTTTAATTGACGATGTTTGTTGGATCCATTATTATTATTACTGTTACACAGTTTTATTCAGGTTGATTTCCTCGTTCGTTTGGGTTAAATCTTGACATTAATTTTTGACCTACTTCTACCGTGCTGATTTTCTTGAAATATTGAACGTACACGTATTTGCGGCGACAATGTATAATATTTCACCCAAATTTAGTTAATCTTTCTGGTTTGGACCGTTTCTTTTCATTTAGGAAACATAGTAGAATATTTGTAACAGAACTAAAAAAAAACTGCTAACTTCTCTCCGACATTTATGAAACTCATTAATAAACAGTTGGAGAAAAAGGAACGCGAAGGTAGAAAATCGTAATTTTAATTAGCGACGTTAGACGAGTGCAAAAACATAGTCATGATTTATTATCTTATATCACGGCGAGGAAGCATGACAGAGAATTATGAGTAAAATTATAAAATCGACAATTTCTTCCGAAAAACGCGAGTACCTTTCTTAAACGGTTTGAGAAAAACGAACGTACGGAAGATCGTAATTTTAATTACGGCGTCAAACGAATGCGAAGCATATGTATGATTTATTATCCCATCGCGCGATAAGAATGCGCGCGGGTGGAATTTTAAGACAATTATAAAAAAAAACGAATATCCTTTACGAAACGCGTCATGCTTATTTGTAAATAATCAGAGAGGGAGAGACGCAAACGTAAAGATCCTGATTTTCATTGGCGCCTTCGGACGTGCACGGGGACACCTTAGATCTACAAAACCAGTAATTTTTACCGATTACAAATTTTTACTTAACAATTACTATTCGGTTAAGTGGTAGTTTTGAGTGGTTTGGCAGAAATAGGTACACATTAATCGCAGATAAAGGTTTCTTCACTTCTCGTAACGTATTCTTCTAAATAACCGGACATCTTGACAGGTTTGACAGAAATACGGTATACACTAATTGCCGGGAGTTCTAGCGTCAAAGATCGATTATCTCGTCGCACGACAGGAAACTATGGCAGGGGATACCCAAGAAAACTAAGAGAACCCAACGATCTCTCGCGAAACTTAAGACAGCTTCGGCCGCGATGGGGAATAAATCACGGTACATCTGCTCGTAAACAGTTATAGGAAAAGGAACGGAAAGGAAAGCGGCTGAACGTTTTCATCGGGAATGCGATAAGGCCGGGGCTCTAGATGGGAAAAGAAGAAGGGTTACGAGGTGGTAGGGGAGCGAGCCAAGGGGTGGGGGGGGGGAGGGCTGGCCAGGCGAGAGGGATGAACGAAGCTGCTGAGAAGCGAAAAAGAAGCTGCACGAATGCAGACGAATGCCGACGTGCACGCGAAGGCGGGCGGGAGATTATGCAAACGGCAGCCAATTCGATTGAAGTGCACCGCAAATAACCGCAGTTTTAACCCATTCGACTAAATGCGGGAGAGAGGCCCGCCTCGACTACCGCCCATTAGAATATCCACCGTGGGCACACGCGCGCGGGCGCGCGAGCGCACACTTACTTGCACACGCGTAACCGCACAATCAGGCGCGCGCGCACACATTCCTGATCTAACGTGCCGCACATGAGCGTCGGTTCGCGCGGGGTTTATTCGCGACTGATACTCCGGTGTACCATTCACCCCCCATTAATTTTGTATTACCAGTGACCGCGCGCGGCTTACTTTTGCGATTTTCCGATTTTCTCCGTCAAGCGACCCCTACCCCCCCGCACGGCTTTTCGATAGCCCCGGACGTGGAAAAGCTTGACCCCTCGAAACTTTATCGGAACTTCTGTAGCGTAACGACTCCTGTCCATGGTAAGTTTGGGTTGAATTTTGCCTCGTTCCCGTCGCACTTCGCATCGACGGGGATTCATATAGTTTTAATTTAAACGCGATTTAGACGGTGGGTTGGGGAGGGCAAATGTTTTTTTTTTATCATGATTTTCAAAGAGACCGACGTCGAAGTAACCTGGGAACATTCAAGATTATGCGACGAATGGATTATTTTGGAAGGGTCTCTTTCTTTTTTTTTTTATAAATTCATCGCACCAGTTATGAATCGGTTCCGTCGAAGAGCGTTGGCTTTTTCAGAGTGTCAAATAGCTGCTTTTGGTTGTTTTTGAGTGTTACAAGTTTACGAGTTCGTAAGATTTAATATACAAACTTGTATATATACAAGTTTACTTGTAAACGCGGCACTTTTCCCAACATTTTTCCTCAAAATGCGTCGTCTTCGAGTTTTCAAATGAACACCTTATACATATAACAATCTTGATACTTACGGAAGTTTGAAAACGAATGTCCTGAATAACGCGTTTATTAAGAAAACGCATTTTAAACAACAAATTACTGCTTACATGCGATAAAATATCTAAAATGCTTGATAAGAAAAAATTCTCGTCAACGAGAGACTTGTGTTCCTAATTTTCATTATCAATAATTTTGCGATTCGCAATTACGCGGAACGCATTCGGGCTTGAATAAATATTTGCACGTGTACCGCAAAATTGTACAAATTATTACCTATCAATACATAACCGACCCTATATACATATATTTATATGCTTCCACACCTTCCACCTCTAACCAAAGGCACACCGTGGGCACAACGTTCAATACACCCCCGCCCAATATTCCAAAATCCCCAAGAACTTCAAATTCGAGCGATACAGAATTTCCAAAAGGGCCTCGCGCGAGCGTGACTTCTGCCCGAAATCAACCGGGATCGCGCGTCCTCGTTAGAAATAAGTCTATTGGCGCAGAAGCATCCGCAAGCAAATTTAGTACCTGGAAAGGATCACGCGGTCGGCATCGATTTGCAATTGATAGCGACGCTCTTTCATCGCGAAACGGCATTTCATCCTTTGATCTGTCTATCGGTTTCACCGCCCTCGTAATGACAGGACTCTCAATGAAGGCGATTCATCTCTGCCGCCTCGGTTTTGGCGTTATTAACGGGAGAAACTCAAATTCATAGCATCCGGATTACAGTTTAAGTGACTCCACCTACGCGAATGTCTAGTATATTTTGCGATCCGTAGTCCAGCGCTACTCGACTGCCGACGTGGAAGCACCGTTGTGCGGTATTAGCGATGCAATCGCATTGAAAAAGATAAAGGCGAGTTGAGAGGATGAAAACGTAAACGTGGATGTAGTTTTTATTGAAATTTCGATATACCGTGGATGAGAGGAGATTCGTACACTCGAGATTTTCTCCGTAATTCGTTTCGACTGAAATTGTGGTAAATTAGCTCGATGCGCGTTTTAGATGCGGGAAACTCGGGCAATGTGATGGTAAAAAAAAGTTCCCGGTAATTATACAATGGGAGGAATGTTTAAACAAAAAAATCTTTTTATATGGAAAACTTGGATAATTCCGTGATAATATGGAAAAAAGATAGTGTCACGAGTTTGCACGAGGCAATTTTTAAGAATTTGGTCATGGAAACGAGCTACGTTTGGTTTTTTTTAAATAGAGATCTGCTTTTTTCGTCGCAAATTCTTATTCTACGGGTAGAAAAGAGTAGTATAGAAGTTTCTCTTTTTTTTTTGCCGTAGGGTAAGAATCTGTGAAGAAGAATATAGATCTCTGTTTGACAAAAGAAACTTGCACTTCAAATAACCTTAAAAACGCCCAACAAATGAAAAATAAATAGGATAGTGGTATCTGGTACGTGAAACCGTGAAACTTTTATAGTTAACTTTATTCTGGAAAATGCATTGTGCTCCTCCAGAGATTTAAAATTGAAATTTTCGTATAAACACTTCGTATATTTTTAACCTTTCTTTCTGTACTTTGTTCTAAATGAAACAGTATTTTCATTTTTCGAATCTCATTTCTATCAAAATTTGTATTAAAATATTATATTATACCGGGTGGCACAATTAAAAAGAAATAATATAAAAGGCATTTAAAAATTTCCGAAACACCCTCGATATAACATATTATTTCTCGCGTTGCTTTTCCTATAGTCGATGACTATAGAAGAAAACAGCATGAACGCAAGCAATTTCCCGCGAAAATATTGTCAGTGGCACGAGATTTCCGGGGCACGCCGTACAATAATTCCATAGTTCGCGAAATATTCCTATTTCAGTTATAAAAACAAACCAGTCGACGAATATCGTGGCGTCGGCCATATTTGCTGGCTTTGTACACTTTCTGTAATCGAATACCCAAAACCGTGATAAGCGCGAGTCTCAATATTGTCTTTGCAACCTCTGACAAATTTCAAACCTCGTGCGTTCGTGAACGAGAAACACGATAACGTTATTGCGTCGGATCGCAGCAAGCTTTGATACAACGTTGGTTTCATCGATGTTCCGTCGTCAAACAATTCTCGCGTCACACCGTCCGGCTAATAACAATTAAAAGAAAAACATATCGTCTGGGACGCTCGTTCCGAATATTCTTCCTCCAATTAATTTAAAACCGAATATCGGCTGGGTAAAAGTTTCAACGCGCACCCGTATACGCCAGAAAACGTAGATTAATTGTGCGTCATTTAAATTAATTACGTCGCCATCGAAAAACCCATCGGAAAATATAACGTTTGGGTGTGGTAGTCCGTAAAGTTTTCAATTCACGCTTCTCGATATAGAAAGCCGAGAGGGGAGAGAGTGGTTTACACGAGTAAAAAGGGACCCTTGTCATCGTTTTAAAAAGAAATGCCATTACGATATGAATATTGTCCTTTGATAAAACCGAAACGGTAGCAAGAACACTGACGGAAAATAAATGTGAAGGAAACGACTATGAATTGGTGTAATTACAACAGATAATCAATCTGAGGGGATATATTGCGAATTTGTTTAATCACGAGAAACAATAAATACGAAGGAGTATATTGAAAATTGATTTAATCACGGTAAACAATAACTGCTAAAGAAAATATTGTGAATTTGTTTAATCAGAGAAAGCGGTAAATACGAAAGGAAACATTAACCAGGAAGACAAGTATGAACAGCGATAATTAAAAAACGACCGATCAAAAATCGTTTGATACGATAAGATATTTGATTTTTGCAACATATCAGATAAAAATGAATAAATCGATTAAATCAGAAAAGAACAAGAAGAAAATATGTAGTTACCATTTGAAAAGTTTCAAGATTAGTTATTTACGCTCTTCGAAATTTTAACTTCACCGTGGCTCAACGATTTTCCTTGTAAATTGTTCTGAGGACCAGCACCCTTCGATTAATCGAAAACCGGACTGCACCTCGATCGAAATCCTAAATTGAACATGAAGCAATTTGACGAATATCTCGATTTACTTGAAACTCGTCAAACGGTAACTACGTCTTTTCTTCAACCTTTTCTCATTTAATTGATTTGGTTATTTTGATCGGATGCATCGTGAAAATTGAATATTTCATTACGCAGAAAAATGTCACGGAGCAATTTCTTTTCGCGAAAGAATAAATATGAATGAAAATATTACGAAACAGAACGTAGAATATCGAGGAAAATATTGTGAAATTACGTGCTCGTAGATATCATTAAATGCGAAGAGAAACATTGCGAATTTATGTAATTATAAAAATGATTCTACACGATGGAAAATATTCCAATGTAACGTTACGGTACAGAACGAATTGGAGTGAAAATTATTTATTCAGAGAGGCTGAAAATCGCGTGATACTAAATAATTTCAGGTGCCTCAAATTCGCCATTGTTTTTTTTTGGGTGATGTTACGTAATTGAATAATATATTTTCGTTTAAATATTTTCCTACGGAGAAACCGAAAGGATCAATTTGACGGCTTATGATAACGTATCTATCCGACGTAACTAAATATGAAGTTACAATGCGTCACGGTAGACAAGAGGAAATTGATGCGATTTTCCATTACGGCGGATCACAGCTATATCTAAAATACGCACTGTATTCGTACAACGAAATGTTCCCCAAATGGCGTGTGTTAGGTTCACGCATAATTGGACGTTATCGAACAATTAAGCACACCATTGGTGTAAACGTCGAAACATACATACGTAACATACCTTACATCTGCGATGCAGTTTCCGTTTCGACAACAATAAATCAATGTATAGTTACATAAAAAAAAGGTTGAGAATAGAATTGCAACTGGTCAAGTAACACGCAATTTTTTTCTATCGAGTTGGTGATATTTAACGTATCCAATGTTACTTATTTGCGATTAATAATATTGGCCATAATATTCCTAATTTCCTAATTTCTCACCTTTCGTGGTCAAGGCCTTCTCTCGCGTGTCCAACGAATTTGCAATTAACCAAAGTTACCCCGATATTGCTCTACCTTTCCGGTAAAAACCCCGAAGGAACGAGAAACACATAATATCGCGCAAAACAGAATGGTTGATGGCTCGGAAATATTTAACCCGCGTCTTTAACCCGACATTTTCTCCCGCGGTTCAAACGCTTTTCCATCGAAATACTTTTCTTTGCTTCCGAGAGCAAACGAAACTTTCGCGACGAAATTTCCGCGAGCTCGTTTCAGCATTCCAGGTCTAATCGGAGTAACGGGTGTGAGTGGATAACAAAACCGCGAGGATGGGTTTCGGGTCTAGAGAGAGAGAGAGAGAGAGACAGAGGGTGGGGGGGGGAGCGAGGCAGAGCGAGAGAATGTGGGAAAACGGGAGAATGATAGGGGGAGAGTGAGAGAATGAGAGAGAAAGCAAACGAGGGAGGGAGAAGGGGTTAACGAACGGGGACGGGGGTGGAGTGGAAATATCTTCGATACATTACAACAACGAACCTAAGCAAGCGAGAGCCGAAGCAACCGGATAGATGCTGAAACCCCGCCTTAATTACGAAAGTCCTCGTAAATCTGATTACTGAAATACACGCGCGCCACCGCGGGGGCGGGTTCGGTGGATAACAGCGGCAAAGCAATTTGCGCTCCCTGTTACTTCGAAATCAACGGCACGGCGACGCAAAGGGCGCCATTCCTGCGTCCGAATGATTTCCAGACGCAATAATACCGCGGTAACGAACGCGTGTACGCACGTAGGAGAATATAACCGGCAGGTAGAGGAAATTCGAGGGGTGGGAAACGCGGGTAATCCCGAGGAGCACGTCGACCCCCAGCCAATCCTCCAACCATCTCCCGGGACCTATCTTACTCACGTTCGATGCCTCGGTTGAGATACTCTAGGATCCTACGTGGAGGAACAGATCGGTTCTTTTTTTGTGCCGTAAAGGATATCGTGGTAGGCGTGAATTCATGTAGAATTATTCGAATTATTATTACTGGAATGCTGATATTTACGTGAATGTATATTGTTAGGAAAGACCGCCGAAGAAGCGGGATTGAATAGGAATTTTGTTTTGCTGTTTTGGGTGATCGAAAACCTGTTTGTTAATATTGTACCTATTGCGATATTAAAAAATATGTTATATTTTACTATCATAGAAATCGTTGTAGCGCAAAACGCACAATGTTCAAAGGTAGATTTTCGAATACCCCTAACAACGAAACGAAATTTATTTATTATTATAAACTGTGAAAAATGGAAGTCCCTGCATTTTGCCTAACTCCGCCCGCGATTAATATATAAAATAATTCTCGTCTACTACTATTACCGTTCCAAACAAAAATTTGCCTCCAATATGCGAAACATTAATCGCTCTTCCAAAAATTTCAAATACTAATCTCACTAACGATATCCCAATTCTCAAATCCAAACGGTTCGATTATCAGCCGATTCAACGAAACAACTTCCCTCGCGCAAAGTTTGCGCCGCAAACTGCCATCGCTGAAACAAGCAATCGCTTCGTTCTCTGTGCAATCGTGGCTCTCCCTCCCTCAGCACAGATCTCTTTGATAAAAAAAAAAACTGGTATAGAGTGAGAACGTGACCCACTGATCCACCGGAGTGCATCATTTTCATACGTAAACACGTAGAAATAAGAAGGACGCAATCGAGGTGCATATCCTCGGTAATAATATGGCTCTTACTCCGCACGTATCCCGAGGCAGTTTCACGAACCTTCCGGGATTCGTCCAATCTCCACGAATGTTTGGATTGCTCCTAAGATAATTCCTCTCTCGGTATAGAGACGGACAGGGAGGAAGAGGGGTTGGGGGTGGAGTGGAGGGGGTAAGGCAAATTCAATTTTGCGTAGGCAATTAATTCAAAAGAGTTACATCGGGATTTAATTGGTACCCGGGGACTCGGAAGCGCATATTCACCGCGATGTGAAATTGGGTTGGACGAAGCCTCATAGTTTCGCGCGAGGAATTTCTATCCTTATTTTTATCATTTTCACGTAACGTAAGTCGGGCGTGCGTTGCTTTGACTCTCATTCGTAACGTGATTAAGAAATTGCACGCTCGGCGCCGAATGCTGGACGCCGAAGTGCGTGTATCGCTAGACGTTGGGAAAATTTAATTTCGTTACGACGGCCGCAAATATTCCCCACCCAAGCTTTTCCGTTCTTCCGTCGTTCTCGGCTTTTCCGGTTTTCCAATCTTGCGTGAAATATTCGAAGATCAAAGGGAGCGTGAAGGTTGTCAGGTGCACGTGCGCGTGCATGCTTGATTATGGAGATAGGGATACGCGCAGGGCGTTTCGTAAATTAATTTTCATCGGCAATTATTTGCGCGCGGCAAATAAATGTTCTGCGCGTAAAATGAAAATGTAAAAAAATTGGGTATGCCGTGGTTTGCTGAAATAATTTAAGATAAACATTTGCTCAATTAAATCTCGCGATGACATCTCCCGGAAATTAAATGAAACTTTAATTACGACGGTCGTCCGTTCCTCTACCCTTTGTGCTGTGTTTAATAAGCCGTTTGTATCGCTAAGTTCGACAATACATAGACATTTCTGAAAATGATGATGTAATTTGTATTATTTGCGCGCGTGTGCCTGGAATATATTTAAGGCTCTCTTACCACGAAATTCACGATGCGCGCTTGTCAGCGGTTTGGAAACCGGAGGCCATTCAAACGTGTTCGGGGATCCACACAAATTTAATAGGAATGTTAATAATTTCACTCGTTAAACGGAATTTTTATTTATATAGATTGTAACGTATTGAAGTTGGATATAATCTCGAAAATTATTTTTGGTAAATGTATACACTTTTCCTTATTCATTGATATTGAAATGCGTATTATAAATCAGAAAACCTGTTAGTGGAGAAACCATAATTAATATACCTAATAGTGCCTCATTTATTTAAATCTAAACTCCTCGTGTCCGAACGTTCTACTATCCGAATGTTATAATTTTCAAACATTCTGTTATTAAATCATTCGGTTATTCCGACATTCTAATATGAGGGCATTGGAGTATTTAAACGTTTTACTATACGACCGTTCAATTATCCGAACGTTTAGCTATACCAACGTCATATTATTCGAAAATGCTAGTATTCGAAACCTTTAAACTATCTAATCGTTGTTATTCGCACGTTCTGTTATCCAAACGTTCAACTATCTAACCGGTGTTATTCGAATGTTCTGCTATCCGAGCGTTCAACTATCTAACAGTTATTATTCGAACATTCTAGTTTTCCAACAGTTCAACCATCTAAACATTGTTATTCGAACGTTCTGTTATCCGAACGTTCAACTATCAGACAGTTATTATTCGAACATTCTGCTATCAACTATCCGAACATTCTAACATCGAATACGATTTCGGGGATTTCCGATTTTGAACCTTTGGGAACCGCTGGAGACATAGCCTACCCGTGATTGACAATGAGTACGTATCAATTTGCCCATGTATTCCAGTGCAACAGCCGTTTAATGGATATTAATGAAATTCCATGTTTGCGTCATTTACTAAAGCCCATTCGATTATATCAAGTTTCATGCGTATACGTACACTGATTATATCCATTGCTTTGAAAGCGAGAAACCCAATCTAGCGATACTCTCCGCTAAATAGCAATGCGATCTATACAGATCTATACACCGAGCAACGTAATTATAGAAATACTCCAATTTTCTGTTTCCAAAACCTGAAATCCCCAAAATGCAAATTCAAAGAACGTTACACGGCTAGTTATACTCTAACGATTTTGACTGAAACAGACATTAATTTCGAACGCAATGTAGCTCTTAATAGTGAATTAAATGATTCGTTGTTACGGTTACACTTGAATGTATGCGACGATTCGATTCGATTCACACGCATAATAACGTTGTCGGTGTCCCTCTCTTTCTCTCAACGTTCTGACCATGCCCTTCCCCCTCTCCCTTTCTCTCTCCCACCGTTCACGTTACGTTGTTCCCCCTATCTCGCTCACCCTGGTTCCCTCTCTTTCTCTCTTTCTCCCTCTCTCTCTCTCTCTCTCTCTCATCGTTTTCATCGCGTCGTCCCCCTCGCTCTCACTCCGATCCTCTCTCTTACAACTGTGCGTAACGAGCTTAAAATATAGGGCATTACCTTCGCCGACACAGGAGTATTTGACCCCCCGACAATGGCTACAATTAACAATGAGGCTCGTAATACCTGTGCATAAACCGATACTGAAATTATTGTTGCGTTATTCCACGCACATCGCCCCACGAATGTGCAGCAACCCGTGTATATTGTAATTCGTATCGCGTATATCTAATTGCGCGCCGATGTCAGTCCGCTCGAAACTCGACGTAGCTATAATTTGTCCTTCGTCTTTCGTCCTTAATTACGCCAAGCGTTTCGCATTGTTACGCGGAGTACCTCGAATCGAGAAGAGGCAGCTTCGAAAGGGACTCTAGAGAGCCTGTCAGAAGTGACATGTTTGGCTCATATATAAAAAAAAAAAAAACAGTACCAACGCAATTGTTATGGCACGTTTCCCACGTGACCGGGCAATTAGTTCAATTATAATTTATTATCGCAGTCTTTAAAATTATCCCGAATATCTTTTAATGTTACGTTTGGGACTTTCGAATGCTAAGGATTAGTAAACCAGTACTTTAGACTGGCTTTAAGTTTTCATTTAAATCTACCGTTTTTAAGTATAAAAAAGCAATATAAATATATATTTCTTAACGATATAAAAATTGAAAAAACATTAGTACAGATTGTTGTTGCCGCGTAACGTATTTTATAAATGATCAGTCATTTTTAGTTGTCTGGGAGATACAGGTATGCCTTAATTGTTCGTAGTTCTACATATAGTGCTAAGATTATCAAGATTCGATTATAAAGTTTTCTCGATTAGTGGGGAGACCTATTATATTCTTACGTTCTTTCGCGGTATTCTTCTGAAATTAATTATCTTTCGTAATTTACTGGACCGAACTAGCACGCGAGCTGCTCGGGTTGTTAATTTAGGGGAAAAATTAACGTCAATGATTAATGAATTGGGGAGCATCAGGTTTTGAGTAAACCATTAACGCCGATTATCTCTTCTCCGATAGTTTGTAAGCTGGCTATGCCTATAATACAAATTTATATTCGGAGTGGAATAACGCACGGATAAAGGTCATTAGATACAGAACAAGTTTCAATTATAGTTTTGCACGTTTGTAACGCGTATAAAGTACAATTTTAATCATTTACGCGTTGTGTTAATAATAACTAATGAGGTAAATTAATGCGTGGGTATTAACACCTTGATATTTTAACTAAATCTAAGTAATACAGAGTGAGTTATCTAAGAATAGAAACTAAAATATCTCCGCAGCATAATAACGCAATATGTTATCATAGACTTATTATTCTTATTATCATATTAAATGGGAATTCTCAATATTTTTTTAAATCGAAAGAAATTCGTTCGTAACATTTCGTCTATTAATTCAACACGAATTGCCGTATTTCGCGGACAATATTGTTAATAAGCTTTCGTGAATTCCTGCAGACTTTAGTTTCGCCGTTTCCAGCATTGGTGTAGTCGCGGGTCAAACAAGTCGCGAGAGCATAACCCCAGCGATCACAAGTATTCATCCAAGTTGGCTCCGTCTCTACTCATAACTCGCATTAAGTATTCAGCTTCGTAAATCAAGATTTTACCGTCGTACGATTGCGAAGAAAATCCAAGTTCACTTCCGACCCTCGCATCTGTCGCGCAGAACCGATCTCTCTCTCCTCAAAGCCACCCGACTGCTCTCCGTGAAATTAATTTTATGTAGAGAGATTCCTCGATAACACTCCGCGGTTCGTCGTCAAGATCGTCGGCATTCTAATTAGACCGGAAGGGTCAAATGACCAACGCCGAAGGTTTGACTTCGGTTTCTGTTCGATTTTTTTTTGTTTTACACAGTTTTAGCTAGGTTGCTCTCCCCCTTTGTTCGTTTGCCGGGTAAGTTCTTTAAATCAATTTTTGATCTAGTTTTACCGAGCCGATCCATTTCTAATTGCGCGCAGACGCGTATTTGCGATGACGATGCGTTATTTAATCAGATTCGAATTGATTCTCCCCAGATTCTCAGTATCATCGAAACAAAGATAACTTTCACGAACAGTGAAAAAAAATCACGGCAATGATAAAAAAAATGTGTGTAAAAACATTTGTTAAGTTACACAGTTTTAGTAAAGTATAGTAGAAACTGCAGCATACGTTTTTTAGCTTTCACAACATTTTTGGTCACTCGTTACTAGAACTAAAATCGTGGGACGTCCACAAAGTTATTTTTCATTTTCTAATACATCGGTTAAAACCGTGTAATTTAGAGCTTTTTTTTAAATATATGTTCTTGGTACTAATGCTTCTATCCCAGAGTAAAATTTATTTCAATTCTTCAGAATTCTTATTTCAATTCAGAGTAAAATTTATTTCATCCTCGAGTTTGACAGTTCAACAGTTACGTGTCATGGTTGGCATATCACTGCTATTTTTTTTAGGCACACCAATCTTTAAGATACGCTTTATTGCATTAAAAATTGCAATTGACGATATTAAAATAATTATGGTAACTACGATTTTGTTTTTATACGAAGATCACGTTGGATTGTTTAATGTCGGTTTTATTTGGCTTCTTATTAATTAATAATATACTTTCAGTTTTTATTGAATCAACATGTGCTGTAAAAAATTATGGCGCAGATATTGGTCCAGTTCTCTTTTTGTTAAGCGAACACGATGGATTCGTTGCACACATATTTCGGTCGGCTAAAGATTAAACCCACCCCGGTGAATTTGATTTTCTCGAAAATTCTAGTGTTACCTTTTTCAATCTGCTTTACGAATTAGATACGGTTGGAAAAAAATTTTTGCCCGTTACAAAACATTTTTTGCGAGCGATGTAACGCCAGGATTCTATTCGTTTATTTATCGTTAACCCGAAACGTGGACATATTCGAGTAATTCTTTTGAAACGGTGATTTGAACACGGAAATTTGTATTAACAGGACACATCGGTGGTGGTCGCGAAAACACATGCTGAATATAAAATACAAAATTTCAAAGGATACAAAAATGTGAATTCAAATTCAAATTGTAAATACACAAGTTTTACTTTTTACTTGCTACTTGGGTTATCTCGTCTCCCACAAATTTGAAAAAATACCAGTTCGAAGTATAACGCTAAAAGTTTTACGTGATGCATAAATGAAAGTTCAAACTCGAATTAGAAATTTCAAGAATTCTCTCTTTATTTGCAACCTGGATTATCCTTTCAGCCCGTATCTTGAAAAAATACCAGTTTCATGTATAAAGTTGAAAGTTTTAAAGGTTAGAAAAATGAAAATTCAAATTCAAATTAGAGAACAAAAACTCGATTTTTTTCTCGCAACTTGGATTATCTTTTCATCCATAAACTAATAAAAATTACCAATTTAGTTAAAAGATGCATACAGAACTTAACAAGGCTTCACATTCATTCGGTCGTACAATTGAAACAATTTCATAAAATTTTCGCCAAGCACGTTTTACCGGCTGGCGTTTGTAACTTCAATCATCGAGCGAATCTAATTTTTTTTCGCTTTCGGCAGAATTTGTTTTTCAGTGGAAACGAGTAATTCCCATTTTTTATGAAAATAGAGTACACGCTTCGTTAGATCTTACTCGAGTAGTTACGATACCCTATAAAATTTCATTTATGTTGATCAACTATGAAATTCGTGCTAAAAACTCGTTAAGCCTGTAATAACGTTTTATGAGGATATTAAAAATTCCATATTGGCATTACCGCTCTGCCGAAATTATACGTGCTCATCGACGGTCGCATTGATTATACCATGCAGTATATTTTTCTACCAGATCAATAAAAAAGAGAAAGTGTAGACGTTTCCAATGTATGTATGTATATCTGTTTGATGATAGTTTCACCGCCGTGCGAGTAAACTTTTCAACCGAAAGTCTCAACTGCAAGTAGCAAATGTTTAACCGGGATAAGTTACTTAAATATACATGTATAGTTGACCGAGCAACTTATTATTCGGTCCGAAACTTTTGTTTATACGTACTAAATAAACAGTGTTTTATGTCGCGTCCCGCCAACCCTGTTAGGATTTGAAGCGTAAACCTCGGGAATCGTAATGTACTCGTTTGTATTTTTGAACGTACAAATAAAAACGACTCGCCTGCTATTTGCATGCGTTTGCAAATGAAGTATTTGTAGGGTACGTACGTGTAGCCGGTACGGTCTCATAGGACCGAAAACAAATGTTTAAAACGATGACCCTTCCGTTGTTCGTATTTTTAATGAAATATGTTTTCCGGCGGGACTGGACTTACGGGACACCCAGTATATATTCGCCGTTTTACGCTTTCTGGAAAATTCATGAAAATTAATCCAAGGTACGGAACGAATGTCGAATACGACCAACCACATTGCCAATTCTTTTGATATATTTTTTTTATATAACATAAGTTGTTAATCACTATACATAATTTATGATCAGCTCGGATCTCAACGCGTGGAGATTGCGACGGACGTATAGTACATCTGAAATATTTTCATTGACATATACATTTTATAATCAACTCGGGACATAAATAGGCTAAGTCCAGTTTTTTACATTCCTTTGGATTGCTCGCAATGTTGGTATAAAAGGGAATAGTTCAAGCTTATGTTAAAAAATTAAAACAAAACAGACTTAATCTACTCATTTTTAAAAATAAAGGTAAAGCGTACTCAATCCACATGCGTTTATGAGATCAAATAAAAACAAAGGGTACTTAATCCTCATGAGCTCATGTTACAAAAAGAGAACAAAACAAACTTAGTCCGTTTGTGCTAGTTTTGAAAAATCCAAACAAAACGGACGTAATCCATTTAAGTATGATAGAACATAGAACCTCTCCCAATTATAAACGAGTGACGCAAATCATTAATTTTTGAATCGACGAATTCCATTGGTTTCTCGACACTATTATTTGGAATATTTCAGGTCGGTGACAATTTCTCGCGCAAGCTCGCTCCTTTCTCTTTTTTTCATCGCGCGTCCTTCCAGAAGTTGTTCAAAATTCAAATATATGCACGCGCGATGAAAAACGCGAATGTCTTCAGAAATATAAATCGCAGGGAGTCCTGATTTACGGGATTGTTTTTCTCGCAAGAAGTACTGCTAAAACAATCGTCAAATTGCGACGCCACTGAAATATTCTTGTTCCGACGTAAACTAGGTCAGACGAATGCAATGCTGTGCATCGATAGAGAATGGATTATTTCTTCCTCTAGACGCACTTAAGATAAGTAATTACTTTTTAAAGCGTTGCGAGACTCGTAAGATTAAATGCGAGGACCTTGCACAATTATTTACGCCCGCTCGCGGATCGAACGTGTTTTGTTTGCGGATCATATTTATTGTTTTGTTTGGGCTGTTGTTATTTCTGCAGATATTATTTGCAGATTTCGAAAGATTAAAAATGTTCAAGCGAATTAGTCAGCGAGTAAGCATAAGTTTCGATAAGTTACTCAATTATCGACGAAATATCTCAATTATTGTGAACGGTATAAGTTAAGTCAACAAATTGCAGGAATAAATGTATTTAAAACATCATACGTTTAAATCGATATAAAACTTAAATAATTGCATTTTCAATCGAGCCTAATTATTACTAGATTCATGCGAGTTAAATTGTTTCTATATTCCACAAAAACATTGATTCAAATAATTCTCGTTAATTGACTTCTGAACCGGAAAATTAATTTCGCCCGTTACTTCCTACCGTTGCAATTTCCCTCCGTTCGGTAAGGTATTACTTCTTCTTTTTTTCTTTTTTTTTTTTTTTAACAAAGCTTTGTTACTCTGGGCGAACACATTTCACCGTTCTGCATTTACACATAAACGCTGTTTATCTTCACTATATGCACTGGTAACGATACTATTATATGCGCTTCTGCGGTACGCTGAATTTGTTACACACGATAATTTCGGTAGAATTAACAAACTTCGCGGGATAGAGGTTCGCCACATTCAATTACGCATGGCAAGTATGCGATATGATATTGCTCCCGTGTATATAAAACGCGTTGCAATATATCAACAAACATTGCAACATTTGGTAGTGGTAACAACATTGGTGAGAAATACACGAGACCCACGAACAATTGTGCTCCATTTTTTAAAAACTATTATAGCATTGCGATCACCGACATTACAACTCTCCTATTGTTTTGCATTCATAATCTTAATTTAATTTGATATGATAGAGGCGGTTTAAGAACAATGTGGACGGACATAATATGTCCATATACGGACTATCGCAAGGCGCGTTACAGGATATATTATAACATATTATATCGTAAGAATTCTCGTACATAATATAAAATTAGAATTTGTTCTGATTTTACTTTCCCTTCCATTTCAGGTAATAAAACGATGGTATTTAATTGTAATATACATATAAGTACTTACGTGTGCGTGTGTGTGTGTCTGTGGGAGCGAATGTCGGATATCGGAGAACAGAAAATATCAATATTTAATATATAACTCGATATACTTAACTAATACGAATGTTCGTTTCTTCAATCCGTAACCGATGAAATATAACGGACAAGACGAAGCTACAATAGCGTTCGAAATGAACCAACGGAAAGCAGTTCCTTGCAACCTCTTATCGATGTTGCTGTACAACATCCTTAAATGAGTTACTTCCGTTTCTTCCTGCCCGAGTGGTGATATATATTCTTCTACGTATCCAGAGTAGAAGCGATTTTTAACAGATCTAAGCGCAGAGCCTCCGTGATGAGCCGACATTGTTCTTTCTACATGGTTGCCCATCAATCTTAATCGCCCTAAACAAGTCTTTCATTTCGCGCGATATAAGAGAGCCTACGTACGCGGTGTGCCGTTTCGACATTTCCAATCAAGAGGCAAGGTCTTGCCTTGAGCCAAGTGCAAGTACGCGAGAACTAGACCTTGTACCTTTTACGATTATCCCCGAAACCGTCGACGCTATAAGAAAATATTTTCAGTGCAATTCGAAGGGTTCCGCGGGCTTAAAAGTGTTTTGCAAATGGTTTTATAAGTAAAGATGTGTTGAAAGAGCCGCGATAGGTGTCCTCGTTTCCATCGTGTCGCGCTATAAGAAATTACCTTCAGAGATCTTTTTCCGAAGTATGCAAACTTGTGACAAATTTAAATCAATGGAATCGATTTCGAACGAGAATTTTTGACTGCTCGACACCGGTCCTTATTTCCACTATAGGTTTTGTAGTACCTGAAATTTTAAATCGAATCACGACCAATTCAATGACTATGATCATTCGAAGTCACGGTTACCAAACTTTTTTTAATTTTGATTAAAATAAGTCTCGGACAAAATGGCCATTGAAGTACTTCAGTAGTAGACCGAATCTGGATCCATATTTAACAAAAATTACTTTTTCTATCCCTTCAATACATTTTCTACGTTATCACTGATCTCATAGATAATAATCGGTTCAAAGAATTAAAACTGACCACCCTGTATAACGTTTGAAAAAGAATTAAGGACAGCGTGATTGCAAATGTATGAATTTTTCGTCTTCGCGTAAGATTGCGAAGTGGTGGGATCTTCATCAATGCACGCGTTTCACTGAATACTGATGTTTGAATATTTAATCAGGAAAACCAAGGGAAGGATCCTTCAACTTAGTTTCTTCGGAATTATGCTCCGCAAATATATAATGCAAATTAAGCTTTTTAGAAAAGCTACGGGTGATAACGCTTCCCTCTACCTTTCCAAACAGAAAGTCCCAAACTTACTTTTACACAACTTTTCAGCTGCGCTTCTCTTATTCCACCGGGCGCCGAGCATCGTTTCAAACTGCAAAATAATTCATTTCTACGCTCGAGTGTTGTTAATCAAATATCGAATTGTTTCTTATTTTTGAGATATTAAGTCTCAAGTTCTTCGCTCTCCTTTCAATGTCCGGCTCAAAAGGATTTTTATTGCAACAAAGATTACGTTATATCATTTTTATACCGTGTATACGAAAATGTTGAAATCCAGGAACAAATGTACGTCATGGAAAACTTTTGAACCGTATTTTCGCGTTTCTCGCGTATCTGATATTAGCGTTAAATTTTTATACGGGATACCGACAGTCATAGCGGTGCATGCGAACAGAAATAACAAAATTGAGTTACCACGATACCAAACAAAAAGTGCTGCAGGTATTCGAAATTCTGGTTCAACTCAAGTTTTTATTCTTCTTGACGTACACCGCCATGATTTCGAGCCTCCGATAGCTTGATATTGTATAATTAACTATACTTTTTTCCCTTACCTCACAAAGCGAAGTCGTGAAGGTATAACATATTTTTCAAAGTCACATGATTCTTCAGAATTTTTTTATCACGCGGGGTCTCAAAGTGACGGGGCAATTAAATTTTGCAAGAAAGTATTTCGTTACACGAGCGCAGCAAAGATGAGGCATACCTTAATTACAATATTTTATCTGTAAATAAATAGACATTATTAAATCTAAAACAAATTTACTAACATTTCGCATTCAACGGAAAACAGCGAATTGGAATTCATAAAAAAAATATAAGGGTAACAGAAAAATTCTGAAATCGGATTTGATGTCAGTGAAAAATACTCCGCAACATTTCTCCGCCTAAGTTTTTTTACGAAGCAAAATCCACGATGGTCTGGTCTCTTACGTTAACGACCCGTCGTCGGCAAATACGCAACTTTATTTTTCTCAGTGCAACGTTACCGCGGACCATTAAGTATTCTCTATTTCTGACCATTTCACCGACCGTAGTAAATTATCCTAGAAATCGTACAGTGCACTAAAACCGATGGACCGCGTTCAAAGCATGTACGATACGTCATGAATCACGGCGATAATAATTTGCGATCTGTCAACTTGTGCTATACAAACGCGCGCAGGTGCGCGTGGAGCCCAAAGAAGTTTATAACGGAAGTTGTCATCGATTCATCAAAATCGTCGCGGCCAATCGACGCTCCGAAAAAATTGAAGTTGCCCGCCACATCGATTTTCTCTCTCTCTCTCTTTTTTTTGGCAACGAAATCAAATCACGTCGCGTGGTTATAAACTACGAAAGCGTGCGAGGCATAAACCGGGTAACCCGGTAGAGATCAAATAAAAAAAGAGAATCATTCGACGTTGCACGATAAAATATGGAAGAGTTACTTCGCCGTTTGAATTTCGAAATTATGTGATTCCCGAATTATTGCCTGTTCGTATCATTGCGAATTACGATCTTTGCCGTCTGATCGCTATCGGAGAAATTGGCGTGCCTTCGTTAAATAACTTTCTGTTGGAAATTATTTATAGATGCTGTTTCGAATTATTTGCAGTTGCTGGTTTAGAATTCTGGAAGGTCGATACCTTATCTGACGAATCGTTTGTCAGGATAAATAATTGCCATGGAAAAGTTGTTTTATCCAAGACAAATGGGTAAATGACGAAGATAATAATTTGCAGTTGTTTAGACGCGTGGATAATAATTCGTGTATTGCATCCGATCTATTTCAAATTAACACGTCACCAATGTCGTTTACTATTTGAGAAACGTTTGTGAATCCGTACGTATTTTTATATTGGCAATTTATATGTAGGATGCCCCGATGGTTAAAAATAAATTCGGAATTGAGCTGCAATTGTTTCATATTCGATCTCACTTCAAATTTTAATAAAAGCAGGTACGAATGAAAGGAAGGGAATGCTTTGTAAAAGCTAAAGCGAGAATTATTTAACGTGTCGACATTTTTCAATAACACATATATTTATCGATAAAAATTGAACGGAAAATTGTCAAAGGTTCAGTTTTTAAGAGCTACGCGTAATTTGAACTTTTCAAATGGACGAAGTTACCGTATATCGTGTTGTAACAAAATTACAGGAAAAAATAAAATAAACTATAGTTAACGGAAGTAAAGAAGAAATAAAAGAGAAAAGAAAAGAATAATGCCTTAATAGAAAATCGGAGAAAAGAGAGATAGAGAGAGACACACACAGAAAAGAATGGAGGAAAGTTAGCGACGATAGAGATGGTTGGACATAATTAAATATTTCAATATTAAATATTCGATGTTAAACGGAACCATAAATAGAACATTGAATATTAAATATTTAATAATGAAACATTCAAACACCGTTCATCGTTCAAAATCATCTGCCAAATAAACGAATAATTTTAAATCCAAAACTCGAGTAACCTTTTCAACTTTTTCCCCACGCGTCACGGCCGTACCACAAAACTACCTGCGTCCCAACGACAAATCCTCAAACCCACTCGTCACAGAAACACCGGTCCACATTCCCGTCCATCAGACTAATCTTTACAAAACGCTCCTACCATTAAAATTACCATCGTCCGCGAGATACGCGTAATATAATAAAAACACGATAACCATCATTCATTCGTGCCACCACAATCGCCTCCGCTCCCGCCCCACTCCTACCCCACCCTGTACGATATTAAACGACGGATTTTCCCGCTCTCGTGCCAATATAATGGCGACGGGGGCAATAAAGGAGAGGAAAAAAAAAATTCACGAAACAACGGAGGAAGGAAAAAGAAGCGGAACGAAGATCCGTTTATTGGCAATGGCGCGGGCAACAATGCGGGTTGCCGTCGACTGGTAATTGACAATGGAAAAAGGTAATGGAGGTATTCCGTTTTGCGTTCCCACTTTCTCTCACTCCCACTCGCTCCTTCTCACTCAATCTCTCGGCGATCGTCATTGTCCACGTCTGTACCGGACTCGCGAGTCAGGCAGCCGCGGCCGCGGCGGGGACGGGGGTGGTTATGTACGGGTATGGAGCGGCAGGGCGGAAGGGTGAGGGGGGGGGGGGTGGTGGGAGCAGGGAGGGTGAGAGAGTAAGAGGGGGCTCGAATTTATTATTCGGGCGCGTGCTCGACGTCGTTCGCAGAAACAATGGGAAAAGTAGAAGCACGGTGGTCCGGCCCGTTCGAGGACCACTTTCGGCTGTCGATCTCGCGTTATCGTCGGTTAGCCGAGCTTAAAGGCCCTTCCCCCCTTTTTCGATTGTCGGCGTGCATGCGAGCGTCTGCTCCAATACACGCACACGTTTATCCGTCGCGCGTTTTGAAGGGAAGCGTGAGCGCGACAATCGATGCCGGGGAGATTCATCGATGCGTATGAATCTATAATATCTTTGAGTTTCTATGCCCGCGTGGTGCTGCGTCGCGCGTAAGGTCTCTTTTCCACGGTGTAATGCGTGTATCGCGATGCGCGTATTGTAAATACCGGATGTACGTGTGTGCCAATGGTAGCGTTCGTATGGCGATTCTCGTGAGATACGGTATCGGGATACTGATTTTGTGTACTCTTGGTACGTCGACCACTGGCGACTGTTTGGCCTCTTTTGGACGGAGATGCGCGTATCGCGATGCTCGTATGATATATACCAAATGCATGCGCATGCATGTACGTCGATGGAAGCGTTCATTATGGCGATTCTCATGAGATACTGCATCGCAATACTGATTCTGTGTATCCTGACTACCTCAGCCGCTGAGGATATTGACGACTGTTCTCGTATGAAGTCGACAGATGAGACATAGCGGAAAATCGGGTCATTCGTACGAAAGTTACGGAACGTACGGTTTGCCCGTGCATACAGGGTGTCTTGTAAACACTGATAGTACATTCGAGTTTTGATATACATATATGTGCTCATGATTATGGAAGTACCCTAATTAACATATTTTTTTTCTTTTTTCGTTTTATCAAAACATTCAATTTTAAAGATTGCGATCGAAAATAACTGATAAACTCTCTTTTTTTTTTATTCGTAACTTAAACCACTTTCATAATCAAGGGCACATACCGTCCCGTAAGAAACAATACCGCTTATCTAGTATTGAAGAAATTTTGCAGGAGTGGCAAAAAAGTGTTACATAATTCATATTTTATTGATATATATACAAAAATGATTTTCAAGTACTTCAAAATTATTTCTTTAACTGCCGGTATTTTGGGCTTAAATCTAGATCATGCGCATCTCTTGGTCTTCGGATCTCCAAACTTTTTTTTACTCTATCAAGTGTATTTCGGGTCGCTGATCACGAAATAATTATAGAATTTCTATTCCACTGAAAATTATTTCACAAGGAATCACATGTGTTTGCTCGCTTTATAAATAGTTTGAAGATCCGGAGATTCGGAGAGGTGGATGATTTAGATTTGTTCCGGATTTTGCCGTAACTACGATAAAATATAGTGAACGGCGATGTTAAGGCAGGTCCCGACCATCGCGGATTTTGGTTTAACAAACTGTTTGGTTTAACAAGTGGTTTAACAAGCCGCGTGGGTCTTGACCTGCCTTTACGAAGCCATAAAAACCGAAATGTCTATTTCGCAAAAAGTGTCAGGCAGGCGGTATTGTTTCTCACGGGCAATATGGGATAAATTTAAAGAGTCTTTCCCTTATCGAAAATCTCCAAATCTCCTTAATTAACGAGTTATTAATGCAAGTTCGGAGCCAACCTTTGATAGAACGAACGTATAAATATAAAAAGGAACATTCACCGGTACATTAAATTAAATTTACGTACTCGCCTACAGATTCACCTAACGCTCCACCATGCGTGTCACTGTATCATTGTACCGACCCTGGTCATCGAACGACGAAGTAATTGATAACAGGATAATGCGTAACGCGCGGCTGGTTACGAATACGAGGCACAACCAGAAGTCAAGAGTCACTATACCACCGTGCACTTCACTGCGCGGTCGCTAGCACCGATACGCCAACTCGTAATAAATCACTAAAGCAGAGGAACGCAGAACACCGTTTATCGCGCGTTAGAAAAATTAACGCAGATTTATGTTCGATGTTTAATGTTTTCCGGCACTCGCCGTGGTATCAGCGTCGCGATAGTGGTTAGCGCGTCGGACGTTTTCGAATAATCGAAACATTTCATAACGTTAGTTCATCCCGAGATTCGCTGGTTTCTCGTCGGTGTCTCGCGAAATAAAGGCTGAATTTCTCCTAACAAAGTTGAACCATCCTCAAGGAATTTAGAATTATTAGGATTGGAATGGAAACACGTGTCCAGATAGCGGTTAGCGCGTCGGTTTTTTTGAGTAACCAGGTCTTTTCGTAACGTCACTTTATCTCGGGAGCAGTGGTTCCTCGGCGGAGTCTCGCGAAATACTGGCTGAATTTCTCCTAACAAAGTTAGACTGTCCCCAAGGAATTTGGGATTGTCAGGATTTAGTGGAAACACGTGTCCAGCTGCAATGTGTCTGTGGCAATGCTAAACGCTTTGCGGGATGGTTATAAACGGACCATCGTAGACCCTCAGTTTCAGCCTGGATTCAATCGTAAAAATTGATAGGACTTATAAGCTTTTGTAAGGAAATCTTTTCCGTAAGCCTCTCGAAGGGGATTATTTATTACCCACACACTCGCTTAGGTACGATTTATTTAATGTTAAATAAAACGATTCGGACAGTTTCGATAAGTAAAGGCTATTTAGCACTATACTAGCACTATTTACGTGTCATATACATGGTATAAATAATATATGTTATAAACCCCTTGCGCTTCGATTTAATTGCAGAATTTGCAATTATTCCGTCATCGATGGAATCAGAGGGATCGGCAGTAATTAATGAATTGAATAGAATCACATTGAAATTCTTTAAACAATAAACAGAAGCTCCCTTTTGTTTGATTAGACTATTACTACGATAAACCCGGTGTTTTCTTTTGACTCCTTTTTAGCAGCTCCTTTATGTAACAGTCAAAAGGGTAAAACTTTAAACTGCCCGATTTTTCGACAAAAGAACCTTCGTTCAACAACGCTTGTTTGACATAAGAAGATACTCTTAATCAAAGAACGAATTATCGATATCCAACGTTACGAGTAGCTGGAAACTCTGTCGCGCGAGTATATTCTTCGCTTTATTTCCAGACGTGTATGTCACAAGCGCATCGCGATACACGCGTAAAAGGAGCCTAAGCGCGAAAGCGTTCGCGTTCCTTTGACGCATTGTGTCAGCTTCGATAGTCTTAAAGATCGCATGATGCGCTTCGCTTATTTGTTCTTTAATAGCAGAGTAGATCTTCTATTGCTCTAAGTAAGAAGGAGTTGCGAACTGGGTATTCTGGCTAATTACTAATAATGATAAATAATATATCAAATATCTGTAACATTTCATTCTTGCCCAATTGAAGTTCAAATATCTTGTTCGTGGTGTTCTTCCAAATTAAAACCATATATAAAGGGGTCGAGCCTCGACCACCACGAGCAGTCGATCCGCGTTGACATCCATATTTTAAGACTCAGGATTGGAAAGAAAGGATTGAAGATTCTCGCAGAGATCTTCAGCAGGGCAACATCGTCCTCTTTTTGCGATACGTTGCGCAACGCTGCGGCTGTGCACCACAAATACATGTTCGATTTGAACTTTGACGTCTATTCTGTTCATTCTCACGGCGCGTTTCGATTTGTTCGTACTTGAATAGGCCTGCTGTGCACACACCGTTAGCAGCAACATATTTAACGGGACACAAAGTTGCCGCCTTTGGCTTCGATACACAGCTTCAAGCGTTTCGTGAAAATTTCAGCCACACCCGCCCCCACCTACGTCTCTCCACCCGAGAATTCCCCCCACCACGTCCGCGCGAATTGCTTTAGCGATTCCGAACTTTTGTGGGTCACTGCCCCGAAAATTAATCATACGACGTGGTCCATCGGATTGGGATAAAATGCGTTTTCCGTCATTGTTATGTTGCTTCAGCCCTACGAGCTGGCACGGAGTACCGCTGAAATTTGCATTCCTGGTTTCCTAAATGCTCATTGGAAGTATGTATGTACTTTCCTGGGCCAATAAGCACGTTGGAGACCAGGAATGGACATTTCAACGGGACCCCTCGCCAGCCCACGAGGGTAAAACAACACGGGAGTGGTGCAAAGCCTATTTTCCGGACTTCATCATATCCGCAGAATGGCCGCCTTTCTGACTGGATCCCCATCCGACGAGCTACAGCGTATGGTTGATTTTGGATGCAAGGACCGGTGCAAAGCCCAACAAAAGCTTGGAATCGCTGAAGCAATCCCTGCGTCGGGAGCGGAACAGAATCTCGGTGGGAGAGGTGCGGGCCGTGGCTGAAAATTTCACGAAGCGTTTGAAGCTGTGTATCGATGCCAAAGGCGAACGTTTCAAATCTCTTCGAATATCTCGCTATCAAAGGTCCATACTATTGTTACGAATGGCTGATTTCTTATTTGCGCCGTTAATCGAAGTTGTATTCTAAAAATGTTTGTGCTATTTTCTCTCACTTTATCGCAGATGTCTCGTTTTTAGAAAAGCATTTCTATCTTCGCTGCGTACAGTTCGTACTGGGCATTTTTGTTATGTTCCATAAATGCGTATGCCAACGATATTTATCGAATGCGAGAATGTTCGGATAATCGTACGTTTGAATACTGGAACATTTAGATAGGAAGAGTTTTGACAGTTCAATAGTGGAACATTCGGACACGAGAAACTTTCGATTGTGGAAGGTTCGAATACTTGAATCCGCCGGATAATAGAACGTTTTGATAGTAGAATGTTCGGATAATAATACGTTCGATTGATAGAACGTTTGGCTATTATTACGTACGGTTAATGGGAATTTTCGATAGTGCAAGTTTCTGATATTCGAATGCTTAAATAATAGGACGTTTAGATAGTACAACGTCTGGATAATAGAACGTTTGGCCAGTGTAACTTTCGGATAATAGAAGCTTTCAGTAGCAGAACGTCAGTACACTAGAACGCTGAATAGTACAAGGTTCAGATACTGGCATGTACGGATAATGGGTCGTTTAGCAACAAAGTACAATCGTAACCAACGAAAAAAAAAAACAACTAGAACTAACTAGAGTTAACACTAAACCTAATCGATGCATAGAAGGGATAGAACTCAGAACGTACAATTAGAGAAAAGTGAAGAATCCTAACGATCCGAAAGAAAATTCTAACAGAAAGCGAAAAGAAACCCCCAAGTGCCCGTGCTTTCACGTATTCATTAAGAAAAGTATCTCTCTCAAACTGAAATATACGACTCACCTGTTACTAAAAAGAAACATTTGGAAACATGGACCTAAAAAAAATCCAAAATAGCAACAGTGTTGACCCCTTTCTCGTTGCCAAAAGGTAACACGAATGACACCGTGCGCTTCGACCGCGTCCACGCGTTACCGCACGTAACGCACAACGAACGGCGAATACGCGGGACACGCGTATTCATTACGCGTCTAACGCCACGTAACGCGAAAGTACTTTGCGCGTAGCAGGAAATTCTCGACGGTCGTTTGCGCGGACGAAAGCCACGCCGTCGATTCGTCATCATTTTTCCAATACAGAATTGCTCACGCGAGCGTTATGCGCGCCCAGCTGAAATAATTATTTAACAACGCGTCGCTAATGCAATTGGTACTTCGTTGTTGTTAAATTAATGATTAAATCGCGACTCGCACGATACGGGAGACGTGCATACGTGGGCGCAATAAACGGCGTTGGGTTCTACGTGTGCCATGCGGACTACGCTGGATGAAAATTCTATCGGCAAGCGTGTGCGTGTACGCGTACGCGTGCGCGCGCGCGCGGCCATCTATATTTAGCGCGAGTATTTTGCACAATGCATGTTTGGCTCCATATGCCACGCCGAGCGTTTGACCACGATCGCCGACGTGTTGATTAAAGTTTTTTTTTTTTATATTTTGTCGTTTTGAGAAATGTTTTTATGCATCGTGGCACTCGATGCAAAAAAGATATAGCGTTTCCTTTTTTTTTTATTATAGCGAAACAAATCGATTGTATGGAAGGAAACATGTACGTTTATCGTGATTGGCATACCAAGATGAAATATTTGCATTGCGTTAGAAATATTGTTCGCGCAATTCCACGATGCTCGGGGAAACAATTGCTTGGCGAAACAATTGAGAAAATTGGTTTTCCCATAGAATTTCAAAATTGCACCCATTTTGCTATGATTTTTTCTATCATCGGAACGATATTGTACAAAAATCTAAGTCACATTATGATTATAGTTATCACGATACAAGTACGGTAGTTAAGTTAATTATTCCTCGTTTTTAATGTTAGTTATTTCGGTATTCGGATTTTAATCAAATTGTTGTTTCGTCAAAATGATGGAAAAGGATAACAGCAAGTTACAAAAAACACTGGGAAATTTTTTATTTTTAATTTAAATTTAAAATTTACAATCTTCAACTTCACACAGTTTTATCGAGCATGGCCGAATCGTGCGATCGTTAAACAATCCTAAGTGGCCAGTATTTAGTGAACGTATCCTTATCACGGATAAAAAGAAATTTTTTCCGTATCAACGGTAGATGTACGTATGTATATAATATGATACGAAAGATAAATCCTCGGAGAGACTGTAATTCAATATCCGTAGTAAGCGTAGCAGAATAATTTAAGCATCCATTAAACTTCTCTTTAACCTTTCAAGGGGCGCATACGCAACACATTGTACGATAAATTTCGTTAAGTTACGCTGCTCTTAAAAAAATTCACTGAAATTGCGCGAAAGGAATTTTCATTCTTTCAGTAATATGTACTTCGATATACGAAGTTCTAATAAAACCAAAAACATTTTTGGGAGTTCATTTTATAATACTAATTCTATCTGTGGGTCTGGATTGAAAGATGTTTAACGATTAAAGTATAAAGCATAACAGACAGTTCTAAGAATTAATTGTGCTGTAAAAAGCAGCACCTATCCACTAATTATAAAAAAATACGCGTGAAAATAAATTTCGTATGTTAAAAAAATAATGCATTTTAATTTAATATCTCGAACGTAAAAATATATTACAGGCGACGTTTTTCCTTACAAACACAGATACATTATAATAGGCATACAACGATTCGTTATAAATTTATCCCTGACCGCTCAAAAAAATAATAGCTTGCCTTCTGGAAGATAAATCATAATTTCGAAACACTTTTTCATCTTCGAGAACCACAAAAATCGTATTTAGAAAAAGTCGAAACATTTTTGGAAAGCAACGTGGAAATTATCGATAATTTCGTATAAACCCTATTCGTAAAATCTATTAATAAATCGATTATTTGTACGAAATCAAGCGGATTGCGAAGAACAATTGAGATTTTTGTGATCTATAGATCCGAAATTTGGGTGCGCGATGGATGTAAATTAGGTGAAATTTATAATTCACTGTACTCATACGTGCTTTATATCTCAACTACCGCTAATTATGGCTATCCTTTTACGGTACGCTCACGTCGTGTAATTAGATAGATCACACGGAACACGTTTGTGACTTATAAATCCACCGGAGAGAGAAATAAGTACATAATGTGATTTATATCCGTACGTCCACCAAGTAAAACGTGTACGAATAAAATTTCCCGGAGATACCGTGATTTAACTGCGAGTGCGTCACTGGCGTACGAACCTTATCATCTGTTTCAACAAAAAACGTCCAACCGTCATGTTAACAACGAACGGGGTAATAAGAAACTTCGTTAAAAAAATGAATTTGATATTAAACAGAAATAGAGGATGAAATACTTTTACGTATCTTGTATTCCATGTTTTGTGAACAGCGAACATTTCTATCCATACAAATGTGAAAATGTCCCTCGAAGAGGGATGGAAAATGTAAAAACACTCGATCAAGTAGTTTGATTAAAAAAGAATAACGAAAGTTGGCTGATTTTTGAACCCTTAATAAATAATACAATAATAAAATAGCGATAATCACGCATAAAGAAAAGAACAAATATATAATAAACAATTATAAAGAAAATAAAGTAAAGGATACTAGATTAATAAGACAATAAATCAAATAATAATCTATAAGAACAACTGCTAACGGTGTCTCCTCATGTTCCCAATGAAGCTCGAAACAGGGGCAGTTAGTTTTTCTCAATGCTAATTCGCGAGTTATCTTTGTACTCCCATAACGTGCAAATTCACGCTCGAGTTGGCGTGTCGTCTCGAAAGTTTAAAATCAGTTACTCGGCGAACAATCTGTCGCCGGATGTTAATCTATACGTATAAAATATATACGCCTACCTTGGAATGCAAAGTATAGATACAAATAACGTGGTAAACGGAAGTACGCTGAAACACGACGCGTACACAATTGTTCCTCGTTATCTTCGAAACTCTCGTAATTTGCATCTGAAAATCGGTATTATTCTTATCGTCTCGCCGAGTTCGGTAACCGCTCATGCGAACTTTCGTTATCCAAGTTGACGTCAAGTTGGCAACGGTTTCGCGTAAGAGCAACTCAACTTGAAATCACAATAGAATTTTCATTCCCGCGGGAAAAGTGGAATTGCTTTAAATACATCTCCAAGGATATGGCCTAATGAAAGAACCGAGATACGGGATGGGATTGGTGGTAGCGTATCGAGAAAACTTTGCTCTTTTCTTTTCTTGCGACTAGTGGAAGCGCGCTTACGTATATTTATCGAAGAATCGATTGTACGCGTCATTGAGCATATGGTTTTCCGTGATTTCGGTATCAGGGACCAAAGTACTTGGAACAAAGTCGAATTCACGTGGAAAAGTTTCGTAAGTGATCGATAGAAAACAAATCCGTCCGGCCTGATCGATACAAGAAAGCGATACATGAGAGTTTAGACAACCGTGATACCTAAAGTAAATCATTCTTCCCAACAGAAAGAAATTACGCCTAGCGTACATGGTGCGCGCAATTGAAAATGATCGGTTTCACGTACGTAAGTCCACTGTACTATTACTTACTATTGTAAGTAAGTTCAAGCACCCCAAATGTTCAAGGTCATCTGAAGGTCATGAAAAACTCATGATCAAAAATTCAATGTAACCTTAAAATGTCCTTGGCGTCTCCAAATTAAAAAATAAAAATTATATCAGGTAATACTCTCTTCATGATCGAACGCTCCATCGCAAACGGGACTATCTTATCTTTTATAATTCCAGAGATATCAACTTGTAACACCTTTAGTGACTCACCCTGTATATATTATATGTATTGTATTAAACTGAGATGTAATAGAAAATATAGAGGGCGTAACTGAGGGTGTGCACCGAAGGGTAGAGGGATTGAGAGTACATATACTGATCTTCTGAGTAACAACCATGAGCTATAGCCGTTGGTCCTCGCGTCAGGGTTCGCGCGATACAGACCGTGAGACCAGTGCGCGTTTGTTTATAGAATTACAGAAAATTCTTCGTCGGATAATTGCACGGAAATCTTACGAATGGGACACCCTGTACATCCAAACGGCCCATTACTAAAGTAACGATTTAATCGATAAATGGTTATCCGAATGATATTGTCTTCCAATTAATTCGTATAACCGACGCTCTACCGTACATATTACAATCGTCGCGTCATCCTTCCTTCCCCGCAAACGTCATTGATATTTCCCTTCGATTAATCCGTTCTTCGTCGTCAAAGCTCTCCCACCCACACCTCTCTCCATCTCAATCCTCCGTCGAAGAATCACATTCATCGGGATGGTTAAGGCCACTATCGCGGAACTGGCATTTGTGGCCTCCTCGTTAATGTCGACTTACAGTTCCCGGGACAATGCGAGCAGTTCGTTGTCCTCATCTTCGTAGTCGTGGCCGACATCGTCGTCGTTGTCGCCGTCGTCGTCGTCGTTGTCGTCGTTGTCGTCGTGCTACTCGTCTCAGCTCGTTAGTTTATGAGATCTGCGGTCGTTTCAACCCGATTCATTACTCCCAATTATTCCTGCCCGAATGTCCGGACTCCGCGCGTCGAGTTTCACGAAAGTGAACCGCCCAAGTCCCCCCCCCCCCCCCCCCCAACCATACCTACGATGGCATAAAATCGAATACGGCGAGTGGTTGCCTCGCAATAATCGATGAATGCACTCGATTACGGGAAGAAACGATGATTGGATATGTCCGAATCAACTGTACATCAGTTTTTAGTGCAAGCGATGAATTCACGCGTACTCTTAGAATGTTACGAATGCAAGAATTGAAGAGAGGGCTTTGCGATTCTGGGAGACATCAAAGAGCTTATCAGAATGGAAAAACTGTGAAAATGCAATTAAGTTTCTTGGAACGGTCGATTGGTTACGTTCAATTTGGAATGGTGATTCTGCGTGGAATTTGAACTCGGCGAGAGGAGGTTGAAAGAGATGCAAGAGTATTTCGAGTTTTGTGAGGTTTTTAATTAATGTAGCGCGTGTCAGGATAATTTGAGTTGAATTTAGGATCGACTTTTTTGTATCGAAGAATGATGGAGTATTGTCTTTCAAAATTCTACATTATTAATTGAATTGGTGGTTATATCGAAAATAATGAATCTGCAAGGAAGGGAAAAAGTAACTGGAGGGATGGAATTATTTATTTGAAAATTTTGTTATAACGAACTTCATTTTCGATACCGCAAAATTGGTACAATAGAAAATTTTAATTATGGCATTTACGAAAAGATAATTATAAAAGACGGTAATAACAAATTTTCAAATAATTTGCGAAAGGGTCGTATTAAATTCAGAAAATTTACATGAATAACGAAATAATTCCATCTTAATATTTTCAAGATCTACCTTAAAGAACGAAAAATATATTTCTAAAAAATGTATAGTATAGCCTCTGTATCGGATTATTTCAATAAAAGAAGAAGAAACTGTTCTGGATCAAAATTTACTATTAAAGTAGAGATTTCAAAATCCCGAATAATTTGCGAGATAATTGTCGGCCTTATAATTGTTTTCGGTGTGACCATCTTCCAAAACTCAATAATCAGTACAACTAAATAAATTAATAAAACAGACTAAGAGCTTCAAATAATTCGGGTATAATCAATTGGGAATTGAGTACTCGGTCAGAATAAAATTCTGCGAACCGAATCTCGAGATACCGGAGCGAACATTCGTATCTTCGAGTAGTAGTGGATGTCTGGCTGTCAAATATAAGTTCGAATTAATCTCTGTTAATTTTTTAGCTTATTGAAGTTCCACGAAGGGGAAATGAATAAATTTTCCGCTCAACGAGGTTTCGACTTACAGGGGTAGGAGTTATCGAGGTCCGACCGTACCTCGTTGCGACAGGTAGAGGAAACTTGATTAACAAGGAAACCTTTCACCTCGATACACTCCATTTTGATGAGATATTTCAGAATTGTTACTTCGGGCGAGTTGCGAATAGACTGCGAATGTTCATGCAAATTTTACGCCTTTTGCGCTGTTTGTGATTTAAGTTTTGACCAGAGACTTTTGAGCGTTGATACATATATAATGCAAAAAGTGCAATATCAAAAAAGAGATTCTCGAAACCATCGAATAAAGAAATTAAGTCCTTTTCGAGTCCCATTTCTTTAACGATCCTCAATATAAACCATAATTTTGCGCAAATATCCATAAAATGAGGAATTATATTACCTATTCGAAACTGCATATTGTGACGTCACCCAGACTTACGACGTTTAGAAAATGCGACCAGACTCGACCACTTGATTTATTTTATTTACAATCGTTCCTACAGCTGGAGAATTCTTTTTCTCGAATTGCATTTGAAACGTAGACACAAACCAGACACTGTTTGTCACAAAATGAACAGACGATTACAGGGCCCATAAACTCATGAATTGTCAAACCGAGAGTCCTGAAGTGCCCCAATGACACACCCTAGTCCTTCGGAAAACGGTGAGAACGTTTTTCCGCGACCACCCAAAAACAGTCAAATAGCACATAGGCCAATCCTCCAACCTTGTGCTTTGTTTTCTCCACCACAGGTGCATCCGCACGTACACAGTACCTGCAGTTTCCCTTTATGAGAAGGACTTTTTGGACCTGCCCTCACTTACATTTTCTATTCCAAACCTACAGTGTCACTTATATTTTCGCGACCAAAGAACTCATATTTTCTTTTGCGTACAAGCTATTCCAAACTTATATTTTTGTACAACGTAACACTTATATTTTTGTGTCGTGATCGATATTCGAGTTACACTGAGGTCTCACGCTTTGAGGGTAATAACTTCTTTACATTTTTGCATTCTTTAATCATTTCCTCCAATTTTGTTATCTAAACCAATCCTTTTCCCCATCGACCCCGGTGGCCGATAATCAGCGTCGAGCGAGCGATTTAACGATTCTCGAGTCAACAATCGTTCAATGAGAGGTTTTTGCGCTTAGGCGATGCACTATAAAGAATTACCCTTTCCAAATTTTCGCCTGATACCATTTTTTTTCTTATCTACAAATTGCGTAAACCTACCATGATCTCTAATTGCAACCTGTTTTTCTTTTCTATATCTTTGCATTCACTGTAACACATATACCTTATAATACCGAAACCATTGTAAAACTATTGTATTCAGAACCTTTATTCTTTAAATAGATTCTTTTATTGTTAATTTAATTGATTGGCTTAAATCTAGATAATGCACATCTCTGGATATTCGGAACTCCAAACTTTTTTTTACTCTCTCAAGTGTATTTCGGGTCGCTGATCAAGAAATAATTATAGAATCTCTATTCTACTGAAAATTATTTCACAAGGAATCACATGTGTTTGCTTGCTTTAGAAATAGTTTGGGGATCCGGAGATTCGGAGATATGTATGATCTAGATTTGTTCCAATTGATTTTCTCATAATTATGGAAAGACCTTTTATCACTGACTCACAGGAATAATTAATATGGTTCTCGATAAGACTCAGGCTGAATCCGGGGATTCCATAGCCGGATTTGTCGAGAAAATTTGTATAAAACAAGTCGCCCCCGGCTGCGGCGTAACAATATACGGGGTGATGGACCTGAAACAAATCACCCGAATATTTCGGCTGTTATTGACGACAGAAAAAAAATGAACAGAGGAAACTCGCTTGGTGTCGAGGGGCACATAATTTGACGTTTGTCAAAAAAAACATACAACGAAGATCGCTTTTTAAATATGATTTCACCGGTCCGAAATTATCGTGACCTTTTTTGCAAGTACTATAAGTTTGTTTTGTTCGTTGATACGAAGCTGCCTCGCAATGGGAAGTTTATATTCTCCGAGATATAATAATAATGACAAAAGATACGCTGCCACGTGGAAAATATTTAAGAGGTCTGGCTAGAGAAAGAAACATTGCAACAAAGGCGTAACAGGAAGAGGAAACCGGAGGATCTTATAATTCTTATCAGTTTTATTACTCTCGGAGTGGCTCCATTTTTCTTTACGTTGCAAGCAATAAATTCCATTTGGTACAATAGTCTCTGTTGTTTAAATGAAATCATATCGTTTAACGGACATTAATATTTTTTCCGCGATAATAGTTTGTAGTGCAATATGAACTTGATTAATTCTTGCTTATATCAATGGAATTATGTTAACTATATTTGATGCATTTAGCGGTCGCGTAAAAAGTTTTCCCAAAAAACAGTTGATAGCAACAGGAAAACTATATTTATTAAATCGGACAAATAACAAGTGTGACATGAGATTATAACTTTTAATGTTTCGACGATGCAAATATTGTTTGAACTTTCAACTTTGCATAGTGTCACTGTATACGTAGTGTTTATTAAAAACCCCGAAACCTCCAAATTTTGGGAAAAATGTTGAACATGAAAGTTTTACGGATATATTATAAACTGTATTATTTATTGTTTATTTGTCGGGCGGTTTTAACGTTAACTGCAGGGCAGCTTTCTTTCTTCGAACCAAATCCATATTTTTCATCGCGGATTTATCGAGAGAGAAGAAACTTTTGTACGAGTCAGTTTTTTATCGGACTTCATTGTAGAAAGATAGAATTCTATTTGAAGAAAGAAAGTCAATCTTTCAACCGAACACCCTGTAAAACATACTCCTATCATTGACAAGTATGTATAACTATTATCATGGGAAGAATATTAGCTAATATTAATCGCTGTTTTAAGCAGGTAAAAGATTTCGATTTTGGTACTGACAAATATAAAGTGCGGAGGAAAACAAACTTCTATCGCTACATGAAACTTTATATACCAGAGTGGGTTAAAAAAAATTGATTGAAAGATATTAGCAAACGAAGCTGCGGTACGGCGATTTAAAAAAACGGAACAGTGTTGTATGGCTGGCATTGTTCCGAAAGCACTGCAATCGAAAATACGATTTTTTCTCAAAATGTAAACGGTCGTTTAAGCGTAGGTACGGATTCATCTGAACATTATTTTTTAACAAAGTAGCGCATGTTTAAAAATTTTTCGAAATTTGCTCAAATGCTGTTCCGGTTTTTAACTGCATTCGATAACAAAAATCGACGCACCAGAAACAAACCGTACGCGTAAATAATCAGTATTACGTTGACAAAAATTGATTTAATAAAAAAAATCGTACAACAAAACCGCAGTTATGTTAATAAAAAAATTGTTTTGGTTGCCCCAGAGCTACCTTTCGAACGCCATTGTTTCTTTTGCACCACGAACAGCAGCCCCATTTATTAACTTTTTTTCAATACCTTTTTTTTCAAACCCTGTTCCACGTATGTACTGTCAGATACTAATAAAAGTTTTTTTTCCCCGCGTTTATTTTTGTAAGTCCAAAATTCATAAAAATGCTCTGCCTGTCGTGTTTATTAATTAATTCTCTGGTCAGGTTATACCAATACCTGTGTATATGAAAGCGTGGTTATTATATTACGCCTGTATGTCTCGCAGAAAATCAATTTTAATCATCTCGGAATACGAACGGAAATATAGAATCTTTGAATAGAAATCTTTGATAGAAAACGCGGACTACATTACCATCAACGAAAGAGAAATGAGTAAAATGGAATTCAGAAACGGACGTAGCTGGATAATGAAAATTGTACCTTCGTACCAAGTTACGCGTTGAAAATAAATACATCGATGCAGAGTATTCTGGAACCGACCAATGAACGAACGAATATGGATTGCGTCAGCTGTTTCGTTATTAATCCTTGGAATACCTCGGACGTCTGTTCAACGATTATTATTTTTTTATGCGGCCCTTCGTATTCACGCTAGACAGAAATAAGTGGAATCATGTGCATTTAACTATTTTTAAATACTAATCGATCAAACGGAAATTTGATTTATAATTATTAAGTCTGTGCAAACGTGGAAGTACAATCGAAATATGCATGACTTTATTTATTTATATAAGGTACAATGACTGCGGTCTATCATGTTTCTAGAAATATGATAAACATTCGCAAATAGATACGTCGCGTCGAGGCAAAAAGATTGTCGTTACGTATCCATAAAACAATATGCAATTCGCTCGTGCACTCGCGCATTTGAATTCCGCATAATCGATACGATATCGCGAGACAATTGATACCAGAACATCGAGTATCGAACCCAACGATTGACAAATCTCTCCAGTACCATGCGAAACGCACTTTTTTCGCCAACAATGCGTAATGAACATGCCGCGCATCACCATTTCGCCGATCGTCGGGATTATAATGCACGCACAACGTATGAAAAGGTTCGATGCAAAACCTACCGAAGAATCGCTCTTGTTCCTTTCCACATTTTCACCGCAAAAAAAAATCGCTTCGCGAATCGCCAAATAATTCTGCAGAGTGGATAGACAAACGGAAAAAAAGAGAGACGGAAAGGGGGAGAGAAGGAGGTGAAACACGAGGGAGAGGGAATACGAGAGAGAAAAAAAGAGAGAAAAATTCTGACAACGGCGCGGAAACTCCATGACTGAATGGCGCGAAAGAGGGTTGTGCGGTTCGGCTGGATTTAGTATGCGATATACATATACGCAGGACAATCGCAACGGGGTTAGCTCTCGTTTTGAATTTGAGAGGGCACAACATCCACCCCGGGCTTCCCGCCCCGGTGCTTTTAAAGGTAACTTCACAAGCTCTAATTGTGTATTCGGGCTGCGCCAATGGGACTTCATTATCTTACCGATGGCGGCGCAGTGCCATTGCAGTGGCACGGGTCTGGGGGGTAAGTAGAACAAAAGGGTACGAAAGGAAACATAATTAAAAATTACGGGCGACGCGAAAATCGTCCTCCTATTCGCGAATATCACCGAGTCTCTCGGGAGGAAATTAAAGAAAGATAAGGATAGCGAGCATACTATAATTCGCGTATACACAAAGGGAGCTGGCAAATCGGCACGGGGAGTGAGATAAGAGTTAACTGCGCTTGAGTTAACGCTGATAATCTTTCCGGCGGATACGTAATCTGTTGGCGAAGATATTTGCATTGAAACTAATAAGGCTTTTGCGGAGCGGTAATCGAGTAAAATTGAATCAATTTATTAATTCCGTTGCGCCGAGTGCCGGGGGAAATTGAGAAATTGTGATCGATGTTGGGTAGACCCTTGACGAGCGTGATCGAGATAGGTTAATTAACTTATTAATCACGTTACTCGATATAGAGGGGAAAATTGGAGAATTTAAGAATTCACGAGAAATACGGTCAGCGTTGCGTAATATTTTCTCGCAGCATTTCGCGTAAACTTTAGGTTCTTCACTTCAGTGTTTACTTCAGATTTTTCCCTCTATTTCAGGTCATACGATTAATTAATAATTTACGCATTTACGTAAAATCGTGATATTACATCAAATTTGCGTCAATATATCGTAAAAAATATCTCGATATTACATAAATCGTGGGAAAAATCGTAATTTACCCTCGAACGGACACGTGGCGAATCGAGATTTTACCAAATCGCGTGAAAAGCAGCGTACATCGCGGAAGGTTCTTTGGTTACTGAGAGAGTAACCAAAGGTCAAGAGAGTAAAGGGTTATAAATACAATGAGAAGTTTTTAGTTGAAATAATACCGGCTACGAAGAAGAATTTCGCGTGATTCGCAGTGTAGAATACGCGGAGTATGCGAAGCTTCGGACTTTCCGCAGTACCAAAGAATATAAAATAGAGTCCCCCTTTATAATGGAAGCGAAAAATCAGTTAAGTGCAGACTGTCATTAAATTAACTTATTAGCCTCACGGCAATTTCCGGGGGGAGAGTGAACGCGGCTGTATTAGGTACGAAATGTAAAAAAGATTCACGCGCATTCACGTGCATTAACGCGCAAACCAGAAATTCGCAGAATCCCACCGGAAAATATATGTATATGCATAGAGCGCAAAACGATGAATGAAACGCCCAGTAAACTTGTTTCCGCGAATCGCCGGTACAATTTTCCGTCTATAATTATCTACATCTGCATTTCAGGCGTCGCGAGTTGCTCGAAGGGACGAATGGCACGATACAACTTCCAGATCTTTTAATTCATCAAAAAGTATACAAGTGCTGCGCGGCTCTCTTGTATATTATGTACATTTCAAAGCTCGCCTCTCGACTCGGCTAATTCGAAATGCCGCGAAAACTTAATCTGCCGTGGCTTTAAAATTATTTAAAATTATCGTACGCGGGCGAAGAAATTGCCGTAATAGTATGCTACTCCCGGCGACTTCGAGATTAAAATTTTCTTTCTTCATTGCAGACGCTTTTTCGTCCGTCGCGAATGCTTATTTATTGAAAGCGAGACGAGACAATGGCCGACGTTTCGATTTAAATTTAGTAGAATCTTTTTTGCGCAATAGCGTTCATGCATTTAATTCAGTAGAATTTGTGAGGTTTCAAATCTGCGACACATTGCATGCAGGGTGGCGCATTTCAAATGAAACTCCCGCACTCCTTCGTTGTTAGCGAATATTCAACAAAAAATATTTTTTCTCGAAGAATAAATATAATAAAACATAAAGACGTCAGCGTTTTATTCCGTGAGTCATTTATATCAACTGGAATAATATATATATTTTTCGTATTTTCGGGAATAACATACGTGTTCACATTTAAATGTCCCACCGTCTATATATCGAATAATAAATTAATCTGTACAATATGAGAGTAAACGTTAAACTGTATGAAACGAACAGATGTATTTAGGACTTATCAATTTATTAATACACTCTGGTATTGATGCTACGATTCGTCCATATAATTTTGTAACCGTAACGTAAATAATGTATGTATGATCGATTGAAATACATATAACGACACACGAGTATACTTTAAATCCTATAAAGTGAATAAAGTTGCATATCCACGTCACATGAATTTATTAATCCATTCGCCACCGATGCTGCTGGTCGTCCATACATACAATATTTCGGTTACCTATTATACGAATGAAACAATATAATCGTCGGTGACTAAACACGGAACATCCAGAGCGGGAATGGCAAAGAAAAATTCTCAGTTTTCCACGTTCGTACGTTATAAGACGCAGAATCAATTTCCTTGTAAAATAAGCATCATATGTTGTAACAGGTGTTCGAGTTGATGTCCCTAGGCGCTAATATAACTTGGTAATTACTTTGGAAGGGAAACACGCGTGTCGATTATCACTTCCGACATTATTCCAGTGTACGCCCGTTTTCTTTCCGAAGTAAACGTTTGCTTTGCCTGTCTCGGATACGCGTATCCACTTCATCTACGCGCACGTATAAGTGTTTAACTATGAGAGATATCCTAGGAATATTGACGTCGAGTACATGGAAACGTTATCATTCTCGACATACCGTGTCCCGATTCCCTCAAAACGCGCTTATTGTGATTATAAATCAGTTACTCTTCAACCGCTGTGGGGAAAAACGTATTTTCACATTATTTGATTTATTTTATAGGAAACATTTTGTTTAAATCTGATAATAAAAAATTATGTCTGATGTGTATTATCATTGAATCAACGTGTATATATTTGACTTACCAGAATGCATTCGTATAAAGGACGATTCGATAAATATACATTTCGAAATTGTATTCGTCGCAGTCCATTCCACTTAATTCTTTTTGTTAATATAAAATATATAATTAAACAATATTCGTTTTACTGGAAATATTTCGTATTATAATGAGTTGATTCCGAGTTAAATGGGTTAATTAAAATCTTCGTAATTCTGATTATGATGTACATTGTACGATATAGAATACTCGTATCCACGCGATAAACAATTATAACCTCAATATTATTCACGAAACACGCGTAATCCCAAAAAACAAAAGAAAACACGTCGCAACTATCGTTTGTAACAGAATTACTCGGCACGAGTTCTTACAAACAAAATTTTGGAACAATGTACAAGTATTTTAGAACTTTCATTCTGCCACAAAATTAAAAATGTTAATGTAGATAGAAATTATTTGCAAATGTAATATCTTATTTATAACGATTGTTGCTACGTGTTTTCTTTTCTTTGCAGGAATTACCTACAAAGTAATGTATGTTTCGTGAATAATTTTGAGATTATAATCGTATATCGCTGGTACAATTTGTAATTAAATACGCACAAGTGAGACACGCGATTCTTTATGTCTACAACGTACATATAACGTGTCCATCCTTAATTTTCCGAAAATCCTTACAAAGGTATTCTTCCTATCGCGAAATTAGCCTTATCGCGAGATTACCCCAGTCTTCTCTAGTCCACTTCGGTTGATAAGCGAAACGATCGAGGAAAATGCACGTGGTGCACGGAGTATCGTTAGAATTGAATTTACCGTCGAGGCCTTCCTTCGATATTAATTAGCGTGTGCGTGCATTAACGTGCCGGCGCTTCTATGTCTTTGGCCACAATCGCCATCATCAACGATCTCGTTATAGGGATGGGCAAACAGCGGGCATAGTTATTCCTTCATTGTCATGATTACTGCAACCTCCCTCCCTCCAAACCCCTCCCTTATCCTCGGCAACCAACATTGTCATTCTGTAAGCCACGGACTTACAATCATGTCCTCCCTTCATGACCGTTATACCGAACGTTCTGGAATACGAGCAATAATTTTAACCCCCCGGTGGCGAGTTTGGGTTCAAAATTGACCCCAAAATAACGATTTCGGTGACAGACGGCGCGACATATTATTTCATGTTCCTACGTTAATTGTTATGCAATGCTACTTATATAGGGTCATTACTTCCTTGCGAATCTAATGACACAGAGATTTATATATTTTATTTGTAATGGTTATTGCGACGTGTTTACTTTTCTTTTTAGGAATTACTACTTCGTGGAATATTTTGAGATTATAATTGCACCGCGTCACTACGAGGACCCTCCGATCGATGTCATTATATATTAATTACTTTTTTGCATAATTATTTCATATCGCGCAACGTGTCTCGAAATCAGTATTTCGAAGGTTCGAAATGATCAATTACACGTCGAATTGATTTATAATAATACAGAATATTCCCGGTAAAACGGACATTTTATTACATATCTTATTAAATTCAACTAAAATTTATATCTTTCCGGTAAACTCGTTCGGCAATTAGTTCAACAGAATGTTTATTATGAATATCGAGACCATCGTTGTTACGAATGATTTCGTAGTTTCTTTAATAATTAGTTACATCCTGACGGCAGTTGCCGTAATTACTTTAATTTCGTAATCGCTGTTATTATATGCAATTATCGTCCCCTTCCCGACGGTCAACGTATACATCAAATGGTAATATAATACATGCGACGTTTCTCAATTATGCTGTTCCCCCAGCTAATGCTCCGCCCGTATTATGCATTTCAATCACATGCGAGACACGAAGTGCAAACATAATTAATCTAGTTAAAATTAAATAAACATCGTTTACGCAGAATTGTATGGATATTAAATTTCGTTCAGCAAGATTCTATTAAACTCTTTACGTCATGCATTGAGCTAACAATAAGTTTGTTAACACTAGAACTACCGGCAATTAACGTGCAACCGTTTCGATCAGATCAGTCGAAATGATTGGTTATTTACAAAACACGTTATGCGAGAAAAAAAAGCCTACATTCATATTTAAAAATTCCACTGAAAATTGAAGACCACGATGACTGGTTTGATAGTTCTAGTATTAATTCCACGACTTATATCGATCCCACTTCGCGTTACAGATTCACCTAATCGTGAAATAATTTAAAACGCCAACACTGACGTTCTTGCAGAACGATACTCAACATCGTCAACATAGATTTCACCTCGTTAAAAAATATCCTGATTTTTATAATCTTTAAGTTATTTCAATGGAAGGAAGCATCGAATAAATCTGAAGATCTGCGGAATAATATAAAATTCTTGGCATAGGAATTGCCAACCCGTATAATTTATTGCCACAAGTCTACGTCTTGTTCCAAGCAGAATAGCGTTGTTTAATTTCCAGTTTGATCGTTGCGAGAATCGCAGACTTACAGTGATACAGATGGAGAGATAGTAGCCATAGTTACAGTTAACAGTATCGTCGAAAGGGATCAAGGAGCATTACGTTATCCCGCATTATCGGGGAGATACTACTGTCCGATACGCGTATTAACCTAATTGTAAGAGGATACCGGTGTGATACGACGACGTCGTTAATACATTTCAGGAGGAACGATAGGCCCGCCAAAGTTGAATGAATATTGTAATTAAGTTTTTGATCGCGAAACCGGGTACGCGAATCAAATTTATCGTGGTAATTGGAAAACTTTTAATCTTCAATTTTTGCAAATGCGATTTATCGTGCCAACGAAATATTAAAAGAATAGTAGTTTGGCGAATTAAATTTACGAAGATTGTAGAAAATTTTCAATCGAGGATACTTGTGATTGCAATTCATAATTTCAAAAGGTATTATACCCAAGAAACTGTCAAGTGTATTAAAATATCACTACATTATATTCTTTAATGTTATTTTAGTTAATATAACGTAGTAAAATTTTAATTTCCTTTTTTCTTGCGCATTATATTTTTTGGAATGATGAATCGCAGTTGCAGGAATTACGATTTTCAAATTTTGTACATTTTTGTTCTTTCTATAATCTTTATTCTACATTGCTTATTGAATACAAATACATATATCAAATTCTAAGGAATATACAAATCCAAATATAAACTACAAACTATTTTACATCCAAGGATGAAAGAATATCTTTGTTTACCGCCACTCTTAATATTGGACGCGCGACAGGAAGCCCTTCATGGTTTATAATGCTCGCAATTATAGTCTGTTGTCGGCAGTTAATAATACTCGCGCGATAGCACTTGTTCCGCGGATAAGGCTGAGGGATATTATTTAAGAACAAACTCAGCTGCGCCCGAGTGTTCGGAGCACCGTCATTTACGTCAATGAGTCACTCTTATTGAGCTCAACTGTCATGAACTCGAAGAAAGCTGTCTTGAAACCGTATACGATAAACAAAGCTGACGCTTGTAAGATAATCCTTTCGCGCGAGAGGATGTTAAAAGCGTCAGCTTAAGAAATGGTAAAACATGTATCGAGCTTTGTTCAATTATTAATGTCCATTGCAATGGAAAAAGGATTGTTGCAAAGCCTATCGTTAATAAAAAAAAATAAAAAAAACTATTAAACTCGAATCGATATCTAAATTAATGAACACCCCTACGCGAGAAAAAGTAGCACGAACGATTTTCCCGCGGCGAGACAGATCAAGAAAATCTATCACGTATAAAATATTTGACGTAAACGAAACTGCGATCAAACGATGGCTTAATTACAGCTATTAATTTTGCGAGTAACTAAGGGCGTCGAGACGAGTTTGAAAAATAAGCGACAAATGGTGCCGCAACTGCGCGCCTAATTTACACTGCCAAATTAAGCCGCGTGACATAATAAAATAAAATTAATTACTCTACCCCTCACGGGTAGCAATCCCAAATTGCTAAATAATGTAACGGGGGAATTTCGTTGGCCGTAAATAGCATTTACAAAATCACGATTATATAATTATCGTTTCGATATCGAGAATAACGTTCGCCGTGTCGTAAACCAGAAACTAAACGACAGAGACGGAGTGGGAGAGAGGTGGCAGTGAACGGGCAGGCAGAGAGAGAGAGAGAGAGAGAAATAATTTCGCCACGGACGCAAAGAGCGTTATTTTACAAAGGGACAATGGCTACTTTCCTTTTTCGACGTAATCGTCGTTCCCGGTGCTTTAATAATTCTCCACCTAACACCGACGTAGTCCCGACAAACAATAGAGAGAATTTATTAGTCCGCGCGTAATGGTTTTGCAATTTCTACAAAATAGCGGCAAACGGCCGATACCATTTTGACATAATTACACGCATCGCCATTGTATCGGCAACAGTTTTCTATCATGAGTCTATGATACTGCACTAAACCCAGCCTCGATTCGCTTCATTGTCCGTCCCTCCCGCATTCCAGTTGATCCTCTCGCATTGTTCGGTTTCAAACGACGAGTCGTTATACCCTTTTTCTCCTCTTCACTCGCATCGCTTTGCGTACGTAAGTAGATTACACTTCGCTGTCAGACTCGTATAGAGCTTAACGTCTGACGAGCTTCCCGCTAAGCAAGTACTAATTATAATTAACGATCAACGGTGAAACGATTATGTTCGCTCGATTCGTACCACAGGGAAGCGAGTCGAATATACCTCTCTGAGCGACTAGGAAGGAGGGAGAGCGAAGAATCGCGAACCTTTTACCGTCTTACCGATTCCTGAGTGCCGCAAAAAGCACCGAAGATGAAACGTTCACCCATCGCTCCGTTTCGACGCTCCTTTCATCCCACGAGTATCCGTGACGCGATAAATCGTTAATAGTAATCGTACGCGTACTCGGGAATCCCTTATCACGCTGATCGGACGGCAACGGTCTGGAGTATGTGTGGGTAGCGGTCAACTGATCGCCTTAGGAGACGGTAAACGCGCAGCTGCAGCTGCACCCTCGCCACCGCAGCTGTATTCGCGAGCCAAGGGGGTGGCAGGACGGTAACGGTGGCCACGTGCTGTCACCGGCACAGGAGCAAAGGGCAGGTGGGGACAGACGTAGGATCGGCGGTGGGTAAACTCGTAAGCAATTATCCAAACGGTGGACCAGAAGAGGCAGAGAGAGCGAGAGGGGGAAACCAGAAACGTGCTGCCTCCTAGGCGCTTATAACGACATTCCTTATTCCCCTCGCGGGATCGTTTTCGAATTAATGCATAGCCCGTGGCTGGAATACCACGGGGTCGGGGGGGGGGGGGGTCCGGTCGAAGAGCAAGAAAGAGGGGAAGGACAAAGTGGTCGGGAAAGTCCGAGAGAAGATGGGCTGGACGGAGGTAGTGGTGGCTTTGTGGGGTGGGGGTAAGGAGGGAAGGAGGATCCGAGAGGGTTAGAGAAAAGCGCTTGACTTTGAGAACCAATTATCGAACCCATACACTCCCGTCTCTTTCCTTTCCTTTCCGTCCTACTCCCTGTCCTCTTTCATTAAATTCGAATTAAGATCCCCTTTCGCGATTTTATTCCACGTCGTCTACTACTTTTTCTCCTCCCTCCCCTCTCCCGGCTGGTACAACCGACGCTACGTCAGTTCTGCCCACTGGTTTTTCTTTCCCCCCTGTGTCTCTCTCTCTCCCTCTCTCTCCGTCTGATACACTCTTGACTTCTTCCGGGGAAAGAGCGGGGAACGAATGGAGTGTTCCCTAATATTCCTAGACGTCGCGCGTAAGGGGCATTACGTTAATCGTAAATATCGGCAATTGGCTGAGAACGTTTGGTTTACCCTATACTTCAGAAGTGTATCGCGCGAATCGGTTTCCACGCTATTTAATCGTTTCCCCGGTTGCCACTGAAACGACCTTTCCCGGTTGCACGTTACGACTCTGCTCGCCTTAATTTGCACTCGAATAGGGGGAGTTGGCGTGACGTTTTATAACACGGTCTTGGGGGTTCCACTTGAGTGGTTTTGGGGTTGTTTGAGTTTCATAATTCCTGGAAGCACTCTCGCGTCACGGTTACGGGAGGAGCAACGATGAAGAGTATCTCGAGGTACGGAATAGCGGACATGTAATAGTCGTGCCACGATTCTCCGATGTCGATTATTTGCTACAACTATTGTTTGCCAGGATACTTCGGGTTTTTGATTGGACCGATCGGGGAAGTTACGGCCCTTTATGTGGGAAAGTGACGCGTGGAAAGTTCGGGTAACGATCGCTAGAGAGTAGATGTCACAAGTCAAATAGGGGTAGTTTCTATTGTACTGTGACAGTTTGTATGTATTTTGAAGGGTTGTTTATCGGGAGGATGCAAGTGAAATGATGAATCCACGAAGATGTTACTGGGTTGGCTGTAAGTGCGAAGTAAAATTAATTTTGCCCTGGCCCGTATGTTTCTATTTACTTTCTTGGAAAAGTTCACAATGCTGAGTTGCGTTGCTGCGACGAGCAAGCGATGGTTTAAACACTATAGTTGCCGGCGTTGAAAATGTTCCAAATATTTATGGAATTTATAATTATATCAATAATGTAAATGTAAAAAAAAATTATTTTTCGTTACTCGATTGTAAAGAAATGAAATCTACTCTAGATCCAAGTATCCCTCCTTTCGTCCAATGTATACATTACTATCTTATAGGTTGACAAAAGTTGGTATTGGATATCTATACATGTATTTTAAAAATTCCATGACATACCAATGAATATTTCCACGTTTTTTCTAGTATTTAAATGATTATGGTCAATAAACCTTCGTGGTGTAAAAAAACCACAAAAGATCAACAGTTTCGCAGCATTTTTAACAACCGCGCATTTTTGTGTATAAGTTGCGAAACCGCGGCTTACACATTCTCCTTTGGAAAAACTCTCATGACACACGATTTACGCATCCAGCAATTTTTTCGAGCCGACGCAAACTTCCGTTGGCACGTAATCATGTAAAGGCCAGAAGAAAAAACCTTGATACGTTCATCGGTGTGTCATGTAATTTTTGAAATATACAGGGCGTCCCATAAATGGTGGCAATTAGTTAAAGACGCGATACTTGGGATAATTCCAAGAAGGTTTTTCGTTATCGAAAATATTCGAAGCGTTTCAATTAACGAGTTATTAATGAAAATAATAATAGGCGCTAACAGCATTGTGCTCTTCTCTAATTGGTCATTATTTTCTGTTAATATCCCGTTAAGTAAAGCGCAACCAGTATTTTCAATAAGGAAAAATTTACTTGTAATCATCCCAGTATCGCCCTTTTAACTACAAACAGTTATGAGGCCCCCTGTATGCGGATTCAATACCAACTTTGCATCAACCTGTACGACACAAATAAACGTTGGCCGAAAGCATACATCCGTCTGTCTTTTCATTCCTTTACATTCGTGTTACGAAAAAAAATATTCGGTTCAACATTTACCACCATCTAGTCCCCTTAATTTATTTTGGCCGTCAAGTCTCTGGAAACCGCAAATGAAATTACGCCGCTGCTTTTCTATTTTTTTAACGTACCGGAACGCAGAGTATAAATTCTAAACGTTCTTGATATCATTGTATTTCATATAAAACGGACATTCATTCCATCGCGATGCTAGAACGCAATGTTCGCATTCGTTATTTCCATGCCCATTAGAACGATTCACCATCTTTTTTACTTTTATTCTATTCCCGCTTACACGGGCTTCATGTACGATCGATAATTCGTTGGAATATGCTTACAATACAGCGAGAGCACTACGCGCTTCACGCATCCGAGAACAAGATGAATAGAGATTCTATTTTCCATAAAAAAGATCTCTGCCCTTGTACGGTTCTTTCAATTTTCTCGAAAAAATACGTTCCCTAGCATAAATATGCTTGTTAAGAGTTAGAGTTAGGGTTCCTTTTATTGTCCAGATTAAGAACCCTTAGGACCCTTAGTATTTCAATTCAATTAATTAATTTGATCAATTGAATTTTAACACTTGACCAGGGCCGGTGCTTGGGTGCTCGGCGCCCTTATACAAGAATTTATATGGCACTGCAGAATTATTGTTATTATAACTTTTATAGTAACGATAATACTCATAAAAAAAGTGAATTGTAAGACAAATAGAAAACGACCGACGTAGTACTACACTGATGAAGTATACGCGTCCGGTAAATTTCTTCGGTTCGAATATACAATACAATAGTAAAAGTAAAATTCTAAGTGCACGCGAGGCATGGAATTCTGTTCCTACAATTGTTTAACAACGATAAAGCGAGAGTAACAAGTATAATACGAAATAAACAAGATGAAGTAAATACGTAAATAAATGACCATCGTTTATATATGCTCTTTGGCCAAAGGGTTCAATTCAGTACATATTAACGCGGTAATAGGATCGAACGTATGCACACGAACGACGTACGTTTTTTCTTATTTGTATCGGAATTCTGAGTCACGAAGCTCGCCACGAGCATTATGATTTTCTGCGCCGCGAAACATTAAAAAAACGAGACACGTATCTAGTCATCGGATTTTCGACGTCCGCTTGAAGTGACAGCGACTGGATCGGTAAATCAATTTCCCTAACACTCACAGCTGCCACGTTGACAAAACGCATAAAAGGAATACAGAGTTTGATTTCCATTGAACGTGAAAATACCCGAATCGTATAAAACGGAAACTAAGTATACAGGTGCGGAGATTTCGGTGGCTGGGTGCAATTTTGACTTTGAAAAGACCATTATATCGTTACACCCAGTGAAATTTGTCCGGATGCGATATTACGTATTTGAAAAACGATTTTCTACCAACAATTCTTGTCAACAATTTTTATTTAACGACAATATTTTAATGTAAACAAATAATATAAAACTTAATAATACTTCATATAAAACTAGCAGATCTATTCGTTAACGCGAAGGACGTTACGATCTATTCGTTCTAATTTGTCTGTTTTCACGTTTCAGGTAACTTCAGGTAAACGGCATTAACGATACAGGAAAATTGAAACTATCCCCTCAAATATGTCAAAATAATATTTTTCATTCCCACCATTCTTTCTCTCGTCGATGGAATTGTAGAATTTGCTGTACCTAAGGATCTGTCATGTACACGCAAATAAATCTCAAGCAAAAGTATTAATACGTATTACAAAGAATCCCAAGTTGGACGTGGATAATCCACGATACCAACCTAATTAATCTTCTCCAATTTTCGCTGAAAGTAGAATTAAATCAGTTGCGCGGAATAATTTTAGTTACTCATTTCCTTCGCCGCTCCGAACTTTACAACTCGGCAAAGTTCGGAGAGTCGAACGAAGTTATACTGTAACCCCTATATTTTTTTAATTACGCGGATTAGTCACTTCCAATTTGGAACGTGTTATGTCTTATTACTTCACGACACTACTCATCGTATCTAGTCTAAAATCTTCCCTTCTCTTAGCAAACTATTTCAGATACAAATTTACGAGCTTCTTGCTCAGATTCCCGCGTACAATGGTATTTCTCCCGATGAAGAACTTTAGATACAAATTCATGAGCCACTCGGTCAATGGAATTTACATTCGCATTACACTGCTCTCTCGTACATAACGTTATATGTATATCCAGACATATATAACGTGTGTAGCGTGTATTAACTTACGTTAAGGGTGCGTTCTATTACTCCGTTGCGGAAGTACTATTATCATTTATAGTGACACAGTCATGCCTCCTCGGGGAGTGTAATGTAACGTTCGAAGTATATTAACAGGGGCATGGTATATGGCGCAAAGTATATCGGGAGATCGATAATTTATGCTGATAGATATTGAATATTTATACCGCGTTATATTATTACGCTCTAATGCTGGGGAATAACTTAGCCGTCGGGGCATATTATATGCAGATTCGTTGCAATTTTTAAGAGCGACGAGGGTAAACCCAGTTTCGATATTTATTACCAATTTACCGGTGATCTACCTTCGATACTCGAGGGTTATGGAAGATAAGGGAAACATGCTGTACAGGGTGTTCAATTGAAAACTTCGAGTCGCAATATCTCGAGACTAAAGTATTTCCGGGTGAAAAGTGGTATACAAAGTTTGACGATTTCAAGAGGCAAATACAATTATTCTATTTATTTTTTATTTGTTCAGCGCCTTTGTGGTTAAACGGACAATTTTTTTTCCGATGGAAATTGATATTTTTCTTCACAAATGCTTATCGCAAGGGAAGGGAGAAGAATCTTTTATGTGGGTTGTTTTTTGATGGACATAAAGCGGTAGATTTCTATTTGATAAGACATAACAACGTAAGAACCTGTCAATACGACAAAAAACAATCGGTACGGACAAATATTGAACTTTCGACCAATACACTTATCCAGTATTTGTTTACGAAAGATGAGGAAGCCAAGGTAACGGTAATCGAAGCGCGCTCGCGTCTCGATTACTTTTCAATTCCTACGCTTTTCCATTTATATTACACCGTAAACATTTTATGATAGAATGCTCCGCTACAAAATTCCTGGAAGCTTAACAACTTCTTTCCCTCGACTCGCGACTCGAGGAAGAAAAATTTTCGCTTTATTCTCGGCTGTTTCTATATTCTTCTTCAATGCGATTTCCGTGTCCCCCCTCCCCCCCCCCAACTACCACCCCCCCTCGCGTACCTCCCGACGGAATCTATGACAGTTGAGTTTTAAAGACGCGATATATAATATAATACGACGTCATAGATTTCCCACTTGTGCGCGGTTGAGAAAGTAGCGTTTTCCTTTTCGAACTTTGGAAACGGCATCTTGCCGTTTAAAAGTTGCTTCAAATGTAATCAGGAACTCTCGTCAACGAGGAATTGAAATGCTGTTTTCATTAAATAACTTGGAGGAGAATCGAAAAGACATTCTTCGAAAACGAAACCCCGCATTTTCCTATGCAATTTCAATAATTCAATCGAGATTTCAACAATAAAGCGTAAAGTACGCCTTTTTAAAATATTTTTACTTCACGTTGGATATTATTTTCACTGCGTGCATTCGAATGAATGCTATGAACGAATTTAAACATTGCGAGCGTGGGTGTATTACCGAGCGTCACTGCATACCTTTGCAGAAATTAGTTTCCAATTTTATTTACTGGACACTCCCATAACCGATGTCCATTTTAAAAATATTTATAAAAAATTGCAAATATTCTGTAATTAGAATTTAAAACTGCTATTAAAGAAACGCACAACCCTTCTTTTAAAAATACTATTAAAATTCTCGTTCAAAAAACTTTCTTCCAATATTCAAAATTTCAGAAAAAATTACTGCTATAATAAATATATTTGGTCCTCAATAAAAACATCAAAATAACACGTAATGATTATTCATAAAAGGTGAACCGGTATCACAAATAATTAAATCAATATACCGAAAAGTTCTATGTCAATTTTAAATTCTCCGCTCAGGGTATTCCTACGCGTTGTCGAATTGTAGACGTTCAAAAAGGACTGACAGCACGCGCCAGGTTCCTAATTACTATTCATCATTCATTTCGTCATCCATTTTAACGCTGACATGTTCATTAGCGCTGATTAGAAATCGTTTGTTTCCGCGCGGCATCTTAAACGACTGGAGGCTGCCAGTAAAGTAGCAATTGTAGACGGAGGGTAAACTACACAATGTCGGGACTAATTCCAACCAATTGCGGCCGCATATGTGCTTCGCGCAAAGTCTGTGTTTACTGGTGTGTGAAACCACGTAAAACGATCTAAAGTCTAAAGGGAAATGTGCGGTTGTACGTCCACTTTGAGCTCTAAAAACACTATACCAAAGCCGCACATATTTATGCCATTTTCAGCATTAATAGTAAATGTACGAAAATATTCTCCCATCCCAAGTTCCAAAATTCCCTAAAATTCTTACCTTAAAAAAAAATTACAATCTTGGCGAATGATTCCCACCCGCGAATCATCCGATAATATTGTCAAGCTTTGGGCATAAGAATTAATAATATTTACAAGGAATTTTGAATATATTAAATGTACGAAAATTTATAAAGTTAATGCCGATCGTAGTGATTATGTGACAAAATTCACGACGCAATCGAGCAGCCCCATTTTTGTTAAGTTTTAAGAATAATTTTTGCAATTGTTCGTATAATGTTGGTTTAACATGATTCCGGTGATAATTAAAAATCGATATTTCGTTAAAAAACCACAAGTAATATAATTTTGGAGCACCATAACGCAGCAAAACGTATTTTAAACCTCAAAGTTCTTACAATTACAAAAAACATCATTATGCGTCACAAAATCATTATACGCCGTACGAATTAAAGGCGGAAGTTTCAAAAAGACATCTTGAAAAGTTCAGTTAATTAACGCTCAACGTCGAAAGCGCTAACGCCGCTTTTATCCGCGTTCAATCATTTGTAAACAAAAAGAAATGCTGGCTTGCTCGCTCGCTCGCTTTTAAAACTGAATTCAAACTGCGCCAGCATGAAACGTTTCCAGCGACCGAAGGCGCGTCTTTGCGATCGTTTAAAAACGGAATGCGCGTTCGTCTTTGAACTCGTGTGTGCGCGCGTGTTCTGCTTAAATTCGAGTTAATGAAACGACGTCTTCAGCGCTGCCGAGGAGAAACTTACGACGACTGGCCACTTGACATCCCGACCCGCCCACATCTCGTAAACTGATCTATGCAGGCCTTCCCACAAGCGGTCAAGAAATTTCGAGCAATTCGTACTAATCTTCTCTCCTCGTAGGTACGAGAGACAGTCAATCTTCTCTCGGATCAGTGCCCGGCGAAATGGTATTTGAAATGAGCAATTCAACATATTTCGTGACTCTGTTAGTGCAGCGCTAAAGTAATATTCTAAATTAAATCAGTTTGAAACGTCAATTGACGCTTGCGATGTTAATGCAAAAAAGAGTTAATAATTTATTAATACGAGGAACGTAAATACGACCAGGAAACGCGTCAATAGTCTAGTATTGAAATTGTAATTGAAAATATAATTGGCAGATAATCGCATTAAATATTTCTTGGTTTAAAGTAAATAATACAGTAATTTTGTTGGTAGTTCATGATCAAACGATAATTAACCTGATATTTGTTGAACGTTTCGATTAATAAATTCAATATTACTTTAATGATTAAGCAATTTACGATAGAATAACTATGATACGTTTTAAGTGGTTAGATTTGGAAAGTGGTATTTTAATCAACACTCGACAGTATACTACCAAAAGTGGTCCTTCTGGACAATCATAATTTGTTACCCGAGTGATCAACAAAGCTTAGTTTGTTACCCGAATTATTTTAATTATTCTCCGATAGAACGGCGATTAAATAAGAATTCCAAATATTTTCAAACGATCACGCGATGGATGCTAATTTCTGAACATCGAGCGTTCTATGCATTTTCATTTTAACGAAATATCTGAATGGGGATACTTGAAATGTATATTTCTTAGGTACATCTATTATTTATAAATATTTCAATAATCCAACCTTCGTAAATATTCAACTGAACCCGGCTCAAGAAATTTCCCGAACACTCCTGTCACTTTTTCCGCCGCATAGCGACGTTACTACCAAGCGACATGCTTTTATATGGTTTTTTTTTTCTGCGAGAATTCCGGGATTCTTTGCTCTCCCGTTAATTCCCTGTTTTTACATTGTCTCGCGCGTAACAGTATTTCCTTCAATTTTTTACTGCGACGCGTAACTACGACATTCCGATTCGCGTTCCACGAACGTTAGCGAGTGTCTCGATTGACTAAAACATAAAACTCCGCATTCCGTCATTCACAAGTATTAATTTAACAAAATGAGCGCGACACCACGGTATTCCGATTTACGACAGTTCCCCGGCATTTCGATCTACCAAACCTCTCGTTCCATCCTTCGAAAACATTAATCTACCAGAACGCGTGCAATCGTCAAATATAATTTAAACGTCAACGATCGTCCGTTCGATTATCGATCTTCGAACGTCACACGGGACAAACCGTGAGTGGAAAAAGCGAAGACTGCGACACTGATATTTTTAGTTAAATCGAGCGAAATTGAGCAAGAAGAATCGGAAATTGACCATTTCGCAGAATCGGGGCATAAAAGTCTCTTGATTCCAGGGCAGTTCTATAAATCGTCATATACGATCACTCGATTTAACTAGAAATTTATCTGGCGATCCTGCAACTCCATTATGCCCCCGTACCACGGCGGGCGTGCAAGACTGCAATTGCGAACGGCGAAAAAAAAGAAAGGGGAAAGAAATAAAAAAAAAAAACGAGCAACGAGCGTCCCGAATCGGGCAGTAGAAGTCCGTCGCGCGAAAAGCAAATCGACGGGCGGACGGCAAACGAGCAAATAAACGCGCCGGCCGTTTCCAATAAAGCCTATCCCCTCCCTGCCAAATTTATTGCTTGCTTAATTAGCAGACAAATAACACGATTAACGGCGACCGCCCGGCATGCGATAGTTTGTCGTATTTACCGCGTCCCATGCTTTGCTCCCGAAAAGCTTGCGCTCGTTACGTTGCACTGGGAACTGTTGCGCGCGACAGGAAGAACTACTCGCGTCGGGGGACAGAGAGAGAGAGAGAGAGAGAGGGAGAGAGAGAGAAAACACAGATATCCAGGGATAATTGGGAAACGGATTTTATGGAAAAAAAATGAACCGCTTTCCCGGAGACGCGGGTAGCGACGTTTAAGTAGTTCGAGATAGACAAGGCCCAGAGTTATGCCCGGGTCTGGTAATTTGGTAATGGTGTTTTCAATTATCTTTGCATTTTACTATTATTTATTTTTGTTATACGTTCCACGAGTTTCCGGACGTCGATTTGAGGTTTTCGATGCGTAAAATAAATGTTGATTTTCCGAAGTAATTGGTAGACCTCACTTCGGATATAATTTGTAATTTGACATTCTATTCAATCGAATTGATTGCGTTACTTTTGAAAACAATTCAACGACCTAAACCCAGCATTTTTTAATACAGAGTTGTAATTATCTGAAAAATAATGCAATTAAATCCAACGGATACAATTTTTTATTTAAAATCTAGAAAATCAAGGATTGGGTATAGAATGCGACGAGTAGGTTCGTCAGGATCAAAGAAATCTCGCGTCAATGGGTAAATTCTCGCAATTTTCGAGTCCCAGCCAAAATACACATGGAAAAGTTTGTCGGAAAACACTTAACATTAACGTCGGTAAACGATTCGAGTGTACCCCCGTATCAATTTAATTCGCTGCAATTTCCGCAAAGATGGTACGCGAGGAAAGGAAAACTATGTTACGCGAATACCTTTATCCACTGTATTCCGGGCGTACAATAAGAGGTAACAGAAATTAATGGCAGCCATCAAGGACGATGAAAGAACGGAAAGAGGGCAGAAATGCGACGCAATCTATCACGAGACACGTGAATCGATTTCACGTCTGATCGGCGACGCGGTGAATAAGAAAATCCCGAATTCCGCATTCCGGTGACGCGGAAGCGAATCAATTCGGAAACTTCAAAGGAATCCCGAAGATCTTCCGGGATTTCCGGGACCACGCGTGGGAGGGGGCGGGGTTAGGGCGTGGGTGGGTGGGGTGTTCTTAATCAGAGAATGAACCTCGCGGCACTCCATAGATGGTCGAGCGAAACGCGTACCAAACGGGGCTCTCGCTTTCAAAGGTGCGCCATTGTCTGCTGCTGGGCCAGACCCGTCACGTGGCATATTAATTAATCCGCTAATTATTAAACTAATTGCCGGCTTAATTGGCTCGTGAGAAGCTTGGTCCTTTCACCACCCTCCTCCGTGGAGAGGAAGGCAGAGGAGGGAAAGACAGGGAGGGAGGGAGAGAGAGAGAGAAGCCGGACAGACGAAAGGATGGGGAAAGGGAGAGGGAGGGAGGGATTGAGAGGAACAAAAAGAGACAAAGAGAGAAACTGAATTGTGGAATCGCAAGCGAGCACTCGATTGTGGTTGGCGCACTGCCGCGGAAACGTGTAAAGGGATGTCGAGGGTATTACGCGACGATTTCTGTTTTGTTACTATTAACATCTCGTGCGGACACTGTTTCCTTTTTTTTTTTTTGTTAAGCGTGATATTATCCAGTGCCTGGGGGAGAGGGGGGGGGGTTTAAACGCCGCTATAAAATACTTGATTCGGAATTCTGCGTTTGACTCTTTGATCGCTCGCCGTAAAGCGGGAGTATTCGTACGGATTAAATCGTGAATGCAGAAACGATATTTAATCGGCATCAGTTACATTCCCTGCAAATTAGTTAACTAGCGCGGAATTGTTGCTATCCCTTTAAACAATTCACCATCCTCGTCCACGAGTCGGTTTTTCGTTCTTTTTTTAATACTGGCCGTTGGTTTTTAAAATGAAAAATAAAGTTGATTTTTCACAAAACAAATTTATCTTTCATTTTCATAGTGCCAGTAGTTTAAAGATTTACTATTGTTTTCGAATGATTCTAGATCGGACTGTAGCCACATTCGTAATGACTAAGAATCTTTGCGTTTTCGGATGTCTTTATAAAGAATTATAAAGAGTAATCGCTACAATATTAAAGATTTTGATTTGGAATTTTCCGTAATGTTAAGGAACGCGAATAAATAAACTCGCAAAATTTAACATTAGCCGATGGAATAGTTAAATACAGAAATTCTGAAAATAAAGGAAATTTCGAACATCGCGCAAAACCGACCTCCGAATACCAAATTGACGACGGCGAGCGAAATTCAACTTGCGATACAATTTTGATAGGAAAAAGTATTTTAGCACGTTCCAGGCGGTATTGCATTGTTAGCAAAAAAAGAAAAAGAAATAAAGAACGAGCTCGCGTCGCGACGCATGGATTCGTATTACATCGGCGACGAATTCCCGATTCACCTTGCATAATGCAATAAAAACTAAACAAACCCCCGCTCGTAGGGAGCGTACGAACGAAATGGAAACAAAGGAATCGGCTACGAGTATTTTCTGTCTGCGCGCGGAAGACAAAAACGAAAAGAGAATGGAGGATGGAGCGGGCGGGAGGAAGGAAGAGAAAGAGAAACGGAGAGTACGAGCGAAAGGTATGATACTCGAAACCCAACCCCAAACATACCCACCCCTGCCCACCGATGACGTTCATTCTACCAATGGTGTAACCGAGCGGAGAGCCAAAGGGGGTCTGCTCCATTGTAGCGCAGTTAACTAGTGCTTACTACAACACAAAGCTTTGAAAAGACAACGAATTATTTAAAAAGGCTCGTTATTGTTCCACAAAGCCGCCGGTCAAACCGACGTAGAACCGACTGGGAATCAGTGCGCGGCCTTCGCGTTAAACTTCGTTCTCTAGGGTCGCGGTATGCCTCCAGGTGATAGTCAATGTTTATAGTAAAAACGCCTCGCATTGAACTGGTTATTACTATTTCGTGAATTCGATACCTGAATTATTGATATCGCATACCGAGTCGATATAATGTGTTTGAACTAGTAATGTGTCGTTGAACGTATCCTGTTATCCGTGTATAGCGAACGTCAATTAGAAATGATGGATAAATATTGACTTGTAGTGCGGAGTTGTCTCAATGTTCTATACTAATGTCGGTCAGAAACTTGGCTCGATATAATACATTAATTTCGGCAGAATATTGCACGGCAATGTTCGCCGTCATTGGTGATTCTTATTGTACGAAGATTGGTGTACAATATTCGACCAATAAAACAAAAATATTTTGTTACGTGGAATGGGGTGGGCTATAATATGGTGTATTGTATATAATATTTTGTTTAAGACTAATTCCGATGAAATCTGTCGCAAACTTTGTCGCGAGTTGAAAAACGAACACACGCAAACTATTTTACACTGAAAGTTTTCGTTATTATCTATTCCATCACTCTGATATTAACCTTAAAAGCGTAAACACGGATTTTCCACAAGAAAATATTGTCGAATTAAGATGTTATTGGTAAGATACAGTTTCGGATCAACGCAAAAGGAACAATACGAGGTTACGGAAATTTGATTTTCGAATAATGTCCGGCGTAACAACGTTGGTCCAAGTATAGTTAAATTGTTCCGTTAGTATGGAAACGAGCCGGGAAAAGGAATTCAGGTTCCGAGCAACGATCGTCAATACATTATTCCGACTTTCCGCGGTTCAATTGTTTCGTTAGCATGAAAACGGGCGGACAATGGTATCGAGATACGCGTTCGATGCATTTCTTATTTCGAAGAATTTGTTTTACTGCTCGGCGTTATCTCGCCGCACTGGGTTGTACCTGCGGAATCGTTTGTAGGTTGCGCGGAAACATTGCCGCGTCCCTCGGATAACGTTACAATTCCAAAGCCAGATAAATTGTCCATCGATTTCGTCTCCCGCTATTTATCCGTGCACTTTAAATACTGCTGATTTTACTCGAGTTTTTCGTCGAACGGCTTTCCTTTGTACCCCGCGTGCCCGTTTACTCTTTTTATTCGAACGCATACTCGATTTGCTCGTTGATGCTCATTAATCCGGGATTATCCGTTGCGTTGTTTGCTTTTGCGAAAATAAAATGTATCGGGAACATGTTTTATTAACGTTCGAGGGTCTCCAGGAACTTAATGGGAATATTATACACGGTGATTTTAAAAGATTTTACGCGCCCGTTATGCATCTCGAATTTCAGGTAAAATCCTAATAAACGTGGACCGGTAAAATTCGTGTTTACGAGACGAATGAATTTTGTTTTAGTACGGAAGTAGATTACCGTAATTGCGCGAGTGGTTACAGCGGGTGTTTAAAATGGCCCCCAATGCCCAGGAAGACGGTCAACGGCGATAATATCGACCGTTACTTGGAAAAACGAAATCCCCGAATTCATATTTATTGGGCATTTTGTCTGAAATTCGAGGTGTAACGTACGCCTGTTAATTTTGCGACGCATGTTTTGAATCACCGTGTATAACGTAAATATACGTCGCTGGTTTGTTACAACGACGATATTACTAAAAAAATATCATCCATTTTTCCGGGATTGGGCGAGCAGGATTTATTTCTATAATAGTTGAGGAATCATATGCGTCGCATAACAAACTAATGATACTTTTATTCCACTGCGATCGGTTATCGTACCAAATTGATGCTAACAAAAATATGACGTTTCAACAATTTAATGGCACAAAATATGTGAACTCAATATTATATTTATAGTTTCGTCTTTATATCAAATAACCGATACCAACCGTTATTATTGCGCACACATTTGGATTAACACTTTCCGAAATATAATTCTGATAATTCAAATATAATCCGCACGGTAAACCGAATTATACGTGTATGCACGTTTTAAAAGGGCGAGCCAATCTTCGAAAAAATTCCCGTGTTTCCCTGCCATTTTCCCTTCCGCCAATAATACATTCTGCTGTGCTTTCGCCAACGATAATTACACAACTGCTGGTTGATCGAATACTTTTAATTATCACGGTATTTACAACGATTGCTCCACGGACGGACGATAAACAAATTAATGTGCACACGCTCAATACTGGATTGGAGAGCTGCCGTGGGATTTTAAGCTCGCCTCCATTTTTCAACAGTTATGACGATTTCTCTCTCTCTCTCTCCCTCTCTCTCTGTGTAAATTACGTGTATTTAGCGTTCCAATGCCTCGCAATATTCGCTTTTGGCGGAAAATTTTTTCATCGTCCGTTGACACTGGTCCAGCGTGTGCAAATTGCGACGTAGATGTTGAATCGTGCCGTATGCTAATTCGAAAGCCACAATTTGCACGGGATGGAAAAGAAAAAACATTTATAAATCGAGGCTTTGCCCGTGACGTAAAACCGAGTTATATTAGTTATTGGACCGCGGATGTTTATACAAAACGTATCCTTTTTATGCTGCTAATTGAACGGATATTTCGAAATGAGTACGCTAAAACAGTTCAAACATTTTCGATCAGGAAATATCTGCTTGGGTTTATTCCAAGTATTCCCACCTTGAACTTGCATAGGTACTAGTAGTATTTATGGTACGTCCTGTATATAATAGTGCCCCCAGCAAGAAAACTAATGAGACATGAGCGTTTGGATAATAAAAAAATCGCTTTTCTGATTATAAACTTGATTTGTATAACCAGCGATAAATTGTTTTGTCGGAAGTTTATTAGTTTCATAAAAAATTGTTATGATCGAAATTAGTTCTTATCGTTAAAGACAGAATTGTATGCGCGTGTTATTCCAAACAGTAGAGAGCATACGTCAGATAAAAAATCTCCCCAAGCATGTCCCTAATTCACTGCTGAGTACAAACTATTCCACCTCGCGTCAATGCTGAGCAACGCGTATCTATCTGTCGGTCTTACTTAGAAAAAGATGCGTTAGAAAAAGATGCAAAAGTAATTTCGAATTGAAGCTTTTATCGGTTGCGCGAAACCAAGCCACGTCGATTACATTAATCCCAACGACGTGTTTCGCACGTTTTCTTAAAATTCTCAAGACATTGGGTAGCCTCGAAAATTCTGTAACAGCTCCATTGAACTTTTGTCTCTTCAGGAACAGCCCTGCAACTCGTGAGGTTGGAAGTACCGACCCTAGCGGATCCCAGGTGGGACAGAGTAGCTTTGAAGTGCGAGTACGATCTTGGGGGCGAGGATTTGTACTCGGTGAAATGGTACAAAGACGGGGCGGAGTTCTTCAGGTTCATGCCCAGCTCTAAGCCACCTGGACGCGATTACGCCGTCGACGGTGTCTACGTCGACGTCGATAAGAGCGATAGCAAGCAAGTGACGCTCCTGGGTCAGCCGAATAATCGCAGAGGTCAGTGAACATTCCTATTCCCTCGGAGATAAAGTCTCGGCCGAATCTTCCTTGCAAACCCATCGAACCACGCCGTGGAATTCTGATTTTGATCTCGTTACGTCCCGGAAATCATGAATGTTTCTCGAGGTGACACTTTTTGCATCGCTTTCGTTTAATTAAGAGTCTCTTAACGAAGTTCCCTCCGGGGAACCGCGTGCAACCTGTATCCTATGGTACTCCGTCATTCGTTAAATGTTTCATTCAGCGATAAATAAAATACTCGTCTGCGTTGAGTAAATAAGCTTAAATTAAATCCATAGAAGGGGCTCCTTAACTGATAGTTAATTAAAAATAATCGTGCATACATCGTGCAGTAGCACGCGCAATTTTACGCATCAAAACACCACTACTTGTCATCCTTGTATTTTACAACCGAATCATAAAGTATTACAAATCGTGATATACATATTAACCCCGATATCACACAGAGTAAGGCCACACGTGCGCAGAATTCGACGTCCGTTCGTACGCCCGTGATTTTGTACACAATGTATATCTGTATATGCAGTATACACAGATATACATTGCTTGTAAATAAAATCACGCGCGTACGAACGGACGTCGAATTTTGCGTCCGTGTGGCCCCAGCCTAAACGAACGTAACGATACGGCGTAACGGTTCGGCCCGGCGCGTAATATTTTCGCGTTACACTGTCTCGTTGACACGTCGCGTCGACTTGACGTGTACGTCAAGCGTATTCCAAAGTGTCAACGATAAACTATCATTAAAAAAAAAGTAAAAAAGAAAATGGAGCGAAGTATATCATCGAAGTCGTATCGTATCCTTTGAGAAACGAAAACTATATTCGTATCATGATTTATGCTTCTTTCGATCGTCGGAAATTTATTCCTCCCGCGTTGCTATATTCGCAACTTTAACGTTTCCCGCGCTACTTTAAATATCAATCGTGGCAGACAGTTTCGTAGATAAAGTAAAATGGAGGAAAGATATTACATCTAGTGGGTGCGGCAGGTAAGGTGAACCTCGCGGGATCGTATGGCTGCGAGGTGTCCTTGGAGGGTCCAAGCTTCCTGACAACCTACGGCGAGGCGAACATGAGCGTCGCCATCCCTCCGAAAGTGCCGCCCACCCTCCGTGGGCTTCGACCTTCTTACGAGACCGGCGAGACCCTCCAAACGGAGTGCACGTCGGCACCGAGCTACCCTCCGGCGGTTCTTGTTTTTATTCTCAACGGGAAAGAGGTAAGGAGAAGATTTTTATGAGAATGTATAACCATTAGGCAAGTTCAGAAACATTTCGCGCCCCTGCTACGTCGCATAAAACTTTTATTCGAATCCACCGTTGGCTTTTTCCCTATTCCACCTAACGTCATTATAAACGATCCTCCTCCCGCGGATCGTTTGCCACTTCTTGCAATTTAACGCCGCCGCTGCGAGCATAAACATTTATTATCTATGAAACGCTGAACATCGCCAGGAGGCACTCTCTTCCGATCGTATATAATATCTTCATCTGGGATATGTGTCCCCGTTCGCCCCCAACGTACGGTAAAAGTGTATTTCGTTCCTTGATCGATGAGCCGGTTCAACGTTCGTGTTTGTTTTTCGAGTAAAATGAGAGATCGTAGCTTTCCGTCGTCCGGGATCTCGCGATGGTCCTCCCACTTTTGCCTGTGGCGGTGATGATAAGGAACGAGATAAAAGAATCTGTTTCGCGTCAGTCGGGTAGACGAATTGGTACTTATTAGAAATTCCGCGTAACAAAAGGATATTAAAGACTAAAGAATTTGTACAGTGGAATCTCGATTGTTCTATGGAGAAAGTAGTTATCGGAAAAACCTGGGTGAAAGAGAAGGATAAGTACTTCATTCGCGGTAATTAATTATTATTTTATATCTGCCTGTATTCAACTCGAACATCGATCACGTCGAGCAGTAGATACGGACAGTGTCGGTCGGACGATGGGAAGGAAACAATGCTCCTGTGCAGATATCGGTTACGCTTTACAAATTCGACTTTCCTCGTTGTTTTTCTTTCGCGAACAAAGTCTCCTTGAAACTATTGGAAAAACAATCAGCGCACGCGGAAGGCCGTCTTAAATTACCGCTAATTATGTATCGCGCGATAAATGATTGATTCTTCTGTCAAACTCTAGTCGTTCCGTTACTCTGTACGCCAAATGCGTGATTTTGTTCTCTTCTGCCAAGGCCAATCGATTTCTAAAAGTGATTCGCAAAAAAGCTGTTTAGAGACATTTTAATAGGTCAGATATATTAACAAATTGTATTAACTTATTCAGGAAAGGTTTTAGTATTTTTAAAGATCATGGAAAGTAATATAGCTCCCGGGGTCTCTTACTCCAAAAACGTGCATTGGGACACATTCAATTCATTGAAACTTATGGCTATTGTTATATGCTATATTTATTATATAATATAACTATTAAAATATATTGCCGCACAATTTATAGGTGCACACTTTTCAAAGAGGTCGCCACAATTAACTGGTTAAAATCGGAAAAATAAATGTACATGGTCTAGTTACTCTCCGAATCCGTCTCGAATCCCACAGCATTACCTAAATCCTGGATCACTCGAGATAATCGAGATTCCATCGTATGATTTCGATTGCCGTGACGATCAGCGTCGATTTTATTTCGACAGGTGACCAGAGCATTAACCAAAGAGTTACCAAACGATGGACCCATAGAGGGGAATATAGTGTCGTCGACAGGCCTGAGCCTGTCGTTACCTTTGGAACGTCATCATTTCCCAGGAGGAATTTTAAGTCTGACCTGTCAGGCCACGTTACCTGGAATTTCAAGTGCGAGGCCATTGAAGACGTTAGAAACTGTAACGCTTGCTGCCAGTAATCAACGCCTTGCTCAGGAACCGCCCAGATCGGGTGGCAGCTTTAACGTCCCCTTGTTTCCCACTTTCGTTTGCTGTACGTTTGCCATTGTTCGATCGATATGTCGCGATATGTTTCAATTCTTGCACGTTTAATTGTTCGGTAGTATAAGAAGTCGATCGTGGTGTCGGCTGGGACGAAGCTGCGAGTCAAAGAGACGTAAATACAAATACCGTCGTTTGAAAAAGAAATTTTCTTTATCATGGAAATTTTCCAAAAAATGGAATTAGCATGTGTTATCTAGATACTGGGGTTGTAATAATGATAGAAATTCGGATAACGGCGTTCGAAACGAAAATTCATGTAATTTCACTAATAAATCTTATCACTCAGTTTTGTATTAATATTTATATTATTTTTTTTATTGATGTTTGGTACACGTTGCGAAACGATATCTGATTTTTATCTAATAAATCTGAATATCAAATAAAAAAAGAAAAATTTACGCGTGTTCGACGATATAAAATTTATCCAAATTCATTTCGCTTTTTAAGATTCCTGGAATAATTTTTAGCATCGCGGAGTTTACTGAATTCTTAATTCTCGTTCCCTTCCGTTTGCAAAATGTACAAAATCTCGGAAGAAATATACGAAAAAAGCTACAATTTCAAATTTTGTTATTTGAAAGAATAATTTTCTCTATGCTTAACTTTTAGTTTAAAAGTTATTTTGATACCAGTCCCGGGCGTAAACTTTGTTTATTGCTATTTGATTTCCACTTTTATTAAACCGAAATAAGATCTCGTTTCGCAACATGTATCAATAATCGGTAAAACAATAATATCAATAGAAAGCTGAGTAATAATATTTATTATCGAAATATCGACTAAATTTTCATTTGAAACGATACCCCGAAATTCTATCTTTTTTTTGCAGTTCACCATTGTGATGATGCATTCGAAATTTGAACAAATCATTTTGCAAACTTCACGAGAGATTAAAATTTTCTAATCACGTCTCTCGTCTAGAAACAACGGTAAAGAAACGATCTTTCCAAAAATCGACTGACCGCGACCTCCTGCCGATATCCACGATTACCAATTAATAACCCAGATATTCTGATTAATTCCACGAAACGTAAACGTATAAAACTTGGCACGGAACAACCAATCGAGTTTCGACGTGTCCAATCGAGTATGCGTCATGTCTGATTTCGTGAAACGTGCGAAAGAAATTTACGAACGAGTTCCGAAGGTCATCGGCGATATCTTTACGCGCTGCGCAAATCCTACAGAATTTTCATTTTCCACCGCGCGTGCTTGCATTTTTTTTTTTTTGGTATCACTCGTACCAATTTTATTGCTACGATTGGATTCAATTCGCGGATCATTTTTTACTTCTGCATATTTACCGTTGCTCGTAGCGCGCATCGATTTCACGAGAGAGCTTCGGAAAAATTAATATCTTCGTAAACACTCGCACGCGCCCGCATGCGTGTACGAATAACGCGAGAGAACAAAAGAAACTCACGATAGCAATATAATTATTAAACGCGCGGTCGTTAATCGGGAATACGACCTTGTACATAGTGTATGATTACGAATTAGAATTATGAATTATCATGTGTAATTAAGGAGAAACGATAACACGGTGAAAGTAATTTACGATGTGCGTATAGTAAAGAGAGAAATCATTATAAAGGGGAAGTCACAATCATAACCATATGGTTAGAGTTTTATGGATATGTTTACGATATATACGCGTAACGCGCCGAGATTAAAAATATGTTTTGAGATTTAATACATAATAATGAGTCGGGGATATAAATTTCTTGGCCAGACGTTACGACATTGTCAGAATTGTACTTTTCTCTCGGCAATCTTTCCTGGCGTACGAGAATTTATATATATATATATATATTATATATACACACACACACATACATAATGAATTTGTCATATTTAAGTTTTACTGTAATTTTACATGATCCATATCTCATCGTTACGACACGATTACAATAATAAAGAGAAATATGAAATATATTTAAGAACGGCGTACGTAAAATTCTCCAGAGATTTTTTTAAACTTCCCGTAGGATTCATTAAGCAGGTAAGTCAACGTAAATTAATTTATGCTTATTAGCGTTAAATTTTATTATTTTCAATATTGCTTATACCGTTTGTTTTCAAAGCAATTTTGAATACTCACTAGCAAGTACAGATACAATTTAAATTATACTTGTTAACATTAAACGTTCAACTTTCTTATCTTCAGTATCCGGCGTATTATTTCCACAGAAAATGAAAGCCCGACACCGAAATCATTCTTCGCGAAGAAAAAAACGGTTAAATATACCGCATATCATAGAACGCAATTTAATCAGTTCGAAACTGCTCTCGCGTCGGTGCAGCGGTAATTTCCTCTTAATCGAAGCGTTCGTTCCCCAGCAAAAAAAAAAAAAAATGATATCGTTTCCGCGTTATTATCGTTTCGGAATTATCCGGTAAAATTGTTTGCCCCTATCCAATATTAACGAGCTACCACGTTTCTTTCGCCGGTTCTCTCAATTTGTTTCGTCGCTGATCCCCGCGAAACACAGTGCCGGCATAACTCGATACTCCGATCGGATTGAACGCAGATAAAAAGCGGATAAAACGGATCTCGATAAAAGCGATTAAAGATGGCAAACGGGTGAGGTGGGGGGGGGGGGGGGGGGGGTGATTTAACAGGAAGTAAACAGTAAAACGAGAAATCCACGGAAGAAGGATTTCCGAAGGCGAAGGTAACGTCGAGGCAAGGGTAACACAGCCGTATAAGCCCACCCGGATCCTCGAGACGCGCCGCGTCGCGCCACCTAGAAACCATTCGATTCGACCTATCGGCGTAACTCGGCTCATCTTCCTCCTCGATTCGATTTCCAGATTAATTAAGGATCGCTGGTCTGAAAGGACGCTCTCGAGATCCTTTCAACGGGGTCGAGTGTCCGCTCGGGAAAGGCGTAACGAGGCGCCGATTCGAATCCGTTTCACGAGACACCGACCCCGATAATGACACTTTTTCTTTTTTCTCTCCACCCTTTTTCTTTCGTCGGTTCGAGTAAAGTCGATCCCGCCGTTTCACGCCGAGTGCGGAATTTGGAAATGCATTAACGGGGAAGCGACTAACACCCCTGCGGTAGGGATTTGCGAGTCTGATACTTAACCCTTTCATTATCGACGCTGACGCAAGAGAAGGATACTCGTGTGGAGGCGTTGGGGAGAGTTTTATTACTCGGGATTACCTTAACGTTGTTTTTTATTAATATCTTGTAAGCTCGGTCAAACGAAGAGGCTATTATTACGCGACGATTAGTGGATTTGAAGTGCCCCTTTCATTATTTAAAATTTATTTAAATTTATCTCCTACAGACATTTTAGTTTTCATTTTTATCTTAACATTATTTTCTGTCCGGATGTTCTCGCAGAATGGAAGCAAAACGATCCGACCTCAACCATGGTCTCTTGCAGTGCAAACTTGCCGAAAATTTTTCTTATATTTATCCACTTAATTTGCATCGCTAATTCCCCGACGATGCTAAGGCGCTTTATTAACGATCGCGGGATTCCAACAATTGAAAAATCTCTGTGCCTTAATTAATCATTTGACTAATCGGAAATGAGTTTGAAACGTCGGAAAGGAAGTTAACGCATCCGAAGTAAATGTCACGTTCGAACACACTTGCGCAATCGCCTTTTCTCTCCCATTGAAACGTCAATGGGGCTCGTTCACTCGATGTGGAATGACCCATATAACCCATCTAACCCTTTACCTCGGGAAAACAGTGGCTCCGGTGAAAGGAGATCAAGGCAGATTCAGAGGCGCCGTTGTATAGGGCGGCTTTAAGACGCTAGGATGCGGAGGTAAACCTTCCTATTATCCCTTAGATTGTTTTACTGCTCTGCCACGCGCGCGTTTCACGTTTATGCACATACATACGTATGCGCTCATCCGTGGAGACGCGAAGCGACACGCGCGTACAGTGCCGGTCATAGGTCACTGAACGCTGGCTTTTTTCTTCGACAAAAATGTTCAAGTTTGGTTTTCTTGAAAGATATGCATTCGTCTCATTGTTAGCCTTATTCATCGATCGTAAAACCAACATTTTCGATGCGGTAAAACCTTCTTGGAATCGATGCATACTTGATGTTTATACTCTCGTATACGGTGAAATAAAGTTGGTATTTGACATGTATACAGGATGTCCAAGAAATAGTTGTAATCCGCGAAAGGTGCGATACCCGATATCACCGCCTATAATATTGTAAATAATTATTATCGACAGCAGGGTTCTGGTGATGACTATCCAACCAACGCGACCATCCAACACAAGTTCTTTATAGATATTGCACCGTCAACAAGGCAAATTATTTTATTTTTCATTTTATGGGCGCATGCGCGCACAGCCAATGCCGTTAAGCCATTACACGTTTTCTACTTTTTGACAATCCTCTAATAATATTTCGCTTTGGGCCCCTCATAATGCTTTCCGAGAAATTTGATTACTTTGGGAGCAATAGAGTGGGTCTCTACGAGAACAATTACATTGCCCGGCCGTTTCAAGGGACAGGTAACGCGCTAGCGCAAAATGTGTCGTCTGCTACGCCACCACGGGAAAAAAGGAGAATCTTTTGTTTTTCCGTCGTTTGTTGCCGCCTCCAGTAATTTTCGGCCAATCAGGTTTACTTCTCGTTTATGCCGACCACACTTATAGTGCGAACTTTTCTGTATGAAGTTAGACATTAAGAAATCATCAAACTGTAACAACATCGTCTCCACGAGCATTGGCTTGTGCAAATACATTGTCCATTTGGGAACTGTACAAAAAAATCTCTTCAACATTCCTCCAAGCTTCTTCTTCGAAGACGCAACAAAAGGACCTCGAATCGAAATTCGAGGAGTTGACTCCTGCACCTCTTGAAGAACCGTGTCCAGCACAGCCCGCACGGAGCACACGGCTCAACACCTGAGAAAATTTAAGTAGGTTTTTCCTTATCGAAAATATTGGTTATTAGTGAGTAAAATAATAGAGTAAGCGCTTGGCGTTATAAATTTTCATTAATACTGGTTTAGTTGAGGAGATATTAACTGAAAACAACAGCCAATCGGAGAAGAACTAAGAGCGGGGCAATAGCTAGCGCCGTCAGCTACCGCGTCGCTCTCCGATTGGCTCCCGATTTTTAGTAATATCCTGTTCACTAAAACGCCTCGGATATTTTCGACCGAGGGAAAACTTGTTAGCAACTATCCCAGGTATAATACCTTTAACGGGCTACCACCATTTATGGTACCCCCTGTATATTTTCTAATACATTAAAACGAATTCGGATCGGAAGAAGTAAAGTCAACTTCGGTCTAAATTTATTCGTTTCCTCGTAACTTATGGACGACGTTGTACTCGCTACCGTATCCGTGTGTTCGGGACGTCGGGCGTTTGTGTTCGTTTCCAAGTGCACGCGCGTTTCCGTGGCCGATTGTGCATGCACGCGGGGGGTTGTTTTCCTAAGTATTCGAGGGTGTTTGCAGTTGTTCCCCGAGTGTGTACGAGGGTTTTTGCGTCGCTCGTGTGTATGGGCGTACGTGCATTATCTCCCGCGGGAGGCAACCGGAAACAGATACGCAATCGATAGGACCGACTCACCGTCGACGTCATCCGGCTCCCGATCCGTTGCGTCGATCGATGAGGAACGAGAAGATCCAGGTGCCTGTCGCCAGTGGGACTTCACTGTTTCGCGATCGTTCCGTTTATATAGGTTTATTTCGTCGGTTTTCACGGGTTCGGGAGCGTTTTGATAGGTTTTTGGCGTTTAAATCGAATTAAACGCGTCGGATGCCTGGCGTGCAAAAGTCAATTATTGATGCGAGAACCATTTATTTATTTAGTGGTTCATCGAATAGGATTTTATTAGGTGTCAGGTAGATTTTTGTATTACTAATAATTCTTAACTAACGCGATAATAGTTACACGTTCTATATATAGAGTATAGGTATTCTGATATACATAATACATACATATCCTGATATGCGTAATGCTTACTACCAAAACCGTAAGTATTATCGCCTTTCTCTACTTTTTATAACATTCAATGACTATACGTAATAGGTCGTTGAACTCGTTTTAAGATCCTCTATCGTGATACGAAAGCAAAAACATACCGATCCATTTAAAAAATGGAGGTGACCTTCAAATGTCCGAAGTATCTCCACCTGCAAAAACACTATTATCGCCATCGAATGGCCTCCTTCGTACTGTGCAATTTTATTTTAGCAAATATTTCGGAATAAATCAAGGTCATGCACATCTCCGAATGTCCGGATCTCTAAACTATTTCTAAAGCAAGCAAACACATGTGATTCCTTGTGAAATAGTTTTCAATAGAATAGAAATTCTATAATTGTTTCGTTCTCAGCGACCCGAAATACACTTAATAGAGTAAAAGAAAGTTTGGAGATCCGAAGATCCAGACATGTGCATGATCTAGATTTAAGCCAATATTTCTGTGAAACTTATAGTTTCGAAGATATCTGATGTGCTAATAGTTATTGCCCCACCCTGTATATGTGACTTTTTATGATATTTTCTTCTGATCAATGAGTTTTGCACGCGAGTGTACGTACGAATGGCACTTGATTCCTGTGGGAGAGCGCCATCAACGTCAAAGGATTCTACGATTGAGAGTACACTAAATTAGATATTTTGAACGAAAATCGTGTAAAAAAAAAAAATGACTGCTTTGATGTTCAAAATTCATGTTATTAACCTCTAAAAATATCCTTTGTTATGGATAAACCATATCTGATCGACAATACTCTTTTATATTCTATTGGCGTTGGAATTTATATTCGTTTCGTGACGGAAAGTAAATCGATGGTGCACAGGGACAATGTGCCATGCACAAAACTAAATATTTTAAAAGATACGTACAGTCAAGTTCAAATTCAAATGACAAATGCCTCCCTTTTGTTTGTCATGTCGATCGTCCATTTCTTTGGATTACTTAAAAAACAATAATAATAATAACGTTAATAACATTGAAAGCATGTGGTAATTAACTAAATTAGTGTATTATTTTTCATAATTGGACAGGGACGGATACAATCGTTACATGACTCAGATTCTTCTACTCGCAGAATTGAATAACGCGACGTAAATCAATTTTCCGAAATTTGGGAAACTTTCGATCGGCAAGACCTCCTGGAACAAAACCAAATTTTCTACATTCACGGCTCTTGCATCCACCCCCATGCAAATCCGTGGATTGTTTCATAATTATTGAGTAACAAAGCTAAAACAATCGTGCGCATCGTTTCAATTTCCACTGCGAAAATACAGCAGAGGATTTTCTGCACTCGGTTGCGTTTTTCACTTCCGCTGCGAGCCACCGCTCTCTATCTCTCTCCGCCAATAGACTCGACCAAATCGGGAATAATTCTTAGCTTCCAGAAACTTCCGTTTCCGTCACACTGATTTTTCCTACGGTGAAAATGATTACGCCTCGGGTCTAACATAAATGTACCGCGCATTATCGCATTTGAGCTTAGCCGACCGGAGGATCAAGCGGAGGAGAACGCGAAGGGGAAGTTAAGAGAGACATACGTGACCTCTCGCCGATAAATTTTCAAAAAGGAAGAGTAACAGGAAGCGAATCGGGGGTGATATTTGAAATGCAGATGGGTTTACTTAGTCGAAGAAAGATAAGTTCGGCGAAAATAAATCGCAAACGGTAAAGATAAGAAATGAGAAGAAGCGAAGATATAAAAGGTATGGGAACCTAAAGAATTATTCGTTAAAAATTCATGACGCGACAAAAAAAAATGTACCACTTCTTTTACCACGATATACGATCCCCGTCGACATGAATATCTTTTCTCCGTAATTCCACGCGAGCTTCGTAAAAATTCTGTTTCTTTTACATTTCGATATTAGATTAACATACGATTAACGTTACTTGTTGAAATTTATCTCGTGCATTCTATCGAATCAATTCTATAGAAACATTTATATTCGTTAATACGACTTTACGACTTTAAATAGAATTTACTATTAAATATTGTACGAAGGTCTGTCCGTGCAAAATTGTCGTTAATAAAAAAAATAATCAGTCAACGACACTGTTCTCCGGGAAGAATTGATTCCGAGCGTGAGCAGTTTTTCAGTTTTCCCAGACAAGCGCATCGGGTGTGCTCTTCTGTTCAGCAGAAAAGAAAGAAGATTTCGCGTAAGGTTCAGCGAGCAACGCGCTCGTGCATGATGCACATGTAATACGCAGTTACTTGGAAACTGAGCGAAACCAGATTTCCATTCCTCGGGGAACGTAAAGAGCAATCGTTTGGAATTAACGCCGATGCTTGTATTTACCATTCACCGGCACTCGTGACTTTATTGGAACACTTCGTTACTCGCGAAAGACGAGAATTTTACCCCTCGATCAGACGTGGACGCGTGATTTGTGTATACAGGCTGCTCGTTTGAAAATTTCACGTTTAATGTGACACGAGTACAACGCATTTTCGAGACAAATATTGAGTAGGAAAGTTTCATGGGGGAAACGCAATATTGTCGTATTTCTCTTTGAATTGTTTGGCTCTTTTTAAGGTTATTCCAGGGCTAACTTTTGTTTTAAAACTGAAATCTATATTTCTATGTATTTTTATGCCTCGTAAATAGTATATAAGCATATATACTATATTATAATTATAATATATGTCAGTATTAAGTACTTGTAGGTTCTTCTTGTACGGGGAAAAAGGAGAATCTTTTATAGGTCTCATTTTGTTGTTTTTAAACAATTTGTCTTCCACAGGAATAGACATTTTTTATTAAATTTGACCAATTTCTTTATAAAATAAAATAATTTGAAGGATATTCTTCCGACTGTAAGAAACATTTCGCTAATACGAAAATAAATTCTTCAAGACTGTTCCGGAATAATGTATAAAACGAACACCGAACATAATTACTTTTTGAGATCACTGCAATTTATTCGAAGACTAATTTTAACTTCCGAGGGAATTGTTTTGCCCTCAGGACCGCTTGATTTATTTCCTCCCGGCTTCTTCCAGTGGAACTACGTAAAAGACTTTGTATTACGAAACCAAGAACATCCCAGGGGTTGAATGAAAGCATGCGAGATAACGGCGACACCTTGATTTCCGTCGAGTTAAATGTGTAGTTATTCGCGTGTACGAGCACTTGAATTGTGTAACGGTATCGCGGGTATACTAGAAAATAAACAATGAGTGTTTCAGACACGCTTAATGTTTACGCGGGTTTGCTGGAAAACAAACGGTAGAAATCTCAAACGTTTAGCGTTTACCCGTGTATTTCGTAAAATTATATTTAACTTTATTGTCAAATCTTGCGACACGTTGATTAAATTGATAGGAGGATGCATTCGAGGAATCGAAGAAAATAAAAAGGATGTATAGATTGAAATTAACGGGGCGGCAAAAAATGTGGATGATTGAATTTCTTGTACAAAATCGTCTGCACATTTCTAACTAGACTGCATTTGCAAATGCATTTTGTTATATCGCATGAATGTATTATGCGTTTCACGTGTACTTATTATATTTATATCATGAAATCAGTAAAAGTATGTTCCCATTTTGTATAAAAGTCCATGGTTCATTTGCAATATGGATGGTATCAATAATTAATAATTTATCAATGGCAGGACGACAGCTCGTTAGAGTAGCAACGGATAATGATTATTTCTATAATAAAGCATGGAGTTGAAAATTCCGAACCTGAATCAGTTTAGGCAGTTGATTTAATACATTTTTAATTACCATAGACATGTAATTAAAACAAAAATAGCGTTCGAAAAGATAGAAGATCTGTTGGCGTTAATTTTTTTGGTAAATGTTTCGGTTTAGATTGCAATCTTGCGGGACACATCCTCGACGTAAACCGTGAGCCGTTTGTAATTACTGTCTTGTATCGACATCGTCTGCATTTAATCAATGGCAGAAGCAATTTTCGTTTAAATAACTCCAGCCCCCTACCACCCCCTGGACATACGATATGTCCTGCTTTGCATTTTATTTCAATCTGATTTAATACCGATGATTGTTAATTCGCTTATGGCCATTCACGGTAGCCCTTCAGTGACAAGTCAACCAATTTTTGGATTCCCTGTAAAATCGATAATTCCTCGGCGGCTGACACGAATCGAATGAAATTTTCAGAATGCATACAGATTGGCGAGCATTATAAACGAGACAATTCATACTTTTCCTTCAAAACTTCAAAACATACTAAATTTGGAAATGGCATACTGCGAAATTGGCAGTATTTTTCAAAATTCGGTGAAGCGCGTTAACTAGCATACTGTCTGAACTGCGCTATAATAAAATATTAAGAGTTCGAATATTCATGGGGACACCCTGTATTAATTAATATAATTTTAAACTAAAATTTAATTAAAAATTTTAAACCATTAATTCAATTTTAAACTCACCCTTTACTTAAATGGTACTTTCTTTTTTTCGATTAATGTCTAACTGCGCAAAGGAAATTTTCGATTTAAATCGAGTTCCGAGGTCATCGGAGCAAACATGAATCAGCATATAGCAACGGTGCAACAAAATGAAATGCTAAGCGCCATTTAAAATTGACTTAAACTTTAAGTATCATCAGTGCAAATGGTCACTAATCACGAATTTACGTTAATTATTTTCGAAGGTGAAAGAGAGTCCTTAATCCAATTACGCTGCTACGAATGCAGCGAACGTATATCTGCTGAAGTAGACAATTTTTCGCTATCAAAATTAAGTTTCTGTGTCTAATAAAATCATACGGTATTAGTAGTTGGGCATTTAAACGCACGTTCGCATAATAATCTTTATTATCTCTATAGCAGTCAATTACGCTCATTGCATTCATTACTAAGATTTAGGACCCCGCGCTTTTGATGAGAACCCTCATTAAATTTTATTTACGGATGCAGCTCGGATGCACGCAAGGACATATAAATATAATATGGTAATGCAGATCAAACCCACCGTCATAATCAGGAACTTCCACTCAAAATTATTAATCTAATATCAAAACATCGTTAATAACGTTTCCTCTTTTTTTGCGAAAAAACTGGAATGCAATTGAAGTTACTTTTTAATTTGATGTTGCCCGGGAAAAACGTGCGACGTGTAAAATTTGAGAAACTTCGTTTATGTCATACGTAGAGTCTAATCAGCTTGAGTTACACCAGAATTCTATTCAGCGTTATACGAATATGAAAAATAATACAGTAATTAAGTTAATTATCTTCTGTCGTTCATGGTATCACTCGTATTTCACTATGCGTATGTTAATTAAATTGTGATTTTTAAAAAATTTGAAGAGAAATAAATAACCCGGGTGACAAATAGCAAGGAAAAATTGTTTAATTTGAAATTCGCGTACGATTGTCTTGTTCCTTTTAAAATTTATAATTTCACATTTAGCAGGTTTTTTTAAGCTCCATCGAATTATCCACTGTCGCGCAAGTAGGTCGTATTTAATAATTTATTTAGCGAACGAGCTAACTAATTATGTAACAGCTGAATGCATGGTAATATTAAAAAATAGCGAAACACCGTGCGTTTCGTATTACCACGAAATTGCAGACATTCATCATTCCGGGTTCAACTTTATATAGTTTCACCTGCGTATAATTAGCGTAGGTACCGTACGCATGTAAAATACAACTGTATCACTGCACGAAATCGGACTTCAAAGCTCGGTAACGGTGCAAACGTAATTTTTGCAAATTAACAATTGGTATTATATCTCGGGGAATGTGAAATTTTTCGCCCAATACGGTGAAATATGTAATCATTAATTTTTCCCTACTGACAAATTGATCAAAAGAATTCCCAGGGTGATACGAAAATACTAAAAATTCGAAACTGCAGCACTTTCTCGTTGCGCTCGACGAGAATGGATTTAGCTGACGGAGAAAGAAATTTCAACGAATTTGACATGTTGGAAACAATACCAGAAAAATGGTCGAACCATCGATATCAACTAATTCCAGGGCGATAAAAACAGTCGGATGCCGAATCGTTATTTTGGGAAAAGAGGGATCGCTCTAAACGATATGACTCAAAAGGAAAGGACATCGTCCAAGTCCCCTGACACCTCTGATCCTAATCCCTCTAACTTTTTTCCCAAACTTTTCTTTCGCACGTAGCAGTCAATAAAAATCGAGCAAGACTTACCGACTAGTTACGTACGATGGGAACCTCGAACGATTTGCTATTAAAAAGTACCGATTTTATACCTGAATAAATAAAATACAATTCAATGCATTCCGCGTTTCGTAAATAAAGTTCCTGCTATTTGTCAATCGACTGCAAAGTTATTGTGAAACAATTCTCAGTTCGCCCCTTCAAATATTGGCTTAATTAATAACTTCGCAGTGTTCTCCTTTCGAGTGGATATTTTTCCTAAAATGTTAATAAACCATCAAATCAAACTCGCCGAAAGGGTGAAAAGGATAGCAAGAGTCATAACTAGAAGTTATAAACAAGCAATGTTGCGTACCAGTGAAAGCAACTACAACGTTAAACAACCGGTGTCAACCCTTTGAAGTACAAATTATTATAAAATCGTAAAATGCAAATAACACGCATGCATTTTTTTCTCGGGATCCGTTGTTTAAGGGCAGCAAGTTACAATCGCATAAACAATAAATAAACAACGAATATGAATCATAATGGTGCATTAAAAGGTATGATTGCACGAGGATAGCTTTGGGAAGATCGCGTAGACATAGTCAGAAAACAAAAAGTCGAAGCGTAGATAACAAAGAAACTTTGTATGCATCGATTGACGCAATTGCGCGTTGACATTACTAATCTCGCGTACTTGTACTTGGCCCGGGGCAAAACCTTGTCTCTTGATAAGAACCTCAACTTACTAAATATCTTAAAAAATCTAACTTTCTCCGTATATCCATCTGACAAACAAGCTTTTCAAATGCGTACCAACCCATGTGATACGATAGATAGATGGAAAGAACCCCTGTGGCTCGCGACATCTTTCTACGATCGGATGATTACCGTCGAAGAAAACGAAATTTCAAATCGGCGATGTAATTGTCAAATACACGTCACGATGCCCCCTTGTAAAACACAATTCTAACGATTCTATTTCTTCGTCTTGGCACGAATTCATTTTTTCCATGGGGTTGCATAGAGGAGATTCTTACGTAGAATATACAAATTTCATAAACGCGCGGAAAAAAGTGGGATGGGTCGGCACGTGTTGTTCGTGCCGAGCTTACGGCGAGGTTATCATCGATCTCCTTACCGCCGGAGGGATTTTTCTTGCTGCAAATTACTCCGAGTAAAACCTGATTCCCGGTACTTTTTGCTGCCTTCGCCGCTGATTGATAGTGGATCGTGACGGAAGGAATAGTAAAGATAACGGTATTTACACACCGCGATACGCGTTGCCTCGTAAATTTTAAAGCCGCGGCAAATGATCGCCATGTGGACAGTCATTTAACTTCGCCCGCCGTTATTTAACCACCCGTTCAACAGAAAACAGTGAATTTGTTATTAACGACAAAAAAAATAATAACCGTACATACTGTCTCACTATATTACTCGAATATGCTGATTATAGATAATTATTATTCTATTCCTAACTAATAATTATTATTAGTTTTCCTTCGGATAATCGATATATCGAACTGTTCCTCTTTCGTTAAACAGCGTACCGAATTATCGCCATTCTCGTACACGCATCTTTGTAACGTTACTTGACACGATTTTCGCGCGACACAGTTTTTCGTGTAATTAAAACAGTCGTTACTTTACGGGGCAGAGTTCTGAGAATCACTGGTCGCGTATATCATAAAATTGTAAAAAGACGAAATTCAAATCGGTTGAGCCTTTAGAGGATTTACTGCAAGCGATCATTTCTGAACGCCCTGTACGCGAAATCAGTCACGGAAACATCTCTTTCGCACCACTTGTTTTCCCTTTGGACCACTGAAACATCGAACATCGGAAGATACATTACTTGTAATGGATTTGTTCGCGCCGCTAATGCTCGTTGCAAAAAAAAGAAGAAAAACGTTTACGGCAGATACCGGTGACACTGGGAGATTGACGTTACGCGATATCGAGCCAGTTAAATAAACGTATTCTTTAACAAAACAAATACCTACACGACTGTTCAATTGGATATTCGTCTCACCAGGGAATAATTGTAACGCACACTGTGGATACCAAATATTATCGCGTTACATTGTTTCGAATTATTTATATTGTGAACGGTGGCCTTTGCGGTGATAAACGTTCCATTACGCGTCAATTTAAATTGATTAAATTTAAATTAATATTTGCGCGGCGCGGAATTAAACAGCTTTCCTCAGCGCCATTATTAATAATTGAATGATCGTGATTGGTGATTTGATGTTTGCAAAGCTTTCGTCTGACGAACCGATACAGTGAGCCTACGAAATTTGGTATGTATAGTTGTGTAACCGGACAAGATTCGAAATCCCCGCCGTAAGAGCCAGAGTCGCGTGATTGGTCGAGAGCGCGAGACAAAAGACGACGCCAAGATCGTAGGCAATCGTATCGAAACCGCAACCGTCGTCCGTTCGCACGTCGCAACTAACAAACCGTGCCCACCGAATCCGTATATTACCTTTTAGTTTTAAGTGTTGTAAGGATTGAATAAATACGATTTAATATCAGTTTTAATATTACCCAATCTTTTACAGTTGCGATAAATGTTTCTTCTAAAATTTATGTGTAATAGCGTCAGTTATATATACCTACGGTATTTTAGTATTTTTTTATCACAGTTTGATTCCTATATTCCTATATTTCCTATTTCCTATATTTCTATATTCCTATATTCCTATATTCCTATATTTCACGCATACAGAGTACTGTGCCGTCGCTCCGCCGTTTCACTGGCGGGGTATCATTTTCAAAAAAACCGTTTTGTTTTGTCGCGGTGTTACCGAATTTCTGGTGCATTGTTGCTGAGGAGAGGATGCGAGAGTGCCGAAGAAAAAAGTGGTCGTGAATAAAAAAAAACGTTAAACTATACACAAAAGTACAAAGGCAAAAGTCCAATATAATAGTAAAGAATGCTTTAACGAGAAGTTCCGATTGATAATAAGTCCGATAGTTCCATTACCAAAGAAACATGTACGAGAATAAGAAGCCGCGCGAGGAAGAACCGTAATGGCTGCCAAGCAGCCACGTAGAACGTATATTCCGCGAGAAGATCGTCCGTAATTATTTAGGCACGAGCACTCGAGAGTCTATTGAAATAACAAAACGTAATGTTGCCCGGAGGCGCGATTCACTCACGTTCTTTAACTCACAAAATGACCGAGTTTATTGCGAGAAAACCGCGATCCACGAGTAGTGCCGAAAACGAGATTAACCGATCCACACGTGCTTGATCGAAGCGCGATAATTAGCAAGCTGATAATGGTCGAGATCCGTTCCTTCCTAGTGTTCGAAAAGGCCCGTTGATTATGTGGCTGAAGGGAGCCACATGAAGGGAGTCACATCCTAACATGACGATTCCCAAACACGTTTCGATTATATTGACTTCAGTACATCAGTAACCTCTTTTGTTAAAACCCGAGCGGATCGAGTGCTGTTGCTATGACGAATTATATTTGTAACCCTTGTTCCCGAATAAACTAAAAAGATACAAGGTCTTGTCTCGCGTACTTGTACTTGGCCCGAGACAAGACCTTGTCTCTTGATATTTGTTCCAAAGGATTTCTATACCTTTATGACTTTTTCACCTGTACGCGAAAGGACGATTGAAAACCACTAATTGGGAATACCCTTCCCCTCGTTCGTTGGTACGCTCTTGAAACGTTTACATTCTTACGCGGGACGCATACTTGACGTAATTTACTTTACGCTTTCTATCGCGCGAGCGTCGGCTTGAACGTTTCCCGATGTCACGTTAATTAAGTACCGTCCAAACGTAACGTCACGCTCGACTGACACGCGAAACAAAGCGAATGAGCTGCTTTATATTCCGCATACGTAAAATCGACAACGAGATTATGAGGCGTTATTCTAACGGAAAGGAAATCGACGATCGTTTTCATTTACCGTGAGCGCCGTTCGACGTTGGTTCCGAACGTCGCGTTGGAACGACGAAGGATTTCAAGATCGTAATTGTTCTCCAGTTCACGCGTTGGACGGATGTTATCGGAGAACTTCGACAAAACAGCAGCGTAGACGCTAAAAGACGTGATAAAACTCGAACAGCGACGGACGAATCAAACGGAATGGCTACTTTAACAGCACTTACGTTGGATGTGATAAAAAAAAAAAGAAAACGAGGAGGTGTCCGCCGATACGAGGCTTCGATATTACGTTGATCTGGAAGGTCAGGGATGATGAATCGTAAACCGATAGAAAATGGCGAGGTGTCGCGCGAAAGAGTAATCGAAATAAATATATTTCCGAGGGCGTTGAAATGGTTCTTTTATCCTGCACGTGGATATAAATATAACTGCTTGGTTTGTGTGGAGTGTATCGCTCCTGGGATATGACGTTGCACTAAGGAACATTTTTGGAAATTTACTTCGAAACGTTTGACTTTGAAGAATTGTTACCTTATTGATTTCTAACATTTATAAAGACGAAAGTGTATTGCGTATGGAGATGTTTATGAAAATGCGAAATGTTGTTACAAAAAGGGATGTAATTGACTTGGAATGAGTCTGATTTGAATTTCGATACGGAGATGAAATAGTGTCGGAAAGTTGTAGTAGTTTGAGGAAGTTTCGTAAATAAAATTAGTTTATTAATTGATTGATAAGACAGTTGTGTCTCTTTTCAAGCGTTTCATTATTCAAATAACTTTCCGTATATTATTGCCTCGGAACAATAGCAGAGTCCATTCGAGCGTTGAGCATTTCAATTTGGAAATACCGGTTCAACCATGTTAAAAAATAGCTCTTCTAAAATTTCAGCAAAATTAACTGTACGGCTGACTGAATTCCCGTTCTAATTTTGAAATACCCCGTATATTAATTTGAAAACAAGAATTGACGCTTAAGAAATTCCAATAGAATCAATAAAATCTAATAAAATCATACGACACAGTGCATCCTAATATCTAACGACACTAAATTTTAATTAAATAAAGAGATGTCGATGCTTCCAGAAATCAAACCTTTGAATTTCAATTTATAAAATAAATCCCAATAGAAAAAAATAACCGTTGCAAACTTCCAGAAGAACGATAAAACAAAATCATACGATGCAAAATGTAGCATAAACCGACGCTAAATTTTAATTTTATCCTAAGCGACATTGAGGCTTCTAGCAATCCGAGTATAAAATTTCATTTCACAAACTATCCCAGCAGAAATAATAAAGGAAAAGCAAACATTGAAAAATGCCAGCAGAATAAAGAAATCGTGCGGCGCTATTCATCCCGGTTCTAATCGGCCCTAAATTTAAATCTTATCGGACGAACGTCGATCGCTCGCCAGTACCAAACGGTGAATTTCGAGTCGCGGTCGAAAATTGGTCACCTCGACACCGCACTGGCGGTTCGGCTCATAACGCTCTCTCGCATTACATTTACGAAGCGGGCGCGCATATTGCGAGTCGTCGTGTAATAGACTCGCGCGAGGCCGACGTTGCTACACGGTTTTCCCCCCCGTTGCACGTTGCGCTACTCCATTCCGGGACGGCGGGTGTCCATAGACAATACAATCCCGTTCGCTCGAAAACGAGGAAGCGAGATATGGTTAAGTATATTACAGAAATTGCCCGGCTCGACTGGTCCATTTGTAAATGAGATCGAGCCCACGGTTACGAAAGTGGCTCCGAAACCAGCGTGGAGCCGGTGATATTCGGAGAGTGGAACGCGTGCGAAGTTATATAAAATCTGAGAAGAGGACGCCGTAACGAGGGGTCGGTGGGGAAAGGGGCGGGGTGGTTGGGGGGGGGGGGGGTGAGGATCGGAAAGAGGGTGTACGACGTAATGGCTAAAAATTGGATTTAACATTCGAGGGTGCCGGTTATGCTCTCGCGGAGGAAATATTCTCGGAGTGATCTCATCGCCAGTGATAAAGTATGTATTAAGTCAGACCGCCGCTCCTCGACGACCACTCACGCCGAAACTGCTCGAAGGCTTCGAATTCCACTGACGCGATGCAGTGTCGGACGAAAGTTACATCGAATAACGAATACATTTCAATTATTCCTTATTCGACTAATTAGAATTTATTCCTTATTCAATCTTATTATTATTCGTTACTTAATTTTTTTTCGCGAATAAGATTTCACTCGTTATTTTTAAATCGAATAATTTCTTTTTTATAACGTTGACTTCAGTAATTCAGACACTTCTCACGCAACGTTAATTTTAAGGTATTTCTCTTATCATCTTATCGTTGCAAACACTGTTATACAGAGCGAATCACGTAACCGTGAGCACTAGACACGCGGATGTTTATGAAAATTTGTTTCGTTATTGGAGAACATTAGAAACGTATTCTTTAATGTACCACACTCTGTACTATACAGAGTAGCCCGCCTACGAGAGCGCACCTAATTATCTTTTCTAGTTGCGGCGACGTGAAAAATGTTGAATGTGTAATTTGAATGGTCTCGCGGACGCTAGAACGGTGCACGTAAAATTTCTTTTGAATGTACGTTTTTTTTTTATATAATTTTCAAGATTACTCGTTCTTCTCGATATCGTTGTAACAAGAGGTGATAATTAAGTGGCCTACTTTAGGTGGGGCGCCCTGTATAATTCGCTCACGAATTATGTGGTTTGCGCATAATAAACGTATTTATTTTCTAAGATAGGAAAGTAACGGCAATGGCGGTTTCGACGGAACGAAATGTCTAAATAGTGTGTTCCCCGAAATCTATGGCTCCAGATTAATGAATGTCGATAAGGGTGTGATCGAGAGGTGCGCCTTAAAACAAAGATGCTTAAAAATATCGATGACCGTGTCATAGGCGGCACGAACCAAGCGCGGATGGAATGTGTGTGATGAATACGTGTGTGAAGGTATGATAGCGTGAAAACTATAAGACACGTGATTTTTAACTTTTAATAGTATCACACGGTGAATGAAGACGAGCACGTGTAACGTTGAATTTGAGACCACATATGTAGGAAATCATGTTGTTTTGTATTACAATAAAGAACTATATTATCAAACCAAGTCAAAACTCTAAAATTTAATAAAACCATTATAGATAGCACGCATTTTGGAGGAGCGATTGAAATTAGTTTTGTGTCCCGTAATACGATTCAAAGTGTCCCTTACGATTATTATAATATACATTTGATCAGTTATCTCTTTTCGAAGGTTTCAAGGTCACCTTCAGATTTTTATAGACAAATCTATATAATATTTTTTACGACCACCTTTTTAGCACATATTGAAATGAGTCTGCGAGTATCGTAAAAAATTTTTTCACCATGCGAACTGAAGCGACAGTAAAGAAAAAGTATCCCAGCGGAAAGATGGGATGCCAAAATTCAGAAGTGCGCCTATAAAAAGAAAATCTAAAGGTTACTTCGAGGTGCGAGGTGCGAAAAAATCGACTGCTACAAATTGTATAATCGCATTGAAGCTGTCTTTGAAAATTATTATGCACCGCGCAAAGAATTTCGGTCAATCCGCCGAGAAGAAAATAATTTGACCCAATCACGTTGCGCTGTTCGCTCTGTAGGATAAAAATATCGGGTTAATTTCTAGAAGCTCCCGTTAGAAGTTTAATTCGAGTTTATTGTTAATTCTCGAGCGGCGGGGCCGTGGTAAAAATTAACCCCATTATTTTCTCTTGGGCAAGAATGAGAAGAATTAATATACGTTTGTTCTACTCGGAACCTTTTTTGATATTTTAATTCGTGACAAGAGAAAATTAGTAAGTCACTGTCAATCGTTATACGTCAAGTATACTAATGGTTTGTAACCCAATAGGTTACGAGGAAACTATTAGCGCACCGGTTGTACCTAGATTAGTTTCCCTCGAAATTAGAATAGACATTTCCCTTCTCCGTTGAAAAACATTTTAGAAAAACGAGATACGGAAATACGTGCTTTATTCATTCCAATACTAACAAATCATTGCGCAGATAACCTTCCAGAATAGCTAACAACGGAATACCTAATTTCCTGTAGAATATTAAAAAAATTACTGCGTCGCGTATAAGGGGAAGTATTAATTTGTACTCAATTTTTTCCCAATGTGCTTCGATCAAACTCTCACAATTTAACCTGCTATCAGCGTAATCTCGAAACGAACATTAATAAAACGGCGTTATCTCGCGTTAAGCTTCGTTTAACCGTAATGATCTTAAATATTCTACGCGCCCAGAATGCTGTTTATTAAAATCTGGCCGAAACGGCGAATAATTTTCCGCGTTCAATGAAAATTTCGCGAGCGAGCTTATTATCAGGAACTGATCCGAATTTCCTTTTTACCGCTCCATAATTCTTTACTCTGTCGCTTCGCGCTCAGCTTGTACGCCATAATTCCAAAATCCAGACAATTTAAAACTAAGTACCGCTCGCTTACCTGTTCACACGTTATATGCGACGCATTGGCGCAACCGCGTGAGCTACGGTATACGTACGCGTATTGCACGTACATATACACGTGTATGCGTGACGCGTGCGCATATTTTACGTACATAGAGTACGTGTGCCGAATGGCACGCGCATGCCGGACACATCGTACACACGTTGAAGCTCGTTATATAGGTACCTTCTAAAAAGCATTTTGTACGGTGGTAAGTGAAATGCGGCATGCCGGGTGAAATTTTTAATTAACGTAAAATAAATAAAAGCCGTTATCCGGACTACGGGGCGTGCAGTCTTTTTTTTGTGCGAACGCGGCAAAAGTGCATTATCGTACAAAAGGTGTGGCCGATATTTATGATTTCAAAGATAGGAAAGATTTTTACGGTTACACCGTCGACGGGGTTCCTTTTCCAATTTTCAGCATGTTTCCTTTTGCAATTTGCCAGCCGATAGCGCGTTAATTGCAAGGATGATTTGTCGCTGCGATTTTTTTTTTTGTTTTTAACGGGACGGACAGACGGCGGGGGTTTTGATTTCAGGCGGCAGATAACGGATCCCGAGATATCCGACGATATTAAACACAGACGATTTTTTTTATTCGACCACGCCGAAGTATTGTACGCGACACAATTTGTTCGTGATTCGCGATTCGTGTCGCGCGTGGCGTTGTAAATTGCATTCTCGCTTTGACAAATCGCCGATTGCGGGAATAATTTCGAGATGGAAACTTATTTAACCCTTTGAGACCCACGGACGCGCATATGTGCCCGTCGAGAGTCATCGCTGCGGACTGTGGACATGTACAGGTTGTCCCATGAATGGTGGTTTTCCATTAACACTAGGTTTACGGGCGTTTCTACGAACATTTCTACGAGCATCCGTCAAATTGGCTGGTAAACGAAAATACGCATTTTCTTTACAGAATCGATTAATCCAATTTAAGTCTGGATTAATTTACGATGCAAAATGGTTCAAATTAATGCTATGGTTTTTGGGATATTTCATTTCAAAAGAAATCCGTCAATTTGACGGGTCCCGTAAACCTAGTGTTAAAGAAAATGTTCGTTGTGCTTTGGTTCGGGAGTTTGTAATAAATAACCATATATAGATTGTATCAACATAGATACGGTCGATTCCACGTCAAATCGCACAGCTAAATTCTTCGAAATTCTGATTTTGAGATATGTTATAGAGGGAGGTGAGACAAGCCAACCGAATTTTTTTTTTATTTTTCATTTTGACTTTCGAGGAGTTATGAGACTTTGAAAAATTGAGACACTTTTTCTTCAAACATTTCTAGGCGCGGTCTGGCTTGCCGTAGAATAATTTGCTTTTTTAATTTCGATTCAGAAAAGATTGTAGTTTAACGAGAATTTTTAACCCATTTCAAAAAGTTTATTTTTCAATGCATAATTCATAAAAATAAAAAATAGTCGTTAATTTGACTATCTGGGCCCTCACCGAAAATTATGAAAAAATTATATCCTTGTAGCGCGTTTCAAGACGAAGAGTTTGCAAAAAAAGGCAGCCCCAAACACGCAGTAACTTCGGAGTAATTCAAGAAAAAGTGTAACCGCCTCGGAATTACTGATTTTGCCAGCAAGGACGCTGAATTGGGAGGTGGGGGTAGTTACGCAGGGCCGCACACCTAAGAGATACGCGATATCCCACATAACTGCGTGTGACGCGACGGCGAGTCGTGTTGACACTACATATTCTCAATCGGTTAAAAACACATGAAGGCCATTCCCGAAAATTCTCAAAAAATTCACAAGGGTGCCTCGATGATGCATGCACACGGTGGTATGCGTAATAGTCGCGAGCACCAACGATTATTCCCGATAAAAAACATTGAAACTGATTTTTACCGCAGGTGCGCGGCCCTGCGCAAGGACCCCCACCTCCCAATTCAGCGTTCTTGCTGGCAAAATCAGTAATTCCGAGGCGGTTACACTTTTTCTTCAATTACTCCGAAGTTACTGCTTGTTTGGGGCTGCCTTTTTTTGCAAACTCTTCGTCTCGAAACGCGCTACAAGGATATAATTTTTTCATAATTTTCGGTGAGGGCCCAGACAGTCAAATTAACGATTATTTTTTATTTTTATGAATTATGCGTTGAAAAATAAACTTTTTGAAATGGGTTAAAAATTCTCGTTAAACTACAATCTTTTCTGAATCGAACTTAAAAAAGCAAATTATTCTACGGCAAACCAGACCGCGCCTAGAAATGTTTGAAGAAAAAGTGTCCCAATTTTTCAAAGTCTCATAACTCCTCGAAAGTCAAAATAAAAAATAAAAAAAAAATTCGCGTAGCTTGTCTCACCTCCCTCTATAACATATCTCAAAATCAGAATTTCGAAGAATTTAGCTGTGCGATTTGACGTGGAATCGACCATATACATAAAATATAGATCTCTTTTTGCAAAAACGAGGCCTTATGTTCGAATTACCTTAAAAATGCCGAAACGGATAAAAAAAAATAGATAGGGACAGTTGCGCTTCCTCCGTAGAACCATGAAACTTTGGCTTTCGACGTTTCTTCTCGAAATGCGTTGCTCTCGAGACCTTTTGATACGAATATTACAAACGGAGCACCATGCGCGTAAGAAAAACGAGAGAACGCTGCCAAGTGATGCTAACGGTTCGGAGTGATTACAATAAAAGAGGCAGCGACGCGTAACTCTGTAAGGCGAGGTATCGAAGTAAAATATGTGCTGTATACGGGGAACGTGCGGTAACGATAGAAGGCCACCGAGATTGGTGGAATTGCAGCGGCAGCATCGTCCGGGACAGAGCATTAAGGCCGCTCGTGGTTAAATTCAAGCAGAAGCAGCACCTACGGATGTAGATACCCTGGAGAGAAGACCATCGTCGACGAGAATCTCCGGCATTGGGAACGTTAACCGGTGAACCGAGTATGAAAGTCAGTCGCAAGTATTTCACCAAAGTCCTCGAGTTCCACCCCCAGTACCTCGTCGGAGTTATGTGCAGAGCACGCGCGCCAGTAGACTCGACGGAGATAATGACGCGTCAAGATTTGTCCGATTTACGGGAATTAAGACTTAAGTATCGAATAATAAGTATCGCGGGACCGAATCGGCGAGAAGAGAGACAGAGGAAGAACAAAAATATTATTTTTACATGTTTCGGGAGATGGTTGTAATTGTCGTGAATGACGAAATGGTTAGTAAACAAATCAATATAGACCGTTATAACTGGTAACTATAAAACTAGTATCTATGGAATTGCTACTTGCGTTACTAGTAGCTACATAACTAGTACTCGTATTACCAGTACGTATGTAACTAGTGTTCGTATTGCTAGTAATTATACTTAAGAAATACCGGCTTATAACACTTCAATTTTCTATTAAACAATCGTATCACCAGCAAACAGGTAGACCTTAGACTTCTGACCAATTCAATTAACGTGACGAAACGTTTGACAGAACGCAATGAAACAACGCATGACTGTTATACACGCTTATAAATAGTAATTGATTACTGCTTTGGGCGCAAGGTATCCAAACGCGTAGATAGGTACGCGTTCGATGCTGTTTCGGTTTACCTGAAATTACGAGCAGGTACGGCGGAGCAACGAAGCAATTAAATTAGCACGGCTGCTTCTATCACGACGGTTGAATACGTTTACCTCAAATCTACGTCAAATAACGTCGGTGATACAGCGAGTAAATAAATTGTTATCAAAGGCTACCTAGCGCAGTTGAAATAAAACGTAATGCCCCTGAAATATTCTTAGTAGAATTGCGTGGCAATTTCATGCGGCACAGCCACGCGATTGCGTGTACAGCGTTACCGATTGCAAACACGATAACACGCATACGTTATGATAACTGTGCACCACGACGGGGAAAATGTATTTTACGCACGCGTAACAGTTTCATTTAACGCGCAAACCATTTGTCAAATACTTTGAAAGGAATTTAATCAAATTCTCTTTGAAACGCAGTCTTGCGTTTAATAGAAAAAAATTTCCTTGAACGTCCACTGGCAGGAAATTAAACATTAATTATAGTAAATGGTTATTAAAATTACCTTATTGAGTTGCCCTTGCTCCTTTATAAATGAATTACTCTCTCCTTTTTTTGTTTCTCTCCCTCGCCTCCTCTCTCTCACTCTGTCTCTCGTGAAATCGAGTAGCGCGGAGCTTAATTATCGTTTCGCGAAAGAATGTGGAATTAACGAGGAGAGAAACGTAAACCTCGATCTATTGTGTAGGGTTCCAATATCCGAGATCACAATGATTTGATAGATATTTCAATAGTCGACGTCACGTCATACTGAATTCGAGCAGCTAGAACGTTGTATGAAAACTTTCCTGTCTTAACATCCTCTAACTCTCTAAAAGACACCCTTTTGTACAACGATGAATGCGGTACCAGGATAATAAAGCTCCTGTTCCTTACGAGCGACAGGTATTAGTTCGCTGAAATAATAATTTCACTGGGCATTATGTTACTTCGATGTTATTCGATCGTCTTAAAACCATCATTTCGCGGGGTAGTTCCGTTTTTAGACAATATGGGGTCATTGTTCGCCGTCGCTTCATTTATGCACATATTTTTTGTATATTGTGTAGTATTCAGATATATTTCAAGAAATGTATCCGAATTAGGGACTCAAATACATTTATCGATCCGATTGATTCTAAAGTTCTAATATTTTCGAAAACCTTTTCGAAAATCCTGTGGGCGGTTTAGTAATTATCTACTTTGTACAATGTGTAATTTTTAAGGTAATTTTCTATAACGCGCGTATCGTATACCTACGACAAACGTAACTCATAAAAATAACAATTTTCACGTTTGTAATCACCGGACTGCGAGTTTTGTGCAAATGCATACAGTCAAACCGTTTTTGTGCGCTAGATATGTCCGCACAAAAAAAAATATGCACAAACTTCATAATTAGCTGTAACAAAGAATTTTTCACAATAGTGCAAAAAAAAATTGCATAAAAAGTGACACCACACAAAAACAGGTTTGACTGTATTTTGTAAGATACAGAGTGCACGCCAAACAGAGAAATTGTACTAAATGTAGTCTGAACACATTTTTAGAACTTTGTAATCGCTAAATAAATTGATCTTTCAATCTCACTTCGCTTCTTACTTCTGAGAACATATTTGCACCAACCCAAATAGTGTATTGGTTAACCAAAAAAATAAAATTTCCTTTGATACATTACTGTTCCCGAGGGGCTGCGTTATCTTTTCTCCATGCGTTTCATTCAAACAAGTAACTCACCACCTTTGAAAGTGTTTCCTCTATTTTTGAGTTCTGACTCTCTTTACATTAAAACAAGCCTGCAGGTAAAAAGCTGACACTGCCCGTTACTTTACGCACCGTATTTATTTTATACTATCGTAATCGCGTACTATCGTAATCTCGTACTATTTAATTACTCGTACATTAAAATAGTACTTCCCTCCCGACCATATTCTTTTATCCTCCATAAATTATCGGATCTCTTTTCGCGTACAATGCGGTATTTAATTAAACTTAATAAAACTTCTTTTACTAGGTTTATAAAAGTAACGCTCCGGCATAAAACTTTTCTATATTTTGCATTTTACGCGTTGTTCCCTTTATTAGAGATACTTTTGCTCGCGATAAACATTCGTTTCAACGGTACAAATGCACGGGCTTAGGTTCATCACCGTTCGTGTCTGTACTGCGGTACGGTCACAAGTTAATTAGTACTTTACCCTTGTTTCGACCCTTTTGCCGCGCCCCTTTTTGTTCGCATTTTTACAAGTGACGTCCCCTTTATATGTTTAGTCGTTAACCAGTCTCGTAAAACCACCCTGGGCTTATTGTATTTTCACCAACAGTTCTTTTTAGGTGATTCCGTTATCCGTGCCAGGGGTGAGAAAAGTACCTCGCGGGGGGGGGGGGAGGGGAAGAAAAAGAAAGAAAGGGGGAGAGAACGATTCCCGATGGATCTCCGAAAAATTACAAATTCATAAATACGCGATAAGCGTGGTGGTGGGAGAGCGTTAAGCTGGCCGCGAGAAAGTAAGCTAAAATATTCGAACGGCCGGCCATACATACAAATGCAAGCTGATGTTTTAATAACATCGTTTGGCGCACACGTACCTACCTCGTATTTATCGAATATTTCATCGCCGATAACACGCGATTTACGGAGGAGGAAAAGATAAATTAGCAAACGTTATGGAAACTTTTTAACCCCTTCGTACCTGCGCGTAAATGAGTCGGCTATAAATTCCACTGCTTTTTTTTTTCATGTACGTCAACTTTTTCAGTGTACAAGTGCCTATTTAGTCCGCGCATGCGTATATAACGAACCGCGTAAGGAGTTGAGCAATGTACGAAAAAAAAATTGTTCGGTAGGAAGATACATGGCGCGATAAGCAAACTGTAACGACAGAAAGAAAAAAAGAAAATTTCCCTCGTGGCCAGGTTTTCCCAAGGAAATTTTTCATACATCCATAAGTAACGGAGATACTCAGGTGTTTCCATTTAAACGTATCACCCTGTATACGTAAGGCGCGCTTCTGGGGAACAAAATTTTTAAGCGTACACATCCTTGGCGAATATTATGCATACTTTGGGTACGATGCTCGGAGTGTGTATGCCTTCCTTGATTACATACGTTTCTATACTACGAAATACACGTATGTACACACGGCGTATCGATATTAAAATCCTTGTGAGTTATCAAGAAGATAAGACAAAGGCAATCTTTAATTAGTTTTCACCGTTACAAGAGCGTCGCGCAGGAGGAATTAAAATAAAATTCGTTAGACAACAAAGGGCACCGGCGTTCAAAGTGACAAAACGTCGAGGACAAGGGGCGATAGGGGACAAGGGGTCGGAGGGTAGGGGGGAGGTAGACAGAATGAATCTTCTGGAATAATATTTCTTGGAGGAGCCGAGAGTGGACTGATATCCTGATCTAAACGTAACTATCCCCCGAGGGGAAGAGAGAAATGAAATTCCAGCTATCTCGGTACGTGGTCAAAAATAAAGTGAGCCTCTTTACCCGGCTGGCCACGTGTAATAGGGTAGAAGGGGGTGGAGAACTTTCACGGAATACCGAGCAGAGAACTAGAGGGGAGCCAAACCCGCCAAACCCCTTCCCCTGGTTCGCACGTACACCTGTATATACAGGTTGATCCGTGAAACCATGACTGGGGAAGCTACCGAAATTGCTGGAATTCCTCGTCTCGGTAGACCGCTTCCGAAGTGAACCAATGAATCCCGTGTCCTTCTTTTTCTTTTCAAAGAATCTTCGAAAAATAATGACCGCGCCTCGATGTATAGGGTGTACACCAAAGATCTTTACAAGTATATGTATTAATGTTATTTTAACTGTATTCCATAGAAGTTTCGAGTGAGTTTCATTTGAAAAAAGTTACGTGAAACGCCAGCTGATTCATCGAAACCCAGTGGAAAAGCAATGGCGTAGACATATTTGTAAACCAAATTGCCTACTCATTGCTTCCCGCTTGTACGGGTAATTATGTAACCTGAATTCCGCGTGACGCAACATATTTGTTTGTAACGACTTCGCGAAATATTTGCATTACAAAATTTTAGAAAAGCTTGTATATTGGCGGTACTGTAAATCGTGCAAATAAATAAAATGATGAATATTCGACAATGACTTCTATTATCCCGCGATCAATTAAAGTTAGTTTACCGGGATCCGCGGGTTGAGAAACTCTGATGCCGCAGTGTCTGAAATATTATTGGACTCATTCCTAATGAAAAGAACTGATTATTAGTTTTCAACTCGCTAATTATATCTTCGCTTCAAATCGGGAGAATCCCCCTTATAATATTCCGGCTACGCTACCGGGGAAGATGGTGGAAGGCTGATATCGCCAATGAGTAATGCTGGACAGCACTGCTGTAAAATCTAAAGCCGATGTAGTAGCCGGCTTTACGAAGGGCCAACGTAACGAACGTAATTTTCTTTTTAGTTTCGTTCTTAATGCTATCCACGATGACCCACTGTTCATTATCGACCAACGCTAGCGGTTCCCTTAATTCCTTTTCCTTTCGATACGTTCATTCGTGGTACCATCGATTCGGATATCGAGTTACGTTGTAGTCGACAGGTAACTCCACCGGCCACGCTGCAGAGTTACAGAATGAAGTATTTACATTCCGAATCTTCTTACAAACGTAGTTTGTAACTAAGTATATTGGTCATGAGAAAATGGGAATAATTTGTGATATGACGATTATACTCGTAATTAGGGACGTTGCGATACTACCCATACTAGTAACGTATTGGTACTTTTCTTTCGATGCAAGTATTTTTAGCATCGACACCATTGTATCGATATTTTACTCATATGAATATCAGTCGATTTGTATTCGATACAAGTAGCGAGTAAAAGTATTGATACTCTCTTTCGATATCACGTCCCTACTAGTGAATGCAGAGAAGTAGTTACCATTGTCACCGTTTGCTTTTTAAATTGAAATTTCAGCAAAATCAGCTCGTGTTCGTAAAATTTGTGGAGATATTTTTAAACAATAAACCCGGGAGTGGTGTCTGTATTTTGTTTTAGTAATCCGAGCAACGAACGATTAAGATATCTTTATTAAATATAATATACTCGCCATCGTTTCATCTTTTCGTCACAATTTACGTGCACACTTTTTAAGGAGGTAGCAACACTTGACTGGTTAAACGCGCCCTTCTGCCTCCCGAGATCAGCGATCGTCCGACAACGATCATTGAACGCCGCGGCGCTGGCACGAATTTCCTCCCAAGTCATTCACGACTTATGACCGACAATGTACACATCTCAGCCGCGGGATTCGCACACAAATTCGCCGAAACCGTGTATCCCCGTCCCTCCTCGAACAAACGTCCGGAGAGTACGAACATTTGCAGACATTGAGAAGTGGTCTGATGAGGCCGAAATGAAAAAAGTTTCCAGGCGCGCGCGCGAGCGCTCTCGGCAGAAAAACAAAGGAGAATCTCCACGAGCCGCCTAATCAAAACCTTGTCTCTGGTCGCGCGGCAAAAATTCCCTTCTCAAGCGTTGTGCTTTCAACGGCTCCACCGCCTTTCCGTCGGTCCTGCCCCTTTCTCCCACCACCTCGGGATCGCCTTCCCGATCCACGAGGAACGTATCGAAACGAAACGTGATCGAAAATATAATGGGATGGCTGATTTAACTCCCGATATGCGGCCGAGGGTGCTGCTTTTCCGCAACGGAAAAAGAAAAAATGGCTCATCCGAGGGATGATCGCGGCGAGAGGATGTGTGCGCAGTTCGAAGATGAGTCGGAACGTGATTGCGAGAAGGAGGGAACGAAATAGAAGCGGCGGGGGTCTAGATAGTTTGTAGGTGCAAAATGGATAGTGGTTGCCTGCCTTGGCATTAATGTTGGGATTAGGTCGGGGCCGTTAGTCCTCCGATGCCGTGAATGCGCCGGGTGAACTCCATTCTGGTTGCCTCCATTCCAGGTCGAACACCCTGGAACTATCAGCGACTACCCTCCGACAACACACCCCTCCCCCCCCCCCGCCTGCTCCTCCCTTCGTTCCTCGAAACCCTTGCCATCGTTCTACGGAGCTTCGACGGTGGCTTCCAGCCACTCTTTAAACAGTCTAGCAGGAAGCAGAGGTGAGTGACGAGGTTGGGGGGGGGGGGGGCGGTGCGGAGAGGGTGGGGAGGGACGGGACCAACCCTCTAATGGGATATCGATATATTCATGGAGGTTCATCTCCAGCAGTCTTCTTTTCCCACCTCGAGAGCGGAGCAGCAGGCATCTCACCCTTGGTTGCACCTCCTGATGCATGCTGGAGTAAGATAGGGTGGCAGGCTAATTGTTTTCAACCCTCCACTAGCCCTTCCCTTCTTCCTTCCTCGAGCCTTCTTCCAGATTCGAGACTCTCTTCTCCGTCCGTTCCTCTACTTTCTTCCGCGTTCTCGTACCTTCTCACCAACTTTTTGTCCTTCTTACCCTCGGGGAAGGAAAGGGTAGCCCGGTGTCAGCTGAAAGGATCATCGGACGCGCTTAAACCCTTTTACCTTTTCGGATCCCCTTTAGTTTGCAATGCAATAAGCGATTCTCTCGCCGCAGAGATTCGACCCTTCCGCTTTTGTAATTAACGTCCGGTAGAGATAGTACGTTCTTTCTTTACTTTTTTTTTCAATGGAAACGTCGGGAAATAACTTTAATAGAACGTCCGTCCAAATTGAGTCGCGAGTGTCCCGCGCTTTATGGCTGGTAGCGTATCTGCCGTTGATCGTGGGTTTAATAAGGACTTTGTGGCCAGTTCTGTATATACCCGCTGCTCATTTCTTCGGGGAGGTCAAATTTCATTCCTCTTGGAATCCTCTACCATAAATTATACATGATAGAAGAGAATTATTACCGGACATCGGACTCACTTTGCGGTAACCCCTGAGCATGAAATCCTCGCGAGAACGTTTCAAATAAAACTCTCCATCTCTATTCTCACTTTGCAATTATTACGTATTCGAAAATTTTAATAACAACCTTTTACCTAGGACTGCGATTGTTTTATCTTAAACGGCGACACTGGGATTTGTTAGATCCGAGAAAAACTTGACTACCGTGGAACAATCTTGAAAGCTAAGTATTTTTCACACGGAAATCTTGTACCGGGTAATAGCTTAATAACTTGCATACTGTATCTGCGTTACATAAGAATATGACTAAAGTAGAACGCGCGTTAGTATTTGAAGCGGTAAAACTGAAATTAACTACACTACAGCACCACTGAAATTTCCCATCTCTTTACTATGAGCTTTCTTTCATTTTGAATAATGAAAATTCATTCCACGGATTATTATTTTCATATTCTGAATCAGATTTGCAGAGTATTCTTACAATTTCACAGGCAAGTATTTCCCAGGCTATTTGTTCCCCAAAAAACTATTTCAAGCAGAACTTGCTTTGAGGATATCTTGTGGTAGCGCAACAACAAAGTTAACAAAGGGCCTCCCTTGAAAACAATTTTTTTTAATAACGATCAGTTCCAAAGATAATTACGCGCAAAACACTAAACAAGAGACTCTATACACCGGGACACCGAAAACTTTTAAGCGTCGCGGGCCTCCGAAGGTCTAAACGTGCCCCTGAAAATGACCATTGCGTGACATTTCCTGTACGGTGATCCCATACACTTAACGCGTTGAGTTAATATTTGTGTTCACGTCGGTCAAAGTGCTACGCCGAGAGGGAAAACAGAAATATCGTATCGGGAAGGGATTCCAAAGTGTGATTAAGTTTCAATTTGTCTAACACGTTAATCCCAGATGGGTATGAGCAGTGCTTTGAGGAGGTGATCTAATCGTTCTGGTTATGATTCGTTCTAACGTTCTGTCCCGACTGACGGCAAAGTACTTTTGCACTCACGATCCTGTTGAACTTCCACGCTGGATCAACAGTTTGGGCAGTCGGAAGGGACGTGAACTCGGTTGTGTGTGCACGTCGACGTATAAACGCGTAGAGCGCAAACACCAGCGTATCAGAGTGTAGATGCGAGATGTTTACCCTTACTCCAATTATTTTCAACGAGATATTCCTGACATTCGAAATTCCACCGCGAAATGGATTATACATGTACGTTGCGCGCGCGAATACGCCCGCGTGTGTAATTGATAAGCGTACCGGTGCGTTTTGTACAGGGGTTTATCGCTACCCCTTCCTATTTCGGTGAAAAGTTAACAAAGCCTCGTTATTAATTTATTATATGCGTCGATGAGTAAGAATGTTATGAACGTACATACAGCTGCGTGCGGATTATTCGAATTAGTTGAGAGATAATTATTTTCGGATAACCGATTATACGGATAATCGGTCGTGGGAGTTGTAAATGTTTTCTCGATATTTTCATATTTTTTCCCCGCATCGCTTCCTCCTAATGTTTACCGCAACGGGGAACAATAATCCGTATATAAATTTCCCTGATGTATTACGCTTGATATTTTGATTCCAAGTCAGCTTTCTCTGTTGGGTAAAAATTTTTTTTAACTACTCTTTCTTCCAATCGACGTTCTATTGTAACTAAAATAAGGAGGATGCTCGTCGCAAATTTACACAATTTATTATCACTCGATCGAAGGACAAAACATCTTTTTTTATTCGATAACTTCATGTTGTAAAATTTACGATGTTTTCATTCAAATTTAATAATGCCAACGTCTTCTGTTTTCATGGCTATGCTCCTCAATTGTATCGATTACTTTTCAAACTGTAGTTAATCCAAAGTGTAAACGTTCCAATGATACCTTCCAAAATATCAATAAACACGTTATTTCTACAAATTTCGCAACGTGTTCTCCTAATAGTAAATTTCAACTCATGATAAAATACCGGATTAATATTCTCACGATGAACGAAACGAGCTCATAATTTCGCCCAGCCACCGCGTTCCACTAACGTGAAATCAATGCGACCGTCCAATCAAGAGATCCGTCACCATCTTCGCACGTCATAAAAACGACCAATCGCCCGGTGATTAAGCCAACATCTCAGCCGGACCAATTAGCAGGTACACAAGCGAAGTGCATTACTTTGGCATAGCGTACACACACAGTGAATTATCCTTAAACGGTGCTACCGAAAAGAGCTTCGAGGGTTGGCCTATACGTTGAAGGCAGTTAGCAAGCAGGGAATTGGTAGCCTCCGGCTGTTTAACTCACTCGCTCACTATAGAATTCCAGGGGTACAACTACCATTACTATCGCCATTACCACTGGCAGGCCACTACCACTACAACCCTGACGCTGCTGATATATATTCAGGCACTAACGTCAACCCGCAGCACCTACACCACTACCGGCGTCTCGGGGCTAGCGCCAAGCATAGGAGGCAGCACGTTTAGTTGAATTTATGGGACTTTTGAACGGGTCCACTCCATTATTCCCCAGAATTATTCCCGAAATACGCCGAATCCTCGCCATACCGAGAAAGGAGGACCTGGATCAGCCCTCCTTTTTTCGAAACAACGGAATTTCGTCGGACGGGACGAAATTTGCGGGAAGTTAATTGAATTAAAGCTAACGCGATAGGTGCGGGGAATAAAGTGTCGGGATTCCACTGGTAGTAACTCGTGGTATCGTTGTTACCAGAGAGCGGATGGTTTATTATACAAAATGCACAGTGTTTCCAATTATTATATCAACGAATATGCTAAGCGTATAATACCATAATACGTTTATCTCCGTGTGTAAATAAATCACTCTCATTCTCCATGCCGCGACACCTAACTCGAGAGTTGAGGTTTGTCCCGGCATTTGCAAGCATGTTTGTTCGACAAAAGATAAACGGTAATAATCTCATCAAAGTCACCCCCCTTTGTTCAAGTTATCGGCAAGAATGTGTCAAAATGATCAAAATTCGATAAGAAAATCAAGCTCTGTTAATTAATTATTAGAAATCAATCAGTCGCGACAGAGGGTTAACTTCCCCTCGGAAAAGAAACGTCGGAACAGAACTGCTCCATTGCTTTCTAGAATCGCGGAACTTTCCTCGGCGATTCGAGAACGATATCAACGATAAGATTAGAAAACGAAACCGTGAGCTCGCGTTTCCGCACGGACGGGTCGATACATTATTTCGTTTTCTAAAATGTGTTTCTTCTGCAAATAAAACCGGCAGTCTCATTGCTTTCGCTAGAACAGACATTTCCCAGAGAAAAGAATAGCCAGGAGAGAGGTCATGGCCCATGGCCATATGGAGTGAGACATCTCTCGGAGAGAGTCTACATCCCTCCTGTCCGTATCTGTCTCGTAGGGCACGCTAACCGAGGATAAGAGAAGGACGACAGATATATGTGGGGAGGGTTGCGGATTCATAGGACGACCCCGAAACGCCCAGCCAATAAGCTCGAGCCCACCTCCTCGTAAAACGTAATTTTATTCTTATTTTATCATTGTCTACGCTTACCGCACTCCCGCGCGCGGATTCGCCGACGAAATCGGTTCCACGTTGGATCACCGGCATCCCTCGCTTCCGTGGAAATCGTAGCGGAAAATTTGAAGTGATCTTTGGCTCGATCGTGGGGATCGAGTGAGATGGTCGCGCGCACTATAAAGAGTGCTATAGACACGGAGGAAAAAAATTATTTCTGGAATCACACTCGTTGGCGGGTAGAGGACTTTCGAAATATCGACGGGCGACGTTTATCGAGTTACGGTGTTGTCCAATTAGGAGATATTTTGTTATCGAGTTGGATAATTTATGCGATGCAAACCCCTCCCGTGATACTTTAAACGCGTATTTACTTTTCTTAAACTATTGATCGCCGCGTCATCCACGTTTGGGTAACACGTGTGACTCGTTAATAAACCTAATATCATTATTCGGTAATTATAGTATCGAAACTCACGCGTCAACCAAATGCAGGCGACGTGGCGATCAACGGCGTTGAGGATTAATCGAGCCCTGCGGATACGGAACAATTAAAATTGAGCACAATTAAATTCTACTGCGAATATAATGAAGTACGTTTCCCAATTAAAATTTCCTTCGCGGTAATCGTAAAACGTATTCGTTCATTGCGAAATATCACCGTGTACGCGTCCCGACGCGCACGTGTATCCGTTCGATGACAGAATGGCGGAAAAATTTCGTGTTCGAGTCCCATAGGGTATTGTTCGCATTGGCGAAGATCGCCGGGCGGCGAGTTCATTTTCAGAAAATAACTTTTTACGGTCGATCTGATAAGTTTTCTTACTCTCTAGATGGCCGCGGGAGAGATTTTGCGGATACGATAAGTTCTTACTGCCGACGCTCGATGAAAGGGGCAGAGGACGGGGGTCATCCTTTATCATAAGGGTGAAACCACCCTTCGACGTGGACCAAAAAGAAGAGACATTGCATTGAGTCACGCGATTTTACGCCTTAGCCCCTCCCTCCAGATCAGTGGCCACGGTCTCGGATGTAATTATCGCGTTTGCTTCTTGATTGTAAAAAAAAGTAAAAGAAAGGGACGATAATTAGTTAATTATGAAACCGAGTCGAGGGACGCGGGAACGCGTGTGCCGGGGACTGTATTAAACCTGAAATCTTCACGGCCGAACATTTCGAAAGAAGGGAAGGGACTTATTAAAATCTAGGAAGTTGGAAGTTTGTGAAATTTCGCGCCAAGTACCTACACTATTTTCTGCCAACAATAATTCTAATCCGCTCGTTATTTACCGTGAAACTTTTGAAACTACACTCTCGGTAATAACCGCGATTACTCGAGAACTTCGGTGCTTCTCCGTCCCACGCGAAGATCCTTCTTAAGAAAAATCGGAGATCCACGCGATGGAGTCGACACCGAAGAAAATTTTGGCAAGACGAGGAAATCCGAACGGTGTAAGAAAAATCTCATGCCTTTCTACCATAGACTACCAGGGACCCGCTACGTGGGACACTTTTCCACTTTATAGAACTTCCGTCTTCTGGTGATGTATCGAATTCACGTCAGCCAGGGGACGGTTCTCTATTATTGAAGCATTTAAGTGGAGTACAAAAATAACATGGCACGCTACACCGATGTTATGTTCTCTCGCGAAAGTAGCTGATAATGTTCTTTCGATTTGTTCGAGAAACAGGAAATTTCGTTCCATGGGTTCGGTTTAGGCTGTTTGTTATTTGTCAAAGCAACTCCGTCAGCAACGTCGAGTAGGTATCTTTTGTATGTTTGTATATTTATGTCAATCATTCCGATTGCATTTTGTTGTACATTTTACGATCCCAATTTTTAAATAAAACTGTAATCCAAGATAGGATAATAGAATAGCGGTTGATATTAGGGATTAGAAATGAATCGATCCAAAAAGGATATGTAATCAGGTACCTTCTCAATTTCAAAAACAGACTTCCGTTAGGAAGAGAAAAAGAAACAAACTAAATGGGCAAATGGTATGGAAAAATAATAACGAAAGTTACAAAGGAACGATGGTGAAGAGATTCGCAGTCAATTCGCGCGATAACAATTTCATGTAATAAAAATAATAATTATTGTGCAAAAATATTACCGCCCCAGATATCACCACGCGGAGGTTGCTACAGCTGGAGACCCAGTAAGAGACAGACGCGTAACTATTTCGTATGGCTTTGACTATTATAACTATTACAATAAATCATATTAACCCTTAAACTAAAAAGCTAGTGTCCAACACCGAAGGGTGAGATCAGTCGTTAATTAAAAAGTAGTAATAAAAAGTTATTTAAATTACAAGTCTATACATGTAAAGTACGATGCCCAGTCTAGAATATCTTACATCTCAAACTAAATTCTATGATTAGTTATTTCGGTTTCGGAGTTAAGGAGTTCCGTAAAGTGTTCGTTTACCAGAAAAGAAATACCTGCAGACACGAGTGGTCGGTACATCAGCTGGTCAGTAGCAAACTAGGTGGGGCACAGAACCGAGTAGATGGGACCGACGCGCGACGTGTGTCTGAGTCGGAGTGGCTTACGGTGCGTTACGATAATAATATTTAAGTTACTGCTGTACAGGGTGTCCCGTAAATGGTGACCCTCAATTAAAGGTGTTACAACTGGAATAATTCCAAGCAGCTTTTTCCTCATCGAAAATATCCAAAGCGTCTTAGTTAACGAGATATGAAAATCGGCAGCCAATCAGAGAGGAGCGCGGTAGCCGGTAGCGCTAGTCATTGGTTGCCGGGAAGTCGAGTCTAAGGACGCGCCAATAGCTAGTGCCGTCAGGTACCGCGCCCTTCTCCGATTGGCTCCCGCGTTTCATTAATATCTCGTTAACCAAGACACTTTGACAATTGTCGATAAAGAAAAACCTGCTTCGAATTATCCCGGGTGTAATATCCTTAATGGTATATCACCATTTACGGGACACCCTTTGTAAAGGTAAGTCAAATACACAGTCGAATGCTAAGTTATAGCTATCGAATTTGGAAGTATGATAAAAAGACGTTTATATAAATATTGTCCACTCCATAAAATTCGAGTGTATTACTGTGGTTCGAGTGGCCACGAGTGTATTACTGTGATTTCAGGTTAGAGCAAAATTAAAGTCATTAACGGTAAAATTAACGGCGTTATGGTAACATACCAACCATATTAATAATCGAGAATAAAAAAGATATATGCCATTCAAACATCACAATTAAATTATTTATTGCACCCTTTCTCTTCCCTTTACTCACAATTTCCGCAAAACGTTTCGCACGTACGAACGGACAATGCGAATCGTGAGTACGCGAGCAAACTTCCGTGCGCTCCAATGCAATTTATTCCACAGTTTATATGAATTTCCTTTTTTTACACTCCTGCAAACCGACAGCGGGCACAGCCGGCCAACCAACGAAAGCCTCCAAGTTGGCCCTGACCGTAGTTCGTCGGCTTCTCACTTTTGTTTAATTTGCAACTACCCGACGTCGCTTGCCGCGCCGGTACACCAAACCCCAGGTATTCCCACGGGTTTCGCAGTCCTCAACCACCGGCAAGAGTAACTGCGAGAGGGGAGTTACGTCGGCGAATAAACGGAAATTCATATACTCGATACAGGTGCGAGTGCATATTTCAAAACGATTCCGGGAAACGCATCCTGTGGGAAGGTTTGTAATCGAATCATTTCAAGAATTCCATCGTGATCGTTAACGGTAGACGGGATTGGGATCCGTTACATTTTGTCCATGGTTACGAGTGAACTTGAATGGCGATGGTTGGAGGCTGGGAGACGGGAGGGGGGTGGGGGGGAGGGGGAGGGAGGGCGGGTTGGAACGACGCCGCTTTCAGTAACAGAACTGACGTAATTTGTTCTGCCGAACCCATGGAGTCGGAATCGCTTTATACGGTTCTTAAAAGGATTTGGCTCTCGCACCTACTAAACTTCTCGAATGCTATGAAGATGACACGTAGAAATTAAATCTGCTGGAGTTCTTTTTTTTAGAAGTGGTTTATTCGGCTGAATGGTTCCGTTGAGCGGAATTTTTTGGACGTTTCGAAGGTAACGTTTCGAGCGGCTGTGAGAAGCGAGGCGAATAGGAATCTGGGAAGATATTTGACTTTCTATTAAGAACTTTGATTGAATTGGATGTTTCAAGTTTACATTACACTTTCCGAACGAGATTTCTGTTGTTTTATGCCCTAGTTTAATATTGTGAAGTAAACTCGGCTTACATAAGTTAAAAAAGATGGCTTTTCATAATGTCTGATCATAATGTCTGTTACCACTGAACGTGTCGTATCTAGAACGCGGATGTTTACGAGAAATTGAGGCCTTCTATACTGGGCTTGAATTGATCTTGCGGGACGAGTACACCACGTACACGGAAAGTATACATATAATACACTCGCGTGAACGTGATTTATGTACACTACGTAAAGTGAAAATTGACAATATAAAAATATACATTTTTGAAACCCTCTAAAAATGAAGCCAGTTTCTCGTCAACTCCCATTTCTTTGTCGATCTTCTATAAAAATATGAATTTTCATAAATATCCGCATTCTCGCCTTATCTCTCGAATATCATTTCCCGTAATTTTTAATAATGGTCGAAGAATTATTTATTTGTATCGTATGGTATCTCTCGGAGATTGCTTACAACGTTATTCTGATGTGCTCCTTTAAATACAAAGATAAAGGTGTAATGAATTAAATGATAAAATTAATTACTTGAATCAAATAATAATCGTATCATATGTATAATAATAAAGTAAATAATAAAATAAAGGAGATATTGAAATCTCAGGAAGCTTTTCTGGAGCTCTATAACAACAATTATTTTCTATCTTTGTGAGCCTAAAAAGAAATTCCGCTTTGCCGGACGAATTTCCATATCATGAATATGTACACGCATAAGGAATTTCAGCTGCTAACGAAATTAGATATGTAATTTCACCAAGCGGCAAATAGTTGAGAATCATTGCAGTGTTAACAGCCACTGTCGTAAGTGAGATTGCTTAATTAACATAGTATGGGTTAGGGGCCTACGGGCAACTAACGTCTGAAACACACGTGCGCAAATAGGCAAGTCAAGGAGGTAAACCCATAGTTGGCTAAAACGCTTCTCGAAACCTCTTTGACAAAGTCAAATTTGTGGTTTCGGCGAAATCGTATCAAAATTGTCGAGAATCTCACCATCGATTTTCCGTTGCTACGACCGAGCAAAATATTTGGTATGAAAATTCTCGTATCAGCTAAAGTTACTCAAATTCCAGGATCCGAATTCGAAACCTTGGAAGTGTAGTTGATATTGTTCGTAATTTTCTAATGTGGAATTTCCAAGAATAACGAAGACTAAAAATAATGAACTCAATGGATGGACAATTTTTCGTATTGGTATAACCTGCGGGTATAAGTGTAATAAATCAAATTCTTTGATTTCTACAATTTTTCCAAATTCAGATTCAACATAGATCAATTATCGTAGATTTTAAACTCAGCACATTTTTCCCGAGCACCCTCGACATGTTTTTTTCTTTAATTTTAACACACGACAGAAACTAGGTTAGCGTTTTCACACTATTTCTATCTTATGGAGAGTTTCAAAAGGTACACATTCCATTTATATTTTTTCATCAACCCAGGTCTCTATTGGGACGCGTTAAAATAAGATTGAAAAAATAACAAACACCTTAACCAGGAACCACCTACAAATACAGTTCCTTCCTCTCGGATTACGATTTAAATACGCCAAAATCCAAACGCTTCCCGGAAGTTGCAGTATTCCGAATCTATAGGTAATGAGATCTTAATACGAAATTAGATCTCAATCGACTGTGAAAAAAAGCTTCGCAGGGACATTAATTCCGGCTAGAGGGTATCGTAGTTGGCAGTACGGCTTAACGACCGGCGCAGAAACCTTCGCAAGCTCGAAGGAACGACGTTCTCCACCTACCAAGGAATTGCCCTCCGCGTTCTAGGAAGAGGAGCGACCGCCAAGTGAGCAAAGTTGAGGGCGACACCCCTAGCGCTGGATGAAGGAGCTGGAAGAAGTCTTGGAGAGGAGAATAGGTGACTCGAGAGTGTCTGCATGCGCGCGCGTACGTGTCTACGCGTGTGTGTGAGCCAACGTGAGAGGGAGAGAGAGAGAGAGAGAGAGAGGGGGAGAAAATCTCGGTTAAATGGCTGCGAGATTTCGTGGCCCGATATAAATAAATAAGTCTGCGACACCCCTACCTCCCATCCCTTTTTTCGTAGCTGCATTCATATCCCTCCTGGCGGAGGATACGAGAGAGCCACCACCTGGAGATATTTCGTGGGGAAAGAAGAGAGAAAGGGACAGAAGGAGGCGGGGGTGGGAGGGGGAGGAGGAGGAGGGGATTCAACCACCGACTGGGAGCCGGCTGAAATCGAGTTTCCAGAACACCGACGGTCTCACCAATCTCCTTTTTATCGCTCGTCACGACTCCGGAGCACCATCACGGAGCACATCCCTTCTGTCGGGAGTACCGGGAATACCGCATTAACAAGAATCAACCTTTCTCAGGTACAATGAACCGCCTTCCGTTCCTACTTCTGCGGCTAATTAAAAAAAAAAAAAAAAAACGAAGAATCGTCGGGTGGTCGCGTTAAACGACGCGGTCTTCGCAACGCTGAATCTCCACTCGTCGCGGTTTAACCTCAATAACGATTTGGAACCCAACGTGACGCTCCGACGTTTTCTTTCAGCGACGGCTCACCGTCGAGGGAATTATGGTTCCTTCGTTAAGGCGGGGAGAAAATTGATGCGGCGTCGCGACGCTGGTAAACATTGACACGGCTTTTGGAAACCTCTGATTACCGTTTTTGCTCGTACACGTTGTAGCTGGTACGATTCCGATGAAAGTGGTAATACTTGATACATTAGATGTTTATAATTAATTCGTTTGATGTGTCTGCAACTCAACATGTTCAAAGTATCGGTATTTATGTTTACCCGTCCTGACTGCAACGCGTAATGGGTCCTCATAATTTAACTGGAATGTCGTGTGTTTGTCCGCATACTGGTTTCCCTGTTTCACTGAATTATTTAAAAAGACATTTTCGAAGATCGCGGGACCCGTATTCAGATTTGTCGATGTATCTGCAATACACGATGTTTTAGGTATGGGTATTTACGTTTACTCATTTTGAACGCCAGACGTATTTGGTCCCCATCATTTATCTTGGAAGTCGTATGTTTGTTCGCATACTGGTTAACTGTTTCATTGAATTATTTAAATTAACAATCCCGAAGATCGTGAAACGTGTACTCCGGCTTGTCGATACATGTTAATACTAAATTTCTAAAGTAATAATATATGTTTTGATATGCACATTGTCCAAGGCACGGATCAACGGATTTTCAGAACTGTCGAGGGTCCTATTATCACACTGCGCCAAATTTTTTGAATTGACCTGTACCCTCACAGTTCTGCCCGGCGGAGCTCTAATGTGAAATGCTTTTAACCAGGGCTGATTTTTCCTCTGCTATCCAAATTATCGATTCCTTACTTTCCACCAAAGATTTCAAGCATACTTAAAATTATGCTCGTAGATTCAAAGAGAGTAAGGTATAAATTATAACTTACAAATGTTTCACATTAGATCCCTCCGCGTATAATGAAGGAGTACAGGTTAATTCAAATTTTGCGTACAATGAGGATACGTTTACCGGTAGATGTAAAAAATCCAGTGCCCGAATTACCAACAGTATACATACTAAAACCAGGGACGGAAAACGAAACCGAACCGGAACCATCCAGGTAAGCAACCGAACGTATGCAGCCCGAGAGATTGTTCCGTTCCGAAGAACGAAACCGAACCGGACAACTCGAGTTGCCGTGACAACTAGACCCGGAACATTCCGTTTGGTTCCTTCCTCGGAACGGAAAAACTTCCCAGGCGGCTTACGTTCCGTTCTTCGAAACGGAACAACTTCTGGAACGGCTCACGTTTCCCCGAATTAAACTTGGCTCAAATTTTCTTTGCAAAATTGTGTAAGTTGCCACGCGCTTTGAATTTGTGTACGTTGACAGAGGATATTAACAAATACACTTAACAAAACATAATAATAAGGAATTAAATGAAATTGATCGTGCGTCCACGATTGTAAACTAATACGCAGTAATAAAGTCAACTGCGATAATTAACAAAATAAAAAATGTCTCATTATTTCAAATATCTTTCGGTGTGTTTCCCTGTTAAAAGTTAAAACACGTGGCGCATCTTTGATAAACTTGGTTGTTCATATAATATTTATATTTGTTGTTGAAATCTGGCAGAACGCCTTCGAAGGTAGTTTGTAACTACCAGTTCGCCGAGATCGCTGTGCTTTCGTTGTTTTAGTCTAAAACACTATTATTACTACAGAGCAATGATAATGTTTATAAAAATCAAATTAGTATTTACGTTTACTGATTTTGGTGCAAACATATAAGTATCCTTAATAAATGAACTTAGAAATCGTGTGTATCGTCTGCCTCTAGGTTGACCATTTCCACTGAATTCTTAAAGCTGACATGCTTGAAGTTCTCAACACGCGTAGATAAAATGTCTGAAGTATGATACGTTACATAACATTCTCTGCTGATAATTATTATATTTTCCAAACTTCACTTCTAATGTCGCCAGCTGTTTGTTTACCGATTACACATTAAAGCAATTAATGGCCCTTTTGGACTGCTAGATGACCCGTGATTCCATTCATAGCATTCACCGCTTCCTATTACATACGGGATCTGAATTGCGGCGATTGAATACGATTAGTATCAAATTTCTAAATTGATCGAAACTTGCTAGCACATGACCAAATTAGACCGACTACGTTACCGGATATGGCTAGTTCCATCGATCAGTTTGCGTACACATTCGAGTAATCGACAGTTTGATAACATGCAACGAACTCCACCAAAAACTACTGCAAGAACATTAAATATGAAAAATGCAATTACACGCGTACGATGCTACGCGATCCTACAACGTATGATTATTAGGCACGATAAAAAGAAAGTACATTTGTGATTAAAAAATAATTCATACAACAATGTTCACGACAAATGATATCTTAATTAAACGTATTAAATCTGAACTAATCTAGATACCGTCACTACGGTGGACGCATCGATTAACCTGAAGATTTACACTTTAATTAAGCGATCTTTGAAAAGCAAACCTTTTGAAGTTAACCTGAAACGGAGCGGACACTCCCAAACCCTGCATAGTAAAAAAAAAAAAGATCTTTACGCGTAACTACACATTACCTCGACAGCGTAATCGCTGACCCAATAAAGGTTCGAGGGTGCGCTTCTGGCTTTTTGAACGCACATCAGAGGATCCGTGATTAAGTTAGGAGACGGGATCATCGGGATGATTGCCATGATTGGAGGAACTTTCCCATCGAATCGAGTAGACACCTCCAAGGTTTCGTTCGAGAAGGAGGAACGACGGACTTCAAGCGAGAAGGAAATTGATTAGGGTCGCATCACGCTTAAGCAAACGCGCTGGAGGGTCATTCTAGTAGTTGTGGTACTAGCGGTTATGGTGATGTTGGTGAAGTAGCACCAATAAATGCCACCCTGATGACGAAGTTGCTCGACCAAAGTCAATTTCCAACTCGACCGTCCCGCCGGTGTTATGTATACTGATCGCGTTACGTTCTTGGAAAATGTGGCGCTTTTTGACTTTTTCTGTGGCGCGACTCCAAAGTTTCATATTTGGTGGTAGGGGCTTGCGATTCTGGGTTTCAGTGTCAGGAGTTTCGGCTATAAATAGTTGTAACGGTTGTAAACATAGATTCGTTTGAACTGAGAATAGTTGTAATAGATGTACACAAGATTCACGACATAAACGATCGAATTACTATTTATTTAATTTAACCGGAACTATGTTTTCAAATATTATAACTGCTTTTAACCTAATCTCCGGACAGAACGATTCAGAAACAAATTCTATCGCTAACGTTGTGTATCTTACAAATCTTTGTACAGGCCATGTAATGGATATTTCAGATATAATTTCATCACTTTTATTACCAATGAACGAGGTAAAATAAATTAACACGAATCGAGCGTAATAGAAAAGTGTTATTCAATCTGAAAGGAACGAGGCGAACAATTAGCGCCGGTAACACGAGGTTTTCAAAATGAAGTCCGCAAAGTGCAATTTGTTTTCTTCGACGGACCGTTTACTTGAACAAACTGCCAAGTACAATTTTAAACAAAATATGCGTTCTGTACTCTTATAAACGATAATGACTTTCAAGATGGATTTTCATTTACGAGTACAATTATTTGAAACCTTACTGGTTGACGGCACATTACGAAATCATGTTGGAACACTCTAGGTTCCTGTTAGGGTTGTTTGGTCGGAGTGTTTGACTAGGTATGCGGTTAAGATTCGAGTTGCGTTTTGTTTGGGCAAAGTACGATTACACATGCGTACGCACACCTGTGTGAAAGTTCAATGGAAAACTAGCGCAAAGGAGAAACTTCAAGCTCACCGCGTTTGATCGCATTTCATTGCGTGAAATGAAATCTGAATCGCGACCGCGCGTCAATAACATTAATTGGGTTATATATTCGCGGAACGTAATAGTCGAAGGATTTAAAAACAGTTGTATTTGCATTATTAATGTACGGTCCGCGATTCAAATTCAACTGTTCGATATTTGTACGATTCAACGTTTAAATTGACGATAGGGCAAAGGTACAGGTGAACCACTGAATTAAATATATTTGAATGGAATTAAATATATAGAACGTAAAGCATCGTGTATTTAATTTCATCCTATTAATTGGAATTACATTTACTTTACTGAATGGATTAAACAGCAATTACAATATAATTCGTAATTATATTACTGCGTGTACCGCGAGTACATCTATAATGCGTGCACCGAGTTAATGTCATATTTCTGTTTGATAAGTTATCAATTATAAAATCTCCGTCGTAGATAATTAGCCACATCATTTTTCGCGTAGATACGTAATTATGGGAAAGAAAATAATATCCAATAAATCCCGGAGATTATTAACAAAATAACGGAGTAAATCTTTATTTGTTCGTTCAGATTGATTCACCTCACGCGTACAATAGAAACTCCACTATTCGAACTGATAGGGAGACAGGTGTTCCGATAAGAGAATTTTCAGATAATGGAGCAATCACTTATTTGCGGTTGAAATTGGTATTGTGTAGTACGATGATACTGTCATACTATAAAATGCAATTATTAAAATAGCACTAGCGGAAACGCTGCGCGGGAACGAATTTATAAACTCTCAAATGCAATTGGACGCAATACGTTTAAAATTCATGTAACTTTTATACGGTATTATTTTTAAGTTATTAAACCTATCGAATTTCTAACGAACATGCGCTTCTGTAATAACAGCTTTGCAATTATTCAAACTCGTGGAAGATTGAGTTACGCTCACACATGCGTACAAAGAGAAGAGAAAGACTTACGCGAAACCGTAAGAAATCTTTCGAATATCGAACTGTCACAATCCGAGGAAGATACAGTGGGATGGTATGGAAGAAATTTCCTCGTGAAATGAGGGTGAAGACCCCACGAAAAAGATTTGACGAGTATGAGAGGATTTCTGGGAAATGGTGCAATCAAACGCTCGCATATAAATCGAAGCGGTTTACATAAAAAGACTGAGAGAATAATTGAGGTAATGCCAATCCCTCGCAATGGAATAGCGTAAAATATTTGGAGAAATATCCTCGAATTTTGTATTAATTGTCAACGAAGTGAATCGAAGTAGAAAATTATCAAATCATCCGATGCCGAATGAAAGGTCCTTTATGCGAGATGATTGGAAGAATAATTGAGGTAACGCGAATCTCTTGTAGTTTAAAAGCTCCAATTATTTTGAAAAAGAATATTCATAGTTCTCGGCAAAAAAGTTTACTGCATAAAATTTTATTACAACGGTTGCTCAATTTTTCCAGGATTCTGTATTCCTTGCCAAAAAAAAGTGAAACGGTAAAATAAAACATGACCCATTCGGAGAAAGTTTGAGGAAACGATATTTATGACGAAAGACTGAAAGAATAATTGGGATAACACGAACCTTTTGCAACGCAAAGTGCCAATTACTTTGAAAATGGAATATTTACGGTTCGTTGTAAAAAGTTCTTTGAAAAGATAAATGCAATTCTATTCGCTGCTAAGTTTCCCAAGGTTTAGGTTCCTTGTTAAAGAAGCGTAACGGCGAAATAGAAAATGATCCATTTATCGCAAGTCTAAAGAAACCACGCCATTGGTGTCGTACCGATAATCTCTTCCATTGTCAGTTTCAAAATGGCAGGAAACCCATAATCCACACCCAGCTGAAACGCCAAAGAAATAACCCAGGTCTTTTTCAGCATACGGATAATTGTTCGATAAATATACGGGTGTCTTAGTCGCAAAGAACGAACGTTTCGTCTTTGCGGGAACCTCTTTGAAAGAGTTTTCCAGTGCGAAAGAAGTTTCTCTTATAACTTTCTTCGTTCTTTTCACGTTTCCGGAGAATCTCCTGGGAAGTTGCAATATATCCGCGGATATGGAAAGTTTCTGCAAGGATATCTCAAGGTCCAATCTCAAAAGGTCATCCTTGAAAGGAAATCATCCGAACGCGACTTCCCGATACAAACGATCTGATGACGTTTCCATTATGACAAAATAAATCGAAACTTGTAATAAAGAGCTAACATTGACAACTTTGTTTCCTCTTCGCCACTGCAATTCGTACAGCTTCCAATCAAATAAAAAAACTTGAATCCGTCTAGAATATCGGTAACAATCCTGCAGGTGATTCCACGTTTCAGATACCTACCCTTCGTACAGCTTGCAATTAAAGGAAGAAACTTTGATTCATATAGAATATCAGTAACAATCTTACATTTCACATTTAAAATTTCTACACTTTGTAAAGCTTCCCGTCGAATAAAGGAAACGTGATTTATATGTGTGGAGTATCGGTAACAGTTTAGCAGTAGATTCTACGTTACCGATATCTACATTTTCTATGGCTTGCAATTAAATAATGGAAATGCAACCCGCATTGATTATCGTTACCAATTTTTCAGCCGACTTTGAATTCTAAGCATTCAACACGGTTCATATAGTTTGTAATGAACCAAAGCAAATATATCCCATGTAGAGTATCAATATCAATTTTGCGGTTGATTCTACACTCTGAGTTTCTACGCTTGGTCGAGCTTGCAATTAGATGAGCCAAATATAATCCGTATAGACTATCGGTAACAATTTTGAAGTGAATTCTACATTTCAGATTTCTACGCTTTGGAAAACTTGCAACGAGACAAAGAAAACATATCGCACAACCAGTGTCGATACCATTTTTTCACTGAATTTTACATTCTATGTTTCCATATCGCGTTACAATTTGTAAGAGATTCTACGTTTGAAGTTTTACATTTGATTCAGCATGGAATCAAATAATAAAAAATAATCCATCGACAAATTTTTCAGTGGACGCTATATTTCCCAAGGATTGCAACGAAACAAGAAAAACAAAATCTGTATGTCCCGAGAGTATCAAATCACAGCACCGCGAGGTAACGACAATCGATTCGACACACGACGGTAAGAAAAAATACATTGCACCCTTCCGACTGAGATACTTTCCCACCGAATGTTTCTTTCGACCAGCCACCCCCCGGAACGTAAACGAAGGGATTTGAATCACAGACTAAGTCCACCGGTGGCTCCAACAACTTCCTTGCTCCCATCACAGGAGACTACCAAGTTTCTATCGTGAAATCCTATTCCCGTTTACGTTCTCCAAGTGATTCCGGGGCGGATTCGATCGACAGGGGCGACCGGGGAAAGCTCGGGGATGCAGTCTGAAAGGGGTAAGCAATGGTATAAACGGCTCGTTGAAAGTCCGATAGGGCGGCGGTAAAGGGAGGGGGGGGGGGGGAGGGGGGGGATTGGCGGCTAGAAAATGTCGAAAAGAAGGTAAGGTCGATGGGAAATCCCGTGGAAACCTTGACGTCGGCCACAGAAGACTAATTCTCTCGGTTCCCGCTCTAAATATCGGAATAAATTGCGGCAGGCTCCTTCGACGGGGCTACCCCCGAGTTGCCGACTGCCCTCGAAATTCTCCAACCCTCGAACGGTGCAGGGCTGTACTCACCGGGAGCGTAGAAAGGGGACGCCGGGGATGGCCCTTATCGCGTGTACGCTCCGCTGCGCTTCTTCGTGGCTGAAGGCACCAACCTTATACCTCTTCCTCCTCGGGATGCCTAACGCCTACCCACCTACCCCCTGCCAGAATCCCCCCCACCCAATCCTTTTCTCGCCCTCCCACTGCCCCCACCCCCCAGCGAACCCCTACCCCAAACTATTTGCGCCCGGCGGATGCGCCCGCTAACGGGTGATCTATCAATTTCCAAGTAACCCCTTCGTTTTCTGATCAGGAACGAGGATAGCGAGTGCCGTGGCGGATATTTAGAGTGATCTGCAGAATTTTTGATATAATGTTTTTCCTTTTAACGCCCTCTTCTTCGTAGGATCTTAAAGGGCATGGGGCCGAACACGGGAGCCGACGTACGTACATTGGAAATTTAAGTTTAAGTTGGACATTTAATTTAATTAAGTTGAGGGAAGAGGATCAATCTGTACGACCGATTTGGATTTTGGGGAAAGGCAAGTAGAAGCGGGCGACATTGGTCAGACATTCGTGAGAAAATGTTGCTCGTGCGAGAGAGGGGAAGAACACGGTAATAAATGTTTTTATGTTTGTCTATTCCAATGCAGCACATGTTTTATCGATGAAAATTTGATTAGCTTACTTTTTTGGAGAAAATTAGAAAAGTTATTGGAAAAAATTGTAGTCCGCGGAGCAGGGGTTTAGAAACTGTTTCTCGTAAATGGAATCGATCGCGTTGATCATCGGAAATGAGGAGACTCGTTGATTCGTATCTGCTTTTAATTAAAACGATCGTATAATTTGATTGAAATATCGTTATATCCGTTCTCCGCTCTACAATAAAGTAAAATAAAATTTGACTAGTCACATTTTAGCAACCTTGGATCTTTTCAGGTAATTTCCTACTTTTAAAAATGCTTGAGCATGTTCTTGAGTATATCTCTTTATTACAAGGCAAGTCATAAACTTCGTCTGAAAAAAGTACTTTGCTTAATTAATTCGTGGAAATGCGAAAACTTAAGAACTTCAGCCATGATCGCTAAACGCTCAGGAAAGTGAACGCTCGAATTTGACTGCACGCTACTCTACATTTTCCGAGAGATTTGTTACCAAATTCATTCACGGTGTAACACTATTGATTGCGGTACTTTGTTACCTACTCCGTCGTAATTATCATCGACATTAGCGCTACGATACTATCACTTTTAATATCATCGTATTACGGTTATACGAATCTCCATTTAAATTATGTTAATGACATCACCGCCCGCTAACACAAGCGAGATCCTAAGCGCCATCCCTGCCTTTTATAAGCGCCACTACTCTCATTGGATATAGTTATCTTCCCATTTTCTTAATGGTTCTTGCACTTTTCCAGACTTTAACGACTCTCGAAAATTATGTAAGACGTTACGCACGCTTCTTTCGCCTGGTGTAACGAACTTGATATCTCCGTATTAAAGGAAACACGCGGCGCTTCTGTCTCGCGTTGCACGTGCGTAATTAAAAAAAAAAACGAAGTGCAAGAACGGTATCCTTAATCGCGATAATCGTCATACGGTTTATGTCGAAAATGAACGTGACGGCCAGACTTTATACCCCACTTGCCAGGCACTCCTATATCGGCGTTGTGCTAAACTTTAAACAACGGCGCGCGTCACCAATGCGACGAAATTTTCGTCCAAAATTCACGCACCGACGCGCGGAAACGTTTTCGCGTTACGCCGAAAATGGATAAACCTCCGCGTTAAAAGTTCGCGATATCTGTTTCGCGATCCGTCCGGCTTTTAAATCCGCGAAAAGCATAAATACGCCTCGCTCGAGTTACGTTCCTCGTTTTTGACGTGCGGGAAAAGATTCAGATTTTCATAGAATTTCGGAGGCCGGCACTTTATCCAGCGGGTGTCAATAAATAATCGCGACGGAGAATGCCCCTGCCCTGCGGGTATAATAATTTTCATACCCATTCAGAACCGGGTTTTCACGAGACAGAGGAATATCGGAAGAAATCGAGCTGAAAGATAGAGCGGCTACGTAATATCCTCGGCTTCCCCTTACACGCCCCCAACTCCCCTCGCACACCACACCCCCTCGCCGAGAACCACCCACACCGAAACCTTTTTCGGCCGCGGTCTCGTCTCCGCCTGCTCTTTTCCTCAAAGCACCGAGACACCTAGTAGACGGTTAGGGGCGAAAGGAATTCTAAGCGGGAGTGACACGAGCAACGCGTGGCGAAGAGATCAAACCTGTGGTTTCTCGCGGATCGCAATCAGGCAATTTCCAGAAATTCGCACGCTTGGTAAACACGAATTCGAGAAGATTGTGATCTCCTTATCATTGCTGGAGATACCTTGGATAATAATAAATAGCTGTAACACATATTAATAATGTGTCTAATCGCATTATTGGACAAAGCTCGATTATGTCGTGAATTTTATCAGACGTAAAATAAAAACGGTGAGTACGAATTAAGTAAGTGTTTAGTATACTTGTGTGCTCATCACGCAAGTGAGACATTGTATATAATATTTTTTTAAATGCATAATACTCTGTAATGAAAAAGCGAATTTTTGTTAAAGCCCGCTTCTGTACCGATGATAATAAGGCGATCATACGATAATAAGAATTTGTATATACACGTACGGGATAGCGACGAATAAATAATGAATAAAGTACCGTACACTCGTCGCAAAAGTATCCTGATTTGGTAAAATCTTTCCTACGTAGAAATAGAGAAAGCGTAATTCAAGACAGGTCCCGTTGTTACAAAAACAGTCTGCGCACAAGTTTCTAAATTGCACGAAACCAGAACCCACGATAATACTGAATTCGTGGTGTATACCTACTTGACACACACAATGCATACCCTTTACTCATTTGTTGATACGGCAGTCTGTTTGAGCTACGAAACTTTTACTTTAGGTTGACATGTTTTGACAAATGAAATGGTAATTTTGGCATTCTGTACAATGTTAACGAGTTGACTGTAGAATATAACGCGATGGATGGGAGTATTTAGAAATATGTCAAAGAAGAAAAAGAAGTTTTCTGTATCAAACGGGTTCTTAAATAAACCTATACTTTTTTTTCTGTTCTCGGAATTTTCTTTGACTCTTGCATTACTTATTCTATGAAAACTTGAATTTAAATACATTAAATGTGGTAAACGTATTTAATATTACGCAAATATGTATTTAGGTAAAATTAATTTAGCATAGATACATGAAAATTGCAGAAATACATATTACTATAAAATTTAATTTTATGTTTTTAAATTAAGACCTCATTTAATACGGTATCGTTATAATTCGATCTACTCTTTTTTTCATAAAATGTTTAGAACACGATGGAACGTCTCGCCACCCTTCCTATTCTTTAGGCATAATACTATTGAGACATACAACGATAAAGCATACGAATGTGGTTGCAAATCAAATCTTTTCACCGGAATTTGCAAAGGATCGGATATATTCGTGAAGATATCAATATCGTGGAAGTGATTGCACACATTTCTTTCGAAGTACCGTAAGGGCTGAAACCTATTCTCGTGGATATCGATAGCATTGAAACGAATACTTACATATATTTTTCTATAAGCACTTGCGTGGGTCTGAATCTACTTTGGATCTGGATATCGCACGCGTACAAAGCAGTTCCACATGTACGAACCGAAGCGATTGTTAGAGCAACGTTTATGTAACCCACACGCGGGCATATGGATACGAACCGCTCCACTTTCGATAGATCCGGAACGTTTAAAATACACGTACATACTTATTATTATTTCGCGGCTTCTATATCTTTAAGCAATTCTTAAATATATTAATCAGCGATAAATTTCAATTGCAAAAGGCTTAGTTAATTAATCGCAATTTGCCAATTGGAGTTCAACAGACCGATTAAAATTTATTACTGGAGAAGTTTTGTGATTATTTTACAGATTTCATATGCTCGCACGGTTCTCGCGAAATCAAATATTATTTTAAAACTTAACGCCAAGTATCTTTATCACAGGCGAAACAGTACGCGGAGTGGTACCCGATACACTCCACATGTATTTGTTGTAATTATTTCGAAAGTTTCCGGCACGATGCGTAAAGGGAAAGATAAATATTTCAGGAACGTCTGCCCGTACAAAGTAAATCAAATATTGTTAGACCTGACTTTGATATCAAGCACACTCGCAAAACGTTAGAAAAATATAGAACGTGTTGGAAAAAGGGTTTTCCAAATACGAAGCGTAGAGAATCACGATGTTGTACGTAAACAAAAATAAAAAACTGAGTTTCACCATGACTTTACGTCCCAAAAGCGTTCTTTATTTACTATCATAGTAACCCGGGTTTTTTTTTAACACACACTACTATCATTCTCAACCCCTCGTATATTTCTACCACTCATGTGTTCAACTAGGATGAATTTACACACAACTGGACACGTATCAGTGAACGAACAAATTAAATAGTTTTAGCAGGACATTATGTATACCATGTAGAACATTTTCACGTTTAATTTCAATCTACAATAATCAAGGGACAAGGTCTTATTACGGACCAAGTACAAGTGCGCTGTAACTAGACCATGTATCTTTCCAGGAAAGAACGAACGTGGGTTTTTGAGGTAGGGAAACAGCATTAAAGAATGAATTTTACAAAAAAGTGCAATAGCCTTCGGAAATTATACTAGTACTAATTAGGAAATTGCGAATCAAATAAAATGAACGGTTCGTATACTTTCTCCTATATCGGTCAAAACTAATTCTAATAATAACGATTCACTATGAAATTGAGAAACTTCTGTGATTTAGGAGCAGAAAAGATATAGGATCAATAAATATCTTGAAGAACTATCAATTTTCTTGACCGCTATTTAAATAAATAAAGTTTACTATCCAAAAACCGCTACTTCCGTTACCCAAAAATTCTTTTATCCGAAAACTCGTGTCTAGGATAATCCATTTTCCAGCGTATCACACTTTTCTAATTCCTACCGTATCCACGACGAAAACTATATAATCTGGAATCTATTGGTGGGTTCGTCGAATGTTCGATAACCTCGCGACCCTTTTCTGTTTTTTTTTACAGTACTTTGTTCGCCCATGAAGTTTGCAGTCCATGTGACTGCTTCTATTAGAGAAAATGTTTTTCCACTTTGTACGTACATATCTATATTGTATACACTCGGCAAATGCCTCTACATTTTTAACGCTTTTTTTTGGGTTCGCAGTACTCCATGGACGATCACGTAAAAGCGAAATGGCAGCGTAGGGGTAAAACTCCCGCTCAGGGGTAGCATAAAGAGCATGTCTTATTTTCAGTAAGAAACCACTTTCGACGAGATCGTATTACTTTAGCGTAGGCGGCGATGCTAGTATCGCTACACCCGCCTTTGAGGATTTACATTTTAACATAGTCTAAAATTGCAGATACTCTCATACTCGTCACCATATCACAAATACGCGTTTCCATTCGATTCGATATTGTTCGGGGAAAGTGGCGCGTTAAAAGTGTTCAGAAATTGTTTTACATCCTGCCTATAGATTGGAAAAAGTCGTCGAACAATATGGTTAAAAGAATAAGGGGATCAATTTTACCGCTATACGAATATGGAGAACAGTGGATTAATTAAGTTCGGTTGATCAAGTGCTTTGTTTCAAAATGTATGTAATTGGGAAATGAATTTCTAATTTAAACAAAAAACCAAACCAATGCGAAGAATTGTCGATTAATTATGTTCGGTTAATGGTTTTCATGCTTCCATGTTTGTAATGTACGGCGGGTCCCTTTTTATTAATGAGCTTCCACGTTTACAAAATAGTTACTACGGTGACCCGAGATTAAACTTAGAGGTAAGAAACACTCTTGATATTGTGAATTCGAAACAACACAAACAGTAATTAGGATCGGCACATCACGTATTGTTATTATCATACTAAATCTTAATCGACTAAAGTACCGCAATATTTAGCGGCAAATTTTATCGCAGTTTCGTTACAAGGATCGGACGCGAAATATTCCACCTACGATTAAAATTCGTGAAAATATTAATGCCAGCTAACGTTTTCTTAATTCTCACGGAAATTACATGGATGGAAGTTTTTCGCACATTCGGAGATTTTCAAAAAAATTGTCCTGGTTGTCCTCGGGACTCGAAACTGGATTCAGAACGCAATGAATCGTTCGAACAAAACGCGTGAAACTTTGTCAGCTGAATTTTGTAGCAGCGTAACTGATTCAAATTTTGACGCCTACCTTCAACGCATGAAAAGTGTCCATTGACTTTATAAGCGTACCTTTGGGATTATTAATAATATTTCAAAATGCATATTTTATTTAAATCACCATCTTTTAAAATTCACGGAAATTGATAATCCGAGTTACGAATAAAGAGAAGAATTTTGTTTTACAATTTGAGTATGCCGTTCAATTGTTGTACTCTTTACAATTTTCAATTTCAAACAGCACGTTTTATCCGAGGATCATCGAACTTACGTACTTCGAAGCAGTTACGGACTGGTTGAATCGCAAGTACAGTACAAGTGTATGTGATACTGGGTAGTCACTGAGTTACATTTAACGTAGTTGTACAGGGCAATATACATAGGTAGTCATACGATGAGTTGTAGTTAGGGAATTTCAGAAGTCCTAGAAAAATTAACGTAAATATCTGAATTCGGGTTAACGCGTAAATTATATGAAAACCTTACTAGAATCTTCTTAAAAAAATGTTGTTAAAAACGAAAATAAAGAAACCTATAAGAGTTTCGTGCCAGGCAAAACTTCAATAATGCAGGATTACTCCAAATTTCAAACAGCGTATGTTATTAATATACCGGGAATGTTTATGCTATTCAAATTTTTTAAAGATTGCAAATTAAGTGGGGCTCGAAGAGAAGTTTGTGATCATCTTGCATAAATACCCTAAGTACGGTTACAAAAGGATATTATTAGTATATAATTCCATTGCGAAAAGCAGTACGCAACACGGAAATTGGCATTTTTGAGGGTTTCGATGAAAACAATTGGAAAAGTGGGGGCTTTTCATCTGGAAGAGCGAAACTTCCAAACTTCAAGTATCTCAAGTCAAACAGGGGTTGTTTCTATTGTACCACGGGGGTTGGTATTTTTCTGAAACAGTTCTTTATCCACAAAATGCTTTACGAGAACCTCGTCGATATCGTTCGCTATCATTGCGCGATAAACAGGAAATAAATGAAATTTTTTAATAAAACCGTGACGCTCCAACCGCTCCTCCGGAAAACGTCAATTCTTTACTCGTGTCACACTTATCCAAAGCGAGCGATACAATAAATATTGCTTTATTAACGAGAACGAGAGTACAAACCATCGGAAAGAAAACAGAATATTTCCAAACGCTTCTCCTCTATCGTTCGCATCAAAATCGACTCTGCCTTTTATCGAGTGTTCGTTTAACTGAAAATTAAATACGAAAAAAAAGAAACACCGGCAAAAAAGGATCGGTACACACCACGCGAACGATGAGCCAATATGCAAAAACGAGAATAATACGTACAAAAACCAGACGCGAGACGAAACAATTCAACGTTTGCCGACGCAAGTAAAACGATGACCGTCCAGGGGAAAAAAGGGGAAAAAAACCGGAATTGCAGTGGACGAGGACCGAGAGAGAAGTGAATTACGATCTCGCGATAAAATTAAAATATGCAATGGTCGCCGGTTTTTCCACCCCACCCCCCCAAGGGTGACAATTTAAGAAGCCGGCTCGTGGCTGGGCTCCGCAAGCCAGGAGTGTAACTCAAGGGCAATTCGGGAAGTAGCTGACGAAGAAGACGCGAGTCTCATAAGTGGAACGATTACGAACTCTCCGCGCGAATGAACGCTTTTACCCTTTCCTTTAACCGGCCTCGCTTAAAAACTCCCTATTTTTAGAGTTCCGTCACAAAGCGCGCCGCTGGAACTTTCGACTCGATTAAACTCTACAAAAATGACATCGTCGTCAGGGAAAACTCTCCGCGGAGAGCTAGGTGACGAGAAACTTGGCGCGCCGACTCGCGGGGCAAGATCGACAAATGAAACGGGGTTTGGATAAAGAGAAAACGAAAGAGAAATAAATTAAGATAGAAATCAGAACGGGGGAAAGATACGCGGATAAAGGTCTTGGTTAAGGGATAGAGGTAATATCGCGTAGGACGAACGACGAGATGCGCGACACCAACTTCTTACGTCAAACTCGGTTGCATATACACCCACCCCTCTTCTAACCCCCTACCCCGATCCACTCGTCTATCATCCCCCGCTCGACCTTCGGGGACCAGCGCTTGTCGAAGATTATGAAATTTCGTTGCTGCAAATCGAATGCACCGTGTCCGTCTGCCCGCTCCCACCCTCCACGGCGCGACGCCATGTTAGTTTTCACCCTCCTCCTCCTTCCGCTTTCCTCGTCGTGCTCGTTTCTTCAGAACTTTTTTTTCTTCCACCGATCACATTCGCGCGACGTCGAGCGACGCGTCGCGCTCGTTTCGAGCGGTACGACGAGTTATTTGCAGGCTGACGCAAATCGATAGGTCTCGAAATTTGTATCGACGCGAATTTCCGTGATCCGTGCACTTCATTCTGCATTTTTCTATACCGTACGGTAATGATGGTTGCGATTCCGAAATTGCGAATCACGGGAAACGTAGTGTAGGCTATTTTTTTTTAGCTTTTGTTTCTTTTAGCGTCCTGATCCGAACTCGACACCGCGCAGTCAGTCGTCATTGAGCACCCATCCGATCAATACGTTTCATTGTTTAATAAAACCTGTTACTGTTATGATACGGTTTCGGTACGGTGTCAAAACTCAAAACGCTGTCGCCCGCGACAGCGAGAAACGCCGACGCCGATGGCCCGGTTCGTTGATTTCATTGTTTTATCCCATTCTCGGATTGATTTCACAAAATTCTATCATAACCACTCTTATCGTGGCTCATTCCACGTGTCTTATTTATTTTTCTAAAATGAGTCAATGATTAATTTTGAAAAATGTAATTGTAAATCAACAGACGGGCCTTGTTTCGGGCCAAATCCAAGTACGCGAGACTAGACCTTGTATCTTTTCAAGAAACAAGAAACGGGGGTTTTCGAGGTGGTCAAATCGTATTAAAAGATGAATTAAAAAAGAAAGTGCATAGCCTCCCGAAAGATCCCGTTGAGATAAGCAATTTTAATAATTTAGAGACCTTGTCTCTTGACAATATTACTTGTGCATTGCTACAATATGAAGAAATTGAAAATAAATTACTTACGTAGGATTATTTTTTATTTTTCTGTTTATATTTTATATATGGTTTTGGTTATGTCAGTTTGCGCAATTTGTTCGATGGTATATGAGAGACTCTGTTTGCACATCAACCAATTATGCAACGTCAGTTTTGCGCAATTTGTTCGCCCGTGTATGAAGCCTATTAAGCACCGCTGGCATTAATATCGCGATAGTGACAAAGTATCAATTCGAGTACGTAGGAACGTTTAAAGGTGCAACAATTTAAACCTACGCTTCGCCGCGGTTAAAATGTGGTTTCCGGTATAATATACGCAGGCACTTTGATTCACGAATACATTCGAAGTTTTCTTTCCGTTCACCATCAATTCCTCTTTCCTCCGATTTCCGTTACACTTCCGTTGACACTGTAACTCTCGTACACTGCAACGCGTGCTAATATGTGTTTTCCTCCACCCCTCCCCCCCCCCCTCCCTCACCCCAAACCATCCCTTCGCGCCCTTTGAATTCTATAAAACTTATTCGTTCGTGTCATACTTTTCCCTGACATTCTGCAGTCTAGTTTCTCCAGTCCTTACGTGTCCCGGCAGCGTATCCCGTCGTACAAAACTTCCCTCTCAACATCGGACCCTTCCTACCGCCCTCCCACCCCTCCCCTCCCCCATTTTCCCGTTCTTTCGCATCACCCCGTTCGTCCACGTTCTCAACATAATCCGTGAATTATATAAAAACTTTTTTTCCTACCTCGCCATCTCCTGTTCTTCATTTTCCTCGGTAGGGGGTTTCCTTCCATATTAGGGAGATCCTCCAACTTTTCGCGTTTTCTCTCTTTTTGAGGTACGTAATGTTTGCTCCGCCCTGTTTGTTTTGCGAAGTATTCCGATCCATTTTCGCGTCATTCTTTCTGTTCCTGTAACAGAGATTTTAATAATACTTCGGTACTACTCGGCTGAGATGCTGTTAACAAGATACTAAGAATAATCGAACTGTAAGAAATATAAGAACGTGGAAATACAAGGTAAGTCGCGTAAGGTGACGATCTTAAATAAATAGCTAAGTACTTGTGATATAAATAAAAAGGTAGAAACAAAAGTTGCATCGAATCAAAGACGGCGGTGGTGCAAGAGCTATTTCGAAAACAAACCTTTGTATCTCGGTAAAAGAAGCAAGCAAGCAAATGATAGTTATTGTACTCTTTGATGCTATGCAATTTCAGTTGCAACATTTTTTAACGCGGCAAGTATTTAGCGATTTATTTAAAGTCGCCAAATTCAGTGACTCATCCTGTATAAAAAAATATAAAAATACTTTATATTAGAGCTACTTAGTACACGTATACACGTGAAATTAAAAATTTCGCGTTGGAGACCGTGCAATCCGGAATTCACGACATTCACGCGATTAAAAAATTTACGTGAATTACGTGAATTAATAAATTCACGCGATCTACACGTGAACTACGTAAATTTCAAAATTTACGAGCACCTACCCGTGAAAAATTAAATATGCGTAAATGTAAAGTTCAAAGCAGGGTTGGCAAGCGAATTCAAATTGGAGCCGAAGCTGCCCAGTTAAAGAGTCCAGTCAAGCAGCAGCACTCCCACTCCTACTCCCAGGAGTAGCCTTCTTGGAGCCGGAGATGTTTCCGGCATCGAAGGGAGAAGCTCCGGAGAAATACTTTCTTTCTCTGTCCCTACGTTGGTCCCTCGCGCTCGCACTTGGCCGAGAAGAAGGGGCGAGATTCGTATCCACCCTGCCCAACGAACGTGGACCCCGAAGTTTAGTTTTCTCTAAAAATGGGACACTTTTCCTTCAAACATTACCAGCCGCGGACTCGGACTTTAGACTTTAAAGTAGTCAAATAAAATTTGCATTATTTTCGATTTCTTAGATTTTGTTTTTCTACCAGAAATCTTGCTCCAAATTTCAAGACGAGTATCTTTTTTGAAAGAAAATGTTGTCATTACGGAATTCACGTATTTTGTAATTTAACGTGGTTGCCATCACGGAATTCACGTGTCACGTGTGTTAAGGCTCGCGCAAATCTCAACCATCTATCGATACTACGCTCGCCTAGAATTATAACCAATTGATATGCGATATTACAAGGTGACTTAATCCTGCGCGTTTCGTCCCAGATCTGCCCGTGGACTCCTCAGTAAGGCCGAGCAGACCCTGCCTTAGACGCATACTGTGACCATGTGTCGAACAGTATTGTTGCGCCAACCTCTATTAGGTTCTACAATTCAGTGTGAAAAAACATAGCAGATTGTGTCTTTCCGAAGGAGCTCAGAATGACAGTAAATTTCATGCACAAACCACCACCAAAAATACTATTACAAACATGCTAAATGTCTACATACATAAACTACAGAGATTACTACTTCAAATACAATTACTACACAAATCTATATTATCTCCATGTGAGATATCAATTAAGCGATTGTTCGCATCGCATCTCCTTGTGAGAATTGATTTGCGCGATTGTTCGCATTATACATCTTTCTTCATTTAAGCGATTGTTCGCATCGCATCTCCTTGTGAGAATTGATTTGCGCGATTGTTCGCATTATACATTTTGTTCATTTAAGCTAGTGTTCGCATTGCATCTCCTTTTGAGAATTGATTTGTGCGATTGTTAGCATTGTGCAAAAATGATCATTTCAAGCGAGTTTCGCACTGCATAGATTCGATCAGTGTCGAATGGTCACGCCATTCACCCAAAATTCAATAGTTATTTTGACATGTGTTCGCATAGCCGACGCTACTCGAAGCAATCATCCTTGTTGCTAGTTTGCAGTACACAACAAGGCATGATACATAATTGTTGTTAATTGATTTGAAGAATAGTCGCGCACAAACGCGTATTTCAAGTCATGTTGCATTGTATTCTAAGTTCAAGTGATTTAAACACGCCCGTTCAAGATACAATAAATATGCAAGGTTATTATTCATTTCAATGATATGTAACAAACAATTTATCGTTAAGTGATATTATTTTGAAAGATATGCTATGAGATAGGAAAAATGTATCTGATAATATATGTAAATTAAATGTGCTAAACGGAAACAAATTCACAAACACAAAACTGAATTTATGACGGGCACTATACTTTCCGATGCAAAACACTGACTCTACAAAGACAGGGTTGTACATCCTGTTTTCTATGATTTCTTAGTTCACAAGTTTCTTTATTTTCCGTGATCTTACTTCTCTGACTTCTTAAACCATTCTGACCTCTCGCCTCTATCTCATTTATCCCCTCCATTCCGTTACTTCCACGTTTCGTGCATTCTCGCTGGCCCAAGAGAGAAAGAGGAGGGCCGTTCGTGTTTACGTGATTGGAAAGACCGTTGGGCCTGGTCGTCGTCGCTAGCACTCTTATACCTCCCCTTCTCACTGTTTCAAGACTATAAAGAACACTTGAACATGTGCTTTCAGTGTGTTGGCTCCGATGACTTTTCGTTAATATTATACAGATATTCTTTAGACATTTCTTAAAGTGCCATTTATTATCCCTTCGTTGCTGGTCGTAACAACGTGAGATACGTGAATATGCAATATAAATATAGGCCGTGACACGGATACACGTGTGCAATAAAACACGTGTGCTGTGGAGAGCGCTACTTTGTACCGTATAACCCCCTTAAACAAACCTTACATAAATCGTAAAATAGCTACGATATGAAAACAAAAAACGTAACCGCAGAACTCGTACTCGAGCAAGCATCGAATCGAAGTATTTTACGATTTGTTTAATATCGTTAAGTTAAGTAACACACTCGGTATAAGAGACCTGGGAACATCAGGAAACCCCTGACACTAGAATATCCACCAAAAATTTCGGAAAGAAAATGAAAAGGATAATATCCACAACGATCAACGAAGAAATCTAACTTGGAATTCAGCCGGTTCATTGATTCCGTTTCCCACTTGATTCGCGCTTCCACTTACGTTCTCCGATTGCCTCAAACGATATTCTCCTCGGCACCTTTGTACACATTTCTTCTTCCCGCGTCATCCCTCAGGCTTTATGTGCGCGCCCTTCGCGCCCCGCGAAGGGTTACCCCACTACGTGACGCTTTTCTTTCCTTTGCTTCCTCCTTACCTCCGCACCTGATCACCGCAACAATCTTCGAGTTCCATAAAACATACTCCTCTTTGTCTCCGTTGTATTTTTATTCCGCACGGCGTTCGTTATTCATTTCTCTTCCCCCTTCCTCCCCCGCCCCACCATCCCCTCCATCCAAGCTCTCTCCTTTTTTTCTTTCTCCCAGATAATCTTAATGGCAGAAATCCATTAAATCCTCCTGCCCCACCCCTTTACCTTCCCAACCCCTTCCACCAGAAAACTTTTCTTCCTTTTGCAAGCCTTTGCCAAATAATATTTTTCTCCCCCATTTCCATCCACCACCTGCCCCCGTGTATCGCGTTCGTTCTCATCGCTGCAGTTTCCTCTATGCTGCTTAATCCTAAACGCACGAATTGTGTCTACCGTGTACAGCGTGTTTCTTTTAACTGGAAACGCGAGAGAATATCTCGTAAAACCGTTGAAGATATGAACAAATTATTATTAGGAGAGCTGTTTGGTATGGAAGGGAAATACTGTATTGCGTAAATAGTTCCTTTTTACAATGAAAAGAACTCTCGTAATAACAATCTTTTCATATTTCTCAACGGTACCTAATTGAAAGAAACGCACGGATATTCGGCGGGTATATGTAATTTTCCTTACTTGTTTATTGTAATGGTTTAAGATGTTATTGAAGTAATTTTCCGTTATCCGCTTTACATATTTTTGTATGTAGCCTGCGTCTTGAAAAGAAACGCGCTGTAGAATATCGTATTCGCTGAGAAGAAAAGGAAAAGTAGAATGTAGAAAAAGTGGAAAAGTAGAATCATTTGCGATGACGCTTTTACAAATGATAATGCACGAAACTAAAATATGATAGTTAACCTGCTCGACAAACCCGTAATGGAGTTACAAATTATACGGTAAGAACTGCTTAACTGCATGTCCTATAACCACGAGTTTCACTCGTGGTAAAAAATTTGTGCCCTAAGCGAAAATCACGAGTTTGACTCGTGGTGAGGAATTGATGCATAAAATGCCGCGTATTATTGTTTGAACCAGCGATATGGAGTTATTTCACATCGAGTATATTTAACTAAGTATTAATCTACAAATTGCTAGTAATTCATTAACCACTTTGAAATAATAAATTGTTTCTTTTTTTTCTTCAATCTTGCGCCAGTTCGGGCACACGGCTGAACAGTTTAATGGCACGGCGCTTGACCGAACTTCTTGTTTACTATGGCTCGCGCGATCGGCAAATATCGTGTAGGACAAGGGGTTAACCCTTTGAACGTTAATGTATTTTCAGGCAGCACTGCTCAGACTGACGATTTAATTTCACAAACTTTAAATAAGCATAACGTCGCGAGAAATTGTCATATCCGAAAGATTTTCTTTTTCATTTTAAAGGATGAAGTCTGTACTATAATGAGCCATTGTTATATTTTTAATAATCAAATTTAAGACGTTCTAATGACCCAAAGGAAAATTTCGAAGAATGTTTCATTGATAAACGAATTACCTTTTATATTTAAATTCAGTTCGTATCTTTCGAACTTTGTCGCAAATCCGCTCAATCGCCTCGTTAATCCCAGATCGATTAAATCGAGCCAGCGACGATTACGAACTGTTGCATTTTCACCATTTTAATTAAGAACGTCCGACAGTTCTCAGCCCCCGCACACGCGTTCTCCCTACGCGCTCGTTCATTCAGCGATAAAAAATGTCATCGCCTTCGATTTCGATTCTAGACTCCCTTTCTTATTTATCCCACCGCGTTTCGTAGAATGTCTCTCCACCGGCGACATCCCCCACCGCCACCCACTCCGCCACCCCCTCCACGTCCGCAGCTGATCTCCACGATCCTCCCCGAGTTCCATAAAACGTTACCCCGTGAATCGCCGGAATCGTGAATCATGTCCCCGAGGAAAAGGTATGTCGGAAGACATAGCGGGGGAAAGATGGAGGGTAGAGAATAGGGGCTGAGGGGGTGCAGGGTCCACGGAGGAAAATATTAGCGATAAATTATTGCGCTACATCGAGCTGCAGTAAGTTATTGCTAGTCCTGCACCGGCAATAACCGTACTATGCCCGGTGATATAGACGTAATATTCTCGGCACGGTGTAGCAATGGCGTTATACGTTGTACGTGGTACGTGATATCGAATAGATTTTTCTAATTAAATTCCCCGGTACGAGTCATTTCGACGACCCGCGACGTTTACATTTATTTCTTCATGGCACCATGTACGCGTAATCGTACCATTTTTTTGGGGAATCAACAGAAAATTTAGCGCACCGTTTCGAAGTGTTCGTGATATTGGTATGGACTTCAGTTTTTGCGTAGTAATATAAATATGTAGACGAATGCGTTAAGGGATGCTCAATCCTTTTTATCTCGCGGCACAGGTAAAGTAATTACTAAAGTTCTATGATACGTGCAAAAAAATAGATGTTTCATACCCCAATAAAAAATTAATGGACCCCACGTTGTTCTAATTATATGTTAAATTGCGTCACACAATGTTAAAAGATTTTAATATCAATTGAAACTCGCGGGTTTAGACAACTGGTAGTGCACAAACAAAAGTTATAAAATCTGCGATCGGTAGTCCGGAAAAAGGTTTGAGTAAAATATTGAGATCAATTAATTGGGGTTGTTATTTCACCCTTCCGAGTCCACTGAAAATTTAACGGGCCGTTTGGAAGTGCTCGTGATACCGGTGCGGAGTTTCGTTGATGTAGCGGATTGCGTTAATTTACATAACTGGAAACGTAGAAATAGAAGGTATAAAGTTTACGATTAATAGTCCGATCGATAAGATTTGAGTAAAATATTACGATAGATTCATTCCGGATGTTATTTTATCCTTTTGCAAACTTACCAAAACTTTAGTGCACCGTTTTATTTGTCCGCGACAGTGGTGTGAAGGTTGTTTGTCATGCAGTAACGTAGTGTAATCAATTTATTATCAGCAATTCGGTTGATAAGATTCCAGCAAAGTATTGAGTTCAATTGATCAAAATTATGTCACCCTTTAGAATCTGGTATCGGCTTTGGTGTAGATTCTAAAAAAACGTTGTTATCGTTTTGAATTATTATTGTACCGTTGATACATTTTAATGGAACATGTTATTAAAGAACTGCGAAAGAACTGTGTGCTATGTCCTCTTAAAGGGCGAAGTCGGTAGCAAAAAAATATGTTTTTACAATTTCAGGTTTGTAGTTAGAAAACTCTTCCCCCTAAAATCTCTAGATCTGCAACAATTAACAAAAAAGACTATCATCTTACTGGCCCTGGGTACGGCTCGTAGAGTACAAACGTTCCCGCTGATCTGTATTGATAACATTTCAATTTCTTCTTCTGGCACCGAAATTAAAGTTCCGAAAACTATTAAATCTTCTAGACCAGGGCTAAGGAGGATATAAACTGATTCTCAATTGGCTTACAGGGCCTAATGGCATCTATACCGAGCATCCTTTTTACTATTTTTCGAATTACTGCATCTGTAATTTCGAAGGCGAGCCATTAAGTATAATCTATATTTAGTGTTTCATCTGTTAATAACCAAAAACAACGAATATTATTACTCCATAATATTACGATGTAATAATAATCACGCCTCGGAAAGCGTGATAATGGAAGTGAAAATTATTTTTTATGGGAGATACATATATATTTGCCTCTAAAATCGTTAATACCGCTCTTGCACTCGAATTCGTAAACTGTATTTCGAGTATTTCTATTCGCGAAATCGTGTAAACCATGAGCGCCCGCGTGAAATCCGTTAAGTATTAACACGATTGCGGTACACGCGTTCGAAAGTACAAACGCGAAGCGGGCAAACTGTTGCCTTCTCCCATTTCTATTCCGTGTAACGATGAAACGATGGAATAGCCGAATTTACCGCGAAGATACCGTAACGTACCAAAATCCGGCACGCACGGCGCGTAAATATTTAGCTAATCTCATTTTCTATTACGCCCAATTAGTATTTACCGAACGTTTGCAATTGTCGCTGCGGATTTCTCCGTAACTTGGGTATAAGTACATCGTATCTTCCAGATCATTCGACTATAAAAGGACCTTTACCGCCTTAAGCTAATAGAATGGCTCGAATACAATCGCACGATTCAGCTTCCGAAGAGAAATATAATTACTGCCTTTACGACTAAATTTATTTGAAAAAAAATCTATACCTACCGATCTTTCCATCGCGGTTACTTTATTCGAATAGACGGGACGTCGAGTAAATGCGTTTCCCAAAATGAAAAATCGGTTCGTTAGGTGAGTGTTAATAATTGATTTCAAAATTTAACCTAACCACGCTATCGAACAGAGAAGCAAGATAAATAAAATCGTGTAAATAAAAATAAGAATTAAGCTTCCCGAGACGCGTAAACACAATACTTAAATATCAATCGAGGCGATCGATCGAGTTAACCCACAATAAGCATCGGTCATGTTGGTTTTCTAATATTAGTCACGTTAAGAACCGATAACAAAAAGAAAATGACGTTTATTACAACTTTTCTAAAAAAAACTTTCACCGACGAACCTCCCTTCGCCTTTATATTCGAATATCGTGAGTAAAAGTAGTAAATATCCAATAATAACGGTGAAATGTTTGGCTCTAGTTTATTACCATCGTAAAAACTGATCGGCAAAATAAACGGACAAATGATCAGCGCAAATTTAACCTGCCTACCCGGTACGCCGCATACAATTTCAAGGGGTGGTTCGCGATGACGGATTGGAAGTTAGGGAGTGACTGCTGCAATTAAGCCGGAAGTGAGTGGATAAGTGGGATGGATGCCTCGCAATTTGCTCAGCTAATTTATTTTGCCATCTGGCATCGTTACCGGAGTAGCTGAAAAATCAGTGTACTTCGAAACTATCGCCCTCGCGAATGAACCCGCCACGATTAAATTATCCATTCTCATTTTTTTTTTACACCACCAACTGTTTTTAATAAGCACGAACGATCAACGCGTGGTTTCGCTACGCCGCCATTACCTTCACGTTTTGATTCGTATCGCGTTCGTTTAGATTACACGGCACAATTTGTATAATTGCGGTAGAGCGTCTATTACTCGATCTAATTGGGAGACGATTCCTATCGGATGACAAATTGTCCTCTCTTCTCAGGAATTTTGTTTTGCTACCAGTTATTTATCACTCGTAGATTTAATACCGAGAAAACGAGGAATATTAGTAAAACGTCGATTACCGGAAATAATTGGATGACAACTCCTATCGGATAATCGATTATTCGAATAATCGACCGTCGGGAAGATAACGAAACGTTCGTCTCACTTTTTCTTTTTCCCAGAAATTTGAATACTCTTCCCCCGCGACACGTAATTTACGTAATTACTCCCGACAAAAGATAGTCAGTTGTTCACCAACGGAGAACAATACTTTGTACGAAAAGGGTCTTATCATATCAATATCGATGTAACGAATAATCCTTGGAATAACCGGTATTTTGGTTCGTTACTATTTTCGTTAATCGACTTTGTCTGTTAACAAATCAATTAAGATTCCCGATTTGATCGATAATTTACGGCTTTAATTAAACATCAAAAGTTTAATGTTTTCTCATTTTATATTTGGCTTTTTCGGAGAAAATGTCATGCGTCGATAACGGAAGCTAAGTTTGATATCGTCTTTAATTAATAATTAATATAGTAGACAAATGTTATGTTACCAAGTGCTGTTCCACTACGCAAACGATGTCTAAGATGTTAATGGCTAAATTATTTATCGGACCCACGAATGTAGCAACCAAGTTAATCCTCGTTAGAGATTGAATCAGCTCGAGCTCCGAGTGATTACTCGGCCGTCTTTGTCCGAGGACACGAACACTATTTACCGAGAGCATTGGGAATTTTCTTTGTGTGGCACATTTGGCGGCAGATGGTAAACTTTCCCTCTCGTTAGATTACTCATTTTCCTTTCGGCATTGAACGCTCGAGCCATTTTTGATGGTATGTGGCCAAAGTAGAGAGAACGTAAATATTTATATTTGTTCGATATAAGGCCGATTTGAAGAGATACATGCAAGTCGTAGACTGTACTTTTGATAAATTGTATGAAATATAAACTGGAATAATATTGATAAATTGGATTTCACCGAAACAGGCATACCAGTGTATAAATTCGAAAGTCATTTTAATCGTAGATTATAATGCGGCGTAATCAGTCAACGTGAATTTCATAAAAATATGGGAAGCGTACCCGTTTTTCTAGGAATTTTAATATTCTTACTTGGCGATATTAATATAGTAAAGGAACAATAATTCCTATCGTGAATTCCCTTTCTTATCAATATTGATATCGTAATTAGTCTTTCGGTGAATAGGTATTTTGGATAATTAGTGTCGTTCGATAAAACATTTACAAACGGAGAAAGTAAAACAAGAAGATCGGAAAGCGAAAAATATCGACATTTCAAGGCAAACAGTTGATAAAAGTTCTCCCATCAGCTTTTGCTATAATAAAATATTACTCTACTACGCATCCGGTTCTTCGATAAAAAATTTCCACCCAACTTTCATGTTTAACGTTACCCCTGTGGTTTGGATTTGAGTTCCGTCGCTTTTGACTCCTTTGCGAGTTACGCGTAATTATAAATAAATAATTGCAGATAATTACGGTGTACATACACAAACCTCGTTGCTATACTTGCATAGCTCGTATCAACTGTGCGACGGGAATTTCTCTCAAAGTTGGTCTCTGCATTTTTATAACTTTGCCAATACTAACAACGGCGATTTTCTGTAATAAATGATCGGAATTAATTATAATATAATTTTGAACATTACATTAAAACACTTAATTTGTTATAAATATACAAATAAAACCGTCGTACCTTCATTTTATACTCGTATAAGTTATTATAGGAATCAGAATTAAAAATATGCTTTCGTGATTTTAACTCAAACATGATTATTGAAGCCAAACAAATTTTTTAAAATACTTAATATTATCCTGAGTTCCGTTCACCTCATTCGTTGTCTTTAATAACTACGGCAAACCAGGATTACCATCGATTAAAAATTAAAAGGGCAGAAGTGCAATGCTATTAATCTAAGTAAGCAGTAATTGGCCTTTCGATTTAAACGATATTAATGATGTACCAAAAAAAAATGACATGATACGATCTAGAAGTGCATTTTTACAGATTGGAAGTAATTTCATTCGAAACTCCCACATTTGCATTTCCGATCGCCGATCAAACGTGCGCACGATGTGCCATTTAATTCCATTTATTGCTCCTCGTGGAAAAATTATGTATTCAACTTTTTAAATTTGAAATATTCTCGCAATGTATTGCGACTCGCAATAATTCAGTGTCAAAACGATCGTTGCGTACCGCGTATCATTGGTGTACAAATATTTGTTTAATTAACGTCACAAATTGTTCCAACGCCGCTAATAATTTTGTTAAAACCGAAATGAAAGTTGTAAAAGTCAATAATTCGTTGTAACGGAATATTATCTTTGCGATGGCAATTCTGGTACAGTTTGTTCAACTATTTCGATTTCGATAAACAATAATCAACGTTAATACGAAATTTCGATTAACGAGTAACGAGATAGTAATGAAGTTATGTTAAAATTAGACAACGTTACATAAATAACGAAAGATATTTTGAAATAATTCTGATCGATTGGCATATTTGTGTTTATTTAAACATATAACTCAACGCTTGTTTGTTATTTACGGGACGCAAATAGCAAACAGTCGAATTAATAATAGGATCGTTAACGATGATAATACTAACATAATTTGACATAATAATAATGGGGAGCTTAACGTTGGAATATAATCGTACCATTAAACTAATACAACGAGAATTATTACTAGACTGTGGATGATTATCCAAATTCATGATTTATAGACGATTGATCAAGGTAGGAAATTCGAACGACAATTTTTTTCGTTATTGGTGGCTTTTGAAAATTAATTTTTTTATTCTGTATTTTTTATTACGCGTACACGCGTATTACATTTCACTCTTAAACGACGCGTATGCGATTATATTATACATATACTAAACGCGTACTTGGCACATTTAGTTAATTTTAAATGCATTTCGCATAAATATCCACAGTTTAATTATTATTCACATCCAAATAATTAAGTAACTATTTTGTTTTATAAGGTAAGTACTGTATGTAACTTTGTGCTCCGTATAGAAAAATTGATAACGTTTACGATGAATTCTCGTTAAGGATAAAATTACTTTATCATGTTGAATAACTCCGCCATTTTTATCAAGAAAACTTTTCAATCTTAATAGAAACGCTTTGGCAATTCGATTTTTTTTGTTAGAATTTCTCGCTGCCGTTAATGCGGTGCGGGGCTGAAATATTAAATGCACTACAATATGTAACATTATAACCTATAATTCGTAATTGAATAGAAAATTTATTCGTCTTAAGTCATAAATATAGCGTCTATCGGACGATCATTAAATTCCAATTAACATACTGCGAACGTTTGTGCAAAATGCATGCCCTCTGTACTGACTTCCAATTTATTTTGCGAGTAGGGTACGCTAAGAATACGCGAAGTATATAATCTGTTCTCATACCCGTCGTTTAAGACAAATATACTTGGTGCCTTATCTAAAGTAGGCCGCCCAATTATTTTCCCAAAAAACACGAGTAACCGCGAGAAGTATGCAAAAACTGGCATTCAAACAAAAATTTTCTTTACAACGTTCTCGGCCCGCAAGACCATTATAATTACACATTCAACGTTTTTCGTATGGTCACAAGTGGAGAAGATAATTGGTTGACCTATTTTATATGAAACACCCTGTATCATACGCAAGTGCGTGAACAAAAAAAAATAGATTTTTTATATTCTCCGACAACAAAATAAATTTCTGTTCCAGCCTACCTCATCGGCGATCCCCTATAAACAAAAAACGAATCAGCATGACCATTCGCGGCCCAGTTATTAAAATTACACTAGTTTCACCCTAACCCTTGTCCTGACCGACTTCCGGGGACGTTCAGAAATTCCGCGATACCGGCGACAAAAACTCTGGCACCAGTTTCACGCGTCCCTCGCTGCGCACAAGTCGAAACGTCAAAACCTCCCCCGGCCAAATTACAACGGGGGTAGATTCGCGCTGTTTCGGTCGCTTAATTTATTTCGTCCCTCGATGTGGATTCGTGCGATCTGACTCTGGGGTCCCTAGGTGGAGAAAAATATCGATTCCGGCAGGAGCGACGGGTACCAGCATCGGGGGCACAGCATTGCTCACCCCATTCCCTGCCCCTACCCCCACCCCCCGTCCCTGACGATTCGCTTCGATGGCTCCTGATATTCCCGCGGGATCAGTCTCACCCCCAGGATCCACCACCTTTCGGTGGATGTACGTGAAAGGGAGAGAGGCAAGGGGTAAGGTACACGAAATAGAGAAAGAGACAGAGAGAGGGACAGGAAGTACGGAAGGGAGGAGGAAGAGCAGATCGAAAGAGATAGACAGGTTTCAGGGAGGAAAACAATGAGTGAAAAAGAGAGTGGCCTTGTGTACACGCGCGTGCGGGAGACACGAGGAATGAGCCAACGAGATGAAGGGAGAAAGGGCGCGGGTGCAAGAGAGAGAGAGAGAGACAGCGTGTGAGAGAGAGAGAGAGAGAGAGAGAGAGAGAGAGAGAGAGAGAGAGAGAGAGAGCAAACATAGGAGATACAGGCAGGCGGGGTGGAGTAAGAGGAGCAGGGGTTGCAGGGTGGTGACGGTAGCTGGCGGAGGGTGAACCCGTTTGACGTTTCGCGTTTCCCCGACATTCTCCCGCGGGATGGTGGCGGCTTTCGTGCCCGGAATCCGCCACGGGGTATCCGCACGAAATGGATATCGTGCACGCTCCGCAGGATAACCAGATAGACTCAGCCCGTGGAAGGGTGAGAGATGGAGGATGAGGTGGGCCGTGGAAGAGGGACGGTGAGGGGAAAAGGTGGTAGCGCGCCACCAAGTGGGGAACGAGTTACCGAAAAGCTGGGACAAATTGTCTCCCCGCTGGCTAGGTGGCTGACTCCCCGGTTGGCTGACTTCCTGCTCTGGTTGTCTGGTCCCGCGCAATATAGAATTATGGTGGACACGGAGGAAATGCCGCGGAAAGAGCTTTAAGTTCGCATTAAAGAAATAGGGATGCGAATGCGCGAGAGCCGAAGAGAGCTCCGAAAGTGGATTCCAAAGTCGGTCTAGTCTCTCTTCCTCCTCCTCTTCCCTCCAACCCCCCCGAGAGAGGGGGCGAGGACGAAATTATTTTCCGCGATTTGGGGAGACTCAAAGTCTCCCCATTCTGCCTCGACGTCGATGTAACTCTCTTAGGGTGATTCAGCGTCATTTTCGTTCGACGCGTGTCGGTGAATTTAATTAGCAGCTCCGACGGTGGGATCGGTGGTGAACGCGCGACAGACGAGGAACGAATGTATTTATTTATCGGATTAATCAGACATCAAACCGGATTTGAGGAAATTTAGGGGGTAACACGGTTGAGTTCGGGGCTACACGGGAAATTCTGATTAATTGCCCGATCGTTACATGAATCTATTTTTTTTTCTAACAGTTTCCGTACGAAGGGAAGTAGATGGAGATAAGCTTTGCTTGGCGTCGAAAGAAAGATTGAAGATCATCCCCCTCCCCGCCGACTCCTTTCATCTTGCCCTCCCTTACCTACATTTATTTTCATTTCCATACAAATTTGAGGAAAAATACGAAAAACGTTGCACCGAACGAAACGCTCGGACAACGCGACTCGTACTGTTCCTGCAAATTTAGAAATATATCCTGGAAAAAAAACTTGTAAAAATTGGTACTATTTGTCAGACGGAATACTCTAGTAACGACGCGCTAGTCGTGGACAAACTAACACACCAACGAATTCTTGCGCCTTCCTCTTCCTTTTGTCGTAGACCTACCATCTGTCACTGGCCAGAGCTTCGCCACAAAAGGTTACACCTAAAGGATTCGTCGCTTTTGCCTCTGCCAGCCGGGCAGCTATTTGTTCTTGTAGTTCTTTTTCGAGATTTTTTCTATTATCGATCCGTCGAAGCAACGACGTTACTTTTCTAACGGTGACCCCTCTGATTAACGTTACTCGACATATTTTTTAATTTCGTCCCTCCTAGAGTACTATTAAGTTGGGAATGATTTAGAAATTATTTTTCCTATTATTGATCATTCGATACCGTGAAATTAGTTCCCTAACGGTAAACCCCTTGGTTAGCGTTACTCGACATATTTTTAACCTTTGTCCGTCCTCGTATAATACTAAATTGTTAGTGATTTATGAATTTTTAATGAATCAGTATGAACGAAAAATGTCCTCAACATTCCGATTGATTTATATGTATAAAGTATACCTACTCTTTTGTTTCTGGCGTTTGCCCATGTCACATTTTCCTTTTTACGCTTCGCGTAAAATGATCGTGCCTGAAAATATTGAAAATACGTACCGGTTGAGTGCTCTACTATTTCAGCGAAATTACAAGGCCTTGCGTAAAAGCGTAATAATTGATTACATTAAAAAAAAAATAATCATTGCATCAATAGCTACTATTGTTTGAACAATTATGAATTTTTATCTCAATTGTTGAAAATTTGTTTTTACAGTCGAATGATTTTTATTTGTCAAGCAAAAATCCGTAATCAAGATATGGCATTTTCTTCAATGATTTTTTAAAAACCAAATCTATAACTTTATTTTTATCCAGAGTCTTAAACCGCACGGTTTTTAATATTACGACGCGAAATCTCAAAATTCAAAGTCCCGAACTAATAAGCGGAACTAATTAATTAACCGTGTTACTCAAGATATTACTTATTCATTACCAGTACTGACTTTCACTTTCCATAAAAAAAATTTCCTGCTTGCACTCGAAATATTAACGTTATAAGCGACGGAATCTTCGAAATTTTCAATAAAAAGGACTATAAAATCCCTATCTTTTACTTCTTGATAAATTATTTCGCGCAACGGCTATTTTACATTCTCCTCCTTTTTTACACCCACAATTATTGTCATCTCTTATTTTGCTAATCCAAACGATCCTGTTTGCGCACAAAATTAGAAAGTTCTGCAATACAAATTACAGTTATACAAGTTGTTCGCAACGGTATATGGTTTTCTATACGTTTACGGGCATTTAGATGGAAAAGTGGGTGAAAGATAGAGTCGCGCGCAACAAAAAAGCAAACAACTTGGCAAGAAGGTTTTGCTGACCCTGGAAAGTAAATGGACTCCATTTTCCGGCGTGTTCCACCACCCGGGGATCAATCAACACCCTCGCCCCTTGCAAATAACTCGCCCCGGATGCGTGCGATTGTCACCACCTCAATAAGAGTCGCACGAACGAATAAGACCCCCACGCGACACGAATTGTGCTCGTGTAAATTAATGGTTGCATTATGAAAAGTTTCGCAATATCCTGTTCGTACCAGTCATCGACAGGAAGATTATCAAAATAACGTTAGCGACGAGCGGTCCATTATGTAATACGATTATTCGATTATAACTTTGGAACTCGGTATAACTCCGAATAATTTAATGAGGTTTAAAAAAAAACAAAGATCGGACGTGGCAGAAATTCCGCGAGCACGATATTTACGATTAAAAAGTTGCTTCGTTAGATCTCATTTTATACGTGGAACTACTTCGTATAATAAACGAGAAAAAATAAAAAACAAATATAGAGTTTATTTCGTTCATTTCGATTCAATTTCATTATCAACGACGCAACGGCGTATTTACTTAATTTTCTCTCTTATTGTTAGCCATACGCGGTACGCGAATTAATACCTTCGTTTTCGATCGTACAAGCGTTGAAAAATTTGTGAAACTCGATACAGCGCGTTATAAAAGTCTGTAACACGATTATACGTCGTCGAGGGAAATGAACTGAATCTCAATTGCGTTCGATTAGCTTTATTTAAAAATCTACGCGCTGTGTAGCGCGGTATCGATCAGGCCGGTTCGTAAAAAGAAAATGAAAGAAGGAAAGACACTGAACGGTTCGTTTACGCTCTCCGTGCGAGCTAACAAAAATTATTTGGCCATTTCATGTCGCTACCCTACAATTTAGTCCTCAAGCCACTCCCTAACAAGAACTTTTCCATCGATAAGCACGCGGAAACGAGGGAAGGGTGGAGTGTGGGAAGGGAGGGGGAGAAAAATCATATACGTCGAACATAGAGGAGAATCGAGCACCCTCGCTTCGACGATTATCGAGCGATCGATAAGCGTTATATATCTTCTCGCATCTGTACACGTATATCCTGAAAGGTACGTGCAGGTGCCGGCGTTGAAGTACGATCGATAAAACCGTCACTATTTTCTTTTTAGGGGTGCATCATTCTTCTGGAAGCTTTGGCGGTATAAACTCGCTACGCCCGGTACTAATTGCTTCCCGTTCATTAATGTTGGTGGAATGAATTATCCCGAATATCGATTGGCGGAGCACGAAATCACGGTGAGATATTAAAATGGTATCCGAATTCCATTGGCGCTGGCACACGGTGCGGTACACAAATGTAATTTGGCCTACGAATTTTTGGCGAGAATGATTCTACCAGGTACGGGGTAATTAGAATAAAAATTGTCTCCATTCGTACGTGAATAATAATTATTCGACGGTCGTACGATCCTCCGGTGTATTTTTCACCGTTTGAATAGTTACAGGAGATTAAACAAATCATTGTTGTTTACCGTTGGTGTATCGTATGGACGGTTCGAGTTTTTTCACAAAGCTGGATAAATAGATAGAAATAAAATTTACTGTCAAATGTTTCAGCTATTTTGGGAGACCCCGTCGGAAACTTTATTTTTTCTATTGAAACGGATTGTTATACGTAGATACAAATCGTATCGTTCAAGTAGAGTTTAAATTACGGCAATTTTATGCTAAATTGCAAAACTGTTTGAATACGGAGGAGCGTTGATTATCGAAACGCCGATTAATGGAACACGGAATTATCCAAAATATCGATTATCTAAAAGACTAACTGTAACGTCAACATTGACGCGATAAGAGAGATTACAAATCGAATTATTATTCCTCGCTGATGTACAAACCGATTACCGTCGCTGTAATTACAGAAATTAAACATGAGAGAATATTACGGTTCCTGAAAAAAAGGAACATTTAGTTGCTGTCTTGTGGGAATTGTGGGAATAGTCCTACAACTAATTCGGATAATTGAAGTTCAATTGCAGGGCAAATTCTATTTATAATAATTCGTTCGAATAGTAATGAAAGGTTTGACGCAAAACTTTCTTTCACTTTTTGCTGGTCTTGCCGAAAAAGGGAATCATCAACATCGTAATGAATCTTTATAAGATAGAACCACCTATATCCGAAACTGACTACGCAATATAAGTGTGATAATAGAAGACTCACTTTCCTGATACTAAACTTCATTTATTTACCTATGTAAAAGATATTCAAAATTTATTGAAATATCAAGTTTTTTCAATTTCGCAGCGAATCATTATAATCGGAATTACTTGTTATTCGAATACATGAAATACACGTATCCCTTAGCTCTGACTTTGCACACGCCACGACATTTTCCTTTTTACGCTTCGCATAACCCCCCGCTCCATTATCGTTACTCCACATACTTTGAAATTTCGTTCCATCGAGATCGAAAATCGAGCGTTACCGGGATAAAAGGCACGCCACGCGGGTTCCAAGGCGAATTCCGCTTTTCCCCATTATTCGCGCACAGGTATCCCGGCGTGGAAACAGGTGCGTGGCGTGTTATCGATAGCGTGTACAATTCTTCACGCACAGCCGAACTCGCTAGCCGGGACGGGGGAAAGGCTCTAGCCGCGCGAGAATATCGAACGCGGTCCTTGCTAAACGGAAAAAGGAAAGGAAAATAGAAAAGTCCGTGGCCGGAGCGGAGTCACGCACGGGAGGCAGAGTCCGGCGTTGGAAAATGCTCGTGGAAGGCTTATGAAAAATTGAGAGAAAGCAAATATTCTGTGTGCCATGGCACACCGGTACCAGCGTGCATTGCAGGGGTGTACAAGAGAGCGGCAAAATGGGCGCGATGAAGGGGTGACGGGAATAAGGGGAACCACTCACCGCTTTCCCCGATAGATTCGTCTTGTGACCCCGCATTCATTCGCACATCCAGGGAGAAACGAGCTTTCGAGTGCACACCGATAGGCATCGACGTGTCCATCCATGCATACGCGTCGTATTACCACGCGAGCGCGAGAGCGCGCGAGCGAGGTCACGCACACGGAGACAGAGACGAGCGTACAATGAGGCTATAACCCCGTGGCGCAATATTTCACGTCAGATTATGTAGCCTCTTTGCAGAGTGCCGGGTACGTATCGAGATATCGATATCTATACGAGGAGCGTATATGGAACTTGTATGGGAGGACACGATAGAAATGGAAACTGCAGCTGGACGAACACCGGATATCTTTCTCTACGAGCGTCTCCTATCGACAAATAGGTACTGCGGATTCCATTCTTCCGGCCGTCCGTCGGTGATTTTACGGTAATCAACGAGGCGCGTCGGTGCGAATGAGAATGTTCAAATGACGGATTAAGGGTCGCTTGCGGGATTGACGGGACTAAAACTAGGTTGACGCAAACGAGTACTTCGTGAGTGAAATTATGTTTGACTGAAAAACAGAAGGAAAAATCATCGATATTCGGATGTTTAGTCGAAAATATACCACTTTTCTTTTTTTGCACTTTTGAAGGTTGACAACTTCGCGGCGGATGAACCAAATCGAATGCCATTTTCAGCATACGTACATACGGATCAACGAGCCCCGCAAACGAGAACTTCCATATTTTCTTTCCGGGATGGTATGGAAAAATTCAGAATGATACACTTCGCGAATTTCGCCGTAATTTTGAACATTTGCGACCTTCCAAAGTTTTTTTAAGCGCATCCAGTAGGAAAATGTTTGAAGGGAGCCCGCACAGAATTCCATCCAGATTCTGTAAAATGTTCGGATAAAATTTTAAGTATCCTCCTATTTGTAGCCAACAACTGTATAAGTTGGAGGAAAAATTGAATCTGTCCGAAGAACAATTTTTGTATAATACGAATGCACAATATATAATTTGTAAATGTCCAAATCCAAATCTGAGTTACTCAGGTAAAAAATCGAATGTAATTGAAGTGCTCAAAGGCAGTGTTGCTTTGACAATGCACAAAACAAACTGCTTCTTCAAATATTTCAAAACTATATCTTTCTACTTATATCGTTACAATTAAAAACTTGTAGCATTAAAACTAAACCTCGTGTTTTATGAAAGATGCACGTAAACTAATATCATCTCTTCGAATATCTCAATATAATATTCTCACCGATCCAGTGTAAAATCCGAACCGTTTAATGCCACCCGTTCGGAATTTATTTCTCTTTCTGCCCATTGAACATAACGAACAAATACCTAATTTAACCTCGTTCCTGACCATTGACAGGACGGATGATGGAGGTTAATCTTTGCGAAATTTAAATCGTCCGCTGTTATATTGACGTTAATTCGGGGTATTATTTAATGTTAGAGGTCGGATAATTACGTACAGCGATTAGCCAACGGCTGTTTACCGTCAACCCACAACCGAGACCCCGATAGTACGTGCCCAATGTAACTCGAACGTTAGGGTGAGACAAACGCATTGGTATAGGAGCCGTACGTATACTAATGCACATTAATGCTTCATATGTATCTTAATGTAGTCCCTTCGCCTACGATGTGTTTGTTCTGCAAGAATGTAACTTTTGGTACTAAAGCTAGCGAGCAGACAATCGCCGAGCGTTAATGATGCTGTCTTCAACATCACACAAGACTAACGTGAACCATGAAATTACTATATCCTTAGTAATACACTGGGTGTCCCAGGTATCGCCGTGAGATTTCGACAGTTTCCCTTTGCTCTAACGGAAAATTGTTTTGAATCAGACTTTCATTCGTTCCTTCGATTTTCGTCGTTCATTTTGATAACGCGAAGATTATTCGAACCGAATTATTGTTAATATTTAAAAAATTATTTCTGTAATAGTTTCAGGGCTTGGATGCGAATTTAAACAGTATCTGCAAATTACGGTGTAAGAGAGTAATACAAGGAACCTTTATATCTCCTAAGTATGATCGGAAAATGAATTGCAATTATTGTTATTATTTAAAAGAATTGTTTCTCTAATAGGTTCTTTCTGTAAGTTTTGTACCGCAATTCGACGCGCATCGAAAGACTGCAGATGACCGGCGTATGAAACGTCATTGAAAATAATACAAATTACTTTTATACTTCCAAAAAAGCTCAAGATATCGAAGTCGAAACATTGATTGCGAGAGCAAAGGGCTGTTCAGAAGTTTTTCGAGGATACGAGACACCTGGTAAAGATATGTACGTACGCGCCCGATTGTTCAACGCAGCGTCAAATTTCGCATTAATATGTACCTCGCGATTTACAGTGCACGGGGGTAAATTAATATTAATACGCCTCACGGTGCAATAACGTAAATTTAGTTCATAATAGTTGAGAGGTATTAAAAAACATGGCCGGCGTATTGTTGCGTATCGAGATAGGGGGAGGGCTGAAAATAAACACACGTTGAACTCTGGCTTTGCTCAATGTAGAAACTAAATCCGCGTGTATGCATTTTCTATAAATACCCCGCGGCTTTCTAGATGCCAGTTTATGTGTTTGCAGTCTGTTGCGAGGAACATTGTCGATTTGTAAAAGTCGGGTGTATTTTTACAACGCGCGCGCGAGTAGCCGTATTTGCTCCCCTTGGGCATTTCTTTTGTTACGCCAGAAATACGTGAATAATATTATAAACTTACCCCTGTTACTACTGAAATGGAACAAGTAAGAACAAGATCACTCCCCGACTATAATTCCGTATTTAGACCATGTTCCTTCTGTACCTGTTTTTAAATACTATTACAAACACGCTACACGACTGTGCGTCAATGGAAATATTATATCGCCACCAGCTTCTCCCGTACATCATGATAGTTTGGAAAATGAAAACTGAAGAATGAAGGGAATAGCGAGTAGGTTTTAAATCTTAATATTTACGAAAGTTTGTAACTAGCGTCATTGTCTCGAATGACACATTTATCATGAAAACGTATTTTAAACTGTAATTTAGAAGCATATTAGGTTGGGGCAGATCTTTTATTTAAGTTTAATACGTAGAGGATTAATGCAAACTATCCGTGCAATATTATTGTTGCTCCTTTTCATGCCTACGCGATATAAAGAATTATGTTTTTCACAAAAAATCTCGTCAGCCGGAATCGATCGACTGACTATAAGCGAAGTATCTCATAACTGATTCAATTCGTGTGATCAAACAACAAAAGGACGAAACTTCAGAGTTTTGTCGCGGATAGTGTTAACCCTTTCAGCGCTATAAACGCATATATGCGTCATCGCATCACCATTCAATTTTAGCTATGAGCGCATATGTAGGTTTTCACGTAACCATTCAAGTTCGGCTATGAACGCATATATGGGTTTTCACGGAACCATTCAATTTCGGCTATGAACGCATATATGCGTTCTCACACAACCATCCTCTTTACAAGTTCTTATATTCTTATTCTTTTATTTAATATACAGTGTGTCCCATTATAATCTTACACCTGATTTATCTAGAAAAATACGAGTCCGATCGACTATTGAGTATTATAAAACTTTTAGGGTTTGAAGGGGGACGTTCAAAAAAAAAAATTCATTTTGGACCAAAACAAAAATGCCGGATTTAAGATGCCCAACAAGTTTTTTTAAAATGGAAACATGACATTTTCTCATCAAAAAATTTGTCAAATCAAAACGAACAACTTTTGTAGGAAAAATTTGTTTATTCAAGTTCATAATTTTCAGGTAAAAACAATTTTTGGTTTGCGTGTGCGTGCGGAACACTCACACGGATTAGATCTCTGCGGCTCGTCACTTCCGCAGTATTTTCAGATTCCAAACCTTCCATGTAAGTGTACTTCGGATGTTCTGTGGATTTCGTTGCCGAACCACAAAGACGCAATCCTTGTGGGTGTTCCGCACGCACACGCAAACCAAAAATTGTTTTTACCAAAAAATTATGAACCGAATAAACAAAATTTTCTTACAAAAGCTGTCCATTTCGATTTGACAAATTTTTTTGTCAAGTCCTCCTTCGACCCTAAAAGTTTCATTATACTTAATACTCGATCAGGCTCGTATTTTCCGAAATAAATCAGGTGTGGGATTATAATGCGACACCCTGTATATTACCATTTTTTATGATGTTTACGTTCTTATTGGCTACTGAAATAAATGGTTCTGTTAAGGTTTTGCAACCACTGTTCAAATTCTGTCAGATGCTACCAACATGGGAAGAACATGTTTTGCAATTAAATTTTTAAGTTAGCCAGTCCAGCAAGCGCGTTGTCGTGAGAAGTGGACAATCCACAGCACACGCTTATTTTCAAATTGGTCAGCGCTGAAAGGGTTAAGGTACGGTTTCGTTACCACGACCGATCGCAGTCGTCGACGACTGCGACAAATGTTGTCGTCGGTGCTCCGGTTTCGTTACAACGACCAGACACGTCGTTCTCTTCATCATTCGCCGATCTTTCGCTTCTCCCACTACTCGGCCGGTTGCACGCTGTCTCTGCCAAATCATCGATGGGAGTAGCCAAACCTCGATTACAACGTGCTTATCGTCCGACGATCGGTCGCAGCACTAGACCGGACCAGTGATGCGATCGGTCGTGGCGCACGATGACCGCGTGTCGTCGTAACGAAACCGGCCCCATTTAAAACAACGTGTCTAGTGGGTCGCAGTCGTCGACGACTGCGCTCGGTCGATGTAGCGAAATCGTACCTTCAAACGGTGATAGCTGGTAGCGAGATATCTTGCCCAAGATTTGCAAAGCGACGCATGCACCATGATTCTCGACTAGAAAGACTCCATTCCAAAGTTATAAACAAATATTGAAACGGAATACGATAAAATAGCATTTTCTATCACAAAATGAGTTAAGGATCATACCAAATCGTTTCAAGATGGCAAACATAATGAAACGAATACACGGATAAGATAAACAGGTTTGCAATGGAAAATCCGTTCTTACCTGTTCCGAGTTTCCTTTCAATATTTGTTCATAACGTTCCCTCCGAACTTCACAGAACGATTTTTTCTTATTTCCGCATGTAGTACACGCTCGGGCAGTTTAGCGAGAAAACCCCAGGACATTATACATGTATATTATAATAAACTGTTTCGTGGCTATAACTCCAAGTACGTTACATACGAATTGTACAAGGAGGAAGATTTCCGGACGCCGCGCCGGAATAGTAAATAACGTTAAGGATATACATACTTGTCTGTAAATATGTAAATATTATACAAGCCTGGGACACGTAACAAGGCGTTCACAAAATTTTTTCAATTTCTACTGCGAATACAATTATAAATAGCAACTTAAAGTACTTCGCGCAGCTGCGCATTTAGAATAACCAACGGCACATTATCGTTGATTTTTTTTACAAATCCGTGAACAGCTTACAACATATAATCTCATCTTCAATAGCGTAGAACCTTAACCCGCGTTAATTACACCGTATACCGAAATTGCACCCGGGAAAAAATTTCGAACAAGAAAATGCATTTAAATTCCGAACACAGCCCTCTTCGGGCAAATCGGATTCGTCCTGAAAAAAAAGAGGGAGAAAAAACGTAAAAGTGAAAACACGCACACGTATATTCTCGATTTCCATTTCTCCCGACGCAATTAGGATTTTCCGCTTACCATTTCGTCCTACGTATATTTATCTTACGTACGTCGGCAGCACGGAGCTTTTGACGTACCCTCGAAAAACGCGGAATGAAATATCAGTCACCGAGATTTTCGCTCTTTAAAGCGGAGGACCGCGTATATCTTCACCGAGAAACGCAATTTTTCACGTCGGATTACGAGAGCGGGAAAGAGTCGAAGGGGTGGTGGACGGTGGGGTGGGGGGGGGGGGAGGGGGTCGGTGGGGGTAGAGGCGTTACGGTGGTAAGGGAAGGTGGGAAGGACGTTTTACCTGAATGCAGGTAGGTCACGCGTCGACATCGATATCGATATCGCGCCGTGGCTTCGCCGTTATCGAACGTTCCGCCGGGGGAAGAACAGTTTCCACTCAAGGCGATTGACCGAGTAGAACCGCGACCGCTGAATGCTTTATAATTTAGGAGTTTCGCATGATTCTGCCGTGTCTCGTATGTCTCGTGAAAAGACAGGCGATGGTCAGTGGTATGGCGGAGGGGAACGGGGGAGAGAGAGAATGTAACAACTGATTTACCAAAGTCCTATCGCATCGAGCGAGCGATACATATTCGAGTTCGTCAATACGGAGTCGGGCCTGGATGTATGAATTGGTCAGTAAAAAAGTTTGGAACTGGCACGTCGAATCTAACGATAGGTAGCGTACGGGGTGTGCAAAAAATATGGAACGGAACTTTGAGGTCGCGAACTGGTCGTAGAAAGGAAGAGGAAAATTGTTATGAACGGGGATGAACGAATCATTTGATTCGTTGTTGCGATAATATATATTAATATTAATATAGTACCCGATGGTTCTTTCTCCGACATGTATCTTTGAAAATTACATTCGCACTATACTCGTGAACGTGTGACTTTAAAGACATAAATGTGTCCCTAACTATCGTACGCGTCTGCACATGTATTTCGGCCCGTCGGTTTTTAATCGCTACATTGTATGTTGCCCAATATTCGGGGTCGTATTATGATCGGGTCTATACAATATTTATTATATATAGCAATAATTTTCGTTGAACGACAAGAAGGATTGTCAGTAATTCAGCGAGATTTCGGTCCATCAGCAACGAGCTCGTTGAGAAAATGAAATAGATGTGAGCTGATTTGAGAGATACGTTAAAACGAAACGGTAAAAGGTTTTCTCATTTTGTTGTCGAAACTCTGTTAAACGTCAATTAAACGTCGAATAGAAAAATCAAAACTCCGCTCGATTGCAAGTAGTGTCGATTTTAACGAGTACCCAAGAACGAAGAACTTTTTGTAATAACGTTGCGTAAAAACGTTCCGCGCGAAAACTGACACATCTGTCTACGGGGATATAGTGCAACGTAAGCGAAACCTATCAGTTTGAGTGGATTACGTAAAGACGTTCGACACAACATAGCACTCAATGGTCATCCCACTATCAAGCCGATATGCCGGATGGTCTGTGTCGCCATTGTACAATTTATCAAAGAATATTAGCCCTATGGGACCATACGATACGCCCTACAAATGAATAAAAAGAAGCGACCATCGTTACAATTATTATTGTCAAAATCAAATATCAAGTCTCTAACTTTTTTTTTACTAAAATCCACGTTACGCTCCTGGTGATTTCATATTAGTCGTTATTTCAGATTTAATCCCCCTGTGAAACCTGTACACGGTACAATCTATCTAAATATACACGGTGTCCGACAAATGATGGTAATCTGTTGAAGGCGTGATACCTGGGATAATTCCAAGCAGGTTTTTCCTCATCGAAAACGTTTTTTGAACTTTGGGTAACGAGATAAAGAGACAAGGTCTTGTCTCGGGCCAAGTACAAGTGCGCGAGACTAAACCTTGTATAATATTAACCTAAAACGATGGTCAATCGGAGAGGAACGCGGCGGCCTGTAGCGCCGGTGATTGTTTAACGAGTAGACGAGAGCACGAGCGCGTGTCAATAGCAATCGCCGCCAGCTACCGCGTCGCTCTCCGATTGGCTTACGATTCTCATTAATGCTTCATTAACGAAGGAGTTTCGAATGTTTTCGACAAGAAAATATCTACTTGGAATTATCCCAAGTATAGCACCTTTAACGGGGTACAACTATTTATGGGACACCTTGTATATCCAATACTCTGTCCAACAGTCATAAATAGTGCGTTACGGATCAATCTTCAAGATGAGTTTACACGACCTGAGGCAGCTGACCCGCTTAACTGAGGCAAGATACAAATTCACACGAAGCGAATAAAAAAAGAATCTCCTTTGACTCGCCTCCAAAAACCGACCGGAGGTTCCGCTCGCCTCGAGGCTTCCTCGCGCGTCAAGCGAGACTTGACTCGCTCGTTTACTCGCAAGGCAGAGTCGCGTCGTCTAAACCCAACTTTACACCTTTCCCTCGCGGAACCGTGAGTAAGCCAACGCATGTCTGCAGCGTTGGAATTTTTTTATAAAGGAGACGCACGCGTTTGGAACGACGCTTTAAGGTCGATTAACACATAGCCGTACCGCAACGGCAACGTCACTTTAATCATAAGGGCACTGGCATGGCGCTGCAGATGAGTGGGGACAGCGTTATTCAAACCCTACAATGGAATATCTTTTACGATGTCAGCGGCCTTACTCGGTAAGATCGTCGCGGTTCTTGGTATCGCGGATACTATGGTCTCGAGGCGACGCGACGGCGCGGCGGGAAGCCCGACGCTTTGCCGCTGACAGTGAAATGGCGCGTGCACGTGGCCGGTGACTCGACGTCATCAATGTTTCGTGACACGTGCAGTGATAGGGACTTCGAATAAAGGATATGGCCACGGAATGGGGAGGGCGTGAGCCTTCTGGAAGGAGGAACGTGATGGACACACACGGCACTAGCCCCTGAATCTCTGACGAGTCAAGTACTTAAAAGTCCACGTTTAATTTTCGTATTTTTCCTAACATGTCGATCGGGAAAAGACACAAGGTCTAGTCTCGCGTACTTGTACTTGACCCGAGACAAGACCTTGTCCCTTCATTTCGTACGTCAGGTAAATGTACGATCGTCGATGAATCTGTAGGACTAGGCCCGAAACGAAGGAGGTCGGTGACTGTCATATGGGTAAGAATTTCCGTGCTTCATCCCTGGCGGCTGACAATGAGGGACTCTTTCGGAACGCCCGCGCGGGTCGACCAATACCAGCGATGGCACTGATGCCTGTTATTCTATTGGAGGGCCCTTAGGGCCCAAAATTTATTAAAAGGGACGGAGTCCCGAGGGAGGTTGGATTCATATTTGGCATTTGTTTACGAGAGGTCTTAATGCCTTGAGCACTGTCTGTCAACGTGATAGAATTGTATTTTCGCGCCTGATTTTTGTAAAGCAGGTCTGCTTAGGTTTTACTGGGTTCCCCAAACCTAGCAGCAAATGGCGGACCACGCATAAATTCCCAGTGAATAAAGTTTGTACTATTTTAAATAGGGAACAAATCTACATCATGCACATTTGATTCCTTGTGAAATAGTTTTAAGTAGAATAGAAATTCTATAATTATTTCGTGATCAGTGGCCCGAAATACACTTGATAGTAGAAGAATCGCAGCGTCGTCGCTCAAAGAAGACGACGCATAAGGGGCACCGTGTAACCACCCGCACGGGCCAGCCAATCCCGCCGCGGCACCAAGGGATGCAACCCTATTGGAGGGCCTCCTGCGGCCCAAAGGAATATAAAAGGGGACCATACGTCCCTCAAGGTCACTCGGACTTAGACTAAAGTACTGTTCGCAGATCAGAAGAAGAAACCTGAGGCGGCCCGAAGGCAAGAGTGGGTTTGCCTATCCCCACTTTTAACGTCCTTTCGGCCCGCCGTTTATTATAGTAGTAGGAGTCCTATTTTCGCGAGGGACAGGTAAATCCTAGTTGGGGGCAGTTTACAGCCCGAGTTTATTAGTGTGCGTGGCAATTTGGCCAATGGCGAAAATGCGTGTGCCCCGTCCCTATGGTTGTGTTGGAATAGGCAGGACCCAAATGCTACAACCAATGAGGTCGCATTTTTCTCAGGTGCCTTCTTCTGATCTGCGAACAGTACGAAGTCTTGCTGATCGACGATTAGTCTATTTTGTATAATTAATTTGTGTTCGGTTTGATAAGGTTTTCTGGGGGTACCCTTGTCTGCGCAGCGAATGCTGGACCATTGTAGTTTCCCCAGTTAAATAAATCTCTTATTGAAATATATCCTAGTCTTACAATAGAGTAAAAAAAAGTTTGGAGATCCGAAAATCCAGAGATGTGCATGACGTAGATTTAAACCTTAAATACTCTTACATATCGGATCCGCATGGACAGAGAATAGAGGAGACGTCGAAGATCGGCACTTATTGTTATACGTTTGAACGTGACGGACACCCACGTGTGTCACGCGAAATTGCGCCGTTGTTTGGTAACTGTCATTAATAATGTGTTCAACCACCTATTTGTTTCCGTTCTCGAACGGTTCGATCACGCTTTTATTTGATTTTGTAAGCAACAAGCCTTTAACTCTTAACGCTAATATTTTAAGCTTCATTTTTTATAGTGAACGTGTAACCGACTAGGAGATTATCTCCGGAATGTATGTACGACGGTTAGCGAGGCTCGCAGCCACAACAGTTTTGTGGCACGCGCCCTGACAGGCCCAATCGCGAGGCCTTACAATTTGCCCGGGAATTATAACACTCGAGCTATTGCGCATACAATCGTTGTACAAATAAATAGTTTTACTTAAAGGTCTTGCCTCGGGCCAAGTACAAGTACGCGAGACTAGACCTTGTATCTTTTCCGGAAAGAACTAACAGGGGTTTTCGAGGTGGTCAAACTGAATTAAACAATTAATTTAAAAAAAAAAGTGTAAACGCCATCGGAAAGGCCACGCTGAGATGAGACGCTCATTCCCACGAATGAGAATTTGAGTACGAGTTGATCAAATTTGGTCCTGCCAATCACGAGGTATGGGATCTCGAAAATGGCAGTTTTTCGTATGAAACCTCGTCTTCTCCGTTGTCTTCTCTGTAACGCAGTTAATAATATTTACCAATGCCCCACGTTCGTATTTCGCGCAAAGAGTACGGTAAACGTATACGCGAACCGTTGACAGAGTAAACGAGTCTATCACCTAGGAACGAAGCGGAAATGGAGGTTATTAAAATACTGACCCACGGCGCAACTTAACCCTGACGTAAGTGGCGAGAGGGGAGGTATAAATCCTTTGCTGTCGAGTAAGGTACATACACGCACCGTGTACCGTTAAAGCGCAACGGTTCCTTTGGTTTTCCGTGGAAGCAACGGCAACGGATTTAGATTGCAACTGTTACCACGCCGTAGTTATTTTAGTAATTAAGCGCTGGCTTAATTTATTTCAACGGAGCGCGAACGGTATTACTGCGTCAAACGTGAAGATTAAAAATCGATCGCCGGGGGCTTGTTGTGAATTAAAAATGTACTGGTAATATTATTCCCGAGAAATAAGTGGAGGTAAATATTATAATAAAACAAACGGGTGGCGGCAGCAAGGAATGGTACAAATGAACGAGTGAGTTAATAATATTTTCATCGAACAAGATTTATGTGTGGAATGTTGGGTAATTAATTTCGTTCGATAACCTGACGTTTTAATTAATTCCACCGAATCGATTGAATATTTTTAACTATGTAGTCGAAAATACGTTACGAGTTCGATTACCGGATAAACCGTTACATTTTTATTATTATACATTATTTGTGAAACCTTCATCTTTTATTCTCGCAACGATGTGTAAACTAATACTCGCGTGAGAAATGTCTGAGATTCCCCGAAAATTAATACCAAAATAGCGAATGAAATCTTTGTGCATTAGTTCACTGGCCGATTCACCTTACAAATATCGAGTTGTGTCGAGAGACGTAAACATAATTAGCATTAAAGATACATATGAAAAACGATTTGATAAAATCGAATAGTTTAATAAACGTAGAAACATGTTTCGAAAAGATGTAAATATGAATTTATAGAAGATAATACCAACATTTGTTACAAAGAAATAAGAAACAAAAATACAGAGCAGGTAACAAATTCTATTTGTCTGTCCCGCGAGGATAATTCAACGAGTACCACATACGCTGTTCTCGTACGGAGGTTAAATCGAAACAGAATAAACTACTTTTGAGATTAAAGTCTTATTCAAAATTGTTGCAAAAATAATAGGAATTCGAGTATCCGGCGGATTTGAATAATTTTCTATCCAGCGTCCTACGACTTTCGCAGCTTTTGAATTATTTCAATTTAAGAAAATGCGCATTTCGGAGTTGAACCTGCGCGGCCGAATAAATGCTTGAAAAAAACAAAGAATAAAAAATCATGAATTCCAAATAAATGTGTACCAATATTCTGTTAGTCTCATTTTATTCAAATCAGTTCTTAAAGCGACGTCGATTTTTATTTTCAGTACTATTAAAGAAATACGTGTTCTAATTCCATTAATTAAAATACTCTTGTTCTTTACGCCATCAGAAACGAACTCGTTACACAAACGGCAAGAACAAAGCTTTCTCGATATCGAAGTTCCCATTCTCTCCGAGTTTTGACGCTTACCCCTGACATTCGTACCAACGCGCGTCGCAACGAACGAGGAATAACGAAACATTACGAGTCAGACGCGGCAGGAGGGGAAAGGCAAAACGGTAAATAATATTTACAGCGAGGAAGGAAAAGGAGCAAAGGGAAGGAGTAAAGAACAGCTGCTACTTCATCTCTGGAAGATAGTTGGAGGACGAGTTTCTCTCTCACGGTACCTTCGTGCAGAGTAAATCGAAGCAGGGGGGTCGTTGATTCGATTAGAACTTAGTTTCGCCTTGCACACGAGGGACCCCTGTCCCTCGGAATGGAGGGCTCGAGTTTTCCCGGTCTCGAGGTGGCCCAAAAAGCTCGACCGGATACGAGCGCAATGCATTCTGGGAATTCGAGACGGCGGTAACGATGAGGGGTATCGCGGAAAATTGTTTCAAGGATCAAACGTCATCGATGAATTTTCTGCGCGTCGTTTGCGTTCGGTAGGAACGGTGCTCCAGCGGGCAACGATCGAAAACCCCAAAAGTTTTTAAGAACCTGGCTCAAGAATCGTAAAATCGAAACTCGCGAATACGATTCGAAACTAAATTTAGAAAAATGTATACGGTCTCGTTGACAAAATGAGATTGCTCTGAATGGATTTGGGATTTTTCAGGATCTTTTCGAATTTAGGATTGAACTTTGGAATATGTACAATGTAGAGTAGGGCGATAAATACAGACTTTTAATTTCTTATTTTTTGAATATTTTTATAGAACGCAATGCTGCATACCGTGATGGAAGAAAAGTTTTTTGATGTTTTTTTTGGTGGGGAGGGAGATTTTATATAGAATACGATGATGAATTCGCAGCGCTGCTGGATCTCGTTCCCTAGAAACGAATTTATGGAGTGCCCGATTACAGATTAATTATTGCAATCATAATTAATTCCTGAAAATAGTTTTAATTTAAATAAATTGGTCGAGCGTCATTTATTAATTATATCCGCGTAACGGCGTCACGGTCCGAGTAAATAAATATTCAATACACGTATTGTCTTTTACACAATCACGATTATTGCGTTCGTCGATTTGCTCGGGTAATGTACGTTCTACCGCAATTTTACCCTGAATTCATTAATGAGCATTTTTAACACAACTTGAATTAAAACACATCGGAATATTAGCTTTTTCGTCGTACTACTTTCAGTATTTGCAACACGCTCAGTTGGATATTGTAATCTGAAATATTTGATTTAGATATCGAGAACTGCTTTGATCTATCGATAAATTCACCGCGCACCGTATTTCTAAAAAATTTCTACGCAGGAATATCGTATTAATCCCGCCGGAGCACATCCATCCTTTCCGCAACAATTTTTCATTACATTTCATAAAATCCACCCCTACCTAAACGCGCGCCTACTCCGAGGGCAGTTAATTCGTACACAGTTTCCATTTATTCGTTCGAAATCTAGTCAATGATTCACGGCGCACTTTTAATTATGAGATACGCCGCCGATGAAAACAAAGCGCGCGCCAGAAATTACACGCGCAACATATTCGAAGTTGCGCGCAATTAATCTACAAATCGCTCTTATTTATTTAACCCCGATAACTAGAATAACAGTATAATAAAGCGGAAACCGTGCCGCGATCTCTATCGTACGATCCCCGACGAATATTTCAAAATACGCACGAACTGCGCGCAAACAAATGTCGGCGGGGTATCGCTGAGAACGCGATATGAAGAGTGCGAGAGCAACTTTAAATTATTACGCCATCCGTTCTCGTAATCCCGACTTTTGAATGATTAATCAACTCGCGGAAAAGTTGATTGCGGAAACACGGGGAGCACGAGTGTTTCGGAAACGATTTACGTTGTAAGAGCTGATCCGTAATAGCTACAGAGACGTAAGCTTATTCGAGAACACATTTCCCATTTGCATACGAAATGTATCCTCGGTTAAGCCGTTTGAGCTGCATCTAACGGAATCACAATGACCCGAGGATATTCTGAGAAACAAAGCTCGGCGTCCCTGGAAATGGACGCTAGGACCATTTCCGCGTATTCGGGGAGTTCCCATTGCGCGTTACTTTTCATACTTTTCCGGATATTAATCTTGCGCTCGGGATTCCTCGCGATGAGTCGATAGCGCGTAGACGTGCTTGACGTAACGTTGAATGAACGAATAGTACGTATTTTGGAGGATTTAAGTATACACGGTGACTCGTACAGGTGCAGTTTTATTATAAGTTTAAAGTATGTATCGATCGCTGTGAAATTTGGCGTTGACTTAATTAAAGTATTTTGCTGATTTGAGGATTTTTGAAATTGCTAACAAATTCGCAAAGAGTGCCATTCTCAAACTTCGTACGTCTTACCGATGCAAAAATATTAAATATACCGTTTGTAATTTCATTTGATTTTGTTTGAGCAGCTGTCAATGTTTAAAAGTGCCAAAAACGACCGGGATTTCGATGTTTGGTTAGAATTTGGCAATTTTTGGTACTTTTCAGGATCAGTAACTCCTGGATGAACTGGATGAAATGAAGTGGATGAACTAAACCGAATGAAATTGCCACAATACGTATGGATTAACGAGCATCGTGAATATAGCGTTTAAAATTTTAAGTCTCATATTATTTGTGGAGTCATATTTTTTCCTATTCATTCTCACTTCTCGCTCGTCCCGCTACTTGCGTTAGCGAGAAACTAACAAAGTTAAGTTTACACCGTGGCAGCGCAATACAAAATGAAGGTGAAGCTTTCGGGATGCGTTGTTAAACCAACAGATAGGGAAAAAATGGACGTACACAACTTTTACGTGAAACGGCTGGCATCAAAAGTCAAATAGAAACTTTCATAAAAACTCGTCTCTGGCATTTCAGTTTTCGACGTTAATAAAACGGTTGAAAATCGTTCGATGACGCGACCATTTTCAAATTTCTTTTAGCCAGCCCTAGTAATTATTCTAGACGATTGCACGGGAACTTTCCGAGCACTCCCGCTAAATGAAATTTCCCATAATCTTTCCTTATGCTAAACAAAGGTATCGGATTTGAAGGGGGGTACGGGGGGAGGTGGAGAAGAGAACTTCGGGAGGTTCGTACCTTTCTGTTGAAAACGATTCCCCGAGGCGTTGTTCTCCAAGACTTCCCATCATCGTTCTCCACCTATCCACCTCGAGCCACCGCCAACATCCACCCAGTTCACCCTCTCTCTCTCGCTCCCTCTCCCGTGGTCTCTCTCTCTCTCTCTCCCTTTTCCGACCTACGCTATCCCCCGACCTCTATCCCCCAGGCTGTCCCTTTTCCATCCTGCGTATCCCTGCAGTCGTCGTTCACGATGTTACCATTTACGTCCGAGCGCGTTACGTCGTCACAACGCTTTTACGCCACCCTCGAAATCATCTCGTGATCCTCCACTTTCTTCCAGGGGAAAAACACCCCCGCGGGTACGCCGCAATCATCCCCAAAGCCTCGTGCCACGAGAGCAGTTGCAATATTGTGAGAATGCCCGCGCGAGTGAAGGAAAATCTTTTCAACAAAATTCTTTATCCGCGCTTTTTTCCATCCTAGGCGCGAAAATCGTAATTCTTCGGTATCTCTGTGTTCTTTTCTTTTTATCCCGTCCCGTAGTAATTACCGCAGCACGAAACCGTAGGCGATGTCAGCTCCGATGACGACTGGAATTAAGGGAACGATAGGCTGTGCGTTGGGATCGTCGCGATTGTGCGGTCGATGGAAAATGACACTGATTGTGAATCATGTTCATAGTGACGTGATTCAAAGATTAGGCTAAAGGTTAATAAAATGACCATTAATATACTTCCGATGGTAAGAGTATACCAATTTTTTATTTGGCGTCGATGTCTGGCCGTCATAAACAAAATCAAGAAAATCAAAAAAGGACAAACATAATAAGATATAACGTGCAATGAAAAATGTATATATTATTATTGAAGTAACACGGTCGAATACTAACTTCGCTTATTAATACTTACGATAAAGAGCACCGTACAAAATTAATGACCTTTGGCGAAGAAACGTCAGTAATTTGTAAGATCCTGGAAAGTACAGCAATATGTAGATATATTGTACATCTGTGTGATAACGCGATATCGTAATGCTAACATACATTACGTAACACAACAATGGCGTTAATGTACGCTGCCTAGATATGTAAATAATATGTAGTTGATGCGACATTAAGTGCAAGCAAAAAGTATATATTAAATTACTATTATAATACCAAGGTAAGCGTCATTATCGTTGGCAATTATCAGTTTACTATTTAAATTAGAAAAAATAAAATCTTCTGTTAACAGGAAAATCTCATTGAAAATAATTAGACGCCAAACCTACGATGGGAAATATTGTAAATATTGCAACTGTTATAATACGTTATAGTCGAAAGGATTTCAAGTCGCGCAATTAAAATATTCCAATAAAGGATTGATAAATTGTTCACTCTGAGTCTAGTCCTTTTTTACGAACGGACCGATGGATTTTTAGTAGTCAAAGAAGTAAACGTGCAAATCGCTGTATTATTCGAAATCCAAGACTGATTTATTTTTCTTTGTGAATAAAGTTGTTCACGACGTAAGATTAACATAAAACGAATTCTTTGTGGAAAATTAAATTCATTAGTTTTTACCAATCGAGGAAGTAAAATGAAAAATTTTGTATTTAATATTGAATCTTTTTATTTTAGGAATAAATCAAACAAACCTGTACGCGATGTAAATCAAGAGAAAATGAAGTTAAATTAATAAAGAATCTAAACGCAATGATCGCGGTATTAGATAAAATTTCAAAATTAAAAAAGACTAGATCTCAACGAAATGTAACGCTTATTAAATACGATCCAGTCCTCGATAAGACGAGATTCGTGTCCGCCATGCACACGGCTATACTACTTACTTCGCAACAAATTTACCGACTGAACGTCTCGAGGCATTAAACATTAAAAAATGAATGCGTCGACAGCTTAACTTGAATTGCTATTAAACTTTCAAGATCAGAGGACACTCGATTAAATCCTACTCGTAAAACTGGTGAATATTTAAATGAATTGGGAATTTCAGTTGAAAAGTTCAAGCGTTCCGTAAAGGGAACTTTTATACCAACGAGGTGTAATATCTTTGCAAAATACAGAGTTGATCCAGATAATCCGGAATGTACAGCTCGCCCTACACGCGTGACAATTAAAGCATACGAAATAAAAATATTCTCGATAGAATTATGACCAGGTGAATTCAAAAAGACAGATCGTTTAAAGTGAACCGCTCTGGACGTTTCAGCGTCGCAAAAATTAATGTCGAAAAGCGACAGGTTTACTATCGCGTGGATCGGACGAATAAAATCTCAATTGTCGGAAAGAAATTCTTGGTACGCACAGCTGCCCGGTACAACATAGTTCTTGAACCGACAACCATTACGGGCGTAACAATGCTCTACTTCGTTCCCTTCGTCCCATTAACCTCTACGATGCCTTTCTATAATACCACCGAAAAAAATACCCCCACCCCTGAAGTTAGCCATAACTATGTCACGCTACAAGGGTTGGGTAATATCGCGAAAATGCACTAGCGTAGGATAGGGAAATATCTTTGTGATTTTTCAGAGTGGAAAATTTCAAGTTCCCACGGCGTAGCGCAAACTTTAATACCTTTCGAGATGCAATTTGTACCACACGCGAATTATAGACTACGAAATTACCATTTAAAGTAACTCGTAATAGCGGATAATAATACTCATCCCTCTGGTCAGTCATTACGTTCGAACGAATATCGCGAAATTATTCATTTGCCGCATTATGCAACTCAGGTAATGTAAATACTCTTCTGGGCCGGAATGCTTGGATTACATTTAAAAAATTCATACTGACCTATCGCGTCGCGTTATTCGGGCTCGTATTAAATTTCGGTTGGAATTAGAATCAGAATTAAAATGAGTTTCGAATTTGTGCGGGCGGTACGAAGGTTAACGAATAAAGCGATCGCACGAAATAATGATGAGTATCATGAAACATTAACCGTTACCATCAATATCGTAATGATACGAATACACGCGAATTATTATTCCTCGCTGACGAACGAATCGATTATCGCTTGACGAGAGTAATTGCGAGGATCGAATGTCGAAAGGAGAGCGTATTCTAATTTTCTGGAAAAAAAGGAGATAACGTTTGCTATTTCTACGAACGGTCGACTATCCGAGTACTTGATTGCACGATCGAACCACATGTTTTGGCAGTACCTTAATAAAGTTTAAAAGAAATCTTAGCACTCATAATATTTATTTGACATTTAAGAAACGATCGAAATATCTAGCTCTAACGTTTATTCGATTACTCGGATAGTCGATCGTTGAAGAAATAACGAACTATTTCCTATTTTGTTTTCCATCAATTTCATTGTAGCATTTCATTATTTTCCGTACGGCCCACTATCCGAGTACTTTAATAATTCCCAATATTTACCATACATGTACATACATTTATTTATTTCAAATTTTAATCCGAGCGAAATCGGTTATACGAAATTAATTATCTCCCAATTATTCCGAATAATCGGCGCTCCACTGTACTTATATTCCTAGTTCTCCCTCTATCAAATCAACGAATAAAACCGGTCTTTTAGGAAAAAAGGAAATCCCTGCATCAAAAATCCCCCTAGGTCAGTGGTTCCCAAATTGTGGGACACGTATCACTGGTGGTACACGAAAGGCCACATGATATCACGAAAAATTAGTTTAATGTTTTCTTATGAATTAATGTTTGTAGATCTAATATTCTTTTATATTGAATTACATATATCATGTGCAAATTATTATTTATTATTATTTTTATGCGTTATTATTGTTATCCCGAATCACGGAAAAGTGGGCAATTTTGCCCTTTTATCGATAAACAAATCAGAAACCTTAAAAACTTATATTGTAATTTTTGACTGCCTTATCATTTGGATATAAACGTATTGAAATTTTGGACAGTTCTAATTTTGTATAATTAGTGGTACGTGACTGATCCGTAATAAACGTGAGTGATATGCAAAAAAAAAGTTTGGGGATCTCTGCTCTGAACGCTAATTTCCATACTATAATACAATCCCCATTTTCTATTTTAATATCCCCGCATAAGGAGTTAACAAGTTCTTAATCGAATCCGATAAATCGCAAAAGTTTAACCGCATCTTCAAAAGACCCGGCCTTATCCGTGGCGCCGGTCTAAGTACGAAATCCGAATTACCGAGACTGCATTTATCCCGAGTGTACCGTAATATGTATAATCGCCAAAACCGATAATTATTGTACCGACATGAGAACCCTCGTTTTCCAAGTACCCACCGGAACCGAGGAGGGAAAGAGTAAGCATCCGCAAATTCCAAATGATTCGTTCATCGATTTCGTTAGCCTCGTCAAATCGAACTCGCATCGCTGAACTTTATACACGCTTCGGTTCTAATCTTCCTATTACCGCCGATGCCGCACGTAATGACCGTCCAACTAGAAATCGTTTTAACATTAACAACTTAATTACTACTCGGACCCCGGACGGTACTAAACGCTTCTGTCAGAAGTCTGTTATTAAGAGGGTCAGGACATTGACCCGCGCAACGGACGTCCGAGGGAGGCTGCGTCCGTGGATTTACGCCCTTGTGCAAAGAACAAGGTCGCTGTACGAGGGGTCGTTTAATTATGCTTGTTAGCGAAGCGTGACGCGACGCGCGCGATAAATATCCGGAGAATGTTTATAAAAAATGGAACGAGGTAACGTAAAGCTTCGTGGGACAGTGGTACCGTATCGAATTCTAACGCGGTACGTGTGGCGTGCGCCGCCGGAGATGCACGCTGAATTTTTCATCGGGGCTATTTCTATCGTTACGCGATTAGTTTTTACCCTTGCAGTGCCAAACAACGATGTATCGTTGTCAGTGATACTCGTGAAAAGTGCCAACGACGATATATCGTTGCGCGTGCGCGACGCGAGTATGCGGTGTGTCAAAATAATAAATTGGAAATTCTTAGGGAGAAATGGCTCGCGATAGGCGAATGTAGAAGTTGCGCGCTTTAGAACAAGACTAGGCAGTGTGTTGTAAAACTTATCGTTTAAAGTTACAAGATTTCATTGATCTTTAATTTTGTAGAGTAGCGTGCGTTAAACTGCACGTTTTTATTCGCGAGTCATGTCACGATAAATAACAGAAAACCGCGATGAAAAAAAGACTTTCCGAACCGCTGCGTTACTCGGTGTCCGGATAATGACTAACTATCCGCTTGGATAAACGCTCAATGCCAATTCGGATAATCGAGGTTCTATCGTCATACCTTTCGCGATAGTTCACGGTCATAAATTTTCACCGCAATTTTCCATATCTCATAACTATATTTATCTCGTTATAAAATGTTACGCGCGCCCGCGTTGGGCCTCTCATGCATTAATGCAAGTGTCGGTACGTACACGAGGTTTGAGACAAAAAGTACAGGTAGAACAGTGGCGGTGCAACTATCGATCGGTTATCGATCATCGTTTCTTCCGCATGGACACTCCTGCCGCGGGCCCACCCACCCCACGTTCAACATTCTTTGTTGCCAACTATTTTTATACCTTTACTCGCTTTAGTGGCACTCCTTCCTATAACTTTATACCTCGTATTTTGATAAAAGCTTTTTGCGCGAACTTGAAAAAGAAATGTTTGAGCATCCTTGGTCACGGTTGTAATTGGTATTAATGGCGATACTAAAGATGAGTGCAACGTGATAGATCATTCACAACTGCGTTTGAAATATAGGAAATTCGATCGTAGTAATTTTATTAAACATCTTATAATTCAATCGATCATGCAAACTTTTGTTAACATCCTGTGTATTAGAAAAACATTAACCCATATTTTCCCAAGATTTCAAAGATTTTGTTTAGCCTATTAATTAAAAAAGTTCCGGTGGAGACAAATGTTTACCCCCATAGGTGTGATTGGCGAGTATCAGTGCATTTTTAACAAACGAAACTGTAGAATATGCAAACCGAATTATTCGTGATTTTCAAAAAGAAATCCTAAAGTGACTGGTGTAACGATGCCCCCGATAATCGACTATGATTTAACGGAGTGTCTAAAAATGTATAACGATCCGATTATCCAACTTTATTTCTACGCCGACAACCGGAAAGTGATAGCATACAAAAATCTGTTGTTTTTCCATTTTCAAGCTGAAGCGCGATACAAATTTTGAAACGTCATACGACTGCTTCCGCTTCATTTGCGTTCGATTATTTGGAACGTCAATTACGTCCACACGACGATATTTACTTCCCATTCGTTACGCATAATCAAGATCCCCCCTCCCGTATTTATGTATGCGGGTGTCGCGAAAGAATTGGAGCGCAACGAAAAACGTTAATTCGCGGTTGGAGATAATGGCAATACGACGGATAAAAAAAAAATAACAATGGGCAGGATACAATGGTCCGCCAGTATGGCGGTCATGTACCACGCACGCGAACGAATGCGTGGATTCCGGAAGGTGTGCGAACACGGTCCCGCGTAAAATGCGACATTGCATTTTCATTTGTTTATTATTCATTCGCGCGTTTCCCGCTTCCCCCCTTACTTTATTAATCGGCGAACAGGAGTGGCTTATTTGTAACATATGGCGTGCAGCGCGAAATACCGTAATACCGAGGGAGCGAAAATTACGTTTGTAACTCAACTAATTACAACCCAAGCTCCCATGAAATATTCGCCTCGCCGCGATAATTTTGCGATAAGTTAACGGTTAACAAATTCGACCGGATACGCGCCAAAAATTCTTCGCTCCGCAATGAAATAATATTTATACAATACAGCATTTCCCATGATTTACAATTACGACAGCAATTCAACGAAGATACATTTTCAACGACTCACCGGCTAACGATTACGATAAATATTCGCCGAGATGGTATAATATATTTGTCATATATTTTATATTACGTTTATCGTTTCTCTCGTAATTGTTACCAAAGCATTCTGCCGCAAACGTACGTAGGACACTTGTCCTTCTATTTTCCAAAATTCGCTACAATTTGGCGAGGGAAACGTCGAGACAGCGTGTATAACGCTACACACGATCTACGAGTAAGTTTGAGAAAACCATTACGCCTATCCTAGTAATTGCATTTCTCCTTCGTTATTTATAACATGATACTCGGATCGCTTAATTCCGCGTGCAAGAGGTAAGTACGAAAATAAAATTACGAAGTGGCAACTCTCGACGTAACGCTCCTCCTTCGTTCTTGTAGAAGAATAGTTTCTGTATCTGCGGTAGCCACGCAATAGCGGTGGCCATCACCGAGCAATAATAATAATCGTAAATAACGGCCATAAAGGATCGTCCAGGATAATGGACGACGGTAACTTCGTCGAAAGTGTATCCTGATAGGAGGGAGTGAGTCGCGACAGAGGGGAAAATGAGAATAAACGAGACAGAGAGGCGGATAAAGAGAGAGGCGGGGAGAGAAAGGGAGAGAGAGAGGGAGAGAAACGCGAAACCAATAGACGAGATTATAAATCCCAGCGGTAATCGCAAATGAAGGGATGACATAAATCCTCCATTATTTGTGATAATCGTGCGGCGATAATCGTGAATGAGACTACAACGTCGTAAATCATGTAATGACCAATAGTATTCTCTGTTTCGGCAGATTCCATCGATAACTTTTATGATCAATAGTTGGCGCGAATCGATAGTATACTACTGCGTCCTACTTGTCGCTAGACTGCAACCTTTAAAACTTAATATTTTTATATTTCTGTTTAGAATGATTCCGTGTTCGTCGATATACAAGGTGTCCATAGTTTCTTCCGTGAAACGGTGGCAGGATATTCCGTCAGGGAACTTAAGAGAAATAAATCGCGTAAACATTGGCTCAAAAATGATTTTTTGTACAGGGTGTCCCGTAAACGGTGGTCGTTCTTTAAACGCGTGAATTACAAGCAGATTTTTCTTTATAACGATTATTGGTTGTCCTTTGGTTAATTGAATTTAAATTATTAATAATAACGTAGACTGTGTAATGAACTTTCGCAAAGAGCTCTTGTTACGAAAAAAACGTGATATCAATTTCTACCTTAATAACTACGTCCGGAAGAAACATGAAATTACTCAAACAGTCGGGGCATAAACATAAAAAAAAAATTGTCGGTGGTATAAAAGTAAAAGAATTTTGCGAGGCATCAAAAAATCATTCCTTCGATCCCCGCGGAGTTACTTCGGATCTTTCCTGTCCTCGATCCATCGAACGCACGGAAGATCCGCAGGCTCTCATCCTGATCATTTCGCGAAACGTGACATTGTCGAAATTGGAACCGACCGCTGTTCGGCACCACCAATCTCCAGGAGACTAATGGACACCAGTGAAATGGTCCCGAGTAAAGGGAGGTTAGAACCTCGGCGTTGCAATAACGCTAATGTTTGCTATTTCTAAAAGGCGATCCGCACGTGCAAACGGAACCGCGCCAATCCCGGATACGACAGCTCGGAGTCATCGCTAAGTCCAACCGCGCGTATCGCGAATACGAACTCGATGGAAACGCGAGTCTCTCCGTACGGAACGTGGATTACGTCCAGGTGATATTCGCACGGCATCCAGGGGTTGGATCAACCGAGCGTGTCACCGGGAGGACACGGCCCATTGATCGCCGACGTTGAAAGTGATCGGGGAAAACTACTGTTCGCGTTCCTCTCGATGAAAAAATTTACGGCGCCCGATCGTAATAAACTAACGGGGGAAGGGACGACCGGCGTTCGCACGTTTGAAGAGTTTTTACGCGTGCCGTTTTGCGAATGATTTAAACTGCTGGTTCCAGCCGTGGATCATTTTTGCAGAGCGACGCTGTTCGTCGATATCGCCGGGATCGACGAATTAAAGGTGTACGTAGCGCGTCAGGTTATACTGATTCTATGCAGTCTCGCGTAATTGGAATTCTGAGGGAACGGAGAATAAGTTTCGGCGTAATTAATATAAAGTAACGAGAAACAGGATTTTGGCCTAATGTTGAAACGGTCGAGTAGTTTCGTTTCTCGGTGTTTTAGCTAACAGAAGTTTGCTCGGGAAAGTTTAAGAGAAAGACAATTATAAAGTTTACTACTTGCGAATTGCGCGAAATAATTAACAACTTTTTGATTATTTTCGGAGGATAGTAGTCGGCTCCGAAAGGAGACGTAAAATCTGAAATAATTATACGATCGTCTAATTTTTAGAATATTCAATCGATAATTTGCATTTCATTATGTTTAAACGAACGATTATTCGATTACGGTTCGCGTGACAATATTTGGTCAAACATTTCTATTTCTGAATTGTACAGAAAATAATAGACTAAACTGTTTTATCCAACATCCCCGAATTAAACGTACAAAAATAGATTTACGCCGTGAAAGTAAATTAAATTGATGATAATACAGAAACTATTACTTGCACATTTTGACTTTATATTGCGTGGGTGCGATCAGCTGACGAATTCGGAAGCAAACGTTAGTACCGTTACGGTATCGTGAAATTAGAACCACAATTAAGCACGCTTCTATTAAGGTAGCCCGCAGGGGGGAAATGTGGTTAATGGACTCATGACAAAGGGAAATAATTTTCTTTTCCCCTATCGTAATTTCCTAACCCTCCTAGGAGCGCGTAATAGTTAACAGCATGGCGATAAAGTAGAAATAAGGAGAGCTGCGTAGATTATCGCGTGATGTTAAATACGATTAGGAGCGGAAAATCTCTATATGATATTTCGTAAGAAATAATTCCATTAATTCTAACGCGATAATCGTTATCGCATTTTTAACCATCTATCAAACCTATATTCCAACGTATTAAGAGGTATCAAAGTATCATGAAAATAAAAATTTCATTCGTCCGAAGAATAATCCGACGTTTCAAAAAGGATTAAAATATTACGTATATTTCAAGATATAGGAAGATATTAAATTATCACATTCCAACGTACTAAAGCAAGACAAGGTCTCGACTTGAGCCAACTACAAGTACGCAAGAACCAAGACCTTGTATCTTTCCAAGAAACAAGGGGAGTTAAACTATCTTGCGATAAAACCGTGACAACGGTTAACGTATTAATACCAAAGGAGTTGTACATGTATCTTCAAAAAAAAAATCCAAACCTACTAACCTACGAGTGGACCCGTAACAGTCTCATTTGAAGCCTCTGTACAATTACGCGTTTCCATCGGCCTAAAACGCGCACGAATTACAACGACGCGTCAATAATCCTGGAGAGGACGGAAACTTCGTGCGCCAAAAGGGGTATACATCGGTGAAAAGTCGAAAATCGATGTTTTTCAAGTTGCAGCGGTTACGAAGCGAGAAGAGAGCGAAGTACAGCCGGATCGGAGCATTCTGCCAATTAACGAAATGATACCTGTGTACGTTCAGAGGCGCCGCAATTCGACAATTCGAAAACTGGTGGCAGTAGAACATTCCGTAGCCAGACGATATACCTCTGATACACACCCCCCCCCCCCTCACCCCTAACCCATCCCGCCCCCCACCGACCAGCGTCGGGACGCGTCGAAGCGTTTCGGCCTCGAGAGGCTGACAGGCCAGGACGGCGGATATGTGCGCCGGTTTACGAGCCGTTTTATTGCGACAGTTTGCACCGACCAAACGCATACAAAAAAAAGTGCACGGCCAGACAAGAGGTCACCACTTTAACGTAGTAAATTGGCAGGTGATAACGACCGTCGCGTTATCTGAGGAGGATGGAGAAGGGAAAAAAAGAATTCCATTGGGAATCCTACAGGACGACCCGAAGTTTCGTAAAGCATTTTCGATGAATCGAAAGAACAGACGAATGTTTGTACTGAAAGAATGTTTTACGTTTTTACTAGCTCTGTGCGTCGAGAGACACGAGACGTAGACTTGGGGTAACATAATCGAATTCAATTATATCTTTTCAGTTATCGACCATTGTTGAATTAGATTTTCTTCTACGGTACGTTAGAAAAGTCTACGATGCAGATAGGTATCTATCGATGAGGGAAAACGATATATGCAAATGACGTCGTGGATTGTATTGTTTTCCCGGATTCGCGCCAAAACCGATTTAATGAAAAGTCGATTATCGGGACAGCGATTAACGAGAAGAGCAATTATCCGAAATATTGATTATACGGAAGATTGATATTACTACGATTTATGACGTTATTTCTATTACTCATCGATAGATACTTACGTGTATCTTAAACTTTTGTAACGTACTATACAAGAAAATGTAATTCAACAACGGTCCGTTCTTAATGATTTGTAACATCAAATACGTTTTACACGCTCTCTTTTACTACTTTAAAAAGTACTTTCTACCTTCTGCAGAAAATATGCATTTCCATAAAATCCGATAATATCGCTCGATCCGAGCATAAAATTTCTGCGAAGGAAAAATAAAAAATTGAAATGCTTCCGACTCTCAATGAATTTTGAGTCACAATCGTTTTATTAGGCATAATAAAAACGATAATACCGTGTCTCGTTACTATACGGAAAAAGAATGAGACTTTATTTCGTTCACTCCCGAAACCCATAACCACGATACGGCGAGACTTTATCCGACACGTTGGTACAAAGAAAAAGGGTTAAACAAGGGCCCATCCTCGCGAGTAATATTTTTCGCTTATTTATCGTCGAACTTGCCTGATTCTCTCGAATTATAGGTGTACGTACCGCCATTTTCCGGAAGCAGCACCGTGCCGCACCGTAAAGAATGGACCTTGTTACGTCTCGTTAAGGAGTTTCACGAAAGTTTCGCCTCTACCTTGCCCTTCTCTCAATCTCCCTTTTGTAATAACCGCGAGATGAGTTTACGGTGTTAGAGACTCTAGGTGAAACGAGAAGCGACGAAGAAGCATCGACGCGGAGCATCGAGCTAATTCATAATAACTATCGTCCTATCAAATGATTTCCCGTCGATCTTCCATTTAAAACGAACGCGTCGACCGTCGCACCTTCCGGTACCTGGGATATTTGAAAAGTAACGATACGAACTCCGCAAGATATTTTTAACGCGTCGATCGCCACGTCAGTAGTTTACGGGCGACAGATGGGTTTTAGTACCGTATTTTACGGAACACTAATTTAATTAAAATCGGGCGAGATGATACGATAAAAGTAGACATTATATCTTTTCAAGCAACAACAAATAGGAAGGTGGACAAAACGCATTAAACAATTAATTTTTGCAAAAAGCGTAAATGCGGTTGGAAAGACCACCCCGAGACGAATAACTTGATGAGCCAATCACGAAATAGGTGATCTCAAAAATGGTGGCAAACAACGTGCTAAAGCATTTTATTTTCGGATTGACTTGAAATGCTGACTCGAATAACTTTAGGATCCTTTAATCGACTTGCTCTTAAAAAATCGATTCCATGCCCAATCGATTGTTCGATTATATCAAAAATCCAATTTCAAAATACGTTCCACTTGGAACTGCATCAAGTATATGTTTGATATTTTCCATTGGAATTTTGAAATAAATTATGCAACTCTGTAACATCGGGACCAGGAATATTCTGTTTTCCTTTGGTTAGTTTTACGCAAGACGGTGGTTCAACAGGAATCTTACATTACGTTTTCTCGTCTAATTTCTGGGAAATTTCTACGCAGACACATAATACTGGTGAGTAACGGCCTCGTAAAGTCCAGAAAATTCTATTTCAGAGATAATTAAGAAATCGTGCCTTCTCAGGTACGAGTCGTTACTTTTACCCCCGAGGAATCCTTCTCGAGTTGTTTTCCAGGCCACGTTTCGCCTGACGCCGTTTGCCCGTTAATCTTACAGTATCTTAGCATTCACGCGAGCCCCCCCCTTTGTACACACGTGCTGGAACGGCGAAAAATTGCGACCTTCTTTCTCGCGAATCAGAAGGGTCGACCTTTGTTCCTTCGGCGAAAACAACGGGCTATGAGTCCTCGTATTTCGAAATGTGTATCGCGAACACGAAGAAAGAGGATCCATTCGAACGATATTTCGGAGAAGTGCTTACTGGGACAACTTGTATGTACATCGCGATCTACGAGAAAAAAATGACTCGAGTCGAAAATATGAAATTTTGCAGGAAAATACATATCCTTAGAAAATAAATATCCATAGAGAAAATAAAATTCCATATTTCAGAATTAATAACCAGTTAGCGACTGGCTAACTAAAACTTTCTTGCTGGGGATATTAATTCTGTTCTGGTATTACGTCACAATCGTAAAAACTACGGTCTATCCCGTAGATCGTGATAGTTCGTGAATGGTGCGATACCTGGGACAATTCCAAGCAGATTTTTTCTTATTGAAAACATTCGAAACGCTTTGGTTAACAAGATATTAATGAAAATCGGGAGCCAATCGGAGACGGGCGCGGTAGCTGGCGGTGTTAGCTATTGGCGCGCGGTTACTGACGCGACTACTGGCAGAGCAACCAACGGCCCTACCGGCTACCGCGTACCTTTTCGATTGGTCGTCGTTTGCGGTTAATATCTCGATAAATAAAGCGCAACGAACATTTTCGATAAGGAAAAACCTGCTTGGAATTACCTCGGGCATCCCTGCTTTAACCGAGTACCACCATTTCTGATACACCCTATATACGACGGATTCTTTTAGTTGTCCAACGCGACACTAGTAAACTCACGCGGAAGATATTTGCATCAAACTTGTACCCCTTTCCCTGGTTTGACGGTCTATGTATTCAGAGCACAATCCGCAGGTAAAGAGAAATTCGAAGAAGTTCGGCTCGCGTAGCTTTTCTTGCAGGAGTGCAATGCCATCTAAACTCACGTAATTTAATTACGCTCTCTTATCGCATCGCTTTAACCTTTAGAGCAGTGGTTCTCAACCTTTCTACACTTCGAGTGCGTAAAAAAAGGAGAAATATATCGCGAGCGTCCTATTCGAAAATTAAACCATTGTCTAGAATAGTTTTGCATATTAATTTTTAAATCTAATATTGTAAAACGAAACTATTATGGTTACTTATATTTATAACCTCCTTCACGGACCGGCGGTTGAAAACCACTGGCGTAAAGGTTAAGAGTATGACTCGACTCCACGGTGGCCTTTCCAACCTAAGAAAATTAAACTACATCCATATTTCCATAAATTCCCGGAAAACTCGCACCGAGTAATGGACATTCGTCTCTATCTGAAATTAGATGGCGCCCGGCGTCAAATTAACCTAATCGAACGTACCTCCCCTCAACTATCGAAAGATCGTTAAACCCGACGAGTTGCCGGTTCAATAATAATCCGAAAGGCACGTATCGAAAGTACTTTAATAAGATTTACGGTACGCTAATTGTGATTCTTAACGCGTTACCTCCGTGCCAAAGGAGGATAATACGAAACGAAAAGGATCGGACTGCGTGGGGCTGATATAAGACTAAGATGGAGGGAGAAAGAGGGAGAGTGAGATAGAGAGGGAACGGGGAGGTGGGGAACGAGAGTCGTGCCTCGGGCGTTCTTAGACGAAACGTACTCCACCGTCAGTGACGAATGCAAGGCAAATAAGGAAGGCGGAGGGGAACGGTGGAAGCTTAATGTCTGGGTCCTTGGCAGTCGAAATAAATTAAACACGGTCTTACACCGCTTGCCTCTGCTCTCCCTGAGCTTTCGAGGCTTGCTATCCCGAATTTCGTCCTCGTCTCCTGGATATTTATTCAGCATCCACCTTCGCGTCTACCTCTTCTGTTCCCTTCACCTTGTAAATTAATAAGACAGGGCAAACACGCGGCAAGGGGACACCATGGGGGGGGAGGGGGGCGAGGTTCAAGGGAGAGAGGGACCTACGCCCCCCCCCCCCCCCCCCCCACCTCCATCCTACCCATCACCGAACCTTCGTAGGATTAACGAAAACGAGGCTAAGCGCGTCTCGTTTGCCAAAAAGTACGTGCAAACATCTCGTCGACGCGTCGACCTTTAAGGTCACGTTCATTTATTCACAGCTGAGCCCTTTCCCCCAATCCCAACCCCGTCCCGACGCCGGACGGCGAATATCGCCATCGCTTTCGGCGTGGAACCACCTAGAGATTTCCGAGATCATAAATATCCGCGACGCCCGGACACGTGTCGGCCCAGATACCGCGGACATATTTTCGAAATAACCACGCTAAAACCGTGGTTAACGCGTTGGTCGTATTACCGATAGCTTTCATGCGGTTTTGTATCTGCGTTCATTGTATCGCTAATCTTTGACGTATCGTTGTAAAGGAATCGATGAAGTTAATCGCGATCATGATAATTATGCGTGATAAGATTCGCAACGTAATCGATCACTTTGATCGATTAGAAAGAGTTGCAACGATTTCGGAATAATTTATATGAGGGTCGAATTTAGGGGAAACACTCGGTCATTCGTCAGACGATTCCACCGTAATGATACATCACCGTTATAATGATCGATTACGTCACGAATCTTATCAATAATTATGTTTATATTATATAAACTGTAGGAGATCTTTACTAAATTTAATAAACAACTCGCAATTATGGTCCGAACAGGGTTTCTCGACACACGCATCGCCAAGCAATAACGAGTCCGGTGACATTATTAATTTATCGCAAAACGAATGTACCGGTCTAACGATCAATGCATGTATGCATAATTTTGTTTATTTATACAATATTATGAAGGTTCATAATACGTATCATAAACGTAGCATAGTTTCAAGTTTTTTTTCTTTTTACTATACCTAAGTAACACGCTCAACGCGTGCCCCATTAAAGCACAAACTTAAGCTACGCTCCATTTTATTCTCCCTCCAACGTAACTGTAAGAGGTTCGATAAATTCCCTAGAATCAATCGAAGTTGTAAGGATCTTTTCTATACATCCTGTATATCGTATCACTAACAATAAGCCGTATCGAATCGATAAGTACCTGAACAACTCTACCCGTAACAAAGCCTCCAAGGTTTACGAACATCCATTGGCGCTTTTTATCGAGTAAACACTGTGCTAACATTTACTCTATAAATTCTCTCTCATCGTACTCGAAATGACGCGTGTCACTTTTCTTTTCCACGCGAGCAGTAATTACCAGCCTCTTTTTCTGAACTTTAAGGCAGTAACGTGCTTCTTGAACTCTACGAACTCCCACGGGATCTCAAGGAGGTTACCGAGCGGCGTGGTTACTCGAACCGGATGATTAAATTCCCAAAAGCAGTCGCTGTACCTGCGATTCATCGTCTCCTTGAGGTGTAGGTACGGCGTGGATCGTGGAAGACCTCTGTGGTAGGTGCCTATAGGTGCAAAAGCCTTGAGGATGCAGCCTAACGTAGCAAACCTAATCCCGGGGAAGTCGATGCGTCGGAGTTAACGAAGCACCGTATACAACGGGTGTCGAGTTAATCGAGTTTAGTCTGTCTCAGGGAATTTCGAAAATTTATCCATTAAAATTGATTCTATTTGTTCCGATTAGGCGCTCGATCGAGAGATTAGGTGGTACGAGGTACTAGACGAAAAAACAACAGTTTCGGTCATCGGGATCTAAAATAACAATCAATTTACCGTAGCTTTCGAAAGAACCGTTGTTTTTGGTCCGTTATTTTCCCAGTGGTACACTGTGTACAGTGGAGTGACTCGTTTCTATCGACTTTCCAATAAATACGTTAAGTCGTTATGTTTCCTCCGAATAGTAGAGCTATTAATTATATTAAATTAAGTTGTACTATTTATAAGTAATTTAAACGTTTATTTACGCATACGCATTTGAGGTAAAAGTTGAGGTAAAACTTCTGACGAGAGTAAAAGAAACGGAAAATATCAAAGATTTGTTTCGATCTTTTTGAGTAATCTCCGAAATGCGGAGAGGAAATTTAGAACTATGCTACAAAATATCCTGAAAGCGCAATCTCCGAAGAAAATGATTAATCTACGCGGCGCTCATACGTTCAATTATTTCCAACATCACTTTTTACTTACAATGTTTCCATTCTGATAATACTTCTCTTACGAAACTTCGAGTATCGTTACGTTATCATTGAGTTCGAGAAAACCCACCATAATTTATACGCTATACGCGAAGAAGATAACTTACTTTAATATTGACTCCCTATCGTGGAAACGTAAAATATTCATTCGATTACGTTTCCTGGAAGAAACAATTCCCATATGGATAACCCGTGTTCTTCCTCCTCGTTTGCGCGTATCGAGAGTCGAGTGTATTCGATAGAAAACAGCTCGGGGTATCGGCGCAAAGGAATAATCGAAATTATTATATTCCCGCGAATTCACGAATATCTTCGTGATTGAGAATATAGCATTAAACGCAAAACGTGCACAAGGCGCAATACGTCCGACGTCGTTACCTCGTACAAAGTTTAATTCAACTTTGCTGAAAATTTCCGCCTCTGAAAACCATCCGACCTCGAGGTAAGGAATTACGAATTAAACTGCGAATGAAAAAGTGATTTTCCGTTGCGAAAGTTAAAATGGGTCACCGTGTATGCCTTTCGTCTACTCCGTTACGTATGCGCATACGCGTTCATGCTGATTCACGTATGGTTACGGATACGAATATACGCGATACGTGGAAGAGCAGTCGATGATATATTATACATATATACATACGTACACACGGATACGTCATTACGCGAAGCCATGCCTAAAGGCAAGCCCGCCACCGTCGAAACTGAATTAATTTCAATTCAACGCGCCATTTAATGTTTCGGGTATACTTTTACCGGTAGTTTTTTAATCTTGACAACTGGTTAGACACGCTTTTCAAACAGAATGGGGAAACGTTGCATCGGGAATCGTTGAGCTGTAGCTCCGATAAATGTATTCCCGAAACTCGGGGAGCGTAGCATCGGAAATCAATTATCCCATCAAAAGTTGTGTTTTCTTTGGTACGGTTGAAAAAACTGTGCCTTTTACGGCACGTAAAATATACAACGACAAAATGGTAGGGTGCATTACAAATGGAGATCAACGCGCACAGTTATATCGTTCGTTCGTGAATAGGGTGAATCGACTGGGGAACGAACGAATAACGATTTAATTTGCTGGTCAATTAACGCGTTATATATATGTATATAGGTACTAATTACGAAGTAATTACTACTTTAGCGATTTGGTAAAAGAAACTTATCGCCATTGTGTTGAGTGAAATTGAATTCGAGATACTCTACGCGCTATACATATACAGGGTGGAGAAATTGATTACAGCCGCGTAAATATCTACGTGATTTGTAAAATATGAAATTTCTCGATATAAAAAATCACCATGAGAACAATGTTTTCTTCTATCGTTACGCGTGCCACTTAAAATAATCCTACCTTTGTTCCGAAAAATTTTTCATAGGAGAAAAAAATTAGGTGTTCTCGTTTAAATACTCCACCTTATATTTTACTTGATCGCAGTATTATTAAATTATTTGATTTTATCCTGCAAAAAAATAATTTCTCAATAATAATAATAACGGAAGCTCAAAAGTTTTTATCTATACATACTAATGTACATGTTTCTATTCGCGTGTGATCTGTATTATTTCATTTTCAATGTGACAAACAGTCGACACCCGCACACAAAGAAATATGCGCGTTAACGTATCGAACGTAGAGACACGACTAGAATGGACAAACGCGATACCATGGTGAAGTGAAACAAAAAACGCATGAAATCTTCACAAAGATTCACTGATTTACTTCCAAAATCAAGAGATTTCTTACCGATTACAATTCCGTCGTACACGGCGAAAGCTCTGCAACGATCTGAGAGTTTCGCGAAAGCGTCGCTCAACATTCAACTCGCATTCGCGATGTGCAAAATTTATTGTTATTCTCGCGCACTCCGTTTCCACTAACGTCAGCTTTGCTTTTTTTTTACGATCACGAGTCGCCGTTGAACCGCCTTTACCTGGTTTTTTTCGGTCGTCGCGTTTCGCCGTTCGCACGCCTAAAGGCGGCTACACACCAACGCGTTTCGATCCGTCGTATTAATAATCCCCACCGTAGCTGAGTGGCATTGACTTTGCAAATTTATTAACATCCTCCACATCGATCGCGCAAACTCGTTTTCCAGCGGCCGTATTTACTTTCGCGGGAGATAACCGCGAGGAAAGTCGAAAGAAAAATCCGCTGTCGAAAAGCTTCGATACGATATAAACGGCACTCTTTTACTTTGCGCTAAAAAAGACCGCGGTTCGCGAGTGCACGCTCGTGCGCATGTACCAGCACTCTTTACCAACCTTCCGTGGATGGTGGTGGATTTTATTTTTTTTTAATTTGCATGTTTTCGGAATACCACGTTGCATCGTATGGAACGACAATACGCTCGGGTACATGTGCCCGCGTATACCTACGATCGAACAATCGCGCAAATGACACGGCATTTCTTTTCGCGCGGTTTGCGGTTTAATCTGCTGATACCTGGGATTTCTGAGGTACGTTTTTCAAATTTCAAAAAGTGCGGACGGAAGGAAATATTATTTTAGCACGCTCGCTCGCTTCGTTATATTTTCTGTTTTAAAATAAAACGTTGGATGGCACTTGTTTGTTATCGCGGTACGTTCGCGCTGGATTCTTTTTAATCTCCGTAGAAATGCTGCCACATATTCGTGACATATATTTTTACTTTATCAAACGGACGAGTTTATTTCGATCGTTCGACTATCATCGAATTTATTCGTATCTCTGATTTTCCAAATGTACGTAACGTTACACAGAATTCAAGCGAACGTAGGTACTATGACCACCGAATTCAAAGGAAACAAACCGATGGCAAATCCCCTCGGTGTGAAGTCGCCTTAACAATGAAAAGAAAGCATCGCGTACTCCGCGACTTCCCGGGGTCCAGTTATACGTACGTCTCTTTACGACCGAAGCCAAGAAAAGCTTGCCACGTATCTTTATCAGCGAATCTCTGAAAGACTATCTTTCCGCACTGAAAATATCTGAAAGCACACAATTACTCTTTTGTCGACGACTGAATCATAAAGATTAACACCACTCGATTCTGAACACGAACTCATTCAAAAACTCAAACATTTTTCATAAAAGCAAAGTACGATCAAAAAACACTCTCAAAGAACGTTTTAACGTGCGTGGCGCGAAAGCAGTGATTCTCAACCGGCAGTCGAAGAGGGTTCCTATTATTTATATTTTTCTTTTGAATTACGGTATGAAATTATACTTCTCATATAAATATAAGTACGGATATATAAGTTAACGGATTAACGCTCATTTAATTCTCGGTATATATCATTTTTTATATATACGTGCGCTTTCCATGCGTTCTCTTTTCGCGCTTCTCTTATATTTGAATCAGTGGTTCCCAACCATGACAGGCCCGCGGATGGCTGAGATAAACATGAAATTCGTCGTGAATCACCTCCAACTCTCCAATTGGGTTCAATTTGTCCCTCGGAGATCCGCGATCTCCTCAAAATTGGGAATCACTGATCGAAACGGAAGAACCACTCGAACGATAAGAGATACGATAAAAGAGAATACGAGGGATGTGTGTGGGTGCATAAAAAAAGAATTCGTACCGTCAATTAAACGAGCGTTGCAGACGCACATTATTCCTTTGAACTCTGCGGACGTATACATATATGCGTCCAGCGAATGCAATCCACATCGACCATTGACGTGTGTACGTGTTTGACGAATTTCTTCAGCCTGATAGTGCAAGGGTAAAAAATATAATAAGAGCTAAACAAAATTGAATGAATACATAAACTGTTCCTTCTTCACGGAATTAATATTGCCCCTTACTGCTGTCCGAACAAGTTGTCTCTAATTGTGAGCTAAAAATACCGAGTATAGTTGACGCACATTACTCGACAGAATTAAGATCAATTTACCTCAAATCTTGTACCTTTGTGTGATCAGAAGATTCAGAGCATTGTGTCTACGCTCGTTTTAAAGCGCGAAGCGTCTACTTTCGCCAACCGCGAGCCATTTTTCTATACGAATTTCCCATTTATTTTAAGATAGAGTTTTCTCACGATGCGTATAGTATGGCGACATCGCACGTGCAACGATATATCGTCGTTGACACTTTTCGCGAGTATTGCTAACAACGATGTATCGTTGTTTGGCACTATAAGGGTTAAGTTAAAAGGTTTTATGTCTCGGTGCTGCAACCATTTCCAACAATATGTTACCCTACCTCAGTTTTCTTATGTCCACTTATATGTACCCTACTTGATAAAGTTCAACATCTCCATACGATTGAAACGCGTATCTAAAGTTTGCGTTGAATCAAATTCCGACGGAAAAAGACAGAAATCAGTCGGAATCCATCCAAGACAATTCTCAAGATCATTACGTTCGATCATCCAAACCTTGGACGCGGTTATCGTTACCACGAATCCCGCATTCGTTTATAGGAAGCGATTCATTATCTAATTAATGCTCAGCGTTGAAAGCATTAACACGTCTCGCGCAGTTAACGGGTTAATAAGCGGAGTGAAAATAAACGGATCCCCGCCACCGTGTTTCCCGACTTTCCCGATCGCATTGCGCATCGGTAAAGAAATTTCTTACGAAAGAATAAGAGAGGGAATTTCGACCAATACTTTTCATCCTGTCTCGAACCATCAACCCTTTCTACTTTATTTCCTTCCCGTGGATACTCGCAAGGAATTCTCCGCGACGCAGCCTGAGTACTGTCCTCGGGAAAAATCCTTTTACGCCGTCAAAGTTTTTCCCAACAAAATCCCGAGAGTTTTACCACGAGATCAAAGCGAAATCCTTTAGGTTAGACTTCCAATATTTCCCCGTCGTTCCCTCTAAATGTTCGTTAAACTATTACGCGGTATTTATTTTCAAATCTCTGCCGAAGCTCGAGCTTATCGCGTTTATGGTTTTGGAAACGGGGTCAATGTAGTTGGGATCATTTGCGCAGCGGAGTGAAATTGTTATTTGTTGAGCGATAATTTGACAAGCTAAGATAATCGGTAGAAAAATGGGATCGAGTACTGTACACATTTTTTTAGGTTTTTCTTTTTCTTCTAGAGAAATAGCGGAGCAAGATTGATCGCGGATGAAGAAAGAATTTTTAGGTCGAAACTCAACGTCTCTTTGATCTGATATTTTTCAGAATAGGATGTACGAAATGACACGATTAATGACACGATTTCAGAATAGGATGTACGAAATGAAACGATTAATGACACGCGCATACGGTTCTAAATTCTGGACTCCGGTAATTCCAATATTAAGAATATGAGATTCAATAATAACAAAAACAGAAAAAATAGAACCGATTATACCCTATCATAATACTAACGAATATTAGTCTTTAGACTTTAGAAATATTAGACTCGATTTTCTGTTATTATTCCAAAACAGCTAATTTTTTCACTTGTGTCACCCTTCTGTTCAAGACCCCTGATATGAAGACATATTTATCAACACAATGCGTGATCCTGCAGGCAAAATATATGGACAAGCGATTTAAAAATAACTTACATTATACTCTATTTCCGAAAGGTATATATTTTCAGCCGATATATCTGACAGAAAATCTTTTCGAACGGAACAGCCTTGGCCCTGCCTACTAACTGAATTGACATCTTTCGAAAGGTGGCAGATGGTCCTGTCGGTAAATAAAAAGAACGTCGCTCTCTTCTTGGCTTGAAGCAAATTCAGAAAGAAACATCCCCTTTCCTTTGCCCCTATGTTCGCACTTTCCCTCAAACGAACATTACGCGAAAAACTTCCCGCCGTACGGGTAATTTCGCATTCTTCTGAAATTTATTCGTAAAATCGGTATCCCGAATAGCAGTTTGGGGGAGCGGTGAATGGTGCCATGAAAAACTTTTCGCAATTTCTAGTAATATTATGCGCGCGTCCTTGGAGAGACGTTTTTCGGACGAGCCAGACCAACGGATAGCTGTATCTGTCCTTGGAAAAAATATAAAACGGTGACGAAGGGAATTTATCTTTCTTTCGATGGCGGTAACGCAACTACGCTTCCGTTGCTTCGTCTTTCAGAATGTAAACCTGAGTAAATTTTTCGTAAATCTTTCAACCCCAAAGTACGCTCCTCGTTCCCGATCTACGCTTTTTGTATGCGAGTAGAGTAGATTCGTAACACGAAAAGTTTTGCTCGTTTTGAAAGAAGCTTTGTTATCTTTTTGTGGATTTTCTGATAACCATACAAGGGAACAAGGGACGCGTTCCCTGTCGAACAGTATTTTTTCAAAAAGATTGGAACGCAAGGCGTGCTTTTGATTTTGGCAATGTAAAGTTTATGTTAAGTTACAATTTCTACGATACGAAAAATAAACATATTACCGTGTCAATCGTCATTATTAAATGGAATGTACAAAATTGTAAATTTCATGTAGCACCTATCCTTAGGAAACCTTTGGAAAATATTTTACAATAAAACACGATACGAAAAAAGGTAGTGTAGACGCGTCACCCTTTTTTTTTAAATCATTACCCGTCCAACACTCGTACCGGTTATTAGCGATGTAATTGAACTCGCAGTAGAATCTGTCGTAACGTAAAAATCTTACATCACCGTACCTTCTATCTTATTCGATAATAATAATCGTCTCCATGCAATTTCCCAGCACTATTCTCAAAAACGAGTTGCAAGAACGAACAAGAATGGCGCATATTGCGCAAACTGAAATTGGGAAATAGAAGAATCTGAAATTGAACGATTCCGACGCACAATAGCCGCGCTTGCTTTCGCATTACGCGAAACAAACTTGTTATCTTTCCACACACCGTCGCATTAGGTATTGCTACGAATCGCGCTCCCTTTCGATCCTCGGTCTGCGAAGAAAATTATGACCGACGTATATTAACGGAGAGAGAAGGAGAGAGAAAGAGAGAGAGAGAGAGAGAACAAAAAGGAAAGAGCGAAATGTAGTAATAGACCGCTGACGAATCCGATTTTAATGAGGTACTTTTGTGCACGAATTGCGGATCAAAGACGAAAATAAATGTACCTGGCTTCGAGCAATTTTTATATCGGAACACGGTAGTCGCGGCGGAAAAGAAAAATTATTCAAAAGGAAATGCGGGGCTAAGGGACCGGCGGGTGGGTGGGGAGAGGAAGGAAGGACTCGAGTCGAGGTAAAAAAAATAAGGGACCGTCCGACAGAGAAGTCGTTTCGCGTTGTACGTGAAACGACACTGTTTGCAGGGAACTACACAAATGTACGCTCGAGAATCCACGACGCATTAACCCAATTAAAGCTTATGCCATTGTTTCATTCCAGCGTCTTCCCTCGGAAGCTTCGGATACAGCTAATACGTACAGAAATGCGGGTGGATCGTGTTATGATTATTACGTTGATGCCACGCGACTAATAAAGCCACCCTTAACCCGCCTTGTTCCGAACTTGCCTTTTGCCTTTATCTCTATCCACCACCACGGAATAAGGTCTCACCGTGGCGCAGAATTGCATCCCACGATCCTCGCGTTTCTTTCGTGCAGAATCGATATTGCAATTAACCGTCTTCACACGTACCTTTCTCGTACGTTCGTGATTGGAACGGGCGCCACGAGAGCGTCGTATAAAACTAAGGTGGATAATCAAGTCTCGCGACACGTATGCAATCTGCCCGATATTCCGGGATGATGTCGCAATTAACGGAACGACGAATAATTAGGTATAAGTCGAGAGAAATAATCGTGACCATCGCGACGATAAGACGTCAATGAAAATAGTAAGTTGGAGTGGAATCGTGTAATTATAGATCGTTGATCGCAGATTGTTCGTATCGAGCCTTGTTATTAAATCCTCCTGTATAGGGTGCACTATAATACGCGGGCATAAGTCTGGCAACGGATCTGGCACATAAGAATAATTAAAAATCGTTCCCACAAACGTTTGTCGTATTCGAACTTGTGTCCACGTCACGATCAGTACTTCTTTTGATAAACTGAACTGTTCGTTCGCCTGTCGTGACTTTGTTTAAACGAGCGATTCACAAATAAATGGATGAGAGATCAGAAGACTGAGAGGTAGATAACAAGATAGGTTACACAGAGGCTCGTCTTAGAACCAAAGGTTGTAACATCCCGCAATTTCCGTGAAGACTGGTGAGCAACGGGTGAGCATGGTATACAAAGTGGAAACTAATAATTACCACTCTACGTGCCTCGGAAACTGTAGGAGTCACAGATAAATACTTTCGCTTAACGCGCCCCGTATACGTAAGAGAATCGGAATCTCGAGAGGATGGCTCTTTCCCTGTCCTGTAATTTTTGTTAAACAAATTTTTCTCTGACTTTTTAGATGTTTGGCACATTTAAAATGGTAAGCGGTTTTGGCGGTACTGGGCACACGCAAGAGCAGCTTTGACTTGAAAATAAGGTCAAATAGGTGAAACGCTTATGCGAACTCTTTTTTATTGTTTTTACGTAGCGAATTCATGCTCGGAGTTGTGCCCGCGCATTATGATACACCCTGTATAAATCTTTGGTACGGCGGTAGGTTTATTCCTTGCGTTTAGTACCAAAACAAGGGCACGGGTTAATGTGATTACGATGATGAAGTTTTAAATAAACCTTGATGAAAATGGAACGCGTCGGTTATATCCCAGATTACGTTAATATATACTTGCGATACCACACAATCTTAAACTTGTTAAGTGTAATTTAGGAATACACACGTTTTTTTATAGAGATATATAACATAACAGTATAAAATAGCGTAAAAATTATATTGTTTTTACACACGTACAAGTCTGTGAACACGATTCAGTTCAAAATATTACTTAATACAAGGCAGTGGCGCCATCGGTTGGCCACACGAGATAATTAAACGAAACGTACGGTGGATAAAACAGACATTTGTTCGCGCGCGTTATGAAGAACGGATACGCGATAAACAAATTTCCGTGATTCGTTTAAACTTATTCGGAAAAACAAAGTGTATAAATACTTTATATATCCGCAGTATTTCCGGAAACATTAATAATAGAGTACAGAAAACGTATTTAACGGCAGCTGTTAGCAAATCGTCGATGGTATTGAAGAACGCTGCTTGTATCGTAAATGAAATTAAAGTTGTCCGATCTTTCGAAAATAATTCGAGAAATGTGTTTTATGTAATACGATAAATAACCATCAAACGGTTATGGAATATTGCGCTGTATTCCTGAATGACATTAAATAATAATTGTGATAACACAGACGAAATATTGTAATGCTAAAAAAGATGCTGGATACGTTTGTCGATTTATATCAGACCTGGGCAACGGTGCGGAAATGCACTCTCCTCACGCGATTTCGGTACCCCCACACATCAGCATTTGTACGCCGTGCGAAAGAACGGAAGGACAGCGCTCTTGTCCCACTCTTACACGTACCGGGAGGCATGGTGGGGATGCACGGCGGGTTGCCGTGTTACTCAAAGAGCAGGGGTTGCCCAGGCTTGATTTATATCATTATAATACACAGATTTAAAAGCACTGTTGTAATAATCTACGAGTGTATCAATGATAATGCGATGTTGATCAAACACTTAATTAACTATTAGGACAAAGTAAACACCTCGGAAAAACAAAGAAAATAATATGTACGTGAAGCATTAAACTGGGAAGATTTCGGTCGATAATTTCTTGATTATCGTGATACGCAAAGCATGTAACGTTTCTATACAAAATCTGACAACAAATGAGGAATAATGTTAATGTACTCACACTTATATTGCTTCTGCTTTCTTCATTCTTCTTTCTCCACTTCCAGGATCACCGTTTCCCGTTTCAATGCCCACAAACACTATCATGTCTGTTTAAAGTTTAAACCAGCACGCGACACTACCGGCACTAATTCACAAAACCGTTGGAATCACATCAATTCAAAATCCACCGACATTAACGATACAAAAATCACGAGAGGAAATACGCAAGAGAGTAAAACTGTGTTCGATTCTGATAGATTTCTATCAAACGCTGTCATCTTCTCGCAGAATGTTTATAACCACTAACTCTCGGTCCGTTCTCTACCGTAGGACTTAATAGGACCGCTGACTTTCATTACTGACATGATAAACAACTAATTCGTCTTGTTGATCTTTGCGACTGTGTATCAATGGTTGGCAATAGAGACCGGCAATTTGGCGGCAAAATATATGGCGTTGAGGCCTGTGTGATTCGTTGCGACTTCATGCTGCCCATTAAAGATTAAGCTTACGCGAAATTGAATGAAATAATAACATCAACCGAATGACTATTTCAAAATTTTCATAAATTAAATTCCATAAAAAATATTTTGAAAAATTTTTTATTAAAAAGAAAATGTTTAAGTATGTCATCAAATAGGCATTATTGTACTGATAACGTTGGAAAAACCGCATTCAAAAATATTGACTTTTTGTGGAGATATTACTTTTGGCCAGCTTTTCGGGATTTTATCCTACTGTGCGCTGAGTTAAAGTACTGATAGTTGTAAATTACTTCGGAAAAATTAAAATAAACACTGATGAAAATAGAGCGTATTGGCAATATTTTTTGCACTCGCGTATGTTTATATTTACTTGCAAGATACTTTTCGGAATGAGTACGCTATTTCGACTATCGATAGTTCTCACTATCGATAGCACCATCGATAGTACTATCGATAATTACCGCCTCTACCGACCAAGGCCACACCTGACCCTAGTGTTCGTGAATAAATTCTAACAAGGGTTCACCCAAGAGCTGTCAAAATAATAAAATAATAACGCGTCAATGTGCATAAATTTCATATAATGAGTTTTCGATGAACCTAGAATCACGTGGGTGTCTTTCTTTTGTTACACACTTTTCACTGAAAATGTTTAAACTGAAATTTTCTCCTTAACATCGGATTTCGAATTCGTTTAGGGCAATTCGTATATTTTCAATCATTCGACCAGCATGCACTTTCCAATGTATTAAATGTACGATAAATAAAGAAATTATACAGCGCTCGATATTATGACTTCACGTTGATTATATATTTTGGCTATCTATTTTAAGTTAGCGTCATTTACGAAAAATCTTTATTAATAATTTTACTTTGATTCTTGCAACATATAATTACGCTAATATATTTAAATTTACATGTAATAATTCTGTAATAAATTTACTTCAATTCACAGTGTATTCTTGAATGTTTAAGGATTTCATCCAAAGAGTATTTTACCACGACATTTATAATGTCATCGGTACAACGTGCTTTTACTCAAAAACTGAGTAAGCAGCATGCGGCTGACGTTAGACGTCAGATCGCTACTTCTACCTCGTATTCTCGTGATTTATCGAAGAGCGGAAGTTCCTTCTCAGGCTTCTCTTCAACGGTATATTATACATTGCAACATATATTATAGATTACTTCCTTCTAACTTTGTTTACGTACTAAACTACAGTATAAAACTAAAACTTCTTATTTCCTTAAGATGTCTCTATGCGAGGTATTAGAACCGCTTGATTATGAAGAGTTCCTAGCGCAACATCAATCGGCTCTTGATCGTGATCCGCTCAAATCAATTTTGGATTTTCCTCATGGGGATGTGGAATTAAAAGTGATTACAAGAAAAATTCGAACCGAGGAACCAGTTGTCCCACACGAATCTTTGTAAGAAGATTTATTCTTGAAAATTATTCAGATCTACCCTAACTCTGTAATCGTTAATATCACTTACTTTTCAGAGATACTGTGTCACCATACGTTAGACGTTGCATCGAAAGTTTTACTTCTGATTGGGTAGTGGTACATAGAAAATATAAACGCAGGGTATCTCCAATTGCTAGAGATAGATTATTACAGGATACTCCCAGACAGGATTTCGAAGTAATTAATACTAGTGAAACCAACTATAATAATGCAACAAGTCGGAAAACAACTGACCACAAATTTGAATAATATTTGTGAAATAGGTAGATCAAGAGGACACAAATGGTACAGGATCCCCAAATGAGGAAGAAGATTTATCAAACTGCGGGGACACGCCAAGGGGCTCTTGGGCAAGTTTGGATCTAAGACATTCGCAGCATGACCCACTTCTACCAAGTTTACTGGATCGAGTCTGTCCTGAAACAATTGATCAAATGAATGAACAAAAACGTTCTGAGGATCGACAAGTAAATAAAACAATAGCAGGAACATAACAATATAATAATTGCATTATACATCTATAATAAATATCCATTTTAGGAAGCATTATTTCCACTTTATACGCCTCCAACATCTCCGGACGACGAATGGCAAGAAATCAGTGTTGCTCCAGATCCTACAGAGCCTTTTTCTCACAAGATTCTTGTCAAGTGTCTTCAATTAAAATTAGAATTAGAAGTTGAACCAATTTTCGCAAGTCTGGCATTATACGATGCTAGGGAAAAGAAAAAGGTTGTTAAAAAATTATATCTAATGCAGAATATTGGATGCAGAACACGCATTTATTAACCTATTAATTATATTATGTAGGTATCAGAAAATTTTTACGTGGATATGAATTCGGAAGGTTTAAAAAGAATGCTTGGAGGACATATTGCTTACAGCGATGCTAGCACTCTAGCAAGAAGTTGTGTTATGAGCATTAGTAAACCAAGCCCAGATCTTTTCTTAGTTGTTCGTCTTGAAAAAGTATTGCAAGGTGACATCTCGGAATGTGCTGAACCATATTTGCGCGATGATAAAAATAAAGAGAAGGTATGTAGTTTACGTATATTATGAAGAGCAGTACAATATATAGTTCTAAATGTTTAATATCCACCCTACTGAGCAAATGTTTAAATATAAGACTTGCAATTGAATAGGTAAAAGCAGCTGCAGCAGCTGCGTGTGAACGTTTAGGACGTTACAGAATGCCTCTTGCATGGACCGCTATTCACCTGTGCGGTGTGATAGGTGGAGGTGGAGATACAGATAGCACTGGAAGTGCTGGATCCTTAGATAGAAAATCAGGTGGTTTGGAACAATGGCGTAAAAAAGTTGAACCACCAACTCGGCGTGGTTCATTAGAAAGACGAAGTTCAGATAAAAGACGCAGCTGGTCGCCGGATGACTTTGCTAATTGTTTAGATACATTTAGGTACGTGTTTCTATGAGAAATTATTTGATTGCAATTTAAACATTTATTACTTACATATTATACATTGGTTTATATGTTACAGACCTATCACATTGACCGTCTCTAGCTTCTTTAAGCAAGAGAGCGAAAGACTCAGAGATGAAGACCTTTACAAACTTTTGGTTGAATTACGAAGACCGGGTTCCAATTTAAAGCGTTTGAAATGCTTGCCGGGCATGTTAAAATTAGATCTCAGTCCTAGACCTGAAGAGTTACCGAGATGTTTGGATCCTGACCTTAGAAGATTGGTGCCATATCCGGATGAGAAAAGTCGACCGGTTAAAGAAATCCTTGAATTTCCGAGCGAAGTCGTTTCGCCTGATTTAACATATCGTAATCTACTTTACATTTATCCAAAGGTACATAATCCACTTGCTCGTGTCGCATGACACAAATTTGTTGATTTAACATCTACATATAGAAGTGGTACACGGAAGCCCGCACGATAGCACGGAAAATAAATTACGAAGATATTAATGTTCCTGTATGCATTAACGGTTTTAGCAGATGTCATATTATTTTCTATTGAATTCCATATTTTATGTAAATTATTATTTCCTATTATTTTTATATGTTATTATTGTTATCCCAAATCACGGAGAACTTGTGAAATTTTGTTCTTTGTTTGATAAACAAATCGGATACTTTATCCGTAATGGGTACGCGAAAAAGAAAGTTTGGGAACCTCTGATCTGTATTTATAATTACCTGTTCTTTATCTATAGGAGGCAAACTTTAGCTCCAGGACCGGATCAGCACGCAATATCGCTGTACGAATTCAGCTTATGGGTGGCGAACAAGAATCCGATGCTCTTACAGCTATCTTTGGCAGATCATCTTGCCCGGAAATGACACACGAGTATTTCACCTCAGTATCGTATCACAACAAAAATCCAAACTTTTACGACGAAGTCAAAATACGACTCCCCGCGGACTTAAGTGCCAAGCACCATTTACTATTTACGTTTTATCATATCAGCTGTCAAAAGAAAGTGGAGCAACCAAACGTGGAAACTGCTGTGGCTTATACGGTAAGAATAATTCACCGCGTGTAAAGAACGTACATATATAAAATGCTTTGAAGATGCGTAAGATTTGAAATCTGCTCAGTGGTTGCCGCTTCTGAGAGACGGACATCTACAGTCCGGTGAATTCAGTCTTCCCGCAATGCTGGATCCACCCCCGGCAAATTATTCCTACATTGCACCTGATGTTCTTCTACCGGGTACGAGATGGGTAGACGCGCATAGAGGAGTGTTTACTGTGATTTTGGAGCCAGTTTCTAGCGTTCATCCACAAGATAAATATATTGACAGGTAATACTTTTGGTACATTATTTCTGTGTTTTGTATGCAATTGAACAATTGAACCAACGATAAATAAATTCCTTGCCGCGTGCTCCATCGATGGCGCATCCTGAACGTTGCATTGGGGTCATTTGTCGTGTTCTATGGTGCGCTTTGAACTTGATCCGTGATATTGATAATAATACTATTTTCAGTCTACTAAATGATATACAGCATACGTTATTAGCGCGTGTAATAAATGCGCCAACATGAACCATCGGTGGTAAACGCAGTCTGAATGAAGTATCTCGTTAAAACCGATAAGTTCACAGAATATACTTTAATATGAATTACAGATTTTTATCGTTATGCGGTTTCTTGGAAACTGGTCAAGTACCACCCCGCATCGGAGAAGCCGGTATGGAATCGGAGTTAAAATCTGCTCTCTTGGAACTGGCTCGCGCCTCGCATTCTGCCTTAGTACGATCCCTTCCGCAATTATTGGATCAATTAATATCACTCTTGGTTCGTCCACCAACATTGCCATCTCAACCACTAAACGTGGCAGCAACGATCTTCGAGGCTCTAGGTCTCTTGGTTCGAAACATTACCAATTTGCCAGATGGTCAATTAGACTCCCACGGAAGACACGCACTTTTGGCAACGTACGTTGCTTATCAATGCTCCCTACCAACAATGACGCATACGCCAGGAATTATGCGAGCGCAGAGTAACCCTGATCTGCCGTTAGAAGATTTAGAAATGGAAGTCCATTCCCGGGGACTAGATCGAACTGCGTCAATGCGGCAGGAATCGCCATCGATAAACAGTCAGCCGGCGAGAAGATTGTTACACGAAGAATTAGCATTGCACTGGGTGGTGTCCACGGGTCAAGCAAGAGAATTGGCGGTTACATATTCGTGGTTCTTCTTAGAACTGATCGTTCGCTCTATGGTCGTAACACTGTCAGAATTGGGGATGCTGGAAGCTCCACGGAAATCAAGATTTTCACCTCAGTTCTCTGATGATGTAGCAACTCTCACTGCAGCACTGACAACAGAAGTGATATCCCGTTGCGGGAAGGAAACCAGAGTACCGAATAATTTAATATCAAGTCTCGGGAATTTCCTCTCCGATTTGCTGTCAATAATGGATCGTGGTTTCGTTTTGTCTCTCGCCCGGGCCTCGTGTTGTTCGTTATCTGACGCATCAATGCATATTCCCGATTCAGCAGCACTGTTCGCGTTAAAACTCGATTTAGTGCGAACTGTATGTTCACACGAGCATTACGTTGCATTGAATCTTCCGTTCGGAACTGGCTATACGTCAGGATCGGCACCCGCATCTCCCAGTCCATCGACTGGTAGCTCTGGTAGTTTAATTTCCACCCTCGTTCCCGGAGATCGAGCCAGATTTTCCGAGCTGAGCCAGGAATTCCGTCAACAGCATTTCTTGGTAGGAATTGTTTTATCCGATCTGTCGAACACTTTGGAAATACCGAATCCAATGTTACAAAACAAAGCAATTGGTACCGTACGCCATTTGATGGCGTATCATGACGTTGACACTAGATATTCTGATCCTGCGGCAAAGGCCAGAGTTGCCGCATTGTATCTACCCTTGTTGAACATCATCATGGACGCGTTACCCCAACTTTATCATTGGGATTCAAAAGACAAGAGCGTTTATCCAGACGAAACTGGATCCATCACGCAATCGGTAGCGCTCGCCATAGCTGGCGGTGCTTCCGCGGATACGGCGGGTACTCAGTGCAGAGTTTCGTTAAGTTCCGAAGCTACGAGACATCTCTTGATGTGTGTTCTTTGGGTACTCAAGGGATTGGAACAATCCGCGTTAGCGCAATGGTGTTCGGAAATGAGTTCGAGGCGTGTACTGTGCCTTCTTCAAGTTCTGAATATCGCCACAGCAGCTTTCGAGTACAAGGGTAAGAAGGCGTTGAAGAGGCTACCGCCGCAAGCTGCGGCCACGAGCGATATTCGGTCTAGACTAGAAGACGTGATCCTCGGTCAAGGGAGTGCTAGGAGCGAGATGATGCTACGCAGGAAGGAAAGAATGAGTGGAGATAAGTTACGGTGGCGTAAAGACCAAATGCCTTACAGGTATATTATACGTTCCGTATTTAAACAGCTGAACGACTTGAGTGTCATTTATAAAGCAGAAACTTGTAACTAACGTTTTCATTTACGTAAGATCGTGCGAACAATCGGAAGGGCGAGCAGTGGAACAAGATGCTCACATAGAAGGTGCCTTAGCAGCTGAGGCCTCCCTCGTGGTTCTAGATACTTTGGAAACAGTTGTGCAGGCTGATGGCGGAGGAGGTAAACAACAATACTTCGATATGCTTTCCCAACAATTTCTTGTTACAATTAACGAGTTTTCCGAATCAACTAGGCGCAGTTGTGGGAGTAGTGTTGAAAGTATTATTAAGAGCGTTGGCACGAAATCAAAGTACTTCGGTGCTGCAACATATGTTCAACACACAGCGAGCTTTGGTCTTCAAATATCATAGTGCTCTATTTGATGAGGAGAGCGAGAGATGCGGCGATTTGTGTTTAACATTACTGACAAGATGCAGCTCGCCATTAAGTGCTGTTAGAAGCCACGCCGCCGCGAGTCTTTATCTATTAATGCGTCAGAACTTCGAAATTGGTAACGTAAGTATTGCTGGAATCTTGTAAACCTCCCTAAACAGTGGACAGTACTTTAGTAGATAATACGACTACAGAATTTCGCTCGAGTCAAGATGCAAGTTACAACGTCTCTGTCAGCTCTCGTCGGGAGAGGGAGAGCTCCAAGCGAAGGTGCTCTTCGCAGAGCTCTGAAAACAGTATTAGTATACGCTGAGAGAGACACGGAATTAGCAGATACCAGTTTCCCCGAGCAAGTGAAGGATTTGCTGTTTAATCTCCACATGATACTTTCCGACACCGTTAAGATGAAGGAATTCCAAGAGGATCCGGAGATGCTTTTAGACTTAATGTACAGGTAAATAATAAATATCCTCTACTACCGAACAATATCTATGAAAACTCGGCGAAACATATATTCGAATGAATCAAATTAATTCTCGATGAACAACTCAGAATTGCGAAGGGATACCAAGGATCGCCAGATCTTAGACTCACCTGGCTAGCAAATATGGCTCAACAACACATGGAGAGGAAGAATCATACCGAGGCTGCTATGTGTTTGGTACATAGCGCGGCTCTAGTAGCAGAGTATCTTCATCTTCTCGAGCCAGGCGGTGGTGGTCGACCAGTGGGAGCTGTTGCCTTGTGTCCAGTAACACCGAATGCTTTAGAGGAATGCGCCGTTGGTGACGATGTATTAGCTAGAAGAGAAGAAGGCCTATGTCTAGGCCCAGATTTTTCGGAAAGTGGTTTAGCAGGATTATTGGAACACGCTGCTAGTTCTTTTCACGCAGCTGGAATGTATGAAGGGATTCCTGATGTGTACCGAGTATTGCTTCCAATAGCTGAAGCTGCGCACGACTACAAGAAATTGGCTAATATCCATGGGTAAGAAACGTTAAAATACATCTATTTGGTTCGTTAGAATTTGGAGACTCATTTGGTGAATATTTATATTTGATTCACAGGAAACTGCACGAGGCGTATACACGTGTAGAACAATTGGCAGGGAAACGTGTGTTCGGAACGTATTTTAGAGTCGGTTTCTATGGTGGACGATTCGGTGACCTTGCCGGAGAGGAATTCGTGTATAAAGAACCTACTCTAACTAAGCTTCCGGAGATTTTTTCGCGGCTCGAAAATTTTTATGCCGAGAGATTCGGCGCGGAGAACATTGTGATAATAAAAGATTCAAATCCAGTAGATCCGAGCAAATTGGAACCAGACAAAGCCTACGTTCAAATTACTTACGTCGAGCCGTATTTCGAGCTGCACGAAGTCAGACATAGACCGACAATTTTCCACCGAAATTTCAACATTAGTAAGTTCTACTTAAACGATCGCTGATTGTTATCCCACTCTTAATTGCTTCTTTACTTGAAATTATGTTTAGAACGGTTTGTGTACGCAACACCTTTTACACCGGGTGGTAAGGCTCACGGAGAATTGAGAGAGCAGTGCAAGCGTAAAACAATATTAACAGTGGCCACGCATTTCCCATATTTGAAGACAAGAATCCGTGTCGTCGCTAGGAAACAAATAGTTCTGAGTCCTATTGAAGTTGCAATTGAAGATATACAAAAGAAAACTGCAGAAGTCCGTATAATTCGTAGATATTTTGTGAAATCATGGAATTACCCGAGAAAACAACATAAATCTTGCATTACTTATCCACACATCTTCTTTTCAGGTAGCCGCGGCTACTGCGCAGGAACCACCCGATGCGAAGATGCTGCAAATGGTTCTTCAAGGTTGTATAGGAACAACGGTTAATCAAGGCCCCGCGGAGGTTGCAGTCGTGTTCCTTTCCGGGTTACGAGAACAGAATGCCCAACCCTCGAAATTGCAACATAAACTGCGTCTTTGTTTCAAAGATTTCTCAAAAAAATGTCTCGACGCTCTGCGGAGGAACAAAAATCTGATCGGTCCGGATCAACGAGATTATCAACGGGAATTGGAGAGAAATTACCAAAGATTGACAGAAAGACTTACGCCTCTTATTGCTTGGAGGTACGTAAAGTCCAGGGTATGAGAATTTTTGTTTAAATATATTTATCAATTAATCGTATTGTCGTGTAGCGGGCCGTCACTGTTAAGTCAGCAAACTGTACCACCAACGTCACCTCGCTGGTAAAACAATCAAAAGCTGCCGTTGAACGTTACCAAAGATCATACATATAATTCAATGAAATAAACATTTAACGCGTGGCAGCGGCATATATTCTTTATTGTACAGGATGTCCGTAAAGTATCTGCTTACTTTGTGCAAATAGTGGTTTATAGATACTACGCGAAGAACGGTACATTGCGTACTGGAAATGTATACGTGCAAGTATGCGACAATTTGTAGCAATGGTAGGCATGATTTTCAATTTTCAGGAGTGCGCGAAATAAGTTATAGTATTAAAGTTTACGTGTACATTTATAATTCCATTACGTAGCTTCTCGCATATCGATTTCGAAGAAGTAAATAGGAACTTTGTGGACAATTTGTATCGCAAAATATATTCATACATATTATATTTATATACGTACATCTTTTGTATTTATTGATGGTAAAATAGTGTCGACCTATTTATATGACATATACCTATCGTACGAAGGTTGCAATTTTGCTAAAAAGTTTTGCAACAAATTAGCTTTAACGAGTCAATATTTATATCGAAAACGCTCTATTTATTTAAGTGAATTTTCCAGCGTTTATAGAACAAGATCATCGGCCAACACGTTTGAAGTGTAAACCATTTAAACGGAATTGTGAGAAGGGATCTTTTGAATTTCTCTTAGTTGAAAGTTAGTTGTTCCCTGATATTTTCGGACAGTCGCCATTCTTCGAATTCCGATTATGGTCGCCTTTTCGTACCGAAAGGGTTTAGATATACACATTTATTAATGATACACGGTCCACTAGTTGCGCATATATTTTACGATGCAGTGCATAATATACAGCTTAGATATATCAAACTATAGGTATTTAGTTATTTATACATTTAGTAGTTAAGCAAGCTGTGATTTTTCCAAATTAAATTATATATGCTGCCTCAAAACTGCCGGAGAAACTTGTGATAACACGTTTTCGATATCTAGTACTGCCTGTTTATTAAATCATTTATTTAAACAATTTTTATTGCTTCAATATGTCGTGTCAGGAATGTGTTACTTTAATATTTTACAAGCAAGATTTTCATGTCTGGTGTGTCTAATCATAAATGTATTAATAAAAGTTTCTCTGGTAGATTTGAGGCGTGGAAAAGTGGAAGGGTCAATGTAAAGAATGTTTGAAGAATTACTGTGGTACTATTATTCAGTAATTTTTGACAATACACGACTGATAGCGTTTGAGATACTATATGCACTTTTAATGTGTACGGAAAACGATGTTCTGACTCGCAATTATTAGTTTGTACGAATACATTACCAAGGAAAAATGGTTAATAATATTTATAATATTTATAAAGCTCAGCGCAATCTAAAGTTAATTTAACTCGACATTTGCACCGAAAACTGTAAGGGCGGGAATTCGGCTTTCCAATAACGGTGGAACTCTTGAATTACACGATATTTAATTAGAACAGAATTTTTGTATATAATTCGTGTACAAATGTTTCTTGAAAGACGTCCGATTTAAACGTGTATATAGTATCTTTGCAAGCAATTTGAGAAAACCATTGCCTGCGGAAATGAGTTCATTAAAGTTTCTTCAACCATTGCAAATTTATATTTTAGAAAAGATATTTGTACAAGATAGTCTAGCAGAACTGCCGCTAATGTAAACTTTTATATGTCACGAAATATTCGAAATACATGCCCATTTTGTACTTAAACATTGCTTTCATTATTTATTCTGTATGCACATCACACTAGTTAAATTTTTATATCAAAGGTTCACTCTCTTCTTTGGGTAAATATACATATTTATAGTAACAGTTACGATATCGTGTAAGTCTGGATTATACGTTTGAATCCGATTTGCAGTTTAATCCCTTTTGTTCTCAGCCAAAGGCTTACGCATAGGTAAAGGTATTAAGAGTTCAAAGGGTTACTTAATTAATACGCAAGATACGGTATTACAAAATCGTGTATTACTTGTATCGGAAAAAATAATTGCCTAAAGTTACCGAGGACGCGGATTATTTAAAGAATGACATGTATCGCGTCACTATTCATTCGCGGAAGTTCAGTTTTTGCAGAAAAATGAAACTGCAGTGTATTTAAATAATAAATAAACGTAATTTTCACGATTACGTGTCTATAGATGTTAATTAATTTCTTTTTTATAATCTATTACCAAATACACGATCTTGCCACTATCCGCCGAATACTTCAACCGGCGTAAATAAAATTTACTGCTACCGAATCCTCCTAACGCGAAGATATTTTAAACGCGGTAGTTCAACCAAGGCGTTCCCGTTACGACAAACGTGAAAGAAAAATGACAGCGGAACGAGACACGTAACCATTGTGGCGTACATAGATTATTCGGAAAAAATAATATTCCTCAGCCCCAGTGGAATGCAGTCACATAAGCGACAGTTCTAAATAGCATTTCGTCGTGTGTCGTCGGTCGCTAATCCGTCTAATCTGTCCCAAAATGAAATAGTTGCGATTCTTTCGACGGAACCCCTCTACTGCACGAAACGTCGCGTTTAAGTGGGTGGAAACACTTGACCCTTAATACTAGGGGAATGGTACATGCATGGGAGTAGTTTACAACAGGGGGATTATATATTTGGGGACAAGTGACTGTCGAAGATACGCGATCATTCTCCCCTTTAATCGGCCACGGTAACATATTGTATGATTTTTCGACTGGTGCTTCTTGTAGTCGCGCAAGATTCACAAAAATGGAAATAATTGATATAAATTGAAAACTTAATATTATTGTTATTAAATTTGCCGATAGTTCATAGTTTGGAAGTAATGATTTGGCGGTGATAATATTATTATTTCTTAGCACTCTTCTTACGCGTAATATGCTATATACCATTTGTTCGTTTCATCTATTTTCTTTCAAGTTACATTTAAGTAAACAAGTATATTCCACTTGACTCGTACGGAAACGTCGTTAACGTACCTCCGACGTTCTTTGTCGCGAAGCTTGTAAACGCTTTACGAGCTTTCACATTTTCATTGCTCTCCGCTGACATCAATATGCTAATGAGCTAATAAGAGTACGTGCGTGAGAGTATAAAGGCACTGAACACCTTACCATAAAATTAGAAGTTGGAATTCAAAAGCAACTAATTTTCGCGAACACGGATCGTTACCGTAACATTCTTGAATCCACGCGTTAAACCGAAGAACATTACTTCCAACCGAAATTGTTTAAGCCCGTGTTTCAGGTGGTTTTAAGTAAATCAGCGGTGATACAAAAAAACTAAAACTATTTCTTTTGATATTCGGAAACTCTATTCCCCTACTTACCGATTTAATTATTGCAATCAATTAATTTTAATAAACCTACTTGAAAATCGATGATCCGCAATCTATAAAAACAATTTTCCTGACGACAGTGTTAAACATTTTGTCGACAGTCACAGTCGAATAATCGTGATTATTTTCTACATCCACGCACAAAGGTTTCGCAACGCTTCCGAGAAGCTGTGCGAATAATACGCCCCATGTCGTTCCACTCTTGTCGCTTTTTGATTCACCTACGTGCCTCTACGACCCCTCCAGTTCTCCAGGCGAAGCGGGGGACGAAGTAGAAAGAGGGGTCGAGGGGGTGCTGACTTTTATTACCCCGTCTGATGTTATGAATGCGAGCCGTACGCAACCCCTCTGCGTACAGCCCCCCCTCCCACTTTGCTATCCTGCAAAGCGGTTATGCTTTTTACGACATGTATATTCGCGGTCGTGATTAGCGACGGCTACGAACTAAGAAAGTATGAATAGTTGGGGAAAACAGGGTTAAGCTTCGTGATATTAGAATTTTTCCTTCAAGGAACGTTGGAGAATCTAACGTGAACTTAGATAAGCAAACTAAGAATCTAGGCTCTTTTGTCTTAACTTACGTGTTCTTACTTACCATTTTTATAAACATTTTGGGAGTATCCTTAAAATTTAATGGGGATTTCGAATTATCTAATGCGCTCGCGCTTGATAAATAGATCCATGTTCAGCTGAATAAAATACAAAATCGTGACCAATATGGCAATTCGCTCAAAGCGTTAAAACGACGTAGATGAGTGTGATACAAAAAATAATTATTATTCTGCAGTATTTAAACTACAGTCCCAAATCGCTATCAATGTCTGAGAATAATAATTAAACATAGAATATTGGTAAAATACAAGTCACTAGAATATACAGTACAATTATTTTCTATTCATATTTAAATTATAAGAAACGTGACAATGTTCCTTAAGCATTGTCCATTTTTGTGAATCAAAATCAGAAGAAGGGTAAAAAAGACGCGGATCACTGGAACATTTGAAACAATTATTATTTTCAATGGTTAAGATATTTTATCCAAATCGTTTGTTTAAACCAAAACCGAAAGATGACGTTTCAGAAGAGCCACCGTTTCCTCGCGCGTGCGCTCGTTCATACCTAACGCTAGCTGGTGTTTGAATGAGATTGCATCGTTATTGAAACCCATCGTGCGTGAATGTGCGAAACATGATCGAAGTTATGATCTATGGTCTCGGTTGTAGATGCAGGTGCAGGCGAATGTCCGTGGTCGCGTTGCGCGACTAATCGTAACGAAAATATTTGTATGCTTCTCGCCCCTTAATAACGGGAGCATCCCTCATGCTAGTCGGTGACGCGGGACAGCGAATCTCGGAAGAATATTGCAATTTGTTGCGAACGGTCGCTTCGTCGTACAATAAATTAAACGGTGCCACTTGTTATCGCATCTGCAACGTTAATTGGACCACTTGCGGAGGAGTAAAAGCCTATTCTCAAATGTCCGATGTCGTGGATAGCTTTGATTTCGCTTGTTTCTTTTTACTTTATTTTCGTACTATTTAATTATACTAGCTATCCGAAAATTTACGTCTAATTGAAGATTCAACGAATCCTTCGAGGAGGCGAATGTTCGTAACGAACTTCGTTGCCGTTTCTTCTTCACTATTTCTGCAATACAAATTAGATTTTCTATAGTTATCATATCAATTTAACTTGTATTTATAATACATATAATCGCAGTTATTGTATTATCTAATTTATCTCGTACTTATGTTCCAGCAACAAGAAGATAAATTTGGTTCTTAAAGAAACTGTTACCCGATCGCGAAGCTAAATGGATCACTGTTTGAAAGCTTTGTCACATTATCTATTATAAAATAATTTTTGGAACCGGGAATTCCGGGTATTCTCAAATTAACCTTTTCCGCTTCAAATTGGTACAAGAAATTCGAGCAACTCGCACGAATTCTCTGGGTACCGTTCGCGGTTGGCCAGATACATGTTTCCTTTAACGTCGATACGGAATGCGAGGGGCGATCTTTGCAATTTTTCGAATTCGTTTCCGTATGGTACTTGGTATTAATAACGTCACTGTTATCGCCCTCTCCCACTCGCAGTATTACGCGTACGCTCATGCCGATTACAGTTTCGGCTGACGTTTGATATGAATCTAACGGGGGAGGTTTCTGCCAAAGGAATTTCGAGCAAAGGAATGCCCTTTGATCATACCGACATAGTTACGCTATAGCGTAGGTTTATACGCGTTACTTCGATCACCATTTCCGTTGCCGCGCATTTACACAAAGATTATTATTAATAACGTAACGATACCGCGCGTAGAACCGATTACGTTAAGTTCTATCCTTCGTAGACAACAACGGCTTAAAATTACAATCTTCTCATAACTCGAAAGTTGTGCGTGATTTTTTATCAAACAGAACTTGGTGACAACGCGAATAAAAAAAAGAATGAGAGCCAGTATTAGATTGTTAATAAACATCCTTTCGTTTCTTTGCGACGAAACGGTTATCGGTAATTAAATAAAGCGGGAAATCAATTATTTAAAAAATTATGAAAATCACCATACGAATATTGAAATACTTAACGCTTCATCGCGTAACAACATTTCTCTACGGTGTGTCCATCCCGAAATTCTCTTTAGCATCATTTGTACACGGTTACAACGATTTTCGGTCATCCATTCGGAGCGACCAACGAGAACACTCGGCGTTCGTCGCAATTAACGTGGAACAAAAAAAAAGAAGAAAAAAAGCAAGATCTCCCGTAATTTCATAAACGCATACGTGGCCGTCCTATGGAAACTAATAAAAAGCGAAAAGAAAAAAAAAATGTGGCCAGGATATAACATTGGCATCGACCGGCAACGAGCGTTGAATTCTTAACGTTGGATTTTAATCTCGTAACAGAATCCATCGTGCTTACGACCACCGAAAAACGAACCACGGATTTATGGAAATAGGGGAAAACGGTGGCCGGAATGGGGAAGGGGTTGAGGGTGGGGGAGTGGGGGAGGATGGAGTACACACGTACACACAATTTCCGTGTACACGCCTACGTACAAAAAGCCGGGCAGAGAAACACACCGACGAACCACGCCGACAATTTTAATATCCGCGAATGATAAACAAAGTGGTATCTAACGAAGTGGATGGAGGCGCGCCGTAATAAAATTTGCGTTACGTTTCGCCGAGGGAAACATCACGAGCGGTTTCCTCTGATTTCAATTACCCCGGGTAGGACTGTCATGTACGCGAACGTTAGTTTCAAGAGAAAGAGCGAAATGGATTTGAAAGGGTCGAGAGACGTTTTCCGATATCAATTCATTATTCGATTAAACATTCCTGGACAGCTGCTGAAAGATCGTACGCTTGGAGTTTCTTCTTTCCAGACGATTCGGGTTGCCCTGATCGACGATTAATACGTCGCGCATTCGGTTTCTCGGAAGTCAATCGAATTACACCATTCCGCGATAAACAATCATTAATTTTATACACACACTTCGTCGCAGATCCGCGAATCCCTTACTTTGTACAGCGTTTAAAACGATGATGGAGCTACGATTATTTGTAAGTTCGTTTAACCGTTTAATTGTACGTCGCTTCGTTACCAATCTCCGAAACGCTTCCTTCATACGATGTGTAAAACGATGTTCTCTAAGAGACGTTATGATTTAAAGGAGCGTTTCGTGAATCTGTAAAGAGCCAGCGTAAAGTTCGAATGAATACTTATCGCGGAATGGAGAAGTTAGATAAATTATTGAGCGAGGAATTAATTTTTAATCGGGACAATGGGAAATGTTTGAAAAGTACTTTAGAGTTCTTTATTTTTTTCATACGTGAAAATACTTGTCGATGTTTCGTTTTGCGTACGTCTACGCAGAGGATATCCAGGAATATCCTTCATGTCTGTCGAGGGTGAAGTTTTGGTGCAATTCTGAGACAAAAATTTAAATGCTATAATGTCGTGGTTTTGATAATATAGGCGAGGAGGTGGACATTATAGCGATGCAGGTCAGGTTTTTATTTTTGACGTCGTCGCTGCTATCTTTATCCTTTTATGGACATCCTTCGGTGGGTCTGAGAATCATAATGGCGCGAGAAGAAAAACTAGAGCTTGACTTACGCGACTGTGGCTTTCACCCTCTCACCTGCAAGAAAAAAGTATAAACGTCAAATTAAATACTTTTATTCCCTTTAAAACCAAACATTAAGTCGAACGCGAAAGGTATTTAATAATTTACTAAATACTTAATAACAAATTGAAAATACGAAACCAATATGTTAAAACCGTGGTAAAGCACAGAGAGGCAGAGAGAAACAGAAGTGCATAGAGGGAGAGAGAGAGAGAGAGAGAGAGAGAGAGAGAGAAGAAATCAAAAGATCAGCAGAACAAATAAACGTTAAAAGCGCAAAAAGTGGCTAGGACGAAAAAGACGCGAGAATGCGTGACTATCGGTGAAAGAAGGACAAACGGATCGGGGGGCGAAAGAGAAAGAAGGGAGAAGTGAGTCGGGAGGGGTTGGAGAAGAGGAAGGGAGACAGTTCGCCGGGGGTAGAGGGTGAGACCCCACAAAGGCAGTGGGGCTCTTTTGATTCGCGAGCTAATTGGAATGCCGCGGATGCCAACGACGATGGAACGGAGGTTGGGTTATCCCTCTGGACGAGGGTGGGAGTTTACGGGGGTCTTGGAAGTCCTGGTGTAACCCAGGGGATAGGCGGAGCTTACATCTCCGTACAGAGGTGTAGCGCGGGATGTCGAAGGCTTATCGCCTTGCGCACTTTTTCTCTTTCTACCGATTTTGATCTCCCGTTCCGTCGGCGTACATCCACCGAGATTTTCGCTCGCCGATCGTCGCGAGGGTTGATATTGACTGAGATAAATTACCTGATGGATGTATCGATCGTTCATTAATAATTGTGTGATAAGATTTGCGACGTAATCGGGATAAATTATTAGACAGACGTATCGTTCGTTAATTAATAAATCGTGTGCTAAAATTCACGATGTACATGGTGTATTCGAAAAGTTCCTGGATTGATGCTGTAAAAACGGAACCAACGATGCTGTCTGTGTTCCGTCGACGGTATGATGTAGCCTAAACTATTTAAAATCTATCATACAATTTTCAAAGCGTCATCTCTGTTTAGTAACAAACGGCGGCAGTATTCGTGAACAGTGGTTTGACTCCCTTGTCACCGCGGGCGCGAAATTCTGTGTGATATTTAAAAAGAATATATTTTTCGTAGGATCCAGTTGAAAACACCATTACTCATCCCCGGTGACAATATCTTTTTAAGAATCTTTCGTTCGCTGGTAAGAGTGTGAAGCGTCGATCTTTCACTTCTTGAACGGTTTGTGGTTGCATCTCAGGAACTCATTGAAATGGCGAATACAGATCCATACTTCAAAAAAATTCATTTTTTAAAAAATGTCACACAGAATTTCGAGTTCACGGTGACAAGGTGGTCAAACCACTGCTCAGGAACACTGCCATCGTTTGCTACTGAACAGAGATAATGTTCTGAAATTTGTATGTTGTATTCGGTAAGGTCTAGGCTACATCATGCCGTTGACGGCATAGATAGCGGAAGACAGATAGTGTTGTTGGTTCTATTTTTCCAGCATCAGCCCATGAACTTTTTGAATACACCGCGTAATTGATCGAATCGATCATTCGATTAGTAATTCGAATTAACACGTGGATTAGTAATTCGAATTACCACATGGATTAGTAATTCGAATTAATACACTGATCGATATTGTTCTAAATCTGGGCGCGTATGTTATTACGATTGTTGTTAACTTCAAAAATGAATAATAGTTCAATTTAATCACGTAATTAATTTTCACGTTTTGAGATTCATGCACCATTCGTCGAGTACTCGATTTTTTATTTTCATTCTTTAATCAATTTTGTATAATTCCATTGAAAATTCATGCACACAACGAAGGATTTTTAACAGAATAAATGATCGTCCGCGCAAACTATTCGAATTCTGTTTCTGTAACGTATCGTTGTATTTTTAATTCAAAGTCTACCGAAACTTCGCGCATAATTACAAGGGTAGCTTTTAATAAGATAGGGTGGTTCAAGTCAATTTTACTGCTTTCGGAGACATCGTTGCTTAATTTACTGGCTAACGTCGGCGGCGGCCATAAGAATCTAGCGACACAATTATTTCTGATACCAACAACGCTTATTCGAACGAAGAAAAGTTTGATAAGAGATGGGTACTTAACGCGATAGGTTGAAACCTTTCCGATCGATATCGTCCTTGATGCCTTTATACGATAGCGAAGTCTGCACGATTCTTCATCGAAGGTTTGCTTTCTTTGTAGTCCTTTGACATGGGTCGAGGGCTAATTTATCACGGCGACAAAAGGGGTGCGCGTAACGAGCGAATATTAGTTACCAACTGTCATCCATGTCAGATTTTTCCATACTGGAATTACGCGGGATGAACGACGTGTATGAGTAATCATTCAGCTCGACAATATAACGATCTATGGCTATCGTATTATCTGTCATTTAGTTGAAGCGTTTTTCGATTGGATCTTTGCCATCGGGAGATTTTTAAATAATATTCCATTTTTAATCAATCTGGGTTAAACGTAGACCGGTAAATGTGAAGAAGGGGGTGTACATACGGTACATAGTAAATATCATCAATTGTTTCCGAGTTACCGAAAACCGTGTTATGCAATTTTGGGGACCGCGCTCCGTGCTATTAAAAAGTGTAAAAGTCAAATTCCAAATGTACATAAAAATGGGCCGTTGCTTTACAAGGGATAGTTCAAAATGATCTTTTAAAAAACGATATAATTTTGATAGATATTTTTTATGTTATAACGAATCTACAACGATTCGGGTGAAAATAAATAAACGAAGGAAATCCATGCACGATGTCGATCGGATACGGTAATTGTCACAAGGAGGAATATAAATTTCAAAAAGGAACTCCTTTTTTTTCCACTCCATTTTTACACTCCATTGCTTCCGATGACCCAAGGAATCATTTTTCCAAAAACAAAAATCCGAAACCACCACTAAGAAATAGGAGATTGAACTAAGTGGAACTAAAGCAGCGTCTATTTGAACGATGAATCGGTAAATTTACATTAATTCGGAGGGTAGTATAATAGTTAATTTGCGTTTATTATGGTTACACATTTTTCTTTAATAACTAAAGAATCCAGAGCCTCACGATTTATTAGCAATCAAGCCAACCGATGAAACAATCCTTTATATCCGCAAAATCAATATCAAAATGCAAGGAATATAAACTCCGCGCGAATTATCCTGCCGTGGTACTCCCGTTATGTTTTCCCCTGAAATACATTTTCCACCGCGCTTTACAACTTCAGCCGCAATAAATAATATCCGCTCTCGACGCGCTGATATAATAAAGATATTAAGTTTAATTGAACAAAGCTCGGTCTTCCGGGGTTGCCCGAGAGCGACAGAGTTTCCGCGCGTTATTAATATTTAAACAAAAGCCCCAGCCAAAGCTTTTTCCTTTGTGCCACGATCGCAGCTCGACAAAAAGCTACAACCACCAACTCCCGCCCCCACCACCCTCCAACCTCGCGCTTTGACCCCGATACGAATAAAATTGCGGAGAGAGATTCGCGTAAGGTATGATACTAATTACTCGTGTCGTTTTTCCCTTTGAGGGCACTTCATGAAAAACCTGGCGGAAATGATTCTCGAAAATTATTTCAATCGCGGATTATTGACATTTTCTGATATCATAGAGGGATCGATTGACACCGATTCTGATTTGAGGGATAGGTTCCAGTTTTCGGTTAAAATTGTGTTAATATAGAGTGATTGATCTCTGAATTGGGGACCACTCCTCCTTTCTTTGGACTTTGATCTTTCATTCGAGATCTTCTGCAGAGCGAGATGTTTTACTTATCGTTAGCCAGAAGTTATGCTCCAAGAAACGATCATTTTTCAGGGTTTTCCTCGTTTCTGACGTCACAGATGTAAAGTCCGTTTAAAAACATTAAGCATTTCTTGGCCAGCTAGGTCAGTGCAAAATGTATTTGAATAATAATCACGATAACGACATACTTTCCTCCGAAAAGATAAATGTTGGGTCGCAATGCTCCAGTTGCAATCGATTAACGGTACGCGTGAAAACGCCTGATTGAATAAACGCATTAACGAACAAACCTGCAATCGTCGCGGAGCAATATCCGCGTTTCTCTACAACGAAAGAATAATGCGGGAAGGATGAAGGAAACTACATCGTATTTTAATGTACAGATTCGAGAGTTTTATTCTCCGCAACGTGTACGCGTACGTGTATATATTAATTATATAGTAGTATCACGTATATACAATTCATTTTGTGTGCCAGTGCCGAAAAAACGCGGTCGGTGCGACGAATCGTCTCGTCGAAGATGCAAAGCAAAAAGGGATCGTTTTTAGCTTCGCCTAATATGTACAGTGCGTTACTAATTTTCCGTGCTTTTACGAAATCCCCTGTCGGGGAAACGTACAGTGACGTCTGAAACACGACTCGAAGACAGTTACAAAAATATATATTACACAATCGGTGGGAGGTAAACGAGGGAATAGAATTACATTACTACGTTCGCGACGCATTCCCGATTCTCACAACACTGAACGAAGTCATCCAGGCATTGGATTTATTACACTAATTTCGCTTCGTTACGTTATCCGTTAAATTTGCTCGTCCTTTGAGCGCCACTCGGCTACTGTTATCACCGTACGAAGAGAACTAAAACGAAACCGTTTTTTTTTCTGACCGTCGCAAGGAAGAGGTAAAGCTTTTTCGATCCCGTAGTCCATTGGGAAGCGTTCGACATATTTTCAAGAAAATTCTCGACAGCCTTTGCACTCGTCCTAGAAAATTATAACATTTTTTTTAACGTTGCGCGGGACACTCTTTTGCGAAATCACATAGTTCGGAGACGGTAAGATTGATTTTCTTTTGCTTCGACAGGATCGCGATTCGAGTTTATTCTTTGAATTTTCGAGGTTTCTTTCGCGATACGGTTTCTCGGAACGATTGAACTTGGGAAAACGAGAACGCTAGTCTGCGTATCGAGACGACGTTTGCCTCGCGGAGCCGTGCGAGGTGTGCACGGAACGTTTGTTCTTGTCCGATGATACGTTTGCAGCTTCCCTGACGTATCTCCCCGTGGATCGCCCGTAGTCGTTCGCGATCTTCTCGATCATCTGGCCATGTTCCGGGACTTCGTAGAGCGGCGATTTGACGTCGCACAATCGGCGTGGCTTCGTCGAGTACGGGACGGTTGGCAAAATGTCGCTGGCACCACGGACATCTTCTACGTTGTGCCTGACGTTGCAGCGGCCGCAACATTCGCGTATTTCAGGTTCGTCGCCTGGAATGTTGTTACGATACGACATAGTTAAATAAAATACGGTACGAAAGAGTGCTTCGTTTCATGTTGAATTATTATTTTTTATTCTTGCGGATGATACGCGGGTAGAAACGTGATTACGCATGTAATGCGTGAGTACTGTATTTTATATTGGGATTAAATTTGTAACTTCTATGGCGAATACACGAATACTGGATATTCACGGTTTGTTGATATGTATATATCTATGAATTCGAATGCGTTGTATTTGCTTCCATAGTATGTTTGGAATATATCTTTTGATAAAGACTCGTCGAGGTAATGGAAATGTAAGGAATTAGGCAATGTTGTTGTACCGACGCCCAAAGGATACCAAGAATATTTGAAATTACATTACACGTGAAATCAAGAGAAAAATTGCTATTATCGCGAAAGCAAGTGGCGATTATTTTTAGAGTGGTCATATGTTTTAGAAATCAAGAACAGCATAGTTATTTTGCCACACGCGGCAAGCTTGACCAATTCTGTAAAATTGGAATAGTTCTGAAAAGGTGAAAATAAAGTTTGACAAGAAAGACACGAGATTTGTCTCTCTTACATATTTTACTCATTTCTTACGATTTACGGCATAACTTAATTTCTGATAATAAATTAAATCTGCGAAATTGAAATAAGAAAACTTGAAATTTAACAAACATCGACCTTCGTAACAAATCAAGATTAAAACATTAATTTACCAATCCGTCGGTAGGTATCGAACATTAAAAAATCAACAATGATCGACGTGCGTGACAAATGAAGTTTAAAAATATGAATTTACCAATTGGTCCCTTGGTAGGGAAGTTCGAACGATCGTCAAATCTGCAATTGGACCTGTTCGACGGTGGAGTCTTCTTGCTCGCCACGGTACCGCAACGCGTACATTTTTTAGTCTTGCCAAATTCCTGCTCGATCAACCGATCCATTTCCGGTTTCGTCCGTGCCCGTCTGCTGGACGGAACTGGCATCGTCGCAGCCTCGTATCGATCGGTCGAACTTCTCGATTGTGCCCAATTATGATAATCCGTTGGTAATCTTCTCGTTACGCTTTTCACCGGTACCGAGGACGGGACGAAATCTTCTTCTGATAAGGGCTCGGGAATGTCGTGTTCGTGGACATTATGGCAATACCTAATTACATAGACGTTTCAAAATGATTCTCCGTTTTTAGCTGCCACGGGAACAAAGAAAACAAAAGGTCGGTCCTTCGGTAGAAAGCAGTAAGTTATTTTAAATATCTAACGCCCTGTACATTTCCTCCTACACTGTAACTAAATAATTGTACACGGTGCCTAGTAAATGTCGCACAAGAGACATTTCGTCAGGATATCTTTTCGAAAAAATCCAGTTTTCGTAAGGATATCTTTTCCGTAGTACAATCGAAAGAGGGTTAATTATGAACAACTCACGCACTTTGTTATATGGCGACAGCTTGTACCACTAGACTACAGATCACTGCCGCTGCGACTCATCTCCTATGCGAGCACTCTGATTGGCTGCCATTTCTCGTTAATATCTCGTTAACTAGGGCGGCTTGCCCATTTTCGCTAAAGAAAACTTGCTCGAAATTACCTCAGGTATATCACCTTTCCGCCTTGTGCGACATTTACGGACACCGTATACATCCGGTCCCACTGTGCTTATCACCACGTAACGTACCGTAAGCATTCAAGATTTTTAGAACGCTGATGGAAGAATCTGCAGCGAGCCCGCCGTTGCGACGCGGGAACAACGTCGCAACGGCGGGCTCGCTGCAGCAACATTTTCAACTTGACACTTGTCTCTCGCTCTGCATTATTTTCTTCAGTAAATCACAGTTTCATTATATCTAAAGTCAGTGCATCTCCATATTGTTTTCGTCACCCACACTACCAAATCACAAATACCCATCACAAATAGAATATCGGTAGCTGACAACGGTCTCATATGAATTCCTCCAACATTTCCAAATTTCTTCGAAAAAATAACTTATTTATTAAGCAATGTTAAAGCAACCATGTAAATACCAAGAACGCTGATGCGAGAGCCAACTGCATAGCCCAGTGTCGCTACGCTGAGGCATCACCGATTCACTCTCAATTCGACTATCAAACACTTCAGGCACTCTCAATCTAACCATTGAACAGTTCACTCTCCTCCGGTTGTCTCTTAAATCAATCCTAATACATTTTCATTCAGTCTCAAATATATTTTCCCTCGCGCCACCCAAACTCATAATCCATCACACAGACAAAACATAAGCCTAATCCAAAGTAAGTTTATCTCGGCAAACCTAACCGCAAGTTCTAAGTCGCTAATCGTCCAAGCGACGTTAAACCTTTAATAAAAAAAAATACACACATATTGGTCTCGCGTTTTACTCGCGTCCAGCTCGATTTTACGAACCTCCCAGCTGACGAATGACCCTGGACCAACGGCATACGTCGCTCGTAACGATGTCGTCGCGGATCATGACCCTGTCCGACGGCCATCCATTGCTGATGAGCTCTCAGCAACGCGTCTCTCTTATCTCCTCGCGGCACCGTACGAATCTGCGGGGGCACGTCGGATTCCTCGTCTATTTCGTCGTCCGCTTCTTGCTCCTCGTAATCCTTGTCCAGGAATTCCTCCGTTTCTTCGCGATCGTCATCAGCTAGGATAAGGTTTGTACTTTACGAACTTGAAGCAAATCGATCTTTTCGAAGTAGACTGTCTTATTTATTCCAGTGACAGCGAATTTTCCGTACGAAGTGAAGTAATATTTGCGTTAATTGAGACGTTTATTGCTTGAAGATAATTCTACGGCGCTCGGTGGGAACGTGTAGTGTTTAAAATTGAACATTTTTAGGAATACCAAAAATAAAGTATTGACTCGATTTATGCACTTGGATTAACAATTAACTAAAATATGAGTAGTAATATTAAAAGCGAATAGCAATTAACTTCGTTAAAGTGGCATTTCTCGAATTCGTATAAGGATCGACGATTTAGTATGTGGACAGTTTAATTATAAACAATCTACAAACAAATCTTCGGAAATTTGATACTATGAACGTTTTTCCTGGGTCACGTAGAATTCCAACCGTAAGAAATTCGTCCCCACGAATCTAATGATCCTCCAGAATTAGTCTTCTTCTCGAATTGTTTTTATGTCGCATTTATTTTTCTCTGTACCTTCCTCATTGCCATCTTCTTCTGCATTGTCCTCCGTACAATTTCCTAATTCTTCGTCAATGTACTTCAGCTTCTCGTTATTCCCTAATTCGTCCTCGTAACAATTCCTTCTTACTACTGCGATATTGGGGGGATAATATTTCTCTCTGCTGTACTTCGCTTGACTCTGTGGATCTCGATGTGACATTTCCACGTTGCGCGACGATTGGTGTTTCGAATACGTCCGATTGGCACAGGTGTGATTCTTAGGTATTTTGTAAGAATTCGTGCATGAATAGCAGCTCGTCGTTTGCTCGGCCGGCGGACTCCTAAAGAACATTTGATTTCTTAAAGGAAAACGCGCCGGGAAATTTAATTTTCACCGCAACGTTCTTAGCAAATTGTAAATAAAAAATTGTGCCCATCGGCCGAAAAATGAAACTCGTTAAGAAAGTTGCGTTTCTGCTCTTCTATTAAATTTATATTTTTTAAATCCTACGTGTTCGAATACAATTTACTTTGATAAATACTTAGCTTTAAATATTAAACCAAAGTAAATTAAGTAAGTTGGAATGAAAATAATTGAATATCATTACTTTTCTCTCGGATACTCACCTACTACATCTGTTAAGGAGATTAGGCTGATTTTTCTTTTGTGTAGACTTGTGATAATTGAAGTCTGGAGAATCCCTAGAATCTCTAACGTCGGATTGGTATTTACAGGACCGCGTTTGCGGTATATACTTTGACTTGTGATTTTCGACTTGCTCCATCGTTGTAATTTTCCACTTTAAGCGTGCCTTTCAACTTGCGCGTTTTCCCGAGGATGATTTCACCTCTTATACTTTGTATTCTATACTTCGCTCGTAACGATGCGCGTGGTTTCTTCCGCAAAAACACTTTTGTCCCTCTATATTGTCGGAACGTTTGTTCGACAGATTATAGAAATGTATTTATCCGTTTAGACAGAGAGATTCATCGTTTATTTAACAGCGTTATTAGGACCTCTATCTACCCGCGCACGATTTGATATTGCTATGATCACCTTCCAGTTTTCTTAGGTATTTATGAAAATTATCGCGCCTAAAGTTTCACGCGAACCGTCGCTGGATATTCTTCCAAACGCGATAGGTGTTTAAAGTTCTCTTTTTTCTCTTTCGTTTAAAATACTTTCGCGATTCTTGTTTCCGTACTTCGCGTTTACACACACATTCGATTTATACGATTACGTTGAACAAGTACTTTAACGATTATTATAGATTATCTACCGATTGCTCCGAAATTTACACCATTTCGAAATACACTGCCCGATCGCGCATGCCGTTCACCATCCTCGAAGAATATACAACGATCCGAATCATCCGCGTCTCGTACGATAACAACTTTCTCCGTTACCATTCATGCTCCGATTGCAATCACTTCGACAGAGTCTTCGAAAACTTCCGCACCTTCAATTTTATAATCATAGAGAAGATCCTTAAAATATTCTTTGTTACCGACGAAGGGAATTAAATTCGAAGGTATTGAGACTTCGGGTCGACGTTTTTTTTCAAATTAGAAAATCGTCGAATATCCTTCGGTAGTTTCACTCGCGAGTCTGATAACAGAATTTCGTCGCATTCGTTGAATCTATGGATCAAGCAATCGTCGAATATCCTTTTGCCTTCCCACTTGTAAGTTTATTAACTAATTTGATCGTTCTTGCTGCATCTACCGATCAAAAATCGTCGGATATCCAGAATCGCCAAAATCAAGGAATGTCCATCCGCGATCCCACTCGCAATTTTATCTATCTTACTTACATCGCGATTACTCGAACTCTGTATCAAGAATCCTCGTAATCGTCGAATATCCTTCTTACAGTTTTACACGCAAATTTATTTCCGTAGTTCGATATCGCTTTCCCGATCTGTCGATCAAAAATCGTCCAAGATCCTCTGGTAGTCCCACTCGTTAGTTCGTTAACTAAATGTTATCCCTCCAACTCGATCCCCCGATCACGATTCAAACGTTTCTAGGACCGAAGAAGCGAAGGTGGCAAAACAATCGCGAAGAGAAAAAGGAGAAAACGGAAACGGTACTCGTCGATCGAAAGACGCGATAATCGACGTCCTTGTTCTTTCACCATTTGTCGGTCTCGTTACTGTCCTCGTGCTCCAAGGACGAGTTCAGGGAACGTTGGAACTCGTGAACCCTCTGACTCTGTTGCTCGTGATGATGCTTCCGCCACTTGATGCGACGATTTTGGAACCAAACCTTCACCTGAGCCTCCGTCAGTCTGAGCGCGTGGGCCAGGTACAATCTTTCGGGGCCCACCATGTATTGTTGGCGCGCGAATTCACCCTCTAGTCTCTCCAATTGCTCCGCGGTGAAAATTGTTCGCACCCTCTTCAATTTTCCGCCACCACCGGAACACGAGCTCGAGCCACCGTTTTTCGTCGTACCCTCCTGACCTGGAAATTAAGCGTCGCGTGTCAAAAACGGGCTTGTCCTTTAATGTTTTCGTAAGATATGGTGTATGTCTTTCATTTTTTAAATCCAAGTGTAAATCGTTGTTCACGGGGATGGTAGAATTTAAGCCTCGAAGAGCGAACTACGCATATCTTATAGTAAACGTTCGATTTTTTAAAATCCATATATTTAATACCGTTTATCAAATTTCAATCATGTTACTTTTAAGATTATTTCACGGCAGGACAGTAAGCGGACGAGAAGATTCGTGATACAAAATATTTTAATTAAATAGAAAAACGAATGGTGTTTTCTTGTATACTAAATAATTTACTTTTAAACTATCACGATAATTCTATTATGAATCACAGACAGCGTTTTAATGCTTCAGGTTGATTATCAAAGAAGTTAATTTTTAAAACAGGAAGATTTGGAGGAGAGAGCAGATGAAAATAAAAAAAACTTTTGGAGTACAATAAGATACAATAAAATAAACTTCAGTGATAAGGTAACGATGTTAAATAAATTTCAGGTTAATTGTCGCAATGTAAATGTCTATGAAATGTCAAAAACGTATTCGGTTATTTTGTTGCAATACCTTTGAAACTGAGCGTCGGTAAGCCACTCGCCTAATCTTCCACGAAATTAATACAAACCCACGAATACTATTAATATGCCTTATGTTTACTGCTGATTCCAAACGAAAATTTCTCAATTTATAGATACAACCTACAAATGCACTCGCACGATTACGTAGCAATAAAGTATCGTCGTGTCTCTTTTTCATCCTCGTTTGTTTCTGCTTTCACACGATGTCAGCAAATCTTATCATTTACCTAACAATTTCTGTTCTACGATGATATCTATAGTAATACCGCTAAACTCTAATACAACATTTGTTATCAAACGGTGAGGTATGTTCCTACGTCGATTAAAATTTTAAATATGCTTCCCCAAATAATTAACAAAACCTCGAAAAGGATGCAAAACTCATTCGATTATCTCCATAAAATCAAAAACAAAACAGTATCAGCGTACCCGTGCACGGAATCATATTTCCCGTCAACCACATTACATGTAATTCTATAAATAATATCTTCCCTCGACAAACACCGAACCGAACAACAAGAAAAATGACAAATCTCAATGATTATCATCGTAACGTGAAAAACAAAACAGCATCTCCATACCCGTGGACGGGACCATACGTTCCGTTATCTAATCAACCGCTAAACAAACGAAACAAAGTACCCTGATGCTTCCTGTATTGTTGCAACTGTCCGCGTTTCTCCCTCGGATTGTTCCTGAGCCCGAGAATAGCGTCGATGGTAAAAGACTTGGTTTGCTGCTGCTGTTGTTGCTGGGAGTGTTGCATCTGCGTGATGGAATGCGGATGCGGCAGTTGCGTCGAGAGATTCTGTGCCGACAGATCGGCGCCCAACAAATGCGACCGTCTCATACGCTCCAACGCGATCACCTCCAGATCCTGGCTCCTGGATTGCACCTGAATATTCTTGAACTCACCGTGCTCCAAAATGGCAGGATTCTCCAACAAACCAGCCCCGTCGCGCAATCTTTCCAGCGTAAAGTTGCTGATCTGATTCTCCCTCATTCTGTCCAACGACAAATTGAACTCCTTCACCCGATCGAGGCTATAATTCTTGAGCAGACCGAAGTCCTTGATGTCCTTCTCAACCGCGAAATTCAGATCCTTGCCGTACCTGTCGAGTGATAACGCCGAGTGTGCGGTTTTGTGCCTGCTCTCCCGAAGATTGAACAGCAGGTCCTTTGCGGTCGGATTCTTGCTCCTGCACAAGGACGTCGCGGTGTCCGCCGATTCCTCGTTCTCGTTAGATCTGTCCAACTGATAGTTCATCTCGTTCGGATTGCTCGCTACGTAACCGAACTCCTTGTTCTTGCCGTGATTCATGGAAAGATTTCGCGCGGGATTCTCGCACGGGAATTCGTCGAATCGTATCGATGCCCTGCGTGGTTCGTGGCCGAGGTGAAAGTCCTTGGGCTCCGCCGAAGGATCTTCCTTCGATTTCTCCACGGATAGATTCAGTTCCTTCGCTCTCTCGTATCCTTGAAACGCCCGCAATTGGCTCTCGGAGTGGCTGCTCTCGCTCCTGCAGTCCGACAAATCTTCAACGGTTAGTCGACCCGACGGATCGTTCGTCTCCATAATCGTCCTTGGAAATTATGTTCGCGCGGGACTTCGGGGTTGAGAGTTTCGCGAGTGAGCTTCGAGGCTGAATGTGCTCGACGCGACCGTAACACAAATATTCACTCGAACGCAAAACCGACTCTATCGTACACAGTTCTTTCAGCTCGTATATTTATCGACGACGTCCGATGCTCTTTGAAACAAATCACAGCGCGAATCGTCCATCTTCATCTTATGCCTCCTCCAAGGAGCGTTCCCGATAAAATCATTTCCCGTCACTTGGAATTAAACTTCGCCGAACCACCCGATTATTCGAACGCCCATGAAAAGTCCGACGTTTCGATCACAATACCGAACACCTTAATTCTCATTCCGATCGGCGTCCACGTCGAGCCCGTTGGAGCGGCGTGAGAGCGACAGAGAAAGGCAAAAAAAAAAAGAACCTCGCGCACCCAATCGCGCGTCAACGAAATCCACGAAACGTGCGACGACCGGGAGACGACATCGCCGAGTGTCCCGGAAACGCGTAGTTTTCAAACTGTCAGCACGAATGAGAAAAACCCGAGGTAGGACGGAACTGGAACGACGACTACGACGGCGTCGACGATAGCAACGACGAAAGGATGGCTGAACCGCGGCGCTGGCGCTGCGGAGCATCCCCAGGATAATGATGTCAGACACGAAGATCACCGCTATCGGAGAGGGTTGGCCAGCAGGACCAAGGATATCCGGCTAATGATCCCGTACGTGACGAGGGGGGTATTCACCCACCGGTGCACCCCCGCCGCCCACCCCCCTCCTCCCTCTCTCTCTCTCTCACTCTCTCTCCCACCCTCCGCTCTCTCCTAACAATCAGTCGAGCGTTGCGTTTCACCTCCGCAACCCCCAAATGGACCGCAGAATACCCCCTACGGCACGGTCAATATTTTTTCGCCCGACGAGGGAAGGCCGAGGCGCGCGACGTTCCTGAATCCTGGTTGGCCGAGTCCTCCCATCACCCTATCCCCGAGGACACGCCCCCCGGTAAGCATCGTGGGGGTTATTTGCGGAGAGTCTGTTACTTTTTTTCCACCCTCCGCCTCAAACCATCCACCCACGATCCGGCAGCAACGGCAGCTCTCTCGGGGCATGTTCTTCCATCCGCGCGCGCTCTCTCGCGTGGGCCTTCAACCCCCCCTCGGCGAGCCCATTAATAAGCTTTCCCGTAGACCAACGTAGCTCACCCCTAAGAGGCTCACCGACACGCACCAAAATCACGAGCGTGTTCGCCGTGCACGTATATGTAGACCGGCACGATAGTGGCTGGCTGCTAGAGTGGCTCTCGCTCGCGTCTTCCTTCCCTCACCCGCGCTCTCTATTCGTCGACGATGTCATCCGTGTCTAAGACGTTCCCGGTAATTAGGTGCCTGGTTCTAATGATGATGAGGTCGTTTAATTTTGTCCGGGTAATCTTTCTCGCGTTGTTCTCCCTGTCGGATAGAGATAGCCGTTACCTCTAATGAATTTACTCGGCGCAAATTACCGATTATTCTATCGGTAATGTTATCCGAATGTTCGCGTCGGTGTATCGCGTCGATGGCACGCCGTTTTTTTTGGTTCGCAGTTTCGGGAGATTGTATATTCGCGGAGGAGTCATTCAACGACGCTCGGGAAAAACGTGCTGTTCTTGTAATAGAAGATTTTAGCGAAACAGAAATCAAAGTTTAAAGTTAGATTGGAAAACGAAAGATTTTCCGTCGTATTTGTTACTTGGGTTTAACTTCAAAATATACATTTGGTTGATATACGGATGATACAATATTATTAATACTACCGAAAGTAGGCATACAAAGATTAGAAAGAGATTCTAACGTAACCTTTGAAAAGGTACAATTTAATTAAAATGTGCACGACGAAGTATTAGTATCTACGCTTCTTTTTCTTTTTTCTATATCCAAGTATCTCAAAAGCCAATTCTCGCAAGTTTTAGACTTAATACATTTTTCTCGAGTACCGTCGAATTCATTTTCACGCAAGCATCAAGTACTTACGTTACTCAGAAGTTTTGTGCACGCTTTATGCTCGTATAATACAAAGTATCGTTGGACGGAGAAGATATTACTTTTCCGGAGCTATTGCAAAAACTGTCTTATTCCTTTTCTCAGCGTTATACCGGGTGCCGGGAAAATCACAATATACCACCTCCATCCATCGATGGGTCATCGTTGGAAAAGTTCCCTCGCGACGTGATCGACCAGCGATACGAAAGAAAAATTAATGTCACTCGTTCCATTGAAATTACCAGGACATTGATACTTCTCAGCAGCCATTGCTCTTCACGTACGTTTGCGAGACTTTACGGCAAATACGGTTTGCTTAATTGCCCCTTTCTGGTCTGAAACTTCATCCACGATCCCCTCATTAGACGTTGACGGGTATGCGGGAATTTCAGAGCCTCGGAAAACCTCTAAGGAGCTTAAGCTCAAGGGCAAGAGCTTAATTACGTCCAGATTTTGCGCCGTGTCTCTTTCTTACCTTTTTTGATTTAATACTAAAATCTACCCCAACGACGCTCACGTATCAGCCACACCGTATTTTGCTCTTTTTCATGGAAATTACGTAGAATTAATTAGGATGATAATATTCAGGTTTCCAACGTAGCAATTAAAGTCCGTTCAATTTATTTCCACTGTACGGTAGAACCTTCCGCAACCGAATACCCTGGTATCCTGACGCTCTACAATCCGAATGTTCTGTTATGCGATCCAAGTGTCTCCTTGCAGCGTATACCTTCTTCTATTTTGAGTAATATTTACATACTCATAAACTTCCATCTATAGAGATCGAAAGTAATTCTAATAACAACGATTCGATATCAAACGAAGGGACTTGTGTGATTTAGCAGCCAACCAGACGTGGCACGTATAAATATTTCAGCAAGTTGTCAATCCTCTTGATCCTCGTTTAAATAAACGTAGTTTTGTGTTTGATGAGCGATTCTACTACATTATCCGAATACTCGCGTCTCCAAATTAGGTCGGATAATAGAAATTCCACTGTATTTTGGGTGAAAGAATCATTACTCTACTACCTTTGCGTAGACTTTTAATTAGGAGCGATAATATTCCATTTCGCAGAGGAAAACTACAAACTCGTCGATTTATATAAAATATAATTGGTTTGAGAAGTTATTTATGAATTTATTTTTTCTCCTTCCGCGTTACACGGAGCTACTTCTTCTTTCAGTTTAACTTTTCGATTATAAACTTTTCCCCGTACGTATACGTGGCATGAGTTTAAGCGGTTCGGAAATGGGATTTTTTATTTGACAAATAAGTGTACCCCTTTGAAGGTGGTGTTATAAAAAGTTTCGCGTTTGCAAAGCCATTATGAAGTTGAGATTGAGCTATAAATCCTAAATTTACTTCAACTATTCCTTAGATACTTTAGAAAACGGACAATAGCTGTATGTAATTACAGCGTATATTTCCCATCCTGGTAACGCCACCGCAAACTTCGGTGTCCAAGCCCCGCTCAACAATTTAAAAGACAAATATATGGAGATGCTATAAAGTTAGGTGCAAAGTTTAAATCGTTAGTCGTTAAAATCTACAGTTCATGGGTTTTAACCTCCGTGCTTTGCCTCGGGGATAGACTAACGAACGAAAAATTATTAACGACAATAGCGGGTACGATTTAAGCGAATATTTGTTCAAAAATATTGTGCGGTGTCATTTTTTTAGCTGAAAAGCCGAGTACTCGGTTATGAAAAACGATAGTGCAGCAAAGGCGCTTTAAAAAATCGAAGCAAAGAACATTTTTGGATGTGTCCTTAAATAAGATACGCATTGCGCAAATAAACACTCTAATATACAACATGCTATACAACACCAAATATATTCGTCCTCTTGGGAGAATGTGCCTCACAAAATTCGTAAATTCGAAAAGCAACGTCTGCAGGAGCACCCTTTAATATCCTCGGTACTCGTAAACTTATTCTCCACGTCCACACTGCATTCAGAGTCGGTAATTATTAGCTTTCGAGTAAGAAGCTACTCTTCGCGAAACGGCAGGGCAGTACGAGGGTTGGCCCCTGAATGAGATTGGCGACAAATGTTTAAATTAAACGGTAGTTCGCCGCGCGGTGGAGGAGGAGGGGGCGGGGTAGATGGGGGTTGGAAAGAATTTCTATTGAAGCTCGATACCCATCCTCTCGAACCCCCCCGCCAAATGACTTGCGACTCACCCTTATTACCGGCTGAAATTTATCACGGAAATTTCGGAGAGTATTTTACCCGGATAATTGCTCCGCTTTATAAGAGCCACCCCTTACGAGCCAATATATAAGGCAAAGACGATCCGCCGAGAGTTTCATTCGCTTCACCGAATTTCCCTCGCTGCGCACTCGGGTCAAATACTGGCCAAATTCGAGTCGCGAACCATTTTTAATTAGCACTTGGCAGGGCACACGAAAATAGGCACCTGGGGAAAAGCAATTTACCTTTTATTATCCGATTATCGGGGCCACGCGTTTTTTCGTAATGTCATAACGTTTGCTTTCTCGCGTATCGATTTCATAATAGAATTTCTCTTTCATTCTCTTCCCTTCCACGGGAATCGCAAACTATTCTCCGTGCGCGTGTGTAATATTAGTTTAATTGGTAGTACCGAAATATAGTTTTCAACCGACGCGACGAACCGCAAAAATATCCCGCCGGCCCATAAGAAAGTCAATAATAAATTTATAAATTCGGACGACGATAGAATTTTCATTTCATAATCTTAGATTTGAAACCTGATAGACAAAACGCTATGTTGAATAATATTTTCCACTTCCGCGAACTTTTACCGATTCCCAGGTGTAAGAAAATTAAAAATCAGTACCAACCGTTGTATACAAGAGAAACAACTTTAGAGATTCGTTAAAATCGTTCGGTGACCAAAACCAGGTCCTCGAATCGATTCGCATCGTGCGAGACGTATCGATATCACCTAAATAACAACGATGTAAATTGACTGTGACGCGCATTCAACTCTCATAACATCGATCAATCCGTACTGTACGCGTATCTCGTGCATCATTCGCGGACCAGCGGTCGTGGTACTAGCGGCGTCTCGGTTAACAATAAATCAACCGAATATTATTATCCTCGATTACGTCGAAAATTTCAACGCTCGCTAGCGTACGCGATCTGATTTTATCTCATTCGTGACGAAACAGAGTCGTTACGCTGATCGCGTAAAAAAGATTGTATCTAACCATCAAGAACGCAGCGAGAGGTCGGAGGAAACAAATTTTCCAAGAAATAAGAAACAAGCATCAACATCGGCACGAATAAATATTATTACGTCAACCTGTGATTTATCCTGATCGTAGCTTTACTGACAAAAATTATTACTGCTCCGCGGCTGATGATTTACTTTTTACTCTTCCTTTACGAGTAAAAGTTAAAAATTTAGCCGAAGAGAGTGGGTTGCATTTTCGGGCTCGAAAAATTTTATTAACGCTAGGTTTACGGGCGATTCTACGAGCATTTCTGTAAACGAAAATACCCACTTTCTTTACATTATCGATTTATTAAATTTAAGTCTGAATTAATATACTATGCAAAATGGTTCAAATTAATGCTATGGTTTTTGGGATATTTCATTTCAAAATTTGAAATCCGCCAAATTGACGGGCCCCGTAAACATAGTGTTAAATACAGTAATGTACGTTTCTCTGGTATCTACTCTTAATTTTACGTACCTCGTGTATTATTACATTGTGTATTAAAAGCGTGAAGTTCTACCTGACTCATAACCTCTCGTTTATCAATATAAAAATATTCATATATGTATATATAATACATTTGAAGAATCCGCGATCGTTCAATACGATTGCGAATATGTATTTCCGGGGTGTACAGGCGTAACAAGATAATACGTACAAAATAGGCGCAGCCTCCCTTCCTGGTCTCACCAGCAGAACCTGCTACCTTATCACCCCTTCCTTCCGCCATCCCCTTCCACCGATAGCTCCGTTTCTCATTCCACACGCGATATTAAAGCCGAGGCAATTAGCGGTGGGGGTTGGTACGAGGGGATGGCGGGCGAACGCGACAGTTTCAGCCAGGTTCCCCAGTCATCCGACTGGTGGGGCTGTCTAGGATATGATTGGCTGTCAGCGGGGTTAATCCCCAGGTCCGGCCACACCCCAACATGTCTCAATCCACCCCCGTGGATTTTGCTGCCGGGCTTCGCGCTCCGTATCTGACTGAGGGTTATCGAATCGAGGGAGAAAATTCGCGCGCGAGATGGATGTACAGGGTATTTCGAGAAATGCAAGTTGAACAGTCTGGAGTTTTCAGGGTTCGAGGGATGTTCCCGATTGATCAGCACGAGAAAAATGTTTTGGGTGAAATATTTAATATTGGACGGCCGATGGAAGACAATGTTTGTTAATCGGGTCATTGTTATTTCATGCAGGTATGTGCGACTGTGATCCTAAATTTGATTAATCGGTGCAGCTTGGTAATTGTGATATTTAATAATTGAACAATGCGATGGATAATTAAAAACCTGATAATTGTCAAATATCGGGGGTACGCTCAATAATTAAAATAATGTTGATATATCGATATTGAAGGTACGCTCAATAATTAAAATAATGTTGATATATGGATATTGAAGGTACACTCAATAATTATACAAAGTTACGGGAATAGAATGCACGTATTTCAGTACTCACCGTGATACCATAATTGTGTCTATTCTCGTTTTCATTAATCCCATACAACGCGTAGTTTTGCTTACGCGTCATTAATTAAACAGGATAATGTACGTTGTTAATTAATTAGAAGCTGAAAGGCATATCTCCCCCGATTCCCTTGTCAAGTGCACCGTGCTCAATAATGTAACGGTCGAGACAAAAAGGTGAAGGAAAGTTTACGAGTTTCGTCTTACAAGGGATGCGTAATAAAATTCCTGTGCATACGAGACAGATAGTGACGAAGGTAAAACAATGAAAACGAACAAAATTGAGAAAAGACGATCGGTCGATGAACAGAAAAATGAACATTTCTCGTTCGAAAGATCAAAAGATCGTTCCAATAATTTTATCTACCAAATTTCTCGTGTCAGCAGGGTAAAGATGAGAACCATCCTCGTGTTTATAGTTTCGGTAAGTGCGCGAACAATTAAGTATTACTATCTTATATTTTTTATAATTAACGCTAGAGTACCGGACCAGTAATTTCGACTTGTTTTTAATTTTCATTTCAATTTACCATTTTTAAGTATCTCATTAGTATAGATGCGTATAGTATTATGTACATGTGATGGGTAGCCATGGTCGGCGAAATTAATGTTGACACTGAATATATTGTATTAATTAAACAGAGATTTATTCTTAAGAGAAAATGAACGGAGCCGGAGTCAAATTGGTTCAAATTGTTTGCGCAGGCACGATGCCTGCACAAATGGCTGGATCGTGTATGGGGGCCTTCCGTTGAAAGATCTCAAGATCAATTCGGAACGTTAATTAATGTGCATTTAAATAATGCGTCCTCAGGTTTTAAAATAATAATAGTGACTACAAACGATGATGAGAAAGGACATTGGCGTGAATTAAACAAATATTTTTAAAATTTTTTATTTTGTTTTAAGTTTTATTTTATATTTGCACCGTGAATTATCGCGACGCAAGTGTCTTTTGTGTCGGACATCTTCTGGTACGTAATATTCTTGGCCAATACGACAGAATAAACTGAAATTTGCGCAAGCCATTTACACGTGTATAGGCCAAATTTGTGCGGACATAAATTTGCGCAGGTACGATGTCTGCGCAAATGACTCGATTGTGTACGGGAGCCTTTAGATTTTAGGTGTATAGCTGATGCATTTTCGGCGCCATAGGTAGCATCGCGCGATTGCTCTTTGAAGTCGGAAAAATGTACAGGGCGTTACATATACATATTTCTTAATGATCTAAAAATTGAAAAATATGAACCACGTTTTTTCTTCTCCCACAACGTATTTCATGAATATTCGTTTAGACTTGGTTCGCGAATATTTAGACTTGATCCGCAAATGTCTACAGCATTAGTACTAATCATTATTATTTACAAATTTCTACTCCTGCGATTGTCGAAATTTAATGAATTCTATGAAATTAAAGTTTCAAACGCTCAATATGGAATTTCTAGACGCCGCGCCGCATCGCAAATTGCTCCAATTCTTTTTTCACGTTAAAAGCGAGCCGTGCGTTACGCGGAATGTTGTTAACATCGCGTTACGTTTCAAACGTACGTGCCCGGCGGTTATAATTAATTTTTCTCGTCTGACGTATATTCCACGGGTAAACGCTGGTAATTACAGTTCATACAGGTACATACACGTTACTTCCTCGGACAATGGTGCGGTAGTCAATAACGCTATTCGTGCCAGTACCGCGACGTTTCTACAACGTCGAAGATCAGTTCGGTCGTTACGTTACTTTGCAAAGTAAGCGCGAGGTTGAATTTCGGAAAAATCAACGAACGTTTTTATTTTTACCGCGCGTTAAAAATCACGTCTGTTCGTAGGATGCCGGCTTGGACGTTTTGGAAGCGAAAACCCAAACTCGACATGACGCCGGGTCAGAAATTGTCGGAAGACAATTGGACGGAGACGATCCCGAAATTTTTAGTACTTCAAGCTAGTCCAGAGTAAGTACTTGGCGTTCCTGTGACTTGAGAAACAATTTCAATTATTTCAAACAAGATAATTCATGCGAGGTAAACGTTGGAAGCTTAATCAAGGTCAATTAATGTTCCGGTTAACGCTAATGCGCGATTATTGCGTTTACTTGCCGTTTCGGGAATTATAATTACTACTCGCTTTCCATGAATTATGTCTGGCACGGTAAGATGTTCGGCGTAACCTCACGTATTTTGATAATCACAAATTTCCTCGTGTTCCCGCTGTCGTGAGATGCTCGTTACGTAAATACGAATTGCGCGGATACCTATAGTTCTCGAATTAAAACAATTTTTTAATAAATTGCAATCGAAGCGCGAAAAAGTTTTCCCATCCGAAGGGTTAAACTCGGATATGAACTCCGCATAGAGTTGCGAGTTGTAATTTAATGAAACTTTCCTGGTTTCCGAAACTATTTATATTAACGTTGGTTATAACGTCTAGTTTACCGCGTTATTGTATTTTTATCTCCCCGTAAGTAAATTCTGATTCGATAATGATAAGCACAAAGGTTTACGCCTCGCTTGAATCAGCATGATACAAAATTCAATTTTTTTATACCCAGTAACAACGCGAGTAATAAACATTTAATTTGTTTTAACGTGCATTGGGTCGAATGTAAAATATTCTACATACAATTTGCAGCGTAGTTCCGTAATCACGAGCGATAAGACAGGGGATTTCTCTTGAATCATTACCGTTAAGGATTGTGTCATTGTTTTATGATATAAATACATACGAGCCGAGATATTTATAACATAGAGCAGTCATAAATTTCATCCTGAATTGCGCGAATTATTTTTACATACTAAAATAAAAATAATCAAGAACGGTATACAAATTACTTTGCGTTATTATCTGGTCATTTAAAAAATTATCAAAATCAAAGAGAATTTTTCGAACAACCAGATAATAGCACCAAGTAATTTATATGTATACATTTTTTTATTGTACTGATACAGTCGATTACTAACTTCGCTCAGTAATAATTAAAATTACATCATATATATGTTTTAAGTTGTACGTAATGGGAGGAATACTAAAAACCAGATTAAAAAGAGCATTTTAATCGAGAACACTTTTGTTACGGAGGCATCCGTCGAACCGAATTTTTCGGCCCTCGAATATATACTTGGCGACAAGAAGGCGTCTTTATAATTTTATTTTAAACGTATAGAGCATACAGTTTTCGTCTTTCCTTAAAACAGTCGCAAGTGGCCTGCAACGGACCCGTAGATTTACGTAAATATCTCGAGTATCCACGATACTCTCTCACTCTCTCACTCTCTCTCTCTCTCTCTCTCTCAAAACAATTTAACTTTGTCTGAAGCATTTTTTGCTATGCGTAATAATAATGACGTAAATATAGATGGCAAAATGTGGTGGCCCACCCTGTATAAGGAGAGGTTTAGACGATCTCGTGGGCTTTAGTATATTTCAACTTTGAGCATACACGTGATATTGGGCCACTTACCCTGTTGATCAATCTTTTACCTTAGAAGCGTTCGCGTTTTCTTACGGCATCATAACTCTTAGTAGCTATTCCCCTGCAATACTCAGCGTTTGAGTCAACTTATTTATTTGCAACATATTTAAACTAAACTCATTCATCTACAAGCTTAGGCTTTTTAATTGAAACGTGCAACAGGGATATTGTTAAAAATTGACACTACCTAAGGGTACACCTCAATTCTCCTGTACGATTTTAAATTACTATCACTTGCACTTTTTCTCTTTACTATTACACAGAACACTTAACAGAAACTGTAAATCGCCCAAGACTTCTTATTGGAAACTTTTTTCACTTAAGAATATGCCAAAGAAGATTTTGAACCTAAATTTGATTCAAACTTCATTTAAATTAGACTAATACCTTTCCTCGCGAATATATATAAGAATAGAAGTACCGAGTAACGTCCCACAAACTACTCACTCTTACCGCTCGGAGAGAATTAAATAAGTTACGTGTTTTCCATATCGCATTTCTCGACATAATATAGAAACAGAACGGTACCGCTTGGGCAGCCAACCCAGTACTTTAGGAGATTGGTGCACTGTTTTCAGGTTTATTATCGTAGAGACATAGCTTAGAAAAACGGTAATATTACCATACCTTTGACGCAAATTAGAATCTAAACGATATTTAGCTTGGGCTGCAAACCGGATACTTTCGGGTATTCGTACACTGTTACAAATTAATAACACCCCTAGTTACGTATATTTGAAAACGATTTGCGCAGTAAACCCTGCACTTGAGGGTGCAGGTGAGCAGTATCACATTGTTTGTCCACTACTTGCATATTTAATTGTCGATGCCAAGACATATCATCGAACGAGTTTAAGAAACTCCCCCGGCTCGTAACACTCTAAATGTAGGTGAAGTATAGAAACTTTTTTTACGATATATCGATTGTGTGGACGAATTTGTTTTATATTCGTTAATTCGTAAACGGTAAGTAATTATTATCTCGATCAGTTACGTTATATTCGTAATAAAAGATTAATTAAATAAAAATTTGGAAATTGAAAGATGCAAGTCTCTCGCGGGGACAAGTTTAATTTATCGATGCAAAATACACGCGAAAGGAAGTAACGTAGTTTTTAATTCTTGATTGAGAAATTTATCACAGGATCTTAGATGCCCCTTCTCCAAATGGAGTCGTTTACAATCACCCGTACTATTCCCACCCGCTGAACGTTCGGTATTACGCGTGTTCAGTTCGACTCTTTCACCCATGGTGCGCGCATAAGGGAACATTCCCGTTGAAAAGTGTTAAGTAAACGAACCAAGAAACTCGAATTATCGTAACCCAATTGAAATGAAACATAATCAATGAAAACGACTATCGGTCTGGATAACAATGAAAAATATTATTGACCCGAGGACCATGAACTTTAATAAGTGGAGTAATTAAACGCGATTTAAAAATGTGTTGATTAGAATCTTCCACTCAATAGTTTGTCGCGTGTTTGACGATGTTAACTGCTTTGGTGAAGTTGAAGACTCGCCGTAGAAGAACGTCGAAGATCGCTGAAATTAAATCCGATGGAAAGAGAAAAAATATTGCCGAAAGAACGGAGGAATCGCTCGTGTGCAAAAAAGAATATTTGAGGAATAACAATCTCTCAATTTTGACTGATATGGAACCAGAGTTAATTCTGGAAAGAAACAGGCCTAGAAGATCACATAATTCAGATTCAACTAGGTTACGAAATTCTGATTTCTCCGACTTGTACATCATAGTAGGAACAGAAGAATCTCCAGCGTCAATTTCGAAATGGACTAATATAGATCATGACGATATTACAGAGAACATGAAAATTAATAGTGTTTCACAAAAATATTGTAGTCCGGGGCGCAGTAGTGGATGGTACTCAAAGCTCAGGCGAGAAATTCTGAAAACTCTGCGCAACAAAGTTTGCCCGCAAACCACGGCTGGGTAAGTTCAATTGAAATGATTATACGGTTATCCGTAATCGAATTACAATTCGTCTTTGACATCATATTTGTAATATTGTGACCGAACAGTGCAATGCGGAAATTCTAATTTATTCATTTGTGACACATACGGATGGTTTATTATTATTATTTTAAAATAAACAGGTCAATCCGTTTCTTTATCTAAAACAATTTTAAATTGATTTATTACCGAATATTCCGTTCAATTAATTTTTTCATATAACATTTCAAAATTTTAACAGTTACATTCTTTAACGGCAAATGTAAAAAATATTAATTATAAGATACAGAAATTTTAAATACACTGATAGACAAAACGCTATTGCACTTTTCCAAAACGGTAATTTTTAATGCAATTTGGCTACCACGAAAACCCCCCATTTGTACTTGGCTGGGGATAAGATCTTGTCTACTGATACAGTAGAACATTTTAAATAGATACCCAGAAAATGTTTCAAAAAAATCCCTAAACGTTGCATATATATGTATATGTATACATATCTACAAACGGGGTAATCGCACGGATGTTTCTTCGCGATAATGCGATTCTCACGGTGTCGATAAGAGACTCCGTAAAATGCACGTGGCAGGGGAGTTTAAAGACCCACAGAAAGCAAGTGGAAAACCCCGTCTGGCACTGAATGTACGCAGGGAAACGTGCGTACTTACATGAGTCATGCGAGTAGTTCACAGAACGGAGTCACGCACGGGTGCGTGGTGTTTTGGCTACGCGCATTGGTTCCAGCTCAGAACGAGCGAGTCAAGCCGCCTTCATGAATAACGCCACTGTTTTTTACAGACCAAAGTTAACGTTCTGAAATTTGTTTCGCTTGATTCGGAAAGGTTCAGGTTTCATAATGCCGGCAATGGAACACCGATAGCGTTATTGGTTCCGTTTCTAGGGATATGGAGCTAAACTTTTTGAATACACCGCGCTAACGATCGAACACACGCTGTCCGGACCGTAAAAAAATTGAATCGCACTAAACTGCATTTACTTTATGGATTTAAACCCATTCAAAATCTGTGGGAGGACATTAAACAAAGATTAGTTGATAGAAAAAAGAGAGCGTGGCGAATTGTGTGCAGCGGCAGAAGCTATATTGAATTCTCTTTCATTAATATTAATTAAAACGTTGCCAGGTAGTTATAAACTGCAAAGGACACGCAAAAACATATTTAAAAAACTTTTTTTTTTTTGTTATAAAATGTTTTAACCTGAAGATAAAACAATTTTTTCTTTTTTGATACACCATAATAAAGCTTAAATAATTCTCTAACATATGCTCTAGCACACTTTTTAATAATATGCACATGCGACGAAGTTACGGGGGAAAAAATTTCTATGGGTATAATTGTTTCTACACAATTGGCCGCAACTGTATATTGATTTCCTCGCATTCGAAACTCGAGTTTCGAAGACAGCACCTGAATCTTCATTTATACGTGCTTCTAATGATAAAACGTGTTTTTAATCCAATCCCCTAATTACGCATTACACGAGGGCTTTCCATAAACTCCATTCAGCCCTAAGTACACGGTACGTGCATCGGGTACCTGCGTGCGCGACAGGATCTTGCGCAGCACGTGTGTAATGTACTTCCTGCGTGCATCGAACCTGAACGCAGAAGGGTCCACGCTCCGTGATTCAGTACACCTTTTGTACGTATTTTCCTGGAAACAACTGTTTCCAAGTATCGAGTAAGATGAAAGTGTTCTTTTGTTTACTCAAACAAACCGCCATAACTTGCCCGCGAAGAATTAATGTCACTAATTTCCGTAGAAGTTCTATAAACTTTAAAATTCCTTATTTTCATCGATCGAATAAATTGAGAAATTGTTTATCATTTCCGGTATGAATGTAACGACAGATTTCACGTTAATTTTTATTATGTTTAGGTACACGCATGAGAACTACCATAAGTAATCGCGAAGCGTTACCTTTTTCGGCCCTTGAATTGTTTACTTTCGTAAATTGAATAAATCGATAAATTATTCGTAACATTAGCAACTATGTGGAGTTAGATTAAACTCAAAATTTTAATGATAGTAATTGATGATGAGAAATGGCAAAATGGGAAGAGCGATATCAGTTATAAATAACAGCAATGTTAACGTTTCTCTTCGTTTTATTCTCCAATTACAGATTTGTCACCTCTTTGATCCATCGCCGATAATACGATACTTTTCCATAAACTCCCGGCACTATTCCGCAATTTTGACCAAATGACACGACGCCGTAAATTGTGTTCCGACTTGCCAAAGGACCTCCCGAATCTCCATAACAAGAATCCTTTCCACGGGTTCCGTAACAAACATGGTAATCCTCTTTAACGAGCGTTGCGTATTCGGGTGTTGCCTTGGAACAGGCTTTGAATGGTATATAGCGCACGCTAACACCCATCAGGGTATCGCTAACTCTTTCCTAAAAAAGAATATCATTAAAGACGGATCCCCGTTAAACCTTTCCGGTCAGCCGGTTCAATTTTTCGGGGTACCTATGTTGTTAAAACAACGCGTTTCGTACAAAACATTTTTTCGGATAAGAAAAAAATTATTTTAAATGACGATTGTTATTCAAACATCCTGGATAACCAATGCGACAAAAAAATAAGTTTGAGTTTTTCTTGAACAATCCATGCTTGCAACAACCTTTGCGGTACCCGTCGGTAATACTTATCGTTCAAATCGATTATTTATAAATAAATGTGAATGCCGAATTTTAAACAATACTCACGTTACTCTGCAGTATGGTGTAACCCCAACCGCAGACGTATAACTTCAGTGGTGGGTTACTGTTCTGGTTCGGCAAGCGAACCGCTCCAATTGTTTTTGAAAAACGAAATCGGGGCCATACCTCGAAAACTGCCATGTCGTGATACAACATACTGGAAAACCAATAAGGATACGTTGTTTGGTTGTAAGCGTGGATTCTCGTCACTCTATGCACCGATCCACCTTCGTGCAATCCATTTGTTCCAGCGCGCACGTAATAATTTGAAGTCGTTAACGAGATTCTAGAACCGATGACGTAATAACGATTTGATATTAATTTTGTGTACATTTAAATACAGGCGTAACAACTACGAGGAGCAATTGTGAATCGTTCAATTCGTTTCGTTCGATAGCAACTTCTTAAACAATAAGACCCTTTACTTTTGCTAACCGAAAGAAACAAAAAATTATTTAGCTTTTGTTTACGTAGGTATGTATGTCGCGCATTTCCTGAAACGACATAACTTGGAAGATGATCATTTTGAGATTGTACATTTTGAATCACAAAAATATTGAAATATTATATTCTTAAACGTCATATTGGTACAAGGCAGGCTTGTCTAACCCCTGCACGCCGTGCAGGGGGACGCATGCACGACTCGTCAGCCCAAATCAGGGCTTACCCCCACCATGGCTCCCGGTGCGTTTGTAAGAGTGAGACAGGTATAGCGTTGTTCTTCTGTTCGTTCGCAGGGGTGGGGGTACCGAAACCGAGTGAGGAGAGTGCGTCTCCCCTCGGTTAGACAGGCCTGATATGAGATATCCAGGGAAATAAATGTCAGCTGCTATAGAAATCAACCTTTCTTTGCAAACTCCAGAGAAATTGCGGCGTACTAATTCTGTTGTTACAGTAAATAAGCAATGTATGTATATAAAAATAAAAATACTTGCAAACAATGGAGAGCAGTGATGCCCCACTTTCGAGAGAGTATACTTGCTCCGCACACGAATCCTTGTGAATTGTGCAACGACAACTGTAATTATTGTTATATTTCAGGTTTTTATTCTTTTTAATTCACGCGGGGATCAACATGAACGTGAATGTTTAATAACCATAAATGGCCGATATCTTATGTCGACGGGTTGTCCTCCGATAATTTTTGTTTCCACCTCGTTTATTAGATTTCCCGTACTCGTTAAAATCGTGAAACTTGAATACAAAGCTAAATAGAATTTTAACAAGTTTAATCCAAGGTATTATAGCGAGATGCGAATTTAATTAGATAACGTTGATAAAATATATTTACCAGTTAAACGCGTTACGCTGACCGTTGGGCGCATTTTTCACAACTGCATACAACCGTGACACGAAAAGTAGTACACAGCTGCACACTACCACATCGAGGAAATCTCTGTACGCGAGGTACAATATTCCGTATCTTGAGAAGTTATAGAAGTCGTAGCGGGATATGTTCTGCGAATGCATATCTGAAATTATTGTAACCAGCGTCTCGAAGTACATAAAAAATATGAACGAGATAAAGTGCGACAGATACAAATAAATCACGGATACAGTGGCATTTATCGCACCTTTAAAAACAGTAAACAGTAAAACAGTTTCTTTTTCTAACTTTTAATAAAAATTGGTTTTGATTTTCATTTTTGTCGAACGTTTCATTCTATCCCCCCACGAATTTTACACCTCTTTCCGCAGTATCGTTAACTGCACGCAACGCGTCAATTAACTTCTTTTCCAGATTGGTAAAAGGTATTGGTCTTCCATTCAGTTGGATCCATTTCCATAAATGTCGTAGTTAACTCCAGCCTTTTAAATAAGTTTGGAGATTGTTGATTTAATACATACATATGTCGGGTACTCTCTTGGCAAACAGTCTTCAACGTTGTGTAATTATAAAAGAAATTTCTTTTATACTTTTCTCTTCTTCAACGTGACCCTCGCTCACTCACTGCCTGGGCAGTTGCATTGGAAGTGAATTGGTCTTTCCTTCTAACCCTCCGCGCACTTCCTGCCAGTTCCTACAGTCCCTACTCTCCGTCACACCGTGTACTTCCATGTGTTTCGTGAGTCGGGAATTTCCCGTAATCAGTCCAATTGTCATCATTGGTGAGTCTCTGCCCATATTCAGCAATTGAGCAGTTATATTCTCCTTTGAATTGCCGATCAGGCAATGAGTGCGTTGCATTCGGCTACACTTGCCAGATCATTTCATGCTCTTTGTCGGAGTAGATCTAGATTCGATCTCCCTGAATAATTTTTCTGTAGTTTCTTGCAGTTTTATTTAAGCAATAAAAAAAATGTTAATGTGCGAAATTTATTTTTTATATAAATACTTGAAAATAATGTGTTTTAATATTATGCATTAAAAATTGATACCTCAAACTTTATACGTAGTATTATTTAAATTACGTTCCTACTCTTATCTACAGTAGTTGGTAACGCGGTAACGTTAAGGGATAACGATCTGGAATATGTGCAAATAAATATTTGTGTTCGAATAACATTTTTATTACATGAGATAAATTATTATAACAAATGCAGAATTACAGGTTGCTTGAACGCTAAAGATTACTAATTATATATTATGTATTCTGTAAATTCTTATTGTAGTTACTTTTCATCGTATTTGTAAACATTTTTAAGCTCTCGCTATAGTTTGATATTCGAAGAAACTCTTCGTCGCCCTGTTGTACTTCACCGTTCCCATAAATTATCACTGCTAAAGGCGAATATTCTTCCGAAATGGAATTGCTGTCATCTTGATAATCCACGAATAACGATCTTCCCTTTCGTCTACCTTTCCAGTCGTCGTACATTTCCACCGAACTTGCCTCACTTTTGCTACCATTTCCCAGGCAATATAACGTAGAAACGAAACCAATCGTTTCCATGAACATTGCAACCAACAACAAATTATTTGCAAGGCAGCCTATCATACTCTGATGATTCGCACTTCGGAATCTACTGACGTGATTCATCGATTGTATTAAATTTTTCATCGAGTCATCTAATTCTTTTATCACGCCTGGAAAAAATATCAATTAACTTTTTGGTATCTGAAATTATTTCAGATGTCCTTGAAGGCCAGTCTTTTTCTTCTAACATTAAAAATTAATGCTCAATACCATAGTATGATAAATAATGTGACATGAACCTTTTTTTCATTAAATATGTATCTTACGTATCGATTTGTGTGTACTTCAGTCACCACAAAATCGAAATCTTCTGATTTAAAAATGTTTATAGTTCTAATTATTTCATACTAACCATCTTTCGATCGTGGTGCAGCAGAATTTTCAAATTCATCGTTATCTTCGCTATAGTTATTGGAAGATTCGTCGGAGTGCGAAGGTATACTTTCATCGGATTCCCTAATTCCAGGGGACGTTACGCTTTGAACATTCGAATCTGTGCCTTTATCATTCCCGCCGGTATGAAGCTCTAATAATTTCACCATCCATTCCGTCATAGCAGATAAAACTTTGATATGACTCTGCCATGTTTCGTTCAGAGCAACTTTGATACCGCTGACGAGGAATCTTTCGAAATCGAGAGTAGACCGATGTATTTTATTAATTGCTTTTACCGTTCTTAAAAGTATGCCTTTTCTGTACACCTCCAGTGATTGAGAAACTTTTCGATATCTAGTGAAAATTTGGAGTACGTGTTGGTTTAATTCATTACTTTGTTCATCGTCTTAGCAAAAGTAATAGTTATACAAATTTGGATAAAAATCAATTATAACTACTCGAACAAATAAAAAAATTAAGCAAAATGAATGTTAACTTTACGATTAATTAAGAACTTCGGTCAGAATCAGTTTTGAGTTTTCGAACAAATAATAAACTTGGGTAAAGTAATTTTTTGCTCTTCGTGTATCTAAAAGACTCTTTGACAATCATTTCTAACTTTGAGTAATTCAAAATTCGCTCCAACTCAATTTTAACCGTTCGAACACTTCAAGAACTCAATAAAAATCGAGACTGACTCTTCGCTGACGCGACTATTCGAAAATCGATAAGCCTGAACCTTACTCGAACAAAATAATCGTCACCTTGCGAGTGATTTTTTGCTAATAGCTGATGTTTCCGAAAGTTTCTTCAATTTCCTGTGTCCATCTTCGTAAATCGCAAAATACTGACACAACTCGTTAACAAATTCATTTCCCCACGCGCTCCTCGAGAGGATATCGCCGAGTTCGTTAGCGGAACGATACAGCGGGGTTTGTTTCGATATTTTTCGATTCAATATCTTTTCGTAAATGTACCTTACTTTCGGTTGAATTCTATTAGGCATTGCGCGTCTCGCGTCGCAAGAAACGTACACTCTTTCATTCTCGAGTGATCGAATCTTACAGTCGCTTAGATCCTGAATTGCCCTCAACCATAACTTAATTTCATGGCTGTTAATTCTGTTATCTGATCGCTGCTTCGAGGAATCGATGCACTTGTCGAGACGTTGCAATTCTTCGATGCAATTATTGTACAATACCTCGTCATTAGTTATCGAGGCGCAGAGGAAAACACGTAATTTCGCAGCTGCCCGATCCTTCGATGAAACGTCGAAGGAAGCATCTTTCAAGCTGGATTGACAATTTTTCAAAACTGTCTTCGGCGAACCGTTCGCCATTTTTAGAAATACACGATCAAAGTGAAATGATCTTTCGGTTTTCCTTTTGTTTAATAGTTTCATGAGACACTGAGATAATTTCTCACTGTAATCGGTCGCTTCGTTAATCGTTCCCAGAAATTGGAAGCCATATTTGCGTTTTGGTGACAGCTAAAAATATAATTACTATGAAAAATAACTTACGTTACGCGGTGTTACTTAGAACGAATAGAAATAAAACAAAAATACATGGTGGAAAATGCATAATACATCAATATCTCTGAATTATTATAAATTGAGTTACGAATGACGAGTAATGAATTTACATTTCGTAACTATAAATATCGTTATAATTTCACAACATCGATAAACGAACCTTGCTCTGGTGCGGCGTTACGTTCCGTTTATTAAAATACGCGTCGATTGACGTCGAAATTTCCTCCGTCACGCCACCAAGATCGCATAACACCCGCGATCCTTGAAGTAAAATTTCCGAAAACCAATCGTCGGATATCGTAACGTTCTTCGAGGACTTGCGATATTTTCGCACGGACGACACCAATCCGCAGGCTTTCGCAAATTCCATGAGTTTGTTTCGCACCGATTCGCTTATTTCACGAATCGTTCTTTGCAAATTATCATCCCCCGACGACGTCGATCTCAATATAACCGGTGCTCTCGTAGGCTCGGCCAATCTCGATAAAAAATTGTTCATTGATTTTTCTAAGCTCCGCACTTGATTCGGATTTACCAAAATAAATGCCTCCGCGACATCTTGCTTTCGCGGATCCGCCGGTGATGAGATGGCAGTTTTTTCTTCAGCGTTTCGAGAAACCGAATGTCGCGTGGTTGCTCCTATTAATATACACAATATATAATCCTGGTAATGCAAACAATATCAATTATCGGTAAAAACTCTGCCCTCGCGTTGACTTACCAAGAAGCAGTAACGTTAAGAACGATTTGTAAAACATGCTGGAAGTAACGTGATTTTTTGCTCGTCCGTTTCTGATCTTTGTAGATCTTCTGTTCTATATATAATCTCTCTCGAACATTAATGTGAAATCATATTCGATAAGGCGCTTTGAAATATTACATTCTGGTGACATTCACGCGTGTTTCTTTAAAGATTATATTTTAATGAGCGTGCACTTATTCCGACTATACCCATAATTCTCTGTTTTTTATGAGAATATAAAATGAAAATAATGAGTTTAAACACTTTGTTAACTTCAGTTAATATACTTTAAATATAATACTGGGACTTATTGAAAGACTCTACTATAATATAATAATAAGTGAGCGGGTTCCAATTTTTCTATTGTTGAAAATTATAAAGAAAAAAACAGTTTACTAATGCAAAACGTACAAAATAACTGTTTCCATTTAATTCCCACGTTTTCCGAACATTATCCCTTTTGGGTAGCACCGATAAATCTCATCGATTAAAATGGCAATCTACGGAAACTTTAAAAATAACAGTAAATAAAACTTGAAAATAACATAACACAGTGCAGTGCTAAAGCATAATTGAACAGGTGAACGGAAAAAGAATAACGTTTCAGTTTTCCTAACGTTCGGAATAATAAAAACTATATGTACCAACGAGAAATATACAAAATAGCTATCTAGATTTAATTTCTCATAGTTTTCGAACGTTATTCCTTTTCCACTCACCCGTTCAATTAGAAATGGTGAAAGTTTGCGTAGAATATATAACGAAACAAAATGGCGAACAAACGCCTGCGCTCAGGCAATCCAACGATTGACGCGTCAGTGTGGGTAGCTGATCGCAAGAATCAATCCAAACCACCATCTACTCCCGAGTAACATTATTTTCGTCGCTAATAATCCTCGATTTCTCCTAAGGCATGGTACGTAGTGAAAATTACAAAAGCACGATTCATCGTTAAGTAGTTTTGACGCAGCTGTTCCTCCGTTAGAGGTATAAACAGGAGTATACCTGTGTACAACAAATACGTGATTTATTTCCTTCTACGTCATTCCTGATAAGTTCATACGCGAGACGCACTACGATCGTTGCAAATCAATAACCGCAGCATCTGTTTTAACAAACGTACAACGAGATCACCTGTTTAAACCTAATGATGTCATTGCGATGACAAAATCCTCTCCGCGTACGTTGAGTCATTGATATTATTTCGCGCGCAGAGGAATCCTGACGATTCGCTTAAAAATTCATTGAAAATAATTTGGTTGGACAATCGGGTACTATAGAAATATACAACAAATTGCGCATGGAGAAAATTAAAAATACATCCGTGTTACTCGTAGATTTGAATTAATTTTGTACCAACGAAGTTTCGTTAAAATCCAAATAAATACAGTAGTGGAAAAGACAAGAATTTATTTCCCGCGAGACAAAGCTTATTTACCGTATTAGTCCGAATATAGTGCAATGCTTATTCTTCCAATTTTAATGTTACATTTGCACTATATCCGAGTACTCGTAACTTTAAAGACATAAGTCTGTATCATGCGCGTCTTCGCGCGTGTTTCGGCTCGTCTATTTTTAATCGCTACATTGCAGGTCGCATTATAATAATTAATAACAAGTTATATTCATTTTAATTCGCGCAGAAATTATACAAAAATTACCCTACCAGAAACTTCGAAATGATACAAACCAACCTTACTCCCTCCTACAAGGAATTCGCCAAATTTGTCAAATAATTCATAAACAAACGATAAATACAGGAAAATTGATTTTCCACGAAACCGCACGGTAAAAGAGTCGAGTGAAAACTTTTCTCGTGCCGTAAGCATCCGCCATCTACCGAGCGAACGTTTAACACGTCGAAGTGGGCGACTGTACTACAATGTCTAACCATTGACGGCAGTATTCGCTAGTGAGAGCTGACCTACCGGCGTTAATGTCAACCGGCATAACGCGGTGTTGCATTCCACGTTATTTCCCATCGTTTTACACCCGATATTGACAACGCAAACCAAACATTCCACTATATACATATATCGAGCAACGATACACGGTATCTAAATACATCGGATATTTATTCCGCGCGTGCTCGCATTCCCTACGAGGTTTGCGGTAGCAGCGAGGCGAGTTTCGTTACCTCCCGGAGGATGTTGTATAGATCTCGTGCGTGAAATTAAATCAGACGAGACGCCAAGATGAACGAAGACGCTATGTGGAAGGATTTCTACCACAAGATCGTGGACGAGAAGGAAGCGAAGGAGAAAGAGCAGCAGGAGAAAACGGAGCACGATTTAAGGTACACAGAACGCAGTACCCGCGGTACGAGCATCGATATTTTGGAGCCAAACGCGATATCAACGACATTCGTTTATTTGTATTCGGGCATTGGTTACATTAACACGTTTAATTAACTGCATCGGTTGTGTTACCCGTAACACGGTGAATTATATATTATCGATTACTTTAACTCCAATTAAATTGTACTTCATTCTGCGAATACATTCGAATCAACGCTATCGCTGCTATTGTTATTACTAATACTACTACTACTATCACTTTGCTATTACTAAAGAAATGCGTTGTACCTTGATCATCGCACGATGAACTAATACATTTCGCTGTATACACGCATGTACGCATAGCCTATTAATAAATCGAGACTAACGTGGGTCCCGGAACATCTGTGGAGGAATTACTTGTCCAGCCCACGTGTTCTGAACGCATTTGAATAATTCGATAATACTTCGATGGTGCTGACTAAAATTGGAAATTACGAGGGGTAGAGCAATTAAAGTTCAAATATATATTAAATTTATATTAAACATTGCGTTTGTACCATGGATTATCGTTTTCGATAAACTTGAGAGAATGACAGTTTCATTAAGATAGGAATAATGGAGTCATAATACTGATCTTAAATGTAATTAACTTAACTTAATAATCGTAGCATTTCTCGTATTTGTATGCAGATGAATATACTCCTCGTATGACGTAGATTTCAGTACGCATACCTGTAGATCTATGTATAACATAAACCAATGATGACTTATCCGCGTGACTCGGATTCTCTTGTCCATTCTTCTACATCTGTGTATAATGTAAATCAATTGTCGCAAATTTGGAATTTTTACACGATTTCCGGAGAACCATCGAATCAAGACTAATGTTTACTATCATAGAATATATTAAGACAGATCGACCGGTGATCTACATAGCACGTTGACACGTATCACGTATCCTCCTGCTCCACGATCATTCAGTATCTTATCAAATTTATGTTATTAATAAATAACCTTGAAGAACTTCTCAAGAAAAATATAATACTAACCATCCTGATACGCGTATGTAAACGTATAAACGCGCGCAAGTAACGCATCTACGTGCTCCACGATCTACGTGAGCACGTCAGAATTCGTTGAGTACCGTAACTCAAGGATACCCGGATATTCTATGATTCATACTACGGTATTACTCAATGAGTTCGGTCTAATAGATTATTAGCGGCTCGTTGTCACGTGAGAGATAAGAACTCGTTCATCCGGAAAATAATTTGGGGAGGTGAGATGAGAATGCGTAATGAAGAGAACTGTTGTCAGTGCACGCGCGCGCGCGCGCGCTGCATAAGACCGTAGGTGGGTGTGTGCCGCGACAAATAAGATTGTTACATTCCGCGTGACCTCCTTAAAGAGAGACAAAGAAGAGGCAACGTGCGCGCGATGCTAATTAATTTTCTTACAAAATCGTATGTGTCTCGCTATCGCCGAGGAACGATTGTATAAGCGATACCGCTGTAATTTGCAGTTGTAAACAAAAAGTTATTCCTGAACCGTTGGAATATAGCGAAGCGTTTGCACGCGATCCTCCGAGATCATTCGTCGTTGTAATTTTGGTGACAAAGTGCGGTAGGTAAATCGAGTGTTTACGTATGTCGTTTGTTGGAATAAGTGCAGATAAAATAGAACAGAAATTTGTCTCTTTTCTTTACAACTATTCCCGGAAGAGGGTGCGTTCGGGTAGAGCAATTTCAACAGACGAAAACTCGAAGGTGTCACGATTTTCTAGTAATTAAGTAAGCAGTATTTGGCAGTGAAATATCTTGGCCAATGCCAGATAAACGAAATATCTAAATAATGCGTCTCGACGATTATGATATCAAATAAAACCGTATTAGAATTGAAAGTTTGGAATACAAAATTGTAGCTTAAGATATTTTGAAAATAATTGCATCCTCGAAAACTGCAATTTTCATACGGAGAAGAAATATTTTCAATGTTACTATCAAATATACTTTCTGAACATTACGACTAATTTCGTAACATATAATCTCAATTCTTATTCAACTTGGATTTAAGATGCTTCGAAAATAAGTCAGTCGATTACTCGAAAACAATGACACACTTTTTCGACTCCGTTCCCCATGAGTCTCGACGTCTCGACGATACTTTTCCCGTCGGTCGACGCAGCGGTAGTATCTCTCCGAAGTTACTGTGTACGTCACGCGAAATGTTCACCAGAAATTCCTTGTTTCCTGGTGGGGCTTGACGAAGAGGAAAAGAGCGGCGATGCTTAGGTCATCAATTTTTAGGTGAACGTCCCGCTAGACGCGCGGTACGTGACCGAATCATCATTGGCATCGAAATCATTTTGTGTTTGTTGATTTTAGGAACCAATGCTTCGTACAAAATAGTTCGTACCACGCGAAGCGCGTCGAATTGAAACAGTTAATTATCTATACACCAGCGTGTACGAGTCTGCGATTAAAAGCGATTAATTGTTTAATCGATTATTGAATACGTTTTTATTAGATGCCAAAAGTAACTTTTTATTTGTTCTTAGAATTCACAAACGTGATGATATTGATTTATATAAATAGATAAGAATACGGTATAAAGGTGTAATTATACTTATGTATTCTAGTTCGAGGGGGGGGGGGGTATATTTTTTATTGTATTATAATATTTTTATTGTATTGCAATATCCCAATTACGAATATCCGAGTTATACCTAGATACTTCTGGTTTAATATTGGGAGCAAAGAGAAGTAGATTAAGTTCACTCCATTTGATTTTGAAATCGTACAGACCACCGAAGGTCGTCTACAGCTTACATCACGGCAGGCCTTGTGCTTCTTGCTCGGAAGAGAAATCTAGTTTCGCGAACCGTGAATACATTGCAAATACATATTTAATACGTAATTTTCAATGCCGTGTGAAAAGTTTACATTTCTACGTAACGGGAAAATACATACAGGGCGTCCGATTTTTGTATCTGCAATCGATTACCTCGGAAACTATTAACGACACGGAAAAACGTTTGGAATTAAATTTGAGGGATATCAAGGTTGACGTACTTTGGTTACTTTGATAGGTAGCGAGATGGATACTATAAAAAATATGACGGTCGTTATCATTTCCACAAATGGAGTTACACGTTTTGAAACGCAATACCATTGTAGTTAAACTTGAGACGAATTCAACGATGATTATTCAAAGTCATGGACATGAAAGGTCAAGCCTGGAATTCATTGAGTCTTGCCTAAAGCATTTTTATGGCTTACTTGATACGAGAACGGCGTAACTCAAAAATACATTCTTTTTGAGGTGTTTGCAAAAATGAGACGTATCTTTGTGGTTCTTTTTACGTGTACATAGATGTAACGCGAGCTTGTAAAATTTGCCGCCAGAGAGCAGTTGTCACGAGTCAAATTAGAGTTTATTGTACTATACAATGGTATTAATTTGAATAAGTTGTTTGTCGGATGGAAGTAAAGGCAATTTTCGAAGGAATTATTAACTTCATTTGTTATCGGTGCAAGTGGAAAATAAGTTCAACATTGTCGGAACGCAGAAGTTTTAACGATTTTCGGACGACAAAGATATAAATCGCGTAAAGTTATATAAATAAGTAACACAAATACAACTATACATATGTATAATAGAAAATGATATTGATATATCGTTAAGAGTATTCCTAAGTTTGCTTTCGAAGGAGCCACGAAATCTGACGATAAATATATCGTTATGAGCCATAATGGGTCCTTTTTCTTTATTTATCAGCGCCAACCGAGTAATAAAATGCAAAACGAAAGTAAATGGCTGGACATGTTTGAAGCGCCAATCTGCCATAGTTTACCCGACTGGAATGCGACACGGTGAATCATGTCACTCCCGAGTTAAGAATAAAAGAGGTCGGTCAGAGGAAGACGTCCTGTATTGGGTAAAAAAAGAAATTGCAAATGACGCAAGGCAGTCAGGTTTTTCTTTTTCCTGAATTCAAGAAACGGGGGACTTATTCTTCAGCGCGCTTCTGATTCAAATGTAACGCGGAAAATTTCTTAATTACACGAATGTACGTAGCGAGTTGACGTACGAGCATTGCAATCTTTGCGTGTAACACAGAAAGACAGATCGCGAGATAAGAATGAAACAAGAAATTATGCGCGACAAAGAAAAGATTTTTCAATTCCTGGGACAAACTGGAAAATTCCTTTAATTTTCGGAAAAATTAAATTTCAATTAGTTCAGTATATTATATACATAGATTACTAAAATTATATTATATTATATTTAAAAAATTATTAACACTATTAATACTAATTAAGAATTATAAAAATGATTTGTATTATATATATATATTCTTTATTCTAAAATATTTTCAACCGCTTCAGAATCAAATATGATGAGCACAAAAACTTTTTATCCACATTCCACTGTTGAAGAGAAAGACTGTATATTTGTATATTATACATCTACATTACCTAATTTCAAATAAAATACTCTCGGAACAAAATCAGTATTTAGGAATTCAATTGGAATTCCACCCATTTTTCCAAGTCGCGTGAATCGCTATCGCGTCAATGTTGACGATCCTCCGTTGAAATGATTTTTAATCATTTGCACGTAGCGTGAGTCAGGAACGTTCGACTCATCGTTACGATTTCCTGGATATCGTTAATTATACCAATCGTGTGTGCAAATTGGTGCAACGAATTGATAACGGGGAATTATAAACATAAATTACGTTCCTCGCGTTACTTGCGCGCGAGGAAGAAAGATTACACATTGTAAAATAATTTACGCTTATCTCTAAACAATGAGATTCGCGGGAAGATTTTATAATCTTCCTCATTGTACACGGTGCAACAAGGGCATTCGATAAATGTTAGTTTCATTTCTCGTTAGACAAGGCGGGCATTAATTATACGTAGTTCAATTTACGTGGCTGTGAGTAATTCAAACATTCTACTTATTACATTAATTTTACTTATTTCAAGTGACAATCGACATAAATTGAAGTGTCGTATAATTAAGCGTTTGTCCTCGTCAGGTGCAATTTTCACGATATTTCTATTTTTAAAAAACGGTCTAATGTAGCTAGAACGAATATACAGGGTGGTTCACTAAATTTCAAAATTTTTCTTTATCTTTACCAAAACATGAGGAACAATTACATACGCACCACTGTGGACATACATATAAAATAACCTAGTATCGTTTGTATTTTAAAAACGAAAAACTTAAAGAAATATTTGCTATGCCAGAGTTAAGCAAACAATTTTGGGTATAAAAAGAAATTTCTAAAAGAAAGGCGTAAGATGTGCATCGTGCAAAAATTTGCACCTTCAACCGCAGATATTCCATAACATCTGACCTTCATTCTTTTTTCTCACGTACGTAATGGTCTAAACTATCATTGATGTTAATATCTTACCCACATCCTGCGTCTCTCCTACTTATCCTCCTTGTACCTACATAGTATATCTCTTCCGAGTCCTCGATTAGTTTGCGAGCAGACATGATTCGACCGGCACGTTTTCGGCGTTGCCATATTAGACTCCGCGCTAGCTCGATTCACCTGAATTTTTTTCAGCAAGTTCAGTTTACAAAAAAGTCTAAACGGGCTTCGATATAAAGGTATCTCAGAAAATAATTTCGGGCATAAATACGCGCAAGCAGAATCGTTTGGTAGTTCAAAATGAATCAAATATTTGTTCGAGGCGTTGAATCGTTATATAATAAAAATGATATTCCATAGAAATATAAATCAAAAGTGTCGGTGTTTCGTGTGTACCTGTGTATTTGCGTATGATGAAAGTGTATGAGCGACGTGTATGAATTTTAAGTACCCGGATCAGTTAAATCGTGAATCATGTTTCTATCTAAAGAGTACAATTTAATTGAGAGTCGTTTTAAATATAAATATGATACATATACCCATATAAATATTTAACATACCTTTGGATCAGAAGTATAATTTAAATGAAGTTAGAACGTTACTTCGACACCGATGCAACAGGGATTTCTTTTCGTACGTATTCTGTGAAAGTGCGTGTTATATTTCTGCCGAAGGGATAAGAAACAAAAAATGGCGCACTTCGAAAAATTGGACGAGAAGCATCCCTACTATGCGATCGCAGCCGCACGAATGTGGCAAAAGCCAGAAACGAAACGGGTGACAGTCGCGAGCATCTATTGGAAATTCGTGGCGTTCAACTTCGTTCATAAAAGGTGAAGCGTGCTTGTCGTTGTGTGTAAGTGGCATATTCGGCACCCGTGTAGTTTGTGCGATAGAATTTAGTGCAATTCCGATTCACTGCTTTATTTATTTGTTCGGCAGTATTGGAGATCAAAATCATTCGATCTTTATCCATGTATGTAAAATTAGAAATCGTCGGGTTCTCGATATTCGTGTTACGCTAATTATTTCCGCCGTATAGATCTGCCTCTTGATTTCGTTTTAAAACGGAACCAATCAATTCTGGGACATTGTTTTAAAAAATTTGTTCTTTACACGAATAAAAGTTATGACATTTTTTTCATTGAAGACTGCGTCAAAACAAATAGTGGACTATATAATAATAATAAATAGACTACAAAAGTACTCTCGACTCGCAATGCGGTCGTATTGGATAAATAATTCAATAAATAGTTGCTTACGAACACAGACTTTTTTACTTTAGTGTATCTCACTTAAAATGAGCGGGAAGAGCGTAGAACGAGTTCAAGATAAATTAAAAATTTATACAAAAGGATATAATTAGTGCACCTTTGGACGTTCAGCACATACAGGGTGTTCATTTTAAAACTTTCCAGTCGAATATCTCGAAAAGTATGAAAGATATTAAATTCAAGTGACCTTGAAAACGACACTATAATAAAAAACGGATACAGCACCTCTCTTTCTCCCTCGAAATCTTTGGACACGTGTTTTACACTTTTTTAATATCGTTCATACTTTTCGAGATATTCGACTGGAAAGTTTTAAAATGAACACCCTGTATAACTAATTAACGAATAAAGAGAACTCAACATAAAGTATTCGGAGTTTATGATATTCGTGTCTCCGATTTATTGAGGAGCTCTGTCGTTTGTATCGATGAGAACAAACGTCAGAGATGCACGGCATCGTTGCGTACAAGGGACAGCCATTGCATAACCAACGTTTTCAATTAACTTGCTTCTCGGTAAGTGCGTACAATTAACGAAATCGATCGCAGTCGTAGAAATATAACTGGAGCAGCTTCACAATAGCGTTAAATTAATGTGGCATTGGAGTTCTGCTTAAGGAAAACGCTTCACGCATTCCAGGAATGATACCGTTCTTGCTTTCATCGTTTCGCTTCCTGCGGCAATACCCGTTTTTGGGATTTCCTCAGTATTTTGGCGGATCGAGGAAAGTGAACAACGATTTTCCGTCTAAAGAATTAATCGGAGCACTTTTCCATGAATTCGTGTCGAATCTGCATATATCTAAATCCGCGATACGTTTATTTTAACGGGAAACGCAGGAATATTCAGAGACTGTTAAAGATACAAAAGACATTGTTATTACGACAACTGTTGGCTTAAAAAACCATTTACGCCGCGCAATGTCTCCCTTCATAACCGACAATTATCGGTAGAACAATTTCTGTTAAACAAAACACACTGCATTATCGTTTTAATATATTCCATCCGGTTGTTGTTGCATTAATTTATCGTATTTTGTTCGTATCTATTTTGTGGCTCACTCTTTTATGTAACTGGTCAGTCGTTGCTAAACATGTATCTGTTCCTCATCTACTTATTTACCCCCTTGGCTTATCATCTCGTTATCGGTTGATTCGCTCTACATCGTTTGTTCATTTATTTGTCATCCATTTCAAATTGGTACAGATGGAAGAGTTTCTATTTCTCTCCTAGGCACGCTTGCACCGTCTAAATCAAGGTTTGGATCACAATGTTTGATGCTAGATTTTTCCGAATCCACAGGGAGAACTTTCAAATTGATCTCTAAATAACGCTACGCTTCGTTTGTGGATCTCAGCGAGGGTCTATCGAACGGTGAACTTTTCTAAAAATTGTTGCTTTGATTATTACTTTCAGAATACAGGAGACCGATGGCGGATTTTTCGAAAACCTCGGCACACTGTTGGCTGAGAAAGTGCGGGCCCAAGAGGAGGCCGAAGGGCCGCTTCCCAAGAAAAAGGATGACACGGAACAAGACAAGGAGGAGGAAGAAGACGAGTCCAGCGAGGAAGGTAGCATCGCCGAACCCACGGATGCTCTTTTGGAAACTGACAGCGACAGGGATGAGAATGAACATGCGCAAATCATCCTGACCGAATCCATGGGTTGGAACGTGAGTAAAAACAATTATATATTATTATAGTCTCGCGTACTTGTACTTGGCCCGAGACAAGACCTTGCCCCTCGATCTGTATCCCTCCGTTGATGGAAAAGTGGCAGAATTAAGAAATCGGAGTTTTTGAGATGATAACTGGAAATTGACGCTAAACACTGATATTATGTTACATTAGTGTTGTGATAAATTATAATTAAAAGTATAATACGAATTGGAAGTGAAGCTATGGATATTCGTTATCCTAATGAAAGCATCGTTCCAATACAGAATTTCCTATCAACGGCACTATACGTTAATTAATACATAGAAAACTATATGTGCGTGCCTCTCAAGAATTAATCAATTCGTTTATAATAACACGCGTATTATAACATTTTGTATTTACCGAATTTCTTCAACGACCGCAGAGACTTCGTTGCATAATAAAATTGGACATTCAACGGGCAGCGGAATTTCTCCTCTCTTTTTATTTTCCAAATCGTAAATTTCTGAGTTCACCCTCGAGCGCTGTTGAGTACAATCGTTAATCGCACGAGTGGTCGAGCGGTTCGACGGCTTCTAACCACAGGACGATTATGACTTCGAGTGTTTCTTTTCTTAGACGCGCCGACGTAGCGCTTTAAGAACGAAATTCTATTTTCGGAGAACATGGTCTATCGCGTGGTTCGACATATTAATGACTCGTACGAGCAACCAAATGGATCGCCCTTGCGCCTTTCGCGCGTCATTGGTACACAAATCCGCAACTTAAAATACTTTGAACGATTCCATGCCTCTATCGTCTACGTCGGCGCGGATAAGGGGTGGTCTGTTCAATATAGAATCCACCGTGAATCGTGTGAAAGTACGTTTTACGTAACGCGTTACTTTGAACGCGATAATGCGAAACAGATTCCTGTCGAGATTTAACGTGGGAGAGCGCATTGGTGCGATTGATACGAGTACGGTGGAATTGAGATTCAAATAAAGGAATGAGAGAAAATTGAAGAGGTTCGTGGCGTGTTTCACATTACACAGATTACACGTGTTACGAATTGAGGAAGGTTTCTGTTGCGCGCAGAAGCTTTGGAAATTCAAACGTTTTTCGAAAATTTAGACATTAGAAAATTCACGCACGGACAATTGATATAGGTGCTTTGGTGCAACTAATACGAGTACGGCCGAGTTGAGATTGAGTAATGGAATGAGAGAAATTGGAAAGGTTTGTGAATTTTCAAAATTCCACGAATTACGGTTGGATCGAATTGAGAAAGGTTTCTATTGCGCGTAGAAGCGTAATTGTATTAGTTATTCGCAGGTGAATTTTCCAATGTCTAGAAGATCCATGAATCCAACCAGGGAAATTTCCAAATTTTCAAAATCACTACGCGAATTGGAAAGGTTTCCCCACTCGAAGCACGAATAATCTGCAAACCCGGAAATTCACAAATTTTTTTTCCAATTTCTCTGATTCGTTCACCTCGCGTGTAATCGCAAGTACACTATGCCATGTTTCATTGATTTTTTGTACAGTATTTCACGATTCTCTCGCCTACGCGTTCGGATAGTAAACTTTATCGTGTTACTGAAGCAGGTCCTGCCACGTGATCCTAACGATCGTCGAAATATTGATTTTACAAAGGTTCCAGTTCGTCCCGAACGAGTAGTTAAAGTTAGACGTTCGGTCGCGTCGTCGGGTCGTATATTAGTCACAAAAATATTATTTCTACCTAACCCGCACATTCACGCACTTTTTAATTCTCAATAATGCGTCTGTGCAAATGTTGTATATCGTCCGTTGCCCCCGATGACGAGATACGCGTAAGTAAAAAAAAAAAAAAAAAACAATACCTTGTACTACTACCACCTCCGTATTACCTTCGTAAATTATAAACCGTAAAGTATACATTTAAATAAATAAATCACCGATCGTTCGTTTTCTGCCGCGCGGCATGGAAAGGTGTATTATAAATATAAATGTAAATAAATCAAATTACGTATACGGATATAGATAAATAAATTTTTATAGATTAATTATAACTGATAAATTCGCAACGTTCGATGTTACGGACGAGTATCAAGTTTAATTTATTTTATTGATATCGTCGTTAAATGCTATCGGTTGGATGCAAAAGGAAATTCTATTTCCTGTTCTGAATGCATCGCTTCATTGATGTATGCGGTTTCTTGTTTACTCACATACACTCGTGTTATGGAAGAGGTCAGCGTATAATCCTCGAATTATCCATATCCGCTGCGATCAAGAATCCAAACAAAATTCTTTTGAAAGATAGAAAAACGCGTAGCTAATCCGGTACCGCGACAGAGATATAAAAAACAGAATTTCAAAAACACGATCCGACGGTACTCGAGGGAAAAAACGTGCTGGTCGTTAAATTGGCGGTAATGTATTTTCTTCGTACTTAGATTCAGAAAAGTCATTCAATTATTTTAACAAAACGGTCTATCTCGTATAACGATTATATCCATCTCTGTACGAGGATGAAAAATAATACATTCATAAAGTGTAGTTTGTTATTTCTTATCACTCGAGAAATGTTCGTTGGCTGGACTGTCGGAGGAAAGAAAAATATTTCGAAACAGCCGTATTATTTTTAGTCAAGCGTTTAGGTTCCACTGTCGGCCGTCTTGAGTGACCTTATTTTTATCGAGTTAAATTAAGGAATACGTAGTATATAATTTTTATTACCATATCATTCGTATTTCACTATTAATATTTCAATTAAAACGCGAATTCTTTAAATTTGTAGAAAGAAAGATAATCCAACTTACAAATGAAACGAACAATCCTTCCAGTTTTAATTTGAGTTTCATCTTCGGTTATCCTTTGTTGCATCCTCGAAAACAGAACTGGTCCACTCGCGACCTAGCGCTATAATGAATGCGGCTCAACGTAAAATCGTAAGCAGCTTTCCTAACAACCGCGGCGTTTTGATACTTTTTATTTTTTTAAATGTCGCAACATACCGTTAGTGTCTTCCTATACAGAGGTCCTTAAAAAATATGCATTAGATGTTTTTAAAAAGATTTCTGGTAGAAAAGAAAATGATTATTACACCATGGCATTTTTACTTATTCGTCATAGTGGATATCATATATCGTTTACTGCTTACTTTTATGCTCATCAACTACTGTTAGAACTAGTGTGTTTTATGCGCTGACTGTGGCCATTATTTTTCTGCGAATGTACCCCAGGGAAGCCAAACGGTTGGCCATCCCTTATTTAACACGTTCAACCCCCCAGTATAATATACAAAATCTTTCTGCTGATCAATGCCTTTATCCATTACATATTGAGTTGGCAAGAAAGTATTTTCGGTTGTGACGCATATACTAGAGCTACACAACAATTAATCAAATTAATCGGTGTAATTAATCAAAACTACTTTGCCAACCTAATACTTCGTTGTTTGATTTAAAGAAATATATTGTAACGAAACGTGCGCGAACGCGCCCGCAAAATAGGCATATTTAAGAAGTAATGTTTATTGCTAAAATACAGGGAGCACAACCGTTCCTTCTGAGAACCCGAATACAACAACTCATATTTATAATTTGAATCTCGGCGCCCGACAACTAACAACTGCCTACCGGCAATGCCGGGCGCCAAGAAGGCAATGAAATACATACAATTCGTAACAATATGATAAACTAACCAAGCCCACCATGCGCGGTATTTGTTTGAGGGACCGGAGAATAGTTTACAGTAGTTAAATTTCACTTTAACCGTGACTACCGGTGAACGCGCGATCTCGAAGCATAACATCGCGTGTCCACCGGTGGACGGGATGACTGGCGAAGTGGTTAAAGGGTGATCCACCGGTGGACAATCGGGGTTGTACGCGTTAAATCGTTGGATATTAAACTCTTCTTATTGGTAGCACGCTTGTCCCGTGGATCATCGAATGGTCATCGACACCGGGCACACCGTATACTCGTTACTACGCGGGGTGTTATCCTCTAAATTCAATCGAGCAGTTAAGCTCAATCTGAACCGCGATTGTCGCGTTCGTGAATTAGCAAACGCAAAAGCACGCGCGTTACACCACCGCGAGTCGAATCGCCGACGTGCGACGACTCTGATCCGTCGGTCCATCTATTCCGGGCAGTGTGGAGCTTGCCTCCGTCAAGTTCCTGTCTCGTCTTCTCACGCTGATTATCCTGACCGTGTCCTTTCTTCTCGCTGATAATTGTCGTTCGTAGATCGTTGCTTAATTTCGAGGATATCGATGTACTCGAACAAATTTACTCTTATTAAATTCGCGCCGCTCGCTTGTTCGCGGTAAAATTGTGGAAATACGCGTAAAATGAAACGGAACATCATAACTCGTGTAACAGTTAACGAGTGAAATTGTATCGTTCGGATAAACCGAACGAAAATGTGAAATAGGTGACGAAGAAGAGATTTATAGTAAAAAATGTGAATGTGACTTTGTTGCGAGTTGAAAAGTGATTATTTAAGGACCCTGATATATTTTTTTTTTTCTTTAAGAAATCTTCGAAACGATACGCTTCACGGTAACTCAGAAACTAGCGATTGTATTGATTATAATTGCGTCAAATATTTATCACGTAGCTCGGTCATCGTTGCACGAACTTTTTAGAGATTCTTGTAGGTACGAATTTTATCGCGCGAGATTCGGGAATTTTTTCAATGGCCGCTAAAAAAATAACGGCTCGCGAAGTGCATGCTTCTTCGAAAGTCGTTTCGGTAATAAAAATAAATCAGTCCTACCAAGAAAACTGGGTTAGGCAACCTTCTTCTGCACCGTATCTTCTTCAAAAACTGGCAAATTGTCAGAAACATAGTTTAAAAATGAATTCAAATCCTAATTCGGCAACGTGACGCATCGAGCAAGGAGAACAAATATGTATATGTATATTTTTTTTTTTTAAATAATCGTAAAACGATTTCCGTGTACCGTAGCAATGAACCATCGATCGTGTGATACGTTTGAATTCATTACTTTTGGAAATCCTGGTTGATAAATAAAAGCAGGCACGACCCAATTCTCGTCGCGAAAGTCGAGTTCGTTACTCGCTGAATTACGGCGTAAAAAAAGCTCGCGTTTCCTGAATTAATTTACCCCCGTTGTAAAATAGATCCGGTAAACGGAGTGGGCGTAACGTTGGACACGCTTAAACTTGCATAATAGTACGAAAATTGGGCTATGTTTGAAGGACAGGAATACGCATGTTCGTCGCTCCTACACCGGGTGTCCCAGTGCGCCTTGACGGCCAATGAGCTAATTGTCGGTATATCAATTTTCATTGGGCGCAATTGCGCGAACGTACGAACGCATTGTGGTTGCAGTTTGCCCCGTGGGTCAGTTTAAACAGGATACGGCACAGTTTCCCTTTGTGCAGATTCATTGTTTTGTTTTGTATTATTCCCGATCGGCATTTAAATCGGTCTTACGACAGGGTAAATACATTTCTTCAGGCAAATTCTGGTCGAGAATTGAAATTATGTGGGGGAGAAGCTCGATTTAGATCGGTCGATATTTCCTGTCGATACCGTGATATTGAACATTTTTTCAAAGATTCTTGCAGAAATGAAAATTAATGTACGTGGCATTATAAGTTTCGTATTTTTGCACGAGTCGCGTAAAGCAATGAAAAAGAAATATTTTACTTTGTCAAAGTTTGCATGTTTAATTACGATACATGAAAGCGGTTTGAAAATAAATGTTTGATACAATTTTGTCACCTGCCATCTGTATAACACACTCATTTGCATAAACATTTGGAAATCAATGCACGTGATATTATATTTTCTATTTTTACTCAAGACGCGTAATGAAAGAAAATCAAAATGTTCACGTTGAAGTCAAAAGATTCTTCTTTCCCGTGACATAAAATCCGCTTGTATTTCAATTTATTTAATCATCAATTTTGTAGAAAGGAACTTATCATCGCGAATTTCACCCACGTAATTTTAATAGGACCTCGAACTGTAAAACGGATCGATGGGTTGCAAATAAACCGGTTCTCATTGTCAGAGTCAATTACACTTGGCAACCGTATTTGCCAGTGAACATGGATGCTAAAGGTTGCGCTCCAATTTTCATCTTTCACGGTGACCCGATAATCTAGACGAATATTTCATGCCATCACGCGCGAAGGAACGTAAACGCGTAAATAAAGTTATCGTCGTTTGCATTAATTTAAACAAAAAAACACGCGATTCGCACTTTATTCCTTGCGGTTTGATTTTTGCTTTTTTTTTGCAAAATCGACAAACGATTTAAACGCTTCGTTGATATGTTTTCAAAGTCTTCTTCTTTAAGCCACTTGCAAGGAATCAACTATTTTAGTCAGACGTCGTCGCATTCCCATCGTTCTTTCCGCTCGGTCTATTGGGTACGCTCGAAGGTGCTAAAAAAAGAGTGACGCCGAAATTTATCGAGTAAAACAAAAAAAAAGACACCGGACGCTGTCCAGAGTACATTACATAACTGCAACGCGTAATATATTTTTCTGCAGAAGTTTCCACGTTTAAAAGATTTCTTAATTTAAAAAATCTAGGGCAAACAATAGCCACGGAAACTCAAGAATTATTAATATAACGAAACATATATTAACTTTAAATTAGGAAATTTTAAGACACACGATTGTGATGATTCGTATAATTAAAAGAGCAACTTCACTTTCGAGCATTTTTACATTTCCTAAAAGAAAAAAGAAAACTGAGGAGTGTAATCGATGTTTATATACATATTTGATCAAATTCATATTCTAATATTCAAAATGTATCGATAATTCTCTGCAAAACATCGAGACTGTTGGATTCGGTCACTCGATATTTATCTAAAAAATAATATCGAACTACGAAAGTACGTTCGAGTGCAGAACGTGACGTATCGATATTTTGGAATATCAATAATTTTCTGTAAAATATCGAATCTTTCGGGTGGATGTATTTGCTGAATCGATTTTCAAAGTTAATATCGATACGTGGTGTAGACAGGATATTTAATTACTCGTTGTATCTCAATGTACGAAGGATTGATTCGATTCGTAGTACGCTTCTTTACCCACTAACGCGTCGAACTCGCGTTCGTAGTAACTGCAAACGCGCGACGGCTTATTTTGGCGTTCGATTAGGTGCTCTTCGATTATTCATACGCACGGCCGAATAAATATGCGTCGGTTCAACACATCCACGATAAGAGAGGTCGCGGTCACCGTGGAAGTTCATCATCCACGACAAAGTGCGAGTGCACGCTACGATTTTACCGTTTTCAGTGCGTTGGTTATCGCGCGCGGCACTACAACGACCACTGCATCTTTGATAACAGTCAATTTTCGATCAGTTAGAAAAACCTCTTCCTTCCGCGCGGAACTCGGAAATTCATTAAATAAATTCGCGGAACAGTGGAGTGTGTAAACATTCGTGCATTCGGTTGTACGAATTAGGTGTTTTATTGTTAATTATTAGGGTTCTTAGAGGCAGCTATGTGTTTATCTGAAAGTAAATATCTCAGATTTTCCGCATCTTCGATGGGTTACGCAAACCTATTTCATCTACGCGGGGATTCAGGTTTATTAATCAAACTCCCGTAACAGTGAAGCGTAGAAAAGTTGGAGTATTCGGTCGTATAAATTTGGAGGATTATTTGGTAGAAGAAGTATTCGTAAGCAACTAAAGATAATTTGTTTCCATTAGGAACATATCTTAGTTTAAAGAGATTTTTCGGTATGCTCCTAACGGAAAAAGATTGTCTTCCGTTTTTGCCACTTTGATAACAGTGCTCTTCGATTAGTTATGTGAACCTCTTTAATCCGCGTAGCTTTCGATTTATTAAACAAATACTCGGAGTGGTGAAGTGTACGAAAATTCATAGCTTTCAAATATTATCCGTTTTAAGGTCAGATATGTTTTTAATGGAAAATAATGATCTGTCATTTGCTACGTCATCGATCATTTCCGGTAATCTCTCTGATCCACGCGGATCTGTCAATTTATTAAACAAATACCCTGAACGGCAAAATATACAAAAACTCACGTATGCCTTTAACTCTTTGCGGCATGATGGTCAGGTATATTGACCACAGTTTTCTTTAGTTTATTGCACGGTGGTTAGTAGAGCTAACCACCGAACAATGTATTTTTCCCTTTTTCATTATTAGTATTTAGTAAGGGGCATAACCACTTTTAATATATTAAAATGTAACCACTAGACGTCGTGAGATATTTCGTAAATAAGTTGGTCGACTCAACAAAGGGATAATTTTCACGTGCCTGTCTGTGCCGCGAAAGAGTTAAACGGTACGAATCACGTTAGAATCCGTATTACGCGATCAAACCGTCGGCGAAAGCCTTTGTTCTCGCGTGAAACCGAAAGTTGCCGACAAAAGGAAGGAAGATCTTAAGCTTCCGATCGGGGCCACGAGTGCTAGCGCATAAACGTCATTGTTCTTGGCTGACAACTTCGTCTTCTGTCTGCTGCGTTCGCGGGTCATTGTCGCGCCGTTCTAGATCTCGTGTATCCAAAATTACGGTGTATCTCACCTAGGCGGAGATCAGTGCCAACCGAATTACTCGAGTACCGTGAATCGTATCGCTTCGGCCAAACGAATTCTTTTTTCCTCCCGACGATAAATAATAACTACGATTCTGAATTCGGGAACCGTGAGCAGTATCGATTCCCAAAAGAGCCCCGTTGACGCGCGACGGGATTCCTGACAATAAAATGAACAATAGAACCGATAAGCGAAGTCGTTGAACCTCATCGTGATTACTGAATTTGTGTCTCGTAAGCGAGGACGGGATTCGTTTCGGGGAAATGAAAAGAGTGCGCGTTTGAGGGTGAAGATGGTAAGCACCAGACCGCCCTTAAGGGCGGCTAACATGACTCCAACGAGAAATACTTTTCGCGGGGTGCCGAAAGCGGAGATCGAGCGTAGAACGAATGCTCTACTTCAGGCTATGACGGTGAGTTTAATCATCGATGAGTTTCGCGTTAAATATCGAACGTTGATCGATCTATGAGTGTTTCGTGTCACCTCGTATGAGAAAAAGGCAATATTATTTATACAGCGACGCGCAAAACTTTCGGGGTGTAATAGTTTTTGTCCTAATATTAATCTGTTCGGATATGTTTTGAATATAATAAAGTTGATATTCGATAAAATTGTTCTATCTTTGTCCGTACCTACTTACATGCGAGTATTTCTACCACAGTTACGGAATATTGATTGTATTAGGATCGTTACCGTGTCACACGAATGTGGCTGACGTGACGATCAACGTGTCAAGAAGATTATACCGACATTTTTATTAACGTGTATCGATAGTTGAAGTACCGATTACGAAAAACTGACGATTGCTTTCAGAATCTAACAAATATTTTTTATAAGAACGTTGTCTTATAAAGCGAACACTGAGTCTGAAGGGATTGGAGTAAAAATTTGGAAAATATATTTCGTACCTCGTATGTCCGATACATGAAAATATGTGGCCGAAATATTTTGCGCGCTGCTACAAATTATAATTGCTTTCAAACGTTAACCCCTGTTGTGTATAATATTGTTAACTGAATATAGTAAATCTTGATCATTGAATGTGGTATACGGTGACACCGTTACGCAACGCCATTACGGTGCCTTACTTTTGTTTGTCGTTTACTTAATCGAAACAAGCGTTAGTACGACGAACTTTGAACTACAGTGGAAGTCGAATATTAGAATCACGGCTGATGTTAGCAATTGGTTATTGTTATCACGATCGGTTGGTCCCAAAACTATAATACAACATCAAGAGGCAATGTCTTGTCTCGGGCAAAATACAAGTACGCGAGAACTTATAAAATTACTTAAAATAATTCGCTTCTTATAATCAAATTTCCGTTATTGTTATCAATTCCGATAATTATACATTCCACAAATATGTAGTTTTGGATAAATATAAGTAGGTTGTCTTATTTCATAATAATTTGTTCAACAATATGTTTTTTTTTATCTTCTACTTAATGTCATCAGCTAGCTATTGTTATAAAAAGTTACAGGTCCTATAGTGATCACAATAAGCAGTTTCTATTGTATAAGTCCCAAACGGTACATCGAGGAACGATTCTACAAATGTTCTCGTGATTGCACTAAAATCATAGCGCGTGCATGTGCCCGCATTATCAGCCTTACGACTAGCAGATGCTGTAATTACAAGCGAGACGTAAAGATTTCTTACCACCCCTCGATAATCGCGTTATCGATGCGAACAGTTCACAGATGTGAAACGATAAAACCGTAGTTTAACGCGTCAACGTTGACGCTGTATTACGCGTTTCTCAGTTACAAATAATAATTACCGCTTAATGGATCGATTACGATAATTATGGCACCACATTTTGATACTGGTTTCCGAAAACATTTGTAGCGAGAATATAGTAATAAAAAGTCATTAGATTTCGTGAAAGAGCAACGATATCACAAAACGCGACGGTAACGCGTTAGTGTACGGGATACAGTTTTTCAAGTATTTACCTATGAGTCTACCGCTATGTTGTTTACGATTCAACGTAAACATTTGCATTACCCATATCCACGATAGCTGTGGTTGCTTTATCATTGCTTTTCTCATGAAATTTATTGGTCTTGGACTAGAGAAATTAATTGTTGCTTCATACGCGTGACATTTTGTATTATTAATTTCCACAGGAAGATTGGCTGGAGTTAACTATATATCTTTTTTACCTTGCGTTACTATTCAATACTAAACCCGGCAACAATTTATTACCGATTCGTTATGATCTTATAAATTGTGAGAATTCAAATGGTCCATTCAATAGGTATTGAAACCTATAAATTTTCGCAGGTAATCAATCAATACCGTAATTACCTGATTTGTATTAAGAACCTTCCGTTATCTCTGTAGATCGAAGAACTCTACGCTGCTCTGATATATATGACGCAACATCAAATCGGTTACGACGTTTGTAACGAGTGCGGCCAAGACATTTTATTGAGTCATCTTCAAAATGCTTTCAAAGTCGACAACGAGACGCACGAAAGGGTGTTGGAGGATACCAGAAATATGGAGGTAAGCCCGATTTTCGTCAGCGAGAAATCAAAGCGTTTCGATCCTGGCGAGGTTCAACATTTGTTTGATTTTACGTAGCCACCGGAAATGCGCCTCAACGTAGAAGTTATCGAAGCGAAAGAGCTCGCGTCGAAGGATGCCAATGGGAAGAGCGATCCGTTCTGTGCTCTTTATCTTGAATCAGCCCCTACTAGAAGATATAACACTGCCGTAAAAACGTGTACGCTAGCTCCTGTGTGGGAAGAACATTTTGAACTGTGAGTTTAGAAAATTTTTATGAATGACGAGGAACGATTGATCGGGAAGATATTCCGTTATCATGATTCGGCATTCTATCTTTCGATTAAACTCAAATTAAAGATTTCAATTTCAGATTAAAGATTTTAATTTGAGTAAAGAAGAAGATACAAGGTCTAGTCTCGCGTACTTGTACTTGGTCCGAGACAAGACCTTGTCTCTTGATAGGTGTCTAAGATCTAAAAATGAGGAAATAATCATTTTAAGTGAGAAGCATTTTGCGATACGGTAGAACCTCCTAGATCCGAACCCTCTTCTATCCAATTTCTCACTACACGAACAAAGTGTCTCCTTGATGCATATGCCAATCTCAGATAGCGTTTGCGTACGTCGTAACGATTGAGACTAATGCCGATCGCAACGATAAAATACGAAACTCGTGTAAATTAGCCGCTAAAAAGATATGGGATCCATAAGTATTTAAATAAACTATCAGTTTCCTTCATCTGTAAATAAATGAAGTTAAGTATCCGAAAACTGATTATTCCATTATCCGAACGCTCTTGCCTCCTTATTAGGTCGGATGACGGAGGTTCTATCGTGGATACAAAATTAATTTTCAATTAATCGATGTGTGAGCGAGATTGCGATTTCCGGTGCGCCAGTCTGGCACGTAGAACGAGGCCCAAGGCCGCACAAAGGAAATTACTATGGAACGTCGATTTACGGATAATGTAATTAACAACAATACCGATCATCTGGAAGATTAATTGAATCGGTGAGAAGAAGTGCGGGGTGACTCGTGGAATATCATTTTGAGATATTTGGGAAAACAATTTTAATTTTGGCGTATCATCTGTTCAATTGATTTACTTGAGACTACCTGAAGCACGTTTGAAGCACTATCATTGTAACGTTCCATCGTAATGGATTTTACGCGAAGTATTTGTGTAAGTTAAAAATGGGTGATTTTGAACGCGGACAGCTCTTGTTTTCACCGATTCAATTATAACAACATTGATAGGATAAGGAAGTTTACGTAGAAATTATTATTCCTCGCTAATGACCAAACTGGCTATCCGTTGTCGACGATAAGTACAGGAATTAAACGGCGAAAAGGAGAGTATTAAGATTCTCGAAGAAAAGGCAAACGTTTCATTGTTTCCTCGACAGCAGATTATCAGAATAATCGGTCGACCAAATTAATTGTCTACCAATTAGTACGGACAATCGACATTTCACTATATTTTTCCCATAAAAAGCATACCATCTACGGATTATATGCAGAATACTGCTCAAACTTTCACGCGACGTAAATCCTAATCCGTTGAAAAACTTTCCGCGACGCAATATCGATCTTTATTTTCGTTCAATTTCCTAGGTTTATGCGGAAATTAGAAAATGTAGATCTCTATTTTTCTTCAATTTTCTAGTTTCTCTTTAACCTTAGAAAATTTAGTGAAAATAGACATCTAAATTGTGTGTAAAATTGGATGAAAACAGGGATCAAGTCTCCTAATTTATGAATCAAATAAAAATGCAGATCAAAATTGTGTGGCGGAAACTTTCTCAACGGATTAGAATTAACGAAAACTGAATGACAATACAGATGAAAATCGTGCCGCGGAATGCTTTTCAACATCGAAAAGTTGAAAGAATATCTATTTAATGTTCTACCACAAATTGAATACCAAACAAATTGTCTTTTGTTACACACAGACCTCTGGAGGACCCCGAAAATGACATTCTCTCCCTCGAAGTGTGGTAAGCTTATATAAATGAACCTGAATTTAAATAACTTCAAACAGACTTCCAGATAAAAGACAATTCCTTTATTTTAGGGACTTCGATGCTGCCGAAACGGTTCCCGAGAAAATGAGCAAAGTCAAGGATGTCAAGGGTGTTCGAGGTTTAGTGAAACTCGCGAAAGAAATCGCGTTGACAGCTACGACCGGCAGCCACGACAATGAATTCATTGGTCGTTGTCGAATACCACTGAAGGTGTGATATTTGCCTTTTCCCCCGCCCCCTAATTTTCATAAATCGAGAGACAAGGTCTTATCTCGATGCAAGTACAAGTACGCGAGACCAGACCTTGTATCTTTCCCGAAAAGAACGAACAGGGGTTTTCGGGGTGGTCAAACTGTATTAAAAAATGAATTTAAAAAAAAACTGTAATATCCATCGGAAAGGCCGCGCCGAGATAAGTAATTTTCTCATTATCCCCGATTAATTCCAGGACATACCGACCACGGGGCACACGATGTGGTACGCTCTCGAAAAGAAGAACAAGTCGAAACGCCGCGGCGTCGTGAGGGTGAGATTAGCGTTCAGTGCCGAGCACAATGCCCAGGTAGCCGCGCAGGAGCACAGACACCTGGTCAGAGTGTTGTTGATGCACGAGATAGAGACCGAGAAGATAGAGAAGTACTGTTGGTCCGGCCGATGGTCGGCGGCCGCGGAAGTTCTGCTCTTGCAACACAGCGCGCAACGAGGTTTGCTGTCGAGAAACGTCACGCTCGCCGAATGGATCGAATACGCGAGAATTCATCAGGAACACCCGTTGAACTTCGTCGTTTTCAATAAATTAATGATCGATCTGCTGAGGCCAATGGAGAACAAATTGTTCTCGTCGGACGAGACCAGACTCTTCTGGGACGCGACGAAGAAGATACTTCACTCGTGCCTTAATAGCATACGTAAGATCAGGAGGCTCACGGCGGGCGACAAGAACGCTATGTCGCAATTATCCGCGATTTTAGGGTAATTTTCTGAACGGTCGATCGACGCTTTCGGTGCTCGATGTAAACTCGTTGTTTCTTTCTTCGAGTAAACGTAATTGGTATGAATTACTGCGTGGCGCGATCGAAGCATTGCGCACGTTTGTTTGTTTAAAATTTTTCGAGCTGAACTTAGTTTTTTCCGTCAGTGACGTATTGTTACCTAGACCATCGCGAAACGAAGTGAGCTGCGATTGAAACATTTTGATCAATAACGAATGTCGTTCGAATTGAATGAATAAAGTTAGAGTGATAATTGCGCGTAAAACTTCGAAAGGGACGGCGTGTATTAGATGTTTTAACGCAACGAAATGTATTTTGTAGCTGAAGATACAAACAAAAGTAATTGACGGTAATGCGTTAACGATAGTGCGTAATTGTTGATACTCAAGTTTGAAATGAAAAACAGTTTTGTGTTTACGATCGGCATCGAAAGAGTTAAGCTTTTAATTCCATTTCCTGGGACAATGAATGAAGATTATGTTATTATTGTTTCAGGATATTATCATCTATATCGTATCTTAAAGTTCCTGAGGACATAGACCTCTTTCCTGCAAAAATGTATCCTTGGTTCCCAGAGCCGGATGACGCTAAACCGGATGTGCTTCAAGCTTTAGAATTTACGGTGGAACGAGGTGGCGTTGAATGGTATTCGATTAGTTGTTTTTAGAATTAACTTTTAGGAATTAGTAAGACTCGGAGTTGTAACTTTGTGCGAAAGTATACCCTCCCCAAACGTGCTGACAGCTTACGCGAGCAAAATAAAAATGATGCTTTGCGTGTCATACCGTAGAATGCAGAAAGGCGTTCATATTTGTAGTATTATTTTTCTTGCACGCGTAATCATTAAACGGGCGTGAATAAGCGGAACTCAGGTTTACTGAGTTTCGAAAAATATAAGTAGAATCAAACTGCTACATACACGATGGCTTTTATTCTCGTTAAAAAAAATAATAAATTGATATCTGTCAGCCATTAGCTGTTACTATAGTCCAAAGAGGGTAATATTCATTCTTTCCGCAGGTTTCAAAATATATTGTCCAGTAACGCGTACGAAAGTAACTCCGACGAAGAAGCTCTTAAGTATCACATTAAAATAATCCAACTCGTAAGGGGTGATCTACAACGGGCCGTTGATAATTACGACAAATTCTTCATCAAGTGAGGCGATAAACTCTTGAAAATCATACGTTTACCGACGCATATAAATAGCAGGCGACGATACTAATTGAAAATTCTGAATCTTAGACGAATTAACTTTCCGTACGCGCGAACGCTTTATATCGCGTACGAGAAAAGAATCAGCGATATGTGCACGATTATCATAGAAGACGTGTGCGGCAGACTGAAGCGCATCGAGGTCGATAACGACGACGTCGAGCTAAGTTTAGGCACAACTCTGTTTGAACTCTATCTCTCGTTACAGAGATACGCTGTGTAAGTAACGATACTATTGTTCGTTCATTGTTAGGAGTAGATACGTAAGAAATTAACACCTAGGCGACAAAAATCATATAGCATACTCTATTTGGTCAAGTTTAAACGACTGGCCCGAAGAAAAACAATTTGCAAGTTTTCAGAAAGTTTTGTGAAAGGGACACGTTACGGTTTAATTTGATTATTCTCTGACTGTTGTGATGATGTTAATGGGAATTATTATTATTTGCAATTATAAGTCATTATAATAATCATAATTATAATTAAATGGATGATTATTATAATCATAAAAATCATATGACAATAATAATTCAATTCCTTACGAGAATCGTCGAGTACTTAAATTAAAATCAAACATGACATCTTCGAAAAAATTGCTGAACATTTGAGAAAGAATTTTCTTTCTACCAGTAGTTCAAATACGAAATACAGTTTGGAATACAGTTTTTGTCGTCCAGGTATTATTATGTTCTTACGTGTCTACAATAACTCAATTAAATTTTCATTCTCCTAAATTAATTAAAATTAGGAGACCCTTTGATTCTTATGCGGGACATATAACACCGTATTTTTGAAATACAATTCTTCTATTAAATTTCTATGAGAAGTATTTAATTCGCAGGCTCGGTCAAGTACTATGCGCGGAAGGACAGCTCGATGATATGAAGGTACAGGATTATCATAAATGGTTTAGAGCTGGCGTGGCGCATTGGTTGGACATCGCTGTGTACAAGGCTTTAAAACGAATTGACAGAGCAGTCGAATTCGATACTCTGCAGGCGGTCGATAATTCCGTTCAATACAGTTCGAGCGCAGTCGATACGCTCACGATATTTTATCAAATTAAAGTTTTCTGGACCCAGCTGGCATGGCCGGACGTCGAAGGATCTTACACTTTTATAGCTAAAATCATTGACGTAAGTTAATAAATTAATTCTTTAATTCTGCTTCGTCGAAAAAGAATTTCCCCAATGCGAGGATCAAAGTTTAGATTAAATCTCCCGACGTGAAAGTTAATTTTTTAATCGTTAATAATTAACAAGTGAATACGATAAAGCGTCGATTGTCGAAACACCGTGTAACGAAAAATGCAATAATTCGCAATACCGATTATCCAAAACACAATTTGCGTCTGTAAACCATTATCAAAGTTATACGACGAAACAATTTCACAAAAGAATGGCCCTTCTGCCGACGGATAATAAATTCTTTAATTCCGCAACGTAGCGCGTACCTATGCAGTAGATTTAAAATAAGGAAAAAGTTGTGCTGTTACTCGAGAGGAAGAGAATATTTATTAAAGAATTATTATTATTAGAAAAAGAAACGGAGAGTTTCATTACCTTCTCGAAGATTTATTATGCGAAAGGAATTGTCATACGTATCATCCGCATAATCGACTTGCATGTGCTATCTCTCGTGAGTAATTTAATTAATCCAAATTATTATCTCTCAGGATATCTGCAAATGTTCCATCGCGTACGCCGACAAAATGGCTACGAAAGCAGAATTGACGACGGAATTGGAACAATTGTCGGATAGTAGCGTGTACGAGAAGAAATTCGTTGTATCCACCGCGTGGTGTTTCGCGATTAACAACATCGATTATATTCGAACATCGATCGGACCGTTAGCCGGCGATTTAGGCCTCCAAAGTATCGTGGACGCTCTGGCGGAGAACAATACTCAAGAAGAAGCAGACCGTTGCCGACAAACGCTCGAGTTGATTATCGAAAATGCCACGGATACTGTAAGAAATAAAATCATCGAGTTGTTGCAAGTCGTAGCGAATAAAATGGCACCCGCCATGAGCAGGTAATAGAACGTACGGTTAACAATAACGATTGTAACCCTTTATTTTTTATATAAATATTTTTTTACCGTGCTACTTAAAAACAAAACTGTGTGTACATTATTTTTGTGATGTCAATTTTCAGTTCCTCGTTCCGCGTGTAGTTTCGTATAGCGCGACGTATGTAACCTAACGTCCGCGTTTACGAGGCTCGACTGTACTTCACTCTCTCTCTAAACGAAAGTTATCAAATAATTTCCTTTGAACATTACGAACACCTAGCAAATATAAATTTAATGGGACGGTCTCTCTCTCTTGAAACTTTTGTACTCAAGGCGCTCCCGAAAATGCGTTATTTTCGAAATATTTAGATTCGCAATTTTGTACATTTCAATACTGTTTTCAGGTATCTACTTGAGGGTGCAGAATTAATAGATACAACCAGCAACGCCATGGATCGGTTATTACAGTACTTGGATAACAATCTAACCATCCTCCACGACAATCTGAACCAGGATAACTTCGAAAGAGTCCTACTCGTTATTTGGGAGATTTTGTCCGAAACGCTGTATCAGTTAGTTCAGAATAATTTGGAGGTAATTAGGCAGCTTTATAAAAACATCTCGTTCCTCTTCATTTTTTATTCACCGAAGATCGTACGATTTATAGAGAAGAAGGCCGCCGTCGTTTTACTCGAACCTTCACCGCACTCTACACACTTTGATTCGATTTTTCAACGTTGGAGCCGAGGAGACTGGAAACGTAGAAATCTTGGAGAGCATCGAGCGGCTTTTACAACTTCACGGATTAGAAACCGCCGAGCTCATCCATCGTTACAATCAAGAACGTATACAGGAACAAAACGAATTGGAGGAATCTACGTACGGTCTTATCACTGTCAAAGCTCAATTCGCTGATAATTCGTTGAACGTCCAAATACTCAACGCGAGAAATCTGAGACCGATAGATACCAACGGTAAGAGAAATTACTCACTATGGAAGGGTGGAAAAGGAAATTAAAGGTTGATAAGAATTCTTTAAAATAAAATTCGGAAATTCGCCGATTTAAATGAATCTCGATTAAAAAGGACGAAACTGCGTGTACGTTGCCGTTTAAAAACAAAAATTAGATAAACGCGATTGCACGTGGCGCGAAGCGACGAAGATCTTCATCGCGAAGAATTTCGTTTTCACCTTTGCTAACCTGATTTTTGACTTTTGACCAGTTCTCGGCGGGAATGACCGGGTCGTTAGCGACAAGGAAAGAATGACGTTTTCTTCCGATTTTGTAGGCGATTTTATAGGCAAGCTGTCTACTCTCGAGCGCAAACTGCACTCAAAATCTAAACAAAGACTGAGAGAAGGGAAGACAAGTATGTAAAAGTGAATGTCAAATTCGCTCTCCCCTCATCACTTTTATGGAATTCTTCACAATTTGCCTGCCCTCGTGTAAACTAGAATCTTTGATTATGCATGATACGAAAGAGCTCAGGTTTACGTTACTTCACGAGTAGATAGAGAATGTGCGACATTAAAGAATGCGATGATCTTCCTGTCTCAAAGAAATTAGCACGGAAATCGTACCGATCGGCAAACTTTTCTATGAGGTTCCTTGATTTTCGTCGAATAATCGACTCGAACGAGACGATAATTTCATAATTGATAAAACATTTGTTTAAATACCCGTATTCGCGGAACCTCATAGATCAACGAACGGTACAACAGCGATAGTCACCTTCACCGTGCATGAGTCGTTACGCATTGGGGTACATACACAATCGAACGCGTATCACGCAATTACCATTTTTCTCATTTTTCCAGGTAAATGCGATTCGTACGTGAAGGTCAGATTATTACCCGAAGAGAAATTCGCCGATGTCAAACTGCCGAAGACACATGTACAGAAGGAGACATTGTTTCCCCTGTTCGACGAAACCTTCAACATGTCAGTAACGTTGTAAATCTCTGTTTGCATGGAAAAGTTACACGAAGAGTTTATTCATCCCTAGTATCGACTCGTGAGATTAATTTTTCTTTTATCAATTCTCAGTCCTCTTAGCGCGGAACAAAGGACAACGGAAGATGCCATAATAGCTTTCGAATTAAAAGATAAGGACTTTCTCCGATCCAGATTCATGGCTGAAGCTTTCCTGTCGTTCAAGGAAATTCCGGAAACGGGATCGGATCAAGGAATCGAATCCTTGGAACAGATTCACCTGAAACTCTCACGTCCCACTAAGCGGAGTAAGTTTCTATTAATGAAAAGACATCGGCGTTTTTTAATAATTGGAACTCGTACAGACGTGGCGATGTACATTAATTTATTTTTATCCTTTCCCTCGTCTATGTATCAGTATCTCTTGAATTTTGTTAATCATATATGAGCTAAGTCTCAATTAATATTCGTATTTAATCTATGTTTCATCAATTTCATAGATATTCTTTTTTAATAATCTGTCGTCGGGTATCCAATTTCTGTGTCTCATTCCTGGATGTTTAACATATTTTTTCATTATCACGTTTGATTTTACTAATTACTATCGGTAAAATATGTCCAACTTGTTTATTCACGAGAAATAATATATCAATATAATATTGATTATGAATAATTACTATAAATAATCGAGCTTCTACTGTACGTATTTTCAACGACTCGATTAATTGCGAGAACGAAACACGCGTAATTTATTTACTGTATTTCGATTTCTTTTAAGGTACGGATGTCATTCATGCGTTGGAAAATAGAAAAGGAGACAATCAGGCCATGGACTTTATATCAAAACTCAATACCAAATCACAGGTGAAGTGATTGCAATTGAAACCGAATCAGGAATCAAGTAATTGGTGCTCAAAACATGAAATTTTTATGCGTTACGCGGTGCGATTACGAATTAATATTCGCAAACGACTAAAGAATATCGCTTAAAAAAAAAGATACTTTTTGTTGTAGATAGTTCACGGTATGGTGAACTAGAATATTGTATATAGGCTGTGCACAGTTTCGAGTACTTTTATACTTTTTCGAACGAAATGCCGAATATTGCATTTCGAAACTCTATGAAACTGTAAGGCTGAATATGTGCAACTTATGAGCAATACTTACAAAAATATATATATATATAGATATATACGTATATAAATATATGTATATATGCATATGTATATATATATATATGTATCATAACTTTCCACGTGACGACGTTGAAAGAATATTTGTTACGCTTACTCGTAATTAAGCCTCGCAACATAAACGAGGTCCCGAATAAATTTTATATGAGATGCGTTTACAAGAAAGTGTAACTAACGGTTTTAGTGCCACGTCACCTAGATCTGGGCGACATTTTTATTTACCCAAGTCGCAACGATTTTTAGGTATTTCTCTTCTTTGGTTGGCACTCAAAGTGTTGAACATTGAACTCGAAAATGTATATATATATAGATTTCGCAAGGAAAATGTAATGTCGACTAAACACAATTTATATTCAACATCGTCAACTTCACCGAACTGCGTAACGAAGCCGGTGAAGAAAATAATGTTCGCGATATCGAAAATTTGTTGAGGACCTTTCTGTGCGTTACAGTTTAATCGTAATTATCATAATTCTCCTTTGCAATTTATTTGTTACAACTATACGAATTATTATATTTTGCGATACGAGAGATTTAGAACGCAAGGAGAGATATTGTGAAAGAGGAAAATATTTATACACATGTACGATCGAAATTACTGTATACATTGTTTTACAGATAATAAATTTGAGAGTAATCGTTTTACTTGAAACGTGTCTAAAACAAATTATTAAATCAATTTATTATACAACGATACAACCGAGTTTCTTGAATCTAGCATACTAAAAGTCATTCTTATGCGTTGTCCGACATAAATCGTGAAACTATGGAATTGGTAATGTTTGCAAAGTCGTCGCAACGATAGTATAGCGACCGGGCGCTTGCTGCTCGAGGATTGCAATAGGCCTCTGAAGTTGACCCCATGAGTACCCATCCAAAGAACCCCAGCACACTACTTTTTATTTTTATCGGCCGAGAGTTTAGTCGGGTTGGTCTGCTAGCGCGCACACTGGGCTAATTAAATAGTCTGGTTGGTGGTGAGTGCGCACACTAGTTGACTAGTGGGCCAATTGCTCTCGAAAAATTCGCTAGTTGGTAAGCTGCTGTTGAAGGGAGCGGTCGGGTATTAACATTAAAATGTTGCCGAGAAATGTTATATTAACTTCTGAAGTAACTAAAATCACACATACACGTAGTTACCGAACCACGTGTACATGTACTTGATCAGATAAAAGGAATGCGATGAAGAAAGCAGTGTACAAAGAAGCGATAGAGGTTTTCACTATTTACTGCTTTTGTGTAGTAAATAGGAAAAACCTCTTTTGTCACTTCCCTGTGCCATGGAAGCTGCGTTAAAGTGTGACTAAATTATTTAATTAACATGGGACGTTTGAGGGATTGTAACTCTTACTCTTCCCTAACAATTATTGTGCACCCAACTTTGATACGTCACAATTAACATATAATGCAGAGACTAGAGTTTATTTACCGAGATTGCGACTGGTTCTGTTTCGTGTTTCGGTGGGTGATACATACCCCTGACTAAGTTGGCCGATCAAACAATCGGCAAGTGCGCGCTCGTGAATAGAGCGCCATACTGATTAAGCAATCGGCCGATAGTTTTCCGACACTTTAGTTTGAAGCCAATCGTGTAGCCCATCCAACTTATGTATCGGCCGATACCAAATCGTTGTAGTGTGCGCATTTGCGTACATCCTTATGCTAATTAAGAGCCCTACTAAACTATCGGCCGTTAGTTTAAAAGACTTTGATCTCTTGATCGGGTTGGGCTGCTAGCGCGCACACTGGGCAAACAGTCAAACACTTTAGTTTCAAGGCAATCGTGTAGTCCATCAAACTTATTTATCGGCCGATACCAAATCGTTATAATGTGCGCACTTGCATACATCTTCATACTAATTAACCCGATTAAACCACCGGCCGATAAAAGTCTGTAGTGTGCTGTGACCCTAATTAAGAGTCCGACTAAACTATCGGCCGATAAAAGTCTATAGTGTGTGTGGTCCGAAGGGAGCGAGTTTAGCCGACGGCGTGCCAGGTGGACCTGTTCGTGAGCCGTCCTTGAACAGTTACAGCACACGGGTCCACTACAAGAATGATATCAACGCAGGATGGTACATCGAAGTCCGAGTCCACCAAAGGCCGACCATTCATACAGGTGGGGCCACGAAGCAGCATGGATCCCGTTCCGTCGGTAACCAGCGAGATGAGGCAGGGCAGAACGAGAACACGTTGTTGCAGTCGGAACTCCGGCGTAAGACCGATCGAGCGATCAGATCGACTTCACTGTTCGCGTCGCCGGAGCGTCTGTCCTGAACACCGGAAATCGCGACACGTACGGGCTTTCACAGTAGTTGCGAGCCGCTGAATCAATGAATCAATGACTCAAGAATAGTCATGTGTATGACTGCTTTAATATCATGCTCTTCTATTGCAAACTACTTTAACATCCGTCGGTATATCCATTTTCGCTCTCGGTAAAATAGAAAACGCGGGAATCGAGGGGACCATCTTTGGGTGGCGATATTATCAATGTCGGATATATCGCGTTCTACCATACCCTTGCAAAGGAAACAGCAGAGTTATCGTCAGTCGAGGTTGAAAGAGGGAGCAAACTGCTACAAAAAATCGCGAGAAATGGTAATTTTGTATTACAATCTTTGCATTTTGTGGATATTAACGATAAACCTGTATAAGCGGTTCAACCGATATCAATTCAAACGTGAACACTGATAATTTCACGGCACCTAGTTTATTCGCAACGTTGCACTAATAGGTCCGATTTGTTACTACAATAATATGCCTCTGTTAATACATTAATAGACTCGAAAATATTAACTTTCGCTGAAACGATACGCGTAAATCGAAATGGCGTATTTATTTATTTATATGACATTCGTTTCCTGGCCATTGATATCTTGCATTTACTTCACTAATGTTCTATCGTTATGTTCGAAACATTATGGTTCCCGCAGTACGTAACCCAAATTACTTAATTGGCTCCCTTTTGCAACGTGTCATCATCATTCTAGCCTATTCAACTGATGATTCAGTGGCGTGCCGAGAGACATTTACGCGACGCTGATACGTAGTAATAAATACACATAGATCATCTTAATTTCACACTTGTACATTTCCCGGTCTCCCGTTTCCCTGCATTTTAAAACGGCGTAAAGCATGAAGTTCGCTTGGTCGGAAGGTAACTTTGAGAAGAATGAATCGCCATTGAATTATACAAAATTATTAAACAGAATATTCCATCGTGAGTTCATTGAAACGAGTAACATCGCTTCCGATACACGTACTTTTGCAACTGGACTCGTAATTGAGCGTAATGAGAACTACATCCTTGTTTTACACCAGAGTCGCTAAAAGTGTTTGAAAATTCAAATGAATGCGAAGCAACGAGGGCAGTGCAAACGATAGCATGACCGTTTCAGGTTCGCGATTGAATTTTGTGTGTTTTATGCATCAAGTAACGATACCTCTCCGTTTTAATTACCTCATAATTGATTGCATCGCTCCCACCGAAGTTATTTGTTCATCTTTCGAAAATGGAAAGCAAATGTATCGGATCGCGATAACGTCAATATTGATAATGAACAACGAACGTGCCATTGTACGCGTAACGCATTAAATCGCAGATATTAATTACACGATTTTTTAATCAAACATTAGTTTCCGTTATTAGACCATAAACCCATTGTTGTTATGATACAGAGAATGAACTTACTTCGGTCTAATGGTTTTGAAAATGGAAAACTAATGTTTATTTTCATACTTTCAAGCAGACTATAAAATACCAATCAATTGTTTACAAATTCAATAGAATAAGAACAAATTGATGTGTCAAAAATCCTGGTAGTAATAAAACCTTGCAGAAAATGAATTAGAGGGCTCTAAAATGATATTCGAAATGTTTGAATGAAAAACTAAAGGCAATTGCAATATCAATATCAATAAAATTCTACATGTTCGTAATAAGACACAAATTCGAGGTAAAAAAAAAAGTTCCACCGACGAAAACTACGAGTTACGACGAAACATTAAATATGTACGCGTAATTCTCCGAGAGAGAGAGAGTGAAACGAATGAATAATGTACCCGACCACCGTGCGACTAGTTAAACAATCCGCATGGCTACAATTTTAAACAGGATGCGGTATCGCGAATGGACGATTTTTCATTTTACCGAGAAAAAAAGAAAATTTACCACGGCCGTCCCTTCCTGTCGCGAAGCAATACCATTTCATTCGTGTCTGTGTGTCGCGTTACGCGCTAACTTCGTACGTGTAAGTAAGACTTTGAAACGCGCGTGTTTCCACGTACAATAGTAACGGTAGCATTGTACGGACAATACGTAATTACTAGGAATGTCGATCGATATGACGCAGCTATGTAAACTGGCGAACGATGACTGTTGACCGATAACAATCGTTTCGATGCTCGGACCTTACTATTTAAAACGATTTTAAAACACCAAAGCACAGTCTGCTGTACGTACATACGTACAATACGTTCGCTATTATTACCGACAACGTAGCCATGCTCCTGTTTTTTAATTCCTCCGCCGACCGTACGCGAAGCAATTTCGCGCTCCGTAATTGCACATACGTTGCACGCGCAATGTCGTCGTACCGACGGAATATCATATTTGACCGTTCTTCCGTTGATATGTACATACTTTTTGTACCTTTGCGCGTAACCCACAATTTTCGGGCTATTAAGATTACAATTTGACAACGTTGGGAAAATGCTAAAAATTTCCGTCTCACGGGATATGATATTAATTCGACAAGACTCAAGGATAACAATATAATAAGGGGATAATAAAAATCGGGTCGGTAGACGTGGATAAAATTGAATTCAAGCTAAATAAAACCGTGTAAGAATAATAAAAACCTTATAATAGCACGTATACGTTGGATAAGAAAACTAGACGTAGAAGCAGTGTCATTGATTTCCAGAAAAAAAATCAAAAGTGTCCCTGTCAATGTTCGTTTAAAAGCACGCGGTGTGTCTCCAAATTTAACTTTTCCAAATTGTCTTTGTCGTGTGTTATTCATCGTGCGTTGATCTATTCTCACTGCTTCTGCTTCGCTGATCCTTTTCCAAGCATTATAAATATTTTTAAACGCACGTAAATTATTTAATCCAGCGTTAGAAAACGTGTTCCCCGTCTTTTATACGAAAGTGAATTTCTATTTTCAGGTGAGCGCTATTTTTTGAAAATCAATTTGCCGTGCGAATCAAGGCATACTTAAATAGATTTTTCATAAATTACGATAAACACGTATTGTCAAACTTCAGCGAATATTATCAGAAGCTTTATGATAAACGCTCGATGAGAACTTATTGCAACAATGACGATAACAATGCGAGAATGTACGTCGACGACGGAGTAACGAGATTGTAATTGACCGATCGTACATCCTCGGGATAAACTTTCGCATAAACACTCATTGCATTGTTTACCACGAATACACTTTCATCGATGAAACGCGAAGCTTCTCGGCAACAAAGGGGCGCGCGCATATGCTACCGAGTAGCATTATCATTCTCACTGGTAAGACAGCGTGAATTGAGAACCGGATTTTAATCCCACATGACAGTGACGAGACGCTGACACGAAGATCCGTCCGAACAATTCATATCCCGGGACCCTCCGCTAGGATTGAAAAGGCTTTGAAATTAGCATAAGCGCCACCGTAAATGGTACGAGTGCCGCAAATGAACGAATATGATATTGCGCTTAATAGTATTCCGTTACGCTCTCCCGATGCCATCGAAAAATCGATAGTTGGTTTTTTGGCGCGAGATATTATATTCGCTACGTGAGTCGTATCAACCGACTAACGCAAGATCGTCTTATTCGACGCTGATAAATATTTATGAAACGTGGATCGTTTGAGCGCAAATTTTTTCATGTCAATGATATTGGGGGGAATTTTCACGTACCAACAGAGTTTTAGACATTTTTGAACAGAAGTTTTTTCCCCGGTTAGACGCGAGAATAATCCGGGCATCGGAAAATTTACCGGCGGATAACCGGGACTGGATTCTAACGGTCCGATAAATTTTCGACTCTTCCCAAAGAAGAATTCAACGATTCAATCTCGATACAATTTTTGCGAGTTTTTGGTTCGTTTAGATCAGAGGCGGCCAACTGGTGGTCAAACGAGCAGCTGAGGGGAAGGCAGCTCGGTTCGGCTACCAACTCCAGCGACTCTGTCACGCGTTCGTCCGCGCGAATCTTTTGTTTTTTCGTATCCGTTACCGCTACAATAACAGAAACAGTTAAAAAACGAGTGTCCTCTACGATACGCAATAGAGTGCTATCTTTCTCTTTGTTACTCCGCCTGCACCGAAGAGAATAGTAGTGGAGGAAGCGAGAGCGGCGCGGAAGAGTACGCTTGCACGCTGTTAACCGCCTCTGGTTCGGATGTTCGAGAATATCGATGGCGCAATTTTAGAAGGATCTGTGATTAGAAAATGTAATTAAGAGATCAAGAAATATTTGACGACACTGAGAGCGAAGCAATCGTTGGTATCGAGTCAAAAAGGGATGTTGCTGAAATGCAGAATATCTTCTTCTACATAATTCGTTAATATTTCAATAATATCGCACTGCTCACTAACGGTCAGGGGCGTTACACCAATTATACCAGAGGCGGCTAACTGGTGCTCATAACGGGCAACTGAGGGGAAGGCAGCTCGGTTCGGCTACCACCTCCAGCGAGTCTGTCACGCGTTTCTCCGCGCGAGTCTTTTGTTTTTTCGCATCCGTTACCGCTACAATGACAGAAACAGTTAAAAAAAACGAGTGTTCTCTATGGCACGTAATAGAGTGCTGTCTTTCTGTTTGTTAGTTCGCCTGCACCGAAGAGAGTAGTAGCGGGGGAAGCGAGAGCGGCGGGGAAGAGTACGCTTGCACTCTGTTAGCCGCCTCTGAATTATACCACCCCCTATCGATTGCATTAGATATTATTATTATTCTTATTACCAGCTGGTAATACCCGTTTTTCACTGGCGCAACTGTTCTTCCTCGACGCCGATACGCACGCGTTACAAATAAAAACTTAACGACCGTCAAACGTCGCGCGTCGTGCGAGCTAGGAGAATCAAAAATCCCCGATCTCCGCTCGAACAGTGCCAATTTCCGATTAGCGTATTCACCCCCGATCGCCACGAGACAAAACGGCAGAACCGCGCGCGCGCGCGCACGTACACACGCGACGGTGGAAGGTAGCGGGACGCGCATGATTCGAAGCAATGCCAGCGACAAAAAACGATTGACCAGCCGGGAAGTCTCGGTATAAAAACTGCGCAAATGCCCCCATCCGCGTGCAATTACCATCAATACGAGGGTGTACACACATTCACCGAGCGATCGTCCAGTCGATCCAGATGGTGCCAGAACGAGGCTTAAGCCCCGCACGGTTTGCCGGGGCACGCACAGTCGCTACCGACAGACCGATACGATCGTAATTTCGACTTAACACCGATTTATCGCCGCGCGAGCTACGAGCGCTCGTGGGACTCGCGCCTTTTTTCCTACCGCGAGTAATAGCGTCGGAGGTGCGCCGGTCACGTTCGTTATATCAATGCTCGGGATGTTCCTTTTTCTCCTCTCACCTCGCCTCCTCGGGCCCTTCCTCCTTTCGCGCCTCCTACCTTTGCTCTCCTCTTCCTCGAATCGTCAAAGGTCTTCGAACGGTTCGTGACGAGTATCAATGGCGCGGGATCGTCGGGGAATTGTGCGAGCGCCTCTCCTTTTGTGCGTATCACCGGCGCGTTCGCGCACTCCCCGAAGGGCAATCTGCTTCCCTCCCACCACCTTCGTTTCCTCTGGACGCGAAATAAGGTCAGAGGAGAGGAACTGGCTGAATGTCATCTCTCGCGCAGGAAACGGATACCAGACGGGGAAGACGAGGAAGACGGGCGACCGAGAACTTGGTATTCGTAGGGCGCAAAAGTTGATGATATTTACGAGTAAAGTTGACACTCCATCGCTCGTACCCGACGGATTGACACTCGATCCTGACGCTCGTAATTTGCTTTTCCTCGGCGATTGGAATCGCGATCGACGGATGGATGTATTCATTGCTGGTGTTATTTAATATCTGATATCGCCAAGGGCACTGCGAATAATTCGATGGCGCGCGAAAGAAAAAAAAGCGGGCTAGAATATTTTAACGAAAACATCGATCGAGGATTACCTTCCTGTATGCTCCGTTCATATGAGCGTGTTTTGATTGAGCTTTGCCACGGTATTTAATTAACGAAATTCTTTACGCGTTTCGTTGAGGTAAAAACGGGAGAAACTCTTGGTCTCAGATATGCGCTTGAACCTTCAACTTCAAATTTCATGCAAAGTTTAATCCACTTGTAAGTCACAATATTCGGCTATTGAATTTCGCAGAAGAATCAAAATCCAAATAATTCTCTCTTTCACTTGGAATTTCCATGAACTTTGAAAGATTACAATTTAATTCGGATACATACAAAGAAATATCAATAACATCAAATGTAGCTTATTTAATATTGACTATCTCTCATATTCGTACACCGATTGATGTATGTATAATCGTTGCGTCCTTTGTCTCCGACTTCCATTACTCACACGATCCAACGACTTTCCGGGATCTAAGCACAAGGTAAACAAGTTTTCGTAAATTTCAGTCGAATTATTACTACGCGATCCGTACCCTTCCGTCGTTTGATTTCCCGCGGGGTGCGTTAATTGTCAATGTGTCGTAGCTCGTAACTCGCGCGAAGCGACAAAAAAGAGCGACTCGCGTTACCTTCGTTGCCGCAAGTAAACAGCGAGCCTCTAATCGCGTCATAAAAGCGAGACATTTTTGCAGCGAAGCGGCAATGTATTACAGAGAGCAAGCGAAATTAAATCGTCCCCGTTCTGTCAAATCTGTTCCAGTGAAATACGCACGCTCGCGTCGCCAATTGCATTCTGCAGTAGAATCGGAGTTTTCCATTTTGCATTGATAAAAACTACACTATCCGATGGCAAAGTCCAAACGGTGCAATTGAGATGCGTCTCCTTTGAATCTTTTAGCGGCTATATTGAAATTTGTCATAATTCTTGCTCCCGTTCGCGCGTTGATTCCACGTGCCATTATAAATCGTCAGAAATCAATCGTCGGTCGCGCTATAGGTTTAAATATGCGGAGCAACGGGACAGGAACAAATTCCACGGGTAATATGGTGCTTCGAGCATATATTGACAGAGGACATGAAATTTCATAAGCTACGCGAACGCGAGCGCGAACCCATTGGTTATTTCATCTCTCAATGTGGACGAACGGTGGGGGGTTGCGAATAAAATTTCGTTTGTTCTCCGTTCGCTCGACGAAGAACGTAATAGCTTTAATTAGGTATAGGGAAAGTGAATCCTGTCGCGAATCAATAATAACGTTTGGGAACTTTTCACTATTATTCCAAGAACGTCGTTGAAGTATGTTTATTGTTGGTTAGACCATATATATTAAGATAACTTATGATTACCGTTATTTTGTATTTGAAATTCCGATTTTGAAAAGTTGAAAATCGATGTAGATTTTAAGCGATCAATTTGACATTTATTTATCTCTATAGCAGTATAGTCACAAGAGCATTTTAAAACGCTCAACGAGATCCATTTTTGTATGGATCGAGCCATTTCCGTAAAAATTCAGCGGTCGCTCAAAATTTGAATTAATGCGAAATGGATAGAAGTCAATATCTCTCATTTGATAGGAAAGTGAAGAATTCCAAAAATTAACATTTTGGAAATAATCCAAGGATATCTACACTGAACGCTATTGTAACGGTATATTCGTATTTTTACAATTGACGATGTAACGTGAATCGTTATCCACGCTCGCTATGCTATTTAAAACGTCGCAAGAATGCAGAATTTTTCAAATACGATACCACAAAATTGCTGGTTTTACATCGTTTCGTTTTTTTATCAACGAATCGGTATCTGTTCTTAGTAAAAACAAATTAGTAAGAACTTAAAAAGTATACCCAACGTTTCCCTAAAATTAACACCTAGCGAAATTCAATGAAAAAGAAAAACGACTTTCCACGATAAACGGAAAACAATGCGATTAAATCTACGCGCACGAATTTCAAAACCAGTTCCCGGCGACGATGTAACCACCGACTTCCGGTGTCCCTTTTTCTCGCGTTACAAAAGGGAACGCGAAAGTGTTGACCGCGGCACGGGAGGCGAGATCTGCCGATAAGAAGGAAGAAGAGGCGGTTTAAAGGGGACCGCGGCGCGGGAAGAACAACTTCGCGATAACTCGTTTAGAGAGTTTGAGGCGAGTTCTTAGCGGCGAATGCATTAAAAAGTCCTTACGCGGGTCGGCCTCAACAGTCGCGACTAGCCTGAATCCTAATCTAAAACTCTGTTTCGGTGATCCGATAAAAGTGGCTGGCCGCGAAGTTCTATCACGGTAAAGTGGACCGACGCGGGTATTAGTCCCTCTCGAGTACTAGATAACGGTAACTAGAAGCTCGTTAAGAACTTACTTAAATCCCACTTGCCGGAAACAACCTTAGTTCGGGGAGTGCGTTTCAGACGCTGAAACCGGTGGACACTTCGCTTGGCTACGGGGGAGAGGTTTACGAGCTGTTAAAACTAAAAGTATATTTCAGAGATATTCGAGTTGTATTATTAGCCGTCGATTCTAACCGCGAAGAATGCACACGGAACGGAATACAGATCGGGAATTTTCAAAGTTTTTAGAATCGTACCATCAAAATTTATTCTCAAAGTCCGTAATATCGCGTGGAGGAAATGCGAAGTTTTAAAGTCGATGGACAGAAACGTGCGTTTCATTGGACTAGATAATACAGTAATAAACGTTAAAGTATTAATCGGTCAGACGCGCGGGTAATCGGAGGATCGGAAAATTTGTTGGCGAATAACCGGGAATGGATCCTAATAGTTTAATAAATTATCGATTTGTCCGAGAGAACGGTCCGGTGTCCCTTTTTCTCGATACGATTCAATCTCAATGAAATTTTACCGAGTTCTTGGTTCCTTTCGCAGTTTCGCAAGAAGAAATTGTGAAGTTCTATAATCGATGGAAAGAAACGCGCGTTTCGTCGGAGTAGATAACGAAGTAATCGCGATATCGATACGCGAAGCGCAAGTTATTACGGTAAAACGTGTATCGCCGGAGAAAGGAATTAGCCAAAAGATTAACTGGAGTTTCAACGTTAATACGATCAGACAGTTTACATACGAATTATTAGAATTATTCCTCGCTGACGAAAAAATCAACTAACCTTTGCCGACAATTGATTTGCGAAGAAGGAGAGCGACATGATGATTTGGGTAATACGAATGCATAAAATAAAAAGTGCAAATCTTCTTCAATTATTTCAAAATTATATATTAAGACTCTTACTGTTCCTGTTTTTACCCATTATATATGATAATTAAACATTCCATGGTCATCTCAATGGCAGATTATTCGTTCAATCGGCTATCTCAATTAATACGGATAATCGGTGTACTTTTAATACTCGAAAGATAAAAGGAAATAGTCTTTCCATTTAGTTTTTACACTTTGGGCACCAGTGACGAGTACGAGTTTCAGATCCTCCGTTCCAACGCAAACTTTGTGGAGATGTCTGAATCCTGCATCGAGTTTTGAAGAGCGTATCGAGAACTCTCTTATATGATAATAACTCGTCAAAACAATCTTTCCGGTATGCAATATTAACGCGGAACTCTCGTTAAACCTTTTCCGCTGAAAGTCAAATATCAGCGACGGAGCCGCGGAAAGTTTCCCTGCAAATTGCAAAGACGCCGTCGAGCTCGCGCTAAATACGAAGGAGCCATTTCTATCTCGTTTGTATGCAAAAGTAAATACCGTACCAACCAGACGAGTAATCGCACACGAACCAAACTTAATCCCGTTCGGCAATTTTGAAATACATTTAAATACGATACGACGCTTTTCGCGTCCAACGAAAGGCTCAGGCGTCGTTATCGTCGAGCCATGGATGTTCGTTTTCAAGGTCGAGCTTCTCCCTTGTACACCCTGGCCTAACAGACTTTCTCCTATTACTTCCCTACCACCGAACGGTAGCGAAAGATTCTTTGGCTTAATCGAGTAACGGGGCGGACACGGAGAGGAGCGTTTCGAGGAATCAGAAACGACGCGATTAAATTCCTTCGTACGCGAGCACGATGATCGTCGTTGATGTCGTAACGTCAGCGGTAATATCACTGGTAACAACATCCTCGGGAATGTATACTCACCGCTTTTACGGTATTTTCTTAACATTATGCAAAACGATCCCCAGTGGAATTACCTAAGGTACCTCGGATAATTCACAGGAGTGCGCCTTGGGGATACCGTGCGGATTCGTGTGCTCGAATGTAATGTCGTTTCGGGGAAAAATTCACGTCAGTCGGGGGCGAGAAGAGGGGCTACGGACGGATACTAGATCCTGTCCCAGTGTACCAAAGGCGGGGGTGAAAAAAAAAGCATTATGTTCAGCCCTCGGTGGAACTACCGAAAGGGATGGAGAGCGAAAGTTCTAGGGGTTAGGGGGAGGGGGGCGGGGGCGGTGGTTGGGGCGGAGAGTGACGAACGTAAAGGGATGGGAGGATGGTAAGTATATTCGGGGATGTAGCGTGTAATAAACGGTAAGTCGATACGGAGAGAATTTTCTTTCAATAGTCTTGTTTTCGGATCCGCGTATTTCGGGGATGTTTCTCGCGTGCCGGCTAGGGGTGGGAATATAGGGGGTTGCGTAAGGATTACGTGGCGGGACGCATCGTTTAAAACTTGCGACACGCGAGACGCGGGAGGCGATGGAACGAGGGTTGGGAATGGGTATCGAGTTCATTACTCGCGTCGCTTTGCATCAGTATGCTGAAATATTTGTATTTCGTTCGGTAAGCGGCGGAATGTATTCGTGGAAAAGAAAATTGTGTAAGGAACGTTCCGTAATTTTGCTATTATTTGTGAGATAAACACGCGTGGGCGTACTTAATCGTTGCGAAGTTTATTTAAATGAGTTTGTTAATTTGTTAGTAATTGTTTGACCGTGCAAGGGAGACATTCGACCGTAATTTGTTTTTATGTCAAGATTCCGGTGGCAATAAAAACCGTAAAGCATAACAGTTTTATAGAAGAAAAAATTGTTACTACAATATACGATACGGTGGAAATATTGGGAACGATTTGTATAGATCACGCTACGGTGCAATGGATTTAAATTGAGCGCGCGTGCAATGGCGATTAAACTGAAATCACGGTGTGTACGCTTTTATTTAAAAAGCATTAAGCCATACCTAACCTGACCTGGTCTCGGTTCATTACCTGACCAGTACCGTAATTTCTACCTTAATCCCATAAAATTGTCATGCAATACAAAATGAAGTGTAAAGTTCCTGATATCCGAATATATCCCGCAAATTTGTCTAAAACTGAGGTGTCCCATTTGAAGTTTCAGGCGTAATCTCTCGAACTATTTCTTATTCAAAAAAATGTTTCCAGCAGAACTTTATCTCCAGAGGGACGACTCGCGATGGTCTGAATCTAGGCGGGGCCATACTTTTTAATAAAGAATAGTTCGGGAGACAATTTCGTGCAAAACTTCAAACGAGACACCCCGCACAGTTAATCAAAATTAAAGGGTAGACTCTCGTATAACGTCGATTCCATAAAATGAATAAAGTGGTTTCATAGAAATATCGCGTTATACGATCCTTCAATCACGTAGAAAAACTAAAGTTACATTCCGGAATCGTTTTCTTAATTGCGTAAGCAAGAACAACTTAACCGATAAAAACGTATTTCCACCTGCTTCTTAATCTACCCAGTGATAAATATGTCGAGAAGTAAAACGATGTCACAGTTTCTAGATCGCGTTTACAACTATCACGTCATAAGAGTGCTTACCGCATATCGGATCGAACGGACTAATCGTAAGTAACCTCAAAAACGTAAATTTAATTCCATCTTACCCGACAGGGATAACCACGAGCATCGCGAGGACTCGAAATCCCGGCACGCGACAATCGTGAGCGAGGACGAGTCGATTACACTCGAGGCTCTCGCAGTTAAACAAACATCAAGTTTACACCCGCGAGAATACGGATCAACCGCAGGGCGCTATTCAAATCCGTCTAGAAATTCGCACCTGAGGTAACCCGGCCACGCGAGATGGATACACGCACTCACACGCGGGCAATGCCAACGACCCCTTCCGGCCGGCTTGCGCGAGTAAAAGGGACAGAGAGAAAACACGAGTTTTCGCGTAAAGGTTAGGGAGTCGAAGAGAGAGGCTAGAGAACGTCGTCGCGTATATCCCTCTCCGACGGGGGTTAAAGCTAAGGCACGTTACACACGAGGCAAAGCAGCGCCGCGCCGCGCAGTCTCGACGCCGATTGGCCGACGAGAAATCCGCGGCAACGAGCGGAGACCAGTTGAGCGCGAGACCCCGAGCTGAACGGTTGGAGGCACGAGCGCAGCGCGGACCGAGCCACGATTCGATCGTACGCGAGCCAACCGACACTCACGTTTAAAACAGTCGACGAGGAAGATTTCGGATTGTCGTACGTCGGTGTTGTTGTTGTTGTTCTCGTTCGTTTTGGTTATCGAAGAAATTTACTCGGTGGGGGACAGTGTTGGGTGACGAATCGTGTTTGATTTCAACGTGATTCGAGAGAGGTGGCGAATTTGTGGGATTTTTTTTTTCGACGTTACACGCCGAGGAGAGAATTACGAAGTGGCAGGAAACGTTGTCTCGACCGGTACGCACGGTGAGTTCATTTTCTCAAGCTTCTATTTCTGCGCTCACCCCCCATGCGTGTTCATCTTTGGTTGCTTTACGAGGCGGTGAAGTGTCTTAAGGGTCCTCTGGTCAGGTACTTTGCGGGTTTCTTGTGTATCGATGGACACGAGAGGCGCGAGTCGCGTTGCGTTTTTTTTTGCTTCGTGGAACGAAGAGATGAAATATCGCGAAGACCCCCAAGTGGAGCGAGACACGCTTCCTGTTTTGATAAAATTGCGTACCTCCCTGTGGGTATTTAAATCGTCCATGATGAATTTCGGCTCACGTGGTGCCGGAACTACGAGATCGAAAATCCGGTAGACATTGACCTTCCACGCGTTATGTTAACCTCAAATTTCATACTGCTTTACATTTGTTGTATTTGTTGAATCGAAGAAAATGCAATTTTAATCATAAACATTCCATTAATCTCAACAAAACTCAGATGTCATGCACTCTTTTCGCTGTATTAAATCTCACGTTTGATACGTCGTACAAAAAAATAGTATACCCAACAGCCAGTGTTTCGCCGATCGTTTATAACGCGAAGTTGACGCACACTACTTCGCCGCACGTCGAAACTCATCTCTCGAAGAAAATCTGTCGAAACTTTATCCGTTAATCGTAAACAGATGTCCTTTGACGCGCACTTCACCCTCGTAGCATCGTGTTACCTTGAAGCAACAAAGACGTGGAAGCGTTATTTATTATCGAGAACACGTCGGTGTCTATGATATCAAAACAAACGAGTGTCGCGTTACCACGGCGTACGCGTCGTCCGCGTTATATAAAATATTCCGGACATTTGCGACGGCCCTCAACGTTGTATCCTTGTATGCAGAAACAAGATCGTGCAACAGGGCGGAGTTAAAGTTCGTACGTGGAATAGTGTCTGGCGTTTCTGTTCGAGCTTATCGATAAAATTTGACAGACGCTCCTCTGGCAGGAAAGTCTGGCGATTCGAAAGCAGGGCATGATATCTGGCATGCTTCTTGCTTCGAAGTACAGGGGAATTTAGATAATTCGGGCACTTAAGGATGTTTCTCCCGTCGTTGGCATTTAAAGTGTTTTTACGCCGGACGTCGGCACGGGGAATATCTTCGGAATATGCTCGTACGGTCGTGCTCTCGAAATCGAAACGCGTCTGTGCTCGTATGGATAAATCGACGTTTCGTTGAGTTTCGCGGGTAATTATTCGCTATCGAATGAGACGGATATTTTTAAAAGTGCAATTACCACTGAACCGTGTAATTTTATACGCGGTAGAATATCATTAATACCTAACTTCGTGCGTGCAGTATCGTCATTAGAGTACGTTAACTTTCTACCCAGAAGGTGAAATTCAATTTATAACTCCAAGACAAATCGTGTTGAATTTTAGCGCGGCGCATGATTTCGAAACCCACGTATTATTTTTCTCCTGACGACTATTAATCAAAGAAAATATTCGCGTCGTTTTATCTGAATTTCCTATTTTCGTTACGCGTGCCTGCGCTTTAACGGAACGACGTGTAATTTTACGTCGCTCGTGGGAGTAATTTAAAACATTCAAGGATTTGTTTAATTATCGCGCGTCGCGCGTTTCGTGGATTTCGGCGAACGTCATGGCGAATGCTATACATATATGTATATACATATATATATATTTTTTTAGTCTCATGGTAATTTAAGTCCAACCTTTGCCCGTAAATCCAGACGATAAATTTATTCCATTCACTTTTTCGTTCCCTTTTTCTGGTCTACATTTTCTACACCCGCGCGCATTGTAACGAACGTTTTTCGAGTAAATTCGAATTAAATTCCTGGAGTGGATACAATACGAAAAATCCTAGCGAACCATACCCGAATGCGAGGAATTAAAAAATTGCTGCCGTTACGCGATATTCCATAATTCCAGGGTTGAAAACTTTCGTTGTTTAATTAGCATATTTAACCAGTTCCCGGATTTTGATGTTTAAAAAAAGGAAAGGCAACGCGCCCGTGGTTCGAAAAGTAGAGTTTCTGTGCCATTGCCACGCTCGAAGCTCAACTTTTTCGCCATTGCCCCACTCGCGGTTTAAAAGTTTCTGTTTCACCGTCCCGGAAAACTTCCGAAAAATCAACGAAACTCGAATTCCCACCATCGAGGACCTTCGACCCGCGGGAATGGGGTCGACTTCTACTTACTTAGAATCGGTTATTCGCGTTGGTGGCGTCGTCGGTACATCGCGCGGAAAAAACGTTTTCCACGGGAAATTCGTGGGAGGCCGGGTAAGAGGAGCGTCGGTGAGCGTAAAAGAGAAACTCCGGGTCGTAGACTGCTGGAAGAGCAGAGTGAAAAGTTTCCAAGTTTCTTGCGAATGAAACTGGGCCTCCGCGAAATATCCAAGTCCCGAGACTAGCGAAGACACTGACGTGATCGATCCACTTTGTCACCGTAAAAGACCGAAGGAACTTGAGGAGGGTTCCGCGAAGAGACCCTTTTTAAAAAGGAGAGCGCGCGGGAGACGTGCTTTTGAGTCGGTGGAAATCCCTTTCCTCTCTTTTATAGGTTCGGTACGTCTGTCGAGTGCTTAGATGTTTACTTTCGATCGTAAGAACTTTGTAGCCTAAAAGAATGGAGCCCGATGGCATTTACTCGTGGGCGTGGCATTTTCGAGTACTCCACGGATCCTTTATCGCGCGGCGAGAGTGAAAATCGTGAAAATTCAGCTCCGGGATGGAAAAGAAAAGCGTACTAGGAAGGTAACCTCCTCCTATTTTCTTGCCGCTAGACCATTAAAGCTGCTTACTTATCCGCTTTATCGAACCCTGTTAGGGCTAATAGTAATATCCGTTCCACGATAACGAAAGTACTTCGTTATCGGCGTAGGTAAACCGAACGGATTCTGATTTGGTCGAGCAGATAGCCAAGCCGTCTGTCAATCACGTCATTGGCCCGATTCACCGTGAAGCATTCTTTTTTTATTCTTACTTTGGTCTTTTAAATATTCACCGTGGAATTCTCATTTTACTTCTACTACCGATAATAGCGATATTTAAAATATATGTGACTTTCCGCGAATGGTAAAGTTATGTTCTCTTGAAATATTGTGCGCATCTGAGGCATCTGCGAATGTTATCATTTCGAAAATACAAGTATTAACCGAACCTATTCGCATCTAGACACTTGCATTATCTTATCCCTTTAAATATTAATCGCCTGACAGTCATGAAACCCTTATCTTATTTTTTATTACGGAAAGTTGAAATATTTAACTCACGTAATATCCCATGAGTGCCAAAATTATTTACCCAAACGTATCAACTCTTTCTCACAGAGACAAATTTTCTGTATCGTCTCTCAAGACGAAGGATTACGTATTCCTTTTAATGTCGCGCCCCTCAAAGTGGATGCAAGGTCCGAAAAGATTTAATATTCGGCGAATCGCCATTAACGCAAGTCGGTCTTAACGTCTCGCGAAAAAGGGGAATACGCAAATCTATAAAATACATTTGCACGGGCAAAGAAATGCTCGCGTTCAACGAACTTTCGCAGAGGCCGGTAGACGTCGGAAGAGTCTTGGGACACACCGGCAAAATGAACGGACGGAAAACGAAATAATAAAGCGCGAACTCTTTGCTACGGGAGAGAGGAACCTGCCCCGACCTCTCGTTTCTCTCTTTCCCTTTCTTTTTCCTCGGAAGGCTGATTCCGTGCGGTGGGTATTGCGGATATAGTAGCCCGCAGAACTGCCGGAGACGAAAAATTGAAGGGGGAAACTGGGAATAATAGAGGGGATCGAATTCCTGGCTCGATGCGTACGAGTCGTGTAAAGCAAACGTCGATTAGGGCCTCTCGCTCTTTCTTGGCGTTTCGTTTCGCGTTACGTTTAGCGAATATTTGTACGCCACGTACCGTCGGAATAATCCTGTACCGTCGTCACGATAATACATTGCGCGGGGCGTTATTTTGAATTGCAATTTATGATTATTAGTTTTCATGGTTCATTTTTCAATTAATAGTATTGACTCTGGGTAACGATCTCTGATCTCTCGCCGTTATGCTTTGTGACTTTAATTCGAGCTCTGAATCGATAATCGCAAAAATGTTGTACCAAGAATCAGGATGGTAGATAAATTTCCTCCGGGTTAAGAAAAATTCTTCTTTATTCCGACGGAGTTCATTTATTTCTACAGGTGTCCATCACTTCTGAAAACGATTCTCGCATATTCTACGAGCCAAGTGAGAGTAAAATGTCGTATAAATATAGACTCAAAAGTGTTTTATAAGAACACGAAATAACCACGGCAAATCAGAAATTTGTAATGCAATAAATACAATTCTTGACAGACGTCAGTTCTGCGTTTATGAGAATGGACGCTATCGAAACGCAACCAACGTACATAGGTACATAGATTTTCTCTTGCTCTTTACGCATCAAATATGCTGGCACCTTTACGCGGAAAAAAGTAGAAACAAAGTTTAACAAAACACTTACAACTCTTACGCACTGAACTAAGTTTCCCTGTTTTACAAAATTGATCAATATAAAAGTTCCCGACGCGACGTCTCCTCCGATTCATACGAACGATGAATTAACACTGCAATGCGCAATTTCTTTTATATACATACATGTATACCAAATGTAACTACGCGATGCATTTATGAATCAACGCGCACTTTAGTGGTAAACTCCAACGTACTCGAATTCCTTGACGTTGTGCGTTCCGATTCCAGAGAAACTTCCTTTGAGATTCTAAAAACACGAATGCAAAATGAATCGCGCGTAACGGACATCTCAATTTCGTATAATCCCTCTCAACGCGAAATGAACGGTGACGACGTGTTACGAGTGAATTCGTCGGTACTCACGGATGCGTATCGTACCGAGCAAAGTATGGAACAATATTCATTGTTACGAGAGGGTCTTTCGGTGATGGAACGAAATCCATTTGTCTCGCATCGGTCGGGCACCGGCTTAAAAGGCCTTTCCATCCCGTCTCTTTACCGTCTCGAACCCGACGGCCGGACGAAAATTACTCGTAACAAGATTTATTTCATTTAAATGAGGATGTACGCTAGGCGCCCGACTAGAGACAAGTTCCGTCTCTCTCTCTTTTTTTTATAAAGCCTGCTCACGATAACATCGGGTGACCCTGAATCGCGAGGTCCGGGGACCACACGAGCGTCGAGCCGACGGACGTTGCATCGATGTTATTTTCGACGAACGTCGGGACACTGGGGCTGGCGGAACTTTGAGCGCCGTTACTTTCGTTGTCACGGCATTCGACGGACGTCGCGCGCGTGCCCTGGCCATGTTTGAACGTATAGGGGAAACTCCATTAAATCCGTGATAATATGGAAAAAAATGAGTGCCGTGAGTTTGGGCAAGATAAGCTTTATGAATTTTGCATTGGAAACAGGTTATCTATGTATATTGATGAGTGGAGAAATAACGTAAACTGCAAAATATAGTTCCAATCTCATTGTGTAAATTTACGTCGATAGAATTCATATTTTGCTTGATCCAATCGTAATGATGAACCGCGTTAAATGAACACCGATTGAAAGCTTTGGGATAGGGCTTTATTTTTAATATCGCGAGACAACAGCGATATTTACTATAGTGACGATATCGAACTTATTGTCACTGGATTATTTTGTGGGCATCACGTAATTATCCTAGTTATCACGAGATTGTTTGATTAATTTAGTTCCGAAACAGTTTCTTCTATTAAATGAACGACAATAACTTACCCAGCAAAAATATATCTTTCATTCGATTTGTTAAATATGTATGCGAAAAATATAATGTTAGCGCAATTTGTAGACCGTGTCATACACGGTTTTGGTGCACTTCCCGACAACGCGTGCCTTAACGTTCCTTTTCCTTGAAACGAATCGTCGACCGCGTGTTCGTTTCCATCTATTACGTAGACAGACGGTCGATCTGCGCGCAGCTTACTTTCGATTAGAATATCTGCCGATAAAGGACAGATGCGATTCCACTTCGAGCGGGCGTTTTACGTTTTATATGAAAATCTCGTCGTAAAAATCGCCGTAAATTTTCACCCCGGGATAGTAATACAGTTATCGAACGGGAGGTGTAAAAGCAATTGAAACGTATAATAATCCAACAAAGGAGCAGAAGAATTATTATCTCGCATTCGCGTTTCACGTCGAACGCGTGATTTAAAGTTCGATATTGTGTTTAGCGATGAAAAGCAGCAGAAGAGCGTTTGCGATTATATTCAACGGCGTTCGTTCACGCCGGCCATTGTCGTTGCCGTTCCCGCGGTATTAAATTAGCCGTAAAATATTCGGAAATTAGGGAGGTCTTGAAACATTCGAAAGCAATTCCGGCGAAATAGATATTCTCGCTCGGCGCGAGCGTTCAGCGGTACGGAGGTTCCTTCGAAATAATCGTAAAGCTCTCCAGCGTGACGAAAAAAGAAAAAAAAGAAAAAGCAATTCGGTGGGTGTAAAGAGACGTCGGTAAGTCGAGGGAGCGTAGACGTAGTTTCGAGACGTACGTCTCTCCCGTTTGCGCCACGAAACTTCCGCCATATAAGTCAGTGCGATCATATAAAACTATGGCCTCGGATGTTATGACTATCCTTAGAAATCGGCGCTGAATATTTCATAGCCCCGAGGCGTTCCACGTCGAAGTGCCAATTTGTGCGTTGGCTCGAATTCGCGGCTTCGGGATCGACGTCCATAATCTGCATAAATTGGGTTGTTACTTTCGCGGAGGAGCTAGACTTAAAAAGTAAGTTTAAAGAGTTACCGCGTGAGAAAGCTGTGAAACTTTTTGATTTATAAGGCGGCGTAACGCCAAACTTTTGCTCGACTCGCGAGCGTGGGGCGGGGAAGCCTTTGGAACGCGGTGTAGCGGTACAGAAGTATCCACGGTTAAGAGTTACATCGAGCCGTATTGGAATTAGGGTTCTTATTGAAAGAATTTTATTGGCTCGAAGATCGTAGCAATTGGATTCGTGAAACCCCGCGCGTCTATTTGGGTTTCCCTCTGCTCCGTGCCTCTTCTCGCAATTTTCGATCTGCGCCTCGGTATCGTTGAGAGGAAACTCGCGGTGGTTAAAAAAAGAAAAATTTTCCCGCCCCGTCGTTTTACGTTGCGAGCAGTTTTTGAATGAAAAGCGTTGGGACACGAAAGTTCCGCGAACGGAGGTTTTCCATGTAACGGTCAACGCTGGAAACGTATCTGAAATTGTTGCGTTTGATTTAATATTTAATATAAGCGAAAATTGGTTAAGCGGGAGAATCGTGCCGCGTTTGAAATTTGTTTACTTTCGTCGATTATTATTGCAATTGGGAGAGACTCTTTAAAAGAATTCTTTAAAATTCCGTTTTCATTCTTCGACAGCGTCGTAGAATGCGTCTCACGTTCTGAAAATTTCGTATCATTACGCTTGGCCTGGGAGATTACTTGGAAACTAATGATTAAACATAAAGAATCTTAAAAATGGTTCGTTAAAATTCCGCCAGCATTTTTCGATGCCGATATAAAATGTGCCTCACGTTTTTTCTTCAATCACGGTCCACCCTATCCGCGTTTCCTTCTATCTGAAAGCTGCGATGATCCCTTTCTGCGCCGGCGGTGCTTGAAAAACGTTTCCTTCCGCCTGCAAGCGTATAAGCACACATTCTTCCGATATCGGGGAGAGATTTCACCTGTATTTTAAGCGCGATAATAAAAAAAAGGCTGGATGGAAAAAAGTGTCAGGTTACATTGAGCCTTCGTTTTTAACGGAGGAGAGTGGAACCTTACGAATATGAAGTTTAGATTATTCTAACGATCTTGATATTGAAATCAAAAGTTTAATCGAACCGCGAATGATTGGATTTCGTTTCCATTCATAATGCGTATTTTAATGTCAATCGGGTACGATTCAAACCTTGAAAACTAATTATAGACAGTAAGTCGATATTATTGGCATAAATATTCCTGGATCTGCCATTTGCATTCGTCGCCAGTTTCTCTATTATTAGAATAGTTCGTTTACACTATAAATACATATAATTAACAGTAGTAATACGATCGTACTAGAATTTGATTGACCGACATCTTACTAACACCAACGATTGTTTATTAAAAATTTATTGTTAACGTATGAATGCTCAGTGACACTGGCACATTACGCCATGCAACGGTTCGATCAAATATTGTTGAATCATTTTTCAATCAAAGTGCACGCAATAACGATCGTCTTTCAATCACGGTCACATTGCATGCTCTTATCTAAAAATAATGAAACAATATGATTGAACCTATGGTGCGAATTGTCCCCTGATTTTTCTTATCAATAATATGCGCTAATATAAAACAAAAATATATTATATTATTATATTTTCGACTTGTTTAATGTAAAATCCCCCCCCACTACGGTCGTACCACGGGCACCGGGGCACCCTGTACATTTTTCATTTTATTTGACGTATCAGTAATCTCAAATTGCAGGGTTCTATAATTCTATAGCAAGAATCTAATATCTCTGTTAACGCGGGCCTGATTAATCGTGTTCTTCGACCATTATCCGCAAAGGCTTTAACGGCCGAAGCTCGTTCATAACGTTTCGAGCTCCCGAACGTTAAATTATTCGAACAGTCCCATTCCTGGCGTCGGCAAGCTAGATCGTCGGCCGGATCCTACTTGCTGCAAATTTGAAGCGTTCGGCTGACGTCGATTGTCAGCGCGATTGTCACCCACACTTACGAGACGCATCTCGGGACGCGTTTATTCGTGGGGACGGACGACTCGTCACGACCCCCGATCGAAGAAACAGAATCCTGTTTTTTTACGTTCACCGCGACACGTGTTGTCGACATCTGTCGTCTGTCATCGGGAAGGACACGTGTCAGTGCTGCTACGTCTCGTAAATGCATGTCAACTGGATTTGATCTCTCATCGCGAGAGAATTTCCTTCGTCGCGTATCTCTACCGTTTGGTGAACAACCTTCCTCTCTCCCTCCCTGTCTCTCTCTCTCTCTCGTATTCTCGCGCTCCATCTCTGGTTTCTTATTCTGAAAACAGCAAAAAAAAAAGGACTACCGTCCGGACTCTTTTTTTGTCTCCCTCTGTTTTTTTCTATTATCGTCTTATGTATCTTCAACGTCAAGGCAGCAATTAATTAGTACAACTGCGCTAACCGTGGCTTGTAATTAATGAGGTTTTAAGCACGCACGCGTGATACGGGATCTTAATTAACGGACACCATAGTTTACTTTTTTTTTCGTTGCTGCTCGTGTACGTAGATAAGTACAAACTTTTATTTAGCGATCTTTAAGGTCGTAGCTCCCGTAGAGACGTTTGGAAGATAAGTTGTTTCGAAGTTTAAGCGAAACGGGAGGGAATAAAAATAGCGAACCGTTTGAATGACCTAATAGTTACCAGGTGTACGGGACGAAGGCGGTTTCTCGTGGAATTAAATACCTCTTGCCGAAACAGCGTAACCGGAGATTACTTTTGAATTACGATTTTAATAGTCATTATTGCAATCGAACTTTTATTTATCCAAGTATCGAATGATCTAAAAACGTGAAATCTAATAGCGAGACAGGAAAGCTCGGATAACAAAACAATTAGAAAACTGAGATAAAGTAGAGATAACGAAAATTGACGATCCGTTTGAATATTTACATCCCTTGTGTCTCTTAGGCTGCTAAATTACGTAAGTTGTTCAGTTTCACGCTAAATTATTATAACCGGAAATAGTTTTATCGTTACAGACGTACATATGCGTTATGCGTAAAAATTATTTGAAACAGTACAACTGCAAGGAGGGACGTTTCATTTGGATAACGTATCGTTATATTTAAAAGTACGTGAAAAAAATTATTCACAGAATCTCTTTCATCTTCGGTTTCGTGGATAACGATTGGTCAGAGGATGATTCTTTTTATGCCGACGCGTATCACGTGATTATCGCGACGGATGCTTATTTTTGACTGTACGACGCGTCAATTTATATCAGAAGTTTCATCAAACGCGCGCTGGGACAGAGAAATATCGTCGGACTTCAAACGTCCGCGTCGCCGCGTTTCTCGCATTACTCGCGCCATAAAATCCCCAAGGGGGGGGGGGGGGGGGGGGGGGGGGGAACGTGGAAACAGGAAACGGGGAGCGAACCCTGACGCGTTTTACTGGCGCCGATTTGAATTTTAAATCTTTCACCCGGTCTTTCGTACTTCGCTAATTTTCATCGGCCCTACCAACTTCGGCAGGTAGGTCGGAAACGGAGTTTTTTTTTGTTCTTCTCGTGTCGCATAATGGCGCAAAAATATCAATTGCATTTAGCAATTGAAATGCATTTGCAAGGTGAAAATTTATCGATCGATTCGCCAATTATTTCCTAAAAGCATCTCTTAAAATTGGAAGAATTTCGGAATTCGTTAGTTAACGAAATTGCTAGCGTGACGTGAAATGAGTCTCGAACAAAATCGAATCGCTTTTTCGAAACGAAGTGTGTTTAATTCCGTTTAACACCTGCACCTCTACGGCTAACAACATTCCGCCATAAATCCTCGCCACCGTAGTCTTCAAATCACTTCGATACAGTCCTCGCAATTGTACTTACCACCATCGCTCGCCACAAACATTTATTTATCTTCTCATCCCCCCCCCCCCCCCGTTTCACTTTTCTGTTAACATACCGCGCGGAGAGCGGTGCGCGAACAAAAAAAATTATTCAAATCGCCTGGCACGAAACATCGCCATAAAAGGAGATATACATAAAACGGCCGTAAATAATTTGAAAAGCGTGCGTGAACGCACCGAGTGACGGCATAAAAAATACGCTCGCCGGGACGCGCCGGTTGATCGTGACCGACGAGAGCGTTTAGCTCGCGCAAACGTTTAATTGTTCGAAATGATGTGCGCAGAAACAATGTACGATACCCTCGGATTGTATTCGTAAACTATGATCCCCGGAAATGGCCGTGACACCCCCGAGAGCGTTATTTTCAAGCTGGCAAGTACTTTTCGTCGAAATTCGCAGTGGCATGCGCGTCGATTTACCCCCCCCCCCCCTCTCCTCCTCCTCCACCCCCGCATCCTCCCGTCCCCGCTCCACCCCCGTACCATCAAATGGTTCGCGCTCGCAGTATCGGCGGATCAGGAGCGGCAAAGGCCATTCGTTCAACGAAATTCATAAAGATAATCCTCTTCGTAACGCCTCTGTTGAACGCCCCCGTCGATTTATGAACTTTGGTATGCGCGTATCGCGAATTGAATTATATTTTATTACACCGCCATTTTTCCGCGTTTAAACGCGATGGTCGAAGAATGGCGAGTATGATGAAAACGCGGGTGGGGAGATTTTCTGACGTTTATATTTTTATGCGCCTTTTATATTTTTAGTCTTATATCGTCGCCGTCGCAACAATTTCCTCGACGATGTTTGACCATTACAGTACCGAACAATGGTATATCGTTGGTACCAAGATTTGCGAAAAGTGTCAACGACGATGTACCGTTGCGCGCGCGATGATGTCTCGGTATTCGCATCGCGAGAAAGGCTCTGTGTCCAAATAAATTTTACGGAAAGTAGAAGTAACGCGCTTTCAATCGAGCCTAGACAAAATGCTTGAAAACTTTTTATCACACAAAGTTACACGATTAACAAAGTTCTGGAATTTTGACGAGTAATGTAAGTCAACTTGGCTCTGAATTTTTCGCATAGGTACATCTTTTTGCTCTGCACTGAAAGGGTTGACATCGTCAGTGGTGTCTGAAAGTCTTCCGATAATTTAGATTTATGTCACGCGAACGGTGAGTCGACGGACGTTGCGGCGAACCGCTCCAACGTGCGACGTGGCGCATCATGAATCGTATAATATAATGTACTGGATGTTTGATGAATGGTGCCGGTCCGTTAAAGGAAGGATGCCTGGGATATTTCCAAGCAGATCTTTCCTAATCGAAAATATTGATTGCGGTTCGGTTAACGAGATACAGTAGACTCCCGTATAACGCGGTTAACACGTTGATCGCCACGTCTGTCACATTTGGATGACATGCGAGTTTCAGTGCTATACTTACGGAATACCGATTCTATTAATATCAGTATTAGAGTTATTAACGTGTCACGCGTGTCAGCCAAATGTGGGTGACGTGGCGATCGACGTGTTAATATGCTACGCGTTATAGGAAATCGCGCCGTTTGAGAATTTGTTTCGCATAACGTGTATAATCCAAAGTTACGCGTTTCTAAATGATTATTGCTGTGTCAATTTGTCTTTTTACGTTTCATCAAATGGGACGGTATTTCAAAAATAAAGTAAATAGCATATATCCGCTGTTTGTTGAAAACAAATGTATTATTAGTCTATATAAAAAAATCTTGCCGAATAAAATTCAATTCCAGCGTTTTATTATCTGGCGCGTCGTACGAGGAACTCGCGTTATACGGGAGTCTGATGTATTAACCAAAAATTCGCAGCCAATCGGAGAGGAACGCGGTAACCGACAAATAAATCTGAATTTATCAGAAGAATTTCTGACACCAGCTACGATACCAAGGGATCGTCGGGTTACCGTTGCGACGGGTATCGCGAAGAATGGAAACGTCTCTCTTATCGTAGAAATTTGTGTTAACGCGAAATTCCAGCACTTCTTTATTCCCGTAAATTCAGCGCGTTAAGCTCCTTTGAACTTCTCCCCGAGAAATATTCTCGTTTCGCGAAGTAACGGAGGAGGGGAGATATCGGGATACCGAGTAGACTTTGAACGAACCGCCCCGCGTTCGAAACTATGAGATAGGAAGTTCCTTGGGAGGATCGAGAGACTCGTCCTTTTTCTCTCTCCTTTTCTCTCGTTGCTCGTTGAAAGGGGTGCGACTCCTTTTCCGCGTGACTTTCTCGCACTTTCTCCGCGAACGAGACGAGTTGCGCGAGAGGAGCGACGACAAAGGAGCAACGAAAGAATTCATCTACTCGACTGCGGGGCTCTTTTCTCACCCCCCTCTCCGCCCCTCCACCCCCACCGCCATTTACGACGAGCTTATTCCACGGTGGCTCGATTCAACCCCCGACGTTCAGCGATCGTCCACTTAACCTTGCGATACCGTCATTTTCTCCGAGGCCGCGGTTAAATTTAAAGCTCGGGTACACGCTCGTAACGCGCGTTCGGTTACAGGTGCGTTACGTTCATTTTACGAGCGTAGCGGTTTGTAGATGTACTCGTGCAGAAATATACGAACGTGGGGTGGACGCGAAAGATTTTTGTAATTATCGTTGATCCGAGATTATTTATTGAACGGTTTACAATTGTGATGTGGAGTCGGGCGGAGGCAATTTTAAATTTAAAGCGTGCCGCGATTTTCAGATTAATCATAAAGGAAAAACCGTGATCGTTGGGGGGTATCGTAATTCGGTTCGCAAGTGAACGGATTAACATAATAAAATCGGAAATTACGTACAGCTGCGCAAAAGTGCTGTAAGCGTATACAGGGTGTTCCGTTCAATGCACCACGCGCTATTATTTCTCGAAGTATTCGTTATTAACCTTCTCGTGCGCTACGTGCACTTACGTGGACACTAATAATTTTAAGTGTTAATCTAATATTTGTACTTGAAATGAATCTCTAAGTTCGAAGTGAACGTAGTCCACCTTTGTGTACTTAAGTCTACCAATGACGCTCATAGATGGCAATAATTAGAAAACAAAACACAACATATAAATGTATACATATATCACACGCATGTGAATAAAGCGTATGTGAGAGTTAAAATAATGTTTCGAGCGGACCGATAATGTAGCAATTAAAAATAGATTCTCCAAAACGCATGCGAAGTCTTTAACACTTCCTTTAAAGTCACAAGTACTCGAATATAGTGCGAATGTGACTTTTAAAGGTACACATTGGAGAGAAAAACATCGCACTTATGTTCGGGCACTTAGATTAAGTTCCACTCAAAATATTGTTCGAATAACGAATACTGCGGAGACAAACCCGCATGCGTTTAAAAGCTTCAGTTTTACGGATACGCTGATGATTGAACGCGTGTATTCGTTACTCGGATTGCTCTAACTAATGTGGCATTCCGTGCACGGGGAGAATGATCGAGGGACAGTTAATAAGTATAATTCAATTTAATTTTAATCGGCTTGATACGCATCGGGATAATACCGCTGGAATATATTACGCGCCCGCGATGTTAAATTGTCAAAGTATGAATACCAGAGTTCAACGGGAATTGAGCTGTACGTACGAAACGCGAGGTGATATTGATCGCAGTCGTTCATGTTTCATGCAATGTTATGTCCGTCCGATTGTTTTATTTTACCATGGCATGCGGAAAACATGAGCTCCTGTAAATAATATTGCTGCGTTCAAGGACCATTTCGATGAATAAAGAGCACGAATATCATGGAACGAAAACGCGGTAGTAAAAGCATCGTGAAGTTGCGATATTAACAGACTGCGGATGTACTTTTTTATACAAGTTCGGTAAAAGGAAACTTAAATTTCTTTCGTCATTAACGGTATTCAACACAGGATTTACTGTACCTGTCTATTTTACGAATTTAAGATTTCGAGATAAAATAGCGAAAGAAACCATGGTATTAACACTGACCATTTTCTTTCGTAAATAAATCATTTTAGCCAAAGGATTTAAACGCAACGCTAGGGACAGCGTTATCGTCCGGCCCAGTTTACTAGAATCACAATGTATATACCAGCGTGTTACGTACACCACGCACACTTGGTGCGTTTATTTCATAGACCCAGCGTGGAAAGCATTTGGCATAAACATTCGCAGTCTAGTCGTTAATATACAAATAAGGGGGAAAATTCGCAACGATACGTTTACTCGACTCGCGATATCTTTGAATACCATCCATCGACTTGGTTCACGGTTTTATCCCGATCGTGATAACTCCGAAGTAACGGTGCACAGGATATAAGGTAATAAACGATCCTCTATCGTTAGCAAGTTTAGCGAGTTTCCTCCGGCAAAGGCATTCTAGCAGCTCGCGTTTATCTACTCGGCCGAATACGTAAAGTTAAATTGGAATTACGACAAAAGCATAACCCACTTGTCGAGCAAAAAAAGACCAGAATATTGTTAACAACTTTCTTTACCCTTGGTTTTGGAGAACCTGACAATGTTTTCGGCACGATGCTTCCTTTTGCATATACCCGGAGGAAAATTTAATAACGTACAGGTTTTTCCTACTTTTTTTTTTCCTTGGACACGATGTCAGCATATTATGCGAGTAAACATAAGAGGCAAGTGTCGCATAAACGTATGCTCGTAAACGCTTTATTATGTAATATAATAATAATTCGAGACCGTGTAAGGATACGTTGACCTGCGGTACTCACCTATGCAAATGTAATATATTGCGTCGCGAAATTGTGGTTGTCTGTTATTACTTTGCGTTTTTGGCGTAATTTCTTGATAAAGCGTCGGTCTTGCGTTTAAACGACACTTTTTACACTCTTATCTTTAATTATGAAATATACTGATATCGTTTTTGAAAAACCGTGAGGACACCACCCCGTATTTGATACGCTTATCGTTTATTATTCTCAGAATAGTTTCAATTGCTTTATACAATGTTTCTCGAAACTACCCTTAAGGCCGATCTCGCGCTATAAAGGAGTATCGAACGCACATTCCGTTCGAAATTTGGTTGACGTTCCAGCCAAGTTCCAGCCATATTAATATACCGATATCTTATTAAATAATTTAATTGTTTTCCACAAGATCGCGTATAATGCGTCTTGTTATACAATATCTCCTTATTAACCAGTAATATTCTTGATAACATTTATCAGCTCTAACCTGAGATGTCAAAGAAAAAGCAATAAACTTGCTGAAACCATCAAAATCTGTATTCATAAATCTGTTGATGTTTTTTGATTTTTCGTTACACCTTTTTTTATAGTAACACAAAATATTCGCCCTATACAATTATTCAAGATTTAATATTCAATAATGAATGTAATGTTCGTTGCGAGATAGTTTCTCGTTTCCACCGAAAATATAGATAAAATAAATTAATTATCGCCGTTGTGTCAAAATAATTCCGAAGATTAAACAGGAATCTCTGCTTTGCTAAAAGAATCGCATAACTTTCGACGCGCACGAATCGTGAAACGTAGTTTGTTCGTAAAACTTTTTATATTTTACGCTCGTTCCCAGATTCCATTTGTCTAACTTCGGTCATGCGACTCATGCGTTCTTTCTCTCGCCGTTTCTGCCTCCGTGTCTCTGGTCCGTTGGTATTATTTTTTTCATATGCTCCGGTTCTCACTTCCCCGGGATTAAACTCGCCCTCTGTTTAAACTCAACCATTCGAAGTATCTCTCTTCTCGTTTCTCTCACCACCTGCCCTCCCCTAATGAGACATTATCGCGGGTACGTCATTTTAAATAACGGGAGTCCGAAAGTTTTATTAATTTCGAGTTCAACGTGGCTCTCGAAGCGTAGAACTAGATTCGCGAACGAGACGAATTATAAGTATGGATCGTGCGACTATAATTTGATACGCTCGTACTTTTTTCGCTTCCCGTTGCTCTAAATATATTAACTCAGATATGTTTGGCCTACAAAATTTATTTTTCTCCTTTCGTTCTTTGAGAAGGCAGATTTGTGTTTACTCGTATACTAGTTTTTATCAGTAAGTTTTAACTCGTAGTAATTCAAACACCAGTTGCACGATCCGAGCAATATTTCATATACAAGTTCTGTATCTTTTAAGGTGTAAATATAAAAGTAATAAGTAAACCACGGATGTTTTTGCAAATTCATGTTTTTACAAGATTTGGTCAGTGATTTTGGTGGAATTTCAATTTCATCGGTCCACAGTATTCAATAACGATTCTGGTTAAATTAATATCTTCAAGAGTTTTTATTTTCTGATAATCCATAATTTCGAAAACTCATGTTTATTTCACAAAATAATCACGAAAAAGACGCATTTTGCACAAACCTCCGCACACTACCAATAAGTAAAAGTATAAATATAAATTCCAAAATATTAGCATAATCTTCTACGTTTGACAGACTCGCCTAACGAGTTTACCCCCTCCCGTCGATGGAATCTCCTAAAAAAAATTCATTTTCCGAAATGACTTCCCCCCAAAATCCTGTAATCCGAGGGATCACGTAAATTTCCCTCGGGTTTCTTCAAATTAAACGTCACCTCTTTATCATAAACATATATAAATAATCGTACCATTAACGATCCAGCTCGACGACGACGACCGGGAGTCAGGCGAATCACGCATATCGAGTATCGAGAACGAAACGTTCCCCCGATGCCCGAGAAACTGCGCTCACGTCGAGCGAATTGCAAACGTTTTCGTCGATTATCGTTGCACCGGTGGTTCGCCTCGAGACCGCGCTTAATTTACAGAGCAAAAAAAAAGAAGAAGCGAGAAAACAGAAAAGAGACGAAAGAAAGCAAGAAAGAGAAAAGAAGAGGAGGGGGAGGGGGGCGAAAGCAACACGCAGCTCCCCGGTCCACCGTGGGACTTGAATTATTCATGGTTCCGCCATTGAACCGATGATAAGAAGGGCGGGGACAACGGGCAAGGGGGGGCATGGGGGGCAGGGGACCGGGGAACATCGTAAATTTCAATTTATAAAACTGTTAACCATCCGGTCGTCCAGTTTTACCTGCGTACCTACTTTTCGGCCATCTCGGGGTTTACGTGTGCGTTCTCACCGTCATAGCGGGTAACATCGATCTCCCTCGCTCCCTCGCGGTCTGTCATCGTATGCATATACACGTACACGGGCCGTTCCACCTGTCTGTTTCACCGCGTTTCCGTCGTGTTGTACCCATAAAACGAACCCCCCTCCAGACCCAGATCCCATGGGGTCGCGGTAATGCCCGCCGAGAGGATGAGGAATGCCTATGCGTGTACGGGGGAAACAACACAGGCGCGCGTGACCGCTCCGATGGGCCGTTTGTGTGCGCCCGTATGTGTTTACGCGTGTGCGTGCGCGCGCGGCACTCTGTAGGGGGTAGTTCGCATACCTCAAGCGGTGGCTTTCCTTCCCACGTTTTGAGGGGTGAAAATGTGCCCCCGGCGTGCAGGAAGGGTAGGTAATTGTTTTGCTCTAGCTATTTCTGTCCTCCTCCGCCGTGTATCTGTCTCTCCGGCTACTTCACGCTCTCGCTCTCTTTATCCGCGTCGCACCGTTCTTCTCCCTCCCGCTCGGCACCCTTTGAGATAACGAAAAAGGTAGTAGCATTAAGTCGTTTCCGGTACCGAGAATTTTTTCACTCCGATCACGTGACCCCCGAAAGGGCGGGGGGGGGGGCGAGGTGATCACGCTGTGGCGGGCAACTTATCGCGAGAGGGGCGATAAGGCGGGAGTTTCATTCTAATGGTGCTTTATCGATATTCAACCGATAGGTTTGACGGGATAACGAATCGGCGATTAATTGCACGGTGGTATTTAGACATTCTTGCCGATTTCGCGACGCTGTTAATCGTTTTGAAAAATGATCGTAGAAGCGCGAGCGAATACGAATACTTTGCGTAATGTCCAAGGCGCAAGATTCTTCTCTCCTGTAACCCAAAACGGCTTGTAATTCTTTCATAATTTTCCAGAATTTGTTTTGCAAAATGGAACGCACTGTTCCATTTAATTCGAGGTTATCTCGCTTGGCTTCTAAACGACAAACCGCAGGATGACCGTAGATACCGAGAAAGCTGAACTGGTGTTTATACGTGCATTTTTGGGACCGGACGTCCCAGCGGTATAAATAAAATTTCTCTTGGCATGTATCGCCCCGTTACCCTCGAAAGGGTTAAACGGCGTGTCGCGCGTATACGTTACACGCTTCACGCGTACTTAGCTTAAAAATCTCTCGGCTTCTGCATAAGTTACGTGATGATAATTCACACTTACGAATACGGATGGTTTCTTCGACCGGAAACAAAAGTGGCATCACATACGGTTACTCCCGACCGATATCATGCGTTTCGCGTAAAGCATCCGCGATCCGCTAATAACGATCGGTACCATTCGTCTCGCGAAATTACCACGAAGGAAAAAGACGTTGAAACCTTCGAGCGGTACTAAAATCCGCGAGGAGCTTTGACAAAAAAAATAGAAAAAGAAAGTAGAAGAAATCAAGTTTCGCGGACGACGACGGACTCCGATTGCTCTTTTACTCGAAACAACATTCCCCTTTCAACGGTTTAGAACCAAACGACACACCGGAACGTCGGGAAGCTCCATTTCTGGTACTCCGGGACGGGCTATACGCTCTTCCATTTGACACCAGGGTCAGCTTCCTCGAAGTACACGCTCAGCATACCGTATTCCCCGTGACTCTCTCCCGTAGAATCCTCCGTGCAACTTTCGGTATGTATGACGAATATCCCGAGGGAGATCGAAAAGGATGTCGGGTTAAAGACGTGCGCGAGCGATGGGTGGGAGAGAGGGAGGGAGGGGAGGGGGGGGGAGGGGGATTGCTATGAAAATCGCAGCGTCACAGTCGCGATATTTATCATAATTCACGGCAGTCGACATACTTTTCTCCGAGCTCCCGCGAAACGAGAATTTCACCGTCTTTCTCCTTATATCAGCCATTCCTGTCCTTTCTTTCTTTCTTCCTTCCTTCCTTCCTTCCTTCCTTCCTTCCGCCTTATCCTCCTCGGCTGCTTGCCCGCCCCTATCTGCCTGATCCAACCTCTCTTGGACTCCCTGCGCGGAATAAAGAATAAAGCTGCGAGACCCGTGCCCGATCGCTATCTATCGTAAAAAGAGTACATCTCCCTCGCGGTGGTGCCGGTGGTCGTGATTTCTCGTGTACCTGCCCGTTGTATACAGGGTGTATCGCGTGTCGGTGAGCAACCCAGCCCGCTCTCTCGTCGCGCTCGGATTTCGTTCGATAGCGATCCTGAGAACGGGACTGCCTCGCGAGATAACTACGTGGAATTTGGGTTAATCGCGGCCCATTCCGCGGTTATGTTTTGCCGATGCGGGTAATATCGTTCGCCAAGTATTTTCGATTTCATCCCGTTCGGTTATTTAGCTTGCGCAGCTTGCGATTCGCGTATCCGTTGCTCCATTTCTTTTGTAATTACGTTTCGAGTGGGTGCGCATTATGCTAAGGCTAGAAATACTGGCAATTAATGTATGCCCATTTCACCAGTTGAAATTATTGGTTATTTATCGAATACGTTACGCGAGACAAAGAATAGCTCGTGTTCTTTCAATTTTTATATCGTTAAGGACTATGTATACATTGCATTATGTGTATTTATTTTACTTATTTGCACGCTGTTTTCATACATACATATGGGATATTTAAATGGGAATTTCAAACCAATTCAAATTACTCGTTTGGTAGTTCCAACATTAATGCGGTTCAGAGATTCATGGACTCGCAATTTTTTTAAAGTCCAGTTCGGCACCATTGGAATGATTTGGGATGCATTCAATATTGTGGGATTAATTGTTTCTTCGCTATTAAAGGAGAGGATAAAAATTATTTCCCTATTTTGATAATTCAGATTTTAATACCTACGGCGAAGGATAATGTACGTAAATACATGATAATAATTGTGTTCTAGCGTAACCATAAATTTGCGATACACCCTGTATGGGATGGTAGCCAGAAATTCGTGCGTCGAAGCGACGCGACGCGTACAGAGCGCGTTTTCACGCGTGTGCACGTAAGGAGAATGGGGAAGCGACGTACATCCTTTATCCTCAGGTAGCATCATGCATTATTTTCATACCGAACCGTTGGAAGAATTTTTTTTAGGAGATTGGCAATGGGTACTTTCAGGCGCGAAGCGTCATGCTTGGCAGCACGAGCGTTGGTAGTAAAACGTACGCAGTGTGTTTATTTTATGTCAGGGGATGGCTGTAAAAAAATTACAAATATCTCAACGAGATGTACTTTGGTTATTGTTATTTAGCAAGAGGATTATGGCGCGGCGTACGATACATTGTCGTACGGGAGAAGATGAGGTAAAGGTTGTAATTTTTTATTTTTTAAATAACGCGAAAAGGTATAGACTGGTAGATTAAAAATTGAAACCTCGAATTTAAAACGTTCACCATTTCGCGATTCTTCAATTGTTTAACGTGGTTTAACGGCGAGACCACACAAATGTTTTACGAATAAGAGATACGTTGGAATGATTCCGAAACAAATACCGAAAATGAACCATTGGTGTCAGAGTGCTGGAATGTGGTTCACCGGTAAAATCGCTATAAAACAGTTCAAAATGAAAATATAAACGGATTAAACGCAATTAACAGAGTCGTTGGTATTACGCGGACACCGATACGCCCCATTCGGCGCGTTTAACGTAAAGTTTCTACGTTCCCACAATATTACACGCCGCGATCGTAAAGACACCCGAGGAAAAGTCATTCCTCGCCGTTATCAAGGAGAAAATATAAACCTAAAAGAAACAATATTTAATCGCCGATAAAGCTGTCTCATTAATCCCTTAAACGGATTTAACGATATTAAGAAGTAACAAGGATACTACGGGTACGCTGATGCGTTCAATGCCGCGGCATAACGGCCGCGTATTCGTAAATAATATATTTTCCAGCGAGAGCTCCGCTTTTCGCAATATTTTACTCAATATTCACGTTTCACGGCTGGCCGAGTTAGCGCGTTCGAGGAACACCTATACTTAGGTATACGCGACGAGCCAGTTACACGGGTCAGAAGCGTATCCTATGGCTCGTACAGGCAATTTCGAGAACTGTTATTCATAAAACGATAACGACCCGCGTGGCTATCTCAACTATGGGGGTTTAAGATAGGACACCGTGGCGCAGATAAAGCCGTGCAATACCGAGGAAGGTCTGGAACGCGTAACATAAACTGGATTGAAGCGTCAGAGGGATCCCGCGAAACGATGCTTTCGTCGTTCCGCTGAATTAAGAGGTCTTTAATGTTCCGCGTGTTTACGGATCGCTAATGTAAGCCGCGAGCTCGAACCTTATATTCTCGGGCATAATTGATTTATGTTACGCGATTACTCGGTTTTAATGCTTTAAAGACGCTTAAAGACTTTTAAAGACGTTCAAAGGCTTTAATATCGAAATTATCCGAGATTCCTATTATCACGGTTATCCGCGAATCCAAAACGAGCTTGCAATTTTCTCCGAGTGGAATTCAAAAGGAAGCAATTATCGGATTCTTCAAAAGGTTCGGGAAATGCTCTTCTTATCGCGCATATTTGTTCTCCGTTGTATATTCGTAATATCCACTCGTGCGAGGCCTTTGTCGTCCTAATCTACGAAGCCGCATCGGGCCCGAGGATCAGATTGGGTTCCCCGAATTCGATTTATCGGCCGTTACGTACACCACCTTACATCCGCGTTCGCTACATCCGTCGTGTCCAGATTAGATACGTCTTTGCTTACTTCCCAGGAAATTATCGCGTTCCATCGAACGGCCGATCGATCTTCGTTCCTCGCTCGTCGTCTTTTCTTCTTTTTTTTTTCCCCCACCAGCGGTCGGCGGTGTCGTTTACCGGTAGAAAGTAGCCGGTACGAGGAAACGGGGGCGAAGATTTGACGTGGTCGAAACGAAACGCTCTCTCGAGCGTGTTTGGCAAAAAGCGGGAGAACCGGAAGGACGAGAAGTTGAGGGAAACGTGATACGCGCGAAGGGCCATTATAGATTTACCATTAGCCCGCGTGGCCGTTTGAATGACTTTATTTAACAGTCACGAAAGGGGGGAAAAAAAACGCTGACTATGATCCGCTGTGTCCTTTTTGCCCTTCCCCCACCCTCTCGCTCGTCACCCTCTCGTTCCGCTGGTCCTTTACCCTGTCCGTCAAGTACTTCAACGTTGGCGGGAGTGAAACTCGCGAGAATAGATTTTCTTTGGAGCTATGAACTCGGTACCGCTTCTGTGATTAATGTTGCGCACGTGTGATAAGGCGCCGACGTGTCAATATTGAACTACGATGACGTCGCGTGCGTGTGGGTGCTATTGGTACGGTATCTTCATGGCGATAAGTGTACTCGCAATGGTAAAAAGTTTAACGACCCCGGGATCATCGCTACTCGCATTGCTGGTATTGTCGGGCACACGTTTACCGGATTGATTAATTGTACCTTGAGTCTCGGGGTAGATGAGAAATTACACGGTCATACGTGTGCGGCCCTTTATACGGAATACTTGTAGTCGATTATGATCGTGTTATTTATTACTTCCAACAATTTTATCGTGAATGCGTTACACGTATAAATATGAAATGGCGTTTGAATTTTTAATTCATTTCAATAAATTTAAAGGTATTCATCTTGGTAAATACTCGTTAAAGAACGGTTTTAGGGTTTTAATTTGAGGTGAGACTGCGTTGTCTGATGAATTTATTGTAGAGTATTAATGCGAAGAGGGGGACTAATGACGCGTACCGTCGGTTAGTATAAATAATTGTCATTTTTATTGGCGGGGTGATAAGATTGACCTTGACCGTCGATTTTCACGTATCCTCGTTCCTCGCGCGACGTCTACTTGCCCTCGTTCATTCAATTGACATACTTATGTGTTTCAATTACGGTAGCGCATTCTTGATCTATCGTATTAAGAAACACCCACGATTAGAATATTCATTAACAGCTCGTAGTCTACTTGCGGTGAAAAAAAAACCGGACACACTGCGAACGTTCTGGATAATTAAAGCCTGGTACTCGGTCTCAAATGATTTAACCTTCGAGATTTAAATCGGGAAAAGTTCAAATTCGAAGATTTCAACTCAGAACTTTATTGTAACATAATTCGGACGCTTAAGCTTCGTTGAAAACTAATTCTGTATCCGGTATTTCGTTGGATAATATTTCAGAATTTCGATATTCCATTGAAAAATAATTCAGAACTTCGTTGTAAATAATTCGAACTTTGAAGTTTCATTGAAAAGTGATTCAGATTCCCGAATTTTGATAAAAAGTAATGCGATACGTTGCTGCAAAATAACTCCAAATTTTGTAGTAAAACAATTCGGAATGCAGAATTTCGTTGGAGAATACTTCGGAGCTTCGCCTCAAATAAATCAAATTTCAAGCTTTCATCGGAGAACAGTCGAGATTCCTGAATTCCGTTGAAAAGTAAATCAGTGTTCGTGGTTTCGTTGAAAAATGATAGCGGACTTGGCGGGCAAAATAATTCAACCTTCGAGATATTCCTAAAAAGTGATTCGGAACTTCTCCGCAAAGTAACTCGCGCGAGAAGACGTTAAAAACTAATCCATTTATCACTACCCTTCTGTCGCACCGAGAGAGGGAGAGCAGACGCTTCGAGCGAAATGGTCAGCTTCGCTCAGCCCATAGGAAACGTCAGGTTCGCTCTCGATATCACAACTTCCGGTGAACTTGCGAGTCCGGAGCAGCAGCTCCGAGTGAAATTCCCCATCTATCGTGCCGGCCAATTGCTGACGTGTCCCACGGACGTTCGAGAGACGAGTGCTCGAGGGGCAAGAAAACTGTCCCTCCGGTACTCGCAGCTACTCGTTCCGAAGGTATGGCCCGACAGGGAGAAAGAAGTGGAGAGAAAGATCCGGGAAAGGGAAACGAGAATTTTGCAGGGAAGGGCGGGCGACAAGAGGGGGGGGGGGTGGGAAGAGAAGAGAAGAGAGCGTAGTCTAGACCGATTAGCGTTTGGTCGCCGGAACTTCGAGACGGGCTCAGAAAACCGGCGGAAGTGGCTGGACTTCTTCTCCCGTGGTAGGGTGACGGGTAGAGGGGTGGAAAGACAAATAGAATTCGGAAGGAGTTTTTGCCGCCCGGCAAGATTTAATAGCCCGTAGACTCGTGAGGCACGAGTGAGGGGTGAGTGGTCGAATGCGAAACGTCTCGGTGACTAGATTCCACCAAATGGAGACTAACAACTCCGTGCACTCTGATTTCAATGAAATCCCCCTCGGTTTGTTGGAGCGTGCACGTTATCATTTGTTAAGTAGTATTATCTATCGTCTATTGTCGTTATTTAAGCTGCGTACTCACGTTTGTCGAGATATTAACCCATTCGCGAAATTCCGTTTTCGACGAACGAGCTTCGATTTCTTGAACTGAGGATTTTGTACCTTTTGAAAATAGACGAACGATGATCGATGGTTCGCAATGTTTTGATACATCTTCCGAAGATATTTTGATTCACGTGGAATGTTTTTGCGACGAGAAGAAAACTGGGCTACTTGGTCAGCCTCCAAGTCCGACACGAGTAAAGTCGATTAATTTATACGCGAGGGCAGCAATTCTTACTAGACTACAGATATTATACGGTTACGCATTTCCTACAGAAGCCAGAGTGTATCTCGAACGAATATAATACGTCAGGTATATGTAGGATTTAGAATAGATATTTTATTAAAAGTTACAAACTTGCAAGTACGGATTAATATAAAAAAAAGGTTAGATTCTTTTGTCTTCTCGTTTGTTCGACTCTCGCACTTTTTCACTCACTCACTCACTCGCTCACACACTTCACGTTCTTTCTTTCACGCTTCTCGCTGCACGCTTCCACATATATTTAAAACACATTGTCGGAGTCTCCTAAACGCGAACACGCTTTAGTTACGCTCCCGCGTCATCCCGACAATGCATTCTTCCATAAGATCCGTGTTCCATCGAGGATACGCATGATCCGCCGAGCGCCGCAAAGTTTCATCGAAATTTCATCAAGGGTGATCCGAGTCGAAACGGTTCCCCGTAATCGCCTCTCGTGCGCACAATTAGAGTCGCTGGTCGGTTCGATGCAGGTTCCGAGCACGGAATACGTGTACTCGCTAATCAATGTACTATCGTGCGAGAGAATTTATAGATCCGCTGTAGGTGACTCGTAATCTAATATTCCGATAATATATACGCGTATATCTAGCCGCAGGTGGCTACTTCGTCGTAGCAAATGTTCAGTAGCGGTTACTCGGAGTGTCTGGTAATACAGGTCCGCTATCTTGTACCGGTATCGCATGGAGTCCTGATTTTTCTCTCATTTTTGCACCACGTTTTCTAGTACCTAATTGAATGCTCGGCGAACGTTAATCGGCTGAAATTATCCGAACGATTGGAAAAAAGAAAACGAACGAGAAATGGAAGAGTATAATTTATTAACGTACCGCTTCCTTTTCCACTCGGCGCGATACATCGCGGAATTATGGAAGATGGAATTCGGTGTACCAGATCGTTTCATCGTACCTTCTGATTTTCCGCTTTCTCGCGTATAACGAGTCGCAAATGGTGCGTCACTCGCGACAGAGCGTTTGCCTCTCTGCGCGATTGTCTCAATTATCTTGGAAATGAAAAGTTTCGTCGCCTAACGGTGCGAGGTACACGTTTGTTCTTGGAAACGTTGCTAGGAAATATTTCGAGCCTGACCCGCGTTTGTGTTCGTTAATTACTTCCCGGTTGAGTGAAAATACGAGAGAACGAGGTTGAACATCTACGCTTAACGCTAATTTAGTAGAATTGTGAAAATTAATACCTCTTCTAGTGTTCGCGAATACGTACTGTACGTGTATGTCGATACGCGATCAATTGTGCAGCATGCTTTATTAATTTCGTTTAAATCCCAGCTCGAAGGCAATCGGATGCAACAGTTTCGAACGCCATTCTTCTTATTGGACTTCGGTTGGTTTGCATTATTTTATTAAACGTATAAAATTTCATTCCACGTATTTTTTTCCTCGTATCCCACAACTCGATTAACGCGTGAACTCTATTTTTTTTTTAATTGTGGCACGCGGTCTTTTTTCTTAGACCCGCGAATATTGGATTAAAAAAGTTTGTACGCTTACCCTGAATTTAGTTTCCGTGATATTTTTAACGGTTTATACAACACGAAACATATCTTATACATTTCTGTATATAGAAATATATAAACTCATAAATTAAGTTCACGCATTAATTGAATTGCAGAATACGAGGCTCATATATTTACGAGAGAAAATACTTGCAAAGAAATATATAGATATATAACTTTGTTGTTTATCCGTTTTAATTTTCCCACTGAAAAACTCTAATTCCCCGCGATTAATGCTCAGAATCTGAGGCTCGGTTCAAAGGTTTCGATCAAACCGAGTTTAAACGGCCGCGTCGCTCGGAAACGAGGACGGATCCGGCGATGGACAAATTTCAAACTACGGACTAACCGCGGGTAAAGTTAATTCGTGGCACTCCGTCCCACGAGATATCCCGTAGCCAGTAACTCCCCGCGAAACGCGGTAAACGTTCTCCTAATTTGTTATCGTCCTCGAGCACCGCATTGATTTCCACCAATCGCCGTAGTGTCGATACAGCCGGGAGAAATGGTACTTTCCCGGTAATCCTTTCTCATCTCTTCCGGCCTCCCCGAGGGAGACGAGTAGGTGCCACGAGGAATGAAAGAAGATCCTTTCCCGATTAATACACAGCACTGCCGTCTCCGTGTCGCCGAGGGCCGTGCTACGCGCCCCGCCCCTCTTGGACTTCCTCTCTTAAGCACGTCGAAAGGTAAAAGAGAGTGGGAGGGTGGCGGGAGGGTGAGGTCCAATTCGTATCTAGTGTGATTTCCCCGGGGTAAAGTCGACCGATCAACCGATCGAGTGGGTGGTTGAAAACCGCACTGGGAAACCTAATATCCGAGGGTCCTTCCCCTTCTTACTTTCTCACCGAGAGATCTGTAAAACCTATGAAAAGGTACGCTTCGGAGGTGTTACTTTCGACGAGCGTTCGTTTCGTTCGTTAGGAATTACTCGTCATACGTGGGCTTCGTCGTTCGCCGATAATTCTCGCGTAATGTCACGAGTGGAGTCACGTGGGCGTGAGTTTAGATTAATGTCCGTGTCAATATGTTCGATGGCTTAATTACAGTACTCGCAGATGGTAAAATTAGAATTAGAAAAGTTTTGAATTAATACCATGATTTAGCAACGTTAGGTTTGATCATTTAATCAAGTCAATGGCAAACCGCGAAACGGGAACGTAAAAAGTTAAAATTATCACCGCGCGAGCAGGAGTATCATTAGTACTATTATTCGTGACATTAGATTTAATTATTTAACAACGATGCGAGGGGAATCCGAAGAGTTTAAACTTTAAACAACGGCACGCAAAGGGGATCGTTCGTAACGTCACGCTCGAGCCCCTAATTAAATTAATCTCGAACGCCAAAGCGAGAACGCAAATAGTTCCGCGGTTCCGAAATACCCGTTGCGCCAGATGGTCATCAATAATACTCACGGTCGCTCTCTTCGTATACGTACATACAGGCGTATCGAACGCTCGTTACGCGTCCGTCGAGAGCCGGATAACAGTTTCGTTGTCGCTATCGACTTTCGATCACTCGCCGTCGTCTTCGGCGACGTTAACCGCCGGTCGTCGACGACATCGATTTTCGATCGGACGTACACGATGTTCTCGGCCTCTTTCCCGTGGCGAATACGCGCCCGCGCCCATCCAGTCTTAAAACGAAGACCTTAAAAATCCATTTCGCACGGGCCATTAGGCACACATGTTAACCAAACATCTCCGCTTCCAAAGCAAACTGCGCCCCCAGAGGTTTTTCGCGAAAAATCATCGGCTCCCCGTGTCCCGTGTAGTCGGCGAGCCTCGCGAAGCCGGATACCGGGAAGGGGGCAAGAAAAATTGCGTTGGACGGGAAAAAGTTTGGGGGCGGGGGAGTGGAGAAATGGCGGCGGACCGATATTATATGTATCAGCTATTACAGAGTCGTTTCGGAAAATGGTATCTCGATGGCCCCTTACGTCTGGGAGATCGATGAAAGTTTGTTGCCCGATGTTTCCTTTGAGTACCCTCGCGAGGGTAAATATCGGTATTAAATTTTTAGTACCATCGCGTGCACGTAGCGTAATTTAGTAAGTCGCGAGGTAACGAATTTTGCGATAAGTATGATAGCGCGCCGAAGATTGGTGAAAATTCGATTTGTATAACGAACTCTAGGGTGGAGATGTCTTTGGTAGAGAACGGATATAACGAAAACGAACACGCGAGTTGAGATAAATATATTTATATAGCGAGAACCAATATCAGCGCGTTATTAAACGATTAGACGAGGGAATATAAAATTACTGACACTTTTGCGTAATCGTGTTCGATAAATATTTTCATAAATAATACCGTTTGGCCAGACATTCGTATTATCAATACTTATTCTTTGTACTTATTCTATGACATTTGTATTATCAATACAATTCTCTACATCCGTATTGCATTTATTTATATTAACTCTCCATAGACTGGCTCGCAGTTTCTTAAATCCAGAATTACACGTTGGAAGATAAATCCTGGGGAGTCGAGCACGTTTAAAATAAAAATGCGCCAGAGGTATTTCTCAGTCTTTTGAAACTTTCCATGCTCCTCTCTTTACTATGTATAGCTTTTGACAAATAATCGGTTCTCCGTGTAAAATGTAATGATATACCCTGGAGGGACATTCGTATCCACCTGCCTACATCCATATATTTCAGCGCGAAATTGTCTTTCGAAGTGGCTTACAAATATATTACAATGGGAACGCAATATTCTCGAGTTGGCCGTATTGGCTGTCCCTGAATCGTCTGATTTGCTGCCTCCCTTTTCTTTGGCGCAAAGGGATTTGCTACTTCTTCTTTGCGTGCATATTATACATTCGCAGGGATTCGGTATCTATATTTAATATATCGTACGAGGCGCGAATTATAATTCTGACTGCGAATTGCTCTAATTCAAAGGCAATATTAGAAACGTTGCGCGTAATATACGAAACCCTGCTAAATTTGCGACACTTATTGTCAACCGTTTTCAAAAAATTCTTTGTAGAAACGGGGACAGGTACAGTGGATAAAACGAGTACTTACTTCCTCGCCCGTTTTATCTGAAATAACTTTGCGCGTGGTAGAAGTTTTCCCGTCGATGACTTCGGTTAAATAGAAACAAGTCGTTATTACGCGGATAAGAATAGGCTATTTCAGATACACCCACGGGTATGTAATAGAGAAGCGGGGCAAAAGAATACCGGCAACGATAGAACGCGTAATTACAGAGCATAGAAGATGCAGTAGATAAGGATTGAATTGTTCTGAACCGAATGATCCTAAGAACGCTCTAATGAACCCTGAAGAAGTGATAAAAATGTCCTGAAGTTTCTAGCAAATATCAAATTAATAGATCAATAAGATAGATAACGCGGGCCTAATATAGTAAGTAAGACCTGTATCCATAGTTCAACATTAATTATATACACTGGTTAATAATCCGACACGTGATACGACTACAAAGGAAAGTGAAGTAACTAAATGCCTTCTTTGTTCCGGCGAACATATACCAGAAAAAGGAAATGTAAACTTCACGTTTCAAGATCTAGGGTCCGCTTTCGAATATACAAAGCTGATCTTTAATTTATATTTATTTCTACGCGCATTTTGGGGTAAATTCTCTTATCGCGAGATTAGCCGGAATGTCTGACTATCACGGACAAACCCACTTGTCCCTCACTCAAGTGGAACTAGTGTTTTGAGTTACCTACTTAAAATATTGCAGCAACGTTAATATGCCGTACGCGTACTAATTTTGTTATCATCGCTCTGACGCTTCGCGAGTATTGTTCACGGTAGACGATACATTTAATTGAAACGATATTACTCGCGTTTCGCTCTCGTAATCTCGCGGAATCCATTAGCTTCGCGCTATTCCATTAAAATTCGAAACGTGTGGTTCGCCTTTTCATTTTACGCCGTTTTAAAGGCGGTAAATCATTCGGACGACGAGCCTCGGCGAGGGTCGCGGCATCCCCGAATCTGTGTCAATATTGTCCCTTCTGCCCTTTTTCACGAGGGCCACGTCGACAAACTACTGTTTGTCTACGAATTTTAAAAGCATTAATACATTTTACAAATAGACGTTGGTCCAACAAAAGGAGAGAAAAAAAGAATAAAATAGACTGCGCCCTTCGCGGCTCGCCGAGCAAAGCCAATCTCACGTGGAATCACATACTTATCGACAAGACATTGAAGTGTCGATCAATCGATTCGGGGGCTCAAATATTTATTCTCGCAACTACACCGTCGATATCCGAGTGGACGAAACAGTAGACGTATCGTTTCCCAAAGAATCGGCGAAGTACTCTTTGTAACGACCTTAGATCTCTTTCAAGCGTAATCTTCAATTCGTTATTTATAAATTCACCCTGCCTCACAAATTACCTCACGGCTCGCGCGATTAACGTTTAACGAGTAATATTTAATTAAAGTCAAATTCGATGCAAAGCGCGCCCGGTCGATTCTCGAAGGGTTAATCCAACGCCGCCTCCGAACTCGTAAATCTATTCGTCCATCCATCGAGAGCCGTCTCGATGAAATAAAACTGCTGAAATGAAAATTTAAAAAACGAATCGGGACGACCGCCGAGGCATTTCAAACGTCAATCGTCTCGCGTAGGTACACCTGTACGCGATACACCGAAGCACGCGACACTTTGGCGATGAAGGGCTAAAGCGAAGATCGATTTTTTCCCCTGCCCCTCCCTCTCTCCTATCGACCAGCTTCCTGTTCACGCTTTACGCGCGACGTATATCGAAAAGGGTCGAGGCTGCCGGGCAAAGGAAAAAGTTTCGAACCTCTCGCGCTGTATCCTATCGGTCCGCTACTTTACCTCAATTAATATGCGCTAACATTGTTAATTAATGCGGAGCATCCGTGAACGAGACGCGACGAAGAAGGGGGGCGCTGAAATTGGCAGGGGTGGAGGGCAAGAGATCCTCCATCTCTCTCTCGTCTGTCTGTCTCGACGCTCGTATTGCATTCAGACGGTGTTCTCGGGCCCCGCACACCCCCCCCAACCCCTTCGGCGCCTTAACTTCGTACATCAGAGGCTGTGTGCCGGGGCGATATTATCTGTAGGAGAGTGCTCGAGAATATTATACGTGCGTGGTATACACACCCTATCGGAGAGGCTAGCTACTTTAACCGTACTCGAGCGGCTGTGAGAGTATCTACGAAGGAACCATCCACCTAACCGTCCTGAGTACCGACTACTGTTAATCGAATTATCGATCCCTGTCCCTCGACTCTCGAAGAGAATATTAGATTTTCGAGGAATTTCAATGCGAGCGATCGCGGGTCAGCATCGCCGTGTCCTTCCGCTCGGTTCTTGCGAGTTCCCACCGTTGAAGTGCGAGCATAGCGACACAGATCGAGACAAACGATTTTTCAGGACTGTCGTTTAAAAGTTTCTCCTTTCCTCCAAGGTCTGTCATGATCTTGGATTTTTGAGCGATTACTTACCAGTGGTTATTTTTTGGAATTGGCAGTATGTCGTTCTACCACATAAAAATATGCGAATTTTCCTATACGTTCTCGCGATAGCCTCGAAAATGGTAATTTTCAGTTGAGTCTTTATTCTTTCGGTCAAAATTCCTCCGGAAATCACTCTCAAAATACAGCGAATATTATTATTAGCATTGTTAATTTATTATTAAATACTAATTATTTGAATAATTATCGCAACCGTGTCTCAAACCAGTGAAACGTAACAGAAAAGTAATGCTCGTCGAACTGTTTTTCAATCGTACTTGATCGAGATGGCATTTTAATTCCGTGCGGGCAGAATTCCTCGTAAGGGTGCGTTTACGCAATAGAACGAATGCGAGGAAAATGTACAGAATGCAAACTATTTGTTCCTGTTCGCGAGCCCATGGTTCTACGACGCTTCTTCAACGAATTTCTTTGGTACCGTTCGTTCGCCTTTGGTACGTACCGCAAAGACACCTTAAAAAAATGTCCACCGAACCGTTTTGAAATAATTCTACATAGCGGAGGGAAACGATCGCGATTGGTAAATTTTAATAGTTAATATTAACTCGCGCGCGTGCACGGTATTACGCGCGGGAGATATTAATACGACGTCATTACGATTTTCCATGTAAATAACAACGGTATATTTGAAGTGGAGTTAATTCAATGTCGAAGGGTAGAGCGTATTAATATTCAAATCGACTCGTAATAAATGTCCCCGTGGCCGCGCGGGGATGTTTGCCGATAGCCTTATCCCGACGATAATACCCTGTTTACAATAACGAATTGCGTTATTAATCGACATTCGACTATACGGTATACGACGGAAGGGCCGCGATACGATACCGATTTGTTCCGCCGAATCTGATACACCGTAAAAGCGTATTATTTCACGTACACGGTCGGAGGGGAGAGAGACCCGTCGCGCATTCTATTTCAAGGTGTTCTCAGGTAGTGATAAATCGAGCAAACGTATCCCGGAGGCACTTATGGGGTAGAAATATGTATATGAGACATCGCTTACGTTTGTTCGAAACACGTTGCTGAGCAGGTACATTGGTAGGGGCGACGGAAACGCGGAAGGAAGGAAGGAAGGAAGGAAGGAGCGAGGTAGAAGAAGGAAAGAAAGAAAGAAAGAGGGGAGAAAAGATCGAGGAAAATGTCGAAGAGAAATTCCAATATGCCTCGAAACTCCAGCGGCTGTGCACGGAATGCGTTCGAGCCCTTGATTGTGCTTCGAAAGCATATTTTTCTCGTACTTCCGATATTGCAGCGGCGAGTTCCTTTCTTTGTAACTGCCTGCGCCATTGAGTTTCCACCTTCTTCCTTTTCCTCCTTCTTCCGTCGAGAGTACGACGCATCTGCTTTCGACGGAAGATGTATTTTTTCCTAACGCTTATGGGAACGGCGGTGAATAAAAAAAAGGAGAGAGAGAGAGAAAGAGTGAGGGAGAGCGAGATATAGAGAGAGTGAGAAAGTTGTCTGGCAGTGAATCGTGGGTGTACCGGCGTCCCTCCTTACGGGGCGGCATCGACTTCCTGTATTTGAAATGTATTCAAACTCTCGGTTGAACGGGGGATGTAATGTATCGTGTACGTGCGTTTCGCGGAAAACACCTATCCCGGTGGATGAATTGCAAGTTTATTGCTGGGTGTGGGTTCGTATTGCTGTTTCAATAGATGCAACAGAATTACGAAATTTTCATTTTTTGAGGTAACCACAGGTAAACGGACTTAAAGATTAATACAATAATAATAATATGTAATCATCAATATTGTACAATAATAATTATTGTTATTATTTGATATCATGATCATCATTATTATTATTATCGTCGTTGTGGTTGTTGCGATTATTGTATATTATGGTAGAAATCGAAGATTGACAATATTAATATAAGTTTATTGCTGTATAATAAAACCGTGGGATAACGATAGATGTGATGCGACTCGAACAACTTTTGAGCTGGTTTTTCTTGGTGTTTTTAATATCAAGCGCGACGCCTGCCGCCGTTGCTTCCGTCTGGCGGCAGTTCCTTTGTCATTTGTTTTTTTGAAATCGCACAGCTCGTCGCTCATTTATAAACAGAGAAGAACGCGGGCTCTTTACACTTGCATATGCGTACGTATGTTTCACAAAAAGTGCGGCGACTTTTTAACAATTTTGCAGTAATAGCAATCTAAAAAAATCTTATTTTCTACATTAATTATTATAATGTATAACTTTTTACACTGTGCTTGATGTTTCAGTTCAATTATATAAAATTTACCATTCGAGCGATCAAATCGTTCAACTATAAAAAATAGCATTGTACCTTATTATACTTGAAAATATAACGCGGAGAGGGAGAGAAAAGTCATGCATGTTCACGATCCTAATAAAAACGCTGTTACGGAATTTTGCACCAAAAATTGCACCACTAGAAAAATGCTCGTTTCGAATTGCGTCACTTTTGTACCAACGGAGCGACGGAAGTATACTTTCGTTTGCGTCATAGTATTCGCGTATTCTGCACGCTCGAATATCAAGCGAGGAGACACGCGTGTAGAGGAAACTAGGTTAAGTTTGCGATATTATAAAATTCTAGAAAATTTCCGGATATTTAACATTTAAGAAGGCTACTTTTCACACATTCTTTGGAACCGAATACAAGTATGAGTAACCTTCGTATCGCAGGAAATTTGAATCTTGTGTATATTCCGCGGATGTTTATCCGATACGTATGCTTTCTACGCTGAGTTTTGAACTGATTTTGCAAGCCGCGCACGTACATTTACGTAAATGTAATTTAACTAAAACACGTAATACGTGTATGGAACGTAAAAAAATGCATTTTTAAAACCCCCCTAATAACAAAACGATTTTCCATGAAAATATGAATTTGCATAAAAATCCGCTGTTCGTACGGTCATGTTAATTCTTTTTTATGCAACGCTGAAAAATATGTCTTAGCGCTATTTTATCAATCGTATGGCGAGGACAGGTGAAAATAAAACTTGAAGAGATCTTGAATTCCCGTCATTTTTAAACCGCGCACTCGATAAAAATTGTATCTCGTACTAAGAATTTTTCTTCTCCATTCTGTTACAGGTGATGCATCTCTGCCGCATTAAGTTTCCGGTACGATTCGCAAGAAACTCCTCAAATCCATCCCTCTTTATAATGCCCGTGTAACGAAGGAAGCGTCACCGTTATCCGTATAAATCGACTGGCCCGTCTCGATTTGAGAAGAGTCCGTGTTTCTATCCGCAGGAAATAGAAAGGCGCGTAACGATATTTTATATCCACCGTCGCGGAGCTGCGCGACGATCTCGATATTCGAAGATACGACAGCAGGGTGACGCTCGTAACGCGGCGTATCGAAATTGGTAAATGACTGTCGGTCCATCGGACGGTGCTACCGGACGACCGTTTCACGGTGAGAATCGTCACGTACCCGCTCGGGTACGGTAGATCCTAGGCCGAGGACCAGCATCAAGATAAAGTCAGCGAGAGCGGTCCCTCAGGATGCGCAGGAACGGGTGGTGCCGTTAGTGGTGTACAAGAGATCGTTGGAAGGGCCATCGGAAGGAGAAGGGGGCCACGAAGACGGCCCCCGAAAGGGCCAGCTGGATGGTCTAGCTTCCGAGCAGCCATCGTCGATAGGAGCCACGCGGATCGATTCCGAGGGACGAACCGACAGGAAGGTCCGGCCGGTAGGGAGAACAGTGGAGCTGGGTACCGCCTCTGTTGCGGAGGCGGACGGTGGGCAAAGATCGCTCGTCGTCGTGGAAGACTCGAGTGGAAAGCCGAGGCAGTGCAAAGTATCGAGAATCGAGTGCGCCGTAGAGGCCAACGAGACCTCGGTCCTGGTGCATCAGTGGCGACATCAAGAGCAGCCTGGCACCGCGTTGGAGCTGCAATTGATAGCCGATAATACGGAGGTACGATCGAAACGCCCGAGAAAGACGTCGATCGACGGGGAGATAGGGGAGAGGAGACATTGCCCGGGACACAGGCACCGACAGCCGTCCGCAGTTTCGAGGCAGCAGCAGCAGCAGCAGCATTACCATCATCATCATCAGCATCAACATCAGCATCAGCATCAGCATCCAGAGACAGGTCGAAGGAACTCGAGTCGCTCGTGTCGAGTCCATGGTCGTAGGAGGGACTGCTGCTCGAGAGGGAAAACGACGGATCGTCAGAATTTGAATTCCAGGGATTCGACGTTGAGCCACCACCAGCAGCTGGAGTGCTCGGTTATTCGTCTGGAGCGAGATCCGATAATCGAGCCGGTTAGAATTCTGGGCTGTCCGCCAGCCGAGGGACTGGAGATATCCTCGTTCCTCGAGCCAGCTCCCAGCTACGTCTATCATCCCGGCGTGAACGTCGCTCGTATCGCGACGGAACCTGCCGGGCCGCCCCCCTGCTTCGGCCTGTACAGCCCGAACAATATAAACATTCTGCCGAAGAGCCGTGTGGGGAGCTTCGTCAAAATCCTCGAGGGACCGAATCGTGCCGTGAAGGACATTAATCGGAAGGTCTTGGCGATGGCACGCGCCATGACGCCGGCCTGGTCGCTGCGTTTACTGGGCGTCAGCTGCGGTTCCGTGGTCTGCGCCTGGGGATTGTTGCTGATTCTCTCGGTGCTGGGCGGTGGCGCCTCTCATGGTACCGCTCTCGGTGGTTTCGGGCTGGGTAGTTTGTCGGGCGTGATGGACGATATGAACGGTGTGAGGTGCCCTTCGTCGTGCTCGTGCGCCGGACAGGAAGTCGACTGCTCTCAACGAGGACTCACGCAGGTTCCAGGTGATCGGGACAGTCTCTTCCTCGCCGAAAAATTGTGAGTACCGTTCCTTGTCCTCTATTTATAGTGCGGGTTATCCCCGTGTCACACGGTTGTTTGCGTTCCTTAACAATGTGCCGTGTCATGCGAAACAAAGAAGTAGCGCGATGAAAGGAGTTAGGTTCAAAAAATTAGAGAAACGTACTATTATATGTTTATGATTAGGAGAAATATATTGATTAGAGGAATTTTTATCCTTGGTATGACATATTAATATGGGTTAAATAATGTTTCGTTTGTCATCATTACTATGCACCATTAATCAAGGGCGTTTTCTTTTTGACAAGATATCCTCATGCTCTAAACATTCTACGCGCTACTTCTCGAAAAGCATCCGTTATTTTGAATTACTCGCTTTTAGCTGAGAGATCTTTATAAATTTCTTTATATGGCGCTAAGCACCTGTGGAGTTCTCTCTTAAACTTTATGATTTTTTCGGTTAAAGAAAAAAAACCGTGTTAGACCGAGAACGTGTTGTAGCAATACCGTGTTACAAGGGTTACTCGTATTCCTCGATTTTACCCAGAGAATTTTAAGGCCGGTTTACACGTGTGGCGGAAGTCACATTCGAATACCACTAATCGGTGAATATTTTCCGTCGGAATACCTATTTCGGCGTTTGTATTATCAAATTTATTATTATTCAATTCTCATCAGAATTAAGTTACCTGACTGCCAACAATACCGGAAAAATGCATTGATCAGTCTGAAACAAACGCGTCAGGTGCATGAATTTTGATACACCCTCGCGGCTTCACGAATTTGTAAATAAAATATTTGTAAATTAATCTTCCTTGGCACGCGTTCGTAATTCTTGTAACGAAACAGTATCACCGAGGCATTGACAGAAATAAATAATATCACAGCCACGTTTAGCAATGAATATTCAACGTGGTACAGCTGCTCGTCTCCAAAATTTATTCGACGTTTTTGCTCTTATCGAAAATTTCGATGCACGTTAAATGCACCAGCGAACTAGAAACACGATTCCTCGCGCGTGCATACGACGAAAAGAATATTCGAATAATCGTCCGACGCGGTATCGATGTTAATGTGATAATCCGTTCACTCGTACAAATCATAGGGTATGCTTTGTCTCTCGTCTCGTTACTCGGGACGGCAAACTATTGTTTTTGTCGAGGAGATAGGGTATAATGAATGCAGCTGCCGCGGCTCGATAAGCTCATAGTCTACATAATCTTATACGCTCTCGGGCGGATGAAATCGAAGTAAGAAACGTAATCTAATTTAAACTACTTCTGGTGGAAAGCCACGCAATCTGCATAATAGAAGCGAGGAAGAATTTTGTACCGTTCGTTGAGCATTTCGTGGCTCAAACATATTTTCCGCGGAATAAGATGCCGCGGAAAACGTCAGTTTAATAGTTTTGCATATCTGCGAGTAATGGAGGTAAAGTGGCGCGATAAAAACGCGAGGTACGCGATAAAAGACGTCGCGAGGAGCAATGGAATAAAATATCGAGAACGTTGTATGCTCTGAAAACATGTCATGCCATAATGCTTCGCTTATAATAGCGTAACAAACGTTATTGCGCACTAATCTTTATACCTTCAATTTAGAATACCTTTCAATTCGGAATGCTTATTGGAAACTCCCATTATTTCGCGATACTCTGAAACTTGGGCTAATTCCGTGGTACTAGGATCTCTACAAATGTTTATAGAAATGAGAATGTAGATATTCCATTGCCATCGAAACTATTGTTGTTACCAAAGCAATAGCGTAGTAAAATCTGAGAGGCGTATTTTGCTCGAATTTCATTGAAAACATTTCTTTTTAAAAGATCGCTTATATAAATATTAAACGGGATATCTGGTATATTAAATAATTCGTCTATTTTCGTTTCCTATCGTACAACATACGTTAATAAATTCTAATATTGCAAAGTCAGCTGGATTCTCTCAAGAAATTACTATTACCTTAACGAATTATTAGACGAAACAGTTTTGTCGCTGGTGGATGTTCAATGTCTTGAGATACGTTCATTGGCGGGACGATCGAAAGAAACTTTATTCAATCATATTAAATATCGCTCGATTTATTGCACTAGGAATCAAGTCATCCAAGACGAACTCACGGTAAGCCCAAATATCAAAAGCTCGAAAAATGTATACGATTTTCGGTATATCTTTCTTTCCTTTAACCATTCTGCCAATGAAAATACTCGATCTCTTTGATTATCTAAAAATATTTACTTTCCGACGAATGGGCGCGTCTACGCGTTCGCGAAACATAATCGATGAAGAGGATTTATCAAACGAATCGAATTTGTTCTCCCGTTTCCTTGACGATAATCGATGCGCGAGGTTGCGCTTCGATAAACCCGTTGTCGGGTAGAACAGGGACCCATTAATGACGATCGATTAGCATACGATTAATATGCCGCCGGCAAGCGAAGGGATACAGCGAATAATTAAATCCTCGAAATACATTACTGCTGACGCGATCGCACGAAGGTCCTACCACGAAAGGAAAGTTGCGCGTTGCACGAAACGCAAAAAGCTCTCCACTCTGAATACGTAATGGCCCTTCCGAATCGGTTTTTACGTATCGCGATGCGTTACACTGTTTGAAACGCCGAGACGGGACTCGTGTAAAAATTGAAATTAACGGAACCTTCGATTTTCTCCAGCGCTTTGTTTTAATAAGGCGCGCGTACCAAGGCTTTAATTACACTATTTTAACACTTTACCGACCGGTAGCCTATTAATAGGCTTTTGTCCGAGCCGAGCCGGTCGGTAAAGTGTTAAGGTTTCCCATGTTACACTGGAATTTCGTAATTTCACAACATACCGTCATTCGCGTGCTTCCTTTCGTTACGAGATTTGAAGATCACCTGAGGCACCTTATTATAGTATAATTAAAGGAAGCACGCGAATGGTGTGGCTCGTTTGTAACAACGCGTGGTACATCGACGATAAACGTTAGTTCAATATTTACCGATTATCGTTGAATACTTTTATCGTTCGGTACTCGAAACGATTATTATATCGTAAGCTTTACGTATCGAGATGACGCTGTAATCGCGAAATTCCGCGCTAACGTACGGTATCAATATACCACGCGTCAATACAAACATCCCGCCATTAATTGATAATTATTCGCATTAACGAGAACCCATCGCACCAGCGAATACCGCGTGCAACACCCTCCGGACATCGTTTAGTATTCGGAACGAGTAGTAAATTCTCCAGCACACGAATCACACGCTTCTTCACGGGTCCCTGCAAACAATATTTCTCCCCGAAACGTAATCGTAAACACGAAAGTATCGTCGAGCGATCATTTGCAGTACAGATCCAAAAACATCGACGTTCGAAAACTCTTTCGCGCCACTGGAAATCGGCTTTGCGATCCCCCTCGCTCGTACACCTTTACGTTTCGTTCTGAATTTCCTATTCACCGGTTGAGAGTCACTGTTTGTACCTGTTTGGCCGTAGCCACCCGATGTCAAGATAATTAGGGACTCGAGCGACCAGATTTCCCTCTTCGTAGCTAACCCCATCTAAATCTGCGGTCTGCGGACACCTAAACAGTCTCGTGTTATACACGAGTGTACATCGATCGGTACTGACACCGACCATCAGAGTTTCTAGCGAATCTCGGGTGGGGATTTCATTCAACTTGGATGGATAACGCACGATAGTACGAGATGATCGGATATTCTTTTCTACCGCGTGCGACGCACTCTCGTGATCGTCTCGTTTTAACGAATCCATCGAGTTTAGAGGCAGTCGATCGGCGCACTCGTCGCAATAACTCTGCGAGTTACATTAATGAAATCGCGATTTCACTTTTTAATGGCTTCGCACGACGGAAGTGTAAAGAGAGTAGAGTTTTGCGTAGCTACTCGATAGGAAGTATTCCGAAAGATTCGTCGATGGGATCATAGTTCGCTTTTTGAGTTTTAGCAATTTTAACGTATCCTCGTATGCTCGTTTTCTATTTCGAGCATAACGATAGCGAGGTTAATGTTGATTCGAAAGGATTATTTCCGAAACGATCGATATCGAATGCATATGATCTCGAGATAATTCCTGACTTTTTTTATAATAATAGGAAATATCATCATCTAGTAATACATATGTAATAATAATAGTATTAATTCGTATTTGAGTTATTTTATTTTACAATACGTCACGTGAATTAAGCGAGAATTTAAAAATCTCGTGCATCTTTGTTTAATGCGTAGAGAAGACGTTTTCAATATTATCAGGAATACAAATAATATAGAACAAAATAGAATATCAATTTTCTTTAAGTGTGGACTTAAGTTTTGGGAAACAAGGCCTTCGATTTTTAGGAAAGTTATTACTCTACTCATTATGATTACAAAGATACAAATATTTGCGCAAGAATCTATAACTCATTGCCGCGATACTTAAATTTCGAAGTAAAACCCGCAAGGCGTTCTACATATACTTTTCGCGTCCCATTGTACGTTATTTAGCGCGCATAACTTTAATCACCGAGCTCTTTGCGCGCTCCTCGATTCTCCTGTTATACGTAGCCGGTATTTATCGTTTCCCGTGATTTACCTTTCCCCGAGGAAGAGCGCAGACTTTCCCCGTCGTACACGTAGCCGATGAACTTTCGAGCAAACCGAAGATCAATTACCGATCTTACTTTCTTCTCTCGGCAACGTTCGCTGTGCTTTTCCTGCGGGCATCATCCCCTCGTATAGTATCGTCGTGTCCGTGGGTAACATCGCGAGGCACTTATGATTTTTCGATTAAGTTACGTAAACAGCGCGCGGGAAGCTAAACAGCCGCGGAGGATAGTAAGTGTTTGAGGAAGCCTCGATACGATGTTTTCCCAAGTAACATTCGGCGTCTGTAAAGCGTCGCCCTACATTTAGTTACATATACCACGGGATATAGTTGGTACACTTCGACGCTGTAAATATCTAACCCTGCCACGTGGAGCTCGCAGCGTCCGACGATGGGCGCTTTCTAATTTTCTTCGGCTCAATTTATAATTAACCCTATCAGGCCTGTGAACGTTGCGGCGTACTCGGCATTTAGATAAATTGTAATTAACCGGCGACCGGTATTGTTTCTATTTGCTCGGACGTTAACGAGGGGGGAGAAGCGAGGGAAATGCAAGGAAAATTATATAAGTAATCTACGGATAATAATAATTGCGTGAAACATAATATTGGGTGAGAGACAAAATTGGTCTGTGTCCTGGGTCTGAAAGAGTTAACCCTTGAAGAATTAACTTAATTAATTAACTTAGTTTTTGGCCCAACTTTGAATTTTGTAAATCCTATTTAATATTTCTGGCTCGAGAATTTAATTTTCGCACATGCGCCCGTTGCCACATTATCTGAAGGAAATGTAATTAAAATTTGACAAGCGTAATTAAATTTGAGGTAAAAGAGTAGAAAGTTAGATACAATATCTTCACTTTCCGTGAAGAGTTTGAGCGAAGCTGGGCCGATGTTGTTTATTTAAATATTTTTGTAGTTGTCTTACTTCACTCCAAAGCGCGATGCAGAATCTTTGTTCGCTTGGACGCGGGTGAACGAAAAATACTTGAACAATAACGAGTTTAATTATTCGCCAACCCTGCTGTTCTAAATAAGAAATGAGAACGCCAAGTTACGTCGCGTTTAATGATTACATTGATTATTAAAGATAATTAAGAGTGAGGGGGTTGAATACTTCGAGGAGGTGCCAGTTTTTTACCGGAGATCTTTGAATATTCTATATTACGATTAACTGTCGGTGAAATAAAAAACTGCAATATATTATTAATAGGACTCCGGCAGACTCTTAATTACTCTTAATTTACGAAAATGAATTTTGCGCGTAATTGGAAACCGTAGAATCCTTATAATACATTTCACCGTATTATCCTTATTATAATACGTTATTAACAAGATCCGGCAGAGTGTCTTAATTGCGTATCATAATCAAAGTCAAAGAACAGTAACGCACGATAAAAATTATACGATTCCATGTGGGTTAATAGAACAATGTGTACTCACATTAACGCTAGATCCACCGACAATTAATCTATACCGATTTCTACCAGACTGGTCGTTACTTATAAAATACGTTACGCGAGGAAAAAACCTTCTTTCATATTTTTCAATTTTTATATAATTCAGAAATATATACATAATACTATAAACATTGATACGAATTAGGAGAATAATTTATCGCATACTTAAAGATGGTAAATTTAAGTGAAAATTGAAAAATACTTTAGATGTTGAGGACGTTAAAAAAAAATAAACCGAGTTCTCGTTCGCGGATTGTCCGCGAATTAAATCTAGAAAAAAATTCATACCTTCGTAGAACCTTCGACGAATTCAGAGATTACCAGACAGAAATGAATTATGGTCGAACTAGCGAGTAAAATTCACCCACGTATAATCGGTACGCTAATCCTTCGTTTCAAAGGAACTGCCGCGCTTCTATCCTCGCGTTCGACGAATTTTAATTACATTTTTTACCCACGATCCCACGTTTGGCGACGTGTGAAATCGAGGAGGGAACTGGCAGAAGGGGGCGGGGGAGGAGATATCCGGGCAGAGTCGGTCTCATTCAGATTCCTCGAGTGCAATGCGGTAACCCGCATAGTTGCTCGCGTGGCGTGAAACTACCGTGCCTCCGGTTCTCCTCGCAATAGGAGACACAAAAGCTGCGAAATAACCGTGTGCCGGTGCGTGGAGTGCCGACGCATGAAACGCCGCGTTCCGAAGCGTTTTCGTCCCGCGTCAGAGTCAGCGGTTCCCAAAATTTTTGTAATTCCGCAAATCCAAAAATCTGACGAGTCGTTTCAGGAAAATGTGGCGCCAGTCGATTATTTGCTCATTTCGTCGTACATCGCATGTCGAAAGCTTAATGTTCATTCTGTGTCGGACGGGGGAGTTAGAGCGAGTAATTGAATCGGCGAGAAGAAGAACGGTACGAATTGGAATTGGTAGATAACGCGAATACTTTACGGATTGGAAAGTTGAAAGAAATGGTGAATTTCTACCATTATTAAAGTTTGAGGAAGAAAGGAAAACGTGACGCTAGAAAGTTTACCGTTGTTCGATTTTGCAAAAGGCGAAACAAAAACGTAAAGTGTGAAGTTCTAGCGCTAATAGAAGAAGAATCAAGAGACAACGTCTTGTCTCGGGCGAAGTACATTTTGGCGAGACTAGACCTTATATCTTTTCCGGAAAGAACGAACAGGGGTTTCCGAGGTGGTCAAACTGTATTAAACAATTAATTAAAAAGCATCTTCCAGTTGGGTCGGATAATCTATGGTTTGCCGTGAGAATTAATAATTGGTATTCGTGCCACGCACGCGTTATGATCATCAGCCTCGATTGTCAGAATTTATTATTTATAATATGATTAATATTTATCTCTGGATTTATACACGATTATAGCCCGCTCTGCGCTTCAAGTTTTCCTACGAGCATGAAATATTCTCATCGCGTGATTAAACTCGAAATTCGTAGCAGACATCTCATCTGAATTAATAACAAATTGCTTTTCTTCCCACGTTAAAATAATTCAGTTACGATCTGTGCATTATTCGCGCATTCCCCAAGTACTGATTAATTATAGTAATTCATCGGCGGTATTATCTTTTTTTTTTCTTCTTATGTTACGTTTTCCTTTCTTCTCAGAAATTCTATAACGGTACAATTTGTATCGTCACTTTACGTTTCATGGTAAAATTCACCATTTTCTGCCAAACTTTTCGATCCGTACATGTATTTAAACCGTGGAATTGAAAAACCCTTCGTTAAACGACACGTTTGTTATTCGTCGGCATAAACGGTTCGTTCGTTCGCGGACGACCCAAACAGCGGTATATTTGTAAACTGTTTCGTCGCGTTACTTTCAACGCTGTCAATTACAAAACCGCTTTTCCCGTCCGATAATCGGTACTCCGAACGATCGCTCCTTCCATTAACCCTTCGACTGCAAATCATTCGAAAATTAAACGCTTCCCGTTGCGGACACGCGGTTTGTGGTAACGATGACAAAGCGTTTACTTGTTTACGCGTGCATTAACTATTGTTGTATTATATTTCTTACTATAAAGACTAATTATTTGTGCTTTTATCGGAAATTCAAGCCGAAGGAATTTCTGAAACGCATATACACGCCCATACTCCACTGCGAATGACATTCGCTAGACCCGTATACGCGTCTTTACAGCCTTTACAGCATTACTTTACAGCCAAGAGCTATACCTACGAAAGTCTAACAAGATATCTCAAAGTTCGTAACCAAAGAGATAACAGGAACAAGATAACAAAGCGAATTCTTTACGAACGACTATAGTCGTCACCAGATCACAGCGACCGTCCAACGACGAACGACTACGGACGTCGAGATAATTAATCAGCGATTTTAAAACCGTCGTTACGCGGAACTACGGGTACGCGACATAAAAGACGTCAATTAAAACGAATGTTACCGTTAACGTCTCTCTCGACGGGAAAACTTTTTATCCGCCGCGTTTACCGCGCTGGGAACCGCTGCGGCACAGTCACGTACCATCCAAGCCGCCCCACAGTGGTCCAGATCGCGTTTCTAGCTGGCCAAAACTATTATTTCATAAAATATTGAACTAAAGCCTATAAAAATTGGTGTAGGTTAACCTACTTAACATACCCACCTTACTTGTAATGAAATAACAACAACATTTTTAATAATAACTATATAATATTATATAATATTATAAACTTTTTTTTTTTTAATGTAGGTTTGTGTATAGAACACTATTTTTTAAAAATTTTTATTCTTTTATTTTTTTCATTTTTTACATTTTTATAATATCTTTCATCGTTTTTATTCTGAATCGGACTCAGAATCATTTTCGGTGATTAACAATTTTTGTTAATTGAAATTTTGTTATCTGAAATTTTGTTTTTGTTTTTTGTTTAAACATTTTTGTTTTTTTGTTTCTCGTTGTTTAAAAAAAGTTTTTGTTTCTTTGGTTTTTGTTTATAAAATTTTGTTTTAATCCTTTATTATTATCATTTTTTTGTTTGTAATTCGAGGAATATTAAAAGTTAAATAATAATAATATAGTATTTTCTGTTGAATTGCCATTTTCCTTGGATGGTTTTTTATTATTATTTAATTTTTTATCCGATAGCCGTGACAAAAGATTCAAAAACCCAATTGTTTAGTGAATTATTTTAGTTAATATTTAAAAAAAAACAGGTCGCATACCCATCAATACCCTCTATTATTGTAATTGTTGAGAAAGTGTCCATTTGTAAATGTACAAACACAAGGATGATCGATTTAAAAAAAAAACTGTCGATGACGTCATATTTCGAAAACTAGGGTATCTGTTGGAAATCAAAATAGAATGAGAACAATTACAAAAATTTCATCTAAGAGTAATAAACAAAAAACCAATAGTTTGGCCATATGCCCCAACCGAGCATAATTCTGTTCTCGTAACCAGAACTTCTACCTAGAAAAATATTCATATCTCGAGAAGTCGCAAGTAGACGCAAATTATCAAAAAAGCATTCTAAAGTATACATATATGCCTTTCAGAAAAAACAATGCTTGAACCTCTACTCGCCCCTACTTTTTTTTGGCACTCCAAAATAGGTAAAAACCCAATTTTTCTGGATACATTACAGCTATAAACATTTATTGCAGTATAAATATATAAATTAAAATAAAATGGAACCTTGGATATTCAACAGAAATGTCCCCCCTTCAATAATATTGACATTAATCTTTTTAAAATTTATTTTAAGTTATGTAAAATAATTTGTAAAGAAACGTAATCCAATGTCTCGTTTCATACAGATCAGCGTTCTTTCTATCTTTGACAAGCCTAATCTATAGTAAAGTCATAATCATTAATATTAATATTGATATATTCGTGATCAGTAGCTAATACTGAACAGATATACGTAAAAATATAATCCATTTTTCAATATCAAAAAATCGACTTTTGGCCAGCTAGAAACGCGATCTGGACCACTGTGCGCCCTCGCGTTGCGAAAAATGTTTCAACGTTTTGACGTTCGAGATTCGTCGGGCGGGTTCGAGTGGCGCGTATGGACCGCAAAATCATTTATGACAGCGCGCAATTCTAAAAGCACGTGGGCCGCGCGTTAACCCGCTTAGCGGTTTCCATCGCACTGTTATTTTCGTTACCCTACCTCCGACACCGTGCATAATACTCGGAGGTAGGCCACGGTATATAGGTGACTGTTGTACCGTGGAGGGTCCTGGGGACGACGGGGTCGGTGAACAGGAGGGGGAGGAAGAGGGGTTGCAGCGTTTTGGTGTCGCGGAACGAGGAAACGGTAAGGGCAACCGCAAATATTTTACGGCACCTTTCGGCCGGGTATCTCCGCGTACCTTCGTTTAGGTACGCGCGCACGCTAAACTAGCGTGGCCCTGGTATATCTGGCACGCTCCTCCGTCAGTGGAGGACCCGCGGTGTGTAAAATTCAAACTCCATTCACGTACCGCGGCCGAAGTTGTAAAGGGTAGATTTAACCGCGTTAAATATTCATACGCGTTACTCGTTGTTTGGTCGACGTACTGATTTCCTACGAGAATAATCTCACGTCGCCTCGCATTAAATCGTTACGTTGTCTCCCGTGGCGCTGATTAAGCTGTATTACGTTCAATTCGCGGCCAGTCTTGCGTCGGCCGCTAAATAAATCTATTGACACGAGTTAGAACGCGAAGCGTTCCGCCGGGAATATCGCGTTTATCGCGGTGTTATGAACAAAGTATTCGTACGATGCAAATTTTTAGTAGGTATGTATGTATAATACATGCGATAATGATCCGAGGTTGTTGCGGTGCGGCGTTTCGTATTGCCGATTAGGGGACTGCGGACGTTTATGAAAATTATTGATTTTACGGGGAACCAACGAAGACGTGGGATTCAAATAGAAATTTGTTGCGTTATTGAGTAGTTTATTTAAATCGAGTGTACAGGAATGTATCATAACTCGAAGCTTGCTTATTTGGCTTGTTTGTATAGTAAAATCGGTTCAACGTCAGTATGGATGAATCAGTGTGAGACATGCGTTTTGCACAAACATTCGCAGTGTACCGGTTAGATTTATCCAGATCAGTTTATGTTCGTCTTATCAGATTGCAAATGAATTTAGCGATTGATTTGGAAACTCGGCAACTTCGACATAATCATAATTGAATTGGTGAGAAGAAGCATGGTACAAGGGCGAAAGGTTCGAAGAAATAGTTTGATTTTCCGTTCGTTTACCTGAATGTACCCTAAACGCGTACTTAGAGCACTTCTGTCCTCATGTTCTACGTATCTTGAATTATGTGATCCTGTTATCTAATGATTGTCGATCATTTACTATCATTTACCAATTTATTATTTACTACCAATACACCATTCTTCTTCTCACCGATTCGATTATTCGATCTAAATAGGGCCATATAAAAGTCTAACAAAGTTGTATCTCAAACGTATTAACGATAGCGGCGTAATTGAAATTAATGTCGAATTAATACACGGCGGAACCTCGATTATCGGAACGCCGATTAAGGGGAAAGGGAATAATTCGAGATACCGATTACCCTGAAGAGAAATCTATTTATAAAAGCGGCCACGGCGTCAAACGTAACAGGATTCGACAGTTTATTTCAGCATTGATAAACGAGTAGTAAATAGAAACCTTTGAAATTCTATAGTTTAAATCTATCGTAACGTCGAGTTCGCAAAGAGAGGAAACGATAATGCTGTCGCGCGAAACGAACTATAAGTATAATTGAAAATTGAAAAAATGGTGAAAGTGAGCGTGGTTCAGGAGAAACGCGTCACTAGAAATTCTGCCGTAACTGGATTTTAATGTGACGAGACAACGAGATATTACAATACCTGTGAAAATGCAGAAAATCACTATTTTCCGATAATCGATTATCCAGCCGATTATGTAATAATTAAGTACCCTTGGCGTATTTATGAAAATTCTGGTCCACGAATACTTCCCCACCCGTTGCATCGTTCCACAATGCACATAATTATCCGCGTAACGAGCGTATTACAGATAACAAAAGTGCGCTCCTCAATAAACAGCGATGACCGGTGTAATTAAAACGACGCGTTACAGATCCTGCAAATGTGACTGACGCACAGAATTGTTTTTGTTTTATTAACTACCGTATACATATATCGATTGCCGAGAGGCTCGAAAAGATTCTTCAGACTTTCCTTTCAGACCGAGATCGTCGAATCTCCGCCTGTCGTAGATCCTCAACGTTGTAATTAATCTACCGATCTATAATTAACTCGATGATAAACCGAGTGTCCGGCTGATGATTAGCATGATTATTTATAATGACACGCCAACCTGTCGCGCGTAACGCGCCTTCGAGCGTACGCACCGGCTCAGAACAATTAATCACCGCTCAAACAACAATTACGGTCGATTATAGCGCAGATCGATCGAGATATATTGTAATTAGTATCGTTGCGTCGACTTATGTGCGGTACAGTGCGTTCGAAAAGTCTAATCGGAGCGCGATCGAAAAGAATTCGAAACTCTCGACAGACGCAATTAACCACGGGATAAATAATTCATTAATTTCTGTTTATCGATTGTATCGAGTTATCGTCTATCGAATCGCGTACATTGCTTTTAACGTTTCCACGCTCCGCGTTTCTCGATTTTATTTCTCCGGTTATGGCAATAGAATTCTTGTAGGGATTCGCTATACAAAATATTTTAGCAATCATAATGCTGTATGTACTTTCCGCGGCGAAGTTTTCCGGGAGTTTTCTTTTATTGTTGTCTGTTTGGAGCATACCTACGAGTGCACTTTCATCGAAACTGGCGAAACTTCCATTAGAGGTTGTGGAGCTTCCATCGGAATTCAGGAAGGGTGTCGATATGTCTGCCAGCTACGATTTTCTACCTGAGGTCTGGCCGATCCGTTCCGATGGTAAAATTAATGGTTTTTCTCGACGTGAGAGTGCGCAGGTCAAACAAGGAATTATTGGGAAAAGGGTTCGCCAGCATTTTTTCACGTCGCCTGGATTTTTTCGACTCCACCACTTTCTCTGGAATATTATATATTGTCCCGCTGCTTCTCTCCCCATGGTCAAAAATGTCCCCGATACCGGGTTCGAATTAATCGTACGATTACGACATTCCAGGATGCATAGTTTACGTCGCGGTACCCACGGGATGAATTATTTTCTTGGTCGAAGATTGAAGGTTGCTATTTTGAATTAGTACTACATGGAAGATAACATAATAGTTTTAATATATAAAAAAATATTAGAACACTCGTATAATCTTTGTTCTGAAGTTTATTGTTAGTACTTTCCTAATACTTTTTAATATTCTTCTCTTAACGCTTATACATATAAATATCCGTATATGAGTAAAGACTAAAATCGACAAAAAAATTCTATGAGACATATCGATGTGTCTTAAAAAATTAATATAAGAAAGATCTTAAGTCCAATGAATAATAAAAACAAACGGTCTGTGCACGTTCCATAAAAAAAAAACTGTTCACGGCATTTCCCGAATATAAAAATTTGTCTTCCTCGTAAACTATATCTTTTTTTATGACGTGAAGAACCTTCCATAGAAAATTAATGAATATTCCCGACATGAAAGTCTGCAAGTCAAGTTTGTACGCCGGGTCAAAAAGAGAGTCGTGAAGGAAGTTGCTGCATTTTTTCACGTTTGCCGACTCCCTCTTTCCTCTCTCTCTATCTCGATTCCTCTGTCTCTCTCGCTCACCCTACTCCCTTTCTCAGGTTCCAACATAATGGGCTCCCGCTGGGTGCATCCCGAACTTGGGCACTGTTTGAGAGTGATACGCGCAGGATTCATTGTGGCACTTGCGGTCGTGGAAGTTTTGGGGAAACCTTTTGGAATTAATTACCACCTGGCACGTGACCGCGCATCGTGGCGTGAAATTTTCGAATTTTACAAATGTTTTATTTCCGCGGTATCGATGTCGTCGGGTCTTATGCGCTGACACGTTTTCGAATTTTCTCGACTGTCCGAATGACAGATTTCGTTTGTACCTTTTTTTTCTATTTCCCACCGTCCACGCGAATAATTTATTACGTGTCGCGTTTTCCGAAGGTGTTGGAATCCGTGCTGACAACGTCCGAGTATTTTAAGTTACTTAAAAATAATTTTTTTTCGAATTCAGAATTCATATGATGGTGAAATTTTTTCGTTATTATTCATCCTAGAATTTCATTACAATGGTTCTACGTAATATTTCGCCCAGTCGATAGAAACGTGTAATTGCGTAGTAGCGCTATACTGAAATCCCATATTTCAGCGACCATTTAACGCGTTGAACACCACGTCGCGTCACCCACGTTTGAGTGACACGGGAGTTTCTGTACTATACTTACGGAATATCAATTTGATTAACATTAAGGTTATGTGTCACGTGTGTCACCCAAATACGGTTGACGTTCAAAGCGTTAATAAATCTAGTAAATTCTTTCCTCGTATCTTCAATTATAACACATATTACAATATGAATTTGTAATCCGTCCTTGTACTTAGCCAAAGACAAGACTTTGTCTTTCAATTCCCCGCAAGTATTACCTTATCCCTTTTCTATCAAACGAGCGAATACGTTCTCGTTATTGTATTCAATTCATCTCCACCGGAAAAACCAACTAATTTCAGGCACAGATGGTCGAAGAAATAATCGTTTTCCCCGTTTCGCGGTATCCAATCGCGGATATCGGTTACCGTCGTTAAAGATTATAATCCACGATAATGCGTCAACAAAGCAAATCCGCGCGCATACGCTACGATTTGCGCGAACGATGAAGACTTTCGCCGCAGCCTGTACGAAATTGCCGATAAATCAGAATTAGAGCTTACGGCTCCCTACACGCTCGATTTAGTCAAAGGATGTCGATTCGAGTATAAGGCCACCGCTGTCAACGGACAAATCTCAGTTTAGAGGGGCCATTGTCGGAGGATTATGCGCCCATGGAGAATTCAAGCTGCCTTCCACGGACCGGAGCGGAACCCGTTTGAGGATCGTCAGATTTCGGATTTTCAATTGGGATACCTGTTGAAGGGAGGGACGGTTAAAACGACACATTTTACGGGATTATCGGGCGAGTTAATCCGAGGAGATCCTAACGACAGTCGAAGTATTTCAGTTTCTCTCGGGAGACTTTTCTGCTCGGCTGGGTTCGGTGGCGTAAGGTTTTCATAATCGATAATAATTATTTGATCCTCCCATGCGCCACGTACGCGTACGCGGAAACTAACAATTTGCAGTGTTATTCTGATATTTGTACTTGAAATGAGTGAAAACATACAAGGTCTAGTCCCGCGTACTTGTAGTTGGCCCGAGACAAGACCTTGTCTCTTGATCTGATTGCAAGTGAGCATAGTCTACGTTTGTGTGCTCAAGTTTACCAGAAATGCGCATAGTAATACATAATACAACCTATACAGCTTGTAACACACTCGTGGAGAAATTAAAGAATTGCGCACGAGAGGGTTAATTAGACGCGCGTTGTAGCGAATAGTATTTTTGATAATTGATCCAACTGGGCTTCGATCGGTTGATTACAGATTTTACGCAAGTGCATATTGTCCACGACACGCGAAAGTATTCGGACTATATCGAACGTTTACGTTAACGACGAAACAAATTCGAGTTTCGGTCCTGTTTCTCGCCTTGTAAGGATTTCCCCAAGCAAAATCTACGAGTACGTATCTGTTTCAAACAAATTAAAAAATCCATAAACACAGTCCCGTTTCCATTCGATTAGAATCAATGCTCTCAGAGACGAAAACTCACGCGGATTAAGATGAAGCTTTGCAAAATATGTCGCATTCCGCGCACAGGAAACTATCAAGAATGCCTTAACGAGGCGATAAAAGCGTTTCCAAAAATAAATTCCGTCTCCTCGCCTTTGATCAGGATTTTCTCTCTCGCGGCGCATGTTCTCGAGATTCCCGCGCGAGCGCGGAGCCTCGAGCTTGCATTTTTCAAGGAATGCCTGTAATCTCAGAATACGACGCGAGGTACAGGAACGTAAATAACGGGAAAGGGTGAGGATACTAGCAGGATGGTGTAGAACATCGCGGTTTTCACCGCGAAACGCCCCTGGACTTTCGGATCGTGTCCTCCTCCCCAGGGGGCGAGACTCGCCGTCCGCCTCGACGAACATGAATCACGTGGTGCATGCAAATGAAAAGGTGTGCGGGGGTGGACGACGCGACTTTCAAAAGATCGTAAGTGTCGGGGAGGAGGCGGAAGGGGAGGGGGGGGGGGGGGAGCGGAAAAGAGCGATGCGGGAGAGAGAGAGAGGCAGAGAGAGTGGCTCCGTAGTGAACGAAGGAGAAAGAGAGAGGGGTGTGTGGCCCGCCAGGAATTCTTTTTCTACGGGACAGCCACGCAAGTGCGGCGAAAATGTTGTTGCGGTTGCTGCTTCAGTGCCGAAAATTTATTACAGCGTCGCGTTACAAGCTCCAGCTCGTGAGCATAGCTTACATAAAGGCAGTCTTGCGCTCCTTTTTGCGCGCACCTTCTGGTACATAGAAGCGTATTTCAAGTGCAGTCTCTATCCTCGTCGTTCTATGATTTCGGCTTGGATGTACTTACTGATCTCGCGAGAGAAAGCGAGAGGGAGGGAGGGAGGGAGAGAGAGTGAGTGAGAGGGTGGCGGACAGGAAAAGGAGGAATGAGAGGAGTATAGCGGATCCACGTCGCACACAAACATTTCCATGCATTTCCACCCAGTTTTTCCCAGTGAGCGCGCGCCGCGGTGTAACGTCTTCGTTCTTCCGACGTGCCCTTTTAAATTATTTTTTCCTTCCCCCATTCGAGTTTCAGTGGCATTAACATTTATATTGCTCCGCTTTCCGCTTTCTCCGTGCTCGCTCTACATTTTTCGGACAATACACCGACCGCCCGCCGGGAGCTAGGAGTGAGATTCCACGCTCGACGGCTCGGCGAATCTTTTATTATTCGCGCGAATCGTGCCGAGCGAGCCAACGCCGAGCACGCCTTGGGGGTCGCCGTGTGAATTTAACGACCTTGAGAAATCGCACATTCGGGGGCACGATACCTACCGTGTCAACGAAACCGAACTACGGCCACTCGAAACTATGTCGATCCGAGATTTCACTCGCACGGTAATAATACATGGCAAGGAGTACTTTGAATTAATGAAAGATTTCTTTGGAACGGCGAATCTCGAGGGTTACTACGTGAACGCCTACCCTTGAAATTTTGGTTTTAACCGCGGGGGATTGATTGAACGTGTGAATTTTGTCGGGGAACTTAATCGATCGCGGAGTTATTTATTGGTTGCACGGTATGTGAGATACTGTGAAAATGAATGAATGGGTCATTTACCCAAGAGCATTCGATAAGGAAATGAATTTTTTTTAATTTGAAATTATATGAATTACGCGAGGCGTGTAAAAAATATATGTGCCGTTCCTTCGTGGATCCTGTTTCAACTCGCTATGAATTACAAAAATAGGCCTACACTTCCGTTCCGAACTGTAAAGAAACTCGCTCGCGGGAATTATATTTAGAAAAAATAAACGACTTCCAAGTCGGGTCGAATTTTCTAAAAATCTAAATTGAATCACTCGAGCCGTTTACGCGTGTGCAAAGAAATATAGAAAACCCGAGATTTCTCTATAACCCCCCTTTTTAACTCGTTCCGTGCCACAAACAAAAAAGAAATCTCCATTTCCGCCCGGAACGATAAAGATGCTAGTTTCGCGAGAATTAACTTTACGATCCTCCTCGAGATTCCGCGTAAGTCCTCAAGATTTCAACGTTCGGCGATCGGTGGTGGGCTAACGCGCGAAGGTGATATTTTTATTCGAAGGCTGAAAGATATTTGCGATCGCTTATTTTTCACGACTCCGCGAGGCGCGAGGGCGGAAATCTTGGGACGCGATGATGCGCGGCTGTTGGGCGCAAATAAGATTTATGTGGCCGGTGGCGGGAAAAGAAAATAAGTGTATGCACGACGAGAGGGATATTAGAGGATCGAACGAGATGACAGCTCGGAAGAGAAGGAAGCGGCGACGGTGGACAAGAAACGTTGGGCAGAGGAGACGGAGGAGGACCGAGAGGAAGTGGGTCGGTGGAGAAAAGATGAGCAAACAGAATACATTCGTATATCTTTGGCGTCTGTCAAAACAAACGACTTAGCAGGGTAAGGGTTCCTTCGCACGGATCGCACTCGAGGGCCGATGCTATCGCACACCACAATCGGTCTTTTGTCTTTTATCGTGTGAAAGATTTCAACCTTCGGCGTATCGAGACCCTTGGTCGTTCGACGCGATACGTTTATCTTTTCTATCTTCGCCTCGCATAGGTGTGCAATTACGTATTATCCTTGATACGTCCTCGTCGATTTTTGTTCACATACCTGCGCGAGTCTTTAGCTTCGAAACACGCTTGATTGCGTTGGAATGATTAAGATGTTGCGGCAGTTGGAATTTTTTGAACGCAAAGAATACCCCGTTTAGGATCGAAGCGAAATTTAGCATAAAAGATGTGGTAGAGGGAAATGAATTTACCGAACGATTCATCTCCTATCGGATACGTCGTCAAACGATTATTAGAATCGATGGAAATTATGCGAGAAACGAGCGTAGCTCGTCCCGAGTTTTATTTCAACACAATAGGGGTTCATTCTTTTCGCACCGAAGAGACAAAGGAATCATTGTGATACCACGGCAGTGGTCCGTGTGAACGAGGCTTAAGGGACCGTTCTGAATTGTACCTACTTCTTCGTCTTCCTTCCTTCCCACCTACCTTTTCCTCCTCTCCTTACTTTTCTGCTTTTTTTCGCACGCTCACGTCGACCGCAGGGGATCCTTAAGCTGACAAAGAACGTCGATACTCGAGTACCATTATCGAGCCATTTTTTGGCACTCGCGTAGTTGGACCATCATTATTAATATCACGAGAATCAACATATGTATTTATTCCTTTTTTCTACCTACCTGCATGAATATTTCGATCGCCCGTTTATCCCCCTTTTTCTCACGGCATCGAAATTACACTCGATCGTAGGTCATTTCATTTTCTTCTTTATCGCATCTTTGTCCATTCCAATCGCCCCCCTTTCCGTCGTCTCGTTTTACTCGTAAATTGAGCACAAAGAGACTCGGATCCCGATGATCATTAACAATTTGACGCGTATCGCCATAATTACTCGAGAGTAACGTCGATTATCGAAACTCTCTTTTCCCAAGCGATCGTTTGGATGTCTACCGAAAAACTCTGTTCGGTGCTCCCTTTGATCCGGTACCGCGGTGAGTCTATCGTTTAATTACCCGAATCCTATATTTCATCTTTCGTACGAACCTAACGCTGACTTATTACGGAGCCATCGAAAAAATTGATTAATCCCCGGTGAGGTAAAAACGAGAGGCGTTTTCACCCCTTCCTCTTCGCGGTCCGCTGAGGCCGTTCCCGAAATGCCTCCGTTGGCGCGAGGATCGATCGACGAAAAGGGAAACGGGGAGTTTCGGGAGCTCTTAAAGGAATTCGGTCGTAAGCTTGGATTAAGTTATGACGGCCACGGACCTACGCTTTTTTTCGTCTTCTTCGTCTTCTTCCCGCCTCTTCTACCCGTTTTCTCCCACCCTTCCCTCTGGACTCTTTATACGTCGGCGGGGTACAGAGATACGCTTTGGACCGGATTCACTTCCGTCGGTGTTTCTCCGTCAGACGCGGTTAGATGCTGGAAGTACCAAGCCAGCCGTTTAGGTGATTTACAATTTTCGTAATAAATTAACTGTTTTTGACACGTTCCCTATCCAGCTGCGTTTAATCAAGTGTATTAAAATAGAAGGAGACAGAAGTTGGGTGGTGGGGGTTGGTCCAGTAAAGAGGAAAAAAAAAACTTAAGTTGAGAACCGAAAGGAACGGCCGTACTCGTGGGGCGGAGTTGAAAATAATGGAATCGAGGAGAGAACGGAGTGAGAGTGAGAGAGGATGAGTAAAAAAAGGGGTAGGAACAGAGTAGGGGAAATAAAACGCATCCGCGGTCTATTAAAGTCCGTTGCCGCGCACTGGTTTCTGCCTATTACATTTTGCTACCGAGATATACGCGACTCTTCTCTCCTCTCGTCAGGACCTCCGCCATTTCTGTGCGTTCCTCTCCCTCTCTGTCTCTCTCCCTCTCCCTCACTCCTCCCGACGGGAAAACGCAGAGGCACGGCACGTCTTATCGGCGTGCAGCGGTTCTCTCCCGTCCGGGATATCATTTCCTCCGGAAAATTACCATCCCTCGAGAGCGGAACGATCTTTCGGTAGGGGATGACAGAAACGTCCCTTATTTCAGCGTCTGTGACGAAGACGTCGAGCGTCTCGCCATGGATTCTCCATCGCGACGCCGATGTGTCTCCTTTGTCGGGAGTTTAATTACGCGGCCCGTCGGTGGGTCTAGATACCGAACGCGGAGCTAATCGAGTTCGCTTGAAAAAATTTAAACAGAGTCCGAGGAAAGAAGATGACGATGGGGGGGGGTCAGAGGTTGGAGAAATTGAATCCGAGATTCCCGATAGGAATTAATTGAGATTCGCGTAAACGACTGCGGGGCATAAAATTTCGCTTCGGACGATTTACGGTCTAAGCGGAACGACCGTTTGACGTTTACTCGATGGCCGCAATTTTCCCGAAAACGAGAATGAAATTTGGACGAAACACCGGGCGTCCTGACCCGCGTTGGAACGCCTCGCGAACAGCTCCGCCGTGCGAAATATTTTTCCAATGGCGTGGCGCTGATCGTACGCCGTGCGCGTAACGTCGAAGAAAATGATTCAGTGCCGGGAATCTTGTATCCAGCATTTCCATCCCATTTATTTGGGACACTATTGCGAGGTGATTTAGTAACGGGAAAAGTTATGGTCGGTTTGTATCGCATAAGTGAAACTTGGAGATCGTTGGCCCGTTTATAGGTTTTCGCAACACGGAGGAAATAATAGCGATTCGATATCGCCGATATTCGATATCCGGAAACGGTTTAAAACGTACGTATATAAATGTTCCCGTGGATCGCGGCGAGAGTTTCATTCGCGAAAGCGGGTCGATTGTTTCGAGAGAAAATTCGCGGTCCGTTGAAGGTTGGGGGGGGGGGGGGGTGCCGGGAAAAATGGAAGCGAACAATTACCGACCCAGCACTTACCTAAATGGTCCAAGTCCAATTAACTTAAGATTCAATGCGGCTCGCCGAATACGAAAAAGTAATTCAACCGGAGCCTTTCGCCATCCTTGACCGTTCATATTCGTGTTTGGTACGGGATTGGAGGGAACGTAAAGCAATCCGAGTCACGAAAGTATAGTAATTACGATAATTAGATGCTTCGTTTGCGGAACGATATTTACCTTGATCTAGGATATCTTTATTTATAGCGTTGCGCGTCAAGAGTGGATTGCGATTTCTGTGCGAACAAGTATTTTTTACAGGAGCTATACAACAGTCTGGGCAAAATAAAATATACCAAGCGTATGGCATTTCTTTTGGTATCTTTTAACACTTTCATCGCAACGTCACTCGTGTTTGAATGATACGTGACTTTTGAAAACTATCGCTACGGAATATTAATTTTTTCAATATAAATGTTACGGTTATTAATGTGTCACCTTTGTAATCCAAATATGGATGACGTGGCGATCAACGTGTTAAGGGATAGCAAATTTTCGGTCTCAGTGCCACCGTTGTGTCTCATGAAAATATTCCGAGAGAATGCACTGTATTTTATTTTTAAAACGAGAGCGTTCGGATAATAGGATATTCAGTTTCCGTATAAAATCCAAGATAAACGAACAATAGAATCTTTCCGATCCTTGTACATACACCGTACTCCACGATATATCTACTCGAAAATTTGTTCTCTAAAATCAACAAACGAGAGAGCCACTTCAACTAACAATTACGAAACATATCCATCGTATCCACAACGTAACAACGATAATCCGTGCGATCTTCTACCCCCCAGAAATGCCGAAACCCAAGTTACTCTCGTGCGGAACAAACGTAACGGGAGACGTGTCCACTTTATTATCGCCTTCGCATAATTCAATTTATCATCCTTATTATGCGCATTTTGCGGCGTGTACTTAGAGAAATTCCGATCTACAACCCCTCATTTGTATCGTGGCCTACGTTTATCGCGTTGGGAGCACACAAATTTCACGGGGAAACGACTGTTTCTCGTGCCCGATACAGTAATGTTTATCCGTCGTATTCGTCAAGCTGTCGTGATTCTTTGCTTCGACCTATTCCTCCGGGCACGAAGGTAGAACCTTGGTAGTAGATTGGCGTATCTGCAGGTTACGGTAAGGTGGAATATCAGGGAAGCTTCCAGTCACGCTGGTTCTCTTCATTTTCTCCCGTTCTCTCTCCTCCTCTCTCTCTCTCTCTCTCTCTCTCTCTTTCTCTTTCTCTTCCTCAGTTCGTCTAACATGGTCGTGCTTGGAATTGCCCTGCTCACAATACGGCCGCGATTAAGTTTATTACTTAAGAACCAGCCATTAAGAGGGCCGGTTTTTCGCATGAACGGGCGGCGCACCACCTGTACACCGATCCGCCAGATACCGGGCGACGTAATTGCTTTCGGTTTGATCCGCTCTTCCCGAAACAGAGATTTATAGCCGTACGGTCGTTGATACTAATCTGCACAGACGGTCGAAGATATATGGATGGGTCGTATTATCGGGTTAGCGAACATAAACGGTTTCTCTTCTCGGATTATTAACACGTTTGTTTCCGTATGGAGATCGTACGTGAGTTACGCGCGCAACGGGTAATGCGAGTGCTTTGGGCCACAGAGGGTATTTGCGAACGATCGAGATCGGTAATGCGTTGGCTCGCGTTCGAAATGATTATGCATTTGAATTTGGACAGCGTTAGGCAGTCGTTTTGTATGAACTGTGGTGTAATTGTTGTTTTATTGGATGTTGGGAGGATCCTGCTAATGAAATCGTGGAACTTTCTATCGTGCCGATTATCGTCGGCGCGATGCAAGCGAATTCGATGGTTTTTCGAGAAACTCGATCTTTCTTCCATTGCGAGAGAAAAAAATGTCAAGAATCACGATGAAATATTTCTGCGATAAATGAGCGCTTGACGTCACTTTGATCCTCACGGTGCTGACTTATCCCGTACGAGGGGGTTGAAAGAATAAAAACACTTGACATCTTCATAACGACACACGAGTAATCGGTATAAATAATAACGCTTAATTATCGGTAAACCGTCGAGCAGTACGGGAAGGAAAATTGCGATCGAATAACTGTTCGCTCGAAAGTAAGTAACGGAACACTCGCGACCCCTGGAAACCGGACCGAATTACCGTCAAACGTTTTACCAGAGGAGCTTTTATACGGGAAACGGAAGAAACACTCGGTGTCTCGTGGAAAATCGGGAAGGAATTCTGTGTCGGCAGGGAATTCCATAGAAATCGAAGAATATTGGCGCACGTACGAGCCACGTACGTCAGCATAAACTCCAAGTTTATTCCTGGAGTGCTGGCGTCGTCGTCGTCGTCGTTGTCGTTGCCGTCGTCGACGTCGTCGCCGTCCTCGTTTTCATCCACGTCCTCGTTGTCGTAGACGACGGGGAAACTCAAACGTCAAGTTACGGCTTGACGGTTAAATTCGTTAAGAGGAGTCGTAATAAGGTTGGGACAAAGTTTTGCAATGCTGCAGCTGCTCCCGACTCACTTCGTTTCCGTGCGTTTGCCTACCATGTAAACTGCTGTTTTCGCGCACTTGGAAACACGATTAGCCATCGAAAATTGGGATTACATAGCGGAGGAAAAAAAATAGATTCAGGGTTTAAGCGGCGGGGGGAGTACGAAATTTCAATTTGGGCCGGATCCCTTGGAAACGTTGCTGGCGGAATGCGAGAACCATAATATTAAAGCGCAACAGCGATTTCATTTTCATCCTGTAATAACTGCTGATTACGTTTTAAATACGAGCTTGCGTTTCATTATTAAATGTTTTGTAGTGCGGTTGATATTACTCGATTATCAACAACGAAAAGAATATAATCTACGGTTTTAACGCGTTGATCGCCACGTCACTCACACCTGGGCGACACGCGTAACGCGTTAATAATCGTAACATTAATATCGATAGAATCAATATTCCGTAAGTATGCGCACCGGAACTCCTCTGTCACTCAAATATGGGTGAAGCGGATCGCGAATCGTTAGTACGCGATTATTAAAAAATAATGCCGACGTTATCTCCGAGATACTTTGCGAGAAATCGCGCGTTTTAACGTGGGTTTAAAAATCGTTGATAAACGGGAACAATTACCGCGCCCCGCTTTTATTAATTACAACCGAACAATATTCCCCGCGAGAAGCGCAATGCTCTGCGAATGTCGGCAAAGTAATTGCAATTTCAACGCTTCCGTCATTAATCTAGAAAGCAAATGCGCAACGCACAATTCGGATCGGGTCACTGGCGCGCTAGGTTAACGGGGGAGTCATTTAGCTCTTCCTTTAAGGTCCTTATCGTTACTCTGAATATTCTGGAACAATGAAGTAATTGCACGAGCGTGTACTCCTTCAGGTGCCTGTTCGAACCATAAATTCAATGGCACAGATCGCTCTGGGGCATTACGCTTCTTCAATGACGATTAACCGCCGCCATTAAGTTTTGACACGAACATTCACGAGCATCCGAAATTCGAGATCGAATTGCGCGATAATCCGTTATGCATATCCGAGCATTCTCCAAAACGTGGCACCGGCGTTAACGACTCTAGGTTTCACGTTTGAACCGAGGTTGGCGGATCTTGTCGTAGCTTTTCGAAATTCGGGAATTGCGAAAACGGAGAGTCGGGCTTGAGAATTGTAAAGTTCGCTTTCCTTTGTACGGTAAATGTAACAGAATCTGGGATTTGTGTTTTTTTGAAAACGCGCGTTATAATTAATTTTGTACGGTAATGCGAATCTGGAGATTCGAGATGCACTTAGTTGCATTAAAGTAGATTGTAAATCGTCACTGCTACGATTTCTTCTTTATTAAACAAAGTAAGTAGCTTCTTTCTTCCGGATCGAATCAGAGGCCCTTTGATTAAGTCTTTTCTGCATTCTTCGTTTCAGTGATTAAAAAGACAAGAAGAAGACGAAAAAGTTCTACCTACAAAAAAAGCTTGGAAATAATATTTAATATTACATGTACGTTTCGCCATCCAATATTTCATTAGTCATTCTACGATTTTTTAAAACTCTTTAGAAACCTTCCCGTGAAATGCTACAAGGGGGTGTTCAACTAACCTTTCAAAACTCTACAATTAAATAATAAAAACTACAATGGAATAAAAAATAGCTGTCGTTCCCCCCGAATATTAAAAACGGACAATTCCAAAAATTGTCTAAACCCTAAATCGACGATCGAAGATCGCTCGGTGAGTCGACCATTCGAAAATCAATCGCTCCCCGCGGTATTTTAAACCTACCCTAAGCGAGTCGCGTGAAATTCCATTTTCGCGCTGTCACAAAAAGCCTTAATAACCCTTCCTTTCTTCCTTCCTTTGCCCTCCTTCACGGCCGGTAGACTTATTTCGAAACAAGAATGTCAAGGCGGAAACCCCATGGCGGGGGCCGAAGTCGACGCCCTTTCGTCGCCGTGGCGTCTTTCTGGAAAAGGGCGTACCGCGTCGAATGATTAACCGTACGTACATTTATTTCTCGCCGGGCAATTTGTCGCGTTAATTAGGCGTGTAACGAGAGCCGTGGCACACGCGTCGTCTTTTGGCAGGCTACTCCCGCGTCGCGTCGCGCCGGTGGGAGAGTGTTTATGCGGCGAGAGCGCGTTGCTTTGACGTGGCCTAGCGCTTATTAGATCATTACCGACGTTCGTTCTTGCGCGTGATCGGCGAGAAAAAGCGGGGCCGGCCGATACGAGTGAAAGACCACGGGCTCGTAACTCACGTCGGGATTCAAATGAGTTACGGATTCCATTCGTCTTGCTCGTATTAACCCTACGACTCTCTACGCCGAGCCGGGACGAAAATTTCAATTCGCGTCCTATCCTGATTTCACTCTGTCACTGTCGCTCTAGTTTGCCATTTAAAGTCGCTCCACTTTCTCGAAATAAAGACGGTCGTTGGATTTCGCGTCGTTAACTATTGTATTAGTCGGCGTAGGCGTCGATCGTAAATACCCGGCATGATTCATTTTTTTTTGTCACGGCAGAACGTTGATTAACACTGAGAATAGTTCGACAATGTCAAGTGTAAAGTTCACGGAAATTAGTTCAAGTCGTTTTTAGATTCAGAAAAGCCGTCGAATTGTGCGTGTTACTCGAATAGTTATCCGCACGGATTTAGTTTTCAATGTAAATCGATAGATAAAATGATTGACGTTATTTTCTGGCCGTTATTAACAACCGGAACGACCAGAGAATACCGCCAATCATTATATCCATTGATTTAATTGAAGTACACGGTCGATTAAGTAACTTACTTTTATACTGTATTTTCCAATGTATTTTAGTAATCCGCGGTCTACTGCGTTCTGAAAGCTTACCGATAATGTTGATACTTCCCATTAGTACATATTTATTTAAAACTTCGTTTGATATTATTTTAAACTCCACTATACCGAAGCTACGAAACGGATGAACATCGTAATATATTTTCAAAGGCCAAATACTGAATCAAATACTGAATTCTCTATGCACAAAATGTACAAAACATTTACAATATATCACGCATCCGCGTACGTAAACTACCGAATATATTGTAATTTTGCTTCTCACGAACTTTCATGATCGTAATAACCTGTACTTTTTTTTTCTTCTGTTCCAGGTAAGTCCCAATATTCTTCCCATCCGCGCGGCGAATCTGCCGGCGTCGTAAAGGTAAATTCTTCGTCTCGCGTCGAGGGTGGTTAAAGCGCTATCACTGTAAAAATAGCGATACCTCTCAGTTCGCGACAAAAACACGCGTTATTGCGCGTTCCGACTAAAGCAGGGTTAAATCGCGTTATTGCATCCAGAGTTATGTACTGACACGGAATGGCTTTTGCGCGCTCGGAACGCGATCTCCGTGGCAGGTAACCACAGGTTTTCAGGGTTGACAGGCTCGGGCACAGGGTTGTCACGGAGTTTATCCGAGGATAGTATTCCCCTGGGCAAATGAATGGGATATTTGGTTTCAAATGGAGCTTAAGCTCCCGTTGCGCTTTCGCCGCTGAAAATTTAACGCCTTATTATATTCAACCGGTCCTTGTCAGCCGCTTTAACGTCAGGCTAACTGCGAGGCGTTTCCAACGAGAGTTTTGGGGAGGGTGGCGACAAATTTCCCACTAAAGGTGTTCCCTCTTAAAATCAATCGGCTGGGATGTAGGATCGTAGATCTTGACGGCGAACACGCGTCGACGAAACAATTAATTCCTAGACTTCAGCGGGATGAGAATTTTAGGGTAGAATTTCAATTAGGGGCATACCAAAATTTGCGTTTATGTTAATTTTATCGTATTTTCGATAACCGCGAGATATTTTTAAATTGACAATGTTTTCAATACTTTGGTAGCTATAATCGTTCGAACGTCGCGCGATTTAAATGAATTTATTATTACCGTCATTTATATAAAAATAGCGCTTCTTAGACTCGAAATGATCTTGAAATTACGTCGGGCTTGTTTCAAAAGACAAATACGACGCTTCTGCGAAACAAGATAGTCTCGTTATTCTCGTTTCGAGCATCGAGATAATCGCGGTATCTTATTTCGTAATTTGGCGATACGAGCTTCACCCTAAACGAACGCATGTGTCACACTCCCCGACGTGTACGGGCAGACATATGTATTTCCGCAGGTACATTACGCACATGGCACCGGAGAAGTTAAGCCACGCGATATGATAAAACGAACCTAAAACCCATTCTCATTTATCCTCGCGCGATACGTTGTATTTCGTTTGACGTGTACTGCCAACATAAATCTCACAGCATCCCATGCAATTTTATAATAATGGGATTGGAATACCGATGTATCGTCATATGAGATATATCGCCGTCGTTTATTTCAATTACATTGCGATACGAACCGTTCGGTTAATAATCGCAATTTTTCTCGGCATCTTAAATAAACCCCGTAGAACTGTTTGTACTCGAGTATCTTTACGCGCCGGCATTCGTTAACTCTGCGTTTATTATATGCGCTAACGACGTGTGTGTATTTTTTGTTCATAACGCTCATGAGTAGACTACGTATGTTTGTGCAAAATTCTAGCTTTGTTACGTAGGCTCCCTGTATTAATTTTAAATTAATTAAAGGAGAATGAAGAAGAATAAAGAAGAATATAATTTATTACCGTACGAATCATTTAAATACAATGAAGAAATGAAAAAACATACGTCAAAAAAACTTTCAAATATCGAAACGGACTTCTGTTCGATTATAAGTTTTGAGTCGAGTTTTCGTAAAAATATGAATTTCTATAAACACCCGCCGTCTGCCCACGAGTTTGAAAAGTTTATTATTATCGAGGCGCGGGAAGGATGAAAATACCTTGTAAGAGGAAACGATTGGCCGGAATGGAAAATTCGAATAGAAAATTTTATTTGAATACGATCGCTTTTCGCCTTTCGCGCGGAAAAAGGGAAAGCGGCGGCGAGGGCAAACGAAACGTTCGGTGCGCGATATCTGCGCGAGGGATGACAAAGGGAAAGAATGGACAAACGGGTAGTACGTAAAAATGGTTTTGCGCGAGAGCAGACGCTCTTTCCAGTCAAGAGTCTCCTCGTTTTCATCTAAAACACACTTAACGCCAGAAGCTATTTATTTCACGAGGGTTATTCCCTCGCTCGTCGTGTATACGCCTAACATTTTTGTAATTAGTTTGCTCGCGAGTCCGTGGAAGAAGGGAACAAAAGAGGGTTGAAACACGACTGAGACGGCGGAATACCGGCATTTACGGATACGCACGCGTGTACGTACGACTACCACGGACAACTGTAAAAGGTAGTTTGCCGAAGAACAGTTAGCGAGTCAAAAAGAAAGGGAAGGGTGGACGAAGAGAAGTCGCGGGAGGGGGGGGGACGATGGCGCGGGTAGAGAAAGCGAGAGTGACGAAGAGAGAGTGAGTGAAAAGGGGGGCGCGGTGGGGAAGCGCATTTCCTACGTAGACGTATCGCGTATGAAGGAAGAAAAGGGAGAGAAAGTGTGTTTAAGGGAGAGAAAGGAAGAGAGGAGAAACGAGGGGTTGCGAGTAGTCTAGGGAGAGAGAGAGGGAGAGTGAGGGGTGGCGGAGTAGGAGGAGGAGGGAGGTAGGAGGGAAAGAAAGAAACAGAAATTACGACGTACGCGATACGAGCGCCTAATTGCTGCCGGCGCGTTACGGGTGATTATTTTTTAATTGCTGCGATTAAAAGAACAAGATCACCACGCATCGGTGCGTGCATTGCGCGCGTTTGATGTCCGACGTTGTGTGGTAAGGCGAAATGAAAGTCAAGAAAGGAGAACGATGAGTGGGGGGAAGTAAAAATATGGAGGGGAAGGAGACTGGAGGATACGGAGGGTTCGGTTTGCGCTTCGCGTAACAACGTGGAATCGCGTTAGATTACCGCGAGCGAATCCCGAAGGGATTCGAGTGGCCTCGAAGGAAGAGGACTTTGTACCACTCGCATGCCGGCAGTGCATCAACGACTTTACGTTGCAGGTTATTTACATACTTTACGCTGATACGTCGACGCGGCCCACGCACGCGTGCGCGCGCGGTGACAAATTTACGTGACGATCCGCCGGGCTTGACTCTATCCCGAGTTAAATACGCCGATTAAATCAATCCATGAATCCGACGTGACGATGTTTGCGCATAACGATCGAGGAGAGGAAAGATTTCCGTGGGATGTGTTGACCTTTTTTTTTGTTGGGTTACGAAGATATTTCGAGAAATCGTGGAAAACGGTCGCCGCTAGAATCGTTATAGTTTGATGGTGAATAACTTTGGTTTTTAAAAGTGAAAAGGAAGTACGTCATTTTCAGCGGTACTCGATGTTTTTCTGTATCGTGCGGCAGGGAATAGAAGAACGTAATGGAATATTTCCGTTTTGTACCGGTGGCTCGGGTCACGTTAATTCTGTTCGGTGTAAATGTGGATGGTTTTTTGAATCCAGGCGAAACAAGCTGTAGAATGGAAAATTTTGGCTATTTGCGCGATATTTGGGAATAATTAAATCAGTCGGCATATCTGAGTATCGTAAGTATATATGTTTTCTCTATTTAAAGCGAACGTTGGTTCCGTCTGACGTAAACTTGGAATCTGGGTGAAACTTTCTACATTTGGACATTTTTGCCACTTTTACGAAATTTTCGGAAAAATTAACTGATAATCGGGAAAATTAAATCAATCGGCATCGCTGAGTAGCACAAGCATAGATTTGTTTCTATTTAAAGCGAACCGTCGAGCTGTCAATGGTAAAATGCATACGTTTTTTTTACTCTTTACGCGATTTCGATCGGTCGAAAGTTTCGTCGTTCACGGTTCGCTCGGATTTTCCCGTAACGCAAATACGCTTTGAAGCGTTAGAGTGCCATAACGCCGCCGGCATCGCCGGTAATGCATTAGTCGAGACATTAGCGGAGATATCGAGCCGGCCATCGTATCGTATCGTCATCGGGTTGGTATGCTAAAATACCGTGTAATCTCGAGGAAATTACACGCTCGACGTACATGCGCGGGGTAAGCCCAGCGGTATGTGCAAGCTCGGTAATGTGATTGTCATACTTAGAAAATGGAACTCCCGTTTATTATCCGGGAGATCGAAGCCACGCGATACACGTACGAACGGATGCAAAAAGAATGAGAATTCGTATACCGATCGAATAGTCAAATATCGTATGAACGTGTAATTAACGCAAACGTATTTTAATCGCGCGAATAAGAATAAGTTTGAAAAATACGAATCATGGGAAACAGGATAGCAGATATTGTCCTGGGATCGTCGATGCATATCTTTTACTAAATCATGATTTATTTTCCACCGTTTGATGCTGTTTTATCGGAATGGCTTAAAATGATCTACGTACGGTGTAAATTGCGAAAGTAGGGAAAAAATTCTCACGGTGCAAATATATTTTAATCGCGCGAATAAGAAAATATTACGAAAATGAGAACTATGAGTAATAGGATGAAAAGTTTTCTGCTGCAATTTTTAATGCGAAATCCAGTTTTGCAAGAGTAACTTGAAACTAAAAACATAGGAACTTCTTACGGTACAAACATATTTTAATTGTGCGAATAAAAAGGTATTATACAAAGTACGAACTATCCGTAATAGGATGACACCAATTTCCCAACGACTTTCAATACACGTGCGTTAATACAATTTGTCACCGATATTAAGTCCGATTTAACGAGAACATTCGAACAAGCTCGAATGTTAACCGCAAGGGCGGATCTTACGTACTCGGGTGTCAAAAGAATCGTGGGAAATGAGAAAACAATTCCGCTATATCTCCCCCCCATCTTTGCTTCCTCTTATCGCAAGTGGATCGTTATCTCGCGAATGTAATACACACGCCGCGCGGAGGGATCTTTAGGTATCGGTAGGATGAGAACCGGCGCTTATCAGTTAATGACTCGGTCGCTTTGAAACTGCGTTTCTCTCTTTTCCCCGTTTCTCCCCTCTCTCCCTCTCTCTCTCTCCTTCGGTTCCCAACGCCGCTGCTCCATGCACGTCACGCTCGTGGAAACGTACGTGGGACGAGCCACGCGAGGTTATAGTAATAATTAATTTCGAAATCGCTTTGAAGTCAGCTGCGACGAACGGCGCCTTTGAGAGAGGTGTAAACGTCAGACGAATATCCGCGGGTACCTACGAATTCAGTCTTCCACCCTCGGATATAACTCACCTATCTGATACAATGGACGATATGTTGATACAAAGGGTCTCGATTTGACGGATATTTGGAGACAATTAACGCCCGCTAGAATTTATGGAAATTGGAGGAAATGCGATCCCGTTATTCTCCATGATATTCGCCGATGAGCTTCGCTCCGCCGTTTACGGATTACCCGGGTATTAATAAATTCTCTCCGTTTATCTCAGTTATTTCAAACGTCCGTTCCATCTAGTTTCATTCGTATTCTCAGCTTCAACGTCCGAAGCTTCTCACTTTGAACTCCGCTCGACGCGTTCGCGATTAAATTTCGCATTTCCACGTTCGTCGCGTATATTTCGAACGCAACATTTTTTGAATCGTCGTGTTCCACCATCAATGCTAAAAATTGAAACGTTAACGAAACCCGCGAACCGCGTGTTCGACGAAGTGTTTCTCGAATCGACCGGAAAAGGATCGCTCGAGAGAGGAACGCTGAGCCGAATGTTGCACCACCCTTATCCCGAAACATTAATTACGCGATGGAATTCTGGGAATTATACAATCACGTTTCCGTTGTATCCCGGCAATGAGGAGATTACGATGGTAACGAACAATTTGCGGCCTAGACACGGCTGGCTTCCGCGGCTCCTTTAATATATCGCCGACCGACGTACGAGCCCGTATTTTCCGGTCGAATATGATGCCATCTTCGAACGCTCCTCGCCGTTCCCGCCGTTATTGCCGCGGCGAGAAGCCCGTTAAGAAACGGCCCCCTCTCCCCCCCCCCCCGTCTTCGTGGCTCGCCGCCGTTAACGACGTCGTTACGCCGGTAGCTTCGATCCGCCGAGGCATCCGCATCTGCATTTGCACGCAGATGCAACGCCGTTGCACGTGCGCCGCTGCGTAAACGCGTATCCACTTCTTCGCGGCGAAACGAGCTTTTTCGCTCTTACCTCGGACGGCGCATCTGGTGACCGTTGAAATTACCGCTCTTTCGCGATCGGCGTTTCCGTCTCATCAGTGGTCGTAAATCAGGATTAAAAGATCGTATAGGGGTAGGGATCATTCATGCCCGTGACGGACGATCGTTTTGCCCTGAAAGGAGTGTTCGTCAGGTATCGTCGAGGTTTCGTGAATTTTTTCCGTTTCCTTGTTTTTTTTTTATCTCTGTCGTTCTTACGATTATACCCGACCGTGGCGTAAATTGTAAGGAGATTCATGGTCAGACGACACCAAAGAAGCGAAGATGGCATTATTGTTATTTATTGTCGAGTCGAAAAGTGTATGATACAGGGTGTCTCATAAATTCTGGTAGTCTGTCAACGGCGAGATATCTGGGATAATTCCAAACAGGTTTTTCCTCGTTGAAAATATTGATTGCGCTTTGGTTAACGAGGTATTAACACAAAAAGACAATCAATCTGAGAGAAAGAGAGAGTGACACCGGTAGCCGCGCGCGCCAATAGCAAGCGCCGCTAGTTAGTGCGCCCCTTTCTGATTGGTTCCCGATTTTTATTAATATCTCGTTAACCGCGGCCCTCCGAGAATTTTCTATAAGGAAAAACCTGCTTCAAATTATCCCATATATACTTTATGCGTCTTTAACGAAACACCACCATTCACGGGACACCCTGTACACGTTGTTCGTTACATTTCCGTGTATTTATCCTTACGCAATAATCAAACCGATCAATCGTCACGACAAAAATATTCTCGACTTTAATCCTGCCGCAGTTCCACGTAACTGGACCGGTTGTATATTTTAGTTTTGCGTTTCAATATACATCAGATACTCACGAGTATCGTAAATAAGAAAGTATCTGACCACGCACGATTTGAACCCAATCTCCTTATCTAGTCTAATGTTTATAGCGATGAAAATATTCTTGAGTTTATATCTTTCGAAGTTCCGCGTAACTGGACCGATACACCGATACGTATCGGGCATAAAAGTAGCAATATTTATCGATATCGTAAACTTTCGCTGATCTCTAACCTTTCGTCTCTAATCTACACCGTTAACGTTCGTCCCCCCAAAAAAAACGACGCGTGAACCGCGAAATCGTTATCTCCTGGTAGACAAGTCGATGAACCGCATTGCCAAAATCTTTTGCCCCATTTTATCTCATCTCTCGACTATGCCGCATCATCAACCTAGTTCCCTCTTCTTTGTCTCTGGTGTCGTGCGCGACGAGGTTATTCAATGAACCCTCCGAGACTGACAAGGCCAGTCAATTCCTCGCGAAAGGAATGTAACCCACGGTTCCTTTGAGAAGGTTATTAAGTAATGAAATACTCTTCGGTAGACCGTAAAGAGCCATGACGGACAGCTAATGTTTGTCGCTGAATAAAGGATGCGCCGCGAGGACATGGCAGGTCAAACAAAACCTGTTCCCCCGGCGACACGCTCTCTCTTGTCGTCCGAACGGTGAACAGCACCGAGTCACGTTGTTTGTTTCTGCAAAACGATCCACTCCACGCGTGAATTACGATCGTCTGGACCGGCTCGATCCTCTTCGGACTTTGGCCAGGAACGGCGTGTGAGGTCTCCGCGGCTCACTCGGAGCTTTTCGATGCCGACACGCGTATATATATATATAGCCCCGACCATTATTCGCTTTGAGGATGGTCCACGCTTCCCTTTTGCCTACCTCCTTCTTCCTCTTCCTCTTCTTCTTCTTCTTCTTCTACTGCTTCTTCTTCTTCTTCCTTACCTTCGGCACCTCCTCCCTTGACCGATGCCACGACACGAGGGCCGACTCGTATTTCATTTTGTTTTTTAACGAGTTTCCAAGGCTGTAGACGCGTCCCGTTGGAAGACCTCTCTCGTTAGAGCCGTCCCGTTGAACGAAAAGCTCTTTCGAGACCCCGATCAGGGGGCAACCCGCCGATCAAATCTCGCGTCGAATCCATCCCGTCGAATCTAAAAGTCGTCAAGCTCGTAAGGTAGGCATCTGTGCCGATCTATCTATCGTCGGATTCGTTCGGTTGAATCGGGAACGATCTCGGGGGAACGGTCTTTTCCGAGGAGTCGGCACGGACCAGGGGAAAAATCTCTGTCCACTCGAGTCGCGTCTGCGGAGGGCGCATTAACCTCCGGCCGACAATGTCATCCTTTCGTCGAGGCGCGCAGAGACGCTCTCCTCGTGAGGTCCGAGAGAGGTTAGCACTTCCTGCTAGGCTACACCACCGTCTCCTTCCCACATTCTCTTTCTCTCGAGCACTCAGACAGCCCAAGAGTGCTTTGGGATCCCTCGTTTCCCTCCTTGGCCGTCCCTCCCTGCGCTTGATCCTCCCTCCCACCCACCCTCCCTCCCTGCCTCCCCCAACGAACCCCCCTCCCACCCCTCGCGGATTCGCAGAGCGTGTATCCCCCTGTGCTCCAATTACGAGAAGGAATGCTCATTTGGTACGCGACGGGGGACCCATAATGGTCAGCGACCACTCCAAACTATTATCGACCCACGGGTTCACGGGCCAAAGGACCACGGCGATGCCGCTGTGCTTCTCTACGCCCCCGAATTTTTAATCCGACTCCACCGCCACCCGTCGACGACCAATCTCATGGAAAGCACTTTCGACCTCGAACGACGTCAACGACAACGACGCCCGGCGTCGTCTTACCCGTCGGTGTAGACGGCTTGCATTTCTTATCATGGTGATGGTGCGCACCGCTGGAGTGGAAACACCAATCGAGCGATGGAGATTGCGATGCTAACCTCCGGGAAAAGCCTTTTCTAGCAGAAGGTTCAAACCCCCTCGGCCCTTACCTCTGCCTCTGTCTCTGTCTCTCTGTCTTCATACTCCACGCGGAGATCCACAATCTTGCATATTCGATGCGTCGCTTCTGAGAGATTAGATTCCGTCCTTTCTCTTAAGCCCTCGATCCGCTTTCAGGTGGTTTCTCGTTTATAATGGGCTATCGGGCTTCTCGGATGGAGAGTGTCTGCCTGACGGTTACCGTCCGTTTGTACCGAGGATGTACGGGAATTGGCGAATAATTAGCGCGAACAGGGGTGGGCGTTTCTGGTTTGCCGAAGATGATATCGCAGTACGGTAGGCTCTTTGTACGTAGAGTGCGCCCGATATTCGAGATGGTCGTGCGTAAAAATTCATCGAACGGACTCGGCGTGTTCCACTTCAGGGCCGAATTTACCATAAGACGATTTGGGCGTAAATTGGGCCCACGTTTTCAAACAGGGGTGTCCATTCGTTTCCTTTCCGTGGGGTACACGTATCGAAGAAAATGAAAAAGAAATATATTGTAGCTCTAACGATGGTCGTTAAACAAAAAAGTTAATAAATAATGTGCGGGATATTATATCCACTCTGACGAATAAGAAAAAATGCCGTTGCATAATGGTCACGTTGAATGCGAGAATTTCACGACTTCAAGGCGGAGATACGACTATTCCGTTTATTTTTATTTACCAAGCGTTTTTGGGTTATTCGAAAGTTTTACTCTAATTTTTCAGATAAAAGTCCATCTTTTTAAGATGATGTCCTATAAAGAAATTACACGTACAAAAGATTCTTCTTTCGTTTATCAAATAAGCATATACAAAGAAAACTATACACTTCTATTTGAAGAAAGGAAGTTAACCCTTTGAACAACTTTAAAAACACCCAACAAATAAAAAACGAATCGAACAATCGTATTACCACACATGATACCGTGAAAATTTTCTATCCAACATTTTTCCCGAAACCGCGTTATTGCCAAAATATTTGGATTTGAAGTTTTCAAAGTTTTCAACGCCCTGCACGCGTGTTGACATTTATCTGAAACACAAGCGTACCGATTTCCACGAAACTTTTTCCGGTATACGTTTCTACGAATACGGAAAGTTTCCATTTGGCGTAAACTTGTTACAGATAAAATGGGCGCTCTGATACTTTGTTTTTTTTCCCCTTACCCGTACTCCAGAGGCCGCAACGACAGATACCGAAGAGGGCGATTCGAATTACTCGATACCGCGGGTCTGTTAGGAAGAAAACAAAAAAAAAAATTCTTGCTTCTCCTCGGGCGAACGGAGGAAAGGTGCTTGTCGCTTTAAAAGAGCGTGACGAACAATGGGCCATTTCGACAACAGGATGGAACAAATTGGTAATGAACGACGCGGTAGATGCCTTCCACGCTCCCTCGCTCGCTCCTTCTTCCTCGTCCTCCGCGTCTTCCGAGCGTTCTTTCTCGCGGCGTCGAAGCAATTTCGACGCCTCTGTGTACGACACGTGCATGAGCGATTGAGACGTCGGCGCGTAAAACTCTCCGGGCGCCCTCCTCGCATCGGTCCGAATAATAAGAATGTCCCTGCATACTCATTTGCGTGCGTGCTCGCGAGCGATAGGAGTGACACGTGCGTGCAAGATACGGCCAAGAAAGATGGCGTAATAGAAGAAATAAGGAAGTCGTATAATCCGAACGACGGAGAACTAGAAAGGACGATCTAATTTATTTGTTCCTTTACCTTTTTTTCCGAAACCGAGACAAGTATTAACCGTTCTTCCCTCGACGCACGCGCGTCGCGGTGCCGGTATACGGGACGATAAATTAAAACGTTTTTATCCGATGTAAAGTAAAATGTTTCTCGTGTACTTTTATCGGCCGCGCACTCGAGCCGCGTACAATTGATATACGCGTAAAGAGGTTTTTGCGCGATTGGAATCTCAGCTTAATCTAGATCAACATTTTATTCGTAGCTTTACAACTTTCGTCTCTGTCGTGGAATTTAAAGCCGCGCGTATACCGCGCGTGACTTGATAATTTATGCGAAGGAGCGACGGGGGTATTCCTTTCGAAATTACACCGACGCCACGCGAGCGTTCGGCCGACGAACGTTACGGCGGTGCATCGCGCGGTTTCGTCGTTAACGTTCGTTGATTCTGTGCCGGCGTGGTCACGGATTAATTTAAAGGACATTAATCAATCTTTGAGCAAGCTACGCGTCACGCGCTGTATTTCTGGGTATTCGCGTTGCAAGATTTCGTTGCAACGTCCGTTGACCCAAGATTTATTTCCGACGATTCGAGCATTCAACGTTGGTAAAGAGAGTTTTTTTTTTCATTAAATGCAGTCGCTTTCGCTCGAAAATGGAAAAAAAGCGTTTGATAATTCTTCAGTTCCCAGTTTGAACGGTTAAATACGATAACCGAGTTTTACCAATTCCAGGAAACTATCGAAAGCCGAGTGTCGTAATTTTGAAAAACAATTTGCGTTCCAATGCGTACATCGTTGAGCACGTGCATTCAAGTACTCGCCCAGGTCCCGCGGATTACGGGACAGTATTAACTGTTAATCCCTGAAACTTTGTACCTTGAGAGCGCATAATTATTCGTACGACACGCGTCATATCGTTTTCCGAATGTTTCCGAATGTTCGTATGCCTGTGCATTGTCACGTCGGGGATTAGTGCGCGTATTATTTCTCGTAATTGTGCCCCGAAAACAAAAGACTCCTAACGACAATTTACCATTATGCCGGGTGCTCTTAACCGTCATCGTGCGCAAGCTTGTTCTCGAATGTACCATTGCCGCGGAGCGTGGTACACGCATACTCGTACACCGGTTGTCAGTAGGTACAACGAGGACCCGGCAAACAATTTTCTCATGTTGCCCTAAAGTTGCTGTTTGACGACGAGAGGCCCTTGCTAAAGCGAGCAATTCAATTAGCCGGAACTCCAATTTCTGTACTTACCTTCGCGTGAGATATGTCTACCCGCTGGATGCGTGTACAGAGAATATATTAATTGTATATCTTGTCGAAATTTTGTGTTCGCGTCCCTTCGCGTAACGAGATATGTCTGACCGCTGATTTCGTTTGAGAGTGGTCCAGAGAGGGCTGTTCATTTTCGTTTTACATTGTACGATTTTGATTTTGGTTTGGTGATAACAAAAAATAAATGTGACGGGGTTATATTAATAGCGCGTGATACTCAGTGACCGGTACTTTTAAAAGCGTTTGAACAATAGCGAGGGAAAAGAAGTGCGGGGACATGCGAGGGTAATGATGTTACAAAATATAATTTTACGAAAAAGGAGAATTACCCTGTAATGTACCGTCGGTCTGAGAGAGTTAAGTACATACTACTTCGTTAAATTTAACATTTTATAAAATGGTGTTCACGCCCGTTTTATTTCCACTGCTTCTTTCTCTGCTCGTCTACTTCTCTCCGCATCAGTTAAATTTACATTTAAAGATACGTAAATTATTTAAATCGGTATCATGGGATTTATCTCTACATTTTCCACATAAACGTTAATGTCGATTTACAAGATATTATGCAGATATACAGTAACTCGCGAAAGTATTCGAATAATTACGTATGCATTTAAATTACATTTAAACAGAAAGTCTTAAGTTCCCTTTGAATGTCTTTATTAACATCAGATACTGTCTACCTGTATTTCCATAAAATCCACTGCCTAATAATCAAATATAAATAAAAAAATATAATCTAACTACCTCTCGCATGTTTTTATTTACATCAAATACTGTCTGTTCGAATTTGCATCAAACCCACAGCCTAATAATAACATTTTCCTTAACCGTGCGCCGAGGTCCCAATATTGAGAAATAATGGTCGCAACGGTTACCTTCTTCTTTCTTTATTAACGTCACAGGCTTCTGACAGGGGTCCTCGTCCGGACTAAAGGCTCTTCAACCACGCGCGTACACTTCGGAGTTTGTCGATATATTTTGTTGGGAGAAAAAAAAAAGTCCCTGTCCAACTCCTGTAACGTAATCCCACGAGCCTTTTGTTTCGCAGTTCCTCTTTTCAGCTACAAGGATGCACTCGTAAAGCACACTCGCCGCGATAATGCGAATTTCGAATGGCACTCTTGAGAGACGATTTCTTGCCGCGCGATTCCCCGATGTTCTCTCTAAGCATTTTTCTCTCTGCTTCTCTCTTCCCCCCTCTCGCTCACTCTCTCCCTTTCCCTCTCGATTCTTCTAGACAATTTAGATCCTTTTTAAACACTCCCGCCCCGACGTACACGCGCACCAATACACGCTACCGCGCGTCCACTTTTACACGGACAAAGAGCGACGTGACGCGGCTGGATACGCACAATCAGCCCGCAGTGATTGAGGCATTCAAGGCGTGGGCACGCACTCTTACGCGCTCGCACGCACTCTTACGCGCTCGTACGCACGCTTACGCGCGTACCACTGTCGAATTCTCACGCTCTCCTCGGATCTATTTCTGACACGTAAAATAAACTCCTCGCGGCCGAGGTGAGCGATCGAGAGCCCAGGTTTGCCGCGAACGAGAAGAAATCGTTTCTCCTCGTATCCCTCGCCGCGCGATATTTCGTAATCGCTGTTTAATAACTCTTGGTTCCTCTTTAATGGTCATCGATCGTACCTTGGGTAGGAATTTCATTAAAACTTGTCCGCGCGTAGGAAACCCTTCAAAAAATCATTCACCGTCCGAAGAGGGAGCACTAGCTTCGTTGCTTTTCAAATTAAAAAAAAAAAAAAAAAACAACAACAGAAAACCATCGTGACGAAGGGAATTTTAATATCCTGGGGGTGGTTAACCTCCCCCACGATAGACACTGCACTTGACAGGTTCAATTAGTAAATTCGAGCACAAAATTTCAATCTTGTTGCCCCCCACCACTCCCTTCTTTTTCTTCCTCGTGTCTCGGGTTGCTCTTCGGCGGTTGACTGCTCGAAAACGGAGGTAAGCGTGGGAGGTAATTTCCCGGAGCGGCGTTCCTTTCCTTATCTCCAACTTTAATTACTTCGTTTTATTCTAAAAGGAGGGTCCTATAATGAGAAGCTGCCGTCGTCGTCTACCCTTCTGTCATACCGTTCATCGGGTGGAATGTTCGCCAGGAAGCTTCTATGTCAAAGCCTACGTTTAATTCTCTCCAAGTTCTGGGGCCGTACAAAGACACGCGGAATCGGCTTTAATTACCCACCAAGAGCGTCGATTCGTTTATCGAAAATCAGAGTCGTCATGTTTGGAAGGATTTGCGTCTTCGGTGTCACTTGGTGGAGTGGCTTCCCGCAATTTTATCTCTTCTCCCTCCCCCCCCCCCCCTCCCTACCCGCAATCTTCTCCTTTGACCCTTTAACCCACTCGAGCATTCCATTGCATACGGCTTCCGGGAAGAATTTTTCTAGAGGAATTTTTGTGCCACCGTTTCCGAATCCGACGTTGAAAATTATTTTCTTAAATACATTGTAGAATTATGTTCACCGCTTTTCTCGTCTCTCCTCGTTAACTTATTTCACTGGAAAATGTATTTTTAAAGGTACCTTATCTCTTCGTTTTCACGATCTTCACGATTTTCCTTTACACGGATGCGGATTGTACGCGAGGACGCGTTCTTTTAGGAAAATCAGGAGAAGAAACGAGAATTAAACGAAAAATTTGTATTATCGTTTATCAATTTTTGGTTTCGGTATTGATTATCTTAAAGAGGTATCTATTCCAAAAACCGCTGATGAGTTTGTCAATCACCGACGATCCGTAGTACCTGTTTCTCCGTTCTCCTTTATTCGGTCACGATAATCGTTTCCATCGCGCACAATTTTCACGAAAAACTCTGCCCACGACTTTCTCAATTACCGATTTCCACATCCGTGATTCAATATCGCAAACCTCCAGAACCCGTCGGATATTTGTCAAACTTCGAAGAGAATAATACAAAAGATCGCGAGAGGTCTTTCAGAGTTCGACGAGGTAGTCGTCTCAAAAATCCTCGATCCGTTTATTGAAAATCTGAGTCACGACTTTAAGGAAGGATTAGTGCGCCCGACGTCATTTGTAGACCGTCTTTCTTCACTTTTATTAACCTCTCGCTCTGGTTCTTGGCCTTCCAATATCACGTTATTGCACTCCACCGCCTGCAGTGTCACTATAACGCCCGAGTGTAGGTGGTTGCTCATCTAGCTCCACCCTTTTCGATTTATTTCCCTTTCTTCCTCCTTTTCTCCCTCCTCCCCCCTCCCCCCACCCGCCTCATCCTCGCGCCCCCCGTTTTGGCGCTCGTGCTGCTTTATTTCCACCTGCTCGGATTGTCCACGATACGGCGGCAATAACCGAGAAATCGACGGTTAGCTTGATACCGGTATCCGCCCACCCGAAGTCATGACAAAGCGTCGTCTCGACGTTTCTTTGTACCGGTCAAGATATCTTTTCGTGGTTTTGCCCCCCTCCACCCCCTCCCCCGGCCCCTTCTATCGGACTCGATGCGAGCTTACGGGCTTTTGCCTCGGACCATATCGGTCCGATCTAAATCAAACTCTCCGTTACAGAATGTTGTACCAATAACTAGAATGTCTTTCATCGCGGAAATTGTGTTACGCGTACGGTCGCCGGAGTTGGTATTATACTCTATCGTATTGTTTGTTTTCGTATGTTTGCGAAGGAGGTAACCGCGCGTTGAATTGCGGTTAAGTGATTCTAGGATATGAGCTACCGCTAGGTATAAGTAACACCAGCGAACGCGTTGTTGGAAGGAAATGCAGTACTGATCGTAGGGAATTTATTAAACGACTTACGATTACGGATCTTAGAAGTCGGGAGATATGTACGGGGGGTTCTTAGATGTATTCGGAGGTTTGACGTTTTATCAGTAGTTTTTGCAAAATGTATTGATCGGTACGAAATTTGACGAGAGCCATTGAAGTATTGTGTTGGTTGACGCGTTTAATGGAATTTTCGAAATGTAGTACACTCGGGAAAATGTAAGAGGATGATTTAACCTGTTTATTTTGTACGATAGACATATAGATATATATGTGTATTATCGAAGGTTATGTTAGGAAGAGTTTGTAATCGTAATGACACGTACTGGTGATAATTCTTAACTCACACACTTATAAAGAATTTTCGCTGAAACTTGTCGACGAGCTAAATATATTAATTAAGCACGCACGAAATTTCATAGCAATCGGTGCATTCTGCACCAATGTTACGATATAAATTTAAAGTAACCGAATAAATAATTCCAAGAACAGCCATTACACAAACGCGAGAGAAATAATTTGGAGAAAATTGAATTTAAAGTTGAGCGTCGTCGTAAGACGATACGTATATAGGAAAGTGGCTGAATTATTTACCAACGGATGGGCACGGGAGGAGAAATCATTCGTCCACTTTCACCATAAGAAATCCCCCAAAAAAATTCGATCACTCCTCGTTTCGAGGAAAACTATAGACCCTACAATGGCTTCGTGTTTCGTGAAAGACCACCAATAGCTGATAGAAGGATCGGGTGTCGAGGGAACAACGTTCAAGGCGATATAATAGAAATTTAATGTCCATAATCGATGTTTTATGATTTACGATTTAGCTCGAAATTGTTCGATGGTCTTTGACGAGGCACGCTACTCCTCTCTATGTACACATATCTCCTCGTCGATCTTAATCACTCGCACGAGTATCGCTTCGAAGACCCGTTTTTTTCGTGTTCGCGTAATTTCCGAGTTCGTTAGAGGAACGCAAGCACGTACTCATGTACGTTGACGTTATTCATTGTAAAATCTTGATGACTATGATCATCGTTTTACCCGATTACGACATCCGGCAGAACCGATAAATTGTGGAAAAAATGTTCGTGGGTAGATCCGAGGAGAAACGATTTCGCCCGCCGACTGATGGAACTCCATTATTTACACCCGTTTTTTTTAATAATGAACGTTGGATTCATAATCTGGTACTAATCCACCATGCATATTTGATGCGGTCGTTCGGTAGTTGCAACACTCAACGCCGTGCACGTTTATTAACGACGGCCACGCCCTCGGATGTGCGTTATTCTAAATGATATCTTCCTCTTCATCTTCCTTTACTACCTCGTACTCGAGAGTACGTACTTTTTCCAAGCATTATTACTTATTATATAGCCCTATTACTCCAAAGCGACGTTCCACGAAATTATGGCGCGATTCACCCCCCCCCCCCCCTCCCCTCCCCCCCCTGCACACGCTTTATCCCAATTAATTCTCATTCGTAAAGAAATTAAATAAAATCGTAATGAATATATTTTTCATCCCCGGACGTCATTATCAAGGATTTATTATGTTGTTCGGCAGTCTGCGCCTATAAAATGCTTATCGTACATAAAAGCCCGTTTAGTTTCTTCGACCCTTTTAGTAAATCATGTCGGTGTGAGTAATGGCCGTGAGGATCTAGTCGGATATTCTCTGGTGTCGTCGAGCAACTTCGTTCTCGTTTCTCTCTCTCTCTCTCTATCTCCCTATCCCTCTCTCTTTCTCTTTCTCGTTTGCTTATAATATAATCTTTCTACGAGGCCCGAGTAGTTATGATCTCGAATTACATTATAGATGAAGGAGACTGTGGGACGATCCCACATATTTGTCAAAAGAGACCCGGGCATCGGTAGACAGACCTCGTATAAGATTACGGGCAGTGTTAGATGGAGTGAACATTGTCCGAACACGTGCGTCCTTGAGGTTTCTGCAGTGCATCGAGCGATGCACCGTGTAAAAGTGCACTTAAACGAGGAGAGAGCACGCGACGCTCGGCCGGCGCGTACGCGCGCCGTCGCGTGATAAACAACCAGTAGTAGAGTTTAGTGAAATTATATCTTTACGATATATTGGCTTCCCGTTGCTTAGAGATGTCGGATACATTAGTGGCGTTGGTATCTTTTACAAAAAAAAGCATCGTGCGAGGGAACGTAAATATAAACGTGGTTCCCGTTACATTAAATTTCGAAAAAATCTTGTGAAAGTAAACATAAACGCATTCCGTTGCCGCAACTATTTTGTGGAAAGATTCTCGTGCAGTAAAATTATGTATATTTCTAAGATCCAATTGCGTACACTTACCTTGCGCACGATCTTTGATCTTTGCCAAATATAAATCAGTATCTTTAATTCCGCGTTACGCTGCTCAAAAACAAAAAATTAATTAAAACAAGATCAAAAGTTTGACTACGAAATCAAGTTGTTCGGTTCCTCGAGGATTAAAGGAAAGAGCTAGCTGACCATTTAAAAATGTCGGATCGGCCTGTCCTTATCCTTGCGGCGACACTGCTTAACGAACCGATCGCTGCTTTCGCGCGATGTAAATTTTCCGCCAACGTGGTTATCCCGCTGACGTTAAAAAAAAAAGAAAAAAAAAACAGGTGGAAAAAGAAAAGAAAAGCAGCGATCCATGGACCTACCTCGGCCTCGAAAGCAATTACGAGAGCTCAACGACGAATTTTCCTTCAACGTTAACCGAAAACTAATTGACCCCGATACGTGCCGTCGTCTCGTTCAACGGACGCCTTCGTCGCAGGCGGTCGACGTTAGTTCGCGACACGATTCGTTCGGCACATCTGCCGAATCGAACGTGCCTTTGAATTAAGTTACAGCCAAGTCGTGGTAGGCAAGTCCGCAGCCCTCCGGCGGCGGTCGGGGGTGAGGGGGGGCTGACAAAAAGAAAGGAGAAGAAAGCAGATGCGATTCGTCGGTGAGATCCGCGGTGTCCACCGCACTTTTTGCAATATCCTCGCCCCCGTAGCTCGACGCACACACTCGCGCGAATCCGGAAATTCCCTGGGCGTAAACGAATTAAACTGCTGCTCGCCCTATCTGCAACGAAGCGCTTCCGGCCTTCCGTGGAGAGTCCGTTAGATAGGACAGAAGCGAAAGAGAAAAAGAGAATGGAGAGGAGTGGGTTCGTAGGGGCAGAGAGTGCGAGGGAGGTAAAGAGATGGCGAGGGAGAGAGAGGGAGAGTATCAGCCCGGTGGGTATGGGACAAGGTTACGGGGAGAGGATGGGGCAACGGGTGGATTCCACGAGTTTCCACCTAGGATTAACAAAACCTCTCCGTTGAGGTCCATTGTCTCGCCTCGTTCTCTTCCTTCGATCGTCGTCGCGGAGTTTCTTAGCTAATTTCTTGGCGCGTGCTGCTGCCTGCCAACGGGAGCGAGGGAAATTGTGCGCGTTAGAAGTAGGAAAGGGAGAGTGGGCGAGGATGGTGGGGGGAGCGAGAGAGGAGGGACGAGGGAGTGGGAGGGGGGCTAAGGCGAGACATCTTACGGATAAGGTCGAAAAGGTAATCAAACTCTCTCGGCCGTGGCTATTAATTACCGCCTCTCCCCGCATACGCGCCACGAATTCCAAAACTCGACGTCCTCGACGCGCGGGGGTGGTAGGGAGGAACGGCGCCGTGTCGTCTGAAATTCGAAGCTGCGAGCTGCGAATACCTTTGCCGCGGCACTCGAGCCGAGCCGAGAGACTTCGCGCTTCTCGCGGGGTTTGATTTTATAATCTCCGTGTATCCCTGACGTTCGGCTGCCGAGACGAAACTCGACGTGACAACTGAGACCGGCCGTGTAAACTGTAAACGCGAAGGTCTGAAGTTTAAAATGTGGACGGTGTTCTGCTACTCCGACGCGGGAAAGATTTAAATTATTATCTCCGGTGGTTACATCGATCGGGATATTTTCGATAGTTTCGCGCGTTTTTGGTGGGAAACGCTCTTCCGTTTTCTTTCTTTGGCGGGAAAGATGTGATAATTCCCATTTCTTCATTTATCTGTGTGAACAGTTTTAATACGTTATTTATCTTGTTTAGAATTTTAAAGGACCAACGCTTTCGATAACACTCGGGTAAATAAAATGGTGCAATTATCGAATTTCCTTTTCTGATCTAATCGAATTGTTAACGTAAACAAAAAGATGTTTATTATATGCGAACAAAATATAATGGAATAATGTTTAGTGTGGCGACACATCCGTCTATCATGGTATAAAATGCAACCATCTTTTCCTCGCGGAATTCACTGCAACCACGACAAACACGCGAGAATTCTTTATTTTTCCCTACAGTACTCGTGCGAATCAAAATCGTTACATTCATTTTCAATCGCACAAAACTAAAAAAAACATGACGGTTTCGTAAAATTAGTAATAATTTTCGAGTACGATAAATCGTGAAATCTCCCTGAAATCGAGGAACTGCTATCTGATTCGTCAGCTTTCCGCGCCTGTAAATAAAACGACGCGCTTACTTGGCCATTATAACGTATTCCACGGCGCGATAAATTCGAAGATAGGTATGGCGTTTAACGTCCTCCCCTAAAGCGTCATTATACCGACGCTGCCGATTCATATATCGCGATGTGGCGTCGGGAATCGGGATCAAGTTAACCGTCCGGGGTCCCTTGTAACAATTGACGAGTGCGTTGGTAAGCGCCTTACAGGATGTACAGCTTGACGCACAGAGGGTGCAAGAAACCCCCCTCTCCCCCTCTTCGCCATTGTTTTCGGCTTATAAACCGCCCCTGCACGCACCGTGCTCTCTCACTCATCTCGCTCTCCCTGTCCTCCGGGGTCTTGATTCTAACACAATGAGGAGGCCTTCAATGGTCCCGGCCGTCTGGCTTCGTCGGGACGACGGCAAAGTTGATCCTTTCGCCGGAGTCAGCTCGTCGGGGCGAGTATTTTTCCTGCTCCCGAGTTTCGAAATTCTTCCCAACTCTCGAGAAACGAGCGGGCCGGTATAAGGAGCCACGGTAGTTTCGTTTGAGATCCATTGGATCGGGACTCGTTATAACGGTCCAGTTGGTCGTGCGATTAACTGGAAACCAATAAGGGAGAGGGTAGTAAGAGAGGGAGCGTAGGAGCGCGCTAATGTTGGAAAGAGAGGAGAAGAGAATCGTGACTGCGAGTAAGAGCGAACCGTCTATTTTCCTCGAGAAGGAGATTATTGCCTACGGACTGCAGTTGAGTGTAGCGCAGTTAGGAAAGTCGAGGTGATTTTTTTTTTCCCTCACCGCGGTAATTAATAAGCCGTGCGAATTCGGATCGGTTCTTTTTGGGGGTAATAGCGATCGAAACGAGACGTAAGGAGAGCCGATCGGTCGTAACGGGAGGGTACGATCGAGAGGCCAAGGTCTTGTCGCGGGTTGTTGAGTACAGGTACGCGAAAGGTAGAATTTTTATTCTTTTTCTAATATTTGAGAAGAGGGAGGCCAGGCCACTCTTGGAACGCTCCAAGTGGTAGGGATTTGGATCAATCGATACCCAAGAATGTCTGGAACGACGTATAACGTTACAGTGGTACCTCCCGTATCCGAACACCTATTATCCGACTATTCGTTATCTGATTTACCCGCGGAATATTCCTTCCCTTACTTCTGATAACGTTTACGCCCAAATTATACTACTCCGTTGTAACGATAATAATGAATTCTGATCGTAACGAGTCGGTATGAAACTGATAAACTTATGCGACTTAACGACCAAACTGGAAACCCTTAAATATTGGACTTACAAATATTTAAATAAACTGTTAGTTAAGTTAAAGACCAACGTTTGAGTGCTCCTCGCAAGTGCAATTTTTTTAGAAATCTTCAGGCATCCGCATTTCTTCGTGTATAATAAAAGTTCCAATCTCGGTTTATTAAAATTATAATTGATATTAATATCCTTTCCCGTTAGATAATTGGTAGGGAACATTCGCATCAGTATCCTTCCAACAAAAATATATAAAACTGTGTGGGCCAGTAAATTGATAAAAGTATACAAGGGGGATCGATAAACGCATTTTCCAGGATGATTTATCGTAATTTTTCACAAAATTTCTGTACACGCGTTTTGTTCAATTTTCAACCAGACAGAATCGCGAGTATATATTTTTCTCTAAAATGAGATTTCAGATTCTCCCGTTCCCGATGCTCTTAATCATAAAGACAACTCGAATATTCTTTTACGGGATTCGAGAGTAGAACGTACGTTCACGAGCGGTAGATACGGCGTGGCGACCGTTGAAAATGAAACTAAGGATACCGTCTAGGCGACATTATCGCGGCGGGGATCCCGCGGTAGCTTTGGAAAAGGAATGTTGAAATAGCGGGGCCATTTTCGGGATTGCTCAAACGCGCGTGTAATTGAATCCCGCTGCCCAAAATTGGACTTCTCGCGTGAATTCGTAACGCGCGTCCGTCCGCGCGGCATTTTAGACTTATTACCGGGAAGGCAAAAAAGTACACGGAGGGAAATTATGCGAAATCCTCTGGGTTCGCTATCGTCGGCTATAGTCGACGACGTGGTTTTAACGGGGATAAACGCCGTCAAAGGAGCGGCCTGATTATTCTTCCTGAGTTTTCGTGCGTACGAAATTACGGTAATGACGGCCGTGGCGTAATGATACAACATCGAACGTCGCGCGAGCATCGAGCATTTTGTGTCGTTGACCTCGTTCGAACCGTTTACGATTAATGACTACTCGGTAGGTGGCGAGGGGAGAGCTATACTTTTCGTAGATCGCTATCGCGCCTTTTTAATCTGCTTGAAAATGTGCCAATAACGTTCCACTATGATTATTGCCTACGATGATGAGTTTTTAAAACGAGTATACCGTCTTAAGCGGAATAATAGAGGCGTGATGGGATAATCACTGTAAAAGACATCGATTTAAAAGCGATCGACGAGTTTTTATATAAATACAGAATTTCCACTTGCGTTTACCAAACGCCCTTAATGTACGAGGGAATCAGAATCGTAGCGGTGCGTATCGATAAACACCCAAAAAATACCGTCGCTACGATGTTAAACAATGTCCTGTTTTGCATTCGAAATCATGGTGGGACCGGATCTTTTATTATCGCTGACACGCACCACTTTGATTCTCGATTCTATGATATTTGACATACGTTGTATCGAATACCGTGGCGGGGCAATGCACGAGTATAAATGTAAAGCTCTCGAAAGAATTGGAAAATAAAGTGGCTTTGGTACAGTGGGAAAAGGAAAAGCGCAGTCAGACAATTTAAGATTACGCGGCAGACGTTGGAAGTCAAAGTGGTTATTGAGGTAGCTCTATGAAAAGAAAATGACAAGGGGTTGGGAGGGAAGAACTACCGTTTGGGGGAGAGAGACGGAGCAGGTGGGGGGGAGGGAGGGAGAGAGAATATGTCGCCTTAACGATCGGTCTCGGGTTCGTTGGCGCTAAATGGCAATGCGAAGCGCATTATCGTGGTCTCACGTTCTACGGTGCCAGAGCGTCGAAAAGCTTCGAAGGTAACTTTTTGGTGGTCGATTTTTATCCTTTAAAACCTTTAGTCGCCCGGAAGTGTCGGATTACGGGTTTGCTGTACGCGCGGCTTTTCGAGTTCTTGTATCTTTTATTACGAGCGATGGATTTAAATCTCTCTCCCCCCCGGATGACTCTTGGTCGTGGTTCGAGGCGGGGGGAAATTTGGTTACGTTCGTGGTAACTGGAAATCGATGGAATCGCTTCGAAATTTCGTCTTTTTTTAGAAATACCTAGAAGACGTTTGAACGTCGGTGATGCCGACGTTGCTCTTGAGACGAGAAAGCGATCGAGAGAAATATTATTTCCTCCAAATTTTCGAATATTGTAACTGGAAAAACTTCTCCTTTCCCGAAGTCTTCGGGTAGTCAGTTTCTTTTATTAGCGGTTCATTACGGCTGAGATAAAAAATGATCAAGGATATATAATTACCTGATCTTCGAATAACCGTGAGTACAATTTTAAAGAACCGTGACCTCGATATCTCGAAAGCCGTTACCTCGAAAGAAATGTTCCCTGGTTCGTAATGTTTCCTCCTGAAAGGAAACAATTTCACCTCAAGACATTTTTGCGCATCATCGGAAACGACCGGGATGCATATTTTTGATGTTCAAGTTAAATGCCGTATATCGCGTATATGGGCGGATTTACCGTCACAAGAATCTCATTTCATGAAAAATGCCCACATACGTATCTCGGTCTTCGTTTTATTCCGATCACCCCGCGTAATATCGCGTTGCACGAATTCTGGCTTCATCGAGTCATAACGAAGGACGGTAAATATTCTCCGAGGTTCCTTGTCCAAACGTTGGGGATCCTAATCACCAATCCCACGAACTACTCACGAATTCAAATCCGGGGACCCGAGACTCAAGAATTAAATCTCAAGGCTGCTCAAACTCCGTGCAAATTGAGCGTCGATAGCCCCTGGCGGGATGAATAATTTGCATCGAATTCGTGGGAACCGAACCTAATTCCTGGGTTAATTTCTGGCGGTGGGATTTGCTGGAACAGTTTGCACGGAGGGTCCGTGGGGCCGCGAAGGATATAAAATTTTATCAGCGTTCCGTGGAACTGTTTTTCGGAGACGCGGTAGAATTTTTCAAATTTCCGTGAACATACACAATTTGTTAACGTCATTAACTGAAACAATTAGGTTTTATTGTATGCGTTCCTCGTTGCGCTGGACAAACTGGGTTACGAGCAAAGGTTCAATTCTGCGTCAAAGGTTCACGTGACTGCCTTTCTTGTTACAACATCGCGATTAAAATAATACCACGGCTATTACCGTTATTAACCCTTTCAAGGTGGATTTTGTATTCTGTTTTAAGTGTAGTGATTATCAATGTTATATCATATCATGACATTAAAGAAGCTTCATAAACAGATTGTTATTTTTTCAGAATTTTCTAAAATGTTTTTAAAAATGAGACATTTTGTCCCATTATTCCATTCTAATGGGGCATAACAGCCTATTAGTAATGAAAGTCCTAAAATGATGCACACAAATCAATACCAAAAATCATATTTCGGTAACTTGTATAACAAAAATAAGAAATACGTATTTTCGCAATTATCACAGAATTTTTCGTGCGATAAAGGGTTAATGATCGTTAATATCTCATTACAACTCTACACGACGTATTTACATTACGCGCGAATAAAGAAGATTCTCCACACATTTGGAGCAAAAGGATAATTCACGATCGACTCTTTAGACGTAACTGACCGGGGGGCACCCCCCGAGAATCACCCGTCACGATAATCGCGCGGCAAGTTTGCGCAATTTTCCTCTCGCCGGCAGGTGTGTCACGGTGATCACGAAACTGCGGTACGTCCACCGCACGTGCCCGTGGCGCGGTAGCGCGAGGCGTCGCGAAGCGTCGACGCTCGGGACGCGCCTCGCCCCCGACGCTCGACGATTCTGCTGCGCGAGGGCGCAAATTAACCGCGGTAGCGTGCCACGATGCTGGGCATTATGCAGATTCGTTGTGCAGTATAACGTTGGGTTTAGCGCCGCGACGTCAGCGCGTTGCAAGCCGCGGCATAAACTTATCGGAGTTATGCGCGACCAGTGGTGCGCTGCAGCAGCATCGTCGACGTCGTCGACCGTCGTGCACGCCCGCCGCGCCGGTTGCGCGACGCGAAACTCGCCGGTAGGACCGCGCCGGGACTTGGCGTCGTGTCGGTGCACCTTGTTCGTAAGGTCTCCGAAGTGCCTCTAGCCACGGCCCTACCGTTCCTCGGATTCCTTCGCTTTTACGAGGCGAAAGTCATTTACGCCCTGGGATTTATGACGCTGCTCCTCTCTCTTTCTCTCCTCCCCTTCCTCGACCAATCACGGCTCATCCCCCTTCCATCGCGCGTAAATGGATCTACTCTTCAAACTCGAGCTACCTTTCTGCAGCATCATGCACTTTTTTTTCTGGAGAAATTATCGACCTCCGACCAGGACCTCGTGAAACGAGTCGTTGGATCGAGTAATTCCGATTGGTTGGTATTTTTAATACGGCCCTGACAGACGGGGGCCCCCGAGGTCTCGAGACGTCCGACTGGACTCCGGTCTCGAATCACCGTGCTTCTTCCTTTCGTCCTCCTCCTCTTCCTTCTCTTCTAATCGATATCCTCGTTTATCGTTACGCTCGCTTCACCCACGCGCCCAAATTGTCGTACTTAACTTATACGCGCGGCGATAATTCTTCGGGGGTACTCTCGGGTCAATATTTTCGCCCCAGCACGGGCGAGAAGAAAATACCGAGAGTTCTCTCGGATGTTTGCTATACGAGTCGCGCGCGCGCGGCTGAGGAAAACCGTTTCCTTCGATGCGGCGAACTGAAATTACAAAGTCCAGATACGCGGCGAACTTTTTCCCCGCGTGGTAAAGCGAGCCAAAACAGTTTTACAGGTGCCTTTTTGAATTACTTTCGTCTCAGCTAACTTTAAGTGAAAACTTGTTTAAAACTCCCGACGCGAGAACTTATATATTTTTTTTCTCCGCGAGGGCTATCGCGTTACCTCTATTTCATATTAAAGTCCACCCGTAATCCCTTAATCGTTCACCGACCTTTTCCCGAGCATTACGCCAGCCGTGCTCACGTGACGTACGTTCATTCGTAGAACCGAAGTATAAATTTTACTTTCGACGTTGTACCGCGCCGACGATCGTAGGCCATATCGGTGGGTGGAACAAATGGGATAGCACGGGAAACAGCATAAAGGAGGGTCCGCACGTCACAAGATTTCCGAGTCGAGAAACAAACAACCTGTATTACCGCTGTTAAGGCACGAAGGGAACTTAAGCAATCGCCTAATGAGCCATCGAAGTAGAATGTAAATCCACCGTTTCGTTTCTCCGTTCGCTTGGGTACGCGCGAGAATTTAGTAGGGCGCGTTTCGAACGTAAATGCTCTGACAGAATTATAATCGTTTGCTCGCGAGAACGCTTCGTTCCGGACTGTTGTGCCTTCGATCGTCGAGTTAGTTAATTACGCTATGCAAATGCATTGGGATATTTATGGGAGGGAGGGGGGGGGGGGTTCACTTTCGCCCCGTTGCACACACGGGGTTGTATGAATTTCATTTGCGAAAGAAAGTGGAGAAAAAGTGCGCGTTTAACGATGCGAGGGAAATTGTGCGCGAGGAGCGAGGTTGAATGTCGGGAGAAGGATGTCGGGGAAGAGAAAAGTTTGGGAATCTTGTTTTTCGAAGGTCGCCGGTATTTCAGTTTTATTTCCTCTTCGTTGGAAAAATCCCACTGGCAGTCTCTCGAGTTTCCGTTACGACCCGCGAAAAAACCGAAGTTTATCATTACTCGGGATAGAGTTCGATTCTGTTTCGCAGATACACCGACAATCTTTTTCTTCTAAATCAACGAGAGAGTATCTTGCCATCGAAGGAACATTTAATAAATATTTTTAAACGCGTATTCCTCTCAGAATAAATGTTTCCAAGTCAGGATTTCTGATATACCAATGTTGTGGAAAACATAAAACGTACTGTCGCTTCTAAAATCCAGAGACGTACCTACGTTTCCCTTCATAATTATCTTACACAAGTTTTATTGTTAACGCTCTATTAGCACATAGAAGAAAAGTGAAATTACGCAAAAATTCTTAATCTCGAATGCCGTTAGGTTTCTGTCAACTGGTCGAAACTTTCCGCGTAAACTTCACCGATGCATCGGAGTTTGAACGAATTGTCATCATCGGGGCGCGGTGGAACGATTCTTGATACGTTTCTCCCGAGCAAAGGGCAAAGCGTAATTAGTTTCGAAAGTATCGCGAGCCGAGTGTCCGCCGGAAGGGAGAATTTCTACGCTCGTTCCCTTTATTTCCCTTTTGCCGTTTAAGCTCTCTCGCCGGCACGCAACGAGGTATCTAGTTTCTCAAAGGATAATCATTTGAAACAATTCTCTCGTTATGGCATCGCGAACGTTGGACGTGCGCTTACGTCGAGCACCGGCAACTCCGCGCTCCCTCGTGGAAGAGAAAAGAAAACGGGAATGGTACGCCGGTAATGTACACGACGCGGGACAACTTTCCGTTACTTGCCTTACGAACGATTAAGTATGTTCGCGAACCGTCGTGGTACGAGGTGTAGTAGTTTCTAGATTGTCTTCGATGCCTTCGTTTTTTCTTGCCCCAAGTTTTTCCCGTTTCCTTTAACGGTGGGGTATGGAGTTGATTGCGGGACAAAATAAAAGCACGAGGGAAAAGTTTCCCGGGCGAATGTTTTGAGTTACCGCCAGGGTAATCTCGCAAATAAATGGCGGGCAATTTAAAGCGTTTATATCGTTCCCACCGAGTAAACCGAGCGATCGGTATGTCGGAACGTTAGGTGAGCATTTTTAAAAATTGTATGACTGCAATGTACGGTTGGTCTTATTTGGAATTGATGTGCGTTTACGGGGATTCATTTGTTCGCCGCGATACGCCTCGTAGGAAAGTCGATGCCCGCGTGAAGTGGCGCGGTCGTTAGTAAAAAATCGGCAGTCGAACGCGTTAACAAAAGCTCGCGGTGATTGTTGGCAAGCCGATAAACATTCTTCACGTAACAAATACCGTATTGCAACTCCGTCGCAAATGTGTTAACAAAGTATGCGAGAAGGCACATTTCTAACTAGTGTATTGGTAGCATCGTGTTGCGTGATACGCGCGTGTGTTACCCGTCTTTGCCCGGCTTAAGATATTCCCTTGCTTTGTTTGCTGAAGATTTAGAAGATCGTGGAATTAACGGAGATCCATTTGAAGCGTAGAATAAATTATCGCACATTCCCGTAGACTTTTCTATTATCTTGAATTACGAACGCGGGAAAGAAACTGGATCAAAATCCACGGAGTTTTTTTCTTTATCCTCGTAAATTCCCATTGACGCAAAGCACCGACATCGCGTAGACTTGTAAAAGCCGGAAAAAGGGAAAGAGCGAGAGAGAAGGAGGGAGGGGTTCGAACCTTTTTCAGCTCTCGTCGAGAATCACGCATCTGTTGCGTCTTGGGTATTAATTATGGGATAATCCTTTTGATGCGCAACCCTCGGTTACGGTGCGATTCTTCGATACAGACGGCATTCCACCCTCTCTTCCTTTACTCGCATTCGACGCGGAGAGAACCCGCCGTAAGTACCATTATGAAAAGTTGAAAACGGTACGAGTATCTTTAATATGGATTCGGTATGAGTGCTTATATCAAAAGTTTCGAACTCGACTTTCTCAAGCATTTTATTACTTCGCGTCGTCTTGGTACCATTGCCGTATTTCCCGCGATCTTCGGAGTATTCTCTGTCGCGTGGATTAATTTGATGCGGCTTACGGGGACTTAAAGTCGAAAGATTTCAAGTTAAACGGGTATCCGGTCGTCTTAACAGGAAACCAAACTGCGTGGCACAACGGCGAGTATCTGAAACTCGCGGATTTAGTTTCGTTAGCTTCGCGGCTTATCTGGTATTATTAAAATTATTACGTTGACCATTCTACGGCTTATTATAAAATTACGAACTGGCGTCGTTCTTGTAAATTACTCGTTTCTGCGCGAGGGACGAAAGTATTAAAAACAAAAACTGCTCGCGTGTGCAGGGACAGTAGATTTCGCGACAGGCACAATTATACATAATTTCTGAAGAGGTGCAAGAAGAATTAAAAAGAAACGTGGACTGTGTTTATTATCGCAGGAAGAAAAACTTGTCAAAATTGAAAGTAAATGTAGATAATACGCGCAGCAACGGTCACGAACGTAACGACGATAATAAAATTAAATTAAGATAATAAAATACAGATAATCTCGGTATCACGAGAAAGAAAATACTCGTCTACAAAGTACTTCATTCGACTGCAACGCTTTCATAATTTCAAATAAAAACTCTGCCTTGCATTTTATGTTTCCTTGATTCTTAAAAGAAAATGTCCGTCTCTCCGCTTCGCTCGCGCAATCACAAAATCCTGATTCTATTATCTTTCTAAACGCGAATCTCGGGATATTTATAATGCTCGAGTCAAGCGGAAAAGATTGTCCGAATACAAATATATTTAAGGTGTTTGTCGAAATTTTCCGAGTAAATAAAGAAGTTCGGCGGTCTGTATGCGACGCTAACGAGCGCCGAAACTTCTCAGTTTGCTCTTCTACAAACGCGTCGCTGATCGTAAGACCAGAAAGAACGGGAATGATCAGGGTAGTTTGAAACTCCGCGTTGTTATTTTTTTTTCTCCTCCGTGGAGTTGGTGGGAGGGACGCGTGGTTGGAGTAAATTCGACTTTTACTCACGTTCCCGCTGGAACGAACAATTGCACGGAGCGCAGCCACCATTTCCACAAAGTCGGGCAACTTATCGCGGCAATTAGAGATCAATTAACGGGCACCTGCGTCGACTTACAGATCGATCTCTAATTGCCAACTAAATTGCCTCGAATCGGAGATACTTGATCACGGATTGGAATTACATAGGTGATTACGGTAGGCGAATCCTTGCCAAATCGTGCACGGGACACGGGGCGAAAAAGTTTCGGTGAATTTCGAAAATGGACTGCCGTTTATTGTTCGACTATCACGATAATCGTTCCTCTCTCGATAAGTTCCGTTGGAGTAATCTTCGGTTTACAATTTCGCATTCGTTTGCGCGATACGCGCGACGGGCGTATTATTCGCGTAACGATCAATAGTGATTACCAGATAACGTAATTACAAGCGTATCATAAATTGGAATTCAAATTCGAATTCGAATTGGAACACTCGATTTCTCATTGTCGTATGATCAATCCACAAAACCTGATTTTCGACTTATCATCGCGAAAGAGTTACGCGAACGTTGCTCCATGGATCGCCAAAAGCGGATTAACATAATTTCGCGATTGGTACATTTTCACCAACTTCGAACAGTATCGTAACAAATCGAACATTCCAACAACTGTTCGACAAGTATCACGCTTCGTTGCTTGCATCTAAAAACATAATTTGAAGTTTCAGGAGCGTGTTCCCCTCTGCCGATATTATTTGATCGATAAACAATTTTCTCCCAAGTTCGCAAACGATCTCTCGCATTCCCCGACGAACTTTCCCGAGCTGCGTCGCTTCGGAGACACTTCTCGCGACGTATACGCAACCGCGCATCGAAACTTTGGTAGCAAAAACGAATTCTCCGTACAGTGATAATTGCAAACTTGCGCAAACTTGAGAAATTGATGATCAAAGGAGATTTACATATTGACGTTGAGCTAACGAATACCGTCCCCCTGCCAATCAAGACCGGACAGTAAAGTTTGCGGGGCGACGCGATTCAGGAACGCATTTTCCATCCGCCTCGAGACGCGCGGATTTCGTTGATCCCCCAGGTGAGAGAGGGAGAGAGAGAGAGAAAGAGAAAGAGAGAGTGAGAGAAGGTTGTAGCATCCGGGCCGTCTGCACCGTGGAATTATTTAATTTTCACCCGACTCTTCTCGCCTCCTCGACAGCGGAACTTTTCGCTGGAATCGTTAGCACGACTCGTAGACGGGACGCTTCGCGATTCTCTGAAAACTGAATAAAACTCGCGTCGTTTCACGGGTAGCGAGGGGTGAGGGCACGGCTGACTTCGGCCGGAACGGCGAGCAATGGGCGCGGGAGAGGGGCGAGGGGGGCGGGGGCGAGGGGGGGGGAGGGATGGTAGGAAGGAGGTTGGAGGACACCTTTATAATGCGTCCCTGGATAGGAAAAATGTGCTTCTGGTGGGTGCTCCCAGGAGAAGAGGAACGGAGGCTGGGAGTCGCCGAGCGCCGCGACGAGTTGATAATTGGACGCCTCGTTACTCCGCGTTACTTTCTCTTCTAGCCCTCCTCTCTACCTTCCCCCCCCTCCCTCCCTCTCACTCACAGCCTCTCTTTCTTTCTTCTCCCTCTCTTCACCCTGTGTTTCTCGCTTTATTCTTCCTTTACCTTTCTCCGCGACTGTGGCCTACCGAGGCCTGTAACGTTCGCGCCCTCGCTTCTTCTTCTTCTTTTTTTTTTTCAAATCCCCTCGCTGACGGGCCGCCGTACCTGTGTGTACCGGCAGGTAAAATCGAGGAAGGCACTTCGTTAGCGGAGAAAAAGCATGGAAGTCAACGCGACTCTTGTTAACGCCGGCTGCAGGTGTGCAGTCCGTGAAATTACATCGTCGGTGTCTATCGCGCGTGACGTTAAAGAGGCGTCTCAGATGCTGGGTATCTCTTTGGACGACCGTGGTGTGCGTTAGACGTGGGAGAGGGAGAGAGAGAGTATGAGGCGGGCGGGGGTGGGGGTGTGGTTAACAAGTCCCTCTACTTGCCAGTAGTGAGATTTACGAGACCGAGAACCTTTTATCCGTCTCTTACCGGATAGACCCAAGTTCAGCTAGCTAAGATGTTTATTTATTTATTTAGTTAACCGGTGGATACTTTATCGTGTCTTTGGATTATCGTATTTTTCAATCGCTCTGTACTCCAATAAAAACCACGGTATCAGGTTTTAAAATAAAATGTTTTTTGATGTATTCAAATACCAGGCGTTGATCAATGGACGGTTAAGACGTTGTTTACTCAACGAACAAGTTTTCGGGTTAAATACCTCATCGGATCCCGACAATTATTAATGCTCATTTTGTTTATCCAAGAACGGCAACTTTAAACCCCGAACGCTGGAATATAAACGTCAAAACTGTCGGATACGGGTACAGAAAAGTTCTAACGTCAAAAGCTGGCACTTGGAGGAAATAACTAACGTCGTCTCCTTTATGCCCGCTCGCTTTTCCGATAGCGTTCGAAGGAACCTTAAAATATTGGCACCTATAAGGTCTTTTCATGGTGAAAAGTCGGTAGAGAGATACCCCATAAAATTTGCTCGTTAAAAGGTCGCCGGAGACCTTTCCTTCGACGTACTATACATCATCCATAAAGCGGAAGCTGTAACAAGCTCCGAGGATCGTCCGAAGGAAGTGCTGATCCTTCGATCTTATGGTTGAACTTTGACAACCTGTCGAACATCGAAGATCGCGATATCCATTATCCACGGTCGATCGTCGGATTATTACTTGCTACCAGCAGCGAAAGCACCGTCCGTTGTCGCGTCACGAAGTGCGCCTTCTCGCGGTTTTGCGAGTTAAGCTTCTTTCACGCGAAAATGCTGGCGCGGATCGTCTTTTTTATTCTTTTTTCCTCGATACGAGATATTTTAATAATTGACATAGCAGAATGAAGTTCTCAGAATGGAAGATGGAAAAAGGATTAAAATTGGTGGAAATTATATGAGAATTGATCGAACTGAAAATAATGCTGGAGGTATAAAATCAGAATGTATCATTTTTAGCAGTCGCGTACTCGCTACGCCTATTTTACTCGACTGCTCTATTATTTTGGTCGATGTTCTTCCATTTAGTAACCGTGCAATGCCTAATGACGATAAAATAGGTAAGTTCAGGCGTATGGACGATACAAATATAGACTAGGATTATTTATTTAGGAGGGGCTGAGAATCATAGCGATGTAAATAGTTTATATTCTTATAAATTATATCTCTAAGGTACTCTATAAAATCTCAGTTTCCCTCGTATATTAACGAAAAGATAAATATTTAGGAAATTACTCTCCAATGTCGAACTTACTTAAAAATGAACGCAACGATGGTTGCAGCATCTGGCGGGAAGAAAAATTTTCGTGAATAATCTCCAGGAGGGAAAATTATTTTCTTCACTATCATCGCACAACTGGTCTTCTTGACAAGGAAACGTTATTACGCGCACCGTGCGTGATCGCTCTCAAAATTGTGAACGAAACTCTTCGGTAGCTTAAATCGACAGCAGCTCGCGTGAAAGGAGCCTTAAGGTCGGGAACTTAAAAGTTTCGTCGTCGATACCACCCCGATGCATCGTCAGCGTTGATTCTCAGTCGTTACGCTCCATGACCAACCGGCCAAATAGTCGACGTACGTTACAGAGCATGACGTGTCGCTCGTTACCGTAAACTGGCGGCGAACTTAGCGAGCCGCGTCCTTGGTAGGACGACTCCGAGGACTCCGAGGAGTCCGAGGACTCAGGATGTTCCAGACGGTAGGAGGAAATTTGACATCCTGTCCGTAGATCGTAGAACGAGACGGCGGAATCGAGGACACCGAGAGAGAGGAGTTGTGACGGAAGGGATAAGGAAAAGTTGTCCGTCATGCCATGCGCGAGCGTAGTGAGGTACGCGAACGATTGCGTTTGAGTTACGGTGGAGATGTTTGCGTTGGTTTGAATTACTCGTTGGATTACGTATCGGCGTAAATTATGCTCATGATTACGGCGGATTGCGTTGGTATTATTCGATCTTGTCGTTTCGCCAATTTGGTGAACGAAAGGAGGATTGTTTTTTGGAGATCTTCTCTACGGGAGGCAGATTATTAAAAAACATGTAACAGACGTTTGGTTTGTTATTTATTTCTGACAGGAGGTTTAAGTGCGCGAGATATAATAAAGTACATTTAATCACGGGTAAAACACGTCCTTGCGCGTATCCTGCGATGGGGAAACTGTTACTCATCTTGCCTTCCATTTCAATATTTGTTTATAACGAGACATTTGTCTCTAAGCCGAACTTCGTGCGATATATCTTTGTTATTCCACTCGTGGTATACGCATTTGGCGCGCAAATCCCGGAACAGCCTGTATATTTAAATTAAAAAAATATTCTCGCTTGCCGTATTACACCCCGTTACGCCGGATGATAAGTTACGCCGACAGAGCAATAAAATACATTACATTCGCGATAAATAACTATCAAAAGAATCGCGGGAGAGGCGCGCGTTTGGGAACAAGGAGCGCCGTAATTCATCCGATCGCCGCCGCGTAATTCGTGTGATTCTCGCAAAATCGAAATTTATAACTACGATACCCATAATCAGAATTTACAAATACGGCACGATGAAAATTGATAAAGCGCTGCAGAGGTCGGACACTGGATTTCGCGTCTGCGACGTAATCGGCTTGGAGGTGCGCAAAGCTGCCACGTTGGTGGACGAAGAAGAAACAGAGGGTTCCGCCGGTGACGGAGTCACCGACCCCGTATCGTTGTCGTCGTCGGTTATGAAATATCGCAGGGTCGGCGTCGTCGTCTACGCGTCAACGCAAAGGACTCGGAGGAGGCGTCTTAACAAGGCGAACCCGAGCCGCCCCCGCTTTATTCCGGGGGATACTCTACCCAATTCTCTCCCGAAGATGTATGCGCCCTTATTCGCCCTGCCACCCCCCGCGGCGGGAGCTCTCTCCTCTGTGGCCGGTGACACGTGATAGCGGAGCTCGCCGGAAACGAAGGATTGAGAGGATAAGGGAGAACAAAGAGCGCGCAGTTAGCCCGAAGCCACTTCCGATCCCTAATTGAGAAGCCCGGCCGGATATCTGCTCTCGTGGATCGGAGCTGTATCTTGGTTCTGCGATCTCTCTCTTTCTCGCCCTCTCTCTCTCTCTTTCTCTGTGTATCTCAATCTATTCGCGTGTCTCACGCTTATCATCTTTGCCCGTCTCGCTCGCTATCCTCGTGGGTCTGTCGATCCGTCTCTATTCAGTCCGATGGTATCTCTCGATATCCTATTCCCCGACACTTCCAAGTTCGTTGAGACAAGCATCGAGGGAACTGCTGTTCCATCGCCGCTCCGAAACACGGGTCTTTGTCAGAAGTTCTAACGACGATTGTGTTTGAAGTCGGCGAATGTTATGGTTACCTGCGGAGACGAATGGCCAGGTATGGTAATACCGAGAGTTTCGTGTCTGCGGGTATTGGTTATGGAATCCGTCGGCCCGAATTGTCGGGGTACGGATTACTCGTTAAGTAATGCGTGATCAGAATTTACGAGTACCGTAGAACCAGGATTTATAAGTACGGTGTGATCGGAATTTGTAAGTACCGTGTAATCGGCGCTTACAAATATGGTATAATCAGAATTCGTATATTCTACGTAATCGTCGTTTAAACTAAGTACGTTCAAAAAATAATCGTTCCACGATCTACGCTTTAATCGAAGATTCGCGAATAGTGGTTTGTTTTTCTTAGATTCACCTCGATTTCAAGTTATTAATATTGTATAATTGGAATTTATAAATACCGCATGATCAAAGTTTATACGAGGTATGTACGTTCTGAAAATAATCCTTTTTACGATCCGCTCGTTAATCGGAGATTCGTCAGTATATGTTGAATTTTTCTTCGATTCTGTCGAACGACTTACCTCGATTTCGTGTACTCAGGGCAACGAGATCCGACGGCACAATGAAATTAATAACTGGACATTTCTGTCGACGTACGTTACTCGAAAAGCAATCTTTCCGATCTCGATCGTTCTGGTTTCACGGCAGAGAAAGCGTCCATATCGTACTCCCACGACTTTCATTCGCTATCGCCGAACGATCTTTCGATTGGCACTCCTAAAGTCAGTCGACGTTCGCTAAAGGTTCAGTTTCTTCTTTTAAACGGCAGGTAGGCGAACCTTTTGAAAACTGGAACATTCCATTCGTTGCGCGGTAACGATCGACATTTCAACGTTTCGGCCTCTCGAACACTCCATAAAGTCACGCTCGAGGTAAACGGCGTTAAGTAGTTGAGCCAAGTGTTTTCGAGAGAGTACGTTCGCAATCGCGAGACATCAGCACCCTAAAAGAAACGAGGGCCCTTTGCGCGGAAGGGTTGCCTTTGCACGGGGATCAAGACGAGTCGTAATTTACGCAATCATAGTCGCGTAATGCATGCAATTCGTAAAATAATTCAGAATAGAACAACGGAGCGATGAGTAACAGCAATCGGTGCTTCGTTTCATAGGCGTAAGTACTCGAGGGGCTGGAGTAATTTAGCCTTCCTAGGTATGAAGTCTAACGCAAATAAAACTTTGAATCAATTGGATAAAATATTATATTTCTCGATTCACGTTAATTGGGAACAAGAACTTATTAATATTATTATTACTATTATGTTATAATCCCTCAGTATTACTTATTAACGTTACGCAATCCGATAATACGCGAGAATAACTTTCACCAGTGGTCAGGTTTCGTTTTACAAGAATCGACGTGAAACGATTCTTAGCGCTTATATAAACAAATTTAATAATTCCGGTTATCCGGAAGTTAACATGCGCAAAGCATTGGGAGGTCTATTTAAACCTCGAGGTTAGTTACGCCAATGCCTTTATTAATTTCGTACAACTAAATTCGCGATACCTAATTAAACGAGTTTCAGAACTGACCGAGCAATTATAAATTTCCACTCGTCATTCGCATTACGTACTTTGTGTTATTTTTGCCCGGAATACGAACGTCAACGGTCCTCCGTTAGTTAACTTTTCCCATCGACGTGGCCCCGCTAATTTTTCCGCGAACGGTTTCCGACTGAAATGTGATTTTTCAGAGCTCGACGTTTCCTCCCACGCGCGAATATCGTAAATAATGGATACGAAGTACGACCCCGACATCGATACGTACTACCCTCGTAATACGCGATTCGATATTTTTGCGCGGACCATATTCGCGAAATGCCTTTCGGTAATAAAAATTAAATCGCTTTGGCGAGGGTGCTCGGGCGGCGAGACGTCACGACATTCGACGAAGAAACGACGAGTGGGCGCGGTCGACGTCGGGAGCAAAAAAAAAAAGCAACAGAGATGCGCATAACTGGGAACGAACCCTGGTAGCTTTGATCTATTTTTTTTGTTCTCTCTTTTCTTTTCCGAAAAGTCGACAGGAATAATGGAGGCTCGGGTACACATGGTAGTCTTTCATTCGAGCAGACGAATATAATGGCGGATCTCCGGAAAATTGATACGAACGGGTATTCCCTATAACGAAGACGACGCCAATTCTTCCCCCCGACGCGCGTTTTTATCGTACGATGGATTATCCCCTCCGAACGGGAGAAACGACCGCCTTTGCGAAATATCTCGAACTCGCCACAGTCGAGGCCCATTAAAAACTCGGTTGTACGGCGTAAACGATTCGGCGATCGGAAAAGCGGAAAAGTCGATGGGCTCCGCGCTCGGGTTGGTTGTATACTCGATTTTTCAACTCGAGACGTATAATTTCTGAGTGCAATCGATGCGCGGCGGGACGGCATTATTGTTATTACCATTATCGCGAGTAATTGCAATGGATATGTCGATAATTGAGTACAAGGCAAAGGCGTGCTGACCGTGCTCCTCGGGTATCCGGAACGAGAATCGGTTACTACCGATACGATGAGAGAAATGTTTGCAATTAAAATGTGGCTGTATCGTCGTCGTGGGGAGCTCGTTACGTAAGTGAGAATCGTCGGGAGCGTTAAGAGTTCGTTGCGCCACGACGATTGGATATTTATTGTTTCAGTTAGGAATCTAGCGCACGGTAATCGAAGCGTTGATTTAAAGCGACGCGAGCGTGGAATTATTGTTATTATTATTTCCTCGTCGCGCGTCTGACGAGCGATCGATCGACCGCGAAAAATTATTAGAGCGTATGGAAAAAATTGAAAGGAAGAGGAGAGAGAGAGAGAGGGAGAGAAGAAAAAAGAGCAAGGGGGGAATGGATCGCCGGCGATACATTATCTCGCCGTGGATTATCGCCAAATCGGCAACATAATCAACGATTCGCCATTAACTATTGCTGCTCGGACGTTTATTGCCATAGCGACGATTTATCGTCGCGGCTTTCAGCAAACATTTTTCTTCCATGGCCGATGGGGCGGTGCCAACGATTTCCGATCAATTCCATGGATCTATCGGGATCCTTCTCGTACCTTCGTTAAAACCATTTAGCCGTGGCCGATTCAGTTGGTCCTCGTTATTCCTCGTCGACGATATTTATTTCCCGCGTAATCGGGGGTCGAACGCGAAAGGGCGCCCTAACTGACGTCTTTGAGAGTCGCTGTTACGACGATTCGTTACGGAGCGAACGTAATCTCGGGTGTACAGGAGTTTCCAATAAGCCGACGCGTCGAGTCGAATCATTCGCGCAGGGATTTACGATCGATATTTAAGGATCGGTGAGTTGGGTTAGTCCGGCGTTATGTTTTTCTTCGAGTCGGCAAGGAATTTAGTTAATGGAGTGAGTATTTCTGAGTAAATTGGCATTAGTATTTAATTTTCTGCGCGAGTTGTAATGCGTAATTAACGTTCCAAAAGATTTTGCTAATTGTAAGTTCGTGATGTTGTTCGTAAGAAATTCCTTGTAATTAATTCCGTGATGTTCGTAATTATGGGATCCGTTTCGATGTGTGGTTTTGCGAGTGATGCGATCTCGTGGGAAAGAATGCCCGTGCGTGTGGGTGAAAAGGGAGCGTGAATCATTATAACGCGCATTGTATTATTGATATTCGCAATTGAACGGCAACGCGTCTAATGTTTATCGAACGCTGCGAATAAGAGTCATATAACAATAATTACATTAGCGTTCTGTAGCAAGATTATTAAAATTTATTCAATTTCCGCCAAAATTTTCGCAGAAATCTCACTCACTCTGCTATTATTTTGTATCAATAACTTTGGTAAAAAGTAAATTAATCTACATAGGCTCATAATTCTTTTCACGTTTCTCGATTTTGGTATAAACTAAAATAATTAAAATGACCCCACGATACAAAGCCAATATAATTATTTTTACGTATGACGATTCTGATGAAAAATAAATTAATACAGATAACCTCATCGCACAAAGCTTATACAATTCTTTTCAGGAATCAATATTTTTCCAGAAAATAAATTAACAGAGCAATGCCCATCAACGCGAGTCGTATCTGCATCTAAAAAAAAAAATCTTGCTCTCACCCGACTTATCGACTCATGACCTCATCGCGCGCGACTTTGGCCAAATTTGCACGATCAATAATAAGAAGCTTACCTTCTTCCGCTTTCGATCGACGATTTCGAGCACGGTACTTCCCGCCGCCGCGTGCCGCCTCGTGTCATTAATGACGCCCATCGGCTGCCGTCTGCTTCCACGCTCCTCGAATCAATTAACTCTCCCTCATTACCTATTGTTCGAGCGTAATTACCGCGATCCAAAAATCGCCGTTAATAAATAACGTCGGGCGAGCGCTGTCGCGCTAGCCCGATATTTCTCGTCCGCGCCCGGAATTACTTTCGTCCCCCGAGTAGCCACTTATTCTCGCCACGTTTTGCTCTCCTGTCTCGGCGACAGCGCCGTGACACTTTTGCCGGCTTCGCGAGCATCGTTAAACCTCCTCCATCCGTTCGATACGTTGCATTTTGCGAGAGTAAAAAAAAAAGGAAGGGGAAAAAAGAATGAGGGAGAAAAAACGAAGCGGGAACGAGACTCGTAAGACCTGGGCTGCACGAAAGGGGTAAAAGAACGAAGGTAGTCAGGGAAGGGGGGGAGAAGAAGAGAAGGAGGAAAAAAGACGGTAAGAGAGCCGAGGATCGGAGGGAGTGAGAGGGAGAGAGAGAGAGAGAGTTAGGCGAAGAGAAGCGGAAAGCACGAAACTCACATTTCCCTAAGTATAACGTATGCTCTTAATCCTGGAATTTATGCGAGCGGAATTAACGCGCGCCCCGACTCGAGTCGACTCGGCCTGACTCGAGTCGACTCGACTCGTCTCACTTGCACGGGTGTGGTGCGTCGTGGCGTACGATACCGTGAGAGCTCACCTTAAGTGCACGGGTTGCGTCTGTGCGCGTTTATCACGCACACGTCTTCGCGACGGTGCGTGCCGAGCGCCGCTGTCGCGATGTTACGCGATCAATCCCCGAACAATCAACGTTGCATTCAGATATCAAGGGCTATATTGTGGCTTTAGTTTCGATAAATATTCGTCTCTGCACATAGTTTTTTTTTTTGGTCTCGTTTCTTTTTTTCAATAGAGGGATCGCGTCTGGGGTTCGTACGGACGATGAACCAACGGACGTTACAACGGGCGGAGTTTCGCGATGTACGATGTAGCGTAGCGTACAAATGAACAGGAATGGATGACACCGATGCACGTCCGTTGCGTGTGGCCGGTTCCATTCAATCGTAGTATACTGTGCTATAACGCGCGTTGAAAGGTTCCGTTGTATCGTTCTATGCCTCGACGCTCGCGTGGACCTAGCCTACGGCGGTAAATGCGATTCGACCAGAATTTGTTGCAACGATGATGGATACAACGAACACTACGGTAGATACGTAGCAAATGTTTCGCTCTGTCGGCCGTTGCTCCGCGGAAAAATCATGTTAAAGGATAATAAATCCATAAACGTCGGTTTGATTATTCCACGATTTTCGAGAATTCTCGTAACGACCGGAAACTCGACTTTTGACAGCGCGACGAGTGTTTCCGTATCGCCGTGTGTCCCGGGGTTCCCGCGTATGGGTACGTACGTGTGAGTCGCACTCTTTCTCTCTCTCCCCCTCTCCCTTTCTCTTTCTCCTCTTCAGGGTACTCATTCCACCATACACTCGAGCGTATAAAGCTGAAAACGCATGAGCGCACCCGACCGCGGGAATCGTCTTGCCGCGTTAGGCTAGACCCTTTGCGCGGGGACGAAGGACCGTCGAAGGGCTCCAGGAATGTCGGTGTGTAAGTCGAAGATGTTTCGAAGGGACCTATGGCGACGAGCCCTCGGTTATTTGTCGGTGATTCCGCAAAGGAATTCTCTGCGGTCGATGGCTCGTACTCTCGTTGCGGACGCGCCACGCGCGATTTACCTTTGATTGCGAAATTTGCGAAGATTCGGAGAAAGATTTGGGACATACTTTCTTTGACGGCGTCGAGACAAATTGAAGTATGGGAAAAGCACTTTGAGAGAATCCGACGTCGTGAAAAGAATTTTTGTCACTGTACGAAATCTGCACAATGATTCTTAACGTAATGTCTGCGAACAAACGGAGATTTAGGGGATGAGGATTTCCGCGGATTCCATACCGCGAAAGGAAACTCGTCGCACCGTACAAATTTTTGTTTGCGACATTTGCGAAGATTCGCGATTGAATCTGTTCGACGACATTGGGACAAATAGAAATCTGCAGGGTAGTCATTTAAATGAGTTTGATGACGCGAGAAGAATCTTCTATCGCCGTATGAACTTTTGATCGCGAAATTTGCAAACAACCCGACAGACATTCGCGACATTATCTCTTTGACGATATCGAGACAATTGGAAGTCTGTCGAACGCCTTGGTATGCGAATTCCATCGTATAAAAGAGATCCTTTACGATCATCCATTAGCCGACGTTCAGATCCGAGTGGAATTCCCCGTGCCGATCTTGCACTCATTTCCGAGAACGCGAACGACGATTTACTTGCAAACGCGAATGTTCCAAGGAATTTAATTCTGATTCGAAATAATCGTACGCGCGACTAAGGAACCGTAATTCATCGGACACCAGGACTTTTATCACCGTTACACGCTGGATAAACGTAATTCTCCTGATTAGATCTACACAGCTGCTTATTTATTCGACAACTCCGTAACGTATTTATTTCCACGCTAAAAATCCAAATATATTCCACTTTCAGACTTCTCGAAACTAAACGAAATGAAATTCCGCGACGTAACGCGACCACGCGAAGTAGTGTATACCTGTAAAAATCTATCGACGATATATATTACCCCGTATCCATTACCAGCGTGAAGCGATTATAACGAGATATATACTGACAACTATGCGCGCGCAGTCATAGCGTACCAGAAATCGCTATCTACGATGTAATCGACTCGTGCCAATATTTCGATACGCGCGTCGGAAATGAGATACGAATAATTTTCATCTTTAATCAGACTATTGCGTATCGTAACAAATTACTTTGTCGAGCGTATAAGCGCGATTTATGGTACCTGTTACCCGCGTTGCCAATATCGAAGAACTTATCGCTGATTGCGCAAAGGAGACTGAAATAACGGTTGTTCGCAACGGATTGGCATAATCGGCTCTACATACCTCTTAATGATCGCTCGGACCCCCATAAAACACGCGTGCCAACCGTTGAAAGTCTCGTGTTTCGATGCAGTTGCGCGCACATAAGCGTCTTGGATCCGATTGTCGCTGCGGTTTTTTTTCCCCCTCTCCATCGATTTTTTTCTTTCCTTTTTCTAAATTGCGCGCAAGCGACGTTCGCGCGATTATTCAATGCGACGTGACGGGAATTCTGGAGTAATGGCCGCTGGGAAGGGTATCGTATTAGCAATGGAAATTGATGAAGTGTCGACAGCCTCTACGCAATTTACGTGCAACTGCTAAATAGACTGGGGTTGGGGGGGGGGGGCGATGAGCCGAAATCCTGTTTAATCAGTTTCGATTCGATTAATACCGTGAAGCATATCACGGGAATCTTCTCGGTTACACGGCGACTCGATGATCCTCGAAGGATCCGAAGCGTTGCAATTTGGCGGGTGATTTAAATTAACTCGAGAATTTAAGCTCGATAGCCCGTCACCAGATCCCTATGGGGGTAATGTCAAGTGTATAACACTGCGTTACCACCAAACGCAACCTTTTTGTGTTTGTCGTGGTTCAGTGTGAAAAATTACGTGTTTCTACAGGACTGCGATTCGGAGAAAATTAAACGTATCGTTGCTTTAAAGATTTGCAGCTCGTGCGACGACGATTTTTCATTTTACCGCGATACACGCTTATCGCCGGTACGTTACGCGTGTAATGTATTCAAGCGTAATCTGGAATTTCGTGATATTTCTTTCGCATAGGTGGGATCCGAGCGCGATCGCGCGCGAGATTGCCATTGAAATTATGGCAGCTCATTTATTTCAAACGATACTAACAATTTTTATGCTTAATACCGATTCTCGATCAAGTAGCGGTGGAGTGAATCGGGATCGCAAAAAAAAAACTTGCAATTGTTTTCTCGCTTTCCGTTCGTTGTTTCATGAGATTTATATCGAAGAATAGTTTCGAATCGGGGAATTGTTGAATTTTAACAACGTGGGCTATTTTTGTCACAGCTCGGGGCACGAATCTCTCGGCACGCTCAGTTTCATAATCGACGCGCACGGCCGAGCAGCGATAGAGTCACGTTCAATTATTCGTGAAATCAAAATGCTCGGTCGTCGAATGGAGTATAAACGGATCGAATTAAATTTCATCGGACGAGATACGAACAAATTACCTCGCGAAATCGGTAGCGCAAATGAACACGGATTTCTGTTTCTCGACTAAACTCGGGCCAAGTCGAAACATAAAAATCGTCGTCCCGTTGCGCGATACGATTTCCTCGTATTTCCCGCTCGGAAAAACTTCCATCGCCACGGCGTATCGGTAGTTTTCAATTCGCTCTAGCATAGAGATAAAAGCTTGTGCGCCAGAAGACTGCGCCGTTTGCACGCCAGTCGCGTACAAACCCGCGAAGAAAACGGACGGTTCGATCGGGTGCGATTATAATAAAAATCGCAAATTGCAAATCGGAAGGAAGGCGAAACGTCTCGGCGCCGAAGGTGAGAACGTCGGCAACCGCAAGAACGTTTCTGCGGTTTCCAATCACGCAGATTTACATTTTTAATTTCCGCCCCGCGTCGCCGTCCCCCCTCCCTCCACCTCCCGGGTCGCCAGACCCTTCCCCGTCGGTTTAATTAACTCCGTTTTCTCGCTTCTTATATCGCTTGTCGTATCCGTCCCTCTTCCATTCCCTTCCTCCCCTCCTGTCACCCCACCCTTTCACCGTCTATTCCGACGAACACGCTTCGGAGTCTCGACTTCCTTCGAGCTATCGACAATTTTTCAATTACCCGAGCGTGAGCGAAGTAAATTAATTGTTACGCTGACTTAGTTACTCTTCCCCTCCTCCCTTCTTGTTCTCCCCCTCCCCCTCTCCATCTCTCTCTCTCCCTCTTTGTCATCCTTCCTTTCGTTTCTCTCTCCTTTCCTCATTCATCCGTTTCCCCGGCCCCCCCTCCGGGACTTGGTTACGTCTTCTCCTCTGCCCTTGGAACCGGAAGAACGTTCAAAGAAACTGCTCCGGGAGTTGCAGGTCATTGAGTTTCGCCCGCTTCCACGGCCGAGATGGGATACTTCATTAAAACTCCCAAAGCTGTTCGCGCGGCCAGGTAGCTTGACGTGGAAAAGAAAGATCGCAGATTTATAGACGGCAGCCACCGTGGACGGGAGAGTCCGATGGCTCCGATTCTCAGCTCGTTAAAGCGTTACCGGTTCTGTGATCAGAAATCGAGAGAGGAATACTAATTATGAAATGAAGTTTTGCCCAACAAAACACTCTATCGGCTCTACCCACCCGGCTCCATTATTCCTCGATTCTTAATTGCACGCCTCGACGCCATTGTGTCGCGGGTCTTCGCGCGATAACTATGCAGTTTTCCCGTCGAATTGAAGTTTTGAGATCGTAAGGTCGATTCGTTGCGAGATTCGTTTGTGTGTTTAAATGTCCGCGTAACGACGCTAACGTTGCGAATTTTCGCATAATCATTTTCTGTACCACTTTCTCGACTGATTATCGGAAGTAATATCGTTATGTTAATAAGACAGTTCGCGGTACGCGGAAGCTAGTTCCGAGAACCACCACCGGTATCGGTCTTCGTTTCGAAACGTGAGCAATATTAAAACGAGAGTTTTCAAAGAGTAGTTCTTAATACTGTAATAAGTATTTCGTAAACTTATATTATACATATAATTCAGTTCGTGATAATTACTTCCGCCAGTTCAATAGAAATAGTATTCGTTACAGCTTGTTTTTTGAATTTTGGTTTCTTAACAAAATCTGTAGTAGTACGCAAATATGATTACCTACCGGAAAGAAGGATATTGGACAAAACAAATTATTTGTGGGGTTATTACATGAAAAGCAACTCCCCCGCTCCGCATTCCGAATGTAAATACTGGTAAAATATTATTAATTCTACTTTTCCTTTTATTCTTTATTCTATTCTTTTTTATTTATTTTTTTTAGATTCCTCTTACATTTATAAATTCGACTCAAAGAAGTTTTATTTACAATTCCAATTACATAGCCCTTATCCTTGCGGAATTCAAAAAACCAAAATACAAACTCGTTCAGTTTTTACCATCAGACCAACGATACGTCGACTGTAATTAAACGAAAGTAATTAAATCTGACGTTTCCCCCGTTACACGGAAAGTCTCCTTAAAGTCAGAAAAGTCTCGTTGAAAGGCCAGACGCATCTCCAATCTAATTTCGTGTTCTCTGGCGTGGATGTGACAGTCGATCGGTTCTGGCGAAGATTTCTCCGGTGCCACGAAAAATTGATAGAGTACCGTACACGGAAAGGGTGGGCGTGGGGAGGGGGGATTTCATATTTTTTTTTCTCCCTCCCCTGGTCCGTACGTGGAATGAGAAACAGCTAATGGCACCAGGTGCGAGCACTCGATGGAATATAAATAAATACGGTCCGATAGGCCGATCGATCAAACCATCGAACGCGCGTATGTATCGTGCGTATATGTTCCGGCGACACGCATCACTGATCACGCATACCGTGGGGGTCCGAAAGTATATATCTATATATGTATATACATATTTATATATACATATATATTTATGTGCACGCGTACATACGCCGGTTTGCGAAGTTCTCTCAAGTTTCCGAGCCCAAGGGTCGCTTACGAATGTACTTTGCGATTCGTTAATAATACGTCGTCGGGGTAAATTGGTTTCTGAGTAGAGGGGGAGGGGGGGAGGGGAGGGGCAGTAACGATACAGTCATTACGTACTTACGTATTTGATCGATACTTTCGTTTCGTTCGAGTTCGGCATTAAAAATGTATTCGCGGTATTTCGTTACATCATACATTCCTTCCTGGTATCGCGTTTCTGCGCCATATTTCTGTCACGCCGTATTTCTGTCCCGAATCGTATTTCTGTCGGTGGGCTTCTTGGAAACGCGGGACCCACGCGGGTAAGGACGGGGCCGGAAAAATCTGTGATGGGGCGCGAGACAGTGGAATTTTTGAATGATTAATGCCCGGTCAGAAACGTTTAAGCGATATTCGATTAATGCCGGGGACGAGAGTCCGAAATCATTTTTCTTCCATTGACGCGATGCGTCCACGGCCGGGGATAACTTAGAAACGTCACGATGTAACGATGTAACGCGATACACGCAACGGAAAAAAATTGAGTCTCCTGTCAATCTCCACGATCGACGGTGCCTTTTCTTGTCCTTCGTTAGGCGGCCGCGTATCGCGGCGCGCATCTGTAAACGTCGTTACAGCGACCGTAATATGATTTACAATGATCGAGGAGCACTCGCGTCGCGAGAGGATCTATGCGCGGCCGTTCGTTAAATAATAACATGTCGAGTATTCGCGGCAAATGTCTTTTCGAACGGCACAATTATGCCGCGATCGGTGCCTCCAAGCGACGGGGGCGTTGATCAAATTATTTACATAAAAATGTTCCGAACTTGGTTAATTATGTTTCTTTCACTCGGTTAACGTGATATTGGTTCGGCTATAATAACCAAGAGGCAAGTTCTTGCCTGGAACCACGTACAAGTGCGCGAGAATTCCGTTTCACGAATCTCTATCTATAAGAAACGCATCTTTTCGAATTTCCACTCTTTCCGTTATCTTATTATTACAGTTTTGAACTAATTCGTCGATATGCCGTACCGAAATATTTTTCGGTATATCGATTACAGGGTTCATCGTCCTTCTGTAATATTTTATCCCCGAGAAACACGGTTTATCGAACGATCGAACATTGGAAGAGTAATCTCCGCTCGAAAATAATCAATTTCCCGCTTCCATCATCGAACAATTCCATGGAACAAAATAACCCTCTAAATAAATTACAAAACGTCGCGTCGATCATAGAACTTTCCCACGATTAAGACGCGTTAACGCGTTGATCGCCACGTCAGCCGCATTCGGGCGACACGAAAGTTTCTGCACCATAGTTTCGGAATATTTACGGAAATGCGGCTGACGTGGCGATAAACGTGTTAATAGAGTTTCCCCGGGACTATCGCGAACTGGACCGAGTTTCTCCCCCGACTGTTATCCGAAGCAATTTCAACCCGATGAAAAAAAAAGAAAGAAAAAAAAAGAGCGTTAGTCGACTCGACCGTACGTCTGGTGAGATCGGCAAGCCTTTTTCAGCTATTCTTAGGGCATTTATAATCACAAGACGGACGAGGGAATAAAAAGGCGACACACCACCGGGGCGGTGCGTAAATGCCAACGATTAGCGTGTCATCCATCATTCCGAGTGACGTTCGGTTACCAAACATTCGTTTGGACAACGTCGTCACTGGTGTCGTTGGGCTGACTCTGACATACCGAGGTTCCTTCTTTTGGCTCCGGTGCACCGGCTTTCTTCAAAATCCTTCCCACGATGTCGCCCGAATGGATGTCCGCCCTTTCCAGTGGCCCAGAAACGAGCTTCCCCTTCTTTACTCTCTCTCTCTCTCTCTCTCTCTCTCTCTCTCTCTCTCTCTCTCTCTCTCTCTCTCTCTCTCTCTCTCTCTCTCTCTCTCTCTCTCTCTCTCTCTCTCTCCCTCTCGCTCTTTTCCTCCCTACCGCTAATCGGATTTTCGAAATTCCTCGTCGTGGATAAATAGATTTCATCGAGCATCCTGTATCAACAATTTCTTCCCGGTCTCGCGGCGAGTTTCTTGCGGCAGAACGTTTTACGAGCGGAAGGAATCGTCGTGCAATAAGATCGGCGGATCGATGCGATTGGTACGACGGAAGAAGTAAGGCGGAATGCTTGTAACGTGCAACTCTTTGAACCACGATTTAAAAAGAATCGCATTACCCGAGGAGAAGTGGTTTCGTTTCCGAACAGTGGGTACCCTATGGTGATTGATATCGGGAGACGCGGCCATCGATAAATGGGAAGAATGCGAGGTAATTCGAAAAAATTTGTCCGATTCCTTTCCCGCGAATGTCGCGACGTTACGATTAATTGGTTCGTTTAATCCGGGCAACGAAGCGTTTGGACGTAACGCGTTCGGCGGACGACTGTTACCATTATTTATTTTATCTCGTAATTTATTTTCGAGATCGCATTATTTTATCAAATAATATATTTAATAATTGTTTAACGTAACGTTTGAATGTTACACTCGTCAATTATTTCTCGCGATTATTATCGGATTATGAAACTTTTGCAAATATACGTTATTACGGAAACAGGTGAATGGAAATTCATTACGTTATTGGGCCATGAAAAATGTATATCTTTGAAAATTATACATTTTACTCATATTTCAATCATTATATTAAAACTGTGATATTAAAATTGTAAGCGTCCACATATTTGTTGGAGCAATCGTATTTGCCGAAATTCCGCAGTGTACTCGGTGCACCGATCAAACATCAGTAGCACAGTTTCGGGATATCGATTTGATTACTATCAACATTAGGGTTATTAACGTATCACGCGAGTCACCCAAATGTGGATGACGCGACGATCAACGTGTCAAAGGAGTCGAAACGTTTCGCACCGAACCGTCGGCACGGCATGTGGCAGTCTCATTAACGTCGCGATAAACCCGGAGGAATAAAGATCCCTAGAAGCGAGTCCTCTCGCTCGTATCTCGCATTCCACCTAAACCACAATAGATTTGACGGTGTATTACTTCTCATCTTATCTAGCACCAGGATCAACCGTGGCGCCGCTTCTTAATCGTACTTACATGCCTCGAAACTCAGTGGCGCAATTTCTCCATAATTCATCGCGTCCCTCGGTTTTTGGGGTCTGTCCAAGAAGTGCTCCCCGGCCCCCATTACCCTCGGCCATTTCGTCTCGTTACCGAGAAACGTACTGTCACGGTGGAGCACGCTGCTGCCCTAAAAAGCGGATCGTAGATACAGTGAGCGTAAAAAGTATTCTTACGCCCGGGAAATTCGGTTTATGCCAAGGCGCGGCAAAGAACTTTACGAATTCCTTCTCGAGTAAATTGAAAGTTTTATTCCAGGTGAAGTGGTGCTCGAGCATTCTTGGAAAATTAACTCTGCAACGCAATTTGTGTAGAACCTTTGAGCTCTCTTCGTGCGATATTTGATAGTTGAAATGAATCGGTTGACATTACGAGACACGACGTCGGTTGTCGAATAATCGAATCGATCCTGATTTTCGCGGATATTTTCGTTTTTAAATTATTTTAAATACACGGGTTTAACTGCAGGTGTACAGGACGTTCCGCAAATGGTGGTAGTTCATTAAATGTTGGATGACTCGGATAATTTCGATCGGGCTTTCTTATCAAAAATATCCAAAGCGCCCCTGTTCGCGAGATATTCATGAAAAATTATATTTATATAGATGCACATTTGAATTTCCGGGATAAAATCGCCAAATTAATCACACCAAGCGATTCAGCGCATCGGAAATTACATCTTTAGTAAACAAATTTGCTAAATAAAAGTACAAAGTATATACGAAAAATTAGAAGTGGAGTTTACAGCGCAGCCGATATATTCTACGAGGACCGATAATTAGAATTAATCTCAATACTAATCTCAATACTAATCTCAATACTAATACGAATCTACCATTTTCCCCTCTCCGACGTCTATCGATAGTTCGATAGAAATTCCTAAATTTCCTTTTAGCGTATGATAAAGACACGCGCTCGTAGAATCGATGTATAGGTACGTATAGTCGTGCGTTTGCAATTTATTCCGGCGTTTCAGCTACAGATTTCCCGGCAAGCTTTTCGCTCCATTTACCCGGACTCCATCTATCGCTTTTACATTTTCGTTTGAAGATAGCCCATAGCCCCCGGCTCCGAACGTTCCGGGTAATATCTCGCCCATATTTTCGGCTCGCATTTACTGCCGTTAATCACGAGGGGATTAATTAATGCAGAGTTATTTCTAAACGCGCGTGGAAAACGCGGGAAAACAACGGAGGGGGGTGGATCGGGAGGATACAACCGGATGAAATTTGCATGCGTTTGCGATGGAAAATCTCTCGTACAGCGATGCGAGAGACACAGTTCTCCCGGCACTAACGTTTTAATCCTATATTTAACGAGTTCTCACGAGAGTACACTGCAAATCATAATTAACGCGGCAAACGGACATTTTCGAATAGGCGTCGTATCGTGCCTCGCGTCATTATCGCGGAGGCGTACACCTTTGACAAATTGCGCGATCAAATCTCCACGTGGGAAAAGTGATGTTCGTGAGATCGATACACCGCAATCGTCGTCGCCTCTCGTCTTCGTCGTCGGGAACGCGAAATTGCGCGCGTCCTTTCGTGTCGTCGGCTCGTAAGGATTATGTCACACGTCGCGAAATGAGGGGAGTACACGAACGCCCGAACGAATCGGGTGATTCCCGGTGTACCGGCGTATTGTTCGTCGAGAAGATACGCAGCATTTCTCCCCGTAAAGATATTTTAATACTTTCCCGTACAAAGGAACTTGTCTCGCATTTTCGAGGAAAAAGATTGTACATTTTGTTTTGAAATGTACATCGATAGTTGAATTACTGGTTACGGAACGTTAACAATTTTTTGGGAATATACGAATGTTAATTGGGATCGTTGGGTCGAGGAGAAAAAAAAAATGTTTACGATAGAATCGTGATCATCCGAATTAATTGGATAACGATCCCCCGCGAATAATCGATCTACGGAGGAGTAACGAGATTTTTCCATTTTCGGAGGAACACAAATATTCTTCCTGATTTCAATAATGTTCGTCGCGAATAAAAGAGAGATTCGTTTATACCAACGACGAGCAATAATTTGTGCGTGAACCGTCCTATCGTATTACTCTCGAAACGATGGTTTACGTTATAATCACTTCCGCGTCGCGTGATCGGTACGTTTGATAATTTCGCTTCGTTTAATCGACGTATCGCCGGACCTCTCCTCGCACAATACAATATCGTTAGCCAGTTGCCTTGGTAAAAAAAGAGAAATGCGAAAAGTGCGCGAGAAAAAAAGACCGATTTGTCTATGAAAACGAGAGACTAGCAAAACCCGTCGGACGTTTCGATTCCACGTTGAGAATAAATCCAGGTTGCGAACGCGCTTTAATTCGTCATCCTCGTCCATTCGCCGTTCGGGCAATCGATGAGAGAAGTCATCGAACTGTACCAGGTAACCCCTCAGGTACGGATGCTTGCCTACCCGAATACGGAGCCCTCGTTTCGAGAGCGAAAGAGAGAGAGAGAGAGCACGAGAGGATCGATTTTGTTGTTCCTACGGCCTGCGAAACCGCGTTTCGTATCGGCGACCAACATCTACGTCCCTTATGTTCGCGGGAGCAATAAAAGTCTCCGCAAATCATGCGACACGCTACCTTCTCGCCGGTTACGTACACCCAACGATTTCCCGTTTCGTTTCCCCACTCGTTCATTTTCCACTGGGGCAGTCGGGACAATTAGCACCTGCCCCGCGGCGACCTGCACGCCCTTTACGCGAGCGCGTATCTCGCGACCAACCTTCTTTTACGATGCCAAGGATATTAGGTGCGAGCGAGCACCCGGGTTATATCCGTCGGTGGGCTGCGCGCTGATTTCTAATTTGTACTCGAAATTATTTGACCATCGCGATGCGTTTAAATTTATCGACGTTGCGGCGGCCCCGGTGATTTCGTTTCTATCGCTTCGATCTCGAATTAGCCCATTCGAGGCTGATAACGCACCGTACGCGTAAATGCGTTTCCTAGCCGGAAAGAGCAGTTTACGCACCGTGCATGGGATGATCGTGAACGAAACAAAAAGTTTTGTTCCCGTGGATAGTTTTAAGAATTTTTCTACGTCTCGAATGGGTTCGGTGGGTCGTTTTTGCGGAAGTGTTTTCTACGCTTGCGGTGGTGTATGAAAGAAATTAGTATCGAGGAAATTAGAAATGGTATATTCTATATTATACGTTAGAACGGCGAATTAAGAAGAGATCATTTTGTCAGAAATATGTTTTCTACGCTCACCTCGGAGGACGGAGAACATTTAATTCTTCTTGCGTTTTATCTTCTACTTGGAATCAAATGAATTTTATTCCGTTTTATTATTTTTTTTCTCGATGAAAGGATATCTATTTCCGCGAATTCCCGATGGCGTTTGACAGTTTGATGGGACGTAATAAAGGAACTAAACCCGTTAGGATTCATTACTGTTTTTGGCACCTCGTTATTGGCTGGAAACCAAGAACGTTTATTATTTGCGAGTTGACATGCAAGAAACTTTTAGTACTAGTTTAATTGCGGCCCGTTCGCCACGGCAGAGTTTGCCGAAAGTTTGAATATAAAGTACTAGAGTAACGCGAAAAAAATTGCTGACAAACTGCAAAACTTTATGCCTAACAACATCAAGCTGTGTCTAGTAACAGCGTAAGCTTTGCATGGTATTTTCACTTTGGGAAGTTATTTACGGTTCACTAAAAAGATTTAATAAAACTCTCGGGGCTGACGTAGCTCGTGGTTTCTCCCCTTTAATACGAAATTTCAATCTTCATAAGTCTCGGAATGCGTATGGCGTGGCAAATCCAAAGGTATAAATATCTTTACGATTGATGCGACGCGAACTAAATTAATATTATCTCCCCGTCGGAACTTGGAATTACGTTACTAGACCTCGGTGGAACGACGAAATTTGTTTTAGTAGGAATATGTGGACCATAGCTAACCCGTGTTATTGCAATGTTTCCTAAAAATTTGTTTACGACAGAAAACATTTTCAACGAGCGATTCTACCCGGGTCTCGTCAATATTTATCTTCGATGCATAAACATTTGTTAATATAGGTCAGTAGGAATTCTTTGATGTAGTTAATAGAAAAAAGTTATAAAAGGTTCAGTGGTACTTAAAGTTTAGGGTTAAAATTAGTATCGATTCCGAAGTTCTAAAGAATTGTCTAATGTCAAGCCATCGAGTTTCTTTATCTTAAGTAATACAAAATATAAAATCTTCATTTCCAATTGAAATTCAGGGTAAAAAAATGGCAAAGAAAGTCTGATAGTAGAATTGCAAAAAATTTCCTTCTATCAATAAATACCATCTCTCTTACACAATCAGTGACAAAGAATCTTCAATGCCAAATTAAAACTCTCTGTTAATTATAAACAATTTACCTAACAACCTATCGCATCGCCGAATTATTATACAAAACAGTTCCCCAACATCGAGCAACGGAACATCTCTTGTCCGTCTAACCGACCAAAAAGGAAAAGCGACTACAATTCGAATTGAAATTCAGGGTTCACAACTGTAAATACGCGACAATCGATTTCTCACTGGCAAATCGTTTAAATAGGAGCGACGTTCGAGCCAGCCGAACGGAATGAAATTCACGGCTGCTTTTCCCCGTGTATTTGTCGAAGACCGCATTCGCCGGATGGACGCGCGCGCGCCACACCTCTTGCGCCCCGCTCTGGATTCGGTTAACCGAAAATCGACTTTACTTTTCACGGAGGCCTGTTGATGCGTTCCCGCCGCCTTCGGCCAAATTTAGTTCCGTCTTTACGCCGACGGAATATTAAGCAATTCGCGGGGGTGGGCGGGGGGAGGGGGTAGGTGTGGGAGGGGACTGGCTATGAAAATAGGGGGCTCGGGAGTGGCGCAAAGTGGCCGTTATCAGTCAGAACCGTCAGCGGCAAGGCGCCCCTGGGTTGCTTCCAAATCGAGCAAATAAATTCCCGTCACGGCTACTAGCTTACGTGGTCTCTCGAATAATCGGTTATTTTGTCCCGCGCATGCCGAATAAAATCTGTCGTGAAAGCGTGCGCTACAAATATTACTCGGACCTCGGCCAGCTCACGGGGTTTCCTCGCGTTCTCACCTGCAGTTCGTTCGGACAACGCGATTTATACGGCGCGCGTTTCCTTCGTTAGATATCTCGTCGAACGTTCCCTGTTCGCTCGAAAAGTTTTATTTTCGAGTCGTGCGTAGAGATGAGTCCGGGGGGGAGGGGTTACGATTTTTACGCGCGTTATCGGATGTTACGAGAGTAGAATACGAGAATGTGGATTAACGCGTTGACACCGGTGTGTGTCGCAGTTGGCTCACGCTTTAATGTCACATTGCCGGCGTGTACCATTAAATATGTATATACCTACTTCGTTGATAGTAGAAATTGCCATACATTTGGGAGTTTCTCTTTTGATCAATTTTCGTAAACCTCTGTACTTACTGTCGTGGATTACTTTTAGAAATATACCTGCGTCGATTTGTTGATCCGTCGCTAAGGAATTTTCAACAAAGAAAAATTGACCAAAGAGGACTACGATTTTTTGTCTCTTCACCGAACCACGGGCGTGGGTTCGATTTGAAACAAACTTCACGTCTACGTTCTGCCGACATTACTCTCCTGTATAACGAAACCCATTTTATAACAGAAATAGGAGTAATCCCAGCGCTGCGAGAGGTAACTCAAAAAAAACCACGAACCGGAAGATACCCGTTAATTTGGCTTTCGGTCCATTTGTCGATACGAAACGAAGTCGGATATCCGAGAATATCCTCGAACGCAATTCTCACTCGTTACAATATCAATAACAAAATCCAATAACCATCGACGATCTCATTCAGGTCCAATATGAAATCTCGTGCAACGTTTTACCCGAGCCGAGGATCTTCCAAAGATAATAAACAAAGAGAGAGAGAGAGAGAGAGAGAGAGAAAGTGAGAGCATCAGCCAACGCAAACTTGGAATCGCGCAGAACGAAATCCGAGGTGATACCTGCCCTTTTGTCGCCGAGCGCGCCCTGGGGCACGATCGTAATTGAATCTCGTTTTCAAACGGATAAGTGAAGCCGCAAACGCGATCGAGCCGCCGTGCCGTTATTAACGCGGTGGGAATGAAACACTGCACGGACAGAGGACACTAATTATTCGCCGGTAGAAAGAGAGAACAGCGACGTTGACAGGGAATGGCTGACGGCTCGTTGGAAAAGTGGATGCGACCGTCGAGGGTTGTCGTGGTAGAGAGCGAGAGGGAGGGAGGGTGGGGGGGGGTGGAGGTTGGTGGGTGAACGAAGGGAGGGGAAGGTCGGTAGGGTAAGGGTAGAGACCGCGGAGGGGGCTTGGGAGGAGGGCGGGCGATGACGTTAATTACGATCGCTCGTCGTTGCCGCCGTCTACATGGATTTCAAAAAGTAAAGTGTAAACCCACCCCTCTCTTCCACCGCCCACCACGCGGACGTTTTCCCTCCGACGATCCGCGTGTGCTCGGCCACCCGAAAATGCACCAGGGAAATTTTGTTCGTGACGCGCGTATGCCGTTTTGCTCTTTCGGGCGTATATTAAAATCGAACGCGATTACCCATTTTGCGAATCGGTTAGCCGCGTAACGTTTTCGCCTCCCGCCCCACGGCCGCCCCCCCACCCCGTCTCACGGCCGTTGGTTCGCCTGTATAAATATAGCAGTAATTCGGGGAAATTGAAACGACCGCAAATGCGCTTTCGGTATTTTGTTGCCGAATTTCGGCCGAGCAAAGACTACCTCGCGTGCCTAGCGAACGTGACTGCGGCTAAATCGTCTCTGTTTTCGTTCGTATCGATGCTTCCGTGATTCGATTGGGGCCGCTGGAAATATTAATCGTGCGTGGAAACATTTAATAACGAGCTCGTTCGGGGAAGTTTCGGTTAAACAAATTTAAGCTGCCACGGGATTGACCGTTCGGTTCTCTATTATAAATCGTATTTCGTTGATAATGTCATTTCGGCAGGCATTCATTTTTCAGCGGGGAATACCGGTTTATTCGTGCCGTTCTACTCAAACGCGTTATTTAAACGTATAATTTTTCATTATTTGGGGTATAATTATGAAAGAGTTGCGTTTTGAGAGAATAATTTGCTTTTCAATTGCTCGATTCTTTCAATATCCACCTGAACTTGAACACGTTTCGTACCCAATCGTCGATATTTTCGAGCCAAGTTTGTCATTTAATTCGTCATATTTTCATTATAAAAAAAGATACCAAGCCATGATATCCATTCTGAGTTTATTTACCGTACACACGGATGATGCTATCTTCCGTTTCGATTACTAAGCGTAATTTCCAAGTAAAATCGAAAGTAAAGAATTTCCGATTCACGGTAATAAGAATCCACTGTCGGTCGAGCGGTTCTATTTATGAAGTTGATTACATACTTGAAGCTGTGGCGCAAATGGTTGAAATACGCGATCATCGAAATTTGCCATAATTCTCGCCGCGCGACGAGTATATTATCGTCGGCAGCGAAATCAATAGAAACGACGAGGAAGAATGTCCTCGGTCTCGGAAAGTAAGCCAAAGCCACTCCGGCAAAGTTTCCGAGCACGAGGAGAATTTTCCACCGGCCGTTCCATATCACGAGTTAGCGCGTGTCTCGGGGAATATGTGTCGAGACGGGCCGATGAGTTTCTTCTTCTTCTTGCCCCGGTACGCGGAAAGTGATTCTGCTGGTTCTTGCCGGTAGCTGCGCGTGTCCTTAATTCCTTATTAGCCCTTGGTTCGTGGAAGGGAAAAGGAGGGAGAGGGGGAGTGAGGAGGAGGAGGAGAGGGGGGAAGAGGAGGCGCGTGACTAGATGCCGTAGAATTTCTTTTACGTTTCCGCGAGGTGAAGCGATTGTATCTGCACTCACGATTTCTGCACCGCGATCGTGTCGGGGGCCGACGTCCTATCGTCGGACGACATAAATTATTAATGCGCCACCGTCGTGATCGTGAACAACCGCCGGTGGAATACCGCGGAGATGCATTGGTTTCGCGAGGAGATCCCGGTCGTTAAAATCACTCGGACTGGGAAAAACCACCGTGAAAGTGGTCCCGGCTCCCTACGCCCGGACACTTTGATTTCGGAACGATCAATTTCGCAAGAACAGGATTTGCACACTCGATCCACGCGTGGGATTTATCGGACCGGCTTTTTCGATATTTCAAACGTGAACGAAAAGTGAATTTTAAACGATTATGGGTTTTCGATGGACGCGAGTATTTGTCCCGGCGGGGGACACTTTAGATAGCGGCGGGAACGTCGACCGACGCGAAGAATAATAATCGAACGGTCCGTCGTGACGTCCGTTGGTTCGTTGGCCTCTATCTTAGGAATAAAAAAGAAATCACGGCTGTCAGCACCGATATTTTTTGGATACGTCGGACTTTCCGACCTCGTTAGACGCGTTTTCATTCGTTTTCGATCTTCCCCTTAAATTTCCTTCCCCCCGTGACTCTCGTTCTTGATTCTTGCCGCGAGATCCGCCGAACTACCAGGCTCTCAACGAATCTCCCCATTCATCGGTAATACTTTCCTGATTTTTCGGAATCGTTCCGAAGCCCACGTAGGAAACCCAGCAAAGTCGATGGGTATAAAACAACAAATTTAGATTCCGGTAGTCGCGTTACGGGGTAGGAAGAAATCACGCTTGTCAGCACCGAAACCCTTTTTGGATTCGTTCGGGCTCTCAGACATCATTAGATGCAATTTCATTCCTCCTCGTCGTTCGCCCCGAAGTTTTCTTCGTACCGCCGACGGCCGTCCTTGGTTCTTTTACGAAGCAAGGCGAAACGTTTTACTCCACGTCGTAAATCCCAGAATCGAATCTTGCCTCTCCCCGAAGTAGTCTCTCGTTTCCTCTCTCGACCTTTAACCATCCAGCCTTTTTTCGCTCCTTTGAACGAGTACATTACGTGATTTCCCATGGTCGATTTCTGTATTATATTTCTCCCGCGAGGATATAAGCGATCGCGTCGGCGAGCGTATCGACGAGATCAAAGAAACATCGGCGAAAACAGAACGATTTTGAAATTTCGCGGGAGAACATTTCGGAGAGCGAGCTGCGAATCTTTTCGCGGATTAACCATTCGCGTAAGTTCGATCAACCCCTCGTGCGTTTGTTTGCCGGGGCTTCCTCGAATTGAGGTATTAATTACGAGAACGAATTATTATTAACGTTCCTTGGATCGTTGTTAAATAAATATCGTCGCAAACACCAGGGTGCCGAGGTAGGAATTTTAAAAACGTCACGACTCGTGAGTTTGTAACGCATGTACATACGAGATGGGGCGTTTAAATGGGAGCATTCGAGTGCCTCGATTTCGCGAAGAAAAAATATTAGCGGTCATTTTTTGTCCGTCCTTATATTTACATCGATTAACGGTGTATCTTTTTTATGAACAATTTTTTTCGTACACACGTAAGTCAGATATTCGCGTGTTCCCGTTTAATATTAAACGACCGACCCTGCGTAATACCAATTTTCTTTACCACGTTGATCGCCACGTCAGCCACACTTGGATGACGCGAGAGTTTCCGTGCTGTAGTTACGGGATAATAATTTGATCAGACTTTAGTTATTAACTTGCCATGGAGGTGGATGACGTGGCGGTCAACGTGTTAAATTATTAATCTCCTAACCGAGAAATATAAGACGTAACGATAACAAAAAGTAAATATATAAAACATAAAGAAATTAAATATTTCGAATGTAATACCTTCGCGAAGAGGGTTCGTCCAGATGATATACGCCAGAACAGCTGGATCGCTATCCAGGATCAATTTCTGATCCCTTCGTTCCGGATCACGACGGAATTGTTTAGGATTAGCACCTCGAAACTTTGATTAAAATATGTTCTGCCGCCGTTTGCCAATCCGTTGCGAACCGCGATTATATCATAGCGAGCGTCACGACGTCGTCCTCTCCGCAATATACCAAGTATCGGGACGAATTGTCCACTGGATAGAGAACGGATTTCTTTTTCCTTTTATAATCCTCTTTCCGAATCCGCGGATACAGGACAATGTTGAGTTCCTGCGTTGCTAAGATACGTGACGTATATTGTTCGTTATCACCTGTTTTCAGAAGTTACTAAATTCATCAAAGTTATTTGTATACATTTTGTTAATACGATGGATCAGTAAATCGCGGATGTTGCAGGCAAAACGCATGCTCTCTATACTAATATTTAACTGATTTTGCGAACCGGGTGCATTATTAATATCCTAAAGCGTATCAAAATTGTCCATCGACCAACATTTCAAATGACAATATTATTAATTACATTAAATAGCGTTAATTATTATCCTAAGTATCATAAAATTTAAGTAACAGTCACACTCGCGTCAAGAGAGTTTCGTTCTCTTAACAAAAACCATAGTTTCGAGAATTTTCGAGCTACGTTAATGCAACGGAGTGCGTTTCGCAGCTGCGGATTTGTGCGACGGTAAAAAAGATGAAAACAGAAAAAAATCGACAGTTACGAGCGAACAATAACGTCGCTGCGTTTGCCGACGCAAACGGACACGTTCCTCTGTTCGAAGCTACTCCGCTACCGTGCCGAAATATAAAGTACGCCAGCGCGATACCGCCCCCCGTCCCTTTGCGCGTTTTTACGATGAAAAGTAGTGGATATCTTAGCGATAAAGGGGTGCAGCCATCCCCCCCCCCCTCTCCTAAAAGGAACTTTTCACGGGTAGTATATGCCAAGATTCGACTTTTCGGGGGAGGGGGGGACGGCGGCCGATGCCATCGAAAATCCATAAACGGCGAGTATTTCGCGTAACGCCGTCGGGCATTCGTCGCGGCGAGAGTCGTCGATAGTTTCGCAAAGGCCAGATCGACGTCGTTCGTTGCCGTCGGACATCACGAAATATTGTTTTGAGGAATATTCTCGGACTGTCGTGCACCCTTATTGCTTCTCGCTCCGTTGGCGCGGAATACGATTGTTTTATTATACGATCTTCGTCGCGAACTCGGGGAAAGTTCCGTCGTTCTTTTTCCTTCTTTTTTTTTTTCGCCTCCCGAATCTTTTTCCTCCGCGGCGCTCTCCTCTCCCCCTACCCCGTCTTCGACGTCGCCGTCGGCCGGAACGACGATTTTCGCGACTTCGATTCTATCTCGTATATCTTTGCTTTATCGCCGGTGAGATACGTACTACCCCCGAAGTTTGATAATTCGGTGATTCTTATTACTTGGTAAATAAGCGGGGGGCGGGATCGTCGTTGGGGGGTGAATTATTTTATCTTCGCGTGGTACGCGCACGCTCGTCGTTTGGCAGAACTTTTCTGCGATACGGTGAGACGTTCGTGTTATTTATTGATACATCGAATGCTAGGTCATTTGTGTTTGGATTGCGCTTATTATAGTCGCGGAACGATCATTTTATTAATATCGCGGTTATTGGCGTGTCGTTCGAATATGGGTCACGTGGAGTTCTACCCGTTAAAGAATTTTAAATTCGATTATAATAAACCCGTTGATTACGTGAAATAACTGAGAAACAAATCTTTTCGTATATTCGCCCGTTGCAGCGATAACATTCTCTGTCTATAACGTACAATTACCGTTTTATCGTATCCAAGTATTGTATTTCCCATAATTCCTGTTTCCAGTAATCGACGCTCCGCTATATTCGAAACATATTTGGGTCATGCACGGCTAAATCCGCAATACTCCGCGATGCGTGTAATCGACGAAACAAAAATGTAAATATTACACACTTACCGTGCAACCGAACTGTATTGGAATATCAGGGCGCGTTTACACGACACGAGTACCACCGACTTAATTCAAACTCAAATTCACTCAAAATTCGACAGTATCATCCGTATCGCAACGTCGCGTCGCCAATAGAATCCGAGCGCGAACAATGATTCGACTACCATTTGCTCGGGATCATGTAAATTCTATTCTGCCCGTAATGCAAACGCGCCCTTAGATACCAAACATGACGAGCGTACGCGCGGGATGTTAAAAATAAGAATACGTGTCGTGGTTTAGCTAGTAGATTCTTCGCAGCGCGCGCGGCAAAGATTACCTGGAAGGTAACGGTAAAAAAATACCACGGCGGTCTGCGGTTCAGCGGTGAAAAATCAACGTCGAGCGGCGTTCGTTCGATCGATCGATCGAATCGCGAAGCAACGAGACATAATTCCTCGACACCCCGTGCACGCGTCCCGACGTAAGAGCGCGCCTAGTGGAATCTTGGAAGGACTGCCTGCGGCCACGTCTGCCAGGAAGCTGCTAAATCGCTTTTCTACGATCCATTTGGAGTCGCACAGTTGCATTATCGTTTTTGCCCGGAGGTTAAGGGATCCAAAAAGGGATATCAGGGTCTCCGCAAACGCGCGTCGTTCGCGCGCCGGTGGAATGCGCGGGGTGGAAAGACGCGCCGGCGCGACGTCATTATCGTCATCGCGTCGATTAAGCGGCAGACTTCCTCGACTGGCGCGGAACAAAACGCTTCCCATTATGTTATCACGGTCATCCGTTATACGATCGTGACGCCGTTACGCTATCGTGAAGCGTGTCCATCGTTTCAAGTTGGAGCACATTGATCGCGGTTAATATGCGAATGGGGTATTTCGAGAATTTGCAGCTGGCAAGTTTTTACATTCGATTAACATAAATCTTGTTACGCGTGTGCGTTTCCGCGTTCCTGTACTTTACTTCTCACAATAGGTTGTATTAGCATTTTTAAATAGTTGCATACGTCGTTGGGAGGGGAGGGTGATCTGTATGCATCGAGGGGGAGAGGGAGATACAATTTATTTACTTCGCAATCCGCTCTCTGACATTCTCGGTTCTATTTGAGAATAATAGGAAATAGTGAGGAGACGGTATGGTAGTGGAAATGGTATGCTGTAGATGACCCATTGAAATATATCGTTTGGCGTACAAAGTGCGAGTAGCATATGTTAATTTGTTTATACATAAATACTCATCCGCTGTTACATAAGTATCTCTTTGTATTTAATCCAGGTCGTGTAAAAGAACAATTGTAATAAAATCAGCTTGCGCTGCGAACAACTCTCGATACCTCGGAAGCGATCTTCTGTTCGAAAAAAATGGAACATATGGGAGCGGAACGAGATCGAAGGGATCGTTAGAATATCGCGTAAAAAGAATTCAATGGACGAAGGTTTCGAGTCACCATTGTACCTTTCAAGAGGGTAAAAATCATTTGCCCCAGAATCCATTGTGAAATATTCGCGTTCCGATTTTCAAGTGGTTTATTTTATTTTTTTTTTTTCTTCATCATCCCCGCACGTCAATGCTCGAAAAATCCGGAAGCCGTCCGCCGAACTCTTCACGGCCAATTTCTTATCGAAGCGCCGATAGGGTGGCCCCGTTCGGTGGTAGATCAAAGTCCTCGGTGAAAAATTGAATTTCTCGTAGTCACGGTCTCGCATGAACGAAATTCTAGGGGAATCACCGAGTCACCGCAGTCATCGCCGTGATTATCCTTCCGGCATTCGGCCGTCGAGCGTGACGTTCCACGACGACGTCCTCCGTCGTTTTTACAATGCCGGGCACCGAAACAAATCGCCCCGAGTCCGTCTTCGTCGGCGAACGATGAAAAACGGCATTCCTCGATCAGGCGCGCGCGAGACAGAACGAGCAGAGTGCCATTTTTCTCCGCGACGCGACCCGATGTGTCCCCGCTACTACCACTACCACCGACCACCGGCACTACTCTAGCGCCACCGTCTCTACCGTCTACCGTCACCATTCCCGTGCAAAAACCGAAATAATCACCTACGGCCTCGCGCGCAAGGACCTCGATGGACTCTCTTCATTTTTCGTGCGGTCGCCCGCCGAGGGTCCGATGGAAATAGCCACCCCCGTTGGCCGTCCGCCGCCCTCGTTTTTCCTCCTTCGCCCCCTCCCCCCTCCTCGCCCTTTTTTTTGCTACTTTCGTCGAGTCCCGCTGATTCATCGAATCTGCGGACGACTCTTCCTGTCCTTGATTACAGTTCCACGTGAGCTCTCCGGCTGCTTCTGTCGAGCGGTAATTGCCGCCGTGTTACGTCATTTTTATTTTTAAACTGATTTCTCGCAAGATAATCAGGAATGCTGAGAGAAAGTTTATTTGATTTGGAAATTGCGTTTCTTCGATACTCATGATCATTGGTAGGATTGGAGTGTTATTGTAGTATCGTTAGGTCGAGTCGTTAATAATTTCTCCATCAGAATTTGTATGTACCGGTTTGGTGTTAAGTGCATTACCAAAGATCCGGATATGTTACCCGCACTTCGTAAAGTATTGTACGCTCTATAATAATAATCGTGGAAGGGATCAGTTCAATTGTGAAATATTTTTTAAACGTAATATTGTTTTTAAGTTCGAAGTTACTTATCACTCGAGGTAATAATATACAACTTTCTTATGCGTTCAATCAATAGCGATAAATCAATTTGGTGCCATTCGGTGGAAATCATGCTTTTGGATTATTCTACGCTTTCTTCGAAAATTTAATATATACCTACCATTCAGAATCGCTTACTCATTCAATTTTTTAAATACGATCATGTTATTCCCAGTTCCTTTAAATGTTTACTCGAAAACAGTCTCCAATTTAATTGTCAAATATACGAACGGTAAATTCGTATTAAACGGCACACCTCTCTCCCCGGGAGCGCGTAATTACGACAAAGTAATCAGTCTTAATTAAACAATGTACGCGCGCATCACGAATCCATCCGTACGGGATTAACGCGGACGCTGTTAATCTTCCACGAATTCCTATTAATCTTGCCTCGGATGTATCCAACTCGAAGACGATCAAACGTCACGTCGGTAAATCCCGTCAATGGTAAAACAAGACGGTACAAATGGCCCCCGCGGCGAGAAGGAAGAAAAACAATTTCACCTTATCGAGTTCTCTCCCATCATTCGCGTTAATGACACGCAAATGAGCCACGCGCCCCGCTGGGGATCGACGTTAACTTCCGAAGGACGAGGACCCGTCGAGGACGACGATTCCGTCGACGTGGCGTATCTGCTTATTCATCGGGCGCGTAATGGGGCGAATCTCTCCCTTCGCGAGACGAACAAAGCGAGGAGCGAAGAAACGAATTGGCAAGCCGCTGACGGTCGCTCGCGAGGAGGGGTGGCTTTCTTCTGTGCTCCGGTAACCAAGAAGATGGGGAATTCCACGGTGTAAAGCGTCGATCACACGGGCCACTCTTGAATCGCAATCTGTCTTTCGCCATTTGAAAAAGATTGTTTTACATGGCCTCTGGCAAATCATTACGCCCTGGTAAGCGCTGCTTTAAATCATTTCCCAGTTTTATTTTTGTATTTGTCACGTAGGATAGGTATTTTTCTATTTGTTCGTCGTTTAGTTGGCGCGATAAAGGATTATTTCCAGTTATAGAATATTTTAATAAACGCCGTGTTAAATCGATCGTCAGTTTGACAATTGACGGAATTTATTAAATTTTCACGTATATTGTCGCGTAGCGATGGTGTGTTTTTTATTTATTCGTCATTTAGTTCGCATGAAAGGAGTTTTAGGATGCGCCGACATTTTTCAGTTATGAAATATTTTAATAAACGCCGGGTTACGTCAATCGTCAATTTGATGATTCATCGCTTTTCCTGAGTTTTCGTCTAAACAGTCGTAGAACAGGTGTTTCTTTATTTATTCGTCGTGTAGTTTACGCGGGAGAAGCTATAAAATGTGTCGAGTCTTTTCCAATTACGAAATATTTTCACGAAGGTCGTGTTAAATCAATCATCGGTTCTATAAACAACAGGATTTAAGAGAATTTCGTGTAAACTCTTCCGCTCCGAAGGCAGTTTTCGATTTACACCAAGTACCGTGTGAAGGAGGCTTTAGAATGTGTCGAAGGAGAACAGAAATGTGAAAGGCTAAGAAAGGGAGTGGCGGAGGATGGTCGAACTCGGTGGTTAGGATGATGGTACAGCGATCGTTGTACTATCTCCGGCGAACAAAGGGTGGGTTACCCCTACGCTCCGGAAGCACTGCTCTGGAGGGGGCGGGAAACACCCTGAGACTCCGACTTCCGGTTGTTCCCCCCTTGACGTTCGGTCGTTTCCATATTGTGCGGCGAGGTAGAACCAATTTTTAGGTAGTTAAAATTAGATTCTCGGCGCGATCTTTGAGATTAGTTTTTTTTATGAGTATACCTCGCGAAACGTTGAAATTCTGTTTCAAAAGATCTGATAACGGGAAGGTAACAAAGATTCACCCGATTGTCGGTATAAGAAAAAGGTAATAATGATTGTTATCGGATCATATTATCAGTATGATATTTGCCGATGGCTCGTCGTAAAGTATCGGCTAGTATCGGTGTTTCACGGAAGACATTACGCGGTATCGTTGTCGTAAAATTCGCATACCCATTCTCGCGTGTTTGTTAATAAAATAGCATTGAAAAATCGGTAGTTATTTACGATTCAATTTAATATATTGGACTCCTGGATTTAAGAATGCTCAATCGTTAGGTATCGCTACGTAAGTGTTTAAAAACTGATACGCGCGCTTCGTCGATTGCGCTGTCAATTTATTTTCGATGGAAAAAATGTAAAGTTACAGTCATTCGGCGAACTTTCGACATCCCGATAACTGATTCAACTCCGCCACACGTCGTACAGCGCAAAGGGTAATTCCACTTCCTTGCATATACCCGTATAAATAATTTCTGTACGCTCGTGAGTGTATATTCCCGGTGTATTCGTGCATCGCTGCGCTCGCACACGTTCGCCGCACGTTTCGAACTAATAACTCGAATGGAAATTGGCCCGGGGCACTCCGTTGCCGGAGATATGTCTGGATTTTACCATTCTGCCATGGTGTCCCTTCTCAATTATGCGTCTTCGGTATGTTGCCGTTCAAGGCCGAGAGCGGGAAACGCATCGTAAGAGATTCGGATTTGAAGGAGCATAAAGAGATATTGCGGCGCGAACTTTAGGAAACATTCCGTATTACTGGAATGCAAATAGCGATCTACATCAAGGCCCCGGATTGCTCCACAATATTTGGTTTATTGTAATATAAATTTTATATCGAGTCATAAAGCAAGCGCGGTGAAATAAACGAAGCGTACTTTATTTTAAGAAATACCACTGGTTTCTATACTAGCTTATCATAAGTTTCCGAGATTTAAGAGACGCAGCGTTCGTACAGATAGTGTTCTGTGGATATTATCTTGTTAACGGATAATATTTCATCCGTTAACGTGCGTTAATAAAAAATTATGCTCAAAGCGTATATTCCTCGAAGGACGAAAGTGGAAAAAAATGTTTTTCCATTTGAAACGTGCATACTGGGTGTTTATCAGAAAACTTTTTAAATCTAAATATCTGGAAAACCGTTGCGTACAAAAGTTTCACGGCTTCAGGGAGGAATACAACAATTCTATTTATTTTTTCATTTGTTCGGCGTTTTTAAAGTTATCTCTTTTGTCAGTAGAAATTAATCTTTTCAATGCAAGGTCCTGCAATAATAGTTCTTTATGTTTCACATAAAGTAAGAATCACATAGAGTAAAAAATATAGTTTTCTATTTTTAAAAATCAATATGTTCACCGCATAACCTTAAAAGCATCCGACGGATAAAATATAAATACTACAGTTTAATTTTTCCCTGAAACGCATTGTTTTCCATACATATAGAGTCGAAATTTCAAAATGGGCAATCCGATATACAAAAGCACCCGTATCTGGATCTGATAACGCTGACAGGAAGGTCACAAATTTCGTATTACGAGTAGAAATACAAATTACCAATCGATACGGGTAACCCGCGAAAAATTTGACGTACGATTCTCGCGATAGCGGTGATATCGAGAGCCGAGGAAGCGAACGAGGGGCGACCGGTTATGGAATTAAGAATGAAAATAAATTCACGAAGACGCAATCCTGCTTCCGGTATTTCTTAACACTAAACACCAACCCCCCCGAGCATGCGGCTAACGCGAGATTTAGTGCGACGGGAGTAAGCTGAGGCGGGCTAAATTCATTCGGCCTCGAAAATCCTCTTCACCGTCTAAGCCACTCACCTCGGGGTGCGTTATATCGGTACTTTGTCGCCGTTCTCGTAAAACTACCTAGACTCTCTCGGACTACGAGGTTAACTTATTTACAAGACAGCCGCTGTTATGGTCGTGTAAACACGTCGGACGTATTTACAGGTCCATAACCCGATACGAGACGCATGTCTCGACACGTCCACCCGTAGTACGTATCTTTCGGACGGCGCGTTCATACGTATGTGCATACGTGTACGCCGTAATGGCGACGCAATACGAGTAGACACTCGTAAAGTACAGTTTTCTGGTACACTAACCTCCCCCAGCCACGACGGCGAGCGCTGTCGTCAACTTCGCGAAGGTATTGGCAGCATCAAAGACTCGTTCGTCGGATTAGCACCGAGCGAAATCGCGCGATGAAATTTGATACGCGAAATCTAGTGATAACGGGGAGATAAAGGAAATCCCAGCTGTTTCGGGAATTTATCATCTGTACGATCGAATGGGAGCGTCGATTCGCGAAGCGTCGATAGTTTCTTTCCTCGTTTCTTTCTTTAATCGTTCGGCAATCGCGTCGTGTCGCTGGATTCTTTCTTTTCTCGAACGATATATATCGCGCTGCCGGATCTCGATGATCTTATCTATTCGTTCTTTATGGTTTCTACTTTCGGGAGTGCGCAGGGTCAAATATTTACGTTCGAGCCTTTCGCGTTTTCGATTAATATTTCAAGGCAATTTGAATTTTCCACTCTTGATAAAGCGTGTTAAATAAATATTAATATCTAGGTCTCGCGTTTTCGATATAAATATTTGAATGCGTTACGTTTGCCTTTCCTACCTTTGATAAAGTGCAGGTTTAAATATTAATATCTAGATTTCTCGTTTTCTATAATTAATATTCCAGCGCGCCATGTTTGCATTTTTCAGCTTTTGATACAATGCAGGTTAAAATATTAACATCTAGACCTCTCGTTTCGCGCGATCAATATTAAAACACATTACCTTTACATTTTTCACTTTCGGAAAAGCGCAACAACGGATACGAATGTCGTGGCATTCCATTTCGCGTAACGAACATCCGAATGCATAATTCCTGCATTCTCACTCAACTTCTGAATCAGCATCGTTGCTCCTTATTTCACGTCTTAAACTTATCAAAGAACCTCGAAGCGTAAAGGGGAGAATGGCTGGCGCGGCATACGACGCGCGACGGTGTACGTACGCGTTAAAATTTAGAAACGCGCCATGCCGTAAAGGTTCGCCGATAAACTTTCGGAATCCCGGTTATTATAATTCCCTAACGTTTATTTATCGCGAGGCGTTTACCACGAAAATCACTTCCAACGCGGCAATCTCGCCTGCTTTCTTTCATTTAAAGGCTAATAGAACTGATACTACTCGGAGATATATTTTCTTTACGACCCTCCTCGCTCTCGCAATATACCCGGGGAAAGTTCGTGTGTGTACCATAATGGCGACGCGCTGGAGATCCCGTAAAAGACACACGGAACGTTGGAGGGTACCCCATTAAGGGGTGGTCGTTTCTACCTCGAAGGACAGCGGTCGCAAAATCAATTACGTCGGAAGCTCCGTGGGCCCTTGAATGTAGCCAACGCGGTAACGCGGTGGAAAGATCACGAGTCGACGGCGACGGGGTCGAGAGTGCAAGCGGAGTCTCTCTCCCTCGCGCGGACGCGAGGGCAAAGTCCATAATTCTCGGGAACTTGGCGAGAAACAAAGCAAATCCGTACAAACTCGGCCTCTCGTGCATCCCCGAGACTAATACCCTCTCCCACCTTTAATCATTCGCATCTGCGAGTCCTTTTGCCTCTCGTCATTCGCGCGCGCTTTGACACGCCGCGGGAATAACGTTATCGTTAACGCGTTCGGGATGGAGTCGGTACCTAGGGACTACCGATAATGTACTTTTCGTTTATCCTAGAATTTAATCTGTACTACTGAGTGATAATAGTGAGGAATTCAGGCCGGATAGAGGCGCGTAACAAACATCGTCAGGCAACTCTGTCACAAATGTGCTAGTAACGAACGTGGGAAGACGCGATCTTAAGTAGTCTATTTGGTCATCGTGTTGCGTGATACGCGCGTATGATACACGTCTGTACCCGGCTTAAGAAGCACGGGTTGGGCTCGTTCGTGCGTGCAAAATAACGTCTACCGGAAAGTCCAGTTGATTTTTGAATTGAAAGAAAGTAATACGGTTTTGCTGCGTTTATTGATATTTATCGAACAGTATGAATTCCGTCGTTAGTAATACAATATGAAGGTGCAGAGTGGCAGTTATATGTATATATTTCAAAACCAGCACGTTAAATCATTCATAGGGCAGGTATTTTTTATTTATTCTTTGTTTGTTCGCATGAAAGAGGTTTCAGTTTTTTAATTAAAAGAAAGTAACACAGTTTCAATACGTTTGTTCAAATTTATCGAACAATATAATACCAATCGTTAATAATACAATAAAATGGTACAGAGTAGAGTGTCAGCCATGTACATTTCAAACCCGCACGTTGAATCATTCGCCAGTTTTATTGTTATATTGTCGTGTAGGACAGGTATTTTTTTATTTATTCGTCGTTTAGTTCGCACCAAAGGGAATACCCGTTTTTAATTAAAAGGAAGTGATGCGGTTTCGATATGTTTATTAATATTCACCGAAGAATATAATTTCTTTCCTTACTAATACAATACAAAAATGAAAAATAAGTATGTTTCAAACAAACAGACGTATTGCAACTTGAGATGACGTTGTCGGGCAAAACTTTCCGGTAGACCAATATATTCTCTTAGAAGTTTAAAAAAAAAAGAAACCTTGTATAATGTCTCGAGCGCTCTGCGTCGCACCGAACGTGTTAACCGGATACCGCGAGTAAAGGAAACTCGGTTACGCTCGCGATACCGAGGGTTTCGAAGTAGTAGCTCGACGTTAAGAATATTTCGTGAGGTTGTTGGAGCGAAAATAAATGCTGCCGAGAATCGTGAGAGGAGAAAGAAGAATTTTGTCTCTCGATAGGAAGCTCGCCGACTTAAGTTTGTTTTCTAACCCCGGTATATTCCCCGAAGAGGTACTCTGCGTATCGTGGAATATTTTATAGCATTATGGTTCGAAGATACGTTTGAGTCGTGATTATCCGTACGCAAATTTCCCGGGTTAAGGATCATCCGAGTATGAGAGAAAAATTTCTGTTCCGGCATTTCTCTGATTTCGAGATTCGGTAGATTCCAGCCGAGCATCGGAATTTTGATCCTTCCACTTGGAAAAGAAATTCTTCCTCGCGAGACGGAGGAATAATCCGCGGATCAGAGAAATTGCGGACCGATGATCTAGGATTACAGTTGGATTAAGCGTTGTTATAATACAACCCACGGTACGACGATTTTATAAAGAATTGAAAACTCAGTATATCGGAACGTGGCGCAGGATTAAGCGTTACAAGATTATTATGACGTTTTCGATTATATTATATCATTTCTGTATCTCACCACATTCGTAAATCCACGCTAATGCGATAAACTTGAACACCCGCTGTTTTCATCGCTTGGCGGCCATCGTTATGATTATTAAGGTCCGCATTGTCACGAGTAACTGAAGTGTATGACTTTGAAAACGAATATACTCAACAGCACAAATTCGTGTGCGGATAATAAAATATTTCGCGGTACGAAGAATCGACACCTAATCAAAACTTAATATAAAATTGGCTGGGACACGTTTTTTCAATGCTCTTAACATTTCAATGCTCATCTCCAAAGGGTAGACTGGAAATCAAAAATTTACGTAAGCAGACACGGTTCGATCAAAATTGTTCCAGCCAATCACGAGTTATTAATTTACGGGAGAAATCGGTTAGAATCAATGCTACGGGTTTTTCTCGGGACTTCTTTTCCCGTAAACCTAGCGTCAAATCTCGGTTGCCAGAGGTAATCGAGAGGCGTTTTAGGATCTAAACGCGGTACCGCTACATAACCATTTCGTGCTCGTTGAAAAGCGACGTTTATTAGGTAAGTTACATCGTGTCAGCATGGTATTTCACGGAAGGAACTCATGATTATCCCTAAGAAAGAGAACGAAGATTGACGGGATATCGATTTCCGACTCATTTTGGCGTACCTCGTCTACGTTGCAATCCGGAAAGTTAACGGAGCACGAACCCAAAGGTCTGAGGGAAAGGAATAGAATGCCGAACTATGCAACGGGTAGCTGCTCGGCGACGCGTGATTCGAAGTTCGACCAGAATGGTCGAGCTATCGGAACTACCGTGTACAACTATCAAAGAATAGCGAGATGAACGAGAGAATCCTCGCGTAGAAAGATGCCCCGTGTTCCAGAAAAATAATCTTCTATGAGCTTCTAACGACGAAAGAAGTCGCATCCGTGACTGTTATAGGAATATCGAAAGATTGATAAAGAATCGACGATCGATGATGTCGGAGACATTTGAAATGTTTTCTTAGATACAATATATTTCTCTCGTCTTGGTATATCTTGAGAGGAGACTCAAAGTAATTTAGAAATTCTATTTTCTACGAGAGGAAGATTGACAATGCGATGGAGAGCTTTTCCTTCGTCCTCTTTACTTGGGGTAATATTACAGTTGAAGAAAAGTAACGTTAGCGTTGCGACGTCGAAACGTATCGCGGAATTTTTTCACCGCAAAGCAAACGCCTTTCCGCTCGTAAATTCCGCGTTAACCGGAAAACGAGGGTTTCTCTCTGACGTTGGTTTTCGCGCGAGGGTGCGCTATTAGTATCGAGATCTTCGTTAAAATAAAAACCCCAGGTAAATCAAAGCGGGAGTCTCTTTTTGAAATTTCCACCGGTGTCAAATGTTCGTCGATCCGTCTGTCGCGATCTGCACTCTTTGATCTGCGTCGTGGGCGGACGTCGGTACAGTGAGCGTAGAAAATATTCGCGCGTACGAAAGATGGATCGAACTTTAACAATAATAATCTGTTTTCTGAGATAGAAGGAGATTTGCGTCTCGATTTATGGTAAAAAATTTAATTGGCGTTATTACCGGAAAATAACGTAGTAAAAATCATATATTTAAGATCTAACGGTCGATTGCTAAATTCGAAATCTTGGTTTATGAATAAAGTATAATTATGAAAAATGAAAACTCTTTTTAGTCTCATTTCTGAAGATCTAATATTTTTGCATTGAATTTTCTGGATTATACTACTTCCTAAGTATATGATATACGACAGGAAAATTTGTTTTATAATTCAACAGACCTACAAATTCCCAGAGCTATAAACTCATCGATCATTAACGAAAAATCAATAACCAATTCGCGCCGTCGGAAGAAGACCATCGATCTCGTTTACGTTTGAAATATAACCATATTGCGCGTAATAAAAACAAAAGTTCGAACGTAAAAATATCGTACATTCCCATTTCCGATTCTATATGAACATCTTCATTAAAATTTCAGGATTTCGCTAATTTCCTTTCGCTACAATCCTATCGCACGCGATTAATAATTATTTCTTCACTATTCCGTTACGAATGCGAGCACGTATAATACGTATGCAAAATTATATTTGTCACACAATCGAGTTAACGCATAGATACTTTCCACGCGCGCTATAACAAACATTCGTGTCGAACACGGTTTTCCCTGGAAATCATTCACGTTTTTGACTCGCTCTCCGAAACGCTTTCGAGATACCGCAACTTTGATGAGCCGCCATCGCCTCCGCAATTGTAAAGCCAGTCTGCTGGCCTTAATAAGAGTCGGAGACGTGCTCCGCCACAAAGGGATGCCACGGGAAATATCTGTGTCTCGAAGATAGAACGGTCAGGGGTTCGGAGTGGGGGGGGGGGGGGGGGGGGGGGGGGTGGTCGAAGCGTGTTTCCTCTACATTCCTCTCCCTCTCTCTCTCTCTCTCTCCGTCTTTTTCCGTCTGCTTTAAATGCAAATAATACAATTACTCCTGGGCACGGGCGACAGGTGCGTTCCTTCGACAGGGCGCATAATTCATGCCCGACCATAGAGGGGGATATACTAGCACCGCGGAATTAATTTCGGATTCGCCTGATACGCCGTTGGACTCGCGCTATTAATCGAAAGGATTTCCGTATTCGCATTGTCATGCCACGTGGGAAGGGTGGGAGAGATGGGATTCATCGGAGATCGTTAATTACGTGATTCGCGGAAACGTACGATATCGATCGGAGGGCTTTGAAATAGTTAGTGGTTTATTCCTCAGCGATCGACGCTTAACAGTTGTATTGATTCGTTTATCGTATTTGTCGAGTGTGCCATTGAGAGTGGAATCTGCTTTGATGTTTTTACAAATCACCGTAAATACATATAGATAAGTTTAATGTCAGAAGATGAAAAATCTCATAAATTTGACAAATTCACGGGTCAATCGTAGGAAATGCTATCGGTGTTAAAGAAATTATCAAGTTTCTCTAAAATGAAGGAATTCATTTAAACACGGATTGTTTATTCAACGCCAACCCATACCCGTAGAATTCAAAGAACGAACCGCTTTAATAATACTCCAGTTCTTTAGTGAAATTCCATAACCAAAAGCGAGCCACAGGAACGTTGATTCGCCAAATTTTCCAAAGTGGAAAAACAAGGCGCGTACACAGTTGACTCACAGCGTAAAATTCTTACGAGATGTACTTACCGGGGTGAAGAAAAAAAAAAGTAATCAGCAACTCCCACATTGGAGAACGCGTTTTAACAATTACTTCGTTCCAGCGAAGAAGCTCGGTAGCGCATTCCACCCTGACTCTCTTTTCATCCCTTTGCGCAGGATTCTGCCACGAAATTCCTCGCGGGCGTCCGTTTCACCACCTCTTTTCGTTACGATACCCCCGCCCCCCACCCCTCTACCACCCTCTCCCGAAGCATCCCTCTGTGTCTTCGCTCCCCCCCTTACTTTCTTAACGTCTCTCGTCCTTGGTATCCCCTCCTCGTCAACCGGCAACGGTCGTTTCCTACCGATCCTCTTTCTCGCACCCTCCATGTGCGACTCTCCCCTCGCGAAGGGACGAGGGAGAAGAAAGTAGCGGTGCCGTGCGGCAAATTGATATTAAATGCCGAGGTTGGTCACCTTGTATATTTCTTTATTAACCCCCGGCGCAATGGACTACTTCGTGCCCCCCCCCCCTCCCCCCTCCCTCCCCAAACCTCCCGCGGTCCGTTACTTACGAAACCCCAACGAATAGCTCGACCAATCCTCCTTTATTCACGATCACCTTCATTTTGCGTTCATTCGTGGCACGAGGTATCCGTACACCTTGGAAGAGCGCTGATTACGAAGGAATCATTTTTTCTTCTTCAGAACGGAAGGGAAGAGGTTGCCCCCTGTCGGTCGGTTAGATTGCAGAGGGTGCGCTCTTACGGGGCTGGGGGAGGGAGAGGGAGATATGGACACGAGAAGCAGAAGAGCACCGTTAACGCGGAAGATTAATGAACCGAGTGCGCGACCCAAAGTGGGCCCTGATTGAAAAAAATTGCCCGTAAAGATTTGTCGTGTTATCGAGGGTGTCGCCAGGAGCGGCGAACGAGGAGGGAGGGGTTTCTCGGTTTTTGAGCGACGTTTCCCAGGCATTAAGGACGACGTACAAAAGCAAAAAAATATGCCCGATCCGAGCGGATCGGAGGTGGGGAGGGGGGGACCGTGACCCGGCAACAGCCGTTCGAACTCATAAGGCGCGGGAGGTTCTTGGTTAATTAACGGACACGTGCGTCTCATTAACGGAGTTTAAGCCACAAATCACGGCACGGCAAACGCGGTCGCGAGCATAAATACCAATTATGCGTAACTGGTGCCGCCTCCAGCTACGAGGGGGTATGCGAGAAGCGTTCCCCAAAACGAAGCAACTCGGGCATAATTATAATGCGCATAGAGTACGGGCGCGGGATTCGGCGAGATTAAAACTCCTTTCGCGAAATTAGTCTTCGGTGCGGAATTCGCGCTAGCGCGCGCGCCTCCCCCGTTCGCAGTCGTCGACGACGATTCACCGGAGGCGCGGTAAATCACGGTGTTTCCTTTTATTTCATTCCCCGGATTCGCCGTCTTGCCGCGCGGGTTTGTGGGGGAGGGGGGGCTTTTTTGAGAGACACGCCTGTCATAATTCACTTGGTAAAATCGTTCGGTTGCATTGTAAATCATGCTACCCGTTCTACGCGGATCTTCACTTTTCTCCTGTCCTCTTCGTCTCTTTTCCCTTTATTATGAAATATACGTAAGTACGTACGCTGGTATATCGATGGAAAGCGAAGGATCCCCGGGGTCGGGTACCGCTTCGGGTTTGCGTTCCTCCAGGGGCGGTCGTTCAAAGGGCTTTAAACTCGTCGTTCGGCGTGCAAGCACGACGTAAAAGTGGCCGTACTTAGGTGGGATCGATTTCTCAGCCGGTCCGACGATAATTTCCGGGCTGTATAAATTAATTACCCGCGCCTCCTCCGGCCTTCCCTCTCTTCGCCGCGAGCCGCCCCGTAAATTACCTGGTGCATTATGGAGCACGATTTATTAATACAATTTGCCTCTACGTAAAAGGTGCCGAGCACCAATTATCCTGGCGAGTCCTTGACGGCGGGGGCTACTGCGAGGTTGTTGCCAACACGTTACGTCGTAAAGTCGCGAGCTCGCCGCGCTCTCGTCGTGCACGGAAGAACGAGCGCGACGTTGGTACGCATACGTGTACTGCGGGATCGCTCGAGACGCGACGGACGTCGCGCCGCGCCGGGGTAAAAGAGAAAAAAACCTCCGACGGCACCGTCATTAAGTATCGTAAAAACGAGAGCTATATTTTTGCCCTTTGATTTTTACTGGTTTAAAGCATGAAATTATACCGGATGGCGTTAATTAATTTCACGTTTCGCACTCCTTCATGCTCGACGCCTCGGCTAGCGTGTCTTGATTTGATACACCGAAACACCGAGCGCTTTGTCGTTGAACATTTTTCGGAACGTTCTAATTAACGGAATGTTTGTAAAATACGTCTACGAGATCGAGATTCGTAGTCGAATTATAATCGACACTGTACATCGGCATCGAGACGCTGTGAAACCCGCTTCGTCCTCTCGAGGAACTACAGAAATTCGAAATTCTCCGGAACTTTGGAATTCCCGCGATCCTTCCTTATCTTTTCACGACACGCAGCTCCTCCAACGCACCGAGCGACACCGCGTAACTCCGTTCATCTACGCGGGGCAAAGATCGTCCCGCGCCGGTGTCCGGCCGGCTGATCCCTCCACGAACACGTACACGCGCGCATTCGTCCAAGTTTTAATGTACAGAGGCAATAGACTTGAAACGCAAGAGAAGCATTAGCCTCCTTTGCGAGCACTTTGCAGCTCCCATTACCAAAGTTTCTGCTAGTGATTAAACCTCAAGCAAGTCACTCAGAAGCTTTTCGACGTTAACTCGGCTTGCCGTTGGTATTCGAGATTTCAAGCAATTTCGCTCGGCTGCATTGTCGCTCGGCGTCTCCCGTCCCCATCCCTCCTTCCTCTCGGCATCTCTTCCTCTCTCGTCTCACCTTTTACGCTTCCACGCCGCGCGCCGCCACGAATCGTTTCCGTTCCGTTCCGTTCCGCTTAAGAAAGAGTATCGCGGCGCGCGCGCGCGCGCGCTTCGGCGTCGGCGATAAAGACGACGATGGTTACTCCCACCACGGAATCCGGCGGCCCCCGTTGTTTAGTCAGAAAATAACTTCGCCTCCAGCCTCTAGATTTTCCATCGGCTTCTATTAGCCGGGTTGCGTTAATTTAAAAAAAACACCCGCGGTACTTCTTAATAGGGACGATTTATGCCCGGGCCCCAGGGCCGTGCGTAGTTACTCAGCCCTCGCGCACGCGATACGACTCTCTCCTCGTCTCTTTGTGCGAACGGTATTGTGCCCGTGCGCACGATCTTCGCTAGCAGGTAATAATTCTTTTTAACGTTATCCCACGCCGAGTCGGAGCCGGTTTAAATTTTTTAAGCGGCCCGGCCGGCTCGCGCGAACGAAGGGTCTTTACCGAACTCAAACATAATTAAAATCGCAATACCTCGGAACCCCTCGTGGATACTTCCTTTTAGACGGGGCAGCGGAGGGAGTCTGCGCGCGGCTTGGAAGTCACTGATTAAAACGTAGGAAGAATGATGTCGCGAGGAACGCTATCGACTGGCGTAATACGGTGTCGGGTATTCGGCGAGTTGGCATGAATAGAGCCATAATGCCGGTGGATGCCGCGTCGTCTTGGAAAGAATACTTGGAGGGATGATCGGTAATGGGCGAAACGTTGCCCCGGGGCCTCCCACGAGACCGTGGGGGGATTCTTTATTTAATATCCCCGGGGCTTGCGGCAAGGAATATTGTATATTACCCGAGTTGCTCGCGCTTTAACAGTTATTCGGATCCTTGGAATCGTTGCATTGCCCGAGTGAATTTGTATCCCGAATTGCGGATCATCGTCTATGAATTATTCATGGGACAGTAATGGCGAGGAAAATATTGCCGGATCGATATTAAGTGATTGGTAGTTAGTTTTCGGAATATCGTGGGATAACGCGATATTCTTTTAATGCTTAAGATTGCCGAAAGTTTTATCGGTAGTGGGCGATAGATCGCGATAATAAGTTTTTTCAACGTGTTCAAGATTATAAACAATTATTTAACAATTGCTCTATGGTAGAATCCCTCAAATATGACTGCAAATAAATTACGTATTACGTTTATTTGTCATTAATATTTATTTGTACGCTAATATCTAAATTAAATTCAAATCTAATAAGTATTAATATTTATATTTATTTTAAAAGCAATTATTAGATCAGTAATAATTTCATTTAAATATTAGGTAAACGATTGAATAAATTTCGATTTCTATCTCGGTTCTTTGCACGCTTTGGCTGGAATTAAAAATTAAGGGTTGCATATTTTTAGTTTGAGGGTTTAAAAGTTTAAACATGATTTTTCCGGTTAGGCATTTTTAATTGAACGCGCGGTGAGCGGCAAAAATAGTCTCGATCTGAGTCTGTATTTTCGTCCAGTCTATTTTTTTCCAAATCTATTGTTCTTTAGATCCCAGTTTAACGGTTCGATCAACAATCCTAAATAGAACGTTATTTAATAAAAATCTCAATGCATGACGTTCTAATCGTAAAGTTATATGGAATGCTCTGAGAACGCTGTACGAATTCCCCGCACGTTCCTCGAAACTCCAATATGATGAACTCCGGCTTCCGAATTTTCCCGGAAAAACTGTTACGCGTGGTCGCACTTTTTCTTTACTTTAGCACTCGATACGTTCGCAAACTCTTGATCCGCGAAAGTTGTGGAAAAGGTGTCGTCTACGAGCCCCGAATATACCTTCGCTTCAGAACGGGAGACGTGTTTTGCTTAAAAATAAGTATACCTTCGGAAAAGTAGAAATTGTGACGTTAGAAACTAGGTTCTTGGACAATTCCCTGTAATGTAAAGTCAACTTTACGATGAAATTGTAAGAAAGTGCTCTCAACCTTTTGACAACCAATCGCGTACTCTTTTCCGCCCTAAGTTCCTTTTCTTGTTTGAAATCATCTTTAACGGAGTATCATTAAAATTCAATAAAAACAATCCCGATCTGGCCCGAACAAATCAAAAGTTAAATATGAAACGTACTCAATTTATTCCTCGATGTTTTAAAGCGCATGTGTGTTTAAAGGTGCATGTGCGTAACATACGCGCGTATCGCGCAACAGGCAAACACGATGCACCAATAGACTAGTCAAGATTGTGTCTCCCCACATACGTTGTTAATAGTGTTAATACATTAGCGACGGAATTGCAACGCGGTGTTCCTTACGCGCGTATGTCACACGTCTGTACCCGGCTTGACGTTCGTTACGTTCCTCGGTGGTTCGAAGTTTCAATTCATTTCAGTTTCTACTAGGGCCGAACAAAATTCTTACAACGGTACACGTTTCCGTATACGCGTAAAGACGGCGACTTCGCCTACGCGATCTTCCAAGTAAATATCCCCCTCCGTAATAACATTCTCTATTTACCAGGCGTTGAGGATATCTGTTAGTCCCGGAGACACACGAAATTGAAGGGGACACCCTCTATGTATCGCGGGATTGCAATATCCACTGTCAGTTTCCCTCACATACTTACGCACGCTTACGTGCCTGGTGGCTTACATACATTGAAGGCTAAACGAAACTCGGGTAAAATCACCTGACGCGTGTAATGCGTTTTTTATTAAAGTCTCTAGTCACGGCGGAGACGCGCTTCCGCGCGTACGACGGTACGGAACATTTACGATATAACGTGTACGTAAAATGACGTGTCCCCCTGACGAATATATTCGCGCGTGACTGTAATTTCGCGTCGCCCTCGCGTTTCATGAATTTTCATGAGCGTAATAACCTGTACTTTTTGTCTGTTTCAGGTAAGTCCCAATGTTCTTTTCTACCGCTTGGCTACTTTGTCGGTGTCGTAAAGGTGAGTTTATTTATTTCCTTAATAAGGAAACGAGTAGAAGGTACTTTTGTACTTGTCGCGGGAGGTCTTTGTAGTAATTACTGTTTAAAAACTAACGCGGTTTACTATTCGGTCCACGCGAAACGCGATGAAAATATTACTATCAGCCACGCGCTAAACGAAAAGCCGATAATTTTGTTAAATATTTCGTAAGGCCTTTCAAATAATTATTGCTCAAAATGTAACACGATTTCTCATTCGATCGACGAGGAACGCGATGTAACACGTTGCCGTTTACCACAACTACGAGGAGTAATTAAATTGCAATTACTGTGATACGAGGTTCCGCGCAGTTGCTCCAAATTCGACGCAAACGAATTTAATCGCATCGGTCACGGATTACATCTTCCCTCAATTTAGCGGAAAAATATATTTAATTTGTCCCGTAAAAAGCTGTACGCGTAACCAACACCATCGACAGTTTTTCGATATCCCTTCGTCGTGCCCCGCGTAAAAAAAAATATGTCCACGCTTTATCGAGTGCGACGATCCAATAGCAACGATAATTTTTACACGAGCGCAACGGACACGATCCGAAAGAAAAAGCGGTTAACGCGTTTAAAGGGATTGTTTTTTTTTTCGCTTTTAAGTTCACCGCGCCGTGTATAATTCAACGCCCACCCCCCCGTCGGAGTATAATCGGCGAACGTAAAATTTCGCGTTTATCGCGCTCGGCGTAAGTCCCACCCTTGAAAATTCCAACTGCGCGAATTACGAGGGTTACGTCTACACACGTGTATTTTTGTAAACCCTCCCCTGCCACCCCTCGCGCGACTCACGACTTCGGTGCTCGTACGGTAAAAGGATTCACCTCGTGACGAATGCAGCTCGCGGTGCAACTGCGAAGTGCACGACGAAGTTTGCGAAGGTAAGAGCGAGCGAGTATAGGAAGCGAGGAAAGAGGGAGAGAGATAGAGAGAGAGAGTGAGATGGCAAAGGGATGAGAGGGAGAGGTAGGAGAGGGGTGGGTTGCACTTGTGCACTTGGTCGTACGCGAAGGTACACTTCGGGGTGTCAGGCGGGTCGTGTCGCCCGGAGAAAACGAGACGCGGCTTTGCCATTAGCCGACACCCGTCGTGCAACGCGAAAGGCCCCGGACTCTCTCCTTTTCTACCTCTCTCTCTCGCTCTCTCGCTCCACCTCGCTGTTCCACGCTAATTGGCAAACATCGAGCTGGCTGGCTTATCGCGATCAACCGGCGATTTTTGCAAATTACGACGCTCGTCCGACGGCGCAAACGCGAGCTCGCCGGGTCTGCCAGTTCAGAGATCCCCGATAGCGCGTTCGTCGTCGTTGATATCGGAACGCTCGGGTATGTGTTCTTTCGAATACACGCGACGATGCCTCTCTTCCTCCCTCTCTCTATCCCACTCTTTTTTTGTCCACCGTTCTTTGTTTCTCCTTTATTAGCGTTCGTACGGGCCGCGAACGGTGTCTCTTGAAATTATTAGCCCGAACGGCACGTAAGTCCGACGGGATTGCGCGTCACGCACCGACGCCCGTCAATGGGAAGTAATATAATTTGCGAACGAGTGTGCTCGTACGTGTGGCGAGGGCAAAAGAATCGTGCGTATTCGCGTCGAGGAGAATCGAGATAGGAGGTTGGACTGGGTTGATTCGGTGGGGTATCGTTTTTCGACTGCGAAGCGTTTATGTGTACGCGGTAGGATCAAAAACTTCGCGGAATTTAATTATCAGAAACGAAGCCGTCGGATTTATTTTTCTTTCGGGAATTGGATACCACGGGGTAGATGATTTGTTAATTTATAGAGACAGTTTAATCTCGCGTTGGTCTCGCGGTTTGTTTTGAAGTTGTTTATTTTTCAGCGATAAAAAATCCCGGTCATCGATCATCCCCGTTGTTCCTGGAATCCCGCACCCTGTTACTTCCGGTGATCTCCAACCCTGAAAGTAAAGCTCAGGGATTTTACGACAGTTGAAGGGGGTCAAAGCACGACATCGGATCTTGCGATCAGATTTATCTTAAAAATAAACAAAAAACAACTGTGAGCAGTGTTTTCGTTAATGACAGGTTTGTCGAAGTAACTGTGTACGTGAGGGGATGGTGTTTTAAGGACGATGAGGATAGTAAGCGTTAAAATTTCTTACGTTTATATTGTGGTGGAACCTCCTTCATCCGAACATCCATTATCCAAACGCTTACTATTAGAACGTTCCGTTATCCCAACAGTTTCTCTTCCAGTGTGTGTCTTGCCACGTTTCAATATACCTACCTATATTCCTTCTGTACCGATCTAACTACTTTGATGACTAAACTAATTATATTAATTTGAATTTAGTAATCTTCCGTCATGTATCAAACAGATAATACAAACAGTTAATTGATATTACTACCAGAAAATAATGCCAATCAACTTTGTGTACTAAACTAATTGTAATAAATTCAACGTGAAACTGAGAAGTTTATGTGATTTAGCAGAAAAAGGATGTGGTATAGACTTTCAATTTTCTCGATACTTATTTAAATAAACGTAGTTTTAGTATCACTGAAGTCAGAAAGTTATACGAAAATTCTATTATCCGAACATCCGTGTCTCACCATTAGTTCGAATAACGGAGGTTCTGCTGTAATACAGAATCTCGGAAATTTTCAACTATTTACTTATGTCCCTATCGCGTTAAAGTACAATTTCCCCATTGTAGCATCGGCGCGTTATGAAGCCCGAAACGCGAAGTCGAAAACTCGATTTAAACGATGTAAAATATAATTGAGTCTCTAAACATGACGAAACTGTCTGGAGCTTTTAGAATCGTACGGTTATCAGATATTCCAAGTGAGGCGGAACGTGGATTAACGCAATCCCTCGAAATAATTAAGCTTCGGATAATCCGATGCTGCACTTAAGATTTCATTCGTCTCTCGTAACTGAAGCTCCAATCTGAAACTAAATCACCGACATCTTCCGAGCTGAACGCAAAATTGGATGGGACTCGGAAAACGGTAGCTACAGCATCCACCGTGAAAAGTACGGAGGACGGTGATCAGCAGTACGGTTTTAAAAAGCTTAATTACAACGATCCCATCTATCGCTTTACTCCGGAGATGCGGTGTCTAATTCCGGATGCAGATGAAAATTTCTGGGATGATACGAACAATTCCCAAAAATTTGCCAGAATTAAATGGTGATGTTTTATGAAAATTCATTGTTTCGTCAAAGATATCGGCAAAGAAATGGGCACAACAGAAAATTGTTTGATTATTAAACAATTCTAAAAAGGTATCTTTTTATACAGAGCGCTCGATTGAAAACTTCAGATTTAAATATCTCGAAAATCACGCATTTTTGAGAAGACGTTGAGTAATAAAGTTTCACGATTTCAAGAAAGAATTAAAACTTGAATTTATTGTTTATTTTATCGAAGTCCAATTTCCTTTTTTCAAATACAAATATGTGTGTATATCCAATGTTTTCTTAAAACAAAATTCGATAAACACCTAACCCGTACAAAGGATTCTCCTTTTGGTCGTAGGATCGGCACAAGATCAGTGTAGGATCTATGCATCTAGAATAAATATACGCGATCTAATTACAATAATTAAACAGAAAACTAACGAAAACATTGATCCCAGATCCGCCCCCAGATTTTGCCCAAATATCCTTACAACCACCGCACGATTAACCAGATCCTAATCGACTTTCTCCGATATTCGCGAAACTCGATACACTTAACAAAACAACGTTACCCAACAAAGGGCGATCGAATTACTTTGAGCGCGACGTGAAAAAAAAAGAAGAAATGGTCGAACCCTCCACGTCAACCGTGTACGCGCTTTTGCTGTCCCCCGTGAACGCACGAGCGAGCGCGATCGCACGCGTTCTCGCGACGCGAGCCGCAAAGGGAAGAATAAAAAAGAGCAATTCGGCGGCAGGTGGCAGGAAAAAAAATAGGGGGGGCCGAGGAGAGTTTGGATCGCAACGGATGCGGATGCCTCGGTGCACCGGCAAGCCGACCGGAAGCGTGGCCCTCCGGCCCCTCTCCCCGCCGCCCTCGCCGCTCGGCGACCGTCCCCTTCCCATCCCTTTTCGCATACTCTTGCTTCTCTCGTCGACGAAATTAATTTCAACGGTGCCGCCGCGATAACTCACGGCCGCGCGTCAACGCTTTGACGCGCATAAAAATCTCGCCGCGGTCAAACCTTGGCGGGACTCCATGCGACTAGAGCCGCGATTCGCGTGCAGTTTGGCCGTGCCACGACGCCGGCCGACGGGACGCGACGTCCCATTCGTCGTCGACGCAAATGAAAAAGGACCGCGCGCGCGCGGAGGTGTGCTTGACAATGCGCGAGGAGAAATGTCGCGAGATGCCGCAATTATCCTTGCCGAGTGTTGATATCTCGCGATCGAGTCAATTTATGGGACGCCGTAACGTAACGTTGGGTTAGCTCCTTTTTTTTCGATTTTTTTTTGTTGCGGTACACTCTCGGACGAAAGTTTGAGCTCTTGGATCCGTTCGGTGGTTATTGCTACTTGAATTTTGTTTCGAGTTTCATCTTTGATAATAACGTAGTATGCCTCTTTGAATCGGTGCGTTAGGACGTATCCGTGGATCGAGATGGAATATAAATTTTTGCAGAAGCCAGGCCGAGATGCGAGATTGGGATACAAACATTTGTTTAGTCGCTTGATGGTTCTGGAAATGTATTTTGAACAGGTTTAGCAAATGTTCTTTGTTTCAGGTATTTTTCGTCTCGTACAGCGAAATAACTATTTGCATAAAATCCGCGGTCTGGTCGTAATAGTTGTAAACGTAGTTTTAAGTCTGTACGTGAATTAGCTTTTCAAGAAGATAGGGGAAAAGAATTTATCTGATTCTCCACGATTCCTCTGGAAGGGATTAAAATGATCTTTAAATTACTTTCTAAGTAGTTTCTAATCGGTCCACAGTTAACGCACAACCGTCGTGTCACGTCATTAAAGTGGTACGCTAATTACGCTAAAACGTATTCAAATGTCGAGGTTTTAACCTATAATTATGAGAATTCTACGGCACAGTTTTGCGTTTGATTGCCTCGTCGTTTGTTCCGTGGTTCAAACAAACTGTTCTCCCTGGTGATGATGTTTTTGCGCGACTGTTATTTTACGTTCGATCGTTACGTGTTTTACGTTAATAACAACAACCGTTTTCAGGCGCCACGGTTGATTACAAGTACAGCGGGCCGCAAAATACTTCCAATCGAGCCCCGCGATATACGTTCCCACGTCAAATTGTGCGAAATAAATAGACGCGCGTTGAGAAATCCACGATCGTTGCACGCTCACGCGGAAGAGAGCGGTAAATGTTTCGTCACGTATTTCCACCCGACGATGTTTCGTCATTTTTCATTTTTATTTCGTAGAGCGCGGTTTTACTTACCAAAAGGTAAATATGATTTTCCGCTGAACTTACGTTTCTTTCCAATACGCGAAAGAGACTACACTATCAAATTCATTTTACTCCGAAATACAATCTACTTCTGCCAGAATTTTTTCTAAATAATCTCGTATGGATTAAAATAAATTTAACTAAGGCCTACGTGCCAAAATGTCTACTACAACAAAAACCACAATCGGAAGATAAAACTTATATACGCGTAGCCCGCTTAACAATTGAATCAGTGGGAAGAAGAACAGTACCAGTCTGAAAATCTGACTTAGACATAATCATGTTCAAAGTTTCATAAATTTGTAGGCTACATCATTTTGAAAAAAGGTGCAATTTGTACTACAATAGTACCGCTCTTCTCGTCGACTCAATTAAATTAACGTAATGGTTCAATAAACTTCCATTTTCCATAAAAGCCACACAATTTCTAGGTTCCACCGTTACAACGAACTGTTCGGCCCTCTCGCGACTCGTCCTCCCGTTTAAACAAAAGGAACGAAAAAATAAAACGTATCAGCGTCGAGGCCGCGACGCACGACAGAGCGAAAACGCGCGAGTGTGCGCACCAGATCTTACGTCCGTCGGTACGTCGATGCACGCGCACAACGCAGCTCGAAACGAAGGTTTCGACGACACTTTAAAGAAAGCTTAACGAAGGTACGATGTAAATAGGGTCTGATATAATAGTAAATTGATTCTCAAGCGGGTTAGCATGCGGTCGCACCACGCTGAGGTCAAAAGCCGTTTGTGACTCGTATCAACGATGTCTACGAGCCGCCCGTAGTAGCGACGAATCGTGCAATTAGTTCATTACCTCAATTACGTTCCTTATTATATGTCGTACCTACCATGGCAAGCTTCTCTTCGACATGCATCTCTTCGTCGCTACGTGCACCGGTCACTCGGCTAGAGTCTCAAAGGCTAATTGTGCCATTAACGCTTAACGATACAGGACACTGGGAAATATTACGTGGCGCGGTGTAACGGCGTTCAGCTTTCGAGGGAAATTTTCAGAAATACGATAGGCGCGTCGACGCGCAACACTCAAACGCGACGGGACACCAACTTTCCTTCGTATAATTTGCAAATATATCTATATAAATAAACCTATGTAAAAGTATACGAATGTGACTTTAAAACTGGATATCCCGAAAAAAAGCGTATGGGAAAAATGTTTAGGGCAAAAGTTTCACGGTTTCGATTCAAGAGGGAAACACGAATTCCCGGCGAACTTATTCTTCCATTTTTTGTTTTATCAAATACCCGTTGTATTTGCGTATGTATACGATACTGTATCAGTTTTGAGTAACCGGGCTTAAAAAGGGAGGCGCGAAGGATTTATTCGAATCACAGTTGGAACCAGATATTAACTATTGACGGTACGCGTCGGTGTAATTTATCAACGTTGCGTTAGCGGTGGATTCGTTTAAATGCGCGCGAGTAATACAATTTTATCGGCAATATATTTGCACGATCTTTCCATTTATTATTTGATTAGTAACAGGCGATTCGTATTTTGGCGGACGTTTAATCTCTTTGCGCGATCCGTTGATCGTTTAATTATTTAATACTGGGAAATGACGGCACGTTGCTATTACGCGGCGTTAAAAACAATTCTGACCGTGTCATGCGATATTTTTTTTTTCTCCGTTTCCTCCCCCTTTTTCAAATTCAAAATCCATGTTCGCGGCAATAAATTCTGTCGGCCGGGAATTCGTGTTTCCCTCTGGCTCGTTCCAGCCCGTTCATCCGGTACAGTACCTTTTTTTCACTGGCGCGTAAAGGGGAGACAGACAAAGAGAGAGAATTAACAAATGAGAGAGAACAAAACGCGAAAGAGCGAAAAAAATGTCGGACATGTATTATACAGTGACACGGAATGCAGGTGGATGGATCGTTTGACTTTTATTGGGAACTAACATTCTTTCGCCAAATCAATAAATAGTAGCGAAGGGATCGACGACGATGTCGTGCATGGATGTGGAGGAAAATCCATTGTTAACACCTGTTAACACGATGTATCAATTTCTGTTATTATAAACTTTCGCATTCGACTCTTCGAAAAGCGGAGTAACGCGCAAATTCCGTGTTTTGAAACCAAATATCGTTGCGTCGGCGGGATGATTGTAATCCGATATTTAATATTTTCGATACGCGATACATATTTTTGATAAACGTGCAACAGGTCGTGAACAGATCAGAAATGCGAAAAATAAAATAGAAAAATAATCATATAACGATGCTGACGATCGAACGAGTGTAATTTTGGCAAAAATTTTTGGATACTGTACGAACAACAAATAAGTATTTCTCCACATACGTTATTTGTAACGTGATTTTGTACTCCTTTCGTGCTCGTAGAAAGTAATTCATAAACTATTAATTACACATCTCATCAAAATTCGATAAACCCTAAAAGTAATCTTAATAAATTCGAATTTTCATTAAAAATATTATTCAATTATACTACACTTCATATTTCAATTAAATCTCATACCAACTTACAAAAAGCACGCGCGAACAATTATTAACAAATCTTGATTTCCTCCAATCGATATAAAATGTTTTGTACGTAACCTCCCCGCCTCGATGCTTGGCACGCTAGAAAAATTAACAAAACCGAACGAAATCCCACTACGATTCTCTCTCGGACAAAATACAAAACTGCCACTCCGGGGTTAAATAGAGACAAAGAGTAACGAGGGTGAGGAAGGGGGAGGGGACAGAAAGGGAGCTTGTAGAAGTGCTTTTGTTTCTGCGTAGGCGTCGCGCACATCCAACGACCCGGAACCTCCGACTTTCCTGCAACGGCAAATCTCTCTCTCCTATCTGGTTCCTGGCCCGTTCCTCTACAACGTCTTCTCATAGGAACTCACACGGGGGACCGGCCTGCACACGCCGCATTTACGTACCTACTTATCTCGTTAGAGCCACGTCTCCACCCTCCCACGCCAGCCGGCCTCTCGCGTATTCCCGACCTCGTAATCTTGCTCGAGACTCCGTCCTCCCGCATCCAGGAGAATGTATGAGAGAGAGAGAGAGAGGGAGAGGGCGGGAGAGAGAAAAAAAGGCCAGCAAATCCGCAGTCTCGAAACTCGAAAAGGCACACGCCAGTTAAGTGCCGTTTTGCCGCGGCACTTGGGAGCGTGGACGCGATATACCGGCCAAAGGGTATCGGGGAAATTTGCATTCGCGCTATTGTACCGCGAACGCTTCGTTTTCGCGGATAAACGATGGGTAATACGAAATTCCGCCGAAGTTTAATTCCATTAACGTCGTTTAAATCGAAATCTCGCGGGGGTTGTTAGGAAGTTATACGAGGAATAAGTATTCTAAACTTTCACGCGTGGGTGTATTCCGTGATCTTCGGCCTCTCGAAATCTCCTCTCGTAATCTCAATTAGGAGGCCTAACGAGTTTACGAGAGGCTGGCAATATTAAATTGCAATAATTACCCGAATTCGCCCGGTAAGGATTACGCGGGGGGTTTAAAGCGCCGCGATATCCGCCGAGAACGCGACCAGATATATTTTCCTACGCGGATCATCGAGTATTTTGATACGTAATACTGAGAAGTTGCGAGAGCATTACCAGTCTTGATACCGTAACGAGTGGACGTGGCGGGTGTTTATGCAAATTCTCATTTTTACAGGACTTCGACGATGCAGTGGAACTCGAATGGAAATTTGTTTCGTTCCCAAGGGGTTTTGAATATGCGTTCTCTTTATATTGCGCACGTTGCATCGTACAGTGTATGATGTATTTCACTTAAATGACTCGTACACGCATATATTATACGTTTAGTTTTGTTTATCTCACAGGTTCGGTTTAAAATCGCTGCAAAAACTCGGTATTTGGTTAAATTGTAATTACTCGGCGATTCGTACTGTTTGAATTGTTCGGATGCTAACGGCAATGGTGAAGGGGGAGAAATTTGACGAAAAAAAACCGAGAATTCAAATATATACTGTTAATATTTAAATGACGAGGATGTTCCATTATTTGATAGATGGCAAAACTAAATCTTTTCATTAATTTTTTTTAATTGGCCGCGATATATCTCGTCTGCGGCAGCGCACGTCATCTCGCAGATGGCAGTGAAGCGGTTAATGGTAAATTACAAACGTCGTTCCGTTTGAACGTTACTTATCATCATTTCGTTCGCTCGGGTGCTCTCTACCAAGCAACACGGGTGACGAAGAGTGACGCAGTGTCTAACACAGCGCTCTCTTACGGCACTGCACCACACAGCTTCAAAGGAAAACGTAGACGTTTGTGCCGAGCTAATACCTGCCAATGTCTGAATCAGTCGAGAGAATGTCGAGAAATATCTTGCGACGCTTAGTGCACGTTCCATTTAAATACGTTTCTCAATTATTTAAACTGAATTAATTTTCAAAAATAAATAACTGTAATTAGATTCGCAGAGCATACCATTAAATTACCGTGAGAAACTAGCGGTCCTTTTGTAAATTACAAGGCGTACCAACAATTTATGTGACACAGTGTCTTCCCGCGTCTCCTTGCCAGAAAGCGCACCTTGTCTGGCACATTATTTTGTCAGGTATGCCCCAGCGCTGTAACAATGCAACGCGGTTACAAGGATAATTATAATAAACTAATTAACGTACACGGGGAACAATTAAGAAGGATGCCACGATTCGCGAAACTCCGTGCTTTGGTATATTCGCGCGTGTGTTTTGGAATCGTAGGGGCGCGAGTCGGTAAAAATACAAGAAAGAAATTTAATTTGCCACGATACTCAGCGAAGCGTCCCCGAGATTTCAAATGCTGACGTAACTGAATTATATATTTTTCTTGACGTACACCGCTACGATTCTCAGCCCCTCGTAATATCGAAACTCGAAGATGCCCTCGCGATTCCAGTCGAGTCATAATTTCAGCACGTTCGACGAGTCTCGAAACTTCGGCGTTTTGCGCGTTTCGACATTCCTGACGCGTATACGTTCTTATCACGTTCGAGGTACGTCGAGATTACAACGCCGTACTCCATCCCCTTTGTTTCGATATCGTGTAATTTCGCAACTTTGCGTAATCCGCGAGCACGGGGATTCGAAAGCAGAGTGCGCGGAACGAGATTTCCCGGCAATGCAATGAATGCAACGTCGGGATGGCCTGGAGAGGGTGAGAAGGGGTAAAGGGGTTGAAATTGAGGAGAGAGGAAGAGTTTAAAGGACGATAGAAAGTTTCTCAACTGTAACGCGTTTCTCTCGTTAATAAATCTCAAGTCTTTGGCTTTACGTAACGAGACGCACCTGGGCGCGCAAACAATTTCCAATATTCCGGACACCAACAAAAACAAATCCCGTTCGGGTGATCGACAAATATTTTCAAGAACTGTCCACTGGTTGGGATTTGAAGTATGTAGTAATGTAATAGAATTTTGTCGGAAAATGTGTCAGAAAAATGTCGAACCTTGTCTATTTACGCGACACACGAGTCTCGTGGATATTTCCATATCCATTCGCGGTAAATGTTCGGAAACGACTCCCGTCGGTACAAAAGTTGGAATCGCGAGCTCACCCTTCTCCTCCACAATATCGCAATTTGATATGTTAATAAACGTCCCGCCTAGAATCGACTTAAATAACATAAACGACGATTATATATGCGTGCTTTCACCTGCCTCGTTGCCGGCGTCGGATAACATCTTAAATCGCACTCGTGCGCTTCACGGTCATCGCGATTTCACCGAAAGAACTCGTAGCGAGTGCATGCATTTTGTGTACGCTCAAATCTCCGCAATCCAGTTTCTGATCTATTCCCGTAGAAAGGTATTCGCTGTAACCTAAGCGGGTTGCACTTAGTACCTGTTTATCTCGTTAGAAACCGAGCCTCTAACCTTCCGGGACATCTACCACCACGATCTTGTCGTAATCTCGTTTGACTGTTCGTGCTTCGTGTCTCCAAGAAATCCCATTACCGTGGGCATAATATGGGCATTTTGCGAAGATAAAGTTCATTCGACGTATCGGTTGGATCGAATGTACCACGGGACGACATTGCCCACCCCTCCTTTCCCGCTTTTATCGAGCGATTAGATCAATCGATTTACCCTACCGAATAATTCCTCGATAGCGGTATTGTTTCGGTGCTTGTTTTCTAAGATCGTACAGGGTAAATTGCTACATATACGCGAGATAGGATCGGTTTGTGGTTGGTATCGCAATTTGTAGCGCAGGAGGTACCGCCTGATTCAGTGACACTGGAACGTTCTTTCGAAAATAGAAAGAAATAAGATTCCTCGCGAGAGAAGCTAATCGATATTTGTTTTAACGAGTAAGATCTTTTTCGCATCGTGGAAAAGCGGGTATTGTTACGATTAGAGGGTTTATGCAAGAATATTTGGAGGAATTATGAAAAACTCCGTTTCTTTGTTTCCTGAAAAGATGCAAGGTCTAATTTTCGCATACTGATGTTTAGCTCGAGATAAGACCACGCGTTTTCGTTAACATGGATAAGCTATACGTAGCACGAAAGACACAAGATTCTTTTTCTTCGTGACACAGAGCTAACCGGTACTTGACATTTTTCACCGGAGATCGTAACCTCGGGGAATTTTGAAAACATATTTGTAGACATTTAAATTAATCAAGGAATTGAGCGTGGTCCCTTGCGGTACGGATTTTACAATAATATGTAGGTAAAGAATTTTAAATTAACATAGAGAAGCTGGACGTAGCGTAAACGTCGTAAGATTCTCTTTCTTTGTGATTTCAAGCTTAACGATATTTAATTTAATTTCGCTAATAGTTGTTCATAGAAGATTGTAACGTCACCATATTAAATGTTATTTCTTTAAATTGCCAGATTTCCAATACGTTTAGGCAAATTGAATTCAGTAATAAAATCACATCTGCAAAAATATTTATGAAAATTAAAATTATTAAAAGTATTGCTTCTTCCGTAACGTCAAGCTACCAAATATTTGTTTTAACTTCGACAAAAATTTTATACAAACGGTACCTACGTAGTATCTTGGAATTAAGTGCAATGTCTTCGAATACCAAAGTTAAATTCTTTACGTCGATGCAAATTGAATTTAATAAATCTCTACGATTACGGGCGAATTATTACATTCTCTTTCCGTAATTCTATATCAGCGTTATTGAATTACTGGACGTTCCCATAACTTTAATAACCGTCCCGCCTAACCCGATATACACCTTAAATTCTTCCGCTTTTTAATGCCAGGTATGGCGTAATCCTATCGTCGGCTCGGCTACATATGGTTTCTAGAAGAACTCGTATGTACTATCAGCAACGTGAAAATCAATACCTGTGATCTACTTACGTACTCTTCCCGTGCAGTCTCGCCTCGTTCGCCAAGGAAATATACAAAATGTTCTTTCGAGGGATGGTATCGAGTTAAGTAGCGGTCGAATAACTCGTCGTAATGGCGCAGATAATGCGTATAAAGCGGCAGTCCGTACGGTGCATTATGTACACACTCTCGCGGAAAGATAACTAAGTCGCGTACACACCCACGTCACGTTGCATACCCGGTGACTTTAAAGACGTGTTATTTGTCTAAAAAAGAAAACAAAAAAGAAAAACGTTCGGACCGCGCTGCAGAAACGAATTCGAGTACATGCGCGCGCACCTTTTGAAACGTTTCGCGTTTAAAGCGCCGACGCATAAGTTTCTACGGGAACATAATTTTTCATTACGCGGGCCCCACGGCCTGAAATTTCAATTTCCTAATGGACGGGGGAAACGAGATGTCATCGCGTACGAACCTAATTTTCAGGCAGAAAGATTTTAATTGTTACGGAGCATACGTGTTCGAGACGAGTCTTCCGACGTTCCGGCTGGCTAATAGGATTGTTTTAACTCGATTTACCTCGCACTATTCGTAATTCCATCGCGAAATTAAAATATCCCGCGCGAAGCGGCGAATGAGGAACCAGGCGAGCCTCCGTCAAGGCGATAAAAATTCGCCAAACCGTTTCCACGTCTACTACGCTCCCGCTCGTTAACCACCTTCGAACTATCGTCGCACTTCTTTCCTCTTATTCTCCCACCTAATTCATTCCGATATTCCGGTTTCTTCCAATATCCTCGCGGTTCCGTCGAGTGCCAATGGACAGCGAGACTGCGATTTTCCTTTATCTTTTTTTTTTCTTTATTTCGACAAACTACCGGCCAGCGTAACAGAACGAGGTCTCGAGCGCGGTTAAACAGTTCGACCGCAGTGTCGGGGGCAGGTGTGTTTTGCGGCGATGTACCGTGGTGGCCGTCCGAGGAGGCAAAGAATGGCAACACGTAAGTGACCTTCGACCCCTGCCGGACTCCCTGCTATTTCTCCGTTCTTCTTCTTCTTGCATCCACGGTACACGTTTCGCGCCGGCCATCCCTCTCGTGCCATTCGTCTTCGTACCGAGTCGCCACCATGCCTGGCTTGCCTACATGCCGTCGCGTCTCCACGCTATCCTCGATTGATTTTCTCTTATAGGAGATTCGTGATTCCGCGCTAGGCTATACAATGAAACTGCCTGTAGGAGGGGGAAGGGAGTTCTTGCGAGGAGAGACTTCGCGGAAACGACGCGCGAATCTCGACATTTTCCGTTTACACCCTGGCGTTACCGATGCCGGGATTAAGCAGATTTCGGGTTAATGAAGCGTCGAACGAACGGATTGCGGGTATTTGCGGCAATTGCGAGGACTCTCGGGTGGAGTGATAAGGAACGATGACGATTCTGGGATATCACGGTATACCAGAGTCGCGTAGGGTTAATCGGAATAACGCGTAAGGCAGGTTGGAAATCGTTACGGTTAATTCACTTTCACCTGCATTTTTCCACGTTCTTGACACTCAGTTTTCTCAGTCGTACGATTTTTTGTTAATAACTCATAGATTGATTGATAAGAGGAATAGGTTAATAAACAGGAATCCATCGTGTGATTTTATATGGACTTTAATTCTCAAATAACGCGGGATCAATTAATCGAGTTATTCGAAGGGGGAGGTTAGAACAACGTTTTGAATTTGTTTCCGGGTTATGCGTTCGATGATAATATTATTAATAGTATTCAATTATACTAGCAATTTAATAGACGTCACTTTCTATCAACGGAATTTAATCTCATGCAATTTGCGTTACCGACACGATTAACCCGTGTACACATCATTATTTGTTCATAATACAGGGTGTCCCGTATCTGATCGATTTCCATGAAATGAGGGGTAGCTAGGGTGATTCTGAACAACTTTACTTAGCAATAATGTTGTAAGCGCCCTGGATTTTGAATTATTAACGAAACGGCTAAGCCAATCCGAGCGCGTATCGAGCGCGCGCTCGAAACGAGAGTGTGGTCTCTGACACGCTCCGCCGCGAGCGTGAACAAGTAGATCGCGTGGGTATCCAGAAAAGCATACGGCAAATATCACATATCGTCTTCAAATAAACTAATAGTCGTTGAATAACTGTGTTCAATACTGTCACTCGTTATTCGAGAGGTATGAAAAGTTGTAGTATTTGTGGAAAAAATGATTTTCTTAACAGCATGTTTTCAGGTGGATAAATTATGGTCTAACATAACCGATGTGAATAACTAACGTTAGAAGAATCTTGTTAAACACACCCTTTCGTCCACGAATCAACCTGCCCTCGACGGAAGTAGGTCGTTGGCAGTAGGTCACAGTGCCGATTTTGTCCTTCGTAAGAATCTCGAGAACCTCAACAGCTGATTTTACGGCCGGGTCGGTGAACTCACTTGAAACTGACACACACAGTAGGAACGGCACTTGTCTAATTTATGGCAGGGCGCACGGCTAATCGCAGGTACGCGGACACCCCCGAGAGCCGAGCGGCGATCGGCGATCGGGTCACTTTATCGAACGTGCATTTCACTGCGCGAGTACTTTCACCGATAACTCCGAATAAAACAATTATGTAGAGGAACGTAATTGAACCTACGTTAGAGATATTGATGGCCCTGAAAAAGGCCGATTGTTATTGCCAAAATTGCCAAGATCGGCTCGACGTGCCCTCCTCGCGCTTGCATGCACGTCTCGGAGCACTGACGGACGTTGCGCTGCACTTCTTCCAATGTTTCTCGATTAAGAAACGTAACAAATATCCTGTAATACTCCGCTTTAGTTCGTTGCTGTATGGTACCCGTTCGGTTTGAAAAACGATTCTGCCAGCCCTAGCGTTTCTTAAGTTTTGCTTCGAAGGACGTTCGTTAGGGAAGGGATATTTTTACAATAGTACATCGGAGTGGCTCGCACATTTGGAGTCACCGTTCATTCAGCAAAAAAAATACCCGCGCGCTCGGGGTGGCCGCATGGTCTTCGTCACTACGAACGCGCTAGCGAAGACGCAGGGCAAGGAGTGCCATAAATTTCACTATTGTCCATACCGTGTCGTAAAGAGAAAGTGTGGCTATTTCACGAAATACGTGCATCGTCTTAAAACTGCATCGACAGCGTACACGCAACATAATCCTTTAATATTTTCTTACGATTCTTTCCGCGAAGATGGAACAGTACACACAACTTGGAAAATGATCAATTTAATATTGTATTGTGTTAGCGAAGACACTGTTTGCGACGCATTAACGCTTGCCCGTGTCATTTGGAATATTATAAAATTAATGTTGTGGGATGTTTGGTGTCGAGTGCATAGCGTGAATAAAAGTACAAGCGAAGACACTGTTTGCGGCATTTCGAAATGCTTAAACAGTCGGCTCCCTAAGAATCTCGGATTTCGATCTTATTATGATTATCGCACGCGCGCGGCAACCGACTGTTTACAGTAACGCAAGCAGCAAAGCGTGCCGCGGTACATGGGCCCGATCAGGGGGATCCGTTCCAGACGACCAAAATGTTGATAGACATAACGATGTCTGTCTCGAAATGCGTATCAAACAGTGTCTTCGCTAACGCAATACAATATTAAATTGATCATTTTCCAAGTTGTGTGTACTGTTCCATCTTCGCGGAAAGAATCGTAAGAAAATATTAAAGGTTTATGTTGCGTGTACGCTGTCGATGCAGTTTTAAGCCGATGCACGTATTTCGTAAAATAGCCACACTTTCTCTTTACGACACGGTATGGACAATAGTGAAATTTATGGCACTCCTTGCCCTGCGTCTTCGCTAGCGCGTTCGTAGTGACGAAGACCGTGCGGCAACCCCGAGCGCGCGGGTATTTTTTTTGCTGAATGAACGGTGACTCCAAATGTGCGAGCCACTCCGTTGTACTATTGTAAAAATATCCCTTCCCTAACGAACGTCCTTCTAAGCAAAACTCAAGAAACGCTAGGGCTGGCAGAATCGTTTTTCAAACCTAACGGGTACCATACAGCAACGAACTAAAGCGGAGTATTACAGGATATTTGTTACGTTTCTTAATCGAGAAACATTGGAAGAAGTGCAGCGCAACGTCCGTCAGTGCTCCGAGACGTGCATGCAAGCGCGAGGAGGGCACGTCGAGCCGATCTTGGCAATTTTGGCAATAACAATCGGCCCTTTTCAGGGCCATCAATATCTCTAACGTAGGTTCAATTACGTTCCTCTACATAATTGTGTTATTCGGAGTTATCGGTGAAAGTGCTCGCGCAGTGAAATGCACGTTCGATAAAGTGACCCGATCGCCGATCGCCGCTCGACTCTCGGGGGTGTCCGCGTACCTGCGATTAGCCGTGCGCCCTGCCATAAATTAGACAAGTGCCGTTCCTACTGTGTGTGTCAGTTTCAAGTGAGTTCACCGACCCGGCCGTAAAATCAGCTGTTGAGGTTCTCGAGATTCTTACGAAGGACAAAATCGGCACTGTGACCTACTGCCAACGACCTACTTCCGTCGAGGGCAGGTTGATTCGTGGACGAAAGGGTGAGTTTAACAAGATTCTTCTAACGTTAGTTATTCACATCGGTTATGTTAGACCATAATTTATCCACCTGAAAACATGCTGTTAAGAAAATCATTTTTTCCACAAATACTACAACTTTTCATACCTCTCGAATAACGAGTGACAGTATTGAACACAGTTATTCAACGACTATTAGTTTATTTGAAGACGATATGTGATATTTGCCGTATGCTTTTCTCGATACCCACGCGATCTACTTGTTCACGCTCGCGGCGGAGCGTGTCAGAGACCACACTCTCGTTTCGAGCGCGCGCTCGATACGCGCTCGGATTGGCCTAGCCGTTTCGTTAATAATTCAAAATCCAGGGCGCTTACAACATTATTGCTAAGTAAAGTTGTTCAGAATCACCCCAGCTACCCCTCATTTCATGGAAATCGATCAGATACGGGACACCCTGTATAATCTTTCACAATATTGGCGATAACTCGCAGTCTCAAGGTTACATTACCACAATCCACCCTCACTCACGCACACTAAACTTTCCATTCGGTCTGAAATCCTTTCGCGAGAACTATAATTTCAATATCTACGAACAACAACCACGCGTCTTTAGGCGAAAGTAAAGTAACTGGAACGTCGAAGGGCAGCCATTTACCCTCGTCGAAAGAAGCTCCGTTTTCTCCGCCCCAAGAGTCGATTCGTTTCCGTTTTCCACCGCGGAGCACGCGTCGAAATAAAAAGATTGTCCCGATACCTTTTTTTCCCGGCTTACCGAATCGTTCGCCATAACGGTAATCCTCGATCTTCGAGCGGTCCGTGATTCGCGTGGCTTTCTTTCAACGCGTTATGACCGAAGAAACGTCGATACGAGATTCGAAAAGCACAATAGCGAGCTCGTTGGATATACTATATATATATATATATATATTTACGTCGGTGCTCGATAGTTCTCCATTTCTCTCCCACCCCCTCCCCCCACCCACCCCCCCTCTTTCTCTTTTCCACGGTTACGTACGTAAATCTGCGAGAAAGTCACAGGCGGGGTAGAGATGCGTTCGAAAGTGGAGGCGGATACAAAACCTGTACACACGGGACACGTACAAACGTACACACGGATGAGCATACAAACCAGGGTCAATACTCTTAGGGGCTTCTCGACGAGAGAAACGGCATTCAGGTACCGAACGTAAGGTACTGTTAATGCAACCTCACGATCGCGAGATCGCGATGAGGCGCAAGAAGAGTGGATCCAAAGAGGATCCTGGTTCTCGACGCCGGTGCACCGTCACGAGCTCCTCCTTCGACGAGATGGTACTTTGGTATCGACGGCTACGTACTGCCGATTGTCGAACAATCGGCTCTCTCGTGCCGTCCGATCAATAATTCACCCGCGCTACCACGCTTCGTGGTCGCACATGTCCACCGTTCTTTCTTTCGGTTCTTCTTTTTTTTTTTTTATCTTCGTTTCTAGTTTTCATTTTTGCGGAGACGACGGTAAACCCCGCCGAATGCAAAATTTCCGCCGTCCGCTCGATGCACGGGCGAAGATTCTGTCCGATCGGCGTGGCTGCCGACGATTCGGGGAGAGGATACGTCAGCGTCGCGCTAACGGACGTTAGAACGGTCATCGTTCTAACGTGAGTACGGTAGTATTTCCATTATTCGAAGTAGTAGAGAGAAAGGATTGAACGTATAAAAGTGTCAGATTATGGGATGATCTTCGACGCGGTTGCGTTTGGGATATAAAAAAAAAACAAATAATACAAATGCGCAAAGCTTCGACGATTTTCGTTCGTATTTATCGCCGCGTTTCCATTATCGCGTATTTGTAATCGTTGTTTCGCCGATACCATATTTGTTTAACAATTTCGATGCACGCTCGTAGTTTCTGCTTTTTTATTTATTTCGTTTTCACCCTGTGCAGTCAGCACTGAGCATTTCCGGTCTGGTGGCGTTATTATGTTCCATGAACGCGCACACGGACCGTTTAAATAACGCGTGATAACAAACGTAATATCGCGTGTACGGACATACGCTGTTCGCGCGGTAAAGCGTTCGTTGCAACGTCCGTTGGCTCCTGACGCGCATCTCTCGCAGCTTTGGCTGGTCAAATTGCAATCGTCGTTCATGATCAAAAGCGCATCCTCTTTGACGATAAACGTAATAACGATAAACAGATCGTTCGATGGGGAGAGGTTTGATTCGAATGGCCACGGCGTGAAAAGAATCTCGCGGTATAGCTGTTAAGCTGTGTACAGACGCGTAACTTACGCGCGTATCACGCAACACGATGCACCTAAACAGTTGTATTTACCGTTCGGGCGAAGGTAGCTTAACGTAATGATATTACGAGAGTTTGGCTTTTCGGAATTAGTAACGCATTTAGGTCAGTTGCTAAGACTTGTTAGGATTGTGTCTTCTCGCATACGTTACCAACACATTTGCAACGGAGTTGTAATACGGTGTTTGTTACGCGTGTTTGTTATACGTTCGTACCCGGCTTTAAATTATAATCGTGGGAATAATGAGAGATGACGTAACGAGAGATCCGAAAGTTCAGCGGTAAACGGATATTTCGAAAGTCTTCTATTTGATAATTAAAGTCCGGTCGCAGTCACGTTGCAGTGGTACACGACTCGACTGCAGTGTATTTGGTAAAAGTTGTTCTTAGAGGGTCACGTTGTAAATTACGCGTTGGCTCGGTACCCCGACGACTGGCGGACACGTGCCTTGAATTAGCAGCCTTCTACTTTTTGTACTTCCGCCCACATAGCGGCAGTAGAATTTGTGATAAAATCTTGTAACTCGGCGAACTGAGAGGTAAGACGCAATGGAGGAGGATCGCGAGTATTAGCGGGATAATATTTGCTAAAAACAGTTGTATTTACCGTTCGGGCGGAGGTAGCTTAACGTAATGAGATTACGAGATGAGTTTAGCTTTTTGGAATTAGTGAAGGCATTTAGGTACAAGTGAAAGGAACAAATTTGGGTTGCGTCTGAGAAATAAATTAAGTAACGTAGACACACGTGTGTAGAGTTTTTTCGAACAACGTTTGCTAGAATTGGTTGCGTTTCCAGTTCGAATGAAACGTAATGAAATGTCGATAATTTAACTTTTCCAACCGATAAACGCATTGACAAGTGAAACAAATGCATTTATATTCCGTCTATAAATAAGTCACGTAGCGCAGACACGTTCAGAACTTGTTCATAGTGATGCAGATGCAGAATAGAATAATTGCAGAATTTCTTATATGGTGTTTGCTCAAATTATTTGCATTTACAGTTCGAACGAAACTTAACGAAATGCCGATAAATCAAATTTTAAAGCCAGCAAATTCTTCGAGGCATGAAACAGAAAACTTGTATCAGATATATCATTTCTTCTAAGATAATGATGTGGGAATAGAAATGTTATGATTGGCACGCAATTATTTTCGCGTGGACTCGCGACTAACGGAAACAGTATTTGCTCTTCTCGTTTATGCGACATTGATTTTTCAATTTATCAGTAGTTAGAGTAAACGTGGGGGAAGAGAATCGATTGATAAGCAAATGTCCGATCGGTTCACCCGTTAAACGCACGACCGAGATACACCGTGGGAGCGATAAGGGTGCATTGCATTTTGCGATACTTTCTTTCCTCCCTTCCGCGTAAACGAGGTGCGTAAGAGTCAGTTGATAAGTAAACGTCTAGCTATTTCCATTCCCACTGCTTAATGAGTCGTAACAGCACGAGCCGCGGGAAACGTTTGCATAAAAGCTCGCGAAGGATTTTTCGAAGAGAATGGAGGCTTTGCGTAAAATATTGTCCGTGACGAGTTTATCATCCGAGGGTGTTGAATGAGCCATTAATTATCGACGAATCGGTGCATTCTTTCGACCGTTTTGTTAATTAATTTCTCAGATCCCTTGAATTATTTCTACAAATATTCTAGTAAATTTTGCTTTTACTCTAAAAAAACAGGTACAACGATTAACTTTATGCCCTTTCGATATATTTATTTAATATTCGTTAATCCGTGTAACTCGAGCAACAAGAATTTCATACATATTACACGACATTGTGTTTCTTAAATCTTTATCAAAATAACGAGCATCGATCACAGTCAAAATCATTCATTTTCCACGAATCATCATCTTCGAAAAACCTAAAGATACGATTAAGTTTGTATTTCGAGGTCAAAATCTTCATCCTGAAATCAAAAGAACACAGAAATCCTCGCTAAATCAACTCGAAACGCGCGTCGCCGAATAACGATGCTTCATCAACGGTTTCTTACATCGAATAGCTCTACAATAATATCCCTCGGTGTCCATTGTCTCGTCGCAAGAAAAAGAAGGTGCTCCACAAATCATCCGCCATAATACCCACGAATTCCGTTGAAATTGTCTCCCCGCGAATGTTTCGATCGCATAGTTGTAGCGTCGCATGGAATTCTAACGACGCGGGTCTTCGAAACAGCTTAGAGACGAGTCTCGACATCCAGAGCTCGCAGAATCGGACGAGTTTCGTTCCTCCCCCGGCAACCCCCCCCCCCCCGTCCCTGTACCAGGGTGGACGATCCTTTGGTCTTTGGCTCGAGTTCCTTCCCGGTCCCTTGGCGAATTACCACTAATCTTCCGCACCCTCCGCGATCCCTCCTTTCTCCTCGCTTCTTCGTCCTCCCGTTCTCTCCATCTCCTCGTTGCTTTCTCGGACGGATCTTGCAGTGGCTGCTGTACGTACCTGTCCCGACATCTCTCACTCTCTCTCTCTCATACTCCTGTTTCACCCCCTCTCCACCGTTACTCTCACCCTCAACGTGCTTCAAGTGGCGTCTAAGCGCACCACTGGAAGTAGTCGAAGAGCAGCACATCGTCCCTTCGTTTCTCTCTCTCTCTCTCTCCCTACTCGAAGCTTCTCTCCATTCCTCCACGAACCTCCGCTTCCTCCCGGCGTTCCCTTTTTTTAGGCTCTCCTTCCAAGCAATGGAACACGTCGAGGTCTCTCTCGCTCTCCGGCAGTCCAGGAGGCTGACGTTTAGACCCCGTGCACTCGCCACTTTAAAATTCCTCCTAATCTCGGTAACCGACCTCGACGGTTCTACGTGAGCCACCTCTTTATTCCTCTTACTTCTTTCTTAGCCCTCCCCTCTCTCCCGTCCGGCCGCCTGCCCTTCGTCATCCCATCCTCCGGTTCTCTCTCACCCTTGACGCAGGCATTCGTGGTGCCGGCCTTCCGTAGTGAGCGTTAATGACGACGATAAAAAGATTAACTGGGATCGCTCGCAGTGGATTCGGACCTAGGAGGGCCTCGCCAAGGGCATTCTGGGTCGAGTGGGATTGGACTGGCAGAAGGGAACGACGACCGGGGTAACGGGGAACTCTGATTTTAACTGCGGTCCGTAAAAGTCTTGAACGGCTGCTTCTGATTGATCGTTTTCGGGGGTTCCAATTGAATCCGCGAGAGGAGAAACGTTGCGAGCGGAGAGCGATCGTATTTTAGGAGTAGTTTTAGTCTTCGCGTATCATCGGCGGACCGCGGATTTTATTCAAATAGAACACTCGATAACGCGCAATTAACGCTGGAAGTACCCAATTTTCGTAATAAATCTTCCAGATTTTGGCAGATATAAATTGTATTTCTAAGTAGCATAAATATGTAAAACATATTTAACGACGATATAAAAATTTAGTAAATAAAAATCAAGGGTTATTGCCCTCGCGTAACGTATTTGATAAATAACCAATCAATTCGAGTGGTCTGGTAAATATAGGTATACGGTAATTGTCTGTTGTTCTATTGTTAAATATTCTCACGGGCGATAGATTGGACGAGTTCCAAATTAATAAATTTTATTCACGTCCCTATCAAAAGAGATCAGATCTCCTCACGATTTTTCAAACGATTACAATACAATCAATATTCCTATCGTTACGATTACCGTGATCTAGAAAAGAAAATCGATTTTATCTATCGCGCTATTTTATCATCTGGCGCGCCGTACGAATGAAAAATCACAATATTATACTCACCGTCAACACAGGTATATTAAAAGCTAACGATCAGGGGCGTATTATTGCCCATCGCCGGGTATTTCTCTCGATGATTTTTCGAATCATCTCGCTGTAACTCATATTTGTATAGCTACGATTACCGTCATCGAACCAAAATCGAAATCGGTTTTACGCGTCTCCGGGCGCGTCGGATAAATGAAAATACTACGCTGGCCGGAAACGCATGTATATTAAAAGCTACCGATCGATGGCGTCTCATTTGACATTATTGCACGAGTACCGGGGAGCGCAGTATCGTTCGTTTACCGGTGGATACGCCCATAACGCGAACACCCCGTCGAAAAATAATTGATCGCGCGTTAATTGCAATGCCGGCCTGTCGAACCGAATAACGCGAAGGCATCGGGCACGAATTATATGTAAATAACAAATGACCCGGCGTTTCGGCGGGCGAATGATAAACGCGGAACGGGAGCGCGGAACGCGACGAGCGTTTTCCAATTAATGGATTTCCCGCTTTATCCGACTAGCGGTTAGTAAGCGCCGTTCATTGATGAATATACGTAGACACCCGTCGGGACGCAAATTTGTTTACAGGTAAGTGCATCGTAGAATTGGTGCACTTTGTTTCCGACACGAGCGATCGTCCGCTTTGAATTGGACCGGGAGTACAGCGAGGAAAACCAATTAGCACGACTTTCGTGTCTCCACGTTGACTGTGCGCTGACTCTGCGCTTAACTCGGAGGTTTTTGATAACCGCGAGATTGTTAGAAAGTTTCTTAAATAAATGTATAGAAATGAAAATAAGAAACGCGTGACAGCATCGTCGCGGGGAAACAGGCAGGTTTCGTATTTCTCGTGTCGCGAAACTTATTCCGTACTTTCTAACCGGTTATTACGTCTTTGTTTAAATTTCTGTAGCAGTCGGACTGAAGAAACCTTACGTGACGGAAGCACCCCATGTTTCGTTTCATCTTACCGTAAGCCGTCTCATGCGGTTTACAGGATAAAGTGAAATGTATCCACGAAATTCAATGGGACAAAACATTCGTTGTATAGTCGCGGAAACCGCTAGTTTAATTCTGTTCTGGATACCATTTTTGTTTCTCATTAATACCGTCAAACATGCAATATGCTAAACGATCATAAATAATTCTGCATAGAAACGTAATAGACAACATCCCAATTTCTCTAACCCAATGAAAAGTAATCGACCATCTTTTTCATTAAAACGATCAATATAAAACATTATTAATAAATCGGTCCGAAGATGCACTGCTAACGTTTCATCACAATCGGTGCAAAAAAAAACAGAATTCTATGTTTCGCGTATAACACGCAACGACGAGTGCAAGTCGAATCCTTGATCAACAAAAAATCGAGCGATCGGTTGAAGTTGAAACTCCTCCCATCGTTCCCGACAAGAAAAAGAAAATATACGACACGCAAAGTGTGAAGCGTGAAACCGTGTGCCAGTTCAATTTTTTTTCCGTGCACAGAAACAGCAGACACCGATGGCTCATCGTGGCGTATCGTGTCGGGGCTTCGTGGCTTAGAATTACAAACAAACGCGATTACGGCACTCCCTTACACCGCCTTACGCGACCTCGGGATCGTGCCGTATCACGGGCATGGTAGCGATACGGATCCATCGATCGTTCGATCGTAGTCGGCGATACCGCACGACCGTTGATCTCGCGAAAAGCGGTGATTCGTGTACCTTCCCCCCGTCTGATCGTCGTTGACATCATTCCCCTGCGCGTCGAGCTTTCATTCCTCGCGCCGTGCCATGCCATGCTTATCTTCGATATCGAGGTCTCTGTCGTATCGCGAAATTTGAGATGCTGGAGATAGTGGAGGAACTCGTCTCGAAACCGTCTTAAATTTAAATCAAACGAAAATTGATATTTACATTGGAAAGTTTTACGCTTAACGCGATGTTCTTAAATCGAGACCTTCGCCAGTGATATTGAAACCGCTTCTCTCGTGCGTGAAGAAAGAAATTACGAGCGTGCAATTATGAGTCTGTAATTTCAATCTGGCTTCATTTAATACCGTGATTCCCAAGACGCGTTACTAAAGTGCATTATTTATTAGTAGATTTTGGAAACGAGCATTTTAATTTGAAGTCACGCATTGTGTTCGGCGATACTAACTTCCTCCTCGAAATGAATATTGAAACGAAAATGAATATATGTAGATAGTCTTGTTTCCGTCGCGAAGCTCGTCTATATTTATGTATCGAAAATAGTTGAAAAACGTAATCCCGAGGTTGTTCCAGTTTGCTTTTTCACCACGAGCGAACATCTTGCTCGAACATTGTCAAAACGAGTTTTCGAGTACCGACCGCGCGTTCTTTTCGAACTACTGCAAGCTTCACGGTGATTTACACGGCGATACGCATCGGGATAAATTTTTCTTTCGAAACTATTTTGAGAAGACACATGGATTCGCATATTTGCGAGAGTTTTTCGTTATTTCAACTTTAGGAAGACTAAATTCGGTCGGAAGGTGCCGGGGGATTCCGCTTCTTTCAGATACCGCCCGCACATTTATCTGTGTCACTTCTGCCCGTGATACCCGCGCGACGTTTAGATAGGATAGCGTATCCGTGTCGAAAGTCGAATAGAGTCATACTGAAACTCGTAAACGTGACACCCGCTATGGAATAGAAATACGAAAATCTTCCCATTTCTATGCGGTTTTTGACACTCGCTCGTTTCTATCAGTGTTTATCCGTATTTCTTGATGGGGGCGTAAATCAAACTAGATTCCCGTCACCTCTGTCTCGCTAACTTTATTTTCCTTTTAATTGCAACGGAAACGTACATAAATAATCGGTGGATCGAAATATATCTTTGCTCCCGTTCCTTATAAATATTCAACGGATTGCCATTTGAATATTATTCGAAGTAGTGTCACGGGAAAGTGGATTTCTTTCGCGCGGACTGAATTTATTTACCACGCTTGAAAACAAATATTCCGCTGGCTACGCGATACAAGAATCATTTCGAAAAATGTACCCAGGGATGATGGATAATGAATGACCGCGAAATATCTGTAAAGATATAAACATGTATATTTCTTTCCCGCAACAATTTTTACAACGAGTTCCCTCATACTCGCGATATATCAATTGGAATCTCACGCAAGGAAAACACATTGAATTCGACGATACTAAATTTGAGTTAAAAATTAATATCCAAACTATCGGTCCCCGGGGGGGAACAAACATTTTTCTGAGAACGTTTCCGGCACCGTGCAATTAGCACCCCCGATTATCGGGAACGTAACCGAGTTTCATGTACATTAATCCAAGCGCGATACGAAGCGTTACATATTCAATGGCAACGGATGCTCGTGTCGAAGACACTCGAAAAGTCGATAAACGTGGCAAGGCCGCAATCGGGCTACCTAATTATCGTTAATGGTATAGCGCGATCCTTGCCTTACGAGCGGCGATTCGAATTAATCGACGAATTACGGGCGCCAGATAGCTTCATGGACTCGCTTCGACGAGGAGTAGCTTTAAGTATCGCAATTATGGAGGATCTATGCCAGGATATAACACGCGAAGTTGGTCGCTGCTGAGGTGTTCCAACGTTTCATCGATTTAATTAAGTCCCGACGATAAATTTCCGGCATTATCCGTATTATCGTCCCGCCGGATACACACTTTGGCTTTTAATACCAGAAATCGCGTGCTCGTTCGTTAGAACGCGTTGCGCGCCCGATTTGCATTATCTTCTTTCGCGCGTTCTAAACACGCTCTCGCGGTACTTTCAAAGTGGCTCCTTCGTCCTCGCAAGTTTTGCGCGACGGGGAGTGATCGTTTCATTTGCGCGCATCCGGTACGCTATCGGTGCGCCGGATCTATCGCGAAGATAGTACCGGGAAGATATCGTTAAACACCAGTGCTCGCCGGGTACGAGCCGTGGAAGTAGCGCTATCGGTGATACCAAACAGGTATCGCGGAGCAACAGGCCGCGTTTAGCTGTTTTATTGGACACCTGGTGCATACCGTACTCTCGAAATGAAAGATAGGGAGATTTAATGTCCCGGAGTACTCCCTACGCGTTCTTACCAACGCGGCAAAAAAAAAAAATATGGAGTACGACGTCGAGGGGGAAGAAAATAAAAATACTCCTAGTGCGACGCGAATCTACCGCGCACGCAGGAATGAAATATGCGTGTAATATGAAATGGTCGTACGAAGGAGAACGCGACGCGTGCGGAAACGAGGCGGCGCGGCAAACGTATTTTTTTTGTTTCAAGTTGTTTAGCTTTGTTGCGCAACGTTAATTGTGGCGTTTACGCGGGAAGGGATGTGACCATCAAAAAATCAAATTTTACAGGAGACCGTTTTTAATTAAAAGCTACTTTTACGAAACGCATAAAACGAGATTTATTAATCATTGTTCTAAATAAAGTACCATCCATGGAAACGTTGCTTAACAATACTTTACGTAGAAGTTATTTAAAGAATTAACGTCTTCGAGCACACAAATTGCCGTTATTAATCTTCGTTCCGTAAAAAAAAGATACATGTAGTTATCAGGTTATATCGGATTGACGCGCATGCGCTGTCGCGCGCAGAAAATAATGATTCGACAAAGGAAAATAACGCGAAACAACTTACGGTTCGTAAATATTTATTATTAACTGCAAACTTCTGGCACATTATCGATTGTTAATAATAAATACTTATTAAAAATTAAGGAGCCGTTACTCGTTTCCACGCACCGGCAATCGCAAGCTCCTATCAGAGCTTAATTATCTAATTATAAACGGGAATGCGGTAAAAGGACCCTTCTAACGGTAAAACACGACGCGTTTCGCAAGCGTCGCGGCGCGGGTGTTACGCCCGCCCTTTGTTTTGACGGGTAATATATTTTTCGGGTCTTTTAGGAGTGTGGCCAAGTGTTTAGATGAGAATTTCTAAGTATAGCCTTCCTTGTCCGCGCAATCCCACGTACGCGAGTGCGCGTCGGAGTTGCGGTTAAGATAAAGTACTCCGGAGTAAGAGAATGTCGTGCTAAGCTAATAAGTTCATTGCACACCGCAGTCTCAATACAGCGAGCGTTAAGGCTCTTGTTCCTCGGAGTTTAGTAACTAGCCGGACGACTGAGATTGTTGTTCTTGGGAATGTTGGAAATTCGTGGGCGTTCGTCCCTATTTAACGGGTTCGGTTAAACACCGCCGATAACACGTTCGTTAACGCGTCACTCCATTTCCATTTGTTTTAAAAAATCGTGTCGTCGCGCGTAATACGGATTTCGTTCGTACGATTCGAACGGTAGAAATTATTTTTCAATTTTCTCTCGCTGAACGTTAGATTTCATTTCTGTCACGTTATACGCGACAGCAAGGTTCGCAACTCCCGTATTCTCTTTTGCGTTCAGTTTTTTCGAGGTCATTGTAAAAGTTGATAGCATTTTAAACGGTTTTCAGGAGAGATAGAAAATTGAATAGAAACTGGCGCGGCTTTGGAGCACAATTGAAATGATTTAGACTTTCGTGGAATTGTTTTGCTTTGTCGTTCTAGGCGAATTAATCGAAATCTCCGACGAGAATCTTGGAAAGTTAATGCAAAGAATATATAGTTGAGGGTAAAATAAAACGTTGTTATATCCTCTACCGCCATCTTTTATCCTCCCGACTGTTCTATAATCGAGAAACATTTCGTTACACCAGTTACGCGACTTTCGTCAGAACTTTGACTCCCTTACATTCGTTTCTTCCAAGTTTCCGAATACTTCTGAGCGACAGGGTATCCTCTCGGATGATAAAAGAAGGAAATTGAATTCGTCCCTTCGCTGGTTCGTTAACCGTACCGATCTGCGACTAAAGGCGAAGGAAAATCAGCAACGTTTCGCGAAGGGGCGTACGCTTACGCAAGTAAGAGGCAGGTTATTCGCGTGAATTGAGACTTCCGCGATTTACGCGTAATCCCCCAACGTGACAACGATAAACTCGGCTAGGAGGCTCAGCTCCGGGCTCGCGCGCTCAAAGCGATACGTCGGTTTAAATGTATTTACGGTATGAAGCGCAGCGATTCGGTTACCTATGAAATGCAGTTCGACGGACAATTATCCGCGCTTGTCGCTGCCCGTCCGTCTCGTCGCCCATTCGAAACGAGCCCACCTATCCGCTCGTCCCGGCCACGCGAGGGAGAAAATCCGTTGGCGATTATTAACGCGAATTCCTGTCCTCGGGCATCGGTCGTTATTTTGACAAGGGCTACAATTTACCGATTGTTAAAATTTCTCGTGATTAATTGCCTCTGGTTATTCCATACCGCGCGTAACGATCCACTTCAGACGCGGAGAGAAAAAAGTCACTCAACCCGGTAAACGCGACGGTCGATCGATAAACGAATTCTAATTGTCCGAACGTACGGGCAACATTGATGGTTGCAATCAAAATAGAACTTACCAATTTCGCGCTACGATCACTATCTATACGATAGGAATAGAATTATATCCGAGAACCAAGTTACTAAATTCGCCCCGCATTCGGGGGAAACCAACATTTTTTAACTCTCCGGGGCACCGAGTGGTCTTACCTCGGCCCTGCCCCGGATATCGTCGCTTACCGATATCGGAACGGAGGTTGTTCCAAACTAACGCGCTACAAAATATCCGGCTATATTATAAAAGGAGAAACAAGCGTTGCGTTTCATTAGCATTCGCTTTGGAGCAAAGCCACGCGGGCTTAATTAAGCACCGAGAAAGACGCGAGAGAGAGAAAGGGGGAGAGAGAGAGAGAGAGAGAGAGAGAGAGTACGAGCGATGCGATGAAGACACGCTTATACATCTGTTATCTTTTCGAGAGCCTCCGCCCACGCGGAGTACGATGGGGGTATAACTCGTCTATTGTTCCTACGGGGCTAAACGGGCCATTATCATTATTCATAAACGACGCGAGCTTGTTCGGTTAGGAGGCCGGTGGTGGGACGACGAGAGGCGAGCGTGTACGCGCATTCGTAAATGTTCCACGCTTTGCTTTCCCGGGCACGGAAGCCGGCTCGCGATTCCGGCCAGCATATCCCCGAGAAACCTTTATACCGTTATTTGTTAGCACCCGCGAGGCTGTGGCAGCGTATAAAAAAAGGAGAGAGAGAGAGAGAGAGAAAGAAAGAAAGAAAAGAAAAGGGACACTAACGAACGGCTTCGGGCACACGGGGCACGCCATTTGGTAAGCTCGCGTGTTCCTGAATTATCGAGCGCCGGAGATGTTGTTCGAGGGAAGCGATTATACGTTTTCCTAAAAGGTCCGTAGCACGTCTAACGTGATTTCCGATATTCGGTGTAACGGCCACCACGGATTTCTTCCCGCGCCGCTCTATGCGCATTTTATGCGGCTTTCGCGCGATCGAGCGTGCCCGTGTGTGTGTGTGTGTGTGTGTGCGTGTGCGCGCTCGCGCGCGATCGTTAAGGGAACACGGTCGATGTTGTGTCTTGGTTAACCGTACGGATAGATTACACTTGTCGTTTAACGAACGAAGCCGTATTTGGTGGCGTCCATTAACGCGTACGGTGTCCGCGTTTATCAATTGAAATGCGTAGACCGAGGTGGAGGTCGTACTTTTTATTTTATTTTATTTTATTTTTTTTTTTTTTTGGGCGGAGTATTCGAATGTTTTGTAATAGTTTACGCGTCGGTGTAAATAAACCGCGGGTAAGGTTTATGTCGTGAGAAGGAGAGATATCGCGGGTCGTGAATTTTTGTGGGCGTAGAGATAGATCTGGAATTAATGAAGGATCGAGATTTTTTCTCTTGTGACCGGGAGGATAATGATTGAGGAATTAACAAAGACCCAATATTTCTTCCTATTCCGAATTATACATTTTTACTAGTATATATAACTGAATTTAGAGAATTTAATAGACACGTGATTTTCATTTCTCTAGCGACACAAAACTTACTTACGGCATCGTTCAAAACTTTCAGCATAGAATTTCTGAAAATGCAGTGCTACGGAGAGTAAACTACGAACACATTTCACCAGATTATCTCTATTAAGGCGATATCGTTATGCGATTATTATGTTGCGAGAGTATTAACCGCGGGAAGACCCGTATTATCGGAAATAAAGTAGAGCGTGCAGAAACTTTTAGACGGTGCGGTATATTTATTTCCAGTCCCAAACAAATTAAAAAAAAAAAAAAAATAGCCTGCAGCATTCGGAGGTCCCCACAATTTACGAGTAGCGCAAACGCAGTTAAGTCTTCTCGATAAATCATTATTTTCCGTACTCCTTATTCATACCTCCATTGCTTTTTACTCAATAATCTATCACGATATCAACCTTCGAGTTAACCACTTATTCGTATACAATGAACGCAGCACGACGCGCAACGCTATCGAGTCGTGCCGCGTTTATACTTAATAATCCATGTTCCGCGGGTACGCGTTCGACGAGATGTAACAGCGATTACATTATTTTTAAATCCCCGCGGTACGTTTTACGGCCCTCCGACTTATCGTAATGAATACGTTGGTTTGCGTGCTCGAATGTGAAAAGTCTACCGAAACATCAATTCCGTTGCATGTTCGTATTATATTCATCGTGTAATTGAACGCAGAACAAGATTCCTACGATAGACCGTGACAGGACGAGAGCCCAGCTGGGAGTGCGGTCGGTTGGATAGAGACACTTTATCGTCGTGCTTGAACTTTAATATACCTTCGTCCTCGTCCTTCGACCGTGAAACGTTCGGAAGGAAGATGCACGCCGGAGATCCCGGCACGAACGATTCGCCGTAGACCGTAGACCGAGTAACCGCAACATAAATGAACGCGGTTACTCGAATGCGGTTAACGCGTAGCCGCTTTAAACATACGCGGTGGAGGGAAAGAGAGAAAGAGAGAGAGAGAGAAAGAGAAAGAGAGAAAGAGTTGCATCGTCGGCGTTACCGCGAGAGTTGCTAAAACCCGCCTCAAAACGCGCGATAGGAAGCTTATAAAATTGTACAGGGGACACCGTTTCACGCCTCTCGCTGTTCATTTTTATAAGCGTCGAACTTTGATACGGCTGTTCCGTCGTTAAAGCGATTTTCGATATTAGCGATGTCAACGTGCTTATATCTCGTGCCTTGTTTAAACAAATATACAAGAATCTGCGCAGCGAACCTGGAAATATGAATACGGCCCTGATCGTAACATTATTACGGTTTTCACGTGTTTTCGTTGGTAAATAAGAAAAGGATTTGATAAATAATTCATGAGGACCTAGGATTTCTACCAGACCAATCGGAATTGACTCCCTTTATCGGTAACGAGTCCAGGGTGTTTACTTTATCGGAATCGAGGCATATTGCGAGGCATTATCGATTAAGATTCGAGAGTGGAGACATTTTTGTCCTTGAGCGTCGTTGACGGTACCCTCCAGACAAGGACGAGATCCGTGTACGATAAAAATCACGCTTACGCCCCGATTCTGATTTATACTTCTACGTATCCTCGACTCGTTTATTTTCTTGCATTTTCATCCATTGCTGGTTTAATAATCGTACGTGGATCACCGCTTTCTGTATATCCGCGGATTTTGTAGCGTTGAATCGCACGGTGCAGATTTGTTTTAGCTGACTTTCTCTAGGAAAGCACTGAAACACGCGAGTCCAAAGTGGAAAACTTTGAAAATGGTGGAAAATTGATACGCGGCGATGTCGAGTGTAGTTACGGGAATTAAACTGTGTGTGGCGGTTTAGTTTTGGGGAATTGTTTTGATTTTATGCAAACGCGTACAGTGGCCTGCGGAGTTTCCGGTCAAAAGTTAATATGATAGAAAACAACACGCACGGTAGGATGAATATCATGAATTTCTATAATAGGAATCATAAAATTATAATATTAATTAAATCAATAACATCAATCACAATAAATTAATGAACATCGTCGCGTTAGTTGGGACGAACGTATACAAAATTATCATTGACGGGTAATAAAATCGTGTTCGAGGGACAATTAAAAAAATTGATAATTGCTTTGGTCGAAGGTTTTTGGATTCAAATGTACTTTCTACGGGAGACGAAGAGTACCTCGAATAAAAAAATATGTAAAACGAATTTAAAATACATGTTTTAAATTCTTTTACAACCAAAGATGTTTCTGCTTCTGTTTCGCTTCTTCTTTAGTCTTCCGTTGAAATGTATATTCGCGTAAAATCGGCTGCGAAATTAATATAAGTACTTTTATCGCATTACTTACAAGTACGCTTATCCATTTTACGCGGATAAGCGTGTTTCCTAGATGAAAATGGGTTAGCGTTACGTTAACCAAGCATTCCAAGAAGATAAATCACGTGGTTATGATAGCAACGGTGAAAGGGAAACATAACTCTTTTGTTTCTGGTTTAAAAGTTTTGTGCATGAAAGTAACACGGCGTTTATAAGGCACGAGCAATATCGATTACTCGAACTATCTCGAGCGGTCCACGGTACAGCGCTGACTTCCATATTCGTAATTTCCTTTTTAAATATAAATATGTATATCTTTTCGCTGAGCTTAGATTAGGACATTCCAGTTTTTCAAACGTTGACACTAATTAATATACAGGGCACACGGAAAATAATTAAAAATCCCCAATCCCTACTGGGAAGTTTATTGAAGATGTTACGATTATGATATATGTAGACAGAATAAAATAGACAATTAAAATTATGGCGTAAGAGGAATCACATGGACACAATTAAAAACATGCTCTAATTGAGCACAGGTTGATTGTTTCCGAATGTTCTGTATTAAAAACACTGTTCATTATTACTATCAAAAAACTTTTTAATATGTACGTACAATTCTGCAAGTATGTTTTTTAATATAGATAAATTAGAAACATTTAACGTGTGTTTAATTAGAGGATGTTTTAAATAATGTTCTATCTCATCCTTCTTACGTCTTAATTGTAAGTTGTCTAATAAATTTCCTGTAATCAATCGTAGTCCTAAAGATCCTTTACGTACACCTTGTACTTTGTAAAACATCCCCGAAAGAAACATCGTAACGCGTGTTCCCTAATGGACGATGTTCGAAACAAAGTTGGACTTGTTTTACAAAAGTTTGACGCGTTGTACGTAAAATTAATTAGCATTAATGTCAATCTTAAGTCCCGGTAGTTTGGCAGTTTCCGACGTGCATGGATGACAATTAAAAATGAGCACTCTGCCGGCTCCGCTGTTAAACTTTTCGCCGTCCCCCATTTCTTTTCTTCCGTCAGCTCCGTAATTGTTCTCGTTAAACGTGGCTTCCTCGTTTTTTGACTTTTGTTTGCGCGTCGGGAAGATAAGTGATAAACTTCGCTTTAAAACAAGAGACACGGAACGCGAAGCTACTTATTATAAGCGATTGTAGTAAAGTATGATTTGTACAAAGAAACGGTGGCGTTTCGTGTTTGAAAAATTTTTTATCGTTACTCTGGGAGTACTTTGTGACACAAATGTTAAATGAGAATCCCTTAAATCGCACGTTAATACATAAGAATATTAATGTGGATCAATTGAATAATAACAGCGATGCAGAAATCCATCGCATCGAATTACCGATTTCGGTAATAATTTCGATTTCGGTTAATAATTTCGAATTTCGAAAAGTTAATATAAATACCTAATCCTATTAAATTTCAGTGCTAAATACCACTCGAACGAAATGTATCGCGGTCTTATCCCCTAGCACCTGCCAATACGCAGTTTCGTTGAAACGATATTCCTTTCCTTCGGCCATAGTTATGTTAGAAGATACGAATATCCATTTCCACGTAAAACGACGCACACGCTATATTTGCGATAATTCGGTTAATACGATCGTAATCATTGCAGAGAATATCTTTATTATATCCCGAGTGGCTGTTCCCGCGTATTCCCAATCTTCGTTTCGCGACCCGTCCCGTTTCCCCGATACCGACGGGAAATTTCGCGATGAACTCGAGATTAAATCGCAGCGTCAGATACCTGCGTACAGCGCTATCGTAATTTCGCGCTATCTTCCCGGGCTGCGTGGTACGTGCGCGCCACGCGTACACGCAGCGAGGCTGATAACGAAATTGACATAAGCGCACGATACGTTCACAGTCCATTTGCCGACTGACCGATACCGTCGAGTTCGCTTGCTACGCTCGATTCGACTCTGAATCGCTCTGCTCTTCTAGCGTCGTCCACGTGTGCACGATCGCGGAGATTGTGGACGCGCATCCGGATGAAGGGTTATCGCAAATCGAAAATCGTGTTTGACAACGAATTGAGAATGAACGCTCGCGGAATGGCGTTAGCGCGGAAATGAAAGACGAGATATGCATTTTCATTGAGTGGACAGTCGTGTGAGGATCGAGGGAGGTGTCAGAAATTATGCGAACAGTTCTTTCATTTTTGGAATGTTTTAAGAACATTTCACACCAGACCGCGTGGCGTCGTCCCCTCCTGTTTAAAAGTGACGAAAGTAAACTCATTTAAAGTTTCGAAGTACGGAAAAAATGAAACACAGTTTAGAGTTCGTAAAATATTCTTAAGAGCGCGTAGAATATACTTCCGTTACGATCTGAAAAATGATACTTTCGACGTTTCAATGCATTACTCGCTCTCGGGAAGAATTTTAATTTTCACGCCACGCGTGAAAATCGTGAAAATTGATTTTTCTCCGTTATTCGATGATCAAAAGAATTAATAATTCCTCCCGTCGATAGCCGGAAGAGTGAATACTTTCTTCCATCCTTAATCAAAAAGAATGAATAATTTCTGCAGTCGATAAACGAAAGAATGAATCGTTTCTGCCATCTACGATCAAAAGAATTAATAATTACTGTCGTCACCGATCAAGATAATTAATAACAGTAAGAGTAACTGGAATATCGATATTGATTTACATTAAGGATCGAAACTCGTGGCGCGGGAAAAACCAGAAGATTTAAAAACGTTCGGGGAGATTTTTTCTCGCATCACTGCGAAATGCATTTCCAAATCGATTTCTTTTCCCTCGCGTTAACGTGCTCAACGATTTGCAGCTTTCGCGGTACTATCCGTTGCATCAGGTTTCGAACCGTTAGCCGACATTATCGATAATCGAAAATTGTGAGAGAAGAATGAGAAGTGCACGGCACCATCCATCACCCGCGTTGCTTCGTCTTTAAAGACCGGATAGCATGATTAAAGACTTCGTTGCGATCTGGAGCGGAAAGTACGCTTCTTATCGTTCCGGCGAACTGTCTACCTTGCGCGGCCATTGTTGACTTCTTTTTTTTGCGACGAGTCTTGTTTTCGTGTAAAGTTTGCTGAAAAATGTACGATACCATTGACAAGGTAGACGTCACCTGTCGTGGCAGAAAGATACTCCCCGTGGGATATAAATTTTCAGGAAAATATGAATTGCACTCAAGTTCCGAAATTGTCATGTTCGAATTATTAGCTTCAGATATTTAGAAATCTCGAGATAGAAGCAACCCCTGATTAAATGTACGGATGATTATCAAACTGGAAGATTTGCGGTCGGATAATATCGGAAAATATTCGCAGGGTACATTGACGTATCTATTGAAACGTCGATTAAACGCTATTGCAAAAAGTTATCGAGATGGTTTAATTATCATTACGCTTCATTACGGGGCTCGTTCCGTCGCTTAATGCGATTGCAACTCATACGATTACAAAACTAAACGGTCTCCGAGAATCTGATATAACGCAACACCGAAATTCTCTTGGTCTCGCGTAATGAACATGGACAGCGGGAGAGGGAGGGTAAACTCGCGCGGGAGAGAGAGAGAGATACGTAGAATATCGAACCGAGAATCTCGATCGATCGAATGCGGTACGCTCGTCGTTTAACCAGATTATTCACGCTCCACCAATGAAAAGGGGCCAATGAAATTGCGATAAAGCCGAAATTGTGAGCTTGCGGGAGTATGGGCTCGCGCTACCGTCGCGCGGCGCTGGGGGCGAAGAGAGAGAGAGAGACAGAGAGAGAAAGAGGGAGAGGGAGTGAACAGGAAGGGTACAAAGCTCGAGGGCGGGGGGTGATCAACCCCGCCAGCAAATATCGCCGGACGACTTTCATTTTCAGCGCACTAATTATTCACCTACCCGGCGCTCGCTCGCTCGTTCGTTTGTTTCTGCCGCTTTCGCAAATAAAAGCGCGAAGCGAAATGGACGGAACTCGTGGTGCACGCATCCGCTTGACACGACGCGACGCGACGCGACGGCCGCACGGACGAAATCGCGAGTGTTCGAGGTTGTACAAAAAGTCAGGGTTCGGACTAATGACCCCTCCGGTCGAAGCTACCGCGGCGCTTTGGGTCCGTATGATTAAAAATGATTGCCACTCGACGATTGCTTAATGCTAGGATATCACGCATTTCTTTTTTTGTCTGCGGGAGTTCCGCACGGTGGTCGGTCCGATGTCACGCGGTTTTTGTAGCGTTTCTTCGGCCGTAATTCATCTTTTTTTTTTTGGCTCGGAAATATTAAACGATGTAATAACGCGGCTGATACGTCTCTTAATTGGTGATGGGATTTGGATGAGTAGAGCGAGTGGTGTCTGGGTAGACCCACTTTGATTCGGAAAATTGTAACTTCCACAGTTTTGCAGATATTTTAATTTTGATAAATGCATTTTGTAGTTAATTCGCCGTAGAGTTATAAAATAAGTCAGCAATAACACACCGCGGTAGATGCTTTTTGAAATCGACGTCAAGTATTGTTCGATAATTATGCCTAAATCACATAACTGAACGTCTTCTTCGTTAGGAAGTCATGTTTCGGATAATAATAAAACGTTATCGTTTTACAAATAGTATCTTGTACCTGTCATGGGCGCCGTTCTTTATCCCCAGGCGCGCCATTAGATGTATCATATCACAATGAATTTGAAAACAAAGGTTCACAAAGTTATCAACTAATTCCGCAATATAATGACACGGCTCAAAGTTTTAGCAAACCGATACCAAATATCGATTAAGTAAAATGTGCCGCTGATCGCAAACTTATTCCACTTCGCAAAACCGTGACTTTCGCAATTTCGTCTCTATTTCAATGAATCTCAATGCAAGAGTAAAAAGTAAAAATTCGCAGCGTGATAAAAACTAAAAAAAAAAAAAGAAATCAACCATAACGTCCCGCTATTAATATAAACGGCCGTGCCAGTTAAAACCGTGGCGATATTTCTGCGCTTCGAGCCCCGTTCGAAGCACCCCCGTTTTCAACGCATACTTTAAATATCGTCAAAGTAATATCGCGCTCGCGGGTACATACATTCCATCGCGTTTCTCTTTCGCCGGTTAAAAGCGTGCGATTCGCTCGGCGCCGATGAAAATTTGGTACACTTAACCGAACACGACACGGCCATTAATATACAAAAATGTTCAATTCCATATACGTCCGGTTTGATTAAAAGCTCGGGCGAGAGGCCGTCGACGCCAAGTGTATTAAAGGTTCCCTTTCGGGAAACCAAACGATTTGTCTAATTAAATCAGCGGGGTTGGAAGCGCATGTCCGTATCCGGTCGTGCACGGCCACCGTACGAAATTGCAATGGAGCGAGGAAAGGGTATGGATTAATGGCCTTGCCGATGATATGTTCGACCGTGCCAGAGGGGGTTTGGGGGGGAGGGGCACGGTTAAAAGCGATAATTTCCTCGTAATCCCGAAACGTCCTCTCGTTAATATTAATTGGTCGGTGTCAGTTCAGTGGTCCGTGTCAGCCAACCGCGCGACGGATTGTCGCATTTTCTCTCTCCCGGCGGTATCGCGACTCGAAATTTGTCTAGATCGTTTCACTCGTCGTTAAAGTATGTACAGGAGAGCTGAGATTACATCGAACGATGACGCGCGAAACTGACACCGAGCGAGGGGGAGAGAGAGAGAGAAAGGGAGAGAGAGGGGTTGTTGGACAAAATTAAAGTTCGTCGAGATGGGGGTTGATCGATTATTTCTGATTAACGTAAAGTCAAGGTTACGTCGAGCGGGTGGGAGACGAACGGAACGAGAACGATGACGCGTAGTAATTATTTAACGCAGTGGCGTAGCATGGCGAGGTTGGACCTTGCTCGCGGAACAAATTATAAAAAAAGATCTAATCCGGAAAGAACTGGAGTTTTTAGGGAATGTCCGTCATACTTGTTGAGGGTCTACAAAAAATGTTTTCGAGTACGCGGTATCGTACGAATGGGAAGCATAAAAGCGAGACCGATCGCTGCGCCCTTTTAGCGAGCTCCTTAGGTGCGGCTCGCGCGAAGATACTTTGGCGATAAATTTTTCGAGAAAACAAAAGGAATGCTCGCTTGGAGAAAAAGTTGTATGCCATAACGATCCGAGGTATCTGCTCGAGCCGCACCTGGGATCTCGGTAAAAGTAAGAAAAAGAATAATATTGAGGCCTCCATATTTTAATACGCAAAGTTTGCTTTTAAGCGAAACCCTCAACGGGTTTTACGGGCATTTTAGGATATCCGATATGTTTCTAACGAATTAGAAATATCTTGGCTGTGTATAGGTAATTTGTTTTACGTACCGTCGCCTTTGCGGTGAAGCTATATTGATTTGAAATATATGAAAAACCTGAAAAATTATAGGTTTGCCAGGAAAATATCAGGAGTAGCGACAAAATATCACGCGTAGTGGATAAACACGGAAAATAAATAATAGTAAAGTAATTCTATGCGCCCGCAGTTGCAAATAAAATTGAGTTCAAGCTCGAACCACCTCCGTACCGCTTACCCATAACGAACTCCAAAATTCGTTCGTCCCGATGGCAGAAGTAGTTTTCCGTTCGTTCCACGACAAAGGGAATTGTTTGAAATTTGTCGCGCGTACCAATTAGACCGTTAACTTTTTAATTTCCACGCTGCTGTATTATAATACCGCTGTTAACTACGTTTAAAGTTGCCGAGGACAGTTCGTTTCCTTGTTACTCCTTAATTTACCGCGCGCTTCCGTGAAATCGAAATGGAATGAGAATTTACTCGACGTAAAACAACGTTGTAGAAAACAATCCACGTCTATTCGTCGCCGAGACGCGACGGACGATTAATACGTTTAACGCTGAGCTCGCATGGATTGGGCGATAAAACTTGCGACGAAAAAGTTCATTATTAGAGGGTATAAGAACGAAACAAATGTGTGCGTTGCTAAAAATGTATGCTGGAATGGTATTCATTGGTCCGCTGAAACCATTCAACAATGTTCTCGTCTGTGCTTGTCTAAACGCATAATTTTGCCAATTTAACAATTATTTCTCGTAAAATTGTCCCTTTGTCCCGTTTTCATTCGTTTTCACTTTTTCTATCGTTAAATTTATTCTAAGAATCACGTATATTATTTATTTGATTTATTTAACGACTAATGCTACATATCTTCTTCTAGATGGTACTTTCGTAGAACCAATATAACGTGTGCAGATATAGAACTGAGATAGAAATCCCTTTAATTCCTTTTGCTTCTATAGTGTTAGTACTTGCATAAACTCCTCGGTCCAGCCAAAATATCTTTCTCAAACAAACACTCTTTTATTCCAAACCACTTACTTCAATACGCATCCTGGACAAGATAATTTTCTACAGTTAAATTCCTTTAATCGTCCGATATATTCAATAAATTGTTCACTCCGCGTACTCTGCGCCCCACGGAGAATTCATACTTGCACAAAACCCTCGGCCATATCTTTGTCGAACAAACGGGCTTATGATACAAATCGTTTACGTCGACGCGCGTCCTCTCAGCACTACACACTTTATTATTCAATTCCCGTGTCTAACAACCCTACGGTATTTCCACGATGATTCTCCCGTCAAAGTAGTGCCTCCTAGAAGTCCGGCGTTACCAACGATTTATTAGACGCTTAACTCGGCGCAGCGCTACAACTCGGGCTTCCAGCATATCAGCCGCAGAAACCCGTTTCACCGTGTTCTCGCCGCTTCCACCGATAAATTAACATCGTTCCACTGTCGGTGGCCAGTCATGCCGCAAACTTCGGGGGTCGCGAGCGGAACAAAATTTTCGGTTTGTCCCCGCGGTCGTACCCGCTCGCTCTCCCGTTGCACGCACAATGCACGTCGGGACGCGATAATTGCCAGGCGCGTTGCCAATTCGCCGTCGCTCCCCGTTAATTGATTCGCCAGAAAACGGTTGTCGTACGACTTGCCGGCGATGCTTTCGCGCCGCGAGGCTGTTAGCGAGTTATCATACCTCCCGCTTTGTCGGGATTGCTCCTCACCCTGCCGCCACCACCCTCCCCTCACCGCCGCCTCCTCCTCCTCGCCTCACCGCCCCACCCCCCCGACGCCCCCTCGTGTATACGTGTTAACGAGCTGTCGTTGAAAAGACCGCTTGTCCTCGCGGTGCATCGAATTTTCTTTGCTTCGGAGACAAATCGGATAGGAGGCAGTGCGTTTCTCGCGCTCGGCCATTGTGTCGCGTGGCTTTTGAAATGTTTAAACGTCGACGACTGTAGCTCTCGAGGAGAATAACTCGAGTCCGAATTGACGCGTTGCTCGTTCGTTTTGAAATGACGGATAATCTTGTGTCTCTGCGTAGAGTACGATCTTTTTTTTACCTTTTATAGAGATCTAGTAGCAAAACCGTCGGCAAGTGAATTTGTGATATTCAATGCTAGGTAAATATTTTCAATAATGATCCCGAGCAGTTTATTGAGTAATTGTGCGACCATTGTTACACGATTAACTACCGCGGGGACACTGATGCGTACACGCGTATACCTTCAGTTTTATTTTATTTTCCTGTTAATTAAAATTATTTTTAGTGGAAAAGAAATTACAATCTGCAGCTAAGTATTTTCTACAGCATCCCGCAACTGTAAAAATAAAAAAAAACTTGCATGGTAGTAAAAATTTTTTAAAAATTAAATCGTTGTTTCTCAGTTAAAAATATTTGTCCCTGAAAACGATTTATGATTTCAGTTCGCCAGAAAAAAAGTACGCTCAATCCTATCCTACCTGTGTCGTAATTGCAAGTTCCCTAACAAAATTGATATTGTACTCGTAAATACCTTACCAATTAGTATTTTTAATTATCATTTCTTGGAATAGATTCCAGTATCTATTTTACCCAATCGTTATTCAGTTTCCCAAAGAACGCGAACCACCCACGCGGAACGAGTTCATTCTTGTATGAACAAGAACAGTTACCTTTGCGCTGTCGCGCGTTATTTGCAGAGATTCGCTTTGACATGACGCAGCAATTAACGTTTGAAGGGTCGTCGGTAGAATAGATCCGTTTTTATACGAACATCGATCCTTTATCACAACTCGTTTCGATTACTCCAATCTTCCTGTCGCTTTGACGAACGAAAGCTTACCGATCGTTCCGTTCCTTTTTTCAATCGCCTAAAGCTGCCTAATCGAAAATAATTCGTCAACTCGCGAAGAACAAAAAATCTCATCCGCTTTTCCCAACGTTCGATTATCTCTGGAATTTATTATAGCAATTACGACGTTCTAGGCGCGTCGAGCTCGTTTAAAGCAGAAAAAAGAAAAAGAAAACCGTTTCCAAAGGGAATTAAGCCTGCCGCAGCGGCATAATTGATACGACGGAAAACATTAGCTCGCTGCTTTGTTGCGGTTGATACGATTAAGTAACTTCGCTTTGAAAGTTTCCCGTATTAATTTCAAGTGGAAACTTAATGGACGAGTCGGGAGTAATTTTCAGGCGTGCGTTATCGTTAAACGCGAGTACCCGCGTCGCCGTCGCCTCCTCTCGCCGAATCGCTTTGAACGCGATTACGAAGAACTTCGAAACAGCGAATCGTATTTCATAGTTTTACGATGACGACTATCGCTCGGTTGTCTCGTATTTTGCTAACGAAGCTATTTCGATATTACATTATCCGCTAATGATTCTTTTACGATATCTCGTTTCCCGTATCTCAATTCCGCCCCGCTTAATACCGTACATTTCCGTTCGCATTTTCCGCGGCGTCTTCGCTGCCTCCTGGGTATAAATTCGACGTCAACCAACCCCCAACCCCCGCCCGGAGTACGTTGTACAACTTTCTCCGCGAGTAATAAACGCATTACCGAGCACGGTATCTGGTGTAGGATCTTTCAGCGACGTTGCACCGCCGCGCGACTAACTTGACCCGAAATCGATTTTCTTTACCCAAGTTTTTCCATTCAGGTGAGGGCGTCGCGTCGCGTCTTATATCGCGTCCCCCGGGACGTTATCGATAGGGGGAAACATCGGGAGTTCCATTCTCCACGGCGAAACATTCCGCGCGGAATGCCATCGATTGGCCTCCGGGGGTCAACCACGGGGTTACACCGGGCAACTAACGACTCGCTTATTATTTATTTAGAGTCGCGTAGGGAGCGACGACGAACAACCGGCAATTTTTGTTTCAACGCCGAAAGGAGCGTCGGCGAGGAAAGAGGAAAGATGCGAAGAAAAGTAGTGGCGGCGAAACGAGCCGCCAACGAGGGTACGTGAGTCGGCCGTTGAAATTTTTATCACTTGACCCTTCGGATGATTACGAAACCCTGCCGGTAGCTTCAGTCGTTTGATGATTATCTCGCTCTTTTCCCGCGGTGATAATTAACATCCTCGCGTCGCATTTTGGGTGGTAACGTCGAGTATGTGGAAGAAACTGCGGAATTAGGGAGAGCTAGGAATTAAAGGATTGAATATTTCCTTTCCGTCGAGCTCTGTCTCCTTCCACGGAGGATCTAATTTGAAAGTATGCGCGCTACAAGTTCAGTATAATTCGTTATACGAATTGTCGGAAAAACAATCGATTTGATTCAAATATTTTGATAGGACTTGTCAGAAGAAATTGTCTGAATTATTAATTAAAGATAGTAACACAAATCAAAATTATTAGAATAGCTATGGAATTTTTCTAAAGAAATATAACGTTTGTTGCAACCAGAATAGTTTAATTGGCTATTTGCGAGCATCAATTATATGTCATAGTATTTATACTTATTCGCAATGCGTTTCAAATTCTATTGAGCATTATGGCTGAAATTATTATTTACTTCAAGTAAAAGTGACTTTTGCGCGGAGTAATGCGAAACAACTCGGGAAAGCAAGAAGGTTGCCGATAATCTGAAATGATTGGACGCCGACCGGATCGTGAATATTCGATACCACGTAACGCTACCACGTTACACGACATGATTATCGTTTACGCAATTTGGGAACGATCGGTCGATTACGTAAAACGCGTCGCATTTGCGTGTAACGCGTTTCCAATGCCTTATGCAGGGAGTTTTCGCAAAACCTCATTGTAAAGTTTGATTAAAATTTCTACCGTACCGCCTATGTAATAGACAAACTTTTTGAACCCGCCGGGAGTTTTATGTACAGACCACGACGATTTTATAAAACGTAATAGCGGCTTTACGCTCGGTCATGCATAAATTTCATTCGGTACGTGTCAATCGCGCAATGTAATCTTCTGTCGCGGAAAAAGCCGGCGGAATGCGCCAAGTGAAATGCATCCTAAACTTAATTAATCGATCGCGACGATAGGTTGGACGATCAATTTTCTATAAATTGTTGTGGAGTACGTGGGACGCGACGAGACTTTCTATGCGTTACATATTCTACCCTTAGCACACCTTTATTGTAAAATAGTAAACTCCCGTTCTAATGGTAGAACGTGATATGAAAAGGATGAATAATAATATTTATATAGTATTATATATTATTGTATTATATTATATATTTATATAATAATAATTAATAATGCGCGGCGCAAACGGAAAGAAACGTGTAACGGCGTCTGAATATCGACAGCTATCGATTCTACTGGACATAATAAATAGAGTACATGTGGCGGGAACTTCTAATTACAAAGCTTCCAGAGCGCCAAGTCGTACGTATTTTTAAATTTGTCAATTTACCAAAACGAATTCTTGTTCGAGGGGGTTAAAACATTTTCCACGTTGTTAATAAATTATCAGTCAAAATGCGTACTCGCGGGGGCGTACGGTAAAATATTCGACACCGAAGTTGAAAACCGGATTCAACTGTCGCCGATAAAATATTAAATACCAGTCGCATAAATCCTTCATGCCACGGGAGAAAATAACTCTAGTATACGTCTCCGAATCGATCCGAAAAGGTCCTTCGCCCCGTCACGCGCGAACGATTCTTTATTTCGACCTAAGTGGGTATCATCCGGGGTTGTTGATAAATTTCTCGAGATCGCCGGTGTGGATTCTGTTCTATCTCGACCACACCTGCGTTTCGGGCCGCCTCCCCGCGGTGCATCTAAACGGGATAAACACACGGAGCGTTGCACTTCCGTTTCTTCTTTCTTCCCGGTTTTTTTTGTTTCGTCTCGTAGGAGGCGCCTAGAACGCTCGTCCATAAATCCTAGAGCACGGACAGACTCTATAAATATTTGTGCCCCTTCCCGGTCCATATCCACTCTCGGCATCCCGATGTTGCCTGCTGCCGTGTCAGAGGCGAGAGCCCGTATACAAGAGGTAGGCGCTAGAGAGAAAACGAGAGAGAGAGAGAGTGAGAGAGGGAGTGAGTGACTAAGAGGGAGGGAGAGAGGAACCGTTGAATATCCGAGGAATACTCACCCTCTCTGTTTTCGGTACGTGCCTCTCGCTCAGACTTAATTAAGCCGTCAGAACTAACGCGCAGCATCCAAACACGTGGCTATGTCAGATTTCGGTGTAGCAGTTCGTGCGCCAAAATCACAGCGCCGGCTGGAAACCAAGAAGGCAAGCGGCTCTCAGTGGGATTCTGTATATTCCCCAACCATGGGGCGGTGTTGTTAAATCGACTGGCATCTGTTTCCAGTTTCTCGGCGCGTGGCGCGCTTAGAGTTATTTAGTAATATCGTAACGCATTCATTTTTACCAACCCCCTCTAGTCCCATCCGGTGTGTACGCGCGGGCCGGGTTTCCCGGAAGGAATCTGCCAAATGTCAAGAGATACGCTTCTCGAGTAATTTTGAGGGAGTGAAGTTTGGGTAGAATTTGGGAAGATCGACAAACCGCGGATGTTTAAACGTTAAGTCGGGGGGTTTAGTTAATGTTTATTGATTTCATAACACGGGCTTGGTCCTCTTGGAACTAGAAAAATTTCTCGTAGATAACAATTTATAAATCACTTCATTCTGTTAAGAAGGGAAGAAGGAACGCGTATTAATTGGTACAGAAAATTATCAATTACTTTTTAGAATCCGCGCAATGTCGAGTATGCGAATTTTGATGTTTAAATAAAAAGAGTGCTACAAACTGATTTTACGGCAAATGTGCTAAAACGTATCTATATTCCCATTAAGTATACGTATATCGTGCAATTTTTTTACTTAAAAATATAGGTATAGGCATATAAATTTCTGCAACACGTTTTTAAAACTGAAATTTAATACTTTTTTAGTAAAAGCGCTCAATATACTTTTAATTTGCAACATTACACAGCAAACTTCCAACACCGACGCTGAATCTCTACACCGGAATATTCCCAAGATCAACGAATTACCCGAGATTTCGTATCACCTCGAGTTTAGCCGAGTTTCCAGCGTCGCCCTATGAACTGCCGTAAAATAAATCCTATACAAATCGCTGCAATCTGGGTTAGGAATGTTCCTCGTCTCTCCTCGTTTCTCGCTACGAATTAATTAAGCCGTCAGTAGCAGCGGGTAACATCCAAACACGCGGGTCACGTCAAGTGGCGGAGCACGTTGGTGGTGGAAGGGAGACCGAAAATCACTGCGGCAGGTAAACGCAGCGGTGTAAACGCGTAGAATACGAGCGTAGGGAGAGCGAGAGAGGTCCCCGTGCCGCCTCGTGTTTCTGTTAGCGGAGGCGAACGAGCCGAGTCTTGGGACCTGTCACAATACCGGGGCTTAATGGCGGCTCATTACCTCCTGAAATCAACGCGTGTTAAACGTCCGCGAGCAGCCAGGGCCTCCTTTTATTTCTTCCCGACCGTTTTACAAATGATCACACGACGTTAGGCCACCCCCGTCCCTTTCCCCCCACCCGTTGAACGCGCGTGGCACAGCTCGTAGGTGGACGATAAAGGATAGACGAAGAGAGTCTCGGTAGTCTCGCGAGGCGAAAAACGACCGCTATTACGCGGTTGGAAAAGATGAAACGCAGCGGCGCGGCGTATCAATCGGCGATTATTTATCGCCGGTTCCCGGAGATAATTGGCCGGTCGGGGAAGCCAATCAACAAGTCCTAGAGGCTCGCGTTACCGAAATCTCTGCCCCGGGCTCGTAGCCAAGGGGAGTACGACGGGGGTTCACAAGAATTTAGATGGATGCGCGGTTTCCCGTTTGGGTAGGACCCGTTGCATCGAGTTTCGATTATCGGGCCACAATCGCCGGTAGTCGTATTTCCACGGTCGTTCGCCGCGCTCGGCGTTATTTTTTCGCTCAAGTTCGTTGAATTTAGGAAACAGTCAATGGTGAGGTTCGAGTAATTTTGATTCTAAACGGGCATAAATCCTGGGATATCGTTAAGCCCAGTAAAGGTGTGCATCGTAAGTGTAAGACTTGGAGTAAAATAATCATATGAAGTTTATTTACTGGGAGATTACACGAGGTCCAGCATTTGCTGCGAGGATTAGGAAAACCCAGAAAACCTAATCATAATAATAAATAATAATAAATATGTATAAATTCTAGAGGTAAATATAGTATGTCGATACTACATATGTATAACGGCTCCAACGATCCAGGCTTTATTCCAAGACAACTAATACACGATTTGCACATTATGACAACGATTTCACCAATCAACTCTTTAACGTCTGCAATCCGACTATCAACTGTAGACTGTAATACCAATCCACCCTCCTTCGGGGACTCTATCCCTTTTAAGGAGTTTTGGGTCCTAATGACCCTTAGTGCCGTCGGTGGTATTGGTCAACGCCCACGGGCGATGGAAAAGGATCCCTCATTGTCGGCCGCCAGAAACGAAAGACGGAAATGCTTACATACGCGCGTAGCAAATACCGTGTTACAACTCCGTCGCAAATCTGGTAATAACGTGTGCGAGAAGACACAATCCTAACTAGTCTATTGGTGCATCGTGTTGCGTGATACGCGCGTATATTAAACGTCTGCACCCGGCTTTATAAATAAATTGGAACGAACGAATTAATGTTTCCCATTCCGTCCGTCGAAATTAATTGCGAGAAATTAATAGCGAGATAACTTTTGAAAGTTGACGTTTTCTCGGTGAAAATGAATCATCACACACAAATTCGAAACGTGAAATCGTTGGGAATTATAAGGTTTAAATTCTTGACAGGATTTGCATACGTGTTTGTCGATGCCGAACGAATTAAAATTGGTTGCACGTCCGCGTCAACTACGTTAGTTCGTGCTGTTGCTCACCTACGCGTACGCGCAGTCTTGCGCGTATTAATCCATCCTCGTGCACGAACGGAGCTCCGACAGATTTACGTGTCAACGACGCGCTTCTGACTTTAACGTGCTTTTGACGAAGTTTAACCGCCGTTCGCGAGCGGCAAATATTTTGTTCGCCGTACTGCGCCCCACCCGATTGCGGTACGATTTTTACACGAATTAGGCGTTGAAGTGGTCGATTTAATTTAAACGCACGGCAGAATAAGTACCGATTATGTTTTATATCCACTTGACGCTTGCACTGTCCTTTTAATGCTGAATTTATTTAATCGTCGCTTTAATATGGTTTGTTTGACTTTGATAGAGCCAATCGTGGATTTTTCATTTAAAATCCAAGGATTCATATTAAATAGAAAAAAAGGGGTATACGAATTTTGGTCATTGGTCAATATTGTACCGATAATCACAAAATTTGTAATTACTGCAATTTGAAAACTCTATGCACTCATCGCGAAATTGATAATTAATAGAGCTCTAAAGTTGTAGCTACCACAAGTTCGATAATCAACAGAATTCTAAAGTTCCTGCTATCGAGTAGAAAGTAATTAGTGGAATTCCAAAATAAACCCCAAGTATCGCCAATTCGATGATCACTGAAAAAAACAATATCCATCGTAACGAATCGATAATGACTTTATGAAATTGCGGCAACGGTGGATGGATTCCCCTCTCCCCCCCCCCCCCCCGCGTAATCGCGCGAACGCTAGATCCCGTTAATGAAATTCTTGCAGGTTCGAGTACGTCGCGCGTCTTATCGATTAACGACAGCACTCGGCGCTGTTTAGATTCCCGGCATTATTATTAGAGCCCACGGCGAGAGCGAGGCAACGAGGCCTTTTACGCTACGCAGGCATTCCAAGGGAAAACAAAGAGTCATCCAGATTTTTCAGGTTGCATTCTAGCACGGCACTCAGTCTGCCACCTCTTCTCCTTCCTCTCGTCTCATTGCTCCAACGGGGTGTTAATGGTGCTCGAGGCCGCGAGGCCATCTATCACCATACAGCCTCTATGTGTTTCGCGCTGTCTACGATGTCTCTAGGCTGTCTCGCGTTGTTTCGAATAATGCTTCTTTTGTTCCTCTCCCCCCCCCCCCCCCCCCCCCCATATACCCACTTCCTCGTGCCGCACCACCGGGGAAATATATTATAGATAACGGTTTGAGCGATGGGTACGAGCGCGTCGAGTTTTCCCTGTCGGACCCCAAGACTTCTCGCTCCAAATTGTTTCCCCGCCCGAGTTATTTCTCTGGGTGTAAACTATAATTTCTTGTCGACAGCAATCCGGATTGGTAGGACGCATGTATCGATTAATTGACAGACCTCGCATTTTTTGGCATAATAAAATAGTACATGGTACTATTATATGTATTACGTGTAATACATTACATGGTAGGAAGGACCGGTATATTAATTAATAAATCACGCATCTTTTGCCAGAATTAAGTGGTAATTAATTAACAAATTCGCATCTCTTGGCGGAATAAAATATACAAGATACATTGTATCTAATTTCATTCGATTATAACAATTGATAATTGTTTATCGTACTCGAATAAGGAAATTTCCATTGACATTTATTTCTTACTAAACTCACAATAAAGCAACAATGATATTATAAGTAATTTCGAATTACGATTGAACTTCTTCAAACGTAACTTTTCATACCCGACCGGACTGTTATTTTAAACTTATTTTAAACCGGTCACTTTAAACGTAATACCTAAGCGATTACGAAAGAGATAAGACAGCAGTGCGTTACCTGAAAGTGATATCAAGTAACGGTGTATCAAATCCTCAAAGCTGTAACGCGTCATAAAAAGAGCATTACTTCTGAAATCACTGTCTTCGGTTCGCTCACATTTCCACGCATCGACTCTCCTTGGTAATCTAATAATAACTACCTCCGCGGATCTCTATCGAAAGCCTATTACGCGCGTTAACATAATCGGCGTGTCTCGGGGGATCAAACGAGTCGATAGAACAGAAGTATCGTCGGTACTCGTACGGTACATTCGTATCCCTCGCACGATCATCCATTCACCGATCAATGATCCTACTCGCGCCAATGCGAGCGCGCGCTCAATCAAATGATACGCAACCCCCGCCCCCCACCCCGCCAGCGTGTTCTCTTTTAAGTATAACTCGTACCACGCCAGACTAGACGCAAGCCGCAGGTTAAATGGAGAATCACCCCCTCAGCCCGCGCGAACACTCGATCCACTTTTTGGATTTAAATGGCCCCGGCCGTATCCCGCTCTCGGGACGGATTTATTATTGAGAACCACGGATTACTTTCAAGAGATAGCGCCAAGAGAGAGAACCGGCCGGGTATCGCCGCACGCTTTATTTACGAGCAGAAAAATGCAGACACGAGGTATGGCCATCGAGTGCTCCCTCCTCACCCTCCCACCTCCCGTCTCTCTCCACCAACCCCCACGATCGTCTATCCCATTTCTCTTTTGCCGCGGGCCTCCCTTTTCGTATCGTTCCCTCGTTCTTCATTTGCCTAAAAGACCCCTTTGTCCACTCGTCTTCATCCTGCTTCACTTGCAAAATCCTCCACGCTTCTCTCCCACTCCCTTGTTTCTCCCCCTTTTCCCTTTTATTTCGATACGCGCTATCCTCCTTCGTTCTCTCTCCTCTTCCGGGCAGGTTTTTTTTCCTTTCCTCGTACCTTTCTTAGAGCCGGACGGGCTGGGGGGGGGGGGGGGGGGGTTGGACGAGCCTGAGATGGTCCGACAAACGAGGGAAGGATAACGAGTCGGACGGATGAAATTTTCTTTCGATAACGAGATTCGGGATCCCGTGAAGTTTACGCGGCTCGAATTATCGGTTTCGTCTACTCATTGGTCTCGACGTTAATCCGCGGATGGGAGTAATCCGCGCGAATATCGAGCGGGTTGCGGCAGAGAAATGGCGCGGATCGGACGTCCGTTAAGTATTTTGCTCGAGTAAATCGTTATCATTAGACCGCAGATTTTGTGGTATTATACGAGGGCGGGCGTGAAACTATTTGCAGCTTCGATAACTTTTTTTTCTCCCGTGGAGTTTGTGCGTAATCCAAATGTTTGTGGTATAACATGTTGAAGCGAAACCATTTTCCAATACTTCTGAAATCGTTTTACCGGTTTCGCGCTCTAACGCCTAGTGCTGACTATGAATTCTCGAACTATTAACAATTTAACGCGGCCCACGGGTTGAGGGACACTGGTTTAAAGCGTCCTCGAGTGGAGCGCGCGTCGAGTGTTTATGGTTTCGGTATACCAGAAAAAAATAAAACTTTGAAGTGTACTCTGTCTCATTTCTGTGCGCAGCACAAGTGTCAGTTGATTTTATAAATGTTCTATGATCGATTGAAATTGCGAAGATACTCTGTGCACCCTCTGTACATTCTTACGATAGACGGACAAGGGGGATTGAAACGGAACTGTGTTTCTCATTAAAATATTCTAAAGATGTTTTTTAAATATATTTCGTCTATTTTCTTTGTTCGTGGTAGAAAATACGCATTTGCATAAAATCCCCGGTCTAGTTTTAATACGACCACGAGAAACTTTTAGATACGTATTTTCTCTACCATAAAATCATTTCTGAAAACCGGGGTCCCCGGCATTCTGAAATTAACCATTTCTGAGTAAAATTAACAAATGGAAGTGGCGCGACTTGTACGAGTTACTCCGAGCTGAAACGCTTAAATCTTGATAAAGGTGGTAGTCGGTGTTCGCTTTTAGTTTGATGCGAAAATGTTGAAATTGATTCAAAAAGTATATTTGACGCTACGAGACCAAAAGTGACCTAACCCATTAGCATCCCTAATAAAGAGTTATATGTGTTTTCTTATTACAAATCACGATCACTCGAATAAGGCGCTATTATTATCGCATCGACGTTTTTAAAATTAGTTTTGCAAAGGCATCAATATCAATAGGCAATAGAGTGCACTGTATGAACCAAAAGAAATCAATATTTGACATTTCAAGATTTTGTTCGTTGGGCCATTTTTGTTCTCATAGCCTCATTTATAGTCGTACCTGTATGATATATTCCATTTCATTTCGCAAATTTAAGAAAGAGATTAATCGACTGGTTATTTTGGCGAAGTGTCTTGCAATAATGTAATACTATACTCGGTTTTCGTGCATTACGAGCATTGATTTATTAACACAACTGCTTTGCCCCGGCGAATGGATACAGTGTAGCGCGTTTGCTAACATGGGCGCAGACTTATAACTAAAACATGCCTATTAGCTCTAATGAATAGAAATAAACGATTCATGGGATGACTTGGCGCTTCCTAAGTTCTAAGCGAATTAAAATTACCATCGCGTTTACCTGCCGCTTGCATCTCATCGTTTCGTCATGCTTTTCGCGCATCGTTGGATATGCGTTAATTGTTTATTGTAAGAACCTAATAACGTGCTAACTAGAATCCGAATATTTCGAAATTTCTATTTTTACAGAGGATTGGTAAAGCAGCGGGGCGTGAATGGAAATTAATTTTTTTACAGGGCTTTAATAAGTAATTTCTTTATTTCGTAAATTTTATATTATACGTAAATTTCAATTAAAATACGCGTACAAGAATATTACTATTACGAAGGCTAACGGCTTTACAAAATCGTTGCAAAGCTCGTACATTTTGCATAAACATCCGCCGCATAACAATAGCGTACGAGAATAACTAATTCAACTCCGGAACGTTGATAATGAGAATTTCGTATAATGTCTGTACAACAGAATATTTTGAAAATGTTCCTATCAAAAGGAAAATAAATATACATAGGCCTCACGCAGCGAGAACCGTACGAGATCAAGAGACAAGGTCTTGTCTCGGGCCAAGTGCAAATACGCGAGACTAAACCTTGTACTCTAGTATCACGAACGTATCCGAGTCCTTGTAACACGCATGGATCGAACAATTAAATTCATTCCTAGAAGAAATCTCGAGTATCCGGGATTCTGAAATTTAGCGTTTTGTTTGCACTCGACAAAGCAGCTTCGTGACCGATCGCATAAACGGATAGCCCTCGGGCACTAGGAAGTGGTCGACGGAAAAATAGTTCCGCGGTAACGTCCCCCCCCCTCGTATCTCTTAAAACACGTTCGTAAAAACAAAAGAATTCCACCACAATGCGCCCCGGAGAATCTAGAATCCTCAGCAATTTAAAAAGTCCTTTCCGTCGTAATGTTTCTTTCTAACCGGCCGGATATCATCCGACGATAATAAAATAATAAAATGATAGAAATTGCGTTGTATCTTTGAAACTGTACCTCTTATCCGAAATGTCGAATCGATCGACGAACCTCCAGCGAGCTTCTTTCGACGTTCTTCGACATTTATGTCAAGTATATACTCGGTATTATGACATTTCTTTGTTTAATAATATATAAATATGCAATTGAATATTTGAAGGAAAATACTCATCGCTCGAAAATAATTAAGTAAACGATTCCACGTGTCAAATTTAATCGAATCACTTGAAGTATTAAAGACGCGTTCGGAAATTAATTAACATATGAAAGACTACCTGGATAAATTTGACATTGGTACACAAATTAATTAAATCAATTACCGCAGAGTCACAAACAATGAGATTCATATAAAGAATATCATAATAAATAATACATTATACTTATCTCCACGATTCCATTACCTGAACGTACGTATTTCTTACCACCGCTATAAAACAATAGAATCCATTCCACTTTTGTACACCAAACTTCTTCCCCGCAATGTCGAATCGATCGACGGTGGTCTCACGAGCATAATAAAGTAACGATACGACGATGCAGAAACAATTCCACGTACGTCGAACTCGAAGGAAAGAATTTTACGTCGGCATACCTCAAAGGGTGCTTTCGTGACGGAGCAGAAGCTATCGAAGTATCCGGCGGGAGGGGTGGGGAGGGGGGTGAGTAGTGCGCTGCCGTTACGTTAAAACCCACTGGTTTTTGCAACAGCCTGGGCAAACGCTCCCCCAAAAGCCCAATGAGCAGACATTCGGCGAATTGCGTAGGCGCGCTCGCAACGCGTTCGCGTGACTCGCCGGCATTTACGCATCGAGAGCCCCGCAACCCTGTCATTTTTTCTCTCTCTCTCCCTTCCTCCCCCGTGGACTCTCATGCAGCAGTGTCAGGACCCACGAAGGTTCTCCCCAAAGTCCACCCACTTTCCCGCATGTCTGCTCTTTGCTCGGCAGCTTATGATTTTCTCTAACCACCGTTCTCTGTCTCTCTTTTCTCCCCTTTCCGCATTTCCTTCTCCCCTTTCTAGCTCGTCATACTCGCTTGTCACTCACTCACTCATTCCCTCTCTCTCTCACTCTCCCACTGCGTTCCCTGTTCTGTCTTTCTTATTCGCGCAGGACGATTAAAGATAAAATCGCACACCGCCGCTTCGTGCGTTACGTTCGTAATACATTGGCGCACTCGCAAATTACACGGCTAAACAGAAGGGTTATCGGTGTTATCGGCGGGCTAGAGTGCCAATTAGTGTGACGCGTGTATCGCGGAAAGAGTGTCAGGGAAATTCTTTGGAAACGCCGACGATTATCGATAACGTACGCGCAGTGAATACTTTATTTTATCGCGCCACGAACGGTTTAAATAGGCGAATGTAATTTTGCGTAATGAGAACTTTAGAAACGTTTCTTTTTTGCGTTGTTTAAATTATTTCCGTTGCTCACGCGATGCTTTTGCGTCGCTCGGACGAGTACGGGGAAGCTTTTAAGGAGCTTCCCTCTTCCGCCGCGAAGTTCGGATGTGTATTACGTGAAATTGTATTTTGAAAACGTTCCTTTGAGGTATTATACGATTTAAGGTGGACGATCCTAAGGACGATGGGAGGAACGGGGAGAATTTCGGAAATATAGATCGTCGTCGATGTACTTTGATCCGAAAGCAATTTAAATTCTTCGTATCGGGCTGTTTTTAAGATCGTCAGAACTTTCGGGGGATTTTTATGGTTTACATGAAGTTGTCCCATCGTTTCGTTTCGTTTCGTTTCGTTTCGTTTCGTGCGTATTGAATGGACTGATAGATCTCTGTCATTTTGGTTCGAAAATCCTTAGTATGAGAAATGTTACGCTCCAACGTATGAAAAACTAACAGAAAATGGTTTCCCTAGGACCCATTGCCAGGGCAAGGTAAATATTCGGTGAACGAATAAGTAAACATTGTATTAATTGAATGACATATCTAACGTGTACAATATTGCGTATTCAGTTTCCTTCAATAAAATCTCGTTTAATCAATTCTCCTACTCTCAATTAGGAAGTAATTACACTAGTATTCGTATCATAACTTATAAACAAAATATCGCATACATAATATTGCGCGATCACGATGACGCCATTCAACCAGTTAGAACAAAACATTTAACGAGCTTATCGGGCAATGTGAGCAATTAATTTTGATATTATAATCGAATTATTTTGCAATCTAATAAAATCAAAACTTACACGGCGATTATGACAGGCGCGTGGGCGTACCTTGGGACAACCCGCATCGATCCCGCGTTACCGATTAGAGTTACTACCCGGTAGGATCGTAAACGTTACCCCGCCGAAATTCATTTTCACGGTACCCGTCGTAGGCACGCACCGATCGCGGCCCGTCCTCTCGAAATCGAGTGTAGATCCATCGACGAACGTTTACAACGTATCCGCGAGGCACGCTGCATGCAACGCTCGTAAAAACCGTCTGGAGAAGGTCTGCACGCTCCCTGCATCGTTGGGTGGAAACAAAAGGAACAAGTTTACCGTGTCCAAACAAGTCCTGCCTACCTTTTCCCCGTCATCTTCGACAATCACCGGGCTACTCGTGTACGCGTAGCTTCGCAAATTTGCTCTCGAGCGAATATCTCGGCCGTTGCGCGCGCTGGAAGTCGTGCAAACAAACGGACAAACAGGAAAGACGCGTGCTCGCGGAAGGGAAAGAAAGTAAAACGGTATTTCAAAGTAGAAACACGAAGTCTCCTCCTCGGTCTGTCTCCTCGTTTACCTTTCCCGTGTTTACCCCGTTGCACGCGACTACTAATTAGTCGTGTGCCCCGTGTTTGAGTAGCCGGTAAGCTCGCGATTATGAGGAAGACGAGAAATTTGTGGTGATTAAGTAGTCTCGTTTTATCGGGGGAAATAAAACGAGTGACGCGCTTAGTTTTGTTTTTAGATGTGTACCATTCCGAGATGTTCCGTTAACGAGGGGTTTTCGCAGTGTTCGTCGATCGTCGCGACACCTAAGTTTGGGTGATGCCTGAATTTTAGTACTACAGTTATTAGTAATGCAGTTAATAATACCGCAATTACTATTAATGGAAAACTATAGTGAATACTGGGGTTATTGATAAAAGAAACTGGACGTAAATGGGACGCATTAATATGATCGATAATGTTGACAGCCGTTACCAATAATATTAATCGACTCTCGATTAGCAGAATTAATTATTGCCGACCGCGGTGTAAAATACTAGTTTCCACTCGTCTATTAGATTTCTAATTTTATACCAGTGGAAACCGCTGGAAGCATCGAATTTCGATTTCTCGACGTCGCACTGGAGATTACGAACACAAAAGTAAGCTAACGGAAGAACTCGAAGATTCGAATAGCGACAGCTTTGTACCACCGTAATCCGATAAAAAAAAAAAAAAAGGACGAGTAAAGTCGAACTTGTCTTTGTCCGCATTACGCCCCTCTCGTTCTCCTTCCTTTTCCACTTCTGCGTTCCCATTTCACACGGTATAAGAAGCTCGGGCACATGAAATATTTCCGGTCAGAGATATCGAACGTCCCTGATAGATAATCTAGACTCTAGATTCTACAGAGTATATAGGGTGAACCGTGAATTGATCTGTTCTCGGTACGCCAATCGGAAATGTTTGGCCTCTCGCTTGGTACAATTCAAAGTGGCCCTCGAGTTGATCGTAATATACTTTTTAATACTTCTTTTTTTTAATTTCCAAGATCTTTGGCACTATCTACATACATAAATCTGTAATTCGCAATAAGTGGGACATAAAGGTTTTAGGATAGTTGTGGATATTCGTTAAACGATGGGCGTAGCCATTAATTATAAAAAATATCAAAGGACAGGGTCTTGTCTCTAGCCAAGTACAAGTACGCGAGACTAGACCTTGTATAGGCTTGTCTATAAAAAAACTGTATTCTTAAAAAAAGTTCTAACTCCTACGATAATAAAAAGTGTTTGTATTCTACAAATTGCAACTTAAAGGTGAAAGCTCCAGACGATCGTAAAAGAATTGATAATAACTTAGCAAGAATAATACGTAATTGCACAGCCACGGAAGTTAACAACGCTCAAAAAGTCAAACTTAATTCTGTATCCACTCCACATTATAAATCTTAATATATCTGCGAAATTGATCTATTTTTTTCCACTTAAGTACCACCAATTTATTTTCTGCTATTTTTAAAACTTTTAACGAGAAAAATATAATTTGTCTTGGAAATGAGTTTCAGCGTATACCGCAAACGGTACACGTGGCAAGAACCATGCTAAAAGCGTCTTAGAATCGCGTTGCACGACGCAAAAGAAGTCTCGATATGCCCGCTGACAACGGAATAATTCGAGGTGATCGCGTTGCGCCGCTCACCCGGTATAAGCCGCGAGAGAAGGTAGCAGCTTCCGTAACTCGGTAATACGGAAGAAAAGATCGAAAAGCTACGGTCTCGCCCGCATCGGATTCTTCTTTTTCCCCCCGCCACCCTCGCGCTTCTCGACGGTAATCATTACCAGAAAGTCTCGTGAAGCAAGAGATCGGAATACCCGATGGCGAGAAGGTATCCGTAGCCCATAACCAACCCCTATCCGCGGTTGCGGTGGCGCGGTGCCGACGAGACGAACGGGGCCGGCAGTTCGTTCCGGTTAAGGGGTTCATGGGGGGGCAGGGGGCAGGAGGGGAGGAAAAAAAGGAAAGAGAGGAAAGAGCAAGTTTTTACTCCCTTTTCCTGCCGCATACCTCCGGCATTACCGCGACACGAACCCGGCACAAAGTATTTCCATTACGCGCCGATGTATTTCACCGGTGCATACCTCGCACGACGATTTTCCGCCATTTGAATTGTAAACCACGATTTTCTTCCGTCCGCATCCCGTTCGCTCCTCTTATTAAGCATCGCTCATTTTCGCGAAATGCGAAAATATTCATACGATGGGCTTTGATTTGCATGCGCGGGTTGGCCTCTCAACGCTCTTCTTCCGCGTCGTCGAGACTTCGTTTAACGGTGGCTTCGCGGTGCCCGTCGATTTAACGCATCGACCAGGTTTATAAATGATCGTAATGTATTTGCTTCATTCATGAAACTATAGCTCGTGTAATAATATTAATGTTGTAGAAAAGTCCATAAATGCTTCTCACATGAGGGAGAATTGATTATATTTACTTATATTCGGTTTTACTGTACCACGTCAGTACCAGTCACAGGAATTTATACAAAATAAACGTTATTTGTAAATTGAAATTCTTCTAGAATCACGATTGTGCACCGTGCATTTCTAACGTCTCCGTACTCCATTTTACGTTAAACCGAACACCGTGTTCCTGTCAAATTGAACCCGAACGCAACACGAGGCTTACGGTCCATTTTCATTATACACGTAACGTTACCGCCGCTTTGCGAACTCGTCGATTCCGTCGCGTATTCACCATTTTTTTTCTCCACCTTTTCGTTTTTATTTCATTCGCCGAACGTACACGCGTAACCCCGACACGTTGGTGTAAAAAAAAATACTAGAAAATACTCGGGAAGAATACTTCGTCTCCGACGGCGTTGGGAATTCAATGAACGGTCTACTAGCGCCCAATTTACATTTTTTTAATAACGCTCGCAATAACATGTAACATCCCAGTCGAATAAAGGTTTATCGTGCTCCTCTTCGGAAAAAAACGTCATAAAGTTTCCGCGTCGCGGTATTGTGTGCCGGGTGCATAAGCCAGGCGCAGGTGTACGGGGCATACATTTTCCATTATTTTCTCGACGTTTTATGACGTACCTTACGTGGCTGATTAGCTGTCACGCTCGTGCATTATAAATGTACGGATCTACATCTGATCTATGAATAATGCGAGCGGTTTGAACTGATATCTACTTCCCGCAATACGAATCATTCGTAAAATGCACGCCCACCGTGAAAGCTTTTTAAAAATGTCCAGTGGAACGGAACGGAATTCCCGGAATTCCTTTGAACGTACGAACGATAGTGTTTTTAAAGACTTTTTCAATTGAAATTCGTACTCGCGATCAAGTGGTTAAAACGGAATCGTCGAGATGCGAATAAAGAGGGAGAGCATAAGGTTTAATCATGGATATTAAATCGAATGTAATTGGTGTATTTACCGGTGGTGCACATAAAGTTACGTTTAAAGGAATTCAATTGCATCGTAAAAGCGAAACGATGGTAAAAGACGTCGGGCGGTACAAAGATTTCGATTTCGAGAGCTCGAAACTTTGACCCGTGAAAAGTGAAAATTACGATGAAAACAAAAGTAAGAATAAAGAGATGATTAACAACAATCTTGTAACTTACGTCCGCGAATACAAAACAAAGCCTATTGAGCGTACCGAGGTAGAGAGAGGATCCATTAACCGGTTTGAAGCGATTATGGTGTGCCAATCATAAGAGAAAGGAACCAGCGATGCTAATTAATCTTACAATCCACCGATAGTACTTGTGAATTTCGAAACGTTAATATTTATTAAATTTTCTGCCGGTCTGCTTCTCCCAAGCCTTTAGCTCTTACGCCACAATTTAATATCCAGAAACGTAACATTTTGTATTTGTATTACACCGGTAAACACACCAATGAAGTCTAATGCAATGTTTGAAGAAAAACGAAATCCCGCAACATTATGCTACACGCGTATTGTCCGGACATTAATGCATCCGTACCGCGTTTCTGCGGATGAAGATAAAAAAAGAATTATCACGACTTATTGCTAACTACTTGCATGCATCGCGGGGAAGCATGGCATACCTTATCCAGTTTTCACGAATGCACGCGAGCTTCCGTTTTCTTCGTTACCGTATAATAATAATTATCTATTGCTCGAGCCTTTTTATCCGCTACGTACAAGTTAGTTGCATTAACATTATCAGTATGAACTTTACCGACGCGGCGCCTTTTGCGAAAGCTGCGCACTTCGGGCAGGCATCCGATACAAGAGAAAGCGGCGGGAAGAAATGTTTGATCCGAATTTATGTGTATATATTGTTTTTTTTCTTTAATAACGCGAAATATATGGTACTGGTCTGGAATACGTGCAATTTCGATGAACGCGTTGTACGCATTTTTGCCGGCGAAGAGGACAAACGACGTTCGCGTTCGATTCAGAAGCGTCGGGTGTAATTTGCGCCCACGGACGTTCCGTGTTACGTTAGTCGTAAAATGCATTTTCCACAACAGTCTAATATTAGTTTTTATGAGCGGTGCACCGCGGTACCGCCGCGGAAACTAACCAGATTCTGCCGGAATTTTTCAGATGCTAAATTAACGTAGCGCGAAGATTAAATGTAAATATAATTTACATAGCTCAGGAAAAGCTCCCGCCGCACAGTTTTCTCATTCGCGGGAAAGCCAAGGAGCGTAAAGTATTGCGCTAGCCCTTTAAGTTTATATCGTTCGCGCGGCGGCAGAAATTTTTCCTATTTTCGCTAAACTTTGGTCAATTTGGAAATTCAGAAAATTCACGAATGTATCCCGAAATATGTTTTACCAAATAATGCGCGATAAGGGCGTTTGAAAAATGATTTTCTTACAGTCTGCTCGACGTTGCTTAACGTATGTACCTCTCGCACGTTTCGCGCACAGGTAAATTTAATTTTTACGGTGCTCGCACAAGTTACACTGTACGCGTTCAACCTACGGTACGCTTAATTATTACTCGGACACTACCAATGTTGAAATGCGTTTGCAGAGGCCAAATATTAATTAGAGTAACTCTGTGCATAAAATGTTTAAAATAGACAACTGTAACAAATGTACGATAATTAATGGGATTCGCGTTACGCGTAAAATGCCTCGTACCAGTCATTACGATAAACGCATATCAATTAACCAGAGTCCATTTACGCGCAGAGCATTACAGATCTATGACCGCGATAAATATGCATTAACTAATCACAGAAATACCGGAAACGTACGTTAATCAATGTCAGTTTGCTTGATACATAAAAACACGAAACATCCCTGCCTACGATATAAACGTATATTAACTCAACGTTACTAAACAATGTTCGCTGCGATGCGCCCAAACCATACGTCCCGTACTAATTAGCTCAATAACACTTTCGCTTTATCCGAGGTCTCGAACAATCGTACTGTCAACAAGTTCACGCATCGCTGAATCCGACACGAAACATTTCGAATAGCAAACGTTGTACGCGATGCGTGGCACCGCTCGGTTAATTTCGCGCGGTGATTAATCAGCGCGCCTGTCGAACCGCCGCCACTTTCCGACGCGTTTCTTTTTTTTCCCCCACCCACCCACCCCTCAACGTTACCACGACGCGATTACCGAAGCTATTAATCGCAATGCGCGCGGTGTCATTCGGCACTCGACAGGTCAACAACCACGAGACGAGTGCCAGTGAAGAGAGATGCCCCGCAGGGACTCGCCATTAGTTATACACGAGTGAATACGGTCTATGTAATGTACATCGGTCAGAGAGTCGGAGGAGTCGTTCTCTCCCTCGAGTTCCAGCCAAGGGGTGTTTTCGGGTAGGGTGTCTAACCCCCCCCCATCCCCCGCCCGCCCACACACCCCCAGCCTACCCTCCTGTTTCAAGGACGAGTTTCGAAAGGGTATCTCGGTTGGCCGCATGCCCGGAAAGTTGAAAACGGCACGAAGGACCCGATGTAAACGACGAAGGTGTCTTCGACCGTATCAACGCCCCTGCATTCAACCCCGTGAAAGTCATCCACCCCTTTCGAGAGTAGTAACTGGTTCCCCGGCTAACTTTCGGCAGACTCGTAAAAGCCGAATTTAAATAATAATTAGGATTTACGTCTTTCGCTTCCACGGTTTTAAGATATCACGGGGACAGGGAATAGCCTCTTAATCGGTTAACGAAGTTGGCCGGAAAATGGGGGTCAAATTGGATCCCGAGAAGTTCCGTTTGTTTACCGCTAATACCTGCCCGACGATGATGCATAATGAAACGCCGAGCGCTTTTTAATAGTTTACGGATTTACGACGAACGGCGGTAAGACGGTCGAGGCGTTTCGTTGCGCGATTCGATCGGTCCGTTGATTTGATAAATGTTTCGTGAAAATACGCTCTTTTTCGTGTAATACTTTCGCGTAAGACTCGACCGAGGATGGTATCGTTGACTTTTTTTTAACACTCTACGAGTAGCGCGCTTCGAAAAGCGCCACGTTGCATCTCGATATTCGAAAAACTGCGTTGGATACGGCTTTTTAAACGAGCTGTATTGTGCTCTATTGAATTCGAGCACTCGAGGATCTCCGTTACTCGTGGTATTTTTTTCTCTCTCCCGGTACGTTTACCTCGTCGATCACCGTATCTTCCTCTCGAACAGGTTCTTCGCGCGTCTATCGAATAACGAAGGTGTTCGCGCGTTCCGATTTAAACGTCACGGTCTGTACATAAAATTACAATAATCATCGCGAATTATTAGACCGAGGCGAAACCTAAATTCACTGTTGTTGCACGTCAATCAACGACTCTATCACCTGCGAATATGTAAATAGGTACTAGAGTTAATCGAGTTTTACTTTGCCAAATATGACGTGGCATGGGCTCCCGTTCGCATTTCACCAGCTGCCTACATGACTGATTTAATCAAGCTCAAAATTTCAGGTTTCCGAGCGCTGTCATGTTAATCGCGTAATATATCGGTGACATCTGACATTGATCGCGAAATCGTGTTTTGACGTTGCTCGCGTCATGTCGAGAGCCACGATAAAACCGAAACAATCCTACCGTCGATATCCTGGCCACAAAATATTTCGATCGGTAACGAACGAACGTTATAGAAATAATTTTCAAGATATCGTTACGGACGGTACGCGATCGCGAACGTAAAATGAGCAGTTTTATACAAAGGACCGTTTATTAATAGAACACAGAATATGCAACTGCTCGTTACAAGAGCTCGAATACAACCATCTATTTACAATTTGAATATTGGCGCCTTGCAACTAATAACAACCTATCGGCGATGCCGGACGCCAAGGAGGCAACGATATTCGTAACAATATACATATACAGGATGTCCGTGAAAAATGTAGGACTCCGAACGAGCATAGAAAGTTTATCGAGCGAGTTACAATTGAATCTGTCATTTTAATGATATTAATGAATCATGTTTTTATTCAATTATGATATGAATAGAATGACATCGAGAGTTTTTTTTATCCGGTATACAGAAATCAATGAAGACGTTCTTATTGGCGTATAATAATTCTTATTAAGTTACAAAATTGTATACGGATAGCCTATACATATAACCCGTGACAGTATTCAAATAATATTAAAAAGATATACGACACCTGTTAATTAATTGAACAATGTACTTTTAAATACGAGCAATGTTAAAGCAATATTCAAGCGAATATTCGTAACGAAAATTCGAAATTAACAACGCCGGTGCAGTTTCACGCCCGCGCAAACAACATCGGGGTATTTGTTTAAACAAACCTGGCATTCCGCGTTGCCAAATTTTCGCGCTCATCGCGACTCGGCTTAATATCGATGAAATGAAATTCTCCGTATCGACGGAATGCCAGTCAATATTTCCCCCTCGCGTGTCGCAAACGAGCGATGCGCCAAGCATTAATTAAACATCTTGCTCGGATTTCGTAGAAGATTTCGACGAATCGAAAAAAATTCATAATCGACGATTCGCTCGACGTTTCGTCACGATTTACGAGGTGTCGAAATTGCCCTCTCTTTCGGGCAAAATTTATGGCATCGGTGTTGCCATAAGTAACCGAGGTATCCACGGTATCTCTTTGCCTCCTAGGCATCGGAAAGTACCGCTTATTACCGTGGCAAGCCAATTTATCGTGCACCTGTCAGCGATCGTGATCTCCTTTGATGCCTCTCCCGTTGGAAGAACCTTCTGACCCACCCCCGCTTCTCGAAGGCTACTTCAAAGGGCAACTTTCGAAAATGATCTCCCCCCCATCCCCCACCCCGCCCCCGTAGGATTGTCCTAAGAAATGGGGGGTTGAGCCCGTTATTAAGGGTTGACTCGAAGTACTCGGGGATACTTCTTCGACGACGCGGTACCTTCAATGGCCATAATGAAAGACAGAAGCGGGCTAATTAACGATAACGGAAATAATGAAAGAATAATGAACGAGATGTAACTCTCGTTCCCGGAACGACTCGCGGGATAATTGCAGTCTTTGCGATCAAGATTGGCTTGATTGTCAAAAGGCACGATCGCGATGCGAGTTAAGGCGTGCGCGTATCACGTTGTGGGTGGGGGAGAGGGGGGGGAGGCGTCGCAGTCGCGACGTCGTCGTAGAAGCGGCGATTCGGATATCGCTTTGATCGCGACGCGATGTCGACGTCGTGAAAAAGATTTGTGCGTGTTCCCTCCGCTCGGGTGTTATTATTATTAACGACGAATCGGACGGATAATCTTCCGCGCTCGTACGTATTCATCGGGCGCGCAACGTTTGCACTCTCGATCCCACCGCCGAGAATGCCGTTCTATTTATGCTGCGTTGCACCAAACAATTGTGTTTGCCTTAAGCACATTATTCCACGTGCGAATCGTTGATGCGTTCGCAAATCCCTGTTATAATATGGAGTTTGTATCACGGTATTCATGAACCGTCTGGATTTGAATGTTTATTATCCCCTCGTTGCGCCGAGTTTGCCTGCGGGCGAGGAATTATAAAAAAAGAATTAATAAAACATGCTTCGTCGTCAAAATTTCGCCGCTTCCGTCTAACGTTAGCTTATTATTTGAACAAGGTAGCTTAACGTTGCTAAGAGATACGGTTTTTGTAACGCTTAATATTTTGTTCCGCAAGCAAACTCGTATAATGAACTTTTTACGTCGCGTCACTAGTACCCTTACAGCGAGATAATAATTATTTACCGTTTACATTTGAATACGTATGAACGCCTCTTACCAGCATCCGTGATTGCATAGTTTAACGTGCCAGGTTAAAACAGTTTGTATGTTTAACTCGTGAATCTGTTCCGTCGGTATTATCACCATTTCATATAACAAAAACACCGAACTCTTACGATTTTTGCATATAAACATAACAAACGATTAAGCAAAAGGTTACCTAGCACTTGAGAGAGCGTACGTTACTTCCACGAATTACGGATTATCGTCGTACCACGTACGGCCCTTTTCTACTTAAAACTTAATTACCATTAATCTCCAGCGCGAGTCGCAGGTGTAACAGCACGAATTACAGTTTACGCGTTATTTAGTCTCTTCCCGTGACCTCGTCCGGCGCGTATTCCCTCGCCTACCCGGCGTAATATACGGCAAAAAGAGAATCCTCTTTCACGAGTACCATACACCGGAGCGAAGAGCGCCGCACAATGGCGTCGTTGCGTTAAGAGTGCTCCTCGAGTTCTCAAAACTTAATCCCCGCGATTTCACGCGGCTCCTTTCGAACCCGCACGAAAAACCTCGGATAACTTATTCCCCGTGTACGGCGCGGCATCGCAATTCGAAAGAACGTTTCACGAGTGACTCGCGAATGGTTTCTGCTCTCCCATACTCCACGGACGTCCGATAATTGCATCCATAAAGACCAGAGTTGCCGCCCTGTCTCTCCGGTTTGCCGCGCGCCGAGCGTAATAAAGGAAAAGATCACGGATGCAATAAAGTGGGGGGGTACCTTATAGGAGTCACGGGGTGAGAGTGGCCGCTGAGGCGATAGGCTCTGTAGGCGGAAAGAGAGGAGATGGAGTGAGGAAAGAAATGGTAGAGGCACAGTTGCAGAGACAGAAACAAAGTGGGGTGAGAGAGAAAGGGACGATGGAGCATGAGAGAGAGAGAAGGAATGATAGACGTGGAGAGAGAGAGAGAAGGAATGATGGAGGTAGACAGAGGGCGTGAGAGAAGAAACGATAGAGATAAACAGACATACGGACACAGAGGAAAGAGAGAGAGAGAGAGAAGAGACGATACAGATAGACGGAGAGAATAAACGATAGAGGAACGAAGAGAAGCGCCCACAATAGAGATACATAGACCGAGGAAAAGAGACGGATGAACGGAGAGAGGAACGATGTGGATGGAGAGAGCGAGGACAAGTCAGAAAGCGGTTGAGGGTGGATGAGGAGAAAGGAGAAAAAAGAACGTAGCAACGCAGCGCGGAGTAGAACAGTGGTGGAAGGGAAAAAAAAAGGAGGGAGAAAGGTAAAAGTAGTAGAAACAATATCGAGTATTCCCCTCCTCACGCCCGGTACCTCTTTCATTTCCAGCGACGGCACGTAGGGTGCAATTGCTTCGAGAGCAAGTGTCTGTACCCTCCCCCCCTCCCTCCCCGTTTCCACCTTCGTCAGTCTTATCTGTCCGTCTTTGTTCCTCGCATATGGCACCGGTATCTCGCGGTATAGCATCCCGACGATATATATTCCAGGTACTTATGGCGATGGCACATGCTCGTTCTCACCCCTTATTGCAAGAACCACTTTACTTTCTCCTACTCTCCCTCTCCCTTCCCTTAATTTTCCCTCTCTCTCTCTCCCTCTCTCGACCTCCCTCTCCTTTCTCTTTCTCTCCTATCCGCTTTCCGTTTCACGCGCCACCGTTCTTCCTGTCCCTCCACAGACTACGCGAATAATACCGATATTCCTCCAACGATGTCCTCTCCCTGCACGTGGGCGTACTACGCGAATATAATATTCACGAGGTACACGCTGCGTTGGAGAGGAAGTTCGTACCACTGTCCGATGAATGCCGACATACGACGATCAATGGCCGTGGAGTAATGTTTCGCTATGGAAAATGTGCGGACACGATCAAGGGGTTTGCTTCGCAGTATTATTTCCCCGCGCCGGTTATAAGCAGCGATGGAGGAATGGGAAGAATATCAAACTGGAGATAAAATTCCAAAAATATTGATAAACGTTCAACCGTGTCCGAGGTCTACGATTCTTTTCTTCTCTGCCGTTATATTAAAATTAGGCGATAGCGCGATCTGCAGGAATTTAATAAAGTATAAAGTGTAATCGATCGTTCGCAAGGCGTTGCGTGAAATTCGCGAATGTATCTGGGAAATTCGTAAATATATGCGGAAGCACGCGAGCGTCAAAAGGGATGCGAGATCTTAGAGTACCGACGGTAAATCATTTTACCGTGTTTTACGGCTACAGATAAAAGCAGATAAAAGTCCAGGATACGAGTGCTCCGCGTAATATTCACCTGCGTCGCGTAGAAGAAAAAAAAAAGTGTGAGAGGGACAGGGGTGCGTGGAATTCCGAGGGGAATTTCTTCCGGGTTGCGATCGTGCTCCCTTTCGAAGAAATGACAAATTCCGACGCAAGCAAGACCGGTAACCAGTCGATAAAGTTTTGTCGAAGAAGACGCAAAAAATGATAGAGACTTATAACTATAACCAACGGACATTGTTGGCACAGCAATATTTTTATCTCGCGATAACGTATAAATTTTCATGGAAAAATGACACTTGCATCGAATAAACGCTTAGTGCAAGCTTGTCATTTTGAGGTTTACTTAATGTTTCGATTTTCATTTTTAATTCGTTTGGCGATAGTAGGAAATTTCAGATAATCTCGTCGCTTGTCGAAAACTTTGAGATAGAAATTAATATTGAACAGATATACGGCAGCTCGCGAGAGCATTTTTTGCGAGATCTGTTGCTGAATGCACCAACAGCGATGAAATTTTTCAATAAACATTTTGCTAATTGACGTGCTCAATCGCATTTCGGAAAACTTTCGAGATTAAGAGTAAATCCTCTCGTTAATTTGTATGCGCGCTGAAAATTTGCCAAACGGAACCTCTCCACGTTTTTGTTCCATACGGCGTATCAAACTTTAAAATGGCACACCGCTAATTTGGTCGTGACATCTAAAATTCCCAATTCTCGACGATTCCGTTAAACGACGTCGATTAGTAAAATGCTTGAACCAAACTTCCACAGAATTTCATCCAGGCGTCGCTGCGTTCTGTAAAAAGTTATTGCAAAATTCACATCGTTGGAATACTTTCGCCAGTCGCTGCATCGCGAGAGTAATTTTTTCTTACTCAACTTAGCTCATATTATTCGTAGCAGTAATTTCCTTTATCACCGGAATTCCTTCAAGAAATTTTCGCGGTTGCAAAGCAACGAGATAAACGAATTAAATGAAAGGTACAAACAAGTTTTGTACCACGTTGTATCTGGCATTTTGAAATTCAAGGGTAAAGTTCCGAGACATTCGGACACCGAGATACATAGACGCACGCTTCAAACGCTGTTTCAATATTAAATTGAAAGATTCCTCTTTTAGAATTCCGTCAGGTTCTTTTTTTATCCACGGAGCGGTATGCGCGTCTTTCCACAATTTAGTGCAAAATATCGTTCGATTATCGTTTCCGGAAGATCGGCCAAAAGGAAAATTCACGGATAGACGGAACGCAGACAGCTGTTCGAATTAATTGGTACCGGGGAGTCGACGAGTACCTCCTTAGGGGAGTACGTCACTCTCGAGTGATGTTTGAAATGAATCGGATCGATGGAATGGAAGCAACGGGTCGGTAAACTCCAATTCAACGACTCGATACGCCAGGTTGTTTTATCCTGCCATTGAAAAAAATTAACGTACCGCGCTAATCAATTCCGCGCGTACAAAAATATTGTACTACCTAATCGCGAGCTTACGCTTCCCGCCGACTTCAATTAAGGACGTAAAAAAACAGCGGTACTTATTTTATTCTTTTACGATGCGTTATGGAAACTTACCGTTTGTGATAATTCAAACGCGAATGTTAATAAAAATCCATACCTTGGCGTGAGACGAGTAAAGAAACGAGACTGAGATAGAAATATATTTAACGTATTTAATATTTAACGTTCAAAAACATAGTCGAAAGAAAAAAACTGCCATGTTTTACCTCGCCTGTATTTGTCGTCCGGGGTATGTGGAAAATACAAATTTGCATAAACATTTGCAGTTTAGTCAGGATCGGACTGCGGATTTTGTGCGAACACGTGTTTTTCGTTTTTCCACGAGACTCGGAGGGTAGCTCAAAGGAACAAAAAATGCAAAATGTATACAAAATACATTTTTTAAACCCTCTAATAACGAAGCATAATTTCTGTTTTAATCCCACTTTTTCGTCTTCCGCACTAACGTACATTTGCATAGAATTCATGGTTCGGTAATTACAAAGAATAGTCGATTTAGCGTCACGACTGAAAAATGACGTAATTTCAATTAAGTCAAGCATCATACATTTTAACCGCGACTTTCGTATCTTGTTTTATACAAGTTCGAAACGAAAAGATGTCGAGCCAGTAGAAATAACACGTACCCGTCATCGGCTAAAACTGTTTTCGTTCCCTCGCCACCCGCTCCCGTCCCTACATTCGTTTCACAAATTTTTCCATACCACGGCTCGGAGGAGCGAAATGAAAATTTTATTCGTTTGTCCGGTGGTTTTCATTAAATCCGCAGACACCTCTCGACCGCCGGCCAACCCGTCTGGCAGCCAAGCTTTGAAGATCCGTCAAATATTTTCGTAATAGCGAATTATCGAATACCAAAATGCCGCGTCCGGCGCAATGAAAACGTTCTGGAGTGCTCGGACGGTAAAACTTCTCTCCGGTTGTTCCGTTTCCCCTTAACAGGGGGGCGGGGGAGAGTGGGGCGGGGGGCGTGGGGGTGGCGTTGTCGGGTGAATCAAGCGACAATTCCTCCCGACGCTATTGGAAAGTGAAACGCAAATCGTGAACAGAAATACCGCGTCGGGTGGTTTAATTACGATGAGTTTTAACTCGCAAAATTGCGTCGAGTGGAGTGAAAATAATTATTCGATTACGCTCAAACAATTTCCCAGGCGTTGGAAAACGGAGAGAGCGCGCCAGCGATGCGGCGTAAAAACGTCGAACGGATAACAAAACTCGTTTGAACTTTTCCGTTGTTAGCGAAGCGTGATATTTCGCGGACCAATGCGATGGCGAGGGTACGAGTCATGAAAGTTCAAGTGTCCGCCGCAAACGCGTAAGAAGTAATACGATGGAGGAAACTTTGACGTCGCGTTATCTACTAATCATGAGCGACTATAGTCTCGAGCTGCTGGTCTGAGTTTCGTTGGAATCATTAAATTTGCATCACTTGGCGAGAGACCGTAAGTCGAACGTGGGGAGTCTCGTTTCCGCGGAATATGAAAATATATCGCGTACGTGGTGTCTCGCGAAATTTACGTTTCGTCGGATAATCTTGGAGGACGATTAAAGTAGGATACGCGCGCCTAATGCTCAGTTTTATTTATACACTTTGGTGCTCCGATAAGTTAATTAATAAGTTAATTAATAGCGATAAATGATGCGCTGGCCGTTAACGATGATCGGCTCATTGTCAGTTTGCTCGATTTCCTGTCTTTCGCGTTGTTTACGGGCGTAGCGCAGTTTACAATTTTCACATTACTCACACTCGTGACGCATATTTCACGCCATTTACGATTGTCAGACATTTTTCACTATTTACAAATGCCGCGCATTTTTCACTATTCGCGCTATTACGCTTGTCATCGATTTTTCAGTGTTTACACGTGTTACATATTTTACGCTCGTCGCGTTACACGGGATAAATACCGATGAGTGAACAAACGAACAAACGAAATGCCTGTTAATAAAATGGGATATTATTCTCTTTAATTTATATTACCACAACGATCTTTATCGAGAATTATATATTACAATTCATAACTGTATTACGTGTTCGTTAATTACATCGATATATTTTTCTTTGACGCATTATTATTTATCGTACTTTCACCGCAGACGAGACACGTAAAAATATGTCCGAAGTATTCTCAAGATTAATCGCGAAATACCGGACGAGCTCCTCGTTCGTTCATTCGTTCCCCGATCGATTCACCTACAGGTACTTTCGAACCTTATACAAGGTGCACCGTTTAAAGGGCAATCGCACATAAAACGGCCCCGATCACGCACCAATCACTGTCAGCTCGAATATTATTTAATGCGCTCCAAGTAAAAGCATACGCGTACCCGATCACGATCACGGCTAAAGCGTAATTTTAATGCGAATTGTTCCAAACTCCCACCGTTTTATCGTACTCCCGTACGTTAACGCGTACCAATTTACCACCGAATACGAAGATAAATAATTAGGCAAAATTAACGATTGCCAAACTCTAGTGGAATCGCACGTGCGATTCCATCGCAGACGGTATCGCGAAAGAACCGGTTCACTTCCGAACCTCTTCGATCTAACGAATCTCATATTTCACTGGTAAGCGAAGTACTTCGTGGCCAATTAACTTCGGTGCTATAAATAAAAATGGCCAGATCGCAGTTGCCGCGATTTAAGTGGTTTGTAGTCGGAACAACGCGGTATTCCTCGACGTAGAAACGTTTTCGAGTATTGATGAAAGTTGTTCGAAAGTAATGCTCGAGCGATTATGCTCCGTTAATCGTCATCCGGAGCATTTATTATTGTTCGATGAAACGCAACAAATTGTACTACGACGAAGTCGTTGTCGATCACAGATATCATTGATCGCTATTGTTCAATTGAAAAATACTCCGTGTTCCATTTTAAATACGTAATAAACGTAGTTGAATAATTATTTATCGACGAGTACGTGAATACATAATACTAGTTGCTATAAACAAATTTATTCATTTGATATTGATACGTATGAATAACTAATATCGATTATAATAGACAAACGGATTTATTAAATATTAGCATCTATGTATATAAATAAATAATCTATCGATCGTAATCGGTGAATAAATAAGTTTGCCGAGTAGTACAATTATTTTAGTATTCATCTTGAAATCTGAAATAAGTTTTTACGCGGCCCCGATGCGTATAGCAGGATTATTACCCCTAAGTCTTTCACTGTGATTGGCATAAACGATGCCGTGCAAGTCTCGCGCAAAAAGCACACACGAAATGGTTCCAAAGGTCGTGAGAACGTCGACCTTTGGCATTGCTAGGAGGTAAGCATCGGCTAGATCGAACGGTGGCTCGTTTGGCCAAGGGTCAGAGGTGAAGTTCGATGGAAAGGAAAGGTAAGGAAATGCAATTTAGGATAGTGAGCTCGCGTAACGTCACCTTCGTTCCGTGTTGTATTTTCAATTCTAACGTGTCATAATATTAATGTTTGTTTTGATCACTATGGGATCTGTAACTTTTAATAACAATAATCGGCTCATAACATTAAGCGAAAGATTAAAAAAATATATTATTGAACACATATTTGAATGAAATAATACAACCTACTTATATTTATCCGAAACTACATATTTCATCAACAACTTTTCTAAAACAAAATTTATTTGAAAAATTCATGATTTCTTGTCTGTCGTATTTTATAATTAATTTGTTATGATAACTTTATATGATGTGGTTTTGAGACGAACCGATTATGATAACAATAACCGATTGATAACATTATCCGCGATTATAATATCCGGCTTCCAGTGTAATAGATTTTATTATTTATTTATCGATGTTATCTCAAAAGCGCAAAATTTTAAATTGTTAGTTTACTATCAATGGAGCGACACGTGGTAGGTCCGAAAGGTTCAAAAAATGCATTCATCAGAAAATATCACATAGATTAATTTTTCCTTTCACCGCTGCATACGAAAAAGAAGATAATTATCTAAATTTAGACTTAAAATTTATTTTAGTACCGGTGAAATTTAATCTTACGCCAGCCTCGCACGAGTCGGCATCGTGTTTGTCACAAAAACAATTTATCCCTCGAGTCGCAAGGCACGATGTCATTGGTCACTCGCAGTGCGTCAATTTTGAATCGACGGAAAAAATCCCTATCGTCCTACCAACCCCCTTATCCCGTTGGATCCGTATACAAAAAAAAAACACCAGAGCATAGATTTAGAGATCGTATTTGCTATACGGGATGGAAAAAAAAACGGTATCCCATTCTGCGGCAATGTTTCCTTCTCTACCGATTAAAAATCGCCCCATCGGTTCGTAGCCATTTTCGCGCGAGATATTTATTTATGGACCCTCTCCCCCGAATCACACCCCCCCTCCCCGCCGCCAAACCCAATTCCGCGACGAAATCGAAACACGTTTTGCATAGCGATGACGAGACGCACATCGGCCGGCGCCGTTTCAATGTGGTTGTCAGGCGAGATGACGGTATTTTCGTCACGACATTGTCGTCACCGAGTGGCAGATTTTTAATTAAAAAAACAAACTTTATCATTGGCGAAAACCAGCCGGTAGTCGGCGGGAATAATTCAGTGGACGATGCAGAAAGCCGTTATGACGGCCACGACGTTCCGCGCGTCGACGGGGCTGAATACCGGCCGAAACTTTAATTAAAATTAATTTTCGCTAATTAATTCATCGCGCGAGCGTCGCATCGCGTATTAAGTTACTTTCGCTCAGACTGTTAATTTAACGTAACGTGTAAGGAACGGCGTTTCTCGAGTAACGGTGCCTGTCGCGAAATTATGTTCCCTGATGTCATTCGAATAGAAAGTACTTTGAAAAAGTTAGGATGGAATCTCGATAGTGTAGAAAATTTAGATGCGTACTTTCATTAAATGAAGGGTTCAATGTCGAGATGTGTGCAGGGAAAAAATGGATAAACCATTAACCGAGTGTGGTAAGTGCGTACATTGTTAGACAGTTGTTTTGATTATTAAAGTAATTCTTGGTTGTAACATTGTCTAGTACATGGTTGTAGATTTTTAATCGGTGTGTCAACTTGTCATAGGGAGTTTCAGTTTCAACATTCGAATTATGATTTTTTTAAGCTGAACGAGTCCATTCTGCTTAATCGATATTCAACATTATTTCTTGAAAATATCGGGAATATAAGTAATTCTATTGCCCAATTTTTTTGGAATACTCTACATGTTTAGCTTTAAAAAGCCTTTTTTAAAATCCAGATAACTCAAAAATTGGATTAAATTCTTAAATCGGAACAATGTTCATATCACTATTACGTTCTACTTAATCAACAATCAGAATCGATCGACGTAGGTACAATTTTGTTATTAAACTTTTCTATAATTCTTTAAACCAATTCTGTATAACCAAAAAATTATGCAAGCTAGATTTCCTCAAAACGAACACAAATGCGATCGTTCGAAATTCAATTATCGCGACATCGCTAAAGCATTCCCAGCCATCCGGCGTTCTTATAATTCATTAAGAACGCACTCCGCGAACCAACAAATCCGCGCGGACCATTTCCAGTTCTGCCGTTGTCCAGGGAGAACCACGGAGTCTCCGCTGTTAGACGAACGAACCATCCTCTCCCATTGCATTCTGCACGTACGCGCCGGTATTGTGAGAAAAACAATACAATTGTTTCTAGCTAATGTGGAAGCCGGTGTCTCGTCCATTAGACGCCGCCGGAGACTCGTTCCCGGAATCAACGTACTTCCACCGATGTACGTGTGCTCCTTTCCATGCGCTTTGCGGTTACGCCGGGCTTAGCCTGTTGTTAATCCATTCCTGATCCATTATACCGTGCGCCCGTGTGTACGCGCGAAGGGCAGGAACGGCTGGTTTGTACCACGGAGACGTTGTAATTCAGTCCGTCGGACGCTTCTCGTTTTTGTCTCTTTCATCTCACGCCATTCTGCCCTTGGAAATCGAGGAGGGAGGATTTTCCAGCATTAATTATTGCTGCAATTTGCGCAAAGACCGCGAGACGCTCTCAAAAGCCGGAGGTTGAAATTTAGCCTGGAAGGAGGGGGGGGGGCTTTAACGCGACCGGGGAGATTATAAAGGTGGTATCGGCGCGAGGGATACGTGGTTTGAAATTTCCACGCGTGTCGGGGCGCAGCCGATTAGAGATTAATAATAGAACACGCCGTAGCTTCGCGCTTGATCTCGCAACGTTTGCTTTTGTCCATCGACGCTCCCACGGAATGGAAACTCGGTACATCGCGTCGAGGCGTAACCCGATCGAAAGATACGCGAGACCTTGAGTATTTTCGTGAATGACCGGGGCGATTCGAACGATTTATAAGCCGATGGACGATTTTGTTGAGCTTCGAATGCCGGAATGTCCCCCCCCTGGGCGTGATTCCGTGTGCGTGGACACGCACACGGGGGATCCGGCGAGCCAGAACTGGAAGAACGGGATTGGTACTTACGACCTTAATGCGCCCGAAACTCATTTCATTCACCGATTCGCCGGGCCCGTTCTTCTCTGCCACGACCGGCCAGACGTCTTACAAATGGTTCGCCGTAACCTACAATTTTATACCCGGCATTTAATGGAACGAAAGTGGTAGAAGATACGTATGGGCGGTTTGTAATAACCGACAAACGTATTTCTGGGTGAAACGAGCACTCGCTCGAGGTTTTTGATCATTCAATTTTCCAGTGGTGGCCAGGTTCCGAGCAAAAATCTTGCCTTCAATTTCTCCACGTTCTGGGTTTATTTTTATAAGGTTGTATCGATATCGATGTTGATCGGAATTAATATGATTTATCGCTCGTTGCGCGAAGAGCGCGCGCAATTGAAAGATTAATGTCTCTCAGAATTTTGGTTAAAACGGTCGGGGGAGATAAACTTTTTTATCCGGTAGAGTGGTTTAAAAATTAAATTTCGTATAAACGTACACGTTTCTCGTTTCTTTTCTGAAAAACTCCAATTTTCGAGTGGTATCGTTCTCCATGAAAACTAGCAATATCTTCGAAACTCATAAACTCTTCGCTTGAGAATTTACTTTTACTTTATGAATTTTTTAATTAATAAAATTTAATTTTACTGAAGCGATAAAAATATCAAGTCCATTATCATTTCACCTAAACTTTGATAAAAAAAAAATTTCATCTCTACACCACGAAATGATTACATACGAGTTACCTCAAAGGTACCCACGTTCGTTTTGCCCACGTAGATCATTCGTAACTATAATCGCAACGATGATTATCGTCGTTACATAATTATTACCCACTCGCCGGTGCATTATCCGCGCGTGCAGTCCCTGCAAATACCCTCCGTTGCGTTCGGTAATTCCAATCCTCGTTTTATTTCATTTTATACCGACCCGGTAGTTTTGGATTCGATCTCCCGCCGTGCCTCTGTTATTCCACGTCAAATTCGAAACTACTTCCGAAACGTGAAATACTGGCGGTTCACCTGTTGCGTGACCACGGAAGATTTCATTCCGAACGGGGAAGAATAATGTTTAATAACTCCGTTACAGGGCGGTAGGATCGACAACGCGCTAGCCATAGTAATACCGTTCCGTACGTCGTAGCAACAAACGTAAGCGTAAACCTTGAGAATTCATGGGGCATCGTATCTATGGCGCTCAACGGGGCAACGTTATGGCGAAAATTTCCGTCGATATAAATTATCGAGTAGAGTGGCGTAAACTGGAAGCAACGGACAGGAGGGGGGCCCGTCCGACGAAATTATAACAATTTGCGTTAACTTCGGGGGCAGCGGAAGTCGACCGCCTCGGATGGCCTAAACGTTTTCGAAACAGGATGACACTCGAGTAATTTCGGTCCACCGTGGGTCGATGTGTATCGTAAAAACGGGGCCGGGGAGTGAGCTGAAAATGTTACGAGTGGTGCATGCGAACCTGCAGCAGACCCTCATAACGTATGCAGTGCAGCACTTTATGCACCAGGTGCCGGTAGTTATATCGTACGTGGCTTGTCGTACCGTTCTCTCTCTCTCTCTCTCTCTCTCCATCTCTCCATCTCTCCCTCTCTATCTGTCTCTCCGACGCTCTCCGTCTTTCTCTTTGTGTCTGTTGCGGCGCGTTCGCGTATATAAGGGAGAAGAGGCGGTCTTTAGTTGCAGACGATAGCCCCCGCGTTTTCTTTTCACGAAACGTCTAACGACGTGCCCCCGAAAATAAACGTCCTCGCCGAGGAACAGGTGCGAATCTTCGCCGCCGCGCGAAAGGGGCAGTCGGTTATGCGGAGAATTTTTAACGAGGCCGTGCCCGGGGAACGCGTGCAAGTTGTCTGCCGTCCGAGCGAAAACTTCTTTTTAACGAAGCCGCAATTAGGGATAGATTTATCGACGGTATAGGAAGATGTAGCCGCGGGTCGAGCGATGGTTTGTTGGGGTAATCCCCGCGAGGAGTTAGTGATAAATGACATTTTTAATGCAAAGCGTGACCCAGTATCGTTAAACATTGGACGCGAACCGTGGCAATGGTTATTAATCAAAATATTTTCTAGATCGTAAAGTGAATGTTAGTGGGCATAAAAATCGTTTATACGGATAAATAGATACGCGTGTATCAGCTCTTTGTTATCAACGTGATAGAGCGTATAAATTTTCTGTATATGCAATATTTTTTCTCGAAACGTGGGCGATCTTTAATATTTTAACGGAATGCTGTATATTGAAATTTTGCAGAAATTAAGAGTCACCATCGTTTCCCGGGAAGTATTGCAAATATAAAGAAATGGTACGCGCTATTACGTTGGTCATGGAAAGCTGGAAAACTTTTTCCTCTCTCATTTTCTCTTAATACTTTTTATTTACGAGATAAACGCCCGGCTGGTAGCAGCACCATGTAGGTATTATAACAGTGTTTATTAAACAAATGTAATCAAAGAAGCATTACCATTTAGTACTTTCAACGAAAAGTTTTAAAAATCGCTTCTGAAATTATTCGTTAACCAAAGCAAACTTTTTCCAAACTAACGGGTTCAAAAATTTCGTTTACGTTTACAAACCAATGCATACATATTTTACATTCCAAGAAAACCAACGAGGTTCTTTATATCCGAGCGTGAAACCGAATATCAAACCGATCGTAACGAGCCACTCTTTCATCTTGTCGGGGAGGGTACACGCGTGACAAGCGTCTCGACGATCTTTTTCACGCCCCGGCAGAAACTTAGCACACAATGCGAGGATCGCGACGTGCCGCGATACGGATCACGCGTCGCATTACGTTACGCCCCTGGTCACGATCTCCTATTATCGAGTCTCGAACTCTCGCAAAACGATTATCTCCCCGGACGCCCTCGAATCATCGATTCATCCGTAGCGCGGCGTCTCTCTCCGAGATAGACGGGCGTGCATCGGCGAAGAGCGTCGGGGCGCGCGAAACAGGTGCAAACTGTTTAGGGATATCGCGAAATCGGGATGTGTCCAATCTCAAAGCGTTTAAACGAACCATCGGCTCGTGCAAGGCCTGGGTAAACTGACCGAGAGGAGTCAGGATCCAGGAGGCAACGAAGACAGAGAAACTCTGTGTGTATGAGCGAGCGAGAGAGAGAGTGAGTGAGAGGGGTTGGAAGAGGGAGGGAGAGAGATGCTGTCGGGCGGTGCCAGAAGCAAACGGCAAACCTACCTAGGCATCGCGTATGAACTCGGCCTAACCCGCATAGTTATATAGGTGTACGTACGGAAGACAATCACAGCGAAACCCTTTGAGCCAATATTGACGCAGGCCGCTATCGCAATAATGGACAGACGCGTAGGGATAACGCGATGCCGCGATGCTTGCCGCGTATATTACATTCGTGCCTGTGTTTGTACAGTTGCACGCGAACGCGGGCGGGAAGGCGTGTGCGTGAGCGGCGCCTATAGACTCGTACCTTGCCCGGTATCGTACACCATTGTCCGCGGCAAGTGTGGCCGTATATTCGTAATGTGTACCGATTGGTTCCTATTGCCGTGCTTGCGCGAAAACGTTTCCGACGGACCCGTGTACTCTCGCGGTATTAAGAAATCCCGGGGAATATTGGATCGTGCTAAAATATTGATTCGACTATCGAACTCGACCCGACTGGCTCGGGTACCTTTCAAGTTGACGAGTTCTATTCATTTTGATTTGCGAACGTTGAACGTTGGACGTATTTCTCGCACGTAGTGACTTAAGATCGTGATAATTAGACTCTGGATTTTTTTAAAGGTATGTGTGTTTTTCAAGAAAACGGAGAGCACCTGATTCGCGTAGAAGAAAGATACGTGAAAGGTTTTTAAAGTACAGTTTCAGAAACCTTTAATAACAAAGAGTTTTGTTTCAGTCACGTTTTGCTATCTGTTTTCTGTAACTGCATATTTTCATCAAATCTGTAGTCTAGTAACGATATAATATTAATTAAGATTGTTTCTGAAAATTCATATTTTTACGAAAGATCAGCGAGGAACTGGGATTCGGGCGAAACATAGCTTCGGTGTTACAGGTTTTTTTACATTATTTTTGTACCCCACAGTTTCCATTATGCGTATAAACGTATTATACGTTCTACTGAAATTACGTTAACACGAATACATTACATACGTGCTCGTCCGATAAAATCAGTGCGGAGAGAAAGTACAAGGAATTTTTGCAAAAACATGGGGGGTATAATGATCTTTGTTTTAAACGCGACAAAACATGCTCTCTGCACCTTGTACCGCGAAAAACCCTCAATTATATCTACCTCGAATCGCTTTAAAACATTTATTCGCACTAAACTTATCGAAAATGCAGTCGAGTTTCACACCGCGGGTAATGCTCTCCTTTATTAAAGCTCACTCGAGCAGCCGAAAGCCAGACGCGTTTGGACAGCTTGTGCATTTCATTCTCCCAGGATTCGTCGAAAAACGAAAGTGGCTGTCCTCGATGTTTTCTCTCGTCGTGGCAGATCCGATTGAGAGAGGGGCTAGGAAAGAAGGGGTTGCTTCTCGGATTTATTTAACGCGGATATCTCGAGAGTGCAACGTCGATTGGCTGCATTCCCACCGCACCTCGGAGCGACGTAAATGGGATTTTCGTGTTGACAAAGAGTCCTGTCCTTTTGTTCGAGGAGATTGTTTGCTTTGAATGAATGTCTTCCGTATAGATCTGGATCAATATTTGTTCGCACGGTATTTATCTCCGATTTCTGTATAAGAGTATAACTGTCAGGGAGTTGGCAAATGTGTCGGGCGTCTTCTCCACGCGAACTGATTTCAGAAATTTACGCCGTACAATCGAACGGATTAGTTTTTAAAAGAATATTAATTTGTATTAAGTTGTATTATGTAATATACACAATTGTTATTAAATAATAAATTATTGATAATTGATAATTAAACGAGAGCGCGTTAGAATTGGGAAGTGAAGGAAATTGGAACTTAAGATGTATCGAAATTATTAACAGTCTCTCTACCCTCGCAGGAAATGTCTGTAATTGTTTTAACGGGTTAAAATTTTTTAACAATTGAATCGCTTTTTAAACGGTATAAATTTTCACTCAATTTGAAAATAATGTTATTGAGTTTACTGAACTTATACGTAAATGGTTAAAAATTGTATTGCGACTGGCAGAGACAGTATTACAAATTTATATTTTAACCATTTGCATCGGTAAAGAGGCTGTCCCGTTTTTTGGAAATTATTTTAATTCCCTTTCATACGGGTTTTTTCACAATTATGTTTTTATAATACGTCGTATCACGATATTACGATCGCGCGCACAAAATGATTGATGTTTCGCGCAGACGATCGAATTTGAGAAGTTTAATCCCGCACGGAAAAGCCCCACGCACAGATTGCAAATCTAATGGAAGATGACGTCGTAAAATGCAGCGGCTCTTGGAAAGATAAATCCACGGGGAGGAAAAATAAATCATCGAGTATATAAATTGAATTCCCATTGCCCGTCTATCGATTTCTTTTACCGAACGAAACGTTTGATTTTTCTCGATAACCAAATGTTAACGAAACTTTAGCAACAAAGCACTCGACCCTAAATATTATTAATCAATTAATTTATCGGAAGATCGAATAACAATCGATTAACTTTACTTTCGCCCTCCAATATTTTTATTCCACGTCGAGCTCTTATATTATTCATTCACAAAATCTATCGTTATAGAATAATAATAAAATGTACACTGTAGAATCTCTCGCATCCCAATATCTACATATTCGAACAGAATGTTCCCTTGCAGCGTTCTTCTATCTCAAATAATGTTCACGTCTGCATCCACATATAAATACGCTTACGCGTACATAAAGAAAGCGGCGCGGGACCCAAAAATATTTAAACGAACTCTCAATTCTCAAGACCTCTATTTAAATAAATGAAATTCAATATCGCCAAACTTATTCTTCTGTTACTCAAAAAAATTCCCTTATCCAAGTACCGGTGTCCCGACACATACAATCCCCGTTGCACGTAAATTAAACTGAATTAAATATCTATCCGGATACCGGCGAAAAAATAAACTTTCTTTCGACAAAAATTTATCATTCGTGTACGACCGTGGATTCGAATACGATAACCGTGCGTCAGACTTGATCCGTTATAATCGTACGAGACAGAGGACAATGTCAAATGACGAATGCCCGGAGATCCCTTGTCTCGGTTTGTCTGCTCGTTTATCTTTATCGCGGATGCCACTGCCGTGTTTCAATAGCAACCTCGCGTATTTCACTTTTATCCGAGATCGCGTCCCCCCCCAAGACGCGAGCACACCGTGGAGGGTTCCTGTCTTGAAATATGAATTTGTTTTCGAAGGGCGCGGGAGACACGGAGGGGGAGGTGGCCCTTTTCCGGCTTGGTCCTGTACCTTCGACGGGTGCTTCCCCTCTCCCCGTTCCGCGGTTCCTGCAGGAATCTTCTTAAACCACTGAAACCAGCGGCATTTATTTGCCGTTACTCCCAGACTATCGGCCTCTCCGCCGCTGCATCTCCAAATTCACGTTTTCGGTCGATGATCGGTAGAAAATTGTCCGTCGAATTTATTTCCCGCGATCCGAAATAAATAATGATGAATCGTCGTGAATTTAATTAGCCGAGTTTAATTAGTTTAGTTCAGTTTAATTTAACTCGAATACAGTTGAATAATGCCTTCGACCCCCCGAAGCCGTGTTTCAGATGTGCTTTTAATTAGAGGAAGAAATAATTGGCTCGTTTAATTTAACCGTGATGATTCCGTTGTTGCGTTTTTGCGAATCTTGGTGATTTGCCGGGACATCGGCGCTAATTAGAGGTTTGTACATTTTTTTAATTATGCCATCGAAACGCGGGGGTTGTTTGTTTTATGCGTCCACGCATTCGTAAAAGTTTCAACTGCAGGATTCGTTGATGAGTTTTTTTTCTTCCTCTTTCTTTGCGCTTTGTATTAAATAAATGAGGCTGGAATCGATATTCTGTGAGTTAACGTTTATATCCATGGAATGTGTATTTTTAATTAGGAATCAGTGGTACGCGAATACAAATTTTGGAAATCAAGAAACTTCGTCGAAATAAATTCTGTGTCTCCACATTTTGAGCTTCGTCGAAAAGACATTAATTTGAATCCGTGACTCGGCGAAAGCGATTTTGGACGCCGATAATCGTGAAAAGTTCGAAAATCACTGTTCCAAAAGGGACCTCGCAGCGATCGTAAAAGAAATAAATAGCAGTCTTTCAATTTCTAAGCGATCGCGCGCGGCGTGTACATTCCTCGCGTTCGATAACTTCATTTCCCGGTAAAGGAAGTCGACGATGAGTTTCACGCGTTAAGAAAACTTTCGCGATATATCTCGCCGCGCGAAAGTCCGCCAGGAATTTCAGTCCTGACTTACTTCGGAGCTAAAAGTCTCCTCTTAACAATGACGCACGGTTAAAGTCTCCCGCGATCTTCTATCACCTTCCGCACGATATATCGTGAAGTACTGCAAACACCGAATCGGCAGGTAACTCGGCAACGCGTGTCGTCGAGATCTTGATATATTGGCGTTTACTTCTTCGCGTTTCTAGGTATTTAATGTAGTTGACGGTAACTATTTCACGTTTGTGTGTATTTAATATTAGCTGGAAAAATAGATGTAAGGTGATAGTTCATATTTCAAAACGCGAAGCATAGCAGTTTCAAATACCAAGTAAAGTTCCATTTTTATTCAACTTCCAAGAATAACCCTAAAATTTAAGAGAGATGTAAAAATGTGTCCTTTAGACAGAAGAGATGAATCCGCGTTATTTTTATTAAATCGAATAACTCAAATTACCGAATGCAATTTGCTCGATTTAAAACAATTTCCCGTTTTTATATTCCCTCGATTCGGGTGCTGCTCCCAGAGAACAGATTCACATAAAACGCCAAAATTAACGCAGCGTTAACAAAATTCGGGTTAAAGCGTACAAAAAGTATTTCGCATCAATCGCACCTACTTCCCATAACCCACGAACTCCGCGGTACTATGTTTTTCCTAAGCAACTTTTGCACCGGAGTGTATCTACGCAGAGGAACCGCGCCCGATTTCAATTGTTCCATTATCTTCCTCTCCCCGTCCCCCCCGCCACCCGTGTATCTCAAACTTTTTCCCGGTCCCGGCTATCCAACCTTTTTTTTCTACCACCGCAGATAGGTTGCAGCGTGCAGGCACCTTCCACCCCACACCCCCTCGGCCCATTCAACCCTTGTTTTCCCTCCTGCCACGCTGCGTCCCGTCAAACCTCCGAGCCAGTGTTATCGAGGTTCTTCTCATCCCGTTTAGCGCGATCCGCTCGAACAGTGATTAAAAGTATGCCGCTGCGTACCGTGCGTTCGAAGAGGCAGTCGCCTAATAACTGCGCGCGCAACGCGCTCGTGCGAGTACGCACGATTGTGTCGGTGGATGCACGCGAACAATGAGATTCCGCTTTTACCTATTCAGGACGGCGAATCGAGTGGAACTCGGTCCGAGTCCGAGATAGCGCTTCACCTGCAACGGAGTGGGCCACCCCCACCCGCTTCGCTGGATTGTTTCTACTTAATTGGACCACCTGGCTAACTCGGACTTAGATATTGACCTTAACGCGATTATCGCTGGACGGGGAATCGAACGTTAGCGCGCGAGAGACTAATTTCTTCCGTCACTTGGGGATTTATACCTAACGCGCGAAGTTTGATTGAGAAATGCGGAGAATATCTGCGCCAGAGAATGGAGCTTGTCAGAGTTTTCGAAAGTTATCCTGTCAGAGTTTATTGCCGATGACTGGGCCGCGAAAGTTTGTGCCAATCCAATGTTTTTTTTTTTTGCTTTGGAAATCGGTAACGAAGTGGGACTTTAATAGAAATTTGCTTTGTCGATGGAGGGCGTAGGAAGTATATGTGTTTCTACAATTGTATACATATTTTACGTTACGCCTATTTAGAGTGAATATGGGAACTGGATCAGGCTATACATATTGGAGTTACATAAAAAAATTGTTGAAATAAATTTTTCACTGTTTGCCAAGCTGTACCATTGTGCGGGGAGGTTTTGTTAAAAGTGCATCGGTGCAGTTCCGGATTGTAACTCTACCATAGTATCTATTTATTTATTACTTTGGACCAGATATGGTTTACATGGCAGATAGAGTAAATTTATATACAGGTTGCAGTGCAGCACATCGTTTTTAACTTATACTTTTGCACAGAAAAGTTTGCAGTCATTCACCGTATTTAATTATAATAAATAAGTTTCAGCTCCCCGATATTAAGATCGCATAAAAACTTACAATGGTATTATGAAAATCTTTGCTAATCGATTTAACTAATTATTAAAACTGATTTTAATCCAAATTTCTCCTTTGTTTCAGGTAAGTCCACTTCAACTTTTATCCATCCGCAGAACTCCTGGTTCTGGTATGTCGATTATAAATATTCATACATTCGTAAATTAAGGTACTCTATTCCCAACGTGAGGCAAAAAACGCACCATTTTTTCACCAAACGCGCATATCGCCCGTAGCTACCACGGCATAACACATCGAACAATAATTTCCAGTTCATACGTCTCGGGTCATTAAAATATTAAAGTATCATATTTTTAAATCGCACTTTAATGTAATAACCGACAGTATTGTTACGAAACTATCGCCAACTCCCCGCGCAACGTTTTGAATTCCCACCTGCTACAAAACGAACCTATCTTTTTTAGTTTGCGGTACGGTGTTCGTTACGCGCGTATGTTACACGCCTGTACGCGGCGTAAAAAGCATACCACGCGTCAACGCGTCGCAAAATCGGTATCGCGTGTCCATTTGTAATCGCGAACAACCAACGGTCCGGCTGAATCGAATCAACCGATAACGCGTCGTGACGTCGTCGCGCTGTTCATCGATGGAACGTCTGTATAAATATTCGGCCCGCGTCGAGAAGATATCGTCGAGATGTAATCTCGACGGTAGATACACTTTTTACCCCTGCCCGTGTTCGTCTACTCGTCGGGAAGAAGCTGTCATGGTTTCCCGTCTCCCGGGTATTGTCAGAGTGGGACACCCTCGCCGGCGCCGTCAATATCCATGGATCCTTCGGACAGACTCTACCACGGGGAATCCCATGGTCCCGATTTTTATCAACGAAGAGCCCATCAGTACATACACGTATGTACACGCGTCGGGCGTTTCTTTCGCCCCGGGACCAACGGCTGCAGCCTGGTATTAGCATAATATTGGTTCCGAAATATGAGAGAACAAGGACAACTACTCGAAATAGGGGAAAAGAGGGGTTTAGGCCGCGGTGGTGGCGAATTCGATGCGACGGCGGGGGCGGGCGGGGGGGGGGGGGGTGGAGGATTTGGGAGGAGAAGGGAGGAGGGAGGAGGGAGGTTGGTCCTCAGCCTCCAATAATGCATAAAAGATAAGAGGAAGAGGTTCGCTTCGGGATCGGCTAGGAGGAGGACAACGGGTTTTCTGAAACTTATCCTCAGACGTCTTCCCGGGCGGAGGATCACGAAAAAGGGGGATGGAAAAACGGGAGACGGGTTAGGAACGAAGGAAGGAAGAAGCGGGCAAGTGGAAACTTTGTTCGAACTCGCCAGGTCCGTCTCCGCGTTTCAAAGTTATTCCGAAGAATTATTGAAAGTCTTCGGCCCTCTCCCCTCTTCCGCCTCCTCCTCTTCTTCTTCTTCTTTTACTTCGTTTTCTCACCGAAGATCCTCCATGGTTTCCTTAACGCAGCCAGCCTCGAGTATTCCGAAAGGTAGCGCGAGAAGACTAGGCAGGAAGAAGGCAGGAAAAGGGGGTGGTGAGGGTGGGGGGGAGGGGGAGGGGGTGGTGGAGGTGGGCCTTACTCGCGCCCACTTCCGGTGTAATGAATGGGACCTTAATGGATGGCGCCTTGTTTACGATCCTAGTTTCTCCGATTAATTACCAGCATAGACGGGGCGCCGGTTAACTCAGCGGTGGTAAACGAGGAAGTTTCTAGAGGAGGGCAATCATCTAACCCTGAAGGACGGCGAGAGGGGCTGAGGAGGGGGATGGAAGTGGGAGAGAGAGAGAGAGAAAGAGGCAGCGAGGTATTTTCAAGATGGCGAATATCCTCGTGTGGCGCCCGCGAAAAGCACCGCGGGGCGAGTTCGCGAAAGTTGGCCGTCGAGATCCTTTAGAATTTCCAACAAAATTTTTTTTTTCCCCGGCGGATCAGGCTACTTGAAAACTCGTGGAGCAGCCCCGGGCGGAGAGGGTGGATAACGTTGAAGCTACGCGCGATAGATCCGACTTGGAGGCGCTGGATGGAAAGAGAAAGAAAACGGGAAAAGGAGAGAGACCGATGTTTCGCCTTGCTCTTTATTTTTCACTTTCTTTTCGCCCCTGTATCCTTTTTTCATCACGCTTCCGCGAAGAGACGAAGGGTCGGTCGGGGATATTTAAATTACTCGCACGTTACGCGCGATTATTTATCCTAACGTCGTCGATGTTTTGATTGGGCGGTAACGGGAATCGATATGGTCGAGGCATCGGTGTACGATACCTTTTTGATCTTCTGGTTGGTACGCTCGTGAATGATTTATGGCTTTCGAAGGTATGTATACGTACTACACAGTTTGTGGGGTGGTTAAGGTCCTTTCTGCCCGTTGGTCAACGGATATGTCATCTTTCGCGTAACAATAGAGATAACTGACGTTTCCGTTCACGTAATGTGTCGAGAATTAAGGTAATTACGTCGTGATTTGGTCTCTTTAATCTTGATCGCGAAGAGAGCGGGTCCTGTTTCGATTTTTAACTCGATATGGGTTCATGTAATTTCTTGACTTCAATACGATTTTTATTATTCCTTCTAATTGAAAATTGTATCGATTAAAATCTTCCTTCAACAAGACTCCCAACCCAAGAACCGAACCCCTGAATGTTTTTTGTACGATATAATTTTTGAGGTAATCATTTTATTAAAGATTATGCAAATTAACTGTTTAATATTGGCACGTTTTTGAACGTCCAACAAAATTGACATCAATATATTGTTATGAATCGGTTCTATTACAAGATTGCACATAGTTAACTAACGGACTGTCATCGAATTCGCCGAATTATTTTCGTCACGGTGGAAGTTTGATAATAATCATTCGGCCAAGGCTTGAACGGCTTCTCGTACGCGAATCACATGCCGAACGGAGATGTAAACGCGAGCGTGTAATTTCAAGAATTACCGCAAAGTTGCCGGGCGCATGAATGAAGTCCTACAAAGCACGGCGATAGGAAGGTGAATTGCCTGTCTGCGGTGGAGCGCGAAAAGAGGAAAGGGCAAACAAAGTTGTTATCGGCTAATGCCACGGAATCCACTGCAACTGGTTTCTCCAGCCTCCGCTCGGACGGAATCTAACGTACGTGTGCACCATACCTTATACAACTATTCATATCCGACTATCGTCTCTCTTTCTCTCTCTCTCTCTCTCTCTCTCTCTCTCTCTCTCTCTCTCTCCCTCTCCCTCTCTTTCTCTCTCGTTTCACCGGAATACCACCTAACCCGAACCAGAGGAGACCCCGCAACAGACGCTGCGACGCGCTTTACGAAATTTTAGTATAACCTAATGCGAATATGCGAGGGGGGGAATAAAACCTTACTCGCTTTCCATGGACCCCGAGAGGCACGAACGGTAAAAATAAAATTCGCTACCGTTGGCCGTTCGTGTATCGCTGAATGCAAAAGGAAAATGTGGCTCGGAACTCGATCGTATCCCTCGATACGCTCGGACAATCGTACTTTTATCTCGGATACAAAGGGTCTCGAGATATTCGGAATTTAGGGAACGGCGGGCTGAAGAGCGAGGCGTGTACGTATATACGTACATGCAGTATATAATACGTCGGAAGATATGAATAAATTTTGTAGTTTTATTTTTCTCGTACATACACCGCTGCACTTTGCATAATAGCGCGGGGAACGGAAGAGGCTCGGATAACTTGAATATATTTGGAAAGTCGGGGTAATTACATTATATTAGAATGTCTTGTATTAATTTTTATAACAGTGAAGTACATAGATAAGCGATAGATAAGCTTTGTTCTCTCGGAAGGCACAAGATCCTTTTTTCTTCCGACATTACGAACCATTTATATTTTTTATTCGTTTCTACGCATTTTTTTAGGGGAAGATTCTATCTTCTGGACGTGCCCCTTTTGAAAATTATTAGATCTTTTGGAAAAATTAATTTCCTAATGCAGGTTGACTACCTCGAAAACCTCTGCGCGTTCTTTCTTGAAAAGATACGAGATCTACTTTACCGCGAATAAGAGAACCGAGATCTACTTTACCGCTTATTTATACTTGGCGCGAGACGATATCTTGTCTCTTGATTTCTAAATATAATTTCTGCTTATCGTGAATTTAAGAAGCTGAGTCCCTAGCCGTCGCCTCGCGAGTTGACAATATCGTCGCTGTATTCGGTACTCCTTATATCACCGTTATACCTTACGGTCGAACAATACTTATTTTCGTATACTTAATTGTATTTCTTGCAAAAAAAAACAATTCCGTACGATGCCGGTGATATCTCGCGGAACGCGTTTCTTGACGATCGGATTTTGCTCAATAGGGTTTCCGCGATATTCCGAATACACTTTCGCTCTCCATTCAAAGACACGCGCCGGGAACGAAAGACTCACAATTTCTGCTCAAACCATCTGTTCTGCTTTCTCTTTGTTTACAAATCCCTACAAGATTTGAATAAATATGCATAAATATCGTCTCGACACACGTATCGATGTATAGCACTTGGCGCTAGACAACTAGATTCCCGCCACCCGATATTCCAGCGCTAACTCAATTTCGAAAGCTTTTCATATTTATAAGAGCGTAACGGAGCCGGCCGGCGCGCGGAGGGTGCGGAGAACGTTCGTTCTCGTTTTTTTTTCCGCCACGACGCGCGCACGTGAACGACGCGAGGATATATCCAAACAAATAATGCGAGTTGTGGGCCTCGAGTCCCACGGGCCGCTGATACGCGATGCTTTCCCCTCCCTCTCCCCCCCCCCCCCCCTCCCGCGTGCACGTTCTTCCCCTGGCCCCGCGTCGCTCGGCGATCACGAAAACGTTACCAGGTACGAAATTATTGTACGACACACAAAGGATAACGCGGGGTCGATGATAGGCACTACTCCCTGCGTCGAAAGGGTTAGCGGAGCATACTGAAGTGGTTTCCCATTGGTCCAGGGGAACACGGTTGCATCGTGTTTGCAGTGTTCAGAATGGACGAAGGACCCCATTGTCCCGGCGAGCTTGTTTCTATGCAGATGAGATATACGCACACGAGGACCGACGGGCCGCGCCGCGCCGGACGGAATCTCTCTTCCTCTTTCCTTCGCTTCTCTTATTCGCTATCATTTTCGCTCGCTTCGCATCCACGTCTCTCTCTCTCTCTCTCTCTCTCTCTCTCTCTCTCTCTCTCTCTCTCTCTCTCTCTTTCTCTTTCTCTTCTCTCCCCCTCTCTCTGAAACTGTCCTCTCCTCCACTCGGTTTCTCTCTCGGAAGAGTCGTCTCCTCTTCTCTGTTTCTCTCCCTCTCGCTCTCTCGAAAGAATCCACCCCCTGCCTCTTCTCGTTGTTTCTCTCACTCAGTCGCTCTCTCTCTGCAAAGATCCATCTCCCTCCCTTCCCCTTTCTTCTTCCTACTCGCGGTCTTCTTCTTCTTTCATCTTTCGCTGCGCGTTTCTATCCCTCCTCTCTTCTCGCGAGTAACGCACTACAAGTGCGTCGCTCACTTTGCGAAACGACACGCGTTAGTCCGTAGTTGCCTCTCGTCTGATTTTATGACGCGGTGCGTGCGGAGGTAATCGGTCAGCGAAAGATGAGATATCGATCGTTAAAGTCGCCTCTTAACCGTGTCGACTTCCCACCTGATCCGACAGGTGCGCGCGAAATCAACAATTGTAAGAAAGTTAACAACCACTGGTATATTTCATTTTTACAACTATTTTCATTTAAATATTACCACTTCGCTAAGAGACAAGTACCTAGCGTCCTACAATGCCTTATTACCGTTTCGTATTATACAAGCGAAGCGGTTGTCGATGATCCAACTACGCACGTTATCATTTATCTATAGAATTTTATTGAACGCTGATTATTAGAACATTGCCATTTTCATTTTCCGCGCTAACGGTTTAAACAGCGGCGAGACAGGAGAACGAAGGAGGAAGAAAGTGGAAAGAATATTTTCGCGAAATTGCCCGGAGCGTATTAAAAGGTCGTTTCCGCGACTCGTATCTCGTTAACCTCTCGTCGGCTCGTTCTCCCGGCATGCAATGCGCTTTAAACTCAGAAGAAGAAAAAACTATCTACCCCTCGCGATACGAGTATACGTAGACGTACATATACTTCTTTACCTATCCCCTGGTACGCGTCGCGTCAAAAACTGGCCGTCACGCTCGGGGTATCCTTATCGGTTTATCAGTTTCATCCCCCCCCAACCCCGTTGTTTATCCGTCTTTTCGACGGTTCTTTTTGTCCCCTCGGGGGTTTTCCAGTGCAACTGTTTCATTCGTACCACGTACCTCCGTGTCTCCGTTCTTTCTTTCCGTGTTTCTTCCACCGTTACTCTATCTCTCTCTCTCTCTCACTCTCAGTCTATCTTTTCATTTCCTTCTCCTCTGCCTGTCAACGTCCCGTTCTCGCGATCCTCTCCACGCGTTAGCGAGAGAGTCAGCGCACTCCTACGACCATTCTCTCCTCGCCGTTCCACCGTTGTTCCAGAACACTGCTCCCGTTCTGTTCCGTGCATTCAAGCTATCGGCGGATGAGGGATAAAAAAAAATGGGAGTTTGCGGATAGCGGTGGGAGGGACGAAGAAGAAGAAAATGATGGGCAGGAGGGTCGCGGAGAGAATGGAGAGAGTAACGCGAGACTCGACCGACACTCTTTCCTCTCCGCTGACTGGAAAAAAAGAGTGGAAACGCGGGGAAGCATAAGTCCCAGCGACAGTTGCTAATAAGGAGACGACAAGGGACCCTCCTCGTCGATTTCAGCGAAATCTCGCGGCTCCTGGCACGACGGACTGAAAAATAAAGCCGACGTTTTTTTGTTGAAAGGAGGGAAACGAACGCGGAGAGAGCCGCGACCGGATACGATCGAAGAGCTTCGCTTTCGAAATAGGACGAATATGTTTGTCGTCGAATTCCAAAACTAATAAATCTACCAACGCTCGCTGCATTCTGCTGGGGCGGGGGTAAAAAAAGCGTTTGTCCGTTTTTTTTATTTTCAATCTCATCGAGATCGTAAGTTAACCTTTGGAGTACGGAGCGAGAGATTTTGAGGCCTTCAAACTTTGTTGTTTTATAACCTCGTAAATAATTATCTCCGTATGTTCTTATCCTTGATAGTGGATTCGGTAGTAATGTGTGTACATGCTCATCTGACAAAAGTACTCGCGTATCCCGTTTCTCTGGAATATATTAAAACGGATAAGGCAAATTTCTATTTCGCGTAAAATTATTCCAAATAAATGACGCACGGAATTATTTCATTTTTCACCCATTGTACTCGATTGCGCTTTGACTTTTACAAGACTGGTTTAGCAATTCAAAAGATCGCTCCCCGATAAATTATATACATTTGCCAATCGAAACCTGTTTCCGCAGAGATTTCAATCCGCAGTTTTGGTCGGTAGTCGAATCAGAATCTCATAGCAGATTCATACGATTGCACTTTAATCGACAATCCGGTTTGGATGCGATTTTACCTGGCATACCGGGGAGCTAGAAATTGATACCGTAACATTAGCGGCATTAGAGGCAGCTATTCCCATGATTAACACTCGGTTTAATTAAATTGGAAACGTTGCCGCGCTTCCCGAATGTAACGCTCGATGTAAATATTCCGCCGGTTCCCGTAACAGCGATGCGCTGCAAACGATTACAATATTATATTTCCATGCGCAATTTGCATCTAAAGTACACGCGGTACACGCGTACTTTTTAATCGCACCCTATAAACGCACGTTGTCGAACGCTTTAACGTGTTTAACCGATTATTTTTACATCGTGCGCGCGCTCGTCGTGGAAAATTTCGTTTTTTTACTATCGTGTTCTTAATTGTATTTGTTCATGGGACGTGTTTGTCTTGTACGGGGAAATGACGGACAGAATAAGAATGCGTGTCGTTCGACCGTTTCACGTAAGAGATGCGCGTGGGCGTCGAAAGGAAACGTAGCTGTCCACGGATTGTTCGAGTTGATTCGTGTATTTGCATATGTGGATAGTTTTTTTTTAGTATGCGAACGTGTAGTACACGCACATCCGTCGTGCGCGCATGTCGCGTGGTTGAGGTAGTCGAATAAATTACGATTATTCGTAACGGATGAAGAGAGAAGGCTGTAATTAAACTTTTTTTAAGTTTGAACTAATCGATTTAATATAATTCTGGGTAAGAGGTACGGTGAGACCTCCCGCGTTCAAACATTCATTATCCGAACAGAATTATCACGCGCGACGTATGCTTCGGTATAATTTAGTATGAAACTGAACATTGTGTGATTTACAAGCCAAAAAGTAAAGAACGGTATTAAATGTTTAGACAAACTGTCCGTTATTTTGATCTCTATTTAAATGACTGAAGTTTTGTATCTGAAATGTTACACATTTACTATCCGAAAATTTCATTATTCGAACACTCGCGTCCCCCTTCCAATTAGTTCGTACAATTGACATTCTATCGTGTGACAAAATTGAGAACCAGATTATGTTGAAACGCTACAGTTTCATGGTAATTTTATTAAATACTCGTAACGATATCTCTGCATTCAATATGGACACGATTAAACGTCAAATTCCTTTCTCTCAAATATTTTTAATAGCCATTCGCGCAACATTAACGATACGGTACAGCGACGAGCATCGGGCGCTATGTTTCGCGTGCACGGCGAAACAAACACACGTTTACGTTATCGCCGAACGCGAGAAGAGTCGGATTTTTTCGATTATTTCGAAGAGATATACATACGTCCTCGATACGCTAAATAATATCTGTTTGTTAAATTCACAGTCACATTCTGTACCCGCCCCTTTGTACCGCGTACAATGTAAAATTTCTCCGCCCGAGTTTCATTGTTCCGTATAGATGTTACCAACTTGGAAAATTGAAAAACGCAACATTTCAAAGCTTATATTATACGCACGGCGAACGATCGTTATTCCAGCGAACCCCTTTCTCACCAACACTCCCTCGCCGTCCGTGCACGCACACGCGACGTACACAGAGAACGATGACAACGATGACAATGGCGACAATGATGAGTATGACGAACGTGGGGACCGAGCGTACAATGGTCAAGTCGTGACGTTGTATTCGCCGGCTACCAATGTGACGGCTTTCCATCAAAATCATCTGCCGTTTCGTTCGAGCACGTTTGTTATGCCAGCGTATTTGCACAACCACGTAGCGAAGTTCAATTGTTTCTTCTCGTTAAATACGAGGTAGTGTACACTTTGGACGCCGTTGAGTCTGTTACGGCCCTGTGTCTCGAACGATTATTGGGAGAGAAAATTTTACCTTTGGAGTGAGGGAGAATTTTTACGGGTAAAAATTCTTTTTATAACGCTGGGAGTTTTTTTTTTGTACACTGTTTGCAGATATTCCGGTGAATTCAGTGGCAACTAGACTGTGCATTTGGCGCAAATACGTATTTCTTACCAGAGACTGGAAGTACCTTGAATAAAGAGGTATACGTATCGCGCATTTGAAATACAGTTTTTAAAACCATTTAACGGAGGAATATATTTATATTTCAGTTCTATTTCTCTATCCTCCGTGAAAAAGTACGTTCGCATAAAATCCCTGGTACTGACACAAACCGTTTCCAACCAAATTTTTATAGTCCGATAAATATTCTTTACGTCGGGAGAAATGTACGAAACTCATTTTCATTGAGAAAAAGGTTTCTATGTGTTTGTATCAATCTTTATAATTTTTTCGAACAAGATTCTAGTTTCATGGAATCAGAATTTTTATGGAGCAAAAACAATTCCTGTATACGATGCGCAAATAGGCGGGCCATTCTTTCCATTCCATTCCATCTGTTTGAACACGATACTAATTACAAAGGCGAATACTTTAACATTACATTAAAAAAAAACACTCCTCTCTCCGTGATCCGAACCCTTTAATTGTTTTCCACGAGAAACTTAACCGAATCACGAAGGATTAAAATACACCCACGATCGCAACTGCAATTCGATCCAAAGCGTATGCATAAATAGCTGTATCGAAACTACTTTCGTGGCTCCATTCTTGTTCGACGTATGTGATCATCGGGACGATTACGCGTTACTTCGCGTGGCACCTATCCAACGCAAATCCGATCCGCCGTGTGTAAACCCTCGGCGCTGAGAGAGGAGGAGGGGGGGTTGTTGCGACGCGCACGGGCTTTCGAGATCGGCGACGAAAATGAGTGAGAAAATTGCAAAGTTCGCGGAGTGCCTTTGTGTACACACAACGTAAATCCATCCGCGGGGGGTGGAGGTGGGAGGGGGAGTGAGGGGTGGACAACGGACGAGTCCTGGTCAGCTCCCTCGGGGCTTTTCATAGGTGGGGTTGGGTGCCGGAGGGGTGGTCCATACGAAAGTTTTCAATGGACCTTCGTCACAATGGGATGGTGGTTTACATTTATTAGACCCGCGGCGAAAAGCTTAGTTTGCATTTGAAGCCTCCCTCCCTCCCTCCCTTCGTCGTCGCCGCCACCACTACCACCCCCGTTCACCCTCATTCTCGATGCGCTCGCACGGAAAAGCAGGGTTGGAATATCTTTGTAGCGCAGGGGAAAGGGCCACTCGTACCTTGGAAACAAAGTTTGTTTCGCTGGTTTGATGGATCCCTCGGTGCCGTGATTCGTCGTCGGAATTATCGGACGATTATTTGCTAATTATCGTCGGTTTTATGCGCGGGCACAAAACGAGGTGTAGACGTGGGGTTGCATAATATCAATCGCTCTATCGCGATTCCCGTTGACGGTTGTATGTGCGGGGCATTCTTTTTTTAGAAGCTTCGCGATCTCGATGTTGATGGTGACCCCGATAAATCGTAATCGATCCGTGATCGATTGTATTCGTGGTATTTCAGGGGCTGGAGGGGGAGAGGAGTAGTACGAAAATTCGAGGGAAATGATATAGATATTCGGTCGGTAATATAAACTACGTAAAATTTAATTTTATAAAAAGGAAAAGCTACGGCGTGGTGCACTCTCAGTCTGAAAGGGTTTGGCCTTCATCGAATATTTCATTTTGCGGGAGAAAAAAAAATTGAACTAATGTAAAATATATCTGTATCGCTTTTATGCTTCTGGTATCCGATTTTAGAAATACTCCACGAATGATGTAAACTGCTGAAAATATGATTTTACGGAAAGAAAAAAATGTTTGAAAGCTTAAAACAGATTCAAGAGATATTTACCTTTATTCTGAATGATACAGCACACAAAATACATTGCAACTTGGATCTTTTTTTATAATAGTGCGTAGTATTCTCGTACGCATATATTTGTCAGCGTTGCGCAGAGAACGTCTGAAATTTTCCATTTTTTCATAACGAAGCATCGTATCGATCGCGACAAAGATTCGCGTGATCGACGATGCACTATTCCACCGACTTAAACCGATTCGAGTATTACAACATGCATTGCGAGAAGATATATCGGAAACAATTGTTATAAAAAAAAGGAACGCTGCGGCGCAGTACGTTTAGTTTCCCAAAAGCAGTGAAATCGGAAATCAAGTGGAAATGCACGGCGCCGTGAAATGCATTGAATCCGGCGAATGTTCGTTAAACGCAGTCGAATAAATTTAGGAGTATCCGTTTCAACAATAAACGAAAATGTTGGCTGTTCGAAACAACAAACTGTCTAAACGGCATATACCTCGCGCTGGTAGTACAGTATCAAGAAAATCCTTTTTTTCCGGGCAACCGTGATTCGCGGACGGAAAATTTTCTGCCCCGAGTATGATTGCTCGTTGCGTACAGAGCCGGCGCTGTTTACTCAGGCGAAACTCATGTGTACGCCTGATAGCGTAGCTAGCTCCCACTGGTAAACGAGAGAGTTTCATACACAATGCGATATTTCACTCGTTACCCTAGCCTTCCTTTTCGTTCTTTTTGTTTTCTCCACTGCAGAATAAACGATCCATCCGTTTTAAGAATACTTCGTACAATTTTCGTTATTCAGATTTTAGATCAGGCACACTTTGTATGGAATTTTTTTACCCTCGAATGGGCTTACCCGCGATTCGTAGTAGAAGTTGCCGTGTATCACGAATTAGAATTGAGATTATACGTGTAATTGAGAATAATCACGCGTAATGTTTGTATTGACGCTTTACGAATTATAGAAATCATTACATTTTTTATCTCTATATTCCGTGGATGTTTTTACAGTGAAACTATCAAAGGCATTAAATATTGATCGAATAGTAAGAGAGTGGTTTCACTGTGAAATTCGTGCTTAAATTTCGTGCAAGATCGGATGAATTGGCGATCCTTAAATATTCCGTTCGGTATCGCGGTACGATTTAACACAAAATTTTATTTTCATTAAACTCAAATAAACGATAAGGAACTTTCTTGTGGAAGAAGTAGAGAATTTCGTATTCCTCTCATACTCAAATCTTAATCTATGTTTATATTTATTCCCGCGAACATTTTCTGGAAGAAACTCTAATATCGTGGAATCAGCCAGAATTCCCGAGCGGTAACGGACTTAACCAAGTTCGTAACTAGATTCATGTTTTTATAAGAGATATTAAAGAAGCGGGATTTAACCAAAAAATTATTCTTGGATTTTTAACATATATTTCTCCCGTATACATTTCGCATTTTACATACACTTTATATACTTAACTTAACCTCTTCGCATAGATTGACACATATGTGCACATTCAGTCTTTTAGAAATTAAATTATTCTCAGTGAATGAATAAATGAAACCACCTAGAAAGTGTAGAAAGGTTGAAAGTTGACGGTGATTTATTTACTACAGAATCACTCGACAATGAAAAGCAGAAGCTTGACACGTGGCAGCGAAGAAAATTAAACATTCTTTTTCTCACATTAATAATTCGTCCCTAAAGCGGTCAAAGACGCGTGCGCGAATATATTCCACACTTCGCGCATTATTAACGTATTCGGCTTGCAATGCAGTGGAAACTGGATACTATAATCACGGATAATGTTTTCAATCGGTTATTGTTATCACAATTGGTTGATCTCAAAACCCCAGCATATAAAATTACTTAAAACAATCCGCTTATTATAATCAAACTTTGCCTATTGTTATCAATTCTGCTAATCATGCACGCTACAAATATGTACTTTATGATAAATATAAGTAGGTTATCAAGAGACAAGGTCTTGTCTCGTGCCAAGTACAAGTACATATCTTCTCCGGATGTTATATTCTAATCATTTGTATTCGATAATATGTCCTTTTCGTCTTCTCCTTAATGTCATCAGTCGGTTATTGTTATCAACAGTGGCAGGCCCTATACTGATCCCAATAAGCAGCATCCACCGTATCATCGTAGAAAACAGTCATTTCGAATAATCGTGCGTCGTTTACTTACAACGAACTATAATTAACGAATGAAAACCATTAACATTTAATAGATCGTACCGTGCACAGATTCTGATATCGATTAAAACCTCTTCCTCCCGTTCGCGAGAAATCGAGCGAAAGAAACGCGCCTAATTAAAAGGACGGATCACGGAAATCTTGATACCGCTAATGAACTCGTTTCCCGTCGCGAGTCCGACGCCTAGTTAACGCGAGGTGGCTGCAATTTACGAAGGAATTCACGTTAATGTAAATTCATCCGCGCCCCGGCTCGTTCGATCATACCACACTGACCTAACAGTTCGTAGATCGCGGCACGGTGCTCGTTTAGCTCTCGATACCCGCGGCCGGCTCGCTCCGTGCATGCATCGCTGTTTGATCCCGCAAACGTGTGCGCCCCCGTCTGCCCGTGGGTGTGTTTGCACCTGCACGGCGCCCGTAAATGCATTCTGCACGGTGAGACGCGCTTAACGTGCTCCAGTTACCATTTAATCTAATTAGTCGAGTAACCGTGGTACTGTTTCGCGCTCGCCGGAATATCCGCGCTTTCGGTATTGTTATCGAGCTCTCGACAGCGGGCACCCGCGGTCGCGTCTAAAGTTTGCTTTGCTCCGCACCTGAATACGAATTTCGGTCCGCGTCGCATAAATGACCCGGCGACCGGCGGAGACCTCATGTTTTGATCGTATGACGGTGACGTCGTCATTGATTCTCGGTACGTTGGCTGATATGAGACGTTAAATATGTTTTCAAGATATTTGTACATTTCGATCGAGTCGTACTTAAATTACTCGTCTCAGCGCGGTGTTTTGGATAGCTATTGCACTTTGAAAGGAAACTTATTTTTTTAATGCGGTTTAACCACTTTGATAACCCCTGGTCATTTTTTCCTGACAAAGCAAGCTCCAGTTATCGCGTACTTGTATGTTTGTGCTTGGCTCGAGACAAGACCTTGCCCCTTTATCGAATTTTCATTGCTTCTCGTTTATTTTGACGTTTAACTTGTTTACGGACTTTTGATTTTAATCGGGCCGATGCAATATTTTTGGCGTTATTTTTAATCGTGCTGGCTTTTAATTTCTATTTTCAGCTTCTGCACTCCTTTTGTAACTTTAACTTTAGCGTATTTGCTTACTTCTATTTATAACTTATTTCCGAGCTTTTTTATTTTTGCCCTCACACGGGCAGAGGCGTTCGGTTGGAAACATCCGAGTATCTCTGGCGTTGATGGACGTATGAAAAATCTCGTCGCGAGAAAAGGACGAGAGAAAAGTTTTCCGTCTCTCTATTATCCGTGTCGAACGCTACGTCTTTTTGAAGATCTTTTTCGCGGTTTCATGACTAACGGAGGTACCCGTCCGTTCCGCCATTTGTTTATCAATCATTTATATTAGGCGCTCAACTTTCCAATTTAAATATAACAAATATATTTTTTTCAGATTAATTTAATCAAACTACACGCCTCAACTTTGGCATAAAAAAAGGACTGTCAATTTTTCTTGCGAGTTATCAATAGTCGATTTAAAAAGAGAGTCAACAAAGAAACGCGGAACGAACGCGGCACATGATTCCCCGCGAGGGTTTCCTGCAAAAGTTCCGAACTCCTATCGAGCGTGGAATCTATGAATGGCTGGACCTGAGATTGCATTATGCGATAACACGGCACAAGACGCCCCGAGGTAAAAAGGGGGATGAGGAAAAGATGGGGTTGTATTAGTGAGTAGGTATAACGAACGAGATTACAGGGATAAGAGTTTAAAATGTTTTACGACGACGGACACGAAACTCCCTTGTATCCTCGGTCATAAAATTTTGACGCAAGCTTAAAAAAAAGACACAAATCAACACTAATCGCATTTTAAAAGATCCGGAGCAGTTTAAAGTTGTCAAAAAGAAAAAACTAGGAAGGAAGTAACAACAAACGAATTACCGTCGAACGTAATTTTACGACGAAGCGAAATCCGATTATTTACGATGCCGCAGGATTGAAATGGAATTTAGAGTTACAGATTTATGTATTTATATTTATTACGCGTATACGCGTCAGGGGTTTATTACGTTTCTCCCGTTCACTCGTGGATCAATGCAATTCTAATAAAATACGTTTTAAAGAACGATAACAAAAAGGATGGTAATAAATACGCGTTAATGTAAAATCATACACCTTCGAAGGGGCAATGGAATGCCTCTTCGCGAATAAAAAGGATTCTCGGTTTTTTAATACCGCGGCTTCGTAAGAAGAGAAGCCACGAAACGAACTCGGCATGAAAATCGCAACGACCGCTGCGTTGCATTTTCTTTAGCAGCGAGCGTCAAAGGGGGCCAGGTTTAAACGATCGTAAACACAATTACTGTCTCGCGAAGGGCCATGCGCGATGTACACGCGTTCTCTCGTATTTACAGAAATTTAAGGCCCATAACGGCACGCTTAATTCCTTTAATTAAAATTCTGAGTGACCGTCGACGCACACGGCGTTCGCGCGCGTCCTTTTTAAAAATAAAAATGACGGGCCGCGAACGCGCGTTCGTCGCTTCGACGGGGACCGGTAGCCTGTCTCGCGGAACGAAGAAATATTTCCTTTGAGAGCTTGACTTTCGTAATTCCTCATCCGCGGCGAGCTTTTCGAATGTTTAACGGGGCGCGCAATAAAACTGTCTTTAGCGTCGACTTACCACGTTACTTTACACTCGCGGCGAGCCGGCTAATATTTCTCCGCTCGGGGGAGATGAATGTATTTTTATGATTCGAAAGGCGCGAGAATGATTCAATGTTACCTGCACGACCAACGACGGAGTTTTAAGAGTTTTCTTTTTTCTTTTTTCTTTCTCGGAATCCGATAATTCTTGCGCGTAAATTTAACTTCGGTCCGGTACTGAATTCCACGTTTTAGTTATTTTTATTTACACGAGTAAGCTGTAACGTTTGTTTATATAAATATTGTTTCGAGGGGTTCGTGTTTTGATTTAAATAAAAAAATACCGGTATTAGAAATTGTATTGTTTTAAAAACTTTTTTTTCCAGACTCGATTTTGAGTTTGCTCGTGACTTTCGTTTCTCGTTTAATCCCCCTATTAAAGACAGTTTCATTTATATAAATAAACGGTAAAGACTCTCATAGTCTCTCATTTCGAAAAAAAAAATTTCCAGCAATACAGAAATATCAGTGTTTGCCGATTTTAGGTTTAATAATTCGACAATTCATTCGGTAAAAAACGTAACATAACAAATGATGACACATTAAAGTGGTAACAATTCTAATAAAAGGAGCGTTACCCGTGCGAAAGGCGAGAAATGTAAAGTCACCCGTCCAGTGGCTCTCAAAGTTATTTCAGAACAATTTATTTACGTACCTACTCCAAACTATTACCATATTATATGAAACTTTAGGCAGCTTATGTCACTCATTTAATCTCCAATAAATATACAGCGAAGTATTATTCAACAGTTTGATGCCCAGTGGACGAACTCGAGCACAGAGTTGCCTTGATTATTCATCAAAATTTCAAAATTATTACCCTTTTGGATTCACGTTGACCTACTTAACGAACAAGTTCCACAACTATTAAGTACGACAGCGATCGTGCCCCGGTGGCTTGCTCGACTACAAAACGATTTCCTTTCCGGCAGCTCTTAACGTGCGCGCTTCTCGCCATTAACGACGACATAAACGCATCAAGGTTCGAAGCCGACAGGGAATTCGTCTCACGATATATCCCCGCGTAAGGGCACCTTTTATCTTCGAACCGACATTGGTCCTCGTGGAAAACATTCTTCTCCCCGATATCGTCCCTACAAAACGGAATGCTGTTTTACTCCCTGAAACGCAGGATTTATTCCGAAACATCGTAACCGTGAGATACTCAGTCGGGGTACGTTTCCGCGATAAGGATTTACCTGCAGCTCGTTTCAGGTATGTCGTGGAAGGCTCGCGCTCGAGTAGGGCGTATGTCCGTCGAGAGGTGGAGAAATTATATACCCGCTCGACTAAGTTTTTCCTCGTCTTCGGGAATGCCATTCGGGAGGTCTAAGGGATCCTCCGAAGACCGCGACGCCGAACGCGGCATTATTTTTGGCGAAACGAAGGAGCAACTGGGCCGACGCTCGCAAACGGGAGCGCACCATGAATCTTTTAGCGCCGTACCTTTTCCCGGTAATTGCGCGGTGCCGTGGGTAGTTAGCGTCTTCTCGCGACGACGGTCGTTCCTCGTTTAATTGGCTAGTTAGGCCTGACTGTCGGACCGTCGGGGCGTAACGACAGGATCCTCGGTGAGTGTGGGGGAGGGGATAAATAAAAAAAGAAGGAAAAAGGAAGAAGGAGGAAAACAAAAATGAGAGGTGCGTTAGGTGAAGGCGTGTGGGAGAGAGGGAGCACGGTTTACGGGTTTACGGACTGGACGTATTGACAGGAATATCGAGCTTCGCCGGCGAGAAGTTTACGGGCCTGCCGGGTGAATTTTGTAATCCTTTCTGAATCGGTTTAAATCACGGAGTTACTGGCGGCAGTTGTCGTAGCGTTTGTTCGCGGCCGTTATTCGACGATTAATGGTACGGTTTTTCGTTTCCTTTCGTTCGAATCGGCGACGAAAGGTCGACGATCGTCGGCACGACCGGTTTGTCATATTCGTGTTTCCGTAACGGGGCAGTTTTCGGATTCGCGCGGATTGGTTTCTTTGGACTTGGACGCGCCGGGGAAGTAAAGGGGACGATGTAGTGCAGGGATTCTTCATATTGTTTTGAGGAACGTTGCATTAAGGGAAGCGGGTCATACACGACACAATCTTCTTTTGTAATAATGTTAAGAACGATATGATTATTATTATGATCTGAGTTAATATACAGACGAATGGGGATTAAACGAACATCGCAGAGATTTAATTACGCCGCAACGTCAAAAAAACAATCGCACGTCACAGTTAAATCTTATTCGCTTTCCGGCACCTCTTTCCGGCGTGACGTCGCAATCGGCTCCAGCATTTTCGCCTTTTCCCAAAAGGCACATGACCCCTACCGTCCTTTGCGCCACACACATTCGTACTCGGACCGCACGCAGATACGACGTCACGCAACGCATGCAGCGACCACGTGCACTCTCAAAATCAACCAACTCAGCAATCCCATATGTAATTCCTCAATTTCGCGTAATTATATTTTCACTGTAGTTGTTACTCGAGAATCGTTCGAGTCGTTAAGAAGTGATTCCCGCGATTCTCGCGTTTAATGCGCGTTTGTGCTTGATATTTGCGAATCAAATATGTGCGATAATCATTGCTGTTGCATGGGCGGTCAGTGTTAGCCAATTGTCTCGACCGGTAATCGAACGTAATTGTTAATGCACCGATAACACGGTAGCAGACGTTTGCGAATGGCAGCAGGGTAAACATCGGTACAATGTCAGCTATAGTTCGCCAAGTATAATTTAGCGCCGTAGCGGTATAATTACGGGCATTTTCTTTCTTCAAATACAGATTTAAATAAAAGATCTACACGTATCAAGTATCGTTCAAAGATATAATTCCATAATAAAGTTACGCGTACAGAAGTTTCTTCGTCTTCCCCGTAGAGCAAGAATCGGCGAAGAAAACAGTTGACCATCGATTACTCTGAAAATAGGTAGTTGACTATAGTAAATTCAAATTACCGTAATCAATTTTGTCGCAAAGTTTCGAGACCAGAAATCTCAGCCGTGCGTCGTATTCCTCAGCGGCGGTTCCCGTCGGCAGTGATCGAATTTCGTTAAAAAAAAAAAAAGTGTAGTCAATATTTGTATGGAGGAAACTTTGAACAATTTTATGATACTCGGGCACGTCTTATACAAGTTTTCTATACTACGCTTCGACCTCTTCGCTCAATGATTAGCCACAAACTGCCAAACCAAGGGTTTTTTCTCAAGTGGCTCGCACAGTCATTTTCCCTGCTTTTTATGCCACTCAATGCCTGGTCCAAAACCCTTCGTTAACGTCGCCAGGTTGCGACGTTGCCAAGCATATTCTCCTGAATGGTATAATATTCTCCGCAATATTAACACCTTCCCCGAAGACGCGTTGTTTTCAGAACGTTTAGACTCGAACGAACACACACACCGCACGCCATCGCTCAACGAACCGCGTCGTCGCTTCACGCAACTCGAGATCCATGTCCACGTTCTTTACGCCTCGAATCTTGTTCAAATCCCTCGACCGCTGCATCCGACGTCCGTTCGCCCGCCATTTTTCACGATTTCACGTGTAGCGCACCGTAGGCGTCCCCCGGCCCCGTTCACCGCAAACACCAATCTCGCCGGCACACCGCAGGGACGACTTTTCTTCATGGACAAAATTGAAAGATCTCCGCGGAGTTGTCGGTCGGGGATAGGGCGAGTGGATACAACATCGGCGAGAGGGAATCGTGAAAAACGATCGAAGACGACCCTGCCATTACCGCGTTTCCACGAAGGGATATCCCGTGAGCCGACGGACGACGACGAGGACGGCGACGACGAAATCTTTCCTCTCCTTATCTCCGTCGCGTCGCCGTCCCTCTTTATTTCTCCGAACGTTGTATCGCTCTATCCCTTTCTCCCGTCGCGGCGTTAAAAAGAGGGCATCCTTGGCACGGGGCCTGTTTTCTCAGGAGGGAGCAATTTGAAAGGCAATTTGTGCGTTCGTAAGAACGATCGCGATTACCGGTAGAGCGGGACTAATGATGATGGCGAAGGTTTCTCCGTCTACCTTTATCTCCCCGTTCTACTCGCGCTCGTCTTTCACGGCCATCGAACAGAAGACACGGAGGAAATTTCGTTCGGCAGCCGTTTGTTTTATTCTCGTCTGGCCCCTCGGTCACTCCGTTTCGTGCTGCAGGGTTAATCAGAATCGAGGCGAAGCGAAGTTGCCGCGTATCGCTTGTTTGCCACGATAGCTCTGAGTCTCGAAGATTGTAATTTTCCAGGGAAATGAAAACTCATGGTTAGGATAAACTTTATTATTTGATCTCGTCCGTAATGCAATGTTTACGATCGAAATTCAATAATGCCTTCGATAATCTATTTTTTCAATCTTCTTTTTATTTGACAAACAATCTTCCAAAACACGTCCCAACCCGCGTACTATAAAAACAACCATTATTCAACTCGACGCGTCTCCTCTCTGCAAATCGTTTCTCGAAATTCCAAAGCGTCAGTTTTATGCGCAAAAGTGCGAAAATCTCCGGTTTGTTTTAACCGAAAACCTTATAAGAGCCGAGTTTTTCTTAGCGTCGTAACAGGTAATCGATATCTCACTTCGCATACAATTCAACGTAGGTGATTTTCGTTTACCAATACGTAATTGCAGTACGTTTGGAGCGTTATATTTCTTTAGCTGCCAATGGAAGCCTTTCGTCCCTCTCTCGCTCCGTGTTCCGGGTTTCAATTATTTAGCGTGAAGTTACAGCCGGTCGTTAGATTGACTTATGAACATATCTGCTCCGGCAACAGCACCTCACATCCGCCGAGAGCGTTGAAATATATTGCCACGGAAAAACTGGTTCGATCGGTCTTAAACAAGTTATAATATGCACTTAGCGCACGTGTACGGGCCTAAGAAAATGCGATATTTATGCATCCACGAGAATGTAGTAAATATCCTTTAATTTTAGTCCACCGTTCACTCGAGGAACGCACTCTTGAAACGCGAAATCCTAGCATTCAGGATTAATTGGGTTCACTTGCGAGCGACATCGATCGACAGCGTTTTTCTCGGAAAACAAACTAACTACTAGGTTATACACAATTTATGCGTTACGCTCGAGCATTAATTACGTTATTAACACGCCAGTCCGACGTGCATGTGTTTCTGTATCTCATTTAACTCGTAACTCAGCGTACCCTTTAAAAATCATTACGTTCGTTTCTCTTTCTTTTCGTTTGCAGTTTTTTCACGAAACAATATGTTAATGGAATCGTATTTATTTTACGCTACAGATGGATGTAAAGATAGAACAAATTTTCGTGGATAATAAAATTATAAAACCACTGTTCGAGCAATCGGATCACGAGAACGGCGTTTGGTTTGAAATCAAAGAAGCTTAACGATGAGAAAACGGTTTATAAAAAGAAAGACCGATTCCAAGCATGGATTTTCTCTTATTCGTGAAACGAAGGCGCTGACAGGAGCTTCGAGAGAATGACGCGAAACAAGTTCCAGTCAACGCGACCTACTTTCAACTATTCTGTCCTTTCCGTTTTTCAATTTTCGATTTACCCCGATCATCGATAAAGTAATACCGGCCATTCGTCGGGACTCGTCCAGACTGCTTGCTGGAAAGGGACGCAATGGTGATGGAGGGTGGTCGGGGTGGTTGGGTGGTTAGGTGGTTGGGCCTTCCATTACGCATCGATCTTCCTCCGACCACATACCCGATTTTTTCGCTCCTCGTACATACGTATCCGACGTATGGATCGCCGGACGAACAAAGCTCACCGATTGGACCGATTACTCTGACCGAGGGAAAAAAAAAAAAATATAGAACGCGGGAAAAAGGTGTGGGGAGGGGGTGGAAGACCGAAAGGTATGCTGATCGGCTTTGTAAGGCGTTCCTTTGTCTCTTATGCTTGCAAATAATGTTACTGGATTTCATAGATAGAACGGGTCACGTAGGTATTTGTATTCTCGAGTTCTGCGAATACAAATTCGGAGTATTGTACGTATTGCTGATTCAAAAGACATTCAAATAGATAGTTCGTTGAATTTAACAAAATAATGCTTGTGTTATTTTTCTGTTGTAAAGATTTCCAAAAGTTCGTAGAATCTTGAAAAAGTGTCAGCAAGAAACTGACGCGGCTGACATGTTTGCTAATCGATTTTGCATATCTATTAAGTAGAATTTCGAGTTAATTTAACCTGACCGACTGCAGTTTGAAGATAAAAGTCCAGAGAAACGTAAAGAAATTCAACGATAATAAGTTAATGTAAATTTCGCTGCGAATTGCGCGAACATTGTCACATGTTCAACGTTATTGAATGTCGTTGTTGGGAGTATGAATACATCCGTGACATACATGTACACCTTGCGGGATACCATGATATTAAAATAATTCGAAATCGTTTTACGTCGCCACGATATACCCGAACGCGGCAAACTTACAATTTGTATTTGGGTATATGCATTTTTTCATTTTCCGCTCTATCTTCGACCATGTTCGGCATTCCTGCACACGCCCGTTTCACGAATAGACCGTCGATATTTTATCGTGCGTTCAGTTTTTTTTTTCTTTCGTGGACATTTCATGTTTTCCCCGCCCCACTCGACTGCTGATCCGACGAAAACACGCGTGTTTACCGTTTATGCTCGAGCACGTAAGTGTGAATCGCACCGGGTATATGCGCGTGCACCAAAAAAAAAACGATCGTTACGGTTGCGAAAAAAAAATAGAAATTGCCGACTACGCTGTCGAGAAGTAAACGTGCCACGGCGAGAGATTTGGGAGTAACGAGTAAAAAAGTGTACCAGAATTTCCCGGAAAAAGATTCCGCGTAACGGAAACTGGTAGGATGTTTGGCGGGAGGAGAGAGATACACGATACGTGATAAGATTACGGAAGGTATTAACGCTAAAAAAAAAGGGATGGGCAATATGCTCGAGGAAAAGACTGCAATATTGCTGCCTTCTGGAAATTTTCTTCCGAGCCCGGAAAGTGGAAAATGTGCGGCTTTCTATGTATATGACGCATTTACATGTGCGGGGGATACGTGTGCGGGTGAAGGCACGAATACCCATCAGCACGAATGCACGTGTTATGGATGTAAACGGTGAGTGTGGCGTTGAATTTAAAATTAGGGAATAACTTGCACTCGCCGTACTAAGCCGGATTGAAGTCTTTTGTTAGCTTGTGTGTTTCCGTTTCCGCCCACGTAATCTTTATTGATTTATTTCTTTTCTGCCGGATAATCAAACGGAACACAGCTTTTCGGATGCAATTTCTTTTCGGTAACACGGGGTGCTCTTTCAGTGATTGTTTTTTTCTCGTCTAGCAGCGCGAACGGGATCTCATTTCTAATTAATTTGTTTTACGTTTGTCACTCGTTACGCGCCAGCAGTTACGTCATTCGCGTTGTCGTCAAACAGATCGTTGATTATAATTGGATGCCTTGCGATCGAAGTGCTCGAATAAAATGCAATTGGAGTGTAAAGTCCATTGTACTCGACGACAAAGAACAATTAGCGCTAACAAAGTACGAGGGATTTTCGACGCTAGTTTTTTTTTTTTTTTTTAATTACCTCCTTCAACGGTTATCATTATGGTCATTATCGTAGTCTTCGTCACGGTAGAATTATTATTCTCAAAACGCCCTTGCAGTTATAATATTTCACTGGAACAGTTATTAAAACACAATTCTTCACGTATACGTGTCAATTGAAAAATTATTTCACTCTAGAACCCCGTGCAATTATAATAATAGCAATTCGCGAGCAAAGAGTAATATTTAAAAGACGATTAAAACAAATATTCAAAAGAGTAACCTGGTACTCAAAGCAATTGTCTATTTCGCTATTACAGTTATTACCACAGGATTCTTCGCGCAGTCATTACAATTAAAAAATGATTTCACTCCAAAATCCCATGCAATTACATATAATAATAACTCCCGAGGATAGAATAATATTTATCGGACGATCGAAAGAATATCCACGCACACAAAGCAACGCGCTACACCCTAATTCACCGAAACAATAATTCAGACGATGAAGAGAAGCGCAAAAATGGGGTAATTTCTCCGACCCGGGCGTCCCGACGACGAAAAACAAACCTCTCGAAGCGATGCGCTCCATGACGTTGCCAAAGGGACGCTTCGATCGAGCATATTTTTCTCCCGGCACAAAAAGATTCCATTCGGTTCGAATAGGTCACCACGGCCTACATGCTCGACCCGATGCCCAGAACCGTAGATCTCGGGTGTCTCGATCGTTTTATTTGGCCGACGAGCGGAGGAGGTGGAGGTGGAGGAGGAAGTGGAGGAGGAGGAGGAGGAGGAGGAGGAGGTGGTGGTCGTCGAACCATCGTCCAGAACAATGGTCCATTTCAGCGGGTACAAGGCACACGTCGCCCTCGTTCTTCCACGGTGTTTCTCGTTGCCTCGGCGCTTGCGGAGAGAAGTTCGCTCGTCCACTCTCGTGGGTTGGACGGGACAACCGAGCTTTCGCAAATTGTGTTTGCGTGGGCGGTCCGCGCTGATATCGATCGAGGTCAGTGGAAGAAAGAGATCGCGTAGAGATTTGGCTGTCGGGAGCAGAGTAGGCCGGGAGGGCAGAAAACGTTATCGCTACGTAACGCAACAGATAGTCCGTCGAAATTTCCCTCGCTAGCCGTAACTCAAGCGCGCACGGCTGTCCGTCGCGGCTCGTAAGTACGGGTACACCTTAAATCTGGGCCGCGTGCGTCTCGAACGTTTGGAATTGAAATCAATTCGGTGAAAGTCGAGAACTAATCGGTCGGTACCCTAACGTGTCTTAGATCGGACCGGCTCAATTGAAACCCGATGGGAGGATAACGGAGCGTATTAGTCGGTAAATTAGATTCTATTCAAGAGAATCGCGTCCGGTTTAAGATCAACTGCGAGTACAAAGGGGCAACGAAGAAGAATTGTATATCTCGCGCAGCAGGAAATTTGAAATCCCACGGCATCGCGGGGTAAGATCGTTATCGATTTGTTTTACGCGTTCCTTTCCTTTTATTCGTGCACGAGGGGGGGGGGGAGGGAGGGGGATGACACCTGTACGGGTATCGCTGGCATTGGATTCGATGATTAAAAGCGGCCTAAACCGTTGATTGTGTTTAGCGCGAGACACGGGAAAGAGCGAGGTTTCCACCGACTTTTCATTCCCCCTGCGACGATATTGTTACGGGCTGACGGTGAAACGTCGCGGTGGCTCTTATGTGGGTCAGGGCTTCTAAAAGTTCTAAATATGAATGCGGGGTGGATGACGCGGGAAAGGACGCGAAGAGACGCAAAAGTACCAAAGGAGCCCGTGGTTGAAAGCAGTTCGTTAGGGAAAACAAGTGATAAGCGGGTCAACAGGATACGCAAGTTCTAAAAATGTGTAAAGCCAGAAACTGCGAGGCAAAAGAGTCGGGTGTCTCCAAAGAGTCGAGCTCATTGTCGGTGCTTAACAAACGTCGTTGTATCTGTCTTCGAGTTGCGGGAATAAAATCAGATTTGAAATAAAGAGTAATTGGCGGTACGGGTAATCCGGCAGACGCGTTCGCGTTCCGTGAAAATTTCTGTGTAGCAGATAAATTAATTACGATGTTTTGCGCAAACTTGTGGGATAGGGAAAAAACGACAACGTACGTTTCGACGAATCGGAATGTTTAAGGCCGGGTACACGCGTGAAACATAGGCGTGTAACAAACACCGTATTGCAACTCCGTTGCAAATGTGTTGATAACGTATATGAGAAGAGGGGTTGCCAACTACAGGGAAATTTCCTAGAAATAGGGACGTTGTAAGTAGTAGCTGGGAAGATAAGATTATCTTTATGGTTTTATTTGTGTATATTAAACTATTAAATAAATTAATAAATAATATAATATAATGGTCCATATATTTGATTAATAGAGGAAGCTTAGAGAAAATGAGTTGTTAACGCTATAAGAAGACACAATCCTAACTGGTCTATTGGTGCACGATCGTGTTACGTGTCGCCTGATACGTGCCAGTTTGAGGAGTGCTGCGTGTGCGGTATGCGGACGCGAATGTTTATGAATGTCGATAAGAGTCTGATTGACACGTCCGTCTTGAAACAAAGATTCTGAGAAGTATTGATACCCGTGTCATAGCCGTGCACGGGGCACGCGTGCGTGGAATGTGTGTGATGAATACGTGTGTGAACGTATGGTTGCGTGAAAAGTATAAAAACTCGTGAGGACCACGGGGGCTTTTTGATTTGAGACTTGTCGCCCAACGATTACCGTCAGCAACAGTAAGCGAATGAAGGCTGAATGACGTGGTTTTTCTTCGAAATAAAGAATTTCATTATTACCGTTCAGCCAAGCCCTACAAACTTATCAGAATGATTGCGCTCAACACGGCATTTTTTTTATTCAGAAGGGGTCTTTACAGTTGCGTTTGTTACTTTCAATTTACGATTAAAGTATCGCCGAATCGTTCTAACGTAAGTTTCCTCGAAATCTAATTCGTGGATTATCGTTTTACGTAAGACACGGTGATAATTAATTAATTTATTAATAATATCCTTCCGACATCACCGATTATTCTAAAGTCGATTTTCCGTAATATTCGCAAAATTAGAGACTTGCAACGACCGATCGCCATCAGGTATATTCCTCGCCGTCGATACAAATTGCAGGTCGGGACAACAATAGCGATTACAACGTCCGCATTGTACACGGCATTTAGAGAACAAAACGGGTGCATCGGACGCGACGGAGTAGAGTCGGTTAACCAAACGACAGGTCGACGATCCTGCAGTTGGCAGGAAATAATTAAAAATAAATTGTAGGATGGAGAACGGCGGATAATCAGCGTAAAGCGTTTCGCCTTACCAATTACACGACGGATAACGATTCTGCCCCGTAACGATATTACTTCGTAACGTCGTTACATCGGCATAACGCGACATAAAAGTGGCTCTCCTCGACCAGCCCCCTACCGCCCCACCACTCGTCCCCCCTTTCTTCCTTCTTGATTCATTTTTTTTTTCCTTCTGCATTATCCTCGGACTCTTCATTACGAAAGATTGAAAAGGCAGCGGGTCGAACGCTTCACCGACTGCCAATGCACCGTAAATTCTGATCGGCCAATTCAAATTGGGGTGCCCTCGTGAGCACCGATACGGAGGGTTTTGGTAATTGGTCAGAAATCGTCGTACCGGATTGCTCCCCGTGCCTTCCTTGCGAAAATTAAATCCGTGTCGATAGATTTTTTTTTTAAGAATTTGACTCCTTTTTTTCAGTTTATGGTATTTATTGTAGTTAATAAGATGGAGTAGTTTATGATTCGCAAGAGGGAGAAAGAGAGAGATTTAACGACTGTTTGGCAGCGTAATAATGTTTAGAACAACGTGTATGTAGATCTGTCGACGTTTCAATACAAATTTTTGGAAAAGTTCCTAGCGTCAGGGAATTATCAGGAATATCCCAGTACCGCGAGCTCGTTGATTTTCTTTACTCATATCAGCGTTCAAACAGAGGAAATAATAGTAGAGTTTTTATTTGTAACTCGTACAATATTCTAATAAAGAGGAAAATTAATTTCAACTATTTTTCAAACACCTATTTCAAGTATCTGATGTTTAAAAAGAATAATAAAAGTACATTTAAACTGTAGTGTACATTCCGAGAGTAACAACATCCACATAACGGTAAATATAAAAGTAAATTGCCCAATTTCTTATCAATTTAGGTTTCCCGAAATAGTGAAACTCATCGATCGAACCACGAGCGAATTTCCCGGATTCCACCGATCTAGCGTGATTTAGATCCCAGTCTCTTACTATTACTAAGGACAATCAACTCGATCGAACTGGATCACGATTCGAACCTCGGTTAAGGTTAGTTCCCTATTCGTGCTTGCTCCCAGTCCATCCGCGAATCTGTGTGTTTTTTTTATCCTTTCCTTCTTTTTTTACTGAAAAGCCGGCCGGTAAAACAATGGCGTTTCCTCGGTGCCAGGGAGTCACTTAGCCCCGACGTGCCTTGGCCCGAACCAATCTCGGATAATTAATAGCCCAGTCTCTATCGATCAGAACTAACGCCGTACCACGGGATCCTGAGTCGAACGAGTACAATACCGCGGTAATTGCTTTATACTTATAAGTTGCGAGCCCGTTTGCTCGGGCTCCGTGGTACCTCACGGAGCATATTGCGCGCTGTTAACCGCCGTGGATAGGTGTGCTCGCATGCATACGAGGTGTCCCGGAAGTATCGATACAGCGGTGAAAGTAATTCCTTCGCGAGCGTACAAGTTATTTCGAAACTGTCTTTAATTCAAATCTACGGTAGATCGATTTCACGTGTTGCAACTTTATTTAATATCATTGGGTTCAGTGATGGTTGCAGGAAATTCGGAGATGCGATACGAATTTTAAAGGAACTGTACGATTATAATAATTTTCGTGAATTTCTATCTGTTATATTTTGGACGTTTTGGAAACATGCTTTTTGGATATTACAAGTACCGTAGAGTCATCGATCATACTCCAAAATTGATAACACTTTCCGGCAGTCAAATCACAAAAAACTTCGCCACCGCTTCATTTACGTGATTCAATACCCCTTAGAATTGAATTAAACTTCAAAACATTTTCCCGAAACATCGTATACATGGTTTCGCACTTAATCCGTCATACTCAAAAGATTCTAGTAGCACGCGATCAATGAAAATTTCACTATTCTCTCTGGCTCTAGAGACTCCAAAAATCTCTCCTTCACAGCGATAATCGTTCGAAGCTTTCGCGAGCTTCCTCGCTCCCTTTATCACCCGGTTATCGGGACAGAAGTTCCTTTGGAACACCCTGTACGTATTTATAGGTACGCCCATTCCAACGGCTCCCACGCGACCATAGAAAAAGCTCGTTACCGTGACTTTCTAGCGGGGTCCTCCTTTCTACCTCGGTGTCTTCCCTTTTCCTCCGCGTCTCTTTCTCTCTTTCCCTCTCCCTTCCCCAATCTCCCCTTCTCGTTCAATTACACGGCTAAAGTAATGATTGATATGCGGCTTATCGTGCTCGTGCAAGAGCCAGGATCCATTTCATGCCTCTTGGTACTCGATGTCGGCACCGACGTGGTGTACATATACATACACGTACGTGTACGTGTATATCTCGAGAAACTGATACACCGACAGCGCGTATACATATGTACATGTGTATATATATATATATATAGGCGCGCGCACACGCTAAAATAATGATGATAGCCCGCGCGTATATATACGCGTTAGCGATACTCGATTTATGGGGTTGACTCGTCGTTTTACCGGCCAAGAAACGCGCGGCTCGGACCGAATTTATGTCTATATAACTGTAGTACCCTTTTCGGTAGTGTTGCGTGGCTCCGAGAAAGTTCCGCTAGATCCATCGAGGACGACGAGCGAGGTCTTCGAGTATCAATTATTTTGATATATTAGTCTTTGCTCTCGGGAACGATGGCAAGGAGTAATCGTCCGGTTTCTTCGTTCTGATTTGTTCGCTCGGTAAAAGTTTACGCGAATTCTCGTCGTCCGTCACTCGGTTTTTGTCGTAAAATCTGTCGATCGAACGCTTCGGTTAGACCAGCGGTCCTTGAACTGGTTGCAGTTGCACCCTAGGGTGTACGGAGTACTCCCCAAGGGTGCTTCGAAATTTTCGATTGTTTATATACTACAAAATCAAATATTTTCTTTAGCCAAATATATTCTTTATTAGCTTTTAAAATCAAATAACAATAATAACAATAATAGTAGGGGTGCTGCGAATTTTGTTTAATGATTTCAGTTTGCCACTACACAAAAAGATTTGAGAACCACTGGGTTAGAGTCTGAATCCTCCGTAGTCCGTTCTTTTCTTTGTAAAATTATAAATTACACTTCACGTGGTCGATGTTATTTGTCGAATATTTTTATCCGTTTTCTCGCGTTTCCCGCGCTTCTTTCGTCCTGTCAGTCTCCAAGTACTCCGAGTGATATCGATTATCAATTTATTACGCTTTATCGAAACGCTGATGCGCCGGGACGTCTGTGCCCGAATGTTTTAATCAAAATATTATTAGCCAAATCGTTCATTTTAACGCGGTTAAATAAAGCATCGCGATAATATAAATCGAACGAAAACAACCTTTACTATTGTATTGAATCGTAAACGCGGAAAGCAGACGATAAATTTTATGGAAACCCGGTTGGGTCGTGAAATGTCTTGTTCCAATTGTTTTAATCCAAATATTGTTCGTAAAATTGTGGAACTTTACGCGATCAAATGAAACATTGCAATAATATTATTCGAACGAAAACAAACGTAATACATCGAATCGTACACACGGAAGGCAGTGGATAAATTTGATCGAAACGCCGATGCGCTGGTATGTCTTGTTCAGATTGTTTTAATCAAAACATTCTCTGTAAAATTGTTAACTTTGACACGGTGAAATAAATCATCGCGATAATATTATTCCAACGAAAACAAACGTAATATTCCGGATCGCAAACCCAGAAGGCAGATGATACATTATTTATAATCGAAGAGGAATTGGGACATTGCAGTGCCATTTTAATGCTACAGTAACGTCAGTATTACAATCAGTGAAATCAAGGGACAAGGTCTTGTCTCGGACCAACTACAAGTACACTAGACTATACCTTGTATATTATATTGCGTTAAAGAACTTACAAGATGTTACAAGTTCCACCCACACCGAATTAATATCGTGCGGCTGTCTTGAAAATCACCCGTGACGAATCGATGCGAACGAGGCGCTTTATACAACAATTTGATCCAAAGTGACGCAAACTTAACAACGATTAATTAAGCGGTAATTTTCATGCACGACACAGGCGCCCGCGAGAAACTCAAAATCGAGCGCCTGCATTCCATCACCGGGAATTTATAATTAAATTTTGCCGCACTGCTGGGAGTAATAAAGGTCCAGGCATACTCCTGGTTTCGGCGATACGTTAGATTTTTTATCTTCAAGAGGGAAACATTATATCGACAAGAAAAAAGAAAAAAAAAGCGCTTCGTAAAGATCACTCCTCTCCCGATACGAACGATTCGAGTGTCCGACCAACAAAGTATAATTTGCGAGCTAGCTTTATGCGTCGTAAAAATTTAACGTTGCCCCCTCCGACCCGGAGTTTCCGTACAGGCAAACTTCGGCGAACCCATCCGCGAGGTATTTTAATCGAACGTTCCGAGTTTATCCCGAATAGGACACCTGCCGGAGATGGCTTATCGAAACCTATTTTAAACAAAATACTCGCGGTGCGCCGTAACGCGAGGTACCGCTCGTAAAATCGACCGTCGTACGACGTACGACACGACCCTACCGTGCCATCTCCCATAAAGGCCGATTACTTATGTACTCCGCCTTTAACTTGAGAACATCCTCTCCCACTCTCCTTTCGAATTTCAACCGGCGAGATGAGAACCAAAGAGAAGAGTAGGGGAATGGAAATCCCGAGGAACGGTGAAAAGGGGAGTCGAGGAAATACGGGTAATGTTTGTCGCCCGGTTTTATTGCGCTTTTCTGTATTTACCAACCGCGAAAGGAGACCATTGAGAGTTCTTTCCGCGTGTTTACTTACGACTGTCGAGCGGCGACAATACAAGGATGGAAGACGAAAACCGGTGGAATTTAACCCCCGTGATGCCACCCTTATATTTTGTACGACGGGACTGTATATCGAGACTCCTAAGTACCCCGCTCCGTTTTCCCGTGGTGCGTTTCGATCATAATTATCCCTAACCGCGGATGTTTTGGGGTGGTGATTTTGTACTTGAGATTTGATACGCCGAGAGCCGTGTCGTTCGCGTTTAGGTGACACGCGTAGTATTGCGTGGTTGTGGAATATTAATTTTATTAGCATGGATGTCGGGGTTATCAATGTGTCGCGCGTGTAGCTCGAATATGGTTGACGCGACGTTCGACGCGTTCCGAGCAGGGGGCTTGAAACAGAGTTTCTTTCGGCGCGCTTCGCGCATTTAAATGGAAATGCGAGAATCGTAATGGTTTTCTCGTCGACGGAAATAAGAAAATTGAAATGTATGGCGTGACTGAAATTGCTTTGATATTTTTCTTGACACACGCCACCATGAGTCCCGGTCCCTCGCACGTTGGCGGAAAGTAATAAGAAAACCGATGGTTCGTGTAGCTTTGTTTGTCGTCGCTAGCCCCTGGTTGAGTACATATTTGCATAAACATGCGCGGTCTGGTAATTACGCGCGTTGACCCCAGAACCGCGTACACGGGGTCCGCTGGACCAAACAATATTTCGTAGCGTGGAATTCCTTTGTAATCGTTACAAGATTAATTCGCAATCAAACGAATTTGATGGCGTTGCATTCGTTCGACAGCAATATAGCTGCGCTATAAGCGAAAATTGTAATACGTCTCCTTCGGCAGAATAATTTCAATCATTGCTGTCCCTACGCACGATATTAACACTAAATTCTACCGACCAAATAACTGGTTACGAAATAAATGTTTTTCGGAAGGAATTGTCAGTTTATCGTACGCAATAATGCGCGACATAACTTCTAATTAATAATAAAATAACCAATTATATACTTTTATTTTTATATGTATCATAAAGGGAAGAGAACATAAACCGGTCATTTTTACCAGCTTGGAGGTTCAGAGTTAATAGGCTCGCAATATGGCCTCATCGTGGCCGACAAACAAAAAACGGTCGAATAATAAGCCTCCCTTTATTTAACAAATTATCCAACATATCCGATACCCCAACCCTCCGTGCCATCCGAAATTCATCAAATTCCAAACATTGGAAATTTCCGCCGAGGGTTCATCGTTAACCCCTTGATTACTCGCCAGGGTCGAAGAATCAAAATGACGTAGCGATCGATGCATCACGGGGGTCGAACGTTCAAGATCATCCGGGAAGGGTGCCGCAATTACCGTACCTGGTCAGCCGATCGGTAGCTATGCAAGCAGATTGCGTTACCGTAATTGATTAGGCAACGGTAATTGCCGGTAATTAGAGCATCGGTAGTAACAGGCCACGCGTTGCGCATCTCCATCTCTATGGGCCGATTGCGAGGTTACTCTTGGTCCTGCAAGTCCAGCCGAAGAGTACATAATTAACACTGATTACTCGATCCCCGTCCATTGTTATCTACTCCAACGTGAAATTGCGATTCGAGGGCGGCGATGAGCACCGCGATTTACACAAGTATATCGGAAAACTGCCTGGCACCGATGGTATTGAAAAACGCTTAATCGGGGTATGAACTCTTTCCAGGTTGAACCTGAGGGCCGGTTGCTATTATCGCGAAAAGTACTAGGCCGATGCGAGCGTGCGGGGTGGCCGGGCGCCGTTGTTGCTTAAATATTAGTTTTCCGCGCGAGTCATCCCGCGCTCCATGCATATTTATGTGCCCGACGATGGAAAATTCGAAAGCAAATATTGGAGAACCGCGCAATCGAACGGCGTAACGTGATTTATTCTGTCTTAATAAGTAACGGGATTCGATCGTTATGGATAATGTCTGATCGTTAGAAAAGAGCGCCCGATTTTATTCGGCGGAATCAAGGCTTTCGGATTGGTGTTGCTCGACGTGGAAATTATTGAATGGTTCTGGATTAAATCGTTGGCCTATTTCCGATCGAATTAAATTGAGGTATGAGGATAACGATCGATTCGGTAAATATCAGTTGAATTTTCGCGCTATTATTTCTGGATTAAAAGTTGAGCGGAATAAGTGATTCGAAGCCATTGAGACATTTGAAATTAAATTGTTAGGTTGAATTGATAATTAGAAATTCAATTTCAGTTAAGTAATCAATTTAATAACAGTTTGGACATTCTATTTGTACGATACAAAAATCACCGTTATTTTAGATTAGATCGTTACACTGATATTGAAGTTGATATTGACCTATAACGATAAATTTCTTAATATCAGTTCAATTTACACCCAATTATTTATCGATTAACACTTGAGCGAAATAAGTGCTTCGAAGCCGTCGAATCATACTTATTAGATACATTACATCGTTATGCTACCGTAAATCAGGGAAAATCTCTACCTACAAATATAATAACATCAGTTTAATTCACGTGTAATTACCGTATTAACCCTAATATAACGTAAAGTTTTTTTCCAATATGTACCTTTGACAGACACACTCGCGCTAGATTTGAGTACTCGTAACTTTAAAGACATAAATATGCATCGTACGCATCTTTGAATGCGTTTCATCGCGTCCATCTCTAATCGCTGGACCGTAAGTACACACTATATTCCTGATCGCATTATATTCAGCCCAACACGGTATTGGTAATCGCTACATTGTAGGTCGCACGATATTTAGGTCAATATGGCATTTCACTATTCACGATCGGCGGCCTAAACGCGTGGGTCGAAAGAGCTCAAAGGAACTGTTTCAAAACTCCCGCCATTGCCGAAGCACTTTCCGTTTCCCGGAATGAAATTGCGAGTCGAACTGATACGAGCGGGCAATTCCGTCGAATTCCAAGCCGGTATCTCGAACGTTCGAGAAATCGGGGCCACATCGCGAATAAACGTTCCTGGGTACAGAGGACTCCGCGCATTTCCAATGGGAGAGAATGCACGGGCGCAACGGTATCGCGATACCGTCGATCCTACATACGCGTGTACGTACGCGCGAAGGTTCACACATCAAAGGAAGTGCGAGCCATGCACGCAATTGCTGTGTCTCGATAATATCGAACGTGGCCACCCGCTTATCGATAACGGCTCACCCGAGTGCTGCCTACTCCATTGCGCCGCGTAAACGCACGTAGATCGGCTTTAGCGATCGTTACCCAATAATCTGAACAAAGTACGTATCGTGCCAGGATCAGGATATCATCCCCGGTGGATGTTGGAAGTGTATTAAAGTGCGCTTCGCGATCGCTCGAGTGCACTGTCGGCAAGTCAATTGACTGTTGCCGTCAGAAATCCACGGAAGGGAAGTGTCGGATAAGATGCATAGCGGAAGGCTAACGCAATTTGCAGTAAATTCTGAAGTATGCGCGCCACGAGGTTAACGCAAAACTACGAGGATGTTATACGATCTGATAATGGCCCGGTGAAACGTGGCTATTCGAATTTATTGGGACTCGTTTAACCGTATACCGTTTTCAGTTTTGTTAACGGTGCGTTGAGTTACCTGATGTGCTTTAATGTGTTCCTAGACACAGCGAGGTTGAAGTACGAGCGATTGAAATTGGCGAAACGATATTTGATTTGACGCGATTGTTACTACCAGATCGCAGAGCATCCTTCCAAATTTTCTTGAACCGAAATTTAAGGAATATTGTATCTATATAGGAATATTGTACCTTATAGAGCCATTCGTAATGTATTTAAACTTGGTTCTTTGTTCGTATTATTTGATAGTATTTATAGCATTTATAATACTTTTCCCCCGTGCATAAAGAATTATTTCCAGCGTGCCTGAAGTTAAGATTCACAAATATCAAGTTTCAATTCTCTTTTGTACGTATCATCAAATGAACGTAACGGGTTCGCATAAGTAAAACGCCCCTGTCACGGCGGTAAATTTGCATTAGCGGCGCGTAAAAAGTCGATAAGCTAAATTCCGGGAGCGTAATCGAAAAAATTAAATCGGATTGAGTTCCCGAGGGTGCTCAGGGGATAGAGTTGAAACACAAATAGTCAAGAGAATGGATTTACGTACCAACGCGTAAACTCCGATAAATAGTCTAACCGGAGGCTAAATTATACAACCCCGTTCCTCGTACTTTTGTTTGCACTCGATTTTAAGTCCGATTGTCGGTTGTTTGACAAGTCGTCCCACGAAATTCCCATCCATTCAAGTTCACTTCCCTCTAATTATTGTTGACTGGAGTCTACCGAAATAATAGGCTTACACCACTGATCGTCCCACTGTTCTGCCGACCTAGTCATCATCGTTATCATCGCCGTCGTCATCACTGTCATTGCTATCGATCGATTAGCTCTCGCGAAGATGGATCTTGTATTTCCGTACATGTATACATCTGTACACACGTTTTGTCCCAGTGACACGCGCAAGATATTCAAGGGAAACCGATACGCTTCGAGGCTGAAGTAATATCAGATTCAATTTTTATCAGTTGGCTTTACTCCGAGAGAAGTAAAGAACGAATGAATTCATACGCGGAAACAGAGACAGTTTTACGAAACGATCGCGTTAAAGTTGTGTTAAATAATTGAATAAAGCGAGAAACGTATCTTGTACCCTTATGTATTTGCAGAAAGTGTAATCTCGAATTGATAGCCGAAACAAAAAGTACCAGGGTGATCGACGAAAAACGCTAAGAGAGCCGGCACACCAAGTACGTTCCGTTACGTCACGTCGCGTCTTCCCTCGAGTCGAAAAAAGACGAACGCCAGTGTTTCAATGCGTCCTCCTCCTTTCAACATAAAGGAAGACGTGACGTGACGTAACGCAACGTATTCGGTGTGTCGGCTCTCTAAATTATTGTTATTGATTATTTTTGCGATTCTTAGAACGTTCAGTTTTAAATGTATTTGATATTAAAATTGAAGCTTATCAATTTAGATATCTCGCCCTGTAGATCGTACATTACATTAGTATTATTGATTATCTTTCTAATTCGGTGGACCATGAGTTTCAAGATATACCCAGCCTCGTTCAAATGAATCGAAAATTATACAAACCTATGGTTTCTCGAAGCGGAACGTATCCGCTTAATCAACGTTCAACCTCGATTCGGGAAAATACCAATCCGCGGTATTTTCTGGACCGATGGTCAGCGATTGCAAATACGAGACGTCAACCTTTTAAAAGTCGCGGCAAGATTAACGACCGCGAGACAAGCCACGGTTGGCTAAGCTGACGAAAATTGCGAGGACGAAAGAAAAAGGGCAACGGGGGACGTCGCGTCGAGTCGCGTCGAGTCGCGTCGCGTCTCCCCGTGGATGGAAAGTTAAGTGCGTTTCGCAAAACAGCGGAGATTCCTTTGAAGCCTCGTTCCGCGAGGATAAGAAAGGGTTCACTGTCCGCTTGTTTCTCCCGTTCGCTTTCTCCTTTTCTCTTACTCCTCGCCTCTCCTCCTCTCGCCTCTAATCCTCTCTTGTACGTTTTCGCGCGGGGTGACATCCAGATCCCGAGCTCAGCCTTTAAACTCGAAGCTGCTTTCACCCCCCCCCAGTCTCGTCTCCAGAGGTCCCGTCGACTCGGATCAAGCTTTTCGCTCCTTGTCTCTTCTGCTTTTCTCCATGCACTCTCCTATAACTTTTGCCTCCGGGCTTTCCCATCGAATGCGGCTCCGGTTGAAACTGGTTATAAATAATCGTCGTCTCTCCACGCCGGAGGTGCCTACCGCGCCGAAAATTCGCGGCAGAGACCCCTTTCCCACGCGAATTGGAAAATAATGAAAGGAGCCGCTCTTTCGTTGTACGATGCAAAGCTTGCGTTCAACTCGGAGAGCGAAGATAAACTGAGGGCGACGGGAAAAGATCTGACATGTTGTACGAAGAAAACGAGTGTGATGCTTTGAAACAAATATCTTCCATGGAAATGTAAAAGTTAACGGATAATACTAATTGGACTATGGGTCTTATTTAAATATACAATTTCGTAGAACACAGACGCAGAAGTGCGACTGATCAGCAATTTGTCTCATCTGTGTCTCGTCATCTTATTATAGAACTCTATAATATTTTTGTTTATTGGAAGTATTCTCTGCCTCTGTCCAGAAATGCATATTCCGAAGACTATTGCAGTTAAAAAAAAAAAAATTCGTTTTTAATGCGGTTTGACCACCTCGAAAACCCCCGTTCGTTCTTTCCGGAAAAGATACAAGGTCTACTCTCGCGTATTTGTACTAGGCCGGTGACAAAACCTTGTCTCTCGATTACTAGGAACTCCACGATCCGACGATATTATCAATTTGATTACACGGAATATCATTTTACGCGCATTTTTACTTCCCTTGGATGACTCGCCTCGACGCCGTTCGAGAGAAACTTGGCTAGCTCCGCCTCGCTCCAAGATTTCAGCTAATTCCTTGATACTGTAGTAACCTCGTCTACGAATCTGTACGCGAGCGGAATTAAAAATAGATAACCGGTAAAAGAATGTGGATGTCCGTTCCTAGATTTCGGGTAGGATCTAGGCGCCGCGTAAATCGACCGACAGCGGGCCCCGTGCCTGTACCTTATGAAGTAAATTTACGAAATTCTTTAGTCAAGGCCGTGCCGTTATTAATGGCTCTCCGAACGTTACCTCGAGGAGATACGATCTAACACCGAATCTTTGACCCGCGTGCAGCCCACGGACCGACATTACATTGGCCCCTTCAAAAATTTCGTAATTTATTACGCGCCATTCGATTGGCCCTGGCGAGTATGGCCAACTCGTGACATTTGTAATTGGCACGAATCTCGTTAGACCGAGATGCGAGTGATTAAAAGTATGTCGGAGCTGGTCCCACGTACCCGTCGCGTAGTCCGATCACGGTTCGCTTGGACCTCGGGAGCTGACTTTGTAAGCTGTTCTCTTGAAACGTAACTTCGAACATTTGACGTTTCAGGATCTGGGTTTCCTCTCTTTGGGCCTCGTACCGGGGTCCTCTCTTTAGGTCTCCTTTGCTTTTACGGTAAATCTCATTGCCTTCTCTCTCTATTTCAAGGCACTAATACTGTTCCTCGCGTTAAGATGTAGATCAAAGCTTGCCAGTCGTTCGCAGGGATCCAATATAGCGTCGATCGAACTTGTGGGTTTTCGGGTATCATAATCGCTACGTTTGCGTTGATTTGTATGGTATACACGGTGTATTCAAAAACGTCCTGGACTGATCTGTAAAAACGGACCCAATGACGCTAACCCGCAAAATCTTGAAAACTCCAATATTGATTTTGGTTTGCATCTCATGATCTCATCGAAGTAGTCGATTCTGATCCAGATTTTTAAACAAATATTTTTTTCTTAAATATCAGAATTTCGCATTCACTATGACAGGGGGTCAAACCACCGTTCACGAATACTGCCACCGTTTACTACTGAACAGAGATAACGCTTTGAAAATTGTATGGTCGATTAAGAAACGTTTACGCTACATAATATCGTCGACGGAACACAGATAGCGTCATTGCTTCCGTCATCACAGCATCGGTCCAGGAACTTTTTGAATACATGTACCTGAACTATGTTCGTGAAACGAAATCGAGCGGATCGGTATATAAACGTGTATTCTCGCAGAAGATAAACTGCAACGCCGATTAGTCTTCGCATCGGAGGATTCTACGTAAAACATTTCAAAGACGTCTTACACAAGTTTCGTTTCTACCCTCTGACTCCTGTAAAAAGAAAAACGGATCCACGCAAAACCCGCAATCTAGCTACGATCGATGGTGTTTTTGGGGGGTTAAAGACAATAATGCTCGGGACAGTCTACTCCGTTTTTATTAATACTCAAACGTTAAAGACTCACCACGGTACGCGCAACAATGTCGTTGAAGCGCCTCTAACTCTATTATCCGAATATCCGCGCCACGTCGTCGCCGAGGAACGCCAATTTCTCCTTTCACCGAGCACAAAGATGATATTCGCGAAATATGCAGTTGCAAAGCAGCCGGCTAATCGTCGCTGAAAGAGCCTACGCTCCCGCATATAGTTGTCTGTAAATAGCTCCTCACAGCGGGCGGTAATAAGCGCTTATCTTTAACGCGATAGTAAAGAGCCGCCGTTAACGCCGCGGACAATCGCGGTGTATACGGTCCGTGAGAACGGAAGAAGTCACTCGAGGCGATTCGCCGTACTCGAAGGGGTAAAGTTTTAAATACCTACGTCTGTTAAGACTTCTTCTGCGTCCGTCTAGCCAACCTACGTGGGCAATTTCCTTCGCGTGCGCGGCTCGCAACACAATGCCGAGGATACTCGAATTCGTTTGGCTCGCGTTCAATGCGGTATCTCGAGATAATTGATGCCCCGTGTATCTACGCTCGCGCGTTTTCTTAAGAGTACGCCGGTGTACCCGGGTATCGTTATTACGCGTTGGTAGCGGACCGAGATGGATAGAATGATGTTAAAGAAAATTTCACCCTCTTACCCCTGTTCGTCTTACGCGTGGATACGGAAACTGCGCTAGTTTTACCTCCGTGGGGTTACCGTAGTTTCCGTATCCACACGCGAGACCGACGGGTAAGAAGATAATGTAATTATATTGTATAGCAACGTAATTGTTATTATTTGTTCGGCTCACATATCGACACGGAAATTGCGCTAATACCTGTGTGCGATTAGGGTCACTTCCGTATCCATACGGCAGACAAGAAAGAGAAAATTTATCTTTTTTTAAACAATGATAAATTGTAATACAATTTCTCTTCATTACCTGTCCTTCTCGCGTATCGAGACGGAAAGAACGCTAATATCTACGTGAGATTAACGTAGTTTCCGCATCCATGCGCGAGATGGATTAGGTAAGTAGGTGAAATTTGATGTAATATTTGGCGAAACATGGAAAATACAAGCTGAAAAAATGCAATGTTCCCATTGTGGCTAACTTGAGACGTCTGCAAGTAACATCGACACGACTAACGTAGGGATGAAAATCGGCAAGTTCGATTCCCATTTTTAAGAGAAAGCGAACAGTTTACAGAAAAAATACCGCGCTATTGAGAGACAAGGTCTTGTCTCGGGCCAAGTATACACGTACTCGAAACTAGACCTTGTCTCCCTATGAGCTACGAAATAGACATTCTCGCGACAGTCGCGACCGAGATTTTAAATTCGAAATAACTCACGCTATTCTTTTAAACCGTTCGCGAATCGCCAACCACAGTAGAACACATCCCGGCGTTCCTCCTTCGCGCTCTCGAATTCCCCCTTCTTTCGAGGTGTAAATTAAAACCGCGCAAAGCCAAAATTCGATCCCGCGGTATTTCCATTGAAAGGATCTTGCGCCGAGGAAGCGGCGTTTAACGCTCGAAAGAAAAGTCGCGGAACTATCCCACGCGTGGTCTTCGTAGACCGGAAGATAGCCAGACGGCAAAAGTCTCTCTCTCGTTGGATCCGGAGCGGTTGCTCCCAATTTGGCTGGCCGGAGAAGAGGATCGTGATTCGTGGCTACCGGCTTTATCGACCGTGAAGCTCTTTCACGAAAAAGCGGTTACCGTGGATAAGGAGAGGAGAAGAAATGCAAAAGGGGGCGAGAGGCATGATCGAGGAAGGATGGAACGCGGTGGTAAGAAGACAAGAAAGAAGTCGCGAGAACGAGAGGGTAGGAGAGAGAGCGAGAGAGAGAGAGAGAGATAGGGGGGGGGAGAGTACGAGAACGGTCGAATACATTAGGAGAGATCCTATCGGAGAGTACAGCCCGTTACCTGTGTTCGCCTCGGACCAAATTGGAGGCTGGTTCGTCGTGGTCTCCTTGGAATACATTCTGATCCCTCCCGACCCTTCGCGAGGGACGTTCGCGGAGTGACAAATGGTCCGGCCATGGAAACGCCACGGCCGTTATTTCGTGTTTCTCCTCCTCCGCCTCCTTTCCTTTCTTCCTCCTCTCTTTTTCCACCGCGCCAACCGACGTGTCTCGGTGAAGCGATTCACGGCGACGTTTGCACGGTGCCACGACGTATAAGGGCTGATTTACGTGTCAATGATTTATCAGTTTGGCGTACCTTTAAATTAATAATACTCGAGGATTTCCGCGCCGACCCGACGCTCGGAAGGAATTGTTTCATCGTTCTCGCAGGGATTCTTCGCCGAGGGTCGCGAACAATCGCGCAAAATGAATTTACGTTTGTACGCGCGATATATAATTTAATTTCTGAAAGCCCCCAGCGGCGAGCGCAAAGCAAATTCGGCGGAGAATTGAATACGAGGGTAAACGGTTCGCATTGAGTTTTGCGAAATTTTTCCGACATTAGAGCCCAACGGGTAACATTGTTTTAGCGAGGTAGACAGTTTTCTGTTTCGCGCGGAAAAATGGGCAGGATGAACGTTTGATATCGTTGATCAGATTCGAATTGAACTATTTATGAAAACTGATTCGCCGAAAATAATTCGGCGTAAACTTTAATTGCCATATCCGCGATATACTCCAGTTAAATGGTAGTTTGAAGTGGAAAGTTCTGGTGTAATTGTTTTTGGTGACTTACACATATGCTTTATGTTTTTTGGAGTGCTGAACGCGAATCCGAGGTTGTCCGACAAAATTTTTCACGGCAAATATGAGAAATCATAAAAAAATGTTTAAAATTGAAATTTGGTCGCACAACCTCAGATTCGTGTTCAGCACCACAAAAACATACAGTCAGCCATTAAAAACAATTACACCGAAAAAACTTTCCGCTTTAAGCCCCTTTTGAACGCCATTTGACTGGACTAATATGGTTGCTTTATTACTGTTTCTTCACAAGATTTGTTTACCTTTGAATTTTGTAATTATTTCTACCGCGTTCCACGTTAAAAATGCACCCGAAAAACACTCTCAAAATACGTCGTAATTATCGTGATCGTGAAAACAACGCGAGATAACGTTAGCATTACGTAACTTTGCGGTTAAAGCGCTGACGCGGAATCGACTCGTTAGCCATATTTATAAATAGACGTTAACCGTCACGGGTCAGACGCGAGACAACAGAATTGATTAATAGTTAATAGAATTTACGAAGACCGTGCGGTTAATAGCGCGAAGGAGCAACTGACCCAGATAGCAATAGTTTTATGCGAAAACTTCCTACGCTGAATTAACCCCAACGACGAGAGAGAAAAAGCTCCCATTTGGGAGAACGTGGCAGGTGCATCGTAATATTTTTCTTTTTTTTTACGCTCTTACGTGGGCGGGTTGGTTTATGGTAAATGGATTTTTGCGTCGAGGCCGCACTATTCATAACTCTCGCAATAATTGAGTTAATCTGCCGACTCACGTGGCCAGGGAGCAAAAGTTTTGCTGACGTTGGCTAGAATTTTGCCCCGAAAATGCTACGAGCATTCGGAGATACAGTTTGCGCGTAAGGAAACAAAGCGACGCGTTTGTACGTCTAACCGGTTTACTGTTTTTGACGAGTACACTCGTCGCGCAGGACAGTAGTGACCATTTGCTACTTAAATTGAAATTTGAGTAAAAATCAAAGTATATTCGTCAATTTGGGTAAATATTTTTAAAGAAGGAACGCTGAAGTGGTTTTTATATTTTTTTACTAATCCGAGCCACGGACTATTAAAATATGTTTATTAAATATAATATACTCTGTATCCTTTCATCTTTGCGATACAATTTAGGTGCACTCTTGCGGTTAACTGGTTAACGATGTTGAATCCGAAAAACATTTGACCATTAATATTGCATTATTGTCTCTGCTTTACTATTAGGAATTTATTATTGTCAAGAAAAGTATACAATACGATCTTAGTTAAATAGTGATTACAAAATTTTGTTTAGCTGTTTGTTAGGAGATACTGTACCGAATAGTTCTTTTGACTGAAAATAATCTTAAGCTTAAACAACTAAATACGCGCGTACATCTGTTTCAATGCTCTCAGAAACATTAATTAAATAAAACATTTAAAATAATTTACGATATGTGCTCAGAAAATATTGTAACTTTATAAACCTCGATTTTATTAAAATATAAAACAGTAATCGAGAGCTTGCGTAGCAATTATGATAAATCGAACTAAATTCAGAATTGGTCATAGTGACAGAATTCTATAATCTCAATGTCCCAACTTCTAAACGCGCCGCGTCGTAGGTCTGAAACGTCTCCGAGTAAACCTGAACGTTTCTACGTGTACCAACGATTACATAAAAGTTCAGAAACTCGAATGATGAAATTATCGATACAGGAAACCGCGTTACCAGTTTACCATTTTATATTGTACACGTCGCGGTTACCGCGTCTCCGCGGCAAAATCGAATGCAGGGGAGACGCGTGTCGCTCTAATCGACGGTAATTATCGATGAATGAAAAACGATCGACCCCGGCCGGTTATATCGCATTGACACGTTTACCAACGCGCACGGTTATCCAGGAGACCCGGCCCCGCCATCACTCATAACCGTCACATTAGTACGCCGTGGCATAAAACAACGGAGTTAATAAAATGTCGCGTATAACTTTCCCGCGGTAGTACACGGTACGGAGGAAGTCGTACAATGTGCTCCGCTCCTAAATCATTAAAGTTGCAGAAGGAGGCATAAAACGCGAGCTAGTTCGGTTGGCGGGGTCGTGCAGGCGTGTCCCACGGACGTTTACAGCTTCGTCGTGAGGCGGATGGAAAAGGGAAAAGGAACGATGACGTAGAGGGGAGCGGAAAGAAATAATCATTCCGCCGGGCTGAAAGTAATAAAGATTCGAGAAAAGGAGGAATCGACTGTACGGTGCTTCTCTATTTTGAGGATTTCATTCTGGGACGGGACAAATGGCCGAAAGGAGGAGCAAATCAACCGATCAACCTTGCCTCGACTTAACCGAAGAGCACGGAGGAAGAAAATACGCGATGAGGGGTCGAAAGGTGGAGGAGAGAGAAATAGAGAGAGGGAGAGAGAGAGAGAGGAGGAACGAGAAAATAAGGCGTGGATGGAGAAGAATCCATTATGACGTCGAGTCGACTTCGAAGGAGGTCCCGGTTCGGAAGAACGTTCGCTGAGAATTGAATAAACATGCACGGGAAAGGCGAGTGTCCCAGGTTGAAAATTAATGTCCCCGTAGAAGTCGTCGCGGCGGGGGTTCCCTGGATCCGAGGGCAGCCCTTTAACTCCTGCGTGCCGACCATTTTGAGGAATCCAGTCGTGAAGGCATCGGGAGAACGTCTGCACGCGGCTCCTCTCATTGCGTACGATCGGTTCAACGTTAACGTATTCGCGAGATCAGACAGAAGTGACTCTTCCAGGAGAATGCGCGTGCCAACGCCAGACCGTACTCGGCGTGGATCTACCGTGGAGAGGAAGGGAGGGGGGTGATTCACGTCAAATACACTTGCCAATTTAACCCCTTAACGCATGAATTGCCGTGTTTCAGGGAGAAAAAGGAAAATTCGATTTAGGTCTTATGTTTACGCTCGCAGGGGAGACGTTGATAAATTTGGGATAATTATTTTCGTACGAAGCGAAAAGTGAATCTTTGAACTTATACCCCGAGAAAGATGGAAAATTTCTTTATTCGAACTCGCCCGTATTTATTTTTCAATGTTTAAGTAGTGTATGGAAAGTACGTGGAATTCTTTGTGCGCGTTACGGTAATTGAAATAACTTTGTTGGAAGAAACGAGGTGTACGTTAACGGTAGATCCGTGCGACAGAAAGTTATGGCGCAGAATTCTGAATTGTACTTATTTCACCCCGGAGGGGGTGAGAAAACGAATCTGTTGTACAGATTGAAATTCCCAGACACCGATGACGGGATAAACTTTCCCATCGCTCGCGCGTTATATCGCGTTGAGTCGTAGTCGTAAAATTAATTACGCGGATATTACCAAGTGCTTTCGAAGTCTTTATACAGGTAATTTCAAGAGATATTTGCCGCATCGTCTTCGAGGGGCTCTTAACGGTTAACGGTCTCCCGCGATAGCCCCTTCTGCTGTTCGTTGGAATCTCTCTCATAAAAATATTTCCCATCCATCTAGTATTCCTCTATTTCGAGGAGAATCGGAATCGATACTTATCGCAATTTCATTGCCGCTCGTGCGAAAGTTTCCCACGGAGACGAGAGGAGAGTCTTAAATTCGCTCTTTTCTTCCGAATCGAATCGACTTCCGGTCCTGTGAACGGCATCATCCGTCGACGCGATGAGAATCCAAGACGCCGGGAGAGAAAGAGAGGGAGGCTCGCCACGGATACGCGAGTGTATATACACTGTACGCGCGCGTGTGTGTGCGCGTGTGTGTGCATCTGTATACCGGGTGGCGCGCACGTATCCGTTAAGAGTCGTCTTTCTTTTTTCGTCGCGCGTCTTCCGCGGAAATCAATATTCCGCCGTGAACTTCCCATCGGATGCCGGGCGCACAATTTATTTTTCCTTCCGAACGCTGCCGCGCTATCTAGTTTCGCTTTTCCTTTTCTTGTTCTTTTCTGCCGGCTGTCCTCTGTCCGGCGAGAGGAGGGTAGTGGCGGAGGGGTGGCGAAGGTTCCGCGCAAGTCGAAGATCGAGAATGGAATCTGATTTTGAATCGAGATCGTCGCGCGGAATAAAAGACGGAGAGTCACGGGTGAAACTGTTTCAGAATTGATTAGAGACGAGGGAGTAACTTCGATATCGACTTTCAACGATATTGCCCCGGGGTTCTTAATCGACTTTGACACGCGCCGTTCGCGCGAGAGTTGTCACGTTAAAACATAGAATTACTGTATTTTCGGTGAAAAGACATCGATCGGTTCATCCGTCATTTAATAATCTCGCGATTAAATGCGTACTGTAACTATAGTGTCGTATGAATTTTTTCCGATGTTTCGAATATCGACGGAAGCGCTCGTTTGAAGATCCACGGTATTACGTTAATTGAAATGTAAACGCATTAAACAGTCGTTACTCCCCCCGCGCTGTTCTTTACGGACGTTTCAAATTAAACGGAAGAATCGTGGGACGCGACATTACTTTCCAGAGTAATTGCTTTAGGGAAATTCGATATTTTTTAGAGAGATCCCTTGTTTGCCGAGGAAAATGAAAGAAGGGGAGGCGAAAGTAGGGTGTAAGTGGGATAGCTATTTCCGGTAAATAGCGCGGAAAAACGAGACCGATCTCGCTCGCACGCACGGCGGATCGTCCGGAATTTTTCGTTTTACTTTCTTCGCTGATTCCTCTGATCCCTTAGAGTAGAATGGCGCTCGCGCGTCTGGGTGTGCGCGTACGAGGGGCGGAAGTCCCGGGGACACGCGTCGATGACGTGTGTGTGCGAGCGGTCCCTCTCGTACGCGAAGGTTCAACCTTATTTTCCCGGTATTTCGATACGTTTTATGCTGCTGGAATTGCACGATGCCCGGTAATGGAGGATCGAAATTAAATTTAATTCCTCTGTGATCAGCCTGAGAACCAATTACAGCGGACCGGGGAATTTTGCAGTTGATATCGGTAGCAGTTGCATTCGCGTAGAACGCGGAACACGGAAAACTCGCATTCCTTCCACCGTGTATGGGGTAATACAAAGAAATTGAAATTTGATAATGCAGAGAACTCGATTAAGTTGCGAATTAAAATAGATTTTGTCAATTCGGATTCGTCTATACTTATTCTATCGCGTCGGCATCGATTTTTAGAAAATATTCTACTAAAACTCTCGTTACTAAAAACACATTTTTCACTCCTATAAAGTATTTTACAGATTAATTCCAGTACTGCGTAAAAGACGTATCGATAATCATATCAATCAACATTTATTTTCATGTTTGCGTACATTTTTAAAAAACATCGTGATATCCCGGAGAATCCGAATTCTAATTAAACCATTGAAAATTTGTAAAAGCACGACTTCCATTTCGATACAACTATTCAAACACGAAAGCATGTCAATGACATACGTCATATCATACTACCGTTCAACGAGGAACAAGACTCTCAAATTTTCCTATTTCAGCAACGCCCCCGCGAAATTTTATCCTCCACCCCTATACTCCACTATTACAAATCGATAACGATATTCTCAAAAATCATTCGAACTAGTTCACGACGACGAACTTCGCGAACAATGATCATTGCCTCGCCCAGCCTCCCATTGTTCCCACCGTGACATCAATCTCGCCGTCAGTCCGTATTGCCTCGATCACCTGCATCGATCTATTTGCGATGACCCCGCGTCACCCCGTTGCGGGGGGTGGGCGGGGAGCGAGGGGGTTGCTCTAATCACGCAGCCTCCTGCCCGGAGAACCAGCCTACGTTGGGCAAACTTCGCGTCTCGCGTACAGGTTACCAGAGCGAGCATACTTTGCATACCGAGAGGCGGATCGTCCATTTGATGTGGTCAGGACCTAAGCCTCCCCCTGCCCACCCCACCCCCCCTCCACCCCCCCTAAATCGTTGCGCGGAGTACGTCGGTCGCACGGGGGGGTGGAACGGGAATGGTTAACAGGGGTCGGGGAGGAGCCCGGTGCGTTCGATTCAGCCTTAACGGTATCTTACAGCCTCGCTGGCAGGATATTGCAAGCTGTAGGATGTTTGACTTGCCAAGTAAACCGCCGTCAACCCTTCCCCGCTCCCGCCCAACCCCCGGCCCGCGTCCCCACTAGCCACGTCCTACCGTCGTTTCTCGTGTTCCTCTCCCGATATCCACGTTCCGCAGTTTCTGCCGGGCGTGTTCTAATAAGGGATATTATACTGCAGTAGGTAAGCAAACTCTCCTTCGAAAGAGGGTGAGAAGGTTGGGGGCACGAGGCGGGAGAGAGGGGGGATGAGGGGCGGAAGGGAAGAGAGACGGCGAACAGAGCAAGTGGAACGAAACGAGAGAGGGACAACTTTGTCCTGGCAGTGGCTCGGCGGCACGCTAAATTGCGGCTTACCTACCCTAATTAATTTCGGCAGATTTATATCTCCGAAGCCGACGCGCCGCGTTCTGGAAGGGAGAGAGAAGGGCCGTCAGTAGTGAGCCTCGGCCCAGATGCGCTCACCTACCCCCTTGTCTCTCGCTGGAATTCGCTCCGCTGGATGTCCGTCGATCCGTGGGGGCGGGGGGCGGGGGTGCCCGAGGTGGAAGGGTGCGGGGGTGGAGGAACAATGAACTCGAACGTTACGGCGTGAAAGAGAAGGGATGAGGCTGAGGGTGGGTTGGCGGGTGAAAGTTACAAAAGTAAAACAATGATGCAGAGAGTAAGTTGAATTGCAGAGGAAGGGCCGGAACTATTGGTCGAACCCGCACCCCCACCCCCCTTCCCATCCCCTCTTCATACTTTCAACAGGATTTCGTAGGATCTAATAATCGAAGTCTCGGGATTGAAAGAAACTTTCAAAGAAAATACCGACGGCGTATCGGGACCACAGGGCGCGGCCGGTACAGTGGGGTGTGGGAGGCTAATTTGAAAACGACGGTGAAAACTGGCGGAAAAATAATACGGGAGGGGGTAGGGTGAACGGTGGAACATCCCATCGATGGGGCGAATTCGAGAGGGAAAAGAAAGAAAATAGGGCGACGAATGATAACAACGAGCGACATTTACATCTCCGTTCGCGGACTGGAGAGAGGATCTAGCTGGAGAAAGAACGAAAGAGAGAGAGAGAGAGAGGTAGGAGGAAACAGACAGTACCGTCTCTCGAACGTATTCGAAAGGAGTCAAGAAGAAAGGTCGTGGGACAGCTCAAGGCGGTTCTCAAGTAGGGCGTAACGCGGAAGAGAATTTTGAAACATCGCGGAAACAAGAAGACGGGAAACGGAATGTGACCCCCGGTGTATTGAAGCGCGCGCTGTGGAAATAATATTCTCCGGTACTGCCCTTCTGTGGACCTATGCTCTTCCTCCCCCCCCCCCGTCTCTCCCTGTATCCTCCCACTCGTCGTCCACGCAGACGAAGTCACGTGTTTTCACAGCAAACATCGCGAGGAAGCGTCTTCGTGTAACGGCGCCTTAAGACGCGCGCAAGGGGTACGCGTTTGATTTCCTCTTTCACCGCGCTGCCCCCCCCCCCCCCCCACCCCACTCTTGTTCTTTTGCCTCCTCGAATCGCCCCCTCGAGTGACTGGCGTTTAAGGAAAAGAAAAAAAGAAAATAGCAAACGACGAGGGCGGAGGCGGCCGAAAGGGCAAGTAAGTGGAGATATTTTACGAACGAAACATTTTCCGCGCGCGTGCCGCCCCCGACGCGACTTCGGCGAAGGCGAGTGCACCGGCTTAATTCGATTCGCGTTAATTGACGGCTTCTAACGAAGCCTTCCCTTCCTCGCGTCGTTCTTCCTCGCCCTCCGTCGGCTCTACCCCTCTCCCTCTTACTCTCACTCTCTCTCTCTCTCTCTCTCTTCCTCCCCAGCTGTACTCATCCCCCTCCGCTACCTTCTCCGCGCGATAGCCGCATTGCAGCTGCAGCCTCGCAATTTGCAAACGCGGAAAATCCTCTGCGGATGGCTCGATCCCACCGGCGGATTTCTCGGCGCACTTGAATATGAATAAACTAAAATGTAACTTCTTCTGTCTCTCTCTCTCCCTCTTCCTTTGCGAGTATCTCTCTCTCTCTCCCTCTTCCTCGACTCTTTAGCCCGTCTCGGTCGCACCCCTTTTCAGCCCCGTTCACCGCCCGCCTGGCCGCCACCTCGTTCTCGGAATTCATTTCTTTCTCGGTCTTCTTCGTACCGGCTGTACACGAGAACTCGTTACAGCAGTTATGCATTCGAGAGAGGATGATAATTAAAGGAACACAGCCGATGATGACGCGCAAACTTCGGACGGGAGGGAAATTTCGCGGGTTAACGTACGATGAATTTTTGAATACCCCTCGATGTTGGGCGGGGAAAAAGTTTCGAGGTTCAACTTTAAAACTTTCGCTCGCTTTTTTCGCAATGCCGTAGCTTTAACCGTCCCTTCGATAGATCGACGATTGTGTGCGACGATACAACGGTATTATATCGCAGAATTTCGGTACACTTCGTAACAGATGTGGAAGTAATTTTTGGAAAATGTTTGCACGTCCGACGAGTACTAGGAAAATTAATTAACGATTTCAGTCGGTTGTTTCGTTTCTCTTAAATCCAGTAAATACGATCCGAGTTGAATTATCTCTCCCTGGTATCTGTTTAAATAAATAGCAACAATTTTTCAATAATATTCTGTGGGAATCACGTTATTAAATAAAGGCTCATTGAAATTGAAAAATGCACAAATAACCGTGTAATCAAAATAACAATAAAGTGACTGTCTTCTAATTGTTAATATCAGTTCTATTTTAATCTGCATCCTTAATTTCATTACACTAACAAACTACTCGGTCCTCAGTACCATTTTTGCGCAGAAAGAAAAGGTTGTCTGCGCAGGAGAAGGAAGTCGAATATCCGAGTAGCTAACATTCATTCCGAAAGGAGACATCGAGCGGCATGTCGATCGGATAAATCGAGGCTAATTTTACGCGTTAATGGAAACTCGCTTTTAAAGTCGGTGAACGGGCACGCTCTCGGTCACGCGTGTCCACCTCTCTCTCTCTCTCTTTCTCTCTTTCCCTCCCTCTCTCCGTCTTTTCTCCGTATACGGTGAATCCACCCACGCACGTATGCACATGCGACACGATGTACCTGTTTTCTTTTTGTAACGGCACTACGTCGACCCTTCGGAACTGATACACCGTACGTTTTGCCTTTGCCTTTTTTTTTCTTTCCCTTTCTGCGAACGAGCCGCATGCAGCACACTGATTGCAATAAATTGCCATGCGTTTGCGTGTCCCGGCAGAGTCGTACCTCGTCGGGGGGTGGTCCCCTACTTCATCGGTCGATAGTACCTTCTGTGCGGGATTCAATTTGGCGAAATTATCCTTTTCTTGTTCGGGAAGTAATTTCATAGAACGGCGGATCGATAATTGGTGAGGCTCGATTATGTGGAAAAGGGATGGTTTCAGTTATTGGATGGCGAATGCGACGTTGGTTGTAATACCGTTATTCAAAAGTGGACGTAAATTGGGCACTCGGATTGGAAGAATTTTTATATATCGGGTTATCGAGACATGTAATTAGTTATACTTTTATTGAAAAATCTATTATTCGGCAGCGGTCACCATTCTTGACGTCCACGGAATTGATATGAAATCATCCAAAATAAAGGACTACGTGGTATGATAATTTTATTGGGTATTTCGCAGACTTGCAATCACATTTTCAATTTCTACCACGGATTTTTGTCGTGGTATTGGTATACATAATTTCATGCCGAAGGAAAACGATTTGGGTAAACGTGATTGACGCTAAGAACAGTATTAATACAGTAGTATAACATTTTTATTTATGTCAGGTTTTGAATTTTTACTTCTAATTATTATAATGTCTTTCAAATTTAAGTAAAAGAAGTCGGATAAATAATAATATACTACGTACAAGTTTCGTTAGAATTAATTATATTACACGGGCACATTTCAACGAAGTAACTCGTATCCTTCCGACTTCAGGATCACTAAAAACATGTTCAAAAGAAGGATAAAGATATATTTCCTTCGTACTTTGTCTCGTCACGCGACAGGTAAAACTACCTCAACGATTCGCGTTTAATAATAATAAGAAGCCCGGGGAAGTTTCAATTAAAATTTACGTCCAACTTTCCGCCTTGAACCTTTTTTTTCGACAACTCAAAAGAAATTCCTTTGTAAAACAAGGCTTCTCGTTAGACTTAAGGAAGCTCAGCTTTATCGTGGCATCAGGGAACTTGTTGAGCCTTGGAAGAAGTCCATGAGCAACCGAAACGATTACGTAGGAAAATAAAAGCAACGGCAAGGATGATACTATATTAAAGTATGAAAGTATAGAATTATTACTCGCTGGCGAGAGTCGCGTTAAATTTATCCCAGTTTATTTCGCCATAACTTTTTACGTATTCAGATATTTTAACGAAATTGTCCTCAAGATACCTATGTTTCGCGCAAAAAGTGAATTAGTAAGTTAATTTTTTGTTCTATTGGGGTTAACATCGCAACTGGAAGACTTAACATTCATTTTGTTTAATAAGCAGGATGAGTAAAAATCAGTTGTTCGAGTGAACCGGAAATAAGTGGCGTCGGTCAAAAGAATATTGAATATTGCGTGATTGATTTTCGGGGGAAACAATGTTATTATCTAATTATTATAATAATATATTTTATATATTATAATGTATATTATCTTAGTATTGAAGATGCAGCTTTACAGTCGCTCACACGAAAGGCACCCAAGACCCTTTGATGTTATTATATTTTACAGAATTTTTATTCCATCTCTAATTATGCAGTATTAAACTTTATCCCCCTTTTGCGTTAATAAACTCACGGTGTGTTTTTGTCCATAATGGAATGCCGCGCAATTTTCTCAACTTCTCGATGATTATGAAGCATTGAATTTCCTTTGACATGAATATAATGGGTGAAATATTTATCGCTCCACGTACTCGGAACGGACGCGTGCACGCGGGACACGCAAATCGTCGATATTTAAACCCGAGGGGGTTGAAGGTTTCCTTGCGAAATAAATACCATCCTTTATGAGTTTTGAGAAACGCTGCGTAAGCCGCTTAACGATTTAATGCTAGAGTGTGCATTCAGAGACGGTAAACCCAACGTATTAGAACGTAATGCGATTAGATTCGTGTTTTCTCGCGTGGTGGTGTGGCACTCCCGTGTGTTTATATACAGAAGCGTATCGCAAAAAATTCTAAGAGACGTTCGACGCGCCGCTTCTCATCGGCGACGCGAAATTTATGATAAATTTCTCATGCGAAATGTTCTCTGAAACGAATTTAATTCGTGCGCACTTCTTGAGAACCATAAAAGATTTTTACGACAATGCGCCTGATACGATCACGAGGTTTAATCATGCGAAAAGATACAGCTACTTTAGCCACAGACTTATCCGGTTATTGACAGTTAATATGACACGTAAAATTTCCATATCGATACGCTGACGCTCGTGAATGATAGATTAGCTCTAATTAACGTGTAACACGGTTCCGCTTAATGAACTATCTGTATTCGTTAGGAACTCGGTACTCAAATATTGCAGATATTTGAAAGTTTCGAATTAATTAACGACGATAGGAATCTTTAAATTAATCTTGTTGAATATTATGCGAATAACCATTTTAATTAGTTTGATGTTTCACCTTCAATTCGCGAGTCTCGTTAAAACTAAGAACGACAGAAATTAGTATTTCGATAATTGTCAATCTAGGAGAATATACGATGTTAATCACGATCGTAATAATTAAAAGTGTTTAAATTCACGATTTAATCGATCAGGTACAAATTTTATCAATCTTCGTTTATGACTTCACCTTATTTATGGCGAAGCATTTTTGACTAATTTCGGACAATATCGTAAACAATAGAATAACAATAAAAAACTCGTAACGGTATGAAAAGAAAGGAATATAATCAATCGTTATTGTTTCCAAGTGACTGTGTTTAAAAGAAATTTATCCAGCACCTCACGCCTGTTATAGAAGCACAGATTCTAGACAATTAAGTTCTTCGTGACACAATTACAATTAGCAACTCTATTCGACAATAATTTCCAATTTGCTTTTTTTTGCGCTTTACGGTAGTTAAAACAAATTCATCCAGAACTTCACGCCTGTTATAGAAATAACGATTCAAGAGTTAACGTACTTCGAGACACTTAGCAACACGATTCGCTAATAATTTCCACGATTACGAGTATCTCAAGACTACGACGATGAGAAATGGCGAGTCTCAAATTTCCCCGTCCGACACCTCATCCGCGGGAGGCTCGCGGGAGACCTGTAATGCGGAAAAACGGGTTCCCATTGATCGCCGTTTGATAATACGCGTAATTTGTTATAATCCACTTAAGCGCGGAGCAAATTCAAGGTACACTTTGCCGCATTCTCCGTGTGCGATCGTGGTAATTCAGCGGGTGAAATTTCATCGGGCGTGCTTGCATTTATTCGCACGGTTATTCCGCATCCACGCGTCTCTGTGGCTTACGAGCGGATAAATGCTGTCATTCAGCCGGCTCTTCAATGTAATTCACTGACATTGCAATCCGGTAAAGTCTTTACACCCCTCCTGCCTCAAACAGCTTTTCAGCGTATCATTTACGCCCGTGCTAGGCGCGTGACGAGGTCGCTTTCAAGAAATTTACGCTCGCGTAAGCGCCGTGGGTTCGGTTTTATTTCGCTGAAAAATTATTCTGATTCCGCGTTGCTCTCCCGTTAAACATTAACCTGTACCGCGGCGACGTAGAGTTTAACGGGAAACAAAGTTTCTTCGTTTTGCGGCGGGGTCGAAAATTATTCAGAATTACGTTGGATTTTGGATTTTTATGTTGCAGGAATGATACTGTTGCTGTAACGAGTTTAGGTGTAGTTAAACAAATTTGTGTGAAAAATTGGATAAACGTGGATAATATTTATAACACACGGGATTGGAATTTTGTATATTTCTGGTGATAGAAAATCACGATCTCGACTTCTATGATAATTTTTGAAAGATGCGTGTGAATTATTTAATTATGGATAATTTAATATGAATGATTTTAAACCTTGTGTTTTTCTCTGTTTTAGGTAAGTTCACTACATCCCCAGCTTACTTCCCAATATCGTGATTCTGGTATGTGAATAAAAATTGTTATTAATTAGAAATTGGTGATTACGAGCATCTAGCTCAAACCTGACATTTGTTAACAACCATCGTACCACTTTTGACCTAATTAAGTTCGTTTAAAAATATACATTACGTCTTTTAAAAAAATCCCGAACGAAGCGGAGTGATAGATCATTATGCAACGACATCTTTGCTTATTTTCCATAATGAACATCACGTGACGTGCATTAATTACAAATCAATTTTCCTCAACGACTGTCGTTAGAGTTCATACGTTTTCACTGCTATAGATACAACATTGAATTTAGCTAATCTAGAAATCGTGGTCCGTAAGTCGATACGAATTTTGTATAACAATCGTCTTACCGTAAGACGGGGGGAAGCCGGTAAATTATTCCAAGAGTAAAGAGCGTCGGAGGGAGCTTAAAAGACAAACGTTGCAACAATCACGCCGGGCGTCGTGGGCGAGAAGAACTCCTGCGTAGACGATTCGAAAGATTTAGCGCGGCCGGCACGAAAACAAAGTGGCTGATTTCAGATTTAGTGGCCCGTAAAGGCGGTCCCCGGAGCGAAAACAAACGGACGGAGCTAACGATGTTCGCGTAACGAGGTGGTAGCGTAAATATGCGGCCCGGTACGATAATTAACGTAATTAAGCTTCCCCCCCGACGCGTAGTTTTCGGCCAAGCTACGCGGCGCTCACGCTGAGAAAAAACTTAAGCTAAAGTTCTGCCCACGATGTTGCCTCTTTCGTTTATTCTCGCGGTCGATCGCTAATTTACAGCCACCTGGAGGCGACGCAACGCCGGCCCTCGAATATGCATGACGCGCAATTGCGGAGAGATCGTTGCCCAGTACTTATAAAGTATGTAGGGAAGTAAAGGAGGTCGTAACGCGAGATCGTGGAGTAAGTACGAGCCCGTGCGGAACGATTCTTGAGGTTGTCGAGTGGAATGAGGCGTTGTTTAAAAAAAAAAGGCGCGACTTAGTTTATCGAGATTAGAACGATACAAGTTTCACCGCTTGGTGACTCTTCGCAATGATCGAATTGTCGTTTATTGGTTTTATATTTGTGCTTGATGCAACGGGGTTAGTTGTTGTTTACGTGGGTCTTTGATTTTCCGAAATTTTGGATTTTTTGCGAGAATATGTAAAATGATATACGTGAAGTACGGAAGAATTTAAATTTAATCGAATTTTAAATTAAAATTTCAAAGGTGTAATAAGAGTATTAAACGCAAATTTAATCTTTCGGAGGAATACAAATAAATGCAGACAAGTTTGGAATCAAATGTCAAACGTGTCATATTCGGGAGAATTTAAATTAAAATTAATTTTAAATGAAAATTTCAAAGATTTAACAAGGGTGCTAAATGAAAATTTAATCTTTTGCAAGAAGGAAAATAAGTATGCACAAGTTTGGAGTGAACTGTTGATTAATTAAATTAAAATCTCAAACGTTTAATAAAAATGTCTAATTTAAGTTGAAATTTCTCTTTATTTAATAATACAATACAATGCTTTTAAAGTAGACTTTTGTTTACTTGTGAACGTTCCCAACTTGCATTCACTTTAAACGTGACCTTGTCGTCTAAGATTTCGCGTAACGCACACAAAAATATAATTCTGTCCGAACTTTATTCAGCTGAGTTAAATTTTTTTTTAATTATAACCGCTATTTGCCAACTGGCAATCGAAGACTGCAGAGTCATCTGATTCGAAAGTTATCGGGGCGGATTGCTCGGTGGATTTCCCAGGTAGATTTTTAATTACGCCGACGACAGTAGTTTTACGGGCAATCGGGGAGACAAAACCTATCGGATGTTCTTCGTGGATGACATTTCACGGGGTTACCGATAGTAGATCGTCTCGGGTCTAATAAAAGTCGTGCCGCAGAGGCTTCTGGGACTCGATCGCGAGTAACCCACGGCAACATATCACTGGCGTCCCGTCATTGTTCGTTTACAAAATTTATCCTTCCCTTGTGCTTCAGCCACGTCCATGAGTAAGTTATGGTTGCTCTCAGATTCCTCTGTCATCCAACGGTGCGTCGGTTTTAGCCTTATCTAACATAAATGTAAAACTTGAGAATTATTTATGTAATACCGTTACATCGTAGCTGGGACAATGTTACGTAGCGAGAAAATTATTTTCGTAAATTATTTCTAAACATTCTTCGAACGCGGACTTTAATTTTTGTTTTTAATAATATTCTTGGAATTTTATTAATGTTCAAGTTCTAATCGTTTCGAAATATTCTTCGTGGGTCGGCTTAAGAATACGTTAAGTAAACACGGCAGGCTGAAATGTCAACTTCCATCGTGACTGTTAACCTATCGGTTCCTCGTAAAAGTTTAAATCCTCAGGAATAGTTATGAATAGGCTGCAGATGTTTATGCAAATTCTGTAGTTTTATAGTAAAATCGATGAAGAAGTAGGTCTCGAACGGAAGATTCTTTCGATAGCGAAGGGAGTTTAAAATTATATATATTTTTTATATCGCGTACCGTGGAATGCAATATTTCAGTTCAATGAGGCGTACACGAGTATATTACGTACTTGACGCACACTTAACCTATTTATTTTACAACGTCATTTTGCATAAACATCCGCGATCTACTTATGAATCTATTCAAATGTGATACCCATATAATGCCGCAGGCGTGTTAATTCAAACGTGAAAATTAAACAGGAATCCAATATCATTTCATAACAACGTATTTACTTATTAATTTAGATATGAATCATTCGTACCGATTATTAATATCACTCAGAATATTAAAATCGCAAATCTCTAAATGTATACATAAATTTATCCGCCTATAAAATTTCAATCGAGAAAAATTAAAATTCTAACCCACATTAGAATTTCGATATTATCTGTCAAAGTAATTGAATAATTCAATAATAAACAAATAATTGCTACGATTGATCCACGTCCGAACCATATCAAAAATTTCTCAGTTAATTCTGTAATCACAAAATACTGCGTCGAATCGCCTACAACTCTTCACCAGACTAAAAGACATGGAAAAAAACAGGAATCGTATCCCCGCGGATGTTCCATCAAAAAATAAAGAGCCCCGATCAAAAGCCCGTAGTAAACAAAGTTTCACGTGCGTCGCGTCGTAAAGGGAAGCAAGGCGCAATACGGCATGAATCGACGGCGCGGCTATATGTATGTATAATCTCGGCGGTCGGGAAAAAGATGGACGATCGGTCGGGTCTTACCCGGCGAGAACAAAAATTGCGTGGAGCGCGGCCGTCTGCTCGATTATCGTTTCAAATGAAGAACTGAATGAAGCAGGGGCATAAGTGCAAGAGCGTGGGCGGTTATATAAATACCTTTGGCCCTCGCTCGTAAGTCGGACCCTCGCCGTCTTAAGAAGGCACGCGTATAAAGACGCGCAAAAAGAAGAGTTACGGGCGAATGGTGAGAGAGAGAGAGAGAGAGAGAGCGACAGGGAAAGAGAGAGGGAGGAAGGGGTGGGAGAGAAAAAAAAAGTGGTGGGTCCTCGAAGGAAGAGAAGACACACGTGGAACGGGGCGAGGAGAGGGTCCCGGATGTTGAGACACTGGAGTCACGCCGACGAATTAATGGCCACAGGTCCTCTCGAACGGGAGGACAATTATCCGAAGAATTTTATTTAGCTCCCCGTCCAGCCTCTCCGCCGTCAAAATATTTCCAGTTTCCCCGATGATTGAGCGCCATCCCTTCTTTCTTTTTTCTTTCTCTCACTCTCTTTCTCTTTCTCTCTCTTCCTCTCTTTCGTCCACGATGGCTCGCCGCCAAGATTCACCACGCTCCTTCCTCCTCGTCCTCGTCTTCTTCTTATATTCCCTTTATATTATACTTCGGACAGAAAATGTATCGTACGTCTGACAACTACATTTTTCGACGCACACGCCTCCTTCCGTCGAGAAATAATGAAACGTCCGACACATGGGAGTCAGTGGTATTATAAAATAAAAGCAGAGCGCGAAGACTTCTTCTTTTTTTTTTGTTGCCCCGTATCGAGGGAATATAACTCCGCGTGCCGGAGGACCGAGAGATACGTTAGGTTGAATAGGAAGCTCGGCGAAGTTTACGATACCCGGGTATTCGCGAACTTTCCGAAGATTTTGCAGGACTCGAGTTAAATATAATTACGTCGCGAGGGAGACTCGGGATTCTTCTCACCGTTCGGTTCATTCGTACTCATTTTCGTGCTCGCCCAAGTTGTTTAACGCTATTCCTACTGACGCTTCGTGCATAACTATTCGTACCGTGACCGCTCAAATGACCGATTTCTAACACGACGTATGTGGGATGATACAAAATTTATGAGATAGGAAAGATTGCACAGATAGATACCTCTTTATAGGACGATTCTAATAAAACGATTAACATGACACTCCTTCGCTACGCTTATCTTCGCAATGCTCAACGCCTTTTGTCCTTTATAAACATATTTCATCGATCGATTTTGGCAGGTACAACACGCGCATACATTCATACGTACGCATACTCACTCGCTAATATCGCACACCAGAATTATATTTTTTAATACAGAATGAAGATAATAGCCAACTTGATAGTGAAAAAATTGCAGTTTCTCTTGTTTAGAAATAGATATAACATTTAACCACATTAAGTGGCGGTGCAATAACTTTGTATGTGGGAAATTGTAGCCGAAATTTAAGAAATGGTCATTTTACAGATCTTGATAGGAATAGTGTTAAAACGGTCTTACTGTCGTTCAGTATCGTCGGAATTTTTGCCAGTCGTTAGCTCTCGTCGGAAAGATAAACGTTCAAACGAAAGAAATTCACGGATATCCGTTGCTCGTCGTCGCCTAGTACGCGAAATTCAAACGAACGTCTACGAGTTCGGCGTCGCGTAGATTATTCCGCAGCGTTAGCGAGTTAAAGGGAGCGACGGTATTCGAAGATAAAGGTGAGCGGGTTAAAGAACTTCGTGTGGATATCCTCCGTCGCGACGTTTCTCCGTTTCGCCTTCGGAAGGTAAATGCAAATGAGCGTCTACGAGTTTTGGTTCCGCGGTGGAGGGAGGGGGGGGAGGGTCGCGCGTCGAGTGTCGGCAGTGCGATCACCGATCACAATGGATTTAATTTTGTCGAGGATCCGTCTGGTGGCATCGTCAGCCGCTCGCCGTAATTGCGCTTACCGATGTAAAGCCCCCGGCATCACCGATCATCGAAGCGAAGAAAACTGTGGGAGCGTAGGCGAGATGACGGTAGGCGTAGGCCACGTGGGCGTTCGTGTCCGTGTCGTTACATAGGTACGTACCTGAGTTAATGACGAGGAAACGGGCTCTCCGGTACGTCGCGAACTCCGAACGGGGGAGCCAATATTATAGAGAGTCGACAGCACTCTGGCCCCTGTGAATCTGCGCTTCGAGACAAACGGTAGGAATAAACAAGATCGTACGTAATGTGCCTGAATAATAGCCGGAATGATGTCCACGTTGCGCGGAATTTCTATTGTCGCGAACCGCGTTGTCCGGCAAGCTTAATGATTTAATGCTTATTGTTGGCCCTTCGCGTGATTATGCCAGGCTATTGTGCCGCGGATGGCATTGCGTTGCCTAATGCGGCCAAAAGTTACTTACCGAGGACGATCATCGGCAGAGGTGAGGAAACGTTACTTAACGAAAGAGTTTTCCCGAAGGGACGATATTGGGGATAGGCGGGAAAATTCTCTTAGTTGTTTTCGATGATTCTAGGAATCGCGCGAGTGCCCCGATTACGATGGGTTGTTAAAAAAAAAAAAATGAAGATTTGGTACGCGCATTTCACGTACGCACGTTTACGCGCGTGTTTGTATATAAACGTGCGGTGGATGGCTTGCCATTTCACTTTCCAATGTTTAAGCGTTTAACGCATTGTATACACGCATGGAAAATAGCTGTGCGGGAAATAGACAACAGAGGACCAACTATCTAGCAAACGACGGCCCTATTTCGCTTCGCATTGTTTAGGCGTTTAACTCGTGAAAAGTATGTCACTGCGGAAAATGCACAAAGGATCAACTGTTTTACCAATGACGGTCTTATTTTACTCGTACATCGCGTTAAACGCTTTAACGTGGGAAAGTAAAATACGACCGTCCTTACCCAGACAGTGGATCCTCTGTGCGCTTTTAGGAAGAGATATTAAAACGACACGATTATTAAATAGCGCTGATTAAAAACTTGCCGAGAACCATCCGCGGGGACGAAAAGGAATTGACGTTTGAAAATCGTTCCGATGACAAAACTGCTCTACAAATATAAATTAGTATTATCGAGATCCGCGAAACGTTCCTCCCCCCCGCGTTCCCTAATGATTCATATTCAACATTTACATCCCTTTGACAATCGATCCGCGAAAATCCGTCAAAGTATCTCGTGAAACGCGAAACGCGAACGAAACCCTCATCAACGGGACATCAAAGCAGGATAAACGCACGACATTCCGGATAACTGTGCGTTATCGGGCTCTCCCGAAATATTATCTCAAGCTCGGAAATGGATTCTTTGGGACAGGATTTGATCAACTTTCGATACAGGGCGATCATTCAAAGTCCCCTCGTTCGTCTCTAGCTCGTATCGCCGGTTATTGTCCCACGTACATCAGATACTATTCGATTATCGACTCCCTCGGGGAGCGACTGAAAGGGAACGAGAGAGAGAGAGGTAGGGGTATAGGGAGAGGGAGTATCTCCTCCCTCTTTTCTTCAGACTACCGGTGTTGCGGAACGGCTCGCCTAACTTATTCATCGTGCATTTACTTAGTACGGCGGGAGGCCAGGATCGAACTGCTCCTTCGAGATATTTCCAGTTTTACGATTCGAGTACTTACGACCCGTTTAAACCGGACGGCTGCTCCACATAGCGCAGATCGTTTCAACCCTCTTTCGGGGCGAGGTTTTCGTACGGACTCGTGCCAGTCCCATAGACACTTCCACGCAGGCCCACGGCATTTACGTCGCGGCGGGTTATGTTCCCGGATTAAATGGATTAGAAAAATCGGCTTGGATGCCCCACTCCTTCCCCCGGAGTCTGTGTTTTACGAGGATAATCTAGGAAGGCGGCCTTAATTACTCCTAGAGCAGAGGATTTTTTAAGAGTATCCGCGTCGTGAAGATCATTGGATTAATTTTAGGAATTTCGCAGATGAGACGATCCGACGTTGCCGTCGGTCGCGGTAACTTTCTTAAATTTCCTCTCGCCTGCATTATTTTGGAAATAATGGATAAACTGCCCGTCAAATAATTATACCTGCAGGGGATACTTATAACGGTATCGCGAAAGGGTGTATACTGTAAAAATCAAATTTCCCAGTGGAGAGTTTTCGTAGAAAACTACCTTTGAAAGCTTTATTATTCATTATTGCAGGAAAAGATGCATAGCGTATTGAAATCTACCGTTTATATTATACTTTGTATAGAAATCAGCAGAAGTTTTGATTTACAGAGAAAGTTTGCCGATACCTTTGGCAGCGGAATTTACGTTTCGAATTTACGATGGAATTTAAGTAACTATCGACGGTTTCCTCGTATCAAGAATACTCGAAACGTTTATTGAAACGCAAAGCGCTATTCCGATTCCAATAATTCATTTAGAAACGTCTGCCGACTCAACAGTGAAATAGGACCGCCATTGGTATAGGCGGGTTGATCGCACGTGCATTTTTCTCAGACAAGATATATTTTTCATGGGTATTTTTAGATAGAGTTATCAATGATTGAACACGATGTACGTGAGCGGAAAGTAGAGCCCTGCGCAGCCGGGCTTCTTCCGCTTTAAATTTCGCTGGCCGAAGAAGTTCGTTCCACGAGTTTCTCGTGCGCGCGAGCACATCGCGTGTCCGTCGACGTTGAAGAATTATAATCCGGAGAGTGGCAATGGGGTGAGAGAAAGTTTGTGCTAACAGTACGTAAGAGTTTTTAAGTCGGCACCGACTACTCCGTTATTATTCTCGATTACTAACTAGAAGCACTGCTATTAATTCCTTCATTGCATTAAGATGTCCGTAAGTTTTGAACTCTGGTGAGTAATTTTAGGCGACGTAAATAACGTGTACTTCGAACGAAATGGGTGGGACATGGGAACTTTGTAGGGGTCAATGGATAACAGTACACGCGATTGTTGCGATACACGGTGAGTAATTTACAAGTCGGGATTTTATAATCCTATGTCTCGGTCGAGGCTGGATGAAATTTGAAACTTGGATGCAGTTTCAAGGAAATTATAGTATCTTTAATTGCCACGTTGTAGTATTTTTTTCCTTAATGAGAGGACGATCGATATTTAATGGGGTCAATGTTCATTAATCGTCGCGGTTAATGCGATACAGCGTGGTTTATTTGAAAGTCAGGATTTTTTAGTTTTATAACTGAATCTGATTGTGAGTGGATATGAATTAAGGGCATTGACGTATTTTTGATTGTCATATCAAGAGAACAGATCTTGTCTCGGGTCAAGTACAAGTATTTAGTATTTTCTGCCGTATTTCTTAAATGAGAGGGGTATTAAAACTCCATGAGATAAATGGATAATAGTAGACACGATTACGGCGATACAGGGTGAGAGTAATTTGAAAGTCAGGATTGCTCGATTCTATAAATAGGACCAGGTGAATTACAACTGAAGGAAATCGACAGAATTCTGCCTGTCGCGTTGCATTTATTCGCGTACTGTCGAAAAGATCCCTTTTTTCACCAATGGAATTCCAAACGCAATATTTTCGTGTTACCCTTCGCACTCATCCTCGATGGCAAGTTTAAAAAAAAATGAAAAATAACGTTTCGGAGCGAAACCACTTTTACGCAACTGTAGAGCGAAAAATTCTGTGATGAGGTCATCCGTCCAATCTGTCAGTTTCATTTTTTTTTTTTTTTTTTTTTTTTTGAAATTTGACACACGCTCTTGCCCGAGTTACCGAATTTTCAAATCCTGACATTTAAGAGTCTTGCCCTGTAGCGCTACGTTATAAAATATTTCGCCACGTTTGTCATTTCTATTAACGAACAGGGTCTAGATGTCACACGCACAATTTCGTGCGTATGTGTTTACAATCGAACGACTGCTTCTGCGTGAGAATTAATGGTCGCTGTAATTAGATATATGTTCGACCGGTTATCGGGTTTTCTTCCTGATACAGTAAAATATTCCGCGACACTCGCGAAGTTTCAATTGATAAAATCAAATTCAATCGTGGGCGCGCGTGCGTGCGTGTGCGTCTCCGTATAATTTGATTCGTTCATGCGTGAAGAAACGAAAGCAACAAAAATTTAATTGGATTTATCTGAAAATCAATATATTCGGTTCATTTGCTCCGACAATACCCGCGGTCAAACGTTTTGAAAATTGCCTAAAGATACATACATCGAATTAACGGGCACCGGCTACTGGAATTCAATTCAAATCTATTTTTACTGTTTTCGAGCGCGCAATCAAATATAAACTGGCATGAACGTTTGATCTAATTTTAATTACACCTTCATGCACGTTCGCATTTAATTTTACGCGTCGGCGTGCAAGTTAAACGAGGCATTAAATTTCCTTTCGCATTTCTCTTAAATTACCTTGCAATTAAAACGCTAAAACAGCAAGAAGAAAATAGCATCGATGAGGCATCAGAAATGTTCGATAAATAAGCTCCGATAAATAAGCTTCGATAAATTCTGCCTTTGATTATTCGACATTCAACAAATCTGCGTACGTAACAATGCGAAATCTTGTAAATTTATTCCACGAGCGCATTGATCAAACGAAGCGTTAATTGCTTTTATTTTGAAAAACTGGAAATATGTCGCCCAGAAGCTAAAAGGCAAATATTCGACGGATCGATGCAAATAAAAGAAAACAAATTTTAATTTACAGCAATACTCCCATCTCTTTGATCTATTAATATTATTCTTGATATCTTACATGTATACAAAAAGGTATAGTAAAAGACGAGGCCTTAAAAAACATTTCAAACGTTTCCGTAGTCTTAGGGTCTCTTCACAAACACAATATTGGTCAAATTCACAATCGATCAAAACTACGTCGCGCAACACATTTTTAATTCTCGGGCTCAGAATTAATTTGACGAACTATACTATTTTTCACGTTCCTATAACGATGAGTGTAATCGTCTCGTGACTTACATTTCATTACCCGTGTATCTGTTACTCAAGAAAAACGAAAGATGCGACGTGGTTGATCAATTTTTAATTCGATCCTTATCCCGCCACGCAACTCGAACCCTCAGCACCGGCATTCGCGTAAGATCTTTTTCTTCCCCCGTGCGAGGGTTGAAATATTCACCCATCATCCGCATAATGGCGTTCCACTTTCTAATTGGGCCCCAATCCCATATATGGCGGCAAGAACGTTGTAATTGTCGACGCTCACGCATGCACGAACGGATAGAACGTAACGTTAACATCCGCCCCATGAAAATCGATGCACGCACGCCCTAATGTTTTCAAGCAACACCGAGAAACTGCCCGTACGGTTTATCCGTGGATATCAGCAGCCCGTTTCTCGCGTATCCGAGTGGTTCGTTAAAGCGATTTACAACCTCGTTTGTAAACAAGCCGCGGCTAGTTTGTTTGCACGTAACATACGTATCGGCAATCGACGCGTTCGCTTTGCGCTAACAAATTAATGTCACATCTTGCGCGCGAGAACGGAACTGGTACGTTGCGACCGATTGCACGGTTCTCGAGTCAATGTTACGCACTGCCAGGGAGTGTTTCGTAAAGCGTTGATAACAATGCGAGTATTAATGTGCGTCGTTCTATCCAATTATAGGATATATTATGCGTTACGGGATTTATTGTACCATTCATTTTTGTTAGTTCCGTCTCGCGTACGATCGATGCGTTCGACGTTAAAGATTTGCGATACAAGATTTATCTCCGGAATGCGGATTTAGATGTTGATTGGTTTTTTTTGTGGCTTTTAGGTGTTTAGGCGATTTTTAGAGTAAATGGTACTTTAGTGGAAAAGTATTATCATAGCTGAAATAGGATATCTACCTGACAATTAGTGATTTTCAAATTAAGACCAGTGGCTGGAAATATAATAATGCTCATCGATCATCGTTATCGTCGTCATCGTCGGCGTATATTAAACGACAAATGTATCATTCGAATGTCGATCAAACCGATAAGTAGTTACGCGCACCGCCGGGCAGGCACTGTCGACAAACCACTGCTCCTGTCTAGTAGTATTGACGATAGGAAAAATCCAAATATTGATCAGAGGTTGGAGATAGAAAGACTTTCTTCTCTTATCTCTTTTGACGAATAAACAAAACGTTCTGTAGGAATTAAAAATAATTGACCCACCTGGATCGCAAGAATTATATTTATTTTGCTCGTTTTTCCAACATGGAGATTTATAAAAATCGTGCCATTTTTATTTCGAAAAGTAATCCGTTTGAATTTTAGTAGCATCTGCATTACCGCACAAACCGCATTGAACATTTTAAAAGATATAAAATGGGAATTGGATTAGGCATTTATACGCAAGGTCCATCTACCTCGAGCAGAAATATTTTTGAAATCGATTCAAAATAAATTTGTAGAGCCTCCTGATAACGATTGAAATTTTCGTTTCCTTGTCATTGTATTTTTTTTTGAAGAACGTACGTTTGCATAAAGTTCGGAACCCAGCGCAAAAGTAAATCGAATTTTCTGAACCCTCGCTCGACCGGCTCTCGCGCGACAAACTTTTTCATCGCCCGTTTTCAATGTCTCTTTCATGCCGTTCTCGATATACTTGCTCCAATAATCACATACTCCGCGTGACTCGAACAATTACTGACAGCGCTCTCGTAAGAGAGAAAATCGACCCGCCGTGGCCATTCTGCTTCGCGCGTCAGTTTTGTTCGTACGAAATTGGATTTGTCTGGAATGCAAATTGAGAACTAGACTGGAGCTCGATATTCATCGATCGAATTGGAAAGCTGCGGGGAAAAAATATTTTAAAAAGGCCAGGGTAGCCGGTATTACTTGCCGTGTCTCTATCGGTCCACTGCGATGTTACAAAATGGAATCAAAAAACGAGCAATAAGTAATTTCTAAAAATTAACCATCGCTGGGAGATTTAAACAAAGGTAACTCATTCGTAAACAATGGTTCGAGCGGCAAAACGACGGGTCATTAATCTACTTTGATTCTCGTCTGACCGTTTACGCGAAACCCGAGTTATATAAACGAATTCGATACCCTCGTGTTTTGTATTCGTCATTTCTCTTCTCTGTGTTAATAAAAGCCACAGGGGGCTTATATTTAAAATTAAAGGAACTCTTTCGGTCGCTGAAACGTGCGTACGGGAACACTCGTAACAGATATTTAAAAAAAAGCGCTATTTTATTTACACGGAATAAAAAGATGGAGAGTACAGCAGTACATTTTAAAAGCATTCGGTTTTTAATTATTGAATTGATTACCATTTCGTGCGTAGTAATACGATTTGGAAAAAAAATGTTTCGAACTAAACCCACTGGGAACAAAGTTCTGGTTGAAACGACTTTTCCGAAAAACTAATAAACCAACAGACAATTTCGTGTTACACTTTGCACGGGATATCCTGTTTGTTATTAATATTATTATTACCAGGTTCAATTTCCAAGGACCTGTTGCTCGTTGAACTTCGACACGTTTTTTTCTTGTCTAAAATGTTCATTGCGGCTTCATTAACAAGGTAGTATCGAACACCGATAGCGTTCATCAGGGAACTCGTATAGGCGTTGAACTCCGGGAATTTGAGTACTACACGTTCTGCCTTTATAATACTATATTTGTATAATGTACCATAATACATTGGTACCGGAATAATTGAGTGACCACTAAAACAAGCACTACTACCACAATATAATATAATATACCGTAACATAAATAGCAATCATTTCTCTTCTCTGTGTTAATAAAAGCCACAGGGGGCTTATATTTAAAATTAAACTCTTTCGGTCGCCGAAACGTGCGTACGTGAACGCTCGTAGCAGACATTAAAAAAAAAAATGTTATTTTATTTCCAAAAATTAACCGTCGCTGGTACATTTAAACAAAGTTAACTGATTCGTAAACAACGGTTCGAGCCGCGAAACGACGGGTCATTAATCTGCTTTGTTTCTCGTCTGACCGAATTCAATCGAATTTCGTCCGGCTTAACTTTTCTAATATTTTCTTTCATCGTTCAAACTGTTTCCATACGTAATGCAGAATACTTTAAACCTTCGTTCCCCGCAAATGCCCGCGGTAACTTTTTGCGAGTGTTGAAAGAAACCGTGTAATCTCACTTTCTACTCGGCCGATCGCCGTCGGTGAAAATCAATGTTTTGAGGCTATTCGAGAGCGAAACGCGGCGATAGAGCTACCGCGTTTTGTCGGCATGAAAATTACTCGTTGTAAGGCACGAGCCTAGTCGTCGCTCCCGGTATTTCCGTCGTGTGGCGTAACGAGGCGTGCCGAAAGGTTCCGTTACGGTATATCTCGATTAATTGATAATTAAACGTTCAACGCGGACGGTCAGGTCGGCTTGATCGAAATCGTGGAAGAATTATGGCTCCCATTGATCCAACTATGTGTCCCCGGAATGCTCTCACTTAGCTTCGACGCCGAGGGTGCCGAGGTTTCACTTTTATCGGACACCGTCGGACTTTTAGAACGCCGTTCGCGTTATTTGTTTATTCGCTTATTTATTTACTTCCTTTTAGCGAGTCGAGAGAACTCTCTAGCGCGCGAGGGATGAAAGGACAATTACGAGATCGAACGGATCGCGGTGAGAGAAAAATACACAGTGTAAATTAATAGAGCGAGTTGAACTTTTATCAATCGGTTCAACTTCCGAGCTTCGCGTAAATTGCGAAGCAAATTGCAGTTTGGAAATTAATTGCCCTTTGTTCCGTGGCGTTGAATAAAAAATCGAGGCGCAGCTTTCCGTAGGGGCGGGTGGAAACGCGAACGTTTGTTGGTATTCGAGAAACAGATAAACTACTTCCCGTAGTCCTTATTGAAACTGAGAATCGAATTATAAATACAGAAGTCAATGCAACGTTACTTCGGGCATCTCGAAGCAATGAACCGAAGTGTCTCGAACGGAGAAAATAATTGTAACCGTAAAACATCATTTGGTAAAAACTCGTCTACCACGAGAATATAATCGACAAATCTTTCCCGTCGCTAGCACAATATTTGTAACACAAATCACTCCAAATATTCATATTTTCTCAGGTGACTTATCGAGTATTTGCCCAGGGTCGGCACGTGTAATCCTGAGCACAAATTTCCCTCGCGTACAGTAGCCCCCAAGAGTTACGAGATAATTTTTTCTAAAGGAATATGTATTATTCAAAAATATTATTAGAAACTATAAAATATCGATAACGCGATAACGATATCACCATTGGTCCGATATCGTTTAACAAATTTAAATGAAAATAACACTAATATGAACTATAAATCAATCCAGCCATCGTTCCTCGTTGAGAAAAAAATTCTAAGAATCCAAATGCTATTCTCGGGACTGTAGAATGAATTATCCCACGAATACGATAAATGACGTTTTCGCGGTTAATCCCAAATTTACTTCCAAATATCCCACGACTTCTGGACGACACTGTACGTACATCGTCGTCGAAAAAACTCTCGTGAGCTGACCCATGCTCATCTCGACAGGTTGCTAAGTCCTAAGTACACATACTGGTCGAGGCATCTGATCGAGGTGTGATTTATCCGCGCAACAATATTTTTTTAACCGTACGTAATCCTCCGCGCCACCGCGTACGCGTTCTCGATGACGCCGACGCGAAAGATAATTTAACGATAATTTATTAACGACTCGCTCGCGCGTTCACGCGGACGCCTGCGCGCGACGGTGGCTCGACCCGGTACGTACCTGGACGCTTATCATTTAAACGTCGCAACGTCGAGGCAACGCATAATTTTCTATCTCGTTGCGCCACCCTGAAATTTATTGGGTACCACTACGGACCTGAAGTTCGAATAATTATCCCATTCGAGGCTTAGCTCGTGCTTTTTACTCAGCTTTTTTTTACGCGCTCGGCGTCGGGACGGTTAAACGCGGTGGCAACGATAGTCAAAGGGAACGTTCGTGCTCGCCTTTTTGCGCGCACACCTTTATCGCGTAACGGCTGTTAAATTTTTGTACGCTGCAATGTACTTCGCGGTGATTAATATCGTTAACGTTTATCGGGTTTCGAAGTTTTCTCTACAGTATAATGACTGCCTATGTAGCCTGTTTTTCGTTTTCTTGAGGTTTTTGCGGGGGCTTCGTACGGGCGGTTGGTTCCGTATCCCGAGATTAAACGAATTAACGTTATTAATCGCTATGAAGTACGTTGCTGCGTAAAAAGTGTAAGAATCGTTACAAGATAGAGATAAACCAAATACGTGTATGGTATTGATGTAAGGGTGTTGAGTAGATTCGTCAAGATGTACCGTTTTCGAGGGACTTATAAATTTATTAAAATAAATTGAATTTAATATACATTTGAACGAAAAATTCGAAACGTCGAAGCCAAGGGGCGTCTGGTGGAGAAAATTGTAAAAATCTCGTTACCTCCTTCGCTCAATTTTCATAAATTCGGTGAGTCGCCGAAGCCTCTTCGGAGATAATTTTTGAAAGTAGGTCGCTGTTACAAAAGTGTAATAAAAATGTGAGTCGTGCGTCGAGAGCATCGAGGAAAAGTTCGTACGGAACATAATATTAATATCGCGTCTTTTCGAAGCCTTATTCGTGCAAGTTTAAGGATTTCCATAATTATGAGAAAAAAAGTCGCAAATTATCGAGGTCGACGATTTGACACGAGGTCAAGTCGGCTGTATTAAACCTTATAAGAGGCTTAACTACGATAAACCGACGTATCGCGTGACCATGATGATCGATGCCCCCCACCCCTTGCGTTAAATAATTCAACGACGTTGGTCTGGAGTTCTAGACGCAGTATTCTTCTACTTGCCGTTTCGTTGAAGTTTCAAGTTTTCAGTCACGTGTCGCTTCGATGACTGGAAGGTGATACGATTCATAGTGAGCAAATTCTGCGATGAAGTAACTTTTCAATTTTCTACTGGAGAAACGTTTTAATTAGGATAGCGAGTCTGCATAGCTTCATCCTTTTTGAGTGTTTTAATTTCAAATACGATGTACCATGATGCCAATATAATATTGTATTAGTCTTTAAGATCGCGTTCCTCTCAGTATCACGAGAATGCTAATTTTTTACTCGTTTCGCTTTTTTTTATTAATCGTGCGAATTTACGGAATACGATTACTTGGATTATAAGAACGTTACGCATGATTGGTATCAATTTCTTTAAAGCTCGAAGAACCTACTTTGATTTTTTAGAAGGTATCCTTTGCTACATTTTGATTGGACTTTGAACGTTTAAAATCTGGCTTCGTTAATTTTTAATCGGGTTTAAACCGCACGCAGTTGATTCTTCAAGGATCATTTATCCAACGGGATTGTTCATATAGAAAATTATCCTCTTAAACGCATGCATCGTGCGAAAACTAATCAATCCACAACGATGTTTGCGATAAAACACCGAATCCGCGAAAATATTTATCGCGTCATAATCAATGAAAGTTCAAAACCGAAAGGGCAAATTGGGGAAGAATTACTCCACTTGTTAGCGTAACGAAATAAAACGACAACTCGACAATGCGATTATTAAACTGATCCTCGGGACTCCACTAAATTACGTTATTAGATTGGAAACGTCTCGTAGGATCAGATTAATGTTAATAATAATTGCCAAGCATGCCACGGGAGGTTGGAGTCGTAAAGCGTACAGCGGAACATTTAAATTTTTTATTGCGATTTCTACAGCCCGGCGGAGTTACGGCATCCAGATGGCGACAGGCTTGCAATCCATAAATCACGCCTTGATTTCACCGGCGACGACGCACCGTACCTCGAATGAATATACATAAAATACTTATGTATACGCGCATTGCGCGATGATTTTATCGGGCCACAGGGGGACATTAATTCCCATTGTACTACATTATACGGATCGTAAAGCTCTGTCCGTGGACGGTACGATGGCAAATCTGAAACAACGAGAGATCACCTCTCTCGATAATCTTTCCCTCCTGCCCGCCGTGTCATGTCACTTTGCGAACGATTTTAGAATTAGAATCGTTTGCAGGGGGTTAGACCTCTCTCGCAACGGATCGCCTGTCAGCGATATCTCGATACTAGTCAGTATTTTCCGGAGTGAAATCTCGAACGAGTGCGCTGAATTTTCTTGTTATTCAGAAAATATTTTGCGATTTTTATTCATTTTATTGATATATGGTAGTATCCCATATATTCCATGACTTTTATTTATTCATTTACTGATATCGTCAATACATATACAGCGATTTTGATTCAGTTTTCTTTTGTTATTTATTTTGTTACGTGTATCTCTTGTATTCATTTTATTTCTTGCATCTATCGATGTTTATTTATTACATTCTTTATATTTACCGATGATAATAATGTTTCTCAGGTGCATCCAAAAAGAAAGCAATTATTCGTTCGATTCACGCTCCTTTACATCTAACCAACTTCGCATTAAACCCTCAGTAAGATATTTCACACCGAAAATACGAAGAATATATTATGATATCGCAACAGAGGCTCGCGTGAAAGATGCTTTATTCCATTCGTACAAAAAAGTGCATGCTCGAACGACATGGTGAAAAATTCGATGCCTAACAATACCGATGGACAGGTTGGAAAAAGTTTCGCTGAATTCGCTAAATTGGCAGTCGCCACCGGTGGGACAAACTTTCGGCGCGGGATAACAACAATAATAGGATGTACAAAACGTTCCATCGAGTTTGTTAAACTGCCGATTATATCCCGCGGGTGTAACGGGAACGGTCATTCGGCTATTCGTACTGTGCGCGTAATTACGTTATTATCCACAACATCGAAAAAACGATCGACGCACGTAAACGATGTTATTTACATAATTACACGCGCGATCACGTTAGCGAGGTTAATTGAGTCCCTTTCGATGTAAGTTAATAAGCGATAAGAGAACGTTAAGATTCTGCCACGATCTCGCGCCATTGTGAAAGGGCTACGTTTCTTGTTATCACTTCGCTATTGTATTCGGATATCCGAGATCTCTGCGCGTCGGTTAGTAGAAGAATTAATAGAAGACGGAACGGAGATCTTTGTACAAAGGATCGTGATAGGTAATGAATATGATGATCCACGGCGCGCGTTGAATGACTTCATTTGCACCTTTCGATAAAAGTAACCAAAGCGGATGTGTTTCCATCAAGTCTATAATTAAAGCACAATTGTGTCCGACAGTTCCAAATCTGTAGCTCGGGATATTTTCCAGATTATGTAAAGCACGATAACCGAAGGGAAGGGGTACCGAAAAATGGGAACGAATATAATTATACGTATACAGGATGTCGCATAATTGGTGGTATTTCGATCTAGCAGGGATACCCGGAATAATTTAAACCAGGCTTCTCCTTTTCGAAAAATGTTCGAATCGCCTTAGTTGCGAACAACATATTAACGAACATCGGGAAACAATCGGAGAGTATCCGAAAATCATAGTCACTAATTCAAGACCAAAATGTTTAATTACACATACGATATACCATTAATATATAATATAAAATAAATTCAAGTTCCATAAAATTTCTCGAATAACCATAAAACACTTAACCGCCTTAACCGCGACCTGCTCGTTTTTCACCTTGCAAAATAGTTAAATCTACCACATTTTGGGCAATCCGAACGATTCGTTTTCCGTGCATAAGAAATGCACCCGAGAAACAAACTACCCCAAGCCCGCACGGGTCCTGCGGTTCAACGATTAAACTTTTCTGCCTCCCCACCCCCTCGCGGTCGGGTCTCCCGCTCTCACCCTCGCATTACATTCGAATCGATGTAACGTCTGAAACGATACAAAGGGACCGCTTTTTCTACTTACACGAAGCATTTGTAAGGAGGCCGAGACAGAATTGGCCACATCTATTTCGCGAGCGACTCCGTAATACACTTCACGAAATATCCATTTGTCGTGGCTGGAAACGTGCACCGTCCTACGGCTTCCTTTCTCCCCGTGCCGCTCGCGCGGTATTACTTTTATTCGGACGTTATTGATAAACGATAAAATCTAGTCGGAAGTGCCCCGCCCATAAATTCCGCGGTACTTCCGTCCGACGAGCCGTTCGACAAACCACTCGCGACGAATAAATCACTCCCTAACCACCCCCCCCCCTCCCCACCACCCCTCCCCACCCCACGTGAAAGCATTTTCCGGCTAACCATAATCCTCGGTATCCTCGAATTAAGGAGGCCCCGCGTGTCCCGCTGCTGGTTTCGATCGAATTATTAGGTGATTTATGATTCGCTTTAAGAAGCTGCAATATCATCCCGCGGCTAAGATTGCGCCCGAGTCAAGTTTTATACGCGATGCAACGGCGAACGACTATCGTTGAATTATTACCAGACCGCGGAAGTTTACGCGGTTGCGTGTTTTTTTATTTTTGTGAGGGGTTCGCGAAGAAGGGTGGGTCCTGAGAAACTTCTTTCGTTATTAGAGAGTTTCAGAGACGTATTTTTTTTTCAATTTAGTATTTTGCATTAGGCGTAAATAATATATATTTATACACGAGTGTACAGCTGGAAAAAAATATTACTTGATTCTAACCGTGCCTTGTTTATATGTATTAGGTTTCATATTATTTGTAAATATTAATTCATAAAATATTACGGGATGTCGTAATATTACTGACATATAATATTAATATCTCGCGCATTAATCTAGTCTCGCAACTTATCCAACGTACGTAACTGTGCCGAATTACACCGTGAAAATATTCGTTCAAAAATTACGATTCGACTACAACGATTCATACTTTCCCATAAATAACATGCCTCCTTAGTCCCTCGTTCGCAAGGAATATCCGTGTACATTTTACAAAGCAATTCCATTGAAAAAGCCACGGGAAAGCACAGGATGAAGAAAAAGAAAAAATTGTAAAAGTTTCGTACACGTTAGAAGCATGGAACGGAGAACGTTTCCACTGACTGCGCCCTCGTTCTCCGTGGGGCACACACACTCCGATAACGGGGACTCGCGTTTTCCGGTACAGAATGGTAAGATTCTGAATTACTTATGGCGTCCTACATCCTCAACCCCGTAACGCGTACGTAGTTGTATTTCGAATGGAAATATAACTACACGTGTGCTCGGAATGTCGTTCGTTTTTCTCGTCTTCATCTTCCTCTTTCCCGCCCCCCCCCCCTGTCCTCCCTCCCCCCTCTCTCTTCCGTTTCCTCAGGCCAATTTTTTTCTTCTTCTTCGCGAATGCTTCCCTTTCATCTTCGACCAGCTCTCCACCTCAAACTCCCTCGAATGCAAATCGTATTTTGTCGTAAAACGTGTCGCTTCCCCGCCGCGGAAGTCGGCACGGCGAAGCGGATGTAGATATCACGGCGACGAATCGAAAGAGAGAGAGAGAGAGAGTGAGAGGGGGGGGAGGAGAGAGTACACCCCTACTACGCTCGCAAAAACACTCCGAAGGAAATGCTCGGGGGTGAGAGTTACCTTCGCGAAGAAATAAGAGAGATTCCATCGCGTAGTTTGGTAGCGTACAGGCTGTCAAGATTCATAAGCCATATCGCGCGACGGAGTAAGGCGTTCGGAGCATAATAATAGTTGCGTATATTATTTAACATGGAGCTTCGGCGAGACTTTCGCCAACGAGGTATTCCCAAGCGTGATTTCTTTCTCTGGTCCGACACGAACAAGAATTAACGGTACACGAAGTACTAGGGAATCAAAGAATTCGAAGCTTTTGTCGAAAATACTAGGAAACATTGGTTTATTATTTTAGGCTCAATTTCGTGACACTAGTAACGTTACAAAAACTAGTTCGGGGATAAAGAAATAATTATGGTCAGATTTAGAAGCTTTGTATCTATATTTATTTTCGTGTGTACACAAAACTTGGGAAAATATTTCTCAGTAGCGTAATCAATTGGAATTGTTGTTGGTGTTCTTCAAGTATACGAAGAATCAATTGAAAGAACAAATGTATGACGTTAATTATAGAACCGAGGTAAAGTTATCACTTCATGATAATTCTTTAATTGGAATAATAAATTTTGGTTCGATTGATTCTTTGTTTGCGCTTGAAAAATACTTAATAATTCCAATTGACTGCGCCGAGTTAAAATGTTTTCCGAGGTCAGAATAGAGATGAAAGGGAATTTGAAATTTCCGGCGACACTTTCATCCCAGCGCCGTTCGAAATGATTAACCAGTTAACTAGTTTTGATATATCAAACTGCGCACTGTGTAATGAAGTACACGCGTGAATTTAATATTTTTTAGTTATTAACTTTATTAAAACCCTCTGAAAGCACACGTTTACAATTAATCGAGCAGACAGTTTGTATTTTGTATAATAATAACACGAATGCGAGTAATGAAGTTTGGTCCTCTTAATCGCTCTAGAGAATTATATAATCGATTGACTTTTGAAACTCCAAACTTCGTTAAAAAAATCGAACACACTTTTCAAAGAGGTCGCGACAGCTAACTGGTTAAACGCTAAACTCGGGGCCCCACGAATAACAAAAATCCCTAGTCGAGAACCGAGACCACGTTAAACTGAAAGCGTGTGATTAGACCAGTGGTTACCAGCCTTTTCCAATCTACGCCCCCTTTAGATTTTCAAAATACTCACGCCCCCATAAATTAAAGAAAAATTGACGATCTGTTTCCGTTTTTCCCCCGTACACGTGAAATAAAAATAATTTAACAGACGCAAATTTTATTCCGCGATGGCTGCTCGTGCCTCCCCGACAACGTGTTCACGACCCCCAGATTGGGAAACACTGGATTAGAGTATGTCGCAAATCCAAAATCAGGTGTATGCGTAACGCGTACACGCATAGCCGGGTATGATCGGTGATACGAACTGTATCAGAGACGCGCAATCCAGACGCGTGTCAGCGGCGTTAATAATCATGGGGGGTTCCAAGTCGCGCGCGCATTGCTTTACATGCAAATCAGACAATTGCGGCCGATACGTACTACCGCCGCGTGTCGAGAATGGGGTTAGACTTGGCCGCTATGGCCATCGGTAGTTTAATTAGATTACGCCGCCATGCCTCATCGTGCTTCGCGCTTATCCCTATCCCCCCTCACCCAAAACTCCCCGCTCCCCCGCCCCCCCCCCCCCTCCCCCCTCGACGCGACGTCCAGCATCGCCGTCGGACAAACGTGGAATGACGCGTTACAGCGACAGGATTGATGGTCGGATAGACGGACGTATAGGCCGACAGTTGGAACGAATAGGCCGTCGAGAAAGAGAGAGAGAGTGAGAGAGATAGAGAGAGAGAGAAGGGAGAGGAAAAAAAAAGAACTACGCTCGACTCGAGCACGAAACGTAGTGAATTTTGATGTCAAGTATCCCGCGCGCGTATTCCAATTGTGCGCGTGGCACTTTGATGTATCGCTCCCCGGTTCGGCGAACGCGCAGGTGCGTCGACGCCGACGTTAACGTAAAAATTTCGGCGTGTAATTGGAAACGCGTAAAAGAGCACGTCCGTCGGGAGAAATGGGAATAAATTGCGCCACGTTTAAGTTTGGCGTTTGCGAATCGCTCCTTCTCGCTGATACGTTCCTGCGTGCACGCGTGTGTGTTTTTTTTGTCTTATTTGTCTCGCCCGCGCGGTTGAGCGACGAAATTAAATGAAGTTCGTGATTAGAGGTCTGAGATCGTCTGACGGGAATTTTTATGCCAGTCCCGGGGTCTTCTCGGCCGGTTAAAGTAAATTAAGTTTCTATATTTAGCCGGAGGAATGGTGACGGATAACTGAAGATGCGCGTAGTGCAACTAATAGGAAAGGCAAAAATAGAGTCCCGCTAACCGCAATGGTTGGGGACGGCTGAGCGTAAATATTTCGGTTTTGATATTATGACTAATAATCGCGGATGGAAGATTCGTTGAGTAAGATTCATCGAATGTAGAACATTCGTAAGATTCTCATTGCCGAGAGTGGATACCTTCCTACGCGTCGCGTATCTCATTTACGTTAATAACATATATATTTTTTAAATCATTTGGAACCTGGAAACTTTCGACAATTCGTAATAATACAAAATTTCTCCACCCGTTCTATGGAAACGATTGACAGGAAACAGATTATCTCCCGCGCTAGGCATCTCGAAATTGCAAAAAACCCACCGCCAATTTACGAATTTGTTTCACGCGAGACGAGCGGATTCGAAATAAATCGTTAGGAGCGATAAACCGGGGAATATCGTAAACCCGCGAGGGGACGTAACGAAGGGTTAAATATGCCTGCAAATCTGTTACATCCACTCGCGCCGTTATCAACCGTTCACGTCGCACGGCCGTCAGATCAGAATTGGAAGAATCGTCGATCATGATTCTCTCCCCCGTTGTCAGGTTAGACAGGTAAACGAATGTACGCGAGCACCTATACGCTCTCCCCGGGCGAAGATCGGATAGGTAGACGGGCAAGATAGGCAGATACGTAGATGAGCCGATAAGTAAGGGACAAAGAGACGGTGAAAGAGAGAGTGAAGGAGGGAGAGAGGGGTGTGCTCGAGGGTATTCAGGGGTGAAGCCTCGACTCGATGCACCCGCTCCGTCCCACCGATGATTGGACACATTCCATTCGTCCCGTCGTCGCCGTCAAGCACGGCGGCCGTCATTGTTTCGCGACAAATTAGTTTGTCAAAACCAGCGAGTGGAAGAGAGAGAGAGAGGGAGGAGCGAGAGAACGCTCGAGTCATTTCGACTTGGAAACTCGGCTAGGCTGAAATTGAGGGAGCAAGATGGATCGAGAGTAGTAGAAACGCCAACAGTGCCAGGCTGGGTTATTTCAGGACACGATTGGTCTCTTTTTTTTTCGATACCGAAGGTTCAACGAACTGCGCGAAAAGCTGCGCAACGTTGCCTCCGTTATTCGAGCGAATGAATTTGATTCGCGATAGTAATTGCATCTCGTGTCTCGGGTATTGCGCTCTGTGCTAGGATCGAGCGTGTAGTTTGGGAAACATAAAACTGTGGTATTTTTTTGGGGGGGCGGTGGGGTGGGGAACACCGTGGTAGGTGGAAGATTCGACGCATGGCGTCGGGGTAGGTGCGATCGCGTCCAAGTTTAATCGTCATTGGAGGGAATCGTAACCGAGAGCGTGTCAAGCCGCGTTTTGATGAAATTTTACTTATGATTCTATGCGATACAAAGTTTAATTAATGCTTAGAAATTACGAAGAAAGGAATTCTATAAAAATGTTATAAATAATCACATGTGAACTTTACCTCTGTGTTTTAATTCGCATAACGTGTAACTTTTGTGTTTATCATTCTACCTATATCAAATAGGTACACGATAGATTCCGAAGGTATAAGTAAAAATACTATCATTTTGTGAAAAATGACAGAAACGTGCTTTCTCATTACCGGAAACGTCACAGTTATTCGAAACTAAACACCGAAAAAGTTCTCACGCCCGAGGGGAGTCTCGTCTTCCCTCGACAACCTTCTTTTCCGGAAGAAGGTACAATTTAGGGCCACCCTGTACTTTCTAAATTACGATGCGTCGCCCGTGACGTATAACAACACTGACATCGCCCGCCGATGGTCGAAGAGCAATATCACGTAAAGAGGAACGAAAGTAGAAAGGTAGAAACGATAACAGGGCGCGGGTCGAATCGAAGAAACTGAAAGAGGGACGAGATTGTTGGGGAGCGTCAAAGGACTTTGAAATTTTATTTCCACTCGAGATAACGCCCTCGTCGCACGGTATTTGCGTGGCGGCATAGAGCCAACCAGAGTGCCGTAATTACCTACAATCAGTCACAGGATTACGTGGACTCTGCAGTCCTACCTATTCCACTTCTTTTTTCTACGTCTATTCGGCGCGCACACTCGTTTTACCTTACGCGCGTACACGTGTACGCGTCTCGCGCCGGGTTTGCGCGAACTCTGTATTTGTTTCGTTCTTTTTTGTTTCCTTTTTTTTTCTGCACGATGACTCGCGTCTCGGTGAGTGGGAATAGGTGCGCGAAATCCCTCGTCGTCCCTCAGTAGCGTGCGCACGAATGAAAAGGTACAGCTGAAATTTTTTCTAATCTTGACCGCACCCGCCGGAGATTTATTTTTGGAGCAAATGGCGAGAAATAAGATTAGACCGAATGGGGTTGAATTCTTTCGTGCCACGGCAAATAGGGGTTGGAAAAGAGTGTACAATTTATCGTTCTTAATTGGGAGCAACGTACGGTTCAAATTGTTCCACGTCGAGCTGGCGCGTGCATAGCAAAATGCTTTTTGATTTCGTGCTTTAGTTGGAAACTTGTGAATCCGTAACGGGACGGCGAATTTGAAAGTTGTAGCGATATTAATATACTAGGCCCGAGACAAGACTTTGTCTCTTGATTGATACACGACTGCTAATAATAGCGGTAAATGTATTATTGGCCGAACTAAAAATAAGTAACGTTCTCAAGTAGTTTCATTTCGTTACGAAAAGATCGATCGTGATTACAGAGATTGAATATATCAGTTATCACTATCGATTATTCGTAATTTTTAAGGTTCATGAAACCAACCGAATCGTTAAAAAAAAAACAGAAAATTGATTATTGGCTTACTGGAAAATAAATACCATTTTCAGGTACACTGTTTTATTCCTCACCATAATTAGATCGATTGTGTTGGCAGAGATTTAATAATCGGCAATTCCACTATCGATTATTGAAAATTTCCCAGGTTCAGAAAACTGATCGAGTCGTTAAAAAAAAAAAACAGAAAATTGATTATTACCTAACTTCAAAGCAAATGCCGTTTTCGAAGCACAGTTTTATTTATCGATCCAGGAAAGATTGATTGTGTTTACTGAGATTTAATATTTAGCGATTCCTCTATCGATTATCGGAAATTTTTCTAAGGTTCACTAAAACCGACCGGGTCACTATAAAGAAATAAAAAATTTCTTATTAGCAGAATACAAAATAAACACCATTTCCGAACACATAATTGTATCCCTCACTACATAAAGATGAACTTACTTTTACAGAGATATAATATTTCACTGTTGATTGTGATCGTAAGTGGAATCGTCGAATATTAAATCTCTGCAAATACGATCGATCTCTCTATGATGAGGAATAAAACTCTACATATACCTCAAAATGGTGCTTATTTTGCACTCAGCCAATAATTAATTGTGTATTTTGTTTTTATTTAATATTCCACGATTCCGCTGTCGATTTTCGGAAATTTTCAAAGTTCGGGGAACCTTGACTCTGCCGCTCAAAATCTCGATTGCCTTTTCGGTCGATCACCACTTCCACCCTCAGTTTAGGAAGTATGTCAGAGATACAAGGTGGGGTGGGCACGGGGGTGATGAACGAGCAACGCGAACGAACCACCCTGCTCGTAGGATACGAATCGCTATGGGGGTATGTATGCAGTTATGCAGACTCCACCGATGCGTCACTCTGCAGTATTATACGACGTGCATTGGGCTAGGGTATTCCCTCGAGGCCCTTCGCGAAGGGATCCGGTAGAATATATTTTCGATGTCACGTGGGACGACATCTCATACGCACAGATACTCGCGGCGTCTTTTTTTTTCTTTCTTTTTCTCTCTTCGTTTGGAAAATCGACGCGCGATCAGACGCGAAGAAAGTTTTGCGAGTAACGCGCATGATTCGAGAAACTGCGTAAAGTAATATGGGACTGTTCTCACTTGGCAATTTTGAAGTAGTTTTTTTTATTTATTTGGCGAAATTTGGATATGTTTAGGACGTGGGTAATTGGTAAAGTGTTTAAAAAGAAAATTGATATTACATATTGCAAAGTCGTTCGTGAATTTGTATTACTCTTAATAACATTGACAATATATTTTTGCCGCGTAAATAAACGGCTTGCAAGAAGAAGATTGTTTCTTAATACGTTTAAGTTAGAATTTTTAAACATGTCTTCGTTAATCTAGGGAACGTTGGCCAGGAATGTGTACTAACTATTTTGCAAAATTCAAATGAAGAGTTTAACGCAAGACCGAGTAATTAGAACGTAAAAGCCACTTCGACGAGTATGAGCAAAATGTCATAATTAAATAAAGCGAAGGGGATCGAACGAACAAGCGTAATCGGCGAAAATTCATACTTATTATAGAACGATCAATGATATCCATGCGACGCGAATATCAGCCTCGTCGAATATCGAAGTAGGATTCGATTAATTAGGAATATCAATCTAAATTAATCTGATCAATCGTAATTCCAGTTCTCGGTAATACGACGTCGCGCTCCTCGACCGATACGTTGTTAGAAGCTTAATTAATGAGAGAACATTGCGGAGAAGTGCAATCATTGATTATTGTCATCGACATCGGGGAATCGAACATCCCGCTTATGAGTCGTCAGTATTTAATCCTAATTCCGCCATAGTTCCGAGGAACGGATTTTAATGGCTGGAAACATCGGTCTATCAAATATTCACTTGATTCGTATTACCGCTTTGCGAGCCCGCCAGATAATAACGCTATTTTCATGATAGATTACTTCCCAAAGCTCATTATTTCCGTTTCGTGCTGACGGATCAATTGGAATGTCACCGACAGATTCATCAATTTCACTACAGCCGCGCTATGTGAAATACGGTCGTTCGTTGGTGCCTCGATTTGTTTATTGATTTCCACCGAGGGATAAAATTTTCATTTCGAAACGATGGATCGATCGCGACGTTACTCCGGGTCGCTTCGGCCTGTGTAATAAAGTTCGTTGTGACTTTTATTTTAGTTAACCCCGGATTTCTATTGATTTCGATCAGTTTATAGAAATTTTATTTGTATCGTCTCGTTATTAATACAAGAAATTGTGTCTATCGAAACCTACTACTGGCTCATTTACTTTACCGTATTAAATCTCACGTTTAAATAAAATAATATAATAGTCGAGAGTAGTGGCAAGTCTTATCTGTGCTTAAAACAAAGTTGATATTAACCTGGTCGACGCATGAATGTCCTATACTACTGTGCCAGAATTAGTAGAGAAAGTATCATTATTATATAAATAGATCAAGAAAATAATAAAATGAATTCTTCGTTTATAAACGTATAAAAAACTCTTCGGAACAATAGTACATTTATCCTAACCGGATCATGTAACGATAGAAAAATAATATTTGCAAATGTTTGAAAAATTCTTCTCAAGATTATTTTCGTCCCAACCAGTTTTACATACATTACAAACAACACACATATCTATCTGTTCTCATTTAATCGCACCACCCTGCATATTAAACATCTTCAAAATACTCACGTCGAGATAAATCTCCGTTTGAACACCATAATTATTTCCCCTGTAAGAATCTATATTTACACGAAGTCCTCGGTCCAACTACCAGAAATCCCACGAGACATCGAAACGTTTTACATCGAATCAAATCAGCATTCAATTTAATTACCGGATCGTCGTCGTAGCCAATCGATGCCTTGAAACGGAGAACCGTGAAGAAAATGTGAACGACGATGGTCGATATTCCTGCGAATCGCGCAATGTAAGACCATCGAGCAATCTGATACTCGTTAAAGTCACGATATTCCGTTGGTCTGACCGCAGACGTCTTATCTACCCTTCGCCAGTGGCGTGCAATATTCTTCAACGCTGTAGTTTGCACACAATGCGTTATCGTCGCAAATACAGGCGTTTGGCGGTGCCTCGAGCGCGTCCACAGTTTTGCGGGGTATGTTTGGGAAAATCGGTTCTATCGATCAGTCCGTTGTAATTAAGGGGGAGGTTAACGAACCGCCGTATTTCGATGGTATAATAATCGAGCAATGCAGCGCGAAGGGAGGGTAGCAACGGGTTGGAGAGAGATAATCTTGCGTGCTGATGGGTTGGGGTCACGTGGAAGGGATGCTCGGAGTTACAAAGATTGATTGCGAGTGATTAAAACGCGTTGTTTGCATAACTTTTTATTGATTATTGTTTCCTGAAATTCATATAACGCTCGGCACGACACGACGAACATCGCGGTATTCGTGATGCGATACATTGATCTTCTTTCTGTCGTTTCTAGTTAAACGTAACTGAACGAACGTTTGAGTAATTAATTAACCGAGCGGTTAAGCTGTTGTTTATTATTGTCTCGATTCTCGTTTTACAACATTACGGTGTAAAATAATAGGGAAGAGTGCGTTTGACATGACAAAAGCTGCAGCGTTTGTTATTCGAGACAAGAGCGACAATTAAAATATCATTTTGACGCTCGTAGTTCAAAATAACTAAACCAGTAAACAAGTAATTAATTAATCAATTATCCGAAGGAAACTGTCTTTTCTTACCATCTTACAAAATTCAGGTATGAAACAACGGATAAACTTCAGTGTTTGTAATATGGAATGAGAGCTTGTTTGACTCCTAATTGAGAGTAACCGAACGAACAATGAAGTACTTCATTAACCACGTAATTAAACCAAACCGTCTTTAATTATCGTAGTAGCGTTCAGACGCGGACTACAATATTTCGAATTGCTCTTCGTTAAGTGCACCGATACAACTTTTCTTTTAACGAGCGTTGATTTTCTGCCGCTCCATTTGCTTTCCTTTCAACTCGACGTGCGGTGAAATTGTGCGTTTGCGTGTAAGCGCGCGCAGTTACAAAAGGTTCTAACGAGGTGTCGAATTTTGATGCAGCGACAATTGAACGTCGTAATTGTGGCGCATACGGTTAGAATGGTACGTCGGAAGGACGGGATTCTAACTAGCGCTAGACAAGACCCGGAATGTCGTCATAGTTATAATAACTACGTTGCCAGGCGTTGCGCTCGTGCCATGGTACAACGGCTTTCACGAATGCAAATACCAATCAATTAAGAAAACGTTACTACGTTAACAGTTGCTAAGAGCTGCATTAATTTTGCGAAATAGCCATGAATGGCATTTGAATACAGCGATCGTACTTTCATACGGAAATATTCCAGTACCATTCACGATCCTCGAAATGCTCTAACTTTGTTGTAAGACGCAATGACCTTTTTTACTGCGCGATCAAACGGAGATTCGTTAGGCGGATAAAGTAGGAAATAAAATATATTTTGTTATCAATAAATCTCGAGTCGCGGGCAAAGCTAAGTTCGTCTAGGAATTTCTACTACGGATTAAGCAATTTACATAAAATCGAAAATCCTTTTAAACCGCGATATATGCCTGACACGCAACCAGTCAATTTGCAGAGTGCAAATCCGTATAATCTGGAGGTACGGGCGACAACCAGAATGTAAATTTCTTTTATTTATTCCCCGCAAACTTAATAACGCAGACCATTCTTTCGTGTATAAGTATTTCAAAAAAAAGAAACCCTAAGCCAGTGTGACCAATACCGCGCGAAACATGAAAATTCCGTATAATCTTTTCCCCCTGTGCATACAAAATTTCTGATTTGCATCTCCCATAAATTTGTGCGACCGTTGCGTAAATATTGCGTAATAATTCTCTAGACGATGCTGCATCCTCGCACACTTACTCTCGGAAGAAAATGCATCGCGAACTACCCTGACGTTTGATTACACTGACCCAGACAATATTAGATTTCTAGTTTTCTCCGCTTGTCGCCTCGCAATCAGAAGACGCAACTTTCGGAGAGGCACGGCGACTCGATCGTCCAGCACTGCCGATGGATCGATATTTCCAACCAAACCCGGATTCGAAAAATTATCTTTAAAAATACCGATGCGCGTCTCCCTAATAAATTCAATTTACAAAGGTACACCTCACGTTCGACGGCACCGGAGTAACCCATTCAATTTCATTCCGAAAATCTCCCCCTCACCCAGAGAACACTAAATTCAGCATAATCGGGACCTAATCCAGATCCGATAAATTCCAGCATCAATTTTACTACGGGAACGCATGGCATGCCCCACGTCGCGTCGCGAGCAACAGCCCCCGCGACGCGCCGAGTTTCGCGGGGTACATTTGGCCAGATCAATTCAATCGATCGGCCCCTTGTAATTAAGGGGTCGCCTAACTAGACGTCGCATTTTGATGGTATAATAATCGAGACTGCCGGTGCCGTGGTGCACGGGGACCCGAACAGTCGGTCTGAGAGATAATCCTACGGATCAGAGGAGCCGAGGAGCAACAACGGCGGTGCCTCGTAAATTCCACGGTGCCGCGTGACTCACGACGGGGGTTGGATTAACCACCCTCGCTCTATACACCCCCACCCCACCCCCTCCCTCCCCCCAACTGCCGACTCTCTTCCCAGCCGTGGCGCGGAAAGGAGGACCGTCACGATTCGCGCAAAAACTCATTTGGACGCGACGAAATGAGACGGCCGACTCGCACGGAGAACCCGTTGAAGCGAAAAACTTGGAATCGGCCGCCGCCGTTGGGACGCTGAGAGAGAGAGAGAGAGAGAGAGAGAGAGAGAGAGGGGGGGGATATGCGATTTGCAGATGGACGACGTGGACGCGAAATCGGCGTTTAACGTCGTGGTAAATGGAATTCGGAAGGGTTATATTTCTCTCGCGTTTGGAGTTTGAAAAAAAAGATCGGGGGTATGCCATTGCGCTGGTAGTAGTTTATTTTGATCGATCGACGTCAGTTTTGGTTGGACCTTGGTCGATGACGTTTGGATAAGTTTGCGATGAATCGAGAATCGGATTTGTAAATCTTTCAGGAATTTAAATTGAAGTAATGAATATTGTGCAAATTATAATAATGTAATGTATATAACATTGTTACAAAGTTATTTAAAATATTCGAAAATTTGAATCTGTGATTATGTTAATGAACGTGTTTGGTCGCTGTGGATGGAAATAGATTTAGGACGTGTAGTCGGAAGTTGGAATTCTTACATTTCAATTTTTAGTTCATTTCATTTAATACCGTGATTTTTGAGATACGGTACTAAGATCTCTGAATTATTTGTCATTCACTGAGGCATTTGATGGCAATGACACGCATTTCAGGTATTCGTACAATCTTGAATTTATGACCCTTTCAAAATAATCTCCTCAATTACCCGATACTAAAATACCAAGTACAATTGTTCTCGTTTTCATGAAATTCAAAGTAACTGCGACGAGTCCCGTTCATAACGCAAAGCTCATCCCCATTTACTTTGCATTACGCGCAATCCAGCCCCGCGAAATTAACTGTAACTCCTCATTATCGCGAACTTTCCCAAGTTTCCCTTACGCGCGACAAAGTTATCATCGACTGCACTATACTTTGGCTGTAAAATGAAATTTGAAAGCGCATCTCCCGTGCAAACATTTAAATCCTCCCAGACAGTGTCGTAAGTGGGTACACTCTAAATCCTCCGAAAAGAAGATGTACAAGTATGCTTTCGACAAAACCGTTCTCCCTCGCATCCCCGTCGTACCCTTCTCTCCCTTTCTCTCCCTTCCCTTACCTATGCCCGCGGGTGCGAGAGGCGGTACACTGTAGGCCGGGGGAGGGGGGAGGGAGACTGGCGCAACTAAGGGAAATAACGCGGCACAATAGCCGACGAGAGTGGCTTCTTAGCATTCGCGATTGCATTAGTCAAATTCTTCTTCGGTCTCTACGTTCTACCCAAGGAAACCCCGACGGATTAACGGAGGAGACGACAAGCGTAAAAGCGAGGGAACGCACGAAAAGAACAACGAACGAAGTTAAAGAGAGAAAGGAATTTTCCCCTCCTCCCCGCCCCCTGGCCGATACGAGGGGCGGAAGAAAGTGAAAAACGGGGGGTGGGGGTTGCGTTGCGGGCGGAGGGAGGGAGGGAACGTTCGAACGAGGGGTGAGAGTCACCCCGGCGAGACGGGGGACGACACCGCCTCGCTACTGTACGTCGTATTGTAATGCGAAACTAAAACAGAATTATCTGGTACCTCCCCGCGTACCCTGGTATGCATCATAGGGGTTGAAGTCTCCGGCGAGGTGAGGGTGGCCGGCGACGCTCGCCGTCGGGGCGCCACACTTCCAGGACAGAGGGTGCATTTTAACGCGAGTGAAAAAAAAGAAAGAAACGCCCGCTTAAGGCCGCGTTCCGTTTCGAGCATGTTTTCGGGGAGGGGGTTGGGCGGGAAGATACGCGCACCGGTAATGCACTGTTTTATTTGCTAATGTTATGGGGGAACGATGGGTGGATTGATTTATATTCGGTAAAATGATGTGTGGAGTGATAAGATAAGCATAACGGGGACTAAAGCGCGCGGAAGTTTGTTTAGGGCACAGGGTACGAGTGCTTCCGTACGATTAATTTATGGATGTATTTTGCGTTGTGTATCCGGCGAAACTCATTTGGAGATGGTTAGGAGTGTGCTTTAGAAATAATTATACTAAGCTGGGACGCGACGAGTGTTGCGAAGGTACTAGTTGCGAAAGTCAACTTTTTTATCGATTACGTATGATATAGTATATTATTATAATATACATATTATACATATTCAGGAGAAATTAGTTAAAAAAGAAAAAAAACAGGGCGACGGTAAATTGCCGGAAAGGAGCGTGCTCGGATGATGATTAAATAAATTTTAATATGCAATAAATATTTACAGGTTATTTCGCGCTACTGTTTTTCCGATTACTTTTCCCGTGCATTGCGCAGGTCGCGTTAATTTTTATAAAACTGTCAGTAACTTCCGAATCGCAATTAATTTCTGTCCATGTGTTTTAATTGCAGTTGAAGCATCCAAACGAAATTAATTATTCCCCGAAAACCTCCTATTTCGACGATGTCCTCGTTTCTTCTCCATCTCAAATATTCGAAAAACAACTCGTCGCTATTTTAACGTACGATAAATATGTATGCGACACTTTCTGCTACTGGGAATACGATTACTTGCCTCCCACGTTGCATAGAGTGACGCGCGTGCATCGCGCTTACGTGACGTCTCGAATGCAAGTTCACGAACGACTAGTTTGTCAAACTGGTAAGGTGCCCGGAAGTGGATTGCTCTCGCAATCTACCGATACAAGATACGGCGGTCTGGAGAGCAAAGAAATCCAGGCGGGAAAGAGGAAGCCGAACGATCTTATTGCCTACCCGCGCGTCTCTCTTGGCCAACTGTGTCACGGGATAAGCTTCGAGGTTATATTTCAGGATTTTATGTGTACGTGGTTACTGCCAAATTCGGTTGCAAATCCGCGCGACCGGGGGCCAACGGCGAATGCGACGGACAGAGACTGAATTTTGGCAGATTGCGCGACGTAACGGAGTAGCGCAACATGGCGCATACGAGGACGAAGAATACTCCGAATATCGGCCAATTTCTTTTGTCGGGTTTTCTGGGTCTTCCAACGAATTGCTCGTGATTAATACGGACACCCGATGGAAAAGTGATTTTCGTATCCGTTACGATTAAAACGATTCTGTTCCTCGACCTCGAGGATTTATTTCTATTTAACGGTATTCCCTCCGAACGACTGTCGCTGACCGACTCACCTGTTCAAAGTTTCTTCTCGTTTCATCGCAGTTGGAAACGAGAAACTAATGGAGCATCGCGTGCCAGGAAATTCACTGCGAGTCAATTGAATTTAAAACGTAACGTTTCCACGCTTCGCGTGCTTTATTAGTTTAGCAAATCTTTCGAGGTTTATGTAGACGTCGGGATACGCGTATCTCAATAATACAATGTTTACCTCTAGACAGTATTAGTAACTAATTCTAATGAAAATCTAAAAATAGCTTCATCCTTTCGTTGAGGTTTGTACAGGTTGTGGTATCCTGATCGAGAACGTCAACCATGTCACGTTCAATGATACATTAATCAAATTAATTGCAAAAGTGTTTGTTTACCAGTTACTCGAGTCCCACTTTGCATAGAATTAACTCGATTCCCCGTGCATATCGCCGTGTCATCCTCGTTTGAGTGACACGCGTGATGGATTAATAACCCAAATATCAATGTTCATAAAATTCATATCCTCCTGACTGCAGCACCGAATCCCGCGGGTCGGTCGAATATGAGTGACGTGACGATCGAAGCTTTAAAAATACATACGCAAAGTAAAGTAATTTATCGCGTCTCACGGGGGCCACGTTAGCTCCAAAACATCGCTCCCTCTCGATTCATCTTTCCTTTTTTTTCGCACAAAAATTGCGAAATCTCCGCTTCGGAATTAGGATCAAGTTGCGAGCACGATCCACCTGACACCACCTGTACATAGATTCTCACTTTTTCCGCCGCCCGTCGGATGCCGTTAGAGCAAACGTGTCCCTGGTGCAAGGATATCACTGGTCGGCTTCCTAGAGATCGTCCCTCTCGTCCGAAAGGCAGAGGAACAAGAGTATTCGGTTTCAATGGTATCGATGCCCTCCACACCGATACCTCGGTAACCCCCGTAACGAATATACGGTAAATACCACGAAATCCTGTGAGCGCTAAGCCGTTCATACTCACGTAAACTCGTAGATTCTGGCTTTTTTAATGCAAATTTCGAGCCGTAGTTTCTAGCCAGCCTTCCGCGACGGAGTGCGCGCACGATGCCGTTAAAACAAAATTTATGATTCCACGGCCCCTGTGAATTATTCGGTCGATAAGCTGCGAAGAAATATTCCGCACTTCCGATAGTCGAAGATCAATGAAAATCGATTCGTTAGGATGTAACGAATTTACACCTGCAATGGGAACTATTGTTCTCACGTAAATTAAGTGATTTCCATTACGCTGATATACGATAATTCGCTTTAACGTTTCTCGTGACATTCTTCTATTTTTACGGTACTTTCTTGTCGTCTGTTACTCTCGAGCGCGCACAGATCAGTTAATGAGGATAATTTTGGCAGATTAAATAATACCTGGGTTATTGAAATTTAGAAACTTCGGATGATTAAATAAGTTTAAGATTATATTGTTTTACATCGCTATGCGAATTATAATTATCTTTATTCTATCAATTCTAATATTATTCTTCGTATAATTATTATCACGATTTATGCGTACCATAATTCTCATTTTCACGACATTACAAAAATATAGTTAAGAAAAGGTATCTTACGAGACGTATCGAACAGAACTGTCGTACCTCAGTGTACCACAAATTTGTTACAATAAAAAACCCGATTTCCTCGCGATGCGCCACGTTACGTTTCCAGCTAACGAAATTATTCCGATTAGCCTCGATAAGTCTCAATCCCGATTCGCGATATCCTCGCGAAACTCAATTTCGTCGAAACAAAAAAAAAGAGAGAAGGAGTAACGAACATCTCTGGTAATGTACTTTATAGTTTCCGGACGAAAGCAGCTCCACGGGACTTATTTACCGACATAATCCAATCGCGCGCGCCATTCCCGAGCTCCGACGTCTAAAAGACCGCGTTCCTCGCGGAATAACGGTAATTCGTTATTATACCGAGATTTTATTTCTCCTAATAGAATTCCTCCCCTCCCCGGCCGTTCCGGCCGTTCGCTCCCACCGTCCCGATTTTCCCGCCATTTCCAATCCCGACGGACGACGGCGACCGTGTACGCACGGCTCATTAGAGGAGATAAGGACGGGCATAGATCAGACGGTTGATTCGTACGCCGCGCCGCGTTGCGCTGTCTCGTTCGTTGCCGTGGCAAACGAACGTGCGTACAACACGTAGGTACGGCAGACACGCTCTCGACGGTTTCGATAATGCACTTATCCTCCTCGTGGCTCTTCTCCCCGGATGGGGAACGACGAGCCTCGTAACAAACGCATTCAATGCCACCTTGATTGGACCCTCGAAATACGCGACGATACGTCGAAACGCGCGCGCTGCCTGACGTTTCCAGAGCGGCGCGATTCGATTACGCTCGCTCGAGCCGTGCCCGTTTTGCCGAGCCGACGAATCATGGCGAATCTGTGAGAGGCCTTTTAAGCGAGCTTTTGATAAAGACGCCGCCGGTGGGTTTGGTGTCTTTGAATCGTCGAAGCCGCTCGAGTACGGTGAGCTCGGAATTATTCGCTCGCGAGTTTTCCGCTTTGTAATTCGTGCCCTCGCGATGTCGAAGGATATTTCGGTTTCGCTCGGAAGATTTGAAAGTTTTGACGAGTAAATGATAATGAACGTTGGGGGAGATCGTATTGACCCGTATCACTGGTTGAATTGAACCGTGTTGAAGATTTAATGTCGGAAATAAATAAGACCAATTTCAACTAGTTAATTAAAATAATTGAAAGATAATAGTACATTTTGCGAAAATTCAAATCAAATTGAACTACTCGATCAATTCTCAATATTGGGTTCAGCGTGTTTTTCCCGAGCACCATCAAAAAAATTAAGTGCAATACCTACCTGCATTTTTTATATTTCGTCGCTGTCGATACTTTAATCGAAGACATTAACGCGATTGCTCAACGTTTCGCGATTAAGGGAACCTAGTTGGGCTGTGCACAGACAAGAATGCGATCCCTTAAATTATAATAATTTACATATACTGCAGCCAACATTCTGACAATGAGTATAAATTCCAGTGGCATTGTTACTTGGCTCGTGGAATGCCTTTGAAACAGAATGGAGATGTAATAGATTCATGGAAAATCAGAGATAAACGTAATTACAATAATTCTCTGCATTACGATCAAAGGAAAATTACTCTATCGTTATATCCTACAAACAGCGGAGTTATAATATCATATAATTACAACCGTCATCCCTTGTATTAAAACCTACATAATTTTTCAGGGAATTCACGTTGATTCGTATAATTTTCTACCGAATTAGATTACCGAGTCCCGTAATAGAGACACGTAAATCGATAATAGAGAAATTTCCATCAACCATAACCGATGGTTAGTTTGATTATGTTCTCCCCTTTCTCCCGTTACGCGGTTGCTATACTGATTCCATTGTTTCACTCCCACTTTTAAATATATTTCAATATATCAATGTATACATTGAATACATCGATATGTCAATATGAAATATTGAATACATCGATATGTCAATATGAACTATTTAAATATTTCATATTAAAATATATCTTTTAAAAATCAAACAACGTAATACACAATGAATGAACATAAAGATATTGCATATTATATTGCGAGGCTGAACGTGTAAACATCGAATGCTCAGTTATTCGAAGTTTAATATACACGGCATACGCCCACTTCGCATGGAACATTACCCCCATCGAATTTTAATTAATAAAACGCGCGTCGATTCGGACGAAACGTACTAACTTCCGAATGAAAATCCGTTGCCTCGCCGTATTCGCATTCTCGATCACTGACGTGCAATTCGAGTAGCGCTCTGGCAACGATCGCGCGGCATGACTCGCCGAGCTAAAGCCGTCCACGGGAGCACGATTGGTACGGGCTATAGCTAGCTGGAAGCGACGCGTGACGAGGAGGACGCAGCGTCCCGACGGCGTACAGAAGCCGATCGGCCTGTTATTACGCGATCGCGTTCGCCGTTTAAACCGCCGCCGCCGCGGGCCCACCTGAAGGCCCCGGACGGCGACCGACTTTAATTCATCCGAGCCGGGGGACGATAAGGAACGCCAAGCCGAGATTAACGAGCGCGATTTCACTGACGTTATACGCTTAACTCCATCGCGTTATAACGACCATGGAAGATCGACGAGGACCGGCGAGCGTGAGATTTGCATAATCCGCCGATTTTTGCGATATCCGCGAAAATGAAGAACGGAGAGGCGCGACCCCGGTCTCTGTGCGCCGGTTGCGTTCGATCTTGTCGATTCGTCGGATAAGATTTGCTCGTTTGCATAAGGTTATAATAAGGTTACATAAGGTTACTTTCTTTTCGATTCTGGATTTTGGGAGGGTAGTGGTGAGATTGAAAAGGGTTTGTCCGACGCGAAGAAAAACTTGATTCCTTATTAACACGTTGGCTGCCGTGTGGCCCAACGTTGTGGTTCACGTGTTTTTCAAATGTAAAGCAGTGTGTACCACCGGTGGTTCACGCGCATACTTGCTTTTATTGTTAGATATCATTTAGCCCGGTGATGAACATTTTATTGTTGTAGGGTGAAACCTAACGTGTTAAGGTAAACTTAGTCCCGCATGATATATCGGCTCGTAGCTGACCGACGGTGTTAGAATTTGTTAACACATTAATGTCCGGATATATAAGAAGTTTTCAAAGGAGAAGGTTAAATCACCTCAAATCCCTTCAAGATTGATTTGTGGTGACGATATTATTTTAGTATTGTATATACAGTGCGCGGTGATAAACAAGAAAGACAGGATTAAAATTCAGCGTCTCTGCTTGGAGTTGTCCAGTGTCTTCGGTTATCTCAAACGCTCTGTACGTTAACGACTGCTAATCTCGTAATGTTAGAACGTTTAAAAAAAATCTTACCATAAATGGGAACAGAAGCAAACGTGTATCGAGGAAAGGAAAATCTTTCTTTTCATTTTCACCTTCATAAAAGCTATCGACAAAGATTCCGGCGGCACGAATTTCACCGAAATTTTCCCCAACTTTTCCAAGTTTCCTCCGTTACTCCCATTGCTGTCGCGTGCCGCGATGAAAAAAAGAAAGAATGTTGGAAAGTGATACGGCGGGCGACACTGACCCAGTTTCAGATAAAAATGGAAAAACTCCAGTCGTTAACCCAGAAGCGCGGTTCGGTGAAAACTTGAAAAACGCCGCGACGCGTGTAACGCCGATCCGCGAGTGTTGCCAATATCGTTCGGGTTGTGTTTGCCAAAACATACTTTCGGCAGTATCATCGGCGCCATTATTGCCGCGAAACGACGCCAATAGCATTGATTTCATTTGCCCCCGTTTACACGGTATTCGAATCGGAAATGCATGTATACACGATCGCTTATTGGATTACCAGATTGATATGGGACAGGTAAGCAACGATGTATCGATTTTCCAGATAGCTGCGGAGTGACCGGCAATTAATAGTAGAACAATTGTTGGTCAACGCGCTGCTGTTTCCATTTAGTGTTCGGTTAGGGGCGATAATGGAACTGTAAATCGTTCGACGTTTGTAATTAATCAGGGCGGAGTAGTCGATTCGAGAGTACGGTGGGTGCAAACAATTTCTCTAACGTCACGGCGGAGCTTGGGTTTCTCGTTAACGAATAGAGAAAATGCTTGGCGGAGAAACGATAAAAAAAAAACGAAACAATCGTCGCACAGTAAATGATCCTTCTTTTAATTCGAATGCTTCCGCGGATACTCGTAATTATTTGTACAGAAAATACGCTCGGACGTTGAAAATGTTGCGGTTGTTCTCGCGTAAATACGATCGGTCTCTGATATTAATTGAGAAAAATGTTAATTAAGGTAAGGACTGAAAATTAATATTTATATCTTAATATCGTTTTGTACAAGAGCCTGGGGGAGAAACGTTATCTTTTATATGAAACGAATGTTCGTCAATATTTGTACTAACCCAACATCGAAGTACGAACTTTGACTGGCATCCATCATTAATTTTCAGCCGTATTTTATTTTTCTGGCCTAACGTCGGGATCGTTCATAACGAAGGTACAATATACCGCGGTCATAAATAACATTCCTATCGAGCCAGAATGGGTATTAGAAATGCTGCAACTTTTCAGACGCGTATCGTTTCATTCGGATGAAATATGAACAACTTACCTGGGAAAGCTTGTTTCGCATAATAACGTTACACGTGGCTGTAACTTTGCTCGATTTTATTTATCTCATTCGCGCAATTCGTTTTTCAGTTATGATTCATGATCCCGCACTTCGATAGGAAACTTTATAATCCGAGCGCGGAGCCCGTTAATAGTCCCGCGCGACAAACAGAAGTGAGAGATTAATCATATTATGTGACAGAACTTATTACCATACTACACGAACGCGCGGCAAAAAAGCGTAAAATGGTATTTTATGCGAACGCGATCGGGCCGGCTCGAGCATCCAGATCATGATTCGCGATTGATCGGCGCGTATAGGTGCGACGTTTTAATATAATCTATCATCATTACCCAATCTGTCGTTCCAGTTGAAATGACGTATCGCCAAATAGCGGATGCGGCGAACGCGCGTCGGTGCACGTCATGGGAAAACTCGTATGTGGAGAACGATTGTAATACGGGAAAATGAATTAATCGGGTTTCGAGAGCAGATGATTCTTTTTGTTCCGATTGGCGATTAGTCGAGCGAGCTTTGGCAGCTGCAAATACGCGTGAACATTCGCGTTCTCGTTGTTGCGGAAAACAAATATTAAGTCTGTCATTTTGGAATTTGTTAAACATTTGTTTTGTGCATTTCACGCTTGTTTGCACATTTTTTTTACCCTTAGTTAAATACGATTGAAAAACGCGTCGAAAATATTGCGTTGGTTAATAATTTGAGAATATTCCATTATTAGTAGTCGATGAAATCGACGTTGGAAACTTCAAATGCAAGTATCTGGAAAACCATCTTTTTCGAGGAAAATATAAAAATAAATACACTGGACGTATTTCCCCTCGAAACTTACGTTTTTCATATTTTTCCCGAAAATGTGTTACTTTGGAGATATTTAGAACAGAAGTTTTCAAACGGACACTGTCGAATTGTTAATCTCACGGGAAGCAAGTGGAAGAGAGACACGTATCTTAACCAATAAAAGGATTTGACAACACGATCAACCGAACGAACGTTAATACAACAGTCGCGAATCGTTAGTCAACAAAGTATCGCTTCCTAACAAACCAATCTATTCGGCCAATTTGACACGATCGGCTAACGGATTAACGTTACGAATGATCGTCGTTGCACTGTCGTGTGCCGACAACTATATCGCGCTTACGTACCTGACGTTAATCCGAAAAATGTGGAGTGTACAGGTAAATCTAAATTGTTCGTAAAAAGCTGGCACGAAATAACGTAATGTTTTCCCGACGATCCCTGTTCCGTAGACGTAGGCACGTTATCGCATTAGTATATTTTTGCATACAAATTTAAGGGGGACGATGTGATAATGTAATTTTTTATGGTCATCCGTGGCTTTTGAACATGTGTTACCGCGCGAGGTAATTTTGCATATAAATTGGCTCCCAGTCGGCGCATGCCGAGAAATGGGAAACCGGTATTCAAGGTACTCTCATAGAAACGAGAATACGGTGAATACGATTAAAGTACTGGCCAGTGAGCAAATTTCGTACTTTCGAATAAAAGCGAAGAGCGGGTTGCGCGATGCGTTACATCGTTACTTCGAGTTGAAACAATAGAACCGTCTAAGGGATTGCGATGTAAAATATAATGCCTTTGATAATGTAAATGTGGAAGTTAATATACGCGTCGAAGAGAATTTTACAATTTCTATAATTTTACGTTTCATGGGAATCTTGGTCAAACGTTTAATATGGAATTTACAAGAAGAAAGCAACGATTTTTTATCCCCTCGGACTCAGCGTTTAGTTTTAAGCGACACGGTATAGAGTTGCGTGGATTTAAACAAAAATGAATAATTTCAATATTACTGATATTATTTCTAAAAAACGGTTGTAACGTTCTTTCCCGATGAAATTTTTTACCTACGACCGCGTCTCTGGAAAGCTAAAAATTGAAATTTTTAATTGAATTAAATTAAATTATCCCATCGGTACAATCAAATCGAACTTTTTAATCTTTTAACCTTTTAAACTTTTATCTTTTCAACGTACCGAATTTTATACGTCAATCACCGCATAAACGCATCAACAAATGCTCTCCCAATCCTGAAAAAAATGAGCTTCAAGACGAAACGCGTCCCATAAAGCACGCAGCCTCCGGTTCATTGTTACAACTCCACGAAATTCCAACGTGGCGGCGGTATTTGCGTAAACTCCCCCGTTATTTATCGTCCACGGTATCACTTTGACAGGCCGGAATTAATGAAGCAAAATTTAATGCCTATCGAGTCTCGAATCAGAGTCTTCGCTTAAGTAGTCGGTGTCCGTTCGCTGGCAGACCTCGCTGTTCAATCGAGCACGAAACTATGAATGGAGCAACGATCCAGAACGCCAGCTGCTACCACCGTTTTCTGTCCTCGTCAGCCTCCCACGTAGAACCGACGAGATTTCCCTGGTGTTCTGCGCAATTACCTCAGCACCCAAGGTGCGAGGGAAACGCCTCGGGTCGGTCACGGAATCTCTCTCTCTCTCTCTCACTCCCCCCCCCCTCTTTCTCTTTCTTTTTTCTTCTTCTTGCAAGGAAGGAAAGGCTCCTCGTAAACGCGACTAACGAATAAATTTTGTAAGTGTCGCGCTCCTCCGTCTCAAACGGTATCTTTCGCGAGATAGTCGTTGTTTCGGGCGCAATTAAATTCGTCGAAGACCGTTATTCACTGTTCGCTCGGGAAGGTGTAATTGCGGTCCTCGGGTGAAAGCTAATGGCTTCTTCTTTTTTGTATGCGATAGTTAAGTAATTTATTTCGATAAGCCTCGTTTTGCGCTATTATATACGGGGTCCGCGTTATGGTTTTCTACCGGTTAAGGTAGAAAGTTGTTCGCCTACTTATGGTAGAAATTTGCAGCGTTGCTTGATATTTAGATTAATGTTTATTAGGGGAATGACAGATATTTTTGTTCGGTACGTTTGTTCGAATGGGAATGAATAGTAAAATTAATACACTTATATTGACCATTTTTAGAGCACAAAATGGACTTTATCTATATGTTTGTTGTCATTTGTTTGCTAATTTGATTAGAAACCAGTCGGAGTGTTAATTAATTCAGGACGATTCTATGGTATTAGAATCGTAGAATCTAGAAACTACTTGAATACATTTACAGGTAACCTGTTCGTTTCGAAAAGCGGCGTCACTATCTATTTTCACTCCTGTAGAAAAGTTTCACCATAAACTGATCGCAACACTAATTAAACCTTTGAAATCCATTCCAATAAATCTTGAAACGAATGAACATAAATCTTCAAAAGAGACTGTCTATATCAATGTCCTTTTCTGCACAAAAATTTTCTCATAAACAAAACTAATTAAACATGATCTTCGCATTACGGTATAAAAATGTCCGCAATCACGAGTAGACGATAGTTATAGCCTTCCATAATTAATCCAAATCGAATTCAACAAATTTCGCTGTCGCCGCATCGGTAATATCAACCGCTTCAACCCTCTCTTCGCCACTCTGCCGACGACAAGCTCCCTGGACAAAGGTTTTTGGTTAATTACCCCTGATCAATTTAAAGGTGTCCTAGATCAACTGCAGCCGCTCGTCGAGTAGCTCCACGAGTGCCGTGTGTCTGGAGGCGCGGTTCAACTTAAACCCGAGAGAGACCTCGTTGAAGGAGACCAACATAAGTCGCGAGATAAAATCAGAGAGCACTTCCTAAAGCCATTGCGCTTATAAAGACTCGGACGAAACCACCGGCTACGGAAGTCCGACGAAGAGGGATGCTCGAATTAACGATGACGGGGAAACGAGATGAAGTAGATGAGAGAGCGGATAAAAAGGGGCAACAGTCGCGCGCGAGAGAGAGAGAGAGAAGGACAGAGTGTGACGAAGAGAAAGATGGAAATTACACAAAAAAAAAAAGACGAAACGGAGGAAGATAGAACGACTCGTCCGCGGAAGCTGGCACATACGAGTACACCGAGAGCGGAATTGGGTACGCGAGAGGTCCCATACGCGCGCCTATCTCTGTGTACGTGTGCCTCCAGCACTGCCATGTATATGCATAAAAGATGCTAATCTCAAACGGTAGCTCGCATTGCCGGGAGTGGAGCAGCCTCTCCGACGTTCGCCAACTGTTCGCTTGGCTGCCAGGGCCCGACGGAGGAGGAGATCCTGGAGTGAGATTGCGACCCATTCATGGAATAACGCGTACGTGTGCGCAGCGTCCGGACGCCGGTACTGCACTCGTTAGCGCCGCTAAATGGACACCCTGATATATCGAAGGGCGCGCTCATTAGACGCCCCGGTAATCGTTCCGCCGATTTGCCGATCAAAAATTTCTAATTACCCGCGGTGATTTCATAATTGGCTCGAATGTACGAACGCAACGTGAGATCATTTTCGATTCTCTGCCGTGCGCCTGTGCGGCATCGGTGCCGCACTCTTTGAAAAAACGCAGTGAATTTCTTGAATCTGGATATACATCCTAGGGGCGCGCGGTACCTTTAACCCTTTGCACTCGTTTTTGTCGTATTTGCAAGTATAATGTCGTCTGTGCGGCGACATTTGAGTGTCAGGGTTAAGTCACTCATTACACAAAGTAGCGGAAGTTTCAGATTGAGCAGAGTTCTGTTTCTTGAATTTATGTGATACGGATTATCAAAATAATTTTTACAATCTGGTTATATGTTCTATTATAGTATACCATCGATCGTAAAAAAAGCTTCAAAATATGGGTTTCAAATGAATTAAAAATACAAATTGTACAAAATGCGGCACAAATGCTGCCGGGCGGATTGCTATGTCATTTTTAAGGGCGCGCACGGCAGAGGGTTAACGTTAAACAATGACGTCGAGCCTTCGCGTTGGGGTCGACGCGATAACGCGCGCTCAAAGGTTTCGCACCGGTAGCGCGGGACCATTCGTAACGTATGTATCTGTTTCAATCTTTTTTTTTTCGTCCGACGGAGGTACCGGAATTGCTCGTGTCCCAGTTCTCTTATTAGTCTTTTTTTACGTTTCCTATTTACGGGTTCGTACGTTATTTAGCGGGGCGCGCGTTAAAGGTTAAATTGCTGCCACGATACGGATAATTTTATCGAGGCGCGCGGAGACAGAGAGAAATAATGGCGATAGGGTGGAAGTTATAATTATAGATCGTAGAAAGTTTGCTTACGCGATTAATCGGGTACAAAGGAAGCTTAATAATAGCTTAATAATTGAGTTTCTCTCGTACGTTATTCCGTACCAATGATCGGCGCTTCGATACGTTGGCATATGTCGCATTGATTAAACGTACAAATCCTTTAGGCACACGAACCGTTAGTAATGCTATTTAATGATTACTCTTACCCCGTTGCGCACAATCTGTACTTTCCCTTCCGTATTGTTCGACGTTTGTATTTTCTTCGAATAATACGAACTGACGCGCGTGTCGTTTATTTGGAACAGGATTGTCGTCGTTGAGGAATATTATTACGCTTTATATCGTGTGTCGCGTAGTGTATCTAATATTAATCATTTTGCATGCACCATGGATTGCAATTAAAATTTCGTTTTCGTTCGTATTGTGTTCTTTCGACAGGTTTCTGTCGGACATACATTTTCTCTTTGTAGGTTAGTTAATGAATAATTATATGGAAGTAAAGGTTGTATGAAGCAATTAAATAAGATTTTTTTTACATTTCAAGTAATGGATGCGCATTATTATGTCAAATCGAATGGCCCGAATAAATTTAACATACAACGGGTGTCAATAATTTATATCGACTTTATTATTGTTTTAATATTATTTTCGTGTTGTATCGGGTAGTTAGAAATAATTTGTTTGCTTGAAAACGATAGATGTGAATTATTATCTGAAATTGAATCGCCGGAATGAATTTTCGATACGAGTGTCAATAATTTTTATTAAATTCATTGCTTTCGTTTTGTATCGAGCAGTTACAAAAGTATATTTGTCTTCCAAATGATCGATGCACGTGTTATTCACTGAAATCGGGTTCCGTGAATGTTACGTACAACTGGTATCGGTAGTATAAAAATTGCAAGGCTCGCAATCGAGTGTTTGTGCAGAAAGCGAGATCTCTCGGTTGCATCCGCACGAATTTATCTCGAACGTGAATCGTGTCGCTGAAAAACCTTCGTAAAATATGCAGGCGCGGTGCTCGATGCCCGTGCCAGGGAGAAGATCCAAGAGTGAGAATTATAATCCATTCACGGAATAACGCGTGCGTGTGCAACGCCCGTGGAATGGAATTGCACTCGTTACCGTTGCAAATGGACACACATAGGGGGGGAAAAGCTGTCCCTCGTTCGCTAAACGCCTCGGTAATCGCCCGGGAGATTTGTCGGGGGAAAATTAAGTAAGCGTTCGATGTTAGCGTTGCCATTTTATTTTGAGCTTTTTCCACCGCGCTATTCGTAATCTCAGATTATCCGCGTATCCGATTTTGATTTTTGGTCGTCCCTATTATTACGTCTCGTAATAATTGGTGGATTTTAATTGCAGAATACAGCAACTGGATAATATATCTCTCCCGGTTACTTACTAAACATTTTTAGACGATTTACTCGCAAGATTAACTTCGTTCGGAGGAAATATCACGCTGGCGTGAATTGCTAAAAGGAATTGCGGAATGTGCATAGGATGCACGGGTTGCTGAGTCCTAGAGATCGTGACCCTTTCACTGGACAATGCTTACGCGTACACTATTCGCACAATTGTAGGTGCGCTCATTAACGCAGTCAGTGGACACGTTGATACGTTGCAGTAAACGTTTATAATACCGATGATTCATTGCAATTAATAACAATTGTTCTGTTCTCGCAAGACGTTCATATGTTCTTTTATCTATTTATAGTTTATCATTTAAATCGACGCTTATTAACGCAGGCGAAGATGTTTTAATGTGTTACAGTAAACATTTGTAGCACAAATTATTACAACTAACAAAGTAAAGTAAAGTAACTATTATTTATTATTTAACATAACGCAAAGCAGAAAAACAAATACATATAAGATAATAGTACATATTATCAAACATCTATTTATCATAGAATTGAACTGTTTATTCTAATATTTAATCGCTACAATTTCTAAAATCATTTCTTTCAACAATGAATTTATCTCCAAACCCGTACGAGGTTACAGATTCCAATTGGGTTAAATATTCGTTCTGACCAATGCTTTTATTTCCTTTGCCACTGAAATTTCTCGAAAGGTATCGAAAAAAGGCGGCTGTAGTTTGATAATGTCAGAGTATCGCTAATAATGATTAAGTGGGACATAACGTGCGCATGGCAAAACGATTGAAAAATATTCTCGTACCTTTGAATACTAAACATCGAGGTTGGCTTTTTTTAGAAGTCGAGCTTAAAAAGCGAAGGCGTTCGCGTAGAATGACGACCTCTCGCATCATGTCCGTTCATGTTCGTCGTGCTACCGAAAAAGGTTACCAAGGTATGCCGACTGTGCATTCGCTGCCTACACTTAGAGATCTAGGACTGAGATTGCGGTCCATTCACGAGATAACGCTCGTGCATCATCTTCCCGCTGCGCTCGTTAGTCGTGGTTGTACGTCACGGCTTATCCTGGCGAGCATTATGTCGAATTGTTGGAAATAATCCCAACTTTACTTTTTTATCTGACATTTCGACAATCTTAATAACGTCGCGTATCTGTCAGGTAAAATCGGAACGTTTTGCGGGACTACGAAACTTCGTGGTCCGGATATTCTGAAGAACTACGTGTCTTTTTTGACAAATATTTTCAAGAAGATCGCGTACTTTGCGAACGAAATTAATGTAGAGAGAGGCAATATGCGCGAATGCGGTCAAAAGTGTATCATATTTATTAATAGACAGCTCCGATTGATATAAAATTCGATACGAGTTTATTAAAACATTTTGCTAGTTGACGCGTTTTAAACAAAATTTTGTTCTCACCATACTGTAGTTTCTTGAATAAGTTGTAACATTACCTCCTTTTAATTATTGAAACATGTATCCTGATGATGGAAGCATAACATTAGCTCCGAAACGTCGATATGTCGTATTACAATTAATGGCGAATTAGTGATATATTTAATATTTGATTTACATATCTTTTAAACTTGATGTTTCTTCAGGTTTGACAGTTATTATTCACATTGGGATTTGACGGTGAACGTCGTCACTTCTTTTTAATACTTTTTATACTACCTCTTACAGACATATGTACGTATTAAAGAATTCTTTATAAAAGATACTAATAATATCCCAAACTTATCCGACTATCGGCTACATCAAGTTCCTCTCAACTTTCCCCCGAACCACTCGAATACATATTCTTCGTGCCGGACGGAATCATAACGCTCCGGAGGGCCAAATCAAATCCACTCGGCGCGCTGGTACATTTTCAAACCGGCGGATCTTAAGAATTCTATTCGGTCCAGCGCTCGACGTTTCAGCGATCGCGAGGCAGATTTTTTTAACTTTACATTTCACTTTACCCGGACAAGTAAGTCGGGGGGAGCTCATGAAACGCAAATGGCTGGCACTCGCAAGCGGTTCCGCGATAAGTTTACTCGCTGTAGGCCTTGAAAAGGACTTCGTGCTTCGCCAACTGTTCGCTCGGCGCTGGTGCAACGAGATCCAGGGGTGAGATTGGTACCTCATTCAGCGGGATAATGCGTACACGGTGCACGACGTATCCTCGTTCAGCTGCACTCGTTAACTGCTAAGTAAACAGACCGATGTACCAGACGGAGGCATATCAATCGTCGGCGTAATAATTTTCCCTCTCGGATCGAACGGGGTCGATAACAATCGGATGGTTTCCGGTCGGTTTCGTGGACGTTAAAGAGCGGATAAATATTGTTTCTACCTCGTTCGCCGTTTCCCCGCGGACTCGCGATAACGCGGTAACGACGGCTATTAATCCGTTCGCAAATTTCGCTTCTGGCTTCTAGCGATTTTCTGATCCGCGGAATTCAAGCCGAAGCGCGAATAATCGAACAATTTCAATTTCGCGTATACGCCGATATATTTTTCGCTTTATTCTTTCCTGTCACGCGCGTGGGAATTAATACCATTGTCGTGGAATTTGATAGATCAATGCGGCAGTTTTTATAAAAAAAAAAAGAAAAAAACTAATAAATCGCCACGCTTTTTATTGAATCGTTGCCCATTTTCTCTGAATATTCATCGATCGTTTAATCGAATTATTTCTCGTATCGGAACATTTGGCTCCGTTTCGTACTTTACTGCATGGTAATTGCGGTTTCGTTAAACGTTTATCCTTTACGCGTGCACTACTGCTAAATACAATTGCTCTGCTTGCTTTGCATACGCGGGACTCATAAACAGTTCATTAGCTTCGTTTCGACGATGCCAATGGAAGTTTTCCGCCACCGCATCGATATAAGCAGTTTGCGAAACGCGAACAAACCAATGTTTACGCGTTGTACGCGAGAACCTGTTGAATTACGTTTCGGGACGAATAAGTTTGTTCGAAACTCATACAGGTTGACTGGTCGGGCAATCAATATGTAACGGTGAAGTTAGTTCGACGTGTTTCAATGTGCCGAAACTCTCCTGGTGGAGTTGCTTTTGAGTTAGGAAACGTAATTAGTTCGATCAGATGTAATAAACACTTCTGTCCTATTGTTTCTATCGTTGGTCGTCGCGCGAACTGAATATTCAGTGGAATTAATTTAATTACGGTCGTGCCATATAAACGCGAATGAACGTAGCTCACAAATATGTCGGGGAACGTTATTGTTATCGGTATTCTAATAAATTAATATAATGAACCAATGCATTATAATAAATAACGACAAACAGGTATCCAACTAATTAAGTAATTTCGTTGGAATAAATGATGATATTGTTTGATACGTCATTATAAAATTTGATTTACGTTTCACGATCGATTACGTTTACTTGTTGACAATGTTAAGATTATTTTTTCTTGTTTCAGGTAAGTGATCGCTAAGCCGTATTATGGAAATCAGAAAAATTCGTCTAGAAACAGATAAGTATATTCTGCTAATGTGCTGTGGTTAAATCAATATTAGTGCCCTCTCATTATCGAACCATTGCATCGAACAAATTCTATCTTCGTAGTTTGCATAACAACGCAAACGTTTGCACAGATAAAATGTTCTCATTTAGACAAAACACTCGTGCTTCGATAAACCGTTGGAGGGGTACATGTTAATAAAATTTTTACAGTCGCACTAAAACTTTAGTACGGTCATAACGAAACCTCTCGTTTAGCTCATTTCAATTACTGTCAATTCCACGGAAGATAAAACGGGGTCCTTTGTGTATCACACGTTCAGGTACGGAGATACTTTATGGGTCAGTCTACCGAAAAGAGCGATTCTTTCTGAGTCAGAAAACGAAAAGGGAATTCTGCGTTGCCATATCTTTCGATAACGAGGTTCTTTTTTCTGGTTGAAGTTCTCCTGTGGGGTCTTCGTTTTGAGTCAGAAGGGGCCCTATGAGGATCAGGATCATTGACAAAGGAATTCTTTGTAGGTCAGGTCTATCGATAAGAGGATTGTCTGTTGCGTCTGCTGATAACGTGCTTCTATGTGGGTCAGGTCCTCCGTTGGAGGATCTTTTCTAGGTTCTTTGTGGTCATATCTGCGGATAAGGCTGTCCCTTTTGGGCCACGTCAGCCGATAAGGACGTCTGGTCTGATCTTCAATTCCTTATCAGCAAAATTAACTTTCAAATATTTTTCGTAGTGATATCAAATGTGAGCGTTACGCAAATGGAAATAAATATTACTCTTCGCAAATCCGCGTTGAAGTTTCGACGGTCTCTCTTTCGAGTAAATATACATTTCCATGTAAATACTGGACAAAGGTAACTTATTCGAACCAGTTTTCGATATATTTAAATTCTCCCGTTTTTTTTATATGCAATGGCCACTATACGAATATATCGCTATATTTGTATAGTTCTTTGGCGCGAATCGTGCTGAAAAGAAAAATGTTCGGAACGAAAGATTTATAAAACGGTTTTAATTTATTTTCCTTGAGTTTCCCTCCATCGGCTGTTTGTACAAAGCTTTAAGCACGAACGGTAGAGAATACGATCGAATCGAACGTAAATTCGGATTTGCGGAAAACGAATGCCGCGCTTATATTTTTCGAACGTGTATCGGGCGTACGGACATTGTACTCGAAATTAATTCTTTTGTGCCAACGAGTTTCGAGTTATTTACGAGCCAATCGAGGATCAATGTATAAACTCGTAGTACTACTTATTCCTTTCAAATTTTATGAATGCGTGGAGAATATCTCAATTCAACTTAAAATCCTACCACACGAGCCACGTATTTTTATTTTTAGAGTCAAACATAATTTTCCCCGCGTTTGAGTATCCGCCAACGTCGACCTAATTTTTATCCACGTGAAACGTACGTAATCTCTGTACAAAAATTTTCAAAATGAAAACACGCGTCGATCTCTCACCTCATTTCCAATCATCCCCTCCCCCTGGCTCAAAGAAACCCTTCAAGCTCAACATTCGAGATAATCATCATCCCTCCAAAAAATACCACGTTCGTTCGATCGATCCGCAAATATTTGCATTCCCTCCCGCCCCCCGCCCTCCCTCCCCCCAAATCATTTCAAAGTCCTGGATTCGAAATTTTCGGCTGGCGTTTAACGACTAATCGCACACTTGTCGTTCGAGTACTTCGAAATAGGAATCAGCGTGTTCGGCTCCCTCAACATCGGTCGCCCGAAGGGAAACGAGCGAGCGAGCCCGGCTAATGGATTCGCCGAAGCTTCGTGTTCACTTACACGTACGCTACCTACCGAAATGTGCATACTCCACCCTCGCGCTCCCACACTTTCGCGCGGGCAATGTTTGTTGCGTGGGTGCGCGGCGGTAGATAGTAATGGTAGACCAACCGAGCCGGCCTCTGGCCCGGAGGGCGCCCGAAAATCCGTAGGAATTAACACAACTGAATTTCAAGTTCTCATCCGCGGGTACGAAGTTCTCTTCCGACAATTTCCATCCCCGGTATATCGTTCGGAATCTTGATTATGACGAGAGTAGTTTTGACTCCGGGATGGATGTACGTGTACGCCATAATGTCTCCCGAGACGCCTCGGAGTCTTTGCGGGAGGGGGTTGGGGGTGGTGGGCGGTGAGAGGGGAGTCGAAGCGCGATGGTATCAACTTTTGCGAATTATTTGATGGCGGTCGTAGAAAGACGCGTTACGGAAAGGCGGTTGGAGGATGAGTTTGTAGTTCTGATTTTACGGGCAATAATGTTTATTCTCGCGATGGAGGGTGTTTTCGAGTAAACGGGTATACGTTTGCGAGTGGCAAGTCGGATATACGGGATTCGGATGATGGATATTTTGCGATTACTTGGATCAGTTTTTTTCCTGTGAGAATAGGGGTGGGTGTATTGTTTGGATTTTATGAATAACTGAGATTTTAAGATATTGTGCTTGAACGCCAATTTTTGGGAATGATATTGTTCCTATTGTTCCTAATTCGTTGTATTAAATTAGTAGAATCCTATCGGATATCCACATTTTACGAATGAAAATGTCAACATTTTTGGGACATTTTATCCGTTTATAAGTATTTGAATATCTGAATATATTAAACAATTTGTATCATTCGTCAAAATTAATTTATTTTCTTAAATTTAAGAAGACGGTTCGGTCACTAGGTATATTCCTGTCATACATTTCCCTAAACATCAATACATTCCCAATCAATTAACTAAGAAAAAGCAATTTGGTAGAATTCCAAATTTATTAGTTTAATATTACCCATCGAGCACTTTATAATCACCTCTACTTCCTTCAAATTCAATTATTTCCAAAATAAACCACCTACACTAACCTACCGTTTCTTAAATTCGCACGAAATCGCACAGCATTATGGTCGCCGTCGATCAACGTAATTAATAGGGAAGAGTTCGTATCAGGGATACACGCGGTGCACTAACCGGAATTAAGTAATACCATACTACGAGAAATGACACGCGAAAGTACGTGCGCGCTCGCGCGCGCGTGCATGCGTGCGTGTAGAGTTACACAATACCCTTGTGATTCGACATGCCGTTGTTTGCGTCCCGTTTTCGCGTTACGTAATCTGTATCGCGTGTTTAGCCTAACCTATTCTTACTCTCATTCAGCTTATGCTTAGGTTTCTGCGCAGCGATTATCAACCGCGGCGTATCGAGGGCTAAAACTTTGCCGAGCCGTAGATCTAGTTACGTTCGTTTGCGTTGCTACGCTCCGTTCTGCCGATTATGCAAACCATTGTGATGGAATAAATGTACGTACACTCTCGATGCGCGCGATATTTGCACTTTCATTGTTGGAGAATTGCCGTGTCGACCTTTTCAAATGTTCCCGGAAAGTCTCTCGGAGGAAACGAGTTTGCAATATGTCAGCGAGTTGAGGAGTTAATAGACGCGGGTAGACGTTGAATGAGAGAGTTGATTACCCATTCAAGTTTTAATCTTTTCAGGCGCAAATGAAATCCATTTAAGAGGACAGAAGTAGGTATGGCCAGGGTTTGGGGGTTTCGGTCGTTTGCGATAATTCGGTGGAGTTTGAGTTAATGTTTGCAATTTACTGTTTGTCATTCAATATCGTTTGTCGCGTACATTTCGATTTTCGTTTTATATGATACTTGAACGTTTTGGTCATACGATGTTTCAATAGTTTTATTCTTCAATTCCTGTACGTTTCTAGTTTGTAATCTCTTGACGCATGTACGTTTTAATTCTACGAATTTTCAATGCTTACACATTTTAGTTCATCGATTCGTCGACAGTTGTACATTTTAACTATTACATTCTTCTATGTTTGTGTACTTCAATGCTTCGATGCTTGTACGTTTCAATTCTCAAACTCGTTGCTACACAATTCAATTTCTCGATTTCCCGACGCACGCATATTTCAATTCTTATATTCTTCCATACTCAGGTTTATCGAGTCTCCAATTATTCAACGCCTGTAGGTTTCGATTCCTCGATGCTGGTACATATAAACTTCTCGATTACCTCAAACTTGCACATTTCAATCCTTCCACGCTTTGCGTGCACCTTAACCGCATTTATATCAGAAAAACTGCGACTTCAACTTCACGCTCGTGCGACATATTATTACGAGTCATATTATTACGAGTGTTACGGTGAAAAACTCCGCGAGCTGTCGCTGTAAGCTAAAGCCCTAATCTAATAGTGGGTAGATCCTTACGCTTAATAATCTGCAAATTACACGCCTTTGATGATCGAGCCGATATAAACTTCTGTTCGTCCAACTTTTGCATCACTTTCACCAACGTTGCTGCGAGTTGAGCTACCCTTTCGAGTTGCATGCAAAATAGTAGACCGACGGCATTGCGGTCCCTTTGATGTATATGCCATTGCATAATTGAGGAAGGAAGATAGGTAAGAGATGCTTTAACATTTGGCATAGTTATGACATTGTTGGTGTCCTCGACGTTGTTAAATCCCCTCTACTACTCTACGTTGAATACTAGTTAGACGCGGAGTTCCCAAAGACCATTAATGGAACTGTGGTCCAAGGATCTTATGAAATCATGTGGGATTTCCCATGTGGAAGATCGTATATATTGTATCCCAAAGGATTTTCTTGTAATTGAAATTTTAGAGTAATATATTCAACATCAGTTATACGTTACCTAAGAAAATATTCTATGAAATTGCTTCCATTTTGTTAATCTTTGATAGGATATTACGAACTTATCAGCCAACCAGACGCTGCTATACTAAATAAACTATAAACTATAATAACGCTTGTAAATTTATTAGAAATTTTTGTCTTCATTAGGACTTCATAGAGCTTCAGAAACATATTTTTTTAATTGGCCATTTTATATTATGAGTATAATCATTAAATGCGTAGTCTTGTTAATTTGTTCGTCCCTACAGTGCGGAAGGTTTTGATTAGCGTAAGGTTTGACCCTTTCGAATCTGGTAAATCATTGGAAGACAAAACATAAAGAGTATATTTAAGTTATTATGTTTAATTTAATACACTTCGAAGATATATTTATTTCTGATACATATGTATATGTAAATAATATTAACGTATAACATATAAATACGCGTACACGGATATATTAAATACATCGCACATAGTCATCTTATTTATTTCACAAAATCAATTCAAAATTGATATAAAGATCATCGATTTTGTATAACCATCAACGATCTAGTAATAATATTAAAATGTATCGCGATCCTCAACGAACTTAAATTAAAGTGTTATCACGAGGAAACCTTAGCGCACCCGAGTTACACTTGTAAAGTTATCGCCACGGAGACTCGCCGTTCGAAGGTATACACACCTACCGCGGAAGTTATCGTTATAGGTCGTCGCTAGTACCGCGAGTGATTACTTCCTGGTAAGAAGCCATAAGTGCCGCGTCGTTTTTCCACGAGAGCTTACCCTAAACCGACTTAACCCACATACCCCGTGAACGCGGAGAATCGTAAGTGCTCGTACGTCGGCGTAATGCACGGTGTTTCTTCCAAGTACAAGGGTCCCGAGGGGAGTTGGAACTCGACGAAGGGAAATTTGATCGAAAACTTTGATAATCTATGCCCTTTTCGATCGCCGACAGGAAGATACGCTTGAATGCCCTCCAGCAGTGATTGACTGCTCCTTTTTTCTTTTCCTTTTTTTTTATTCTCCGCTCTCTCTGCCGCTCATGAATTTTGAAATGGACGAGGGAGCTGCGGATTTTGAATCTTAGCGGAAAATAAAAAGCGGTCGGTGAGCGTGTCGAGCGTTGCGCCAATTTCCCGTGACATTCCATTCGGATCCAGCCGATTGCACTTATCGTACGGAGTGTACTTTCAAATTTATGCATTCCCAAAAACAACGGATTATTGGGAAAAATGTTGAGCACACGAGTTTTGCGATTTCAAGGACGGATATAAAAGCACGAGAATGTTAAAAAGATACATTTCTATTTAAAAAGAGAATGCTTACGAACCTTCAGATAAAAATAAATTGGATACTTTTCACCTCGAAATTTTTGTACTCAACATTTTTCACGAAAATGCGTTATTCCCGGAATTTTTTAATTTGAAATTTCCATGTGAATATCCGGTATGTGTATACGTGAAATATTTCTGGCGAATAGATAACGTATCATACGCTACGCGCGGTAATTATATATCAGTCAAATTACGTTACAAAGCATTCTACAGTAATATTTCTTCTTACGCGAAATAATCCAAACGATCTCGGCCCGAGTGGAAAGCTCAGCGTGGGCCACCGGTAGCCCACGCGACCCTCAACGCGTTAAAATGAAATCTGACTACGTCGATTGTCCGTAGTTTTTGTCGTTGTTTCGTGACAAGATATTCTGCCAATGTTTCGTCGTTTTCACATTATTGTTTTCGACCTCGTAACGGCCTGCGCCAGCGACGTCCCGGAAGTTCGGCCCTGTTCCCGTACATTTATTATTTCATTTAACATACATACATGCAATCTCGTTAAAAGTGACTGACAGTTACACATAATCGATACCCTCTTTCACCGTGAAGAGGGCATTTTTTCCTTCAAGGGGATATGTACGTATACTTCGAGTATCCGTAAATGATTCATGTACGTTCGGAGTGATCGATAGTGGAAGTACGAAGGTAACGTGAAGAGGAAAAAAGAAAATATATTAATAGTAAATAAGAATAATAGTGATTTTACTTAACCCTTTCAGATATCTTACGCGAATAACAATTTTTTCTCATACTCTCACGCTTTGACACTAGAACGACCGACGATTAATGTATACCAATATCCACAATTTTTTTTATCAATTTTACCGATCTTTATACATAATATGGTCTTTATGTATAATTCAAAAGTATATGCTTAAAATTATACATTTTCACACTACTTAAAAAATACATTTTTGTTCATATACCTAAAGTTGGTAAATTTGAGTAGCTTTAAACAATAATTTCAAACCAGTCAAAATGATTGGTCCGGTAGTTCTAGTGTTAAGAAAAGCGATCATATATTTTTCAGAATAATACTCTTTATTTACACTGTACTCTTAGATAAAATAATAGTCGCAAAGATTTATTAATTTTATTTGAATCTACAAATTTTTGTCTCCGTGTACTTTCGAATGTTTCTATCAATTTCGAAAGGGATTAATCTTACGCTAGTTGAAAACTTCGACACTGTAAGGGTGAAAAACTAAAACGACAGATATTCAACCCAAGGAATACTGAAATCGCATCTAAAATCCAAAACAACTCGGCGCTTTCCATTCCTCGACGAAATTCCCGCGCATGCAACTCGGAAGGATAATAATCGCGATGCCCTAAAAATTCTCACCACCGCGACGGGTCCCGGGGGGACCGTATGGTGTCGCAGTGCGATTAGTATGCGCGAAACTAACGGGTTAACGGTCGCAACAAAAACAGCACGTCACGGGTTCCGTCGCGAAGAGGTCCGTACACGTAGCCCGATCGTTATTCCTTGGCCGGAAGCCATGAACGAGAGCAACCTTACGCGCGTTTACCCTAAGCACGTATACGCACGTGCGTGTGTCATTCCACCGTGACGCGAGAGATCCAATAACGCCCGACGAAACACTCGTCTATATGATAATGAAGCGCCGTCGCCGAAATTAATGCTGATGCGTTACGAGGCCTCTCTCCTCGAATCGATCGAGATACATTCGACTCGACGCCTCGCGCCCATACAATATGACTTCCGCGATGCCATTGTTGCGAAATGAAAATTCAAATCAGAAGGCGCTCGCGCGGTTTCGCCCGACGCGCCGCGACGCGACGCGACGGTTTCGAAACGCGTACGTATGGGTACGCGCGGTAGGTATTACGGTACTGCTAATCGGCGATACGATCGTTGCATGATAACGAGGAGGGGGTAGGTGGGTGATTTTCTTTTTTTATTTTCCGCCGAGCGATGCTTTAGATTCGTTAGAAGGATACGCCGGACGTGGGTTCGTGTACGCGTGTCGAGTTGAGTCGTGTTGCGCGGATGTAGGTCAGGATTAATTCTGATCGAAGTCTTTGAGTATTTAACGCTCGTTTTGCCGAGGTGTGACTTGTGGTCGTAATTTTGTAAACAGCGATCCCAATCGTGCGAAGAGGAATGCAAGAGCCCTTGCGAGTGATTACCGAGTTAATATATACGTACATATATTTATATATGGTATATGTGTTGTTTAAAAGAAATATATACTGTTCATGTATCTGTATATTTATCAATTATATTATTACAAAAATATGTACACATATTATGTATGATACATGTAATATTGAAATTCTAATATTTAACATCGACATAGAAGTTTCCCAAATTATTTGCATCGTTTCAAGCTCTGACATTTCTTACAATACGACTGGAGTTACCGCTTACAGAAAAATATTGTTACGAATACTATTGTCTTCGAACTACAATAGTTCATTGTCGGTCTCTGCGCCTTGACCTTCAATGTTATTAAATTTGGTCAGTTCCGTTCGAGACCTTGACAAGAGTGGATGTGTCTCCATTCATTAAATGTAAGTGCTGTTTAAATATGCCCTATCCTTGTTCGCGATCGCTTAATATTTGTGACAAATATATACATGTCCTAAATAGTAAAAATTTATCTGCGCACTAATTCTAATATATAATTCTAAAGTACCTTTACATTCAGTATTAGATAAAATAATTAAACCCTGTACGCCGGGATTGATTAACCCAATTCGAAATTCACCGTCAATAATTTGTGAACAAATTAAATCGCCTCGATCGTGTGCCCGTTACTTTCATCAATCGTCAATCATATTACGGTTACATAAAATGATACGATCCGCGTCTATCTCTTATCCCGTTGAAACGACTTTTAAACTAACCTCTTCAAACTCATCGCAAAGAAAAGAAAAAAAAGAAAAGATGAAAACACCGGTGCTCCTCGCAACTCGAATAAATTTCGCCGCGGGAGTGTGACGCATGGCGTTCGAAAAACACTTGTCTCGCTTGTAACAGGTGTCACTTTGATTCTCACGAGAAAAAGGACCCTCGTCCCTAGGTATCCGACGACCCGTGAAAGTCGACCTCCTCGCAGAGTAACCCTACCTTCTGGCCGCGTGTCTGATCGTCGGGGCGTGTCCTGTTCCTGCGGGAACAGCACGTAGGATCTCTCTCCTTCGGCGAGACGATACGCATATCCCGCAATTATTCAATGAATACATGAATACGAATACTTACCGGGCCGAGTCAGCGACTGCGGCAGGCCAGATGCATAATATGCACTCCCAGGTACGTATGTACCTGCAATTGAAGTAACTAGAGGTCACCGTAATAATTTCATAGTTTACCAAGTAGTACGGGGGTAGGGGGGAGGGGGCAGGGTTAACGCTGTAACTACGACGCGCGTGAATTATCGTCGCGATCGCAAAGTGAAATCACTTGATTTGCATACGTCTCGCGGGGCAGGTAGAATTTTGCGTTTTTTTACGCGCGTGACAATGCAATGCGGTTTTGACGAATGGGACTGTACCTTTTTTTTGAACTCGGAACTGGTACTCGTGGTTTTCGTGGTGTTACGGAGGGTATCGCTACGTTGCGTTGGTAGAGAAGTGAGGTGATTCAAAATGAGCAATTTTGCAGCGAAGTATTGTTATTTAAGATCCCACGTTGGAAGAAGGTCTCAATTAGGACAATGATAGTACGTAGTTTTGCTGTGTTACCTTGCCACGCTTTAAAATCGATTTTCCGTCATCGTATCGAGGATCCTAATCATTTAATTGTCCCACTTTTTCATGAACGATGGGATACGGCTCTCCCTGAGTGCAGTTTTTAATAACAACATTACGAGAGAATATTCCTTACGCGCTATCAATGGAAACGTATAAAAATTAATTTTCTACGGGTGGCTCTTATAAAAACCTAATGTGAAAGATATCGCAGAAATAATTTTCAAGTCTCATAAAATTCAACCCAGGTCTCCAAGGCTTATCTTTAACGATACATAGTTAAAATTTAAATCAACGCACAGAGCTCGATCGAATGCATCCGCTAAATATCTTTTTACTCTCTACCCAACGAACACCCACGTTTATTAAACAAAATACAGTTATCCCGGGTCAAGGGTTACTCGTATCAACGAGAACGCGTTTCGCAATTCCCGGGTGCCTTCGCTTACAGTGTCGTAAGCGAACCGGGAATGGGAACACGCATTCCCATCGAACGGGCGACTATTGCGCAATCCTGTAAACACGCAGATAGTAGCCGGACAATGGGACACGTTCGGCGTCTTTCCCGGGTTACAATTTTCTCGATAAACGAGGTGGATAATTCACGAGCGGTGCTGATTCACGCCTCGGCACGGTGAACGCGAGCCCAAGGGCTGCCGATATCCCACGGGATTGAATTAGGAGGACCGATCGCACCACTTTACTCCTCCTACGTTTCCTTCAATCGTCCTGGAGGAGATGCCGCCCGTGTGAAGGGGCAGGTGACGCTTTTGTCTTTCGCCCTGGAAACGATATTAAGCGCCGTTCGATGTTATCGCCCCGGGGCGCGCTCTCTCGTCTCGGCGAATCGTGAAAACAAGGATGCCCCATTTGTTCCGAGAATTTGATCTCCCACTCCCGACGATCACCCCGGGATTTTCGCCGGGAGTACCGCGATAGAGATTGAATGCCCGTGCCGCTTAAAAAGTAGTATGTCGGATCTCGAGGAGGTGAGCTCGTCGCATCGATCATCGTGCTTTAACGTCTCGTCGGAGCTTTCGCCCCGTGGATCGACGGGACGCGCGGGACACCGGAAGAGGTGGAATATTTAAAGCGTCGGGGAATCGAGGAGCTTACTTCCGGAACGTCTCGACATCCGTGAGATACGGATTCGAGGAAATCACGCTTCTCGTATAATTACTTGATACTTGAAACGGGTATTATGTCACGAGAATGTATCGCTTGACGAGGTTAGACTGTCTTCGGATTGAACGATTCGAGTGATTATATTTATTGTTATATGCCGATTATTATAGGGTGTTCGTTTGAAAGATTGAAATTTAAAGCCTTTATCGGTCGCGTGTACTACGATTGTAGTATTGCGATGATGTAATTAATATTGTATATGTTAAGAAGTAAATTGTGGTTAACATTTATTAAACTAATTAATACTACTGAAATTAATATTTATATTTTGTAAAACGTAGTGCAGTGCAATGACAAAAACCACGCGACTGATGCAGGGTTAAATGTCTGGGGAAATAATCAAGAGGGAAATAAAAGTTTCTGATTTATTTTTTAGTCGATCGACGTTTTTGAGATTATTTGAAGGTTTGTCTTCTTCTTTTAAACAGAAATCTATGTTAAATGTCTTTTTTAAAAGTCTGATACAAAAACGCAACCCGTGCGAGTGTTTCTGTTTGCGTAGATGGAAAACCTGCGAAGGAATATGTAGATTTCTATTCGAAAAAGAAAATTGTCTCTCGAATAATTTAAAAAACGACCACTAAATAGAAATAGAACATTTAGAACTGCTTTTTTGTCATCACGATTCGCTTTTTAACGTAGACAGATTTCCCTCATATTCAGGTTCAAGACGGTTCGGAAATAACGTCTTTTGTCGATAATTGAGAATAAAAGCATCGAGATAACTCGGATCCTGACTATCCGTTCACCAGGAACCAGAATCTGATCTAAATTTCTATAATTCGTCTCTCTAACTAATTCATATCTTCCACCGCTAATTTAGGAATCAAATCTTACCACAAATATCACAGCCGCGTCGATTCCTCCTTTCCTGCATGCCAAAAGTCTGTCGATTCTCTCTCTACCAACGCGATTCAAAACTTGCTTCCACCTTCGAAAATATTCGCGCGACTTTACCGGTCCTTTCTTTTTCCTTCTCATTCACCGTGAAGATCCGACATACGAGATGATCGACAAACATGTTATCTTCATCGCTCCCATCGACAAATATACACGCTCCTGTACAAACAAGTTTGTCGATACCAACGTTTCGTACGGTACGCGAGAGAATAGCGTGTCGCGCCCGTACCGTTTTGTCCGCACAAACGCACCCGTCAATTTTACGAAGCGTAGAATTAGAAATTGGATCCGGTGGCACATATTCCCCCTTTGTCCATTAACCATGGCGCCCCTGGTTAATCCTATGGGCGCGTATGCCCCGACGTTTCGTATGGGGGGGGCCTCCTCCGTATGAAATGTGGCAAGTGGAGCTCCCTCATTGGGAAACTCGCATAGTCATGGACGAAGGGGCACCCAAGTGAGGAGATGGCGGAAAAATAGTTACAAAACAGACGTTTGCCCGGGGAGAGTGGTGTAGCGGTCCTTCGAAGGGAAAGAAGGAAAAAAAAGGGGGACACACGACGCGCGACTCCTTTGGAGGGGGTCCAGCCAGGGGGCGGGGAGTGTGAAAATATTCAAGGGGGCCGCGTAATGTCTCGCACCGGAATCCATGGGGAGCCCCAAAAAGATTAAGTATCCCTTCCTCCCGGAGCACGTGGATCTTTCTCGTTAGATGCGTCACGCCGCGCCGTCGATATATTAATATACGTGCGCGCGCGCGCGGCGGAGGAACTTATCGAACAATGGATCTCGTTAGCGCGGGGGGACAAGCGAGGTGGGCGGAAGATCGAGGTACGTACGATCGGGAACGGGACGATAACGGTCGGAGAAGTAAATAGATATTGGTGAAAATACATTTCCCTCCCGTGGTTATTCGTCTAAATAGATATTGGTGAAAATACAATTTCCTCCCACGGTTATTCGTCTTCAACTTCGTCCTTTGATAAGTCGCATCGATCGGTATAGGTATGTTACCAGGTTTTGCGTATTGGATTTGGGGATTCGTTTCGTTGAGCGTTAAAAGATAAACGTCGTGAGTATGTTTGGCTCTCGATTTTCGTTTAGATCGAAGAGACGGATCGATCTTAGTCTCGCTATTAATATAGGAAATAATTAACCGGTAGGGAGGGGGAGAGAATAATTTGGCTCGAAAAAGAAAATCAAAGATTCCCATCCTACTGCGTTTTTGAAAAAGAATGAACTTCCGTATCGCTGGAAAGGCTGAGTCTCGTTACCGCGCGGAAGCGATGCTCGTTTACTTAAAAATGCATCAATCGTTGCAACCGACGTTGAATTTTTTAATTTCAGAGAGAATCGCGTAGCTCGTTGCTATATTAACGTATCAGTACTGTGAATAATTCCCCTCCCCCACGGGTTCTAGAGAGTACCCCACGGATTTTGGCTCGCCCAGTGTAACTTATGTATCCTCGCAACAGCAAAGCGTTTACCGTGCCCCCGAGTCACGGGAAGGTTTTCAAAAAATTCCGCTCACCGCATGGCAAACATTCGCGGCCATCCCCCCCGCCCGCCGCAGCAACGTTCCCCGCCCCCTGGTCCGTGCGTGTGACACACTTAAATTTTCAAAGCGCATCGTCGCGCGACAAACAGCGCGAACGTCGTCAAACGCCGCATGCGTTATTCATGGTACGGGACTTTAAATTCCGCGTGTTATTAGGATTCTAATTTTGTTTCGCGGTCCAGCGAGCGCTCACATCGTGCGAAAGGTAATCACGGAATGGCTGGGAGAGGCGGTCCGCGTCCCCGTGTCCTTCCCGTGGCGCACGAGGGGGGTAACTTTAATGTTTTTAATCTAATTCCCTGCGTGCGAGGCTCGCACGGAACTCCACCCCCGGGAATCGGATCTGACTCGCTTGGGAATTTTGCATTGTGCTCGGAGAGAAAGAGAGAGAGAGAGAGAGCGAGAGCTCGACGATGACAATGGGGGGGAAGAGCGCAAGTCCCTTTTGAGGAATGTCCCATACGAATCCACGTTACGATCGATCGTCCCCACGGTCGAATTTCATTTCTCAAAGTCCGGCTTGATTTCGACGGATTACGCATTTTTCATTATACGCCGTCGCGATGGGGATATTACTCTCGCGATTGCGTCGCGTCGCATTTTCGTTCGATTCGTCCTACCCGACGATCGTATTTTCGCCGAATCTGATTATAAATTCGATAGGGTTAGCGACGGGCGGATCATGGCGGGGGGACATTTTACGCTACCGGGGTCCCTTACGATTGTTTTGATAAGGATTGGAATTGAATAAGCGGAGCGTTCTTTTCGTCAATCGAATTATTCGATTCAAACTGATGGAACACGAAGAAGGAATAATTTGGAAACTATTTTAATATTTCAATTTGATCCAAATTTCTTGACGTTCTTTAGGAAATAAATAATCGTAAATGTAGAGAAATGTTATAAGAATCCTATATCAGAAAAATCTTGTTTCTTCCTCGCATCGTACGTTTGATTTATATCATAAAATATTTCACGAAGCTCATCGATACTTTCTCTTTTACGCCAATCTTTATAGAGTCCTGATATCGTCGATATTCTCTTTAACGTCGATCTTTATACAAGTTCCTAGTACCGCGAAATTCGCAATGGACGTCGATATGTATCGATATCCCACAAACGATCTCACCGATCCACGTCAAATCGTAACGATGTTTTTACGCCGACGATTTCTGTGCTACGTCAAACGCTCGCTGGAAGGTCCACCGATAGTAACGAACACACGGTGCATAAGTTTCCGAGTTTCCGGTCGTTAGACTAAACCGCTTGTGCGATGTCGAAGGGCAACGAACATTGAATTCAGTTCGCGATAATACCTCACTCTCTCTCGAGGCAGGGCGGCGAACGTTGTCGGGGGTGGTACAGAGACGTTCGCACGGACATAATCGGGTCGGCCTGGCAAAGGTTTTATCGGCGATATACCGGCAGCCCGATAAATCGCCGGTTAGAACTTTGGCTGCAATTAGTATGGTAATGCGTCCGGCGGAATATGGAGAGCGAAGGCGAGAGAGGCCGAGGGAGCGACGATGGAACCGAGAGGGAGAGAGAGAGAGAGAGAATAAATTTATCGTACCTACTATCAAATAGGACCAGTCCGTTATAATCATTGATACTTATCGTAAGTTGAGCGTAATGAGCGTAGACAGTGCCCGAGTAGCTTACTCGAAATTATAACGCTTGCACAGGGTTTAATTAGTATACCGATACACGACGGAAGAGAATGAGTAGATTGGATATCCGAGAAACGATATCTTACGAATGTATTGATAATTTAATAACACGTTTGTTACCGCGGGGTATTCCGGTACCACGGAGACTACTTTGTTTATTACTATTGAAGGTATGTGTATACGTATTTATATAACATCTGATTAGAGCGTTTGAAAAAGAATCCTCACCTCCGATCAGAGCAAGATGGAAAAGTGATTCGAGAAATGAGCCGTTATTTTTGAAAGTGGTACAAGTCCATTTTCAGAAAAAAATTAGTTAATGGATATTTTAGTAAGATGTACATAGATATTCTCTTTTTGTAAAATAATTTTAAAAAAAGTAGATTTACACCACTTTCAAAAATAACGGATCAAATATGGTTTAGAATTTTTACCAAGTGACCAACGAAATTTCCCTAACAACGAATTTAACATCTATCGCAATCTTGTCGATAAAACAACCCGTACAATGGGATTTAAACTAGTTTTAATAGCGATCGTAGAAATATTTAGGGCCATTTAAAAACATAACTGACAGAGTCCCGCGGCAAGCATAAGTGTCGCTCGTACGTCTATGCGGTCGCACGCGATAAGTTAATTATACCTAAACGATTCATCATACTTTACATCGAAGTGCACAGGTGTGTTCGCAATTCGTTGCACGCTCTCACCGTCATTATAATTTAATTTAACCCTCTCGGTCGTATCTTTTTCCCTCCTCTAAAATTATATTTTCCTCAGTTTATATCATTCGCGGAGAGCTCCCATAATTTCTCTCTCACTCCCATCCTTCCGCTAACGTTCTTATAATTCAAATAGAAACCGCTCGCTGATTACGATTTATCGAGACCCGTGACGCTCGGGTTCGAAAGGGTTAACGGCACATAAATTACGAGTTCATTAATAACGCAATATAAATCCGCCGATAGCGCGAATAACGGGCGATAGAGAAGGGAACGCACGTTGCGCACGGAGGTGTGCGTAACTCGGTGCACGTACCGTCCACCCACGAACCGGTGTTGGGGACCCACCGGGGGGAGCGAAAACGGCCGCGTAAACCGTCGAACGAACTGGAGGTGGCGTCGTAGCCGCCGCGACCAGCGCCTTTCGAAATCACTTAAACTGATTAGGCCAGCGAACGCGCCCAGGGTGGCCTATCGTACGAAACGCGCTATGTGATTTACGACGGCCAACCAATTTCGCGTTTTCGATATTCGAACGTTCTGCGCTTACTTTCTCTCTGTCTCTCCTCGCGGACCGGCGCGCGGTTAGGCTCGTACTCTCGTTACGCGAGTGCATCGTAAAGCAGCACGTGGCGCGCGTGCACGTTAATGGCGGTGGAGAAGAAATGAGCGCATCAACGATGGAACTCGCGAATAAAAGGAACGCGAGTGCTCCGCGTGCATTCGCTCGTTCGGGAAGATCGAGGTTGAATGTGATTTCTCGACGATCGGACCGGGTACAGAGTTGTTTTTTTTGTTGTTGTTGTAATATCTCTGATGCTTGGGAAATGGACGAAGAGGATCTTTTGTTCTCTCTTATGGGTTCTCGTGAACTCGTGATTCTCGCGTGAGAATCGGTGGAATTTGTGCGTATGATTCCCAGACAAACCTGAGCGTGGATTCGGTTTGGAAATGTCTGGGAAAATGTTCGATCCTTTGGAATATTTGGTTTGCTACGCTTCGCGTATTTAAGGGCGTTGCTAGAAATAGATTGCGAAGTAATCTGTCGCGCGCAAACTGTTAAAAAATTGAAAACAGACGTTTGTATAAAGATCTTCAGTCTAACAATTAATCGCCAATATCACGGAAAGACTAAAATTATCCGAGTTTCGGGAGAGGTTGACGGAATTTTCAAAATGCAGGTACTTCCTGCAAGAAAATATGACGCCCTTTTAAATAAATTAAAATTTACTGCAAGATTTGTCTGCTTCAAAAGTGAATACCGAGCAACGTGACATAATTTGTGGCTTACTTACAAAAATAGTTACGAGTATTAACGGTCGATTAGTCCAATGGTATTCTCACTTCTAAACGTCGTGTAATTTCACAGCGGGCAAAAAGTATTTCCGATGTAAGTTTTACTCTTGGCAATTTATTACGCATATAATATTGCATGTCACTTCGCGGAGTACATTAATAATGCGATTCGAGCGATGCAAATTGAGAACTGGTTTCAGCGCGCACGGGAAGCAGATGGTAATTCCGACAAATTAGTCCGACGCAAAAGAATAAGAGAAACGTATCTGCGTGTGTGTGTGTGTGCGCGCGCGTGTGTGTATATGTGCATTACGATACCTTGATAAACGAGCAATGAGGTGTACGCTGTCAGACTTCAAAGTCTTCGATCGATTTCTCGCGATTCGCAGAGGCGCCGCTATTAACTGTAATATCGGGGTTCATTACATTAAGAGCCGATATTAAAACACAGAACTTAAGTCATGAATGATTAATCACCGTAATTGCATTACTTAATTCCGTTATCAGTCCGATCGACCGAGCGAACGGGAAACGTATCTTTAATATTCATTCCGGTCGGCGTAATTACGATAAAACATTTCTTTCTTTCTCCCTTTCCTTTTTTTTCTTCTGCTTCTTCTTCTTCCACCGGTAAAACTTTCGATACCCGTTTCACGGTCTTTGCCCGGTTCTCGAGAACTATCGCGTTTAATTACTCTCGCGCGCATTAATTTCGATGAAAATAAATTGTAGGAAGCCACGCTCGTATATCCAATTAGGTCTATATTATTTTACTCGGCCGGAGCTTAATTCGAATTAAGACTGCACTCCGGTTTCGGGGCTGGTTTAAAATTCAACGAGTAGACGCGCACCTGTACCACGGCAAATAGCCGCGGGTTGTAGTCTTAAGGCTAATTGAGCCGGTTAGAAAAATTAAGTGCACCTCTCGAAAAGAATAATCCACCGAGTTACGGTCAATATTTCCACGAGTCTCCTCGTCGCGCGGGACGATTAAACCTTGCCGGTATCTTTCGTTTTTACGTCCAGAACGTTTACTATGGACGGAGAAGATTAAACATTTACGCGCAATCTGTGTTGTCGCGTATACGCTCAAGGTTTTGTAATATTCAACCGTTCTATCGTAATTTTGACAATTCGGACGGGGCCAAATGTGAAATGGTTAAAATTGTACGCGAGGTACGTCTAATTAACATTTATTTCTCATGTCATTACCGCCGTGACGTTTGGACAATTATTTCATTGTATTTTGGTTGGCGCTTGACATTTGGAAATTGCAATTTTTCGCAATTCGGTTAAGTGCCGTCAATTAAGCTCGCATAGAATTTCATATGCGGAAAGTTACGATCAAATTTAAACCGTCACCGTGCCATCGTGGGAAATCCCCGATCTAATCGCTCTTCAAGACAATTATTAGGTAGAATTCTCATCGATCGATTGATTGGAAGTGGATCAATTTTTGTAAAACGTGTCATTGAGCGCAATAACGAGTGCGCCCAATTCCGCGGCACTTCGAGGAACATTTCGGCATTTCGCAATTTCCCAAAATTCGGTTCATCGCGCTAATTAAGCTCGCGCAGAATTTCCTAATGACCGTCGCATACCGTAGCAAACGGCAAGCGTCACCTGTACGTGTCGCGAAAAATCCCCGATCTAATCGCTCTTCAAGACAATCACCAAAATTCTAAACGAACGATCGGGTCAGTGGAAAACGCATCAACGCGGAAAATCGATTAATTTCTGTAACTTGTGTCATCGAACACAATAACGAGTGCGCCCAATTACCCCGCGTTTCAAAGAACATTACGGCATTCGCAATTTCCGAAAATTTGGTTAATCGCGCCAATTAAACTCGCGCAGAATTTCTTAATGATCGTCGCATTCCGTAGCAACGATAAGCGTCACCTGTACGTGTCGCAAAAAAATCCACGATCCAATCGCTCATCGAGACAATTATTAACCAAAATTCTAAACGATCATCGATCGGGTCAGTGGAAAATGCATTAACCCGGGGGAATCGAGTAATTTCTGTAACACGTGTCATTGAGCACAGTTGCGAATGCGACCAATTCCTCGGCACTTCACGGGACATTTGGCCGGGGCCCGTCTTCATTTTCCACTCCGTACGCGGGATTTATGCGGGGCTTAAATGTTTTGGCCGTCGCGCGCGCGAGAACGCGCGCGCAGGAGCGTGTCAAGTGATGGAATTAATCGTAGATGGATCCCTCGAGGGTAGTGCATGATTCACCACGAACCGCATCGCGCCACACCCTCGTGCCGCAATGGTTGTGCACGGTGCACGTTTGTGCGACAGCAGGGTGCACGCGCGACGGTGGTGCATACGACGGATAGTCGGTGTTGTGTCGGTGCACACGTACGTAGGGCGGGGGGGGGGGGGGGGACGTCGGGGACAGGAAACATGGGGAAGAAGTTGACGCAGGTGGGGGGCGAGACGCCGTTCGCGGAAAGTATTTATGAGACTGCGCGTCGTATAGTACATAACGAAATGATTGTTCCGTGCGATGAGCGAAATTGCTTATTTCTCTATGCACCGGGTGAAAAGTGTGTCCCGGTACCGTTGTTTTTTTAATAACTAATTGGGAACAAATCTAGATCATGCACATCTCCGGATCTTCAGACTATTTCTAAAACAAGCAAACACATTTGATTCCTTGTGAAACAATTTTCAGTAGAATAGAAATTCTATAATTATTTTTTTTTATCAGCGACCCGAAGTACACTTGATGCAGTAAAAAAAAGTTTGCAGATCCGAAGATCCAGAGATGTGCATGATATAGAATTAAGCCACTAATGGGTTGTGTTAAGTAAAGTAAATATGAGTCGGTCGCCACGGGTTGCGATTAAAATGATCACTTTTTTCAAAGTGATTCGTCTTTAGTGAACCGTGGTAAATTTATTTAACGCACAATTAAAATGAAAATTTAAACTCTGCCAGTTGTACTGAGAATTATAATTTAATCTTTATTGGAAGATAATAAATTTGAATAATAGATTAGTTTGATATGCAATTAAAATTACAGCTCAAGCATTTTCAGTTAATGATTATTAAATGTTTATTTAGTTATTAATTGTAATTTTTGCAATAATTAACCTTTATTTGGAAGCATCGAATTAATTAATCGTAGATTTAAAGTTAAAATTTGTATGATACGAATGTTCGTATTTTGAGAGTCGAATGTTAGGGGAATCGTAATACTTTTTTTATTTCAAACAATTATTCTCGCGTAGTTCAAGGGAGTTACCATGTTTAGATTCGGCGATAATTCATTTCAGCACGGGTTGCGCGCAAAATGCGTTATCCGAATTAACTTTCGCTGCTAATTTCATTAAACAGTATTTTCATCTTCGTACTCTCATTTTTCACCGCGTTAACTTTGCCCTTTTTTTTGGCGCACCGGTAATTCCGGGGTTACAAGCGTTAAGCTACGGAGTTAAATTGTTTCCAACGATACGCTCTTCTTTTTTTTCCGTCTCCATTCAACGTACTGGGAACGCGAAGACCGACAAACATTTCCCGTGTTCGCTAAACATTTCTGGTACCGCGGAATATAATTGTTACTTTATGCTAACAATTTTCTAGTATGTTGTACTTTACAAAAGTCGATAATAAATTCAATACTAATTTCGTCGATAAAAACAATGCAACGCAGGATCGTTCTAGAAACTAAACGATACAAGTGCAAGGAAAATGATTTTGTGACAATTGTGTTCAGAGTTCAGCGTAGTCTTAAACTGAAAGAAAATAAGTATCCACGTTTGCGTTAAAAAAACTAATTCGTGTACCTTTGTCACCAAAAAGATAGCTTTTCTTCAACACCTATACATATAATTACACATGGAATTCCAAGATAAATGATAATCTACCAAATAAAACGAACAACTCTAAATTTCATAATAACTATTCAAAACACTCTTTCGCGACTCAACGTCACTCTCGTTCATTGTACAATCAATTCCCATCGTTTCCCAGTATTTCAAAATAATTACCCATTAATTAACTCCTACATTCTCATTCGTACCACCGTTAACTCTTCCGAATCTGACCTACCCTTGCATCGCTTTTCGCAAAACGACCCGGTGTACATACCCCTCTGTACCAGTAAATTCCTCCTGGGACACCGAGTACGTACGCTATACATACATTTATCCCACACGCGTTCGAAAAGAAATCTACCGAACTTTACCAACAACAAACACACCCGCGCTACATGCGTTTACCGCGTACAGAGTTGAAACGGGCCATATTGCGTTCAGTTTTGTAACGAGTATTATTTATGAACTACTCCCCCCCTCCCAACCCCCCTCCCCTACTCCCGATGTAATAATCGTTGCGCACCGCTGTTCATGATCCAGCCTTGCGACCCTGACGAGACCCGTTCGCCCTCCCCGATTCATGTTACTACGTAACCGTGCCGAATCCCTTCCGATTATCATGCCAATATTGTCCCCGGTGTGTGATCGATGCTCTTACCGTTCGCGCAGATACGACGATCCCTCGGAGACGTCCGACGTTGTCGGCAACGATGCGCGCGCGTGCTAACGCCCCGGCCTACGTGCATCATCTGTTCGAGATATGTGTGTGCAAATTCGACCGCAGAATATCGTAACATATGCCGCACCGCAACGGAACGCACAGTGGGCGTCTTCGATGCGATTCCAGCGGAGAGGGGAGGGGGGGGAGGAGATGCATTTGCATTCCGTGGGTGGAGGCGCGGTGTCACTCTTTGTTTAATCAGGGGCGCCACTTGTGCGGGCGTTTCGATGATTGTCGCGTTCGATTTGTGTTGCGAGCGTCTGTGGCTTGGTTTGGTAATGGGACGCCCGGTATATGGATGGAAAATAGGATCGGTCGCGGGGTGTCGGATAGCGCGGAAGGGTGACCAATCAATTTCGCTGGGATAACGGGTTATATTCGGGAATAAAAATGCGAATAGCGATGGTCGTCGTACAGAGCGTTTGGTGGAACTAGGTTTTAGATATCTGTTTTTTTTTTTTTTTTAATAGAAGGGTTCGATACGCTTTTGCGGGGTTTTTGCCTTTGGACGAGGCGTTAGAATTTTGAGTGGGTTTCAGAGTTCAGCGTCGTGTTAAATTGAAAGAGAATAAGCATCGACACTTTGCAGTAGCAAATAAATAGCGACGCGGATTCAGAAGTGATTCATGCACCCTTTATCATCAAAATGGTAGCTTTTCCTGTGCAGCTATGCGCTTAACTCGTTTCTTGAAAATCTGTTACTCCGACCTTTTAAAGTCCTCGTGTATCGCTGTTGACACGGATGAATTTGTGATATGAAGTCAGCTTGAATAATTCTGCGATACCGAAACCTTTCCCACGATTGTAGGAATGAAAATACCTCTATGCTCTACGCAGCATTTCGTAGACTTGAAATTTTCATTTTTTGGATACTCATTTTATTATTGCCTTAGTAAAGAAAACGAATGATTAAATGACTCACGAAGATTGATTAAATACTTGCGTTCTCCCTACCTATTTCCATAGTTATACAAATTTTCCAAAATTCCTACCACCCGACGCTCGACGTCGACGTCAACCTCGGCGACGTTCACCGCATCCCCCGATTGATTCCATGTACCATAAATATCGCCGTTCGATTCACCGTTTCAGGAATGGTCCTTCCGGGACCGTTCGCGCTTCTCCTCACCCCCCCCCCCCCTCCGACCCCACCCGATTCCTCTCCGCGCTACCTCCGCCATCGTCGCGGTAATTAATAATTATATCTGAGGAAGTACCACCCGGTCGAAGTTATAATTACACCGAGAACAATCAACAACTACCGCGTGCAGCAACTCGGCCCTCGCTCGTGGCAGGGCCAAGCAAGTTGGAAAGGGTGAATCGGGTGTACCGTGGCGGGAATGAGGGGGGCCGGGGGGAGGGGGTGAAGTTCGGCAGAGGGGGAGGGGGGTGGGTGGGAGCGAGGACTTACCTCGTGTCTCGAGTCTCTCGAGACACCGTACCACCCACCTTGACAGGGAAGTTTATTCCTCGCAGCCTCGTTTCCCGTTCGTCTCCCCCGTGTCGTTTCTTTTTTTCTTTCTTTTTATTTTTTCGGACCCACCCCCCTCCGGATCCTTTATCCGAAGGTCTCGGCTCTCGAGAGCGTATCGAGGTCGTTTTTCCTCTCATTCGGTTCATCTCGGGCTCTCCTCTCGTTCTCGTTGCTCTTCCTCTTCCGGGGCGCTTCATTCAGCCGTGAAAGGAAAAGTTTACAATGAAATAAGTAGGCGAGTACAGCCCGGGGGATCGTTATGCTCGTTGAGGGAGAAGGTGGAATTTTCAGCCGGCTACTTGTAATACTTGCACGCCGTATATACGGCGTCGTATTTCGGAATTACGGAACGCCTGTCGTTTGCACAGCCGATACGCGGTGTCGGGTAAAGTTTAATTTTCACAAAGTGGAATAACTAATTCGGAGTTTTAAACACGGAGTATCGTCCGCGCGTTCGAAGTGCGCGCCCGGTACACGCGCCTTGCGTAACGAAGCAATTTGTATTCCGTTAGATAATTGAAGTATATTCAACTGTTTATTCCACGGTACATTTGAGTATTCGTTTCAATGGGAATAGCCGAAATCGTTTCTATTATCACTTCGTTATTTATTAACGACATTTCTCTTGTTTCGGTGTAATTGCGCGATACAGAAAGAGAGTAAGAGATTTTAGTATAGCGTAATTATTCAAAGTTTTCGTGATATCTTCGCGATAAGCTCAGTCGTATTGAAAAAAATAAATAAAAACACGAAACAAAGCTGTCACAACAAATAAATGTTATAATCAAATTGACAACGCTTTTATAGCACCTAAGGAGTGTCATTCAATTTTTCCACTTCCGACGCGATCAAACGATCTCGGATTAAGCCATCCGAACAACAGACTCCTCTCTAACGGACTCGCGAGTAATCGCAAATATCTCGACGTCCGATAAAATCGAACAACGGGAACAAACGTTTACTCTCTCGTCCGTCGCGAGACTTCCGTGCTCACCCGATACACGATTAGGGGAATCCACGGCTCCAAACGTTCCTGACGGTACCGTCGGACGACGCGGCAATGTTCCCGGGGAAGATCAATAGATCCCGCGTTGCATCATCGTGATCGTTGAATAATTTCGAAAGGGGTCCCTGGTGCATCGGCGTTACGCCGATATACCGGTCGACTGGCGTTTCCAGTCTATCGTTATTCAAGAATACATAGGTAATGGACCAACGTCGGTGAGAACGAGAGAGGAGAGAGGACAGGGAGAGAGAGAAAGAGAGAGGGAGAGATAGAGAGAATGTTCGGCGGATGCCTAGCGCGTACGCGCGCTAGGATTATTTGTGGCGTACATTACATTATCCTCATTTAGAATTCACGCTACCTGGGCGTCTATCTGCCCCACGCATCTGCCGCATATTTTGCTCTTACCAGCAGCCAGGCGGTTTGCGCGTGTACGCGAGTCATCGGACGAAGCGCCGCAACGCGTTCACCGTGCTTTCTGACAAAATGCTAAATCTGCTGCGGATACGATCGAGCCACCAGCGACATGGAATTCTTGGCTTTGATATCTCACCGACCGCAGAATTTCGATGTGAAAATAGCGCCTCGGTATTAATCTACTGGCTGGTATCGTAGCTTGTCTTGGTGTTTAGAAATATGCTTGATGTTGCGATAGTAATTGGCCGGATGGTTGTATCTAAATGAGGGATAATTTGTTTCGCGTTCGCGTTTTGATTCTGGAATGGGGACTCGCGTCGGAGTCCCTGGAATGATTGAGCATTTAAATAAAATTGTCGGTGATAATGTGACGTGGAAATGAGTAAATTTAAAAGTAAATTAACTTTCTTTATTTATTTGCACGTGTAAAGGCTAATAATTAAAATGAAATGTCGATAATAATGACTTGGAAATGAGTAAATTTAGAAATGAACTGGGTCTCTTTATTTTGTACCTTCGATACGATGGATTTTAATTGAACACACATTTGAGAGTAGTAATATTTGTACCGGTATTGTTTGTTCATACTAGTTGGTTTACCGGTTTTGTTTGCACGAGTAGCGCTGTTTTTTTTTGGAGAGGAACGAGGAGCGATAAAAATTAATTAAAAGGCTTTCGATCGGATTTCGATAATGTCTTTAATCAATGTAAGTCGATGGGTGCAGTGATACGATAAATCATAAAGTTTCGAACTGTAGTACTACAAAGAAACGCTCGTTTCTTTTATCGCTGAGTCATGATTGTTTTTCTGTATACATTGCGTCGATAGAACGAAAGTAGAACAATAGTCTCCAAATGAATACGTCAGTGTATTGATTTAAACATTACGTAACAATCTAAGTTGTTTAAAAATTTTGCATTTCCCAATTAAACGATACTGGATTGTTGATATCAAACAACTTCTCGGAAACTCGGAATTTCTTTTAAAATAAACAGGAAAATTATTAACCCCAAAGGGGAATTAAAATACCGGTGATAAATTTCCCCTACTCTGCGCCACACCACAGCGCTCAAATTAATTCACGAAACCGATCGTCAACAATTAAAAGCAATGTTCGCAAATATTCGTAAATCAGTAGCGCGCATAAAAATGCACCTCGCGCTAGAAAATTCACGAGCGTTCGCAGCCTATAATACACGATACAAAAAGATAACAACAAATTACAATTAATAATTATAATACTCGACGAGAACCGACGACACTAAATATTCGTAAGTCGGAAGCGCGCATAAAAATTTTCGCAAAAAAAATCACGTTTGTAACATTACGGGATAAAAAAAAAGAAATAAGAGGATAAAGTAACAGACTCGAAATGGGATTGCGCTATGCGCGATTGCCTATTCCAATTCAATTTCCGCATTTCCTGTAAAATGACATTGCGCGTCCCATCGTTTTCCCGGGGAACGATATCGATATCGTTTGTGCTGACCGCAGGGCGCGGGTATATTTGGCCATCGGGAAGAGCGCGGGACACGGAGCGCCTCTGCTTAACATTCAGCCCGACACGCTCGCTGATTGGCTATTAATTATCCGACCGATCCGACCGACAAGAATAACGATTAACTTCGCGTATCGCGTGTTTGCACGGCGCCCCTCGAACCTCTCGTAGATCGATCGTAGATCAGCGAAAGACCCCCCACCCCACTCGCGTCATAAATCAAACGCGTCTCGCTCGTAAATTCGACCTCGTGTGGGGCAACTCATCGTTCGATCATCGATCCATCGATGCAGTTTTGCGCCACGATCGCCGTTAAAGACTGCGCCGTGGACGGAGAAAAAGGCGAGCTCCATAATTGAGAAGTCGCTAATTGATTCGGTGATGGATAGGGATTTCACGAGGGAGAAAAAAGGAGAGGTAATAAACGGGGGTGGGGAGGGGGAGGGGGGGGGGGGAGGCCGGTTGCGGTCGGAGTGTGTGCCGATGGCTCAAACAGGTTTTAAAGATTAAAAATAAAAGCCATAATTAATTCGAGAAGTCTCGGGCGGCTTGACTATCGATTCGCTGTTAGAGTAAAGTATTTAGAGTCGCTTTAAATTTTAAGTAGATACAGCTTTCGTCGAAGTCAGGCATGTCCGCGCGCCTTTCCCTTTTTTCTTCCGAAGAAAGTAATTCGAGAGTGATAAGAGGAAGCGTTTAAATTTAATTATTCGGTGGCTCGACTACAAATGCTAGGCGATGAGTCCGTTAAACGATATGTCCCATGATAAGTATAATAAATGGATTAAGAAAGTTCAAAGAAATTCATATCTTTATAGGAAATTAAATTAATTAATTTATTCATTCGTCCGTATCTTATAGTATAGGATAGTATAGCATGGTATAGTATAGGAGTTCGGTAGGGAAGTGCGACCCCCAATCGAAATTTATTTCGTTATTGGATGGTTTAAAAATGTATTTTTTTTTTTGTTATCGTACATTTTGTTTATACATACACATAATATACAATACTTGAATGACGCGTATGTGAATACAGATTGTGTTACAATTGTTGTTATTCCATTCCAGTTTCTTCCTTATCAATAATGTTTGAATCAAGTTAATTAACAGGATATTAATGAAAATTGCGATCCAATCGGAAGGCTCGAGTAGGAGACAAATTTTGGCAGAAATAATTCTAGTTTCATTAAAATCTTGTTGACTAATGTAAGACGATTTGAACATTTTCCATAAAAAGAAACCTGCGCATAATCATCACAGGTATTCGCCTAGAATGGAATTCTTTCAATTAGGGAACACCCTGTACATTACATACTTCACTCAGAAACTTAATTTACAATCTTGTTTGTAAAAGTCAATGTAATGTTTTGCATAAACATTCGTACTATAAACTCTTTATATCAGTCATAAACTCTTTGAACGATGAAACTTTCTACGTCTCCCGTAACTCTCATAAATCAGCAATTAGAGACATTTACTAATTATCGGGAGGATCGTATCCTCTGTATCTTCGCACCGCACCGTATCACCACGGGGATAACGAAAACTGAAACGAGCCATCCTCGTTAATCTCTCAGCGTAATTTATTTATTTCGGTTTTTATCCAAGTCTAAACCGAGATTAGTCTAAGGTTTAAATGAAATAAACCACTTTCAGCGTTAATTTTCCAACACGCCCCTATGTCTACATTCGTAAACGGCTACAGAAAATCACAATAATATTCGACGAGACGGATTGCTTGGCGGGGATAATTAGTATCCGCGGAATTACGAGGATACGACTATTTCGCTTCACGAAGCCGTCGTTCCTGTGCACGCATACCTCGCAATATGTTTATGTCGAAACCACAGACTTCTACTGCGCAACTGGATGGGTTTTGGCGTATGATTATACTGATGTATACATGGCGTACGATGTTGTAAGCGCGTCGACAATTCCACTCGAGCATGTTTCGTCCGTTACTATCCCACAGCAATTTGATTTTACGGTCTTCTTGCGAGGCGCAAAGTGAATGTAATACGTAGAATGACAAAGGAAATAGAATATAACGAAGAGGTAGATTCGCGGAAGTACACGGTGGTACGTATATTTCGTCGCGCGACGAGGAGCAGACGAATTTTGTGTACGAAATGAAATGCATCGTGGATTTATAACCGGACCGCGGACATTTATGATAATTAATATTTTCGCGCAAAGTACGTAAAAACGGGACTTGAAGCGAGACTTATTTTGACGTGTTTTGGATAAAGAAATTTACCAGAGAAATTTGTTTCCTGAGTAGATGAATTTTAAAAATGGTTTTTTTATACGTGCAGAGATATTTTTATATTGAATGTATCTTTTTAGCCGCCTAAACGAATAACTTGCGTATTTAGCCTATTCGGCATAAACATCCACAGCGTATTTATAAGGTTTGATTTTTGCTTAATCTTCGTGGGTTTAAAATAAAAAATATTCTCCGCTCAACCTAATATATTAGCGACTAATTCGCGAATTGCTTCATATACATATTTTCCAGGCCATCGAGCATAGAGATTCCGAGAAATGGTCCCTGCAATTTTATTTCGTTTATTCGAAATTTATATTTCATTGCCGTTTCCAGCGTGAAAGTCATTAATATTTTAATAAATCACGGTTTTTTACCGTAGACAGAATGCGCGGCGACGCGTCACTGGTATTAGTAAATTTAAATTAATTCGACTGTTTTGCGTTATTATTTTTTGCTGATATCTCGTTACGACGGGAATCCGCCCGATGTATTTACCGAATGTCACGTTTTCCAATTACGCCGCGTCGATAATTCTTCGCGAGCCTCCCCCTAAAGTTTTAATCACGCGAAACGTTGAATGTTAAAAACTCTGAATAACGTACGGTACATTTACAAACCACGCCCGAGATTTTAATAACAATATCGGAAAATTTCTACTAAGTTCGCGGGACTCAAATATTGTAATACCACGGCACAACAGATTCTTTCAAAGATTTCTATGTATACAAACGAAAGATAATTCAGCTGGGCTTAATTAAAAAGCCAGATCTCTTAGCAAAAAATGTCTTTCTGATATACAGCTTATGTAAATACTTTGTCAACATTATAAGGCTCTGGGATTTTAATTCCTAATCATTTATAATAATAATTTCAATTTGTAATTCTATCACTTACGAATTATTACACTTAACATATTTCTCCACCTGTATTGTAGCGGAATCTTCTAAATCTAATTCTAATTCTAATTATTACAATTTCTATCTCTATCAGTTATAAGTTACTACACTTAACGCGTTTTTCCATCTTTACATTTTGAGGGAATAATTTACTTCTTATTGTAACTCCGAATAATAATTGCTAGTTTTAATTCTATCGCTTATAAACTTTATTACGCTCGACGCGTTTCTCCATCGCACATTAAATTCCGTTCATACTTCTCTCATTCTCTCTCAAAACGATGATTTTAAAAACAATGGATTCTCATCTTCGTCTTCTCAGATTATTCATTCCGATAACTCTGCCTTTAATATCCCACTTTCCCTGCAGCGTTATTCTTCCGAGTTTAAACCTTTGTATTTCAATTCCATCTCGCCAGATTTAAAGAAGCTCGGAAACCACATTTCCACGTGATCCCAGAATGGCAATGGTATTCCGACAGCGACACCTTCTTAACCGGGCACGCACGTCCAGACTTGTGTTACTTACGCCTCGAAAGTAATTCCGTATTTACTTTGACGTTACCGGGTAAATTAACACCCCGAGCACGTTTTACGAGCAATTTGCTGCACTTACGTGCGCCCTTACATAAGTCGCCGTAAGTACGGTCGACGTGTGCACGATCCTCGGGTCGGCGTGACGTTTGAACATGCCCCTCGACATGTTCTCCGAAGGCACGAGAAATTACCCTTTCTGATGGAAATATCCACGTCCCGGCAAATAACGCTGTGACGTGCGAGCTTCGGGATTCTGTCATAAACATGCGACAGTATTTAGAAATTTCGAGAGTCGCGCGACGCGCTTCGTTGCACCGTCCGTTGGTCTGCAGTTTTTTTTTTCCTTTTTTTTTGGAGTTGTAACACTGAAAAATAAATCGATGGATTAAAACCGGTGGAGGGATAAAACTCACGGTCCGAACGTTGCAGTTTTTGTTTTGAAAGCTCGAGTAAAAGGACAGCGCCGCGGAATATTTTATATTTACCGAGGAACTAAATAAATAATACTGAAAGCGTGGAATCTCAGTATCGATCAGTGGAGAGCGTAATTATTTTTAATAGTAACAAATCGGAAGATGGCGCGTTAACGAATTTGTTGTAATATAATTTGAACGTAATGCGGGAAATTAATTTTGCTGCAACGATTGCAACGTACGATTGTTAATAATGTTATATATAAATACTGAGGAATACCGACTGTGCTAGTCAGAGGAGATTGCGAATACTTTAATTGCAACAGTTATCCGATTATTTAGTTGTAACGATAAATCATTTAACTGAAAAAATCCGACGGAATTACATTAATAACTTTGTTTCTAATATACACATCGTTGCGACGCGTGAAATTAATTAAGCTGTGAGTATAGTATTACTACAGAAGTGTCTGTTTTAGAACGATGCAACGTATGATTGCCTCTTCAAAACGTTCCCTGAGGACACAAGGTATTACCTTCTATGATGGTAATATCCACTTTGAAAATTGACCGCTTGAAAATTGGGTATTAAGACTTCGCCGGAAGCAGGTGAGAATGTGGAGCAGAACTGACAATGACGTATTCCGTGAAAAGTCAAGTGGGTCATCGAGACTCGTTCAAAATAACTTTCTACGTTGAACGGCAATAAAAATGGTCAATTGTTAATTGGAACTGCCTCGTTAATGTGTGCCTAGAAGAATCTCGCGCGTTACAGTTACTAATTACTATTACTAATTACAGTTACAGATACAGAACTTACGCGAACGCGTCAAAACAATTAAATGTTCGGTGTAGTAATTGGAGGAGCGTCCGATTAACATACGGTGATTAACGTACTACAAATTGGAAGAAGCAGGTGCGTTTACCGGGCGCCCTTTTAATTACGACAGCCAAAAATGAATTGCTTTGACGTGCTCGTGTAAGTTTTGTAAAATGTAACGCACACCATTTCGCTGAACACACACGATTCGGATTGTTGCAATTAAAAATAATTGCGCAGTTCTCCGATTAATACTAAGATTCCCCGCTTTCGGAACAGGCAAGGTCATGTCTCGAACCAAGTACGAAGAATAAGTTTGTTAATCGTAATCAACGTATCGATCGATCGCTAGAATTAAAATTCATTGAACCGAATCATTGATCGTAAATGACAATCTTTATAGTTCATCGTTTATCGCAAGTCATAAATAGTCAATCTTGTATCAAAATTCTTAATGGTAATCAAATTACCGATTAAGAGTGAGTATGAAAATGTTTTAGCTTCGACGAAAACCTGTTCTTCGCGGACCTTAATCGATAAAAAATTCGACAGTCGACAATGAATGCTTTCGATTCGCGATTAATTTCGCGGGTCGAGCGAATTAATCGCGATTACGTTGGATGATTAATGTTCGGTCGTGGGGTTTAATTAATTAAAAAAATTGATCGATTAACGCCCGACGCTGACAAAATTAATTGCGCGCGTTTACCAGCGGTTGGTAGGTACCGTCCGAGGGCCACTTTTGTGTGTTCTGCCCACTCATCGGGCACACGAAACGCGCACTCGACGCGAAGTAAAAGAAAGTACTCGACGATGCTCCTTTGTGCATACTTTTCTTCCGCTAGACCACTTCGGTGCACAACAAACGAGCAAGTGCATGCACCGAGTGGCGCTTCCACTCTTAGTTGCGAAACTTGGCCGATTCGCGTCTATTACCCTTCCCTCTTTACTTTCGGGGTATAAAACTTGAATTACGTCTACTTCCGGGCCACCCCTAGGAGTGTTTTCGAGTACTTTTCGAGTCTGTCGTCGACTTTGCCGCGACTACTTAAAAACTGGCTAAACGGAAAACACGTGTATCCAGAGTTTGCTCGAATTCGTGTGTTGGCTTGTTCGATACTCGTGACTTCTTTCGAATTATTCGATTTTCTGTGCTCGAATCGATTGCTCGAATATCTTCCATGGGTTGTTATATATTTGTCGTTCGATCTGTTTAACGATCGAGAATGCACAAAATGATTACTTTTCACGAGCAACTTTACTCTGATCGGAAACAGTTAATCTAATTAGGCGCATTTACATCGCGTTTCTTTGTTCCATTTCCGATTCTCAGTCCGTTGAAATTGTTCTCGTTTCACTTAACTATCCTAGACACTCCGTTTAAACGCGTTCACGCTAACTCAGGTATGGCAATAACGATAACAGGATTGTTAGTAAATTGCAAACTGCGTCTCGCTCGACTCGTGTTACGCCACGGCAAATTGGAAATTACACGACCAGCGAAATCTGAAAATGTTTGTCATTGTTGTCCACGGGCATGCTTTGCTATTCATGAAACGGCAATTGTTCGCTGGACCGAGTTTTCGTGATAACGCAGGTGCCGCATCAGCGTAGTTGACGAGGTCGTTACATTTAACAGATTCGTCGAAACGTCCCCGTTGCAGGCTTTATTCTTTATCATCCTGATTTTGATGAGACTCGTAATCAGCGCCGAAGCTCGATTTCCTATAATTACCTGAAAAATGCTCAATCTTTGAACGCCTCGGTTTTCCATCAACGAACCGACGGGTCTCGATTGTGAACGCTGTACCAAAAAGGTACCCCGAACCCGTTTCATGTGATTTTCGTTACATAAAACACTTTCTACCTGTCGCGAAAAAATATGTGTCCGTATAAAATCGTCGGTGTGCTCATTATTGTCACGATTAACTGACAATGACATTCATTAATACTCCAACGATCGCACTGGATCTGACAGATGTTTTCAAGCGTTTTAAGTTTGCAATCTTTGGTATGGTTCCACACTTACTTTCTTTATAAACATTGCAAATTTCAAAAATTTGTTAATCTTAAATGTTCAAATATGTTCAATAAAAGTATTGAAAAGTACCATTTTGTTATTATCGATGTTTACCCGGTTGATGTTGGGAAAATACTAAAACGTCGGTGTATGAATCTGACAGATCCGTGCACCCGTACACGTGACTATTATAGCGCGACCATTCGAGTATTAGTATTCTAATACGCTACCATTGTTTCATTTGACTCGTGACACGTTAATATCAATCGAACTCCCTGCTCGTATCGTTCGCTACCCGCGCTCTCCCCGTTACAGAATCGACTGGGCTGTAACGATCAAGATGTAGGTGTACATTCGCACTCGTAATTACACGGTTTACCTGGCTCGAGGTACACTCGTAATCTACATCAAGGTTCGCCGTACTATGACACGTAGGCGAGGTACAATATAAATTTCGGTCCTAACCGAGACCCTCGTAACGACCAAACCCTTGAACTAACATACTACGCTATACCTAAGTATCTAATAAACATGCCGTGTTAATATACACAATAATCTGGAGCGTATAATACGGCAGTAGGAACATGTAGCCGGCGTGTACATCGGTACACGATGCACCTCCCTATCCAGCTAGACCGTTCGGCATCGTATAGCGGATTGGGCAATTTCGAGAGTCGTTTCCGGGAGTAACAACATCCGGAATGGAGTACGGGAGACCTCCTCCGCTCGTCCGAAATCTCATCGACGAGAAGGTATCGATGTTACCGGGCTTTCCGCGGGAACAAGATCTTCCCTTGTTTATCAAGTGTACATCGGATGCTTAATTTCTTCCTTTTACTCTGGTGAAACGTGAGGGTAAGAATGGAAAAATACGAGGGTTGGAAAGAAAGTTAATTGTAAGGACGTAAAGCCAAGGGAGGAAAGCGGAATAATATGAACTCGGTAAAATAACGTAAGAAGATATATTGAGACACCTTCAGTCTGATGATCCGGCAGGAAGTGACTTTCCGTCAAGCTGGACACACCGTACAATCAGAAGTTGTTACAAAGAATGCGTCGCAGATCGGACGGTCTGCGACGGTAGCGTCTTCCGTGAAATATTACGTCGACGGTCACGCATACATAATGCGAATAGCATTTCGTTTCAAACGCGACGGCTCCCATAGAATAAAGCAGGGTTCTTCAACCTGGGTTCAGCAAAAGTTTTGAAGGGTACCTTTTTCTTCATTTCATTTCCGGGGGTCGTCTACCCCTACGGTTTTTCGTGATATGTAAAAGGATATTTATGCGTATATGCATGTAGAACTTGATTAGATAACCAATGTTTGAAAACATTGTTTAAAATTGTTATCTAAATTTAGGATTTCTTGAAGAATATTATAATTCCAATTCCAAGGATTCCAATTCTAAAGGCTGTGAAAGGTTAAAGACCCTGCAATAAAAAATCGCCTACACAATAAAATCTGATTCCATCAACTTTAATTACGGATATTTAGATTTTCGTCGAGTGCTCAGTATCGTACAAGTTTCTTCGCGAAGTAGTTTCAGACACATCAATCGAACAACCATACTCTCATAACCTTAAGTCACGGAGAGATATATGTAGATAAACTAAGGGTGGAAAATAAATATCCCGAGTTCCCGCGTCGAATTCTCGGTAAACGCGAACAGGCGCGCTACTCCAAAAATAATTCGCAACCCGTGCGAATATCCACGTTTAATATTTCGCGGCTTTCGCGAAGTGCGTAGCGCTCATTGAAAAACTTTTCGTTCTAACGGCACTTCCCCCAACTACCGGTGACTTTCGGGACACCCTGTACAGTGTCTGCGCGACAGGCGGTAGCTCCGTGCCGTTTCATTTAAACCAGAAATTGGAATAAAAGCACAGTGCGACTCAATTAACCGCCGGCAAATATTTAATTACAAACGCAAATCTTGCGCTTCGGTTCTCCTTTGAGTGGAGAGCGCGGATGGAAGGGGTTTAGGGGAGAGGGGGGGGTGGCGGAGGGGGTAGGAGAGAGAGAGGGGGTGGAGTAACCATTCAAGCCAGCCACCGTCTGCTTGCACGCAGTTTCCGTGAACTTCCTTGAATGCAACGACAGTTGGAGAGGGGTTGGAGGCGGTCAGAGGAGGGGTGAGAAGGAGTCTGGGGGATGGGGTTCGAGGGAGGTGGGGGGAGTGCACGCGGCAAGGAGGAAATAAGGCACCTTACCTCTCCCCTCCAGCCAGACACAATTTCTCTTTCTCCGATTTGCCAACTCCTGAATTAATCCAATCGAGAGTCAGCGGGTTGCCTCACAAAAGATAAACGACTGCTGGTTAACGTTAGCGCACCGTGGAAGTTAACGGAGTACTTTCTTAGTTCTCGTTATTGCGATTTAATTATTTTCTATTTAACGGGGGAGTATTCTGAGAAGCGTCCTTGGATAGGGGGAAGGAGGGGCGGCTCTCGCGTCGAAAGGTTCGCGTTATTTTCATTAAGATTACTTTTCTTTGGGTTACACAGTTTTTAACCCCTCCTTTCCGCGTCAGACGCAGATACGTTTCTTCGTGGAAATTTTCTCTTTTTTGCCATTTTTATCCTTTACAGGAGGAAGTTAATGTTGTAATTATACTTTTCTTGATCAACGGGCGTTCACAGTCGAGATATACCAGTTACGGAAGCTTACGAACTTTTTTCTTAGAATTTGTGCAATATTTTCTGGAAAATTGTCGTCCCTCGAAGGGAACTTCGCGCGTGAAAAAGATCGATGGAAAAATTTTTCAAGATAAACACTAGCCTTCAAGGCTTGAAGATACCTATAAATTCCATAAAAAACTTCTAAAAATAATATAACTATAAATAAAAATCATTGTAGGTAAACTGTTTTTTTTTTTGCTCAAGATACTTACAAGACACGCGTTTGCGCGCAACGCGAAACTTGCCTATATCGACGATTATCTTCAGCCGCGTACTCTTAGAAAAAAAAAACTCTACCATTACCATCCGAGTACTCGTTACGCGAAGGTCGATAATTACAAAGTGATCCATCAGACCGCGAGAAAAGGAGCAGAGCGATGATAAATGCAAATTTCTCGTGAAATTTCTCGATACCGCGGTCTACCATCGGTCATTTATTTTGATTCCGTTTTCGCTGGTAACACCCGATACGTTTCCCGCTGGCCGGCCGTACTAAGTGCATAGTTGGGAATTTTACAAGGCAGTACCGGTTAGACGGGCTAGCCTTCGGCCTCGCTCGATTGCGATTCTCTTTGCCCGGCAGGTGCACCTCGCGCAACAGTGGTACGGAGCTTACGTACATTAGACTCTTTCGGCCTCGTTCGCATCACAATGGCACTTTTACATGGAGCGCGTTGCTCCCAGTGTTCCACCTAGTAACACTTGTAACGCGTGTAAACATTTCCATGCACGATATAATACTCTCGTCTCACCTGTGCGCGCGCATTGTCGGCGCCTAACGTTGGCGGAATATGGAGTTTTGTATATGTGTACGTGAACCTGGATTTACGCTGGGTTTTGTAAACGGGCTTTGGAGTTTTCGTAGATTATTGTAATTATGAGCGCGAGCCTGTACAGGCTTGAATGTAACCAAAATTTATAATTAAGTAGATCCCTTTGGTTTGTCAAATGAAGTCTAAATGGTCCATGAAGTCTATTAAGTTTATAGGCCGCAAAGTTGAGTTTGTATAAAACTCAGATTTATATTTAAATTATACTCCGATGGAAATTCGATAAAAAGAATTTCACCGGCTTTATTATCACATGGTTTTATTTAACTTGGTTTCGCTGTTTGTTTATTTATTTTTATCTATGCTAATGTAAACTCTAATTTATATTTAAATTACTCGCACGTGAAAGTTTCAGGAAAAGAATTTCACTGTCGTTGACTCGCATAAATATAAACCGAAATTTGTATTTAAATTTTATATGAGCCTCAAAGAGCGAAGTTCCTATCTCGAAATTTTTATCAGCGAATAATTTTCCGCTGGTATGAAATTTCAGTATCCAACTTGGGTTCCTTTTCGCGAAACCGGTCACGTAGACTGACTCACATTAATATTCGGACATTGCAAATGTTTAAATTCTGTAGTACACCCCGAATATTAATGTCCGCCACCGTGCATAATCTCCCGCGTTTACTTTATTCCTTAATGTAAAATAAAAAAAAAATTACCACTCACCTAAGCTATTGTTCGTCGAAGGATCAGTCGGATACATTTTGTGTTCTGTGAGTCTTTCGTATCCAGGTTTAAAATCCTCTCTATTAAATTTTATCAAGGATTAAATCGATCTGAAACGAACATATAATCGATGCTTGCACAGGGTGGGGAAATAACTCTGATTAACTTGAATATCATAATTTAATAAAGCGGAGGTGATCTTGAAATCTTCGAGGAGTCTCCATCTATAAAATAAATATTACTACCACATCGTGGCCGCTTCCCTACCGTACGACTTTAGTAAACAAAGTTTCTCCGTATCTCTAAAATAATATATAAAATAAAATAACATACATCTACGGCCAACTAAACCATCCCATTTTTATATTTCCCCGTATTTTTAAAAACAGACATACTCAGAGTGGACAGAAATATCTCTACGCCCTGTATATAATATAATATCAAGAAAATACTTACAAATAAATACAGTCCGAATAGAAGCATCTTTAAAATAACACACATCCACGGTCAACTAAATCATCTCATTCTTATATTTCCCCGTATCTCTGCTAACAGCAGACATTCTCAGGGCGATCAGATGTATCGCCACGCCCTTTATACAATATAATAACAATAACGTAATATCAAGAAAATTCTTTTAAATAAACCCTGATCGGATAGAAACGCGATCTTTTGAGCGCTCTTTCGCCGGTACCCATTGATTCGACTTTACGGATTTCTATAGAGACGACTTAACATTGGAACAAGGTATCTTTGAATATGGAGAAAGTAAAGACTACCATTTCAACTGTTTGCCATTGCAGAGAGCAAAGAAGCAGTTACCGCGCCTCCCCCGGGGCTGTATTCGTAACAGTGATATTCTCGGGTCGACTTTGCCACGATATTTCGCCTGAATTAAATGAAAAGAAATATCGAACCTTTTCATCGTAGGGTTGTCGCACAAAAGATGTTTCTTCCCGCTAAGTTAATCGTCCCGCGGCAGATATTTCGGACGGTCTCGGCATTATTCGTTACTTCTGAAAAGCCGTTCGTTTCGAATGCCGCGTTATTTTCCTTTATTCGATAAGGATTCGAGATTCTTGTACACTTTCAATGCCACCGAGTGCGCTAATTGAACTGACGAAAATCACTGGAAATCTTGCGACTATACAGCGTGTCCCTCCTAAAGCGGAATACCTAATTATCTGCTCGAGATTTTACCCCGAGAGTATGTTTTTAATTTGACATTGAATTTTGGAGTCGGGCATCGTTTTGAAAGCATTAGATCCGGATACGTGGTTGTACGTAGGTGACTTTGAGAACTCTCGAAAGAATTACATAGAACATTTTCTTTTTTCGTTGCTCGAAATTATTCTAATTGTGTGTGAAATATTTTTTCTGTGTAGACATCCTGTATATTAACCCGTGATGATCTTAGCTTAAAAAAATCGAAGATTTAGCCCAAAATGTACCAAGTTAGTCCTTCGAGGGTCGAATATATTAATTAGATATCTCGAAACTCAAAATTTCGAATGCCAGCATATTCTCGAATTGCAAATTTGACGAGTATAAATATTATGTATCGATGATTCCTGTAATTTCTTTCTAATCTTCTCACTCACCGTATCTCTCCCTTTCTTTCTTCTCGTAAATCTTCGAGCCACGTTTCCTACGACAGGAATTCTCGATCGAACGGGAAACCGTTTATCCAAACATAAAGGAAAACGACCTCGTCCGAAATCAGAAACTTCTCGGATCTATCGTGGACTCCTTCGTTCGTGACCTTGATATCCTCTTCTTCTTTTTTCTCCCCCCCCCCCCCCCCCCCCCACCCACCTCTGACGTGTCAAAAGGACCTCCCGTAATCTACATCGAAATTGCCGGTCAGATAGAGGCGGCTCTCAGGGACGCATCGAGAACGCGAACACCTCACGGAATATAACGATTTCCTCCTCGCTGACTCCTGTCGCGAAAGAGCCGAGACACCGCAGAGGCGGAGGCAAAGAAACTGAGGGAAAAAGGGGGTGGGAGACGGCACGAGAAGCCATGTATCGCGTTCTCGGGGACGACGAGAGGGCAAGGTGGGCAGACGAATATCGTTGAGCTCGCCGAAAAGAAGAGGCACGGAGGAAGGAAAGGTCGTTAATAAACCTTAGTTATGCCTTCGGAGCAGAGAACCGCTCAGGCATCTAATCTCTTTTATCCACACTCATTACTTACGCAGCGGCTCTCATGTTCCTCTTCCGTTCCTTCCGGAATGTAATACGTAGGATGGTTATGAGGGTAATGCGTCAAATTGAATTCTTCGTAGTTTAGGGGTAGGGAAATCGTCGCTCCAATTGTAATTTCGTTCGCGCCGTAATTGGACATGGGTCTTTACCCTGCGGGGCGGTAAGAGATGAAAAATAGTTTTAAGCAATTGTCGTATTTGCGAATTATCGAGAATTCCAATGGGATATGTGAAAATCGTGAAGTAAGTTTCGGCGATATCGGGACGGTGAAATCGCTTGGAAATAACTTGCTTAATCGCGAGGCGGAAGAGGTAGATGAGAAATGAGTTTTGTTCGAGGTAATTGTAATATAGTTTATTATAATATAATCGCGACACGGGGAATTCTGTGCTTCCTGTGCTTTTTGTTTTTTTCTTCTATCCTTTCGCAATGGGCGTACTAAATTAGCGTTCCGGTGATATTAAACTTCGTTAAATCACACTTATTTTTTAATTAAGAATTCTTATACGCATTAATTGCATTTTCTACGGGAGATTAACAAAGTAATTTAAGACATCCACCGTGGAACCGGTGCCCTTCGGGAAATGGCACTTTGATAACCCCTGGAGCCGAGGAATAACAAGTTGCCGGAAGCGCGGAGTAAAATCGCCCAATGCCTCGAGATTAAGTCTGTACATTATTGCCATTTTTCTTATACGTTTCCCGTCGGCGTCGTCCATTAAATCGAAATGAATTCACGGGGAATTCCTTCGGCGGAAGCGGATCGGGGAGAGAGAGAGAGAGAGACGGGGAGGAAGAGAAAGTTCGTAAAAATTTCTGAAAGATTTCGCTCGGAATCGCATTCGGATCGTCGATATTCGATAACGAGATTTAAATTTCGGTGCGTGGAGGTTCTATAAATCATCGAACCGTGGGATAATTTCACGGTTCGCGGGACGGCGGGGGCATTCGTCCCGCGTGCTCCTACGAGGCATCGCGATTTTCCAGGTAAACGTAACCAGGGGGCGCGTAACCGTGCCGTCGAGGGACAACGGAACATTTTTAATAAAACGCGTGTCACTTTGTGGAACGGAAGTGGCCCGCCGCCAATCGAGTTGCCTTCGGCTATCCCCGCTTAATTCCGGCCGTGTGCAGAGAGTCTCTTTGATGGGAACAGTTCGCGTTCGTTTTATACTTCATGTGTATTCAAGCTTCTGGCGCATACACGCGTCTTTATTGAGTCAAGATGAGCTTCGCTATTTAAACGAAGTTCGCGGCGGTAGCTTGATACGATTTTCTCGCTTCTATCCGATGGTAAGTTGCATCGTTATTAATTGAGAGTAGTTTCATTGCTGTTCGCATAATTAATTGAGATGAGTATAATTAAAAACTCGGGTAACGAGAGTCGGTTTAATTATGATTTTTTTTTTTAAATATTAGAGTTACGATATGTATTGTTCTTATTTGAGAATTAGTCAATCGCCATTTGTTTAATTAATCGGAATGGATATAATTAGCATCTCCGATAGTGAGGATCTGCTTAATTACCATTTTTCAAATATGAACTCTTCGGTATGTAGCTGATTGATACAATTTTCTTACTTCTATCCGATTTCAAGTTATACCGCTCTTACTTGACAATTATTTCATCGTTATTCGCACAATTAATTCGACTGGGTTTACCTAATTAGAAACACCGATAATGAACATCTGTTTAATTATCATTTTTAGACAATCAAGGTTTCGATACGCGAAGCAGATAGGTTGATCCAATTTTCTAATTTGCGTCCAATGATAGGTCACGTCGTTCTTAGTTATCAATTACTTAATCGTTGTTCGCGTAATTAATTGAAATGAGTATGATCAAAAACTCCGTAAACGAGCGTCTATTTAATTACCCTTCTGCGAACACTGGAATTTCGTTATTCAGTACGTTTCTCTCTTCTATCCGATGGCAAGTTATCCCGTTCCTGCTTGTCCATCGTTTAGCCGTTATTCGTTTAATTAATTGGACCGAGTGCAATTAAAAGCCTACCAATAAGCATCGCTCTAATTACCATTTCTCCGATAATAGACTTTCGGCGCGCGTCACGGTTCGAGGGAAACCAGCCGAAAAGATATAATCGCCCGTCAGTAGTATAAGCCCCTAAGCGACAGACCGCGAGTCAGTGATTTCACGATCACAAAGACACGGATTATAATGCTTCGTATTCGTAATTCCATGCCGCTCGTAAACCAAGGGCATCGATGCAAGTAAAACAAATACCTGGAACGGAAACTCCGTCGGTTTGCAATTATTAGAGAGTACATTTGCTACCGGTGAGCCAACCGCGTTACTTTGAGGTTTGGAATCCTCATCGAACGTTGTTCACCCTTGATAACCTGACAGTTAATACGAAGTGAGTGCAGGAAAGCGTTTCGCGTGGAAAGCTATCGACTTCTCGCTTCCTTCGTTCGTTTCGTTCCGTCTTCCGTATCTACCCAGAGTAGATGGATTACGGAGCCGAATTGAACGAGATCAAAGCGACTATAACGGCGAATATTCTAGCGGGTGCAAACCAAAACAAAAAGAGGAATTAGTGGGAGGGGATGGAGATTGGCGAACCTTAAGATAGTTTATCGAGTATTGACTTTGCCGAACGCGTTAATAACCGATAGTGGAAAAGGTAAGACCAATTCTATGAGGTTAAATTATTTCAATGATGGAAAAATCTTGCTCGTACCCTCTCCCCCTCCCACCCTCCCTTTTTTCCCCCTCTCTTTACGTTTTATTGTTAGCGGCGTCTACCGTACGGCGAGAGTACAGAACGAGATTTAATCGACCGAAATGGTCTTGTAATACAGTTTCTCAAAGAAGATTCTTATGAAACCTTTATTTGCTCTGAGTGGAAGAAAAGTCCGTTTCCATGCACAGTGTACTTCGTATTACGAGTTTCACATTTCATTTCGCATTTTGCCGGAGTATAATACAATCCCGAAGTAACCGTGAATGGAGTACCCACTCTTGATTATTTAACACGAACGTAGTGTACTCGATTGTTGGAACGTTCTCTGCAAACATGCTCCTTGTAATATCCGAAGTGGAATTACAGTCTCGCTGCCACTTCGCTTAATATATTATTACCGACAGAATTTTACGATAACCTCTCTCCGCTCGATCGCAATGCGCTCCGGAATCTCAGGTATGTTCGGGTTAACCGGAAATTCCAAACGCTTACCAAGAACGTTTACAAGGATACAAATAAAAATATACCTAGGTAAACTCTGTCGCAAGATTCGCACTTTTCGTAACAGAAACTTTCACTACATTTACCTTCCTTTACGCCCGGATCTTCGCAACAAAGTTTCGGTATCGCGAAATTTCTAAAGAGCTCCCAAGCTTCGCCGAGTTTACCCAACGTAACGAAGCGATTAAAAAGAGAAAAAAGGAAACCGGAAAAAAGGAAAATGCTCAACCGTCATATCCCGCGGATCAAAAAGATTCTATACAACGGGATTACCTCGTATCGTTCGCAGATTGGTAATCCGCGTCGTCATTATGTAGCTACTCCCATGACTCGACACAGATCCAAAGGAGCACTCGAGGAGAGACCCTTCGATTCCTGATTATCCTCGCTCGGTTGCTCTTCCTCCGCATCGTCTTCGAGGCCGCGTCGCCATTACCGTGTCCCTCCGCCGATTCCCAATAGGATTCTCCCATGCGGAGGCACTCGAAAGAAATAAAAAGGAAAAAAAAGAGGAGCAAGGAAGAAAAAGAAGAAGAAGAAAAAAAAGGAAAAGAGGAGGCGAAACTTGTCCCGGGCAAACGCGGAGATTCGGAAATCTGCTTCCTATTTCCGCGGAGATATCTCGTTTCAGGATATGGTCGGAGGTCTTGCCTCGTGAAAGGGCCACGGCTTTGACCTTTGAGGAGAAGCGGATTACCCACTCGGGGTAAGGGGAGGAAGAGTATCTAACTGTCTGAAGCCATTATGGGTAGGTTCGTTTACACCAGGATAGCGCGCGGGTATGTACACGTTGGATTAAGGAGCCGCAGCTTCCAGGGCGCTGAAAGACGATGCTGTCGGTGAGAATAAGCTGGCACCCACGTTAGCCATGTACGGACGATTTGTATCGTGATTTTTAATCAACGGAGGAAGCTCTCGGAGCTCCAACGATGGCTCCCTCGGTGGATCGCGCGGAGAAGGGAAAGAATATCTGGGTTGGTGAACTCGAATAAAGATTTATTTTCCGGGAGATCGCGTGGCTCGGCGTGGTGGAAGAATTTCGAACGATCGTGCGATCTTTCTTTTTTTTTTTGCTTTTTTTTGTTTGAAATGTAAGCGGGCAAGTTGATTTGTTATGTTTTTCTAATCGGCGCTACTTGCGGGGTAATTTGAATTAAAGATATTTAAGAGTTTAATATTGGAATGGGTCAATATTTCTATGTCGGAGAAGATAATTTTAATGATTGTTATGTTTAAATTACGAGAGTTACGATTCTTGTTATTTCTGGTTAGAACTTGAGCATTCTTTCTGTCAGAAGATGTTTTAATAGTACGGTACAAGTATTGAAATATTTAATAGTGAGTACTTAATAATGAAATAATTTGCAGAAGAAGGCTTATGATTTTCACGAGGTATATGGAGAATCGTGAATTTTGTGCTGTAAACATCTCAATATACATACATTTTATATATAATTAAAATATATTAATTGAGGTATACTGCAAAATTCAAATTTCAAATAGCAAATATAAAGATTAAAACTAATATTGAAATAATCGTATAAATTACTTTTATAAAAGTAATTTTATAATTTATACTATAATTACTATATTACTTTTATAAAAGTAATTTTATAATTTATACGATTATTTCAATATTAGTTTTAATCTTTATATTAGTTTTAATCTTTACTTTTTATAAAAGTAATTTTATAATTTATTTTAAAAAAACAACTGAAAATTAATAAGTCTTTAACAACGCATCTTCTTGAGTTTTGTTAAACAAAAATTCTGTCAACTTTGAAAACTCCAGTCTATCGTCGCCCTATTCGCGTACGCGCGTCTCTTGCGGAGGTGAACCGAAAGATTATTTCTCGAAGATAAATGCAGGTAGTTAATCGTTTAAACGGTGTGCAGCTGTGTAAGCCGGATTAAATTTCCGTGGCTTTCAGATCGTTGAAAGGCGATACTTCTGGGTAGAATGTTCTAACACCTACATCAGTCGAATGCCGATCATTAGTATGTGCCGTTTAATCGGCGAGGAAAACTCTCGTAGCCGGGGAAGAGAATTTTCTTCGGGCGAATAAAAGATGGGAAATTAGTCGATCGATCGGGGAATTGACTTCGGCATTCATTTCTATGGTTTATTTAAAAAGTCGAAGAAGCTAGACTGTCGTTACCAACAGGTACAGTTACCTCTATTCGCTGTCTAATTATGTTGAACTCTTTCCGTCGCGCTGGTGTTTAAATAAAAAAAAAGAGACTTCGATACTTCGTCGGTTCACGAATCAACGGGGTGCCATCGGGAATACTGTCGGTTATAATTAACCGAAAGAAAGTAATAAACTGGCTGTAACCATGACACACGACGGATCCAACTTTAGGAATTGCACGGTCCTATTTAAATTTTCTGTAAAACTGCATAATCCGGTGGTGATTTACATTAATAAAATTACCATACTTTATCCGATAACCCGCGGAACTAGCGAAATGATTTACCTAACGAGCCTTTCCCTTCTATATTATCTCAGCTGTGAAAAATATTCTTTTAAGTAGCGTTTGGCGATTAAAATAATCTTCTCAGGGACGATAGGTCTGATATGCTCCTCGAGATGCTGTCGATTATAGAGGGTGTGACCAGACGAGAGAAGGATCAAAAATCGTAACATAACTTTCGTGACTTCGAACTTTTAAATAACACTGGGGATAATGTTAGTTTCCAGTTTGTAATATTTCTCGCGAAGAATTCCATTTCGCATTAAATCCTGCGTCAACGTTTTACGTGACTTTCATTAAAGATACGCTCCAGAAAGATATTAAGTGACATTTAATTCCTTACAAGGTTGTAACTTTTTAATGTTTCATTCCTCCTTTCCTTTCAGTCCTTCCTTTCGCATATATCCTTCAGAAATATAATTATACATTTGAACTCTGTCAGTAATAAACAAATTCAATCCGACTGGATAATCTCTCGTACGTATTCTCCACTTACTGACAAACAGTTTCTAAATGTTAGGAGTAGGATCATTTAATTCTCTACAAGGAATCTCTAAATAATTTTATCCTAATATTAACAGAAAAGCGAGTGTCTCGCGAAAAGTTTCCTAAACGTATTTGCACAAGATTCTTCGGCTGCAATTTTCCGAAGAACCACAAACATACCTCTTTTACAGGCACCATTGCACGGAACATAGGTTTCATTCGTTCGTTCGGTTACACCCTATAGAAACTTAATTAAATTTCGATCCTGACAATGACGAACAAATCCAACCTGACGCAACGATCTCTTGAATGGTGAACGATCACTCTCGCTACGTGGAACTCAGTGGCTCGTACCTTCTACTCCCCAGTCTTCGCTGCTATGACAGCTGACTTTGAAAAGTTGCACCCGTCGGACAGGGCTGTCATCCGGACGACTTGTTACAGCCCGAACAACTAACAGGCACGGACAAAAATACGCGTCTACACGCGGGCTACCATGTTTCTTTACGCGCCACCGTGACCGAGTTCCTCCGAATAAATTATCGCCCCGCCGGTATTTGCATAAGTTGATAAAATCGATGCTCGTCGAATTTAAGCGTGTCGAGCATCGACGGGGCCCGCTCGCTAGTTTCGCCCCGTATCGGGGTTAGGTGCGTGTAGACACGAAACGTGCGACAGATGTATCGCTTAGGGGATTGATTTTTTTATTTGTTTGTTTAATATGCCGATCGTGAAAGAACACGAGTGTCGCGTCGCGAGAGATTTACAGGGTAACGCTTCTGGGATGTTGCGAATTTTTGTAGCGATGATTCCGAGCCACGGGTAAGTGTCTTGCTAAATCGAGGATGTTTGTTCAGTCGTCTTGTGCGAGTGTCAAAAGCTCGGACAGGTTGATAGTAAAAATGTTATCCAGTCGCAAGAACGAGTCTAAGAACATTTAGTTTTAATCGGTTTGTTCTACTTTCGGGAGCACGGGGTTCGATAAAAATATTCAATGATAATTAAATTTCAAATATTGGGAAAGGATAGGCTTATCGATATAAAATAATTTCGCGAGTACATTTGCCAGTTGAAGCAAACTTGAAAACATTTAATTACCCATTTTAATTGGCTCCCCAAAACTCGGGACGCTTGATAGAAAGATTCAAACATAATTCACTTAGAAATATTGGGAAAGGAAGGCCTGTCGATATAAACATTTTAGCTGTACATTTACCAGCCGCGGAAACAAATCTGAAAACATTTAATTAGTCGTCTTATTCGACTTTCGAAACTGCAAAGAAATCAATTGAAAACTAGAAAAAGTTTAATTACTCTCAATACTAAATTCTGAACTTTCGAGAGTCGAACGGAGTGGTTGATTAACGTTTTCCGTTCCGTGAGTTAAATATCCCTAACGTTGGAACTCTTATGCGCCAAAATTTGCGAACGCAGAGTATTTTGTTAAGTTCAGCCTAAACCGCATAAACATTCTAGCAATGCGAACGCGCATTGGGACGAGCAGACAGTCGGACACTGTCTCAATAACACGAACGTCTGTAGAATCTGTCATTATTCGGGATTATCCGGATTATCCGGATAATATGGATATCCGCACTACCCAGGTAACAGTGATATTATCTCTATTGGAATGAGACGGTGTCGGTACGCTTGAAATATTTCTCCGCCACTGGATATCCATAATTAAGTTACGAATACACAGGTACGTTTGTGCATACAGTTTCTTGCCGCGCGTCAGCCGAAGCTACACGCGCGATTATCTCGATTATCATAATCCTAATTTCAACGTGACGCGTCAAACGTTTGTCGTACAACTCGATTAGAAGTCAGACACCAGCAGCCACTTATCGTCTCGACCGAACGAGGAACTTCGGATAAGTTAGTTGACAGGTATACGACCGGCATGTTCTAACGCGACTTTATCGCTCATTAAGAGAACAGTGTATTAAAAGAAGGCGATACCTCTCGCGCAAGCTGAGCTGTCCTACCGATAATTAATAATTAATTGACACCCTGCCTGGGAGTTCATTATCGACTTGCATCGGTTTTTTTTTCGTCAAACCGGACGTACGTGACTCGGGTGGTTTTTCCTTCAAACTAGAAATTCGAAAGGTGAAGCCGAACGGATCTAATTGAATACATTCACCGGTCGAATAAAATTGAGTTTCATTTGCTCCGACAAGGTAATTTAACTGTCGTTATAATTTCGTGCTTTATCGAGTCATCGATTACGTTCAGCAATACTCACGGATTATAAAAAGTTGGATGTACTTATAAATTATTGGCTACATTTGCGAAGAAGTATGACCGTCCACGTTGCCAGTAATTATGTTTGTTTCACTCCAGGATATCGTAAACATCGAATCATTAAATTATAAAATCTTGTGATTACGAAACTATATTCTACACACGACAGCATAACTTCACTATTACAATCATCACTGTCCAAATATCTCCGATATTCCACGATATCATTAAAATTACTCATCCAACATCCGGATGTACATCCGGATATTACAATCTCCATAAACATCGAATCATTAAATTATTAAACGTTCTAATTATAATCGGACAATATTCTATACTAGACAATATAATTTCACTGTCATAATTATCGCTATTCAAATATCTCTAATATTCGACGATATCATTAATGTTACTCATCCCATTTCTGGATATTACAATCACCATAAACATTGAATTATCAAATTACAAATTGTAATCGCTATTCAAATATCTCTCCTATCCAAAGATACAACTGAAATTGACTTGTCGCAACTCTATTTCGAAATACGTCTCGTCCCAGTTCCAATCAAGCTAGAGAGGGTATTCTTTGTGCAAAGGGAAAACGATTGAAGCAAAAACATGCGATATAAGAAGATTGAATCTTGCTTCTCTCGCAAGGGCACACTCGCAATAATAATAATCATAATTCAGAAGGTTCGGGGTAGGAGAACGCCCGTCGTGACTGAAATAACTTGAAAGCGCGAAACGTTCCTCATCGGTGGCTTACGTATAATATCGACCCGCTGGGAGCCGAGTTTATGCCCCGTTTAAACTTTATGCTCGATTAAAGTCCCGCGCATTTACTTCCAAACTGCAGCTGGATAACGTTTAAATCCGTCGAGAATGGGCTCGCGCGCGCCCGACGACGTATGCCGTGATATTACGATTTGCGTTACCTGTTACGATACCTGTGCGTTGCATTAACCCTTAAGTGGATCTAGAGAAAGAACGCATTCAATTCGGGGCTTTGGATATTCATGATACAGATTTATCGACGCTTTGGACGCCGTGTCTCCCGTATTTAAATGACATGTGAGTTTACTCCTGATAGGTCCGAGTTATCAATTTTATCATTAGTATTTGTCACGCGTATCGTACAAATATAATGACAGGACGGTTCAACGCGTCGATATACGCATTTTTCATTTACATTTTACATTTGTTTTTTATTTATTCGCACTCGTCCACGATCTCACTTATACCTACTTTTCGTAAACACGTTCGATGATAATCAGCGGTATTTGACAATGACAGGTGAATCCGTGTGTCGGTAGCCCCGGTAACGCGAAATCACGTGGAGGAAGAGAACTAGTGTTTACACAGCGTACGGGGGAGAATTACAGAATCCCCTTGCTTTTGTTAAACCACGTTCTTGCGATCGCCTGTTGTAATCGCGTCCTCAATATGGCGGAACGTGGTTTTCGGCTGATCTCAAGGTAGCCGACAGAATCACGTACCAGACGATGGATTTATTGTAAGGGCGATAAAACAAACATAATATTGTTCAGGAAGATGATGCGCGTTTAATCCCCATTATTGTTATCCAATACACCGAGGAATATCCGATGATCACTCGAAATCATTTCGTAATTACGTAATCCTAATATATTAATCCTCCGTTTCTGCGTATATAAACGACAAGCTTGGCAGTAAGTTTATTCCTTCGCTGTCAAAGAGAACGTTAATTTCAACAAAAAGAGAGAGAAACGTGCCGTACTTACGTCGATTAGAATTCTATCTTCCACCTGCAGGATCTTAAATTTAAAAGAAACTCTTATATTTCTACATCCGTAAAGCAAACGTTGCTTCCCTTTAATCTCAATATCAAAAGAAATATTCTTTTTTTTATCACAAGGATACCGCGGGTGTATTAGTATCCCATTTTCTATATTAGAGATCTTAAATTCTAAAGTTCTTATATTTTTACACGGCCACTACGACAGCATTGGAATATTTTTTCTCCCCAGAGACTCAAATTTTATATACGTATATACATATATAAAAATTCTTTCCACGTTTCGTTCTCCGCGGTAACTTATTTCCTCGATGCAAGTGCTTCTCGGATAATAAATTCCGTTATCATTAGTGCCGGTGGAAAACCTTCACCACTGGCGCGTCCTTGTGTACTTTCCGAACTTCGGTTCTTCAATTCCGAGATGGGACGGTATCCGTGGAAAGTTTTCGGCGAGCAAACTTGGCTGGAGTGATCGTAAAACCGTTCGAACGAACGATTCCTACTTCCGCGAAAGTTGCAACGTGCCGCGAACGCGTTGCGTATCCACGGTTTTCCGAGTTCCCAGGATCTGCGCGATCGGCGTCGATCCCACTCCTCTTCAGTCACTCTTTCTCGCTCTCTCTCTCTCTCTCTCTCTCTCTCTCTCTCTCTCTCTCTCTCTCTCTCCTCTCTTCGTTGTCTTCCATCAGCATCCGCGCTGGCTGGATAATTCTCGAGTGTGCCGTTTATAAATAAGAACTCGCCTGGCCCCGTCTTTCGCGAATCGCACGTGGCTCCTCTTCGTCCCTCGTCGAACAACCGGCTCGTTGAACCCCTGAGAGGGCGGCACTCGAGGCTGCGAGAGGTCGATCACCGTCGATTATCGTACCGTGAATCTGGGTACAGGCGAAATCCACTGGGTGTCCCGGGAATCGTTGTCCGGGCCGCTGATTCAGGTGTCGGGTAACCGCGCTGCTGCCATTAAGGCGATGGCTTTCAAAAGTTGAGAACTTTCGAAGCGCCGTTTGATTCGTAATCATTGTTTTTTATAGGGTTTGATTATCGTATAACAATCCTTCGAGCGTTGGTTCGCTCGGTGTCCAATTTTTCGTACAATTTGGATAGTGGAAGAATAATTTTAATGTCTTCTTTCTACGATCATATGGAAGAGAAGAATTTTGAAATATCAGCTAGAGTAATATAGAAATACAGAGTACAGTTACAGACATCTGAATTTTGGGTCATATCCATAATACTTACCAACTCGATTATGTAGATAGAGAATAATTCAGCTTAATATTTATTTTCGTTTCTATGAAACTTTTCCAAACGTTTCTACAGAAATGAGATCAACATTCCCCACTTTCTCCCATTCATCGTCATAAAAGTCGGCTAAATCTTCCTCGGGCTTACGAGAAAGGAAAGAAGATCTCTTTATTAAAATATCATAAATTCCCCACCCACGTCAGAAGGTCACGCTCGTACCGTCAACGTGTCATACGTCGTTCGCTCGTGACGTCATATTTTTATTCCAAATCGAATTACATCGACAGATCGATTTATCAAAATATCTCTCGCGTCGTCATCCCTCCAAACCGTATACACAAAAAGAAAAGAAGAAAAAAACAACTCGACTACCGTCTCCTAATTAATCGAACCGGCAAGTATCCCGAAAACAGCCGAGTTCCCACCCCGAACAAGTCTGCCCGACAAAATCATGAATTTATAACTTGAAAATAGACCCCGTGTACGCGAGAAGCCACCAAACGAATCCATTAACCGTTAAAACGCTGCCTCAATGATTCACAACGAATCCAATCGGTAGATGGCCCGCGAGATTGCAATAACGATTACACCGACGTTGACAATTATTTATCGCCCCACGGTCTAACGTCTTCGCCGCGGCGTGCAAATGAGGGGGGGGAGGGGGAGGGGGAGCGAGGAGGCGCAATTTCAGCGTTCCTCTTTTGCCGGCGCTGTCTCCTTCGCGGCCGTCATTAATTAAAGCTTCAAAGTCGTCTACGGCACCCTCGCCCAGCCCGAATGCCGCGGATAACCGAAAGATCAAGAAAGCCCACCGCTGGCTGGACGTTATTAACGTGACATAACGCTATAACCGGGTCCGCCTGGCGTTCCTCGCGGCAAACGTTTTCTCTCTCTCTCTCTCTCTCTCTCGGGCGTGTATGCGCTCGCTTAGGCCCGCAAAACCGCGCGCCGCCCCTTTCTTCGTCCTCTGTAACCTCCGTCGAGCGTACCCGCGTAACAGAAGAGGAGGTGCAACGGGACGTGGAAGCTCTATATTTAAAGCGACGCCCTCGCTAAGCGGCGAGAAAAGATGCTGGTTTTGCACGTGCGAGCAATTCCGAGAAAGCATGGAATCGGTGGGTAGTTAACGAGGTCGCGGTGTCTCCTGAGACGCGGTTTTCTCGTAGGGAGAGGACAAAAATGGTGGTCTAGTTGATTGGAGGATGAGAATGGCAAAACGGATGGAGAGCGACGCCCCAGAGGGGGGGGGGATACTTGGTACGCTTTTGATTTTTGGGATCGTTGATTTTCGTTCGGTTCGTTGATTTTTGGTTTTAATCAGTTTCTCTTCGTTTGGGAACATTCGTTTGGTGCGAAATGTGGGAATATAGATCCCGCGCTATCGTGGATTCGCCGTTTAACCGTTCGAGTGCCAACGAAACTAGGATAATTGCGTATGACCGAAGCAATTCATTTCATTGAAATAATATTATTCCGCGATATTCGTGGTGCAGTCGATACGGTTTGTATTGCCATTACCGTGGCTTTGAATTGGGGAATATGCTTACTTTTACTTTCTATGATAACATTTTGTACAATTGATGATAATATACGCAATATCGAACTAGAAATAGAGAGGTAATTATAGCTATCGTACTATACCTCGAATTTGATCAATTACAAATTATCCTCGATAACTCATCAAGCTTAAGCAGCTCGCGCTAAAGAAATCATTTATTAACCTCTTAACACATCATTCAAAAATGGATCTATAATATATCTGAATATCTAAGCCCAGAGTACTAAAAATATTTACAATTATATTCGTTTGAGCGAAAATACGTATAAAACCGTCAAACAAGTGCATCTGCATAAAATCTTACGCTGGCAGAAAAATTTGAACTGACCCGACTATAATAGTTTTTGATAGTTTAGTTTCCTGCATGAAATGGTTAAACACCAAAATCAATTTGCGGCTGCTGCAACCAAAAACTTGGACCAACCACTGCCTAACATCTTCAACCCATCGGACTAAAAGCAAAAAGAACTTATAGCTATCGTACCGCACCACTACCATGTGTTTATTCGAACTACTATTCTTCCCATCGAATTACCGTCACCGCGCTACTTCCAAACGAAAACAATCGTAATTCCAAAACTAACGTTGCATCGCGAGACCCACGCAACTACCTCGCAACGCTATCAGCGGTTAATTTAAAGGTTCTGAATACAGCGAATCGTATATCGACCTCCTCAAACATACTTCCAGCTTGATAAACGCGCGTACTTCAAGTCGCCGTCTACGCGCGCACTAAGAACGGGGGTCGATTAATGGTTTTCCGCCGCCCCACATGCGATAAAGCCGCAATATCGGATTGATATTAATTGGCCGCGAGGAAGCACCATAAAGACATTACGACGGTATACCGCGGACCTGTGGGTAATTATTGCCGGTTTAATGCCCCATCGACCGAGAACCCCATAGAATACTGGCAACACGGTGCGAAAGCTTGTTGTTGCACCGAAAGCGAGGGCGTGGAACGGTGTGACGGGGGGTGGGGAGGGGAGGGGGGGAGTAGGGGGCTCGTACGGTTTACCGCCGATTTTTATGCCCCTTTTACTTCCTACGTGCTTCGGTTCATCGCTGCGGTTCTTTTTGCGAGGATTATCCGCGTTGCGCATAATAGGTTGCGATAATAGCGCCGTTATTGATAATGACGCGGAGATATTCTTTCGGCGAGTATGGTTCTCGTTACGACGAGCGGTTTGGTTTAAGGATTTTGAGAAATTGTTTTTCACGCGTGGGATAGATTCTCCGTCACGCGGTAGCGTGTTTTCTTTCAGCGGGTATACAATATCCTATCAACGTTGTTTTTTTTAGCGAGCAATTGTTAATATGGTTACTACGTTCTGGATCTTTTAGTCGATGGTTTCCTGAAATACTCTCCCGCGTATGATAATTGTGTTTTCGTATCGTCGGATGAAGGATTAATCCGGGGAATGTTGTTTTGGCAATCGCGAGATATTTTTGCACTGTTATCATTTTTCCGCGAATAGTCGTGACTGCGAGGGCTGTTTTGGATTTTGGTCGAAGGTTTTAACTTAACGTGTATAATAAACTGTTTTTTGTACAAATGTATAAATTTCAATTTTTCTCTAATAGCGATGCTATTATAAATAGATGTTCGAAATACCATCGCTATTAGAAAAAATTGCAATTTTCTAATAACGCTGATAACAGTCATTTTGACTGTCCAGTGATCTAAGTAACGATAACTCATATCTGTAACATTATAAGTTGCAGGTAATTTTACTTATCATTTGTGCACTGTACCTTTCATACCAGCGTAAGAATATTATGTACTTTCCATCGGTAATAAAATGCGAGATTTTCCAAGAATGTTAAAGCGCAATTGGAAAGTTTGCGGTATAAAATCCAGTAACGATAGTCGTCACACTCAACCATATTAAACCCTCTCGCTAATAATTCCAACCATAAGTGTAATGACACGACGTCCGAGCAGTGGCGAATAAATTTCACGCTAAACCGTCCGGTCTTTTCGCGAGTTCACGCTCTACGCGAACACCCTCTTCTTTTTATATCATCGAACTCGTAATTGTAACAGACCCAGAGGGTAGTCCATTAGCCGTAATAATTCCATAAAATCCGGCCCGGCGTTCCGACCGGCAAAACGCGGTCGTTTCGAGCTTTATCGCCAACTTCCTCTCTTTCGTGTCCCCTTTCTCGTCCACATTGAAAAATTCACCATCTACGTATTGTTCTTTTATAATCCCCCGTTCCTATTCTCCTTAAACCATTATCCCGACGGACTATCAGGATGATTTCATTTACACGGCGATATTCGTGAAAATTGAATATCCCCCCCTAGCTACGTATCAGGGTGAAAAAAATTTTCAAAGAACTTGTACTCGTACCTCCGTTCATTTACGCGGGTGCTCTCCATGAATGGCGTTAGAACCGCATGGCAGCGAACATACGTTCACGTCCGAACATTCGATATTATTAACGTGGGGTTTACTGAACCCACGTGATAAGATTTTGTGCGATACTAATATCCGTTTCTTTGTTAAAATTGTGTACTAAAAATGTTCTTTTTTAATTAATATGATTCCTACGTAAACGAGTTGTTATGAAATTAAATTTTAATGAAGATTAAACTGTATTTGAGATTTTATGTCAGTTGAAATTATTGGATGCAGTAAACCCCAATACACTAAAGACGCAGAAAACTGTCATCACACTAATCAAGGGTTAATCTCATTACGAGTGTAATACTTTGATAAGCGATTCTTTTTATTCGTAGGTTCGTACATTTAAATGAGTGTTCTCCATAAACGGTGTACGAACTGCAAAATGTCCAACCCATGTTCACTTCTGAACACCCGTTATTATAAATCCCCATTGGTGACTTTGATTTGAAGATTCGATGATCCAAATCGTAACTTCGTGCATTAGGCGAGTGCTCTCCGTAAATGGGGTCCAAACTGCAAGATCGTGAACCCGTGTTCACGTTTGAACACCCAATATTATTAACCCTGTCGGTGAATTCGATAGTGTTTTGGTAGGAAACCAAGGGACACGCCATTATCAGCTTGGAACACCGTAATAATTTAATGCCTAGAACTGGGTCAATGCCGGGGAGAGACGATGGTGCTTTTATGGCGAGGCTCGTGTACAGCCGTTGTACATACGCATGTACCACGCCCGGCGACGTCATCGGGGGTGATTTGCATTCGAAGGGGAGAAACTGTCGTGAGGTTAACGCCGGTGAAATCTTCTCCGAATCGTCCCGTTCTTACCATTATTATTAACGTTGAAGAACATTTGATATAACATTAATAAAGTACAGTAATTATGTATGTATACCTACAGAAAGTAAGCACAAAGGAACAAGGTCGTTAACAAAAGTGCAGGGACGGCACAATGAGCGTTTAACTACATTATGTGCCGAATAATTTGTTACGGTGAAGCTCGATGTATAATTCACGTGTCTGTTTCATTTACCACGTGTTTGGCCTTAAAACACGAACTTAAGTCGTCTTACCGAAAGTTTTACTATTAACCACTGGTACCACTTAAATCAGAACTTATCTAGTCATTTCAATTACGAGCGGTACTACTTAAAATAACTTTCTTCGATCACATTTGAACAAAGTTTGGCAAAGTCGGAAGTCCAATTTATAATTATTTTATTCGAAATTAATTGTAAGCCATATCAAAATAATTAATTTGTTTGAAATTAATTATTAAAGCGAACTTGGTACATCTCACCGAAAGTTTTACTATTAATTACTCATATTACTTAATAAACATACCGTATTTCCAATAACGGATCGTACTACTTGAAATAATGTTTATTGACCTCGTTCGAGGGGAATTGGGCAAAATTGAAAGAGGGAAGGTTTAGAAAAGTAGAGAGAAGAGAATTAAGAGGGTTTGCCACGATTATACCGAGGTAATATTGAATCGTGCACAGACACGCGAGGTCAGACGTATTAAGATTATGAATCCATTAGCTGGGAGCGACTAGATGAGGTCGAAATACTTCTCCGTAATACTCTCTAATGGAACTCTCTTCTTTTTTCAATGACCACCCACTTTCTTCCGGTATAAAGTTTCGTTACGCGATAAATGATATCCTAGGCGCGCTAATATCAAACTTCATAATTCTAAAAACGAAAACAATCGTGAAGTATCTGTTACGTGGTCCAAAAAGTTGTACGACGTGTAAATAATTACAAATAACTACCACCCGCATGCTTCCGGTAAAAAGTTTTATCATACGACAAATGATATTAAGGTCACGCTAATAATATCCATCTTGTCAATTCGAAAAAGAAAAACAGTCGTAAAATATTGATTATCCTATTGGAAACATGATACGAGGTGTATGTAATTTAAAATTAACCGTCGAAATAATACGAGTCGTGTACTTAATTTCTTGTTCCTCGGTTCACGGTTTCCAAAAATACTTTTACTCGTTAAAATTGATCTCACAGTCATTACTGCGCCGCGCAGAAAACTATCCCACGATTAAGCGTTCATATTTCTAACCATCGTCGGTTACCCGTCGAAGCGCGCTTTCAGTGTATTTAATTCGACCACCTATTTGCTTCGATTCGATCTTTAACGAGATCCTCGAACGAGGGTCCGTTAATTCTCGTTTGCGATATATTGCTGAAATCACTGGAATACCCGCGTCCCTGTAATTAAAACAACGACCCCGACGATGGTAGCCGGATTTAAACTGCACTTTCAATACTTACACCGAAAACGAGGAAAAAGGAAAGCCCGGAGGAGCATTTTACGATCGACTCTCACGACCAGTTTCGAGCGTTTATGGCGTTCGCTATCAGCCGATGTTCCTATTCGTTCTTGCGTTATAGCACGGTGGCGGCTTTTATAATTACGCGGTGCAATTAAAGTGCGCCGCGACGTGTCTCCCGGCTCTCCGCGCCAGCTCCTCACCGGCGATAAATGCCGCGCAATTAAACTGCCGCATTATGTTAATTAAAACGTTGATATTTATCGAAGGCATTTCTGGCCGTTACCGCGGCGATTTCTCAAAGTAACAACGAGCGTGTCCCTCGTTTCTCGCGCCTTTCCGTTCACGCCACTCGTTTAATTTTAATTGTTCGCCCCGGGGCGAGCAAACGGTCTATCCATTACCGAGTGTTTCAGGAATAATAGGGGAACCAGATTCGTTGGAGCGTCGAAATATGGAGCAGTTCTTAAAATGCGTACGGAAAGAAGGTATCTGGAAAAAATGTTGTCCGATTGGTTCTAGCGTGTCCTACTCGAACACAATCGTGCGGACGGGCACACGCATTTGCGCCATTCTCCGACTGTCACGCACAATAATTAACCTTCCTGTACTCGCGCGTCGGTCCGTGAGTCCGGCAAAACATTTTTTTCTGCTTATTTCTTAAATTGTTCATTTTGGTAGTTCGTTGATAGTTGGTAGAAATTGATTTTAATTTATATATTATCATTCCTATTTATAAAAAAAAACATAATTAAACTACTGGTCATCTTGAAAAAATAACGTTAAATAGGTTTCCAAACTTTCGGTCTGGCACACCGTACGCCGGTATAAGTGTTATAAAATTTGGCGCGAGTATAGAAAGTTTAAGTCAGGTAGCAGAAGAACGTCTGCGATGGAGATAGGCGGTGGAACTTTTGCCTTTGTATCGCCTCAGGTGACTTCTTCTCATCTTTATACAGTACATCGGCATTGTATACATACATGTACTCAATGTAAAGCGACAGACTACGGTAAATCTTGACAATAGGGATCCCCGATGAGGATACTACGCCAATTACAAGTCTCTTTACAATTTTAAGCAACACCACCAAAAGTGAGTTTTGGAATTGTCTCGGTGTAGAACGCTCCAATAGTTTTTGTTTTCTCACTGACAATGGCCGTGAACCGTAAATATTATGTTCCTGGCATCGGGGGCCCAAAAACCTCCGAACCGCGGGCATATTTTATAGATCCATCGTGATCCATTGTGTTTATTATAACTGAGTCGTGACCTTTTATTTGACCGAAATGTACAATCAAGCAATCCTACCGAGACTAGGTTTCGACGAAACAAGGTGCGTAGTCTCTTCCGTAAAAGCTTCGGAAATAGTCGAGGGATGTGACGAGATCGGGAAACAAGTGTAATTAATTTCGTTTTTATTTATGTCTCGGTACATTACTTCTCGCATTTAAAAAGTAAGTGATCGCAGCGATTGCGTAGGTATACAGTGAGAGTTATTTTATAATGATCCTAAATTGAAGTAGTTATGGTTACATCGCATTTAAAGTTAAACAGTGCATATTAATGTATGTATTGAAAGTGTCGATAAGTTTCAAGTTTCTCTAATTTCATTTTAATTATTAACTAGTGCGCAACGGTGCGTTAATTTGTGCGAATAGTGCGTTAGATTGAAATAAGGATTTTTATTCGTGTACGTGGATTTGTGATTGAGAAAGAGATAGATCCGTCGAGAGAAGACATTTTTCAACAGGTACTGTAATGTACCCTACCTTTTTCAATACCTGCGGTAAGGTATTTGGATTCCGTTTATTGCTCCGACAGCTGTTTGTGTGACAGGATTTAAAGTTTTTAAATGTCACCGAAACTAATTCTAAGGTCAGTCACTTTTCTCGATAAATTCGAAAAGGATTTTCATATTTATTTGCACTCTCAAATTTCAGTGATACTTAACGAATTCTATGAATTATCTCCCCTGAAAATTTGTCACGAAAATCACAAAAATATGTAAAAATTAAACAAATTTTCAATTTGACGGAACTGTCGGCTCGCTACTTCCAAATGATTACAATTTTCATGAATCCAAAAATTCATATTCCATCGCGGAGCACATAACCCGAATGTTTCGTCCATCTCGTGTAAAATTATATTTTACGTAAATTACTATAATTCCTATAAAAAAAAAAACACTTAAAAACCAAATAAAATATTCAAGAATCCGTTGATAAACGAATCAGTAAATTTACGATTGCATTAAAACCGAATTCCCCGCATGTCCGTGCATCGCGGGCAAGTAACGACGAACTTCGACATATTATAACGACATGAAAAAAAAAAAAAAAAAACGGACGTTCCGATGTTTTAGCGTCGGGGTCATTATGCATTATGCATATTCGCGGCGTCATTTCGGCCCTGCAGCGAGAATCGTGGTACGCGTGTACGTATCGTTGCGACCGCGGGCCGCCTCGTGCATTATACGCGAATGCGTTATTTGTCGCACTGCCGTTTTTACTATCAGTTCCGTGCGATCTGCTTTTGCCCTCATCATATAAAAACAGCCGAATAATAAAGCCAATTTACCCGAAGCGACGTTATCGCGTAACAGTGCCCCGGGTTCTGCGCAATTTTTCGCTTTACATCGTTGTACGCCGACACAGGGTAGAAATAAAAATTGCGGTCCGGTAGAACTGATAGCTCGGTAACGTCTGACAAATGGTAGCCGGAATCGGGTAAAGGAGGATTTTCACGGACCAAAGGAAAAGTTTCGTTCGGCGTGCGGTTTAATGGATAGAGAAGGAAGGATTTTTCCCCAAGTACACCGGGCGAAAAAATCGTCGGACAATAATTGGAACATTTTATGCGCGAGCATCTCGTTTTAATATTTAAACGCGCTCCCGGCACTTAGGTGACACGCTGATCTAAAGTTATGCGAACGGCGAGTGTAATTTACAATTAATTTTCATGAATAATAAGTTTCTTATTATCCGAGTCGAATAGAATCGTGGGTGTAATTTGGTATTTAAATTAAATTCTAAATTACATCCAAAAAGTGATTTATCTCGGTACTCCCGGTATCTTCTTAATGAACGCGGAGTAAAATGTAATTCGCATTCTGAATATCAAGCGTTTCCGGTTAGACGGTGCCAAAATAGGATTCGGATGACTGATGGTTCCGCGATGCCTCGCGAAACGGAGTCGGGGATGCATAATAGTTGCGCGGATAAGGACGCGAAAACGTTCGGACGGGGGTCTTGATAGATGAACGGTAGCGTTCGAAATTTCGCTGCCAAAATGGAAAATCCGCAATCCTGATCTTCGTGATATATTATTTACTATGCCGCGATTCTACGTTGATTCTGAATACAGCTCGAAATGTGAGTCGCAACGGTACGTTCGCGTTTATCCGAAAGAAATCCTCGTAAGATATTCTGTTTGTTGCACTTTTGTTGGTTAAATGTATTGTACTCGATTTTATAAATAGAAATGTGCGGTTTCTGATTCTATCTAAAATATTCTAAAAAGTAAACGTGCGATAATAATAGGTTCAAGTTTACCCAAAAATTGTCATACTTTGTATCTGTTGCACTTTTGTAGATTCACTTTAATATAGGTACCTACTACATTTCATGAATATAAGTTGGTATTGCGATGCAATTTAAAAAAGTTCGCGTTCTACACGGTTTCTAATTTGTATTCGCTTCTACTTAAATTAATCACTACAAACCGTACTCTCGCGTCCGATACATTTCTACAGGTGATATTTCAATAAAGTGCATGGTTTACTTATCCTTTTACCACCTTTGACGCGGGACATAAATAATTCGTGATATTATAATCAACGAGAAGACTATGAATAAATAACCTACTTTAAATTCACGACAGTGTTTCTCGCCATAAAATCTTCATAATGACCAAACAAGTTATACCCACACGAGCGAATATCCGTCCACACTGCGCGTGATGCGAATAAACCGGACCCCGAGGATACCGTAGGAACGCACGAAATTTCAAACGGTAAGGGCAAACCCCTCCCCCGTCCCTTAAAAAAGGAAAATAGACAATCTACGCGAATTAAGAGGCAGATAAACTATCGTGGAAGCGGGAAACCAGAAGAGCGATAAAACGGCGCGATTATAAAGTGCAATAAAAGTCGGGCGCCGTAAAAGTGCAGCTATCTGCAATATCGATCTACCTACACCCACACCTTTGCGAATAGACGCATAATTTATCCATAGGCGCGTTATCGCGCCGCAAGTGAGCCAGAGGCTTTTCCCCCCCATTTTGCGTGTCGGCGGGGGTGCGGGGGGTGGGTCGGAGATTCGCGAATCGGTATTGCGAATCGCGATCCGACGGTGCGCGGATTGTAACGCGCTGCCAAAACAGCGTTTAGGCGAAAACGATGTCACGGTAACACCTGACAAAACGGATGCAATGCCACCCGGGGGTTTACACGGATACACGGGGGCAGATAGCGGGTAAGCAGAGTTCAGTGGCTTCGATGCGCTGCGTAAATATCTTCGGCAACGTTTACGAGTTTGCTTTACGCTCGTGTCGAGGCAAAAATGTTTTTCCTCTTCCTTTGCGTATGAAATGCGCATACGGAAGCGGTGGGTCGAAGTGATCTAAACGATCCCACCTTTTCGCGGGACCTCCGTTTACGTTTGCTCACGTAATTTACTTCTCGACGAACGCGAGTTCGTTTGAATGAATTTGGGAAAAAGAAATTGACGCGGGACACGCTCTCGATTGAGGAATGTTGCAAATTTGGAGTTTATTTGTAAATGGTTTTTAAAATGATATTAATGTTTTAAGGCGCATTGGAATGTTATTAAGTTTGAATTTGAAAGAAGATTAACGGCGTGGGGCTTACGGATTTGGAATTTTGGAGTTTACTTCTAAATCTTTTTAAAATTATGTTATACGTTACAAGTGCATTGGAGTATTTCTAATTTTAAAACTTTGTTTATGAAATTGTAAATGTTTCTTTAATTTGTTTATTTAAAAAATGTCGATGTTTTTTGCATTTTTCTGCATTTAATGATTTTTGAGGCGTATCGCTATGATATTTCAGCCGTTTAGGGGATTTTGAGTAATTATAAGAAACTCAAATTTCCTCGATATCGTATTTGTCGAATCCGAGGCTAAAATACAATCGCCAAATTACACTCCCTCGATAACTATTTTTATATTTTATTCACCGACTCTACGTGCGATAATATCCATCGCTCGAGAGCTATTATTTACTCCTAAAATTAATATCCGGCGTTAAATCGTTCCTACGTTAAATTAATCGATATTTAACTTAATTAACACTTTCTCGATGGTATACCACGAAAGCAATTTCACTCGCCGTCGATGTAAAATTTGTTTAAACAAGATCGCTGCAAACTAAACGATGTTTGATTAAAGTATGTCCCCTGGAACATGGGAAGCCGATAATAACGTAGCAATTTTTGTTAACTGCATCATTACGCGACGGCGATGTTTGAGTTACGTTACTGCGACGAATAATTGCTTTAATTAGCATATTATGCGCTGAGAATTTTAATTACAAAAAATACACGGAGGGTAATGCCCGTGGTAAGAAACCAGAAGTCCGCTCTCTTAATCTGATCGCTTTGCGGTGGGTGGGCGAGACTATACATTTTGTAAAGCTTGTATTTCCACGTTATTTATTGCCCTAATGCAATTTATCGCAGGGGCGTCATTTACGTCCGCCGTATATTTCCTCGGCGCATGCGGCGCGCCGTGGTGGGAGGAAAGAAAAATATAAATCTTCATTTAGATCATCTTTTCGTTAAAAATTAAATCGAGCAGCGCTAATGAAGCGCGGTGTTGTTAAAAAGGGACAAAGCCTTGGCGGGACAGACGGCAAATTTTCGTACGATTTTTCGCGAAGGCTCGAACGAAATATTAACGGCGACGTTAATTGAGATAAGCACGGCCGGGATCGTGGTCACGCTACGATCAACGTAAGGGGTGACAGAATTTTATTTCTTTAACGCGAGCATCGGATCGTGGGGGGTACACTCGTGAACAAGAGTTTAATGATTTAACGGTGCAACGTAAAAGTAGCCACGGTGTATTGTGGTGGATTTTTTTAGTGATTCCGGGAGCCTTTAGCTTCGAAATGCGCTCGATAGCATTATAACATCACGATAGTTAGAGAAGAGATGACTTTTTCCGAGCCACGGTTGTCTCCTAATTCTGCATATTTTTTTATAGGAAATTTCTCAAAGTTCGATCGCAGTGCAAATGTAAATACTACAGCGATGTATGCGACGCGTATCAATCAAATTACGATAGAACCTCTCGTATCCGAGTACTCATTATTCGGATACTTTGATATCCCAACGTTTCAGTAACCATCTGTTATCCGAACAGAGCTTCTCTTTCAGCACATGCTTTCACCACTTTCAAATATCGTGTAATAACGATTCAGTATGAAATTGCGAAAACTGTGTGATTTAGCTGCTGAAAAGCCATAAATATATCAACGCACCGTCACTTTCCTCGATCCTCGTTTAGATGAATAAAATTTAACGCGATAAAAACGAGTCTTCTATCACTCGAACACTTGGGTCTCCCTATTATTATCAGATCAAGTATGAAATTTGCAGATAATTAATAAATAACCTGACTCGCTATAAATTTCATACTTGACGACCTAATACCTCGGATAATGGAGGTTCCACTGTACCATATTTCTAAAGGCTAAACTTGGAAATATTCCGACCAACCGTCGTTACACTCGTCCTCGTTGCACGTTCCTCGTAGCTCTCAAACTCGATCGATATTCAGCGACAATTTTTCCATTCGTCGGCGTCCTTAGTCCAATTACCAAAGGAACCAGAAAATTTCAAGGCACTCGACCCCGAGGAGGCGAAATTGAAAACCGCGGTGATCGGCGACACGAGAAATCCTCGACTCCCGCGAACGGCGAGACGGTCGGATTTATTTTAAATTGCTTCCACTCGTGGAAATCAGAAAGCGATACGTCAGGAAACTGTCGGTTTGTCACGCGGGCGGCGGCGGCGGGTGCGGTGGTGCGAGGAGGTGGCGCCGGATGAGAAAGGAGGAGGAGCAGGAGGCGATGGCGAGACATTAAAGTTGCCGTTAATTAAGCGGGTCGCGTTAACGGTAATTAGTCGACGCGCAGCGAGAAGCGTCGTGTTGCGGCGTCGTTTAGATTTAGACGCCTGATTTCCAAGCATGAAAGCACACTGTGTAGCGCAGAGCACGCACCCTTTTAACTTTCGCGCGTGGTGGTGTACATATGTTTCCCGTAGGCGTGTGCGTACGGTTTTGCGCGTACACGGGAGATTTTCTGTGTTGCGCGTGCATGTTCATCACGCGTCATGCGCCGGGGCCACGTACGTCGTCCGTGATTTATCAACCACGGCGGAGGTTTGCCGCAAATCATAACAACTGTGACAACTGCGAAAGTTCGGTGGTTGAGCGGGGGAGAGAGTGAGGGAGAGAGAGAGAGAGAGAGAAAAAATGGGCAGTACTGCCAGTCGATCTTTGCGGACGCGGTATAATAAACGATGATACGTGACGCGGTTATTACGATCGTTCGTTTGACGCGCGTGATATATCTAATCCTTTAGGTTTATCTTGGCAGTTTTTCAGCGATAATCGTGCCCCGATGGCCCGTGCGCGAATTATCCGCGCGTGCGATTGCGAAAAAATTTGTCCAACGCGTGGGAGGTTCTCCATCACGGTGGAAATCCTATCGATTTGAACAATTATCCTGAAACTATACATATATGTATATTACTCGAGTATTAGTCGAGTATGTTTTATTGGATTGTTAAAAACTCGACGGTTCGTCGAATAAGAAACGGGTAATATTGATTTCAACAATCGAATAGAATGTCTTTGGTAAACAGGGTTTAATTTATTCTCGCATGAATCGTTGAGATTTTCGCGATAAAGGTTATCATGACAGCGAGGAAAATGAAATTGTTATCTTTGGAAGGAAGTTGAAGGCTAAGCGAATTAATATTAAACAATAATAATAATAATTTAGATATTCTATTTTGCGAGCTACAATATTTTAAATCATATTTTTTTCGATTCCTTAATTTTTTCTCACGAGCCGGGGCAATCGAGGATTAATTATCAATATTACGCTTGTTAAACAAACACTGTGCTACTACACGGCTTTGTCTGTAATTTGAGGAATAATTTTTCATCATTGTTCGCGTTAGATTAATAACAAGCGTGTCACAGTTAATGTTAGGTAATTGTAGCAGAGCTGCCGGCGTGTTACAAACTCCCGTTACACGGTCGCAACTGGATGTACATACTGCAAGGGTTGCACAAAACTTTAGCCTCGGTTTACGACTTGCCGGAAATTAATATGGCTTCGTTCTTCGTTTCTCGCGTATCGCAACCTTTCTCTCATTTATTTACATTAAGAACGACATCGAACGATGCACGGACTACCGTTGATCCCCCGGTGTTATATAAAATTTGCATTATTGAAGCGAGCGAAATAGAAGTAACAAAACTCTCCGAGCGTTATAAAAAAAAAAAAAAAAAATACAGCGACGGAAAATAATACAGAAAGCCTGTCATTTTCACCGTACACCGCGTCTACCGTTTTCAATTTTCTATGAACAATTAATTCAAGATTTACCGTCCCGGCGCGAGCCGAAAGGACCATTATGCCATTTCCGATAACTCATTCCACAATGGCCGTACAACTATTTTCAAAATACTAACAACGCCGAGCGGCGGCCGACGGGGAGAGAAGAGAAAAAAAACCTTTGGAAAAAGGAAACAGAAAAAAGGAATCCGAGCTCGTGACGCCGGTGACCAGTAAATAAACACACGAGTCCTCCACTCTGGATCGCGAGCACTAACGCGAAAATGCACCACCACCAAAGGGAGAAAAAAGGAAAATTGCTTTGTCCTCGGGTCCAGAATTTTCGCGTCGAAGGTCCGCGCAGTAATTACCGCTTTCCCTTCGCTGCCGGTTTCGGTGCAATTAACGAAAACCTTCGCGAGCCGGAAGCACCTGTCACGACTCCGCATTTTACACGCCGCGGCACCGCCTTTTCCGCGCGATTCTTTTTATTTTTCTTTCTTTCTTTCTTTCTTTTTCTGTTTTTTTTTTTTAATTCTTACTCCGCGCCGCGAAACGCCTGGGAAAAATGCTTTTCCAGCCTAGCGTCGATTTTTACTCTCCTACCGCGCCGTTTGTTTCCGGCTTTCTTTTTGCCGCTGGCAGTCCGCCTGCGCCTCCGCGTTCATTAAAAGCGTGTATATTATTAACGCGGATTGTCCGCGGCGCGAATTCGTTCGTAAACTCGCGATAGGAAAATGCGCGGCATTTGCGTGCCGCGAATTGTTCGCGCGTGTGTGGGACACGCAGGGACGTAGAAAACTCGACGATCCCCCCGGGGGCATCCGGGGCGGTGCAATTATATCGCGCTGTGAGAGAAGAACGGCCAAGTGTTTACCGAATACATATACCGGTGAGAAGGGGAGAGAGGGGGAGGGAGAGAGGGACGTAGGAAAGGGTGAAAAAAGAAAACTGAGAGAGAGAAGGTTAAAGTTCCGACGATTTTAATATTTAACAAAGTCTTCGACGGCGGGACGAATGCTCTTGTTTAATTATCTTGATTACAATGCCGCTCCTCGAGTCGCTGATTGCGTGGAAATAAAAGTAGGTACATTCGATTCGTTTAACGAACGGTGGCCCTTTAATCTTCTTTATGAAGTTTTTAATCATTTTTATCGGCCTCCGTGCTTCCTCGACCCCGCGGAGCTTCGTGTCTTATTGTCAGCGTCGATGTTGTAGCAAATAATTTGCACGGGCCACGTTTTATTGCGAGCCTTGAGTTCAGCTTCGTATCGTTTCTACAGGTTCGCGAGAGATGAGTTTGCGAAATTGTGGATATTACGAGCCGTAGGAGTAAAATGATCGTAAAGTTCTGCGGGAAAAAAACAAAAATTTAATGGCTACGTCGAGCTCCTGGTTTGAACGTGTCCTTACGAAATTCAGGAGAACTCGAGGCGGATGCTTTATGCGAATTTAGAAGAATGTTCAGTCGAGTTTATAAAAAATACCGGGTTTATAAAATTAAAAAGAAAAACTGAATTACTTAACTGACATTCTTACTATTTTTCACACTTCTCAAAATCCGCATACTCAGATTTTTCTGAATATCCATGTCGGATAATTCGATTTTCGCTCATTTCAAATGACTCAAGTTTTTTCACTTCGAACCGCAAAATTTGCAAAGTTCGAATTACGTTTATTCGAATTCACAGGCCGCTTTACAAACGGCGCGTTAGATTTATAAGCATTTGCATTGGTAAGTAATTTATACGAGGTACGTTTCATTGCTGCCCGAACGTTTCGCATAGGTTCTACGAGTACGTAAGCGGTGACTCGAGAAACTCTTGGATTATATGCGTAGGCGGATCATGCATTTCGCAGAGCCGTCTTTGAGTACCGGTATTTGCAATAGCGTAGCCGAGTGAGCTCCTATGCAAATCGCGCGTAACATTTATCGAATCGTGACCCCGGCACGGGTTCACCCGAGGTGTGCCTAAACGTACACTCAATGTATCAGAATGCGACACGCATTCAGGTGGATTTAACGCCGGCTCCGCTTGTACCGAGAAAAATGATTCTCAGTTCCCGGAGATAACATCGTAACAAATGAAGCGGTTAAACACAATGGCTGAGATACGCGAGAAAGTGTATTGTCAGTCTCTCCGATTGTGCGTTTTCAACCGTCACGCATTCATCGGAGACAAATTTCAGAACGTATCGAGCGGGTAAAGAGTCGCGATGTATTAAAGTGTCGCTCGAATTAACGCGATAGTTGTTTACGTTACGAATAGGATAACGCTAAATTTTTGTATAATCCCGCATCGATCGAGAACACGTTTTGAAATACGATTAGGAAGGAAAGATCGCTATGAAGTAATCCGGAAAAATTTTTAGGAAGCTTGTAAATTAGTACATCATTTTTAATAATCGCGTTTGTATGAATTTTCTGCTGTCACTCATCGATCGCTAAAGTTTGTGAAATTTTAAAATACCATTTGGATTTATTCTCAATTAAAAAAGGCAAATTACTTGGATGTTTCGGTATCATTCGGAATAATTAAAAAAATGTATTAGAATCCGTATCTATTATTATTCAATTTTTAATAATTCTTTGTCAATTATCCACCAACACTTTAAGTAACGCTGTAAATTTGTTAAATTTCAAATAACTTTTTTAATCGTTTCCTACACATCGGCTGTGATCCAAAAAATAGTTTCCAAAGTACACGAACGTCATTCGGAGTACTTCAGAAATATTTGTATTACTTAATATACGATCTTGAATAACTTTGTATAAATACGTTTCGAAATTATGTTTCCAAGTCCATCGAACGAGCAAAGGTTTACGAGGGAGTAAAATGTCACTCGGAATAACGCTGACCGAGATCTTTTTACTCCTCGAATAAACGAATAGATAATTCAATAAGAGTCCTTAACGGTTCAATGAGCTATCGCGATAAACGTTCCACGATCGATAGCCGGAATATCGATAAACTGAACTTACCCGACTATCATCGTAAATTCCGTGGAAAATTGGTAACATCTATCAACCGTAAAGTGCATTGTGTATCTCAACGGTTTGCCGAGTTTGTCAGTATCCGACGCCGTGCATTGAAACTCATACGGAACGAAGAACGCGATGCGGTTCAAGATAGGAACGGCAAAATGTTACCAACAATTTAGACAGTCTCGTCGTCCATCGGACTCATAAACGCCTACGCAATGCGAGGAAATCGTTTCGAATCTGTCTGGAAGTCTGAGTCAGCTTAAGAGCTGTTTCGGAACACGGATCGGTGGGAGAACTTAAAGGATGGACTTAAGAAATTGGATCCTGGCAACTTCGTCGCATTCGTTTCCATTTTCAAGGATATAAATTCTCTCGTTCGCCGATCTCCGTTCCATCTTCATTTTCTTCGAGCACGCGGCGAGTTATGTTTCATGGCGAAATTAGAGCTAAACGACGAGAGTCGCTTTACGACTCGATGTATCAATTTTATCGAACTTCCTGGCAGGTCCAAGTGAACGCGAATCAAATTCACCTCGATCGTTGTTCGTAATTTTTTTTTATTCGAGCGATAAAAGAGGTTCGGCCTGGTTTGCAAAGCGCGACGAAAAATCGAGGCATCGACGCCCGTTGGAAGATCTAGGATGCACTATCGTGTTTTTGCAATACATTTGTACGTATAACTGTTACGCGCAAGGATGTACGATATATCTCTTCCTGTCTACCTTGCATCCGACAACGTATCGTTGGTTGAGATCTTTAAAAGAACGATATCTTTTCTATGCCGCTTCGATAATATTTTAACCCTTTTCCCAGCTTCGTAAGGAGCGCGCACGTGTTCCTGAAATCCTCGAACATATAACACTTCCGGATGAGGAACGTTTTATAAACGGTTTACACGTTGATATACGAACAACGGAAATGGTTTTACGCGGGATCGAGAAATGAGAAACATTATTTTTCTTCGAGAAGGTATTGTTAAAGACAATGAAATTTGTGGTATAGAATCAGTTGAGAACCCAGGGGTATATTGAAAATATGAGATAGCATGATTCTTTCGTTATACAAGAATTTAAGAAACTAATTCTAGCGAGGTAAATATAATATCTGTTAGGGGCTGATATAAAACAGCGTTTTTTAAAATTAATTATTTTAAGTCAAACACTTTAAGTACCGAAAATTACATTAATTCAAGTACCTCTGATTTCTAGATTCCTTCATGCCCCTCGTTAATTAACTATACAAATGCGACTGTCCAACTCCTACGTAACCTAATCCTCCGATCTCGAATTAAAAACTCAAAGAACCGCTAACTATATCAATTAAAATATCCGTGTTCCGCGTCCAGTTATCCCCGTTAATCGCGAATATAAATCAAAAGAACGGGAAAAACTTGCGAGGAGCGGGCATAATTTCCGACTAAATGCGAAAAAGAATCGCGATAAGGCGACCGCCGAGAATACGGGGTCTACGTAAAAATGAGATTGCGGGGAGCGTAATTTTCTGATAGCATTTGCCCCCCGAAAACGGGGGCAGCGGATTGTGCAAAAACCACGGTGTTTATCTGGGATCTAAGAGGCTCCAATGTATTTCCACTCTGTTTCTCCAGTATTTGGCCGGCTCACCTCGCTCGTTAGGCGCGAGCGAGCATTTGTCTTTGCCGAACCAGTTGCGCCGGCTAACGAATCACCGGCCGACAGTCTTGAAAGTGGAACAATGGCGTTTGGCGCTTTGGATACGTACCCACGGTACAATTCTCAACGTCAATTCACTTGGCAGACGTTAACGCGCCAACGCGGCGCGAATTTCAAACGGTAAAATGTGTACGGGGATGTGGGACGTGCGATGGCGGTCATCGGTAAACCGTTTTAACTCTGCGCGGTATTCGATTGTTGTTTCGCTTCCCGTCGAAGGCTATAGCAACAGAACGCCGCGCGCCGCGAGCGTAAACTCTTGGAAACGTATCAAAGGATTGTTTTCGCACCGGGTGATACCAGCTCGATGCGTACAGTCGCGAAACGATACGGCGTCGAACGTAGGTGGAGATCGGGAAAACTTGTTATCCGTTTACCGATTTATTCCTGCGGCGAACTAAGGCGGAATTGCTCGTAACGCGCTAACTGTCGGATTAACGTCAAATTTGTCGCGCGCGATACGATAGTTTATGAACGTTCGATAATTTACGCGTGGCGTTGATTTTATCTGGAAAAATGGCAAATCAGCGGGTAATAATAATTGGCGTAGGGTTGTTTATGCGAAACGAATGCTTTCTGTAATTCCTCTGAACTGGTATTATGGGATAAAGATACGTTAAGTAATATTTATAAAAAAAAAATGCATTTTTTCAAACCGCTTGATTGCGTAACAAACATTTCATTGATACTAGATTCTTTATCAGTTTCTTGGAAGAATGCGAATTCCCATAAACAACCGCAATGTAATACTCGCCTATGATAATACAACTAGTGGATCGAATAACAATTTTTCGCAACACCTACTTACGTTCGACTTCGTTGCATTAGCGAATCGGTATGCGCAATCGTACTTGGGAGTGTGAATCGTTTCATTACATCTGGTAAACACTCTTAATCGATACTGAAAACAGCGTGATCGATACGCGATACCAAATTCTGTATAATCTCGTATGCTCCACTCTACCGTGAAATTTAAGTACATATTCTCCCTGGTTAATTAACTATGCAACCACAACTGTTTGACTACAATATACCTTAATCTACTGATCACGAACTTAACAAACCATAGCAATTTAAATATCCGCGTTTCACGTTATCATTCTCGTTACCTCGCGATATAAACGAAAAGAATGTGAAACTGTTAACGGAAGCCCCAGTTAATTAGTCCCATACTTTCCAGATTCGACATTAACATATCGGATACAGGATTTACTCAACGGATATTATTTCACTATCACAAATCGTAGACCCCCCCTTTCACACGGATCCCTGATAAACCTACCGCTCTATTAGCATAATACCTTTTTTAATACTCCGCGAGGACACGGTACCGTATCCACGGTTCGCGTGAAACAGGCCTTAAGTTACTATCGCGGAACTAATCGTATCACGAACTCACCCAGCGTTCCCCCACCGCGATCTATATTCGTCTGGACTGCAACGTTTTCAAGCCATCCCCGACGCACGATTATTTACTTAATTGCTCGAAACGAGTATCACGCGAGCGTTACACCCCGTATTCGCCTGGTACAGGCTAATTACAAATGATGCTACCCGCGCTTTTCTTTCGTTTTCGTGCATTTTTCATATATCCACGGTTTCTTGACTGCTCGCGCCCGCGTATCTTCGTCCCCATCGTGGGTTATTTTCGCGCGTGTTATACGATGATGCAAGGATAATATATCACGTGACCCTGCCCGTGTGTCACCGTGTTACACCGTAAATACTAGCGCGCTAAAGTACGATTCTACATCGCGGCGATCGTTAATATTTGATTTTACTGGGTTGACGCGCATCGCCGGATGAAGGATAACCAGACGGTTATAAGCAAGGAGGAAGAGAGAGGGAGTGAGGGGAGGGGGGAGGGGGAGAGGGAGAAAAAAAGGTAGGAAGAAATTTCATCTGGAGGCGAGCCAGCTCAATAAATTCAGACGCTACTTTCGCAATGCTGTATTGCCGCGTAGAATCGTGTTCGGACATTCCGTGAGTCACAATATCCTTATTGCAGCTGCATCTTCTCTTCGTTACTCGTTTGACAGGTGAAAGGTATTGCAAACACTTCTGTTGCTCGCGTACAATAAAATGCGTTGCTTATGACACAATAAAGAAAGATCGATTTTCGATTGTTGCTTCTCGGACGGACTGTTGTGCTGGTTATATTTTAATTTAGATTTTTGAGGATGGGGATATGGAAATTGTTGGTGATGCGAGATTGATATGGGGAATGGTTTTTATGAAAATTCTGGAGGAATGAACATACATTCGGTAGTGGTGTATTACAAGACATTTGGGTAGAGATTTTATTTAAGTGTAGATACGCGTCGAAGTATCAATAACATTTTTCGGGTATTTTAAATAATTATACAGGGCCATTATCTAGTAGTCCAGTCCATTATCAAAATTCTGAAAGTCCTTTGGATGGCCTGTTTCGAACACCACACCCTATATAATAAATATTTGACTTCTACAAAAATGTTTAACGTGTCTGTACTTACTGTACATTAAATTTCAATTTCTACACTATATTTATGTTAATACGAATAATCCTCCTATTTTCAATTTCGTACAATGGCATAATCGAGTGACGACGATGTTTTATATTCTATACGTACGATTTATATGTCGGCGATTCGAGCACCGTAGAAAATCCAATTATTTACTTACAACTGTGCGAAACAATGGAACGCGACTAGAGTAAGGATCGATCGATCCGATACACCAAAAGTGCTTTTGGTTTTTCATTTCATCCAGCCACCAAATTTGTCTCCATTTGCGGGAGAATGCAACGCTTTTATATATATATATATTCCGTATAAAATGGCACCCCCGCGCCGAACATTCTTTTCGTTTCTCCTGTCACGATTATTCGCGAGTAGCAAGCGAAGTGGAAAGCCGTCGATACGTCAAATCGACTCGAAGCCTCCCTTTTTCTTTCGCCGCGATTCGGTGGCACGTAGGGCGTGGATGCTGCGCCGGTAAACTCAATCAAGAGATTCCATTTACATTTCAGCATCGATGTGCATATATTTCCTTGTACGAGGTACTCTTTCTTATCTGACGCGATTCCGCCATCGCCTTTTTCTCCGTCTAGCCTCTCCGAGCTACCGCAGAAATTTTTCGTTACATTATGGAACGATATTAGGGGAGGGGTTTGAGTGGGAAGCTATACATAAGTTATCGAAGGACGTCCTATCAGAATTCTGCGAAAATCCATCTTATTGATATCGGTGTAGTTTGGGAAATTTTGTCGGACGCGTGGTTAATAGCGAATCGCGGATTTTGTCCAAATAGGAATTTTCAACGGGGGCAGAGTGCATCGGGGATAAAAAAGAATATGAAGAATGTATCTTTTATATTTAAGATACATCTTTGGGATTTTTAAGAAGTAGAAATTTTCTCGTACACGCGCGCTCACGGAAAATAATTTATTTTTTTTTTAATAATTCGTTACGTCGGACAAGACAGAAAAGTTTCCCGTTTCGTTCACGGTACTACTTATAGTCATAATTATTTAAAATTTTCTGAATTACAACAATGAAGTGCCTCCATAGCGGAGGGTATATGACTTGTGGAGTCGTGGGTATTATTATTCAAATTATATGAACGTAATATCCCCGCGAACTATAATAACTAAAGTTTCTCTCCATTCCACGTTAGAAGAATATTCCAAATATCCGTACCCTCCATTACCGCTGGTAATTTTGAAATGGTAATTTTGAAACAAAATCGATCAAACGAACGACTTCCACGATAAACCATCGATCGTCGTCGTACAACTTGCCCGAAAATCCTAACGCAAGAACTTCGAGAAAAAAAAAAAACCTGTCAGCCCTTCCGGCGCATCCATCCCCCCCTCCCCCTGCGCCCCGGCGTCGCTCTCACTCCCATATCGCAGCACGTATCAAAACGCTGCGTCACCTGCCATCATAGGAATAGGAGGGGTAAAAAAAAAAAGAATTAAATAACTCGAACAAATTGCCTCTGCTACGGCTCGCTTATCGGCCACGACTCCACGATCCGGGACGTATACCTTCTCGCCGATTCGATCGAACGGTTACAATGACGTCCGGCGGAAATCCAATCGTATCCTAGAAGCACATTTTCATCGTCGTGCACTTTTGACAGGCGGCTCACGTACCGGCTAACGAAATTACTTTTCGCGTCGTCGGGACATCCGCTAAATACGTTTCCATGGGTTTTCACGGGGACGGAACCGGAGCTGGTAAATCTGGTGGGATGGGCAGTGGGAAAGACGTAGGGGGCGACGGAGGTGGGGGAGTGGGGGGGAAGGGGGGCTGACGGGTGGGAAAGGGAGGAAGTACGGTGGAAGGGGTAAAGAGGAAGCGCCGGGGAGGACGCTGGGGTGTGAGTCGACGACGTCCAGGAATAAGGTGTTGGTACGCGTCTATATTTGAGCTGCTGCGGGTTAGGAATGGACCGTTGGCAGATGTAATCAAAGTTTGCAGACAACCACTCCTGAGACTCCTCTGCCAGGAATGAGCGAGACGCGTCGGTACCATACGGATATTCGTTTTCCTGCGTCGATATGCGCGTGGCAGATAGCGCAGGGATATCTGCTCTGGTATACAGTTATGAAAATGTTGACGATCGGTCGGCCGCGCCAATGATTCTTTGGGTGATCGTGGATCGAGGATGAGAACCACTTTTAACCGTAAATTTACGCAGATACGTTGCCGTTGGTTATGCAAATTTTTATGATTTTGGTAAACGATAAAGTTGCGACGCCAATGCTTCCGTCGGTATTGAGAATTCAGAATGAGAACCACTGAAAATCTTTTATTTCACATAAACGCTTTATGGTTAGATAGGTAAAATTGAATAATCTTAACGAGCGATAAAATTTTTACGTCAATTCGTTTATGCGTGTGGAGAAGACAGAATGAGAACCACTGAAAAACGTTTATTTTGCATAACCGCATTATGATTAGGTATGCATAATCGAATAATCTTGACGAACGATAAAATTTATGCGCCAATGCTTCTATGCGTATGCAGAATTCAGAATGAGAACCACGGAAAAACGTTTATTTCACATAACCGCATTATGGTTAGGTATGCATAATCGAATAATCTTGACGAGCGATAAAATTATCACCCCAATGCAATAATATGCCTATGGAGAAGAGTCTAGGATGAGAACCACTTACAGCCATAATTTTACGCGTAAGCGTTATCGTTGGCCCGACATTATCGGAGTTTGAAATTTGATCGTTCCCTTCCGCGGGAACCGTGGTTTACGCGGATACAGTTTACTCGCTACGATTGTACTACTATAGCGTTTATCGGGAAGCGAATGTACTTCGCTACTTCTTGTGCGTGTAAGTCGAAGACAACTGTACTCGGTACTCGTCGAGAGACCATTCTTTTTTTTAACTCAAGCCTCGTAGTTCGCAGGGAAATATTACATTTGAGTTCTACGTGATGCTTGAAAAGTCGATATTACAAGCTGCAACAGAGCAAATTTTCTCGCCACTTGGCAAACGGTTCGCTAGTAAACTCGCTAGTTCCACTCGTGAGCGAGTTGACGAGTAAACTTGCTCAACGTAAACTACGCTTAATATCCCACCGTGAAATCGCAACTGACGTTTGAAAGGTGGCGGAGCACGGCGTGTTTACTCGAGGTAGCCGTCTGCCTCAATATCCTCCTAATTTTTACTGATCTAACTGACACACGGCTTGAATTTCCTCTTGAAAATTCTATCATCTTTCCCTTCTACATATATTTACTTTCTACCGAAAACTAAGATCCGCCGATGTTTAATTATTTCATTACATGGAATCGTCTTATGGGAAACTAATATACATCCATTAACTTTCAAATCTTGAGAGCATCATTTTTCCCCGTAAGGACTCCCCAGATCCATCAGTAGCTAATATCTGAATGGACTTTAAAATTAACGATTCGAATGACCAGTCGCAATTTTCCAAAATCAATATGAAAGAACGGGAATCACGAGTCTCTTTTATGTTTGGCGAAAACTAAGTCCACCGATTCGGTCCCGCGGACAAAGGATTCCCGTGCGAGATGATAACACGGTCGATAACTATTATCATCTTCCCAGAAGGTGCGGAGTTATTTTAATTGAGCGTAGCGGCGCGCAAAATGCCGAGGCCACCGCGAAAAGCTGCATTAGCGTTCTCGGAAGCACAAATCTGTCGGGCGAACGGAACGGGCTTCTGTTCCGCGAGCTGATGGTCGGTTCGTGAACTCGTATATCTCATCATGGACGATGCCATCGACGACTATGAATGGCGTCGTAACGACGCTCCGGATTGACTTGTTCTAGCTAACCGGTCATTCGCGTCGCGCGGAATCGCCCGGCGGCTACATTTATATGTCAATTACCAGAAAGTAATGTTTGGCTTTAATAAGTTTGGAGTAACATGCCATTTGAAATGGAAAACGAAAAACATGCCAAACTGTTTCCTCAATCGAAATATTTGTGATATAAACTAGATATATCTTGTCCTCGACCTTTCTTTCTTTTTTAACTTTGACTCTTCTTTTATTCACAAACCTTCGCTTCCCCGGATTTGTTTGTCATTCAATTTACTTATTAAAGGAGAATAATCCAACTTTATTAAGCGGCTTTTATTGAAACTTGAGTTTTAAATACAAGTGTTAAATTTGACTTCAAAACAAATTGAAAAAAAAAACGAATTACCATACGTATCCAGCAGCTTCTTCGAAAATGAATCAATTAACAAATTGATTTTATATTCCACAATAAATATCTATAATTCGTTAGTAGTAAAACAGAACCGTGAAAATTCCACTTGAATACATAAGATCTCCGACGCTCTGTAGCCACATGTATTATTTCAACACTTAACAGAAAGGAAGGAGAGGCGGCATAGAAAGTAGAAATGCTGATTTATCGGATAAAACACTGCGATTAAGTTCTATCGAAAGGACTCGCCGAGCAGGAGATTGCATATCGATATTTATCCTCCCTCGACACAGATTATTCGATTATACGCTTATAATATAGATCGTGCCGGAATCCGTGCCATCGAAGCTTTTGAATGACGTTGGGAAGAACGGGGCAGAGGGGGGAGGTGGGGATATTGGCAGCGACAACGGTGGAAGATGATAAGATCGCCGCAGTCTTCGTATTACCTTCGTTAGTCGCTGCTAACCGCGATCATTTTACCTCGTTCGGGGTTAATGGAATCGACGATAAAGTAGATTATGCCGAGACTCAATAGGCACCGACTCGATAATACGATTTGGTGTCCCACAAACGATATTTCGAGCTTCTTCGCCGCGTCGCAATTTAGAATTGAACGGTGTCTCCTATATTTGCTGGGTTAGCTCGTTCTTTAATACATATATCCGGTGTTGAATTAATCTTGACGTGTTACTTGCTGTTTGCGCTATAACACGGTTACGTATTAATTTACCGTTTGAACTTATCGACGTTGACAGGAATATTTAACATGTAAGCGATACATTGAGTTTCTTCGCCGAATTGCGATTTAAAAATCAGCAGTGTGTTTATTACTTCGCTCGATCAATTTGATCTTTAACCTTTCCGGTACTGAATTGAGGTAGAATTTGTATTTTTAACTCACGCGACAACTGTTAAGTTACGTATTAATTTACTCTTTAAACTTCTTCCGTGCCGAACGAAAAATGTGACTAAAAAGTTTTACCCGCGAGCGATATCTTGAGTTTCTTTACCGCATCGTAATTTAGAATTAACCGGCGCGTTCAATATTCCACTTGATCGATTTGATCCTTAACCCCTTCGACGCTAAATAAAGCCTGACTTTCCATTTTCGAATTCCGCGGCAAAATAGTTGCGCACCGATTCGACCTTCACCCCTATCAGCGGCGAAGCAGAAATATGATTCACGAACGATATTTCGAGATTCTCTACAGCGCCACGATTTAAAATTAAGCACCGCCGTCGATATTCTCGTGACTCTTTGATCCTTGACCCCGTCGATGGTTTGTTAAGCTTGATTTTTTATTTCCAACTTCCACGGCAACACAGTTACGTTATCGGTTTCAATCTTTGGCCCCTATCGTTATTGAATAAAAAACATTTTTCCTTTTCAATTTCGACATCGTCCCAATCCCGTATTATCGTCGGCATGTTGTTATCGATTTTTAAAATAACTCTACCGATCTTCGGATTCGAAACGCACTTTGTCGGATATAAATATCTGCAGGGCGGTAAAAGCTATGATTTGTTGATTAAAGGAACGTTCCATTCCGATTCGGCGCTCATTGTTCCCCGTCGAAACTCGTGTTGCCTTTTCGACAGGGATTTTTATTTGCTGACAAATAACTCTTCGCGAGGGGTAAACGAAAAGTCACATCGTGTACATGGAGAAGCGAACGTGAAAAATAAGTGTCTATCGGTGTAGCGCGCTCGTAGTAGTCCGACGGATTTTTCGCATCGATGTTTACGCACTGCCGACACGTTTTTTCATTTAACGATTATCAAGAGGGTTGCCTATCGGCTGGTACATCTCAATCAACCAAAGGCCCCGAGGCCAGCAGTTGCATTTTAAACACCTCCATCGCTGTTTTTGCATTTTTTCAATTTCCATCTGGTCGGCGAAAAAAAAGCTTCAATCTCGCGTTCTACTTATTTCTAAATCAAATAATTGCAAGTTCTTTCCAGTTGTTGGCTTTTCATTTCGTTTCGACAAAAGCGTGTTGTTGTTTAATTTATTTTTACCGTTTTACAGATATTCAGCTTTGAGTTGCACTTGATTGCAGTGACCCACAAATGCATGGATTTCCAAGAAATAACGTGTTCTAAACCAATAAAGTTGGTATGTTGCAAAATGGCAACACTATCCATTTAAGGATTAATTAAAAGTGGAATTGTTTTTTGCATATTTGATAGCGAACATTTCCCTAGTTCCTAGAACGATTGTTATAAAGAAAAAACAAATATATTGCAGTTCTGCAACTATATGCACTTAAGGGTTAAGATGACTCTAATACGGAAAGGAGGGATGTTTTATAGACGATTTATAGTTTATATTCGATAGTTTATATTCGTTCACAATTCCAATCGTCGCTTTGCTAAACTACGCATCGTCGCACCTTCTTCCCGATTCTACGAATCTTTTGCATAAAAATTCAATTCTTACTATTAAACCACAGCACAAAACCCATAATACCTACGTCTCGCCACCGAAAATATTACATCGTTACTTTGGCCCCGATACGTGCAAGTATAATTACAAACTACCCCGCGGAACTGGGAAAATATAATACGTGGAAAACCGCGGAGACAATGGACGAACATTCGTATCCGGGACTGAAAAATAAACCAGACCCAAGTGCCAGGACGAAATTAAAATCTTACGCAAGATTTGAAAGAAGTTGTAAAACAGTTTCACCGTCATTTTGTCGCCGGTAGTGGAGTAGTCGTTGGAAAACGAAAACGAGGAAATAATTTTCTCTCGCTTGCTCGCTCCTCGTCCTTCTCACCCCCTCCCCCCCCCCGCCCCCTCCCCACCTCTCCGCCCCTTACCCCGTAGTCGTCGTCGTCGTCGTCGTTGTCGCCGTTGTAGGAAGCAAAAATTCGCGCGAAGAGAAGCCGGGGTAGTAGGCTTGCCTCGTTACTCGCTCCTACGTCTGGCTTTTTGTCAGGTAAAAAAGTTCTCCGGGAAAAGGAACCAATTTAATAAGGCCTTAATAACTTCCCTGACGGGGAGAGAGCAGACGGCCGGTGTACGGCTGTGTTTGACGGCTACTACCACTCGCTTCTCCATTTTCCTTTTTTTTTTCCTCCTTCCTCCTCCTCCTCCACCGCTCTTCCCAACGAGAAGAGTAAATTCACGCTTCCTAGTAACGAAGTGGTATATAACGCTTTGTTGGTAGAACAATGATATCCGGCCGACAAGTTTCGACGTTCCCTCGGTCTTTCGCTTTCTCCCCTTTCCTTTCTTTCATCCTTTCCTTTCCTTTTCCTTTCCCTTTCCCTCCTTGGCTTGGTTTCCCATGGATTTTTCTAACGGCCCGGAGAGTCACGCCGAGGGGTCTCTTTGTGGAGTGCATAACGGCGATAACATTAAATGAGGGAAAGAGATTCGTGGCTCTGATAAAATTCTCCTCTCTCGTTGCTCTTTGTGCGCGAAAGCGTTCCGCCTTTGCCCGGGAACAAATATTTGTACCCGGGGAAACAGAAATACTTATTTGCGGCAAATAAATACGGCGATTTATTGTTGCGAGAGAGTGAGAAGGAGAGAGAGAGAGAGAGAGAGAGAGAAGGAGGTGAGAGAGGAGAACGACGTCTGTGGAAATCAAATTAACTGAGCGCTTGGGTCGCGTAAAACGACTATTTTTTTTTCTTGAGGACTGCGTGAGGTTAATGTTGGATAAAACCACGTGGGGTCTGGGGTTTTGAATACGGATCTGGTTAAATCTTCTACCATAATTTTGTAGAGTTTTTGGTCACGTGATGCGCGCTTAGTTGCGTTCGAATAATTCGAGTATCGAAGAGGTTCAAATTCTTTTAAAACTTGTTTCTGTTGACGCTGTTTTGGTCGACGTATTGGATCGTTTTTTATAGAATCAGGGATCATGAATTTTTCAGTACGATTCCGCGATCTTTTCGCTTCGAAATGCTTTTCGGCAAATGAAATAACTCCAAAACTCTGGTAGTTACCATGGTTTGAGGGTTGATTTAAAAAAGTTGTTACCGTTGGATCTCGTAGCTAACGATTCCTTTATTTATTGTTTCAGAGATCTTCAGCGGAATAATATTTCGGTGATATTCGACTCTTACTTCGAGGACATGGCGACGCTCCACGTACTGTAAGTATATTCGTTTTTGCCCGTAACGTAGTTCGTTTAAAATAATTAATTAGAATGCCACCAACGTCGGTTCCGAGGTCGCTCATTAAATTTTTGCGGTAAATTGACGTGTAAAAAAAGTATTAAAACGTCAAGCGCGACTACATTTTTTTTATGCAATACTATTTTTTTTTCGTTAAAAGTTAAAATATCTAATCAACGGTTTCTCGCAAATAAAGATTGTAAATTGGGGTTCTATTTAATTTCATCTCGCGCGTAAGGACGCAATTACTTTAACTCTATACTTACTCCCCTTTACAGCTGGTTATCAAATAATCAAATTCACACCATCGAGAGGGAGGCCTTCCACGATTTAGTCGCGGTTGAGAAACTACGATTAAACAATAATCAACTACGCCATCTCCCCGATCTGCTATTCAGCAACATGATGAACTTGAAACGACTGTAAGTACAATAAAGAATATTTGGTTTTAATTACAGTGGCGAGCTCTGCCGTTACAAAACTTCGCTTGGAATAAGATAGACGCGTCTCTTTACAGAAATTTAAACGAGAATACGGTTTCATTTCTTAGTTTGATAAACAGATTACGGATTTTATGCAAAGATATAACCTTACAGAATATAGATGTGTGAGTCAAACAAAAATTTGTTTCGTTATCAAAGGATGCTGCAAATGTATTTTCGATACATCTCTAATATTTTTTTAAAATTCGGAGTGCTCCCTGCGTCACTAAAAAAAAACGTATCTGCATAAAACACGCAATCTAGTTTTCAAAGAATCACACGCCATAGTGCACGGTAGGTAATTTTCGAATGAAAATTGCAACGCGTGTTTTTTATGCGAGCGTAATATTTAAGCAATCACTTTATTCCATATTATTATATTATAACCGATCCATCGACGCGACCGTTTTACATTTTGCTTCTACGCTCGAGAATCGTTCCCCGTTGCGCAACGTTGTTGCGAGTACGTGATTCGTACGTGTGAACGTATACGTAAGTTTCTTCGCCGCCATTGTGTTTAACACGGCGGTACGAGGGTTATCGCATAAACTTTTCAGACGATGCCCTACATACCATCTACACGTACACGCGTACGTGGAAGTACACGAGTTAGGTTTATGAAACCCGCTGTACGAGCTTCCCCGATCGAATATTCGCGCATCTCCCTTCTCGTCTTTTCTCCTCGAGGTTTACCTTCTTAAAGGTGATCGTCCCGCTGCTCATCCTTTCGCGAGTTTTCTACTTTGCGCTTCTCGTCATTTTAATGAGCACTCGATGTTTCCGCCGTGGTGCTCGCGAAATTTACTTGCATACTTGCAATAATATTCTGTCGAATTTAAATCAAAAATCCTTAAAGTCGAAGAGAGCCATTTATATTTGTACCGACGACTAAAACCATAAAAAAATAAATGTTGGTGTTCTCCGGGCAAAGGGCCTATACGCCAAATCGCGATTTTGAGAAAAAGACAAGTGAAAGTTTTCAACACTTTTATTGCACAGTATTTTGACTTTAAATATCTTTCACGAATGTAGTGATATAGTAAAAACCATAATAAACTATTTTATTCTTGGATATACGCGATACAGATTTTTTCAGTTTAATTACCAAAGAATATACGAGCACTTAATGTGCCCTTCTTCCGAAGAAAAAAGTTTTCTTAACCAGCGAAACGAACGCGGTTTTTGTTTTTCATATAATAAAATATTGATAAGCTTATAAAAACATTTATTTCCGAATATCAACTACACAGAGTTATGTAGAAATACAATATCGTAATAAGATAGTCAAAAAATAAAAAAATAAAATATATATGAAAAATTTGTATAAAACAAAGATTTTACCATAGATACATTACATTATGGCGATTCATTTAAAACAATCTCCGGAAAAAGGGCTAACCGACCGATGTGCCGTTTACTAGGGAAATGCTTGAATGTCTATTTGATAAAAGCCATTTTGAAATTTCACACGACTCGTTAATTCTTTCTCTCACAACCCACGTGCAATTGATAATAAAGAAATATCTACAAAAAGAATATCATTATTCTGACATCCAAAGCCGATCATTGTCAACTCCAATAACGATACATAAAGAGGTCCAATAAAAATCAGAATCCCCGAATCGTTCAAGCCACGATTCGTGAAACGTAAGAAATAAAAAAAAAATGAGCGAGTGGCTGTCCAAAACGAAAAATCATCGCTCGGCGCTGAATATAAATTATCGGCCATAAAAACCCACCTAAAGTCGAGGAGCATTTCCCACATAGAAATACCCAGAGCAGGATCTTATCTCGCTCCCGCGTGTGTCCAGGTTGCGGTCGGTTGCTTCTGAGCAAGGCGAAAAAAAAACACACACACACACATACACACGCCGATCTCACGATTAAGCCGAAGTAGCCCCTCCCCCCCCCCCCCCTCGTTCGCTCGCTTTTCCCTGCGATCCTACACGACATTCTTCCCGATCCTGAATCTTAATCACTCGCTCCTGGACGAATGAGCACGGCGTCGTTGTCGTCGTCTTCTTCTTCGCTTCCTTCTCCTTCTGATCCGTCGTCGAAACCCAGAAAACAAGAAAATGAACGAAAGCAAGTTCCTCGGAGCCGAAGAGAAAGGAATATCGACTCTTTATCGCGATCGAGGAGGATAAACCACTTCCGTCTGAAGGTTCCTCGTCCACTTGGCAGCTGCCACTCGAGAAGTCAAAAAGCGCGCTCGAAACGACTCTGCTTTTTTTTTGTTTTCTCTTTCTTTTCTTTCGTGTTTTTTTTTTCTTTCTTTCCCTCGTCGAGGATGACGGGAACGAGACTCGAAGCGGGGCGGCGAAGGAAACGAAAGGGAGATGACGGTGAGACAGAGAGGGGAGGAGAGAAAGATGACGAGGAAGGAGATGGAGGAGGGGTGAAGGTGGAAGGTGGAGATGGGCCATCTATCATCCAGCAAAGTGGATAGACGGACGGGACTCGAAAGTTTCTCGAGTCTCGAGGCCCTGCTTTGCTCTCGGACGTAACCTACAGTTTCTGACGATAAGGCTGGATCAGCCACCTTACAAAAGGGCGTATTATGTTACGACCTTCGGTTAGGTTCTCACGGGGCATCCGGGCTTGCAAAAAGATAGCTGGCGAGTCTCAGCGATGATCTGGTGGATTAACAATCGCTGGATTATGAACCTTTGATCGCGTCTTACGCAGGAAAATATTTAATTATTCATATCCGTCGGTCCCCGCCTATTAGGCATTTTTGTCAATATACGAATTAATTTAATCATCGACCGTTAATTCATAGAATCAAGGCATAAAAATGATTGGCGTTATAAAATATTAAAATATTAATAAGTATTATTATCTGGTAGTTATAAATATAAAACCGCGAACAATTACAAACAAATAATAGAAAAGTGCACAAACATTGAAACAAAACATTGCACCGAACCTGTCCACCCTTACGTTTCGCTCTTTATCTTAGAGCCTCCTCATAGGGAAAGGACCCATTTCAGTGCTAATCTGACCTGCAAACAACGGGTCAGAATAACAATGAAATTAAATTCCCAAAAAACCAGATAAATTAATTTTTATCTTCAATTTTTCCTTTCTTTAAGACCTTTAGCTTTGGCAATCAAATATGCAATAACTCTCTGCGGACCGATGCCTTTTTCTATGTTTTACAAATACTTAATTCTAAATTAATTATATGCCGAACCAGCCCGGTCCACCGTGACTAACATTTGCTCGAGGGACCAGAAAATCATTTGCTATACTTAAATTTCACTTAAACCGTGGCATCTGGTGAATATCCGGTTTTGAAGTGCATAAATGTCCACCGGTGAGCAAGCTGCCCGCTGAAGTAGTTAAACAGTGACCCACCGGTGGAGCACGCAAAAAACAAATCCGCGGCGTAACGCGTTTAAAAACAGGATTCTCTTCTTAACGCCGGGTTCACCCACGTCAACGATCGAGCGATAATTGGGCGCGCGATTAATTAAATCGTTTGTACGACGCTCCCAAAAGTTGTCGGACTTAATTGCACGGTTCCTCGTGGTTCTAAAACGTTTCGTGGGCAGCGTGGGCGGCGCGAGAGCCAAACATATGATTAACCCATCGCGCAAACGTAGAAAGGTATTTCGAGGTGGTAAGAGGATGAGACTCGGAGATAATAAATGGTTTGACACAATGGAAAGGGGCGCGGACACTCCGCTGATTAGTATCACTCCGTCGTGTAACCATATTGCGGTGCTTGAAACGCGATACCTCGAACCCGCAGAATGTACAAGCTTGTATTTACGACGCAATAACATTTGTTCGCTGTACGCTTAAGCCGATAATAACCGGGACAAACGTACGCGTTGGTTTGACGGCGCGATGCGTTGCAATGATTTAAGAAACGAAACTCCTCCGGATCTAACGTCGCGTCTTGTAATTCCCGATGACGAAAATTGATGGCCTCCCCGTTACTCCGTCGTAAGGGTCTTTAGCGAACGCGTTGAATCTACATATTAAATGCAGAGTAATGCAGTTTTCATTAAAATGCTAATTATTGAGCATAATTGAGGCGTTAAAGTAACGCTCTGGCTCGGGTTGGAATTTTTTTGCGAGTAAAAACGTACCTTTTCGCCTCAGCGACTTCGCCGGGTAATCCTTTTTCGTTTATCCTCTGACCGAGTTTATGTTTTATTTCATGAAAAAAAAATTATGACTGTGTGTTAGCTGAAATTTAAAGATCTTCGCTCGGTCCGACAAGCTTTTACAAAAAAAATTCCTAGTTATCTCCAAGTACTCAATATTCCACTGTCAACATTTTCATACAACGTATAAATTGTCGTTACAAATTTTGATTTGCATGTAAGAGTTGACGTAATTTCGTTATACACGAATAACAAATTCTTTCATACGATTAATCTACAAATATACAAACATCAATAACGCCCCCGCCGTATAAAAATGTTAATGCTAGCTGTTCCATTTAACTCGATCACAAAAAATTATGATTAAAGAAAAAAAGAGAATCGTTGATCCAATGCATGTTTTTAATCGAGCACCTCTTACATGAACCTTTCGTAACGCATTAACCGTTTGCACTCTGAATTATTTTTCCTCCTTACTGCACCTTATTTTATTTTAAATGAATTACAAAATACGTTGTGTTAACAAGTGAATTTTGTTCAACATTTCTTTACATGCATCTATAAAACACATTGTTGGCAATTTGAAAATGTCACATTTGACTCGACATAGCAGTTCCAAGGATTAATCAGGTTCGAAAAAAATCATCGTTCTGCGATTAGATTTGATTAATGTTTTTTTCTCACCAACTGTTATTTCGGACTTATCCTGTAAGCAAAACCGAACGGCGCGTTATAAGGCGTTGGGGGTTTCTCTGCGATAGACAAGCGCTTACCGCGATCCCAATGCGATCCATTGGGTTTTGTTTCATTCCACTCTTATCGGGGTAACACAGTGAACGGTGAGCAACATTTGGAATTGAACGCACTGCTCGCGCGTGTGTGTAAGTGTGTGTGTGTGTGTGTGTGAGAGAGAGAGAGAGAGCAAGAGACGTGGTCCAGGAGGTCCTTTTGTTAGTTTCACTGGAGGAGTGGTTACGTCGAAATTCGGTAATTGCTTTCTGGATTGGCTCGAGCGCGGTGGGAGTTGAATCCCTTGGACTTACCTTGTGTCGGAAGCTCATAACATCGAAATCTCGATCCACCTCGTTTCCCTTGATGTTCATTTTTATATTTAGCCGCACCCGGTGGTTAAACCTTGGCGTAATTACTTTTGGCATGCGGAGGGAACTGATTGCGGGGACGCGGAGCTTCCACGCATCGTGAATTTATTATACACACGTATATTCGTGTACGTACGATATATAATATACGTATCATGCAAAGCGTATACTTTAAACTCTGTCCTCCGCAATATCCCAGAAGCGTATTGTATATATTTGAAATTTTCTCCTCTGGAAATACACCCCTGGTGCATCCGCCGATATACTCTGCGTACGTTTGCATTGAACGTAAAAATAAATATTCCCGAAGTACGTATACACACGAATGTCCTATGGACAAAAAAAAACACGCGAATTTACAAATTCGATCAATTTGCCCTGGATATCACACGAAAGCTACGCTATTTTTACGAAGCAATACGAACGTTATCAGTTTCGTTTTCGTATCTTATTATTTGATCCGAGGGACTATTCCCGTACGTAGATAATTGACAATTTCTCACAAGATGTATCATCCGCGCTTGTTTTATTCACGGGAAACGATAAAAGCGTCCGGGCAAAGTTAAATTGATTCCAATTGCGTTTCGGAGTTCCGGGGCGATTTTCTAATACGCAATGCGCGCGACATTGATTAACTTATCGCCATCGAACTCCGGCGAAAGTATTTTAAATTAAACGAGACACTCTGGAAGCCGGGAGCTTTCCTTTGTCTATTTACGCGTTAGTCCAGCCACGGTGAAATTCGGTAATTGCTTTTCTCGATTGGCCGAAACAACCGGGGAGTTAAATCTGGCCTGGTCTTGCCACATGTTGGCACATTCTACTTCGGAATGCCGGACTTCATATCGAGAGCTCTCTCTCTCTCTCTCTCTCTCTCTCTCGCCCTCGTCTCTTCTCGTTTCGTCCTATCTACCGGTCTCTCCTCCTCGCTTCTTATTTTTCTTTCTCGTCTTTTCTCCGCTCTTGGACGACGCTCCCCCGTGGTCCCCGGGGAACATAATTACAGATTGCGAGTCCGGAGCCTATAGACGGTCAATGGCGAACCAAGCTCCGAGAGACCCCTAACCTATCATCACAAATACCTGGTTAACTCGCGTCTCCAGAAGAGGTTTCGAGGTTTTCGTGAATCCTCGGGCTACGATATATCCGCCGTTACGGAATCCGTTTGACTCTCTTACGCCCCTCGATTGAATTTTCCCTTTGGAACATTGCAAATGCACCTTTGTAAACCGAAGCTTTCGAGGATCTCGAGTTACAACCCTCATCCAGAGTAACATAGAATTCGATTGTGCTAGGGAAAAACGTGCCGAGTTTAGAATATTGACAATCGCATTTTAGTCGGATCTAGATTCAGAGAAGTCGTTTGATTGTAAATTGTAAGGGTACAGAATTCAGGTCGCATGACCATTATATTATAATAATATGATAATATAATGTATTCATTTTTATGATACTGAGTTTAATTAATGCAAATAGCGATCAGGAAAACTGACTGATTGTTCAAATACTCGCGGATCTCGTATCGTTTGAGTGGTGAATCGCACGAGTCTTTCAGTTTCATACTAAGCTGTTATTATCGGAATGCTATCATTACGGAGATAAGTATACGTTGTACGTAGCTATACATTATTTAGAATAGGGGAAGGCAAATACTGGAGGAAAAGACTTCGTTTCTTCAGATATTATGATATTCGAATAGGGCAAGATGTACTGTACGGCAATAAAATTCTTTTTCATTTTTCATATTATCGATAACGTTTCGTTATTCGTGTTTCAATTAAATGATTATCAGTTTAAAACTTACGGAAAAGGGATAGTTCGAAACACGATTAAACAACAGAATTCGTTTACCTTTAATTCGAGTTTAAACCTTAATTCTCCAAACCTTTCAAACCCTGAACCGTAGAGTTAACACGTTTTTCTCGAGTACCCTGAAATCGTTTGTCGTAAAAAAACAAGAATACTTAGTTGAAATTTCATTCCGAGGGCAAACGTATACAGCGATCGTTCCAACCTCGACCGTCTTGCCCGCAAAACCTTCTTTTGTGAGAAATTCAAATGACAGCCGAGCTAATGGAACCGAAAGAGTAACATGTCGTAAACTTGCTCTTCATAAACATCAACACGAGGTGAATATAAAATAGCGATAGCGTGGAACGCGATGCGGCAAGAAAGTCCAAGTTCCACGATAAACGAGGACAACTCTGAATTCCGTCCCTTCGAACTCACCCTCTCTCTCTCTCTCTCTCTCTCTCTCTCTCTCTCTCTCTCTCTCTCTCTCTCTCTCTCTCTCTCTCTCTCTCTGATATTAAACACCAAATGCGAAGAAGGATGCAAGCACAACGAACCCAGCCTTATCTCGTATTCAGTGCAAGGAGCGCCTCGCATTTCGCGCGGACAAAAGACGCTTAACAACTTCCAAGGTATCGCGGTTCCGTGAAAGATCTCATTGAAGCCGGTGTGGAAGGAAAAAAAAAAAAAAAAAAGAAAAACACCGAAAGAAAGATGAAGGAAGGGTGAATCGCGCGAGAGGCTCCGCGATTCGCGGTTCCGAGAGAAAACCGGGCGGGTCACGTGGGACCGTGGAAATGCTCGTCCGTGCATCGCGTAACGACCTGGAGGACGAGCGAAAGAGAGAAAGAGGTCTCGAAAGAAACTCGTGAGCGCCCACGTGGCAACGCCAATGGCATGGCACGTGCACCCGGTCACACGTGATACCCACGACTCGCGATACGCGAACGCGCCGCGTCTTATGGATTACTTCCCCTTGGACGGGCGTAGCGGGTTTGTAAAGATCCGCCGTGACACTCGGTGAATTCTGAATAATTTATCGAATATGTAGGACGAACTCGAGACTAACAAGTGCGAGGAAGTGGAGCACGCCGGTGTCGTTACCCATCGTGGGTCGACCTTTAGACGGGGTTTTAAAAGTTCATGGGGTCGACGTACCGGATAGCGCGACGTTACTTTACTTCCGTGTCTCGGATCGATCGACGATCGTTCGCGGGTTTCCCCGTGCGCGGCTTTCCCGACGAACGTCGCGTCGGCCGATACGTCGACGTCAGTCGCGAAGAATGGAATTGTACCTTTTATAAGGCTCGTTTTTCTCGATAACAACGTTTCGGGAAACGTGAATTACTTTTTTTTTTGTGCGATGGTATTGCGTTGGTAAGGATTGTTCGGGGTATTGTAGCAAACGGTATTCCGAATGCAATTTATTAACGTGGAAATGCGGGGTAATAGTTTGTTTATTGTCGGGTCAAGTACGAAGTGGTTGACAATGTTGTTTGGTACGATTTACGTGTTTTGTTATGGGAAACGTGGGTATGTTTTTTCTGATTAGATCGTGTTGCGTGGGTTGACATCGTTGAGAATTATATACGGTTCCAAGAACGTGTTGATAGAAATTATAATCTCTAAAATTACGTGGAAATGGTAGAATTGGAGGAACCACGAATTTTTTCGCGTTGGTATTTAGATTAAACTATAGTAGTAACGAAAACGTAAGGCAAAATTAAAGGCGAAAGGTTCAAAGGTTTTAAATTATATAATTATATGTGTTAATAAATATGTATGAAACGTATTCTAAGTTTATTCTAAAAACTTTATTTTACTTTTTCAGAGATCTCAGTCACAATCAGATTGCGACGATCGGACCGAAAACCCTGAGAGGTCTGTCGTCCCTGAAATATTTGTAAGTATGCTTTAAAGTGATTTTCGATAATTAATAATTACGATAATAGTAGTAGAGATCGTACTCTCTCGTGTAAGAATTTCAATTTACGCGAAGTAGAATACGCGATCGCACCGCCGTTTCTTCGTTCCAGTAGTAAAATCCGCATTAGCCAGACACATTCGGAGTGCCGCGCAATTCTGGAATCTAATTTACAATAAATTATATATTCCCCAGAGTTTATACTTTCGTTACAAATCGTCTTTCAATTAGAAGTAATAGCCGCATTCCAAATGCAAATCTACTATAAATATTATCTTTCTCGCGGGAATTGAATTTTCCAGTAATAACTGCTCCTTAACAGGTTACTCGACGACAATTATTTAACTTGCATCGACGAAACGTCGACGCGACAGCTAAAGGATCTGGAAATACTGTGAGTAAATCGACTATATTTATTTCCAAGGAAAACCGTATAATTGAAATGAAAATTGAGAAGGTTGGATAACACAGTGTTCGTCGATCGTTTATTGCAGAATGCTCAATAACAATAAGTTAACGACTCTCGGTAAAGAGACGTTACACGGACTGTCGCACTTGCGAACATTGAAACTGGCGGACAATGCACTCGCCTGCGATTGTCACTTAGCCTGGCTCTCAAGACATTTGAAAACTTATCCACGTCTTGGTCAGCACACGCGTTGCTCTTCCCCTACACATCTCAAGGATCGAAATCTTGCAGACTTACAGGTTCGAAACTGAGATTTGTTGTTCGATTTACCGATGCTGTTATACATGATAAACAATTTTATTACATTATATAATATACACTGGCGTGCAAGAGCCTCGGTCCGAAATCAATTATTTATTTAATAAGATGTCAACAACAATAGTATATCATTTCATATCATTTTTAATCGACGTTAAGATAGTTTATCGATACATGCGTCCTAACATCTAAGTTATCCAGATTTACCCGTGTCCAAAGATTTCTGCACGCCGGTATACATAATAATTACGTTAATTAAATTGTATCAACAATCGAACATTACAATCGGAATTCTAATACGCTGAAAATGTCAGCATCGATAGTTGTTCGCGCGTTTAATTTGAATTTCGTTATCACTGTTCTTAGGAGAACGAGTTCAAGTGCTCTGGACCGGTTGAACGTGCAGGTTCGGAATGCAGCGTTGAACCTCAATGCCCGCATCCTTGCAAATGCAAGGATGGTATCGTTGATTGTAGAGAGAATTCTTTGACAAAAGTTCCCACCCATCTACCGGAAGACACCACAGAATTGTTCGTAAATTCGTTGCATTCTGAAAGTCGCGTAGAATTGCTCAACGCGTTACAAGAAATTCGCGTGCGAAAGAAACATTTAATTTCAGATGCAAAATTTGTGCCGAGTTCGATAAGTCGAAGAAGTTGATTTCTATTGTCAAATTGTGAACTTTTTACGTATTACAAACAATCTAGTTCGTCTTTAGTAACCTCGTGTACCGTTTATTATACCTTGTTTTACTTGCTCTCTGAAAAAGTAGCATCACGTACCGTTTATTACATAGTAGGTATTTTATTTTCTCTTCCATAAATAACACTGTACACTTTTTACTACGCATCAAGCTCTCTATGACAAGAAACGACGTGTTCTCTTTATCACGGTACACGCGTTACTTTTATTTTCCGCATTTCACGTCGATATTAATAGTTTGCCGTATCCTCGTATTTGAGAGAGACAAACGGGAAATGGTTTTCGTAGTTACACGCAGACGAGCGTTTCTTTAAACCCTTGGGCAATCTCTGCGCGCAAAAAGTAACCAAATTGCGGCTACGAAAGTTCATTGAATTATTCCTTTCGTTGCCAATCATTTGCAGGCGATTGGAACAGAACAGAATCACGGAAATCCCCCCCAAGGCTTTCTCGCCGTATAGAAAACTGCGTAGAATGTGAGTGACGTTCGTGATTAATCCGGCTATGTAGTCTGTACCTTTTTTTTCTCCGTCCGACTGGATTAAACTAACGTTTGTTACTTTTTCATTTCCGGACATTCGCCGACAGTGACCTCAGCAACAATCATATCAAAAAAGTGGCGGACGACGCGTTCCATGGTTTAAAATCGCTGGAATCGCTGTAGGTTTGAAAGTTATAACATACGACTTAACGGCAAACAAAGATACGTTGAACGCATGCTCGACGTTTTGCGCCTCTCGGATTGTAAACGAGATCTTTTGTTTCAGCGTGTTGTACGGCAATAAAATTGCCGAGCTTCCAGGTGGCTTGTTCCAGGGATTGACCAATTTGCAGTTACTGTGAGTTGATTGGGCAAATCCGTCCTTTTAATTAAAAATATTTAAAAAATCTAAATACAAAAGTTTCAATTGGTGCGAAATAAAAAGAAAAGTCCTCTTATCCAATATATACTACACGAACGTTGTTAAACGAAATAATAAATCGTACAAACTTGCTTTAAATTAGTCAACCGATTTAACAAATGTTCGTACTTGGATTATCTCGAGCGCATGTTTTTAAACGTAATTATTCGACGTACAGTTCAATACATTGAGATTAATCGCGACACAAAATTGATGATTTATCAACCGGCTTTATCGTCGCTCGTAACGGTTTGACTTTTCCCGCGAAAGGGCAAGATGCTAATGAGAAAATAATATTATCGTTTCAGATTGCTGAACGCGAACGAAATATCGTGCATACGAACCGATCAGTTCCGAGATCTCACCAGCCTCACTCTGTTATCTCTCTATGATAACAAAATCAGATCACTGGCCAATGGGACTTTCGCCAATCTGCGAAGCATTAAAACACTGTTCGTATCTCACCACTCGACCGTTAATTTATACAAATTGCCCGGGCATTAACGCTTTGAGTCCTTTCGACTCTCACTCATCGCGTACGGGGAAGTTCAAATTGCAAATGCGTGTCACAGTTCGTTTACATCGCTATTTTCGTACACGGATAAAATGTAGCCCCGAAATCGAAATGCTGGCTAATTCACTTCGATTTATGCTAAAACGTACAGGGTATAAAATTTAACGAGTACTCGTTTGCCGTACATGACAAAATTCTTTTACTCTGCGCGTTGTTAAACACGGAGTACGCGCCTCGCGGTATATACGATGGGGAGTTTCGCTCGGTTCGCTAATTTTCGTAGGAGTGGAATAAAAATATGAATGGATCGATATCAGCCGAATACACGTAAATCGATAAACCGGGAGAAGTTGAAATTCATGAAAATGCAATACGCACGGTCGAAAACACTGTAGCGCAAGGTTAACGCGTTGGGATGAATATGCATTGAAGAGTCAAATTATAACATTGTGGAAAATAATTGAGCGTAATTGAGGAGCTTATTTCCAGAACGTCTCAAATTAAACGATTTTTTTATAATTCCCTGAAACCTCTATTACGGGTTGAAAATATCTTGGTTAGTAATAAATGTTTGGAATATCTTCGTAATACTTCTTGCGAATCGCGGTGTTCAGTAACAGCATACTGCAGTGGAAGATTGAAATTCAACAATTGAAATTTAAAATATATTAATGACAATCGCATATACTAAAAACCCATCAACAATTCTAACAAAATTCACATTTGACGTTGCAAAATATAACATCAATCTTTGTTAACCTCTTCAGGGATGAATGTTTAAAGTTTTAAAGTGGGAAAAAATTGTTTAATTTTCTTCACTGCCACGCATCAAGTTTTTCGCTTGCATTCTCGAGAGATTCTGTAACGAATAGTTCCAATCCACCAAATTTTAATCTTTCCACAGGATTTTCTGTATCTCTTCGCTGAGAGTAATTTCAATTTTAAAAAGTCTACACGTACTCGTACGTCTCCTCGAGCACGTCAAATTTCTATTCAATAGACTTGGGAGATAAGCTCTTCGATCTAACATAAGATTTTCACGAGAAATCGTTCTTCGTTTCGCTCAAGAATATTATCGTTGCACGGCCGAGTTGTAATAACACGCGTAACAGGGCAAGATCTTGAAATGAGCTCGTGACTTTCTCGCAGACATTTGGCAAGGAATCCCTTCATCTGCGACTGCAATCTGCGGTGGCTGAGCGCGTATCTTCACGAACACCCTATCGAGACAACCGCCGCTAAGTGCGAGTCGCCGAAGAGAGCGCAGAAGCGGAAGATCGATTCGTTGCGGGACGACAAGTTCAAATGTAAGGGTAAGCACGACTCGACTTTTCCGGCATATCTCTTCTTAACGCACCGGCAGGACAGGATACGCAGGTTGATTGTCGTTGGAGAAAACTTTTAATTCTCAGAAAAGTACGTCACGCGTTATTGCGTTGGCCGATACACAAGTAGCGTTTTATGTGTTTCTTTGGGAAAGAAGTTTGTTTTACAATCCGTCGACATTCTTTGCCGATTTTCAGAATCGGTCAGTCGAATCGGAGAGAAAAACGGTAGAGCTTCAAAATCTCTCATTCTTGCGCAACACGAATGCTTAACGTAAAATATATGGATGTACATCTCGTAGAAACTAGCTTGAAAAGTATTTCTTTGAATATCTCAAAAAGATATTTTTGGAATTATAATATTATAACATAATATAATTATAATATTATAACATTTTTTAAAGTGACGTCACAGCGCTGCGAGCTTGTTATCGAATGTAATAAAACATTCTGGTGCCGCTCCCTTTTCGATAGGGACACCCGTCAATTAAATTTCCGTAATACATCAAGAATTTATTCGTCAGGAACGAACAACAATCGCGATTCGATTTCATGTCAAAACATAAATTTAGATAATTGGTAAATAAAAATCAATTACAGTCGAGATTGAAATCATTGGAACCTTCGTATAGGCACCGAAGACGTGCGTCGCTGTAATTTCATTACTCCAACGCGTACACTTCCCCTCGCGCACACGTTAAATCCTCTCTTCCCTTTTCTCTTCTCTAATTCCAAACGCGTCCGAGTCTGTAATTCAGTAAAGAGCATACATTATCCTTCTTACAGTTCCTGTACTCGATCTCATTTACTCCTTCGTTTTTACGCCCTCGTCTTCCTCTTCTATTTGCATTCTACTCCTATCGCGAAGCTAGTTACGGTCCCTCGATCAGGTACGTAACTCTCTCCCTCCCCCCCTCCGCCCTCCGTCCCTCCGTTCGTTCCCCGCCTCTCTCGGCGTTCTTGTCGACACGTCCGGTGCAGGTGACCATCCAATCTGTATAGGTGACCACGCGCGGTGGAATCCCTTGATAAATACCGGACACTTTGTCGACTACATGTAATTGCTCTCGGATGCGCCTTCGTGAATCGTAATCGGCCGGTAGGCACGTATTTATGTCAGCCGATATTAATACGCGCGTTCGGGGCCAGAGCAAATATTCATCATGTTCACTTTGCGTTTTATACCTCGGTATCTCTTACATAATTCATGTATTAAAACGCATCTGCTTACCGAGCGTGCCTAATATGCGCGCGGTTGCTTCGCATACAAAGATTCACGAGGAAAGCTAATATCGCGCGTAAGGGCCTTTTAAGAAGATCGAACGGCGTTTAATTTTCCAATGGTGCCGGGGTAATTGTTTACTGACGCGAGTAGTTAGATCCGCGGGGATCGAACCAAAATTTCGGGTAACAAAGTGGAAAGGGAAAGATAATGAGATTAGTGCTTCCTTCTAAGAGAGTTTAAGTACATTTATTTCCAATGATTGCAATCAACTTAATGTTGAAGTCTTCCCGAAGTATTGCGAATTTTCAAAAAATAGAGCTGTGATTTTAGCCACGAGTCAGAAGAATCTTTGTTTCTGTACTGTGAAATCTGTTTGTATTAATTTTGACCATTTTAGGTCATGATATACTTCCCATTGAAAATCAAACAAGATATATATATAAATAATCTTGTGTAATACAATGAATATATATAATATATTTTTTTTGTCCTTATAATGTTTTATATTAACCTACTTAGTTTTCCCAGTCAGTGCGACAACCATCGCTGCAAGTACAGAAGTTCCGGAAAACGAACACCTAAAATGATATTTTCCCAATTGTTTTTCTTTTTTCCGCAAATTGCGCGGTGTGCGTGCAATATCCTTTACACCGCGAGACCCTACGTGTTTGAGAATAATATCTACAAGTTCCTGCTCTTCCTCTACCACGATTATATATCACCCCTCAGCTGCACTTGTTCCTTGCGAAACATAATCATAAACACCGTACGGACCTTCGCCCCCTCCCCTCATTACCCGTGCCCGCACACGCATCTACGCCAGGTTTCCACGAACAAATGACACCGGAAAATAAATACTTGGGTGGCACGTATGTGCATCCATCCCCCGCCCAGTTATGACCGCGCATTACCGTTACCCGCATTTCTGCAAACGAGAACTTACGCTGTCGGCGTAAAACTTGCGCTGAACTTCCCTAACTTCCGGCCCTGGTCGTCGGGAAAAATTTACGCAAATCTCCAACGGCGGTTTACGAAGGATTCGTGAGAATTAAGGCGGAAGCGGGATGGAAAGTGTCTTTAGCTTTCGCGCGTGAAAAACACTTTTGAAGCCCCGACGGGGGGATTCCGAGTATTTAACTTTCAAACCGCGGGGCATAATAAAAGAATTTAGCACTCTCGTTAAGCGCTTCTTTCAAACCAGTAATCATTGATTTAAACAAAAGGGAGCGGCTGTTTGGTAGAGTCTCTTCCACGCCGAAATTCTTTGATCACTTTAACCCCTCGTTGCGTATAAGGGATTCTCTCGCTTTTTATTTCTTCCGAATATTACGCAGGGTGAGCATGGTGTGAGCATAGCGAGGCAATTACTGTTAATACAGAAATGAATACGGTTCATTTTTCTCAGAATTATATTAACTACATAATTGTAGGAGTCAATAACTGTTTATTACCGCAGGAAAACACTTATTACTCGTTTTCTTAAATTTATAAACTTTTGCTAAGATAATCGATGGTAACCAAAATTATATCAAATTGAGTAAATGTCTCACTATGCGAGCAGTGGCAGGGTAAATTAAATGTTTCTAATATTGATGAACGCTTCGGGCAAATACATTCGATGTTTATTATCATTATTATTATCACAAGTGATGGCTAGAATCGTATCAAAGTGAGTCAATCTCTTATCAGACGACCAGTGATAGGTTGAATTAAATATCTCTGCTTTCTCAAACGTTAATGTAAACTATTTCTCTCGTTAATATCTTTTTCCACCGTCGCTCCTCAAGCGCGATGCCAGTAAACACATTTCGATCGCCATAGATTTTCATTAATCACTCCGTACTGCTTGGCTCGAACTGAATTAATGAAACAACAGTAACGCGATACGCGAAAACGCGAAGAAACCGATACGGCCCGTCACCGAGAACCCGGGGGGAAACGGTCTTCGCGAATCCGCCCCGACCTCGTTGATAAGCGCGCAACGCGAATCACCCGATATAATTAGGTATGCTTATATCGCCCTGGACAATTTGTAACGTGGCGCATAATGCGATGATAAATCATCTCCGGTACCTGTACTCATACATAAACATATTTACCTCGCAGCACGTGACATTCAACACTCAATTAACGCGTAAGCGCATACGGTATTGCACCGATGCTTAATTTAATGATATCGCTGTTACTACTGTCCATTATCAAAATTTATCGCCGGTATATTAACATGGTAACCTGCTGCACGAAATTATGCACGGTATGGCTCCCGATACGGTGGTCCTCGATTTCAATTAATCACACTGGCAATTCTTTTATCGGCGCGCGGGATATTAGATGCACTCGATTCGATGATCGATGCGGTGTATCATCGATTAATTATTGTTGCGTGAAATTATTAATATCGTTGCGGCGCCGAATCATGTCGGTTACGTTGACACACGATAATTATGAGGTGGATTTATCAGAACTATTTATTTTACGTTATGAGATTTATTTTGCGATTCTGTCAGCCAACAGAATATTTTGTAAAACCTTGAATAAAGTATCATTTATCAGACTAATTTCGACGCGTGTCGATCGAATGACAACTTTAATTAATAAGTAGGACCGTCAAAGTTTATAGAAACACATATTTTTATAAGGGAACACTCGAACAGAATTTTTTTTCATTTTTAGAAGGTTTTGCGAGTACGTTTATCTTCGATATTATACATTTTACATTATGCATACGTGTTATACATTACATTTAAACGACGCGTACACGAACATATCGCGTACTTCACGCATGCTTAGCATACTCCACTCACCAAATCAGTTGAAAATCATTGCAGAAAGCTCGCGCTTTGCATAAACCCAATTCACTAATTACATATAAAGGGGGGGGGGGGGGGCGTTTGTAACGGTATTAAATTGTTAGTACTAAATTATTAATACCCATTGATTCTCGGCAAACGCGACCATTGGTGATTCAAAACAGAGATTTAATCAAACGTTTCGCCCATCAGCCCGGGACCACCGAGAATACGCGTTGCCATTATTATTCATCGTGCACCGTTTCGAACGATCGCCGTTGATCGTTTAATTGTACGTTTCTTTTTTACACTGTCGAACGGACGAAGTTAGATTAGGCTCGCTCGTTTAAACTAGATTGTATCCAAGCTGTTTATTTCTAGGCGACGAGGAGCTCTTAACGAAGAGAGCTGGTGAATGCATTCTACCCGGCGAATGTCCCTTCCCGTGCACCTGCAATGGCGCCACGGTTGATTGCGCCAACAAGAAGCTTACTTCGATTCCCAAGGATTTGCCGATTTACACTTCCACCTTGTGAGTCGATACTTACGATTAATCGTTTTATCGCGTTCTCCGTCGCACGAGTTCATCCGTTTGCGCGAAAGTTACGCGACAGAGCTTTCGGGACACTCGCGACACGAGTTTAAGCGTAAACGCGTTACGCTCGCGTTTATGGTTGAATTAATTGTTAAACGGTCAGCTGTTGCGACTTCTTTGAAAAGACCTGAGTTGTGTCGCAAAGATTAAGCGATGTCGAGTATATCGTATTTTATAAACATATATTTTAATAGTTCGTGGCTCGGATTGCTAACAGAACAATACAGAACCCACCTCCGTGTTCCCTTTTTAAAAGAATCTTCATAAAATTTACGAATATATTTTGGTTTTCACTCAAATTCCAATTTATATAACAAATGGTAACTGCTTTTTTGCATAGTCGGTATAATCGTCATAACACAAAATGTTGCTATTTCTTCGTGACGAGCATACGCGTCAAAAACAGCTGACTGGATACCAGTCGCTATTTTTTTTTTTTTTTCTTTTTTCATTTCGCGCGCTTCATTCGCGGAACGGTCAACTCGGATGAAAATACGACCTTCCGGTTGTATATCTTTCGTTCATTCCCTCTCTGTACATATCTTTCGGTGAATTGGGGTTTACGTAAATGAAACATCGTCGTGCGGGTTTTAATTAAATTCTTTGATAGCCAGCTGGAGTTTCTTTACGCGCAGCTCGTTTTGTTTTCGGTCGAAATTACAGGAGCGACGATCGCGATTGTAATGCGACAAGAGACAAGACTGCTCGTTAATAACGATCGATCGATATCCCTCTCGCTCTCGTTTACACCGGGTCATTTTCAAAATCTCTCCCAAAACGAGTGTCACTCCGTCGATCAGCAACCACCGCGTACGTTCCCCTCCCGCGAATCGAAATTAATTCGTTCGACCGGCGAGATAATTATCCGATTATAAGGTGGAGCGCTGATGGTAAAAGAATAATGGCCGCTGGAGGTGGCATTATTCGAAATAAATTATTCCACTCGTTTAATGGATCGATGCCCCGGGGTGCGATTAATTGCTTTTCGCCTCGCTCCCCGATCGACGGAATCGCGCACTGCAATGGATTCAATCTGTACCTCGTATCTATCGTTTTTCTTTGTCTTTCCACCAGACTGTTGGCTAACAACGAGCTGGACAAGATCAAAGCGGACAGCCTTTTCGAGAAGCTACCAGAGCTGCAGCATTTGGATCTGAGGAAAAATAAAATCTCCCGCATCGAGGCGTCCGCCTTTCAAGGAGCCCACAAGCTCACCGACCTGTAAGTTTGACCACCGCTTTGCCCGCATGCACAATCGGCTTTCGTTTTTTGCGCGAGACGTTTTTCGCAAAGAGAAGAGAAAGAGGTAGGATTTGCCTGTGTGAGCGGCGTTCTAAAAATATCGGCGCGCGCTATCGACCTCCTCGCCAGCGATAATTATTAATTATCCGCGAGGCGGAAGGTGCGAAAATTTTCGCGAAACATTCGCCGGTGAAAAGATTGTAATTACATGGTTTTACGCGCAGCGTTTAGAATCGCGAAGTCACTTCTGTTATTTATGTCCGTCCCAATCAGTGCTTCGAAATGGGCTTTAACGAAGCAGAATAGGATTTAATTTTCAAAGGCAATTAACGGGACAATAGGTCAATTAATTAGCTAATCAGAGCGATGGAGGGTTGCCGTGCGGTAGTTTATGCACATGCAACGCGGACAAATATACTGGGTGACTTGCGATACACGCTTTTTTGAGTAACTCGGTTATTTTCAAGCGGATAGAGATTGCGATACGCTTTTTTTTTTTATATATAATATGACGAAAGGAGTACGTCGTCGAACATAAATTCGGCGTTAAGGTACGATCATTTTAAAACGCCTTTGCACGTTTGTCGTCGCTTTAACGACACGCTGGCACGTGCGAAGAGCGATATCCATCGGTGCATAAAAACCTACCGTAAAGCCGAACGTGGCGAACGTTCGACTATAATCCGTCGAAAGTTTATGTCACATCCTGTTTCCACGAATTAACGAGCCTCCTTTTCGCAGACTTTTGTCCGAGAACAGACTGAGGGAAGTTCACAACAAAATGTTCACGGGCTTGATGAGCCTTAAGACGCTGTGAGTAGCTCGTTGCGCGAAACTTTTATACGCGTCCGTAAAACGGTATCCGTAGACTGTACACTTGAAAATTTCGTTTTCACAGGAACCTTCACGGTAACGCCATTACCTGCGTTATGCAAGGCTCGTTTGACGGTTTAACGCATATACGTGCCATGTAAGTACGCGGATGAATGCCACATTTTTTTCTTTTTTATTGTTATTAATTTTTTTCTTCAATGAAACTCGCTGTGCCGACGAAGCGTAGTTTAAACTTTTAAAGCGATTACCCGGTTAAAATGCTATCGTGAGAGTTACGAGGACGTTGAGCATCGAGCCTTGAAATGCAAGTTAAAATGCATTGTAGAGTTTCGATTAATTTTGCGATAGTACAAATGAATCGCTTATTTCAGCAACCCCCTAAACGCCAAAAAAATAATTTTGACTACTTTGTGTTTCTTTCGTCCCCCCCCCCCCCCTCCCCCTCCCGAGTAAGTCATTCAGCTAAAACGATACTGATATTTAAAAGAGTGAGTAGTTTAGTCCTTTTTGTAATTTTTGGGAGTATGAAGAAACTATTTTAGTGTCGTGAAACAGTTTTTTTTATTAATCATCTCGAAAAGTGAAGAAAGGCACTTAGTGGGTATCTGAAATAAAGGATTCAAATTTGTGGAGAAATTTTCGAAAAATATTTGTAAGTTTATTAAACTAGTCGCATCACGGTGTTTTAATTAACCTTGTACAGGTGCTTGTAAAGTGATGCCACAAACTTTGCAGGCATATTTTCAAACTTCAAAATAGGAAAATTAAATACTCTTCGGTCTTAATAAACACGAGTTCGTAGTTTTCTCGTTTCCGAGAAGCAAGTGTCTCGCACCGCAAGTTGTTAAAAGAAAAAAATATTAGAAATATCTTGGACCAGGTATTTATAATAACTTTCGCTGCTGAGTGAACACTTGCGAAAATATCTGACGTTTTTGTAATCACGTTGCATGTATTTACAATGAATTCGTTTTAAAACAAACAGTCTTTATCTCGGAAAGAAGGAGATTGCGAAACTCTGTGTATTAAGAATCGTTTGCCACTTTTGATCTATACAATATCACTGTCAATTTTTTAATACTGTTTAGAACAACCGTGTATATAATTATTACAATATTGTTCACCCTACGTTTTATCATTGGGACAGACACAGTTTCAAACTTTTTATCGCGTTGGCTCGAATATAGCGCAATGTTTTTTTCATCAAAAATTTCATTAAAAGTCACACTTGCATTATTTTCGAGTACATGTAAGTTACAAGTTGCAAATTGTAACTTTAACGATATAAATACGTATCATACGCGTCTCAACATGCAAATTTGGCGAATCTATTTTTAATCGCTACTTTATAGGTGACTTTATATTTGAGCTAGTACGATAATCTATCTAATTTCCAATATATAATCATTGCGACGCAATTTGATAACTCGTGTCACATTTTCAGTAATATGCAAGGCAATCCCTTGTCCTGCAATTGTCATCTCGCGTGGTTTGCCGCGTGGCTCCGAAAACGCGATTTGACTGGCATCACCGCTCACTGTCACGAGCCACTGAGATTGAAAGGCGTTGTCATCAAAGATATTCTTCATCACGAGTTCAAGTGTACAAGTACGTACTCGACCAAGATTTGTTGAGTAAGGATTTTCGTGGTAATAAAAATAAACGTAACAATAGATATATTTCTTCGGGCACAAAAACGTTCAGAGGTTTTGTCGCATTATCTACATATATTTATCATCGATAAATATTTACAGACAATTATATATATTCTTACGAACATGAGATTGAATGTAGTATTTCAGATTAAGTGGACTGAGCGTTGACAGTTCGGTAGGCTTTTGTGAGCAACGCGTTCATTGTTGTTTAGTAGCGGTGCTTTTGAATCTGTTCGGAGCCGTCTCGAAAGTAGCACGTCTCTGCCTCGCTCTCATTAAATAACAGTTCATAGTTAGTTGTCTCTATTTCTTTTAATTATGGCGCCGCGTCGCGTCACGCGCAACAATATATTTGTCCATGCACGAGAAAAACTTTTCAAGAATACACAGCGCTCGCGGATGCACATGGAACAACGAACAAAAATATCCCTCGTGGTTATTTCTTTCCATTGAAGTTTTTCATACGTACTTTCGATGTTTCCATTTAAAGGGCCATCTACCTGTGAATGGGTCGAAAAATCGAAATTTTTCGTTTGCATTTTCATAAAGTATAACGTCTAAAGAACGTATTCCCAAAGTTTTATGGTTCAATTCCAAAACTTAACAAAATTGCAACAAGTTACAACATCACGGAGCTGAGAATGAATGCGAGGTCAATTTTGTAATAATAAAATATGATATTGTTATTTCACAGGCATTATTTTGGTAGGGTCCACAGATAGTAGAATGTGGAATACCCTGTAAAAATTTCAGAGCACTCCGTCGTGTAGTTTTTGAGATTTTAGTCCCGCAGCGCTGAGTGAAAAATTTTTAGTCCTGCTGAGTAACAATTTTTTGGCGCGTCAAAAATTTCAAAAACTACACGGCGGATTGCTCTAAAAGTTTAACAGGATATTCCACACTCTACTGTCTCACGTTCCTGCCTAAATCATGTTTATAAAATAACAACATCATACTTTATTATTACAAAACCTACCGCACTACATTTCGAACTCTGAAAAGAAATGCGGCCTCACCTTGTACGATCATGATTTCCGTGTCCACTCGACCTTTTCTTATAGACATATTTTTATTACCACGAAATTAGCGGCATCGCGAAATTCGTCGCGCGATCCGTCATAAAAGCACGCGGCAATAATTGAATTCTGGTCTGCAATTAACAATCCACGGTCTGTTTTACGTATCACAGATGATAGCATTGGTTGCCTGGGCGACGATTACTGTCCACCCCAATGTAATTGCGCCGGATCAGTGGTGAGGTGTTCGAGGTCTCAGCTTACAGAGATTCCACGTGGGATTCCACCGGAAACCACCGAGCTGTATTTGGACGTGAACGACATCAAGACGATCCAGCCGGAGAGGCTGAACCACCTGGAGATTCTTACTAAACTGTAAATAAAACATACGTGTAACTATCGTATATCTTTCGCGCAACCCCTTCCCAGTATGAAACACCTGTGTTTTCTTTGATTTCAGGGATTTGAGTAATAATCAGATCGGAATGCTGTCGAACGACACCTTCAGAAACCTGACTAAATTATCGCATCTGTAAGTTCGACCGTTCATTTTTTTAACCCCTTAACGCTAATCAAGCGTAACCGGGTTTGAGTGTTAAATAATAAATTAAATAATTGGATTATTTCCAAAACGATGGTAAATGACGACAGAAGTTGGCGTGGTCCGTTTTTCAAATTAACGAAGTTTACAATGCGTTGGAAATTCAATTTTAGATTTGAATTTAGTTCACCTCAGGTTTGAAGCTAAACTGCGTTTATTTAAGTACATTAATACGAGCGTTGAGGGGTTAAATGTTTTATAATGCTCGCCCCCCTATATTCAGGCTTTTTTCTCTCCGTTTTACAGAATTATTAGCTACAACAAGTTGCAGTGCATCCAACGAAACGCTCTCGCGGGTCTGAAGTCTTTGAAAATAATGTGAGTCTCGTTCATCGTAATTTGCATTCCGAAACGCTCGATTGTAGATTGCGGTTGTTTTTGTGGTTTACGGTAGCCGCGAAAACTACGAATGCATTTAATATATTAACGCGGAAGGATTACTCGAATAACGCGGTAAATAGGTCAAAGTGGTAATACGCGCACCAGCAAGATCGTTTTTCTTCCGAAACTTCCGTCGGCGAGTGAAATATTGGAAACCGCGGCGCGTTCTACTTCTTCGTGAATGCAAAATGCACAGGAAAGAACAATTGATAATAGGGAGAAATTGCGGGAAAGTTTTACAAAATGGAATAAGTGAAATTCGAAAAGTACGTCGATTAATCATAATATCCTTACGATAATAATATCGTCTAACGTTTTTCCAGCGTATTTCTTTAACACTAGAACTACCGAACCATTCATTGTGACTGGTTCGAAAGTTTTGTTTCAGGCTACTCAAATTTACCATTTCTAGGTATATGAACGAAAATTTATTTTTGAAGTAGTGTAGATATGTATAATTTTAAGCATATACTTTTGAAGTATAAAAAAATTGATAAAACTGGCCAAAAAAATTGTAGAAATACGTATATATTAATCGTCGGTAGTTCTAGCGTTAATCAAATTCCATCACGCGGAATTTGAAAATTTGCTATCTTCGATACGCGCAATAATCATGATCCTTTAATCGACGCGTATTATTTATTACATATTAATCATGCCACTAATTCATCCGATTGCCCAATGAACGAGTACGCGAGCGTAATACGCAACGTAAAACAATCGCTTATGAATATTAATAACATAACTTGTGAACCCACCAAGACTTATGAAACGCTGAATTAATTTATTACGATTTAATGACTACGCCATTCCGCTAAGAGTAATGTACATTTTCGCGTGCTTGGCTAGTTGTGCCAGCGAATAACAATTTAATCTTCACTCGTCGATCGACTAATTAAAAGGTTGCTCATGCCAGCATGGCATATAAACGCGGTTTCACTTGAATTTCCTGGAATCGACATTTCTCATCCGCAAGTAGTAATTTCCTCGACGTTCTTATTCGCATCAGCTCACTCCATGGTAACGACATATCCGTCATCCCCGAAGGCACGTTCGAGGATCTCACGTCTATAACACACATGTGAGTATCTCGCGAATCCTTCAAAACCAGATACATTCCATCGTAGATGTCAGTTATTTAACGATCATAATATTTACAGAGCCGTGGGCTCGAATCCGCTTTATTGCGACTGCAATATGCGATGGTTGGCTGAGCGGCTCAAGAAAAATGACGTGGAGCCGGGAATTGCAAAGTGCACGGACCCGCCGGCGATGAGGGACAAACTTCTTCTGTCGACACCTGCTAGCGCGTTTCAATGTAAAAGTAAGTATTTCATCGGATAGTATTCACGATTGCGACAAGAGTGGCCAGCTGTGAGAGAGTTTTCGGTATGAAAACGTACGCGTGGATGCGTTTCAGTTTGCTCGCGCGTATAGAAAGATTCTTCGGGCATTGAGTAACGATTGAGAAATAATTAGTGGAATATTAATGGGAGCGGAAAAACGATGTTGAGTCTACGGAACGAAAAGGTAGCTAATTAAATTAGATATTCCGCTTCGCTCTGACGAATATCTGCAATCTCAGTTGGGGGCCCTTATTTCCAAACCGTCGTTGATTCAAATTTAAAAGAACGTTCATAATGTCAAATCGATAACGCTTCCTCCGCGTATAAAAAAAAACTTTTGAAAAACCAAAACTTAAGCTCAAGTAGAAATGTTATTTAACGACTTACGAGTATAGGATTATTTCCAATATGTTTCAAACTCCCAATTCGAAACTTTGATTACCAACTCGACTACGTCTTCGTTTAGTATCGTAATTCTCGAACCGTATTACGGAGATATTTATAATTTATTAAAATATTTCAGATCTTTAATACACATGTCCATTAATTACATATTTATTACACATGTACATTAATTATCATAATTACTGCAAGAGCCTTATCATTATTATAAAATCACGGTGACCTAGAGTTCGTCTTTATTGGACTTGAGACGCTTTGGAGATAAACCCTTCAATTATTCTATCGAAGAGTTAAAGAACAGAGTTTCCGCTCCCATGATTTGCCTCGTCATCTGGCCACTACTGTTCCGCGATCGCACATGGCTGTCGCACGTAACGATGTTTTTGAGTTCATAGTGGACCGTGATGCAGTCTGTTTAGTTCGTGGTTTTTTGGCCCATCATTGTAATAGGGTACTAAAATTGCTCATTAATCGTAGACCTTTCTTCCGCCCAGCCAAACAGCCAGCCGAAGTCCTGGCCAAGTGCGACCTGTGTTACGCCTCGCCGTGCCAAAACGGAGGATTTTGCGAGACGCTTCCGGACCGGCAATTCCGTTGCGAGTGCGCGCCAGGATATCACGGGGACCGGTGTGAGCATAAAATTGACGCGTGCTATGGAAATCCTTGCAGGAACACCGGAACTTGCAAAGTACTGGAGGAAGGAAGATTCAGGTATCTATCGTCTGGACTAACGATTATCCTTCTGAGCGGCTCGTCGGGTCGACTTTAGACTTGCTCGTTCAGTGGTACCCGTAGAGTAAAGGCCTCCTCGCACGGGCGCAAGACGCGCGCGAGACGCCCCACGGATCCTCGCGCTGCAGTCCGGCGGGGATCATTGTTAACCTTCGAGTAGGCGTGACATACTTTGTGACAGGAGAGGGCGCGCGCGGTCTGTGGAACCGCATGTTTCTTAAGATTTTTTATTCGGTTGATAACAAATAACGAGGTGTTTTAATACTCACTGCTTGATGATACAGCCCTGTTTCGTCAAAATTTAAATGACAAACTGAATTCCAAAACATAAGATATGGAACAATAATAAACAAAAGGATATTCAAGAGATAAAATAAAAAGATACTTTTAGATCAGATAAATGAGGTGCAGAAATATCTGCCACTTCGTGTTCGATGCATTTTTGACGCATAAAGATTGAGGGATACAAGCAAAGGAATGTTTTATATTTTTCACAGAAATATCTGTTTTCTCTGTTCTATTCCTTGTTACAAAAACTATATCGGTCGACCTCTCCTTCTCTAGGTTGAGGTGCAGATGTTTCTTTTGAAATAAGAGATGTTCGTCTCCGAAAAATATCTATCGCTAACAGACCGTAAATGCTTCCAACTTATAAACATGGCAATATAATTAATCAGTTGATTAGGCTTCGCATTTGTAAGGTTACAATACTCAGCTAAACCAAAAATGCGTTTTGTTGGCTCAATAATGATTGAAATGTTCAACAAAGAATTTGACTGCGATCTGTGAGACTGCGCGCGCCTACTCTACGGTTAAGGGGGTTTATCTACTTTAGGACGCTGAGAAATAGGTGAATTTTTAGAATTCCTTTTTTCACAAAATACAAGGAGGATGTTTCTGAAACTCTAGGGATAATGTGTTACACCCTTTGATGATATTAATTAATTTTTTTATTGAAAGATAAAAATGATAACATAACATATTTTAAGTATATGCCAAAGTTGCGCATCTTAATCCGAGTTTTGTCAACTGGTGTGCATTGTGCAGTGTTAAATTTTTGTCTAAGATAAAAAAACCAAACCTTTTTTTAATGCTTATAAAATATTCTAACTAATGAACCGAGGAAATTAAAAACTATACAAGATTGTAAAAATTATGAGACTTAAAACAAAAGTAAGGATTCTTCATCCAAAAATTGGACTTATTTATGCTAAAGACAACAGTTTAAACTAATTTTTCCTTAAATATTTTTGGTTCAAATTGAAGGGTTCATTATTATCTAACTAAAAACTGGGAACGGAATCGCTCGGACGAATAGATTTCCCTCTATCGTGCACACCAATGTGTTATACGCCACAACTTTGATATCTGAAATATGTTATGTTAACATTTTTATGTTTCAATGAAAAAATTCATTTATATTGCTGATGGGTGTAACAAATCATTCCCAGACTTTCAGAAGTACCGGCTTTATATTTTGTAAACAACAATTTTTTAATTTCACTTATTTCTCAGCGTCATGAAGTAGATTCCTCGCTCTCCCCCTGTAGTTTCTCGTTCAAGTACAGTCAAAAGAGTCTTTGTCCGATTTTCACGCGAGGGTCTGCGGTGCGTTACACGCGCGTTAAATGCCTCCGCGAGAAGGACCTAATTGCGACAGCTGATATCTAATCGCATACGCAACGCACCTCGATTTTCCCATTGGAAATTGTAGAAGTCGTTTTCCGAGTTGTACGTAGAGTTTCTTAGAGGAACCGTTGCACAATAAGTATCTCGATAGCACCTTGATCTTTTGCATTCACCGTAGACGACGTGGTTTCTTCTTTGATACGATACTTTATGAAGATACAGTCACGATTTGTAATATTTGAGTGGAATTTGATAAGTAATTGAGGAGTAGATTTGCACGTAAAATGCTAACGCATTCGAAGTAGATTCTTTAACTATCAGTGACTAAATAGTAGTTTTGTATATTTATGTAGTGCATCGTATTAATCAGGATGAGGAGAAAAGTATCATTGGGAAAGTAGATTTTGGCGTGCGACTCAACGGAGATCAGTTAAAGGCTACCGAAGGCAATCGGCATTCGTTTAAATTTTATTCAGATATTTTCAACTCGCATCGAGTGTTATGTTATATTTTTTTAATTTTGAGTATTCTAGTCCGTTCGCGTTTTCCGAGTGCTTCCAACAACCGTCGGCGTTCTTTGTTAATTATTATTGTTATTAGCTTCTAATATTGATGTACATTCATACGTCAGCAAACATTTCCGGATGGCTCGTCAGGATTAATTACTCGGCAACGTTCGCGAATATTGTTTCGAATGCGGTTTAACATGCTGACGAGTAGGTCGTGGAGTGCAGCTTCAGTAGCGCTTAACTGCACGTAGCGTATGCGTGCGCCAAATCTGCAATCCGTTGCATAAGTAAACAAAACGGGACCTCTGCACGTGAGCCCCGAAGAGTAGCAGCCAGGCGTAATGATCCATCGACGTAACTCCCGCTAAAGCTTCAATTGACACAATGCTTGTGTTTCCAGACACAAAAAGATTGCCGTTAAATCAACATTCAATATTCGTCTATAAATGATTAATAGTACAAAAAATAGACTCCACAATTTAGCAAAATTATAATCTTCTCAGCGCTAGACGTAATTTGTATTTGAGATCTAAATACTAATATTATTAATTTCATTATCGTTATTATTTGCCGCGCAAGAATTAGTAACGACAAAATCGTGTTCCCACGAATAATCGATTCTCTTTAAAACAAAATACTGTCTAGAATAACGGTAACATTTTCACATCACATTTGATCAAATATCGAATAATTTGATAAAAATTCATCATGGTTATTCCAAGATTTGCGCCCTCAGCTGATGTTGAAAAACTAATAGCCGAACCAGAATCATTGTTAAACATTAGTCCAATTTTCGAGCGATATAAAAGAGAGGAATGAGAACAAATGTAATACGTCGATGCGTTGGTTACGCCTGGCAATATGAATTGGCGGATGTATCGCGATCGAAGATCATGGCCAATGTCTCGATTGACGATCAGTCGGTGTGTGACAGTTGCGACTGCGCCGCCGGGTACAAGGGACTTCGATGCGAGAGCAATGTCAACGACTGCGAGGACAACAAGTGTGCCAATAACGCAACCTGCGTCGACCTCGTTCAGGCCTATCGATGCGACTGCACCCCAGGATTCATGGGAGAGTACTGCGAGGAGAAGATACCCTTTTGTACAAAGGGGCACGACCCCTGCGAGAATGGGGGCCGATGCGTCGACCACAGGACCCACTACAGCTGCGAATGCCCAATCGGCTTCGCCGGGCTCAATTGTTCCGTCAACTTGGATGACTGCAATAATCATATGTGCCAGGTTCGTGTGACATTATTTACCGCGGGAAGAAGCCCGGGGCCAGGGTTACTTTGATTCTTAACCCGTCGTTGGTAAGCGTGTTAGCTCGCGTAGGTAGCATATTGAACGTCATTCGTACAAATGTTGTCCAATTAATCTGATACTGTCGATAATATTATGTACCTTTAGATGACACGTTTAGAAATATTTATGTATGACTGAATGGATTAAGTTTACCGGGCAATTAATAACGATATAAAAAATAATGTGTGAGCGCGGCGCTCACGGTTTACCAATCGTGTTACGAAATAGATGTTTACCAACGACGGGTTAGAGCATACAGATTCATCGTGACAGTCGATCTAAAAGTACCAGCTATCGTGAAAGTTTTATTGAACCTTCTAGTACTGAAGTGACTCTTGTCATCGAAGTTTCTTCGATACCTATCTCTCTATTTTATATTTGCTCTTTATATTTCTCCTTACTATAGATAAGAAATGGTAGTATATCCGTTTGCGACCAGTTTTGTTAGTTTATGAGATCCATACGAAGTGGAAAATGTATTTTCGATTTCTTCAATCCACACACATCGGTATTGGGGAGTTAATTTCGTGTTATTCAATTTAATTAAATTCATCTTTAATTTGAACAATTATTGTAAAAAATCGCTATTCTCTGCAACGTTTCGTCTAATTTCATTTATCTTTGATTCGTACGATTATAGTAAAAAATCGCGTTTCTCTGCAACGTTTGACGTCGATATTACGAATCATCAACCTCGATCACTGACCGCATTACGTAACCAGAATATTGAATACGGAATCGCGTTATCTATACGCACAGCCAGGTCGGTTAATGGTACTCGATAATGAACATTACATGAATTACCGCAAATGGTTTATACAACGTGTTCGATAATTAACGTCAAAGCGGAAACAGGACGACAGAGCGAACTATGAAGAATTTTTTTTTTATTTCGACAGGACGGTGCTACTTGCATCGACGGCATAAACAGTTACGAATGTAAGTGCGCGGCGGAGTTTACCGGGAGATTCTGCGAAGTTGCACCCTCCACAGCAATGCTCTATCCACAAACCAGTCCGTGTGCCCACCACGATTGTCAACACGGTGCATGCTTCCAGCCAGCTCCTGCCTCCGCCGCGGACTATCTTTGCCAGTGCCACCCCGGCTATACCGGTAAGCGACGAATACGAATATTCTTTCATTCATCTTCTTTAATTCTGCATTATCCCGGTATGGTGATAAAATGGAAGTGCTAGATTGTGGACTACGATTTTTAAAAATACCGTAAACATTAATCGTCCCAAACGAGTCTAATTCCGCATTTATATTAATATATAGTTCTGAAGTAAATGTTGTAGCGTTACATAATATACGCAGGGTAATTCATTTAACTTTAACACGAGAAATATATCCAATGATATCTATCACGGGGATGTGCACTCTCTTGAATTAATAATAATGGATTGTTTCGTTTCACAGTTTCAATGCACTCGTTAAATGTTCTACCCACTGTTTTTAATTGATTGTAGTTTTACTCGTGCGTTTTATTTAGTTGATCACTACTGTGCTCATTGGGAAAAGTGATATTGCAAAACCCAACAATGTTCTATATAACTGATATTCTCCGTCCCGAAGGAAAACGATGCGAGTACCTGACGAGTCTGAGCTTCGTGGACAACAGCTCGCTGGTCGAGCTGGAGCCGCTACGCACGAAGCCCGAGGCGAACGTGACCATCATCTTCACGACCACGCAGGAAAACGGGGTTCTTCTCTATGACGGACAGAATGGCGATCATCTCGCCGTAGAGCTATTTAACGGTCGCGTCAGGGTCTCATACGACGTGGGCAATTATCCCACCTCGACGATGTACAGTTACGAGATGGTGGCTGACGGTAAACCCCATATGGCGGAACTTCTGTCGATCAAGAAGAACTTTACGATGAGGGTTGACCGCGGGCCTGCCAGGAGCATCATCAACGAGGGTCCTAAGGAGTACCTGAAGCTTGTCACGCCGATGTATGTCGGCGGCGTCGCGCCGGAAGTTGCCAGCATAGCGTTTACCGAGTTTCACTTGAGGAACATCACGAGCTTCCAAGGTGAGTGGGATAATTTGTATCCCGGATATATTAACTTGCCTGACACTTCTGGCATACAGTGAGCGTAAAACATATTCGTACACCCACCAAACTTTGGGATTATAAATTTCCTGCCTTCAATCATGATGGTTTTGGAAGAATATAATAGTCGAGAGGTATTATGGTTGACGTGCGCGGGTTTCTTTCTTTTTCCTGTGTACAAAATGTTACGAAGGAAGGATAAGTATTGTTAAGAATGTCTACAAATGTCTACGAATGTCATTGCCTTTTTGGCGTCCGGCATTAGCGAAAGGCGGTTGTTAGTTGCCGGGCGCCGACATTCAAATTGTAAATATGTCAATAGTTGTATTCAAGCTCTGACTACAAACGGATGTGTTCTTAATGTTCCACTAATAAACGTTATTTCTACAAATATGCCCAATTTACGCTTACGCTCCCGCACGGTTCGTAACAATATTGTTACGGATTAGGCATTTTATAGAAATAAGTTAATAAATTTAGCAATGACAGAATCGGTATACCCGCCGCGCGTGTACGAGCGCTACAACGCGTATTGACGTTCGGTTAACAGAGCGTTCGGATACGCCAATTGTAGTTCGGTTCGTATAACGGAGGTTTGGATAATCGAGGTTCCGCTGTACCGTATAAAATATGAAAAAACGCATATACCTATCGCTGTTTACGATGCACGAAATTTGGAATACATTTTAATAAATATTCCCGACATGTGTCAACTTGTGCTACATACCTAAACTCCCTTCTTAACCAGACGCATTTGTTTTGCGTGCTCCATTAAACCGTGATACCTCGCGCAAAGAAAACAAAAACTCCTTCCCCACTTTATCCATTAAAACTTATCTTCGTTTGCCTCAGGCTGCATCTCCGAGATGTGGATCAATCATAAGTTGGTAGACTTCAGCAACGCCGCAAAGATGCATCGCGTTACTCCTGGATGTGCTTCGAGCGAAGAAGAAGCCGACGAAGCAAGGGACGTCGTCGAAGCAGAAGGAATTAATAGCAGCAGCGGTAGTAACGAAGAGTTTATACCGCCGGAACATATGCCACGCCAACATTCCGGTAAAGCCAGTCTTTCAAATCGTTTAAAGTTTTTTTGTTTAGTTGACAGTTGAAACGGAGTTGAAAATATTGTTATACCTCTCTTTGATTTCTTTAAAATTACCTTTCCCAGCTTCGCCGGGAAGTGTACCGAGGCGTCTACATTCGGGTAGGCTTTTTTTAACAACGAGTTCGTTGTTGTCCAACAGCGGTGGTTTTGAATCTGTTCGTAGCCGTCTCAAAAGTGACACGTCTCTGCCTCGCTCTTAATAAATATCAGTTTATAGTTAGTTGTCCGTTTCCTATTTAATTATGGCTTTGCGACGCGTCACGCGCAGCATTTCGCGCAACAGCATTTAACCCCTTATAGCCCCATGTGACAGTTCTGTAACAAACCTCGAAAATCCCTCCAGATTAGGCGCAGACTATATGCAGTTCATTTAAATCGATGTACCATCGATGTGATATTTAATTATTGCTATAACACGCTATTAATCAAATTTATTTATTTATTTACATATTTATTTAATTATTTATTATTTTGTTTATTTGTTTAATTATTGTTGTTGTTTTCGATTACCTTAAACCACCCTTTTCACAATAATTTTCTATTTTGACTATCTTGGGCTACAAAGGGTTCACCATCTACTGGTAACACAATTCTTCCTATTATTATTTAAACATTTTTATTCCTATTAAATTATTTGTGAATACGAATGAAAACTGAGAAACTGAAAATGGAAAGAAAAATCAGTTATTGGAGCAATTCGCATACAGCTCATTTCGATGATGACTGATGACATCACCCCTCTTACTAACAGCAGATTAATTTGACGAATGTTTTCTATTTGCAGACATTGTCATGCCAGTACACAGTGCGGGAATTTCCGATCCTTGTGCGGGACACGAGTGCCGAAAAGGTTCGCAATGCGTGCCGTCGCCATTTGATAATGGATACACGTGCCGGTGTCAAACCGGGTGGCAAGGACGGTACTGCGAAAAAGGTGAGATAAAATATATCTTCAACCGTTTAGCTGCATTTTGACGAAGGTGCCGCACGTGTACAAAATGCGTCTGTACCAAAGTTTCCAAAACTTTTGTTTTCGTGCAGCGCTCATGTTTATTACGCATCAGTCACGTATTACTAATGACAAAAAATAGAACTGTTCTAAATTTCAATTCACTTTTAACAAAATGATAAGTCAGTGAAAATTACAATATACGTTTTTAGAGTGTCTGTTATTTATTTATAAAAAAAAAGTTACAAACATTTTTCTTAATTCGGGATAATAATAATAACGTATAAAAATAATCATGAATAATAATTTTCACAAAACATAAAATTAAAGATAAGATAGTATTAGATCGGCTACAAACATTAATACATAAAAAAAGAAATTAAATTCATTTTCCGTGTTATCATGTAATCTTCCGCATACCACAATCTAGGAACCACTGGTGTACATACATTCCGTAAATTTGGCTAGGTATAACATAATCACGTTTTTACGGAACCTATTTACTCTCTGATATTAAAGTTTTATACGTTACGTGGCAACGAATGAAATAAAACCGAATATAACAAAAGTAATGTCCCATTCATAAGCAAGTACCTTGCACGGGACGCGTAAACTGGATAGTTTACGCATTGTTACACTTTCCACATTATCGGTACGATGCTTTCTTTTTCGCGTCACGTCAAGCTTTCGAGCTGCTCTGCTTTTTGTGACGCTTCATTGAACGAACAAGTATTGTGCCTCGCACGCGGAATGTTTTTCAGTTACATGATACTCGCGCAGGTGAAAGTGCATAACATCTCCATTCGAGTAGTGTAAATAGTCTAGACACATTCAATAATAAAAAAAAGTTTGTTGATTTTAATCAATATCCACGTTAGAATAGTATCACGAGAAATACCCGTAAATTTCTGTTCCAGCTCCAAACTGTCGCAAGGAACATACTAAAGAGTACTACAGTGAAAATGGATGTCGGAGTCGACGACCAGTGAAACTTGCCAAATGTTGGGGAAGCTGTGGCAATTCCTGCTGCTTACCGCGCAAGACTAAACGGCGCAAGGTATAGTTCACGGTTTAACATCGCTCCCCGTCCTTCCAGAATTCTGCTTGGCCCGAATCAACGGATAACTGATCGGCTATTAATTCCAGGTTCGATTAATTTGCGCGGACGGCATGCGGTACACGAAGGACGTTGACCTCGTGCGCAAATGCACATGCACCCGCAAGTGTTACTAGCCAGCATCGAAGTATCGCGAACGCCGAAAGGTGTTTCGTTGTTGACGCACGTCGAGACGTATCGAGGACCGAGGAAGAAACCCCCGTATTATCCAAGACATTGCCCCCTGAATTCGAACTTCTACGTGTAACTCAAAGATGTGCCGAGTGGTGAAACCGAGAAAAATAAAAAAGGAGACAAGTGAACGAAAATTCATTCTCGACGCATCTTCGTGAAACGCGTGGCTAATAAAGTGGGTGACGAACTGCAGGCCAAAACTAGATGGACACACACGCGCGAAAAACACAGCCGGCTCAGTGTGATATGTATTCTTAAAAAAAGGAAAAAAAATACAAAAGTATATTGTACGTACGTAGTTACGGACTATCGATATCGAAACAGTTAACGCATACTAGGTATATTATTCGTATTATAACGACGGATCTATAAGTATATTAGCGATGCCGAAGAGGGGAGTTAGGCGGCGCAAGCGCGAGCGAATTAATTGTCCGCTTGCGATTGCGGAACACACGCAGACGCGCGTGCTTGCGTTATTTGTGAATCACGTACGATCGCGTGAACCGTGGAAAATCGTTCGCTCGGCGTGAAATAGATCTAACGGATAGAGTTCGGTGATTACGCTAATGGAAACTATATAGTACACGGATGTGTGTATGCGAATGCGCGTGGTGATAATTGCAACCAATTTAAATGCTTCTCGAGCTTCGTACTGTTTTTCGAAAGAGTCGCGTGAACTCTAGGTTTGAGTGAAAGCCAGGAAATACAGAAATATCTAGGAATGATTTCACTTATAGTTTAAGTAAGGGCGACGTAACTGAGATGTCAGAAAGTTAATATATTCTATAAGTATCGATCAGTATAACGAAATGTTCGTTTTGTTTTTCTTTTTTTTTTTTAAACGCCTCGAAAAGGTTATCATGAAATTCGATGGACTGTTAGGTCTATTGTCCTCTGAGTAAACGTTTGTAGAAAAATGTTTGCACGAAAACTTTTATGCGATTAGGAGAGATTGAAATATTATGAAAGATCTCGACATAATATGTCACGGTTGGGGAAAATGTTCCTCGTAGACGAGAGCTACCAAGAACATTCTCCGCGTCGATTTCTTTCGTTTGGCGATTTGTTGATTATGTCACGCAACGCAAGCTCCGATTATTTCGATCGTTTACGAAAACTTTTCTTTAAATGTTTAACTTTTCGATAATTAGTTGAACATTTTACGGCACTGTGCGCGAAAACTTTTACGCGTAAGGAACTTGCGGTGTTTCTTGTCTTTTTCATTAGTTCTGTTGCAATGCTGCCATCGAGAATTCGTATCGTTAAATTATTCCGTTGAAGAAGAACCTCTCTGATCTTTGTGCGATTATCGTACACGTACTTACATACGTCAACGCGTGCTCTATTTACTCGGAACTATGTCGCAGCAGTGGGACTGCAGCACAATTTCTGAAAGAGACGGGAAAACACTGAGAAACGCTGTAAACGAAGATCGCCAAACAGGACTGCATACGAATCGCGAATCTCGCGATTTTTAAATTCTTCATTCCACGGCCTAACTTCTCTTTCGGGATTCGATATGCAGTCCGCATGTTGCGCTAAAAAAGCTAAAAGAAATCTCCGATCGTACTAATCGACCGATCGAGAATTCTGATTAAAGAATTCGATAATCCACGCTTCGGTATACATATAGGAAAACGAATTACGCGTTTGACGGTGCATAGCATCTCACGGGGCATCGTACGTTGGCGAGCATTTAAATAGGAAAAGAATATTTCTGTTCGCCTAACGCATCACGAGTTATTTACTCTATTTTACTTATTAGATAAAATTCATTATTTATTCGATTTACTTGGAATCCACGCGACAGTAAAACAGTCGAATGGTGAACGCGTTTCGGTTTTATTTAAAAAGTTGATGTTAATATTATACATCTTCTTTTAGAGTAATTTGTAACATTCAGATTACAAAAGAAATCTATCGCGGTATTTGAGACTCTTAATTCTTTGGAAAAGAAATTTCCTACTTTTAAGCTCACCACCGTACAGAGCGATAGGTAAGGTTTGGTCGATCGATTGTGAAAATGAATGTAATTATATTACTCGGGAACAATAACTCGATACGGAGTTTCCACTATACCCGAGCAGAGGACCGCGTAATTATTTTTGTATAAGCGCATTATTTATATTGAATATCGAAGATAATTTTGCAATTAGTTTATCGATGAGGCGTGATTCGTTCGAACTACTTAAGTCCCTATTAATGTTTCGCGTATCGTGTACCGATGCTGTACCTATTTATATGTACCTATTCTGCGGAACTGCATTGCATCTTCCACTGCCAGTATTTAAGTATATTTATTCGTTGTCCCAAATAACCGTATTAATGCCACGTGAAATGTCTGCGAATCTAACATACTTTGGTTTCGCGGAAAGATTCTTTACCGAAGAACTTCTATCGCGGTACCGTGAAGCAAATCTGTTTCGACTAGCGTCGCCGTCTTTTCATCATCGATACTTGAGATAATCTCACGACACCGTTTTTCATTCGATGGAAAAGTATTAAGCACGATTAGAATTAGTCGAGACTGCAGAGTACTCATTCACTCGGATATTATTCGCAACAACGTTCAGCACATTTCGAAACCAATACTGCCGCGTTCAGGTTATTTTTTACATAGTGGATATAATTAATCTTACGTTTCTACATATGTATGACGAGTCACCAATATTATGTTTTATATTACTTTCGTATTAGCGTCTTCGATACAGAATTTTCCAAACTCGTTCGTTTGTTCTGTAGAAAATATTTATTCTTTTATGATAAAATCACTAGGAATATCGTACGATCCCGCGAAGGGAATACGAAAGAAAAGACAACAACGGGATGAAAGTGGCAGAACCGATACGAAAGCGTATACCGATTATCGTACAGTGGATTGAACGTAACGATCGTTGTTACTAATTTTCCTTTACACAACGTAGCAAAATAATAGGTGTACCATAGTGACGTAAGTCATATTCTACAATTATAATTTTTCATAGTATTAATAGTAACGTAAGTTGCCTATCGCGTTATGTTTAAAAATTAGTTTTTCGAGATTAAGTTTAATTCCATTCGAATTTCTTTTTTCAACCACGAATTACTGATCATTGCCGGCGTTTGAATGAACCCTCTATTGCACCTTGTGCCTTCGCGGTCAAAATTCAAATGGACAAAAAGAAAAAATTGCAAACATTCTGTTCGTGATATTAAAACATGCGGATCTCGCTTTGCTGCAGGAAATACATCACGGTTCGCGTCAGATTTGAATGTTTGCATGCGAAGATCATGCGCAACAGAGGGTTAGGAAAAATTCGTGATGCATTATACACCGATACAATGGTTGTACGATAGATGACGAAATTTTACCGGGACTGAATTTGAGCCGATAAAAAATTCTTTGACACCGTCTTAGAAATCGAATCGAAAGGGGACGAACATAGGTAAATTATGTATAAGCGGGCACAGATACGTCAAACGGAAATGAAATTGCAGCGCGCGGCCGAGTGTTACACTTCGACTCGCGTTGAATTTTCTTGTGAAATGAAAATCTACGTTTTAGTCTTTACCAAGTTCGCGAGCACATGCTACTGCAAAAAATCTTATTCAATATTTTTTATTCCTGATAATTGTTTAGACGGGGTGATTGTTTAAGGTGAATTTCAAAAATCACAATTTTCTGAACAAATATTTCGTTAATAAAAAAAGAAAATACTTTAAAAATGACTGTGATGTTGTGGTCATCGTGTTATTACGTTAATTTATTCCCATTCGATTTGTTCATATTTCTTTGTATACCATTTGACCGAACATAATTTTTATGCCACAGGAAACGCAAAACGAGCCAAACTGTAACGCGTACTTCTAGTCGACCGCGCGATTCGATTAACGATACGATAAGTAATTCGCTAAATTTTTAACGAAAGCGTACTATTATGGGTAGCACGAAGAAAGGTGTTGATGACAGTAGTCGGTAGGAAATCCCGCATTTGACCAAACGTACGTGCGAACCGTTCTCTGTGTAATGAGCTTACGTCGTGTGGAACATTTACAGAGAGAGAGAAAGAGAGATATAGGATTTTCTATGAAGCTTACGTCTATACTGGACAATAATGAGGAGGAAACGAGGGTTCGTAACATGGGAAAGAGTGTTCGAGACTTGTGATTGCTCGAAATTCCTACAAGTTATATTTGTACATTTATTTTACGAGAATTCTTAATATATATCATGATCGATGGACTAGCGCATGTGACTGACGTATACCATTACGAGTCTTATGTATAAAATATAGCAAATGCTTTTAATATAAGAGCTATGAATCCTGGAGAACTGCATAGTGATTAGCGAAGAAACTGAAAATTAATCATCCGACAGTAAAATCATATGCATCGCACTGATGATGAGTTAAAGAAATTAATATTTATACCGTTTACAGTGTTATTAATATTGAAAAGATTTTGCACTGCAACGAATGAGTTTTAAAGTCACTTTACGTGCATTACCTCTTTCCTTGTCGTTTTGTATATTCGGTAGATTATGTTTTATCGGGAAATAAACTATTTGCTAGATTTTATGCATATAATGTTATCAATAGTACGAATGCTAAGAAGCAGTTCCTTTTACTTCGTGTACTAGCCAATAAATAATACATTTCGTATTTTAAACATAAGTGTTTCTGTTTCTTCTATATTGTTCGAATAATTATAGCAAGCATTGCCGGTCGTATGTGGAAGCAAAACAATGGAATAGAAAAATTACAATTCTGCGGTCGTACTTTCGCGTATTAATTCGCAATAATTTACATTGCCAGGGTGTCTGTTAAAATTTCAAGTAAAGCTCAAAGTCAATTAAATTCAATTTAATCAATTAATCATTATTACGACTGTCATACTGTCGGTTCACTCTAGATTTATTCGACATTCAACATTAAATCAAGCTCACTTTATGTAAATATTCTGTGATAATCCGTTCTACCCTGTGACACACGAAATAAAAGTATATGCTTCACGGTGTTCCTATCGATGTCTGTCTTGGTATCGTTACACCAAGATTATGACTCTCTACCTTGAAAGTAATCGTTTCACTAACACTCTCGTACTAGATTTACCTTGAATGGTCTTCGACCGTGTGGCACAAGGCCGGCACTCTTTTAGGGATATTATCAAATTTTCGAAGATACTCTAACGCTACATTTTGAAGCATGAAAGTAAAGATATGACTGAGAAAGTGAGAGATAAGAAAAAGGGACGAAAGTAGAGAATGCACGTACATGTATTCGTTATGCGAGGGTGTGCGAGTGCGAGACAATGTGTGTGTTAATTGGCCGAATGGAAATTGAGGGTGAACGTTTTTAACGCGCAGCACGTTTTACCAAATAACAATGGAATACTGCATGCCTAGAAATACTATAGCTCTATACATGTAGGTATATTAAATTAGGTATTAGCGTAAAAGCAAAATGTCTATGTTTATATAATGTAATAAATCCTCGAAATATGAATGCTATGAAATAAATGTATGTAAAGTTTAACAAATATCGTGAATAACAAATATCGTTATTTTGATGTGACGCCGAAGTGGCGTGGGGGGGAATTAATAGTTATGAAAATCGGCTCTACCTTAAATTAGTGGGAAATTTTCTTAGATACAAATATAATTATAAAAGCGAAGAAATAATCGTAACACGATAAACGTTATATTGTATAGTGTTTTTAATGCTCGCCGCATTTTTTAAATTAATATACTGCTTAGCTTTTTAAAAATGAAATCCAAATCTAAAGCAATTATGTTTACTGACTATCTTGTCGAAGATGGAATATCACGTACACATATCGTGTACACGTGCAGTCTTCGTTTGTTTATCAATAATACGACATCGGTGGGATTTATTATAAAGCGTTACGTCTTGATTTATAAATTTTCTCAATCACTGTGTACCAGGATTTCCAATAATCATCGGCTAACTCCAAAAAGGGGTCGAAAAAAAGATTTTATCCGGAGCAAGGTGAAATGATTAAGAAAATATCAAACAATTCTTTTCTTTTCTTCAAATCATCACCACAGGAAGTTAGAATTTGTTGATACATTTGAGCGTCAGTTTTTTTAATATAATAATCTTGTATATTTATAGTAATGCAAAACATTTAGGGCTTATAATTTTAAGCTTTACCGTTACAGTACGATGCATCTGAATTTTATTGTCCTTCGTGATCATGCGATTTTTATTTTATTATTTCGGTATTTGTTTATCGAGAAAGAGCAAATCGACGTCAACCACAAAATTAAGATATCTGCAATCCACGAATCTGACAACTTGGTGACCCACAACTTGACCTTCCTCACAAAAATGCACGACTTTTATCTAAGGAAATCTGTGTGAAAAGGCCTTACTAGATTGTCTTGTTTATGCCAAGTGAGGTTAGGAACCCGACCGACGTATGGCTACTACCCCCCCCCCATCATAAATTAATTACTCTGGACTTTCAAGAGGCAGACGCTATGTCTTTCAAAGTTTTTCCCTACTATGTAAAGCCAGTATAAAACCTACCGTTGTAATTAGTCTAACGTCTATGCAGTACGCGTGTCGCGAAAGGCGCAGTTGTGTTAAGGTAAATTTGTGGGTCAACGGTTGCGCATTTCCGTGTTTAAGGTAATTTTCCGAGAACTTCGTGACCCACGAAATTGGCAACTTTCACTTCGTTCATTGTTAAATTCTCAGTTTTGCGGATCGGAGATCACCTAATTTCATGAATAAGGTTAATTTGTACGGTCTGGAAATCTCAGGTGTATGGATAAGAACGATACGGGAAGCATGCATCTTGTAATAGTGATATTTAATTGCAAAATTAATTTGTGGGTCGCGAAATTCTCAGTTTTATAGAAAAGGCCAGAAAAAATAATTTAATATATCACGTAATTCTAGCGCCGGATTTTAATTGATGTTTTTTTACGCGAACAGCTTTTGACGGAGGACGTTGATAATTAAATTGTTTCGACACAGAAATCTCCGTACGATGCCCAATCTACTCTATACCTCAACCGCGATCGTACAGACTTTTTACCGTCTGTAGGTATAGTAGGTAACTACAATAAATACCTGCGCGGAACACTTTGATTTTCGTAATGTAGATCGATACGCGCATACGTGAAACGCGAGAAGAAGATAAGAGGGGTTTTCTTAATGAATGAAAAAAAGTTACTACCGAGACATTATAAAATCCGTATACTTATCACTCGCTACATTTACAGATGCCTCTGTGCCGGTAAGCACGGGTACGATACCGTAACGACAGAAGGTAACTAATTGCTACTGTCCGCTAATACTTATCCGCGAATTCCATACGCTCAATGGAAATTTCATTCGCGTATTACCGCGACTCTTATACCCGAAATTGTGTACAATTTCAAAAAGTATACGGTAATGCGATCGATGTCTCCGTTCATAATGATTTTTATTTCTCATTTCGATTTGAATGAAATACGAGTCGGATTTTGAAACAAATCACAGTAGATTTTCGATATCGACGATCGACGAAGTGTTCTCTTCAACGCTCTTCCTTTGATCTTCATCTTCTCGTAGTTTCCTTCCTCCAGTTAGCGGGAGTCGGTAACTTTCGACTCGCGGGATCTAAGTTAGTTCGACTCTTGAAACATTTTCGGCACGTCAGTCGCCAGAACGCCAACCGAAAGTCGGCGGAGTAAAAGGCGTAGATGAATGGATTTATAGCCGAATTGATCCACCCTAAAATCATAATTTTATTTCTTATTTGAAGACAGCGATTATTCGTAAGTTTGTATTGCAAGTTTGAAAATTATGTGATCCACTGTACTAGTAGTCTTGCGCATGGCAATTTTATATTACCCAGAAAATCCGAATGGCGCAACTTATTTCTAGTGATTTAGATTTTTAGTGATTTAGTCAGTCACGTGAATGTTTGAGATGTTTGAACGTTTGATTTTACAACAGACCGTTACACCTTGCGTGTAGCATCTTATTCAAACGAATGGAATCGACCTCATCGAATACGCATGTACACGCGTACAAAAAACGTCACGTGTACAGTTTGTATAGCAGTCATCTGTATAGCATGTATAGCACAACGCTCGTTTGATCGTGGCCTCGTTATTAACATTTCTTCAATTACAATCTCCTGAGAAACACAATCCGACAAACTACTATGCTAATCGTGTAAAAATACCTCAACAGACATTTACGTACGAACGGAGTTAAACGTTCCTTCAATTAAATCGCGATGGCAATTAAAAAATTACAACCTCCGCGAATAAACTTTTTCGTAACGGAGTAAAAACCGGTCGTAATCAAAGTTACAACGACACACGCCATCCGCGTGTTAATCACGGAAAACGTGATTCCGTACCGAATTGTTATCGAGAATACAATAGACTCCGGTGCAAGTCACGCATTAAATTTCTCCGCAAAAAAGAAGTAGCGGGTTTATATAATTAATGATCACGTCGCAGCAGCCGCAAAAAGTTGGTAATGAAAAATGTCTCTCGCCGTTCAATTTATTATCGCGATTACAGCTACGAGCAGAATGATAATAAAACGTAAGAGCGTAAAACACGAGAGAAGGAGAATCGTTTTCACGCTAAAGTTCCGATCCGTTACGATCCCCGACGAAGATGCGTTCGTGAAATCCAATACATTCTTTTACGAGAAGGATTAAATTGCCCCGCACGCAAATTTCCATCGGAATCGCCACATGAGGGGCTGTGGAAAAAAGAAATTTCATCTGAGACCGTATTACTGTTCGGGATCTGAATCTGTTCAAATTATCCAGACACGATTACGCGTACCTAGCCACGTTAAAGCCGGCATCAGGATGTCAGGCGGTTCCATGGGCACGAAGGGGGTGGCCAGGTAGAGAATGAAAAACGGCAGCCAGCACGCCACGAAACCGCCTACTACCACCGCCAGAGTGCCAGCTGTTTTTGTCTCCCTGGCGACTCGGTTGATACAGCTCTGCTGATGGCCACGAGTTATCCCCGGCTTTTTGCTGGCGTTCGAGGACTCGCCGTCGTCGGACGTCCTGTCGCAGGTCACGTTAGCCGTCGCGCATTCCGTTCTTCGCGCTTTAATACTCTTGGCGCGCTCGATCTGGATGAAATTTTCCATGAACACAGTGACCGCGATAGCGAAATAGAAAGATTTACATGCGCATGATTCAACAATAATTTCACGTTGCCAGAGTATTCCTTGTAATTTTGATTGACACTATTCCTACCACGACCGGTCAAATAACGGTTTTTGAAATTTTTTGTAGAATTTCCTACATACAACATTATTGCGCCACTGCTTAATTTAACTGTTAGCCGGTCAAATCTCGAGACATACGTTAACTAGATATTTCTATATAAAAAAAAAATTACATTTTTTCACTATGAAATTGGCTATTACGTTAATTCTATGTTAAGAAATATAAGTTGTTTTAAAGACCGATCATTTGACCAGTGACGGTAGGAATAGGTAGGTATATATAAAGTGTCAGTAGGAATAGTGTTAAATCTTTATCGTGTATACCCACTCTAGATATATTTAACGTTCAAAATTTGTTTAACCTCACTATATATACAAATGTTCTATGATAATGATAATAATAAATGATAAAAGTATACGCTTCACGGTGTGTCCTATCGTTGTCTTATTGTTAATATCGTTATATCAAGATCATACAGCGATATCAGAAATGAACTATTCGGATACGTTTAATACACAATAATTTTACGTTGCCAAGCAAAATTAATCAGTTTCATCTCTGTAACACGCTATAAACGCATCACCCGTATATTTTACAGAAACTCGTAATGCATCACGCGGATAGGTGTGTTAAAAAAATCGCAGGATGATTTTGTCGAATTTATAATATTCTTACCAGAACATTGCGACGTGGTCGAGAGTTCTCGTCCTCGGTGGCTTCTAAGTTCCTATGTCGGCTGGCAATCACGCATGATATTCTGCCGTAAACGTAGAGCATTACCATCATCGGTAAAAAAAAGGAACCCATTGCCGAAAATATCACGTAAGAGGAGTCCATATTGTACGAGCACTTTTTTCTGTCGCGATTGGTCGCCCGTGGAAAGCAGCCCAGTAGAGGTGGGCTCGTTATAGCACCGGCTAAGATCCATACAGCTACGATCATCAGGCCAGCCAATCTCTTACTTCGACGCCGCCGACTGTATATCAGGGGTTGAGTTACTGCTAGGTACCTTAAAAGTGATTTAGTGCTCATCGGACGTATGAGAGAATGCTGGAGAAAACAGTGTATAACGAGTAAACTTTAAACACGAGTTTTTAAGTAGAGAATTTGGTGCGTAGTTGGAAGGCCGGAATGAAAAATTTTTTAACAAGCCCTTTAGATAGCTAAGTCAAAACATAGTGGTAAATCTGAATTTCCATGACTTTTTAATTACAATTAAATATAACTCCTTAAGTGGTAAATCGAGTACGTGGCTAGACAAGCTAATTGTTCGCGTCGTTTCAATTACAAGTAGCTAAACAGAAGGTAAAATATATTATTAACAATATAATGAATATTACTCAGAAGTTTTATTTAACATGTTCTCGAATAATTCAGGTTTAATAAATATAACATTTTTCTACGAATAAATAATGTAGCATTATTCACGGCCTACGCTGTCAGGCCACTACTACTTCTTAAGTAGATAATCCCAGGCATAACCCTACAGCGCGAAACAAACGCTTCTTAAGTAGAAAGTACGAGACATGATCAGACAGTATTAATTCGTAAGTACTATTCAATTGAGTTGAATTAAAACGTCACCGCGTTTGCCATAGCGCGTAGCAATTCGTTTAATACGCGCTTTAAGTAGCGACAAATTTCAAATCGTGATCTAACCCGCCAATTCGAAAGAGCAAATGGAAAACTTGTTTGCGAAACATTTTACGCGTGTTTCCTTGACGGCTGATTGATTTATTAGAGGCGTTCATCGCTACGCGAAGATTGTAGGAGACTCGGTGTATACATGTGACAAGAGTTTGAAAGTACACAGTGATGCTTACCTGTCTATCGATATAGCACATAACGAGAGGATGCTGGCGGTACAAAGAAGAATATCGAGAGAGACCCAGGAGTCGCAGAGCACTTCGCCTAGCTCCCAAGTACCACCTGTGAGCTTCGTCAGACAACGTGTTATTTTAGATAAGATCTGGTGATATTTTCTTGAAATTTATGCATCAAAGACCACGATGCTGCTCAAAAGTATCGATGCACGAACGTTTTTAGCAATAGTACCATTTCTCGTACGCAAAATAGAAGTTATTTTGCTTCGCATCACAGAACAACTTCAATCGTATCGTAAAATCGTTTTATCATGTCATCCTGGGAAAATTATGGTCATATTTTAACATCGGTACCACGAGATTTGAAAACTGCAGAGTGGGTCCATAGTTTCGAGGGGTAGCGTACGTATTAAAAAAGTTTCTGAACACACGGTTTCCATTCGACAAATTTCAGCGAGTAGAAAAATACTCTTTTACCGATTACATTTTGCAATAAATGGACGACTGATCAAGACCGTAAATTAATTGAAACGAAAACTCTACACAAACTAAATATTTGTTTATTTGACGAAATTAATTCTTTGATTACCGATAACATTGATTTGAATTTCGGTAGCTGAATGCCGAAATTAAAGTTCACCGTAGATCACCAACGAAACTTTGTTGCCTAAGAATTCGCATTAAGAAAAACTTTTTTCAACTACGGGGTCGAGTTACGAAAGGTTCATTTGCAAAGATCACTCCAGAACCACCTGGACTAACTTTTTCAGTATCCAAATTTATAAAACGAGGAATCTCGCAATTTATAGGATTCATTTCCATTTCTGTGTGTTGGCAGAAATAATTAAACGAATTTGCAAAAAATTATTGTTATTTAATATATAAAATCGAATACCTTTTAATGTATCAGATTGCGTTCTATTTTTCATATTTTACGAAAATATTTAACAAATTGAGAGTAAGTGATTGGGTTGTTAAATTATTATATGGATTTTGACTTCGTTATAAACAACGATGTTTAGTCCGTTGATATTTTGTTTTCATATCCAGTCATTCGCGATGCGATCGAAGTGAATAAATATTTGAATAAATGAATGAATGAATCTGTTTCAACTGAATTCAGGTAATTGGCCTAAAACCTTCGGCCTGTCTTCTGAAAGGACTAGAAATAAATTATTCTGAAGTAACGGGAGTATTCCGTCTGTCTTAAAATACTCGAAACCCTCATTGGTATTCCTTGTTGCAACCACGATGGGCGTGCAAAGTGCAGCTTTCACCTAACCATTTCGACTACCAAATGTATCGTATAATTTTGAAGCTTGCATTTTCGAAATAACCACAAAAAGCACAGATACAACGTACATCGGAGATTGAAGCCATTCTATTCTTTCAATTACCTGAATTCTTATCGTTATCATAATTTCGATCATACATCCCGCGATAAGAAATATTTAATTGAAATATACAATTAAGAAGCAATACAAAATTACAGTGCGATTAATAATTTTTAAGATTAAGTTAAATAATATATTTTTTACATAACAAATTCAACAGAGAATCCATTAAATAGTCCATTCAAGGTGCAATGCCTAAGATAATTCCGGGTAGGTTTGTCTTTATCGAAAATGTGTAAATCATCTTAATTAATGAAATATTAATCAAAATCGGATTAATCAGAAACCTCGTATAGGAGGGGAACTCTGCCTGCAAATTTCGATAGTTGCCGGGATCTAGTGTCGTTAACTGTTAACACGTACCTAAGCGAGTGTGTTGATAACAAATAACCCCCTTTAAACGCTGTAAATGTAGACAATTTAATCCAGGTCCAAAATACAGGGCTGTGATCGGTCGTTTATGGCTCTACCGCAAAAGGACTACATTCCTGCAGACGGATTGTACCGAACATGTGTTCCCAACAAATCCTGACAACTCCAAATTCCTCGGAGATGGTATAAAAAAATGCATTCTTTAATATGAATTAACCCTTTTTTTTATAGAGAATTAGAATTTTTCCCTCATCCGTGTTGGGGGTGTCGTGTTTGGACACTCATCGCAGTCACTACCAGTATCTTCTCATCGGTGACCTAGCGTTCTAAATCATACGTCACCCACATGGGATGTTCGAAACCAGGTCTTTGCTACTAGGCCCAGAAGGGACGCTCGCCGCGGAATGACTCCCTTTCAGCCTCGGACCAAAAGAAATGAAGCTGAGAGAAAGACTATCGCGAATATGGATCCAGAAGGGATCCATTAACAAACGCTGGAATACAAAAAAGAAACAACAATTAGGTGTAAAGAGCCTCAATCAAATGCCGGAAAATTAATAATAAATAAACGTGTAATAAATAACAGATAAAAGAAGTAAGTAAATAACTTTCTGCCTGTTCCAAGTCTATACGTTCATTGTGTCTATTCGTTAATGTGAGTTAACCACCTCGAATACCTTCGTACCTTCTTTCCTGAAAAGATACGGAACAAATATAGATCATGCACATCTCCGGATCTCTATACTATTTCTAAAGCAAGCAAACACATGTGATTCCTTGTGAAATAATTTTCAGTACAATAGAAATTCTATAATTATTTTGTGATCAGCGACCCGAAATACACTTGATAGAGTAAAAAAAAAGTTTGGAGATCCGAAGATCCGGAGATGTGCTTGATTTAGATTTAAGCCAAAGATACAAGGTCTAGTCCCGCGTACTTATACTTGGTCCGACACAAGACCTTGTCCCTTGATCCCTAGCAGAAATTTTGCCAGTATTCTGCGAGACTCCGCCGAGGAACTATGGCCCTCGGGATAAAGTGACATTACGAAATGTTCTGGTTATTTAAAAATACACAACGCGGTGGACATTAGTGGGATACTGGCACCGGGACGAGTGCGGACGACGTTATAACCGCGAGCAGTATCCAGCGTTAAATTTCTCTAACGCGTGTTGGAAGACGAATTACGTTCCTCTACTTCGTTGTTTTATTATGAGTTAGCGTATCGGTGCTAGTAACCGCGTAGCGAAGTGCACGTTAGGTACAGCGACACTTTACTTTCGTTGGTGCTATATACCCGCGATCACTTTTGCGCCATGCACTACACTGTGAGTGATTACTTCGTCCTTCGATGTGCAGTATTGGTATGATGGCCCAGTGACATAACGACACGCGTGTTCGATCGGCAAGTGAATTTTTAGGCGTACCGGTGAGTTTGATTCAATTTATTACTGAATTCAAGTTCAAAAGTTTTAGTCCATAAATTTTTTAGGCTTCCCGAGGAAGGTTATTTATTATCAACAAACTCGTTTACATATGTTGTATTTAATACAATATCTCGTGTAATATTAAATTAATTCAGACTGTTCGGATATTTTCGATAAGAAAAACTTTCTTGGAATTATTGCACATTTCTCGGACATAGCAGTAGAAAACCTACTATCTCTATTTTCAACAATTTTTATAATCTTCATAAATTAGGTAAATGTAGGTGAATTTTTGTATAACCGTAGAGTATGCCTTAGCCCCGACTATGTTTATACGTTCGTTGCTCCAAAAGTTTCCCTACGAAAATCTTTTCTGTAGGCCTCTCGAGGGAGGATTATTTATTATTAACAAACTCGCTTAGATATATACGTGCCGTCAGTTTGTACTAATAGACCAGGGTCTGGCAGACTATGTTGTTTCAGTTCATTTCGTACATGATTCCTTAGATTCGCTCACGACTTTGAATTAATATCCCTTTAATTAAAACAATCTGAAGATTTTCGATGAGGAAAACCTGCTTGGCGTATCAGATGTTTTCGCGAGAGTATATTTAATTTAGTTATTGCATATTCGGTACACGTTTGCATACCTGTAATAAAACTGCTGGCGGCATTACCGCCAAGCCGACCAATAAATCCGCCGCTGCTAAACTGGACACGAAACAATTAGTAACAGATCGTAGGCGCCTAGTTGTTATTACAGCGGCGATCACTAGGGTGTTGCCCACCTGTAAAACAATAAGAACGTGGCGGAGATTGGAATAACAGTAAGGAACGATGAAAATAATGAAATTGAAAGTAATTGTTGAGATTGAAGTAGTTGAAGTTATTCAATTAAGTTGTATCACTATTCCGAATATTATTGGTCGAAATAATTTCAACGGGAATTTTTAAAATTAAATTATTGCAAAGTAGTATTATTCCTATTTATTCCGAGATACCTGGCAAGACAATTTTGATGAGAGTTATAATTCTATTAACTCTGTCTGTATCCGCTTGAAGCTGTAATTACACTCTGAATAATTTAATTTGCAAAGGACAGAGTTATAGGAAATCCAATACATATAATTCAACGGGAGTTACTCAAGCAACAAATTAGTTAATGTGTTTGGCGCATATCTACGGTATTCAGTTTCACGTGAGAATTACCGCAAACTTGACGCGCGTAACGCAAGCAAAATTAATCAGCGAATGGTTTACAACAAAATCGTAGATCCTATCGCAAAGCGAAGCGTTTTATCGTCGCGTCTCCGAGCGTAAGTTTCAATTAATTCGATTTTCACGAACTGAGCGACGAACGCGATCCAATTCTGGAATTCCAATCACAGTGGGATCACGCGTGGCATTTCGAAGTACTTCAAAGGCGCTTGCTTACTATAGTAACAATGATCAACACGATGAACAGTCCAGCCAAAACGAGATCCGTCCAATTCGGCGGATAATATTCCGTTTGCGTCTCCCGCTCATCCGTGGACACAGTGCGATTCCATTGATAAACGTTCCCGTAATAATCGACCGTTTGATTCGCCATGACGCTTACCCGCGGTCCATCGACGATGATTTCTGCTCAACAATTTCCGCATTTCCGATCATCATGGAACTTACTGCAAAATAAATTGTCCACGATGATTACGATGGATAGCGCGTCCCGAGGGGGATGGGTTCATTGTGGAAGAAAATAGGAGCTAGTAAATTCACTCGCTTCATTCGTGGCGATGAATGAATACTTAACGATGGGAGCGATAAAATAAGTGAGAAAATAAGAGGACCGCGTGGAATTATCATAATGGACAGTAGCACGCGAAAGTATTTGAACGCTTGAATTCCACGTTGTTAATAAATAAAATATAGGCGTTAGATCTAAGTTTTCAAAAGAGGATTCTAAACGACGTGACATGGGGAGTTGTAAGAATTTTTAAATGATATTGAAATCAAATATGAGAGTGTTTACACGATTTATACTTCCGTGCGTTACTGTATTTCAATTTGACGCGTATAGCTCGTTGGCCTTTGCGGAATATTTATACAGGTCGCTGGCGTTAAAAGTTACTCGTATAATACAAAAGTAACGCAAGTGGAATGTAATAATTTTATTAATCGCCGTCGTCGGTAGAGTAAAAAATATATTATTGTTTTAATATAAATATTTCGGTTGGAAGTATTAATATTAGCATATTTAAATGATCCAATTTGTAGCGTTCGTACCGTATACGATCGACAGTATTTATCATAATGCTGTTACATAGAGAGAAATGGCAATGGTTAAAAAAAAAAAATGTCACAACAATATTTTTCTCTATTCCTTTTTCCGTTAAAATCATCTCGATGCATCTTTGTAACTCGTGGAAACATTTAATTACATTATTTGTGCAAGATCAATTTTCGAATCTTCTAAACATCGAAAGATTTCAATATTTTTCAGAATTCAAATTTGAATCGCTTAACTTGAGTATCATTTATTTGAATGCTCAGACTCGTATTGTACGCGCGGTATCATTGTCATTCTTGCATTTGCATACATTTTGATGCGTCTCCACTGCATGTGCATGCAACAAAAACAGACGTTGAACTAACCTATTGTCGAAGTCACGGGTATGCCACATAAATTTTTCAATGCAAACCGCATTGCACGGAATCACGTTCTAAAGGAAACAATGGCGGATAAGTTACAATGGGCGTTCATGGAAATAAGGCAACGTAAAAATGCTAGAATTTTACGCCATACCAGAAACGAGAAATTTATTTTAACCAATCGCCCCGCGAATTCCTTCAAACGCAACGCCAACGCATTGATTTTTCATTCGATTGATGCAAATACGTACGTTACAATCGTGTCACGTTTGCGTTTAATATTCTAATTTATTACAGATGACAAACGAATCGGTAATGCACGAGCAAAAACGAACAGATTGAATATAACGCGAACGTGATCTCCATTTTATGTCAGCCAGGTACTTTTACCGATTTCAACCGTCTCGTAGATTCAATATAACTCTCAGGGAGTCTGTTCGCGTTTCATTGGATTTAATCTGATTCGCAATCAAGGGTGCAAATTTATCGCCGGGCCTAACATAATAACCATTTTTTATCGTTCCGTTTGATCCCAAATACATTAGAAACATTTATTCCCCCTTCGCGCAATTTCATTTGAATTTCAGTTCTCAGAATCACGCGACACAGTGTAACTGTCGATTTATAATGCTCCTTGGATAAACTGTTGCATTAACGTGGATATTCTGCATACGGCAACTGAAGATGCCGCCTTGAGATTGATCCTCGAAAGCGCAAACAGAGAACAGAAACCAAGCTAATTAAATCGTGGTATCTAGACAGACTCAACTAAATCCCGAAATTCCGCGGAAGAACAATTATCCACCTTTATCGGCAAAATGCACAACTCGCTGGCGCGTAGTTGAACATCATTGCGAGCGTTATAAATTTTGCCCAACGAGGCACCTCAGGAATTAAACATTTCACTTGCTCCCCCATTATCGTTTACGCGTGGATATGTATATCGCGATAATTACGCGAAGAGTGAGATTAATTTGCGTAAATGAGAAAACACATGTATCTGTGTTGGTTGGTACCCGAGTTGCCCGTGTAAGTATTTAGATACACAGATTCTCTTTCTTCACACGAGTGTTATCCAGATCCCGGGTACGCGGGAACATAAGCTCGCGGGAACCAACGAGATTCATGAATTAGGCTACTGATTATCGAAATGATCTTTAAATTCAAGAGCAAAATACAAAGATTAGCAAGTCACCTGGAGTTTGTTTATCCGTTCTATTTTATTCTAGTATTGGGCACGACCATGAAATTAATAGCACGTTCATCCCCACTATCGATAATCGCGATAACACGTGTATTCGTCTGATTTAATTGGGAGTTGGCAACCATTAATTCGCGGCAGCTTTTAATGGCATTGTAAGTTGTACAATATATCGAACGGATACAATCAATTATAGTATTGAGGGTTATACGTTTCCGCTATCGTGTGTATTGTTCGCCATATTGCCATATCGGCACATATGAAATGCAATCCCTAGCGAAATAAATATTGCAGTTATAAATCCACCTTCCCTCGATTTAATAGAATATACCTATACGTATATGTATATGCATGTATATAATTCTGCCATTATGTATACATACATTGTTCGACATATCACGATATCGACACATATTACGAAATGCAATCGCCAGCGAAATAGGTACTGGGATATTAAATGTGATTTATCCATTAATAAACAAAAAATGTGCACTGTAATTGTGCCTGTCCCGGTGAATCGCTGCGCGTAATTCATTCTTCGTCGCCGTTTGATTGGTGCAATCCATGTATTCCATAGTATATGAAATAACATAAAAATTCGAAATAGACTTTTAAAATTGTTTTAACGAAATGGAAAATATTTGTTTGCGATATGTTCTAATATTAACGATTGCGGGAGGCTGAATTCCACAGGGGTCAGGGTTTGGAATTGTTTTTTCAAACTTTTTACGGATTCTTTGCGTGTTTGAAAATAAAAATTGTATTTGCGTAACGCGACGGACGGGAGCCGAGTTTTTCTGAAACTGTCTGACCAATTTCGTGTGTATCTACTTCTCGCTATGGACGAGATATCGCGTGACGCAATTGTGTTCGTACGCTACCACAGGTGATATATCAATCAACTTTGCTTTTATGTTTTTGTATCTGAAAGTCGCTTACACCGTATCTATATTGTGATTTCTATTTCAGTTTTCATTTAGCTCTTCACGAGTGATGATAAAGATACCTTTTCGACTGAAAAATTTCGTTGTAAACGACAGCGGTAGCGAAAGTCGCAACGGGAGAAACGAGAATTTACGTCTCTCGTACAATATACAGGGTGCCCCGTAACTTGTGCAACACCGGGAAATGGGAGGGGGGCGGGGTAGCTGGGGTGAATCTGACCCACTTTTTCGTTTACCAAAATGTTGATCGCGATTTCATTTTTAAATTTAAATTTAAATTTAGCTTAAATTTAAGACGATGTAACATTTGCCGCAAGCTTCCCTCAATATCCACGATGTGCCAATGCGTTTGTTCAAGGCTACGGTCGAGCGCGGTAGAGAGACAACGCTCTGGCGGTCAAGCGCGCGAGTTTTACGCGCTCTGGTTGGCCAGCGTATTTCGATAATAATTCAAAAACGAAGGCGCGACCGACATTTTGGTAAAAGAAAAAGTGGTTCAGGTTCACCCAAGCTACCCCTCATTTCCTGGTGTTACACGAGTTATGGGGCACCCTGTATAAGTGACGATGACGTTCCATTGTTTGATGGATTGGAAAATTGAATTGTTTTTTATTTTGTCACGGAGTGCCTCGCCTGTGGCACCGCACGAGCGTTATCGCGTCGCGAGATATCTCGCCCGTGGTATCGCAGCGGTTGGACGTTATTTTGATTCGGTACTCTAGAATTTTTCCGTTCCAGGCGAGTCGTTGAAAAAATACATGGGAAAAGATCGATGCTGATCGCTTCAACTTAAAGATAGTTCGGAGCTTAACGAAACGCTAAAAATCACAAGGAGAGCATAAAAGATTTTCGCGGAAAGTTTTTAGATGAAACTCGGTTGCAAGACCATAAATTCGCGAAGAGAATCGCTGAAACACTCCAACTCTGCGTGGTAAGGCTGTTTTCGTGCAGTTTCCATTCGACGAACATGGCACAGCAGAGTGCTGCTTAAGTGGATTACTTTACGTGAATAGGGAAGAGCAGTTAATCGTGTCTTACAATCGAAATTAGCGAAACTGCCGTACAATGCAAGTCGAATACCCGCCGCAGGATTATTATGATTAAAGATATAACTTTATACATATAGCGGGATGGATTAAACGCACGATCGAATCAACATCCTGATTGAAAGTTTTCCAAACACTACACACATCGTGAAATTCTGTTTATTCTCGCTTTATTCTCGCCGGGGAATTTGAATCGAGTCATTGAAGCGGTAAAACCAATGAATTAAAGAATGAGGGTTTTCAAAAAGTTTAAGTAGATTTATGTAGATTTACGCGTTTCCTGTATATTCTCGCGTACTTGTACTTGGCACGAGACACACCCTTGTCTCTTAATTTACTGTCAGTAAACGCGTGCGTGTATCAACTTGGAAAGTGATTCCCAGTTATTCCGTGCAAAAATCCTTATTTATTGAATCGCGTGTCAGTCTTTTTTTGGTCCGACGATACAAGTGTATATTTAGTGGCAAGCCAGATCATTAATATCAAGTGATATTCATATAATTTTATCGACGAATTCTAGTGTGAATCACTTATTGTTAGAACTACATATTAATAATATTAATTAATATGTAAAAGTTTAATGCCAATTGATGTAATTAATTCGTATATAAATGAGTAACTGTGTGTATACAATCTGTGTATACAGCACATTAGTGGTAACCCATTCAATATGCGATACGCAGGATAATTCAAAGTAGGTTTTTATTTGTTAAAATTGTGCAAAGCATCTTAATTAACGAAATATTAATAAAAACCGGTGACTTCGCGTACCAGGAAAGGTCCGGTAACAAATTTCGTTAATTGGCGGGGTTTAGCGTCAAAAACCGTCTACAAGTACTTAAGCGAGTTTGTTGACAACAAACAACCCCTCACGAGCAGTCAATCGAAAAAATATCCATACAAAACCATTTAAACGCTGTAAATGAAAACAATCGAATCCAGGTATAAAGTACAAGACTGCGATCGCCCGTTTTATGGCATCTCCGTGAAAGGTTTGCATTTCCAGAGACGCATTGTACCGAACACGTATTCCCAACAAATTCTGACAATTTCAAAATCCTCGGGGATCGTATAAAAAAAACATACAAGGTCTAGTCTCGCGTTACTTGTATTTGGCCCGAGACAAGACCTCTCTTGATTCTTAGGAGAAATTTTGCCAGTATTTCGCGAGACTCCGCTGAGGTACCATGGCTCTTGAGATAAAGTGACATTACAAAATGTTTTGGTTGTTCAAAAATATTCAACACAGGCCATTATCGCGCTACCTGTATCGCGGCAAGTGCGGGAAACGTTCAACGGCGTGCAGTAAATTTCTCTAAGGCGCGTTAAAGGGCGAGTTACGTTCCTCTACTTCGTTGTTTTATTATAAGTTAGCGTGTCGGTGTTAGTGACCGCGCATGGGAAGTGCACGTTAAGTACAGTGACACTTTACTTTCGGTGGTGCCAATATACCCGCGATCACTTGTGCGCTACGCACTATCCTGTCAGTAATTCCTCCGTCCTTCGATGCGCAGGATCGGGTACGATGACCCAGTGACATAATGACACACGTGCTGGTTAGCCCGGTGAATTTTGAAGCAAATTGGTGAGTTTGATTTAATTTATCGGTAAATGTCGGTGAACTTTGTTTTGTGCGTAAAGTGTTTTTTATTCCCGACCACGTTTATACGTTTGTTCTTTTGAAAGTTTTCGTCGAGAAATCTTTTCCGTAGGCCTCCCGGAGGGAGTTTATTTATTATTAATACAATCGGTTGGTTATACAATATGTAATACAATATTTCGTATAAAATCTCATCTAAGACGACCTTGACATTTTTTATCAGAAAATTCCTGCTTGGAATTATTATACATTTACCGAGTATACAGGTACAGAACAATTTGATCAGAAATACCTACAGTTTTAACAAATTTCAAAATTTTCGAAATTCCCGTGCATACACCTCCGACGGTAATAGCATTCCCGGACTGTCATCAAGTTTTCGAATATCAGGTTTGTAAGCTCACGCGTTATACATGTGTAATTTATGTCGTATCTGGTTTTGTATGTCTATCGGAATTCTGCGAAAGCGGCATTTTCAGCATTGGAATGATAATGTAGTAGCAATATTGCATTCGTTTTTACGACGTGAAAACTTTATCGGATGCAAAAGTACTACGGTGTTATCTGCGACCTACATCTACGTACGTACTCGAAGAAGAATGCTTCTTATTAGCACCAGGAAGAGAGCAGCGGAATGTTAAATTAAAGGAAACGCTGTAACAGCGAGATGATAGAGTTGAAACAATTGTTTCCTTTTGAACGAAGAGTGTTTTTGGTTCTAATTTTCTCTCTGTCGTTGGTGGATGCAGAAGTTTCAAATGAATTTCATGCAACGACTGCGCGTCGTTAAAACATTGGCGTTTTGGGAAAATCGAATCGCATATTTATTACGCAGTCGTTTACGGAATCGGCAGTTTCAATTGGAGTAGCAGAGTGAGACACGATTGGGTAATCAGTTAATTACAGATCCTCACCGCGGGACATTCAATCGCTAAATGATCACTCGTGCTATTCGAGGAATATTCACGCTCTGTTATTTCACGCGTTTGACATTCAATGTTACGCATTGGCGCACATTGTTAACACAATGATATAACATATAATGTCTAATCTAATATGCTTGCCAAGTAAATAATAAAAAGGCTTAAATCTAGATCATGCACATCTCTGGATTTGTCGGATCTCTAAACTTTTTTTACTCTGTGAAGTGTATTTCGGTTCGCTGGTCACGAATCCGCAAGCACAAGTTGGCGGTTGGTTTTAGTTCCGGAGATATAAGCACTCGAAGTATGGACACTGACAGGTTAGAGCCCACTGCCTGTTCTTCTCGTTGACATACTTGCGCGCGCATCACTACGTACGCACAATGTTTAACCTCTTGCTTACTTTAGAAATAATTTCCACACTGACATAAATTATCCCGTAAGTAATGGTAAAGAGTCTGCTTGCTTTAGAAATAATTTCCACATTACCATAATTTATTCCGTAAGCAATCGTAGGTGTTTAGTTTGGAGATCCTGAGATTCGGGGATGTGCATGATCTTGATTTGTTCCAATAAAAATATAGAAATACAGTTGTAGAGTTCAAGTAAAGCTAGTAAACTCATTTTGTTGAAATCAAATATCTGAAAGAAATGGTAACGTGATTGTAACGTTTTTAACCTGTCGTTACTCGCACCATTTCCGTTCTCACCTTTACTCGCACCGAGTATTTTTCCCAACTTTTGTTTTTTTCTTATAAATATGAGAATAAATAAGTTAAAATTGCTTTTAGACAATAAACTCATTATTCGAAGCTTTAGAAATGTACAAACATATATGTTCTTTATAACACTCGTAAATTTATAAATAAAAATAAGCTGGAGGCATTATCTACCCCGTGCGAGTAATGACGGGTTAACGAAAGGAACATCGCGTTTTTGTGGGAAGAGTTAACGATGTATAGAAATTTTATTATGTAAAAAAAGAATGAATGAAGCGTGCTTCGTTAAACAAATACGGTTTCTTCGTGTAGTCTAATCACATTACTTGAAGGGAGCAACGTAATGGTGCTAAGAGAGATTCATATAATTTTTGTTTAATTAACATACCGAGATAAAAAGGTCTCCATATTTAACTCGAGTGTAGCTTGTATTTGTCTGCAGCTTTTATGAATCTTTTCTTTAGTGCCTTTTCAAGTACGTACAACGCAAAACCTATCTATTTTAATATTTGCACGTAAAACTAATTCACGGGATAGCGAGTTAATTCATTTTTACAATACAATTAAACGTCTCCTTTAGTTTATTGGAATCAGACTTTACGTTTGATTAGTTCGACGAACCTTCTAATATACTGTCTCTCGTAAAACTACAGTGCTGCAACGTAAATAAAGGGAATTTCCGATGCGTGGTCGAGATTGAAATTCAACTGCGCGTGGTTCCATCTAAAGGGTCTAAACCAGGATTTTGATACAAAGTTCAATTAACGCCAGCGAACGGTGTCAAATCGGAATGAAAAACGAACGCCATTTCTATTCCAGTTTAGTAACGCGTAATAAAGTGAAACGAAACCAGTGCATCGAATATTAAAACAGATTCACGGATAAGACCACGGATGTTTATGCAAATTTATATTTTTATAGAAGATCGGTTGAGAGATTTGTTTTATTATTATAAGCGCTTGAAAATGTATTTTTTAAGCCTAGATTACGACAGTGTCGTAAAATTTACGATCTCGTAATTCAAGTTGAATAATGTGTTGCCTGTGCTTTTTAATCGTATGAATTATTTTTTTAATTATAATTCTACTAAAGTGTAACTGTTTCAAAGATTTATTACAAAAGGTCAATAATAACATTATTTCTCAAAATCACTCAAAATTTTCTTTGGGCAATTAATTTTAACTCGCGGTAAAGTATTGTAATCTATATTTAATATCGTACGTGTTACATTATGCGTATATGTTACATACGGGCTTATCATATACTCTGCACATTCGTTTCATAAAAACAATAGAAATTCGATAATAGAAACCGTGCATTCTCCATAAACATCCACGATCTATTAATAACTTTGCTTTAAAGTTACGAATACAATTTCGGCCAAAAATGTCCACTTTTATTGAACAAACCGGCGAACATCTTCGCGGTTTAACCAACTTTGAAAGAAACACGTGACACGGTCGGCAACCAAACATCCATCAGCCGGAAGTATCGGGAGAACTTTTATTTCAGCAACGGGTGCAACTCGAAATTTTCCAACTTTCCGTTAGCCGGCGTTAAATAAATCTGAACCACGACGTGACGAGAGCCTACAAACGTAAGTACGGTACTTTTCGAACGGGTTTGTTAACTCTTGCAAATAATATCGGATATCGAAATCTCAACGACCGCCTGGCGAGAACAACTCTCGAACCCTGCACCTGGAACGCGCTCGTAGAGTTAAAATGCTAAACGACAAAAAGTAACTTCGCGATTGCTATACCTGGCAGCGCGCGGCTAATGTCGCGGGCAGAACGAGCGAGCGTTCGATTATCTCGAAAAAGCTCGATTCGCAAACCCCGCGCGCCCTTATTAGTTCACGTAATCGATATTCCCGTGCACCAGTCCCCTTTAATGCGTACGCCACCGATGTTCTGATTACGCGTTACAATGCGAGATCGATCTTTCTTTTATCTGTCACGAACAGTGTTTCCTCGTTGTGGCGCGCACACGTTTTGCACAAAAAATGAAGAACAACAAAAAAGGAAAAGTACAAGTATAATCCGGGTCAGTCTTGAATCACCCACGTAATATAGCGGTTGATAGATGGATCGATGAAATGGCGATAGAGATATTCTCAACTGAATGGCGTGGGATTCCCGGTCAACCATAAATAATCGCCGGTTTGGTGGAGTATGTGAAAATGGTTTACGATGTACATATAAAGCACGATTCATAGAATTGCAGTGACTGAGCGTTGGTATAAGACGAACGACGTCGCAGAATTGCGGAGGGTTGACGTTCAAAGCGAGGGGGAAAAAAAAAGTATGCGAGTGTGCGAAAATATTTGTGTCGCGTAATCGTTGGTGCGATTTCCAAAAAAAGAAATAGTACTTTTTTTACTTTGGCTTTTTCAATCGTTCGTCACTCTTCGTCGTTTCTTTTTTTATCGGAATTAATTTCCCACGTCGTAATTTCTTTCGCACAACGGTGCCTCGCGTTACTTGGAAATTTACGTATGTAATTAAAATTTTCAAAGGGCCTCTTAAAAAAAATCTGAGAAAATCTTGTTGGTAAATTCATTCGAGTTTCCCAGGGATCCGTGCGAAAAGTTCGGAATTGCAATTCGCCGAACGCATCGTACAATATTTTCCTGCGAGTTTACATAATTAATTCTTCCAGATAACTACTAAGCTGTAAATTGTCTTCTGTGCATAGTTCGCGAGTTTTCAATTTGCGGTAGTAAATTACTTTGAAATATGTAAGTTACTGGGAGCTTCTCTGCGGTATTCATAAACCAGTCAAACGTTAGGGAGCTACTTTTAAATATAACTATACAAATATCGTTTAAACGATATCATAAAGGTATCGCTTTTTTCAAAAGTATCTTCGAGTTTTTCACAAATTAACCGCAACGTACATTAATTTCCCCCAGCCATACCCATTTTATCTCTACTCGACGCTATTATTAATTATAAAAAATTGGCACCGTCACCGGGTAGGTAATATTTTTCTTCCCGCGTATAATATCGCCGCAAAAACGATACTAGCGGCCCAAAAAAAAGGCAGCTTACTGGATCATGTCCAACGGTAGTTGTTTTCCCGCTGCAATGTAACATTTTTCAGCTACCGTCGCAATATACGGTGTTCACCTGCGAATGTACAAAATTTCCAATGTTTGGGGAATTACTTTTTGCGCGGTAAAAAATTTCATTTTCCATTTACACCGCGCGTCGTATTTATCTCTACGCGCGACACGAAAATCCACGGGATTTGATTTGAACGCCAGTAAAATATTTTCACAATCCTCGCGTCAATGCGTTTTCCGTTGCGTTAACAATCGTCGCGGCTTCGTCGAACTTGCCCCGCATTCGATAACTTTGCATTCCGGTGCATGCTCTGCGTGTTTCCACGTAGACACAAGGTATTCGAAACAAGAGACTGTTAACGAGTCGACAGTCTTAGGTGTTAAATTTGCCTGCGGCGTTACGTGCTAAAGTACACACACGCGTGCACGAATTTGAAAGGGAGTATTTCCGACGGTGAAAATTTGCTCAGTGTACACTTTGCCCGCGTAGTTCTACGAAACGAGTGTCATTCTAGAACCGCTGGGATAGATTTTATGGGATATTAATGAATCCGTAGAAACTAATTAGCCTCTCCCACCTGTGTAGAATGGAATACAGTGGAATAAAATTACCGGCGCGTCGATTGAGTAAAAAGCGATAACTCAACGTACGAATTACGTGAACGTTGAGCAACGGTTTATAACGAATAGAAAATAATGTAAGTACTGATGTTCTCGTGTACAGAGACTTCAATATTTATCGTTGGGTTCAATGAGTTTAAAATAAAAAATATAATGTTGTCATTTGCGATCAATATTATTCTCGATTGAAAACGAGGGGTACGAAGTGTATTAAAATTCCTGGATAAAAGAAGACAGTTTTTCCACTCTCTCGAAAATTACTTGCACGAATAATCAATTATTCGTCAGAAATTACATCTCAATTAATTCGCACTGTGTTCCGCCAAAGAGTGGAGAAAGGAGGATTATTATCTGTCGAGTTTTTATTTATTTAATTTTATGCAAGACTTAATAGCAGCCTGCGTGCAAGAGGATTGGAACCTATTCGTGCTGCAGTGAATTTACCGAAGATCGAATTTTCAAGCTACCCCACATGGAGGCGCTTCCAAAGGGATGACCATCGACAGCATGGAGGCGTGGGAGGAGGTTGGGGGAATTGTTTCCGGAGAGAGATTATTATATTCCTGTTTTAGACGAAGACTGGGGAATCGCCGGAACTTTAAAATGGCTCAATTCCGTGATTAAGCGCCATAGGAATAAATGCAGCGTATACATATAGACGTCAATGTGACTCGTGCAGATAATGACCACGAAACTAGAATAATATACACGCTAACGAAAGAAAATCGAAGCATTGATAGCCGTGAGTTTAAAATTGCTGTCCGGTGTTTAGAATTACGTTAAACAGTTTGCTGAACGAGCCTCGCGTTTGATGCGCGTTTAACATACTTTACAACTGTTCGATTACATCGTATCCGAAGTTGATGGCTACATTTCCAATACCGAATATTTCGAAGCACTAAATTCACGATTAATTACAGCGATTCGATAAACAATGCTTTATTATTGACCGAAATTATAGCAGCGACTAACATTAGCATTTGTTCGTCATTTTCAATAAATATTTCTGCATGCTCTCTTCTATGTATTGTTGTTTCTGTGACAACAGGGATACACACGATACACGGTTCGTGATAACGATAACTCCGTGGTTATTTGTTTGCGTATTTATTCAATCTGTTTTATCTCGTATTACGTTTGCATTACGCGTGTCTATCGGAAATAAAGGTACAAACAATTTGTTAAACGCGTATGTACCGACGGTGCTCAACCGATTACAGAACGTAACAAATATAAATGTTACTTTTTTATTTCCTCAAAAAAAAAGAACCATGAGAAATAATACTTTCCAGGACTGCCAGACTCTAAATAACGTCCGCCAAAAAACGCAACGGTTCCCACTTTTTGTCAAATCAATGTTGCCATTAACGAGCGTAACAGCGTTCGTTAAAAATTGTCAAAGAGACCGAGGCCAGCCGTAAGTCTCTTCGCGTTATTACTTGAGTTCGTACGGGTGGAAATTGAAGTGACGCGTGAAATATGAATTACGCGAATAGTAAGTAGGTTCTTTCACGCCTTTAGCGGATCGTCAAGTTCTCTGGAGGATTTCTTTGTGCCGAGTGCCGCTGCATTGTTAACGGCGTAACGATTTCCAACGTTACCTTAAAACTTGTGTGCGTCAACGTACGTGTATGAACGTATGCATTCTTCTATTTTCAATGCGGTCCGAAGAATGAAAGTCCTCTTCCAAGAAAGATTCTGAACTTCGTTATTTTTGTCGAAATATTAAAGCCGCCTGACTGGGGCCGATCTAGGGGTTACCCGGCTGAAGAGTAAATATGCAAATGGGCAAACTTTCGGGGCATTAAGAACGTAACGTGATTAATTAATACCACTAACGAAACAATGGATAAACTTACCCGCAAGCGATATTGACTGGAGCGAACTAGAATAAGTCGAGGGGGCTTAGATTAAAGCCGTACTTGAGACGTTAACCTGATACCTGATCTTCGGAGTATGCAAATTTGATCCGATTCGCTATCTTCGGATTAGGTGAATTATTAAATCATTGTTTCCCGGTAAATTGACTATGAGAATATTGGTGAATCATTACATAAACGGGTAATAGATTTTCATACAGCAGGATTGCAGTTGTTGGTGTGAAATTTTAAGCGTTTTAACTAAACGGAGTTTTGTTTTTTAAATTTTAAGGATAATTTAATTAAAGTCGCATTGACGTTTTGGTATATAACATTAACGATGTAGCACACGCGGTTATGTTTGCTTAGATTGTGTCGCGTTACGTTAAGAATTTTGTTAACGTTCTTTGCATTAAAATTTTGTCGGGCATTTTCGCGAATCGATTAGTTCGATTTATAATAGCCTCGTTTTCTCGGCGGTGTAATAAATTGCGGTAAATCGAACTCATTACGCGAGAACGCTATGAAAATGTGGATCAGACAGTAAGAACGAAGGTTACGATTGCTGCCCGAGAAAATTTACTTTCACACGCGAAGTGTCCAATTTCCATTAGAGGCGGAAATTTTCCACAAGGTGGCAAATCAGCGATGGCTTAATGCGCGAAAGATTAACTCTGAACGAATTTTCCATTACCCGTTAAACGATTTTCCTCTCACGGTAATAAATGCCGAACCGGATATTGCGTGGTTCTTTATTAGTTTTCGAGAGACGCGTTCGAACGGCTGTGTAAAACACTGTTGCATCCGAAAATACTGATAAAATTCGTCAATGCGATTTTTTGTGGATTATCGGTATTTCGCGTGGAAGAACAGTATTAACCGACAACAATCGCAGTTTTCGATAGCGATATCGTGCTTCCAATGTTCAGTTACGAGTATTTTCTTTGATCCTGACCCCTTTGTTACATTTAGATTAAATTTCTTTTGCAACTGAAATAGTGAAATGAAATCCCTTATCTGCTGAATCTTTTCATTTATACGGCAACGTTAACAGATTGAACGTAAATTTAAAATTAATTTAAAACTGAGATTGACAAATCTACTCTATAAAAATATGTTGCGCGCAGAGTTCAAATTTTAACTCGATGCTCGATAAATACGATGGAAAAACGATTTTCCGAAGTAATTCGGAGTCTTCGGGAAAGTAACGAAATTTTCAGTTTTATCCTTGAAAAATCATAGTTCTCTCCATTACGTTCAAATCTGGTACCGATTGGATTTCCCGCGTTATACTTCTTGTGAAAATAGTTCGCTCTTAAATTTTATCTCGAATTTAATCATTTTTAGCTCCCCCTCGAGTGACGGCACCACAGTCTATTTTACCCCATCCCGATTCTCTCCAAATACTACAAATATTGAAGAATAAAAGTAAACCGTAGCAAGGTAATAATCAATATAGCGGTGGATTTACTTAAGATACAAATAACACAGTTCGTTACATTCTCACGCTTTTCACACTGCGAGAATGGGCTGAAGAAAATACGATTCTCTCGGTAAGAAAAATTGTTCGTGTTGTAAAATACGGTTTTCCTTACTCCGGAAACCTTATACCAATGCACGCCCTGAATACTGTGTGTACACGCGTCGCATTTTAAAACACGAAAATAACAGTAACGGTACAGTGCCGCGTTATTGGATATCGGAGTAAAAAGTAACGCTGCGTGTTTGGTATTTGAAATCGAAAAGATCAACGTATCGTAACGTAAAGTATCGCCAGGCAATTGGAAGTTACGCGGAGAAATTGCGGACGACTCCGAATTTAATTGTTATTGGTTTATAGCCCGTGCCGCTTTAATTTGACAGTAGGTTGATCTGGAAAATTGATTATATCGCAATTACGAAGGAGATTAGCAATAAGGTAATCTATCCGTGTATTTGCAACCAGTAGTCATGTATGATCGATGAAATTTAATTAAGATTATAGCGAATTATTAAAACGAATTACGTGGTGGGTATATTAATTCTGACTTTAATTATGCAGAATTTTATTTTGCGCTGTTCGAGCACTTTAGTGATGTTTATAAACTGATATTTTATTTTATTCTTACCGGCGGCGCGACGTTCGTTCCATGTAATTCAAGCGATTCCGGAACAAAAACTGCGAACAAATAGCCATTGATATGGGACATATCATTTTCGTGGTAAATAGAGTTTTTGAGTAAGCTGCCCTCCAAAAAAATATACGGTACATTGGGCTAGGTAATACTCGGAACGGAAAATCTGTTGTAATCATTATTGATTTTTAGAATACGCAGGGGTTAATCCCAAAAATGTGGATCCGTGAAATTGGTTATTTTGCAATTAGCGTAGGAATTCCCATGGATATTAGGTTAAAATGCAAATCCCTTCCCGTAGCATTGCCATTCAATATTTTGTTTCGATTGCGTATAATGTTTCAACGATGAATCGAATTTAGAATTAAATTGATTTCGAATTGCTTCGCGTGCACTATCCGTCGATCCGAATTTTGCGTATCGTCGCGTCGTAGAGATTATAGTAAACGATTATGACGGTAAATAAAAGTTGATCTTTAAGGGTATTACAGGTTCATTCGTTAAGTACAACATGTTTTATAATAATTTCACAATGTACTCTATCACAACATATTACATAAATTTGCAACGTTTTCTGGATGCTGATAATGAATACTCTTTAAGGTCAGTATGTTGATTTACTATCGCAAATGATACCTATATCAATTTCTGTTCCATATAAATTTCAAAGGACGTCGTTGAGTATAACATTTAATAATATTTATCAATTTTTCATTTATATTAAAACGCTAAAATACCTCAATTACAATTACATTATATTGATGATACTACACGTAGTAGTACGTTATACTATAATTTTTAGAATTACTATTATAGGTAAATACGTGTCTCCATTTTTAATTTCTTTTACTTGATGCAGCATAATATTTTATAATTAATATAATTGATATTTTCTATTTAACTCTTCTAAACTCTGAATACTACCGAGACACGATATAATGGTAATTTACGTATTTCATGAATTATCTTTCATAAAATTGTAATCATAAGTGATAAAAAATCTACTGGGTGACTCCGACAATGACGTAATATTTATTTGCAACGTAGATAATACGAGGTACGTTGCATTCAACGTTACACGCTTGGTATCACCTCTACAATACCAAAGAATAAATACGAATATAAGTTGTGCATTGTACTGCGGCTGTATATTCCCGGAAGGACGTGCAGCGTATGTCGTAAAATGGAATATTGGCACGTCTGCCGATTCGCTCTTCAAGTCTTTTCCCCACAGTACAGATAACAAAAATATTTACGCGTGCTGGAAGAATATGGTTTAAATAGATACCCTTATATCTCGTTAAACCGTAATGCCACGCAGTTGGGCTGAGAATTATGAACGTCGCCTAGTCAGAATTTAATACTTGGCTGAATCAAGTTGACTCTCTCGATTATCTTCATAATTCCTTTGATACTAAATCTTTTAATACCCTTAAAAGAAAAAGAACGAGAAAGCACTAACATTCAAGAAAAGCAAAATGAAAATCCACGCAAGATTCAGCGTGCAGAATTTCAAGCAGCCAACGACTAGGAATATTAAAAAAGGTTTCCAAATCCACACGACCCATCTTAATTTCCACGATTAAGATCCGTGCGCCAACAAATGTACCATTTACCATTTAACTCTTTCAAGGACAGTGGTTGTAATTTTGAACCACCAAATGTGACCCCGTATCGAAACTATAATTTGTATTACCGCCCGCTAGTAACGTTGTTTTAGTTTTCTCTTCGCTTCTCTTAATTTTCATGATGAAATTCATGGGTTCAGAAAATCGATATTTGCATTATCCTGTACATTATTATCATTAACGTAATTTTCCTGCTCCCCTAGAGATATTTTTGTATCCAATTATCTTGCCTCCAAAATCGTTAAACTTTACCCCCTAAAACGGCGATCAAAAGAAAACGAACTCACCGATAGCGTTCGTTCGAACGTAGTTTCGCGTACAGACACTTGTCGCGCGTCACCGTGTTTTCCTTCACTTTCGTTTCGGCCAAAAAGCTCGATGCCGTCTCGAGCGCGGTCGTCGGGGGAAAACGGTCATCGCCGGCATAATTGGACGGTACTGCACCGAAGTGCATTTACGCGAAGCGTTAGCGGGTACGGGCAAGTGCCGTCAAGGAAACCGCTTGGAATAGATGCGTAATACCAAGGAAATACCAGAGAAATGCACATCGTACCGTGGTACTAAATCGCCTGGTATTCCTGCATGTCGCGAAGGGCGGGGAGGGGGGGGGCGTATATGCGCGACCTCGACACAGAGATAACTGCAAACGCTCCGGGTCCTATCTACCCGGACGTAGGATCCGCGTTCTATCTACGGGGACAAAGATCCACCTCTCCTCCCCACCTTCATCCCCGCCCCACGTACTCATATGCATCAAGTCGCCCAATATGTTATCTCTTCGAAAGAACAATGGCTGGCAGTTTTTTACTTTTTTTTTTTTTACTTTTTTTTTTTTGGTGTGTTGGTTTGAATCGGAACGGTTTAATCGGGCGGGCACGGCTCTTTCGAAGTGACGTATATCGTTTACGATAATACTTGCATTCGTTTTACCTTTAGGTAGGGGAGATTTTAGGAGCTCGTAATTTTAGTAAGTGGCGGTGATGCAAATACGAGGCTTTACGTAAGTTGCTACCAGGAAAATTAACGGAGCTAGTGAGTTTGTGCGGACTGTATATACCTGTGTATGCGTGACGTTAGGAGCGAGAGAAACAAGGGAAAATAAACGTTTCGTGGATAGGAAACTTCCAGCGCCCGTGCGCGTGTCAGTGCGTGAACAAAAAATCGGGTTTTGGTGGAATCTCTGACCTCCGAGGAATGCACGTGCTGTCTAATTTCGTCCGAGGAGTGCGCAGGAAGCTGAAAACTGCGTGACGGGTGGCCATCTTGAAATGTTCGCGTGATCGCTAATCGGCGCCGTCGGGTTTGCACCGCCAGTTGCGTTATAATACTGTGATCGAGTTTTTAATTGGGGACAGTGCGGGAATTCTTTAGAATTTCATTTTTCGTTTGACACCATTTACGTAGCAAGAGGTTGTTTCTAGGAAAGGTGTAATTTTCTTGTTTTCGACTGCGCCAATGGTACAGTCCGCGAGAAACAACATAAAATGGCGGACCCGTGATTGACTCGCTTTAATAAATGTACACCGGGGAGGCTTTCCAACTTCGACTTTCCAAATTTGAGGGTTTGTTTGATTCGAGCATTTAATTTTAGATTTACCTTTGAAATTATAGATGTAACACGTTATAGAATTTTAGTCACGTTCTTTAGTAACATGGCGAAGTTATGCAATTGTTAATGTTCGTATTCGGTAAATATTATATTTACAAATATTCGATAAAAATATTGGATAAGCACATAATTTCCATGTTGAAAGTATTTTGCGATTTACGTTCCGATAGGAACTTCAAATATCCCAGAGGACTCTCGGAATCTCAGTGATCATCTAGGATTAACGAGAAGATATATCATTTTGTTATTTTAGAGTTTTGAAAAAAAAAGAAATATACATCTCTGCAAACATAAGTATTCGTAAATAAGCTTTGCAGCGTAAGAAAAATGTCTGGCTTTACGAAGCATTTCCATGTGTACTTTAATCTCCACAAAATTTGTCGGAAAAGATTCCACCATCGCCAAACTTTTGCTATCCTTTCCGGTTTATTGATTCTGATAAATGATATATCGAGGAAACTTTTGATTGGTTTGGTTCTCTTTCCGCTCCCGTGCAAATACGAGGACCAATTTCTTTTTACCTTTATGGCAATCGTAAACGTAGGTAGATCGGCCAATTTTAATTTTCTGAGTGGAATGCTTCATCCTTTTTCCAATTGTTGACCCGTCATTTTTACAAACGCATAGCGTTTATGGAACTGTTTCGCTGAATTTAGTTCGAAGTGAAACTGCTTTTACCCAGGGGACGTTAGTCTTCGGTGATTATTAGTTTTTGCAACTACGTACAATGACCCACAAGGATGCCTTCCCGGTCGTAAAAACTGCCACCATTACGCGCAACGTGGTAGTTTTTACAACCGGGAAGGCATCCTTGTGGATGATTATACACAGTTATGGTTACGTGTTATTTAACTTAACGAAGATACGCAAAAATTTTCTTCATTAACAATACCGGTGATTAATAAGTCTTGTGATCAACGGATCATTTCAAATAATTTCAACGGATACTTTCAAAGAATGGAAAAATAAAATTTGTGTCTTATTTGTTCCGGCGATCTAAAGACACTTTTTGAAAAATTTTAACATCTTCGAAATCCGCTAGAAATGAATTACCTCGAGTCCTAATGCTCGTATTTTACGGAGAATATGGAAGAATTTATTCATCCCGTTTTAACGGTAAGTTTGTGTTGATACAAACGCTCACTGCTCATGCTGGTTACAATGCAGGTTGCATCCAAGACGTAATTTCCGTTAATATATTATTTCGGTTGGGACACGTGGAAGAGGTCAACACCTGTGACCATAGTCTGAAATAAGGAAACAACACGTAGACATTCAATATTCGTGATGGCAAGGAAATTAATGGCCACTTGTAGAAGTTACATTAATTTCATAAACTTCCCGTGATAGAATCGAAGATTATTTTAATACTCGAATACAACAAACGCAGAGGACGTAGAAAAAGATTAAGTAAGAACGGGCACTTAGTCTGAATTAAACGATTGTCGCTAATCAAGTTTCAATGAAATAACGGTACAAAAATAAAACAAAGCAAATTTTTTATCTCCATCGGAGCCATTAACATATTAGTGGCGGGTGTTGCGACAAGTTCGTAACGTGGAAAATTATTAAAGCATTTGTTTACGTTTAATCGGAGTACTACACGTTGGATTATAATTCTCTAAAGGAAATTTGGAGGGTGCCTGCATTTTAATTATTAGCAGTGGACTTTGTTTTAATTATTAACAAAACAGGCTGTTAATTAGTGATACAACTAAATAGAAGAAGGGAGTGTTAGTGGACAAATTTAGATAAACGAAGACATTTCATTTCTACCCTCCTTCATTAAATATTTCGTTTTTTTTCGTTAATTAATAATTGTCTTTAAACGCATGAGAGACATGTTTGTCGTTTGGAGGTCGAGATAAATCGATGCAAAACTGCCGAAAATCGGGTCATGGGTGAAACTGTACGATGGAAGGTTCTGCATTCTGCATACATGCATTCGTTATTCGAGGGACACCGGTGTTCCGGCAGGGAGAGAGAAAAACGGAAAGAGTTTCGCTCTAACCGGAAGAAAAATCGACGGTCACCCACGCGAAGAATTGGTCACGTTTTCTCAAATTACAATTAATTATGCAATTCGATACTTGTCCCTTACGTCCTCATTAATCTTCCCCAAACCTGCTCTTTTGGCCCTCCTTCGTACGGCGAACGTATAAATGTGAATTATATTTTCGGGAGTAATAAAGAACTGTGACCACAATAGAGAAATGATACGATACCGAATGGAAAATAAGTTGAAGCAATCTCGGTTGTGAAGGTATAAGTTTATAGAGTTCTATTTATAGAATCCTGGGAGGGTTAAATTCTTCAGAATCCCTTTGTCAGCGTGAACATGTGGAAGACAAAATTTTCTAGAGCGTGTAAGCTCAATGAAAACGGACCATCTTGCAAGGAGGAACTTTTTTGTACCCAGGACGCAGTTCCCGTGGAGATAGTAAATTACACGTTAACGCTAGAACTACCAGACCAGTCATTGTGACTGGTTAGATATTTTTAAGTATATTTATGAAGTATTGATCACATTTATTTCTAAGTTGTGTGAATGTGTATAATTTTAAGCATATACTTTCGGACTACATCAAAATTAGTAAAATTGGTAAAAAAAAAGTAGAAACAAGTATACATTAACCGCGGTAGTTCTAGTGTTAATACCTTTCGTAATAATACTCAACGCGCATAATGTTGGAGTATTTTAATAATAGATCGTTAATAATACTAATATTTCTGCCGAAACCCACATATTTCTTTATGAGAGAAACGTAGCGTTTGGGATGTGTGAGGTACTCCAAATGGAAAAAAAAGCGGTACTTAAAAAAAAAAAGAAGACATAATCCAACGCACTGACTATATCTTGCGTTTTATCCACGAGCTAATTATACTCGACATAATTATGTGGAGGATAAATAATGATCTCCTAACAAAGGACTATATTTTCAGAATTCACTCTACACTTTGTCTGACATGTATGCGTATTCGTAGTGCTCGAAATCGCATTAAGCTCGATTGCATTGTGAGCTGACATCGCGGTGCTTGTACATTGATGGCTGCATTCAAGGGAGCTATGTACGTAGATAACGGACTCGCGATTGCACCGGTCTACATGCGCTTTCGAGTGTTACGGGAACATAATTGTCCCAAAGGTGTATCGACGTTGACCGTTAACATTTTTATTCGATGAGGCGTATGACATCGTTATAAATGAGATTCTTGTTTACGTGGAAGTTATAACGAAAAGTATTTGCTACGTCGTAATAAAGATTACATTTACGATTATTATCCGCTTATTGATACTGCGGGTTTTATGGAAATATGGGTTTCCACAGTTATTATACATTTCAAAAGTTTTCAAATTATGATATCGTATCGAAGAAAGGAAGTCGTTAGAGAATGAGGCGAGTGTACCAACAATAAGTGTTTTCAACGAAACATTCGAACTCCACCTTTTTTATTACATTCCCATTGTCGTAACGACGGAGGGTATCGATTTGTTAAAAAATTCATTTTCCACTAAACATTTCATACGCACACCCAGTTTATTACCTCGTTAAAATATACGGGGTGCCCCATTTGAATTTTCACGCTCAATTATCCCCTGAATTATTCGTTACTTGAATAATTTCAAGCAGAGTTTAAAGTAGATCTAATTTGTGACCATCGCATGATGTATACCCCTCAAAAGAAAGTTTAGTTCCGTTTGAAATATGTATTTTTAATATTTAACACTTTAGTATTTCGGGGCATAATTATGCGTAGAACTTCAAATAGGACATCCTGTATACCTACACCATTTGCCCTCTCGCAAAAGGATATTAAAGGCAGTTTTATTTGGTATACAACGTTCTTTACTCGCTTTGTTTTAAACGCGACATTTCTGATTAGCGCGTGAACCCGAGCCAGTCACCGATTCATGATTCTCCCTTTATAATTTACTCACAACGAGAAACCTGCGACGGCGGAGTTAGAATTAGTTGCTAGTTCGTTACACGCGTTCCTTGCTCTCGCAATTGTAACTGCTGCAGGTGGATTAATTAAAATGCACGAAGGCGAACGTGCCTGGGGTGAGAATACGGACATAACTCCCGCTATTCTCGGCTCACGATTCTTACGTTAGGTTACATGATTTTGCGTGCAATGAGATACATAATCCAATATTATTTCTGTGTTACACTACTGCGAATGAAGTCACATGTACGTGCCGGCAAACGCTGAGCGAATTCTTGATTCTCGAGATTGGTAGGTTCCGGGGAATTGCAATTTTTGGTATTGGGGAGCCGAAAATCTTCTTGCCCCTTTCGTCGTACGAGGTTGTGAAACTGTTTCCGTGAATCAATTTATTCATTTCTAGCAATGAATATGAAGTACAATTCGTTGCATTCGGATTTTGTATATATTTTTGACACTGTCTTGAAATATTTTTACCAAAACAGTCTTATCTCTTTTAAAAAATCGTAGCATCCACAGTTTTTGAGATATCGCAATTTTTAAATGGAGGTTTTATAGCGAGAATTATGGAATACATTTAAAAAATCTAATACGAACGTATGGCTTGCCATTTTTTTGGCATTTTTTTAATGCTTTTTCCTTAGTTTCTTCATTTAAATAATTCGCCAATTTAAATTTCTCCCCCGTACGTGGATATTCTCCCCCGTTCCGGATATTCCTTTGAATTTATTTAAAGGAAATATTAAATACGGATTTTGAAAAGATCCAATTATCCACAAAAATATTTAATTAAGAGACAGTAGCTCCCACAAATTTTAGAACATTTTATATTTTATCATGACCTTTAACAGAACGGGCAGACCATGATGAGATTTTATGCGGGCACGGTTGAAACATTTTGCTAATTATTCAAATTAATCGAATTTTGAAAAATCGCGAATTTTCGAGGTAACGACCAAATTTTTAAAACAAGTCATTTTCAAGTTTTGCATATCTCCCTGAAACAAACAAATAAAACTTCCCGTTTACAAATTTCGCTAATCTGTACGCGCATGCTGAAAATGTAATTCGATTTGGTTTATCCGCCGAAGAGTTGTCAATCTTTAAAAGTTTTAAGAACGATATTGAATCTGACGTTGAGTCGAAAATCGATTACTCTTTGCACTTTTAAAGATTGATAACCTCTGGACGCATTCTGTAAACACTTATGATAAAATATCAAGTGCAATTTATGGGAGCCGCTGCACTTTAATAAAATACTTTGATACATATAATCCATTTTTATAAAATTCTGCCTAACTGTTACCATTTTCTATCTTTATAAAATTTATATTATAGATTCATTTCTCCATTTGTCTACCGTAAGAATGTGTATTTGCGTAAGTTTCGTGATCTAGTTATTAGGGAGCCATTAAGTTAAAATATCGTCCCGAAAAAAAGAAGTCGCTAGCCTACAAAACAAATGATCTACGTCTTTCCAAACAACAGCTGAAAATCCACAATTTTATTAGACTTTAATTGTCGCAACTACCGAGAGCTTATCGATTCGTTAAAAAATTCATCTCCCACTGAACATTTTATAGGCGCGCACAGTTTATCACGTCGTCGAAATATAGTTAATAAAATCAAATTTAAAGTGTCTGAATATTTGCGATGACAATAATCGGATACCCTGCCGAGAACTATGTTCCCTCTACTTTTTTCAAATCGCTTTTAGCTACGATCTGACGTTTCCTCATTTCTGCGTTGACTTTACGGTAACGCTATTCGTATCTCCACTTCGCCTAGCACATAAAAACTTCGACTTACCTTTCTCGATTATCGCCCCGCTGTCGTAAAGTGGCTTTTGTTTTGCAAGCATTATCTCGAACGCGAACCAAAAAAAAGAACGTACTTCGCGACGCGAAAGCTTCTTTGGAAGATGATGCACCTGTACGCATTGGTTATTTATAAAATCCTTTCGATAGGAGAACTACATTGTTTGATATGACGATGATACGAAAAGAACGTAATATGATTTCTATACATGAAAATAGTTGGGAAGGTTTCTAGTAATTCAATTCAGATTCTTATGATAACGCTACCTCGTTCCAGTCATTATCGTTACCATTACCGTTATCGTTATCGTCGTCGCTGTCGTTTATCGTTATTGTTATTGCGGATAGCTATAGGTATGCGTATATCGATATTAAACAAACAATGAGGTATAGAGAAAAACGGTGTCGCGACACGAAGCAATTTACTTTGAATTTTTAAATTGCATTTTCGAAATTGTTCCGAAGTTCCCTGTCACCCTTGATATCCTAACGGGAAATTGTTTTTGAAGCGATTTTTCTACGATCACTGATCAACAAAAGTCAACAGAATGGCACGATTTCTAGAAATTTTCCATCACTCCTCCAATTAAAAATAATACAGCGTTAAAAATTACTTTTATCCAATAATTCGAAACAGTACGGTTTACTGCAAATTGTTAAATTATTTTTGCAAACGTAAACAGTCCTAATATAAAATATCGGATGAAACGCGAACCGTTAAATGTTAAATAAATGAAAAACCAGGTAACGTATCGTAGTAAATTTCCCGACTTTGAATCATTGGATAAAATTCTAACTTAGAAATACCAACTAACCAATAGCGTCGCGTGATTCTAACAACAAAATAATTCAATCCTATTGCGGGAAAAACAACTGTATTTACGGTACGACCTGGTACCTGATAGTCGTGAACTCGTATACTTGTATTAGGATCTGAAGGGGTTTGTCGTGAGAAAATATACGCTGAATACATATGCTACGCGTTACGTTGGATGTGAGCCAGTGTATTTTGTTTTGCATACACCACGCGTTAAACGAACTGAAAAATATAACAAAGAACGAGGCGAACCGAGGTACGCTGAAAAACTGATCTGATAAACTAACGTTTAATTATTCTCCGAGGAAAATGCATGTCGCTGACAGGAAATATATAACGATTGCTCCGGAGCAAAACTATCGAACAATTGGATTTTGTTTTATTAGTATTGTGCTTCGGTCGGTGGTAAAGAATTGATTTTATCGATAAGTAATTTATCAGATTCCATTGTGAACGTTATAGCGGTAGAAATGATATAAGGTCGAGAATCATTTTCTTTTCGCGCAATTTTCTCTAAAATTTTCAGGTTCCATTAGTGTCTGCATTTTGAACAATTACGTTGAACCCGATGATAAATAATTCGATTTATCGATAAGTCATTTTTCAGGCTCATATATTAGATGTGATATATGATTGGGAATACTTGAATTTTAAGACAGTTATTTCTATATAAGACGGGATGTTTTATTTATATCCCGCAAGAATATGTAGGGTGGGTTTAAAGATATTTTTAGTAACATTGATTAACCATACCCGATTGTACTGAATAATCAAACTGATAAACATCGATTCTCACTTCACTGATAAGAATCTTTTATCTCCAACTCGACAGTATGATTATTCGCAATCCAATATTGACATCTCATCGAGAAAACTTAAATACTTATCCAAATAAACCTAACCGTGTTCGACGAATTGCAAACTTCATGCAAATCAAACTGTCCCGCCGAGAAATCTCTCGACTATCGAGGATGCAATGTTCATTCCGAAACAGACTTTTAGCATCTGCGATCGCCTTGATTTACGCGAACGATACTCCAAGAGTTGGTTAATTCCCGAACACCTTCTACACCTTTTATCGCCATTCGGCACCGTTGAAACTACTCTGCATCTTTCGACTCGAAAATGTTGAGTCCACGGCGTTAACGGCGCCTACGTACGTTACACTACCAACCCGTAGATTTGTAACGTCGCACGGACGTACGGTACGAGTTCACGTACAGAATAGCGCGTATACTTCTGCCGACAGAAGCTCTCTTTTTCCAACGGTTCGAGGGCTTTACAGCCGTGCGGTAATCTGAATAGCGCGGGATCTCATTCAAGTGGAAATCCGTTACTTTCGATGTACTATTTCAAAAGGCAACCGAGGCACGCTGTCTCCGCGTGGTATCCATCGAGATTGGAGCGATTCGATATGGAAAAAAATAAATCGATGACGTGGAATAAATTTCGTGTCCACGCGATCCTTGGTTTTCGGCGAATACGAGTTTTTAAGTTCCTCCGGTAGGAGGGTAGGTATCTGGGAAATATTGGTTTTGGAAAAAAAATTTGACCGGTAAAACTGGATTTAAGGAAAATCGTCTGGGGATAAATGGATTCGGAAAGATAGACCCCAAGCGCGCAGTATTCAGACCACGTATTTTTAACGGTCTGCTGTTTTTTATTATCTGCTTTTCTTACTCTATTTTTCCGAACACCCGCGTTTGCTCGAGCGCATCATATCAAATGATCAAAGGTTTGATTCTGTTTCGCTGATGAGATTACAAGCATCGCGGTCAGTGCGATGTTTTTTCAACAATTGAGATTTCAATCGTGCTTCATTAAAAAGAATTTGTAACCGCCAGTGCGTATTAAAGTAGAGAGTACGCGGAATAAAGAAAACAAGAATCACTGGGACCACGCGATAACCGTACGAGGTGGTATTTTTTAAAAGTAAAAACTACACACCGCTTTGCAATTTGTTCGCGTGGGTGTATATAATTTCTGCCAAGAGGATCTTGAGGTAAAATCAATGAATCTCGAGGATGGACCGAATTATTTTTTTAAATCGTTCCCCGTGTGCGCGAACATGTAAGTACACTCGCGTGTACAGAGTGACCTCCTCAAATGATAATAATTCAACGAGTCGTAGCGTATCGTAGGTCTGCAGCTGACAAATTATCGCTCCGCTTGATCTCGCCGACCCAGACGCAAAACTCAACTGCGCGGATGATTAAGAGATAAACAATTGGGAGAGTGATAATAAAATGCATCGCAAAAAGCTATACGATTTACCGAAACATTTCCGAGATTATTATCTTTCATTACCGCGGAACGTAGCGTTGCGTTTATTTTTTTTTCTTCTACGTGGTGCGTAACGGTGTGTAGAATTAACATCAGCCCCCCGAAACTATTTCTAATTAAAATCCCGCTGTTCGAACGAGAGTTTGCTGCTCATTCCGCTGTTATTCCATTTGCTCGCTATCGTCGCTTCGGTCAATTCGTTGAATAGCAAACTACTCTATTACCTGGTCTAATTCGCTATATTATTGCGTATCGGATAATTGCAAAGTAATTGCGAAATTACTCCGCTCGTCGAGGTAATCCCGTGTAGTTACGTTTAATTACGTGGTCTTAATTTCGAGGAAAGGAAATTAACTTTATCTATAGATTCAATTTCTGGATGGGTATTTGCCAAGGCAATGGTATCCTGATGATCAGTAATTGCTCGATTTCCGTGAATCCCTATATATTGCCAAGATTTGATGTGATATTCTGCGCGTGGTGCGATATAAACAACATATAATTGCGTGTTGATTGAATAAACATTATTATACGAGCATAATCACGCGTAGAACTAAGGGCGGGCGTGAAAAGGGCATGTATGTATGATTCTGTATTTATACGTACATCCGTGTTGCATACATTTACATGTCGTTTCCAATAAACGAGGAAATGTGTATAACTAGTGCGAGAATATTCAGGAGTACTTACTCAATTTTCAAATTAAATCGACAGCATTATTCGGAAATATGAACGACAGGTGAAAGCATTCCTTGTTTTTGTTCCCATTACCAATTTTCTCATTAATTTCGTTAATTACCCCGGGTGTCGTATATTCTACGAAAGGATGGTCCCTTTCACACGGATGAACATTATATTATTACCCTGGCAGTATTAATGACATAATGCAAAGATAAAAAATATTCTGATGCAATGTAATATCATTCCCATTTCCTGAAATTATGCTTTGCCTGCGAGCGGTAGAAATTAATTGTATAGTGTCGAAGTAAATCTCCAGCTAGTGGTAGTACACATGGAAGTTCAGCCTACAATTAGTGAATGTCCTCCGCATGAGGTCAGCCGTCGGTAATAACACGCCACGAATTACAAACTGAAGTGTAAGGAAGCAAAGATCCTGGTTATTAGGTGTTTTACTTGATATTACCCTTTACGTAAGTTGGTATACATTTTATGACTGGACGCTGGGGTATTATAAATAAACAAATACGTCGACTCAGATAAAATCGCGTTAACCGCGAAACCGCGGCATTGCTGGGTAAGGAATCTGAGAGGTAATATATCGGAAAAATGTTTTCCCATTATTTATTACCGATATACGAGATAAAGTTGAAAGAATCAAAATTACCGTACCGATTTCCCGTACATCTTCTTTGAAAGTCAAGAGCTTTGCGATATCAAAGGATTTATTAGTACTAAAGCCAGAATTTATTTCCCGTCCGCAAAAGGAAATTAGTGTATCGTCTTTTCAACAAGAATTCCAAGGGTAGTATTTCATCTCTTCAACGTCTCAACATTTTCCGCGGATACGAAAAGATGGTTAGCCAGCTTTGCGAGATGAATTCATGGAAGACGCTGAGATTCTGGAAAACCGTAGCGCACCGCTCCAGTAAAAGAGGGAATACGGTTTTCAGCATATTTTCGCATTCGAGGGGCTTAAACTCTAAGGTACAACGATGCCGCACCGATCCATTTTTAATGATACGTAGTACGCAGTGTCAAGACGACTGACACGCTACCAGATGAAAGCAGCTTAATTCAATTTTTCAAGATACTGACACGCTGGGCACCCTTGATTGGTCGTTAAAATTTTTAAAGCTCAAGACCCGAAGGATGTTCGTTTTTATAGGTTACAGAGATACAACGATACGAGATGGGGGAAGCTGTAGTCATTTTCACAAAAATGATGCGTGACAGGCTCCTCCTCGATTTCGTTTGACAATTTTGTCATTTTTACGAAACGAAAAAATGTTAATTCTTATATACCGTAGAAAAATACACAGAATTAAACTAAAAATGTACATATTCATGCGTGGAATTGCGCGTATTTAAGCATAAATCTGGCTAAATCCCAGAGGTCCGTATTACCTCGAGAGCAGAATAACCGGAACAGTCCTATATGTATTTATTCATTCGATGTTTTCTACTCTTTTCGAAGCTGAACAGACGTATCCACGGGTATGTAAAGAAAGCGATATGGAAGCGAAGAACAGGACTGCGCGATACGATAAATCCGTTATTACATTATTCCGAAGGTAACCCGAATATTGCGATTCTGCAAAATGGATGTACTGTGAAATGCAAAATATATTAAGACGCATCTACGATAGGTACGATTGTACATATACATCGTCAGGAATGTATTAATTGATATGCGAAAAAAGAAAAAAAATAATTAACACACCCATATCAAGAGACATGGTCTTGTCTCGGGCCAAGTACAAGTACGCGAGATCTTGTACCTTTTCAAGAAAGAACAAACAGGGGTTTTCGAGGTGGTCAAACTGCATTAAAAAATGAATTTTCATTCAGCGCAGGAGAACTTTACTTTCGTACTATTACAGCACTTCATTCTGGGATTTAGTGTACCTCCATAGAATGGAGGGCACAAGTTTGCTTTTAAACCACGTTATCGAGATCCCGATTCTCATTTTTTTTCATACCTCGTGTATTTTTTCACTACCCGTCGAAAATGGATCCTAATCGCGACCACGTTATCTCGCCGCGCTACGTACTCCAAACGTTTAACGAAAAAATAGTTGTCGCGTTCCAAAATTCATGACCGCTCTAAAATCCACGACCGGCGAATGAATGGCACGCGTCGACAGACGTATTTCTATTCTAAATATACGAATCGCAGAAACTGGCGATGCGTGGTAACAAAACGTTTGAATTAAATGAATGAACAGATGTGCGCCAGATGCGTGACGAAGGTTCATCGCTCGTACGCTGCACGAGGAATACCGAACCAGTTGCTTCGAACGGCGGTAAAGAAAAAAGAAAGACCGGGAACAAATCGAAATACCGGAATTACGATGGCGATGAAGGTAACGGTTAGACGACAGCGAGTAGTTACTATAGTCTCTCGTGGACTATCGATCATGAGAATTATACCCTCAAAGGATGCTACCACACGATAGATTTCAAAAGACTTTTCCTACCGGGGTATATCGCTTTCCTTCTTTCCTTCGAAAATCGAGGGGAATCGATGATGCAGAAAGTGGTCAGCGTATTCCCGTTTCGCGCATCGATATCGACGAAAGCCCCCCCGGAGCGTTTGACCGGCAACGCTGATAGAATATTTCCGGGGCACCCTTTTGTGCGGAAGATAACGCGGTTAACGGATCCGTGTCGTTACCAAAATACAATAAGCAGTAATATATTTCTGTTGCTGATAAAGCAATTTCTCGTAAACTGGTTTCACGATGTATCGAAGCAGCATGAGTACCTCGGGGATATCTCGATGTTATTAACCAGGCGATTCTGTTCGTAAAGATGTGAGATATGTCGTATCAGATATGAAATACTGAAATCTCAGTGTTTTTATACCTTCGAGAGTATGAAAGATTTCTTTCCCATAAATATCATCCGGGGAAACTTTCAAAAACAACCGATTGCTGCCTTAGATTATTTTTTGTTATCCCCGTGAGTAACGAATATTATTTTTATTTGAGAAAACGATTCTTTTTTGCAAAGTACAAAATCTGTTATCAAGTATGAAAGATGTCGTATGAATTTATGCATTTATTCATACAGTTATTCAACGATCACACAATATTCCCCTAGAGAATTTCCAAAGCCGACGGTACACCTTTATATCTGTCATCGGAGCTATTAATTATCATACCTACACACGACCGGATAAAGGGTGCGCCAAGTGTCTTCCGTTACCTCGCTGCAGAATAGTAGAAACTAGACAAAAAATCTATAACCTTGAGATATCATCGAAACGATCGCGCTTCGATAGACTTTGCATCAGTAAAAATGAAAATAAATTGAAACATCCAGTTTGCCCCGAGGAATCACCACGCTTCCATTCGCGTTCGTTTCGCGCTCTCACACACCGAACGCTCCTTCACTGACTCGAAACAAGGTCAGGCCTGTTAGAAGTTTTCACGCTATCTTCTCCGCGGGTCTTACAAGAAGAGATTGCACGCTCAATGAATGCCACCGCGGTTCGCGGAGCCGAGTCCCACGGACGAGAAGACTCGAAAACCTGGTAATTTTGCATCGTCGAGGAAACGCGCGAATCATTTCGAAAATCTCGTTCGCTCTGGAGCCCTCGTCGGTTTTTACGGCCATTACGCGTGGTGGGTGGAAGTTATTGCTCGTTGCGGGTGGTTTACTGGCTCTAATGCTCCCGCAGAAACCAGATACATTTCCACTGGAATAGTGAACGATGTTGGTAATGTGTCACTCGGGCCACATAGGAGTCGGGTCGTCACCGTTTCGGGATAAAGAATATTCATTGCTTGGAAGTATAAAGCACCAAAGCGCTCCTGTCGTGGAGAGGATGTAGAAGAAATATTAATTGTGTGGGGAGTGAGGTAATAAAGTATTTAGATTAACTGACAGTTTTATTGTGTCGGATGTTTAGGTCAAGGGATGATTGAGAGTTTTTTTAAGAAGTAGTGACTGCGACACCGAAAATCAACGCCTGGCAAAGTGCGTATTTATGCGTGCGTGAGTGTGACGGTTTCGATGACTCGAAGTTCGAACAGTCGTATCGAAAATTGTAAAATTGCAAAACATCCATGACTCGAAGTTGAACAGTCGTATAGATAGTTGTGAAGTTGCAGAGGTGTAAAGTTGTGTCAAAACGTTGACAATTTTAAAGTGCTGTCAACGTAGAAGCATAATGCTTAAAATGTATGCTTTTACATACTTGTGTATAGTACAGAATTCATCCGGGTTAATCGAGATGACAAATGCCCGATCAATTATCATTACTAACATCCCGCAAGCAATATTCTACAGTTATCGCTTTCTTTATTTTTCATTAGGAATTTGTATGTGTCGACCTCGATGCAGTTGCATCTCGAAACACGGGGATCGGATCTTGAGTCTCTCCTTTCAAAATAACTACATAAAAAAGAGGGAGAGAGCAAACAAAATCTGTCCCAATGCACCTTGTTCCACGTACGAAAAATTTAGGCGAGTTTTGTTACCGCTGTGCAATCAATGCCGAATGCGGCTCAACTTAAAATCGTAAACTTTCTTAACTCTACGTCAGTCGTGCCGTGTAACAGGGTGACTGGGTGACTGGATGACAGATGTCACCCAGTCTACTTTAAAATTAAATTACTCTTATCTCATGCAATTTACACTTGCGATATTTCTAGTACCTCTTGGTTAGACCCATGTGAACCTAACAAACATTTTTTTAAAATGTTGTGCTATTTCTATTATATTATTCTAATCATAAATTTATAAACGAATACAGTAATTATCTAAATATATAAATATTGATCTTTAATAAATATAAAAAGTAATAAATGCAGATTATTTCTACTTTTAATCAATAATTTAGTGATGGGTGACAGGCGTACTCCACGTAACAAACATCGACGCAATTAACGTAGGGTCAAAACATTGAGATTTTTATGTACTTATTTTTCTTAATAAATATCACATATCGTACATTATTTAGCAACTTTTTGGTCAACGAGTGTCGTTAGAACAGGTATATTTTTCGCACAGCGGGAGACAATTCTTTTTCTTCGAATGTGACCCAGGGAAGCCAAAAGGTTGGACAGCTGGATTAAACGATTCTTCTCGCCGCATTTTATTACCAGCTTGATATCTTCGGGAGATTCGAAGGAAAAACATGGTTCCCTTACAATTTCATGCTGCCGGAAAGAAATATTGTTAGTTACGATCGTATGACGGAGGGTCAAGGAACGAGTAATAAAACTTGGAAGACAAACCCCCGGTATAATAATACTTCGTGCGTCGCGTTTTCAGAAAAAAAAAGAAAAGGTCAGTGATAAATTACGCGCGCGAAAGACTAAGGGACGTTTGTAACCCGAACCTAACGATTACTACAATTCCCCGCGAGGAACCCTATAATTCCTGTTAGTTCGTATGAGAATAGTGTCAGGTGGAGAAGATTGGAATATTTACTACGACCTCGCATTGTACTCTGTTCGTGGTGCGGGCTGTACACGTACAACCTGTGAATCCAAAATCGTTGTGACCAATGGGAGAACTCGGATTTCGCGAACTCTGCAACTCAACTGACCAATTAAGATCGCGAGCAATAAATCTAATTACGGCAACACATTGGAGTTCATTTAACGTCAGTCTGTAATGATCTGTCGTCCGGAGAATTTTCAATGCGAATGTACTCCGTTACAAGTGGTATCGTCAAAAATAATTTCTTGGTAAGTACTAATTATTGGGTTGGTAAGAAAGTATTTTCGATTGTGGCATATATAGAGCATTGTAATTAACCGAAATTGCTTTCTTTCCAACTCAATATTTACCCGCTCTCTAGGACGGCAGATTGGCCGTCTTTTTGAATTTTCGGGGATATTTTTTTTCTAGGCCGTCGACGGAGTAATGAGAGGAGCATGTATATATGTGTATGTTCTCTAGTTGCATTCCCCTCAGCTAAATTTTTAACTTTTTTTTGTCTAGTTTTCGTGTTTTGAAGATTTCTGTGATTATTTAAATAACGATTTTTCGCCAAAAATGTGTGTGCAATGATGTGTCAGAGTTCAATGGTCTTTATTGCTTCGAAATATACACATTAAGTGAAGAACTCACGAAAATTATGAAAAATCATGGGCGGCCAAATTACCGTCGTAACGGGCGGAAGTCTGAGTTTAGCAGGCACGAGCCCTTAAAGGTTAATAACGTAGATTGTTTAGCGATTGAAATGGAAAAGCAACTCGATACAAAATCTTTGTCTCCGAACGTTAAAGAATTTAAAACATTAACAGGATATCGTCGTCATATGATACAATTCGAACGTTGCACCTTATAAAATTGAAAATAAAAACTAATAGTAGAATTGCTTAAAGATATTTAAATTGCCCTAACGAACTGCTGTATTATTAACTCGATTGATATTAATATTAATATTAATAGTCGACATTAATAGTAATATTAATCTCGATTAACCTCGATTAGTAATATTAATAGTAATATTAATAGTAATATTAATCTCGATTAACCTCGATTAGTAATATTAATAGTAATATTAATCTCGATTAACACGTTATACACGTTTAACAATTTTACGTGACAAGTTGGGCCAACGCGGGTAAAACGTTTGCAAAAATATTTATCGTTAGATATTCACAGCTACAATGTTATATGAAAAATTATTAAACACCTCTCCGGTACGATACTTAATTTTGCGAATCCTACAGCTTGATGTGACTAAGCATGTGTTAGGTACATTATTAAAACCAGAATCCGAAGACAAACCGCATCTATCATTTAAGTAATAAGCTTTAATTTATGGAACTTCCCTATATGAGGGTGCTTGTAATGAATACATACTGTGACCATAGTGTACACCTGGGGTGACCTCATAAACCAGATACAATCTATTTTGTAAAGTAGAATATAAAGCGTCTTATTATACACGCGTTAAGAAAATAAGTACAAAACTGAACTATATAACTTTCCACGAAAATGACTCGGACCGACCAATGCTCTTATCGAGGTATTACTTTTATAATCCCAATATATTTCACAATGAAACAAATGTTCTTCAATACTTTTTATACTTGGTATCACCCGTACAGTCAGAATACAATTTGCAATACATGTTTGTAATAATTGTAATGTGTTTTCGCAAATTTTAATATTTCAACGTCTTGACGACCAGGTAATAACGGCAATCAATTTTATAAGGTTGATCTAATTGATTATACGGTCGATAATTCACATCACATATTTTATTAATACAATTTAATTAAAACTAATATTTCAAGAAACGCAGTTCAAATATGGTAGACACTCGAATCTCTTCGCCTACCCTGTATAAGCTGTCCAACGCTTAGACGCGTTCGTAATTTACGCATATTCTGCGAGAAGGCTTTTACGTGCCGCCGGAAGTCCCAGGGATGGGTCCCTTTCATTCGAGCCTTCAGCGGGCACCAAAGCAGACTTAATTCCCCCTTTCTTTTCCCAACCCTCGTGTTTGTCAACCATCCCTCCGCGCACCTTGTTGCATTGCTTACGTTGATTACTGATTACTAACGAGCTATTTGAGGATTCGGCTCATCCGCGATGCTCTCGTCGCGGGTAAGAAGGGGAATGACGATAAAGCTAATTTTGTAAGAGCCAAGACAAAGACAAGTCACGTATGAGTTTCTTACAATTAGAATTTTGCACGTACTCCACGTATCACGTTCATTTCTATTTCCGTATTTTTAATTATACTTTAATTGCCTCCAGCTGACACATACGTTTCGTTAGGACTGAGAAGCTGTGTAGGGAATTCAGATATGTATATCGAAAATTTTTTGCTGATCCTTAATTCAATTATAGTGATACTCCATTTTCGTTGTACTAAACAGGAGGAAACAACCACGTTACGGTAATGCTGACGCAGCGCAAAATGTTCTCGGAATATTTTCACCGAGCCAATTAAACACGCTACAGGGGGAGGAAGGGCTGCAATTTTCATCCCAAAGTAAACTCTGGAATCAATTCGACGGGAATTTCGATTCGCGGGAGCACGTACCGTGCATTATCGTTCCCTAAATCGTCCCAAGTCACGTATTCAACTCAAAGAGGAGATAATACGGCACGGGAGTTAAACCGAGAATTCGGACGAGACAAATCGTTGTTAGCGTTTTCGATAACGGGTTGCCTGCGGTAACACGCTATACGCGTTCTCACCTGGCAATTGTAAACTAGTTAAACGGCCCGTAGTTTCTTAAATTATTTTGTCAAGCTTATTCATTTACGGTCAAATGTTTAGTCAAAGTCGAATATATTTAAATTTGTAAACAAATTTCATTTAACGTCACGATAATACATAAAAAGTTACATATATCGTTACGATATAGTATACATATCGTTACGATTTACATAAAAAGTTCAACAATTATGGAGTAGTCAAATCTATTCTAAATTCACAAGCAAAACCTCTTTGTCGTTACAAAGGGTCTCTGAATATCAATACGTTTATGAACATTCCTTTGTTACATTAGTTGTTATATTTTGTTTTGGATGCAATAAGATCTATACATTCTATAGGGAAACTTTGTTTATTTGATACTTCCATTTAACTTGTATGTTCTTGATAAAAATATAATGAAGGGTGACTTCTAATTTATTCTATTCACACAAATTGAAAGAATCGTCGAAATCCTGATTAAAAACGTTGGCTAAGCTTCTGCGGTACTGGATGAATAACTGGCGGAATACCACTTGAGTTATATTACTTCAATTTGTATGAATTACCCAGCATGCGCTACGCAGGCAACCGATTTTCGGTCATTAAATCTGTATCTTCTTCCTGGGGAAAGTCTTGCGAAAAGCGGCATTCGTTGAGCAACTGGTATTTCTCGAATAATTTTATTCCGCTACTGTTAAATATCGTAACAAACATCAATATTGATTTCTAGGGGTGTTTACAGCAGAAAATAGAATTGAATTGTTTCGCGTTATTTATCTATTTCAAGCGCGAAATTGTTTCTACACAATCTCGTTGATACCAAAGATCTCTGTACATAATTAAAGAGAAAAATAACAGACCACTAGCGAGGGATAGCGAAGAATGACAATGGAAATTTCAAAGTTCACGTATAAACATTAAGTGCTTTTCTTCATCAGTCGTGGAAATTTTCCATCAACTTAAGGGCACTAATTTTAAGAGGACCATTTTGGAGAAACGTAATTCACGTTTCTAAAGAGACGATGTAGCCCCGGTTGCACGTAAGTTTTAGTTCGTTCAGTGTTAAATTTGGTTTGCCGGAGAAACGAGTCTTTCCCGCAATAATGAAGTACAAATAAAAACTACCAAATGCACTTTGGAAAATCAGTTTCCGGAAAAAGCTTCGTGGAAGCTCTAATTCAGGAACAGGGCCGAGATATTGGTCCAATAAATAATCACGAAGTACCTACGTTGCAGAATTTATCTGAGGCTGGTAGATATTTCAAATCAAACTCGACATCTATATCAATGTTTGTTCCGTTCTCCTAAATTTCGGAAGTCGAAGTCTTTCTTCCGCGCATCGGTGAGAACACTTGGAATTGAAAGATGTGAAATCGATTCGTGAAACTCATTTATAAGAATTTATAACCTTAGGTACAAATAGGTTGCAAGATTCCGATAAAACTTTATTGGTATTTCGATTGGTGCGTCTTCTCTCCTGAAAGCTTCATTCAGCTTTCAAATTTAATGCCAAACGGTGAGAAAAAAATACTGTAGAAATTGCGCACAAACACGGGTCAAGGATAATGCGCGACTGTGCTCCTTCGTCGCTTTTCTTTTAACCATCGCGTATACCGTTCCGTACTTTCGCGAAACGGAGTTGAGACTGGGGAATAGTAGACAACAACTGCAAGCCAAAAGACAGACGAGAAAGAACGAAAAACTATACTCGTAAGTTTCCGCCAAGCTGTGGAATAGAGTGAGAAGCGCACGTCAGTCAAACAGACTCTTTTTACACACTCTCGCGCAATCAGATAGAATAGCGAATCGTTTCGATTTATCCCAGAAATTCCGGAAACCCGTTGAAAAGTCCGGCACACGCCAACGCTTTTCCGGGCACGTTTTTTCAATTTCGCACTGCCAACCGAATGATATGCGTTGCTTTATTGGCCGTGTCATTCGTCGAAGAGATAGTTAACGGTGGAGAAAAAAAAATTCTAGAGATATTTATTTGATTTGTCGAACAATGTTCCGCGTGCACGTTCGAATGGCTGACGGAATACAAATTGTAAATTAAATTTGCAAATTTAAAGGTACGACAATAATTGTACCTCATCGTCTCGTCTTAAAGATCGCGTGCACTGTTTATTTATTTATCGTTAAATTTTCCATTCGAGGAAGCGTATTTAAATTTGTAACAGTAAACCAGTTGGATAGTAAATATTTGATGACTCTATTTTAACAAATTTTGTAGCTCCTCTAAAAGCTTGTTATCTGTATACTATTCCGATCGAGTAACAATGATCAAATAATTTTGTAATCTCAAGTTTTGTAGGCGACCGGTAAGTTTTAACCGAAAAAATTGCTCACGTTTAATAAAACTTTTCACGTATGGGGTGTAGCTTTTGAAGCATATTCAAAATTTTCTTAAGTGGTACGTACATCTGCACGCTTCCCGAGCTGGAAACCGTTCAGAATTTACAAGAAGAATTTAGATTAATTTTTCGATATAACCGCAATTTTACAATTTAATACGTTGCACGTCGTTCGTGCACACGGTGATCGACAGGTGAGACTCTTGAAATCCACAGCGTCAAAGTGCATCGTTAAGTCGCGCGTCTCTGGTATTACCGGATACGTCATATTCGACCTCTCATCTTTTATGTCTGTCATTTCTCTTAATTTACGCGGTACTTCATTGTTAATTCGAATGCTCGTGAAAACGCATGTTTGCAGGTAAAACCTTTCAGGGGAAGGAGTTTAAATCACTTTGTCGTGGTATGCCACAGTAGCTGTCTGCATACCTTGTAGGATGCTAAATCTTCACTGAAAAGACAAGAAATATATTCAGAGGTAGGTTCCCGTGAAATATTTGCATTTTTTACATTATCGTTATTTAATATCTCTGCGTCGTAAGATGCATAAAATCGTGAAAAGCAACGAAAAGTGCAAAATGCAAAAGATCTTGGTCGTTCGTCGTCTGGAATTTTTACCTGTCGAGATTGAAACAATTGAAAATACCAAGAATTCGTCAGAATATAATTCAGCAAAAATAAAATAAAACACCGCCACCTTATTTTTCTTTTATTTATTGAGCGTTTTTAATTATGATGAGTTTTCGTTTTTAACGATAATGTGAAACTTTTTTTCACAAAAATCCGTAGCTTTTTGAAATATATATATATATATATATATTTGAAGTTTTCAACTGTACACCCTGCATGGATCATATCTAAATCGTTGTACAGCCCTCTTTTAATCGTCATCAAAGTATCGATCGATAGCGAGCTTTTGGATTCCCCTTGACCTAAACTGGAGAATGACGAATATTGTGAAAAGATCCTGTGCCAACACTTTTTCGTCCTACCTTCGCTCGCATAGAACTATCTTCAACGAAGAAACACATCTAGCAAATGTTTCTTATCGCTCAGAAACTTTTGGACTCCGCCCGACGTTTAGAAACGTTCAAATGATTCAGCGTGTATGCCACTACGGTATGTAGTTTAAACATACACAATGATAATGACTTCATGGTATTTGTTTAACAGTTCTATGTTCGGTGACATATTTTGTTTGCATTTGGAGTGTGACCGGTCCGATGTTGTTTACCTTGACCACGGTCAGTAAGCTTTGATCGCACACGAAAAAAAAACAATATTAGTTTTATGGTAACCGCAACCATATTGCATCAATAGTCATTTGCAAAATTATTAAAGCTTTCGTAAATACTAATTGGATTAAATATCTCATGTATATTTAATCTATGGTATAAATGCATGTTGTTGTACAACTACATATGCGTGTGCAAATAATATAATTTCAATTCAAATCTGAGTATTTCGGAATTTTTTTTCGGCATTACAGTAATCGCTCTAGCGTGACATTTTCCATCCGTCAAAACGTGTATCATAAATTGTTTTGTGCGCTCCCTCTGATTTATTTGATATGACTGCCTTATAACTATAACCATAAATTCTATTTACGAATTTACATTGATGTGAAATAAAAGAACGATCATATGGGACTGTATTCACAATTGATTCAAATAAGTACCTCGGGAAACGGAATAAAACTGTAATCAACGTGCCAATACGAGCAGTCATACACGTACTACGTAATTAGAAAAGCACCTCATCGCAGGGAATAAAATGTTAGAATCTCGGTTGCGCTTTTTAAGGGGTAACACCAGTCGAGCTTTTTTAAAAATTCAAATTTTTTTTTTGCTAAAGTTCTCTTTGTACATATGAAAATGTTATCCCATTGGTTAAAAAACGATATGGAAAGTGAAAAGGCAATTTTCGAGCTACAGAAGTAAAGCGTTCATAAGCGCACTAACGTCCTCACGCGGCAGTTGAAAGTTTAAATTTTCAACGAAAACAAACATTTCTAATTGTTTTTTGGGTTTTTACGTTTAGTAAAGATGTTTGAGGTACCCGCAAAAGAGGCGCGAGGAAGTTGTTAATTTGTTTGTTTATTTGTAACTGAAAGGTCTTATTCACGTTTAAACTGTAACGAAAACTTTAAACGCGTTTTTTTCAGAGTAGTGTTTCCGAAGTCGATGGGCACTCTAGCGTCACCAATTGTCAATGAACCTACTTAGATTTAGTTTCAATTCAACCCTCACATATTTCTCTAGTAGAACACGTAGGATTTTTTGAAAATATTGATATTTCGATTATCTATACAACTTTAAGTAACGAATTTTGTGAATAAAAGTGTATGTTTTACTTTGAATCGATGCCACTTCAGTAAAAATGCACACTTTTTAAAAGGGTTACGTGTTCTACTAGCTTTTGGACTAAGAAAACCAATTTCCTTTGTTTCACTGCTCTAAATCACGTGTAGGCTGAGTTATGTGCCCCACCATTTGACCATCTATTTTCGAAGCGCTCCCGATCATTAGCTGTCAAGTCGCTATTTTTCAATATATCGAAAACAAAAAATAATAATTTTCTACTTTAATGTATGCACAATAAAGTAGTGTCTTTACATTTTCATAAAAACTTCTTATTTCTTCAATAAAAATTCGCGAAAAAGCCTTCAATTTCGAGGCGCTCGAGTGGTGTAACCCCCTTATGTAAAATGCCACTACATTAAAAAACCTCGAATTCAACGTGCGATGTTTGAATTTTTGAATCGGTGTCGGAATTTCGACATATTGACAGCTCTCCAATTTGTTGCGCGCATAGTTTAAGGAAAAGCACCATCGACCGATTGCATAAAACCTATTTTGTCGAAAGCTTTTGTCGTAGTTGCCGTAATATCCTGAATCTACAAAGATCAACTGGAAATCCACTTGAGATGCCGGTGTCTGATCAAAGGCAGCTTAAACTACTGGGAAACACGTTTAACCGAATACGCGTGATACAAATAATGCATTTTTACGAACGTCATACGGAAAAAAGAATAATTTATAACTTCCTGTCGTCTCGTTCTTGTTCTTCGTTCAAGTAGGTATTTATCGGAAGAACATCATCACTTTCCCGATAAAAATTGTGCTTGGCACACCGCCAAATTGAACTTGGCAAATTCTCCGAAAACTGTGAAGTATTAACTTTTGAATGGCACACCGTCTATTGTAACAATAAAAATATGAGTGTTAGAATAAAAGAAGCGGAGTTTCATACGTTTCTCGTTATTGCTTTTCAATATGGTGGTGCTTGGGTAGAATGTTTAAGTCTAAAATTTGTGAAAATTTATCTATAGCGTACCTATTTTGAAAAAAAAATCATCCGACCGTATGTTAATTAGAATTTCAATTATATTGACGATTCGTAACGTTAATGAAAAAAGACCCAAGTTAGGTAAAGATTCGGGTTTTGGTTTTTGTCTAATTTCCGTCCGAACTTTTATTTTTACACCGGTGCTAATTTTCAACTTTAGATAACGTCTTTATCCTGAGCACCGTCAAATTATGACGTACATTATATTATGTCGTTATGTTTAAAAAGAAAAATATTAACTGCCATTAGTACATACTCTCGAAGCTGTCGTATCTCTCGATGGAAAATGGATTGTCCCGACAACAATTACGTTTACAATAATTGCCACTATACCTTCGAAGTCAATTGAATCTATCAGAGTAATTATGCTCGCCAAATTGTTACCCAATAATCTGAATAGAATGCCTGTTTAGTCTTCGAGACAAAGACGTTAAACTGCATCGCTTTGTACTCAATCTGCTCGAACTTGGTCGACGACTAAGCAAACATTGGGTTCTCCCGTGTGACACTTTTGCATTGCTTGTTTCTAAGTTTCCGTAACTGACATTGTATTATTATTAGGCGTCAAGGGGAAATGCAATAAGACATTGAATAAGGCAGGCGACATAGATAACTCGGACCCTTCGTAAGTTTGTAATGCTGGAAAGGTGAATCCTCGAATAATGGTTACGAGCCTGACACAAAGGACTCTGTTTCGCTGTTTGTTAACACGCTCTGAAACGGCGAGTTACTTGCAAATCTCGAGAGTGTTTTGCCAGAAATGCGAGAAGTAGAAAAACGTAGAGAAAGGCTTGTAGATAACAAGCCAAGAAAGGGCCGAAGAAAGGAAGACGGAGAGAGAGGGAGGAACGGATGGGAAATCGCAATTCTCGTATAATTGCACATTGATTAACACGATGTTGTAGTGTTGAGACTACTATGTTTCTCAAAATTTAAATGGAAGCTGGTAATGAATGTAGATAAATTACATATCTTGAGGAAGAACAGTTTTCCGTCTGTCTTGTGACGCAAAGCTTCTCTGTACTTATTTGTTATTAATCTGAGGGAGCGTTTGAGCAACTAATCGTGAAATTAATTTTTTTTTATTTCCGACTCAGAGAATCATATTAAACGCAAATGAAAGTTTTGGCGAAGTAGGACAGATCCCGTTCGAGGTTCAATATTTTACAATGAGTTTTCGCTCATTTCTGGCCTGATTTCCATCACAATTCTCCGAATATGATCTCGATTAACCGAAGAGTAAATTGCCTCGGAGCGGAATCGTCGCAAAGTCGTCAAGAGACAAAAGAGGATAAATCGGTTTCCTCGAAAATTCTAAGTAAACGCTAAGCTTCTTCCCCATTATGTCCGAACTTAAAGCAGTGAATTTTGGAACCGATAGCACGCAACTGCTCTCCAATGAAACGTAATACAATTTCCTATTGTATCAACAGCTATCGAACGCTCCGTTACGATAATTGTATTAATCTATTTCTCGTCTGTGCCTGTGATACAGAAAATTAAAAAAATTCTTTAAGTACTCTTACCGACGAAAAGTACAAGTTTTTAAACGCCAATGTAATGACTGCTTGAAGGGACGAAGGGAAAAACTTTTAGGACGGAGTTCTTTTTTCCAAGTGAGAAGTAAAACGACACGAATAACGACGATGGGATTAAAATTCAAAGCAACAAAGAAAAACGAGCAATACAAAAAAGGCAAAGAACAAGAGAAATCGCGGTTCAGCTCCCCCCGTTTCTAGTGCGTAATAAATTTGCACTAATTCTTCGAACACTGGGAAAACATGGCGCTGTATAAAATATTGCGACCTTTAAAATTTATTATCCTGGCATTTACACGTACTCGCGGGATTAAATGATATTCCTGGCTAGGGTTGCACGATTCTGACCAAGTTTCGGTTGCGCTAGAAAATCGATAAATCCCGAAATTATCTGATAACGCTAATACCACAAATACACCGATATAGACATATGCGTATACATATGTCAGGGGAATATCATAAGTGATGTAATCTACGTGACAAAAACTTGAGCGTCAGCGTTACACGAGTATGGCATAAATCATTATATACGCTTTCATATCAATTAAAAAAACTGTTCATTAAATGCTTTGCGCCGAAATTTCCGTTTCGCGCTACGGTTTAATTACAGGTGTTTGTAAACTTCTCGAGGAAACACAAACAGACCTTTGTCCCTGTATATGTTTTACCGAAGAGTAATTGCTCAGATTAAAGTGCATGTAACATTAGTTTTAAAGTTTCATAATGAACCCCAAGTGCATAACCCCGCGTGGAAATGTACAATGTGCCCCTTTAAAACAAAGAAGGTACTAATCTCCTTGATCCTCATTTTCATCGGTTAGATCTCAATCTTAGATCCTAAGTATTCATACCGAATTTAAAGATCAAATTCGATGGGTCATTTGTGGGACTCTAATATCACCGTTCATCGCAAGAAATCCCGGTGATAAAAGGAATCCCTATCATTGTCAAGATGTAGTAATGTCACTGAATGGAAACCAATTTTCCCTGGAATTGCATCTATAATGTACCGAATACCCCATCCCGTTCTTATCCCCATGCTCTCTACGTTGACGACAATTTTTGGAAATGGCATCGTTACTATATCTGCATCGTTATCGATAACGGTTTTTTTTTAGTGGCCTAATGACATTTTTTATCGTCGAACGCGTACACCTGAACGGCGCTTCTCCTGAAGCGGATCGTTACGATTGGCTTTGTATTTCTGGTAATTCTCGTCGTACCTGCTATTTTATTCGATCCGCTGTTCGAGGAATGAAAGCGCGGTGACACGTTGCTGGATAATAATTGGTTATAATTGAACTACAGATATTTATGCAAAATCCGTGCTCTCCGTACCGATTTCGAACTGATTTTGTCAAATAAATACGACGGGTATGCTCTAATCATAAATAACAAATTTATATACGCATAGTTTAAGCGAAAGATGTAAAAAAAACCCTGTTCGTTTTTCTCCGGATGAGATACAAGGTCTAGTCTCGCGTACTCGTACTTGGCCCGAAACAAAACCTTGTCTCTTGATACGTTATGATGACATGTGATAAAAACATTTTCTCGACGAAAAAAAATGTTTAATCGTCTCCCACCTCATAATCGCCTTCCCGTCAAAATACGAATTTGCATAAACATTCGCGGTTTATTTATAACCCTGCAAGGTAAACTACGATAGATTTATTTATTTAAAAAATTCTGCCTACTTCCGCGACCTGTGACTTTAAATTACAGAAATGTCACTTGGATACATAATACTTATATAGATAAGTTTTCCGTAACATGAAGGAACCGTGTTTCTTCTCGTCCGTGACACAAACTTTCTATTTCTGTTATTACACTCCTGGTAGAAACTTTTTCACGAATGATTATAGAAGTGAAAATAAATATAAATGAACAGTACGTGATAATGGATACGCAAGAGTCTCTGCTCGTGCGTCATAAAACTTACCGGTACTCCTTTTCACATCGAGATAAATTTTTCGGAAAAATTCTAGTGCCACCGAATTAGTTAGAACTTTATAGTGTCACGAACTCTGTCGTCTCTCATGTGCATCACGCAGGTGACTCTTCCTCGTCTTTCGAATAATGAATTCGCGAAGATCGTAAAATAAGATGCACCCTTTGAAGGGGATTGCACTATATATCTTAAGCTTGACCCTCTTTGGCACTAGCGTTTTATGCAAAGTCTACAAGTGGAAGTCCGTGACTGATTTACTGATCAAGCTTACAGAATAATTTTGAATGTAAAGGCACTATTTTTGTACAAAATTTCGTAAATGCGAAGGATGCAGTAAACGCGTTTCGCATAAACGCAAAGTACAACCGGATTAAAAATATAATTAAACCGCGACTATGAATAATGTGCCATTTACGTTTTTTATTTCATTCAAAGTTTAAATGAGAGTTGAATAGATTCGCGTTCTAATAATTAATCCGCAATGTTACAAGATTGAGCGTCTACGTTTATTTATTTAATTGATCGCTTTAAACACGAGATGAGTACATTGACATCCCAGGAAATGAACTGCCGGAAGTGCTGCAAGACACGTACGATGCACTCATTCCGAGGAAGCGATAGTCTAATATTTATATGCATTACAATGTAATATAGCATTGTTAATTATTATATAATGGATAGCTCGTTACTGCAATGAGACGCGTGAATATTACGCGCGTGATTACGTTATGCAAAGGGAAATGCACTTACAATTAGTTATGCTTGGAATGTTAATCGCTGTTTGGGTGGTTAAAAGAAATTCCGTTAATTAAAAGTAACATAGGTACGCGTGGTTAAAGCTTCGAGAAACATAGTATAGCTCTCGGACTATTTCGAACGTATTTTATTCAAGAAGTAGCCGGTAATTAAAAATGTTTGATAATTATACAATGGAACGTCGAAGATTAAATCTCCACGACTCAATTTCAAATTATATAAGGATGTTTTAAGTTTTGCTGAACTTTTTGTCGAGTTAACAAGAGTTCCACTATAGTTTGTAAGAAAGTATAAAAATTGAAGGTATCTGATAATCATGAAATCAAACATCGGGTATCAAGGTTCGTCATATTTTAATTTGAATTTAAATAAGGATGTTTCAAGTTATGATGAAGTTTCCGTCGAGGTAACAAGAATTCCACGCGGAAGATATAGTTAATTGGAAAATGTTATTTAAAAGTTTAAGAAGTAAAGAATACGGGCGTAAAAGATAACGTTGGCGTGTAATTACAGAGTTTCCGAAAATTAATTCACTTGTGGTAAAAGACGGCCACCTGTATCAAATAAATTCCGCAAATAACTTTCCCTCCCGCTGATCCAACTCACAATTTTTTTCATTCATCCCTTATACGTGAACTTACATACCTAATTTCCGTCCTTCGCACACGCACGTTGATCGTACCCTTTGTGAGTTTCGTACTTCGTATCTATACACACGATGTATTATTATTATAATGTCGGATGTACACGTTTTGAGTGATTACCATTTCCGAAAGTGAATTAACCGTTAATAGTTAATTTAATTAAATTTATCGCTAATGTTAAATGTAATTTAAATTGATCGTCAATGAGGAGAACATTCGAATAGTCAGACACACGCTGTATTAATTTATTAAATGTCAAATTTACGAAATATATTATTCTTACTCGTTTACATTACACGTATCGCAATTCAAATTTGTCCGTCGCACCCGTCACTTTTTGCGGTACCATTTTACGCCACTGTACTACTATACGTTTCGACCGACAATTTTTTATGATCCTCATATTCCAATCGTGATCGCGCGAAATGGGAGACAAAATGTGTTGAAATGATCAGTTGGAAAGTTCTTCGCGTTACTGTCGAACAAGATACATTTCCACATTTTCCGTTTCGCCGCGAACAGACACGGAAGAGCCGTGTTTGCGGCACGGCGATCGCGCGTGTACTGAAAATCCCAGCAACCACCCCCATCGACCCTCTCTATCCGCCCCCGTTCTAATACAGACAAGGATATAGGTATGTACGTACAGGGTGTTTCAGGTGGAATCTGCCAAACTTCAGAGGTATATTCCCCGAGGAATTTTGAAGGAAAAAAAAAAGTTAGGTATTAACATTGATCCGATACGAAAAAGTTGGAGAGTTACGGCTAGAGGAGGAAGAAGATAAAAGACTTTCCGGAAATAGGGAAAAAGCAAGGTAAGTTTGTTATACGCGAAGATTATGGCAAATGACATGACACTACGACCTTTTGGAAGAATTTTCGTAGAAATAAATATGGATAAGCTATACGTCACTGGAAAGATAGAAAAATTCTTTTTTCTCCCGAGGTGAAACTTGTATTATATTTTCATAACTTCTTTCTACAAAGATTCGTGAAAAGGTTTCGATATATCGGTTGAGACTAAAGGGATGACAGTGATAAAAAATGTTTTGTCGAATCGATGTTCGTGTAAACTTCTCTGCTGGGAGTTATTCCAAAAATAAAGCCCCATAATTTGACTGATTTTTCCCGGTACACCTTGTACACGTGTACGTGCCTCGTTCAGAGGAAAGAAAGTCGAAGTAGTACGTAATTATCTGCTTATCAGGCACGGTCTGTCACACTTGCTCATTTTCCTCTGACATCTGTAGACTGTCAAATCCGCAAAATGTCCCTCCGGCAGACACTTTTGCTCCGTGATATCACCGTAATCGCGAATTTTCGTTTAAATTAGTGGTACGAAATATTTCACGAGAATTTGTCACTTGCAATCTGATTTTGGCTATGATTAAAAGTGATTTTGAAAATGATAATTTGCTCACGGATTTTATGCAAATATACGTTTATGGGGAAAACGAGGGGAGGACTGGTATTCCATTAGTCACCAGAGGTATCGAAAAATGTATTTTTAATACGTTTAGTGTATTCGTTCAATCAATTCGTTCAATCAGTAGCGTAATCAATTCCACATTTACAAGACAATTATTTTTTAAACAAATGTAACAACCCATTTCACGTATAGATAAGGGAATAATCTCCCTTCACGTAGGTAATTACGCTTTGCGTAATGATTGAAGGGTTCTTCTGACAAACTTTAATTGTTCGATTATCTAAACTTCGCGTTCTCAAATTAGTTAGGACAATCAAATTTCTTCTGCATTAACTTCACTTATTAATTTCAGAAATTTTGTTCTACAAAACAGAGACTTTTGTTTTCGCAAAATAATATTATGTTATATCATTCATTATCGTAATTATTTACTAATCGTAGATATGAAATCATGCGTCACGTTGATCGTACAATTTTCCAAAATTTTATGAATTTCTGATTTATCGTAAAGCGGGGGAAACTTTTCGCAATATATTCTCGTGTCTGTTGAACTTCTGAACGTCTTGCATTTGGTGAAACGCAGAACAAACTTTCAAGATATTCCAAAGGATCCGGAGAACGTTTGAGCCTTCTGCTTTCTCTTTACTTGAGCTCTGCCTGCGGTTTCAATCGAAATAATCTGCCACGAAATCAGGCTACGCCAATTCGAATCAGTCCGAATTGATCCGATTTAACGTAATGAGAAAAGCGTCATTATCTTAAATGCCATTTCATTTCTTTTCAGCTAATTCGACCACTTCTAACGTGAACGATTTCTTCTTTTTCACAAGAACACTTTCGTTCTGGCGTCGTTGCGACTTTTATCGATAATACTGGAACCTCGATCTCATGGGTACAGTGATTAGTATTTAGTATTTGGTATTAGATACGGTATTTAGTATTAATCGAACACCTAAGTAGACAATCAAAAAGCTTTTTGGCGTATGTCTGGTCGTTGAGAACAATGTAAACTTTAAGAAAAGGAAACTTGAAAAAAGAAATCCTCTGACGAGGCTTCAAAATCGGAAGGGAAACGTTAGGATCGGTAAAATTATGCGGTATTTTTGACATTGTTAACATTTTTCTTTTTCCAAGTTTCCTTTTCTTAAAATTTACATTGTTTTCAACAACCAGACATACGCCAAGGAGGTTTTTGATCGTTTACTTAGATGTATCGATCGACAACTAAATTCAAATAATTTTATCATACACCGCTTATTTTGTACGAAAATGACACAATCCATTTCAAATCGTACAAATTTTGAAATGTATTTTAAATATTAATATACTTTGGTGTAATAACTGAATTACAGGATAAAGGTGTGATGAGCTCTTCTTCCAACGTGTCGAAGTTTTATTTACGATCAAAATGAACACTGTGTCCAAACATGTCTACTTTGACGATGTTTAAGTCATGCTGCTGTTGTAGGAGATAAGACACATGATTATGTTTTACTGCACAGGGCTATGTGTATTCGAATATTATCGTAGCGTAATTTGATCGATAAGCCCACTATGAATCCAGAGCCTCAATTTTTTCCAACAAATACAATTAGAGTGTAATTCAATTTAATGGCCCGCTGGTCGAAAACAAAGGGTGCTGCTAGAATCTACATAGGAACTCGCTCTGCATTGTTTGCGAGAGTCCTTTATAAATATTCTAAGGGAATTTAATCTGCAATTCATAAATTCGACTTAGAGTTTAAAATTCAAACATTCTTCTCGCCATCATTACGATCCAGTAATTTGCTAATAGGTTTAATGGATTACTTAAAAGTTTTGAATGCTTTTCCATTAGATTTCAATTGCGACTCTTTCACGCTTAATAATACTAATTGATTTATTCTACACAGATGTATTATTTAACACAAATATTCTACCTTTGCGAATGAATTACATGTGATTCTGTTCGACTTGAATATTATTCGATGTAGTGAGACTGTAAATAGGAAAAACTTATAAAGCTATCCTATGCACAACGTTGATGGTGATGTGTTTAGGATTTCTTTTATCACGTATAAATTTATATATTTTCAAAAGTGATTTTGAAATTTGTGATTCCAAAAGTGATTTTATATTTGACTTCTAATTTAGCTACTTTATTTGTGTAAATGTGTAAATCAATTATAGATATCTTAGATGATCGGAACCGACCATGAATAAGTGCAATAGGAATTAATAATGTTATACATGAGAATAACTGAAATGTGGATTAACAATGTCACACACGTGGATAAGTGAAATGAGGGTCAACAAGTTTGCACATGAGAATAAATGGAATGAGGATTAACAATTTAATACGTAAGAATAAGTGGAACCATTACACCTACCGTTACATGTTGTACATTACAAGAAATGGACTGTGGATTACCAGCTGTGTACAACAGAATAAGAGGAATGAGGAATGAGGATTAACAAGTTTATACATTATTATACATTGAGAGAAGCGGAGTAAGGATTAATAGTTTCAAATAAATAGAGTAAGTAGAATAAGGATTAACAGTTGTAAATGAATCGAATAAGTAGTACAATAAGGATTAAATAAACATTGACCCTAATATCGCCATTTTGAACATTTCAATTTCTTCCGTCGCACTTTCATAGATTACAATGGTCGATGTACATTTTTCATATTAAAGACGACCTAAAATGCCCGTTTCATACTTGCGTGTACATATACTGGTAAGGCTTCGCGAAGCACGGCCTGTACAACCTTCAAAGGATTTCGGACAAGGCATCCAGGGCACGTATCAGCGCATATAATGATTCCAAGGAATTCCTCGAGTTTCTACATTCTAGTTCCACACTATCAAAACCAAACCAGCCCGATGTAACATGGCAGATACGATACACCTCAATGATTTCTAATTTCCTTGAGTGGACTGTGCCGGTCTTATTCGTTTTTATGCTAGAATAACTTCCTTGAACGAATATCGAAGCAATTTCGGGAAAAGTAGTATCAGCTTTAATACCGGACAAATTGAACCTAGCTAAGGTGTACTGTTATATAGGGTGGCACTGATATTATTGCTTGATATCCTTACTACACTTCACGTTGACACGTGTATTTGCAGGTGTATTAATTAATAGACGGTCAACTGTTTGACACGTATTATCTATACATTTGCAGTCTTTTCCTGGATTAGAAAGCAATTTAATTCAATATTACGCGTAGAAGTACGTAAATACGCTTTACTTCTTTCATCAAGAACATTAACGTTTTATACACGTACAATTGATTATTCGAATTTTTTTATATAATGTCCATATTGCTTCATAATTTTCATCGTAACATTTATTTAAATGAAATGCTTTCAACTCACGAATTGGTAAATCGTTGTATAAAGTACCAGCAGCTTCCAAAACGTTACATTTGATGTAACATTGAAACACCACGCTAATCCGCGCTCCCGTTAACACGTTGCGTTCAAACTGATAAATCCGAAGTGGCAACTCCATTTGTTTAACAATACTCTGCTCCTGTTTCGACGTATATTTTAACAACACGCGCTATCCGTTAGACGAAATCGTTGAACAATGTCCTGATAACGCGCGTCTAGAAAATCACACGAAGCAGCGTACGCCACGCTTCTCTAGCTACTACTAGCTCGCAACGCGAACGGAAACGAAGGCCCGCTAATATTTTTTTATTCGCACGTGAGTCACCGTGTCCTCGGTTCTTGCTTCATATTCCCTGTCTCCGATCGCGTCGTTTGATTTACACAAAAGCGTTCGTTGCAACAATTTCCGCGGCTTAAGCCTGACAACGAGGAGAAAGAAAACAAAATGGAATGTTTGCCTGGACTCAATTCACATACAAAACTTGTTTGAAGTTTTTCGCTACGGTGGTACGACTTCGAAAGTACCTTTCATCCAAATACGCCATGCTGTTAAACAACAAGTTTCGCGGTTTTCTTTCTGCCATCTTTCCTTTATCTCTGAAATTCGTTTGCTTTTAGCGCTTTCGACGTTACCTTTATTTAAATCTCGTTTGTTCGCCTGTCCCTCGAAGCTCGGCTTTACGCGAGCTTTATAAGTTTTAACTTCATTGCTTATCATTATTGTCCCTTCCATTCCTCTCCTTACTTAATGAATATTTATCTGTCATTTTGATGCCCGCGGTGTTCGCATTCTAAGCTTGTTATTCTTTGTTACGTTTATTCGCTACCGCGTTTATCTTTCCGGTGTTACAAACATACGAATTTAGGAACATTTCAAGCGGCTCCGTAACATCATACGACATTTTCATTAAATTTGGATTTAGATTTGATATTGTATGAAATTCTGACATGCTCCGATAACACAGATAAGAGTTAATTAGATCCGGTGGAAATTTAAGTTCTTCAATTCGCGTGTAAATTTATTGCGATAATGGACCAGGAATGTGTGTAAACCAGTACATTTATCATTGTACAACATGCACATATGTATTTTGGCAATGCGAGGTATGGCGTTCCTATTGTCAAGCGTTTAGGAGGAATCCGTACAACCCGGCGAAGTGGAGACTGATCGATGTGACTCAGGATGCTACTTTAAAAAAAAATATTACCTTCACTCCGTCGGCAAGGAAACGATCTTCGGAGACGGGGGACAAAACGATGCCCGTTAAGGGAAATCAATCAAACTCGACAAACCCAAAACTGATGGGCACGCCACAGCACGTTATTTACAAGAAGTTTGGTTCTGCGCTGTCGATAAGGGTACAATCAGATTCAGATGATAAGATCGCTCAAAAAGTTCGTGAACGCGGATGAAGTTTGGGGTAGGAGCAGGTTGCGAAAAATTGTTATCCATTTACTGATTTATGACTGGGGAAGTAACAGGGAGCGGACATAACTGTCAAAATATTATCAACTTCATGGAATTTGTTCTGATAGTAGAGTAGAGTACACATATATTTTAATAGTTATGAAACATTCGTTATCAAGGTCATGTAACGTCCGTAGGTGTATGAACGACACAAATACGAAAAAGGGGGTTCGAGTCCATAGCAATTTATTCTTTTTCATTTTCTCCCCAATACATTTACCGAACCTGGAAAATATCAATCACAATAGCCAAAGAAATATCAACGGACCACGTTAGTCACGAACTTTACACTAAATCCATAAAATTAGAAATTCGCCAGGCCAAGAGTGTCCGAGCACATCAGCATCTTGAAAGCAACGCCTTCAGGATTTTTATCAGCCACATGCGTTCATTGTCAGAAAAGATAACCGATACAAGAAAAATACAACGTTTACAATGTTCCCCCCGATGACGAATCTCGCTTAACATTCCCTTTCCTCTTTGTCCATATTAAAGTACAAAGGCTTTCCGCATTTCCTTTTTCGCGAATAGCGATAAACCGGGAAATTAGGTGTCGGGAATAACCTCCAGAACATCGGTTATTTTTCAACGGTTTGCAATCAAGATCTCGAAAAGCTAGCATGGGATTGCGCGGCCATAAATACATAAAAGTAGGAAAGAGGTCCCAGTAACCCGTCGACACTTGCTCGTCACGCAGCAGGTAACGGAGTATCCAGTAACAACCCCCCCCCCCCCCCCCCCGCCAAATTACCGATCACGACAAAGGCCTTAACGGACCCTCTCGAGTACCCCACCTTCCCCTTCGACAACTCATCCCCACCCGTGACAACCCTCCAGGTCCTTTTCCCTTCATAAACAGCGACTTTTCGAACTCCGTACCTCACTCTTATCCAAACTGTCGTGCCGCGCGTCGCTTTATTTAAGTCAGTGTTACTGTGCGTCGTGATATTGTCTTTTAAATCGAGAATCATTGTTTCTCCCATTTACGGAAAAGGACCAAGTTTTACTGGGACACTGAAATAAAACCATGTGAGAAAGTGAATTTCCGGAACCGTGAACAATTATCAAACGTCGCTGCGCTCTTGCCAACATCTCGACCATTTTCTGCACAATTTCACTTATTATTAGCGATTGGAGGCGATACCTTTCGCCATAAGACGCAGCTACACCTTATAAACAACCACCACAAGAGTAAGAATTTTAAACCTCTTCGATTTACGCTAACTAATCTTCTGTGTAACTCGTTTTTTCTCGCTATTTCATACTGTTTTTTTTTCTCCCCGACACTGAACCCTTGACGCTCCGACTTTTAAAATTAAGCGCATTAAACGCTGCACATCTGTCGTGCTTGAGAGGCGTGCTTGGAGCGTTAAGGTTTAATATTTCTACTGCACTTTGCATTCTCACTCCATCTATTGGTACTCTATCACCCTCCCCTTTTTCACGTCGACCTCTCAGTGGCCAAATCCAGTGTTCGCCGAATAATTTCCACGTTCTATACCACCTCTTCCACCTGGCCGGCATCAGAAAAAAAATAAGGCCCAGACTGAGTCCCAGGACTCTATAGTCGAACTCAACCGAAAATTTGGCATATACAATCAAATGGCCCCAGCTGCGATGCAACAGTCTTCTCTCTGGCCAATAAACACATATTCTTGACATAATTCTATTTTCGTTACATTTTCTTGTTTGTACGATTAATAATTAACGTATCATAATATAGCAATGTATATTCGTGACTTATTAATGGTTATTGACCATGTGACGGCTTTCTAATACATTGCAGTAACAAGATTTAAAAATGTTTCAATTGATTAAGAATGAACAGCGGTCAGCTTACGATCTAAATTATACATTGACTTACAGAAACCACGACAGTAGGAAGTCTTGTGATTCACATATCGGCGCACCGGCAGGTACGGTGGTGGGGGTTGTTCAACCCTGGAAAAATGCATGCCGGCGCTCAGGCAGGCAGTCAGTCTGGCTGCAGTACCCGGTCCTCTTCAACAGGCGCAGCGGCGGCAGAGGCTCTGCGATGGAACCTGTACACACCACGAGGACAAGTCACGGCGCACTTTTGTTGCTCACCCACGTCACAGCACCTTGACAACTTCGTGGCTAATGTCGATCTCTTAGCATTTTATATTAAGTTTATATTAATTGCCATTATCATTGTAATAAAATTTGTACAACAAAGATTCAATAGTCTTTGTCAATTTCTTTTACAGTTTCGTCTTTGAAATTTAAGAACTTAAGAACTCCTGAGAGATCTGACTAATATTAAAACTTTGTATTAGGAAAATATAATTATGATAATAAATAACCTATTTAAAATTAATTACATCGGGTTGCTCTTTTTACCTTTTTCCTTCTGCCCTGACCTTAATTTAAAGTCGAATTATCTCGATTGAAAAATCTTTGAAGCTGTTGAATTTATAAACCTCAAAAATTCGGTTTTGTATCACGAGAACATGATACGAAAGAAATTATCCGGATTTCGTGCCACCTCTTCTGATATCATGTTCTCCTGATACAAAATCTGATTTTTAGAATTTTTGAAATTTTGCGAAAATTTAGATGTTGTATCAGGAGAACATAATATCAGAAGAGGTGGCACAAAATCCGGATACCTCCTTTCGTATCATGTTCTCCTGATACAAATCTAAATTTTTGCAAAATTTCAAAAATTCTAAAAATCAGATTTTGTATCAGGAGAACATGGTACGAAAGGAGGTATCCGGATTCCGTGCCACCTCTTCCGATATTATGTTCTCCTGATACAAATCTAAATTTTCGCAAAATTTCAGTAATTCTAAAAATTCGGTTTTGTACCAGGAGAACATGATACAAAAGGAGGTATCCGGATTTCGTGCCACCTCTTCTGATATTATGTTCTCCTGATCCAAATCTAAATTTTCGCAAAATTTCAGTAATTCTAAAAATTCGGTTTTGTACCAGGAGAACATGATACAAAAGGAGGTATCCGGATTTCGTGCCACCTCTTCTGATATTATGTTCTCCTGATCCAAATCTAAATTTTCGCAAAATTTCAGTAATTCTAAAAATTCGGTTTTGTACCAGGAGAACATGATACAAAAGGAGGTATCCGAATTTCGTGCCACCTCTTCTGATATTATGTTCTCCTGATACAACATCTAAATTTTCGCAAAATTTCCGAAATTCCAAAAATTCAATTTCGTATCAGGAGAACATGGTACGAAAATAGGTATCCGGATTCCGTGCCACCTCTGCCGATATTATGTTCTCCTGATACAAATCTAAATTTTCGCAAAATTTCAAAAATTCTAAAAATCAGATTTTTTATCAGGAGAACATGGTACGAAAATAGGTATCCGGATTCCGTGCCACCTCTGCCGATATTATGTTCTCCTGATACAAATCTAAATTTTCGCAAAATTTCAAAAATTCTAAAAATCAGATTTTTTATCAGGAGAACATGATACGAAAGGAGGTATCCGGATTTTGTGCCGCCTCTTCCGATATTATGTTCTCCTGATACAAATCTAAATTTTTGCAAAATTTCCGAAATTCCAAAAATTCAATTTCGTATCAGGAGAACATAATATCGGAAGAGGTGGCACAAAATCCGGATACCTCCTTTCGTATCATGTTCTCCTGATACAAATCTAAATTTTCGCAAAATTTCAAAAATTCTAAAAATCAATTTTGTATCGGGAGAACATGATACGAAAGGAGGTGTCCGGATTCCGTGCCACCTCTTCTGATATTATGTTCTCCTGATAACACATTTGAATTTCGCAAAATTTCAGTAATTCTAAAAATTCGGTTTTGTACCAGGAGAACATGATACAAAAGGAGGTATCCGGATTTCGTGCCAATTTTACCGATATTATGTTCTCCTGATACAAAATTGGATCACGAGAAGGGTGTGGACTATATGGAAAAGAGGGGAAGAAAAAGAACAGATAATTGAAATTGGGTACTAAACAAATTTATTGCACCATAGCCAATTTACACAAACATAATCAGGGATGGCAAGCGGGGCAAAAGCGTGTATAAAGGACTCTGGCTTCGATGGGGGCGCCTAGTACCGATACCGAAAAACGGAAGCGAGTCACGAAGTCGTAAAGAACCGCGTTTTTCAGACTGCGCTCCGGCCCGTTCCTTGAAGTAAGCTCGGAATGGTTTTGAATGCTGCTGTGGGAACTTGGTCGAGAACGCCAGTTAACTCGAGTTGTCCGGTTCCGAAGAACGAAACCTATCCGGACAACTCGAGTTGTCCGGTTCTGAAGAACGAAACCGAACCGGACAACTGGGCCCGGAACGCCTGAGTTGTTCGGCTCGAGTTGTCCGGACAATGATTTCTGTGTCGGTTAGGAGGGGAAGTCCCTTGAGGACCATACTCACTGTTTCTTCTGAGCTGGCTGCGAATGTGAAGAAGGGGATATTGCCCTTTTTAAGTCGGTTTTTAGGAGGTTGTAGTGGGTCATGGAGTCGAAGTTAATTCTGACCTTGTCTCGCAGGAATTTGATTTTGAATGTTTTTCCGTAGCTGGCAGTCATTTCTTTTTCGAATTTTGCAATGTTATATGAGAAATTAAATATATAGAGGGGGGGGGGAGGTCTGGTGGATGTAGTTTTGTCAGTAACGTTATCGGTGGGAGCTGTAGAGGGAGTGGTTTTTTTGTTGGCATTTTGGTTTGAGTCTATGATTGAAGAGTCTTGGAGGTCGGAGTTGGGTTTAAAGGCGGCCAAGATTGAGAATTTGTTGCTGAGTAGTATCCGGGGGTTTAATGATATGTTCGTGGAGGTGGGTGAGGGGGCATTAGTGGAGACCGTGGATTTGCGAGGAATTTTAGAGTTAGAAGAGTTTGTGGGAAGCTTGGATTTACGCTTCAATTTGTGAGCGGGCATGAATCCGTCGGCAGAGGCAGAGAGAGCTGAAGAGTTTGAGGAGGAAGACCAGTAGCCGTCACGCGTGTGGGTGGTGGCGTAAGCAGGTTGGGTTTCCATGTTGATTTGTTCACTTACGGAGCCGGAGATTAGTGAGCATTTGTGCTTATGTGTAGAAGCGATGAAGTGAGCGGGCGGGCTCTCTTCGGTGGAGGCGGAGGTGGTGGTGATGGCGGCGGCTTAAAAGCTACGGACGTCGTATAGCGTGAGTGGGGGTCTCGTTGCGGATTTCTTAGTCGATGCTGATCTTTTTACGACATCCTTCGGATCCTTCATTAGTGGCGCCAGGTTGAAATAACTCGGGCGGGCCCCGGGTTTAAGCGCGTAGAAACAAGCGCAGCCTTGGTGGTGGTGGTGGTGGTGGTGGCGACGAAATAATGGTGTGGGAAGGCCTTATGGCCTTCAATACAATTAGCCGTGAAAGGCAGCAGGTGGAGGTGTTCGAACTGAGAGTCCACGTGGCGATGCTCACTGGTCGAGGGCTCGATCACGAATGAGGAAACTTTTTGTTCAACAACTGCAAGTGACCTTGAGGTCCCTTATATATCCGTTTGGGCCGCAGGGGGGCCCTCCAATGGGGTTGCATCCCTTGATGCCTCCCCGTGATTGGCCCGCCCGCCCGGATGGTGTTGCGGGTGTTGCCTATCATTCGTCGTCCTCCCGGGGCGGCAACGCTATGATTCTCACATCACGTACCTGCGCGTTACGAACTACTTGCTAGAAATGACTAAAAGTTGCCATAAAGAAATTTCTTCCGTAGGTCCCTCGAAAGAGAATTATTTTCTGTACACACTCGCTTCGATGCATACCGACAGCTCATAGCAATTCACCGCGGCGTCTACCGATCACTGCCGCCGCGGTTCGTCTCCTACACAAACTCTCAGATTGGCCCTCGGTTCAGCATTGCCTGTCAACGGCCATTCCTTCCTTCGGTACCTCACTCGTGCACTCAAAGCAGCCCCACGGACGAGGGTTGAGGCATAGGTTGCGGTTGTATGCGGTGCGCCTTCATACACCGTGCACTCGAACCTCGTCCGTGGAAGGTATGAATAAGGCGAGTCGTCCGAAGGTAAGAGGGGGACGTATATCCCAAACTAATCACGTATGCCATCGTGGGTGGCAAAGGAACGAGAGGAGAGAATGAAGGCGGAGAAAACACGCCGACAGGAAAACGTACTGGTAGTAGTAAACATTTTGGAGCAGCATTTCAATTAGATATCATACGTGGGGCAGCTTTCTTTCATTTCAAAAGTCGTCACAAGCTATGATATTGTATCCCAGTAAAGGACGATGATAAATTGTTTATTAAGACAAATTTATTACCAACTTGAAATTGAAGTACCTCAGACGTATCATATTGAAATATTTATTAGATAACACAACAAAAACAGGGGAACTACGATCTCCATCACGGAAATTGAAATAAAAAATCTTAATAATACGATTACACCGTAATACAACAATATGTCCTATACAATCTACAGACTGATACCACCAATGCACTAGCAGTCAAAATCTACGTATCTGGGAAGATTGATTACATATCCTACGAGTAACGTATCCGTCGGCCTGTTTCGGAAAAGTTACCAAGGCAATTAGGTGTAGTACTGTCGACATTACTATTGTCCTTTGCCTGAAAATCCCAAGTAGCTCCGATCTACTTCGGAATCAAGTATCTCATCAAAGGATTGGGAAAACGTTCATAGATCATCCGTTTCGACTGATGGTGTAAAACACAGTAAACTATGTACTGCTTATGAATTGAACCTTTCCGACATCGGTCATTCATCAGCATTCTCTCCTTATATATTTCATTCATAATGGACGAATCAACCCTTTGCATCACAATTTCCCTCAATTTTAATGACACCCGGTGTTAAAACAAGAAAATCGTAGCATTCAGCTTTAACTCGAGTAGTTTTACAGCGCAAGTGTTGCCTGGAAATTTCAGAACTTGACGCAAAATTCTCTAGCGACACTTGCGTGGTGCTCTATGTAAAAAATAAGAAGCAACGGGTTAATTCGGGGCCTCAGTCACAAAGTGATGAGGATTTGCTGTTCAATAATCAATTTCGAGCCATGTGTTCAGACAGAACGTAAAGCGGTTAAAACAAACATGGGCAAGTACGGTGCTTCGACACTATTTCACGCATAGTAGTATGAACTGCATAAAGAAGCCCTGACATTAATTACGGTAATGCAAATGATTATATACAGAATTTACAATTTTATCTTCCTCTTTCGTAGTACAAAATTATAATTGTGTTCGTGTGTAGGCATATATGTGTGTAACAAATATTCACTATGCAGAGTATGTGCTTCTAAAGGCTTGTTTTGTTTTGTATATTCAATGTCGACAAAGTGGATAAACTTTTATTTGTTTTGTTAAACCAGAGAAACGCCATTTCACGTTTCAGGTACGATGGTACAAACTTGACATTTTTTTCGTCACGTCCGGGGGGCGTTACTTGAAATACTTAAAAATGCTTACGTAAACATAAATTGTTATGACTATAATCGTTCAATCGAACAAGTCTTTTAACATGTCACTCCTATAATCCCCGAAGTGTCACCTACATTTCGTATAATTACAGTGAGAATTATTACGATAGAACGTCGATGAACCGTGTTTCGCGACGTAATTCTGCGAAACCGCATTTTCGAATCCTAGTCGCTACTCTCTGCCAGTGTAATACTTTGTCCTTCAATTTGACAACAATACAATCGCTATTTCGAATCGTACGTGCTCAGAACGAAGATGCTAAAATATATCGTTGCTTTTCTTTTGCGATACAATTTTGTTACCCGATATAACGATGTGTGTTTCATGAGCATACGATACATGGGATGATGCTTCTACAGCTGTGTGCAAGGAATTTGTAACTTTTTACAGAACATAATTTCCTGACTGCTATTAATTCTTCTCCTCCTTCTTCTCCTTCTCGGCGTCAGTGTCCTGCTGACTTTGACTTTGATTTTGATTTTGACTTTGGCTTTCTCGTTCCGCCGCCATCTGTAAACAATCAAACCGGTTCATAATATATGTTCGGAATTTTATCGTGTATAAATTTTACCATTTCAGCCGAACATTATAAATATTACACACTTTTTTGTACGCCATTTCAAACAGCTTAAGACTCGCTTGTTGTAATTCGTTCGTCTGTTTCTTAATTTCTTCCGGTTCGATATCGTCTTTCTTTCCCAATGTCTCCCGCATTTTCGCGACCAACTCTCTGAGCTTGTCACACTGGAAAAAAACAGTAATGTTAAATTCACGTACATAGAGATTCAATGACAGGTTAAACTGATATTTGTATATAGCGTCCTTTCCTACCTCTTCTTGTGGTAATTGTGCTTTGAACTCTTCCAATTTGGTTTCTGTGTCGTGTATAATTCCTTCAGCTTGATTAACAGCTTCTACTCTGTCCTTCTTAACTTTGTCTGCCTTAGCGTACTGTTCTGCATTCTTCACCATGTTTTCAATTTCATCCTTGCTAAGACCTCCGCTTGATTGAATTACAACTGAAGAAAACAGAATTATTTAACAACGTTTTACATAAAACACCTGTTTTTAAACTATTCAAAATTAGTAATTCAGTCAAATATGTCCACATATATATTCACGTTCAAGTGAAATTCAGCGACGAAAAATAATAACATCATGTTGTGCGTGTACAAGCGATCAGCGATATTTTGAAATCTACATACTTTGTTGTTCCTTGCCGGTTCCTTTGTCTCTGGCAGATACGTGGACAATGCCGTTAGCATCGATATCAAACGTTACTTCGATCTGCGGTACTCCTCTAGGCGCAGGCGGAATTCCAATGAGAGTGAACTGTCCCAAAAGCTTGTTATCATTAGCCATCTCTCGCTCGCCTTGATGAACTTTAATTTCTACTTGTGTCTGACCGTCAGCTGCTGTGGAGAATACTTGACTCTTCTTTGTAGGAATGGTCGTGTTTCTTGTAATTAACCTTGTGAACACGCCGCCCAATGTTTCGATTCCTGCAACGCATAGGACATTCATATAACAAATTCTTCAACCAGCACCATATAAATCGATACTAATTTCTAAAAAAAGAACAACGATAACTCAGTACGTCAGTATCCTCATTTCAATCAGAGAGAAGATTAGTCTCAAAACATCACAGTTAAAAATGAGCTTTTAAATAAAGGATCCAATAAACGATTAATATTTACCCAACGAAAGAGGTGTAACGTCCAGAAGAAGAACGTCCGTTACATCTCCCGCGAGCACACCACCCTGTACAGCAGCACCAACGGCCACAGCTTCATCTGGGTTCACAGCCTTCGAAGGTTGTCTGCCAAAGATTTCCTGCACCGTTTGTTGCACCTTGGGCACTCTTGTCATACCACCCACCAACAATACTTCGCCGATATCAGACTTTGATACTTCGGCATCGGAAAGTGCTTTCTGGCATGGCTGAACTGTACGTTTAATTAGATCGCCCACGAGACTTTCGAATTTACTTCTGGAGAGTTTGAGATTCAAGTGTTTAGGTCCACTGGAGTCCATTGTGAGATAAGGAAGATTTATGTCGGTTTGGAGGGAGCTAGATAATTCGATCTTTGCTTTTTCAGCGGCTTCTTTCAATCGCTGCATCGCCATCGCGTCTTTGGCTACGTCTATACCTTGCTGTAATGTTAAATAATAATTAATTCATGATTTCTGTGGTGAAATTCGTGTTATACAATACATACATCTTTCTTGAACTCCGTGGCAAGGTAATTGACTAAAGCGTTGTCGAAGTCCTCTCCACCTAAAAAGGTGTCTCCGTTTGTGGACTTCACTTCAAACACTCCTTTCTGAATCTCCAAAATCGAGATATCAAAGGTACCACCTCCTAAATCGTAGACCGCGATGCTGGTAAAAAAATTAATTTTGTAAAGGCCATGTTTATTCTTTCACAGAACGAGACGAGGCGTTATAATATTGTTCAGTAAGTGTTTTCAGCAGATTTGATAAATCATTCTAAGAGACGAAAAATAGTAACATCATTCTTTTGACTTGATAATACGCACAACTAAATTTTTCTTTAATTCCAGTTTGGATATTTCTTTCCTTACATTTTATCTTCCGTTTTGTCCATGCCATACGCAAGAGCAGCTGCTGTTGGTTCGTTGATTACCCTAAGTACATTAAGTCCAGATATCTGGCCGGCATCTTTGGTCGCTTGTCTCTGTGAATCGTTGAAATATGCAGGAACGGTAACTACAGCATTCTTCACTGGTGTACTTAAATATGCTTCAGCAGTTTCCTTCATTTTCATAAGCACAAATGCTCCTATTTGGCTAGGAGAATACATTTTACCATCGCCTCCTTGTACCCAAGCATCACCGTTTGATGCTCTAACAATTTTGTATGAAACAGTTTTCCTGAAATTGTATGTCATATTTAGTAACTGGACGCAATAACATTGTATACTGAGAGGCATGCGCTCCACTTACATATCTTTCTTTACTTCGGGGTCCTCAAACTTTCGACCAATTAACCGTTTTGTTGCATAAAATGTGTTTGCAGAGTTTGTGACCGCTTGACGTTTGGCTGGCATACCAACTAAACGTTCTCCCTCTGAAAGTTAAAAATTTCTTTTCATTGTCTCTCTGTTAAAAGAGGGAAGACATCGCAACAGTACTATTAATGAATATGTGATACAGTCTCATTGGTCGACAAACTAAATCCAAGAACTTCCGCCCACAAACAAAAGTTCAAGTATAAGGATTTTCTAGGAACCCACTTTACCCAACTATTTTTATGTAATCAAAATCCTTGGTAGTTTGTGACAATGTTATTTACACAGTTTTAAGATCTCTGCACGTAATGCAATGGCATCCATAACTGTAATTTTATAAAACATAAGGCCATTGGCATCGTAAAAGATATTCCTCTGTAGGGTTTGAATGACGCTGTCTCCATTCATCAACAGAGTCATGCCAGTGGCCTTAAGTACGGTTACGGTACCATTATGTTACAGCTGTGTATGCAAAGACCTTTAGTGACACGCAAAAGTTTAATAGTAAAACAAAAAATACAATTTTAATCCTCAAAACTGATGCAGAATGTAAAATATAAAAACACATTCGCTAACCTTTACTAAACGCAACGAAAGAAGGAGTCGTTCGTGAACCTTCTGCGTTTTCAATAACTTTGGCTTGTTTCCCTTCCATAACAGCTACACACGAAAAGGTTGTACCAAGGTCAATACCGATAACTGCACCTTTTACTCCTTCAGACCTATCGATGTAAGAAGTATATTACTTGCACATAATCAATAAAATTAAACAAAATTATGTTATGCAAAAGCTGTATGGTATGAATTATTTACTTGTATCTGTACTGATGTAGATCCGTAGACCGTTGAGGTATAACGCAAGTAGGAGCTGCAGCCTAGAAAGGGATTTTATATTACAATAATAATAAATTCTATGATAAGCTTGCATCGAAATAGTTACAGATTACGAAACATACTAAAAATGCTGTATTAAATATAAATTACTATGGCAGACGAAAAATACAGTAAATTTAATTACACCGTAGCAAAACATCTCTCTACCAAAATGTAGTCAATAGAATATTTCGAGAAATATATTTCCAACCATGTGAAAATCGCGATTAAACGCGGCTCACGTGCCGGTAGGAAGATCAGCATCGACAAAGAAAACGTACATTCGGCGTTTCGTTAGCAACAAATACACCGCGCGATGGATAAACGTTAAGTAACGAAGCGAAGGAAATGATTACGTAGGACGATAATTTCGTTTCTACCCGGAAAAAAAGACATGGATCGCGATAATTTTCAGGCGGTGCGCCGTTCATCGCCATGGGGGACTTACATTTTTCAATATCGTGCTAAATTGTTGTTTCCTGGCGATTTCACATGTAACGCCGTTACAACTTCTGCTCAGCAATCTCGCGGCGGTCAGCATCTTGATTTGCGTGTGTAATATCGTTAAATATCGAGAAAAACTCCGAAGGAGACGCGGGTACCTCAACTTCACGTGTAGTGATGCAATTCTCACAGAGACTCGTAATGCGCACTCCGCACGCGCATTTAACTGTATTTCTACTCGGAGTTTCGATGGCACGCACTTGGGCTTGACCAATCAGAATTCAGCGTCGAAGGTGTGGTCCAATCAGAGCATTGCACAGCCTTCTTGCCTCTCGTGACTCGGGAACTATCGCGAATGTTCTACTATAGAGGAGATGTGGAAATCGTATAAGATTGCACATGAAACACGTTGGGAAAATCATGAAACCATAGTTATGTCAGATGAAAATTTAACAAGGTAATTTTAATATCGGTTTATCATAATAGATTTATTGCGGGCGTCATTGTGTTGTTCGGTATTTCACGGAAGATACAGTCACTCAACGACCGGAATGATGTAACGGGATGTTCCATCTCCACGTTTCCGGAATTTGAAAGATCATATGACGTAACTCGTCAATATCGTTACCAGTGTGGCTATGGTCCCGGGTGGGGGTTATCAGGGTTATATAGAAAATATTTCATATTTGACATTTGTTACAAACGATCACACGACTAATACATTTAAACATAATATATAAATATATACAGTAACGAAAGATTGCAAAAACTTATAATAATGCAAACTTGTCGAGATTTGGGAGAAGTAATTGTTGTTATAAAAATGACAAATATTTAGGAAGTATAACAAAGAAAAATACATTTCTTATGTTCAGATTAAATCAGGTGTACGGACGCTTCGAACATTTATATATAATAATGGCCAAATAATAAAAAAGATTTATGCAATTGAACAGCAACATAGTTTTCCTAATCGCGTGACGTATAGATAAAACGTTGGAGATCAATATATAAGCAACCCCTAGACGATCAATCAGACTATCAATATTCGCGTCAATAACATTGACGGAAACTGATCGAAGTGAGTATTAATCGTTTAGGTGGACATTAATGAGGACTGTTGATAATTGATGAACATTGATGGAACTTTCGATTGAAGCGTATTGATGGGCGTGATTGATAGAATGTATTGAACGCCTAGATGCGTTCTTGTCAATATTTCAGTCAGTCACTATTGGTCAATAGCCAGAGAGCATGGCGGAAGCACCAATAAGTGGGAATTCATAACCTAAAAGCTGCGGCCGGCCTGGACACGACTTTAATGATCAGTTTATATCGCAATTATAAAGAGTTATAGCAAATAAAATCAAAACATTATTTTAACAAGTATAAAAAGGCTCTTGAGCTTGAAAAAGCGTACATGTCAACAGTGGAAACCAGATTTTGATGTAGATAAATTAAAACAAAAAATTAAAATCTAGATCCGAATTAGTATTAATGGCTGTTTCAAGCTCATTGACGCGCGCTTCAATGTAGCCCATCACTGTTATTGCCAATATTATTGCACGTCTAGGGGCGCTTAAAGCCGCATATTATTCATGGGGACAAGGGAATTTCGAGTCCCTCTCACACTTTCAAGGGAATTCCTCACCAATCTGTCCTCCTCGACCAACGCGCAATGAAAAAAAAATCCTTTTCTCAAAACTATAAACGCATGTTACTCCAAAATTATACCTGACAAACAAATTCGGAAAGCAGATTTAGAATCAGTGAGAAAACTACAAGAAGACTGACTCTATTTGATCAAAGGAGCACGAAAAAAGTGAAATTTTGTTTACCCCTGCAATAAGTATTGTCAATTTGATACAGGACTTAAGTCTGACGATGTTTATGGTGCAAACGAATAACTGAACCGAGCTATAATATATTATGCACGATAATGGAATTTTGAATATTATATACACAACACAAGTATATTTATAATTATCGAAATTCGTTTTGAAATTTACATAAAGTTTCTCCGCGGTAAGGAACAGTATTGATTCATCTGAGCAGTTTCTCCTTCGATTAATAACGATAAGAAACAACATTCGTTATGTACAAACAAGAGCACATATGGAACATCAATTTTACAGAAAAATTACAAAACATTCTTTTCTTTCCAAATCGAAAGATTAGGTGCTCCGTCCGTGTGTATCGTGCAATTGATCATATCGTTTCTGAAAAAATATCACATTTTCACAAAAATCGCGCGGCAAGAATGTAGTAGAAAATCATGGTATTTTATTTTTCATGCAAGTAATAGCATCGCTGTATTAAGTTCATATAGCGGAGGCAATAAACTTACAGAAAACGATCTCTCAATAGGAAAGCTCTGGGTTGCATCCATTTCAATCGATCGCCGTTGAAACATAAAAGTTGAGCCATTGTGCTCTTCCTGACTTCCTCTAATTGATCTAACGTGAAAGATCCAGGACTGTTTGCATTTTCGTACCAATATCTGTCTCCTGATGAAAATATTTGTTATGACATCAATTGCGATAGGAATTGCCGCGAATATTTCCGGTATAGTTTTTCTATTTCTAACAAGAATTTTTAAATTGATCATTTACCTAGGCGAGCATTTCGGAAAATGCGTCCTAGAAAACAGAGAAACGTCGGTCCAAGAACTGAGTCGGTAACAGGTGCTTCGGAAAGCGCTCCCGTCACTACATCCATGTCCTCTACATTTCTGCAAATTAATCGAAAGTTGAATAATCATCCGCGTTAACTCGTCTGTCGGGCACGCAGATTATTAAAGCAGTGGTTTTCAACTGGCGGTCCGCAGACAATTTTTGTCGGCCCGCGAGAAAGTTATATATATAAATAACTCTTATATAATTTTCACTTTATAATATTAGATTTAAAAACACATTAATAATTAGATTAGTGCATATGAAATATCGGATTGAAGTTTGTAATATTCGTTAAATGATCTGACATTTCACACGCATTGACCTAATAACGATTAACGATTTTGATTAAACCTAATAACGATTAACATTAATTATTTCACGCGATTCGTAAACCGTATTCTTACTTGTAGACCGCACGAAGTCTCTCGATAGTATCCCTCCCCATCGTACTTTGTAGATCTTCGAATCTGTTGACTTCCGGTAAATCGCAGAACGTTCTCCACTTGACGTAAGGCGGCAAACCGTGATCCCTTCCTTGTTGTATGATTTGTGCGGCATAGTCCACAGCGGCGTCATTGCTTTTACCGTCGTGAAAATATCGTTCCAGCAGGATTTCATTCAATCCTGGTGGCAGAGGCTTCCTAGAATGTCCCGCTGTCGCGGAAATTAAATCTTGCATCCTAGATCGTCATTAAAACCAAGTTCTCATGGGACAACGTATCGGAAGTTCGTGATAACATTTAAGTACAGGTTTTACGTGTGTTTAACATTGATTCGAACATTATATTCACGGCGAATCGATTTAAAAAAAAAGTTTGTCGGGTGATAAAAATGTTGTCGAAGGAATACGAACGATGTATTTGTGCAATTTTTGTTTAGAATCTCTCAATTTTTCAGGAATACACGATGGTATTTTAAAATTTAATATTTTACTGCGCGTATTATTAGATTTTCAAGATTTGTGATTCTACACGACTTAACAATAAAAACAAGTGGTACGCGAATGAAAAAGAATATAAAAATCATAGAAAATCATGAAGAAAATTGCGTTAGAACTTAGAACTGTAATTCTCAACTATTAAACGGTATTCATAAACTACGCGCTGCTCGAGGCAATTAACAGTAGCTCATGTCGATAATGTATTCGTAGAATTATAGCTTCTAATAACTCTTCATACGAGATATCCTTCGTCTCTCGGATTTTCACTCCATAACACGCTGTTTCATCGTAAAATGATCGCAAACCTAAAACTTATGATTTACCTCGAGTAAAATCGTAATTGATCTTACGAAACGGGAAACGCGTCGAGTCTAATGAAGCGTTCTACGAACATCTACCCACATTACCCGCGATACGTCTCGCGTTTCATTAAAACTTACGACAGATGAATTCCAATATTGATTTTTGTTTCGGTTGCCAATCGAATTTACGTCAAATTGACTGTTAACATATATAGCATGTGTTTCTGAGGCAGTCGTCCTTAAAAAATACTGACCTGTAGCACCAACAATGAGACGGTCAATAGCACCAGCCTCGTAGAATTCTTGTGGAGCGTAGAAGGCCGATAGTAAGGACCTTTCGCCAGACTTTAACGCCGATCGCGAGTCAACTAGGTCGAGGGTTTTCGGGGTCAGCGCCGCGACGAAGAAGAGACCGGCAGACGCCGCAGAATTCGAAAGCGTCGCGTCCGTGCGGGTGTCGTAGTCTCGAGAGTAGCCACGGTGTTTTAGGCGGAGATAGTACCTTGGAGCGTGCCACGAGATTAAAATGCCATTAACCCTTTTGTCGCATGGGTTTGTATGAGTTCGTTGTACCGGAGGTTTTCGTTTGGCTCGAAGGTTAAAGATATCTGCGTTGTTCCGAACGATACGAGCAAAAGGTTGATAGACAGCGATTGTGATATAATGTATGAGACAGTGACAATTATTCCAACCCAAATGTTTAGCCGAAAACGTTTCTTCTATTTAATGACGGAAATGTTTTAAGAAACTGCACTGTTTTGAATCTCTTTGATCGATAATAGAAAGTAATAAGTAGGTACTCGTGCAAATGAATTCTTTCAGCGCCAGCTATTTTCAATGGATCAAATTTGCTTTCGCTCTCGTCTTTGGAGAAGAAATAATGATATATTATGTATTAATCTATATTAATGCTTCGCATGCTGGTTATGGAAGGTCATAAATACTGTTCCAGTCCACGAAAAAGATTCGCACGCGTTATTTAATCCAGACCGCCAATAAGTACCGCGGTGTCGGCAACCGTGTACTCTCACCCTAATCCCCGCTAATTCATCAACATAATTTCACCATGAAAGGGGAAGTACGTACTTGTCTAGAGTTGTCTCCCCGAGAACAACGGGTAGAAACTCGTTATAAGTTATATGCTCCATTTCCGCGATAACGATCCTTCTTGCCTCTTGGTAGAGTCGCTCGTCCTCCCAGTGAGGATTCAAACGTCCCAGCTCCGCAGCCACGCGGTTATGCTCGCGGAGAAAAAGTACGTGCATTAGAGTGAGCCCCGGGTTTTCGTTTACACGCGAATCACCGCTAAGGAAACACGGGAAAGCTTTGTTGGTGCTTCTGCAACTTTCGTACTTGGGCGACGGCATAGGCAAGTTCTTCCTCTGCGTATTAAGCAAACCGCCCTTACCGGATCGCAGAGCTTTCGCTGTTTCTTCGGAGCTCCCGTAAACCGGTGAGAGGTCCAAGTACGACGAGGCTTGATTAATCTGTTGTCGCGCACCCAATTTGCAGCCCTGAATTAAAAAAAAAAGAAGAAGAATTTACGCGTCATCATGTCGATGCTGGATCGAAAATTGTTTTGTAATTGGGGTTATTGGATGCTAATGTCGCGCTTGAAAGAAATCCACGCATTCTAGCTACGATTTATTTGATTCACGCGTTGAGTGGTAAAAGCAAACGTAACGAACAGGATTCTAGTTGAGTAAATCAAATTGTTAACCGTGCATGTGTTCAGGTTATTATTGATATTTTAAATAAAGTGTATGGAAAAAGAATCATCCGAGTTAGAAATAAAAAGAGGCATTTGTTGGCATCTAATTTGAGTTTCACCCCACATTTTTGTGTTTTGTGTCAATTTTCAATTTTGGATTGTATGTTTTTTCCAAGTCTTATACCGATTTTATTAACGATGGTTAAATGGATAATTGGATACATTTAGACTAGGAATATACAGGGTCAGTCAGGAAAAGTAGAACAGCTGAATATTTCTGCTGGATATAAAGATACTAAATATGGATGAATCATAATTATAATTGTTTCGAAGGACGCACATTACCATTATAATATCATAAGGTCATATTATGTTACATGGTTGAACTCGTTTAAGTGTCGGCTACGATATACAATGGAAAAAAATGCAATTCTATTAAAAAAAAAAACGTTGGTAACCTTGAAAACACGGAAAAAATGACGTCGAAAAAAATGGTATTATGATGGTAATGTGCGTGCTTGGAAATCTCTATAATTCTGATTCATCCATATTTCGTATCTTTAAATCCAACAGAAATATTCAGCTGTTCTGCCTTTTCTGACTCACCCTGTACATGCATTTATAATGCGAAGAAATATCACAAATTTTAGGAAACTGTGACAAGCGCGCTAAGTTGAAAAATCTGAACGTCACCAAAAAAAAAAAACCGGTTATTGAAAATAAATGTTGCGCTTTTATATTAACATTTTTAATAGAAAACAAAAGCAATATATTGTTTCATTAGTAAAATTTGTATAATGATTTTTTCAAAAACAAATGAATTATTACGATTTGCGTAACCCCTGTAATTTGACTGAAAAAACAACACAATCGATTTAAATTTGTCACAAGAACGAGCACAAGAATCTTCTTTCCCTCCCCACAATCCTCATCTATATTCATGTTCATCTCTACCAAAGTCTTACGAAACGATTCTTCTCACAGAATTTCTTAACGCTACGAACTTACAATTAGCATAGTTTTCGTCATAATGTTTACCTGCAACGAATTGCCCGGATGTGGAGCAGATCTGGAGTATTCCATGCACCCTATAGAATTATCGGCACGGATCGGAAAGCACTCAGGGTGAAAATTCTCGTAATCAACGTCGCAACACTTCAACCGCATGCCATCGGGCAATTCCATTCTGGGCGTGTGCGCGAGATCATGAACGACGAATTGTCCGAAAAGTGCGGTGAGCGCCATTAAGTAAGGATGTTTAACGTCCAATCCACCTGAGTGAACCTTCAACGAGACTTCCCTGGCGCTGGGTAAGTTAGTTCGTGGCAAAGATACGCCGTCCTCGTATTCGGCCGGCAAGAGTCTGACGTAAGCCTCCAGAGCCGCCCCCCAGGTAGGGTGCAAAACGTTGTTGCACTTCCCGCTGTGCGTTCTGTAACGCGAATCCGTCTTCTTGCACTCAGCGGTTACTTGAAGAAAGGTGGACGACTCGGGACAAAGGACAGCGGCGACAGTGGGCAGGACGAAGGAGGCCTCCTTCGAGGACATGTTCAACGCTTCCACCAACATCACGGCCATCGTTTCTATCCGCAGAGCCTTTCGCGATAAGTTCTGAGCGTCCTCGGTCATCTCGTGCGACGCCCCGAGAAACCATGACGGCGAACCTCGATTTAGATGCGTGCGCGAATTCAGGATCGTTCGTTCTGCTTCGTGGTACCTCTCCATTGAGGCATTCGTACGTTTGCCCAGATCCAGGAGCATCCTTGGAGGCAAGGTCGTGCTTCCGGCGAGGATGAAGAGGGCGAAGAATCTGCGGATCGGAATCCATAGATAGGAAATCGTTTATGCTAATTACTCTCTTTGCCCGATATTATCGAAGAAGTTGGACTTGAGCGGGCGGAGGAATTTTAAATATTATATGGACATACGCCTGTTTACACGTGTCCGCGGACACGGTAACACAGTATCCTCAACATCGGTATATGTGACCGTTCACGAAGATACCCATCTAGTGTGTCAAAACATTATTTCGAGAAAGTGATTGATCCAATGGAATATTTTTGTATGGAAACACTGTATTTTTGATCGTAGTTTTTCCCTATTACAGTACGTTTTTCGGTATTAATAACTTTTTTTTTACATTTTAAATGGCACCACGTGACTCTACAGACTTCAAACTACTCGATTCCGGTCTTGACACGCTAGGTGGGTTTCTTCGTGGACGGCAACATATATGTATAATGCTTCAAGTAACTGAGTATTTTGATATATTTAAATGTCAAGGTGTCAAGCGAAACTTTGTACTGGTAACGTAATAATGTTCCAAGAACTCTTTCTCTATGCACTCTCGATACAATCTGAACGTATTCTAATGTCCGAATTCATACAAGTCAACCCCGAGAAACTCTTTTCCATCACCAACAACAATTGTGTAGTGGGGGTACTATTCTAATTGGAGAATGCAATTAAGGGTGATGCTAAGATGCGGATCGTGATTGGTATTCCAAAAAATTTATCAACGCCTCAAATGTGTGGTGGATGAAGGGAATTTGGAAAGTTGACCGTAACGTGATTCCTGGAAATTCCTCAAGGGTCTAATATTCACACATGAAATCTTCGTTCTCGGGTCTAGGTATTTGTTTATTCTCCAACTAGAGTATAAGGCTGTTTCGAAGCATCGTAAAATACATCCTTTGATTTTGTTACGACTCAACAGTACAATATCTGAATAAAGAGACAAGGTCTTGTCTCGGGCCAAGTACAAGTACGCAAGATTATATTAATGTCCATGAATATATTAAGAATAATTAGCGTATTCATGTCATACAATTTTATGGATTTTATATAAACATTCGGTTTCTAGTTGTAACTTAACAGTCAGCGATACGTGATACGTATTAGTTTTATGACACTTGCCGACTTTATTTTTGTTCCGTGATACTAGAATATTTTCCAAAAATTTCTGTGAGAACGGGAATTAATGCAGATCAATTTTTATTTCTCATAAGAGCAAAGGATCTTGCGCTTTTTTGTGGACTTCCAAAGCGTAACCACTTGAAAATAGGAAACAATCGTACGTAGATCCGTATAAAGAGAAAACCACATGGCAATAACAGATCGTTGATGAGTACTCTCATGAGAAGAACACATAATTTCCAAATTTTCTGTAAAATTAACCTCTTGGTAATTTCCATTCCTCGAATAGTAATCTCACGAGAATAAACGTAAACCTGGTTTTGTTTGTTGCAAGAAAGAAGGATCTTGCGTCCTTCTGAGAACTTTTAAAGTGTGATCACTTGATAATAAAAAAAATACTCGTACACATACACATCTGTGTGAGAAAAAAAAACGCTACGTCAATTATATGTCGACAAGTGATGAGCACTTTCACGAGAAGAAGTTCTTTCTGAATTTTAAATAAAGCGAATCTCCTGGCAATTTAGATTCCTTGAATACTAATCCCATGGGAATAGACAATGCCCAATTACCTGTAATAAAGTAGAAAGAAAAAATATTACGGTAATGCAAAACCCTTGAATGGCATTGCCGTGAGAATAGAAAATGCGCGAAGTCGAGGACCCCGATGGTAACGTGACACCAGCACACAGGTAAACTCGTGAGAAATCGTGTATGACTTTATTCCTAGAGTGGTACCATACATCTCGATGTTACCTAATAATTGTCATGTAAATTCGCTGGCTGCATTATTACCTAACTTGACAATGATGTGATAAGATCAGCGATTAAAAACACAATTCTAGGGTTGGGCGCGATTCGATTATAAGTTCTCGTTGTCCCTCTATCCGCATTGCAAATGAAACAGGGTGTACGCGACAAAAGCAAGGACTTCTTGACGCGATGGATCGACGTGTGGCGCAGGTACGCGAAGATTCGCGTGACCTCTCGATTAATTACATGGCTTCCTTCTCGTTAGCAAGAACCAATTTATCTGTACCGAATCCATTATGCGACTGGCTTCGTCGCTTATCGCGACAATCGCAATGAACTACGAAGACCTTGCGCGCGAGATGGCATTTCGCCTCATTCTGTTCGGGCCATTGTTCCCGGTAACGTTTACCGTGTCAAATTCATTCATCGACTTACACGCATACACTCGCGGGCCATTCTTAACCTCCTCTAGTCACATGGGAATTGGCCAGGAGACACTATTAATGATTCTTGGAAACTCGGAGCTTTAAAACGCGCCAAATCGCATGTCGATAATTTCCGAATAATGCAAATTACGATTTTTTTAAATGGAGGAAATTTCAAACCGTTATAACTAAACTGCGAATTTCATGCAAATATAGATTCTTACGGAAGACTATGAAAGTAGTAGGATTGAAATAATAATTTTTTTGGTTGGTAGAGAGTACTAGAGGCGTGTTTTGAGTATACTTAAGGCATTTTTTTTGTTGGATATATTCTCTGTCTTCCACACCGAATCAATAATCATTAACATTCCGCTTTATCGACTATAAGTGCCACTATTAAAATAATATCATCTGCGATATTCAATTTACGATTCTTTGAATGTTTATTATAATAGTGTTTATAATTGTAATTATTATAAATTTTTAATCCCAGGAACGTATGTAAGGACGCATACTTTCGCAAACAATACCTTGGGTAATATCAAGATTTCTTTTTCATGTATCACCTTATACGCCTGTATCGTATAAGGTCAGAACAAACTTAAACGACCTCCTCCTGAGGACGGAGAGTCCTCGTTGTCTGACATTTAAGTTTCTTCCTGGTTCTTTAGTGATTTCCTTACGTAACCTTCTGTTCCCGTGATCGGTACTCGTGTAAACCGATAGAAACAATCAAATGGGAATGCGGATCGATCGCAATTAGTGACACGATTGTACCAGAACCGTTCCTTTGCTTTTAATCCTGCAAATAAGCAGAAAATAGTTCCGTCGTACGTACAATGTGTTCCAACGTTTAATTTAATAACACAATAGGGTAGCGGCGGTGGAGCAAAAATGATTAGTTACCGTGATAATTTCATAATCATACAGTTGTTTCCACCTAGGATTTAGCGATGCGTGGAGCCTCTGTCATTAAAATGATTGACACTTTCATTGCGCGTGATTTATTGATATATCGTCGCGTGAGTGACTTGGCCAATTTCGTGATTCAGCTAATTCCACGGTACTAAGAATATTTTACGCTCGTTCTTGAATAGATATCGAAGTAATCAAGGTACATCATTACAGTATCTGCATAGACCGATACCTGGGATCTTTACGTCACGTTTTTATTTTGATCCACAGTCGCAAAGTTTATGGGTATTATTTATGGTCTCTCGAGAGTCGCATCAGTATTTCTCAAATTCATTTATCACGTTAGCGAACAGACGAGTTTTAGTAACACGCAACCTATAGAATCCTTTTATGGCCAATCAATGGAACGAAGAAACTGTTATGCTCTTGCATGCCGCAATCGGTAACCTTTGTTGAAGTAATGAGATTGAGGGAGGGAAACGTTTCTGACCGCGAGTACAAATTATTATCGTAACATTTCCACGCGCTCAACATCACATGACTAGAATTTCATAATGATACCTTTACATCGCGGTGCACGGAACGAAAGAGAATAATTGTTCGATGTGTACAAACACGAGAATGGGCTACTCGTTAGTCCGAAAATATTTTTAGACATTTTGTAACACAAATGAAAATTCAAACTAACCATAGAGTTACGTTAATAATTTGGATAAGAGTGAATTTTATGGTTCCTAGAGGAAGTTGGTGTTTCGTGAATCATGTGACAGAAGAAGTAAGGATTATAATCAGATTTTTTTGTCTTGAGTTAGTGACTTACGACACCTTGATTATCACCGGCTCATACAAGAGCACAAAGAAATTCGATATGAAATGTAGAGATGGTCAGATACTTCCTAATATTTCCAAAATACATCCACCAGATATATCTTAAATATTACAAAAAAAAATACAGTAGAATGCCGATTAACGAGGGAAGTAATCATTCAAGATATCGATTACCCACAAACTATAATATATATAAATGATAATTTATATAAAGATTATTATTTTCCCCTGTCAAAAAATAAACGGACTATCCTCTGCCGCCGGTAATTAATAGAACTGAACATGACAGGCAAAAAATCTTTAACTGTCGAGAAAAAAAAGAGAGAAACAGGAAATTCCGTTATTTTTTCACTGACCGATCGCCCGAAAGAAATTATCACTCAATGATTCCGTATAATCGACATTCCACTCTATTCGCTTAACATTTCGGATTACAAGATTTTCTATCTCACAACGCCTCTAGAAGAGCAGTCCCAAATTTCACAAGAATCACTTTTACCCATAGATCCGTGACATCCGTTATCCCGCACAATGCAAGCGAAAGCACTCACCGCGATAGAAAGACAATTATGCCACAGACAGATCTTCTTCTGACGGTCATCGACATCCTTCCAGACATAGTGCGCTCGATTGCCCGCGTGTCCTCGTATTATAAGGATCGATTCCTTAACGTTCAATATACAACGTAGAATTCATCTGCCGCGTGAAATTTCGCAACAGGTACACCGGGTGTACGCGTCAACGCGTAGCGGTAAACCTGAACTGAGGGCGATCCTCGAACGAAAGTAAAACCCAAGCCCGTTCGGTCGTATCGAAGAGTGGGGTGCCGAGCAAGGATCGCGGTAATATAGGGTGTCAACAACGTAATACACAACCAGGTAAAACACGTGGGGGTACGGTAAAAGTGCATCGTGGTTGTAGTCGGATTGGTATTATGAACGGGACCAAGGTTTGCCTTTCATAGAGTATGTTGTTTGTAGTCGCGGTTGGACGTACAGTTTCAAGGCTCCAAAGTTACATTCGCACCTTCGGATGCGATGCACGCTATGTATACAGTACCGCGCACAAGTACCTCGACGATTAGTACATTGTAAATACAATTCATAGGGATACACGAAATTAAAATCGAGAAGGGTATATTATTGAACAATTTCAGTTTTCCATAATCGTTTTGGAGTTAGTTTCGCGAAGGAATTTATATTCATAGTAAGGTTTGTGTGTACATGGATTCTATTGTTTGTACGAAAATAATTTGAAATTTGTCGGATCTATTTTTGCCGATAGATTACCATGGTGATATTCTGATATCTTCTTAGAATCAAGTTTAGGGATTATCACTGACACGACATCGCAGCTCTGTCATACTTTGCTTTTTTATAAAGAAAAACAAGTGTGTCTATACTTATGCACCGTGATGTACGTTCCGTCGAATTATGCTTGAAGTGTCCACCGCAGTTCTATTGCGCTATGTTAATTGACACTCATGGGCTCGATCGTAATGTCGTCCATAGATTGAAATTCTTAGAGGCGACAATGAGAATGATTAATTGTACGATCACGCATGCTTATGCACCTACGATCACGTGGAGAAAGCAATCCCCGCATAGGGATATGACGCGTCTCGTGTGAATTTATGTCGCGCGTAGGAGTTACGATTGAAATGATTTACAAAAATAACGATTTAACGAGGATTGCTGTCTTATGCCCTTTCACTTATTCAAGCGCATCTCCGCACTCATGTTTCCCTCCTATTCGTAAATCGTAGACTGATACTTGAGAATTGGATGGAGGACGTAGGACTTTAGTTCGCAAAATAAACAGGAGATCTCGTCCAGCGACTTCCGAGGAATTTTATTTTCCATCCGCATGTCAGTGCTTACATTTCTCATTTTTCTTTTGTATAGTTTCCTTCTCAAATTGTATTGAAATTACCTATCGTCTCATTCGTATCAGCATATTCATTTTTATTCCTTAAATTACAGAACTAGGTTCTAAGAACGTATGTCGTCTGTATTGTCAAGAACAGCCCCGCTATAAGCTAAATCCCAATAATGCTCCACTTGATGCTTCTTAAAGTGCTCCCGTGCCATCTTTTCGATCGGACAGACTTTGAATTTAATTTCGCCAAAATGACGTTGTTTACTAGTGCCTTCCCACACGGGAACACATCTGTTCGGCACGTCGTTTCCGTCATTATCTTTTATAATGTCTTCCTCCCATTTAATGCGGTGCAGCATTAAGCGTTTGTATTTACTTAATTGCTTCGCTCCGCCTTCTACGACAACGACGTTACAATCTCTGAAGAGCATTACACAGCCAGTGAGATAAAGCTGCTTCGCGTTAGTTTCGACTTTGAACTTTTTCGATGCGTTGTTTAAAAGATCTCGTATTCTGCAACACAGAAAAAACGCGCAGGCCTCTGATAATACGTGTAAACAAGCAACAAACTTATCAAGAAGCAAGGTCTTGCCTCGCGTCAAGTACAAGTGCCCGAAAACTAGACCATGAATGTTTTCCGGATTTTTATTTTTAGACTTTCGGAAAGCTTACCTATAAACAGCTACATGTACACCGAGCGTAGTGTCCTCCTTAATTTTCCTCGCCTTCTTCTCGCGTCGCTGATCAGCCGTGAGTCTTCTAGCCGCGTTAGCATCTTCGTGCGCTTTCAATCTTTTAGCCATTTGCTGTCGAACGTGAGCTTCGATTTTAGTAGGATCCTGTACCGCTTCTGTGCCCAATACTCGCATAAGATTCGAGATTCGTAATTTTGGTTCCGGCGGCGGTTCGAGTCCTAATCTAATTTTCTCTTGCTCCTCTTTCCACGCTTCCCGTCTGTTTTGTCTACGTAGTTTCTTCCGTTCTTTTTTCGTCAAAAATACAGGCATGTACACCGGCTTCAATGGATCAGCTAGAAAATAAATGCGACGGAAAGTTTGTTATGGCTGTATACATTAAATTATATTATCTACGCGCAACATCTATACCGCTCTGTCCAATGATATATAAAAAACAATACGTACTCGGCGGTCGCATTTGTGTAGGATGTTCAACCAAGTTCGTAATAGTGGCAGCCTTGATTATTGTTGATTCTTCTTCGTTTTGATATCCTCCTGTTAATATAACAGAATCCCACCATTCTATGTTAGGCACATCTTCGCTAAGGGCCTCAGTTTTTGGGGCTATAAGTGCCAGTTTCGTGGCTGAACTTATACCAGTTTTTCTGGCAATCTGACTAATTTCATTTTGTAATTTTTCCAACTGTGCCTTCATACGAATTCTTTCCGCTAATTGTTGAAACTTTCCTGGCTCGTGAAACTTCAATTGACGTTTTCCACGTATCGCAGGTTTCACACCTATTCTCGAATCGAAGAAATGAGTATCTTGAATTTCTTCGGGCCCCTTGGATTCTTGTAATTGGGCTTTAAATTCTTCTCTTTTCTTTGCTCGAATATTAGCTTTCAGCGTTGGCACTACTTGCGTAAGCTGTACTTCTTTTCCTGTTATATCCACCGTCCTGCCAGACTCATCCAAGATTAAAGGCGTCGGTTTGTCTGGTACACTGACATTACTAAGCAATCCTGAACTTAATTTATTTCTGATTTGAGCTTGCAAAGCGGCGATCTTTCTCGCCTTGTCAGAGTCAGTTTTACTTAACAGTCCTTGATTATACATGCTTCCTACATTTGGTAAGGAATCTCGTGATTTCATGAATGCTTTTGACGGTTGAATTTCCTCTTGTTTAATAGCTTTCAGTGCTCTTTTTCTTTCTTCGATCTCTTTTTGAGCATTGGCCATCATTTGCCGTATCTGTCACAACAAAAAACATAACATAATAAATATGACATATATATATGCGACAAATATATTTTACCAAATTACAATTACTAGACCTTGTCTGCCGATAGCTGAGCTTCGGTTGTTTTTTCATTTTTGATTTCATCGTCCTTAAACCTGGCTTTCTTCGCATCTTTATCTTTGTCTTTCTCGTCCACATGATTTCGTTTCTTACTTTTCTGGGCCGCTTTGGCATCGTCATAGATTGCAAATATTTTTTCGGTCAATTTGGTTGCCTTCTTGTCTTCCAACAAAGCAGACAATTTATCTGCAATTATCAAATTCGTTTGTCACACATAAATTCTGAGAGAGCTGTAAATAACTTGGATAATCGCCAATCGTAATTCAAATTCTCTCGTGATTTTACGTAATCATTATAAGCTCTATTAAAAGCACAAATAGAAATATAATTTTCCCGAGACATCGTGATTTTGCATTTTACTCACCTGCCGTTTTACGTTTGTCATAGCCAGAGGTAATACAATTGACAGCAGTGGTAACGATTGCAGGTTCCCCAAAACCGAGAAATTTATGAACTGCCTTTTCAATTTGCGGCTTTATTTCGTCTATTTCCTTCCTCGTTAAGTATGCCATTTTTTATAGATTTGTTGCATCTACTAGATTCGTAGAACAATTTCTGATCTGATAAAGAACGGGTTTGTTTCACAACATAACCTCTACAAACTCGAAAGGTTATGTTTCTTCTTTGAATTACTTCTCTGCTCAAAACCAATTATATCAAGTCTTATTAAACAGCGAGCTTCCGATTAGTCGGAAGATGATCGTCATTATAATTGTTTATAACTCCATGGTTGCTTATAGACAAAGCATCGGCAAATGTACTATGACATCACCGATATCACATTGTCGGACTCGCACCGTAATTGTTACTTCGGATATGTTTGGTTATGTTCCATCCGGTGCCATTTAACGGTTTCGTCAGTCTGGTACACGATAACGATAATTTTTCTAACTCACCGGTCGTATTAATTGGTGGAAGGCAAGGAAGAAATTTTGGATAAGTTGCACAAACTGGAAAGAAATGCGTATAGTACTTTTTTCTCTCAGCTTTTGCCACCATATTGTGAAACGTATAGGAACCTTCGAAGTGGCGGCAAATTTAAATGGAAATGTGTGCTGATTGAAACAATTCTGTAATTCTAATTCACTTATAACAAAAATTTCAACGTTTCTTTATCCAGTACGTTGCGATTAAAAAACTTTGTTGGATTAATATTTATATCGTTGAATGAATAAAATTAAATGCAAGTAAATTCTTAACGATTAATGATTACAACGAAACAGTACTTTTGGGGCAGACTTGACTGACTTTATTGATGAATGTTGAATAAGTATTGGAACAGATTTTTTAGAATATGGTTGAGGAATAAAATATGTTTCTTTATCCCATTCATTTTGTTGAACGCAACGAATTTATATTTTGTCCTGGACAAACTACAAAAACGGTAAACCAATACTGCACATTTAATTTATTATTGTGTCCAATTAACATGGCGCATTAGCTGCTACCAGGCCCGAACTTTTCGAAACGACAAATACCTGTGCGCAAACTTTTGAATGCGGCTCTTTAAACACCGGACATCTGTTGCTGCGGAATACGACAGAAATTCCTGCGAGGTCAGCCGCGTGTAATGAATCTAGATTTACGTAAAGTTTCGCGATAGTAACTTCGCAGTGAAAGCACTGACGCAGATCCGCAAAGTAGCGCGGGTGAATGATGATCCTGAAAATTCTCTGACCTCGAACATCTATTTCACTACTTCGCTCAATTTGAGTTGCTCATACGTGAAGCGTCCAAATTGTACTGATTAAATCGTTACAATATTGTTTATAGAAATTGTGCTACGCGGTCAAATTTCCCCAGAATTGAATATAGATGTGTGGTAATATTTTGGGTTATTTTACCGTTTTCATTACATCTCACCGAACACACTCCAGCGTCGAATAATCTTTGTTCACCATTGTCCCAGGGTGCATGGTAATAAGTATATTAAATTACGTTAACTTCGCTACTTGCTCTTTGACAATCTTTAGATAAATCTCTGTGGTATTCCCGTAAGTGGTTCTGATTGGAGAGACGTGTTCTCGTGAGATCTCACGAAATACTGTAAATAAAAGGTACAGCATATATACACAAATCAATCACGTTCTTAATTGCGATCTTGAAACATTTCACCTACTCATAAACTCCTGTGCAATTTTCTTATCGAATAAAATGTTATATTGTATATTTATAATGTTATATTTATATTGTACATGTTACATACTCCTGTAGTGTCACAAGTTTTTTAAGTCCAAAGTCGAAAAACTCATTTCGTCGCTGAACTATGATTATAATTATACGAAAAAAAGATGGAGATATGTTTATATCAGCGATAAATAATGGCGAATCTTAGGTACGTTTGGTAAGACTTACGACTTAAGGTAAACTTGTTGGAACGAAATATATGAAGGCGTGAGGGACGAAAAGCGGTTGCGGGGGTGGAGGTATAGCGATGGCCCGACAACCGCAAATGAGAATGGTAGAGAGAACTACGCTGTTCCACGTTTCTCCGGTGACCGATGAGGCCAATTCTGCGAACCACATTTGCTTCATTCCGAGACTGTTGCGCTAAACTTTTCTGTTAATTGAAATGAAGAAATTGGACTGCTGTCGGTGGTTCCCCCGATGCACGATAGATTTTGAATTTTGCAAAAACTCCGTTACCAGAGTGGACAGCGAACAGCGGAACCCGGTTACATCGACAAAGGAATACGTTCATTAAGCCAATTTAAATGAACTTCAAGAAACGTATTTCGTTCGAACCGCGTAAGTCGGGTTGGAAACTTTTTCCTGCGGAGCCGTGTACGTAGCTTGTGGAGTTAAGGGGAATACCTTTCTTGAGAGACATTCTATGACAAAAAGCGTTAACGAACTATGTCGGATATTAACAGTTAAATTACAATTAAGTACAGTTACATTGAATTACCGTAAAACGCGATTATTTAATCACGGACTTATTTATTAATAAACTTTTTGCAAAGGGTTCAGAAATACTTTTTTAATAACGAATAGTTTGAGAAATAATTACGTGCGAAACTTCAAATGGGACACCCTTACATGTGAAATATTAACTAATATTTTTTACTGGCGCATATTAATAGTTGAAATACTAGTTTATTATTTATGAATCACCGTACTTTAAAATGTTGTATTAATCGGAGTAATCTAATGCACGCACAGCGTACCACGCACCACAATACGAGTACCCCGGAAATAAGTAAAAATCGAAAAGTCGCATGTCCTCGGAATCACGTATTTTATGTTACATAAAACTGTCATAAAATATTTTACGGATTACATATTTATCGTCTATCTATATGGAATCGATTATGCAACAGAGCCCGTGGTATTTCTTCGACGTCGTAAACAGCGCAACAAACACATTTAAAACTGAAGAACCTTCCATCCCGTTAAAACAAAATCTGCAGATTGTGCACTCTTCAAGAATAAACCAATACCCTCCTTTTTTTACGATCGCATCTCCACGTCGCTCAACTTCAGACTGCGGTGCAGACCCATTTCCGCGGAACCATCAAATCCCCGTTCTTCTTCGACCATTCTTTCCGTATCCAGATCAACGAGATAATCCCGAACCTTCGCCCCACGATGCATCGTTAATCCCTTGACGGGTACGAGTCAAGATTAAAACTGAAAGTACCAATTTCAACCCATACCGTGCTATACGTGTCATAAAGAAACGGAATTCTTCCGAACAAATTTTTAACACGATTCTTTTCCAACGATTCGGAAAACACACGCATTACCCAAGCGCGTCGAAGCAGTTTTGTGCACTGTCGCATGCAAAAAGTGTCATGGTTTCAAGAGAAATGTATAACTAAAATCGTTCAACAAATCAAGAATAAATAGAATAGTCGTATTCCCCTCTTCAAAGCGTGAAACTTCCGCTTTAAACATTTTTTTCGAAAGCTCGATGTTTCCGAGATATTTCGATTGAAGTTTTCAAATGAACACCCGATACGTCTTTTTGTTATCCAAAGTATGTATCGATTACATATATGGACCGTTTATTTTGAAAGTGGTGTAAGTCCATTTTTACAAAAAAATGAGTTATCAGGTAATTTATGTTTAATTTAGTGTAAACTATTTATTTGTAACTAGTTAATACTTAATATCTTCAAAAATGTTAATGCTTTGTTCAATTAAAAATTGGCCGATAAAAGAAATTGCGTAGCGGTTGATTATGAAAGTGGTGTAAGTCCAATTTCCATAGACATATTAGTATATGTGGTTAGATTAATAGATAGACATAGATGCGTGGGGGGTCACGTGGTTATTACATTCGATTTTGTTTTGTTATAAAACAATGTAGAATAAATAATAAATTTGTTTTACACGAAATGAAACGAGAGAATTTCGTGTCAACAAAAAATTTAGAAAACGCAGTTCAGAAACCGGTAAAAAAGAATACCAACGGAGAAAAGGTAAACTGGCTGAAAATATGTTGGATGAGGTTTTGCAAAAGTGCACCGTACAGTATTTTATATAAAACATCGATGGAGGATACCGAATTTAAGACGTTAGATTTATCATCTAAATGTCGGGGAAGACCGCAAAAATTTGAAAGAATCGTCCTGGCGCCTTTGTATAACGATGCCATACCTATTACATATGAAAAATATAAGGATATGGAGCAATTATTACCGTATATACCTCCTGTGCATCACGAGTATTTTAAAACACTGCCCCATAAAGAGCGTAAATAAAATTTATTTATGCTCTTATATTATTTAGTAATACCGATATGTTATGTTGCGTTTCAAAATATATAAATGTAACGTTCAAAATAAAAAATACTACCCCTATTTTATTTCTTGTTATTATTTATAAACAAAATTCGATTAACATAAAGTTTATTTGAAGTAATACTTAATTTTTCATAATTGAAATTAAATGAATTTTACAATTGAGTAATTATGAAAGTGGTGTAAGTCCATTGACAGCTTGTAAATATATGTTATTGCAGTTAAATTCGCCTAACAAAAATTTATATAATTAAATTACACATTGATAAGTTAGTAGAAACATTGTCCGAGTTGATATAATTAATGTATATTTTTGAATTGACTAATATGCTAACCTTTAATTTTCTCGAAACGACAGAAAATGGACTTACACCACTTTCAAAATAAACGGTCCATATAAAACCATTCGATTCAGCTGCATTAATCGCACATTGCGTTCTGCGATCATCATTATTATAACGTTAATAGTGATAAAATCTTTATAAATAACGTAACTAAACGAAATTGATTTAGTTCAAGTGTTTTAATTAATTCCGACGTCGCCGCTCACCTCCGCGTCATTCATCGCGTTAAAGGATATTTTAACGAAACAACCGTACGAGTTGTCATATGTAATTTAATCCATTCTGTATTTTATTCTACCGATAAATTCTAGTTTTCGTACACGCCCATTTTATGCGTGACGCATAAACGTATAAGTCGTGTTTTATTTTACATCGCGCAAGGGACGGAATGCAGTAACGGAGGCGTTAAGGGCCGTTTCAAGCCCTGGACACAGGCGACAAAAGGGAATATCCTGTACCGGCAGTAATATTCAGTCACTACGTATCGGGCCAGTCGTGTTTCTTCGTGAATTTAACGATTTTACCGGGAGATGTGGGCACGTCCCCCGAAATGATGTACGATTCGCTCGTATGACTCGGCAGCTAATGCTCTAATATGCGCAAAGGGTGCCATGCCCGTGTCACGCGGATTACCGCTAATTGTAGTTTATGCTTTATACTATGCTATTCTCTTGTACGCTCTGCCGTCCGTTGGGTATTCGATATACACAAAACATCCACGCCTGTACGCGCGTGTGTATACGAGCCCCGTTTATACGTATACGTGACAATTTGTGTCGGTGTGGTTCGCGGGAATACGCGTATACGCGTGTGCAGGCTTACAGTTGTACGGGGTGTTCCGTTTCTGTGTTGCGAACGTCATCGTTCCTGAAGATAACGAAGATACGAGGAAACGCTGTATCGCGGGAGTTGTCCAGGCAACGATAACGATCTGCTGTCAATGTAATTACTTTTGATTCGTGGTAATTCTCATCACGTTTTATTTCTCTGTGTAAAAATTAAACCTGATCGTATATAAATCTCTTAAGAAATAGCGACGAGAAATAGATCCTAGTTTATATAATTGCTTCTATACCTTGAAGCGAAAATATTAGTCGCTTGTTAAAATTTAAACTGTCCATTTCTAAATGCTCGATACATCAGATCTTAAAAACGGAATAAGACACGTCCGCAAAGTAACGTTTAACTGTTAACGAAATTTCTCTAACGTGGCTTTTCAAAGCACCGCAACGTCCTTTTATATTTTAAATAATTAATATCAAACCCGATCGCACATATATCATTTCAGAAATAACAACAAGAGAATAGATCGTAGTTTCTATAATTATTTGTGCACCTCAACAAGAAAAGGTTCTACCAACGGCTACCAATGAAATATTATTTATCGAATACATATTAGCAATTTGATAAAAACTAAATTGTCTTTTTCGTATTCGTCGATACAACAGATTTTAACGGACGAATAAAACTCATTCGACGACGAACGCTCAACTGTCAACGAAAATCCTTCAAATGAGTTTCCCAGCCAGGGCCCCATCCAAAATATCTCCCGCCTCTAACTTGCATTCGAAAGAAAACAAACACCCCGGTATTTTTAAACAAAAACTCCCGGTACAATTATACGCATCGTATGTTTTTGGGAGAATGTGTGATAAAATATAACAGAGGACAGGGAGGTCAGACTTCCACGTCTGTCATGTCCGCGTGTCCGTCAGTCTCGCTAAAATAACCGGGCACCGCACCCCTACCACGCAATTAAGCGCACCTATATCTACCACCCATATCCAAACACACGCTCCGGTGCACACTGGCTACTATGAAGCGTGGATATGTAGAGCCACCCCCCACCCCCGACACGCCAACCTCGCACCGACGTCCCCGCGTTTCTTGGTATAGTTCTTCTATCCCGGCGAGAGGTCGTTGGTTCGTTCGTTTTCAATTTTGCGATGATGCGTCGGCGTTGACGCCGGTGCCGCGTTAATTACGCGCCCGGTGTTTCTTCGTCGGCCGGCCAAATTCGCGCGGGGGTTTTATTTGTATTTCGAAATTGCATTATCGCGAGGAAAAATAAAGCCAAACGGCGATACGGATACCTCGGGTATCCAAATAACGTTATAACGCCGCGAGGGACGGCTGATTGCGTTTTAATTAAGGCTTCCCGAATGTCGAGCAGGTATCGTCGGTGTTACCGGGACGCAGGTATTTTGATCGTGAGAAATTAAGGTGGATCGGATACCGTTCGCGTGTTAGTATACGCGGTGATGGGCGAGAATGAGTAATTTCCTTTACGCAATTGAAATTTCTTTTTTATTTTCATGTTCGCGTTGTACCGCTTCACGTGTTTTTAGGATTATCGATCAATCAGCGAACTGTTCAGTCGCGGTGCGCTGAGATACCAGCATCAATTATCACGAATTTCAATCTTACACGTATGTATAACGCGGAGATATCGAGTAATGAAGGTATTTAGGAGGTCAAACTTCATCAACTCTGGATATTCCACAGACACCTATACGTACAAGGTCTACTAACTTTAATTAGCGTGGAACTAATCGTTTCTGTGCCCAACATCTGAGGGCAGAAACTGCTACTTGCGTTTTGCTTTACCGAATTAACTGTAAATTGCCGGGATCCGCAGACACGAGATACGGTATTTACAATTATCATAAGTTCGTGTAAACGATGTGGGAATGTCGGACTGTACTAGCTCTTTGGTTCTTCGATTAAAAATTATAGCACTATTACCTTCGCGAGGTCTCTCGCACCTCGTAATCCTGGTAAATAAAAATGATAGACGTTATTTTCGTACGGTCGAATTTCCCGTATATCATGAAAGTTCTGTAAAAACATTGCCACCAAGAAAAAGTAATTACCACACTGCCGGATGTTTATGCAAAACGCATGCTCACTACACCGAAGAAAAACGGGTTTACATAAATTTCCCCGATCTCGTAATTGCACGTATTTAGTAATTATCGGGGATACTTGCGATCGGAGCAAGAAATATTGACACTGCGATGATACGCGTCCGCTGCATCTTGATATCGCAATACGACTCGAGCAACCCTGTGAAACCCTATCGGAGTAACGAAGGGTTTCGATACGGTTATTGATTATAGTCAGATGATCGCCGTAATCGAGCTTTGACTGTACCCGATAGCCATCGAGACTGATTTATCCAATATGAAAACTATTATGAGCGACCAATGATTAATCTTACTGTTTCCGATTCATCGTAGCCCTTGGGGATTCGGTTTACCTATACATCAATTTGCCCGAGTAATTTGTATCTGTTGATAACAGTATTTTGTGAAACACTTGGTGCTTAATATCTTACAAGGGATAAGGATTTGTTGTCACTGTCGTAAGTGGCCAGTCCTGATACGACCAGATAATAATGCCGAAAAGTTTTATACTTATGATCTTACTGTCCTAAGTGTTAAACGATCAGATGTTACTTCTTTCAAATATTGAACGGATATACCCAACATTGCTCGGACATTATTTAACCGACTGATACTTTATAGCGTCATTATTCATTACTACTCATCACTTAACTATCATTCACTATTACAGTGGGCCAAAACGTTAGTAAAAAAAATGAAAACATTTTCGATTTTCTTGGTTCTTTCACTCACCTGCCAATTATAAATCAATCAATATTTCTGGATTCCTTTATACCGTCTTTGGTTTGTTCTATATGTATATTTGTACTTTGTTGGAATGTATATTACATAGCTGAGTGGAAAAGGATAATATTCCAAAAATACGAAAATAAACTGACATAGTTTATTAACTGTTTTATACAAACAAATTATTGATTATTATGATCCCATATTTTAGGAGGTTCAAGGTTAGGTAGAAGGTAGTGCATATTGTACAACCAAGATTCTGAATAAAATAAAAATTAAGGAAATGAACAGTTCTTTCCAATTTCCCGAAAGTTGTGTGTTGAGCTATATATTATCCTTTTCCCACTCGTGTCAGCTATTCTGTTTATCTCTTAAAAACTTCACGATGCGCGCACGCGTCGATCTAGCTTCTGCTTAATTGCTAATTGAAAACGAACTCTGCTACGGCGGCAGACTTTAAAACTATACTCACTATTCTCCGGGATGACACGCTTGATAACGTCAGACAAAACTTACGCTCAGGTTGTGTCGTTAATCTTCTAGTCGCAGTACTCGTCTGCGTTGTACGCATAATCTGCAATTACGATTGTCATCTGCGATGCCTTCGGTGAACGAGTAAGCCTTTTTTAGATTTGTATCGCATTACAATACATTATTATTATTCATGCGTCGCAGTTTCTAAATCTCGATTGCAAAAGTTCTTAAAGGAATGTAAAAGAAGAAAAGGGAACCTAGAAATGAGTTAAATACGAGATCTACCGGTTGTTTATGGGTATTGTTTATCGTTGAATCTGTTTTATGAGAGCTGTCGTATAGAGATAATGGAAATTTATCTCGGAACGTTTATACCATTGTGGCTCCTTTGTACGTTCAACTTTATTGTTGTCATCAACTGAATTCGCAAAGAAAACCTAACAATACGTCAAAACGTTTGTTATTGAACTAAATTAACTTTTTAATGGATTAATTTACTGAATTTACTATTCCTGTCAATGGTTATCCAGCGTTGTAGTTACAAAGGCAAAGAACCCTTTGTGTTTTTCATTATAAAACGGTGTTCCTGTATTCTACGACTGTAAACGGTAAAAGGTAAAAAAAAAGGGGAAAAGAATCCATCGGGATATGACGTGGGGATTGCGAAATGTCAAAATACATTTTCTATAATATATTTTACATTATAAACCAACCATACATCATCATAATAATATCTTATATTCTTAAGCCTAAGCGTGTTTTATCCTATATTCTCGTTTATATACTTCCTTCATATTTATACTTTGTTTACTTCTTCATAGTATTTATATATATATTTTTTATTTATATTCATCATTATTTATAATATACTTTATACGCTATGTTATGTATATATAATATCATACACGTTTTTTTTTCACGCACGTCCCAGGGCGTCTCGCGTCTCCATTGTTATATCGTGTGAGAATTGTCTCTTGGAGGTATCCGTCCCCTCCTATCCCTCTCTCTTTTTTTTTCTTTCTCTTTTCTATGTGTGCACGTGCACGTGTGCAAATATCCTCTAAAGTAAGTGTCGCGTGTGATCCATTGAGTACAGAGTGAGTACGGTCTGCTCGTTTTACTATGTTTTTTTTTGTTTTCTTTACTTGTCCCCTCCGCGTGCACGTGTGTCCGTGTGTCTGTGTGTCCTGTGTCCGTGCGCGCACGCGCACCTGATACGTTATCGCGCGTGTGATCTCCGTCGCGTCGTTGCAAACTACATGTACATTATACAAGGTTTTGCCCGGCCGTTGCGTTTCTCGAGCTGTCTGCCGTGTCTCCTTAACTTAAGTATATATATATGCAACGAGGCTGCCATGGGACCCCGCGGGCCGTTCGTTAAATCGCGGAAATATATATGTATACTTCGAAACTCACTATTACGCATCATTGTTTCGTTCTCCCCTCTCTTTTTTGTTCGCCTCACTGCGTTCGCAAGAAAAAAAAAAGAATGAAACCCAGACTTCGAAAGGGGATTCCCGCGGCCTGAAAAATGTTGGACGATGCACGATGGATGGATGTCACACCGGCCCCTTTCCCACGAGAGCTCCGTCGTCGTGCCGTTTCTCTATTACGCGATACATTTTCACCCTCCGACGGCTACCGAAGAAATCTTACAGAAACGGCGAAGAAGCTGGGGTCAAAATTGACACCGCGATATTTGTTCGAGGAAAAACTTCATGAACAAAACTACAGGATTCATGTAAATTATCGTTATGATTTTATTCGCAAATTACGAGTTCTACTGAATTAATAATCTAACGCTTCAGCTTTTCTTCTAACTTGCAAACATTAATCGTTTGACTGGCAAGAAGTTTGTTAATTAAATTAACAGGGGTCTGTGCAAAACCATAATAATCATATCATTTTGAAAAATTCATAACACAACTTATACACTTTTGTACACCACATATTACTACCACTATAATGTAGAATTGAACGGTATACTTTCGACGTGTATTAAAAAATAATATTTAACGTGTACATTTTAATTTGCTAGATTTTAAAAAAGTAGAAGTTAAAAGAAATTGCATCACCAGTTGGACAAAGCCGCATTGACCACAGCTCCGCCGTCAGAAGATTTCACATTTATGTCGAAGTTTTCCGTTTGCCTATTTCTGTTTCTTTTTCTCCCGGAAGTACATCATTCACGCACAATGAAGTGGAAAAAGGCACCTTACTCCTTATCGTACGGTCGTAAGTGATATGCCGCGTACCGCGCCGTTGGGGACAGTGGTGGGTGTGGTGGGGGAAGGGCCCGTTCATCGGGCCCCCGTGACGCACACGTCGTAATCGTACGAAAAACTACGAAAAAACGAAGGAACGTCGTAATCTCTGTATGAATCGGACGTGATCGCAATGACCGTATTTATTTTATTCTGGTTTCCTTTTAATAACTTCGCTTCTGTTTTCTGTCGAGGTGCGTCTCTCTCCCCTCTTATTCTCTCTCTCTCTCTTCCCGCCTCACGCATTCCCATCTATGCATTCACGCGCGCTTTCTCTCCCTCTCTTCCTCTCGCTCCCTTTCGCTCTGACGCTCTCATTAAGTCACTCTCATTCCACGCGGTAATTAGTTTTATTTTGGTGGGCTCAGGGGGTCCGGCAAGGCTAGCCACAACATCGTCTTTTCGCTCCCTCTTCATCTTTTTTTTTTGTTCTCTTATAAGTTACGGTTCAATGGTTGGAAATTTCTTACGGCTAAAGGGGTATTTAACACAGTACATCGCAGAGTACGCATTAAACAGGTGTCGCGCATCCGCCATCCGCCAGTTCCTTTCATTCGTGTCTAAGCTTATACTCGATATAATCTCTAGTTGTCGGCTAATATTATTTTCTTACACATTTATGCCTGTATGTATATATAATATACATATTTTTGTATTATATATATACTATATATGAATGTATATGCCGTATATAGATAGATAGATAGTATATATATATATGTATATATAGATGCGCGTTTTCTGCTTTTTTGTAGTCTTTCTTGTAATATATATGATCATATACATATGTTATTTTATGGTATGCTCGGTATTCTACGCTTACGGCTCCTACTTTTTGCTTTCTTTTCACTGTGTGCTCCCGCCTCACAAACATCCTTTTGCGTTTAACACTAAACTGCGTTTTTTTCACGGTGCTTTGCATCGGTAAGTACTCCCAACTGGCCTGACTGCTGCCCTCCTGCCCTCATACTCTAATCTCCCGTGTGATAAATCAGCTTTAAAGAAAGTAATTAAACTCAAGGAAATGGCTTCTGGAAAGGTTAAAAGCTAGCCTACCGGCCGTTTATACTTCAAATCTCGGAGATAAATAAAGCAGGTGCATTAACGTTGCCGCGTTCAGCGGCGAACGATGATGTTTTAAATACCTTAAGTGCTTTTCTTCTGCTTTGGACCATCTCCGCGTTTTTCGTCGCATTAATTGAGGCGTAGAAAAAACGTATGCTCTACGATAACAGTACGGCGATCAATTTTACATCCGTACGCCTTCGGTGTATACCCGTATGTACATATATTGGAATAAAGTGTTACGAAAAATGTCATGCCTGAATTTACTGCCAAATTCCCTTTCGTCTGTATAGGCGTGTAGTTTCACATTAACGCCAGATATAATATTAACGCTAAGAGAACGTAAAGAACTACGCGATGTTTTCCTGTTCTTTTAATTTCCTTCCATACAATAAAGCGGCGTTAAAGTATTTACACAGTCAAACTGTTGTCTATTGTACGCGAATGCCACGTGATTTTCACGCGTACCACGATAGGGTAGTATTCTTAAATAAATATAAATGTTCTTAAACAATGTGTTACGTCGCAGGACGGTAAGATACAGGCACGCACGATACACGTGTTTATTTGCGCGCATTCCAAGGAACAGTTAACGAACTGCATGCACGTAAAATCTGCATGAACTATGGCCCCGAAATGATTGAAAAAATAGTCCCGTTGAAAACAGAAACGGATACTTAGGGAACTCTGTCGCACGCGCCTCGGACTTGCCGCGCTTTCCCAATGTAGTAGACAGGAACAAGATTCTAGAATTGCGTGTATATGCGATTTTCCGTAAACGATAATCTTAATTACCTCGTACCCTCTGTTAGTTTTCTATCCATTCTAATTAAACGTGATTTGCCGATCAGCGCGATGATATGTTTTCTGTATGCTCCCGTCGCATCAAACCCGCATTTCGTTGTACGTATCGTAACGAGCAAAATAGTAATAGTAACTCGGTAAGCGTGATGTGTGATCATCGTCAGACGTTACCTAATCTTCCCTCCATACCGACGATCGTTTCGACGTCATTCACTGTTTCCTTCGATGAACCGACGCCGACATCCTCTATCCGTCGTTCGTACAATATCGCACAAAAGCATGCCGGAACTTCGTTAATTAATTTACTTACTCCTCGGTGCAAGGAACACGTACAAGTCTCTAAATGTATGTTTCTTCAATGATTGTCGGCTATCGTATTTGCTGGATCTCCGCGAGAGAAACTCGTTCTCTGTGCGGAGGGATCATCTGCAGAGTGATTTCGGTCATTCGGTGATAGAAGGACACAGGAATGGCGTGTTGCGAGAGAAAGGACGAGGAAACAGTGACAGTGGTCGGTTTGAAGATGGGTTAAAAGGGGGGATAGCGAGGCAGAGGGAAAGCGTTTGGGAAAAATGATGTTGACGTTAACGGTAAACCTGAGATTGTCTAAGTACTTTTAACATTAATCTGGGTAGTATGAACATAGTCCGTAATATCTTCTAATCAGGCCCGGTACAAAAATGCTGCCCAAGATTGGACCTACAGTCAGTTTGCTCTCCTAATATTCTTACAACTCGTACGGTATTATTTCTGACGTGCGCACAAAGACGATGCTTTCTCGTCGCTAGACTGTAACGTATTGATAATCCAATTCTATACGAATTATAAGAACAGAGGTGGTTCCGAAATAACGTTGGAAACAACCTTGGACCGGTCTGTAACGTAACATTTGGTTCGCGCGCGAATACAAAATTATTCGCAAGATCCAATATAATGTTAAGATCAAAGTTTGAATAAAAGCTGTCCAATATCTGGCTCTCGCGTTCCGCGGATCGACGCATCAAGCAAAATTAAAAGGATTCCAGTCTGCTGATATTGCTTAAACGCTTAAACGATTCTAGATGTCCTCAGGCAATCTTAGGTTTACCCCAACGCTGGTATTCCTTGGTAACCGATACACCGCAACGGCATAAAGTCGAAGATGCCGCCGGTAGGCGCGCAAAGGTGAAACGCAGAGAAAAAAAAGAAGAATGGCGACGGAAAAAAAGAAAGGAGGAATTGGATTTCGACGCGAGACGCGAGTGTCGTGATTCGATCAAGGCTAGGAGAGTCGGAGTGCCAGCTTGTCGAAGCTTAAACGACGCGACGGTAAAAATCTTCGAAACGACGAGAATCGCGCTATCGGACACGTTACGGGGAAGGGGGGGGGGGGAAGGTTGTCGAATCTAAGAATCGCGTCTTGGGGGTTGGGGGGGAGGTGGTCGCGGACGAAGGATGGAGGCAGCAGCCGCGGCTCGTCTCTAAAGATGTGTGTCGGTGTATACGTGTTACGCGTGTGTGCGCGCGGGTCGGTGCCGTGTAAACGGTGCTGAATGTAATCTGCGGATACAGTTATTGCACTATCTTTTTTTCTTTTTCGTGAACCTTTTTTTTTTTTCTTATACTCGTTTAACCTAGTGATCGACAAGCTAGACTAGATTAGACTACGTCTAGGAGCTGCTGTTTAGTTTTTCTCGCTTGCTACATTTCTAACGCGTACGCAGTTCTGCAATAGAGTTCTCGTTTGTAAACTGTGTATTTACATACGTGTACGTGTTCTTTGTGCGGTGCGTGCGCGTATGTGTACGGTGTGTGGTTGGCGTCTGTATATATTCTTTTGGGCGCATTCGCGCATACGACTTAGGTACCATAAATGGATTTTGCCATCGCTCTTTCGTTCTCTCTCTATCTCTCTTTTTTTCAAAGACGCATCGCTCGCTCCCTCGTTTCCTAAAAATCTTTTTTACACGTTTCCCTCTATTCCAGCGTCGCATCGTCGTCGAATACTTTCCGAAACCTTCGTTACGCTCTTCTCTACTAGTTAGATTACATTAATTATCTACTTATCACTTTATACTACATTTTGGTTTCCCCTTTGATGCAGCGCCGCCGCTACTCACTCCTTTTATCTTTTACTCGGCCAGCTCCACTCGGATTATTCCCTAGTCAACGTACTTGAGACTAATGTGTATGTCATATACGCGCCTTAATGGTTAAGGCGTCTTCCTTTAAATACTTTTTACAGGACGAGGATCCCCGTTGATTCTTTAAAAGAGTGGGGGACCACTCTCTTTCCCTCCGTTTGAAAGTGGAATCGAGTCGAGAGGATCCGGCATGCTATCCGGCGAAGGGGAGTGATTATACGGCCCGAGGACATAAGGGAAAGAGTATACCAGACGAATGGTTTGATTTACTTGTTTCCCTCGTCAATCGTTTCTTAACCCCGGCACGGTGCCCCCGCGATAAACTTTGAAAAACATCCCATTATTTTTACGCCGTCTATACTCTGACTCTTAGTTCCTCCTTATACGCGGGCCTTTCTCCCTCTTTCCACCCCCTCGCTCCTTCCACCTTTCAGAAAAATAACCTATATTTTTTATTTCTTTCACCTAACTAATAATGTACACGATATTTTGTTGTTTTTTTTTTTACTTATGTTCTCATGTCGTCCCTTAAGAGCTATTTATCTCACGCACAGCGCTTCATCTTTTTTTCCACACGACGATTCAAAATAACAGCTTTCGTCGCCGCTGCACGTTGGTATATATATATATATATTTCTTGTATTTATACGTATGTATATATTTATTTATAATTTTGTCGTTACTTCCTCGCGCACTCGTACCGTATCCTTTTATCGGGCTGCGTGCTCCGCTTGCATTTGAGAAACGAAAGTCGACAGCGCGGCGTACTTAATTGCCAATGAGTTGAATCGAAAGTTTCGGCTAATATACAGTAGCTTGAATTTCGTATTAATTCGTTGTACTCTGCGGGATTTGTTAAGAACGACTCGCACAGTTTTCGCGCGCATCTCGATTATACAGTAATTTTTTCGAAATGTAAGGAAATATTAAATGGTACAGAGTTACAGGTATCTTGGGCCACGATCCTTACATTAAGATTTTAGGTACCTAATGAAATCTGTCGGTTCTATTACTCCTGTTTTTTTTTATGCCGATAAACGTTGTTCAAATTATGCAAGCTTGCCTGATATAAAATATAGATCTAAGTACATACGTATCGATATGGGAATATCGTTCAAGTCTCGATTAATGTATTCAGTCGTAAAAATAAAAAACAATTGATTTTACGTATCAATTTACATGTTAGCATAGAATCAATAATAAACGTTTGTAATACGTCTCAAGTGTCGCGTCGCACCTTTTGCGTATGCTGAATTCAGTTTTTAAGGACCGCCGTTACGTGGAAATGAATTTTCTTTTTTTACGAACAATTACCCCGTAATTTCGGGGAGACTAAAGGACCATCGAATCGCGCGCAATTTCCATATTTTTGAACATTAAATTTGTATGCCTCGAGCACGGAAATATTTGACCCGTTCGTGGGTTCACGATGGAACGAGATTAGTTTACAGGAATTAATGGCACGAAATATTTTCTGGTCCGCGAGATGGACTGAAGGCACACCTTGTATATCCATATCAACGCACTACGTGTCGGATCGTTCTTTTATAAGTTAATTTCGTAATGATTCCTAAACACTACGTTATCCCGGCGCAGCCACGATTTTCGTCATTCTTCTCAACTCATTCCCAATGTCCCCGCGTCCCAACCGAACTCCCGGCGTTCCTAGGAAACGTCCGTGTATCGTTCTTTGATCATCGCGGCTTTTGATTTGGAAAACGTTGAACGCTTTTGATTCGCTTAAAGCGCGATCCGTCTATCTTTTGATTAATAACAAAGTCGTCTATCGCTCTCCTCTCCCCTCTTTCTCCCTTATTCTACCTTTTCATCCTTCCCTAACCCTTTATCAGCTCTAACCCGTACCCTTTCATCCTCTCCCCCACCCCTCCGTCTCACTTCGATCCGCGCGTCCAAATCCCGCGAGTTTCATTGTCACCTAGTGAAACTCGGAGATTTTGCACCCATCGACGCGCAACCGTATGATGAGACAGTTTCATTTTTGAAAGATACCGCCTCACAAATACGAATATATTGCGCAAGCTATCAAAGGGTGATCTCGAGCGATACTCGAACGAAGGGACGGAGGAAGGATAGTACAGACCTCCGGGAAGCTGACGCGCTTAAAACTGAAAGAGACGAAGCGTTAGAGTAAAAAGAGCCGGGCTGTGGATACATATATATGTATATAAAAAAAAGAGAGTTACTCGGTGATAGGTAAATAAATTGGAATAAATTCATCCTCGTTTCATGAAAAATCCGGTTGAAATTCGGAATATTCATAAATTCCGACTAATTTCACAACACTAGAATCATCCTCGAATGTTTTTGTTGAAAAATAAATTCGCGCCAATTTCGGTGTACTTGCGTCTCTTTTATTTTTTTTCGAACGCAAAGCGTATCGATATTTATTTTCGTCGCTACCAAAACATTTGGAAGAAATTCTAGTATCACGGGACCAGTTGAAACTTCGGAGTATCGCGAATTGTTGTAGAAATGAAAATAAATGTAGATAAGCTTCGCGCCTTGTATCCTACGCGACGCGAAACTTACCTACCCGCCTCATTGTCATTTCCACAAAAATTTTCTGAATAAGATTCTATCATCACGGAGTCGGATGACTTTTCCGAGTGTCATGAATTTAGCCAAGTTCTCTTCCTTAAATCCGTACCCGTTCTTTCCACTCGGAATCTGTCCTCGTCCCTTTGTTATTAAAAAGTGGGCCTAATCGTCGGAGGACTTTCGATACGACGGAATTGCGTAGTTGCAGCCCCTCGAGAGATTCGATCATAGGAAAGGGCGCATGTTCGCGAGGAAGGAACTCGATGCATCTAATCTAACTTTCGTGCTGTTTGTGCAATGTGTCTATCTACGAATTGTTTAATCTCTTTCTTGTCCCTCGCTTGTGCTATATTCTCGTTTCCTTTCTCACTCTCTCTCACACACACACATACACACACACCCCCCTCAATCTCTCTCGCGTACGTACGAGCACATCCAAACATCGCTTACACGTTCTCGTTTCTCACACCTCTTTCCATCTCGTCTTTTTTTTCCTCTTTAAATTGGCCAAGTCGAAATTCGGGACGACGGAGAGACCGTGATACGGTTTGTCATTTTCATTATTTTCAAATCGTTTAAAACACACGGCTGTACTCGCACTTCTTCCCCCCACTCCCTACCCATTTTCTTTCTCATATCTGTCACCGGAAATTCGTTGTTGAGAATATTCGTGGCTCGCGAGCTTGTACAGCTTAGATGAGCGATTTACGCAGAGAGACGGAGGGACCAGCAACGACTATTGTGTTTCTCTTCCCTAAGCTTAATGATTTATTGCTTAAGCGTCTTAAAGTCGAGATTTTCCGTTTGGTTCTATTGGTATTCGTATTATATAAAAATCTAAAGTTTAAGTTAAAAACCACGGTAGACCCGACACGATTGATTGGGGCCGGCCGAACACTGGACACGCCCGTATATGATCGTTCGCAGTTTTTTTTCTCCGTTTTCTTTTTTTTTCTTTTTCGTCGGTTATCTCGTTACCTCACGTTTTTTTGTTTATTTCTTTCTTTCTTCTTCGTTATATCGCGAGATAAACGGTGCGCTGAGCACGTTCGACATCATTCGGCGCATACGGCTGATCTTTTATAAAAATATCCAACTGTCTAAAGTGCCGCGTCAGAAGGATCAAAGTCGAATAAGAAAAAGACGGCCTCTTCGACGGTCTGCGAAGACTTCGTTTGCGTGATTTGTCTTTTTGGCCTCGAGTCTGTTAATAAATATAATAACCGAAGGGAGAGTGAAGTCCTCGCAGTGGCGAAATATGGGTTGTAAGACACGTGGATCCGTTTTAGCTCCGTGGTTATCGATAGTCGAGTGGTTGTACGAAGGTGCATACCAATTGCAATCCTTGAGAACGCGGAATAACGCGAATGTGCGAGTAAAAGGTCTACTTCCGCTTTGCCGCCGAATTTCGAATCGCCCTCGAGTAACTTTTTATTATAACATACCTACCTAGCCTAGCTAATTGTTGAATTTCGTTTATAATAACTTGTGTATTTTTTTTTTTTAATCATTTACTTCATATAATCTTCACGAGTGTGTGTACGCGCTTCGTCGGTCTCGTTTTTTTATTTATCATTTATACACCGCCGTTACTCGCCGGCCACGTTTTCTCCATATCCGGCCACCGAGTAACGCGTCTAGACTCCTCGCCGTCTTTCGCACATTAGTTTTTCTTTTTCTCTTCGCCTGTTTAAGCCCAAACTACAAAAATAATGAATCCGGGTTACGGGTTTTTGGTGTCCGGTCGTGCTCCGTCCCATTAACCATCGAGAGACAGAGGAATTTAGCGTCAATTAAATGGCGGGAAAATGAGAATCACGAGCTCGCTCGCCGCGTTGCCCGTCGATTCGCGCGCTTTCTTTAGCGGTCACGTCCCTTTTGTCGCGCGGACGTCGCAAAAACGCGCGCGATATTAGCCTGTTCGCCCTACAAACGGTCTTTGATGATCACGTGGGTGGTCCGCGTATCCCCGGAATTCGTGTTTCATTACTGAAGCTTTTTTTTTTTTTGGTTGACACTACCGTGACGGCAACTCTATCTATTAATTCAAGCCAAGAGAGACGCTACGTTATACCTACTAACTGGACGAGAGGGTACCCCCGGATTGGTTGGCGGTAGCAGTTTTTTATTTTTTTCGTTCTTCCGTAAGATTGCCGACTACGTTGGACGTGAAAGTTTACGGGGAGCGTGGAAGTATATATATAATATTTTTTTTTTGTTGCGCAATGGGTCTATCGATAATAATTCTTTCCCTTTTTGTCTTTCCTTCTCTTTCGCTTCTCCTCGCTAAGCGCGATCGTTAACCGTGTCCGGTAATCACTCCCAATTCGTTTTGACGTTTCATCAAGCCGGAAGGGGCATAACTTTCGCTGCCTTTGCTGTCGCGGTGGCGTCGATGATGACAGACATTTTGTTGTTGTTGTTGTTGGTGATGATAGTGCTGGTAGTGGTGGTGGTGGTAATTGCTGCTGCTGTAGAAGCTGTTCCTGTTGGTGGGGTGTACTTGCTTACCATCACACTAGAAGGCTAGGCGTCAGCCAGTCCTCATCCGCTAGCTGGACCGCAACCAAGAACACACTTTACCATTTGAACACACAAACGCTGGTTAAGTCTTGGTCCGAATTTCAAGAAAGTAATAGAAATATTCTCGACAAACTCTCTCTCATCCCCTCTCTCTCTCTCTCACCCTTTCTCCCTCGACCCATCTGGGTTCCATTCATTCTTCTCTATTCACATTCATTTTCGCTATTCTATCTCTCCCACTTCCCTCTCATTCCGCGTTTCAAATCTTTACATTCACTCTCGCGTAGCACATGGAAATTAATCTGAATCTACTTTTACCATGACTCAACCTCAATTGCTTTAGTGTTAGAAAGATTTCCCACGTGATCGTATTACAAATTGTGTTACTTCGTTTTGACTGACAATAAACGTTGAAACGAATATGCCGCGGTATAATACAAAACATTGTTTTAGCCATTCGACTCTGACGATTTGGTTTCCTAATTCTCTCTCTCTTTTTTTTCGTGAACTGGTGGCGACGGGTTTGGGGAAATTGGTGTATAGAATTATCACGGATTATTCTGTTTTCTTTTCTTTTTTTTTTTTTTCATTCATCCTTTCTCTCGCTTTTGTTTCTTACGCTTCTTCCATTCGCTTGCGTTTCATACGAAATGACGATACCCATTTTACAATCAACGTTCTCTCCAGCGATATTTTTCTGGTTGAATTCGAGGTTGAGCCAGGTCGTAGATGCAGTTATCTTGATGCTAACTGATATTCGAAAGTAAGGATAAGCCAGGCCGTGCGATGATAGTGGTAGCGATCACTGTGCCTGCGAACCGAAATATGTAAATAAAGACAGTCTTTTGGATGATCTCGAGTATCTCATCTGGATGATAAGTAATACCGTTATCAATCGTAATCTATCTTGGCATAATTCATTTCAGATCGTAAAATTATTAGAATATTACGCATTTATATATTTCAGCTCGTTAGATCATTACGATACTTTTATTTCACTTCAGCAATCATGACGATACTTGTATTTAAAATATTGGAATATTTATATATCAGATAATTGGATTATTAGAATAATTTTATATCTCGGATCGCTCAGTCATTAAAGTATTTGTAATCGACTTTAGAATTTAAATACATCGACAAGATGACTTCTTATTATCAATTGAAGAATTAATACTCCTCCAGTGAGATACTCGATTTTAATGGAAAAAGTGCTATAAGCGTGTCTTCAGCCTTGCTCACATCACGATGAAACATTCCGACAGATAGGGGAACATGCGGAAGACACAGTATTAGCAGTACGCATGCTTGAACTTGAACTTCGTGCAGCGTAGTAACCGTTAGGTCAATCTTTCTCCAACGAAATATAATTACTGAGTTTTTTTTACTAACGCATTTACTAACGCAAAAAATGTACGCTCCAAAATATAAGTGTTCTGGTACATCATGATAAAATTAATAAAACGGATGTCTGGAAGTTTTTCATTACTTTGCATTAATTGCCAGATATTCTGCGTGCGCATGCTTGCTGATTAATGAATTTGCTATTATTAAAGTAACATTATTGCACGTTTTTTCATCGTCAAGTTTAACGTAACAGCTAGCGGTAAATAAGATTTTCTACCGTTCTCCTGTACAGCCCTCAATCTCTAGAAAAAAATAGGGGCAGCTTCCGGTAACGAGCGGCTATTAAAATAAATAAAACGTAACCGCTAAAATAATTGTAGTACCTTAAGCGTTATGTTGGAATTAAATTGATTGACACAATATCGTGTTATTAATGTTACAAGCGCATAGACGTTGATTCTACGCATTCTTAGAACAACCGTGAGCGTGCAATCAGGTGCACCCGTTTAATCAAACACGCGTAACGCAAAGTAGATGAAGTACATGCATTTGTAACGAACCAGGCAAATCTGTGCGCGGCAAATCGTTAGTAATTATGCTCGTAATCGGGTTAATTAAATAGAAAGTTAAATTCAATATTTTTCAAAGCTCATATCTCTAAGGGGAAAATGTAATTAAGCCCGACCGATGAAACTGCGTGCATGACAGGCAGGCGATCTCACGTGAACATCGTGGAAACTGACACGTGTAAGAGCACAGGGAGTGCTTTAGGGAGGTGCGGCATACGTTATTTAGCATGAAATTACTTTCAATTACAGAATACGTGTCCGTTACAGTAGAATCTTTTCACCAAATTTTCGTCCGTGTACGAAATAAATACTGATGAGATTTACGTCACAGAAGACGAGGCATTTGTATTATTCTTCCGAATTGGGGCTAGTCCACATTAATTTACGGTTTCTAGAAAATTTGGATCAATTTTCCAAGTATCACGGACCTGATTATGTCACGAGCTCGTTCGAGTTTCCCCTCTAAGTCACTCGTAGGATCAATTATCGCATTCAACGTCATTCAACCAACTCGAGATTAACTTTCTGCCGAATACATAAGCCAAGACCGAATATTGTAAAACCATTACCATTTACTTGATCCATTCATCGAGTTATTAACACTAGAATTACCAAATCAGTAATTTAGGCTGGTTTTAAATTTCCATTCAGATTTGCCATCTTTAAGTATGAAAAATTGTATTTCTAAATAGTATAAATACGTATAACATTATGCATATATTTTGTTAACGATTTGAAAATTGAAGAAATATGAATAATTCCTTTTTTTCCTCGCGTAATATATTTTATAAACAACCAGTCATTTCGACTGCTCTGGTAGACACGGTTATACATAATTCTAGCGTTACTACTCCATATCTAAACCATTTTTTCACTTTCAAGATGAAAGACGCCTTTCATGGTATTCTTTCGTGTAACGTTAAACTGCAAGATACTACACATATCGTGCATGGATCGACGTAAACATATTTCCGCGCGAAAGCAGAGATATCTTCGCAAGACTTTTGCACGTTTGAATGGATCAAGAGAACTGCAAAATGCAATAGAATAATATAGCGAGGCACACCTACGTCCAGTAAAGTATAGACAAAGAAGTATGGCACGCACACAGAGAAAACGGGACAGGAAAGTAATGGTTACCTGGAACTGTTGCATCGGGTAGGCCATCATTTGCGCCGGCGGTGGTGGTGGTGGGGGTGCGGCTTGCACCCCTGGGGGTGCCGTGACCGTCGTGGCATGGTGCGGCGGTAACTGTGCGCCCCCAGGTAATCCCTGGCCCCATCCCGCTGCCGTGCCAGCGGCGTGGACACCCATTCCCATTCTGTATTTACGGGCGATTCATGTAATTTCGTAATTGTAGGAATAAATAAATTGCACGACAATTATTCGCGCGGTCGGTCGAAAACCGGATTTCGGGGAAATTAGCCCGACGCGCGTGATCTTCCGATTTACGTTTTCCAATGAAACTTTGAGAATGCAAAGCGGATTGCTTTGTCGTACGAAGGACAAGGATTACTTGTTTCAATTAGATCTCTGTCGTTTGGTAACATAATTACAACTTCCTACGTTTGCGGATAATAAAGTTCCGCTGAAGGGGAACCGCCCGAGACGAACGATTAAATAAAGTAAGAGTACGGAGTTGCCGGGGCTGCACGTAAATTGCATGTAGTCGTGACTAATAAATATAATTTACATAAAAAAAAAATGGGAGTCGGGGATGGATGCCTTGCCTGTTACCTCTAGTTTACAGTTATTTCGTGTTCGATTTTACGCTTAAACTCGTTGTTAGATAACGTTTAGTACCAAACTGACAGTTTTATATCGCTTTATATTTACGCTCTGCCATTCTAACACGAGATCCCTTATGTTGAATTATGCAATGCCAACGCCTACTTCTGGATAACAGTTTTGACGTGTGTTACGTGCGATGAAAATGTTGCACATCAAATGCTAGGTGAAACGGTCGAGTTTATCAACATATTTATCAACATATAAAAATATGCTCGATAGTCCGTATAATATTTACGTAAAGTGCGAAATGTACGATTTAAATAAAGACATTTTTTAAATTCTCTGATAGCAAAACAAATTCCTGCCCGAGTTCCATCTCTTTAACAATTTCCTATCAAAATATGAATTTGCATAATCCTTCGCCGACTAATAATCATTATAGTGTAATGCACAGAAATAAAAAGATTGATATCGAGAGTTTAATCAAGTCTCCTTTGCCTGGAAACTAATGACATAATACTTGAACTTTATCGCATGAAACACGCGACTAAAAACTTCGGATTATCTAGGATGTGTTACATCGCTAGTTTACAATCCCGGTAATGCTCGAGAATCATTTGGGTGCGCTCTTTAAGGGTGCCATTTCACGGGTCGTAAGAACGCTGAAAGATATTCTACTCGCCAGAAAGCACCTCGTTCCTTCGTACCGCGTAATCTCTAAAAATTGCACGATCGGCGAATGCGTAAATTCGATTCGATATCTACGTTAAGAGTAGAGCGTTTGCTATTCTTTCGAACGGTCTCAGATATTACCAGACGTTTGGAAAGCTAAAGTAACGGAAAATTGAATTAAAGCTACTACCGAGACGTTCGCCCCCTCATTCATTCGTTTCCTTTAACTCCGTTTACGACAAACAAGCGTGCGAATTAAAAGCACCTTCCAAAGGAATTGGAATTATTTTGAAAAAGTTAACAAGCAGACATTGTTTACGATCTGGTTGATCACGTTTCCGGGATGCAAAACTCGGACGCATCGAGCTCGGAGAGACTGCGAAATGACGTTTCGGTCCCTTTAGTGTACGATGCACGCAATTCAATGCTTCGGTTTATCTCGAACGTGTTTCATTCTTAGTTTACAGTCCTGACAATACTCCAGGAACATTCGGATACCCACTTTAAGGGCGCTATTTCATAGATCGTAAAAGCGTCGAAAGATATTCTACTCTCTAGGAATTACCCCAAGTTTCATACCATGTGATCCCTAAAAGTTGTGCCCTTTTGTGCTCTATACGTTTCTGGGTCAATGTTTAAGCACGTACAGTATTTACCGTTTTATGCCACCATTAAATTTTCAATTAAACGTACCGGCGAGTTTACGGGACAAATTTTCAGAAATCCTATTCTAATACGATCGCCCGTGGAAAATGTGTCGCGTGTAATGTTGCTCGGATTGTAAAGACAAATTCACGACGAACGAGCTTTGAATCCTTGACAAATATGAAATTGGCAAACATATTCCGTTTGGGAGTTTTTAAATTCAAAATTAAGATTTCCCGATACGCGAGGCGAATCTAGCAACTGGGACGAACTACAACACCGTTTCTATTGTTGACAGAAAAAAAAAATTGCAGAGAAAAATTTCGCATTGTACATCAACCTTTATCATCGTGCGGCGTGATTTTTTTTTGTAGAAGTGCATCGGTGCAGTCGGAAAGTGCAATTGCACTTTTTATAGGAACAGAGTTGTAGTCTGGGCCTGCTACTAAATTCACACCGCACGTATTTTTATTTATAAACAGTGGGATCAATATTTGAGTAGAATTTTATCATGATACTATCGTTCTACGACCATCGCGATACGCGTGAAGCCACGATTATCGTGAAATATAAGAAAAGTGCTTTCTTATCCCACGTACATTGTATCACGCGAATCGCGTAAATGAATTTTAACCCTCTCATGCGCAACTTTTTCATTTGTCTACATGCGTGCACATACATTTGTAGGTTGTATCTGTCATTATAATAAAACAATATCTGACACGAGCATTGCAGGTAAACTTAAGTACAGCAATGTGGACTGTATTCCCTTAGATACTCATTTCAAGTACAGATAGCAGAATAATGGACCGTTTATTTTGAAAGTGGTGCAAGTCCATTGCTTTCCTTTTCTTTTTGTTAATTTTTTCTTTGTTTTACACTAAATCATTCACAAATCATGTGATATCTCATTTTCATAAATGGACTTACACCACTTTCAAAAGAAGCCGTCCTAATATCGAAAATTGTTAGTGTCCACGTACGCGCATGTGGCGCATGAGTCGGCTAACGAAATTTTCCTACTAAATCAAAGATGTACGCTCACCCCATGTATTGCGCCTGTTGATATCCAGCGAACTGCCCATAAGTGTATCCCTGCATCCCTTGCAAGAAACCACCGGCTTGCATCTGCGTCGCTGTCGTCGGATAAGATTGGGGCGGATACCAGTATCCGAGTTGTCCAGCACCGCCGACGCCGCCGACGCCTCCGACACCCGCGACGCCCGCCGCCGCCGCGGCGGCAGCTGCTGCCGCCGCGTAGTATGGGTATGTCGCCGACGATAACGCCTGAAAGAGCACGGGGATCAATGAAATAGAAAAGAGTAAGGACATTGCCTGGATTTTATGCTTAACGATGTCAATAGGGTTAAGAATGGTAATACCGCTCGTTTAAAAATCCTCGTAATGCCTCACGTATGCCGTTAAATTGTCGAGACTGAAGCGCTACGGTGATAATTTTAACGCGCCACACAAATAACTTGGCATTTTCGCCCTTCAACTGGATATTCCTTTCGAAAACTCTTTTGTCTCGGATTATACGTGCATCGTTGATGGACAAAGAAGGTCAATTAAATTACCTAACCTTAACGCAGTTTAAGGTGAAAAGGTTTGCGCAAAAATTTGTTTCCTGTGCCAGATGGTTTGTAAATTTATATCATTATTTAACCCTTCAAGGCTGAACGGTACGCTATATAGCGTATTATTTTGCAAAATTATATTTTCCATAATTCATATTGTTTATCGATTATTTGCATAATTTTTCCCGCATTTCTCTCCTCTCGTTAACGGTTAAATGACTCCAACCGATCGATTACTATTCATTAAAACGTTGATCGATTACTATTCATTAAAACGTTGACGTCCGAATGAGTTATTATTCGTGAGAACGCGAACAATTCAAAGATCATGCTTCTTTATCGAGCGAATAATTTCGTTCATCTCGTAAAAATTATGCCTAACCAATGATATCCTCCCGAATAATTAAACGAAAAATCTGCTTGATAAACAGGCGCGTAAGCGATGGGGTGGGTGGGTCTAAGGGGTGGGTGGGTTTAAAGATCTTCCCATCGTACGGCTCAGAAATTCATCCCCAATTTCCGAGGGTTAAGCGGAACACGAACGCGAACACGAAAGCGGTCGAACTGCGTCAAGTATGAGACCGGGGTATGACGAGGTACCTAGTAATGCGATATCCCGGTACTCGTGGGAGAAGCGCGTTATGGGAATAGGGATCAATTAGAGCGATGTCACGGGCCGAGTAACAGTGGATGGATGGACGGAAGTACTGCTTGTGAGCGCCATTGGGCGAGGGAAAGAGGGGAGGTGGGGGGCGGGGGATGGATAGTGGGGGTAGTTCGGATACCATTCCCAGATCGGACGTACTTACTCGTCCTACCGGCGCTAATTGCTAAGAGACCCGACAGACACACTTTGGAGAGAGGCTCGTGAATAGACCGGAATCTTGCCCGATTCCCTGTCGTCCCTTCCACCTTTCGTTTTTACACTTCCGGCTGGGCACAAACCAGAGGGTTCGAATACTGTGAACCTAGGCGAGCCCGAATCGGATGGAACAAGGAATCGAATGCTCTAATTATTTCCTTTTTTCGATTTAACCCATGACGCGGATCTGTACGAGTTGCTCGTGGGAATTGGTAATGGTGATTGTGAACGTAATTTGAGTTTTTGAGATCGGCGAAGATTCATGGGGAGATCATGGAATTCGTGTTTGTAGCACGAATTTTTTTGTATCGTGAATCTGATTACTATTCGATCACTTTAACGAGATTGAATATTGACAGCGTTCGAATATTACTCAAACCTAGTGCACGTATGTTTATAATAAAGAAGGATTCTCTGGGAATTTATTTTTACACTCAAACGTTTCTGTATAACAGAGGATCTTGACCCGTAATTATTCTGTTACTAAAAAATAGCAAATTACGAATTCAAATGGGTGTTTGATTACTCACGGTAAAGCAGAAAAAAATAAAATATGTATACCTTAAAATACGCATTACAGATCTTTGAGTATACTTCGATATCGAGCTATCCCTTCTGATAAATCAACATTGATGGGAATCTCTATCGGACTGATGTCATGACCCGTGTTACACGATAATGCGTTTACCCAGATATCTCAAATCCTAATTCAAACCTAAGCGAGACCTAGCCCAGGGAGGACTTGGTCTGGCGGTTCTAATTGCTAGGATCTTCGGCCCACACTTCAAAGTTAAAACATACTACTGGGTTTGCGAACCAATGTTTTTCCCGATTGGACGCGATCCCTCCCTCCATTTTACCTGCCCGTTGGTGTTGAATTCGTACCACGTATAACGCGTATCGACTGCCCGAGTCACCCAATGACAATTGATTCAGCGGAGATTAATATTAGGTCGGCTAATAATTTCAAGTGTTTATTTTCACAAAATCAATCGAGCGGGCTAATCGACAACGTACGCTGCTCTATTTTCGATTGTGAAAAAGCGCAAACGCTAAAAGATTCACGAACGTTATATCGACGAAGGTATTGAAAGTTTGATGAAATGCTTCTACAATGTTCTGCGTCTCATCGACAACTCCGACGCCCTACGATGCATTCGGTCTTGATTTGTGGTCGTAAAATTGACGGTTTTTTCGTCAGTTTATCGTGAATCATGTACATCCCGTTATCGGACGTCTGATACGTTTGTAAATTACATCGTCAATATTTGTCGCGCGTTAACTAGATTTATTCAGGCAGGAGACATTCGTCATGATCAAAATAAAAACCTTGTCATTCCAACTCTGTCTAGGAATACCTTTTTTTTTTAGAATCCCCCGCAAGATATATGTTCGAGGATTTGTAAGGAAGGTGCGATTACCAGAAAGATCCGTTCGTTTTCTCTCAGACGTCTAGTGACGTCGGCACTTTTTTTTTTATTGCGATCAGGAAAATAGAATTTCATCTTAAATCTCATCCCTCTCGCCCTTCTTACGAAAGGTCAATAAAAGAGCGAACGTTTACCTGTCCAGTTTGTTGAGCATTGTTCGGATCTCCGCTTTCCTTGCCCCAGCTGCATTTCACCGTTTGACCATTGATGTCGGTGTTGTGTACCGCAACAATGGCGTGTGTCGCTGATTCTTTGGTAGAAAACCTGAAATCCAACCAGTCGTAAACATCGTATTAGCTACGGACGTCTTGCGTTCAAAAAGGATAAATTCATATTTTTCTTCGGAATTGCGCACCGTGCGTGATATAAAAAATTCCATTTATAGCAACCGCGTGGAAATGATTATATGTACTTCAACGATGATAGACATATGTGTCATCTTGAAATCCACGTTAACCACACTTGGGTGACACGTAATTTCATTAATATCAATATTAAGGTAATTAACGCGTCTAGCGTGTCACCCAAGTATGGCTGACGTAGCGATTCAGCATGATACGCATTTTCCGGTTCCACCAATAGTTATCTCTTTAATTACCCGTCAGAATCAAGAGACAAGGTCTTGTCCCGGGTCAAGTACAAGTACGCGAGACTAGACCTTGTGGTCTTTTATATTTGTCAAAAACATTCTTACGTTCCTAGCGTCATTTGTAATTCTGCTCAAACGCGAAAAATCAATCGAGAAGCGTGCAAGGGTTGAATTTACGTCATCGCCCCTGTCTAGACAAAAAATGCAACATGTTCGAGCAATATACCGTTAACTACAATTGAAATCTAGGAATGGACGAGCAAATAAATACGCGTACGCCGAAAGAATAGCTCGTGGAGCAATTCCGCGCTCTTTCCGCCAGTTACGCGGGACCTTATTACCGTAGCTTAACGAAATGTTCGGCCACTAGTGCTCTCAGCGACTTCTGCAGCTTAATTTATGCGAATTTACCGTGCGCACGAATAAGCACGATAATTGTGAATCCCACCGAATCTAGATTACCGCGGATCTAGACATTCCATGTTAAATCGTACTTTCCGGGTATATCGGGCTACTTTCGACTTTCGTACGGTTCGGGAAAGCGTTTAAAGTGTATCGGGGAAAGCGAGGGAAACCAGCCGATATTATCTTCTCCTCAATAACGATCGTGTAATCGCCCCCCCCCCCTACCCTCCCTCCCCCTCCCGTTTGCCGAGGTCGCTCTTCGTCGATACGACGATTATTTATGGGACGGCAGGATCAAAAGTGGTGTTCATGGATGTAACAGCTAGATCGCATTCCTGAAAACGCACGCAGAGCCTTATTTATCGAGCCCTTCAATTACCGAGAGGTTAAGGTTTTGCCATTTGGCATTTACCCAAGATTCAAGGGGTGGTTTGTCCCCGTAAATGTCGTCTATGTAACCAGGGGGTACGTTATGCCGCACGACCGGACATAAACACGTCGTTTTTAGAGGCATTATAAAGATAATCTTGTGTACGGATGCTTGCCCTGCAGGAATCGGAATTAATACAGTTTCCGGCATTTAATGAATTCCCCGAAACGTTACGGCGATTAAAGCTGGGTTCACACCTTCGCGCGAAAGTCTTGCTTCTTCAGGTAAACGGACTGGTTATTTGTGAGAGAAACGAAGTCTAGAACTGCTTTATACTAGGTTCTTTATACGGGGTGTCCCATCTGAAGTTTAACGCGCCATACTCTCGCGAGGTATTTATTAATGAAAAAATATTTCGATCCAAACTCGTACCATCCTAAGATGACCACCCACGAAAGAAAATAAATTCCGCTAGATATATTTTTCCCAATAGCGCGTGGTTCGGGAGATAATTGAGCGCAAAACTTAAACGTGACACTCTGTACATAAACTAATAACACGCGCACAGACGTTCGTAGTTTTAGGATTTTTTTGTTTGCATTGGTAAAGCATGCGTGAATGAGCAGCGCTTTTACACAAAACTGCGAAGCCAGCTAAATAGTTGGCGCCGATGCTCAGCGGATTAACGGCCATAGTAGTCTAGGCACATTATATGTCAGACTTAATACACTGATTCCAATTAATATTCGAGCGATATCTATAATTTAAATACGCGGGTTGCATCCTCGCGTTAGTGGCGAGTACCACGCACAATATCCATGGAAAATGGAGGCCTGAAATTTTTGCTACCACCAGTACGTTCGCTTGCTGTGTGATTTATCTCTCCTCTCTTTTCTTACCCTCGTTTCTCTCTCAGTCATGACGTCGCACGTTGACAATGTCGCGGTATACGTTCCTCTCGTACCATTCAGGCACACGTACATTCGAGGAAAAACGCAAGGTGTGCGAACTAGTCGCATGTGCTTCGCGAACGAGACGGCGCGTGCTACGGAATGGGAGAGACGCATACCGCGAAGTTGTAGAATGCGGAAGTCGAATCTCAGAAAGAAACGAAAGGAAAAGTGAAAATCAAATAAGTCGACATTCATTTAAGAGAAAAATTCTTTGTGTCCAATAAAATATTCACAACCGCCTCGAATGCAATGGACCACCCGCTTTCCGCGAGAAAACGGTTCTCTGCTAAACAGCTGAATTATGAGAATATGTATTATGCAAGGTCTCCCGTAAATTGCGATAATCCGTTAAGATGTTATAGCTGAAATAATTGAAAGTAGATTTTTCCTTATCGTCAATGTTATAAGCTTCATAATGAACGTGATATTAACGAAAATCGGGAACCAATCAACGAGCTTGTGTAAGAATATGCGGACAGCCCCGAGAGTCGCGCGATGCCGCGTGCTATGCAGGGATACATTGTGCAAGGAATCCACGAAAATGGATCACACCTTTCGAAGCGGTCAAAATACGAACACTGCAGATATTCGGGGACCGTTATTTCTCCAGGATAGTCTAGGATGTGGCCACAAGTGGTCGAGCAGTTGCGGATTTTTGGTGTAATGGTTTCTTACCAGTTTTGACGCGTCTACCCTCCCATTTTTCAGTTTTTTTTCTGATCTGAACGTTGGTTCTGGGATTCGAATACCCCATTTCAGTATCTTCGTTTGGTTATTGGTTTGAAATTTAATTCGGCGTGGTACAGGCGTGTGCCTCTTAATTTATCTTGACGCGTGACAGTTATTATTTATTTCAAGTTTAACTAATCAATTGAATGTTATGTCTGGGCTTTAATGTTTTAGATTTTTCAGACAGAAGAATGAAGAATGAGGAAAGGAAACTCATTCTAAGTACATTTCTAAGTATTATAACCAATAAGTTTAGTTATTCATTAATAAGAACCCATTGTACAAGAGAGATCAATATGAGTCTGCATGTATGTCACAATTATTTCTAAGCACTTGTAACTTGTCGCGTGGGTTTGAATGACTTGGCGATAAGCAAACGATTTTCGGTACTTTTAATTTTAGTTTTTTGCGACAATCTTCTATTGTCCCTTTCTAATGTTCGTCTCTCTCTGGTCCGATTGTTATTACTTGCACGTGACAATTGGGTGCGAGAGGAGTGCGTGGCAGTAGCGCGCACTTGTCTTCTTAGATACCCAATTTGGGTCTGCCTCGGGTTAGAAGTCCTGTAGGGGGTCGTAAGACTAATCCTGCACGGTTAGGCAGGTGCTCGTTGGGGCTCCGCAAGGTGTCTTTGTAATCCGGGTTCTCCACTTAGCTTGTGTAGGACGCGACACCCTTTGCTCTTCTGGCCGGGGCATTCGAAAGTCGCGGGCAAGTAATGTTTTTGGACTTTAAATTCTCCCCGATTATTTTCGCATCGCGTTTCATCGTCTGTTTGTCGCTTAAATATTACTTATAAGTCGTGCTATATGTATGTTTCTGGTTTATATTTGAAACACTTAACAATAAGCATATAAGTCTTATTCTCTCAATTTTACGTTCTTGCTTGAAATCTATCGCGAACAAGTTTAACTAATCGGTAATTTTATGACCAATAACTTTTATGAACCACTTTTTCTTGCTTGTTTATCGTTTAAGCGTTGGTAGTTTAGTTAAGTTATAAATAAGAAACCATTGTACAAGGGAGATCGACGTGCACCTTGTGCGTCTATCTCCATTCGGATCTCGAGTAGCAGCAACCTCCACGTGGTGAGACCAGGGCCGATAATATTTTCGTTTACTATACATCAATACTATCGGGCGAATAGCTGCAAATGTATTCTTACTTGTTTCTTCGGAACTTGATATAAGTTTCTAATTTAAGTTACATTTATGCGTGGCCTGTGAGTGTTTTTAGTTTACGAACGTTTAGTCTATTATGAAGTTACGACTAAGTGTCTTTGTATTTTTATAAATTGACTCTTTTATATTAATAAACTTAAGTGTGTTCTTGTATCTCATGATTCAAACAACTCCCTCATAAAAATCCCACATTTATTTCTTAGTCACGGGCGAGGGCTCGATCTATAATACTTTGAAAAATTATTCAGGCAGAATAATTATGTGCACAACTCCTTTGATATCATGTTTTCCTGTTCCAAAATCAATTTATTGCGGTCCCAGGAAATGTTTGAAAAAAACTAAGATTATATATCAGAAGAACATAATATTGGATGAGGTAGCACGAAATCAAAATAGGTAGATCCCTGATGAAGTGTTACATATGTCACGAAATGTGAATAACTTTTGGGGCTACAACTCGCGTTTTCACGACAGACCTTTAACAATGAATTTTCCTGATTTGTCCTATTACAACCCGAGTGTATGGAACATGCGGTAAGCAGTGGAAATCTCCGCGTTGAAATTCTACAATATATCAGATTCATTTTTATTTTGTTTTACTATTTACAAGTAAATGTAGCTTCATCTCATGTCTCTCGTCCGCGTGCCTGTGTACCGCGTATACCGTGAAGTTGTCAACGTGCTGCGTCGTGACCGAGAGAGAATCGAGAGGACAGAAGAAGAAGGTCGAGAAAACACCGACAGGCGAACGTACTGGTCGTAGTGAAAATTTCGGATCAAGGGACAAGGTCTTGTCTCGGGCCAAGTACAGGTACGCGAGGCTAGACCTTGTATCTTTTTCGGAAAAAACGAACAGGGGTTTTCGAGGTGGTCAAACTGTATATAAAAATAAATTTTAAAAAAGTGTAATAGCCATCGGAAAGGCCGTCACCGGGATGAGTAATTTGAGTACGATTTGATCAAAATTGGTCCATCAGCATTTCAGTTAGACATTCAACATCGAAAGGTGAAACAATCGAATGGTATCTCGTGTCGGCAGTTACATTGGTATCGAGTTACTTCGAAAAAAACCGTATCAGCCATCAGCCAAACTCCTCCATTCCGCTCACGTTTCCTACCGAAATCCGATCAATTTTTGTCGCCCGTGCGTCGGACGGAAAGCCCGATCGTAGATTGACGAACGCGACACCCGACGCTGGGTGTGACGAGCGAACGAAAAATCATCGAATTTATCGCGATATTAGGTCACTCTTAACGTCCCTCCAGACTGTACAATAGAAGTTTCCGCCCGTAACTTCGCTCCCCGTTCACCTTCCTCTCCGAGTACGACGAACGATGGTCATCGTCGGCAACTGACCACCATCCCCCTCCACCCCCAACCGCCCCCCCCAGCGCCACCCCTTTCGCACCAGAGTCTCGAGCTCGACCGATAACCAGCAGTAGATAAGATTCTTTCTTTTCACGGAGAAGAAAGGATCCTTCCACCCCCTTCGCCTCGCCATCCCGCTATACCGCCCTCCCTCACCCTCGCCGCTCTCTGGCCTCTACACTGTATCCAGGAGTAAGTCCATACGTCATCCCGAGATATTCGTTTCCGGGTTGCCCGGGTTATAGAAGAATGGATGGAGGAAGAGCAATTAGACGGAAGATATCCGAACGACGGACATTGTCCACGGGTGGTGGAACTGTGGAAGACACACGGACCGAAGGATCGGTGCAGGGGAGGGCTGAACGGGGGTGGTAGAAGGTGGTGGTGGGGGGGGGGGGGAGGGCGGAGGGGCCAGACGGGTAGCGAGGTTGGGATGAAAGAAGAACGATGCTGAATAGCGTAGAATGTGCGCGAGAAACGATGGGCAGGTCGGGAAAGCTCGGGGAGGGCGAGTCAGGGCGGTGGATGATGGTAAGAAAGAGTTTTTCGTCTCCTCGTTCCGCGTCTTTCTTCCGTTGCCATCGTTCGTTCTTGAGCAATCCTCCCACGCTCTTGCCAGTCCGCTCTTCAAGGTGGGTCACGGCAACCTACCCCTCTTTAAAGAGAGGCGATAGATACGTCTTTAGAGGATATAAATGCGCGAACGATTCTACCGGTCGGTAGTTTTACCCCGCGTCACTATTCGTTTCGCCGTACGGAAAATAACTGGTACGGTAAGATATCGTTGTCGTGGATTGGTTACAGTCTCAAAACTATCCGATATTAGGGCCTTCGTTGCGTAGTTTCATTTTCGCGTTAATTTCAAGTAATTTAACTAAACTGGCCGCCGATCGGTTAAAATGATAATAAAAGACTCCCGAAAGTTATAAAAGAATGCGATCTAAATTTGGGGTAAATATAGTATATTTAATGTACAAACTTTTTAAACCCAGTTTTTTTTAACTATGTAGTTCCAGCTGCAAGGAGGAGTTTTCTGTGTTGATTAATAAAAACAGTTTTTAAAAAACCGAATCGTCCCGATATACTTCAAATTGTTTGTTAAACAAAAGATAAGCGTCATACAACTTTTTTCATTCTTATCATCCCGGAGCGTGAAATTATCCAAGTATTAGAATGTTAAAAACAAGAGAACTTATAATTACAATTTCAAGTATTTATTAATGATATCGCGATAAAGGATAATTTACCAAGTAGATAAAGAAGTTCATTAAAAATATATTTGATAGAGTAATTCTATACTTCCATCGATCCCGAACAATAGCCTTCGCTTGAATGGATTAATTAAAATCATTTTATCGCAATCGTTGGCACAACCTGACGCCCAGCTTTTCCCCAATTAGTAGATTGCACCAGCAATTACAACCGAGTACGACTGATCTTTCCACGCCTATTCTAATAATTTTCTTTTTCGCAAACACGACAATCACCTAAGACGTCGAGGGGGCGATGGTGATATAAGCTTCAAAATGGGTCGGAAAGTGATAAAGCGTGCGAGTTTCATAAGAGCTCAAGACTTTGCGATCGTAAAGCAGTATATAGGCACACCTACACTACCAGCGGGAAAACCGTGCGAGAAGAACAATTAAGTGAAATCACTCGTGTAATGGTGTGTTCGTCGATGTACGACGTTATGTTTTGCGGAGAGTTATGTGACCAGGAAAAAGCTTCGTTACGCTTCGGAGAGATTAATAACATTTCGTTTACGATGTTCTCGATTCCGAGTATTCCATTAGTTTCGATTTAAAGTGGAATTTTGAAATTAAAAAATTCTTCGGTAACTCAAGACGCTACTCTCTGCGCATTTTCGACTTTACCACGTTTCTATGTGTATAGGTTCAATTTTGATGTTCGGAGAATAAAAGCGTGATAACGTTCATGTTTCTTTTTTCTTCCAATCACGCAACAACGATGTTCTTTTATTCACGTAATTCAAGTTCAGCGCTGAAGTGAAATTAATGACGCCCTGGATGTTGGATGATAGTTTTTTTCATTATAATACACGCAATTTGTCTTGAAGCGAACTAGAACTAATACCGATAGGTCTTTGAAATCGCAGAGTCATGGCTATTTTCCTCCTAACCATCCCACGCTGACAGGAGAGAATATCGATTGAATACGCAAGTGATTTTGGCCGCATTCCGGAATCAGCTATCAATTTTGAAAGCATCATTGCATCCCCGTCAGATGCCAAAAACTCGGAGAGGACATCATGATGTTGTCAGTGCTTTCAACGAATTTCGCGACGCATCTTTCCTCGTACATTTCGATTTTAGACTTCTGCCAACCGAAATTTGGCAGCGTGGAGCATTTGGCTCGTATTGATACTTCATAGACTTTCATTAAAATGACGTTAAGTATCATTAGCTGCTTATGCTTTTCTTGGTTAGCCGCAATTTGAGAAATATTTAACTCGGTAAACCAAGTTTTGGTGCATTCTCGCTAAAGAGGTTAACGATGGTGTTAAACGAGGGAATATAACATTTTAATAAACGCGATTGGACTGAATCGAGCGTCCAGTTATTCGGTGTTCAAATATTCCATCTATTGTACGCGTCATTACAAGGAAGCACTTTGCAACACAGTTATTATTACAACAAACAAATTTCTAAACTGGCGTACCTCCAAAATCGTGATTTTCGAGTTATCATCGCGAAGACGTTACAGTCGGCCGCATAAGTGTTCGTTCACTTACCCATGCATGGCATATATCAGGGTAAATAAAAAGAAATAGGCACCCAACTTTGAATGGAAGAAAGACATGGAAATCAACTTTCATTAATGCATAATAAGATGGAACTTGCAAAAATTCATAATTGTTACAGAGTAGAGAAATACTGAAGAAGAACCTAATATACCCAGAGTATTACTCTATAAATTTTCAAAGTAGCTTTATAATTCCTCTATTTAACGTCACTTTAGAACACTTTGCTAATTCAGATAATTGTTTCATAACAACGACATTTGAAAACTTTTTCATTTTGCTAATGTTGCCTGATTAAATAATAATTTTAATGATCGTTATGAATGAATTCTAAATATTAAATAATTTTCCACCAAGTTAACAACCACTTCTTATTTTCTCACGAATTTACCTTTTCGATTCGTGTCATCTGAAAAATGCATGTGCGATGTGTTGTTCGAAGGAACCACGATCGCGTCGACAAGTAGATAAAGACAACGTCGGTCAGACATCGTCTACGCGATATCTCTCGTACGTAGTTACGAGATGAAAAAAGGGAGCTCGCGAAAACTTTCCGTCAGCCAACGCTTCAATTGATACGTGAAAAATTCACGACTCGCCCCAACTTTTCCGTACGTGGTACATTTTTTTTATCGATCAGCTTAACTCCCGCCTCAACCCCTGCCCCCGCGCGCAATGATCTCTGACGGCGGTGAGCTTCAATTCTACGTTCACCTTGGGGACATCCCGTCGCACTGACATCTCGAAGAGTTATTACACGTGACGTATATCAACGCGACATCTCAACAACAATGCGACACAGTCTTGGGGGATATCACGGATCGAGAGATTGTACGCGAACAAACTTCGGAAATTAATAAGTCAGGGAAAAGGCGGATATAAGTACCTTCCCGGTGTGTCTATCCCGTTTCGCGATAGCCTCGCTTGTTTGTAGTGATACGCGATACGCGAATGTTGGAAATACTCGGAAATCTCTTGGAAATTAATTGACTGGCAAACAGTTAATCCATTTACCTTTTTGCAGAGAGCATACTCAATTTCCATGCGCCGATACATTAAGTAAACAGAAATCCTGCGCTGCAATTACCAGAAAGTTAACAGCGATCGTTACGATCAAAGGAATTACGCGGTACGACATCGTAAACTTTACACGTGTACGCATGCATTAATGCAACTTTGCGCGCGTACTCGTATACACACGTATGCATTTCAGGCTGTAATTAAAATTTCAGATTCTCCAGTGACTTTAACCCTTGCACGATGTCACGAAGATACTAAGGTTACTACGAACTACCGAGAACGAAGGGAATGCAAGAACAAATTTTTACCTGATGAATGCGTATCCCTTGTCCTTGAATACGCGAATCTCTTGGATGGATCCGAAAGGTGAGAAGGTCTTTTGCATCAATTCTTCTGTTAGACCATTGGTTAATCCACCGCAATACACCGTGCAGTTGGTTGGACTACTCTGATTATACACTTCGTCGAAGGTTAACGGCTTTGCGTTCGCTGAAAAATAAAAAAGAAAAGGACGATGGTTAAGCACATATTATCATTTCGCTTCGATAGGCTACGATAATGTGGAAAGCAGGATGGACAGAATATCTTTAAACGTTTCCTTCCAAGTGGTGTACTCGCCGATACACGTTTTTCCATTTCAATCCTTTCCCTATTTCACACTGGCAAATGCGAATAAACAAAAAGTTAACGAATCAAGTTGTTACACGTGTCAATGTTCTCACCGAAGCTTAATTTCTTTCGTGTCAGCCATTTGAGACTGAAGTAATAATGCTTAAGATCCTAAAGAAAGTAGTTTAAGTGATTTACTCAATTATTTGGGGTACAGAGTTAAAGTGCTTTGTATAGGTACTAATTGAAAAATTCGGGTTACGTAACTTGCGATATAAAAGTTGTTACAGATTGTACGAAGTTTCGAAAAGTTTGATGGATATATTGTAATGTAAGTTACGTGGTGTATGCGTAGCTACGGTGTTTACAAGATGAACCTTTGTTCGACCGACGCGCGCGATAAATTACAATCATATTATATTTGGAGCGCGGAAGAGAATTTAATTAATCACAAAATCTTGGAGTATTTAAAATCTTTCGTGGTTCTTGCCAGCCGTTAAATAATGCGCTGCATAATTAATACCTTCGCCGTTCGCGGAACTAGTCAAAACCGCTGATTGCTTTATCTTTACAGAGTTAGCTCGTACTTTGATCATTAATAACCTTCGCCAGACGTACATAAAAAACAATCTAAGTTAATCAATGTATTAATCACAAACTCGATGAAAATTTACCGAAACTTTCGACTTTCGCACACTTCCCCGCAATTCGTTCCGATAAATCGCAATTTTTCGAGTCAACGGCTTGTCTCGAATCGTTTGGGGATCAAACTTTCACCGGATATAATTAATCCTTAAATAATGGAAAAGATAAGTGTTGCGATAACTGTCCCACGATCGGTTGATTAAAAGTAATGAACATGATAAACTAAATATAACAGAGTCCGATAATTAAAAGAGGTTTTAACTATAAATCTGTGTCGTGATAAATAATATCGACAAACGATACCAACCCTGTACGAGCCGTTTAATGAAAAAGTGGGGTAAGTAAAAAAATTGAATACCGGATAACGATGGACGAAGTAAAAGTTCTGTAAAATGGAATAATTTAAAAAAAGAATTAACACCTTGAGATAATCAAGATGCACGATCGTTTTACTTAATCTTCTTCTGACTTACACCACTTTTTTCCTCCATTCGAGTGGACAGTTATTACTTGATCTGATAATTAGCGAAACACCGACACATACCATTTCTGCGTAAAACGGGATAAAAGTTAAGTTTTCCCGGTGTGGCGGTAAAATAAATAAAATCAGACTCACACCACTTACGCATCAAACAGCTCGATATACATTTGTATTGATATTAGCTACCGCGATAAAAATCATATTATGTATATCGAAAGAAATCGCTCACTTCTCTGAATCTAACTAAAAAAAGAAAATCGAAGACAAAATGTTAAATGACTCATAGCGCAAAATTGGTGAACTTTCGACCTGCAGTATAATTATCGAAAAATGTACGTTTCAATTCGCTGTACCACCCCTTAAATATTTATAAGTTGACCATAAACTTACCCTCTACAATGCAAAATGTCAAATACTAAGAAACAATTTATTAAACACCTCCAACCAAACCAAATTTCTCTTCGAGCCCCACGGCTGTATCTCCCACAAAAATACAAATTTGAATAAACACTCGCGGGCTTGAAATAAAAAAAAAGAACAATACGTTTCCGCCAGTACGCAACGCATCAAAAAGTGGTTCGTCAAACAAGGTATGCATTACTCGCAAACCGAGGAGATAACAGCAGGCCGAAGGGTGGAGACCTAATTCCTCCCGATAACGAAGGAATGACTAGGCAATGTTGATAAAAGCAAAAAGGGAGAAAAAAAAAAGAAGAAACCCATTCTTCATGGAAAACGCATTTCCGGTACTACCCCCCTCAGTCATTTTAACGCGATAAATCCTCCCTCCCCTAACCTTACCTTCCCTCACCGGCCGTGGTGCCTAGGTTTCAAGCGATACCCAGGAAGGGGGTCAACCCCGGGCATCGCGACGCAGGGAAGGTCGACGCGAAGGGGGGCCCAGGTTGCTAGCTGTCGGAGATATCGAACGGCAATGCCGAAGAGGTTGAACCCCCGTCAGCTAAGTTTACGATCGTACGGGGGCTTAGACTGTACTAAGGTAGCCGGGCCACGGGTGTAAACGCGACCGGTAAACCACGGCCTGTAATTGCCTCGTTCGAGGATAGAAGGTTCTTCAGGACGTCAGAACGTCCCGTTAAGAACTTACCAGGGGGGACGTTCTCTTCGTTTCTCAAAGCTCGGCATTATCTCTTTATTGCCCCCTGAACGTTATTCTCAGTATTCTCGGAATGTCGTCGTCGCTCGCGTTATCGGTTGGCTTTAAAAAAATTTCTTTCCAGTAAAACGCTTACGCTCGGATACTGTAATATCGACTTTTTTCTCCTCCCTCCCCCTCCCTCCTCCCTCTTCTCACTGCCTCTCTCTCGCTCTTGTTCATGAAATTATTATTTCCTTTTTTTTTACGAGGCCTTCGCCTAGTTTCGGCTATCGATGCCCGGGAAATGTTGGGAATGTAATTTTCCTTTTCTCCTTCTCGACCGGTGGCTGTGGAAAAATGGCGGAGTGGAAATTTGGTATGCGGTATTCGTGGGAAGGAAGAAATTGTAGTAAATACGAGAGGGAGAATCGTTAGTTACGAGTTACGTGTCCAACGTTTTTGCACACCGTTTATATTTAAAGTCAACGTGGTTTCTGTTCGTCATACGTTTTATCGAGCATTGTTGTATCGGGAATAGTTATAATAGGTTGCCAATGCACGATTTAATTATAATCGTTTGGTCAGCAAGCATGGTTCAACAAGATGCAGATAAGTTTTATTATCGTAAAAAAAAGACAGACACATCAGACAGAGATATCTTTTATAATATCTTAACGTACCTACTCGGATCATGCAAAATTCTTCGATGAGTGTTTCAAACTAATGTGCCCTGAAACTGGATTGGAAAATAGACGTAATAGAAATCGTTACGATTCATTTCGTGTACAGAGTATTTCCCTCGTACGTTTACTGGTACAATACCTACGGTGTTGCAAAACATGAGAATCACAAGCAAAGCAATCGAGGTTCTGCATAATAATTGTGCGTTGGAAAGTTATTTTACACGTTAGAGTGTGCCGGAAGACGAAAGAGGACGGAATTTATTCGGCACGCTAATTAACACTCGTTTATTGTACGCCTAATTACGTTTAATTATGTATCTCGGCATGCGTAAAAGAGATCTAATTAAACTTCAAACAATTAGTTATTTAATATCCCTTTGATATATTAAAGCAAGTTACGTGTCACGACAATTACTTTCGCGCGATGTTCAAATAATTATTCTGCGCGGTTAACCAGTCTAGTGTATCCAAATTGATTTTCACGGATCACTCTAACATCGCGGAAAAATAATTTCGAAAAACCCAAGCGGAATGTAAGTTCTCTCGCTTTGATATACCTGCATCTCCGTCGGTATTACGTTATCATAAAAAATGGCCCAGAAATGATACTTTGATATCAATAGTTTACTCTTGGTAATATATTGCTACTGTTCCGGGAATGGTTAAGGTACGAAAAATCGGTGCTCGTCGTATCGAGTGATCGATTCAAAAGAATTGCTACGAACACTTTAAAGGGGTTACATCGAGTATACTTGGCTGAAAAATTGAGGGGTTACCGTAGATCCATGCTATCGCGGGGCTTTCATAACGGCACGATTCCGTGAATGAAAATCAGCTTTAAAAGGAAAGATCGCAAAGATGAGATCGGTTTGATTGAGGGATGACGTTTCTCGGAAACGGTAAATAGTAACGACCTAACGATAAAAAAAAGTATCGTTGAGACTTACGTACTGAAAAAGTTTGTAACATTTATGGTGATCCGTAATCGGTTCTTCATAAAATTTCAAAATCATTGTACGATGCGCTTGGTGCATTGTTGCGTGAAGAAACGCAAGCTGACAATGAACGTAGCACTTTCCTTATTTCTTCTTTATCTCAATTTCGTTAATTAATCGATCCGTCAATTTTTCGTTCGTTACAATTTCTCGGTGTCTAACGTTGAATGATTAAAATCGAGTCGGTTAATGCAGATACTTTAATAATCACGTAAATTAATTCGACGAAACCAACGGAAGCAATCTTCCCTCGTTTCATACGCACACATTAATCTCGATTAACACGATTCTTTGGAATAACCAATCCGCTGTACAACCCGAAAACGAAGGGTGTATTAGAAACGAATAAAAGTGTCAGATCGCAGACACGAGGATGACGAATATACGACGCGTCAAAACAATTTCCAAGTAATAATTCCCTCGGAGCTGGTTTCATTCTGCTATTCAGCTTTCGGAGCGGCAACGTATTCGGAATAGTCATGAAGATTCAATGGCGAAAGTAAGTGGCACCTCGTAACGTCAAAATTTCCTGCGTCATTTCCTCTCTACTACCATCTTTCAATAAGTGACCTATATTTCGCATGCACGCCGTGGGTATCAAAGGCGGATATATCACGCTTAAGGAAATCTATCTAGGTCTATATTTACCGGACCTTTCGATTCGCCGTGTCGCCCCGAAGGTGTCCCGTGATTTATGGGTCGGTGGCTCAGACGTATCCGGTATAAGGTTCGCCGTTACAGAAAGAGCCTGTAGTTCTATGCACGGCTCATTAGGCAGCTGATTACGCGGACCTGCCTAAATCCAAGTTCTACACACTCGATCAATGGCGAGCCAGGTTGGTGGCACAGCGAAACTTTATTCTTATCTGGAACCACTTGGCGATCGGGTAACTGGATTTATCGCGCGGATCTAGGAACTTTTTACTCGGGATCCGAATTCACCCGATAACTCGCCCCGTACCCTCGGATATCCAAAGAGATGAAAGATCAACAAGAAATTCGGGGGTAAACTCGAAATTTTCTCTTGACCGCGCCGTGGTCCCGAGTCGGAGCGTTGCAGTTCCGAGGTTAAACAAAAAAAAGAGGAACGAGAGAGCGGGAGAGGGAGAGAGAGAGAGAGAGAGGGAGAGGGAAAGCTAAGACGAGCGAAAAGAGAAGAAAACGAGGGAGGGAAAGAGAAAGACTGGCGTACACACCGAAGTGAGAAAGGAAAAAAAAAGGAGGGAGACGATGTTGGACTTTCGCAATATCTCCTCGCCCCCTTTCTCCGCTCCTCTCTCTCTCACTCTCTCTCCCGGGAAGGAAGTTTCCACTTTTCTCCATTTTATGGCGAATGGAATCTCCAGTGGTCGACGATGGAACTCGAATGTACGTATCTCGTACCCCCTTAAATAACGTGGATACTTGAAGTTTCGTTGGCACTGGCTACCCCCGCAGCGCGCCAATATTCCTCCCGAGTAAATTCATGCTAGCAGCCCCTAAGTGGACATTGCCTGTTCCTCTATCTGTCTTTCTTATTCTTACTCCCTACCCCCCCCCCCTTTTCCCCGGCCCGCCACCCCCGCCCCCATAGCCGAGTATCCACGGATATTTGAATAATCAGTTCTCAGGCTGACGTTGTATTTATAACTTTCCGCCGGTCCGTTAAAGTGGTATATCGACCGGAGAACGAAAGATAAAAATTGCTTTCCTGCTCTCTGTCTCTGGAAAATGCTCTACCCGCTCCACGCTTAGGAATTGTTGTACCGTAATTGTTATCCGTTTTGCGGAACTGGAAAAGTACTTAAGTCATTGTCCGTGATAACAGCCCTACTCTGCGATGACAATGACGCTTACCGAATGCGATTATTTCGTTGCGGGTAGTGCCATTATACCCGATACAGATGAATTTAACGGGATAACTGTAATTTCAATGTGACTCGTGATAAAATTTGTACAAGTATTCTATATGTAGTTCAACGTTAAAGACTGGCTATAATACGAAGGGAATTTGTTAGGAAATGTATATAAATATCCTATATGGTGGCGTATTAATATTAGGTGTACCTCTTTCATTTTGAGAAAGGATCAAACTCGACACTAACTCAAAATCACTATAATACGAACGTAATTTATAAGCAGATTTGTGTAAATATTTTATAGGATAGTAAATTAATATTACGTATATTTTTCTTATTTTCAGGAAAAACCAAATTGAGACAAACTGTAAATTAAAAGGGCGACTGTAATTCGAACTTAATTCGTATGCAAATTAGTATCATTACTCCATATGGCGGCGCACCAATATTATGTATACCTTCAATTTCGGAAAGAACCAAGCTTTATATGCAACGAACAATAATTGGACCTTGTTATATATTTATTCCGAGCGATAGGGTTCTAAACAAATAGTCACGAGTTTAAAATAGAATCGTCCAGAGACGAGTATACTTTTACAATAACCCTCGTTGGTCGACAACGAGTTCATGATAAGATTTTGGGCAAAAATGTGCGCAGAGATAAAAGCGCGCGTGACGTAAGACAGATACAATAACACGGCTCGGTGTGCGAAATGTCACACGAACGTTGGTTATTATGTTAATAGAATGTTTTCGTAAGGATTAGTGCGTAATATCGATGCTCCTCCAACTGTACACTTCCCCTCACCCACGGATTCGAACAAAACTGCAGGAAAACGTCAGTGAAAGTATAAGAATGAAATAATAAGAAGTATCAAAAGTGAAAGGAAAAAGAGTGAAGAAAGTTTTCGGCGTACTCGTTACCTTGCTCACTGTACAACTCCTCTCTCTTCCTCCCACACGTCTATCCAGCATTCTAACGTTCTTTATTTTTATACAGTTTCGTTGCATAATTTAGAATGTTTCATGTCAAAAAAAAAAAAAAAAGATTATCTCTCAAACAAGGGAAAATATACGAGCATGCATATTAAAGCCAATGTGTACATATTGTATTGTAAAACGTTACGACATAGAAAATTACTTTCAACGAGATTCGAGCGACGTCACTAGACACGCACATACATGTACACACTATGTTTTTCTATGTTATGCACACGGCCACATGTATATACGTATATAGAGTACGGCCAAACAAGACTACCAATCCGATACAGTACCTCTAGTTAAATAATAAACAGCAGTTCGCTCGCTCGTAATATCAAAACGAACGCGACGGGCAAGATAACTTTTCGCTTCAAATGGAAAAGTATGAACGAAACGTTGAACAGAGTTTCTCGCGGAACGAGGTGGTATTTGTATACGAACGCGCTTCGACAACGAAACTCATTGTCTTTAATCTTCGTGTAAGTTACCGCGCTGGAACGCACGCACGATATTTACCGTCACGCAGAGATAACGTCGCTCCACGGAACGTTGATGATCTTTTTCTTTTTTTAGGCATGACACGCCAGAAATGAAAAATAAGGACGAAAGAGAGAACAGCTGTATGTACACGGAGAAAAATAGTAGCGATAAGATATTACATGTAGTCAACGCGCAATGTAACTTTGATGTTTCTCACGCTTCCTTTTTTTATTTCTTTTTTTGCATTCGGTCGATCCACCGTAATATTTTATGGCCACGTTATTAGGTAGCGGTGCTGAATATTTTTCTCCTCGCAAGATCGTATAACGAAGTATGAAGAGTGAAAATGGATAGTTAAGAGAATGTATAATAATTATGATAATAATAAATACAACAAAGATAAGTAATATAGTATTAAGGTATTCCAAAAGTCAAAGAGGTACGAGTAATTATTAAAAAAGAGATAAGAAGTAAGAAAGAAGTATCAAACATATTTTTAGTAGAAGGGTAAATTAGATAACGTTTGTAGCTAGCTTGCTTTGATTTTGGTACACTTACACACTCTTGTCTAAGCTCTCACTCCCTCTCTCTTTCTCTCTCTCTCTCTTTTTCTTTGCTATTGGTCTTAACTCCTGCCGTATCACCCTCCTGCAAAATATCCGTGTTAAAGCGTCACGTACGAAAAGAACATCGCAGCAGGCGGTTCCTATAGAATACAATCGTTATTACGACAGGTGAAATTCTATTATTCATCATTAACCAATTAATCATCGTGTCTGGCTTCATTTTTTTTTCAACCACACCCGCTAATTATACTCTATTCGTCCTCGCTGATTCGCCACCTACTACCTGGATATTGATTTCTGACTAAAGATACCTGTAGAATTTGTTGCAAATATACACTGTGTTGCTTCAATTGAAAACGTAAGAATATCTTGTAGATCGTTGCAAACACGAAACAATTATTAATATGAAAATTGTTTGGCACCGGGGAGGGGGTACTGCGCGGTGTAAATAGTTATTTTATCAAAGAACTCGCATAATAACAATTGTTGCAGAGATTTGAAAATATCCTGGTTATATCGTAATTCGCTGGAATTTCGTGGCATCGCGAATACCCGTATCGACGGGGCAAATAAACCGATAGTCACCGTTAATTGTTTTATGATTCAAAGCGCATTTCGTTCCATCGGAGAGCGTTAAAAATCGTACAACCTGCAATTCTGTTTAACGAAGCACAAAAATTTATGTAAGCAACTACAGATACGCGTAAACAAGTGTTGTTACAATTTTAACGAGTCATTCGCGAGCTGACGCGAGTTTTATCGCAAACCATTTAATTCAACCAGCAACGGGGTAACGTGCGAAAATCGCTTGTCCGAGCACATTTGTGTCGGATATTTTTGTGTTTTTTTTATTCATCGTTTTCTAATTATGGCTCAGAGAGATCATTATAAATACGTACTAGTCGACCGTAAATCCGCGATACAATGAACTGGGCGAAGAACGAGGGGAAAGAGGCATCTGATCGCGAGCTCCTTTTTACAAATGTGCAACATTAAACGATCTTCGTCTTTGAATGGATTCCTTCTTTCTTCTTATCCTTCTCGCTTACAATTGTGAGCGCAGTTTGTACATCCTTATGCTGCTCGGGCACTAACGACAATTTAATGGATCCTCTCATAATGACAAAAAACTGAGTATTTCCGGGCCAGTTCCTCCTATCTCTTTAGATTATACTATAAATAGTATGATACACCTTTTTATGGATAATACTAACAATGTAGTAACGTACGATGAAATCGGATATAATTTATAACAAACTTTATACAACCGTAATAAGATACGACGTTAAGAGGATAGTCTCTTTCATTGGAAAATTTCTATTTTCCTTCATACGGCATCTCGTGTTTCCCACTTAATCGTTCGCGGATGGATTTCAATAATAATCAAACCGCTTAACAGCACCTACTGAAAACACTGATATCAATTTTACGCATAAATCTCGAATTGATAAACGTATCTGCACAGATCAGACTATGTACCAGGGATGGCAAGCGAATTCGGATTGGAGTCAGGGTTACCCAGGTAAAGAGTCAAGTTAAGCGCCAGGACTCCGACTTCGACTGCGAGGAGTAGAAGCTTATTTGGAGACGGAGTCCTTTCCGGAGACCAAACGTTGGGGTCCGGAGTTTAATTCTCTCTCTCTTTCCCTTCCGCGGCCCCTTGCACTCGGACTTGGTTGAAAAGAAGGGACGAGAGTCGGCCAGACGCATGTTCACCCTGCCGAATTTTTTAATTTTTTATTTCGACTTTTGAGGAGTTATGAGACTTTGAACAATTAGGACTCTTTTTCTTCAATCATTTCTAGCCGCGGACTGGTTTATCGTACAATAATTTGCTTTTTTAAGTTTCAGCCAGAAAAGACCGTGGTTTAACGAGAATTTTCAATCCTCCCGCGGCTAAAAATGTTTGAGGAAAAAGTTTCCCAATTTTCCTCGAATATCGAAATAAAAAATAAAAAAATTCGGCAAGGTGCACATTCGTTTTGCCGACTCTCGCCTCTTCTTCTCGACCACGTGCGAGTGCAAGGGACCGCGGAAGGGAAAGAGAGAGAGACAATTAAACTCCGGAGCCCAACGTTTGGACTCCGGAAAGGACTCCGTCTCCAAATAGACTCCTACTGCTCGGAGTCGGAGTCCTGGCCATTAGCTTGACTCCTTACCTGGGTAGCTCCGACTCCAATTCGAAATTATTCCAATCCGCTTGCCATCCCTGCTATGTACGCATTTTCAAGTATGGAATTAGTAGAATAAGTCAAAGTCTCAGACAGCACGCCCCGGTAGACTACCGCCGGATAATACAACACTCCGACCTCAATTTTAACTCCTAGGCTACTATAGACGATTTCGAAAGTTTTGATATTCCAAAACCATATCCATTACACAAATTTGCTCACCGCTTCCCTTCAATACAATTTTAACCACTCATTCATGAGTCTTCTTCCCTTCGGAGTTCCTGGAGGAAAACTATCCAAAAATTACCTTCTCGCCACATTCATTCTACCGTATCTCCAAACCCTGTCACGACGTCGGAATCTGGACAACGGAATCGTTTTTAGCGTTTCGAAAGAACTTCGGAAACGTCCACAGGTGCCCCCGAGTAAAAACTTCGCGCCAACCCACGTGTAACCAATAACAAATTATACATCACAATCGGTTGGCGACTTCTTACGTTAAAACAAAAACCCTCGTTCGATCCCATGCTAGTTACACTCGCGTTACACTGCGATAAGTATCCCAGAGTCGTTTTCAGGTTTCACCGTCGGCACACGACGACGCGGGTCTTGAATGTACGTACCAGCACAGAGGCGGGACAGAGACGTACAGAGACGACCTCGGCCGAGAGACGTGCTTCCCAGCTGACCCGCGGTAAAAGAGGGACGAGAACGTGTGTAAAACTCCGGCGTATAATTAGCCTGGCACACGAAATGAAATTCCTGAGGGTTGCGGCCGGGTAGGAACATAGCGAACGGCTTGGTGGGAGGCTGGCTTCGGGAGGAGATGCCGAACACGTTAGTATAGGGTCGAGGACGAGGACGAGAAGGGGGGAGGGAGGGAGGGAGGGAGAGGGGAGGGGGTGGTGGCGGTGTTTGGAGGGTGCTCGGAGGGTCGGTCGGCGGAGGGTTGCAGGCGATAGGGAAACGGCGGTGGTGCCTGTGGGCCGCGGAGGGGGAGGGGAGGCGGGCCGGCGTGGTAAGGGGAACGGGGGTTTGGAAGTGGGGGTGGGCTGGCCAGGGCTTGCAGAGATGCGGATCGAAGGTAATATAGGCACATACGCGAAAGGCGAACGAAGGTGCAGGAGAGAGGATTGGTTTTCCCGTTTCGGCAAAGCGGCGAGAGGCCATTTCGTCGTCGAGTGCGGAACGCTGTTGAACACCCCCGTGGCTCTTTAAGCGTTTGGATCGGTTTCACCCCCTCCCTCCTCCTCCTCCTCCCTCGCCGCCCCTCCTCGTGCCACCCACTCGTCTTCTTCTACTCGCTCCGTCGCCCTCTGTCATTCTACCTACTTCTTGCACTCACTTTCCCTCGATGTCGTGGATGAAACAACCTTCCAGTTTTATATGTCTACCCTACTTACATGGGTATGATATCTCCTTCAAATATATTTCAAGGCAATCTCGTGAGTAGCGGTTGTAGACGATTTTGTGTACGCGCAGCGTTCGACGGGGGAGGGGGGGTTGAATTTATGGTTGACGTTCGATTTCTCTTCGGCGTTCGAATGAACGGCGTTAATTCGCCGCTACCCTTTAATGTAAAATGAGGATAGCTTGGGCGGGAGCGTTTCAGTAGCGGTGCGTAGAGAATTATAATTTCGTTTTGCGTTACACCGCTGATTGCCGCAGTTTGATTAAATTTGACGTATATACGAGTCCGCGAGCCTGGGTCAATAATTCCACGTAACGTATTTATGTTCATGAAATTTAGCGCAATTATCGTGCGAGCCCGGCCTCGTGCGTTCCCGATGTTCGTCGTAGCCGCCCTTCGATGCAACGCTCAATGGGAAAGGAACGAGGGAAAAAAAAAATCAGCTCGCTTCGATGAATTAATTCTAATCAGTTGCTCCTAACGGAGTAACCAGGAGTACCTAAATACACACAAGCACGTATTGGACGCCTTTATCGGGGCCACCAATCTATTAAGGCGAGCCGGAGAAGGGCGAAAGCTCGAATTTATGCTGCGACTACAAATCTTGGCTTGGCCCGGCTCGAAGGGGAGGGGGGGAGAGGGAGGGCAGGGGGGGGGAGTTGAAAACCAAGTAGAACGAGAGCGTAGCGGGTTAGACTCGATTCTAGGGACTCCTTGAGTTCCAGATTCTACGGTAATCGATTACCGGACGAAAATACCTCTATTAGAAATCCACAGCTGTCTTCTACCCTAACGCTCGCAGAATGCGTAAGTAAATCTTGGTTAATGGTCCGTGCTCGTAACAACAACAACAATTATTTGTGTAAGAAGGAACTAACGAGCGGCGCGTAACGTTCGGCGAAGATCACAACGAGTAATTAATCCAACCTAATATCTCTGTGAATCTCGAAATTAAATCGAGCGCTAATTCCTGTGCCCCCCCCCCCCGGCCCACGTTACATTTGTGTAAATATAACGGCAAATCAATCTTACGTAAGTTTTACAACCGACGCTTCAGTCTCCCGTAGTTGCAACAATATTTGCTCGTAACGCGAGAAACGCTGCCCGTGATCCAATTCCTTTATCGATTCGAAACGGTCATAAATTTTAGTTTCAACTTCCCTTTCCGTCCACTTAGAAAATCCAATTTTCCTTTTCCCTATCCATCAGCCGGCGTTGTTAGAGGAATGCATAATGACGATGCCCGGCCGCAGATACTATCGTCGGCAAAAAGTAAAAGATAGGCTCCTCTTTACCGTGTAGACGATAATCACGGTGGTCGTACGGCAAGCGCGAAACAACAGTCATAAATAATAGTCTCGGGTAACCCTTCCGCCAAGGTTTGGATGCAGCTCGGTGAGTTTGGTGAGCGCACGTTTCGAGGCACTGCTTTCCCTCGGAACGAAACCGCCTATCCCAAGATTATACGGAAACTTTAACGGCCACGGTTACTCAGCCTTCTTGGCAAAGTATGGCAGGCGTGGTTTAGCCCGCAGGTTTATTAGTCCTGATAATGTCCCTGCGGGGAACATGCGTCCGTGTTTATTGTTGGAGAATACTCGTGGGTATAGGCTCTGTACCGTGGATGTGTGTAAAGCCCCTGAAATAGACCGATTTCCAAATTCACGTAATTAAACTTCGAGTGCTCGCTTTAAGGATTATTAAATACCGCTGCTTAATGGGGAAGCAGCGAGTTTACTTTGGAGTTCGGAAATGTACCGGATGGCCCGAGAATTCTACAGTGGAGATTGTAACCCTATTTACGAATCGATAAATACATTTTAATCGTATACACAGGGTGGCCGCGAATTCTCGGTGTATGTATAGGGTGAGAAATAAATTGATTCGAATAACGCGAAAGTTGGATGTACTTTTGACAGGGAACAATGCTCTTTTCCTATTTCGTTCTTTATGGAAAAGGGTTGCGCTTTTTTCAATACTTTTATTGACGCGTATCAATAGTTTAAATACCGCGTTACGGAAGAGTATCATTTTGTTTAGAACCCAGGCAGTATTTTCCGTACAAATGTTAAGGGGTTAACTCCCAGTGAGTATAATCGTCGGGTGACTTAAATTTCCATATCCAAATAATCAAACGACCTTTCCGAATCTAATTACCAATTTTGGTCAAAATTACGTTCACCATGTTATTCCCCAACACCGACGAACTCAACCATCAAACCTGCCATTCAAATAACTATTTTTGCAAACCTATACGTATCCGCAGAAGAGTCACAATAATTCCCCCGCGCCGATCCAAAGTTGCACGACGTTCTCGAGAATCTTATTCCCCTAGGAACATACGATGACTGTTTCGCGCGATTGTCGCGCACACCGAAAATAATCTATCTCGTGGAACGACACCGGGAAGCACTGGAAAAAGGAACACTTTGAGCGAGAAAAGCGTATTATTGTGGGGCTGGCTCTAATACGAAGGTGCTGATAGCAGTGATTGCTCGACCGACGACAGAACGGGGATGGGGTGGGGGGGGGGGGGGGTGGGGTTATAGTGGCGCTGTAGCGTTTGACTCCCTCGGCAACCACCCACGTACAAACACCGAGCCTCCCTTCGTCTCTCGGAATTTTTCTCTTACCCTCCCTTTGCTCATCCATCCTTGTTTGGCAGCCGCTAGCCGAGCTGCCAACGCTTTCCTACAATCACCGTTTCCTCCGTTCTTCATCGTTCTCTCGCTTGCCTACCATCATTTACCTCCTTCAGCTCCCTCGATTAAATGGCCGCGAAATTGCGACGATTTTATGCACACCTACCGTGGCAGGGTTTCGACGCTTCCCACCCTAAAATATGCGCGACAAGAGCGGTAAGCGCCGCGACGAGAATGCCAATTAATGAACGGCGTTATTAATATTCTTTCGCGTCTCGTCGTCGACCTCGCCCTCGAAAACCGTCGCGACTCTCGCCTCGCAGTCATTGAGCCAGCTACAAAGGAAACTTTTCAAGAAAACTTTCGTCACTTCGAAATCCGCTGAAATGCGCGCACACATACGACTCGCAGTATTTTCCACGAGTTGATCTTACCCGATCGCTCCGAGGAGAATCAACTTTTTCCCCCCAAGCCAATTGTTGTTTCAGCTCGCAACGGTAAACAGCGGTGGTTAGTTGAAACGCATAAATTAATGCCTCCGATGATAGTGTATTTGCATACCCAAATACTCGGATAATTGTACACCGTAAATTGGAATTTTCCAGCAAAACACGGTAATTGATGAATAGGCATGTTGAAACATTGTTTCTTTGTTGAGCGCGTGGGCACCGGCACTTCCGCTTCCCACGCCAGAGTTCCCGATTCAACGTACCGGCGATACGTTACCCGTTATTTGCAATAATAATTTCCTCGGTCGATTTCTATGCAAAAAGATACATGGTACCGATCCCGTGGATTCGCGACCCCCCTTCTGTCCCCTCCCGGAAGTGATGCATGATCTTGATTGGTCGAATCGCTTCGAAGTAGACGTCGTCGAGGGGACAAACGAGGGGCGATTTACATCGGAAATCCGGAAGCGAAATTGCGCGAGGACGAGGTAGGTTTATCGGTACGATTTGTATAATCGTCAAAGTTTTTGGGATCGAACCGTGGCAACCATACGCGCGCACAGCGTCTCTGTGGTAAACTCGATCGAGCCCCACCCCCAACCCTCCTCCCCCCCCCGCCACGCGAGCTACCGAGAATCTAATTTCACCTTGGCACTGTCACTTCACTTTTCGTTTACCGTCTGCCGGCGCAAACGGCCGTTTACACGGAAATACTTCTTTCCCTGGGAATGCCGGTTGCGAAAGTTACGCTGTAATCGTTAACAGTTCTGGCGTGAGAAGTATCTATTAGCGCGGAAAATCAACTTCTAAGAAGACATTAGAAAGAGACGTTAACGTAAGAGTCGGTTTCCGAAAATACTTTCCGACGTCTCTATATTATTGCGATAATAATGATTTGATGTACGAGACAATTTTATATAGCAAGAATGATCGAGTAGAAGTAGATCGTAAGAATTGGTCTCTGATAATACTTTCCAACGTTTCTATATTATTGGGATAATAATGATTCTGGGTAAGAGAAAAATTAATGTTGCAAGAATGATGGAGAGGAACATAATTAACTCAGAAATGAGAAGGTGAGAATTGCTTTCTAAAAATACGTTCTATCGTCTCTATATTATTGCAATAATAATGATTTCGTGTAGAAAATAATTTAACGTAGCAAAAATGATTAAGTGGAATAAAATGGCACGAAAAACAAAAATGCAACGAACAATTTAAATTAATGCAGTTGTTTCTGGCAGGTATACGAATCTCGACGCGGTCTTTCCGAAGGCTATTGCACTTTTAAAAAAAATTAATTTTTTAATACGGTTGAACACCACGAAAATCCCTGTTCTTCCTTTTCTGAAAAGATACAAAATCTAGTCTCGCGTATTTGCACTTGCCCGAGACAAGACATTGTTTCTTGATATTTTCTTTATTTTCCCATCGCCCAAGGGAATATCCACGGACCGTTTATAATGTACAATATTGGAACACAACTTATAACGCGAAACGGCTATCAATCGCGTCTTCGCAAAAGAACAATTCGGGTGCTTTAATGGAGGAATAGATCGATCTTTCAACGATCCACTGTTTAGCCGTAGCACGGAAAAGCTAGTACAGGGAAGATACATGGCTAGGATACATTGTCTCTGGTGCGAAATACATCTCGAGTGCAAGCACTTCTCCCAACAATACCTCCGGGACTGTGTGCAACACCTGCACAGGTCGAGTTTCGAAGTATCGCCAACATTGGAAAAAGAAGTCACAAAATGCATCCCCCTGTAGTTTACAACGTTACTGGAAGATCTGCCGTTTGATTCGGTTACTTTTGAGACACCGAGATTTTTGAAATCTACAAAACAGTTTCCAGTAATTACAATACGCGCGCTATTAACTCTTCGTGATTTTAATTACTGGAGTAACACCTGGCACTTTAGAACAAAACATGTTTTCTAACGTTTCTAGTAATGATTCGTTAAATTAATACAAAGTCCATCTAATCGCGCCTAACCTTGCTCTCATTAGAAAAAAACGTACGACTTTAAATTCGCAATAATCTCACGTTATATTTTATCAGTACAAATAACCTCTCTGACGCAGGCATTAATATCATCGTTATTATTGTTATCATACGCGTAGCAAAGTCCACTTTGCATTACCGAAAATATAAATTTCAATAAACGTAATAAAACGTAAAAGTGGGCGGTGAATATTCTAGAAGGAGCTATTTGTTTAGCAACTTTATTACGCGCGTAATTACCGAGTTTATCAACGGGGAGGCGGGCAAAAAAAAAAAATAGAGCGCCAGCGACGTGTGCACGGCAAAGCGTGGTGGAGTTCCGCCGCGAAAGTTTCGCAAGTCCGACGCGCGTACAAAGTAACGCGTAACCCCGGCAAACGTAACTCGTTTAGAAACTATTCTTTGAGGATAATTCTGGAAGCGGCGGGAAGATGAATGTTAAATGTTGTTAAGTATAATACTCGTAGCCTCAACGCGGCTTATCGATCGACGCACCTATTCCTGCGTGTCTCCTTCTATTTCCCTCGGCGCTATCGCTTTCGGATTTCATGGTCCGCGGCGCGGCAAAAGGGAAGATAAAGAGAGAGAAAATAAAGGGAAGAAGGTTCAGAAAGGGTAGATGGGTGAGTAAGGAAGTCAAGGATTTAAAGCAAACGCTAAGGGCCCCCCCTGTTACTTTCGCCTCGGCATCAATTGTAAATAACAAAGCTTCCAATTCCCGTCAATTTGACGTCCGGAAATACGAAGCGCAACTGTGTCTGGCCTCTCGCGTATCTTCCCCCCCGCCCCCTCCCATCGCCCCCCCCCGAGCCCCGAAATGTCGCATTTTCTTCTCTCCGGCCGCGCGCACACAAATTCGCTACCGTCTAGCAGGGTTTACGTCGAATTCCACGAACGAGCTGTTCCACCTACTCCCTTAATTCGAATCACGCGCGGATTTCGTACTACGTCCGAAAGTTTTACATCTCGGCGCATTACCGAGTCAGGAAGTAAGACTGACCCGGAGACACTGAAGCAGAAGGAATAGCAAGTTCGCCATTCGAATAGTTTAAGAAGCTCGCCAGGGTAATCGTTTGCTTCTCTCGTGTCACTCGTTTGAATCGCGGCTAACGATTCCCATCGATCGCGTCGTTGCGAGAATTCCAACAGACTTCGTACTCGGTCCCATAGCGAACAGAGATACGCTCACGCAAGAGTTAATCTTGATCGTCGGTTATCGTAATCGTCGCGGTGAGCGTTCAGATTGTTTCGCGTGGATCGAGTAAAGAGAGTGACAATCCCTCAGTCAATTACGTCTCGGATTCAGTAATACAAACAACGGATTTCGTACACGAATAACATATTTGATATGTAACAAAAAGAGTTACGTCGATTGCGTTTCACGCGGTTCATTAATCTCGATCAAGAAAAAATGAAATTACTCGTTAACGAATCAAGTAAATGCTACAGAATTCTGTTATAAACGATGGAACAAAATCATTTGTTTACACGGGAATTTGTTGCGCCGATGGTAAGCGTCAATAGTCGAAATAGAATACCCAGTAGTACAATCCGGCTTTGATCAGACAGTCCGCCGGCATTACCGGATACGTTACGGTACAACACTGTGAGATTTCATCGCAGCCTTTCGAGCAAACGGCAAATCCGCTGTATTGCGCACTTAATGGTTAATCCCCGTTCAATCGGTCCATCGAAGCCAATTTCATTGGCCGTTTGTACTCGAACATGCAAGAAGGATGCCCCGAGGCCATGAGCCATTCTCGCCGACCGCAAAGAGTGCGATAATGCTTTGAACATACACGCGTGCACGCGCTCGTGTACCCGTGGCACGCAAATGCGCAGAGGGAGGCACGCATGTATTTTTATAATATCCAACGCGCGTAGATGCACAGCCGGTCACAAATAAACGCACACACGCTCGCCGGCACGCACACGACGGGGCTCATTTCCTAAGGGATACAAACTTCCCGTTCCGCGGCAATTTCAGCCAATTTACTATTCATGCTGCTTCGATGTACGCCTAGCCGCGGGCTGTTGTGATACGGGCAGCCAATCAAAAACTCTCGTCGGAACAACCGACCAGTCGGCCGTCGACGCAACAAGCAGAAACCTCGGCCTCACCCCCTGCACAGCAAGGATGGATTGCCGGGGTGAGATAGAGGGAGGGAGCGAGAGGGCGAAAGGGAGGAGGGACGATGAACAGAGAAATATAAAGAGGGTGAAGCGGGGAAACAAAGGCAGAGATCGAGAGGGAGAGGAAGCTCGAAAGGGGAAAGGAGAGGCGGCGGGGGTGCTTTTCCGAAGGGGGCGAGAGGGAGAAAGAAAGAGAGAGGGAACATCGGTCCCTCGTTGGTAGGCCGTTCCGTTTGTTGACGTTTCATCCCACCATCGTAGCTATTTTGTATACCGATACGTGTGTGTGCACACTGGTATGTACGTACACTTAGCATGCGGCGGGGGGGGGGGGGGGTGGGGGGTGAAAGGGAGGCGGAAAGAGTACCCCAATCGCCCCTTAGGCCATAAAAGTAATTATCGTTGCCCGTTACGGATTTAGCGTGCGGCCGTTTTCAGCATCGCCCCTGGACGTCGAACCCCATGGTGGGGGGGTTGAAGAGCGTACGCGTACACGCGTGTACGTGGACCGGTGGAGGGGGATTATAACGAATGGATTAGATGTTTGACGTGCGGAAAGGAAAGCATTGATACCGAAAGCGGTTTTAATTGAATCGCTGCTTTAGATGTTTTAGCCCCGGCAAAGAGCAGATTTTGCGCCGAGAAATTGTAGTCGGGTGCTTTTGTTCGTACCTTGTTTGTTTTCTTTTTTGTATCTTCTCTTTTTTCCGCCGCGGGGGCTTATATCGTGCAGTTTTCACGGTGAAAAAAAAAATAAATGTTGCCCTCGAAGATTTTTACGTTCGCGGAGAATTATATTGTTATCCGTCAGAACTGCGAACGTTGCGTTTGGTAAATAATCAGATTTCCTGGAAACGCTGGGAAACAATTTTCTTTCCGCCGGCGAACTACCGAACATCGTCGATCGAACGAGGGGCTGAATGTTCGAGTAGTTACAGTTAAATAAATATTCGGACTATTGTAGCGACGGTAGCTCTCAAACTGTGTATTCCACTTCGGTCGATTATCGAGTACGACAAAGGAAGAACAGGTACTTATATTCCATTACGCAGTTTCTCTTTGAACGTCCAGTTTTTTCTGCGTAATATTATAAAACGTTGGTTCCCTTTACCCAGTCTAGCTCCACCGCTGGTCAGACAAATAATACCCCGATAATATATTTTTCCCGGACGATTAAAACTACGATTTATCAAGAAATTTCGGAGGGTGTCGAACGTGGCACGTAAAACTGAATATTCTTGCTACTAAATATTCAAAGTTTCTATTTATCGAGAAAGTTCAAGAGCGGTGCGTAATTTAATATTAAGCACACCCGAGCACTTTCTAAGTACTCGCCAACTCCTCGGATTCCGTCTGAACTAAGTTCTACTCTTCGATCGTAAGAACGCCGACAACCGCCTTGTAATACAGACCTTAGAAACTTAACGCAGGGCATCGCGTTAAGGGCTGTAGAGTGGTAGGGTGGCCACCCTACCACGTGGGCGCGGGGTCGAACTGGCCCACGAGGATACGAAGAAAATCCTGGATAATCGGGGATGATAAATATGAAAGAAAACTCTTATGCCGTGCGGGATAATCGGATAATATTTCAATCGTAAGATTGGACTGCAGTTTCATTCGTACAGAGTACATTACCGGCGCGTCATGATGGTATGTATAACAATCGTTTAAGCATATCAAGCATGACTTTTATTCGTATAAAAGAAAAATTTCATCGCGAATCCCGGATTGAAACACAACGACACCCTTAGTAAAAAGAGACAACGGGACCTCCTGCATTTTTTCAGCTTTTCGAATGCAACAGAGTTCATTTCAAAGGCGAAGGCACGCACAATCATAAAACATGAATTGTCACTAGATCTACCAAAAAGGTCATAATGACTGGTTCAACATTTTGATTTAGCTGCGTCTACGTGCTCAGTCTTGTCTGTCAAATCAGGCACGATCATGCATTGCTGACAGACAAGACTGAGCGTGTGAACGGTAATTCGGCCGACTTGGATACGCATGTAGCCGCACAAGTTTTGTCAGTCTTGTCGCCAGTTCTTGCATGCCACGCAAGACTGACGAGAAGACTGAGCGTGTAGACCAGCTTAAATGTACGTTGGCTACAAAACGTTAGCTCCAATGTGTGGACCCGGCGTTAGGACAAGGCGAGAAGGGTCGAGCCGATTGTGATGCCACGACGGAAAGAGGTGCCGAGTCGTGAATAAGATTCGACTGTGACGAATAATTGAAGCGGTCCGGCCGAACAATGAGACAAGCGCCAATTTCGAGAAATTGCTTTTTTCGCGCAAACATGTAGATGCGAGTACAATTTATTGCATTCGATGACTATTGCTTTGAAATTTCATTCCAAAATAAATTGGGGCTCAATTTAGATAAATTAAATTTAGTTTGTACTAGTGGAATAACGTGATACGTGTCAATTAAACACATCTCCTGGAAGATGCACGCGGTGGTGCTTGTCTCGTTGTTGGGCCGAGCACTTCAATTGTATTTTGACGCTGTGACGACATCAGACTTGTTCGACGTTCATTTCATGTAATCTTTTCTTCTTCTGTATTTTATCTCAGATTCTAATAACAACTGTTACACCGTTTTTCATTATTACAAAGAAAACTATGTTCTGCGTGACACGCTTCTCTTAACCTAACGCTCACCCAAATTCTATATCCCCACACTACTTATCCCCAACTTCTCCGAGAACAGCGTATAATTCCTGCAAAATCCCAAAAGTCATTGATTTTCCAGTATTCTCGGAAAAAAACAGTGTTACAGCTGTACTCGCGTGGACAGGAAAACCAACGGCCAAAGGGCGGAATTTAAAGGCGACGACGGCCTCCTATCGTCTTTCTCCCTTTAATGATACGACCGCTACCTACGAGCAGACAGTTCAAATCGACCGCTGCACGCATACCGCGCTAGATCCATGCTGCACTCGAGTACACGAGCATGCATCGCCGTATCCCTTTTACGTAGGGGCCTGTAGGGGTGTAGGGTGTACGGAGGTGGGGGCGGGGGGGGGGGAGGGCACTTGCGCACTTTAGTGCCGGGAAGCATGCCGCCAATTTCCAACACGGCCCGACACTTAACCCTAGCAAACGGACTGGCTCGCTTATTCAATGCCCGCACGTCGGCTCTACGTCACTCCTGATGGACTGGTCTTCCGGTGCGTTAATGTTGCGTTAAGGCTGCGTCCGCGACTCCATTTGTGTCTACGCGAATTGTAATTACGCGCACGCGGAGCAAGAAAATTGGCTCGGCGGATCGGAGCTGACGTTCGTTAGAGAAATTTATGGAATTCGATCATTTTCTATCCCACTAGATTTGTGGAGATTTATCAAGTTTGTAATCTCGTGTTTCATGGGATTTATAGAGCTCTGGGCAATTGATAATTTAATGTATGGTGGGATTTATAGAAATTTATAGAACTGAGTACCTCATTTCGTAGAGAATTTTTGAGGAGTTATAGAATTGTATATGTCTGTTGACGTATAAGTGTGCGATGATTTAAACTTGGAAATGGTTTTTGTACGTACGTTATTTATAATAAAGATAATTAAATAGTTCCGTTTAGATAACATTACTCGAATGCCATGCAATATTACGCTGACAACGTTAATTTAATTTATCAGTACGTTCTCATAATACGTGGCAACGTTTTGCTTTCACGTTTGGGACATTATTAAAATTAAATATTCCATTTGTTTAGTCCGCAGAAACATTATGTTCCATCCATACGTACGTTATTTAATGATATCAACCCTGCAATAATCATGCGAAATGGATAGAAACATTACTACGTACGTGGCCGCAGTTTGTTTAACCGGTTTTCCTCTGACGTTAGCGATACCGTGTTTTCAAACGTTTCTCGAAAATAAATTTCATTATGTTTTTTTGACGTTTCCGGAGCTTTCCTAAAATTACTTTTCAGTTGTTAATTAAAATTTTTCATCATTTCCATTCTTCTCCCGTGTCCCGCTATAAAAACAAATTAGGGGGACAGTACGCCTAGGTTGTAATTGATGTCTGAACTAATTAATTTACCCACGTGCAATATTTTCTCATCTAATTAATTATGTTTTATAATTAAAAATATTCGCCCTCGTGATCTCGTATAATATCACAACGGGTCCCGGCTCGAACGACGGAAAATATTTTTTATTTTATTCGCATTCGGATAATTACAAACTTTAATACTTCTCAATTTAGCGTTACCGAATATTTAGTCCGAACACGCCCCAATCGTACGACTTAATAATATTACAAATTCTGTGTTTGGTCACATTATTGTCTGTGACACGGGAATACGTAGATCCATTGTACCCGATCGAGCACTAAACATGTAAATGAAATTCCAATTGTGCATTATTGGATATCAAAATGTCAGAGTTCCACATAATTGTTATCTGATGAGAACGAATCAGTATAATTAAAGTTGTAAACGTTCGAATTACCGACGACACGCGTATCTGTCATATACCACGAAACTATCGCAACGCGTTGAATCACTAACGCGATCCGTTATACGTGACACTATTTCTCATTACCCCTTATACGTATATGTATACATGCGGCTAACCCTTTACGTAGCTTGGTAACATGAAATATTCGTTAGATACTAATTTAAAATAATCGCAAAGTATCCTTCGAGCCTTGTCTCTCTCTTTAAATAAAAAAAATATTTATAGAAACATTAAATAAGTGGAGCACAGATATTTCTCGAGTAATTATGAACTAAATTTCATGTTATATGCATTTATAAACAGAACCTATGAATCTGAATTAACCCTAGATTATGACATTGACGTATAATTTACAATCTAATAATTCAAACTTATTTGGAATTGACAGTCTGACAGATTACTTATAAGTGTAAATTATTTTTTAAACTGCAATTCTTCCAAAGTGTAAGTGATCGAAAGATTCGTTCCAAAAGAACCATAAAAATATTTTTCCTCCAAGTTACGCGAGGGTTAGATCTGAGATTGAGGATCTAGATTGAATGTAGATTAAAATCATCTATCCTCTTGGATACTTCAGGTATTCCGCGTCTCACGATTCAAACAAAATCCCATTGTTTTCGCTACAAAGGAAACGCTTCGATAAAATTGTCCAGACGCAGAGCCGCGCACAACATGACAGCTTTATGGCTAATAATATTTCTGCGGGGACTGTTCACCGTTCGACGCGTAAAAGCGTGGGGACGAAAAGATATCGTGATTCCTTTAAAGAGAAACGATGCGAAATCGACAGCAGCTACTGTCTGGCTACGAACGATTCGGCGTTAGACAGCGATACAAACTTTCGACATTAACCCAAGCCCAACTTGGTCCCTTTCACACGCCAGCAATCATATTTTTGCCTGACCGCAAAATTATCTAATTGCCGGGGCTATAAAATATTGACCTAGTTGCGGGCCAACTTCGGGACTCAGTCAAATTAAATGCTGGCTTGCCCCGGCTATCCTGTCTCGAACTTCTCGCTCGCTCTTTTTTTTCACCTCCCGCTGGGCCGTGACTAAAAATTAAAATTGTTGGCGACGAATTCCGTTATTATTATTTCAGCTTCCGCCGATGGGAATGTCAATGAACGTCAAGCGGATATGAATGAATTTTGGAAACGTAATTAAATCGTACAATGGTGATGTACCGATTCGCCAACTTCGTCACGCTTTGATTAAATAAATTGTTAACGAATTTCATGCGTATGCTTTGGAAATACCCATCGAATCATTTGCCCCGAGTAAGCTTATCATTATAATACTGATTTAAGATAATCATCCTAAGATTTATAGAAGTAAGAACTACGTGAACATTACCACGATTCGGCAGTTATATTTTGCAAGGAATTCAACTGTAATTTCTGTGAAATTCGATAACGAGGGACAATCGCGCCTTAGATATAGGTGGAACACTTTTTTTTTTTAATAAAAATTAATTCAAGTGCCAGCGTCGATACCGTGCTACGTTATTTAAGTCGCAGTTCCGTTTCTTCCAATTTTAATATCAATCGACCAATAATGGTGTCTCTATATCCACAGGTTTGCGAACGCATAGCTTCGTTTATTTCTCCCATAAAAACACTTTTTGGCACATACATCAATTACCCTTACCACTCTGCGATAGTTAAAACGATCATTGTGCTTTCCATCGTCTATCGGGTGCACGAATATTTTTTCCGCTCCCTGTACGTGCATCCGAATATCGATTATAACGCTTCGCGTGTATTTTATTCGTCCCCGGGGTCTCGTCATCGTGATTTGTTAAAGAATGTATAATGCAAGGGTTGATGCAGTCGCCGCAGCATCTCCCTATTACGCCGAGGTATGCAGATGAGGCTTGGAGCGGTAGTTATGGTCCACCACATTTTGGATTTGTAGATGAGGGTTGGCGCAATCGCCAGGATGTTCTTGGAAAGATACCGAAGTAAGGAGCAGAAAAGTCCGGAGTCGTATAAACTCCACCGTGTAATTCAGACGAGTGAGACGATAGTCGATAAAGTTGCACTCGGAACTTCTTCTGTTTCCCTCGAATGCATTCAACGTGGCCGAAGCCTTACCTCATAGCCCTGCCTCTCCGCTTCGCGATATTTTCCATAGTATTGTTCTTTCTTTATTTGCGGATCATTCGACTTGTTTGTCGATTCAGCTACCGTAGGTTTCGTTTATGGGGAAATTCCGAACAATGTAACGCGCGTTATTTATCGTCAGCCATATACTCGCTGTCGGTTGCGCAAAAATTTGTATATCGAAATTAATAGAAGCATTCATGCAGCGTAGTCAAAGGGATTAGTTTTAAATAGTTTCGTATTGGAGAAATATGAATTCTAAAAGATCACGATTTTTGTATAATTCATTGAACCGTGTATTATTGCTTCGTAATATCTTTTTAAATATTTAATAATTGAATAATCGGATGAGAAAGATATAATGCAATTTTAAATAAAAACTCAGGAATTAGAACTTAAGATAAAAGAAATAATAATTGCAACTGCGTAAACGGTTTCTTTATGCTCGAAAGGAATATTTTCACTGTTATAACTTTGATTCAAGATGTTCTGGAAAAGCAATTCCCGTAATTATCAGCGTAGAGAGATTAAAAAGTACTTGTAAACCGAATGAGAATGTTAAAAATAATTCGCGATGCATTTTCCATACTATTAATAATACGTTGAAGTACTTCCTGTAATGAAACAAAATTGACATGAAGTCGGTGAAAAAACTACGGTGTATAAGACACAGAAATTCGACTTTATCATGGCGCATTTTGAGAATTTAATCTGTATAATGTTCGACTCTCGAGGGAAGCGCCGACATTTTCGTAAGTCGTTTTACGTACGTTCCAAGATAAGATCGTATCTACGAAAATATAACAAGAATCTTACGTTCCGAGACTCTTGCCACGCAGATATTCTTGAATTGCATTACATGCATGTAAAAAAACGAGAAAACGATTGTCCGTAATTTGTCGCGATAGTGCATCAGAAAGTATCTTATGTCTGAATGTTACGCCTTTCATCCAATTTTTTCTTTCTTGAGTCGCGCTCGAGAAAAATGCGAAATTCTTCGCATGTAGCCACGAGATGTAGTTTTGCATTGTCTGGCAGAGAGGCTGTTCCATTAAAAGCACTCACCTCGGCATTGAAGTGCGCTATTTGGATGCGTGCATTATATTGAGACTATTTACTGTCTCGAGTGTTCTTATTGTTAGAGAGTAACGAGCTTTAAGACGAAGGCTCTCACGAATACTCTAATAAATAACAAATTGTATGTACAACGATTTGTGCTAATGGTAAAAACACAGGAGAAAGCTGTTCCGTGGAACGTTTATTGGTGAGACGACAGTTAAATTAATGTGATTATTAAAAAAACTCCTTGACGATCGAAGGACTCGTTTGCAAAACATCGCTCAGATTCGACAAATAGAAATTCGAGAAAATCATAGATATATTGTAGTTCCATTAAATGTATATTAAACTCCAAAACTATATGCAAACTCAAGATTAACTGGATATATATAGTACTACTTACGCAATTTAAGTAAAGTCGGTAGGTAATATAAGTAATCAATATACGCATTTAATAGATCTGCAATATCCGTATGATATTAATGTTATTCAGATTTGGATTTAAGATGGAAATTAAACCTTTAATTATGCTTGTTTATCTACAGAAAGATATATATTTCAAATCATAAATGTTATTAGAATTAGTGATATCTCAGAAGAATATTTTCACTGAATTCTGTTATTCCCCGGGGAACGAAGAATATTTCGCGAGATTAAGTTTGCTATACTTTTATCGAGATACGCATCGCACCACATTCCTTTAAGATGATTGGTCATTGACATTATGCAAGAATTTGCTTTAACCGCGCCAAGTTGCTCGTTCGAATCCCAAGAATCTTGTTGGAACATGAAAGATCGCCAAGAAGATTTTAAGCGTTTCGGTAAAAAGACATGCTCGCGGCTAAAGCGTGACCTTGGCCGTTTCTTCGGGGCTTTCGCGACGTAACAATGATTGCAAAGAAACGAAGCAACTTTAAATCGCTGGAAAGCAGACCGTGCGATTCGAGTGTTCCTACGGTTCGATAGTAAAATTAATGTGGGAGAGCAGCGATTATCGAGTATATTCTAAATTATTTATGTTAACGATTAAATGCAAAATACCTTACGAGACACACAACCGGGTCAACAGTCTAGCACTCAACCCTTCGGGTGTTCTTAAGCTAGCATTAAGGTTCTAATTGATAGCACCAAGCAAAGGTAATTGAGAAGTTTTACGACAGGTACGCTTTGCGCGCTCTTTATTGTGCCGATTGTTTATAAACGAGGATTTTACGTTTTGGCACTCGATTGAAATTGTTTCTTACTCAAAGTAAACTCGCGGAACCCGAAACAGTTGCTTTGATAGAAAGGTGGAGAATAATAAACCGATTTAGAATGGAAAGCGCGCTTTGATTTACGCCTGCGGAAATTGACTGTCGGGTACGAAAAATATGACAAAAGTTTCACAATCTGACATCTATTGACAGAATCACCTGTAGATTATCATATAGCGCGAAAGAACTACGCTGAACCGATGCTTTCTACTAACGGTTCATACGATGTTACATAACGCGCCGTGATCTACATAATTTCCTTAACTATTATACCTGTTACTATCAAAGATCGAAGTATATGCAAACTCAATATTACCTAGACATTTCTAGCATTGCTTAAGCAATTTAAATAAAGTCTGAAATTCCTTATCGAGTCCCAACATTGTGTTAAGTTTGCGGATAATGTAAGTGATCAAAATTCGCATTTAATAGATCTGCAACTCTGCAGATTCGGAACATCGACCAATTCCATATCAACCGAAATCCAAACTATTAAATAATTTCAGTCTTTCCCTAAATTCCGTATGCAACGCTAGAGATGCCCGAACGATCTCAGAGTCGCCAACATTTCTCCCTTTCGCGATAACACGCGTGAAAAGTAATTTTCCAAACCCGACACCGTATCGACAAACGTCTACGAGGCCGAGAAAAGAATTTACCCGGCGTGTACCCAGCGAAATTTCATTAACGCGTAATAATTTTTCCTAATGCGAAACTTAGAAGAATCCCTGGGAGGAATATTAAGCGTGTAAAGGTGGCCGGTAAGAAAGTGTTCCCGGCGAATTTGGCCTATGCAAATACGGGTGAACGGTCCCGGTAAGGACTAGTTTGCAAGCCCTCGTCTAGTGAAAAAGTTTTTCGACGCTTCGCGACGAATACTAATTAAAGACTTGCGGAATTAAATTAGTTAGCCGCGAGAAGGGAGGGGGGGGGGGGGTGGTGGTGGCCCGAGGTGACTCCGAGGGTGGACGACGGGGTCCGTGGGTCGACGAGGAAGAGCCGCTTATGATAATATAATAATACTTACTTGGGTCTCGGAGTGCTACCTCCAAGCTCATTATGCGTTTAGTTCATAACTTCAATTGGATTCTTACTATCCCTACCGAGTCCGGGGGCTTTATACTTTCATTGGTTCCTTGTCTCTAACGGTGCTAATTATAGAGCTAATTAGGGTTCGCGATGGCAACGTGGAAATCACCATTTGGCCTATATTTTTCGCAATGGCGGTGAGAGCGTGTACAAGTGAAACTGGATTAACATTGTTTGGGATAACCCTCATTTTTTATTTTTTCGAATTAATTATCGTGGAGGCGACGTTGTAAAGGGTGCCCCCGTTTAACGATTCACCGAAGTATTTTTTTAACTGCGAGGCTAGAGAGTATTTCGTAGAAATGTAGGGTTTCAAAGAAAACAAAAAATTATAATTATGTAACGTACTTGTCTTTTTTTCTGGGCGGAGGTGTTCAGTGGTTTTTTCTTTACGTACCAGTGTTTCGATGATGTCTCAATGGAACGTTTAAAATGGAGCAGGGATTATACGCCTAATTATACGCTCATTATAAACGCGCGTACACTTTGCGAAAAAAGAATGTCAAGAATACGCGGCACGTAACGTAATCTTGCTGATAATGAATGCAAGGGTATCCGATGGAACGATGGATAGCGGCGTGTTCGAGCAAACGAAAATAATAGGAAATAATAAAACACCGTAACCGAGCGGGTTGCGGTAACAATAGGTTAGCGGTGTTTTATTATAGCCGATCATCTTTTTTTTTATATTTCCGCTCCTTTGCGTAGGACGCCTTCCACCGGCTGTCCATTAAATTTATTTTTATACAACCTCTTTCGTTTCGTCATTGATCCACGCGCCATTATCGTCATTCATCCGTTTTATTCATCGAATAATTTTATTGGTTCCCCGTGAAACTAAATACGATCCTCGCTATCGTTTGCTGGAGAAACATAAACCGGAGAGTACCCAATGGTTATGGAGATTCTAGATGGCAAAAGTATTCACACGAGGATAAACTACGGGTATAAATTCGAAAGTGTGTATCCATGATTTATAAAAAAAAAATTATGTGTCTATAGTATTATGCCTGAGTATATATAATTTTTTTAAAATAGTGTATATCAAAATTTAAATAATACAGCACAATATTTAAGACCTCACTGAAGCCGCAACATTCTGTACTTGACGAATGTAATCGTATCTTCTACAATTTTTAAGTTATTTTAATTTAAAAGCATGCGTTCTCAAGCTGAATATACGCAGAATCGATACAAGATATCAGCAAGAAAAGCTCGCGGTTAAAATCTCTGCAAATCGATGATAAATATCGATCACGTCAAATAATATGCATTTCTAACACTGCAATTCTTCGATTACAGCAATGAAACCAAGTGCGTCTTCAAGTTAAAGACTCCCAGAGCGACGACAAAAAGTAGCAACAACGGGTCTCTACCCATCCAAATTCCACGGCAAAATCCTCCAAGTGATTTTTGGAGTTTATACTCGTAGTTTGCGAGGAGGGTACGTACACTTCCGTAGCCCGCTGTACGTACACGCGCGAAAATGAAAATAAACCGCTCTTCGCTGGAGCCCGATTCAAGGATTCACGATCCAACCTATTTCCGTCCGTAATAATCCTCGCGTCTCTCTTTCGTTATGCGCCACTCGAAGATGAACATTTCGTTTTCGAAGCTACGAGATCCATCAGGCAGCTCGAGGAATATGATAGCGCGCCACAAGTGAAAATCTTACACCCCTACCCCCTCCATCACCCCTCCTCTCCCCCAGGATCCCGCCTGTGCCATTTCTATTCCAGCACGGGGGGGAGGGGGAGGGGGAAGAAAAGAGAAAACTCTCTCGAGAGTCCATCTCGAGGTATCGATTAACAAACACTCGAACAAGCGAGTCGTTGCCTTTGCAACGCGCTTTACGGAGCAACCGTTCGTGGTAAAACCGTTTCGAGCTTTCCTGAATGGCGCGGATGAAAGCTTTCTGTGGCGGACCAGCCACCGAGTGCTGTGAAAGAGGACCTTTCGAACTCGGCAGAGTAACGCGATCGTGCGCATCCATTTGTGCGCCGTAGAATTTCGTCGACCTAATCGAATTCCGGATGCGTCGGCGAAATTTCCGCATTCGCCAACGGCGAACGCGATATTTAATTTGAACGTGCCGGTTTCGTATTCACGTCAGGTCATCCCCGGGACGTAAATATAAAAGCTTTTGTGACGGGCTCGAGAGATGTATGCGAGGTACCCTACCCCCCCACCCCCTCCCCCTTTCCCCCTTCCCCACCCTCGCCATCTCCTCCTCTCACGGTTTCGCTCTGCTTTGCAACCTCGTCTTATTTTATTAGGTAACCAAAAAAGTTCGGCGCGGTTCGCGGTAGTAAAATTTGATCGTGTAAACCGGCTCCAACTTTCTCGGTTACCTGATATTTCTCCGACGGCGTTATTTTACCGGTGGAATCTCGGTTATAAGGACAGGTATTAAACCTGAGGGTGGTTTTCAACAAGGAGCGCAAAGAGCACGGGTCTTCGGTACGGTGTTCCGACGCTGACACAGCGTCACGGTACACGATGGAAATTACAGCGGAGTTTGAGCGAGCAGAGTGCCTCGGAGTTGTCGAGATTCATTCAAGATTTACTTCTTAATATATACTTTTTTCTACGATTTCCATGTTCACGTTTAACTCGCGCTTTTCAAAGAGTATTCCGCGCTTCTTGTTTAGTTACTACTTTTGTATGAAAAACGGAGATTGAATCAGTTCTCGGAATTAAGCTTTGTTAAAAGAATCGTGACACGGATGCGAGATACAACGTTAACGCGTTTCCTTGGCGAGGAATATTTTTAATGCTGATAGTAATTGATGTTATAACAGGGAATTAATGATTCACTTTCGATCGAATTATTAAAATTCGCAAACAATTTGTACAATTACAATGATACGTTTCCGGAAACGCTTGATTGGGTATGTCGATTATTTTTCGAGTACAGCTGCAAAGATTCAGATCTTACGATACCAACCATGCACTAGGTTACTACGTTCATCGTTTAACACAACAGAATTTGGAAGTAAAGAGTATGTACACATATACACAGGTACTCACCTTCGGATTTGGGCGCGGGTGGTTTGCGAGTTGCCCAGTTTGTTCGAATACTTCTGCTACCGAGCCACTGGCCATTCATGGCACCGATTGCGCTTTCTGCTTCCTGAAATGCAACGAATAATGCCGAGTTATACAGTGAACTCCAAAGCTCGTATTTAAGGGAAAATTTTATTTTGTTATTCGAAAAAAAAAAAGAAATATAAGGTGTACTTCATTTTTTCAAAGCGTCTACCGGCAGCGTACCGGCTTTCGACTTGCTTCGTACGAGAATTAAGAATGCAAACCATATCGCAAAGTACCGTAGATGATTATGCAAATGCATATTTGCACAGTAGATTAAGAACTTGAATAAAGACTTGAACAAAAATTCGCTTCATTATCAGAGGGTCTTAAGATTGTATTCATTTTTTCATCGTACATTTTGAAATATAATACGCACTACATAGTTCACTGAACCAAATTGTACTTGAGCGTATTCTATACTTCAGACATAAGTACTTAGCCTATTCATCTCCCAAAATCAGTTTGAACGCGGTACCAAAAGCATTTATGCATTTTATGTAAACATCCGCAGTCTACAAGAGAAGTAAATAAATTCGTGTATAAATATCATGTTACGAAATAATGATAAATACGATATTTCTCTTATTGGTTTTTCTTACCCGTTAGTCTTCACGGGCAGGAAAGAATATTGCTTGGATTTTTCGATAACTCCATGATAGTGGATTTTGCAGAACGTTTGTGCGGGTCGTTCATTCATTCGTCAATTATGACCAAATTGCTTTCGATTTCGACGAGAGCGTTCGATTGGGATGGAAATTAAAAAGCGCAACGACGCGTATACACGAAATTATCCGGTGTTTCGCGTACGCAAGAGAATACTTTTATCGTTCCGTAATTTCTGTTAAATCCGTTTCGTTCGGTACGTTTACATTTATAACTAGACCGTGGATGTTTATGTAAAGTGCAAATCTGCCATACTGTCTTTGAACTGATTTTATGAGGTGCGCACGATACGTATGTAAGTATTGACAAAATATTTTTAACAACAGATTACGATACCTTACAGCGAGTTAAAGTTTACTACTCAAGGAAAACCCTGCGTAATTCGGAGAAACAATATTTTTATCGATCTCTTGGAAGAGATTTTTGAAACGCTTACACGTTGGGAAAACTACGGTTTAAAAAATAATTTATACGATTAAAGGAGCACAGCCAAGGCGAACGTTAGCATTATTAAATTTGAATTACGAGATCGTAAATTTTACGACACCGGTGTAATCTAGGGTTAAAACCGTCTAATGACAACGTCCACTCGTTTATCGATCTTCTAAAATGTATGAATGTGCCTAAACAACTGTAATCCGTTCACAAGCATCGAAAAATCTCTATCGATTAATCCATGAACTGGGAACTACGGTACCTGTACTTTACTTTTAAATATAAATTCATAAATTTGTCAAACGGGAACAACGAAGAAACTGTAGAATACTTTGTACTAACCTTTGAAAAATCACAATTTTACATTTTATATTCAGTCCTTGATTTTCAAATCCTTCTCCTTAAATTTCGATCACGTACTTTTTAAGGTAATTTAATCATGGGAACATGATGAATTTAACTTTGAAAAATCAAAGACTAGATTTACAATGTACCCGATTGTATGTAACAAGAATTAAGTTTTCAAATTTTAATTTTAATCAAATTTAGGTGCATGTAGAACGAACGGTTTCTCTTCTAACTGCAATAAAAAATAGCGATGCACCTTTAATCATAAACGCGATCGACACAATTTTTCTCTCGCAGCCCTTGATACGTTCAATATTAAAATGCAGGTTTCCCACTAATGGCATAGTTTAAAATTAATCGTTCTATCCTCGTTCGCAAATTTTTCTGTATCTCTAAAAAGTTCTCCCTCTCTCCCGGTCTCTGTCTCTCTCTCTCCCTCTCCCTCTCGCGCCCCCCTCCCTCTCTCTCTTGGGCTGCGAAACCACGTTAAATTGGTTCAGTTGTGGGCAACTGGTAACAATCTGCATCTACTTGCTCCGTGCGCGCTGCATTCGCACGTAACCAACAGTTCCAAATTTTGATTACAATAGGTTTGCGCATTTTACATCTGTAACGGACTGTGCGCCGTTTTAAAACAAATTGCCATTATCCGAAGTAATGCATCGCTTTGTACTCGAGCGTTCCGAAACAGAAATCTTTTCCATTTATATGACAATCGTTTGCGTGCCGTTTTTCGATGATTATTTCCCCTTTATTTAAACATTACGTAGTTCCACTCCAGATATTTCTACGGAAATTAATAATAATTCGAAACGCGGAAACAAAAATGTGCACAAAGTTCGATGCGTTTATTAGTTCGCGAAACGTTATTGCGTGCTGTAAACCCGGAGATTACAAAGCACGAAATTCAAGTATAATTAATACAGTAGTATTGAACGATAATAATAAAAACATAAATAAAACGTACTCGGAGGATGTACCGTAATTAAACAATACCGGGCAATTCTCATAGGGCCTTGCCATTTGCTATATTTAAATTTCAAATCCGAAGTTAAGCAGCCAACGAGGTAAACGTGTACAATACACACGATCAATAATATATTGTATATATACATTCTTTATACTCACGGTAATTTAGTTTTACATTGAACGTAAAATTCATTTCTCAACAACATCCTCCACGACTATTCCTCCCACTCTCCTAACATCCCTCATTATGTTCACGATCATACGTTACTCCGAAATCGTACACATACGGACAAGGATTTTCGAAAGTAAAATCAAACCACCGCAAACTTAATTAGCAAAGGTAATACGTTATCCGTAATTTCAGATACGACCCAGTTTACGCGCTAAACTTATCCGCCCGTTAAAAAAGGAGTCCAATGACTGGAATAAACAAAAAGGAAAATGTTACGACTAACGGCCAGTGGTCGTAACTCGCGGTACACAAGACGGTGGTCGTAACTTTTATTTACTACTGCTCTGCTTTGAGAAGCATAGCGCGAGTGGATTGAGAAAAGTGGCCTATTAGAGTTTCCCCGCAAGGAAGAGCCGTAATAAATACTTACATACGCGTATAACGCTTCTACCTAGGGTACGTGTACACCGTCACGGGTCGAGCGAACCGAGCTAGTCGTTACGGTCTGCAGCTGATAGTCCGAATCTACTTTCCCTCTCGGATACCGCCTACGATTAACGTCTCGACGCTCCGATCTACCACTCGCGAATTATCGTCGACCGCACAGACGAGGAACGATCTCGCACGACGATACACTCGTCTAGTTCCAGAAAAGACAGTGTCTATATCAAAGGACAGGTATAATCTATAACCAGACCGAGGATCTAATAATAGAAAAGTTCCCGCCGATATTACTGGCGACACGAAGAAGATCGATCCACCCGCTTCTCCGCTTCGAAAGTAGTTACCGATGCGGGTTAAGTTAATACCGCGTTTCAAAAATCTTCCTCGTTCCTGCTCGCTTCGGAATTCCCTGAATCTCGCGAGGCATTTTTGCCGAATCGCTGGTCCCTCGCCGTAGTTAGGAGGATTTTCTATTCGTACGTAGGAATCGTGCTTCAGGGGTGGGTGTGGGTGGGAGAGAGGGAGGAACGGTCCCGTGGAACCGGTTGGCGGGAACGAGTGGGCACGGTTTGCCCTACGCTCGAGGAGGGTAACAAAACATTCCCCACGCATCCGTCTATCCCTACGTCCATTATGCGATCCGTATGAAAAATAAGGGAAAGTCGTAGCGCTGAGTAAAACGGCGGAGTGAGAGGCGGAAGAAAGCCGAAGGAGAACGATATCCCGGCGTAAGGTAAGTTCCTAGAGGAGAAATGTATGGCGGAATAACAGAGGACGACATCGGTTGCGCCGCGCGCTCCCACACACACAGTCACGCAGAGGCATCGCGAGCGCGGCACACAGACGCGCGCGCTTCCACGTAAATGCAAACGTCCGTGACAGCATGCCGGTGGCAGTCGGACGGCGAATGGAAGGAAGGACGGATGGGAGACCTAAAAATATTCTCCTCGCGAGGAATTCACCGAAAAAGGTTGACTGTTCGAAAAGCTCTCGGAGAGTACGTATGAAGATGGGGGAGGTGGAGGCGGGGGGTGGTTCGTTCTCCTCTCCCGCCGCCCTCCCCCCCTCCCCCCTTGCCATTCCAGAGTCCCCCTCTTACCGCCATTTGCGCCATTTGGACGGCTCATGGGTTTCTCTCTTGCCAACCCCGTTGCCCTCCTACCTCCCTTCTAACTCCCCCGGCTCCTGCAGCGCGCACCAACTCTCTCCCCCGTAGAACCACCCGGCATCACACCGTCAGCTTCAACCACCAGTTCTCCACTCTCTTCTTCACGCTCCTTATCCCACGACATCGTTCCCTCACCCCTCTCTCCCGCGCGGGATAAAGTATTTCCGATTCGAATTTCCATCCCCTTCACTCGCCGGTACCCAACGCTCCTCCCGTACCCCGCCACCCCCCACCACCCTCTCGATATGATGCCGCACATTCGCGCGGTTAGCCTAGATAGACCGGGGGGGGGAGACCGAGTGCTCGGCTCTAAGCTGATTCTAAACTTTGGTCGATATCTTACCGTCTCTAGTCGACCCTCACCCCCTCCCCCTCTGACACCTAACCCCTCTCCCTCCTCCTCGGAGGGGGGAGGCGAGCACCCCTTTTACCTTCGCGCTAGTACAACCCACGACCCAACCTCCCCATTCCACTTTTCGTGACCAGAGAGTTTATACCACACACGGTTAGAGTCGTCACATCGAACCCGTCGTTCCTGCGTATGTCTAGTTCGAGCTGCCTAAAGCACCCATCAAATCGAATTTCTTCCACGGTTAGAGAATACAGAGGGGGTGGCGGCGGGGACGATTGTAGGCTGACTCGGAGCAGCGACACCCAGCTGCTTTACACGTATTACTAAGTCATGGGTTGGCACGGTGGTACGCGACGTCGGATTACGTGGCTTTAACGAAACTTCTTTTCCTTCGTACCGAACGACCGGCATCAATTTATTCTCCTACCCTCGATACTATTTCATCGATCGTGCGCGCGCGTTGGACGCGGAATTTCGCGAGGACTGATTGGAAGCTTTATGCGAGAATTATGTTGCCGTGGAACGAGAGAAATTTTTCGAATCAAAGCGAAGTTGGGAATTAAGAATGTAAAGCGCATTTTTTTACTGCCCGTTTCGAGTTCTCCTCTCTCATTTCGATTTTACTGCATGCTCGCCCCGACGGTTATAAAAGTTTCTGGGGGAGAATTTTTTTTCTTTTTTTTCTTTTTTAGTTTATTGGTTATAGATTTAGCGCTAACTTGCCTCTGTAGTTTAGCGGGGTAGAGTGATTATTTCTGTTAGATGGAGTAAGGTGTTCGTATGAAATATTGCAGTAGTAATGACAACTTTTTCATGAAAATTAAAAGAAACAGGGTGATTTCTATTGAAGATCATTTTCGCTCGTCTTAGGACGTTTGGATTTTATCGTCTCGGTTGAACGCAAATCCTGGTAAATAATATTTTCGGGATAAACACATGGTTGGTATCGATTATGGATTGATCAAATTTTAACTAAATCGTTGCACGTATGTAGTGTGTTTCTATGCACTGGAAACGCAAGGATATCTCAAACACCGTCGAAGATTCTCCCGTGTTTCCGTTTAAAAGAAACCATACGGTATATACGCTACACTTGTCATCCGTACGCTTCCAAGTAGAATAGGACCTTCGTTGCACAGACCACTGTCGATCAACTGCTGCGGCACAACAATCCCTGTTTTCTTGTCTCCTCCACGATCGCCGTATTAAAATAAAAGTCTCCCCTCTGTACGGTAAACTTTTCACTATTTCCAGCGGGAAAATTGCTCGATTACGATCCCACGCCGCTGATCTAACGCTGATCGGGGAAACCCGAAACTTTCCCTAATAAATATCGCAAACTTATCTCACTTTACGTCGTTCGTAACAAATGGACGCGTTACTCATTAGATCCAGGCATTCTAGGAAACCTGTTCCAGGCCAGTGGAGGAAAAACGGGAAACCCGGGGAATTCGCATTTCCTCGTACATCTTAAGAGAGCCAGGATGTTGGACCTGCTGGGTGATCAGAGCCCGCGATTTAGCTACGTGTATCCGGCGGTCGAAGGATATAGTGGCGGGAGGATACCGACGGCGGCGGTGGTGGTGGTGCGGTGAGGGGGTGAGAGGTGGGGGTGGAGAAATTTTCGCGTGTTCCTCGAGGTTAACGGAGACACCCGGGAAATTTATACTTCGGCAATAGTAATACCGTGGGTGTGAGGCAGGTGCCGGCGGTGGTCCAGATCGATAGGACATTAAAACAGAGGGGAAACGGAGAGGGGGAGAGAGAGAGAGGGGGGGGGAGAGAGAGAGAGCCAGGAGGGTGTCTCTCCACCTTCGGGCCAGGCGCCCCGACGAATAACCCCTGCCATAAACGGAGAAAAGCCTTCTTTTACTCAGCCGTACATCTAACTTGGTCGTGATTTACGTCGCGGATTTCGGTGGGTCACGCGGTAAAAGTCTCGGACCGCTCTTCGTCTACGGTAGAACCTCGATTATCGGAGCACTGATTAATGGAGTGCCAATTAACGCGGAAGACTTCCGTGAAATTTCTTTTTGAATTTTTCATTTTGAATTTGTACGGTCGAAGCGATGACTTAGAATTTATCGTTTGCACGTTGTAGAGGGATGAATATTATTGACGAAATTTGCAACTCTGTGGTAAAAACGGCTATCGGGTTGAAATATTGGGTTGGCAAGAAAGTAATTTCGGTTAATTACAACGTTCTATGTATGTCACAACCAAAAATAGTTTCTTGGCAACCCAATAAAAATAAAATTGTGCTATTAGAATACGATTTCTTGGCTCCAACGGTACTTTTCATAAAACTTTAATTATAATATAATTCTACCGTTCTACGAGCATAGATTTGGCGGCTGTTTTAATGTTATATTAGTTTTAATTAGAATAGTGGAAATAATGATGTTCGGCGGTCGATTATTTCGAACTTAGCGTTTCGAAATATGGTGATGGATGAAAATTGTTTACCGAATTTGCAATACCGTGGTACGAAATACTATTGAGGCAAAATCAAACTAAAATACTGTTAATTTATAATTCACTTCTGTATATAATTGAAGAATAATAATGTTTGGATAATGGATTTAATCAAAACCCGTATTTTATTACAGGAGAAATTATATGTGCCAAACATATTCAGAATACATTTATAAAAGTCGCCATCGACCAAATAAATTTTTAGTTGAATCATGCTTCTCTTCCTATTTTCCACGAGACTGTACACTTTCATTAAATCCGCAGTCCAGTGATAAGCGACAAGAGATCGATCACGACGATTGAAACGTCCGATTATTCGCATTACCGAGTTCCCTAATTACTTCGAGTGACCGGCGATTTGCCGAACTTTCGAAAAGGGATGTAAACTGTGACGGAGGCAGCCCTTCTTCCTTATTTAATCAACGAAACTCCTACGAGGGCGGTGGAGAACGCTCGAAAAGGAGCCGCAGTGCGCCCGAATTTTCCTACCAGCAGGCGTCGCGATAAATTTGAATATTTTCTGGAAATGGAGCCGACCGAAGTTCTCAGGGAGTTTATAAATATAGAGCGCGCGAATTTAACGGTTTCGGGTGAAATTTTTTAATCGTGAGAGCTGTAATACTTTACGTATTAGCCTGCCCGATAAATTATTCGCCAGGGCGCGTCGATATATTCACCGTGATTGCATTGTTTCGAAATGCTAGGCTATCATGAATTTGAAATTGAAATACGACAGTTGGGTGAAAGTTCGTCCACGGAAGTCCCGGGATTCCCCCGGTGCAAATAGAAGACAAATGCAAATACTTATATTGGGGCACACAACTTCTTCTCGTGTCATAGTCACCTGTAAATTGCCGTGTCATTTCCGCGATATTCGTATGAATTTAAACGCTTCGTGGAATTACTAGTTTTCACGACGGTAATGCGAGTAGATAACTACGTTTCTTTGTCCTTTAAAGCGGTTAGAAGAACAATGCAGTGACACTTTTATTAGACCAGAAAATAGATTTAAATAAATAAACAGATTCTAATTTTGCGTAGGACCGTCGGATACTAGCATAATAAAATACCATAGATTACAATTGGCGATACTAGTTCATGCCACTTTCTAAAAATCGTTCAATATGTCGGAAATTGGAATTGTTATTTCAAATTTCAAAGTAGCTAAGGCTCTCTTAATAAATGTTAATTATTATCTTAGCCACCATTTCACACGAATTCTAACAAACTTCCAGTAAGGCATCGTAAAATGGTAGGAATATGAGTTTGTCGTGACTCACCGCTTTTTTGACAAAGGAAACGAATCCATATCCCTTCGATTTGAGGGTTTGTGGATCTCTCACGACTCTGCAATCCCTGTAACAAAAATGACATGTTGGGTTAGACACCTATCATCGATAATTAGCGCGTGTCGCCTATATTTCGGTGACGCGCGTGACACATTAATAACCTTAATATTAATATCAATAAAATCAATATTCCGTGACAACAGAGTACAACTCGCCCGACGCTCAAATACGACTGACGAGGTAAGAAAATCAAGACAGCGACCGAAGATTTTCTCAAGCTGTTCCTCATTCTCTCGCATATCTTTACTTCGATTGTTAATAAAAATGATTATTCAGCGCGAGGAATACACAGTATATCGACGCTGCTGGTCGTATTTTTCGGTCGAATACCAAGGATCAAAATCGCGAATACGAATCACCCTCAGCCCCAACGCGTGTAAATCCGCTCGACCTCCCGTTGCGATGTAATAACGCCACGATGGATACCTCGAAACGAAATTTCGAAGCATTCGTATTCCCTCGAAAAGTGCCGGCGACATTATCAAGCGCGCCCGGACCCAGCCGGGTGACGCTCTAAAAATTCTTCCTCATAATTAAGATTCCGGCAATGCCTGGCTGACGAAATTAGGAATACTCGGGTGCTCGTCGCCCGCAGTCGTTTTCCTCAGCTGAAATAAAATATTCCTTCGGCCGATGGAGCTCGGGGCATGCGGTTCGAATAAAATTCCAGACTCGGCGTCCGCCTAATTTCTCGTCCCGCTACGCTCAGCGTCGTCTGAATTTCCTTCGACCGCGAATGGGAATTCTTAGAAGTCTACATCGTGTGTGAAAGTATATACTGTGCGCTTTATGCGCTTCACCGACGTGTCGGGGTTAGGATATAATTCGCTTTACAGGTGATATTCGCGGCGGTGATTTTTATACGATAGAATTTCGCGAGCGACCGGGGTCAGGTTAGTCGGGGGTTTTAAATTTCTTCGTCGAGAGCTTGAGATTTTTTTTCAAGTTCGCACGACAGGAATGGTGATATTGTATAGCGCGTCCAAAATGAAACTGGTCGTGCAATTATATTCCGTAGTCGCGAGAATACCAAGAATATTGAAATGTATGTACAACATTTATGAGATCACCCGTGTTTCTTCGTATACGCGTGGAGAGATGACAATTAGGTAGCTTGTTTTGATTAGAATACCTCATGTAGAACAAGGTTTTTGTAAATAATTCTATTTTTTAACATCAAAATATCGAGTTTTTGTTCCTTTTTTTCTTGTCGCGATGCTGCTTCTACCGGATAGCCGAATCGATTTAATAAACGGGATTTTCGTAAAACGTGTTCATCGTTCAAGCAATTTCCAAAAATGGAATAACCAAAGATAAATGTACACCGCCCATATATCGCAACATCATTTATGAGATACGTGTTTCCTTGTATACGTGAGGAGAGATGATAATCAGGTAACATGTTTTGAATCGAGTACCGACTATAGTAGAAGATTTTCATAAATAATACTATTTTTCAACATCAAAATATCGAGTTTTTGTTTCTTTTTTTCTTGTCTCGGAACTGTTTCTACAGAATAGCACCAGTCGATTTAATAAACGGGACTTTCTTTCGCAAAACGTGTTCATTGTGTCAAGATATTTTCAAAAATGAAAGAACCAAAGATAAATGAACACCGTCCTTATCTCGGATTTTTATTTCTCAACGCCCAAAGAGAAAAAAAAAAGTAATAATACTTTTCACAAGAAACTGATGGAGATCGACCATCGAGAAGTCATTAAAGCGATTGAATTGAAACGGTTTAGCTATGCTTTTTTCCTCGCCGATTGCACCTTCCTCCGCGTCGCAATCTTGAAATGAAAACGTTCGTTTCTTTTTTTTTTTCGCGGGACAAGCAATCATTAGACACGTAATGTGCGGTGCCGCGATTCAGCTTGTTATGCCGCGTAAGCTTGGAAAACATCATTTTCCGGAACGCGGGCAAATGAAATCGTAAAAGGGAATAGTAGACATCGGCGGCTGAGAGACGAGAAAAAAAAGGTGGAAAAACGAGGGAGGAGGGGGAAAAAGACGGGAGAAAAGAAAGTCTGAAAGAGTGCTTGGCAAAAGGACAGAGCGTGAAAGGGGATGAAAGAGAAGGCAGGGCAAGATTACGCGTTTCAGGAAGTAACGCCAACCTTCCACTCTCACTTTAGTTCCATCCTCCTCTTCTTCTGTTGCACGCAATCGTTTCCAGTTTCACCATCCGCAGTTCCCGCCGGTAATTAGATCAATTAACCGATCAAAAAGCGTGCCTAGTTAGAGTGACGGAGACACGGCAGGGACGAAATAACGAGCGCGGAATACAAAGAAAATCGATGGATCGATGAAAATGTGATTGCGAATCGATATTTGTAGCGTACCGCGTTCCCCGTAGCAATGGGAATATAATAAGTATAGTTCGTTATCTAGTAAATAAACAATATAATCGATTCACCGCGTCGCTATTTCAATTGAATCACTACCCCGTGTATCGAATAGAAAATAAATCTATTACATTTTGAGGATAGATTAACTATTCTTTGTTTCCGGTGGATTTAGAAATAACGTGCTAACTAAGGACTCTGTTGTCACGTGACTGTCAGCGGAATTCAAATGTAAATTTAACCTGCGCACACAAGCGTACCACCCTTTCATCCCAAATTCTTACAAAAATAAACAATTCACGCGGGTAGAAAAATCTTCGCGATTTCCACGCTCGCTAATGTAAATCAATTTTCAATTGGCTACTATAAAATTCCGCTCGCCCCGTTACGAACCCTCTCCCTTCTCAAAGAATCCGTCGATCGAGTTTATCATCGCACATTTGCTTCTTCTTGGTTTTTACCAATCGCGCAGCTCGAGAATTACCCGACAGCGGAAACCGTAAAACTTCCTCCGAGCATACCGCGGTACTTTTCGCTCCCGCCATTGTTTTCCGCGACTTTTCACTGAATGGCGGCGAATGTCAGAGTACACGAGCGTGAGTAATAGTCAATATAAGTTAGATGTAGAGCACGCCAGTCCCATATGTCGTTGCCCACACTTCAAGTCACTCCCACCCCTTTCGTCGTTCCTCGTTTGATATAGGCACGAATATCCACTGTACGTTCTCATTGCGCCCCCCCCCCCTCCCACCCCCTCACCCCGCCCTTTCGTTCAACACTTTTCGTTCGTACCTCGCGAGCTCGACGCTTCCACCGACGAGCGAAACAATCGCCGTGGATTTACGCTTTCACCGCTAAAAATCGTAAATTAATGCACGGTTATTGACGCGATAAATCTCAGAATTTAATTCAAGTTCCATCGAGACCTGTCCGGCGACCGCCCTCCCTCCCAGTCCCCCCTTTCCCTCTTTGGCCGGTGATATAGCCACGACAATGCCGGAGATTCGTACTCTGGGCACGACAAAGCCCAGATAGGATAAAGAGTAAGTTTGGATTTATTGCCATTGCGAGCTAACCGAACGCGATGGACGTCAGAATGGAAATGGGAGGTGAAACCGATGATTCAAACTTCGCGTCGTAGACGCATCCGGTTCCGCCAATGGCCGAGAGTTGTCTCCGGGCCTATCGAACGTGCAATCCTTTCGTTCACGCGCCCCACGATGCTTGGGAAAATGATTTTTGTTTTTATTTATTAACGTAGGGGTTGACGTTGACCCGTCTACGACGCCATGTTACTTCGACATCGCGTACCGATTGGTAGACTGCGGATGTTTTATAGAAAATGTATGTTTCCGGTACTGATTTCGCTGGTTTGATTGATTTTGCTGGTTATTTTAACCAGCATCAGTTTTCCGTCTCATTTATAATGCTCAAGTTTTAAGAAATTTGTTGATCCTTTCCATACAATATGTTATATATTATTATAATATACATATTATATGTTGAAGCGCAAAGTAATTAAGATTCCCGATCTGGTTTATAAATGCAATATTTTGGAAAATCAATGATTGTTGGATAAAAACGAACTTCCTTTATTTTGTCTTAAAATAATGTGGTAATGTCGAATGTAAGTAACTATCAAGAAACGCCGAAAACAGTGAAAATTAAATGTGCGACTTAATCGAAAATAGAAGATAACTTTTTATATTTGATGAAATCTTTAGTTGGTGATTCAATAACGAATCACCAATGCTTAAGCAAGTCTTTTAAGTGATAATTTGATGACAACACCATTACTTGCTCAAGTCTTTAAATTGGCGATAATACCATTGCTACCAAGTCTTTTATTTATAATTTGATTACCACGCCATTGCTTGACCAAATCTTTTAATTGTAATTTGACTCACCAATTTTCTCGCAAGACGTTGTGTCGGCTCGAGCTCTACCTAACGATTAATGCCGAACCCCGTCCGGACCTCTATTCCCCGGGAACATTGGCAATTATTGGTACGTCACACCTTTGTGTGCAAATGGTAAACTTTCTCTTGTTGTCCCGTATAATTAAATCTGGGATCTCGGTGTACAACACTCGAATAGATTTTGTTTTGTCACTGACAATGGCCGTAAATCGCAAATATTATGTTTCTGGCATAGGAGGCGCAAAAACCTCCGAAGCCATATTTTATAGATCCGTCGTGATCCATTATTTCACCGAAAAGTACAATCATGCAATCCTACCGAGACCGGCTTTCGACGAAACATACATATTACGTATTTAAGGTAAATTCCTGGGGGTATTACTCTTAATATTGAATACTTAATTTACTCTTTAAACGATATCCATATTATTCCGATATTCACGAATTTGTATATCCGGATAATCAATAAACACAACATTAAAATCTATCCTTCGATTCCAGAACAAACAGATTATTTCGTACGCGAAGCGTAATCGATTTCAACCAAATTACGTTAACGAAACCCGCGCCCGTAATTGAGAGTAACGTAAAATAAAAAGAGACTTTTTGTTCCAACTCCTCTCTCTGTTACGCCAACCGTCGAAAATAATTAAAAAGAATACTAAATACGTTCGGCAACGAAAGTAGCTGGGTACAACGAATCGGAACGGGGCCGAAGAATCGCGGGAATGCGAGGGAAGCCGGAATGCAAATTTAACAAAAGATTAAACTACGTTACAGTGAGCGCACAATATTTAAAGTATTCCTATTGTTGTCCAAACATTTGTATTATACACAAATGAAATGTCTTTTGTGAGCCGAACGTTTCAAATTTTCCCTCGAAACATACTTTCTCCGGCGGAAAACCGTGGACAACGCGGTTATTCGAGCTAACAAAACCTTTATCATATCTTTATTAGATCCGTGTTCTTGAACCGCGAAGCTTTTGCGCATTAACTGTCATCTACCGCGATCCTTTTTCGGCTCCCATCTCCTATCGGTATCCCGTCAGCAATCTAGATGCTACAGAAGCAGTTTTTCTCATCGCCCCGCCGGAAAACTCAAACTCATTAATTACTGACAGAGGAAAGAGAAATAAAAAGAGAGAGAGAGAGAGAGAGAGGGAGAGGGGGGAGACGCGTCAGCATGGAGATCTTTGTACCGCGAAATCTCGAGTCTTATCACGCGGGTAAGAGGCGCGCAAAACGAACACCGAAGAATAGATACCCCCATTTTGAAAGAGTAGGTTTGAAGGGAGCAGGGGTGCGGGGTGGTGAGATATGAATGTTCGTAGGTTGAGCTTCATCAATCTACCCTCTAATAACTTGGGCAGAGTGTCACTCACCTTGCTCGGCGTGATCGTTATCGTTGCTCGTCTTAGAGCGAGCGGAAAAAGTATTCGTACACTCGAGAAATTATGGGAACAAAAAACGATATTACGCGGTAAATCGGCGGAGCCGATAACGAATGATTTGTAATATTAACGAATGATTTTGCGTTCGCGGTACTTGGCTAGCATAGCCCCTCCACATTTTTTTCGTCTCCCCGTTTTTCACGTTTTCGTTTAGGACGTTGGCCCTCGTTAGAAGCTTAAGTTATATACCTGTGTAATTAATAAAAAAAAAAACCGTTTATGTCCAACAATGTCAGTTTACGCAAATCGCACTCCGCTCTTATCGCGGTAACTTAATTTATTCTCGTAACGGTAGAATGATTAATGGCCAGACCGCGGATTGTTCTTGCAACACGCGTGCTTCTCATACTGATTTTGAATTATACACGAAATACGTAATACATTTGTGTATAAATGTGCAATATTTACTTATAAAGTAAGATATATGTAGGATACAATATTTTTAAGGTGGTTGGTCCGCGGGAATGTATCGAATGTATCGAGTTTTAGCGAGCCTCACAGCGAGTGCGCAGTGTATGAAAGAGGGAGAGATAGAGAGAGAGAAGCAAAAAACGCAAAAAAAAGAAGACGAGAAAATAATTTGGTAACGAAGAAGAAGCGCGTCCGCGCGGTTGCCCTTTCTGAGCTTTTTCGTAATAAAATAGTTTTCTGTTCTGTATTTAATAAACCGTGTGCGCGTACTTTCATTCCGGCCCTTTCCTAGTAAAATATCCCACGTATAGGATATTAAAAAATATATTTAGAACCCTCCAATACCGAACAGAATTTCTGTTCGAATCCCACTTCTTTGTCGCACTTCTATAACAATATGAATTTGCATAAACATACGCAGTCGATAACACTTGTATTATGCAAGACACGCATCAGGAGTATACGTAAATGTTTAGCGTTCGTGCGTGTACAGTGCAAAATGAAAATAACGAACAACGCGTACAACGTTCGTCCTGTCACGCGTGTTCGATTAATGGAACGCACGGTTCAAGAAAGTTTTATCGTCGGAGATAATATTATAATAAAACCCGAGACTTCGATTCGCCGTCGGATGAGACTCGCGTGGAAGCCCTTGTTAAATAATTACGATGCTCTTAATTACGTTGCTTCATATTCTCTATTTAAAAAACGCTCCGTGTCCCAACTAATCGGAACATTACGATCCATTACTTTTTTCGTCGTTCACACCCCTTCAAACAATACTTCCGTCCCGGATAATTACCAACCATCGTTCGCGCCCATCAAGCGAACCACCGTCGATTTCGAAAAAAATAAAATAAAAATTATAACCCAGCGCTCGTTCGCGAGCGTCAATGCGAACCCGACGCACAAAAACACACTCGTTCGCGCGCGAACAATATCAAACGGGATATCGAGTTGGATCGATAAATTTGCGAAAAAAAAAAGGAAAAGGAGAAAACAAAAAGTTCAACGTCACGGTGGCCCTCGAAACGAGCCATCGTCGAACTAGTAGACGGTGAAGTTATCGTACCGGCAGAAACCATTCCGGTATCGGATGAAAACGAAAGGGCGAATGGTTTGCGCGAGGGTGGGTGGGGGGATGGGGAGGGGTTGAAAGTCGAAAGGGGGTGTGCAACGCGAGGGGGGAGGGGGGAAGTTTGCTTACTTTTCACTAAGTGCACTCAATGCCGAGCGCGCGAACTAATTGTCGGTGGGATAGGTTGGCTCGGTATTGGTGGGGGAGGGGGTGGGGTTGGGTGGCGTTAGGGGGTGGGATCGTGGGGGTTGGGGACAAAGTCGTGTGCTCGCCTGCTACCCAGGGACTCTTCAAGATTCTAGAGTGAGCTTCGATTTCGAGATCGCGATAAATGAAACGGGTCGTCGTGGAAACGCTAGCTCTCCTACTGCCTCCTCTCTCCCGCTCTCGCTCTCGCTCTCTCTTCCCCTCTGTCAGGTTATTCGTATTTTTGCCGTTGTAAACCGCTTATTAATGTTCTCGATAGTACGATCACGAGCACGCGGAGACCTCGGTATCGTCCCTGATTGCGAGCACCTTTTTACCTATTTTTTGCTTAATTCAGCGGGACTTACAGTTTATTGGGAAGTAGCTCGAAATGTCGGCTGAAATGAGGAGGCTTCGCATCGATTTTTCCGCTTTTTTTTCTATTTCCCTTCCTCTACGCTCTTGTACAAGTTAGTCCATTTTCCCGAAACCGAGGAATTGTTTTGCGATCGAAAGTGACGAGTAATACGAATATTTCCTTATCGTCAGCGTTAAACATGATTCTTCAAATATTTATCGATTATACTTAAACAATATCAATGCCAGCGTATCGCAGGATCACGATGATCGGATCGGATCTTCGAAATGTTTTCTCAAAACCAAAAATTAAATAAAGAGGGAAGAAAGCGCATCGCGGCGAGGTAGCCACAACTTTTTATCCGCCTGCTCGGAATTTTACCTCTGTTAATCGCTTATTAATGCGCTCGATAGTGTGACGCGATGGCATCGCAGAAACGCGGCATCGTAGTCGGCCATTATGAGCCCCTTTTTACCCCTGTTCACCGATTTACCTTTCGCCCCTATCGCTCTCATCCCCTTTGCCGTTCACCTCTATAACCAAAGGGTTAACCGGGCCTGGCGTAAGCGAGATTATTACCTAGATAACCGGAAAATTAACTGCAAAATGCGCCGTTTTACTCCTCGCGAACGGGGTTATGGTAATTTTAATAACATATTTATTGCTCCCCGACTGTCCTCGGTGAGCGGGACAAAAGGCAACACGGGGCGATTCGTAGGTGAGGTACCAGATAACGCGCCGCTGATTACGCTCCCGTGCTATTTTGCGAACTTCGTCGGCGCCGAATTCGTTCGGGCGGTAAGCCAAGTATCGGGAATTTATGCGATTTCTCTGCAACGATGCGTGGTATCCGCGCGATGTTTATGATACGCGTTTTGCGTCGTTCGTTAATTGTTCCCCAATTCGTTTCGTATCAGATTGCGAGAAAGTTTTATCTCATGCTGCTGGCGCTAAAGTTCACGGCTCCGAATGGCTCTGCAGTTAGTATGACCCATGGTCTGCTGTCGTTATTGATTTCTTTTTTCACTATTACAGCGATCTCTTTGCGTTACTCTTTGTCGCACCGAAGTGTCCCAAAACTTGTGAACTCAACGATTTTCACTGTGCACGATAGAAGTAAACTCATTGTTTTAATCCCGGGATTTATTTCCAAAGACGTCCGCCAGGCGACTCGGCCGAGTCTATTAGTTTATAAACGAATAAACGCGTGTTTATGTAAAATAAAAGACAGTCGTCCCTATTTATCACGTTCGCGTTAACCGCATCGGCCCCCGTCATTCTCTGCACGCTCAGCGCAAGTGCGTTTCCGTTGCTGCGTGGCCCTGCGATGGAGATAAAGGCTGAAAAAGGCCGATAAAAGAAAGAACTGGAAAGAATAAGAGAAGTAACGTGAGACGGGAAAGAAGAATTCGTTCGAGGACAAAAGTATGGTAGTACGCTCGACAGAAGTACCCAGTAAAAACATATGGCGATAAAACACTGCGCCATTCGGCAGCGGCCGCGCTTCGATATCCTTTTACTAGATCGAACGAAACTTCTCGGTGAATTGCAAATATCAAGTGTTTCCTATAATCTATAAGTTTCTAAGTGTCCAATAATCATAACGCGAGTACATCGCGGAAACGCGGAAAAATGTGCAGCGATAAAGTTTCCTCGCGTTTCCAAACTACGCTCGGAGCGCGTTATTACTTTTGTTTTAGTTAAGAAACATTCTCGTACCGGGGCGACGTAGGGGTGGGGGGGAGGTAAGCAAAGCATTTACACGCCCCGAATCTGGAATAAGTTTAAACGAATAAGGGAAATCTCTGTCTTCCATAAAGTTATGCCAGATAAAAGGGAAACGCGGATACTTTCTTCACCCGTATATAAAAAATACTATGTCACGAAAATGTCAAAATATGTTTACTCGCTGGTTGTATATATTTGCGGGATATAATCTCGAGCTTGGTTAGCAAAGCCTATCAAACATACGCGAATGCGTCGTATCGATAATTTAAATCGATAAACGTCCGGCAGGGCTGATAGCCTTTGGCAACTGAGTGAGGAGATTTCGCACCTTTCCCTTAGCAACGCATGGTCCTCATCCTGTTAATCTTTTCTCTTGTTATTAGTCAAGTCTCGAACCAGACTTGTTTGCAATGCATGGGATACTCTGATTACTACCACCAAACATAATTAAAGCGATGAGAAAAAGAACGTTACCTACTAGTCTGAAAATCTCAATTCGAGATAATCAAGTTCAAAGTTTCATAAATTTGTAGGCTACATTATACAGGCTTTAAAACAAACCTTAAACCAATGAAGATAGGCTGGTATAACACTGCTCTTACACTCAATATTTAAACCTGTATTCTTCGAGCCAGTTTCAACAAAAAAAGGGTGGAATTTCGACTAGTACTAAAATTAATTAATTAATAAATTAATCCATCAAAATTATTTTTATATGGTCTTTGTCTTTCGAGTAGCGTACAGTATTTCAAGTAGCCGACAGCGTATATCTAGATATGGCCGCGTCTATTCGCTAAGTGTTAAGATTCTCTTTTTAGAAACACCTAAAATTACCCTGTGTCACAACTCCGAACCGATTACCGGGAAGGTACAGAGCTCGTTATATCTTCGAAAACGTTAAGATACTTTTACGCCCGGCAAAAACAAGTTGCCAGTGCGAGTTAACAACGAACGAATCGGTAGTAGTTCGAAGGAAACTTTGCATCTATCCAGGTTGCGTCTATCGAGGGTCCATGCGCGTAAACTTGGAGGCTTCCCTTCCTTGAAGTTAACTTCGAGAAGAGCCAAAATAACGAAGGGTTAAGATGGCGAGCACGAGGTGGCAGGTTGGGGAGGGAGGGGGGGGGGTGCTATAGGTTGCACCCCCTTGCCCTCCGATATGGCTTCGTTAAGAGGATTAAGCGGCTTTGAAGTTACGTCAACTGAAATTGTGCTAGATCGAGCGAGAAGACGTCCGGGTGAATCGAGGAGGCTTTTTCGACATTGACAAGTCGAATGGAGTTCGCGAGGCAAGATGATTCGATGGTTTTAATAATTCGTTATATCTATCATAAGAATTTCGTTGGTATCGGGGAGACGGCTGGCTTAATGGCACGTGAAACTCTGTCAGGGGCCGCTGATTGATATTAATTCATCCTCGGAAATCAAAATGTAGGGTGAAACAATCGCTGAGCGAAGTGACTGTAATGAGAGAATCTCGTAGAGTATACTAATTCGTATGTATGGGAGTTTATTCGGTATTTTGATATGTTCGTTATTTTAACGTGGTTGATGTTAATCAACGTGTAGGTGTAGTATTTAATTTGGTAATTGTTTATTTGAAGATATCGAACATTTCAAATCGAGATCCTGTAATTCGAATGTAAAAAAATTCACTCGCTATTTCCATATGTCCATTGTTTTAATATATTTCGTATTTGTTCGGAGTTCAGTTATTTTGCAGTTCAAATATTCAACATTTCAAAACCCATATCCTGTAATTCGTATGTGGGATATTTCACCCACCATGTCAATACGTTCATTGTTTTATTATAATTTATATATTCGTATGCAATATTCAGAGCCGTATTTACCGTAAGTACATTAAGCGCAAACTGGGGCCACGTTCTCTGCGAGGTTAAATTTAAAAGATCCCTCGCAAACGGCAATACGAAAAACACAATTTTCATTTTATTAAACGGACTTATTACGCAGGCGCGGAATGATATCTACCACAAACTTAAAAAAAGAAAAACTGTATGAATTTGACAAACCAAAGTAAACACGTTTTTCTGAGCACTCGTAAAGTCATTCAGCCTCGGATCCCAAAATACTATGACATGAATATTTCAATAGATACTATATTTGCAGCATATACTTAAAAAATAATCGTATAATCGTTTCAAAAAGAGACCATCATCCATTTTATCGATTCCATCAAATCCAATTTTCATTCAATCGAATCAACTTCGATCGCGATCGTACGATCCTCCGTCCTGCGAAACGTGCAGATTTTAAATAACGATACACCCGCTCACAGACATCGCGTCATTTCGATGCGATCGACCGTTTAGCCACGCGCGCATTTATTCAACGAATTCACCGTGCCGGGTGTGCTTTTTAAAGGAGCGTTTGGCGAGTTCCCTAAAGAAGGCGCAGCGGGAAAGGAAATCAATTGAAGCACGAAGGCAAAAAGGCAGGTCGACTCTATGAAGCGGAAAAGTTTCAAAGCTTTACAAATATTTGGAGAATAAAAGAGCTCGAAACTCAGTATTTGTTCTTCTTTTTTTTTTTATACAAATTTCAACATTTTCGGGACTAACGTCGAGATCCGCCTACGGTGTCTCAACGCTTTTATATACGGAGCAGGGGCTGCATAAAAAGGTTTGTTCTTATTAGCAAAACTGTTCGAAGATGTTCAAAGGGAATTGGACACTCGGGACACACGCGCGGATGGACAGCTTCGTATCATGCTCTCCGCATTCCTGCAGATTGGTATTTTTTTTTTACGTATTTCTGTGCTTTTGCTTTCAAACCGCACTTCGACGAATTAACATAGCCCCAAAATTGCGAGAGCTAAGATGACGAACCCAGGGCAGAGTTTCTCAAAGTATTGCCGGTGCGACCCGCGTGACAATCGAACGGTTCTTACATGACCCTGAATCTCGAAAGTTTGAGCACCGCTGCTTTAAAGAGCCGACTGAAAAACAAACGCTTGCACGTTGAGAAGCGTGGGCTTTTCGTAAATCTTCGAGCTACGTCGCGACAGTTTTTTTTCTGCTGTCTGCATATCTCTCGAAACAAGTGCAGACGTAGGGTATAAAAGAAAAATTCAAGACCGAGTTGTTTCGCATCGTAAACGTATCGAATGTCAGTTCCATTGTTCTTTAATCACGTTTCGTAGCTTTACATCTGGGAAATAAATAATCCGATTGACTTGCGGAAAAGCAAACATTTTTATCAGCGAGGACATCGTGAAAGGAATAAAGGTAAACGATGGGGTAAAAGGTAAACAATATATTGGGGACTATGTTATATAAACAGAAGATTGCGCCTTAATCATCCGCTGTAACGGGTTGTTCTCAGGCAACAATTAGAAAGGAACTGACAAAACTTACTTTATCATAAAAATCTGATCATTTTCGCGTACCTTTGCCGTGTTACTTAACAAAAACATGTAATGTTATTATCGCTGCATTAGTCGCGTCGTTGTTTGTTACGTGGCTGATCGCGTGGGGTACACCTGGCACTCATTACTAAATTATTGGTTAAAAGTAGAAATAATAAGTATTTATCACTTTTTATTATTGTTCAATATCAATATTTGTATATCGAGATAATTAAGATATTTGTTTACAAATTGATTATTAGAATAATGTAATAAAAATGGTGTAAAATAAAAAAAAATTTGTTAGGTTCACATAGATCTAACGGAGAGGTATTAGAGATGTCGCAGGCATAAATTACAGGAGATAATAGTAATTTAATTTTAACGTAAACTAGGTGACACCTGTACCCCACGCGACTAACGCAGGTTTAAGAATAAACGTTTGCGAACAAACTTACCTCGAGAATCTGTCATTCTCAAATCCCGCTTTGACGCAAAGAACAAATTGCTAGATCCACTTTTCACGCTCCATCAAAACCAACGGAATAAAATCATAATTACTCTCCATTCTCTCGTTAACAAATATAAAATAAAACTCTTCCCACCATCGTTGACTATACACCTCAATATCCATTTTACATTCAACCCAAATTCAGTATCCATTTGGCCATAACTTTTAAAAATCTCTTTTTAGTGTTTTTTTTTCCATTCCACGCGACGCAAATCCCATCCGTTTCAATTTCACTATGTAAAAATAAAAATTCGGGCAAACGGAGAATTGAAGCCGTACTTCGCACACTCTATCGCCGTTAATAGAACGCGATGTTCCCAGGGTAACGAGCCACGCGTACGACGCGCCACGATTCGCTTACCCTCAGGTGTTATACATTTAACATTAATCAGATACCGTGGATCATCGAAAATGAGTCCGCCGCGCGACAATATTCGCAGTGATAAACATAATGTGGCGAGATTTCGCGATCCCTCTTGCTAATTCAAGCGTTCCCTAAAATTCATAAAGTTCCACCCCCGTCGCCCGCGTTCATTTATCGTCATTATTCTCCGTCGACCAGGCGGCTCGAATTCGGCTCTCTCTCCCTCTCTCTCTCTCTCTCTCTCTCTCTCCAACGGGAGAATCCTCGCGGCATCCCGGGGGGGCAGAAATATCGGGACGGTGCCGCCTATTTCGAGTGGGAATTGTCGGTCCGTGGGACGACCCGAATAAAAAGAAATCGCGCATAAATTAATTCGCTCGGATTCGAGCGAGGGGGAGTCCTTTTTCTTTCCGCCACATTGGAAGAGGATACACGTTAACCGGCGGGGATCCGAAGGAAAGGGGGTGGCTGACGCCCAAATCGGCCAGAATTCGTTTGCGCGGCGGAGGGCGCGGACGGCGAGGCGTTTCGGCCGCGGGAGGGGGTGGAGGAGAGGAGGGGTTGGGGGGGGGGTGGTGATGGGGAGTGGTGGTGGTGTTGGCGGCGGGTAGGGTCGGATGTCGAAAACGGTTCAGGTCGAGTCGGAAAGAGAGACGGGGGTTCGGGGGCCGAACCTGGTGGGTTGGCGGCAGGCCATAAACCTTTCCCCGCGTAATCTGGATAGCTTTATAGATTTCTAATAAAATAACGCATTAAATCAGGCGCGGCGCGACTGATTGGGCCACCGAGCGCAATCGGCTCTGCTACCGTGACGCGCACCCATTGCAATTGAACCGACATTTATTATCCCGACCAAAGGCCACTAAATATTGGATCATCTTCGCTCCCCGTCGCCCCCACCCCGGCGGAGGGTAATACGTAACGCGGTTTTCTCGCGTTTATCGTCGAATTATGAAATTCTAGGGGATATGAGTCGGGTTAGGGAGGGGGTCGCGGAGGAGGATCTTGGCGAGTAATACACAATCTTTCGTTTTCACTGGCCAATTTCGACGTAAGGAGATAGTTTCTAGTTTTATTCGACTCTCGGCTACGTCGGGGGATGTTAGAAACTGGGAGGATCGATGAGACGTGGCTATGAGCGACGTTATGAATCGAGGAACAAGTGATGGATTATCGTTCTCGGTCGCATAATTCTAAATAATTTTAAGTAATTTAATTAAAAAGATACATGGGGTAGGTAGTCTCGCGTACTTGTCCTTAGCCCGAAACAAGGTCTAGTCTCGCGTAGTTGTACTTGGCCCGAGACAAGACCTTGTCTCTTGATAGAGTTCGATAGTGTTACGACCTGTCGACACTTAGATGAACGAGGGCGTTGTTAATAAATAAACACCTTCGAGTAGACTATGGAAAAGGTTTCCTTACAAAAATTTCTAAACATTGTAAATGAAAACCATGGTTCCAGAGACCATGTGACATTGCGAAATGTTACGGTTATTCAAAAATACTCGACGCCATGATTACTATCGCGATGCGGGCAACAAACGTTAAACGACGAACTGTATTCCGCATTAATTTCTGCGACGCGCGTTAAACTGTGAATTACGTTCCTCTATCTCAATGCTTTATTACGAGTTAGAGTATCGGTGCTACTAGCCGCTCAGCGAAGTGCACGTTAGTAACAGTGACCTTTACTTTCTATAGTGTCGCGTACTCGCGTACTACCTGTGCGTTCCGCACTGCCTTATCAAAAATTACTTCGTCATTCGACGTCCACGAGTGGTACGGTGACCCAGTGACATATCGACACGCGTGACCGAGCGGCAGGTGAATTTTTAGCCGAATGGGTGAGTTTGATTTAATTTATAGGTGAATTTTTAAACGAATGGTTGAGTGATTTTATTTACAGTTGAATTTTTTTTTTAATCGTATGCTATCTTATTCCCAACTAGGTTTACACGTTCATTCGTCTAAAACAGCGATACTCAACCTTTTTTGTTCCCAGACCACATACATATGTTTGCTACGTAACGAGGGCCGCAACTTAGTGCACTATAGTATACTATATCAAAAACGGAGAAAAAAACATATAATTGTGTCCTAGCTTTTATTTATAAATTAGTGTGAGGCCACATACAAAATCTTGGCGGGCTCTGCATGCAGCCCGCGGGACGCGGGTTGAATACCGCTGGTCTAAAACGTTTCCTGTAGGCCTCTCGAAGGGGGTTATTTATTATTAAATCACACGCGTACAATTAGATACATGCCGACAGTTTGTAGCACTATATACCGGAAGTTATCAAACTCTGTTACTGTTGTTCGTCCCCTATGCAAGAGCTCTACGATTGCACCCGATTTATCATTAACCTTTTAATCAGTTAACACGTCATCAATGGTCAACTAAGACGACTCAAATATTTTTGATCAGTAAAAACCTGCTTGGAATTACCTCGTGTATATCGTGCCTTGAACGGGGACAACCTGTATTTTCCAATCAACAGTCCCAACAATGGAAAACGTTATTTCTCCTCACGGTAATCCGATAATTCAATATGTGGCCGCGAATAAAGTGCATACCAGCGTTTCCCCCGCTGTTTACAGATTGCGGAGTGAGGCATGTCGCCAAATAGAAACTGAATAAGGCGGGCCCGTGCGGCGGAGCGAGCGAGCGGAATAAATTCTTGTATCAAGATTCAAATAAATGCATTCGAAGCCGCGAGCAAACTTCTATCCCACGTGGGTTGCAGCATGCAATACCGCGACCCGTACCCCCCACCCTCCGCGTTTTCTCTCGTTGTATCTTACTCCGAGTCCTCCCCGCCGTGCGTTCCCGTGCCTGATCTCGAATAAAATATCCTAAAGGAATTTCCAGGGAATACGTAACGCGCGGGAAGCGTTTCTCACGAATGCGCATCCACTGAAACGTTTAACTGGTATTCGTCGGTCGGTGGCGAGGGTAACGCGCTACAGGGTGCACCGCGAGTGGCTTGACTGGGATAGAAATAATTCTAAAACTTGATTTGACTTTGTAGAAATCATTCAGGAACTGATCGATCGAGCAAGATTTAATGTTATCGGTGTGAGATCTAGAGATAGTTTTGTTCGAGTAATGGCAAGTTCTGTCGTCCGTTCGAATACGTGTTAGAACACTTTGCAGGAAAGAGTAATATGAAAATAATGATGCTTAATTTTATTAATTCCATTTCAATTCATTTAACTTACGTCTCTAGCTGTTTTACTAACTATGGTATCGACATAGTGCCTTTTTGTTTCAAAAAAAGATAATAATTGGTGATGAAATGGAATTTTATAGATTCCACTGGGGTAACGTTTCGAATTCACGATTATTAAATAAAATTGGACGTACTTTGTTATTATTACATTACGGATGTTTATAGAGAGTGTATTCTTTTGATACGAAGTTTTGATTAATTTCGTGAGGTGGTATCATTTAAGTTAGATGTATAATACGTGTATGTATGCGGTGAGATTTATAATATCAGAAAACACATTTTCAATATCGTCCAATAGCGGAACAAATCTTCCCTAAGCCCCATTACTTTATCAATTTTGTAATACAAATATGAATTCGCATAAATACCCACAAGCTAGTTGTTATTATTACAACGTTGCTATCCTACGTCTACGATTATTCACGTAAAATGCTATTCCTGGGATCGGTAAATTACATAATTAACGCTCGCCCTGTCGGCAAATTGAGTTTTCAAATGGGCGTTTCTATTTCCAGTTTGAAACTTAACGACGCCACGCTTGGACGTTCTCGACGTCGAACAGTTTTTGTCAATCATTTAATTACAGGATACGATCGATGATCGCGCTTTGCCAGACGGGGAACTTAAGCCGAGGTCCGCGCTCCTTTTGCCAAATGTATTCGAGACAAACGGCGAGAGGCGACGGGAAAGGGAGAAGCGACTTCGAAACTTCGTTGAAAGGAGAAAAATTTTCCGCTTCCGTTTTTTACGGCGAGCGTAAAGTATATTTTAGGAAACGATTGCCACGGATGCCAGTTTTCTCGCCCCCAGGAAATTGGATTCCGTGGCCTTTCTTAAGCCATGAATTTTTTTCGATATATAACCCTTGGTATAATTGGCAATATAATGTATTGCCGTTGGGACGCGGCAGTAAACTCGCGCAAAGTACCGAGATAAAATAAACTACGTCAAATATCGGATATTTGATTTTATTTCCCGGTCTTCCATCTACGCGACTCTAAAAAACAGGAATTCATGTTTTTTAATAAGAAAGTCAATGCGACAGAGAAACGCGGAATACGATGAGAATCTAATCGAACGATACACGATTGTCCCAAGGTAATACGAAAAAACAGTATAATACACCTGCTTAAACTACCGTTTAATGGGATAAATATTGTAACTCGAGACACATTATTATAACAATATTGTAACGCAAAATCACTGTATCAATACCACTAAACGCGTTACGGTAACTATATTGTAACGCGGTTCGTTAATTAATTTATTTACAAGTGGTGCGTCGCACATTGTGACGCACAAGCATTTAACGCAGCGACAACTTCGTATCCCGCGACGTCCTTCCATCCCGCTCGCTTTTTCTCGCAATAGTTGCAATTTCCGATAAACCCGCGTAAAAAGCCGGCGCGTTCGAAAATCGACGTACAATGTGAAAAACAATAGAGATTTCTGCATTACGCGGCCAGACATGAATAAGACACAGCGAGGGAGACGAAACGGTATTTCGAAATGCTCCCGACGCATTTCACGATGTTTTATTGCGACCAGTTACCCGATATTTTTCTCGCAGTTCGTCCATTTATGAACACAGTCGTCAAACAAATATTACTGTACGCGCCCGCAGAATTCATCTGGGAGCTGACGTGCCGCATTTAAAAATGCCTCCTATAATTCCGCGACGTGGTGTGTGTCGGCTGGTGGGGCGTATTGATTTTTAAGAGGAAAACGTGGAAAGTGTGGCGAAGTCGCGACGACGGCCGTCAATAGGTAAAGCCGCGGCAGCATTTGTTAATATTGCAATATTGATTATTTTTAATGAGGATGCCGCCAGGCGACCGAGCGATTACACAGTCACTCATACAGATCCTCCGTTAGGATTAGGGATACCTCGAAACCCAGGGCCGCGTGAAAGTTTTGCCGGTTTGGTTGCGGTGAATTATTTGGAAAAATATTTCGTAACTTTGCGTATAAATGTCAAAGTGATTTCCATTAACGTGTGCTTTGATATGTATTAAATATGCATTTATAGAAATAGAGGAATTTATTTTCTTGCGAGCATTTGGAGAATAATGCAGTTTTATACTAGTATCGTGGAAAGAATTATTGCTGTGAATTACAGAAAATAAATATCTAAAAATGTATTAGAATAAAACTGTGTGCGGTTCTTTATTTAACAAAATAATTTGTATTAAAACGAACGGTAAAATCTACGTTTTCTTATAATATTTCGCACGGATACAGTGCATAAAGATGAGGGGAAGGATATTGGATTTTGTATCGAAGTGTTACACGGTTAACGAGTTTCTGCACGATAAACTAGTTTTTTTTCGTGTCGTAACAACATTTTGAAAACCTTATGTTCCCTGTGCTTTAATATTCAGGGGGCATGTATTAAAGGTCCTTTCGCATCGTATTTCGAGAATGTTGCTAAACTGCTTCCAAAAATTAATTTGAACAATTTCCGTACTACCGTATTTTGTTCCAATTTATTAATCGCCGCATCGTGTCACGTACGCGCGCGTTGGTACCTGGATAACGAGTGTTTACTATATATTTGAGATAAATAAACGTATCGCTGTCAACAAAAAAAAATCATGTTTTTCTATCCCCAGCTTTGCCGTATCTCGCAGCCAGTAAACATTCGGATTCAGTTCGTTCAGCCGGATCAACAATTTTTGTGCGTCCATAAGTTTTAACTAAACTTCAATCATTACCATCGAAAATCGTGCACCGAAATTTTCATGCCAAAGTTCCATACATCACGACCGATAAGATATCTCCTATCATGCTCGGTCAGCATGAACGGAATTTCAAAGTTACAACGGCTTCTCGTCGAAGCATCCAAAAATCAGAATCGAGATGTATGTATGTATTCGTGTTTTCTACCATTCCCGAATTCGACTCCGCCATCTGTATGGAAATTTTACAAACGCATCTAATCTTTCCGAATACAAATGCCCGACGTAACAAAGTATTCTTCCCATCCAGAAATTACGTCTTTGCAAAAGCCTCCCTTTCCGCGACGGATATTAACGTTAACGGATTAAATGCTCTCCGTAAGATTGACGTAATTCAATTAAATACGTACGACTCAACGAGTGCACTCTATCCGATGAATCACAAGTTATGTCTGACGATTACTTCCTCTTAAATGTGCTAAACGGCCAATGCCAGGGGCTTAGCGTCCGAAGTTGGAAATTTAAGTTTCTCATACGGCAGAATGGACGTTATAAAACAAAGGAAAAAGTGCTTCGGGTTCTCGTGAAACGAGAAGATTGAGAGAAGAAAAAATTAGATTCGGAGCGATCGACTCGAAAACCTTGTAGTTCGCATTCTCGAAAATACATTTGACGAAATTGTCATTGTTTGGCCAGTCGTAAGATTAATAGGTTGAATAAGAAAGAACTTTGGTTCGCCAGCCGTAGGATTAATCGATCAAATAAGAAACGACTTCGTTTCGCGTTTGTAAAATTTTCAAGCATCGAGTAACAATGTAAATCGATTTATACGATTTCTCGCGGAATGGTGCTAGTGTCGGCGATTTCGGAATGACGTTATAAAACCGCGAGTTCGTAACTTTTGCCAGGGCAACGATAAAAATCTTACGAATATCGGTATTCGCGTTTTAAAACGCACCCTCGGAACAAGGGGCTTTTATGCAAAACTGATGATTTTTCGGTTACAAGAGTTTATGTATTCTGAAATGTCGAGCCGAACTATCAAGTACGTTCCTTCAGCGCAGTTCTATTCACGTCGGCTTCGCGATTGTTTTGCAGTTTTAATATCCAAGATGGTGAATGCCGTGGAAACAGTAGCGATGGATGCCACGGCAAGTGGAGGATGGTTGCATTTTAATTCCTCCTGTATCAACGCAGTCCAAAGAGTTATACCCAGTGTCTCATAAATCTGTCGTATGCCCTTAAGGGCGCGACACCTGGGATACTTTCGAGCAGAGTCTCTCTTATCGAGAACGATCCTCTCGACTTGGTTAACGAGACATTAACGAAAAACGATAGCTAGCGTTGTCGGATATCGCGTTCTTCCTCGATTGCCTGTATCTTTACATTAATACCTCGTTAACCAAGAGGAAACGAACATTCGTCGATAAGGAAAAACCTGCTTCAGTTACGCCAGGTGTCGGGATTTAAATGGAAATGCGACGTTTGCGAGACACCCTCTATATACGTAGCGTGGAAGGAGAACCTTAGATCTCTGTCGCGAAAGTGATCAAAGAATATTGAATATGAATTTTATCCGGTTCACTTGCTCGGGACTCGTCTTCGTCTTCCTTGCGAAAGTTGCAAAAAATAAAGATAAGGAACGCTTTTGCTGGTTGCGATAAATTGAGATAAGTAAATTTGACGGAGGAAATTATTATGAAAAGAAAAAAAAAATGTTAGATCGAATCTGGTAGCTTTGATTTAGTATCGTGCTAGAGAGTGAAAGGTACGGCATCGAATTAAAAGTATTTCCGTTGGAGTTTCAACCGAATTACGTTTTTTTTTAAACACTTAAGCATTTTGGTTTCAGGATGCATGAATTTGTTTCGATGTTATATTAGAGTCAAGAATATTTTTGTCGTTGAGAATGTAAGTTCCGCTGTTTTTCGAATAAATGTTTCGGTTTAATAGTTTATCGGTCGACAATCATTTTTTATCAATGAAAAATAAAATACGTGCTCCGCGTTTGGTATAGCTTTTTTTTTATATCGAAGAGAAACCACTGTGGATTTTCAATGTTCGTAACTGTATCTCTCCGTGGCCTGGAAACTTTGATAACAATTCCTTAAAGAAACTAAGATGTTAGAAACACGGATCGAAATTGTAATAACAACGGTCTCTTGACTTTCCTTCTTACGGGACAAAGTTTAATATCGCCACAATTTTCACTCCTCGATGTCTGAATTATGTTTCATCAAAACCTACAATTGCAAAGGAAAAAAAAAAGAGATATAAAAATTCCTGAGTATTCACGCAACACAATTCCGGCAAAACCACGAATACAGACCACATCGAATTACCCTCGTTTCGCTTCGAAAGGTAAAACAGCCGCGATATTAAAACACCGGAAGGCCCTCAATTATCTCCATTACTTTAATTACGAAGAACAGCGTCCGCTCGAAAATTGAAATTTCGAAATAAAAAGCAACGGCCGCGTCGAACTCGGCGTCGCGATCACGGGAGCTTGCATCCGACCAAGGATTTCCATTCGAGAAACAAAACCGCAAACAGTCGACTCGACACCGGATGGGAAAAAAGCCGGCGAGCTCTCGTATCAGAAGCGTTAAAATAATAAAATGCCAGAAGGAACAGACGTTCCCACCGGCAGTATCCACGAAAGTTGTTCGAACTTTTCCGTGTACTCGAGAGCCATCCTGCTCTTGCTACCCTGCCCCCGACTCAACCTCCACCTCCACCCCCTTCCCTACCCCCCTTCGGCAACCGTCCCTTCTCAACCACCCCCGTCATCCTCTCGAGCTACACCCCTCGACGTGGAAGAAACTCCGTGAAAGAGAACACGGATAGGGAGCACGTTAGCCAGGGGTCCTGGGTGTGTGTGCGTGACTTTTAAACCACTCACCGTACAAGTTGACTTTTATTTGAACGAAGTATCAACAGGTATCGACCCGGGTCTCTTCCTCTATAGTATACATCGTGCAACTCAAACCTTCCCTGCCGTGTACCCTACACCCTCTCATCTCCAACTACCTACTATCGGGCTAACTGAACCGTCTACAAGCTATTTCCTACGGTCAAAGGTCGAACGCCATCCGAGTACCTATTCTACGAAATCAAACTCTTTAGAAATTAACCGAGTCGCTGGATTGATACTTCGTGTCTGGGTAGGGAGAGACTATTCTACTGGCGTTCGATCCCTGAAGGGAGACGCTGAATGATCCTCGCGCGGGGGGGGGGGGGGGGTGGAAAGACTTTTTCGGACGTTGTAGGACGATGCACGAGTATCGAGGGGTTCGGTGTACGCGTTGGTGGTTGTATAGGAAGTTGTAACGGTCCGAAGGGCCTTTCGGAAGGTATCCCGAATTATGTTGCTTGGAATGCGCAGGATGTACCGTAAATGGTGATACGGTGATACTCCGTTGAAGGTGCAATACCTGAGATCATTTCAAAGAAGTATTTTTTTTTTATCGAGAACGGCTGCCAATCGGAGAAGAACGCTGTAGTTGATAGCGCCGGTGGCTGCTTCTGGGATAGACGAGTCCAAGCGTCGTCAACTATCGTGACCCTCTGCGATTGGCTCCCAAATTTCATTAATATCTCGTTAACCAAAGCGCTTCGGATATTTTCGATAAGAAAAAACCTGCTTGAAATTATCACAGGTATCCCGCCTCCAACGAAGTGCCACCATTTATGGGACAGACGTTATATTACAGGGACTTTGGAATTCGTTAGACAATTACTCGCTATTCGAAGGATTTTTGAGGATTTAGATCGTGGAAGTGGCAGGAAATATAGACTTTCTTAGCTTGAAAATGGAACTTTTCAATTATCGTGGTATTAAAATCAAATCTGCATTACCGAGAATACGGAGAGCTTCTCGATTATTAATAAATTAACCAATCCGTTGAACTGTTCTGGAATTTATTTAAAGATTCAATAATATTCGTAGACACCGACGGAAATGATTAAAATTGACCGAAATCAATCGAGCCGCTCGTTTTAAATGAAACATTTCACCTCGAAAATTCGATAGGTTCACTGTGGTGGCACGGCAGTGGTCGAACAGTGGTCAGTGTGGCAAAAGCTTAGGAATCGCAAGGAGCATAACACATTTCCGCCTCACTTGCGTTCGGGGATTTTCGTTTCAACCGCCTCCTCGTTTTATCGGTGAAATCAGCCGCCGTTCGTCTTTCGCTATGCCTCGTTCCGCTCTCTTGCTTTCTTTCTCTCCTGGGAACGAGGAAATTGGTTACTCTTATTCGCCGACGATATTTTCCCTTTCTTTTTTTTTTCAGCTTCCCTTCCCCGTTTCTCCTTCCTTCTTCGTCGTCGAGCAAGACTGGATTCGGCGCGACTCGTCCCGCGACTCTCTTGTTTTCTTTCAATGGGGTCGTCTAAAAGCTCCCGAGGATAGAGCATACTCGAGTTATTGGTATCGGGAAGGGTTAAGTCTATATTTCGATACTTGATCTCCCCGCTCGAGAGCTTTATATTGCTTCGATTCAGTAAATATGAATGTAGCGTCGAGACAAAGGATATTTATATTCCGTTGTACGCACCGGGTGCAATTATGCGCTGGGTAATTGAGCAACGTCACGCGTTATTAATAATGCATCTCGAAAAATCGACATTTTAATGGTTTGAGAATTTTGTTCACTCGTTTCGCATGACAGCTGCACTTACGGGAGACAGATACGTGTAGCTGAAAATCAGAAAATCAGAGTGAAGTTAATCAGTTTTGTGTTTTCGCGAGGAATTTCGTATCTCTTGAATTATGGTACACAAAACCAAGAATCACAATGAAATACTTTTGTCTTAATCAATGTCCCGTACCACTCGGTTGCACCGCTTGAATCGGTTGAAGTTAGATTCGTTCGAATTAACAAATCAATTTCATACGGCTCGGATAACTTTGTGTTTGCGTTTAGAATTGATAGTTTACATCGACTTAAATTATGTATATATTCCACTTAAATTGCGATTAAAACCGAACCGAATGTACGTTGATAATTGAACCGAATATACGACTCTTGTCTATTCTCTTAGACGAACAGAGCAAGACTGCGTGCTTGAGACTAAAAAAGATGAAGTGGAATGTTTAGGAACCTGTGGGAAGAGGGAAATTGACCGTTAAACCCACACCCGTTATAGTTTTACGGGCACCATTGAACAGCTCGGGGATTCAAGAATTTTTAAAATATTCAAAATCAAGGTTCGAATCCTAGAGCCGTATACGTGTCCCGGTAATTACATAAAAACACTCTGGTGTTACGAAATGAAAATACGTTAAAGCAAGATCAGTATGTTCTCCGCTCGAACGTTCGTCGATTTAAATACTTATGCGTAAGTAACGACAATATAATAATAAATGTAATTGACTTGCTTTCCTAGTTCTACTTAGAAAATTGGGAAGAACACCTGGTTTCCTAAGTACAACTAGAAAAATACACCAGTTACATTTATTATTATATTAATGATCCATCGGTGATTAGATTCATATTTCCATAACTAACGAAAATGCAACGGAATATCGCACATTCAGATTTGCATCAGCGTCTGAGATTCGAGTGCAAATATCTAACGCGTTGTATCGCAATGCTAACAGGTCACGGGAGAAAGTATCTTCGTATCGGTTACTTAGGGTACTCGGGCGGAATTCAAAGTCGATCCGGAGATTTCGAAATTCGATGGAAAGGCGTTTAAATCCGTGGTCGATATTCCAATCGGATGAGCGGATGGCTCGAACCGTAGGCAGTGATGGGGGTACGATTGGAGGTGAAAACCAGGGGTAATCCCGGGGATTATTCTCTCTGATCCCAGGCCAAATATGTGTTCAACGGATGTCCGCTAACCACTATCGCTACCTATCACCTCCTCGCCCTTCCCTCCCTCAACCCCCCCTTCGCTCTCATTATCATTCCATAGTCTTACATTGCGCGACGTGAAAAGATTTTTCGCGTTACTCATCAATCGCGCGGAAGTGCACGATAATCGTTGCAGGGATTAATTATGGATATACGAAACCTGTGTCAGTTACTTTAGGCCAGGTACAGACGTGAATAATACGCGCGTGACAAACACCGTATTGCAACCACGTTGCAAATGTTTTAGTAACGTACGTGAGAGCACACGATTCTAATTAGTCTATTGGTGCATCGTGTCGCGTGTTGTGTGACACACCCGAATGTTTCACGTCTGTACCCTGCCTTAGGTTCCCGTTACTCGGAAGTTTCGACATATTCGGCGAGACTAGAATTCGCTACAATAATTTCCGGACGTATTAAAAATAAACGTAAAACCAGTTTTACACCGCGAGACGGATGAATGTGGCGTATATTTCGCGATACGAAGGTTAAACGTATCTCTTGTTGTCACAATTTTTCGAAAAGGTTCCTTGCATCGTAGAACACTTTATATAAAAAAAATCTGATTATACCAGACCTTCCCTGACTTCGTATACTTGACATACTCATTATAATAATCTTTTTTTCGATTCGCTCATATACCTATACTCGCTCAACGTACATCGCGTCTCTCAATACGAATCATGCACGTGTACGAATCGAGGTGGGGGAAAGTAGATTCAAAAATATACCTGTCATACGCTCAAACTTCTTTATTACACTCCACGCCCCGTGGCATGCCGTAGCACGAGTTAGTTGATGCAAAATTTCCCGATCGACCAATCCTGTGGCGCAAGTTGCGCTCACCAACACAGGGCCGGGGGTATGAATTTCTGCTCACCGTTCACGGGGATCCGCAGTGGTGGTGGTCGCGCACTGGTCGGCCAAGCGGCTGGCCGAGTTGTCGGAATTGACCAAGGAGAAGTTGCGCCATTATTTAGCGTTTGAATCCGCGATAAGAGAAATCGCGGCTGTTTCGGACAGACATTGTTTGGCCACGGACAGCCCACGTACAAGCATGCACAGCACCCCTCGTTCAGATTTACGTGACGGTGTGTTCTGTTTGTTCGCCCCCACCCCTACACCACGCACACAACTTCTCCCCCCCCCCCTCTCTCTCTCTCGCTCTCCTCATTTCTGCACTTCCCCATTCACAACTCTCTTGCGCGTTGTATGCGGTGTACTTACACGTGTGCGCCAATTGCATTCTCGTTACCATTGTGCCTTATGAACGGTCGGGATTCCAATGTTTATTTACGTACGTCGTCGACCGTAAGTCGGGGGGGATCTTTAGGAATAAATTCTAGAGCGAAGTTGAATTGAAATTATTTTGTAATTTTACATTGATTTTATATTGCAGAAGATCGGTCGTTGATATCTACTTCTATATTCTAAGAGGTTTAAGATTAGAGATAAGTATACAAACGCTTGGATTGAGGACGATCGGTCTGAGTGAAATATTTTAAGTTTACTATTTTAGTTCTGCCGGATGAATGAATTTTTCGTGCTAATTTACTCAGCATACGATTAAACAGTCTTACCATTTTTTCAGGTATTTCCGGCCACCGGTAATATACTCTTTCCTCCACGCAGACGATTCATAAAAATATATAAATTGATACAACAGTCACTCTCCACACTTTACCGTTCATCAATGTCTTTCGTACTTTCTTTGCATTAACATTTTTTATATCACGATGTACGTACGTTCGTGGTCGACTCATACCACTTACTCGCTCATCGACTTGACGTTTAATGGAGTTTACGTATCTTGGTTGCATTAATGCAAAGAAAATGTTTTTCTCGTATATCAAGAGCAAACGCGTGCGATTACGCATCGTAGAGCGAGAATACAGGGCGAATAATTTATAACACACCCCGGATTTACACCCCTGTTTACGGTATGCGCCGTTTTCTCCGTCCTTCTCCATCCCCCTCGCATTCTCCGTCTCTTCTCCTTTCTCCACGTCACCACTCACAACTCTCTCGTCCCGTCTGCATCTTGCATGTGGTTCGTGTATACATGCGCGGGAATTGCGTACTCGTTAACTCGGTGCTCCCGGGGCGATCGATAATCTTACATTCTTCCATCGCGTTAAAGTAAAAGAAACGAGTTGGAGTTATTTACAGTCCGATAAGTATCATTACTCCGACGAACGGGAAAAACATTGAAAATGATATTAATTCGTGCGCTTCGTCATTCTTCCCAATAACCCGTCGTGCGCTCGCTTTCACAAATTCCTATCATTCTCATACTAAATTTCTTTCCCAGTCATCCCCTTGATAAACGGACAACCGCATTATTAACTCTGCTTTATGCGCGTCCATTAAACACGCTCATTCGTTCCCTGAATCTCGCCATTAGTTTGATGAAGCATTGCGATTTCCCGATAATAAATCGCTGTTTCTCTACCTATAAAGTACTCGGTTGCACGAGAAAAATAAAAATCTCAAAAAAAAAAAAAACAGGTTTCCGAGTACACCGAATTTCACGCAAATTTCGAGTACCATTGAGATCACCTTAATCCGTTAAATAAACTTATCACCACGCTCCACCCGATACTCTCCTCTCCAAATCGTGAAACCGGACCAAGAAACTTTTGCCTCGATCAGGAATCTGAGCATTCGATTGCGAACGATTATGCAAACTTGTATTCGTTATTAGGTGAATTTATAAAACAATTTTTTAATATCGTACTTTTCACGTTATACATTTCCTTTTAACGATGCGCGCGCGAAACATACCTCGCTACGGAGCATCACGGGAAGCATGAATTTTGCATAAACATCCGCAGCAGTCTGCCGACCGGTGCGCTCCATTTTAATTCCCTCCGCGCGTTTTATCTGCGCTCGCTTTCGAACTGATTTCACCGGCTCGAAGCAGTTTTCCACGTTCGGTATAACCTGGTCTTTAATCGCCCGTCATAAATACCACCCAGGCGAGAGGGAATATTCACTCCGGACAACCCTTGGCCGAATATCTCCGCGAAACGTATTCCCCATCGCTTCATCGGAAGACCGTAATCCACTGTGTCGAATATCTTAGGGATGGACGGTTTGCACAGTACATTCGAACGGTCTATTACTCAAGTCTCCCGGTACGGGACATTAGGACACTATTGGTACATTATCAGAGGGCATTAATACCGGGAACCGCCTCGCACTATCGCGTTGCACGCTAAGATAATTACGGGGGTGAAATATCGTTCGGCGATACTCTCGTACAAATATACATATTCATTACGAAACGGATAATGATATCGTTGCGTAGCGCACGCCTTTACATTCGTGCTCCGGTTAACGTGGCGGTGCTCGGATTTAAATCAAGAATCACGGAGACTTTTTGAAAAATTTGGTATCCCGTGGTAGAATTGGGAAGTAACGGTTGGAAGTAAACTCTGTCCCCCCCCTCTCTCTCTCTTTCTCTCGCTGCCTCTACGCCTCCGTCCGGCAGTCGTAGTTTTCCTTCCTCCATTCACCTATCGAACTCGCCTCTCTTTCTCCCTCTGGGCTTAACTCCGTCTCTATTTCTCTCCTGCGGAGCTACTACCGCCACACCACCTCATCCCTCTCCTTTCCCAAGGTCCGTGTTCGTGTCTTCTCCTCGTATTCCCCGTTCGTTCATCCGATTCTTCTTCCACTCTTGCCGCCTGGCGCCTTCCTCACGAACGTGGATTTCGGTAGAGTTTTCCCGGTCTGACGATTTCAATTTGTCGACCGGAAGGAAGAAGAGCGGAACTCATTCGAACCGCGGAGGGCCCCTGTTGGTGTTGGTGGGAAGGGTAGGAGAAGGAGAAGGAGGAGGAGGAGGAGGGAGTGAGCACGGCTAGCTCTATCCTCCGACCTACGGCGTTTCGACCCACACCCGAAGCCCGTCCTCTCTTGCACTCTTTATTTTTCTCCCCGTTCCTTCTCACGTCCTCCCCCTCTCTCTCTCTCTCGCTCTCTCTATTATTTTCTTTTTCCACCGTTCTACGCCCTGCTATTGTTCCTACCGCAACGTGAGGTGGAACCGGTTACTTGAGTGCTATCATGCTTCGACGAAGGTAGAAGAACGATGAAGAGGGAGGGGGAGGGAATTTCGTCAGGTTGTTTCGACATCGTCGAAATAGTTGGTAGGTGGGAGGAGAGGGTGGAAGGGCGAGCTGGAGAGAATGCCGAAGGTACGCGTCGCTCGGGGATAGAGAGGAGAGGTGTGGGAGGTTACTCGAGTGACGAGCTACGATACGAAGATAGGGGTGAAGGGGACGGAGGAGAGAGAGTGAGAGGGGGAGAGGGTGACAGATGTCTAGGGTTGATTTACACTTGAACCTACAACTAGCGTAGCGTCGTACACGTAGGATTCGTCAAGTTTCTCTTCAGTGTGCTCCTTGGCGTCGATAACTCGGGGATACGAGACTCTCAGGCCTCGTTCACACGATCGCTGATTTACGTAACGGTGCGATCGTTTTTCGGCGTTTTCCATGTCAAATATCTCGACAGTTGACGAATCGCTGAGAAATACACCTCCTTCTTTAAATAAGTTACATTTTCCTTCCGAGATATTAGCGAGAAATTAAGAAACCGCTGGTAATATGAAAGAATCGCTAGAAGTTCGGTGTGAACGGGGCCTGAGGTAATTGAAAATTACTAAAGGCAATAGCTTGTCGCTTGGTCCGGCGTCGGTGATCGGGTTGCCACGTTAGTACTTCAAAGTCTCCGAAGTACTTCGTGCCTGCGCTATTATGTCCTACAACTCGCTAAGGAGAAAACTTACTTCGGTGGGTGGGGGAGGGGGGAGGTTGGAGGTGGCATCGATAATTTAATACCGTATTACACGTGTATACGTGAACGCGTGTGCTTTAAGCCAACCTCCATCGGTCGCGTCGTACGAAAGCATTATTGATTCGCCACTAAACAACGAATCGTGTCTCATTGTTTCGCGTAGGACGACAACGAAAAGATGTTCGTGTATTTTCGTTTTCCCCCGAAACTCGGTTATCGGTGAAATATTCAGCCACCGATCGAACCGTCCTTAATTAATATTCCCTGTCAAAACATTCTTAATTAATTGAAAGTTAGTCCACTTCCGTTCAATAATTTCGTGTCCAGTCAAATTCGTATTAACCTCGCGCGCCTCCCAGCACAATTCTTTATGCAGCGATTCAACGTTCGTTCAACGACGTTCGAAAGGTTAATTTTTTAATTATCACTCCCCCGGGTGGGCCGAACCATTTCCACCGTTTCCAGGGACAAACACACTTCCGCCCTCGGCTAACAGTATCTGCTTCTAACTACGTCAGACCGAATCGCGGTGGTTTCTCGTTAAACGTTCGTGTCTTCCAGATAAGCGGACCAGGTTTTCTTACGTGGAGTGTTAGTAATAATGGAAGCGTGAACCTCTTTCGAGCGGATGTGCAAGACTTCCGACTATAACGTGACTTAAGAAGCTGTTTAGTTTTTTATGCCGGGAAGACACGCTAACGCGCCGAGAGGGGAGCGGGTAGACGGTTTCGCGGAGGATAGTAAATATACGAACTCGTCCGTTGAACAATTTAAAGAAGAACCCGGCGGAAGGCGAAAACGTTGGTGGATGGGAGGTGCATAAATAATAGATTTTTAATCCGAGTCCGCAAGGAAAAATGAACCACTCTGGGAGGAGACTCTCGATTCATTCTCCTTTATATGAGAACTCTTTCTCTCTCTATCTGTCTGTACAAGAAAGAGAGATAGAGACAGAGAGATCTACTGGAGAGAAAGGGGTGAATATGCAGGTTACTCCACCTCCCCCAATCCACCATTTTTTTTTTTTGGTCGGAATGTACGAGAGATTAAGATTTCGGCTATTCTTCGCCGAGCTTCTCGACTGAATTCCATTATTAGAGAAAATCGACATGGGCCGTCAAGAATTTCGGATTGATTTCATTTTCGTGCCCTTCGCGGATTTAAGTATCGTTCCGCTTTGATGCGCGCGATATTATACTACGGTTTAAACGCAGAGGCAGCTCGCGACGGAAACTTGGCTAAGTTAACGTTAGCTTGGAATTCCAACCGATGAGTCTTCAAATCGCGAAATTAGTCGATGGGTATTATCCAAATGAAAAGAGCAACAGAAAAATGTCTTCGATGCAACATTCTTTTTTTTTTGTCGTCCTAAATCCACCAATATTTGTCGTAGAAAGAACATCAAATGTGTTGCGGAAATTCAGGGCCCATTGATTACTCGGAAATTAAACAAATTTTAAATAGCAATGCGAGGAATGGTTTTCAGTAAACAATTGTTCCCCGCGAATTTTTATGCCGATTCTTAATATTTCTTACAAGGTCACATCGCTCTTTGAATTTGAATTGTACGGATTTATTTTAATGTGAAGTGCAAAAGGCAAGAACTGAAATTTCCGTTTCCTTTTCCGCCGCATTCCTACCTACACACTCGCGCATTCATCACGCATGGATATCGAGGCTCCCGACAAAAAACGCTTCTACGAATGCAAATTCAAACGATACAGGCCCCACAAAATTGTCGTATAATTCATTTTGCACAAGAATATTCGACGATGTGTTTCTTTTATCTGGAATTTTCGAAGCGTCACGAGGTCAGCCGAGTTTCCTTCGCAGGGAAATAACTGCGCGTTCCCGCTACTGCACGCGGTGCTTTCGCATTGGAAACTGTTTCGATTGAAACTGTCCACCGCGCGCCACTTAACGTATTACGTAACCCATTCCAACGAGACGCTCCATTTACAAACGTTTCTTCCAACGACGGCCTGGCATTGATTTTTGATAAGTCAATCGCTTCGTTCCCTCTTCCAGGGAAGGCCACCCCATTTCTCACAAGAGGAATATCTTTATTCTTGGTGCGGTCCCGAGGCTACAAATCGGCTGGCCGAGAAAAATGTCGGGGAGTAAATCGCGACAACGTTATTTGCCGGTTTGTAACAAATTTGTCACGGTTTCTTTTTTCCTCCCCGACGATGCACCCTATCTGGGCCAACGACGCACCGGATACGAGGTTCCGAATGAGGGTCGAGATTCGCGAGAGAGAGATTTAGAGGCGACGCCGAACGAATGCGAATCTCTTGAGAATAAAACTACGCGTTTCCTTCTCCTCTTCGCTCGCACTTTCTCACGCAACCCTCTCTCTCTCTCTCTCTCGCTTTCACTCTCTCTCTCTTACTCACGACCCTCTCGATTCCGGTTTGTTTCAATAAAACGTACCTTCCTTCCGTTAAGAGTTTCCCCTCTACCTTTCTAGTCTCGTCGTTGGAACATAGAAACCTTCTCCCTTGGTAGCGTTTCCAATCTGCTTCGCGACGTTTATGCCTTCCGGGATGAATGGCCGGAGGGTGGAGGGGTGGTGTCGCGTAAACGTATGCTTGATTTGCAAAAAAAGAAAACAACTTTCGACTCGTTCGAGATTTGCCTCGAACGATGAAATATTTGACGGAAAGTTACACGAAACTGGGCTAACTTTGCGTGGTTACAATATCGTCTACAGAACCAGCTTAGAATCAGAAAACGAATATAGATCGTTCCACGTGAAAGCAGAATCTCAAAACTAATCTCGAGAACGATTCTCTCTAACAAAAGTACGAAGTACACCGATCGAAAACGCCAGCTCAGGGGGTTTTCCCTTAACCATTAAAACCGAGGATTAACCGGTTTCCCCCCTTAACCATTAAAACCGTGGGTTTTTGCGAAAGCGGGAACGCGGGGCGTGATTCCATTCGAAATGGTTCAATCAACGGTGACGTTGAGCACCGCTTCCCGTACCATAGATCCTTGGATTTCGGAGCGTTTGAGTGTTTTCGTGTGTCCGCGAGGCGAGACGAGGACCAAGGCCAATCTGTTCACGGTGAGAGAGGGCCGTTCCAGTTCCCGTTTCAGGACCGGTATTGGTTTCAGGTATGTAGCCTGCAGATCAGCCTGAACGTACGGTCGACGGAGCATAGATATAACTATGCTTGCGCAAACTGTCTACCATTCTGGAAAGAGCGAGCGAGGGATGCTGGGGCTGCAATTGTGCTCGTGTTTCAGCCCCCCCGGTTTGTATAGGTGAACGGGGTTAGCCGTGCAACGGACGCCGAGCGTCCGTGTGTATATCAGCGCGCGTACGTGTGCGCGAATGCACGGCAGAGAGGTTTGAGGGACAAGAGGGCCGAGGGAACTGTGAAATACACGGCTCGATACTTCGCTGGTGCACGCTTTGTCGCGGTCAACCCCAAACTCACCCGCAATTCTAATTGTTACATGAGGTATCGGACGCCTCGGATATATGTGTGCCGATACCCCGTGGCGAGAAAAAACGATTCGGGGGTGGGATGGGGGGCGGAGGGGGGTTGGAGGGAGAGAGGGATGCCCGAACGTTTCACGATCGCAATCGCCGATGGTCACCTTGTTAAGCGTAACTGCCGCGAGACTATAAATTCCACGGTTACGATACGCTGGACTATTTCCTCTAACGGGAAGCAGAATGAAAGCGTTTGTCACGGGACGATGTAACCCTTTCGACACGGATATTTTAGCGTTCGAAACATTTTACGTTTGCGTTGGATTACCCGATGCGTTTGGAATATTTGGGACGTGCGATAGCGTTTAATGAAATTTTAACGCCCCGCTCCGTCACCTTTCACACGATTCGACGTTAACGCTAGTTAGGCGTCGATGAGAGTGTACAATTTTTTCCGACAGGTGAGTAGTGAGTTTGAAATAAGGAAGGTTATAAATTAAATCGCGTAGAGGTACGAATTAAATCAGTGTTCGATACGGCGGTCGTTTGTTAATATTTATCATGTCGAGTAATTCTCGAGGGTTGTTACTTTTCAGGGGAAAAAACGGGAAACAGAAGATAAACGAGTGAGAATATACCGTCCGTTTGGAAAACGGTGTTAGAGTTGTGCGGAATAACCGCGAGATTTTTAATTCACGTTTAATCGCTCTGATTAAATTCGTTATTCCAAGAGGACTCAGCGCGAATAACAATTGTAATTGGAAACAAGAAATTAGAGAAACGATACTTGCGAGTATGAAACTGTAACTAATGCGAGGTGGGGGCACGAATAAAATCTAGCAACGTGGAAAATTAATTGCGTTACGCGGATCAAAAATAACTTTCCCCGTTCGTAACTAATTTCCCGACTAACGACTGCGGGTATAACGAGAAATAACGATAAACTCCTTCGTACGCGAAAATAAAAAGTGAACGGAGTTTAAGCATGTTAAAATTTTAATTACAAGTTCCGCAGACTCTTGAAGTATCTGATCATCGTGACTGCTTATAATTAACGGCCATGAAGTTTCTTCCAGACAGTTTCGCCGTTGTCGGGCCACCGTTACGAGCTGATTCGTCAAAGTAAATATGATTTCGAAGTTCGAGTTTTTTTTTCGTATCGCGTTGAAGAAATCTTTATTTTTATCCGAGAGATATACGCTTATCCGTTCGCGGATATAAGCAGAGAGTCGAACGGAACTTCACCGTTTAGTTTCCTTCCGCAGAAAAAGTAAATGCCGAGTGGCACTTTTGTTTCTTCCCGGATAGAAAGTAAATTCCGAATCGAACTTTCCTTTTTCTTTGCAGGAAAACTAAATTCCAAATCGGGCGTTAGTTTCATCCGAAAGGGAAACCAAAAGTGCACTATCCGGAACTAAGGTATGGCCGCGAAATTAATTAATTAATTTACTTATCGGTAACGCAATTTAGTTTCTCTTCGAATAGAAAATCTAGAGCTCTGAAGATATCGAATATATACCTTTTATGTTCGATCAATTTCTCTCAGAATATCCTTGGATGTAATTTGTCATGCTAAAGCAGAGATAGAGAGCAGACAAATTCTGATCGTTTTGCGTAGACTAAAAAAGAACTATGGCGTAAGAATACCATTTCCACCGAGCGTTACGTTAACAAATGAACACAGGGTGAATCTAATAACTGAACCGGACTATAACTCTGCTCCTATTGCGGATAGAAAAAAAAAATTGCGGAGAGAACATTCGCATTGTTCACCGAGGTCTATCATCTCGCGCTTCGATTTTTTTTTACAGAAACGCACCGGTGCAATTGCAAAGTGCGATTGCACTTTTTATAGGAACGGGGTTAGAGTTCGGCTCAGTTACCAGACTCATCCCACGTAATCGAGGCTACCAAAATTTGTTTGGTTCAAACGCGGCACCTCCATACCGACCGATCGAATTTGTTTTAACCAGTTAGCTGCTGCGACCTCTTTGAAAAGCGTACACCTACATTGTGTCGAAAAAATGAAGCGATGCCGAGTATATTATATTTAATAAACATGTTTTAGTAGTTCGTGGGGTTTGGATTGTTAAAGAAAACAAAATACAGAAACCGCTTCCGTGTTGCCTCTTTAAAAATATCTCCACGAAATTTTTTACTTTTTTATACTGTAGTTTGAACTAAAATTTCAATTGAAATAGCAAGTGGTAACTACTTTCCTGCATTACGAGTGTAATCGCCATAACGCAAAACATTGCCAGTTCTTCGTGGCGAGTATACTCGTCGAAAACAGCCAACTGGATAAAAAGTAGGTGCACGTACCTACGGGATTCCCTCGAACGTTACGAGGTACCAACGTCTTGGCGTGAAAACAACGCATAGATCTCCCTCGCAATCGGAGAAGTTTGCACTAATTTCAGAGATCTAGGACATATTCATCCAGGAATGGTATACGCGTTACATACCGGGCTCACGTCTTATCGTTGATGAACAGCTATTTCCCACGAAAGCACATTGCAGATTCGTGCAATGTACGGCCAATAAGGCTGATAAACCTGATCCAAAACGTTACATCGTGGTCTTGATCGTTCTCTCGCCAGAGTATCCAGTGGGGCTGATTTTGCATAACATCGATAGAAGACAAAGAACGTGCGAATTATGATATAAACGTTCTAACGTGTTCTATATCGCGGAAATATAATAAACAGTTCGTTTAACGTGCACCTCCCGGTTAATTAATGTTATTCGACATTTCTCCTCTTACTTCGCTTCATAAATAAACCATTTATCTCGGTTTATTATATCCAGTTAGGGACTTGCAATTTTTTCTGACCATTATTACTTCACGTTTACCCCGACTTTTATATTCTTCTACGGTAAGAGCGTATAACGCCTGGGCTGGGTAACGCTAAAACCAAATTTTATGAACCCGTACGAGGGTACGAAATTAACTGAGTTTCTATTTATAGAAATATATTACCCGGAGCTGCGTATGAATGTAGGCGCTACGCGTGCGACGTGCTTAATTTCTACGAGAGCATAATAAATTAATCTCTCGCTCTTTACCCCCTTTTTTGTTTTCACCCTTTTCAGGGTGTATTTAATTCATGCGTGAGATTTATTTTAAACGCGAGGCGGGATGGATATATCACACCCTTTCTCAGCTCCGTTAGCTCCGACTTATTAAGCAGAGGCTATCTCATCAGGGTACGTACGTTATCTAATTTTACATACAGCTTCGTGTTTATATCCATCGTAAGCTGATGCAGGAGTAGAATGTGTCTGGAAGATGACAACGAAACGGGTGGAATGAAAGTTTGATATCCAATTTCTGTAAACTGAATCTATATTACGCTATTCAGTAGTATAAGTCCTTTGCGACACAGACGTTACCGCAGGATTATAATCGCCCTTTTATCTTTTCAAAGCTGGATAACCGGTGTATTAAAATTAATTCTAATATTTAACATAAACGAACCGAAATCATTATAAATTGATTGAAACCAATTCCAACTTTTTTTTCTAACTACGATGATAAAAAATTCTTAATTACCGACATTTTCTTATTTACGAAGTTGATCAGTGCCAATGCCACTTGCCGCGCCGCTAAAGTAATCCGACATTGAGAAACAAGAAATTATCATTCGATCGTAGTGCTCTCCGCGTCTCCTGCATCGCCTTATATTTATGCATCTATTATTTTATACTCGATACCGACAGGAATCTCTAGCAAGTGTATTTCTCCGTGAACAGTCGTAATGTATGCGCGGACTCGCATAAGTATTCACAATACAATTATGCGTACGTATGTACGCTTCGATATGCGGTACGTAGCAGACATTTCCCTCCATCGAAATATATGATGGTAAGCGAAGCGAGCGAAGCTCACCGTACATGCATAAGCGTCGCCACAATGCTGATATCGAAACGACATCGAGGTATAAGCTCTGTTACGAGTATATATGTACGCGGCTATGTGCAGGAATGCATTTTCAGGTGCATCTATCGTGTGTTAAACGATATCGAAGGGAAGATAATCTTATAATTCCTTAAACATTTCCAATGAGATTATGTATGAATAATAAGTTGCATTTCATACATACCGATTAATGCCCGGAGCGGTATACGCGAAAAACCATCCTTTACATACCCGGTGAAACCACCCCCCCCCCCTTCCCTACCCCTTCCACCTCCCGTAGGCGAGTATATACACTGGCATGGACGGAAATATAAAAACATTTGTTTCTAATAGGACACCCGTTGTATTTTTCTCGCAACTAAGATAGGTAGAGTAAAACGAAAATTAGGACGAGGGATTAAAACGACACATTTTCACGCACAATCCTATTGGGATTGCAGTGGAAATTTAAACGGTGTTCGACAAAATCGTGCTAAGTCTGAAATTGACAAATCAACTTGGAAATAAAGGAATTCTCCTCGTTACACATAACTTAAATTATCCTCTTTGATTAAAAGTTTCAGGAACAAAAATGTCGTTCAAATACGAATACGGAAACGTCGATAATATTAAAACTTTAATCTGATTAACTCAACTTCGTCAACGTATTATTCCGCGCATTCGTACAACGACGTACGCAATCGCCGCGCGACTTAAACTCCAACTACTAAACACGATTCAGGTGCTACGGAAAACCAATTTTCGGAAATTCCAAAACACGTTTATCCCGCGCGTCATCCAATTATTCCCACATCAGGATAATTCTCCGTCGAAAGTTAGCGTTGCCAATTATGAAAAAATCCCTCCTCCCATCGAACTCGCAATAATCGTGGCGGGTGAACTGCGAAAGAAAATGCACGGTCGTTAAACGTGAAAAGGGTCGTCCTTCCGATGGAACGTGAAGTGAGCTCTGCGTCACTATCGTCCCCTCCCCCCCACTCTCATCCCGCGTGATCCACGTACCCCAACGCCACGTATAATACGAGGAACGTTTACGACCCGAAATTCCGACGAAGACCTCGTCGAAATTTCGGTGCGCAAGGCTGCACGACGAGCATCCACATCTCCGCATCCATATTCATGCCGACCGTGGCGGGTATGCAAATAACAATATAGGTTGAAGCGGCACTGCTAGATGGCTGGGAGACTAGAATCGTGGGGATGGGCAAGGGGGGTGGTGATAGGTGGGGGGGGGGGTGGGAGGGGGTAGATGGGACAGGAGAGGAAAAAAACGGATGGGGGAGTAGACGGCGTTGGGTGACGGAATTTTTCAAAACGCGGAAACTAATATCGGGAACCCCTGGCTTCTCGGGGTGCGAACCCTTCCCTTCACGGCCACACGACTCGCGCACCGTTCCCTCCGTAATCCGTACTTTCTCGTTACCCTGTATACTCTGGGATCCTCTTTCGACCTACCTTCTTTCTTTACTTTATTCTATCCGCTTCCACGCCACTGTACCGATCCCTCGTTCACCGATGCTACGGGGGCTCGTGTGTCGCGTACGTGTACGTTTACTATGCCTGGAACCTACGCGCTTATACAGGGTGGGCGGATAATCGTGGCGCAACTGAGACGCGAGGTGATTCATCGGGACGAAATGAGCCGACATTGTCGACAATGTTTCTCGTTTTTTGGTGTCATGTTCCGCGTTCGCGGGAAGAGAACTTTGAACCTCTACGTAATAGAGTTAACTTCGTTGATTGAAAAAGAATTTATACTTGGCTCGGTAGAAGATCTTGTCTCTTGAAAACGGAGGATATTTTAAATTTAGATTTTCAAGAATTCGTAATTTGAATTGCTTTTGTTAATAGCCTGAGTCTTGTTATGTCTCTCTTCCTATGCGCTATTAACAGAGATCGTTACAAGTAAAGTTGCTTTGGGACAAGTCAACCGATTAAACCTGCTACTATCGTCGAATAGCTTCCCTCGACTAAAACAAATTTTCTTTTTACTCTTATTGCTAGAACTGTATAGAGAGAGATAATGCGACTCGGAAACTCACGCAACTCACCCCGTATACACGTTCCCTCCTTGTTTATTCATCGGCGTAATAATAAGCAACGACACTTCTGTAACTTCTGTTTCCGAGTATATTCGTTACGATCTTCCAGGGGTTTCAATTAGCGCAATTTATACCGCAACGTCCACTTACTTTTTCCTCTTCCGGATTGTACCGGGATTTTCGGTTCACCCCGTATATCAAAGGGATGTATAACGCGAAGCCCCCTGACAGGTACGTGTATGTATATAGTGGCCACGATTCACGGTACACCGACTCTCATCGGACCGCCTGCGTCGTGGGAAGAGAGCTTTCTTTATTAAAGCTCGTCGGAGTGACCAAAATATGAGTTTATATCAACCCCGACCCTTCTACCCGCGTTACCCTTTTAATGGCACCCCCGATCTTCCACGACGTCGCAAGAAAAGATGGATGGGATAGTCGCGCGACAGCGATTGGCATTCTCTAACATAATAACGTATTCTATCGTTTAGGGGGTAATTTCGATGAATAGGCGAGGCGGGCAATTGTTGGTAACGCGACAGCGATTAATAATCTCCCATTAAATATGTACAGGGGTATTATTAATATTTGGATTCTTGCAATGTTTTAATTCGGTCCTGGGGTTTGGGTATTAATAGGGGTCACCGTTTAGAACGCTTTTTTAGGATGCTGTTTTCACGAGATCCCAGTGGAAACTATACCAAACTTTTTTTCCACGATTAATAAAAGATGTTATGTGATTATGTAAATTAAAATTTAATGTTGGCAGACGGTCGTTAGTTCGAGTCACGATTCTTTAATTGCGTCGGATGCTTCTTGTGGTTTGTCAATATTTTATTACCGTTTTCTTAATGTTCTTCGAATTATCGGTAACGGACAAAATGTTTACCCGCGTTGAAAACTTCAATTTTGTAATTTTATTACAGGGTGTACTTTGGTAAATATGAATTCTGATAATAAGACAGATATACTACTGAGATAACATGATCCGTAGTATAGGGTTTCTCATTTGAAGTTTTACACGCAATTATTTCTCGAGGTATTCGTTATTCGGAAAGGTATTTCGTGAGGAAATTATTTTGTTTGTAAGGAAATATCTTGCGATCGTCACAAATATTATCTAGATGAACGTGTCTTCGTGATTTCAAAATGACCGCCGAATAATTCGAGAGATAAATGCATGCAGAACTTCTAATGGAGCACCCCGTATAACGATCAATTTTATATCGTTCGTAATACTTTCCTTTGTAATATTATCAACAATATCCACGCGCACCGCAACACTTTCCGATAATAAACCATATTTCTATGGAACTCTAGGGAATTATAGGAGCGTTATGGTTAAACAACTCGGTAAACGAATGGTGCTCCAGAGACTATCGATTTTTAATCGATTTCGCGTTATTCTAAAAACAGACATCCGGGTACAAAATAATCTCATATTATTTATCGAATGTGCATTTCGATAGATTAGATCGGATCCCGCGGAACTTGATTAATGTAATTCACCGTAATTCATAATTTGCGTATCGGGAAATAATTATCCATACTTTTCGTTTGTTACATTAATTTTATATTAATCCCGGATACAGTGTTCAGCGGTTCGCGTTTAATGAATTCGTTTACGAAGCCAAATTGATCGGACAAAATACTTGATATAATAAAATCATTAACTCGGGCAGTAACGCAATGCGACAGGTAAAAACGAACAAATGTACTTCGGTGTTGCGTAACTTACAGAACATAATAGACGAAGTGCGATACAACATCAATTACGTTGCAATCACAATTGACTGGAAAGATAAAAACAAAAGAAAATTCTACTTTCATTGCGTATTTCTTTCTTAATATACCGCGCTTCAAAAGCATGCTCTTCTCTCTTTTTCATCACTAATTTCAACGCGCTACGCTTCCGAGAAACAAAGAATTTTACTCCAAAAACGATCCATTTAAATATTGAACGAGGTGAAATTTCGTGAAAATTCGGAAAAGCTTAAAACGTTAAGTATTTTATTCAAGTGAAATGTGAATATATCCTATGATGTATGATACAGCGTATACTCTGAGCAGTTTTAAAGAACATTAATTAAACATGATAAAACGTAATCTATTCCACGTTATGATGAAGTGTTTCGCAAGCCAGTAATAAAGGTGTGATGCATTATATCTTAATTAATACTCTTTTCGAAAGCTGATAAAGCAATTACTACTTCAACTTTTCCCATAATTACGTTGAATAACTTTTGCGCCCCTGCATTTTCCTCGATGTCCGCGTATGCGTATTACACGACCAGCGATGTTGCGTTTTTTATTCTCCCACGTGCTTCAAGCCCGATAGCTCATTTTCGCAAAAAAAGTCGCCGATGCAAGCTTTAATTAGAAATAAGGTCTTAGATTACATTATTCACGCCATTGAGTGACTCCCAGAGCCTCCGGGACAGATATATAATACGCAAGTAAGCCGATTAAATAACGAAAGGTTTAAATTTCTATGTGGGATAACAAAATTGTTCGCAAGCTTTTCTTCGCCATCGTCCATTACGCGTTAATACATCCATTTGGTTTATTGATGCGAATCGAGCTTTACATTTGTCACCAAAATTCTCTCCTGTGCTTTTTTTTTTTATTACTCCGCGTACATCAATTACGAAGGTATTCGCGCTTGTCAAGCTATTTTTCTGGCACAAACGTAAATCAACGGTAGACGTATTTAATTAGATTGTGGAAACGCGACGAGTGGAACTCTCGCCGAATCATGCGATTCTAATTTGAATTATTAAAAATACTTATGAAGATATCCGTCAACGCTCGTTTCCCCGGCACTCTCATTACAAACATCGCGCAAACTTCGGATATAAATTTCACGTATCCGACGTCCATGAAACTCGAAAGTAGGAGAATCCCGTCCCCGGAAAACCGAATACTCCATTCGTCCTCAAACACAATAATAACTGCGCGAGGGTACGTGGAAGGGGAAAAATTCACGAGTCCATTCTCGCCGGGAATCACGAGGAAAATCTAAAACTTCACGCGAATAGGTCACTCCTTAATATCCCAGCTCCTTTCCCCCAACTTTCGTAACTTTGACTACGCGCGCGCACACGCTCGAGGATTCATTCACACACGAACGCGCAGGGTGCCACCCCTCCCCCGCCCCTCGCCCCCCGCCGGCCCCGTACACTGGGAATCGCCTCCGTTAACTCCCGCTTTCTGTCTTTCTCCATCCCCCACCCCCATCCTACCCTCCCGGGCACCCTTTTCTTTCTCACCAACCCACCCCCCCGGAGTCTCGACCTCCTTCTTTCGGTGGGTTTTTCAGAGGTCCGAGTTGCAACCATTCTACGTTCAAGGCTCTCTTCCTGGCGATAGGTGGGGACCGGGGGTGCGGTAACGTCCAAGAAGAGCCTTTTCAAATCCCTCGGCATTTAAATATTCGTACCAATTCCATCCCCCTCCTCGAGGTTTCCCCCCCCGATCCCTCGAGCCACCCCCTCGGTCGACCAACGAACCGACACGAATCGCGGTTGTATTCAAAGAGCCCCGTCTCTCCCGCTCTCTACCACTATTCTCTCCATTCTTCTCTCTCTCTCTCTCTCTCGTCTCTTTTTCTTGGTGGACGTACACAGAGAGCTTCCCAGTCACCCTGGGCACAGCTTCCCTTCGCGTCCCTTTGCCGGCCGCTCACGATCCTACAACACACAGCGGAGGAGTCGCCGTGGGTACAGTTACGCGTACGGGAGGGGAGGTCTACGTTATTGGCCTAGCGGGGGAAAAGCACTTTCATAGAAAGGCCGCCGTTTCTGGGGCTGCATCGTTTTACGTGTTGCGTCCGATCGTGAATACCACCCCCCCTCCCCCCCGCCCCACCACACACACATCGCCGCCCCGCTCGTCCCTCCCTCGCCGTCGGTGCCTTTATCCATTTCTCTGCCTTTCGCGCTCATAGACACATCCCTTTTCGAAGGGGCTCTGCCTTTGTTGCGAGAGCAGACGGCCAAGTATTGCCGGGGGTCCGGCAAGAGCGCTCGTTGCCAGTATTTTTTATTTTTTTCTTCGATGTGCACCGCGCGCTCAGTTCGGCTCGGCTCGGTATCGATGCGCTAATGAAAAAAGTTGCCAATCGAACGCTGCGTCATAGTTCGTTTTAGATACCCTTTTCTCGATCTCGCTTTTTTTTCCCTTTCTTTCTTCCAGAGGGAACTCGTAATTACCGGCAAGAGCACTTTCGCGAATCGTTTGCCGTCGCGCTTTCACTTGCATCGAGATTAATATGTTTCTCGATATGCTCACTCGGGTTTCCCAGAAGCAGACCCTTTGCCGATTTGAGTATCGCACGAGTATCGTGGCCACCAGGAATTTTACAAGTTCAAAGGACCATCCTCAGTGACACAGGGAAACCTTTGTTGAGAGAACGTAACAATAGAACGAAGTTTAAATCTCCCAGGGGCAAGAAAATTGATACAGTACCTCCACCCGTCAGCTTTTAAATGCACGCCGTACGAACGAAAGGAAGAGCAGCGCTATGTTTGTCTCACTCTTAGGCACGCACCGGGAGTACTGGTGGGGGTAGTCCGACGAGCCTGATGACTCATGCTTACTCCAAGAACAACTTTTACCCAGACCATAAAATTCCTTTCGTACTTCGGCTACTATCCACTAGGGGTGAATAGTTCACTACTATTCCTTCTATGCACGCGATTAAATAAATAAATAAAAAGAAGTTCGTCCATATGTCTCAAATTTTGAATCACCTTGAAAGAGATGAAACTTTTGAAAAACTGTTCGTGTTACGAACCGTATCCCGTAAGAGCTTAGATAGTTGTCACTCGTGGTTCTTGAGAAGAGTATGATTAATTTTCTTGGGAGTCCGTCCGATGGAACCATGATTTTCCCTTTATCTCGGCCTACCTCTGGCAGCGTACACAAGGGTGGAGAATTTGAAAAACATTAACCATCCGGTGATTGGAAAATGTATCCACATCGTCCCAGGGACAGAGACAGGGAATCTTCGAAATTAAACATTATTACCCGAGGAGCTGGCTCGCAAATGCTTCGTTACTTACCGCGCGGCGATGTTCCGAGAGTCGATCAGAATCTTCTGGCAGGCACGTGTTTTATTGCCTTATTGAAAAATACGGACAATGAGTACGTGCCTGGCCACAGTCTAACGGTGAAAGATGATTTCAAGGTAGACATCTGCTGCACAGAACTTTTTTCGCCAAATCCGTAATTTGATATTTTAATGCTAGTTAAACGCGATAAGTAACGAGACATAGCATGAACAATTTTTCATCCTCAGCCGTGGTTCGGGTATGAAGGCGTATTATTTAAGACTAATACGTTTGGTTTAATATCACGCTACTGAGAATCTCTCGATAAAATTTTAGATTGGAATACAAAGAGAGGAGAAGGGAAAAAGTGAAACGAAAGTCCTCTCTCCAGCTGTAAAAATATTATTTATATACACAGCAATGTTCTGGGAATTTCTGAATTACCGAGTATCGCGATATTAATGAGACGGTGAGTTAAACCGAATTAATCTTAACGCACAATCCGATAAATAAAGATCAGTCTCGCGGCGTCTTCAACGTCTTCGTGCCAGTTTACTTCGCCGCGTTATTAAACGCGTCAATTTTTCATGACCACTTACGGATCTCGCAAATACCTGCGAGCAGTCGAGCGTAAGCAGGACGAATCAATCCGCAACCTTCCCGACAAAGAACCACTTGGGGAACCACACACAATGCCGCAATGAGATTGCGGCAGATCGAACGGTGTTATTCATGGAGTCGAGGCTGATTACTAAGTTCCCGGTTCCCGGTAAATCGTTCTTGATAAGTCGAGGGGTATTAGCCAACTATTTTTTGTCGTACCTGTAGTGCGAATGCCGGGAACCGTGACCCGCGGATTTTTGAACGTTCAAGACTTCGTCTCGAGTGGACCACCATTAGGGAATCGCATTCGTGGAATAAAATATGTTGACGCTTAAAATAACGTTCCTCGGTACGAAAAATTCTTTTATCTTCGAAAACATTCGAAAGGGAACATATTAATTTCCTATAAAATATAATAAAATTCCTTGAAAAAATTGTTTATTTGTTCTGACCTTTAAAAACACAGTGCGTATTTAAAAACGCGCGCTTTTCGTTCAAATGCAAATATGCACGAAAAAACGATTTTTGGGACAAATTAATTGTGTACCAAAGTTTCATGGTTTTGACAGGAAATGCAAACCTGCCATTTATTTTTTATTTGTTGCGAAGTTTATAGGTTATTTGAGGATGGACTTTGTATTTTCAAATTGTATATTCAAATGTTGAAAAAATGATACTTGCATTTCATCGAGCTTTATCTCAAAAAGACATTTAATACAGATTTCTATTTGAAAAAAGAAAGTTGACCATGAAATAACTTGAAAACGCGCAACAAATAAAGAAATGAAACCGTAAAAATTTGTGTAACCAACATTTTCCCGAAAAATACGTTATACTCGAATCATTTAAATTCGATGTTTTCAAACGAACACCCCTTCACTTGACTCCATAATTAATCCTACCCGATATTCCATAAAATTCATTATTATCACAATTTAGATCTTTCAAAAACCGCGTCAGAATTTCACCCGATAGTTTGCGCGACAAAATATATCCGGCAGCGCGAGAGTTAATCGGCGATACGGTCACCGCGGGAACAGCGGTTCGCGTGCAAGAGGTGTAACGAAATAAAGGTCCTACATACCGAAATCGACCCGGGTCCACTTGTTTGCGCCCACTTGTACTAAACGTCGGCCAGTACGGAACACGGTAATGCCCCGAGCTGAATGGTTTCCGGGGGTCGTGGGATATCCTACAAACTCAGCCGAATTGGAAGTACCTCGAGGTACCGAGGAACCATTGGACACGGAAGACGAAGGCGGAAAGAAAGCGAAGCAGGGAAAAGGGCGGACACGTATCATTGTGCCGTCGAGTGGCTTGAATATTTTAGTCGGACAACAAGTGCCTGGGCCGCCCAGCGTCGACACTCTTCCACTTCTGGGAGGGTAGGGGGAGGAGGGGGGAAGGTTACTTCTTTCCCCGTTTCAGCCTCTCGACGGCACAGAACCAAGTAAGTTGATGTGGCAGACGACCCGGCTGCATACCCTACCTCTCCTTATTCTTAAACCTGCCCAACCCACCGCCCCCTCAGCCTCCCATCCCTCGTTTCCTTTCTACCTTTCCTATGCACGTCCGACCGTGGTAGGAATAAGTCGGGATAACATACCGGTACGAGAGGGCTGCAGGAACGAGGTAGTAAGTCGCGGAAGGGTCTGAAGCGGAGAACTGGCACGTTGGGAGGGGTGGGAGAGTGGGGAGGGGTTGCGGGGGAGAAGGCAGCGGGGGCGGGAGAGGAATAAAGAGAAGCAAAGTACCTGAAAAGCCTACTCACAGGAGAGAGTCTGCATTACAAGCGCACACTTTTATAACCTAATGAGCAAAGTACTACCCGTACACCGTCATTTCTAATTTCGGCCTCGGTCCGTTCAGCGTTTCTACGAGTTCTTCAATTCTTAATTAAGCATTCATTCTACCGGCCGCGATTTAATATACGTCTTTTAACCGACGGTTTCGTATGATGCGAGGCGACGCGATATCAGCGCTTCTTATTTCGCTGTCGAGCGTCGGTAGGCCGGTGCACGGTAGTCCGAAACTACCGCGCTTATTCAACCATCATGTTTGAACGTACGACGAGGTATATATTTTTTCAGCTGATCTTTCTCCACGATTTCATCCGCAACACGGCTCCCAAACGAATCCCAATCGATTAAAGGAACCTTGTAATTCTCCGAGGTACGATTTGTTTAGAACGCACTACGGAAATCACATTGTTCTTCGGACGAAGGGAAAAAGAAAAGTGGCACCGGTGATCGTACAAAGATGCGCAACGCCACTCGTTCGTGCTGGACGTTTCCTCCGTGAGGAGGAAGCAAATGAAGAAGAGGAAGAAAGCAGAACTAAGAGGTCCCGGACAAGACTTGCGCGTAACATTGATTTCACCAGCTTCGACTTCTGGCAAACGAGATATTGAGCTTCAAAGCGGAACTCGTACGTGGGCTGTTTTTGGATGTTCCTCGACCCTATCTTCTCCTCTCTATCTGCACGGGGGTAAGGAGTGGCCGGAGATCCTTAGCAGGGTTTACAAAGAGAATGCACGATGCGGCCTCTTACCAGATCTCTCCTCTCTCCCTCCACCGCTTCATCTCTACCGCTCCCCTTCCCCTCCACCCTCCCTCGAACCTCTATCCTCTTTTTACAACCCTTCTCTGTTTCTCTCTTCCGCTACGAAGCCCCTAACGCCCTTCCTTCATCGCTCGATATTTCAGACTCTAAGCATAATTTCAGCCCCCGTGGACTATACGCGCGCCGAGGGATTCTTCCGTGGCGACGGAGAGTAGCTACCTCATTGAAATTTCATACCCGTTGACCTACCTACCAAGCCCTACCTCAGACATGCTTGGCCAGTTCACTCACCGTCAAACATCCTGAAAACTTCCTACCGGAAGAGTCGAGCCATTACACATCTTCCACCCCACCCGTCCTCCCTCTCCCACGCTAATGTTTCCTTTGCCAACTTCTTCTTCAGGAAAGTGTTTATAGAAAAACGCTTCGCTTTATCATCCTTTTCTACATTGCATGCGCTTAATGTAGGGGAAATAATTTATTTTGAATCGAACGGTATAGCTGATGGGCACGATGATCAGCGAGGATTTAATAGACGCGACTATGTTGTAATCGATACTAATTTTTCTAAACGTATCTTTAACGTCCTCGTATAAGTACTTTGGCCAAGTCAAATTGGGAGTACAAATAAAAAACAGTATAAAGGAAAAATAAAACCGACGCAAACGTGCATACATCTCTTTCATATTTCTCAAATATACCATCGATATTCTTTCGTTCTCGCTTCATAATTCAGACGGTCACGAAACTAAAAGGCACATAACAGTCGGACGCGAACGAGCTCGAAGACGTAAAAAAAAGGAGGAGGGGTGGGGGGGGGGGGGGGTTGGGCGGCGGAGCGGAAGGGGTTACAACTTATGCATAAAACAAACACACCACGCGTTCAACCCCGGTAACGCCGTACGCGTCAAACCCTTCTTCCCACGCAAATGTCTCCTTCCTTATCAACGTGTACCGTCATTCGCTCCCCTGGGTGGCCGTAAACCTGCACGCCTACGCGCGACGAACGAGACAATTACGAATGCTGCACGTAGGTACGTTAAAGCCGGTCATAACTATGTCGCCGCTTCGTTGGACCGAATTCTCCTTTGACTATTTGCCGAGGAACGAAACGTTGGTCGTGGCCAGAGAGAAGGTTGGAGAGAGGTTTAGAGAGAAAAACGGCTAGAGCGGGTAACGGGGAGAGGGAGGAGGAGGATGCGAGCCGCGTAGATAGTTGGGGCGAGGCTAAGTTTACGGGGTCAGTTTGCCGAGAGAGAGAGGGAGAGAGGCACGGGGGGGGGATGAGAGCAGAGGCAGTGGAGGAGGGATGGCCGTACCAGAGTAAGAGGGAGAGAGAGAGAGAGAAAGCAAAGAGGAAAGGGTAGCAATGGTGATGCAAGGAACCGGGAGGTAAGAGAGGTAAGATTTAAACCCTGACAACGTCTCAAGTCCGAGTGCGCAGCTCGTTCGGTAGATTCGGGTGCTGGCGACCGGCTACTATTACCGCTATAACCCCGGCAACTGGGATCTGGTCTGGAATCCCCCGACGTCGGCACTGGGGGCAAAGGACCCCCGGTCTCCGGATTTTAAGTGCCTACAGTCGAACCAGCGAGGCGCATTATTCGCCGACTTCCCTGAATCATTTCATGGAATATCACCCTCCGGGACTGCCTTCTATTACCCGGCCGCTAGTACCACCTTTGCAGCTCTATATGCAATTCTGGGAATGTTACGAGAAAAATGAAACGGCTTTCCTTGTTAGCGCGAGGGGACGTTAATTGAGAGTATAGGAGGCACGTGGGGGGTGAGCCGTTTTAATACCCTCCCACGGACGATTGCGTTTTTGTGTTACTTCGCGGAATGCTCGTTCATCGGTGACGCGCGAAAATTGCGAAATTTACGTTAAACCCTTCGCTCCGAGATGTATTTTCCACGGTAAATCATTTTTTCCCTTTCGCTTTGGTTCTTTCAAAGGACAGGTTATACGTGTTTCATCGATGCGCGGTAATAGTTGAAATGCTAATAGCAGAATGTTATTGAGTCGTGGAATGCTCGTCCATCGGTGATGCGCAAACATTGCGAAATTTATGTTAAAACCTTCGATCCGAGATGTATTTTCCACGAAAAATACTTTCTTTTTCTTTCGCTTTGGTTCTGTCAGATGGAAGGTTATACGTCTTTCATCAATGTGCGTTAATAATTAAAATGCTAATAGTAGGATATTATCGATTCTTTGAATAATTATCTCTCTGAAACTAAAATGATGTTCATTTATCCGAAGCGGCCTTTTCTTTCTGTCTTGTTTGGATACTAAAATCGATTTTAATGGATTGGCCATTAAAGGGACACGACAAAGGATATACCTTCTGGTATTATCAATCGATTTGCATTCCGTAATAATTAATTTAATATAACGGAGAACAGTGCGCGGACGTGAAACCGGATATTTTAAGTACCTATATCGAATCAACGAGCCACATTATGCGGCGACTTCCGTAAATCGTTTCACGGAATATCGTCCTCTACGACTTCCTTCCATTACGTACCCGTTGGTATTACGTCCGAATGGCAATTGCGCGAATGTCACGAGAAAAATAGTCGCGATGCAGTTGTCGGCGACAAAATACACGCGTCGGATTCGCGGTAGATGAAGTTTCGACCATTGCGGACAGTTTTCGGAAAGGATGAAGGAACTGAATGGACGTGTCAGCGCGTACGTAACGTCATTTGGTGACAGAGATAAGATAACAGTTTCATTGTGGTAGTTTTACACAATTTTAGGAGAGACAAAACTGTTCTCTCACAAATGTATTGTATTAAATTTCATGTCCGTGTCAAAGTGTCGTGGCGAGTGTTAAAAATGACAGGTGTATAGCCTCGGACGTATCAGCTGTAGCGTATTATTTGTAGTTTTTTTTTACACCTCCGTTCGAACTGTGAAGTTCAAGACACTTTTCTTACAATTAAAATAGCTTTGAATTTGTGAGTGGTATTGTTTTTGTTAACAAAGTTATGCTCTTGTATATACAAATACGTACGTAAAAAAGATTGTACCCTCCACAAATTTTTACCCATTTTTATCTCAACATCCTAGCTGTTAAGTTTTAATTTTTCCAACACAGTACGTACGGATAGCACCGTTAAAACAAAAATTATGTCCCCAACAAACTTTAAGCCGCTTTAATTCCAAGAAACACGTTTCGAGGTATCAAGTTCGAACAATGGCACCTACACCTTGGGCGCACGATAAACGATACAACGGAACGGTAATCGTAGGATTTATTTCGTCGCCCTGTTTACGACGAGTATCCGTGTCTCCGGTCGAATAGAGCATCAACGGTTGCTCGGAGAGAGAGCTCTTGATCTATGAATTCCAGCCTCTAGCCAAAACTCTAGAAGCTAGATTCGCTCCGTAAACCGTGGCAGGAAGTCACAAACCACTCAGAGAAGTACTCGTGGCCCGTAAGAGCTAGGCACAGGGACGAAGGGGGAGATGAAGGCTTCTGCTGCAGGAAGGAGTGATAATCTTGAGGAGCGATAAATCAGGTGACCGCACATTCGCAACGCTCGCGAGGATCCGTGCGGATCCACGGGGATACGTGTTTACCGTATTTGCAAATGCGGTTGACCCCCTGGTTAATCCGTTTCAAAATATCCGTCGCCTCGATCCTCGAGCCTGTTATCTGATTGGGCAATGAAGCGAGCAATCGTCAATGGACGAAGTACTCGTGTCTACTGTTGCGAGGTTTTGCCGCCGTCGTTGTTACTTTTGTAATTGTAGTATCGAAAGTACGGCGTTTGCCGTTTGAAATTTCGCGCGCAATTATCTCCCGAATTCTTTGTTGTTCGGAAAAATATTTCGAGAAGAAATTACTTTGTTTTGAGCGGGACTAGGCCACGAGACGTTGTAATATTGTTACGAGTTGTTACGAATGTCTACGGATGTCATTGCCTTCTTGGCGTCCGGCATTGCCGATAGGCAGTTGTTAGTTGCCGGTCGCCGAGATTCAAATTGTAAATATGTCGATAGTTGTATTCAAGCTCTGACTACAGACGGATGTGTTCTTAATGTTCCAATAATAAACGTTATTTCTACAAATATGCTCAATTTACGCTTACGTTCTCGCACGATTCGTAACAATATGTAATATGATATAACATAGTGTAATGATAAATAGTGTAAATATTATAGTGTTAATAGTAGTGAATATAATATTATATAATATAATATAGTGATGAGTAGCACGGGTGATTAGGCGTATAAAACAACAAATGAGACACCCTGTACATAATTATACTAGAGTTGTACGAGTGAATTACTTAATTCCGTCATAATTGATTTTTCTAAGGCGATTGCGTTAGGTTTACACTCGAACGGTATTCTTTTCGCGGAAAACTCAGATTCCCGTAATTACGAAAAATAATTCTGTGATTAAAAGTTTTCATGATCATTCAAAATGACATTGGCGCATTCGAGATTTATTTCTACTTTATTTACTCAGTACCCATACGGGTTTTGCAATATACGTCAACTCTGATTCGTGGCAGACCAATCGCTGAATCCGTATTATTTCGCGGAGCAGAATAAAACGCGTCAACGAGTAACTTGGTAGTTCGTTCTCAATATGAGAAACACCGAGATGCTTGGGGATAGCCAATAAGGGGGTAAGTAAGTACGCAGTCAGCGAGACCAGCGTAAGTAATAATTCTCTTCCACCCTCGAAACTCGATATCCGCTAGAGTACGCTATCTCGTCGGATTTTGCTTTGATCCTTCGTCCATTTTAGGACTCGCCTCTGGTACGGAAACTGACGCGTGCTCCGGAAAACGAAGGAAACGAGGATACTGGAGGGGAGTTACGAGTATCGAGAAAACTCTGATATTAGAAAGCCGTGTAGCTTTTACAAATTTTTCTTTTTAAACAGCTACTTAACATCAGCGAACCAATAACTATCAGATATTATTTCTGAATTCCTAAAACGGTACGTTCGTCGTCAATTGTTCGGCAAAGTCGACGCCGAGCTGTATCGATGCAATTAAAAAACTTTGATCGCTGATAGACCGCGCGTACTCGTCAATTGTACGATGAAAAAGGAGTTCGAACGGATAAGAAAAAAAAAAAAAAAAAAAGAAATAACACGAGAAGAGAATGAAAGCTGAATTATTATGTCCGAGTATTACAATTGAACCAGTCGTATCCCTTAGCCCCATCTACCCGATAGCACGCGAAAGTTGTTCGTACTTTTACGGATAAAGATCTCGGGCAAAAGTTACGGTCGTTTGCAAACTAATCGAGCCGTCGCTTTCCCTACAGGGTGTCGAAACTTTCGGAGGCTGTCAACTTTTCCTACCGCCCTTACTTCTTCGCCACCCTTCGTCCCCGCCCCCTCGCCACCCCCGCCCCCTTTACACGTCTTCCACCGACGACGACGATCTGCAAAGTGAAGCAGTCGTGCTTTCTTTTCTTTCTTTTTTTTTTTTATCTTTCCGATGCTACTACTTCACACTTCTCTTCTTTATGTCTGCCAAGAAATAACAGCTGCATTGGTGCGATTTTCAGAAGAACGCTCGTAGGAGCGTTTCCGACGTTACTGCCGTGTCAGATTTTTTTTCTCCCCTCTTCTTTTTTTTCTCCTCCACCGGGGAATCGATGAAATAGTAAAAGTATAATTTTATTGGCATATGCAAAGCGATTTTGCTGCGAGCGCAAAAATTGTTCGAAGAGGGATCCCGGTTACGGCGTGTAGTTTAGAAATAACTACCGAAGTCACGAGACCGTATTTTAAGTAGAGAATATTTCTTTCCGCCAACGGTTGGGAGACTCGCGAAGTAAAGCAATCAGGCTTTTTCATCTTTCCGATGCTACCCCCGTACCATTTGTCTCTGTTGTATCTGGAAACAAGACTGGAAGAGATTTAAAAAGGGTATCGCCGAGTGTTCTTGATACGTTCAACGCACCGTCTTTTACGATATCAAAAATTAATCTGGTTAGGAGGAGTGTCTCGTGCTACTACAACGAATTACTCTACGGTATTGAAAATAAATAAATGGTTCCCTGTAATTCAGTGTTGCGCGCCGTTCTTCGCGATATTGCTACAATTATTTCTTAATCCTTTCAAACCCAGATACGTTTCGCGAATAAAAGACTTTTCTTCTACTTCTGTCCTCTAAGGACAAATCTTATACTATATAATATTTACATTTCCTTTCAGTAATCTCTTTATTAACGCGTATTAGCATTTAAAGTACTAGTTACCCGACGTCAATATTTTTGACGATCTCTGCGCGACAAACGTTATATTTCATCACAGTAATCTTTTTATTGCCACGCGTGAATATTTAAAGCTCTGTTTATAGAACCCAAATATCTCTTAGAATCTACGCAATATTCTTTAAAAGACCATTTTTCTTGACAACAGATCTCGGATTAATAATCGCGTGCTAATATTATAATTTGTATAAAGATAAAGATACACACGCGCGTGTATAACACCGCGTACGCATACTCGCTGTAATTACGTTAACTTCGGTCGGCATACATACCGGTATAAAAAATTACATAATTTATCATTTCTCTTCCCCTGAACCACGCCATTAATACAATCACGGTTACCAACCAATTCGAGTTATCATATTCATCAGTCACGCGAAAAAAAGATCCACGATCTCTCATCTAGCTCTCGCCCAATAAATGCATTATTACGATCGTCGTAATTCCCGCTGCGTTACCATTGAACACGTTACACGGAAATCATTGCGATTCAGGCAGGAGCATCGACTAAACCCGCCCATCGGAACGGAGAAGGCGAATATAACTTCGGCGGCCTGATGTTCCGCAAACAGCTCGACCTTGCGAACGGGCTCGGGAACTTCCACGACGATATACTTGGCACCGTACAGAAACGGGGCCGTGTTCAATCGAGCGTTAACGAACAACGAGGGATGTACGCCACGAACCCCGGGCGATCGGTTAGGTCAGTCCAGAGACTCGGCTGCCGCGAGATTGATAACGAGGGTCGTTAAAATTCTGCTGGTCCCGCTGCGAATAACGGTGCACCCGAATTTTAATTCCTATGTATGTACCGCCTCGCCACCGACCAGGCCCTCCCCCCCCCCCCCCAACCGCCGCCCCCTCCCAACCCCCGGATCCCTATCCAACCCCGGATATACAAATGCATAACCTTACACACGGTGGGACGCGTATACAAATATATACCGTGCATACGTACTCGCGGTACACGAACCGGTTACCGCGGCACACGTACGTATCATACGTTTACCCGTACAATCCCGGGGAAAACTCGCGGATGTACGTCTGGCACCGTTTTCCGCATGGAAACGACTCCCCTGGCGGTGGCTATATTAAAATTCCTGAAACTTTTTAATCTTTTCCACCGCAGTTAAATATTAATAACGAAATCTCGGATACGGGCGATGTGCCCTGCCGCCCCTTCGGGGACACGTTCGCCACTCCGGCTCGTTATACACTTTTTTTTTTTTTTTTATTCCACCGAGCTCGCGGCGACCCTATATCGCTGTAAACTCGTCGCTCCTCTTCCGCGTTTCGCTCTAGATCCATGGATTCGAGAGCACCGTGCAGGGAGATGGGTTTGCAGAGGGAGAAAGAGTGAGAGAGAACGTGCGAAATACTACCCGGAGAAGGGGTGCCACCTCGAAAGGTATAACGGAGCCTGGCGGTAACGACGCCTCCGTGTATCATAAGTTAGGATCTACGCGACGTAAGTCTGACTGAGACGGAATGGGAACGGTGGGAAGATGTGACGTGCAGGAAGAGTGAGAGAGAGGGAGGGAGAGAGAGAGAGAGGCAGATATAGCGAGTGGGAGGGGAACCAGAGAGAGACCCTTCTACCAGAGAGAGAGGGGGGAAATATGTTAGACGGGGTAGAATATGTTAGAAAGGGTGGAAGGAGGATACGTGTGAGCCTAGCCGTCGGTATTTGCCAGCGCTTCGGTGGTGGTAACGACCGCAACGCGCAGTTATATGTATTAGTCGTTGCGCGTACCGGTGAAGGGTGGTTAAGAGTGAAGAAGGGGGGGGGAGGGGGGCAAGCGTGGAGCTTACTTAGCCGCCATTTAAACCTGAAAGCGAGCTTTGGTTCTCCGGCTGAGATCAAGCTGTGATATTAACGGCCTAACGCTGTACCGGATTGCCCAAAATACACGGTCCTTGCGGCTTTTATGAGCTATAGCTTCTAGCTTCGAATATCGATACAAGGATGTCTAACTATGCTTAATACCGCGTAACTCGCGAGGTGAACCCGCATACCGTTTGTTTCTTCGATCGATGATGACTTTCTGTACGATCCCAAAGCGATTACGCGTGACACTGAATTTTTTATTACGTTATGTCGTGTTTCGCGTGCGAGATAATGACGTGATATAAACAAGTCGTGAGATAAACCAAAGACAGCTATTTTTTAAACTGATAATTTTCCATGTCACTCCAATGCGCTTGTTTCTTTGAACTGGAATCTTTCATGATTTTTTTGTTGTAATAATGTGCTGCAAATAACTTGTGTGGTAAACCGGGAACTGTAGTTTGTTAAATCAATTGTTTTTTTTACGCGACTACAGTGCGATTGTTTATTCAAACTGGAGTTTTTTGTTAATTTGTATGCCGTTATAGAAATGACACACACTTTTGCTATAGAATGTTCAATTTGTGATCACGAGGACGATCTCTCATCGAATTTTTAATTGAAATGAATTTTGTGCTATTCGTTGTTGTAAAAGAGCTTATCGAAAACCCGTACGAATGGTACGTGGTACGAGTGGCAGAGCAGCTACGCGATAAATAAATTAAGCAATTCCCTGCTAAATAATAAGTTCGCTAATACAGAAAATGGAAATCTTAAAGCTTAATCTGAATATATCAATGTAATAATGTCTGTTTACGCTTCCCCTGAATTTATAGTTCAGAGTTAACTCGCCGGAAAAACTCGAAATATTTATCGCGAAAGTTTCGCGTTTAATATGTGCTACCACGGAAATGAAGAAATTCATTCGCAGGTATCACGCATATATCTACCACGAGTTACGTACTCCACGCTAAACAACACTCTTTTTCTACTGATCGGACATTGAAATTGCACAAGTTTTAGGACGCATTTCGGTAGTTACTACGCGTTTCAGTATTTACAACCCTGATACAAACGGTTTGATATAAAACTGGCTCATGATATAAACAGCGAAACGATAATTCCAAGTGACGGAAATCAATAATTTACCCTGCATACCAAAGAATTTTTCCCCCGCCATGGAAATGGAAATAGAAAAGTGACATTAAATAGCGCTATTATTAAATATATGGCTACAAATATCCTTCGCAAAATACGTTCACTACAAAAAAAAAAACATTAAACAACGAACACTGCTATTAGCCCCTTTCGTAACCAAGCGCGAATGATTACTAAACGCGTTACGCTAATTACTAAACGTGAAAAGTTGTTACGCGAGTTTATAACTAATGGAACGACATAGAATCTTTCTGTCCGATCGGACGCGTAACTTTCTTGGCAGCTCGTCGATACTAATTGAACGTATCATCGCTAACTTTCGAAATGCTAACAAGCTTCGAACGATCGTATCTGCCATCGGCAAAATACCGTTACAGGGACTCACACGCAACAACCTCGGATCGTAAAACGCTACCAACTTATTTGCGAACTTAATAGACGCCGTGGTACCCGCGGAGTGAAATTACGAACCTCTGGATAATGATACGGCATCATAGAATTAATATACGGGAACGGTAACACGATGCTGAAATTGAGTCGGTAATTCCTCTTCGTGATGGATTAAAAATACATGGAGCTTCGCCTAGCTACGTTCAACGACAACTAGAATATTCGTATCCTATAAAAATTCACATAATAAGTAAAAGTAGAGAACTCGAGACGGAGCTTAATCCTTCGGAACGATTCAAAATCACGTTACAACATATCATCAACGATTAGAGTGAAATTTAGCGAACTGTTACTCCTGTGTAACTAAAATTCTGTAATATTCCTTTAATCTTTAAACAAATCCTCGGGTATCCGATAAAAGGCTTTAAATTGTTCTTCGACTTCCCTCTTCGAACATGGAGCTGGTCAGCTAACGCGCGAGCAGCATACAATTAATCTGAAGTGTTTACCACACGCGGAACGAGGTAAGAAAGGTGCGCTTCCGACGCGCACACACACACACACACACACACACATACACCGGTCAACGAAAGAGAGAAAGAGCGTGGCACAGGAGTGGAGAAAAAGGAACTCGGGGTGGAAAGCGCATAGAAAGAGGGCGAGCAGTCTAGGGCGTGGGAGGGGGGGGGGGGGTAGAATGTGGCTGAGGTAGAGGGAGAGACCGGAGGAAAACAAAATAAAAGGGGAAAACCGCTAGCAATTTTTCACTAGCTTTTTAAAGCGCGGCTTAGGTACTCGTGGAGCGAGTTTGAATCGATTTTTCCAGAGGGCCCCATTTTTCTGCCGTCTTCTTGTGCCAAGCGATGCGAACTGTACCTACTTCCAGCTGTTTCGCCACCAAACGCGAATGTCACGCTAACGTTGGATTTTTAGATCGAACGTCTGCGATCCCGGAACTTACTTTCTGGATTTCTCCGTCAAACGAATGCTTTCCGGGGACCCGCGAGGATTTCGGAGATTAAGAGTAGCGAGAAACGTCAGGGTTTAAGCGGCGAGCTTTTTTCTGTTATTTCTTCTCTTCTCTCTTTTTTTTTCTTTTTTGTTGCAGAGAGAAAAAGTGCGTGCGAGGATCTCCTTCCCTCGGACATCAAAGATTACACGCGTGACGTTTGTGAAATTAGTTTCGACGCTTTTCAAAGCTCACCACGTTTCCCGTATCTTCCCATCGGTGGTATTTTTCATTAATGTTGTCGCGGCAAAGTTTGATACATCGACGAATCGTTGATATCGTTTACAATTCAGATCCAGAATCGCATCGAAAAATAATATTTCATACAGCCGCGATAACAAAGTACACACTTCGGAAAATGTGATTTTACGAATTAAAGCACGTTGGTCAATATTTAAATAGCGGCGCTCGTACGAGAAGAAATACCTCGCGGTACGATGATAGATTGAAAATATGCGTGACACGGACGCGTGCGTGAATTTATGTTTCGGTATATTCATTTGTTTTTGCATACGGTTTTTCGTTGCTATTAGTAATACGGTGCGTTACTTATCTGTACGTTTTATCATGCTTTTTGTTTTATTACGGGTGAATATTATACCCAACGGTAGTTTCACTTTTTTTTTTTTATTTTATCTTTCCTTCTCGACGCTGAGCAGTCTAGGAAACGCTAATGCCGTTATTTCCACTACGATCCGACCAATTAATCCCTTCGCCAGATCGAAATCGCGTATTTAGCAGAACCCGTAAAAGGCAACGAAATCGTTCTCTGATTTCGCACTAACAATCTACTAAAAAGTAACCTAATTACTTTCCGTCCGCGTTGGCCGCATTCGAAAACTTTAAACACTAAAACCGTACCTCCACAGTGCGTCCGATGCTCAAACACAATTTTCCTTCTCCGCGAGCGCGCGGGCGTTTAAGACCAAAAAAAGGAAGTGGGGTCAAAAAGAAACTTCGAATTTTACATTCCTTTCGTTAACGTATCCCAGTGCTTTTACTTCGTAGTCGTTGGTCTCCGAGACTTCATTAATTCCACGCTCTAACGATATTAAAGAAAACTTTCGACGTATAATCAGAGAGAACAGTAAAACACTTTCTCGATTCTCTTTGAGCGATCGTACGAAACAGATATAAAGTACACCTATAAACCAGAAAGAACGTAAATTCTGTGTTTCTCCATCAAGACTTCGGCACTTTAAACTTTCCATCGGGGACTTCGATTTCGCGTTGATATTAAAATACTGAGGAGAATCGATTCTCTCGAATTTCAACCGGCTTTCATTCGTCGAAAATTGACGACGTTTAACTCCCGTAAGAATTTCACCGAGGATTCCCGGCGATTTTAAAACGAGACGCTTCGGTACGATTACGAACGTATCGTAAGAGCGAGGGGCTCGCGTTGCGATATATCGATTAGTCCTACGCGTAATACTTTGCGAGTAACGCCGCGGTTACTTGACGTTACGTCTAAGAAAGATCGTTGCTCACATTATATCATTGTATTATCACTCGTATACCACGAGGACGACGGTAAGTCGTCTTTAATGAGCGAGATTAAGAGGACTTACGAGATTTCGCCGAAGGGAGCGAAGGCTTCCCTCAAGGTCTGCGTCTCGATCTCCGGGCTCAGGTCTCCTACGAATATGTGGTAGTGTTCTGAAACAGATATACCGAGACAATTAGAGGATGCTTCGTGGAACGCGATAGGGTGATTTGATTGTGCCGGAATACCCTTTGAATATTTCTGTGATCCATTACGCGCATAATCCCCCCCCTCGACAAAAGCAGTATCTCTCGTATTTCCGATGTTTTATGATAGAAGAGGACTACGGATCTTATGGTAATTCGTATACAACGTGTCAGATTTGAAGTATTACACGAAATTATCTGTCAAAGTAGTTCGTTATTAAAAGAAAAAAAACGTTTTGTTACCGAGACAGATTTGTGAGCGTTGTAAACCATATCAGCCGAAACAAAGTAAATTGTGCTTGAAATATTTTTTTAAACGGCGAATTTCTTTGGGAAATAATTTTGTGTAAAAATTCAAACGAGACACCTTGCGAATTCTTATTGATGTCACGTACAGAAGTGGGTGTTTCTGCGTCACTAAAGGTTTCTACAAATGGAGGTTTAATTAATGTGACATATTCTTTGGGTATTTATATACTCTTCATTCTCCCGCGGACAATACGCATGTACAATATTTGCATAAAATTTGCAATCCAATTATAAGAGCTATCGTTTCTCGGCAATCATTATTGCCGTTTTTTTCAATCTCTCCAACACTGCCATGCAGGATCAATATTTAATTTTCAGAATCGAAAGACAATAGAAATAGTAATTGTTCTGATTTACTAATCATTATTCTCATATATAAATTATAACCGATTATTACGAGAAACTTTGCCGAGAGCTTGAATATTCGATAATTCTGGGTCGGAGTTAGTTTCGACTCGAATTGTTCGAAACAATCATAAACGCAAAATACTGTTTAGTATGATCTTTAAATATTCAACGCAATCATCGTGTTACAGGCCCGTTATAGTGGCGGGGCAAACCCAAAATTAGACGCGAGGGTAACGCTGCTCTCAGCGTTCCTATTAAAATTGCAAGGGTAATTCAGCGTGTTTAGTCCCGCTATATAGATTAGATAATATTCTACGTATCCTAATAATGGCTCTATTTGCCGTTACTTGATTATGGGAGACCGCAAAAACTTTCCGAGGGTTCGCAGTGCCATATTTTCGAGCGAAGGGAGGGGGATGCATAATTTAATCGAATCACGGCGTAAAATCGATATTTCTCCTGACAAGCGACCTGAGGCACGGGAGACCGAAAATATCACTTCGTCAAATCGTTAACAGGTGTTTGCTTTCTTCGATAGTAGGGTTTGCCAACTAAACTCAAAATATCCAGGGTAATATTTAAAAGATGAGACTAAACGCGTAACGAACCGTTCCAGACCGCGTTTGCAATTGAGCGTTCGTATACATAGGCCAGTCTTCGTTCCAAAACAACTTCAAAATACCACGTGGAAGTTTAAATCGGTTTTTGTAATTAAATATCCGTCTGGGGAGGCACTCGAAACAATTTTTTATCGGGCAAAGATTTGTTCGAAACGAACGGATCGACTTTAAAGAAACAATTGTATAGCGGGGGCGAGTGAAGAGCCAACGTTTTTAGATCGAACTGAAACTACTTTAATAAAGTTGATGCCGCTGCGACGACTTTTCTTTAGATTCCATAAAACTAAAGTAGAACATCGTTTGCAGCTAAGTCCGTTTAATCGTTCAATTAAATTCAGTCGGCTGATTAATCTTGCAGGCTCAATAAAAATGAGAACAGCGAAACTTCCGTTCGAAAGGCATATCGTTCTGTTTACAAGAGCCGCGAATCTTTGCATCCAATTTTGCGACAGGCGGCCAGCGGGCATTAAAAACAAACGATATTCATGAAAATGTTAGTACAAGTGCCAGGGGCATAAAGACGTGTATATATTAAAGACGCACGGGCTCAGCGCTGACTCAGATGAGATTGAAAACTGCACCCGTTCGAAGAGTTATGGGGAATCTTTAATGTGGAGTTATGGAAATCTTGTAAGGCAATAAATAATATTTGCACCACCAAGCAGGAAAGGACGTAGTAAAACCGTCGATTTAGTACAGTACCCCTCACCTACCCCGTCCAACCCCCACCCAGGGGTTGTTCTACGTTCGCTGAATATGCATTTTGCGCCCCTGCGAAATCTGGTTCGTTTACTCTATCCCTAATTGCTCCACTTTGCTCGACAGTTTAAGGTGGATTCTCAATTTCTACCATTGACTGGCGGCCGTGCGTTGAACCCGTTTGCATCTGCTTTCCTGTTTTTTCTTTTTTTTTTTTTTCGTTCACACCCGTTCGTTGCCCCGACCGCCGACGATCGCCGATAAGTCAACCTCGAGAATTTGAATTCGATCGCGCGCGCCGTTTGGTTAGTCCCGTCTTGATTCGATCGATTCGCGCGAATCTTACCGCCGATAAACGAGATATCGATCCGCATAGAAAATTCGTGGAAGTACCGAGACGATCGGTTACGTTGTTACGCGACTCGCGTGAAGGCGTATTAACTCGAAATGAAAATCCCTTCGATGGACGGTTTCTCCTCCTCTCGCCTCTCGTTTCTTTCCGTCGTTTCCTTTCCGTTCCGACGTGTCTCTCGCTAGCTACCTCCTCCCCCGCTCCCGCCTCCACTATCCTTTCTCACCGATCTCCCGTCACCACCTCCCGCAGGTTAGGCGGATCGGAGTAGGTCAGGATGAGTAGTCGAAAATCGAGTTACCGCTATAGGATGTCCCCGGCGAAGGGCGTCGGTTACTCCGAATGGAGTATGCCACTGGAGGAAAATATATAGAAGGGTGGGTGGGCGTCCGGGGGGTGGGGGAGCGTGGAAACGGAGGGTGGTCTGATTACAATCGGCTTGATGGTCTATCCTAGCCGGTCGGAGGTTTCCGGTGGGGACACACAGTGGCCCATTCTCGTGAATTAGTCCGAACCTCGTCATCTTCTCCTTCACCCACCTCCAAACCCCCATCCCTCTGCCGACCCTGTACGGCCGACGCTATCGCATCGCACCAGGATCTTGGGACTATTAGGAAATCAGCAGGAAATTGACGAAAGTTTATTTTGCTCGAGGCTTCGCACCAGAATTTCGCGGCCGATCGCCAATTGTGTCTGACGGGGGGAATCGTAAGAATTATGAAACCACGATGGAAACGCGGGGCGATTCATCTTGAGTGCTAAGCTGTTTTATCTTTCTTCTTTTATTTTTTTTTTTTTTACTCGGCGCTTATCAAAAACTGCCCGAGGGGCGAGGGGGGACGAATTCGTTTGAAACATTTAAATCCATTCTTCGGCCGCGGTCTCGATTGTCAGGGTAATTTATAAAGCAACGTTTTTGAATCTGGATGACACAGGGGAACACGCACGCCGGAGAACACAGAGAACGTGTTAATTCAAAAAATTTTGAAATTCGATGAAAATGTAGTGCAATGTATCCCGAATGCGAAGGTGTTGTTTGTAAAAACTTTCGGGGGTTGGAGGGACGTATTGTACTACGTTTCAACCAAGTTTCAGAATTGGAAAAAATTTTCGCTTTGCCGGCGTTACCTCGTCAAGCACAATTGCGCGTTACGCGGATTAAAAAAGTGTCGCTTTCCAAAATAGAGTGACAATCGAGTGCGTATTTCGGGGAATTAATTTAATGAACGTTCGGTCCGTATTTTACGAAGCTTTTAAAACAACGGTCGTGCATGTGAAAATGTATAACTACAGAGGAGATTATAATGTATCATATTCTATATTTGTACTCTTGTATAACTGGATATTGATCACGGTACCTAGCGGATGGAAAATGTGATTAATTTTTTTTTTACAGAGTTCAATTTGAAAGTAATACGGGGGGAAAAAATGTTAAATCCCGAGCATTTATTTTCGAATTATTCACTTTGTACGAGAACGGCACGAAATATTCCAAATCCGATATTCCCGCTGATCGCAATCCTCGTAAATTAGCAACTTAAACTTTTAATTCGGTTTTCTAAGGGGATTGAAAAGAATTTTTCTTTTAGACTGACACACACACGATGCACCGTCACGCGTAAACGATCCCTCATGGAAAATGATTTACGATACTTCCCGACGGAAAGTTCCTAGACGAGGAGACTTAAATTATTACTGGATATATGTAACAGCTTCCATTCTCTCGGTCCACCTCATTCGCGTATACATACGTATATCCTTTCTTGATGCAGCGCAGTCACGTGCGAACCGGAAGAAACGAAAAAGACGCAAAACGGAGATGAAGTCGAACATCCTACACCCTTTCGACGATTTTTCACGGTATTATTTATTGCTGAGAGTGTATCGCCGTGTACTCAATGTACCGTACAAGCTCTCCGTGCACTGCCATAAGTCACGAGACACTTGGTTTAAAACAGAAAGTATATCGTGTTACCGATAATTTATATTACGAATTTTAATATTTCTATTAATTTGATGTTTCAGGTTGGAGTTAGGAAAAGTTCTGATTTTCTAGAGGGTATTCCACGATTTAACAAAGTAACCAATTTAGATAAAGTCAATAATATACCATTTAGATAAAGTCAAAAATCCAAATTGGAATTTCGGAGTTGAAGGTATAACTGCACTAGAAAGTGCAAAGAGTCCAAATCATTCTGCAAATCCCATACGATTATTCACTTCCTTTGTTCTTTTAAATCCTTTTATCACGCGGATTACAATTCTTCTAGCGCTCAAATTTCAAATCCGTCCGTTCAGAGTTACATCTCCTACACTTACCAAACGAACGAATTACTCCTTTTACTTTGATATCTCAATCAGACTAAATTTCACCAATCGTTCACTTCTACAACCGTCACAAATGCCTGGTTAAAATAATTTTCACTCGCGAATCTCTCATTAATTTCGTCGATTCCACTAAAACTCCCCTAACGTTCAAATCCTTCGATACGGAATATAAAATTCTAATTTCATTTCCCCCGCGCAGGGCAATTTCGACGTTTAAAAGAGCATTAGGCACTTTGTCAAAATTTCGTAACCAACCTTACAAATACGCGCGCGTTATTAGGTATCCGTACGCTTTGGACTTTGTCGGAGAAAAACACAAACATCGAACCGACGTGAATCGAAGCAGTCGCGAGGAAAGATTGAGAGATTCCTCGCAGAATTTCTGTCTCGCCTTGTTAGCGGATCCTCGACGACGACATTGGGGGTAACGACGCACCCGTCACCGGTGGTTAAAACGGGACACTGGATTTTCAATAAAGCGGGAGTAATGGAGCATCATTTATTATTGCCGCCATGCCTTTTACATCCCTCTCCCTCCCTCGCGCCGAGGAAGCCGAGAGGGCGATGACTCGCGTTTGAGGGTGGAATTGCGGCAGGGCTTTATTATTGTCGCCATCATCGACGTCGGCGGTGGTGGCGGTAGCACCGACGATGGGTATAAACGTCATTATTATCACCGTGATCGTAACGATCGTGGGATATCGTCGGCGCAAAGCGGGAATGCGTTGTGAAATAAGGTTACTAAAGCAAGGGCTACGAGGCACCGGCTGCGTAGGCTACGCGCGGGCCAAACGGTGTTTCGCTCGCGAAATAAATCCGCGCGCGTTGGTCCGCGATTTCACTGGAATTCCTTCCTTAAGCGGTTGGTAATGGAACCTCGAACGCGTCGCCTCGAGTGTTTTACGTGTCAGGCAGGATGTATGTTTTTCTAGTTGTTTTATTGCCTACGTACGGAAGTAACAAAAATGACCGGCGGGATTGTCTGTTAGTCGCGTTTTAGGTTTAAAGCGGGATTTGAATGAAAACAACTCTTGGGTTTCGAAGCAAAGAAGCGGAGCGAAACGTAGTTGACTAGTATCGTCGGTTTCTTTCTTTCTTGGAAATGTTCTCCGAAGGTCGCAGTCGATTATGAATTTTCCGACGAAGCGATTTTTAAATGAAGTATTATAGAAGGTGGGGCGCTTAGAATAAGACACACGAGTAACTTCAACATTGCCGAAAATACGAGAAAATATCTCGATACGGCTGTACCATTTGAAAAATATCGAAGTTACCAGAACCCGTTGTTCTCGCCAGCGAAAAACGTTCCTCGCAACATTGTTCGTCGATATTCATAAATCTGTGTAATTCGGTTGGTCCGTTTTAAGCGTCTTTACCAAAGTATCTCGTTGCTTAACACTTTACGGTAATATTTTCTCTATTAGTTTATCAGGCACACAATTGGCCATCGTAGTCATCATCGATCACCTCTCTCACCGATTAACGTTAGTTATCAAATTTTACGCTAGTTAATAATTACACAACCGACTATATCGCATTCGTGAAACGGATGTACCAAATGTTTGCAATAAATCTCGTTTTCTACCTCTGCACAAGAAAACAAATAACGACTCGCCATTGAGACGAGAGTCCACAATGTTCGAATCGACAAAAAACAGACTAAAACTGGGACTAATCGCAATAGCCTGACAAGCCGGCATCGAAGTATTACTACACGCGCACAGGCTGATATCTTCGCGCCTCGTTAACGCTCAGCGTTTACTTCAGTTCCGTGAATTCAACGCTTAAAATTGATCAAACTACACGGAATAGGGGTGGGGGGGTGGAACATCCAAATTGATTTCCACAAAACGACGATCGCGACCAATACCACCGAAACAGCTTGCAAAAACGGTAATCAATATCGCGCAACCCTCCACCCCGCCAAACGTCTGCAAACGCGGCGCGCGTATATATCGATGCGACGACGCGAACATAACTTAACCCGAGACGCATTTTCGGACGTGGACACAAAAAAAAAACAGAAACCATAGCAGCGAGAACAAGGAAAGAGTCCGAACAGAAGTGAAATCATAAAAACATCCAACTCGGACAATGGGTGCGAGGATCGTACAAAAGTCCTCGGCAATCCAATAGATCACGGATCGAACTCGGCTAGCTCGTAGATCAAGGATTTCCTTAATTTCGCGGGACAAACAGCGAAACGTTGATTTAGAGCCTCGTGGAACGAGTCCCGTGCCGGCTACCATGCACGCTTGTGCAGAGGGAAACGTACGCCATGGGCCACGTCTATGAAAGCCAGGTTACCAGAAGCGGAGTCCTCTATTAATTCTCCGTGGGGCGAAAAGCTAGCGGGGTGAACAGAATCGAATCTCGGTTTGGTTGGTCGCTTCCAGAACCTCGCGGTGCATTGGTGCACACGTGGTGCCCATAAGCCTGGGGCTGGGCTTACGTTTCACGATGGGTAATATGGGTCACCACACAGCTGACACGGGAACGTTCTGTACCGTGACCCATTTTTCACGACGCACGCGGTTAGCCATTGGTCGTTCGGTTCCCTCTGTTGCAACTTTTCGACCGATCCGGTAGTTACGAAGATTCGGTTCGGTCGGAGTATCGCTCGAAGTACCTACGTAAATCGTGACGGAGCGTCGGCCGGAAGTATAGAGCAGACGTTATGCGAGTAACCGTCGTTATATCGCAAGAAATGGTATAAAATTGGGACTGATACCAAGAAGCCTGATAAGCCGATGGTAAAAGTATCATTGCGCTGACGGGAAGTTAAATCGTGAGAAAGCGGTGGCAGGGAAAGACGCTCGTGTAAATATAGTTTCGGTTATATTCCGGCGATTGTATTGATATATTTTGCGATTCTTTTTGCACGATCGTGTTAACGTTTAACTTCGAAACGTATTTTTCTAAATTAATATGAATTACGAATTGCGAACGTTGAGACATCTTGAAGTGCGAGGCGTTATGTAATTATAGAAATATAGTTAATATTGAATATACGAACAGAAATGTAATATTCACCGAAAGGAGTGGATACGTATTTAACGTTGCTCAAAATGCTTTCAATTCTACGCGAGAGGCAAAATGAATTTCGATGCGCGCGTTGTTCTCGCATTCGGTATAATATTTGTTTCCCCGAATATTATTTCCCCATTCGTGTTACTATGCTATACGTTAATTGGATATACCAGAAGGGTGAGCGCTATTGCACATTCCGTAATGGAAAATGTTTGTCCGCCACGCTCATTCCTAAACATTAGTCTCGTGTGCTAACACGCACAATTTTGTAAATGGATTTCTGACATATCCTGATGAAGATAGTGGCAAACACGTGTGTACTTTGCGTCATTCCATTATTAACTTAGCCAGCGTATTGTTCGCTAAGTCGAAAGTAATTTGTTTTCACGGACAATTAACTATCAAATATCAAATAAATTTCTCGTACCATCGAGAATACCGATTCGCGAACCTCTGTACATTAATCGAACGTTATTATTTATTTAATTTTTGCGCCTGCCACGTTCCCGTAAATTCTTCAACGTAACTCCTAGATTATCCCGTACATCGAGGCTTTATTCTTCGTTTACCATCCGTTCGGGCATTACGTTCACAATGGTCGTTTTAGCAATTCTAAGCAGTTACGCCCTACAGTGGTCAGACGCGATTCCAGTGTTAATATATTCGATTAAAGTTTCCAAATTCGTAGCGGCAAGACGGACGAAATGGTGGTGGCCGCCTTCCGACGGCGAATCGTCGATACCACCCTGATTTAAAATCTAACTAACCAATCACACGAAGTTGATCGAATTGCGGCCAATCAGCATTTAATTCCCACATTTGTATTCACCGGTGATCTCACCCTCCTCCGTTTCTTCTTCTCTCTTTTTTTCTCTCTCCATTTTACGCCGCGCCATCCTCATTCCGTTTTCTCACGGCCGGTAATAAACAGTTACCTCGTTCTCTATTGGGATTTTAACCAGATTGACTCCCGCCGGAACTTTTAGTCAATTGTTTCTAGCGAAACTATTTTCCTGCGAACGATTTCCGTATTGAATATCATAGCGGCTCCTGGGAATAGATCAGCCGTTGGATTACCCGGGAAACGAATTGCAGGATTTCGATATAACCCTCGTTTTCGTTACCAATTTATCTCTGCGTGTCTTTGCATTGGAAAAGCAAAGAATCGTTCGAAAGGACTCCAGATCGATCGTTCGGGTTATTACAAAATCGTTAGGCGAGAATAATTTGGAAACGATCGATACGATTTCTTAAGGTAAAAAATTTAACGCGCGACGCACTGACGTTTAATTATACTAGGTAACTATCGAATAACAAAATTCAATGGCTTCGCGTTTTTAAAAACTATGTAATTAGAAGTTTTGGATTCACTTAAAAGGTTGGACATTTAATTCAAACGGATAATTTAAAAAGTCGTTTAAAAAACAGCACAACAGTATTATACATTTTTACTTTTATCAAGAATACGTTTGCCAGAGGGAAAACTTAAATGAAATCCAAGAGACGCGTAGAAACTTGCAAAATTAATCAAAAATGCAGATCAAAATTAATCTACGCAACAATTTCTCAACTATTATAATGCTTTTACCCACGCTCATTATCCAGAAACCTACCCCTGCATCTACGTAGACGCATTTCCATCGTAATTCCTTGCAATTTCAATACCGTGTCGTTCAAAGGTTATCGCATTTCTTTACCGCGTTACTCGACATTCCGTTGAATTTGAGTACCATGTTATTCCAGGGTCACTTGCACATATGATGACAGGGATAAGATATCATGACAATGGATGATAACGCGTGCAACTGTCCCGGACGGACGATAATAAACTTCTTAATTAATGACGTTTCGAATGAATTAACGATCGATGCGCCGCTCCAATTAATCTGTTTGTTTAAAATGGGGGGCGCTTTTTCACAATACATTCAGCTGCAGTAACCTAGGCTCGCGATTCGTTCTAGCGCGTCCGTAACAATGCCGCGAAATCGAAAGTGTATTGTCGAACGCATAATAGAAGCACTTTGTGATAAATTGATCGTTCTGCTCGCAAGAACGTTCGCGCGAACGCTACGAATGTTTGTTCCATGCCGAAAAATTGTCTCTGCCAGTGGAGCGTTGAGCAATGATGCAATCAGCGAACGATTGGCGAATCGAGAATTCCATTATTAAGAATTATTCGGGCGCTCTCGTAATTCGGGTCACGAAAGGTCATTAATAGCAGCGGATAAACACATATTAAACATTCCTTTACGCGCATTTTAATAATACCAATTTATTCATTTCACGTTATCGAGGAATCTTGAAATGTTTAACAATTGCACTGTCATGCTCTCGCTCTACGCGTTTCTCGGACTTGATTTTGTTTGTAATACCACCACCCTGATTCTCGCGATCAATCGATTTATTTTTAAAGACCGTACTCAAATTCAACCCTCCATGATCCAAATGCAATTATTCCTTTCGTCCTGATACCATGGGACCTACGATCCTTTAATCCTTTACACGCGACAAAGTGCATTTTAAAACAGAAAATTCGGCGTCGTACCAAAAAGATAGTACAGAAATATTCATACGTTTTTTTTTTTGTTGCAACCAATGTTCATCTAACTCACGGTTCGACATTTTTATCCTCCGCATAAATCTCCCAGCCAAAAATTCTAAATAACCGTCCAATCCTCAATGTTTCTCGCTACCGTAAATCACAAATATCTCGATCCATTATTATCTCCAGTCGTTCTTTTCCTTTGCCATCGGATTCAATGATCGTATCCCAAAACATCGACCTTGCTCCACCCTTTGTCCCTCGTCCTATCTTTGACACCCCATTGTCCGTGCGAAATACGAGCAAAACGATCCAAGGGGAGGGGTCGTCGGTGTCGATTGCGCCGAAACAAAAAAAAAAAAAGAAAAAAAAGAACACCGTGCAGCGAAACGAAAAAAAAGGAATGCTGAAAGCGAAGACCAGAAACGCTACGCTTCTCGAATTTTCACCGTGGCAGTTTTTATTTCGTCAATCCCGTGACAAACGAAAGAGCGTAGGTTAGGTACACACGAGCACCGCCGAGCATCGATAGCGCGACAGGGCTCAACTGTAAATCGTCGTGATTTAGGGGATGAACGACATATTGGCCAATGCATAGCTCAAACTGCGCAACGGCCGATGTATACTGCCAGTGCAGGGGCTTCTACGACGTAGTACCAGCGGTAACGCGATGCATGATGCATTGTCCCTAGACGAGCGTAGATAACGCTTCGAATTGCCGTTGCTACGTTCGTCGTCGAATTTTGTCGATATTCTGGAAGGCAGTCCTTCACGGATCATTTTCATTGCCGGTTCCTCCTTCCCCCTTTCCCTTTCCCCCCCTCACCCTCTCTCATACTCGAACTTCATCCATCTATCTTATAATCGCGATGACAAGTATCGACGTAAGCGATAGATGAAAGTCGTCTAAGGATAAATTGAATTAACGAGCGTTGGTGCATGATCGTCGTCGTCGATCTTCCCTCGGGTCTCCTTCCCCTTTTAAATTTCTAACAAGTCATTTTTACTTACCAAAAAGACCATTTTTTTAAGCACTGGCAATAACAATGTTGTAACGAACGCGAGGTAATTGGAGATCGTTCGTATTCCATTTTCTCGTTTTCAGTGCCATTTGCGCTGCATCGGTTCGATCGAATTTCTCTGAACGCACCGAGCACTGTATTTAATTAACGCCGGTTTAGAATTATGAAATACGAGTACGCGATACGTTCGCGTATAGCGGACAATTATCTAGGAACATCTGTTCGCGGTATTACGTTTTTACGCCAATCAATTTGGGAAAATTCGATCGATCATTCGAAATAATCGTACGAGCAATTTATAGACGAAACGTACATAGCGATTTGAGAGTGGACGAGAAAAATCGTTCCACGGTAGCGAGGGGTTCGATTTACATTGATGACGTCGTCGAGAACTCTCCCTGATAGCGCATTCGAGTACTTAATTAAGTATGTGTGGGATACATCCAGCGTAACACGATAGTTAACGCCTAGTTCGAACTCCGTTGCAGTCAATGTACGACACGTGTATAGAATACCTTCAGGTACAAACTTCCACGGTTACAACTAAATTTCGTCTACACATTCTCAAACAGGTACGCTTCCCTTATCGTTAACGCACGATCCTCGGTAGCCTAAAATAGCACTTGAATATTTATTTTGTATTAGAGTTCTACGGAACGTTTAACAAATTATTGAACTTATCCTCCCGTAGCGCAAAATATCGTATGAATATTTAGTTTACGATGAAACTGTACTCATTGTTTGAGAAATTACTGAACTTCTCTCCGGTAGCATAAATTATTCCATGGATATTTACTTTATGTTAGACATACCAACACTTTACGAGATCGATGACGAGTATAATGACACGAGGAACATTTCTTTTAACACTATCAGATACATTTCCCACGGAAAAAAACTTCTTCAATTTCCCACCATCGAAATTAAGAACTTGCATAGCACGACACGCAGCAGGTAACTCGGGTAACGAACGCATCCGCTTCAGATACTCCAAGCTAATTATTACCGCGTTTAGGTTTAATCGCGAGAAGGACGTAGCCAAGCACGATCGAGACCGATAGAATAAAAGCCTCGCCGTGAGAGCGGGGAATTAACGATCACTACGCCCTCCCTGCCTCCCTCTTTCTCCCGACCCTCCTTTCCAAAACCGACGTTGTGGTATGCCCTTATGACCCAGCCTCGTTTACATTGAATCAGCTTAATTAAATGGTCTATGCGAGAGGTGGCATCCTAAAGTGCGTATGCGTAAGGATCCGTATATGTGCCGCGCCGTAGAGCGTACACACACCGATCGTGTATCCATCAGCGTGCGTGGTGGCGCGATGCCAAATTGATGCTGTTTGCCGTCGCTCTAAGCCTCAATCTGCCCGGTTGTACCGGGACGATCCAAACACGCGCGCGCTAAGCTCGCCGCATTATGGATACGTTCTATCCATCGACGTAGAGCTGGGCCGGAGAAGGGGGTGGGGGTGAGAGGGGGTGAGGGGGGGTTGGGGGTAGGGGTTTCGCCACCGAAGTACCGCGGCACAATGGCATCGTCGTCGAGTGACAAACCGATAGAATGCTTCCGAGGTGAGAGGAGGGGGCGGGCTGAGGTGGCGGCCCGAGGGAAACTTTCGGGAAACGTGATTAAGCGTGGTACATATTTACGCCGAGACGTAATAGAGAAAGTTTGCGCAAACGGGCGGCGGGGTCCGCGCGATTATGCGCTCCGCGAAGATATTCGTATGACAAGGTATTAATTTCGGGCCATTCAGCTCGTCGCATGTATCGGGGGGTGGGGGATTGCTTTTTTTTCGTTTTATCGATTCCACCTGCGGTTGCGGATCGCTCACCTCGCGGTGAGAGTTTCGAGTACACGCGGAAGGATTGTTCGAAAGTGCGGGTGTTCGGTAGGAGGTATTCGGAGAAATGAGTAGTATCTTTTAATATATATATTTTTTTAAATAGTTTGACGACTTAAGTATTTAATTATCGCCAGTTTAAGTGGAAGACGAAGGAACGAGATGCGCGGAAAGTAAATCCAACCGCGAATGTGTTAGCCCAGCTGGCACAACACTGAATTTCCATCAAAACTTGCGGTCTGACGTATATCGACCTTAATCACTTGCTATATCAAGTCCCGTACATTCATAACAGATCTTGGCTTAACGCAAATGAAGGTAATCGCTTAATGTAACATTCATCCGAGCGATTAACTGTGAGTTCTGACTTATCGCAGATTAATAGATTACAGGACTGACGGCGAACGACGCGACGGCGACGCGCGCGAACCACCCGACTTCCGGTTGATCCGTTATTCCAACAAAATCTCGACGATTACGCGGAAAATGTTTGCGAGTGGCCGGACCAATGTCGAATATCGACCACTGCGTGGCCATCCTCGAACCGAGTTTAGACGACGCCAGGCGAAAAGCTGTCAGTTAGAGGACCTCTGGGGCAGAGCGCGAGGAGAAACGAGAAGGAAATGCTCTTTTTATGATGATCGAAAAGAGGATCGCGATTATAGGGCTCGAAGAGTGTCACGTCGGAGGTAGGTTGCGCGCCGTAAGCAGTTTTTTTCTTATATGAATATCCTTAAGAAAAGCAACCCCGACTGGGTTCTCGTAAAGCATATATCGATTAATATTTTATGAATCGGGCACGAAGTTAATCTAATACGATATAGGATTATTTTTATTTTTAACCTTTTCGCGTCTCTACAAAAATTTCTTATATTTTCAGTAAGTAAAATCTAACTACTATGGCTTTTCGCATCCGCCACGCATTATAGTGTTATTCGATATAAATTATAGTCGTTGAGAAACGTATCTTAAACGTATAAGAAAGGAACGTGTCTTACATTTCAAACGTCTCCATAATTTGTTTATAAATTAACGTACAATGAAATTCGAACGTACCGGTACCTTAGCATATGACAACAATAATCATCAATATGCATGCTCCCGCAAGTTTTGTAATAAATTTCATTCGAAAAAGAACACTTGATTCGATTAATTCGTATGAATGTAAACGTCTGGTACGATCTTCAAACACCCAAGACAATCTTCGTTCGTAAATCGTTACACCTACGTAATCGCGGTCGTCGAAAGATAACCAAAGAAATCGTTCGGACCGTTAAAGAGGACAAAAATGAGATCGTTAAATCGATGTCAAGTTGATCGTAAAGGATCACCCTTTATATTCGTAGAATCGACTTACTCCAGGGATGGTAGAAACGCGATGTATTTTTACAGGGCGACCGGTCTACGCGAGCTGAAGCTTTTTAAAAAGAGAGAGTGAGGGAGGACGAACCTGCTAGATACTGCTGGAGAGAGAACGAGAGGCAGGAGAAGAGGAGAGGGAACGGGGAACGAGAAAAGGTTGGAGAACGTTGAAAGGAACAAACCAGAGAGACAGCGAGATAGAGAGAAGTGAGAACGGTGGCCAGGCAGCTCCGGAGGGATACAAATTCATGTCGATGCAGCACAAAGTGGCGTCCACCACTTCTCAACCTATTCACCCCAACCACCCAACTCCCGCCCCCCACCCACCGCCACGGCCACCTACTCCCTCGCACCCGCGCCCACACTATCGATCTAGCCAGTCTAAAAACTCCTGGAAACCACCGACGACAGCTTTTGCGGGCGCCGCTTAGCGGGACGTCCTGCGGATACATCGACGTCTACGGGGCATTGGAGGGAGAGAGTTTTTGCGCGCGGACCTCGGAGTCTGAGGTTGGCTTAAACAGAGCGCAAATAGAACGGAAGAGAGATGAGCCAGAAATTGGCTTTAAATACGCCGGCGGGAATACCCGCGGCAAGAACCGGCATTCAAATATCATTGGATTAGTTTTCGAGTTAGAGATAATCTTGTTTCTTTTTTTGTTCAACTTTGTCCTTTGATATCGAAGGCTCGTGGCGTCTTGGCAGACTAGCACGAGGAAGTATTTGGTTATTATTGAGATTTTAGTCTTTTTTTTCGTTTCGATTCTGTTAATTGAATTGTAAAAATGCTACGTGTCAACGAACGCGCGGTGTTAGTTTAAAATTTCGTATAAAATTCAAAGTGAATTTTTGATGACTCTGCTTCGGAATATTTTTTAAAAGTGGCGAGGGAAATACGATACCCTGGGCTAGCGCAACGTATGTTTTTATTTGCGATGAAACTTATTCATTTCGTTAACGCGTGACAGGTTAATATAAATAAGCGTTGTAAATGCACGAGCGCCCACGAACGTACATACGTATAGTTAATTATATTTTTTAATATTCCCACCGTCGACTTGAAATATACTTGGGTAACGGGTGCCGCGTTTAAACATTTCGGCGAAACAAATTACGCGCGGCTATGGATTTCACGACCAGATTCAAACTGAATATTTCATTTAAATTCGAATACCGCAAAGCGCTCACGTTACAGGGATAAGTGGTTCATTAAATGTGTCCCACGTGGAAAATCTGTGCTCTATCGCCGAAATACAGGGAGAAACTTTTTCCAGCAGCAGTTAACATCAATCAGTTGCCGAATCTGGTCACGTACGGTATACTAATAACGTTTTAAAATATTTGCAAAAGTAGAAATTAATAATGATAGGAAAACGCGTTCGAAATTTAGAAAAGTCAGGAAGCACGATTTGAAATATTCTTTCCAATATGATTTTTTCACGCCAGAAGTACTGGACTGGATAATTAAATGGACCTATTCTGTTATAAATAAACGTCGAAGAAATTAATTCATCCTCTTCGCGTACAATTACATGACTCACGTTTCTGGATTGAATGGTACATATCGCAAACGTGAGTTAATGATGCGCGGTTAAATTGCACGAAGTGGGAGTAAATTTCATTCGAGCGGGAAAACAAAATGCAATACTAATGCACTCCCGTATTCTTTCTCATTAAACTTCCACGCAATTTTATTCAGATCTGGTACTCATTTTTGATCGTCAAAAACCTCATCGTTACTCGCCTCTCGCTGACTTTTAAACTGCTTCGCAACAGCCGTAAAATCTCTCGCGAGAACATTTATCTAGCCGCGGAAACAAGCTAAATCCAAGAGTCCGCCTCTCGTCCCTCGCACGCTACAAAATTATACTAAACCCGTAAAGGGGCAGGGACTCGCGTTACGACAAGGTAGCAACGCTCTCGAATAAACACGATAAAGCCCAAGGTTGAATTATTCCCACCGGCGCGGATTTGTTTTATCACGCTTGATATCGGATAGGAATACGAAGAGTGCCGATAGAGGCCGTATGAAAAATTGATTGTCAATTCGTGATCGACGGAACAGCGTTGAGCGTCGTCGAGCACCGTGGCGGCGCACAAAAGGTACGAAAGTCGGGAAGGAGAAGTGGAGGCGATAGACGAGGAAAAAGACGGGAAAAAGAAGTGGTGGGAGTGGCATTTCTGGAAAGGGCAGACCAGTCGCGGCCAAGAGTGCACATTCAGCAGCTTTGCTCGATCGCCTTCGGAATATAAATTTGCAACATTATCGCCGTTGGAGAGAGCGTTATCCCCGCCGGCATGAAGTTCCCCGACACGCGTGGCGTACAACCGAAACCAGGGGCCCGGCCACTTCCCACCGAATGGATTTCGAGTTTCTACGTGTGTGCCCGTCGACCACGAATCCCGATAACTCGATTACCGATTTATTCATCGCGATGGGAAATCATTGCCGGTTTATTCGCCCATATCGTGGCTGGGACATGTTTTCGGCATCTAGGCGACGGCGATATTTTTCTCGACGAGTTTCGCCACCGATTCGTATTTCCTCGCGCGATAGACGTAAGCCCCCAGGATTTCGCGAAGTCAAGAACCGTCCGGACGGTGATACGCGATTGTTTCCCGACGCGCGGTACTACGTTGTACGCGCTCACGTGGGGACGTTTTAGCGAGCTACGGGAAAACACTTTTTCACGTTTATCGCGGATCGTTTAACCGTTCGTTAGCTTCCGTGGGGAGTATAGATGTAACGGAGATAAATTCTTTATCGCTTATGGAGACGATGACAAATTCTCGATCCATATTACAATATCGTAATTAGGAAGAATTTGAATTTGGTAGTACGGTTTTGGTACAAGGTATATAGAGGGGGTTGCAAAAATGTTACGATTAGATTGTGGATTTATTGCAAATACATATTTTTACGGAAGACGGGGACAAGCGGAACTAAAATAAAACCTTGTGATAATTATGATAATCCAGAAATAAGTCTGTTAACCATTAAAGGAGGTATTTTGTTATAAAGTATAAATCGAAGGTATTTTAGTCGTAACACTTGCGAACGTCACTCTTCCGGCGTCTCAATTCGACTGCCTTTTTCCGTTTAAAACTACGTCGCCCGCAACGGTGCTACGCGTGCGCCAACAATTATTTGTTGAAAACAAGAGAGACAATCGCATTCTGGTCGAGTCCACACACACACATCTGTACACACGCACACAATAAACTGCGCAACACTTTCTCATTTCCTACGTTAATATCAATAAAAAGATATAAAATTCTACTCTACCCTAACGTACTCCTTTGGTCTATGATTAAAATAAAAGCAAACGAAATACCGCGCTGCTCACAATTTCAAAAAAACGCTCTCCACCTTCAACTGTAAAATTCGATTTCCCGCGGTTTCGATCACCCACAACCTGTTGACCTCGAAAACCCCTCAATCCCGAGCATAATAAATCGCCATTATCTTCCCATCGGCACCAATGTTACACGCGCGATTCTTTTTTCTTCTTCGTTCTCTCCTTTCCCAAGAAACCGAAAGTCTGCGAGAGGACCGATAACGGAGAGCGGAAAGAGAAGAGCGTTCGCGGAGAACTCGGTCGCCCCCCCCCCTCCCTCCTCCTCCCCCCGCCCCCGCCCTCACCGTCGGCTTCGATAACTGGGACGATCAGAAAAGTTTGCGTAACGGGAGACGCTGGGTTACCGATAAGACAAGGGTGAAATTGAGAACGGAGAAGCGGCGAAGGTACCCGCGTGAGATGGGTACGCTGTCATGTCGGGGTACCGGGACAAGACTGATTGCTTGCATTGATCAGCGGCGGGTACGTAAGGGTTTGTCAAACTTACCCTTAGACCCCGCGCGACGTCAGCCAGCCCACTCTCTCACTCTCTCTCTCTTTCTCTCTCCCTTAACTACACTCCCACTTCCTGCGCAGGCCGCGCGGGGGTCTTAAGCCGTTCTCGCTTAGCGATCCGCCGTGGAAACACGCGATGCCTGCCAGATTACTGATCCGGAAACCACAATTAACTAATGGACGACCGTCCCAGGAACTTATGCGAGCGCTAGTTTCCGGTACCAGACGTTCCTAGGAACTTCCTGGATTGAGTCGTATCTTATAAACATCCCACCCGCGGCTGATTCGAAGTTGTCATGAGCTATCAAAGAACTTCCCTCGGTATCTCCGCGGGATTTATCGCGCCGCGTTACGCCGAGCGTGGCTTCGTGTGTTTCTCGGGAGTTTCTTGCTTCGAGTGTCATTTCAGTCAGTCCCGTGATACGGGATCGGGCAGAGAATCCCGTGATATGCACGAGCTACGGTGTACAGATATATGGAGTGGGTTCCTTTTAAACCGGGAACGCAGGAATTTCCTGCGGGTAAGTGGGTTTTCAATCTATTTACACCTGCGGACAGGTGGGAATAGGAGAAATGTTTCGCGCATCGCTAAGGTGGAAATAAAAATCACTGTTCAGAGTGGTACGACATGATTCTGCGTATTAGTTTGAAAATGTAACGAATTATTTAATCAAACAAGTTTTTTGCGAAATTCGTCGATTTTAATAATCGACATTAAACATTATATATAATGTTTATAATTCGCAGCGACTGAGTTAGCCAACAATTTTTTGTATGAAATATCTAGTACTACACGGGTGAGTATTCGTTACTTTATTGTTGTAAACCTTACGTTACGAAATGACGATTCCGCAGTTAATTAAAATTACTACGTTTATTCTTTTTTCTCGGATCGACGAGTTATATTATGGGAGTTGTTTTGCAAAGAAAGACTATGTATCATACACTCCGCAATGTCTCCTTCTATACCAAACCACTCTCGAAATAACAATTTTTTAATTTTTTCTCTGCTTCACGAGATAATCTTGCCCTTCCACTAATACGAAATGCATTTGGTTAAATTGTGTTCGCTAATATGGTATACAAATTTCGGAGGATCGAAAATGAGTATAACCGAGTTATAAGAAGGAGCCCGGTGACAATCGCATCGTCAAAGGGGATTATCAATTTCCCCAGGGGGATGTGTGTTTTAATATCGTCCCTTAAAACGTGTTCAAAGGTGACAAGGAGATCGCGTTACTTCGCCTCTCCGATTAAAAGGTATAATTGTCGTACTACCGATGAGAAATCCATAGTCACCTCCCCTTTCTCGACGAAGATATTACGAGAAAATTCTTGAGCGACATTGAGCGCAGCTTCTCGCTTCTTGTGTCGAAAGTGGGTATAGCGTAATGGGAGGGGGGGGGGGGGGGGTAGGGAGGAGAAGAGGATAGGGGCGGGGGAAGTTAAAAAAAGTTGATGAGTGATTTATAATAGGAAGAATAATGGAAAGTGGGTTGGACGGTGAACGTCGGCGAGAAGAGTGAGGGGCGCGTCGACGGCTCGTTTATTAGTGGAGCACGCTCTCTCTCTCTCTCTCTCTCTCTCTCTCTCTCTCTCTCTCTCTCTCTCTCTCTCTCTCGTCCCCCCCTTCGTTTTACTACTGGCGTGGCTGGTGGGTCCACGGCCCAACAGAGTTGTAATTAATTACCAAAGTAATTATCTGATGATTTAGGAACCCACCCCGCGGTGCTCGCGCGCCGAAACTGAAACGAATTACTATTACCCATATCCGAAAACTAACCACCGGCGGCAGTAAGGCGCGAGCTGGAAGGAAAAGGGGTAGGACTGCTGATGGAACGCGCCGAGGGGGGGAAAGTTTTGGCTACGTTCGAGTAAAGCACTCAAGTTTGGCAATCAAGCAGTATCACACTGTATAATGCTTTTATTGTTACGCCGCTTGCGAATCTATTGATCCTCCTGTTTGATTATTCCCATCTCGCTGATGCGATATGATCTGTCTCGTGGTTTCGGTCGATGTCGATTCTCGATCAGTTACGCGTCTTGCTTTCTTTAATGCAACGGCAAAAGAGTAAAATGCCAACGGAGAATACTGACGAAACAACGAAAGTAAAGGCACTTCTGAAATAATATTCGATGATTTATACCGTTGGTTAACAGAAAAACTGACAATTCTACACTGAAATTAATTAAAACTTCTTTCAATTTCCATCAAACTTTACAGAAAATTAATTCAAGCGCGTGTTTTTGCGACGTATGCTTCACAGTGCCCGATCAACGCTAGGTACTTGTATTTCTCGATCTCAATCGAAATCTATTATCTTCCGCAGCCTGAAAACGACAGCGATCACCGATTTTCACTTATTTACGCGTACCAACGAATTTGAATCCTGAATTTCTTCATCCGCAAATCGAACGGTTTCAATTTTCTCCCCCCGATTCGTACGAGCCAATTCGAATCAGTCTAAACGCGAATATTCTTTTTCCACGTCGAACGATGAAATATTCTTGTTCACGGCTGGCCTCATTCCTGTCAGCTACGACGCCGTAATGTCACATCCACCGAGTTACGGCGAACTAGTTATACAACCACCTGAAGTTCGGCCGTGGGATATCTATAATTGGGTACCATGTCGCGGTGCTGTATACCATTGAATACCTCTCCTACCGCTACCGTGTTCCACTGATACGCACTATTATGAAGTCTACCGTCGAGGATGCGTACACGGCCTTGCGGCGTATACGTCGGACGAACACCGTCGCCTCATTTTCCATGGTAGCTTACCAAGGAACCGGAGATTCTATTCGTTTCCTATTCGCATCCCCCACCCGTGCCAACTTTGATTTTCTCTCATCCCCATCACATCGGATTTGCCACGAAAACCCCCTCGTTGAAATGGCGTTTCACGAGATTTACTTGGGATCGCGGGAATCTTTGCGCATAGATCCTCGGTCATTATTAGTTCGTAGGATCGATTCGAATCGACAAGATCCGGATATTCTGCCTTGCGTCACGAAATATAAAATTGATTACAAAAATGAACACTGCTAAATTGTCGCAGGGGACACATTTTCCAAGGAAATCTTTTTACGATAGATATTCATTTTGAACGCACGCATCACGAATTTAATGGGCGGTTTAATATTTTAAAGAATTCTGTATCGACACGTTATGGAATTTAAAATAATTATTTTGTGATGTATCGGTTATCTAAGAAAATTAATCAATCGAACTTCCTGTTCTTCGATTAATGCTGGTAATACAAATTCCACTAGTCTCTTGTTTCTCGAGCGTCAGTATTGTATTATGCGTTTAGGATCCGACAGAAAGTACTTAATAATGAGTTAATCTCCGACGAGGGTACTCGAAAAATTTCTTTTGCCATGGTCCAAAACTTACACGAAAGCTGTTTCGCCGGTGTGAGTGGCGCAAAATATGAAATATTTTAATTGGGAATGTCACGGTGAAGAATCCTTTAGCCGGGCAAGTCTCAAGTATTTGAAGAACTATCGATTCCCTCTGGGATAACAGAACGCGGAGACTAGAGTTTTAATCTCCAGTGGTGCTCGACGTTAATTATTCGTTGATTAAGATACGTTTAAAATTTCACCAAGCGGAGGGGCCGCGATCTCTAATCTTTTGTCCACGGTATTCCGAAGTTTTCACTGAAATCTCACTTTTCGGCCTGGGAATGTATTCGGAGAACTTTGCGAGAGCAGTGCGGAGGGGGGGGGAAGGGGTTAATAATTAACCCTTCGTTATTTTGGAGATTAATAACGAGCCGCTGTACTTCCGGCAATTCCATGTAATTACCGAACTTCGAATCATTTTAATTTAATATCGTTGGAATGATACCGACGGGGGGGGTTACAAATCGTGCCACGATTATTTCAATAAACTCGAAACAGCTAACCGTGCGCTTTTATCAAACTTCCCAAGATTCATTTTCGAGCGATGGTTGACCTTCGAATTATTAGCCGAATTCAAGATGATCGTTAGTCAGTCGTAGAACTTTTCGATCTCCTCCATTAATTTCCAACAGAAACGAGCTCAAGATTCCACGATCAAAAGGAACGATCTCGCCAATGTTCCAAGCTCCTCGACTCGGTCCGTAGGACTTGAAACGCGCGAAACAAATCGTCCCTAATATCAGATCTCTCGACAGAACCGATGTTTCTCGCGATAAGAATTAACATATTCATCCAATATTCGTCCCTTAATAAAAACGTAAACACCCTTTAAAACCATCCGCGTAATTCCCAACGCCTTTCGCGATCACCCCGCAGGCTTAATGAAAAAAACTCTTTTCTCCCCAGGTGCGAGACGTTTTCTACGCTTCACCGAACAAACCCCTGCCCCCCTCTCCCACCCGCCCACTCCCCCGGAATTTCATTTAACGCGAGTTCGGAACCCTTACCCCATCCGCGACATGGAAATCCCTATTCCGCGCGGCTTCGTCGTTAATGAGTGAAACGAAGACCTCCCCGCTTTCTGACGGAGTTCGGGGTCATTAGCGGCAAGGACGCCGGGAATCAGGGGAGCTTATGTCGTTTTCCATTAATCGCGAGGCTGGCCCGTGGTCCATACCTAGCCAAGGGTGCACCTGCCAACCTAACATACGAGGGTCGGTGACAAACTGCGCAGCGCGGAACTTTCCGCGAGGGTGGTCGGTTGCGAGGGTTGCGCGCGGGCGGGGAAGGTGACGAGAGTGAGGGTGGTAGAGACGGAGAGAGGGACAGTAGATAGAGAGCGGGATAAAGGAGGAAACGTAGGAGAGCCAGGGTTTTGAGGGGGTGGGAGCGGTGAGACGGGTAACAACACCCTCCCGTCGGTGAATGAAATTTAAAGTAAATAATGCAAGTTTAAACGTTTGGCCCATTGGTCCCGTCGGTGCATAACCTCTGCCTTTTCCCTTACTCATCCCACCCCCATAACTCCGACTTCCGCGGAAGCCACGGGGGAGGAGGGGGGGTAAAAGTATTTACCGCCTCCGAGTGGTCTGACGCTTTCATGTCGACCCACTGCGGGTGTACAGAGCAATTAAAAGATCTGTACCGCTTTTCGTTAGTACTTTAGGGAGAACGGGTCTCGCAAAGAAATTTATGCTTCTACCGCTCCGCGAAACGAGCTGCCAATGGGAATGTGTTTCTTTCGCGTCAAAAGATTATCGCGGGCGTCAGTAAATGGTTAAACTTTGCCGGTAAACGAAATTACTCGAGGCATGAATCGTCGTGAGTCGCGATAATAACGAGACGTTGTTAGCGATGGTTAACCGATGTATTTGTAAACGTATTATTGGCCCTCTTACGCGGGTACCGAGACCGATTCTCGGCGGTGGATTGAATTCAACGAGAGCCTATCCCCGTGTAAGAAAACGACATTCTTTTCAGTCATTAATTCGCGAACTCGAGCATCGATCTTGACCGGCGCGCAAAACGGGCAAAAAGGATTCCACGTATATGCATTTCGAGCGATCCGCATTCCTTTTCCGTTCAGTCCCTGGCATTAAAAGCACGCACAAGTGTGCTCAATCTGGCACGATGCACCGTTGCAAAGCGTGCATTCGCGGCAGAGAGAAAAAAAGAGAGAAATAAAAAAAAAAAAGAACCCGAGGAGAAAATGAACGGACGCGCAAAGGAACAAATGGAAAAAGGAGGGCAGAGTGGGTGGCGGGTGGCTGCGGAGAGGGTAGGTAGGGTGACGAGCAGAGTTCGAGGCAGACGGAAGCCTCGTTGGGATACATAAGGTTGGGGAGTTTGATAACGCAAAGGGGATTGCGCGCGTGGGCGGCAGAAAAAGAGGGGTGGAACTGCGGTCGGGTGTAGTCTTGCATATAAAACATTCAAAAGGCTGTTTTTATTTCGGTGCGATTCAATGCATTCTATAGTGAAGACTTGCCTGTCTGCCTGCCTGGATACCCGTATCCCTGGGTCCGCCCTCCTACCCTTCTTCTCTACTTGCTACCAGCAGCGTTAACCCTCTCCCACCTCCACCCTTCCAACCCGCCCCCACCACCCCCTCCCCCCCCCCCTCATCTCGCGCTACAGCAGTTGCCGCGCGCATCCTCTACCTTTTACCCTTCTCCACTGGTCAAGCCCGTTTCCTGTCTGCATTTCAAATTGATGGATTTGCCGAGGAAACAAAAAAAAAGAGGAACGAGAATAGGGAAAACGAGGGATGGAGGGCGGGTTGCGAGGGGGGGGTGAAAAAACGGTTACGTGTGCCACCGTTAGTTTGCGTACGCGTCTATTTAAACCGTTTGGTATAATTTTCATGCACGCGTTCTTTTGCGGGATGAACTTTTGACATGGTCAGCTTTCGAAACGATGCCCGCGCGACCCAGAATTCACGTGGCCATCGCGAGAGCGTGCGACGGGACGCGGATGTCGTTTTCGAGATGTTCTGACAAATATAAATTTGCGTGCGCTCAGCGTTGATCGTATGAAATATGGTCCGCGGGAATCGTTGAGTGACGCGAACGCGGGGATTGTTGATATTCGTTTTGTTATGTCAGAGGAGTCGTGGGCGAAGAACGAAATTTCGGAATGGAGTACGCGCGATTGTTGCGACAGGATTGATATTTCGTTAATTTCCATCAGTGGAGCTCCGGGGTCGTTACACGCGCGATGGTTTTCAACCGCAATGGCGCGGTTAAAAAATTGGTAATTATATTTCCGAGATGAAAGCCTGTCACGAAAATTTCGAAACTCGGCACCGGCTTCGCGACGGACGATAATGTTTCGCGGTGATATATAATAATGCAGAGAGGCGACGAGTCGGGGCCGAATTGTTTATTATGCGCTATCGTAAATTGTATGGTTGATTCACGATTTAATACAACGCGATCGGCGTTAAATAATTCTTCTCCGCGTAAATCAAAGCCACGAATTTAATCCCGACCGTCGATGGCTTCGGTCTATTCGACCGCTTATCGCAAACGAGTCGTTTATTATTGAAGTTATTACATAGCGATGCTAGATATAAATTTATACAAATCTTCTCACACTTTAAATAAATTCACTCACGCCACACCGAAATAACAATGATTTGTACAAATATGCAGGGTGTTCGTTTGAAAACAGCGCATTTTCAGGCAAATAATGAATACAAACGTTTCCTCACTTTTCCCGCAGAATAGGTATCTTTGAAGAAAACTATAGACTTTCATTCGAAATAGACAAAGCTAACCGTCGAATAGTCTTAAAAACGCTCAACAAATACGAGATAACACTTTCCCCGAAAACAGGTAATTTTCGACGTACTTCGATTTAAAATATTCAAACCAACACCCCGTACAGCTACTCAATAACTCGTAAAAACTCGAAGGATAAAGCAAAATTACGACCCGGGGGTAGAGCTCGCGAAATCTTTCGCGAATATTCCGAAGGACGCGAGAGTTAACACGGATTCGGTGATCTGTTGACTTTTGAGTACGCGAGCGTCCCACATTTTTTATACGCCCGAGGCTGCTGGCTCGAACTTAGGAACCTGCCGGATATAACGTAAAACCGCTCGTTCAAAGCCGAACAAAGCGACCCCCCGTCGCAGCCCCCGCTTTCCGCGAGGGTTAATAATGGAATTATGAATCGCGTCGCGGCTAAACTTAATGCGATTTCCCTGTAGACCCTGCCGTAAGCGCTCTCACCCGATCAATGCAAGCGTTATAAGTCTCTAGTATACTTTCTAGGGTTTCCTCGTATCGCGATTCTACCTGTGCGGATTCACCCGACTGATTATCTCCGGATGAATTAGAAGTACAACGCAAACACGCGCCCCGTTAGTTAACCGTTAGCGACGGTAGGAGAAAAACTCTCAGCTAAATTCGTAATACGCTTAGTTCCGCCAGACGGTGAAACTTTTGCGAAAATTGTTAACAAATGAGACTAAATAGGAGAGGACGGGGAATTTAAGTGGGAACACCTACATATTTTTCGTCGTGACAAGTTCTTCGAGACAAAGGTACGCTATTCCGAGAGGCAGGCGTAACAATAGAATGAAAAAAAGAAACAATTTTCCTGAAAGGCAATCTTTTGTCCCGAGAAGATCTTTCTATATTTATAAATAACGGAGATATTCATGGGTTAATTAATTGAATTGCTTCGTCCTGTACGTAAGTCATGCGTCCCGGGAGAAGACTTTTCCTTCCATAACAAATAACAAATTGTTCACAGCGATGTGTAGCTTATTTCCATTGATTTTCAATAGAACAAGAACGTTTTCAAGATTCTCATTATCCACTGGTAACTTTATTCGCGTCTAACTGGCAAGAATAATGTGATCACTCGCAAAAGAATCCTAACGAGGCAATCCGCGCGAATCGATTAACACTCCCGCGACGATCAACGCGAAAGAATCCAAGGAGAAGCGTTCCTTAAACAAATCCTACAGGCTACGATACAGAGTTTCGTTCCACCGCATTCCCAGTCCCAAGAACCTGCAGGAAAACAGTGTCAACCCTCGCGCCTAAGAAGAACCGAGCGCGTCTGAAAGTACAACAAAGATTTAATTGGAGGATTACTTTGCACTCCGCTTCCGTATCCTCCCGTAAACGCGACTTTTATCTAGGTGCGATCGAGTTCAGCCGTTTCCCGCGCGTACGGTTTTTCGATTCTCGCCTCGTCGCGTGTTTACCGGGTCCGTTGTTAGACGAACAGATACGAAAGGGGGATGGGGGAAGGCGAGAGGGGAAGAAGCGGAAACTCGATAGACAGGACCCAGGCGAGGGTTACCTACGCCCCCCCACCCCCCTTCTCCACCCCCTAGGAGAACCGAAGTATGTCTATGCGTTCGGCGTTCGGTAGGAGGGAGGAGGGGGCTAAGGGGGGTAAGGTGGCCCGGTGGCTGTAGACGGTTGCCTAAAGTATAGCTCACAATGCTCGCCAGGGCGGAGAACAGACACACCATGGCAGTTAGGGGCACGTGAGCGGCATGCTGGATGGTGCCACATATTCTAACCAACTGGGAAACCTTCTTCCCTCGTTCTCCGTTTCTCTCCCCATCCCCTGCTACCAACCACCCCCCGGCCCCCCTCTCCTTCCGCCCCTGAACCCTCGTTCGCCGATCGTCCTACCCCGTTTCAGTACCGTGGAGTTAGTTCCTTCCGTACCATCTTCCTACCAGACTCAATTCAACCCCTGTATAACAACCGGCTACCCCCCCGTCCACCCACCCACCCACCACCACCACTGCCACCACCCACCCCCCTCGGTCGGTCCTTATTCCACGCGTCTGGGAGAAATCGCGCGCGGCGCCTCGCGTCGCCTCGAATTCACGTGTCCAGGTAGTCGACGACGACGACGACGGCGGAGTCACGACCGCTAGTGAGCTTTAATTAAGGCGACACCGGAGGGATAGGGAGTGAGAGAGGGGGTGGGGGGTGGAGGGGAGGGAGACCGGAGGACTGTTCCATCGAATTCAAACGGAGCAGCCTTAGGTCGGTGGATCGATGAGAAACGATAGACTCGAGGTTTTAGAAGCTGCGTCGGGGGAAGGTGATCGTTATGCGTGGCTTGGTTCAAAGTATTGGTTCGATGTTCCGAGGGGTTTCTCGTTATTAGCGTTACTACGAAGTAATGCGATCAAGGGATGAGACACTGTCCAGACGACGGGAACCATCTCTTTTTTAACACTAGACCTACCGGCGAACATCTTCGGTATGTGTAGGTATACTACATATAATTTTACAACAAAAGGTCAACAGGAAAGAAATGTGTTTTACAGAATTATTTCAATATTTTAGGAAAAGTTATACAAAATTTTCGCAAACAAAATGTATTGAAACTGAGTAATGACTATAAGAAATATCAAATAAGTCATTTTGACCCCCTTGGCACATATGGTGTTAAGATGGTTTTCAAGAGTTTTTTATGTGGAGGGGATTTACAGTAGCGTGGTTTTCATGTAAACATACCTTTTTAGAGAGCGCACAGCGAAACGCGACTCGGATGGAAATCTGTTGCGACGATTGAAGCTTCCAAATATTTTATTTTTTTAAATGCATATCTAAGTAGAATTTGTGATTTACGTACCAATAAAGGTAACTTTGATGTGTTTCTTTTATAACAGATTTTCTCGCAAGGTAACAATTACAGGTACGTAAGTTGATTAGACCTTCGCTAACTCGATAATGCGATTAGCCCGTCAGGAAACTCTCGGAGTCAATCGCAAATTTCAATGTATACAACTGGTAAACGTTTTTATGAAAACACCAAGTTCAAAACGTTTTCCGTATCCATCATAAATGGTTTCAATTAATTATTAAGACAACGCTACGAGATCGTACGCGTCTACCAGATCTCACATTGGAGCAGCGAAGATTCGATAAATAAACTCACGAATATACAATATACTCCAAGAAATGTCCTTCTACCAGGCCGAAGGAAAACGATAATTGGACACGATAGGTTTATTCAAAGACGTAAATTACAACTTCAACCGTTATCGTTCGCAGTGCCGTCGTTTATCCGCAAACACCGGTTTGCGTTGTAAAATGAATTTCGGTACTTAACGATTCGTTCTACGGATAACGAGAGATTAAAGTTCCGGATATCCTGTCGAGTAATATGTTCGTCTTGGTACATTGCAAGAACTAAAATACGGCCGTTTTCGTCGTCATGGAAATACTGCCGGTACGTGGATGCCGCGAGCAAAGGGAAGGTTATCTCCGCGCCGTTCGCTTAAAATAGTGCCACTTTTGTCAAAGCTGGCCCATTTTCGCTTACGGCAGTAATGCAAAAGACGTGCTCGCTTCCAAACTGGCGCGATCTTAGTTACATAATAATATAAAGGGACCATTAGCCAAAAATATGAGAAATGTGTAACTAGTTACCCGAGCCTTCGATCTGTGTCTTGACTCGAGTATAAGGGATATATGAACATTGATAAAAATGTATGGGGTGAACCTAGTAACCGGGCCGGACTGCAATCCCAGTTCTTATAAATTATACAAATATTTTTCACTGTATAATAAAGCTCCATCATTGTGCAGTTTGGTTCTTTTCAGACATGTCTCGGTGCAGTTGCTAAGTGCCATTGCACTTTTCATATGACCAGAGTTACTGGCCAGCACGGTTACGAAATTCATCTTGTGTAGCAAACAAATCAGTGCAACGATCGTGATATATGTATACGATCCAGATATAAATGTGAAGATTATAAAGATGCGAATTAACGATCGTTTTTACTTGCACCATTTGACGTAAACAGTTTTGCAAATACCTAATAGTAAAGCAACACGATATTCCAAGTTCCACGCGTTGAACGACGCAAAGTTAACGGTAATTTACCGGTTCGAGCGTACGACAAAATTAAATACGCTGTTCTACGTTAATCGAAAAAAATGACCGAATTGCAGCGCGCAAATCCATCGGTGGTCTCCCACTCTCTCTCTCTCTCTCTCTCTTACGAACGCGAATACATAATCCCGGGTATCACGGATAATTTTTGCTTCCTACGTTCGCGACGCGAAACTACATCGGATACAACGAACTGACGAGGGCTAATGTTTCGCCGCAAGTAAACATAGATTTTGGACGAGCGAGCCAGTTACAAACATGTACGCGATACGTAATCTCGTGTGCATACACGTATTTGAGCACGTACGTACCGCAGGGGGCAAGTACCACCCCGTACTTCCCATCCCTTCCGTTCCACGGCATCCGCTCTCTTTTACGTTGTCCTCGTCTCCACCCCCCCCCCCTCCTCCTCCTCCCACTCTGCACGCTCGCATCCCCCTTCCGCGAATACGCGTGGGGATAACATTATTACTCCGCCGCACAAAGCTTTGACTTTCTGTGTCGATGCACCGAGCTAGATTATTTCCCTCAATTAAAGTGTAATTTGATAAATATGGTCTAGCGATGCCCATCAATTTGCCCCGATAGTTTGGGATAATCCGACGGTGATCAATACATTCTGCGTAGATTCCCGCTTCTTTGTAGCCCACCGCGTTCACCGCGACGCAAAATTCATGCGCTGATTGCACCATAATTTAACGATACTCATCGACACGGGGCATCGTTTTCAAGCGAGAGTTAGGCACATACGCGTGACGATCGTTACGGGAATATGATTTTGAGAAAGCCTTTACCTTCCATCGCGAATTAAATGGAAATAGTTGTACAGTAACTTCTCTTTTTGATGGAAAAATGATATCGATCCAATCGATATAAAAATTGTAAAGAAAAAATAATTTCGATATCAATCTGAGAGGTATATAAATTGCAAGACTCTATAAAAACATTGTTCAGGTATATCATTGATAAACAACCCTAATAATAAATCAAAGTGATAACAACGCCGATACTCGGATATGAAAATCTTCAGTTCAAAAACGATCAAGCCTCCGCCGAACAATTGTACGACCACGACTTATGCAATCTTACAGATTGGATTCTCCTTTCCCATGGAGATGACGCGCACTCCTCGTCATTCGGGGACACACTGACATAACAAAGTGGGATAAGTATCCCACGGGACGCGCGCAAGGGACGTCGCCGTCATCCCGAGTTTCTTCGGACGGGAAAATAAATTCGTGTCAAGACAAATAAGCGCACTCGACGCCTTCACCCCTGCCTATCCGTTTGTCCGCTTTCCCGCCGAGCTCTGTTTCCCTCTTTTTCTATCATTCTCCGCCCCCCCTTCCCCCCCCCCCACCAACCTCTTTCCCGCGGACACACTGCTCTCCGCTCCCTTTTTCTGGTCCTCTTTATCCCAGGAGGGACACATCCTGCCACCTCGGTGGCTTCGCCGGGGCTCTCTTCAACTTCTTTCCCGTCACCGGCGCATCCCCTTCTTCATCCCCTTCTCCCCTTCATCCTCTACTCCTCCTTCATCCTCCCTTCCTCCCTCCCCCCCCCCCTCCTTTTTCCGCCAACCCAATTTTCTTTCTATCCGTTCTTCGTTCTTCGTAATACGAGCTAAGCGATTCGGTGCCCACCACGGCACCCCTTTCCCCGTAAGTTTTTTCCTTATCTTTCCCGTGACATTTTTTGCATCCGCACCGAGCTCGCAACCCCCGCCCCCTTCGCCTGGTCCTCTCCGCCGCCCGCCAATATTTGCTCTCATCTTTCGGCTTATTGGGGACTGCGAGGGCGACCCGCAGCATCCCTCCGACAAAGTCTCGGGATCCTGGCACCAACCCCCGTCGGGTATTGGCTGTTCCAACGGCAGACTCGACTCCCGCCGCTCTTCTGAAAACCGGCGCTAAGCTAAGTTAGTCTGATTTGTGCAAACTCAAGTCCTTTCGTTGCCTTGCCTCCTTACCTGCTCACCTTCCAACCCGCGCGCGGCGCCCTCAACCTCACTCCGCCCTTCTACTTTCGCCGCTGGTCGATATTTGCTCTCGATCTCTCCGCTGCTCCTTCCGGATTTCGCATTCATCGACTATGGTTAATTACGATATTGCTCCCAAGACGCTGATGGCTCCAGTTCTCTTCTCCTGTCTAGTTCCGCGCGCGCTGTCTCCATCTCTTCGTTTTTCTCCTCCCTTCCACAGTCTCTCTCCCCCCAACCCCCTCTCTTTCTCTCTCTCCCTCTCTCTATTTCTAGCTTCTTATCTGCTCTTCGATCGGCCCCTCTTCGCACCGAACCTTTGCGCTACGTGTTTGCACGACCCTCTATCGGAGGAGAGCCACTTTGGTCGTTTCTATAAACTTCCTTCAAACGTACTTTTAAGGGTAATACTCATTTTCATACTTCTACGCGGGGCGCGCGTAGTACTTCCCGTACATCCTGATCTCTATCCGTGTTTGGGTTGTGCGGCTTACATTCTTTATTCCGTTTCCGGAATTCGTTACGTTTATTATTTCTGTATCCACGACAGGTTTTGAAAAGACTGTTGAATATAGCAGAATTCATCTGCATCTCTCGATATTACGGATTTACTTGAGTTTCCTCAGCTCCCTTTGTCGTACATTCACCATTCCATTATCTCTCCATTAACATTTGCGAATAGGGCCGTTCCTAGCTGTGTACTAATATTTATTTTTTTTAGGATGTTTATTAATACACACATTAATATTTATTTTAACCGCGACGTTTATTAATACACACATTAATATTTATTTTAATCGCGACCTGTTTGCCACTGTATTAATATTCGATCTACTCGCGACGTTTGTTAACACAGAGGTTTAACACTCTGCCTTAACATTTATTTCCCTCGCGACATTTCTTAATGCAGACGTTCCTCGCTCTCCTTTAACATTTATTTCCCCCACGGCGCCGCACTCTTCGAAATCGCAACCGATCCGGTTACGCTAAATCTATCATATCTCTTTCTAATTCGCACGATTTACCATCCGCTCTACCCTCGCATCGTCATTTCCCTCTTCCCCCCATTGTTTGTCATGGCATACGACCCTTGCCCTATCGAAGAAGCAGTTTGGCCGTTTCTTCAAAATTCGATTCGAGCGCGGTTCGATCGGTCTCCTTTTCTCGATAATACCACCACCTTCGCCAATACCCTGCCGTGGCATCTACCAACGTATCCTTTCGAATGCTCGAAGATGTCTGCTGAGTAAGACGGAACGCTGGCTCACGATTTTCATCCAACTGTTACGCATCGCAACCAAACGCGGAATCCAATCTCACTCTTCGACTCCCCCCTCGTTCTCTTTCTCCTACTTTTATTTATTTTTTTCGCGGTGAGTACCACGGCCGCGGTTCCTTTCACCGCAATCGCCGATGCTTTTCAGTGAAAACTAAAGTTCTATTTTACATCACTCGCGCGTAACAATTGCGACGGTGAAAGAAAAAAGAAAAAAATTAAGAGTGAATATCCCGTCCCCGGAGATGCTTGCGAGTCTTACGTGATCGGGGTAAGAGAAATCCGAAGAAACTTTTTCAAAAAATAGTTCGATTCTACTCCGACTCTATTCCATTGCCTACCGGGATACCTTAAATCTGCGAGAAGAGTATCTACGAATAATGAGCGTAACGAGACATATAGGTTAAACCTATTCGAATATCAGTCACGTTCCGAAGCGAAATTTCTCCTTCCCTCTTTAATCGAACCAAAGGACCCGGTCTTAAAAATATCTGTGAAACGATCGGTTCCAAATATCGCCGATAATCTTAATACTCGAATCGAGAGATTCCTAACGAAAGTACAGTTAACCGTGAAACGTGCACGTGCGAATTGTCAACGCAGCAACAATAACGCGGTGTTGCGCGTGTACACGCCCCATAATGATCCGAATGCCGGAAAGGAGCTTAAGCAGACGTTTAAATTCAGCGACACGTAGTTGGTAGACTGGCTCGCCCCTTTTCCTCGCTCTCCTTCAGCCGGGTATTGGTGGCATGACCGCGGCACCGGCGACACGGAAAAATCAGGAAGGGAATCTTGGTGATGGGTGGAGCCGGTCGTTGCATGATTTAACTCGAAATCCGCCCCTTCTACTCTCTTCCCCCCTTCTCGCCTACCCCCCTCACGCGCGGCTCCTGGCCCAGGGTGTAATGATCTGAGAAATTGTGCCCCGATATGCAATATCGACAGGAGTAAAGAAGCCAATATCTACAAGATGGTACACGTGCACCCTGAATTCTATGCACCGATTTTTGATATGCATTCGGGTTTCTTCGTGTGGGTGTTCGCAGTGAATGTGTTCGGTAATTAGCATCGCAGTGCCCTCTCTGGGGCACCGCACCGCGTGAGGTTAGGCGGCGTCGAGCCGCCTAATATTGATTCTCTATCCGCATCGATCACGCGTACCGCCGTCAGCGTCAGAGGGCGCTTATCGCCCAATTAGCCAATAATCAGCCTGCTGTCACCTCAGGCCCGCTCCGCACGCACGCATTTTCATGAGAGCAGGGCGAATCTTGTAACTTTATGAACTCTGTTCTTCATGATTTTCCGTTGGCATATCGATCGCCATTATTGGTTTTTGCGTTACCGTGTGCACACGTGTAGTTTCATCTTTCATTTAAATTGTGTTCACCGCCGATTCTTAGATTACCGCAACGAAGATCTAAGAGCGTAAATTTCGCTAAGTATAGTGAGGCGTACCGAGCTCTTGTAATTGTATTATAAGGACTTGTATAGAGATCAAGTCTCTATCGTAACCGCCGAGCTCTATTATATATATGGTTATTCACCGCTAGGTATGTTTCCTTATTATTATAATAAATCTACTCTTTTTGTTACTCGTTAATTGCTCTGTTATTGACTATTCCAGACACACCAGATTCCTCACCGCGAATCTAACTAATGTGGTAACATTCAATATCGGAATCCTTTGTTCTTATACCCGCGTAACAGTAACCGCCATGCTTGTCTGTTTGAATAATTGTAGCTTCGCCGCGTCTTGTCGAACCTCCGCAAGAATTGAGATCTCACCGCTTATACAATATCACCGCATTTCTTAGATTATTCACAATAGATAGTTGCTTCACTCTGATTCCTCGTTGGTATTGAATGATTGTGCTCATCTACACCTATTCACCGCAATGTGATATAGCTCTGTTACTTACAAGGCTCTATCACAGGCTCTTTCTGCCACATGAGTGAGTGATTACACAACATTTTTTGGTCCTTCGAGCCGGATTCTGGAATAGTCAAACCCCGCGTCCCCTCTGCGTTTCGCCTCACTATGCAATCACATTTATTAATAATGTGATCTCACCGCGTCGCTCGTTTGAACCGCACATATTTATATGTATATTGTAATTCTCTCTTATTTTGTAATGAATTATTGATGTTACGCTACTCTAGTATGCAGATATTTCATCATATTGGACGCTTATGCTCATCGATATGCACATTAACACTCTTATTGGAGGTTTACTGTTTGTACTCCTTTATTTATTGAACATAGACGTATGTGCCTTTCGATTCGCGTACTTGCTCTTATACAATTGATTTACGTTTTTAATTTACCATGCAGCTATCTCGTACCGACGTACTCACAATACTTAAATTTATTCTATTCTTCTATCTATTTTCAAGTTCTTGTTAACGTACGCTTGTATTCTGTGCTCACTCGAGAGCACGATTGTGAAATATTATTCAAATTAAGCTTCATGACACTCATTTTATCGGTACTCTTACTTTACATTAGAACGCGTTGATGTTATTGTTGCAATTCATAGTTATTTTGCACTTTCAATATCTTGACTCATGTGCTCGGGTTCACCGCACATTTGCTTTGCTATCGAACGTACTCTATCATTATGGCTGACTCTTATATCTCGAGTACTTCAGATATTGCCAAATTAATTCCGCGGTATTGAATTATACTACGTCACATTAACATCCTGACTGCACCGCGATTATTCAGCAATTATCGAATTATTATTGGCATTATGAGACTATTCTTCACGACTCCTGTGCTGCGTTGCGCGCACATTTGTATATTTTATATATTGAGGAAACATGTTATTTATTTAATTGTTCATTTATTGTTATTTATTATGTATTGAATTCTGTGGTTATTTATTTCGCATTGTTTTATGTAATATGTATTTTCTGTTGACAGTGATTATTCAGGTGATGTTTAAATTTCTATTTATATCTATTTATTATGGTTATTATTGTTCATCGAGGGTGATTTATATTATGTTACCGCACTGTCTATGCATTCGAGAGAACTCACTCCTCCGCTTTAAACCTCAGTTATTCAGTTAATAGATTCACATAACTTTGATCCGCATACTGGTTTAGGCGTTATGCAGGTTTTCCTTCGTGCTCCTGCATTCTACCTATTCATTCAGTATCGCTCTTTATAATACGCAGTTAGACAATATTCAGGTTACCTCGTGCACCTGCATGCTGTCTAGACTTGCTCAAATACTCTTATTAATTTTACACTGACTGGATCAATTTCAAATCATTCATTCGTCATTTGGACTCATGTGCTCGTTTACTCGCACAGCTCTATTTATTTTACTTGACATTCTTTTTATTATCACCCCCCTTTTTTGACTCGAGTGCCTATTCAATGCTCACTCGTTATAATTGCGTCATCCGTCATCTTCGTTCATACATTCATCTTTTAATAATTATGCATACACATGGCTCTTGAGTAGTTAGTTATATTGTCTTCCGCATTCTTTATTGTATTTATTCTTACCGCCTCTCGTTATCACGCATCTACACGTTCATTTTCACCGCTAGCTCAAGATGTCAGAGGGGAAAAGCGCTCTACCCGCAATCGCGCTCCCACCGCCGATGCTCAGCGAGGGATCCGCGCGGGATGTCACCGCACCGCAGACGTCTGAGTCTCCTGCCATTCACGTGGCAACATTAGACGTTCCCGCTGAGCTCTTGCTCGAGCGCACCGCCAGCGATCAGGACAAGGCGAAACCGTCCTCTCGCTCCGCATCCCCGAAAGGAAAAAGGCATTCGGCCAGGCTCCAATTAAAATTGGCGATGCTCCGCACGCAGCGGGAGATGGTGCTGGAGCACTGCGAGAGCTCGATGGAGCTCGCGAGCCTAGAAGAGGCGTCAGCTGCCGCTCTCACCGCAAAGCTCGCGATTTTAAAAGAATATGTGGCCGAGTACACAGAAACGCAGGCTACATTGTGCGACTTGTGCGCCGCAGAGCGTATTGAGCTCCCCGAGCTCGTTGGGCAGTATGTCGCAGAGCCCATGAGGAAGAGCGGCAAAGCAAAGGAGGCTTTGCTGACAAGGCGCGCAAGCATCGCCGCCTTGCAGACGAGCTCTCCCAAGACCGCACCCGCACCAGCTCCGAGCAAGTTGCCGGAGCTGAAGATCTCCACCTTCTTCGGAGACTACATCTCCTGGCCATCGTTCCGCGATCTCTTCACGTCCATCGTGATTGAGCATGAGGGGCTCTCGGACGTGCAGAGAATGCATTACCTGCAGACAAGCCTCGCTGGATCCGCCGCACCGCTTGTGAGCTCTTTCCCAATGGAAGGAAGCTCGTTCGCTCCCGCTTGGTCGCAACTAAAGAAGCGATTCGAGAATAAGCGCCTCCTCGTCACCGCACAGCTGGACAAGTTTTTTGGGGGAAAACCGCTGACAGCTCCATCCGCAACCCAGCTGAACGGGCTCTTAAACACAACCGCTGAGGTCCGCAGCTCGTTAAAGTCGCTCGGAGTCGATGCCGACCAGTGGGAGACGGTCATCGTTTATTCGATGACGAAGAGGCTCGATTCGACCACGCGCCAAGCTTGGGAGCAGAAGTTGGGCTCCACCACCGAGCTCCCAACTCTAAAAACGCTCACCGCTTTCCTCGAGGGCAGAGCTCGAGCGAGTGAGTGCCTGGAGAGCTCTGCGAAGACCCCGCAGCCGAGCTCCTACGCATCTACCGCGCAACGGAGACCAGCAGTAGTCGCAGCACACCACGTCGTGCAAAGGCCGACGTCAACGAGCTCCTCTGCTGCCGCATCCTCGACCTCCGCAGGAACCACCGCACCGCGCCAGGCACGGCCGTCACCGCACCCTCAGGACTCGCCGTACTACTGCGATTACTGCGGTGAGGTGCATTATATCGCAACCTGCCGCAAGTTCGCCGCTCTCGGCAATGAGGCTAGAGCCGCGGTTGCTCGCGAGAAGCAGCTCTGCCCCAACTGTCTCGGGCACCATGGGCTCGCGTGGTGTCGCTCCACCAGACGATGCCGCGTTTGTGATCAGCGGCATCATACTATGATCCACACCGCTCCCGCTCCAGCCACCGCGAAAAAATGAAGACCTCCGCTTCCACTCGACTTACCGCAACCTCCACCGCAAGAACCGCCGCACAATAAACCGCAACCGCTACCTCAACCACTACCGCACCGCACGCAACATCCACCGCCTTTGAACCACCGCTACTGTCGTCCGGCTGTACTACTCGCCACCAGCCTCGTTCAAATAGAGACACCGCACCTCAGCCACCGGGCTCGATTGCTAATCGACTCTGGTTCAGAGTTGAGCTTCGTCTCAGAAGCACTAGTCAAGACGCTCCGCATACCACGCCATCATTCCACCATTGCGATCCGTGGTATTGGCGGCTCTGAAGCTGGGTTCACACGAGGCGTGGTGGAACTGACACTGAGATCCACCTACTCACCAGAGTCAGTTCAAATCACCGCACACATCTTGAAGCAGCTTACCAACGAGATTCCGAGTGCGCAAAGCTCGCACCCAACGTGGGAACACTTGGGACACCTCGAGCTCGCAGACCCGCACTATTTAACACCGCAGTCGATTGACATGATTCTCGGAGCCGACAACTACGGGATGATATTACTCCCGGACATCGTCGAGGATGCTCCACATCTCCCGGTCGCGCAAAAGACCATCTTTGGCTGGATTGTCTTTGGTCCGGTCAACACCACCGAAGATACAACCGCATCCGCGTATCACATGTCAACGATCAAACAACGCAAAGCCTTCAAGATCTGCTCACTCAGTTTTGGGTTCAAGAGGAAGTACCAGAAGCTCCAACCGCGCAAGACCTCTCTCCAGAGGAGCAAGCCTGTGAAGCTCACTTCAAGTTAACGCACTCCAGAACGAGCTCCGGAAAGTACATAGTAAGACTTCCTGTGAGATCGCCGCCCTCTCAGCTTGGAGATTCGTATCTTACCGTCTCGCGATGCCTTCAACATCTTCTACGGCGTCTTGCAAGTGACGAGACCTACAGCGAGCTCTATTCATCATTCCTCACGGAATATCAGCAGCTCCATCATATGGTGAAGGCACCGACTACCGCGGCTGAATCTCCAGTCTATTATCTACCGCATCACGGCGTGCTGAGAGAAGACAGCACGACTACCAAGCTGAGAGTTGTGTTGAATGGCTCCCGCCCAACACGTTCTGGAGTGTCACGGAATGACGTGCTCCACACAGGTCCGAAGCTCCAGATCGATTTAATCGATGTACTGCTCTGGATTCGCCGCCACCGCTTTATTTTCGCCACTGACATCACGAAGATGTTCAGATAGATCATAGTGGACCACCGAGACTGGGATCCTCAGTGGATCCTCTGGAAAGATGAGCAGAACAATATTGTTCCATACCAGCTCACTACTGTTACTTATGGCACGCGACCAGCTCCATATTTAGCAGTTCGGGTGCTTCTTCAACTTGTGGCCGATGAAGGCGACAAATACCCGCTTGCGCTCCAGCCTCTTCTTCAAGGACGATATGTAGACGACATATTCGGCGGTGCCGACGATATCGCCGAGCTCCAAGCTATTGCCGACCAGCTTACGAAGCTCTGCATGGCGGGCGGCTTCCCTCTCGCCAAGTGGACCAGTAACCATCATGGTTTGCAGCAGCATTCTCGGGTGGAAGCGAGAACAACTTTATCGTTTGACGATACCGCAAATAGCACGAAGCTCTTAGGCCTGCATTGGTCTCCGCATTCTGATAGCTTCCAATTCAGAATCAAGCCACCAGCTCCAGCTCCGCATCCAACTAAACGCCGCATCCTGTCAGAGATCGCGCAACTTTTTGATCCTCTTGGTTTTCTCTCGCCTATCACCATCCAAGCCAAAGTATTATTGCAGGAGCTTTGGCTGGAGAAGCTCAGCTGGGACGACCATTTGCCGGATCACGTTTGCCGCAAATGGAGTAAATTCAAGAACGAGCTCGCCACGATCCCCGAAATTTCTATACCAAGATGGATCCAGCTCTCCACCAGTGCAACGGTAGAATTCCATGGGTTCTCCGACGCCTCTCAGGTTGCAATGGCGGCAACCGTATATATCAAGATCCACACCGCTAATACCGGAGCCCGCGTTACTCTGGTATGCTCCAAGACCAAGGTCGCTCCTCTCAAGCGTCTCACTATCCTGAGACTGGAGCTCAGCGCCGCACTACTGCTTTCCCAGCTAGTAGCATATTGCCGGAAAGCGCTCGACCTTGGTGAAGCTCCAACTTATTTGTGGACTGATTCCGCAGTTGCACTGACGTGGATACGCTCGCACCCGTCACACCGGAAGGACTTCGTTCGGAACAGAGTGTCCGCATCAAGATCTGACTCCAACCGGCCGGTGGAGATTCGTTCCTGGGAGGACAAACCAGTGGACTGTGCATGAAGGGGACTTACGCCATACCAGCTCCAGAAGCACCACCTATGGTGGACCGGCCCACCATGGCTTCTGAAAACCGCCGAGCCTTGGCCGGCTCAGAATTTCGCGCTCGACCCAGCGATCCAGCTCGAAGAACGACCAGGGTTGGCGTTTACCGCTGGCGTTCAGACACCAGTCTGTTGGGATCTTATTTACCGCTATTCTTCTCTTAACCGCCTCCTCCGTATTACCGCAATATGTTTCAGAGTTCGTTCCATCTTCGCTAAGGTGCCAGATTCATCGCTCCGGAACGAGCTCGGCCCAACAGACCTGGACCGCTCTTTGGAATACTGGGTTAAAGTTACGCAATCCAGGTATTTCCAATTCGAGCTCAAGATACTTTCGACGATGACCCCCTGGCCTCGTGGACATCCCTTCAGCCGATTGACGGCCTTTCTGGACACCAAGGGCATCATTCGGGTTGGAGGAAGGCTCAAGAACTCCAACCTTGAGCTTGACAACAAGCATCCTGCGATCCTGCCACGGTCAACAAAACACTCCGAGCTCCTGATCTCTGACGCACATGAACGCACGCTCAACGGTGGCACCAATTTCACTGGAGAAGCCGCTGAGAACAAGCGGCTTTTCTCTCGAGGGACACAGGAGTCTCCGAAGCTCGCCGAGCTCTTCGCCCAGGGTCGCATAACCCGGCGATCTAATCCGCCTGCACCCCCTTACATGGAAAAAAAAATGGGAAGCTGCAGTTAAATTTATAAAGTACCATCTCTCGAGGATCACCGCCGCTGCGCTCAACTTTGAAGAATTTACGACTCTTCTGGTCCAAGTTGAGACAGTGTTGAACTCTAGGCCCTTGGAAGATCTAGTTCCGCAGTGGGCTCCTTGGTGCGAATAACCGATGAAAGGTTTCCACCATCCAAGTGGCCGCTCGCCAGAATAATGGCGCTCCACCCTGGACAAGACGGGCTCACCAGGGTGGTTACTCTCAAGACAGCCACCTCTACAATGAAGAGACCTATCTCTAAGCTCGCTGTCTTGCCAGCTCCTACACCAGCTCCAGAGAATCAAGAACTCTGAAGAACCGCGTACAACCCCAACCTCAAGAAGCGCGAGAAAAGGGTTTAATCATCAACGCTGTTGCTGATGGCGGGCGGAATGTTCGGTAATTAGCATCGCAGTGCCCTCTCTGGGGCACCGCACCGCGTGAGGTTAGGCGGCGTCGAGCCGCCTAATATTGATTCTCTATCCGCATCGATCACGCGTACCGCCGTCAGCGTCAGAGGGCGCTTATCGCCCAATTAGCCAATAATCAGCCTGCTGTCACCTCAGGCCCGCTCCGCACGCACGCATTTTCATGAGAGCAGGGCGAATCTTGTAACTTTATGAACTCTGTTCTTCATGATTTTCCGTTGGCATATCGATCGCCATTATTGGTTTTTGCGTTACCGTGTGCACACGTGTAGTTTCATCTTTCATTTAAATTGTGTTCACCGCCGATTCTTAGATTACTCACAATAGATAGTTGCTTCACTCTGATTCCTCGTTGGTATTGAATGATTGTGCTCATCTACACCTATTCACCGCAATGTGATATAGCTCTGTTACTTACAAGGCTCTATCACAGGCTCTTTCTGCCACATGAGTGAGTGATTACACAACATTTTTTGAATATCAACGAGGAATCAGAGCGAAAGTAAATTGTATTATAAGGACTTGTATAGAGATCAAGTCTCTATCGTAACCGCCGAGCTCTATTATATATATGGTTATTCACCGCTAGGTATGTTTCCTTATTATTATAATAAATCTACTCTTTTTGTTACTCGTTAATTGCTCTGTTATTGACTATTCCAGACACACCAGATTCCTCACCGCGAATCTAACTAATGTGGTAACATTCAATATCGGAATCCTTTGTTCTTATACCCGCGTAACAGTAACCGCCATGCTTGTCTGTTTGAATAATTGTAGCTTCGCCGCGTCTTGTCGAACCTCCGCAAGAATTGAGATCTCACCGCTTATACAATATCACCGCATTTCTTAGATTATTCACAATAGATAGTTGCTTCACTCTGATTCCTCGTTGGTATTGAATGATTGTGCTCATCTACACCTATTCACCGCAATGTGATATAGCTCTGTTACTTACAAGGCTCTATCACAGGCTCTTTCTGCCACATGAGTGAGTGATTACACAACAGAATGTAAAGCGCGTTTATATAACCGAGAAATAACTGAATCGAAAACGATTATGCGCGTGGAGGGTAATTATTAGAAGTATTTTAAACGATACTGAAATTTTCCTCCGCGCAACGAAGCTGGGATCGTATACCTGTGAGATAAAACCGCGATTATTGCGAGCAAACGTAATTATTAAACATGCGCGGATAAGTTTAGCACTTTAAAATTAAAATCGCTGGTTAAGTAGTTTGATCTGTCTGACCATTGGTGTTCACGTTTATTAAAATAACGTTGACTATCCGATTAAATTTTTCGTACGACGTTTGGGATATTCATTACAGCAAAAGAAACTGAGAACCCTGGGAATTAAATAATTTCCGAATAATTTCCAATGGGTCGAGGAACGACGTCGGGATTCTACGATAACGATTTCTTTCCGTTATTAAAAACTGCTTTCTCTTGGAAAGAAAAATACATCGCGGTAGGTTGAGAGACCCTGCATAGTTAAACCCTCAGCGGGAAGAGGAACGGTGGGAGGGCAACGAAGAGGAAACGGTCGCCATTTCCTGGTGACGCGAAGACTCCCAACCCAATCCTGAACCATCAACCCCCAACGAGTACAGTCTCACTTGTCGCGATCTATTCTATGAATATTTTGAAAAGACAAACGTAGCTTCCGTTACGTTAGAAAACAGTGAGTTTGGAGTAACGTTACTTATAAAATGAAATCCTCCCTCTGACGTAAGTGTAGAAAGACGCTTCCGTTGAAATTCCTGAGTCATCGTTTGCCTCCGTATTAAATAAAGTAAACGTAAATAAGATCTCCTGCGAGATTTTTCTTCGAAATGATTTTGAACAATCCAATTTCCTCCCTTTTTTAAAAACAGTCTTACCAAAGCAAAGCTTTCAATATATCCGATTCCCTGCACTGCCCTTGTTATTTCGCTTTATTCGATCGAGCGTGTTAATGATTTTAAACATATTTAAATTAACCTCATATATGGGAAGCTTATTTCGAAACGGTAACCGCTTTATCCCTATGCGAACAATGCATATGAAACGTTAATGAGTTTGATTGCCAGCGGTTCAACATGCTTCCCTATTAATCGAGTCAAAGCACTAGGTGGAAAATAAATATACTATCCGCTAACCAATTCGAAATAGCACGTGAACAATGTACGTTTCACCTCTGTATTACATGGGACATAATGTATGGCGATATACCGGAGCACGAAACATTCGAATCGTGGACAAGTAAATTGTACTTTTTATGCAAAACAACGGGTAGACCATTTACATTAGGAATAACTAATATACTTGATTGTACTTGATTCGCGCTATTATGTTAAATGCAAAAAGTGCTTGTTTCTACTGCTTTCGACACGATTATGCTCTACCTATACGCATTCTCATGGAGGTTTAATATTTTATCCAGATAATCGAAAAAAGTTTATAGCGCAATTAAACAAAGTTATTTCGTTATGTTAAATTTTCCGACGTAATCGTACACGAGCATTGTACTGGCAATTTAATATTTCATTTTGATGAACGAAAGGAAATTGCAGCACTTTTGAGAGCTTTGTTGCTCGTTTTTAGACTGTTTTTATTTTAATACGGAAACATAGGATTCGTTAACAAGAAGTGAAATTACGTTAGACGTTTTTTTTTTTAAATTCATGTTTAAAAACCTTACGCGAGTCGCTACCTGTACGCGTATAGAAGGAATAACAATTTCTACCTTAGTCAAAGCACTCTCGGATAATGAACATAAACGTTCATTTAAACAATGCCTGCACAAAACCCGGTATTTTATGAAAAGCACGTGAGAAATATAATGTTCCTTCGCAAATTTGATAGCCGTATATTTCATAAAACATACAGCTTTCCCTACATATTTCGCCATTTTTTTAAAAGCAACATTTCCAATGCTCAAATTATTTTATTCCCATTATCTCTGCCCGTTCTTGCGATATATTTCGCAATAAAACAAGACACTCTCGTGTCAGAAATAAAGTATTCAAAGTTGTTGATTTTATATCGTTCCGTTGTTACATACAAATGTACGTACGCGCATACACGCCCGGTAGTTAGATTGTCACTTCAATATTCTAACCGTGCGCGTACGAGCACTGACATTAACATTACTGCAGCATACGAGAGTTTCATTTCAGAAATAGACTTTGGATTAGATTATAATGTTCATTGCTTCTGTGTGAAAAAAAAAGTTAGCACATTACCATGGAGCAGAATTTTTACTGTTACAACGCGAGGTAGTTTCTCCACCGTCGCGATGAGCGTGTACGAATATTAATATCAACCATAAATACAAGAAACGTAGTTTTAGTGACGCGAGCATATTTAACGCAACGTTGCTAATCAATATGTTAATTATCTCCGCCCCCCTCGGCCCTCCCTTCGACGTTCCACATCTCGACGATTCTATTCTACATAAAATAATTCAGTGATCGAACAATACGATAAATCAGCCGCGGCTAGTAAGACGTAAATTGTTATTCGTACCTCATCGGCCAACGAAATGAGAGCACAACAAGTGACACGCAATTCCGATAGGTGAATTTCAAATCGTTGGCCAGCAAACGTTCCACAGGGCGGTCGTTTCGGTGTGGCCGGAGGTAAAGCACGCTGAAAATAAATTATGCACGCACTTCGCGTACGAATGCGCACGGTTGGTTGCCCGACGCTTTTCACGGGAAACGGCTTAACCGAGGGGAAAAGGGTGGAGGCGCTACCGGAGCGGGCGAGATAGAGAGAGAGAGAGAGAGAGAGAGAGAGAGAGAGAGAGAGAGAGAGAGAGAGAGAGAGAGAAAGGGACACCGGAGGCTAAAGAGAAAGAGAAAGAGAGACACGGGAGAGGGCGAGCCAGACGAGTGGCGACGGTAGGGTATGGATGGGGGGGGGGGAGGGGTGAAAGAGGTAGCGACGAAGGGTGGCGCGCAGCGAGGGGGATGTGCACGGTGGTGTGGCAGAGGACTGCAGGAAACTGAAACGTGGCCAAATCGAAATTAACTCGCGCGTAACAAAGCCGCGACTGAAATATTAATTATCTGAAAATTAGTTGGATATGGGTCACCAGACGGTGAGTTATGTGGCTTGTACGCGCGTGTGTACTCGCCGTAAATACGTAAAACGTGAGCGCGGTTCGTCCGGTCGGACTCACTCTTCTCTCTCTTTTTTTTTTCCCTCCCTCGGCCACCTCACCCCGCCCCCCACGCCCCTACACATCCTCCTCCCACCTTTTCGAACAGAACCGATCCTGCCCCGCCCACCTCTTTCCTCTTTTTCCGGCTTTTCCGGCCGCGGCGGTATTGCGCTGAAAACCCATCCGTCGCGTGGCTACATCGCCGATATAAACTTTCTCTGGCGTGAGAGACATTTGCTATTGGTCTCTCTCACCCACCCCCCGCCCCCCCCCCCTCCCGCCAACTATCTCACTCACCCTCTCGCTCTCTGGTGCGCGAGCTCGCACCCGCACATACATACACGTCCTACCGATGCAACGCATTCTCTGGCCACCCGGTAACTTTATCAAAGTCGCTTCCAGGTACGCCGACTTTACAGGAACGTGTCTGGTTTGTCCGCAACGATTCAATCTGTCGGATGGATTTCACCGCACGGAAGAAAAATACAACCGCGCGGTGGAATTACGACCTCGGTATATATTTTTTTTCCGCTTGTTTTTTTGTTTTTTGTCGGCCCGGTAGGAACGATGTTTCGTTCGATTCGCCGCGGGGTTGAATTCGTCGCGAAGGCCCACCCCGTTCGGACTTTGCGTTTCGATATTATCGAAATTATCGCGGTCGACGGTGTTTGCATAATATGCGGATATGTGCGCGCCGCTCGCCAAGTACCATTTCGAACGTATATACATCCGGATGATCCGGCAAATGCCGATATCGCCGCTATTAAGATAATATAAATATCCGCTTTATGCGGGAGTAATTAGCGATACGAAAAAGGGATGTCGGTGACGCGTTTGTGTTAAATATTTACGCGTCGGATACGGAAAGTTTCCGCGATACAAATACCTCATTTTTTTAATGTTCCGGGAATTCGAGATATTTGGTTTTCGAAACGCTAAAAATACAGTTCGACGTGGAACACTTTATCTCCCCAGCCTCGTTCGTTCGAAACATGAATATCGGTATTATTCTATCGTAATGTAATTCAATTATATCGTTTCGCAGAGTTTGAGAAAGACCAAGCGAGGAGTCGAATATCTTCGCAAACTTGACGAGCGATCGCGTTTCAATTTAACACTCTGAACGACGCTGCTCACGTTATCACGGAGATTTCAAATTCACGGTTATCGCGATGGCCACCGTTAACATTAACGCGGATGATAACGGTGTTCGAAATAATTGCGACGGAAAGAATCGCGGGTTATCAAGAGTTACGATAAACGGAACCGTGCTCGTTCGCCGTAGGATTGGGTGATACGGCAAACGGGATCGATAATATTTAGCGATAATTAGAAATCGGAGGACGTAAAAAATGTTCGTGGAACCGTGGCCGCGGGTAAAGTGAAACATCGTCTGTACACACATATAAATGTTCAGAACCTTATGTACACACTGGGGTAATGTGTGCTCAGAGTCTAACAAGGGATGGCGCACGTTACAGCCACACAATCACGGTCGCTACTAATGGAAATGACACACACCTGACTTGCGCTAACTAACATTTAGTTCGAACATGGCGTACAGGTTCTGTTTGTTTGATTGTTTACCAAAAGCCCGCAAATATTGGTCGATCCATTTACTATGCACGTTGTGCTCTCATCCTCAAACGCGTAACGGCGTATACGTGTTGGCCCTCCACCGGTAGTGGAGCTTAAAAATATTTGAGTTTCATTATTGCATTGTTTTCGGATTAGTAAACGCCCCGTTCGGTGCGTTCGATAACCGACCGAAATCCTCGCGGTTTCACCGAATAGTGCTCAAGGACCGGGTGAAAATGTTGAAATGTCGAATCGTTAACGGAATTTCCTGAATGGATTGGTGATAATTGTTCGCGAGCAAATAAAAAGAAAACGTAGGAGAACATTATCACTCTATCGACGCGCGAATTTCGTGAATAAAATTGGTCTCAGGGATGAAGAAAAACCGATCGAATATCGAAGGATGCTAGAAAAATTATGAAGCATCGGTCATGAAAGAAAAATAAACTTACGCACGATCGTTCGAAATTATTCACATTTAATCGAATTTAGCAGAATATTATATCGTTTCTTGCAGACGTATTTTGTAGAATAGTATCCAACGAGGGGTAACAAAAAATTACTGAAATACCCAATCGCGGGGAGAATTTTCCGAACGGATGGTTAAAATTCGCAGCGAAATACAATACAGAGAACTAAAATATTTTAGCTCGTTCGGGAGAATTTGAAAGGTTACCGACTATTTTTCGCTACCATTTGGTTTTTGTTTTAACCAGAAAATACCGATATCATTTGTCGGAAGTCATTGCTTCGTGGAAAATTCACCGCGAATCTGTGCGACCGCGGCCTCTGAACCGGCGATGTAATAAAGGGGCTGAAATGTAGTGAGTCAAATTACACAAACGAGAATTTATGAAACGGGCTCACGAGTACGACTGGTGCGTCCAATGCGTCGCCTGATGGTCTATACGGCACCCCTGATTTCCTCCTCCAAACAAATGGCGCAAAATCTCATTTCATTTGTTTTTGTATATCTCTCGCGATTAAAGTCACGAGCATCTCTCGAAAACTACGGATAAATACAATCCCGCGCAATCCGTCAAGTTGATTTAACGGGTGATACGTAGGTTGGATATATCAAAAGTGCCATCATTTCGTAAAGATAAATATAAAATTAAATCTCGAATGTAACTTGATTCCCTATTCTTCCCAAATCGCATTACCAGGAATCGAGTTCAAAAGTATTCGATACTAATAATCGGCGATAAGCCCGAGACAAAGAAACTCGGACTTTGTCAGAAACCGACAAAACTCGTTGTAACGTGGCGTGGAAAAAATGTGTTTTCCAAATAACCGCCGATTATATCTGAAAATGGAAAACACGGGTTTCCGAGTAATTCTCGCCTATACTCCACTCCCCTAACACTATCTCGTTAATTTACGAAGTGGAGAGATAGAATTTATGCCCCGTTGTTATTGTATGATTTTCATAATAGTTACGAGACCCGAAATATTTCGTCAGAAGTCATTGTGCCGGGAAAAATTTCCGCGAATCTGCGCGAGCGGTACTTCTGAATCCGACGATGTAATAAAGGGGATGAAATGCAGTGAGTCAAATTACGCCAACGAGAATTTATGAAACGAGAACACGAGCACGCCCGGTGCGTCCAATGCGTCGGCTGGCGGTCTATACGATCCTCCCCGGTTACGTTAGTAACGTCGACGAATGGTAGAAAGGAAAATCAGTTTTTATTTACCGCATTTGTGTCGCTTTCTGTGATCCCACTCTTCTTTGTCGTCGCGATCGCCAAGCATGCAGTTGCAGCGCGCTATTGACATTCTTGACATCGGAAAAAGCGATTCGCATAATGCGCAAACGTTGGTCTGTGCGCGCGAAGGGGGGGTGGGGGGTTGAGATAAATATTTCTTCAGCGAGAAGAGTTGAAAATAGTTACTAAATTATTCTTTGTTAACAATTTCGAAATTTAATAACAGCCTTTGTTTTAGTCTCGCTTCTCGATTACGATGTTACGAAAACCTTTGTGCTTTCAATAGGAAATATCTCGGTTGTTTAAATAACCACTCGCTCGTAGAAAATAATTGGTCGCTGCCCGATGTACCGTTATGAAACGAAATAAAGACGAACAAGATTGACACGTACATACAAATGTGATCATTATTAGCAGGGTTGTAAATTGCACTTTTTTTTATTGGTATAAGGAATACATTTTTTATATTAGATTTCTTACTAAACGCTGTGATATTAAACGGAGGTCAGGGCGATACGCGACAATTGCTTTCTTACCGCCCCTCAATTAGACATAACGTTTCCTGTTCATCGCCTGACTTCACGACGAACTTTGACAACCATCTAAAAGTTTCCGCGACTTCGTTCGTTCGTTTGGTTCTTCTCTTAAGCCCTCACAACTATTAGTTTCCGAGTTCTTAAGGTTTCTTCAAAACTGCCCCCGCGAGCTTGATAAAGTCCTATTCCCCCGAACACCAAGGAAATCGGAAGAAAATTTTTCTCCCACAATTTCCGACCTACTTCCTCGCCACAAATTGCACATCGAATCCAAAGATTCGCGTAACCATAGAAGAGAGAAAAAAAAATCAGCAAACGATATGCCAAACGATAACGCGCAATTACCGAGTCTGCGAGTTCAAAGTAATAAATAAAAATTACGAGAATCGCGATCCCCTCGTTTCCGTACGCTAAGCGTAAAACGATCCTTACCAGTTACCAGTTTACAAACTCGTAAATTAGATCACGTAAATCAGAATCCCCTCGTTCTTATTCAACGCGTAGAACGATCGTGCGTAAAAGCTCGTCGGTTCGCGGCTCAGCTCGGAGAGGTCTGAAAATCAATCATACGTCTAATCTATCTCGAATTCCCATTGATACTGATTACGGTCGCTCGAAATCACGCGAATCGATCGACAAACGATATCAAGGAAAGAGTATCGATAGGATCGCAACGATCCCACACTTTTTCTCGTTGCCACTTTCGGCCACTCCGACGAATCGAATTCAGTTATTCCTAGCAGGTCTCGCGTAGAATTGGGTAGTCCGGGAATATTGGAGGAGCGACTTGCCGGGCTGTGGTGAAGAAGAAGCGCAGTGGGTGTACTATATAGCTCGAAATCGAGAGGAGAGAAGGAATCGTGCAAAAGGGAGAGGGACAGAGAGAGAGAGAGAGAGAGAGAGAGAGAGAGAGAGAGAGAGAGAAGGATCACGGATGAGGGTGGGAGGTTGAAGGTGGGCCTGGGAGAAGGGGCAAGGAGGGGGGCAGAAGGTGGGATATTAAAGGTCGAGAGTTGAAACACTGGGTAGAGAATATGTGACTGGGAGAGGCTTCTATCCGCACTCATTTGGTATTCCGTAGGACGCCTACGCCTCCCTATCTATTACCCCCAACTTTCTTCAATCTACGCGTTTTGCTCTCGTTTTACCGATTTATGGATTCGGGCAGGTTCACTACGGGGGTTAGTCTTGTTTGAATTACCAACCTGCTAAGGTGGTTAGGCGGTTGCCCGGCCAAGTTTTCCCAGCTTGCGCTCTCCTCGAGACCCTCAACGTTGAGGTATTTTCGAATAGCATCGCGAAGAATGGGATGGAATGAGAGAAAGGGAGGAGACGGAGGAGGACGGCCAAGAGTGAGGTAAACTATCTTCATTCTCTTACTCCTTCCCCCGCTCCCGTAATATCTCCTTTGAACTCGTGATGAAAAACTGGAGAAGCTAAAAAGCAAGCATACCGGGCGCCCGGCCGCGCGCGCGCGCGCTCTCTCTCTCTCTCCTCAGCCCGCGCACACGTACACTTCGCCTTTGACCAGAGTAAAATACACTAACGCAGTCTTAGAAAAATTTTATCCGCACGAAAGCTGATCTTTCGTATATTTTTTGCTCCTTCGACCGTCTTTCCTCGGTCTCCTTCTCCCCCCCGGTGCATCAATAATTCTTCACGGCTGAATTATCCGTTAAAGTAATTTGCGGTTAATGGACTGTGTTCTCGCGTTACACGAATCGTCTGTGTTGGTGGGAGGAATTTACTGTATTACAGTACGAACATTTCTACCCGTAAACTTGTAAGCAGCCTCTCGAAATTAAACTCGGTCGAATTCATTTATCTCGATCGATCGAACTCTTTAATTGGATGTTCGAATATTCGATCGAAACAAAGAGTGAGGGAGGGAGTGGGTTGGGAAGGGGGGTTGGGCGTTCCGAATTTATTGGCCAAACTAACGAACGCGACACAAGCTGACTTAAGGCACCTCATCGATAAATTTCCGCCAAGATTCTAACAGATCGATAGTTTCATCGTTTGAAGCAGACATCCAAATCGTCAAGCTGAATTATCCAATAGCGGAGGCGGACGAGTACTGCCGATTCACGGGAATGACTAGATCGCATATCAGCGAGTCGGATGAGATTGTCGTCCCTGAAGAGTAAAGCAATTTTGTACGAGCACCAGCTTTTCCAGTATCCTATCAGTACCGCAGTTTCGTTTAAGACATCTGCCATGCCTCTCGAAAGGTGGATGACTTCTATCTTTCGATTGTCCATCGTGAAAGTTCTTAAGCGGATACAGGCTTCTTTTTCTCGCTGATAAACCTGGCGCCCGTCGAATATACAGGGTGGTCCACGTAACTTGCTCACCTCGAATAATTCCTAAAATAGGCCTTGCATGAAAACATTTTTTAGACAAGAGTTGAATGGTTTCGAGGGGCACATTGTGCGGTGAATATGTTTTTTTTAATAGGTGGAGGTGTTTCGGAGATTTGATGGTCAACTTTCTTATCTTAAATGGAATGCTATATTTTTTATACCAAAATATTAAAGAGCATCAAATATTGAGAAGAAAAGTATTGAACTTTGTATTGAACAAATATTCGGAAGAAAAGTATTGAACTTTGTTGTTGTTAAACCTGATAGTTAAAGAAAAATTTAAATAAACATTGTTAGGTATACACCGCTTACCTACAGAGATCATTGATGATATCGAATCTCTCGCGTGATGTTAGGCTACGTACCTATTAAAAAAACATATTCACCGCACAATGTGCCGCTCGAAATCATGCAACTCTTCACTAAACATTTTTTTCATAGAACGCCTATTTTAGGAATTATTCGAGGTGAGCAAGTTACGTGGACCACCCTGTATATATATTAATATATATGGAGGAATTTTAACGTGACAATAAAGAATATTGAGATCGTCGTTGCCGGTTAAAATGAATATACAGGTCGGAGAACTGAAATGGGAAGACTTAAATATTCCCGTTACTTCTGGACGTGCGACAATGTCCACGAAATAAAGGAAAAAAGAAAAATATTTTCTCAATTTCGCTTTTGAAACTCTAGAGCTTTGAAATGTTCATAAATAACGGAGATATCTGGATGGTATCATTTAAATGCTTCACCCTCTACATTGTTGTGTATAATAGACGAGTACAGCGGACTCGTATTAATCGGAATAAAAATTTATTATATCCAAGTTTTTGATGATAGCTCGTAGACAGAAAGCTCTGTACTCCGATACGCGATGGGTAAACAGATAATATTTGCGTAACTCATTCATCTGAAATAACTTCGCGGGAAGTAGAAATCGTTGTTACTCGGTTAAACCTATGTATTTCGAAACAAGGTGATGTAAATACTTTTTGACCCAAATGTATATTTGTATATACGCCCGTAGCGTAAACAAAACGAGTTATTCGAATAAAGTCTCAACGATGCCAAATAAAAGATAAATAAAAGGACATAGTTGGTTAGCGGAAGCGCAAACGCAACGTCAATTTTGATTATATCGACACCAGCGAATTATTGTTTAACGAGTGAATAATTATTCCGTCAGCCACTCAATTATCGACTTACGCGTCGGCGTTCTATCCTGAAACTCGTGAATTTTTTCAATCTCCGGATCTGAGTTTGCAAACGTTGCCGGGAAAAATAAAGAAACGACGTAACGAAGTCGAATATTGATTTAGTTTCAACTACACGCTTTCAACCGTGAATGTTCATGCGCGAGGTCTATCATACTGGCATCAGAAATCAAGATCTCTAGTTCTGGCGTTTAACTGCGCGGCGAAAGGAATAACAGGATATGCCAGATAAAATGTGCGGTCGATAGTCGTGCCGTTATACACATTATAGCACTTATCGATAGTACGTATTTTTATTTCTTCTCTCTATTTAGCACATACGAGCGAATACGAAAGAATAATACGATCGGCTTAACTTTATCAAACAAGGATATACGTCTCTCGGAGAGAAGAATTTTTTTTCTTCCACTTTCGTGAAAAGATAAAAAAGATTGTACACGGGGTGGTCATTCGGAAACTTCAAATTTGAATAACTTAAATGCAACGCGTTTCGGGAAGAGTAACGATAAAGCGTCCAATAAGAAAAATAAAAGAAATCTACTGAAATCGTGAAACTTTCCCACCCGATAATTTTCCCCAAAATGCTCCGTTCTCAAGCTATTTAGGTTTGAAATTTACAAATTATATTTCTACACAATTTTACTAAAGCGTGTGAACAGTTAATAGATTAGTTGCAGAATTGATCAATTTTGGCACCATGTTTGAAAAGGTTAATCGACAGAGGTTTACGATAGAATTATTAATAATGTAATAATATACATAATTGATAATTCTGTTATACGTACAATTACATTGGCACAAGCAATGTCATATACCAATCACTATACTGCGTATACCTCGCATAGTACGATACAATACTAACACCTACGCCTGCGTTTACATTTAACGAGGAAAAAAGTTTATAATCCAAAGATATATCAGCGGGACAATTTCTCATAATTTAACCAAACGCAGATCTTATCGACGCTGTTTCAACGTCGCGAAATCATTATCAGGAAACGAGCGATACAAAGCGCCCCAACGTCGAAAGAACAAATGTTCCGTCGTCGCCGGCGAAGGGTGAGAACGAGTCGAGGATAAAAAAGGATAAAGGTTTCGATCGATGAAAATCAACCTTCATTTTAGCGATCGGCGGGGGGAGAGGAGTGGGGGATGGGGGATGGGGGTGGTGCTTCACACCCTCGCCGTTCACACGCGCCCCGGCCATAAAATTGCCGCTCGGTCCTGCCAACGCTTTGTCATCGAGATTTCGGTCAATTTGCGGATTATCCTCGATCGCGGATTTTAATAGCGATACTACCCGCCGGTAGGTAGTCATGCACGAGCTAGGTACGCGTACCACACGTACACAAACCGGCGTAACGGTCGTGCACGTTCGAAATCGGCCGCATACACACTTAGGGCGTGTACGTGCCCACGGGGAATCCCGCTTCCAACAAATTTCGTTGGAATTGGAATAAAAGTAATTAGAGGCATTCGTGTCGTCCTGTAATTAGCTTGTGTGTGCACTTTCCAGCACGCTACGCCCGACGACTAATGCGATTCTTGTGACAGCGTCGTCCAATTTCATGCCGCAGTATCGCAGCCGGTTATTCGAAGAGACACGAAACGCCGTTTATCTATCTCGGAAAAATAAAAGGAGCAAAGTGGTGGATTATAGGGGCAACCGGGGGAAACGACTGTGAGCGATTCTTCCTCGGACTGACTTTTTCCTTTTCCTTTCGTCCTTAGTTTCGACATTTTGCCGATTAATAGCAGCGCTATCTGTGTAATAGATGCGACCGCGAACGAAAGTCAGCTTTTCGCTAATAGAGAAATCTTGAGCGGTGTTACGGGGCGTTTCTTTCTTTTTTTCCCCTGAAAGTAACAAAGAGCAGCCGGCAAGTTTTTATTCAGACTTTTCTGGCGCAACGCGGCAATAATTTTTTATGTCCGCAGGAGAGAAGATTGGCCGGTTGGTTTAATTATATTTCGAAATTTACTAAAAGAATGTACGAAGGGTGGGTGGTATCGGTTGATGAAAAACTTTGGAAAATGGAAAACATTACGAGTTATTCTCTCATTTGCTTTAACCGATTGCAATTATTCCACAAAATTATAATTATAATTCGAATTATACTAATAATAATTTTTTTTTTGTATTACTCATATTCAGTCTAAACGCAGGATTAAATGAACGCGATTGGACGTACGTTTACGTGTAATTAAAATAGCAACAGTCTATTTTCGCAAACGGAAATGCATGCTTACATCGTACAGTTTTACTCAACAAGATCATTACCCCACCTAACTACTATTCCGTGACCTACTTACGCTGCATCCATTGTCAGTAAAACCTGTCTAACTGTCTTTACCCACGCCGCTGATCTTCATTTCTTTTTGTCTTAACCTAGATTTAAACCCGCTGCATAACAATGGAATTTTTCTGTCCCAATTGCTTCCCCTTGCTTTCGGGTATACAAAGTACTTTTCAACAATTCGCATTATAGTTGCGTTGTATCATCGACAGTAATACCCGTGAATTATATACTTATTACGCCATCGCGCAAAATGTGTCGAGCAATTACCTAACTTTTGATCGTCACCCGTAACGCATTGTTATATATTTTACGTTAACCCCGATTACATTACCGTTCGTTCAGTACGCTGGGGGGGTGAAAGCCATAACGCGTGAGTCGAGTTTTTATTTTCATTGAAGCGCGCCACCACGATTCTCAGCACCCCGAAGAATCTCAAACTTTTTACGAAGACCCAACCGAAGGGTTCGGAACCATAGTGGCGCGTGTCGACAAAACTAAAACCTCGACTTACACCCCAAACTCTTATCCCCCTCGTACGATTCCACTAATCTTCGGTATCGAGAATAATTTTTTCAAATTAATATAACCGAAACCTTGCGAAAGTTAAATACCCAACGAACGAACAAAACTCATTGCGAATAGGCGAGGAAACTGTAATTAGAAATAACGCGAATGCGAATGTAAATAAAACGTAAATGTAATGTTAAATGCGATACGAATTTTGGGCGCGTTTAACTACGGTCACTGACCGCTCTGCAAATGTTGTCAAAGGTCGCATCCAAACCTACGTTCGCTTCCCACCGTTAAATTAGAATGTAATGCGTTCAACATACCAAAGCGAAACATCACGTGTCTCGCGCGTACGACACGAACGACTGAGCGTAAACCGTCGAAACCTAAACATTTTCTCGATGCCCCCCCTTTCGAAACGTTACGGAACTCTGACGTTACCCAGGGCCCCCGGTACGATGTGTCCCTCGTAATTTTCACGAAAGCTCTTTAATTTTCGCGCAGGCTTAACGTGTTTCGGGTAACAACGCGAAACGGTTTTCGCCGGTGGCGGTGATTCATGGTCGCGCCTCGCCATTGTTTTCCCGCCGTTTATAAATCACTATTAGTTTATAAATAGGAACCGGAGCTAATAAAGTTGCCCCCGTGAGCGGCATAGCATCGCGGTATGAACCGAGGCAATTTAAGGCGCTCGCGTTCGGGCGCGGAGCATAATTATTCTCCCCTTCCCCCGTCCCGTTTAGCCTTTAAAGGTTAAATAGCTGGCGAAAAGAAACTGGCCCACCTGTCGACGCTGGGATCGACATAGAGCCTCGATGGGACGCGTAGTAATTACCATTGGGTCGATGGATTTAACGCCCACCGATCGAAGAATCATCGAGTGATAATGGACGCTATTATAACACACAACGATTTAATCATACTTCGCACCGAATATTAATTACACGAACCCCCCTCGGGAATTCAAGTAAATATAATCTCTTTCGCGTAGACACGTGAGTCACCGAAACCCAGACCGTCCTAATCTAACATCAGACTCGATGCCCGGTGATTTATAATTCACGCTGGATCGAAGTATTTGGTACGCGATGTACGAGTTTGCCGTTAATTTGCGCGACTTCGTTAGGCGAGGGAAGAGATTCTTCCGTTTCACGATTTTATTAACGAAGAGAGAAACCCCCGGCGATCCCGATGCGACGAAACGTTTCATTAAAATGTTAAACACGATCGGCCGCGAATGTAACGATTCTCTTCCTCCCAGCTTCAACATTAATTTCCACGGGACAACCTCGAAATTACGTCCTCCCCGATATTTCAAATCCAACACCATTATCGACGTTATAACTTCGAAATGATATCCATCGAACCTCTAATTCGACCGTCTCCGATTCAACGGCATAAAAGGACCCCGAACGTACGAAGGGACGTTTGACGTTAATTGCGCAGCTCCGATGGACGAAGAAGAGGTTCCCTCCATTCTTGGTATCATCGACAAAGACGGGTTAATCCGTTCCGCGCTATCGGCCGGGCCGCTCGCGCGACGAATGACAATGGAGGTAGACAACAATGGTGGAAGAAAGAGGACATAGCTCGGGTAGGGGTGGGTAAAGGCTACGGTAGGGAGGAGAAGGCGCAGGGGGAGGGAGGAGGTGAGAGGGTGAACCAGAGGGGAGGAGGTAAAGGAGCTAGCGCAAGGACTGGCCGAAGAAAAATAGTCCCCGGGTCGCTCGTGTAACCCGCGGAAACGAGTAGACGTTACGTCGCAAAGATGAAGGGGTAGAACGGAATCGTGGAGGGGATGAAGGTTCGATGCACCCCCGCGGGTAAGAAGTAACGCGGATACTGGCGAAAATAAGAGAAACGAGGATGTTTATTTTTAACAGACACTGCTCCCTTTCATTCGTCTTTAATCTCCGTGACACTGATCTTATTTATCTTGCTCACGGTTTTACTCACTCGACGTTACTTGACTCGAGAAAAGAATATTTTAATTAAAAACTCGGGCGCTATATATCTCGACTCCAAGAAGTGCTACGGAACGATATCGTGAGATAACACTTTTACCGTAATCGCTGGAAAATTCTTGAGAATCTTACGTCTCTACCACGAATTTGAGATCGTCGAAGTAGAGCCGCCGAATGCGCGCGGCCCTACGGGCTCCAGTGATATTTATACCGTCCCCGATCAGACCGTTGCATCGCGGACCGCCAAGAGTCGCTCGGAAAATAACGAAGCTACGTAGCAACGCGCGTTTCCGTGCTCGCGAAAGGGTAGAAAGTGAGGTAAGAGAGTGCCGCGGCAAAGGACACGTCAGAAAGTCGTGGATACGCGGGTAGTGGTGGTGGTGGTAGTAGTAGTCGAGGTTTCTTCCTCGGGAAATTAGAGAGACGGTGCGAAGAGAGGATTAAATGGCAAAATATCACTCAGAGAGGTGCACTGAGCGCGGTGCTTGGAAGCCCCGGCATTTGAGAGAGAACGATGGCTGGTACGTGACCAAAATATTCTCCTGTGGGTTTCACGAGGAGAGCAACGAAGGAGAAACGGGGGGGAGCAACGGGGAAACGGTGGGGGAGGATTGGTTAAAGGAGAGACAACTTCGACTCTTTTCGCCGAGCCTTAGATATATATATAGGGGAAATACCATTTCCTGGCCTAACGAGGGGGACCTTGACCACCGATGTGCAGTCACAGGTAGGAACGATGAATTACCCCGGAAAACCTTTATCAAATTTCTGCCTCCCCTCGCGATCAAATCCAAGGAGTTGGTGAAAAAATACGACCGCGCTTTATCGTCTAATCGTTTACCTTAGTCTTTAAGCCTTTCGGTACTTAGAACGACTTTAGTCGTAGGCGGTACATGCACGGTTAAATAAATGTAAATTACTTTTTTTCCTTTATATCGAACAGGTTGTAGCCTCGTGAAAGGATGCCTCGTCACAAAGGAACTTTTCTAAGGAATTTATATTACTTGTATCGTTGGGCGATGCAATTTTGTTGTTTGAGCGCGTGTTGTGGGTCTTTGGTAAACAATTGACGTACGGGTTAACGTTCGATAATATATACTGACGTATCGCTAATATACCAAGGATGGCGTATGTAACAATGTATTCGTAACTCTAATATTACACTAACGAAAAAGTGTCACCTTAAATGTTTTAGGGATGCAAACGAATCGGTATCGTGTTTGAGTTTCTTGACCCTTTACCGCGTATTCCGATCTGTATTCGCCGGAAATGCATGACAAATACTGGCAGTTTACTTTAGATTTCGCAAAAGATTCTCGATAGTAGATAATAAAAAAAGAATGTCAATCGGTCTCGGAGCAGTACGGTACTTTTTGATTTGCTTTCTTGTCACAAATATTTGATTGACCTGTTATTTTTTGAACTCGAACGAAAATAGCTGAGAATTGTGACCAGTAATCGAATTGGCATTATTTATCGAATAAACAGTGTGTTTTCGATATGTTATTTGCGGCAGGTGTCTTCATTAATTTTATACCGAGTGCGGTACGTGATAATACAAATCTCGTTATACTCTGTTGCGATATTGTGCTTATGGGTAATATCGTTTAAAATATGTATCGGGGGGGTTTAATTTTCTATCGTTTGCGTAACAAATACCCGCAAATTCGTCTTTCACCGTAGAGACTTCGTTAAATAATCCACGCGTCATCGATCATTCCTTTACCGTCATAACGGCAACAACGCGTGCCATGCAATTTGCGCGATTCGCCGAAAGTACTCGAATCGCAACACTTGTTAGCATCTGGCAGTAAACTTGTTATCAGCTCGGCGTTCTTATCGCGCGGCCCGTAGTTATACGTCTCCCGTATACATTTTACAACATTCCATTAACGGCATCGTCGCGTTAAAACGCCGTCCTTCTTTCGCCTCTGTTTTTTTCTCTCTTCACCGCCCCCGAACCCTCCCACCCGCCCCTCGCTTGTCCTTGTTTTTCTCGTTTCCGTTTCGCGGTTCTCAAGAGAAATCTCATTTCCCCGCCGAGCGACGTAACCGACCCGCATTTTCACCTTTAACGAGCATCGCGAAGAATAACGTAACGCGCTAAATTAACAATTAAGACCTAAACGGCTGGTAATTAAGCGTCGGGCGCTGGATCCAGCGAGAACAGCTAAGCCGAGGAAACGAATCTGCAAGACGCAGTGGACCGTGAGATCCGCGGAGAGGAGGCGAGGACCGGGATCACGTGGAAGGGAGGGAGAGAGAGAGAGAGAGAGAGAGAGGGAGAAAGAGAGAGAAAGAAAGAGAGATGGGGGAGAACAACGGAACGGCAAACAACAAGAAAAAGAAAAAAAGGGAAGAAACTAGATGAAAGCGCGAAACCAGCCGAGAAGCGGCAGACAACGAGACCAAAAGGATGCTCGCGATGCTTCCCGGAAAAATATAAAAACGTTCCACTTAATCCACGTTAGTGGGCAGCTAATACGCGTGGCAGAGACTCACGGTATTTCGATGTGCGCACTCTGACGGAAGAGTTGTAGCGGGATCGTGTGACTGTAAAATACACCCTCCCGCAAGATTTTAATAATATGATTTAATAATACGATCCATTACGAGAGCCAGGAGTCGGTTCTTCTAATCGCTTAAAATATTCAGCTCGTTCTCGCGCGCAAAAGAAAAAAAGAGCGAACGCCGTATCGATTTCTGTCGGGTCCTTCAAATCTCGACGGCATAATTACTCGTTACGCCTCCAATGGGAGATTGTAGTGTACTTTACGTTAATTCACCGTACAATTTAGGTTAGTCGTTTAGAGAACCGACGCGGAAAGCTATCGTGTATGACTTTTTTTGTTTGTTTATTTTTCTTCCGCGATGTAATGCTCTCGCGATGGAAATGAAGACGCGCTAGTTCGATTATCGTCGGCGAGACCGATTGATTACGGATAATGACGTAACCGGATAACCGTACCGTATCCATTTTATCCGCGTCAATCAATATTCCGGCACAACATTCTACTTGGCATGCCGATACGCTCAGTTTTCTTACGGTAGATAGACCTTCTCGGAAACGATATTGATTTCCTAGCTCGATACATAGCCGCTTTTTCAAAGTTCGTCAGAGGGCGATTTTGGATGTAAGGCATCGCGAGAGAGGGTAGGAGGAGGTGGAGGGGGGACGCAGTTACGGGCTTAATTTCACATCTCATAAAACCGCTGAACGGTGGCCCTGGTACGGGAACGATCTGCCATTATATCAAAGTGAAACTCTGTGGCTGAAAAATGAGCGTGGCCTTCTCGTTACAGTTGCGCGCGGATAAGCTTTCAACGTGCACGATTGTTTTGCGGATCGTGGGTACGCGCGACGCGAGGCTTCGTTCACGCCGAACCAACAACGAGCGGCTCTTCGTTGCTGCGCGTTCCAAGAGGTGTCCAAGGAATGCCTACGTGTGATAAACCTGCAGAAACATTCGGACAACGAAGAGTGACTTTGTCGACATACATGGAACGTCGATAAAAAGTTCGTCGTTGTCGCTTCGGTGTGAACAAGGCTTAACGCGTATCTCTCGCGAGAGAAGATTTATAGATATTTCAATTTTATATCAAGAGACAATTCCTTGTCTCGGGCCAAGTTCAAATACACGAGAGACTTGACCTTGTATCTTTACCGGAAAGAATGAACGGGGATTTTCGAGGTGAACAAAACAATGGATTTTTTTAAAGTGAAGTAACCTTTAAATTATTTCAAAATTCTAGGATCAGGGATTTGGGCAACATTTGTAACAGGAGGTAGTTTACGGAAAATACACGAGTATTTGCAAGATACGCGCTCTCATATAGTTTCATAATTTCTCAATTTTCTGCAGGTAGAAAAAGTTTTGTCGAGCACGAAATTTGTTTAATTTTGTTTTTTGTCAAACGTGTATTATTAGCTTCCCCTGTACCTGCGCCGTAGAAATACACGAGGTACCGCGCGTATATCCCTTCACTATGTAAAAATTAACCTACGGAGAGTTAATTTTTTTTTGAAAACGGCATCTGTATTTTTCACAAACGCGTTATACGAAACAATTCCACGCGGTAGGGGACCACCGGTGCGCCCGAGGGAGTAATACAAACCTGACCCCACAAATATCTGAGAGTATGGGTATAAAATTTTCGTGCCCGGGAATTGGATTGTTATTTTAAAATGTACAACTACGAGCACGATTAAATCGAGAGACTGTCTGGAACGAAGTGCAACGCTTCAACGGCGGATATTGAAACTGTAATAACGAGTGCTCTGCGTTTCTAAAAATTCTGTATTTTTTTTTCAACCAATTTTTATGTTTTTCTCATTCTCGTTGGCGGAAATTCGATAGCAGTTCCATTAAAAATTGGGATCCGCTAAATCTACTTGTTGACTTAACTATTCCATAACGATCGAGCGCTGAAAGCACTGGGCGCGACCGTTATCGAGGCACAGCTTTGGTATTAAAAAAATATGAGTAATTTCATGCCCCACGTTTCAGTTGGATCGCGAGTTGAGCGGATGATTAAAATATCAGTAGAAAAACGAAACTTTGGGATACAGATAAATAATAGTGTTATCAACGGCATTGCCTAGTTTGCGTTCAGCACCAACGACAGGCTGTTGTCGGTTATCGAGCGCCAAAATTCATGCGATTGAGTTTGTTAACTTAGAAGTGGTATTCGAGCACTCGATACGAGCGGTTGTGTTTCTGCATAATAAATGTTCTTATAAGTAATGTCTATAATAATAAGTAACGTTGTTATAAGTAATGTCTAATCTTCGTCTGCACTCGCGAATAGCCCGTAACTAAAATAGTGTAGGTATTCTATCATAAAGTATAAATTGAAGGTACATCAGTGTTAACGCTTGCAAGCGTCGTCTTAACACGACTCCCTTTTTCCGTTAAAAACTACGCCGCTGTGACGCACCGTTGCTATGCGCCAGTTAATAGTTATTTGTTGAAAACAATGGACAATCGCATTCTGGTCGACTCTATACACACACACACACATATACACACACATGTATATACACACACACGGGTTGACACGCACGCACGCACAAATAATAAACTGCGCAATACTTTCTTATTTGCTACAATAGCATTCTTCGGGATCGTACGGTGACGCGACGGTTTGCAATTATTATTAGAAAACGAATGTAATACCAGCGCAAAATGAGACTCAGCGAAGCTGCGAATAGATACATTAATCCGCGCAGCTCAGCCGGCATCTTTTTGATTCAATCTCGAGTAAAGCGAAGAATTCGATGATTTGATAATACGTTTAGCGAAGCATATTTATGTCGAAGCCAAGAGGAGCGGGTGCGGATAGCGTAGAAGCGATAGGCAGATTGCTGACTACGCGGGATAACAAGGTATTGTCTCTGCAATCAAAGTAAGGCGCTTTAGGAACGACTTGCACAGCTCACGGACCGCTTTCCGTTTTAATTAAGATAAAGGCAATAATTCGACCCGCTGGTATTAACTGGCTGGCGACAGTGCTCCGGGGGGGTGGGTCATACGTAATATCGGACTTCCGCGAAATCGCAAGTTTACCCGTTCGTTTAAATTAAGGGCCAACGCGCGCGCTTTAAAAAATTACCATTCCCCTGATTAATTCTTTACGTTCGGCGGTGTGTCGCGGTCCCAACCACTTTCGCATTTGCACGCGCTGATCGACGAAAGAATCTAGCGGCCGTAAAAGCTACGCTGATTCTATCTAAATTTGACTGAGCACGAAAGCTTGTATACATGTATAGTGTACGTGTATATACAAGCGTACGTACAAGGTGGCCCATTTTAATTGCCCCGATAGTAAAATCTCAAAAAATGTGGAAAAATGTCGAAGAATATCAGTTAAGACATTTATTTATCACAAGGGGTTGGCAAGGTAACCAAAAAATCAAACAAATGTCAGCATCGTTCCTCAACTTTCTATCCAACAAATTTTATTTAAAACATATTTCGATATCTTCCACGTTATTAGAGATTTCTGCGTGCAATTCAGATTGGACACCCGGTATACTGTCATGTTTTATTCGACGAGTCATTTTTGATTGAATCGCGCGAACCATAGGATATGCAACGGTTTTGAAAAGAACACGCGTCTCGTGTCACGAAAAACAAGAGCGCATCTGAAATAGAATGAACGTTGTCGAATGCCAATGAACTGAGAGTAACGTGAAACTACTGTTATTGAGACGACTATGTTCGATTACAAATTGTACGGGAATTTCGAGGTACACACAGCGATCACGGGGATTAAAACTGACATCTGTATTACCACGGTAGCACGCGTCACTGTGAAAACTTCCATTGAGGAAGTAAGTAGGCCAGTAAAGCGTATATTGAAAAAGTTTCGAGGGATTTCAATTCCTATCTTCAACCAATAACAGTATTTGTTCGGTATCACGTTGAATCGGTATGAACTTTTTTTTTTAACGCTGCCCTGTTATTTTCGAGTTAAAATTCAATTTTTTGTTGTATCGCGCGCGTGGATGGTGCCAGCCTTCAATCGCGGGTGGAAAATGGTTGTTTACTAGCAACAAACATATGTAAAATATTTCTGTGCGATTAAATCATTCGAAACGCGAAATGGGGTTTTCATGAATAGCATTTTCCAGGGGAAAAGGATAATCGTATTTTCGGTACTGTTAAAGTTATTTTAATGTCTAAAAAAGCGTTTTAAAGATAAAACCGCGCAGAATCATATACAATGCGTACTATGGCTGATACGAGGGTAAAACGTTAATACGTGAATACAGTTAAAACAATGATCCTCCCAAACCAGTTGAAACAATGATCCTCCCAAGCTGGTAACAGGGAGTCTCTAAAAAAGTACGATCGCTCGAGTGAAATTTGATAATTCGATAAATAATAACCGGTATTAAATATGATGTTTATAGATATTATGAGCTTAATGTCTGCAAATGAATGCAACTCATCTCCGGAGTATGGCGACTCATCTCGGCCACAGTAGAGCCCGACTGGCGCGCATAAAGTAAAAAGATTGATGACGTGTCCCCAATACGTACACGCTCTTGCGAAATGCCAATGCAAAATCTTTCATGACTCGCTAATGTTTTGTAACAGTTCTTGTTCTGGCACAAATGTTGATAAATCGTTTCGTTGACCAACGACGAGACGAAGCACGTCTGTCGCCCGGGAGAAGAAAGATCGGTGCCCGATCGCAGAGTAGAGAAGCCTAGCGTAAAGAAAGGGTAGACGAGAAAACGTGGGAGATTTTTTTGAAAGTCTTACTTCAAAAATTGAGACAAAGCGACACGTCGAGATAAACCGGAGTTCCGAGCGCGTTCGTTTGTAGTTAAAAAAAAAACATCCGACTAGTCGACACGTATATTTCTTTATCTTTTTGTATTTTATTCCTTTTTTTTCTACTCGTTTTTCTTTTGTCAGATAACCGAGTCCTAGAACGTTGAAAAATTCTATTCTGGTTTATTCCCTTCGCCGTAAGGATTTTGCGGAGAAGCAACTCCTCGACCGTGTCTGACCAATGCCGCACGAGTCTACTTTACGACGTGACTGACATCCGAACGAATAAACCAACGTTTCGACTCGTAGAGGCGGAATGTAGTAACTAAAAAATTTTAATTTCTCAAATTTTCACACGAACCAACTCCGAAAGTGGTATATTTTGATAGTGAACTCCCTCGGAAGCCGCTAATGAACACTCGTGTACTCACTGTTGATATATTTACATTTATACCGAATGCAACGCTTCAAATGCTCCTCTTGAAGCGCGACGGTTTTCGAGCTTGCAGCGGGTTTCTTTCGAGCCGACGATTTGTCACTTAAAATAAATCCGTACGCCAAAGTAGATACGAGAAATGTACAATGTAAGGTCTCATTCCGCCCAACAGAAAAATTAATTTTATCTATTACTCCCCAATGAGTTCTACTGCCCCACGTATAATCGTTTTAGAAGAATCGATACCAAATATAAATCCGATACCTTCCCAACGATCGATGTAAATATGTACCGGATAAAATAATTTGCGAGCCGCTAATGGTTGGGTATCAATACGCTCCCCGACGGAACCGTTGATAGATAGTTTCGTTGACCGACGGCAAAGAGAAGCCCGTCCGTCGTTCGCGAGAAGAACGATCGGTGCACCATCGGGAAGGACAGTAGCCGGGGCGGGAAGAATAAAGAAAAAAGGGGAAGAGAGGGATGAAGGAACGAGGTGAGGTTGGCGGAAAGACGGGTAGGTGGGTACCTGCCTATTATTCACGCGCGAGATAGGTGGATGGGCGAGAGGAGGGGGTTGATCTAGCTCGATCTAGAAGAGCCGGGGTGAGGGGGAGGAGTGAGGCCAGACTCGGTAAGGTGGGTTAGGGGTTCGTGGCGAATTCTTATAAATCAAAACAGACACGCTATCCCGTCTCATAGGGTGTTTCCACCCTTTCCTGCGCGGCCACCTATGCCTTCTTACCTCCTTACCTCGTTGCACGTGAGAAAGAATGAAAGGGTAGCGAAGAGAGCAAGGAAGTGATGGTGTAAGACGGAAGAAGGAGGGAGAAACGGAGAGAGAGAGAGAGGGGGAGTGAGGGGGGGATGGGACGAGTGCTACTGTGGGTGTATCATTGCATTTACCACGAACCATCGGTTGCTCGGTTATTTTGCGCAACGTCAACGATGTCGTTAAAAGGGAGACGATAGAAACTCCTCCTCGAGGAGGAAGGAAAATCGAAACCACGAAGTATTTTCCCCCGTCAAGTGTTTGAAAACTGACGAGTGGATGTGTACGCTCGTGTAATGTCCAATTAGCTCAGGCAGCGAGAGAAAAATCCATCTTAACCCCTTCAGACCTGAATTAATTTTAGCAAATTAAACATAAAAATGAGTAAAAAGCGGTAAGTACGTTCAATTTACGGCTTCAGGGATTTGTAATTAATATTTCTTCGTATTTTCTTCGCTACTTTGTTTTTATATTTTCGATATTTTTGTTTTTATCCATTCGCCGTAAGTCGTTACTCGCATGGTTTTATTATTTTTTCACGATCTTACTAAAGGTTCCAAACGATGTAAAATGGAAAAAATGTTGCCTCTCGTGTTATGCACATTGTAACGCGCGTATGGTGTGAAACTGTTAAACGTCAATAACATCTTTCTTGCGTTGTGATTTTTTTTTACGCTGCGCAGTTTTTGTAAAGCGGGTTTTCAAACAGACCACGATTTGATAAACTACTGAAAAACGTGTACAAAGGAAATTGAAACTGGAAAATTAAAACGTACAAAATTCACGCTTTATTTTCTATCATTTTTAAAATTCCATGAACAATAACGGTTTGTCGGTATTTTCTTTTATCTCGTGTACAGCAACGTAGATGCCTTCCCTTTATTTTTTAGATAATACTCTTCATCGCAGAAAATGTGCACTACGAATGCGCGAACGCTACAATACTGATATAACTTCTCGTTACAACCCTATAAAAAAGTAATGGTACCGCAACCATTACCGCGGTAAGTTACCATGGTTTGTAAATAGTAAAGAGGATATTTGAATAGTGAATATTTAATATTATAGGCATTGCTCTAAAAGTTGGTTGTAAAACACGACCGTCGAACGAGAATGGAAGTATTATCGTCCCTTCGATACTTTTAGTGAAAATAAACGACCCAGCGCTTCCTGATGTTTAAAGAGGAGATCGTTATTTTATATCAGAATACCTGAAATTGTTTTCGAATTATAATATAGAGGGCCAGTGAATAACAATTCTCATCTGAAATAATGTCTTTGTCGATTTTATGAAAGAAATTTTGTATCCAATATACTCTTGACGTTCGCGTCCATCGAACAGCAAGACTTTATTTTTTCTCTGTACCTTTGATTTAACGTACCACGTTTCTTCTAAAAGAAGTAAATAATAGTGTTCCAAATATCAATTGTTATCCCTTCCAAAGACGATGGCTAAACATGGCATTATATTAGAATTATGGCTTTAATTCATAACCATCAAACACTATCAACCAAGTATAATTCTAATCTATGTACAATGACATAAATTCTAAATTGTTCACGAATTACTAGGGACGAGCGAACACTTGAAAAATTGGGACTGCCTCGTATTTTTAACCGGACACAGATTTGGAATCCACGATAATACCTCGCCATCTGATATTCTCGGGTATCCGAGACGCATCGAGGCTCGCAAAAATTCGAGTACCCGATTCAACTAGATACAATTCCTCCCCTCCCTTCGTACTCCCTCCTTCGAATAAAATCTTGGGTGCCAGAGAATGTCGAGTATCGGGACGCGGTCGAATTCTTGCACGGTTCGATCGGATCATTATTGCATCCCACTCGCTGATACCAGAGACTTTCCGATTTTTGCACACCTCCCGATATAACGCTTAAGTTTGCTCCATAATAACGTACACGGAGGGAATCTAAAACGGTGTCGCAAAATGTACAGCTATATTTTACCGCCCCCACAGCGGCAAGAAAATGAATAAACATAAGTCCGCCATTTTCTCGTTTCTCAGATAAATGTCCCTCGAGTATAATTTTCAATGCACCGGAAATGCATAATCAGAAACACTCCACACATTTTTGCATTTAGCGCACAGTAATGGAAGTCATTTTGATCACCCCTTATAAAGTGTGTTTTAATATTCTCTATTTTACGCGATCACAGCAGAAACTTTAATTTGGACACTTCTAGCGGGCTGTATCTTTAACACTATTCCTACCGATACTTCATGTATACCTATTCCTACCGTGACCAGTCAAATGATCGATCTTTACAACTTATATTCCTTAATGTACGTAGGATGAAGGTAACAGCCAATTCTATGTATAGCAAAACAATGTGGTTTCTTCTATGTAGAAATAGATAGTATATTTGAACATTTAACTGGATAACATTTAAGTTATTCATATGTACCTATTCCTACCGTGACTGGTCAAATGATCGATCTTTAAAACTACCTATATTTCTGAATGTACAGTGAAGATAATAGCAAATTCAATAATAAAACAATGTACGCTATATTCCTTTATTTAGAAATAGATAACGTATATTATAATATTCAAATGGCTAAAATTTAAGTTAAGTGGCGGTGCAATAACGTTGTATATAGAAAATTCTAGACAAAATATAAGAAACGGTCATTCGAGCGGTCGTGGTAGAATCAGCGTTATATCAACAAGACCTCTCTATACCTCTGACCACGCAATCTCGCCACTTTTACGTTCCAACATTCACCCGTCAATTTACTCTCACCCCGGCCGCGATAATCTGCATTCGTAACGGCAAACGTCCGAAGATCGATTCGCGAATTAATTGCTCGAGGTGGGACGAAGCGACAAGTTGTCCGTGGTAACGCCAATCCGAGTAGCAGAGGGTGAAGAAGAAGAAGAAGACAGAAAAAGGGCGAAGAAAACTTACGGGGGTTCTGGACGTGCACAGGAGACGGAGGGTTGGTTCGCGTGACGTCGACCGAACGAGGCATCTTGGCGTGCAAGGCAGCGAGGCATGAGTTCGCCACGTCGTAGATGAGATAGGCGCTGTAGTATCGGCCACCACTGCCCATTTTCAATTTATTCTTACCCGGCACCTCCGCCATTTTCCCGTACACAAGGTACACGGAGTATAGAGACACGGCGCACACACACCGTCCGTTCGCCTGGTACGCCGATCGCTACTTTCTCCGCGAAACGATGATCGAAGGCGATTATCCGGCTTGACCTCCGACTAGATTAGAATGGCACTGGGTCATCGTGACCCCAACCTTACGGGTATACTAGCCGAGTATAAACGGGGCTCGTTGCTTTTCCATGGTTCGTAACACTGGGGAAACGTGCATAACACTGTTTATGGCCGCGCGGACCGAGGGGGAAATAATGCACTTTCGGGTCGTTGGTGTATAGAGTCAACGTAGAGTATTATCGATAACGATTAGAAAGATCGACGGAGAGTAATCTGCGATGGGTGAAAAGTGTATTCCTCGAATCTTTCCGCGTAATTGCTTTGCCGTTGGCGAACACTCTGGAGGAACGTGCATAACACTGTTTATGGTCTCGCGGATCGTGGAAGAATGCACTTTTGGGTCGTCGGCAAATCAACTGAACGTAGAATTATTAAATATAACGATTAGAAGATGAATGAGGAGCAATCTGCAAGGGGTAAGAAAAGTATTCGCATCATTTTTCTCCGTAATCTGTCCTCAATGATATTTTACAAAATGAATCTTATTTAACCAAGATCTGGATAATTAAGCTACTCGATAAGAAGAATAATAAGAATGATTTCCCAAAAAAAAGAAAAAAGTTTGTAGAAGTTGCAAACGTAGGTAACTCGAATTCAAACCGAAAAACTGCCATTTGTAACTTTTAACGTTTATACGATAAGTTTAATGTCGCGAGCTAGAAGTGTCTTATCTTCCTCCACCTACGTTGCATTTCTCTGCTATATTCTCATAAAACTCTACTCGTATTGAAAAATCCGAGTACGAATACATTTTTCACCCACCGTACGCCACTCGATGACGCGTTACTGTTCACGACAAGGAATTAATACGATACTAACGGCCGCGCGAACGTTAAGTACACTTCGATATCCGTATTACAACGCCGGTAACATCTACGACGATGGTATTCCCGTTTGCAAATAATGCAAATGCACGTGACATCCAAATTGATACACGGACAACAGATACAGCGGCCAGATACCACGAAGGACTTTTAACGGCAGGCTACTTTCAATTATTCTCGAGCAGTGATTTTGCGAAGGCTTGATCATTCGAATGGATCTAAATTCACGATTCGTCGCAAAGCGGGAGCACTCTTCGAACGCGAGAATGCGCGTACACCGGAGACACGAAAAAAAAAAAAAATGCAATACGAATTTTCGCCGTCCACTTGACTCCAACGCACACCGCGGGGGCGAGCTTTTTAACTTGAAAACACTTTAGCGCGAAGAAAGGCGGCTCGCTAAACGATCGTAACAGGCCGTTTAACGTATGACGCTCGGTCACTGAATTCCTTCGACAACACGCTTCCCCTCGTCGCTCCCTGTATTTTGCTCCACGGAATGAACACCGTTTCGCGTATCATTGCCGCAACTCCCCCGCGACTACAGCACCCCCGCCCTCATTACCGTAATGCGATGCACAACAAACACGATTACGCACAAGTTTCATAACTGCAAAGTAACCTTATAAAACCGGATCAATTTTAAACTCGTTAAATCAGCTCTCCGGGAGCGTACGCGCGTATATATATATGTATACGTATATCTATCACACGTTTACACGACGTCCGCGTGCGCTCGGTTCGTTCGAAGAGAATCGCGCGCGCACAGCTTTGTCTCGCACCGACGGCACACGCGACGTATTAAATATTCGATGGCGGGATGACGGGAGAGCGAAGTGGACAGCGCTGCCGTTACTCCGCAACGACGCCGAAAATCACTCGAGCCAATTATCCGGGCACGAACGAGTATGACATCGGTGTTTCATCGTGACGAAGCGGCGGCACTGATTTCGATAGTGCTTCTCGGACATGGTAGCGACGATATACGACGTCCTCTGTCTCGCTCTCCCTCGCTCCGTCTCTCTCTCTCTCTCGCTCTCTCTCTCCCGTGGCTCGGATCGGTGTGGGCTGGGCAGTCGAACGGAAACGGTGCGGTTCCGCGGACCGGAAGCCCGAACCGGAAGCGTCACGAGTCAACGGGCGCCTCTCTGATTGCACGCCGCAAACTCGGATAGATAAAAACGCTCGCCGGGGCGCGCTTACGTGGTTTCGATTTGATTACATCGTCGTTGGTTTACGCTTCGTTGACTCCACGGTCTTCGTACTATTCGAGGCTTTAGCGGAGGCTTAAGTAAATGACTTTCTGTTTTACCGGATTCCCGCGGCAGATTAAACTTTGTTCCGGTCTTTTTTTCACCTCCCCGCCCCCTGCTTCTTTTTTTTTGTTTCCTTTCGGCCCGCTTTTTCATCGGACGCGGTGGAATTGAGCGTGTAAGCGGGATATGGCGATAAGCCGGTTTAGCGCTGTTTTCCGCGAATCGTCTTTCGGGAATATTTTATTTATGGTCATACGTGGGGGTCGAGGGTCCTAGCGGTGTAACGAAACTTCTTTTTTTATTTTCTTTTTTTTTTGTTGACATACGTCGGTATGATTCCCGGCAACTCGAAGGGGCCTCCGTAAAAGGTCGGAGTCCTCCCGAGGGGCTGAGAATCATCGCGGCGTATGTCAAGAAAAATAAAAAAAAATATTGAGTTACACCGCCATGAATCCGGCCCCTTCGTACATCGGCGAAATGTGAACGTTATATCGCTCGACGAGGCATAAATAAGTTAATTTGATGCCTCTGACCGCAGAATCTATTCCACTACGCAAACACAGAATGTCGTTGCGAAGACGAGAGATAACGATCCGATCTTTCGAAAAGGTCTAAGAGGAAACTCGAGTAACGCGGAGATCCCTCGATTAGGGCTTCGTTATCTGAAATTTTAAAAGAAGGCAAATTTCCAACGGCGCTCGTACGGTAAGGTGGCACGATAACGGCGTCGTTACGCGAGACGTATCTTTGCGTCATTAATCATCGTCGGGCGCGCTTAGCATCGCGAATATTTATTCGCGTCGAGTATTATTCCGAGCACGTTACAATAACACTCTAATAGCCGAAACAGACGTCATTTTTGTTCAACGTTAACGCGTATCATTTGAAAGGAAAGCGAGGGGCGGTTTAATATTACACGAGGGCGGGCACGGATTTCACGCAACAGCTGTTACCCCAAAAACGGCGTAACGTAAAATTGACGAATAAAAAATGCAATCACCGGGCGAAAACGACGCGAAGGACTTTCGGCGTTTACCGTCGTGAATTTTTATGCCTCGATCCAATCTGCCTTACTTTTCTATGCAACTTCAATAATTAATGGTCCCATATCCGATTATATCCCGGCCTGCGCGCGGGCTTCGTCGTGTGTGTGCACGTTCTCTGTCCGAGGGATCCAGTTCTGCCTATCTCTTTCTCCCTCACTCCTCCCCCTTTGCGTATACCGATCATTACAGACAGAAATCACCACTGTGAGAAACAATGGGCGTCACGCGGTCACGCTCGAACTATTGGCGCGTATAATTATCGTCGGAATCGATTACCAACCAGTTCGAGCCGTCGATGGTACAACGAGCCGTGAAAGGAACGCATTATCGATGCGCAGGTAGAAGGACGATCGTGTCTGATAAATACAGAAATTTGTACTAGATTCTCGGGGTAAGTCAAAACAGATGGGATTCGGTAAAAATGTTCCGCGATGAAGTATAACTCTGAAATATCGGAATAGAAGGATGATCGGGTCCGATAAATGCAGGAATTTATAATTTGATTCCCAACATAAATAAATATAGAGGGAATCGAATGATTGTTCGATAAAAAAATAAATCGCTTGGAAATTTCGAAGTACAGGAAGAACGGTCGTGCCTGATCATTGCAGGAGGTCACACTCGATTACAGATATAAGTCTGAACAAGATAGGATCGACAAATTATCGAAATAGGATCCATAAAAATGAAACACAATGAATGAAATAAAAATGAGGCATCGTCCATGCCTGACCACTGCTGAAATTTCTATTCAATTCTTTATCATTCGAAATGGATACCACTTTATTGTTATTATACTAAATGATTCGGGGAAGAATGAAGATAAAGAAGAACCAAGATGATGCGATAAACTATGAAACAGAACTGGATTGGGGGACAGCTAATGATTTGTTTAGCAATGACGGTGATGTCAAACGAAAGATGCCAATTCGTAAACATTGCTTACACTGGAAGCACTAAATACGTAGCGCGGAGCTGTAATTTCTGGCCTCAGCAGTTTGATTACCGTGTGATGCGATACGTATTTCAGTGATTTATTGACTAGGCTATAGGCTCGTCTACCGATCCCGTAAGCGTGTTTGCATTCCAAACTTCATACCTGCGCAATGATTCTCCGTCAATTTGCATATCCCTGGCTCATTAATTACCCCGGTGATTGCAAAAAGTATACGATCAATAAGAAAGAATACGTATTTCGAATACTAGTAACGTGAATTCTCTCGAAATTATGGGAGCAAAATTTAACTTTTCCATTCCGACGTTGCGAACCCGTAATCGCTTATCGTACGTCCGAGAGCGCGTTATCGATATTGCTTAATTATATGGTGTAATTCGAACGCTGGCGTGGCCCACCGAATAAAACTGCGTAACAAAACAAGGAAGCGATAAACCATTTCGCTCGTACAAGGTATCGAGATTACGCGATTTCAAAGTATTTCCGGGGTAGGGGGCGAAACGATAAAACTCGTGAATATCGTCACTTCCGGCAAAATTCTTCACGGTCGATTAACGCGACGCGAATCGCGATACACGCTATTATCGTTGATATCTGTTACCTACCAACGCTAGCCATGGAGGGTATGCCGAAGAAAGTAGGGAAATGTAGAACACGCGTCGCGAGGGCCAAGATAACAGCGAGAAAACTGGCAGTATATCGCTGACATTGCTGTCGCGGTCGAAGTTGCACTGAAATGCATTCGTCTGCCTGGCTTAAAGAAGTTCTCACGCGGACGCGCGCGCGCAAGGACACGTACTACGCAGCATTGAAGCACGCAAGTACACTGAACGATGTGCGTCATACAAAGGTGCGTTTAAAGGTAACGCGCGCTTGTAGAAAACCGTCCGCGCATCAGCGTTTCCCAAACTGCGTTCCGTCGAGTAATGAACGCAAGAAGAGTTTTCGAACTTTGAAATTTCCATAATTCCTCCTCAGCGACTCGAAGCAAATTGATATATAAATCTAGATATTTTTCTATTCTTTTCGTTGAACGGATTTCACTCCGTGTAGCGCGTGTCGCAAAGTTACGACGAATAAATGTGGAATTTATTAATATGTTTACGATGCCACGCGTGATTACAAATTGGTTTTCGGAGAACCTCCCCGCGGGCCTACTCGATATTCGTCGAAATTTTCATCGTCATCGATATATAAATATACATTTTCCGTGTCCAATGAAATTTAAATTACTCATTACAATTGCACAATTTTTGAATATCGTTCAATTACGAATGACGGCGCATCGGAAGAGAAACGGATGCGAGCAATGAAATTAATACTCGTGTGCAATATAATAAATCCTCACGTTCAGACGGTTCGTAAAAAAAAAATTCATCACTTCTTCGACCCCCAAAAATCGCGTAACCCCGTAAACTTGTCTCCCCCCTTGGCAGAGGCCTGCGTATTCTAAGCCTAAAAGTTTTCGCGAGGTAAATTAGTTTGGGAAACGCTGACGTACGGAACGACGGCGATATCGTATCGCCGAGTGATTCGCAGACCGAGAACCGGCCTGGCTCGTTTACGGCGCGAACGTCCCGACGACAATGGACGCTCGGACGGGACGCGCGACAGGAAGGCGGCCGTATCAAATGCTTAACAGCCGACACAATGCCACGTACACACGCGCGCCGTCTCCACGTGTGCGGCCCTCGCGAGAGCGTAGAGTACGAGAGCGCGACACACATTGTTGTTTCCGTCGCGAAACATTTGACCACGTTACAACGCTAATCTCGCGAGCGTGCCGAGGGCGGGAATTGAATATTTAATTTGCTGCATTGTCAGGACCTCCCGGCGCGCCGCTACTCCTTTTCCTAGTAAGTCCATCGAGAGGGAATAACCGAATAGCTGATTCCAAAAACGTCCCGAATTCAACTATGATGGCTGGTGTTAGTAATCTGATATTCGAAATTTTTTCCTAATTTTTTACGGAATTCACCGATGTAGATGCGAGCATAGATTCAAATATTTAATCGGATCTTGGAAAGATGTGAATTTTTGAGAACGATTATAGCATGATATAATATGTGGTGAATGTAATCAAAATTGTCTTTAAATTGATATTTAAAGTAGTTTGGAAGTAAACGCTAGTTATTTTATACTTTTATATCAGAGTTCCAGAAATTGTTTTTCACTTGTAATATACAGAGTGACAACAATTGCCATCTGAAATAATCTGTTTGTCGATTTAATAAAGCAAAATTTATGAAAATATATTATTGGCATTGGCGCCCCTCGACCAGCAATATTTTACTTTCTTTTTAAGATACGAATACTTTAAATTATATCGTAACTTTTTTCGGAACGCACTGATGAAGATCTTTGCGTGAATTTATATAGATTCAAATATATAATCGAGTCTTGGAAAATTGCGAATTTCCGAGTATAATAATACGGTCATAACCGATGAATTAATTAGAACTTTCTTCAAATTTATATTTAAACTCGCGTGAAAATAAGAACTAGTGAATTTACGTTTCAACGATTACTTATGTTTAAACTGTCGAGGCACGCGTAAAAAAATGTAATATCCTACTCGATTCTGTAGCTGCGTTCTACTATAATCATTACGGATCGAAGTATTTCTTTTTTTACGTCGCCTGACTAACCTTGTAAATACCCTTGAGAGGTAGAAACGAATATTTAATTCGTACCATTAAGTTAAAGTCTTCGGGTGCGAAAGTAGTACTTTCCGTAGCAAGTATAGTTCTACGAGAATAATTAACCTTCTGTTTTACTTTCCTGACTGCAAATGGTACAAATGAAACGTTACGTAAATCTGTTAGTTTGACTGCTATAGGTTTTACAACCGTGGATTCTTAAAATCTCCCTGAAAGGAACGTGAAACTGAATTTCGAAGTGTGAATTTCGCCGATATCAATAACAAATTAATTGATTCAGTCGCGTAATCGTTCATTTATCCCAATAAATCCAACGCGCGTACACCTTTAGTTCCGTGGGACGTTGCTGCTGCTTAATTAGTTTTGCTAATTTAAATTTTGCTTTTATTTCGTTTCAACAATTAGAAAGATACGTGCACAGGTACGCTTTGAACCTGATCCGAAGCTTTTACGCTTATACGCGCGCGTTTGGTAAGTACATCTTCGTGCAATAATTGTGTTAGTAACGCGCTATCTAATTTATATACCGCGAGATTAATTTTTCACAGTTTCCTGCAAATTTAATCTCCTCCTTCTTCCAAACGCATCGATCAAATTATCAGGAAGAACTTTTGCGAGAAAGTTACGACAAGGTCGATGCCGAGACATCTAAATCAATCTGGATGAGGTTATCTAACTTTTACGATCGATCTATAAGCACTTCGTTTATTAGTATACGTACGTTCAGGAAGTATACAATCGAACGTACAATAAACATTATTTCGATCGGAACGTTCGTCCGCGTTGCAAAATTAATCGCCAAAAACCCGCTCCCGAAAAACGAGAACAGAAAACAGATTTAATTCGCGCTCTTATTAGGCTTTAATCGCACGGTGGTTGAATTACTTTTTTTCCTCGGTAATATCGAAAGCAGTTAATTACATACGCGCTGTTAATTACACTTTTCGTTTATTCCCAACGAAATTTTGAATGGGTAGAACGGCGCGCGAAATCATTGCCGAATTATTGGAAATTAGGGTTCGCTAGCGATACCAGAATGTAACGTTTAATTGTAATCGAAAACTTCCAATCGGCGAAAATTATTTTGCCTACTTCATTAACTAGAGTTTAACAAAATTCACTTGCCATGAAACTCAAGTTGGGGGGGGGGGGGGGGTGTAGCGGATGGATAAAATAACGAATTATGCAAATGAATTAAAATTCCATTAAGAAAGTTAAATCTATTCTTCAAACTTTTAGATGTACTTTTCATAAACTTTTTCGAAGAATCTCATCCGCGAACACATTGAATGGTAACGATGGAAAATTGGGTAAACCCCGATGTCAGAATATTTCACGCCAACGTCAAAGGATTAATTGAAAATGGAGATGACACAGCCGACTGGAATGTGGATTAACGATACGGCGGATACGAACGTACGTGCCTAAACGAACATGCCAGAAACATTGTTCTTCCACGGTATAATATTTTAACCCCGGGCAAGGTCGATTTTCTGAAAATACCACAAATCGAAGTTGCATTCCATGTACAGGATGTTTCATTCGAAGTTTTACGCGCAATTATCTCCGGAATAAGTTGTTATTCGAAAAATGTTTTCGACAGAACTTACTTCGTTACGCGGTAGGGATTGAATAACGAACAGTTTGGGAGATAATTGCGTATAAAACTTCGACTAGGAAACCCTCCACGAGCATGCGTAATTAAATAATTTATTCGTGAAATCAAATTATCGCCCGAGATGTAAATCCAATCTCTGAAGAAAAAGAAACATCTAGTTTTCACCGTTGCAATCGACGGCAAATAAAACGATACGTCCAGCAATTATTTTTTCAACTGCAACACAGAGACAGTTTCGATGAATTTTTGTTTGGAATGATCGAAGCGATTCTGTTTTGTTTAAACCCCCCGTGACGATAATGCCGCCAAGTTGAAACGTTACAATGAAAAATTGGATAATGTCGGAATACCTTACGCAATTCTCGGGTTATTTAATGAAAACAGACGAGAGGTTATTTTAAAATTGCCAGAATGTAGAATGTGGAGGAACGCAAAGTACCGGCATGGTGTGAGCGCGTAGGTGTATCATATTCACTCGTGTGTGCGTTACAGAGTTCGCGAGAGACATTGTTATTCCCCGGCAAAAACTCGGGTAGCTCGCGATGCTTGTTTAGCGGGCCACGAACAGGAGCTACATACTCGCGTAGATATAGACGCGATAATAAATAATTTATTCATAACCCGAGCGCATCATCTTTCGTCAAAGAAAATTCTATTCGTTATCTTTTTATCGTAAAGTAATTTTTGCCTCGACGGTCTTTGCGTTGCACAAATTTGAATCTAGAGGGGCTAGAGAAACGAACACGTAGACGCGAAATAATTTATCTTTTGAACGATAACTTTGGTCTCATATCGCAAATGCTTACCGACGTATCGATCGTACGATAAATCACGCGCAACGTGCAAATTTCGATTTAATTCCGCTCAACAATTTTACACGTCACTGCAAATAAATCGTAATGACCGGTCGGCAAACGAATTCGCCAAACGACTTCGATCTGTACTTTCGTTCGCGTTATAACAATTAACCGAACGCGAAAAACGAGCAATAGAAATGTTGCATTAACGTTGACTGTAATTCTCGTGCAGTACAGAAGCTTTGTTTCGAACTAACGTAATCGAGGAAAAGCGTGCACTATTTTCGAATACCGCGACCCAGCTGTCGTACGGGAGAAGATTGCAATCGGAATATGTAATTTGCAATGTCAAAATATTTCACCCGGTCATCAGAGGATTAATTGAAAATGGAAATGGCGTTAGCACTGTTCTGCAATTACGAGAATGTAGATGAACGGAACAGTAGGTGTAAATGCATGAAAGAGCAAACGAGAGCAGCTATAGTGCATCGCGAAACAGTCGGCTATACTGCGCTTTCGTAGACGCTGGTATTCGTTAATTATTTTGCGCGTTGTATTATTCACTGTAAATATCACCGCGAATATTTAACGATGTCTGAAAACAGAAGGAGTCATTTCATATACCCGAAACGACATTTCAGGTATCGATATAAAGAAATGGCTATCAGAAAAGTTATATACGTTAATCGACCGAAACTGTTTAATGCGAATTAAAATATTCGCCGCGGATGCAACAAATATTTTAATTAGTATCAACGAATGCCATTAAAGATCAGGTGCTTACGGGCTGGAGTATAATTACATCCACGTAATTTAATGGTGTTACAATATTTTGACATGATCAATAGAGATGTAATTTGAAGAGGCGGCAGCGTTAATTTCGCTACGATATTTCCAGAATTTAGATGAACCTAGCGCGGTAATGTAAACGCGTGTATACACGCGAGAGACATTGTTATTTCATTGCGAGACACTCGACCACGTTGCACCGCTAATTTCAAAGCATACCGCGAGCGAGCTGATAGCGTAATCTACGAATGCAAGGCAGATAGGGGATCGGAATATGTGTAGCGTAATAGAAACTAACCCAGTGATAAGTGAATTGCGTTTGCGGCGAAAAAGAGACGCGCGGATTGCCGTTATAAATTACTTACCACCGCACGCGTACGCGTATCTCTAACGGGTGAAATAGAGGAAAAGAAAAACTTTCTAATTAATTAAAGAGTACGATGGTGGAATTGCCCACTGATTTATTTTCATTTGCTCTAAAGCCATTCGGATTCGATATGGTCGAGAAAAATGCGCTTTTCCGAGAATCTCGAATGATAGTGCACGGAAAGTAATATGAAAATACGCACAAAGTTTGTATCCGAAAATGTTGGGGGCTCTTGGTTTGATTAAAACTTGAATGAATAAAAATTAAAACTTTCGCATTGCTGGTTGTCCGATGTCACAGTTGAACGACAAAAATATAAGAGAAATTTTCAACGAAAAATAACTAATAATTATGAATAACAAAATATTGTACGTACATCTGAGAAAGTTGACCGTGTATCCATAGTCCCGCAATAAATGCAAAACACTCGCAACACACTGCACATTGTCTACACGAGCTTACCACGCACAATGCTCTCGGTTCGAAAGCAAAATGAAAACTGACTAACGTCGATACTCGTACACGGGATTTATATTACGGCTGCTTTGGACTCCCCTAGTTCGTCCTCGTTTTTGGCTAAAGGTCATCATTCAGCAAAAACAATCCTAAATTTGACACGACGTCTCAGGTATACGCTCAAGGGTATCGATCGACTGCTATGCAACCTCTCGTGAGCGTGAAATAAATATACCGAATAATTTTTGGATATTCCACAGATCAAGAGACAAGGTCTTGTCTCGGGCCAAGTACAGGTACCCAAGACTGGACCTTGTATGTTTTCCGAAATAATGGTATAAAGTCAAAGTTTACACAATTTTCCCGGTGGAATATGCTGAAATCGACCGCAAGGGTATCGAATGACTCGAACGACAATTCTGAGAACAGCTCACGCGGATTGTCAGGGCGCCCGAATTGTTGTCATAACAAATTTTAATGCGACGGTTCGAAAAACAGGCTGTGAATAAATAAGGCAAAGTATATATACTTAAGCGACCCACGTAGAACCTTTTCTTCAGCTTACGCATTCAACTTTGTTCAAAATTTCAGGGTCAATGTTTCATAGCTCGTGGTACCGACGATCTTCGACTTTGAATAGAAATTCACGGTTAGTTAAAAAGATAGTCCTGCGTTAATAATAGTATTTAATAAATCGCTATTTCACGTACGCGTTTGTCACAATTTTGACTTTAATTTTTGTAGCTTTTGGCCACGAAATCGGAATTTCCGGCTACAGCGAAACGCGGCGAATTTGTTTCTTACAATTCGAGTCTAATCTAGACGATTTAAGCTGTGCGGCTCATTTACATGGTCCATGGAGGAGCCCGGTCATAAAACAATCTTTAATATCCTCTATCCGGAGTCGGTATCAGTTCGGTATCTCCGAACTTTCGGAATCACTTCCGTTACGGTGCATTTAATTGCCAAATGATTGTTGGAAAGACTATAAGGGGCCACGTATTAAAGCGGTAGGAAAGTTTATTGAGCTATCGGTAGATTATAGGTATATGTTAACATCGTTGAAGTCGATCACAGTCTTACTACCAAGTTGCGATTACACCTCTGCGTAGAAATCTTATTTGTTTCTACAGATGTCAACGTTTTTATAGGCGACATGATAGCGGAAGATGTTTACGAGTGTACAGTTTTTTATTCACACGTCGATCACCACGGCATCTACGTTTATATGACATATGTGTTGCTGTACTATAGTTAGTACAGTAATGACACATTAATAACATTAATATTAACCCTGGAACGCTAACCTTATTTTTACACCTTTTTTAAACCGTCCGTTGAATCAACAACTATAGTATAAAATTTAAATAAATACGGTAAAATTAATGCGATTTCTTTTTTTTATTATATTTATTGAATAAGTTAATTATATGAAGAAATATGACAAAAATAGTCAGTACAAATACGGTGAGCGTTCTAGAGTCAATATTAAAGCTATTAATGTATCATGCTAACTAACGCGAACTACCGTCGCATGTTAACTAACGCATAAATAAACGAGACATTCATGAAAAAGTGTAAAAAATATTTTGCGATCCAAGCTTTGAAGGAAATACTGTTCATAAAACAGATATTCGACAATCGAATAAAGCGAAACTTATTTGAGAAATCAACGCAAGAATCGCTTGGATAAGCTAACATTTGAAAGACTCTGAATAAGAAACGTCGCGCTTTGATTTTCGAATCGTACGAGCGTTCTTCAAAGTATTTTTCTTTTACAAATTCCTACATAGTTCTGCCTACGCATTATCATCCGATTCTTTTGCGCGGGAGTATTCTGTATCGTTTGTACGTTACAATTCTCACGAGCACGATGTCTCGTGTGTATCTCCTCAAGAAACTTCCGCAGACTTTCGCGCGTATCGTATCCACTACTCGCCACCTACGCGAATACACTCAACAGGTTAGTGCGCCCACACAACTTACTACCTTCGTACATCCGCCGTGATTTGTTTTGTTTCAGTATCGCGGGCTGCGTTTTCCAAAGGTAAGCGAAGCAATTAAATCCCTAACGAAGAACTTGTCTGGCGTGGAATCACAGATGAGACTCGCGTTCGTCGAAGTAAACTCATTGCAGCTTTCATTATGGACAATTACGCACTTTGGTCAAATTCATTCCCCCTCGACGAATGAATCTCTGGCCCATCGCTACTTACCCGAAGGAAAAAAATTATTACCCGGCTCGATCGTATCGCCGTGGAGATAAATCGGAATTCATAAGAGAAGATTATACCGACGGAGATTAAATGGGATTTCGCTGCGAAACACTGGAAATGGATTTCACAGTTTGAAAGAACTTACCCCCACGAGGACCCAACTCAATTTATGAAACGATAAACAATTTTCACACGGTACTCTCAGTCGATCTAATAAACGTAACGAAAGAGATATCGGTGGATTAATTTTTATCGGGTTAAGTTACACTTGATCTCAACGCAATCCCATTTTATATATTTCATATCTACAAAATGTTGCGCGTTATACTACTCGACTATAGTTAACCACTCTCTCGCTGAATGGGGTGCGCGTATTTAGTATTTATAAAATAATTGGAGAATACGAAGAGTCTTTTGCGCGACGCTCGTGTCGGATATTAAACGTACGACAACAAATTCAAAATAAATCATTTTCGAAAGGAACACTTCTCAGGTGAATGCTTGGACGAATTTCGACCAGACACGTTGCGCGAACAAAACACTTCTCCTCGATAAGGGGTCGAGGACCGTTCGTACCAATTCACGCGAGACGCGCAAAAGCGGAAACTATATACTCCGTTCGGGATTTAAGAATTTTGATCAATGATGATGACGACGAGAATGCGGAGTTCTCGAATCGAGTCAGCGGGGACGATAAAAAGCATCGGTTACAGATTGCGAAGAGCCACGAGAATGGAATGGTTTGGCGAAGGAGAGACCGGCGAGGGGGTTAAGGGCGGAGGGAGGGGGGGTAGAGATGGAAGAAGAGCGAGTTCGTATTAAGGGTAATGGGCATTATCTCCATCGATCCCCGGCTCGCTATCCTACCAACCCGACTACCACCTCGCCCATCACCCACCATCCCGGTGCCACTGGGATAGGTTGGTTCGTTCGAGCTGGTCAGAGGCAAAAACGCATGGGAATTCATCCGTCCATGGTGTACGGATGGCAAAATCGTAGAATGCCGGTACAGTCGACTTTCGATAATTTGAGTGTTAATAATTTGAATCTTTCAATAATTTGACGTTCTTTCCCGGTCCCTTAAAACATACTCGATAAATTGAAAAAAATCAATGTTTGGTCTCCGCGGTGATTTGAAATTGTAGCGTAGGCATCTTGCTCGCCAACACTTTAAATTTGAAATCAGCGTTCCCAAAGTCCCTATAATTTGAAGTCCTCCACTTCTGCGATTGGATTGTACATAACGTAACACGCATAGGCCTGTTGTTTGTTTACCCCGGTCTTTATCTCATTCAGTATGTAGTCTGCTTTTATACTGTATTGTATTTAAACCGTGTTTATTGAAACTGTGCAACATCATGAGCTGTAGAAGGAACAAGTGTCTTTCAATTAAGGAATATGAGCTAAAGATGAACTTGTGGATGAACGTGCAAATTCACGTGTACATATGAATGTACTTTCAATCAAATTCTCGTTTATTTGAGTTTTCTCCCCCCTCCATCTCGATTATTTGAACTCCTCGGTAATTTGAACATTTTCTCTGGTCCCTTGAGTTTAAAATTATCGAGAGTCGACTGTACCTCCCGTTGAAGATATCATAACTGTACGCGTGAATACGCGAATATAATTGTCTTTGTCATAGACACGAGGGCATACTTAAAACGAAAAATCGTATTCGGAAAAATGTCATCCGCCATATCGATTCACGCCGGTGAGAAAACGAATGTATATTCAAAAAGACACAAGGTCTAGTTCTCACGTACTTGTACTTGGCCCGAGACAAGCCGTTGTCTCTTAATTCATGTTTTAATTTTCTGCGGCGAGCAAATGTAATCGGGTAGTTTGAATTATTTTTTTCTGACCCGTCTGAATCTTTAGCTGTACGATGGATTTCGTTGCGTCGAAGTACCTTGAGAATCGTGGGAGTCATGATTCTTAAATGAAAAGGGCGTCCTGTTTGAATCGGGAAGGTTAATCATTACAAATTCTCGACCAAACTGTTTAATCCACACGGAGCTCCGTGCGAACAATAAACTCGTGTACATCATCAGAAATTCGCTATCAGTTTAATAACACGTATCGAGCGATTAACGAAGGAAACAACAATTTTGATCCTAAACACCGATCAGACGAAGCGGCGAAATTAGGAGTCAGCGAGCCTCGCTCTAACGTTAACGAGACGAGAGCGTTAAACGAACCCCGCTTATTTTCTATATAAAGGTCGAAGTGGAAAACCATAAATTCTCCATTTATCCAATGCGACACGGCGACCTTGGAACGATCCGAGTTACTCCGGCACGCTCGGCTCGTTTCGAATCACCGATCCGTAACAACCAATCGGTAACCCGGGATTGATCAAAGGGGGGTACACGTGGGAGAGCGGCTTCTTCAACTTCAACCATTCGGACCGCTGTGATTGTACTCGCAATTGACTCTCACCGTGGTCGCCAGCTAATCAGTATAAATTAGGGCGTGGCGTTACCTGGTACTTCAAAGCGAACGTCGCGACGATACGAGCGACGGTGACACCCCCTTTCGCCACCCACCCCCCCGGGGGGGGGGAGGGGGGACACAGGTTTTTACGACAGCTTTGCCCCCCCTTTTCCATTACCCCTCCTCCCACCACCCCGTCGCGCGTTTGTGTGCGATGCGTCGAGTTGAAAGAGGGTGATGGTGACTAATTGTCGTAAAGGCGATCATGATATGTCCCGGCTCGTAAATCTGATTGGCTTCGCTTACTGACCTCGCGTCGCAATCTCGCCGGTACGATCGCTCGGCGTCGCACGTACGTCACACTACGCTGAATTCGGGGCGGCATTTCGGATTCCTCGAAATCGACCGCGGTCTTTTTCAGCGATCGGGAGATATAACGTTTCCCCCGAACCCCCGCCGGGAGCGGAGGCGTCGTCGCTTTCGGCCGGATGGAGAGGATCGCCGAGATGTTATCGGGCGGGAATTCTCTGACTGGAAACCTCGCGAAATAGTCGGATCAACGGTAAAGAATGACGCGTTTAGTTTATTACCACGTGTCCGTTTCTTCGGTTGTGGGATTGGATTTCGATGTTTGCTGGAATCCCTAATCCTACTCGCGGCAGTGTTTCGAGATAAGACACTTATCAACCGACTCAACGTTTAACGTTAAACTCTGCAGGGACGAATTTTTTTTAGCCGAGAACAGATGATTTAACTGTCGTTTTATACATATCTTTCGCCGCGACGGGAGAAATTTTGTTGTTTTTATCGTCTATAGATCTTGCGGTAGACATTCCGCCGTCGGAGTGTAATTTTGTCCTCGTTGAGAATAATTTTAATCAAACGAATTCGACTAAACGCGCGGGTACACGACTCTGGTAAGGAGTGAATTATTTGTACGCCAGTCGATCGCGAAAGAAGAGATAGTATGACTCGACAAACTTGTCCGATACTTCGGACGTTCGCTCGCTTCGTATCGTTAAATTCAATAAGGCCACTTTGATCTCGCAGGAAAATGAAGCTCAGCGAGACTCGAAATTCGGAAACTTCCCACGTCGACTCGCAGTAAAGATATCGCCTTTAACCCACTTTTGCCTCGAAGCAGCAATCTGCTTTCATCGTACTTGGCTTGAATAATATCAAGTAATTCGTTCCGCTAGGTCGAAGAGTTAAACTTTTCCTACTCCCTAACTCAACCCCCCCGTCGCCCACCCGCGCCAGTGTCACTCGCGAAAGAATTAACACCGGTAACTTCATTGTTGTGTTTACAAACCCCGAGATAACGCGTATTAGCTCGACGACGTCGAGCGAGGATAGACGCTTTGCTCGCGCGTACGCGCCGAAACCACCCTGCGCGGTTGACTGCGCTCACATACACGCCGCCGAAATAAGGGAAAGCCAGGGAGAGCGGGAGAGGCAAAAAAATCTCGGCGAGAAAAGTAAGTGAGCAAGTGGTGACTGAGTGCACCTCACAGTGGGAACTATCTTTTACCCCGGCACAAAGACACCCCCTACAGTTTCACGGAAACCAGAAGATAGCTGGATAGGTAATGCGATGCGCCAGCGGCATCCTTATCCGAGTACCTCTACCTTCTCACCACTTCTCTCTCTCTCTCTCTCTCTCTCCCTCCCTCATCTTCATTTTCGCACTCCTTCCAAGCCGACTTCGTCCTCTTTGGGCAGGCTACCCTCCGATAAGTAGATCCCTATCGGGATTATCCGGAGCACCCGGTTACATTATTACTACGTTTGGGATATGGAAGCCAATCTAATAAGGGAGTTGTTCTCCCAAATTCATTCTGGCGAATGAGCACATTGTCAAGTTCCATCATCCTTCGAGCCGTCGCACGAGATACTTTGTCGTTTCTGCTTTTGGTGAACGTAATGTTCGGCAGGTGCTGTAACGAAATGCTAATCAGTTATACGGTGCGCGTATAAATGGTTTTTCTAACTTGGATTGATTATTAACATTGGATATACTAAGGGAGGCAAAATGAATTGTTTGCCATTTATTATAATCATTACTTATTTTCAGTACATTTTGCTGTCGAAAATGTTGTATGATTTTGTCTAAATTTGTAAATAATTAATTGTGTAAAGCACTTCTTCCTTTTTTTGTTGACGTTTTGTTGTAACATTGTAGGTATGTGGTATACCTACATACACCGAGATGTTCGTCGGTAGTGCTAGCGTTAATACGTTCCCTGCCAAGGTGCATTTGGATATGTATCAATACCACGCATGTGTGTACCTAAAATGGTAGACGCTATGAGGTTTAATATATCCGCGAAATTTGCTTATTTTTTGTCTGTTTCAGTACTCTACATTTATTCTTGTTTGCTACTTTTAAACGGTGAACGATAAAAATATCATTTGGAGTAGAAACCAGCTTTATTGTGTACCAAAAATTGTACATGTGACAGGGAACGTGTTAAACAATTTACAGTCATGATGTGAGTAGAATAACACGAAGCGTACTTGAAAGGTTGTTTTAGTAGTTTTTATATTTATTAACAAATATTTAGCGTGTACTCCGTTGGAGAACGTTTTAAAGTACGCTTCATATTATTTTACCTGTGTCAGAATTTTAATTTGTTTAACAAATTCCGTATACACCCTGTGCATCAATTCCAGCCGAACGAAGAGCGCTGGTAAACAATACGAAAAACAATCGCTCTCAGACAAAAATACAATCGCAAATTCCTCAAATAGCGTACATACACGATATACATATGCGCTAATGAGAGGTACAGTTTCCTCTAACACTGTCCAATTTGTTAGCCGACGTACCTGATAGGGGGATTAAAGCGCGAAATGTGGGATCCCGCCTAAGTAGCGGTATTTGTTCATCGAATTAACCGTTCCTTTTACTATTTCAATATACCCCCGTTTTGCATAATCTGTAATGGCGTAAAGTACGGCGCACCAAACCAATATGAAAATAATTGCCTCCGCTGCGCGCACCCTGTACACCTTTTAATGGCGCATAAAATTCATCTCCCTATTACCGAAGATGATGTACCTGAATTCACTCGCGGCGCCTCTCATTTGGCAAAACGCTTGCCGCGCATATACGCCCGCATATCGCATTGTGCAGCGTTATTTTATGCAATGCCTACGTTCAAACGGGAAATGGTAACCTGCCGCCCCCCCAACCCCTCCCTCACTCCATTTTCTTCGAGCTGCCTTCCCGTCTCGTATTCTCCGCTCTATCTTCGCTCGTCGAGCGTAATTCAATTCTTCGAAGCGGAGTGGAAGCATCAAAATATTAGCATATTGATCAGCCTACCGCTACCTGCTCTCTTAAATCCACAAGCGTGAAACGCACTTAATACGAGCAACCACTTTGGCTGTTGCCACAACGAATGCAATATCCGTCGCCTGTTGCGAGCGTCCATATTGTATCCGATATCGCGATGATGGTACAAGTTTTTAAGAAAGGTGTTATGTTAATAAGCCACGATCGCGTCGACGACGAGGAAATTACGCGAATCGCGAAGCTAGGAAAACGATTATTAAATGCAACGTGACAACGCGCGTTCGCGTGTCGCGGTATCGAACGCGGAAGACTTCTAAACCCATGATATTCCATGTATTTCGTGCGTGTATCGTAAAACGCGTCGCGTTAACGCGCGTTATCGTGTACAGGGGTGGGACCCTTAAACGAGAACCCACGAACAACTCCGTTACGCGTGTATACACGAAAAACTTGTTCGAAAGGAAGATGAAATGTCTCGTACGTTCATTTTTGACCGATGAAATGTTTCGTACGCTTACGACCAACCGAGGTGCACATGTGTTCTCATTTAAACGCTCCACCCTGTATATTTATAAGTGTAACACGGCCGCGGAGATAGAACTGTAACGCGCCGTTCTCGTAATAAAAACGTAACGCGCGTTAACGCGCGAATTAGAAGCGTGTTTCTGGCTTAACGCGATACGCCTGGCTTTGCTAAAATCCTTTGTAACGCCGATTTATTTCATTGCACCGGCAGCACGGAAAATGTTTAACACTTTCGCATTCGCTCGTTCATCGAGCGCGCACGAAAACCCTTTCTTCCGCATCACATGCGTCGTTTTAATTAGGATTTGCTCTGCCGAAAAGTACAAAGAATACTGGCAATGAGTTTTGAAATGCCGACACGTGGACGTGCCTAATAACCGGAAATTTGAACACGCGGACAATGAGGATTGAAAGGAAACGGTGGCCATTCTTGTCCTTTCAAACAACCCTCGTATGACACGCGACACTCTGATTAAAGCAAATTTCACGCTAGAAATAGTCTCCGAACTCGTAATAGCCTCGTTTCCGTGTAGAAGACGCCATGGCATTTAAACGAGAGTAACAAAGTATCTCAATGTTATCGCGCATCCGCGAAAGAAAAAGCGATAAAATATCTCGTTATCAGAAATATTAAATGGACGTTCCGGCGTTCCTATTTTTAAACCCCCCGATCTTGCACGCAAAGCGCGTAAAGGGTATGTCAATAATTCTCGCATCCCAAACGTTAAACCAATGGAAGCAAAAACAAATTAATTTGCATGTTTAACAAGTGCACGCCGTGTTGAACATTCATTTCGATTATCCCGCCATATTTGGCATCGCTAAACAAGCCGACGGTTCGATTAACAGGAAAACAATATAATAAAGCTTCGGGCTCGGTAAAACTAGCGATTTTAACGAACTGTTTATAAATCGTGTCGCGCGGCCGATTATTCGCAAATTTCCCATTCAAATCCTTAACGGGGAATCAATCACGAGCGCCCGGCGTCGGGCATCGCGCGCGGATCAATTACCGCGCTCCGAAACGTAACCCAATAATCTCTCCCCGGGTAATTATCATCGTAACCCGACATCAATCACGTTCTTCCGTAAGGATTTTCCGTGGGTGGGGGAGGTGGGTCGGAGGGTGGGACAAAAAAAAAGGGGGGCAAAAACCGGAACGGCGTCGGGAAAGCGTTCGGGGGTTTGGGATGGGATGGGCCTTATAAATCAAGGTTTCCCGGCGTTATTATTACTGTACATCACTTGGTCACTCCGGGAGTCGATTCTCGATGCGCCGTCGAACGAAACGATTTACGGTAGGTCGTGCATCTCGAGGCGCGAGAACTCGACCCGGCCGGCGTACACGACTTCCGCATCCGGCTTACAGCCGCTTGCTTTATAGGTGGAGGTGAGCGAGGGAGTGCTCCAGTCGTTCGGCCAACCAGCGCTCAGCCAGCTATAGCCAGCAAACCGTGCGAGCCAGCCAAGCAGCTGACACACGAGAGTAGACGGTACACCAGTTTGACGCCTGCTGGTCGCCGGAGCACCTACCATTAACCGAGGAAAACATAAGAAGGGACTTACTAGTCATAGCTTCTCTCTAACATCCCTTGGAGCACCGGCTAACACAGACCTATCTGCCGGCACAACACGTTTCTTACCACCCTTGAATGGCTGGAGTGGAAGCGTGGAGCGCGATGACTCATAACTAGGCGTCCCCTTTATCAGAGGAATAACCGAGAAGGGTCAAATGGATTACCCGGTCGCCGTTCGCCCAAACTTCCGAAATAGTATGGCGGTAGAAAATTTCCAGCGAGACGGGGGAGGAATTTTACTATGACTGGCTCAGTTTAGGATTATTCAGGGTGCGTTGGTTTTTAATTGGTCGGGTATTTCGAAATTGGAGTGAACGCGGTGGAATGAGATTCGTGGAGAAATTTCAGATGAAATTGTTGACGATTTTTGATACTCCGTGGGTAGGTATTTATTTTGGTATGTCAATGATTTTTAAATTGGAGTCAAATGGATGACTAAGGTGTTCGTGGGGAGATGTCACTTTAATTCCTGTCACATCTTTTTTATAACTCTAAATCGGAAAAGTAATTGCACAACTGTTCAGTTTGATATATTAAAAAGCATATTTTTAATCTAAAGGTTCTACTTTCCAGGGTAAGAGATTTCGTTTGCCGCTGTAATGCGCGTACAGATTACGAGTCCGCGAATAAAAATTGAGAAGATCGGTTCGATTTTGAGGGATTTGCAAAGTCAGGCTTTGCTCGTTAAAAATTTGGCCGACGAATATTTATATTACCCCAGGGAAGTAATTTCAATTTAAATTTATATAACCCGGAAGATCTTTCCGTAGTTTGAGGCAGAAAAATATTACATTTGAACCGACACTATGTTATCTTTTCCCCGGTCAGTTTGCATAAATTAACGTCTCGCAACATTGAACAAATTGTCTATTAAATTTCACAATACCGAAGGCGGTATCTCGATAATGCTCTCAGCAAGTTTTTATAACCGTTCCTGGATCACACGTAAATTAAATGACAAAAATTCAAACTCCCCGTAGCGCGCCAATTCCGATATCCGATCAACCGCGATTGGGGGAAAATAATCGCTGACAAAAACTATCCATTATCTCGCGTCAAACCGAAAAGGAGGTTTCTCACGAGTACACTAGCGAGCCATTTCCTTTTTTCGCCGAGAGAGATTCGCGTCTGGTGTCGATCGAATCTAAGGACGAGACTTTTTCCTGAGAATCGTCGTCCTTTCGCGGGTGAATCTTTCTCATGCCAAATTTCAGATTTATCCCCCGATGAAAGGGGGTCAGATTTTGCTCCGGCAGTGGAGGCAGCCAGCCAACTTGCACGCAAACCCATGCGGTTCTCCACGTGTAATCCACGAGAGACTCTGCGTCCTGAGGACGAATAGAGGGAAGAGGGGATGAGAGGAGAAGAATTCAAGCAAGATCCTCTCGATTCGTGCTTCGTCCACTTCCGCGATGGCTCGTTCCCCCGATCTATCTTTGGCGTCGCCCATCGCCGTCGTCGCTATATTCCCTTACCAGCAGTATTCCTAGGTATCTTCGAATATTTCCAACTCTTTGTCCACGACAATATTCCATCCCCACCCGCCTATCCCCAACGTCATTTCCCCCCTTTCTCACCCTTTCTCCCCCCATCCTCCTCCGCCCCTTTCAATCTCCCACTATGCACAGTATGCCGCGTTTCGAAGAGCAACGGGGGAGGAATGTACGTGACTGCTTGATATTTCCGCGCTCGGTTTTTACCAGGAAAATGGCCTCTAAGCATCGACCGTGGACTCGTTTTCAGCCAAAACAATATCATTTCATCCCCCTTGTATGGGGTTCTCCATTCCCTTTCCGGTCACTTCTTTGGCCACGACAGGTACTGCGTCTCTCTCTCTCTCTCCCTCCCTCTCGCGCTCTCTTTCTCTCTCTCTCTCTCTCTCCCTCTCTGCCATTCGCGTCGCAACCCATAGCTGCGCTGTGTGCACCGGCAGCTATTCGGTCCTCTGGGTCTCGGCTATACCAGAACCCATACGACTGGGCGGCAGCAACAGCAACGCCAGGAACTGCTAGCAGCAATGGCCAGTGCCGGCGGCCATACCCCTTCGTCTCCATCAAGTTTAACTTGGCGCAGCGAATTTCCAAGTACCGTTTTACGAGTTTTCGTTGCCACTGGGAATAGACGGATCAGTCGTTACGCTGCTCGGTAAATGTTGTTCCCGAACTGACTACCGTACGGTATGTTCAGTCGTCTCTACGGAACGCGAGAGCCGGATAATCAATTTTGCAACGCGATTACAACTCGTTTTGCGACGCTCCGTCGAAATGGGAAGGTATTGTTAATTGACGGTGAATCCTGCCTTTTTTCCCCCCGATGTTTTTCGACCGCATTGGTTTGTCGCGTACTTTTCCCGGACAGATTTTCAAATACGATTAATTATGGAAACGTTTCGTCTATCTGTCGTGGGGATTTGTTCGAGGAGCGCGTGGAAATTCGAAGATATTCAATTATTATTTAGTATCCAGTCGATGGGAGGTTACGAATAGCTATGCAATTTTTAAAATACGTCACGCATGGTCTCGATAAGAAATATCCGATTTTGCTGTTACACAAATTCAATCAAAGCTGACTTTTAAAAATTTGCTTATTCTTTAATTTAGTCTTTTTAATTTATTGTTCGTCAGGTGTGAGATACTGAAAGAAATGCCGCCTTTCGATTAAACCTAAATGCTGACGAACTTCTAATTTCAGGGCTAAGAGAAACGAAAAATATCACGATTTTTAGGGGGTACTTGTTTTCACCGGGAAACGAATTCACGCGCAACAAAGATTATACGGTTAGCGTTACTCGACAAACTGCTCTCTACATATTTCCAAAATTCCATCGTCTCTCGAAATTCCGAGTTCAGGAACTTCGCTCGTAACTGAAAAAGAAATCCGGCTTCGTAAATGTATTCCAGTAGTCGGTGGCGTTTTCCACGGACAGAATGGACCACGGTAACCGAAGAAACCAACACGAAAAAAAAGGAAAACACTGGGAATAGCATTTTCCTTCACTCCGAAGACGTGCGGTGATCGAATTTACTACTTGGCTACCGAAGGGCCACTACCAACATACTTACCGACTAAACTCACCCTCGCCTTCCACGTACCAAATACCTCGACTGTTGCGTACTTTCTAAAGCACAGTACCCGACGCCATAGAACTCTATACGGATAACGCAAGCCAATAACGTTCGATCCACCGAACCTCAGTCGATTTTCATTTATTTCCTTTTTTTTTTTAGGTTATCACAATTTTTTGTTAGTTTTCCAATTTCACTCGTGTATTAAACGCAATTAGTACATTTAGTTATAGAACTGAGTACGTGGTAAGGAATAATAATGCGTAATAATATCTCGTAAATCACGAGATTCAGAAATACGTCAAAGCAAAATGCGAATGTTTTTGGAGATCGTGTATCACGGTTTTTTAAAAAAATGCAACAGAATATTTCTGCCAATCCTCGTCCGCGGAAAGAACAAAATTAGCGCACACCGTTCCTGGTGTTTCTATCGGGATAAAAAATAATCGTATCTGTAGACTTCATTTCGGTCCAATGTTGTTTTTACGATTTTGCAAAGCGAGTAGCGATCGTCAGTACTCTTTTTGTTGTTACGCCTCTTTTCAATGCGGTTGTTAAACGTTTATCGGATGCAATTTAATTCGCGGCTCGCACGCGTAACCGTTTCGAAATACCGGAAACAAATCGGTGTAAGTAAAATCTGGAAAATGGGCAATGGGATGAGTTGGGCGAAAATTGTTTACAATTTTTACAAAGTTGTTTGATCCCTGTTGCTAAAAAATGGCTGGTACACCGTTTGCGCGCAGAAAACATTTCTAAAACATATGAAACGTATACGGGAACCCGTCTACGTCATTTTTTTGCGATATAATGGCCTTGGAGGTTTTTCTGATTTGTTTCGCCTTACTACCATCGGTGACAGTTAACATTTCGATTCAATCTGTTCTTCGCTTAAAAGTCATTCCGCGCAAAGAACATAATGAATTCGCTGTTCGAGCTATTCGATTTTTCATTCTGTTCGTTACAGTACAAAATAATAACTGTTACGTATCAACCATTCGTTACTGATCTGATAAAATATACAAGATCTATTTAATTAATACCCTCGTACTGTTGTATTCTCCGTTACATCGACGCAAATTACACAATCTGATTATAACTCTTCTCGAATACGGTAATTAGACATCGGGGGTAAACTGGAATCCCAATACCGATAAATAAAATATTCTCTATGGTATTCAAATACTCGGTAGTGATTACCGACGGTTTAAAACGAATACAGCGAAATATGCGAAAAACTACCTACTCAAATATCGTACGAGAGTTAACGAAACCCCTAAAGCGATCCACAGGGATGTAAAACAAAATATTCACCGGAGGATTCGACCAGGCCGTGTTGACTAACGGGGGATTAAAACAAATACAACGATTAAAATTCCAAATAGGTGAAAAACCACTCGACGTGCATGCGGGTGTTCGCGAAACCTCTAAAGCGTACCGCGAATGTAAAACGTAGGAAACTCTGTGCGAAGGGACAAGGGTGTATCGATAAATGTCCCGCTCGAGATCGAAACAAGTCGCAATCAGGTGGAAGGTACGGAAAACGCGAAAACTTAAGCGTAGCTGAATAAAGTGGCCTAGAGGCGCCTCGTTGGCAAGAGGCCGCCGACGGGTGTGGGTGGCGGCGGTAGAAGGGTGAATATAGAAAGGTGGGGTTGGTAACCACCCCTGTAAGGTGGTACCTACGTGGCATTGAGCGTCGCGGATGGTGGTGGCGCGGGCTGGCGCGCCAACTAAAATTGAATCTGCGGACGAAACTTCGGTAACCTCGTCAGGAAACCGAAGCTAAAGCCATCCATCGCCTGCTCTTTCGTCGTCGGCCTCCTACCCGTCGTCGCAGCCATCGTCGACTTCTGTTTTATCTTGAAAAACTGCCCCCGTTCTCCTGTTTCCCACTTGTTTTTGGAATCGTTGCCTTTTCTGCATTTTTTTTTTGCATTGTTTTTCGTTCGATTACGTAGAGTTTTAACGTCTTCGAATATCCGAGTTACGCGCGATGCAGCTTTGTATCGGGCTTGTATTTGAAAGGAAGTTGATATTGGTTGAATCGTATTTTTGCAGTGGGTTAAACGGTGATTCGATACGCGGAGGCTGGTTGGCTATTGATTTCTTCGTGGACATGTCGTGAGAAACATGCCAAAATTTCTCAGGAGTTAGCTATTGTTGCAACGCGGGGAATGGAACGGTAGTGCCGGAACGTTTCGAGACTTTTAACGTCTCCACTGTGTTTCGGTCCGCGTCTAAATAATTTCTTTTATCTCACTATTCGTGAATCAAGACGCTCGTTGGGATAACGAATAAAACATTCCTACGTTGAGTTGTTCTGGACGCTTGGTAAGTATTAGTCACGGGATATGTTTAAAAAGATAACTCCGAGATATTAATTAATATACAATTTGAAGGGCATTAAATTTTAAAATGCAAAGTTTGTATCGAGAGGGTTGAAGAGGTCAATTTTCTGCGGACCGTTCTGCCCGGACTGCAAAATTTCACCTAGCGAGAAATATCATTGCGCCGGAATGTAACAATTGAAACAAAATTGCTGATTTCAGCAATACCACTGGCTCCCGCCGTTCTCACCTCTGGCCATTTTCATTTCTACATTTTGAGTTAAGCGCGCGGCGACGCATTTTAACAATGAAAAAGCTTGGACCCCCCTTCTCAATTCAATTTGTGGAATACGACGTTCTTGAATTGCATTTAAACGAATTTCGCGTACTAATGGCCGCTTCCTCGCTATTACGGTATATCGAGCAGGCAAACAAGTTTACGAGCACTTACTCTTTAGCTGCGTCGGATCTATATGTGTACGTGGGAGTATGCATCTGCGAGCGTACAAAGGGTTTTAAAAAAAACCAATTGAATGTTACGAAAGAACGTGTCAGTGGAATGCTATTTCCTCTAAATTGGTGAAAGAAAGGTAATTGCACGAGATTAATTGAAACGGCGAAATTACGGGAAATTAACACAATTACGTGGGGAAAATTGACGACCGACAGCACTTTCTATCGGGTTGGTTGATATGTAAATTACTGGTTGGTGTTACGATTTTTATTTCAAGAACGATTATCTTCGCGCAGTCAGTATGGCTGATCAAACAGTGACGCATTCTACTTCGTTTTCAATAGTTTCCCGATAACCGAAACGAATTGCGCTCGAGAATTTCTTTTTGGAACGAATGTCCACTCAGAAAGAGAACGGTAGGAGAAGTTGTTGAACAAGCTAATACTTGTAAATCTCACACACATAACTGTCCGTTTCAATATACGTGTATATTATTAGCCTTCTCCCCCTAACTGGAGAAACCGCAGTAAACAGAATCAATTCCTTAGTACGAGATACTCGGTGGCCCCTCCGCCATATTTTTCCTACCCCCTTCGACATTTACAACCGGTTATAAATAATTTAACACCTCATTTCGTCAGCGCACCGCAACTTCGTAGTGTTCGAGGTATCTTCGTTATCCCCAGCGGGTCGTTCGTCCGCGAAGCGAAGGACTTTAAGATGTCGGGGAGCGCAGAGCGAGGGAAAAGAAGGGGTGGTTTAACCCTGGTATAACGGACCAACAAATTTTAGAACGACGGGAAATTGACGTCACGGCTGAACCAGCGATATCTTTGGGAACAAATGACAGCAAAAGACATTCGCTCTATTGGGAATGACAACGTGCGTTGCGGCAAACGTTGGGAAATAATTCAAAATGAGAGGATTCTCGGCGCAGTGTACATAAAATTATAGTTCCCGCGATCTTGTACTCAATTTTTGGTGACGAAGTGCGTTCCGAAGCTGAAGATCACACACTATCGAGTAACGCAAGTTCAATATCGTACCGTAAGAAACAATACCGCCTATCTAGCATTGAAGGAATTCCACGGGAGAGACAAAAAACTGTTACAAAACTTATATTTTATTGATATATATATACAAAGGTTTAATTTCAGGTATCTACAATCAAAAATAGTGAACGGCAATGTTACGAAGCCATAAAAACCAAAATGTCTATTTTGCAAAAAGTGTCAGATAGGCGGTATGGTTTCTTACGGGGCGATATCTAAAAATAGATTTCAGTCGACGCAGAAGGGTAAGGTCATTTTTGGATCAAAACGTGACGTTAAAAAAAATCATAGTCTCCACAATTTTAATGACATCGTAATACGACAAAGTGCGTTCGAAAGCAAAAGAATCGTGCGGTCGCATAAAAAATCGGCAAGCGATACGCCAAGGATATTAGGTATCCAACTGTGCGGCTACGAATGTCGAATATGAAAATATAGATTTCAGTCAAACCAAAAGGGTAAGGTTATTCATAGGATCCATAGGACCGAAACATGACGTTTAAAAAATCATAGTTTCCACAATTTTAATGACATCGTAATATGACAAAGTGCGTTCGGGAGCAAAAGAATCGTACTGCCAGCGGAAAAAAATCGGCAAGCGATAAGCCAAGGATATTATTCAACTGTGCAGCTACGAACGTTGGATATGAAAAAATAGATTTCAGTCGAAGCGGAAGGGTTAAGTAATTAGTAGGATTGATCCTCGCCGGAGGCCGATACTACGGGGCCAAATGCCGTGACGTCTGGTGGTCTTCGATAAATTCCATGCATCCACTCGCCCACGTAGCTAACGTGCATGCCACGCAGGTAGTATACGTGGCGAAGTGGCACGATGCCGGGACTTGCGCCCTTGTTACGCTCCCACGACACGTACACTTGCGATGTAACGGTAACTACAGTTAGTACGTGCTAAGTGTGCACGGCTAGGGATTGCCCTATTGGCAGCTCCACGTATTCCGCGCGCCGGATTACACATACGTGGATAAACACGCCTTCGAATGTTGCCGCGAGATGCATTAAAGTGATTTTTTATACCGATAAACGTTTTCTGTACGAGCGGGGTGGAAACAATGTGGCGGCTTTGATTTCGTACCACCCCCCCGTTTCGAGCTCCGATATCGGATATTTACAGTTTCGCGATTTCTTCTCGTGGCGTACGTAACGGTAAATTACAATGCGGGTGACTTTACCCGAACGAAGAAAGATTCTGGCAGTAACGTCGTTTGACTAGCGACTACAAAGCTCTGGACAAACGCCAAACGTTCCTTTTTTTTTTTTATTCCGGGCTTCGTTATACCGAGAGTCCGTAAATTTTTAATTGAGTCGTAACGTTTCGCCGGCTGTCCCGGCGAATGTTTATTACCCGGTAATTACCTAGGGAGATAATTACACGGACGCAGTTTTCTGGCGGAAGCCTAGACGATTGCACGAGAAAACCCTTCCACCTCCCCCCCCCCTGATACGATTGGTCAAATGTGACGTTCGTAATTGGAATAATGGATCCCCCCCTCATCCTCCAACCCTAGCGAGCAACATTATTGCTTCCACGAGCATCTTGGAATGCCGCGACGTATATTCCAATTTCTATGCAGGTCACATCCAGATCAGCCGGCCTTGCTTCCTCCCTCACACCCTACAAGAAGTTAGCACTTCTTTTATGGACGCCGGAATTGGAACACAGAATTGCGGTAGTTTCGCGGCAAAAGTATCAGAATGGTATGTATGAAATAAAACGGAATAAAAATTGCTGAAGTCGTTGGTTTCCTACAATACTCTGCGGATGTGGCGAGGGGAGCGTATCAAGAAAAATAAAGGCGTTTACCGAACGCAGGATTTATTTGGTACGAAAGTACCCTTTTATCCTAAATCCCCCGGTACAAAACCGCCCGCGAAGATTTTCGCGATCGCACTTTGATCGCGCGTGTGTGCGAGGTGTCGTACGGCGGCTACGTTATTCGAAAGTACTTTGACTGTTTCGTTTACGCGCTCGTGAGAAAGTAACCAACGTCGGCCGCTAAACTGCAGTGTAAACGCGGTTTCGAAAACGTCTGTCGGAACACGTATCTATATATGCATATATGATACGACGCTACGTTCTCGGAAACTTTAGTTACGCATTACGTAGGATGAAACATTATGCGAGTCCCTCTCGGCGCGAGTAGCGCAATACGTTGGAACTTCGGTTATTTGAATCGATCGTTGGGGACGCGCAAATCAAGCATGAAATTTATGATAATTTTTACATCCTGAATTTTCGACAACGAGACAGCTTAATCATGCTTCTTACATCGAAACGAATTATTCGAATAATTAAATCATCGTTTAATCACCTGTCAGATAATCGATACTCGAGTAAATAATATTTCTCTATATAAAAAAAGAACATAAATCATCACGAATAACGACGATGAAGATAACTCTTCGGCAACGAAGGAACGAGCTTTTATATCTGATCAAATAAAAATGTTTACGCGTGTCCGTCTAGAATTCGTATTCGTAAGTGTACTTAATATTCAAAAACAGTTTCCCTTTTCAACCAAAATCACACCTCGTGGGGGTACAAATGATCGGTGTATCGGTGAAACACGGGGCCCTGGATTCTGATCACTCATGCCCGCTATACTTCGCGCGCGAATTCACGCTACGAGCGAAGCATTTTTTTTTCCCCCCGGCCCCAAACAAAAACCAACCCCATTTCCCAACGTCCATTATCTGATCGATATTGTCATCGAAACACTATCCGACGCGGAGCGCGTACAGTACGCACGTAATAATTTGATCGATGGGCATTAAGCCGTCTAAAACTGGCCGATCCAAGCGCGAGGCGCACTACCACCCAGAGGGGCGCGCACGCCGCTCTAACCGGTAGCCCAACTTCGCCGGAGCATATATCGTTCGAGGATTGACAGGTGCAACGGAGCATACCCGGTGGCACAATGTACCGGTGAAATTTATCTTAGAACCCCCGGCCGAATGATAGCGCAACGCCATAAATCTGCTACTATAAAGCGGTACCTGATTTGTTGGCGGCTGTTGCCGTGTGTGCGAGCGTAGCCGCCGCGGTCAGCTTAGGCGGTTCTATCTTCTGGGGCACGCTGTGCGCCGGTATAGGGCCCGGATTCGTCATTGTGGTCATCGTCGTGGGCATCATCAGGGTCGACATGGTCAGCATCTTCGCGATTACCTCGTCCCGCCGTGGCGAGGTGTCCTTCGGCGATTCGTCACGTGACCGAACGTTAAGTAGACCCTCGCGTACCGCCAATGAATCTTCGTTCCGTTTTAACGGGTCGAGACAGCCGGTGGCGTCTGGGTGCCGATCGAGGCGAGGATAACGATGTCCGGTTGGCGCGAATTGAAAGTACGGCGGATGCACGCGTCGATCGATGAATACGGGTGGATCAATCGCTGACGCTGGCGTCCCGCGAGCGTGGCATCACTCGATCGGTAATATTTTAAACTGGCGCCGACACGCCGTCGTTTGTCGTCGATGGGATCGAGTAGTCGGTGGTGGGCATTACCGTCTGCGATCTATCTATCGCGGCGTTACATAGATCGCGGTGACCATTCTCCCTCGCGACATTACTTTCGCGTCTTCCTATCACCACCCGTCCCTTCGGATTTCGTTATCTCTTGACATTTGCTTCCCTTTACCGGGGTCTCGTCCACTTTCCCTCGCGTTACTCTCCCTCTCTCTCTCCCTCCTTTTTTTATTTTATTTTCCTTTCGTTTTGTCAGACTTCCTTCCGATTTTCCAAGATGTCGCGACTCCGAGCAAAACTAACACGTTGGGCGACTGATATCGTGGCGGCGAGCGATACGATCTCTCGTAATCCTTCGCCGATCCTCACCGTAGTTTTTCAATTCACCAGTCACGTAACGAGGGCACCGTTTACAAAACGATCACACACGTGACCTCGATCCTTTCGATCCTCGAGGAAATCACTAAACTCTTCTCCTACCAATTTATTCCTCACTCATAGTTTCTCCTTCTCTCTTACTCCACCACTTCTCACTTTACGGATACTATTCTTCCCTTTCTTACTGTTCTCGGGATTTTTTAAACGTAGGCGCAGTGGCGTGCTGACACACGCGGCACTGCGTGCGGCGCGTCTCCACGGTACACAATAGACGACGCGCGTCCCGACGTACTTGTACAGCGTTTACACTCGATTTTATACTTCGCAACGAGGGGAAAACGTCACCGAGCCGTCAACGACTCGGTTTATCGCGATGTTACGCGAGTGCGATTATTGTTCCGTCACGGATGAACGAGGGACAACAACAACGGCGACGACGGCAACGTCGGCGAGTACTGGAACGACGGCGACGACAACGACGACGACGACGACGACGTTCTCTGCGCTCTCCACGCTGCGCGCGTTACGTCACGTCCGGCCGAGCGTAGAGTCGGAACTCGTCTGGCGGGGAGAGCGCGAAGGGACGCCTGCCTGCCTGCCTTTGCCTGCCTGCCAGCCTGCCAGCCCTGGACGCCCGCCGTCGCGACGCCCAGAGGCGCCGGCGTTCCCGAGCGTCCGCGGAATCGCACGAGTTAAGACGCGAGCCGGCAGTCGCTCGCTCGCCGCCACGCCGAAAGGATTGCTAGAGTTGCCGGAGCCTATGCACGAGTGTACTCGATGTCTACGATTATACGCAGCTCTTTTTCATTGTTTTTTCTTTTTTTTTGCCAGACACTTGTAAACAGACTGTTATTCTTGTCATGCGTAACGTGATACAAAAAATTCGTTTAAGTTTGCGAATCGAATAATTCCAGGACAAGAGAGGAGTTTTATAAATTTATTTATTCGCATTAAACGCGAATATAGATAAGCTCGCGTGTAATCAGTAGAGATATAAATAAATTGAGAATAGCGCGCAAGGAATTAAACTGAAAATAAACAAACGCATAAGTGCAATTATCAGAGATATCGAGAAGTTGGCAAAGTTTGTGATACGTTTAATGTCGTAATTCCAAGAATCTTTGCTAACAAATTTGTATTTGTGCTTTAAATTAATTTAAGCTCGTCGTTTCTTCCTACGTGTTTGACTACACGTTGAGAGATAAAACAATGCGATGCACGTAGCAGAATTAAAGATACATTTACACGGGGAATCGATGTATCTCCGTGTGAAACTTTTTAGGTACAAAATGTATTTTGACTTTTAATAAAACTCGTTTCTACGTCACTATTTTCTGTGTAAATATTTGACATTATAACCCCGAAATATTCCCGTCTTCTGGAAGGCCTTTCAGAATTTCAAACATCTTTTGCCGATTTGCACTCCTATGGATATCGATTGCTATTTTAATGCGTGACCACGCATCGATTTATAGAAAAAAGAAATACCTGCTCCTGGTAATCTGATATTTCATATTTTTCCATCGCGTATTATGTCGGCATTAGTTTCGACAGTAGTGCGAGTCGAACGATGAAGCGACGTTCGCATACAAATTTTCTACCAATAAATTTCATAATTCCCTGGTTCTTTTTACATTTTTTCGCGGATAAAACCCTTTAGGGATAAAAGTTTGTTTAAAAGTAATTACGCCTAAGGTATCTCGCAAACTATAAATTACATCAAAAAGTTAGCTACGTTACCGACAGGGCCCCGAAAAATCTTCCAAACTTCGGGAAAAGTTAATGCGTAAGAGCTGCAGTCTGATTTTGCAGATCCGCAGTGAAATCTAGTGCCGAGTCCTCGAGCAATCTGGCCTTAAGGGTACAGAGTATACTCTTTTGCAGTATCCGCAGCAAGTCTGCACAGCCTCTGTGTAGAAAGGATCTTATCGTAGAATCTTCAATATTCTTCAGGAACTTTCGACCGAAGATATTGCTACTAGAATAAATTTACTTTCAAAGGGAGTACAGTACTTTTGAAGCAAATGTTTTTACTGGCAATTCTATGCCAAACCACTACCACACGTACGTAGGTACGTAATATTTTCCCGTATCTGTTTAACACATTTGTATAACCCGCATATTTAGATGAAAAGGTTCATAATGGGAGCGCGAGTAAACTGCCAGAACTCCGCAAATATTTCACTTTCCATAATCTCCGTGTTTATTTTGTTATTGCGAAAATCTGTCTCGTACCCACCGTTCCGTACTGTTTTTCGACTTTATTAATTTCCCGGTACTTGGCAGTTCTAGAATGTTACGTATAAATTTCGGTGCGTAAGTATGACATTTTGAGTAATAGATATTTATCCTTTAATGTCTTACATGAAATGCTTCATGCACGTTTTAAATCAACATGTTTTTATTTGAATAGACTTTCTTCGTATGCATAACAAACTGCATTGATTAATGGTGACATGAGAACTAAACATTAATCATTTGTGGGAGTTACTTTTTACATTGCGATAAATTAGCTTTGATTATATCATAAAAACAGATTAACGTGCCATTACGCAGGAAATATCGATTTATAATAAAAACACAAATTAGATATGAATAAAGACGAAATCAATGTTCTACTCACAAAAGTACATTTGCCTTTAATATCATGCTACGAGGAACATTCCTGGATCGTTACGTTCATTAACCAATGCATTTTGTTTTTAGTATTTAGAGCAGGTGGGATTACCCGGTTCGTGTGTGCATTTTCATGAAATGTTTCGCGAGAGATAAACTCGGCGAATTTATATCGGAACCCATTAACATTAAAACCTGCGTTTGTCAGTGAACGAACCGCAGGCATATGCAGTTCGGACATATTTTAAAATATTGTAAAACCTAAAAGCGGAAGGTTCGCCATTTCAAGCGTTGCCGCAATGATAAATTCTTCGGATTCGCTTAAATCTGACTTATTTCGCTTTTTCGTTATTTAGTAACAATGTCAGTGTTCATGATTAGCAATTTTGCAGTTTACCGCATCCGCGGGGTGAGTTTTCTTCGAGTCGTACGAAATGAATATCGTCCGCGATCGAAGCGGAATACAGTTCGGTCTGACCCGATATTGTCTGTATCTACTGATCCATTAAGTGGCGCCGCTCGCTGGTGGCACATCGAACTAGGGTGATTGCGATGCTACCCTTCGTCCGAATCCTGAAAGGGTTTCGCCCCTGTTTTCGGTAACATTGATGCAAGGCAAGGAGAGAAGTCGCTAATACAAATGTCTGAGATAACGTTTGAACGGTGGAATTTTTGGTAATTGTAAATTAATTCCTTACTTTGTCCAACCATTAAAATAAATATAGAACAAAATAATGAATAACCGTGGGTATTAACCCCTGCTCACTATGCATCAATAGAACGTTTAAGAAAATATTTTTATTCATACTCGGGTTTATAATGAATTTTAAACAGCAAATAAATTCCGATTAATAAAGCTCCGGACAAGCTACGGATTGCGATCTAGTATTGTACATACAGCAAAAAGTTACGGTTCACGGTAAGTAGAATGGTACAGTGGACACCGGACAAGGAACAGTCTACCGTAATACGTGACTTTTTATCTCCACCCCGGCTACAATGACTTCGCGTAAAATAAATCATGTAAATTTTACTGCGTGCTGCACATATTTTTTACTCAGTCTAAATCCGGTGACCCAACACCATTGTTGTAAAAATATCCAAGTGTAACAGTTACCAGGCACACATATTTTTCTAGCTGCTATTACTTAGTATGAATTACAAAATAGTCGTAAAAGTGAATGGAGAGAAACGCGCAACGACAGAATCCTGGATATACGATTTGTTTGGAAAAAAACACTTCGAAAGGATAAAATGTTCAAAGAACGCTGTACGTAGATACATACATGAACTCGGATGAGTTGCGAATAAAAAGTCGTCAGCCAAACAGAGTATCGGGACACGTTTCGTACGTTGAATCCGCGTGATAAAACGATTTTTTTTTTTTTTTTTCAAAATCAGGACAACGGTATCGCGTTTGCTTTTTGAAAACCTACGCTCGGAAGAAGTATCGCGTTTCCTTGCGCGATATTTCCACAACGTATAGGCGCAATATGTCAGCTTCAGGAAAAAGATACCCGAGCGTAATAATGTTTTGTACTTTAGCATAGGACGGTACACGCACCATTAAAAAAGATGTTTTCAATAACAAGGATTTCGCGATCTGCTCATTGTTCGATCGACCCTAAATTCGCCGCGGGCAAATGTGTTCTCGGTTACCTCTGCCTCTCGCAGTTATGCGAATCGTGTGCCATTATTCATCTTTAATTTAAGTCGAATCATGATGAAATTCCAGAATGTGGGTAACATCACCTTGATACTGCACCTTATACCAATATATTCGGAGAATGCTACCAGCGTTGGAAAGCGTCTTAGTGGCTCGCAAGAGAGCTCTGGCTCATGTTCAAACTCATAAATAATTCCGTTTGTGATCGTGGGCGTAGCAGTTGTCGACTCGATAGAGGGGGGCGGGGGGGGGGGAGGGGGAGGGTGGAGGAGGGTGAAGAAGCTGTGGGAGGGGGAGGGAATGACACGCGGAACGTACATGTGGTGACGCGTACCCGACCACAGAGAATCTACGAGCTATTGGTATCGGCCTGCCAAAACACAATCTATGACTCTTGACATTCATTGCGACACGTTTCTTCTGTTCCGTGGAGGTTTTTCTTCTCTACCGCACACGATCCTGCCTATTTCCATTAGCTTCTTCGTGAAATAATTTATTACGGTGCAACGTGAATCCTTCGGCGGAAGAAGCTCGCAATACTCGGAAATTCCAACGAAATCAGCGATGCTAGTAAATAGATCGGTGGTAAATATCTGTACAGATACGGAAAGAAATATAGACCAGGTCTGTAATGCCTTTGTCAAGCAATTATCGTTGACTGGCTCGTACAGTATCGATAACAAGAATAAACAAAATCGCGAATAAGAACGATCGATAAACAACGTAGCTGAGAGCTGCGGCAGCGGCGTAGCCGATACCGTGACGTGAAAAAAAAAAAAAAATGATTTTCATTTTATCCGGTTTATCCCGTCTCATTTATTTTCCATTCTCCTCGCGTAAACTAAATGCACGCGAGACGGCGCGGTCCTCTTTATCCGTGAAAGCGGCTGCTTACCCGCGCGGGCGTAATAAGAAAATTTCCTTGAATGTTAAACAAGCAAGAAAGAAAAGAAAGAGGAAGAAGAAGAAAAAAAAGTTTCGCTAAGGGTTACCGATACGGGAGAATGTACCATTATATCAGACAAGATTTCTCATTATCCAGCTACATTCCGCGTAACGAGGGATCCAATAATGAAGGCATGTCAGTGGTGGTAGAGAGGGGCCCCCCGCGCAGACCCTTTTCACGTACATTCTCAAGATCGCATTCTCCTACCCTCTCGCCCTTTGTGAAAATCCGCGCGACACGCAGTAACCGCGCGGTCCCTTGATTGCGAATTACAAGGGGGAAAGAAAAACGGCGGTGAGCGGGACGATTTTTATTTTCCGCATATTAGTCTAAATTCGTTGGTTAAATTGGCTCTTTTACGGGATATAACCCGGAGATGGGGATCCGAAAGGGGGCACTGGCTGGAAGAGAATCATAGGGTTCCGTGGGACGACGAGAGGACACCGTTGGATGAGGAAAACGGGAGGAGAGGGGGGGGGGGAGGGGTGGACGGAGGGATGGCGCAGATGGAAGTGGATGGAAGGTTGGTGGATGAGCCTCGGGCGATTCGCTCGACATTGCTATGTTGCGGTAATTGCAGCTAATTAAGAGCTTGAACTCTCCCGTCTCTCTTCTCTGTGCCCTAGGAACCGCAAGACAGAGACTGCGTCTTCTCCAGGGAGTAGCGTGTAACATCCATCCGCGACGTCTTTTCATCTTACGTAATTCCTTCCTTGTTCTCATCCACGTACCATGGACGGTACGTCAAAGTACCGGTGAACCGGCATCGTCAACAGGCGGGGCAGTTTGAAGGTAACGACGAATATTCTGCCTTCCCGTGGATAATTGGGTGATGTATATCTTTTTTTTTTTCAACGCGCAGAGCACTTTAACGCTTTAAACGGGGGCGATGATACTTTTTATACGGACTCTTTATCTTGGGAATTAGTATCGTCGGAGGGAAAAGTATCGCGACGATGCAATCCGAAGATGAAAAACGTTTGGGACCGATGGGAAAGTAATAAGGGTCGAATGGAAAGTAAAACGCCAGATTCGAGTGAGGAAATAGAATCCGTTGATCGTTTTAACTAATTATTCGTAACAATTTGCGATTATTACAAATATTCTTAACCCTTCGCGACACAACTAGTAAACGGTTATCATGCCCATGGCCACATTGTCGTAACGCTTTGGCTCTCTTTTGAAAACTGATAGGAACCACGCTATCAGATTCGAATTAATCCGGAATACAGTAACTAGACACTGGAGACAAACTCAAATTTATCCCCATCGATAACAAACAAAATATTCTCCAAAACATTTCAATACCCCACGGAGAACGGCGAAAGTTTAAACGAGCCCCTCCATTTCTATATAATTTAACTCACTCGCCGACACCTGGTAACATTCAATCATCGATTCATTGAAACATCAACCACGCGATCAATAATCATCCATTAGTCGGTGCCTATAAAAGACGAACGAGCGCGTTACGTTACTTTACTCGAATACCTAAATATACAGGAGAAACTTCGTATCTCTATGTCATTCATATCTGTCAGTGTGTCGTGTCTACGTGTACATAATAGTAAGTGGACTTGGGGTACTGAATCTTCGCCAATTATATTGTAGCCAGATGCTCTATCCATTAGCGTACTCCTTTAACGAGTTATCCACCTCGAGCCAGGATACTGTCCCCCGAGTTTCGCCGTCGTTACCACGCTCGCTTAGGTTTGATCGATGACTCCTCCATCGAGCTGATAGGTGACATCGGCTGCAACCCACCTTGTGCCAGGTAGAGGAAGTTCATGCCTCTATTACGCGTACGCGCGTGTCAAGCGCAAGACTAACGGGACACGGGTTATCCACAACGGCCAACCGCGCCACGATGACGTCCGTTCGAATTTACGACAGAACGTTAGATTATCCTCTTTTGCTTTTTCGCCGTCCCCCTTTGGCACGGGGTGGGAACGCGTAACGCGTAAGTTCAGCCGGGCGGAGTAGTTACGCGAGAGCAAATGAACGTGTAACTTTAATACGATGAATTTGAATAATTCGAAGAACCGGGTCGTGATGTTGGAAGCGGAAAACTGTGTTTGTTCAACGTTGCATTTGCATAAGTACATCTTTCCTACTCCGTATTGCGCGTATCGTTTTTGGGGGGAAGATTGTATTTTCAAAATTGTAATTTACCCACTAAATCCCGCGGTGGGTTGGCATTAATTCGTTACGATTTTCGTTTTAGGTCTGGACGCTTTGTAATTGTCGTTTAATACTTTTGCGACGTTTGTAGCGACGATTCAACGTTATTCGAAACCAACGGAGTAACTAATCGACTGTTCGTTGGACGCGACGATGAAGAGAAGTGCTATTTATTTTTGCCACAGCGTTGCTTTGGTCTCACAGACTTAAATTTGCATGACAAGTGCCTATATTCAACTTTCTGGTACGACAGTGCAGCGCAAAAGACTGCAACTACATTTTCATACAACGACCGCCGTTTATAACAAATTCACGAGCAAGTGAGTTTCCGCGACGCGGGCACGAAAAGCATCCAAACTGCCGCGCGTACTCGGTTTCCACGTGTACTTCGAAATGTAAACGAATTTATAATAATCAACAATTACGCTTTTGTAGGCCAATTGCCTATTTTACGCATAGGCATACTCGCATTTTCTTTTCACAAAGTATTTCCTTTTTACGTTACAATGAAATACATTGTTCAACCACTTAGACGCGTCTATCGTTTATCAAACTTGAACTTGAACATCAATCTAACGTTCTAGATTTTCGAAAAATACTAAACGCTTTGATTGGGACTCGATTACACCCTGAAAGTAGATACAGACAACGTCGACCAGACGTTTCAGACGATCGTCTTAGTTTACAGATTTAATTGTTTCTACATTTTTTTCAAGAATCGAGGCATCACTAAAAACTACTGAAAACTCACCATACTCGAGCCAACACTAATTTGACATCACATTACCAAGCTTTACAACATTAAATGCAGGATCTTCGCAGTACACTAATGAAAATTTAAAACAACTTTGAGGGCAATGAATTTTCATTGTTAAGCACACGGACAAACTTAGATGCGCATTCAGGAGGCAAGAGATATATCTATCCATCCGCTAAGTAGCAGTGATAACTTAGTCCATGTGCGTGTAAGTTTCCGAGCACCGTGCAGGGGGTCTGAAGTGACGCATAGCTCCATTCGCACGCTAAACAGGAGCTACTGCATTTAGCAATTGCGTAACTCCGACACAGATTCTACTTCGCATCAGTTACTATTCGAACAATCATATTAGCAAAGCATTTCCCGGCAACCCCGCTACAGCGTTATTTTCTTTCCATTTCGACAAAGGACATTGTTGGTATTCCAGCGATCCGAGTTGCCCGTGCCACGGTTATCATTTTCAGAAATAAGTAACGGAAAGAAAAATATCAGCTATTTGTACCTTTCCGGCGAATTTAATATCCCCCGTTCGAGGATGCTGAGAATACCCATAACGCCGATTGAAAACCCGTAACCTCGATTGGTTTGTCCATCCTCCGTCAGATCGCAGCGGCACTCGCCGTGCATGCCGAATTCCGTATTTCTATTTACGCGTTAACCGAAGGAACGCACGCGCGTATCGTTACGATGCAGACGTTACAGCTATTCATCCACCGAGTAGCTACGATAACTTAGTTCACGTGCATGCAAGAGTTTCCGTGCCGTACGCGCACACGAGCGCGATCCTCGCGTGACGTACGGCCCCAATCTTCAAAGTAGACAGGGAAGGGGGGGGGGGGGGGGGGCAGAGGATCGAGTAATTGTAACTTTTCGCGGCTGCGGTTCCTTTACGATAATTACGCACACGTCGTAACGCGTTCAGCTCGGAATACGCAATTTAATTTTGTTCGTCATGATCGTACTTATTTCCATTCTCGCCGGCCTTTATTACAAATTGTAAATCTGCGCGAGAAACGCGGCACACCGTTGGTAATAAACGTTGCTTGTTAAGAATCTTTTAAGAAATTTAGCAAGTCAACAGCTTCGCGTTATTACATCAATTTATATTCTTACAGAAACGAGATTCATTTTCATTTCGCGCGCCGTGACCGAACTACCCGCGTCGAGAAGTTTCCCATATCTCCAACGAAATTTATTTCAGATACATGGAAATTTAAAAATTCTCCCTCCCTGATAAACTAATTTCGTTACACGACAACTTCCGTCGCCGAGAATATTCCTTTAGGCTCCGTTAAAGGATACTCGCACGCTAGCACTGTACACGCATTTCGAGACAAAGAATAGAAGCGTCTGACTAGCAAGCAATTGCGATAGCTTATTGTTGGTTCGCCTGCGTGCAAGAGTTTCCGTGCTGGCTGCACACGCACACGCGGACATTCCGCTCCCGTGTGACGTACGGGGCAGCTTGTGGGGTAGACAGCGGCTAATCTACATGTACGAAACCATTTAATACACAGCGAACAAAGGTGGAGTACGCGGGCGCGTGCACGCGTTCACGTGAACGGGAGAGCGCGTATACGCGTGCTGGTATAAATAGATGTACATATATATATATATATATATATATGTACATATATATCTATATGTTGTGTGGATGGAAGAGGGGAGGGGAGACACACAGAGAGAGGGAGAGGGAGAGAGTCAGTGGTAGCAAGATAGGAAGCAGTCAATAATTCACGCATTACTCTCGGTTATTATGCTACTGTGGTCTACCGTACCCGTGCGGTCGGCAATTCGGCTTTACGTTTGCTTTACCAACCATTGTGCGGACCGGTTAGATATCGGCCCAATCGCGCACACCGTCCCTGATATACTAATTCGTAACCGCCCGCACCACGCCCGATAGAACTCTATCAACTTATTTATGGAAACCCGGATTTCACCCCCCTCAACTTTCCCGCTGTACTCCGTTTCCACGGAGCGCGGAAAAATGATCGTACGGTACTTCGGAGGTGCATTAGTCATTGAAAAAAAAAAAAAAAAAAATAGAAAAATCTTGATACGAGCTCGAGTACAAAAACGCCTGTTTAGAGTTTCAGTGCGCTCCGAACATTGACGAGGTTGAATATTTACTTCGGTTCAGTGGTTCAAAAAATGTTCGTTATCGCTATATTCCGAATTCATCTTCGAAGGACCACGGGCCTAATTAAAGGCTCCGGCATTGATCAAATAAAACTGTTCGGCGCGTACAGGATTTTTATTCTGCTCAGTTTCCTCGTTCCCGCTTCGTTGCGCCGTTTCTCTTCGGCGCTGCGTCTCAATCTACGATCTGTGCCGTTTTCGTACGAAAGGGAGAGAGAGAGAGAGAGGATTCGTGCATGTATATCTTCTCGAATTGCTACGCGTATATATCTGCATGATAATGCAGCACACGGATAGCTCTTGGCTGCGATCACATCTTCGGGCGGCGCGGTAATTTCCAGCCGTGCGCACCGCCGAGATGAAACATTAGAGTACAAGTTTCGACCTGGTTGCCGAGATCGCGAACGTGGGGCGGGGGTTAGATTGCTTTTCGTGTACCATCTTGATTTCCTCCGACGGTTTCTTAGAGCCGGGCTCCGACCGCCCCCCCCCCCCCCCCCCACCCGCCGAAGATAGCCCATTAACGTTGTCTTGATCGTGACGTGAATCAAGTCGCGTTTAATGCGCGTTAGCACGGCTCGGTTAATCGGACGATCGACATTGCATAATAATGGATCCAGACGCAAATGAAATTTCGTATAATGTCATTGGTTTGTTCCGCGTTAGCGTTCCGCCGATGTACCGGTAGAAATGGAGCATAATTTTAAGCCGACCGAATGGGGCTAACCGGACCACGATCGATTTGTACGATTATTTATTTTAACAATTGCGTTAATCGCCGGAAAACTATTTTACAGCTTGCCGATGTTTAATTATAAATGGAAACCTGTTTATCGTTGGTTTAATAAGTAATTCGTTAGATGAGGGAGACGCTGGTGCACAGATAGAAGTATGTACACGGCCCGAGACAAGGCCTTGTCTCTTGAATGTAAAATATAACAATTAGTTTATTGTAAGGGTAAACCTGTTGCGAGAAACAAAAGAGCGATGCGTGCGTGAGAAGGCGCTACGTGAAAGAACACAGTCACACAGACCGCGGAAAACACAGACGAAAGACGTGTGTGTGTGACCGAGCGACGCGACCATTTTAACTTACTTACATTGTTAACCAATAAACTACTTTTTTAAGCATACGCGATTTTTACAATATTATGAGATTCAGTTAAAAATTGAACGAAATGTTTCAGAGTTATTTGTAAGGCTACGCGAACACGCACGCGCGTATAAGAAAATGTAAACTTATCATCGTTTACGCGGAGTGCATAAATCTGCGTAATAATATGCGAGACGAAACAAGGAAAAATGAAGTTTTATCCTCAAGGTTTTATATTTTTATCCGTCGCGTCTGCACGAGAACTATTCGACCCTGTGGTAAAAAATAAACGATCGTGTCCAATCGATGACAAATATTGACGAAATACGCGCCATTTCCCTCTCCATCTATATGCACAGCGGGCCGTCCCGCGAAAAATTAAAACATGTCTGGCCGCTATTATTTACCTCGCGGTGACAGTAGAAGAGGGTAAAGGAGAGGCAGAAAAAGAGAAAGAGAAAGAGCACCTTTTTCTGCATTGGAGCCGTAACTTTCGCCTGTTTGTCTTACGCTAATTAACTGAACATGAAATATTTTCCGTGGACGCCAGGGAACTTCCAGAATGGGGGAAAAGAGGGAAGAAAGGTAATGTCGAGCGAGATACAGCGGGGATATATTTCTATTTCAGCTCCTGTCCTCCTTTTTTCTTTTTTTCTTTCACGAATCATTAACGATCGCTCGAAGCTCCCAATTATCCGAATAACTGGAAGAGAAATGAGAGAAATTGATTCGACTCGAAACACGGACTTCAATCTTCCACGTTCTATCGCCCGAGCCACAAGAAACATCGCGTGTCTCGTGTAAGCTATGTTATTCAACAAGTGATATAGGAACTTCATGGTAGGACAAAGTAAATCGTACGAAAATCGATTAAACAGATTCAACTTCAACGAATATTCGTCTCTGCCACCTTTTCCACGTTAGATATTAAACTTCCGGGGAAACAACATCGCGCGCAGATAATTCACGCTTTCCCGTAAATTCGAAACAATAATCTCGTTCTTTCCTCGGGACGATTATAAAGCAATTTCGCTTCTATTACGGTCTCTACGCCGTTTAACGGAACATTGTGGGATGAGAAATCCAATGAATTGCTCGAGATTACAAAGGGAACAGTTGCATAATGCCCCGACACGAGAAACATTTATTTCATCATAAAACGTCTCATTTTCCGTTTCCTCGATATTCTATGAATCTCCGCGTCGTCGTCTCATTTGAAAAGCGTACGCGCGTCAAAGGGATCATTCTTACCCGGCCTACAGCCGTACGCGCGTTTAACCAACATTAACTCGCTCAGCGTATATAATACGTTGATCATCGGCCATCTTTGAAAGGACGAGTTATCTTCGTAATACGCAATAACCCGTCCTGGAAAATTCATCTTCTAATAACCGGCACGCGAGGCACGTCTCATTATTCCCGGTCTCTGGTATGAAAATAATACCGCAACGCGAGCGCCCGAGAATTGATTTCGCAAGATAAATAGCGCGAAGCTCCCTCCGTCTTTAGGTACGACGGTGCTTTGCCATCGGAAGCACAGAAAAGGGAAGAAGAGGTGCACGTGAAAACGAATGAAGGAACGACAGGGACTCGCGTTTCAAAAGTACGTACGTAACGGGAATTCATTTTCTCTTAAAACGTCGGGGAGTTTCTTTCATCATAAATGTTATTAATCGCCGGAGGGCCTTTCGTCCCGGTGCTGTTCAACATTTAAGCGTCAAAGTTTTTCCACTTTCTTTGTGAGTTTTTTTTTTTTTCATTTCTCCGGCTCCTCCTTACTGACCCTCGGCCTTCTCCAACGTCATTCCTGCTGCCACGCTTTACCTCCCAGAAGATGGGAGAGAGAGAGAGAGAGAGAGAGAGAGAGAGAGAGAGAGAGAGAGAGAGAGAGAGAGAGAGAGAGAGAGAGAGAGAGTGAGTGAGTGAGTGAGTGAGTGAGTGAGGGGGATGGAGAGAAAGGGGGTGGGGGAGAGTTCCGTTCGAAACGTTTGTCTTAACGAAGTTGGACTCCCGTGCGAGGCGAAGTTTTCCGGTTCGTGCCGCACGATTTGCAACGGGAGTTTCGCGAAGTGCATCGATATATCTCTATACGTATACACGCGCGAGCGCTTCGCCGGTGTGCGCGGGTCTTTACGACCAGCTAGCAGAATCGCGGGCACGAGAATTCTTAAGATTTACTCCGCGTCCCTTTACATCCGATGCTTCTAATTAACCCGGCAACGCGATAATAACAATTATCCGCGTACGAACTTTCGGCCGAACTTTCCCCGTCGCTCCTTCTCTAGCGACACGTATACGCTTCACACGGACAGAGCGGATCGCTGGGCGCGCGCGCGCGCGTACCTACTTACACGCTCGTACGAAAACGTTTCGGGTGATGACACCGTGATGCGTATGTATGCTCCGAGTTGGCGGCGGTTACCTGTCGTCTGGAACTACTGGATCCAAGTTGATCCAAAGTACCTACCGAACGTCACGGGAAAATTACGTATCCACCCCTTACCAAACCGAACAGCTCTCGCGATCATTGTTCGCTCAAAAAGTTTCAATACTGTTTAGACTTTCCCAGTCTGTATCCCGAAAGTTACAGCAGATTCCCGTATAACGTGGTTAATATGTTACGCGTTGTACACTAATTTTTTAAGAACGCGTATAACCTAAAACTAGCTACAAAAGTGTAACATACGCGCGTAACAAACACCTTATCGGAAATCCGTCGCAAATGTGTTAACTCCTTGTACTATCGTGAAACCCGGAAGAATTCGGGCCCAAGCGAAGCGCCCGAATGGTCGGAAAAAGCAGCCGAAGAGGCGAAGACAGAATGTCGGAATTCAGTCAGACTTGTCAGACTCGTGATATTCACGCTTGAGATGAATTTAGACCACGAGCCTGACTCGTGATATTCAGATTTGGACGAAAATTCTGATCACGAGCCAGACTCGTCAAAGTAGTGCAAGGGGTTAATAACGTATGTGAGAAGACACAGTCCTAACCAGTCTATTGGTGCATGGTGTTGCGTCATACGCGCGTATGTTACGCGCCTGTACGCGGCTTAAGGTCACGCGTTTTGATTCAATCCCTGCGTTTAATTATTTGGGGCATTCATGAAAATGGTAGTCGAAATATTAGGGTGTTCCATAAGTTTCTTTCTTCTTTTATGCAAAATAAATACACGATACGGAAGATACTTATGGGATACCCTAATATCTCTGACGCATTGTGCGCGAGTCTACTGTATATTCATCCGCGTATGATTTGAACGTAAAATCATTTTAATAAAACGACGTTTCGTCGAACCGAAGGAAAATTCCTGTGCCACGGTCGTTCTAAAAATATGACTGAAAATAGGAATCATTCGAAATCGGACTATTGACGTCAAGGATTAAACACGCCGACGGTTCCGATGACATTAATGCGACTACAAAAGCTTTTATATCGAACCTCTCGTTGGTACGATGCGCAAATAGTCATGAGATCACCTCGTCGACAGTCAGGACAATGGTACGTGGTACGGGTAACGTGGCTTGTCGAACATAGCTGATGCATGCGCATTTAAAACGCGGGGGATGCTCGTTGCCAAACATCGAAGATGCGTATTATATCGCATCCCTTGCAGTTCCCGTCATGCTTCAAAATGTTGACGAAAGTGCACCGCATTTCCTGCATATTCTAACAATGGAAATCATTTTTACCTGTTTCTTTCTCGGTTTGTATTTGAATTAAAAAAAACTTGTTTTGTATTAAACTGCTCGTCGCGACGATCCCATCGTGATCAAGTACACTAGCTTTGGTTTTGTTACACGAAACACGTACGTTCAACGCATTATCGTTCGATCGTGATAGTATGGAAACAGCGTTCGTATGAGATATGTCAACTTTTCGTATAAATATCGATATTTATACGGAAATGTTCATTAAAGCGTAACGTATATCATACAAACACTGTGTTTATACTCTCACGCTTGCACGATAATGCGTTTCGGCCCTTTCATCGATATTTCAACATGCCAATGAATATATCAACATTTATATAAAAATGTTCATTAAAACACGGATTTTGCGCGCACACTCTATTTACACTGCCAGGATATAATACGCGTCTTTCGTATACAAAGAAATTGTTTATCAACGTTACACGCGATACCACTTCCAGTTCCACGCTGATGTCCTTGTTAATCGCATGGAGTACAGGTGTCACTCGTCTGCTTTAAAATTAAATTACTATTATCGCATGCAATTTACGCCCGCGATATCTCTAGTACCTCTCGCATACACCTATGTGAATCTGAACAAATTTTTTGTAAATAAAATAAAATGTGCTGCTTCTATTATATTATTCCAATCATAAATTTGTAAACAAATCCATTAACTATCTAAATATACAAATATTAATGTTTAATAATCATCAAAAGTCATAAATGGTACCCATTTCTCCTTTTAACGAATAATTTAGTGATGGGTGATAAGCGTATCCCACGCGGCCAACCATGTAACAAACGTCGACGCAACTAACGTAGCGTTAGCGTTCATCGAAACTCCGCACGATTCGGATAGTTCTCCACGCGCGACTGACGATTCACCTGGTAATTCGATATCCATGCGTCAAAGTCGTTTTTCTCGTCGTCGCTCGGTTCTTTCGGCGTCGGTATATCTGTCCGTAAAAATCGTACTTTCGCCCTGTCTCTGGTTTTGCTCAGAGCCGGAAGAAGGCATGGAGACAAAGCAGGGAAACCGGCAATTTCGAGGTAGCGTTACGCAATTTACTGCCTTTTCTCCCTAGAAAAGGTCCGGCTAAATAAGAGAGCCCGAGTCTTATTAGGAGATGATGGGGCCGACGCTGTGCCCTTCCACCGTGGCTCTTGGAAAACAACGCGCTGCCTTAAGTTAACGGAACAGAGACCGAGAAGGACGTCGGGGTGGATGGGGGTAGTTTGTCAACTCTGGGCTTGTTTCTAGCCCCGGCGAACCTAATTAAAGTCGTACACTTTTCTTTCATTACGGTTCCCGTGCTCCTTGCCCCCCCCCCCCCCTCTTCAAGGAAAATCAACATTCGCTTCCCTGTCGGAAATTTCTGCAAATGATTCGTACAATATACGCTATTGCCGTTCGCGCGCAATCGAAATTAGTGAAATGAATATGCGTCTGGTAATTTTCACCGTGACACGAATGTCGCACGATGTTTCGAGTGTGAGTGACAAGTTTGTTTACTTTCTTTCTTTTATTAGGTTCTTGAGTACGAAACGTCTAATTTTATAATACTAGCAAACGGGAAAAGCGCACGTTATGTACCCGACGACCTAATACAATCTATCGTGGTGTAAAGAAGAGTGCTTCTTCTTGTCGTAATTAGAGGTACCAGTGGTAAGAATTAAAAATTAGTGTGGCACCAGCGTATGTCTTTCCTTGCGAAGGATAAAATTGTATGTCTGTCGTTCCGAGATGAACGATCCGTTCCGTTATCCGCTTTGTCTGCTCGTACTTAGCCGCGCGCAAGGATCAATCCCACTCCCATTAGTTCCTACCGCGCGTAATCCTTCAGTTCTTGCCCATTAACAGTAGGACTTCACCTGCGAGCTTCCAACTATTCAGGGCTAAACCTAAGGGAAACTGGGCGTTGTGATACGAAATATTAAATCACGAAGTTTTAATTATCATCGTCAAACCTTAAGGACATCAAACAAAATGTTTTGTAATGTCTGTGACCTCGGAAGCGAGGAATATGCTGAGAAACAAGCGCTTTTTGAATTTTTATCTGTATGGAACAACATCTTGCTCTGCAAAAGCTCTTAAGCGAAAGATAAAGTCGAAAAATTCCGGGTACCGTCCTCAATCCAAAGATCAATTATTTTATAATAACACAATTTCACTGCAATCTTCAACCTATCACTTTTCGAGCACGACGAGATTTCATGATGGCCGCCCAGCAGGTAGCCATCGCATAATTTTGAGTTATTTCTCCAATTTCGGACGTTTTCCGGTCGGAATCGGACCGTCATCGGATTCTTTAAACTTTTACCTTTCGATTGACATCCTGCACACTGTAGGACGTTGTGTTGTTTAGCTAGAAGTTCTAATTTAATTATTTTGTCAATTTCTCTCGCTTTTTCTTCCGCAATTATCCACTCTCTCTCTTTCTCTAACGTAAAGCCCGCTTAAAAACATATTAGAGTAATATTGATTCCCTTAAGTCACCCACGGAGCACAACAATACCAAAGTACATCCCGTATCTATAAATAAAACACCCGAATTTTACTTCAAAAGCACGAAAACTGGTTCCGTCGCAACAACAATCCGCGCGAACGCGGCTTTAAATTCGAGATATCAGTTTTTCGGGGCATCCGAATGTCCACCGCTCTACCGGCACCTCGCATTCTCGAGATATCTGTCGAAAAGCCCTCGCCACCGACCACCCCATCGCCGCCCCCCAGGAGAATCCTCATGGAGCGTTCCCATACGCGCGGGGACGCGGAGACGTACCCTTGACACGGCGCTTCATCCGGAAGTCACTTCGATACGGTTCGCTCGCCAGTACGTTCCAGAGCGAAGTTTCTGGCTCTCCGGTGAATTAACAACAACGTGCCCCCGCTCTACTCGAACAGTCGTGTAATCTCGCGTATAGGCTGTCCCTTCCATAAACGTGCACGGCATTGTCGGTTGCACACGAATGCCTGGGTACCCAGTGGTTACGGTAATGAAATTGCTACGCTACCCCTACAACTGATATTATTCCGCTTCCAACAGGAATACCGGCCATTGCGTCGGTTGGTTTAGGGACCAGCCGAGTGATATTTCGAGAAGTTTCCTCGAGCTATTCGCTGGCTCCCTCTCCCATTAACCACGTATATCGTTCGTTCTATACCTGGCGGGATACTGTACGCTCCCGGCCCGCTCACGCGTCGACGATACGTTTCTTCGTTTTCTTCCGCCCACTGGTTTCTCCTCCCCTGAGCGTAAATATCGTTCGGCGGGAATTAACGAAAAAGCAAACGTCTCGCGTTTGCGCAGGTAATTCGTGTTTATCGCGGTACCGAGAGTCGGGTTACGCTGACCTGCGCGTGATTATACCGTTCGTTGTTGTTAGTGGCGCGTGGCGCCGAGGGGAACCTAGAAGTTACGCTATGTAACGTTTAGATACATTTTCGTTGAGATGATTAAAAATGTGCATAGATGAATTTTGCGTCGCGAGATGTGGGAATATTGTACCTTTATCGCTATAGAAACTTTACGCGTGCATTCATTTACGGTTTAAGCTTAATTTTATTCTTCCGAAGATTCGAATATTCTTATTAGAATTCATTACAATTATCATTACCATTTCCTATTTAGATTGTAATTTGCGTGAACACCAGAATATACACGTACATTTTTTGAAGGCTTTTTTAAAGAGGGAACACGAAAGTGGTTTCTGTATTTCTTCTTTAGCAATCAGAGGGCCGCGAACTATTAAAATATGTTTGTCAAATGTAATATACTTGTCATCGCTTCATTTTTGGGGCACAATTTAGGTGCACACTTTTCAAAGAGGTCGAGAAAGCTAACTGGTTAATTACACGGCCTGCCGTGTCAACGTGGCAGTTTTCAAAACGAAAGTACGGTACTTCGCGAATCATGCTCAAACAGGAAACCACCATTGTTACAACGAGCTAACATTAAATTCTTTTCAACAGATGAGTTTCGAAATTGCGTTACGTTGAACGAACCCTATTGTAGAAACGAGGTGTACAGTGGCGATGAAAGTGACCGAGACTTTCCATAGAATTCTTCCGAAAACTACCTTGAACGCCGATGAAATACCGCGTGCCGAATAAAACGGCAAATAATGCCACGCAGGGGTTGCGAGTATAAATTACGGCGAAATTTGTAAATGAATCATTTTGTACGGAAGTACGAGAGTAGGTAACCCGGGGCATAACCGTGTAGTGAACATTCTGGTTCTGTACTTGTGCAGTCAATATTTACACGGCAAACGCCGAGCAATGAATTCGTGCAGTCTGCGCGAAATGACGTTTTATGTTATGTTTACATTTTCATTATTTATTTTACGCGCTATCAGCTGTTCCCCGTGCAATACTATGCGGCGTAATTTAATACAAAGACGGAAGCCTGTTTCAACATCCCGGTAGATACTTTTAATTGCGCGTGTATGGGTACGTTAGCGAAGGAAGATTCAAGATTTACATTAGCACTCGCACGACTTGAAATCCACCGGAGCACATCGTCAATGACCCTTTGCAATAAGATTCTGAAACGTGAATCGTATTTGACACGATTAACGGACATCGAAGAAATTTTGTGCGACATTTTTTTTTTTGCTAAAACATAAGTAAAAATCATTTTAGAATTTCCATGGACACAAATTTTTCTCAAATTTCGTTATCTCGACGTAACGATTAGTCATTTTTCGTAAATAACCACGATATTGCGGTATTTCTGAATTGTTAAATAGAAAATAACGAACGTGCGTACAAACAAATGTAGGAGCAAAAAATTAATGCAGAAACCGTATGGCGAACACCTACAAAAATGGGATGGAAAAAGATCGTAGAGAAAAAACTATTATAACAAAAAGAAATAGCAACGCAGAACGGGGTAACGATAGCAATATCGTACAAAGCCTTTAAGCAAAGAAGGTAAATGAGAACGGTTTAAAGACTGGAAAGTTAGTTCCGGGAAGAATTAGAAACTGTCGAGTACCACCCAATGTTTCGTGGAACAATTCGCGTTTGTACGGTACGAGGAAAGTAATGGTATCTACGTCTGCGACTTACCCCTGTAAAGACGAGTATTGAGATGCTAATAGAGGACAATTTGCAAAGTAATACAGGAATTTGTCAGAAGGTCGATTTACCTTTAAACAAAAGCATGCGAAGCGTTCGACTCAATTTTTCAATTCCATTAGTTTACTTGAATGGCAATGCACTGGCACGTTTATCGCGAGCGATAAAAATTAATTTCATTCAAAAGGCACAATCAAGTTACACAAATATACTCGACCCAATGGCCGCGAGCATTATTACAGTTTGCAAAAATTCCAATTAATTTCCCTGATAACCGAATACTTAATACCATCCTCGATCCTCCGCGCTACACCAGGTCTCGCTTTATTTCATTCGACAAAGCGACAATAGCACCCGGTAGAATATCTGTAGTACTCCATCCCGGCCATTGTCTCATTTTAATTATACCGAACATTCGGTATCAACGGACACGCTGGAAAATGCACCGCGCAACCACGAAAATAGACGGCGGATTATTCCGGAGGTGTTTAAGCGAAACGACGTCCATAGATTTTGGCGAGCGCACCTCGGTCGACTTTAGTTCTTCGATTAGACTTAACGAAGCCGTCGATCACCGGAAACGCTTCTCGGTGGTAAGGAGGCAACCGCCCCTCCACCCTTCGTAACCCTCTACACACTTCCTACGTGCGTGTGTAAGACTAAGTTTACGGAAGGATTACGATTGTCGAAGATTAAGCGGTGGAGGGGGAGGGGGAGAAGGAAGGGGGTGGTAGGTGAAGAAGGAAGTGAGAGCCACTGGCTCGCTCTCCGTAGCAGTTCAATTACAGTTATCCCGTTAACGACCGCGCCGGAGGGCCGATAATGTCGCGATACGGGTCAGGGGTTAGCCGTGGTTCCTTTATGCTAACGAATGCTTACACACCCGAACCGCCGCACAGATGATCATATATCGACTGCCGAAGATAGCGGAGAAATTAGCTGAAAACGGCGAGCTTCGGTGATTATTGGGACGGTCAATCTTGGTGGGAAACGTTAGGTCCTGGTAGATAATATCGTTGTACAGTCGGGACACCGATAGAAGTAACCACGAAGCGAGCCACGAAGACTGTGGTACGACCGACGGGGGATAAATTTGCGTGTATCGGTGACGTATTCGGAACGGACGCGTCACGGTGAGTGTGATGTCAGATTTATGTACGTACGCCACGTATCGGTTTCGCTTCGGTGGAAGAGCCGGTGGGAATAAAACGAAGCGATTTGTAAGAAAGTTGGAGGAAAGGAGGAAGAAGATGAGAAAAGAAAGAAGAAATCTTGTACGTTTCTTGCGGAGTAGAGGTTACGTGTGTTTGCTGTGAATTTAGTTTATCATGTTTGTATGTTTATCGTGTATTAGTTGTACAGCGAAATCAGGCGAGTTTCTCTTGCATGATAATTTTACAGAAGATCGACGGAGGGCAAATGAAATTGTTTTGGACAGAGATACACTGTTCTGGGGCGATTAGTTCTCCACGAAATCTCTCTTGTTCTAAGTTTTATTTCTAGAAAATAAGAACTTTGTTAGAAAATTCATTTTTTAATTCACTTTCACTACCTCGGAAACCTCGGTTCCTTCTTTCCTGAAGAAATACAAGGTCCAGTTCTCGCGTACTTGTACTTGACCCGAGCCAAGACCTTGTCTCTTGATCCATCGATTGTAAACAAAATTTATATGGTTCTGTATTGGTACAGAGTCAGAGGGTATAAAATGAAACGATTTAAACGAAAGACGGGAGAAAGAGAACAAGACAACCATAAACATAATATATTATCTAGTACAGATTTGTATGCCAGAATCTGTTCAACGTTAATAATTATAGAACGTTAGAAGGAATCGATTACAAAAATCATCCTGTTAAGTAAAATGAGATCCAAACTTATGTTTGCCACACCGGCAGGAATGATGTATCGACTTTTCAACAATAAACCATTTCTATCGATTATCTCGAGGGAGAGAAAATTATTCTACACTCGTACGGGAAGAAGCGATAGCCTGCAGTTTACGTTACCGCGAAGAGCTCTTTTTTATGAAGATCTATGATCGTGACACTCCGTCTAAAAGACGACACTGGTACACCCATAAACATAAAGAACACGTGAAGCGTATTCTGTATGAGGGTAAATCCTCCAGTTTCTTAATGGCAAGCGTCGCCTTATACGGAGGATCGTAAGCGAGGTTATCTCGAGGGGACCTCATAATTTATATTAATGGAGTCCACGCATGAACAGGTGGAAACTCGTACATTCGATATCCCCTGCGTCAAGAGCCGAGACAGATGTACCTTGTAATCTGCACTTTAATATTTTATACCGGCCGACAGTGTGGGGGAGAGGGACTCGTCTAACCTCGTGATAGCTAATTCTATGATAATAACAAACGTACACAAATTTTTCCACGAACGAACATAAGTCCAGGGATGCTTACACATACATATATGCGTTCACTATCGTTTTGTATAAGATCTCTCGAAAACGATTCTTCATCCTGTACGATTATTATCGTACGCGGTGTAGGAACTAGGTTAGCACGTACAGCAATTACAAAACTTTGTAGTCTCAACGTCTCCATCGTTTGAATTAATTAATACCGGTGAAGGAAATTCGGTAATGATCACTCGCGCGTGCCTTCCTACCGAGATATTTCCTCCCCTTCGATAAAAAGTGCGCCGCTCAAAATCGAGTGGACACTGGTATAGGTTAATACGATAGAAGGAAGCACAGACGAAAAGCGGAAAAGAGGAGAGAAATACCAACGGAATTGCGCCATTGTGCGAGGCCGGTAGTTCGGTGCTTCGTATAGCTATTACCGCGATAATATCTCGGCCGGAGCGGCACAAAATGCCCAATTAGGTGTGAAAAGGGGGCGAAAAAGAGCGGGCGGCGCGCGAGGGGAGGATCGGGGAGTGAGAGAGAGAGAGAGGGGGTGCGGTGGAGAGAGAAAGAGAGAGGTCGAGAAAAAGGACGAAATGGGTGGAAATGTGACAGTGAGCGATAGAGAGTGAGAGTGGTATATTTGAATAGGCAAACGGCCGCCGTGTGAGAAAAGGGGTGGAGAGAAGGTGGATCGTGCATGGGGACAGGTGGCGAGGGGTGCGGAGGGTCGTGGAGGGGGGTACAGAGGTGGAAGTGCAGTAGGCGGATGAGGGTAATGGTGGTAACCCCTGACGGAGGGTGAGGGAGAGAGCGAGAGAGAGATAGTGAGAGAGAGAGAGGGAGAGAGAGAGTGAGAGAGAGAGAGAGAAGCGGGCAAGGGGGTTTTGCGCAATGCGCCCGCTGGCGCTGCAGTGGGGTTTATTCCTAATCTCTGCGTACGTTCTCTCTGTTTGCGGGCCATTGTGTGTCACGGAGCGTTGCAGTTTGCAACTTTTTACTCACAGCCCTGATCCTTTCTTTGCCTCTCAAATGCACGACCAGGTGAGGTCCTTCCACCCTGACGTATTCTCCCCCCGGTATTCTCCGTGGTAACCGGGACTGCTCTTCGCGAGAGATCCGTTCGAAACCCGCGCACAAACTTCACTTTCAGGCTTTGTATCGTTTTATTTTTTCGACAGTCGGGGAAATCTTTCCACGATTTTCGAGCGAGAATCGCATTTCCGATCGATAGTTACACCTCACTTACGGCGCTCTTCCTACCAGGCGTCGATCTCACTGTGGAAGGAGTCATTTATACGTTGATACGGGGGTTGTTCGAGGTGCTTCGCGTTTGAGATGGTGGGGATTGACAGGAATTAGTCAATTCGCAAGTATCTCTTATCGGTGCCATTCGTTTTTCCGTTATCCGGTATTTGAGAAGTCTAACCCTCGCCTCGTATTATATTATTTTAGCTGCTAGAAGATACCACTCTAAAATATCAGTTGCAACGCGACTTTTCACCTCCGAGTGTATGTTTCCACTTTCGAAATTCTATACCACTTGGAAGATGAGAAGTTCAATTCGATCGATTGCCACTGATATGTCCTGAACGGTTCCGAAAACGAAACGAACGTGCATCCACCCTTATCGTAACACCGGCAGATGCAGGTTCAGGGAATGAAATGAAAAGTATAACCTTACCGCTATCTGAGACTACATTCCACGTTGATAAAGTATCGTTAACATTTAACAATACTATTATTAAAGATACAGGAATTTCGACTAAACGTGTGGTACTAAGAGTTTTTTCCAAAAGTTTTCGTAGCAATGAAAACAAATATAGACGAGGTACGAGATACGCTATATCGTAAACTATTATTTTCAATAAGAACGAGTCGCGTTTGTTTACTAAAGAGTTTCGCGGAGATGCGTGCGGAATACAACTCGTTCTACGAGCGTTCCGTATTAAAAAATACAATTAACGAGAAAACGTGCAGCGCAAAAATACAAAACTACGATGTTTTCGTAAGTCGCGGAAGCGTCCCCGTCGACCGCAGCAACTAGACGAAAGTCCATCAGATCCAATCCCGACGGACGTTTTAAAAAACTTATACGAACAAAGGGAAACAACTCGCGGAAAAAGCGAAACGGAAAAGTCGCCTTCCGCATTATCTGTTGACAATTCATTATTGGACCCGATACATCCGCTTTCGAATTCCAATAGCGAAAACTTTTCCGCGGCGTACAGCCAGTCTCTCTCTCTCTCTCTCTCTCTCTCTCTCTCTTTCTGTCTTTCTACGTATTCTACCGCAAACAAACAAACAGATAGGCGCACAGCCACGAATACGACCTTCACTCGCAACGGCAATTCGTGCGCGCACTTATACGAATCCTCGAAATAAACCCGTTGCCGAAGGGAACGGCCGGTGTGTTTGTTTAGAAAATAAGAACGCGTCGTCGAAACTTGTATACCCAACTCGCAATGTTCCCCTACTCTCTCCCTCTATCTCTCTCTCTCTCTCTCTCTCTACCTTAACCGAGGCACGGCCGCACACCGGTGAGCAAACAAACACGCGAGCGCTCGCGCAACACCCTCACGTCCCACACGACCACCCCCTATACGTCCTCCCGCGTATTTTTCTTTCCGCATTCGAAAATTCCCCCACCTGCGGTTTCTCTTTTTTCGTTTCCTTCCTTGTTATTTTCACGACAATATTTTAGCAATAGTCCTCAAGTAGTATCGAACGGAATCGCGATGCAGCTGCAGGCTGCACCAGCGACGACCGGGACACCCATCCTTTCGCTATTTTCCTTCATAATACTGCTATTCCTCTTTCCTCCCTCCCGCCCTTCCACCCTACTCTTCCTCTTTCACCCTCCCATACTCCCCCTACCCGTCGTCTACCTCTTTCTTCACCAATATCTCCAAGAGTCCTATTTTCCAGGGACCCCATCTTCCCCAACGCCGATTCCTATCGCGCTTACACACCTGTACTACCCTCTCTCCATTGGTATTCCACGTTCCTATCGTATCGTACCACCCCTACGACTCCCACTCAGCTCGGGGATGCACGACGAGGGGAGCGACGGGGGATAGGTCTTCGGGCCAATCGGTCTCCTGCCGGCTCTTTTTAGAATAATTTATCCACGCAAAAAAAAAAAAAAACAACGAGAGAAGAGCGGTTAATAATTCAAAGGCTTCCTCCATCTCGCGCACGTTGGGAGATCCGGGCGAAAAGTTAATGGGGTGAAGGTTGGCGATGGTAGGGGGGGAGCGTTCATCAGGGTACACCCGGTCAAATATGCTCGAGGGATGAACAATGTCGCGGAGCACAATCGCGCACGCGAAGGGATCGTTCGTAGGTGAAGCTTTGTGTACAGGTGAGGAAAGGTACCATCGAAACAATGAAAAGGGACTGTTGTTGCGAAACTATCGACTAGCGGCAGCATTATTGTTATCTGATTAAATTATTAATTGGATCCCTTTTGATCGTGGCCGAGCAGGGTGCATTCGAATTCACCCGTCACCGTTCACCCTTTGGAATTGCATTATTAACCAATCCCCCGCCCACCCTTGCCATGGTGATTTATTAATTTAATTATGCTGTGCCACGGGTATTGATCGAACGCGGCGGTCGGTGAAATTCTAGGATAATGCTACTTAAGGTGCATTTGGAAACTATGTATTGCTGCCGAGATTGTTTATTGAATAATGTAGTTGGTTATATTAACGAGATTGTAGAGGGAATACGATTCACTAAAATGTAGTACGACGTTCGAACGATCGTGTGATTAAAAGAGATATGAATAATTATCTATTATAATTATACGCAACATTTTATTAATTCATCGTCAGAAGTCAGCGAGAGCATATCGATTTGTTTCGACCACGAAGAAAAAAATCTATCCAGTGTTTCGTCGATCTATCTCGACACGCTCCCGATGTACCGAAGAGGCTGACTATGACGGGGTCACTGTACTTTTCCGAAGTAGAAAAGGAACTTTCGCGAAACTTAATACCATCGACGAAAGCCTCGATAGTTCCTAAAGAGTAAATAAAATAGAAAAACCGTCTGGCCCGTAGCACCGTTAGCTGCAAAAGTCCACCTAAAATGTTTGCTATAGCCGAAAAAGGAAACGCGCGATATTCCTTCGCGCGCTAAATATTCGTCGCATGCTTCGCCGCGAAAATTCGATTTTATTATACGCGCGTCGCACGGAATTTCCCGGGGACTTTGGTATCCCGCGGACTAGGAGCGAAAATAAATAGTACCTACGGCGCGGAAAATAAAAAGAAAGAGAGAGAGAGAGAGAGAGAGAGAGGGAGTCGCGATGACCGAGTGACGCAAGCGTGGCACGCTAAAAACGCACGCGCGCATAACTCAGTGGTTTAATCGCGAATGCGGCCACGGCACGCGTAATGAAAGCGCCTCGAAAAACAAGCTGGCAGCGACGCTACTAGCATCAGCATCAGCACCGCACGCTGATAGTGGTAGGGACTACGATAACGCGCACCGACGATATTTAGGAGGGTCGGAGAGGATGGCAGACTGAATTCTTGCGGCGAACTCTCGTAAACAGCTGCCTTCCCCGTGGAACGGAAAAGTCGACTCGTAAATAGGACCGGACGTTAGGCCGAATTAAAAAGTATGTTTTCCTTTTTCTTTTGTTTGCCGTTTTTCACCGATTTTATTCCCAGCCGTTAGCGCTCCGGAAAGGTGTTGGGCTAGTGACACGCGGTTCCCCTGAACATTAGAAGACTGACACGCTTTTCCCCGATTCTATAAAACTGAACGTTAGGCCGAATTATAAAGTACGTTTTCCTTTCCTCTTTTTGCCTTTTTTCACAGATTTTATTCCCAGCCATTATCGCTACGAAAAAGCGTTGCGCTAGTGACACGTGGTTCCCCTGTACCTTAGTAGGCTGACACGCTTTTCCAGATTCTACAAGACTTGACTTTAAGCCGAATTATTAAGTATGGTTTCCTTTTTTTTTTTTTTTTAAGTTTTTTCACGGATTTTATTCCCCACCCGCTATCGCTCCAAGAAAGCCAAGGGCTAATGACACGAGGTTCCCGTGTACCGGAGAAGGCTGACACGCTTCTCCCGATTCTATAAATTATTAATCCGACATTTCTGGAGACTTTTGGGATTAAAACTTTCCGATCGTAAGGCGATGCGATATACATGGAGGAAGTTTTACGTTAAATATTTCCAGGGAAATCTGAGCTCTCGGTGAGGCCCTAATTTTCTACCTCTTCCTCCTTTTTTTCTCAGTTTCTAGTATGATTATCTCCCTCTCCATCTCCCTCTCCCGCCACCCCCCTGCTGCTGCATTAAAACATTCAAAGCCCACGGCCGTAGTGTCGTTCTCGTTATTAGTTTCCGCACTTAGGGCGAATTTAAAATATTACATCAATAAAAGACGGGAGGTCTTCTGAACTTTTAACTCCCGGGCACTTCAATGTCTGCCTTTATACTGCTAATGGCGCATTGGTCGGCAGTGCGCATTCAGTAGTAACGAAACTCCTTCAGTTCTTTTTCGTTAGGCGAAAAATTTTCGAAGTAGGACGGTCGGGCGGAAAGACTCGGTGATTCACAGTGGAGTACTGAAAAAGGTCCAGCATTTTCTCAAAGCGCCCGGTTGTTAAGGTTTTAAGTATGCAACGAGTAATCTGCCCGGTGCCCTGGCTACCTTCTGTAGGCGACTTCGTTACTCTACCGCGGGGGAACAAAAGCTGTTTCTCTTGTATTAAGTTTGTCGGTTCCGCAGTAAAACTGTTAGTTTACGCGGGTACTTTATTAATTAACGGAGGAGTCGGAGGGTTATAGCGAACGGCGTCGGTATTCTCGGTACTCCCGTTTGTGCCGACCTCTGCCTCCTCGTTGTCTCTCACCTAATCGACATGGAAAAAGAAACCCCCGACACATTAAACAGCGCAGAGTTTCGTCGCGGTCGCTTCAATTCACCCCACTTTCCGTCTAAACGTGCTTGTGCCTGTATTCGGGGCAAAGGTGCAAAGGTTCGGCTTGTTTGGATTGTAGGTTTGAAGGTTTCGATGGAAGGAACGAAGAAAATTATACTAAAAGGTAAAGGGGGCAGGAGGAATTAGGAGCTCAGTCTTCGTACTGACCCACCGATCGGCAAGCTTTCGTTAACCTTCAGAGGGCCTGTATTTTTACGTTGACATTTGTAATTCATTTTTACGTAAATTGACGCATATATACTGTAAGCGTTCCGCAAAAGTTTTCGTATACGTTCTTGATCTTTGTAGTCGACACCCAGGTCCCTTAAAGGTTAAATAATTATCTCTCGGGCAAGACTCGAGTAAGAAAGACGCGCCGAATTGGTAACGATCCAACGATGAGTGCTCTAAGACGAGGATAATAAAAAGTAATGAACCCATTTTCCTCGAGAAAGCTTTCGCACGATTGTCGCGACATAGAAAATTCCGATTCGAAAGAACGCCTACGCATTACCGAGACTATAGCGTTCAAAATGTTTAAGTAACGACGCATAAATAAAAGAATCGGGATGTGCTTCGTAATTACGAATTTACGTCACGGCCGTCGGACTCACTTCATATATATTTTAACCGCTGGTGATCCGAAGAAATGAGCAGTGACGTAGTTTCTGCATATTTCATACAAAAAAGGGAGAGAGAGAGAGGGGGAGACCGTAACGGAGGAGAAAGGGAGAGAAGAGTTTCCAAAGAACTGGGTGCGTTTCGGTGATTAGCATGTCAGAGGGTGAGCTCTGCCTTACCCGGGGCATCATCTGATATTCCGTTTAATTCGGGCGCATTAGCGCGCCTTTCGAACGAAAATAAAAAAAAATTACGCCACCGTCGGAGGCTGGGAGTTTTTACCGGTTTACGCGAGGCGACGACGACGCGAGAGGTGAGATTCGCAAGGTGGTGTTAAAGCCGCTTGAAAGTGGATACAAGGGAAAGGTGTTATTGAAGAAGAGGCGGCGCCGCGGCGGGGAGGCCCGCTAGGGAAATTAAAGGGCTTTTTAATCCCGCAAGACGAATCGCCCGGGCGTCTCCCGGAAAATTTCATTTTTCCGCGGTGCAAACGTAGGATAATAAAAGTAAACAGGTAACGCTTAACATATTGCCCGTGATGCAACACCGGAGACCTTTTCTGATCTAAACGTAAGAAGCTTATCGGGTATTAGAGTGGGTGTGCAGTTTCCTCTTCATCGTGCCGCGGCGAAAGCATTCCCGTTTACGCCGGGCTGGGAAATTGATTGATCCGGGAAAAGCTTGTTTATTTCGCGGAACAGCGAGGCGCCGAGACGCGGCGCGAATGAGCGTCTGATAAAATTAAGCTTTTTCTTACTGTTGCAACTACTGGCGTAACGTAGGAACGGAATTCTTTCGTACACGATACCGAATCGATTAAGGAGTCTCTTGAAACACTTTGCTTAATTTATTCGACGAGATCCATAGATGTAGAAATATAATTGTGTATCGATTAAATCGCGTTGGTAAAACGCTGCGATCGTTTCGCGTATCTTATCAAATATGATTGAAATTAAGTTTAATAAAATACTCGTTACTTTTCAAATCACAACGCGGGATTGTATACTCATAATAATTATGTCTCGATAGTTTGACTTACCCTATTCGTACTTAGTATTTTAACCACTTCTCTGTTTTCCACTCGCAGATAATAATACTAATATTTTTTCCGGAAAAATATTTTAACAGTCAGGTATCCCGCGATCGACAGACGTTTCTTCGGCCGTTTGCCCGGGGGTCGGAAGAGAGGGTAAGGGAAGAACGAATCGGAAAAACCGGAAATGCGTAAGGGGAAGATCTCGGGTATGCCGATAACTCGCGTCTCCGCGAAATATGCATGAACGACATTGTGAATTATCAAATCCGGGAAGAAGAGATTTTTCGTCTCAAGGAACACTCGAATGCTAGACATGACTTTATACTCGAAGTAATGGAAAATATGCCGCGTGCAGAGAAAACTACGAGAAGGAAGTGGAATGTAAAGCATCGAAATCGCCCCGAGTATCAGAAATTTCAAGCCGCAACCGTTCTACCTTTCCGAGAACTCGAAAGCGTAGCCCGAGTTCGTTTCGTACGGACGTGAAACGTCAACGGCAAAAATTCGAGGAATGGTTGGAAATGTTCAACTGGTACCCACATATCTCGCGCGTGTCATTTATGACATTTTCCACCAATGAGAATATTGCTCGGGAATCGGATGCTTTTACGAGTAGTTTAATATCGGAAAGACTTACGGCGGTCTCGATGTTGTTTATCATACCGGGTACAAGCTTTCTTGTAATATCGTACGAGCAGGCTGATAAGAAAGTAAAGGACTGAACGCTTAATCGAGGGAATAATGTTTAATGTAAAGAGCCGGTTGCTGCAATCTCTGATATCATTTGCATATACGCATTGCTCGCATGCGGTTAGAAAATGCAAAATGGTTTCAAATGGAAAACAATCACGCATGCCGCGCCACAGTTCCGAGTATTTTAAACACGCAATTTTTGCAGATATTGGCAAGACGTATCGTGCACCCGTACGAATTGATGGACAACAACATCACCGTGATTTTACTACCTTAATCGATTTGAACATTAACCCCCTTGCCGTAGTATTTTGCTCGACGAAATCCAGGCCATACAAGCCAAATTGTTAGTCCTGTGATAATCATTCGACGAGTCCGACTCGCGATGTGTAAGTTTGGCCCGATCTTCAGTCCACGAGTCTGACTCGTGATAATCGTGTTTGTATCACGAGCTAAATATATGCCAAGGGGTTGAAACGTTACATCGCAATAATTATCTTCACGTAGAAACAATTTAACCAGAATTTAATTACGAATACACGCAATTATCGAAGAATTTATCATCAGAAGGAAATCATTCAATTATAATCACACAGGAATTTATTTGAATGCATTAAAAAAATACGGTGCTGTATGTACCTTACTTGCATTACAACGCAGACGAGGTACGAAGGGGTTAAACAAGTTACACAATCCACATTGTACTATTGTTGGGTTTGAGGGTCTTCTAATAAATCTAATAACGACGATTAAACTCTTCATGGTTGTTTTAGCGTGATTACGCAACGGGCGGTGATCTTTATTACACACATTACGCGTAGCAACGTAACACTTTAGTATAATGGACGAGGGTAAGTATACAGCCACGGTAGGGCCATTTCCCATGTCGTTGATGCAGTTTAAAGATCATTTTATCATTCCACTACCATGAGGATATGATCTTGTCCCTACCGCATTAACGACCGTCATTGAATATAATATTCCATCCGCCGATTATGCGCCATTTTTCAACAGTACGCATAAACGACAAGCGTATAAAGATGATCGTAACGCGAAAGTTACAACTCTCGGCTGAAAAACGTGACATTCCAGGATATAACATCGTGTTTACGAACTAAATACCATTTCTAAAGTACCGTTATTGTTAACAACGCGTTATAATTAATTCCGTCAAACAACATGTCGACCATAATGCGCAGCACCTCCTCGCGATACAATTACATCGATCGATTTATTCGCAGGGATACGTGGTTGAAGCAAACAATAAACGTTGCAACCACGAAATCACCAGGTGCGTACCATCGATAATTCTTAATTCTCGAAAAAACGGGCACGCGACTACAAAAACAAAACCATCCCGCTAAGCCCGAAAAATATCCGCAACGTTATTTCGTTACCTTCCCACCGCTCTCTCTCTCTCTCTCTCTTTCTCGTTCTCCCTGTCGCTATCCCGGAATTTCACTTTTTACCTTCACGTACCAAAAAAAAAAAAAAAAGAAACCGAACGGTGTTACGCGGCTAAAAATTACAGACCGACCGATATCCAAGTGCATGCTGTTTTACTGCTCGCGCGCCCATGGAAGTACACGGGTACGTATACCAACATAGTTCCGTCCATCCATCAGTCCGACGGAGTGTTTATTCAGAACGACGTTGAATATGGAGGGGTGGTTATAGGGGGCGAAAGGCCGCCGAGAGAGCGAGAGAAGAGGCTCGCGAGGGGTGGAAAGGAGTCGGGGAGTGAGTTAGAGGGTTGCTTGGAACGGAGCTCGCCCTTGGGCGTGTAATTACGCGCTTCGTTTCTCGAAAGCCTCCAGGGTCAACGCAAACGCGGACTAGAAGCCGCGTTATAGAGAATACCTCTCCCCCCCCCCCCGCCCCCCACAATTCTCTCTTTCTCTCCGACCTTCCTCCTCGCTCTTTACAATAATACGGTGATTCCTTCTCTCTTCTCCGCCCTTGCCTCGGATACCCGCCCCTCCTCGCGCAACTCCTCCGACCTCTTTCTCCTTGCCATCCACTCTGTTTCCCCGTAACGATAACGGTAGAACAGACCATTTCACTTTCTTTCACTTTCCTCCCGGTGTTAATTTTGGCATCGGTGCCGTTAGTGGTAACGGCGTTTCGCGATGGTACGCATGGCGGAACTGTCGGACGGTTATAAATGTAAATGAAGCGTAAATTATACTGATTATTAGGACGCCAGACGGATTTCGGATGCGCGATGTAACCTGGGCGAGCGTTACGCGCTGTACGAGTGATTTGTGTGCGTATCGTAAATTTGGTGTATGGGGTGCACTTAATCGAGGTAATATAAACTTTCCTTTCAGCGCGCTAAATATTTAGAGTTTCGAGATTTGCATGAGCCGCTGCCTCGAGGAGGTTTTGTTTGCATATATGTATAATAAAGTGGCTCGTTAGGAATTATTCCGATAAACACGTTTCGTTAGATAATACTAACACGGCGCGGAGAGTTAAACACGCGTGCATAAATCTTTTCAAAGCAAACGTACGTTGGTGTGCGCGTTGGTACCGTTAAACTGCGGCTAATAATTTTAACAACGCATCAGCGATTATTCGTGCGTTGCTGAGCGCGTGGAATATTCCGAATTTCTACGTTATCGTGCGTATAGAAGGAAAAAAATAATAATAGGAGAGGCACGGATGAAGGGATGAGAATCATAGCGGCGCACGGTAGGAATACTGGGAGCTCGAGGAAATTATGCTTCTGCGCGAGTACTTAGAAAATGAGAGGCTGGGAATCATACCGTTCTAGTGGTGTAAACGGCAGGAAATAAAAAAACAAAAACGCAGAAAAAAAAGTCAGTTTTTTTTCTTCTCAAAACACCAACTGAAAAGCATGATTTCCTCAAGATGCGGAGTGCTTGACATACACCGCTATAATCCTCAATCCCTCTTTCAACTCTCTCGGCGCTACAAGTGATCATAATGAACCGATTCAAAGACGGCATACGATGCGGTTCGTAGAAATAATTCTAGCTCTCACAATTTTCGAGCTATTCCAACGCGACGAATGACATCTCAGAGCTAATGGTTCGTGCCGCACGATACAAAGAGAAGAATCAGCAAAGACAATCTAACGTAGCAGCTACGAGCGGGTGGCTGAAAATAATCGATCTACGCTCGGAAAGGAAAGCTTTCAAAGAAAAATGTTTCAGGAGAATCACTTTCTTATCTCCAAACCGCCCACCCCTCTTCTCTCCTACCCTCGTGCCACGGGCACAACGTCGCTGCGCGCCAGCCGTCCCCACAGAGAGCTTTACGCAGCTTTTGACCACTCACGGGGCAATTCTAGGGATCCGCGTACTAAGGGGCACCCTGGCCAAGTCGAATCTAAGGCCAAACGCTCCTGGGTATGTTTTGCTTAGAGAGAACATAGCGCATACGTTGGACCGTGGGTTTACGGGCTATGGCGTAGGGACGGGAAGTACGGCGGAGGCCATAATTGGCCGAAGGGCCAGATATGTCGGAACAACAGCTACGACTTCCAAGCGCAGAGAGAAGCGGTAGTCGGCTCACGTTACCGCAACACGCCGCCGGCCTCTTGGAGCTTGGACATCCTGGGAGTTTAGGGAGGACGCTGTGGAACCCACCCCTCCCCCCTACCCTCACCCCCCGCACCGCTGCGCCACCGCTATCCTGCCACCCCCGCTCCGCGCGGTGGCGTGCCGTTTCTTTGGCGTCGTCGTCTCTCTGTGTTTGCTGGCAAAGCCCACGGTGAAAGGGAGAGAGGTTAATTAATTAACGAGTTTTTACTTAGGCCACGGCAGACCAAGCGGGGCCAACCAAGCCGCTCCCGTTTGTTTGTTGTATCCCCGGCTTGTTGGTAATTGTTAGTCATTTATGTAAACGTAATTTGGGAGGGGTTGAGTGGCACTAGCCGCAGGCCACATTCCGCGCTAAATCAAACATAGCTATATTCCAACAGTCGGGCCACACGGACGAACCGTGGTAGAGCCTAATGCTTCGAAAGCGTACGGGAAGGGTTGCGACGAACGCGAAGCCACTCCCTCTCCTCCCCCCGCGTTATAGCCGCAAAACTTTACGACCTACGGACATAGGTATGCACTAGCGGGTACAACGTTGTTCCCCCGGCCGTATCTCGCGAGACGCGAATGGAGATGATAGATCCCGCTATGGCCACGCGTCTGGTTTATTATCACTGCTTTAAGTCGGCTTCGCGCGTAATTAAAGCTTCTCCGGGAGATGAAAGCGACGTTACTCTGGTATTTATTACCCCGAGAAGTGGTTGAGAGTAGTTCTGCCGGGTACTGTGCTGCTCTGTCTCGTATTTCAGACTCAATATCCTTTATCGGCGTTTCTTTCGCAGCTCGTTTTTCGTGAATATGCTTAACCGGTTTGGTATTTCCACCACGGAGCTGTACGATTAACGGAGTTAGGTGGGAGACGTTATGGTCCGTTCTAGAATTTGGGTTCGATTTTTTAAAATAACTTTGTCTACGTCGCGGCGTCACCTTTTATCTACGATTTAGAAACCCGGCAGAGTCCTGGTTCCAGCGCGGCTACATTCCTCGTAATTTTATATAATCCAAAGAAATGCGACGATAGTCCGTATTTACTTGTCTTAAATCTTAACCATTTTCAATTGCGCTTAGAAATGGTACATTCCCATTTTCCATGATTATGGTACGAAGAAACACGGTGGACAAAAAAAAAAATCATACGCGATAAATCGATTACGGCGACGGCACAATGCGTACACAGGTTTGAAATGGACGTCGATCGTGGGAAAACTCGAGCTGGAGCAACAGCAAGTGCTCCGTTGTGTACGATTCCTCTCTCTCTCTCTCCCTTTCGATTTGCCGCCCCCTTACCCCTTCGCTATCACTCTCTCTCTCTCTCACTCGCACGCATTCGCTCTGCATCATTCACTCTTTCACCCTCTCTTTCTCCGCGTCTCCCTTTCTACCCGTGCCATTCACTTTATTTACGCGCGCAGAAACAAATAGAGGTATATACCGAACGGTACCATGACCACCATAAAGGACTGCGCGTACCCATAAATCCCAATTACAGCTACCAATGGTGCAGGCCAGCGGCCGTGACACGCCGCAAAGTGCGGCCCGTCCATAAATTCAACCGGGCCGGACGTACCGAATTTTCCATGCAATTTGAATAAGAGATACGCATTTGGGGAAATATGCACGTGTTCTCTCTCTCTCTCTCTCTCTGTCTCTCACTCCCTCTCTCGCGCGCACTCTCTTCCCTTGCGCGCGCGCGCGCGCGTCTGTATCGACGCTCGTCCATCCGCGCTCTTCAATGTACGCGGGAATTTTCGGTGCGCGTCGCGTTCAAAGCGCTACCGGGCTTATCGTTTGTACCCGAACGGATTCGGTATTATTTTCGAATAAATTCGAATTCGGAAAAAGAGCATCGGCTCTCCGGCCTCCCTGATTGCGGTAGAGCGGACGTATCAAATTTCTTGCAGAACCCAGCTTTTTTTTTCGGGAGAGATGATTTTTTATTCCGGAACAGCGGTGTCAGTGGCAGAATACGCTGGCGATGCGAAGTCGTGACGCCTGTCACTCGAAATTTTCGTAATCGATGCCTGTTGATATTTGTAGACGCGCGTGTGTAATTTAATTTGTGAAAAGAAGCTACTACCTTGCGACGCAATTCCTTTTTTCTTCCGCATTTCGGATGTTTCGCGAATACAGATAATGCGACAGCGTTATCCGCTTTATTTTGAATAACCAGCGGCGAAAACGCTCTTCCCTCACTTTCGTAAGTCGCTGTTTTGGTAGACTTTGGTGACTTGATTTCATAGATATTGCGTGCCGCGTAATCCCACGATAAAAGTGCAATTTTTCTATCTTGAGCGCAAAGAGAAGATTCTGTTCTTTGTTTCGCGATTTCGAAAGCATTTTCTTTCGTAACTCTATCTTTACGGTATCTTTATTTACGAGCCGCGCTCACCCGCCGATTCGAATGCAACGCAATTTTTTGCCCCGGACGAGACTATTTGAGAAAACCACAATGTCGGAGACATTTTCGGGAATTTCGAGTTGCAATTTACCCGAAAGCGTTAGCCCGATTCTCGAGAATTTCGTAATACAATTTACTGGAAGCAATGCGGGAGACATGAATGAAATAGTATGGGAAGAAATTAGAAAAGGAAGCAAGCATTCACTTGCTCCTCGCGTCAAGCGCAATATTCACTTTACTCCCCGCGTTTCCTATTTATTTCCTTAACGAACTTCTACATTTCGCTTTACTCCCAATACTTTTGTTATCCTTGATTTTCTCGCATTCTATTTTTGATTCACCGCATCTGTTTTACCTCTCCCTCTCTCTCTCACTCTGTCACTCCCTCTTTTTTTTCATTCCCAGTTAGCACATCACGCGCACGTTCTTCGGGAGGATTAAACATCCAGCGAGTAAAAGTTCTCTCAATGAGTAACCGAGTTGGAGTTTACAAATGACTTGTCAACATTTCATTGCACAGCTGGGATTCAAAATGCCGGGAGAACTCCGCGATGTATATACGCGTATGTAAAACAAAACTAGGACGTTTGGTATGCACGGAACTTATTGACTTAATTCGAACCTGACAAACGCAGATCTCTCCCGGCGAAATGAAGCATTGATCGCGAGCGCAAAGAAAGAAACGAAGCGTCGATTAACCTGCGATCAAGTTCGCGTTTAATGTATTCTTGTTAAAGTAACGACCCAGTTAATTCGGATCTAACTACTTGATTACACTTTCAAACTTGCGATGGCAGTACGCGTGACTGGATAGATTCGGGGTTCAGCCGAGTTCTAGTATAATCGATTAATTACATTCAATTTAATCGATAAGTTGACTTCTACCAAACATCGCCGCATTGCCAAAGTACTCAGAAATCGGGCGTAAACGCATCTTGAGACGCAGAAAACATCGAAAACGCGAGAAACCTTATTGTCCGCGATAACGTTGGCTTCGTTGCAGGCATAATCGGCCGGTTATCCGCCACTTTTAATTTCGCTCGCGAATTTCGTCCCCTCGACGCGTAACGAGCGGAATACTTGCAAATGATCATGTTAGTACGGCGTACCGTTTCCTGCCGACATCATCCGGCGTATACAATTCTGCTGAGGTCACACGGGCATGAGCGAACTCGTACGTACAGCTTATTACTTGTTAATTCAGCAACCGTGGACGGAAGGGTAGTGTACAGGGGTGAATGGGAGGAAATATAGAGGCCAAGCGAAGGACCGAGATAAACTGTGCGTTTTGGCTTGTCACATAAGGCTGACCCGCACGACAAAACATATCCACACATGCGTGCAGTCGCGTGTGGGTTAGACCGCCTCATTAATAGTTAAAGCTAATGCCGGAGGCTCAGGACTAATGGAAATAGCACGAGAACCTCTCTGATCCCAAACTACTGCGCACTACCACCCCCCTCATCCACCCCCCTTCCCAACCCCTTTCTACACGATACCCGACCCCTCCGCCCTTCGAGGACACCGCCTACCATAAAGCAGTGAACGACTGATTCGTGGAATTATTTCATAGAGTTTGATAATTATTCTCATGCTAATCAAACCTGTTTAAAGTCAATCTTCGTTCTTATTCATCGCGCAGATGAGCGAAGGCCGATCGTTTTAGTTTATTATGATAGTTTAGAGCTATACAGTTGTTTGTTATCCTCATCACGCGTTTGCCGCGATTATTTGGATGATCGTACGAATCGTTAGCTTTGAAATGCGCTTCTGTGCACTGTAATGAGGCGAAAGCTGTGGAATTACGATTTTTTAAAGCAGACGTCATTGGAAAGTTTAAAGTGATTTCTCTGGTCGAAACGCCGATACGAAATTCGTCGAAAGTCCACGATGCGTTTACACTGACGGCGTTGGAATAAAATTTAACAATTCCGACAGAGCGATTTTTAAAGTAGTACGAGCCCGTTCGGAGTCAGACCTGACTTTCCGATGAAAAGCGATAAACGCGTACCCGCTCGAACGTAGCCGCGAAAGTCGATACGCTTCCACGCTCCTCGAAATACGTTTTCTCTCGGGAAAACACCAAAGACGCTTCCTCTTTCGTCGCTAACAAAAGCGGGAATCGGATAAAACCGGGCACGTCATGCCGTAAAACAAGGGGAATCCGCGGCACGGTTTGTCGGTAACTGATAGTTATTCCGATGTAAATCACCGCGAGTATGCTCGGGCACTTAGTCTAGAAAAAAAAGAAAGAAAGAAAGGGAAAAAAATTGCGCTTCTTCTCCCTTTTCCCGACGTGGAATCAGGTCGGAGGAGGGCGGAACATGCGAGAAGAACTCCAAAAGTAATAGCAGCCTCGCTGGGATTCGCCGAGGAAAAATGATAATCTTGTCCCACATGCACAAGTATCCCTGCATCTTGGCGAGCAAGGGGACGCATAAATAACAAAGTGGATTTCCAGATTTTTCATACGACCAACCTCTTCGTTTCTGGGGATTTATCGATCGCCGGCTTGGGCCGCCGTTACATCGCGAGCGGAGGAAGTAGCCGAGTATCCGTATATTTCGATCGGGACGGAATGTAATGGGCCGAGAGAGAAAGGAGAGGAGCCGGTGGACCGCCCGCGGATGAAAATTGATCTCAATTTTCTTCGTCCCTTCGCGTGACCCACGCTGATCCGTTTTATATAACGTTATCGCCCTGGCATTGCGGCCGACGCGACGTTCCGCTTAGCGTATTTTTTAACGAACCGTGATGAAATATCCGTCGCACGTGAACCGCGCGTTCGAGAATAAATATTTGCCATGGGAAATAATATTAATTACAAAGTGGCGGTTGGAGTTTGTTTATTCGCGGCATAATTGAGAAATCGTATGCGCGAGGGTATTTTTAATTTCGTCGAAAATTATATTTGCGACGCGTTCTAGCCCCCGAGGGTCAGCCTGCCTGGTTTGGTCGGATTAAAACCAATTAGTCGATATTAAAATGCATCCCTGCGCTACGTTTGTTCGTTGAGGCATGTAAGGCCTGATACGACCTGACTGAGGTAATACTACTCGCGAATTTGGCTGAACAACAAAACAAAAAAAGAGAGAAATAAATAAACCGCACAGTGCGTCGGGATGGGAAATAATTTATGGACATGGACGGACGGACTCCCAGTGACTGATAAACGAAAAGTATCTCTCTAACGCGCGTAAAATATAAATCAATCCACGATAATGCACATTGTCCCGCGATTTGTTTTATTACGTCAGGACATTTTACGAGATTGTAGTTTCCCCGCTGTGTGTTCTGCATCGACGCATAAATATCGAAAACGCATACTAGATATGCGACGAGGAAGTCGTAGTTAGAGATTTGGATGAATATTTATCGTTCGAGACACGAATGACGCTGACGCCAAGGAAGAATTTCCGAAGAAGTTTCGAGAAAACATGATCACGTCGTAGGAGCTGATAGTCTCATTGGTTTTCTCGACGTAACGAATCTAGTTAACAAACTTCAAAGTGAAATTTTATAAGTAGGGGGTAGAGCCCAGTCCGGGATCAGACTCGTTACAACCTTCAACCGTAGCATAGAAACAGTCTTGTACCCTCTTTCAACCTACATAAATGTAACTACGTACATATATATGTATACCTGGACTATTTTGGTATCTGTACTTTAGTTACTCATATTTTTGGTCTTTTAAAAAATCCTCTACGATATTAAATCCTGACTCACTGCTAACTACCATTGGCAATTTCTTCCAGCCCTTAACCAAGTATCGGTTTATGCGCTCTTAACGGACCGACAGGCAATTTGTTCACACAGAAACAAACTGAGTATACCGTTCCATTCTAAGTTACAATAATCGTAATTAATAACACAGCGTAAAAGTTCTAAAACAACTTTGTAAAAGCGTAACGAGTTATCAGTTTTACGCAAGACCTGGGCTCGTCGCTCAAACGATTGAACAAATGACTATAGAAAAATAGTAAACGCTCGGGACGATGTACACAGTACCGATCTTACAACGAATGAATGAAAAAACCGTCGTTACGCGCAACGTAAAGAGACGTCCGCGTCCGAGGGGGATGAGCGCAAAGAATCGAGCGATCGTGCCGATCCTTTTCGTCGATCGGTACCACCGAGGCGAATAGCGTGTCGGTATACCCCGAGTATATAAAGTACCAACGATGAGTCCGTAACAGGGCTTTGCGACGAGATCTATAAAGTTATTCGTGCACGTGATCAACTGCCGGGTAACGGATCGCGTTTATTACGAGCCATAGCGCAACAAAGCACCCCCGACACGATCCATCTAACCGTTCGTAAGGTTAAGGGGCATTACGTTAATGGTCGCTCGCTGGCCGGTGGACAGGAGGGTCGCGGGCTCCAAGTACGCGCACCTGATAAAGTTCTGGAAAACCTGGCCACGTAAGGGCTCGACACGGGTAACGGCCAGGTGCGTGCAATTTTCTTCAATTTATTATCGACCGTTGCAATTTTTAATACTATTCCTTGGATCGTTGCTTGTCTACGATGGGAATTAACACCGTCGGGTTTTAGTCGGTTGTAAGTCAGCGTTCGTTTCCCTGGGGGGGGGGGCAAGGGGGCGAGGTAAAGTGTAAGATCGAAGAAATTCTGTTACTCGGTTTACTCCACTGTCTGACTACGCTCGATCGAGGCTGATTCTACTGGTTCCAGTTGACCATTATCCCCGCTGAATGAATTTTATTCGCCTGGAAAAGTGAACGATTTTCGTTTCTTACCAAACGAAATGTTGGTCTCAGCAGATCAATGAAATTCGTTAAACGAGAAGTGTTTAATCGTTGTTGACGAAACTCGACTCTGAATCCGCGTTGTCCAGTTGTACCATTATTTTTATACTTCGCATCGTTTTCTTACTTCGGATGGAGATCGATCTGTAATCTATTACGACGTACACGTTTCGGAAAAATCGTGTACCTACCATGTTCCGATGGAAACTTCATTAGCCAGCTCGGAAAATTCTTCCATCAGTTTATCAATTATAAAACTCGAAATCTCCGGAACACCGGTGTACATTCGAAAATCCATATTCAACCGGTGAATCTGTCGCATGAAATTGTAGTACACTCTTTTTTTTTTACCGTCCTCCACCCTTTGGCCCCACCCTGAACCACCCTCCGGGCGCAACGGCGGAAATGCGATGTGAAATATTTAACCCGGTCTCGCCCGTCGCCACCCCCAATAGCAAATCTCCCTCTCTCTTTCTCTATCTATTTGCTTTTCCCCCATCCCTCCTCATTCTCTCTCTCTCTCTCTCTCCCTCTTCCACCCTCTCTTTAGTCTGTCTCCCTCCACAGGCTTGATGCCGAGCTACGAACATCCGGTGTCCTGCATTATTAAATGCGCGACACCGACCTCTCGATACCCTGATTTTATGGGAAATCCGTGAATGAAATAACTTGTTCTTTTTCCCACCCTTTCTCGCCCCACACCCCCCCCCCCCCCCTCGCCCCTTCCTTCGTTTCTGTCAACCTTAGGTGCTATACGATCGCGTTGCGTTTTTATCGCGTACCGTGTTGACCCGAATATAGCGTGATGTATTTTTCTCCAATATGTACCTTTGGAAGTCACAAACAAGCAACGCATTCGAGTACCTGTAACTCCAAAAACATAAATGTGCATCGTCCGCGTCTATTTTTAATTGCTACATCGTAGGTCACACTATGGTCGGTGTAATACGGTATTTTTTGGGTGGATCGCCCCTTTCACCCTCACGTTGTAACACGCGTTGTACAATTCTAAACGTCCGTGAAAGAAATAAAAACGAAACGATTTAATAACAAATAACAATTCCTCGAAAAGCAAGAACAATATGGAAATTTTTGCGGTTGAAAATAAACCTCGCATGTCACGATTTCGAAAAATTGGGTTTACGCATTAACGTAGATGTCGAATGTAGGATTTAGGCATTTATCAGAGAGAAATATACGAATACATAATTTATACTTTGAAGAAAACTAATGCTATTTAACCGAATTCCAATAAAAAGAATCGTTGTCAAGAACTTTGAAATCGATTATCAATGAAAATACGTGAGTCGCGGTGGTTTTTCTTAGAACCACACATCTAAGAATTAAAATTGAAGTAATACCAAAACGGAATACCTGGGACGGATAGCGAAGTTAATTTACGCTACATTAATTATTGCTCCAATAATCCTTTTGCAGCTTGCGCAAAATCGTGCAAGGAGCGTGAAAATGAGAAACTCACGGGTGAAAGGTTGACAGTCATTTAAATTATAACGAAACTGACGGCAGTTATCGTAACATTTCCATGGCACAAAGTCGCGGAATCGCGAATTCAACGAACTTTCTCAATTTACTAAAGATACCGCCTTAATTACTGGGTAGCGGTAATATGTCCGCTTATATTCATCCGTTCTTAATGAAGCTGTGTCTGCTAACTCGTCAAACGAACGGTACCGCGCCACATTAAATCTATTACCGTAAAACTGGGCTTTTACGCGTTGATGCCTTTCCTTATTTATGTCACGGGTGCGCAGAAATATGGAATGGCCTCACGACCAACCGCTCGCGTTGGCACGCATTACGCCGACTATAAATATGGCCGGTCAGCCCGACGCACAGCGACTACAACGCGCCAGTGATTGATCATGCCCTTATCGAGGGTTTTATTTTAATTTTTCATTATTCCGCGGGCACACTCCATTACCGATAAGGAGCTCGAGACGCAATTCATATCAGACTCTCGTTCCCTTAGTTTTGCTCGATCGCCGTTGGTTCCGACTGCAGTTTTCCGACGCGGCAATAGTGGGAATCGTAAATTGAAATATCGCGATGTTGATCATAGCGAGTAACATCCGATTACTCGTATTGGCGATTCTACGCTTCGTCGTTTGAAGAATGTCATTTTATTCCGATTAACTCTATTTAGTTATAAGTTTTGCAATACACGTTCTTACTGTCACACTTAAAACTGAATATTCTTTTCTAAGTTGGCAAACGTGTAATATTTTTGCAATGCCAACGCAACGCGGAGCTTGCGATGTACAAGCAATCAAAATTCGCATCTTGACACTCTCGATCTTATAAATTCTGAAGGCAAAGTCCGAAGTATGAAAAAGGAATCAAACTTTGGCTAAATTCTTTGGAAAAATCTCGATATATCTAAACAATTTTGTATAAAGTCAAAACAACTAATAAATTCGTAACGCTTTGGTTCCAAACGAATATCGTTCCGAAACGGAACGATATCCAGGAGGCGTGCTTCCTTGTTCCCGGCACGTGTACGTCGAATTGCTTTAGAGGGGTAGAAAGTTATCTGTAATCCGGGAGAATCGATTCTGCTTTTCCTAACTCTCTTCACTTGATCTCCGAGGTAAGAGATTGCGAGCACGGCCTACTCGCATTAATGATTCAATGAATTAGAGGCCGCTCGAGCGGGATCGTACAGTCAATAACACTATACTTCTGAACCACGAAAACACTCTCTCTATCTTTCTATCGGATGAGCCTCCCTCTTCTTTTTTTTCACCAACCCCACCTAGTCAGATTGACTTTAATTCTGCAGCGGTATCAATGTTGCAAGAACTTTCCCTATGGCTCGAAAGCACTCGCGGAACTAGCTTCTCGTTTTCAAACCTACGTATCCGCGATATTCGTGAATTTTACGCGATAAAATATTAACTGTCGTACGAGAGGGAAAAACATAAAGCGTTATCACGCTCGCGTCCGAGTATTTTTAGGAAATAAAGCCGCGGAAGACAGACGTTATTGAAACGTATCGCCTTGTGCGTTTAATGCGGGTGGCCTAGAGATTTACAAGATTTGTGTAAAATCTACCATTTTCGCGTAATAAATCGTGAAGTTTTAGTCCTCGTACACAAATTTTAACATATTTTTGACCAAGGTTTTTCCGATGTTGGAAAATTTGACAGGTACAATATTCACCCGCGCGTACCGTTATTTATAAAAGGGTGTTCGTTTGGAAACTTCGAATCTAAATATCTCGAAAACAGCGCGCAGAGAGAAAAATGCTGGACATAAAAAAGTTTCGCGGTTTCAAGGAAGACATGTAGGTAACTGTTCTGTTAATTACCCTTTGTTTATTGAACATTTTTAAAGTTACTTGAAACCCAACTTCCTTCTTCCAAATAAAAATGCATTTTTATAAGACGAAGTCTGATAAAAACATGACACGTACAAAAGTTTCTTCTATTTTCCCAGGCAAAGAGAATGTGGAAAGAGAGTACATATATCTGTTCGAAAAAAAAACTTGATCAACGAATAACCTTAAAAACGGCCAACGAGAAAAAATAAGTCATATTTTCTAGAAGCCATTGAACTTTTGTACTCAACATTTCTCTCGACAGTGCTGTCATTCTCGAGATATTTAGATTTGTCAAGTTTTCCACTGAACACGGTGTACAGAGAATCACAGGCATACGTTCCGCACGAACAGGAAAAAAGAACATAGAAGGTTAAATTGTCCAAGTTCTCGGTGTCTCTTCCATTATTCCGGTGTGGCTAGATACAGGACATACTCTTTCCGTATTATCTGACTATCTGCCGTGCGACCCCGGCTAAACAGTCATAAACAGCCAGCTATCCAAGATAACATACACGGTGGTACGCTTTGCTTCTGACCGTTCGAGCGTGTGTAATGATATTAATTATTAAAAGCAGAGCAACGACAGGCGACCCCGTCAAAGCGTCGTCTGCGACGGCGGTGCATGGTCGGCCGTTAGGTTATTGTTTTATACATTTTTTCTAATTCCTTTTTTTTTTGTTTTCGTTGCCTCCTTTCGCGCACTCCACGCGTCGGTTATTAAGGCCAGGTGCAAAGTAACCACCATGGAAGGCTAATTGGCATTCTCTGAAATTCTCAGAAAAATTGGATCGTTCCAAAGGGCGGCGAAAAAGTTCTTAATAATATCGCGTTCTAACGTAGAAGAAATATTTCGTTACCGCGCAAAAGCCTTGGCTGTTGCGAACCAACATTTTTCTACAACGCATCTCGATTCAACTTTTGCTCTAAACCGAAAAAGTTTCTATCGGGCTGTACTTTTTTTTATTTTGCCACGTATGACTCGCCGAATAACGAATAGCTCTGTTTTCAACAAATTAATCCTCCGCGCGTGTATTCGCGACGAGAGCTTCGTTTCCAAACTGTCGTTACTTTATTTGTTGTATACCTCGGATACGCGATAACTCGAATGGCCCGTGCATCAGTATAATTATAACCCAGCCGCAGCTGCGCGAGAACAATCCGGATTCGACGTCCGTCTTGCTTCCGCGAATCGCGAAGAGTCAAAGTTAAGGGTAGCCGGGAAAATTACGGGAAACGGGTAATGCAATTCCGGGGGTGGAAAGTGGACAGTGGCGCGCGAGGTACTAGTCTCTCTCTCTCTCTCTCTCACACACACACACACACATACTGTCTCTCCACCACTGTGAAATTCGGCATTCCTGCGAGGCCGACTAATTGCTACGGGCCACGCACACGAGGAATTAATAATTAAAATAAAATACAGCAACGAACGGGTTCGCGTCTCCCCTCTTTTACTCAACGACGGCGGAGAGCCGGCGGATGGCCGTGGCAGGGGAAATTCGCGAGGGGGCAGGAGGACGGAGGGTGAAGCGAAAGGGAGGCGGCCGGGCGGGCGGCGGCGAATGGCGGCAGTCGTGCTCTGGTTTTCAGCCCCCGCAGGCAGTAATATACATAATTAAACATACGTGACTTATCTGCTGAAAAATGTTGCGTTTAACACCCGCTCACCCTCCGGAGCGACTGTACCACCACCACCGCCGTCGCCGCCGCACCCCCTCACCCCCATACCAACGCGCGGTCTCCTCTTCTCATCCCCCGACGACCTCGTTGCCATCGCCCCAAACCAGAGCGCGTGACATAGTACGCGTTGTTCCCTGCAGATACCAGTGTATCGTGTGTCCGCGGTTTTCCAAATTATTTTTTTTCTCCCTCTCCCCTCGCCCCCTACCAGCCAAAACCACCACCCCTTTCCCCCACCCCTATCAACCTTCTCCTCGGCCTCATGACTCGCGTACCTTTTCCTTCCATCCGCTTTTTCACCCTCCCGACTTGATATATATTGTGTACCAGCCTTGGTGACCCCACGCGCGAACGCTCGTCCGTCTGTATCGCGTTATTAACTAACGCGCAGCGTGCCAACGCGGTAAAAAAAAAGGAAAGCTTTACGAGATTTATAATTCATTTTCTTCCAGGTCGTCCGTTGATAAGAGCCCGATACTTACTCGCTACCTTTGGATACGGATATCGACGTATGTATATCGACGTATATCGGCCATGTCCTATCGACGTACACGCATTTCGCGAATCGCGTTTTTGTATAAACGTTTTGTCGATACGCCGAGTCTGCACCTAATTTTCTTTCTTTTTTTTTTCATGCCGGACCGTGTCATTTGTATTTGATGTCCGACGTTTTGCATGCGATTCAAACGTTTGGTATGCCATTATTTGCCCCGGGAAGTCGCAAAGGTGGAAGAATGAAAATATGTAAATTATCGTGAAATAAATATGTACCGACTAACGGGCCGGCGCTCACGGGTTAAAGAGAATGCTTCGCGTTTGCGTATGCACGGCCTCAAAGCCTATACTTTCCTCCTTCCATGCATGTGTATATCTTTTTAGAATATCTAGACTCACGTGAGGTCTAGATATGTATGTAATTGATGAATGTATGAATATAAATCAGGCTTGTTAATCTCGCGAAAGTGTCAACATCGAGTATTCTTATACTCGCAGTAGAGTGGGACGGGGAAACGATTTTCTCGACGTTATATCCTGCAAGGCCGGAGAACCTTGATTTAACGAAACTTCAATTTAACGTTATCTCGCCACGAAAGTACAACGCGAGGATGGAGCGACAATACTGATTGAAGATTCGTCGTTGGAACAAATAATTTCAGTTAATTTTTTGATGATTCTTTTTAACGATTCCAGGCTCGCGTCACACGCTATTCCTCTCGCCGTATCATTTAATCAATCGAGCAGAGAGCGAATTAATTGCCTGTTAATTGAGATACGCGCCCCATCGTGCGCCGGGGAAAATCAATGAGAACGGTCGGAATGATTTCACCATTTCGCACCTTTTTAGCATAGATACGCCAACACGGACGTAATTAATATCTTAGAGTTACACGCTCCGTAACGGACGAAAATGGAACGCTGTCCAAGTGATGGAACAACGCTTAATCTTAACAGCTGACGATATATACGGTGTACTACATCCAGCTCCGCCTCGCGTCGTTCATTAAACGAGCAATAATAATCTACGCATGACCGATGGGAGTTGGATTGGGTTATTTTTTTCCCCGCTTAAGAAGAGGTTTTTTCTCTGGACATTTTAACAATGCAACAGGGGACCCGAGCTATCTCGGCCAGTATTTCAGCGCGATACCAGCCTGTGACAAATAGCTACCGATGTAATGAATATGAAACGCAACCCCCGACTCGCCCTCACCCTCTCTCTCTCTCTCTCTCCCTATCGCTCCCACTCTGGAACCCTATCACCTCCCCGTTATTTGTACGTAATATGACGCACAACGTTGTGTACGCGTTGTTGAGAATAAAGCATTTCACGTTTCGCGAGTTCCTTTTCACCTGCTTAAAATAAAAATACTTATGCTTATCGCTGATACATCGGAATGAATATTTAGAAAATTTCTCGCCCGAGGAAGAGCTTGGAGGTATCGCGTAAACGTGCTGTATCACTTGTATGATGTAATACGGTGGGGAAGAAGTATCGTGTAAACGTGATTACCAGAATTTCAATTTAATATCATTCCGCCATAAAAGTGAAGGAGAAACGATTTAACGATAAAAATGATCGCAGGTATAACGCTTAAGGAAAAATCGAAAAATGATTCTACAAATTACCGTCAACGACATTAATACTCGAAAAATGATTTCCCGAGAGGCGTATCTGTTGATCTTAACGCTTGCACTGAATTCGCGTTAAAGTAATGTTGCGGAAGAAATTGGGTCGGGAAGCGGGACGCGCAACGCCAATCCCAGATAACTGCGAGCGAAACATTTATATAATGTGTACATAAGAATTATCCGATAACGAACGAGCTCCGAGCAGGAAACGATGTTTAAAAAATAATAACAATCTCGGGGAAATTAATAATTGGCCGAAATCTCGTTGACTCGTGTTCGGCGCTAAGAGAGAATTTATCTCGAACAGTCCCGCGAGCTCTGGATTTTTAAAATTAATATCCGCTTATTATTTACGCGTCTAGCGTAGGAATGGTGACTAAGGGCGCGAAAACAAAAGGGTGCAGCAACACCACGGACAGAGCTATGCGCGATATCTTTATGCGATGTGTGCGGAGGGATTATCCCGTGACAAATGAACAAACAGCTTGCACTCCTTCTCCTTTTACTCCCGGTCCGACGTGTCGCAGCCATGTCCTCCTTCAGGATCTCTCATTTCACTTAACCTCACCACCTTCCCCCCTCCCGACCACCCACTCGCTGTTCCTTACTCTTACGCGCCGTTAGTATCTACGCGTAACACCTTATGCTAATTGGTAGGTCGGCTGAAACGAACCCCCGCGAAGCTACGTTTACGTATGTACGTATGCAATTTTCGTCCGAGTTCGTTCTACGTTTCGTTACAGGGGAAAAAAAAGTACGGTTTTGAAAACTCGTATTTGCGGGAGTGCTTAGTTTACATATAATTAAGCGGTACAAAAAAAAATAATTTTCGCATTCGCGGTTCAACGTAATAACACGCGATAGCGGTAGTGGGAAGTGCAAGAACAAATGAACTTACGATATGACAAGTTTATACGCTGGTCGTTTCGGACGTTATCAAACCATGAAGTAGATGTACGCAACGCCGGTCGGACAGATTGCCGGGGAAAACGTTGCTCGCTTACAGGTTGGGAAATAAACTACGGTTAATACTTTGTTACGTAGGACGCGTGATTAATAGTTCGTCGTAGTACGCTTGTTCTTGGGCGGAACAATTAAATAAGATTTCAAAATATGCGCTTTCGCAATTCGTTAACGATACCGATCGCGCTTCGATGGAGATTACTCAAAGGCGAAGATTATACGGATTACTACGGACGAAGAATTTATTACTTCGAACAGTTACGCGTACGCAATGATACTCGCAAACAGATTATAGCAATGATTGATCGAATCCCGTTAATGGGCGCATCATAGTACTACACAGGTGTTCGATCGAACACATTTTTTGACGAGTATAAATTGTCACGGGGACTCATTTATAATAGGCTTATCTCTTATCAGTCATTTCTGAATAGGAGCACCGCGAGCTAAGCATTTTTGATGGAATAGATCGTATCGGCATCCTTAACGCGTACACACGTACGCAAAACACTTGTCCGTAGTTTTAACTGTATTCAATCGCGTCCCGTTGCAGTCGGATTGTCTGCATTTTCCCCCGATTCCCATTCGACGGCAGCTACAGCAAGATAAATGCACGGCAGTGGCACGAAATGAAATTCGTGTCAAAGATAATTGTCACATCGTAACGGCGTCGCTCGAGTTTTTCGTCAGTCACGCGGAAAAATCTCTGACTGTGGCGCCCTCGTATGGAGGGGGGTGATCCCGTCGTGTCCCCACGTTTCTTCGATCTCGATCGTCGAAATTGAGGAGCTTCTCGATTCGGAATACGACGTTCGAATATTAAAATCATGATTCTGCGTCAACGTTATTCAAAACACGTACGTAAATTACACTAAGCGGATAACTCCGACGAGTTATGAAACAGTGAAAATTCCGTCAAATACAAGTTCGCGAGATGGAGGAAGAACGGCGTCATTCGCGTAGAGGACGTGCAGTCCCGCGGCGTTTCCGCAAACTTTCCCATCGGCTCCTTTCTTTTTCGTAGATAAGGAAAGGAATTCTGTCCGATAAGAGGTAACGCGACTCTGATTAACCCAACGACGTAGTCCCTTTTTCCGCGGATCTCGGCAAACGGTTGGAGTGGTATAACTCTTCGAGTAGCGGGACGACGGACAGTCAGAAGTTTGCATCAGATTTGCGTCGCTCACTTTAACTCCACTCGAGTTCAGAATTGTTCGAAGTATCCGTCCCGAGTTCGGAGTGTCTATGCCGGCGCAAAGGATTATTCCGAACGACGGAGTTTTTCTCTTTGCGACGATGGTATACGTTTAATCGTTCGATACGCGATTTTGCAACGATTTATGGCAATTCTCTCGGTCGTGCGTACACGCGTACCGCGTATAAGCGCGCGTTTCAGCCCTGTGGGATTGCGTTTGGAGAGTTGAGCAGGTGAAACGAGTACGCGCGTGTAACGTACGGCGTACTGCAAATTTGTAAACAGGGCGATACGGGGCGCACATTATTATGATTAGAGATAAATTTGTCGGGTAATTAATGCCTGCAGCAATAAAGCGAATAATTAAATTAGCAATCGAATTACAATGTGTTTAATACCGTGGAATAACGATACCAATATTTAGTCCACCGACTGCAGGAGGAAACAAATGCCCTGCCATATGTCGAACCTAATTTTCCATTATCCATCGTTTTATTCCGATTTATCAAGCGGCATCTCATGAATATCTCAGTATCATCGGAAATAGTAATTTTAGTTTTAATCGTCGCTTTACCGTAATTTCAATCCTGATGCTCGATTCTCATTAATTATCAACGAGCTCCATTCTCTCGCAAACATATCGACAATCCTTTCGTTAGGAAAAAATCCTAGATCCAATATTCTTTTAAGTATCTCACGCAAAAAAGTGCATTTTAAAACTACATATTCGCTCTTTCCAAACCGTGCGATCGTTCGAGTCGGACGTGAGAAAAAGAACTTATTTCTCGAGGCCAAAGGGTAAACCCCAAAATTCAATTTTCGGGTAGAGCGATTCATTGTTCTGAGACGCGAACAGAAGTATCCCCATCTTACCCGGGACAAAGGATACGAATTATTTCAATATCGCAATTATCGAGACGTCTCCGACAAGAAAGCACGGTCTATCGCATGTTACTCTTATCCTCGGGGCAACGCGGCGATACGGTTAAACTTCGTCCGCATCGCTCCCGATCGAAAAACAGAATAATTATGACATTCGTTTGGTCCGTCGTAAGCGGCTTTCACCGTTTACGAGAGCATAATTCCTTCGCCCCTGATTAACGGCTCTGTTCATAAGCCAGTGTACGCCGTACACATCGCTGCCTGATTTCAATTCCTAGGCAAAATCACCAAGACTGGCTCGCCTAATACGCGAGGCGGTAATAGTGCTCTAAGCCTCTACCCTCGTACGTGGCATCGATTTTCAAAGCGTACTTGAACCTCTTTAACTTCCTCCACACCTCCACCCCTTCCCCCCTCCCCCTCCTCTCTCTCTCTCTCTCTCTCTCTCTCTCTCTCTCTCTCTCTCTCTCGTGGTCGATCGATCAAGCGGGGGGTCGCGACGAGGGAAAGGTGCGAGTTTAATGAGTGTTGGTATTCGATTAAATACGAGTGTCGGTCTACCCCGTGATCCTGCGTCCGTGGACGCGAACGAAACGAGAGGTCCAGAGACGCAATCGGGATTCCAAAGTGATCAAGGAGGGTAGAGTTATGGAGTTCGATGGAGGGCAGAAAATCTCTAAACTCTCCTAATCCGTCGTGTATATCTAGAAAAGCGAAGGATACCTGCCGCAGATCTAATTCAAGAGTTCCTTAACAACAAAATATCAAAAGACAAGTGTACTTGTCTCGGACCAAGTACAAGTACGCGAGACTAGACGTTGCATATTCTTCTTTTTAGAAATTCCAAGATATTCTCTCGCAACAACAATCTTGTATCGCGTCGTTGCCGACAATCGTGTTAATTAATCGTAACCGAGAAGCGCGCTTATATCCTTTTGATTCGATGAAAATTATTTCGAATTCGCCCGACACGATGGCCAGGATTCAATCGAAACCGCGATACGTCGGGCGTATGTATCCGGCGGACGTCGTCGTGTTCTCCTAGACGATCTCCGCGGTTACGAAGCCACGGGTGGTGGTGGTACTCGGAAACGATGAAGGGAGATCGACGAGGAAAAACGAAGGGAACGATAAAGGAGGGGCGAGAGGAAGGAGACAACGAGATACCCAGTGTGTTTTACGAGCGTCGCAAAGTGTGCGCGATGTGTACAAGCCGTGAAGATGTTGGTATACAGGCGGGCGTGTGTACGCATCGGCCTCATTGTGTGCTCACTCGCGACCCTGTACACACAATACCGTCGCTTATAGGAATGCTTATACGCCGTGACCTGTGTCAACGGTAGCGAGAGAAACCTCGGCGCAAATGTCATCGAGCGCAGCTTGGAATATTATGAAAGAAAAATACGTAAAGAGAGACTTGAGGGTCGAGGGTTGGATTTCGGGGGAGGCAGTAAGAAGCACGAATACATCAAATCAAGTGACTCGAGCACGGAAAACGACGTCGGGTATAGCTGGAGATTATGAGAGCGATGCGGAAGGAGAGAGAGAGAGAGAGAGAGAGAGAAAAAGAGTTGGGAGTGAGCGACAGAGGGAGGGTCGGTTAAGGAGTAGCACGCATACATCAAATCTAGGAACTTGAGAGATCGACTATGCCGTCGGAGGAACTCGTTCGTGACAGGGGGTGACATTTGACGTGATCTATAGCCAGGAAGGCACCCACTATATATCACGTTGCGTAGTCCGACCTAATAATGAGTAATTACGTGGGAATCGTATAGGGGAATTAAAAGTAACGGGCGATGATACACGGGGATAATAAAATGATACCCGGTCTCTTACATGATTTCATTCTTTTACATCGAACTGTAAAAATGGAACAATCATTTCTACTCGCGCGCGTGACGCTTGCAAATATAACTAAATACGATATTCAAGGAAATACGTGCGCTGTACACGTATACTTTTAAGTTTGATAGGTGGAGAGGTATTCAACTATAAAAGTGATAAGTCTAATAAAAAAAATGGAACTCGCGAACGACGTAAAACTTGCCCTACTTTTTCTCGGGCGATTTTATTCGCGTTTTGTTTCCCCCCGCGCGCATTAACGCGCATCAAACACATAAAGATCATACGATATAGTTATTCTCCATCTTAAGGGAGACCACGTCGGAAATCTTAAGACCTGCTTACCCGATATCTCGCGTATTCGTGCCGAGCGACTGTGTACGCCGATAATCGTGCGAAATCGGTTCGTCTGGCACGGCACGGGTTACACCACTGGCGCACGGAACGTAATCGAACTAACGAACAATTATTTCGTAGAACAGTGCACACTTTCGCCGGTAAGATCACAGTGGATGAAATGAGACAAAAACAAATGACGGGAACGGGGGAAACAAAGAGCAGAGTCCGATGCAAAGGACACGGGATAAGGTTGCGAGAGCCCGTTGTATGTTTAATTAAGAAAAAATCCAATAACCCGCTAATGGGGGTAACGGTGTCGCCGAAAAGGAATGCAGGCACCGCAAAAGAATAGAAGAAAGTGCTTTTCCACCCCGGATTTCGCGTAGCTACGAACAAGCCACTGCCCTTAATTCCGTAATACGAATATATGTACCTACGGGGCGAGAAGGGTGGGGGAGGGGGGTAGGGGGCGTAATGCACGCTCGTCTAAGTACAGTCTGTAATTATGAAATAACCCCGGACCCTCTTTACGCTTCTATTATCATAGCTTTTTACGCCAGCGCGGGAGAAACCACGACAAATTTTTCCCTACCCCACGCTGGAGGTCCGCGCTCGAAAAGTCGTTCTCCATTTTCCTCGTTTTCCTCTCCTACGTATCTAGAGAGAGGCCAGCCCCTGGCCGTATGCTTCGCGGCTGACAAGCTATCGTCATTGTTCACCTACCGTGTCCTCCCGTTAAATGCCTCTTCCCATCCGCGACCAAGCTTCCGGTGGGGACGAAACTCTTTTTTTTTTTCGAGTTTAACTAGATTTTGCACTTCGGGTGTTTATTGTACACGCGTACGGAGAGCTCTGCGAGTTACGCCGACTTTCGGGGACAGTTCTGAATTTAATTTGTCTAAGGCGAACTTTGCGACTGGCCATAATTTTGCGCGCATCGATCGTTGGCGAGGATATTCTTTATAATTCGACGCTTTATTTTTCGTACGCGATAAACCAGTTAGCGTTCTACGAACAGCGACAGCACGAGGTTAAGAAAATCCTCTCGAAAGGTCACGCGCGAAGAAAGGGATCGACCGTTCGGAAAACACGGAAGGCGGGATATAGTAAAATAAAAAGTTTTAATGTATTCGAAGTTCGGTACGTAGGTGGGGGAGGGGGTGCGGGGAATGTGTGCGCATTCAGGGAAATTATGTCGGAGAGATAAAAAAGTTTATCGCGGGAAAAACGGTTGGGAGATTTTCTTTAAAAAAAAAAAATTAAATCTCGGTTTCCGCGCGTACGCCACTCGTAATTCTCTTTTATACGTTTCCATAAAAAAAAAGCGTTCGAACGAAATCGTCCGGCAGCTCGGTTTATCGATCGAATCGTTTCGTTTCAACTGAATTATTGACAAATGATCCTTTAATACTTTTGGATACACGCCAGTCGCGCGTATAATCATTCCAGGGGGGTAAACTTGTAATTATGCACGCCGTTCGAACGTTGTAGGTATAATCTTTCCTGGTGGATTTAGAGATTTCCAGCGGCCCGGTTACATAAGCTCATCGGCCCGCTCCGATTGTTGAATAATTTATGCCGACTTTGTTGAGAACCGCTGCGCCGCAGAGACCGGGCATCGTGCATACGCGATAAGACAAGGGCAATGTATTCTCTCCCGGCGCATACACATGGAGACGTGTCCTAGCACGCACAAAAATCACGTATGCACGAACGCGTACTTGAAATATGCCACGATAAGTAATATAACCAGGGACAAACTAAATAGTACGAGCCCCCGATAACGAAAAAAATGTAGCGAGGTTTAAAACACTGCATTTTTCCCATCTCACGGAAAACCCCAAAAACTTTATTTCCCGCGCATTTTTGAAGATCTAAACGAGCACAGATCCCCTCGTACTACCCATCCATAATTTCACGTTACCCCGTTATTTTGTTACAACGCGACCAAACTCATTTCCACCTAAACCGAAAAACTTAATCCAAAAAAAAAAGGTCTAGAACAAAATCAACTTGCAGCTTCACCTAATTACTCGAAGCAACGAAGCTACGGTTCCGAAGCATTCCTTTTATTTACCCCGGGTGCATCATTCCCGATCCCAATTACGTTTGTCATTGTAACCCCGAACGAACGCTCCCGGAAATGCAGTTTGCGAAACAAATTGAGGCGATCCTTAAAACACACTGGCGGGCAATACGCGTTGACGTCACACGCGGCACGATACGAGCTCGCCTAAGCGAGCACCAGCGCTCTCTCCTAGGTAGGATACGTGTACGCGCTATACAGCCGCGTGGCCGCTTCAACGTTAGCAGTTACATCGTGTTTCACTAACACCCTATTCATTACCCTGCTCACTCCATCGACCTCGGGTACACGAGTCCGGTCTGCATTTCAGTCTGCTCGCATTAAACCTCTAAATACCGTGCGACGAGCGCAAACGGCGGCCGTGTCAGGATGGCCCTATCTACTTCCTCCCCTGCCAGTCCCCCCCCCCTCCCCCAACCTTCACCCTCCTCGCCCCCAAACACCCCTGTTCCACCCCCTTTTGCTCTCGCTCGGTCTTTCCACGTCTATATCTCCTTGCCCATCTGCTTCTACCCTCGCCAAGTTCCGTACACGCGGCTACGCTCGCGCCCCCGTGCGTGTGTGCGCGCCACGACGGCTGCGTATTAAAATCCGAAACTACTTCACCGGATCCACCGTTCGCGAACTTTGCGACGTACGTTATGGCTCGGGACTAAAAGCCACGCTGCTATTCTTTCTCCTCGCGGCTAAGCTTTCCTCGTTAAGCGTCGAATGTCCGACTCGCGTTTAATCGCTTATATATATATATATACGCCGGGACTAACGGTCGTCCATTCGGAGGAGTTGCGCGAGCGAGGCGAGCTAATTGGATTTAACCCTCTCGACGTCGAGGTGAAATTATTATTTTGAGCTTCGATTTCCACCGATGGATCGTCGCGCGTTATCCATAGAGATTTTTTCTGTCACGACGCGAAACTTTTTACTCACAATCAGTGTACGTTCTTGCTGTGCGATATTCGAAGAATTCTGGGAGTCACGATTTTTTTATACGAAATTGACGCCGTTAAGGCGACGGTGACCTGGGACGGATTAATTAGAGTCAACGCTCTTTTTTTTTCGTTACGCAGATTTGATTAGAGATGCGAAATATCGTCGGAATCGAATTTCCATCAAACCCGAAAAAATGAACAAAACGCGGTCACCCAATGTCCGTCCAACGCAGTTTCCATGGTAACAGGAATTCACGGTTCACGGTATTTTTTTTTCCTCTTTCCAGGTTTTTTTTGTGTTAGGTATTAAGTTTCTCCAGCGTGGATTTGTACGATACGCGCCCGCTCCGTAGAAACGTAAGCTCAGGTTCGAGACTTCACTGTAATTAATTCGAGCGATTAACTCGTTAACTCGCGGAAAATCTCGAAGAAACGCGGCAGGTTGATTTACGATTAGTTCCGCCGAAATGTCGGGTCTTGTCGAATCGATAATACCGAGAGTGTGCTCGCGCGTGTACGAAGCGATTCGTTTATGTATATGTTGCAAAAAAACCTAATTACGTAATATCCATATCAAACACGTGTTTAATACAGGAAAAAGGGAAACGTATCGAAACTACATTCACTGGTATCGCCCGTTTTCTCGATACAGCAGATTTCGGATTGATTCGCATCAAGCTAATCTGGATTAGCATTATCATACGACTATTATGGCCTCTGTTCATGTAAATTTCAAGTCTCGCATTCTACCGCAGTCCGTGATATATATACGTACTCACGGCTTTCCGACAACTGAACTCATTCCAATGCAACTCTGTTCGATCGATAAACAAAGAGAGCTTACACGGTCCAATGTAGCGAGTGAAGATCAACGACGCATCGCGAAGCCCGTGACAAAAGTGGAACGACGCAAAGACGTATCAATTCGTTAGAACTCCAATAAACAATTTGTTAAGATACCTAGAAGACTCGAGTATCCCGATGTTTGACTTTACGCGATGGAAATGAGATACGTAAAAATTGAGGAAAGGAATTTGGCTCTATAATTATTCCGCCGCACTCGTTATTCTTACAATTTTCCCCAACCACGTACCGAAATTTTAGAACCCGCGATACTTTTCTCTTTCGGTCCTTTCGCTTTTCCTCCCGTTGTATTTCCGTCCTGTTTACCCCACTCCCACACCGCCCCCCCCCCTCCCCTCGCCAACTACTAGTTACCACAACAAATTGCGCTTACCGCTGTGACCGTTGAATTCATGCGTTTTTCTGCTCACCCTTTCCGTACCCAGTTTATATTTATGAGGGTAACTCGCATTAACCTACAGTCGTGGTTTTCTGCCAAACGTTATTAAAAGCTATCATGGCCGCGGATGCTCGAAATGATGCCCGGGCATTAGTATCTGTTATCACTCACGATTTAGCAGCCACGCGGTGTACGCTTTTAAAAGGTTCCGACCATATCTGTGTTGCAAATTTCACCCCCACCACCCCCGGCACCCTTGAATATTTTCGTTGGCACGTTTTGTATGCTTACCCCGTTGCCGTTCGTTCCAAGCGTGGCCAGAAAATGTTGAAACGTCGTAATTCCATTACGCCTCCGCATTACGATTCATCGAAAACTCCGAATGCGATGGCGAATTTTTGGAAAATCAGAGGGAAGTTTACTCGTGGGATATCTTCCGTAATCCCGTTAACTTTAGTTTGTTTGGCATCGTTCGGAGTAATTTTGTGCGAAAAAATGACATTTCGGTTCAACAAAATGCTTCATCGTTTTTACAAAATTATACAAATCATCCGATGAAATTGAAGCGCGCCAAGTTAAATCGAAAAGTTTATCCGACGATCAAGTTGATCTTACTGCAAAGTCAGATCGATTAAACTGTGATTTAAATACGTAGTAGACTTCGCGGCATTGGAATGCCGTGATAAGGAAACTGCTGTACCAAATAATTGTAAATTATGTAAACTTTTCACAGATTCAATAAGCAACTCTTATATGCACTCTACAGATGTATATTTTAAGTATCTACCAACCTGTTGCGTTTCGTATCAAAGAAAAAGTATGTTGAATATATTTTATTGTAGATACTTTCCAGCACTTCTCGATTTTAGTGAATACTCGAAAGCGTCACGCGAAACACGACTCCTGTTCTCGTTTAGATAGAAAAATGGATACGAAAAACTTTCAAAGCATCGATTCCAATTCATGTCAATTACTGAAATCGTTGTTAACCGTGTCACAAATCTTTTAACGCTAAGGCATCCCTGACACAACCCATGTCGCGTCGTAATATTAAAAACATAATAACATCTTGCAACGAATAAACAGGAAATACGATCGTACATAAACAAATCTGAATTACGAATTCCTAAATCCCCAAACGAAATGTACGCGCCATTTTCTATTTATTTAATTCAGTGAAATTAACTCCAGCCCGAAGAGGGTTAATTTAACGATAAGAACACCCACGTAACTCCGTTGCCGTAAGTATCCCACATTGTAATCTTTGTTTGAGCACGGCGAAAAGTAAATTGGAAGAAGCCTCTCCCTATTACCGATAAGAGCACGGGGATCGGATAAATATGCGTGAGGCTGCAATCCAAGGGACCGTTTAACGTCTCGCGAAGCGATACGTTTGCGAGAGAACAGCGAGGGAGAGGGTGGAGGGGGGAGGGGGGGGGGGGGCGGTGGAGAAAGAATTGAAAAGGATAAGATCACCGGCGTACGTGTCTGTTGTTTCCACTTAGAACCGCGTCAGCGCTATTTGCTTTGCAAATAATCCGTTCGCTCCGCCCCCCTGGTGTTTAGTTGCACACATTCTGCCACGCAGCACACGTTCCATCATAAATATGTATCATCCGCGGTGTAGGTACGTATCTAAATGCACACGGACGAACGCCGTGGCGAATAGAGACCGAGGCACACTCGTCCAAACGTAATCGCTCGCTTCTACGTCGCTCTCGTAGGCACACAAACGCGCGTCCCACGGCGAGGATGCATTAGCGCGTACACGCGCATGCACGTAGGTACGGGCACAAGGAAACGCGAAGCTCGCGCGAGCGCCAACACAGAGAAGCTCGGGCTGAAAGCTTGAATGAGAGTGGCCGACGGTAGACTGGCAGGTACGCGCGTGCTCGCATATTAAAGTGTGTTCGCGGAAAATTATTTTTAATGCGTCCAATTAGAGAGGTACATGTTACAAACATGATTTTCATGGAAGATAAATGAATTTAATAAACGGAAGTCCCTGCCCCCCCCCCCCCCCCCCCCCCGGCCCTCCGAGGTACTACGGGCCAGAAGCAACGTGCACCGTTAGGCGGCATATGGAAGCGACGTGTGTCTGAATACGAGCCACCCGCTCTACTTGCGCTGTGTGTCTGTCTGTGCCGTTCGTTCCGTTCCGTTCGTACCCGCGCGGACGTGTACGGGTAATTATCGTCGACGAGATACACTTTACCACCACCGCCGTGCCTTGTGACGAGGAGCGCCTTACACTGCCAAGTAAACACGCGGCGGACGAGGAAAAGCTAGAAAATACCCGGGGAAGGTGTAGAAAGGACGCCTCTGGAAACGTTGCCTCACGCTAATGAAACTCGTTTAAAGGGAATTGCACCTGACGTTAATGCGGGGAACTGACACGGCCAATCGTTGGGACGGAGGCCGGCACGTTCGTATCATCCGGTCGTTTGGGAAGTATTCGGAACAGGGGTGAATAAAATTAATGAAATCAGGAAGCGTTAGAAGCGCGACGGGGAGTTATCAACCCTTATCCGGTTGAGGTGCCGGACGGACGATTTTCCACGGACGATTATTCGGAGCGTGAGAGCTGCGCGTAACGTGTCCGAAGGTAGTCCGGAGAGCAAATCGAAGAATTTAATTCTTAAATCTTCTCCCATCCCCCGAACGCGAATACGCGAAGATCGTAACGCGGGTACTTGTAATTATAATTACTGCGAATACACGAGTATCCTGACTCTGAAATACTTCAGCGAATAAGAAGCGGGACGTATTGAAGCACGAAATTAAAACACGACAACTGAAACAGAAGGGAAATCTCGCATTCGTAAACCGCGGAAGAAACCTTTTCAATAATACAAACATTTATTTCTCAAACATCGCGAACGACTTTGCAACGCAAACAATATCAATTCTCTACGACCCACATTTAAGGCAGATTTGAAATAATACCGTGAACCCCGTGTCCCGATATTATTCGTTAAACGGAAGGAATGAAAGCGCCCACTGTTTCGTGTCCGCTCAGGTACCGTTTCCATCGGCGCCCTTGAGCGTCGCTTTATACGAGAGACGCGAGTTACGGACTCGCTGCATTCAGGAAAGCATCCATCCATTCCGGCGGGCCCAGCATCCGTGGGAGAAAAGTTGCCGCCATCCCCGACGCCCGCGTTACCGGAGCCACGAACCCGCCGCGGTGCTTTCAGTGTGCATTTGCATATCCACTGGTTTATACTTTTTCGATATCGAGCCGCACCGGCACTGCGGGAGATCCCTCCGTGTGCGAAATTGCGCCACTTGGACGACCTCCCTCCACCTCTCTCTCACTCACACCCCTCTCCCCACCTCACTCTCCCACTCTCTCTCTCTCTCTCTCTCTCTCTCTCTTTCTCTCCATTCGACCATCCTCGTTACACCGTTGCTAATTTAAGGGCCTTGACGATCTAACGGCTCCCTACGGCCTCGCGCGCCAGGCTCTTTCGGTTGGTTGCTACCGTTACCTGCCCGATATTCCTATGCTACAGCTTCTATGAGGAGAAGTTGCTATGATGGTGGATTTCGGTTACCCGCCACTCCCGACACTTTTTCCGAAACGTTCCGTAGGCCATGGTAGTTTGCCAAATTACGTAATGTTCCCCGGTGGATAAGCTGAGCGGTTCGGAATTTAAGAGAAGGGTCCTCCAGGACTCATTCTGAGATTGCTCAAGCCCCGTAGGCTTTAAGTAATTTCAATGATTTAAGAAAATTGGAAACGGTAAATATCTAATGTACGCGGTGCACCACTTAACTCGATAAATTTCAATATTCATATGGATTTAGATTTCTATGAAAAAATAAGTCTCAGGGTATTCCAGGCTGGAGAAACGATTCCCCTTCGTTTCAGATTTCGATAAATTAAAGGATTATTTAGAGATACTTGAAATGTTTGAGTGGACCCTCTTCTACGATAACGTATCAAATCTATGTTATCCGTGCAACGAAAAAGCGTTATTTATCTGAAATATTTTCGCCGAAAATAATAACTTTCCATTCTAATTTTTCCACAAAAATATTACCAGATCCACGGTCGGTGAAAACTGAAAACTTTTCACCCGCCAAACTCGGAGGGTTAACCATCGACGTAGTTCTCGCATAACGGAGAATGTGGATTATAGAAAAATGATTTTCCGTTATATTCTCCATGTTTGTGGCCGTTTCTCGACTTTGCGAGTAAAGAAGGCATCGTATCGCCGCGCAAGGCAGTTCTGTGTCCCACCAGAGAAGAGTACCTCCTCCTACCCCACGCGAATCGAGTTAACTTTACCGAAACTCTTTGTCATCTCCTTTCTCCCCTACCACCCTAGAGTTTATAGAGAATCGAGTTACGATTCTTGCATGCTTTCATCCCTAACTGCGCGCACATCCCGCAGACGATAGTAAGGCGATCGTGACGAGCAATGTAGTGAACCCATGTCTACGATTAACATCTTTCATTGCCAGTGATCTAGCATTTCTTAACGAGCCTTGCAGTGCTACGTGGGCGCAAAAGTTTTGTGGTTATTTGCAACCCATCCCCCTTCGGTGCACCATCGATCGAGCTCCTCAGGCCACCGATGGAATTTTATAAACGCGTGTCAACGTCGCGTAAAGTCATTTTATGCAAACGTTATAATGGCATTGGAACTTTTGTTTCCTTTATGGCAACGCTATTTACTCGATATTCCGCGAGATATTGATCCAAGATATTTGCGGATAAATGTGTCCCTCCGTATTGTTTGGGAATACCACCGCTTCGACCGTGGAGGAAATCTCGTCTCTAATTTAATTGGGAATTTAAACGATTCCCCATTCAATTTCCAACGGGATCGGTGGTTATATTCTTTCGTGGAATACAGATTTTAATTCTTCGTCGACCTACATTTTCTCATTTGCATATCCGGCAAGTCCTCGCCTCGATCACGGAAACGATCGATTAAGGGTCGACCCACCGATAAAACGTACACACCGTACGATGGAGCTTGAAAGCGGTGAGAAGAGATTCGATCAGATATCATGAATCTTTGTTTAACAACAATCCGCGTGTACCATTATGCCCTGCGTGCGACTCACAATGAGCTTTCCCTTGCATGCGCGTACACGCTCGACTGTGGTAGGTACGCGAATATCGATTAGCGCTCGAGTTTTTAATAGTGGGATCACTTAATCGCGGCGTATAAAACACGCGGAAAGTCGAATATCGTTAAATAAATGAAAATTCATTTTACATTACAGCCTCGTACGTTATTCGCAAATTTCGTGGCTCTGAAATATAATCGTGATTGTTAATGCAAAAATGGATCGTATATTAAACAACGATTCTTCGCGTTAAGCTAATAATAATGTAAAGAGCTTGAAATACGTTTCGAGCAAAATCCTGTGAACAACAAACGTAACTACAATTTTCTTTGGCATCCTGTACAGGTTGCCCCAGTTCAAGTTTCAAACGCAATTATCTCTCGAGCTATTCGTTACGAAAAAAAGATATTTCGAGCGGAACTTACTTTGTTTCTAAGGGGACATCTTACGGTGGTCCTAAATCTTATTTGGATCGGGTTCGCCTCGAAACATTTTCTCGAATAACGAATAGTTCAGGCGATATAAGTCAGTGTAAAACTTCAAACCCGACACTCCTGTACAACGGCGTACAACGAACATGACCTAATGCTCGCTGTACACGTCAACGGGGAAAACCTAGAATTTCTCATAACTTTGCAAAGAATTAATTTATCCCTTAAATCTTTAAACCAAACTCGGCCTAACATTTCTCCATACCAGCGGCTTAATCGCACACGCAATCGTTAACGTTGACGAGCCCCGCCGTAATTATCGGTTATTATCGCGTCCAAGGTGTTTCGATTCAAGGATCCTAAAAAGACACGTTAACCACCAAAACTTGAGCTCGAGCATTATTGCTATCATGAGATAATACGACCATAATCTCGTTTCGTTAACGCCCGTACGATGGAAGCGAAATTACATTAATCTAACCGCGGTTAGGTCGCGGGAATGTAATGCGAGTGCGGTTCAACTGCTCTCGCCTTCAAAATCTTTTTATTTTTAATAAAATGACTTTTCCGTACGTTTCGGGGAGTGAAGTAGGTCGAGTTTGGGAAGTCTCATTAGTGCGTAATTACCGCTAAATGAGCAACGACTGGAGCAAACTGCGCGGTTGCATCGTTTACCTGTAACTCACCACTTTATTCTGCAAACGATTTTGCCGCACATTGATGCAGAATCTGTGTAACGCGTAACTACTAGATCAGCCGTTACGATAAGCTGAGAATTACGTTGACAATATTGGTGAGTGGCGCGCAGGTTAAGCCGGTCGGCAAGTGCGTTTAGCAGTATTTCAAGACAATCTTGTTACATTGCCGGTTGCTACGTGCGCGTCAACATTGTCGCGAGAAACGGGTATTCGTTAAACTCTACCGAGTAGCCGTGCGAAGGATTAATGGCTACGATTTAAGGACTATTATTCGAATCTTGGGCTCTACCGTTTCGAAAAGCAGATAAGTGACGCGTCGGTTTTATTTCTGTAATTAATGTTGAACGTCTCGTATTAACGTAAGATTAATAATCTTTTTGCCAAGCATTTAATTTCGAGATCGGGATGAAAATTAATGACTCGGCATTTATAATCGGTTCTACTTTCACCGCGTCTCTATGGTCCGCGTTTAATGCCTCCTCTGACGGACAACACTTATTGTTTTTTTTTCCCTCTTGCCTTTTTTTCCCTCCCAACCGAGTCACGCCCGATGTTCGGTGAAATTTGCATTTTTCCCCGGGTTCGGTCGAGTCCGATGCAAATTCCTGGCAAATTTTTTCCCATCACCTCTCTTCCCTAAAGCGGTCATGTTCCGCTAATCCACAGGTTCGCTGCGGGAAATGGTCGCAGACACGTGGAGTAGCTTATGGCATGCCCGCCAGCAGTTTATTCAAAACATCTATGCGGTTTTTTGTTCGCCGTACATTTTGCACGTGAATTCGTATCATAAACTGGCCGCTTCCGAATGAGCGACTGACGTTTCAACTGATGCCAGTGGCAGGATCAAGGCAAGTGAATAAAGAATGATAGAATAACGTATTTCAAACCAGCGCGGATAATACGCTACGCGTTCTCCGAACACGCTCGGTTTATCACGATGATCCGTATTCTCTTCCTCGTTAATTTCACGTTTCCGGCGTCAAAGTTTCAAGCACGGTTTAACGTTGATCGGATTTAAATACTAAATCTAGTCGATTGGAAATAGAAGAAAGAAACGTACCGGTGGAATCTGCAATGAGGAATAAGAAAAGTAGTGCGTGAGATTATATTTTAATAACAATCGTCAAAGCGAATCGTACGATTTTATCGGCGTGATCGAACGAAAAAACATTATCTTAATTATTCCTCCGTATGGATTAAGTCAGCGATCGAACGTTCGCACGTTCGCAAATTGTCTTTGAACGCGTACGAGACCTCGCTCTCGCATTCAAGTTGAATGAGATTTCGATCTTGCTTAGTACTAATTAGGAAATTAGGTTTCTAATCGATAATTCTGTTTCTCCGATCTCGCTGTAACGGCAAACAACTATCACGGTAGTCGATAGGTACGGAGTACCAAATATTGTTGTTATATTAATACAGATTACGCTCGCGATTAGACGTTGATGACATAATGTGATTGAATCGTAACGGTGTGTGGAATAGCCACGCGTATGTACCATTTCAAGCAAGTACATATTGCTAGTTTGACACGCAACGCGCGTCCCAAACGATAAAGGGAGACACGTATAATCGTGCGCTAAATTGGAAACGTTATTTTTATTAGGCGAAGAGAAATGTTTATCGCCTTTCCAAACGAAAAGAGCAATTGCGATTCCCGGTTCTAGAAATTCGTAATTAAGACGAGTGTGCCAGGTGATACGTTCAAATGGGCAACACTCGGGTATCTCCGTTACTTGCGAATGTACGAAAAAATTCCACTCGAAATAATGACCACGAGGGAACTGTTTTATGTAACCATATTTGCCTCATCGAACAGAGCATGCTTTTCCGCAAGAGTTTATTCATGCATCCACAGGTAACGAAAATATTCATGCGTTCCCATTTAAACGCTTCACCCTGTGCATACACACATATTTTTCACAGTAGAATTAACGCGAGCTATACCTGCACAACTTTATTAATTCCCAAATGCCCGTATTCCAAATTAATGTAAATTTAAAAACGCGTACCCTCCATTGTTAGGACATACACGTAACAATACGCAGCATCTGGAGGGGTGAACCAAAGTAAACTCGAAAAATAAACAAAAGAAAGTAACACTACAACGATGATCGAGTTCCACCCGATTAAAGTTCGTGTAAAGCATACGTTACAGCCGTCATCGCGGCAGCGAAAGGACGACAGGCCCTAGAAAAGTGGCTAGAGGAAGAAAAAAAAAAAGAAAAGGAAACAACGAGGGCGTACGCGTCGCGCACTATTTGCGACATAATCTTTACAACCGCCATAAACTCCGTTTTTCATATCGTTCGCAAGCTCCTTACCTATAACCCCATCCCTTCTTCTGTTTTCTCCCCCTAGGCACGTGTCATGGCGACAAAATAATTTTCCCTCCGTAGCGGATAAGAGTTTCTCGAGCGAATTCTCCGCATTTTTAAATTATTCGGCCGGCTATCTGGAAGGGTAGATATACGCCGACGTGATTCATTTCTTCGTTAACGCTATATATCACCCTGTGATCGTTGCTCTTTCCCGCGAACGCCTCTCGCTAAACCCTTTCGCGGTTTTTGCCGATAAAAGTCATACCTACACCCTCTTTCCTGCAGCGCGTGAGACCTGTGACGATTGTATCCGACCAGGTGGCACGTGATACTGAATAATTTTCTAACGATCGAAAACGTCGGAAAGCAAAACGCAATGAAATTAGGCGTGGCATTTATAAACCGATCGTGCATTTCAACGAACGCGAATACAATTAATCCCTTTTTATTCGACCGCGCTTCCCGTAAAGCACACGATTTTCGAGCAGCAAAGATTATACCATTCGCAAGAACACTTTTTATCGGTACGTATTAATGGTCGAGATACCAATTGCGGAACGTTTACGATTTTTCTCTCAAAAGGTAAAATGGGTTAAATCGTTATGCAACAAAAGGAAAACAATTGAAGCCAAATATGTATAGTTAACCATACTATCGATTTCGCGACGATCCGCGAAAGGAAAAAAGGCTCCCAGCCACGCGGAATGGCATTCGCCATCGACGGAGTGTAGCGACACAGGAAGTTCTTCTAAAAGCGCAATTGTTTGACCGGAAACAGAACTCTCATCGGCGGATTCGTATCCGTTGTACGTTTAACGAGTGCTGTAAAACGATACCATCCTAAATCGCCAGCCAGCGCATAGGGTGCACACAGATGCATCACCCCCTCCCCTCCCGCCACGAAACACACACTAGCCCGCACAACTGGATTTTGCGGGTATGAAAGGGAAGAGTTGGCCGCGAAAGCATCGGTGTTCCGTTGTTGCATAAATGGCGGTATGTTCGGGCGAAGCTTATTCACGCTAGCCGAGTTATCACACGCCGGGGATTGCAGTGATTCTCACTGTTCAATATCGCGGTCTTATCCCGCGAATGTTAGTTCGGCCCCGCTCTGGGATATTTATCGTGTCGCAACCCCTGCTTCTCTCCCGAGGACTCTTAACATAGTAATGTCCGGTCACGGTGCGAGACCGAAGGTGTACATTTTCCACGACCGTTCGCATTCCTTTTTTTTTTCTCTCTTCCTTTTTTTCACACGGTAATAATGTCCGGCGATACGGGGAAAGAGATACGAGCGGTGTCTATGTGTGAGTTTAATTGAGAGTCACTTGTTCGCGCAATTATTCCGGACCGTTCGCCGGAGGTGCGTTTGCCGCCGTTACCCGCGCTTTTAACGCCGCGGATATAAATTTCGATGCTTCGCGCCGTTTTCAAAATGAGACTTTCGGGTAACGCGAGAGGCAAAGTATTCCTGGATTTCGAGGGTTACACGTGAAATAATCTCGAATCGATGCTCGCTCGGGTCGAGCAATTTTTGCCCGACCGAATATCGATAACGGATCGATTAACGGCAAAACGAGAGGTTTTCCAAAATATTCGAGAGCCATGGAAACGAGCTACTGTCCGAGCAATCTTGCGTTATCCCGCGTACGCATTGGTACCTAATCGACGAACAGTTCGGTTCGGCGGAAACATTGAAAGAGCGACTTCAAAAATTGGCTCGGCATTTTTCTTCGAACCAATCTGCGGGAAACGTGCTCGTAAGAAGCGGCCGATAGCTCGAACTTCCGGTTGGCACACGGTGGCACCGTTCGCGAAGCGCGTACCGCGCATAAAAGTCATCGCTGAGCGTGTGGGTTTACCGTGCGCCCTCCCGCTCGTCTACGCGCGAAGATTGGATACGTAGAGGATGCCGCGTGGCGTTGCATTAACTTGATTAAAGCGCGTATCCTTCCCATCGGGGCAACACCGATGAGGCGCGCGTGAAAATAATCCTTAAAGCCCCCGCCGCGTTTGCGGATACAACGAATTCCTTCTTTCTTTTTTTTCCCCCGCGCGTATTTCCTTTGTAACGATCGCGACTACAAAATTGCACGTAGGGGGCTGGCGCGATTGTTTTCAGGTCGGAACCTAATGGGAAAATGTAATAATTTCTCTGTCTTCTCGTATCTGTGATTGCGCGCCACGATACAATAATACCGTCGTCTCTGCGAATGTAATCGCGTACACTGCACGCGTTATGAGCAATATACTAATTGTACATAGATCCCCGTGCTTTTTCTCCCCTACACCCCGAAGGTACGCGTTATTATTCGCTTCCGCGTTGACACCTTTCCACCGACGTTCCGCGGGGCCGGAATATCATAAAACAACGTTTATCTCGTCGCAACAAAAGCTTCCCCTCCAGCCACGCTTCGGCATTTTCAAAATCCATTCGCGCTGGTACAGATCAAAGTCAACGGATTGAAATTCCGTACGAGCAGCAATACGGCGGGAGCTCGAAACGCGATATAACGAATTCGAGAGGAATATAAAATCGATCTCGTTCACATGGACGTCGGCGGCGGTAGAGACAGACGTAAGGGGAAACGGTCGAACGGCGTCCCGGTTACGGCGCGTCGGGTCGTCTAGCGGAGGATCCGCGTACGGGGTCAGACCGCGCTGAGGTGGGCTGACAGAATGCCATTATGGAACTCACAATAATTGTGCAGCTCGCTGTCCGTCCTTCGCCGTAACGCCGAGGGCGAACTAACAAATTCGAGTGATAAATGACGCCAGTAGTAATCTCTCGTGGCGGAACTGGAGCGTCAAGCGTTGAGAGGTAAGTGACATAAGCCTCGAGAGGGCAGACGCGTATCCTCGTGTCTATTAGCCGATATATGATGGCGGCATCAGGATCCGATCTCCGCAGACACCCTCCGCGGTTTACCGATTCCACCCCCGCGTCAACCGTGCGGTGCCCACAAATGCCATCCGCAGTGCTTTCGCCGCACAACGCTACCACGAGTCACCGTTACACCAGCGGCAGGGGGGGGGGGGGGGGGAAGGGGGTCGGTCGGGCCAGGATGCTGTTGGACCGTGTGCGCGGGGAGGGTTGCCCTCGGTACAACGCCGAGGACAAAGAGAATGCGGGATGCACTTGTGTACCGCGTCCGATCCTATTCTCTCGGTCCATCGGGCCGATCGTGTCGTCAGTGCGAACCGCGTGGATATTCTGCGAACGCGGGATCGTACCAGACACCTGTGCTCCTCCCTCGCTCATTTACAACCGTTGAAACGCGACCGATCGTTCCAATTCTCGAGCGACGACGGTGTGTCTTACCTGGAGGTTCGGCATGTTCAGCGTGATCCGTCGAAACGTCCGACGGGGTACTCGGGGGGGTACTACTCGGTGATATTTACACGAACCAAATTGCATTACCGCGAATACGATTGAAGATTAAAATACATTATTCTCGCTGACGCGCGTCGGCAGAAGCTACTTTGCGACTCGCGCTAAGTATAATGTGCTTCTCGCGAGAATTAGGACAAAATGTCGGGGTTCTTTTTTTCCCCTCTTTTCTTATAGTTAGAAGAGAGGCACAGCTAACGGAGCCACTAGGAAGACGAATTGCTCTACGAAACGCAAACGCTCGCGTTACCTTCGCGCTCTACCATTAATAAACAAACGCGGCGCGGAGAACTCTGCTCCTCTCTCGCGAGTCATTAAATTTAAGTACCAGGGCGGAGAAAAAAGGAGAGCCAAAATAGCGCGCGGGAACAAGGAAACGCGTGACAAGGCGTACGTACGCGGAAAATGCGAGATAGCGAGGAGCGAAATGGATGGCATCGCGGGGAGCCGGGCGAGCGAGAGAGGGAGAAAAAGGATGTTCCGTTGGCGTTGCGAGCGGGCCAGAGAAAATGAGAGACGCGAGAAAGACGGCTCGTGTTTTGTTAATAACGATAACAGCCTCGGTAATGCGTATAAACAGCAAAAGGCGTGCGGCTTATGGTCTAACGGTAAACGCTTTGCCCGGAGATAAACGGAATACGGGAGTGGAACTCGCGCTGTAACCCCTTTGTGCCGAAAAGCCCCGTAAATACTGGCACGATTATCCCCTGGCGCGATTCATAATGCAGGAAAAACGATGCGCGATTACGCAGTCTACCAACCAGGCCCAATCCGGCTCCACGCCGCACGACCTTCCAATCCGTTTTCCCTCCCTACGCCTCTCTTTCATCCCCGTTTCCGTTTTCCGTCCGTGTCTTTCGCACGGTCAGTACGCGTCTCGCTTCCTATCAGCGATCGTACGAAGAAACTGGCATAGAATTCTCCGTTTTTCTCCCCGAGATTTTCGCACCGTCCTACCTAATCCCTCTTCGTTCCCGCTCGCTCTCGGTTTCCTCCAGAACTTAGTTTACAAATATTCCGCATTTTTTCCCCTCACTTTCGACTCCATTTCACGGATTTTCACTGTTTAGATTCGACTTGCGCTCCCAGTTAGCGATCGTACGAACGAACTCGAGTCGTATCGTTTCCCCCGTTAATTTTGTTTCACCAAGTTTATTTGGCGAAGCAACGTCGTAACATCGAAGTTGCACGTTTCGCGAAATCGTACGTCGACATTGTTCGAGAGATCGTTTTTACTTCGATTCGCCGGGCGCCCCTGGAAACGTGGTTGTTTTAAAAATTAATTCCGAGCGTCAGACTCGATTTTCAAACGCAAAATGTTGCCAATTAATTATAACATTCTGCTTCCGTCCAGAGTAGAACACGCTGACCCGCGAATACCGAATACGCGAGCATGTAATATCTTTAATTACCACGCGTTTTTACATCCGCGCAAATTAGTTTGAATTTTTTTTTTACGCGAACTTTTAATGGAATGAAATTTTCGCAGACACATATATACAATATTTCGCCCGCCCGGTAGACGTAAAATCAGAGACGACCGAATTTCTCCATGTAACAAGTGAACATATCCATTCCTATTGCTAATTGATACCCGGAAACTGACGTTCGTATCGTAAAAAGTCAGCTAGAAAGAAAGAAGGATAATAAAAATTTCGTGCAGCGCGACTTAATACATCCACGAGAAACTCCCGTCATTTTACGGCCCGGTAGCCGAAAGGATTTAAACCATAAACGTCCGAAAGATTCCTCTTTATCTCAGCGTAACCGCCAAAATCTCCCCTCGTTACGTTCCCGCTACGGTTTTCCCGCATACGGTACACTGTCATCTTCGGATAATATTCCCCGGCGGGCTAGATTCCCCCAGCGTGCATTACGACCATGCATAAACGACCGCGGCTCTAAAGTCGCCGTCCAGCGCGCTCGCTGGAGCTGACCTGGAACTTGCACGACCAACCGTGTCCTACGTGTACGCTGTGCACATATACGTGTACGCGAAAGAGAATCGGGCAGCACAGAGCGCTGCGCGGAGGGGGTGGGGGCGAAGGGGGTGGATATAACGTTCCGATTCCCCCTGGATTCCACGCTCGATTCTCGCCGGTGCGACGATGCAACCGCCGCCCGTGGTCTTTGGCTTTGAGGGAAGCAGTTGTCAAAACTTTACTCGCGCCGTTTGTACTTTACGCTCACTTGGATACGCGGGTAATTGAAATCTACGCGCGCCGGTAGCGGTAGAAGTTGTGCGCGGATGGGATAGAAAATTTCCGAGTGCGAGGCGTGTAATTTTTATTAGTTGAAATTGGTTTTCGATAGTGATTTATCGTTGGTTGACGAGTAGGAGAGTCGGGATGAAGGTGGGAGCGCGCTTTGAGAGTATTGTTTAAAAATTGTGCTGGACACTGGATTAAGATGGTATTGTAAAATTGACGATCTCATCGTTCAAATTTAATAATGCTAACGTTCGTCTCGTGAGCTCCTTAATCGTATCCATTTTTTTTTTAACCGTAGCTCTGTCAAGGATTTCTTCCAAGAGCTCGATAAAAATATTATTATCTCTCCAAGTTGTAGTAGGATTAATTTCTGCGTACGTGATGCAATTAACTGTACAAAGACGAACGCGATAGAACGCGTAGAAACGGTTTGGATTTTTGCAATTACTTTCGGGTACACACACGTAAGAATGAAAATAACGAACAATTCCAATCCAAGCTTTAGGAGCCTACAAAATCTTCGCATAGTGTAGCAACTCCCTACGCGTATGAATCTCCAGTAGTATACCACCGTATCGGGTATTCCGAGGAGTGTCTGACCAATACCCTAAGTCTCTACTTCTAATTGCAATCGATACCCGAAGAACAAACGAATCAACTTTCGTCCACGGAAAAGCTCGATTCTATTGATATTTAAAGAACCTCGCTATTCTTCTTGCGATTCGCTCCAATCCAGAATTTTTCGGTACAATCAACGCGTACGCGGTGTACACTCGTCGGTGTATCGTAACAGGATGCGCACAGGTGCAACGATACCGAAGTTTACGGGCAGTCACTCGCGGAAAAGTGAAACAACCCCCGGCCGTCTTCGCCCCTAACTGCAGGCACAATCGGCGTATCTCTACTCCCCCGGTGCACTACAGGGGTGTGGGTGATCGTAAGGAGAAAAGTGGGCGGAGGTCGGGGAGAAAGAGTGCTCACCCTGTTCAACGAGGGTGCACGGTAGTAGTTTCTGGCCATATTTACAGAGAGAATAGGGAAGATACGTTTTAGTTTTGCATTTGTCCGTGGGGTGGTATGGAGCCTTCGAAAGAGGATCCTGGAGGATGCTTGGAGGCAGAGGATCGAAAGAGGGTATCGGGGGTGGTGCGAGGGGCGGCGGGGGTGGGGGGGGAGGGGGTGGAAGTATGGGAAAGGTTGAAGCGACCAGCAGGAATGGAAAAGCCGGTCGGAAGTACGACGAGAGATACAGGACTGCCATCTAACTGCTTTGGGTGGGACAAGCGTCGAGGTGGAGAGGGACAACAAGGGACGGAGAAACGAAACGACACGGGTGAAGGACGAAAGGGGGAGGGCAGGATCGGGTCCCATGTGCCTGTCACGGTTTTACAAGTCCATAAAAAGAGGAATTTCAGACTGAGTTAAATATTGCTGCCGCCCCTCACTGAATTTCAACCGCGCACACGCGTCCGACGCCCCGCGTACATATATAATGGACGAGGGTACACGCGTACGGCCGGTGTAGCTTTTTTTTCGCGGGACACGACGGAGATACGGAGGAAAAAGAGAATCTTCGTTTGTTATTTATGCGATGATCGCTTGCGAGTGTTAAATAATCTGCAGAGTTTAGTCGGACGAGGGAATCTTTGTCGTACATATTGCATTGTACTCGACAATTGCCTAAACGTAACGTACGTCGATGCCGACATCACCGGCAACGCGAGACCGGTCAATTTTCGGATGAGAATCAAAATTTGCGTAAATCGAAGTGCTCTGCTCGTTGGACGCGAAAAGATAAATAGAACTCGGAGCAACGGATGTGTAAACTTCTCCGACGAGGGGAATCAAAATTTGCGTAAATCGAAATGTTGATCGATAGGGCATGGTAAAAGAAATGGAACTCGAGCGAACTGGAATAAACTTCCTCGATTAAACGATATCCCGTCGATCGATAAATTGTCTCCCCATCGTAATCCGAACAATGGGCGATATTAATTTCAACTAAACATTTTTCCCGCTGCCCGGTGGGAGTTAAACAACGCCAACGAAACACGGGAGCAGCGGCACTCAAAGCCATTGATCTGCTTTTAAAACGAACCGAACCCCGGGGGATAAAACGGGGGCTCTTTGCGAAAACAATTGAAGCGATTCGTGCCGAACGATATTCGCATTAAGGCACCGCAGAGCCATATTAATTTTTCCGAGAGCAGGAGCAACGGAAATCCCCGGAAAGGATGTACTTATGACGGGTTTACTGGTTTCGAGCGTTGTTTCTCCGGAGATAGGGAAACAGAGAGCGAAAGAGCTTACCAAGTGACGTACGTTTAATGCCCGACCACCGTTGTACCGGACAGCCCTTACGCGCAGCAAATTATAGTACAAATACGCGGAACCGTTACTTCGAGTTCTGCGTCGTAATTTCGCCGATTCATGAATACCCGCTTTGCGTATTCCAGCAGATAACGGGAAATTGCTTTTAATAATTATTGTTTCCGTATTACTTGAAATCAAAACGGAATATAATCTAGCGAGGCTCTCGTATTTATCGCCGCTATTATGTTCTTACGGTATCTGCCGTATAAACAGTGCGCCGGTGTGAAATACGATAGTTTGAGAAATTTCAAATAATCGTTTCGTCTATTATGGTTTCCGAGAGAATTATCTAATCAGTTGGTCATCGTTTCTTACTCCGAAGATACGCGAGATTTGTTACGAAATGCTTCGTTCAATATACGAACCGGTTTATGCGTTTTCTCGCGTCGCGAACGAGTTTAAAATAACCAGCAAGCGAGTGTTTTAATGTTCCAAGTGCCTCTCGAAATCCTTTTAACGCGCATTATCGTTTTAAGTGATGAACCGTGAAAAAAAACGAAGAGCTTATAATGGAAATATTGTTACTAGATCGCATCGAAGTAGCAATATCGAATATTCAATTAAATGAGCGGCTGAATGGATTTAACGCCGTTCGGCACACAGGGAATGATAAATCATTCAATTTCCCTGTACTGGCTATAAGCCAATACTTTAATGAAAAATTCGCTGGTAATATATGTATTGTCTCCATTACGGAAGAATAAATATCTTCCTGACAAAAGACGACATAAAATTCAAGTACTACCGTCAAATAATACAAATCGAGGAACTTTATCAGATTCCTCGAATTATTCGAATATTGAAAATGTACTCACTACTTGTGTCCTGTTTAGGTTGGTTTCCCGGCGACGTCGCCCAGTTAACTTTCATCTCCTGAAACAATCGAAAGGAAAGAAATTCGTTAAAACATATAAACGTATCGAAATGGTGTATATACAAGGTGGTCTGTGCAAATCTACGCATCTCGAACAATTTTCAAGGCATCCGCTGTACGAAACAATATTTTCATAAGAGAGTTTCGCGTATTAAAGAAAATACATATACTACGTAACGCGTTTCTCGAACCCATGCGTCTCTTGTATAAAACAATTGTTCCAAGATTGTTGTTCGTAGAACACTTGCTTTAGAGTTTGCTCGAGGTGTGCAGATTGCGTGGACAACTCTTTATAATAATAGTGTACCTGTTAGGGTGCGTCAGTGGAATGTACGTTAAGCCCTGTTTCAAATCAATATTCATAAACATCACCGTGTGTCGTGTATAAAATTAAAAACTATACGCCTGTTTACACGGGTCCGTAAAGGAAAGGTGTAATGTGATTAAATCTTTAACACAGATGTAAGACTTTGTGATCGATACACTGAGTTATTAGATATATTATAAAACAAGGTGCTGGAGTAAAAATTGACTTTCTTATAATGTTTTCGATGTGCTTTTGCTACAGGATGAACTTATTCTAACGCTGTTCTCTCGTATTCGAATCGAAGAAAACTCACTTCCCACCACCTCTGACACTCGAGGTGGGCGTAGTTTAGACAAAAATATTAAGAGAATGTTGGTGCCGAGATGAGAATCGTGATTGACCTTTTCAAAATAATGACAACGTCTTAGGTCAATGGTGAATGCCGAATTTGTACGAGTTGACCGTGCCGTGTTTTTCCTAGAATTTCTAAAGCGTTTTACGTGCCCTGTATCCGTGCTGAAGGGTTCTGCGTTACTAAACCCTCGATGCACGCGGTTAATGTTAGGCTAGTGCCCCGAGTGGCGAAGAGGCCTCATAAATATGTCTGCAATTCTGGACGCTTGTCTATTTTCGTTTTCTTTCATCATTTACGACTCAACACCGTGTAATCAAAAATCTAACAAAGATTAGTCTTGAGGATGGATACACGCTGGTATCCGAAACGTCGGTAAATAATCTTGAATGGAGTTTCGAAAGATGCGATGATGCATTAATAATTTTTTGATTGTACAATAACTATGCTTCGTCGAGGCTCTTTTACGTTAATCTATAACACCCTCAACTGTATCGCGCGCATCTTCCAAGGAGCGATCATTATTAACTCAACAATTGTAAAATTATGAGGACTCCTATCGAAGGATCAAGAGGAGTTGGGAAGCATTATCCTCGAGGAAATAAATGTTCTAGAGACAAGTATTTTTGTTCATAGACAGCCAGGTCGGAGTTTACTTTGAAATCCGGTTGGTAGTCCGTGGCAACAGGAAGTGGTATCACCGCCAAGAAGACGTCGGGGTGGCGGAAATGGGACGTGTTGGGTATCGTCGGGTCCTAACAGACGCCATAAACTGGATTCTTTATGCATCACGGTGTACCTACTCGCGACGTCGCAGATATTCGATAGATAGTAAAAGTCATTTCGGAGAAACCGCTCGGAACCCGGGAAAAGATGAAGATACTAAAAGGCAAAGTAACCCGAAGGCGAATCGTGAAATAAGCTCCGCTATATTCAATTTCGGCCTCGCCAAACTATGAGGGTGACGTGGACTAATACGAGTGCATCGTTTCCATGGCGGCTGAAAGCGACAGGGAATTTCGAGAAATTCATACGCGCCCCGTGAAAACATAATGCGACTAACAACAGAGGTTATAGCATTGCGGCTACCTTGCGTTAGTTGGTCGGAAAATTATGCGTGTCGACGTCCGTTAGCTTGATGCGGGAAGAACGTTGGATCGCTGATGTTTTAGGTGTTTGGATATAATACTTGGTTATGATAGACAAGTAAAAATATATATATTCAAATTAACTGATATGTTCACTGGAAAAATTCTCCTGCATCAACGAACGACGTGTTAATTTAATTGGCGATACATGCCACGAAGGTGTGTTGATCTTTCAGTCGTTGTTTTTAGACTAATAATGTCTTCGAGGTGACACCACGGGAGCATATGTGGCCAGTTTGAGAAAATTCTCATTCGCTGTTGAACTTCAAGCTTGAAAACACCCGCTTATTCTTTCCTAAAAAGATACAAGGTCTAGTTCTCGAGTACTTATACTTGACCCAAGATAAGACCTTGTCTTTTAATTGGAGCATTGGCTCCTGACTGGTTCCCTTTTTCCTATTGGGGGAAAATTCGAAATCCTGGATTTTCTCCACGTAGTAACGAAACCTCGGTTAATCGTGTTCAGGTAAAGAGAGAACTAAATGCTCGGAACCGAATATATCGTTATTGTTCGATACCTTCACCGTCGCCAGATAAAACTTTGGTAGAACGATTTACAATATATAGTAGGTAAACTCGTAAAGCTCATTGATCTAAACGGGAAATAAAGTTAAAATTTTGAAACTCTATTACGAAGACAATAAACGGAAAATAAAAATTCTAACTTTCTAAAGAGAAAGCAATAAGGAAAAATGACAGTACCGGATTTAATCTTTTTCCGCGAACCCGCTTCTTCATCGTCTGGCTTTATGAATATACTTTGCGTCGCAACATAGATACTAATATTGATGCGTGATAGCAATCAATTAAAATTACTCTGAACGCGGGCACTTATAATTTACATGAATTTCGTGAATTCCGTAGCGACTGGAATTTCTTATTAGAATCTTCCATCAGTTGTATTATCTCCGATAATGACCCCAATGAAATATTAAAAGCATCCTACACGCAAAGGAGGGTAGAATAACGGACAATCTTCTGAAATCGTAAAAGCGTCGTACACGATACCGAGTGTACACAGGCTTAATGGAAAAATGGTGTCACCCGCGCGGACGATACACCGTCCGTATCAGATGCGTTAATTTTATACACGCAACCAGCGTGCCAGGGATATTGAATCGTTACTTTTCATTTTCTTACCTGCCGACGAAAGGTATGACGACATTATTCGTATACAGGATTCTTGCGTACTTGTTCAGGAATCTGCGTTTTCGACTTTGGGAAAACTCAGATTCCTTAACCTCTTTTCAAATCGCGCTCGCTTCCACCGGAAGCAGTTTAGAATCACGCGAACATTCCAGGGCGTTCGAGAACACTCTAGAACGTTCTGGAATGCCCGAAAATGTCATGTGACTTCCGGCCTGTCCATGCCGTGGGCACGCCGCGATGCCATACTTCCGCATTCACTTCCTATCGATTCGTCAAAGAGTATAGATCACGTCGGCTGAACAGCCATCTTTTCTTTGTCTAGTTGAATAGATCTTTATTGTACAACCTCATTTCATTTCACTTCGCTTCATCTGTTCTGTTTAACTTCAGTGTTTTGTGCTTCACCCATATAAAATAGAATTACATCAGACGCACGGACGACAGATTACATCACCACATAGAAAACTTCCACTGACGCCACGTGCAACGCATAACGGTAAAATCCTTTGTACTTACTTTCACTCGCACATAGCACACACACTGAAGCGAAATATCTAACAATGTACATACGCTTGTAAATACTCACACCATGCAATTTCATTGTAAATACGTTCATTCTTTCGTTCACCCACATTCATTCTCTTGAATAAATTCACATTGTAAACTTCTCCTCAATTCACGCGTCTCGATAATTTTTCTACCAACTTCATTCCACCATCCCTGGTAATTAAAATACAGTCCACTAAAACCTCGGAATAAATTCACGGTTTAAATTCTCGCCTAATTTCAAACATTTTTGGTCCTTCGAGCCGGATGGTGGATATTATACGCGACCGCGTGGTCGGTTAGTTCGACCTCAGTGAACTTGAGAACCGTTGCGCCGCGTTTGTAAACATCAGTGTCGCTCAACGTACTTTTCGCCGCGCAGCATTTAAATTTCAATGTGTGAGCGTATGTGACATTTTTGGGTTTTGTGAACAATTTCTTCATCCGGATGCATACCAACAGGATTAATACATCGACAACATCACCATGTCGGATGAGGAGGGGCCGGGAAAACCTCAAGAGGAGTCTTCAGGAAAACTTCCAGAAAAACCTCAAGAGAAATCCTTGAAAACTTCAATTGGTAAAATTATCCGGAAAACTCCCACGGTTACCTTGGAGACAACATCAAAGGAGACAACATCACGAGAAACCAGGAGCAAGTCACCAGCGCGACTCCCATCTGAGTTTGTGCTTAAATACCAAACTCAGATGGATCGCCTGGCTGAGCTTAACTCTATCCTTGACGAGGTGCCGCTCGACCCTGAAGACACATCAGTGGACGAGGTAGATCTCCTGAAGGAGCAGGCAGAGGAGATACACGTCAAATTTGCCGAACAACATCAATACCTCGAGTTGCACTGGCCGGCAACATTTTTAGAACACTCCTACTTCAAGGACAGCGTTCACCGTCAGGAAAGCAAGACCTTCCGGGTGTTGAAGTTGTCTCTGGGAAGATTGAGGCGGACTCTTCAAGAATCTGCTCCAACAACATCACCGTCGTCAACTTCAGAGTCGAGATTCCACTCCAAACTCCCGGACATCAGCTTGCCAACTTTCAAGGGGGACTACGCATCGTGGCCAGCGTTCCGGGATCTCTTTGATCAACTCATCCTCAACAATCAGAGGTTGAGTAACATAGAGAGACTTCACTACCTCAGGGGGTGCCTCAAGGATGAGGCACTGAAGATCATCGCCAACCTCCCCCTGCTGGGTACATCACTTAAGGAGTCCTGGGAGCTGCTGGAGAAACGGTACGAGAATCGCAGGTACCACATTCAATCACAACTGGACTACCTCACCGCGATTCCACCGGATCATCAGACCACATCAACGGGGTTCGCCAAGGTGCTGACTCAATGCTCGGAGGCTTACCGGGCATTGAAATCGCTCAACATCGAGGATCTCGCGGACTGCATGATGGTGCACCACGTCACCCGCCATCTGGACAGCACCACTTCAGAATTGTGGGAAACGTCACTCGGCAATAGGTCCGAGTATCCGCGGTACGAGGAACTGGAGGAGTTCCTCAGCTCTAGGGCCCGAGCATTAGAGCGAGCCGGGACAACGTCAACCTCCAAGGACACGTATGCCCAGATGGCCACCGGGGGAAAAACGTCCACCTCCTCTCCGAAAACGTCAGCACCCACGAAGAAAGTGGCGTTTCAGGCAACGACATCAGGAACAACGTCCCAAAGTGCACATGTGCCGGCACCATCCGACAAATATACGTGCGACTGCTGTGGGGAGTCGCACTTCATCGTGAGGTGCACGAAGTTCAGGGGTCTCAACGTCACCGAGAGACGCAGGCTGGTTGAGCAGAAGAAGGTCTGCTACAACTGTATGGGACGTCACAGTGTTGCGGCATGCCGCAACACTGAAAATTGCACATCGTGTGGACGCAGACACCACACGATGTTGCATGATGCGAAACTCCACAGCGCACCCAAGCCAACATCAGCCTCCACCACCACTACTTCAGCCAAAACCACATCATCCAGCAAGACTTCAAAGTGAAGTGTCGGAGCAGCCGTCAATCCCATAGTAAACATCCTGAACAATAGTCCTGAAAACTTCCAGTGCAACCTTCCATACAACCTCAAGAACAACCTCCCGTACAGCCAGAACAACGTCAAGAAAGAAGAAAACATCAAGAAAAGTGTAAATAGTGTACATAGTGACCATAACCTCAAAAATTCAGATAACCTCAAAAGCCAACATAACCCTACCTGTCAAATGTCAACTCTCCTTGCCACAGCAATAGTAAACATCCACAACCAGATAACTTCCATACAAGCACGCCTATTAATAGATTCTGGTTCCGAGCTGACATTTATATCTGAAAACCTCTTCCGCCAAGTAAATGTCCAACGTCAACCCTCTGCCATTACCATCCTTGGCATTGGGGGCAGCAGATCAACTCAGACGCGTGGTGTGATACCATTAACTCTCCATTCCATCCACACCTCAGCATCTGTCACTGTACAAGCTCACATTCTGAAAAATGTGACTACGATACTGCCAACTTTTCAGTCTCCGGTTAAGACATGGCCACATCTTAAGAACTTGAAGCTGGCCGACCCGGAGTTTACTACGCCTAGAACAATTGACATCATTCTAGGAGCAGATTCGTATGGACAAGTGATAAAGCCCAACATCATTAAAGATTCACCTACGCTGCCCATCGCCCAACTGTCAATTTTTGGATGGCTCGTACTGGGCCCTGTGTCAACTTCCCAAGTGTCAACATCTTCTTCTTTACATGCATCAGTGCAACAACAAGATGCACAACTTCAAGAATTGTTAACAAAGTTCTGGGTACAAGAAGAAGTGAAAAGTGACATTTCTAGTGCGCTGTCACCAGACGAAGAGGAGTGTGAAAAACATTTCAAACAAACACACTCCAGAGATTCTTCAGGGAGATACATCGTTCGACTTCCACTGAAGTCGTCGCCAACTCTACTTGGCTCATCACGCACTGCAGCGCTTCATTGCCTGCAGCACATGCAGCGAAAATTCAGCCGAGACGACAACTTCAGAGCGATGTACTCCACATTTATGAGAGAATACGAGGACCTCGGGCATATGGCACAAACTTCAGGTAAGATAATAGGAAAGACTAATAATGTTGAATCAAATGCTGGTGTCGTAGCTGGGATGACCTTGGCACATGAAGCTTCGGCTTCAGGAGGGTTGAGGGTCCCGCAAGGTTGCACATCAGCTACGATTCACTCACCAGTCTACTATTATTTACCTCATCATGGTGTGCTTAAACCCGATAGTACTACTACCAAATTAAGAGTGGTTTTTAATGGTTCTCGTAAAACTTCCACAGGAAAGTCATTGAATGACATTATGTATATTGGGGCGAATCTAATGTTGGACATTTCAGATGTATTATTGTGGATTAGACATCATCGTCACATATTCTCTACAGACATCACCAAGATGTATCGTCAAATCATTGTACACAAAGACGATAGAGATTTACAGAGAATATTGTGGATCGACAAGGAAGGCAACGTCGTTCCATATCATCTGAAAACTGTCACTTATGGAACAAGGGCAGCTCCATTTTTGGCAGTGAGAACACTACTTCAATTGGCGGAAGATGAGGGTCACAGATTTCCACTGGCTGTACCATCAATTACCAAGGGAAGATACGTGGATGACATCTTTGGCGGTGCTGATTCAGCACATCAGCTAAAAAAAGTGGCCACACAATTAATGGGGTTGTGTGATGCGGGCGGATTTCCACTCGCAAAATGGCATTCCACTAGTCACGATCTTCTCAAGGTAATAAATTCAAAAGAAGCATCAAATTCTATAACGTTTGACGACTGCTCTACCAAAATACTCGGAGTAATATGGCTTCCAAAAGCCGACAAGTTTACGTTCTTTTCCAGAATTCACGACCATACGGGAGCTTTTTCAAAAAGAACTGTTTTGTCTGAAGTGGCTCAGATATTTGATCCACTAGGTTTTATTTCACCAGTGGTAATTAGAGCAAAGATGCTTCTCCAGGAGCTCTGGTTACACAACATCAGCTGGGACGACCCATTACCAGCCCAGATGTCAAAGAAATGGATGGACATCAGAGAAGACTTCAAAAAACTGGCCAGTTTAACCATACCACGATGGTTCAACACGTACGTAAATTCAACTGTTGAGCTTCATGGCTTCTCTGATGCCTCGCAACTTGCTATGTCAGCAGTGATATACATCGTTACGACTTCACCGTCCACGGGCGCCCAATCAACACTGGTTTGTTCGAAAACAAAAGTAGCTCCCATTAAAACTATCACAATCCCGAGATTGGAATTATCTGCAGCGCTGCTACTTTCAAAATTGATGAAAAGCACTGTAGCCACTTTACAGGTGAAAATTTCATCAACTCATATGTGGACGGACTCTAAAGTCACTTTAACGTGGATCAAGACACACCCATCACGCTGGAAAGACTTCGTAAGAAACAGAGTGACGCAAATTCAAGAGCTCACTCCAACTGGTCATTGGAGACATGTGCCGGGAACCTCGAATCCGGCAGATTGCGCATCAAGGGGCGTAACCACAGAGCAACTACACGATCACCCTCTATGGTGGACGGGACCGCCATGGATACGTCAACCGATGGACTCGTGGCCGCAACAGTCATCGGAACCGGACGACTTGAGTGCACAAGAAGCTCGTCCTGGGGTTGCATTCACGGCAGCGGCACCCAAAATAGAATATCACTGGGACCTCGTACACAGGTATTCGTCACTCTATAAACTGTTACGAGTAACTGCAATTTGTTTTAGAACAATTTCACGTCTCAAACGTGCCCTTGAAACGTCTCCTGTGATGTCAATTCCATATGCCGACATGGAAAAGGCTCGCCTATTTTGGGTTAAATCTACGCAAGCAGCATATTTTGCGTACGAATTGAGGACGCTCAATTCACATCGAAAACTTCCAGAAAACCATGCCTTTACTCGACTTACGGCGTTCATCGATGCGCAGGGAGTAATTCGAGTAGGGGGTCGACTTCATCAGTCGGCTCTCAATTTTGAAGAAAAACATCCCGCAATTTTACCTCGTCATTCGAAATTTTCAACACTTGTTATTTCCCAGGCACACCTCTCTACTTTACATGGTGGTACGCAGCTTACTCTTGCCAACGTCAGGCAAGCCTACTGGATCATCGGAGGCAGGGCTCCGGTGAAAACGCACATACTCCGGTGCGTTTCATGTGCTCGACAGCGAGGAATTCGAGCACAACAACTTATGGGTCAACTTCCAACATCTCGGGTCACACCATCAAGACCATTCACCGACACAGGAGTAGATTACGCTGGACCTCTTACCATAAAAACCTGGAAGGGTAGAGGAGCGAAAACGTCAAAAGGTTGGATCTGTGTTTTTGTCTGTTTTACAACTTCAGCAGTCCACCTGGAGACGGTCAGCGACTACTCCACGGACGGATTTATTGCTGCGTATCGAAGGTTTACGTCCAGACGAGGCATACCACTCACAATCCATTCAGATTGTGGGACCAATTTCATCGGAGCGGATGTAGCTCTTCAAAAATTATTTAAACAATCAACGAGGGAACATCAAGATATAGCCGCCATTCTACTAAGAGACCGTACTCAGTGGCAATTCAACCCACCTGCTGCACCACACATGGGTGGAAAATGGGAAGCTGCGGTGAAATCAATAAAATTTCACCTCAGACGCACTGTGGGAGAAACAGTGCTGACATTTGAGGAGCTTGCGACACTGCTCACTCAAATTGAAGCCATATTAAATTCAAGACCACTCGAGCCACTGAGTGAAGATCCAGATGACGTCACAGCGTTAACACCAGGCCACTTCCTGACCGGCAGCGGGCTTACAACCCTGCCAGAACCAACGTTAGAAGACGTGGCAGTGAATCGGCTGTCAAGGTGGCAGCTGATTCAACAAAAAATTCAACAATTTTGGTCTCAATGGTCGGCACACTATCTTCAGCGGCACCAGTCTATTTCGAAGTGGCACCATCCCTCTCTGGAGCTCAAGGAGGGTTCACTCGTGCTCATCACCGATGAGAGACTCCCTCCAACCAAGTGGCCCTTGGCCAGGGTCGTTTCACTACATCCAGGGAAGGACGGACATTCCAGGGTCGTCACTGTCAAGACGGCTACCTCAACATTCAAGAGACCTGTCACGAAACTGGCACCGCTTCCTATTCAACATCAGGGATGACCAACTTACAACTGGGCATCAACACCATCAGCATGGTTGCTGATGGCGGGCGGAAATGTTCAGGAATCTGCGTTTTCGACTTTGGGAAAACTCAGATTCCTTAACCTCTTTTCAAATCGCGCTCGCTTCCACCGGAAGCAGTTTAGAATCACGCGAACATTCCAGGGCGTTCGAGAACACTCTAGAACGTTCTGGAATGCCCGAAAATGTCATGTGACTTCCGGCCTGTCCATGCCGTGGGCACGCCGCGATGCCATACTTCCGCATTCACTTCCTATCGATTCGTCAAAGAGTATAGATCACGTCGGCTGAACAGCCATCTTTTCTTTGTCTAGTTGAATAGATCTTTATTGTACAACCTCATTTCATTTCACTTCGCTTCATCTGTTCTGTTTAACTTCAGTGTTTTGTGCTTCACCCATATAAAATAGAATTACATCAGACGCACGGACGACAGATTACATCACCACATAGAAAACTTCCACTGACGCCACGTGCAACGCATAACGGTAAAATCCTTTGTACTTACTTTCACTCGCACATAGCACACACACTGAAGCGAAATATCTAACAATGTACATACGCTTGTAAATACTCACACCATGCAATTTCATTGTAAATACGTTCATTCTTTCGTTCACCCACATTCATTCTCTTGAATAAATTCACATTGTAAACTTCTCCTCAATTCACGCGTCTCGATAATTTTTCTACCAACTTCATTCCACCATCCCTGGTAATTAAAATACAGTCCACTAAAACCTCGGAATAAATTCACGGTTTAAATTCTCGCCTAATTTCAAACAGTACTTAATTTTTGAAACTCGAGTAATAACCATGTCGTTCGCAAGGCCTTTAACGCGTTTATCGCCACGTCATCCATGCCAGGGTGACATTTCAGTCGTCGTACAATAATTACGGAATATCAGTTTTAAATCATACTCAAATTACTCATCTCGGCGAGGCCTTTCCGAAATCCATTGCACTTAAAAAAAATTCTTTTTAATGCGGTTTCGCCATCTCGAAACCCCCGTACTCGTTTTTTCCTGAAAAGATACAAGGTCTAGTCTCGCGTACTTGTACTTGGCCCGAGACAAGACCTTGTCTCTTAATTATGCTTCGTCCGAGGCAAGACTGTTACTGCTCATATTTCGTATCTTCGGCTCTAATAATAAGACTTCTGGAATTTTAGAGGACTTAAATCTATACCGTGCACATTTCTGGATCTTTGGATCTCCAAACTTTTTTTTTTACTCTAGCAAGTGTAGTTCGGGTCGCTGATCTCGAAATAATTAAAGAATTTCACTATTGAAAATTATTTCACAAGGAATCACATGTGTTTGCTTGCTTTAGAAGTAATTTAGAGATCCGGAGATTCGGAGGTGTGCATGATCTAGATTTGTTCCTTTTGGACCAAGGACCACCCGAACATTACTCTAGTCGGAAAAACTATATAGAAACCCAGGTTTCGAACAAAGAACTCGTCTCTTGATTAATAATATTCGCGGCGATGAAGGCGTTGAAGAGAAAAATGGGTAGACAAAAATAGGTATTAGCGTATTTAAATGACTTTTCAACATCATAGAATTTGCAATCATTTCGAAATTGCGATTACGTGTTCGTTATCTTCTCTATTTGTTCTAGTTTTTACGCTCCGGTAAACACGCGAATCTCACTTCCCTCGAGTTCGATTAGCATAAATAGCCTCCGGATACGATTCTCTGTTTCATTTAAGCGTCTGACGGGACACTTTTCCCGGCTACGTTCGAGGAACCGATACTAACTTCGATGTCCCGAATTCGATACAATCGAATGATAATTGAACCGAATTACAATGAAATGCTGCGAACGGAGGCAAAATACTTGGCGGTTCTTTGATAAAGCGTTTACACTGATACGGTGCTTCGTGCGATTACCAAAGCGTTGCAAATCGTAAAATACTTTACGGTTCGCGTTCGGTAACGGGAATGGAATGTCACAACTGTCAGACAAAATAAACATGGTTAATGCTTCCGGCGTAATATATATCGCGGTGCGCGCGTCGCATCGATGCGCTTGGTTTATTAACGACGAAGGAAACAGCGATTACTAAAATAAGTACGCAAATACGATCTGGCGCATAATTGATGTGCGAAATTTGCTGTATCACCGAAAACCAGCTAAACGAATCCATCGAACGGATCGAAAATTAATTGCCCGGCTCGTACCTCCTTCATTGCGTTCGTATTTCTAGTAGTATTCGTTTCCTACATTTGCCTTTTGACCTTTGAAAGGGGGTTTACATTTCTGTTTACATTTTCTTTCTATTTGATACATTAATTTACCTAGTTTACTAGCTGCCTTCTACCATTCCTGCATCTGGTCTATTTTACGTGGCTTTATTAATCTATTTCCGATGTCTATTCTGTCTCTTCTAGCTGCCTCCACCTCTATTATCTCCAATCCATTCCTCCCGTAATATGCCTCCCTTTCATTCTCCTACCTTGATTCCCTTTTCCCTTCTCTTTCACTAATTTGTTTCCAACATTCTCTTATTATTTTATTCTTGTCCTCTGTTCTGGGTTTTGCTTTATACTTTCTTGCTCTTTTTCCTGTCTCCGTTCTTATCATTTCGATTGTCGTTCCCTCTGTCTTTCATCCATCCCGCGTTTGTCTTACTATCTTTTCCGTATTTCGTTCGACGAGGTACGCGAAACAGGAGTTCGTTAACTAGCGGAGGTAGCACTGGTTATCTGGATCAGCTTTTAAACCACGCGGATCCGAACCATGCAACGTCTCGAAGCTGTTTCGCAAATTCCGCTAAAGTTCGCCCTCAACAAACGAGAAAAATAATACGGAAGCGCGTAAGGTCGTTTCGTTATCCTAAGTTTAGTATATTCCTACCCCTTCGGGGAGTTCCAGCGGACTAGTTGCGGCAGATGCGAGGAAAGAACATGAACAAGTAATGTTAAGGGAAGAAACCGTGGCGCGGAAAGAGGCAAGGATAAGGAATACCGGGGATAGGAATAAGTAAGTAAGCGAGTGACTATGTAAGTAAGGAAGTAAGTAAGTAAGTCTGGTAAGTAAGTAAGTTAGGACAGGACGGAGGAGTGCCCAGGACGGCCGGTAACGCTAACGTCGGGCCCGCAGTGTGTCTGCAGCAATTTGCAACTTTTAATAGTTAGTCCGGGTTCCGAGGTCGCCTGCCGGCCCAGAGCCCGTTGTTTTATAGTTTATACGGGAGGAAAGGAAGTTTATATGTCGTACTTTTCAACGGTTAATGCACACGCGCCTTGTTTTCACCTCCACCCCCACCCCCCTCCACCTTAACCCTCCCGCGCCACCCCTCCGCCGAAGCCCGTTCCATATTTATATATTAGAAAGTGAATTTCCTGTCCGATACGCCAGGCTTTGTTCTCCTCGCTCTCGCGCTTCGTTAAAGACCGACGCAACTACGCCACCCCTCAAAAGTTCCAAACGTTAGCTTTGTTTTTGAAAATTTCGCGATACGTACGGTATCGTACGGATACGCTTCGCGTGGACTGTGCGCGTCAACACGGTGGTAGTTCCGTAACGGAAAATAATAGGGCTTTCGAACTCCGTGTCTCGTCCACCAAAAATAATATCGTTAGGGGGAAGGGGGGAGGGGATGACGTAGGGCGCGCTGGAACTTTTGAGGCTCACTGTACAGAGGTATCCCTCCGAGGGCAGTCGATGGAATTTTTTCCATCAAGCAGCAGAGAACTTGGCAAACTTCGACATCACTCGGAAATTCCAGCTAATTTAGCGATACTATAATATTCTTCGAAAACTCTTATCAGCGTGAGGATGTTTGAAAAGGTTTTTCATCAGATCCCTTTATCGAGGCGGAAGAGATTCAGTTAATTCGCGATCCTCCGAACTTACGGCTTAATTTCGTTACGTCGGAATCCCTCCCGTTACATTTTCGTACGGACGGGAACTTTTGCGAAAGCCTCCCGGTATCGCGCGAAATTCCCATCCCTATGATTTTATCTTTCAGCCAGTATCCGCGCTTCTTCGCGCCGATGTCGATCCCGTAATCGTTCCGTAGCAAATATGGAAATAAACTGCATCGCCAGAATAAAAGCGAATCGCTTAAGGGGAATCAACACTGCCGGATGTTTTTAACGTTTTTTACGGGCTTTACGTCTATGACGTCAGAAGCGAGAAAAATGTTGAAAAATAAGCGTTTCCTGGATTAGAACTTTTATTTAAATGAAACAACATCCCGCTCTGCACAGAGTCTTAAACAAGAGATGAAAGTCCAAAAATTCTGGGGGCGGGCGTCAATCGAGAGATCAAACATTGTATAATAATACAATTTCACTGTAAACTTGAACCTGTCAGTTTTGATCGCGACGAGATTTCATGATGGCCATCAAGTGGCCGTCGCACAATTTTGAGCTATTTCTCCAATTCTGGACGATGCTCTGTAGAAAGCGGACCACCGCCGGATTCTTTGAACTTTTCCCTTTTAATTGACACCTTGTACACTGTAGGACGTTGTGTTGCTTTTGTTAGTTAAAAGTTTTAATTTAAAGATTTTGGCAATTTCTCTTGCTTGGTCTTACGGAATTCTCCGTTCCCCCTCTCTCTCTCTCCCTCTCAGGCTTAGAACCGACGTAAAGCCCGTTTAAAAACGTATTAAGGCAGTATCGATTCCTCTTAACACTATTAATGTCGACAGCTTCAGAAGACACTTTGTTGAAATTTTCCCTTTGTCGAAGTCCGCAGGTATTGCTGACAACAATGTACGCACGATCATCGTAGGTTGACATCGACCACCAGCGCCTGACCACTGCCGCCAATCCAGGATCGACAGCGGACTTCAATGTGTCAAGATTACTATCATTAATCCAATCGTTGTTCCTCAATTAAATTTCTGACGTTTCCTACAATGGTTGTTAAATTAATTATGTGACATCTGTAGAGTAGAATATTTTAGGGTAGCAGTTAGTCCACCGGAATCTACCGAATATATGCGTTGAGCGATCGCACAGCGAGTGCGCAGTGTGCGCGAGAGTGTGAGAGAGAGAGAGAGAGAAAAGCTAAAAGCGCGCGAAGAAGAAGACGCAGAATAATATCGTAGCGAAAACGAAGCGCGTCTGTGCGATTGCTTTCCCGAGCTTTTTCCTAATAAAATCGTATTCGTTCTGTACTTAATAAACCGTGCGCGCGTACTTTCGTTTCGGCCCTTCCCTACTAAAAGATCCCACACATCCATTCCCTCCAGTCTCTTTGTGGATCTAAAACATGTCTTGATCGAAATAGAAAATACACAAAACCGTGGTAGAAACAGTATTAAACAAACCGCGCGGGGAGTACGAACGAACACCATCCACGCACGGGCAAAACTGTTTAGGGGTACGGTAGTCGGTAGCCCGGTACAATCGAACGCAGAAACGGCGACGGTTGACGTGGCACTTTAATGCGAGGCTTAAGCCGCGATAGAGAACCGATTACATATTGCAGATGTGAGGGTTGAGTTATTGCCTACGAGCATCGGCAGGAAATCGGGCAGAAATTGCAAGCTGGTGCACTTTTGACCTTAGCTGGCCCAGTCGCCTGTCGGTCAGATATTTATTGTCCTATTATCGTGATTGATGCGCGGTCGGCTGGCCACCGGCTAGTATCTTATATAAGTACATTTAATGGCGTAAGGTCGTTTCGGAGTTTCACATGACGAAGGGCAACCCCCATCTCACCCCCGTTGTCGTCCGGCGTTACGGGTTTCGTTCCCTCCGTAGCCCCCGTCGCCCGCCCCCCAACCCTGGCGGGGTGGGGGGCGGATTGGTTTGCTAGTACGCTCTCTCTTACTTATATCTTCTTATTTTTCCAACCACATGGCGCCATTAGTCGGCGCGGCACCACCACCGACGTTTCTCGCCTGCTGCGGTAATAAGTCACGAAAATACTAGCGTAAGGAATTTACGGGACGCTACGCTACTACTTTCTTCGCCGTGGCATGCAAGTATCTACGTTGCTACGAGAGACGCGGGCTCTTTCGTGCATCCCGTGACAATCCTTTGGATCGGTACTGTCGTTGATCACGTACTTTGTGTTGCACTTTTTTGTGGGGAGTGGAAAAGAAAGAAAGTGATTGTCCCTTGACCGTTACGCGTGAACAATGATTCCTGCCTGACTCTTTGAAGCTTGGTTTCTAGGTGTTCTGAAATGACTTTTTTTCAGTATAAAGTTGAAAACAGAGATTTTTGGAATTTGGACGGTTTAATGGGGTGTCGCGCTTGTTCCTGCGGTCGGATAACGATCGAGCAAGAAATAGTTTTTTTTTTTATTTTGATCCAAACGAGGGATGTGTTGTTTCATTTCATTGTATTTGGCTAAAAGGTATTAAAAGGTGGTAAGTAATTTTCTAACAGAGATTCGACTATCGTGGAATTGGATAATATTTGCAATTACCGCCGGCTGCGCTGCGCGTGGTTTTCAAAAATGAAATGTCCCTCGTGAAATGTATTTAAATTTGGAGATTCTCAATTAACGGTTATTCGCGGGCGAGGTGAGGTAAATAAAAAATTGCACTCTAAATTCGGCCATTGCGGGCAGACACAAACCACTTTCTCTTTAAATAAAACACCAGTGCCGTGAGATTCTATTTACATGCGATAGTGTTCCATGCTGATGTAAGTAGAAATGCAAATTAACATTTCCATTTTTTGAGTTTGCATCGGAGCTACCGTAACGTACATGTATACCTGTAAAAGAGTAACGGCAGTCTGATTCTAGCATTTCGAATACTCCTAATTACATTTGTTATGCTAATAAAGACCGACTTTCTGCAGCATCAACTATTTATATATCGCGTGAGAATAGCTGGGCGATTTCTTTCTTTCGGGAATTCCAGCTGTGGAAGTACGGACTACGAGCACATAAATTTTATTAGTTTCGCCTTTATTCGTCAAATAAATCAGTTCCAAATAATAGTAAAGTTCCGCTCTAAAATCCTGGGTCGCGTTCCGCTATAGTTCGAAATTATTGACTGTGCCAGATATTAATAGCCAAACGCGATGTTATGTATAAGGTGGACGTTGAAATTTTAAATAGTAAGTCAATATTTTAGAATTCAAACCCGAGATGAAGGTTCGTACGTAATAAATACTCGTCACGTTGATCATTAATTAGCTCTAATATTGATTTCAGGTCATTATATTCACCATCTACCCAAGACAGCTATACGATTATCGATTATCCGTTCTGAAATCAGATTTAGGTAGGCCCGGGAACCAACGACGATAACAAGGATGTTCTAAACAGATAATATGCGACCTCCTCAGCCCTGAGTTTTGTACGAATAGGCCACCATGTTCATTCAAAACTCACCTCGATTTTCTTATCCGGTCGTTACGTCGCGTCGCTCGACGGCGAACTAAAGTACGACATAAAAATATTAAAAATATTTACGTACGAACAAAACTCGCGTACACACTTTTTGCCCTTCGACGAATAAAACGCAGCTCATAAACGCGGTGGTACCACAGCTTCGTCCCGGTAATTAAACAAATAACAACAGTTCCAATACTTCCCAACGACTCGCGGGGATATTTCGTCCATATCCGCGACAGAATTTCATCGTGCACGATCTCCCCGTTCGTGCGCGAGGAGTATTTCCTCGCGTCAACTTTTCCCCGGCACTAGTATTTATTCATTGACCAAACCGTTTACCCCGTAGCGGCGCGCGCCACGAGGAAGTTTCCTTTCTTGTTCGAAAAGTTACGGAAACTGCCCCGAAATCCCTGGCATACACATTCGCATGGGTGTTTGTTTCGGATAGGGGTTTTAGGCCGCGTAGGTGTAGGTGCGCCGTCGTACCGCAGTTTCGAGCGATGGAGGAAGGAAGAGAGACGGAGGGATGGGGGGTGAGAGGAAAGAGAGGAACATTGCAGGGGGATGGTCTTTACGGGTGGTAGCGACGGCGGTGGCAGGGACGGTGATAATATTCATAGTGGTGGTGCGCACTTCTCGTCCTAGACTGGAGGAATACTCCGCCGTACCGCACTAACCTATGATATATGATTATGCCGCATGCCCTCCGTTCGTATCTTATTATGTATTACCACTACCGTACACAATCCCCCCACCAACAGCCCGGGCCCCCGTATATATCCCGAAGACCGAAGGAGCGGCTTCGGTTCGTTCTTTCTCGCGAATCGCGCGGTTTATCAAGCTGAGCTCGGACAAGAAATTTCAACGCTTTGCGCCGTGTGTATTTGGTACGTCGATCGACGGACAAAATAGTGGAAGAGCTACGTTACGACGTTCAATATGAATACGGCGGGGGAAATTTACGTCGCGACCGTTGTTGCGGGTGGATAAAAAAAAAGTTCGTGATATTCAGGAATAGATACCGGGTAGAGCCATCGGGTAGTATTTGTTAGCAAGATGGTCAGGATAGAGAAAAATATTTTGAAGCTAGCCGTGTTATTAACCGTGGCCGCCCCTTTTTGATTTTACTGCTATTGTGGTAAATTTAGGTAATTTAATTCCATCGAGATGAATAAATATATAAATAAATATTTCTCTGGACAGATTCATCTCGATAAGGATAATATCACCGAGGAGTGCACACGATGGGGTCCAAACACGTGGCTATATATAACACAGCTTGTATCGAATAACTTTTGTCTATCCTGACCATCCAGCTAAGAAATATTTCATTAGTATCATAATATTCGACAGTTAATAAAGCGATGTGATCTTGTAACTATGTACAATCGGCAGCAGAGTTGATCGTGGGAGTAAAATAAATATAAGTACGCTCGGCGTTGTGTACTTTTTGACAGTGTAGTTTTGCGGTTTAACGAATACCGTTCGTTTATTGATTTATTCTTGCAGCGGACGACAAATCAAGTATCTTTTGAACGCCTCCGCCATGTTTGTTACGAAATGCGGATATTGCGGTTTCGATGAAAGCAATGTTACGGTACCACGGTGTTGGTTGTTTTTATATTCCCTTCCGCGAGTAATTGGTGGCGTAGAGGTTTAAATGGTCCTTTAAATGCCCGCTGGCGAATGCGTTGATATAATGGCTAATAGAGCACTCAAAATTTAGCCCCTCTGTATACATCGAAACGAGGAAAAACTAAGTACGTCAATGGCGATGGTTAAAGTGATAAACCACCATTATGCGTTAATAGCACTGAAACCGGATTTAAAGGTTTACCCACTATTTATCACGCGAGATTTTAAAAAGTTACCCAGTTGATACGACGGCACTGTAAATGTAAATAAATGATTGCGAAAGTTTAACTTTCCATAGGATTGCGCGTTTACTTAATACGGAGTTTTTAATTTATATTATCCCGCGTGTAAAAATAGTATTTTTAAGAACTAAATAACAGTGTAATACCATTCATAATTCTAAAAAAAAACCGCGTCCCGCTGCAATTTTTTGCAATCACCAAGATATAATAGTTCCTCGTTCGGATGTTACTAATTTCTTGGTCCGTCGGGAAATGTAACAATAATTGTTCAATTAATAAATCGTTTTAATTCACCTTTATGAATCGTCAAAAAAATAGGTTCACGGTGCGACGGTGCTAATTTCTTGGTCCGTCGGGAAACGTAATTATAAATACGAATGCATCCCGATGAACGCGTAAAGCGTCACCACCGAACACGCACCCTATGCGCCCCTCGTCGACCATTGCTTTAATAATAAAGCATCGATACTCGTAAATCGTTTCCGCGACACTGCATCGTACCCGCGTTCAATGTCCGTCTATCTGAATAATTTTGATGGTCTTACGGTTCGTTAATTAGAAAATGCTACAGATACGGCGGTCATTGGTATTTAACGTAAAAAGGTAGTAACGATGATTAAAATATATACAGCAAAAGAACCTATATGTAAGCTCGAACCTTGGCAAGCAAGGGCAGAATGAATTTCTCGATGACTTCATCCCTGCCTCGTTGCGTAATTTCTAGGAAACTTAAGTCTGACAAGGCAATTTCAAGTTTTGCATTTTCCTTGAGTGGTGCACGAAACAGGATACGCATTGGTTTCCACTGAAACCCGAATTTTGCGGATCGCGGGAAGGAAAAATGCAAACGCAAATGTATAATGAGAAACCGAAGTCGAGGGAAAGGTAGAGAGAAGAATCGTAACATCCGAGGATTCTACTCGACACGTGTATTCTACGTAAAAAGACGCAAAGCGAAATGCAGTCGACCTAGAAAGTAAATCATAGGTGTAGAAAGTAGTTTATGTAAATCATTCTTCAATGGTTTCGCCCAGCAAATTGCATCGATCTACTGTACTACATTTGCGAGTAACCAGAAAAAGGAAACAAGGAAAGAAAAGAGCGGAGGAAAATCGAAATCCTTTCAAATATTAATAACAAACACGAATCTACTTAAGAAGAATATTTATTATTTTGGCGAACCTATAGCTACGTATAAGAATCATATGATACTATTTAATTACTATATGTATCATGATACAACTTTTAGTCTATGTATAAGAACTACTTAAGTGCAGTGCCAATCATCTCTAAGCCCGACAGATGGTAAAGCTAATTTAATAAAAAACGAGGAACTACAATTCTTTTCTACCTAAGCGAATACAAGGAGTATCTACGGTGTCCGATGATGAGCCTTACGCCCAACGGTTGGCGACACTAATCCAATAAAAATAAAGCAACGCGAGGTAGAGAGGGGTAAACAACGAGAGGAACAACAGTTCCTCTTTCGAGTGAATTTTTCGCGTTACACCCATGGTGACCCACGTATAACGCAGTTTGGCCATAGTTGAGACAACAGCACGGCGACGAACGATGTGCCATGCATTCCTGACAGAAAGCACGTACTCGTGCGCTAAGGTTCAGCGAGAAAGCTGGTGCACGCTCTTGGTACGAGCCTCTCTCCATAAGCACCCCCACCGTGGAATGCGTTCCCCTTCAAGTGGCTCCTCGTCTCGCGAAACATTCTAAACGCGTGGTCTTGCTCTTCTTTCACTTGCAGCTGTGGAGCTATGCGCGCACTTCAGTGGAACAGCAGGCTTACTAATCCCAATGAAAACATTCAGCTGGAATCGTCCGATAATTATCCGCAATGCATTTATTACACCGGTTGCAGGTGCGATTCGTATCACCTTAAGTATATCTGTATCTGAGCGAGGAAGTGATAAAGTTGTTTAAGGAAACTATGTATGATAAAATTGGTATAGTCGAATGATGGTACCTTCCGTCCGGTGAAACTTTTCATTTTTCGTTTAGTTTCGAAGATATTTTAGGTTTATTGTACCGGGTTTAACCAGCGATTCGTAACACGTTAAGTATATCTGAATCTGTGAGAGAAAGAGAGAAAGTTGTTCAAATAATCTCCATGTATGATAAAATTGGCATTGCCAAACAATGGTATCATCCATCCCCGTAAAACTATTATTTTTTTATTTAGTTTATGAAATGTTTGAGATAGTGATACTTATTAGTTCACCCTGTATACAGAATGTCCCACCCAAATATCTCCTTCGGTAGGGACACGCAACTACGCTTTTTGTTCTTTGCACATTCTACTTTACATTACGTTGTTCATTAACACCATTCAAATTACATATAAAATATTCTTTGTACCATCGCGACTGTGGGAAATATTTAGACGGCTACGTTTAGGTAGAAAATGCCGTGTACACACGGTGATTTAAAAAATCGTAACTCGCGCATTCTTTTAGTTTTTTTTAATGAGACAAAGCGAAACGTAAAGCTGCAGTTTCACCGACGAGGATAATAACGCGCATGTACTAATACCAATGAGTCAGAGTGAACAAACGTGAAAAGAGCACAAGTATCGTGCAAAGAGATTAAAAAGATAATAATTTGTTTAAAACGTTGCCGCTCTCTACCCGTATCGCTACAGGATCCTATCACCGTACCTATAAGGTGTCTCGCTAACAACTGTCAAAGACTACACTCGATAATAACAAGTTAGAGAATTCTAGTGTCCGGAAAATTGGCGAAGTAGTTTGTCGAGTAAAGTGCCGTTCCTAGTTTCTTCGGTATTGCGTCCAATTGAACTCAACAAAGTCTTAATCCTTCTCCTTGTGTCTCTTCGTTAAAGCTTCGGTACGTTTAAAGTAAACTTTCGCATCGGGGGGAACTCGATAATCGATATGAATTTATCGGCAACATTCGGGAATCCTTGCGAAATTATCGCTTTTCCCGTCATTCTATTATAAATGCGCAATTACATCGCGGGGAAGTTAACGAATACATAATTATGAAACTTAATGGTTATTAATAGTATCGCGACATTGTTGAGAGAAATTAAACTCGGAAGAAGTTATTCGCGTGACTTCTCGACCGTTCCCCAGAGCGCATTAAAGCCGTTACGTTAATTATATCGTATGATAAAGCGCGGTGAATGATTTAGTCGTGAATCGTTACTTGCATTATTATGTGCGATGCTTAACGTCAAATAATTCCCTTACCCATCGCTATTACAATCAGAAAATAAAGAGTACAGTTTTACACAGTTACAGTTACAGCAACTGTATTGCAGTTTGCATGGGAATTTTACAGATGTGTAGAAATATTTCGCAGATCAAATTAATAATTGCATGTTTTTCACACAGAATTCTTCTTCACGTTGTGCAGTCGGTAAAAAAAGTATTGACGCACGCCGTTTTTCTGAACTAATCGTGCAGAGAGTACAGATTTGACTATTTCGTTCAAAGCTGTTTCAGAAATCGCACTGCTCCAATACTCTTGCTACCCACTGCACTTGGATCTCTAAGAAACACCAAAAAGTATTACATAATTGGTTTTATTCGAAATGAGTGTTATCCCTAAAAATGCAAAAAACAAATTATAACACGCTCCTGAAAATTAGCAAAACTTTCGTCCGTTTCGAGGACACTGTCTGACCAATGACAATGCGCATCTACTTATCGACGTGACCCGATACGCGAACAAAGGAATTCAGCATATTACACTTTATTGTAAATCGCAGATACTCCCAATCATAATCTAAGATTTCAAAAATATAATTAGACCGGCTGGTAACTTATCTAAAGTCATGACTGAGTAACAATCACGACCCATAGGTAACACGCGATATCGTACAACTCCGATTCAAAAAACACTTTCACGCGTACCGACCAGTAAAAAATTCGACACATTCTATCGCGAATTCACGCCATCCACGATAAATGGATTATAGAAATCTCAGTGTCGTTGGTCGCTCGCTAGTTCCCTTAAATTTTTCGCAAGTACGTAAGGATAACGAGGAGGTAGTACGGCAAGGACTTGAAAATATTCGCGTGTACTTTAACAGTCATCTCGAGCGAGAAAGCCGGCAGTGAAAGCGCGGAGCGGGGGATGCTGACGGTAGATAACTTCCTTTGTTTCCCTCTGCCGTCTGTTTTCCCTTCGAGCCCCCCGTCCCTTCCACCCGTCACTCGAGGACGAAAAGAAGAAGCGGGTACCAGCGGAGTTGTCTTTGACTAGCAGTCCTAAGAACGAAAGGTGGCGAATGCTGTGCAGCTACCGAAGTCAAACGGCGGAATACTTCCGTCGATATTTAAATTCCGCGTCAAGACGACGACAAAAAGAACGTCTGCGACAGCGAGGAGGACGAAGCCGACGTAGACGGGTCACGGACGTTGTTTCTCTGACTTTGATCCTCGCAGTAATTACATTCTTTCAGTTTCGGAGCGTCGGGGGATGTTCTCTCGGAGTTGCGCCTCCAAAAATCTCTCTCCACCTTCCACCCCCTACCCTTCTCTCGCTCTCTCTCTCTCTTTCTCTCTCCCTCTCTTCACCCTGTCTTTTCGAATTACGACGGTGCAAGCCACACGCGCGCCCCGTTGAATCCTTTGTCGGGCTCCGCGTGTGTTGTACTACCGCCACTCTTCGAGAATGTGTTCAATCGTTTGATAGATTCCTTCGGGAGGGGAATTAAAGATCAATAATATCGAACGGTAGGATCTTACGAGCGGGACAAAGTTCGATTTGCTCGGCAGACTCGTTTGATTTCTGACTAACTGATCGTTTGTGGGTAACGAGCAGGAATTCTTATCAGATCTGTTCGAACAAGTACCGGGGAGATTAAATAAAGAAGACTAAGTTTGTATCGCGATAGCTGAAATTGACAACGAGCGTTGAACTTTTATTGACTAGAGGTCGGTCTTGTAATTAAAGGATCATTTTACCGTTGAGTAATTTACGCCACATTATTCGATATCGGTTTATCGGTTCAGAATATCATTGTTGCGTTATAAATATGCGCATAAAATACGAACCAATGATATTATTACATCTTTATGTCGCGCACGCCCGCGGAATAATCGCAGCGTTTTTCAATTAGCGATTCCGCTCCCAATTATACCATGTTGAATTCGCGTAAATTTTTAATTACAGAAACATTAATTGCGCAGAGAAACATCTCGCGTCGGAATTGAACGATACGCGTAATTCATTGTAACGAAGGCCAGAGGACAATTATCGAAAACACACATTAGGTTTGTCAATAAGCTCGTACCGCTGTAATTTAATATTCAAAGATACTTGTACCAAATAGATAAGCGGGATGCCGATCAACCATACCTTTCCCTTCGTTTGCCCTTCATACACTAAAGCTGGAGAATCGTTTATGCGAAATTCTTTTTCGAACAAATATTCACTCGAACCAAAAACAGCGGGAGCTTATGGGCCAGTCGCACGCATCGTTTCGATGTAAAACGTACCGGACTTCCGGAAGTTTGCTGGTATCCGAGAACGCCGAAATAAGAGAAGAAAGTGAAACGGGAAGCAGATGAGACAGAGGGTCGTGGGTAAAGAATTAAATATACTGTTAGCCATGCTGGAGGCTCAAGAGGAACGGAGTGCTCTCGGAGAAGAGTCCGGTAGGCAAGAAGCCTGATATGTCCCTAAGGGTTTGCTTTGACATTCTAGCAGTACCTTCGCGTTCGTCAGTCTTTATCCGCTTCCATATAAGTTCTCCACTTGCACAAAGAATCTTCGTAGGAAGAATTATATTAACTATCGCAAATATATATGTTCCCATTGTACTTGATATTATTCGTGACAACGATTTTCTGTCGTCGGTTCGCAGAAAGTTCTCGCTCGGCTCCGAAAAAGTTATAAGTTTGCAAACATACCTATTGAATTTTTACTCGATATTACTCGATATTACTTATTACTCGATATTTGAAACGTAATGTAATAAATACCATCACGAATAGTGGTTTTTGTTCCTGCCTCAGCTGTTCGTGAAACGTTTCTCCAATATTCACCGGAACGTAGGTGTAAAAAGGTTGAAAATCACTGATTTTGCAGATCAATGAAAACGCGATGAATCGCTTGGACAATAGAATTATTGAATTGTTTGTAAAAGTGATTTCGACAGTTGAAAAATACATTCATCGAAAAATCTGCAGCTCGAATGGGTATTCATGAAAATATTTTAATACGGATAAGATACCCACGATATAATAACTCCAGGAAATTATTTGATAACCGCGTTTCGATTAAATTTGAAAGAGAGGGATGAAATTCGAGAAAAATCCCGGAGGGCCGATCCAAAGACAATCGAAGCATCGTTCGCCATTCTTTCAGGCGTTAAACAATCTTTCGAAAGTACAGAGGGATGCCAACCCTAATCTATAACCCTATAAAATTTCCCTCCAGAGGACTCGCAGGGCGCTGTAGCTCGTGTATCCTCCGTACCACTAGGTTATACTGAAAGTTTGATGAAAAATGGTGGAGGACCAGAGATTCAGACGGAATAGCGGAAAAAGAAAGAGGGAAGAACAAGGAAGACGGAGATGGTGGCGGAACGAAGTAAGAAAGATAAGCTGAATGAGCGAGAGAGAGAGAGTCGGTGGAGGGGGGGGGGGCGAGGGACAGAAAGGGTGAGAGAGACTAGCATACTCTCCACTGCTTCTCGCGGATTGCAAGAGAGCGAGATTGACGTGAATATCCGCTCTCTGCTCAATAAAACACGCGAAACAAAAAGCCATCGTAAAACATCGGTTTAAACTTTCATGCGAGTCTGCCCAGATGCTTCCCTTGCTTTCTCCCCTTCTGCCACACCTCCTATCCTCTCGGCGATACTACCCTGTATCGTGCTCCCGCGTTTTCCTACCTACGTAGACTTTGCCATGGAGATTTTTTTCCCCGGAAGATTGGTCGAGCCTAGCGTGCGGGGCTCCAGCTCTGCTACTTTGTATCCGGAAACATTCTTCGGAAGTGCCAGATCGCGAGTGTATGTAGCCGGATCGGAAAGTAGCGTTATCATGGTAACGGGTATTATTTTTTAATCCGATGAATTTCAGTTTCGACCCATTCGTCTGGTTTTTCCGCGATGTAACTTTTCAACGGGAAATTGCGAGGCTGACGGACGGTTAGAAAGATGTGTAACTTCCGTCGCGCGATTTAAAATGCGGGAGGCACTAAAAAAATTGATTTAAACGAATCACGCGACGGGGATTACAATCTGAAATCGGGGGATCGTTACATCGTGTGTGCGACGCGCAATACTTTGTCTCCGGTTTTACATGGGACGGGTATCGATTAATCATGTCATTACCGTGAGCGACGACACGTAAATCTACAACTTTCGGCAGTAATTTATGGTCCTCGAATTTGCACGGATTAATGTTGAGTGGGTCCGTAAAAATTGGAATATTCTTCGTTCGTGGACGGGCAAATGGAATATTGCATTTTGATTTAGATTCGAGTCGAACGAACAGGATCAACGATCCCCGGAACGCGCGAATATCGAACGCAGTAAGAAAACATGATTTTAAAAGACTAATGGCGTAAAGAACAGTAGCGCTACAACGTCACGGCCATTACCGATGCAATTATTTAAATACACCACGCTCGACAGATTTTATATTGAAAGCGCAGGGGCATGCAGTTTCTCGAGAGCGATAAATCCGTGGAAAAATCGAAAATTCAAACGAGGCCTGGTACCGGTATCTGGTTTAATAGATCCAATTAAATCTCTTCCACGTTGCATCGTGCCTTACATGCAAAGAAGGTAAAAGAACTACCGGGCTCCTCGAGTCAGAGGGAGCCCTTTTGTCCTCGAAACAAAAGAAGTCTATCTCTAATCCCACGGGATGTTTCTTAACTAGAAGAGGCAAATGAAGAAGATAATGTCCCGGGAAGGAGCAGCAGCTTCCTTTGGATTTGACCTCCGACGAAGAAAGACCCCGGGGGTTCTTTGTCTGCAAAATTAAATGATAAAAACATGTCGTACTTTCGCATCACCTAGGCTACGTCCTCGCCTCACCTATTCACCTTATTCGTCCCGTCGTCCATTCGCGTTCCTCAGCTCCTTATTCCCCGTGTCCTGTTTTAATAAGAGATTTTGTCAAAGCACGAAGGGTCCTCCCTACCCGTATCTTCGTTCCCTACGACAGTACTTTGCAAACTACAGCCCGCAGACGCATTTCGTTTGGCCCTCGAGCTATTTTTGAGAATTTAATTTGGTGCAAGGTAACGCTGTTACCGAAATTCGAGATAATTGGGTTCAGTTTTATCGTGGGGGCACGATGGGCTGGTAAACAAGTTGATTCGATAATGTTCCGCGCCGTGCTAGTTTGTCGAGGTTCAGGAAAGGATATCTTAAAATATGAGTACCTAAATAAAGGTGCAATTCTATGCCGTTCATTTTTTAAGTGATCGAAGTCCGTTTTTTGTTGTTGACTGTCATAACGTGTACAACGTGAAGTTTTCCGTCACAAAAAATTCAAAAATATTTTGTTTGTAAAAGGATTTTAGGTCACTTTCAAAATGAACGGCAGAATAGGGTCAGCATACTAAAAATATATCGCAGAATCTGTTTGGAAATCGAGAATAAATATAGACGAGCTTTCGCTAACAAAAAGTAATTTTCGCCCCCTTGTCTAATTTCTACAAACATATTTAACATCACGGTACATTTAACTCCTACCACGGACGCGTACACGTAATAATTCGCTACGCACGTAACGTGCTCGTTGCGCAAAAGCCCAACAAAAAAATTAAAGGGAGGGCTAATTCAATTCAAGACACCGGTAAATTTACATCCGGATCGAAACATTAGCAACAACCGATAAAACCGAAATCCCAACTATCGCCTAATGGGCGAATTCCCCTGGGATAATCGTGTCCCAGGAAATCGCACAAATTTTCAAATTCCGACCCCACGTGCGCGTCGACCGCGCGGCTCGCCGGAACAGATTCGGTGGCCGGTCAATCCTCCGCGCTGCAAACGACAAATCTGGTTTTACGATGCTTCGATCATTATTACGTTCCGTGCTCGCGCACGCGAGCGTTCGCGGATTAAACCCTGTCGACTCGACGCGAATCCCATGAGTCAGTGCCGATCATCAATTTCTACGGCTTATTCTTGTAGCGCGTAGCAGCTACGTACCGTCAGTCCGATATTTGCCTTATCCGCCATTCTTCTCCCCGCTTCCGGCATATTTTTCGTAAAAGCTCTCTCCTCGTACGCTAACCCTATCCTTTTCAGAGACCGAATCCAATGCTCACGGGGTGTACTCCTTTGAGATGTACGGCGATCGAATGTCAGCCGGGACTGATTCAAAAGCGCGCGTAATAAAAGGACCGCGTACCCCGATGAGAAAGCATGCGATTGAAGCGGAGCGGATTAAGAGGAGGGTAGAGGGAAACGGTAACCGACGACGTTACCTCGATGATGTCTGACCGCGCACGTACATCTTCCACTACGTGGGACACGTCGAACCGCGGGCCAACTCCTTCTCCTTTTTCTCTGTTTCTACTGTCGTCTACCTTCGAGACACGCGAGCGGAGAGGGTGATCGTGCATTCGAAGTTGTATATCGGCTTTGCCTTTCAAGGGAATTTTTCTGTCGTCTCGAACGTGCGCTACCTGTTTTCCTACGATTGATGCGGCGGTAAGTGACGGGTGGAATAAAGCTCTGAGTATTATTAACGATTGAGTAGAACTTTGTAGAAACGTTCGGAAAATATTCAACTAAATCATCGATTGACAATTAATACATGGCAATGTTTTATTATTTGAAACCTTTTCCCGATAACTCGGATTTTTGTTCGGTTTTTCTTGGTCGAAAGAACGTTGAAGAAATATTAATTTTACAATCGACTAAACTATTCTGTGGGTGAAAGACACCAATCTTTTACCATTATAAATCATTCGTTGAAAAAGCAAGTAAGAGGGAACGCCACCTGCGGTTGTATCTCGAAAAGGAGAGATTCAGTTCCTCGGAAAATTCGAATTGGCCGCAACTACATTTTCCGGGTGAGCGAGTTAAAACGTTAAGCTATGCGAATATTTAGCGGGAGGTCGCAAAATGTCTGCTTACCGTGCCGTAACGAATGCGTCTTCTCCTAATGAAATCACTCATAAAAGAAGCGAACGCGGATAACGGCCATGAAATTGGATGCTCCGTGGCGTAATCAAAGCTACGGAGAAAAGGGGAGAAGTACACCGGAAGGACGGTTATTTCCTGAAAGTATTTCATCTGTAAGGCAGTTGAATTTATCCCCGATGAGACATACGAATTGTAACGTATCGAGCGGCTGTTCTTTCGCTTGATAGCGAAAAGTAATTTGTGCGATCGTTCATGAATGAGAGCTCGTCAGATTCATTTCGACGGAATGGCCCGGTAATGCGTGTGTAAGGGATAAACCGTTTAATGGACATTTTAATAACGCTTATGCTTCATGGCAGTCGCGTTTAATTATTATTCGAGCTCGCAATATCTACCACCAACGGCATCGGCGGCACGAGAGAAGAATAAAAGTCTGCGAGTAAATTAAAAAAATCTATCGCAACAGCACGTATATTTATAATATTTCTATTTACCAATTCCCCGATGACGAAAGTTCTAATATTTGGTAGGTACGCTGAGGCGTGTACCTAGAGATCCGCGGGAACGTGCGCGCGTATTAGAGTGAACGCCTATTCCGATAATTTTATGCTATTTTATGGGAGATTCCAGCACATAAATTTCACACGTTCATCCGTAGCGCACGAGGATAGAATTATGAGCGTCGCATACATTATTGCGCCGTACTCGTGTAAGTACGTGCCTATCCGCGTGGAAGTATCGCGCAAAAAAGTATCGTGCAAGTTATTACTGGCGCTCGATTTTTTTTTTCTGTCCAGGGGCTTTGATGCGTTCTGTGGTACCGATCGATCGGCGTGTAATCAGTACCCAACGCTGCATTATCTCGATTGAACCAACGCACGAAAATAGTATTTTTCAGAGGCACACGGCACATTTTATCGAACGTTAAAACGCGCGTCTAGCGTACAGAGCTTTGTAGCTGAAGTTGAAATTCCGCAGCCTTTGGGCCAGCATTTCTTAGTCTTCTCGCCGCGTGAGCCAACATATTTATTTGTGATATATAATTTTGAAAGAATGATATCAATTCTCCAATACGCTTAAAATCATTTTACCCGTTTCTCGCTTTGGCACAAAGTGGCAACTATCGTTTCGAGATCGAATGAAAATATAACGTGACACGCAAATTACGAAACGCTGCTTTGAGCTATTTAATATCATGGAAATTTAATGTACAAAAATGTTACATTTTTTGTCAACATCTCATGGCGATTGTGCAATCCGATAACTTATGTTTCGAGTAAATAAAACTTTTTTTGGGGCGCATGGATACGTCACGCTGGATTAATTAAAAGAATACTTCCGCGCAAGTATTTATATTACAAAAAAACGGTGCAATCGATTTTTACGAGTAAAATCGCAAAACATGTTATGCGTCGGGTAAAATCTAAACTTTCAAATCAGTGTTTTACTCGATTTATTTCGGACTGCTGGAACTATTCGTACAAGCGCATCCCCGTAACAACCAACCGGGTTAAATATGGATCTAGCTGTTGACTGTCATCCTCCGAACACACTCGTAACTCAGTATCAACTAGTCTGAAATGGCGCGACTTTCTCGTGAAATAGTACATACCAACTATCTGTAACGCCGTGCGTGGAACGCGGCAAATGGCCGAACATCAATTCCAATCATAATAAAAATAAATCTTCGAGCGGGAATGTATCGAATCTATTGATTCCACATCGGAGACGAAGGGTTAAAATTTCCCGATATACATGCACCGGGGACGCTCCACGATCATTTTCCGTTCCCAGGCTGACCGTAAACGGATAATTTTCCCGCGATGCGATTAACGCGGAATTGCTACCAGCCGCGAAATGATCCCCCGCGAAATGAAAGTAACTCGTAACCATTAGAAAACGCGCGTGTTCGGGGCTCGCGGGGCCGAAATTCAATGTTCACCGTTCAACGGAACGAACTCGGGCGTTAAGGGGTTGAAACGCAGTAGCTCGATCGAAACGGAAAAACGAGGAGGGAAATGGGTGTAGTAGTCGGAGCGAAGTAAACTGGAGCGAGCGCGAAAGAAAGAAAGCCTCGATCGTGCTTCCAAGCCTGGCGAGAGATCGAACCACGTTTCGCGTGGCGTGCTGCACGCAGCTTCCGGCGGTGCAGCGTGGAAGCGCGGAAGCGCGTTTTTCCGAGAGCTTACCGATTGGTCCACCTTGGAGGCTGCGCGTCCGGGCAACTTTGATATTGGCCAGCGCACCGGAAGACAAGCAAACCCCTGTGCTTTGCCATTGGCGGGGGGCGGAGCCACCCGAAGCTTCCACGAAAGCTCTCCCCTCGCCCGCTCTCCCTCGCTCCGAACCCCCGGTACTCTCTTTCTCACCTGCTCCCGGTCGGTCTCTCGCCTTCTGCCGGCTCGCTTTCCGCCAATTCCTCCAACCCCTCCCCGCCCCACCGTACCAAAACCACCCCGTTCCCAACAGTGGATTCTTCCACAGTCAAGGCTGCCTGCCGAGACACGAAGGCTCTCGCGCAATTTGGGTCACAATACCTCCGACTTTTTCCACCCCCCCCCCCCCGGCCTCCGCTGCCGAAGATTTCGCTACCCCCCTTGGAACTAGGCAACCCCCTCCCCCATCGCCACCCACTATCGCGTATCACCTCACGTGCCACCGACGCATCGAGTAACCGCCAACCAATCGCTCCTCTCCGAGCGCGCACACGTACACACAGGACAGACGAGAACGCGAGGGAAAAACGCATCTGGAAGGAAAGCGTGGAAAGAGTGGAAGCGAGCGGAAAAGAAGAGGAAGAAGAAGCGGCGGGGGGAGGGCGGGGGGGGGGGGGAGGTCACCGAGGTCATCGAGAAGGGACGGCTTGTTTTCCGCGACTTTTTTTCCTTTCAGCCCCCGTGTATTTACGAGCCGCGTCGGATATCCGGCGTGCGGCAATAATAGTTCGAACGTTCCCGGTTGGCCGTAATGCTACGCGGACGATGCCTCCTCTCTCCCAAGGGAGGAGGGTCGGGATAACTCGGAGTGCGTAAAGAGAAAGGGTGGATAGGGTGCGGTGGGTAAAAAAAAAGGGGGAGAACCAAGGATTCTTGGTGAGCGCCGGAGCCAGTGGGGCTCGCTCGAGGTTTTTAATAAATATATTAGCAGCCCCGGTACGCGCGGTCCGAAGCCCGCCCTTTTTCTCCCCGGGGTGAGATTTTAGCCTCCGACACCGCAAAGTATGCTTAAGATAATCAAGCTTGTCAATAATGTAAGGTACGCGCGAGCGAGCAACAAAGCGAGCGAATGCTTCGCTTAATCTTGCCCTTGTTTTCGACATTCCTCCCCCCGCCTACCCCTTCCCCTACCACTAACCCCCCCAAGCCCATTTTCGGGGTTGTTTCCATGTCTTCTCTCATTCTCTTGGTCTTATTTCACGGATTCACTTTCATCCCGCTAGCTACTCTCGCGTTTCCACCATTCTACCGTTTTTTTTTCATAGAGAAATGAGGCGGCATTACGAAATACCATTTTCATTTTCTCGTTCAAGTATTCGCTCCATTATTGATTATACACCCCTCGCTCTTATGTAAATTTATTTTTAATAAATCTGTCTTGCAGGGTAGTCGTTGACAATATTTCTCTTCGCGAGGGAGAATTTTCTGACAGATTCTATAGGTACTTTTGATATCACGGAATCAGTCGAATCACGGAATTAATCAAGTTTAGCACCGTTATAGCGAAACATTCCAAAATTCCACCACGCCGCCGTATTTCGTAATGTCACATTCTCTCCTACCTATCCTTTCGCCTTAGTCTCCAGAATCTCGCTTCTCTGTTCTCTCTCTCTCTCTCTCTCACGCGTTATCTCTCCGTTAATACACCCTCCTCTCGAAGATTTGCTTTCTTCTACGTTCGCGGAAGGCAGGCCGCTTAATTCTGATTCACCGGCAATTCGTGCGCGAGCTCCTTCGTTGGGCGCATATTTTATTCACTGGTGCGGAGGAACTTCTGTCGTACCCTCTAAATTTCGTTGTCGAGGGAGCAACGAAAAAGATGTGGGGTACGTCGTCGACGTCGGGTTGCTCATTAATTTCTAATGAAAGACTTGCGTCCCGAAAACGACGCTAATAAACCGTTGACGTTGCGCCGTCTAATTCGGGGTAATCAAATTCGAGACACGTGGGGTAGTCTCACTCTGTCTCCCTTCTTTTTGTGTTTCTTATTTTTTACACGGAGGTCACGGAAACGAAGAAGATACACTTTCCTCGTCTCGTTAAATATGCCATAAAGGTAGTTCCGTGGAAGTCTGTTTCGTCGAATGACCCGGTAGACACTAAGTTCCGAGTAGTTCGGAAGTCAGTTAAGGAAGAAACGTTGAGAATTCGTTACTATTCAAGATACCAGAGCTCACTGATCGAATTAATTTAGACGAGTAAAAACGATTCAAGTGAATTACGAAGCGTATTTGATTATGTTGTATAGTTAAGTTTATGCGCAGAGTATTCGTGTAAAATAATCTGCATTCCAAACGTCTTTCATCGACGAAAGATGACATTTCTTTGAAGTATGTATGTATATTATATACTGTTGTGAAATTACATCGGTAAGAATGAACGATCACGAAGGAACTATAGAAAAATAATTGTACGCGCAATCGACGTTGGAAATATGAATCATAAAAAGTGTTTCATAAACTACGACCTCGATATGTTTTTCACTATCCATTTAACCGTAAAGAATTTAATTTCTGTATCCCAACGACCACTGTGAAATTACCTCGTAAAAGGCACGCTTTGCCGACACAAAAATCTTTTCTCCCAGGTCGGACTCGATATTTCGATTTTCACTCAAACACATAGTATTTCTTGTTACGCGTTACCTTGGAAAATCGGATGTACGCGCGAAATCAAATAAAGCGATCCCGATCACGATTGACGTATAAAACGTTACTTCCGCAGCCGCAATAATAAGCCACGATAGAAATTTACAACAACCCTTTCAAAGCGTCGATTTGCTCTCTCCATCGACCTCGCGCTCTCGTTGCAACGCGTATTACCGCGAAAACATTTCCACGATTAAACGATTACTTCGATTTTCGATAAATACTATGCTCACTGGTTCGTTGGCTCGGGGAAAAGTGAAAATTGCACGACGTGTACCGTGAGCGCGTCGTAACGGTATTAAAAAAAAAAGAAGAGGAAGGAAAACAAATTTCCCAAAATCACGACCGAGAATCTTCAAATACTTCGGGAAGCAAGCGTGTCGTTGTAATATCATGATAACGATATGGCTGGACTTTTCGACTGAATTCAAGCAGCCCTGCGGGTCGAACTTCTAACGGCAGTTGGCACCCGCCTTTCACCAGCGATTTTAGTCGAAACGAGTTATATTAATATAAGCCCCATGTAAGGTGTACGATTTCATACGTCCTCGGGTACGGAGTCGCTGCACACACGAGCCAGAAACTCGCCTAACGCTCCCCCCATTTCCACCGCTGATACCCGACATCTTGTGCACAACTTTGCGAAACGCTATTTTGCCAAATTCACTTCCGAGGGAATTTGTCGCGTTTTACGACAACGGGCGCGCTATCGTCTGGCGGGAGAAGGAGTGGGGGAGGTCGCGCGACGTACCAGCTGACTTTTTACGACGAGGTTCCGAACGACGCGGCTTATCTTCTAACGCCGTCAAAAATTGAGGACCAAATCCAGTGAGATGTCGTCCGTTACAGCCCGCCGCTACTGCAGGCAGAAAAATCCGTAATCCGTTCGAAGCTCCGAGAGCCCCCGCGCTTGACATTACGGGGTTTAAAACAGCTGCTTTTTCCACCCCCTATCCGGGGGAAAGTATTAATGTCGTGCGTCATCCGGCTGTGCCAGATTTCTGGCCACGTACGCGTTGTAAGTATTTGCACTTATGTCCGAGAAAATGACGCCGTAAAACTCGCTGGTCACTTGTTACTTTCTTATAGCAAGGGAGTAATCGTAAAATGGCGTCCTATTATTATATGCATCGAGCTTATATAGGCCACTCGTGGAATCTCGTAAGCTGCGCTACCGAGAAGTATAATTTTCTCATTTAAACGCTGCTTTATCGGCAATGTTTTAATCGTTGTATCTGATATCGCACGGTGTACGCCGTTTTTAACTAACCTCCCGTACATACGCTCGACGCTACGTCACGTGATAAACGTCCCTAAACGGAGGAAAAAAGAAAAATAATCGGATTTCTCCGTTTTACTGCGTATAGCACCGCTTTATTGGCATTTCTATGACTTAACTGCGCTCCGTTATGGGAACTGATAGGAAGAAATTTATTTAACCGTTCGGTGCTTTACGTTTATGCGATCGCGGAGATTACGCGCCGCCGGTTTGAATAATAAGAAACGAGTGTTCCCTCGCAATTTGACCCTGCCGGGATCGGACGCTCCACTGACGTGTTCGTCTTCAAATAAATTCTAATCGGTCGGTGGTACCGTTTGAATTATTCGATTGTTGACTGCAGAAAAGAGGTACACAAAATTAAATAAAAATAACCGGAACATTATATCGATAACAAACTACGTCAAACATAATTTTACAAAACGAAAAGGCATAGCAAGCCTGGGTCCGAAAAGATGAATATCAGAAATATTGAACTCCACAAATCGAAGTAAGTCTTTCCCAAAAATTATATAAATATAGACCGTGTGCATGCATTTCTGTGAGCTCCACGCGACACAGAATTCGTTTCAAATATTTTTAATCCTGAACAGGCAAGACCGTCACCTGTGACCGCTACAAGTTTTAAAGTACACCCAACTAGAAAATATCATTAAGAACCGTTTCCCACCCTTCCATTATTTTACCCATAAAAAATAATTAAATATCCGCAAAACAAACATTAATATTTAAAAAAAAGGTACTAAATAATTACAAGTGAATAAAGATTACGTCGGTCATCCGTGATCAGCCTTGTTTGTTTCGTTAAGATCATAGCCGTACCCGTTACGGGCTCAGCGAATTCGTAGGTGAACATTGCGCCAAAACACGTGTAAGTGAAAGAAAAAGACATACCCGTGTTTAGCGAAGCCCAAAAGGCGAGGCTGTACAAAAGGACAGTTGTTCCACCCGCACCATTTCTGCGTTACAACGTTCTATTTGTTGTCCGCTTCGCTGTAGGGCACTTAACCCAATTAGCACATCGTAGCCTTACTCTTACGAACTTATCTGACTTCCCATCTGCGCGCTACGTAAGCTTACACGCGTAACAATCCACAGTCGCACGGATACGTATCCTGAAATTGTAAAATAACACACCCCTCCCACTTCCGCCACCCCCCCCCCCCCCCGCCCCGCTCTCCAGCCCATCCTCGCATTAGTTTAATTAACTTTAACAGTCGCGCACGCGGGCGCATAATTACCGAAATGAAATCATAATAATTAATCACCCTCGGGAATACCACCGGCGCTTCTCTCTCGTTTTTTTTTTAACATTCCTCCGCGCCTAGTTGTCATCCTAAACGGAGGGCAAGCTAAGCACCCCCTTTTAATAAACAATCATCGTAAAAGAGAATGATTAATAGAAAGGAATACCGGTGCGAGAATAATTATGGTAAGAATTCTCCCCCTCACTGTCGAAATATTGGCTGCGTTATTTTTACAAGATTTGCTTCACGGACTAACACCCCGATGCGCCACGTCCCGCGGATCCGAGAAGGAGAAAAAGTTCGACGTTACTCGAATACCAGCGAAGAGAGAGATAGAGGAAAAGGTAAGAGAGAGACAGAGAGGGGGGAGCAAATGAGTGAGTGAATTTTATGTTTTATGCCAGGCGTAATGTTCCGGGATTAGCATAGTACACGATTGTAAACCCTCCCTCACCCCTGCCCCACCCCGGCTTCCTCCATCCCCCCACGGCACTCCGGTGAGATGGAGAAGCCACAGAAACGGCGTCTACGCTTCTCCGGCAGGTACACGGCTTGTATTTACCGCCCCGACTTCGCCATGTTTTTCGCGGCTCGGAAATTATTTTTAGAAATTCCCTGGTTCCTAGCTACTTCCTCGCTTCGCGTTGCTTAACCCGACGCAAATGCGCGCGTGGAAGGGAACGAGCGGAGGGCAGGGGAGCGTTAGGGGTTGAGAAACTTATTCCGGAAAACGCGGAAAGCAAGAATCTTTTCGGGCATCGCGGGGAATTAGCGAGCGGAGGGAAATCCTTGGAACGTAAGGCGACGTTGTCGAGTCTGGGTACGACGGTGAAATAATTCAGCCCATCGCGTCGTGAACTTTGTGGTATTATTAAGTCGTGTTTCGTTGCGGATAACGCGTGGTTGAAAACCGTTACGGTACGAAATGCTAAATGTACGAGTGGTACGTACGTATGGAAAAGGGAAATTCAGTTCGTTGGAATCAGATTTCGTGTTCAGGCTTGACAATTTTACTCTGTGGATCACCTTCGAATATTATGAAATATCCGTCGATGAATTATTGTTGGTAGGACTGTTAAAAGATCAATGTTACATTGCATTACTCAAAGTGGTTTGGTTTATTCCGCTAGAAAGGAAAGGGTCATTCATCAGGGCCTACGATGGGCCGAAAAGTTTGCGAAAAATAATTCGGTCTCATACGTTTATATAATATTAATTAATTCGGAGCGTACAAAATATTTACCCGTGTAACTAAATACATCGAGAGACAAGGTTTTGCCTCGGTCAAAGTACAAGTACCCAAACAGTAGACCTTGTGTCTTTTCAGGAAACCATAATCAAAGATTTTTATGATTTAAAGAGCAATTTTGAATTGGTACTTAATCTCATATAAACGTGTAAAATAAAATTTTCTAAATGAACGGTGCCTTTTATCCCGATGAGGGCTCCAAATAAAATAGATCAGTTGCTATTTCCTATTCATATCGAAATTTTAGTGAAAACTAAAACTTTCCGGGAGTATTTTTAAAAAAGGGAACCCGAAGAAAATAGTTTCTGTATTTTTTTTTTAGTAATGCGAGCTACGCACTAGACATGCACGCACTAGACATGCTTAAAACATGCTCCATAAATATAATATGCTCGTCTACGATTCATCTTTGCGACAGTTTATGCAGGTGCATACTTTTGAAAGAGGTCGCAACGGCAAACTGTTTAATCACAAGAAAGCCGATATCACTCCACGCTACCAAATATTTCATCTAATTGTGGTTAAAAATGTCCACCAATCCCGTACGTAATAACGCGGTAGGATTAATCTGCCCGCGATTTTTCCGCGAATCCGTTAATTTCCATTATAAGAATTTGCCGTACGAGAAATTCTTTATTTCCCACCCGAATAGCAAGCGGGAACGGCGTGTATCGGCGATCAGACCCGAGTGAGAAATTTCCTCTAATTCGGCACGATGAGAAATGGACATCCGGTGGGTACGAGGAGAGTCGACGATCGTATCGCGTACTATCGCGTAGTATCGCATCGTATCGCGGCAAGTATCGCGTGGCGCGGCCGGAGCGCGCGTCCGCTTTATTGTTCCACGGAAAAAGAAAACGAGGGGAAGGACGGAGCGGAGCCGCGGAGGCAATCCGCGACCGGAAATTTAAAAAGTTGCGGAAATACACGGGCCACGGGGGAGTTAGATGGGAGCCAAGGGGTCGCGGCGGTGGGAGGGGAATGGTTAGTACCCGAGGCACTCGAGGATGGGGAAAAGCGAGCTGAAAGTATACTCGGGAAGGTTACGTTGGCGAAATTACGTAGTTCCGAGCGATTCGCATCCGAATGACTCGTGGATGATCAAAAGCTCGACTCGCGTGTTAGTGGTTCGAATCCTGTACCGATACTATACCGCGGAAACCCGGGGAAACGCATTCACCTTTCCCTTTATTTAGTGTTTTTTTTTTTTCGTAACGCGGGTAACCCGAAGAAAAGAAAAACGATCGATGGATGCGAACAACGTAATTCGTGTAATTAAAGTTTCTAGTTTCTATCGTACGCGCAGTTCTTTGTCAGCTTAGTTTTCATCCCCCTTGTTAAATATTTGTAGAATGTTGGTGTTAATATGGAATTAATGTTTATGTAATATCTTCTGTTACTGGGACAATTACGTTTGTTAAATTGGTTTCCGCTTAGGGAGAGGCGCGAAAAAAAATAATTCCTCGAAGCGAGCCACGGGATATGAATCACGCTCGAATCGCGCCTCGCGTAGCTTTTTTTTCCCCCTTTGCGTTTTGCACTATTGAATAACAATTCATTTCTCCAGCGCCGTAACTCGCGCAGCTAAAACAATAAGAGTACGGCTGCGATATCGCGAAGATTTATTGGCAATAATTTCACCCATGCACGCATCCGTGAGCGACTCCGATACAGAAATGAAGGCATTGTAGAGCTAAAATTACATTACGGTCTTCTGGAACTTTACTGCATACATTAAAGTTGTATTTAAAGTTCGGCTAATTAAGAGCGAAATTACTTTCGAACGTGCCGGTGAAATACGATTTTTGCAAGCGAGAACGCTTCGCGAAGTAATAGTTTCTGAAATAAAGGTATGCCGAGGTATATTAACATCTGTATATTACCGTTTATCTTCGACAAAAAAAAAAGATCTGACCGAATACTTAACAGCCTTAACGCGGTACGTTATCTGATTCTAATATTCAAAATCTACGCGAGCACGCTTCTCGTTGGAAGAATTACTGTGACGCTGGAGAAAGAAAAAAAGAACGGAACAACGGTAATAAAGTAGCAGAGCAACCCGACAGCCGGAAATAAACCCGTGGCAAATTAATTTTCCAACTATATTGTATATCGAAAAACCACCAACCGATGCTCGCGCAATTACCTTCCACGCGTTGGACTGACAATTTCATGCAGGAATAAAATTTGCAAATAAAAGCGTAACAAAGTTGAACGTGATATTAAACAGCGTAGTTGGTTTTATGACGAGCCGTGGAATATTACGTACAGTATGTACGCGTGGGTTGTAAAAGTTTGCGAAGTTAGGCAAAAAACGTTTACAAGTTTTTATTTTGAAATCTACACATGCGGATTCGCTGTTTTACGGGTGCAGTTCATAATAACAAACACGTTAATGGAGCCTCTCAGCGTATTTATACTTCTGATCGTTGCGTTGAGGTACCACTGTTGACATAAGTATTCGTTCCATTCAATGTTTTAACACAATCACATTATTTTTATTCCGAATCGTACTATACGGTTCCATATTATTCACGCGCGAATTAGGTCTCTCGGTTATTTATAGGAAATAAATACATCACTTTTCGATGAATCGTATTTTAATACGTTATTTCAACAGGAAAATGCTTTCGAAATTAAACTCGTAAATAAATCTCAAAAATATATACATATGTATTTAAATGCTGTAGCGCTAATTATCTACTGACATCTCGTTTGTATAACAATCGTACTACTTGATAATGTTCCATTAGTCGAATGACAAATTTGTTTCGAACCTTGGAAAAATGAATGTAAACGGAATCGAATTAATGATCAACTAAAGAAACAGTTGCATAATAATTGTGCTCTCTTGAAAATGAACACCCTGTCTATCAGTCCCGCTATGTATTTCCCAAACGCGCTGACAGTTTCCCAAGAAAGTTTCGACGCAACAAATTACTCTGGATTCGGATGTCGCGCCTCAGTTTCCGAAATTAAATTTCCCGTCGATCGATGGACAGGCCCGGGAGACAATAAAAGTACGATGATTGGTTGTCGATTTGACAGAACGAAGTAGAAACAGGAAAAGGATCCGTTGCTGGGATAAGAGTAAAACGATGAATGGAAGAACTTAAGCCTTGAGGGGGAAGAAACGGGAGAGCGAAACAGAAGAAGAGAAAGGTTAGTGGAATAAAATAAAATATCGGATTCCCAACGTATGACTGACGCGGCATTTGGCGGAAGATCTGTTTGATGTTTCCTCTGCAAGCCCGGCAGCGATACCCATTTCCTATATATATATATATATATGTACACATACATATATATATTATATAATATATGTTATATACAATACGCGAAAAGAAATCGAAATAACGGAGGCGTATAGGGCGTTTCATATAAACACGGTCGAACTATTCCTGGTACATTTGACGCAAAACCTGTGCGCGCAAATATTATTCGCTATGACATACCGTAATGATAATACGCGACAATTGTACCACGGTGTAGAAACCATTCGACAAGAATGTGCAGAAGTCCGTGTAACTGAAACAAATTCGAGCGGGACTCGGAGAAAAATAACTGTTTCCCGTGTTCCGTGAATACAAAACACGCGTCCGCGTGCAAAATTGTCGGGAAATTAAACACGTTGGCGTACCTCTTTGCGTCGTCGTTTGAAAGCCAAGTGAAAATGGATACGATTCCGATACGCTCTGAAATGAAAATACTTTCATCGCTATAGCGGCGTCGAGTTCAACTCCCATCTACTAGCTTCCCTTTATCTTTATTCAAACGTAATGAACGCACGTATTTACAGAATATATTGGTTATCTATAAAGCGTTGCTCGGGGCCGGCTGTCGTTAGCGAAGTTGATAATATTACCGGGTAATAACGTTACCCGCTGGTACGCCTACTGAGTATTTGCATAAAGTGCTTGTATAAAATAGAATGAGAATACGTTACCAATTGTAATCACAATTTTGATGTCCATTAATGAATGAGTTGCGTAATTATCGGTACGTATATTTTGGATACACGGTGTACATTACGAAAACAATCCAAAATCGATGTTAATTTCGTATTCGGGTGACTTTTCAAAAAAGCAACCACCCCACGGCCGGGTTTCCGCAAGTATATCACTAACTGTACGATTATGAGTTCAGTATTTTTGTACACCCTTGAAATTCGTTTCCATTCTGATCAAAGGAAAATCGTATTACAAGAAACGCATTCGAGCTGTATGTTTAATGCCAGGATGCTACAACGTTTAATACTGCGACTGCAACGCCAGGAACAGAAGAGTCTTGATAAGAAAATTATTCTATTAATAAATCGTTTGTAGCATTTACTATGTTTCTACTTTGACAGAATCTTTTTGGGAAGCTTAAAACAAGAAGCTTGCTCGCGAGGCAACATTTTTAATAAATCGCCTATTGAAAAAAAGTAACAAAAATCTGTGCTCTATGTAACTCTAGAAATACTAGAGTGTCGATAAGAAAATTACACTATAAATAAGTTACTTCGCAGTATTTGCTGCCTTTCTGCTTAGGCGGTAAATTCCTCAAAAGCACAAAACAGAGATCTTTACGAGGAAGCAACGTTTATCATAAACAACCTAATGGAAACGTATAAAAAATTAAAACTACTAAGACCCTTGGAAAATATAAGAACCGACGAAATAGAAAACAAATTTTAATAAACCCGCTATACACCTGTTAGTAACAATTATCTCCAACGCGTATAACAAAAGCTGATTATCGCGAAGTATTGTTGAATTTAAGTTAAATCGCAAGCTTGCCGCACCACGTACTTACTCACAACGATTTTCTCGTAATACATCAAAGTCCGTAAGTTTATATCCGCGGGTTTGCCGCTCATCCGCGAGTCCGTTTGTGACGGCCGGCAAATTAAAAACCGTCCAAGTTTTCAGACCGAACGTGTCTCGACGAACGATTTAAAGTAACGACCGGAATACAACGGTAAGTAAGCAAGTAACGCTTTAATAAGGGTGGATCACGCCAAGCGTTCGACTGCCGGGCTACACTACTCGCGCTTGGCTAAAACTTTGATTTATTACGTCGGTATATAAATAACAAAGGCACTGCAGCGGGACACGAAGGGAAAATTATTCGAAAGTAAACTGACACGGGTATGGTTTATCGGCATTAAGAGCAAATAAATTTGTGCTCCTCGGTCGTACATACGCGACGCGTCGGATCAGACGTCGTGCCTCGAGGTTAAAGAATATTGTGCGGATGAGCGAAAAACACGCTGAATGATGAAAAACTTTCAATTTCATATTGAAAATGAAAAGGCTTAAGAAATGGTACGCTCGTAATTTAACGTCGTTTTTCTTCAAAGCAGCGTTTGCAAATTATGTACATTAAAAATTAATCTCGCGTTTCGGTCTTTGGGTAGGAGTATTTACTCCACAGCTTTCCCTTTGTCGTGGAATTTTCTCAGAGATATTTAAAAAACGGTATTTTGAATATTAAAAACTTAACAGATTTTAACTTCACGCGCCGCGCCAAGTTGCCGGAAGCATTCAACCTGCCACAATTGCGAAGATAGTTCATACATTTCCCGAATTTTGTTATACTTTTCTTTCATTTGATTTCCTCTGACATACGTCAAAACCCACCGAGTACACATCCTGTATACCCGCCTTTTGATTTTATAGAAACAAAATACAAAATTGCATTTGGCAGATTTTAATAGCGCTCTTTCCAAGATAATTTAACAGCGGGGGCGTATCGGAATTTGTAAAGTAAACATTTGAATGAATATGTTCTGATTTGAATGTACCAAATAGCGTTTTTGAAATATGATTGAGAAAATTCCACGACAAAAGAAAAGCTGCGAAGTAAATATGCTTATCATTGATCGAAAGATTAATTTAGTAATCTTCGTAATTTGAAAACGCAGCGTTTAAGAAAAACAGCTGTAAATTATAGACGTTACCATTTCTTAAGGCTTTTCATTGAACATACGTTAGAATGTTCCCAATAGATTACGATAAGGAGGGTTAATTGTTCAATTTATTAAACGGGCCATCATTCCCTCGAAAACATGTTTCACCTAATCTCCTGGTCCCATACATTCCTATGCGAACCTAAATGCGTGACGACAAAACTAAAATTAAAAGTACGTATTACACGAAAGACAAGATCATTAAAACCACAGGAAATGTTACTGTATCGCGAATCCATTCTAGTCACGATTCTGGTTCCCATCGCTCTTCAGTAGTCAAATTCAATATTTTTTAATGCGATCGTACAGCAGAAACTCACTATACCGAGAATCGCGTTGATAGTATTTTTCTTCACTTCCATGACCTGGTTTGGCATTCAGGCCTGTCAATCTATTTAACCCGCCGAACGCAGTGCAAAATGCGCCGTTGGCACACGGTATGAAACGAGGAAATAATAGCTACCGTGTTGTATAAATACTTTCGATTACCCACGATTATTGATTACGACACAATCGCTATTAAACAATTTACACGATGACCTTATAATTTCTCGATTACCGATGAGGTACCGCGAACTTCGCTAAGTGCCTGAAATGAAATTAATAGTACGTTTCACTCGATTTTAATTTACAAGCCCCCTGTCAGCGATTGATTAAACGAAGCATTCGAGGGGATGAAAAAGTAGCCCGCGACGCGTTTCGTCAACCCTTTTCTACTTCCAGACTTGCATTAAGTCCAGTCATATTTCTTCTCGTGCCGAGGGTACTGTCAACTTCCAGTCGGTCATCGTTTATAATCAAGCATATAATGAGTCAGAGACAGATCTGTTGACTTTTAAGTTTCGTTCGATCATGTTCGCCGGCTGAAAGACTGTGGCCACCCCTGTCGTCGGGGTCCCCCCCCCCCCCTCCGAGCCCCTCTGCCAACGGCTTTTCATTTTTCTTTTTCATGAATATTCAGGAACCGCTTCCTTAGTCGCGCGGAGTTCGCAATCACCGCGGCATATTAAATCTTTAAATTCGTACCGCGATTTCATTTACGTCGAACGCGTGGTACAACGTGGATTTAAAATGGCAACGTTATAGGAATAAAAAATATGCTCGTTCGATGCGATCCGAAAGCGCTTTTAATACCCGGATCAACTCGCCGCGGCTTAATTTTATTTTAATTCCAAATTCGAAATCTTCCACGGTAATTAGCTTCCGAATGGACGAATAATTCGGCGTTAAACTCAGATCGCGCGAGTGTTTTGCATTCGCGCGGCTGTAAGCGCAATAATACGAATGTCAAAATATTCGAGACACTTGCTTTGTTATAAACAAGATAATCTTTTCCGCAGTGGCTGAGTCGTAGTTTATACATTCTCTACGTGATTGCAGGACGCGTTGCATTGTTAAAATCACTGGAATCAGTGTACTCGCGCACCCGTGTACGTACAACTAAGGTTTTCAAAGAGCTCGAGAGCGTGTACGTTTTATGTGACAAGTATGTAAACATTACACGGGTAGCATGCGTTTATTTGCACACCGTTAAGATACGTATACGTTGTACACGTATTGATCGTTCATACAGCGACGAGTAATTTACGACCATCGACGTAAATGCAATACACCAACGATCTGTACCAGTCCAAAATAAAAAAGAAAATAAATGCACAACCAGTTACGTTGCGAATGACGGTCCATTCATTTTTTTAATTACGCTGCAAAACTCGTATTACGTTGCGTGTAGCGACAGATTACGCGAACCAGTTTTATTTAACATAAAATTAAACGAAAGGCGTAATAGATAATACGCTTTCATTTAGGCATAACGAAAAACAGCCACGCCAGTTTTTTATTTTATCTAACTAAATTCAAGTCGCAAACCTGAAATCGAATATTTGGAAAAAACTCATTAGTTTCTCAATTAATTCTGTAATAACACAACCGGGTACATTTTATACACAACCATTAATTTCTTTAACACTAAATTAAAAATGTTTGCTTTACAAATCCCTATACGCTGTTAAATTATCTTGTAAAGACTGTGATTAAAATAATTTGGTTTTCGCAAAATCAAAAGACACACAATATACGTACACATATTGTACACAATATATGTACTCGATTGGTTGTCCAGAGATTAAAACGCGAGCACCCCAGGTCTGACTCAGGCCCGACAATACTACTTACGCGATATTCCGCCCCATCGTCGAACTCACGCTGAATTAAAAAAAAAATCATAAGCGACATTTGCCCGAACGAGGCAACTAAAACAAACCGAAATTAGCAAACTATAAATCTGTCACCGCGCCGAGAGGCAACCTGCGAAATAACTCCCGCCAATAAATCAGCTTTAATTCGTAAGACGAAGTAATGTCCTGAAACGCTGACTCTAACAAGACAATACGAACTCGCGGAACGATTAAACATCCGGCGAGGCAAACATGCGGAGGAGAGTTTTCGAGATGTTTCATTTTAATCTGAGTTTCTCACTGAGTTGTTCTTCGGTGCCGCCCCTGCTCTCGACGGAGACTCCTCACTCCTCGTTAAGGAGATACACCGAGCGCCGACCTTGTAAGTTAGTCCCGACTCTTGATTTCCGACTTCTCTCTCGCGCCATAATATTTCGAAACCGTTATCTCGAACTACCCGTGTTTATTCTATGGATCCTATCGCGACACTCTTCTGCGCGGGATGCGGCGTGATTCGAAATACAAACCGGGAAGCGGGTGAATCTAGTCGAAATGGCAGAGCAAACAACCTTCTTTATTTTTTACTTCTCCGCCACTACAAAAGATTTCGTCAATTCGCGCTTAATCCGAGATTAAACGTGAAATTTCATTGTCAGTTGCAATGGGAGGAATTTACTACGTTAGGTATAAAGTAAATATTAAAATTTATTTTGACTGGCAGTTCCGCTGACTGAACTTTGAATTGTGGGGGAAAATTAAACTTTCACTTGGCAGCAGACATCCTGCCTTCTAAATACTCGCGCGGTTTTCTTCCGTATTGTAAAAATACGCAATTGGTGTTTACGTTATACTTGAATCATAGGTACCGACGAATTTATCCTCCCAACCTGTTAATCTTTTCGCATAGTAACGTTGATTAATGAAATCAAATACACCTGTATTAAACAATTGTTCGACTCGAATTTTTTAAGCCCACGTGAAACACTTTTCAAATACACTGCCAAACGCATTAAATATCGATTGCAAATACTCGAGATCGAAACAAATGCGATAAGCGCTTCACTATTTGTTTCTTATTTCAAATTCAATGAGAAGCGTCCACGTTTTTGACGATGCCTTCGATACGTTAAAACCTATTTACGAACGCAGGATCGCGAACCCCTCGATCGTTTGAAAAGCCCTGTGGTTCGACGAGCCTCATGTCAGTTCCCTCGTGTGCGTATAAAATAACAAGAGTCGCGTGTGCCGCGATCGTAGCCGCCGGCATCGCGAGCGTTTCTTTCCGTCAGGCATAGAAATAACAAGGAGCCATCGAAAAAGAAAAGCAGACCGACGACATAAAGTAATAAGATACCACGCCCCACTCCACGCTCTCCATGTATATACCCTGACCCCCTATACATCCTATTAACCGGAGTTTTTGTTCATTTCATTATTTCCCTGAACTCTGCGTACGACTTCAAACGAACTTGTCGTGCATCCGTGCCTTATAAAAGTCCTCGAGGGAACGGATACGTACATCGCGGTCCATTAGGATTAATTAGTTCAACTTAGCTCGGGGGCGAGCTTCCTAGGTTCCCGTTGCAAAAACTCTCATTGTAATGTCTTATTCGGATAACTTTCAGAAAGTTGAGAAGTCGCGAAACTAGACGCTGGCCATAACAACGTACGCGTCATTATGACTGGCCCCGAGGCAACGAATCCCAATCGTAATAATGATTGTGAATAAACAGCGATTGCTGTTCCCGCGTAAATGTTGTTCCGTCCGATAACATTGCCAAGGTCTTGAATTTCACGTGTAAGCGGCCATTCGTTTGGCACGTGTGGTTATCGGTTTTACGCGCGAAGTGATACGCCGCACGGAAATTTTGTTAGTTATATCGATATCGATATTGCGCTGTTCATTCTAATGTAAACGCGTGTGTCGCCGATTTCTTATTTTAGCAAAAGTTTGTATTCCACCCCGATTGTAAGGTACCGAAAGCAAATTCGGATACGGCAGACGGATGCATACAAATTTGCTTACAATTGGGCTGTAAACAAAAATTTGATTAGCGATCTTCGAGTAACTAATCGAATAAATGTTTGAATTATTTAAAAATGTTGTTTCACCATTTACGGTAGCTTGTGCCACGTGACCTCACGAGGGAATTTTTCGCAACGAGGGAACTGAAAATAAACGTAAGAAGAATAGAGCTCGTTGTTAATTACTTATTCAACGCCTCATGCTTACCGTTGTCGATGCACGACAATTAAACAGCGTCCTTCGTGCCCGCGGAGGAAACTTAAAGTCACGATGTGCATGCACGTGCCGTGGAAAACAGACGTTGCGCGTCAGACGAGGGAATACAGTTTTACACGGTGTTCTCGCAAATAATTATGAACTAAATAAACAAACATTATGTCTTGGACGAAACTTTCGCCATATCCCGTATGAAGAGCAATGAGCCCGGAGTAACCGAGAGAGAAAACATACATCCTGATGAGAAAGCTGCGAAGCGTAAACTTCGAGAACATCCGTTTTTACGCGGCACAATTTCTGCTTATGATACAGTAGAACTTTCCTTTTACCTTCCGCTATCAACGGCATAAATCCAGCGAGTGGAATCTAAGTTTCCGCCGAGAAGATCAGCCCCATTAAAGAGCCACGGATTAACAATCCTGCGAAACGCCCCGTTACTCTATCAAGGATCCCCAAGGGGTGTGACGTTTCCTCTATTACAACCGGAAGATCATTAGCCGAAATCGAAGGAACGAAAGGGTGAGGGAAGTCAGGTGATGTTAACAGTTCCGGGGGTAAAGGCCGATACGTATTTAACTCACGTGCCTCCCTAAGCCCGGAAATCAATCGGTTCTCCCGAACGAATTCAGCCATCCGTCGGACGAACGGCTACCCGACGAAAATCAAAAACCACCGATCGAATCGTTAGCCGCAATATCGAAATAGCCTTTTTCTTTTCCTGACGGGAATGCATGTCCGTGCATACGTACGAGTTCCATTCGCTGTTGCATCTCAGACTGGAATTGTTTATCGTACGGAGAGGCTACAAAATTATACACGAATTTTCGATTCTCTCTTTTATTCCTAACAATCTAATCTACTTAACGTTATCTAGTGACTACTTAACGCTAGAACTACCGATGATTAATGTATACCTATTTCTATAATTTTTTTTACCAGTTTTACCAACTTTCATATAGTTCAAAAGTATATGCTTAAAGTTATATATATTCACACTACATAACAAATAAATTTTGATTGACATATTTACAAATGCTAAATTTGAGTAGCCTTGTACAAAAATGTCAAACCAGTCAAACTGACTGGTCTGGTAGTTCTAGTGTTAAACAATATCGAACTCAATCGATCGCTAGTTACGTCACGTTCGTCGAACTCAAAATTTGCTCGAACAGTGTTGCGTACGCGGAAAAATTATTCAACAGGGTAATTCGAGGTGTTAATCGATGTAGATTAGGAAATAATAGTAACCGGTAAAAATAATCTCAATTATCCTCCAGCAATCATGCGAGTAACGGTAACCAACGAAGACTCCAGAGATTATAATATTCGAGTTCAAAATATTTCTCGCGCGGATGCGAGCACGCGCGCAATATCGTTACATCTTCCGGCAGATTCCATTGGCGAATAGCATCCCGGAAACGATCGAAGGGATACTCGAAGAGCAGCCGGTAGGTATCCCCGATTACGACGATCATTTTTCACGCGAACGTATCGCGCTCGGTCTTCGTAAACTCGGTAAACAGTATCGCGATACGAGTTCCATATTGTGTTCCCCGCCGGTAAGTTCGTAGGCGGATAGACAGCAGTCTGTCTACGTAGTACCCTGCCACCCGTATCCGTTTATTTGCGCGCCGGTGCGCGCGTACACGCACGTTACGTGTGCGTGCACACACCGGGGGATGTAAATATACATGGGGCACTGCGTACAGCCGGATCGGGGGCATTAAAGTTAAGCCTGTATTTTATTGGACGTGCGTATAAATCAAAAGCTTCGGCTAGTCAAATATTGGAAGCTTTGCATACGCCGATACGCGTCAGTGATGTGCAAAATGCGGATGCCTGCCCAGCTCGTCCGCCCATACCTGATCGCTCCCCGCTCGTTTTCATAACTACAAACAGACGCGTCCACGGGTTGCTCGCGAAAGGTCTGACCGAAATCTGAGGGCTAATACTACTTACGCCGAGGATTTAGCGGGTGATCCTAGTTACGTACATGGTGTACATAAAGCGTGGACAAAATTTATGAGACCGCTGTAATTATGACACGGGTAGAGTAAGATTGAGCATACTTTGGAGATTCTTCCTGGTATGTGGAAATCATAATTACGCTACGCGTGCTTCGTCGGTGCACGCTTGAGGGTACCTTCAATCTTGTTCCGCGTATATGTCGTAATCGCATGTTGTTTAAGAAATTTCCTACGATCGATGGTAGGTGCGAAGGTGTTTTGCGCGCACCCCGTATATCTCGTGCTCGGTAAATGTGGAAATAGTTTCAGAGATGATTAATTTCCAATTCTGTTATAATAGTTTCCACTGTATTCCGTGCGATTACTCGGAAAATCTTTCAATTAACGAAGATTTCACGATTAACATGTTCTATTATGAATTCGGCGTGCGTTGAAATCAGCTTGCTGTTAATCACCGACCCGATAACTCATTAATATTGTTCTAACGGGAATAGGACTTAATAACAAAGCGTGAGTGGTTATATTAACGATGTTGAAGTGGAACAGACTGATTTAACGGTATAACGATAAATAAATTTCATACAAATCGGATTACTATGTACGCGACTGCGAATAAACGTACACGGGTGACACGGTTGTCACCTGATGAATAGTATTATGTAAAGTTTAAATTTGTCAGATTATTTCGATAAGCGTATTCGTACTTATAAAACGATTGTTACTTACAGCTATGCATTCGCGGTTGATAGAATATATAAATCTCTTTGGTGAACGTGTCGATGGCATTCGAGTGTTAATTCGTCGATGTATTAATTCGATTATAGAAGTAGTCTGACAAATCTAACTTTTATTCCTCCTTGTGCTTCCTCCATTTAGCGCACACTTCCATTACGCTTTACGGATCCGAAAGGCTAAATCGTTTCAAGAGCGCCGTTACTGCATGCTTTGCGTAAAAGTACTCTATGTAATTCAGACCGTCCGTATACGAGTACGCACGGCTTAATTTCGTAATTCCGTATAATGCTCGTGACCACACCAGAGGCGCTAAAAACACCCGGCGTTAAAAGGAAAAGGAGGAAGTACCCTCATTGTCCGCGAGGAATAAGACTCGCATAACAATGACAAAGGGGTCGTAGCGCGTTCTCGGCGAAACATTTTTTTTTGTTTCTTGTTTCGGTTACCACGTCGAACCTGTGATATCAGAGAAGTAATTATAATAAGAAGGCAAAGACCGTGGATAATGAATGCCTAGCGTCGGAACAGAAAAGGAAGTGCGATCGCATTTCCGTGAAATATTGTGGGATGGAAAAGTACTGTGGCGAGCGAATTATTTGGTAACGAAATGCATGGCGTGAGAAAGCATGAGCAAAGAAGGTTTGAGATGTGTCGGAATTCGTAAATAATTAGCTGCCCAGAGAGCTCCGATTTCGATGATCTTATTATGACTATCGCACACGCGTAGCGTGCGACTGGTTACAGCAGTGGTTTCCAACTTGTGGTACGCGTATTCCTAGGGGACGCGAAAACATATCGATAATAGTGGAAGTCGATATTTTGAAATTAAAGTGCGCAGTGCAGGAGGTATTTGTATAGTGGGCGGGAGGGGTGGAGAGAAGGGGCTACTTGTCAATGAAGTAACGATATCCGTCGCAAGATGACGTGGGCATGCGTGTGCAGGGAGTGTATGTACCGAGTGCGTAATGAGCGAAGAGGTATAAAAGACGCATGAGGACCACGAGCGGGGCTTTTTGATCCGAGAGTTGTTGCGCAATGATTATTGAGGGCAACAGTGAGTGAATGAAGGCGAGCGCGAAAAGTTTGAATTAAACGTAGGGCAATATATTCTTTTATATAAAAATAAAGAACTTCATTATTACCGTTAAGCCAAAACTTAAAAATATTTTTTCATTTACCTCGAGGAAGAGTAGTGCCATTCGTTGGAAAGACAACTGTACCACGAGTAAGCGGTAAATATGTAAGCCCATCGAAAGTTTTATCGATAACAATTCTTCCAGATGAACGAATACGTACGGTAATTGTTATTTATTATTCCTTCGGACGCCGCGTTTCGCAACATTTGCAATTCATAATGTTTCATTAACCGTGTTATTCAATTTTAACCTGCACGGAGTAATAATTTTATGATCCTCGCTCTCCGTCGACATTATGCGTGGAAATAATGCATCCGTTGTAATTTAATTATTAATATCATCGCAATCACGGTTAATTGCGCGTATCGTATATTGATCACTCGTAAATTTCGTAATTTAAATGACCATCCTCTGCCTCGAGTACTGGGGTACATTCCAACAGAGCGTAAGTTCCGCCGTGTTTTCAACTGTACGGAAGCCCCCTCCTATAATTACCTGCATTTACTTACGCGTATGTACAAATTCCTTAACGGAGAAGCTATAATTAGCACTGGGAAATCTTCCATGCCCCTGTAACGTATAACGCCTCTTGCTAAAGAGCTAATTAGGATCTGGTTCAATGAGCAGGGGCCTCTATATTATTACAAATTCGAGTAAAGATTCGTAATACTATCCACTTCTAAATATTAAAGCAGTAGTCTGGCGTTGTACTAAAATTCATGTTAATCTTCGTCAATAATTTTATTTATACTAAATCTACTAAGCAAGAAACGTTGCAAAGAATTAATCAAAAATCGATTGCATCGCTGCAAATCAGCTTATTCTGCTACGCGCATTCAACGAACCATAAACTACGGGGATTGGAAATAAATTAATTCTGCCGAAACGATACGTCGGTATATTTTTTCGCATCGACGTCGAGTTATCAAGCGCATATCTATCCCTCGCATCACGTACTACCTGTACAACCGAACTGCCACTTTGTCCGTCCTTCTCACCTATCCTAACATTCTCTCCCTCGCCCCACGATATTCCGGTTGCAGAAGATACGTCAGACCTCGGCGGAGCTAGATAGAAAGTCAATTTGGCGTGATTCGAAGTAAGTCACGCGCACAGCGTTCATCTGGCTGCTTCCGGTTAAAACTTCCGGTCGGCGGGAAGCCAGTTTGGGCAGTTTGTTGGTGAACAGAGATGCAATTTAATGTGGCCGTACACTCGTGTGTTTCGTGGAAGTGTGCATACGTATGTATTCGCGCGTACGTATACGACGGCGGAGCTATCGAACGTGGAATCCTAAGCTCTACCGAGTACAAAACGCGATGCGGGAAAGTTACTTCAAGTTGATCAATGAATTTTCTTTATTATTTCATTCGCATATCTCGTGTACTTAACCATTAGCTAGCGTGAGAACTACTCAATATTTTTTTAAATAATCCAATTTCGTCCTTACGTCGGTATTCGTAGCGGAGACTCATCCTCGATACTTCAACATAGATTCGTACCCATGATCCTCAAGTACGAACAGTACCAACCTCGCCAAAACGGAGACCCGTATTCCACCTATAGCGTGCGACAGCCGTGTGTCTAACGTTTCCCATACCGCGTTGTTACATCACAAATCCACATCTCATTTGGTGAGCACAACAGATCCGTTTTCATTACAACTCGAATATCCTGCAACCCCGATACATTCTCTCCGTGCAGAGATTCGCACGAAAAGATTCATCTTGCGACGCAACAATATTGAGTTATCGAGGATACCTTAAAATCTCAGCGAAAAACGAGCATACCTAATCGGCTGTGCGTCACTTATCCAAATTCGATTCACGATCACCATCGTCGTCCCCTACCAAACTATTAAAAGCTACCCGGCGTCCTTGAAGGAAACTCCAACGGCGGAAGCACCGATGGACTTTTCTTTTTGGAAGTTGCGCTCCTGGTCCACGGCCAAGCGCAGCCTCTTAATAATACATTTCTGTTGAATTGGTGCCAAGCCGATAATTTCGGACCCGGCGATAGTTCAGAAAAGATGCTACTGCCATGTTAGAAGGACCTCCTTAAGCCCGCATGAAGCGTTACGCAACGTAACGCAAGCATTTTCGAACTCGTCATCCCGAGTCTCGTCGCTGAGGTTGTAGGAACTTCGGGACAATTTAGAAAGAGAGAGACGCGAAACGACGTGCGTTTCGTTCGTCCCTCCCGCCTGTCGTTTCCAAAAACTGTGCTATTCGTATCGGGGGGAGGAATCCACGTACCAGCTAGTCGTACTACCGATCAATCGCTCTACTTACGAGTCAATCCTACCAGAGAAATAAATGTCCAACGCTAAGTAGACGGAATCGAGGTACTCTGGAAACTAGCACGCGAGTCGTGCCCGTTTGTAATCGGATTTTCCGCCTAAGAGATTCAAATTCGAACTGAGAGCAGAACATGGTAGCTCTCCCGGTACGACGAACGCGGCTAGAATCTGATGTACCAACAGTCGCGACGAATCAGTCGAATCGAAGTCGAAATTTATATTGCCGCTATAGGGTGCGACGGTATAAAGCGACAATTTGAAAGTGGTAGCACTCCACGAGTCCTGAAATATATTTGTCCGAAAACGTATCGAGTTGAAGGGAAATTCGCGACGCTTACGACGAAAACGTTTTTGTATTATTCGCCACGAGAAGTGTCGAGATAAAAAAGAAACAGATCAGAAGCGACGTTTAACTGAGAATCGTAACTTCGATCGAAGCTTCAATCACGAGGTAACGCGCAAATTCTACTCTTCCCATAAAACCCTCGCGTTTTCTATACAAAAATCCAAGATTACCGTCAAGACGAACATAACCCAGGACCCTTGGGGAAATAGATGCCCGAAAATCACAACGTTTCCGCAAAAAGCCAATAACGCGGTAGCAGTTAAAATCAGGGCTGGAAAACGAACCCGAACTCGAATCCGAACTATCCAGGTATGGAACGAAACTCAGCCGGACAACTTCTCGGTCGGCTTGCGTTCGGTTCCTCGGTGTCGGACAACTCGAGTCGGACAACTGCTCGGGCAACTCGTGCAGACAATTGACATTAAGTTACGGAGGGGATTTCAAATTCGATACGGTTGCGTTACGTTATTCGTAATCTTACCTAATTTGGCTCAAATTTTCTTTGTAAAATTGTGTAAGTTACAACGCGCGTTGAATTTCTGTACGTAGGCAGAAAATATTAATAAACACACTTAATAAAAGATAATAATAAGCAATTCAATGAAATTGATCGGCTGCCCACAATTGTAAACTAATACACGGTAATCAATTCAACAGCGATAATTAAAAAAATAAAAAACATCTTATTATTTAAAATATCTTTATATGTTTTTCTCTGCGCAAACACGCGGTGCATGTCTCATCAAATAGGTTCTGTATATAATATTTATAACCTAACCTAATGTCAGTTATCTACACGTGTTTTCCGAGCAGTTCTCCGAGAAGTTGTACCGACAACTCGATGAGTCGGACTCGACTCGAGTTGTCCGGATAACTCGATGTTCCTCTGATTGTGAGTCGGACAACTTCTCGGGGAGACTTACGCTCGGCGCTTTACCCGGGTAGATTCGGATTCGGATATGAATTCGTTCGGTTTCTTTTTCCATCCCTGGTTAAAAGTACGCGATAACGGCAATCGAGAGCGAAACGAAAGCCACCGTGTTTCTTTGTATCGCAATTTCCGTCGAAAAATCCGTACGCGAGCTCTACTTCACGAGAAACGGGCCACGCCACTCTCGTTTCCCAGGACGCGACCGGAATTCGGTACGACGAGGGGCGCAAAAGTGGCGACATCGTCGAGCGTCGCCCCGATCCGCCGTCTTTCGGCGTCCCGTACATACGTACGTACCGCACCGTGCCGTACGCGGGTAACGCGCGGTACCGCGTACGTGCACGAGGGCACCGAAACGCACACGAAGGCGGTACACGGCGACCCCATACACGCTTCGAGATTTTCATTTCGCGCGTTGCGCGCCCTGTACGTGGAAGGGCCAAAGCGCGCGGTTTCTGCGGCACCACGCGCCCCTCCTATATCATCGTTTAAAATAATATTGCGTCCAGAGGGGCATTCGCCGCTCTCATATCCGACGCGACAAATCACCCTCGCTCGGCGCCTAGCGCCTACCGTGATACCCTTCGTACCTACGACTGTGCGCGCAACGCGTGAGAGAGAACGGGACGAAGTAATGGAAAAACGGAGAACAGTGCTAGAGAGGGGTGGGGAGGTGGGGTGGCGGCGGTTGTGAAGGACGAGGGCGATGAGGAAATCGTAAGCCAACCTGGGCACGAGCCTTCGCCACTGCCGTTATTTATACTCACACGCTTATTGCTTGATTTGATTAATAATTCCTGGCCCGTGACCATAAACGCGAAAAAAGACTCACGAGGAAGAAACAAATATCTCGACGGTGAACGCGGGATAAATAATTGTGTCCGCCGTTGCCATCGAGCGGGTTATTTGGGAAAAGTCAAAGGACATCGTCGATGGCGGTCGTTTGGTAAAATTTTCAATTTTCTGTTCCGATGTAAAAGGTGTTGTTTTTTTTTTTTGCGAATATTCCTAGGACCACGGAATTGAAGCCGCAATTAAACAACTGTACCGTATGAATGCAATTGTTCGCGGCGATGTACGAAACTGTAATTGGTGCACAAGGAAGCGTCGCGAAGGAAGGATATTGAAATTCCTGAAGAAAATAAAAAAAAAATGAAAAGGAGCGTTACGTTATTTTCTCGACGGACGATTACGCGAAAGGAATCGTCTCTCGATTCGCTCGAATAATCCTTCTCCCGTGTATGTATGCATGTACGTCCCGTACAAGGAACATACAAAGGTGTACGAAAACATACACGTTCAAACGTATCTCGGTAAAACATTCAATTAAAAGGCGTAAAAATATGACGAAATAAATTTCTATTTCCCTGCCGCTGACCTTCGTGTCTCCTATCAAAATAACAACAAACGTAAAGATTCCGTACTCCGCTTACTACCATCGTCCCACGACGTTTTATCCGCAAGAAAAAAAAAAACTAGCAATTTCGAAACGTCACCTTGTTGGAAACGAAATAAGTTCGCCGTAGGCTATTAAAGTCGGCGTAACTGATAAGTATTACGCGTAAGTCGATCGTTAAAGCAGCTATAACCACCACGCAACGATATAATGTTAACGAAGCAATTTCGGTATCAACACATTCCCCGTAATGATCGTGTTACGCCAGGATACTCGTTGCGGACAGAACATAAGTAGAAACAAATGACCCGGCACCGTCCTCCGTAAACGGAAAGCTTTTGTCCCACGGCGATTACACGGCGTCACTGCAGTTGCCAACTACTTACCTCCGTGGCCTTCTGACCGTCCGACTTTTCTCTTCTTCTCTTTTTTTTTGTCGCGTTCAATCTAAATTCAACTAATGCCTCGCACCGAACGCCGAACCGTCCCGATCCAATTCTTTTGAGTTTTACCTCCTGCCCCTGCTTCCCACTCGACCGTTTTCCAGCGCGAGATTCACGATACGTTGACGTCAGTTTGTTAATACACAAGAAACTGACGCTATTACGTAGATAAGATCGGGATTCCGGTTTCTTGGAACGAAAAGGATTTGGATTCCAACTTCGTTAATCGCCGTCAACGACGGAATTATCGGAGAGAAGCCCGTTTCGAAGAGGAGACGAAGAGAACAAGATGGGAAATAGGAATATGATATACGAGCTTGCGATGTAACAGTGATATCGGGAGGTGGTGGTTGTATCATATCTGAATACGATACACATTTCTCGAGATAAAATAGCTGCGAGGATTCTCCATGTCAAATAATTTAACCCACAGAATGAAGTTTCTACGTTTTTAATTGGAATGTTGAAGTGTACTCTTAATTATATATAATATTTGGATGATATTAGATTTCTTTTAAACGAAATCACTTTCATTCAAATTGACGTGACGAAGATGGTTAAAGTATAGGGAACTGATTAGAATTCGTTGTCAGTAATTTTGGGTATTTTAGGACACATTGTCGCTTCGATCGACAATATCAATCGTCAATGGAGAAATTACCACTAAAGGTAAATAATCGTAAGACACAATTTTATAAAAGCTCCGACAACACGACTGTCACGGATAAAAGCGTCGCATTCCGTTCACGAAGGATTTGTCAAAAATATAATTCTTGAATCGGTCGGAAAAACAGCGTAATACTATTGTTTACTCGAAAAATGTCAATCTAGGCAAACGTAAATGTCAAAACTAGTCGAACCATTGCCCCGGTCGCCGGACGTTGACAAAGAACTGTCTCTGACGGACGTCGATTGGATGGAACGTCCGCGGGAAGAGGTCATGAAAAGTCGATCAATCCCAGGCAATACTTCGGCAACACTCGAAGCGTTGGCTAATTATTCGAACAAATTATCGACAGGATTAAAGCAATTACTCGTCGCGCCTGATTAGTGCGTGAAATTGGAATTACATCGCTCCGGCACACGATTGTTCTCTCGGCTTCCCGGAACTCGCTTCCTCTTGCTCCCTTCGCACTCTTCATCCCCTTTCTCCGTCGATCCCCGCTCTTTCTTTCCACCCTTCTTGCATGAGGTTCGTTCACGCGGTATATGCACCGACGTTATTCGAAAAGGAAATGTTTTTTATATCGTTACAAAATACTCATTGGTCGACTGACAATTAGATGTCAATTTTGTCGTACGTCGATCGTCCGTAAATCATACGGAAGAAATTAGTATAGCTCGATACGGGTCGGACACGTGAGAGGAAACATTCGTTACATTACGTTCGTTAAACTTCCGCTTACTTAATCCTTCCAGCGCTATGAACGCATACATATATGCGTCATCACATAACCATTCAATTTCGGCTATGAACGCATATATGGCTTTTCACGTAACCATTCAAATTCGCCTACGAACGCATATATGGGTTTTCACGTAACCTCACACATCCATCCTCTTTACAAGTTCTTATATTCTTATTCTTTTATTTATGTTATTATTGCTCACTGAAATAAATGGTTCATTAAGGTTTTTGAAGTCACTGCTCAAATTCTTTCAGTTACAATCAATATGGGGAGAACATGTATTGCAATGAGAGTTTAAAGTTAGCCAGTCCAGCAAGCGTGTTGTCGTTAGAAGTGGGCAGTCCACAGCACACACTTATTTTCAAACGGCTCAGCGCTGAAAGGGTTAACAATATTCATAATACTCTGTGCAGAATAATTCTGTGACCGATACGACGGATTCATTATTCCTTGCGATAAAATTCATACATTCGATCGGGGATCAATGTTTGTCGCAGATATTTCAAGTGTCCACGATGATATTAATTTATGAACACTACCTACGCACATATTCCATTAAGCTCGACTCGACTGTCGCCGAGTTTCGCGGATATCCATTCACTATAAATACGAGATGAACGCATTATAATATCGCCGGTGTCACGCGCTGTAGGTATCATATATTAGTTTCGGCGCTGGACGTGTTAATTAATTAAATATCTCCGATGATCATTACGAACCGAACGCGGGACGAGTTGCGGAATCGCGCTTTTGTTTGTCACCACTAAATTATCCCCCTGCGCTGTTAACGTGGCATTAACATTAATGAGTATATTGTTAAAACTCGCATGCATTTCGATTAGCCCGACAATCGAATTTGTTATCATTAGCGAGTTTGGCTGCCGCGGGTATTCGCGGTTTTATTCGACGTTCTGTTTTTCGCGTAAATACGCCACAGATCACTTCGAGAACGATTCGACCGTAAATCTCGAAATAATGATAGAAATTATATGTCGTGTGCACGGCGGGAGTTCACGCGGATTATGAAAATACCAATCGTTTTTACAAAAGGTTATAAAGGATGAAACGGCGTTAACCCCGTGACGCGCGAATGCTCGTATTTGGTAAAGAAGGGAAGTTCAATTCGCCTCAATTGGCACTGTACCGATAATACGAGTGTCAATGTTTATGGAAAATGCGTGCTCTTTACAATGATTTAAATTAAATATATAACGCGTATGCGATGCAAAATATACGATATAAAAGAACGCATTGTCAAAACGACGAAACAAAAATCAATTTTTGTACAGCTTCCTCTTTTATCCAATCTCCTACAAGAATATGAATTAGCGGAAAAAACAAACGGTATTATTCTCATTTTACGGAAAATGCTTAAATGGAGGAAATCTAAAAACGACTATTCTGAACAAAAAGATAAGAAACACCGCGCTATGCTTCCTACGAATGTAATTCTTAAACAAACTACAAATTCCAATTCGTCAAGCACTCGTGATATTGTTTAACGCGTCGATACAAAAGAATCTGAAAATAAACTATTTAATTCCTACTTATAACGCGTGTTGAGTTATATCCGAGATCAAGACGAAAGATCGTTAAGAAGATTATTGCTGAACCAGGAGGAAGCTACTTTTCGTTTACGCACAATTACGTCCTGATTAATCGTCCGTCGTACAGCCCACGTCCAACCTTAATTTTTTTTCTCCCACGCACCCAACCAACTGGTATTAAAGCTGTCCCCACGAGTTAGCTATCGCGAATGTTTTCAGCGAATTAATGCGGAGGGTGGAGATAAAAATCATTAGCTATATACGTATATAAACGGAAGAGTTTTTACGAGGCTATATTAAAATACGGTGTTTCAATTTTCATAACATACAGTGTAAAAATATTTCATACCGTACAGATTGCACAGGTATATGGTACACTAGTATACGTGGAAGCTACTATATTCTACAATGTAGATAGCTCCGCAGTATATTACTACATGTTGCACCTACATCGTATACGTATAAGTCACAGTTAATGTCCTGTGTAAACATCGTGCCTATATATCGTTACAGTCTGCGTAATATTACATAGCGCAACGATAGTTATGGCTCCTTATTCCATAATAAATACATTGCACATTCACTCCACCAACTTCCTGACACCAGAATCTTTCACAAAAGAACTTTTACGGAATCAAAAATAAATATCGGCAAGCTTTTGCATCACGAGAGAGAAGACCTCTATGCTATTCCTCGTCATACGTAGCTTATTCGTACTTCTTCTCGCGTGTACACAAATTCCGTGAGTAGATCCTACCGTCGCGGAGCGATCCAGAATTTCTCTTTGTCATGAACTTCCCGCGGTTCTCGCTATACGTATTTCAAACGTCGACCCCGTTCGAAAGTTACGAAATTACTATCGAATTTGTCGGAAATTGCCGATTACGTCCGGCGAGTGCAACAAGAAACGACACATTGTCGGAGTTCGTCAGCAATGAATCGTAGGTCATCGTGATTGGATATCGACATCTTGGGAAACATACCACCTGTCAGACGCATAAGTCACCCAGTACCACGACAACGCTAATAGATGCAACCTCCTTGCAGTCACGTCATTCGAAAATTAATTACAGTTGGTCGCGGGGTTGTAAAGAACAAGGCCTGAATAATTAACGTAACCGTTGTATCGCGCCCCGAGCTAATTATAGGCCCCTCCTTTTCTATTCGCCTGATTAGCATATTCGTTAATTATCGGACCTATGTACCGCCGGGTACATACTTATACAGGACTCTGTCGTTCGTGAGCTTGCGTGCGCTAATATTCGCGTGAACGTGCGTGTCGCTGATCGTACGACTATGGTATATAATACCTACGTCCACGCGTACGCGAGCGAGGTTATAACCTCCTCCAAGATGGCGTAATACGACGCGTAAGCAGTCTCATTTGCGGAGAGGATTATCTAACGTAGCGATAATATAACGCGTTGGGAGTATCGTTGAGGAGGGCGATGAAATTTAGTGGTCGATGTGTTCGACGTTTTATGGCGGTTTGAAGGTTCGGGTCTCGTTAATAACCGTATTAAATATTTATTATATATTTATGCAGCGGTCCTCCATTAAACGCGGAGATTGTTGTTGCATTCGGAATATCACGCAGCTATTCAATTTTCTAAATGCTGACAAAACTTTACATTTTATGATTGCTTCGATAATACATTCGGATATTCTTCCGATGCGATTCCTTTAAGGCCACACCCCACTTGCGATTCGCTTTCGCGAGTCGCCGCGATTTTACTCGGAAAACACCATTCTGGCAATGGATTTCGACGTAAAACATGTCTCCCATATACTCCTGTAGAACGCGACACGCGACAAGTGCTGTGTGACCCTAAAAGCTATGAGTGTCCCTTCAGTGACGTCTTATACTACTTATTTGGAGATCTATGCAAAACAGTTGAAAGTAAACAAATATTGTTCTGATTAAGAAACATGTAAAATTCTAACAATCATGTTTGAAAAGCGTTGACGCCGTGAGGTTTATTAACAACGTAATTGAAAGCCACGCGGTGTAATTGATATTGTACGAGTACGCGCCTTACGAATGGAATATCGAGTGATCGGGGTACGATCAAAGACGCGATTAAAAAACTAAATTCAATCGATACCGGTAGCCTCGTAATTGGTGACAGTTATCGTGTATCTATATTGGTTTTGTGACTGCATCCAATTAACGCTTGCGCGGGGGTAGGGGGGACTATAGTCCATTCAAAACGACACGTTCTTGTACATACCGATTCTAAAGGACGATCTTTCCCAATTAGACGAGATACTTTTTTTGAAACAACAAAATCCTCGACAAAACACTTCAGGTTACTCGCTGAAAATGATGTGACGTTCAGTCGTGGATGTCGTAAGAGAAAATTTGGAATTATTTGTAAGTCGTACAACTATAGTGAAAATGTCTTCAAACGTCTTCAAAACTACTATTCACCGAACGAATTACACCCACTTTTTAACAGCGCGAACAGATCGATTAAATTAACCAAAATATTACGAATAAATTACATATACATATATTACACGGTCCACTTGACTCTCAAGATTTATATTTCATCAGAACTATGATTGGAATCCCTTTGAAGAGTATTCGACAAGCCAACGCTGACCTATCGAACGACACACTTATTTTTCTCGGTACGGGCTAATTCATTATACTCAGAAAAAAAGAAAATGATGATTAAATTCCATGGCAACAGAAAGCCACACGTTTCTCGATATTTCATTACCCCGGCGTAATTCCACCGTTCGGTTTCTTGTTAGCAATACGTCGTCGCTTCCGTCGGGGACGATTGATTGGAGTAGGACGATGATGACATCGTCCATATAAAGACGTAAACCCTACGGGGGGTACAATGGAAGGCCAGGTTTACGCGTATTCGAACGTTTATCGTACCATGTCGAGTGGAACACGCAATCCCGGCGTTACACCCTCTGTCGTATTCGTAGAGCGGAAACACCACTGAACTCCTGTAATCCCCCTTGATCGTGCTTACGAGTGCGAACTTTCGAAAGTTCCGATCGTGAAATCGCTTTCGGTGCTACAGGTTGCGTTCGAATGGTTTTGAAAGGTGCCCGATGCGATGATCGCGTTTGGTATATCCACGGGATGATTGAAAGTACCGCTTTTAATGTCGATTGTACACATCGTGAAACGAGTTATTTCTACGAGGAGGCTCTCCAAAAGCATGTTAATACGGTCGACGTTAAGTTTAGTGGAAATAAAAAATTTCGTTTTAACTTTGCCGCTGTCGGGATTGCGTTATTATAATTATTGTACTCGTATCGATTCGCGTCTACTCGATACGTACTAGGCGTGGGTAATAATGCAGAGAGAAAAAAGAAACAGCGTCTAACGGATAAAACAGATAATACGCGCGAGATGTATTGGATCGCAACGTACGTTCGTCCTCTTTTTTTCCGCTTGACGACGGAACATCGCTTTTTCGTTCCGTCACCACATTCGCGCACGAAAATATTAGCTCTCATTTTAAAAGTTACGCGACAGCTGTCGTTTTAATCAAATTTTGTTGTGGTCGGTGAGCCCCAGTATATTTTTTTATTTTTGCATTTTTAAACACGTCGGAAAATAAAGAACATTCTCGGCGTATTATGCTTTTTTTAAAAACGCGTTGGAAAATAGGGAAAAAAAATTTGTGCTGTATGTGGAACCGACGCTGTAGATGATTCAACGCGCAGATCTAGTTCCCGATGTTTAGAGAGGGAAATTTTGATGTAAAAAAAAAAAGAGGAATTTTACAAAAAAAAACGAACCCTAGGGATCAGCAATCGCGACAGAATTTTTATAAACGACAACTGAAATGTTACTTATAAAATGAATCATAACATTTCCGTGCGTGAATTTGGTCAAAAAATAGAACAGATGTAGGTTACAATTGAATCGACCTCAAATAGAAATAGTTCCAAATAATCTGGCATATTTTTCAAAACTTTAGGCATAAATCTTTCCATAAATTACGCGATTTTTTAATTTGGGGATTCATTCTTATTTCGGAGTAATATATCGAATAACCGTGAAACGGTAAGTAATTGGAAGCGCCATACCGTTACCGAATTTGAGGACAGCAGTTTCGTTCGCCGTTCGCCGATAAATGAGTAATAACGATGGCAAGTTGGGGTAATGGTTCCGTTTAACGCTCCCCATTCGTTCGTCTGAGCATCGTTTCTACAGGATTAACGGCAGGTACCTAAGTTAAATGTAGCAGCTGCATCGCACGATACTGAAATATACAACTTGGCCATGAATATGTTTTTTTTTTGTCTTATTTAGTTACCGCATTCACGGTTCGTTTCGTGTAACCAACAGTTTAATAATCGACAACGTTTATTGGTAACCGTGAAAGGTTAAACAAATAATCAATTATTTAATATATATCTAAAGCACTTTAGTTACCGAATATTACTTTGCACATGATTTTATTGGTAATCATTTATTATTTGAAAAGTAATCAGTAAGGTAATCAATATTTCAGGTGCACACGATTATCGAATATTATTTCTACTTGACAAAATGACTTTATTGGCAACCGTGAAAGTTTAAAAAAAAAACGACTAATTAAATAAATACCTAAAACGCTTAAAGTTTCGAGTGTTATTTCTACTTGACAAATTACTTCAAACTGAGCGCAGCGAGTTACCAAATAATTGCAATTACGAAAAGAGGAATGAACGACGAATAGTATTTTCACGTAAATACTCTTATTGCTTCTCAAGGATCCACTTACAGGTTACCATAAATAAACGATGTGAACGGAAAACGTAAGGCGATTGGACGGAAGTGAGATACGACAATATTCAACGCACAGTCTAAAATACTCGATTTGCAAAATTATGAAGCTTCGAGGGTCATAAAAATAAATACCACGAGCAAAAGAGCAGGAAGTATTCCATTGTCAAAACTGTCGGTGGTAAAAACTGAGAACGAAACAATTTCGCCGGCGCTAATACTCTTACTCCCTCCCCCAACGACACGCTTAATGTTTCAACGAATCAACGACGAAAGCCGGAACTATAAAACGATTGAAGCTACACAGTACATTACTGCGGTACACAAAGAACAACAAAGTCCCACCCGCGTTCCTACCGCTGTAAACCGCTTTTTTTCCGCCCCGGAATTATTCACGAGGCATTAATAAACCGACAAACTCAAAGTACGTGCAATTACGAATTACGAAACGATCGGCGTCCAGGGCCACAAAAGCCGAGGCGTAAAAAAGAGGGATGTTGTTAGCGGGGGAGTGTAACGGGTGGCCGTTGAGAGAACGGAAGAAGAAGGAGAGCGCGGGTCTCGCGTCGCGTGAAGCCTACGGGCCAATAGTTTCGCGGGGCTTTCACCGATAAATGAGCAATAATGGTGGCGAGGTTGGGGTAATGGTTCCGTTTAACGCCCCTCACTCGTTCGTCCGTGTATCGCTGCCTCGGGACTAACGGTAGCAGCCAACTAGGAAAGCGTATTGAGGTATCGGTGTATCGGTGGTACGATTATATCGCGCGAAGAGAGGCGGCGTTTCCCAGTTACGTATAAATTCTGAGAGGGGAGGTGAAATAAAAAGTTTCCCCCGGTAGCGGGATGCCTCTTTTATTTCGAAAAATCAGCCTCAGGTTTCGGATCGACGGGTTACTTAGAGGCTTCGGCGATATACCGAAGTTCGCTCGGTCGTGTATGTGCGTGGGAAGCACTTAAGGGATTATACGTTGCTAGGAGGCCGGAAAAAGACGAATTCTTGCGATTATTTTTATTTTTCTGAAATCGCAAGCACATATGTGTACAGAAGTTTCTGTATTTCGAGGAGTGACGTTTGAAACGCAACCCGTAATTTTGCTGCTTAAAAATATTTACCAACAACGAAGTTAGAGAATTGTTTATGAAGTGCTTCTTGAAAAACTGCTTTTGCGGGGAGCAATGGTGCTCGAAACTAGGTTATCCGAATGTAAAAGATCGAACGGATTCCGTTAGTTTGTTATTCGCAGGTGAGTCCCTTCTGGACTCACGAGCCTCTTTTGGGCTTTGCGATCCTAGCCTTTCTGGGCTAGGTTGCGAACAAGCTACCATTTCTGAACCTCCTCTATGGGGGAGGTAGGGGAGTTTTAAACCGGACACCGCCGGTCAAGAGAGAAACCAAAACCGACAGGTATCAGAAGTTTGTACCCTGATCAAGAATGGAGGTTCGCTACAAAAGAAAAGAATAAGGTGTAACCTCTTCAATCTCTCGATTCTAGCGATGACATTTTCAATTAATTTGTTTTCTTGCTGCGCTAGTGATTAGCGAGGTCGCGCGACGTAAACGTGGCTCCTCGATCAAATTCCGTCGAGCCAAGCATTTTTCTTCGGCGTTGTACATTTTTGCGTAGCTTTTACTCGTTTACGCGGGGTTTAACGGTTACGCGGGTGAGAAAAACAAATTCCGCGAATATGAAACGTCTTTTCGCATACGAGAGCACGCGTAAAGACGTTGCCGCCCCGTAGAATTTATTTTACGCAAAAGAGCGTAAACTCGGCTTTATATTCTCGCAGTTTTTATGATACAAAATTCAATTGTTTCGATGGCAATGGCGCGCTACTTGTTCGATATGACAGTGCGTTTCAGCGAACTCACTGTTATTACTTGAAAATCGTTTAGAAACTGGGAGACCCGACAGAGTGGCCAAGGGCGTTTCTCGGATTCATACGTCTTCCGTAACGTTCGTAAAGAAATCTAAAAATGGCAACTCGGCAAATTTCCCTAATACCTCGTTTATAATGCAAAATTGTGCGGAACTCCGTCTATTAATATCCAACCTTCTAAACAAATATGAAAACGTCTCCCGCGGTACAGTTTCGCCGCGAATTGTAATCTCCTCCGTTCGCACCTACCCCCCTGCTACCCTCCCATCTACGTGCTCCGGTTTAACGCCACGCTATAAAGTTTTTGTCACTGTCTGCAAAATGGCAGTGAGAAACGAGCGAACCTGTCGTGCCGGGGCTAAAATGGTAGATTAAACGTCCCGCTGTCGGCTATTCAGATCGATTCGTTTCTTTTTTTCTTCATTTCTTTCATCTAAGCCGGTGTTATCCAAATGATGCATATCAAAAATCATGAACTAATCGGGGAATGTCATGCCGCGGGTTTCGACGAACGCGACGAGGTTTGTGATTTTTTTTCAGCCAAGTAAGAGACCGCTTTGCGCCTGCGTTCTGCTCGTCACCCTCCGAGAAAACCATAAGCGCAGGAATTACAACGCGAGCTAACGCGTGTTTTATTGCTTACGCGAGTGATAAAAATAAGTCATTCCAGAAGGAATAAAAGGGAAGTTCCGTATCGCGCACTTGAGCAGTTCAACCCCTTCGGCCAGGAATTAAATTGACCGAATTAGAAAAAGAAATAAATAAATAGAAATCGTCGAGTATAACAAATTTAGGGCTTTAGGTATTCGAAGGTCAGATTTATCAATACGATCGAGCAAGAAAAGATATTAACCTATCGCATTTTTCTGCATTAAGTTCGACCAAATATGGGAAATCTCCATTTCCCCTGAAATGATTCCACGTGAAAGGGGTGTGTCCTTACTTTTTGTTCACCCACTGTACGTACGATATAAAAAGATAAGTGAATATAAATAGACATACGTAGAGTTGGCATACGCTGTACTATTATATTTTAATACGATCATGAAAACGTACTAAGAGTTCCATTACACGTGAAAAAAAAAAACAAGAAAAGTATCCTTTTACGTGCATCGCAACATGGCGCAGGAGTTCTAAAAGGTTAAATATTGAGAGTGGCAAACAAAAAGCGTAACTATCGCGTACTTTATATCATCGCAAATAAATCGCCGTTCGAACCAGCTGCTTTACGTCGCCGTACGTACACGCGTTACACTGTTTTAGTGGCGGGCTATGAACTTTTTTGCTATTGCCTGCAAAACGGTAATGAGAAACGAGCATAGCTGTTGCACCGCACTACAATGGTGGATTAAACGGCTGGCTGGTGTGATCGATTAGTTTCTCTTTTATTCCCTGGTATCACCGGCCCGCTTTCACGAGTCAATTAAAAAGCCCGAGGAGAATTAAATATGTATGCTCGCGCGGTAGAATAATTAGTACCCGGATATTGCGAATTAAACTGGGGTCGCGAGAAAGAATTGGCGAACGCCTATTAAAGCTAAACCGATTACTCGAAGACAGACGGTTAATGTTTCTCCAACGTAGCAGTAAATTACCACCTGCCAGCGAGACACATTATTTTCACGATATCACGCTGATAGCCAAGTGCTCCGTAGCTACTCCTGTTTCCTCCGGCGGGGGCATTGTCGAGTCGCCGAGCTGATAATAATTATTGCCGGTGCAGTGGGAGGGGACTGAGCGTGAAAAAAAAAATAATTGGGCAAAAAAAAAAGAACGAGCGAGCTGAGAGAAGTGGCACGAGAAATCGATCCATTCGAGCGAAGCGAGCACAATACGCGCGCACCTGTACACACACACACACATACAGGCTTGTACGCGAAGGTATTACAACGCGTACAACGGAGGCATCCTTTTGAGAGTGCAGTTACGCTTTGTCGGCCAGTCAAGGCCTTCGTATAACCGACGGATCGCGCGATCGTGTAATCTTTCAAATGCATTTCGTCGCGCTGACGTTTCCACCCTTCTTCCATTTTAGGAACCGTCTGTACCCCCGCCCCCATCCCCCTCTACCCATCCCATCGCTAACTCACCACCCCGGCCTACCCCCTTGGGAACGCGATTCCCCGGATTTCGTTCGAGCCATTAAGTTACGCCGGAAAATCGGAAGTTCGACCTGTGCCATAATCATCACCTGGTTAAAAACCATTCATACGTAAAATCTACCGTGAAATCCGAGGACCGGTGTCCCGTTTCGCTCGGCATCGATACATTCTCGTATTCCACAAGGTCTTCCGTGAAGAGGGGAGGAGTGTAACACTATTTCCATGTATGGGTGGCTTTACCTCCAAAAACATGATACGCCGAAAAAAAGAGCAACGTCTATCGGCAATTTTGCTGGATTCGATACCGACTCGAATTTAATTATAATACCCACGCTTGTTCTACGCGGTATATTGCGGGCACTCGACTCGATCGTTGATTTGGAAATATTCGATAGTGAAAGTGAACACAATTCTTGAAAATTTGTACAGAAGAAACACTGTGTTAGAGAAATTTGTTTACCGTGTTATTAAAGAACAATTAATATCTCCGAGATGGGTTAAACTGACGCTAAACTTTCCGTATATCGAATTTTAAAGAGAATATTTGCAGCTCGTACGATATTAAATAATATGTTTACGTTGTCACGTGTCTAAACATATTAAACAAGAATGAGGTTCGCAAAATAAGTATTCCGAAATGTTAAGCCTCTTTTGATACAATTTTGGAAAATCTTCCTTTCAAATTCCAAACTTTATATAACCAAGTGGTAACTCTTTTGCAATTACTCTTGCAATTACTTTTATAATTAATCTTTTATATTACGGGTATAATCGTCATAACACAAAATATTGTCATTTCTGCATACTCGTTAAAAACTGCTAACTGTTTAACGTATGCACTCATAAAGACGCGATATCTTTAAATTTGACGGTTATTCGGAAACAAAAGATTGTCAGCCGCACACCGACCATTTCTGTTGCATCCGGCAACACGTACATACCAACCTCTAGGTATTAGGAACGTACATACAAATCGCTCGGTTTAATTCGATTTTAATCACAATACCAGAAATTGACAGTTAAACTGAACCGGCTCCGCGTTTAACGTGCGAAGCACATCGAGCCATAACTATGTTAGTCTAAATATAATGCGGCCCTCCATATAATGCGATCTACAATGTAGCAATTAAAAATAGGCGCGCCGAAACTCATGCGAAGACGCTTGTGATATACACATATACACCCGTGATTATAAAAGTGGCCTAAGCGGAAAAAAGTTGATTCATCAGTTGTTTTGCGTCACATCCTTTAGAATTGAATAATGTGATAAAAAAAAAAGTAGAATCAAAAGTATGACTTATTAGACCACATTCATAATCATGGACACATGTCTTCAAAGTTACAAGTACTCAAATATAGTGCGAATGTGACTTTCAATGGTGCATATTGTGGGAAAAAACCTCGCATTATATTCAAGCCGCTACGTTAGTATACCTTTCACGATACACGACTCTAGAGCGATTTATTCGTATCGCGAAACAGTTTCCGTTGATACCGTCGTGCGATCAAACACAGTATCGTTATTTCCATGAAAATCAGAAGCACAATTTGCATCGTTTAAGTTAACGGAGACAAATGTACCAACATCGAAGCGTGAGTTGATAACGGGGAATAAGAGGCGGAGAGGTCACTCAGCAATGGATTCGAAGAAGGACTCCCAGATCTGAATTTGGAATTCCCAGTGTCCCGAAGTATCCCGCTTTCGTTCTAGCGTGAAATAAGTCTGGGACCTCGGAGCCCGCTCCGTAGCTGACTATTTGCACTTAGCAACTAGTGGCGTGGCACCTAGGTGCTCTCAACTAAAATACTACTTTCCGTCGACTGCCTTTTCCACGGTAAGGCAATGCATACATTTAAATGTTAAACCTTTTCCACGCAGATACGGCCATTTAATCGTACAGAATATATTAGTACTCGCTACGCCATTTTTACCTTGTACTCGATACGATCTGGGCAACGATAATGTTTGGAAGAAGCGCCTAATTAAGGTAGAAATTGAAAACGCATGTGGAGAAGTGTCGCGTGTTCTTGCATCAGGTAAGGACAGGCCAGGGTTATAAAAATTTGGAAATAAATAGATCAGAGTAAACGCTTACAATTTGAATTTTAAATCAAATTTATGACAGAACGACGCAAAGCAATCGAAGTTGCATCCACATCTAGGATTATCGATTATTTCCAATTACGAAATATTTCCATACCTTTGTATATTCAATTAAAGTCGTCAACTGATCCCAAGAAATTCTTCGACGGAACAACAAAGTTAGCGTCCACCCGCAGATTACGACGATCAACGATCATCGTCGGTTACGCGATTCCGCATAAATGTCCAGTACGATCTTCCAACCAAACGGTTGGACATTACGTAACGCTTAACGTCGAGTAAAAGAACGACAAAGAATTCCTCGTACGGAAGAAATCCGTTGGTAAAAGCAAGATGCTTTATAAAATCATCCAAAGCTCTACCCATTTACTTTCACTGCAGCGGCTTTGTAAACTGGCCACTAGGAGAGATGCCGCGGAAGGAATTCCGAGGAACGTTTCTAGGGAAAGAGGAGCGACGACCGTATGAACGCAGAAGAAGCCACCGAGAGTAGCGGTTCTTTATGCAATTCCCAAAAACATCACCGGCAAGACTCTCTCGTCCGCTCTCTCTGGCGCGCTCCCCCTCCCCCCACCCCCCGCCCACCCCAAACCCTCGCCGCCCAGCCACAAAGCGAAATCTTCGAGGGTAGTTTTGCATAACGGCCGAAACGAGGTAAGATGAATTTTGAGAGACGACATCCGAAGAAAGGTATGAATATACGTACCTCGGGTAAGAGAGAATCGAGAGTAGCGCGGGCATTTCTGTTTACAAGATGAGCATCGCTGGTTGTAAATCATAGAGCGCGATGGGTATAGCGCGACCGCGTGGCTAGAGTATGGGAATGGGATGCAAGAAGAGGAATGTTCGCAGGGCGAGGGCGAAGGGCGGAGGGCAGGGCGAGGAAGTCTGTTGGGAAATAAGGAGGCAAAGTTAAGCTCGCATACCCTTCTCCATCTCGCCGTGCCTTGCCCTCGGCAAATAGCTACGTAACCCTACTATATTCCATCCCTATCGCGCCAACGTTACATCTGTTCCAGCTAACGTGACGAAGCCACCCCTCGGGGTGACGTAACCGCCATCATTTATCCATTTCCGTTATACGGCAAACTAGTTCTAGCTTTTGCTCTTCGTAATTCTGAGACGTTACCGAGAGCGTTTCGCTGATCGACGGACGAGACGAGGAGACGAACGACGAATTGTCCTCGCGATTTCTCGCGATCTCGACGTCGAAGCGAGGATATTCTCGCGACGGACGGACAGGCACTCCCGTTCAAAGGATCAGAACTTTACGCAGTAATAAATTATCCCCCGTTACGCCGTAATATGCTTTGTACTTTATTCGTTAAATTGAAAATGAAGTTAAGTCGCTGGTTAAATGGAAATTATTCTCCAAGAGCGATGGGGAAGAGCAAACAAGGTTGTAAATTTATGAGTACGTTATATTATTTTAGTGTGCGCCCGAAAAATACTGATTCTCTTAGACCGGATAGCTCGAACGAGCATAACAGTGTTTGCTAATTTAGTCCCTGTGTAAACATTTGAGAGGGTATCCTCTCATGGAACGTTAGACACTTCTACCGTATTTACGCAGTACGTTGTCTGTCTAACCATCGTTTTATCAAAATTAATTTCAGAGTATTTTTAACGGTATTTCACGTACGCGTGGGCGTAGAGTACCGTTGCTGGTTTAAATAAGAGGGAGCAAATATGGTTTTTCATAATTCCTCGATCATCGTGAAAAGATCGCTAACGAGGAAACTTCTGTTTTTAGGAGAGTATCCACTCGAAGCACGAGAAGCGCGAACTTATTAACTAGGCGAGAAGGTCCTAAGTAAAAGGCAGTTCTAATAACATGTACGCCTTTTGAATCATTACGTTCCGTTACGACATCGTTCACACGCGTTACGCGATCCTTGCTTCATAATGCTTCCTCGCGCGGTGTGCTAAACACCGGCATTCTAGATTTATCTGGTTCATATCTGCTACTCCGCGAAAGCGTTTCGCAAAAAGGGTTCCATCCCCCCTTGCCGCGGCCATTAAAGTGGCGTACGTGCTCCCCTTTCTCGGGCGACAATTTCCGAAAACTTGACCACCTACGTGGGTCAGATGCTTTATTCGGATATGACAAGGAGAAAAAAAAATGATATTGTCCGACGAAACGAAACCCCGAGGAAACACAATTATGGGTATAAGTTTATCTTATAACCGTGACACGTGCGACCCATAAACATTACAAAGACGGGATATTAACAAACGTTAGTACATTTAATAAACGGCTTGATTAATATCATCGCACTCTATAATTAACGTAGACGGCTCTACATACGTGGATCGCGAAACGAGTTAGCATACCCACACGTACAAACGAATAGTCGTGAAGCGAATGCTTCGAGTAGAATCGGTCGGCGATAGATCAGCCGTGAGAGAAGTCCCAATCCAACGCGGATCGAAAAATAAGTTAACGACAATGGATCTCGCTTGAAATCCCTTCAACCCGTAAGCAGTTGCACGAGACACAGAGTACTATTTAAATTTCATTTTTCTTATTTCATCATTTAGTTAAATTTACTTTTAATGATATTATGAACATAATTAAGTTTTCTGTTTACAAATATATAAACATAATTGGAATTTCAGTAATAAAAGGAAAAAGAAAATGATTAAATCCGGTAATAAATTATTTCTAGTTTTATTATTATCTTTTTATTAATAATGTACACGTGTATACGGGAGGCCAATGTAAACATCGATGCAGTACAACTGATAACCCCTATAAAATTCCAATACAAAAATAGCCTGAGAGATTATTTACACCGCGCCAGTGCTTACAGGTTAAAACCCTTCGTTTCCATACATCGTGATTAAGGAAATCCCAGACACTCGCTACGGAACCCTACGGGCATAGCGCCCTACAACGACGCGCTTACAATCGTCCCTTAGTGGCGTGACGAGAATATGACGAGGATGAGATTATCTCCGTTCTGTCGTGCGTCGCGTGAGCTCTGTCCCGGATCACTTATAAAAATCACGATACAACGCCCCCGTTTACGTGCCTCTCGCAATGGCACAGCCCTTCGCATCGACGACGCTAGAGAGCAGTAAAATAAAAAGAAAAATAGCAAACGTAACGACGCGGACATTGTACGCAACGCGTCCACTGGGCATTCATTCCAATTCGCCAAACTTGATCTTAGAGCGTATCGATCGAGAAGCGTGTTGATTCTTCGCGCAATACCACGCACACGAGCGCGATTACTCGCGAATTCGGAACACGAAACACAGGAAACAGGGACTCTCGGGATTGCATCGCCAGGGCGCGCGCATAACGCGCGAGAAGACGATCGACGGCCTTCGTCGCCTCGGCAAACTGAATATTTGCATGTTAATGCGATTAAGGCGGTCGTTTCGATGGGAAAGGAAGGAAGGAAGGAAGGACACCGAGGTGCCTCCTGTGCGCAACCGTGAGGGAAAGGAAGAGATTTGAATGTACGAAATGGCTCTCCTCTCTTCGAATGACAGAAGATGGAGGGGGAGCGAGAGATAGGGTGTTGGGGCAAAAGGAGAAGGCTAAAAGGGTGGTCTAGGGAAACGAATCGCATCATTATGAATAATAATACGGTACGTACGTAACGCTCTTTCTGTCTGGTTATTAATAGGAATAAGTTACCCAGGTTTGAAGGGGCTCAGGGGCGGAGGAGGTGAACTGCGACAGGAGAGGAGGGAGGGGGGGGGGGGGGGGGGGAGACAGTGTCGCGTGAAGCACGCACTAGACTTTTGCGCGCGACTCCCCGCAGACCTGCCGACCGAATGTCTCGTTGCTTTTCTAGTTTCACGTGCATGCGGGGAGAACGGATGTGCATGTGTGCGCGAATGCACGTCACTCGGCTTCTACGCCCCTCCACCTCCCATCGCATGTATGCCCCCTCTGTGTAACGCCAGAGGAAAAAATGTGTAAAATATTTCACAGGCCTGGATTTCACAAGCTACCGTCAGGTCGACCCTGTCCACTGACTTTGATTGCCATAGAGCTGGACGTCGAGTGCATTGTGAGACCGGTGGCACAGCATAAACACCCGCCGGCCAGTCGCTGTCGGCCAGACGGAAATTTTCGAGGGGCCCTTTTGTGAAAAACAACGCACGGCCGCCAATATTTTTCGAGTTACGTTGCAAACACGCCGCTACATCTGTTCCCGATGTTTATTTCGATGAAACTGGTGTCGTACGTACGATAGTTATTGGTTTTTATACCGACGAATAGAAACAAAAAAAAAAAAGGGGGATAAAAATGGAAATCGTTGAGAGCGCGGGAAAAGCTGTCCTTGCATCTCGCAAACGTTCTAGCTGCATCGCGGGACACTGACAAATTTGCAATAAATAGTTTACCGATATATAGGTGTATCATTAAAGGAGTCAACAATCGTTAACTAATGTTCACAGTTCGCGTCTATGTATCAGAGATTTCAGAAAAATATTACGAATGAAGAAGATTTGTCTCTGTAACGTTATGATACGTACTAATTTTCCGATGTTTCAGCGACGAGGAAGGCGAGCTTGATCGATAAACTCGCATGCGACATGATTTTGCAAATCGAATGATTTTTCGCGCGACCTAGACGCACGCGTTATTCAGTGTCGTCCAATTTGAGCACCGTCGAAAATCAATCGATTAAATTATCTTCGTGTACGTATACCCAATCCCTTTCAGGCTATCCCATCGATTTTACTTTGCTCAACTTCAGGCTCGCGTAGTGATATGGTATGATGCCGGAGGAGAGCAGTTAGGGGTGCAATAGTTTCACGGTGTCCGGTTATCAAAGGGCTGTAAGCCGATCCACGAGGACCGCGATGAAGTCAGATCTGGTTACTCTGATATTAAATTCTCCTTTAAAACCGTACGCCTGCTCCGTGTCACGTCCGACCGCGGCGTTAATTTCAAAATCACTTACCAAACTGAGCTACGGCCCTCGCGAAGTACCAACGATAAATATCCGTTCCAACAAAGAATACGATCTTTGCCACTTCGCACGGCCATTCGTCGAACAACTTATTCCGCGCGACAATGACCGTTCGAGCCTTTATTATAATTCCATAAAATTATCGCTCTAACACCAGCGCGCGAGGGAAATATTCCGAAAGTACGTGTAAATCAGGTGTTATTTATTCCCATCGCGCAATCGCTGGCGCGCAACGTAATTCCTCCAACTTACGTACTACCCTCGGAATCTAAATTCCGCACACCTACACGAACAAAAGAAACGAAGCGCGCATTCTTCCACTTCCGTGCTGAGTCGCACTAGAATCCGAGAGTCTATGCATTAATTCAATCCCTAAAAATAATGATAGCGTGCCCTGGACAAAAATTCCCCCGAGCGAATCGAAGGTGGCATGGAGTGGAGGTGGCGATGGGGGGGGGGGGGGGGGGGGAGCCAGGGGTGGTGAGATTCGTAGATTCGTAGGCGAATGAACGAAAGGGTGGCGGGAGTGAGGAAGGGAGAGAGAGGGCCAGGAAGACGAGAGAAGGGACAAGGCACGCTCGTCGCATTACTTTGTACAAATAACGCACGCCGCTGTAATTTGCGAAATTCCCGTTATTTTACATTTTAAACTAGAAAATAAAACGGCGTGGCTGGCGGCTGCTTATCCGCTCGACGGGATCTCGATGCTATCGCTTCCAGTCACGCTTACCCTGCTGCAAGCAAGCCGAGCACGACTGCTCTGAAAATTACTGTAGTGCCGTACGTGGCGTGAGTATTATTATTTTTTCCTACCCCCCGCCACCCCCTCACCAACCCTCCCCTCCCGCCACACGAGTGCACACGGTACACACACACACAACGCACGCCAATCTACCTGCCCGTCCTCGCTTCTCTCCCTTTCTCTGTTTTCTTTTTTCACATTCGATCTCACGTGCTTCGGGAAAAAAGCTCAGATTTCGACTAGATACCACGATACAGAGAACGAGAGGGAGCAGACCCCCCTGCGCGCGGCAAGTTCGAAAGTTATCAACCGTTCGCGGCGTTTCCTCTTTATCAACGTAGGGGCGTCGCGACGCTTCGTTTTGTACCAGGAAAACCGACGAGTGGCGTCATCCAACGGAATTACCGTGAACTACGAGAGGCACCCCTCCGTCGGAGGGGTTTTAGGGGTAATTGTCTGACCGGTATGGTGGGGGTACGTTTGACGAAAGTGGGGGTGACCCGTACAAGTCCATGTTACCCTCGTCGGAACTTTATCTTCGCCGGGCGCGCGGATAAAGAATTTATTCTTTTTATAATTAAAATTGCGTCAGTAGTCATTCGTAGTATTACAATATCCTATTCTTTTCATATTTTAATTAAGAAAATATAATTTCATTTGATTGTTGTACGCGAAACAGTTTAACATGGCTAAGGTTACGAAATTGAATTTGCCGTTTTTATTAAAGTTTCCATTATTAGGTTTCCTTCTCAAACTCCGCGTCAAAATTCAAACGTGATTATAAAAATGCTAACGATCAAATCTATCATACAGCATTAAATTCCACGCGCCGCTAATCACCCTCATTCTCAATTTTTTGTTATTCGTGCAATGTACTCTTCGCTCTAACCAAAGCCCCGATCGATCGAGACGTTTAAATACTTACATCAACAACCATTATCCGCGAGAGGAATTTCACTTTTGGCAGAAAAAATTTGCCTCGTGCAGACTGGGCTAAACGCCGGCTCCCCCACCACCGTCGGGTTGAAAAGCCGGTAGGGGTGAATCGATACAGCCACGATACAACGACCGAAGTCTCGAAACTCGAAATAGGAATGCGCACGCACCCCCTTCTATCGGTGCTCTATCGAGCTTCGAGACAATGTAACGCGAGCGAATCATTCGCGTCGCGACGAGGTGACTCTTTCAGCTCTATTCACGACGCACGCCAGGGATGTATATATTAAGAGCTCAGAAACGTCCTTTGGAACCAGAGAACGTAAGTGTTCCGTCTCCATTCTCCTACGCGAGAATGGGTATTAAGATGTAGTGGCGTAGGCTACAAACGATGTAGTGACACAGCTATAGCTTGTTTACGTAACACTGCTCACTCGCGACGTTCGAAAGTGGTGCGTAAAACACGCTCGTAGAGAACGAAGGATTGTGATTTGTACGCGTTATCCAGCTGTTTAACTCTCTCTCTCGCCGCTCTCGGGACGCGAATGTCCGACCAAACGTCGATGTTTCCGTATGGTTTAAAACCCGCCATAACCGACGTATAAAATTTTCGGTATGTATCAGCTTTAAACAGTTTTATATTCCTACTGTGATATCAACATGAAGCTACCTTCGCGTTGTGCCTTTCCAAATCTCATTGCTAGCAAAACAAAATTAGATTGATGGAATAAATAATAATTACGATATTGAGAAAGTTTGCCATATATACGAATATCAAATTACTGTATCAATATTAATACGAAGAAAAAAACGAGTGCGATTAGGACAAACTGACCGAAGTGTGAATAAACAAAATTTCCAAAAGTTCTAGGCATCGGTAGTATGGTGTTTGATCGAAGCATGCGTTAAAATCTCAGTCCGTTCGGATCCTATCGCAAATACGTGCATGCGCATATTTGTAGGCTGTCTAGATAAAAGAAATCCACGCATTTACGTAGAGACAGATGCGCAATAATTCCAACAACCGGCGCTTTGTACCGTGCTCTTAACAAACCAGTATCGGCTAACTTACAAGACTAATCTCCGCGCGCAATCGCTTTGCGGGTGGAACTCTACCCCCAAAAGTAAAATCGCAAATCCTCTGTCCACCGGAACCGGGGAATGGACATCCTCGACCCCCTGGGAGCAATAACTGCAACCCTGGGCGTACCCGCGCGCTCGCGGTAGTTGCTTAAAGTGTCAGCTCGAGGCAACGCGGTGCAAAAGTTCGAGATGCATGGTCCTCGAGAGCGATCGAGATTTAAGGGTCGAGAGAGCCCTTTCCGTCGACCGTGTGTACCAGGAATGAAATATTCCTCGTGCGCCGAACATCGCGAGGATTGTATCGCAATCCCGCGTATAGATCGATCGTCGGTTCGCGTTCGATCCCCAAATCGATCGACTTTTCACGGATAGAAGGAGGTCGATCTGGAGGTGGAGGAGAGAAAGGGGGGGGGGGGGATGATGCCATACCTATGGGAACTGTGCTGGCGCACGTCGTATAACGTACGGGGTATGCAGAAGGGGTGAGAGACAGATTAATGTGACCCCGTCACCGTTCGAACAAAGCTTCGCACAATGGCCGCACACCGGGGACACTGGACGGGTGGATTGCGTGGGATGGGACACGGTGCTACGGAGGGAGAGGAGGGGGGTGGGTGCGGAGGGGGAGGGGGGGGGGTGCAGAAGGAAGGGGCTTGACTGCACTGGATATATTACCCGCCACTCGCGGCTATCACCAATGAGATTCAATGCGCGATCACGTACGTCCGTTGCGATACCTGGAAAAGTGTTGTCCTTTACCTCCCCTGCCCTTTGCACTCTCGATGTATCTTTCTCTGTCTGTCGATCGGTGCTCGCTGCGTCTATCGTTCCGATGCCCCCTCAAACACCCCCGCCGTGTCGTCTATTTGGCAGCGCGTCGTAACTCAAAAATATCGTTACGCTTCGGAGCCGCTGCGATTCGACGAACAACGCGTTTATTATAAAACGCAATACGGAGAAGTTTGTGCGCTTTGAGCGCGTGCGCGAAACGCTCCTGTAGCATGGGTTCTTGCGATAGTTTCGCTGGCTGTGGATTTTCTGATTTCATGGGAATTCGGTAGACATCTCATGGAGAACGAATGGGGTAACCACACCCCCCAGGGGTGGGTTCCATTGCGCGCGCAGAATACTTTTAGTTCCCATCGGAGATATTTTCAGTATCTTTGCGTTCGGCGAGTCGGGTGTTCGATGCACACGCGAATGACCAGAATTAAACAAATTTCGAATGCAGTCATATTTTATTGCGTTTCGGATATCAAATTGATGAACGGCAAGTCTTGAAATTCAGATTTAGAATGCAGAATACTAATGCAAGTACAAGCATTAAAGCAGCCTAGGTTTATAATATATAGATTTCAATTGATTTGAAAGTTTTCCTTGAATATTAATAATAAAAAAAATCTGTGAAATTACGAATTATTCATAATCCAATCTACGATCCGTTACTAAATACGAATAAATTCATCCGAGCAGTTGGTTTCAGACTCATCCATCACGCGCTAAAACCCGTAATTATCGAAATGCTTTCCGTGACCTTGATGTAGCGAGTATGCGTCGAAGCAATCGAAGGAAACATTTCGAATCCATTTCGGCCACTATCTACGAATGCATTCTTCGTATTTCCGCGTAGGTAGGTCAATGAGGTGCTTAACGGATGGAGTCGAGGCGCGGTAATGCAGCGACAATTCGCGAGCAACAAAACGACGACTTCCTGTGATATCTGGGTAAAGTAGATCGATATATCCGTCTGTAATCGTTTTTTTTTTTGTCTTTTTTTTTCACCGAGATAAAGGGGGACAGGCCCACGGTGTACGGGTTCCGTATATACGCCAAGGATCCATTAAATCACTGGAAAATCTGTTCCACCGCGAGTGCCATGGCTGCCACGGCACTGTGCGGAATAAAGAGGGGCTTATTATAAGCGACGGTAATTCTCGAATAAATAACCGCGGGCTTGCGCGGGAAAATCGAGAAGGGGCTGCCAGGGTAAAGCAGCGGCGGCGGTGGCGAAGAAGAAGAAGAAGAAGAAGAGGAGTAAGAGAGGGAGTGAGGAAGTCGCGGCGAGGAAGAAGGAAAAGGAGGTGGGGTCGTAGGTGGCTGATTTATTTCGGCGCCGCAAAGATCTGGATCCGCGTACGTGCCCCGTGCCTCAAATTACCAACTTATAAACTCTCACTATCCCCCTCCCACTCTTATTCTCTCTCATTTCCTCCACCTTTTCTGTGCCCTGCTCCCTTTCCGCGTAGTCTATAGGCACCCCCTTCTCGTACTCCCTCGCCGACAGAAACCTCCATACATCACGCTATTCATCGACCAAAGAAAGTAGGAAAGTAATGCGCGCCTTCGTCGCCTCCTGGACGAATCGGGCAGATTGAGAATCGTGCCTCGAGATAATCCCGGGATATTAATAGAATAATGCGGCCTACCTTTCCGCCAGGGATCGCCCACGGTCATTGTGAATTGTCACTCTGTATATCCGCTCGATCGTCTTACCTGAAAGCAAATGGCGTGCGATTAAATAAAACTGTGACTCGGCGAGGTAACTCTGACGGGTGGTGAAAGTGAATTAGAGCTAAGTGAGGGAAGAGAGAAAGGAGGGGGGGGATTAAGCTTGAGCTGCGTTTTATAAGGAAAAAGAATTAACGAGCTGTTTCTGTTGCGATTCTCGTCACGAGAAGCAAGGATGGCAAAGTTAATCGTGTTAGAGCTTTCGTTTGTTCGACTCTATTTCAATATTAGTGAATTAATCCTGATTATCAAGACAAATATCTTACGACAACGTGTTTCTACTTATGTACAGAGCGTTTAGGGAAAATCGATATTTCCTTCGTCCAGCTGTTAACCGCTCGTTCCTTCGGACGAGGTACCATGAATCTTAATTAAATCAGTCGAGGAAAAGAAGAGGCCAGAGAGTCACGTCACGACTACATAACAAAGTCAAATAGAAAGGGTGGCAACGAGACCGACTTCGAGGCAAAGTCAAACTTCTTTTCGGCAGCGTTAGCGCATTTAATTTATCTGACGATAATGGAGGGTGGAAGGCGGGGGGCGAGGGGGGAGTGGAGGGAAGAGGGGTGACGACGATATGGTGAACAGGAGAAAAGAGAAGGGTAGGCGGAGGACAGAGTCCCTTATTAAAATTCATTAATTTCGCCCGTCTATGAAAGTTTCATTTTCATGCAAATCCGAGGAATAATCCGACTGAAAAAAAAACAAATCGGATGACTTCGGGAGAGTTGCAGGGGCTCTGGAAAAATTTGTTTGCGGCGGGAACAACCGGGCCGGAGGTAAAAATAAAAGAAAGAAATGAACTAGATACGCGATTAAAGCGAGACGAGATGAGACGCGTGAGACTTCATATACCTCTTTCTTCGCTGCAATTGCAATCGCGCGTTACATCCAATATCGTGACCAATAGTTATCCACTAGTAATCCCCTACCGTACGCGCTTTAATTGCTTCTCTGTTTGCCAAAACCAGAAAGCAACTGAGCTGATTCTCGAGAGCCGTAAACTTCAGGTCTGATCGTCGGAGTACCCAATCTACTGAATCTAAGAAGAGAGAACTCGTACACGGCAGACGTCGCTGGGGCCATCAATATGTACATTCCGTCCTCTCCCGATATCCTTTACGACAAATCCATGTTTGACGAAGAAACCGTTTAATAGTTCGAGAAGAATACCCGGAAATACACTACACAACAGCGCAAAGCACTCGATCAAGTGCGATCCGTGTTAGAACGAGGCCAGAAGCTGAACAAATGGACGCGACAGAAATCTGGCACGACGTGCAATGACTGATCGGGCGTACCCAGCGGTAACCTCAGAAGGAGCGAAATTTTCCGACCGGCAGCCACGTCAAAGCGATTTGTCGTCGGGCTTCCGGAGAGAAATGCGAACCGTTTCCCCTATCCGTAGGCGAAACGACCATTTCCTATGTCTCCAGAATCGCCCTTGCCCTGTGCACGCGTGTATCGGTGCACATACAGCGGCCGTAAAAAGTATTCGTACGCTGTTTAGTATCGGCTATTACTCGGATGTACCAACACCGTGGACATATATATTTAAAGGGGACGCGCGGAAGTGGTTTCTGTATCTTTGTTTTTAGTCGTCCGAGCGAAGTTTCAACGAACTGTTGAAACGATGTTATTAAATATAGTAGCTTTAAAGCTTGTTATCCCCGCACAACAACTCTGTTCTCCACGCAACGACTCTCCTCTACGCAATCGCTCGCCTCTTTGTAAGTCAGCGGTTTCCAATCTTTAATCTACTACGCCTTCCTGGAATCAAAATTATTTTTTGTGCCTCCCAACCTCTTATTTTTTTCGTAGATACAATAATGTAGGATAGGAAATAGGGAAATTATCGCCATACAATAATATAGACACGTTTGAAATAAAAAAAAAACTGAAAACTTCAATTAACAGAATAATAACAAGATTTTTGAGCCTCCCCTGGAAATAGTCTGCGCTTCCCAGGTTGGAACCCGTGCTCTAAGCAATCACTAGCTTCTTTCTACCTTACCATTTGCTTCTTTCGACGCAATCGCCCACTTCTTTCTACGTAGCCGTTCGATTGTTTCTACGCAGTTGTTCCGTTCATTCTACGCAACGGTTAGCTACTTTCTACGCCATCGCTCGGTTCTTTCTACCCAATTCATGCTTGCTCGTGTCATTTCGCGCATTCATACCCTCTTCATCATACACATTCACTCCACATTAGCCAAGCGTCAGCTTTAACACATGCTATGGCGTCACTAAGACTCTTTGTTCTAAGACGCATCAATTTTCGACCACCTGCGTCGGCAGGAACCATCCACGTCACTCCTCACATTCTCATCGCTACTTTCAAACATTCCCATACAGCGCTATTAATACCAACGTATCTTATAATACTCTCGGCATTCAACATCCACGCGTAAGACACTATTTCTCGCACAACTCGTCGACTTAAAAATCATCTTTACTTACGCGCATCTCTAATCTATGCGCGTTCCACCGCTCTTCTTCTTGCGAGTAACTCACGTGCGATTTCGCCGTGTCCTGGGTTCCCTCCCAATCCTATCTACGAGTCGTTGTTTATTTAGACCGAACGGATGACTGGTGGTCCCCCGATACCAGGAAAGTCGTGCCACGAGCAGAAACACAAACAGCTTCTCCCGAGGCAAAATATGTGTGCGCGTGTGCATGTATGTAGACACGCCGCAGGTGACGGCTTATCGCGTTCATGCAACATTAGGCTTCTCCGTTATTTACCGCATTTTCGGCCTATTCGTTTCTCGTCTCGCACTATGCCCTCTCCCACTTTCTTTGCTCGTGACTCTCCTTTATCCCACGGTAACACATTTCGGTAGTAAGCTACGAGGGGCGGGCGGAAAATCTGTGGTAAACGAACGTGTCTCGCGGCTCCCCCGCTTCGCTTATTTATATTCCCGCGCGCCGAACGATTCTTCGCGGATACCCTCTCCCCCGTGCGACACGGTGCCGTTAACATTTTTTACTCTCGCATGACGAATAGACGTCGAGTTTTTTTTTTTGATACAAATAAAATATGCATTCCCGTCGAATGACGTTTAAACGTTCAGATTGAAAAAATGAAATTGCGCGTAACGACGTCAGACTACCGCGCACGCTTATACCTCGTTAACGAAACGGTGAAACGCTTTTCCACCATTTAGTTAGTTAATTAACAATCAAAATGTTGATGTCAGTCGAAACTGGGTCGCGGTACCGAGCACTTCAGCCCCTCGCGCTCGTCAAATTCTTTACGCTCGTTTAGCCGCGGAAGGCGTTTGCGCGGTACTCCGTCGTTAAGTGCCGAGGATCGAGAAGCGATCAAGCTCGCAGTGCTCAATTGTAATTTGCTTTGCATATTTCGCGTTGCAATCGATTCTTGGTGCGGCACGGGCGAGTGCTCGCGGCCTTTACGCTTCGACGGTTATGTTAATGCGGGTAACGAAGATAACACAACTGCGCGCTGTACGGGGCGTGCACTGGATATATTTTTCGAGCACTTTTTCCTTTCCCTTCTTTATGCACCACCCTTCACGACGTCTCGTCTAGGACCAACGCCGGTGCGCATAAAAATATGCAGACCTTCGAAGCGGCACGAGTTCGCTGCATAATCATGCAGTCAATGAGCGCGAAGAAGCTAACCATGCGAAAAAGGAGAGCGAGGAAAAAAATTTATGGCAGTACGTATCGGGGTTGATACCATTCGAGTTCTTTGTACAGTTCCCCTCCTTGGACGATGGTTTATCTTTCGAGCGCCGAGGGAAAGTAATATAATTTCATTTAAATCCGATTGCCGTGAGACAAATTCTCCGCTGATGAGTTGTCCAAGAGTCATCCTCCTTTCCCGCCCAGTCTTTTACTTTTAAACCTCGAGATTACGCTGACCCTCCCTTCGCGCCAATGGAATAAATTTAGGCCAAAATCTGAGGAAATACTAACTTTGATTTATGCTACGATTATTACCACGACTGGGAAGGGACGAAGGTAAAAGTAATTCCTCGGCAAATACGCGAGACGCGCGATGCTATCTGGCCTTCCGTCTTTCCGATGCATTTTCGAAATATGTTCCAATTTACACCCCTGTACGTGTTTCGCGGCTATATACACCGAGGATTCGTCAGTTAGTTGCAAATATTTGCTTTACCTGGGACAATGCATTTCAATATTGTCCGTGTTTACAACGCTCTGTTAGCGATGGTATTACCTTTCTGTTCCTCACTCCGCGATTGTATTCAAGTATGCGAAATCTGTTTGCCCTGGAAGAACTGAGAGGCAGAAGGACACTGTCGTTGCAAACAACTCTCGGTAAACACGAATCTATGCGTTAAAATTGAAATCGCAAACTGCAAGGTATACGTAAGAATCGCAGATTGCGCAGATTGTCGATGGGTAAACCTTTTCTTACAATTAACCACTTGGTAAATCAAGTTTATCATCAAAAAAACTTTTTTAAAAAGTCTATTGGATTATTACCAGACTTGGCATTTAGAAGTTTTTCGTATCGCTGCAACAGAATATGATATAAAAATTCGAAAATTCAAAATGTTGGGTCCAACATAGCAGATTGAAAATATAAAAATCACTGGAGTTTTGTGAAACTTGGTATTGTGTAGTTTGTTGGGTCTCTGAATTCAACTGTGACATTAGAATTTCAAAATTCATATTTTCCGTGAATTCGATCCGCAATTTTTAATTTTGAAATTTAAATGCCATATTCGGATTCACCGATAAAGAAAACATTAGTGTAGCAAGTTTCAGAAGGATCGAAAGTGTATAAGTTAATTTTTTTTTACGTTGAGCACATGTGCGCGCCAACGTAATCTTGGTTACTTCTGTTTTGACGCATATGTGTACGCTATACGGTCAAGTGGTTAACACCTTCAACAGGGAAAAAACCATTTAAATTTGGTTCTACGAGAAGAACGATTAAAGCGTATTAATAGTTAGAACGCTAGTTGCACGGATTGTCCATTTTTGCTAGGGTCTACAAAGTATTTTTCATACAAATTTTGTATACCCTGACGTAGCAGCCAACTCTAAAAGGATTAATAAAAATATGTAAGGACGTCGGGGGCGTATCGTTCATTATGTTCGATCGAACTGCATTCAAAGTTAAAGCGTATAAAAATAGAGCAATATGGAATTTCAGATACGAACGTAATCTGTCAATATCTTGGTGTACGAGGAAAGGCAATTTTTCTCATACATGGATAACTGAAAACGATGAAATATCGACTGTCAAAGTAAAAGACGTGCGAGATAGTTGGCTGACTTCGACGATCGATTAACTTCCTTCCTACGAAAGAGGTACATCCAACACTGTTAACTTCCCCCTTGAAGGATGCGAATACCACCCCCGAGGGAAAACAGGTGAAGTTAGCGAAGAAAGTGCAGGAAGAAAACTGTCAACGCCTCGTTACGCGTTTAGATTCGTGTATCGAAGTAATAACTACCTCTAACGATCGATCGAGAACACAATCCCTCAAGATACTCAATGACAATACCGAGTTCGAAGCGGAAAAAGAAACCTGGATACGATAAAAACATTTTTAGACTTCACCATGGTAATAAAACATTTTTATAATTCATCATCCGGCATGATAAAAAAAGCATTTTTATAATCCGCTACCGGACGCGCAAAAAAGCCGATATCCATCGCAAAGAGATATTTTCTAATGAAAAATGTCCGCGCAATGTTTCGCGCCCCCACGAAATTTTTACCTTCGATTTCACGAACGGCATGGGGGCCACGAGTGGAAGACAGGTCGATATACCAGAGACTGTAACTCTTATCGCGAAGAAGCCGGCGGCGGAAGAAGAAACATCCCTCGTAAATATAGAAGGTATAAAAGCTACCCTTTTGATGGAGTGGGCTTTTAAGGGTCGAGCGGGTATCGGGCCGTTCGTTCACCGCAGGATGACCAGAAGGATCCAATGTGGGTGGTCGAAGGGTGGTGGCGTCTGTGGACGTAGGACGCCAACCGTGCTTAACGACCGACGCTTTACGGGGTTCGTATTTTGTTTAAAATCTAACCATAAAGCGACCATCGGTTCTGACCGTGCTGCGGTACTCGCCGTTGCAAGTTTAAAGGCCCGACGCTCGACGAGCAAAACACCGACGTGCAATTCCGCGGGGTCCGTTTATCGGCAGTGAAACGTGACGCGCGTAGTCAGACGTGAGTCGCCGAACGATATTTTCAACGCTTATTTCCGCGTTTCGGCGCATAACAGTCTTGTCGTTCGCGAAGATTCTTTATTTGTTTCCTCCAATTGATGGTAGAATTCTTTCTTGCGTCGTCAGTTGTTATCCAGCACGCGAAGAGAAATCGCTGATACGTGTAACGTTAGTAAACCTGTGAGCGAAACGTTTAAACAAATCGGGGAACCAAACGGATATGAGAAAAAGGAATTCTTAATGACAATCGTGACGGTTGGTTCGCGTAGAACGAGCTTTATACGTATCTACGTATACATAACATGCATTTACATTGGCTATTTGTGTGGAAAGAAGGGAATCGAAACTGTTCCCATTTTTATCCTACATATATTTCCGTATATTTGTCTCGTGAAACGATTTCCACGGATAGTGTACGATGATAGAAAGCATCATCGAAATTCAGAAGGAAGCGTCACAAGATATTCCCATTTCCGGCGCGCTTTCCCGGTCATATGGTATCGCGTGTCTTCGTGTTTGCTTAAGGATATCAAGAAGGCGATAGAGCCGTGCTTGCCGGGGGTGAATAACTTATGTTTATCCACATGAATTCTCATATTCGAATGCCATTTAAAGCTGCAACTTTTTTGTCGGATCGTAATGGGAATGTATCGAGTCGCCCTTCAAACCAAAACAGTATTATTTATCGTGCCGAGTCAAGATATAAATCTCTCCTTATCGTTTCCTTATAAATCTCCTTATAAATTCCTCCTTATCGCGAAAACGTGTACAACGATAAAATTCACAATATTGAAACACAAATACGAACGGTAGAATCAATTACACCGAAAAATATTCTTTAACGTAACTTAGACGAATCCAACACTTCCACGGGCAGTTTCACTCACTCGATATCCGAGGCCGTAAGGGAAATATTTTGTTAATATATCCGTAGCATCATACACGCGATAGGTAGACGTATATCGAAGCAGACACGCCGCTAAGACATTATATTTTTCGAAAGCAACCAGCCGCACCAGGGCTTACGGCAGCCATAAAGCTGTTTTATTTCTGTGGAGCAGTTTTAAAATTCCACTCTTGAAATGGCGTGTGTAAGGTGAGGGGCTGGGGGTAAAGGGGGCCGTGGAAGGTTTTCGGAAGGGTGAGGGATCGAAGAGACAGCGAAGAGAAGCGAGAACGCGAACCGGGAGTGGTTTGGGGTGGAAGTATAAGGACGCACGGCGGGGTAAAAAATATAAATGTTAGTTCCTACCTCTCCTCCCCCCCCCAAGCCCGCGCCCCCTGTAGTTGCGAATTCGAGAGGGGTGGCCCACTCTCATACATATGGGACCAATTTACGAAAATTATTCAGATACCAGGAAGATCCCGCCTATGCTCGTCCTGCATCCCCACGAAACTCCGTAAACGCGTATCATTGTCAAAGGATTTGAGAGATTTCGAAGCGAACAGAGAAGAAAGATAGCCGAATGGGGGAAGAAAAATCGAGTATTAGAACATCTCGGGGACGTAAATACTTCGTTAAAGTATTTCCATTTCCCTGAACAATGGGAGGTAGTCATGCGAGACGTCTGGTTACATTATTCAATGTGCGAAACGGGAAGCTATATCGGCCGTCGCAAAGTAAAAGTTTAAACTAAACCACAGAATTAGGAATAATTCTACAATTCTCGAATGATCCCTCGACGATTTAAATTTTAAACATCCGTGTATTTCATCTAATTCGTAGAATGTTGCACAAAGACTTTTAACCGTGATTGAAAAGTCATTCGCAGAGTATGTTACGTATAATTTTTTTTAACAAATCGCACGGGGATTAATGGTACCACGCATCGTGTACGCGAGAGATCTTCCATGTAGAAAGCGAGTTACAAATTACAGCATGGGCGAATAAATAAATGTCTTTCCTAATTCTCCTTACTCGGCGCCCGTGGAAAAAAACCAGAGGTGCGCCGTTATTCCAAGTTTGCCTAATCGTTACTCTAAACTTGGAACAAATGTTGAGCCACCTCCTGTTCACCCCCCACACTGTTATAACTTACAATAATCGTTCGTCTATAAATCTGCGAAAAAGGTGAGGAACAATGTGTCCGCGGCAAATTCAAGAGCATATTCTATTCGCACAAAATTCATAACAAGTTCCGAAGTCAAAACGCCAACTCGAGTTCGGCCTCGCCATAAATTCATCTATGGAGCAGCCTGTATAGCGTCTCCACCCTCTCGGTTATTTTAGTTTTCGCTACGCGGAGCCCCCTGAACGAGGGGGCACGAATGTACTAAATAAATAAAGTACAATGCGCGGAAGGGCGCGGGTTCTGAGACTCAAAAAGTAAACTAAAGAATCGTCGAGCGCCTAGCTCTTCCCGTGGCGGAAGAGAGAGAGAGGAGGGCGGGGGCGGTGTACAGAGTATCAGCGAGAGAAAGAGGGAAAGAATAAAGGAGAGGATGAAAGAAGAGAGCGGCCGAGAGAGAGAGAGAGAAAGGAGCAGACCGAGAGGGAAAGAAACCCCCGCGGGTCACTCGTCCGACTTTGCGAAATAAAAACTCGCTTTACGGGGAGCTTTTATTGCGGGCTCGACGTTCCTTTTGTATCCCTTTCGTTGCGCGCTACAGTGCCTTTCAATCGGTTCGGCGAATACATAGTTTACCAATGGTCTCCGCGGGAATACCGCGTTTCCCTTTTTCCTAACAACTTCTATCTTCTGTCTCCCGCCTCCCCCTTCGACTCTTATTTCCTTCCCGCCCGCGCCTCACTTAATTCCTATCGTTGTGTTTCCTTTTTTTGTGTGCCCCGTTTAAGCGGCGGATCCTAAACGTTCCGTTCTGCAACGAGTCCTCTGCAGCAACGACTCTTTAATTCATCGTCTCCGAAAGTTCCTTCCGCTTAAATCCGGCGCAACGAAGTTATTTAAATCCGCGAACCGTTTAAAAGAGAGATTCTCTTTAGGGCCTCGTCGGAGGGAGTTCGAACGGGAGAAGAGTTCGGAAAAAAGATTATTGAATCGCGATCACTCGGTAAATCGAATCCAGCCGAACGAGCTGCATGCCACCACTGTCGCGTACCACTGTGTTTTCAACGAGACGCGAGTAATCGACACGTAGGCGACAGCTCGTTTTTGTAAATCCGCGCATTCCAGCGTTATTTACCGTAGCCGATTGAAAGCAGCTTGATCGAGGGTCCTAAATGATTTCCGATTTCGCATAACGTAAAGATTAATTTCTCATGGTTAATTTGCCAATTAATTTGCCAAGAGGAAAAGTGGTTCTTACGTCAAGTTGAAGGAGAGCCTGTCAAGAGCACTGATTGAAATGTAGGGTAGAAAAGCCTCGGGCGGCGGGTTCGAGGGTGGAATATTATGGGGGTGGTGGAGGGGCAGGGGGGGAGTGCGAGGCGTACAGTTTAAAGTGGCTAACAATCTAGCGGCAAAAGAACGCTACTCGACTCGAAAAAAAGAGGATATTTTATTGCGCTACGTTTTCAAAGGGCGAAGCGTAATATTTGCAACTAACGTAAGTTCACTTTTATCTAACCGAGCTAAATCAGAGCTAAATCGCCGAAGAAAGAAAAGAATCTAGATTCGAACGTCTTCTATTACGAGCAATTTTCTACCGTTAATTGATATCGTTCGTGCTCGTCTATAGTAACTTCTCGTTTCTCCGGACAGAAACCCCAGATTCATGCTACCGCTCTACATCGAGGGTGGCCGAAGGCGGGGGTGAGCGCGGGCGGGAGGGGGTATCTTCAATTATTTCGCAAGTTTCGGCGAAATTCCAGTCCGTTTACCCAAACAACGAGTCCCTGCACGCTAGATTTCAGTGTGATTTCCTTGGTGTTTTTCTGGATGTAATAAACGAGTGGTGTTTGCGGCGGAGTTCGTAATTAAACCGTATGTACACGTTCCGTACATACCGTATGTACCGTGCAAACTCTAGGCGCAGGGTGCAGGTAAAGCCCGTTTGTTTTGGAAATTGCGTTAATTTGCCAAGCGCAGACCGGCTGATTTTGTGAGTGACATGGCAATCACTGCGCAATCACCGAGAACGAACGAATCGCGGAGACGCACTGCCGTGGTGATCATGTACGTACGAATATGTCCCTCGCACACGTGTATCTGCATTATAACAATCGGATTCTTCGAATAACGATGTCGAGTGTCGGAGAAACGCGACGGTCAACCTAGTAATAATTGCAACGATGTTTGTAACTACGTCACCTTTCTGTATTTAACCATTTTTAATCAACTGTACGATACTTTGTTGGACTGGCGGAGGGACCGAGACGAAGGAGGTCCGTTACTGCTAGATCGGATCGCGGATGGACGGAGAATGAGAAAGACGTCGAAGATCGGCACTTTTTGTATTACCTTCGAACGTGACGGACGTGCACGTGTGTCATGCGAGGTTTCGATATTGTACAAATAAAGACTCTTACACAACGAAATTAAAATGAAATGTATGAGATAGATAGCAACGATTTTCTAATAATATTATCCATCAAAAGTATTATGTGTCTGATTAACGAATTGTAGTATAGGAAAATATCAAATACGACTGTTCCCGCGAAATCGAAGGTCTCCGAGCGTTCGATGGCGAGTGTTGCAATTGAGATGTATGAATGTTTAGATTGGATTGAGTGAGAAGAGTGCAAAGTCGACGCGAGCGGTCCAAGCTTGGGCATTGTGGACAAAGATTCTTTTTAAAACGCCGATGCGTGTCCTAGGCAACACGTGGGATAGTGTGCGGTGAGTCTGTGTGAATGCGCGTGATGCCCGAAAGTGCATAAAGTGTGGTGAGAGCCATAGAGTGAACATTGCGAGTACTGAGACGACAGCTTTTGCGAGTACGAACGACGGGACGATTTCGAGAGGAGAGTATCGCAAGATGAAAGACGTAGTGAAAAATAATTGAAATACGTAAAGATAATTATTGGGTGAACTAATTCCATGTAATCGTGTAAAACTTTTTCAATTGCTGTCATTGTACTTTTTCTGCGTGTTCTTCATTCTCATTTGTATATCAATCAGGAAATATATTCTAACATCTGCTTTTTTTAAACGAAAGACAATACCACTACCATGATTAATTTCTCACATAATTAATAATAATCCGCAATCAAAGAGTTGAAGAACTAAACAGCGAAACGTTGAAAATTCGTTCGACAAGTTTTCTGTGGTATGGTCGACTTGATAATTAGCATTCATAATATATCAAGCGTTGAACACGTTATCTCGTGAAAACATCACTTTAATTACGACAGTCTGGGCAGAGGAACGAGAGGAGCTCGCAATATCGCCGGGGCGAAGGTTGCGAGAAAATCTAAAGTGTCATCCTGATAATTAATCATCTATTAATTGGCAAGAAAAGATGTACGTCATCCTACAAAATTACGCGAACTTGAAGAGCCGTGGTCTCTTGGCAAGCCAAATGCTGTTGCTCGTTATTTATAATTAATTAATGTCCCGCTAACGGTTCGTGGATTAATCGTTGTGGCTTTGCGCCGTGATATACGTTTCTGAGAATGATAGTGGATTGAAAAATCATGATAACGTGGTAAGCGATGATTCGTAGACTTTCCGAAGTTAAGTTTCCACGAGCTGATGTGTTCGGAAAGAAAGAAAGATTCAAGCGTGGTCACTCAAAATAATAGTAAAGAGAATTAACCCCACATAATAGTTTCCTCGTAAATAATTTTCAATGGTAATAATAAAAAAATAAGGATATCTGATTTAATCCTTTCTCCGTCATTCCATTCTTACAACGTGGCAAGTGATAATATTGATTCCTGCGAAAGATATTAAATTACCACGCGTTAAAAACGTAAATAGGTACTTGATTGCTCAAAATAATATTACGCTAAATTAACAGCGTATGATAGTTTACACGTGGTAGAATGTACGCACGTTCATACATACTTTCAAGGATAATAATAAAAACTACGGATATTTGATTTAACCCTTTCCCCCTCCTTCCGTTTATACGTGTGCGTGCACGCGTGTGCGTTACTGTGGGAGGGCAGATACGTCGAGTGGACACGTGTAGCTTATTTTTCAATTTGTACCGACCACCGGCGACCCTATCCGAGGGTATGGTTTTTGCTAAATCAATCACACGTTATTTGCTACCACGTGTCCCCACCGTTAGCAGAGCAGACAGAAAGAGTGACGACGGACACGGGGAACGCGAGAAAGGGCAAAGGAGGAAAAGGGAAGAAAAGCAGGGAGGGAAAAAGAGATTCGCTCATATCGGGCTCGAACACTCGTAAAATCCTCAGTTAAAAAAGAGAGGCTGGAAAATGTATCAACAGCATAGTCTAGCAGTAAGGAAAAACGTTGTCGATACATTGCGAGTTTCATCTGCGACTTATCATACGGAATATCGAATACGCAATTAAAGCGCGAGTAGAACATTTAATTCTTACACGACCATTTGAAACGGGTAACAAAATCGCGCGACACGCATCGCCTGAGATATCACGCTATTTCATTAAGTTGACAACCGAATTTCTACTTACACGAGTACTCGAAGGTTAATCGCCTTTAATCCCTCTTAATCTTCCAAAACCTGGGTCTAACACGCAGCTGTATTTCATTTCCTGGGTAACAAAGTCCCGTCATGATATCGCTGAAATAAACATGAAGTCTGTGGAAAATCGAAATGTAACAAACCTATACAAAGTAACATAAAGAAATAATTAAGTGAAAACAATAGGAAGTAGACAAAAAATTCGCGATGCAAAAATAAAATAAAAAGTATGAGACTATAATTGATTTACTCCCACCACTGACCATGGTTTTTTAATGATTAAAGAAAGCGTGAACATCTAATTACACTGGTAAAAAAGGTTTTTGTTTCTTGCACGCCGAGTTCTGTTTTCCGCAAATGCATTTTCCATTGTTACTGGTTTGCCTAACTAGCCTTAATATTCTAAACTTGAGAAATCAACATTTTTAACTCAATAATGGAAATTATGACCGTTAAAACTTGCCTCATATGACAAAATATTATGGAATAGTACATAAAAATTAATTTTCGATACCACTGAGCCTATGTTAGTAATGGGGACAAGGAAATTTCGAGTCCCTTCCACTTTTTCAAGGGAATTCCTGACCAACCTGTCCTCCTCGACCAACGCGCATCGAAAGATTCGAAAATAAAAAGATATACATTTTGAAAATTTTGAACGCAGTTTTCTCAAAAGTTATACCTGACACACAAATTTGAAAAGAAGATTCAGAACTAGTGGGGAAAGTACTATAAGCATGATTTGATCAAAGAAACACGAAAACAGTGAAATTTTGTTAAGCAGTGTTATTGGAAATGATCTTACGCGTACGCTTACCTGTACCATATTAAAATGCAAAACTTAATTTACACTTTAACTATTGATACAGTGTAGAAAACTTTCGTGACAAGCGAATTATTTCTCCACCCCGAACAAAGATAAGACTTTCCCCATCGTTTCTTCAAACGCTACCCTGCAAGACTCGCGCTATTTCGTTTCCTTGATGTTTCGATGGACCCTGCATTGTACCTTAACTGCACGGACGTGTTTCACGTTGAAAGAATCAAAGGGTATGTTGCCCGGGGGCGGAGTTGAGTCTAACCTTCTCTACACAGCAATTTACTTCGAAATCATTTACCCTCCTACAGTCGGCGATAGAGAGAGAGAAAGGGATAGAAACAGCCCCGACGAGAGGGGCAGAGAGAGGGAGAGAGAGAGAGACAGAGAGAAATGAAAAGAAAAGGGTGAGCGGCAGTTGGGAGCTTTCGAAAAATTACGCCAGTAAATTTTCGTGGCAACTACCATCATTTACCTAAACTTCGTGGCACCAGAGCTATTGCGAGGCGGAGATAGAACCAGTCTTGCGGAATCGCGGGGGACAATTGTTTTCCCACCACAGTAGTAAGTAGACCTACCGAAGCAGTGCGAAGCCAGCTCGAGATGTACGGTAATTGTTTGCAATTATTGGCCCGCCTGGGGCCAACTTTGGGATCATCTCAACATGCCCAGCAAATTGTTACCACCGCTATCCTTGGTACTGTTCTGCGTCTCTCTCTCTCTCTCTCTCTCTCTCTCTCTCTCTCTCTCTCTCTCTCTCTCTCCCTCTCTTTCGAACGCCTCTCATCTTCTCCCTCCCGTACGGCACTTTCTCGTCAGAGTCCCCGCGAATTTCCTTCCACCACCGACGACGCCTTTCCTTACTTACGCCTCACCCTGTTACTAGTTAAACGACTCCTTCGTACCGTCCCAGTTGACGAAATTGAACTCCATTTCCTCGTCCACCCCAATTCCGTTCGACCGATCGTTTCACTTACGCGCGGTATACTCTTCGACCTCGTTCAACGAAATTGTTATTGATAACGATTTGACAGGAATTTTGCAAACATTGCTGCGCTAGATAGATTACGTGGTTCGGTGTATAGCTCGGTGATGTGGTACTTTGAAACTAGTACGAAGAGTGATCGTAAAATACAAATTGAAATAACAATTTCCTTTTTAAGCGCTCTGAGAATATATAGTGTCCCGATCGGTTACTTCGGGTTAGACGAGTTAACGTTTGAGAAAGTTCATTTCCAGTGAAACTAAACATTTCGTATCTCTGCGTTGGAATTTAAATCTACGTGCAAACGCGAATTCCAATTTCCATTAGGAAGGCATTTCACCCACGACCCACGAAGAATTACAACCACCGAGCGTTCGTTGACCAGCAGGTAAACAACATTAAAGAATTCACCGCGCGTTACTTATCTTTCGTAACGCGATATACGCAGCACAAACAACGTTCAAAAGACAGATAGGGAATCTTCGGCATAGAGGATCCGAGACACGAAACCGGTGGAGGTGGTATCTTTTGCCTTGAGACACGACGATACATTCTCGACCGTGGTCGTAGCATGAGGATTAACATTCGACCGAGCTAACTACCAGCCAGACCAAGATTCTCCAGCGAAATTTACGGTAACTCCGTGTTAAACGATAAAACCAACAGCGGGTTGCTGCGGGAGGAGAGAGATGAAGGACAGAATATGTATGTATCGGTGGGAGGGAGAAACGGAGAGGGAGGGAGAGAGACAAACTAGGACGGGGAGAGGAGAGAACGAGAGAGACAGATAGAGAAAAGGGACGTGGTGGTAGGCGGCTCTTGTCTCTAGTATGTGCATACTGCAAGTATACTATACGCGAGAATGGTACGTATAGTAACGAGGCCCTCCATATTCATGGTGTACGACATACTCGCGCAAATTTAATCCACCTGCACTCCCTTACCCTCGTTCGTACCCCTATCGCCATCACCCTTCGCCGTCTCTCTTCAGCGTACGCACACAAACTTACGCGCGTGCGTGTACATCCTCGCTCTCTCTCGCGCGCAATCTGGAATCGCGGTTCTCTCTTTTTCTTTCACCTCCCGTCCCGTGGTACCTCGACGTTTTCACCCCAACTACCATCGACATGTTCGATTATGCACGGTCAATATTTACCGCGACCGGTGAAGTCAGTTCGATCAAGTCCTTTTACGTCGGAGATATCAAACTTTTGCCCCGAAATTTTTGACAAAAATATTCGATAAAAATGGATGTCGAGAGAATAAAAGTTTCAAATTCCTGGGGAAAAAATCGATTAATCAGTTATTGGTCGCTGAAGCGTTGAGAAAGGATTACTAACCTGTGGTGGTGGAAATATTTCGTGCCCGAGGAGTACGAGGGGGTTGATATAATATCAACACCTCGAACCATATAGGGCTATACGTGACGCGTTCCTGACCATCCTTTCTGCTTGACTTAGCTATATTTCGAGGTCAAACCACTAGCCAGTGGCGTAATTTCTAAAAATAATACATTCCCTGTATTTGTGCACTCAAATTCATAGAATTACTATAACGCAACGTGGGACGTAGTGGAAAGTTATTCCTTTCTCAAAATACAAAGAATGGTTGTAAATTCATTTTCAAAGGAATACTTCGTGGCGCGACGAATTCTCGCAGAATTAAACCGTGCGTTTGAGTGTTTTCAATGTTCTAGCACAATAATCCTCTTATTAAGGATAAGTATTTTATTTATGCAAGAAAGAATGTGAACCTAGAGAGAAAATACAGTCGAACTCCTACAACCCTCTGCTTTGCAGAATAGAGAGATACGTATCTTTATTACGCGCATATTATATAATTTCTTATCCGATTTTGATTATGCTCTAATGGCAGATTGGGAGAAATAAACAAATATATACACGAATTGGAAACGACCATGCTTCACTCGAATGCACAAGAATGCAGAACGGAACGACACTATTTTTAAAAATATTTTATATTCGACAAAGCTTAGTCTAATCGACCGTAAAATATAAGAATACGGTACAAAATTTGGAGTATTTGAAAAGGACGCCAAAACGAATTCTAATCTAACGGATTGCCGGCGCCACTGTATAAGAATAACACTGTCGATGGGCAAGGGCGTCGGGGATTTGTCTGAGACTATCTAGAATCAATTCAGTTATAGTAGTCAACCCCTCGAAGGTAGCGGTGTGGGGAAGTTCAACCCTTAGTCGCGCCAGTCTGTCGGCTGTGTCAATAACTGATAGCATTAGCACCATCTATTTCGCGCCACTGCCATATACGTATATTGAAGTAGTAGCGACTTAGATCGCTAACTGTGCGATCCCTCGCGAGGATAGTGTTTCGTATTAAAAATGTCCGAAAAAGAGCGCACAGGGAACAGAGACAACAGTTTGTAAAAAGAAATATTTTTGTCCAAGAGAGAAAAAAATTATCTTTTACATTTTTACGAGGAGCACCGTGCACTCTGATCCGCAGACCACGGAAATTTCAGGTTTATACAAATTTATATTTATGCAAGTGATCGGCGAAACCTGAACAGAAATTTGTTGCGTTGTTCGAAGGTTTTAAAAATGTATCCTTTTACATTATAAGTTTCGCGTTACAAATGTCTAATATATATTTCACTGAAATTACATCTACACGAGTATTAGATATTTCACGTATACTTAGAGTACTCGTGTCGCAGAATTAATTCAACACGTGTATAGAAGACATGCAGTTTTTGTATAAACATCCACAAAACAAAAACGTTTTTAAACACAATGAAACGTTGTTTGCCGCGAGCCAGGAATTTCATGAAAAGATATAAAGGGTCGTTAAATGATGGTATAGAAATGGTGGTACAAAGAAAACATGAAACGATATTATACCTTATTGTCAATGCCGTGAAACGTCGTGTTACGATTCTTGGAATACGCGACGAGTAAACTCGTATCTTGTATACGTTTCGACCTGCGGCGAAATTGAAACCTAAAAGAGTACGATTAGCGACGTCAAACAGATTAAGAACTGACGACGGAATCGTATAAACACCGGCTACGCGTAAGCTTCACGATCGAGTTGGCATTCTTGACATTTTGGACGATACTCCTGACGAACAATGTTCACATCATAAATCTATTCGATACGTTACGTAGGTTTTGAGTTTTTCCTTACGGAAGATTCACGTTTTTAATGTTCTATTAAAATGAAACCCTTTCCGCGACAATCCACAATCCCGAGATCTTTGAAAATGTCTATTTTCTTTCTGTTATTGTTCAACTACAGCAAGAGATTTTATAACCTCGTTGTTGATGTATTAAAAAAAATACATATATTCCTTCCACCTATTCCAACGAGCCCACGTACTTTGATAAAGCAGACGCGTTGAAATATAATCCAAACGTTAGTATATAAGAGCCAGAAACTTGAAATTTAATATAGTTTTTCTGGTTATTAAATTTCAAGTTTTGTACTGTAAGCCACTTTCCAATGAGATTTATTTATTACGCCACTAGTATAGTAGCGTTCGAAATGCGCGCATGAGAGACGAAACAAAAATTTCTGTATTCTCGCGATGTTTTCGTACTTAAACCCTGGTTTATAGGGTACTTGAATTAACAAGTGTTTAAAGCGATTCTAGAATAACGATATAAATACGCGTGTGCTGTGTTGAATACTACCCAAAAGTAGCACCACTGACCAATAAAAAGATTCAATAATATACACATCAATGGCCGTTTATGCACATGCAATTTCGTAAAATCTAACCTCTTATAAATTCAATTTTTACTTTTTCGCTGATTGCTTCCTTTCTCACCTCACCGATACTTTTTGTATATTCCCTTAAACCAATTTTTATAGATACGTGAATTATTTAACCGATTGTCACAAAAGTAATCTGTTTTTTTGATACAGAAATTTTAACCTTGACTCGCACGGCTCTTTGTCAGAATCAATTTACCGCGCAAATCGAGGGTTAGGTTAACTTCGATAAACCTGCGTCGCAATTCGTCTAAATCTAATGGATGCTCTCGAACGAGATGTATCTCTGATAAAGCACGAAAAATCCTTACCCCGCTATCAGTGTTAAATTCGGTAAACAATGAATAATACGTTTTTAATCTTACCTCGAGCTAAAGTTTTCTTTCCCGCATAATCGAAGCACAAAATCGTAAACTGCAAACGACGCAAAGCTCGGTTTTGCAATCGGAAATTGAACGCACCGCGATACGTGAATATTCGTCGAGCTTCATCCAATCGCGGAAAACTGGCGTTTCCTCCCACTATAGAAAAAAAAGCGACAATACTTTTTCATCGCGCACGAGCGTCCCTTGCGACCGAGTCACGGCGCGAACAAAATTCAATTTGACATACCGATTCTGCATTGTAACCTCTTCAAGTTCACTGAACACGTGCTGTACCCCCACCGAAAGCTTGTGCGTACGACGAAGAACTGTGCGGAGACGTGACGTCGCAATAAGACGATGCCCCGTGACGGTCCCGCCAGTGACATTGCGCGACATCTATCGTTGGGCCTGCAGTACTTACGCCCAATTGGTATACAGTATACACTCTCGTTACTAATTACGGTTAACCCTCATAAAACCTGGGATTGTTAAATTCCATGGAAATGCCGTACTATACAAATTCTACTGTGTGCGATTCGGATTACATAGAAAAAGTATGGTTAGGTTCCGAAGAGTTTTGGAATTGATTTGTTTTAGTCGTACAAACAACAATCACCATGGACAACAAACATGTGCATTTATTTGATTTTTCCATCGCGCGGTGAAAATATGTGTATTCAAAAGAAAGGTCTACAACAATTGGTAGACCGCGCTGTATGAATACCGCGTTAAGCGGTGATAACCGTTTAAAAATATGCTAGTTTGGATATAACAAACATATTTAAACGTATGCTCGTGTTCATCGAGATGTTCTATTTCTATGGCACCGTATTGCGCAGTACGCTGGTAAGTACATGACAAGATAAATATAATAAAATGTATTCAAATATACGTTAATGCTCACCGACAGTGCGTTGAGATTGCATTGTTTCGTGTAATATTAGTAAAGTGGTAAATGTTTAAATACGCGTGAATAATATACTTTAATATACTTTAAATAATACACTTTCACCTTTAATACCTTATAATCTTGTAGAGTTCCGAGTTATACAATATGTCCCAAAAATTAAATATTTCATTCTTTATTACCACCAGAATTACTTTCATACGTACTATAAAGAACGTACAAATATTGGCGAACGGAGCATCGAAATTCTTTTATATCGTCGGATTTTTGAAAAATTCGTGCGTTCGTGCCGCGTAATAAATCGATTTTTGACATTGAATGGAAATAATTAATAATCGATACGGCGTGAATGGTAGAGACGCAGAATGCTAGCGCTCGAAGTTGCGAGAAACAAACAACGAAATCGTTAATTAGTTTGCCAATTGATTGTACGATAAACCTCGACCTATATGCGGGCGGGAGCACGTACAAATTGTCCCCTGTGGTTTATCATTCGGTAGTCAAACGTAGAAAATTCGTTCATCCGAATTCTTGTCAGGCAACCCCGTGCAGGGGGTTTTAACGAGCTGTCGAGATATTCTTTATTCGCAGCCGCATTGGGACAATTATATCGAATTCCGTTGCGACATAAAAGAAATTTAATAATACGACTGTATCGTCATATTATTAATAACGTTTAACGCGCGAGACGTTCATTATTGTCGTAAACGAAAAGCATATTATAAATCATAAGCATACTTTTCCATGAAATAATGAATAACGAGGAACTTCGTGGTAGTTAGAAGAAACTCCGGGCATTATAAATTCACGCTCGAGTAGAAAAAAAAACCATAGAGAGTACTTAAACGACGGCATAGAAATGATGGTTCAGAACAAAAAAAAAAGAAATGTGAAACGGGAGAAACTCCGCGAAACATTCAAGAAGATCCGCGTCTTTATTATTCTATTAAAATAAAACCTTTTGCGCGGCGAGCGACAATCCAGATTTCTTTGGTATTATCCCTATCCACTCTCGTTTTTTTATTACTCCCCGCCCTTAAGAGACGCTTCTGAATCTCGTTGTTGAGGTATTAAACGTAAACTTTAACTCGAGTGTCATCAGTGGCAAAAGCAGGTTGCCCGTTTGCATAAACTGATTTAACGCTTGTCAAAGTTCTATCCTGCAATGTCAATCGACGGGAAGCTCTATTGAAGAGTAACGACACTTTTATCTTTTAGGCCCGGCACGGACGTGTAACATACGTGCGTATCACGCAACACAATTCACCAATAGACTAGTTAGGATTGTCTCTTCTGACATATGTTATTAACACATTTGCGACAGAGTTCCATTATATATTATACGTCTGTGCCCCGCTTTATGTTTTTCATATACATCCGAAGATGTTTGATCGTTGCGCAATACCAGACTACGATACGCTCGTCGTAAAATGCTTCCCGCCTCGTTCACGCATAAATGTACCTGGATTTATTATTTCTCGTAGTTGGCTGATAATACAACGGTAATGCGTTATACATGCAAAGACCATTTTACCGCGTAATATCGTCTCTGTATCGGATTTACATTTTTGGACCGTAAAACAGGAAGGAAATCGAGGACTCGTTGTTCCCCCCGGTGTATCAAAATCTAAGTAGAGCGAGACGTAGCATTGCAGGCATACTTAATGATACTTTGAAAGCTGCTCTTTACCGGTTCCGATTCGCTAGCTGCCCGCGATAATGGAATTCAACCCCATAATCCTCTGTTTTATGAGTGCCGCGGGAGATAAAGATGGCGAAATGAGGTTCCCAGCAGGAAAAGGAGAGAAGGAGAAAAATGAAAGACCGTCGCGAAAAGACAAAGGGCAGCGCGATGGCTGGGTGGTAGAGGAACCGCGGGGCGGTTGGGGGGGGGGGGTGGGGGGAGGTGGTTGGGGTGGACGAATGGAAAGGGATAGACGAGAAGAAGACGGGAGAGAAGCTTGTTTTCTCGGGAGATAAAAATGTTAATTTAAAAATAAGGCGCTAGTTGGGATTAATAGGGTAATAAAAAGACTCGTTCCCCGAGAGCATTTTTCTTCCTCTCCTCTTCTACTCCGTTTCCGTCTTCCGCCTGTCTCCGGCTACGAAATGGGATAATTTGGAATTATTGCAAATTAGGGAGCCGGAACACCACGTTGTTTGCGAATAATAAACTTTGTCCCGCGGGACGTCGAAAATCGGATGAAGAGGATGGAGTGGTTCTCGAGGGGAGACATCTGCCATTGAGCGCGAAGTTTCCTTATAATACTTTACAGGATATTCAATTTATGAAGGATATTCATTGATTATACGTATTTAAGTCGCTGCGATTTTATTCATCCTGGAAGGGAAGATAGATGGTAAAGATGTAACACGCTAATGCGTTACATTTTATGGTTACCGCTACTAATTTGTTCATGCTGACCGTATAAATATTTATTATAAATTGGTCATTTCGGTAGAAGAAATGAAGGTCCACGTTTCTCTTACACTACGTTTAATTTCAATGAGAATTATATTATAAATATAATTATTATAAATTACAGTTCTATACTAACAATATACCGGAGAACCTTGATTAAGCTCGTAATATTAATTTGTAGTACTTAATTCATAATTCCTAATACTAGTAACGCGACGTAAGGAATTTCACGAACACTTATCGCAAAAACAGAAACTATCATCGATGAGTATAGGTGTTCGTATAGGAAAAGATATAATCTGGTATAATTGACGTGACTCCCTTTCTCATGTTTATCTATTTTCGTTTCCACGACAAGTTTTGCAAAAGAATTATCGAAACTTTCCAGAAGATTAATCTAGTTTCCCCTTCATCCCAATGCGAAGTGTTTCATCGATCATTACCGGAACATCGTTACCGCGGTAACTTTCCTACCCAGAAATTCACCATCGAACTTCCCATTAGTAAGGAAATCTTTTAACGACGAATGCATAAACCGGAACTACGTTTCCCGTAAAGCTCTCGTTTATTACCGCGCGCGCATCTATGCAGTATTTTCCCTTTATAGCCGAAACAAAAATTGAACGCGCACTACGAAATTTCTCCTCGCAAATACAAAATAAATGCAGATTTGATAAAACGACGCGCTTCGTATCGTTCAACGTAAATTGCTCCATTATGACGGAGCAGAGGATCCAGAGGCGGTGCATAAATCAAAATCTATAAAACTCGTTCCCGGTGCAAACTTTATTAACGAGTGCAGTTACGATCTGACGGGAAAATGCGAGAGAGCTGAACCGCGACACGGTCTTATTTCTCCTATCGCGGGCACGCGCGTTATCGGGGTCTCAGGTGCATTTTTATATTTCCTTCCAGACCGGGGGAAAAGTTGTAACAACCCCTAACCCCCAGGGGAGCGCGGGACGACGCGAGTCCGCGAAAAGTGACTTCTCGTATCTTCGTACACCGATACCCCCGTCCTTGCTGGTGGAGATGGTAAGTACACAGCCGGCTCGAACGAAATGATGCAAGAAAGCGAAGCGAAGGAAGAAGAGGAAGAAGAAAAAGGAGAGGAGGCAGAAATACACGGGTAGAGAAAGATGCGACGAAGCGAGAGTGAGACAATAGGAAGGACGGGATAGGAAAAAGAGAAGCAGCTCCCTGATGGGGAGCGGGAACTTGGAATGCAGTTTTCCCTTGTACGTCGGCCTGGATATCTTACCTATAGGTTGCGAGGGAAGGGAGGGAGGGAGGGAGCTGGCCCCCGGTTGGCGGGGTTAACTTTTAGTGTCCCTTGTCTCCCGCGATAGAGGAAAGTAGCGGATAGATATCTACACCCTCTCCGCCCCCAATCGAGCCCACGGTCGGGTGTTACGGCGACGTATACGTGCCGCGGTAGAAATACGTTCGAAAGTCCGGGTGTAAGAGAGGGATAACATTTTCCTGTTCTGAGAAAAGCGAACCACCGGCTCTTTGGTATTCAGACCGCGATCGGTGCTATCTGTTTATTCCGAAACAAGCGCATCTCCTCGAGTTTCCCCTGCCTACTTTTCCTTCTCCCTCCCTTCCGTATGTTACGCTCCTTGCACCCCTGTCCGTCCCCTTCCTCCGTCTTTATTTATCTGCATCTATATCTCCCTCTCGAATGGCCCACCGTCTACGTATCTCCTTTATAAAATTGATCGTGTCGACGAAACCGAAGGAACACGTAGATGGGGAATATAGGGTGAGCGGACATTGGGTACCGTGTATAGGGATTACAGTAGATAGGTGTCAGCGAACAATGTTATGGTCAGACGTCCATTCTTACCACCGTCAGACACCTCGAGTACCTTCAGTATTTTATCATCCCTCGACGGGATTAAAATAAAATAAGAAACATCGATATCTACGGTTACTCTCAAAAATCTTAATCGAATCTTTTTGCCAAATGATTTTATGGCTGCCTTTGAAAATTGGATACATCCATACATTCTGCTTCGCTAAAATTATATTTTTAATAACTCGTACGCGCGGACAGATGATTCAGACTAAAACCCAAATTATTCTTGTGTCCAAAAAAGAAATATATAGGTATATATAATCACCGCGACCAATCTCATTATTCTGGGAATAATCCGAAATCGAGATAGAGGGAGAGAGAAACATAAAGGAAAGAAACATAAAAATGCTGTACGTGGGAATCGACGAGCGATAGTTTTTGCAGTCCAAGGACCGAAACCTAAATATCGGGAGACGAAAAGAGCCAAACTTGTTCGTTGAACTTGTAAGAAGCCACTGGAAGTCCACGCACGTGACCGGGGAACCAACACGCGCGGCGAAATTATTGTCCGCAAACTCACCGAGCTGCACAGAGAGAAAGAGAGAGAGAAACAGAGAGGGAGAGTCAGGGAGCGAGGAATGGAGAGAGAAGGAGGAGGATAGAGAACGGGACAGAGAGCTCACGTTCTGATTAAATTCTCCAGGAATTTAGGTGATTCCACGTTGATTCGATTGAAGGCATTTCATAGACGAACAGTCACGAATAAGGGGCCAATAAAGGTGCGTTTGTCAGACGAAAATATCCCGACTTAACATTTGATATAGGCGGCATCGCTCGGGATCTCTTTAACAGATATCTCTATTGAACTACAACTCGTACCGTCACGCATTTTGTCGCGTACCTCTGATGCAAAAAGATTCTATTCAGTTACGGATTATTGCATTTCGTTTTGCTTCTTTATACGACATCGTCAATGTTGTCGTGACGTTTCTCTTTCTCTTTAGACAATAGCATCGTGAATGGCTAAAAATGAAAATTTCAATGTACAGATGTTTCGTTGAGCCTCGTAACGCAAGAGTCCGTTAAACAGGGTTAAATTAATTACCGTACTCGTACGGATTTGTCTTGTACCGTTTAAGCGAAACGCTCGTAAAAATCTCGGATATCAGAATTGCAGCGTCAAATTTCCGCTGATCAAATATCATCAGAGCGAAACCATGGGAGTCCGGTCAAACATGGAGGATAAACAGGAATAAAAGCTAGGAATTAATATCGACGCGAGCGTCGTAATTGGATATTGTCCAGTCGAATTACAGTTTTAATTTCGCTAGATCACCGTCGGGGCGAGCGCCATTCAACCTCCTCTGTTTCCCCTTGATGAACTCCTCTGTGTCAATTTTTTTATTGTTACGCGATCCGCGCCGAGGGAAGCTCGAAATCGAGAATGCGAAGTTTCGTGGAAAATGATTGAACGCAAAGAGCATACGACATTATAGCAATAAAACTGACGGTTCTTTCTGTCACTTCTAATCTACGTTTCCTGCTCGGTCGTTCGAACATTTTCCACAGATATTGGATCAATCACCCACTTTCTCTTTGCCTACGGCGAGCGTAATAAATATTCGTGAGTTATGGAAAATAACACGATTAGGCGTAAACCAGAGAGTTATCAAGTTAAAAAATGTCGCGAAGCAAGAATTTTTTGCAAAGCATCTCTGATGTCTTGTTTCTTTGTATTTCTAGTTTTTGTAACGATACCTCAACTTTATGAATGTCTAATAATTACCGAAATTAAATTATTTTCAGAATATGTATACATATAATATAGTATATAATAGAATATATAAAATATACTCCGTTTATTTTGAAAGTGAAATCCATACTTTGAATATTTTTTTCCAACAGGAAATTCAAGTAGTACACGCTACTACAGTCAACAAAAAAATAAATAGGACAGTTTCAAAATAAACGGCTCACACATAATCTATGACAAAAAAATATGTTTATCCCGAAAGTTAGCGCGCGTAAGATTACTTTTTGCACTCACTGTATGTCCCTCCAATTGCTTCATTGTTTCCTCTCCCCCGATCTCAACCTCCCACTCCCTTCATCACCCACCCCCGTTGCCTATCCCGTGATAGGCTCCGATGAGGCGAGGTTCGCGGGAAAGCTGAAATATGCTGACTTTTACAGGCGGGCAAGGGCCGGCGACGAGAGAATGGGAGAATCGAGAGCGAAGAACGAGGAGGGACTAAACCACAAAGGCTGCGGTCGGCCCGATTTTACCGGGCAGACGTGTCCTCGGCAATTATCGAACTTTTAAAGTCCAAAAGGGCTCCGTTACCCATTACCTAACGCCAGACACGTCCATTGTGAAATTGTCGGTGCTTCGTGTCATTGCCCTTGGCTCATATTCGCCGGTACACCCGTGAAAATAAGGCGTGAAAGAACGGCGAGGGGAGTCCCGCGTTAACGCTCGCTCGCGTGACTGCGATCGAAGTAACGATTGTACTCCCAACCCAATAATTCCGACAGCATATATACATTTATTCCTGCGTTAATTTCAATGCACGGTAATACGTGATTCTTCCAAAATACGTCCGACATGTGTTTACGATCTCCTCAAATTATCAAACTTGCGATTATTCATATAAAATGCGATTGATATTCAAGATATTGGGAAACTTCGTGAAATGCTTCGTTGTAACTGCAATTTAAAATGATCTGCACCTATCGACCCGAAAGACGAACAAATGATTCGTTACTGCAAAAATACGCTTCGCCTAAACTCGGGACTCCATCGCGTAAAGGACGGAAATCCCCGTCGAAGGAAACGCGTCGCGTGGGGGCACCGAGACGTCAGATTCGTTTTATCCCGACGCGCCCACACAGATACGCTATCAATGTACGTGCGATTACTTGTCCAGGCAGGGCTGCGCGAACTAAGCGCGAAATTCCACGCTTCGGCGGAGAGACAGACATATATGGACGCGCGACGGAATGCACGTCCCTAGTTTGCAAACTAATCGACAATTCTCTCTTCCGAGTGTTATATGCATGGCGCTCGGTTGAAGCGGTGCGGATGGTTGGCCCCGGGCGAGATGCATGCATATTTGGCAGCCGGGGTAGACTTGTACTCCGGTATACCTTGTACCAGTAACGGTTCGGTAACGGCCCCGATATGCAAATATATTCATTACGTACCTCGGTCATATCCCCTTTAACCTACCGCCGCCGCTCTCTTTTGCCCGAAAACCTCAACGGCGGAGGATGCGATCGCATTGCGAGGGAATCGAGCCCGTACCCTCGATCGTGGATTTTTCTGAACGTTGAAAGTTTTTCGGTTGCCATTTAGAATTGCGTTTGTCGACTCGCTCCGCGCGCTATTACTAGGAATACTAAGCTCGCGTAAATGAAGATTTCCGGATTTCTTCTTTTAACTATACGCAACGAAGCGTAACTTTGAAGTCATTACCAGATATATTGTAACGTGCCGACCCCATCTCTATTTAATTCTCTATTGGTAAGGTTAGTCATAAGTTAGAATAGTAAATATTTTGAACAATGCTGGAATCGTCCTGGTCTCTGAATCACCATTCGCTTACGCGTCTCTCATTATCGCTAGTTCATCGTCCAAACTCTTAGGACTTCAACTCTTCTACTTTCACCAAAAGATCTTACTCATCATCCCTTCCGCATCCTTTTCGATGGATAATAGTATTCCTTAAACCTACCGATGCCCTCCTTCCTGAGAATAGTTTCAACATCAAAGGATAACATTACGAACCATCAAATAGAACGCTCAGATCACTTTCAAAAAGAAGTTCATACGACAGTCTTTTTCCTCGATATTTAAAACAATTCCAAATAAAATATGGAACTGCTCTTATAAGTTAGCAGTTTATTGATTTTTGCACAACCACCGCGTTGTACATTACATATCGATAGTCCCGCGTACTTGTACTTGGCTCGAGACAAGACCTTGTCTCTTGATATTATTTTAGTCTTTTTTTTTTTTATTATGCACGCACGCACATTCGACACACGCTTGCCACGTGTTGCCTTTGACACGGGTATCGGCACTTTTACGACTCTTTGAGTTTTGAGATGGACATTTCGATCGCCTGCATCGAGAAGAGTGGCCAACCTCGCTTATCGTCACTCTTATCGATGTTAATATAAACACCCACATACCGTACACGCGTCGCTCTTCAATCTATAGCACGGAGGTCCCAGATTTTGGAGAACAGACAGTTTATACGTTCTTTCACGTCGCAAACTTTCGTTGATGGTTTTTCCCGTCTCACATAATTTCTTTTCGTTTAATAATATGATATGCAGCAGGGTTCAGAAATTATTACCCCACAATTATATTTCTATTTTAATAGAATTACAACCATGTAGAGATAAATGAAATGCTCGATAAAAAAAATTTGAATAAATCGCGACGATCATATTTAAAATACGAAATATCCGTGAAATTTATACCAACAAACTGGCTCACTTTCGCGTAATCAATCACAGTGAGTTACGCGCACACTCTCTCCCGAGACACGTATAACTCATAAATTGCTTCTCTTCAAGGCAATTTGGTGAGTGGATCGGCTCCGATTTCAATGGCTTCCTGTCCCAGAATATTATCAAATCCGCGCTAATTAGTGAGGCTTAATTAAACACGTCGTCTGAATACAGAACCCGACGCTAGTGCCTCCGGTATTGTCGAACGCTCGAGCCTCACCGGCGCGGCGCGGCGCGTCTCGATTTTCATAACCTACCGTCGTCGAGCACGCGCGGAAAGATGTACTTTGATTTCGAGCCACCGTGCAATTCGGGCCGGTTCGTTTCTCGAGTCAGCGTAAAACCGTTGCCAGTGGCATACCTAAAACGCTTTGCGCGTGACGCGACATTGATTTCGAGATTCCGATTTAGATAACGTCGCTTACACGTACATCCCCGAGTTTCCACATACGCGCGCGTCACCGAGCCCCGTGGTAGATGAGACCAGCGGCGATATCGTGAACTCGAGCATTTTCCGCTCAGGTATATTTTTACGCCCTGGATTCGTGGTTAACGGGACTCCTCCACTTAATCTGCCGCTCGTTCCGTCTGACGTGGCCGTATCCAAGGTAGAAAACTGCCAGAGGTGTCTAAAAGACGTACGAGAACGGAGCGAGGAGCGTGGAGGGAGCGAACGGGGGAAGGGAAAATCAAGAGTACCAGGAATGCCGTTTCCCCGGCAGTATTATGCCTGGCGTAGCTTGAAATCGCGTTCCTTCTACCCTTTTCCTCTTCTATTTTCTTTCGCGTTATTTCTCCCTGTTGTTCTCTCGCGCTGCGCGCTGAGAACTTTTGGTCCCGATACATGGATCTCGGTGGATGAAACTGGATTTAGCGTGACGGGGTACAACGAATCGTGGGTGGAGAAATTTTTCATCTCCACGACGATCAATATTTTCGTGGACTATTTAACGCGTGTCGTAAAATTCCAAAACTCTCGTTTATTTACAATGCTTGAATTCGTCTTCGACTTCCTTTCTATAGTTCGGCATAGTTGCGTAAACGTTGGCGGTTAAGGTACGTGGTAATTTATTATACTTAATAGTAAAAATACCAGCGAAACGCAAGTACGTTGATGTAATTAATAAAACACTATTGCTTGCATTTACACCACTGTTTGATTACTTGTACGTAGATTGAATCACTGTATCCAATATTCGATGAAAATCGATCTCTCGTTCTCATTGGGGAGTAATAGTTACGATAGATACGAGATTAATAAATTACGTGCGCGTATTAAGTTTCGTGCAGTTTGCGATCGCCCTGTAATTAGTTTACATCGAATAATTCCGATTTAGCTTCAATAACCGTTTTGGCACGCGGTACGATATATATTGTATCCAGTGGCAATGGTCGTATCTCGTGCCAGGAATATACGCAAAGTTCGCGAACCCGTCCATTTTTCCTTGACGCATTGTCTCAAAACGACAACCCGATTTCCATATTTCCGTATGAATACCGAGTCGTTTCATTTTGAATTATTCTCGCTAGAAAGTGTTAACGCGATGTACGTATGTACGGCGATTCTAGTTTCAAAAAACTTTCTTAGACTGTCGAATCTTACTATTTATGTAAAGACTGAAATATATTACATGTACATATGTCAGTATAATACATTTATTATAAACATTACATTCGATTTAAATACAGCTTAGTTTTAATATAATTAATATATAGGATGTCCCGCTTGTACTTTCACAAGCAATCATTTCCCGAGTTATTCGTTGTTCGAAAAAATGTGTTTGCGAAACTTACTTTGTTTCGCGGGGATATCAGACGAAGGTACAATAGAGTAAATAATGGAATAATAAATAATTCGGCAGATAATTGAGCGTAAAAACTTTTAATGGGACACCCTAAATATTGCAATGTATCTCAAAGTTAAATCAATCAATTTACTAGATTTTGGGATTGTTATGTATTTTGATTTTACTTCGCTATCCAACTATAATAGCGAGAACTTTTGTAACCTATGATTCCGTATTCGACGTTATTGTTAGAATAAAGAAAATGTTTAAAAGTTGAACGAAAATAAACGATCCAATCGCGCCGTCCGTAAACTACTTTTCATCCACAACTTGCAGATTTTATTTTTCGAATCTAACAGAACGAACAGTATTACGTGTCGGGCTTTTAATTACACGGTCAGGGAACGAATGCCTTATCACACCGACAAAATTCTCCGGCTTTGCGCTTACGAACTTCCAGACAAAACTTTTTCACTTTACGAGATAGTTCCCGTCGAGTTAATAACAATACTTTCAGGCCAAGTTCCTTATTTGCTGGAAAATAAAAAGTATTTCGACGTCTTTGAAATCTAATATTTCAACACGAATATTCGCCTCGTAATACGTCTCGTTGATTTCTTAAAGAATAATTAATTTTTTTTTCGTAAAACTTTGAAGTAACGTGTCGTCGCTTCGCGAACCATTGTATTTATATCAGTTCAATCTCTTCTATTAATTTCCCTCGGACTATTTTAACGTCTGAAAGTTAATTAGCCACGAAGTCCGTTTTCCTTTTTCTTGAAAAAATGAATCCTTTAACTTTAAGTGTTTTAAAACTTCCAAGACTTTTAAGATTTTCAACTCTTTCTAACCGTTTACGTCTTCCACGACTTTCAAAACTTTCGCAAGTTTCGAAAGTCTCAGGAGTTACGAAACTTTCAAGATTCGAATAATAATATCCAAAGTGACCCGAGGTTTCGAAATGACATCGTTGTAACCTTGAATTAACGTTATCCGTACTCGTAAACCCGTAAGAATGATTATTATTTATAACTTTGTTCCGCGAGAAGCGTTAACTTGGCCCGAGACAAGACCTTGCCTCTTGATACGTTTTAGAATACGCATGACGTTAGTGCAATAATATCATCTACCAAATAAACTATCGACCGTGATATATTTACGCAACCAGGAATATAAATAACCTAAGTATCCTGAGCACGTCCAAGGTAATAAAATAAACGCAGAATGGATAATACAGACAAGTACAAAATTTTCTTTTCTCCCGAAACTTTTAAAACTCCCATAACTCCGCAAACTATTTAAGATTTTCAAAGTTTTCGAGAGTTCCAAGACATCCAATTCCAATACTTTCAAGATTTTAATAATATTCCAAGTATTTAAAAGTTTCCACAAATTTTAAGCCGTGCTCGTGCCGTATTATGATATTAATGATAATATTAATAATCACCATGATATCGAATTCATGGTTCTCCATGGTCTTTAGCAAAATATTCATACACATCGTCGGCATTTCCTTTTTATCGAGCTCACGCTCACACGGATCCTCTTGTACCCGAATAATATTTGAATGCACAAAGTTTATTAACGGCATTCCATTGCTTACAAAACAACCGAACGTTAAATTATTTAAACGGTCCATTCACCGGATACGAATCCAACGTTTCACGAACCTTTACACATTCTCAGGCAAAGTTTCATCTATCGTCAGAACAGCAGATCGTCTACTGGAAGCCTTATCTACATCCAAGCCTCGTTCCGCTCCGATCTTGTCCGGTAAGAGAGACGTTTCCTTGCGCAAAAGAGAAGAGGGTCGGGGAGGATCTTTCTCAAGCTGCCGCCCGTCCCGAGGGACTTTCGACTAATTTCCCGTAGGTCCAAGTCGAAATAGACCGTTAACACCCCGGTAGGAGCGTAGGACAGAAGCGGCAGCCGGGGGAATGTGAGTCGGGGAGAACAAGAAAGACCGGAAGGACGGAGAGAAACGAACGGGGGTAGAGGTGGGGCGGGAGAGCGAGAGAGACAGAGCGATACGTATCTCAGCGACGATCGAGAAGGAGATGGCTACGAAGTCGCGGGAAGGAGGTAAAAGTGAGAATGGGCCGGGAGACTGAAGTCAAACAGAAACTTGCCCCTTTTGCTCTTGACTACGCCATTCCTCTCTCTCTCTCTCTCCTTCTCCCTCTGTCTCTGACTCCCTCTCTCTCTCTGTCTCTCTTTGCTGTAACTCTATCGGCGTACTTCTGCGCTGTATACCTCGTAACGGCCGGAAATTTGGAAACTTGACACTGCGGAGTGGATCCGCGGCGGTTCTTGCGCGAACACTTTGGAGTTTCTCCGCCGGACACCACTTTGCTTGCGAGCGAAATCGTCCTTGCGTACAACCTCGTTGCCGCTCGAACAACCTTTTCCGATCTACGCTATCTACCATCCGCGTTCTTACTAGGAAATTCGGGGTAGGTTTCTGTATTTCTTCGGCATTGTTTCGTTGCGTTGGGGGTGGGGGAGGTGGTTTGCCTTCGGGGCCTCGGTAACGTGCTGCCTGTTATGATTGCTTCGATATTATATTTGCAGGGATTTCGTTTCGGGCAGATATTCGTTTTAAAATGGAATGAATTCGAAATGCATTTTTTCCGGAGCAATTCTGTGTATCGTTTGTTCCCGAATTTTATAATTATTCATTTATCTCGATAATCAATATCTTCTAATTGCTTTATTCGCGTTATCGATATTGTGAAAATAAGCGTTCTTCTAAGTGGAACGGGAACTCAAGAATATTATCATCCAACCTGATCATTCATCATTGTCTGTCACGTATAAAAATTTTCCGTTTTCAAGTTTTCCTTTTAACCACCGACGAGCTATCGACAGTGGCAAGATAAGCGTTATTTAAGTGGAACGCGAACGCTACGCCATTACCGTCCTGCCTAATTGTTAATTATTTTCCGCGACAGTTTTAAATTTTCCTTTCAACCGCTATCGCGTTACGATAAATCTTTTTCAAGTAAAATAAGAAAGCCACGACATCGCTACTCAATCTAATCACTCGCTATTTTCTGGTTCAATTTCAAATTTCCCTTTTAACGACCATAGCCGTCGCCACCTTTTTTTCCCGCTCGTACTCACATTTTCCTCCCGACGAAGGGAGCGCGCAAAAACCGTCTCCGAAAAATACTTTACCAACCTACCAACCGAACATTCCCCGTCGAACAATACGTTGCCCGTAAGCGAAATCGTTCTACAACCCATTCCAGTTTGATTAACCTTTTTCTCTCCACCGCGCGAGTAGTTGTTTCCAAATTCATAGCGAATTTTCCGCCCGCCCTACCCCTCCCGCCCCTTAACCTCATCGCAGCCGCTTCTTCTCGTTCTTCCATCACCCACACACCCTTCCCTCCTTATTTCAATTCTATGCCCCTGTACGTACGTACGCACAACCGTCGCTGTAATAACACAGCGTGACGAAGAGAGTACGGCGGGGGCCTCGTATACCCCGAGGAGGAGGCTGAGCTTTATAATAGCACTATGGAAACACAATGGCACCCATTCTACCTTTCTACCTCCCTCCCCCGCCCCGCGTCCCTCCCGCCCACCCCTGCCCCGCCAAACCCTCCTCCACCTCTTTCCGCCGTTCCAGTTGCTCCGGCCTCTCCTCGCCCTCGCACCCTCTCCCGTCCACCTGTGCACCTGGAAACTTTGCATAAATATACTATAACTATTGTTTCGCAAGAGCCATTCGCGGGAGCGTGGCTGGTTATTTATCGTTGTGGGTTAATGAATTTCCCCTTTCAACCTCGATTTATTGGCTAATCCGCCCTCCGCCCGCCCGGCAGCTTCGCCCCGTGGATAAGTTGTGTTGTGGATCCAAGAGCAGGACCGGGGAAGAAATCTAGGGGGGGTGGGGGCGGGGGGCGGGGGTTGGAGAGTGGAGGGTGGCGCGAGGAGACGGTACGGACGTCTGGGTTGGAAGGGGTATTAACGTCTCGGTCGCAACGCTTTATTGTTACATCTTCTTTAATAAGCTCTTTATTAAAAAAAAAGTGGTAGCCGAGGGAACGGGGGGATTGCTCCGCTTTAAGATTACATCGTTTAAAGGGCGGATCGAGGGTGGAGGGGTTTCGAGCGAAGCTGTAGAGGTTTATTGAAAATCGTTTATAACTGTAATTATGGTGTATTCGGGGAACGTCGCTCGGTGGAAAGCACAATCGGGATATCGAGGGTCGTTTGCTCCCGACGGACGTAGCCATTTTGAGGAAGATAAATATCGAGATAACGAGATCGAGTACACGATTATGATCGTCGAACATGAATAATAACGTAGTACCCGCGAAACAACGAACGCGTTCATTCTTACTGATTTCGATTTGCTAATAGCGAGTGTACGAAGCATATCGCGTGATCGTTGCAGCACAAAACAGTTAATTAATAACTATTGAACGCTAACCTGATTTTTAGACGTTTTTTAAACTATTCGTTGATTCGCCAACTAAGTATAGCGTAGTGAATATACTTGTACAGAAAACTGAATTATTTCATTCTGCCCTGGCACGCTTGGTACAAGTTTTTAGAATACGTTTCGACTTCCCCGCTCAATGATTAGCCTCCGACTCCCAAACCAAGGGGTTTTTCCTCAAGAGGCTTGCAGTCGTTTTCCCTCCTTTTCATGCCAATCAACGCCTGGCCCAAAACCCTTCGTTAACGTCGCGACGTTTCCACGCGTATTCTCTTTGGGTGGTGTAATATTTTCTACGATAGTATAAAATGTACATAAATATTCTAACATAACTTGCGATTTCTTCTTTCTTTATTACATTTGTTCAATAACTAAATTATGTAAGAAACATGCTAAATACAATCGGCATAAAAGTATCAGTGTTCGTCGAATCGACGAATGGTTAGCGTTCTACGGTTAAGCAACCGGGGAATCACTTAATTATTCTTTCAGATCCTGTTAATGTGCTCTTTGATTTACTCTCGATACGCACGGTATCCACTTATACGTGGGATTGGCGAGTTTGTTTGAAAGATACATTGTATGAATGCGGACGGTTGAAATTTCAAGGAGTGCACGTGGCCACTGCATGCGTAGCGTCACGTCGTAGCTGCGTGCGGCCTGTGTACGAATGTGTGTGTGTGGCGCAAATGAAAAGGACGATAAGCGTGTTTTTGGAGAAGGCGATATGGGCAGAGGAAGTTTAACTATGACGAATAATTATATTTTGACGCTGCGACGTATCTGGACTTGCGCGACGTTCATTTAATTTCTTTCTGCTTCTGTATTTCACTTCAGGCTATAATAATAATCATACTGCTTTGGCATTGTTATAAAAGAAGATTGTGTCGCGTGTGATTCGTTTACCTTAACCAACGCTCACTCGAACAACAAATAATCCCACACATATATCTTCGATCCACCATTAATCATTTAATCATTAATAATCCTTTCGCTCGGTCCTCCATCGAGTACTCAAATACTTTTGTTTCCCCTCCGCCCGTAATTCGCTATCGCGCGAACTTCGAATAAATCACTCGCAACAAAATTATCTCGACGATCATCCGCGACTACCCAGTTTCGTTTCGTCCGGCAAATTAGCATCCTTTCGCAAAACTGTATCCGTCTCGCTCGGTCGTCCTTACTGCGTAAGCTACCCACCTCCACGATTCGTTTTTCCATTTATCCGCGAAGTAACAGCGAAGGAGCTTCCGTTCGTTGAATTCCTCGTGTTGTGATTTGTAGGTAACAGTTAATTCATTTTCCTCTCTAGTTTCTTTCCGTCCATGGCAGATTGGCGCCAACAAAACCCGGCCCCGGGAAAAGTATTGTCGACCTGTCTGCCTATCAAGCTGGTCTCTGGCCTTTTCACGAACGCTGAGGAGAGATTCTACGGCTCCGTCTTCCCACCACTTTCGCCAATATTCCGCCTCGGTTTCGGGAAAAAGAAAATCACGTTTGGCGGGAAACTATGGGGCTGCCGTTTTTATTAAGGCCTTGGTTCCTATGGTACTTTATGGTCTATCTCGCGGAGTACGTAACGGAACAGCGTCCAATATCATAAAAAAATATCTCCGTGGTCAGTGATCATGCGAGATGCCTGCGCCTTTCGTTACGACGACAGCAGAATTTGCGGAAAGAATTTCTATGGCGGACGTTAAATATAATCTGCGGCCCGGTCGATCGTTTCGTAGTAAGTCGTTGTTTTAAACTGGAACGAAATTGTTCGTTCTTGCCTTTGATGAGTTTACAAACATACCTTGACAGAGTAACGCGTTGATTGAATTTTTTTAAGTTTTTAATTTAATCAAGGTAAATTCTGTTCGCGCCTCCACGTGTTAAGAATTACCGTAACATAATCATATTAATGTTTACAGAGTAAACATCTACTTTGGGACTTTGACGGTAAACGAATCAGCCTGGAATCACACATCTTGCTGGGTAAAATCAATGTGTAGGTTGAGTTAACATCCACCCCTTACGCCCGAAGGGATGTATCGCGAAAAGGAAGCCTGTCGCTGGGCAGCTTTCTCTATTTTCAGCGTGTTAATTGTCAGTGCTCACCACTGGTACACGTGCGGGAAACGCTTGGCTATTCATGCAAACAGTTTTCGAAAGTTTAATCGGCGCATCCGTCGGGTCGGGCCGTACGGTCGTTCGTTTGGAGTTCATGCGAGTAACCGAAAGACAGACAGAGACGGGGAGGGAATAAGGGAGACGATGGAATAGGGAAAGAGAAGCAGCGACGAAGGAGAATCGACGGGGGCAAAAACGAGAGTGAGAGTGAGAGAGAGAGAGAGAGAAAGAGAAAAGTAAAACCAATGGGCAGTAAGAATAAAAACGTCTAAACACAAATGGAATCAGGATTGAGGGGGGAGGGTGGTGCAGGGCGTGACACAGAGCGAGACTAGGATACGAGGGAAGAAAAATCAAGGAATAAAGGAGAAAAGATAAAACGGGAGCGAGAGAAAAGTTGTTATCTACCTCACAGGTGGTGATAAGGCCGCGATTTGTTTTCACGTGAGCTTCCTGGGCATAGATTAAAACTGTTTAAGCCCCGACTATCCCGGGAGGCGCCGTTCCTACTCGAGTTTAATCTAACCTCACGGTTCCCCCGCGGTATCCATCCTCCGCGAAATTCCGAATTCACCTCTCCTCGCGGAACGTATTAAATCCTTTTATAAATTCTCTCTGAACAAATTTGAGGATGGGGAGAAGGTGTAACTTCGTTCACGTGCCCTTAACCCTCGGACGACGGTACTGGGGGGGGGGGGGGGGGGGGGTTGAAATCGACACCAAATTAATACTTTTGTCGATACACCGTGCTATTTTCTTTCCTCGGCGGTACATTCAGATTTTTCCTTAATGTGAATACTTTCGTTCGAATTAATATCTCGCGATTCTCGTCACTCTTCTGTCACAAAATTGTTATCCCGTCAGTTTCGTCGGTTAGCGTAATAAGGTTTACCATAATCGCGCTATCTTGGAGAGAGATTAACGCGATATGGTCTTGCTGGCGAGGGGGCGGTGGGGCGGGGAAGTGGTAAAGTTAGAAGACAAATCGATAGTAAAACCGGTTGTTTCGTTCTCTATTTTCCAACGAAATTAGTGCGAATTAGAGGTTTCGCTGTGATTTCACCCGAGTTTTACCGACTGTTTAGAAACCCGCCATCGCATGCGACGAACAACCAGGTTGCTTTGGGTAAATGAAGTATTGATACTCACGCACATACTTTAAGCGAGCACGTTATCGGGGGAATTAGAACTAAATCTAACGAACCACTGGATAGAAATAAATGTACATGAATATCGTGCAACGTTATCAGCGAGCGCTCCGTTTGTTTCCCTCGGTTTCTTTGTATTCGAGACACCGTGGGGCATTGGCGAAACGATAAAGAGTGGTGGGGAAAAAGAGTAGAAAATGACAGTGGAATAAGAAACGGCAGGAGGATAATGCCAACCCTTAACTTTTCCCCACACCCATTTCCTCAATTACGAAGGTTAAAATCGATACTGGCGATGCGCAAGGGATGTTTCCAATTATCGTTAACTATCGGCATAGACCAGATATATCGTATCGCAATCACGCGCACATGTACGCTCTAATGTAACTAACGAGGCCTGTTCTCCACTCTTGCGACCAGCTCGTGGCTCTTTCTCACTTACGATCGAAACGACGCTTTGGATCTCTCGCGATTCTGGATCGTAGAAACGCTTCGCTCGATAATCGGTTGCCTCGTTCCGTTTGAGCCGATAATGCTTCAGCGTGCAAAATGTTAATATGTATATTTTCTGCATTTGCGTATACGTGTGACGCGTGAAATGAGTGTTTCCGTTAATTACGATTAGTTCAATTTCGTTGCAACATACACGATCTATAGCTACGATTATAGCAACCATAATAAACTTGCCCACTTTCTGTTTTATAATAAACGTGTCTTTCAATGATCAACAAAAACGCAATGATATAATCTATCATGCGAAGGTGGAGTTGATAATAAGTGGAGTTGGTAATAATCATATTACTTTCACCGCAAAGAATTTCAAATTGCACGTACGCTTTGTACCATAGAGTAGCGAGTTTACCTCGACCGTACCCGACAGACATGTATCGCAAGCTTTAAATAGATAACGTCGTATTATGTTCCTATAATTGTTTCAAGAGATAATGGAATAGTAGACCTTTAGTTTTGTCTTTCCAGGATCACCGGGAGCCAACGAAGTGCGTTTCACGTGTGCTTCGCTGGCAATAAATCAATCCTAGGCGATTCGCTTCTCCTCTACTTCCCCGTCCCACTGTTTTCGCGATCAGACATGCGATGTAACAATTACTGCTCGCTCCCAGCGTCATTCACAATATCTATCATCCGCAAACATAAAGGGGAACGTGCCCCGGTGTTCGGGTGTCCCTCTCTTCGAGTAGCAATTTCAGGAAAGTGTATATCATCGCTCATCACGCTTCCACCTATCAACTTAGCTGGTGCTTTCGTGGAAGTATTTAATTTTCGGGTTGTTTTACAGGTACCCCCCATATACCAGCGAAACGTCAGCGATCCGTCATAACTCGCGACGTACCGTTAAAAATTCTAACGATCGATGCGAACGCGCTTCGCGGAATCTTTGTTGACAATTTTTCGAGCGACAGAAATAAATGAGGACGGGCTTTGAGTTATGACGGAGACAAAATTGTCGCGTCTGGTTTATGTGTATTTAAAAAATGTATGGTTCTCTCTGTATTTCGAATTTTTCCGAAAATTTTGGTGGTAATGAAAATACATAACGGCGGGCTTTGTGTCGCGACTGAACGAGATTCTTCCTCGTATCGCGTAAAGCTGAAGTGCTTTATATAAATCTCTATTTCAAAAATATATGATTTTCAATCATTTCCCCTGATTTTATAATAATAGAATATTTTCCACAAATTTTGGTAAAAATGGAAATATATGAATTCATATAGAATTTATATAAAAATATGAATTCTATCCTATCGCGTGAAGCTTATTCGTATCGCGTAAATTGCTGCGTAAAAAATATATGATTTTTCGAAATATCTGCTTCCAAAAAAAAATGTCATAAAAATAAAAATAAATAGAGTCTGGCTGTACACCTCAAATCAGACGGTAGATCTTTCTTTCATTTCGCACAAAAATCAATCTATTGGGACAGAGTTACGCGCTTCAACTTGATGCCGCAATTAAAAGCTTTGAGTGTTAAATGGGCTCCGATGCTTAAAGCTTTTAACACGCTCGATGCGGCGCGAAACTGTTAGTGTGCCGGGCGGGGCGCGGTGCATGAATATCCCTATACGTATAATTACAGAAAAATAGAGCTCGTCCGCGCCACGTGTGAGCGCAATTAAGATCCGTAGATGGCGTAAACCGTCGGGATTTCGAGGCTGCTAATTACACGGCGCTTCGCGGTTCTTATGTGCCTACCAGGCTAGATAGCTAGTCGGCGATAAATTTTATGCCGCGCAACCGGCGGCCGCGGCAAGCAAATCCGGCTGAGTTACGTAGGAGAATAATGTTAGCGGATATAAAGCTAGTGCTCTAAGTAAACTCGTTTATTCTGATATACGTGTACGTGCCCGTATCAATTTTTGAAGTGGAAATCAAAATTTGCATTGTTTTCATTGTTTCGCGCGGATATAAACGATCGTACGATGGAATCACTGCGTCGACGTTTCAAAAAGTTAAATCCATTTTAATTAACTTCGTACTCGCAAGTCTCGTGGGTATTGTTTGTCGATGTACAGGGTGATCCTTCGAAAATGTACGCGCGATTATATCCCGAACTATTCATTATTAAAAAAATATGTTTCGAGCGGAATTTACTTACTACGGTTCAGCAACCAATCGCGAGATGCCGGACGCGGAAGATAGTAAATGTAGGTTATGAATTAGAGGATTTAGATTAAGTGACTGTTTTATAGTATCAGATGTTTAGATTAAAAGATGGTTGGGATTTTTCTAAGAAGTAGAGCCTACGTGACCGAGAATCGGTGCGTGGCAAAGTGCATGGTTATGCGTGTGCGAGTGTAACTGCATTGATGACTCGAGCACCAGTCAGAATCCAGAGAATAGTTCTACTCAAATCACTTTTGTGAACAACGAATAGTTTCTTCGATAATTCGACGTAAGAATTCAAATGGAACACCCTGTATGCGTGTAAAGAGAAATAGAAAATTGATATTTTCTTCCAATCATATTTGAACGCGGGAGGAACAGCGAATTTAAATGGCAACAATTTTGAACGGTCTACGATTCATAAATATTTCGGATCGAAAACAGGTCGCTCGAATAGGAAAGCGAGAAATATTTAATGCAACGTAGTGTCGAACGGGACACGAATACACGACACGGTACAATGTGCTGAACGACTGCCAGCCTGTCCATCTCTGATCATCCTACAACATTAATGCGCCATTTACCATAATGGCCTGAAACGACCTGGAAAAGGGGCTGGATATTTCGTTCTTCGTGGAACCTGCATCGACACAAGCGCGCGTGTGCGTGTACGCGCATGGTTTCACCGCGATAGTAATTTGTCATACGCCGTGATAGGAAGCCGAACGGACACGCGTTTGATAAAAAATGCTCGATAGGCGTCGCGACACCGTGGATTAAATTTAAATTGAAATAAGTGTATTAAATTCATATCGAATTTCGATGATCTCGCCTAATCTCTTAATGGGGGGGAAAAAAACACACATATGACCCACAAACGTTTTTATTATTTTCCTTCTTATTCGTGTGTTCGTGTTTGATAAAATACGAGCTGTAAACATTCTTCTGTTGTTTTGCTTTTTATACCAGTGTTTTTAAAGAGGAATTGTTGTTTTACACGAACGATATTGGGTATTAAAGTTTCGAGGAGTAAAGTCCCGTCAAGCGAGACTGAAGATTGTTCGCAGGAGTACGTTAAAATATTTTAATACGCTAGATGGACTCGCCAGCCTGTCACGAAATGAAAGAAGATACAACGGTTCACGAAAATATGATTCTGACAGAAATGTTTTTGTCTGCGATATCTGCCCCGAGGCAAGTGATTCCGTATCGAGCGAATACGGAGAAAAACATTTTCGCGGGTATCCAGCGTTCGTTCTTTTTTTTCCAGGAGTTCAAGTCCATGGCTTGGTATCGATATCATTTATACCGTCGAAGAACATAACGCAATTACTAATCAAGGTATACGAAGAATTCGTCAAAGCGTCAAATGTCTCTATGAAAAATAAAAATTAGTTTGAAAGGAAACCTGCAGAATATAAAATTTCCCCATTATGTATCCCACAAAAGCGTCTCTACGTTAAATCTGTAATTCAAGTACACGTTAGGTGTGTTTTTTGAAATTACCACAGTTATGCGCGCGTGCACAATTCATTCGTGTAATTAAAAACGAACTCTTGATCGAGGCCGTGAGATTCATAATTGAAACTCTACACCGAACGCGCGGTGTTCGCGTATCCTAAACTCAGGTGAGTTTTCATTAGCCGTCGCGGTGCACGATTATTCCTCGAGAATGCGTCTCTCAACCTCGCATTCCGCGGCTCTCGTAATAACCTCATTAATCTAAACGCGGAAAGGGATGCTAGTACTTTATGAAGCTTCGTCGTTTCAGGAAACGCTTAGAAAAACTGTGCAGCCCTCGTCGCAGGATGTACACAGTCGGCGACCCTTAATAAATCTCCGTGGCATGGCTGCCCGGCCCTGTACTTAGGGATTCCAGTAAATAAGCTGGCCGAGTTTTAATTATTCCTATTTTCGCATCCACCCGGCCAGTCGCGAGTTTCCCTTCTCCCTCTCTCTCTCCTCTCTCGTTCCCACAGTCATTTTTCCTCTCGCTCCCTTCAGATTTAATTATGCAAATCGCGGGGCCCACTAGACAAAACCAATATTTGCTCGAGTTCTTAGATGGTGGAGCGAGCTTGGCGATGAAAGCCGACTGGCGAGAGCAGCATCAACAGGGAGCACGGGAAGCCAGGTAGGATCTCGCAACTCATAATCAGGAAGATTCATTTGCCTCGGTACATAAAAATATAATCTTTTCCCTCCTCCCGCCACCCCGTCCCGTCCCGTCCTCACGGCATCCCCTTGTCGCGATAAATACATTTTGAGCCGTAATAGCTTTTCTGCTGATTAAAGTACCGCATTAGCGTTTCACCTTTTAGTAGGTAAGACAGGGAGAATTTATATTATTATCGCGAGGTGACTTGCACTTTAAAACGTACGAGAGTACGTAATACCGGAATTAATTCGTGTAAATAACTAAATATCCTACCTCGCACGTAACTATTATTGTTTAATTTATAGTCAATTATTTTAAGCTCCCCCCGGTCAGGTGAAAATTAATAATCGTTCTTTGTGCCGTTAATTTGAAGCAAAGACGGGCGTTAAGGTCGGAGTTGCCGCGTATTCGATAAATTCACACCTGTGTACTCTCCGAATTATACCAGGTAGAGCGTGAACCTGGATTAAATGAACATAGAAGACTACGGGTAAGCATACCTAATGCAAAATTCTCTTTTAGCGCGAACTTTTATCAAGTAATTAAACTTCCATGGCAGAATAATTTTATTCATTCGTATAAAGCCGCGTGTAAGTATCATGAGAAAAACGGATTCGTGGAAGCGAAGTTGGCGAGCACTGACGGGAAATACCGTTTTCGTGGGAACAGTGGGAAACTGGTCGAGAAGAATGGTATTATTCGTCTTGTTTAACTTACTAATTACAATGTCCATCTTAAAGCTACAACATTTCCATCGCGCTTAACTGGCATGCATACTAAAGGTAATTCAAAGTTTTCCTAATTCTATTCCCCTATTTCCGGCGAATAACTTTCTTTTTGCGAGTTATTCGCGTCGAAAACTTTACGAATGGATGGGAACATAATTGAAATTTGTTGTACGCAGTGTCAATGCGCTACGTCAACATTCAGTTAAAATTTTTAGATAGAGAATAATGCTTTGGAGCATCGAACTGTGCAAGTATTCGATTATAATTGATATTCACTGATCATTATAAAGTATATTAACGTAGTAAATATCTTTTTACGTTTTTAAATAGTTATTACGTTAAGGTAACACGCAATCGTCCAGCCACGACAGCCTTGAAAATAAAAATGACCCAATTTGCTTTTATCAAGATCAATGTTGGTTAATGGAAGAAGTTCATCTTTCTTCGAGGAATACTTTTTCTATGTTAATTTCCTTCCCAAGATAATAATAAGTTAATTCGAAATTTCCATGCGCCGACGTTGATCGCTGAATCTACGTTCTCGCGGCTAGCGAAATTTCTTGCTAGCGTTTCGGATAATTGCAAGGCAGTACTAATGATACTAATAATTCCAGCGCTACCTCTACGCGAACGAAACTCGGAAAGGATCGAAAGATTACGGCACCGTTGAAACAATAGCCATAACAGCGACCTCCACGACAATTATTCATTATTTTCCCCTGGTTTCACCATGAAATCTCTAATAACGGCGGCTGCACCGAGCTTCCGTAGGAGTTTAAAAGCCTCCCCCATGGTAAAAAAAGGAAAGCCGGCGGTAGTCAAGCAGGTAATGTATCCAGTTAAAAGTTTTCCAGGTTTCGCCGGAGAGGGTGGAAAACTTCTCAGGCCGTCGCCAAGTAAGGGGCCAAGGTGCCAGTAGAGACTAGAGATTGTGCATTTGTTATTCATGGGGTCCAACGCTTCGGTTAGCTTTAACATTCCATCGTGTAGAAAGTAGCCTCTTTCACTATGGCCCGGGTCGTTAGAAACTCTGCAAGATGCATGCGTACGTGTGAGAGGGATCAAAGGTATGCCAAATCTCTCGTAGAGCTGCCCCACATAATTATTAATCAGTTCTACTTAACGGGGATCACTGTCTGACCACTGCTTGTCCTATTCTACTTGTGCCTCCTTCCTCAACGCTTTTGTGCAGACACAGACATCTGTTTCTCGGGCAAAGAAAATTACTTTTAATCTTTTTTTAGAAGAAAGGGTCTTTTTTGGATTATATATTTTATTTCATAATATTTTTTGCCAATGCGCATTAATCTTTACCGTGTTAGTTAAGGTTAAACTACCAATTGTTGCAGTTTCAAACACTTTCCATGTTTTTTAAAACGCCAGAAAAATTTAATCGGGAAATTGGAAAATACAGAATATCAATTGCGAAATTGTGTGCTAGGGGAATTAGTAACGGTAATACAGCAATCGCACATTTATGTTTTCGCAGTGACCATAAAATGATTAATAAACAAATAAAACAAAACAAGACGCATTCCATGTACATTCGTCGAATAAAGCCATAGATTTAAATGGTTTATTTTATTACTAAATAAATCAATTGGTGTCGGTGAATTTTATACAATAATTTTTAACCGCAAGATTGCTTTTGAATACTTCGAGCTACCATCGTTACGACTATACAGGGTGGGCCAGTAACTATGACCACCTTGAATATTGCTGTTATTTGTAATAATATGAAAAAATGTTTTATACAGAACTTGTAGGGTATGCGGGGCGACATATTGTGGTATCGACATTTCTTGCGTGAGTGGAGGCGTAGAGGATATTTGAATGTCAACTTTCTTATCTTAAATGGAATGCTATATTTTTTATACCGGAATATTAAAAGTTTTAAATATTGAGTAGAGAAGTATTGACAATTGTTGCTGTTAAACCTAGTAGTTAATGAAAAATTTAGCGCTGTTCTTTAAAACCTTACGTAGTCAAATATCACGCGAGAGATTCGATATTATCAATAGTGTCCGTAGGATAGCGGTGTTTACCTGACAATGTTTATTTCAATTTTTCGTTAACTTTAGTCCATTTAGTTGACTTTCGTTGATTATTAGGTTTAACAACAGCAAAGCTCAATACTTTTCTAATCAATATTTAATGCTGTTTAATATTTCTGTATAAAAAATATAGCATTTCATTTAAGATAAAAATATTGACCTTCAAATATCCTCTACGCCTCCATCCACGCAAGAAATGTTGATACCACAATATGTCGCCCCCCATACCCTGCAAATTTTGCATAAAACATTTTTTTATATTATTACAAATAACAGCAATATTCAAGGTGGTCATAGTTATTGGCCCACCCTATATAGCACGAGTGTAGTAAAATAAAAATATAACAAGAAAATCAGAAATATTGATTCGGATATGTTTAGAATCAATTATTCTATCACTCGTCCAATACTCCATTGGTTATAAATAATTTCAAATCAATCGGCTTTACCCCCCCCCCCCCCAACCCCCACATTCTTCGTGTATGATTAACTCACGATCGCGACTCATTTTTTTCTACGTGACTTGCATAAGTGCAACTTTGTATCGAATCACACTGCAATTTTCTTTTCGAACCGCAAGTTTTTATCGAACCCGATACGATATCAGTCAATTACAGACTTTCCTCTGGCTACACCTTGGTACGGGGGCACCCAAACAATTTTCAATGGACACTACCTGTCGATATTCACCTCGTACATCTTCCCCGTGTAATGTGCGTTGAAAGCGACACGAAACGAAGGGTTGCTGGAACGTGGGTGAACTGCCAGTGGGAAAGACCCGGCTAACGATGAGGTGAAATCAGTATAACCAGAATCAACACCGCGGCTTGATTTTTCCTCTATCGATCACCTCTGTTTATGTGCGCGTACACTGCGTTAAAGCTTTATTCCGTCATGCCGCGATTCGTCACAGGAATCATGCGAATCATGGCGAATCGCGTGTACGGGAATCCCAAGGACAAAGGCAAACGTTTGTCGATGCCTTTGTTGCACGTATCGATATAACGAGATTTTTGAAAGAAAGATAAAAGTTAAAACGCCGACGGAATAATAAAAACGATTGATAAGTAATCGTTAACATTGTCGCGAATGGCATTCGTACTTGATTACACGGCCGACGCGCGTTAATTATTGTTGGTGATTATTGAGAGTGGTGAACCGTGCCGGGCAATTAACGAATTATCACTAAATATGTAGTGAAATAGAATTAATTCACTGGAATTAAACGATGGCATACTCGCAGTATTTAAACGTCGTCGTTTGTAACTACGTCTCGTTCCTGAAATATCTCGTCCCTCGAACGAACCATTCCGGTACGCGCATAAGTAGGTGGGTGGATATTTCATTATGCGAGAACGTCGCCTTTTTGAAAGCACCCTAAATTTCTCGTACGACAGTTTTTTCTCCACGGCAGTCGGGAGGGATAGAGGAAGAGAGAAGGAATGGCGCTCAGGTGCGTCCTGCATCGTCCCGACGACGTTACTCGAAAGCGTCGAGGGCGACGATATGAAATTTCCCCTGTTTCTTTTGGCCCTTATCTCCTTGCGAGTTCCCGTCGTACGTTATTCCCTTTGCCTTTATTGGAACGTCTTATCAATGAAATGAGTGAACCTGTAACGCGTTTTCTTTCGACTATTGCGTTGTTTCGAGGCGCGACCACGTTGCAAATAACGTTTAATACAGCGCTTATACCATTTTCAGAATTCATATTAATTATTTACTCCAAAATTACATATTTGTGCCACGCGTAACGATTAAATGAAACAAGTTAAGCAACAAGTATGTCACACGGAGCGTGGCGTTGAATCAGATAGAAGTACCTCGCAGCAAAATCAAAACTGCTCTTGACATGGAAGTTCGTACAAACTTTGTGAAAATATCTTTGGTATTCCGATCGCCTTACGCGCAAACTTAGACTCGAAAATTTCATTCGTGGATCATCGCGACGTCGATACGGCTAATCAGTATTCACGGTGACACCGCAAAATCGATACAGACCCGAGTAGCAGCAGGTGTCCAGGTGTTGGATCCTGAATATTACACGAAACAACTTAAATCACCCAATCGCTCTGTCGCCCGATGCTATCGATATTAAAGAGCGCGTTAGAATCTATTAATACCTTAAAGCCACTTACCAACGCACATGCGATTTAGCGAAACGGCGCGGTGCGATGTTTATAATGAAACGAGATTACCGAGAGAAAGGCGAGAGATTAGAAAGTTTCGTAATCTGGTGTAGGTATATCGAACTAGGCGTGTAACTTGTCGCAACGAAAACCTCTCCGGTTACATCTCTCCCGCGCAACAGTCACGAGGGATGATACCGAAGAAGGGAAGTCGCTGGTAGAAAGGGGTGAGCGTGCTGGATTAAGCCGGTATAACCACCACCGACGCGTACGCGTCTTGCCCAAGCTTAACGGATGATTAATCTATCCGTACCCTCCGCAAACAAGTACCTATCGCGTACCTGTCTGCCTACCCACCAATTGCAACGAAACGGCAAAAACGACCGCTTCCAATTACCATCAAGCCCGCTCGCAATCTCACGCTAATTCGAGCCCCACACCCAACTACGCGCGTTTTCAGGGCCACGGTAAGGGGGGGGGGGGGGGTGCGAGATGCAAGCAGATGCGACGGGGTTTCCCCGTGAAATGGAAGCCGAAATGCGGACGCGGCGGAATCCGAAAGAAATTCTACGGGCTCGCTTATACGTTCGACGCAGTGGTTCTCAAAGTCGGATTCATAGACGGGTTAAGGGTAAACAAAATTAGGATCTACAAAAATCTTTATCAATATTTTTACTTCTGGTTAGTTGGAATAGAGATTTTTATGAATGTTTATGTTATTTTTGGATTTTATGTATCTCCCTTGCTCTATCGTTTATGTATATTTCAACCAAATCAGTGTTTTTAATTTCAGCCACATTGGAAACATTATTTCGGATCGCAATTTATTTCGAAAATGGTGCGGCAGATTTTTTATCTTCGATGCAACGAACGACGAATAATATAATATTTCAATAAAATTCTCTTGTATTATAGGTTTATAGTTTGGATGAATTATTGTGTCACGTATATTTTGTACACATTTACCACACACTCGTGATTGCCGTAGATTGAAAACCGTGCGGATTAAAAGAAAAATCCTCGAATGCGTCGCATTTATCATCCCTTGCGCGAGCGTAGAAGTTACTTCCACGAAAGTACTGTCATATCGTAATTCGTAATACAGAGGAACGATTGCCAAATGCAACATCGAGGTTATAGCGGACAGTCAGGCTGATCATACACGAGTCATACTACTAGGCCCCGAACGGGAAGACGATCAAATAGATCGCACGAATACTGCGGTTGTCGTGCAGTGTCCGGGAGCTCGTAGTATATCCGTCGACGAGTCGGACCGATTGCGGACGTTCCAGCGGGACACCATCAACCCTGATTGACAACTCCATGCGTGGAACGGTTCACCCTAGATTATCGGGTCTCCAGACCGGAAGCTCGTTCTGCTGACCACCTCGAACCTGAACCGAATTTCACCCCTTGCACCGTGTACGATTTCCGCATGCAAAAGGGATATCGAGCGATTCTCGTGCATCCCAACGAGACATTGGATAAAGACATTTTCCAACGCGCGAGTCCCATCGCCGTCCACCGCAATCGATATCCCCGTCGATCTTTCGACAATTATCAACAAAAGATTCGTATCTCGTCGTCCGATGAAACGTGAGATTTAAAAGATTGATAAAGATTCGCACGGGACTTTAATATTAAAGCAAAGGCACGCGTTTATATGGATCTTTTTCTCCTTCGGTCAACCAAAGTAACTCGAGGGTCATGGAATTTATGCCACATTCCAAAATCCTGCATCGTAACGTAAACACGTGATATATATATCGCTAAGTTGTAGCGAGCTCTAGTATAGTGTATCGCTACCAACTTCGCGATATACGGACCCACGATATCAGTTTCGTTTAACGGTCAACAGTTTGAGCGTCCAAGTGCGTTTACGGTCCTCCACCGTCACTGATAAACGGCACGATCGGAATGCGCACGATGCAACGATCGATCCCGCAAACTAGATTCTCGCTCGTTAGAAAAGAACGGGAATATGATCGAGCCGTGACACGGCGAGTCGGAACCCGTGTCCGACCGTCAACGTCCTGCGATCACTGGGACGTGTCTATCGGACGGCACGGCGAATTATCGTGCCACGTGGCGATAACCGCGTGCCGAAGGATATCGAGCGTTGGCCGACTGCGTAGTCCAGACAATGGGCAAGGATATTTTACCGGGGTCTAACCGAGAGGATAAAGGGGAGCGATCCAGGAATGTAGGGAGTGTAAGATAAAGCGAGGGGGGAGGAAGTGCAAGAGGCTGCGTGTAGTAAGAGGGTACCGGCGGGCGCCTCGAGGGTGGTTAAAAGGGGGGTAGCTACGCGAAAAGGGGGCACCAATGTCTTGGCTTGCGAGCTTCGGGGTCCTCCCGTCACCCAATCACGTCCTGGCGAGGCTCGCCATATTTCGCGGGGCGGAGCCCTCTCCTCACTCTCCTCGCGCGACCGACTCAGCCGCTGTGTTCTACTATTATTTTAAACCCTTCGCCCTCTCGCTCCCTCTCGCTCTCCCCCTCCCCCTCCCACCCCCCGCTGCACCCCTACACCCCCTCGACGCCCCTTTCTGCCCCTTCCGTTCGCCAGTTTCATCCCCTAGTCTTCCTTACCACCTCTGCACCGACACCCCCCTACAATCCGGTCGCCTGCCCTCCTTTCACTCCTTTCTGTCTCTCTCCCTCTCTCTCTCTCTCACTCTCTCTCTCTGTCTGTCTCTCGTCCTACCGCCAGCTCGCTTCACCTCAACTCTCACCCATCGACTTTCTCTCTACGACGGACGTACATCTACCCTACCCTCCACCCTCCACCCTCCTCCCACCCCCTTCCTTGCCACCCTCCCCCACCAGCCAGAGCGTCTCGTGCCTCCGGGCGGAGATGAAAATTTCCAGACTCCTCGCGATCGAAACCGAATTGTTATTTCACGAGGTAGTCGGCCCCTCAGCCTCCCCCCCGTCCTCTACCGGGGCTCCGACTAACTCTCTCTTTCTCCATTGCCCTTGGGCGGGAGTTAGACGTTGAAAGTCTCTGGAGCACGGTCCCGCCGACTCTTTCTACTTTTCTTTCTTCCCTCTCCCCTTTGCACGGGAGATTAACAGCGCGGGTTATAGCGGGTTACCTCGCGCATACCAGGGAGACGCAAGAAAAGATAGTTTTTGCTTTTAAAGAGGATTAATCGAGGGCTTAGGCGAAATAAGGTGCAAAGTTCCCGACGATCCTCCCTGATCGCATATTTCTCGAGGAATACCAATGATCCATTTCCGACTGACTCGCGGATCGTTAGACACCGCGTACGAACGAGACAAAAGAAATTGGTGACCGTTTAATCGAGACGCCGATCCGTAAAGATCGGTAATAAAAGAGCAAGAGTCGCTAGCGGTATTCGGTGGATACGGAATCCCTTTGCCGTTCGTTCACGAAAAGCGAGACGAGACCGACGGAGGTAGATAACGTATAAATATTATCTTGCCAGGCGTACCGGCCGACTATCAACCTACCGCATACAAAATATCCTGAATCCTTCGCAACCCGACACCGTCTACCAGCCACGGGGAGGGCCGTGGTAATTTGCAATTTAATGTCGCGCTTATTTTTATAATCGACCTGGATATGATTCTTTCATGGGCGCCGTCCCTTTGAGAACGTCGGGAAAGACCTTTGGACGCTGACTGAACGAGAAACGGTTTCTGGATGAAACGAAGGTAGGCGCCGTAGGACGAGGGGGTACGGAAGAAAAGCGCGATACACCTACCTACCTTTTTGAAATACACGTTACAGAGGCAGCCCCTCTGGAAGCTCCCGTGCAACCTCTGTCACGTGTAAAAGGACGGAAAAGAGGCTTACGTATCCTCGATAGGAACCGCAAAGTGCATGAATTACAGGTACGATCTTAATACGCTTATTTCACTCTGCCCGTCGAGGGCCGCGGACTTGTTATTCATCCCCTTTATAAAGAAGGTTTCCGTGAGACCGTGCAATGTTTATAGCCGCTCGATGTACGTTTGGCAATATTAGTGGACGCGTACGTGTACTCCTGTACCTGCGCCGCACTTATCGAAGCGTTGATTGAAAGGCGTAAAGGTATTGGGCGAACTAAACGGATCTCCCGTGGAGAGCATCGAACGTATTTGCAAGTGGTTTTGAAATTACTTTCGGGAAGTGGGGGGAGATTTATATAGATAGTCGGAGAAATATGGATAAACGAGGTTTTGAAAATCCGCCTTGTTGAATTTTATAGGAGAACGAGGAATTAAGTGTACAGCCGCGGACGGTGTTGTGACGAAAGGGGCAGGTATTCGCAACGGTACGAATGAACGAGTCGTGCGTGTAAAGAAATTATTGAACGTCGTTGAAATATGTAGGAAAGCGCCGATTATTCCAGTAATTATAATCAGTTAATTACAATTGCTATAAAAGAAATTGCGTTTTAATATTCCGAAAATCAAATGTGTGCAAAATAACTCAACGTTTTGATTGTTGATCGATGCTCAAATGATCGAACGGTCAATTAATCGGTGCACTTATAATCCGGGTTATACCAATAAAAATATTTCCACTGCTGCAACGTATACGTGCACTTTAGTATGGCAGACGCGGTGTCTACTGATTCTGGCGGTAACCCAATTAATGACAATCTCAGTTCTGTAACGGAAATTTAATATGCAACTGTTGTCGCGGCGGGGTTCTTCGAATTCTCGTCGTGGATTTCTATAACAAAGGAAATTATTACATCATCTTGGCTTGCAAAACCATGCACTGCTCGCTTAATTCAAATATACACGAGATTGCGGGTATTTATATTCTCCTCTATGTACGCGGTAAGCGAAGATTCTTTTACAGTTTCGAATCGCCTTGCCAAAATGTTGGCAGGACCCGAACGGTAACGCGTTCGAGAGTCCCGTGGAATTTTCGATGCAGCGAGGCTCAGGGAAAATTATGCAAATATGCGAGTGTAATAAAATAAAATTAACGGAAGGTGTCGCGTAACAGTTCGATCGCGTTTCTTACGCAAACGCGTAATTGCGTTTCGTTGTTTGACAAATTTTCGGTCGACTACCCCGTTTAAGAAGAATTTTTAATGAATCACAGTCTTCGCGTTCGTTTGGAGCGGGAAACGTATAGTCCCCTATACGTTAGTCTCGTTTTTGTGTACGAAGTATAATAGACGGCCATTTGTTTGTTTTTGTGGCACCCCGGCGTACCACGTGACTTTACCTCGTAGAATTTTCCCTGGTACGCCGAAAAAGAGTACCAATGAATCATGTTGTTTCGTTGTTGTTTCATACGTTCCACGTCCCGTTACGTTTCATCATGACGTTGTCATAAGTTACAGTGTCACGCCGCGCGAAATTATTATACTCCAAATGCGACGAGCGATCGATATTATTCCTCCGCGTATAAATATTGACGAAGAAAAGTGTGCGCGGAAAAGATAAATATACAGTTGTAACGAATAATTTCTCATCGTATATTTAGATATATCGAAACGGTGCAAAAGTATCGCGGTATTGTTGATTTTTCTGGTATTAATTTTTAAAAAAATATTATACAAAAGTGCATTAACTACATCATCCGGCAAACCATTACGCACATCGACTAATTTAAAACTAATACGCGTTGATCGTTGAAAATTTTATCCCGCATCGTAGACGGAATCTACTGGTAAATGAACAAAGCACAAATTTTTTAACAACAAAAAATACCTTCCATATAGTATATTGCGTATTTAATTGCATTCTAGGGTACGTCATTTTGTTTTTATCGCAAGCAACATCATGTATCCGTTTTGTGCATTATTATTTATAAAACCTCCATGGAGGATGGTCCGACTAATTGATAAATCTGAAACTTTATACGAGTAACTAATAGTCGGGGAAGAAATATACCAGGCATTTCAAGAACCCAGAGATTAATCGCAAAGTTTATCAATTCTAGAATCTTCGTTTGTTTGTTCAACGATTAATATTTTACTATATCAAATATCATAAATTACTCTCCGCTCCATCTGTCAAGTAGACGATTTTGTCAGGGCGATAAGCGCGACCGGTGTTGCATTCGGATAACGAACCTGCCGTTTCACGAAATCGCAGATGGGCACGCGTGGCCCTTGGCAAATTAGCATAACCGCGGCCGTGAAGCGGGGTAAGGGGGAGGGGGCGGGGGAGAAGGGAGTCGGAAGTTCGGCCTTCACGCCATTTATCGCGAAACAGTTAATATTTAACTGGCGGTAGCGTTACGGAGGCGAGGTTTACGTGCGAACCGTTAACAAAGTGCCGGGCGACGAGCGAACGCCCTGCGGCCGCTAACGCCACCGCCCACGGCTTGTTTCGTTTACGATAATCCGTCATGAAATTAAAAACATTAGGGCCTCGTAAAGATAAAGATGTCCGCTCCATAACCGAGAGAAACTCGCGACGTTATAAACGAGCACGCCGCGATATAACCCTCGGCACGACGGCGAGACTTGCGAAGTTAATATCTACATCACGTATTTCTCTTCTCTCATATCTCTTCCTCGTTCCCCTACTCCCCACCCCCGTCTTCGTCGACCCCCTCCCCCTCCTCCCCCTACCCCCAACCGTGCCTACACTTGTGACGTTGCGTTCATTTCTTTGGGTCGTGCAATTGACCATACATTGGGTTGGCAATGAAATAATTGCGGATTTTTGATAACCAAATAGTTCGCGTATCGGTTGAATCTGCGCTCGCATCGTCTCACCGTGTGATCGTTAATGACACTGGGCAGAAGAAACTGTAAATGCAATTAGGCGCTTGTTTCAGACATGTAATTAAGATGTTACGCAATGTATTCTGTTTATTTTGTTTCGTTATATTTGCATTTACATAATGTTGAAAAGGATTTTTTTTTTGGAGTCTCGATTGAAAGGAGGTGAATACAATTGCAGATGTATCCTTTTATTCAACGTTTATTGCTATGGGATAGGTTGAAAAATAGGTGGTACGGTATAATGGTGTAGAAATGCAATTAGGCGTTTGTTTGATGGACGTAATTACACTGTTACGTAATGTCTTCTGTTTATTTTGTTTCGTTATATTTGTATTTGCATAATGTTGATGAACAATTCAGCGAATTTTTTTCAAGTTCCTCCGGACTACGAACGAATGGAAGTACAATTCGATTTAAAAAAATTACAGGACATGTAAAACGTATGTAATTCTCCGCTGGACCAGCGGTACGGTATGTAAAAATGCGGGTTTTTTGAAAAAAGAAAATTCATAAGTCTCGTTTTTTTAACCGCGCGTGTTTGTTTTTGCGTTATTAAAAAACCGCGACTTCAACCTTCGTTCGTGGCCCGGATAAAACCAGAAAAAACATTGAAATGTCCAAGGGTGTGTGGTGCCACTTTTTAAAAAATATACATGCATATCTAATACCAAATTTTTCTGAACCTATACGTAAACGATTGCTTCAAACAGTGCCTTTATATCACAAATACTGTAATTCTTAACATAATTGTTCATATAATTCAAAATGTAATTAAACATGGTAAAAGGTTCAGTTTTGAAACGTTACAACGACCGATCCAATTTACTTGTTAATCCAGCGTTTTGAATATCAAATTTATCGTGATCCGTGAAATGTTGGATTTAGTGCTCCTGTACGTACCTCGCATTGTCATGAACATCATCAAAGCTGTCATCGGTCACTCTTACGTTTACCGTTCGCTGTCAATCTGTCTATCAACGACGGTGTTCGCCATTTGTAAATGTAATATCTCGACCCCGTACGCCTGATGATGAATATCAGCTGCTCGTAACGATCGCGGGGTTCCAAAATAATTTACAACTACTTCTTGATTACGCCACGCGAGGCAACGTTAATATAATAATACACGTTGATCGAGAAACGTTGTGTACAATTATTACCATTAATAATCGTAGGGTGTCAAGTAAAGAATTGTTTGATCAACTGACTCTTTTATCATATCGGATGTTTAGGTTTATGAGACGGTTGAAACTTTTGTAAGAAGTGGTGTTTCCGTGACCAAAAATGGTCACGTGGCAGAGTGCGTAATTATGCGTGCGCGAGTGTGACCTCATCGATGACTCGTGGAGCAGTCAGAATCCAAAGAGACTCGAAGCTGAACAATCGTATCGAGAGTTGGAAGGTTGCTAAGGTGTAAGTTTGCAAAACCGTAAAGTTGTGTCAAAGCGTTGACACTTTAAAAGTGCTGTCACCGTGGAAGGTTCACCCGTCAAATGTATTCTTTCAAATATGGCACGCAAATCATTCCGAATAATCGAGATCACAAATCCCCGATCAATTACCACTATTAACATCCCACGAAGAATATTCCACATAATTGACGGTGACCTTTGACGTAATTTGTCGCGTCAATTGCAAAATAACGGGCGTTTGCGCGAATTGTGACGGATAAATTATTTCCACGCTCCAAAGTGACGCGTCGCTTCTCAGGACAATCGGGCGTTAACACTGACATGGATTTTCTGATACAGCAACGTTTACGTGGTTGTACGCTTTTCCCAAGGAAATTCGTAACCATCAATCACGTGTCCAATGCAAGGTACAGTAGATTTAGAATAAATTGGAACTACAAGATTGTTTCAAGCGCTGCACCTGACGCAAGTGATTAAAAGTAATTTCAGCTAAATGTATTGTTCAGTAACTTGGACACCTTAAAAATTGCATTTCGAAGCATCATGACGTTTAAACGGGAATACTTGTTCTTTAAATTGTAGATATATTACGATTCCTCCACGGAACTTCCGTACTATAAAACACGGTGGTATTTCCATCGAGGGGATGGGATTAAGTGAAAGATAAATCGAACTACTCGAATCTTACATCTTTCCTCCTTCGATCCAAGTCCAAGACGGGACTCCTCTCCTTATGTTCTTTAACCTGATCATTTTCTAATAAACGTGTCGTTTGTCGAACGGAGAATATTGATCGACTCGAAAATTGACCTGGTAGGCCAGAATTTTCCGATATATTTAACGCATTAGTTAAATAATAGAAAATTCAGATTCGATCGACGAACGTTTCAGGCTTTAATAAAAACACTCTCGTAATTGCAAATGTAACGATTCGAACGATCGTAATCGAGTTTAACGAGGGATATTCGGATTAAAAGCAAAAGTTCCTGGCGAACAAGTTTCGACGTTATAAGCTTTTTAACGTATTAACGAAAACGATTTCGATAACACGCCGCGATTCGAACCAACAGGTAGAATCACGAGTAAGAGAGCTTCACGGGGGATAATTCATCGCTAATCGAACATGGGTACGAGCAGGTGCACAAGGGGTTGGTTTTCACCCTTACTGTACTGATCCGGTGCTGTACGCGGTTACGCTCTATTATCGATTGTTGGCCGTTGTCAAATGGGATACTGGGTGTGAGAACCGAATTGAACGAATACCTTTATTGTACCTTGAAAATGTCTACCGTGCCACGTATACGAAACGATGGACGCGATATAGTAACTAACGTGGTTTCGACATCAATTATATTCGCCGTCTCTGGCACGAATAAAAATTCTTTGAAAAAGGGAATGAAGCGACAAAGTGGATAGTGGTTAAACCAGAATGATTAATGACACAACGTTTTCAAATTGATATACTGATTTAGCCTAACTTCGGTTTTTGGATAACGAATTCACGACGGTAGAATGTCGCTTTACGAAAATCAAATGTTTAACGAAACGTATAATTGTTTGGATAACTATTATTGATACAAAATTTGTTCGACGCGTTGAATCTAGAAGACAAATTTAATTCAAGTTAACTGCATTTTAATCGCGTATTTGAATTTGCAAATTAAGTGTATTCGATTTACTCCACATATATATAATGGACACGATATAACGTTTGGTATTTCAAATTTGGGAAAAGTTTCATCAATCCGGTCATTAAGAGTTAATATAAAACGGCATATAAAATTTCAGAATTTCATGTATAATAATGAACGCGTGTTTCCATTGACCAGAGAAAATACAATTAAATTTGGTAATTGCGTGACTGGTGAAAAAAAAGTTCAACGATCGGGCTGAGGTTAACGTTAATTAAATATTCGATTCGATACGGTGATTTGCGTTCCGCAATATTTTGTCCCGAAGAAACCCGGAAGGATGATACCGTTCGCATAATGAAAGTTGAGTCATGAATATTCAAATCTTTTGTATCACAGTTGTCGCCGCAGCTTCAAACTCCATCGGGGGAGTGTACATAACTTGCGGCTCGCAGAATATACGACGGAGGTAATATTAAAATAAAATTTCCTTGGAAAATTAACATAAACTTGTAACGTGTTTGTTCATAAAATTATACGTACGCTTCGATACCATCCCAGTGGAACAATTATGAATTTTGTTGGACGTGTGAAGATCGGAAACCTTACCTGAAACAAAATATAATCTCTCATTCTCGTATTACGTAGAAAATCAAATTTGTGAATAGCGTTACGCAATTAATTTTGAATTATCGCTCGACGTTATCTATCGATTGTCTCTCTAAACTTTATACGCATTTACACTTTGGGTCAGGGGTCGTCAACCTTTCGACACTTATCACCCACCGTTGTATCTTGGTAAAGATATACCACCCACCGCTGCTGCGGTAACTCAATTTAATACAGGTGCAAAGTAATTTTTAGACATTTTTTTAGAACAACGGACAACAAATCCCAGAGTGCCCACCATAAAAGTTTGAACGGCCCACTGGTGGGCGGTAGGGACCAGGTTGACTGCCACTGCTTTAGATCGTTGAACGATAGAATATTCGAAACCAAACATAAATATATGTTACTCTTAGTGGTAAATTAGGGAAGTTGGGAGGTTTCAACTTCCAAATGTCTCGTGACACCGCTATTGCTAATTAAACAAATTGACAAAGAACAAAACAGTCCAATTTCGACAGCCTCGGAATTTTGCACGACAAAACTCAGGTTAAATTGCGGTACCACCTACGCTACCATAAGGGCCGTTGGTGACTCTGCCTTTCGTACAGCATGAAGATATATCGTCTACCGACTCGGGTGACTGAGCGAAGTTGGTGTTAGAGAAAGACGAGTAACAAAAGAAGCGGGGGGAAAAAGAGAATAAGCCAACGCGTGATGTACAATATTGTTAAAAGCATAGAAATAGAACGACACGGTACGCCGGTCTGTACCATTCGAGGTCAGGCTGACAATGACAAATGGTACCGCGCACCGTCCTCAAATTTTCTTATTACCCAGTACGTAAGTTCTTGCACTCGTGTGCTTTGCAATTTACGCTTCTGCCGGCGCGCTGGGACCGTCCGGAAATTTGAAGCTAAATTGTGCGCACGCACATCCCTCTACGTTTTCGGCAGATTAGATGAGTAAGGGAAATTCCTATAAATTCGCAACGCTCAAAGATTACGGTTAATTCCATGACAGTGGAATCTTCCGAAAAAATTGATGGATAAACTAAATGAAATATACATCAGTTTTACTTGGAATGACACAAGATTCATCTTAATCGTGAAATTAACCTTTTCCGTGATTTATTTTCATTCCAATTGACTTTGACCGATCTTGCGATATTAGAATCCATTCTAAACATTTTTGGAGTGGTGAATCTAAAGGACCGATGTTCCGTGATTATTTGCCTCGTGATAAGTCAGATTCCTTGTGTAATCAGAATAATGGCTCCCCCGACAATTATTCGCAAGGATCCCGATATTCTTAGATCATGAGTTTTCGCGCATTTCGAAGCGTCGGTTTTATCACGAGTACCTTCTCGAGGCAATCGGAATTTCAAACAAATCGAAAAGCTCGTAATTGTTGTTTGACAAGGGCTGATTTCTAATGGCCGTGTAAACACGAGGAATGATCGACGAGTCGGGAAAGTGGAAACGGCCGACGGGTAGGTGTGAGAGCGGAAGAAGAGATGTTTAGAGGGAAAGTCTTGTCCCTTTATTTCCATCCCTTCCGTCATCTTCGAGGGTACGGGGATCGTCGACGCGTAATTGGCGCTCTTACTTGCGTTAAGTTACGCTTGTCATTTTTTTTGGCTCTCCCTCGTCAACTTACGTTAGCTCCTCGCCCTTGTTTCTTATTTTCCCCTCCTCGTTGCTGCCTTCGTTCCTTCGGCGAAAATTCGACAGTAATTTAAAATAAAATAACAGAAGTCTCCAGGAAACGAAGTCCCTCTTCACCCTTACCCCATTGCCACTCAAAATGGTTTTCCTCACAAAAGCAGTGGCACGTATAACAAAAATTGTATCCAACTATTGTAGACTATTTTCGAAACAAACCTAGATCATGCACATCTCCGAATCTCCGGATCCGCAAACTATTTCTAAAGCAAGCAAACACATGTGATTCCTTGTGAAATCATTTTTAGTAGAATAGAAATTTTATAATTATATCGTTATCAGCGACCCAAAATATACTTGATAGGGTAAAAAATAGTTTGGAGATCCGAAGAACCAGAGATGTGCATGATCTAAATTTAAGCCCTATTTTCTATTTCTTGGTGTAACTTCCAAGAACTGTGCGCGTGAAGGCGTCGATCTAAAGGAACTGCGGTAAGGTTTTGTTTATTTTTTTAAATTTATTACTTTTAGCACCGAACCGTCCGTGCTCCGAACGGCCAGTCGTTTTATTTTTTAGATTCGTCATCGAGCATTCGCCCCAGCCATACGTTTTAATTTCTTAACAAATCTATTATTATTAGACAGTTTTGGGGATACCAGCTATTAACATTCTGACGTGACAAAGCTCTCCCCAAAACAGTACAGTCCCCCATACTGTCGACACACTTTACCCCGAAAGATCGTGCCTCTGTCGGTTGTCCCACGTATTTCGATCTACCCTGTACCGAACCACGCGCATTCGTGTCTACGCGTGCAAAGAGAGCGAAAGGAGACGGACTCTGCGCGACTACGGGGCTCCTGCGAACAGCAGGTCGGCAGGATACACCCCCTGCGGGGGTGGTCGTGCGGAGAGTGGAGGATAATAGGGATGAGTGGGCCAAGGGGTATGAATCAAGCTGAGCAAACATTGAACTTCGAGATACGGTATCGCCACACGAAAGCTACACAACGTGGGCAAAGAGGAGAACGTACCTCGAAGTACACCTTAGCGATTACAATTCTCGATCCCGGCCGTAGCTTCTCCTAACCACCACAGGGGAGAGACCCCGATCGTCCCTCGTAACTCTCACGGTCCCCGACGGCGGGGTATGTAGGTACCAAATATTGATAGTACGAGACAGCGTATGTTTGCGAAACCGAAACTCGCTGAAAAATTTGGTCGGACACCGTCCCGGCATGGGGACCGGAGGGGTGCAGTTTATTAAAAGAATTGATAAAATTGAACGAAGCAAATGTTCACCCAAAGTGTAATCACACGTGTGAGCATATTCTTTGCCTTCTCTGTACGTTTTGCACGCCGTACCGAATAAGTAATTTTCTATCTGATTCGATTTATTCACTTCGACGAAACTCACATTTTTAATGTTCACCGCGAAGGATATATGAGCGTCCGTGGTGAAAAATTTAGGAAGTCACTGTGGCATAATAATGCAAGAGATAGTAAAGATATTCTTGTTCTTTCCTCGTGATATATTCTTGAATAATATAAATATATAATATATGCATATCTCTGTGCAAACTTTTCGAAATGTTTCCTGATATTACAGGTGAGTTCTCTCGTTATTAATTTTGAAAATAAGCAATAATCATTTCAAGGATACAAATACGCCGAGTCTTTCAAACTTTTAACATTCCCGGAAAATCGATGAAACCGGTAGGGAAATTTGACCGAGAGGGAACGTCGCGTTAACTCAACGTCGATACTCGAAGGTCAAAATCTATGATTCGCCGGTGGTCGCGGTAGACAAAGAATACGTGGATCGGGGTGGTCCTTTAAAGTGGGCGGCGGCCACAGGAAGATAAGGGCGCGTTCGGCGCGGAGAAACGTAGCGTCTCATCCCCGAGGGATATCAGCAGAGTGGCCTCCCCGTCTCTTATTCCCGAATGTTTTAGCCAACCCCAGCTATACCAGACAGGAATATCTTAAACGGGCAGGGACTTTTTAAGCAAAAACTTCGTCGCGTATATACGCCGTGCGGTATAGGTCGGGATGACCGACTCGCGCAGCCTGCCAAAAACCTCTGGCGATAAATCGTTAATATTCTAATTGGCAAAAAAGAGAGGGAGGGAGAGAATGCGAGATGGGTGGGAAAAAAAAATACATAAAGCACGACTACTCTTCAGATTGACCGGGAATACGCGCAAATTGGTTGTGAGCGCAGCGGTTACCGCTGGCACACTTGGATAACCGTTAAATCAATTTTTAGATTTATTAAAATGGAAACGTTAATTTCTCTTTCGTCCGTCGTCGACGGTTCACCGTTTCCATTACTTGCCGATATTTCGAACGTGGGTGTTTATGTGACTTTGTACTCGCAACGCGTACCGTGTAATGGATAAGCGATGTATTTGCCCGATTTTAAACAAACGAATTTTGGGGGGTTATAGAAAGTTTTTTTTTTATAATGTTAGCGTACCGAAAGAATATTGCACGAGAGATATATCGCGATTATTACGATCGAGCGATAGTTCTTTTACAGCTGTGAATCGCTAACTAGCGATTAATTGTGAAATTAGAAACGAAACAAGCGCTATCGAGATTAACGACCGAAAATTCTGTAAAAAAAGAACGAGAATGTGGGCTAGCGCACGGAGAAACAGAGAAAAGTATAGAGTGCGAAAAGGGTAGAAGAAGTGGAGGAAGGAGAAAACAAGAGAGACAAGGAGAACGGAATAGAGGGAATCTTTGTGCGAGTTGGCACACAATAGCAACGCGAAGTCAGCTCCCTGCCGCGCCGGAAGTCGACGGTCGGCCATCTTTCCAGCCGGATGTGCATCCTAAATGTCTCGCGAGGTTTGTATATACGAATTGTATATGGCCATTCTCCTTTGCCTTCCTACTCTCATTTTCCTCCCTCGTTCCCTCACTTTTTCTCTCCCTTTCCATCCACTTCCAACAACCCCCCTCATTCTTCCACCGCGGGTCGCCCGCTATCGTTTCACCTTTCCTCCACTACCCGGGACTCCTATCCGGCATTATAATCGTCGAGTTTTAATTCGCGAGTACGTCCGTTTCGCGACGCGAAACGGTGACGAGCGAGTCCACGGCAAGGAGGACACGACGAAGACGACGACGACGCCGCCGCCGTCGAGGACATCATTTCGTAGCTGGCCGTAGCTTCGCGGGAACAACGCGCGTCGCGGCGGAGGTGTTGTGCGCGTTTTACGACGTTGCCTCGCGGCGCGTGCGAGGTGCAACAATATAAAAGCGTAAACGGGGGAACCGGCAAACGAGAGGCGCATAAAGCGACGCGATGCGCCCTCCCCGGGACGCGGAGCGTAAAGCGTAAACCGTTTGCGCCGGTTTCTCCCCTTACGCTTACCACCGTCGTCTGCGGCGTCGTCGTTGTCGTCGCGCTCCCAGACGTCCGCGTGATCCTTTCTCCCGTCGTTTTTCTTTCCCCTCCCCCCACCACCCTGGAATTACCGCGGCCACCGCATCAGCCTCGTATATTTCTTTCAGGGAACGCGGCGAAACCTACCCGGCATAGCTTTATCAAATTTCATTAGTATACTCCCCCCCCCCTTCCCCTCTCCCCCCTGCTCGGTTGGCTTTATCGTCTTTAGCGTCACGTCGCGTAGTTCGGAGAGATTGGCAAGGTTTGATCGATGAAATTTCACCGTCGATCATGGCACCCACCCCGCCGTACTGATGGGACGGTGATGCATCGGAAGGAGTAATGATAATCGGAAAGTGAGAGTTACGGTGTCCCGCGTGGCAGTGTCAGTCGGTCGGGGTGAAATGAACGATGGGATTGGGTGGTCGACGATGACGGAAAACGAGAGTGGCGTTAGGAATCGTCTGACGAAGGACGTAATCGTTCTACCGTCACACGCTAACCGTCGCCGTGTGTACCGGAAAATAACGTGCCGCGACCACGAAGGGAAAGAGACGTGAAATTCTTCGTTCCCGCGAATTGCTCGGAGATCCGTATCGCGGAAATATTGTTTGGAGAAAATAATTTCATGTTCCTCAAATCGGTGGAAATAGTGGTGGTAGGTTTTCGTATCGATCGTACCCCGTGCTTTGCGGGAAAATAAATTGTCTCTCGCTACGGCAGATCCTTAAATTTGTTGCTCGCACACGTACCGAGCATTTTGATAAGTTAAAGAATTGCTCTCGATACGCGATACTTCGGGTACACGTACGCGCGTGCACGTAGGTATGAGTATCGATTCGAAATAGCGAAGGATATTATGTCATCTGTCGTGCCACTTGCGCTCGCACCTTCTCTCCTTGCTCGCGCTTCTTTAATCAAATAAATTCTCTCATCTGAGCGCGTCAAACTTCCAGTTGGAACGAATCTATTTAAATTACGGCGAATGTCGACATAAATATACGAGATTGTAATAAAATACCCGAAATTCAATTTTGCTTCGAACCGAGATAATTGAAACGTTAAAGTGAAAAAAGCATAATCGCGGTATTACTCCCAACGTTATCGATCAACGCGTTTCAATTTCCAGCGTGTAATAACGATCGTTTTGAGGAGCCAGGTGAGATCGTCGAGAGGGGTTGGAAGTGTTCGAAAGAGGCGCGATAACTCGGGCATACGGCCGTTTAAAGTTGACCGAGATAAGAAACGATAGCGAGCAACGAAAGAGTTACGAGGCAACGAAGGAACGAGGTCGAGAGATCGGTAATACCCATGGGAGAGGTTTTTCTCACGAAGTGGTCTTCCGGCAGGAAGAGAAAACCGGCGAGGTTCCGGGAAATATTCTACGAGAGGTTACGGTGAGATCGTGCATTCGCGGTAACCCGGGATTGCATGTCGGTAAATCCGTGAAATTCTTTGATTTAGTTTACCACCCCGGTGCCACCCCCGAGGCGCGCACACACACGCGCGCGCGTACGCGAGATCGGTGTGTTTCTCGGGAGAGGCAGGCGTGTGCTCGCATACGACTCGCAAATGCAAAGATAAGCTCCGAGGAGCGGGATCACCACGGATAAAGAAGCACTCATGACACATCTTATTTCATTGTACCGCCTTTTTTGCCTCGGATAGTTTTCTCGTTCAATTTATGGCTTGATTCCAGACGTGTTTGCGTACCCTCCAGCCGGGGGATGTTCGTCGCGTTGTCACGGCGACACGAGAAATATTTAATAAACGCGGTGATCGTTGAAACCCCCCCCCCCCCCCCGGTTATGATTTTGAATTAACCAATTTTACATCGTCGATGCCGAGTCGAACGCGGTGTAACTTGGGAAACGAGGAATCGATTTCAAATACACCAAGTATCGCCGATGAAGCGTATAAATATTCCGTTGAAACTTACGAGACTGCGGATTCTATGCAAATATGTATTCCGAGGGAAGACAAATGGAGGTACGGGTATGAAACAGAAATTTGTTTCGACATTAGAGGATACTAAATATGGATTTTGAATACATTTTGCGTGTTCTTTGTTTGCCGCGGATATATCTCATCTGTTCTAGAAAACATGGGTTTGCGTCAGATCCGCAGTTTGCTCGTCGAAGTTAAACATTTTCGAGTACGCAAGGTCAACAGAAAGAAAATTTCCAACTAACGCCACTATGGCGAAAAACTAGATGAACGATTTTACAAAATTCAACCATATATTTGCCGTGTAAATAGAAATAAAAATACGAGAGGGCGAATATTTACCCGACCCTCGTTTGTAAACTTCTGTATTACAACGTTACGTTGGAAAAGGAACACGAGAGCTACTTGTGCGACCGGTACTTCATTCAGAGCGTACAAACGAAGTTCTTGTAATCCTGCTATGTGTGTGTAATTGCAAGGACTCGGCTGTAGCGTAAATTCGTTTAATGCCCCACAGATTTAGCCCGTAAGTACACATAATGATACCAGCGAGCAATTCTGACTAGTCACGTGACCCGCCAGCATTTCATATTCCAAATTACTTAACGATGAGACTCATTTTCGTGCGTCGCGCTTAATCAACGACGTAACGAATTTTTTTGTGAAATTCAATTAATCCCAATGTAATCTTCGCTATCGCGAATCAACTCGAAAATTTGGTTATCCTGTTCAACTTTGTCGTTTTCGAAACAAATATTTCGTACGATGGTACAAACTTGAATTGAAACTTAGAATTTGTACTAATTCTAAGACTCGACATACCAGGAGTCAAGCCTAGTAAGGAAAAATTAAATGCAATTAACATTAAAGCGTTTGAACATATTGGAAACATGGAAATCTCGAGTAGTAGAAACGTAAATACAGTTATTACGCAAATAAGTGTTTACGCTATTGCGGCTCAGTATTATCATAAAGATCATCCCGATAATATTGTAATTTCGCGAATATTGTACTGCTTATCTATCGCGTTTCGTATTTCTATTTTGCTCGTTTACCATCATTTTTCATTTCTCAATCTCTTTATACCATATTCTTCCTTCAGCCATCTATTACTCTTCGTTCACCTTTCAGCTTCCGCTTAACTCTCCCGTCCGTTAGTTCCTTTGAAAACAAGCACGTCTGAGGGAAAAGGTGTAGTGTAGAAACTAGAATAGGGTAAGCGAAAGATTAATGGGATCAAGCTATATATTTATTCACATTTAATCTTTATCTTCTTCGAGAAAAAAAAAACTTCCTGCCGCGATGCAGATCTAATTTCGTTCTATCTCGAGAAATTTCCATTTATGAAAGTGAGCCTGCCGAATCGCGTATATTTGCTTGGTACAGTCGTATCAAATAATCAAACTTAAATTTAGAATCTAGTATTGCCAATTTTTCAGACTCTGGTAAATTCCAAAAAATGTTAGCCTGCTAATTAAACTTATAATTTCGCATTTGCAATTCACGCCGCAAAGAACTTCAGTCAATTTTCTTACGTTCAAGAGAACGCAATTAAAAACAGAAAAATTCAAGAATCATGTTTCGTGGAAATCAAAAAAACTATTTCTCGCGAATTCTAAAAACTGGTATTTTATACATATAAATATAATACTTCGAGCTAAAAGCGTCGAAAGTGGATGTAGTTCCGATAAAATAACGGCGGGAGATTACATGGTACTCGTGAACGAATTGCAAATACCTCCGAAAAGCGCGTGTAAACGAAGCTTACAAAAAAAAGAAATAGTAAACGCTACGAAACTAACTGGCTTAAGATTTCGGTAGATTCCTGGGCACGTACGTTGGTTATCGCGAATACGTTGCTACGGACTGTACATATTTTTTTTTTCTCGTTGCCTTTTTGCTTCGCAACGGTGCAGTAACAGTTATTAGCTCGGCCATTTCGTTTGTACGTTCGTAACACAGCGCTTGTTTCATCGAACGAATTTTAATGAAATGAAGAGTCACGCATGACAAAAACGCACCGTCACATTCAATTCCGCTTCATATCGAGCTCGGCGCAAATTGTACCTGTATCACGAATTTCGCTCTGCGTTTTATACAAATAACTTTATACAATAACGTATCCCATTTCGGTTGAAATCCCTGAAGCTAGAGAACCTGGAGATGACACGAAGGCTGGACAAAAGTATGATATCCCTAATTATTACACTAATTATTATTGTTTATAATTCGAATAATATCCGTAAATTGGTTTAGATTTAAATATGAACCCATACAATCTCGACTGCCGAACTGCAAATTTTCTTGTTTGTGTATTTATTCGGCAAATGTTTATTTTCTAAAATTTTTGTGATTTGGATGCTTCCACGCATCGCAAACATTTTTTCTGATCGAATTCGTTGACAATTTCAAAGCCAGCAAATGTGCACGCGAATTAAGACCGAATATATTAGGGATACTGGAAAGAAATCTATTAATCTGTAGAGCAATATAAAATTCTATTTCTCGTTAATTTTTTGTTACAGAATATTATAAACTGTAATTTTCTTCGCTCTTTACAACTGCATCCCAACGTTTTTCTAAGTCTTTCATGGCCTTTTGATAAAAATTTAGGAAGATGGTCACACCCTCGTGTCCATCCGGCACCCATAATATAACGCAACGGAAAATACCGAAGCACGATATCCCTTTATTAATCAATATCTTCTCTTTCGCGATTCATCGAAACCACTTTGCAAATTTCTACACCACAAAACAGATGATTACGCTTTTTATCATTCAACTTAATATCGAATTCCACGAAGTTCACTTGAGCGCACGATATTAAAGTTTCTCTTTTCGCGAAAGCGAAATCACTCGAGGGCTACGCGGCTCCATTCAGCGGCCTAATAAAGAAATTCCTCGTCAATTTCGTTTTCAAGTTCCACGTAAGTCCCTAACCGGATTGCACGACGAGAAACCGCGTTTTCAATCAACCCCTGCGTAAACAAGCGATCGTGGCACGACTTCTCTCTCCTTCCCTTACGCCTCGCGTCGCCCTCTCCTTCTATCTCAGGCACAAGCGAAAGAAAATTGTAAAACGCGATGGGTGGCTTTTCCCTCATTGATATTCATCCGGTGTAGCACTGCAGCGCGATTGGCTAACTACCCTACCATATACCACTACGTTTCTACCCTGCCATTTCTCTTCGTCTCCCTCCCTCCGACCCTCTCTCTCCCTTTCTCTCTCGCTCTCCGTCCGTCGTCCTCCGTGCTACCAGACACTCGTTTTTACTTTTTCTCCCCCCCCCCCCCCCCTCCCATACACACTTAAGCACAGACGTACGCGTGCGTACAATCGTCCCACATACACACACCCCTGCGCAAAGTTATACATAAGCATCCGCGTGTTTCTCTCGCTCTTTCTATCGATCTACCTCAACGTTCCCTCTCGTTTCATCCGTCTTCGTTCAAGTGTAAATTCATAGCTCTGTCTCCTTCCTCATTTTCAGTCAACGACTGTTCCGGGTAATGCATCGATTCGTTTCTAGCTCACCCCGGTAACACAGCCCCCCCCCCCTATGTCCCTCTGTCTTCCACCTTGCTCTCCCTTCTTTTCCTTTTTTTTTACTCCTCTTGTTCCCCACGCTCTTCACTCCGGGTTTACTCTTCTTGATTAGGCTTCGGGAATAAAAAAAAGCGCCGCTCCGACTGCGGACGGAAGCCGCGTATAAAGACGTAAATGGCGCGGTGCGGCGAATAGACGAGCGCAAACCACCGGCAGAATTCAACGATGCAAGGGAATAAAGTGAGGGTGCCCGAGGGACACGCGGACGTAGATACGCGAATCGCAATCTGATTAATTGCGCGTCGAATCGAATCACTCGTATGGCGTGGTAATGTATGTCCGCGCACGCACGCCGCTCCCTCCGCGCAGTTGCTTGCCTGTCGCGGGAATAAATAACGACACCGTTCTTTAGCGCGGGTTTGCCGTTAGATTCGTCGACGTTTTCGACGGTTCTTTTGGCATCGAAAACAAATTCACCCTGGTTTTTCCGCCGATCGTTTTAGCCGGGATTTTATAACGGCCGCCCGGCCTAGGCGTTTTTTCATTCTCGCGATACAGAACTTATCTGCACATCAATTTTCACGTATACATATTATTACCGTAGAATTAATCCGAATTTCCATGTACCGCGTACTTAGTTTAACCGTATTCCCTGTACGCGCGGAACATACGCAAACAAATTTCCCTCACGCATAAAAATTAAAATCCGAATTTTATGCATTTATTCATGGAAATTATTCTGCACGGCCATATCGTAAAATCGACGTGTTCCGAAAACTCTAATTTAGTAAAACCCATTGAAATTCATTTAATACTTCTCGCCCCCGGTATTGCAGGGATATCATTACTCGCTCTCGTTGTTTTTTAACCGCGCGATAAAATCCATACCGAGAGAGTTTAAAGCAAGAAGCAAGAGAGGGAGGGAGGGAGGGAGGGAGAGAGAGAGAGAGACAGAGAAAGAGAGGGGAAAAAAAATATTTCGCCAGCGACACCGAACTCATCCTCGCTGCGAAAGGAGTTCCAACTGGCATACGAGTCACTCATCGCCTGCCAGTTAGTAATTAGTCAAACGCGATTAAACGCTCCCGCCGTTCCACGAAGAAAGAACTTCGAGCATTAGCCGGTTACATCGGGGAAACATATATAATGCTTTAAACCGGGCGCGAACATTACCCGGTGATATAGCGCGGCAAAAACTTGGCCACTTTATTCATATGCCCCCTAGCACCGTGTTCATAACCTTTCTCGGCGCGAATGTATAAAAAAGCGGGTATGCAGCACCACCCCCCCCCCCCGCCACCTTCCTCGTGTACTTCCATCCCCCCAACCACCGGGCGCGTCAACCCCTGAGAAGCGTTTCCTATATTTCTTCCTCCGCTACTAGCTTAAATATGCTTAGATTCGGCCCGGACTGATATTGTGTTGCCCGTTCGGCGCGAGGGTGGCTTTTCGAGATATTTCAGCGACGACTACGTATCTTATAGACGGGAAAAGTTTCCACGCTCGTGAGCGTATACTTCATCGGTATTTCAGGATGCCGGGATCATGGGAGAGGAGAAGATGTTGTTCGTTGGGTCACGAGAATAACCGTGAAAACTTCGCTTTCTACGCGGTGTTCTTGAAACGGCCGGTTCAACGTTCGTCGACGCGTCGGGTTAGTCGAGTAAGCGACAAAGTTTCTTACGTACATGCGCGTGAATATTCTATTATATTTCGAGAGGGCTTACGTGATTTTCTTAATCAGCGATTCCCGCGGTGTTGGATTAACCCGGGAACGGTAAATTTGGGTCTAATTAACTGGTGGAATGTAATATAGCGGAATGGACGAACCACGGATGCGTTTCATAATATTTACAATGGCGTAAGGTTAAATAAAGTATTATATAGATTAAAAAGAAATATATTTCCTTAATTTAAATTTTGCCGCTCTGTGCGGGTAATGTAATGGCCGTCGTACACGATAGGGGATAGTACGGTTAATAGAAACATTAGAAACACGTGCTGATGTGAGATAAAGGATCATCCATGATAAGAAAGATAATTGAAAGTTAACTGTAACAAAAGAAAAGTGTGAAGAGGAATTGATAGATAGACAAATAAACTTTAATTGTCGTTTCTTTGTTGCCAGATAAGAGTGTTTGTACATAGTGTAAATAGGGTATCAAAATAATGAAAAATAAAAACTTTGTTTTCAGAGCAACGCAATATAGTTTATACATTATTGGTCACTGCCCATTAAAACTAAGATTTAATCTTATATAGATGTAACAACTAACTCGTCCCTCTTAACGGGCTGTAAAAACTTGATCGTACGTTTTGAGATCACCCTTTATCACCATCGCGAGATGCTTGGTGGTGACTTTATAGCTAATTAAAAAGCGCAATTAACAATCGTTTGACGCGCAATTGTCTCCGATTCGGAATTGTCGGTTTCCCCGCCCTTCGATCCGTCGCTCGTGCAGCATTTGCAAGAAGGTCGAGTCTCGTCGTACTCGGAAATATTGGTATGCAGATGTAGTTGTTTTACTATTGATTCGACGTAAATACGTTCCCGCTCTCGTTACGTCTATACAACAAACATCACGTTTGTTTCGATTGCATATTTATTTTTCATTTCCGGCGTTGCCTTGCATGCAAAAATTTCCCTAACCTGCCTTTGATTAATTCAACGTACGCGCGCTCGTCGAAATGTAACGCAAAAAAAGTAAAAAAAAAAAAAAAAAAAAAGTGTTTTTCGCCGTTTCTAATGGAAGAGCGCTCGTCACCGCTGAAGGGCTATTCGGAAAATCGTAATAAAATGTCTCTCAACGCGAACGCTATTTGCCAATTCCTCCCAGTGATTATCGGGGCCGCTACGCTCCCTCGTCTCCTCGTGGATCTTGCTGGAGATAGAATTTATCGACGACGTTAGCGTGCACGACGCACGGCGTCCCGGTGCGTCCCAGGGACAGATATTAAAAGCCGGGTAGGAAAAAGTCAAAACACGCGAAACGGAGAAAGGGGAAAAAGCGAGAGGCACTTCACGATCGAGGCATTCGAACGCGAGATGGAAGTCGAAAACCAAGAATCCGGAGATAAATCACGTCGGAGGTTGAAAGGCGGTAGTGTTGGAGTCAATGGCCCTTGCCCGTAGTTGCCCGGGTTTTTGGTTTTTGCTATAGCATCCTCTTCCACCCGGTTTCCCGGCCTCCGTAGTGTCCTGGGTAATGGGCTAGAAGGATAATAATGCTCTGTTTTACAGCAACGGAGTGCGGCCTCTTCTTCTCCCCTCGTTCACGTCAGTGTATATGAAAACATCCAGCAAAATATCCACCGGATACGCGGCTCCCGTAAGTTTGAGAGATGGTTGCCGTGGAACTCTCCCTACAATTCGCCGTCTCCGTATCCCTTTTTCCTTCCCTTCTTTCACCTCTATTACTCTTCCTCGGTTATGCCCGCTTTTGCCCATTAATACTCCCGCGTTTTTGAATCTTAACGAGGAGTCCGGCTCTCATTGACTGCTAGACTCCACGTCAAATCTATCGCTCGGAGTCTTTGAAACTCCGTTTCTCGAGTAATACCCTCCAGAGGTAATTGCTATAAGATACTTAACTTTATTTATATTTATTTTTTTCCAACTCTCGAGAAATGATAGGACTTTGAAGAATCCGGCCACCTTTTATATAGACGTTTCTAGACGCTATTGCATTTATCGAACAGCAATTCGCTCATTTCGTTTAAATTCCTCAAAAGTGGTAGAGCGATGGAACGACAAGAATTTTAGATCTCTTTCTTTGTTTTGTTTTGTATAGTTTTAAAAGTTTATTATCTCGCGTTTAATCGACTTACGTATTATTCACCGGCGATGACCTCTGCCTAATCCGTTTAATTTCGATTATTTTTTGGATTCGAATGTATTCCTCTACTTACACCGTACATTCGTTTAAATTTATCCAGACTCGGGTGACGTGTGCGCGGTCACGTACATACACCAGAAAAACAAGGCATTTCTAATCCGATTCCGGAGTTTCATTAGATGTATAATCCCACAGAGTTATTACCGAGCTTAACGCGGCCATTAAAAATGCCTAGCCCTCTCTGCGACTCGGTTTCCCGCAACGCTCACCGGAACACCGGCACGCTATCGCGCATTACCGCTGCACTTTTTCACCGCGAATCACCTACCCTCTTCCATTCTTCCTTCGTCATCTCAACGCGGCCGAGCCCCGCCGTGCGCAATCACCCCTCAAACTCCCCCGATGGGAGCACCGCTAACAGCGGTTCAACCGTTGCGCGTTTCATCGACCAACAACTGCGGATCAAGATATCGGATAAAGATTAGGCGCAACTGCCAACGTCGGTAACCCGAGTGCGGAGAGAGGGCAAGAAATTGTGGTAGGGAAAGGGGTTGGTGTGCCTCGCACAGTTTTTCCGCGGGTACCGTGGAAGGAGACCTCGAATTAACTCTCTCGGCTTTTTCGCGATACGGATAGGCGAAAGAGGAAAGGCTGAGCGTCGGAAAGAAGGAAGCAGAGAGGAATAGGTGGAGCACTAACCAGACAGAGAGAAAAACAGAGAGAGAGAGGCAAGCGAGCGAAAAGAAATGAGAAGCGAACGGCAGGAATGGCGGGGGGAGAGGAAAAAAAGTGAGCGAAAAAGGAGGGGATGATGACGAAGAATGAGGGGCACGTGGAGTGGGTACACCTTCATAAATACTTCAGAGCCAGACTTCGGGAATTTCGCACCCCAATTCCGGCCGACTAATACCCTGTGCAGTCAACGACGAAGAAGCGCACTCGCGAAAGGGAAAGAAAGGCTCTTCGAGATCGGAAGCGTATTCCTGTTTAAACTGCGCGGGTCACGGAAATTGATTGTACCGCTAAGCACGAGTTTAGTTTTCCGTGTCAAAATTACCCGGATGAGCGTGGCATGCCTAAAACCTCGTCCACGCTGCAGCGACCGACAAGAAACTTTTTGTCGAATGCCGTTGCCACTCGTTCCAAAAGGTGTCCAACGAGTACCTGGTAACTGGCAGGAAACCTGGAGAAACGTTCGGTAACGAGCGGCGACTTTTTTGAGAAACATGGAACGTCGACAAAAAGTTTCTCGTTGTTGCTTCGGTGCCTTGTCAGGTTTAATAGCGTCACATAGTCAGACGTTCGAGATGTATCTCTCTCGTGCGACGCTTCTTTCATTTTAATAAGTAATTTATTCGAATTTTTTAGAAACTTTAGGTATATACAATATCAATATTTCTAGTGACTCGAACTCTAATTTATGTTTCTGCCATCGAATAGTCGCAAATGTAATCCAATTGCGTCCCATTAAGTACTGGAAGTACCATGTAAGTTCGTAAATTATTTATCAAAATATTATTCAACGATTTTTCAGATTATTTAATCCCAAAAGGGGATGACTATAACTGTCCAAACGTCAACTGATCGTTGATCCACGTAATCTCGTATCCTAGAGGCCAATCCTAAAGCGTTATGTAAATACTCCGAAAATAATTCTTTAATGTCGTACGGTAATCCGATCAATTTTCGTCGTCCTCGAATGCCAAGCGAGAAATCCTACAAAAATATATTAAATATAATATCGAATCAACCGCAAATACGTTTCCGTCGGGTGACATCACGCTAACTCGAACCAACAACGAGACTGCAACTGAGTAGCCGAAATACCAGAAACATTCGTAATAAGTTTATTATTTGCATCTCCGTCCCCGTTCCGCGTATCGCTTTCCGCGATCGCGAAACTTGGTGAAACAATAGCGCGAGCTATGCGTTATTTCGCTTCCACCGCAAATGTTATCAGAAGCGCCATTCATAAACTACGGTCACGTACTCGCGTGTATCTACAGCGGCAGCGGAGTAATCAACCGCGACGAGAGAAATTAAAACGTTCGATTTTTCATGCCGCGGCGACTAGGAAGTTCATAACAAATGTAAACGGGCCGCGAACGCATCGCTGCCCCGTCCACCGGCCTTGATGAAGTATCAGCGCGCGTACCAAGGAATTCATGCGGGAGACATTCGTAGTATTTCTTTTTTCCGTTTTTTTTGTTCTTTTTTCCTTTTTTCGAGTACGCGAATTTTATACGCCAGTGCACGGGCGTAGGCGCCGGCAAAAGGGGTATGCGTGCGGCAGACGTAGTTTATTCAAACGAGGCAAGAGAAAGCTATTGAAATAAGTAGGGTCGAGTGGTTTGGCGGATGGAGGAGGGGGGAATCGAGCTCCTTCTCCTTTCCCCTCTCGCCCCCTTCCGGCCCATTGGTCGCCCTCATGATTTAACCTCGCGTTCCGTTTTCCAAACGGCAAGGCGAAACGGCTCGAAAGGTCTCTTCCAGGAGAAGCGCCGCCTCGTTCTTTCGGATACTCCGTCTGTACTTGATTCCAGACACCGCGAACACGCGCGCGTTTAGCGGCAGTTGAATGTATTCGTGGATACGAGAAATCGGCGAAACGAGAGGGATGCGTCGAATCGTAGAATCGTTAATCGTCGATAAGTAATGGATACGCGAGTAATATTTGACGAACGATTAAGCTTTCGGATCAACGCTTTCGCGCGTGTTTATATTAATAAATAATACGTAAGCGAGCTTTATCCGGAGGTCAGGAAAAAAAATGAATTGTTATCGCGATAAATCCTGCACGAATCGCGGCGTCGATAAACGATTCCCTGAAAGCTGTACCAATAAACGTAAAACGCAGAACTTGCGTTCGCGAAATTCGAGCCTCGTGTATGAATAACGCGCTAAACTGCAGTGAACAGCCTATCAATGATGATCGGGATAAAGGCTTCGGTTGAATCCGATTCACGCTGAATCGTGCACAAGTATTTAAAAAAAAAAAAGCACACGTCTGCCTATATTGGCCTGTCAGTTTCTAAGCGCTCAAAATCGATTAATCGGCAGACTCGAAAGGAACGATAACTGGATCGTATTTGATCTTTCGAACCAACGAGATACACGCTTTTCAATTTTAATACACGTACGAGAAGTCGGAATCGAAAATTCCCACCGAATTCCCTCGAAATTACGATTAGGAAAAAAAAAAAATACACGATAACCGGGCTGTATTTGATTTCACCGTACCAACCGAGCGCGTACTTCTCGTTTTAATACGCCGACGAGGAGCTTGGCAACGAAAATTCCCACCGAATTCCCTCCCAAATCGCTGGGTATAATAAAAAATCATGGGCAAGTAGCGCAAACTCGTTTTGATCCGCCCGTATACCGCACGAATAATACTTTTCGCGCAGTCCCCATGGGAGGGCACGGGAAAGAAACTCCATTGACGGGGCAATATTAAAAGTCCAGGCAAAACGAAATCCGATACATCGACCACGAAAATACACCGTAGTGACCAAGAGTCGGCTCGTATCGACAAGCGCCGTTACAGAGTGGTCGCCGCGGTTACGTTACGTCGATGCCCGCTTTTATTTTCGTCGTATCGTTGACTTTTATAGGGAAAGTTTCGCGGTCGGGTTTGGGAAGCGGCCCGAGACCCGTAACACCGAGAGCCAGTGATAGACACGGGCTGGAGTATACTAACGTAAGACGGAAAAGTATCGGCGTGTGGAGGGGCGTGATCAGGGGTGGTTTGGCGAGAGGAGTGAGAGGGAAATCTGGGGAAAGCAGTACCAACGTTTACGGGAAATTGGACTTCGTAAAGAAACCTTACCCTCTACCTCCGCCCCTCCCCTCCCCCCTTCCTCCCTTGCCTTTCTATTTCTGTCTCGTCCAACTGTCCGGTTTTTCCACCGCAATAACTGTGCTGCATGGGCACACATGCGAGCGTGGAGTCGTTTAATCCGCTCCCATCGACTTTGGAATTTGATCGTAGAAATTTATCGCCGGATCGGATGGCACGTTTAGTTGGAGAGTGACGCGACACAAAAATTATCTTTGGTTTCTTCATTTTCGTTGTTAAAAAGTGTGTTCGGGAAACGTAACAAAACATATTTGGTGTACAGGATATTGTATTAGGAGTGTTATACGATATTGTTTACCGAACTATACGTTATTCGACAAAAAAATGTTTCTAGCAGAACTTAGGTACCTATAGGACACTTCGAGACCCAGAACTCGGGAGATGAACTAACTTTCGCTTGAAACATTTTTTTTGTTAACTAACATTTCAAGAGATGATTGCGCGTGAAACTCGGAACGGACCTTGCATATTTGAATGCGCGAATTAATATTAATATCGTTTTCGACGTCATATCAATTTGCTACAATTAAATATACAAGTATAATTAGAAGTAAATATACACATGTAACTATATCGCGCGCTGCAGTATCAAAAATAATTATCACGACTTCAAAGAGGAACCTCGATCGGTCTGTTTGCTCGTACGTCGTTATAACTATTAAAACTAATATTCTAACGGGGCATAGACAATTCCTCTCGAATGCACGTAATCTAACATACGCCGAAACAGAAAAATATTTCTCGAGGAAACAATTAAAATCGGGAGTAACGCGCACGCGTGCACGCGTGTACGCATACGAGGAAAAGAAAAAGGGGGTATCCCCGTTAACGTTGGACACCTCGCACTCCCGAAGCAACCATAGACCGCGGCAATGAATGAAATCTACAGATGGCTGATTTCGGAACAACGCGGCGGTGGATGTTTGCACGAGTGTGGGTGGGCCCAGCGCAAAACAAACAGGGCTTACCGCATTGATCGCCGTAATCCCGAACACGTACGTAGTCCCTCTCTCCTCTTGTACGCCACTCTCCTAACTCTCACCGGTGCTTGCATCCCCACACCGAGAACCCCTTTCGTACCGTTGGTACCCTACGTCCCTGGTGGTACGTGTCCGTTCTACCTACGTGGTCAGAGAGCCCTGGCGTACCGGTGTACCCATCACGGTGTACGTGGGTGTGTGTCTTTGTGCTTGCGCGCGGATGGATTGTCACAACAGCCGGGGACACTAGACTAAACACTCCAATGATCGTGACCACCGAGAGAGAGAGAGAGAGAGAGAGAGAGAGAGAGGGAGGGAGGGAGAGAGAGAGAGGGGGGGGGGGGCAACGTGTTTCCACTGCACGGGTAATATCCGTGACAATATTACTCTTCCGAGCACCCTTCGCCTCGATTCCGCGCTCCAACGTTGATCGCCGCTTATTACAGGCGAAGGTAATAACGGGAAAGGCGTACGAACAAATTCTATATCCCTAGAATGCACGTGGCTGACGATAGGATCGTTGCGACTACTTAAGTTATCGGCCGTGTTCCTTTTTCGCTAGAACTCACCGACTCGTCGTGGCCACTGAGACGTGGGTTAACGACGAGCAAATTGGCTTCCGCGAGAAGAGAGAGAGAGAGAGAGAGAGAGAGAGATGTCTGAGCTCGGAAAGCGGAATGAGTAATTAAGGAACTGGTTAATTCGAGGGTGATGTTTTACGATATGCCTCCTACTTTCGCTCTCGCGTTGTAGAATTTAAAGAGAGGGCCAAAAACTAGGGTCGCGCGATGATTTATAAACCGGGGTGGGAGCGGAACGTGTGTTACGCATTAAACGTCGGGGACTGTAATTCGGTAACGCGTAAATTAATTTGTAAGAATTTGTTACGCCTAATCGCGATCCGTGTCGCAACATTTTGCGGGCGTCGCGTCGCGATAAAAATGATTTTATCGATTCGCTGAAATTCGCGCAGGCTTGAATGACAAATTGCAGCGTTTATAAAGGTTTACGATCGCTCGCGTGTATTAATCGTGGATTGCGCGCATAGTATTACGCGTACGTTGAAACGTACTAATCCGCCGTTAAAGATTTTATATCCCGCGGCACTGAAATCGTGTATACAGCGTTGAAACGAGAGTAGAAAAATTTATATGCAAATCATTCGATGCAGCGTATATGCACGCGATGCGCGATTTACGCGAGATTGGCGGAGAAGGTAAAGTTTATTGATTGTTATAATTACAGTGGAATTTCATTAAATTACTATCGATTATCGATACTCCAATATGACAAGCGTGTCGAACAACGAAAACATGAAAATGTAAATCACTGCAATTTTCGTTGCAACTACGTACATAACGTCTCGTGTCACTTTATCAAACAGCTACTCGCTCTCTTCTCCCGTATCTCTTATTTCATTTTTTCCTGCCATGACATCAGATTCGGTGTCACTTGCCCTTTCAATCTTTCCATCCTCCGATTACACCCAATTTCACGTTAGATAATTTATCACATTGAAAATTACTAATTACTTACCAAACTCTTACAAAAATCGTAACCTCCATAATTTCGGCGATATCTTAACGCAACGAATTACATCACAAAGCTAAAAGTTCGCAGTACCGCGAAAAAAAATCAACGGCAACGCGTGGCGGTCAATACCAAACGTGCAGCCGCGTATCGCGCGTTCAACCGAAAAAACGCGCGTACGTTATTCTCTGTCGTGCATTTCACTACATCTCGTTGCCCTTCGACGCATGAGTTATTGAGCCGCACTACTCTCTCTCTCTCTCTCTCTCTCGTTTTCTTCGCTTATACCGCGGCACACGCTTCTTACTCCGCTCAACTGACCGGATTCGGCAGCGACGTCTCCATGACTTACGTCGGCTTCTCCCGTTCCAACGCTTCGTTTCCGTCGCTCGATTTCTGCCCTTCCCCCACCCACCCCCCCCCGTTTCCCCGCAAGATCGTTTAACATCGCGGCAGGATCGAAGCGTAGCGGGATTATCCGCGAATCCCGGATTCCTGGATGCCTAGGGACGCTCCAGTTGTTTCAACGCGATATCCGTGACTCGATTTCCGAGAGTAGCTCGTTTCGACGTCTACGTAACCCGTATACATGTACGCGCACGTAACCACATATTTCCCTACTTCTTTCGGCCGCATACCCGGTCGACCAACCCCTGTCCCCCCAACCCCCCCCCCAACCCCCCTCCCCCCGCCGCCAGTCCCCTTCAACGATTCGCAGCCCTTCCGGATTTACAGTGAACTCAATTCGGATAATAGCCAGCCGTTACTTGTATTCCAATTACAATCCAGGAAGGAAACTTGGTATAACTGTACGCGTAGAATCGAATGACACTCGAAACGCAACGGGAAAGCGTAGATTCGGAATATCGCATTTGTACCCACGTAGATTCCAGAACTACCGGCATAATCGAAACTAACGACAGGATATTCCATCGTAATTCGGGGAACGAGATAAATTAAAAACTTTCGGGAAGTTCGTTGATTATAAGTTTCATAACTTCCGTACCGGGGCTCCATCGCTTGTCTTCCCTCGTAAATCGAGCTTTCCACGTGCCAGAAAAATAGAACGCGTTCCCTTGGATCATAATTATACAGGGTGTTTCGGGAGTATTCTGCCAGGCTACGGGGGTGTATTCCTAGTACAGTAATTATAAGGGCAGAAAGTTATATTGACATTCGTACGATTCGGAGTAGTTTGAGAGTTGCGAATGTATTATATAGATGGAGAGAGGACGATTGTATCTTTAAAGTTTAATGTAAAAGGATCATCGTTCCTTGGTATTTATATATTTATTAAAGCCGAGCGAATAATTGGAAACAGAAGTTCCTTGGATTTTAGCGATGTTTTTAATTTCCTTTAATGACGTATCCCTCGTTATTTGGCAATTACAACTAAGTATGTGATTACGCGATACAACTTGAGAGACGGGGCGAAATAACGTGGAACATAATTCGAACGAGTTTTTGCGAAACGAAAGAAATCGGAGAAATGGACGAGCGAAGCGAACACGATCGAACGCGGGTACGCGCGTGTACGTGCAATGAGCTTTCTGGTTTTCAGCTTCCCGCACTTTTTCTCCTCGCCGACTGACAGGCCGGGTCGAGTCGTGCATTCGTTTCGTTTAACGGAAAAAAGTTCGCGCTGATTCGGTATCTTCTATCTTCGGAAAATAATACGACCCTCTTTATCTACGTATCTAATTCTACTGAGAGATTAACGATTCGATCGAAACGTAATGCTACTGGGAAATATAGATTTTCCCTTTCATGAAAAACATGAAAGGGAAACGAAAATAATATAAACGAATAAACTTTATATAAACATTACGCGCTACAGTTTCGGGGTTTATCATGACGAATCGAGAGATAATTTCAACAGCCCAGACTCCAAATATCACAGAGTTAATTAAGAAATAATACTGTCAACGTACGCAAATACGTAAAATTTCTCTTCCCAGTTCCCTCGTCCTCCGTGCCCCTCGTACACGGCAATTTACCGTGTCCGCTTCCTACAGTACACGCGCGCACACGCGAAACACGAGCCACGTACAGTTTCGTCAAAAGGACAGGACATACGTGATCCGCAAGTCCACAGGTAAAAAAAAAAAAGGAACAAAAGCAAAGAGGCGAGGGAGGGACGAAACTATCCTCACGGCACGTCGACGGACGAAAAGTGATTGCAAAGTTCTTCCTCCTGCGGTCTGTGTGTTCGTGTGGCCGTACCGTCTGACGAGGTCAAAGGGCAGGTCTATGACGCGAAAGGAGACCGGGCGGCAGTAGGAAGGGGTGCAAGCGAGGGGTTGATAGTCGGGGCTCCACGTTTCATTAGCCCCGGCGGCTAACAGTTAACCGACAATTTAAACAATTTTTAACTTCGGAACTTCGCCGTCGCCCCTCTTCCCCCTCCGCCCACCCCACCCTCCCGTCACCCACCCCCTCGACAGCCTGCGGCGTGGACGGCAGCGGGTTGGACAAGGCTCATCACAAACGAGTGGAGCTCTGCTTGGAGTTCGGACTGGGAACAATGAGAGCAATTGGAAAGAAAGACAGGGACTGGAATATACGGAAGGAGGGGCGAGGAAAGGAGGGAGAGGGAGAAAAGAAGGTACGATTAAACTTTGCAATATGTGATTACGAGGAGGACGGAAGTTTTGAGAGGATAGGAGGCAGGGTGGCTCGGTGATCGAAGAAGAATGTATGTTTACCGCGAATATAATCTGTTGGCGATAATGATTCGTGAATTAGGTGGAATAAGATGCTCCCGGGATCGGGATTGGGCTTCGACGTGATTTAATATCGCTTACGCGCGGTTTAATTATTAGTTTCGGGTCTGTACACGGTCGTTCGGGAGTTAATTGGGAGTATGATTTCAAAGCATTAAATGAAAGAACGAAGTTTTGAGGTAGTAATCATTTCTTTTTTGAGTATTAAGGAAAACTAACAATAAGATGCGTGCGTTTCACCGAGACATCTTCTTTTCTCCCCTCTCTCTCCTTTCCTCGCCCCTCCTACCGTATATTCCAGTCCCTGTCTTTCTTTCGAATTGCTCTCATTGTTTACAGTCCGAACTCCAAGCATAGCTCCACTCGTTTGTAAACCGACTTGTCACATGTAATATTTAATTGACGAAACTTTTACGCGTCTCGATGGAAAGATTCCAGCGTGAATCGTTCTACCGACGCTAATCGAACGCGCAAGAATATTACTATTAATATCATTTGCCTTTTTAACTGACTTCGATGGGTGTTACGTACATGGACAAATGTTGAATATGTAAAAATTTGAAAAGCACCGAATATCAATGCTAAATCGCAAAGTTTTCTGTTATGTCCGCGTTTATATCCTCTGAAGTTATATCGATAATATTCGAAATTAGCATTCAACGATTAGCTCTCGTAAACACAGGACGAGGGAAGCTCTTCCGTAAACCCGTATCCGCCATCGCCACTCGCAAAAGCATTCCTCATTATTCCCGGAGAGTAATTCACGCTCCACGCTACCGTAACATCCTAACGACACATTATTCGTATTACTTCGTGACGTACCCCCGGATTCGCCCATTCGCCTCCTCTACGCCGGGTTTCCTCGAAAGTGCATTTCGAGTGTATTTTCGAGGTCAGGCAATTTCGCTATTTCACAATAATTCCGAAATAGCGGCTCGGCGTGGACGATGCGTGAACGTAGGTGCAATTCGGAGCGTGGCATATTGAAATTTTTGTCAGAGGGAATACGAGAAACGCCTTTCTCCCTTTGGCCCGAAATAGAGAGCCGGAAGGGACTGGAGTGAGAAGGAGAGGATTCGTGGCAGGAAAAGAGAGAGAGAGAGTGACAGAGAGGGAGGGGGGAGGGGCACAGAGGCTACAGAGAGATGGTGGCAAGGGTGGAAGGGGTGAGCGGTATTTCGATGGCCTGTTGCCGGCACGCCGCACGCCGGTAATATGCAAATAGCGCGGCCGAAGCGCGCCCGTACGATGACAGAGGCGCGGAGAGGGACGTCGACGAGGATGAGGTCCACGATGGTGGCGGCGGGGACGGGGGGGGGTGGGGCAGGGGGGCGAGGTAGAAGGGAAGGGCTCGAATGTACGTAACCGTACACGTTGGCTTTGATCAAGTGTAACAGCCCTCCGCGCGCTGGAGTGAACTCGATGAACGTTACGCGTGTAACCATGGAGTGTGGAAGAATTTGCGCTGTAATTTTCCACGGAAATTTTCCACGGTTACATCCACCGATTAATTCGCGCGCGCCCCGCCCCTCGTCCCATACTTTCGGATTTGTGTTGATAGATTTTTCTTCCCCCTTCTCTCTCTCTTTTTTTTTCCTGTGCGTCATCCCGCCGAGTTGATTGAGTTTGGAACAATTTCAAAGGTACGACGGGTAGGCATGGATTTTCGAAATTCTACATGGTCGACGGTATCGAGAGGTATGCGAAGTATGTTCGTAGTAGAATGAGCATTGATTTGACGGCCTGAGAACGCTTTGTGCAGCGATACCTGACAGAGCGGCATTGCTTTTTGACTGGTAGCGTCGAAATTACGGTATTGCAGGGAATGTTTCGCGTGGATGTGCGCGAAGTTAGACAATCGAACGGTCGTGAGTTTGTTTTACGATGTTTTGTCCGAGATTATCGGACTCTCGTGATAGTCGAGGTAAGTTTTGCGGAACTATTTATTTAAAATTCAGGGGTATTGTGCGAACGCACCGAATCTCAAACACGGCGAAACGTGGCCCATTCGAACAACGGTTTTCCGGATATATTAATATCCAGGGGCTACATTATTAGAACGTTCCGTTGTACGAATATATAATCTCTCCAAATTCAAATATTTTGAGAAATATTTCGTTTTTCTGATCTTTCCTTCTGTAACAATCAAACCTAAATCTAATCGTAATCTAACCGTATCGAATCGATTCGGTACTACACTAAACAATTTATGTAGCCGAAAGGATACGAGTTTGTAAATATTTGAACAAACCGCCAATTTTCTTGATCTCTATTAAAACAAATCAAGCTCAGTATCGCAAAGGTAATTCTTCTATTATCCGAAAATTAATTTATCCAAACACTCGTGTCGCCCTATTATTTCGCATGCACGGAGTTCCACCGTGTCATGAACCTACAATACGATTGAACGACCAACAAATTTCACGAATATTCTCCGCGTGCGAAACGATCGCTTCAATTATCAATAACTCAATGTTCCCGAACCCTACGAGACCCGTTTCTATTCCCTTTCATCGCGAACATCGAATCCTGCCATACTGGTCGATGCATGGACCAACTCAAAGCAAAAATGTCGAAATAGTTCGGTTTACCAACCAACTTCCGTCGCGGTGGGTTGGTAACAAAGCCGTAATTAAAATAGTTCGCAGACGCGGTCGTATCTCGCAAAGGAATCTTGAGAAGTCGCGCCAGACCAAATCGGATAGTAGTTCTTCCGTCGTGGAAACCGATCACGCGTCGAGAAGTCAAATTAACGTTTGGAAGCCTTTGTCGTAGACGCGAGTCGATACACGAAACAATTCTTGTTCGGTAGCATCAAAGTCTCCCGTTCCTCGTACCTTCGCTAGAATGTTTTCTTCGACGAAATGCAGTAACATTTCTCAAATACTCTAAATGAAATGTTTGAACAACCGTTGTATTAAAATCGGGTTTGATCGAAGGAACTTATCTGTAATTGAGATTCTAATTAACATTAGTACTTCCTTTTAAAATTTGGTATAAAATAATAATTAATACAGTGAAGAAATATCAACCAGCTACGACTCATCAACGTCCTCTTCTACTCGATTAAAAAATGATTCTTACAAATTCAGACTAGGATGTTCAGTGTAGGATGCAAATTATTTATTAGACACACGAGTGCAGTAACCACGCTAATCCTCGACAGTGGTTATGTCGTGAAGAGCCCAGAATAGCTACTACTAAATCTTCATCCGGGGATGAGAACTCTATGTATACCTCGGGGAACATTACGGACTTTTCTTTGCGTTACACATTTGGTGATCAGATGGTAAACTGATTTTTCCATCAGATCGTTAATTTTAATTTCAGCAAAGCGCGGCCAAGCTATTTTTATTTGTAAATGGCAATACCCGTGGGACCGTAAATATGTATTAATTCAATAAATAAATAATATTAGAAGAGGTATGTTGCGAGTCGTTACATCATTTATAACCGATACGCCGACATTCTGTTTCAAATAATTGTATGAGATATCAATTCAAATAATATTGCTAAAGTTCATTTTCTATAAATTAAACCCTGCAAACACGATAGCTTTTATTAATATCGCTAGAGATTATTTTAACGGACGATCCTCGAATTATTTCACTTCATATCCGAGGACAGTGATGAAAGAGCGATCGTGGTACGCGCAAAAGATTACTAATTACTTCGCCCGTAATCGGTAACCTCCACGTTTATATAATTTGATTTCGCTCAGCGTACAACGCGTTTCTTCTACTCGCGTGTAATTGCATCTCATCGTAACGTCTTTTTCTGTTTCACGCCTGACGCTTCGTACGAAAGGACGTAAATAATGTAGGTAATAAAGGCCCTAGCCATCCTCGCTTCCTTTCGTCGTAATAGTTTCTGTTTCTGCGAAGGCAGTGTGGAAAAACAGAAATTCTTACGAAGGGATGTTGCGTGCCAGGCCGCTTTGAAAGGTAGAAGTGAAATGTTTGCTCCTCGCAAGGTATCTGCTTTAATTCCTACGATGCGAATAAAATAGTTCGCAAACGCATGGTATTTCACGGATGGTATAAAAATTTATTTCGTTTCTCCGAATCTTTGTAATCATGAATCTGCCTCACACTCGAATGTAATTTCTGTGTCGCTGCAAGTATGTGAAATGTAAAAATAGTATCTCTATTTTTAAAGCCGATTCCTGTTTCCAATTAGATCGAATTATTTAGCATCAAGAAGATCTAAAAGATTTAAACTATGTATATTTAAATATATATTGTATGTCAGAAATCGATAGGTTTCAACTATCGACCCGAGCAAAATTCCCTCCGGTGCGTGAAAGAATGACAATGGGTAAAATTTAAATGACTATAGAACTTTCATTCAATAATATTACTTAAAAACCCAATACATAAAATATTATCATAAATAAAATCTTCTCTTCCGTTTATGTGATCCGGGAACTATTTCTCCCATTTTCATCGGTCGACAGGTGTAAAAACATTGAAACCTACTGTCACGTACCGAATCGAAAAATTCCTTTCGCTGCCCTACCAAAATACTGTGCATTGGGCTGCACTTTTCAATCGCGCAGTTCCCTTTCGATAGGTCAAACTTGAATATTAAAGAAAAACACGGAAACGCGGGAGTAAGCCCATTACCGAATTACATCGAGACAAGAAAATCTTCCGTAGAAGAAACGAAGAGGGTGCACGGAGATACAATGCAGAGTGTCGAGCATAGGCTAAGAGATAGGGAAGCAAACGGAAGAGGGTCGAGGGAGGAGGATCGGGAGGAGCGCGAAGGACGATCGGGCCTCCGTTAGCAGCATATTGTAATGCGCCGAGAAGTTGGCGAATAAATCGAAGAAGCGTTGAGAGTAAAATTAGATAACAACTCCCGCTCTGGCTGCCGCCAGTAGAGAGCCGCTCCTCTCAAACTTTTAAGGACCATCCTCTTATACCCCATACCTCCGTCGCCCCTAACTCGCCTCTTCTCTTTCCCCCCTTTCACGATTCAGTCCTCCCTTCTTGACTCTCGCTCGCGCCCCCACGGGGGAGGAAGTATCCGCGAGTCGATCCCCCTTCGCCGCCACCCCCTCCCACTACCCCGTCCCACCATCCGACGTCCTCGAGCACGATGAGGGTCTTACCTTCACCCATTCATTTATCTGGAGTTTACATTATTAGGCGTTACTGCGTTTCAACATTTGTCCGTTTCGGAAGAACGAATTGCCTCGGATAAAGGGAAAACTTCTTCCACGGCCAGACGTTTCCCGTTCGTTTTACTCGAACTTTTCTTTATGCGAATAGATTATTTACGTAGATGTTAATTATAAAGTAGGAAATTGATCGACGGAAAATTCTCGGAGCACGGCGAGAATCGGCGCGAGGGAAACACCGTTTTAATTACCCCTTGGCGGAAATTAATATGAATGGATTAGAAATATTAGACAGAGACTTCAACAAAAAATTACAAATATTCCGATCGAAGGTACAGATTATAAACTTGGATTAGAAAAATTGCAATTTCTGATTAAGACTACCATACATGTATATGTATACGTGTTTTGTTTATTCTCGCGTGGCTGTTAAATTATCCCAAATGTTTCGATCGCGAAGGGGGTTAACGAGTACACACGTCGGGAGCGTCAGCGGGACGTTCGTACGAGGAATTAACTAAAACTAACTTGCATACGAGAAGTTTCGCCGAAGGACGGAAGACTGACAGCGCGAAACGGGAGCGAATCAAACGAGCTATTAGACCCGTGTTACGGCAACCTCCGTAGCCCCCTCCCGACTAACCCTCGTTCGCTGGACCGTGCGTCGCCCCTGGGCCCTGGGGAACCAACGGCCTGACTATCACATCCCACTACCACTCACTGCCTCCAGCGTTACAATCATAAATCTTCACGCAACGGCGTCCCGTTACTTCGACTTCGTCCCCGAACCTGTCACCTTGTCGAGGTAAATACCCTGCTCCTTAATCTTGTCACTGCGGAGAACTGGCTGCCACGTGATCTCACCCTCGCGGTGGGTGTGCGTCACCGGATGTATGACGGTGTCTTTAGAGGCCGACGTTCGTGGCAATATGTGTTACGGGAGTACAGGCTGGCAAGTCCTGTCACTCCGTGACACACCTCGTCATGCACACCCGGGGTTTTGATTGGGGATCGTAGAGGGAATCAGGATAGGCTGCGTTACTTCCAAGAAATAGCACTGCGAAGAAGTCGATGTGGAATAATGATAATTTTAGTTTGCTCGGAGATACTAGAGATTCGATGCGAGAATTTTCCGTGGGAATGTACGCGAGAAGAAAAAGTAGCTCGAGTTTTTGTTATGATCTCTAGCTTATACGTATTAAAATTGCAATTTTAATGAACATTTTGAGAAAATCTTCTTAGCGTTATCTCTGTGTTAATATTTTTCTACCAACAGGGATACGGATGGTTCGTATTCCGGGCACGAATAGAAGTTCTTGCGCTCTCATCGTTGTACGTAGTTCGTAACTAAAAATCGTGCAGTTTTTAGGAACGTTCCGCGAAAGCTTTGAGCGTTACGAATTTTCAGACAATTTTTTCGTCGAGATCGTTATTCAAAAAATGATAATTTATCCCCGCGAGTCACGCCGCGCGAGGTAGAACGCGTAAGAACAGGAAAACGGTTGATGATTTCGCGGCAAAAAGTGTTTTTCCCCGATAACGAATTCCCCACCGGGTTGTCATGGAGCTAATTATGTTTTGGGTGACGAGATCAAATAGGAGGCTGGAGAGACAGTTCTGTATGCAGGAATGGACACGCGAGAGTGCATGGTGTAGAATGGCGGTAGGGGGTGGGTGGGTGTGCGTGGGCGGGGGGCGAGGGGGGGGGGGGGTCTAGCGTGGCGGTGGAATGGGTGTAACCGGGGAATGGCAAGCGCGGCGGTTTGCGGAAAACCGCAGGCAGGCTGAACCCGACGGATCTGGAATAATCATTTGCAGCCTGAATACATTACCTGTGCAATTTATTTTCGTTTGTTTCGGTTTTGTTTTCATGATTTAGTTGAGTCGGTGATGCTTTGGTGGGAGCAGTAAGTTACAGGTAGAACAAAGTGGGAGAGAGAGAGAGAGAGAATGAAAGAGGGAGAGGGAGGTGGTAGCAGAGTGGGAGAAAGCGGTTATGTTTCAGAGAATGCATCACGAGTTCCTCTTTCTCCCTTTTTTTTGTCTCTCTTTCATTCTACTCTCACTTTATCCTTCGGCGATGCATCTCGCTCTCTACTATCTCGGTCTCTTTTTCTCTATCGACTTCAATCTGTGTCCCTCCCACCCTCCCTCACCCTCCGCTATCTCTATCGCTCCACCTCTCCCCCTCTCCCCCCCTCCTCCCTCTCTCTCTCTTTCGAACCACCAACCCTACCGAACAGGCGTGTTTCAGCCGACCGTCTATTGATTCCTGACGCGAGAGTAATGTTCTTCTATTAATGATCATGTCCTGAATAAATCACTCGATTAAATGGGTTCGTTGTTCCTGTGCACTCGTCGCTGGACCTGCATCATCCCCGCTGGAGAACAAGCGCAAACAAATTGGCAGAGACCAATGATCGGTGCGCGTCACTCTGTAGTATTTTTTTTTTCACTAAAGACGAACAAAAGGGAATATCTCGATTAGGTTCATTCGTTCCATTTTATCCCATCGTGTATCAATATTGACATTTGATTTAAGTTAAAATATATTTTTTAAGGCGTGTATATTGTTATATTTCTGTATTAAAATACAGAGCGAGACCGATAGGAATTGCCATTTGACGTAACTTTTCGCTCGTTAATATAAAAAAAAAAGTTTTCTACAGAACGTACAGTGTTACATAGAGCCCGTCGAATAACAGCATCGTAATTTTGGTATATCATGAATTTTTGATACCCAACATTGTTGCCCAGGGTCGAGAAACACAAAACTATTTAACACGGCAAATTATTTATTTACCCTGTACAATCCGATACAGATATTTCTTTCTCGAATAATAGCGCGCGGTCTAAAAGTTAATACAGCTTTTAACGAAGCAAATGTTTCGTTAAAAACATTCTCAACTTTCCACGCGTAACGCGAAGCCATTAACAATAAACTACCGAGCCGGTACGGCAAAGACGTAGAATAGCGAAATTGAAGGAGAGAATAAGGGGTAATGAGTGAACCAGTCTACGGTATGTTCGTTGTACGCGATACTCTTTAAACTCCGGTTAGTATACTTTACTACGCGGCAAGCGTAATTTATCCCGTAACACGAAGATTTCGCTATGCTCTAGTAAATTCTGCAGTTACTTCCGACGTTACATGCATGTACAATAGAGGAAGAGAATCTCGATTGTTTCCCGTAAAATCATCCCTCGCCATTGTAATATTTACGCCGTTTAGTCCTTAGTATCTCGGGCGCGATGTTCGTGGATCCTCGTGAATTAATAATCATATTTGCGCAACGGTTGAGTCGAGCTCCGCAACATTGTTCATATTTGTGCCAGCTGTCGAGCTGGATTTGTTAGGATTTAACGTTCGCACGGCTTTCCGATTCTTTCGAATTAATTTAAATCTAACGTTAATCGCGATGCCGAACGCGTTTCCCAGTTTATCCTCCACTATTATTCCGCTCAATCGTTACGATTTGAACGGCCATTGATCTCTCGATCGTTTAATTACCGCCAAATGAATGTTCAACATTCCACGCTGTACAGAACGCACCGAAGTTTCGAGTCCTGGATTATTTTCATTCCTTTGAAATTCAAATTCCATGGAATGTACGTCCCTGTTCGCGCGATACGGCGATCCACCGATCATCGGATCGAAACGCATTGTTTTTTTTTATTCTTTACGGGAGTCGCTATTGTTACAGGGTTCCACGTGTTTTCATTTTCATACACTTTTTTTTATCCACCGTAGAACGTCTCGACTCTCGACGCATATATTAGAAACAGGCATCCCGATCGATATCGGTAATTTCAGTTTAAGTCTCGCCGCAAAGGCGAAAGAAAAATGCGGGGGAAGCGATGAAAAGAAACGCATCGCGTACTTGACTCACTTCTGCCAGTCTCAGGAGTCTCTCCCCCTCGGCCCCCAACCCCGATGCATTTCGCAATTGCAATTGGCGTCTCACGAGACGTCGGGAAATGAGACTGCATTGAGACAAATGGCACGGGAACGATGAATCATCGTACGTCAAAAGCAGGAAGTGAAGCCACCATTTTGCAGCCGTATCACTGAACAACCGCGAAACACAGCCTACCGGTACATAAAGAAGCGCTTTCTCCTCGCTTTTTCTACCTTTTCATTGATGAACCGAGCTTCCACGATACGGTATCTTTTGCAGAGAGAACGCGCTGGCGTGATTGGAAAGGGCAGATTACAAATCGTTGCCACTGCAGGAGCTGCAGCTCGATAAAAACCGCAAGCTTCGAGCTTGTTCTTCGGGGAAACTTGTCTTTCACCAAGGATATTACTATCGACATTCGGGGCCGTCGGGAATGCATTCGTATCATTACGAGAGAATCTCGCTCCGCGCAGCGTTTATGATATTTAAACGTTCTCGAGATTTAATTCATGGGCAAGCGATAAGTATGCATTTTACCAAGGGAATTATTGGATCAAGATACGACGAATGATACGGTTGAATTAAATAATATTAAGTTTCAAGCGTGCAGCACCGCGACGTTGCAACTTCCCCATAAACTATTCTCGAGCACGTTTCAAAACTACCGTCGATGGTGACTGATATCAAATTTCTCAGCAACGCGTTCAAAGAGATACACGCAACCTTGATGACTTGTCGTACCTTTATCCTTAAGCGATTCGAATAATTGCGACGGGGATAGAGCGTTGCGCGAATGTTAGCGCGGCCCTGATAGAGCGCGGGAAGCGTGAGCGAAGGAAAACGAAGAGAAAAAGGAAGGAACAATCGCGACGCGAGGAAAACGAGAAGCGGGAGGGTAGAGCGTGTACGTGCCAGGCCGCGCTTTCGCGCGCCACTTCCGGCTGACTAGTTACCGCGTCCAAGGCGCGGGTGATGGGAATATCGGGAAGAGAAAGGGAGGCCGAAGCATTTTCCAATTAGCGTTAAACAAATATCCGCGCTATGTAAGCGCCTTTCGCGCCGGTAACGCGAGGCAATATCCACGTTGCGCTGCATCCCCAAGTACCAGCGAAGCGTGAACGGGAAAACCGGGTGTGGGGGGGGGGAGGGGTTGCCCGCCCTCGGGACGACGCGTGAGAGGAGGACAGAGGGTGCACCGTGGGTGGCAGAAAACAACTCGTTCTCTCCGTGGAACGGGAGAAACGGGGAAAGAAGTAGAGCGGGAAGCGAAAGAAGAAGAAGAAGAAGAAGAAGAATAAGAGGATCCAAGAGACGAGGCGGGAGAACGAGAAAACCAGGGGTTGAACCTCGAATTGATGAACGCGAAAGAACTGAGCGGAATTTCGCATTTAATCAGAAAAGCAACGAGAATCGCTGCCAGGTGGAGGTTGGGGGGGGGGGTGGGGGTCGGAATTACAACGGAGGGAGGCAGGGGGGTTGGAGGTAAGGAAACCAGGAAAAGCAACGCGAACGAAGGTGTGGATGGAGTTAAACGGTATCCGAAACGGTTCTTTTTTGACGGCCACGAGGCGTAGAACCATTTGGACGGCGAGTCGGGAAAGATGGGCGAGTCGGCGAACCTTGGGGGTGGCGGCGAATGGCGGTGGTCGGGGCGGCTGGTAGCTACCGTCGGTGGGTGCTTTTAATCTTTCGCTCGTGCGAGGATGCGCCCATTACTGCAAATTAAACTCCCTCGGGAGCCTCCGGCGTGTGACTGCCGGTAGTGCTACGGTAATCTGTCCACGACGAAGGACGCGTATATACGTACGTACGTATACATATATATATATATATACGTATATATATATATATATATATATATATATATATATATATATATATATATATATATATATATATATATATATATATATATATATATATACGCGCGGGAGTCCGCGTCTGGTGAAAAACGGTTGTGGAACCAGATGCCCGTCGTCCCGGATACAGGATTTATGGCCGCCGCGCTACGACACGCTGCGATCTTGAGTGGAAGTGATTAACTTAGTACAGAAATGGAAGTACGTGACTGGATATTTATTAATGACAGTGTCTCTCGCCTAACCCCCCCTCCCCCGTCCCATGCCTCTTCCCGCTTCTATTACTTTCCCGCGCCACGGTCTTCTTTTCAGCGTCCGTATACGCGATAGCGCGCGAACGTAGAGCCCGTCGACGTACGACGCCCGACGGTTGGGTGCGAAAATGATTGAGTCGGGGTCTTTGGTTTCTTTTTTCTGCGCGTAGCGGAAGTGTGTCGAGGATTCCGTTTACTGTTTATCGATGATAACGGTAATATAACCGAGATGGGAGAATCTCGTTAGATCCCTTGCTAATTTCCAAATCTTCGCAGGGGGGAGAAGAACGTGGTGCCTCGGGGAGTTTGGGGAGGGAACGGCGGTGGCGCATGGTTTCCTTTATAGGCTGCTTTCAATCGTTCATTCCTGTCCTTTTTTTTTCTTTCCATTTCTCATAGCCGCGCCGGTTGAGCCGGTAGTTCTAATTGAATATCAGGCGAAATGTAATTACGGTTGGAATTCATGCTTCGTCGGAGCAAATAATTTGCCATGGCATGGAACACAGTGGAATGGTAACGAGGGGATAGGGCGGAGGGTGTGTCGAGGGATGGCGGACGGAAGGGCGGAGGGTGGAGGGGGGACGCGGAGCCGGAAGAGCCCGATGCGTTATCAAAACTTTGATAATCCAATCGATTACCAATGCAATAATTGGTGGCCGAGCCGACGGAAGGGGGTGGGATTTCCGGTCATACTCGAATTCGATTCGGGGTGTAGGAGCGGGGTTAAGTGGAATGGGTGGATACTCTCGTGTGTCGGGGGCGGTGGAGCGCTCTTTGGAAGAGCGAAAGAGAGCGGGATAGGGAGATCGAGAGAGGGGTAGGGCGGGGTGGAGGTTGGGGGCTGGGGCGGGGGTGCGCGGTAGAAGCAGGGGGGGGCGGTAGGTACCATTGTAAATTAACGATAAACGAACTGGCGCTCATCAAAGAGTCCCCTACGCTCGTAATATCTGTCCGGCTAATCCATTTACCGACAACGGTAATTCTGTCCTGTCACCGCTACGACCCTACGGCTATCGAGTCTTCCGCGAAACAGGATGTTCGACCCCGCAAAATGAAAGAGGAACGGCCGCGCGATACCGAATGCTTTCCGATGAAATTCGCTACGTTAATCCTGGCATCGTTCCTGCGATTTCTCCTCGTGTCGGGAAGACCGGAAGTGGGGGCGATTGGAGTCCCTGGATCGATGTGCGGATTCGGATGTCTATCGATCGCGCGGGACTACAGGGTCGTTTCGTTGCGGTGGAATGCTTTTGAGATTTCTCCGCTACGTATCGACTTGCCGATTTCTCCAGCTTGAGATTCGATTGGAATTGTAATTTAGAAAAATTTGATCTCACTTAGACGTTGATCCGAGGTAGAAGTATCGTACCCGAAATACCAGGATTTATGTCCCGATCGCTTTGTTGTCTCGTATATTAGATAGACTTGCCGTAAGCTGATATTCCGTCGTGTTTACTCCTCTTTAGGAGTCAATAAATTATGTGGGTTAAATACATATATGAATTCGTATGGGCGTGCAGCTATTTTGTAATCGGTTGAAGCTATTGGGTTGGAAGAAGAAGAGCCGAGGAACCGGTAAACAGCTAATTTTGCTATATTTCCGCTTCCTCGACTTCCGAACCCCGATTTGCGATAATCGGATTCTGTGTCAAAATCCGTCGTGGAGCACTGTCAGGGGCGGGGACGTCAGCATTCGTGAAATTAACGACGTTCAGGAGAAATTTGTACTTCGACCGTTTGTCGTCGATACTTAATAAATTATTAAGAAACGGTTATCACCGGTGTCTTATCTTGGAAATAACTCGTTCGTTTCGCGATTGCGTGAATTTTCAGGAATTATCAACGGCGGCCATGTCGCGTTAACGCATTTTTCTGTTAATTCTTTTTCGCGACACCGCGCAAATAAAATGCTTCCCGTTCGCGTATCGCTTTGGTGACCAAGCTTTATTAATTATTCCCGAAGTTTGTGTTTTTAGCTGTTAAACGGTTTCCCCGAGCGACGGGCGATTGACTCGCGTATCTGCAAGATGCTTCAAAAGCTTGCCAATTCCCGCGCGTTTCATTCAACCGATTTGTGTCATTACACAAAATGTAGGAGCCTCCAATTTGCTACTATTAATCGTCTCCGATCGACGAAATTCACACTCAACCCGAAGGGAAGGCCTCGTCCAACAGCATTCATGCCTGGCAGGCAATTGAACATCAAAGGTCTTTAAACGTTTGATGTTTCTCATCTTCGTACCCAATTGGTGTTACGAGGATCGCGTAGTTTCCGTTGTCAAACGGAAGCTTGCGTGACATCGGAATTATTGGTCTGAGCTTAACAACCTATTTTCTGGTCGAATAATGCAAATCGAGAATCGAGTAACTCTATTCCTTAAAGTAGCCTACCCGCAACGTTTGTTTGCGCGAACGTTATGACAAATTTGCCCCGGTATTTCGATAATGAGAATCGCAAACTGTTGCTCGGTACTCTGGATAAGTTGGAGACGTTCGTTAAGCTACCTTCTTCATAGTGGAATTTGTTAAATAATTTACGAACAATCGTAAATGGAGAAATTCGAGTTTACGCGAAGCGAGAATCGTTATATGATCATTACATTATTTACTTTGGGATTAATGGGTGATTTTGCAACATCGCGCGTTTAGTTAATATCTCCTCGTCGCGCGCTCGATTTTTTGTCAAACTACCGAGGTCCGTTTCGCCGCAAATTCTACCCCCGTAACGATTTCCAAGCCGTATAAAGCATTTTTTAAACTTCTCATTCTCTTCAAGTTAGCGGACCTCTGAGCCGCAAATTTCGAGAAAAGCACTTTGCGGAATATGAGATTCGCTCGAAGCGCTAATGAAATCCGAAGGGCAACGAGCAATTTCTGAAGGTGGCTTACTGGCCATGGCTTAATCTAACTCGGAGCTAGACTTTGCGCCGCGGGAGTTTCGTGCCGTTGGCTCTCGAGGAAGCCATCTCCGAAACTTGTCCTCCTAAACGGGAAAGCATACGTCACCGACAATGAAACTTAGTTCGATGAGGAAGCCCGAGGTGTCGATTCTAAAACGCGCTGTTATCAAACTGAATTTCGAGACAACGATCTGCGAATTGTCACGCGTGTACGTACAGGTTATCGTGGAAAGGAGATTGTTTGCGCGGAAAGAAAATTCCTACGCTGTAATGTACTACATAAACCTACACCTCAACGCGCTGCCAATACATTTTATACGAACTTGATGTTTTTTTTAACTCAGTTGTTATAAATATCTCGATAGTTTTTGACTGGACTAAAAATATTGATCGAGAGGAACGAAGAATTTCTGATGTGACGGTTCAAATGGAGTACTCGGTAGATGTATATATACAGCAGATATATACTTTTGTATACGCATATGAGACGAAAGCTCGAGTATCTCCGTTAGTTACGGATTTATCAAAAATCTTCTCTGAGAAGAATGATTATCAACGATAATAAATGCGTCAGCTTGTACATTACATCTTTCACGCGTGTATGGCGAAAAAGTGAAAACAAATGATAAAAATATTACATAATTCTGCAGTATATTCAGTATATATTTCCATGATTAAAAAATGACCGTCCTAAAAGGTAAGCCAGTCGGTGTCGTAAAACGATGCAGCGCGAAACGGTTGAGGGCAAAATTTTGGTTTCAAGAGAATATTGTTCGCTCCAGTAATTTCTTCGGTATTAATCTATTCGAGATTGTATATACATAAATTAAATCATCCAACATCCCATCAAGGTATTGTATGGTCGGTATTATTAAATTAGTATGTTAACGCAGTCTTCCTCGAGACAAGCGCTTCAAATTGAGCCTTCGCGTGTGTGTGACGTTTAACCCAGCTTGACCCTCGTTAATACAGGGTAACGTGGAAGTAAACGACGGAACAAGCTTGCACGAGCAAAGCAGGCTGTAATATATCAATATACAGCCCGACGTAGCAAGTAGCTGTGAGTAAATAACAAAGAACCAGATTGTGCCTATGCCCGAAATGCTGATGTACGTAATTTAAACGATAATTGGTCTGTAATCACGTAATAATTACAACGATAATGCTTCCGAAGCCAGGTATTGTTACGAGAGATTTAAAACTTTTTCTCGCATAATTACGTGATTCTAGAGAAATTGGTGGCAGAATACCAGGTTCGAAGAATACAACGTTGGGTAATCGAAAGAGTTTAGTTTTTTCCGATTGCAGAAAAAATTTAACGCGTAACGTCGCGTGCCGTTCGCGCGACGCGCCAACGAACGTTTCATACATGTTCCATCGTTGACACATCGCGTCGAGTGTCAAAGGTAACGCGTTACATTTCGGTAAACAACGGAGCGAGAAAATTTCAAACGAGCGCTCACAGTTCCGTTGCATTCTATCGTGAAAAATATTTGATGCAGTTGCGCACTTCCGTTAAAAGGCACACTTCGATGCGTATTTTACCGATACGACGAATCGCCCATCATTTATATTTTACGCGAGTTTGAAGAACTAGCGTGCAACTGCGTATATTTGAGCGTGGAACAAAGTATTGAAATACCGTGCGCCTATATGCGTAATAGACATCGACGCGGAAGACGACAGACGTCGCATTAGTGGAAATAACGACGGCGTTTATCAAAACTAACGAACAAATGTAGAAACCAAGCTAAAGAAAAATAAATAAGTAAACAATTGTTTATTTCTCTCGGCTAGTTAAAGAAATTGTAGTGACGCGTAGCTTTTTATATCCTCGGAGTCAACGCAACCCTTCAATACGATACATTTGTATGGTACTATATATTTTTTGTATATACGGGGTGACTCTTTTCAAACGATTCACTGAAACATCCTCGAAATGGTTGGCAGTACGAAAAAACGTTTTATCGAATTGTTGTTCAGTATCAAAGGAAGGATCGCGTGACCCGCTTGTCTTTTGAAACCCTACGTTTAAATAAAACCTTTTTCCGAATCAGCAACTGTTTCGTGATCGTTTCGGCGAATCGTTTAAAACAGGAGACCGTGTATCCCGCGTTTGTGTATCCGATACATTTTGCACATACCGTATACGTCGTACGCCTCGGATATTTCGTATGTATTACGTATTCCGTATAAAACATAACCAAATCTAGCGTAGCCCGTACCTTTTGTATATTTCATGAACGATATTCTCGTAATTCGTGTCGTCAAGAATGTCCAACGGTCACCATAGAAATATCCTCCGTGTCGTTCGACACCGTAAGTCCGAACTCCAAAGTTTCCGGTGAAACTAGCGATCGGCGCAAAGACTTCGATAAGAGAAAATCACCGTTTGAATACGAAAGCAACGGAGAAACGAGAAAAGGAAAGAAAGGAAAATCTGAAGCCAAACGTAGCGGTGATAAAGGGATATTGTTCACAGTGAGGCGTGTGTGTACGAGAAGCTAAATGGACGGATAAGCTTGCTCGAAGAAGTCTGAGAGGCAGGCGGTGGGTCTGCGCAATGGTTCTCAGCTTCTCTTTGAAATAAGGCTGCCGTTCACACTGAGACGGTTTTACGGAATTCCCCATGGCTCGATGGGAGTTGAGCGGGGCTGACGAAGGCGGCTACGCTGCCGTGGATTTTATTGGCTTTTAAGACGGGCGTAATTAAAATGTAAAGGGTTGTCGGCCAGCTCATCCCCCTTCGCGTTAGATCAAACTCGCTTCGTATACCGGGTGGCCCGGAAACTGTGTCACGAAACTTAGATGCACCAAAATTCTTCGTAAACGCAATTTTCTTGTTTCCAAGGTTTCTGCATTAAACCCTTGCCCTGCGATTTAAACTCCGTGGGTGCGTGCCATTATCGACGACAAGGGTCGGTCACGCGTCGGGCTATTAGCGATTTGACCGAGCACTCGAAGTTACGCCAATCGCAACGCGACTCAAGATATGTAAATACACGCGTAAGGTACAACTGGTGTAATTTGGTGAGATGTTTGAGAAGTATTGTAGGTCAAAGGGATTCCAGGGTGAAAAAACGTCGTATTTTGACGCAGAGAAATATTTCCAGTACTTGCACTGGACGTATCGCGTAATATTCGCGATATTCTCTATACCTTAAAATTAAGTGTTTATTTTTCTATAGCGTATTTTTTTCGTTTAATTTAATTATAAATATTATACATAATTTAGGTGAATATTACATTAATTTCTTTTTCCGTTAATAATTCCTTGCAGTCGATCTAAGTATAATTAATATTATTGCGATTACTCCGGAATACAATATGCAATTTCGTGAAGTCGTATCTTTCGATATTCATGGTTCAACACGAATATAAAAATTTGAAAAGGTTAAACGCGAATGCAAGGTGAAGTATCCAAATTGAAAGGATTCAATTTCTTAAAATCATTAAACCGATATTCAAACGAACTACCTCCGGGGGTTATGAATATAAATCTTGATGATTTTCATTTCGGTTTATGAAAAGCCGTCCACGTTTACGATACACCGCAAACTTATTATGTTTTAGTATCGACCGAACGATGGACATTTTTCCTCCGAAGTAAAACTCGGTTTACGTATATTATCCCACCCGCCATCAACCGATTTTATCGTCCACGAGATACCGATTGAAATTAGGTAACGGTTCGTATTTTTCACAGCTGAAAATCTTAACGCTCATAATAATATACCTTATCGATCGAACCTTTCGTTTTCGCCAATGAATTTGTAATAACACGCTCACCTATGTAACTTAATTTGAAGTCAAGGAACGAGGTCTTGTCCCACGCTAAGTATGTACATGTACGCCAAAGGTAGAACTTGCATCTGTTCAAGGAAACAATACATAGAGGTTTCCCAGGTGGGTTTACAGCATTAAAAACTGAATTGTCTCTTCAAAAACTGCGATAGCGTTTGGAAATACCGCGTCGAGGTATAAACTCTACAAATAGAAACGCGTAATCAAATTATAATAAAAACACCACCGATCAAGGCTCGCAACTCAAACGCTCCAAGTAGGCAATTATCTTTCCTCTTTAATCAATTTAATCGCCACTCAGTACGCTCGTCTAACCGTCACAAATTAACAAATTAACATCATTCCGGTATACCATTTCAAACTCCTCGCGATTCCGAATTCATTCTCCTGAGGTCCACCGTATCCGTCTTTACGCTTTTTGAAATCTACGATCGCATAAAACGCGATGGCGTCCTGTCCCGATATAGCCGCAAGGCGTTGCCCATTCGTTCTTGATATTTATTGGACGTATCCACAGGACATAGGGAGCACATCCGGTATAATAATATCTATTTTCCGGGCGGCGACGCGGAATGAGTAGAAGCTCGGCGAACGGAACGAAACGAAACGAAATGGCATGAGGCAGAGAGGACGACGGCTACACGATGACGTCGACGACGACGCGGTGGCCTGTCGTAAATGGTGCCTCGTACGGTAGGGTAGAAAATAAATAAAATAAAACGAAAGAAAATAGAATGGTCGAGGGACAGGGGCGGGTGCGGGCGGAGTTGGGTTGGGGGGCGGAGGGGGGGGATGGGGGAGGAAATGGCGGTGGTACGATGGTCGAGGCGAAGGTGTTACGTGAATGAAATACTGATTGACTATACCGGGCGAATGTGTCCTCGCCATCGACGTGGTTACGAGACAAAACGAACTGCTGTCCAATGGTTTACCAATTGCAGCGGAACTGCTTTCTTCGTTATCTCGACGCTAATGCGCGAACTTGTAACTTATTAATGACGGAAGCAGGAAGCCGTCGAGCGTCTTTAGTTTTGGGGAGTTTGAAAATGTGTGACAATACTGTGCGCAATAAGCATGATTATCGCTTCCCGCGGTCTGCGATTTATGTAACGACGATCGATCTGCGCTTAAAGTGAGTTCGTTTGATCGTTCAGTTTTATCGACTCAATTACAATTCATCAGGATTCGGTTTTGATAGAATTAACTCGTCTTTGGTGATTTCTTTTCCTTAACCAACGGTTCGTTGGCTCGGCAAAGAATGGTTATTCCTGTGACATTTGTTGTCAAAGAGACAACTCCAAAAGTGGTATATTCTTACGAATGAATCCATTTCAATTGTAACACAGTTGGAAGCTACCGGAGAGCACTCGTCCCTTTATACTTACCGCTGAGATATTTACATTTGCTCTCAATGCGATTCTGCGAATCTTTCTGAATGCCCGACGATCTTTCTTCAATTCAACGAAATAAAAAATTATCTCAGACGACCATTTTCCGTGCACCGTTACATTAGCGCATCCAGGAACGTTCAGCGGGACTTGACCTGCAATTACCAAGATACGAGTGCTCCTACCACGGTGCATTTTTCAGGGGCACTTCGCCTCCGCCCCCCGCCCTCCGCCCCCACCCGTACACGATCGCAACGGGTGTTGCAGTACGTGCAGCAGGCATACGAAGTCGGAGAAGGAAAGCGGGAGATCGCGCGACGAGACGAAACTTACCGTGTCCGTGTACGCGTGTGAGAGCAGGAATAAAAGAAAGATCTAGAGACAGGATGGTTTCCAGCGAAACGCGAGCGACGCTCATTAAGCTGCCTCGTACAGGATACGGCGAGAACGGTGAACGGGCAGGGGGGGCGGAGGGGGTGGGGGGTGCAGAGTTTGAAGGCGAAAAGGGGGTGGCAGGAGGTACGAGGAACGAGGGTGGCTGGAAGAGGGACGAGGGAGGAGGGGAGTCAATAGTTTTCACGCGCCGGCAACGTGCCGCCGGCATTTAAATGTATTTTATTTAACAGGTGAACGCGCGAGGCGTTCGGAGCTTTGAGCTTTTTCTCTCTGCGCGGCTCTACCCCTTCCCTCACCCGAGCCCAGCGACCGTCTTATTGAGAATACTCGTTAATTACATGCCCACCCTTCTGCGCGCCCTTTCCTCACCCCCTTCCCCCAACCCTCCCCGCCGCCCGGCCAACCCTCACCGTACTCGCTCCATCCACTCGTGACCCTGTCTCTACCCTCGCACAGCGGCCTGCCCCGTTCGCTCCGACGCCCGAACTTCTCTCGCTTTTCCCAACGCGATTCAAAGTACGCAAGGGAGTAGAATGCCGTTTTTCAGGTTAGGCGAGCCGGAAAAGAGGCGGCGGGAGTGTTTCCTTCGATGAGCGCCGTTCCTTCGAATTCTTCGTGTCTTCCGGTTCTTTGACTCTGTATTTTCCCCTTCTTTCCCCGTTGAACGCGAAAACGATAAAGCGCCGGTTATAACGAACGACCCTGGGCGCCGAATATCCTTGATATAGATTGCGTTTGATCGCTAATAGGAGGGACGGGGGACAAATTTGACGGGGAATTTAAGGGACCGAGATCATCTTTGGATCAGGTCTTATCGCGATTATCAAGATACGTTTTCGTAGGAGGAATTGACACGTCGAGCAGGAATATTTTATTAACAGTATGGAAATGCACTTTGAGGCTTGAAATGCGTACGGTGAGATGGACGAATGTTTATTCTACGAACGCCTCGACTCGCGCAATTTTAAGATAAAAGGTGCCTTAAGTCTGCGCTTACGCGTTCGAATACTAACGTCACGTTTACTCCGACGTAAGAAAGACGCACGTTCTGGGATAAATAAAAGATGACAAAGTAGACGGTGCTTCGCGTCGAAACAAAAAACTGCTCGTACGAGACTACGCAACGATTCTCTACCCCCCACTCCTCTTCTCTTCGCCAAGAGAGAGACGCTCCATATCGCTGACGCGGGAAGTTAGATTTCGGAGACTGAATTCTAAAATTTTCAGTAACGTACGAACGGAGAGTAAAGGCTTTTTGAAATTGCCATATTTTATTTTGCGATATACCTTTTCAAACATGCAAGAGCACGCCGAAAGTAGACACGAAGAAACGAGATAATGGATTTGACAAGGTACTCCCCGAACTACCATTATATTCGGTACGTCCATGTAAGAACAACACGATATCAGCTTTCTGAAACACTGAGCGCAAGAGGAAGGCCAGCATCCATTTATTCATAGCGGTTCATAAATAAATGTATGAAAGTACCGAGCCACGGGGGAGGTGGTGCGGCCCACCGGGCCACCGCTCATCTTCCTCCATCACGAGCTGTGCGTGTATCGGTGAGCCACCTTTTTCGAGTTGTATACATTTATTGCACGATAAGCAAGAAATCCGACTGGCGTAAGTTTAACGTGCCACGAGCGAGCTCTTTGCCAGGTCGGACCATTTAACCGAAATTGTCGGGAATCAGTATCCCATGGAAGTATGAAAGAACGGTACGTGTCTTTGGTTCGTTATTTATACACCGGCGCGGAATTGAAAGAGATTTGCACGTGCACGCCGTCGCTTATATTAATTCAGCATTCACGCTCAAGTACGCGTTACGCGACATTCGGATAAAATACCGAGTTGAGTAGGGTCTATCGTCCTCGAGCCGCTCTTTCAGTCTCTCCGATTGGATCGTAAATATTCCCGGCTTTTCGCATCGGCGAGGCAAAGTTGCATAATTAATGATTATTTATATTTATGTAGAATCAAGATTATGGGAATTAATTACTACGCGAAGTTTGGTTAAACCAACGAATCAAGAGAAAAGGTTTCGTCTCGGGCCAAGTACAAGTACGCGAGACTAGACTTTGTATCTTTTACAATTTCATACAAAAATGCATGGTTTCAATAAACCTGTTTAAAAATTCAGATTTGTCCGGTAAAAGTTTAACAACGATTCAGCGTCTGTTGAGCCGTCTGCTCCGTGTGAGTTCTATTGCTCTCGGTTGTTTCAGAGGGCACAAGCCAACTCCTCGAGGTGCAAGATTAATCGATTCGAGGTCCTTCGTTGCTTTTTCGAAGAAGAGCGTGGGAAGAAGAAATGTTGCGGTTTTGTACAGTTCCAGCGTACGATGTATTTCGTCGAGCCTCGTGCTCGGGGAGACGATGTTGCTACAGTTGTTTTTTAATGGCTCAGTTAATGTAGAAAAATTCGCACTATAAGCATGGCCGGCTAAAATGAGTAGTGAGCCTGATTGGCAGAAAATTACTGGTGGCGGTAGAAATTACGTAAAAACCTAAAATGAGGAGAGGTGCCTCGTGGTGGCATAGCGGACGACACCCCCTTGCGCTAGCGCATTACCTTCCCCTAGAAGCGGCCGAACAATGTAATTGTTCTCGGACAGAACCTTATTGCACCCAAGTAACGAAATGTGCCGGAAAGCGTTATGACGGGCCAAAGCAGAATATTATTCGAGGATTGTCGAAAAGTACAAAATGTTTGATGGCTTAAAGGAATTGTGCGCGCATATGCCCATAAAAATGAAAAATAGAATACTTTGCCTTGTTGTCGAACCTGTATCCATTGAGTTGTTGGATGGTCGCGAAATTAAGGATACTCGACAAGAAACCCGTGCTGTCGATAATAATTATTTAGTGAATCGAGAGACAAGGTCTTGTCTCGGGCCAAGTACAAGTACGAGAGACTAGACCTTGTATCTTTCCCGGAAAGAACGAACAGGGATTTTCGAGGTGGTCAAACTGTATTAAACAATTAATTTATATTCTAGGCGGCAACAGCGTCAGTACTATTTTTCCGCGTCAGATAACAGCTATTTCGACCTATTCGAATTTTCATTTGCTACTTCTGAAATTTTCTACTCCCGATCGCGAGTCTTCGCATTCTTCTTCCCAGCGAACGATGCGCGTACGCACAAACAACGAAGGACTTTGTAAAAAGATTTGCAACGATGATTGCGCGGGGGTTTAAGGTAGGTAGGTGGAGACAACGAGGAAGGAAAAGTAGAGAGGACGGCAACTTTTGTCTCGCCTTTCCAGTCATTCCCGAAGGACAGATTAACCCTTGCTATCTTTCACCATCGGAGGATAGGAAGGGAGAAAAAGGAAGAGAGTGACAAGCGTGGGGGTAAAGCGGCGCAAGGCAGAAAACTTGCCGTACCGCGCTACATAGTTTACAATACAGGCTTAAGCCGGCGACCGCGCTCCCCTTCCGCGATGGTTCTGTGAGCGAGACTTAATGCCCTTGATAAGCTCTGGGCGCTCTCCTTCTCGCGCTTCAACCACACGAATATACGTCTCTCTTTAACTACCTTTAAATAATCCTCCGTGCTGCATTCCGCTGAACATAATTATTGCACAAGAATTATTTAATTGGGCGACGAAAGTTCCGTCATTATAACGCGCGTACGCGAGTTTAATAGTAGCAACGTAAAAGATTAATACTCGCCATCGTCCGCGACACCAGAGCGCTCGAGACCGATAAAATTAATTACACGAATGACAAGCCTGTCGTTTATTTTTACAACGCGCCAATAATTCAAGGGAGGAATAAGAAATTTTGCAGCCGCCGGAGATTCCGGAATATGATTTCGCGTAAGGAATTACCCTCGGGTCCTGGGGGAGAAAAATAAGATCAAGCTAAGTCAAGCATAATGTCCTGTGTTGCTGGTGATACCTAAGGTTGCTTCCAGTCACATGTCCAAAAGAAATAGTAGGTATAGAGTACATGGGATAGATATAATGTTATGGTACGTTGACCACCACGGCCCATGTAGTTCCTGGGATGTCGGTGCTGCCACGCTACGTTGGATTTACTTCTCATCCCCCCCACCCCCACCCCACCCCGAACCATCCCTGTCGCTAACTCACGCTCTCTCTCTCTATCTCTCCCGCCCTCTCTCGTTCCCTTTTTTTTCTACCCTCGTTTTTACTTCTACCGGGAGAGCTATGCACATCATTCCCTTTCGCATTCTTCATTTCTCCCGGTGTTGTAAAAACGGTGTTCTGGCACAAGGGCATAATCTAATTATCTAGTTTCTTCTTCGGCGACAAATTAACCGTAGTGCTTTCTCGAATTAATGTATTCATGAATCGTAGCGAGCACAATAGGTGCAAACACCATTACATTCTTTATGATTAAGAAATTGATCCCGACGTTACCGAATTAGCATCTAGCTGAGAAATTAATTCGCAAATATCTCGATACAGCGGAACACTTCATTCGCGAAATCTCAACGGTTTACTCTCTTTACGCTCTATAATAGATTCGTCCATCTCCGTATGCCACCAGGTAAATTGTTTATACATTATTCGCTTGGGATGCAAAGTATTACGTTACGAACGTCTTTACGCGCGTTTCGATCTCCGATCGGGGACATTTGTCGCTTAACTGGTTCCTGAAGATTTAATGGAAACCCGGGGGGTGCCGCGGCGACGCTAAATTGTTGTTTTATTATTTAAATTCGCGCGGCATCGATTCACGCGTCTCCCGTGTAAACGCTGATCTAATTTCCATCCGTACGAGCGGCGCGAAATAAAGGTTATCCCGGGCGCGAAGCACGTCCCGATGCTGAATCCACGTTCCGACGACGCGTCGTGCTTTCGTTTCTTCGAGAAGCGAACTGTTATTGCAAATAGGCGAAATCGTTGTAGCGATCCGACGCTATGGAGATATCATGCGGTTCGCGATATCGGGTCTGGTACGACGCGGAGGATAATTTTCCCATAGGAAACCAGCACGGACAGTATCGCGATATTCGAATCCGTGGAAAGCGTCGACTCGTTCCCACGACGGCAGTTTAAGTCTGATGTCACGTGCGGGGATTCTTAGCTCGGATCACGGAATTGCACTTCCCGATGGTGCTTTCGCGTAAATATTCACCATTGGGGCGAAAGTATAATTTAATTTTCGTACATCGACGTCGTACCTGCTGTGTGCTCTATATTTCAGTGTTTCGGCGTGAAATATCACGGATTACAATAGACGGTCGTTCGTTCGTTAACGATAGATTTTTGTTAATAATTTTGCGAGTCTTAATAATATATGTTATATCGATCATCCATGAATTCTCGTGTGAATATTTATCTTGATGCACGGAAGTTGAAACTCATGGGTTGTATGTTGTACAAAATGGGTAGAATAGTGAAAGAATATTCATGCGTATTTTATTAAAAATAAGCTGAATTTGGATTTAATACACACGCCCTTTAATGCTGTATATTAAATTACGTAGTCACGGAATTTAAGCATTTTATCGAGTCATCTTAACGCGCAAAGGGTAAATAATTATCAAGGGACAAGGTCTTGTCTCCGGCCAAGTACAAGTACGAGAGACTCGATCTTGTATCTTTTCCTGAAAGAACGACCAGGGGTTTTCGAGATTTATCATTACCAGTGCATTTTAATACAACAAGAAGCATAAATAAATTCAGCTCTTTGTACCGCAGCGACTAACTTGAGAATGACAGATTATCCTGACGGGTGCAGACGCAGCTCTCAAACGTTACAAACGCGTATCTTTTATCAAGTTTCTCTCTTGACACGTGTCTTTCGTCAAGTTTCTCTCTTGACGCGTGTCGTTTGACAATTTTCTCTTTTGACGCGTATCTTTTGACGATCCTTTGTTCAAGCAACGCGACAAGAATATACAAAAGCAATCAAGCCATGTACCATGACAAACCATGTTCTATCCCTTGTTCGTTAAAATATCAAGAAAAGCCATCGCGACGCGACAGCGTGTAAAATCAAATAACTATAATATTCCAATGGCCGCAAATAAAGCATAAAACACCTCGCACACCTCGAAACTCGAAAGACACAATAATGCGAAGCAATTGTTACCGATCGTCCGCGCGTCACGGCTCAAACCGATTTGCCGTGGCATTAAACGCGCGCGCGCGTGCACGCACGCCGAGGCGTGTTAACGTTCTGCGTGTCGGCGGTGTCGACACGACGACAACACGACGATACGCAGCATCAGTGGTGGTGGAAGGCAACATGCCAAACTGTCAGACAGCTAGCAGCGTGCAGCTCTACTACACGTGTTCGGCGGCCCTTCCGTAACCATTGGTATGCCAATACGATGCAGGAACTCGTCCTGCGCTACCCTCGCCCTTTCCCCGCGCCGGAACGCTTTACGGTTGGGCTATCCGATAACCCTTTAACGTCACTGTGACCTACTATTCTGCGTTTGCATGCACGCACGGTGGTTCCGGCCGGCCGCCCACCGCCCGGTCTTAATCACTTTCAATCTCGGTTCTTCGTCCGTCTCGGTGGTCGGTACTACGAGGTACCGGCAATACTTCCGGTTACATCGACGGATGCTACTTTTGTTGTCGGAGGCGGCTCAATTACACGAGAAGAACGTTTGTCGCGGGTGTAGGAGGTATTTTTGAAAGTTGGCTGGTTATGTTGACACTATCGTACGTTGTGTGTGAAATTTCACGAGCTGGTAGTGCGAATGATAGTGTATTGGCAAATTTTCACGTACTTTGTCGTTTGCCGACGAGAATTTGAATCGTTTATGCGACTCTCTTTGTGCCATTGAAAGTTTTAATATGAGTCGAGATTTCGTGTTCAGTAACAGTAAACAGGAATTGATTATTATTGAAGAAATCAATTTCATATTTATGAACATTTTAAAAATTGCACCAGGCTTGAACCCCTCTTAAACCTGAATCGGATAAATTTGTCCGTCTTTTCCGGAATGTGAATTCCTGAAAGTTAGTATTTAAATATATTACCAAAAAGATATCAGAAAAGAAACGATCAATTCGGCTTTCTTTTTCCCCTGCCGTCCGCCGAAAACACATATCTGCATAAACATCCGCGGTCTGATTACAACATTTCAGTTTTAATTGAACTCTCACCGAGTACTAATTTTTAATTCCCCCTCAACGTGAATTTTGAAAACTACTATGAACCTCCAACGAATCCCATATCCGGAGCAGATTTCAAGCGGCAAAGTCCTGAAATTACAGGGTAAATCGTAATCCGCCCCGAGAGAAAAGAGCGAGGAAACGACTGAAACTCCGTCCGCGCTTACGGAAACATAGAAACACGTAGCTTCGATAGAGTCAGCAACGTTTCGGTAACGCAGCTTCGACCGGAAAAGTGGGTAAGGGTGAAAGGTGGTGGAATACTGGAGAATGTTGGTATCATAGGGTGGGGTTGGGGGGGGGGGCATAGTTATTGCTATGCATATGGTATCCCGAACAATAAAACGGAATAGCCGCGGCGCGGGTAGGTTTCGAGGGGTGCGACGGGATTTTAGAGTCGGTTTTAATCGGACTATCGGGAGGGACTGGCGAAACGTGGCGAAGCGAATTGCACGGAGATCCCATTCTCTCTCTCTCTCTCTCCCTTTCGCCGCCTCTCCCTCTTCCCTTCCTTTTCCCGCTCTTTTCCACCCTTTTCTCGAATTTCTCAACATCGCACTTTACATTTCGCTTCCAGCTTCGTTCCGTTTCCACGATCCTCCCTCACGTGTCGACGCGAAGGGTCCGTCCGACGAACGAACAAACACCTAGACAGAGAGCGCACAGGTGCGCGCGTGTGTTTGCGCCGAGTATTATACGTACGCGCAACCTGCCGCTGCCATTCTCATTCCCTCTCGCGTGGCTAGGTAAGAAGGAGGGCGGAAAAGAGAGAGCGAGAGAGAGAGAGAGAGAGAGAGAGAGAGAGAGAAAGAGAGATTCAAAAGCGGGGTTAAAGGGAGCGGAGCGGATATACCGGGTTAGCACCGGATTGTATCTACTCGAGCACGAAACGGTTTACATTTACTAAAAGTTTCCAATTGCATGGAGCACGCCGGATATCCACTCTACTTTCCTCCTTCGGAGACGTCATTTTACTGCCGGCGATGGCCGGGGAGAGATGCAAGCGAGGACTACGACGAAGCTTCCTCTCCTCTTCTCGCCCCCCCTCTCTCTCACTCTCTCTTTCTCTCTCCCTCTCTCGCTCTCCCTCACGCTGTTCAACGACTTCAAAGTCGTACCGGGGAATCGTTTCGCAAATCCTTGGAGAAGGCGGTATCGGGCCTCTTTCGTATATACCGGCACTTCGATCTCACTTCGTGCTTCCTACCTACTCGACTTTGTCCCTTTCTGCCTCTCGTTATCTATAATGGCTTTTCGCCGTTCTTTAGCGAACTACAGAAATCTCGTCTACCGTGTAAACTCGTTGCTTCGGTATTATGGCATTATAATTATGCAGCGGATTTCGCGATATTATGTCCGCGCTGTTTATTCCCGTTCTTTGGGCTTAGCTCGGGGTTCCCTGAAGAGGGCTTTGAAATTGTCAAGTAGGGTAACCAACCGCCGCTTTTTTCGTGCGTGGATTTAGGAATACATTTTTGTTTTTTTCCACTTCCCTCGCGGGAACGTGCGTCGAGAAGAAAAACGCCAAATTCCACCCCGACAACTAATGCGCGTCCATTATTCGAGATGCGCGCCAGCGAATCATAAACGAAAGTAAGCTGGTCTCGTGGAGCGAAAGTTTGAAAATTCGAAGGACCAGATTTACCCGCTGGAATATACAATAATCGTTGACGAAGGTCGCCGACGACGGGGGGATACGACCCGGGTGGATCGAGGACCGAGCAGCGAAAACGAGCGTTAGGGTTGGAAGAGCAAGCCGAAAGGAGAGAGCGTAGGGGTAGGTGGGTGGTTGGGGGGGGGGGGGGGAGTGGTGTACGCGAGATTTTCAGCAAAAGAGAGACGAGCTGGTTACAAAGTTGCGAATTAAAAACACAAAGAAGAACGAGATAGGTGGGAAGAGGTGGTGGAAGGTCGTCCGTGGAAGGGTAGATTTGAGACAAAGGGTGCCACGGGAACAATGGCTTGTAATCTCGAACCCTTAGAATAGCCCTGTCCTGCGTTGCTCCGTTCAGCTCAGCCATGCCCTTCACCCTCCTACTACTACCGAATCGAAACCACCGGCACACGATTTTCAACCCCCTGACTTCGGGGCCTGCCCACCACCGTCGCACCACCACCGATGAACGGCTTGTCAGATCTTGCCGAGTACAATGAGCAGGTTAAACGAATCAATTTTTGCGCGATTCTACTCGGAAATTCCATTTCCGTGAGCGACAACCGGTTGAGGAGGTACACGAAGATAACGGACGGTAGGGCCGTACCCGTAGGGCGGCGCGGCGAATGCACGGCGGTGCTGAGTCGTAAAAAGGTAAAGAGATTTCGTGGCTGCCATCGTTATTTTCTTCTTCTTTTTTTTTTTCATGGTCGGGTGTGAAAAGATGTACTTCGAGAGTGCCAGTGAAATAAGAAGCTTCCGCGGGATTAATATCGAGCGTCGCGTATAGCGCGTTGTTTTACGTGGGGAACAACGCGATGGGATTGGAGTAGCGACGAATTTGTTGTTTTGTTCGGTGAAAGACGGTCGTAACTCGAAGATCATGATAACTAGATATTTATTAAACCCAAACGTATAGAGGGAACAAAATATCGCGTACCAGCGCACGGACGAATCGCGTATTTTTTAATGATACAAACTATACAGTAGTTATTTCGAATGGTTTGTATTTAGCTCAGTTCGACGGAATGGACTTTTGTTTCGTTTTTAGTAAATCGACCGGTCGTATTATAATAGTTGGTAACTATAATTCGCGTCCGTTTAATTATTCGTCGAAATAAGTATTCGTTCCAAAGATCCTGGAATAAACGTTTGTTCTAAAACATGCGCCACTGAGATTGTATCCAGTTGAATTTAGTTGCGAAAATAGAGGAGTAAAGAATTTGCCCTTTGCCATGTCAATGTACAAAGGTACTGTAATTACCTCTGTACAGTTTACCTGTTACGCGAACGAAACGAAAGGGTGTTTCAGAAGTTACCAGCTCGAGTTTGGCGAGAAAACGGAAGCGCGGTCGTGAAAGAAGAGGAATACGAAGATAACTTACATTGTCAAATTTTCATTGTATTCCCTGTTCCGAATTATCTCAGCTATCCCTCTTCACTTTCCTCGGCTATTCGTCGCGTCACACCCTTTTTCTCGTTTCCCCATTTTACATCTTCTTGGCAGTCTACCCACAAAGAAGAACTTCTGTGGATTACCATCTCGTCGCGGTTCTTGTTAATATTTATTAGATGCCCAGCGTTGGAAGGCAATGAGGATCGGCAGGATTGCCTCGTGTTAGGGGTAACATAAAACTTTCGCACTCCAACTCCGCGCATTTTCGATGAAAGTGATTACGAAGAAAAATAAACGCCCGAAAGTACACCGCATTTCGCAATGCGACGATCTATGAATACCCTGGAATTTAAATGCCATGTAATCGAATTTTTACACATCCCATTGTACCACTTTCCACGTTGACACGTACCTAAGTTACATTACTCGTTGTTTCGAAGCTGCTTTCTCCCATTTATAAATAGAAAAATACAAAAATTAACATTACGCTTAACGTTAAATATAAATACTACTGAATTCTAATGCGCAAATCACTTTTTAACACCTTCCAATTCATTTTAATCCCCGAACCGAGAAAAATCCAGCATTGTCCCTGATCTCGCATTCGTCACACCGATCGATTCGACCACTCAAACGAACGAAAATTTCAAACTGCAAAAGTAGCAGCGGCAAACGGCAGGATTCAAACTTCTTAACATTCTAATCACCCTTCAACGTAATTGCCGCCCCACCCCCTCACGATACTCGTACAACGCATCGTTCAGCGGTAAGGCGAAGCGTGTCCGTCAGGCACACACGGGCGTCCACGCGTGCGTGTGTTACCGTACACGCGCAGACGTCGGTACCGATCTACCGCAATCCCATTCTGGGATGGCGCAGCGGGGTGTCCATGGCGGTCGTCGGCTCGGTTTGCATTTCACAGCAGATATACGGTTATCTTGTACACGTCCGTGACAAAGCCCGTACGTTCCGGTTAAGCGCTATCTCATCCCCTCCCCGCGCCTCGGCGAACGTCCCTCCAATCTGCGTCCGTATTAATTACGGCACTCATTAAGATATCCGGTAATTCGCGGCGAGGCTGAACACCGCCGGAGCTGCCGCACGTTTCCAGCCGCATTGCCGCACAGCCGTAGCATCGAGCTTTATCAGCGGGAACGGGCTGGATTGGTGGCGAGCGGGCGGAAAGGGGTGAGGGCGGAGGGGGGGAGGGCGCAATAGGACTGAGGTTGGTCTCAACGCGCACGTAGAAACGGAGTCTGGTATTAATTTAGCAACAACGTAATTTTCGTTAATTAATTGATTGATCGTCAAACGAGATAGGTAAGTACAATTGGATTTTGGTACGGGCATCTCTCGGTTTCGTGATAACCGTTCGTCCCTGCCTGCCGCCCCCCCCCTAAACTGGGTCGCGTGGAAATCCACCAGAGGGGGAGGGAGGGGGGGCAGGAAAGAGGAGGTGGAATAAGCATCGCGAATTACCGCATCGCGACGAGAAATCATGGAAGAAAATTGCCCCGTTGGGTCGTTCGTGAAATATTATAGTTGGAGGGGTTGTTCAATTTTGACCCGCGCGTTTTCTTCACCCTTGGTTACTCGAGGGAATAAAAAAATCATCGTGCGAGCTCTCGTGCTGGATGAAATAATATTCGAGCGTATTTAAGGGGAGAAAAAAGAATCGGGCACGACGGAATGGGGTTGAGAAATGCGAGGCTCGTGTTAATTGATGGTAATCGTGTCATTTCGCTTATTTCTCACGGATGAACTTGGCGCGAGGTAACGATTTAGATTAAAGAATCGGGTTTACCTTTGCGGTAGTCTACGATTTAAATTCTCTCCCGTGTACGGTGACGTAAAGTTCGTGGCGCGATGCTTTCGGAAAATATTGACGCGGAAAGAGGACGCGTGGACTTTTCGCTAGCTTCCATTTCCATGGGATCGAATACATATATTTTTGCACTATTATACATATATAGATCAATGTATTTTAACAAATTGCAGCTCGCTACGTTCTCGCAACAACCCTCGCCTCGGTGTTCTTTCGAACCAACTAGTGCGTCTGGTCGATGATGGAGGAACGGCACTAATAAGCAGCCAACGGTCAATATGGCATACCGTGTTCACTGCGAATGATATAATCTCAACGATAACTGGTGACTCGCATGCGAGTCACGAAAGCGAGTCGCAAAAGTTGTCGTGCAACGACATGCCGCAAGCTGAAATATACATGTCGCGTACCCGACGCAAAACTGACACAAGGCGAAAATGATCGCTTTTTCTACTACGCCGGACTCGGTTTGTATAAAGTATAAAGTGAGCATTATCGTTCTACCAACCCAGTGCTAGTACGCTCCTAATACGGTTCACCAGAAAAATATTATAAACAAATAATACATTTATATTTCATATTTAATGGATATAACGTTCTACGTAGGTGACGAAGAAATAACGTTTTCACGATTTATGGAAGATGACTATTAAACCCGGATTTTCAAGAATAAAATTATCTAATCGGTCGAAGATAAGGACGAACCAAAGAACGATACTTTAGGAAGTGTGGCAAAATCAACGAACAGCAGGGGGAACTATCGTTCAATTTCGAGTAACAGTCGCGTAATACAATTTTCTACAAACTGGTAATTAAACCGGAAATAAAATTTGATATAATATAGCTGAGATGCGACAACGTTAACCGAGCACTATACGGAATATGATGAAACGCGGGAATCCGTGTGCGCGGGACGAGACACAGCCGCAGTTTAGTCGTTGACTCGAAATAATTGATTACTTCCGGGCGGAGCATTTTGGTAATGAAATCGGCGAACCTCGCTCGTTCGCGGCACGAAAGATGGGTGTGCTAACGAGGTTAGAAGGCCAGTTCCGGGCTGTAGGCAGAAGAGAGCCGAACCATCAACCCTTACCCCCGCCAGTTGAGATCCGCGGAAAACGGTGTTATAACTTTATTTCGCCCTTTCGTCGGATCAACTAAATTCGGAAATTTTACCATTCGTATCCTTCTCCACGCCAATCGTTTCTGCGTTCATCGCATTGTTTACGCTTGTAACTAGCGTGTGCGAGCAACTGCAAATGTGTACCAATTATACGTTGTTATGAAAGTTCAATTTTTTTTGCCGAAAGTGACTTGGGGAATTTTGTAATAGATGAACGGGCAAGAATTTTTGACATTTTTTAAATATCCGTGGAACATGAGAATTAAAAGCTAATGTTTTTCGCGGCGTATGTATTTGAATAATTTCGAGTTTATCCATTTCTACGTTGTAATAATGCTTGATTATCTGACCGTGACATGGTAATCGTTAAATTCTGTCAAATCAACTCGTTATTAATTACGGTCACTAATAATTCGTAGCATGTGTGTTAATTACACGTATAAATAACCACGTACGTATAAATTTTGGCTTTGTCCATATAGGCGTAAATAATATCCGAAGTACCCGTTTTAACGCGTGTATCACAACAACTGCTGGAATATATCATGGAATTCGAACGAAACAGATTAATCGAACATAATCCGACCAATTCAAGAAACAAATGGAGTACCTGGAACTTAATTTTTCCTAAACAAATGTCAATCACCACTATTTTCTATACAACTTATTTGATTATTTCACTTGAACCGAACATCGAAAATATCTACGTAGCTTTCAATCAGCGTTTCGTCGTACCGACGAAGACAAGTGAAATTTTACTACGTCCGAGACAAACCTTCTATATACGTTTTCCGTGCCGTTTTCAATATTCGACAAACCCCAGCTCCTATCGTTCCTCATTTCTCACGCCTTTCGTTCTTTGCAATTTTTATCATCGTCGTCTTTCCCCACGATCCCGTTCCCTTTTCCAGCGATCCGCGAACTCATTGCAGAATCCTTTACACCTCTCGGAGCAGGGAGTGCTTAAATTCATAATAGCCGCGAAATGCGGTGCGAATTTGCGATGTGCTAAAGTTAATTCTTGTCGGTTTTAAAGGGGGATTACACGAGCTGACCGCACTCGGACCGTCTTCCGGCGTACGCGTTAACCCTCTTTCCCTACGTACGCTTCCCTGGGTAGATTCCGCATGTTCGAGACTTAATCTGCGCGAAACGAGTGTGAAACGACTTTAACCCAGTCGGTGCGAGCAATGCGTGACGCACACACTGCGCGGTTCCGTTGTGCTCGAAGTTAACGAATGTTCGTAGTTAAAACTCCTGCGACCCTGAAATATCCTCGAAGCGCGGAACAGAGAAGTCGGAGAAAAAGAATGTAATTTCAGTAATTCAATTACCATGATCGACCACAATTTTTTTTTAGTTAAAATATAATAATCTTTTCATAAGTACGGTTTTCGGTATCAAAGAATGTTGCAACAGTACGTTTAAAAAAATCCTGTCTAGCGACGTCGCTCACCGAATTATCGTGCCAAACTTACCGTACACTTTTTCGCGCACCGAAATTCTTAACATCCCTTAACGCTTTGCAATAATTTCTCTGGATTATTCCCTCGTACCTTCTCCTAAACCCTGTCAAAGTCCGGGCTCTCATCCGACTGATGGTTACTAGGATACGCGACACTCCCCTAGCCTTTCCCGTTTTACTCTTCTCCAAACCACCCGCCGCCACCCCCCCCCCGTCCCCCGGCCACCCCCGTCACCCGCCACATCGTGCGCTGATGTATGATTTAATGCTGGTTTCGAGAGTAGACCGAGCGGAGCGTAGAGCGAGTAGACTGGCAACGGAGTAAAGGGTGGTGGGGAGGTAGGGGTGGTTGGGATGGTATAAGGGTTTGCACGGTGTAGTGTTGCAGTGAGCTCATTAATTTACTAGCAAGCGCCAAAGGGTGGCTTAACAAGGCGCTAGGTTCCATTTTATTAGGTAAAATTGAAGACACGTTGGAGAACGCGCTCCTCGAACGCGAAAGGCTTAGGAATGTCTCGGTAATCGAAAGTGTTCGGGGGTGGAAAAAACTTTTCGGTATTATCGAGGAATTACAGCCATGGCTACGGGAGAGGCGATAATTTTTGCGTCTACCCGTGTCCGATCTATCGCGTCCTTATCCACTTGGGCGGGATTGGAAGAAAATTATGTTCGGAGGGCAAGTAAATTAGCAGCGCGCTGATTTAAATTATGGGCCGCGGGAGAAACGAATCGTTAAAGCTCGCCCTCGGTGCTCGCAGTTGATAATACTCGGAGCACTCGTATTTCTATCTTGATATTTATCCATCAAGAAAATCGTTTATCGCTCGGGCTGTATGCTGTAACGCGAAAGGATATTCGTATTTTATCCTGTATAAATAATGAATGTATAGGACGATGTTAGCGAAAACCAGCCATGTATCTACGGTCAGTGACGTCTCGCAAAATGGCGGGCACGGAGGGTCGCGAGGCTGGGAAAAACAAAAGGACGAAGAAAAATAATTAATGTGGGTGTCTCATGTGCGCTCTCCCAACTCCTCCCTTCCGTTCTCTGCCCTTGCGTCCCTCTTTCCAGAAGGAGGGTGGGACGAGTACCAGATAAAAAGATAACGAGGCTCTGGGAGGCTTCACAGGCCGGGCTCGACAAAGGTGCTGGGCGACGTTACGTTTCAAGGTACGTTTCAGCCAACGTACATTGCCCAACGTGGCTGTACAAACACAAAGTTTCAAAACACGTTTCCCTGCAAACGCAAACTTCTAGATAAAGAACATAATGCCGCGAGTTTCTCCTCTTTCTTTCAACAATGACGTCTAACCGTGGGAACGAAACGGAACGAATTCGCTAAATACGATGCGCTTTTAACGTACCTCGTTACGTCATGCTATCGATGAAAATTATTAATCGTCGTCCTTGAATTATCGTTATTTTTCAAGTAACGACAAAGCGGTTTAAAAGTACACCGTGGCAAGAATTAAGCGAAATATTCTGGAAATTTTACGAACGCGGATGAGGATTGCGTATTTATTTTTTCAATTTTTATACATTTTTGTTACGAATGGCGTAAAATTCACAAAGTGGAAATCCGATAACACTGGATAAGGATAAAGTATCTTTTATACCACTAAAAATAATTGATGGATTTGATATTTTTCCTCCTCATTTCGGATGGGTCGTAATAGTTGTTCCTTTAACAAGACTTCCTGCTCACATATCCATTTCCATACATTCCCTTTATCAGTGAAGTAAAATTAACAAACTTTTTCTCGTTAACGTTAAACCACAAATATAACTTGAACCGAAAATCCAAGAAAACTGGGTAACAAGAAAGTACTCTTTATTCTGCTTAAAAAAAGAATGGGTAGAGTTTATATTCCCTCTGCTGCTTTCAGATGAATCTTAATCGTTGTTCTTTTAGCACAACTCCCATCGTTTATTCAGTTTCGCACGTTTCTTTCATGAATATTATACCATTAACACGTACTCTCTTATTAACGTAGTACCGCGAATGTAACTTAAACTAGAAATCCGACAACGAAAGATTATTTTCTACCTCCCTATAAGAAAAAAGACTGACTCGATTTTATCATTTTTTCCTAATTCAGGTGAGATCATAATCGACGATCCTTCCTCGTTTACCAAAACTATCTCCACGGTTGTTTTCCTTTTTCACGCTGAAAGCATGCACGAGTAAACTGCAGGGGAACGCGAGTTCTCTACCGGTTGTTAATTAACTCGAATGATATTCACCGTAACGTGGCACTCGTAACATGCTTTGGTGCCAAGAGATAAATACAAGGGGATTGATGCCAGTCTCCGGTTGCACTTCATGGCCGTTGCTTTCTGGGCGAAATAACAAGATTTCCGTATTTATCCCTGGCTTAGGAGGGCTCCAGCCTTCGTCACATTCTCGTGTCTATGGCAATTTCTCGAGAGACCTTCCTATCCTACCTGACGTCTTCCATCGATTCTCCTTCAGCCACCTTGCATCCTATTTATCATGATGCAATGGACGAGCATTTCCCATCTATTATCCGTGAATGATAGAATAGATAAATTTTCGATTCAACTTGTAGAAATTGGTAGCGCCGGGACACGATACAAAATGCACTCCGATCGTGTAAACTACTTCCGCGTGTGATTAATGGAAGAATTTACGGGAGGGCAGAAAAAAAAGAACGATTCTCGTTGGAAATATACAATTTTCCTAGCACAACGTTGAAATAGAATTTGATTTTAACCGTACCGACAGTGCGCGCCAATTTTTATTCAATTAAAAAATTTTATGCATATTAATGTCGTTCGGACAAATCGATTTTCGGGCAGGCTGAGCCGAGTTCGAGCGGCGAGGGCTTTTTTTTTGTTCATTACTTGACGAGAAACGGGATTAGTCGTGTTGAGTTTTACCACTATTTTTTTTGTTTTTTGTTTGAATAACCGAACGCATTCGCATAACGAACGCGATGGCAAACAGATCCATAAGTCCGCGTAAGTATTTAAAAAATACGATCGAAAAAGAGGATGAACCCGCGATGATTCGACTATCCATTCTCTTACACTCGCATTATATCGATACTCGTAATCCTTCGGCGATTGAATTTTAAATAACGCCACGAACCATCGGTACGTACAATGCACCTTTTTTTCCTGGCGTAATAAACAAGCGAATCCTTTGTTAAAGCACACGAGTGTATAGGACGATCGTGAAAGTGCCGAAAAATATAAAACGACGCGGTAGAGAGCGCGTCGTGTTTTCGGGCAATTAAACATTTCCATTTTCAATTTCTCGTTGGCGCTGAGCGACGGGGCGCGGTCGGTGGTCAGCCTGTGGCTGACGATCGTTGATTCGTTTATCGCTGATCTCCCTCTCCCACTCACACACACACACATACACACACGCACGCAAACCCGCACCCCCCCCCCTTCACCCTCTCGCCCTCTCACTCCGTCGATCTCTTTCACGTTTTCTATCACCCACCCTCTTTCGTTCTCTTTGTTGCTTCAATTTTTTTCGTGGTTTTCCATTTCGAGCAGCCTCGCTTCACCCCGTACCCATCGACAATCCCGCCATTCGAATCGCCCTCGAGAATCGAACGGATACCAAGCAATTATTTAACGCTGCGTACTGTGGCTTCGGTTTGTCTCGTTGAAATACGGCAGAATCCCGCCTATCGGAACGCCTCTTGTACGAGGTGACAGTTTCATCGATTATCCTATTATCATCGAACGCTGAAAGCCAACACAGTGCGCTGACGAAATAAATTTGGATTTTGGTAACTATTATCTGGTTATTGCAGGTTACCTGGTAACGATGCCTGAAAAAGTGTGATTTCGGGTCGCTCGCAATTCATTGTAATGGCGAGCACTCCAACCCCCCCCCCCCCCGCCTCTTCCTCTTCCACCTTCTCCTCCTCACCACCACCTCCGCCACACTCTGCCCCACCATTCCCGATCAACACGTTTTATTCGTGTTTGTATTTATTCTCCTTTGTGTTACCGGCTCGTGCACACTTGGCAGAAAATTTCACGTATAGTTATTAATTAATCGGCACACAACATTTTGCAAGGCAGGCTTCTCCCTTGCGAAAAATTTCATACCGTCCCGTCCGCGTATCCAATTAGATGGAACCTCGCTCCGCGGCTTGTTTGTTATAATTAACAATCGTAGTAACGAATTTAACTGTTAAACACGATACGTACGATCGGCAATCAGTTTGAGTTTTATGTATAGAAGCCTATCGGGGCTCGGCATTATTTCACGAGCGTATCCCGTAGTTTCAAATGAAACTTCATAATTTCCCCAATAAGTTATATAATTTCGTACGATAAATTGTAACGTCCGCAGGCGTATGTCATATTATACACCTTTTCTTGAACCATTTAATTTTGTCTTTATCTCGCGTTAATTCTGTACATAAAATTCTTTCTTATAAGCTGCATGCAAAACATAGAAGTCGAACAGAAACCGTTAGTTTCAAAATCACGAACGTTTACAAGAACCATAAACACATAAACTCGCCGAGCCTAGGGACTGCAAGTGTCCCGTCCACACATACTAGCTCAACGGAAATCGGTGAGAACGTTTTCCACGACCACCCAAAATTAGCCATATAGTACGTAGGCTATGCCTTGCATCCTCTATCCTTTGTTCTTGTTCTCTTTCGCTATTGGTCCATCCCTTCCTCCAGTTTCTCTTTATAAGGAGAACCTTTTGGGCCCGCGAGGCACTTCGATTTTTCGCGCCGATAGGAACAGTACACTTACATTTTTCGCCCCAATAGAAACAGTTGCTTAGATTTTTCCGCGCCAGAAGAAACAGTCACTTACAATTTTTCTTCGCGAACGAGATATTCGGAACTTATATTACTTTTCATCAATATGTAAATCTTATACTTTTATTTGCGAGTCGTGATCTATATTCGGGGTAAACTTTTACACTTCTCATTTTAATCGAGGTCTTACACTTCTGCGGTTAATAACCTTTTCTCTTTCCAATTTTAGATTTGTAAATCCTTTATTCTTCCATTGACACCTTCCAAAACTGTGCTCAGGCTTTTATGCTTTATAAAGCGATTTAAAGATTGGAAAAATCAATTCTAATCTTCACCATTCCTTTACATTTCTGGATTCCAAATTTCTCTATTTCTTAATCCTTTCTCTAACTATTCATTTATGTTTTCTCTTTTCAATTTTCCCCTAATCCATCTTACTATGATTTCTTTTTCGAATTTAAATCTACCCTAATGTCATAATTGCAAGTTGTTCTGTCCTCGATATCTTTTCATTCAGGAGATATACATAATTTAATATACATCATTTAAATACCGAAGCCTGTGAACCGAAATCACTGTAAAATTTTCTATGTTAATATCATCTTTTGAATAGAATCATTATTATTAAATTTTTCATAATTATTTATAAAACCTCTTTTCCTGCTGACTTGTAAACTTTTTATATAAGGACCCGGGTTGAATCCGAGGATTCTATAGCCGACATTTAACAAAATTACATTTAGAATAATTCATAAAATAAGTCCCCCCCGACTGTGACGTAACAAAATTAATGTGAAGGCAGTTATTCAATATCCATGATCGGAGTATAAAAGTATTATGTTTGTTTTATATATCGAATCGAAGAGCTCTTTGCAACAACAGTGGCATATTGTTATTAACACCAAATCCGTGGAAGTATATGCCAATTCATGTTTTAATACCGGATTAATAAAGAAGCAGAATTTGAATGAAAATTTGTTTTTTCGTTCTAGGATTTGAAAATCTTTTTATATCGCACATTTGTATTATAAATACATATTGTATATTTCACCGAAATGACGCGTGTAAGGAAATACATTGCGTACTCCACGCACACTCATCGCATTTGTTTGACAAAATCAGTATAGAGAGCATTCATAATACATAAACATCCACGCTTTGCTAACAATAACAGTAACAATATAAAAACAATACTGATTGTCAGTTAACTGCTCGATTGTCCACGCGTACGATTACTTTTCACGCTCGATATAACGCTGACGTCGGCTGAGATATGAGGATCGATACTTTAATCATCGTGTAAACGTATTTCCACGCGAAATACTTTAACTCGCGACGAGCTTAACGTTTATGCGCGTGGTAATCAGAATGCAAGGACGTATTCGGGCGGACAGTTTCCTAGCACAACGCGCACGGCATTGCGTTAGGGCCAACTTGGGAGTGAGCAGGTGCTCCGGCTTCGTCCCGAGGGGGGCAACCGGATCCTCGCTAACCAGGAAATATATATCGCGTGGACAAAGGTTAGCGGTGTCGCAGAAAACTCGTAAACGGCCGTGGAAAAATGCGATCATTTCGATTGCTCGGATGCGGCGACCGATATGCTCGATCATCCTTTATTCCCCCGCATTGTTCCGATCCTGTTGCACATCCAAGCACACGATATACTTCGCGTCTAAGCGCATTCTACCGAGGGAAATCATTATATACAAGTATACGCGACGAGAGTGAATTCGAGTACATCCGAGTAGCGTGCGCGCTCCATTAACAAGAGTGCACGTAGAAAAACCGAATGGCGAAAAGTCGATACTTGGGAGACGATTGTTTCGCCGTTTCCCTCGAATAAATATGAGTTATAAGCTCGAGGGGATTCAATCGTGCATCTCGTAATCACAAATCCTGTAATCAAGTTCATCGATAATTGAGAAGCAAATTTAGCATGCGCTAAATCGATCAGCGATTAAGCGATTCTCGGGAGTAAACCTCGATGATCCCTCATCGTCGGTTTGGATATTCAATTGACATTTGTCTTTTTTTCCAGCGAGAAATTTGTTGTTATTAAACCGCGAATTACGCGATAATGCGTCCTTTGTTGCAGAAGGTAGACGGTACCTCGAACAACGAAAGCGTAACAAATGTATTCAAAGTAAATTTTCAAAGCCCTGTACCGATTAAACAAATTTTTCTTTCAGCCTCGCTATTCTCCCTGTCTTTTGTACAAATTCATATTCGCGTAAAAATCCGCGGCATCGTCAACATCTGCCATCCTTCGTAACCTTCATTAATATTCACTGTGATTCTATAATACGTAAAAATATACCGCTACGCGTTAATACGTATCCGCCCTGAAATGGACGAGGATAGTTCCACCGTCACCGGTAGAATGTACTCAAGACGACGAACCCAGAGGAGATTTGTAAAGCAGATCAGGTGTGGCAAAACAGGAGTCCCGTAACCAAGTCCTCTTCGTTCCACAGACTAGATAGCTATACCCATGTTTACAATGATAACGTGTCTCTGGTTCTAACCGTGGATTGTATATACATATGCAAGCAACAAGCCAAAGCAATTACAGCAGGACGAGGATCGTTGTTGTTATGCCAGATGCTCGTCGTACTCGATTACATTGATTAGTAACGAGAGGTACGTTACCTTCGTAGTTAGCGATGGCCGCTGATTCGCTAATTCTAACGTCGAACGTCATGTTAAGGTTTGATGGCTAACCCGTACGTGAGATCAAGACTCGCAATTCAAACTTACGTGCTCGTATACGCGCGTATTTACTTGCAATGGTGAATAGAACATCAAATGTGTACAATTGTATAATTAATAACAGACACACTGGATGAGATAATAAATAGACTGCGATTTTTTGCAAAACACGAATGCACCACGGACGGTGGGTATTATCAAAAGTAATTATATATTAAAGATGTTCTACCCTGTCTTAGAAGAATATACCCTAAAGTAAAGTCCGGAATATACTAATAAAAAATAAGCATGATTCTTCTTTCGTTAAAGAAACTCTCAAAATTATAGTGAGCTGAATAAAATGATTAATCAAACTAAAAGAACATTGTAGTTCGATCACCTTCATTCCCGAGCTCCGTACTTATTGGTATGTGCAATTCTGAAGTAAAATCTGAAGAACAAAAGAATTATTTTTTTGCGATACCTATTCGGCCCTAGACAATACGAAGCACGCATCGCGAGTCAACAATTTACACCCGCGCACATACGTACATCTACCCGCGTGTACCCGAACAATACGAGGGAACATTTTATTCGTGACAAACTGTGGACGGAAACAGTGTTCACGGTGGAAGAAAACCGAGGAGAAAGGTGAAAGCCGTAGAACGGGGAAGGAAAGAGGGAAACGAGGAGAGCTTGGAAATCTCTGGATGTTGAACTGGGATCGCGTTGCCCGCGGGATTAAAAACCTCGGTAAGAAATATAGCTACTGCAAAAGCTCTCATTTGCAATCTACTCCCTTTGCCGTTAGTATCCCACCATGGCACTTTTTCCTCGACAAGACGATAGCGACGGGGGGTTAAACGGGAAGTAAGGCCAGGTAGAAAAGAAACGCGAATAACCCCTTAAAATGGTTCGTGTGAAATATAGTTCAGCGTTGCGAATCTAAGAAGCGATTCGATCCCAGGAAAAATCCGTTTCATTGCTTTTTGGATTAAAACGTCGTTCTTGCTCGTCGCGACGCGTACGTTTGTGAGGTTTATCTGGTGGGTATTATTATTTTAACGGTAAAAATGGAGATTTTTGTTTGTACATTTGCGTATGCATGGAGCGCAATAGTAGAGACATAGGAACGAACGCAGATAAATAAAATTGTAGGAAGTGGGAGGGGAATGCCTTAAAACAAATGTAATATTTATTACTATCGACAATAGATAATCAACACGCCGATACGTTTTGTCTGGATTCTCTCGTGTTTCTTTTCAATATTCACATTTGCAATCAGATATTGATGAAACATTCCTTAGGAACGAGCTCAATGATGCATGCTCTTTCATCTATTTCACGCACTCGCTCATCCATACGCACACGCAGGCACACTTCAATCGCATAATACAGTGTGCTTTTATTGCGAAATATTTGTGGAACTCGCATCCTGACGCTTTTGAATTGTTTTCTGTTTTAATTTGGTCCTAAAATTCATGGATTAGCGTTATTCAAGCTCAAGTTCTACGGGCGGATGCCGGATTAACTCGTTTCATATTTCTCGTACCTCTCTACGGGACAAATAATACGGGAACTCCTTTAATTCGATTTATCATTAATTTTCGTAAAAATACTCAAATCGAACAAAGTTCGCGTTCCTTCGGAGGAGAATACGCGAGCCCGCGGATCGGAAAACCCATGGGGAACCGCTGTCGTAGTTCGCGCGTACCCAAAGCATATGAAACTCGGAGCATAGAATGCAATAAACGTAAATGGGGAGCGCTGACAAAGGTAAAAGTAATGAACACCGGATAGGACAAATATTAAAGGACGTCCTAAAATCCGCGTCGCGCGCAAGACACGAAATTTACGATTGCTCCGGATCCGTAATATTTGCGTATAATGCAATTTAATTACACCGCTATAGCGCGGTTAATTATTCAACGGTAATAACAATAAAACTTGATCTATAAAACGATTATTTCCATGATCGGCAAATTTGCCATCCTATTTAACCCAATTATGCGTCGTCCATATATCCGCCTTAATAACGAGCACATCGATAAACAATACTGCCTCGGAAAAAGATTTAACGTTCACCGGAGCGCGATCAAAAGGCGATCCTATTACACAGATGAGGGAAGCAGGCATCACGAGAACCCTGGTCCAGAATGGTGCTCGGATACGCACGAATACCTACATCGCATGATCCTTATTTTCCTTTCCTCCGTATCCCGTATTTTCTCTTGTTCGTTTACGTCTCACCTGAGATCCAGCTGCCCGTGAAAGGGGGTTTCAGACCCAGGCAACGCCTCTGAACGAGGGTCTGCATGTTGTTGCAAGAGAGATCGTGCATCGAAAGTGGTGGAGTTGGAGGGCGACGCGCGGTGGGGGGTTAACGACCCCGATAGTCGCGATAGGACGTGCGTGAGCCCTCGCACGACTGATTACGAGCGAGCGACCCTTTGACGATCACGATCGACCAACTTGATGCACGAGCGAGAGAGACGGGGAGAAATGGAGCGAGGGAGAGGGAGCGCGAGGTGGGAGGATGGGTGGCGGACGGCGGAGGGGGCGGGTGTGGGGTGAGGGGGGTGGATGGAAAGGGAAGAGAGTAAACGCACATGTGATCGATCCGAGCGTGAGCGGCGAAGAGAGCATCGCCTTAGGGGCTCTCCAGAATGAAGGGGTTAGTTATACCGATGCGGTGTACGCGGCCACTATCGTGTATCAGCGTAGATAAATCACCGGATGTACTTCGAGGCAGATACGTTGGGAAAGACGTCGCATTAGCGTTCCTTTTTTTTTTTTGATCCTGGTACTCGGAGGTACATACGGTGCCCCGCCACTTTAAATCGCGATAGAGGTCCTGAGAGCTAAATCCCGTAACGTAGCTGGACAGCGGGATTATAATTGATTCGCTGTTCGTTGGAAAATTGAAAAAAAGGAAGAAAATGCGTCGGACCGTAATCGTCTATCCGATAGCGGTAGGAGGATGATATTAAGATACGGTGGAACTTAAAACGTTGTCCGATTTATGTTGTACCGCAACTACTTAAATTTTTAAGCGTGTACAATCGTTCGAGTGATGTGCAATAGATATAACGACATCAATTCACGGGATACGTAGAAACGGGAAACATTGTAATCTCCAACTGCTAAAGGATAGATGTAACTGGTACGTTCGAAAATTCTAATGTGCCCGCATTAAAATTCACTGTCCTTTAAATTCTCGAAGTCGCGCGACAGCTAAATGTAACAGGAAATAGTATATTCGGCGGTAACTGGACCTAATCAGGAAGACCAAGGATCGTCCGTAAAGTTATGCGAGATATAGTCATTTGTGGACCCTTGAATTCGTATTTATGTTTGTACCCGCCGTTTGGCAGCGGCGGCGGTGGTGGCAACGGCGGTGGCGAGAGTCTCGCGGAATTGAAATGCAAATAGTGGGATCCGGGATGCAAATTCCGGTTGCACGGGGTAACGCCAGCCAGCCATCCTGAACGAATGAGCGAACGAACGAACGAAACACGGCCCAGAGCAGGCACGGATCAGTTCAGAACGGAACCAAAAGGAATGGAACTGAGTGGACTGCGGATAAAGTGAGAGGGTACCGGGGAGGGGGGTAGAGAGAAAGAGAGGGGGAGAGAGAGAGAGAGGTAGAGAAAGAGCGGGAGAACGAGGGTGAGCGATGAGTGGGGCTGAGAAAGAAAGACAAAAAATTGATTGCAATTCGGCGCCACTCTCAGCTTGCTCGAGATAAAAGTAATGCGTTTCGTGCATAACGAGTCGCTCCGCTACCACCACCAGCCCCACCCACACCGCCACCCCCTCCAACCCTCTTATCCTCGCGTGTTGCCCGCGTTCTTTCCCCCCCTTCGACCTCTTTCGCTTTGCGCCGCCTTCCTTCCTACCGCCACTTTGTTTTCAACTTTTCAAGGTACTTTATGGAGTCCGGTCCCGATGAGGAGCATTAATCATCCCGACAAATCGTTAAGTTTCGCGGGATGCTGTCGAACACGCCGATCGACGGGACAGAAGGGAGAAAGTCGACTCGATAACTGACGCGTTATCGTAATGAAAATTCGATTTATCATCGATAAAATTGTTTTCTTCTTCGATGTGTAAAGCTTTGGTACAGGGTTCGACTTGTCGTTCGGATAGATCGCGGTTTTAAATCGTAGAGTGATATTTGCGTTTAGGGTAATTAAGGTACTCGGACGTGCGGATGATTTATGAGTTTGTATGCGAGAAATCTGAAATTTGACTGAGAATAAGAAGGGTGTTTTAGTTCACCCTATCCGAACATTCTGCTATTCGAAAGTTCTGTTTTCTGAACACGGTTTATCTTCGAGCGTGTGTCACCCTCTGTTATAAATAGTGTTTACATACAACGTGTACTTTCCTCTGCATCGATCACTAATTACAATACTAACGATTCGGCACGAAACTGGGAAACTTACGTAATTTAGCAGTCAAAAAAATATGGGATGTGTCTATGTGTAACCAAATCGAAAAATTATCGCGATTTCTATTTAATTAAAGGATGTTTGGCATCGGGAAACTGGTTCTTCTCTTATCCGAAAATACCGTTATCCGAACATTGAAGTGTCCCTATTAATTCGGATAATGGTGGTTCTATCTTATAACTTTCCCAACTTTATGAGTCGATCGCTCGATCTTCCATCGGAAATAGATCTTTCGTTCCGAGGGCTATAAAGAAAAAAGCTTTAATTTCGAAACCCTCGCACGCGTCTCGCCGAAATCAAAAGAGTTTTAAATACGCCAGACGGAAAGCGTATCCGAAGATCGGATAATGGCATTATCCAAAACGTTTAGTACTTCTCTCCATTTTCCATTCCCCCCGCACTTGCACGGGAATAGGATCGATACTTTGTAATTATATTAAGCAGAATGTCGGCCGTAGTGACTGGTCCACGCCACAGCTTATTTCGAGGTAGAAGTATCACTGCATGGCGATGGACGACAATCGGACGGTTAACAGGAAGTAATTGGACACTCGTACATAGTTATCAGCCAGCGAAGCACATCTGTAATTCGCTGGATGGGTGGAGGTCGGTTGTCAGTATTAGCCAGATTCTGTTTTGCATAGCTACCAACTTGCATACGTCGTGCATATCAATTTTCTGTCACGTTTCCACTTATAACGTTGATTCGATTAACAATTATGCGCGACGGTACGTATCGGGACCTTACCTGAGTTATCGTAACGTCTAGGTACGCGTGATTAATGTAATGATTCGATTACAGCAAACCAACGGTTTTGCAAAACCGAGGAATAATACTTCTGCTACAGTTTTACGTATCAAGACTCGATATAATAAGAAGTGTTTTCGTCCTTTGTCTTCCTATCCTCTTGAATCGGAGATCTCTCGAGAACTGAAAAATGTCATACTCCCTCTAATGTCGGGCCTAAATTTACGTCCTTAACGGGAAGACATAAACAGGGTTCGGGTAACATGTCAGAGTAAAAACCGCCGATACTTAATTCGAATGTGTCGCTGCTTAATATGCGAAACCCCACGTGTTCTACGATGGCGAACTCGATGGATGGAAAGGGCAAAGGGCAAAGGGCGTCAGCGGGTGCATGCCGGTATCCCCGGTGGGGCCGAGTGCCATCGATTACGCTGAAATTAACATTTAAAAGCGGAAAATTTGCAAGTGCCAGGAAGCTCGGCGCTGTGCTAACTGCGGACTGTGCGGAGCCACGGTACATAATGCAACCTGCACACACGTGCGCTCTCGTTACCGAGCACAAGCAATCCGCGAGAGGGAACGAAAGCGCGGGAGCTCGGTGGGGGAGGGAGGGTGGGAGGGAGGGGGGGCGGTAACAGGAGAGGGAAGAGGGAGGCCGAGAGAAAGAGGTCTAGCCAGCAGGGTGGGAATAACATTAGGGAGAAAGAGAGAGGGAGGGAGAGCCACCCTCGCTGCTAAATGTAAATGTCCGGCATTTGTTACTTCGCCTGTATGACCCGCTGTTTGTTTGTATCCGCGGTACGAGTGCAGCATGGCGGAGGTGGAGACGGAGTAGGAAGAGGAGGATGAGGAGCAGGAGGAAATGATGGAGGTGGAGAACGAGCAGACACCAGGAGCAACGGCAACGTAGTGCCATGTTTTTTTCCTCCTGCTTTTGGTATCTACTTTTTTATTTTCGCCACCCACCCTCCAATCCCTCGCGCCCCCCTAACCCGTACCCCGCCGACCCTACGGTACTGCGTGTAAGCCACCGCTTCGGTACGCTCATTTGTAAAATTTTATGATGGCCCCCGCCGCTACGTTATATCCATTACACCCGGACGAGCGTTCTTCTTCTCTCTTCTATTTTCTTTTTTTTTCTTTTTTTACGAATTTCGTTTTAATTACTGACCCGTCCGGATCGCGTACATGCAACGGCGAGTGCGTACGATAGCGCGAGAAACTAAACGACGGTACACATTCGATCCGAGAGTGGGATCAGGTATCCCCGCGCTATTGAAAAATCCCGCGGAACTGCGCCGCGACCCTCGCAAGCTTCCCGCCTTATTCGACGGAATTCTCGACGCGTTCGTTGTTAACGGATACGAGCAACTGGGCGATAAGCTGTGTGTCGGTCGAGCCGGACGGAAAGGGCGATGTATTAAAAACGCAGAGGGCTGAAAAATTTGCTCACCGATCAAAGGGGGTTTAACGCGGTTTCGAGAGGAGACGATTAGTTGATCAATTGTGCGTACGTAATGCCTGAAAGGTGAATGTAACGCAAATGATTATTTTATAAACTGCTATCAGTTTTGATGCGCCAAAGGCGGGGCGTTGAAAGTTGAGTAATATACCGAGTTCGTGTTGCGCGATAGTAACACTTCTCGGTAATACGAAAGTATCATATTTCCAGTTAGTAACGACTTTTCACGTTTGCTTCGGGATCCTTCGCATTGTCGGTACGTACGTTTTCCCGATGCGGAAGTTTGAAATTAGCCCGGAACGAGGGTTTTTCTGCTCGCATATATTTAACTCCGACGCGATAGTCAATTCCTTAAAGTCTGAATTACGAGGAATTCGAGAAGAAAGTTTATTTTACATCCCTGCGTACGCGTTAATAAAAATTGAAGCGATTTAATGGCATCGAACAAAAAAATTCTCGAACTTCTCTCCGACGATAGAAACGAGTCTCCACGGACAATGAAACGAGCGCGATGGTAAAAGCAAAATTACCGCTTACAGGGACAATCTACCCGTGAATTTACAATTACGCTCGTAGTCAATTTTACGAATGCATCGCTAATAATTATTGACTCACCCTCTTCCGGGGGGAGAGAAAAAAAGAAGAGAAAAACAAAAACACGAGCGGAACAACTAATTGGCAAATCCCCAGATAATGGTGAATTATCCAAGTGCCGGATAAACTCGGTGTATTGGATACGTATCTTCGTCCGATATCTCGGTCGAACTTATTTCGACAATAGGCAGCAGCTTGAGCTAATAATATTCTTCCCTCCGGGCAAAGGAAAGGAGAAGGGCACGGAATCAGAACGCCGAGGGTTACTTTCGTGCAGCAGCTTTTTCCTTCGCTCTCCCGTCCTTCCTTCGCCGCGCAACGCGAACCTTTTTCTTTGGCTTTAACCTGACAAGAAAAGCATTGTGCAGAAAACTTCCACACGCCGCGCAGAACACCGTGGCGGGACCGCGCGCCTACGACTGCCGTATACTTGCACGAGACCGCCACTCTTTTGATATTTCAACGTAGTAGACGAGTGGCGTGTCGTAATGAAATCATCTCCAGTGCTTTGATCTTCCCCTCGCGCGCCTCACCCCTTTTCCACCATGAGCAACCTCCGCGTCGCTTTCCCTTGAAAACGGCTATGCAGACCCTTCCCCCACCCCACCGGCCCCTCGCCAACCGAACCCCCTCCCCTCACCCCACTCCCCTCTCCCGCCGTTCCACTCACCACCGTCCCGACCGTCTCCTCACCCCTCTCACCCGCTCACCCTCGCCAACTTTTCTCGACACCCTCCGCTTCTCCCCTTCCCTACCTCCCTCCCCCTGAAACCCGTACCCCCGTCTCATCCTTATCCTCCCACCCCCTCCTACCTGCCATCGCTCCCATAATGAGTTCCTTCTGCGCTTTCTTCGCCACGATACATTTTTACCATGCGAAAAGCAATTTCCTAATTATGGCAAGCGCTAACCGGTTGTCCTTTGTCGCGCGCCACCCTTTTCTTCTCCCGTTACGTTACCCCCGGTCGGCTCTCATAATTACTTTTTCGCGTTGTGTTTCTCGCGCGACGACGTTAATAGACGACGGGTGAGGAATGCGCGGACGGGCAAGAAAGAAAAGGCGAGGTAATAGGCCTTGCGAACCGCAATAAGGCTGTGTACTACGAGTAGCGAGAACGCGCGTGCTGGAATTGAGACACGATAATTTCATTCCCCAAACGCGTTAGACGCGACGGCGAGCGTCGAGGGCAATGTTCTTAAGACCGGTTCTTTGTTATTTTCTCTTTTTTCTCAACTCTCAATCGCGCTTTGTTTTTTTTTAGAGGAGAGTCAAGCATTTAATGTCGGGAAGGGCCAATTTGCGGCGCGCCATTTTTCAATGTTACACGCGGAATTATTATTTTGTTTTCAATGTAACGGTGTATCGGAACGGCGCATCGTCGACGTTGGAAATTCGAGAAAGCGAAATTGATTCACCCGAAAATCTCTGAACCAACGACGGAGGATTATTAAACCCGCTGAGAATCGTGGAACGATTAATCGTACAGAAATTAATCCTGACTTTTCCTTTGATACGACTAGCCATGGAAAAGTTTCGCTCGAAAAATACAAAAGGACGATTCGTTCCTTCGCGTAGAGCAGGCCTAACGGACGATCTTCCCGAGGCAATAAACGGAGGATGCAGGATCTATCGGAAATTCCGCTCGACGTTGACGATGATCGATACGCGAGTGAGTGCGTCGAAGACGGCAACACCGTGAGGTTGCGCCGACGAAGAAGGACGAGGAGCTCGTTCTTCTTTATACAAGAGAGCCACGACCGTGGTAGGTATATAAGGTGTATCGAGCAACAAGGACTAACGGCCTTTAATTAATAAAGTTACGCGAACAACTCTCAAAGTCTTCCTACCCCTACCTCCGACCTTCTACCAGCAGCGTACCGGCTATATTCCTTGCTTTAGAAATTCTGGTATTCCCGTTACAACCCCCCCCCCCTCCCTCCTCCTCCACCCCCCGCTTCCACCACCCCTCTTCCTTATCGCTTCGCGTTCTTTCGTAAAGGACCACGTACAAACTTCTAACCCTTTATAGGATGAAACGCTCTTCTGCTTATCTTGCAGGTTTACTTATATTCTTTTTTCGTTTCCTACTTATGCTTTTCACTCCTTCGAAGTCGGGGAAAAACATAAGCATCGCACACCCGTGTGCACCCGCCCCCTTGTTATTTGAGGCATAATAATGTAATTGTAGTTTTGATGCGTGTGGCAAGTATTTTAGATGCGATAATGCAGTTACTTTGTGCATTACGGACGGTACAATATGCCATCGTAAGATACTTGCGCTCATTGTGTACCGCAGGGATACACATACGCGAAACATAATTTATTATTAAATTCGTGCATGTACGTATATACATACTTCGTACGCTCATGCGTCTACGCAGGACCCGTGCGACAAGGACATTTTCGAAATTACTTGAAACGCGCATACTTCTCGAATACTTGTCGCCCGGCAACAGTTCCCGTCATGCTCCGCCTCAAAAATATATCCTATCCCCGGTATCCTTTGCGTCGATCTCTATCCCTCTGTATCCGTTTACCACGGCTTAGATCCTCTTACGCCCGAATTGGAATGCGAATGTTAATCCTCACCGTATCCCCTGTTTCCCCATTCTACTGCATTCGCACCTACCCGCCGCCTTTATAATTACTTATCGATCGATAATTACAGAGGCGTACCTACGTGCGCGTAGATCCATTCTCAAAGTCAATTTTTAATTAAGAACCCCAGTGCGTATGGTAGAAATAATTTAATTCTAAATCGAGCGTGTTCGAGTTGTTTTGCAGGGATAAAAATAGTTTATCGTGTGTGGAATTTTAATGGACTTTAGATGCGAATTATTGGAGGCGATAATCGAAACTTATTTATACCACCTAAAAGAGAAAGAATAACAAAGTTTGTATTGACATCTATTATTAACCGCCCTACTCTAATTATTAAAATACCATTTATGTTGCATCCACGCTCCGAACGATTAATAATCACGTTCATACGTATTATTTTTTGCCGGGAATATATACCTATACACAGGGAGGCAGAAAAATTTCTTTCTCCCAAACTCTACCGGGTGTACGAATACTTTTGAGGTAAATGAAAAATTCACCCCATCCATCCGCAACTCAATTTGACCTTGTTCCCACCCAGCGATGGGAAGATTAATTCACGCGATGCCACTAGCTCAAGCCATCCCCACCCCCCTCCCTCCCCCGGCGTTTCCTTCCCGAGTGCAGTTTCTCCAACCGGGGAGCTTGATAATTGATAACTCGCACGAGAGAGCGATACGTCTTTTCTTCTCATCGGCGAGCCGGCGCCAAAGCGTAGAAGGCCGTATCGCTTCGGGGAGTACCGGGAGAGGATTCCGTGCAACGTCGGTAGCGCCACGAGAGAGGAAACACCACCCGCGGATTGCCAGACTTTAAGAATTAAACCACGTTCTCGCTGGCAACGCCACTACGTCGCGCTCCCTGCGTGTCTCAACGACGCTACCCCCGAAGAAACTCTCTCCCGGCGAGTTATGGCTCGCTAAAGAAAATTGACTTGAATCCTAGCCAGGATAATAAAAGCGCGTCGCTACGAGGAAACGGGAGCGAGAAGAATGAAGGAAGCAATACAGATGCTACGGAGCGATACGTCGAACGAGGAGCTCCCCGCTAGCGTGAGAGTACTAAAGGGAAACATCGTCGGGTATATATAGTTGTATCGACGTTTTTATAAATGTGTCGATAGATATCAATTAAGGTTTATCGTATCGCTAGGGTTAGTATATCTCGTGATATTGAGATTACGATGGCGACCGAAGGTACGCGCGTTTCTTTATACATATCGAGGGTGGATTATGTAATACCGATAGCTTAAAACATCTCTGATCATAGTTATGATCATAGTTATGTTCCTGATACAAACTTCTGAAATAAACATTGAGGAGGAACTAACACCAACTCCATATTCGTTCAAGCGTTTTCTATAAAAGATGATCTCCATTTCCATTAATTCTAAATCCTACGCGTAAGTTACGTCGGATGAAATTTTACGAAACGCGTTTACAGTAGTCTCCTTAAAAATTTCAAGGGAAGTAGACTTCGTATCGCGTATGGATTTAGTTCGATAATTCGTAATGACTAAAATATAGCTTTGCAAGGATTGTTTCGAAAGGAGGAAGAAGGCATCGATAGCATTAAAATAAATTTGAAGATACACCCGACATCGTAGCGCTACTCGTTACATTAGAGCGATTAAAATTAATCGGTTCGCGCGGGCGAAACCCAGTCACGAGTAGCAATGCAGTAGTAGTCTTTTTACCTTGTTCGGTGTCGTTGCTTGTTGCTGCGGCGAACAGCTGGTGCTGTGTATGGTCGGCTGGTTGGTCGTTGCCGGCACAATGCCTTGGTGATTCAGATGGCTCAGCTGATTGAGCTGAGTGAGTTGCTGCGTCTGCTGCACCGGATTCTGGGTAGTGGCCTGCAGCTGTTGATGATGCGTCTGATGCGCAGGATGGGTCGTCTGATGCGTCGCGGGGAAGGTGGGCACCGTGAACGGGACGAACAGCATCGGGCTGCCGAGGATGTGCGCACCACCTCCACCCAATGCCCCCGTCTCCTCCCTACACCTTTTTTCGTGCGTTTTTGGTTTTGGGTAACTCTTACTCCATCAACCGTGTTTGTTTACTTCGACGCGCTACTACGTATATGGTTACTCGTATTATATTGTACTTTTGTCAAACTCAGCCGACACCGATGACGAGCAGAGTAGAAGCAGATGTAGCGGTAGTAGGGAGTAGTAGTAGTAGTAGTAGTAGAGTAGTAGTAGTAGTAGTAGTAGTAGAAGTAGTGGTAGTGGTACTAGTAGTAGTAGTGATAGTAGAGTGGTACTATACGTGTCGAAGTGAAGCTACAATATATGTTTAATGATTTATCATTACCTGCACTCCTGCCCCAGCCCCTGGTGCTGGGGGTGGGCGTAGGGGGCGGCTCGGACGGAGGTGGTGGACGCCACCCTCGCTACCCTCAGCGATAGGCCGCCCCGCTGACTGGTAAGCTGGACCGAAGCTGGCGGGTGATTGCTATGTACGCAGCAACAGGCGCGGCAGCCAATCGGTTGTTGCTGATTCGGTATAGCCTGGAGGTGATGAGTTAGGGGGCCCCTGGGCCCCGTGGAGGAGGGAGAACACGGGTACACCCCAACCAGGCAACCCACCACCGCAGCCCCGGGGCCCGGTGCACTCGGTGCCAAGGCGCCTGTGGACGAGGCCACCCCAACCTCGCTGGCCCTCCTGCAACCACTGCACCACTGCACCCACCCTCCTTGATGAGGGGCCTGATACGATCTACTGACGCCGAGCGTTGACCCGGCTTGGACCACTTCCACCTGGGCCTCTTTGAGTTCACGATCCCTTGCGGGCGGGATCTTGCTACTTTGGAAATGTCCTGGAGTAATCAAATTCGACTCCTTTCCTATTTATCGCTGACAGGCGTCTTCGATTCCACCGGAAAGTTTCGTGTCGCGTGGAAGGCTAAGTGTGCCGGATCCTCTACCACTTTGCTTCGACTTTCTTTTTGTTACCGCTAATCGTTTCTACGATAGCGAAGTTAATTTCGGGTTTCTCGGATGAAGCGATCGAAGAAGACGACGGCGTCTCCTATCTATTCAAGCGTTCTTCCTTTACAAATTCACCGTCACCAGCAGGTAATTCACTGACGGAATAAGTTTTGGGTGCTAACTTCGTGGACGCGTCTCGACGCACAGTTCGTCACCGCTAAACGAACGTATCGATCGTGCACGATTGTTTGTAATCAATTCCGCAGAATCGTTGTATTCTCTCGAAAATGTTAAAATCCGTCGGCAGGAAGTATCGTTACATCGAACCCTCGGCTGGTGCGTATTGAAAACTCTCGGCGTGGTCGATGCACACTCATAACCACGTGGTCGAACTCGGCGGTACTCTCCTCCGTCGATTTCTCGATGCAGTCGCTACAAGTGCGAATGGTAAACGAATGTTTTCTTCGCGACACCTTTAAGTTTGGAGAAGCGAACGAGATTGTACAGCTAACAGAAACTTTCTCGAGCGAAGTAAAGTGGTGGAACGAGACGCGGCGTAAGCTGGTATCAAATATTAAAGGCGCGATATCGGGTTTGCCGGTTCAACAAGTATACAATTGACTGCTCCCTTGTCTTCGCCTCGTTGCAATCGTATTTTCGAGATCACACTACTTTTATCCACGTAACGACGATATCACCGCGTAGTCGGCGTAGCTCGCATGGGTTTAACTATCACGAGAAGTTGCAAAGTGTCTGCTGCTCCCTCACCGGTCCAACTGCAAACGATTCTATCAAATAAGAAACACTGTTTTGTACATTCACCAACTATCACGTTTCACGCGTAGAACTGCAGAATACGTATAACGCGTCGTTGTTGCAACTCGTTGCCGCGCTCTTCCTCGACACGCTTCGAGACACGGGACGAAACACACGATAATCGCGATAAAAACACTTTCGAGAGAGCGACGCCGGTGACCGTCAAAATGACATCCTGAGCGTTTCTTCCTTTCTGTCCGACGATACGACACAGTGTATTATCCTACGTATCACCTGTGTGACGAACGTATCGGTCACAGGGGACGCCGAGCGTCATCGTCGCGTTAACGTTGTCGAAGACTAAAAACTGATGGCGATCACCCGCACGAGTATCGGCTCAATATTTATCACGTTACTTCTCCTCTCGTTCGTGCCGGGCGCGATCGAGCAAGGATGTCCCAGCGATTGTACACGGGAGGACGAAGATACGGCGGGTGGAAAAACAGGGAACCTAACCCGTAATGTTGGAAGGTCGCTCGCCGACTGACTAGCACTTCCGCTCAGGCTGTTGTGCGATTCAGAGTGGGGGATGCTTCGTTGAGTTGTTGTGTGTAGGGGTTGGTGGCGGTGGGTCGACTCGTCGGTTGGTTGGTTGGGGTGGTTGTGTGTGCTCGGCTCGTGCTCTGCGCGGGAAACCACGGGGTTTCGAGCCTCCGCGAACCGTATGGCCCGGCGAAATAGCGACCAGTTTCACGTGGCTCGTACTGCCTTGAGTTCGACTACTTTCTCCTTGAGCTCCGTTGCCTGACTCGCGACGGATCACCCTACTGGCCGTCGATATCGCTTCCTCGCAACAGGAGTTTGTTCCTCGCTTTGTTCGTGTCGGACGGAGCTCGACGATTGTTTGTACTCGATTCGTTGGCTTCTTCTACGTCTTCTTTAACAATGAAGCGGCAGCTTCGATGGAGGACCTTTTGACTCGTAAGACACCTTTAGAGTCGTGCGTGTTTGCCCCGAGGAATCCGTATCCTCGCTTACGAAACGTCGATTCGACTGACAATCGAGTCGAGGAGAAGTGGGAAGGAAGACAAAACGACGGAAAACCCAACGGGATAACGAGGAACGGGAAGGGTCGAGTGATTGCAATGCCGAGTAACCGATTATATTGTCAATCGAATCAATGGTGTATTGTCATCGCAACTTCCCGATATCGTTCCAGTTCAATCAGTCCAATCGAAACAACTATTTTCTCCAAATCCCGTCGAATTCTCGTGTACGATACACCATGTGTCTCTCGCGAAACACCTTATTCCAACTCGAAGATTTAATAATCCACGTATATCCTTGTCGGTACTCTCTCGTTTTTCACCGGCAACTCTTGCGCGACTGGCAATAATTACGGAACACCGGTACGATTTACATGATCCACGATATTCCGAACAAGAAACGTGTAGCACCACCCGACCGGCGAACCAAACACAACTCAGACGACACGATCTCCAAGAAATCACGAGAAACTCGGCGAACTCGACGCTGCGAAGAGGAAAACGCTCGACCGACGGGCAACCGGCACTATCTCGCGGATCACTCGGCCCGTCGTAAGTACACGTGCTCGGCCAATCGTTCACCGTTAGACACTCGAGTAAACACTCCAGACATGCACTCGAGACACCATCTACGATAGCCGAACTCGCTTTTTTTTTCTCGTTATACGCGGCACTCCTCGATCGGCACTCCTCGCGCGTAGAAACGACTTTCGCCCCCGAGAAAAGATCCCCCGTTACGATCGAGAACGGCGCGGAATAGATGTAAGAGCGAATTGGGTTCGTAAACGTGCTGCCCCGTACGCGTGCGTCGCACCGTGCGCGTTGTTGTGTTTACTCCACGCGATAGTGTAGGTGGCCGTGGATCGGCGCGGTTGACGGGAGGCCGACGGTGTATCTTTTGACGCGAGGTTTGAAGCGACGGCGTGAGGTAAGGAGAGACGGATATAGGGCGGGGGGGTGGGTCGGGGGTGGTAATAAAGGGACGACGACGGTGCCTAGTAGCCTAGTGTCTAGCGGGCTATGGATTTGGTGGAGCGCTGTGACTTGCACGTAGGTAGGTAGCGTGGAGACAAGAACCGTGTATCGCAATGTATCGCGGTGGTGGCGACGACGGCGGCGGCAGCGGCGGCGGTGGTAACTGGAGGGGTGGTCCGTCCGGCTGGAGGGGCGAGTGGGTGGTAGGTGGAGGGAGCCTGGTTCGTTCCTTCGTTCCCTCGAGGTGGTGGGAGAGAGGGTAGGTCGGGCGATTCGGAGACCGAGGGCGCGCAAAGCGCCGGTGCTCGGGGGTTCGAGGACGGCCGTTCGTGGTACTGTTCCCCGTATCGTTTTGCATGCACAATTCTTTTCGGTTCGACGTTCGGACGCGCGTTCGACGAGAACAATGCGATACGCGTTGGGAATTGTTCTTTTTGGGAATCGTATCGACGTTCCGATGAGACGGACGCAACATTTCATTATTGCCGTTTAACCTCGACACGGTGGAATTATTTAACACGAAAGAAATTTATTTCGCGAAACGTAAGTTATATAGATATTTAAAGTACGTTACTCGATTCCACGGAAATTTCTGCTCACCCTACCCGTTGATGGATTAAATGTAACGCGTGTTACGTGGCATCTCTCGCGTCTCCCGCCTTTCCTTAATTTCCCTGACGCGTTATTTTTTTTTTTTCTTTTACTTGAACTTACGGAAAATTAAATACACCCCTTTTTTTGCTGTTCTATCGAGGAAATTAATTTGTTCTCCGCCTTCGTTAGTTTACCACGAGGCGTGAGGTAACCAAAGGCCTGCGGTTCCCCCGTGCATCGATCGACGCCCGTCATTTTTGTCCACTTTGTCGCGTGTGTTAATTAAAAAATGCTCGCGGTCATTGTCGTGAAAGGAACCAGGCATGCCCCTGTAATTAAATCCTCGATAAATTCCCATCAATCGACGAATCGTCAATGCCGCGCTACAACACGGATGCATATTCCGTGATCTGGAAATCTCATATTTCCCGGACTATTGATCGCGCGAGAACTTTTTCAATTATGATCAACCGCAGCCGTCATTTAATCGATGTCTTCGAATATTCACGCTCGCTGGACAAACGGAAATGAATAACCGCGCGAATCAACTATTAATCGTATTTATTATAACCCCGCGTGAATTATAATAACGTACTTCGGTATCGCCCATGATATTTCCACGAGCCATCAATATCTTCCAGATGACAAACCTCACCGCGGAGCCACCGCGATCGGGCGACAGGTACGATCCGCACTTGGCATCCGGAAAATTTCGTATTTTCGCGGCTAATGACTGAGGAGCGAGACGGTAATGTATTCTATGCGGAACATCTACTATGCGCTTTCCCATTAGCATTTGTAATGCGCGCCTACCCCTAACCCTGTCCTACGAGCGTTGACGCTCTGCGCAAACCCATCAACGTGCCATTTATAGCACCGTTTCGCGTACCGTGCGCGCAGAGAAAAGAGTTTACTACTCGTTGCTGGGGAATATGTTAATAGGATACACCCGCCGTTCGTCGTGCGGCCGTCCGCGTTATAACACAGTCGTTAGAGGATTACAGTCGCGGGGCGTCAAGTATTTTTCACGGTGGCACGAAAAGCCACGGTAATACGTGAAAATAGATGCGCCATTAAGAACCTTTCACATGTCACTCGAACGCCGTGCGTCGTTATCGTCGCTTGTTGCTGCTCCGCGCAGTTTCTCCGGGCCGCAGTTTCAAACTGTAACGATTCTTATTTATTCCTGCCGCGCGAAGGTAGACGTACTCGCCGGAACAATCGATTTGCCCTTTTAACGCGCGATATTAGCCCCTGCTGTCGAGTGAGCGTTTACGCGTTCGCAATTACGATAATCAGTCGGCATTCTTTGTGCGACGTAACAGGCAATTAGATTGTCCTAACTAGTTGGGAAAACCAGGTAGCTTGACGAGTGGCGTGTCGCGGGGAAGGGTTTAGTTTTGTCTCATTTCTTCATGAGAATATACCTTCTTTTCAGTTATTCTGTGAACTTAGATTGTTTATTTGTGCACTTGATAGAGTTGGGAATTTCCAGTTATTCTACTTTATGACTTTGCATCTAAAGAATCAAGTCGAATAGAATGATGATTAACGAGAAGTACCTACTTCGTTAAAAGTTGATGAGCTATCTCGATGCAACTAAATGCATGTACAAGCTGAAGAATCACAGAATTAATAAAAAAAGAATCCGGCTGCACATGCCTTCGAGACTCTATCTCTGCATTTCCCAGTTGCGTTTAAACTATTCCAACTATTACAACGCGAATAATATACACCCTCGCGCGTTCCGCGTATATACTGTAATGTTAATAGTAACTTTTCTCTAAAAAAAAAAAATATTTTTTTCTAATTTTCGAAGCTCACCAGAGATTGGTCCCCTGATTCGCGTGACAACGATCGCAGTCCTACAATCTAATAATTATCAGAGCGCTTAATCTAGCATCTCCATTCCAACACGAACCACCGAGCGTTCTTCGCGTCCCAACGAAAGCGCTTTAATCTCCGCGAAAAATCCTTCTTCGAGAGCGGAACACTCATCGAGACCCGGAAACGGCCTGAAACCGTGGAGGTGGTGACTGTAAAGGCAGCGCGAATGCAATAGCGGATAAGCGGAGCCATCGGACAGTTTGCGAGCGCCTCTGCTCCTGATGGGCCGGACGATGGAGAGACAGGGCTGCAGGGAGTCGGTATATTTATAATGACCCTATATGTATGCAAATGGCTGCATATCGTACGGACCTATCCCACTCGTACTCGTACGTGACAGAGGGCTCGGTCCACGTGTCTTCTCTCTCCCTCCATCACGCTCGCTCACACCCTCCCTCTCTACTTCCCCCGGCTCACCGCACACTAAAGTTTACCTATACTTGCACGGATATACAGGGTGGGGCGGAAATCGTGGCGCGAAACGAAACCGCGGCTGATCTCTCGCGAAGGAATAAATCGAAAGTGAAGAATCCATTGTTCCCTCCACGAGGCTTCCTATTTTCTTTTTTTTAGGGGGTGTGGGGGATATTATTACGTACACCGTTTGCGAATTCTACATCCACATATTACGAATGGTTGTTACAAAATTCAGGATTATGACAATCCTCGCGTGAAAAGTTATGTTTCCTTCTGTTTTCCGATATACGCGTTTGACACCTTCTAACGCCAAATGGAGTTTTCGGTACTGTACGTTCGTAAAACTTTGTCATTGTTACCGCAAGTGGAATCGGTATTCCACCGTTCCAAGGTTTTGGTCAGACCCTGCGCGAACACCTTGTACATCGTACGCGTGCACGAACGCGAATGTATAATGCCTACCCGTACGGAGGGAACGCACACCGACTTATCGACGCACCGAGGGGACAAAATGCATCGATTGTGCGTAAACGTGAGTCGACGCGATTCCCATTGAAAGCCGTAGGGGGGTTGGAATTTTGCAGCTAACCAAGTCTTTTCCGATCGCCACGCGCGCGACTCGACCCCCACTCCCCCCCCCCCCAAGGTCCTCCACGCGGATTTTACACGATAATTGTACAATCACCCTGAAATTGAAACTGACTTTAGTTTTCGACGAGAGCCGCTCGAGAGGTTAATAACGGCGGAGGGCACGGATACCTCGTTAATGACTTTAACGGCTTTTGATGTTAAATGCGACGATAACTTGTATTGCTCTCGACGAAATTTCGATTGTTAATTGATTTTCTGGAATACCCCGGAAATGAGGTACTTTGCGCGCGAACCGTTCGGAATAAGCTACGCATAACTTTGCGCGACGCTCGCAACGAGCATCGAAGTTTGCGTATTTGTTGTTGTAACTGTTTTAAGTGGTAAACTATAGTTTCAATGACCCACGGGTATCAAAACGTATTATATATGAAGCAGTCGTGCCCGTTCTATATGTACGCGTCTCTTTAAATGGTAATCTTGCTATTAAACGAAAGACGCAGTTTCATTCGATTTACTACGCAACGGTGCGCACGGCTCGTTTGATAACGAGGATAATGTATTATCGTTAAGAAGGGAATAAAACTGCGTGGCGTTTTATATTTTTCTGTAAAAGATTCGTCGCTTCTTTATTTGCCGCGTAATACGTACGCACATGGGATTATTACAAACTTCTATCGCACGTTTAATTGTGGTTAAGCCCTCGAATAACGACCGTTTCCATTTAATGGCTTCTCTGCTTTATTTCCGCAGTTTGAAAAGTGGAAATATAATTTATTTGTTAATGACGCGAGCGAATGCGCTTCAGCTCGTAATTTTCGAAGCAGAAATATATATTTCACGTTTTTGGCGTTAGTGAAATGAATTACGAGGACGGCGGAAAGGAGATGATTAATATTACTACCGGCGTTTTTAGATTACGACATAAACGTGCATTCATCTCTTAACCTTTTCAAATTTGTTCGGCGTAAACGTCGATCGGGTGCATTGCAACGCGCATAAATTATAACGATAAACATGTTATTTATACGCCTGCATAAATTGGCTATGCTAATTTCTGCTGATCAGCGGGAAACTGTATTTGGGGCTGGCCCGATCGCCAGTGAAATTCATCGAAGATTCATCGTTGCCTATATCGAATTCACGGTTGTAAAGTACAGATCGACAAAACTTTTGACCAAGGAGGTGTGCGTTACGTGCATACAATGTTAAAATAAAACAAAAAATAGTTTCTCGAATTTAATACTACGAACTTGCTTCATTGTTCGTGACCACGCTGTGAAAAGTTGTAACGAGATAAACGTTGTGATATACCGTCTCACCAAAATAGGCGGTTCAAGTAAATAAAAATATATAATTGTGACTATAAATTAATAAAACACGCCTTGCTAAATAAATTATCCTATAATGTATTTTAGATTCTTCGAGGTGAGTTACTACCCCTAATTTACTATAATTTCAGTGAGATCGGTCACACGGAAAACCATAGTGCACGAGTACTTTTTCCCACTCACTCTACCTTGAATTATGCTTTAACGTTTCTCAGAGCCGCACGACATAATCGCAAAGTGAAACAATAAACCACGCCAAAATAGGCCCGGCAAGAAATAGTAGTAGTCGTCAGTTTCCCTCGGTACACGCTTCCGCGTTCGCAGTCTTGCTTTACAGCACGAAACCCCGGAACCGTCTTAAATAATTGCGAGCTTAACCGCGTTTTGCCACGGGCCAAGCAAAGGAAGCGTGTAGCCAAAAGAAAGGAAAAGAATCGGGTGAGCAGAAAGTTTGCGAAGCATCCGAGTACGGTGTGCTAGTTGCTTTCTCGATCAAACGATCTCGGTGAAATGTCGGATAAACGATTCGTTGTTTGTTCGGATAGCGATGTAAATAAAAAATTCTACCTTTAAACGCGTACAATTTATTACCAGTTCCAGAAGTGACCTGGTTCTCAGAACGGGTCGAAACAACTTATCAGACTTTTTTGACAATCTTCATATTACCGCTTAATGATTCTCAAAAATTACAGTTTCACTGTTACGACGAGCCGATCGATTTATCAGATCCAAACGGAAACGTCGATTCGTCGATCGCTACGTTCCCGTAACCACGGAATAACGAATAACCGGGAAAATTAGTATGCCCGTCGTGTACCCGCATCCGCAAACCGGCGAAACGGCCGCAGAACCGTGTGATTTCGCGCGAAGCGGTCGAAATCGTGTGCGTAATACAGACGTCTTATTTCTGGGTATGTAGGAAGAGCATGAAGAACGGTCGACCCCTCGGTAAAGTCCTTTGCATAGCCCGAGGGAGAGCGCCGAAATTCCAGGGAAGATTAAGACGTGCGGATTTGAGGGTAGGGCAAGCGGAAAAACAGGAGCTAAGGGCAGAGAACGGAACCTTGGCTCGCGGCTACAGAAAACCGTAGCCAGGCTTCCCGTAGACGCGAGAGAAATCTCCCTCTCTCTCTCTCTCTCTCTATCTCTCCCTCCAGCTTTTCTCACCCCCGCATTGTTCTCTCTTCTCTACCATCCCGATGTTTCTCCTTCTTGCCAAGGTAAGAAAGCTCAATTTCAATTTCGAGCCCCCAGGGTGTCGTTCCGAAACGAATATAATTATACGGAATAATTCTGACACAAGGGGGTTGCGGGGGGGAGGGGGGGTGTGGGAGGGTGTTCGACTACGGCGAGTTCTGCACGGGGAGGGTTTTCGGTCCTGAGTCTGCGAGAAGGAAGCCTCGTTTAAAATGGGCGACGGGGGGTGACTCCGCGTAGACTAACTACCGCGTAGTCCGCGGTTATAGGCTCGCCCTTTACGTTACGCACGACGAAGCCGCCGAAAGATAGCGAGTGCTTAATGGCTCGAAATTCCTGCCTTCGCGGAATGCACTGAATGAAAATGAAGTCAAGTATACGTACTGGAATCGCCCCGTTCGCGTATTCCCGCGACGTGACGTTCGAAATAGCGATCACGTTGATTCGTGTCTGTCCCGCGTGGTGTCTCTTCATTTTTTTATTTTTTATTTTCGTCTTTCCCGGCCTGGACTTTCGTTCGAAATTCGTCGCTGATTAATGTATTTTCCGTACGTTTCGCGAGTTTCCGGGCTGCTGCGTATTTTGATTAAATCACTCAGTTATCAGTGTATTCTATAATTGCGTATAACTGTATACATTTCCGATAGGTATCGACCTGTAAGCTGAGGGAAGCTATTAGAGCCCGGCGAAATCGGCTCAATGGAATTTGCATTTGCAACTGTGATCAGTTGCGAATTTTCGTTATGTGTAGAGCAATAGAATATTAATACGTAATCACGTATAACGGGAGAAATGCGAAGTGTGACGGCGAGTACTCGAGATAAATTCGAAAGCGTCACTAGTAACAATTTCGGAAGTATTCCGTTTCTCCGCAAATCGTGACAAGCGATATTTATAAAACGTAATTAATAAACCGTAATTACGTTTTAATATTGACTGTAACAGTCCTTTGCGCGATCGTTACGCGGTATTTCTTTACGTTTGTTTTATGAATTAAAAATTTTAATTTTCCACCCTGCCGTGAAGTGGATTTATGCTTTAATCACTTTGCTCCTTCTTATCAATTGCCGTTCGCCATGGCTAACTTCACACTCCTGGGACTTTCCTTCTTCAGCTTTTCACCCCCTACCCTGACCTATCTTCCATCTCTCTTTCGTCTATCCCTCCCGCAGTCAACTCAGACGGAGGCACCTCATTCCATTACCCGGATATTAGCCATCAGGGACCCACGAAAATGTTACAACTTAAATAATTTGTTTTAATGTAATTGCCAATTAACCGCTCAACGATTGCCTGCGAATGGATTTATTCTTTATTGGCTAACGCACACTATTGCCTCGACTAATTAAATGACGTGCGAGAGGGTAATATCGCAACGTACGCATTTTTTTAAACGTCATATCGCTGCAATCTAAACACTTATTGCCGAATGGTGTGGGTATCGCATGATACTAGTAATAATAAATTACATCTTTAATTATTCGAGTCCAGGGAGCGAACGAAATTCCGTACATTGCACAACCAAGAATAGCGATTTTCGAATTAAATACGGAGGCTGCTTTGAAGTCGAACGACTATACCTCCCCTCACCTTTCCCGAGGAGGTACTAAGCGTACAGGTACTAAGAACGTGTAATATCACAAAGAGAGATTGCTAGATCAAAGAAACCATTCTAGTCTCGTAGGCTCGAGGAACAAGGTAAAGAAAGATTCGGCTATTCAGTTATACTTCCGAAGCTTGTAAAACTCAATTCAATTATTACACAACGTTGAAAAATATCAAAGGACTCGAAAGGGACGTCTCGAATTAAACGGAATATTTCAAATTAAAAGATACTAGAGAATTCCCCTACCGTCGAATAAAAGAACCACGAATAATATACGCTTCACGCATCCTCCGCTCATTATGCCTCTCGGTCGTTCTCGCGAATGGAAATATCGTAGATTCTCTCAAAGAGATTAGATCATTATGAACGTTCGGAATCCAATAATATTCCGAAAACGGAACGCGAAGGGAGGCTCCTAAGGTGAAGTTCGGAATCATGCCGCTTTTCCGAGTTCCCGGTGTACGCTTCGAAAAGAGATTCCAGAGAAGATTAGGAAGACCGTTTCGAGACGAACGGAATCATCGTGCTACTCGGAGCTCTCGAGGATATATCCGAGGGAAAGGGATTCCAGGACGGAGTACGAAGACGAAGGTACTAGATTGCAGCCCAGCACGCGTCGCTTAGCGTGGATTCTGGAACAGACGAGGAAAGAAGGGAGAGAGGGTCGGATGGCAAACGAATCGTTTAGGATTCCACGCGGTATCCTTCGACCTTCTCGTCCCTCGTCCTCCAACCGTGGAAACAGTTTTGTCGCACCTGCAGGATTTATAAGCCGTTTCATTTCACGTGCCGACACGTGCTATTGAAAGCAACAACAAATTCCTCGCGTGTCATGCGGGAAGTGATTTTCCCGGACTACACGCGAGTTTGTCGTACTACAGCAATTGCAGAATATGTTTGGGGTATGTAAAACTCTATTGAGAATATAAATGGGACCGCAGTGTGTGTGTGTGGCAGTGGAATGTATAGTACCGAAGTCACGTCGTTGTTAATTTTTTCTTATCATTCTGCGAACCTGTAGCTTCAAAACGCACTTTGTTGCGTTAAGATATCTCAAAGATCATGGAAGCGACGATTTTTTTTAAACGGGTTAAGTCTGTCGCGTGACAGTCTCATTTTACTTAATCGATTCAGCGTCGACATACAGAAGTCTGGGACGTGGTATTTCATTGGTGGTGGTTTTAATGGGTTTATACAAACTTCTTGTCAAAACGCGTTTTATAAAATTATTATAGTCTGAAGAATGTAGAAGCTATAATTTTTTGTCGAAGTACGAGTGTCTGAAAAATAAAGTCAAACCTCAAGTATATTTTTCTATAGGTTTTTAAGCAGACTCGCCTGTTACTTGAGCGCATTTGTCACGTGTCAAATGGCGTAGTTCGGAACTCGAGATTTTTGCTATCTCAAAAGTCACGTGCGTATAGGAGCATATTTACATAAGCTTTTAAGTTGCCTCTCACAACTCTACTTTCTGGCAGCAACACTTTCGATTTCCGGACTCAATAGATGAATATCGGTCGTTGCCTGTATTTGACACGCCACATCCATCATGATATAATTTACACGTATGTTTGAGATGCACTCAGCACACGTTCGAACCAGTCAGGTTTGTCCCCTAAGCCGTAACTATTTGTCAGAAATGAAATTTTCTGTGGCGTTCCAAGTACTGCATAAAAATTACCTTAAAAACGAAAAACGTGCACGTACTACTTGTATGTTGTGTAGCCACGAACAAAAAGGTATTCTCTATTCGCGTAAACGTAGTTCGCAGAATCAATGAAATTGTGCCTGAACGAAATATCGATTACGTCTGTGTATGGAATAGTCGAAACTGTAGATCATTTTTAAAAGTTCTCTACAATCTACTGAAAATGAGCTAAACCACCGTACCTTTTAAAAAGAGTTACATTCCCTTATACTCAAGCAATTTACAATTTATGCATCACCCTTTATGTTCACAAAAATTGCGAAATAAATTTACAATTTACTTGTAAATTATCCTTGAATATTAAATACTCGATTTGAATATTTCTTACGTAACTTCGGCCGCCGACAGATTGGCTTTACGTAACATCATACTTTGGGACGATAGTTTGTACATTTTTAATATAAAAATACGTTCTTTTAAATCAACCGACCAGAAAATATTGTTGATAAACGAATTGTTTCTGAAATTCTTGTTAGACCACGTGTCACGTAGTCGAATACCGATTAAAAGAATATTTCGTGCAACTCTCTAACGAATTGATAAGCAGATCCTCCTACGTAAAGAGACCAAAACTTCAAACTCAATTAACCACCTATCATAGTTTCCTGTCATCGTCGAACGTAATTAGATTAAATCACACGGTAATAGAACTTTCTCCCACGATGCCACCTAACTATGCGATCAACGCGGCGGTTGTTCGCGCGACAGTCGACGACGAGGAAAAGTCTTCCATAGTCGATGCTTGTCTTCCGAAACTGCCGTGGCGGGCCTTAATTAATTTTCCTATCCACCCGCTAATACCTCACGAACCAGAAACGGGAGCGGCTCATGCTTCGAGACCGGCCGAGCTTTTTAAATTCCAGAGCTTTCGTCGCGAGGGAAGTCAAAGTGGTATGAGGCGGATACCCGAGTTGAAAGAGGAACAAGGAAGAGGGGCAGGGGGGAGGGCGGGAGAAAGGAAGTAAAAGGGAGCGAAAGGGAATAAGTGAGATGGAGAAAGAGAGAGAGAGAGAGAGAAAAAGTGATACAGCGTGAGAAAGAGAGATTGAGCGAGAAGAAAACTCTCTTTCTCATACCGTGTCCCATTCTCTCCGTTTCACCCATCCCCTTTCGCTCTCTTTTGCTTCCTTTCCCTCTTTTTCCTCCTCTCTCCCTCTCTCTCTCTCTCTCTCTCTCTCTGTCTCTGTCTCCCTCTCGTCTCCTTCTCTGTTCCTTGTCCCTCTTGGTCTTCCGAGGGAGATTAAAGAAAAGGGGGAAAAGAAGTGAAAGAGACGAAGAAACAGAATGGGAAAGGGAAAGGAAGAGTAGGGGAGACAGTCGACGTCGTCGGGCGGTGATTTAAGGCGCAGCGCCGCGCTTAGTTCTCTAAACATTTTAGCCGACCTTATTTCGCCTGCATTATTTCAACGTTAAGACAAGGCGGGGCTCTACGTCGGAGTAGTGCACAAGGGCTGGGTCTAAGAGGAGCAGGTCGGAGCTTAAGAAGAAAGCTACCGGGTCGGTTAAGTGGCCTGATACATAAATATGCGATTAATCAAGTTAACTACCCCGTCGTGGATGCCCTTTTTCCTTTCCTTCTCCCTTTAACTCTGTTTCTCCTCCTTGCTTGCCTTCTTCGCCACCAAGCTTTTCCTCTTTTCGCGTGGCTCACTTTCTCTGTTTTTCCTTTTTCGACCTCCTCCCCCCCCTCCCCCTACCTTCCCTCCCTCCCACCCCTCTCTGCCCTCCGCGACACGATGATGGCTCCTGCTTCTGTCACGGCAGATGGGTAAATAGAGCCATTCGCCTAAACGACATCCTGCCACGCGCATTATGCGAATCCTGCGGAGTACAAAGCGCTCGTCGTCGAACAAATGACTCGTGAAACGAAGCCCGGTCGTCGTGTGCTTTTCCGGCAATGACTTGATTGACACGCTAGGTGGTGAAATTTATAGTTTACGCCACATTCGCGTCACTAGCGCAAACGATTTACTTGTCGATGGAATATTTCATGAAGTTTAGTGCCCGAAAGCGTATCGATTCGAATGTCCAAGTTTTGAGTTTACGATAGGCTGCACGGGCATGGATTAATTGTCGGGCGTAATTTTGTGGAATACACGGGAATAATTGTTGGGCGTGGAATTATTTCTTTAAAATAATATTTTACATATAACTGTGGGGACAACATGGTATCTTTGTTAGTTATGCACGAACGAGTATGTTGCGCAAGAATAGGTTCGGAAAATTGTACGAATCGCGCATTACAACTTACCACTTCATAAATTAACCAATCAATGAATTAAATCAGCACCCTATCGCTACGGTATCTTGGTAACAACGCATAATTTCATACCTAGCGGTGGGGCAACATAAACTGATTAGCCTTTCTGTATTGGGATGTCCCATGCGGTCCAACCAACACGATCAAACGTATAGTCGTACACAACAGTCAAAATATTACTGTAGTACTTTGTGTTGGTACGGTATATAGAATTATTCAAGATTGGTTATCGATACGTACATTCATGCGCGTAAAGCATTGATCAACTAATGCTTATTCATTCTACCCGAAATTCAACGCAACCCGTTATCTCGCGATTCCTCATATTTATACCAAACGTATAGAATGATTTATTTAATTGCCGCGCGTACAGAGACAAATATCGCACCTGCAATTTACCGAACAGAACTTTCTTCGTTGAAATATAATCCTGAAAAGATACAAGGTGTAGTCTCGCGTTCTTGTACTTGCCCCGAGAGAAGACCTTATTTCTTGATTATGTACTTGGCCCGAGACAAGATCTTGACTCTTGATACTTGTACTTAGCTCGAGCCAAGACCTCGTCCCTTGATACGTATTATTACGCTCGCCGGTCAAAGATGAAATATCCAATGAACAAAAATTACTTTCAAAAACTGCGCGTCTAATTATTCGCTATGGCAACTTGCATGGCATTTCCGTCAATACCAATATTATGGTATTACGCGCATGATCGATGTATCGAATGGATTGCTTTTCGATACTACCCGCCAGAGTGCTTAACGTTTAGAATCACGTTGAAATGAGGACAACAAGTTGCGAAAATGTACGCTCGTTACGAGCCGATATTAATATATTGTCCGGCGTTGTAGAATCAATTTATTTGCTATTTACTCGGCGCGTTTCAATTAATGGATATTTACCGCGGCTGTGATATTTGCGATGTAGAAGGTAAACAGGATTTGTCGCTTTAAACTGCGCACGGTTTGAACGTAGGCGCATAAGCCACGGGAAGCGGGATTGACTGCGCGTAGAAAACTTTTATCGACGCCGCGGGAAGAGATCGGAATAAATATCCCTGTGTTTGTCTATAATTTATTTCCGCCGGGCAAAAGGTCGGCGCTAACGAATCAATAATTAACGCGCGGCCAATGGGAGGCCCTCATCGTTTCAAAGGAGCGAATCGAATCGTTGATGCAAACTAGGTAATTTCTTTCAGCATTTCATTTCAAAAGAACAAATGATTGTATAGAAGCGGTGTTTGTTGATAAGTCAATAATGTACCTTCCATCGTTACCCGTGTGTAATTATTTTACTAGAACTGTGAAATTAATAACGATGATATCTCGGTACGACGTTTCGATGCTATCAGGTAACTTTTGTTTCCAGTTTTCGAATTTTTCTTACACCTCAGCGTTTCCTCAACGGCAGAGAACACGATCAAAATAATTCTATATTTTGAGTACTACGAATAAAGTTCCTTAATTAATTAACGCGAAGAAAAATAACACACTCTGATTGTAAGGTTAAATTTTTATCGACCACCCCACGGAACGACTTCACCACTTTCTCTTAAATTTTCCAATCATTCTACCGCGCCGCGGGTGAATCTAAAACGCAATCGCCACAGCAGGAAGAACAATAATTCACCGCGAAAGTGGCCGCCTAAAAAAGCAAAGTAATCTCCGCGGCTTGTCCCTATTCGCGTCCGTAAATCTCCGTACGCGATTGCATTCTGCATAGCGGGTCACGGAAGTCAAGCACGAGGAATCAAGGGAAAAGGAAGTGAAAAAAAAAAAGTAACGGAACGTTCCTCTAATAACACGGCACGCTCGTATTCTCGCGGAACGGCCACCTACGAACTTCGCTGGCAATCCTACACTCCCCCCCCCCCTCCCCCACCCCTTGGTTGCATTTGTTTCAGGGTGCAACGAGAAGGCCGGGGAGGGTGGTCCGCGCGTTGCAAATGAATCGTTAAAGCCGAATGGCAGGTAAGCGGCACGGACCGAAGGAAATCGATGCTCGAGTAAATGATTTCCCGTACGCCCGTAAATGTCCGCGGCCTTTCGTACGCGAAGGTAAGCAACATAAATCTTCCTTTAAGTCTCTGTTTGTGTTCGTTTGCGTATGTTTGCTGCGCGAGGTTCGCGGAGTAGTGGGGAGAGGGGGCGGAAGGGCGAGGTGCACGTACGCGCGAGGATGAGCGCGCTTGCTTACTCGTCGAGTGCTCGGATGATGGCCCTAGGTATAGCTTTCGCACCTTTAATATTGCACGAGTCAAGGTTGAAGTATTTACGGCCCCGAGTCGCATAAAACCAACGGCCTTCGCCCCCTTGAATTCTATCTCACGGCACTCTTTTTCAATATGGAAATTTCGTTTCCTTAGTGCCGACTGTGGAAAGTGTTTGGCGAGTCGTCTTTCCGCGAAATTATAGTGTTCCTGGAAAAAAAGGTGCTAGGAAAGCTTTGCGAGGTATTATTGAGTTAATCGTGTGGTATCGAATGAGTTTTACATGGTCCCGAATTAAAAGTAATTATTATCTAATTGTACCTTGTAACATACTTGTCCTGAGCGTAATAAAATCACTGACCAGGATCCCATAATAGGCCAAACGTTTCGCTAATGAGGATAATTAGGACATTTTTTTTTTTTCTTTTTTCAATAACCGTCAATACCGATAAATAGAGCAGTTTGAAAATGATAACGCCTTGATACCCTTGTACTACATTGATCACCATGTACCGTAATGATTTTATAATGTATCTTCACGTATTACACTCCTCTTCAAGTGCTTCTTCCGTTTGTATTAAACCGTTACGTTTGCCGATCGAGTCAAAGCACCTACCACTTGTCCTTCGACCCTTCGCCGGAAGAGCTCTTCAGAGAAGTTTCCTCACTTCAATATTCTACATCTGAAATGAGTTTCTACTAAATTTTCTCCGCGATCTATGTTCACGCTTGAATCGATTTCCCGTGTACCATCGATACGATCGCACGCGTAATGCTACGCGCGTTGACATCTATCTCGCGATACACCCAATTCTTCTCTCGATCTCTGACATATTTTAAAACCTAAACGCTTCCCCGCTACCTTCTCGTTCGTGAAAAAAACGCAAAACAAAGAAATGATTTCGTCGTGAAATTAACTGGAATATTCGAGCAACGTGATCTTAACCGAGTTCCCGACCAACGCTCAACGAGCGACGACAAAAATATAAAATCCCACGTTTCGCCACTTAGCTGAATTTATTGCGATTTATCAGAGCTTAAATTAACTGTAACTTCCACATTTTACTTCCAACGAATTTACCGCAAGCGAGCACGCAGACGTAGCGATGCGGGCGGACATAAATATTAATTGTTCGAAACATGTAAATACGTGCGAGGAGAACTGTGTGCGAGATGGGGGGGGGGGGTGGGGGGGGGAGGGGGGATGGGGTGTGCAAGGGGTTAGCAGGATACTGCGACAGCACGTGCATCCCAAATGGACCATTATTCCATCAGCGGGCACAAACTGTGTTGGGTAACTCGGTCGAGCAAAGTGGCCGTGGACTCTCCTCTCCCATTGCTCTCGAATCCTGGTGAAGAGCGAGGGCACAGCGGTGACCAGAGAGCGGACAGTTTCATTTTTGCGAGAGGCTGCCAGAAATAATCTCTCTTGCTCGGCTCGGTAGGACTGATTGCTTGATTTCGACAAACATCGCTCGTTCAACCCCGATCTCCTCGTACCTTCCTTGCTTTCTATCACGTGGCACCCGGTCGCCGGGAATTAGGCTGCCGTCCAACCGACCGGCCTTCGCGGTCGGCATACCAAATGCACCCGGAATTCACCGTTTCTTAATTCAATTAACTATAAGGCGGGTTACTCTACCGTGGCACGCCTAACGCGGATATGGCTGACACGAAGAATCGGTTGGGAAGACTTCGGTTGTAACGTCGGATTCGTTGCGATATTTCTAGCGATGGGTTTACTTTATTTATTCTTATCCGTATCGTTGAATCGTTGATACAGTCGTCGGAATCGGCGCGAGGGTATGGTTTGTATCAGATTCGGATTCACTCGTATTCTTGCTCTTGTCCGGAGGGCATCTCGAGGGCACTGGGAAAATCATTTTCGCGAAAACCAAATGCGAGGTCTCTAGTTTCTAGTTTAGTAATCTTAATCGATAATGACCTAGAGTATGCCTCGGTACCGATAAGGTAAACAAGTTTGTCCTTTATAGGTACAGGGAGGGGATGGCGGACAAACCATCCGCCACGGTGTAACAACAAACGCAAAGTCCTTTTGTGATTCTACCCAACGAGAGAAGGTGTTAATAATAATAATAGTACCGCCAAGCTCGTGTTCAGCACTAGCTAGTTAAACGCACCGATGCAACGTTAAAAGCAATTACGCGTTTCGTTTCTCTGTGAGAAGTTAAAACGAGTAAAGAAAATTTCTATTTTGTGGAAAACTTTTTCAAATTGTGGGGCGTCAAAGTTGTTTTTTCTAACCAACGTAGGTAGCTCGTAAATAATTGTGCAATTGAATAATGAAAGATATGAAAAGATCCTACTTATTACAGTGGGAATATTTTGTAAAATAGGGGAAAAGTTATGGTACAGATTACAATCTGCCTTACATACTCGTAAATCTCCCAAACGATATAATCTTCAACGATACATACTCCCAACGCACGCCCAACATTTTATAATAAAAAAGAATGAGGCGGAACCTCCGATACGTAGATTCAGGAACAACGATATCGCGTAATTTCCTACGACCAATAAACTCGCTAATTAACCCCGAAAATGATCCCCTTTACGGCCTCATTTTGAGATTTCCCACTTACCCCGAGCCGTTGAAGTGACATTTACGACAGTGCACTGGAACGAACCTTAATTGGTACATAAAATCCATACCGCCCTAACGAAGTTATTCAAAATTTACATCGACTCAGCGCAACGCAAACCCGCTCAGAGGTACGCGAGGGTATATCGCGGATCTCAAAACCGCGACTGGCAAAAAAGTGCGAGGCACGGCGCTTTCTCTCTTCGTGCATCGGATGAGAGAACGAGGCCGAGAGAAAGAGAGAGGGGGAGAAAGACAGGGAGAGATGACTATGAGAAGAGGAAGAGAGAGTCAGAGGGGAAGGAAGAAAGGGAATCTTCGTGGAAGACACCGCGCAGGGAGGAACGGCCGTTAATATGGAAGACAGGATGAAGGAGACGCCGCGGCAGGATGTGCTCGAGGCGCATTTCACACAAAGTTCCACCGACTAGGTACAAGTTTTAGACCGAACAACCCTCTCCTCGGCTTCTCCGCTACGTTCCTTAATAGATACCCACTTCGCGGGACACACCTACCGTCAGATACTATCCCCTCCCAAACGTGGAACACCCCTCATCAAGGAGCTAACTCTCTTTCTCTCTCTCCCCCCCCCCCCTCTCTCTCTCTCCCTCGCTCACTCTTACCCCTCCACTTACCCCCTTCGCGTCTCTACCAGGTCTTTTGGGGTTAAAGCTTCCGAACTAAGCTTTCTTGGGATTAAGAGGAGAAGCCATCGGGGTCACCGATGAACCGACCGGGGGCTAAGCACGGTCCGCCGTTCAGCCTCCCGGATAATGGCTTTCTTGGACTTTGCTTGGGTATCGAGAGAGATTCTAGCTGTGGGGCCACCATGCCGCTCTTCTTACAGCTCGTTTGCTTGCCCGCTCGCTTGCCTGTTTGCGTTTGCTCGTGAACCCTGGAGAAACGTCGGCCGTCGGACCCATCGCGGCGAAATTCTATACAACCGAGCCGTGCGAATCTTCGTTCATCGCGATGAAAGATAGAATTCGTGGTGTACGTTTGTTGTTGACCGCGGAGGCGGCGCGGATCGAAGGGACGGCGTGGTATGCGATGGGGATGATTGGGTGAGATTGCTGGCTGGTAAGTATTATAGCTATTGCTTTTGACGCGCCCGAGAGAGTCGTTTCGATATGAAGAGTCCTGACAGCTGGAATTTTTGATTGGAATGCAGGAGTGCTTCTTCAAATTATATTTATACGGGGAATTTGACATGTTCAGAGAATTATATGTAGAAACTCGTCAAAGTGATTATTGGGAAAAATATAATGAATTTTGAAGTATCTCAAATTGTGATACTATGTAAGTCATAAGCGAATCTACGAACGTTGATTTCTAATCATTTTAATCTGCTTCTGCGAAACTAAATCCTTCCACGTGTTATGGATTTGCGATTTTATCGTCTCTTCGGCGTTCTTTCCATTGGCGAATCTTAATGATTGTGCATTGTCGCGGAGAGAAGGAGAAAGAGACAAAAGCTGCCTGTGTTTAAGACCAAAGGGGTTTTTTTAATAAGCGCCTGACACCCTTCTGGCGCGATCCGCTTACCAACCCTTTCTTCGTCGGATAGAGACAAATATTCAGCGAAGGGAAAAAATAACGTGGCGGCGGCAGGGTCGTACCGTCAAGACTCATCCATCCTTTGGACTGTGATAAATGTAGCTGGTTAGTAAAAAAATATATATATATCTCCCGCGCGAGAGTTTAAATAAAGGAAAAAATGTAAAGGCTAATTTGTATTAACGGTATAACTAATGACTTAATATTTCGTTAAGGAAAAATATCATGGAACAATTCTCCAACATTATTTTATCCACTTCGCTGCTCTAAATGCTATTTTTTGTTTTTAAATAAAGGAAACAGGATGGATCTTTAATCAATTTATATTTTTGATAGTACTTGTCTGACATTATTTTATATACTAAGATAAAATACAAGAACACTGTTTATTGTTATTTCAATTGGAATTTCGTCTTACTTTATTGTAATATCCCGTGGAAACGTCACAATAAAAATAAAAAACGGATTCCGCAATATCAGGCGCATAATAATTCGAAGATAATCGCGATTAGTCAAATTGACCGCCATGAGTTCAAAGTTTACGGTGAAAGGGGGAGTTCGAGAAACGAAGAAGTAAATGTAACTTCAGCAACTTGGCGAGAATTAAGATTATGCGGGAAATTATTCGGAGTAATTAAAATGCAGATGCGACGCACAAATCATCGAGATTTTTCGGCGCGTTAAGGAGGGTGGCCTATACTCTTCTTCCCTTTATTCTTCTCTTTGGGAGAAAGGCGTGCTCGTTGGAAGTGATTCCACTCGAAGAGCACGTATATATATATACGCGTTTATGTATGTACATATGTATATGTACAAAGTAACGGACGAATGAGTGAATGAGCGAACGAACGAATGAAATATACTGTGAATAAGAAATGAGGGGAATATTTGAGGCGCCGCGTTGCATTTTTATCATCTCTTCAATTCACTTATTCGCGGTAAGTCTAAGGGATAATTTGAAGAAGAAAAAATGTTCGCTGTGAGTCACAGAAAGGTTGCGATGAAAAATATTCTCCCGCGATTCATTCGCGAACGGCTGCAATTAGTGTAAAAATAATAATTGATTTCAAACTTGTCCCATTAAACGTTTCACTCCCACTTTTGATTAATGTTATTTATCTTTGCGAAAGGTGTGGATCGCTGGTTTCAAATTTCGGGGATACCTAAGATACTTAAATTCAGCTTTCTCGTAATTGAAAAGTTATGAACCGATAAATCGCATTGCTGGGGTATGTGCTGAAAGATGAAAGCTTGAACCGTTCATCAGCTATATATATTCTTAAAAAACGCAAATGGCCAGGCAGTTGTTCTGGCTTTCGGAACCAATTATGATTTCAGTTTAAAACGAACGCGGCGTGAATTTATTTTATTTAACGATGGCACGATACCCTGCGTTTTAAATACAGACGAGCGAATGACACGTTGTGAAAACGGAAACGCCAGAATTCTACTTGTAGCGATACCATTATCGTGTTAACGTAACGAGCGCAAATGGAGATTAAAAGTTCAAACTTTTAACGGCTACATTTTTTGTAGCAATCGCGTGGGCTTTAAAAAAAATCTTTGAATGATACAATGATGCTTCATTGCGCATCTGCATATTTATCTTAACTCGTTTTATAATTGATCTGCCTTGTTACTCTCCTCTAGACGCCACCAGAGTTTTCTGTTTTTTCCATTTGTCTTGAAAAATTGAATCCGACGTTTCTCAATAATGAAAGAATTGCCAGACTGGCCGAACTAATACCGGAAACATTTTACTTAAAATTTGTAACGGCGATTTTTTAAATTACGCAATTTGCATTCTACATTAACAATTTTGAAGTAACAAGCGTGAAGTGACAAAGAAAATCAGAACTGTTACGGTTTTAATTGTTCCCAGTATTCTCTTTAACCTTTATAAATAAACTTTGAATGACACAAGTACGCTGCAACGTACATCTACAAATCTCTCTTACCACGTTTTCTAATTAATGGTGTCAATCCCCTGCAGAAGACATCAGAGTTTTTTGTCTTTTCAATTTCTCAAGAAAAATTGAATCCAATGTTTCTTAATAAAAAAAAAAAAAAATAGAAATCGCCAGACCGGACGAATTGGAAGACGGCGTAGGAGCAGGTTGAAAATACAACTGGTCCTCGAGTACCGATCCAACGAATTGATAGTTAATTACCAGGAAACGGGGTGGCTCGGATAACGGATGGGACAGGCCGTCGGTGTAATTCACGAGGAACGGATTTTCGTGTTCCTTTATACGAGACGTAACGCGAGGCGAGCGACATCGGGGTCCGCACCCTCCCCGGATCCTTAACCTGCCGGAACTGAATATTTAACCTGTCCCGGCGAGAGCACCGGAGGAAATGAGATAGGGATGAACCGAAGAGAGATGCTCCATCGGGGCAGATGGATACGTGTTCATTTTAACCGGTTTGTCGATTCGGGTCTAATAGAATTCCAATCGGGCCTTTCCGGTCAATCTCGATGAATGTACCGAGACTGCGGGTACTATTTTTTTAAATCAAGCAAAGGGGAGCGTAATCGAAGTGGATGGAAAGGACCGATTAATCCCGGAGATACCTAGGAAACTCTGGGGTCTCTTCGTTTCGTTTCTAGAGTTTCTCGCGGGATCGTAGACATTGAAGCTTAAAGAGTTTCTAATACGAAATGACTCGACATATATTATCGAAGATCGACCGTTTTTGAAAAATATAAAACGCGATATCTTTTTTGACCGCTTGGTTTGACTTTTCTTTTGCCGTTCCCCTCGAACTACTCAGCGTTTCGTTTCTGCTCATTCTTCATCATCACAGCTCATTCGAGCTGGAACAACTGTAATTAATTTTCTTTTAATTCTCGAGATTAATGGACCGAAGCAATCCACTTCATCCTCATTGAGCGGAGAGCTTTATGGTGTTTACCGATCAATTTAGAAATTTCTTAACCACCTGGCAGTGATCCAAATTCAATAGAATCGGTAATAAAAAGAATAAAGAAGCGTGTTTTTACTTTAAATGTGGCGGAAGATATTGTTGAGATATTAGAAATTGATTTTTATTTATTAATCGCTCGCTCTTTTTATATAATCCGGGGAAAACGTTCTTTGAAATTCATCCCAAATTGTATTTTAACACGTGACAATAATTGCGTAACTCCAGCGATACTTTGGTATTAAAATAGTCGCATGCGTTTGTTCGAAAGAGTGAGACAAGATGGATGATCTTCTTACCGCTAAGCGTTTAGCTTTGGTGCACTTGTAATTTCAAATTTCTCTCTACAAGCTACGAACAAAACTTACAATTAGAGCGTCCCGAATGAAATAGCGTTTCGTTAAACGTAAACTGGCACCGTGTTTCTTTGTTTATCCGACGTACACACAGAAGTATAATTGGCGAACACAATTAATTTAAGCCTCAAGTTTTCTTCTTAATTAGTTCCGTTACTTATCTCGTGATAATCTTTGAGGAAGTTGACTCCAAACAAAGTTTAGTACAAAGATAAATAGCGTTGAAACAGACCGAAGATTTTACGCTCGAATCAGTAAAATTCTCAGCAACTCCCAACGATTCAATCTTGCTTAGGAAAAAATATTTGACAGACTTTAGAAGACTGACATTGTTTTAATTCGTTAATTTATAGAAATCTAAAATAATGTCACGGTTCGCTCAAAGTTTTTTTAATCATCACATTCTGCATCAATTATTTTGCCTTAATATATTCTCGTTCTCAACATTTGCATGCTGATTGTTTTACATTCGAACGAAATTGAACCCTTCTATACGTATTGTCGCGCTGTAAAATTATCATGCGTCTGTCATTTCCATCGCAACAATGGATCTAATAATCGACGACGAATTCTGAAATTACGCATCGCGGAGCAAGGGTGGGGAGTAAATTAATACAGCGCTATCAACATAGTGCGGATTCAGTGAATCACGCTCAGGCGTAACACAAATCCGTACAAGAGCGCAATTTGTAATTACATCTCCAATCTTAAGTGTAACTACAAGGGAAGCGTAAATTTCACGAAGTCTCCTGCAATTACGCCAAGGCAACGTTCGGGTGTATGCGACCATTATGCAAAACCGTACCCGGATACGATACTTTTATAATGTCCCTGTTCTAAGTGCAATGCGTTTGTTTCGTAGCGAAGCGCCGTTGAATTTTATTCGAATAATTTACCGAGGTATTCAAATAATTATTCTTCGTCGGATTGTCAAATTGAGCTCTCTGATTGTCCCACGATGTTCGGAAAAAATAATAATAGGACACCCTGTATAATCAGTTACAAAATATTTCTCGAGAACTATAGTACAGTATTCTGTTTCAAATGATACTATATAACTTTACTGTTTACCAGCTTAATATATTCTGCACGGACAATAGTAGATAGCATAAATTTCCTATGTTGCGCATCTCATTAATTTTTTAATCAAGCTACATTCTTTGTATTTACATTTCACGAATACTTCCGGTCGCTCTCGTCTTTCAACTGAAAATTCTGGCCGATAGAATTGCAATATATTTTACATCATTAAATTAATACACGGCATGATATCTCCTCAGGTGGAAAATTGCACGCACACGCAATCGCATATGTCCGCACAAATGCGCGCGTAATACGGTTTAACACGTGTGCACTGGTTGTATACATTTAATATTTCGTTTCACGTTCGAGATTGTCCGGGAAATGAAGCCGGTGCGCATTATCAAAATATCGAATAATGTAATACAAGGTTTCGTTTTGCTTTTCGCCGAATAAATTGCAATACCATTAAGGCAATCGGACACGAATCGTTAATCCGCACGCAGTTGTATTCTTTGTGCCGACGGTTTATAGAATCATGAGGAACAAACAAATAAGAACGTTATTATGTAACAATAATTCACAATCGTATCAACCGCTATTTTACTCATTTTTTTGCGCTGGTGCGAAAGTAGATTGATGCGCGGCAACTATTATTTATCAACCACCGCGTTTCTATCCTTCGCTATTTCAATGTCTGTTCTGGTAATTGGCATGACATCGTCGAAGATGTAACGAAGATAAAACTCGTAAGCTGAAAAACGAGGCAGCCCATGTTGCGCCAGCTGCTACAAAAGAAACAGAGCGATGGGCGGAAAGTTAAAATGATTAACCGGATGAGAAAGCAGACGGAATTAAAAAAGTATAGCGATATATAAAAGAACGGTATGAAAGCGCACTGAAACCAAATTAAAAACAACATTTGTCTGATACGTCGATACTGGATGTAAAGTGGAATGCCGTTTATTCAAGCAAGTCCTTGTTAACGTTAATTGACATTGCTCGGTAGCTTCGCGCTGTAGCTCGTCCCTTATATTAGCAGTCAAACGAATGCCGGAAACTCGCTTCGCGAAAATTAGAACGACGACTTTTTTAACGAAACAATTTACATTTGCTTGTAAATAACATACATGACAAACGAATATGTACACATTATTTAAAAACTGAAATACTTTTCAAATCCACAATTTTAACACCTAGTTTTCGTCTAATTTTCACGATGTCATAAAAAAAAACAGTTGCAGCCTTTAAATGAGTATCTTAGCCAATCGAACTATCGAATACCTAATCTGCGTGACCTTAGAAAAAAATAATCAAAGCTCTCCGAACAAGACGGTCGTTGAGTCGAATAGAAAGTTTACCCGAACAACGTGCCACGACCTTTCGCTCTCCGTACGTCTTAAACTCGAACTAACGAGCTTCGAGAAAACGCGCGGGAGCTTTCACCGTCGAAAGGGAAAAAAGGAAAAATGTTCACGCGGTAATCCAACGTCATCGTCCGACGTATTTCATTCCATTTAACGTGCAAACAATCGGTCGCGCAGGGCCGAGAGAGCACGTGGATGATAATTCGGGATAGATGGTCGAAGTTCGGAGTTCCGTGGAGATGGCGGAAAAAGGAAAGGAAAAACGAGGAAACGAGAACGAGAAAATATACTTGCCACGGTATTCGGGGAGAGGCGAGGGGCTGAGGGATCCTTTATATTCTTTTGGCGAGGCACCGAGGTCTGTCTAAATGAAGTGTTGAAGAGCTCTGCCAACACGAATGCGCGCGGGTAAGAGTAACACGCGCTTTGAATCGCGAAACTACAAAGGGCCGCCGCCGGGCTAATTTGTCTGAATGAGCGAACGATGGACTATGGGGGTACCACGGGGGTTGGACCTAATTCTGGATAAACACCCTTTCATTATTTCCGGACTCCAGGCCGACTCCCTCCATCCGTTTCACCGAGCCCTTCCGTGCTCTCGCTCTTTGTTCTGGGCGCGTTGTCTTGTAAGACTGCAATGCGTGGCAGTTATCTTGCCATTTATCGACAAAAATCCTGTCGGAGAATTGTCTCCCAGTGCTGTGCTATCCGCTTCTCAAGCGTCCTTCCTTTTTTATCCGTGTTTATTGATTTGCCGCGGGGTCGTATCGCGAGGGTGAGTTGCGATAGGTCGGGACGATTTTTCCTCCGCGCGCAAAAGAGCAGCGCCGTTCGAGGGAACAAACCGAGGGGTTGAACAAATTAAGAAATTCTTTTGCAACAATACCGCGAACCGTCGATGAATTCGGTAGAAACGGGTTTTAAGAAACTCGATGCACGTTTTATTATCGGACTTATACTCACGTTGCGATAAACCTAATAATCGCTGTTTTTTTACTTGTCACTCTTTCCCGAAGTGTCGTGATATTTCGTTGTATTATCTTACGAATTGCCCTCTGCGCGTAAACCGTTCTCGAGCCAGTACATATTACGACGTGTGTATAACGTAAAAGGGCAACTTTCATAACTCGATAATAACGAAAACCTTCGACGCGTTATATGCCGTCAATATAAAAATAATAAAATCGTGCGACTCTTCATTCGCGACAGTATACTTTGCTCGGCGACGTAACGGTGATAGAAAATTCTTGAAACTCGAAATCCCGAACGGGCGCTGCCTTTGACGCTGCCACCGAGCACGGAAGTATTTTCAAACGTCAGAAATTGCATTCGCCGCAACAAAGGACAAATTAATCGCCGATCTGTCACCGTGACGAAGTTTCGGGTACTCTGACTTGCGGCGTTACGCGGTACCGGATGCGGAGGTTGGTATACGTATACCAGCGGACTCTCGATGTATACATCAACTGATTTAATTAACATGGATCGCACCAGGCTGGTCGTACCGGTTTAATGATGAGAGCGGCTGGCGGCTCAGCCCCCGTTTCCTGTTGCACTGTCCGTAATAAACAACCCCTGCCTCGACAGTAGCATCCAAGCACAAATATAAGCGAACAACTTCCGCGCTGAGCTTATTGATTTGCAACTTCGCTTCGATACTTCTGTGGCAGCTCGGCGAGTATGTTGTTACGGATCTTTTTTTTTCCTCGTTCGATTCGACGATGTTTCGGTTGATCATTGTAACGCGGTTCATTCGTCGATATCTCTCGGATCCCATTACAATTTTAATAACAGAAATGATAACGGCGATCTTTTTGCGTGATCGAACTTTCCGCGTCTTACGCGGCCGCCAAAGACGTATAAACGGCAGGACAAGTGATTACGGATTATTAATAATTATAATAATAAATATTGAGCGATTGTTGAATATTTGATAATTATAAGCTTTACGAAGGTATGCGTTCTCCGCAATTTAGACGTGCGGACTAGACTGGGGGATGTAGCAAACCCCAGAGTAACGAAGGGCTAAACAAATAAAACAACCTACCACAGGCGACGAGATACCGATTGGAGAACAATGGTGGCGTAAAAAAACGTCACTTACCGTCGTATTACCGTTCGGAGTAATTAAAATGGTGTACGCTTCGGACACCGATGGCGGAGAATCCAAAGGCGAAACGTGGGTTCGCGACGCGATGGAACGACGACGAGAAACGCAAGACGGTGGAAGAAATTCGCCCAAGACGGGGAAAGAATTAAGGTAACGTCAAGGAAAAGGGAGAGGTACGATCGCGCGACCGTAAAGGCATGTCGAAACAAGGGAGCGTAAAAAACGGGATGCAATTGGCGTTGGCTTAGAGTAAGTCCTCCTGCAGGCCAAACTCTCTATCTCTCTCTCTTTCTCTCTCCCTCTCTCTCTCAGAGTCGGCACGGAGGGACAAGGGAGGCCGCAGCCCTCTCTTTCCGGGCCACCCTCCGTAATCAATCAATTGAAAATCGTTCGAACGACAATCGATTTCGAATCAATTGGAGCCACAGTGTAAAACTAACTGGATACGTATTTCTCCGGTTGCCACCCCGGCCCGCAGTCGACTCGCTCTCTCCCTCTTTCCCGCAATTTCTCCGTTTCCACCGACGTCTCTCCCGCGCACCCCGTTCGCCCCTTTCAACCCCCTCCCACCCCCCCTCCTCCCCCTCCCCCCTGGTTCCTCCTCACCGACCGTAAAACGAGACTCGCTCCCTCTCTTTAGCCCCACCCCTGTCTTTCCTCTCCTCCCTGTCGCTCATCGTCCTCTCCATTCGCAAACCATCTCGTGCGAGGCTTCGTCCCTCTTTCTCCCTCTTTCCCTCGCAACTCTCCCACCTCCGTCGGTTCGCAGCCGGTTCTTTGTTTTCCATCGGGGGAACACAATTTTGGTTACAGTTCATTCGATTCTCTCTTATTTAATTTCCATTAGAGCCCAACGTGCATCGGCCATTTGTTCTTTCTCTCTGTCGTTGATGCACGGCTCTGTTCCGCTTCGAAAGCTGTTCGGTCTGACACTCTTATTCCGCGTCCCCTCTATCGTTTTCTCTTTCTTTCGTTCCCACTTAATCTTCCCCCGCCCCCTTTCGTTTTTCTACCTCGTTCGCCGTTGTATTTCGTAGTTTATACATGTGCGAACAAACGACTCTATTACCATCCTTTACTGCTGCAGTAAGTCTGATCCGTGGCGACATTGACTACTGCGTCGTCGGAAAGGTAATTCGATGTAAAGGAATGGAGGGGTGGGAATTGTTTTAAATGATAATGAAATGACAGAATGAGATCATGATTTGTGAAAACGATCATTCGAAGGTGGTCGCAAACGGTACAAGCTCTTAAATTCCAACTATGTTTTAAAATATGCAATATTAACGTTAAAGTGTAGTATCATGGCGTACGGTTAAACGACACGTGAACTCTCGAGGAAATTCGTTATATCGAGGAAATAGAAAACTTCGGAATTAAAAAAAAAACGAACATTATCGGAAGCTGACGACAAGCAAAGACGCGAAATCTCCGTAGCCATTAAAATTCTACAGCCGGTATCGGCAAACTAGCGAGTCTCTCCCTCTCTCTCGCTCTCTCCCTCTCTCTATCTCCCTGTTTCGCCATCTTCCTCTCCTACCTCCACTTTTTTCACCCTCGTCTCTCCATCCACTCTTCGCTCGTGCCTATATATTTTTCCACCCCACACCTCCTCTTCGCAGGTACCATAGAATTTCGCTCGTCGAGCCGCGAAGCACCTGATAATTTAAATCGAACGAATCGAGGTGCATGTAATCCCGAACGCCGCGAGCTAAACGGTCACCTGGCAATGCCTGGCAATCTGCAAAGCTCGCAAAAACGTACCCAACCCTCTCGCTTCGCGGAAAATCACCTATTATGCTGCGTAATAGATTTCCATTTTCGTACACTGTATCTTAACCGGGGATACGAGAAAATATTGATATTTCGCTGAAAAATTCATACCGACGATCCAGCTTACCAACGATAGCCCTTAAACGTCTATTAAAAACACGCACACGCCTCTTACGCTTGTTTTCTTATTTTGATTTAGCAATGGCGCTTTTGAATTCAATGTACATTAATTTATTCGTAACCTAATTTTTTTCTAACGCCGCCTACCATTTCAATTCGTACCGCTCAACTCTTGCTTCCGGGGACACCATAAAATGGTGCGTAGGTAATCCGTGTCCCCTATTCGCGTTAATTCCCACTTGTGTGCCAACCCGAAGTATCAAGTAATAACTATAAATATCTATATCGATATCTCGGGAAATGCTTTCATCTTCCTCGGGAACTCCGACACAGAGAAATTTCTTTCTCAGCGGCTGTCCCTTTCGTTCTCGTGCGGAAAGAAGGATAGGCTACACGACAGGCGAGAAAAGGGGTAAAGAGTTGGTAAAGGGAAAGATGGTAGGGGGGACTTAATGAAACGCGTCTGACGAATAGACCAACTAATTGTATCTGAGAGGAATTAATAAAAACGTCTGACGGGCGGTACCGGCGGTAGTGCCGAGGGGCGATTCTCCATCATTTATTTCATTTTTCTCAAAGTGCCCTTTTCTACCCTGCAGCACTGATATCCGGCTGTCATTCAGCTTCATAAGTTACCAGCTTCAGGAGTAATCCTACGCGCCATTCCTGAGATATTTCATCCCTCTCAGTTATGTATGTGTAAAGGGGAACGGAACGGTACGTAGCGCTTCGCGGAAGAGTCGTTATTACGAGAAATTTTCCAAGTTAAAGCGATTCGAATCCTTTAAAGTTGCTATGATATTAATTTAGTTGCAAAATGCATATCGATCGCGTTATTATCGATTTCATCGATAACAAAAATTCTTATCTTAAACTTAGATTGCATCAAGTTGATTCACCAAGCGATTTAAATAATTTGAAATCACTCGCGTCGCGAGCAAATTTAAATCCAAGGTAAGTGAATCAAATTCTCCGTAACGTCACGCGTTAAGAAATGTAAGAACGTAATTTACGAGGTTAATAAAAACATTTCTTTCTCCGTAATTGCTCATTACTGATCGATAATTAATTAATAATAGACACAATACAATTGTACAAAAATTAATTAACCCACTGTAATAATGAATTAACGCAATGGTGTAGTTCATGGAAGAACGCAGAGAATATTTCGAATAAAAAAAATATACTGGATGTATTCAAAATACATGGTTACGTCCAAACTGATTTCTGCTTCTATCTTATATCTCTCCGTGTGTCATAAGAATCTATATTTGCCTAAACTCCGCAGTCTAATAATTACCAAAACCTACTCCAATTCATCCATTTCGTCCACCGCGAAACGGCCGTCTTTCGCGACGTCGCGCGAAGCGTTCAAATTTTGGTTCGTCATCGAGAACGCATCCTTCCACCGACTCTCTCGGTACAACCATAGCTTTTTGCACACTCGAACTCGGTCACACTAAATTTCTGGCCGGGCAGAGTCCAAGTTGCGGCAAGCGGGAGACCAAAAATAATGGCCGCCACGGCTAAAACCAAAAATAATCGGGCGCCGCCTGCTGTTCCCTCACTAAATCACCCTTCTCGGTACCCGGTGACCAGTTTCCGTCTCTCCGTCCGTCCCCCTCCGCCCCTGCGTGCTTCCCCCCCCCTCCCCCCGCCTACCGCCGCCTCCACCGCGTCACTCGCCTTCCCGCCCAACCGCACCGACATCTCATTATTTCTCTTAATTGGTTGCAATTAACAAATAATTAATTACGGAGCGCGCTCGCCCGCGCGCGATGTAAGCCGAAATGTCTGTTCGAAAACGGGGATCGAGATTTTTGATCGAATTCGAGGATTTTCGAGGATAACGGTGCATTCGGAAAGTCGCGTCTCCGTTATCGGCATGACCTCGCCGCCGACAATTTAAAGGGAATACCCGCGAGCGTGGGGATTTTCTTCGAAATTTCGGGCCCGTTGGTACGTTTTTCCCCGCAATGCAGTTTGAAATTCACGCATACCCGTTAAGGGTCTACTTTGCCGCGCGTAATACGCCGTAAACGAATCGTCTAATAAATCCTCCAATCATTCCGAACGATAACGTCGCACGCGAATCCTGTAAGCGACGGACGTTGCGCCAGTCGCTAAATAAAAATGCGCTATAATAACGACAGGCCGCGTGACGACGTAGAACGAGCCAGAAACGTCCGCAACGCTTTGGCAAATGCATCTGTCAGCGAGGGAAAGCGGCACGGGAATGGCTTTCCTCCTCCACCTACGCCTCTCCGACGCCCACCCCCAAACCACCCCTCGAAACCCGTCCAGTCTCCCTCACACCCGATTCATTCGCCCTCTTCATCCACCCCCGCCCCGCCACCTCAAACCCTCCCCTACCATCCGCCCGTCTCACTCGAATCAGCCCGTTTCATCTCACTTTCTCGCTATTCCGCTCCCTCCGGCAATTACTATAAATCAGAATCGCAGTCAATATTTAATCCTCGTGGAATGGTGTTCAAGCTGGAGGGTAGGAGGGCGGTGGACGAGCGAGGGGATGAACGGGAGAGCGGTGACCGCGGGGTTGTAGAAGGGAAGGGAGGAGGGGACTGATGCAACAATGCCAGTAATGCGATAAAATATACTACGTGTCGAGCGGGCGTAGGGGTTTGGGTGAGGCGGGAGGGGGCGGAGGAGGAGGAAATGGGCGAAATGTCCACCGTTCGTGCTGCTGACCATCGTTCGTTCGTTCGTTCGCTCGTGTTTCCCTCGCTCGAGTCTCGGCGGCCGTTCTACCCGACGGGGGTAGATTCGGGTAGACGTTCGTCGGAAAAGGACGAAACGCTAAACGGATAGAAGGATCGGGGCTGTATCGCGCGCGATCGTGAGAGCCGATCGCGCCTTCATTTTGCTTACGAGAGTCGGTTTCGCGAGAGTGTCGGATAGACGGCTCGTCCCCGTGTTTGCATTTTAATTCTCCCGGATCGTTCGAGATTTAGGAAAAAAGAAACGGATCGTAATCGATAGTGAACATTCATGAATACCTGAGACGCGATTAAAAATAGTCGAGGTGACCAATCATTAAGGAACGGTCGAGTGTATTTAATTAATTGTCATTTAATTAAGGTATTGTTCGACAATTCGGATCAGCGATCGTCGTTAAGTTAAAATTTCAAATCAAGTTCAACTCGAGATTTAATTAAATTCGACTTAACGAAATCTCGATATACATCGCTAACCATTTAGTTTGCATCGCTTTATTTGTTGCATCTTCGTGTTTTCGTTCAATTCGTTCTTGGAAGCAGCGTTACCTTTTAATCTTCTCTTTGATCGTCTATACGCCGTGTATTATTATAATCTACAAAATAATCTGACGGACTTTATGGGAAATGAGAAAACGAATGAAAAATTGCGGTGACGATCGATATAGTGTGCGAGCCATTAAGAACAATCGCGTAGCTTGATCAACTCAACGAGGCCCTTCTCGATCTGTCCTCGGAGCAAGTAGCAGCTAATATTTACAATGCGAAGCCAAGTACTCGCGTGCTATCCAACCATAAGCGACGGAATCGCAACAACTTCTGTTTTATTAGGGAGGCAGCGTACCAATCCCAATGTCATTATTGCGGCCATAGCGGTTCGTGACCTTATTACTGTCATTATTACCGCTATCGCGGTTGGATCGTACGTTTCGTACTATTCGAATTGGACAGTCACCGCGTTAAAAGTATTTTGATACGTTATCTCGATGCGACCTAATACGCGCGTTTAAGAATGTACCCTTATGCCGTAACGTTGGACGGGGGTAAGTTGGGTTAACTTCGGGTTTATTTTACGAATAGCGTACGGGTTTGTCAAACAAAGATCTACTGGCTAGGGATAATGTTAAATGTTATAACTTAGGTGTCCACGACCTAGTACTTTCATAGTGCAAGTTAACACTGGAAAAAGGTAATCGAATGTACAATGTACTAGAATGCCTAAAATTATAATGATAAGCAGCACGTCATCGGTAACAATTACCGGATGTCTCCTAAGCGGTATACGGGATAAAATAAAACTGGGCCATAACGGTACGAAGGAAAATGTGATGTGACGAGCGGGGATGAAATATTTCATCGAGGTCGCAACATCGGGACGAATTCCGATCGCGCTTCCGTTCGACAAATTGATTTTCGATTATCGTCTCGGGAGACGGAACGAAAAACGTTGATGCACGATTAACGTCTCGATCTTATTTCGGAATTGCCGGCAATCCGAGGAACGCGAAAGGCGGCCGATCCGTGCATGTGACGCGTAGCCGCCAATAGCGAACGTGAGAGGTTCGCAATGGAGATGAAGTGCCATGAGGGCAGGGAGTCATTGTGGGCAGAAGAATGGTTTCTCAAGGGTTGAGTCCTGAGGGAAATCAGAAGGCAGTGGGCCTCCGGGATAAACCAGGCAGATCTCGACGGAGGTTCGCCAAAGTAGCTTGTCAATAACTTAAATCTCAATCGTAACTTGGTACTCCCAACTGATTTCCGTTTCTGCGACTCGTATCTTCTGCTTTCCGATATTCATACGCTGACGTGCCTTTCGCTTGGTTACAGGAAGCATCCCATCCGATTTCTATCCGCGCGCGATGTCTATCGAGAGCTTTAATGTTTCGCGGTGAACGTGTCTTTTTGCTCTCGGCAGTTTTGTACGAAGATAAACGCGGTTACGGTAATTCCGTCTGCTGATCTGAAGGGATTATGTGAGCGAACGTGCGCGGATCAGTTGTACGATTTAAAGGGCCATCTACCTGTGAATACGTCAAAAAATCAATTTCTGTTTTATTGCAGTTTCATAAAGTATAACGCCTAAGGAATGTCATCTCAAAATTTGGTGCTTCGAATCCAAAAATTGACTATGCTGTAATATTTCGAAGTCTGAAAAGGAATGCGTGGTCAATTTTGTAATAATAAAGTATCATATTGTTATTTTAGAAATATGATTTTGGTGGCAACCAGAGACAGCAGGATGCAGAATATCCTGTAAAAATATGAACGCTATCTGTCTTGTAGTTTATTGAGGCAATTGTGGTACCAACCATAGCGACAATCTTTCTAATGAAAAATAATGAAAAAAAATTTAATTTTGGTCCAACCGAAGAGCAACGATCAATTCCGCCAGCGATATACAATTTTTGAAAACCGCTTCACAGTGGGCCAAATAAAAGCCAATAAACAATTTACTAAAACTGTTTGAAAAATGGCCAACAAGTAGCCAAACAAACTCCAACAAGAATTATAGCGTTAGACGTATTGGAATGTATAAAAAAAAATTCATGAAATCTGATAAATTTTAGCGCGTTCACAGTTAGATGGCTCCTTAAAGCGTTTGGAAGAATTCTCTGGTGTGGTTAATCAAGAAGCGTGGATGATAACTCAAACTTCTAACCTTTGAGCTTTTAATGATACGAATACTAAATGAACGTTTGCGATACGAACCGTTTAATGTAAAAGTGGTGTAAGCGAAGGAAGTTGAGTACCGGATAATGAGAAAACTTGTGTAAAATGCGATAATATCAAGGAACGTTGCGTCTCTTTCATGTAAGCCACTGTAAAGTTACATGTGTACTTTAAGATAATAATACAGTTTTACCTGGAAGATCAAGATACACGATATTTAATGTTCTTTTCAGTCCATTCGAGCGGACAGTTTTTAATTATCCCATTATTTAGCGAGAAACCAACGATACTAGACTCGTATCACTCCCTCGTAAAACAGGATTAAGATCAAGCTTCGGAAACGCTGTGTTAAAAACCAAATAGGCAAGAAATTAACTCTCTCCCTGCTGTTGCATCAAACGGGTCACATAATTTTCAAATTCAAATTCAACTTTCAAATAAACCTCGATATATTCTAAACCCGTAAGGGTAAAATCCCGAACCTGGCTAAGGTGACGTTCGCCCAACAAATTTTCACCCGTGACAAAAAGAAATCTAACCTTCTAATGAAATGACCTATCAGCAACTAATTCGTAACAAAAATTGCGCCCAAAGCCATTTCATCCTGTTTCGCTGGCCATACGGCCACGTCTCGCAGCCGGCGGAGCTTAAAAAGAATATTTTCCTCGGAGAAATCCGAGGCGTTTCACGGACTGGAACAAATTTCTTCCTGGCCCGAGACGCGAAGAAGAACGATGAGTTGCATTAACGCTCGAAAACTCGGCACAAACTCGGCACGATCAATCTGTTGCCGCGCGAGATGCGTCTTCGTGCTGGATACTTTGTTAATTCGATCCGGGGAAAGCCTGAAAATCGAGGAAGACCGCGGTTAGCGCAACCCACGGACAAAGGGGGCGCGACGTGAAACCAGGTTGGATGTAGGTAATTTCACGGTGTTGCTTCGCATTAATACCGGGGGTGGGGGTAAGTTGGAACAAGCGTCGGGCGCGCCTTAAGTACAGCCGACGTCCGTCGCAGTTCTCATTCCGGAATGGAGGTGGACTGAAGAGAAAAGGGGTATTTCACGGACTTTTCGTCACCGATGGAGATTGAATTTAAGCCATCCCCCGGTAACCTTGTTATCCGACAATCGGCGCCGTTGGGTCCCACCCTCTCGGGCGCACCCCCTCCCAGTCACGTCTCTTTTTCTTCGTTATTTCGGCAGATAGACGTGACGCCTATAGTATGTCGGATTGTTTCTCTCATCGAGTATCGAAATTTGATTTCTCGGGTACCTTATTGGTTCGATGGTTACGGGCGAAACGTGTGGGTGGGGGCGGGAGGGAGGGGAGTCGAATGAGAAATAGGGAAACATTAACGAACTCTAACCATCGATGATAGTCTTTGACATATTCTGTACGTGGATGGTGAAAGGTATTTACTTTCCGAACGACCCCGCCCCACCCCCCTCCTTGTTTAACACGAAGAGCAAATTTGTGTACTTGTGCGAGTTCACGATGTTTCGATTTCTTATCGAGACGCACCCGTCGCCGTAACACTTGAAAATGGAATTGGCAATCCATCTGACTGTCATTTAATTCCAACGTGAGCATCGTACCGACGGTGTGTCGAACAGTCACCGATGCATCTCGCGCAGCATTCGGTTAATAGATCCGTTACGGTAAGTAATGTGCGTTCCACTACCGATATTTGCTCCGTACACAACGGACACAATCACTTTAAGTGGATAGAGATTGTTGTGTAAACGTAATATCTACAAAGTAGATGGTTTTGGTGTTTGTAGAACATTGAGACGTCCCTATCTACAATCCTGAGATTATAAATCAGAGGCAAGACGACTGTTTGAGTTTGTCCGTGTAAACAAAAATTTATCTACTAACCAGAGTATCGAAATTACATACGTTGATAGTTCTCTCGTTATCTCTTATCGTACATCAAATTGCGTATATATATATACATATACATATATGTGTCCATATATACATATATATCGTTCAGCCAGTGCTTTTAATGCACTGTCCGTGGCAATCGAGAATGCCTTCCGTGCTTCTGAATGTGTGCCACACATAAACAAACCACGACGGTATAAATTACGTACCAAGAGCGTGGTATTGCGTTTCTAATTATTCCAATCCTTATTTATCGTCCTGCCGCCGAAATGAAATACCTGAGAAGGTAATAGCGTGTTTGCGGTATATTTATGTCGAGACTATCCCCTACGCGGTGATCGTGTGTGTACATACGGTATGTAGATGTATCGGGATAATTTCCAAAGTAGAATCCATCGTTCTCGATGGTTCTTATTTCGCAAAATTAACGAATCCTTAAACGCCTCGAAACAAACGATCGAGAAAATGATATCTAGTAATCTTTCGTTAATCGTTCGGATCAGTATGCTCGCGAAATTAATTCTCCCTCTTTCGTGCAGGAGAGAGCAATGCGAATTTTATCGAGCCGTATCCCTCGAGTATAAGCGAACGCGCAACCCTCGCGGAGTAATTCATACTAGACGCTATCCGTCGTCATCGACAATGAAGCGGAAACGCCGAGACAAGTGGTGCATCCTCTAATGGGTAACAAGATAACCGCGCGACGCCGTGCAGTAAGTACCGTCGCATTGTTCCTCCATTGACTTCGGCACGGTGGCCGGGGACACCCTCGACGAATGATAGACCGTCGACAATCGCGAATGCAAATCGAGAAACAACGTTCCCGAGCCGCTCCACGGCCGTATTAATAATCTTGCTTGGGAATTACTCGCCACACACGATCGCGCGTGGTAGAGCGTTCGCGGGGAAGTCACGAGCAAGTATAATTCGAGCTAACGAGCGGTGTGAGAGACTGTGCTCGTGCCGTACGACAGGAGAGAGAGAGAAAGAGAGAGAGAGAGAGGGAGGGGGAGGGGTGAGCGAACTGCTTGCGACGGTGGTGGCGATGGGGCGAAGTCGGCGGTACGGGACACGGTGGGTAGGTAAGTAAAGTAAAGTCGGGGGCTGTATCGCGCTTAAACTTGGGGGTTAATTCCCCTCGTTACATAGCGAAATGCCAGCGCGCTTTCCTTAGCGATCGCGCCGCTCAGCTGCACGCTTAGGACCGCATTGCGGAATGGGTACTACCCCCTCGCGCATAAGAAATTCTTTTTTCCTCTCGGATTCCCTTCCCCTCCCCTCCCGCCCGGCCCCGGCCCTTCCTGGCTGCACACCCTCCACCGGCCACCATACCATCCCTCGCCCACCGCAACCCATTCTCACCCGTTGCCCATCGCGTACCACTTTCTTTCGCGGAGATTACCGGGATATTCGTCGTTACGCTTTCATTGTTCGCGAACGACGAGAAAAGTTACGAGGATGTACCGCGAACGATGAAGGTTGAAACGTTATCATCGCGTGTGAGATTGACGGCCTACCGCTCTTTACGTTACCAGAGGATTTATCACTGTCGTCATTATCGCACGATGCTTTCGCGTAATTGTTCCGTAATTCAATTGGATTCGCCGTCCATTACGCTGAATTCGTAAGGATTGCCCGACGAAGTTTTACCTCGAAGGAGATTTTTCGGACGATCGATTGATATCGCGTACGATGCTTCGGTAAAGTGGAACAAACTTTTTTTCGGTTCACTTGATGCGGTCTCTGTACGAAACGATAGACGCGTACAGAATTCTAAAATGGAAGCTGAAGCGATTGAAAAAAGATCGTTTAAAGACGCTCTTGAAATCACGATACCTTCAATTCCCGTGCATCGTTTCTCGAAATACGACGGAAGCGGGCATGGAAGGAGGACGGGAGGGACGGGGTGTACCGGCGGGGATGACGGGTGAAAGGGGTTGGCCCGGCACATTAGTTGGCGTATCCAAGTTCCAGGCATCCAATCTATTACGACCAGTTCGGCATTAGTAATGTGTCGACGGTAGTGGCGAACTCGAAGATCCTGGGTAAAGGGGGCGCCTGGAAGGGGGTGAGAAGGTGGGTGGTTGCTTTCGAGAGTCGCTGCAGGGGGTGGCTGTGTAGGCTGCCGTAGGTAGGAGGCGTAGGGTTCCCGAAGGAGGTTCGGCGGACAGGGTAAGAGGAGCGAACGAAGGAGATTCGGTTTATGGGTAAGAAGGGGGTGAATTGGAATGGTGGGGGAGGGGGGGAGGGGTGAGAAAAGGGGTTGGGGGTTTGAGGTGGGAGGTGGTGACGGGATAGGCGAGCACGACATCAAAACTTGCTTGAGCGAATCTAAACTAACCGAGTAACTCTCCGCGTTACGGACCACGATATACGTCGTGGAGCAGAATGGTGAATTGGTGGGTGCTGACGGTGGTGGTATATGAAATAGAGGCCTTGCAACGTGAACCAAGAAGGGTGGAACAGTGAGAGAGGGATGACGGCGGGTGGCTCGGGTGGGTGAGTAGGGGGGGGGGTTTGGTTGAGGCTAGGAAGGGGATGGGGAAGGTGGCACGCTAGGAGCGCGAATAGCAGGTAGATGAGAGGAGAACGACGGAGGTAAGGAGGCTAAGGAGGAAGCGAAGAAAGAGGGACGAATGGGGTGACGGTGAAGAGGGGGTTGGAGAGGAGAAAGCAATGGAGGAGAATGCGGTAACTCGCGCGTATATCTCGAAGCATGTATAATTCTGACCGCATCCCACCAAACTATGACATATTCGAGCATTAGCTATTCCAGCCGGATCCCAATACCTTCTCTACCACTTGCGGACCCCTTGAGTACGACCTTCCCTCCCCTAACCGTCTCTCCTTCTCTCCGTTCTGCTTCGTACTGGTCTCCTCTTCTTCTTCTTCGGAACCGCACACACCCCCACACCCCCCCGACTGCTTACCGTCGCTGATTCTCCCCGCAACCGCCTCACGACGTTCCCCGCGAACACGGCTTGTGACCGTCAACGAGCGAACTTTAACCGTACATGGAATTGGGGATACGTCGACGTAGGAGAGAGAAGGTCGGTGGTGATTCGGGGCTCGGAGGACGCGGGATCAGGGAAAACTTATCCTATCCCGCGTCAACGTGGTTTCTGCCGCGCCATACGGTTTATTGTGCCCGCGGTTGGTATTAAGAAACCGTGGAGATCGTTATAGTTACGCGTTATTGCGTTTCTTCCTGCGCTTTGGTGTGGTGTGGGGGAGATTGAGACGAGGGTAAAAAGCTGGAGCAAAATTTTCGCAGCTGCCCAGAGAAGCGGACAATAAATGTAATGAGAGAAAGAGCGAGAGAGAGAGAGAGATATATAGTGTTAAAGGTTATACGATCATGTACCCCTATCACGCTTACCTTTGAACCTTTGCTTAACTAACAACGATTTATAAGGTGAATTTTCCTGCGCGTTTCGTCGCAGATCTGCCCGTGGACTCGGCAGTAAGGCTGGGCAGATCTTGCCTTAGACTTCGCAAATGCGCCAACCTCCGTTAGGTTATACTATACCCTCACCATACAGTAAAACACTTCAAACGCATGCTTGCAACCTACCATCGTTTAAAACCCAATGCAATACTACGTGCCCTATTTCAACCAAACTAACTTGTCGCTCACATAACGAGTAATCACAATAAACTGTCCCAGACATGCCCAATGACATGTCGACTGAACCTATGACGGCTGTTACACGTGTCGCAGGCATCGAACGATACGTCGACTTTGCCTAAAATGGCAGTCGTATCGATCGTATCCAACAATACGTCGACCTTGACTATGGTAATGTGCCTAAGACGGCAGTCGTATCGATTGTATCCAACAATACGTCGATCTGGACTATACAACCCGTTATCTACCATGCAAACTGCGACACAAATCAACCGTTGACCACACGGCACATTGTATGTCGCGCACTATCCAACAATATGCGAACATGCGACTTAGTTCGCATTGTAACAGTTATAGACACTTGTCAATCGCACCATGGATATCGTGTCAAACTTCACTGACTTTTCCATGATCTCTTTCCTGCAAGAATCGAAACCCAACTCACCTCCTTAGCTAATCATACAACTCTGCCCTCTCTAATTCTCTTTCTTCCCCAAGATTCCTTAATTTCCACACCCACGTTCCATCCTCTTCCCGCCGTCCTCCCGATCAGTCCCCTCCTAACGGGGTGGTTTTCGGCTCCGCTAGTGGTCCAGCCCACTATTGAAGCGAGAAAAGAGGAATGGGAGGAGGCCCGTTTTCGCCGTGGAAAATCCCACGGGTCTCTCCCTTGTCCGTGCTTACGTGTTTGAGAAAAACACTTGGTCGCCTGAAGTCATTGCCAGGGCTCCCGAGCTCCCTTACTCGGAGGGCCGCTCGGGCCTTCCAAGAATTCGGCCGCGACCTGCCTGGTCCTTTACTACGTTCGAGTTATTTATGATAGGGCATACTCGCAGCCTTGGTTGCCAATGCTCAACAACGACAATGGATCTTTGTTCATGTATATACAGCATGGTGGACTGCGAAGTGTGTCCATAAATGCAAAGATTATCGGTGCGAAAGAAATTCTATATCATCGGTAAAAGTCGTACAATATCGGGCACGAATGCCTTCCCAGGTCGTAAAAACTACCACCATTAGGGCTCTTTTTAGATGCCGGTATCCGGTAAAAATGGCCATTAACAACAGCCCTAATGGTGGTAGTTTTTACTGCCTGGGCAGGCATTCGTGTCCAATATTGTACGTGACTTAGAAGTCCTTTGTAACAATATTCGACGGATTCCCTAATTTTCTTTGATTGCTGCGATGCTCATTTCCTATGGGTTTCCGAACACACAGGGAGAAGTAAACGTCGTGGTTCACGACGATGTGCGAATAAAAGATAACAGTTAATCACCTGCAATCTTATTTAGTGACTTACCTTGTCGAAGAAGAGTCTCTGGTTCAGTGCTGTCAAAGCCGCGGACGCTGCCACGTGATCGGCGAATTCGACGAACGCGTAGGAGTCATTTCCGGACTGAAACAAGCAACGTTTCCGTTATCGTTAAGATCAGCGCCGATGCGAAAACGTTTGCGAACTTCGCAGCGGAAGTTGCATTAAACGAAGCTCCTTCGTTGCAACGCGTATGATTAAGCGCGTATAGCTCACGCGTTACGGTCTTGCTTTTAATGCGCCGTGGTGTCGAATTACCAAGACTGCGCGATGTACGAGCCATCGTCGGTGTTGCACGTAGTAAATCCTTCGACGCAGCTTAATGCGAGATCCGATTATCTAATGAAACTTCATCGCATATTCAGATCTCCGTGCTCGTAATAAATCAATTATCGGGTATTACTATGAAATATTTCCACGACACTCGAGCGAGATCCCTGAGTTGCTAATATTAATATCGCGTTATTATAAAGCTGTTTAATTATTTAGCATAAGCTATTTTTTATATACGCTATTTTCCGTAACAGTTGCAAACCCTCCAATCAACGTTTCGATAAGCTTTAGTACATTCGCTACGATGCGTGCGTCCGTAATAAAACCGACGCATGTAAACTATAATAGATAACGATTTATATCGTAGACAACAATGTTACTGCGAACGCGACGCGTTGAACGAGGCAATGGAGATTTCTTGACGAACTTGCAGTTACACGGACACAACTGTCGTTCGGCAACATCCAGATAAGATGTATGTTCACGCAGAACGAACGTCATAAACCTTATCGTACGCACGTTTCTATTCGTGAGAGACATGTACAACGCGTTCGCGTAAACACGCGTGTGCGCGTAAAGCGTGATACGTGACTTTCATCCGCGACGTTTTAACGAGAATCCTGTCTGCGTATATTACTCGTCCGTGTAACGTAGGGTTTTATTACCTTGCATGAAATCACAGGAGGAATCATTGCCGATCTAATTACAGTATCGCCGGTTATCGTTGCGAATTCCCGAAACGAATGTTGCGCGTTCTATCTCGGGAGAAAATGTTTTCCCCCGTATTTCTATTTTGGCGTTATTTAGGTAATAGAGAACATTCCGCTACCTTCGCTATCGAAACTTAATTTCTAATATGTTTCGCGAAGTTGGCGGAAAAAAATAGCGAGCCCGCAAATTCCATTTACTTTTGGCCTGGAGCGCAGCCGCGGCCTCCCGCCAGCATACGGTAGTAGCTTAACCTCGAAAAATACGTAATAATGGAAAAACGCAGGTGGGCGTAAGTTAATTACAAGTAGGTACTCGCAAGGGCACTAATTACTTATTGTAACTTTTGCGTTAATTGCTCTCGGTAATTGCTTCCGGTAATTGGCCTTCCCTTTGCCTCGTTTACCTATGCAATCCCCGATAGCCACCGGCGGGAACAGTAAAATTTCATAATCAAAGTCACCTCTTCGAGGTCGCGACGTCGCGCGCCGTCGAATTTGTGCAATTTTTCTTGAACTTGTTCGATCCGTCGTGGGACTCGTCGTTAGTAAACGGATAGAGGGTTGTAGCGGCACAAGGGGCGGGATGAACGCAGGGCGAGCCTCGGACGTCCAATTTGAGGAGTTAGCACGAAATCGAGAATTACCGTTAACTTTCGTAATGAACTGTACTCAGTTTTCAATTCCTTTAATCCAATACTGGTACTTTTATTGACTTACTTGTCGAGACGAGAGTTGACTTGTGCTCCAACGCGGCGCAAGTAAACGTAATAACATTTCATGTATTTCGCGAACGCCGAAGAATGGCCGTTTAATGTTTTTCAGTTTCGACAAAATTTCACGAAGTTTACTGCGATTACGCGCGGGCAAATTTTCTGTTCTGTTTGATTTTTGATCTTTCTCCCCCATCGTTTCGTGTTTGAATAATTATAAAATGTTTTCGGGAATGGCGATCAGCACTCTTGTTTAAATCAGCAGGTTTAAATTGGAATACACACTTCAATTGCAACGCGATGCTGCACGCTCGAGATTTTTAATGAATGCTATTTAACGCTCTTTCGTCGGGAACCCGTTTTTACGTGAGAACTAGCCCGGGACCCGTTATTATTTACGAGCGTTGCACATTATTCGGAAAATATGTGATATTTGGCGCCGTTCGTTCGTACCGTCCATTAATCTCACGGACGAAAATTGGTTTGCATTTCGAAAACCCGACCCCTTCCTCCGTTTTCCCCATCCGCGGCACCGGGTTAGCTTCATCGTTCATGGCACAAATGCGATATAAAATTATGCCTCCCTCTATAGCGAGATTTATTTATTTTTTTTCGTTCCTCTCCTACAAATTCCTGGAAAAAAGCAGACGTAACTGCTTCCTCTCGTGTGCATCTCGACGACGCACTTTTGCTTTTACTGCTATACTACGGCGTATCAAAATCGAACGAATTATCGATTTGGGTTTCGTATCGATATTCGATGATGGAAATTTTTCGCTATACCGTTAAAAGCGTCACCAATCGTGCCTAAAGTGTTTTAAAATACATGCTTCGTATTCGCTAGATATTCTCGGTACACCCTGTATACGCGAATAATTACGATCCGCGACGGTCTCTTTCTATAATTGTCAGAAATTAATTCGAATTATCCAGGTTAATGTTCGGAGTAATATGTAAATCTGTCGAGTTCGTAATAACAACGTTGCGCGCTATTAATATAATTGCTTTGGGTGCATAAAGCTCGTTGCTTTCAATTTATTAATTATATCAAAAGTTGTCGCTCTATCGCGATACGCTGCGTAAATTTATTAGAATATCAACGATTTAACGGTAATCCCAAATTTACGCATTCCTAAGCGATATTTCGCGCGAGCTTTTACGTCAACATGCGCGCACGGCGGGGCAATTTAATATCGAACACAGCCGTCTCCGAAATATTTCACAGCCTAAAGAGGATACGCGACAAAAAAAAAAAAAAAAAAGAACAAACAACCAACGAGTAATCGCGTAATCACCGACGTACAAAGGAAACCAAACCCCAACGAAATTCCCATTCCAATCAATCGAAACGTACCAATGACTTAGCCGTCGAATCGTTTCGCTGGATCGAAGCAACACCGACGCATCCCGGCCGACGATATCGACAGATATTGACAGAGCGTTGCAAGGTGCGATCCGGCAGGCTTGCATTTCAGTGACGTCGGGGGCGCATTAGCCCCGCTGTTTGTATTTGGACAGAGGGAAGCGCTGGACATTGTAATTAGGCACGACACATCGCGCCCCTGGGACCATCCCGCCAACCTTCTCCACTCCACTGGTTCACCCTCGATCATCCAGTGCTCTCTCACCCCCTCCCCCCCCTCGTGCGTACCACCTCCCCCCCCCCCTATTCTGCAACCTCACCGCGCGGGCTGATCGCCCGCTACGATGACCAAGAGAGAGAAGGGAGTGGGGCAGGGCTGGGGGGGTAAATGTGCCTCCTACACGGATTTCATCCCCAGATCCCGGTAGAACCCAAGTGGGCGAGGGTAGTCGAGGAGGGAAAAGGGATTAGGACGTGGGAAGAGGGTGTGCGGCGTGAACGGCGGCGGGACATCCTCCTGGAATGTGCCCCCGGTGTGCACATACTTCATTTTGGCTGATTATGCCAGCCGCTGACCACCGGCTGCGCCTCCGCAAGGCCAACCTGACGCGCGGGGGGTACGTAAGTGCGCGTGGTGGTTGCTCCGACCTAACGATGATCATCGCGATAGTTGTCGTACTGACTGTTCCGATGGCGATCGTGATACCGACGACGATAGTGATGGCTGCTGGCATGGTAAGCGTGTGTACAAGCGTTGCTTGGGTTTGTACGCGCCGTTCTGGACACAACGATGGGACAGAGTGCTCGGGGACCGTCGAGCTAAATCACTCCCTAATGGATCGACCCGCTAATCTCTGATAGACTGCTCGCTACCCCGCCCTTCCCCACCCCTCGTAGTTCCATAGGTTTCCTCTCGTTCGCGTTCTCGTACTCGTCCTCCACCTCCCACCGATCCACCTTTCGCCTCGCATCGCGGGCTCTGTGTACTTATGGTATAGCACCAGCTGGGATCGAACATCTGCGCATATGTCGCGCCGTTAATTCCATCCCCCTGTGATCTTTCTTTTTTTTTTTTGTTTTATTTCTCACTTGGGCACTGGAATTCGTTTGTCAACGAGCTTTTTAGTCGGTTTTCGAGGGAACCCGATCGTGCCGAATCTGAAGTACGTTCGTTGCTTCGAACGCGCGAGTTTAACTCGCGAGCGACGGGATTGATCGAATTACAATGCGGTTAAGGATTTTCTGTTTTTATCTTTCACTTGAAATAAGGGCTCATCGGGAGAGAGAGATCGTTCGATCGAGAACGTTACAAGCACCACGGGGGAATGTATTTATGCAAGCCTCGTGCTTGATGTATCAATGGATGTATTAATTATTAAAAATTATTATCGCAGTGGTCCCTTAATAAACAATACGCTTTGCGCGTACTCTCGCGAAGAATTTAAAGCGGGATTAACATCTCGGTGGTAGTCAAATGGCACCAAGTATGCGAAACAGAGAAACGAGAACAGAACGTTAAACGTATGCGAAATGAATGAAACAGTGGAAATGCTTCTAAATATAAAACTAAGGGGAAACGGACGAAGCGTTCGAGTTTCATACGACAGAAGCCACGAGGTTTAAAAGCAACCTCAGAGGACACGAAAATTTCAGAATAAAATTCCGTCCCGGCGACTGCGTCACGCTATGCAACATTCCACAGAGACCCGGGACAGCGAAGAAAGTTTCGCGCGCTTGGTGTACCGCAGTTAAATACATATACCTGTGTAGTTTTTCTTTTTTTTTTGTTTCTTAATTTTTTTTACTCTTTTTTCACAAGTAACTACGCTCGGAGATACCTGAGAATAATTTCTGTGTTCCCGTCGCGACGGATGCATCACGTGCACTTCCCTCCGTGTCCAGAAATCGACGGCAGAATGCACGAGAAAGTTGGCGTGTCTGAGGACGATAAATTTTCGGTCCAAGCACGGGGCTTGCATAAAATTTTGCGAACAATCAATTAGCTCGCAGGAAGCTTCGATGATCCGTCCGGTCAATTTGAGCGGAAGCCGAAAATCTTTGAGCTTCCCCTCACGGTAGATGCCGGGAATCGGGATGGCGGTGTACGGGGCTGACTTTAAATAATCAGTCCCGGCATCGTGTTTTCAATTTTCAGAAATTCTCCCACGCGAACGAGCGAGGATATTGCATCGTAATCCACCACCCGTGAAACCATCAGCGACTGTGCATCGCTAAGCTCCTGCACGATTCATCGAAACTTTTGCGTGGTCTACGCAAAATTAACCCAGTTCAAATAATATGAATAATCGGTAACGAGCCTTTAGCAAATTCCGAATCGTTACAGGCGCCAATTCGAGCATCGATTGATTCGATACAGTATAATTGTCTACGCAGCAAAGCAATGAGAAAACACAGTTACCTATACAAGGTCCGTACAGTTGCAACCAACGTTTCCCCCGAAACTCCGACCGCCATAATCAAATACAAGCGAAGAGCCCTAAATCACTTGGTCATTACGACGCACGAAGAGTGCGGATATAAAACAAACGGAACGAATACCCGTTAAAAATTTATCTTCAATCAGAGTGATCGAAGCAGCGAGTTTTATTGCAGTTACGCTACGACGCGCGTTAGCAAAACGCGAGAGGGGGCGGGGGGGGGGGGTGGGGAGGCGTGAGGGGTTTCGACCAGTGTTGCATTAGCCATCCCGCTTTCTCCACCGTCCCGTTAGGTATGAGAAGAGTGAAATCGACGAGTAAGATGGGCAAAGGGTGGATGGACCGATCTGGCCAGGCGATCTTTACTGCCGAAAATCCATTATTTTCCCCATTAGATCGCTCGTCCCGATCTTCCGGGGCAGGCATTTTCGTTTAGCAGTTTTTCTTCCGATTCAACGTCGTTTATGACTACCCTTGCTCTCTCGCTTGATCCCCATCCACCATTTCGTGCCGTGTACTTCTGACTATCTCGCTAGCACCTTCGATAGCGCCGGCCTCGCTTCAAGCCGGGAAAATCTCGTCGATCTCGTTTCTACGCTTCCGCGCTCTCGGACCGTTTTTATCGCCGTCGCTTAACGTCGTCCGTAAGCAAAACACTCCGCAGCATACCTCGTACCTCTGTGTTTCCCGTTTGCAGCTTAAAGTAGATCGCTTTGTCCCGGCGTCGGTGGAATGCCGGGGGATTTCTGAATATCGATGCAATCGTTGCGGCTTTTAACGATTTCGAGAGATGCACCGATTGCCGGGGATTAGGAGAGGAGAATTGGAAGGCCGAACATATTATCTCGTACGGAACATTGGAGATTTGTCGTTCGATAATTTGAAAAAACGAAACGGGAGAGTAATGCGATAATATTCTTGAGATCGTAAATGAATTTGTGAGCGATAGGTGGGCGGTTTAAACTTCATCGTTGTCGCGACACATTTTTTCTATTATACGGTGTGTCTCGCCGAAAAGTAGCCATTTAAATAAAGACAGTGCATACGGAAATTGTTGTTGACGCTGTATTCGCTCTTTGATATCATTCAAATTTAATAGAAATTAGTTTTTGTATCGTTACGACTGAGGGAAATATGTAGGTGGCTCTCTTTTGAACGGGACACCCTGTAGAATGCAAACGCGTACGAGTGCGAGTTACATAAAATAAGGGTTGCAGTCAAATTATCAAATCACGATTTCGAACTCTGTACGATGTTTAGTACTGTCGTGTACTTGTACACTAGTTTAATTTTTGTTAATCACTCTGTATCGTATTAACTAATTAGCAAGGTTAATCAGCTGAGTGGCTAGCTCACCAAACAGGTTAACGGAGTAAAGGGGTCAACCAGTCGAATTGATTAATTAACGCAATTGGATATCTAATTAAGCGCACTGATTAAACGCAAGTAAACAATCGTGCACATGTTTCCTCGCCTATTGCTATACCAATTAATATTGTGATAAGTTTGGTCGCAGACGTAAAACTATGCGATATTATTAATTTCAATTTGTTCTGTATCGCGTATCGCAATTATTTTCATTTCACGGAAAAAAAGTATAAGAGCGTAACGCAATGCCAATTATAATTAACGCGATGCCACGTACAACTCATAAAAATGTATCAATTTATATGTCGCGTAATACGCGCATTGAAAAATCTGTAAAATATTCCGAGCCACGCGTTTCAGCGCACAATATTTGAAAGTGGATAAATCCCTACGGAAAGCGCGGAAAAATATCAGAAAACACCTATCGCAACCGTAAGGTTTTCACAAAATATATAGGGAAGTTCGCCCAACTATATAAATCACGTCTGCTTAAAAATGTACGTAGTAAAAAGAAAATGTTGTGCGCGCAGCACAAATAATCCCTTAAATCGTACGCAAATAAAATGATGCGGTAATTAATTAAATACGTCGCGTACAATAATTCTTTTTAATGTGCTTCCACGTGTTTCCATACGTTTTAGTGGGGGTTGTTATATTAAACATTTTTCCCCTGCCCGAACACGTTCATGATAACATAAAGCAGGCCGCCGTTAAGAGCTTCCATGCTACCCTTAATGCAAACGATAAAAGTGTACCAGGTGATCCTGTAAGCTTTTACGTTCCTGTTCCAATGTATGACATAAAGTTAATAAACCCGTATGCGAAAACGTATTTACATTCTGAACCGTTCGAAGCGAAGAAACCCATAAACACGCGGATGCTGGTAAACAAACTTATAATACGTAAGATAATTGTCGGTTAAACGATCGACGTGCGCGCGTAATCATATTTATCGTCGTGCCCGATTACAGTGTTTTTACACTTTTTACCGGCGCATGGAAAACTCGATAAATATTGATCCTGTCGCGGAACGCATATTTGCGCTAAAAATCGATGTTACGGTCTTTCGAAAAGTCCATTCGCGAATAAAAACGTACGCTTGTGCAAATGCGTACGTAGTTAGCCACGTTCTTTCGAAACGACGAATTATTCCTCTAAAGTTCCGTCGCGTTACGAACACGGCAGAAATGATAACGAGCGAGAAGAAACACGTGGAAATTTCACGTTTTCGCGTACGCCGTGTTTCGGTTGCCCGTGCGCACAGTCCCATGAACAATCTCTGTACGACAATACCCGAACGGCAGTGTGTACGCCGACTGGTACGATGCGCCACTAGGGTGTAAAATATTATGAAAATACATAATATCTGATGATGGTTAAGCCACGGATATGAGCCTCGAGCTGCTGGGTATTGCCCCTCAGGAAACGAGCTTTTATGGGGTTTTTACAACGCCGTGTTACTGTGTGGATGGTACGAGGTCGTGCATAACCTTTCGCCGGCTATGGCTTTAGAGGAAAGCGCAAAAAACGAGTAATGAAAAACGGCGACGCTACCGTTTCAATGCTACGTTATGGACTGTATCTAAAATGGGTCTCTTGTGAGTCTGCCATTGACCTCGCATTGAAGTATGCAAATGCGCGTACGCCGCGCCGGTCCGAGATAAAACGAGCAGGGTTTAAAAACAAACAAAAAACGAGTGCACGAGCATATGTTGTTATCTTGACACATTTTCCGAATTACCCGCGCTTCCTTGATGCACTTTGACCATTTCGTCGTAACGCTCGCTCTCGGAGGAAAAATGCAAATTCGCGCGAGAAACGATAGATAATGAAGTAGAAAATGAAATTAATATTTGAGCCAAAGTTACTAGTTTTGTTATAATTTTTAAGAGATCCTAGGTTATTCGTTATACGGCAAAGAGCGAGCTAAATCGCAAGTTGCAAACTGCGATTGGTATTCGATTAGGTTGCCGTATCTATCTATATTCTTCCACCGCGACGCCTAATGCGTTGGAGCAGTGTCATATCAAGATAGTCTGAATCTACTTTTCCCTCTGACCGCCATCCCAGAAAACGAACCAATACCTGATACCGATGATTGATTATTGATTACAATCTAATTCTATTACAATAATACAAGTACTCTCTAAGATTTGCCAACAGCGGGAAATCAATGCGATGGGAAGCTCGATTTAAAAGGACAGACAATTACAAAATTCGTCACCTACCTCCGATGATCTATACTTCCCACTTATTGCGTACTTTACGGACCGTCTCGATTCACATCCGTCGTTTCATTATTCAAAAATGAATTCCAGCATACTTGTATTCCCTCAGTCCTCCCCCCCCCCCCCCCTCCCAAATCGGCTTTACCAAAGAGCCGCGATCAACTCTACAGCTATATGTATGTATATAGCTGTTTGTATACCTTGGCAAAGTAAAGACGGTGGAGAGGCCGCTTCGTAGCCGCTTCAGGGCCCTCGGTATCGATAAAAGTGTCGGCGCTTTTTCCAACCCATCCATCCCCCTCCCCCCCTCTCCTCTTACCGCAACCACCTTCTCCTCGTTTCTCGATCCTCGCAACTTCTTCCTCTGCAACAGTCTCACCCTCCCCCCTCCACGTTTCCCTTCACCGTCGCCCAGGCCCGCCCAGATCCTCGAAATCTAAATGATTCGGTTATTTCTGGAAGGTTGCTGGAGGCGTTTCTCTTCCACCGGCCTCGTTGCAAAGTGATTTCCCTCGTACTCGTAATCCTGAATTCGATCGATCGCTCGTCCGTGCGGAGGCTGAGTTTCACGCGAGGAAGGGAGGTTGATGCGCTAAGGGGTGGCGGGGGGTGGGGAGGTTGAGGGGGATGGAATCAAACGTGCACACATGATAAGAAAACAGGAGGGAGAACCGACGAGTTAAGGATATCGGGTCTACGAGCCACGGTCAGATTCTGATATTGAATGACATTCGAGAATCCTAACGACGGAAAAACGTAAAGAACCGCACAGCTGGGCTTTTTTCAACAACAAAAAAATTAGTGGCGTAGAGTTGAATTTGATTAGTAGTTGCGTTGAAAACGGATTTGAAAACTGAACTTAACAGAGGAACATTTTATTAACCTGGTCAGTAGATTACTGATGGTAATGCAAAATGAATGTTTTGGCTGATTTTCAACTAGGTTTGTACAGTAAATTCTCCAAACATTTGTGTAGACACAATTCAAGCGCAATATATGTATAAGTATTATCGAATGCGATTCCGCAGTTTAGATTGACCACCGCACAAAATTATTTTACTTGTACGTGTTTACCAAAGAGTTGTAAGTTGTAATATAGAATTCGCGATCTCAAGTGCGTGAATAACCTGCAAGACAATCTACTATTCCCTATATACCCCGCATGAAATTAATAACTACGAAGGACCATAAACGAAAATAGAAATCAAAAAGCACGTTTACGTCAACATTCCTGCATATACATACACGTATAACGCAAATAGCAAAACACAAGAAGATGCATATTTAAAATTCCCTAAAAAGAAACGAATTTCTGTTGGAGCTCAACCTCTATACCGATCCCCTAAGAATATACGAATTTACGTAAACGTACGTAGTACGGTAATTAATGTTTAAACGAAGGAAATTCACTCGAATACAATTAAGTCTGCTACAGATAAATCGGATATATCTTCCCGCCATGGAAACGGCGCAAGGTAGATGGGAAGTGGGGAGCAGAATAAATAGAGGGAAACAAGAAGAACGTCGAGGACGTGTGCGGGCCATAGCCGGTCAGTTCCTGGTGTCTGGTACCAACGTGAATGCCAACGTAGGCCTGAATAAGAGGGTGGATTTCAGAGGCTTTAATATGAATAGGTACACCGCGTATGTATTCTATTCCACCTACCGTACCTATCGCATGCACTATAGATGAAAGGTAGGTTGAGGTCTTGGGGATGAAGAGAAAGGAAGAGAACGGGGTGGAGGGATGGGACGGGTGAAGGAGGGAGAGAGAGGATGATACGTATGTATATACATATATATCTATATATATATATTTTTCAGGCAGGAGGGCCAGCCAAACGCCTAGAATTGCCTCGCCTCTTCCGTGTTGGTGTCCACTGCGATTCATTACCTCTCTATTCATCGACATTACCAAAGGTACGTTCTGGTGGGCCCTCGAAAACCATCCTCCCACCCACCCTTCCTGGCTCCTCAATGTCCTTTAACACTTGGCCCTGCATCATCTAGACCTGACGCGGCTACGACTATGTTCCCATCATTTAGTTGCGTCTCGACGTCGTCGAGTCACGGGGTTCGAAAAGGGGTAGCAAAGCCGATCCTATGTCCGAACGACGGTTCGCAGCGAGTTGAAGAAAGTTTGACAAGTTCCCCACGGTAAAATATTTTGGGTAACTTCGTGGGTCCTAGAATCTCTTTCGGAAATGATGATGGAACAGTAAATTCTCAGTTAATGGTTGTCACTTTCGCTGCCCTTCATTGGATTCTTTGTCAAATGCAATTTTAGTCTTTAGTGGCATGAATATAATAATATTTGTTATTTTGTTTAACGGAGCTTGGAAATGTGCCGTGAAACGTTTCGGTGCATTTCTGATATAGTAATAGCTTCTAGTTTTATGAATATATTTATCGACGATTGCCATTTGCTCTCGTATCGCGTCGCGCTCGGTAACAAATTATACCATACGAGTGATACATAAATATGTTTGCCCGCATTATACAATACACTCTTGCGTTTTCCGTGTTTCCGTACGTACGGTACACGGGCCACCCGTGTCTACGCGCGTATTGAATTATACGCACGTATCATTTTGTTTCCCGCCCCCCCCCCCCCCTCGTTGATAATAGGCGCGGCGGCTGAAAGCCGCTTAATTTATTATATCCAACGCGTGTTGAAACAGCGGGTATAGCGTTTGCGATTTTTGGCAATAGAACGTTGCGTATGAAATATACTAAAAGCAGCCATTATGATTCCGTAATTTCAGATGCTTTTAACAAGACTGTATTTTAATATATCATCGGGGCTGGAAAAGAATATTATCGGCATTGGATCGGATTCTCGTTACGAAATAACGCATGCTCGTAAATGGAATAATAATGAACGATAATAATAATAACAACCCGAGTACAAGAATTATTTAACGTTCCTCGCTCGAAACTTCTTCGCCTTTACATGCCCGTTATTATCGCTGCCATGCAATTAAAAGAATTAATTATGAATAGTACGAAGACCTTGCCGTACCGAAGAGGCTTTTCGCGAAAACTTTATCGTATTTTACGTAGCGCCCGCGTATTGAACGCATTATGCGGCGTAATGGACACATTATACAGCGAATTATATTTTTCCACGTTTATGCCTGCTGGATATAACCAACGTGCTAATCTCGCATCCGGTAAGAAAACGGTGCTCTTAAGCAGGAAGTCAAATAATAGCTCGCAGCAAACAACGCTGTTTATATCTTTCACCGACTCCCCCTCCCCCGTCCCTCTCGCCCTACCCACCCGTTTTCCTCCTCGTCGAGACAACACAATGAACAAATATTAAAAACTATAAATTCATTCATTTCTCTCCGCGAATGTACCGTTCCGCCTCACCGCTCGCTACTTTTAATGAAATTCACACCAGTTTGCTTCCTAACATCGACTCACCCCTCCGCGCTTCCGAAAGCCATTCCGTCGACAATGAAAGAGTTTCGTTTCAAAATTGCCTTCAATTATACGCTCTCAAACGACGTGCTTTCGTCAAATTTTATTTCCGTCGTAGGGCTCGTAACATTCTCCCGGCTTTTTCTTCCGACAAAGAATTTTAGGTTTCTGTTTATCGTTGGGAGTGCGATAAAAATTACTTTGTCAATTCTCACGCGTATTAACGATACGTTCTTATCTACACATTTTTCCCTATCCGCACCGACATGCTTTTATCTACAAATTTTTCCCGATCGCCGTTCAAACGCTTCTATCGCTGTTACCGAGAATATAATTGTAACGCGAGTGCCTACGAGCGTGAACAAAAAATCAGAAACTAATCGCGGGAGGAAATAAAAGTTTCGCCGAGAATTTTTATTACGATTATGCGATTCGTAGCTTCGATCCCGTGATGCCGCGTGCTAGCATTCTTCCGTTCGCACTTCACGGTTCGCGAGACATCCACGGTCTCATAATCCCATCGCCGAGTTTATGAAGATATTGCACAGATGCAAAAGGTGCGCAGGGCGATGGCTGTAGAGAAAAGAGAACTGTTCTCTCTCGAACTCGATCCGGATTTACGATATTGGTTGCAACAGCACCTGAACCCAGCCGAACCCACCCTCCTTGAAACCATCTCACAGACTGGCCACCTTGGGCCGTAAACGCGTTAGATCGGCCCCCCCTTTATTTATTTCTACGCGTTGTAATTTCGTTTTTCCTCCACAACCGTCGTTTCGCGTTCGCGACGCTACTGTCGCGATAACTTATAGGTTTGGTTGTAATACAGGATGATAGTTTTACATTCGAACTCGTGATAAACACGGGTGTGAATTATAAATTATGCGGATCGTACTTTTGAGAAACTTCGAACGTGGCTTTGATTTTTTGTATAACTTCTGTATCGAATAATAGTCAGAATAATTAGTCGAGTAGTATTCGCGGAATAACCCTTGCGCGATCGATATTACGTTGGTCAGGTTTGAAAAATGATTATTCTATACGCGAATGCGTATTTATCGAGGAATATTATCTTTCTACGAAATCGCTTATCGATCGTCGCGATGCTTTCGAAGAAATGTCACTGGATAAGTCCGTTCCAAGTAATAATGGTAACACTTTCGTAAAAAACATTCTTTGAGAGTGATTACTTTGAGAACAATAATGTGTCTGAAAGAAAAATCGTGTCAACAGGTGACACGCTACAGGAAAGATAGAAATGCACTTGTTTTCGGTACTCGTAACCTTTAAACCATACTTTTTCTTCGGATGAGCTTTTAAAACGATCGCGCTACATTAGAAACGTTAAAAACGAGATCGTGGTAAACAAGAATAAATTTGCATCGCAATTGAAATTGCATCGTAACTCATGTAGTTTACAAGGGTGGTTTAAACGTCAATGTTGCTCGTGTATCAAAACACTTGCATCCCCTTACGACAAACTTGCGGTATTTCTGTAACGGCTAGAGCGAATTTTCAATGGTTGAATTTATGCCCTCGCAGATAGCAAGGACAATATAAATGAGATTTTAAGTATACCTATCGCGAGCTTGTTGTCGAGCGCGTGCGCGAGTGCCCGCTCTCCCCTTTAAGCATATTTTCTATTTTCCACGACGAAAGGGACGCGATAAATAATCGACGCATAAATCTCGTCGCGTGGCACGGACGTATTCGATCGTTTAAAACCGGAGAGGGCGACCGCGCTATTATTTTCTCGGCACACTCCGCCGGCAGATTTTCTCGGAAAATTCGCGGGGCGCGCCTTTCTTTCCGAAATCTGAAAACTTTTCCGACTGTTATGAATACTTAACCGGAGTTGAGAAAACGATTTCTCTTTGGCAATAGTCGTCGATGGCACGCGCGTTATTTATATTTGTATTATGCGATGAACGTTAGAACGTGGTGAGTGGAAAAAGATTAAATGGACGTTTTCGATTTGCGATATTATAATCGTATAATCAGGTGTCGGCGGTGGTCAAATATTTTGGCAGAGAATGTAGAAGTATTGAATTCTAGTGTAGAGTATTATACAATGATATTGCGTATATTATAATTGCCTGCGCTTCGAATATCTCAAATATATTACTGACACAATTTTATTTCAAACGATTAGTTGTCCGTTGTAATATCGTTTTAACAATTCGACAAAATGGTCGAAATAAGATTGTGATTAAAGAAAGGAAGACGAGTATGAAGATTGATACGTTCCAGTAGTTCAACGTATAAACGAAAAAATATAATATCTGATGCAAAAATGTTACCCGATATGTAAGAACTATCTCCGATGGTCGTCCGGTTTTCTGAAATTATCTTATCGATTATAAAGTGCAACTAACGTCGGGTAATCGCATTCAATGGACCGACAAAAGAATTCACATTTTATCAACGTACCTATTATCATTTCTCCATACACAGCTGAGAATTGGAATACTCTCTGATTTCTGATATTCTGATACTCTCTATCCTGTTCGATTTTTCTGCAACACGATAGTTCTTGGATAGTTTTGGTGCGAGATTTTTCCAAAATTGGGGATACACGCGGTAGTCGTGCTTACCAGAATATATCAAACGGTGCTGTACCCAGGGATGGCAAAACGAACTGAACGGGAACGAGCGCGCTCAGGTAAAGAACGCGGGACGAGCAGGCCGTGGTGAGCAAGTGACGCCGCCGAACTCTGTGAAGAACACGCGCTGGTTACCAAGCCAGGTAAAGTCGGCGGCCAGTACCACGACCGCGTTCGTCGTTCGGAACGAAAGAACTCCCGAAAACCGAGAGTTCGGAACAAGTTCTTCTCGCGTTCTTTGACCATTCTCCAACCATTCTTCGACCATTCTCCGTTCACGCTTCACGGGCTGTGCGTCACTAAACATAGATTCCTCGGAAAACCTTGGAAATCGACATCGTGGATTTTAATACGTAAAATCATACAAACCGAAAACATAATAAAATATGCGTAGTTCGGTAATTTATTTCAACGTCAAATAAAAGTAAGATATGTAAATGTAAATATGTATTTCATTTTACACATAAAAACAAGAAATATAAGATGCTTTTAAAATGTATGTTCGTCCCGGGTTGGAATTGTTCTAAATATATTTTCAATAATTATTATAAAATTATAAATTTTTTAAGTAGGATACGAAATAAGATTTCCAGTCGAACTAAAAATTCAGAAAGCAAGACGCAATGAATTTATGGAATTGAAAAAAATTATTGTTAATGACAAAAATGTTTTGTTCTCTTTCTCTCTCTCTCTAAGACAAATCAGCATTTATTAAAAATACGCACCTAATTGTAATGAAACATTGTATTTAATTTTTCACATAATAATTTCGATAATAATAATTGTACGAAAATGACTAAAAATGAATGCACAATAATTCCCGGCAGGGACGAACCGATTTTATGATCTTATGCGGTGAATAGCGTTGAGACTTCTATACCCGGGAAAGGTAGGGCCGCCTACCCGTGGATTTCGGCAATCCTCACCTGTACACGGCTAGGGTGCAAGGAAATACCGTAGCCGGGGTCCTCGTTGGGACCGAGCGAACACCGAAAACCAAAGTTCTTCTGCGTTCTTCTCCGTTCTTTTCGCGTTCTTTTGGTGTTCTTCTGCTTTCTTTTGCGTTCTTTTCGAGTTCTTTTGGCGTTCTTCGATCGTTCTTCGACCGTTCTTCGAGCATGTGCTCGGTACATCCCTACGGCGTTTGTCCCCGGGTCGGAATTGTTATAAATATATTTTTATTAATTATTATAAAATTATTACTTTTTTAAGCAGGTTGAGAAATGAGATTTCCAGTCGAAATAAAAATTCAGAGAGCAAGACGCAATGAATTTGTTGAATTGAAAAAAATTATTGTTAATGACAAAAATGTTTTCTACTCTTTCCCTCTCTCCAAGACAAATCAGCATTTATTAAAAATACGCACTGAATTATAATGAAAAATGTGCAACAAGTCTAGAATCGGGTAGAACCGATTTTATTATTAACGATTTATATTGCGACGGAGCGAGGGAGGAAGAGAGAGGGTCTTGCGCCGTCAAAGGCCGGCGACCCTCACCTGTACACGGCTAGGGTGCAAGGAAATACCGTGGCCGGGGTCCTCGATGGGACCGAGCGAACGCCGAAAACCAAAGTTCTTCTGCGTTCTTCTCCGTTCTTTTGGTGTTCTTCTGCGTTCTTTTGCGTTCTTTTGCGTTCTTTTCGAGTTCTTTTGGCGTTCTTCGATCGTTCTTCGACCGTTCTTCGAGCATGTGCTCGGTACATCCCTACGGCGTCTATCCCCGGGTCGGAATTGTTATAAATATATTTTTATTAATTATTATAAAATTATTAATTTTTTAAGCAGGTTGAGAAATGAGATTTCCAGTCAAAATCAAAATTCAGAGAGAAAGACTCAATGAATTTGTTGAATTGAAAAAAATTATTGTTAATGACAAAAATGTTTTGTTCTCTTTCCCTCTCTCCAAGACAAATCAGCATTTATTAAAAATACGCACTGAATTATATTGAAAAATGTGCAACAAGTCTAGAATCGGGTAGAACCGATTTTATTATTAACGATTTATATTGCGACGGAGCGAGGGAGGAAGAGAGAGGGTCTTGCGCCGTCAAAGGCCGGCGACCCTCACCTGTACGCGGCTAGGGTGCAAGGATATACCGTGGCCGGGGTCCTCGATGGGACCGAGCGAACGCCGAAAACCAAAGTTCTTCTGCGTTCTTCTCCGTTCTTTTGGTGTTCTTCTGCGTTCTTTTGCGTTCTTTTCGAGTTCTTTTGGTGTTCTTCGATCGTTCTTCGACCGTTCTTCGAGCATGTGCTCGGTACATCCCTACGGCGTTTGTCCCCGGGTCGGAATTGTTATAAATATATTTTTATTAATTATTATACAATTAATAATTTTTTAAGCGGGATACCAATTCAATCAATTCATTACTCTTGCTCCCTTATTTCCGACCCTACCTAAAAAATTAATAATTTTCCAATAATTAATAAAAATAAATTTAATATACCGTGTACATGCTTGAAACTAGATTTTTTTATTCGTCCCGGTGATCTATGTTTAGTGAAGAACAGCCCGTGAAGCGTGATCGGAGAACGGTCATAGAATGATCGAAGAACGCGGAAAGAACGGAAAAGAACGCAGAAGAACGCGAAAAGAACTCCCAGAGAACGCAAAAGAACGCAGAAGAACGCGAAAAGAACGCTGAAGAACTTTGGTTTTCGGCGTTCCCTCGGTCCCATCGAGGACCCCGGCCACGGTATTTCCTTCCGCCCTAGCGCCGTCACGGTCACACCTAGTCGACACGCACCGCTGACAATGAGCGTAGACCTGACCGCGGTGCCCCGAGTTTTATGGTTCAATAGTATCACAATAACACGGTCATAATGAGACGCTGTAACAGAGTCTTGACTAAATTCGATATCTAATAGTTTTGTTCAATTCCACAAATTCATTACGTCTTGCTCTCTTAACTTTTAGTTCGACTGGAAATGTCATTTCTCAACCTGCTTAAAAAAATAATAATTTTATAATAATTAATAAAAATATATTTATAACAATTCCGACCCGGGGATAGACGCCGTAGGGATGTACCGAGCACATGCTCGAAGAACGGTCGAAGAACGATCGAAGAACGCCAAAAGAACTCGAAAAGAACGGAAAAGAACGCAGAAGAACGCCAAAAGAACGCGAAAAGAACGGAGAAGAACGCAGAAGAACTTTGGTTTTCGGCGTCCCCTCGGTCCCATCGAGGACCCCGGCCACGGTATTTACTTCCGCCCTAGCGCCGTCACGGTCACACCTAGTCGAGACGCACCGCTGACAATGACCGTAGACCTGACCGCGGAGCCCCGAGTTTTATGGTTCAATAGTATTACAATAACACGGTCATAATGAGACGCAGTAACAGGGTCTTGACTAAAATCGAGAAACGTTAAGCCCTGCAATAAATGAACATAGAGAAAATAATGAAAGTGAAATAAAAGTACCAGTAAAAGCGAGATTATCTGTGAAATAATGTACCGTGAACCGCGAGAGAATTTTCGGCTCTTCCTTCAAGTCAAAACAGGAAATGTGCGATGCAGATTTTCTCATGCCGCGAAATACCGACTGGAAAGGAACAATACACGAACCAGTTCGTAATTATTGTTCGAAATAGATACGTATCCGTATTCTTTTATTGGAAAAAAGAGAGGAAGGAATATTTCCTGATATACCGGGTAAGATAACGTTCAATTAATGACAACTGACTTAATTAAAAAAAATGATTATTTGTTTCAGTTATGTGATTTTGATACAATTATGCAATTCAAAATTTTGTGTAACAGTATTTTAATTATACCGACATCAGTACTATTTTATACAAATCTCATTAGATATATTCCAATTCGATACTTGAATCAACGGTTCCCTATCCACAGAAACAAAAATAACTAAGTTAAAAAATTATAAAAATAATATAAAATAATTAAATGAAATAATAATTTTTTAATTGATTCAATTTCCATTACATTAACCCTATCGCACTCGTCTAGGAGCGAGAGCTCACCAACTCTCGCGTGGTGCCTCCTCTTACCGGTGTGGCTCGAAAAATTGTTTAAATTCCATTTCGTTGCTATCGTTCGCGAACTACATACGGCAGTAGCGACTAGTTAAACTAGAAATACATATGTCATGTAAAGCACGACGCAATTGTTCAAAACTTCATAAAAATTAGTCAAACTAACAGGTTTCGAAGCAAAAAGGTAACTCCCATGAAATTTGTTAAACAATTAGAAGTCTTGAGTGCTATTCATATTAAAAAAAATTACTTCCTATAAGTTTATTTTACACGGATAAAGGTACCTGTTACTATATATTTCATAAGGAAAATAATACGTGAAGGTCGTGTATCATTCCGTTTATACATATATTTGCAATATTCGTAAGAATATATGTTTTTATTCCCATGCTGAAAATCCCTCTTCGTTCTCGAGAATAGCTCGAGGAAGAGGGCTATTAAAGTCACAAGGACGCGTCGCACCTAGCCTGTGGCCATATCGGCAATTGGTCGAGGAAGGGGGCCAGGTACTGAACCTCGTTCTTGGGCCAGTTCGGACGATGGTTTTGGTAACCAGCTCGTGGTAACCACGGCGCACGCGGGAAGAACGCGTTCTTCGGGACTTGGTACTGCTCGACCCTTCGGCCTGCCGTTGGTTTTCCGGTATTGGTACTGAGCGGCAGGTAAAGAACGCGTTCTTTTGCCCCAAGAACTGAGGAAGAACGGTTTTCGAACTCGGGATCGTTCTTATGGCCATCCCTGGCTGTACCTACATTCGAAACGGATGCGGGTGTAGAGCATGGCAATTTCTGATATCGTGCCTGTCGATCAATCGATGCGTTTCAATAATCCGCCGGATTGTTATCGGGGTCCCGTACATAAAACTCTGCCGGAATATCACACGACATTCTGATGATAACCGATCGAAATTTAATCGGGGACCTCGTAGAATTGGATAGCTGACGTGTGATCCTTTCGAAAATCCATACAAAATGGGATATGGCAGAAATCAATCCCCGATATGGGCCATCGTCCACTTTTGGCCTTGCGCGCGATGATTTAATACATAACCGTGCATTATTATTTCGAATTAAAAATTCCTCGCGACCTAAATGTGCGCATTTTAATTAGACCGCGATGCACTTTCAGCTAATTTAGCGAACTCGCAAATCCCACCGATGCTAAGAATACGTCCGAAAAATTTCCCGTGAAAGTTCAACATTAATACGTCGCGCTATCGTAAAGATGAAAAATTCATTATCATCGCCATACCAAGCTTACGTGAATTTATTTTTTACGCGTACAAAAGCTGTGGGGCAATTGTTCCCAGCGGAAGAATTGCACTTGCTTCCTTTTAGTTTAATAATAAATACAATTCGACGGAATACATTGCACGCCGTGGAATAAAAGTTACTCCGCTGCAATTTAATATTATTTATAGTTCGTTACATTGTTTCAATGAAAATCCTTGACCGAGGATTTATTATATAATTAAAACTCCCGTCAGCCGGTTTGCGAGTTACAAGTACGATTATTAAAAGCACTTTGAGCTGACCAGTACCGCTTTCCAGTTTACGCCATGACCTCCGATCCGAGAAAATTGTTTTCAGTCAAACGAAGCATTTATAAGCAGTAAAAAGCCTGCCGTCGCATTCGGGCCGAACGATCTATTAAATTTTTATGAGCTTTTTGTCGGAAAACTCGCGGCTCGTTCGAACCGTGCGCTGAAAGCTGACGTTCGCTCTATGTTTCGAGTGCATACGTGTGTACCGAGTAGCGTCCAAAACTGTACATTAACAATTCAATGGAACTTAATCCGCGACTTGCTTAACTGTCTGTGTGTTAGAAAGCTCTCAACTGAAACGGTTCGATTATGGAATCGGTACTCAAATATGCAGACCTATGAAGTTGCGCATTATTTTTAAATATACGAGAATAAGATTTGGAACGAGAAATGTCTGTTTTGATCATGTATTATACAACGACGAAGTCGATATTTATTCGCAAGTTATCCTTTAAACGTTGTAACGATTTATTTATCGTATTGCAATCTCCACCAATTCTGCGTTAAACTACGTTTAGCGAAATGAATCATTTAAAAAACTTTATATCTCGCGCACCTGGCACCATTTCCCTACGCGGACATTAAAACGATTGAAAGTCGTGGAATTCAGCACGACACATGCCAAAACGAATGCAAGAAATCGGGATCGCGTTAGCGCAGGTACGCACGGGGCATGTGCCAATTTTCGAGTATCCAACGCGATTCCACGCAACGTTTGCATTATAACACCTGCCACCTCGACTCGTACGTCACACGTTAAATTATAATAATCTTCGGTATCATACGCTCCCGCACCTGCGCTTGATCCCCACAATCTCAGGGATTAAGATTCCGCGAACAATGGCTTCTCGTACGAGAATTACGCAATGGAATCTCATAAGTTTTGTGCGTGTAGTACGCCAGCTTTACCGTACAGCCCGGAATCCGTGTGTACGGGGAGAACGTTGGTTCGTGCGAGACGGGCGTGGAAAGGAGAGAAGAAAGAGAGACGGAAGAGGGTGAGACACGCCGGGGGGAGGGGAAGGGGTGGTGGAAAAGAGAAAGGGGGAAGGGTGAGTACGCGTCCAACTCCGCTCGTAATGAACTTGTGAATATTTAGTGGGGTAATTGCCCTCCATGGCGAGTCTCCGGCGCGTCTACATCTATAAGGGGTGTCCACAAAATTCAGAAGCAAAGCCAATATCAGTCGACCACCTGTGCTACCGGCCTTCATTACGTCGTGCGCGTATGTATGTATGCGCGTACACCGGTTCGCTTCGTCCGGTCTGATAATTTGATTTCCTCGGGGATACCGAAGAATGATCGCAAACTGCATAGAAATCTTTTTTTATGTTTCCTTCAGTTTTTTCCCGATCGAACGGAAGAATTTGCAGGGTTGCCGATTCTTTGTTACGAAGAGGTTTAACGGTATTCAGGATTTTATTAATTGGGGCTACGGATTGGCGGATCTCGGAGATCACGTTTGTTCGATAGAATAGATGTGTTAAACTAAAATGATAAATATGAAATTAAACTATATAAACTTCAGTAATGCGCGTGTATATTAAAATAATGTTCGACATGTTTTGAAACGTCTGTAATTAAACATTGTATACCTTAAATCAAAACTTCACCTCACCTTCCATCTTACTCCACGAACAATTAATTAACGAACCAAAGTCTCGTTATACTTTACAAACGGGTAATGTCATTTACCCGCTTGAATTTGTCTGGCTACACGCACTGAGAACTAACACGAGTTTTCTTTTCACGAAGCGAAATAACTCAACCGCGCGACGAACTTAAAGATTTTTTTTAATCCAACGATCAATGCGACGCAATGCGAGAGGAAGAGACGGTCGATGAGAGTAATTAAATCGCGATAATCGCGCTGTATGAGAATTACTGGTCGTGTAATAAATGTACAAGTCCATGGGACACGCAACAAAGCTGCAATCTACAGGCAGGGCAAGCCTGAGCTTGCTTCGTGTCTCGCGGGAGGCCTTCGCGTTCTTTGCACGCCAACTGAGCGTTTTATAATCGGCATTCTCTCTCTCTCACCCTCTCCCTCGCTCACTCTCGCTCACTCACGCTCCACCCTAAGACCGTTTTCTATTTCGTCTTGCACTACCTTTAGCCTTCTCTCTTGGAAAAATGTCTGGCTATTAATTTGATCTCACCTCCCGCCGCGACTAGCACCTTGACAGAACGTACCAGCCAGTAAGACAGACTGCATAAATTAAGCACCCGATCGTGCCTTTCGAATTTCTTTTATTCGCCAGGCGGAGAAAAAAAAAATACACGAGGAAAGTGAGAGCACGAAGCAAGTAGATTTAAGCGAGATTGAACGTTCCGGTTAGATAAGAATGTCATTCTACACCGGAGGGTATATCTATTCTTGCATTTATTCATTTCGCCATGACGATTTAAAATCTTGTTGCAACAATTCTGACTCTGCGGTTTCGTATATATAGAACCAACGAACTCGATTATCGCTTTTCCCGCGAAGACCTAACAATTTTTTAACCAAACATCTCTCGCTATCTTTCGTGATTTAAAAATATAATTGCTGGTGTACGTTCGCGCCAGACGTTTCAATTCATTTTGCTTAGGTAACCATGGAGTCTCTTGTTGTATAAATTTTAATCTAATTCCGTGACTTTTCGTACGTAATCAAACTCGATAAGCGCATCTCCCTCCAAGATTTAACGACTCTCTCACAAAGGACTCCTCGTTATCTTCGACGAGGCAAAAAAAATAATTGCTCGTACACACGCAAACCGGACATCGCGTATACGTTTCTATCTTACGAGACAGCTTATGACAACGAAGGCATCCAATCGGTTTCCAATTTGATACAGAATAGATTCCATTAACATTTCCCACCCAATGCTTCCCGGCCAGATACATTTCGCCGGGCGGGTGGCAAAGAGTGGCGCGAAAGGAAACCGGGAGAAAGTGGTAAGAGTAGAAGAGGGCAGGAGAGGTGGCGCGAGGGAGAATCGGCGGAAGGGAAGAAAGGAAGAAGGATAGAAAGAAAGAAACGACCGTGGATGGAAAAGGAACATACGAGATGCGAGTAAGCGAACCCCTACAGACGGTAGCTGACTCGTACCGATAAGAACTCTCGATCCGTTCGCTCTCGCGCCTCTCACCTAGTCCGCCTTCCTTCTCGCGCCTCTTTCTCTCGCACGCTCCTTTTTACATCGAGAGCGCAACATTAACTGACGGACGAGAACGGCGACGTAGACGGCGAAGCCGACGAACTCCCGTCGCCGGCATTGAGCGCCAAACGAAATAGGGAATTTAAGTGTCGCCGCTCTGATGAGATCTCCGTCTCTCGCCGATTCCCAGCAAGCCCCAAATCTCCGTCCTCGTCTTCTTCTTAACTCCCCCCTCCCACCCCCACCCACCCCGGGTACCTCCGCCGTACTCCTGTTTTGCACACGATACACGACAATCCCTCGGGAATACCCGAGTCCTTCTTGCGAGTCCCCTTTTCATCTCTTCCGCGCGCGTCCTTTGCCTCCACCCTTTACGCCTTCATCATCGTTCCTTTTGTTTGGGGAGTTTTCCTCGATCGCGCCGATAATGTTGGATCGAACTTACTTTCCGGAGTTACTTTCAGAAACGATTGGAGTTACTCATGAATGGATGAACGATGTCGATAGACGGCGAAGGAGAGATTGAGTTGTAGTCTCGGTCTTGTACGAGAATAAATAAACACTGAGCGATAACTGTAATGTTCAGAAGTTAAATATCGATTTGTAAGACAAACAGCGAAGACTGTTACTGCAATCTGTGTAACGGGGGTGCGCGTCGTTATTCTGATAAATGTTGAATCAAACGACGGTATGACGTGTAGCGTGCCATTCGTAAAACAGTTACGTTACGTAACACGTAATTATACATGGAGTTCCACTTGAAGTTTTGCACGCAATCATCTCCCGATCATTCATTCATTCATTCCCGTTATTCAAAAAAATGTTACAAGCAGAACTTACTTTGTTTCGACGGCGGTACTTCGCGGTGGTCTAGTTAGAAATATTTTTTAAGATAATTGCGTGGAAACCTTGTGAAACTGTACCCTAACAAAGTATAAATATTTAAACGCTACATTTACATTAATAGTACGTGATCGCATAATAAAGCGCTTAAAGTGAAACTCCTAAATATGCCCAGAACTCGAAATACCACGTACCTAACTGATTCGCTATTAACTACTTTACATCGCGTTACATGATAAGAGAAGCAAATTCCCTTTGACGATGCAATAAAGTAGTTATTCTACACCGCAGTTTCGCGATAAAAGGGCTTTACCGAAAAGGGCAATTTGGAAAAATAAGAAACGATTATCCAATAAATTCTATCAGCCCCTGGAGTTAGCTTCACATGCGTTTAACCCGCGTGTATATGTGTGCGCACGTTACATCGCGTGTAAAACCCGCCTGCATGCCAATACCGATTCGACAATGCAAACGGCCCGTTAAACTGTTGCTATTAAACTGCGGTGAAGTGCTCGAGTAACGAGAAGGCGGATCCACCTTGGCTCGAGAAGAGATACATTTTACGTCGAATTCGCGATACAAATTCGAGAGGTGAAACAAACTACGGTATACATTGTATATCGGGTACGTTTTACGAGAACCATGGACACCCACGTCGGGTAGTGTTTGCTTAAAGATTCAGCCGCGTCTTACTGCAACTCTCTCTCTCTCTCTTTCTCGCCCCCCTCAAAATCCTTTGAGCGCGTTTAAAAGCAGATTTGAACGTTATTCGTGCGATTTCGTGATAATGGCTTCTGCGTAGCACCGCGTTCCACGCGTAGTTGAAATAATCGAGAGAAACTCCAGCTCATAATTTGCGCCTTTGTAATTCTATTCGTGTAATTTCGTGGATATACATATACGCGAACGGTAGAGTTGGATTATTTTTTTTTTCATTTTAAACAATGTGTTAGGTTATATTATTAATGGCATTGCTAAACGGCATATGTTTTGTGTATTTAGGCCACAATTCATTAGCCTTATGATCATAACCGTAGTTGAAAGTTGTTGAGAAAAACAACCCGAGTCACGAATGGAGTGGAATGCAGTAAGAAGTAAGAACACACTACCTGCCAAATTATGATTTTAAGAAAAATAATAAAAGAAGCGTGAAACGTCAACTAGTGTACCTAATTAATTAACTAAACTGTCGTTAGCTCGTTAGGTGTGAAAAACGAATTTGCGAAGTATCTATATATTTACAAGAGGGCAGAGTCCCGTTCGCGGTGTCTGACCAATGTTGCACGGATCTACTTCTTGGTCGGATTGTCATCCCAAGAAACGGGCGTAAGAATTCATGAGACATGGGTAAACTCGCGAAATATGAATAAAGTAATACACGCGAAATATAAATACACATAGTTAAATAATGTCAGGGCATTGCATTTATTGTTTCATTTATTACATTTCTGTGCATAGGGATAATGTTTGAGCGTCTATTCGGAAATTTTGGATGCCACGTCAGTTTGATTATCGAACTTATTGCGGGGGTTTTTTCTCTACGCAATTGGCCTGTTTCGGGAAGTCACAGACCAAGAGTTCAGGGTTAAAGTGAAGTCCTTCCGGACAGTCCATTGCAAATGGAACTCCATTGTCGCACAGGAAATAGGTCTTGCAGTTGTAGGGATTTGGTATCAAAGTAACCAAGTCCTCATTTTCCAGCGGGCATTGAACAAGCCCAGTGTCTTGAGTAGGCTGAGCGTAGGCAAAGGTCGCAAGGGCCAAAATAGTAATCGCAAATATGGCTGAAAAAAAATAAAAAATGGAAAATGTCATGTGTGTACTTTGCTCCGTATAATGTAAAATTCGTTAAAAAAAAAGTTAGCTCCCGCCATCCGTAAGATAATTTAATTCAACCATTTCGATTCGTTTTGAATGCGCTTGATACATCAGACCCATGATTCGCATTGCTCGACGGACATCGTATTCTTTATTTAATATCGGTGATTCTCAAAACGGGATCTATGGATCCTTCTAAAGATGAGTCTGAGCGTTCATACAATACGCTAATTTAATGGTTTCAATCTTGTACATACTGTCTTTGACGAGTAATTATGATATCGATTTAATTATAATTATACTTTGAGATACGTTCTAATTATGATTCCTTTTTATTCTTTTAATTCGAATCGCGAGAAAAATCTAATAACGATCGCTATTTCAATGTAATCAATGAATGATCAATGGCGTAATTGATCGGCTTTATGCGAAAACTTAAAAAGTAGTAATCGATCACGTAAAACACCGAAACATCGGCAGATTCAAATACAGATTCAAATTTAAAAACGCGGGTAACGTTTCGGACGCTGCGAGCTATTTATTATTAAAAAGTTTCAAAAAACATCACGAAGCAAAATTGGAATGGGAAACATCGATTACGTCGTTGACCTTTCATCGAAACATTCCTCGTCAGCACAATTAAACGCGACGTGTACGAGAAACTTATTGACGCAATTACGATCGTATTAACTTTCTTTAAGCTCTAATTTCGAAATGTACTGTCTCTAACGTACGATATACGCATATCGAGGGCCTCCGTTAAAAATGAAAAACTGGGAACTTCGGAATGTTTGGTCCGCCGCGCAACGGGGTACACGGCATTCATAGAAATGCATAGAACTGTAATCATTTTAAATTCCTTGTTTGCGCGCCAAATTTGTCACGAGCAAACAACAATCCCCCCCCCCCAACTCCGCTGCACTCATTGTCGATGCACATCCCCGTATAATCTACTTCTTGCCAGCGTTGCTTGTTCACTGAGTAACACGAAGAGTGGTGGTTTAAGTTCACTGCCATAACGGACTTACCTTTCATCCTGTCTTCGCGCAACTAGAACTCGCTGTTAGCAATAACTTTTATTACACGTTACGGCACTGACTACAAACTCCGCGATTAAGTTATTAGTTCTGTTTTATATACTCCACCGATCGCCCCTCTTTAACGCAAACAACATCCACTCTGGGCTTTAATCTCGCCCGCAGTAACTGTTATCAATCTGGAGGTAATAGTAACGTGATCGATAATGCGACGATCGAGTGGATTCACGGTGAGATTGGCGCAATCGAGACAGAGATAGCGTGAATACTGGTAAAACACCTTTTTCACGGTCACTATTATAAGAGAGCCAATGTATAAATGATGAGATAAATTAATGTACCCGAGCGCAAAGAGGAAAAAGAACGAATAAATTTCTTGTGGATCCTGTGTCAACACCGATCGAAGCAATTATACTCGGCACGATAAGTAATAAACAGCGCGATTCGTATCGCGAATGAAAAGCGTGTAATAAACGATCCTCGAAGAGGGCAAGTAGGTAAAGTGATTCTCGTTCAGACCATCGCGAGGCGAGCCGTCGTTTCTCCGTAAGGAGTTGGAAAAAGGGTCAAAGTAAGCGAAACGGAAGGAGGATATTTACGAAGAGGGAAACCAAACGAATGAAAAGAGAGTCTCATTTGGTGGAAAAAAGAGAAATAGAGATACCGTGGGAGAGAGCGTAGACGCGAATCCGTAGGATAGAGAGAGAGAGGGAACGCCGCTCTGACATTCGGACAATGCCGGCGTGGTGCTGTCGCGTTCGGTTCCTGGTTATGGCGGGTGCACAATGCCTATTGTCGAGCAACCCACCGTACAAACGTGTGTGCCGACGCTTCCATACAACGGGTTTTGGTCTAGCTCTCACTCTCCCTCTCTGTTTCTCCTTAACCGCGGGAGTGTTTCTTTCTCTTTCGTCGGCGCAAACGCCAGCCGATTCACGTAACTCGTGTGCCCCTGGCTTTTGGCAAGGGCAATAAGATCTAGTGGAACGCCGCGGGGAGAACGATATTGACTTTTTTCTGTTTTTTTTTTTTCTTACGCTTTATTTATTTTTCCTTTTTTTTCCCCTTCGCCTTCGAGAGGCACCGGAAGAAACGCTGGGGAAATGAGTCGAAGAGCGAACGCGAAATTCTCGGGAATACTCGGAATCCCGGATTTGGTGGAATTCGGGTAAAGTCGGATTTTATTGTCGACTTCGTAGCGACAATCGCGGAATTCATGGAACAGTTACGAAGGAATGACATGGAATTGGAGACAGTTTACAATTTGGAGGTCTTCCGTTGTCGAACCGTAAGAACCGTTGCTTCCCTCTCTTTCTTTCTTTCTCGAAACTTGGTTTTGATTTTACGATAATAGATAAATCCATCGACCGCAAACGGTGGGGTTCTAAAGATAAAGTTTAGTTATACAGTTTATATGGGAGAGAGATAACGGCATAAAGTGGAAAGCGAAAGGAAATACTGTTTTTTTATATAAAGACTGTTAATAAACGCAAACCGATTGACTGGCAGTAGATAAAACGACGTTTAATCGAATCTGTGACACGTTTCTTAAAAATCATGTCGATTGTCATTCGACACTTTTATTTATTCTTGCGTATAAGTTACGCTACAAAATGTGTACAGCCAACGCGGCAATTTTATAATTCTCCGTACACGAGCATTGTAGATATTTAACTCGAAAAAATGCTGAGTTACTTGAAATAGATAAACTTATTGGTAGATTGTTAAAAATAGTAAGTTTATAAAAATAAGTTTACTTTACTTTCAATTATATTTCTAGATAGCTGATCGAGCGTCATTTCTATATTTACTCGTAAGCAATTTGTTCGAATGCAGTGCTTTTTAAAACAACAAAATACAATCTGTTATTGATATGGTTTAATACAATCAAATCTATTACGTTAAGCAATGCAAGAGCAGTTGGAGTTTCTAGTTAAAACTGTTTGTAAAGTCCGCGACGATTGCATTTAGAAAAATTACTTTCAATTAAATGAATGATGTGACGTTTTCCGTTTTCAGAGAGGAGAAGCAAAAGTAAAAATTGGTTCGACCGTATCGAATGCTTCGAATTGATATGGTATCGTAAATGATAACACGGAATCAAATGATAATGACTGGATCGAATAATCAGGTAAAATCGACGAGAGAACGAGAATTTCATGTTTTCATTTCGTTCCATTAACCGATATTTTAATATGCGAATTTATAATCATTGCCACGATATAATCAGCGTGCCACATCGTTATCTCGTGCCTAATGCGAAGTTCGTATCAAATTTATGATTACGATCGCATATTGGATTTTTCCCATATCATCGTATCCTGTAATTTGGTATCACTTTAAAGTCGAATTTCACATTTGCATAAACTGTAAATAGTACTTCAGTCGACTCGAACACTTCGTGGAAACCGATTATTGCGAAGATTGCACTTTCAATGTTTGCACAGTTCCAATAAGATTACAAGACAAACCGGAAAAATCCCATTATTGTCGAGTAATTAAGGTTACGTTTACTTCATTTATACTACAATCCACGTGCAGTGCCGTACTAATTCATTAAGTTCGCGACTACCAATTGTGTACCAGTTATAACTAGACTATACTTACTGGATGTCCCGTAATTAGTGTAACACCAGGAACTCTGGTTCGCCAGCGTTTTTCGTTAATAATTAAAAAATGAAGGCGCGACCAACATTTTGGTAAGGGGACAAGTGGTTCAGAATCCCCAGTTCTCAGTGTTACACTAATTACGGGACACTCTGTATGTAACGAAGGAAGTTGGACTGGGGAAAAATTTGTTTGGATAGTAGGAGGTTATGAATAGCGCACTTTTCATTATAAATATACGTTGCGTATTTGACTTAAATTACATGTAATAAAAACCACGCATTTTGCACAAACATCCACATTGTAGTTATAACAAACAAACTCCTAACAGCTATAAGTAATGTGGTAATGACCATTTGAATCGTGAAATTGCGAAAAGTGGAAGAGACGCCAACTTTCTTAAACATCCGTGAATTTGTGTAATATTTGAAATTCGAATTTAATCACTCTTTATTGTTCGGAAGCACGCGGAGAATTCTTGATCGCGGAGAATCGTGGTGCATCCGTACCGAGCAGTGGTAACGAGATACCCGAAGTAACGAGAAAAGAATTCGCTTCGTTACGTTCGCGCGGAAAACGGCGCGTAAGAGGGAAAGCGACCCCGCCCCCTCTCGTTCCCCCGCCCCCATCCCCCCGCCACCCCACCCGTTTTCCGCGCGTTTATCGCAATGTCCATAATTTGAATTCAATCATTTGCAAATCTCGATCTCGTCCGGGTCTTTATTCCCGTTTGTTCGAAACAGCGCGGAAATTGGTTTCGCTTCGAGGAACGAGACATTTTGATCCTGGCGGAGAGAAATGATCGTCGGGAATGGTTCGACGCTCGACTATGGAAATTTGACATCTCTCAAAAAAACGTGCGTCGACTTTCAGCCGGAATGTTCCGCGAAGCGTAATAATTAATGACGGAAACGTTTTCGATGTAACATAGTGAATCTATCGGCAAATTCGTTTCTAAATGCTAATAGATTTTTGAAAAGATCGACTTTGACGCGTCGGGTCGAATAGTATTGCGAAAGAAGGTAAATTCGATCGCTTTAATTCACGGTATTAATTTATCCTTCGAAATAATATTTCGGCGTGTCCGCCTTATCGCGCGCGTTTCTTTCTCGATAGATAAAAAGTCCCTGGTATTCGATATCCAAAACAGAGAACGAAAGGGACGTCCTCGAATATTTCGGCGAAACGTTAGCGTTAATATCCCGATTTTCCTCCTATCCGACGATACGTAGTAAAGAGAATGAGAGAAAAGCGAGGCACCCACGCTCGCCATATTGGCACACACGCCGCCTGCGTTTTACGGCCGTATTCAGCGATTTTGCATATCGAGCACTCGGCGGTGTGTGCGCGTATATGCGCGTAGATTGCAGAAAAGAGAGAAAAAAAGAGGGGGAGAGAGAGAAGCGAGAGGTTTGCGCGGGAAGAAGGAAGATGCGCTACAGGGCCGAGCGAGGGGCGAGAGAGAGATGGAAAAAGGGCCACCGTCGTTGTCCTTTCTCCACCGGTGTGCGCCACCGAAACTACTACAACGCCCATTCACCTTTTCCACACCGATTCACATATACGCGGCAATCGCAGACCTCCTTGAGAGCTCAATTTATCGCGAAACGGCCTTCGCTGCCGGTACACGGTGTGCCGGTGCATGGAACGTACCACCCTCCTTCCGAACAAATTGTCATAATTGAATAACCAAAGAGATAAGCGAGAGCGTAGCTTTGACCGTCGGCCTCGCTCCCTTTCCCTTAAACACGCAGGACGGCCTCATACGGGTCGATTCATTTAACCCTCGAGTGTCTCGGTTCCACTTGATACGTGGATCCCAACTTACCCCATTGTGTTTTGGAACTTCACTCCCCCGTTCCGCCCCCTTCCCTGGCATGCTTTCATTTTCACAAATCGACGGGTTAATCGGCTTTTTAACGTTGGGCTTGGGATTTACCAGTTTCCCAATTACAGACGAATTCCCGTTCGATATCGTAATCGAATCAAGCTTTGTGCCTATTGTACGTTTTAACTGAAGAGTCACTTGGGATAATGAAAGGTATATGCGCCGCGTTTCAGGTTATACGACATACTGGTAATTTGTGCATAACTCGAAACGCGCTGTACCAATTAATTGGGAATTTTTGTCATAAATTTTGATTGGGCGAGCGACGGTTTTATCATTGGGAGGGAAGGTTTCACCTGTCAAGAACGATTTTTGAATATTAAAATGCCGGGAATCGGTAGAATCGAGGTTTAGATCCGTTACATAACGATTGATAAAAATTTTAATGACAAAGTAGTAATAATTATCAGAAATTGGTAATATTCATAATATTACCGAATCGAGATTTTCGGTTACCGTCTGGGAACTTATCGAGTATGTAGGTACTTACGTACATGCGTGTCGTTTGAACGATTTAAAAGTTGCGAAGCTCGAAAGAAACAAAATGTCCGACAAAGACTGGAAGGAAGGACCGGAGCGAAATAAATGAGAACAGGAACCAGAGGTGCAGGTATCGAGGGTGACTTTAACGGTCTTTTGTTTGGTTAACTGCATTGCTCCCTGGGTCGGCGGTAATTGCCATAATACGGGGCGAGGAACTAGAAAGAGAATGGCGGCGAAGGAAATCAGAGGAAACGGCTAATCGAACGACAAGTCGATCGCTAATTTTCCTCTCCAGACGCATCGTACAATTCCGTACCTACTACTCGCGAAATCAGGCGTAACGTCGTTATAGAAACTCAATTCGTGGTTTGAATCTTTAAAGTTTAAACATGTCTAAATCTTCCCACTAAGTTACATTGCGATAACATTTCAAAGTTGAACGATTGGTTTTCAATATTATTAATTCGACCGAAAAGTAAAACCGTCGGTTCGCGTTTATGCTATACATAAAATGCGTGATCAAACAATATTGGATAAATTAATCGCGTGATAATAATAATGGATAATTAATGATATGAGATTAAAACGATCTGGAGTACTCACGTTTTATTTATAATCTGTTACTCTTAATTGCATATTGGTCGTATCGAGCGTTCTTCGATATCATTGAATCGCACTGATTTGATTTCTACTACAAATGACGAATGATTAACATCTGAGTATGTGACATTAAGACAATAAACGAGTTATAAGATTGTAAAAAATATGATTTAAAAGGAAGTATTGCTTCTAATATAATTAATCTATTACAATATATGAGTATTCAGCTCTTCTGAATTTTTTGTTATTAAATGTGCAACAATGTGTATGATACTAATGTATGTGTACTAATGTGTATGACTTTAAGTTTGCCTGTTCTAAACTCTAAACAACATTTTGCTGTTGAATATATTCAGAGTACACAGTAATTTTGGACACATACATTTTCGCAGTTATTACAATAATTAAGAAACTTTGCTTTGAAAGTAGACTAAATCCAAACCATGATTGAAATGTTCAAATATGTACGTTCTAAATTTGGGTATTCAGAATTTTCATGGAGATAATGTTTACATGTACCTTTGGGATGAAACTGTTGCATCAAGAGGTTCTTAAGAAGTAGCTACATGCAACGTAAAAGATTTTAAAAGTCTAAGAAATGAAAGACATATTGTAGCTTAAAGTGACATGCGTGCAGGACAAAATAGGAACATTAAAGTAGCTTTAACGTGGTTAAAGATTGTGCAGACTGTTGAACATAATGTGGAAATCATAGACCATCGATTGTTAGTATCAAAACATACGTTAGAGATTTTGGCGTTGTAGAAATATCATTAAAGAAAAATAATTTACTGTTTGTTGCCCAGAATTATTTTAATGTTATCAAAAAGTGCTGGAAAGGTAATAAATTTATTCTAAATAAAATGAAACAAGAGGATTTCATATAAACAAAATTTTTGGGGGACGCAGTTTTTGAAAGGGTAAAGAATTCCAACGGAGAAAGAATAACTTGGTTAAAAACATGCTTAATACGTTGTTTGAGAAATGAATCTACTAAAATTTTCTATAAAACATCAATGAATGAGAATGCAGAGTTTAAAATGTTTAATTTATTACAACGTCAGGGTAGACCAAGAAAATTCAAAAATATTGCATTGACAGCATTTTGTAAAAATATAACACGAGTTACGTAGCGAAATACAAAGACATGATAAACTTACTATGATATATACCACCAGAACACCATGACATCTTCAAATTCCTACTGTGTACACAACATATATAAATGAGCAGTAATATGTTATGTAATTTATATAGTTAGCAGATTTTCTGAATTGTGATTTTCAAGTGTTCTAAAGAAATATAAAATAAATTCAGTATTATGTTATCAATTCAAAGCAATTTAAATAATATTGAATGGACTTGAGCTCTTTCCAAGTATATAACAAATATAGTTGTCAATTTCGAAAATGGCTTAACTCCACTTGTGGCAAGAAAACAAATATTATTCACTTAATAATAGCTATTAGTTTAATAGGCATTGTAAATTTAACTACTTTGATACACTTGAGCAGTGTGACACATTGATATCCTATACGTATATTTTTAATTTTCTTTAAACGCAACCTCGTAAATTTTTCAATTTAAACATAAATGGACTTAGGTCACTTTCAAAATAGACGGCTGAATATAATGACTTTATGTCACATGGATGAACATCGTGAGTAATCTGGTGGGCTGGTAACAAATAACAGATTTATTCAAAAATACCTATGTGACCGTGTACGAAAATGGATGAACAGCGTTGTAATGCGTGATGGGATACGATGGCAGTCTATGATCTAGATGATTCTTCACCCACTTCACTATGTAACGAACAACACTATCGAGCACTTAACGAGCTATGCAAATAAGCACAAGACACAATTTTGAATTTAGAAGACTGAACTGCGCGCGCGCACGATGGATGTAAAACCAATAATTGCGATCAATGAAGAACGGGGGCAGAATATGGGAAAATCGCTCTGTTGTCTTAGGGCCGTGTACACGAAAAAGGGGCCTGAGGCAAAAGTAAGAATTTGGTTGATTAATACGTCCTCGGTGAGCGCCCCCTGTCGCTGCAGTTCCGCGCGTATCGATCGACGAGGATACATAATCGATATTGCCAACCAACCAATAAAGCGGGGCGGTGTGACTAGATGGCACGACGCTAAAATTCACAGAAATACTATGTAAAATGTAATTAACTGTTTGTCAGTAAATGTGCAAGTGTGTAGTTCACTTTTTTATTATTCTCCAGGAGACGAGTTTCTCTTTTTGTTTTAAACATTTGAATATCTTTTCGCCGCATTTCTAACGTCGTTGGCTGTTGCTTTACCGCCAGTGTAAATGAGCCTTAAGGTTATTCAGTCCCTGTCAGTAATGGCGGTTCGCGTCAGTTGGTACCGTAACAATTACCGAACAAATTAAAACTGATAATTCGAGTAATAAATCAATCGTACAACTTGATTCAATTTTTTGGGAGATTATGCGAATCCGGGTCAGATTGGTGGAAAAGGATTTCGGAATGATACAAGTTCGACAGAAATAACAAATGCGTTTATCAAACGCTATTTGTCTTGCTATTAGTATTAGATGATCAGTTCGAAACTTGTTGCTGTGATTTACAGCCGTGTCTAGGACGAACTGGAAGCTAGGCAGGAATTTGTCATAGATATGCGTCCACGAAGTAGTTCCGAGAATACCGATTGCTTCTTGTAACAGGCGCGAGAACTCCGAGAACAGAACGTAACACATGGTCACGCGATGCAGTTTCGAAGTTATTTCTTAGTGTACGTCGCCTATCTATCTTGTCACACGTTGTGTACGCTGTGAATATCGAGCTGAAACGATCATTCTTTGCAAAAGAGACAAAAGCGTACAAATTGAAGATGAAATTGAAAACAGAAATAATGGAAAGCGTGTCATAGATCTTTCCTCGGTTATCGGAGACGCGCAGAAGAGCACAATCTCTTACTGTAATATAAACAAATATTTGGATTTAATTATAGTATTAATTGATGTTAATATATGTGGAAGAAAAATTGGTAGTTAATGCTATCACGGTAATTTTTTTTTTTAGCAAAACTATAGTATCGATAACGATGCGTCAATATAAAATAATACAAGACGATATTTAATGTCGTTAGAATTGTCGATAGATTTAATTTTTGAGAATGTAGGGATAACACGAATCATTTTCTGTCCCGTGTCTCCGAGCCATTTGGAAATTGCAGACAGTATTTCTTTTATTCTAAGCACGATCGAGCCTTACGGAAATTTGGATTGACTCCCCTGGCATGGAACAATTCTTGGCTTTGCGGGCAGCAAAAAGTGTAGAAGACAGTAAAAATATCTGACCGCAGCGCCGTTGGTTCTCTCGGCGGTCATCTGATATTTATGAAGAACCGTGACTCACGAGGGCTGCATCCGGCTTGTAGAAAATGCTACACCCCTTACACCGGAGCATTGTGGAACATGAGTTAAATTAGGAAAAAAACGAAAAAAGGCGATGCTCGTCCTAATCACCTACCGTGCAGATAAAAAGTATTCGTCTACCGCGGAAAATCAGGGAAATTAAAAGCTTGTACGCGAACCGAGCGGGCGATAAATCAAGGCGTAGCTTTTGTATTAATTTCCTTTGTGCCGTTACTTTAAATTAATGTATCCTTTACATTGATCTCGTACTCATCGTTATACCGTTTACTCGTTTCGTTCGTGACACTCTTAGCTCATTCATTACCGTGTCCCGTTCCCCACTTTCTTTTCGCTCCAATATAAATTTCATCCAGCCGTTACTTTGCACATTTTCCTACAACAGACCAAATATCAAAGGATGACATAATGTAGCTATGAGGACTTTAAGCTATCCACGCTGCCGCTCAAGTTTTTATTGAATAATTAAAAACGTCAGTGGCAGATCTGTACGCTCTTACGATCTCGAGTGGGGGAGGTCCCTCTTGAAATTTGCATAGCTGCTTCAACGATGGGAGCTTCGTTGAAATATGGGGTTTTATTATTTTCGAGGCACTTCACCCCGTTAAACGTGCGAGCGGAAGAGGGTCCTAGATGTGAGAGGGAGGGAGGAGCAGAAACTATCAGCAAATAATGTTTCGTACTTTTCCAATTTTACGGCGCTTCCGGGAACAAGGAGTTTTACTAATGCATCTTCCCTGCCTTCAACGCGTACGCGTCCCTTTAACAAATTGTCGAGCGAAGAATAAATAGCGACCGGCCGTTTAAGGATTCCTTGAATTTTATTTGATTCTGCGTAAATCAATTGCAAATCATTCCATTGTAAAACTCATCGTTTGAAGAACTTATTATTGAAGATTATATATGAAAGATTATTATTGCCACTTTAAATTCCTTCCAAACTTTATTTGAATCTAGAATAATACCTTTCCTTGTGAATATACATATGTATATAAGAATAGAAGTTCTGAGTAACGACTCACAAATAATTCACTCTTACCGCTCGGGATGAATTAACAACTTGAAAGTTACGGGTGTATAGTTTATTACTTAACTGATTTATGACCTAGGCCTAGTCGCATAGGGTAATCTAGTCAATTTTTTAATCGCGTTCAGATCACTTTTGATAATAACTTGGTTTGGGCCTAAGCCTAGTCGCGTAGCGTAATCGCTTCCAAGTCCATTATCCCTTTTTACTTCTATTTAGATTCAATTCTTAAATTTCAAACTCTCAACAAACGCGTTCAAGAAACTCGCCCGGCTCGTAACACAGTTATTCATTTATTGTTTATTATACACGTAGAAGTTTATTCAACTGGATTAAATTTTGTACGTATCCTTTATAGTATTTCTGCCCGCATTGGTAAAACGGAATAACAAGTCACGGTTATCTTTTCATATTCGGAAACAACTAATACGGATCTGTCATGCAAGCGTAAGACAAAAATGAGAAAATCCAGTCTCTGCCAATATGCGAGATATTGGCTGACCAATGCAGAAGATACTACTGTCGATGTTGGTACCGCCGGTGCAGACGATATAAAGTAGGGTCCTGATAAAGCGACACCACTGACAGTGTGACGTTTATCGCACGTGTTCCACATGTCGACATTGCCATTTCAAACGAGAGTGCATCTCTGGGAATGTGTAAGTGGATAAAGTCACGCCTACAATAAAAAATAACGTATCGTTCCACTCGCGCATGGGCTTGGAGTAAAACCTTTTTAACGCTGTTAAAATAAATAGATTTGTAATAGTTTAAGATATTAATAATAATATAATACAGAATACAATAATATAATATATTATTATCGAATATTGTAATATAATTGTACTACAATGGAGGAGGTTAAAGACACAGTGGTGTAAGTCACATGAATTTCAAGTCGAGAAACAAAGAGTTTTACTAAAAGTTATAAAGTAAATTCCCAGATGACATAATCGTATGGTTGGTTGAATCAAACATTTTAAGAAGGTATGAACCTACTATTGCGTAGAAAATTTTCAGAATATTTATTACAGATTATTTATTTATACATATTTAATTTATATATTTAATATAATACTTATTTTTTATTAATTTAAGCTTTGAGAGTCCGAGTAGTTGGACTTACATCACTTTCCCTTCAACCCCCTCAATTGTAATACAATATTAAATCTACATTGAGATTGTCTATGTTTTAATTATTATACAGCAATAACATTTCGTTGTATTCGTAAAACACAAGTACAGCATTAGATATGTTAACTTGATGTTTATCCAATAAAGAGATATTTCTTGTTTCACATTGTTTACCCTCTTTCCATTCCCGGAATCGATCAATTACAACGTTACGCCGTTATCCCGTTCGTTCAATCATCCCTGCGTAAAGACTATCGAGATAAGATATATGCAGATACGACCGATTCGAAAATGCAGTCAGCTTAACGCCGCTCGCGACAAGATATAATCTTTCAGGAAAAACGTTGTACTGCTATCGGACTCTCCGTGCATAAAGATTTGCAAGAATATCCATACATATTCTACGCGAGGTACACGCAGTAACTTCCGAGTTATTCTCGACGAATGTATATGTTATGTAATGTGGACATTCGGGACATTTCAGCAATGTCCACACGACGGTTGCATGTTTAGAAACCAGTAGTGGAAAGGTAGAAGCTAGCCAGAAGTCTCTATGTTACGCTCGCCATGAATTTTTCATTTCAAGACGTCGACTGAATGAGATTCTGACGCATACCCAACGTCTCGTGTAACTCCGAGAAATCCATTTATCAATCATAGCTTTCAGACGCGAAGGGCATGAACCTCATTCTACAATAGATTTACAATGTAGGTACGCCATGTAATAGTTCAGCTTCCAAACGTATTTATCCGTTATCGTAGTCAAATAGCGCGGCACTTGGAGTCAAATCGTAAACAAACTTTGCCGAGATATACCGCCCCTAACGAACGAATAAATAAATTCCCCCAAGCTTTCCGATTTGTATTGATTTCCTTAAAAACAATTGTTTGTCCCGCGGTGACTTTAAAGCGTCCATTCGCAATACACCCGAGGAAGTTGCCCCGTAATTCGTCACCCGACGAAATCCCTCGTTCCTGCCCCTCCGCCCCTTTGAAACCGGAATATTAAGAACATCCCGCTAAGCGCCAACTCGGCGGTATTTACCCGATTTTCAAGGCTAGTTTGCGAATTACTCTCGCGTCTTGCCCTTCTCGGTCACTTGGCAAATTTCACCGTCGTCTCCGCTAATCATCACCGTACACTCCGACCAAGTTTCAAAGAGAAATGAACTATTCATTGCGGTCGACCCTTACGGCGTATACCGCCCTCCGCAACCCCCTGCCCCTCCGTTTCACAGTTACCTCGCCGCTCTCTTCGTCCCCCAAGGATCTCTCTCCAACCGTCGCGTCCTTCCTCTTTATCCTACGCTCTCTAATTTCGTCGCTACCCCTTTCTCGTTTTTGTTTTCCCACTAACCCCCCACCCCAAGCCGACCCCCCCCCCCCCTCCCCCCTTTGCCATCTTCCCTTTCATATCCTCCGCGACCGGAGGAAGGAGCGAGGTAAGGGACCGAAGGATAGTATCGTGGCTGTTGCTCCTATTACCGCGTCCTTTCATAACACTAAATAATTCCATTTAATTACTCGCCCTTTACCCCGTACACCGGCCGCCGAATGGGCACGGAATATTATTTATCACGCTTTCCAAGTCGTTCTAAAGAGCGACCCGCGTCCTCTCAGCCGCCACCCTAACCCGACTCCTTGACTTCTACTCTTCATCGCGCCTTAACCCTTTCGCTCTCTCGTCGAGTATTCAGAAACTTTAATGGGTCAAAACCTTCCATACAACCCATCGCGACGGTTTTCAATGGGAGCGTGTTCGCTCCCGCGATTTATGCGTCGCGTGGATCCTCTCTTCGCTTCCTGTTTATCGCGTATGGATACGGGAGCGATGAATGTTCGTTCCAAGACGCATTTAGAGAGAAAGATCGCCGAGCTGGGACGTTTACAAAATTATGAGGCTTACGAAACACGTGGGGATTGCCGGGGAATAAATCAAATTTGTCAACTTTTTTTTCCATGTCAATTATACTTCCTCGCGATATTTTTGTCATCTATTTTCTCCGGTTGTTGTACAGAGCATAATAATAAGTTGTACGATATCTTTTTGATGCTGAAAATTTCGCGCAACGAAGTAAAATTACCTCCTGAAAATTTAGTAAACGTCGATAGAAAGTAAAACGATGAATTAATATCGAAGCATTTTCTACGCGACTCCAAAGCCGAATGATTTTTATAATTCCCGCTTTGGCGATGTTCTCTAGCTAATCCAGCGCTTAAAATAATCTCAAATATTAAGCTCTCAAAGTAGATTGGTGCGACGAGAAAGTGTTTGGGATTATTTCCAACGAATAAAACACTTGGTTAAGGTGAAGGCAATGTTTATTTGATCCCTGACACGTTTTCCGTTGCTAGCGTAATACAATCGTTTGCTATCTTTTCTCAAAGGTGCAAATACCATTGTATCGCCACAAAAGCTCCCTGCTTTCCGAATAAAAGGGAATCGACGGAACGTTTGATTTTTCCGAGCGCGTGGAGCACTCACACCTTAACAAAGATTAAAGTCGTGAGAACAGCAAATACTCGCTCGTCCATCGTATTTCCCGAACATTGTGCTCGGCGGGTATGATTTATTGCGATCTTTGCCGAATTTTCTGAAAGGTAAAAAGAGAAACTCGATCGATTCGAGATGATTAAAATCGATACGATCCTCTCCAACGCTTTAAACTTCAACTGTCCGTAAAGCTTGGTAAGATTTACGAACGGCTGCATTTCATATGCACCGACACAGTAGTTTCATCGTTACTCAAAGTCTACCGCCACTTCTCCCAACTATATTCCGCAAATTGTGCACGGACCATTCAATAATTCGCGAAGTACGAAGCAATTCTACAGAGGAAACAAGATTCGGCAAACGTTACGTACATCAAACGGTAGTAACGCGTCTCACGTCATGCTAAAGCGCTTTGCCAAACTTCATGTCATGCAACACTTAGCAACAGTGTTAGTGTGGCGTTCTAAGGGCGCCCCATCGAGTGCAGAACAGCGTTGCGTGAAACCGGTTTCAACGATTGCCATACGTTTCCGGCTGTTCCTTAGCGCGCTGTAATATTTAAAACTTAATCATCAATCTGTCTATCCGTCGTTTAACTCCGACTGTATATCCAGTTTGATGTTATGACTTACGTCTAAAAAATGAAACCATACGCCAATTATAATTCACGGATTTCCTATATTCTATTTTCTGAATTTCAAATCGTATTTCCATTAAACTTTTATTCCCGCATTAAATACCTTGTAAGTAGACTGTAGAATTTATGCAAATTCGTCTTTTGTCGTAGAAGTCAGAGAGTATCCCAAACAAAGAAAATGCTCCAAATGTATTCAAACTACGTTTTCTCAATCCGCTAGGGACTAAACAAATTTCTGTCTTGGTCTCGCTTCTCTCCCTGCCTTTTGTAAAAATGCACATTTGCATAAAATCCTTAGTCTGCTTATACATATAATACTTATACAGGGTGGAGCTTACCACATAATTGTCTTCTGTGGTTAAAACGATACGAAAAAAACCATGGGTGATTCCAAAGTATAACGAAAAAAAATATCATTTCAAAGAAATTTTCCCCAAGCCGACTTCTCTCTGCAAAACCATTTTCACCGCTTCAACGTCTTGCGTATCACCACGACCCACGGCAGATAATTCTACGAACTCCCTTACGCATGAGACACCTCGTACATTCTTCTTCATCCATCTATTTACCTTTCCACTTATACGTTACGGTGGCTACACGCGTAACTGCAAGCGTGTCAATCATGCAGACACAATTTTGTTGCACAAGCATGTTTCAGGGTCCGTATTCACAAGCATTGCACAAAATTATCATACAGACGCTCGAGCATGCGTGCGTAAAAAAAATTGTGTCCACATGATTGACAAGCTTGCAGTTGCGCGTGTAACCAGCTTTACGAGAAACCCTTGCGCATCGTTAAAATATCTCGATAGCAATAATTGACGGAACGTCCAACGTCACCGAAGCGAGAAACAAATCATCCGGCGTCGCCACGTCTCTCGGACCAAAAATTCACGAAACGAGGGAATCAGAGTTTACTCCGGCGCGTTCTACCGAGGTAGGGAGACGTTAAGAAGGGGTCGTTTCGTACCTTCGAAGCTCGCTATGCTCCGATACACCGTGTACCCTCACCTCCTCCAAGTGTCTCTACATGCGATGCACGATCGTTCGTAATGGCAGGGTTTAGGTCGCGGAACAATAGCGTAAACAGAGACAAGAGGAGCAGCAGCAGGGGTTTGCGCTACGCGGAGGATGCTAGAAAGGATCTTCGAGGGAGACAAGTTTTGGCCCATGAGCTGCTGCGTACGCCGCTTAGTCGAGCTTAGCGATCTACCCAGACTCCACCTATTTACATTAATTCCCAATAATCGGACGACAGCATCCGTCCGTAGTCGAGGGCGGCCCTTATGAAACGACCTCCTGAAAACTGTTAACCCCGACTGTGGGGGGGGGGGGGGATGGCTGTTCCTCGGCCACGTATCGCGGGACCGCCACGACTGCACCTACGAACCGGCTCCTCTGCACCTGAACGAAGCTCATCGAGTTTCTCCATTTGCATCGCGGATGACCTATTTCCATAATATTACCTCGGCAGTAGCATAAGTGTTCCCGAGTTGGTATAGTACGAGCCGGGCCATCGTCCCGGGGTTTGACTGAATTTTCGGAATTGCCGTCGTACGTTTTACGCGAAGAAATTACGCTGGACCGTTTCCCGATTATCGGTGAAAATAAAACCACGGATCGTGGATTGTAGAATGGCGTTCGTTTAGATAGTAATTATACAGAGTGAGACAATAAATCTGAGCAATAGAATTTCAGAGATGAGGAGAAAGTTTCTTTACAAAAGAGATACGTACGGTGCGAAGGGGGCTATAACGTGTGAGGAATGATTTTCTTTTTCTAAATTGAGGGTCTTCGGGGATTTCTAGGTCACTTCAGTTTATTTTTTGTTAAATTATGACATTCAAAGTGATCGGCGTGCCCTGTACGCGTAGAAGTTCAAATATCCACGGGGGAAAAGAAAGTGGGGATAGACAAATCTCGGATCGAGATACTTCCCGGTATTTCATATTCCGTAATTTATTTTTTATCCGCGCTACAGTGGCTCGGCGTGCGGGAACTTCTTTTCGCGCCCTCGCAGCAAGTTAGCAACCCCGTCGCCGGCTATTTTCCGGGCGGGCCGCGTGGAGGAACAATGAAATGAGCAAATAACTAGATTCTCACGCGCAACGGAACAATAATGGCACCAGGGGAAATTTTTCACGGACCCGTGGGCAAAATAATTTGGCAACAGATGCGTCGCGTCGCGTTTTCCGAGTCACCCGACCAAGAATAACCGGGCGGGAGTGGTACGGAAAAGGGCAGGAGGCTGTTTGGTGCGGCAGGGCCGGCACAATGTGGTGGCGCAAACGCTGAACTGAGAAGCACTCTATTTTGACAGACGTTGCGCGAGAATTCCGCTAATTAAGTTGATAAAAGAGAGGATATTCGCGGTGAAATTATGTACGTAAATATTGGACAATTGATACGCATTATGGCAGTCACTCGTGTTTATCGTTTGAGAATTATCAATTAACCGTGGGAGTTTGTTTAACCTGGCAAAGAATATGTGTTACGCTACGAAGAACGTATTTTCACATTCGAAAACTGTTTGTACAAACGCTCTCGCATAGATTTACTGTCGTGACAAAATTTCCAGCGTAATTCTTCGAAACGGGTGTACCAGTCACGGTCGTCCTCGCGACGCCGCGCGGTCTTAATATATTCATGTCGGGGGTATCCTTCTTTCGCGGAACGAGAGGATAATTAAAAAATTTCTTTTCGTCGTAACTCGCGATACCGTTGCCGACGCTATTTGACTTCTATAACGTGCGTCTGTCGTCTCTGTCTATAGACAAGATTCCAATTCACGCGGGAGGGATGAATTGTACGAGGGATGGAAGACGAGAAAATTGTTTCTTGCGCCGCGGTGAAGCGGGCAGGACGAGGAGGGGGATCGTTTCCCCTCCGACATGGTTAGGGTGATAAGAATCGAGAAATAGTTTGCCACTCAACGTTATTTGGAACGGAGACGGTCCAGCAACGAGAAGCATTTTTCACTCGCGTGTTAGAAAAAACATTAGTGATTCGAAATGATAATAATAAAATTAATACTCGATTGTAAAGAAGCGTGACGAGCGAACGATGCTATAGTTGTCGTTGCCAAAACTTCTTCGTCCGACGATTTATTCCGTTTCAATAACGCCTCGATCCACGTTCCTGTCAATATCTCTGAGGAATTGATTACAAAATCACGAAATTCGACGAAATTCCCGAAGATCCCAAACTTAACCGAGTTTCTTCACATCGGGAATAACTTTCAATCGAATTTCTTTCGATCGATCCTCGAGACGTCCACTTAGGCTCGAGGAGTCAATGCGAATACGAGCGAGAACGTCTCCCAAAGATATTTCAAAGTACCATAAGTACATCCCAGAAGTCACCGTCAAGGGTCGCCGTCCCCATAAGCACTTGGCTCCAAATGAATACCTGATGCCCTCTCGCCTCTGGCCACTGGGCTGTGTTCTTGTGCGGCGAGAAACTCTCTTCGACCCCTCGAAAGATCGAAGGGTCGTCCTCGGGAAGGGTGAGAAAAGTACATTGGCGAACGAGCCCTGGCGGAAAGAAGAAAGAGCTCGAAGAGTGGGGGGGTGGGAGGGGGTGGTCGGTGGAGGGGATGGGCGCAACTTAGAAATAACAAGGCCGAATGACAAGAAAACAGTGAAGAGGGGAAGACGGGCAGCTCGTTTCGTTGGAAGAGGGAAGACTCGGGTGGTGTGGGTTTTAGGGGAAGGAGAGAGAGGGAGGGGGGGGGTTGAATCGCTTCGTAGAAAGGGTGCACGCCGGAGAAAGTGGAAGGGAGTGGGTGAAGGGGGAGGGGGTGGGAGAGGGGTGGGGCAGGGTGTAAAGATAAGGGCGTTACGTGAGCGACTCATTAAGGGATGCAAATTAACCAGCGCCAACGACGCTACCTAGCTCCCTCGAAACTTCGGGCCTGAGCACCCTAGACCAACCGCCGCCGCTACCCCGCTAGTAGTTCGCCAGAGGTACAACGTGCTTCGAACCTCCATTCGAGTATCTACCGTGTATAGTAACACCTATCATCCGCGCCCAGTGCCACCTTTACGAGCAGACAAAGAATACGGAGAGAGTTGCCGCGGCGTATCGCCACAAAGCTCCAGATTTACATAAGCAATGGAAGAGGGAAATGCGTCGGATGGTTGTCCCGTGTCACACCTCGCTACGGGTGGGGGAGCTGGAGGGAAACGTTTTGGATTTCGATGGAGCGCGGTCGGAGGAGGCCGATAATCTTGAGCCGCGACGCGCGTCACCGTGATTGATTATCGAATACGTAATCGAGCGCCTAATGTTTATAGAATTATGTGTGCCCCGACGATCAATTAATCATGGTAGGTCCTACAGAAGAAATAATAAGTAGATTACGCTGTAGCGTCGGATAATGGCATATTAAGCAGGGTGTCGAACCGAAGTGGAAACTTTCCTGCTCTAGTTTTCCGCCAACATGAGCCGTGGAATTTAGTTTCCGCGCGGAGGGAAAATTTGGAGTAGATATCGGTTTCGATCTGTATCTGCTTCTCGCTCCGGATTTTATTTTTCCTCGGGAGGAGTTTCCTTGTCGATAAAATACGTTTGTAATGCTTGTTAAATGGTACCGAACGATGATGGTACGTAACGTGGTTCTTTTGCGTCTTGAGATTTAAATCCATCGGTGAGAATAAATCGAATCGCTGAATTTCTTTTGTCATGAAATACAACGTCGCGATGGTACGGGCAAGTAGCCATCGCGCTTAACCAACGATTATTTATTTATTAGTTCCTAGCCAGCTCGACGAAAACCTTTCCATTTGGTGGTATGCGATCCAAGACAAGTCTGAGACTTCGAAAGCCGCCCTTATAAACGACTGTCCGGTTACCCTATGATTTATAATAGCTTTTAGCTGGTATGCTCGCAAAAAGAGCTATCCTAGGGTAGAAATATATCCGTGGACAGAGGCAAACTTTTTACGATACGTTGTAACCCCGTAAGTGGGAATACTAAATTGGAGAATTTTAACCTCCGGAAAGAGTTTCCAAAACTTGGACGGACAAATGACTACCTTCTATCAGAAAATGTAACGAAAAGTGATTCTTCGGTGCTTGTACGCGAGGCTAACATTTAACGACACAGATTTTACTCGTAATCCGAATATTTCCAATGTTTTGCTTTTGAACTTTGAACACTCGAAACGTGTGGCACCAGGACACGGACGTATTAATTATTCACTCCAATATTAAAAATACTTTCACATTGACGCGACAGAGATTTGGAGGATATCAGTTTGACGTATTTTACATACACGAAATATCGTTCTCCAATATTTGTTCTGAATTCTACGAACCGCGATAGTCCACGTATGCACGATTGCACAATCTCGCTCGGGAAATTGTAGTTTCCAACTTTCTCTTGTTCTACAACTTGTCTTCATCTCCAATATAAGATATAATATGCGTATATGCACCGTAGAAACAATGTGTTCAACGAATTGCTTGCAGAATCTCAGCGGTTCTTGTTCGTTTCACGAATTTTCCCGTGACGTAGAAAACTATAAAAATACAATTGCAACATTATTACCCGCATCATACATATACCAAGATACTGAATGCAACACTAGCATCCTTTCAAATACCAAAGCGGTATCGACTCGGAGCAATTAAACTGAATCCGCAAACCAGAATGAACCGTATCTAACGTAACTTTCAAAATACATAAACGTAGATAAAGTATAACGGGTAATCCTTTCCATCAGTGAAACTATCAAATCGAAGTAATTGAATCGAATTGATAGCAGTTCATCGGCCAATAGGATCGGCCGGATCTACAAATGAGAGCAAATCGCCTCTTCGAAGGGATCCTAATCAAGAAGGAATGCATTCAGTGTTAGTAGGCAGTACGAACTGATAGGGAACAGCGTTCCACAGCTTCCACTAGGCGTTCTTAGGGAGTATTAGTGACCACTCCGGAGATCACCCAAGGGCTTACCCTACGAATTTCCGTCCCGAACTACCCAGTTCATTCGCTCGCTTCCCACCTCTCGTCGTTAATTCATTCCCGGTAAATTGACTGAGGATACAGGGAATTCGACAACTTAAGCTCTTGTACCATTGCGCGAAGGAAGACCGATGCGTGAGCGGTTGAGTTTCACGATTCTCTCTCGAAACTTATGCCAGATAGATTGCACCGGTAGCACAAATAGTTTTACCCAGAAAATCTTGCTTCAACTCGGCTACGGTCTGTCGTGGAATTTTACGTTACGCGTTACGTAATATTCCACGCTAATCGTTTAGAAATTCCCTAACGGCCAGTTGGCCAGTAAATGTACACGACACGTGCAGGCACGCGCAGTCGAATACATGTTTAAGAAACAAAAGAACAATAATCTCTTCTATAACAATAATAATCTCCCCGACGGAAGGCTTTTTGCGACTGTCACAACACGCGACCTCTCACTTTACTTCCCTCTCCTCATGATTTACTCTACTTTGGTTTTTATCATCGATCGCGTCAACGAATACACTAAAGTTCTCAATGCTTAATCCAGATAGACACGTGTTATATACGCGTGTAACAAACACCGTATTGCAACTCCGTCGCAAATGTGTTAATAACGTATGTGATAAGACACAATCCTAACTAATCTATTGGTGCATCGTGCTGCGTGTTACGCGCGTATGTTACACATCTGCACCCGGTTTTAGGTGCAACGATTCTCAACTCTCACAAACGAAAACATTATCGTACCGTTTAGGTTTCTCGGGCACGGTCGATTACATCAGCCGCAACGAACGAAAGAGAGGGGTAGAGGGCTGGCAAAGAAGGCTGATGGAAAATGACATTATCTTTGGGCGTAAGTCCGCCGAGTCATGGAGGGGGAGGCCGATTCGTAATTGCTTTAGTTAAGGAATGCGCGTCGCGCTTCCAGCTCGGACGTAGCATAAAAGCGGGGAAAGAGAAAGGGAAAAGAGAGCGAGCCGATGGGAAGGAGAACAAGAATGAGGGGGGGGGGGCGGGGGACACGAAAAGTGAACGGGGTTGGAAGAAGAACTGTAGAAGGGAGCGAGAGAGCGAGGCGGAGGGAGGTAGACCGTAGACTCGGTCGGGGGTAAGTTCAGCACCATGGGGTGGCTATGAATTTAAATTTCTCTAATTAGGACGCGCGGGAGATGCGGTGACGCTGTTGCTAGCTACGACCCCCTTCAGGCCCCTTTCTTCATCCCCTATCTCCGCGCCTCTCTCTTGCCAACCCCCTCGTTCTCTCTCACATAACACTTTCTCCCTCTATTCGTGTATATATCCCTCGTATATATATATATATATATATATATTTATACATACATATATTTAGTTATATACGAGTTGTATGTATACGTATGTATATGGCCGCGTGGGTGTGCGTCGTGCCATAATACCATACCAGCCACAAAACCCTGGCGCTGAAGTAACTCAAGTAAGAGGTGGCTCGCATTCGCCGTAGTTGACGCCACCTGACTCAGATTTGTTGCTTCTCACGTTCTAACCGAAATTTATTTGATGCCGGCTCGCGCGGGTTAATTAACGCTTCCCTGGCTGGAGGGAGAGAGCGCGAGAATACGAGAGAAAGATCGGGCCCGGATTGCGCGAAAATGGAGACGCGGAAAACTGTTGGGAAAGGACGACGCGAGGGCGAGGCAATCAAAATTGCTCGTGAAGTCTGTCGTTTGATTAACGTTGCCGCTAGTGATACGACACCGTGCGTGGTCAACCGTCAACGACTAAAGTCGACGTTCCGCTCGAGACTAGCGACGTTATCCACGCGACGTTAACTCGACCCTTATCGACGAACAACACTGAACGTTTCATTTTTGAATTGTGAGTACTCGAGGATTGTAAGTATCGGCAAACATTCCGGCCGTCGCGGGAGGGAACGCGGAAAACTGTTGGGATCGGGATGAATGGGAATTAAACAAAGGACGGTGCGAAAGCAGTCCGCGAGGTATTCTGATAAATTAAAGCAGTCCGCGTTCTTCGTTATCCGTTCGGATGACTGACCTGAGAGGCAGTAAGGAATTTTCAGGGAATTTCAGCAACCATTAGCGAAGACGGGGCTAAGCCGACGATTTAAAAAAAGTTTCCGCGGTGCATACATTAGCTCGCGTAACTGTGAGCGGTCTCGTCGGTGTGTACGAATCTTAATTCTTTCTTTGTTATCTCTTTCCACTAATTCACGACAATTGCAAAGAAGGGAAACGGAGAATGAAAGGAAAGAGGGAGAGAAAGAGAGAGAGAGGGAGAGGAGTGGGTGGGGGAGGAAAAAGAAGAAAGAAGTTAAAGCCGCGGCTATGGCCAACGTTTTTCGTCGTCTTTGTCTCGGCAGATTAAAGGCTTACAATGTTCACACCCATTTCTACATATTTTACCTTCAGGCCTGCGGCTTCGCGCGGGCAAAGCTCTACAACAGTTTCGCGAAAATTTTCCGAAAATCTTGCCGGCCCGTTAAGTTAAGATTATTGCCGGGAGCGCGATAAATCGTGCACCTAACATTGGCATAGATTTATTTCTTACATTACGTCTTTACAGTCGTCCGCTCGAAGTGTAATATGAAGTAATATCTAAAACCAATCGATACAAGATTCTAATCGCTATTTAATTTTTTACCAGATTGTGGTGGAAATGTTTGTAAGATTACTATTACTTACTTCGCCGAAAACTAATTTACCGATGACATTTGAATTTATATCCCGTAGAATTCTTTGAAAACAGTACTCGACATAGAATTTAATACGTACCTTTAAAATATAACGAAACCTTCTCGGTTTTAGTCAAATTGTATAAATTTTGTCCAAATCTTGTGGACCGTAGCTACAGTTCGTAACGCCAATTATTTCGAACGTGTCAATCGTTAAACGGTTTAGCACTGATCGCGATGTTATAGCTGCTACAGAACAAATGATATACGTTCGTATACCGTCCGATAAATTAGCCACGTTGCACGAATTGCAGGTACGAAAATTGGTCCGACCGTGGGAGCGGTGGGTATCATCGATTTCATATCCAATTAAAACTAAACTATAGCCGAATTCGTAAAAATGGGATAATTAAAAGTATTGATTATCGGGGAGGGTGACCGATGCGAGTGAGGTTGCAGCGGGAGGTTGGTTCGCACGCCTGTTCATTAGGTAATGAACTTATTAAATCAGAGAGGCGCGGCGCGGCAGGTACCTCCACCTACATTCGCAACCTTCGATCCCTTCCTCATCCTGCCATTCGTTTAATTACCTACTAAAAAGGTCAAATGTTATTAGCAACAATAATAAGCTTATCCCCGTTTCCTAAGTAATTGAGATTACGTATCGACTAGAAAATCTACCTGATCGAAGGTATCCGATATCCTATCATATTTTTTTCAATCCACGCATCCTCGCCCGAACGATAATAACGCGAAACAACTGAAAATACTATTAAGCTTAAATTCCAAAACGATTCATTAAACTCTTTAATAACGTGGAATTAATTTCCAATCATTAACCCTCGTATTCTTTCGGTTAATGCAAACGCCAAATATCCGTCACGCTTGTAATTTACAGGCAATGCGATCGATTATTTGATTCATAAATTGCGTATTGAGAATAATAATTACCGGCGTGATTAAGGGTTAATTTATTTTCCGAATTGAATTCGATAGGAAATAACGGGTCGAAACGCGTTACGGTAATTAACGAACCGGCGATACCCCTTTCGTTGAATTAAGTTTAACTGTATTCGGTATTTTCATCGCCACCGCGATTCGTTGGCATGACCGTATTATTACGTCGCCCTTAAATACTATCTCGCAAACGGTGCGGAACAACTTTTCAGAACCGCTAAACCGGAGCACTAGGAACGTTTCACGGTGCAAAGCGCGGAGGAACCCTCGACGCTCTAACCCGCATAACCGAATTAACACCGGGGAAACCTTGGTGCAGGTTTACCTTGGTACAGTTTAATCCCGCGTTCCCTCGTCGCCGTCCACGGGGTAGCGACGGTGGTTGTCGTGGGGCAAGTTGCAGCGTGGACGGGGGAGGTAACGTAAAATTTAAGAACCGCCCGCATTAAAATCACTGCTCCTGGTAGTATTTTAATGTCCCTCCCCTTTTCTACCTTCGGCATCTCTTTCCCTCGCTCTCTCTCTCTCTCTCTCTCTCGCTCTTTGTTTCGCTGCCTCTCGGTCTCTCTCCCTCTTTCTCCCTCCCCCATTCTGGCGCGTTACATTCTCCTCGATTTTCAGGCGCAGAGAAGAGAGGAGAGGCCGAGAGTATATAAAGGGTTCGCAAAGTGACTCGAATTGCCGCACAGTCGACTTTACGAGACTGGGTATTGCTAATATCAGAGCATAAGGGCCTCTCTCTCTCTCCCTTCCCCCCCTCGCTCTCACTCCCTTGTTCGAGTCGAAACTCTCGCCCTCACCCCCATTCCGCTTGCAACCCGCTCTCCCAGCGCAAGCCAACATCCCTCGACTCCGCCGAAACTCCTTAACCATTCGACCCTCCGCGACATTTTTAGTGGCCATCAAAAACCAACGCCGGCTTAATTATGAGGGCAAAACCAGAAATCCTCTCTGTTCCTGCCACCCCCAATTCACCCCCTCCGGCAACCATCAAGGTACCCGCTACCTTGGCCATTTTACCACACCGCCACTTCTCTGGATTCTCGATGGGCCTTTCAAACTCAGCTACACGAACGCCTCGAAGAACCTTTTCTCTCGATTCGTTCTTTGGTCTGGAGACCGTGAGTTACTCGAGGGGTGGGAGTAAAATCTTTTTGAAAAAGAACAATGAGATAACCGTAGAACGTCGAGTGATCACCGAACACTGCAATTTTATTAATCCGAATAAATCGAAGGACGTTAACGCGCGGACGATTAACGGTAACGCCGAAATTATCGAAACCCTTCCGAGTGGCCTCTCACTCCGATAACAGGGAATTCCCTTCCCAACGATAAATTCATAGTCCGTCGAGAATCGGAAAATCGATGATCGCATCTCGGTTGTTCCGCGCGAACCTTCGAAGCTTTCTAGCCGGTTGGGATACGAATGTTAGAAACTGCGAAAGGGCTGTTTACCAAACGATAGGTTATGACAGTATAAATTTTATCGGCCATTCCGAACGCGCACTGGTAAAAGGCGCAAATCGCCGGAACTCTGGCTTCTTCCGGTGCGATAGGGGGGTCTACGGGGGGATGAAAAACAGTGGCGGAGCAGTTGCGCGCGCGTGCATATTGTGGAGAAAATAGCTTAGTTTCGCCGTGGGACCGAAATTAGATTTCGTTCGAGAAGACGTTCCAAATGTTCGCTCTCCGACCTTCTTTTCCTTTATCTGTCGTACGCCACCTCCCCACGAAATCCCCACCCTGGGCGACGCTTCAGCCGCCTCGCGCGTCCTTTTTCCACGTTACCGCCACCCCTCCTCGTCCCCTATTCTCACTCCGTCTCGTTCTTCGCCGTGTTCTTCCTCCTCCCTTCCTTCCTTCCTTCCGCGGCAGGATTCCCGTTTCTCCGGAGACACTCGACGACGTCGCGACGCTCCTACACGTTCCGCGGTGCTATGCATATTTCACCGATTTTTATGGAATTCCTCGTAGACCGTTTCCATCTCTGTCTCTCTCTCTCTGGCTTCTCCATTTCCGTTTGGAACGTTGCCTCCTCCCTCCCCCCTCCCCTATCTGTCTCTCTCTCTCTTCCTTTTTCTTTCCTCCGTTCCTCCCGTTCGCTTTCGTCCTCATCCGTCATTTTTCCCTCGTGTTGTTGTTACGCGGCGTGTACTTCACACATCCCCGCAGCCGTCGTTCTCCCTCCTGGGACCGGATTTCGTACGGAGATTTTCCGATTAACCCCGTTGAACTGTCGATCGATCAAGCGGAACAATATCGTGCTCATCCCGGTGATCTTCTGAGAATTGCCGTATACGTTATTCCGTGGTACGGGACGTGGGACAAAAAGAATGAAGAAACGCGTGGAGGGATAAAAGAAATGTAATGTTTCCTGTCGATCTTTAATGAATCTATCGAACGACCGTTTTATTTAAATGTATAGAGGGAATTTTATTTTAGATATACCGATCCTTAAAGCAAAAAAAAAACTGTTGAATCAGCACGCATTAAGTCAATTAGCCTGTCTTATTTGAAATAAACTTCACAGCGATTGACAGTTTTTGGAAAATCATAAAGAAGCGATTCTCGAGTTAAACATGACAGCCAATCGCATTTTTTAATCAACATACCACGTAGAGTAATCATTAAATAGCTACAGTTGCATTCACTTGGTATTTATTGACCTACCTCCCGCGATACTGGAGTAATCGAAAAGAAAAAAAATCGAGAGTACTATTGCGTACTTGTACTTGGCCCGAGACAAGACCTTGTCTCTTGATTCCCGCAAGGAAATTTGGCAATTAAATACAAAGCGCACAAATGCACGTTGTTACGTTTTCGCGATGGGTCTAATAATGCATCATCCTATTCCACTGTCATACGTGACGGCTAATCCGCCAATAAATTAATTACGCAAGCGAAATGCTAATCCGCGCGTCGCTAATCTAGCTAACCTAATTAGAAGTCATGTGCTTATCCAGTTAGAGTTGTCATATCCTTAAACTCATAACATTTCTCAATTACAGTTAATTACCGTGCTATCCAGCGACGTATCTATTGCATTCGGTATCGTACAGATGTGATCATAGGAATACTAAACAGCGAACGATAATTCTATTAAGCGTGTACTTAAAATAATTTCTACGTCAGATCGTTGAAACTATATTCGAAGGTTTTACCGTTACTTCGAGCGTGGAATGGTAATTTTTGTGACACAAATATACGAAGCTACAGATTGCATTCCCCTTTCGTGCTAAAATTGCTCTTGGAAAGGTCAGATATCTTGGACGAAGTCGTCACGTTCGCCTCGATAAACGTCACCCATTATCTTTCTCCATTTACTAGGAGTGGGTTAGATTTCGTTCGAAAAGCGAACGGGAACACGTTTCTCCTGATTCGATATGTCCCTCTAATAATCATTTCTATACCGTCTCGCGTTAATTGCCTTTCCGTTGAAACTCGTGTTTAGAAATCGTATCACCTCTAGAAATCTCACAACGTCAACGCCCCCCTATCGTCGAATTCAATTATTCAAACGAATTCCCCACTTTGCAATAAAATCGTGTACCAAGAAACGAAGCAACGAAGCCTAATGAATCGGTAATAACGCGCGAATCGTGGTCTCCCCACGTATTTCCCATTATTCAAGTGCAAAGTGCTTATGTGCATCACGTACCTAAGTGTATGCTAAGCGTACTTAAGAGGATACCGTACAATGCTAAAGCGGTTTAAAAAGTACGCTACTACACCCCGGGGAGTGGGCGGACGGGGGGATGGGCGGGGGGTAGAGGGGGAGCGGGATATTTTCTTCCCTTAGATTTTACTTTTAGCAACTGTTCGAAATTCCGGGGAAAGACAATTTTGCCTACGGCGAAGGAGCTGCGCCAAGCATACCGGCAAAGATACGTCCGAGACGCTCTCTCTGTCAACCCACCTTATATTCCGTATATACCACCCAGGAGGCAACAACGTGCCTCTCGAGATCAGTATGACTGTCGGTGTGTACGGACACGCTCGCAGTATGGAAATAAAGCACTTCCGAGCTTCGCGAGAAATGCATACGTTCCCCCTGGCTACCCCTGAAAACCCTCCTTCGAGATCTCTGCCGATCCCTCCTCGTCACCGCCGACCTACCCCTCCCCCCCCCCCCTCATTCGCCAACACCGAGGCTCGGTGGAACCATGAACTCGGTGATACGGTTCTCGATTAAAGCTACACGAGAAGGAACTCGTTACCCACCTTCGAGGCTGCCTGAACAGTAACTAAATTCATTTCGCAGCCGTCGTCGCAGTCGACACGGGGCGCTACGGACTTTTGTCTTCTTCCATCGTAAACTTCGTTCCCGAAGATGTCTCCGGTGCGCGCGTTTACCAACGGTGGGGAGGGTAGAGTCGTGCTCGTATCGTGAGAATTTCGGGGGAAGAATCGCGGTTAGTTTGCGTGAATTACGGACACGGCGATAGTATTCGATTCGATACTCGCGAGTAACGAGAAGACAGGAAATAAAGAGACGTTGGGGCGAATTTCGTGCGACTCGCGGTGGCAGACCGACGCGAGTAACGAGGAATCAGACGAACGATTAGGTCTCCGGCGATACCGTGAAATTATGCGGAATGACGAAAAGGGGAAATATATTGTTCTGCAATGATGTATTGTTCAGAAAATCATTAGTTCTAAGATGCATCGAGAATTCGCTGAATTCCTTTCTCACCGAGAAAAGTAATTTAGTTTAATTGGCTTTAATTTATGTCTTATGCGGTATATTTATTGCGGTCTTTAAAGAATTTATTCGGAGTATACCAATCGTGAAATAAGTGTACAGCAAACGTAAAATATATTCGTAGACCTGAACGTTGAGTTAAATTAAAACCATTACGAATAAATGAACTGTACGATACTGTGCACCTTCCAAACCCTTACCCAAACAAAAACACTACAACATTCTCCCTCGCAATATGCCGTAGCGATCCCCGTTTAAGTGTCATACCTTAAAACACTAAAATCAGAGGGACGGACAATTAACGTGTCCCCGAGCAAATTAACCGAGGGAAAATCTTCGCCGGTGGTCCCTGCATGCTCGCGTTTTATGGCCGAAAACGTGCGAACATTCCCATAGGTTAGACGAGTTTCAGTTTGCAAAGGAAGCCTTATGATCGCATTGTCTGGTGCGCGAAGAGCGGAATAATGGAGGAAACGAAGAGAGAGCGGATACGCGAGAGGCTGCGAGAGGCCGAAGAGGAGGGAAAGAAGCGGAGGAAAAGCGAAGGGAAACGGGAGGAGGGCCGATGGAAAGTGCGCGAGAAGCGATTTCAACGAGCAGCCAGAACGGGGCGCTAACTACCCACGCTAACCTAACCGGCGGCGATAGCGTTTCATTTACATAACCGTAATCCTACTTAGTGGCGGATGCCTAATTCCCTCATACGTTTTCGTTTCTCCGTTCCGCCGGTATACCCGGGCATACCGTCGACGCGTACCTGGTCATTTTCTCGTAACAAACACTTTCGGCGACGTCAGGAGCCGTTTCCGAACAATGCTGTCCAAGAATGGAGCGACGAGCCCGAAGCGGGGCAACTCGGTCGCCGGGAGTCCAGATTATGGCTTCAGAAATGGCCGAGCGGTGAAACGGAAATGGTGCGATCGAGAGAAACAGCGTCAACGTGCCAGGTGCTGCTAATTCTATCCGGATATCGCGTTACGAATGTCTATTGTTACAATGGCATTTAACAACAGGGATTTTCTAGGTTTCCGAGATCTCTTCTCGTTTACGTTCGGATGGATGGCTCGAAGGATGAGGAGGGAGCAGGGAGGTACGGATATTCGTTTTCGCTGTGTATCACTCCAACGTTACGGACGCGCGTAATTATAATAGTTTTACGCAGATACAGAGGAGATGTTTTATTTATTTTGCAGGAAATCGAAGCACAGCATGTTCTACGTGGATCAGGTGGTGGGGTAAAAGAAATTAGAAATAAGAACGTCTTTGTATTTACAAAGTATTTGTATATTTACATGTTTAACGCGAATATATATATATAAAAAGTACGTACTAATACGCGCGTTATGTTCGCCGAATGAAAACGTAGATGGCCCATCGAGCATGAACAGCAATGCCCTCGCGCGGGGCTTTACATATAAAATAATAAATTAATCCATAAAAAAGAAGAGGTGGATACGAGTTAGGAGCAGGTTGACGTGTTTTATGGCTTTGGCAGTGCCGTCACTGCGCACTTCGTAACAATGAGCATCCCTTAAGCTTATACGCTCTACTTATTTTACGTATCTGCGATACACCAAGTTATGCATAACCATTTGCCAGGCAGCACCATAAAAATGTAAAGAAGTTTAAGATTACTCCGGACTGGGAATATAAAAAACGTGGATAGTGATACGCGCCGGTTATATGAGCAAGTACGTTAACGCGTTAAACATTGCCAAGGCGCGTTAACGTTTTATTACCCATCTTTTCGAATCACGAACGCAGAAACGTTTCGCGATGATCGGCTTTACCGTGACTTCGACACAACGTGTAACTACCGTCTCACTTCGCGTTATCGTTCACCTTGGATGCGGCGATTTATTAATAATTGTCTTTCGATTGGTGTTCGCATTTTCAGAATGCATAAGAATAAGCTGAAGCATGAATTTCGACGATACACGATTCACCGTAGTGTACAAGATAGTAACGCGCGCAACCTACACACCCATGCTTGGAAAAACAACGGACTAGACGAACGCGTATCTACCTGTTATTGTGACAAAGGTATGCAAAACCGTGGTTACCGCGTCTGAACGCCCGCAGAGTCGAGCAATGCGTTTCACTTGAAATGAGATTCTAGCAAAAGGTAGGTCCCGTTACCCGAGGCCGTTGAACGAGGTTTTGAACTTTCACCTCGACGAAGGTTGAAGATGCTAAGGCGCGAGACCGCCGATCGTTTGATCCTGTCGCGAGTAAAACCGGCGAAAATCTCACGATACTCATCTGCCGCGTGAAGGTATGCCCGCGCGAACTGTAATCCGTTGACCTGAATGAGTATTACAAAATCAGCGCGGCGTACCGCCCGAAGGCTCCGATGCGTCAATCGGGTTGCACCAAATGTGGTGATTCTTAGTTTCGTCGTCTCACGTGGGATGCCGAGGAAGGTCGTGACACGATTGCTTAACGACCCCAAAAGGGACTTGTTCGATACTTTTATCCGCTTTCATCCGCGCGAAGCCTCTCCATCCGAAGAAGAGTTTCCAGGGGACGACGAGGGTACAGGATGCAACGGCGCAACGTGAGAGGACGAGAGCACTCGAGGATTCTAGAGCCTTACTAGGCTGCAATTAAGGCCTGACCCGATAATAGGATCTGCTTTCGCGAACGTGAAATCCGTCCGCGCGAAAAAGTCCCGATGATGCTCGTTCTGCGCGATGGTTATATGTCCCGGCAAGCAGCGAGAAATATCTTGTGCGAGCGGACGTGCTACTTAATAACCAGTCATCGATATACTCGTACTAGACAAGAAGCAAATTATCACTTTCGCTTCCTGGCACTGAGAAAAAGAAGTTACGTAAACTTGAGTTCGTTCACTTTGATCCTGGCACGTTTCGTAGCGAAATGTTTGTCAAGTTTCTTTTCCCTTTTTAAAGCACGGGTTATCTAAATACGGGAACGTAGCTAACGCGGCGCGTGAGTTTTTAATATTTGGTATCGATACGTGTCTACGAGTATCGCTTGAAATTATAATATTGAATCTCAGTTGGATACGTGTTTGCCTTTCTCACCGCAACGTCACAAGGTTAAATAAATGCCTCTTCACCTGAGTGATAAATTAACGACTCTGCTAACATACCGTCGTACGTACTGGCGTGAGCAGAAATTCTCATTAAAAACTCTAGTAGATTAATGATAGAACTGAAAGAGACGTTCAAAGTTACGATTTCACACGTATAAATATTCTTATTATATGTAACGTCTCTTCGTCCGTTAACAGTGGTCAATGAAAGTGAAAAGAACCACGAGTGATGGCTATAGCACGATCGTTAATGGGAATCTTTTCGATGTCGAGTGTATAAATTATCATAAATTACCAAACGTAAGGGTCCCAGAGATGAATGGGCACGCGAGACGCTTTACGAAGTCTTCGTCTTGCCGACGCTCTTTTGATCCTCCGCCGACGTGGTATCCGTCTTTTCATTTTTCGTCACCGACCTCGTCTCCTTTCGCGTGTCACCGAGTTGGTTGTTAAAGAAAAGAGCCACAGCCTCATTTTTGGACGGATCTATTACTTCGTCAGATCCTGCGTCGCTTTTGTCGTTAGGTTGCCCAACGAATCTATCGACGTCTCGTTTCGATGCGCCGTCTTCAATCGTAATGTAATGGCCTTTTGATACGGGTTCCTTTCCAACTCGCGATAGATCGCCGTAAACCTTTTCCAGTTGCTGTGACTCTGGCCCACCTTGGAGCTGTATACGACCTTGCTCGGGTTGCTCGATAGCTGCAAGTATATCCTGAAGTAGTCCATTCGATAACACCTGATCGTGCCTGATGCTACCATCCGAATTTTCAGTTCCCAAATCACCGTCTGCTGCTTGAATTTGCAACATGTACGTTCCCTTAGAACCTTGAACTTGGAATCCATCGGTTCCTTGGGCGGTCAATCCCTGGGCCAGAGATAGAGCTTCGCTGCCTTCGTGACTGTTTAGAAATTGGCTAGCATCTACCACGTTCGAACCAAGGCTCTTTGATTGCCCAAATCCTTGCAAGGTTAAACTAGATGTCAGTGCCTCTGCTGATATTCCACCTTCGGATTGATAGTCCGCACCGGAGACGAATATGTTCTGAGGTTGACTAGAAGAAGGAGCGGCAAGTACTTTGGTCACATCGGATGATGCGTGGCTGCCATCGTTGGCCAACACATTATCTACTTGTTCGGAGGACTCGTAAGAAATCCCTACAGGATTTCCATAACTGTCTTTCAAATCCGCCTTCTGTTGCTCATAGTGTTGAAGATCTAAGTGATTCACGGATGGAGTGTTCTGTGAACCGTCTAATGAATTTGAAACTGCTTCCGCGGCTACTTTGAAGGCTAAGTTTTGGTCGATTCCGATCGAAGGAGCGTGGTTCGCAGGTAAGGAGCCAGTAAAGCCTGGTTGAGGAGATTGGGTGTTCAGCAGATGATTTCTTGGATCTTCCAAACTGTATTGTGCACCCCCAGATGGCTGCTGGAAGCCGCAGTCGTGACCACCTCCTGTCGATAATGGTGCATTCACTAAAGGAGTACCATAGCTGCTACTGATGCTATTGATAAAGCCATCGTATAGATTGTTTCCGAACCCGGTGGAGGTTGAGCCGAAAGAACTGGCAGGCCCAAAGTTAGGCGCACCGTAAGTTAGAACTGGTGCTGGGGTGTTAAAGTCACCAAACGACAACGGTGTTCCATAGTGTGCGTTTGGTGCGGCTATAGGTGAGTTTAAGTTATGAGAGTTGGAGAAGGAGTTGCTGATTCCAGATAACTTGTGGAAAGAAATTGGAGCATTTAGATTGGGTAATTGTTGCCCAAACGACAGAGGTGGAATGAAAGACTTTGGTGGTTTAATTAAATCACCGTTCCTGATAGGTGGTAAATAACGATGAAGATTGGTCACGAGTCCAATGGGGATCGATTCTTTAAACTTTACCGGCTCGCGATTTCTGGGTGGTATTAAAGATCCAGGAGGTGGATGGGCCGACCTAAAGGAACCATGCGGACGATGATGAGGATGTCCATGTTTATGGAAGGAACTGCTGTGGAATCCAAATGAGGAAAACGAAGAGGATGCTCGACCTGCTTGAGCTGCCGCGTAAGGACCGTTGGGTGAATAAGAAGAAAGCGGAGGCGCGCTGTATGAATCGAACAAAGGCGGTGGGGGTAAAGCTACTCCAGACTCAATGGTGTTTATCTTTCCGAAGGAAGGACCCGGCAACGGTGGGCCGTAAGTGTTAGACACTTGCTGCAACGAAATGTCACTCCCTACATTATGAAAGCTGTGAGCGTCCTCGCCTCCAAGCGAAAGATCGTGAGAATTGCTATCGAGTATTGGCAATTGTATTTGAGGGAATAAGGGACCAGAGTTAAAAGAATTTGACGAATGATCGTGCGACGAACCGCTCAAACCTCCTCCACCGGACAACGACAAACCTTGTAAATCTGAAGTCAACGCGCCAGATGAAGGCAACAATTCAAATCCAACGGTTTTAACGATGGACAGCGGTTCGACTTTCGGTACTTCGTACTGCAAATTTGACTGATGGTGACCAGACAGAAACTGTACAGGTTCATCCTTCTTCGGTGGATTCTGATGCTCGTTGTGCAAAGGCTCGAATTGCGGCAATGGGGGTGGTGGTAATCCATCGCTCTCGGAGGAAGATTGGTGTACGGATGATTTCAAATCCTGAGCTTCAGGATTGTGTATCGGAACTCCGTACGAATCACTTGGCACGTTGGAATTTTGTGAAACGGCATTCAAACTACTGTGCGAGGTGTGCACACTCGGTGGAGTATCAAAATTCTGATGCCCGTTAGACGGCGGTGCATAAACGTCTGAAGGAGGTCCATGTTGATTAGCCAATCCTGCAATCGGTTGCCATCCATCGTACTTTATGTCTGGCGGCGTAGGCGGTGCTGGTACTCCTGGCGGAGGAGCCGGTGGAGGTGGGCCATACAAATCTCCCGCGGGTGGACCGTGCTGAGGTTGTGGCACAGAAATTGGTAACGGAGGTGGTCCGTAATCGTCGCTTGGGTGAGAATTAAACTGGATCCCGTGTTTTGGAGGCGGTGGGCCATAAGCTTCCAAAGATATGGGAATAGGGGGCCCGTGGCCCGGATGGGGAGGTCCATGACCCACAGGTGCTGTTGGTATATATTGAAGGGATGGTGGCGCAGCAAACTTCAATGGTGGGCCGTACTGAGGTTTTGGTGGTCTGAACGAAGTGAACGAAGGTGGTAGTCCAAAGTGTTGCTTTGGTGGACCGTAGTGAAGTTTCGGTGGACTGAAACTCGGTTTTGTAGGCAGAGAAGGCAAAGGCGGTCCGTAACTTTGCTTCGGTGGTCCGTAGTGTGGTTTAATGTTCAGTTGAGGTCCAAAGATTGGTGGCGGTATATCCGGCGGTGGAGGTGGGTACACAGGAGTTGGCCCATGATCGCCTACTAATTCTGGTGGGCCATAAACAGGAGCTGGCCCCTGTAATCCTAACCCACTTGGTGGGCCGTAGTCATTCGCGGGTGGACCGTACGAATTGCTTATCCTGTCATTGGCTTGAATTTCGTTCTTTTTTTCTTCTTCCGTATTAGCAGCTGCTTGCGACGCTCCTTTATTCACCACCGCATGCACGTGCTGTCCGATTAGAAGGATGCACAGCAGCGTAAGTGACATCTAAAATCAAAACCAAATACCTAAAATTGCAGAAAGTCGAGTATCTCTCGACGCTCCTTTATTTTTAATTGTCTACCGCCTTTAATCGTACCACTCTTTCAAATATATTTTAACAACATTGACGAGAGTATAATCGTACGTTGAAGCAATAGAACTGACCGAGAATCGTTTCAGCGTTTCTTCACTGTTACAATATTTACCAAACATCAGCAAAGTTAGAACGTAGTCGGCCGGAAATCAAGGAAAAATTGTTTATTCGTTTGCATGAAAATGATATTCAGCGTAAATACAGTTCGCTTATTCTGCACGTTCGAAACTATCGGCGAAACTTCCCCAATTAGAAAGCACTGTTCATTATACGCATAAATGTATATTCATCGAGCATACGTATGTCCAGAAAATTTGACACAAAAGTGTACACCGCAAATAAATGTTATTATTCACTTGCGTGATTGTCTGTTGACATATTAAAAATACCAGTCTCCTACATGCTTCGCGTTTAGCATTAAAATTAACGCCACATATCGTGGAATACAATTTGCACAATAAATTGCGTTTTCTTATTGCGCATGTCCAAGTACAAAACGTACAAAATTACAGCAATTTCCAGGTATCTCGAAATTAGCTAACTGGCCCAGTACCCTTCCCTGCTCTAATTAGTTCGTTGAACGCATAAGTGTAGCTTAGTATAGCGTACACATTTCGCCCGTACTACCACACATTGTGTACGGTCTCGTATTGGAGGCCGTGAGAGACTTTAAGCTAGTTTACAACCACCACTGGTGTAAGGCGGAAGGTAGGAGAAACCCCGACGTATGTGTGTGAAAATTATGTAAACCTGCATTTACTCAATGCGTACGAAGTGCGTGCGCGCGAATACTTACGTTAGTTATAAAGATAGCATCCGATGTGTGGCAACGGATCGACCACGTGAAAGGAAATGGCTTGCTCCCAGAATTTTTTTTTTCTCTGGTTGACTAGTTAATCGACTACTGCCTAAAGTGATTGTACGATGAAAGAGAATTAAATCGATGCACGTGCGACAGTCGGGAAGTCAGGACAGAGGACGCAAAGCGATGGCGTTCCTAATTATGATAACGAACTAGATCCGATCTCGACGTTACTACTAATTTTTTTTTGTTAGTAACCACTACCCAGTGTTACCTAAACTATAATAACGGAATCATACGTGTCAAACTTTCCATCGATCGTATAGCCACGGTGATCTATAATAACAAATTGCATCCACTACGTACTTTACTTCCGAAATCGACTATAAAATAGAAAGAGATTGCACACTAATTATAAACTCTCGGTTTGCCAATGTCATCAGGAACGTCGGTAGTTTCAAGTGGCACGATGGCCGAGATGCAAGGCTAACATAATACCCCGTACTTTCTCTCAAGAGCATCCATGAGAAGCGCAACGTAAGAATAGAGTACGCTGCTCAAAGCGAGTCAATGCAAATCTTATCGGTAATTTCTGGGTTTGCTTTTAGTTCCCAAGTTTTTACTTTTTTTTTTCCAGCCAGTGCATATTTATACTGAATTCTGTGGTAAACGCGCGCAACGATTTGTCTCTAGCGGGAAAAAGGTGGCAACGGTAGAAAGTTGAAGATAAAACTTTGTACACTATTGCTGACACACTTCCCGGCGAAGAATCTAATAGTCCGCGATGTAGACTCGATGGGAAACGTTATCTTAATATATTTCCGGGTACGAAAAGGTATTAGGTAAAGCGATTTTGCAAACGAGGATATAGTAGTCATTATCTTAAAGACTGCTATTGTTATGACAGCGAGCGCCTATTGTTACATCTTTATGAGCAAGGGTTCTTTTTGTGTGCTTTAGACGTCGAGCATTATAATCTTTTGTAAATTACATGCATCCCGTGCCAGAAACATGAAAATTCTAGTATCGGGAAATAAATGTATCTACGTATACGTATAAAAAATGTTACGACCCACTAGAATTGCATTAGGATCGTTGGATCGTTTTCAAAATTTCTATATACGTATTATCGTGCGATCGTAATAATATAATAGCTGCATTGCGAAATATAATTACGAGAAGGCTATTGAAATCATGAATATTAGGATGAACGTCCAATTACGAGATACGGTTCGGCTATTTGGATGCCTTGAAATTTATCAAAATGGCAGTTGGCTCGATGGGCACAGTCGGAATCGCTCGGCGATCAAAATTGGTCGATTGCGTGTCTCGCATGTGTAGTCGCATGTGCAATAGCTTAGCCGTAGGTCGTATCCTAGAAGAGGTGGCTGGCACATCCAGGTGGGTATACTCTGACTAGGTCAAACACCCCCTTCATGTACAAGTCATTCATTCTAACCACGTACGACAAGTGCACGTAATGTGGTAGAGACCGTCACTTCTTATCGAGCGATACGATTCACCGGAAAATCCGATATTTATTTCGCTTCCTTTTCAGTGCAAAAACGCCGATCTTTCCCCGCACGTACATGTCCTTTCTGCGCTTTTAAAGGAGAGAAATGCGCTCGACGCACGTGCACTCTCGATTTCGACATGAATTGATAAAGACAGAAAAAGTGCAAGACGGTTTCGAAATTTCGTGATCGTATAAATGTTAGAATACCGGTTAAAGTTTTTAGATGAATTTTCGTAGTATTTTTTTTTTCAGAAATGCGCGAATAATTAAATGCTTATCTTTGCGGAAATCCGGAATCCCAACGCGATGGTTTGATCAATTAATGTTGATTAGTAGAAATTGAACGCTGAAACCAATTTAATTCGTTATTTATTTAATTTTTATTTCCGCATGGTTTTTCAATTAACGATCGTGATATATCAAAATCCTCAAAAATTGATGTTATCACTGTTGATTTAATAATACAGTGATAATTGCCTTCGTCATTCCTAGTAGCAATGAACTCTCGTAGAAGTTAAGCAAAATTTATTTGCTATGCATAACTCAAGGATTAACCAGCGAATCGATAGATGTACGAAGAGAAGCTTTCTTCCGAAAGATTTATAAAAAAGACGTACATTCTGACTAAGCTCTAATTACCATAAAAGTACATGTGCCTATTGAAAGGTGGAGTATTTTCAAAGGATTAATAGCACCCGGAATAGCCAATTAAGAAGACTGGCGAACAGTGGATTAGCGGCTATCAGCGGCCGATAAGAAACCCGCAATTACTTAATCTGTGCTCCAGAATCGTCCCTGTGCAATTATCGGTAATGAATACGCTCCCAGATCCGCGGCGTGTTCCGTTTCAATAAAATATAGGCCCATACACCAATACCAAAATAGAATGGGTTACCAAAAAATTGTAATGTCACCCCAGAATTCTGACAAAACAATATTTCTAATGCAAATTTCGTCACAACGAATTTCCAGTTCGCATCGTGTAGTTATACTGAAATTTCGTTATGGAGGTTTTCGCGGTACGCTTGTTCGTGACAAGAAAATAGTTTCTTATCAAAAACTCGTTATTTCGAAATACTTTCGACCGGAACTGGATATTTTACGTAATTGCGTATACCTCTCGAAAGTTTTTTGAAATTCATGCGGTTGTTATTACCTTTCTTCATATTACAATTTGTACAATCCAGTAAAACAAGGTTATAAATAAATTATGTATGCGTCGCGTGCGTAGAACTACCGAGAACGATAACAAATTTCATATCAGAAATTCCATACCGAGTAACATTTGTTCTAACTCTGGACATAGGTATGTATTAATAAATTCAATCGAACAGTGCACATTTCTCTCGCATTAGTTACCTCTGATCGTAGATTCAAATTATCGACGCCCAGCGTGTAATTTTCGTAATCGTGCAGAATCGGTACTGTAATTACATCGGTCAAATACTAATTACGAACATTATCAAAATTGTAAGTAGTTTTCCATGTATCGAATTTCCGGCAGACAAGATTCTTTCTTCCAAGACCAGGGAGCTAACTCCACGCTTGCTTACCGATCCTATTTGCTTGGATTTTTATCATTAAATCGACACGATTGAAACGAACGATTATTGAACGCCCGTTGCGTGCATTACGCTTACGATAGAGATAATCGCAAATCGAGAGAATCGACGAGCTGGCGAAGCATCAAGTACGTTAACGAAATTCGCGAACGCCTACCTTGCTTTTAACCATGACGCGCGCACGTTAAACCGACGTCGGCACTTCACACAAATTATCCGACACACCCTGAAGGATCTTCTTTCCTTCGTCGCGACTCGTCTAGTTTTCGGCACCGCACTCCAAAGAAAGGCGCGGCGTTCCTACGAGCGTTTCCTGTGCGATTTTACCGTGGATCCTTCGTGTCACGTTGCACACACCATCCTGACACTTTTCAACCCGGTGCCTCTCTTTGACAATGGAGACCAACGACTCGCAGTTACTAATACAAAAAATGCTCAGTCTCGTATGAAGTCTCGGCTTATATAGACTCTGAGAGAGGGGTACCAGTCGGAGGAGCCGCCGGCTGAGGTTGTCGAGTAAATCAGGGAGAGGAGAGAGTGAGCTGACTCGAAGTAATGGAAAGAGAGAGAGTGTGTATGTTTGAGAGAGAGAGAGAAAGAGAGAGAGAGAGCAAGGGGGAGAGACGAGGGAACCGCGAGGGAGGGAGGGAGAGAGCCGAAGCAGCGTTGAGGACAGGTGATAGGGAGAGGGAACCCTCCTCACACATCGGTTAAAAATTCTCTTTGTAGAGAAAGTAGGCTAGCCCTGTCTCTGACTTGCCGAAGAAGTCGAAGATGCGCCGAGCGCGCTGGACCCCCGATGCTTATCGATCGTGCAGCGCGAGAAATTAGTGGCAACTGCTCGATCGTCATCAGACAGTTCTTTGTCAGCCGATAATTGGTTTTGTCCTGCTAATCGTTCGTATTTCGAAGACTGAACGTTATTCTTAATCGGAGATTCTGTTTCATTCGGTATTTAGTATTATTCGCGGAGCCGTTGCTTCAAATTGAAGTCCTCGTGGAAATTTCAAATTACAATGTACCGGGTGAGTCCAGAATATTTTCTATCCAAAACAAATATATGCTTAATTAATTTGAGGAAAAACTTTGCTTATAGAACTAGCAGTCACAAATTCATTTAAGACGATGAACGTTGTCATAATGGGGAGTTAACATGCTCGATAGCTGACATTGATACATTTAAATTCGGAATACGTCTACATATATTAATCGCGTTTGCTTCGATTAATTCTTTCCAAGAATTTTTGAAACTTGGAAACAGAAGAGGGAACTGGACATCGCAGCGTAGGAGTTAGAATAATACTTCGAACATGGGATGCATGAATAATAACTAGTATCTGAAAATTGCCGGACCCTTCATTACTTTTCATAATGTATTGGTACTTAATCCCTGAACGTCGGCCAAGAATCAATGGTGCATTAAAGGATGCGTTTCGTGACTCGCGGTGCACATGACATACAGAGAAGAAATTTTACGCAATGCGACACGATTCTGTACACATCGCGGGACAACTGGTTGCCGCAATCATTATTGCAATGATTAATTATTGCGACTTAGTCGGAATCCTCGGAAACACGCGAAACTCCAGCGGTCTACTCCGCGGGAGAAATTAAATTCTAATCATTTCTTTTCTCGCGAAACGAGAGATCGTGAAATAATAAAAAAAAAAATAATGTAACGTCTGGAGCGATCTGATAGGACGGATAATAAAACCCACGCCATTGTATTTTTCGTTGAATAATTAATTAAACGCCAATAGCGTCGTACGAATCGAAAAGCAGGATCTACCCGAACAACTCGCCGATTTAGTTAATTATCGTAGAATAGTAATGTTATTCTCTCGAGTACAATGAAGTAGAAACGCGACCTGTTTCACAGCTCCTGGAACCGTTCCACCAACTATTCGAGGCTGAATAGCGATACGGTATCGTTGAGTGTGTCAAAGTCAACTCGAATGCATGGTATTTTATCGCGAATCGATTGTGATGTCGCAACGAGAGGTTTCGATTCGAAGCCGACCTTCGATCCGGACTGCGAATCCCGGCCAGTGTCAAGAGCGAGGGAAATTCAACCGGTGTAAGAGCCATATTCTGTTACACGTACAGAGGTATAGCAGTTACTCGCCTCGCCATGTATGCACAAGACTCCGTAATACTCGACCCGTCTCCCTCCACGCTTCCACGTGAGCGTCTATGCGAGTACAAATTGCAAGTAAGATACATGTCCCTTCTGTTAATTAACGAAACACGCGAAGGTACATAAGCGTTCTGAGGACATTCCGTAGACGTCATCTTGGTCTACCGAGTATACCCTGGAAGATTTTGTCTCGAATATATTGCGCAGAATTCGAGATATTTCGTTAATCAGTCGGGTACACGATTTTAGTGTAATAGGGTAAGAAATTGTAGCAGTTTAACTGTTTTAAACCTGTGTATTTTGTTCGGTTAACGTTCAAAGGTTGAGATGACTCGGATGATTCGGAATGATTTCATCATTTGTTACGGGTTTTTGTCAAATATGTATCGTTAAAATAGTCAATTAAATAGCATTAATTTGACAAATTATAGCGAGTTAATAACGCAATTAATTCGCTCATAATATTGCCACTAACGCGTCCACAGAATGCTATGTAAATTATTGCTACCAGTAATGCTCATCTTACATTCTTAAATAAACGTAGGTAATCAAGAGACAAGGTCTTGTCTCGAGCTAAGAACAAGTACGCGAAAGGTAGACTTTGTATCTTTCCAGGAAATAACAAACGTGATTTTCAAGGTGATCAAACTGCAAGGTGATCAAAATTCTTCCAAAAAGTGCAACGGTGTTGAACGAGTAACTCGAGTATGATCCGTTCAAAATCGATCCAGTTAATCTCGAGAAACGTGATCTCAAAAACTTGTTATCAAGAAACTTCTGCATTAAATATCGGCTATAAGCTGTACCGAAGTAATTTGCAATCTTCCATGCAAATGTGCACGACTCGCCGATTTGATATCGCCCAATCCTCCTCCATTATGACAAGTTTCAGATAACAATCCCCGACATCGAGGAACGCAGTTGAATTAATCTTGCCTGCGCGTTCCAAAGACGCTCTCTACGTGCACGTGGAAAGAAGAGAGGCGCAGTTTCGCGACGCGTGCATGAGAAGACGAGGCGACGTACACGTACATATGTACGCGCGGCCCCATTGAAGTCCATTACGTTGACATCAATAATTCAGCGCAAAAGTGCCGCCCCTCGCGGTTTGGCTTTGCTCGCTCAGCGACAGAGCATCCACCGCCGACTCCCTGCCGTCGGAAAAGCTCCAAGTAACGACAGACCGGCAAAGAAAATTGTTTCTGCCGGAAGTCTCCGCAAGATACGGCACCGACGAGGGTATCTACTCGTGGATACGTGCCGGAATTAATTATCCTACGACACGCCTCTGTCGTCGATTCGTTTCTTTTTTCCGCCCGTGTCTTTCTTCGCCCGATCAACTCGTTCCTGTTTTACTGTAGTAGTAGTAATAGTTTAATGTGGGATAAAAGCAATGGTAACACGAAAATTAACACTAGAACTACCAGACCGGCCATTTTGACTGGTTTCAAATTTTTGTTTAGGGCTACTCAAATTTACTATCTTTAAGTAGGTGCATGAATGAAGATTTTTTTTCAAGTAGTGTGGATATGTATAATTTTAAGTACATTTTTTGAACTATGTAAAAATTGTTAAAATTGGTAAAAAAGATTGTAGAAATAGGTATAGATTAATCGTCGATAATTCTAGTGCTAAACAAGTGTAAATTTATCGGAGACTCAGTTCTCACCGTCTGACCGTTCGACGCGATCTGCCTTTGCAACAAGGGCCTTTTTTCCTTTCTGCAGGACTTACTGAAATGCAACAAGAGCCTGCGTCTTATGACTACGCTTCCGCGTCTCGATCGGTTAGCTGTTTTTGACGAGTATGCTCGTCACGAAGTAATGACAATATTTTGTGTTATGACGATTATACTCGTCTTACGGAAAAGTAGTTACGATTTGCTATTTAAATTGAAATTTTAGTGAAAACCAAAATATGTACATCAATTTTATAGAAATATTTCTAAAGACAGAACATAGAACTGGTTTCTGAATTTTCTCTTCAGCAAGCCGAGCCAACTATCAAATTAATCTTAACGTGTTTCATCGTGCTTTTTTTTAATGACTTATCATCATCCACGTTGAATTAAATTAGTCTCGCGCGTATCGCAGAAATGATGTTGACGATAAATTGACGGAAGTAGGGACAAATCGCGGTGCACGAATAGCGTGAATTTCTCCATTCACCGTGGCCAAAGTCGAATGGAGAGAATGTACGCGAAACCTGAAAAAAAAACACTTTCTTGAACGACCACACGCGTGGTATTTAAATTTATCGTTCCTACGCGAAATTCTCTCGTTCGTAATCGCGACGATAATCATCAGCGAGATACCATTCCCTTTCGCGTTCAAGGTTTCGCCAGTAGAGCCGTGTAATTCGACGTTAGTCGTACCACGCTCGCACGACAAAAGAGCTGGCTAAAGAGAAGCTATCAGTTACAGCAGGATCCATGGTCAAGGTGAACGCTCCACGGACATTAAAGTTTTAGGGTCACGTGGCGTGGAATGCGCGCAGGTGCGGCAGCATCTCCCGTAGCCAGGTGGAACTTTCTTCTTTCTTTTCCTCGAGGTCATCGCTGTGACACGCGCTGGGAGAAATCATCGAAACATTTTGTTTTCGAGCAAAAATTTCTAAACTTTTCGCGCTTAAGGCGTGCCCACGTTTATTGTTACGTCAAGCCGTATTTCATGCGCTAAAAGTAGAAAGACTACCTCGCGAACTTTGAATTAACGGTTAGGTAATTTCTACGTAGCGGCGTTAATATTCCTGATTCGTTAGACGGGCGAATAATTCATGCGTACATTACGCGAGCATCATGTGCGGGGTGCATTCAATATTCTTAAGCAATTTGCGAAATCAGCGCGATAGCATTAATATGCGCGGATTAATTAGGAGGACGTTATTATAATATCGGAAAATCTGGTAAGTACCATTACGCGTCATTTATCAAACCCAGTTGGCTTATCGCACCTGATCTCGGCGCTAAATGAGTTTAATATCAGTGCACGCGCACAGGTGGTCCAATTCGCACCGAGCTATTCAGGATAGACTCGATTGAAATATTGTTCGGGTAATCGTTGCCAAAAAGAAATTCAATTTGGAACTGTACTCCAATTGTCTATTAAATGTTTCAATCTTTTGTTACGTTCAACGGGAAAATTCTTATTGCACATTTTAAAGTGGTTTCGTAGATTACGATACGATTTGTTTTTAAACTATATATAATTTTTCCTGATACGATAAGTTAGAACGCTTCATTTCTATCCACTCTTACTTCCATATATTTGTACACTTGTACTTTCAAAAATACTCCCATGTTTGGCGCAGGCTATACGTCCTAATCGAAAGTGTTTAAACAGAGTTACGCGTCACAACGTACTGTTCGCATACTTTTTAAAATACACGAATGAGATGTTAATGCTTGCCAAATTTTTACAACGCGTGCTAACTACGAATATTCGTACATTGCACGGTAAGTCAAAAAGGGCAATATTCGCAAATTCCTTTCATTAGTGACAATCAAAATTCCATTCATTCGAGAAACATTGCTCGGAAATTGCGCAATAAACCTGCAATTAACGTTACAGAATTTCAATATCAATGTCAAATGATTTACGAGCGAGTAAGCGTGTAATGCTAACGTCACACGACGTAACGCAAGGTGAGTACGGTGCAGCGGGCCGAAGAAAAAGTTGTATGCTCGATTATAGACATTGCGCGAGCAATGCAAAGCGCGCAACGAGAAATTGAAAAGCTGGAAAAACTCGTAGTACGTGCGAGTATACGCGCGCATTGTTTCGCGGCGTGGCGACGTGGCCCAGGCGAACGAAGATACCTCCCATGGCGTCGGAAAAAAGAGATACATCACCGGAGGTGTTTCCTTTCCATAAATCCGTCCTCGTAAAAAGGAACGAGCGAGTTTTCGTAACACGGCTGCTTCCATAATCGGACGATGTAACGAGACACTCGAGAGCATCACAATACAACGATGAGAATTCGGTGCATCAAGTGCTCGCTCGAGTCTCGTACTTCACTTCCGTTTACGTTCGTGTCGTAAATGAAACGAATATGGAGTAGGAGACGCGCGTACGTGACTATACGGTTTAACAATTTCGAGAAGAACCATTCTGCCGGGACGAAATAAAGGCAAGAAGCGCAGGAAGTATTAAAAGAAGAAAATAATTGCTATTCGTAAAACGTTGCATTTAAGGCCATAAATGCGACGAGAACGTAGTTCATCCTATGAAAGTATAAATTTTAATAACCCATTGTTACGCTCCGCTATATCTATGTATATCTATACGAGTTCTTTTAGGATGCTTCTGAAGACATAAGAAGTAATGATCCATGGATCGCTTTATTGGTACGTTTTTACGTGTCCATGATCTACCGAAGTAGACGAGGAAGTTTCGTGCAACTTAGCGCGGGCAACAAAGCCGCTAACGATTCTTAGCATCACGAGTGGTTTATATATTCTTTTTATTTAAGGACGTATTAGACCACGACCGAACGGATCCAGCTGCGAAAGTAACGGGTATTCTATTGTTAATCGGAGATCTAGATCGATGATTCTTGAAAAGAGATGTTCAAGATTCATGATTACAAAAACTTTCAGAACCGTTGGCGTGTATCGTCAATTAAAATCGCGGTTAGTCGATGCTGTAGCTCGAATCGCTTGGAAAAGTGCCGCTAAATTTTTCCCGGGCGCTACGGCGTAACAGAATTTTTCTTTAAGAAAAAAAAAATAGCAAAGAAAAGGAAAAGCCATCCACCGAATCGACGGCTGAAACCTCACGTTCGCACCGCGATCATGGCCTTTTTCTATCGTCGTCGTCGCCAACGGTATATCGGGTAATGACGCGGGCGCGAAATTGGTTTGATGTCGGCCATTATCGGAGAAAGTTTACAGCGTTCGTGTTTTACCGGAGTTTATCATCTAAGTTCCCCTTCTGCCTATCATCTACTCGGCTCAACTCAGGTAGACGCGAGTTAGGATACTTTTATGCTCCAAAAGGTTTTCAGACAATTCGAATTTGGTTGCACGTAAACCACAACTTTTCGTGAAAAGCATGGTATTTCTCGTTGCTCTTCGGACATTTTAATCTTTGCACTTTAAACATTTAAAACTCTGGAGCGTTCGTTCCACTGTGTGGTCTGTGTTTCTTCGAAAATCAATTTTGGTAATACCGTATTAGCCTGGATATAATGCGACCGACAAGGAAACGATTAAAAATACACGCGACGAAATGCATGTGAAGGTGCATACGATGCACACTTATATCTTTAAAGTTACAAGTCCTCTAACTTACGGTTGAAACGTCGAATGTTTAAAGTTTTTAAGCGCTCGAAGGAGATAAAAATTTGTAAATTAAATCACGAAGCTGATTGAACGCGATCACGAGCGGAAACATAAACAAGCGCGTAATTCTTGTTTGTTATCCGAAACACGTTTCACGGAAATACAATTGTTGGTAGGTAATCAAAACGAACGTTCATCGAACCACGTTCGATAGGTTAATCGATATATCTTTCGAGAATGGCTCCACAGACGTTCGATGCGATTTGAACTAACTGGAAAGTAAAAATCGTGTCTTATCACGTACCTGAAGAAATTCTTTTTGGCATTTATTCAGAATTCCGCTGTACATCATCTTCCAGTTTGTTAATTTTTAATCGCATAATTCAATACACTGAGTAAATATCTTTAAGGCTCTTATCGACACGTTTCAATAGTTTAAACGTTGAACATGGATTACATCCAGTCGCACGAACAACAATTCTGAAATTATTGAATCGTAACTCATAGCGAAGTTAAAATTATCATCGCATTCCTTTCGTTCAGTGCGTATCGTTTCAAAAAACGGGGATCGCACATTGAAAGAATTCGAGCTGTGATATTTGTAGAAAGTGACGTAAAAGTCAATACTAATTTTTCCCGCGGAAATAGCGAATCCACCGAAACATAAATACGTATACGAAGGTTGGAATCTCCCTTTTGTAGCGTTTCGGCAATTTTCGCAATTACGAAAGTTCGCTTTCTAAATAAATAATTTCACGCTAAACGTGTGCTTAAAAATTTATGTCGCCTCTTGAAGTATTCGAAATCAAAACGAATTCGGATATCACGAGATCGTTGTTTCTTTATAGACGGTGTATCTTTCTATGAAAGCGGCACTAAAATCCGGTTTCGCTATGACTTCACTACCACCTCCCGACTCACCTTCGTTCTCGCAATTACGGGGAATCGTAGAAATCGAAACGATTATTTACAGAATCCAGGAAATACAGATTTGGAACAAGTGGACCGGTAAAAGTAAACTCAGATCGATTACTTTTAACGATTTATTTTTTTCCGATCAATTTCCTTCACGCGATCTTGTTGACATCTATTTTTATTTCCCACCGATTCATTTTTGTCTGGTCTATTTTTTTGGTAATCTACCTCTATTTTTCTGGAAATTCGACAAGTTAACAAACCCGTACTTAACACACTATGAAACCAGTCAATTTCACTGAAAGTTTTCATTCGAATTTATCATTTTTAAGTACGAAATATTATGTACATGTTTCTCAACAATACAAAAATTGAAAAAAAAAAAGCACAATGTCATCTTGACTGGTCTTGTAGAAAAAAAATAGGCATACGTTAATAGTCGGTCGTTCGTTAGTGTTAAAAGTTAAAAGTCCGAGTCGCCTAAAAGCTCTCAAGTCGATGCAAATTCGCCGCGATGCGGATAGTAGTCTCAATCATCGTAGATCGGACAATCTCGATGTGCCGACGCATTAACGACACGATAACACATGCACCGTGTAATGCTTCGTTGGTCGCAATGGAAACGTAATACCGTAATTTGTTACCTGCTCCATTTACATCAGGCGCGGCAGCGCGAGACTTTCATCGCTGTTGCAACGACTATCCACGCTTTTGCATCTTCCCGCGTAAGTGCACCGTGACTCTTACGTACTGCACCGCGAATCGAAAGCAGGCTGCGTCACCCATGGGTGTTCAGGAAGCGACGCGTTTACTCGAAGCCGCCGCGTACCGGCACCAGGAATTCTTACGCGGTTGTGGGTCAGATCCTTAATCGGATGTGCATACAGAGAAGGAAGGAATCGAAATCTACAATTTAAACAGAGGACGTCAGAGTTTTCACCGACTGATACAAACCGAATGAATCAGCGAGTGAAATCCTGCTGCCTTCGCGCGTGCCAAAGGCAGGGCACCGGATGTGCGAAAGGATATGGTAAAGAAGAATGACGAAATCTTTGACCCGGACCCACGGAACGACGAATCTAAAGATATTCGATGATATAAGACGAAGCGCTAAGTGCAAATGCGAGAGTATGAGAACTCCAATTTTACGTTTTACCGAGCACCGAATATTACAATGGAATAATAAGTCGAGCGGATTTCCTGAAACCGGAAGCTCGAGAAACTATGGAACTTCACGAGCGTGTAGAGAATACCATTTTTTAAATATCTTCTACATATTTACAATCTTATCGTGTTTCAAATTTAATAAACTAGCCCAGTGAACAAACAACCAGCGGCGGAGGATAGTGGTCAAAATATTTTTACCAAGTATCATGGATAGCGTTAAAAAAATATCGTACACATATTAAAGCTATCGAACAAAGAACTGATTAATATCATTATCAATTTTTTTTATTTGTGTATGCCGATATGTTCCTGATTTATACGTTATTCCGCTTAATGGCTGAATTATCCTCGAATGAGAGAGCGCCGAGTTCGTTCGAATAACATTTACCCCGATGTTGTGTCTACCGTAGACGCGATCGACCGTTTAACCCTGCATCAGTCGCGTGTACTACGATCGGAGCACTGCGATGATGTAATTAATATTGTATCTGTTTAATAAGTAAATTGTGTCTGACATTTATTAAACTAATTAATACTACCCAAATTAATATTCATATCCTGCAAAACGTATTGCAAAACTATTCAACATTACGGCTAAATTATTGATTGACAGTGGAATAACAAAAACCACTCGACTGATGCAGGGTTAAAGGACCGAGCAGGAAATCGTTGGAAAATCTCCTCGTTTTCAGAGAACGCAAGAAACTCCGAAGATCGCTTCGCCGTGGCTCACCAGAGTGAAAGACCGAACGTGCGTAGCTGGAAAGTACATCCTCCGCGCCCCCCTCCCGCCCCCCCTTCACCTCCCGGAACGGCTATTCACAGGGGTCATTAACATACATTCCTGTGGGCAGGCTTCATCTTCAGGGCCGGTCGATCGGAGTGCACTTTCTCCAGACACTGAATTCCGAGCGTGGGATTCACCGACCGCTTTAACCGTCTTTACGCGCGTGTAACAGCGTTACATTGTGACGCGCGTAAACGCGTATGTTCAACAGACGTGTCGGGAGTAGTATACCGTTTATCGAAATTTGATCGGACACGCGTCTAGCGTGCAATTTTTTTCCGGCGGTATTGTTTTCCGACGTTTGTATCTCGCGGTGTTAACGCTACAGTAACAATTTGTATAACAACTGTCGCTAATAAAGTTTGTAGGTGAATAGTATGAATAAAAACCACAATTTTTGTGATTACTATCTCGCGATTAGCTGGAACAATTTTGAACGGATTATGCTCAAGGTAATCATCCCAAAGGGGACATTTCGAAAGGATTAATTTTTTAATGCAACACGGTTACTTGTAAAATTTCCATTTTGCCCGAGACCTAGTTTTTTGATTAAAAAAACTAAGGTAAAGAAACGAGCCATCGATTGTTCGCGCACGAATGGGTAACGAGGCGTGAATAATGACTAATTATTAATAACACTGGGATAAATTTAGTAGACAATTATGGTTAATTTTGACATAAAAAGAAACGATGCATAAATCCTTACGCTCGTATCGTTACACTTCATTCATAATTTGTGGGAGCGCGTTAATTACAGCGTACGGATTCATTCAGATAAAAATCATGAGATTATGTAGGTCACCAGTTCCATCTTCGAGACGCTTGGTGTTTTTACCACGTAAATTACTCACGAGACTAGAGTCATCATCTCTGAATGACAGGCGTACTTTCCATACCTCCGTATGTTCTGTCCCGCATAAAAGCGAAAGTGCTTTTTAAAAAAAGTAATCTATCATGACTCGATATACATGAATTAAGAAAACGTTATATATGCATATTTTTCGTTTACCCAAACCAAGATAAATGAGAGACGATTCTTGCGTGATTTTTTTGCTTTTAAAAGACCATTAATATATTATAAAAGTACTTCTTTTAAAAGAGCAATTCAACATCCTTCGATGTGCATGAATTGAGAGGACGTTTTACTTGTATGTATTTTCTCTTCACCAAAATGAGTTACTATGATTCGCTTATTTTTAAACGATCATTAAAATATGCCACTGGTTTTAATTAACGTGAAATATAAGAAAATTGCCTTTTACGTGATTTATACACAATTAACGTACACAGCGTTCGAATGATAAACCCTTTTTGGAAACACGGTGCTGGAATTAAATGGTCATCGGAGGCTCGTGAAAGTGTCCTTGTCGCTTGAACTTGTGCCGCAGCTGTTATGCATTATAACTGGCTATTATAGCCCAGCTGACGCCACGTGCCCGCTTATAATTAAGACGATGTAAGGAACGGGACGTAACTCCAAAAACCTTATTGCCGAGAGCTTTCGGGACGTTGCATTTATTTAAATCAAGGGCTTCTCAGCCTTTTTTTCGCTTCTAAACCTCCTGTGTTTTAACTTTACATTTGTGGATCCCCATATACTCAGGGTCATTCCGCGTCAAAAAAACAGTTTTTACACATTACATGGACAAAAATTTTGATGAATTTTTGTGACCATGTAGTGCTCGCGCAGAAAAAAATTCTGGTAAAAAAAACTACGAATTTTTGAATACTTTTTAAGTTGCAGCCTCTCAAACTTTTAGGTAAGGTTATTTTTAAAAATTAATATCTCCCGAACTATTAACAATATCCCATTCCAACATACGCGGCTGCATTCATAAAAGATCAAACTTTCAATAAAAAAATACATGATTGTTAGATGATTTTATAAACATTAAAAAAATTAATTTGAAAAAAAGAAATTGCTCTATCTGCGAAAACAGGGCAGCAAATGTTTTCCTTATTTTTTTACAACAACTGCGAAGTCTTCTCTAAAGAATGACGTAAGAAACACAATGGTCGTTTTAAAACTTTTGGAAATATGATTTTTTATTCACCAGCGCGCGCCTCAGAGGCAGCCCTGGTAGTCCAGTCAAATAGTAGTTTGAAGTGGAAAGGTGCAGTGTAATTGTGTAATTTAGTGACTTACTTTATGCATTTCGGGGCGCTGAACACGAATCTGAAGTTGTCCAACAACATTTTTTACGCCAAATGTAACAAATCATCAAAAAACACTTAAAAATTTTGTTTTTTGCTTATTACTCGAGAAGTAAGCTTTTTACGCAAAAGGTGGCTAAATATAAAATAAAGAAGAGAAAATTACCTATAATTCAAGGTGTTATCATTTTTTTGTGCGGCATATGGTTTCAGCGTAAAGGAGCGTTATCTGTATCTGCAATTAATTTTTATTATTATCATCTAATAGAACGCACTGTCTATACACGCGAAGTGAAAAAAAATATGGCTCCAAAATTACATGCGTCGTATCGCAAAGATTTCCGGATAAACGCAAAGATTTCCAGGTAATCGCAAAGATAAATATTTTTCTGCCAAAGAATTGGAATCCTGCACGACAGAAATTTATGAAGACTGAAATGCATAGACCTAGAACGAAGAAGAAAGAATAGAAATTCAAAACGCGAAATGACAATGGCAAGGACGGAGTACAACCGGCACAGGCATCCCGCTCTTCTATCAGTTTCGAGGATCTTTGATCTCGCAACCAGAACTTTCATTCATCCATCAATCACAAAGCACGCCTCGCCTGACTCCGCTTCTGATTTTTCCCTCGTTTTTGCGGATGCCGAAAAAAAACAACTTCCCGTTAAAAATATTCAATTAAAAAATCGGACGAATTCATCAAAATCACAGACAGTTACCCAGATACGAACAACTCATACAGATATCAGATTCGAAACAAGAATTTCGTTTTTTAATTTCACACCACGACGCGTATAAATAATTCAATCATTCCCAACGGCTCAAAAGACAATTTCTGTTAACTCCCTTCCAACGTTTCAATCGCAACAATAAGAATGTCTCGAACTATCTCGAGCCACAATTTCTTTCTACGATTTCTCAATAATCACTAAATACCTTTCATCGAAACTTCGAGATCGCTTTATCTACGATGCGCCTTCTTCGACGCGTTACTCTCGCTAATCAATTTATTTCCCTACAAACAACCACGTTATTATATATATTACATATGTATGTTATATATATATATTATATACATTATATATATTATATATATCCATCTCAAATCTATCTATCTATCTATCTCATTGCGTACAAAAACGCCATCAACGAGGCGCGACCAAACGCGAAACGCTCCGCCATTGTCATCAGTTTCCAGGATCTTTGATCTCCGAGCTTGAACTTTCCCGTTCCCTCATCAATCACAAGAAGCATTGCTCCCCTGGCTCCGCTTACCATTACAAGGATCCTTGGCCTTATCCCACCGTATCGACGTGTCGTATCAGTCGAATCACGCGACCTGGTACCGGCAACAAGAAAAAGACGAGTGAGGAGGGGTCGCGGGTTGGTGGAGGGGGGGGGGGGGGAGGAGGAGGAGGTCTCAACGACGAGGATGGAATGGCAAGTGCGGATGCACTTTCTAAACCAAGCGCAAGGTAAATCTTCCATCGGTAAATCGTGGAGCGATTACGAGGAGGCGAGGAGGAAGCCCAGGGCGGTTTACGGGGAGCTGCGTGCAAGAGACGATTCGTTCCGGTTCGTGGACGGAGCCGCCGACAGTAGTAGTTCCTTTCTCCGGAAAATCCGGTCGCCCGGCAATTGCGACCACTCGTCGCGGAAAGGAAGCGTTGAAGAAAGAGAAGGTGGATAGGAATGGTAGACGAACAGTGGGAGAGAAGGAGAGAGAGAGAGAGAGATAGAGAGATAGAGGGATAGGGTGGTTGCCTTGGCATGAGAAACCTTCACCTCCGTCCTCGTCATTCCGGACGTGTCCAAATGAATTCGTTCCGAATGCAATTCGTAATTTGTCGTTGGAACTCACGAGAAGCGAGACAAATGCTTTTGCCGCCGCCTTGTAGATGTTCATCGCTGTGTAATTAAGTGTTTGCCGGCTGAATAAGAATTTCGAGGAGTCGATTGTGCTCGGTAAATTGTCAGGTTGCATCGCGGAGTGATCATACGTTAGACGTGTACGGGTCGTGGGAGGTTGGGAGAAGTTGGAAAAAAAATTCAAGGGTCGTTTAAAGAATTTGAATTGTGATTTTCGATTTCTCGCGATTACGTTCATGATTTTTTAAAATCTTGTTTGAATCGCAAATGAATGTTTAGGTTAATTGTTTTATCCGGGAAATCAGAATTACTTAACCCGCTGAACGAAGATGTGTTCAATAATGGAGAAACTAATTCAATTTTAATTTAAGCTTGCATACCGTGCATTCTTTTTTTTAGCACAGAAGTGGTGCTTAAAAAGCACGAAAATATCGTAAGTTTCGTTTGTTACTCGTAACAACGTTGACTCTGGAGTTTGAAATAACGAAAATTGGGTAATAGTTTAAAAGGTTCGTGTCATTTATTTAACCTAATTAGGAGAGAGAACGAGAAATTGCGTACAAAGGCAATGTCGATGTCGGGAAGCGTGACGATAGTGATAATCAACTTCGGGCTTACCAGAGAAGAGTTTTTAAAACTTAGTCATCCGAGAATTATGAGTGCTCGTCATACAAGAAAGCTGCGATAAATGAGAATGAGGAGAGAGAGAGTACGTTAAAGTGACGGAAACTCAACTTGACACGAGAAACCTTCACCTTCGCTCGCATAACAGCGGCTGCCCTAAATGGGTTCGATTCAGGCGCAGTACTTACCGCGTCATTCGGAACACGAGAAAAGCATAATTCCACTTACGCTTCCAGTTGCTCGAACGTTTAACGCGATTTTGACAAACGTTTAACGCGATTTTGACAAACGTTAATCGATCGTTCCTCGTCATCGGTTATAAATGTCGCCATGAATATTTTCTCTTCTCTCTACTCGAAAGTTTCGAACATATGAAAAGAAGAAATTTCGAATTTCTACCCAGGAAAGAAGTTTACGAGGAACGATGAAAATATTTCACCGTTTGCGTTACGAGATACAATCCTGAGAGAAGATGACTGGAAAATTTAGCTACCTGACTGTATCGACCGAAACGCGTGAAAAAAAATGTAACGCGCACGGGCGAAATTTACGCAGACACGTACAAATCTTCACCCGTGGGAAATCCTTTATTCAGTTTCTAGGTGAAATACACATTTCAGTGCACTAGTTTTCCATGGGAATTGCGCGTTAGAGTCGATGATTCAAGAAAATTCTTCAAGCAAAAAGAAACTCGTATCTTCCGAGTACGGAAGTAGGAATTTACTAGCGAACCAAGGATATCTCGCAGGCAATTCAAACGTGACGCGACTCGTAAGTGAGAGCTTCTCATAATTTGTTTAAAACGAAAACTCTATCTTATCCTCGACAAAATTTGATTTTGAGGGTACACACTGTCACGGCGTAAACGCTGTCTGAACTGTTCCGGTAAAAACGAGGCGCGATGATTATTAACACCCGATGCACGTGCACATTTGTGCACATTAGAGCCCACTGTCGCATACATTAGAGTAACGAGTGCATTCGCGGAATTTCGTATCAAGAGAAATTTCCACGCTCAATGACGGGAGTACGACCGAAGCCGCGTGAACTTTCGTTTCAAATAGTTCTCCTCTCGTTGAATCGACAATGCCTTCCTAGGCTGTACGCTGTTATGCACTCTGCATGATTGTTCGTGCAACTTCGGCACAGGGATACGAAAAATTGGATAAACGCTTGTTGCGATAATCGGTTTTCCTAATGCTATTGTATCGGTCGATCGTTATTAGAATGTCGATTATTATTAGAACTCAGAATTTCATTATGCGGATTCACGTTTTCATCGAAGATCGATACAGAAGCGAGACTTAGGCAGACATTTGTCCCGATGCGTGTTTGCGCGGTACATACGTGTTGTACGTTGGGCTTAGATCGCACGTACGCGAGCGTATTACATACTTGACGTATTAATTTCGTAACGTCGGATCGAACTCGGTTTAGAAAGCATGCATTTTGCGTAAACGTCCGCTGTCTAATCGTTGTAAACTGTGAGTAACGAGAAGCAATCTTTCCTTCTGCAAATCGTTGTTTTCTTGTTTGTAATATAGATTACGTCTTACAATTACATGGATAAGTATCTGTACGGTTGGAATTTAATACGCTCGTAAGTTGCGTTAACTTTCCCAGATTACAGTTGCAAATGTGATCGCGAATTCGCGAAATACGCCGACAGTTTTCCACTGAAGATTTTTGCATTTCGTTGCACGAAAATTGATCTTCTCTGCAACTTTGCTCGAGTATTCGATGAATCTTTGATCATTCTTCCTCCTCGTTCTCAGACGACGGATTTGAATCTATCCGCTCGCTCATGTTACTTTCACTTCAAATATTTGGTACGGCTACGTGTACATGAAAAATTTGGTAGTCTAAAAGTTACGAAACGAAACGTTACGTGGATATACGCGTGTACTTGCCAAAAAATGTTGGAGACGTTAATGCAGTGTACACACGCGTTCGCGGTTCTTATCGTACGTGACATTTATTATTCCGTTGAAGATACACTCGCACGTAAGAGCTAATACGAAGAACCATCGTTCTTTCGAGAAACCAGTTGTATGAGGAATTAAACGCAAAAAGATTTCTACGTAATAATACGATTATCGCATCCGAAACGCGAAAGGTCGCGCAATTAATCCAGGCAAATTGTTTTTCAAGGATTATCGTGTCCAACGATGATCAGAGTTCCAACGAAATCCTTTTCCCGCTACCCGTGTAAATAACGAATCGATAAATTAAACATTCATGAAATACGATTTAACGTATAATAAAACGCATTTATTATGCATAAGCTTTGCGTTAATTATAATTTCTCACCTAAGTGGTAACAACGGTATAGCTGATTAATCGTAAATCATGCGTCACGCGGTTCAATTTCATTTTCGTATCGCTATCACGCTAACGCTCACTTATTTATATCCCGCGATGTTAAACATTCAGTGAAACTCATTAGTCCGTTGTATTTTACGGTGGAAGCTGATAATGCGTCATTTGTATTCGGAAATTTGCGTACGGACGGATTATTACGTATAATGGTAACAAAAACTTTGTATTTATAAAAACAGCCGTGATCTTCTGCGTATTTACTTTGTTTGCTTTGTTACTCCATAATTTAAGCGAGGTTTCGACTTAATAGATATTCAGCATTGATCTTCAAAATGATCAGCAATGGTGCCACGTTACTAAATTTAATTGACAGTTCTAGGAACCTGCACCTTCGACATACCTTTCATAATAATTAGTATTTGTGTACCAAAGTATCCGTAAAGATCCCCTTCTTTCAATTTCCAAAATCGAGTGTATAGTTCGATACTGTACTCGCTTCGTATATGGACCGCTTTCTTATTGGAAAGGACCTCGTTCTCTGACACACTCCCCGGGGCCCATTAATGGCCCACATTCGAATTTCGATTAATTTTATACCCCTAACAACGTTTACTCAAAACACCTCCAAAAAACAAACACGACTCGAATAATCGAACGACACTCTTGTTACTTCCAAAATCCCATTGAAAGTAGAGAATAGCAAAAAATGGAACCTATCCTCCGGAACAACGTAACCATATTTTTTTTTGTAATTTCAAGGCAACGTATTACGCCGAGCAATTGTAATTCAGGAGCGAAACGGGTACCCAGCGAAGTTTCTCGATTCAATTTCAACGCGATCTGCCAATGTCACGGCTACATAACAAGATGGAAGGGCAGAAGGCCAAGGTGTCGAGCTGTCTCACGTGGTCGAAAGCCTAACTGATCGTAACCGTAACCAGACAGTCCAGATTCCTAGACCCTTCCGTTGCTAGATGATACGAAGCGTGAAATCGGGTTCGTGTTCCTGTAACGACGAGATCAATGCACGCCAGAGTATTCGGTTCAACGATCCGCACTGACGTAACGACGCTTTATTTATGCTTATTTATCATTCGCCTCCTGGAACGATCAGAACTAGATGGAAGTTTCTCTTCCGACAAGCCGCCAACGGTTCTTTTTTTTTTAAATACGGATGATTACGGATACCTGGTCCTCTACGATGCTTTCGTTGTTAACCCGATTACGATTCCAAAGAAGTTCTCGGGACGAAAGGTGAAAAATTTCTCGCTACCCGTTTAAAGGCGTACAGACGAGAACCAACGGACTCGATTACTCTCAAACCACAAAGTTGATTATTTTATGTCGTCCCCCGTCGCGAAGAGTCGTAGGCCATCACGTGGACGGGGAACCGACACGACGCGCCGCTCGGAGAAAGTGTCCCTCCCCACCACTCAGATCAGACTCTCCTGCTCTCTCGTTCCTTCTGCGCTTCGTGCTCACGACTTTACACAAGGTATTTGTCTATTCTAATCCTCTTATTGGAAGGATGGATTTCGTCACGTAATACTTGTGTACCACGAAGAGACAGTTCGAATCACGAGGGAGTAACGGTTAAAAAAAAAAGTCCGAGTGTCACGCATTGATGATGGTTTCCTCAAATCGTAAACGTTGAAACATTAACTTTCTGGTGAAAGTAATAATAATCGGTCGCGATAGTAATAATATGCAATGAAATATATAGAAATCATCTATGAAATCTTGGAAGCGCGTTCATCTAGAAAATATTTGTGACCATCGCAAGATGTCCCCCGCGAAACAAAGTAACTTCTGGCCGAAACGTTTTTAATAACGAACAGTTAGGGAAATAATTGCGTGGGAAACATCAAATGGGATACCGCGTATAATAATTCAGTAGTAATGCTTTTCGATAATGATAGTATAACTGTATCGTGCATAAAATAATATTGATTCACGTTCAAGTTTTTATCGTAAAAAATATACGAAACCGCAACGATGATCGAATGATCGAGAGGTATTTAAAATATACATGAAATAAAACAAAGAAAAAAGCTTTAATTACAGATGCAGCAGTCTGTTTAACGACATCTGATATCACGTGTCTGATAACACGTACATTATTATATGTATGTATATGATACGTGTACAAACGCAGGACCGTCAAATTCGTTCGTTAAAAAAGATTAATAAATTTATTTTGTCGGCGAAACTGACAATTACGATCGCGTGTCCCCGAGATCGACTTTTCTTGCCTCCTTTCGCGTATATCGAGGTCAAGCGTGACCTTGTTTCGAGATCGGATACATGCAAATTCCTGGAGATCCGAATAAGATCGGACGAGGAGCTCATCAAGTTTCTTGAGGAAATGAGGGATAAGTCAATTTCCCCGATGCCTGGATTGCCGCAAAGAATAATTGACGCGCTGCTATTCGTAACGATCAAAGGGATAATAATGTCATTAATGGTGGTTAGTTGCATAAGAAAACTGTTTCGAAATCGAAATACGGTGAAACGTAACAGTTCTGGGGTATTGTGCAACGATATTCCTATTCGATTTGTACGTTTACTCGGAATATTCCAAGAAATATCGTAAACCGTTTCGTTTCTGCCTCTCTTGTCGCTCTACTTTCGATATCGCGATGCTTCTACGATCCTCGTGCAAATAACGTAACAGTTCTTTTAGTATTACAAAATACTAAACAGTTACACCTGGAACGTTCACTCCGCAAAATGCCTCGCTGAAAATAAAGTTTCCAATTTGAGCCTCATTTTTTTTCACTCCATTTTAAACTTTACTCCAAATTGCAACGACCATGTAATTTTGCATATGCCCCCATCCAATTTAAATGCTCCAAATAGTAACATCCCTTTCCTTTCTTTTTATCGTTCGATTGATTTTGCAATTTTCATCGAACGCCTTATAAAAATCGGATATTTTATTTTAGTATCACGGTAGTCTGCTTTACACGGTGAAGTTACTTTAAAAAGAAAACAGCCTTTTTCATCGCTTATATCTGAAGACAATACACAGGGTGTCCCATTTTACACGCAATTACCTCCTGAACTGAACATTGTTTAAAAAACAATGTTGCGAGCGAAATTCCTCTGTTTCGGGGGGCACATCTCGCGATCATCACAAATCTTATCTGTATCTAGCTTGAGATATTTTTTTGAACAATGAATAGTTCGAAAGATTGCGGCGTGACAAAAACTTAACGAGACACCCAGTATTTCACGCACGGCATCCCTCTAAAGGTAATATTATTAGACAATATTACGCGTGATGTTATTATAAATTATTAACACATGAACTACGAAGGGTACTTAAATTTTCATCTCCTACGTAAACAGCGCCGTCTTAAGTTACCTTCGTAGAAAGAGAATTTCAACGAGAAGCATTCGCGATCTACTAATTTTGAAATAAAGTAGGCTAAGACGCATACACCGAGGTTTCGCGAAGTATCCAAAAATATAGCACTTCGCAATATTATGCGCGAGAAAGTTATAAACCTAGCACCACATAAAAAGTAGAAAGACGAAGTTCAAGAATGTATTAGGTCAGCAAGTTCGGAGAGAACGCGCATCACCTTTCTTTTTTTTCTGATGAATATTTCAGCAGAAAGCGCTGTAAACTGTGTCATCTTGCAATACCGACTTTAAAGTTATTTAATCAAATAAAAGGAACTTCCGCGCGCGGAAGTTTGGTAGTTAACGCGTGCAGTAAGATTCATTAATTTACATCGTATTCCGTGGAAATGGAAAGACTTGCCGTTTAAACTTACAGAAGAGGTGGTTTTTTACGACATACGTACTTCAAAATATTGCGAAGCTGTTTATTTTACACCAGAATTATATCGATCGTTTCACGCATCTAACGCGGGACGAATATATCGAGGAAATGTTGCTGAAGACATTTTTTGATATTTGATACCAAATATAACAAGATAAATCCATTTATGCGTTCGATAAATTAGCCCTCTATGACGCCACGTAATTTTGTAGTTGCTTATTGAAATATCGATTTTCATTTAATTTAATTTCACTTTTAGGCCGCGACATAGGAAAAAGTTAAATAAGATTGCGCAGGCGAAAAATCATTTTATGAGTGAAAATACGATTCAATCGTATCCTACTATTTATCCACTGTGGTTCCGGAACACAGAAATGAAAGATCGAGCAACACGAAATAATTATCTCCAAAATAGAGTCCCCTTTCGCCGATATCGAGTGCGTATCGCGAGCAGCGTCTCTTAAATTAATTCAAATCCGACTGTTAGGCACAGCCGGCGGCGAAATGAAAGTATCGCCGCCTCTTCGCGAACGGTCAGATTTTGGAGCGATGTAGGTCAGCCCATTCAATTTCCGCGTTAGCAAACGACGGAGAGAGTAGTTTCCGGGAAACAACCAGAAATCGTGGGCCGTGCGATACGTCTCGCGACGTTAGAGGACATCACCTTTCTTATCTGCGTAACTTTGAGCTGCAAAATCGTCGAGCGTTTGCAATTTCGTTAAACGTTAAAAATTTTATGCCACCCTGAACTTTTCAAAAAATCGAATATCATTTTGTCTTGAAATTTGTACTTTGCAGAATATTTTCAGCCAAGTTCCAAACAAAAGTACCGAAAACAAAAACTGCAAGAACATAGTTCATCTTATAAAGAATATGTTTATCGAATTTAAAATAAATTGGACAACTGGTTTGGAGATCTTTGTTCCGCCAGTTTCAAAAACATTGTTTCGAGAAAAACGCAAGCGAGGTATGACTTTAGCCGCGCGGCATACGCTACGCGCTCCGTTAAAACAACCGTAACTCCGTAACTCCGCGAATTTTCAAAATTTTTGTTTGGAACTTGGCTTAAAATATTCTGAAAACTACAAACTTCAAGAAAAGCGCAAAGAATTCCATTTCGGAAAATTGCCGGCAGGCGTATCCCCCTGATGGCGACGGACAAACGAATTTGTTCTTCCAATGGTTTATCAATTTTTCAACACTTCCACTTTATTCTCTCTCCGTAAAATGATACTATTGCCGCGTCGATCGTTCCCTGTTTCTCTTCCGTTAGCCAGAGACCAACTATATGCTCTCGTTCCTTCGTTCCTTCTCCCTTTTCGTTCACGTCCATCCGGAACTGACCTTCTCCGGCACGTCTTTCACCAAGTTCACGAGGCTGCCAGGAATACGCCAGAGGTAGGAATAAGACTGTACACGGGAGGGTTGTACATACCCCCGGTGGCTGCTGGGATACCAAAGATTCCTTCAGAGATTGCGGGCGGAATTTCGTTGTAGTGACGGACGAACTCCTCTCTCTCTCTCTCTCTGTCTTTCCCTCTTTCCCCGCGTCTTGTCTTATCTTACCCCTGCCAGTATTATAGCCCCGTCCTCTTATACCCCCGTAAAGCGAAGGTATCCTACGCCAGACAGATAAAATTCCAGGAAAGGCGAAAAGGCCCTTCTCCGACTCCCTTTTCCTCGGGAAACCCGAAGCCCTCGCTTCGCGCTAGCGAAACTACGCTCCCCGGTATCCCATATCCTATCGAGACTGCTCTCCTCCCGTGACTCCTCGGGAGAGAGGAGAGGGTGAGAGAGAGAGAGGGAGAGAGGGAGAGAGAGAGAGAGAGGGAGAGGGAGACTTTAAATCGAAAGATCCCCGTTTAGATGGATCCGCCGTCACGATCGAGCTGCGGGATATCCTGTCGTTCGAACTCGATTTAGTATCTTTGCGGCACGGTTTCTGCTAATAATTCCACGGTTAAAAGTTAAATTGCGTTTTAACCGATAGTTGGGTCAGAGGTCGCTGAAAGGATTATTGGGTTGGTTCAAAATTGCGGAGGTGATTTTATTTTCACCTTTTTTCCCTTTAAAAGTTATTTAATGCCTGTAACGAGGTTTTAATCGTTATAGATTCGGGATCTACAAGTTTTTGCCGGAAATGACGTTTCGGATCTTCTCGATGCAACCGTCCGTTAATGATGTAGGCGTTACATTGAAAGTATGCCCTTTTTCTGACCCAAGGGTGAAATGGAATTTTTGAATTCCCATTCGAGTTCTTTTTTTTGTGGAAATTTAATTACATTCAGCGGTGAAGTTATAACCGACGTTATTTTGCTAATAGAAAGTCTGACGAAACTGAAATTGCGTTTCAGGAACACGAGCGATATAGTTTTCCAGTTTTTCGTTTAACCATTTTTAGACCAAAATTGATTGGCTAAATAACGATTTAAACCTTTCGCGTTGCGTTGCTTGATATTTTTGATTTTATTCGTTCACGATCGTTAATAGTTCTAAATTACTAAAAAAAAACTCGACTACACGCGTTACGTAGATTTCACTTTTCCAAATCGAGACTAGCGTTAAGTTTACTCGTCCGAGATTCGAGTAAAATAAATTCCTATTGCTTTTTTATTCATACTTTTATCAATATTTATTTAAACCTTCGAGAAAGCCAATCTATACATATAGTTTCTTCACTACGAGGTTGAATCGATCACAATGACGTGAAAGTTTAAAAAAGACTTACAAGTTACATAGCGCAAGACTAAAATCTTCTGTTCATATTCATTCATTTATTACAATTTAAGTGAATCAAAAACGTTAAATATGTCGCCCTTTATGTATTTAATTCAGGCTTCACCAATCTGCCTATTACCACGGAAGCACGAGAGATGAAAGTGCTGTATGATTCCAGGCATAATAATAAAAACAGAAATAATTAAATTTTTCGCTAATTGCACAAGAGAAGCCGAGTGTCCTCGCTTAAAACGTCATTTACACTGAAATTCCCCACGGTAACAAGTTAACGTAAGTCAAAGTGTCAAGAGTTAACGAGCAGTGAAAGTCGCACAAAGGTGCCATATTTTGCGAAAATTATATTTACCAACTTAACGAACTCTTTCTATTTACGCGAGAACTGCAGTACGATACGTTTCGAAATGAATATTACGGTTTGAACATAGGATACGAGCAACTGTTGGAAAATGATTCTAATTAAATTGTCATTACCAAACTGTGGACGTTTATGCAAAATCAATTATCTGTACGCTGATTTAGATCTGACATTATGAAACAAATACCCGAGTATGCGGGAATACGTAATACACTGATACACTCGTTATTTTAATGAAATAGTTCAGATATATATCCAATACAAAATGTAGAATATAAAAAAATTCCTTTTTCAAATTTGAAACCCTCTAATATGGAAAGAAATTTCTACGAAAGTCCCACCTCTTTATCGACCCTGTTTAAAAATATGAATCTGCGTAAAGATCCGCGTTCTAGGTATATACTTTTAAAGTAGCGTGTCGCATCAGCTTCCGGATCAAATCGATTCCTCAAGGTCAGACGCACTTCGGCGGTAGAACCTGTTCCGGAGAGAAGAAAGTTGATGGCCCAAACTTGACTCCCGAGCGTTGGCCTCACAACTTTCGTGGCGGCCTCCTTTTTCGAATTTCATTTAGTTTCTTCTTCGCTTATCATCGGCTCGGTATTCCTTCGCGTTTCATCGCCGCACCCATTTTCCGTTTCATGACAAGTCGAAAACTTCTTGTGATCGGTCCAACGGACAAATCGCACGTTTAATTACGATGTTTTTTTAACGACGAGGAACACGGGAGAAACTTTCGGAAACGTTATTAATTAATCATGCCAGAAAATTATACAAATCTTCTTTACATTTAACGCGATTATCGAGAGACGATATCATGTCTCGGGTCGAGTACGGGTACCCGAATAGCAGACGTGTTTTTTAAAGAAACGACGAATGGAGGGTGACAAGGTGGCCAAACTACGTTAAAAAATTAATTTTTCCTAAAAGTCCAATGCACCACGAAAATACCGTATCGAGCCGAGTAATTTGAGTATGACTAGTTTAAAATTGCTCCAGCCAATCACGAGTTACGTGATTCTAAAAAAGAGTTTTGATTTATACTATTCTACGCCGAACTTTATTAGCGATAGTTAAGCTATATAAATTAATACTCGAGCGTTGCCAACGCGAGAGACAAACGTCACTCAAGAAACAGATTCGACGTCGTTGAGCGCGAAAATAACCTCCACTGGTGCTTGGATTCTATTCTACTCCAAAAATAGCATCTTGGCGGAAATTATTAAAAATCGACGGTGCGTAATTAATTAATTCTAATCGCGTCAACGTGGCGCAGCTTGCAAGCGACAGCGACAAGCCGAGTTATTGCTTTGGGATACGTGCTCGCGGTACCTGGCAATAAAATTTGCATTAATCGTTCTCAGAGGCAGAGAATGCGAGGAAGGAAAACGTGGAAAAGCAGAACGTGTAGTGATCGAGAATGTGAGCAAAAGGTTTGAGAGTAGGAAGGGTATTAATTGCGCACAGAATCAAGGGACTCTTACAGTTAAGTTTTCTTTTATTTAATGGTTGCTATATTTAATCGAGTTCGCGTTTATCGATTGTTTAGCATATTATTCACATATATTCGAGGCAAATACATATATATGCATATGTATACTCCACAGATAACACGGTGGAAAAATTAACGGAGCATAACAATTGTATATATATCATTGTACATTATATGTTATACATATGTGTCTATGTATTCGTTTAGAAAATATGTCAACGAATATTCGAAAATGCACGCTCCAACCAGCTTTTTTCGCGTGCCGCGACAATCGTAGGCGCGTGAAAAAATAATACCGCGGTGAAAATTGACACTTGAAAAAAAAAACCAGTTAATAAAGTTCCGTAATTACTGCACGGGCAACGCGGCGGAGAAATTAGCGAAGCAAAACAATTCCCTAGGGAAATAAAATTTAAATATGTGCACTACGAATGTATGTTTCAGACTGCGGAAACAACGTTTTTCCAGCTAAGGGGAGATTGAAGCCGGACACGAACGTGTCCTTGATATAATTAATAGAAACGCGTTGATTCGTTTCCTCGCAGCCACGCGTCATAATCTGTACTAATCAATTTACGAAAAATTGAAATTGAAATTGCATGTTTTTTTTAATCGCCGTAATTTAATTTCATCTCGAAACCGTAATTTAATTTCATCTTCTTTGTAATAACATTATAGGACTGTTCTTTGGCGGCTAATACCGTGCGTTGCGAGACGACTCAATAATTTCCCTAATTGATACGATCTGCAGTTGGATCGTTGATTAACCGCCATAAATGAAATATAATCTCATTTTATGCCTCGAAATTTATGTGGTCTCCCGGCTCCATTATTTGTTGATCACTCTAATGAATCCACTAATTACCAATGGGAGATACAATCGTGAACGGTAACGATTGGTTCGTGGTAACGGCGGGAAATACTATTATTAACAGGATTGCTTTATTAACAGCGATATTAAAACGAAAAACGTTACAACGGACGTCTGAAAAGTGCCGACAGAAAACCAAAGCGCCAATCAACATTTACGATTAAAGGGCGCTCGCCGACGGAAACGGGCGTCGAAAAACGTTAATTCACGCACGATGCGGAAGATAAACGTAACGCAAACCGATTCTACAAAGAGTGAAGGGTGCAATGTGCAAGGTGCAAGCCTCTCACTTCGAACTCTCCGCGGCACTCGATAAAAGTGCCACGCAGGCGTAAACCTTTATTCGCGAACGATCTACCGGCGCCCGATGTACGGTGCAAATCGGGTAAGACCGTGCACGTAGACCCAGGTGCCAGGTGGTACGGCGAAGGGGTTGTCGAAAAACCAGAAAGTAAAAGAGCACGAACGGCGTCAACGAATAAAAGAGAGGGGGGGGGGAGGGCGAAGGGGGTGCGCGCGGCAGGGGGCGGATGGGAAGGGAAGAAAGAAACGGAGACAAAAATAGCACGCGGTGGAAAGCGCATTGTGTCGGTGCGCGGAGAGACCGGTGGGAAGCGGAGGAAACGGAGAAAAGTGTGCAGAATTGTGGGAGTAGGCAGAGAAGCGGCCGCAAAGGCCACAGAGTCACCCAGTGACTGCACGTTACCCTGGCCCGTCTCCAAATCTACTCTACAAGCTTTTTCTATTTCACTCCCTTATTTTTCCGTTCGTCTGATTTATCGTTTTATTGTACAGCGCCATCCGCTCTGACGACCGCTAAACCACCCCCGCCGCGTCCCTACCCCTGCCCCGACACCACTTCGATTCTCTCTCTGTTTCCCGACCATCCGGTAGCGCGCCGCCTCACCTCTGATCGAGACGTAACGACGCTTCTGTCGTGGGCCAAGACGTGTCGTCTAAGACGGATCCACGAGTCTCTGGCACGGGAAAACCGATACAAGTTTTATGTAATTGCTTCGCCTTTGGATGTCGGCCATGCATCGTCCTTGTATCGTGAAAAGTTAAACGTAACTGTTTCTGCACTGTCGGGGGAGAAGACGGAAATTTTACTCGCGAGAAAGCTTGGCTGAGATGATTATAGTTTTGTAATTAAATTCGTTAACGGTCAATCGTTTACGGATTGTGTGAATTGTGCAATGCATTGAGATTAACTGAAAATAAGTTGTACTAATATCGTTGTAATTCGAGTTGTTTCGCGTGTGGACCCGTGAGGGTTGCAGTGATTTCGTTAGGATTACGGGTACACAGTGATAACCGCTCGCACGAATCAGACTTATTGTTAGCCGTTCCTTTGGTATTTACTTACTCATTATTCTACCCTCGACATTGTAATTTGATAAATCAGTAAACTACTATTCTTTTGTCTCTGTACATGCTTAATTACGTACAACACGGATCTATTAAATTACTACTAAAAAATAATTAATTTATGCCCAACAAAACAGATTAATTGCGTTTCTGAAACGGTTGACACTTTTATGATAAAAATTCTGTATGCGAACAACGACAGATTCGCGTAACTACACTCTTATTCCCAAACTTACAAGTTAGTATTATATCACGAACGGAAATTAACGAAAGAATAATCTATAATTTAACGCGATAACTGTTAAAGAATTTTTCTATCCCCGATACAACCATCGTGTCCCCGTTAATCGCACCATTTTCTGATAATCTTATCGCACTTTACGAGCGTTCAATATAGTTTTCGGAACATGTATCATCCGTGGAAATAGCTCGAACGCTGCAGGCGACTATAGGGGCTATGCAAGTACACGGGGCACACGTACAAAAGGCGGACGAGTGTGTGCCGGCGCTCGTATATCTTTGTAATAAACTCCGGTGGACCCAACCCTTTCCCATGAGCCGCGCGGTACACTTATGACCCGCCAACGTTAATTACCAGAATAATTGTTGGCCTGAAAATCCTAGGCATTCCATAGATGCGCTTTGTACTCGATTAGATCGGGGCAACGTGCTCCCGGCTCGGCTAATATCGTCTTTTCGTTCTTAATATTCCCATTGGTATTTGCTATCGAATAAAGAACTACCGGACGGTATCGATTTTCGAGATTTCGAAATTACACGGGAAAACTCGTGTAATTGCGTTCGTCCTGTCTTTTTTTTCCACCAAGAAGCTGCGCAATCTGCTGGCTGAGTGAAACAATTTTAAGCTTTTAATTTCAATGACATTTTGTTTTCAGAAAATATTGATTTTTGGGAAATCAGTGGGGCGTGATTATGTTTTGTGGGTATAAAGAGAAATATTGCGTGTCAAAATTTTGATTGCGCGTTAATCGAGATGTAGTAAAAAAGATATACGTGAAAATAAATTTCGTACTTAAAACAACAATTAATGCAATTTAACGAAAGTCGAGTAAACGGAATAGGCGTTCAGAACCTTAACACGTTAAGTGTTTTTGAAGAATATACTCATCAAGCGGAAAAGTAGTGACCATTTGCTATTTAAATTGACATTTGAGTGAAAACCAAAATATATGACTAATTTTTGTTGGGATGTTGTGAAAGAGAGAACACAAAAGTGGTTTCTGTATTTTTTCTTTAACACTAGAACTAGAACTACCAGACCATTCATTTTGACCGATTAGAAATTTTGGTTTAAGGCTACACAAATTTACCACTTTTAAGTATATGAACGAAAATTTATTTTTTAAGTAATGTCAATATGAATAATTTTAAGCATGTACTTCTGAACTATAAAACTATAAACATGAGTAAAATTGGAAAAAGAATTTTAGGAATAGGTATGCATTAATAGTCGGTAAGTAGTTCTAGTGTTAATAATTTGCGACAGAATTCAAGTGCACACTTTTTAAAGATGCCGTAACAGCTAACTGATTGAACGATAATATCTCGAGAATGAAAATATGTCACACCCGATGTTTTTCGTTAAAACCACGCGTGAGTTCGCCATAAACACGGACAGAAGTGCTACCAAAGAAGTATCTCCAAAGATCTCCTTTTACTTTCCGTACCCAGGTGAAAACTCCGGCTAATTGTTAACCATCTAACATCTTCGTACTGCGATGCAAATACGAGGAAAATAAAAAAAAAGAAGAGGAAAGAGAGCAAGAAACAAATCTTTTCTCCATTCGGCAAACGCAAACGACGTATGGCGGGAAGAGCAAACGCGCGAGGCATTCGAGCGTCGGGACGAGAAGAACGAGGTACAAAAAACGAAGCGCTACCTCGTAGCCCTTTTAGCCTCCTCCTTTCACCCCGTCGGAATCGTACGAGATCCACGTCCTCGTTGCCGTCGCCCGTTGACTGAAGCGAACAAGGAAGAAACGCGTCCCGTCTCGTTGGAGATTCGCCAAAATCGCGCCACCGGCTCTCAACCTACGTCGTCGAGGGGTTACGGTGGGACGGGACGGGACGGGGTATGACTGCTCTCTGATACACGACGTCGCGTAAGGACCGACTTTCTTCCGCGGCACGCACAAGTCAGTATATGGACCACGACATTGGGAACCCCCGGGAGAGAACGTCGATCACCGGGGAAAGGGAGCGAGAGAGCGAGTGAGAGAGAGAGAGTGGGATAGGATGCACAAGCTCGTGCACGGTACTTCGGTTGGCAGATATTCGCAGGAACATCGGATATATTCTCTTAAATCAGAACTAACAATAAACTGCAGACTGCTTCCTCCTATTCTGCATTCCTTGGTTACGGCTCTCTTCCACTGCTCTCTCTGTCTCTCTCTCTCTCTCTCTCTCTCTCCCTCTTTCTTTCGTCTTCCGTATCTATTCTTCCTTCGAGCTCCCCGCGTGCGGCCTGGCGAGTGCATCCCTGCGAGAGGTCACGGCACATCCCCACATCCGCGTCTCTCCGTGAACTACGGGCGTGCACGTACACGCGCGCACACGTATTTACATCGCGTAACCCTATCTCTCGTTGCATTTGGGGAGGGTTGCGCGTATGTACGGGGATACGGAAGTGCAAGCGGGCTCGGTGCCCGGGCCAGAAGTTACTTAGAAAATTACAGGCGGAGCCCGTTCTCCCCTTTAGAAGTTTATTCGTGTACCGCGATTCTTCCCGCGGAGAAGGAGAGTACGACGACTTCGGTAAGGACGGGGGATGGTAGGAGGGAAGGGAGGAGGAGGGGGGTTGGGGGGGTAGTATCGAAGCGTATGTAGCGAAGAAAGGTAGGGGCGGGAGGAGAGGGGAGGTCTCGCATAAAATTCTCGTTACCCCCGGTACCACGTATCGAGTAGCTCTCGAAGCAGCGCACTGATCCTCTTTGCCCACCCCTTCGCCATTTTCCAACCCCCCCCCCCCATCCCACCCCCTCAACCCGCCACCGTACCCCTTGCCGTGTGCGTTCGTTCCGTCTCTGTTTATCTCCTTTTCGTTTACTGTTCTCTGCCTATCAGGCAGCGTCTCTTTCTCTTCGTCCGTCGACGTATCAACGCCATCCCTTGCCTCTCGCTCGTCCTCGAAATTGCATTTTGCTCCACTGTCGCGGCTCGTTTGCTCGAATGCGCCCGGGGTTTTCCAGGTTATGGGGGGGGGAGGAGGGGGAGGGGGGGGGGGGTGCGCCTTTAACTTTAAGGCGGCAACGCTGCCGGTTCTATTAATTCGAATTACGGGGACTTTGCACCGCAACGCGGATACGTGCAACGTCTGTTTAATGACGATCCCCCGTAGTTTGTATGCCGTGGATGGAAATGCGCGCACGAATAATTAAAAGTTGATCAAAGGGGTCGCGTGTGTTCGTGGAATGCGGCGAAGCGGGTGCTACGTTGATCGAATTGGATTTAGGAAAACAAAGAGTTACGGAGACCGAGGAAGATAAAGAGTGGAATGAAATGCGATTGAGGGCTAGGCGTCTATACGTCAGGTTTATATTGCGTGACAAACGTATGTCGCGCAGTAAAGAAGATGAGAGGTAAACAATGCGACGAGGCAATGCATTTTCCTGCAGCTGGAAGGACTGCTCTGTGTTGCCACGAGCTGAAAAGCCCTCTATATAAATCAAGCAAAATTGATCGTAGTCGTTTGTGCGAATCACGATTTATCGGGGGTCATGTTTCTTTGCGTCTAGCACTTTTGACTGGACCATTCGTGCTCGAAAAATAAAAAATCAACGCATCGTATACTACATTGTGATGCTACGAAAGGGACAACGAAATCCGTCACCCCATTGGGCTCGTGTCATGCGTATTTTCTATCGGACGTAGTTTTTCTCGCGTCACTGCGTGAACTCTTTTGTCGAATTTCATTTCTTAAATGCAGAGATCACATACATACTATGTAAATGTTATCAATTATACGAAAGTAGTGAAATATAAAAATATAGAAAGCGGAGACATGGGCCAAGTACAGTACGCGTTTGTCTATTAATATTAAAAAATAATAGTTTGCTACTCGTCGTTACTCGCTAATAAAAACTTCTTCATATGTACTCCAATATTAGTTTTGCAGAAAAACGTGTCTCGATTGTTTTCTGTACAGAATTTTTAAAAAGAAAGTAATCCCTAACAAAGCCGCGCTCACGCGGTACATGGACATTGCAGAGCGTTAACAGGCGTTTGCAATTTCATCCGCAAATTCAATAATAACGTTATATAAATTCAATCGAAAGGTCTCGATAATAAAACTATTTCCTGCTTTTATTGTTGATCCGAGGAACACAGTTTGAAAGCATTCTCATAGAATTTACTTCCTGCGCTGCCTTCCACGTTCTCAAGTCTCAGGTTTGCACGTACCGAGGTTGACAAACGATCATTCCTGGAACGTGCTTGAATGCTGCGGCGGAAATTGTGTCGATTTTACTCGGAGGACGTGTATATCCTTAATTGTCCAGGGCATAACAAATCAATGTCGCTTTCTATTAGATGCTCCAGTACCGGATTCCTCGTTATGAGAAATAAAGGAAAAGGAATTATGCGCTCGTTCCATTTCAGACTTCGTGTTCCGAATATTTGTTTCATATACGCAAAAGTGCGTTGCACGCGCTAATATACTATTAAATCGGGTGCATCTTTTTTTCAACATCGGTGTTTAAAATTAGTATTTCGTACAGGGTACCAGGGAGCATTATCAAAATCATTGTCAATTAAATCTGATACTATCAGCGATACTCTAAAATGGAATTTAGCATATTATAAAATAATATTTCAAAATTGTGAGAATATTTTCAATGAAATTACGATTTATAGATTTCAAGAAACTCCAAAACGAGTTGGGCCCCGATTAAAATGTCGATTATTTTAATGTAACGCTAACCTAGATACAAAGAACTAGGAAGGAGCAAGAATAGGTTTAATTCGATTTCGAGTTAAAACAACGGAGAATGAGTTTCGAACGACGCGCATTTCAATATTCCATTGAACGGCGAGTGCGTCCGCAACGATAAGAGCATTTTCAGCGATTTTATGTAATAACGTAACCATAACGCACAAAACTGTCCCGCCAAGAGCGGCATCCTCGTCCTAAGAACGCGAGCCATAAATCCTGCGCGGGTGAGCTCCACCTGCGGGGGGTTTATAGCTAATAAACGCAAATACCTGCCGCGCTGCTTATGCGGAATACGTAAAATATTGATACACATTAACCGTCAAAGTGATAGCAACGTTGACGACGATGCCGAGGAGAACGGCGCGTTGTTTCGAGTATCCTACCGAATAACGATTTTAATACCTCGTACCAACAATGCGTATCGTCGTGTACACTTGTGGGCGCAACGATCTCGCGTGTACATGTACATACGTAACGATTCGAACTCACACGAGAGCAACGAAACTTTCGAGGTGAGGGTTGAATTTAACGACTCACCAGATTCCTTCACCTCATTCCATTTATTTCGCAGAAACGATCGATCCCGCCTACGTACAATGGTCATAAACTTTTTAAAGAGAACAGGGAAATATGTCGGAGACACGCAGTTCTAAGAACCGACGTTTAGGTAGACCGTGGCGTCTATATATGTATTTTATATATGTCTCTTTTTAGCATGCCGTAGCCGTAGGGATGCTTTTAGTGCCACCATCTTTAATATCACGAATTTAGTGTGCACTATGCATGTAGGAGCTACTTTTTCCTTTCGGAGGATAAGGCTGGATTTATTTATTTAAAGTTGTAATCCTACGTATATTGTATCTATCCTACGTGGAAGGTACTTTTTTCTTTCGCGGGATAAGAGGAAATTGACCCTATGTTAAAAGGTGTTACGGTGCCTCGGAGGGGCATTTTATCGGGGGGTTCGAAGTTTCTTTTTGACCCCTTCCCGTCTCCATTAGTCATTCAGTTTTTATCCATGGAAATTTTATGCCATGATTTCGTTTTTTTTATCCTTTCTTATACTTAATAACTATGAGGTACCAAAGAGTGCCGAATACAATAAAAATTATTCCAAGGGAGTTTTTGTGATAACAGAAAATTGCCAAAACCCTTCTCCGACTACCGGACCCTTTAACATCCAACCCCTTACTGTGGGCCCTAGTGTATGGAAACGGAATCTATCTTTGCCGCATCATAGGGTCTGGCGCTTAAAATAGAATCCATATTTTTCATCGAATTGATAAAACAAAATTTAGCTCTTCAACAGATAAATTTCATTTTCACTAATCCTTAAAGTAACTAAACGGCTGATTAATATATTATTTCATGCCGTTAAATGCGATATATTATTATACTACGTCGTAACTTACGTACCTCAATTACATTGTAACGCTACACCGTACTTACCTGCAGTTAGCGCTGATGCGACTTGCATTTTGCAGTCGCGTGTCCCGGTGTTATTCCACCGGCCACATTTTCCACAAGATTTTATTCCTTTACAACCTTTTCTTCGCAACTATTAAGAACCATTGGAGAGTCTGCGGTAATGGCGTACGGTACCTCGCAATAATAGCGTGCTAAGAGCCTTAACTCGGTACTCGTCGTTGCCAGGTAAACGAACGGAATAGCCGGTACGTAAAAAATAACAATAAAATAAAATAAAATAAAACTGGGGAAAACGGTAGAAATTAAGCAATTAACAGCACGAGCAATGAGCACGGAGGAGAAAGAAGGGATTTGAGTTAAACTAAAAAATGATGGGACCGAATTAGCAATTTATCATTGTTATGGACGAATAGCAGGAGCGAGTGACACCGCACGGTTCAACACTATTCTCCTTGATACTTTTCCGATTAGCGTAAAATACGTTCGATGTTTCTTATAAATCTAAGTAAATCATCTTTATTTGGCGATCGATCTTTATCGAGAAATAAACGCTTGTCGTCTGGGAAATTGAATTTTGCGAAGAAAGCAATGTTTCGTCATTTTTCGTCGAAAAACGTCAGCACACCTGAAATGTTTTTAATACAGGTCGAAGAATATTAATGTAAATTCTCGGGAAACGCATCGAAACGCGAGGATAATTGACACGAAGTACACATAGCGTGCGTGCATTTTATTAATCATTATTAAAAGTTTGTATTACAAGACAAAGATTATAAATACTCGAGTATAACGAGCGGATAATTATTACAAATAGTATTACCTGTAGATATTGTATACATATAATATATTCTTCGGGTACTCAATATTTCCTATATAAAATTTAATTACGCCTTATGCGGTAAACATGCTGATTCCACTCGACGTCATCAGTTTTGCGTGATTCATCCACGAAAGAGGCCAAACGATGACACCCCAGAATGAAAATTTTTCATTGAAATTTTTCGCAACATAAAACGAATTACATTGCGAAATCTAACAAAGGGGAAGAATATTTCGCACGCGAGACATACGTATATGTAATCGAACAAAGCTAACAAAAATTAATATAATAATAAATATAAAAGGTGTCCAACGAATTATTACGTCACGGATAATTAATTTGTGTACTGACACGAACGAAAGTGCGAAGAACGTTAAAACATTACTAACGATAATTAACGAAAGAAGTCTTCATAAACGTTTGATATCTCGAAATGAAAACCCCATTATCAAAAATGATCAGGCGAAGATGTATCCATCTAACATCTTCCGTGATAACCGGCAGCTCCGCACCACAAATACGCGTTTTCCTCCTACACGTAGACGCGTATAGAAAAAAGAAAAATGGAGAGCGAAGAACGGTGACGATGAGGAAAGAAAGTTTGTGCGACGTACACACGAAGGTGGATGATGTATAAGTGTTAAATCGCACGAAACTGTGCACGTGAAGCGAGCGTATATTTCGTGGGCGCATGCAAGCCACCACTATGGAAGGAAAATAATATATAACGAGGGCGAGAATGTGAAACGTAGAGAAAAATAAATAAAGGCCAAATCTTACGAGAATCAAGGAGAAAAGTGTACGAACCTCGGTGATTCTTCGTTGTTCCCGCTCGTCTGCCGTGTCTGCTCTTTTCACGGTTTCTACTCGATGCCGTGTCTTTTTCGTTTCATTTTCTGTGTTTCTTTTTTTTTATTTTGTTTTTTTTTGTGGTCGGCTCACTTTTCTACTCCCCGTTATGCCTGCGCGCATTCACGTAAGCGCGTACGCGCGCTTGTGGCTCTGAAATCATTATACCGTGATCTTGAGAAAAGCGTGCGTGCGTTGATTCGCTTTGCGTTTACTCGTGCACCGAAAGCCCGATTCTGTTCTCACGTCAAACGCGATAGCGCTTTTTGCCGCTTTGTTTAATTTCAGCGAATAAAACGATAGTGAAAAATAGCGGAGACGTTTAATTAAGTATTTAGGGCTACGTAATTAAAGCTTTCTCAATTACCCCTTTTTTCAATTTCGCATTTGCAATGCAGTTTGGCAAGTTTGAATAATAATAAAAATTAGTAACGTGTCGTAAGTGAGTTGAGCTAGTATTTCATTGATGATAAATGCGTTTCTTCAAACTATAATCGAATGATTAAACGTTAAGCAAAAATACGAAAACACTTGAGCTGGCAGTTTATCTAATTTGAGAACTGCAAAAAAAACTATTTACGAAACTAATTTATTTCAAGTACCTTTAATCAGACGAATCATTGTGATAGTATAATATCAGATTAAAGTAGATATCCAATGACGCAAAAAGCGAGTACGAACTATTAATAAATATTTAGAACAAAAACCTTGACCGTCACGCTTCGTGTCTCGATGTAATGACAAATTGCTTAAATCGCGATGAGCGCACACTAATGTAAGCGTAACTCTGATAAACTGAAATTGACAGGTAACACGCCCAGTATGCAAGAAATTGTAAAGACTACAAGTGTCAAGGCTGCGGAAAAACGTCACACGACACCTGGCGAAGCATGCGAACTCGTACTCTTACCTCTCGGATGATCTTGCAACCTCGAACGACACCGATACGCGAGAAAAGTGCGCACAGCAAATCCTCCGAAACACTTTCATCCAAATTTCCGACGTATCTGAATCAATAATTTAAAATCTGAACGTAATTAATTTGAATGGAGCGCCGGGTAATACGGTAATTAATTTTTCGTCGATCAAACGGTGGAAGGGTTTATTGTCAGGCGACGATATGATATTAAAAACTTCACCGTCATTCCGTGACGCTAAAATATTTTCCCACGACAATTTTTCAGGAATGAAGATACGCGAGCGCGTTGAAAAAAAGGGACCTAAAGTCGGGGGCTTGTAATTTGACTGGAAAGGCAGTGACAGTGCGAAGTAGCCAAGAATTCAGGATTAATTTGAAATTCGAATTCGATCGCCAAATCTTGATAACGAAAATCACGGGGCAGGCAGTAATTCTAGAAAATAGAGAGAGATGGATGTTTGCCAAAAATCCATACGACCAAACCAGAGGGGTCAAAGTGAAAATAGGCAAAAATTCAAATTTCACGTATTCGTCGGGAAGGAGTAAAATAGTGCGAGCGTGACGAGTTACGAAATTTCACGTTGCTTAGCCATTCCCTCGATGGTAGATAATTAATAAAAAGTCTCCCGCGAGCGTCGAGCATTACTTTATAGAGCAATACGTTGAAACAAATGATGGTTACGTGAATAGTGCAAGAATAGAATGGCAGTAAGAAGGGTCGCCGCTATTACTGATGAAGTTCCCCCTGCATTATTAAAAAAAAAGAGAGCGTTCCACATACACGAAAGCAATTGAAATAATTGAGGTAATCTCGAGTCATTTGTTAAAAGTTTACACCTTCGACGTGTTCACCAGATATTAATATGCGATTAAATTCAAAACAAATCGTTAATATAATTTAAGTAAATGGTCAAAAAAACCATTTACCCCACGCCAACAGTAACGTCAACGTGGTTTGGTAGAGTTATACTCATTAACTTCGGCAACAAGTAAACAGAACACGATTCGTGAAGCTGACTTACGCTAAGAACATAAATCTCGGGCGATACTTACAGCGTCTTCGGCGCAGCTGAATCCGTCATGACGATACTCGTGACTACTTTGCACCACGATCAAACTGCCAACCGTTCTTTCGCGCGTTATATAAAATAATTTTATTTAAATACTCCTTTGTACATGATGCGTAGAGCGTGGAAGGCTTAAAGTGTATAATACATCTCAGCGGGAGGGAATAAAAGAGGGTGGGGAGAGATACGAGCTTCTGGCGCTTGCGTGGATCTAAAGTAGGTGTCTGGATAGCGTAAGCTTCTCGAGCGTAGAGCGCGACGTTTCGATTTTCTTTCGAATTTTCCCTGTGCGATTCACAGGAAAACTAGTGCGCGAGTGAAATAGTTTTACGCGCGCCGATTGATCGCAGATTGATCCGTGCGGTCGTTTTAAAGATCAAATTTAATCACCTCCGGATAATAAACACAACGGGAGAATGCATTGTATATTATCAATATAAATTAACAAGGCTATCTGGATCACCGATTAATTGCGCATGAAATAATGGCGTTTTATTAATAACGCTAATGCAGGTTTAAAAATAAAATTCAGTGTTCTTCGAGTACTAACTGTAACAGATGCGCGCGTAGTATATTGTTAACCTAAATGAACAATATTAATGGGATTATCGATTAACCACGCTGCGCGCACGTGTTATAACGAAATGGCGCGTTGTTAATAAAATTTCGGTAATGAAATTGAGCTGATAGAATAACAATACGATATTCGGTGGAATTTTAACATATATACGTTCCACGACCTACTCGTGGTATTTTCAATACATACATAACCAACGGAATTCTTCTTAGAAAATGAATAGAGATATAGATGGCGATGCTCACCTCCGCGCAAGAGGAAGCTATAAATAATACGCGAGTAGCTATCGTAAACGTCACAAAGTTTTTCCAAGATATAAATCACTCTCACCGCGACTCATTTTAAAATCTTACCCTTGCTTCACTCCCCGTTACCACCTTTGAGCATAAACGTCGGTTTCCCAACGTTGTAACACTCACGTGTTAAAAAGGAAAGCGTTATTGGACATTGCCGGGAAACGTCGACGTAAAAAATCATCCGCAATGAACATTTCTCAGATAGATATAAATACCTGAGGAAATCAATTAATCTGCACCTCTGAAATATTTAGCACCAACGTCTCTTCGAAATTGCAGTTCTACCAGTATGCGAGAAAACAAATTGCAAGGAACGCGACGTTTCCTTCTACTTCTAATATTAAATTTCACATTTACTCAGTTCATATTTAACATTCCCGTGTTACACCAAAAAATACTCGTGCACCTGAACGGCCATGCGTGATTAGCGAGAAGTACCTCGAAGATCTGTCGTCGCGGAACGAGCGTTATTTAATTCAGCCAGAAGCATTTTACGTTCGAGCAACAAGAGAAGTTTGGATTGACGGGATTCCAACGGCGAGAGGAGGAAACATATTTCAAAGTCTCCCCGAAGTGGATGGAAGGGACATAAAATACGAGTCGATCAGCGACGTCAGGCTGTATAAGCTACGGCACAAGTCGTACAGCAGTTGCATGTGCAAAGGCATTGCCTGCGCCTTTCAGAGCCTCCGAGAAGCCACGAAGTATCGCGAAAAACTTAGTTTCGCGAGGACGATAAATCATCGTGAAATTCGCCGGGGCTGACAGGCATGTAGTTTTACGAGGGCTCGCACGCAAAATGCAAAGTAGCCCCGTGGCTCGTGGGCTTGCACCGCAATTAATTAGCGTTTCGTGATACCCGTGCATGTGCCGAAGCATTCCCCCGCCCCTCTCTCGCCCTCTCTCTCTCTCTCTCTCTCGTTCTCTCTTTTTATGTCAGCTGGCTAAAAACTGCTCGCACGATAAGCTGACGCCATTCGATGATCCGTTTATGTTGGACGTGTTGCGCCGTCCTAAAGGACATATGGAGATCCCGCGAGGCGATTACTATAGTTGCGACGGAAATCTGAGAAAAAAGAAAAGACTGTAGGATAAGTACCAGTGTTTTTCGTGCAAACGGGAAACAATTATCAAAGATTCATTTGACAGTAATGATGCATTTAAATTTGATATACAGTGTCGTATCGTACAGTTACGACACGAAAATGTGACGGGGCAAAATGTTTGGCATTTCCTAGCGACAATTATGAGCCGCGATATACATTACGTTTTAATGGTTAATTAGGAGAAGACGGACATGTAAAAGAATACAGCCATTTATTAAAATACTGGCGTATACGAGAATACACGTTAAAATTCTCACAATACGCAAGCGCATGTTGAAAAAGTTTAAGCGCTATACTTCTTATATATTTATAAATCATATATATTTACAATAAACAATATGATTCATCCCTATAAGTCTCGCTATTATAAACTGTCACCTCCGCTCACTTGACTGTTTGTTATACACTCTCCTCGATCTTCGTGTAACAATAATTCTTTCGTGAAAATGATCGTGTCGAGAATTGCTAATTAAAAAGTGCTAAGCGCAATTGAAAGTAATTCAAGACTGAACACCGAGTGTCTACTGTGTATTCAATTTGTACGTTCGTAGTTAAGGACAAAATGTACATCGCTTTACGTTGATACTTTCGTACATCTTTATTTCAAATTCTTCATTTGCCATCGCAAATCGATCGTATAGGCGGTTTCTCGACGCACGTTGCGTTAATCGTTCGTAGCTTAAAGTACAGAAACAAACAGCCCGTTTAGACAGAATTGTGAACGCTTTTAACCCGGTTGAACAACTTAACGCCGATGAAAAGATTAATTAAGAATCGATTTTAATGTTCATACATTTCATGATTCATATTAATATCACGTGCGATGCCAGCATCGATCTCTGGTCACGATTACGTATCACCATCACCACGAATATTAATATAACTAACTCTTGATAGAATTATGGGAACTATTTTGTTTATCACGACTTTCTGACGAATCCAGTTTTCGGCGGTGGGCCGACGTATTTTTCCGAGATAGGCGCAGTAGGGTCCACTCCGATAACAGGTACGGACGATCCGATATCACTTTGACTTGACGACGGAGACGTTAAAATTGACGGCGTAGAGGGGGACGCTCTCTCGATTGATAATGTCTGTTGAGGAAGCTGAGCATCCGCCTGGATACCCGCGGAACCATACATCTCTTTTAAAATCATCAATATGGTATCCTCGGATTCCCTGAATTAATGCAAATTAATATTACTGGTGAAACGTTAGTTCGCTTTTAATCATATTCTCGCAGATGCGAGAGGTAATGGAAAGTACTGTACTAACCAGTAACCGACGTGACTCGTTAAGGCAAAGATATACTCGTTAATATATTCAAACGGTGCTTCTTGGAGAACGTAATCTATCCTCCGTCCGCCGTTGAGTTTGCCGACCTTGAAATCGGCGCCACCGTCATCGTTATTTTGAGGATCAGGTACAGTCGGCGATTGTTGTAATTGCTCCTCGACCACTTTATCAATTTCCCGCTCAAGTGCACGATTATCCGGCTTATGGAACAGCGCTAACTGATAAACGGAGTTCCACGTATTTCTCACGGAATCGAGCAACTTCTGTTTGAGGTCAGCGCCGACACGGGCCATGGTTTCTTTCAATTCTGAAACACGCAGGTGGTATCGTGATTTTTCACGATTCAATCGAGAAACGTGGAAATTGTATTTCTATAGAACGTCGTGAAAGTAATACGGAGGCGTTACTCACCCAGATGCATTCGTTTTCTCCCCTTGTGATGAGGAATTAACATCGGTCGAACTTTCTGAGCCTCCGGGTTAATAAGTGCTTCCACTCTGTAGGCTACGGGGTCGAACGGATGGAACACGTTGAAGAAAGCAGGGCAAGTTGGCAGAACAAAATCTTCCCCGAGTATGTCGATCCCACGGACTGTCACGAACATTCCGATCGGACTGCCCATGGCGAAAAAGGCACGTGGGTGAAAATTCAATTGCGGATAATGTATGTAAGGTTGGCCCGTTCCAGCGGCACCCATTATGTAGCTTATTTTTTTACTCAATCGCCTTTTAAGAACTCGAGGTGCTAGCGACTGAGTCGAACCAACATCCTCGTCGCCCTGTAAAGAGCATCGTTATTTTTCACTGAATGCTTCAAAACTACCAAGATCAAAACACAAGGTCTTGTCTCGAGTTAAGTACAACCACGCGAGAACTAGACCTTGTATCTTTACAGGAAAGAACGAACGGGAGTTTTCGAGGCGGTCGAATCGCATTAAGAAATACATTTGTTTTTATAGTACTACTGTGTTTAGAAACCCCGCGTCGAGATGAGTAATTTGAGTATAATTTAATCCAAATTGGTCCAGCGAATCATAAGATATGGTTTCTCAAAAATGGCAGTTTTGATTAATTAGTTTTAATCGAGTAATGAGTTTAATCCAGATATTGACTCACTTTCTCGTTGTTAGTTTCATCGTCGTCATCCGCCGGTTCGTCCACCAATGGTTTTTGGTGGCACAGAAGATCAAATACGATCAAACTACCCAACGAATGACCGCCCAAGTAGATCTGTCCATTAAATTCTGGATTTCTCTCTTTAAACAGCGCGTGTAGCCTGTTCATTTCGCTGACGACTGTTTCCATGATCGTTTGGCAAAATATGGGACTAGTATAAAAAAGTATGTCGAGCAAAGAGTCGTTGGTGAAGTGGCGCAATTTCGGTATACTCTCTAACGTGATAGCTTGTATTTTTTTATCTATCCCAGTATCCTCGGAATGGAGTCTCGCGTGCCAAGAGATCGGCAGAACTTCTATCCTGTTCACGATTTGTCGTTCGCTCGCGGTTCGATAATGCGACTGGACCAATTGCAGCGATATACTCCGAAACTCGTCAACTGCGAACGTACAACAGAAATTAGTATCAGGGCAAACGATAAAAGATTGTACAAAGCGCGTTCGTGCTTACCGACTTCCTCGATGTTCCGGAACTTTAAATCGCAAACGCTTCCTATACCGTGAACGATGAACAAGAGATGATCGACCTTCTCGGGTTCACCGTCCTCTATATGAAACTCATCGAGACCTCTTTTTATTACTCGTGGCCTACTAGCAGCACCCTGTAAATATGTACTGTCCTCTGAGCCCTGTACAAATCATTATTGAAAATTTCCACCCGAATCACGCGTGCGTTGTTAAGAGTAGCGTAAACGTTAGGTCGCGAAGCGAGCCAGGTGATTGTAGTTACAAGGGCTATCAACTGTGTAACGTAACGGCTAGTAAGAATGGCTTTGAATCTCAAGGCTAAAACTTTTCAAACTAAATTCTATTGGGAAGCTTTGATACAAAAAGTCGTGTGAAATAAATTACACTTTCGACTAATGGTGGGCAAGAAGTTAACTGAACTCAGGAATATTAACCCTTTGCGGTTCTGTGTGGAGTGTGGTACGACATCGCATTTCGCTCCAGCACGTCTTATGATAATCTATTCATCCGTGTTTTGCAAAGTAAACGATACCAAGGGTATGAGCAATTGGGGAAAACTGCGCCGACCGGCGACGACGGACGATGGTCGGAAGTGTAGGTGTAGGCGGACAAAATTGTTTTTCTTTCCTATTGTAGTATTAAAGGTGATTTTATTAAAGATTTATGAGGTTTCAAGGGTAATAATTTATATAATGTTGAATTAACTTACAATACCAGTATTGATAATCGCGGTCTTGGATATTATTTTCTCTTTTCAAAGCTTAATTAATGTGAGTAATGTGGTCGCAAGCCGACGCAAATAACAATCATACCGTTGAAAAGCTGACAAGTTGTACAACAATATTTATACTTTCGTTATCGATCATGTTGTATTTTTTGGTACCTGCATTTGGATATGTTAGGAGCTCCTTATTTGTTGTGTTTTTTGATTTACCGTAGATTGCAGATCCCAAAAGATCCAAAATGATCGTCGAGGAATACATACAAGTTGTTGTGCAACTTGTCCGCTTTTCAACGGTATAATTGTTATTTGCGTCAACTTGCGATCATGATATTAGTTAAGCTTTGAAAAGAGGAAAAAATAAGGCTAACGCCATGATTATTAGTACTGATATTGTAAGCTAACTCATCATAATGCTACTACAGTTTTGTCCGTCGAAACTTGCATTTCCGACCACTGTGGCGACACTGCGAACGTAGCGCAAACTAGCTGGAACGAAATTATGAAAACTTCGCGGGCCGCAAAGGGAAAAATGAAGCTTTGCGGAATCTGATAAAACTCAGTTTTGAAACGAATAGAATCTAGATTCGAAAGCATAACTTACCGCGCTATTTCCCCAGGACGCTGCCAATTCGGGCGAATTTGGCGTGATATAGTGAACTTGAACGGTAGCACTGTGGAAGATGATGTACTCCCCGTTGCTCAGGTCGATCCTTCGATTCCAATTGTTGGTCAAACATACTTGTTTGTATTCTTCCTCCAGTTTCGCGGCAGTGCTTTCATCGTAAGGCACGTATCTCGATTCCGTGGCCCCTTTATAGAACCAAGAACACCGTCTGACTTCTGTCGACGGTCCGGTCCAGTAAGCAGGAAATCGTTGACGTCTCAAAATATCAACGTCGTAGCGACCACCGTCGGTGGCCACTTTAGTCTCGGGCGTGATTTCATTGGAATTATGTACATCCTCGAGACGCAAGCTATCTTGCATTGAAAATGGACACCATAGGACTTTGTGTTCTACCTCCTTGCGATAGAACCAATGATGGTAAACCTTTCTGTACTGCATACGTGCGTCTGACGGTCCTGCAGCCTGAAATTTATAATACCGTCGGTGAAATTGATAGACAACACTCGTCGTCCTATTAACCCTACGTTAGTCGCGCTGATGTCTGTTACGTGGTTGGTCGCATGGGGTACACCTGTCACCCATCGCTAAATTACTGGTTAAAAGTAGAAATAATCAGCATTTATCACATTTTATCTGTATTAAACATTAATATTTATATATACATATTTAGATAATTAATGTATTCGTTTACAAATGTATAATTAGAATAATATAATAGAAATAGCACAAAATTGAAAAAACAATTTTTTTTAAAGCTTTTTTGGTTCATATAGGTCTAACCGAGAGGTACTAGAGATATCGCAGACCTAAACTGCATGATAAGAGTAATTTAATTTTAAAGTAGACTGGGTGACACCTATACTCCGCGCGCCTAACGTAGAGTTAAGAATAACCATCGTTTGAGCGATCGTAACTAGCAATCCTTCAACATAAATTCCTTTTGTAAAAGGACTCGTAGATCGTATGAATTTTGTACTACACACGCGGAACAAAGTGTATTTTAAAGCTAAATGCTTGCAGAATTATAGGAAAATCCAGCAATATATAACTACCAAGCTGAACAAATTGAAGACGGATAAATAATCGATGCATGCTGTCTTTTTATATATAATAATCTTTTTTTTTAAATCTGATAAACTGTCTTGTATGTCTCTTACCAGGTTGTGTAAACTAGGAGGAACGCCATCTGGAGTGGTACGCCCTACGTGTGAGGAGTTAACTGACATCTGAGCAGGATTTAGAGTAGCCGAATCTGTTAGTCCAGGTACTCTGGTCATTGGAGGATACACCGGTGGAAAGACAGTACCGTTAACGCTCGTTATATCGTACGCTGGACCCGGAGCAGGCAGATTCCCGAAGTAATGATGAGTTTGATTCACTGTCGATTGTTCCGTGGGTGGTGGGTACTTGTGCGTACGTGCTAATGGTGCGTGCGTATACAATTCGCTTGATAATTGCGTAGGATTGTAAAAGAGGGGTGGTGGCGGTTGAGCGGACGCGCTACATGTTGTCGTTACAGCCTCTGCGTAAGAATTTGGATTTGCATTCCACGCTGATTGAGACGGGGCTAACGGGGAGTTGGCTGAGAGAGAACCAAACGAAGGATTCTCGTGAGGTTGTTGTACAACGTTCGTTGGGTATGTTGGTATTAAATCGATCTGGGTATTTCCGTTGGTTCCCGTGGATTGAAAAGGTGGGAAGGATGGTACATTTGGGGAGGATCCAAAAAATGAGCTTGCAGATTGCTGGAAGGGCTTCGAAGGATCAGGGAAACTGCTCAGAACCGAACTGTCTACCTGCGATACCTTGGTCAATTCAACTTTTTGATCCGCTTGCTTTTCTGGGAAGAATGTGGAGTGAGGTGGAAATGAGAGTTGCTGTTGATAAGACTGTGGAAAGGGCTCCACGTTCGACGTAACCGCATGTCTCTGCGACACATTTATTTTTTCATTCGCCGTGTACACTTCTTGCGAGGTTATCGATTCGGCCGGTTCTTCCCCAAGAAACACATCGGTTAAGGAATCCTGTTTGGATAAGTCAACCTTCTCCGGAGCCTCGTTCAATTTTACCTCGCCGGTTGTTTCGATAACCCGATTCTCGACAGCAGTGTTATCGTCAACTTTCGCTGTAGCCTCGGTAGGTATTTCCGGTGAATGTTCCTTTTGCTCCGCTAGTAAATTCTCCAATCTTTCCGTAACCTTCACCGCTGAAATCCCCGGAATAACGGGCGGCGTTCTAATTCCAGAGGCGGATACAGAAATATTATCCCCCAAAATCTGCGAGCCTGAGCTGCTCTGACTCGGATTTTCGATTCTACTCGACTCCTTGTCCGAATTAGACGTCGCTAAGAAATCGTGTTGAGTAGCGTATAATTCGAACCCGGGGAACGAAAAGTTAGCTGGTGTATTCTGTGGGGTTGCAGGTTCTGGAATTTTTGCAGGAATCGGCCTAGACACGGAAACGCCAGTTCTTCCAGGGAAGGGTACAGGGTCGTAAAACGAACTCTGATTTTGAGGTGTAACGGTGCCCGACGATCCAGTCGAACTGTGAGGAACTCCTGTTGCGGTGGGGCTAGATGTAAACGATCCTTGCAAAGAACTGCTCTGTGAGAACTGATCGAAGGTCGATTTCTGAACGGATGGCGGATTCGTTAAAACTGAGGTCTCGGGTGAACGATAGCTTTGGGTTGGAATTACTAATTCATTGGGATTTAGAATGGTCGGTGGTGCGACGGTACTTTGTGCAGGGAAGAATGTTTGAACCGTGGGCGGTGGACATTGCTTCGAGCTGCTCGACGTCAAGTCAGGTGGTGGGGCGTATTTGAGACGCCTCTGATTTCCAAGTCGATAGGAAATCGGCCCTGGAAGCATAAATATAATATTAATCAATCAATTATTTTGTACGACCAACGTTCATCTGAATCTTTATTTTTGCATACATATAATTTTTTTTCTACGACTCAAACTTTATTTATATTCTTCTAAGGTGATATTAGCATTGCGGGTCAGGCTCGGCACGCAATTAAATAATATATCCTACCCCGGATAAAGGATACATCGCGAACGTTACATTAATTCAATATTAATCGTTATCGAAGAAATATTATATACAATAGTTATAAATGTACCATCGGTAGAAGGGGTTGCTGTAGGCGGCAAAGTTGGTTGCGGAGGGGTTGATAAATGTTTGATCCCACCAATGTTAACCTCTCCCGATCCCAACAGATTCGCCGGTCGAGAATCGTAAGAATCGATGTTCAAATTCGACGAGATACCTCGCAAAGGGTTACGATCATCCTGCGGTGGCACGTGGGAATCTTTAGTTCGTATATTGCCGACGTTTGAAATTCCTTGATCGGCTTGATTATTCGGCGAATCGCCCGTAATTGACGATAGAGACAAGTTCGGTAAAGAAGAGAGAATCGACGTAAAATATCCTTGTTTTGTCGGTTGCTCCGCTGGACTTTTGATATCCTCGGTATGTAAAGGTACGTTAGTAAGTTCGGTGCTCGCGACTACACGAGGTGCCGCCGAAATCGTGGGCTGAGAATTCGCTGATTCCTGCCCTACGAATGCGTCGAGCTCAGCATCTGAAAAAAAAAGATGTAAAAACGTTTTATCGTTTGCGCGAGTTTTGGTATTGGAAGAGTATTTAAATTTCATTGTACAATAATAGCGATGCGGTATACGATGACGAGTGGCAAGTTACGCGGGGTCGAATGGAGCGTTATCGATGAAGTAAAAATTAAACAATAACATCCGCGCAATTATCCGTGTTAGCGATTACTCGTTAGAAATATTAACTGTAATTTGCCCGGTACTCTGAATGCTGAGGTGGATTATTCACTAACTGTCAATATTGAACAGGATACAATGAACGTAGATCCCAATGACGAAGATAATATGTCGGCTAGGTGAGAAGATACGATATACAGTGGGTCACAAAAGTATTCGTATCGTCAAATATGTGTCGACCAAAATACGTCACGATTGATTTTCTTTCCTACGATGCTGCGAACCATTCGCTTTAAAACGCACGAGGTTGCATTGGAATATCAAACAAATTGTGGATGTTATGATTTTTCTTAAGGTAGCCCATCTTTCAAATCATTTCGTTGGACTTGAACAATATTCAACGTGGATTTTCAAAAGTACCGGCTGCGGTATTTTATTACCGATTTTGCATATCCTTGGCTTGAAAATGCACCCGTCACAATTAAAATAACTGAAAAACCGTAGCGGTTACGATTTTTTTACAACGACGTACAACAATTTTGAACTGACATTCATTTTTTTTTAATTCGTTTAAATATTTCGGGTTTCACAAGATCAGTCGAGTTTTTCGTGTATTCCAAATAAATTGGGATATCGATATTTTCTGAACCCACCGTATATACGCCTGTCCTCGCGGGCGATTGAAGGCGCATCCTGTCGGACCTCGAATTACCGATCTCTTTACGCGAGCACATCGAACACACGCGTGCGACATCCTCGCGCACACGCCCACGTAAAAGACACCTGCGATTGTGCAACGATGAGCACGTTTACACCTAGATTTACTTTGCCGGTCTTGTTATCGTCGGGGTAACGAGAAACTCTTCACCCTTCTGTAAACGAATTGCGCTCGGACTTTATAAGTAACACGTCGATTTTTACCACGAGTCTTCTGTCGGGATTTTCACTTGGAGACGCACCATGAAGTCGTCGCGAATGTGTAGTTTGGTATCGGTGATGTGTATCGCGTGGGTGAGATGTTCCGTGGTACCGACACCCGTGAATTCGATTTCCGTGATTAACGAGGCTTTCCGTGGAAATCCGAAAAGCTTGAGAGCGATCGCCGAGGACGAACGAATTTGGAGGTCCATTGGTTTCGAGATGGAATCGCCTGATTGGATTGCATCGAGGAAGGACGCGATGATTACTAAAATCTTGGATGATCCAGGAGAACCAGTTAGAGAGAGGAATGTGTTTGTTCCGGGGGAAAATGAGTGCTCTAGGTATGCGAGTTGTTTGAAATGTATGACTCGAGGAAACAGTGATTTTTAATTTTTCGATTTTTTAATATTAATCAGCGATTGAATAAATTTAACGGGTGAAATAATTCTGAATCGTGTTGTTATAATTCCGCAATCGGCACGATAGTTATTAACGCGTAATGTTTATTTAACGTCAAGAATGCTGATCAGATTTTTGTTACCTTCTCTGTTATGCAAACAATATCGATCTTCGTGTAACAATAAGTCTTTTGTCAAAATTAAGGTGTCCGTGGTTCACTAAAAAAATTCTAACTAAGCGCAGTTAAACGTAATTCGTTACACAGGGGGGTGAGTTTTTAAATTTCAGTACTGAACGCTGAGTGTCTATTGTGTATTCAATTACGTACGTAAGTACGTCACTTTACATGGATACTGTCGTATAACTTTATTTCAAATTCTTCATTTACCGTTGCAAATTGATCGCTCAGGTCGGGTTAGGACGTACGTTATGTTAATAATAGTTCATAACTTGAAGTAAAGAAACAAGCAGTCCGTTTAGTCAGAATTGTAAAATTGTGAAATGAATATTAACGCGTAATGTTTCTTAATCGTCGAGAATACTGATCAGATTTTTTTATCCGCTCTTATTTTTTATCCGTGATTATTTACTAACCCAGTTTTTACGAAGAAATTTCATTAGGGTAATGAAGTGAAACTCGAATTTATTGTCAAGGTACTGCATCGAAAGTAACGTGGAAAAAAGTACAGGGTTCCGGTACATCGATCTTTTTTGGTCAGCGAATGGTACAAACAGAATGGGTAAGATAAACAAACTATACGCATGAGCGTAAACGTTCAAAGCAGTTAGAAAATGATTGCAAAGTTAAGTAACATCGAACATTACGTAAAAGTCATTTATGGTCCGTGCATTCCTACGTTATTTGTTTTTGAAATGCATTTGTTTTTTTACAAGTCTTAATTATAGCACCGATTCATCATGGATTTTATAAGACAGTTATAGTGCTACAGAGTAAACTACAATTATTTGCAAGATTGCTAACGAACAATGAGGAAACAATGATTTACACTAATTACGCGAACATGAATCGTAGGTATTTCAGGAAATTCTACTGCCCAAGATTACGTGCAATTAAATGTACCAGACTTTCAACGGAATCTTCGCGAAAATTTTAACGGTTTACTAAAAACTTGTCAGGTATATCGTTTTGCTACAGGTCGTTTCATTTTCTTAATAGTACTTTCAACCATCCGTATAATCCTAGATCTACCTTGACCTCAATTGCGACACCGACACGGAAAATCCGAAAAATTACATAACAAAAGCATCTCACGCCGACGAACCAGGTAATCGAAGAAACGAGGGCGAGTTCGATAGGCTTTCCACGAATTCTAATTCCCGGGCTTCGGTAAGCGTCAACTACTCGCTTCTACCAATATTCGAGCTTCGACCTATCGACTCCTTTCATGGAAATCTATTATTTTCGTATAGATAAAATTAGTGGAACAACATGACTCAAGAGGATACACCAATACGAAATTTCTGATCGATAAGACGATGCGTCGAGTTAGCATCAACGTCATTGGAAATGTTTCGCACGCTCTGCTTCAAATACCCACAAGTAAGTTTTTTCGCGTCCCGATATCGGTAGAACTTGCGCGCAGTTCAAGGTCACCCGTGCACCGATACTTAATCGATTAATCGATGCGAGAATTGTAAATCCCTTTGCGCGGATGAGGATTGCCCTCGACCACGTGTCCCGCTACTACGCCTCCGCATTTCGTCGTTTAGCGTAAACTAAAAATAATTTCGGAGGATACGATAGCCGGGGAATTTATAGCACTCTATAATTTCGCGTCGGTGTTCATTGCCCGCCGAGAATGTTTCAATTTTATATGCGCGGTAGTAAACTGTGGTTGGCACAACGTTGTTAAGCTGGGAATAAAATACAATTGTAGAAATGAAACGTAACTTTGCTATTAATACACGCAAAGTAGGAAAACTTTTGTCAAGTCTTCATGATTGTAATTAAACAAATGCAAAGCGGTGATCTAGCAAAAGTCTTTCCCGGACTTTGCACGAAACGATTGTGTTTTTGTCATTTCTACGACAGCTTTGCTTATTCATTCAGGAGACAATTTTTTCCACAGAAGTGGAAAAAAATGTTATTTACATAAATACACAAAGTTTGTCAGAGATCCGTAGAGGATTAACGTATTACTGCCAGTGTCTAAACCAATGTTGTCTACGTCTACTTCCTCCAGTCACAAACATACGAGCAAACATTGCTCACTTACTACTTGACGATGATGGTATCTGTGAATAGTCGCGTGGCATTGAAAAATGACAAGACTAAAACAAAACTGTTTGAAGTAATGACGCATCCTCTAAATAAGGAAACTGTTTCGCAAAAAAACCAAAACGTAAAGGTGCATCGTAATGCCGTGCAAAAGAATAATCCTGTTCTAACTATTATGTACCTTGTGCGCTCACTATACACCGACGACGATATCGATCGCTTTCTTTCCTCGTTGCATTCTCGTCGCATTGGCAAGATTTCACCAAGCTATTGTTTTCACTTTACGTTTAAACAAACTTTACGCGCAGACTTCAAAGATTCGCGGCCTTATCCGTGCACGTCTATTTTTCACTCCCTCTGCGTAGGAAAATTCGTTTCCATTCGACGTGCACTAAAAGCGCTCTCTACACGCTGTTGCAAACACTTTGTTCGCGACACTCACCGGTTATTATTAATATAAAGGAGTTCATGGAAATAATTGAAAGTGAGATTCAATATGTAATTAACAGACGCAACAGCGCCGTGGTCCGGAATAATAATATCGTTGGCACGCAAGAACGGAGCGAAAGGGGTGAGAATCGATGCGCATAATGCACCCCCTGGCGAGTGGTGCATAAAGCTAACCGGGGGGGAAAATTCGAGATATCGGATCACCGTTGAAGCTTTTGTTCAACGAGATGACGATTACACGGATAAACTATTCATCCCGGGGCCTCCCATAAAAGGTAAGTGGAAAGTGTCATAATTACGTCGTCTACCTTTAAACGATTGTCAAACGTGTATAATAAAACAGCAAAACGAAAAAACGATAAAAACATTTAAAGTGAGTTAAAAAAGTATTCGTATTTCTCTCTTTTGCACTTACGCTTTCAGAACATAAGATAAATTTGTACGGAACTGTTATAAAGCTCGTCGAAGAAATATCTATGATCTAATGTAAGAAAATCACTTTCATATCTCTAAAAATATACATGACAAAGTACACGTTTCTGAAAATTGCGTACAAATCAGAACAATGGAATCTCTTGACCGAAGCGATTTGCTTTTAACGTTTTACCCACGGCTGCCGATTACATCGATAATCACCGATGACAGGCTTACTCGGGACAGGGTTAAAATGAGTCGATTTATAGGCTGTCGGTCGTACAACCGATAATCGGCTCACCGTAGGTGAAGCGGTATCGCAAAGGCAAATTTGCAAATTCCGTAGCAAAACTTACGCGAGACGGCAAGTACTTAAACTTCTTCGATGCATTTCGAACTACTTTTAGCGAAATACGGTGTGCGAATACTTTTTTACTAACTTCGTACGTTACGAACCGCGGCGAGGTTTGGGATGAGAAAGAAAGAAAGAAGAAGAATATTAATGCCGTTCGTTTCGCTTACACTCTCACAACGTATCCGATGAAACTTGCTCGCAAGAGATCGGCTCACTGACAACTGCCAAGCAACCGCGTTGTTTTCTGGCTCACAGATACTCGCGATTGTGCAATGCTACTCGATCACGGCATGTTGCCCTTTGGCCGCCAGCTAGCATACAAGCGCACGGACTGACGCACGCAAATTCAGGAAGAAACAAGATTCACTAATTTTTTTATTCGCCGCCGATTAAAATAGCTAGCCGAACGCGATAAAGCGTAACGCTTAAAGGTGTGTAAAGCGGATGATTTGCGTGTGTGCGTTGTATGACTAACATGTTTATCGGCGATTCATACAAGTAACTTCTGTGTACGAAAACGTTTTACGCAATTTCAGACCCGACTCTATTATTATCTATTTATACGTTTTAACAATACCATTAGGGTTTTATTGTATTACGCGTGTATTGGCTCGGTTTAATTTCGTCCAACGTGTAAGAAACGTGACCGAAGGTTTTATCTTCATTTGAAGTAGTCGGATTTTAGTCAAGATAACAGGCTCGACCGAATCGATCGAATGTACAGTTTGTTAATTTGTTTTCGGCATTGAATTATGATTTCATTTATACGTTAATAGTAATTGACATAATGCCTTGAATAGATTATAATAATTAATCACTCGTAATCCAGTGAGAAAGCGCGAGAATATTTGTATGAGCATAAAAACACAAATTGGGTTTACTCACCTCAGATTTATCGCGTAATGCTATTTTTACATTTTTTATATTGAACCGTTATCAATGGAATTAATTGATAAGCGAACGTTCAAAGATCGTAATTAATTAAAATCCATTTTCGAAGATATTTTTTTTAACAATACCATTGTTTCATAGTAGAACCGTTTACCGAAGAAAATATCCATGGCGTACCAATTGCAAAATATAGCACAAACGTTAGAAGAAAAGGTGATATCATACTTAATGAAGCTCATACACCTGATTTTCGAGAGGTATGTACTAAACGTGAAATTAAAACTGTCGTATTGTACGTGTCGAAAAATTTGACGAAACAAATATGATCACTTTAGGTAATTGATTCAAAAGTAATCACGCGTAAAGAACAATATTGGGATACGAGAATGAACTCGCAATCCTCCGATTATCGAAAAACAACTCAGGAGAGATCCCTGGAAGATCATAATATTTTAATCGAAAGGGATCAGACTGAAATGTCTAATACTACTGATCCATTAGTGATCTCTTCCAGTACGGAAAATATTCACACGGATTACGTTAAACGTGCCGATTTTCTAAGTGATGAAGGGAATGCAATGGATGTACCTAATTCTTCGATCGACGAGAAGATCTTTGATCTATCACTTCCCATGGGGGTGAGAAAATTAAGTCTCTGAATAATTTACGTTTATCCGGGCAGGATATTCAACGCGTTTAAGTATACAGACACTGATCGCCCAGAAACTTATTAACGAATTCTGATACTCCATAATCTCAGTCTGAGTTTGAGTACTAGTTCTAATTTTCCGCACCAAGCTCTCTTCTGAGTTATTAGGATTAATAGTTATAGCATTTTTTTCTTCCTGTAAAATTCCATTTTCTACCGATACAGGAAAGACTAAAAATCCAAGCAAGATCTTCGATCGGTTCGACAGAGGATTTTGATGTAGAGAACAACAAGGGGACAGCAATAAGCAATAGCGATTTATCACTGAAAGTGATAGAAACTTCGGATAATCAAGAGTTGTCTGAAGAAATAGCCAAGTATACCAATAATGATACTATCGAGAAAAAGAGAATGGTCATCAATGTAAACAGAAAAAGCAATTTGCTTGTAACGCCAGGAACCATACACAGAGTAGTTTTTGACGTAACGAATAGCTGTGTTCTACCTGTCAAATATGCATTAGCTGTAAAAAGTTCTCACTTTAGGGTATACAACGTTCAACCAGTTGTGTAAGTAACAATAATAATACACACAGTGTCCCACCAGTGTTGTCTTAAAATTTTGCCACAACACATGGTACGCTCTGTATAAGATTGTTCCTTCGATCGTTATTTCAATTTATGTTGAATGATAATTATGGACATTGGAATTAGCGTGTGGATATATCCTGGGCAGACGAGTCAAGTAGCCGTGGATCTTGTTATACCGAACAATGTATCACCAGATACAGCAAATATGCTAACGTTACAAGTTCAAGGTACAGAGATCAAGGAAAAGTCTGTGTATGTGTATGTTCAAGATTCCCTCTCAAAGGTAACCACAAATAAATAAAAAAACTAATCATCATAATGCTAACAATGTTTCTTATGGCAATTTGAAATGCATAGATTACTGACAATGATAAGCCAACGATGGAATATTCGTTTAACAGTAATTGCGCAGGGAAATTGGATAAAGATCGGTGCTTTAAATCTCATTGGAGCTTAGATGTTACGGTTCAAGATTACGATTCGGGTATATAATTATGCTGTACAGCATAATATTAACAAGACAGTACTTCATTATATTGTACAACAATTTTACCACTATGAAATTCCCAAACATATTCTTATGTAGCAAATCTGTTCTGTGGTCATAGGTTTGAAGACTGTTATTTCATCGCCAAATGATATTTATCCACGTACGAATTTTGTGGGTGGTACAAAAAATCCTGTTACCTTTTACTATTCCTCTACGTGCTGCGATAAAACAGTTAAAATTACAGCAATAGATTTATTGAATAATTATAACACTGTCACGATAGATGTTACAGGTAATAATTATAATTCTTATACTCCTTATTTCAGTTTCAATGAGCATCTATTTAAGCATACAAAATGTGTAATACTAAAAATGACAATCATTTGAATTCTTCATAAGTAGTGATATTATTATAAAGAATTGTCAGACAATTTGGTACAAAGTTTTTATTAAACGTTGGCTTATTCTTTTAGCATGGAACAACTTGTCAGATGCAGAGATAGCAGCTATCACGGTTGGAGTACTAGCTCTCCTGTTGCTTATAGTTTTGATCATTATCATAATAGTGTATTGCGTCCGAAGGAAAAGAAGCCATGATTTACCTTATACGCAAAGGTACGGATCTAGACCACCCGCACAAGCAGAAAGAACAAGTTTTTGATCATTCGTTCCCTTCAGTGAATTATATGAGGACCATGAAGTATAGGTTCGGTAGAAAATGTTCACGGCACCATAAATTAAATTCGTAATTAGGTCGTAGTTTGCATAATACTATATGTTAAAGTGTACATAAACCATAGTAAATGCATTTTTATATTAGTTGTATTTTGTATTGTTAATATTAAAGTATTATTTTCCAAATAAAAACAAAATATTGACAACCCCATCCTTCAACTGTTTGGATTGATGCACAAAAGTACAAGGTAAAGTTTAATTAATAATTTGGTGATGATATGTTTTGTCTATTTTATCGTTAGTGAACACTGCTAGTGACGTATCTTTTCTAGGTATTTCAATCATATGGGTATCACAAATATTTAAATACAGATGATATATTACAGAACAAAAACATAAATGTGAAGAATTAAGTCACATCTCTTTATTTCACGATAATAATATTTGATGTTACAACAGGCATTATGTGACATTTTGAAAACAGAGAATTCTAAAAACATTACATTACATAACATAACAATAACATTCATCCATCGGTGAACATTCACCCGAAGCGGATTAAACCAAATCGCAAGGACATAAGCAAGCTCTTAATCAATATTGTTAATTGACAAAAACAGAAATTAGCGCCGCGTGTCAACACAAGATACACATTCTCTGCTTTATCGATTGCGCAAAATGAATCCATGCACAGATGTTTGGATCCCAATAAACGTAGAAGCCTTGATCGAAGAAAACTAATAGAACAACCAACACATCGTGTACAAACAATCTCGATTGATATTGCGACTGATTGACTTTGCAAAAATCTCGTCGCATGCCGCGGAAGTACATATTACGTTGTATTCCGCGTACGAAAACACGAGCATTGAGAAAGCCCCACCCAGGTGTTTTCAATTGACTTACCATCGCGAAGCACCGCTGGTGTTGTAGGCGTAACAGGCACTAACAATGCGTTTTCGCCATAATTTTCAAATGGAAAACCATCGCCGGCGGCTGACAATAACGGATTTTTCACTTTACGCGATGCACCACTCATATTTGCAGTGACGTTGCCACCACGCGGCCCACGAGCACTGCCATCGGAAGGCAACTAAACTACGGGTCGCACGCTGTTTAAATCTCCAAGCAATACGCGCACTCTCGATCTATAAATGCCACGTCAACGTAAGCACATGTACAGTGCTCGTTGTGAATGGTGACATACTCATTAGGCATTTTTTACTGTACGAGCGATTACTACACGAGTTGCTACACATGTTTGCAGCGTATAAACATGCATACTTTCTCGACCAACGGGTATATTACCCAATATTATCGTTTTCACAAGTTAGACTCGTGAAGGCACGTGAATTGTGGAATGACAACATTTTGATGTGGAATACGACCAATTATAAATATACGAAATAATTCATAATGGGAGGGATTTGCTTGTTTGTTTGTATCTCATGTGTCGGGTATCGCGATGTGTATATAACACCGTGCAGCGCGAGGGCGCATCAGCTGTTTACAAAGCCAACTTACGATATTTGAATCAAAGTAACTGAAATGGGTGTAAAAGATCTCTGGAATATTTTATCGCCGTTGTGCGAGAGAAAACCAATGTTCGAGCTTCAGGGCAAGACGATCGCAATTGATTTGAGTTGTTGGGTTGTGGATAGTCAAACTGTCACTGACAATTCAGCACAACCGAAGATGTATCTTAGGTTCGTTCGTTTATATCAATTGTACTTGGCCCGGGCTGTACTTTTAATTGCAATTCAAGGATAGTTATATTAATTATGAGGAAAGAAATAATAGAAGTACGATAATTTCCTATGAAGTGCATATATAACTGCGTTGATTAAAAAGTACCTAACCTCTTAAAAGCGCGCGAAAATTGCAACACTATATGTAATACTGACACCAATTTGAAATTTGTAAAGGGCGCGTAGTAGCACTATTCCTTTCTGTTCTTTTATAGGAATTTATACTTTCGAACAGCATTCCTTCTTACGCAAGGGATATCTCCTGTATTTGTGCTCGAGGGAAAACCACCTACACTAAAACATAATACTATTCAAAAGAGAAATGATATCCGTAGTGGGTTTAGGGAGAGAAAGACGCTCAAGAAAGGAAGTAGACCACGATTGAACAGGATACTCAAGGAATGCAAGGAAATGTTACAATTAATGGGATTAGCTTGCGTGCAGGGACACGGAGAAGCGGAAGCAATGTGTGCTTATTTGAACAAAGATGGGGTAAGCGTAAGTTTTCGAATGGACAGGAGAATATGGATTCTGCGTAATACTGATTCTACAAAATACCTGTTTAGCTTGTAGATGGGTGTATCAGTCAGGACAGTGACTGTTTTTTGTATGGAGCCAAAGTAGTTTACAGAAACTTTTGTATGTCTGCTCAAGGGAACCGTGGTGGTACCGGTGGTGCCGTTGATGAATACAGCATGGAGAAAATAGAAAGAATCTTAAATCTAGGAAGGAATAAGATGGTAGCGTTGGCTTTATTATGTGGCTGCGACTATAACGATGGATTGAATGGAGTTGGAAAAGAAGCTGCGTTGAAGCTTTTTAAAACTGTGGACGACGAACATATTTTAGAAAGGTATAAACTGCCATTCGTGAAGTGACACAGTAATAATGCAGAAATTTGTGAAAAATGTGGTTATTTATGCAGGCTTCAAAATTGGAGAACGGATAACAGCCTACATCAGGTAGAGGCTGAATTGTTAAATCCAAATTTATGTACGTCGTGTGGCCATAACGGGAAAGTGCAAAAACACGCAAAATCAGGTTGTACAGACTGTGGTACTGTTATAAAGTGCAGTGATTCTTTCAAGTAAATTTTACATTCACCTATTATATTAGTTAATGTATAAAATTAATGTTGAAGTTGAATGCGTAACATACTGGTTTCAGAGAATTAAGGGCTTTAAGTTTAAATGAAGTTGCTTTACGAAAAAAAGCTCTGCTTGTAGAAGATTTTCCAAGTCAAGAAGTAATTGAAGAGTTTCTCGTACGAAAAGATCAGGTGCCAACTACATTAGATCTTCAGTGGAAGCAACCACAAATTTCTAAGTTCATAGTAAGTTTCTTTGCAATGTTTTATAATAAGTGAAATATCTTCTCACCTTAAACATTAATACCGGTTAAACTATAGGACTTTGTGGAGCGTCACCTAACTTGGGAACCCCCTTATGCGTTTGAAAAAATATTTCCTCTGGCAACACGTTGGCAATTGTTACACCTTCCAGATATTGTTGGAAACCGCTTATTGACACTCGAATTCTTTGTACCCGAAGCAATAAAAAAGATACGAAACATTAGATCTGTTGCCAGTTATGAAATCATTTGGAAATCTGAACACAGCGCAATTGAAAAATTAAAAGAGTATCTCTCTTCTGTTAACGATGACGCTGATAATGTTGACATTTTGTCAGAGTTGACGAGTATCGAATCACAAGACGCTGTTTCCAAATGTTACCCGGAACTGGTAGAAGTGTTTGAAAATATGAGAAACTCAAAAACAAAGAAGCGTACAGCCAAAGGAAAATCAGGGAAAAATGTAAATGATAACGCAGATGATAAGGAGAATGATAAAGCAAAGTCACGTACGCGAGAGAAAGCAAAGAAAGCTGTCGGGGTAAAAAATAATAAAAAGATTGATGATTTCATTTTGGCAAATGACAAAGCGAAGAAAGCTGTTGGAGTAGAAAAAAATAAAAAAATTGATGATTTCATTTTGGCAAATCCTCTTGTATCGCTGGAAGATTCTTTTGAACAAATGAGTATCACACCGAAACGATCTAAGCGACAAAACGTTGAAGTGGTTAAATGGGATCAAGGTGCGGAAAAGAATACAGTACAATTAAAACGTGCTCCTCAATTTGATAAGGTGTTACAAACAGAGCAAGTAAACAGGAAATTAAATAACACGATTGACCGAATGTTCAATGAACTTTCTCCAGATGATTTTAGTAGCGATAATGACGGTAACGATTTAAATATGACAGAGATTATCGAAAATATATGTTGTTGTAAAACTTTTCAATATACTGTGACACAACATACACAGACATCTACAATTGAGAGTGAACCAAACGCAACAAAGAGTGAACAGGTCAACACACTACCATCGCCAATAAATATAGAAAAAGTTTCCAGTATTCCGGAAAGCAGCATAAAATGCGATGAATCTATAGATGAATTTGACCGTATAAGTGAATCTTATGTCCCTCTTAATCAACGAATATTAGATCACAGGCGAACAAATAACTACCAAACGGTATCTGTTGATAAGGGAAGGTTTACTATTGGAATTGATGATCTTTTGAATGATACGGACATTGAAATATAGGAAAGTGAGATATAATTTTACATTCCAAATAAACCCAAGTTATCATGAATGGGTACCACACATTTTACAGATTTTACATTATTTTTGTAAATATTATTCCCATGTAGATAAAACCTTGTTCCTAATTTTTATACAAGCATTATTCGTGCAGAAATAAATACTCTTAACAGATAGCATAGCTTGGCACATTAATTAATCTCAACTTTGAAGAGTTACAGAATTCCGTTTAAACTTTATACGCGGGGACCAAAGATGATTAGCTGATCGTACACACAGGGTTTTCTGTTTGTTTTGAACTGTGAATGCGCAAATTGGTGAACACCACGCGTCTTTCACATTTCGGGTCTCCAGTCGCAGTAAGCTCTACGTCAGGCCCGGCAAACGGTGGAGAAATGCACTCTCCTCACGCGCTATTTTTTACCCCCACCCGTCAGCTTTTAGACCTACGTCGTAGGCACGCCGTGCGAACGTAAAGGACAGCGCTACACCATACAGTTTTTTCATCAATCGTTTCGGTAACACGATCCAGTAAAAAAACAAAACAGCGCTATCGCAGAGTCGAACGCCGGAGACGTGGTGTGAGTAAAGCCACGAGGAGAGGGTAATGACGTGCTGTGCGGCGGGTTGCGAATTTACTCAAAGAGCAGGCGTTTGCCGCGCCTGCTCTACGTGGTGAGACTCGGGTTCATTGGCGAAGCGGGGGCGGGATACGGGCGAAAGCGCTTGCCCAACGCAACGCATTCGCTCTTTTGAAGTAATAACATTTATTATTTGGAGAACGTTTCATTCAGGAGCACGAGTGACTGTTCTACTTCGCGTTGGTTATGTTTTCCTATTAGTACAATGTTCGATATTCACGAGTTTGAATATTACCGCGCTGGTTCATTAATTCATATGTGATCCGATTAAAGTGAGGGCGCCACAATCGAAGACGATCGTGATCGTCACTCTATATAGTCGACACTCTCATGCCCGCCATTTTTGTTTCACATGCATTGTCAAAATGTTACTACGTTCCCTCTCTATATGCATTCTTACGTCCATGCTAGTAACACTAATCAAACGAGTTAGGTTATAAAAACTGTAGGATTCAAATAGTGCAAGCGTGTTTGTTATTTTAATTTGTCATAGATTTTTTATGAAAGTAGAAGATGTCGAATAATTGCGACGATGTATTTGATCAAGTTGACAATGCAACACCAAAGTTGTTGTACAGAGAACGTAGGGAGTGGAGTGATGTGACTCCTGTACCTCAGGACGACGGTCCTAATCCTGTCGTTGCAATCGCCTACTCTGACAAATGTAAGTACTTTTCGTATGAAGTATCGTTTCATCAAGCGCTGACAAGTTTTTTCATTTTTGTTGTTTTTTGAATAATACGACATGTTTTCATCTTGTATAAATATAACCTCGCTGAGACAGTTTATATAGCGCGTAACCAGTTTTGGAAGGAAGCTGTCGATATAATATTGTATACGTACAGTTTAGTTGGATGAACAGTTATTTCGGTTAATTTTATCTGAAATAATCATGCACGTTTGATAAATACTTGAATATTATGTCTGACTGGATGCTTTCATCACATTAATTGTTACTTCAAGTTAAGGATGCCTACGATTACTTTCGAGCTATACTAAAATCTGGTGAAAAGTCGGAACGAGCGTTAAGTTTGGTAGAGGATTGTCTTTGGCTGAACGCTGCAAATTATACAGTATGGCAATATAGAAGGGAAATACTTAAAGCTCTTGGGAAAGACTTGTGGGAAGAATTAAAATTCGTTAATCGAATGATAGAACATACTCATAAGAACTATCAAGTTTGGCATCACAGGAAAGTTATCGTAGAATGGCTACAAGATGCATCAAAAGAGTTGGAATTTACAAAGATGGTTTTAGAGGAAGATTCCAAGAATTATCATGCTTGGCAACATCGTCAATGGGTTATGCAGACATTTAAGTTAGTATGTGTGTCCGTTTATTCGATTTTTTTTCTTGTTTTGAAATACTTAGACTTTGTATACATTATTTATCTCTTTGCGAGGTAAAAATACAACAGGGTAATACAATAAGAATTTTCTTTACGACTGCAGTTTATTGTCCGACATCGAATTGGATTATGTAGAACAATTATTGGACGAAGATGTTCGCAATAATTCTGCTTGGAACCAGCGTTATTTCGTAATAAGTAACACAACAAAATTTGAGAAAAGTGTTGTCGAAAGTGAAGTTAATTTTGCTTTGGAGAAAATATGTCTATCAAAAGAAAATGAAAGTGCGTGGAACTATCTCCGAGGGTGCGTGACAAATAATAAGAGAACTTGACATTAGTTACCAATTATTACATTGAATAGTTAATGTACAGATCGTACATGATACTTTTAGTATACTGATGCAAGACAGCAATGGCTTGGGTTACAATGAGAAAGTAATACAGAAATGCAAGGAATTGTACTTAGCTGGATTTCGTACCAACCATCTACTAGCCTGTATCATAGATATTTGTCAAGCAAGACAAACAGCTGGCGAGTCGCCAGATTCGATGTTCCATATTAATAATGCTCTTAAGGTATTTCTTTTAATTGCTTCTACCCATAATCACTTCGACCAAAATCATTTATATTCGTATTTCACTCTAGTTGTGCAAAGAATTGTCCGAGAAACATGACACTATAAGAAGACGATATTGGGAGTTCGTTCATCAACAGTTACTGGAAGAATTGAAGCAGAAGTCTTAACGATTTCTTCTTACGTACTTAGATGGGTTTTTATAAACTCAACGCTCTTAATTCAATTCGCAGAGACTATTTTCTGTTGGATAATCTAATTCATGGCGTTACAGTCAAATGGCAGTGATTATATTGGGACGAGGGAAATTGTTCACCAAATGTGACGTCTTATAATTGCCAGTACACGTTAATTGAAGGAATGTAGGAACAGAAAGCAACGGCAGGGGATGTATAAAATATGTTGGATATTTACACGGGTGCGGGCATACACGAGCGCACGCACATACAGTACTTTACCTTGTAAGGAAAACAACAAAAGAAATAAAAATAACTATTGTGCGATAAACTTCTTTTCCCAATTACCGTGACCCGTCCTTCCAAAAGATGAATCGCACAGTCGAACGTGGGTAATAGTAATACTAATAATAATATATTTATTTATAATTTATAACAGATATCACTTGAATTCGGTATGCGAAATGTTGTATGAATAAAAAAACGAATCAGCGAACATTGATTACCTATTATATTTATAAAATAGTTACATACTCCCAAGTATAGTACAATAAGTAATTGTTAATAATAATTATCATATTAATGGCTAGGCTTTCGCGCAACTAAAGTAATTTCGAACGCAGCGTTTGAAACGATGGTAGGCGGGGAACGAAATCATACGTCGTGGTGCCCTTAAAGCTTCAACTTATCCGACTCGCACGAACTCAGTTTTATACGCTGATATGAGATCTTTGCACATTAAAATGTCTACCCTTTCGAGGCAGTGTCAAAACGTCTGAAGAGAGAAGTGAATTTCGTTGCGGGCAAGCGACGGCAGTGACTGCGTTGCTCAAGTCAAACTATTCATTCTTCTTCAGAGATAAGAAGCACTCGATTTAGTTAAATATTATAGTTCGCTTCGATCAACCAATTTCTCGACAACGTATTCTAAACGGAGAAATAAGTAGCGATCAATTGATGCTTCATTTCGATGGCAACAAATTTTCTTAATTTAACTATTTGCACTCGAATTGAATTGCACGGATACAGACAAGAATAACCGTAGAGCGATCAGGGGTTTTAATCAAATTTAATTTTTCAACCCGTCTTTTCCGTAAAATATTCGTCTCGATCGAGTTTCATTCAAAAACTGGCAACAGATACGATGTACAAGAATAGTAGAAAAATACTACAGAACTAATTAGTAGTAAATTAATGAAATCTGAATTTCGGAGATCAAAAACCATCGAGTGCAAAGAATTAAATGAAAATCTCTGTACAACGAAATGGATGTCCTCGATGCATGATATTGGTTGAGAGGGCACGTTCTTAAGTCGTGTTTTCCTATCCTAACATTTAACAATCAACATCCAAACGAGTAGTCCGTTACATGGTGGTTCACGATCGAAAGCAAATCCTCTTTGATAACGAAATACACAGAATCTGCGTGGGTGTAGCCTTTCGTTACAAGTGCATTTTTACTATACAGGCGGTTGAAAAGCTCCCTGTGCAGAACGGGTATCTGTGTCAGGCTTGCGCAACCTTTGTAAACTGCAATGTCAGGATTGCAAAATACGTTAAACGCGAGACAAGAATTTACAATAGATGTGGAAGGTAATACAACTGAAACAGCATTGGTTATAAAAGAAGTTTTTGAGCGTATCCTGTATTCGAAGATTGGATCAGGATTAAAAAAAAAATAAATGAATTTCCATTCGTACCAATCGAGCGAATACTGCGAAATTTTTGTAAATTGCATTGCAAAGAGAATTGCTTCCGCCGGCGCGTTAAAGCTACCGGATACGAACTTACCACGGATATATACATATACACTTGATTTACACCGAAAATATATCGTCATGCGAATATTTTTACTATATTCTCTTCTTTTGTTTAAAATCCATCATCTTTAACATCGTATAAGAATTTCTTTTCAACTCGCTGTGATAAGCGCACGATGCCCGATGAATCGCCTGTCACGAATTTGATATATCCAGTTACGATGGACTTTCGAGGGACCGTGAAATGGATAACTCGTGATACGCGGGGGGTCATTCCGGCAAAATCGATACGCGCTAACATTTGACAATAGTGAGAAACGTGGGATTATCCGAAAGTTACCCCGTGTACGCGAAGTCACCTCATTTTACGGTACGTTTCGAGCGAACCGGCCCTGCTTGTCGGAAAGTTCTCCAACCGCGATTCCAATGTCTATCGACATCGTGACGGAAATAAAGTTATTTACAATATCAACGATTTATCATTAATTTCTTTAATTCAATCATTTTGCCGAACGAGGGCTTTCATTTTGGACACGTACGGATAAAAATACTGTCAAGTTAGTGAACGCTTTTTAACGATCATCGTATTTGTTTCTTATAGAATTCATTTGTATCAATTGTGACTCCTAATGCCCAGACGTTTTTCCGTTTCGACGTATAAGATGCAAATATACAGGAATTAAAAATTTGTATAATTTTTAATTAATACGTTGTCCGCTTGGAAGAAGAGGGTGGCGACACATGTATCATAATTTTTTCATTTTCATTCGATGTGCGATAACTCGAGATAAGTAATTATTTTAATTCAATCTTGCAAAACGTATTTTATTAATCGTGCCATTTATCTTCCACATAAACGATAATCAACGAATTGGGCTTTATACGTTCACAGTGTCGTTCGATAGACATAGCGCGTGAAAATAAAATTTATAACGCGTACACGATCGATCCAAGATTATAACTTTATACGTAACGAGAACGTACAGTTAGGCGAGGGAGGCATTACGCTTTTTTTTAGATATCATTGACTTTTGATTTCACACGCCATCGAGAAGTATTTTATAATAATAATCAATTTATATCTGGCAGCAATTCGACAAGATCAAGAGTCACAATTTAATTTCCATAGAATTAAACTTCGCGGCAGACCAATCGTGAAAACTTCGGAATTAAATTCGATCAGTCGATTTCCAATTCATTCTCGGAGAAACGAGAGGGAAATCCGTGAAAATCTGAAATTCTCCAATTAACGGTATTTCGCACGTGACGCGGCACAATTATTCGTTCATGTCCGCGTATTTAATTTCTCTCTTATGAATACGTAATCTATGATTGGACCATCTGTCAGCCAATACAAGCACAGCCCGACCACAATCTTCCATATTTCTATTTAATAATTCTTCGTGAGTATATATGTAGATACCGATCCCCAACAGCCCGATGACACTTTCGCACCTTTCGTCTCCCCACGGTGTCTGTTATTACGGGCCATCGAGTACTTTGCACGGATCAATTATCGATCACTGTCTCTCTCTTTCTCCCTGTCCAGCAGTTATAATATGTATAATAGATACCACCGAAAACACTCTCGATAAAGATGCGACTAGCTATCGAGAAGGAGATAGATTCCGTACAGAGAAGATAGATCGTTGAATTCTAAACGAGTACAGCGTCTCTACGTTAAAGTGGACAAGATATTACGTGTATTTTGTACTCCCCTCGAGAATACTTTTATCCATTGAAATGGAGCCAGCTGAGACTATCTCTGCTCGATCATTCAGTCCTTTATCTGGTTGACTATTTACCACGATCGAGACTCTGACAATGAGTAAATTGTACGGTAACGCAGTTTTTTGATTATTCGTACAGACACGGCGCCGACCTTACGCGATATGGTAGAACAAAAAGATGTTCGAACCTTCGCATGTGAATGCTTTGGGGGGACAGCGCGAAAGAGTGACTGTCTCGAATATAAAACAGTTCGGAGATTAAAATTGAGCAAATTAATTAACATCGAGTTTAGAAATGGTGTACTGCCTTTCCTGATTTTCAGATACTTGAATATTTGATGCGCCTAAAAAGTAATTTCAACAGCGGAAGGAATTAACGATCTCGAAGTTGGTTCTCGGCCGATATCGTTTCGTATGAATCGTACCGTTTTGCTACGCCTTTAGTATTCACGGTATCGATAACGTTACTCTGCAACCTCGCGGAATGATAATTGAGACTTTCGAGCGACGCGTATAAAATGATTCGTACTTGTCTTGATAAAATACGAGGGACATTCGAAATCTGCTCTTATTGTCTTATCTAGATGAGTGTAACTTAAATAAAACGTCGCGGATACTTTCCCTTGACTGTGTATTAGAAAATATAAATTCTGGTCCTTGGGAAAACGACCGAACCTATGTATGTACGTCCTACGTTTGCTAGGTCACGCGAGAAAATAAAATTTGGTTATCATACGAATATTTCGCTGTCGCGTATGGTCGAATACTTCGTAAAATACATTTTAGAAAAAAAACGCATTCGTATGTATGTACATGGATTACGCATTGGAAATTTTGGAGTCACGCTCGAATGATTTTCGTTAGTGAGATTACCAATTTCAGTTTGGACCAATGTCTTTGCCTATCAATTCTTTCGTCGAAAGATTACATTCTTCCCGAACCGCTCTAAAAGACAAGTCAAATACGTATCTATTAATTTTCTGCTAACAACCGACAGTGGGGTAATAATTATCGGTCAATGAAAATTTCTAATTGTAGACACGAGCTCTTACAGACGCTACGAGATAGACAATATTCTGAGAACTGTAAGGATTCTATACCGGTGTAACTTGATTGAGCGCCCCGTGTCCTGTGCGCGCGTACGAGTGTAACGTATGCTCTTGACTAATCGTAAGTATAGGATACAACATGATAGAAGTAACGCGTAACGAAGTTGTGCCTCCGGAATACAGATTTTAAAATTATTTATCCAGTTAAGTCGAGATCTCGTTCAGCGTTTCGCCTTACGCGATCGTTTACGCATCATCAAAATAATATCGTCATCGCGTGATCAGTCTAATCTCACTTTAAAATATATAAGAAAATTACCCTAGAACTCATCTCGACACGCAAAATGAAGCTCATTAACGTATTAGACCTATCTTATTATCAATCAACGACGCAGACGAGGAGTACCATACGCTTGTATTTTTTTTTTTGCGTTTTCTTTTTTGGTTTAAATATCTAGACCTAACATTTTGTTGAATTCGAAAATATCTAGACGACATAGTTACCCCGTTTTCTTGTCTTTCATATACTTACTTAAGTAACTTCAAAGACATGCGGTAGTGATCGAGTTGATACGAGACAACATTCGATGTTAGCCTCAGTTTTTACATGTAAATCTTATTTATCCTACGTGTAGGCGCTGCTAAAAATCGGAGAAATCTTTGTTCTGGTATCCTATCGTGCCTACGTCTATGTATTTCCGTGACGCTCCGTTCTTATTCCTCTTTCTCTCGTTCTTCATTTCCTTTTTTTTTTATTTCCATCTCGACTTTTATCCCACTTTTCCGATCCACACCAATTTAGCGATGCTTCGGGCGAATTTCCACGTCGCCGCTAGTACGTGCAAGGAACTGGAACATCGTGCAGGATCACCCCTCTCGGCCGAACAAACGATCGCTTCTCGCGACTAGCGTGGTGTGTACAGCGTACTACAAAAGTATTCGCATCCTCATTTGCTGCGAATATTAAGGCAAAGGAAAGTATCTGATATTGATTAAAGATAACTAACCCAGCCAAAATATACATTTAATATACATGAATAATGATCATTATCGGCGTATATATTTCTTTATATCTATGCTCGGCCAAACAAAATGGTAACTTGCATAATTTGTAAGTTATTTTGATTTAAAGAAATGCGATTTAAAAGTTGGAAGCTGGATAATCTTTGAAAAAATTAGCGAGGTTGTACTATCAATGAGATTTTTCAAAACCCTCGGCATACGTCGGGTAATTGGATTTAAATAGTATTCTGAGAGATTATTCTAATGCGATCAAGCGGGTTTTGAATTTGGAGATTAACGAAATCGTAAAAAATAAAAAATTTGTATTCTCAACAGACGAGGATACGAAGACTTTCGTGAATCACTGCATAATAAGTGTATTGTAATGGAAACGAAAGTTTTACAAGCGGTGTCTAAAGTAACTCTACTTCGTTAAGCGTTTTCTCTTGTTTCCCTTTTTTTTTTAAATCCGTTTCTTTCGAACGCACAAAATCACTACGGTAGACTCGTGGTTTCCCATGCATCGGTAGTATCGATCTGTTCGTTCAAACCCACCCACCTTATTTATAGTTACCAGAAATAGGCAGTGATGGAAAATGATTAAATATATTTCACTCAAGATTATTTATCGCCCGCCGCGGACGCTTTGGTCCGATCTCTGCAAATCGATGGTACCTGTAAAACCTCGATTAACCGGAATTTTCAATCATCCGTACTATCGTGCCCGGCAGTTCTGAAGCACAAGGTGGTGGACGCAACTTTGAAATACCATTTAGTAATTAAGAAGTGTATACAACCCTAGACAGAGGACGCGTTTAATCGCGTAATTTTTATTTTACACGCTTTATTCCTTTGCCATTAATTAAGCGATACACGGAGGATTTGGGCGTGCGGGTGAAATCGTGTCCTCCGCTTAATCCGGATAATCGAGATTCTACCGTAATTCTAATAAGATTCTGCACCACGTACTTCGATCGAAGATCGCTCGAACGGGAGAATGACGGATCTCTTGTTCAACGTGTGTATTTCTCTGTGTCCGCCTCTGACATTCTCATTCTACTCGTTCTTATCCATCTCTCTCGTCTGCATTTGCCAGTTTTAGTTCTCTCTCTCTCGCTCTCTCTGTCTCTCTCTCTCTCTCTCTCTCTCTTTAGCAGCACGCAGTCTTTACGAGCTAATATCTTACCACAATTAATTCACTTACCTGTCACAAAAATAAATACTTTTATTATCGCTTACCCGCTACTTGCTTACACACTAGAAACAACGAGTCCCGCTCAACATGTCCAGCTGCTCCCGCGGGATTTACGATAAACTTTCTACGTCACGCTCTAAGTTTTCACTCATTCTCGCAACACACCCTTCGCCTAATATTTGTCGATACATTTAATTCGTACGTGGATTCACGTGCTATCGTTAAAAATCGTAACGGGCACTACTGTTTAACCCGTTTCAACCTGCGACACATAAACATGCCCACACGAACGTGGAAAACTTACGTCAAATATTCCACTGCTCACGCTCACGTCTTTCGTCCCGTAACGTAAACCTAAGAATAGCTTGTACGTAATAGCGATTACTTTCAAATCAGGGTACAAAACAAATTTGTTCCTGCTGCGATTGAAAAAGTTGGAAAATGCATTTCTACGTAAACGAACGTAAACTGATTGTTACACCTATTCGCTTGAATTTGTATAAAATTCATTTCCTCTTCGAGAAAAACAATTGAGGAATTAAAGATCTAGTGTACGAGTCTGAATCGAAATTTCCCTATTGCTTAAAAACGAAAAACTGTCATCTAAAAAGCTAAATCGTTTTACGGAGCTATTCTAAATCATGTTGATGCAAATTTTGCGTCTAACGTCTTTCGTTTCTTTGCTTTTTTTCGTGTCATCTTGGACACCTCTCCTTTGGCACCAACGACGCCGGATAAACGTATATGACGAGTTTCAACGGCTACCTCTTTTTCTCTTTAAGACGCACTGCGCTTTAGTAATACAATCTCCCGTCTTATTCTAAACACGAACTCCCACGTATTAAACTAAGTCGAAACGAAGTGATCGCCATTACAAAACAGCGCTTACTACCACTTTTTCCCTCTCTATCTAACAATATGTCATTCTTTCATCGTTCGTAGCGCGCATCCTCCGTAAACGATGATACCGAGAACAGTTCAAGACGATATTCGCTCGCAACGATCAATAATTACGTAATATCCCCTTTTCGCTCGTCGTTTACGTCCTCCCGCATCGCGTAACGATGCGAGTGACGGAAGTACAATTAGAAATTCTCGAAAGGATGATCTCTGTCCCCCGCGATCCTTTGCTGCAATCTTCGTCCCAAAGCGAACGTTCGATCTCGAATTTTTGTTCTCGAACAACCGACATTCCTACGAATCCCGTCGCGGCGTTTCATGTCAATAAACGCTGATCCGTCCGATCGATACGGGGGATAAAATCTACACCATACTTTCTCGAAACGAGTTGACCCCAAAAGATCATCGCGTACATAGACAGATCTTTTTCTCGGGATCTTCGGGATCCACCTTGAGGAAACTCTTTCCCCTGGTCCAGGAGGTAAGGTACAACGTTGAGCGATTTATTTTTCAAATCGATGGATCTCTTCAGGTCCATGGAGTGTAACGTGGTCGCGCCGCGTGTCAGAAGGCCGTATCTAGTGCCGCCATACTCGTTGAAATGTCTGGGTCGTTCCGGCAAGCTTCCAAAAATTCGGACAGCGTCACCACTCCATCTTTGTTCCCATCCATTTTCTGTAACAATTGCGACAACGCGTACTTGTAAGAACGTAAACGAGATTTCGTCGAAACTTTTGTTCAATAAATCACTCCGTAATTGACTTAATTAGTATATTACATATCGTTGCGAAATTCACGTACTTAATTAACGGTCCGTTGTTCTTCGAAGTATGTATGTATCATTCCAAAATTCGCGCAATCAATTATAGGTCCATTGTTCCTCGAAATAATTGATTAAAGGCCCATTGTTTCGCGAAATATATATCGTTACGATAATCGTGTAATTAATTAACGTTGCATTGTTTTTTTGAAAGACAATTCTGCGTACAGATAAACCTTGTCTCGTGATTAATCTTGCGAAACATTAAAGCTTTCCGTAGAGTAACGGCACGGGTAATTGTACAATCATTCCGACTTTCAAGCTCCCCCGTGGGAAATGGCCATTAAAACGAAAATCAGCGAGTCCACTTGTTTAATTGACATCGCATTCCTATTTGGGGCGTCAAACTGTTCATTACCGATCGGGAACAATGGTACAAATATCCATGGATCGGATTGTGGCCCGAAACATGTTCAACTAGAATCCACTGATTATCGAGCTTTAATTATGGCCGATTCGTTCAATGGAAATCTATCGGGTCGAGCCAAGTAGTACAGATAATACGAACGAAAAGTCGCATCCGTGTATGTATTTCGCATTGTGTTGGGCGCACATGAAAATTCGGCTCTACAACCGCGCGGTAGTAAATTGCTCGACGACAGGTGCGAATTGCAAAATTAGTGCCGCTCTTGCGCGGAAAACAAAGGTTGAAGCAGTTATGGCAGGAGGGGGAGAAGGATTCGTCACCGTGTTCTGCTGGCCCGAATTAATTGAAATCGCGTTAAACAACGAGCAGCAGCTCCATCATGAATGCCTAACAATTCCATTTGTATCGCTGATAGAGATCCAGATCGCTTACAACGCTTCTCGCGACAGTACGGAAATTCTCGCACGTCATAAGCAATCTGACAGTGAGCAATATTCACTTCGCGCATATCTCATTGTCTGATCATAATCTGACGTTTCTACTGGGGACATGGAATCAAACTTTCTCTCGTAATTTCTTTCTTACTCGTTGTTGTACAATTGTTCGTGGGAATAAATGTTAGAAATATATGAATATTTAATATGGTCAGACCACCTCGAGAACCCCCGTTGGTACTTTCCTGAAAATATACAAGGTCTAGATCTCGTGTAGTGCTACTTGACACGAAATAAGCCCGTCTCTCTTGATTTCTATACCTTGGAAAGAAAAGATGGTAATGTCTGTAATTTATGTTGCTTTGAATGTTTTCGAAAGTCGTCTTGAAACAACTGATTTAAGGGGGAAGTACAAGTAAACCGCTAAAAACAAGGTCATTTTTACGAATTTTTTAAAAGAAAACTGCGCAGCGGATTGTTTTGAAATTTTCAGGATATCTTATTGGTTCTTTAATCAAGAAAAAAAATATTTTTTGAAAACAAAATTAACACACTATGAATATAGTACTGCTGGTCTTGTGGTGGTCTTCTTCTGGGACGCCTCAATTGGTGGCGGAAATGGTGGCTGCTGCAGTGGTTTAAAAGACAATAAGATTTGCATTCCCGACGAAATTACCCCTTAAGTGTAGTTACACTAGTTGAAAAAACGTCAATATAACAAAAATGACGCGACTTACAATTAGAAAATAAAATGTCAAATTTTACTACAAATTTTCTTCTAATTTCATGAAAATAAGTTGTTTAACATAATAATTTTGTGGAATATGTCGGTTAGCATAATAGAGAATGCTTTTTTCTTGAAGTGATTTGGTTAACTAGTTTTTTAATTATATCCGCCACCAATTCGAAAAATATAGTTTCGAGGAAAACGCGTTCAAAGTTATATTAGAATTTCACTTTCAAACTTCGAAGATATATTCTCAAGGTCTATTACTACCGATTTATACAATAAAAAAAATATTCGATTTTTTTGCGGTTACTTGTACTTCCCTTAAGGAATCGTGAAGAACGCAATAATAGAATGTACTGGGTGAAATTTACATAATGATTCGAAGCATTTCGTCACGCGTATGTCACGGTTGGTGTTGGGCAGCTGAAGTTATAATTCCATCGAGACACAAAGGTGTGAAAGCAATTTTAAAATTGCTGAGTGCTCCGCGGGTTTGAGAGTAACGGGAACAATGGAATGAATTTTATCGCGTTCCCTCTGCCCTGCAGGCTGCGCGCAGAGCGATCCTCGTTTTTAATTAAAGACCGCATAGAATAATGAACGCGCGGTGCAGCTCGCGCCAGTTACATCTGCTTTCCTTCTGATTAATTAGCACCGATTGATCCCGGCTGGTTCAGTGGTATCACACCACCTTTACCTGAAACCTCAGTGGAGGCGAGAGAGAGGGCGAGCAGAGGAATCAAAGTGTGAGTGAGTGAGAGAGCCTCTGTGTGTGTGTGTGTGTGTGTGTGTGTGTGTGTGTGTGTGTGTGTGCTTGCGGGGGAGAGTGTCGTGAACGAGCCGAGCAAACGAGGTGTCAAAGAAACTTTAGAGTGGATTACGTTTGCCATTTCATTATTAGTACTATCGATCCTCCATTTTTTATTCTGCACGAGTGTCTGTGCAATATTCAATATATGCGTATACATATACGAACGCTCGAAGGCACACCCAACTGTTTGGAATGGTGCGAGTTAACTTGTGCTGAAAGCTGGTGTAAAAAATATCTTTTTTCGACATCCGCATCTACACGAAATGATTTATTTCTGGTGGAACGTGATACTTTTGAGAACGGTAATTTACATAGAGGGTGTGCAGAAAAACCAGGGTATGATTTGCATAGTTACGCGTACCCATGTGCATTCGGGCTATCGGGAGTAGCGAATGCACAGAGTACTTCGTAACGCCTATTTTTATTCGCGTCAGTTTGAACATCGACCTGTATATCGGTAATACGAGTTGTAAATCGCTCGTTTGACAAGTAATCTGCCTCATCGTTTCGCTTATAGTTTAGTGTTCGAGCGGAAAGTAAACTAGTGGATGGTTGCCACTGGATCGCTGAGGGATGAAAGTTTAAATTGGCAATCCTGCCTTACTACTGTTTGCTGACGTTATTGTTTGTCGTGAAAGTGAGGATTCATAGTTTATTGCAGCTACGCAATTCCCATACGAAAGTGCGAAAGTAACTTTGGTACCAAAGTTTATTTATTTTTTACAACTCCGCTACTCCAGCGATTTATCATTCTATCATTAATTCTCAATCAAAAACTCGATGGATAATTGAACAACGTGTTGCCGAAAGTTGGGTGTTGTTGGAATAATCGTTTATAAATTCAAAATTCAAACACGGGGTGAACAAATATTAATCTATTCCCAAACATTCTGAGAATTAAAATAACAATTATACTATTTATAATTCAGAAAATATTTATTTACTAATTACTAGACCGCGGACATTTATGCAAAAGCGAGGAACCTATGCATTTTTAATTCTTTTTCCAACTATTTTGCTTTAACATAATTGAATCTGCAAAACATGATTAATGAAACATATCCTTTCGTCCAACTTCTTTACGTGTCATTACGTTTACGTTCTTTACGTGTTCCACAAAAATACAAATTCTGCACAAACATTCGCGATGAATTGATTACGAGCAAAATGGAACACTCGATACTGGTATTCTTCGCTCTCTCGTTAATCCGGCATCACTTTCAATATTAGCCTAATAATTTTCGAAAGTAAATTTCGAATTTGATTGTCAGCCCGCGCGTGTCCGTGAAATCATCTTCTCCCAGAGATACAAGTTATGCAATGACGTAAGAGGACAGAGCTTAATGAACGTTAGGATGCCTTACGCGAATTCTTGCGAAGCCCTCAGAGCCTTCGGGAAATTGAAGCCACAGGTAATTACAATTTAAACCACTCTGGTGGATACAGGCCGCGCGTGTGTGCACGTTATGTGATTTCGGGTTAGAATTACACGTTATACATACGTGTACATAATGTATATAGCATACGCCTACCATTTGCCTCACCCTTTCCCTCTCGCACCCTCAACCTGTTTATCCTCTTTCTCCGTATATGCGGACACACGCGCGGTACGCGTACGTATCTGTTTATCCCTCCGTTTCTCCCTCTCTTCGTGTCGTGTACGCGCATATTTGCGCTTCAAGAGCAGTAACGGGAACACAAGGCATTTACCGTTCCCTTTCGAGCCAGCTGTACCAATAAATTTACGTTTCCTTTTAGCTTCCCCGAAGGGTTGAAGATGCGTCGCTTGATATATCAAGCGGTTACAGAGGTTCGCGAATGAAGATCGCGGGATACGAAAAATCGATCGGTGCGACGCAACGCGTGGGTTTCGAGAGATTTATGGGTGAGGCTTTTAACGGTAAACCGTTCGGAAGATTCGTTATGGATTTTGTTCCCCAGGTTCGATGATTCGTTTTTTGTGAATTGCAAGGGAAATGTTATTCAATTGTATATTAATCGGGGGGGAGTTGTTTGCTAATCAAATTGTGCACGGTATATCGCGTTTTATATTGTGTCCTACCGTTTAAAAAAAGTTGTGGAAACGTAGCAAAGAGTAATAAAATTTGAACAACGTTTTATTCGAAAGGCGACAGCTTAGGTATTTTAGGATCACGAATAATATTAACGATGCTTCAGAACATTTTATCTATGACTTATCACTTTGTTTATGCTTAACTCAAATAGATAATTGTATTATTCGTGTGTATAGTACAGCGCAGTTTTATGGGAATGATGAAAATAGACTTGATGGTGAAATAAAAAAAAAGCTCGTTCCCAGTTTACGTGGTACGAGTAGATCTATCGAATATTAATGGCAAAGTTACTGAGATTGAATAAGATTTTTATGACCTGCGTCGTGAAACCATCTCGTAAAATTGCAACGCGACGTTGCATTAATAACAATCGCGTATTTTACATAACATCGTAAAGCGCCCCTTTCCCACCTTACCGTGCTTAAGTTTAAGCGTACGCTATACCAACACCGTAATGTCCTCTTTAATCTCATTGAAATTCGTTGATCCTTTTAACCGATAAAGGCCAATACTCGAGTTACAATTCGAGAAAAGTGGAAGTACCGAGTACGTTCGAACTTGCTTGAAAAGAGGTCAGCGAGGTAATAAAACTTGGGATACCAATAATTCACCCTTACCGTAATACGCTCGATTGATTCTGCATGATTTCGAAACTCCCGTGAATTATCGTCCGTTCGATTTATTCACCGGCAAATAGCCGAGTCTCGACAGTGAAATTTAAGCAACGCTGTCCGCTAAGATATCACTTGGATACGACGAAGTTCCACGTCAGAACATTCCAATTTTTAATAGATAACGCCGCGCTGCGTGGAGTAGGTCTGCTTAACTTTACGATCTGGTGTAATTCCGTGATGTGAATTAAAACGAGCAATTTTGTTTTCTATCGCGCAGTTACGGTTTCGAGAAGTTGATATTACGGAGGAAGCACTTTCGTTTCATTAGTTTTTTTTTAAAGGGGTTGATAAGGTGATTTTAATTTTGTTAACCGAACCGTTGGCTGCTTTTATAGGGGGATCTCTGCGGTGTTGGGAGTACGGATGCGATCGTACCATTTTCCAAATGCCTGAAAACCTGTTTTTGCGTGACTAAACTTTTCAGCTGTAGTGGAATGGATATCGCAAGTGGGAATTGGTGGGAAACATTTTTTACGCAGTACGATAGCAAGAGCCAATATTAGACGGTATTACATTGCGCCGGTATCGCACGGAACGTAATTTTTCCTTGCGAATCGTTCCCCTCGTGGGTGTTTTAAAAAAGTGTATGGATGGTTGGAATTACATTTTTTTATCATAGGCGACACGGGATATAAATGAAGGTTAAAAGTAACATTAGTCGGAAGACCGAAAAGTGTACGGTCCGCGGTGGAAAATATCAATTTTGTACGTTTTCATAGAAAATGATTTTATACGGCTACTCCGAATAATATTGTATGAATTTCGAGTAATTTGTTTCAGTCGTTATCGAGATCAGTGAGAAACACGCCGCGTTAGGTTCGGTGAGTTGGCATGGAAATACGTTAAATGTATTCATCGGTTTAACGGTAATAATTTTTTACGTGGAAAAAAAGAGCTTTGATCGATGGACTGTACGGTAGGGGAAAAATATAATAAAAGCGACAAATAAATACAAAATGATACTTCGGCTCTCAGTTATTTTTCGATTCGATCGATCTTTCTTAATTTGCTCCACTTTTTCTAGAAAGATACGTAAAATCATAGTTTCAACATTTCTATCGACGAGCAGGCAAATATAATAAATTTTTGTCAAGAAACATAAAAATCTGTCTGGAAAATATAGAAGAATTAAATTATCGTTGAAGCAGTATAAGTTTCACGAAAATCATATAAAACATAGCGGCGCACGAATCCAGTGACTCTACTTTAGTAATCAACAAAATTTCAGAAAAAAGTGTCGCTAATTACATCTTTCAAAAGGTAGAACCTTTATGCCTCGGTTCTGCTCATTTTGTGCTTTCCTCGACGACGAAAATATTTTTTGTTTGAAACCGATCGGATTATTCGGTTCCAAGAGACGGAGGTTTAAAGTTTTTAAGAAACTTAGAATGAAAACTGACCTACATTACAGTTACGCGTTTATTTACGCGCGAAAGGAATTTGACCCAGATTATTTCTCGGAATAATAGACCGCTACTCATATCTATTTACGCGCAGAAGATACATAGCCGTGGAAAAAAAACTGACGCTACGTCGTCCGAGCGTTTCCAGGAAGCCCACGTGGCTGCCCGCCGAAATTTCCAGGAACTCCACGCGGACTCCGCGGTGAGATGTTAGTTTTACCACGGATAGTGTCCTTATTGGTCGATTGGCTGATCGCACGCAAATACGACGCGTTCTATTGGCTAATGTGCTTAAGAAGATCGTTCTATTGAATAATCGGATGCTGTGCATTCTTTTTCGGACGACGCATAAGAGCAGTGTTATCATTTTTCGCGTTCTATCGATGCTCGACTTAAGGACAGCATTTCTTCAATTTAAAAATCATACCTCTTACAGTTTTTGGGATATTTCAATGCGACGAATTGCGTTGTAAAGGCAGACAATTAATATATAAAAAATCAGGGACAATATCCGGGCGATAATACGTAACTGTGCATCTATACAAATTGGAGATGCACAAAATTCATTTTGATAGGGGTTGAAAGGTTTAATTCATTTATTTGCTTACTGATCCAGTGAGTTATCAATTAGTCATGCGAGTGTCAACGAATCCTATCTCTATGTCGCATACTTGTTTCCGCGAATTGAATTCCGCTATTCCAATTTTATCCCGTTTCTCAGCTCGATGTAAAAAGAAAAATTTCGTTCGATTCCACGCGAATCGATGGAACAACGCATTCGCGGAAATTGTCTCTCTAAAGGGAATCGCATCGTCTTTTATTCGATCCAAAAGGAAAGTATGAGTTCACTGCAGGCATTGTCATCCACGGCTAACAATGTGACAGCTCCTAAAAAGGAAGGCTTGTTCTTGTATCATCGAAGCTGGACAGGTACTTTATCAGGAGACACTCCTTCTTCGCCGAAGTGTACGAGAAAAGTTGTCGGTGCTACGGAAACTTTTTATCTATTGTCATTTTTGACAAGGATCGCTCACTGCCACTTCGATTATTGCACTCGAACAATAGAGTTCTGCACCAACGCCATTACGGGTCAATAGGTTCCAGCGAAGCGTTACATAAATTCGTTGCACCGTTGGTGTATGTTTTTATTTTCGGAATAAAGTGTCGTTAACGTAGGTACGATGGTAAACTTTTGTAAACAATATTTAGATTATATATATACAATTATAATCCCTTTGATAATCGATCGTTCTCTTAAAATGCAACAATGTACAGGGGTGGACAATTTACAATTACAATTAACAATTTTGTTTGGTAAAACAAATGGCTATCGCGATAAGTTGGCACCGTTCCGTGTCGTGGAGCGTTTGTTAGAAAAATTGTAATCGGTTTACCCTGTATATTTTGTACGAATATTTTTTACCGACATTGCAGCAAGGCTGTAGCAGGGGTTAATTTATTTCTGGGATAATTTAAAAAGAAAACGATAAGAAATAAATGGAAACCGATGCGCAGCGTAATTTCGTAGCTTTTATAACGCCCGTGACAATAAGTCCACCTTTGAGTACGTACGCAGCTGCCGCTTGGTCAGATGGCGTTAGAGACGTACACATTTCCTTTGTTCACGGAATACGATGCGACGGTAACACCGTCCGGAGGAAATTAGAACACAACTGAGAAAACAAGGAAGTTCTGAGGCGTTATTAAATTTTTTAATAAGCCGGTTTAATAAGAATCGAATCTTTCCAAAGGCACGGAACTGAGAATAAACGTAGGCGAGCCTCGCGTTGTAAGAAGTACGGAAGTTTAGTTTCCCAACGCATAAAGCTTACATCTACTTATTTTCAATTATGTACAACCATTTTTTGGAAATGATCTATCGCGTCACAGGATTATCCAAGATTTTACCGACTTAGAGTTTCCTCTATATTCTGCCAGAATATATGTATTATCGGTTCGTACCTGAAACATTCGATCCACTTTTTCGCGTACGCCCTCACGATCGAGATTCGGATCAGCGAATTTTCCCATGAGTTCGTAAACCGCCGTCACGATGTCCGTCATCTCCTCCCTCGTGATGCAGCCGTCGCCGTTGATGTCGTAGAGGGAAAACGTCCAGCGTAGCTTCTCGTCTATCGAGCCACGAGACAGTATGCTGAGGCCCGTGACAAAGTCCTGAAGCATAAAACGGAGATTGGTACGCTTTGCGTCGCTACGCGGATACATTTACGACGCGTCTATCCGAAAATCCAGGTGATACACCAGCTAATACGCGCCGTCATAACCCCAGGTATCCGTGATAGATAACACGAGGAGAGATACAATGCTCCTGTTTCCCAATGTCCGAGTATCACTCGTAAACTAAACTAATACGCGGGAGATCAATTTAAATTGGACATAGTCGGTTTAGCTCGTATCACGTCGTTAAAACTCGATTTAGACTGCTGCAATAGCTGGGCAATATCGCGAAGTCGAAATTGTAACTAATGGTATGCCGTTGAGCTGCGGGAGCCGTTGATACCGGCGATTCCGATGGGAATCGTCATTTTAGAGAGACTGATCATTATAATTGGGTTTAAGAGAGACCCCGTAGTATTATTCGCTATCCGTTGTCGCGTGTCTCGCGCATACGGTTGCTGGCGCGTGAAAAGAATTTCAGTAACTGGAGAATGGCAGTAAACAATGACACATTCTGTTTTTTGATCGGACTTATGCGAAGTAGAGGGAACGATGAAAATGATTAAAAGAATTGTGGTACCCTGAGAATCATTGGATTAAATAACCCATCCTGGCTCATTTTTTATTGGAATGATACGAAGTAACGAGGAACGCTGAAAATGTGCAGAAAAATTGTAGTAATTCTAGAATCGTTGGAAAAGATAACCCACTCTATTTTTTATCAGGATGAAAAACAACGAGGGATAATTTGCATAGTTGGGAGTCATTTTGGAGTATTTAAATAATACTCTGAATATTCTGAAAAAGATTATTTCGGACATGGAACGCGTGAAAAACTTTGGTATCAAGAGGCAGGGCCAAGTACAAGTACGCGTGACTAGACCTTGTATCTTTTCAGGAAACAAGAAACGGTGGTTTTACATTTCCCCTTAAAAAATTTAACTTATCCAGAAAGTATTTTTGCATGCGTTCGCGAGAAGCGGATATTTCTATGTGTTTTGGACTAAATATCCCACTCCGTATATTCGCACTCATGATTCTCATATACATATGTATACGAGAATACGAAAAATGGTCTTTCAACGTTAAATTTACTCGCAAATGTCCCCCCATTTATGAATACCACTGTACATCCTCGTAGCTCTTCGCTCACTGGCGGAAAAATGTTTTAGTCTTTAACGAATTTCCTCCCTCCGACGAAGCACGTGCTATCTACGGGAATGCGGGAAAGTTGGTGAGCACGAGTGCATCGCATGATTGCAGGAACCAGAACCATTCCTTTTCGAGTTTAGGAAATATCGGGATCATTGCGCGTGTTATCCCTGGATGGTTAATGGTTTTCTGTGGATCAAAAAGCTGCGCCCATCGTAGCTGTTAACACGACAAATTGCATTTGCCGACGTAAAAGGGAAAAGAGTAAAGGGCCGCCAACGAGCACGGTAGATAAAGTGGGGCAGGTAAAGCGAGAGATAAGAGAGTCCGGAAGCTGAACGGGGAAGGTATATAAAAAGGGGGATTGTAATAGTGATTGGGACTTTGATAAAAACAACGAGGGACTGGTATCGAACGTTGTAATAATCGTGAAAACTTTGTTATACGTAAGAGCAGCGTAACAAATGTGATACAACTTCAAAGTATTTTCTACGGTTAAAGCTACTGTTAAATATGGAAATGGTAAAAAGAAACGGTAGAGTATAATGGGAATTTTTAATCTCTGTGATCAGAGAAAGATTGAGAATTATCGTTTTAACGTTTTGTTGGTCGATGGTTATGAATCAACTCTTTAATTTAAGTGTCTTTTTACGATATCGCTGCGTTACAGACACTTGGTATAGCGTTGAAAGGATATCAACGTGTACATACGTTCTAAAGTATTGCGCTTCGAAATAAATTGCGATATACCGCGGAAATAAAAGCCGCTAACCGAAACCAAAGTGAAGGGAACAAAGCTTTGAACATTTCTCTGTGAAAAACAGAACGACGTCAGCTTAAACTTCATTAGGACGTTTTGAATATTCACGCCGAATTAGCTTTTAAAAGAACCTGCGCCAGAGGTGCAGAGAATTTTTTCGCAGGCTCGAAAAATCCCTTGTCTTCCTTACTGCGATATAGAAATTCGAGGGCAAACGTCGCTAAAAAAAAGGAAAGATATATGTTTCTTCTACGATTGACATTTTCTGTATTTCTTCTAAGTGCAAAGTCAAAATGGAGAGAGAAGACAAACACAGGAGTAAAGAAAAATTGCGATATGGTACGCTTTCGTAGAACAGGATAGAACAGAAGTACGGGAATCTCGAATCTTACTTCAATCGAATGGAAATTCTCGAACAGAGGGAATCTCGTCGCGTTTCGCGTAAATTTCTACGGTTGCCGTAAAGCCTGGAATAAATCAAGTATAACGCTTAATCTTACTTACGTCGGGGGACAAAAAATATCGTGGTACCTTCGTTCCACCCGTTTGTCGTGGTTTGATTTTCGATCCCTTCCCATATCTATATCGTTTCTTTTTTATGCACAACACTTTTACGACCTTATAATAAATCTTCGTTCACGTCGGCGGAGTCGCGATCTGTCGCGCGTATGCGGCCCTCGGAACGCGTATTTCACGATAATCGATAATTGGGTGGAACGTGGGTGAGATTCTTTGCACATTTTCGGAATTCATGCCCTTTTCTGCAGGCGCATTTGGTTCCGTATCGTTACGAACAATCGCGTCTGGTTGCAAAATAATTTCGGCGCAAGCCCGGCCGGCGGTATAAATTAACGTTGCTCCCATTATTAATTAATCCCAATGAATTCGAAAAGCTACGCAAAATAAATATGGTAAATTTTCTCTTGAATATTATAATGAATAAATTGTCCAACGATCAGGTGTAGGTATGTACGCGCGTGTTTCCATTATCTTCATCCGATCACTTCAACGAGATAAATACTTAATTAAACCATCCGTTATTACTAAAAACATCGATGTTGGTGGGTTCTATATATAACGCGGATGTTTTGTAGTAACCAGGCACAAAACTACGAGAGATTTCTTTCTCATGAATAAATTTCCCGAGCTCCCGTGCGCAAGAACAAGCGAAGCAATTTCCCGCGCACTTTGTTTCACGTTATACAAACAACGTGCACGCGCGCAATAACGATGGCTTCGACGTCTCCCGCCGAATGGCGTGCAATTGAAATCGGTAAAAAGGTCTAATTACGGTTCCGCCACGATGACACAATGATTCACGGTGCGGCAGCGATACGACGGGAGACGCTACGGAATTATGTTCGTGGGACAAATAGAGTTAGTACACGCCTCGATTATAGCGAGTCGAGTTATGGGAACGTTTTTTTTGTTCGGAGGTAGTCATCGGAGAGTTTCTTCCGCGGTGGTTGAACTCGTTAAGGATATTCAATCATCTATTTACAGTAGCTTTTCAGTATTCAAATGCTCGAGCAAGGCACTTTGGTAGTTTGTTCTTCGCTGGGTATACATTAGCAGCGATATCGTTCGTTTGTATTTCTGAAATGAATACACGTTTGGTACATTACCTTTTACCGGCTTTCTAATTATCTTAATGCTTTGATGCAATTAACTTTCGTTGCATAATGAACCATTTCGCTCGTGACCGATAACTACGTACCCCTGAACTGATGTCTATTCCTTTTTGTTTACGTTTCATGTTTCAAATTAAGTACGCTCAAATTTTAATTTCAAATTTTAAACTCGACGAGTTTAATTTTTCGTAACGCGGCCGTTGCAGTGTTCTGGAAACATTCATAATTTACTAACGAAACCTTGTTTTGGATTTTTAAGCACACTTTGCGAACAATGGAAGGGAATGTATTAAGGACCTCGCGTTCTGCGTCGCTCGTTCCAACGAAGTGTTCAAAATTAAACAGTTTTCAGCTTCGTTTTCGAAAATGGTTTTCTTTTACGCGTAAAGTACTTATAAAGGTGCTACCGCGCTGGATATATTCGCCTAAAATATAAGAGTTCTATTTTTCAATTCCCACGTTAATCCCGATCAACTTAGGAACCGAGTGGTTTCATCAATTTCCGTTTTCGACACAATCGACTACACGAGCGTATGCGCAAACGAATCAGTAGAGTAAGTAAGCATTATACCGTCCAAGTAGGAATCCCCGTTAGCAAATGCAACGGTACGTTTACACCGATCCTAATCGCAAACAGTGCCCCTCGTCGAATAAATACCGATTGTTGATTCAGGTCTTCGAAATTCCGCTCAATGTTTCGTAACTCCTCGCTTAATCACGATCAGCTGAGATTTTAACTGATCAGTGAAACGACGTAATAAAATGAAAGTAATTTGATTTTAAATCGAGCGTTCACGAATATATTCTATTTTGCATTCTGGTGGCTTCCAGCGTTTAAGAAATTATCTCGTATCGATTGTTTATGAATATTAATTCCAATCGTACCGAGGCTTAAATTTATTCGTAGTGACGAACATTAATTAGGTTCGTTCTATGTATACACGGCGATTCTAAATTAGCGGCGACAAATTTATTGTACAGGTATTCTGCACCTTAAATATGAAAAAGTTATTGTTTCAGAGATAAATACACTTGATCTTGCAGGTACTACCGACTATTTTCTTATCTGGTATAAGTAATATTTTCCTGTGGCAATATGTGTGCGTTAGATTATGTTATTTATAAGATTAATAACCGGGGTTACTTTCGTATTTGATTCCAACTTATTGCTTTTACAAAAATTTGGACCATTTAAAGTTATAGCCATGACTAAGAAGAGTGGAAGACGTCAGGGACCATGGAACATAATTAGAGGCAGTGTGGGGCTGGTAATAGAAAAGGGCGGTGAACCGTTGCAACGGACCTTTTTCTCCAGGCTGTTATTATAAATTCCCCACATAGACAATCGTATAAATAATAAATACGACGATAACGATTAAGGATCTAGGCTATCTCGAGGATTTGACATGCGAAGACGAGCATCTGGATGCAGCGCTCGAAGAATTATCAACAAGGTTGCAGGCGCGCACTTTGCGACGGTAATGCGATTAAGCTCCGAGTCGCCGGAATTCTCTTGGTCGTCCAAAGGAAACGACAAGTCCGCGAGGAGAAAGAGTAAAAAGGTAAGGAAATCCTGAAGATGGAGGAGCCGTGTCGCGCGGGATGAAAACCGCTCAACAAAAAGTATTATGCCTTAGCGGGGGAACGGTAGCCTTGCTGCGTTCGTAGTCTCCCGAACGAGGTTATAATGCGATTGAAGTTGATAAAGGCCCTCGTATACTGTCAAAATTATCGGTGGGCCAATGGCACGGCAGAGGACGGTATCACCTTCGAGAAATGTCGTAAATTTCCACGCAGCAACGACGCGCCGCGGAATGAATGTTTCTTGGAAATTGTTTCTTGTCGGTAGATTTATAGAGGAGTGTTTATCGTACGGGACGATGCAAACTGAAGCGTACCGCTGAACGACAGTGTGGCTAGAAATAATTTGGATCTAGTGTATATGACGAGGGAATAAATTAGTTTAACGCGACAGTAGCTTTTGGAATTATCAATTAGTATCGCGTACGATTCCGTAGATGTTAGTGTTAATCGCGTTATTACGAATGCGTTCTGTGCTGGTATACTGGTTCGAAAGATTAAACTAATTACGTCGTGGAATTACGCGATCGGTTGACGTGAGCTATTCTGAGATCGTAATATTTGCATGATACAAAGTTCGTTATGATACACCATTGTTGTTTGTAATCCTGTCACCATGTCGCTGTAATAATGCCGACGACGTGCAATTGTCCGGCGTAATGGGAATCGATACCGTAGACTAACTCATTGTCTTTCTATTTTCCGCCCCACTTCGGCTGCTAAATATTACTAACTGGATATCCGTGAGTTCTAGTATCGTGTACATTCAATTTCCGTTATTACGGTGTTTTCTTCGTCTTTTTGCGCGATAACGAAGAAACGAGAAACGTGACGCGCAGATTCTGAATGAAAATTGATATCGAGACCTCGTAGACGATGGAAATTATAAAATATCACTTGGCGATCCAACGATTTTTCCGTTTTTTCGATTTTATTGGTTGGTCGCTTTTATTGTTGATTTTTACCACTTTTTCAGCGTAGCGAAGCATTCGTATTCTTTCGTTATTTAAAAAGTAGTTTTTGTTACGGTTTAATGTTTTTCCTCGAGTTATTATACGAACCGATATCGAACGATATTTTCTGGTTCTTCTTGCGCGATAACGGAGAAACGAGAAACGTGGCGGCAGTTTCTGAATGGAAATATATTTTCAGATCGCGTAGACCATGAAAATTGGAAAATGTCATTTGATAAAGCGACCATTTTCTCACTCTCCGATTTGACTGATTCGCCTCTCTTGCCGTTGATTTTTCCATTTTAGCACGTGAGCGAGAATTCATATTGTTTCGTTCTTTAAAAGATATTTCTTTGTCATAACTTATTATTTTTTTCTGTATTACTACACTCCGCGATATCGAACGAGACGCGATAAGATCATAAAAACAAATGAAACCACCACAATCCGGAGCAAGAAAATTTCAAGAATGAAATACTTCTGTGAAATTGTCTACATCTCTTGGCGCTCTCTGTACATTATTCGACAAACATGCTCATTTACGGAGGATCTGATAAAAAGGCTTAATTAAGGCGGGCCGTGCGTCAAATGTGTATGCGAAAACCTTATCACGTACAAAAGAGAAGAATGAGAACAGGCAAGGAAAATGTTCAATTGTGGTTGACCCACGTTAACGCGTGGGAGAGCTCAGGGTGAACCAGAGGGCTAATTATACAAAGTACATTTTCAGCCCGGAGCAACGGGAGATAATTCGATTGTGTACGCCCTTAATTATCCACCGAGAATTGCTGTAGTTTTCTTATCATCGGATTCTTAAAACCGCACACGGATAGGTAGCGGGTTGGTGTGTTGGGTCGCAAGCCAACCGCGAGACGACGATTAATTCGCTTCGGCTGTAGATTGGAGAAGTTAGTTAGGTCCGCGTTGCTCATTATCGATATCCTAGCTCGTAATTACCGCTAGTCTGCGTTGAATATTTGTTTGGTGGACACTTGCCTATTGAATTGCGCGATCCAATTGATTGTATCGGAGCGACGGTGATTTGCGTGATCAATAGGGGGCGACAGAAAGTTGTTTGATTACATAATTGACTAATGAACGACGAAGAACGATTATTCTCGATTGATTACCCATTGCTAATGTTCGACAAATAAGAAAAATTATCGTTACTAATTCACGATAAGCAGACACTTTTGACATACCAGAAAAACATTATCGCGAAAGTTATTTGACTTTTGACGCGTAACCATCTTACTTCCTGAAGCGTAACTTTAATGTTTAACGTGCGGTGTTGCATGCGTAATAGAGAAGCAAGAAAACGCCGGCCGATCTAACAATCGATTAATGAATAAATCATTTAATGGAAATAATACGCAACGAATCTGGGTCGTAGCGAATTTCGAGCAAGAGATAAATTATCGTATGATCGATCGTATGGTATAACTAAGGGAAGAAGATTGAGAGCATTTGTGCCCGTATCGCGCGCTGGAACGCGGAAAAATGATAAATAGATGAATTATCATATGTCTGCCGATAAAAGAAAGAAGAGGGAGCGCAACGATCTTTCATGCGAGTAAGAGCCAAATGTTTTATACAAGATAAATACATTGGCTGCCGGATTTAGATAAATGAGATAAATAAACTTCCACAAAATTACGTGGAACAAACTCACCTCGAAACTGAGGATGCCACTGTGGTCCTGATCCAATGTGTTGAACACGTAATGTGCATACTGGCTAGTATTGGCTGCAACAAACAAATATTTGCATATTACAAACGTCGATCGATTCGGTATAGTAACGTGAAAAATGTAAAAAAAATCTTATTGCCCTTCGTCGTTGCACATTTAATAATTAAATACTATTTACAATTTTTTTTATTTTTTGAGCCGTCGAATTCGGGGGTTGATGTCGTATCTATCAATTTTGCACCAGAAATTGCAGACACTTTTCATATTGAAGCCAACGTATAATTTGTGAGATGCAGTGTCTGACTTATACCGGAGAAAACTACTGAGAGAAGTACGCAGGCTCGAAATATTTCGGCAGGACGGTCAACAATTTCCGATTCTTCGTTTTTTCTCTCTGTGTTTCGTCCAGGAGGAAAACACTTGACTGTAATGACATTGCGCGGCCGTCGGAAAATGGAAGGATGGCCTTAATAAGCACTTCAATTTCCCAGATGGCAAACACTCAATGGCTTTCCTGAGAAACCTTTCGAGACCGTCGAATATGCCGTGGAAAGCTGGTAAACTGGAACTCGGTGGTTGTGCCTTAATAACTTCTTCTCAGTTTAAAGGAAACGTTTCCGATTCAACGCAGAGCTTTATGCTTCATATTATTTAACGGAAATACTACGTTACTTATCAGAAGCAAGGTGCGTTAAATCGTAACGCGTGTGCGGCAAGAAATCATCTAACAAAATCAGTGGACAAAACAAGTAAACGAAAATTACAAACGCGTGATTAGAGTAAGATAAAACCTTGTTTTAAGCTGTATTTAGAGTAAAAACAAATGATTTATCGTGCGCTGCAATTGAGAATTATTTGCGTACTATGCTCTCATAACCGAGGGAACGTAATAAAGTACGTGGCATTATTTTGGAAAAAGTACGGCCAGAAAATCTGTAAAGGGAATCGTGTGGTTTATACGCGCATAGTAAAAAAGTGGAACACGGATTACGGCGAGTCCAAACGAATTATTCAAGAAGGGGTGAGGAAACAACGGAGGGAGTGACGTTTATTGGGTGTTTCCCTCGACAGGAAAAGAGGATAACTAACGTTGAGCTTTCCGTCGTCTCTGCTTAAGCTGAAATCTCGAGGGCACCGCTCCGATTGAAAGAAATTCGTCTAGAAATTAGCACCGGCCCCTTTCGCTTTTAGAATCATCACTCTGGGATTTTCAGCGCCGAAATGGGTGGGAGCAAAGTGGATTAACTTGTCAAAGTTATACGAGCATAGCTCCCGTAGACGACGTTCGCGCTGGCAGTTGATGGGGGGACAGAAGTCGAAAATTAATTTTCTTTATACTCTAAACGTCTCTCATACGTCAACCTGTCGATATTAATTCCAAACCGGTAATACGCGAGTTTGACACTCTTTTGAATTTTTGACTTTTCAGTTCGCCGAAACTGCTGACAGTTGATCGTTTAGCAATGATAAATATACCCTAAAAATTCTCGATTTTATTTAGCATTTTGCAGTAATCGACTTACAGTATTTAAAAGTTGGTCGAAACTGTTAAAGGTTTTGCCGTTTCGCAATTATACATTCACCCTAAAAATTCTCGGTTTTATTTATCGTTTCCCGATGATACATTCAGCCTAAAAATTGTTGATCTCATTTATCATTTTGCAGTGATAGATTTACAGTATTTAAAAGATCGTAGAAACTATTAAAAATTTATCGTTTTGCAATAATTCATTTACCCTAAAAATTGTCGATTTTATTTATGATTTCACAATGTGACATTTGGCTTAAATATTACCGATTGTATTTATCATTTTGCAATGATAAATTTACAAATACTTAAAAGTTCACGTTTTTGGCTAATTAATCGATACCATATCGAAAGAAAATGTTTCTTCGAATATAGAAGACAAGTTGATGGTTTCGTATTTTAGCTAAGGAGAACTGTTTTGATAAAAACAGTTCGCATCGGAGGTAGTATTAGACTCGTGAGAAGTCCGTATTCGAGAATAGAGTGGAACATGTTTTCGTACCAAGAGTACGAAAGTACTCTTAGTACAACGCTTAGAGTACAAACGCTCGAAGAGGTAAGTCTCTTTCGGTATTTTAACTTTGCCGGAAATCCAAGATTTTACGAAGGAGCAGAATCGAGTTTTATATCGCACGGGATGGCGCGGTAGATTTTTTCTATTATTAAATACGATAGAACTTGGAGGAGGTTTGGAAGAAACTTTCACAAGACACTTACTCCTCGGCGTGAAACATTAATTCATCGTTCCCGCCGATGTCCTTCTTTCGAAAGTACTTCGCTAAATTACGACAAATATTTAAACTATTCATAGACATCCTTTCTGAGAAATTTTTTGCCAATGGCATTGTTCCTTTTAGAAGAATTATCTCCTTGACGCTCAAGCGGGGAATATTTTCTTAGCCGTATAAAAGTTTGGAGAGTAAACCAATGTCCTCTCCTTTCAAGTTTTCCGAACAACGTATACGTTACTCCGATGACGGGAAATAGACATCTATCGAATTGTAAGTAAGTCTGCTCTCTTCGTATGTGACTTCTTATTCTTCTTTTCACAAAGCTCAATGTGTTTCCTGTTTGCGATAGAAAGATTGAAGGAAGCGGAACATAGGTAAACTCGATATGCAAATCACCTTTTCATTTTATCGCAATTGAGTCCCAGACTCGAGGAAATCAAATTCGCTGCAGCGTATAAGTTCAAACTCACCCTGACATCGTGGATTTTGTATTTCTTCCGTCCAAAATCGTTGGATCCAATACTAATACGTGTTTCGTACTTTAATTTGAAATGATTCTTTGTGCACTTTTATTTTTATCATTTTTCACCGCGTCGAGGTTAATCAAGGCTTGCTCGTTAACCGTTCATAATCTATGTCCGCTGACTGCTCGTGCCAAGCTATCGTTTCGTTTACCGAGATCTCAAGCTACTTGTCTGTTCATTGAAATCTCTGATCTACCGTGAGTCTATTGTCCGAGAAACTATAAATAACAGCGCAGACTCTGCGTAGCCGGACAGACCGCCGTGTACCTGAACGCTGCCAATATAAATATATATATATATTTTTATAATAATTCTTCTTTCTCGGAATGAATCGTTCATTTATTCGGAAAGAATATTCCAAACCAAACGTCGTCACGGGTCAGAAGCGGAGTGTGTTAGAAAATCATGTTCGCGAATCCCATAAATATCACGGAATCCAAGGGTGAAAAGAATCCCCCGTAAGCGACCATCCCTCTTACGAAGGAGAAACATGTTTGTACTTATCTAAAACCCCTCCAGCGCCCCGAGAGAGCAAACGAGACTCCTACGCGCAATTCAGGTCACCGTTGTACAACGAAATGGAATTTATACCTCTGAAACTGACTGGGGTGCGCACAATAAGGGAACGTTACGGAGATCCGGATCGATAGTCGAAAGTCGAACCGGTGAGTTACGGGTACGAGATAAGCCTCGTCCTGCTGAGCAATGCTTTAACGATGAAATTTGTTGAGAGAAAATTTCGCAACGCCGCGATATGCGTAACGGGACGCGCAGCGACGAGTACGTTGATATTAAAAAAGCCCATCTACTTATGGTAACTTTTGTCGGTGTACGGCGATTATTTGACCGTCAAATTTGCTCGCACGCGTCCCGCAACTTATGGTCGGCAGGGCGTGCACATCGGCACGCATAATAGTGGCTTTGTGTTGATTAGCGCGAACCTAAATGAAACTAACACATCGCGGTTAATAAATTGCAGGGAACGTTGGTGGTTAACCCACTACGCGCAATAGTGCGCAGCTGTTGGAACCGCGCAGCGGACTACAAAACTCGCGGACATGTAATAGTAAATTTCACTTATCGGACGATAACTGTTACCTTTATGGAAAATTCTGGTCACTGGTTACTATATTCGTGATGCTTATTAACGCGTATTATTCGCGTTGCGACACCGAACATCGAAGTTTGACAAATTTAGTAACCACGCCTGCGCTTCGTCACGCGAGTTTCTTTGCGTTAAATTATTTTTGTTAAAAGCGCGCGACTGAACGAATTTACAATGACTCGCACCAGCGAAGCAGAACGTTGTCGGAATATTCGTTTTTAGAGGACTGTCGCGCAAAATGCGCGAGAGTTTTGAAAATATAAAAATAGTCGAACCGATGGGGACGTGTACGCTCGTTGAAAACAATGCCGTTTTCACGAATGAATAAAAGAGGATACTTGAAGTGCAGCGTCATGTTGATCTTGGAGTTTGTTACTATGGTAACTATAACTGCGTTCAACGAAGGGCCATAGAGCTATTTGCTCCGCTGTATCTCTCCCTTTTCCTCTCCTCGTTTTTTTTTTCACTCGATGTCTCTCCTATTGTTTATGGTTTTCGACGAAAACCCCGCTTTACCGTGGAGACGAGGAAATTTAAATGCGAGTACGCGCTCCAAATAAACAAAGAGGAATAGCATTGGCCGCGTCTTTCATCTGGAACCTTTCAGCAAGATAAACTTTTCTTCAACTACTCCGTGCCACTGTACGCGGAACGCCGATGTTTATTTCGGCAGAAAACTTCGTTCCGTTCATTTATCTAATATACGATGGCGGACTGCGGAGTAGTAAATTGCTAATTAAATTTTATTGTCCTCTATCAAACTTCTCGGAGAACGGGAACCGGTGTTCGCGTATTCTAATGCGCGCAACACGGTCGTTACCACATCGACGTATACGTATTCATGTATGTAGATGAAAAAGTGGTAGACGAGTACTCTTCAAAACGGACTATAGTAAAATTTATCTTACCAACGATCATGCATATAAATCTGTGCTTTATATTCCGTATTTAATATTTTTGTGATGAATTGAGAATGCATAAAAGAACGGAAGATAGTCCGATGTACCTATAAACTGTTGGCGGAAGTTTCGTAGTAGCTCATTATATACGGAAAGCTTGTTATTTGAAATTTAAATGCGTACGCTTAGTGGTGAATCAGATTGCAAAAAATATTATGTACGAACTTCCTATCATAATAACTTCGCTACCCGCATAAAGTTATCCGAAGCTGGAGTATAATACGCCCCCGGGTGAAATTAAAGCATCGGTTGTAAAATTAATTTAACATTCACTTTTATGTTTTCCCATAAAAGGAATGATTTAATACGAAATTTGCAGTATCGTGGGGAAATGGTATTACGTGGTTAAGAGGAAGAATAACTAGGTAAAATACGTATAAAATTCTTTAAATTAATTATATACTTTTATTTTAATGCATTCAAATTGCTAGATCGTATATTTTCGATTTAGCACGTGCACTCCCTTGTTTTAATTGGTTTTCGTGAAAACTCGGTTTAAGCGAGACGTTTCCTTCCCTCGTCGCAATTTCCAAAATTATGCCAGGTGATAAAATTTTATTTTAATCTAGGTATAAATGCAATGCGAACTCTTTGGTCTGTCTTTTTGTCTCCGGGTCGTAGGAAAAAAGTATATTCGCGATTTGTGTTGCGCGGAGCAATCCCGGGGCAAAGGCAAAGCAGAATCGAATATCCTCGCAATTTTCTTGAAACTGCAAAAAGCGATCCTGACTGTTTCAACGGAATTATACCATAACCGGAAAGAAGAAAGACGGAGCACGAAGTTTCCATTGCGTTTTTACTCCGTGTAAAATAAAGTTTCATCGCCGCGCTTTGCTCCATTTTAAGAATTGTGTCGACGCGTGCAAACAACGTCTCGCTTAAACCGACTTTTCACGAAAACTAATTAAGTCACGGGAATGCACGTGCTCTCAATCCAAAGTGTGCTGTTGTGTTATGAATATTTGGAGATCGAGCGATTGTTTCGTTTAAGGTAAGTGCGTATGGTCCGAAGGAATGCATCTGGTCGTTGTGTGTATCGGGTATGCCTGCGAGACGTGTCGGAGAAAACAAGAAAAAAGCGCATGTAAGTACTGTATAACTATAGAAAGAAGGCACCTGATGCAACTGAGTCGCTTGGCATAGTAGTAGGTCACGATTTCCAAACTTTTAATCTCACAGTACGATCTAACATTTCGAATGTATTAGGTGACGAGTATCGGATTCCTTTAAACAATTTTAGGTACACTTTATTTCACTACTTTTTTCCTGAACCACGTACTAATCAAAAAGTAAAAAGCAGGTTAACCGGAACACGAACAAACTACTTTATATAAAATAAATTTCTGGGTGAAAGTTGCAGGGTTTGAAACGATTCCAAACATTATTGTTTATTGTTCTAATTGAAGCACTTATGAGGACAAAAAAAGTTGTACTAACAGTTCGACATCGATACCTATGATATCGGTTCTCTATCGGTTATGGTTCGGTTTTAGATAATATGTACAGAATCAGAAAATTTCAGTTACGTAATCGATATAGAACCGATATAATAATATAAGTTCTGGAAATCAGAAACCGATATATCTGTAACAGTTATAACTATAACGTTATTTCGGTTCTCGATTATGAACGATTTCGCTATGCTTACTTAATCAAATACTTATTAGTATACGGTCAATTATTCGTCGTTTTATCGATGTTATAACTGGTTTCAATTCCCGGAACCTCAGTGACCGCGCGTTTGCGATTAATACTCCGTTTAATTAAAGCTACTAATTTCGAATCGATTACGCGATGGAATCTTGAATTTTCATTACGGCAGTGTAATACATACCTCCTTGTGGAAAGAACTGCGAGTAGATACACTTGAAAGTTTCCTCCCTGACGACTCCCGTGGGACATTGAGCCTTGAAGCCACGATATATCCTCTTCAGCTCGGCTTCCGTGAATCTCGTAGCCCGGCAAAGACTCGCCAAAGAGTCCGGTCTATATCTCGGCGTCTGTTCTTCCTCGTACTCCGAGTCTAACGGGTGAAAATGAAAGATTCCCTTTGTTAATCGTTGAAGAGGAATCGATGAATGTTCCTTATCTACCGCGTGGCTGTGTTCACTGGAAGCACGGGTTTTGAAAGCGATGTCAACGGATTGTTTTAAGCGACGAACGCGGTTCGAATGGAATTTCTACTTTCGCAATCTCATGTCAATTCCGGGTAAAAACATGCGTAACGTTTGCGATGTCGGTTCGACAGAGTTTATTTCCGTTCGTCGAACAAACAGAAAGGATAATTGTATAATTACGAAGAATATAATTAATTACGTTGGTGAAGTTTTATAAGTGTTGCAATTTAACAGTCATCGTGCTCTTCTACAGACATATTTTTCATGCTTTACCACTCGCTCCATTTTGCATTCCTTGAAATTGCTCGCATAAATATTTGACAGAAATGTTTCTTTAGATGGAATGGAAAGATATTGCAAAGTATAGTAGGACGAGTAAACGTCTCATGCAAATTGTGTCACAAAAGTATTCATACTCTCATCTACTACGAATATAAATGCAAAAGCACTCGTGGACTTGGCTGCGGAATTTGCATTAACCAAGACACATTATCATTGAGTTCTTTTTTTTTTACGATTCCGCGAACATTCAATTTCCAGATGCATCCGGGCACATTAAAATAGCTCGATAATTGTCAAAGTTGTGAGTTCTCGAAGCGGAGCAAGTCTGAGAGCGCTGTCTCCTTCTACTTAAGCGACGTTCAGCTTGAATTTGCTAAAGTCGAGTCTGCGGTATTTTATTTCTGATTTTTTTTCACGCATTCCATGGACCCTCAACTTCGAAACGCATTTCTCGAAATTTTGATAATTCGCAAGTTATACGAATTACGATTTCTTCGTTCGCGAGGTAGGAAAATCCATATAAATTTATGTTGGTGGTGGACGAAGATACGAATACTCTTAAATCTTCCCACGCGTAGGTACATACATGTTTCTATTAAGAAATCTTACGATGGTATCGGTAAAACGAGTCCGATTTATCGACATGACAAAAATACTCGTTTTCCCCGAATATCGTATACCCGGTACCATCGATGCGAACAGTATTTTCTTGTTATCAGGGCAAACTCATTTCCGCGCAGATACTGAAATCTCTACGTTACGATTATAGTTTGGGCCTGGCATACGAAACCCAGGGCAGACTTATATTGATTGTTCGGGTTATCGATAAACCTCTCAAATCCCTGTACCATCGTTAACAGCTTTATTTAAAAGCAACCAGGAATTGTCAGCCAGAAATCGATACGTAAAAACAAAGAGATACCGCCCTCCGATGTGCGGTTAGTAGACATTCGGAGTGAAATAAAATAGCAAACGATGAATTAAACTTAACTAACGCAACGATGAAAATGAATAGATAATCAATATGATAGTAAGGAGCAGAGAAACGATAAAACGTATCGCGTTTTAAAACCTTAATTCGCGATTCATTTTATTACGCTCGCTACGTTTTATCCGAACGAAACGTAAATTGACATTTAATTGATATTACTTTCCATTATCCTTAATTGGATTTGCTTGTGGAAATAATTTAAATTCGGTGCGTCATTGTAAAAAAAAGCAACGAAAATCATATCTACCCTTTGTAAGATGATAATCTACCGGGAGAATATAAAACGAATTTTTTTGCATAGCGCGAAGAGTGTCAATTGCTCTGTTTGCGCAAGAAAGCAAAGTACGCTTTAACCCTGGGGAGAGCGGGTGATGCACTCTGATTCATGAATTTCCGCGCGCTCTCCGAACACGCGGGTGACCCCGCGGCATCGCTGCACCTTATTTCCCTCGAGATTCGCCCCCTTTTTTTTCAAAAAGGAACCGCCGAACCGTCAAGAGATCCGGGACGAAGAGCACCGAGCGGAGAAAAGGCTCGCGTTTATGAAAATTGAGGGAAGATAAAGTAGCGGACAAGAAACCACTGGGACGTTCAATATTTTGCGAGAGGTTAGGTCGGAAATGAATGACTGATAGCTGGACCGCGGATGTTTATGCATATCGATATTTTTTATGGGAGATCGGTCCAGATGGACCGATTGCTTCATTATTGAAGGATTTTGGAAATATATTTCTAGATACTGCACGTTGCGCGTTGTGCATATACGTTATTCGTTTAATTCAAATTTTGCGCGAACATTCGTGATCTAATAATAAGTATAAAAGTGTCGAAGCGGATGAAACGAAAGTATTATAATTCATTTTAATCTTTGGACGGAGGCGGTTTGTGGGAAATATTTATAAGGTTTCGTTGAAATATAGGGAAACGGGGTTTGAGCGAGCACGATATCACAGATGACAGTTTGAAATAGTGGAACAATATCGATACCGACAGGGGACGCAACACTGGAATAGACGGACCATGAGAAGCTAGTTTTACGACTTTACAAAGTGCAAGATAGCCGGAGTCTGTAGTTCAGTCGTTAAGGAGCTCGAAAGGGTTGTTAGGCGCGTCAACTAATGTATTATATACTACGCGCGATAGACCATTCACAGGTCCCCCGTAAATCTTTCCGCCGATGTCGAGATTGCGTTTATAATTTCAAAATACGAGCAAACCATTCCCCCCCCCCCCCCTTCACAAGTTTCGTTTTTTATAAATTACATTAACGCGAATTTATACCACGACTTGGAATTAGGTAGACTAGTGATCAATGATTTTTATTGTTGTGCGATTTACATGGTTAAATTGTATTTTCAATAAACAAACTTGGTGGATTGCTTGCGTGATATATTTACCTTCAACGAATAATTCTGGAAATAACGATAGACTGCATTTTGGTAATACATATTCCTCCCATGAGTTTTCGTGATTTGCATCGACAACGTTTGAGTTGAAAATGATTTCAAAACGTGATTTGTTCAGAGGTATACTTGACAATTTCATGAATAATCACAGAGTCAGCGGTAATTTGTTTTTTGTCCCAAGCTTATTGTTAGCCCAGTTTCCGTGACAAGTTGGAAAACAGGAAAACGTTTGTTAATAATAACGATGGATTAACCTACGAGCACGGTGAATATATCGCCGGTTTCCGCGCAAAGTGGTCCTCGTCGACGGTGGAAGGCAATCCGAATGGCGAGTGCTCGATCCCCTTTGGCAGTCAATAACGGGCAGAAAGTGAAGAAGGGAGACAGAGATGCGGAAAGTGAAAAGCAAAGGAGCGAGAGGAGTTGTCGACATTCGCGTTTCGTCCACTTTTCAGATATTGGATCTCTACGAGGGATGAAAGGCATCCCTCGCGGAATGTATTTTCTCATCCCCAGGGCAATGATCTACTTCCAGTCTCTGTTTCGTGATCAGAGAACGAAGCTGTCTGTACTTCGCATTGATACCTTCATCGCCGACAGCATCGAGCGTAATTTCATGGTAGTACCGACGTCGTAATTTGCATTTATTTATGCTTTTAGAATTACACCGAAATATACTCCTCCGTTGCGCGGTATTGCCTTCGGGAGTAATTAAAAAACATAATCAAAATAACTTTTATTATCGTAGTTTAACCATTCACGAATATCCTAATGATGTTGCTTGAACAGATGGATGCAAGTTTAATAATAAGAATTGAGTAGCAAATTTTCGAAATCCCTTATTGAATATTTTCCCATTTTTTGCGATGTAAAACCAGCCAGTTTCAAACTTTGTACGCCGACATAAAAATTTGTGCGGCAGAGGATTACACGAAATAATCGATAGATTAAAATCTAATCTATCGCTGTAGTTTAAAATCCATTGGTTTTAATCTGTACTATATCTATAGATTTTAATCTATACCATAGCGATAGATTTGCGTAATCCTCGATTGCATGAATTTGTATTTTATGGTATAGGTTTTAATGGTATTTAAATTAAAAATCTATACCACAAGCGCGTATAGACAGCCTGTCGTTAATCGCTTTGAAATAAAAACATTCCACTACGTTCTCTCCTTCTGCAAGCGTGCACATTGCTTTTACGCGGAACTCACCACTCTTTCACTGAAATCAGAACGACAGTTGCAATTTCCGATCCGAAACTTGGATAACGACATTTTAACCGTACAATCCAAAAGCTCGGTTAATTAACATTCACACAAGCATATCTTTTGTTACCAACGACGATTCGAGGAACGCGCAACACACGTGCCTGGGCGATGCACACTCTATATGTAGACTATTTGCGTGTACGCGTTTAAACGAATTTACCTGGTACGCCGTGGAACCTATTGTCGGACTGTTGCGGCGCGCATAGACGCGTGCTTTTATTTCCTCTAATTAAACTAGGCGTCGAATTTCAGACCGAAAAACGCTTTGGGATGTTCAGTTCTCACGCGCACGCACGTGGAGCGATGTGCCGTGAAAAATAATGGCAGAGACTTATTGCAAAAATGTTTCAACGTTAAAATTGTAAACGTTATCGGGAAAAAAATCGGATTTCTATTTTTTATATTTTAAATATTTATGATCTATGTAAATCGCATGAATTATATATATATTTTTATTAATATCATTGAGGTCACGTGTAATCCCAATCAACCTTTTTTTTACCAATTCAGAGCACCGCGCAGTACGCAGATGTAAATGTAAAAAAATTTGTTTTCGTGAGTCGATTGTAAAAAAGTTAAAGCAAATCCAGATGTATTCTTTTGCCTAATGTTTCGAATATTCTATAATGAATTATTTGAAGGCGTCTTAAATCTCCGTTCGCGCGTAATCAGGATAAGAGCAGAAAAAAACGTTAAAACGTTAATCCATGCGTCAAGTCTTTTTTTTAAATATATGTGCATGCGATATCAACTTTCCTGAATCCATATGACAGCAATAAACATGCGACAAAATGATACACCTAAATTTGCTTTCTATTCTCCACAATTGAGTCGCGAAAAAAAAGAAGTTCCTGTCCAACATTTACCACTGCCTGGTCCCCTTAAGGGTAAAACGTGATAAATTTTTTATCGCGTTTACGCTTCAACGCCAACCTCGGGCAGTATCGAGACAAATGGCAAAAAGCGCGGAGCAATAATAGTCCCTTACCCTTACATTCGCAAAGGAGATCGATCGATGGTACATAACTCGAACACAATAGCGTTTGGGACACGGGTATAGCGAACGTGCGGGTACATGGAAGCACGTAAGGATCATGCAACATAGATACGCGGGTAAAACACGTGAGTTGCTTTGAGCCCGGTCGGTACGGGGAATCCCAAGAGACTCACACGTTTCGCGAAAATGTGTCCCAGCCACTTCGGAGTAAGCAGTTTGAGCATGCAACGGAGCATGCCATGAATTGACGCGGCGCCGCGCCGGATATTGTGGTTTACTACCACGCATGCGGGGAAACGTATGTACGACTGATCCGCAATATATTCCGTTTGATTTCTGAATTCGGGATTACGCGTCGCGCCGGGACACGGATAAGCGTATCCTTGACATAACACGTACGCGCACAATTGGCGTTAGACGCCTGCGGTGGCGCGACGCGAGCGTCGATCAGTTTCGCTTGAAACGCACGTGCGTACTGTGGATCGTTGATATTTTTTGTTCTAGTTAAATGCGTGGAAAAAAGATAAGGGAACAGAGAGAGACAGAGATAAAGGGGAGAGGTGGTATCGAGCGGTCTATGCGATCACTAGACTACGTATGTTTATGCAAAATGCGTTATTCTTATACTGACTTTAAACGGATTTTGTGGCACAAATGCGATAACTATGCGTGAAGTATACGTTTAATACATTATATTGCCGGTATAGCACATTATTATGTGTATAATATTATTATCGTCTTCCAGATTGTTAAAAATAAGTTATTTTGAATAAACATCCGCAGTCTAGTGATCACGGTCAATCGTGATTCTCGTGGCGCACCTTACGATTGCGTTCCGTGAGAATTAGAAAAAATGATTGACGGTCAGAATTGACTGTGTACGAGCCGCGTTGAGCGAAGGTAAAGTAATTGAGACCGATAGCGAGAGAATAACGTTAAATTACACGGGGAAGATAAGAAATGGAGGAAGTCGGTGAACCAGAGGGAAGATCAGTGGGAGATTTACAGAGTACCCTGAAACGCGTATACGCGAGTGGAGAAGCAATAGACAGAAAAAGAAAAACAGAAAAAGAACGCGAGCGGGAGAAAATATTGATAATAGAGAGGAAATACTCTGCGGAGTTCAAAGAATGAGCGATACGTAATGGAGCAGAATATTTGCGAGAAAGAGGAAAGAAGGAAGAGGGCAGACATTCCACATTCCAACCGACATTCACTTTCTTCCATCGCATTCTGGAGCAGCGGTTCCCAAAGTGTTTGCCATTGTGGCCTCTTAATTAAAATGTGAGCTTTTTAATCATAGGAAATTATCGTTGATTTCTTTTTCCGTCCTTGCGAACAGTGCTTACATACAATTTCTAAAATTAAAAGTGTTTTTAACGCGTTGAGCGTGGCGTCGGTCCCCGGGGTTTGACAGTACATTCAGATTAAAAAATAAACGTTGCAGTGTAATGGACTTTATTTAAACCTTCTAAATAAATCTATGAATTAGGATTTGCGTGCATTACAAAAGGTGACGATGTTCTTGATTAAATTCCTTCTACTTTTTTCACAATCGATAAACACTTTTTCTATTGACCTGGCTTGGAATTTCTTCATTGAAACAACGTCGTAACCGCGATTGAGTTCCTTATATTGCTACTCTGCAGCCCAACGCACGCGCTCAACGGGTGATCGTCGCTTGAACGGAAAGCACAACAAAACCGTCTCCGCGCTTGACGCGGAGAGGGAAATAAGTTTTTAAGATTCCATAACACGCGCGAGTCAGTTGCAGAATTACCATTACACGGTGCGAAAAGAAGGCATAGAAAGAAAATCGATATCTCGTCTCACGACAGAAATCTTTGGAAAAACTTTGGCAATCGTTCTCTCGCAGCTGTCCTTGCTCACTCGCGAAATCCCCAATCATCGCAATATTCTCGGGAACGAAATGGGAAGGGGAAAAAGCTTCGGGGTAGACTTTAATTATCGACAAATATACCTAGGGCGAACTTGACGCCGGTCCAGGCCTGCCGAACGTAATTAATCAACCTCCTGTAGAGAGGTCTGGGCGGCCTTCTCACGGAGGTACCCTCCTCCTCGTCCCCTTCCCCGTCCTCGTCCAGGGTTCCCGGTGGTGGTCCCACTCCCGTCAGCGTCCCGATCTGATTTCTCTCCCCGAGGATGTTCACGACCTCCCGCAGCTCAGGTGCTACGCCCTGCAGTCCTGGAGGGTAATTCGCGGGGGCGACGCCTGAACCGATGAGGTTCGCGCCGCCCCCGCGATCTCTGCCACGTCCACGGCTACCACGACCCCAAGCGGCACCACTACCTTTGAGATTTTACTTTGGGTTAAGGCTTCGAGCGTGTCGTTTCCCGAAATACTGATGTTTTACGTGAGTTTCGTGCTGGATGCTTGGGAGGATGTCGAGGGATTTATGGAGAATGGGATTTATGCGGAACGTGTGTCTCGGATCGCGAACGAAGGATTTGTCCCGCGTGGTATCAATTGTTTGATCGTCAGCGCGCTCTGTTTCGGTTTTACTTGTCAAACTCGAAGCGATATTTGGTGCACGTGATAGCGATTTCGGTTTATTCTATGGTTAAGTTCGCGTTGATAGAAAAATTCTACCTGTTCGTTGACATAGATTTCTACCCCATTTTGATAGTTAACATTCGCATCTTTGGTAAGCCTGTACACTATAAAGGAACGGTCGTTTTCCTATCTTCTTATTGGAAGATCTGACAAAAGTATAACACGTTACATTTAAAAAACCCAAAGAACTTTGTATATGTAAATCTACCCCGCAAATGTAAAAGTAATCACAGCGAATTACGAATGTAATCGGAATTTAATTTCATCGTCGGTTTCAAAAATCCATTTGAACAATTGGCGACAATGTGAAAATAAATATAGACGATTAGCGTTACGAGGGAGAGGGAATTGGGTTTTATGAATCAATTTCTACAAAACGATTCCCAGCGTTAGAGAATTAAGCGTATCGCGCGCGTTGCCGAGTTTCTTCAATTCCTAAAGCGAACCGTTTCAATTTTCTTGCGTTCGTCACAGTTGGCTCAGAACGAACCGACCGTAGTTATGTTTTGCACGGCGAACGCAGCTGAAGGTGGTTTGAGGGACGAAAGTTTGTATCCGCGTAGTTACGCAACGCCTGTGTAACTTCCGTGCGTTAAGACCCTTCCGAAGCGTAAAGTTTATTGCATTTAGTTGATGCATTCGGTTGACCAACGCGGTTGTGGATTTAATGGAAATGGAGCTTAAACGGGGGTACGCGATATCGATGTTTCGGATAAATCCTGAACGCGGGTCCTATGTTAAGTAGCGTAGCTCAAAAGTGCTTGAATTTTTAACGGGGACAAGGAAATCGCATTAACGCGGCAGTCGGACCGAATTTGAGATTTTGATTAAGTAGATTACGATACGTACACGATGACACGCGGACTCGATATCAAGTGCATTGGATTTCTCTGAAATTGCATCCCTGCGAATCTAAAATCATACGAGCCGTTTGAGTCAAAGTGGTGTAAGTCATTTTCTTTTGCTTATTTATTTTAACACCACGTAAAGTTATCGTTGACTTGTTTTAGGGTTCGACAGGTTTTAATTGGAAACGCACTTACGTTAGTTACATTTAAATATCTCAAGAATTAGGAAAGGTACGATTTAGTTACATCTCAAATTCGGGTAAATTAATTTCAACGCCGATTCGCAAAACCATCCTCCGTGACGTTTTATAGCTGAGTTTTATAACGATTAGTGATAAATTAAAAAAAATTAAAATTGTTTAAAAATTATACAACTTATGATCGTTTTTACAAAGGCGGTACATACGCGTGCATTTCTTTTACAGCAGCATTTCGATACCGACGCTAATGGTAAAAATATGAACCGAGAACTCAGTCGAAATACCTTATTCTGCATAAACTCTGACCATACAACTTATTCTAAACCCTTCCTCCGATATCATAATCATTTATCACCAGCATAGTACACGCGATATCCATGATCTAGCAAGTTCCACGGTCACGGTTGTATGAACCTACTGTAAGGACAGTTAAGCGTATAACGTGATTTTAGTTAAATCGCCCGGCGAACTATTACGGACCAAATCCACTAACAATACGATCGAAAAGCCAAATACTGTTATCTACGTCGGTGCTAATCTACGGTCATTAATTGCTTCAAATAACACCATTACAAAATTAATTAATATACCAATTACAAGATTAGATCTGCTACGATGTTAGAAATGCACGGAAACGCGGTAAGGAACGCGCGCCTTTGCCCGCGCGGATCCTGAATAATAATTAATGATACACCATAATAATAATTAAAAACGATAATTACACAATGAGAGGGATTATGTGTCCGTCGATTCTCGATAAGTCCGATTAATGGGCACGTTGAATAAGCATTAATTACATTCCTAAATGAACCTAACGACGGAGGCGACGATAACGTCCGATTGAAAAACGTGACCCTCTTACGCGGCGAACCGATCGGCGCGAACGACAGAATTCGATGGAAAATATTTGCGACCCGTTATTCGCTTGCGGCCGGTAATTAAAAATGACATAATACCTTGACGCTTTTTATAGGAGGGTAAGCCCACCACTGGGCCGCAGCCCCCCGCGCTCCCGGCGACAGAGGAGCTGATGGTGGCAAGACAGGGAGCACCCCGACCGCCACCCCCTCGTCGTTCCAAGTCACGGCGCCTGCAACCGCCTCCGCCCGCGCCACCACCGCCACCCCCGGCGGACAACACCACGACGGGCCCAGGGGTACGTTTACGTGCCCCTTCTCGCGCGGAGCCCCTTCTTTTCGAGGAGGGCCCCGCAGTCTCTCGACACCGCAGTCGCAGGCTTCTTCGTGGGGCCCTGCAACGAATGCAACCCTTTCTACGTTCCCATTATCGCCGATAGTATCACCCCTCTCTTCCTTCCTTTCGATAATTTACAATGACAATCGTTTCTCTTCTTCTCTTCGGGCGAAAGCGCGATTTCCTCCCCTTCGCGCATTTAAAAAGCTCCCACCGTTACCGTCGATCGAAGCTTCGCGTATACTCGAAACCTTGCCGCCGTTAGGGAAAACTCATTGGCGTTACGTTAAAGCGCGAATCCAACTTTTCCATCCACTTTTCTCTGGAGTTTATCGACGTTACCTGCCACCGCCGATTCCGGAGCGGTCGATTGTATATAGACGCGACGTTGTCAGCGAATTTCCCCTTCCCCCCCCCCCCCATCCTCCTCGTTTCTACGTACCTACCCTACGACTGGCAGGAACGGTCTTTCCTATCGGATACACTCGCGCCCTCGGAATTCGGTGGCGAATAGTCGGGAATTTACGAGGATCGCGATTTAAAACGGCGCCCCCCACGCATATCTCGTTTTCACCCCTGCCCAAATGGACAGGTAAATCGAACTTTCAACGTGCACTTTTTTTTCAACAGCCCCAACGCCCCTTCCGCTCGCGTTCCCGCTTGCCGCGCTTAAATCATCCTTGAATCCAAGTATCTTACCAATCTGTCCCCGGGGATATTCAATAATTAGAGACGAGGATCTCGCGATTGCCAACTCCGCGCCGCAACGAAGTAGTTGGGGAAACTTGAAGCGAGCCCGCGCGGCGACGTTCGCAAAGGGGTAAACCGGTTTACTTTTAATTTTCATTAGGAACGCGAGATTACTTTCCCGAGAAATTGGGACGCGAAGGAAATGGAATTTTTCGACTTCGTTATCGCCCTTACCCTGGCACACGTATAGCCACGTCGTGTCCTCCCTTCGAGGAATAGCTATTCAAATTGATCCTCGAGATAACGTCTCTCCGGATCGAATATCGGCTACCCACGATGCGTTAGTAGATTAGATGCGCGTGTGCCGGCGAGCTCGCGAGTCCCTGGTGTCTCTTTTACGCGCCGCCGATCAATGGAATGCCTTTCTCGATTTAAGCCGATGCCTCCAGATCGTGGGTGATATCATAGCGCGTGCTCTCGAGGCTCATTGATTAGTGTCTCGGGCCACTTGGGTTTTTGTTAGTACCTGAAACAAGCGAGAGAAAAGCATGCGCGTTAGTCGTCAATGCGATCGTGGTTGTGGTGTACATTGATTGTTCTTTATGAATTCAACGAATTTTGCATTGCAAATTCAGTGGCGGGAAAATGTCTCCGATCAAAAGGATTTTTTTACTTTTGCGAAAGCATGCCGGTTGGGTAATTCTTTAAATACATGCGTATGGAGGAATATGTACCGTTCGTTTTTGATAGTATTTGTTTTGCATAACGCGTCCTTGTATCTAGGATAAATATAAATTTCTTTAGTCTTTGCTTTTGAAAGACAAACTCAAAAATTCGCGTGGTCTAAGAAGTTTGCAACATGCTAATTCAGTAATTCTTGAAACAAACATATATGGAAGAGTAAATAGCATTCATTTATGATATCATCTTTTGAGATGACATGTATTTACACCTAATATCAGTTAAAAAATTTTTACGAGCTTTCGCTTTTTTTTAAAGGAAAACCGACATATTCGTCTGATCCGAGACTTTTGCAGGCCACTGTACGATGGATTTAGAGCATCAAATACTTGGGACTAATTGACGATTTAAAGTAGGATTCTCATTCAATCCGATTCCATTTTCACCTCGATCTATTAAACTCTGTTCCCGACGTGTAACTACTCTCCGACGTATTGGTAGCGATCGCGAACTTTCGTTGTCGCCATCCACTCATAGGTTGTTAGGTTCGCAATAACTCGAAGTTGTTGGCACAAACGCGAACGTTTCACCGTATAACTTTCTCCAACGAAAGAGTAAAGTACGAAGTGGAAAGTACCCTCGTGAGTTGGGTGAAAAGTTCAAGTATTTCCACAAGTTTATGAGGATTCGCGGAAAATGGTAGCAGCGAGACGAAGAGATATAAATGAACCATGAATTTTTCATCGAAAGAAATGGACGCTCCGAAATTTTGTCGTCCCGGACGGGTCGTCGGTGCGTTTTCATTTGCTTATAAGGAGCACCGTGCGATTTATTCTCATGCTCTCGAGCATACGTTTTTGCCCTGGCTTCACCCTCGTTATCTTTCATACGTATTAAGCAGATTTATGTATCCAAATGAAAAGCAACGAATACATAAGCCGAAAAGTTAAATTCCTCGGGGCGTTTTGGGAGGGCTCGTTAAATTTGGATCAGGGAAAGTTGGATTTTTGTGAAAGGTAATAGGTTGGGACCACGGCACCGTAATCTCGGTAAATTACCCGAAGTAATAATTCATTATATACGCCGATGATAATTAATAATGCGGAGGGTGTTCATGTGAAAATATTAAATTTCAATATCTCGAAAGTGACACAGTTTCGGGAAAAATGTTTAATACAAATTATTCCCACTTTCAAGGTGGAAATACCACTATCCTATTAGTCCTCTATGCGTTGGTCATTTTTTAATGGTACATTTTCTTTTTTTAATTAGGGAGCTATATTCTTCCTTACAGATTTCCATTCAACGGGATTTCTACTCCTTTCTCGGATTTCATTTCAGACAGGTAGATTTCTATTTGAAAAAAGAATAACCTTCAAAACTCTCAACAAACAAAAATAAACAACATAGTAGCGTTTCCCTCTCGAAAGTATAAAACTTTTTTATCCAACATTTTCCCCGGAAACGCGTTGCTTTTTTAAACATTTGGAATAGCCAAACACCCGGCATCCCTACTTCATAAAATATATAAATTACTGCGAAGGTTACTTTGTTTGTAGAACAAGTTGCGGGCGGCTGCAATTTCTCTGATCGTTGCATAGTATTCAAAAGGTGACACGGGAAGCAATGTACGTTGCGCAAAATATATCCCTTTCTTGAATAACTTTCCATAGTCTCTTAATTAACATACGTAATACAAATTGCAGTGAAACCCAATTAATAATACGATCACTTAAACGTACCGGTTATAAAATAGCACGAGCACGACCCGACGCAGCGAGAATGATGACCAGTTCACGGTTTTGAGAAATATAGAAAAACCATCGTTAATTTCTTCCTGCCGTTTCCGAAACATCGACACGTATCTGGCGAAGTATGAAACACTGATCAGCAATATTTCCTGACACTTTGCCAGCCTACGTGACTAAATTACGCCGTTTCACTCTTCTCATTCTGAGCCGTTGCCGGCGGTCATTAATACCGAGGTTTTGACACGTAATTACTGCATTTCTCTTAGCGAGACGAAACTATACGCTCTTTGCGACCACCACACCTTCCTGCCGCTATCTTGTTAACTAACGGCGACAAAAGTGGCGTACGCGTGATATCAGAGAAGAGCCGAGTAACACGTGATACTTCCATTTCGTTGAACGAGGTTTCCAATGTTTCCCGAAGGTACGAGACACAGAGAAACGTACCTACTTGTTTCAAAATGTTAACGGTCGTACGAATATTTTTGATCCTTAGCTCACGTCGGAGCATTGGTTTCCGGTGATTTACATGTGAATCGGGACACCGCGTACGCGCGGTATATTTTGATAACACAAGTTTCCGTGGCGTCTATGCGGGTAAAACAAAATATTCGAATCGATCGTCGCACTCGCGTAACTCTTACACGCCTTACCGGAAGCCCATTTTTGTGCTCTCGAACGACTATCTTTCTATATTACCAGCATCCGCTCTGAATTTTGCCGCACGGCCATCTCGATGGGCCACTTTTCTTTCCTTCCAATCTTCTTCCTGAATTCTCCGGTGGTTTCCAATGTAGGTCTCCCGACGGTGTTACCGGTCACCCGGAAAACGATCGCAAAAAAGTGAGAACCCGCAAGAACGCGGGGATAAAAGAAAGTGGAAGTGAAAAGGTGTTCGGTGAATCAGAAATCGTGCAGGGAAATCGACACTGGCACGAGTTGCGATTCTGTTCAGGGACTGTTAAATACGTTCTATGTAAAATGAATCGGTAAAGAATACCCGATACTTTTAAAGCAACAAAGAAGCTTCCTTATACGTGGTATTCCTGTATTATCGAAGCACGGAATGCTGAAGCGTCAGAGAGAAAAGGAGATAAAAGAAAATTGGATGCCATTCGCGCTTCGGCACATTTCCAAAATCATTCTGCGAGGACAGTGGTAGGCGTTGGAATGACGACAAAAAACTAGACCAGACAGAGATTTTATTTCTTTCCCTCCACGGGGATTAAAGTATTGATTTCGCAGATACCCCGGTTCGTTTAATTACCACCATACAGCGGATTTGACGCAGGTATACATTTTTACGGAAGTTAGAAATTAGATTAGATAAGTTGTTTGTTGTTTATGGATTAGACAAACGAATAGTGTATAGTTGCTAACAGATGAGTGTTCGAGATTTATACAAGAAAGGTTCAGCAAGAGAGAGTGAGAGAGAGGAGTGAGATTGAAATATACATTTTTCTAATCACCAGAGGGTTCCAAAAACACATCTTTTTTTATATATCTCACCTTCCTCCCCCCTCTCTCTCTCTCTCTCTCTCGGTTTTGGGAATACCGAAAACCGATAAACTCGATACCGCATTTCCTTACGTCCCCCGTACTCCGTCAGGAGGTTAGGGGTTCAAGGCCGTCCAAAAATATTTCACGAATACGTTTAATACATTCTCCGCTTTTCGTGCCACCCCATCCCTAGCGACGAGATACCCATTCACTCAAAATCCACGGTCTAATTATGACGGACGTCGCGCGAATCTCCCACGGCCGCGAGACGCACGCCAACGAGTAATCTCGCGTCGATACTTCATTAGAATCACACCAACGTGTTATTACGGAAATTGCGAGCGAAGCGTTGGAACCCGCCATTACTTATTCGCGTTGCGATCGTATCGCGTTGTCTCTCCCCGTGTATCGTCGTGAGTCATGTTCTCACTGCAAATCTACCTCGAAACTTGGACGATTTATGAACAGCGCTGCGAACGAACTCGACCCTGGGCAAGACCGGGGACCGAACTTGTCTCCCGCGGAGGTCGAACGAGGACAGGCCGCCACCTTCAACAAATCTTCCGTCCCGGTGGCAGCCTCTGCAGGGTGTGCCTCCCAGCCAGTGGATAGACGGTACTCCCAAGGTAAGGGTGGCCTATTATTTTCCGGGAGACCCGCCGCGAACAAGACAGAGATATCGCGCGTGTGTACCTTGGACGTTTGGCTCGACGATTTACATAACAGATACTTCACATGCACGTAACTTAGGGTCGCGCGCCGTTGCATCTAAAGCTGACCGATTTACCGTGCATAAATTAGCCCGCCATCCAACGGCGGAACGGCGGAATCGACTGGAATATATATTGCGGCCATCCCCCTTTCGCGCAGACCCGCCACCTCTGCCAAAGGACAATTGGGTTTACTTAGGGAGAACCCTCGGGGAGAGAAGGCTTCGGGAAGGAGTCTTTGGACATCAGCCACCATTATCCTTCGTATATGCTCGTCCTGTATCTATGTATTATTCATACCTACGCGCGACGGGACCCGACGGGGGTGTAGTTTAAAAGGTGTCACGCGTACACCTGGTACGAGCGCGTACTATCGTAATACGCGCGTTGCGGGGGTGCGTTAGTAAAGTCCGTCGACTCGTAGGTAAATAAACTTTATTATCTCGCGGGGAAGATGACGAATTAATGGGAAGAATGGAACGTAAAAGGCTCTCGTTTCGCGGAATTGTTACGGCACCTTTTTGGTGGTAACAGGTGTCACGCACCCTCGGGAGATGCCAAATAAACATTGAGGCTTACGTTCTGTAATTATGTGTGATGATAAACGAGGGTGTTTCGTAATGTCGATTAACGGCTCACCCTTAATTTTATTTATTATTCGCGTTCGACGATTGGGACACCGCGTTGTGTCGCGGAAGATAGTCCCAGGTAGTTTACTCTTTCCTAGCGTGTATATTTTAACGTGATCTCGATTTTAAAGGTTATTTCATATGATAATATATATAAAGTATTTGATTAAGGTCAAAGACGTTGGCGATATATGTGATCTATTTAATTTTATCTTCGCTCGCTTGTACATTCCATTGCTTCATTACAATTATAAATTGCGACCGAATTTGCAACGTTGGAACAGCGATTAGGGATTTAGAATCTACTCTGATACTTTTAACATTTTTCCGTTTAAGGGATGATAGGAAAATTAGTAATCTAACGTCACCCGGATTTAAATGTTATTTCATTAGGTAATGTATTTAATGAAGCTCAAAGACTTTGGCGATTATAAATCGCGACTGAATTTGCAACGATGGAACAGGATTGACATTTAAAACCTTTTCTGATATTTCCAACATTTTTCTCTTTAAGGTATGATAGGAAAATTACTATTCAACGCGTGAAATTTTGCAAATTTCCCGAAGTCTAGCGTGAAGATTGGAAACGGATGGCAATAATTAACGATACGAACTCAATCATACTAATCTTGAACGGTACCATTGGGTAATCTTTGTCAACATCGGTGGAGCTCGAGCGAACCGAATAACTTTCCTTCGGGGAATCGCCGATGCGCAAAGCTGTGCCAGGCTTACCTAAGCTTCCACGCTATTGTACCATTGTTCCCCTGTTCACCATCACTAAACGTTTGTCGCTTTATGAGAAACTTGGACCCAATTTAGTCGTCAACGAAACGCGTGCGCCGTATGATACGAGTTGCGTAATTCTGCGTTATTTTTAAACACGGAATCTATCACAGAACGAAGTTAAATGCCATCCCTTATTCGTCAGGAGTAACGCGCAATTTCACCCCGTCATTTCCCCCTTTTCCGTTGCTCAACGTTACTCTATGGTACCATTCGTAATCAACCTGATCTAGTTATTACGATCTGTTTTCAATCTCCGTTACTAATCTTCGGAAGAGTCACAAAAATTGATTCGACGAATATTAATGTTCGTATCGACCCATCGATGGAAAAAACGGCCAGCGTTAACTATAATTGCTCGGTACGGATAGACCCGTGCAGATGCAAAAGTCTTAACGGGCCAAATAAATCATAGCGAACGATTTTTTAAACGGGTTCGTCAAGGACTCATTTTGCGCATGAGGCCATAATTCGTAAAAGGAGTCGCTCTCCTTTGGCACATAAATTCCGTGGAAGGTGAAACCCGAGCGGGATTACGAAGGGGCGGTGCAACGTGAAAATTTAAGCACCTTCGGTTTACCCTATTTACACGAGGGTACGTACGCCTCGTCGACGAATGGCACCCGGTGAGTGCCAGATAAAAGAGCACCGGAAAAGGGGGAAAGAATGGAAATGAAACTTAACTTCGTTCTATAATACATTCATTGTTCTCAACGGCGGCGTGAGACTAAATCGTTGAGACAGTTCGCCGTTAGTAACGCAATCGCGCTTACTTTACTCGCATCTTATCCGATGATCTCATTAACATCGGCAAGCAATTTCATTCTCGTTCAAACAAGATACCCGTGTCTAAGCGTTGTATCCCTCATTTATCCCATGCGCCATCTTGGCTAACAGCCGAGAGAAAATAATTTTCCTACCCCCGAGTCAATAAGTTTACTGGCACCCGGTAAATTGTGTTCCATTAAGCTCAACGTAAACTTGCGTTAACGTTAACTTCGAAACGAAGTTCCCGGATTACGAAGCCATACGCGTGGTTTCGAAACTTGGATGGACCCCGTGTTAATGCTGAAACGAAGTTATCGAATCGTTCTCGTCGGTGTATTCAATTTACTTGGATCGACATCCCGTATCTCTAAATTCGAGGCAGAGAGGAAACGGTGTTTTTAATTACATCCGCAATACGATCCCCGCGGCCTGTTATTCCAACAGAATTACTGAAACGCGTGCCCTTTGTTATCGAACTCGCGATAACGTACGTTTTTATTATTTTTATATGGCCATCGCTATACGACCCGCTAGGAGATCGAATTAAATAGAAACGGAACGGAGTTCCCGGAACGGATAATTAATACTTTGTTCAACTGAGAAAATACCGATGCAATATCATTGATTCGTAATCCGTATCGCTTTCGCGGCAACGTCGAGTTGCTTTTTTTTGTTGTTTACCTAAAGGCGGTAACAATTTCCAACACGGTTCTTCTGTCTCCCATTGCCTGAACAGTAATTTTATAAATGCCCGGTCGCACTGCCGCCCTCTAGCTATTTCATGCCACCGCGCTTAAATGTAAATGAAAATAAACGGAGTGCGGAAACGAGAGAAACTCAATTTTTTTTCCCTACCCACGCGCGCGGAGTTTCTCCTTTTAATTTTACAAATGCAGCCGCTCAAGAGGAAAATGAAAACGTAACGAACGGTAAGACGCGCGCTAATAACGTTGATACGTACGTGCCCGTAGCTTCGAGTAAAATGATGCTCCACGAATTAATTATTCTTTGAGCGTCGCGTGACGTTACTTCGCCCGCTTTGCTCTCTATCAATTTCCCCCTCGTACGGAAGAGGTTTTCCTTTAAACACGCAAATCATTTAAACCGCGCCAGTTCCCTTTGATTAAAGATCAAAGCTCTCCAAGAACCTTTTGCGCTAGCGATCCCGACGCACCCTCGCTAGTTTTTCTCCTCCCTCGACTCACGAATCTTGATTTATCGTACAGTCCGGGATGAAAATCCATCAGCGGGGAGGCACGAGTCGCACGCGCGTTTGTAGGGCTCAAAACGGATATACAGGGATACTCGTGGCGGATTTAGGTCAGAAATCCTCGTACGCGGGATGTCAGTTGCAATCTAAATAGCACCGAGTAGACGCACCGAGTGAATTCAATTACACGATCAAGTGCCACTGAACCCTAACGTTCATTAGTAGTACCTCAAGGCGTGACGTCGTTAGGCGCGCTATTTGGTCCCATACCCCGCGCAGTATAATTCGATATTGGCCGGTTCACCGCCATTACGCGGTTCGGCTATTAGGGCCTCCGTTCACGATTATTCTCTAGGCCGTCGGAATTTCGATTCTCGCGTCAATCGATCTTCCCCCGAGCGGGAAATACGGTCACCCGATTACCCGCTCGCCACGGCTCACGCTCTTCGGACAAACGTGCGTTATACGTTATTACAAACATAAAGAGGCGATTAGCACTTTTGACTGTATGTTCGTCCACGAAATGGTCGCGTATACGATGATCGAAGCGGTATACAGGTAACTGGTATAATATGAGGCTATGGCAGAAATAGTGGCCTGACCCACGAAATCTTGAAAACTTCAATATTGATTCTTTTGGTTCATGCAGTGCGCTCTATTGATGTTTGATGCCTTTACAAACCTAATTTTCAAATATCCCGGTGGGTAGAAGCACTTAGTGCACTTAGAAGCAACAAGCCACATTGCTTAACCGTTTGAGTGAGAAAAATAGTAACTCATTAAATTTGTGAAATTTTGAATTTAAGCACCACCGAATCTGTAGATGAAATGTTTGAAGAAGATTCTGGTATCGCTGAAATAGCAGGTATTTTTTCTTCCAGATTAAATATTTGCGTGACGAGCATCGACAGATTAATAAACCCTTAATCGCTATGATTATGAAATGAATTTCGATATTGACACGGAAAATTAGTTTTATCGGTAGAAATCACGATTTCCCATTAATTTTTATTTCCCGGAACGAAGATCAAACTTCTAATTTCTCTCTCGGCGTGCGTATTTCATCGTTGTTTGAGTTTCCCGTTATATTTGCATCGATATCATTCGCGGTACGTATTTACAACTTACTCTAGTCTACCATAGCCGATCAATTTTATATTTAATATTGGCTTCCGAGTAACGTCGATCGGTGGAAGTTACTTTTTTTTTATGGCGAATTTTTTCGCGCAAAACGGTAACCGCGAATGAAAAAAGATGCGGAAGAGGCGAGGCCGAAGGATCCCATTTGCGGCTGGTAAAATTGGACGGACGGGCACTCTGCATGATGAATGGTGGAGTGGGGTAAGAGTTAATGTTGCAAGAAATTTCTACACCCGCCACTGTCCACGAGGGTTGATAAATATGATATGCAAAGGCGTCCGACCGCAGAAACCGCCATTATTTCCCTCTGGACAGTTTACTTTGCGAAAGCGCGGGTATTTTGGTCTATCCGACGTTAAACAGCGAAACGCTCTCTTCTTTTCCTCACGACGTAATTTTTCCTCAATTTGTCAATTACGAAAAATTTCCTAATATACGATTCGCTCGTGAATCCGATCGGGAAACATTACTGCGCTTCGCGGGAGGTTCGGAAATTCAGAAATTTCACGAACAATACTTTTCTTTGTTAAATGTAAGCGCGTTCGGCGAACAGGAGAATTTAAAGTCGGATAATCCGGATTTCATTGTATATAAAAATGTAAAATGTAGATATAATATTCCCAACGTTATCTGTTCGGTTGATTAATAACTTTGCAGAATTTTGATTCAACATTCGTATTCAGCATACTCGACCTGTGCCTCGTACACTCTACTTCAATTTTGAGTTTAATCGGATGCATGCCTATTTACATGGGATAGCATCAAGTAGCCCGTAAAATCGGATTGGAACGCGATTATGTGGTAATTGTCCGGCACGGTTTGACGTAATTGCGTTCACGTCCAAGGTCTCGTTCGACGCGGTTCCTTGAATTTCGTATTTCTTAGACATCCCGCGTCACTCGAGACGAAACTCTGTCATTTTTACCATATCTTTTATACCCCGTGTCAACTACAGAATTCAGCGAATTAATTTCTTATCTAATTTGACAAAGTTCACGTTCGAATCAGGTATTCGTGATTTTTTAAAAAATGTTACGAAAGGAGCTTGACAGGGTTCTTAAGTTAATTGTTAATAACAGTTATAAAAAGGTTCTGGCTGAAACAGTTTTAAAGTACTGAAATAAGGGTCGTGGGAGAAAAGTGTTTTACGTTATACCGGTTGGGATGTCAGTTCTACAAAACCGATATTATATCGGTTTTACACGTATTTGTTTTATAACAGTATAGTATAGTAATAGTGATAGTATCGTTTTATAATAGTAAATGTATAAATACGCGTATTGGTTCTATCGTCTCATGTTCCAAAATGTTTACGGATAATATCCCATTTTTTAAATCGATGTTATAGAATACGATAAGCGATAACAACGTTTAGAATTAATTAAAATTCATCGACGAACAATCGAGGGTTATTGATTTACTAATATTTGACTAATGCAAAGCCAATATACAATCGATATATAATGGCTATGAAGCCAACTTAATATAGATGAAAACCGAACGGGATATAAGCTAGAAGCTTCTCGCTCGTAACTGTTTTAACTTTTTTTCGATTCTTACAATTGTCTCGAGAATCGATGAAATTGTATCGCATTCATTCTCAAGCATCGGTTTTGAGTGCCCATGATTATTAAAACTTTGGGAATCGTTGTATGGCTATGTGAAATCACATTTATCAACTCTCCGGGTATAAAGACGCGTCCGATATTAATGGATACTTCTCTGCTCCTCCCAGGAAAGAGAAATTGAGAATTCAATATAGTTACGACGAAACAGGTGAGTCTAACTCATAACGCGCCGCGGGGTAAGGTGAAGTTAATGCATAATAGTCGAGGGCAACTTCCCCGGGGAGAGCTTTCAACGAGAGATGGAACGAACAATGCCCCAAAAGGGCAGAACCTAAATAATGGATGTGTCGCTTTGATGCAAAGTCGCTGAAGCTTTCTGGGGATCAAAATCCTTTCTACTTCGCTATAAACTTCCTATGACGAAGGTGTTATTTCGAACCTACCGGGCAACAGGTAGAATAACGCATTACTTAGCGTTGCATGACAAGGTGTAATCTAGTTATGCGAACATTTCGATACAATGAAAGCGTATTTATTTGTTCGTTCATACAAAGTGCTGACACTTTACTTAACTGCACGGCTAAAGTCTTACTGATTGCAATTTCAAAAGTGATAATTGCCATTTGACGTTGATTCTGGAACTCAATTTGCAAGGCGAATTACATTACGGGTAGAAATTAAAATAACGACGACACGTCGTCGTTAAATAAACACTGGATACACATGTTTTTCGATTGAAACGACTACCAATTATGGGAGATGGAAGAGTGAAGAATAAAACATTAATTGACAGAGGGACTAATTTTCACCCAGCGGACAGCGCGTATTGAACGTTCAATTTGAATTAATCACTAGGTTATCGGTGAGATGAAATTACTAGCTCACGGAAAAGTGGTATTTGTTCATTCGAATTCAATCTCTGAGCGACTTTTATCATTTACATCGCCCCTACACATTGGATTTTAATTTATTCGATGCAATCAGTGCTATTTAATGTTCACGATTAGATTCGTCTGATCTTGAACTTCCTGTTTCCCTTTGATCGGTGACGGGCCTACCGATCGAGGCAAACGCATTTTGTTTGATTTAAAGGAATCAAATAAAGCCGAATTAAAAGAGGTCCAGTATGAATTCGAAAACACAAGTGTAGCTCTAATATTAGTCTTTGACGGATAAGTGATTCCATCACTCGCGCTTTAATTGGAAATCTAAAGGCTCCCTCGAGAAATCGTTTTATCGAAGGACATCGTAAATCGGTGAAAATATTTCCCAATTACTAGGGGCGAGCGAACATTGATCGATACAGGAATAGAGTGATGAAAATTAGAAAGAGGCAGCAGGATTCGGAACGTTGGTTTATTTTTTCCACGGTATTGAATTCCAATGCATTTTTTGTTTCAACGGGTCTGAACAATTTATCGAGGGTCATACGCGATACGCGTATACATCGTCGAACGTTCTCATGCTTCGCTTCTTTACCCAAGTGCGCGAACGCCATTGCAAATTGCAACTGCAACCGTCCTCGCATTTCAACAAATTTACGGGTACGCGAGCATTAAACGCAACGTTGGCTGAATATCATTTCTCGTATCTTTCAATAACCTGTCACTCGCGTAAAACGAATTTTGTTTGCGCGCTTTTCGGATTCAGGTTCTGTGTACTCGAGAAACTCATTAAATTTAACCGATTACGAGCGGCGCGTGGGAAGGGGGGGACTTCGGATGTTAAACGAAAGTTTATTTACACCTTCGTTTCGTAGAGTTACTAATTAGTTACCGATCTCTATAGAGTACCCGTGACCCCCTCGTCCGAAATGACAAGCTTAAGGTGAAAATTAACATTTTTTTTCTATCGAAAGCGTAAAGGGAACTTAAAGTCAAAAATATCGGTTTTCGAGTTTCACGGAAAATATGTTTTAGGAACTCCGTATAATTTTTTTCGCAGTTTTAAGCTTTAAATGAGCGTAGCTTCGTCAGTTTTGAAGATACCGTAACGAGTCTCGTACTTAATTTTGCATAACATTTTTTAGAAAAATATTGTAGTTGCGTAAAATGAGTTACCGGTGCGATACATCGAAATTAATTAATTATTTATAATTATTTATACAGTGTCCCACGCGCACTATTATACGCAATTATCACCGGTAACTATTCGTCGTCATTCAAAAAAGTTTCAAGCGGAACTTACTTTGTTTCAAAGAGGTCTGGGTCAGGAGATAATTGCGTGTAGAACTTAAAAGTGGGACACCTTGTACACACCGTGACAAACGCACTCAATTTTTTCGGCAAAATATGGATATTCGCAAATTCTGACAAATAACATTTTTTCTTATTTTCCTCGTTCCGCGTCTTGGCGTAGAATACGATTTGCGATATTCTCGTTAACGATACCGTACGCTCTCCTTCAAGTGCGGGAGTTCAACAAGGCCACTGAAGCTAAACCACCGATTCGAATTGTACACAGCGGATCAGAATGATAAAGGAACTTCGGGTCGTAAGAATACTCATAGAAACTTTCAGCGTTTCGAAGGAAATCAGAGTTCCTAACGAGTGCTGCTCGGTCCACTGTCATTTCGAACGAATGTAGGTCAGACCGATTGGCAGTTCGCCAGTCCGCAAGCTGGACTTGTGGACTCACCTTGTTGAAGTGCTGACGATCGTGATTTCCCTTTCGATGGAGACGTGACCGTAATATCTCTGGTCTTAGCTCTCATTTTTTATTATCATTTCTGTGAAAAAAAAACGCCACTGGTTTGCACCGTTATTATTTGTTCCATCGGTTTCGTTGCATTATCGAAAAGGGAAATCCTGATTTTACGACCACGCTTGTCTGTGCGTTGGACTAGCACGGCATTGTTCGGAACGAAAAAAAAAAAACTATAAAAGTTATATCACTGCGGCAGTCGTTGGTTGTATCGTCGAACGGGAATTCGTATTTTCATCTTTTTCACTGTCTTTTTATGCCCCCGCCATTGATGTTGGCGAACGAAACAATCCTTGTCGTCATCGCATTCTATAAACTGATTCGAATAGCTTTAAAAAAATCGGTGAATATTCCGTTCGGTTTACCGCCATTCAATTTGACTTTGAAAAGCCCTGTACGCAACACCGACAATTAAAAACAAACGAAAAGGGTATTTTTTCGCAGCGCACTCACCGTTGTTTTATAGACGATATTTAATAAACGCGTAGGGTAGATTTAAATAAATTTAGGAAAATCGTAAATTACTCGGACAATATTCTTTTTTTGTCCGGAACGTTACGACGAATAGGAACTTGAAATTCGTTAGAAATTCGCGAATTTCTCCGGAATTAAATGGGTCTGCGTAGACATATTTTACTGTCGCAGGGGTGACAATGTCACCATTGTACACCGCTTTGCAGGAACTTATTCTCGAATTTGTAACTAGGTAAAATAATTTACTAGACTTAACAATTGGTGAGTCTGGTGTCCCGGAACGTAATATATTGTTAATAATAAAGGACAGTGCTCGTGAAGACAAATGGCTGCAAGACTAATTCTTCGTGTATGTATGCAACGTATAGGTATTCTCCTATGTATCCCAGAACCTGGACGTACTCCAGGTTCGGATGACTTTATATCCATTTTTCATGCCACCCGGTTTTTAATATATTTCTGCTAAAGATACGTAATTGTCAACGGCGATGCCATTTTTCCACCATTGACTCATTCCAGTAATAGACGAAAAACCCTGTTTCACCTCTCGTTGGAATTAATTGACGTAATTTATAAACGGGAAAAATGGGATAATTACCGAGGAACGCTCGATGCGTTCAAAAGTCAAAAATTGGGCTATTATTCTGTCACTTCAAAATTGGATTCTTTGGTTATCGATTGTGTTATTTTCGTCAGCTTTGTAAATTTGGAACAAACAGATACGCTTTTAATCGTGCAATAATAAAATCTGTTTTTCATTCTAGATACAGTGAAAACAAAAGCAGCGCAAAATATTCGACGAAAAACGTCGATCGACGGAATTTCATCCCGTAGATTTATTCCATCTCCTAATTTACTTTACCACGATGCGCAGCTCCTGCTTGAAAATTATTTTCTAGTTCGCTTCCACACGTTTCAATTTTCAATATTCTCGAACCTCCTCCGTATCGGGGATCTCCCGTTCTCTTTATTCCGAGAACAGACCCCCTCTGGAGATTTGCTTTCTTAGCATTTTGAAAGAAACCCTTGTACTCCACCGTATAAACGGTTCGCTGTTTGTATCGAGAATAAGCAAAATAAGAAATACTCTTACATTCCGTGCATCCTGTTCCTTTCGACGCTGTTTGATGCACGACATAAATTTTCCGTACCCATCCGCATTCAGTGTTTGAAATCGGGAAACGAGGAGAGATGTTTTATTTGTTTTCTCAATGATTTGAAAGATATTCTTCTGCCCCACTATATACGGTAGTTTTCTTTTTACATCGCGAATGCCCAAAATAATGAATATTCCGACACCCCGCGCGTCCAATCCAGTTCAACGTTACGCGACGTCACGAGATAGATTTTCAGATCCATTCCTATTGCAACGTTCAACATCGGAAAACCCGAAGGGACGTTTTGTGATAAATTAAAACCCGGCCTTCCAATTTAATTTCTATCCCAACCTGTCGATATTTCCGCCAAAAACCGACGCTATTGCACCGTCAGAATTTCTGGGACATTTTGCTGGGCGAAAGGAAAATCTTGGCAATTTGATCCGTCGCGAAAATGCCCCTAGGAGTGCCACGGTCGCTCGACAGAAAAATGTGTTCCCTTTGATCGAACGCCGTTGGGCGCGTTGGCGGCTCATGGAAGAACTTGAAAACACTCCCACGAGCAAAATGAAATGCAGGTTACGGTAAATATCTCTGGCAGATAGACAATTTAAGTTTCACCGAGGAATGGGATCAACGCGCGAGTTGATGGACGGCCATGGATGCACTTTCATCCGCCGTTTACCACGATGGGCTGCCAAAGAACGGAAGGGATGGAAATTGCTATCATCTTTTGAATTGTCAACCCTGTGATAAATTTTAGCAGGGTGTTGCCGTGAGCAGTAGCGTACTACCGTCACGAATGTCTTGGCATTTAGGAAAATCTCCAAGGGTGCCGGGATCTAGGTACGCCCCTGTCGCTGACACAATTCTTTTTCGGAATTTTCATCGCCAGCTATTTTCGGATTCAACGTTTCCCACGTGTATTTGGACAGCCGGAACCATAGGAATTTTTAAATCTTTCGTAAATCGGGTACGAATATTCATGCACTTCAAAGGTTTGATTCATTTGTCAAATGAGAGTTTCGGGTTTACATGAAAATTCATAAGTCTGCTTGGCATACCGATTGAACTTTATGCGAAAATATGCTGCAAGGATTGTACAGGTTGTACACAGAGCTTTAACTAACAGCCCCCCCCCCCCCCCCCGACATTGTAATCGAACTAATTGACGTTACGATCATTCTCGCGCATCAGTTTTAATCGAACGCGTACGGTTACTCGATAGAATATTTCATCGAAATTTCTAATTAAATTATTTGCTTTGGGAACGCTAGCTCGATTCGTTTGAAAATCGACCGATTACCGAATATACGTGGCTCCGTTAACGGAAACAAATGACCGGATTTGCAGTTGAATGAAATTCGGGAACCTGGCTTATTCCTGGTCCAATCAGTGCGAAATAATTCAATGAGATACGAATTCTCCAATCAATACCAACTAGTTTCGTACGCGCTAATCTATTTAAACTCGATTGTACCGCTTGACGGTAATCGTGTCATGACGCTCGCGCTTATAGATTCCTATTTTATTTAAACGCACGTTATTACGTTGGCCTCGATAGCAACGATACGTTACAGAAATACAGGTAACAAGGGACGATCCATTACACGATAGAACGAACTAACGCGGTTTTCCGTGAACGCAAGAACATTTTCCCTATCACCAATGTCTTCGAGTCTCGAGAGTTTCTCGAAGGAAGGAAAGATATCACCCCCCGAGTCGTTTCTATCCAGGAGAAATACTTGTTGTTTCTTTTCGAAACCTTCGTGATCCTCGTGGGTTATCTGCTTCCATTTTATTCCGGAGTTGCATTGCCGGGATGCGCCACTTTCTCGATTCGCAAGGATCAATTTGAACCACACCGATAACGTTCATGTACGAAAGATCTCGCGCAAAGTGGGACGTACGTCTTTCCACGGCGAGAAATCACACGCGAGAACTTCGTGACTCGTTTTTTTTCACAGACGCCTACTCGATCCTCATCCGCAAGGTAGTACGTAATTAAATGATGTTTCTCTCACAAGCTCGGTAACAATTTGTCGCATGCGTCGGATTTACAAATTGACGCGATATTGCAGTCGCGTCACGCGCCGGATGATAGAAAAGGCATAGCACGGATGTTCGATAAGAATGATATAAAAGTACGTGCGCTACAATTCAGAACCCAGAAACGATCCGCGTGGAAAAATAAACATTTCTATAAGTGTTCGTGTAAATCTTGGCAGAGGATGTATGCAAACATTGCACAATGCATCCCAAATGCACTTTATAGACGAGCGCTCGCTCGGGACGTGAGAAATTCGCATGCATACGAAAGAACACGGGTAAGAAATCTTTAAAGTTTCGCGCGATACGTTTTGCTGCGGAAATGATAAATACTTTTGAACTCTCGTCGGAGGGAAATGTAATCCGTCGGGTTATGACAGATATCGTGAAATTACGTTTCCTATCATTTATCTTGAGAACGTCAGTTTGGTTATTTCACTCGGTGCGTGACAAGTAACGAGTCATATTTCAATGCAATTACCACCGTTCATTCGTTTTTTTTCAACGTCTGTTAGTAACTAATCGTTTTGTCTGAGTGCGTGAGCGAGATTTCCAAAAATACTCCATCAATTTCGTGAGCCATTGAATATTGCGAACTTCCGGTTCAGTGAATTAATGAAACCTTGTCGCGCACTTAACCTTCAACTTCTACGCAGGTGAGTGAAATGACATAGAAAACATATTTGCATGCTCGCCGGCTTTAAAATTATTTTCATACAATAATTCAATTAGATAGTTTGAACGATTCTATTATTATTCCATCGAATTATTCCATCGGACAGCTATGCGTTTACTACTACAATCGATGCATAACAACTATCTTTGCTTAATTACAATGTAAACAAGCTGTTGCATCGATCTTTATTAAAATTTCACGTTTAACCAATACAATGCACGTAGCATAGGGATCCCCAACCTTTTTGTATCTAACAATAAGAGCACATTCTAAACCAGCGATACTCAACCTTTTTTCTTCCCGGGCCACATACATATATTTGTTGCGTAACGAGGGCTGTAACTTAGTACACTATAGTATACCATATCAAAAAAGGAAAAAAACATCTAAATGTGTCGAAACGTTTGTTTAAAAATTTTGTGTGATTTCTGATGTTGAGATAAAATTTTACAGATTTCAGATAAATAGGGTTTATAATTACTATGTGCTATTTCTAATACGTCACCAATGTGGGAATCAGTAAGGTGCCTTCTATATAATATTTTATATACATATAAAAGTTTCGTGCCGCACACAAAATCTTGATGGGCCACATGCGGCCCACGAGCCGTGGGTTGAGTATGGCTGTTCTAAACTATCGGTCGGGCTACGGGCACCATTTATTTTCTCAACGTAAATTGTACAAACATATAATTTGAATATATTGAACATATAAATAATTATTTAATAACAGATTAAATATGTATATGGTATAGAAAATATAAATCTCAAAGTAAATGCAGTCTTTGACACTGCATTTCTTTAATCATTGCTTCATAATAATTATGATTCATTATAATTATTCCTGCTCGTAAGCAATTATCGAAATGTTCATTTGTAAGTCGAGATTTGTACTTTGATTTTATAATATTCTTCGGTAATTATACTTATATAGTATAATTCGACATGTAGCGACTACATTCATTGGTTGGCAGCCCATCAAGTATCGATCATTTATCGTTGTCAATCGATACGCGCCGGTGGCAGTGACAGAGGGCGCTCACCGCACGGCAACCAATGATCTTCTTACTTTTACCTCAGGCCCAATTTCTCATGTACGCGGCCCTGGATGCGCGGGGCGATTTTCTCATGTTCCACCCCTGTACTTCGACCGCCATTATTGGTTTTCCTTTCTGGCGCGTACAGCGCTCTTGTTCAGTTCAAAATTCCAAATTGTATTGCTGATCGTTCATTAGTGTTTTAAGTGCTATTAACACGCTCATTGCATAGTGAAGCCTCTCATAAGCAATGCCGTGCTCAGTTACCCAGTGTAGATCATCCAGCAGTTCACATTCATCCACGTGATCAAAACCACCTGTTCGCACGGAATCACGCTGTTTATCCATTGCACTCACGATCAGTCATAGGTAATGTTGAATAAATTAATTGTTATGGTTAACATTTCTCTGTTTTATTACTGACTATCCCCGTCCACCTGATTCATCATGATACTCGCTCATGTGACATAATTTTATTTATATAGATCAATAACCATATTGCTATATATAGATTAACACTAAACGTACCAAGCAATAAATATGACCGGTTTATTTTATGTTCTGTTATATTTATCTCCTGTTTACGATAGATGTAAAAATAAAAGTATATGATTGGTTATTGTATTATTAATTAAAAGTCATTCATTCAATAAAACAACATTTATTTAGTAACCGGTCATTAGACCGGTACGTTTAGTGTTAATTATACTAAAAGTAATACATCCGGTTTAACTTTCTTGTTACAATCTTATAACTCATTTCATGTCCTTAAAGTCTCATGCTCAAATGTTTACACCACGAATATTCATTGTTGGAAACAATAATTTACACAAGTATGTGGAACAAACAAACAATTTTATTTTGTATGCTGCCTTTTTCAAGAATGGAAATTTGTTTCTTTCAATTATATTCCAGGAAAGTCCTCATCCAAAACATTAGGTTTTAGGACAATGTTCTAAAGATCCAAAATTTGCAGTTCTTCTGTTCCTTCTTAAATAAACTGTGCAACGTTTGCAGCACCTTTGGTTACATTTGCTTCACAAGTAAAAGGATTAACAAAAATGGTGACTATTGGCTCGACGATATTAAACTGGTGTAATTGCTTTTTAAACTGGTTTTGAAGCAATTGAAAATTGATAATATATGATGTTAAGTCAATTTAAGTGTTGCCTATCATTTTTTTTATAGTTGGTAAATGCACAAGTGACTTCATCTGCAGATGTAATACCCATAAAACCAATTCAACTTTAAATGAGTTTAGAGGCACTATTACTACAGCCATATGTTTATCTTTTCCTCACACTTCCAAGCTGAAATAATTCAATTTTTCTGTTATGTCTGTGATGAAACCCAAATCCACCAGCCAGAGAGAGCCCGTTAGTTCAACAAAATTTTGATTTTTCGTAGCGAGACAATTTTTTATTTCTTCTATTGAATTTCTAAATCTTGTAAAAACTTTACTAAGCCCCTACTGAGCCAACGTACTTCAGTATGCAGGAAGAGACTTCAGGATTTTCTAGTAGGGCCTTGAAAAGGCAGTGTTGCAATGGGACTGCTCGAATAAAGTTGACTATTTTTGGAACTATTTTCATGACGTGTCCTAAGGGTAGTATTCTATCACACAAAGTTTCTTCGTGGGTAATACAGGGATGTGACATAAATTTTGGAAATAATTTATCTTTCTTGCGGAGGGCAATAAATCCACTAATATTAAGAAACATTGCTGGTGCCATATCAGTAGTTATCGCCAGTAGGAGGGCTACATTCTCCCAAATTTGGAAAATAAGGTGTCATAGTTCAACGGTGGCCATCTGAGAGTATAGATGCGTTTTTCAATTATTGCTCCAAATCCAACATTCAATAAAGGTTTACAAACAGGGTTTTGAGATATGTATGCTCTCATTACTGTAATAATTCCAATTAGATTTTAATAAGTTTGGTTGAAATTTTTGTTTCTTTCTTCACAGGTTGGATGGTATGGAACCCTGCAGCATTATAGTTAAGCGAAAGACACTTTAGGTGATTTGGTGTACAATATTGGTAATTTACAGTTTGAATATAATGCGCAGGAGGATAACGATACGTTATTTGAATTTCACGTATTATTTTTCGTTAATTTAATATACAATCGTGTTTTATAGCTTCGGGCATGCCGGTCGAATTTCTATCATTGCTCTTTGTGAATTTCACGCTTTGTCGCGTTTCGTAATGGATTGAATTCCCTACCATTTTTTTCGGGGTAGATTGAACTATATTGGCTATATTAAAAAAAATTTGTGCGCAATTGCAATTTATAGCGGTTTCCATTTTATCAGTTTTTCTGTAACAAAAGATTCTTTTTTATATTCGTTCTATAATACAGTCACGATTCATAATGGTTTGAATTCTACATATACATTATTTTTCTTCAATTTAATGTTCAATCGCGTTACACGGCGTCGATATAAAGTCCAAAGAAAACACACTGCTTTCGGAAAGCATTTTATGTTGCAAACCATTGTTTTTTTATCAATTACTTTATTTTGAATAGTATACCGTTGATCAAATTTGGTGTTCGTTTGAAATCTGTTTTAATTTTCAGCTTTTTATTGACACATTAATAACTCGATCGATTCGCATTAACAATGACGAGTTAAATATTGACTTTTAATTTCCGGTGAGAGTTGCAATTACCAGGGGAGTTTTTCTTTTCGTTCTTTAGTCATTCGTGACAACAATCTATTTTACGCTACAACGATTCGCGATTAGATTTTTTGTAGGACGCGTTGAATTGTGTTTTGTAAAATATCCAATTTTCTTTTAATGTTATAATTACACTTCTATATTTTTTATCGCGTTCGCACGTCAATTCTTTGTGTACAAAAATGCTGCAATGCATTTGTTCTCACTTCGATTTATGTAAAGTAATCCGAATCTTGACGGTTGCAAATTGCATTTTATCCCGCGGAAGTCATCAAACGACTATGCATGATGAAATGACTGCTGCAACGGTGGCAGTCGGTAATAAGATTATTTGATTGGTTATTTAAACATATTAATGAAAACTTTTTAATTGGTAATACATATTCGTTAACCTATGAGTAACAATTTGAAATGACAGTATTTTCTAGACAAACGCTCGGCAAAAAAAAGAATATAAAAAATATTGTATTTTTTACATTTGTTTTCCCCTCCTCATTCTCCACAGCCTTTCTTTCAGCAAATTTGTAGCCACGCGCAATGCGGTTTCAGAATCAGTGCTTGCTTTGTAAAAAGTTAAGAGGTGTCGCAAAAATTGAGACAGTGCTTTTATTGGTATAAATAATTTGTCTTGTTAATCTTTGCATTTCTTTTTTTAATTTCATTTCAATTTTCCATCAACGCGGTATTAGAGTCAGTGTCAGTGTACCCTCTACACGCAACGTCATTCAGCGTAAGTATTTGTATTTTATTATATTTAATGAAATTTCATTAAATTTGATTAAGCATCATTAAATTTATTGAATCCTGCTAAAGGTATACTATGGTGTAACAATGTACAATAATCAGATCTCCCGGATAAAATACATTCATTTCGATTATTTACGAATGGGTATTTACAGATTAATAATTCAAGTTAATTAATAATACGAACTTTCTTGTCTCGTTACAGATTTGCTACTTCAACATCCCATACGACGTCAGCATGCAGCTTGTCAATTCAGATATTCTTGATATTTCGATACTGGTGAGTTGCAAAATTTATGGTTCCTCTGGTACTCAATCATGCCGCAGGATAAATGATCCGAAATGGCACGGGTACCGGTTGTATTTTTTTTTTTTATCGTTGTAACGAACATAGTGACCGCGAATATATCGCTTGATCGTATCGAGCGATGTGCTCGCGGGTAATAAAATTTTCTTGTGATTTACTATTTACGTCAAGATAGGCCCTTCTCGCGCTTTTTAATATACGTTAATTAACTTTGGCATAAAAGTTAAATTATCGCACCGCGTGTTTGATTTAAACGTAATTGTGATTTGTTTCGGAGTTATTTTTAAAGTTGTTTCAATATTGATTGTGGAAATTAATTACGTGCCGAATTTGACGTTACTCTAAAATCCGTTTTAATATTCCGATACCGCAATTATTAATAATTTTAATATTTGTTTTTATCACCGTTTAATTGGAAAAATTTATATTTCACGCTATGTATAAATTGTTTAGCACGTATGTTTTTTATATCAAGTTATAATATAACTCTATACACAATTTTATACATAGCGTAACGTAGCTATGGGCATGAATGTTTACAGAGCGTAGTATAGCTATGCAAATTGTTACGTACATAGTTATATTATGGAATTTTCCGTAAGTTGGTTCATTAGATGTGCAAGAAGGTATTTCGCGATGGGTAGATTTTGAAGTCAAAGCGAAGATACTTCTTAACATTCTGAATTATTAAAATAGTCGCTTTGATGCCGAAGTAGCCCGAGGTGTTTTATATCTTATTATATTTTCATACTCCTCTCATTTAAATTGCATTAATCAGCTTTAACTTTATACTCTTTAATATTTTTAAAGGATCAATATTTTTAAAGGTATATTTTTGAAAAGTCTTCTATAGTCTGACCATAAGTATACTTGAACAGTATTTGTCGTTCCTCTGAGAGTTTTATTAAATATTCTATTCTATTTCCGATGTATTAGACATGTACGCGATAAAATTGTTGAATGGCAGTATCATTCGTGCAAAATGAACCCAAATAGATTTCTGCATTCTGGGCGATACGTTTTGGATCAATGGTACTGTTCGATTCTTTTGTGTTTTGAATGATGAATTCCCGAGCAACGATCGAAAGTTGTCAGTGTTGCGCGAAGAAAGAAGTACCTGGACATCCGAAGAGGTCCTACAATTTTTGTCAAAGAAGAGGGCAGCAACTACCCACTACTGTCTACCCATTTACGAATTAATAGTTTTTATCATTATTGTATCACTATGCTGGTTACTTCTATTTCTGTATATATCTCTGTTCAGGTTGGAAAGATAAAATGCGTTGTTCTCTCAAGGAAAAATCGCTGGCTCCTTTTGTAACTGTCGCGAAAAAACGTAGCGTTACATTTCTTTTTTTCGCTATTTCAATTTTTCTACACTGAATTGGATTTTCCTACGGACGGGTAGTCATTGTCTGTACTACTCTGTCACTATACTCGTTACTTGTATTTCCGTATAATTCTCTGTTCGGAACGAAAAGATAAAACGCGTTCTTTTACGAGAAAATTGTTTCCCCTTTTTACTTTTTATAGCCTTCGTTAAAAAACATAACATTAAATTCCTTTCTCGTGCCATTTCGACTTTTGTACACTGAAATGCACTCTCCTTGAAGATCTTGGTACATTCCTCGTCTTTACGAAGTCGCGAAAGGTTAACCGTTTCGCGTAGTTCAGAAATCTATTTCGTCTCGTCACTCGTGTTTGACCTTTGTTCTGTTGCCGCTGGTTCGTTAGCGCGCGCGTGAGGCTTCGGTCATCGTCGGTTATCATTTTCCCGTCGCGTAATTTAATGTCTCTTAAACGGTGGCACGGGATTAAGTTTGAATTTTTAATTAATAAAATGGAGTCGCGCGATATAGTGCTGCTTAAATGGTAGCACGGGATTCTATTAAAATTATTAATTAATAGTGTAGTGTTGCGCAATATAATACTCCTTAAATGGCAGCACGGGATTGGATTTAAATTGTTAATAAATAGTGTCCGTGCAATATAGTACGCCTTAAACGGTGGCACTGGATTACGGGAACGTAAAGGAAAAACTATATTGTTGCGCTCGTCCATGCCGGTTACGTTGGAGAGGCAATTTTGGCACAGCAGGTGTAATTAGCCTTGACGCGACTTTGCTCACCTCAATATCAAGTCGCTGGAAAACCGTCACGTATTTTGCGAATATGTACACGCGTACGAGAGTCGCTTTGAAATAGTGATCGGTGACGTACGCGAATGTTACATACTTCGGAGGGCAAGAGTGCATTTTACTTTCATTTTTTGTTATCGCAGATTTTTTTTAAATCGGTGTAAATTCCATGTCAAATTTGCTCTCCAACCTGAAGAAAGACCGTTTGGCGGGATTTTCGGCTGGTTTGGCACCTGAAGTAGCTACACTTTTAAACCCAATTTGATTTTATTAATAACAAAGTATCGTCGCGCGGTGTGATACGCCTAAAACGGCAGTACAGGAACCTAATTGCATTTTTTGTCAATAAAGTAGCGCCGCGCATTATGATATGCCTCACACGGCAGCACGGAATTTTTTCAGAATTTTTGGTAATAAATTGAAGCCTCGCAATGTAATGTGCTTGAAATAACAGCTCTGGATTTTCATTGAATGTTTAATCAATGAATTTGTCCCGTGCGATATGATGTATGGCAAACCCCGGCACAGGACTTTTTCTATGAATTGTTAGTTAATAAAGTACCGTCGCGCAATGTAATGGGCCTTAAACGGCAGCATGGGATTGTATTTGAATTATTAATTACCAAAGTACTGTTGCGCAATATAATGCGCCTTAAACGGTAGCAAAGGATTTTGTTTGAATTTTTAATTAACAAAGTAGTGTCGCGCAATGAACGTGCGCCGTAAACGGCAGCACGGGATTGTGTTTGGATGGTTAATTAATAAAATACTGTCGCACAAAATAAATTATGCCCTCTGTGGCTGCATGGAATTTTTTTTAAATTATACAAATTTGTTGTTCTCATGTTACATTGTTTTTTTTCTGTTCGGAATCAAGCGTTTGCTCATGGAAATACTGCCAAAATATATATTTGTCGGGATCGCTATATTTTTCAAACAATTTAAAAGTTTTATATATTTTTAATATTATTTTTATAGTATTGTAAGTAAATAGTATATAATAAATCCTATGTATACGCTTTGGATTGTTACGCGTTGCCAAGGTTCGTTATCAAGCGCGGTCGAGAGTCGCCGCCGTGCGGGCAAGAATGACCGTTAATACCACAGTCCTTACGAAGTCTCAGAGAGAGATTAACGTGTTAGAGTTCGCATATTTCTTCTAAAAAATTCTTATTTCCTTCATCCCCGAGTCTACTACAGTTTGTGTAATATAAAACTCATGTATTGAGAGCTTTCTTTCATACATTCGTATATCTCATTATTGCATATTATGTGCTTGTATAATGATGGTGGGATTTAATGAGAGATACTACAATTTGACTCGAGGATGATAAGATACATTCTTTTTTGTTTGTGTCTTAAAAGCATTGACCGATCATCACTGGAGCAGTTTTCTTCCACGCTAACTTTATCTTGCTAATTCGTATGTTTCTCTGTATTTCTGATGGAACTCTGTGTATAATGATAACGCCTCCACTTGATATTCATTTTATTTCCACATATATGTATAGTATATGCCTCCATGTATCTGGAAAGGTAGCTTTATGATTATCAACAGAGCTACTTTGTATTAATATCCGAAGTACCGTGCATACATAATTTTCCCGCTTCGCATTAATTTATTAAATATTTATAAGCTTGCACTAAAAAAATATATAATTGCAATTGCGGATATCGTTAAAAACAGGTAAAATGCAATTTGACATCGGTGTCAAGGCTATCAAACGTTCCATACCATTTCGTTTGCGGCGTACGCATATTCGGGTTATGTTGTACTGAAAAATCGGTCCAGTTGTCACGTTGAGTTTTTTTGAAAACGCAATTTTGGGTATATTCCATTTTTTATCGTTAACGCTACCGCGTTTAAAAACACTTATCATTTATGCACGATAAGTACGCGATACAGTTTTGAAAAGATGCCGAATACAATGACGTTCAATATTTTTTAAAAGCTCATCATTTTTTTTAATCAAGTTGAAAACCTGGGTTTGTAAATAGTTTTTCGGGCGGTAGCATTGCTCGACTGGTCCTTGCTCAGTTCGCCATTGGGCATCTATGCCCCGATGGAAAGGAAAACTGAAAGGGACGAAAATGAAACCAAACCTGCACTTTGCACCAAAACCATCATTTATCGGTGCGTGATGTGGAAAAGCCTCGAAGGCATCAAAACCACCGCAAAGTTCTCGATTCGCGTGATACAAGGGAGTGGAAAGATTCGAACTTCCGACCACCACTTTCAAAAACTAACTAACACTTTTCTTTAAACGCTAGCGTCGCTGGGTACACATCGCGCAGTCATATTATCATAACTATTACTCTAGCGCGCCCTACAGCCTACGATCACGTGTTACAGATGTTTTTAGGATTGTTCGAAGGTTATCTTCGAGAAGCAATATCGCACACTCGAAGACATCAATGACATACAAAGCTTATGGCTTTTCGTATGACTATGCCCATGGCGTACTTAAAGTATTTATTTTTTAATCTCGCAGATGTGTGCAACAGCAACACAACGCAGATATTAACCTTTACAAGGAAACAAAGCCAAATTCCAACGTTGTTATTATTACACGCGAAAATACAAAAATATGAGCTGTAACACAAATCGTTTAAATAACGATGAATTTCCACCGAAATGGACGTTATAGAGGACGCATACCAGTGCTATTATTTTATTTCGTTAAATACGATTATATCATTTTTCTATTGTACATATAATATTAGATTCGAACAAAATTGTTCCACTTCCTTCTTTGTTTTGACTTAATAGAAGTGCCAACTTTAGATATTATAAACATTTTTAACGAGTTTGTCTTCTTTAATACATATTTCGTTGAAATTGAAATTGAATTAAACAATTTTCCACTGTTTGGTTTGCGATTGCGAATTTATTTTGATTTCCATAACATTCATGTAGATTTATATTCATACCGCGGTTCTTTATTGTTCGCATAAACGAGTTGCAATTTGTTCTCACATTACACAATTGATATACAAAACTACTGACATCCTACCGCGTAAATTCCGTCCTCCCGTCCATACGTTTTGAGGGGTACGATATTATATATATGTATTTGTATTATTCATTAAAAATAGTTTAGTTATGTAAGACTTTGAATAATTTGATTGCATTAATGAGGTTCTATTTCAAAACTTAGTACTAATGTTTTTTACGTTTCCCATGTTTTGTAGAAGTCCAAAAAGTATGATTCACCCAAAAAATAAATGAAGGACAAAGAAGAGTCCAAAAAGATGTTACGATATACGAATCGGGCACATAATAATATTTGTCACATTTCTACGGTTTTTAAAAAAGCTTTTTACATTTAAAAAGAGAACGTACCTACGCACTTTTTGGAAAGTGTCAATATTTTAGGTGCATCAAGCATGACCAAAAAAAATGCATAAATGCGTTACAAATACGCAGAATGCATTTGAAGATATTCTATCAGGAGAAATTAATTAACGTATTGTTTTTAATTATTCTGTTTCCGCAAATATCTGTGGAAACTAATGATATCTTACTTTTTATACTTTTCAGGCATGGAAATACCACTCTTCTATATGTTAATATTAATGTATGTATTATACATATCCATATCTCCCTTTCTTTCTATGTTTTGTGCTTTATATTTTTCAGGAATTGAGGTACCACTCTTCTTCATTAATATTAATGTGCGTGCTATGGCTTCGCCTCTTGCTTTCTATGTTTCTGTGTTCTACATTTTTCTGGACATGCAATACCACCTTTTTTAGGTTCATATTAATATGAAGAAAGTGATTTGAGGAAGAAAGTTATGAGTATTAAGCTTTCCTTTATGCCAATATTAACATGCATATTTATTATTTAGTATGTGTTGATATCATGTCATTACTTTGATTGTAGTGATTTTCAGAATCTTTTGTGTTTCCAGTTATTCGAAGAAAGCATTAGTTGTATCTGCTTTTTTGTACATTTTTGTATTTTATGCTTGTTAGAAGTATTCATATGTTTTCTGTCATTGGATATTTGATTTTGTTCCCAGGAGTTTACGTCAACGTAGATTAGTGATAAAATTAAATTAATGGACAGGCGTTTTATTTCAGCTGTGAATCATCACAATAGTTTTTGAATTGCTAGATGGTTTTTGTAAAATAAAAAATCTATTTGACAATTGAAAAACTAAGCTAATAACAGGGTGGCAATATTTTTGGGTCTCCATGTGCAGTAACTACAATATTAAAATAATATCGTGTAAATTATCTGCTAAATCGACTAATCATAATGAGTACGTCTTTAAAAAATTCTTATGAAAAAATGAAGCGATTTAATGCCACGTTCCGTGGGTTACTTTGCATTTTAAATACGCGTACGTACATAAACGTTATAAACATGTAGGTTACACGTCATAAACATTTTACGAGTTCATTTAACGGGTTTACACAAATACGCGATAATTATTTCGTAATTGCCGTGAATTTGAGTTGAACAGTTGAAGCGAACGGTGATAAATGAATTGATGCCGCTTGAACGCATACGCGTGATTGCGGGTTGTACCTTAGTTATCTTGTCAACGGACGCACTGGCAGCCGCTAAATCACAAAAATTGTCGCCACCATTGGCGAAGGGATGAAGTTTTGGGGGGGGGGGGGGGGGGAAAGAAATATGAAATATGTATGTATAAAACCCATGTACGTAGAAATGTGGTTCTACCAGCGTCTCTCCGACTGTACGCCAAAGTAGAAACGCGAAGTCTATAAGAAAACGAGTGTTGCACGCGAGGGAAGAAAAATGCGCGAAATAAGAAGAGCAAAATTTACGCCCGCTGAAAACGCGAAGAAAAATCTTCTCGAAGACTTTACTTTCCACGTATAAAATGTCGATACAGAAAAAAAGGAGAGAGGACACCGAGAGAAACCCACGTTATTTATCGGCGGAACTCCAACGGTTAGAAATGGCAAAAGAAATGAGAACGGTACAAATAGAAATAATGGTAGGGGGCGATAAACGACGAGTAAAATAAACCGATGCTTCGAGGAAGGAGCCTCAAAAGTAACTTATATCCTCAGCGAACAAATTACACATACAAATGTAACGGGATGCGTACACGAATAAAGCGTGGTACGCGCGAGAGTGGTTCGGGGTAGAAAGTGGAATAGCACTTGGGAGAAGAAGCGGACGGAGAAACTGACTCCGTTCTCGTCTGGACTTCGAACCGAAACGTGGAAGATTCGAGATGGAGCAGGAAAACGGGTACGGGGAGAACCGCGGAGAAACAGCTTTGTCACTCGGGAAGAATTATTTCCTTCATACTCGGCACCCATTTCCTTTGATACCTCTTCCTCGCAAATTTGCGTCGAGTCTCAAGTATTTCACGCGCTCATATCGCATTCTCTTTGGAGCCGTTTCCATCTCTTTCGGGCTTTGATAAATAAACCCTCTGATACGTAAGGAACCGACTGGTCGTTAGAAAAATTTAACGCGGTGGAAAACCGTGGCGCTTGCGGATATTGATTAGACAGTATCGTGCGTTCGAATGGTAAGAATTAATTTTAATACATTCACCGGGGATAGTTACGTTTGAATAAAATATATTTTAATAGCAGCGATATCGAAATATCTGGAATGTTAAATTTAATGCGAGGATTTTAAAGTAGATTTAGTTTGACGAATTGAATGGAGCAATCGACCTAAATTTACGCCAAGAAAAAACGATAATTCATATATGATCGGTAATAGATCGAGGTAGTAAATAGATTGAAATATTAGACAGAGGAAGCCTGTTTAGATATTAATGAATTCCAGATAACAGAAACTGTGACGTTGGATTTGGAATCTTTTCCGCAAACTTTTCCAGAGACGTCTCTAGCGTTCTTCGAGGTTTTAACAATACGAGTTGACATTCTTAAGGGTTTGGAGTTACGAGATGGCTGCAGACCTTTCATTTTATGACAGTCGTTGCTTCGGTTTTGATGTCTTGAAGGGAAATACCCTGCTTTTAGAAACTTTATTGCGATCGTATCCAATTTATCGGGCATCAAGAAACTTGTAATATGGATACAAAGGAGAATAGGCTTAAATCAAGTAATTTTGCTTTGTCAAAGGTTCCTCAAAATTATTCAACGAAAATAAAAGAGCGAATAGTGATTTCTCTTTGAATTGGTATGGATTAAATCAAGCAATTTTGCTTTGTCAAAGGTTCCTCAAAATTATTCAACGAAAATAAAAGATCGAATAGTGATTTCGCTTTGAAAAATATTGATTTTCTTTCAGGAAGTTAATTGTACAGGTCAATCGGTGTTGGTAAGTAAGCAAGTACAGTAGAATCTCTCTCATTCTAACTAAAAGGCTCACACGAATGTTTGGATAAAGAATTTTCGAACAATGAAACAATCACTTTTCGAATACTTAACTTCATTCATTTATATAGAGATAAATAAAATTGACACTTTTTAAAAATATGTATGGATCTCGTATCTTTTCGGCTGGTAAATAAAATAAGTTTTTAAGTTTCATACTAAATTGTTACCATCGGACGGAAGTATGCGTTGTACACGAACGCTATTTGAAATGTGGGAAAGTATATACCACAAGGAGACACATTGTTCGGATAACAGGATATCCGGATAATAGAGCTTTTGATATCGGGTTATTTGAATAATTGACGTTCAGATATGGTTCCTTCTATCGTAGTTTCTTACAAGGAGAAACAAGATACTTTATAAATTTGCAAAAAAAGATATTCTTCAGCGTTGATATACATATTGCATCGTTATTAATTAATTTAATAAACACTAAACAAACATGCCGCGATACATTCCCTGGGTAGCAAACTTATTTCATATAAAGTAATGTACCTCAAATACCTACGGGGGAGATTGCTGTGCAAAACGAACGGTTTAACGTCGCTTTGAAACTCAAATACCATCGCCCGCGAAACTATTTCATAACGACGAATATAATTTGGTACAGACGCCGTTGGCTATCCAATGAAACTCAAATACGTCGTCGAACGAGACGGTATCTCGCGACGAAACTTCGAATCTGTCCCTTTCGTCGATGAGATCGACGAGCCGCGTTAAAACCAAATCGCATTCCGTGAATCGTCAATGGCGACTCTGATTGCGATGTTGTAACGAAACAAGCTCGCGGATTGCATCTATTCATGCATTGATGGAGCTCTAACTCGTCCGAGTTTGGCGAAAACCGAAGAATCCTGCAACAACGCGATTACCGAAACTAATCGATGCTTTGGAATTCGTACGATCTCGACGTCGGTCCGAACGTTGATCGAACTGTGGAAAAGTGGAATTGATACGCGAAAGAGAACCGCAGTTTCTGATAACGAGAATTAGATAACCACCCTAGCCGAGTTTTACGACGACGAGGGAAAAGGATCGCCTTCGATCTTCGTTGGATCAAACTAATTTGCGATAGACAGGATATTCGAGTATCCACTAGATTTCCGAATAATCGCATATGTCTGTTTTTTCTTCCGAGGTGTAATTAGAGCTGCGAACGTCTGACTTATCGTCTGGTTGGATTCCTGAAAATATGTTGCGAAAATCCAGACTCGTGATAAGCAGGTGCAAAAAGCCTTCAATTGATAATATCACTTTAAAACTTATAGGAAATTATATATTGATAAATAAGTACATACAAATGCAGGGATATGCACACTGGAACCTTCGATATCCAAATTAATGGTGTAACTACCCCTTTCGGAAAACAGAATTTTCGAATAATGGAACAATCCCATTTTTGGAGATTGAGATTGAAGTACGACATTAATTAATCGCTTCCTGTTCCTGCCCCACTGCGGCCGATTGATCGAAACTATCATATCCCAAGTTCCATAGGTTAAACTCGACATAAAGGCAGCACCCTCACCGCCGGTAACCATGGCAACAGGTGGTAGGTCCTTACGACCCTTTCTAATCCATATGGGCGTCTTACAGCCGTCCCCTTAACCCTTCGGCATCGTTCGAATTCACGGATGAACGGGCCCCATAACGGAAGAGTTAAAAGGGTAGCGGTCAATTACCGAGAACTTTTGTTACTTTAGATAGAGCAGGGTCGCGCAACGTGCTACCAACATTATTATTTCGGTTGCGTACCTCTGTTTTAGGATCGACCACGCGGAATATTAAATTGGGAATTTAGGAGCGTGTGTCGTTATCGTTTCTAAAATTGCACGCAACTGGAGCATCGATTTATAAAAGTTTTTAACATCGACATTCGAGCATCGCTATTCGTAGAATTGTAATAAATTATATTTACCCTTCTCGTGGCGATGTACCAGAATTATTGAATCTTTTCTCGAATTCGTAAAGTATTCCCGAGCGCTGAAAATGATCGACTTTTTCCGAAGAAAACGAACGGAAAGTGGTAGAATTTAGAACCGAAATAGGTTAAGGGGGGAAATAATATCTTAATTAAGCTCGAATAATTTATATCAATGAAGGGTAACTTTTGTCAGAGTTCAGGCTATTCCGGAGACCTTACGCTGTCCATGAATTAAGTAATTACTTATGTATATGTATGGCGCAGATTATCCAGACCCCGAAGACCCCGCGCGCGGTATCTGGGTTACCGTTTAACGAAAATTCGATAGAACGTGCATACCTCGCAAAAATTATTTTCGCATCGCGTAAAACTGTCTCGGGGCCGATTCAACGATTCAGTCGTTGAATTAACAAAGGACTCGTTAACGTTCACTCCCTTTTAGAAGCGAACCGAAAATTGATATCGCTTAAAACAGTTTCGAATTATACGCAAAGCAAATTTACGACGAAATAACATTCTCTTATTAAACAACGTCGAAGCGATATTAAAAAAAAAAACCTATCGACCTGTCCTACCGTTTCGTTTGAATAAAAAAAAAAAAAAAAAAAACTGAACCTTTAATCCTCGAATCAATTTCACCGGTAAGCAGAGTCAGTTCGAAACTTATTTCGCGGACGAGTCGAGAGATTTAATTTAAAAACCGCGAATCCATCGAGGAAGATAACTGGCCCCCTTTTACGGTGACCCGATACCGAAATATTGGTTGTCCGCAACTCCGGCGCAGCGGCGAAATATGTGAATAGTAACGTTGATGATCCTTCCCGCACGTTGACGACGTACTGCTGGAATGTAGGTGGCAATTGCAAGGTTCTAAACCGATGTTCCGTGTCAATTTACCCGAGTTACGCGGATATATCCTGTCCCGGCCGATATGGATGACGCAGAGATCGAGCGTTTCTGTACTGATTGATACTAGCCCGGTACTTGCTCGATACTCAATTACATCGGTACTTGTGCCATCGATCCAAGTAATACTGCACCGACACTGACCGCGGTCTACCTCGCACAATGCGATTGTCCATATATTTGCCGTGCACGTGAAAGCGATCCGGCTCTTTCGAGCCCGTCCCCGGTTGGAAATTGTTTGCCGTCACTTGCGATTCGATTTCGTCCAAGTGCGTTTCGAAATTTCGAGAGCCTAAGCGGGTAAACGCGAGGCCGCTAATGGTCGTTCCGCGCAGAATAGACGGACCTGTGGAGACGGGGATAGAAATTAGAGCTGGTGGAGTCTTTTATTCTCGGTATACGAGGATTTGTCTGTCCTTTCGGGATACGGGGATCTTTCGTTGTGTGACGTGAATTTAAATAGACGAGCGCGAAACGATTTCTTGATAACTGTTATATTTATTATATTAATATGAACATTCATAGAATCGGTATGAGTATCAGGAATAAGTGGAGGGCGCATAGCAAACGTAGACCAAGTAATTTTTCTTTATTTCATTGTTTTATACGCGGTATTAATATAGAAGTGGATGTTTATTCTCACGGTTTAATTTTATTGCTCTTACGATCGCGTTTTCATATTCGTAAAGCCGGCGGAATAATACGTTCATTACCGCTGCTGATCATCCTCAGCGTTTTTAACAGCCAACGCGAGGGAAACGAAGACTTATGTAAAAGATACGAGACAAAAAATAGCGAGTCTGTTCATCATCGTAATTAATAACTTTCCGGGTGGTAGGCGAACCATTTGTCCCCTCTTATTACCGGCGACTTATGCTCTAGAACTGACAGCTTGTCGTCAATCAGAATCGCTAACGACCGCAATAATTAGGAGGAGAAGGCCAGACGTTCGCACGATATCATTAATTACTCGAGCGAGCGATCGATATCACTGAAATTCCTTTGCTTCTGACAATTAGTTCCTATTTCGGAGGATGCAGTCGACACGGAGGGCGGACCATTAAATCAGAACTTCTTAATATAGTATTCCATGGTATTTGAGGAATCGATATTGCTCGATTAGAAACTCATAAAAATGTCGCGCGAGAAGAAAAATCGTATTACACGTTTGCGCAATCCCCTTGAAAGTTTCTACGACGCGAGTACTTTAAGAAACAAATCCTGGCAAATGGATGCATTTTCTTTCTATAAAAAGCGCAGACTTCTAATTGCAAGAGGGCAAAGCCTGGCCATTTGTCGGGAAAGAGAATAAAAAGGTGAAGGGGGTGGAGGGGCATGGCTACCTTTTTCGAAAGTATGCCTTGGAACGTAGGTCAAGTTAGATTACAGCAATAAAGAAATGTCTGACATCCACGCGTATAGGGGCATTTAATTCGCTCGTGAACAATTTAACCCGGAGACCATTGTCCGAGTTAAATCGCGTGTTTTCTCTTGAGATTTTTATTGTTTCTGACGCGCCGGGATTTATTCGTATGCGAGTGCAATTACTCGAACGGTATTTCGTATCATTCGACGTTCGCTCATTATGATTTCTTGAGGGTTTAACAACGTATTTTGCGAAATCGTATAGAAAAATTGATTTATGCATGAAACGATAAAAAAATTCACTCGCAAAGATGTAAGATTGCCCTCTTCAATGGATACGTTCGATTGCACGTCAAATTGCACACTTAAATTCTTCGAAATTCTAATTTTGAGATATGTTATAGAGAGAGGTGAGATACGGCACTCAAATTTTTTTGGACTTTTTGTTTCGACTTTTGTAGAGTTATGAGACTTTGAAAAATTGAGATACTTTTTGTAAAACATTTTTAGACGCGCGGACTGGTTTGCCGCAGTATAATTTGCTTTTGTAAGTTCGATTCAGAAAAGACAGTAGTTCAACGAGAATTTTTAGACCTGTTCAAAAAGTTTCTTTTTCAACGCATAATTCATAACTATAAAAAAGAATCTTAATTTGACCATCGTAGGGCTCACCTAAAATTATGAAAAAATATGTCCTTGTAGAACGTTTCAAGTTTGCAAAGAAGAACAGGATGAATAATTGAATGACTTCGGAGTAATTGAAGAAAAAATGCCGCCCCCTCGGAATTACTGATTTTGTCAGCGAGAGCGCCGAATTGGGAGCTGGGTGTCGTTACGCAGGGTCGCCGCGCCTAAGAGACTACGCGATACCGTGTATAACTGCGTCATCGCGGTCACGTTGACACCACGTATTTCCGATCAGTTAAAAACACGCGAAGGATCTCCCCGAAAATTCCGAAAAAATTCACAAGTGTGCCTCTATGATGCATACACACGGCCGTATGGTGAATAGTTTGAAACATCCACACTTGTTTGGGATAACAAATATTCAAACGGGACGTGCTCGGCTACGCTAACTCCTTGAAAGTCGAAATAAAAAATAAATAAAAAATTCGGGTGACGAATCTCACCCCCCTCTATAACATATCTCTAAATCAGAATCTCGAAGAATTAAAGTGTGCGATTTGACGAGGAATCGACCATATGTATATATTCCGCTGTGATAAAATGTTTGAATTAATATTTTAATTTATAAAGAACTTTTTTTGTATACATTTTTTTTCCTTGTTTTTTGTACAAAATCGCTCGATGCTCCGCGTCGAGCTTAAAATATCGAGGGGAAACATCCAAGAAAGAAAGTGAAGTAGGCGCGGCTAATGCTAATGAATAAAGTTCACTCGATTAAAACTTTAGCCTTTGAAAGTTCGGGTTTTGCGTAAAAATTAGAAATTAAATTTTGATCTACTCGAAATCTTAATTAAAAATTCACCGTCGATACCTGTCAGTTTAGTGGGTCAAGCTTCCTAAATCGCGAGTGAATGATGTACTTTCAGGTTTTTAGTAGTCTTCAAGTATGTGGCAAGTTTTCGAGTACACGACTATGCGCCTAGGCACTTCACACGTTGCGCAAGGCAGAAGACGAATATTTGGGTGTAGCGGTTAACTTAACCATGTCCAAAGGATGACGTCACTCGACAAAGGGTTAATCCTTATTGTTAGTGTTGTTTCTTTGCAAAACTATGAATCCTGCGGATTCTGGCCAATATAAATCAGAGCATCTTCCAAGAATATTATATGGCATCGATAGAAAACATTTGTTTTACATCAAATTTGAATCGTGATTTCGTTATGTTCTTAAAACGTTGCACACTCTTTATTATACATTCTCTTACAGCTCTATTTAAAAATGGAAAAACAGAAGTTAAAAATCTCTAACTTTTATCCTCTCAAGCGTATTAATAGTTTAAGAGTTTCACCTCTCTACGCAAACTCGGTCACGTTTAGGTTATGGTAATTCGAAAAAATATCCTACATCGCGGAATGAATTTAATATTATTATAATTTACTCGCCCTGGTACACCCAAAATTCTGTACTTCGAAGCTCGCGAAAGTAAACTGTTAACGTACCATTGATTCCACATAGTACATATACATGCTCTTTTCGAAGCACAACACACCGTGAAATTTCAGTGCGAGTTTGTTGTTCCACCATTTCCGCTTGCGTACTCGCGCGAATATATTACACGGGTGGATAAACGGAGAGCAGTCGCCCGTGAAGCGTCGCGTCGCAATTTTGAATCTCCAACTGGTATCGCGCGAGGGGCAACGTCGATTGCCCGTACGTTTAAAAAGTCTGCGAATATTTTGCGTCACAGGGTCGATGGACGCTCGCGCACTTACGCGCACACGCTGGCTCTTCGTACGAACGAGCCTCGCGAATATACTCTGTACATACCTATATACATATTATACGTATGCGCGTATAAACTATGTTTGTCTACTCACGACATCGGAAAATACGTTCGAGTATGACATTCGTTAATAACAACTGCTTAATGCAGGCTTATTTTTCAGATAAGAAAGAGGTTCTGATAAATCTAATGAAAATTTGTATAACACCCATTCATTATTCATGGATGTAATTTGTATCGCGTCATTAACCAACTGATGTATTATCGAGTAAAGGAAGCGCGACAGTGCGTGTCAGATTGCCGATGGAAAAAAACTCCACGTGGAAACTAGTAAACGGAGAATATTTAAATGGTAATTTTTGTACATGATGTTTAGTATATAGGCTGACACGTTTTAAGCGATTAATACTATCGGTGTCTCGTAATCTCAAAAACGTCGGACACTATCAAAGATACGAATGTTTCGATACGATTCTTCAGTTTAGATCGCACAATATTTATACGAAACAGTTTGTCGTGTTATTAATTATTTCAAAGATATTTTAGCGGATCGTTTAAGATATAACGGAGCATTACGTACCACAATTAGTATGCCTTGGTGGCTAAAGCAAACCTATCTTCGCTTAAAACAATTTAAATAGAACCACGGTTGCGGTTATTCTAACCACTTTAGCCGTTTCGAGTAGTTAGGACTTACAATAGTCAGACGCAGTTCTAACGTTAGCGCCTACGTATCTCACACGATTTCTGTGAAAAGTAAAGATCAGGTGCGTAATAACATTATCTATCATTCTGGTACACTCCGGACTCTTTAACGTCGGCGAAATATGTTGGTCATCGTATCGAATATTACGCAGCGAGCGTATCATTTATTCGCATCGCGATGTACGGTATTATATCGCAATGTCGATCCTATCATATTTTTCGCAACATCATCCGCGTAGCTTTATCGCCGTCCATGGAATTTCAAGTAAATTACCGGCTAGAGATATTTTATCAGGGAGCACTCGATATCAACGGCGAGCATTTTCAATCAACTTTTAGAATAATGAAAAGCATCAGATCTCGACGCCCGGAGTTTACGAGAGGCAGAAGAGCCTTCGTTATGGCGGTAACATTGTGCCTCTTAATCCCGAGCTTATCGTGGACTGAATTGGATCGTGCTGAATTCCGTTTGCACTCGGCTTATCCGAAAACGAAGTCGTTCGAGCAATTAGCGCGATATGTGTTCTGGAATCCTTATACGCGCCCGGAAACGTGATAAGCGCGTACCGCGAGATTTCTGGCGACCAGTAATGATCTATGTGCGCGCTACGTATGGCCTTTGCCAGGCACGAAGCGCTCGATCATACTTTTGTTTAACGTCACGCGTAATTGTAACGTACAGCCTTGCCTCGTGTCTCTAAATCCTGAGAATGGGCAGACAAATTGGCAACGTTTGTTAATGCAAATTATAGAATTATGGTCTGTTTTACGAATCGATCCAACGCTGCGCCGATTTCACAAAAATTATTTGCGTAATGTTTTGGAAATTTGATACATTTTTTCACGCAAACTGCTTTCTCTAGGTAATATTCCAATTGTTCTCAAACTATTCACGGAACGCTTTGGGAACTTTGCGCCGAAGGATTTGGTTCTAATTTACATAAGAATAGAATTGTGTTTTTATATAGATCATTTTCTGTTTCACGTTGAACGTTACCGGGGGAACCTCTTTTTAAGCTGGCGACGCCAGTATATACGCGGGAATAACAAAAATAACGTTCGTTCGACTTTTTCCACCGTAGCTTCGGTATTTTATTTTTCGCCTATTCAGGGCAGTCTGAAAAAAAAAATCAAACTAAATCCTCGCGATCCCGAACGAACTCATTTTCGTTGCTTTTCTGTTCGTCATAACTGCACGTGGGTTCTCGCGCGGCGTTCGAATCAAAGCGATTCCTATTTCGATAAAGCGACGGAATGAAATCCAAACTGCGACTGAAAAGCAAGGATTGGGCGGGAGTCGCCGTCTCTTTTGCTTCCTGTATGCCGCGCGCGGATTACTCGCGATTTGTTCTCCACGTACAGCGTGACGCGATAAAAACGCTCTCAATAAATCTCACGAAATGAAATCTAAACTTTACCGCGCAGACAATCCGCTCAGGATTTTCAACGCGAAGTGATAATTGTTTCCTTGGCGACAGGAGAAAAGCAAAATAGCATTAGGCCGATGAATACTTTTAAAGATCTCGGTAAGTATCTTTTAAGGGAAAATGCCTCGGAAGCTGAAGTTCGGTTTTTATGATTATAGTAAAAGAGACAGTACTCAAGAATCGCGCTTGATTCCGCGATGCTACTCTTTACACAAATTTTCATTAAAATATAATGGTTATCGAGTGCTCCGGTGGATATTCGTTTCTATTAACTACGAGTTTGGTTTTTATTCGACGATACGCGCTCAAAATATTGCTTTTAACTCTGCACTCTCGGGTAATAGAAATTTATACCCGCGTGGAATATTATTTTTGTTTTCACGATTGTAGTTGAATCGGAAAGGCAGTGTCGGCAAATGCTGCTCATTTTTTACGCGGGATACTGTTTCAGCTTGCGCCGACGTATACTTGTGGCGCGCAATGTAGAAACGGAGAACAATATGGGGCTCGAAACGTTCGCAAATCAATATTCATACGTCTTACGGGAGACAGGGGTTAGCAGGGTTGGAAATTGCCAAAGAGGATCGCGGGTCGTCGGATTTTCCCCAGTTTAATGTCTGGTGCTTTCCCATATTTCTTCCTGCCTACTTCAGATGCCTAGGGGCGAGGCGATCGTTCGCGATTTCAAGTTTTCTGATTTAGGGCCGTTCGTCGAAAACTGGGGGGACCTCAAAAAAAAAAAAAAAGGAAAGGTTTTCGGCCGAAGACAAGTTCTCGACCTCGCTTTAATATCTCGTCGACTCTTTCGTACAAATCCCCTTTTTCTCCCGCAAAAAAAGAAAGAAACTTTTATATCTCTCCCGAAAAATACAGATGAGAAATTTTGATCGAAAACATTTTTCTTCCGCGTGCCCAAGAAAAGCCTCGAGATTTCGTGGCGACACGTGCACGAGACACCCGGTATGTTTATATTTGATTTGCGACCCGAGGGTCGTAATTCCGTCTACCGTATCAGCGCCAGGGATAAAGTTAGAAGTCCACAAAACAGAAGGCTATTTAACGCAGCTTGAGCATGCAGCAATTGGAATTGTTGCCCTAAATCGAGGAAAGCTATACCTCCCTTCTTCTTCTTGTCCCCAAAAGAAGGTCGCTTTTTGTATTCCCGATAACTCGAAAATCTTATCTCGAACCCCTGAAAAAGGGTATCGACACCCGGAGTTACAGTATACAGTTTGAAAATCAATTAAATTAAATCGCGAAACTTTGCACTTCCCTTGCTTCGGTTGTTCTATAGAATTCCGGAGTGCTGTGGGCACCGTTCACGTTGGAAATCGCGCGAGGTGATGAAAATAGAAAATTCCATTTTCTCCACGCGTATCGAATGGGCAAACTATTTCGTCGATAAAAGGGTGATAAAGGGTAGAAAAGGGACGATCGAATCTGAAGTACAATTAACAGTTTCGTTTTCGTCTAAATGTTGCTGTGATTCCGCTTTATTTTTTTGCCACTCCCGAAAATAAGTTTCGAAAAGCTACATTGAGAGTAAATTTACTGGGGTATACAAAGAAATCGCTGAACATTTTCCCATTGCGTCCTCGTTCCTCTAATAACACCTCGTGGATATTTTTATTTAAACGATTTACGGTTTCTCTCGCTAATTATGGAAATATTCTACCATCCTTGTCAGGACAAAGTCACCGAGTTTTTTTCCTCGGAAAATGTCGACGTATTTTCATACTCAAAGTTGTTTAACGGGGGAACGTCAGAAACCATGCTTCAGTTTTCGAGATAAACATAACGTGATGTAGAAGTCTCCTTTGTACCATTTGCGTCGCAAAGCTTTTTATTCGATGAAAAGGATAGCGCGGTAGACAATGAAAATTGAGATGAAATACGCTGAGAGAGGAAAGGCGCAAATGAAATGAGTATCCGAAAGTAAAATGGAGAATCGTTGCGTACTCCCGCTGTAACCGTGAGTACAAGACTGTTCGTTACTATTCTCGACTAAGCGCACTGTTATAAATCAGTGTCCGGAGACCTAACAAGCTAACCATCGAGGAAATTAGGTGGTGCTGTGCGTGTCAAGATTTCCACCGCAACACGTTTGTTTCTATGGCATCTCATTTTCCTCCTTTCTTACGTCAGGATTCGCGGGTAAACTGAGCGTGTAACGAGCGGGGTAAGCAACGGACACTCGACGTGATTCACGACAATTTATCGGATTGGTGCGTGTGTTCGTACCGTATTGTCCACGTTCACGCGCTTTTTCCATGTTATTTAACACTTGAAATACCGGACCAGTGATGTTGACTGTTTTGACATTTCTGTTTAAGGAATACTCAAAATTTACCATTTTTAAGTACACGATCGAAAATTTATTTCTGAGTAGTGTGAATATGTATAATTTTACGTATATACTTTTTAACTATATACAGATTGATAACGTTGGTAAAACAGATTGTACAAATAGGTATACATTAAGCGTTGGTAGTTCTAGCGTTAAACGCTCGAAGCACCGTTCCACAAGAGCGACGGATTCTTTCAACTAATTCCCGAGTCGATTGTCATGGATTACTGCAGAGAATAACTCCCCAGATTTCTTCGTTCAAACTCGGATGGTCAGTCGCAGCGTGGTTCATTCTTTGTAGAAAACGTTATTGTACTTGAACCGGGAAAAGTATTTTTCTGCTGATTCGTCAGCAGCGTAATCTTCCTCGCACACTGATAAAATGTCGGGAGCAGCCAGCCTCGAGAGCTTTAGAACCACGATTCAATTCGTAGCGCGCAACGTTTCGGGAATGTTAAGTTTTGTTATCTGGACGCCATCTAGTTTTTGAACGATTAATCGCTTCGCCATTGGCACGGAACGGAAAGATGCGCACAATCTCGCGAAAGAAGAAAAGAAAAACCATCGAGTAACGTGTAACGCACAGCTGTCGGGCAACAGTTACGAAATACCTTCAATATAAAATATAAACCGCAGGAAATTATCGGACCAACCTGATATTAACAAATTGGATTCCGTTACGCGTCGCTTAGCTTTGGCGGTTTCGATCGAGATCACTCTCGAAGATATTTATTCGATCGATCGATTCATCGGTTTACCGCGCGGTGCTTTATTCATCCCCATTTCGCGGGTGGTCGTTTGCGTGGTACTCGGGGACACGATCCGTGGATGAACGTTCCTCGAAGGATCGAATGGCCGAAGAAAGAGAGGGAAGGAAGGAATGGGTACTGGAAAAAGGTAGATTGCTGACTGGTGGAAAAATTAATGGGTCGAGTGTGTCGAGGTGGGTTACGGGGGAATGAGGAGCCGGGAGGAAAGAGCACCGATGGCCTGGCCGGGGATGTCGTTATCGAATGGCTTCGTTTAAATAAATTTTCCCGATGAGCGCACCACCGGAGGAATACGTTATTTTTCACCGAACTACCCCCGTAAAATGTCGTCCCGTGCCACAGTCGGATATCGGTGGCCAGACCGCTATTTACTTTTTCCTTCTTTTCGTATAATTCTTCTTTTACGTCGAACATACGACGGGTACGTGCGTTGTAAAGTGTGTCCTGGTATTACGCTACGCGATCAGAACGCGGACAATTGTTCGCGAGAGGGGCACATTGGTTTCTCGGAACGAATGTTTTTGTCTGACGATTCGCTTTCGCGGAAATTAGATTAATTTCATTGCAGGAGAATCATCCCTTCCCGCTTGTATCTCCCGAGTTCTAGATCACCCTGTATACCGAATACGGAATTAATAGCGCGGTTATTCTTTGTTTATCCTGGCGGAAAGCCTGATTATGCAAAGTGACGTACATATTCATTTTCTTTTATTTCATTTTCCTTATCAAGGCTTTGCGCGGGGAATTAATTTTTTTTAATTGTCGGGTAAAGCGGAGGGTCGTCTGATTAGCTTTGTCAACTTTTATCGATGCGTGATTTTTTTTGTTTTCATTGCTTAAACGGACATGCTTTTATTCTACGGAGTATTCTGCTGCACGTTCCTTGGTAATATTTTACTCCTGCGAAATTATACAGCCGCTCGTTAAAAATTCCACTCGTCATATTTTATTTTCTGTATAAATATTAATGGGATTTCCCTGGAAACGTTTTTTCGCCGCAGTTGGGACTACTTCAGTTTCGCGATACGTTCAAGCATTCCTGGAATGCCGAATTTTTCGCAATGCCGTTGTATATAGAGCAGAATTTAGTTTCTCTCTCGCTCGCGCGGCACGTAACATTACGGATTAAATCCTGGCAAAATACACATCCCGATATACTTTCGCAAACGTTTGAGAGTCATTTTAAACTGTGATTAAAAACAACGGTTCAATTTTCCTTTTCCACCGAGTGACGTACCCCCGTGCTCTTTTTTCGACGCTCAGTGACAGGCGTGGTTACGCGACGACGCGTACATGCTAACGGGGCACGTAACGATGCACCGTGTTGCGTCAAATGCAGTTTTGCCCGAAGCTGTACGTGCGTTTTGCGTGCAACACGTCCCTTGTTTACGTTCAGGGAATGCACATTCTGCCTTTCATTAGCTCTTAATGCTGGCGGTAGTAGTCTCCAAGTTGATGAGAACCGCGGCGGCTGTGAAATTTGCAATCTTTTGAGAAAAAATTGCGTTGACGCTCCCTTTTTGGAAAGTAGAGCGGACGTTATGAATAGAGGCGTGATTGTTAATGAATATATTATTTTCACGAGGATTGCATAATTTTATTAGGTGGGAACCTTTATATGTAGTCGGTGTTTCGTAGGTCGAAAGAGAGCCGTTTCATTGAATTTTGATAATTCAAACTGAATAGATCAATCGTGTAGTAGTTTGCATACCAAGCGCACTTACTACTTACAGAAAGTAAAAAAAATCTTGGAATTCAAATGCAAGTATGCCTCCAAGGTATACCGAGGATAAAACAAATATTATTTTTTAATTTCGTTGTGTAATTATCTACGATTTTTTTCTCTAACCTGGACCAGTGATAATAAACATATTTTCCAACATAAAAGAGTGAGAACACTTTGTCTTCTCATGAATTGATGATTACGTATTATCTTAATCGTAAAACAAATGAGAGCAGTTGGTACACGCGAAGACCGACGCCCGGCGTTGCAAACCGTGACATTTCTCAAATATAGGAAACGTGGATGATCGATCATTTTGAATCTTGTAAATCTGAACTAAGTGGGAAACAAGAATTCCGGATAATCGATCTTTTTTTTTCTCAAACCAGACCAGTGATAATAAATACATTTTTCAAATAAAACTGCCGTCATTTCGTGTTCTCGCGAATTGATGATTACGGATTGTCTTAATCGCGAAACAGGCCGTAGCAGGTTGAACACCCGAAGACCGGCGCCCGACGTCGCGGATCGCGACATTTCTCAAATGTGGGAGACGGGAAAGATCGATCATTCTGAATCGATGGTTTCACGGATCACGTGACAGGATTCTCATTGTTGTCCGTCGAAGCCGAAAGCTCGCGTTGATTGATGATATTGCGCAACGCGCATCGAACCGCATCTACCGGGTGGGCCAGATGTTTTGCAAGACAATCGACGTCGCTGTCCGAGGTGGATTGCCGGATACGGGCATGGAATGAAATTTAAAGGCGACGACTCTCTCCTCTCTTACCCCTTTTTCATATCCGTCATCAGTCGCATGAATAAAATATGGCGCGGATGAGGGGAGGTTCTGCCTCGATATTGAAGTTAGTATACCGCCCTTACGGTTATATCCTCTGTTTGTTGCCGTTTCACAAACAATTTCCATCGATATCACCTCCGATAGTTGCTGACCCGACAAACGAGTTTGTATTAGCCGAGTTAAACTCTGGACACCGGGATGCGCGCTAATGTTTATGGAAGAGAATTGAAAGCTGCGCGATAGCCGTTGTTTGAATTTAGATGCAGGAATTGTTTTTCTTTCGATCTCAACGTTCTCATATTTCCATATTTCCATATCGCGAGCAGCCAATAATCTGCCCGCCTACCAAAATACCACTCGCCGTATATCGCAGCTCGGTTGATCGTTTTTTTTTCTTTCTTTTCGTGAAATATTCACGTGTCACTTTCCCGTTTCGCCTCCTTGACTGACTTACACTATTTAATTTTGCATCTTTGAATTAATACTCGATGTTCCTTACTGAGGATCAGTGCTAATATAGCAAAAGGTATTCATTTTTGTTAAATATTTTAAATTCCGGTCCGAAAGCCCGGAGAAGTGGATCATTCGGTAAGAAACGTTAAAACTTTTCACGATTAAGTGCGGTGCGAATGATAAAACATAGATTGACCTTCTTCCAAGAAATTTGATGGCATGACTAGCACATCCTTTACCTCACCGAACTCTGTACTCTGTAGTCTTCCCCTAAGAGATTTTTTTGGATACAGCTGCGAGGTTTTAAGGAGAGCGCGCTTGTCTTCGCATCCGCTTCTTTCCGCCACCTTCCTCACTCTAACACTTTCCGATCTTTCAGACCGACCTCCCAGTCGACTTAATTTTTGGCGTTTTGCCGTCGCCTCGGTGTTACTTAAACGCGCGTATAACGACCACTTCTTAGAAACGCTCTGTTCTGCGTTCTTGGATTCTTTTCTTTGACAAAGATGGGATTTAAGATTTTAATATACGACTAAAGAGTATTAGCTGTAAATAATAATAGCAGTAAACGAATTGTTCTCCCAGACTGAATTCTTTTAGAACGATTTAAAAAAAATACAACCAGAGGAAGCATGTTGGATGTTGTCGCGCGTGTCTCTGCCATGGCAGACTCGTACTACTGCCTGTGACACGCTAGTGAAATCAGTGGAAGTACTCACGATAAGTCAGACGGTTTAACTGTTCGTTCCGAATAGCTTTCGTTGGTTCCAAAAATCCAATACCAGCCAAATCGTGAAGTTTGAAAGTGCCTGTACTTACCTGGAACAAAGAATATAAACAAAAGGTTAGTTTCGATCGGTGTATTTTCGCCTAAAGTGTGATTACTGTAATTATAATTATACGCGCAAGCGGTATATTGCTCGAGCTTGGGAATTCTATAATCCCGTGTAGGTTTGATCAATGGAATCATGTCAATAACAGCTTCTGTAGCATGTAGCATATCACGATCCGATGACAAATGGGAACGAGCGTATCGATTATCAACCGAGTGACTGTTAGTTAAATTAATTCCGTACTGACGCCGATAAATTTATAGAGTACGCATAAATGAAGATATATACGTGCGATTCTATTTTTAATATTGCAATTGAGTTTACCGATGATATTATCACAGCGCGAGTGATGCGTACGAGTCGATAAGCTATATCTATCTCGAACACTTTAATGGAACAACGAGCAATTAATTATTTTCGGTAGTACATTGCGTCGTTTTTCGGGGCAACGAATTCAATGATTATACAAACATTGATCAGCTGTACTTTCTCGTACGCTTGAGTAAAACTTCATACTCGTGCCGGTGTTATATGAAAATTAGTTAACGGAGTGATACTTTCATCGTATTAATATAAATTATTATTGCCTAAAATTTCTTTTTATTTTGTTCACAATTCGTTGCATCGATGCACCGAAATTTCCATTACGGTCTTTGCGTTTCAATTATCTTGACGTATATTATATCGGAAAAACAAAACAAAAAAATGCATGGGTACGTTGCATCTGCCGCTACGAAATCTCTGAGCCCGAAACGCTGAATTCCCTCGTAACTCTCCGTTCTATCTCGAATCTACCGTCCAACGTTTGCTTAGAAAGGGAATTTGTTTCAAAGCGGAACGGAAAGTCAACACAGAAGCAGGGACAAAAGCGGCAACGAGGCGAAGCATTGGAGGACATTTTACACGAGACTGCGTTAATTGTTCTCCAAGGACTCTAGTATTCTAGATGTTGACCCTAACGGTGTTTTCACGGTGGTCGTAGCCGAAGGAATCTCGAGAATGATATTACCCGCAAACCTCACTCGCATTTCTTACTTATGAAAAGAACCCGGAAATGGGAAATGAAATAAAATTTCCCGTTTGGATGGAAGCAAAAAAAAAACAAATACGTTAGCTCATAGAATTTCAACTTAAATTTAACACGGAGATGTGAGCGCGATAAGTATAACTAGCCACCAGAATTAAAAGTGGTAAAATCTGCATCGTTTGAGATATCGTACTTTACGGACAACTAAATTTCCCGAAGCTTATATTTCTTTTCACTCGTTCTATGGAGCTTCGAATTCTGAAAAATTTGAGTGATTCTTTGTGGAAGAGGGTCCGGTTTAGCGCAGACAAATCTAATATAGCGCGGCGAAACTTTTTGACGCCACCCGGAGCAGCGTGGAAATTCAGAACCAACTGTTACAGAAACGATGCCTTAGCCGAGGCAAGAGCATGATTACGCGTCAGTCAAAGTACTTTGTTAGGTGGTTCGTGGAAAGGAAGATAGCGCGCGTCGTGATACCGCGAAAGATATAAAGAGCTTTAACGTTCCCGCTTTTAGTGTCCCATGACTAAACCACAAAATAAATTTTGATAGCGATGCGCAGTTTAATCTGGGAAATTTCCAGCGTTACCGTTAACATTTGAAATGTTCACTGATTAGGAGCTTATCGAGGGTATTCTGTTAAATTATTATTTCCGTTAATAATTTGGGGAAATCATTTTCTTTTTCTATCGATTGATCTTGTAATCCTCGTTGTGTTTATTATGCGTGTGCTAGTAATTTTTAATATTGGAGGAATAATTGTTTGAACGCGTACTTGCAGGTATTTTCATTTTTCACAGTAATGTACATTACGTTAAAAAGTTCGCAATGTTCCAAATTTTGTTAAATATTTGTATTCGTGTATTAGGTAAAATTCATAATTCGGATTGACATAGGTATTTATACACGTTTGCGCTAACATTAACTGTGGAAACAATATTTGTTTCGTACGTGTAGTCAACTATTTTCCTTGAAATTTGATATAACGTTACAAAGAACGTGAGTTGCACATTCTTCTTCGATATTTTCGATTGGCAAAAATTCCTTCTCGAGATTGAAAATTCACAGGATCGCCTAGAAAATCAACAACGAAACGCGCCAACTAATGCATACCAAGGCCGTATTTCCATCGTTTCGCTGATAGTCATTTAATATAATCACACCGTTCCAGATAACACCATTATTATTTGCATTAACTCCGTTCGAAGTTACGATACGCGAAGAATAAATCGTATTCCGAATTCGATGATATAACGAAGCGCAAATTCAATTTACCGTTCCTCCGTAGATTTCTTTTCCCGTTCCATTTCTTTCGGTCTTCTATCTACGTGGAGGAATAAAACGTGGAATATTCGCATTGCACATTGTGCATGACGAATACAGTTTACTTTTTGCGGTAGATAAAATTTTCTCGAATTTATGCTATACGGTTTTTCGTCGTTGCTTCGTTTCCAAAGGTACGGTTTCTTGTTCGTAGCCGAGATGTTACCTTCCGACGTAAAACCGGAACCGTGCGTGAGACCGAATTTCATCCCTCTGCATGCATATTTTTTGCTAAACGCGTTACAGCTGAGACTGTACGACGTCAATTCGCTACGCGCGATTGCATTATACCGTGGCAGTGTTACTGGCGATTTTGTAGAGGCGAGGGTGAGGCAAAATTAATAATTGCGCTTGAAATGCCTGTAAGTCTTATCCAGTCATTATTTAAAACGTTTTTAAATAATTTTTCGACATTCTAGTTGAATTATAATTGAATCCTGAAGATTTTATAATGAACCATGAGGCACCTCGACCAGTCGTAACCGTGCGCGGAAGATCAAGATTTAATAATATTAATAACTCGTTTTCATGTATTTCTCTCGTCGCGATACGCGTACGCTTGAAATGTACGTGCAATTAACGGTAGGGAATAATACCCAAGTCGAGGATGAGTTTTTAATCTTGCCTTGGCGCGTGGTACTCTTAGCAAATGCGTTTTTGCTTCTAATTTGAGTTAATTAGCGAAGTGTAGAGAAACCAATTAAACTTCGACAGACGTCCGAGTTGCACTCGAGCTAATTTATTTATTAGCTTCCTTCGCGTTAGTCCCGTCTGTCGCAAAACCAACCAAGGCGGTTCTACTTTTGCATGTCAATTAGAAACGCGACTCGGGAATAAACGTTTCCGTTTTGAAGTTTTATCCGGAAATTGCAGGCGAATGTGATAAACGCGACCACGTTAACGCGATACAGTTGAGAATTTCATAGCTCTCGCGAATGCAGATTTGGAGATTCAAAACGTCTACGATACCAAGATAAATAATTGTTATTTAACGATATTGCTTTCCTCGAGATACAAAGGCCGTGCATCGGTTAATAATTAATGCAAGTCAAATGGAAGCTTCGCACGTGTTTCTCGGTATTAATTAATGATGGCACACGATACCGCTGAAGCTCTTATCGCTCTTCTAATGTTCGCTCATTAATGTATTCGCATAACGCGAGATCTAGGTCATTATTTAGGACGCGTTGGCTTCAAAGGGATAGGATTACAAATTACGTGATTGGACGATTACGCGCGCGTATTACGAAAGGGTACGCGAGTCGAAGATTCTTATAATTTCTTGTTTTTTTTTCCGTACGTCGCGTACCATCACTTGCTTATTAAGTGGCAGATAACTGCATAGTCACGCCGTGATCCGTTATTGTCATGCGTTCTTGTCAGTTTACCGAGCTACCACTTAATTCTCATTCGCGGAGTTTGCCGGCAAGGCGCTACCATAATGCGGTGTATGATAACATTTTTCTACCGTTATCTCCAACGCGCTGGGTGATGAATGGCTCCCTTCATCCGATAGTCATCTTGTAACGTGGTAATTTGTTTCCTTTTAGACGCGTCTTCGCTCTGAGATTCTTCCGCGTTTTTCAGTCAAAAAAAAGGTGGAGCGCGAACGCGTTGGCAAATGTCGAAAGCTTTTCGACGTTAAATACGCGTCGTTGAATGATTCTATAGTAAAATTTCGATTATTGGAATTAATTGAGAGAGGGTGGGCGTACAGAGTGATCGATTAAGGTTTACACGATGATATAAATGTGTTTTTCGGCTAGGGAAACAAAGGAAATGTTAAGAAAATCGAATCGTACGTCACGAGTGATATCTAAATTATGATATACGAAGCGGCCTTTTAAAAAAGATATTCTGGAAAATTTAATAACGAAGATATTGCTAATTATGAAAATCACTGCGCGTGTACTTTCTCGTAATTTTACACACTGATGCGGGGATAACTTATAAATATTTACGTAAGACCAACTGCAGAGCTGCAGCGAGACATACGTTTGTTGTTACTATTTTTCTGTTATCGTGTTCATTGGGCACTCACTCTACGAATAATTTTTGTTTGTATAATATTACATGTCTACCTTCCGAAAATTAACGATTACTTAATCAAAAAAAAATGCGAGGGAATTGCGCACGGTATTTGATTATTGAAATTATTATACCAACTGTTTCGAATTTAAATACTACGTGGATGAAGTAGATTCAAACGTAGCCGACAGCATAGGCGATGTAATAGAATCATGTTTGTATTTCACTGTTCATAGGGGTTAATGCCATCGAAAAGGATTAATCATGATTGCGATGTTAGGTCCATTCAAAATAAACGTCAATTCGCTATTCGACGTGCATATTTTCAGGATATCCGCGGTGTTTCGAGCGGGTTAAAAGCACCGTGTCGCGTTATATTCTCGTTTCATATTTTCCCCGTGTAACCCCACCGACTTTAACCCGCGTTAATAGCTTCGTGCGCAATTTCCCAGTTGCTCGAAAATCGAACATCCATCGATATACATAGCGTAAATCCAATCGTGCCCGTGCCAGAAATGCTATCGCTGCTCTATTGCAAAACTACAGGAGACGAGTACTCCGGCTTTTCGTTGCATATTTAAAAGAAAAGGAAGGAGGACGTACATTTACCATTCGAAATGAGATGAGCGTATAAATTTGTAAAACGATATACGTTAATTTATTTCAGAAAACGTTGATAACGCGAGGAAGCGGTGTTGTCGTTTGTTTCTAGAATTTTATCGATTGTACGTCGAAGGAATTTCATTTGCCTACTCTTTGGGAAAATAATCTTTAGGTTCTGATATATTATAACGTACGAGATGGAAAGATTCGCGTTTTCACGACACCCCTCGAAACAAGGAGAAAATTCAATATTAAAGCAAGAGGGGTGTGTACCAGTTGGCAAAACGGATCGCTTCGAGCGCACGCCCAGCTGTGACAAAACCAAATGAGCGGAGCTTATCTCGAACTTTCGAAAAATGAGTAACTCTTTCTCAGTTTTTAATGGAACCCCTCCTATCGAACGCGCTTTCGAGCACTCATACTTCGTTAATCTCTTCAGCTTCGCTTCACGCGCTGAAGTTCTACCGCAGCAGTTTGGCCAGTTTAATCAGAGACATTCCGCTCGACTGACAGTTCGTTGCAGGTAAACTTTCCACCCCCCCCCCCCCCCGATTCATCTCGCGTATCGTATTAATCTGTCAATTAAACGAAAATTTATCGGAGGTCCCGCGCTAACCCGAAACGAAGTGACGTAACGACACCACGCGGAAGCTTAGATTCCCCATAAGCCCGATAAATCGAAAGCGCATTCGACGGTCCTGAGAGACTGGTGTTCGCCTCACGGTCTCATAAATAATTCCCAGCGTCTACGGCACGTCGCTTACGACCCCGGAAGTTTGATCCTGCGGTTGCGCGAGGGAAGGTTTCGCGAATAAACGGTAACGCGTGACAGAGGGCTAGCGATTCGGAGGAACTTTCTGGGGTTGAAACATCAGCCTTCTTCTCCCTCGTATCTCATTCGTGCTCGCAATTCGAAGTTGAGTTGAACGAGGCGCTGGAGCGAAAAAAGTTCGATTACAACCTCGATTACCGTGCCATGATTAACGAGAACATCGCGAGTTTCGAGTACCAGAATTTTTAATCGAAGTTTGCGCCGCGCACCTAACGATTATACGTGTCTCGTGTGTCAGCACAAGAATCTTTTCCGGGCGATGAAAAAAGTGCAACGTCGTTAACCTGACGTGGCTGTACGCGTAATAGACTTAGTTTCCCTCAGTTTTCGGGCGCGCAATTACCTTCTCTACTCGCCGTACTCGAACGAGCAACCGACTGTTGCGCACCAACGAATGCATATGGCAGTAACGTATCACCTTATGGATTTAGGAAACGCGCTCAGCTGCTTATTTCCATAGTTGGGTATTTTTGCTGATGTTAAACCGAAGCATATTTCTCAAGCTTATGAGAAGTTTTGCCTTATCCCGTCGCTCGTTTTATTCTACTACTCCTTCACCCGCCAGCGATTTCTTATCTTCGTAATACCACCCGGAAGGATTCGGAAAACTTGCAACCTTCCTGTTTATCCCGTCCAATATGCTCGTAGAGGTGAATCTGAATCTTTTATCAAAAAGATTTGCAGTGATACGCTCGAGTGTGCACGGTCTCGATATTTCTCCGGCCTCTGCGTTCCCCGTGTTATTAATAAGATGTACATACGACTACAATCGTTTTTCAAAATTAATTTCGCGACATTAGAGTGAATTTAAGTGATAAGAGAAATAAAGTACCGCTTATCAAGATACCTTCCACGCATTCTTAAAGTTTCGTAGTTTCTTGAATTTCACAATTTGAACAGTTCTCTTATCGGGGATAGGGTATAATCGAATCTACCGGGGTAGATAGCGTCAGTTTTGAGCAGACAACAAAGTCTGCGACTATATACCTGCAACCTGCAACGAAGGGAGCGTCAAAAGCGCATTCCATCGATGTAGAACATTTACACGCACCTACCACGAACGACAAGCGTTTTCGCTGTTAACGATTCGCTGTAGAATTCAATGCAGACATTCGAGCGTGGGTAGGCGGATTCTGCGGGTCGAGTACACCCCTGCATTTTTGCATACGAATGCACCGAAGGGAGTGCGCGTACAATCGATCATGCCTCGGCAACCACTCAATAAAACATTGCTTCGACAAAAGAGTTGATGGTCCTTGATTAGGGAAGCATAGCGTTTCTGTAGATCAGGGATTCACAAAGTGGAGTTCGATACAAGTAACGTGAACTTTATGGTCGATGGAAATGGGAGGAAAATTGTCCTCTTTGCGTTTTTGAGATGTCGATTGTTCCGATCGATCATGAATTCGATAAACGACTGTGGGTTTACTAGGTGTAGTATCCAGTCATTCGTGAACATGCTGATTTCGATTTAATTACGTTCGTGTTACAATAAAATTGATTTATCTCTGAAACTGGAAGTCCGTGGATCCATGTTTGTTTAAACTTTCTTCCCCGAATTCGAGACGCGGATAAGGACTGTCAATTTTGGAGCGGTTGTTTAGTATCACCCTGTACACGCACTTTTCGCAGATTAAGAATAATAAATATGTTCGTATTTATCTGTTGTCGCTTGCTAAACAAAAAGAGGGATTGGTACAAGCTCATTTAACTTATATTTCTTACGCCTTGAGCTCCGTGAAATTTCATGGTAAAATGTGGGTATAATTTTCCGCAATGTATCGCACATACCGTGTATGCAGCGACAATGTATAAATAGGTAGTTAGGTAAATCGATGTGGACCACCTGTTACATTATGGGCTTGGTTTGAATTCAAGCTTTTTTCTCTTACGAAATAGCTTTATCATAGCGCGTAATAAATTGTTAGTAACAAACGGAGCCATCCATCATTGATCCTTGGAACGATTGCGATGAAAAATCACTGTTACGCTGGTTTTTGCTGGTCAGCCGTGACGTCAAATTCGAAATAATGAAGAAAAATGTGATCGTTTAATCGAGTTAAACGCTATGCCGAATCAACGTTAAGTCCGGCGCGTAATTCATTAACGGTAAAGCATACGCTCGAGAGAAAAACAAAGTGGGACCAGTTAAAAGGAGATAAACCCGAGAAAGGTACGTCTGGGGTGTAAGGAATAAAATCTACACCTTCTCCTTTCCTCTCACCTTCCCTCGTTTCGTTGTACACGCCATTTATCCTCTCCTCTTAACCACCTCCCCCTACTTCGTTGCTATTTTAATCTACCTTTTGTTCTATTCCTGCCTATCCTCTTCTCTGATACCCGTTACTCCAGGTTCTTATCGAACGTGTATTTCCTACGTGAGAGTTTACGATCGCGAAACCGTATAAATCCTTAAAATCCTCCGAAAGGCGAGAACTGCGATGTTAAAGCAACAATGGCGCTTATACTAGCACTTTGTTCTACTATGCATCACTACGCAGGAAATTGTGAGATCAATATTTCGTATGTGGCAGCATCAAACTTCGTTACATTTCTTTTTTGTTATATGCCAGATCCATTTCGAGATCTCAAAATAAATATAATTCACTGCTAATTGCTTCCAGGTTCGGTTTCCCAATATTTTATATTTTCAAAAAATTCACCCCTAAATTACTACGCGAATAATATCGTAATACTATTTTATATCTAGCGCGTCATGCGCCAGTTTAATGAAGTTCAATTGTTCTCCAGCGTCGAGTTCACGACTCGTAAATCACGGTAATTGGCAATTAGTGTTCCGACTGATCGGAGATTTTTTTTTTGTTTAAATTGTATCGCAGACAAAACTGATCCACTTCTTGAATAATGCCTTACCCCTCCGTTGTTTGTTCGGCAACAAAACGTTAGTGCAGTATAATGGTCATTGTTCTGAAACAATTAGGACATGGAAGAAAGGGAGCGGAACGATATTAAAGTCACGATTCTTATAAGAAGAAATTTTCACAAAAAAAGCTAAGCTTCCTTCTTTATCGTCATCGAGATAGAAAACTCTTCGATTTTTTTTTCACAGCGAGGTAACAATCGTAAGTTTCTAACTTAAACTGGAAATAAAATTTTTAATTCCCTGAATTCTACGGAGCACATGAGATGATTAAATTTTTTATAATATTGCAAATCAGTCATCTCTGGCATCAAACCCTTCGAATGTACTCCCGAGCCCAACTGACAGTTCGAAAAACGAAATAAACGCTGCTATCAAAGGTATCTGGGAACTCCTTCCACTTCCGGAATGTCAATTGCAAGTTTAACCACACGGAATATCGTGCGTTGGACACGCTTCCTCCCACTCCCTCCAACCCCCTCCCCCAAACAATCTCTAAATATCCAATATCCCCTGACAAACGTTCGACGCATTGCTAGAACACATTTTTCAACCACATTTCTCCAGAAGCCATAAAACGATACGATATTAAAGCATGGGCGTGCATCACCCGGCCAATGCATCCGGATAACGACGAATTTATATGAAAATTCCTCTCGGAATACATCAACCAGTGATATCGTCCTCGCGTTCCGTTTATCAACGATATTTCGTAGCACGGCGAAGCAGCCACGGTAGATTTTCATGCAAATTACTATACGCGGTAATGGCGATCAGGGAACCACCCACACCCCGCATCAATGGGCATTAATTGAAATAGAAGCGAAGGCACGCGGGCCAAGGAACCGCGACGACTGCTGCATTATGCAACGCGATAAAGAGTCTGAGAATATTCACAAGGGGTCGCGAGAGACATTGCCGTCGTCGACGTCGTCGTCGTCGACGTCGTCGTCGTCGTCGTCGTCATCCCGGTGTCGCTCGAAAGGCGACGTCGAAGCCGGCGACGCCGGTCTACGGGGATCGAGATTCCGTCGTGTTTCCTAGGCGACCACCTATAGATGGACACTTTTGCTCGATATAACGCCACCCTTGTTTCAGGAAAACAAGCTCGTAAATACGTCTCGGGAGCCGCTACCCATAGGCGATAGGCGATCGACAATTTCTCGATAAACTCCTCCGGGAGTAACGACCGCGATAATAATGAATATTTTTTCCTCTTCTTTTTTTTTCCCCCAGAGCTGCACGGGCGGAATGGGAATCCGTGAATCGGACGAAGTTACGTGTGCGTGGGGATGGTGATTAACGTGGTAGGTCGAGAGTTAATGCGATGTAATGGGAGGAACTCGTGGAGTTGGGCTTTGTTCGGTTTTGCGGAGGTCTGACAAGGAACGTCTGCATCTCCTTAAAACCGTTGGGAAAAACCATGAGAAGGAAAAAAATCGTTGCTTCGGCAATTTTGGAGATATTCCATTGCGTCGAGGCGCATTTTGAAGCTGACAGTTCGTAGAATGACGAAGGAATAGCGATGAAATTTTGTCTGTGATATTTATGTGACGCGATATCGAACATCGTTGAGGCGATCAATCGGAAGACTTGTCGTTTTAAAAACTGAGTCTTCCAGAATTTATTAGTTAGTTTGATGTAGTTTGATGCACAATAAATTTCAAGACTCCAGAAATGCGTAAAAAATGGTATGATAGTATTTGAGAATAGTTTGTATGAACGGGTACTCCTACGAATTAAAATGTTTCAAAAATTGCCGATACTCCGATTTTTTAATTTGGACGAAGCGGTTTTCTTTAGTCGCAACCTCAGTTCCCACGGTAGTTCAATGGTATAAAACAAACGCCGTGAGACAACGTATGCCGTGTAGATAATTTGTAGCCGGAAAATTCGATTGGGGGTACGCGGTACACGTATCTAACTTTAAAGCTTCCGAATAAACGAGCGGAATTTAATCGAAACCAAGCGTACGGTCATAGAGTCGACTAATGAAAAGCGCTTCAGAACGCGAGAATCGATTCGATCTGCAAACCATGTAGATGGAACGAGTTTCATTAACGCTGGATTAATGAACTAAGTACGATACACAAACTTAATTGCTAGGGAAAAGAAGGGGTGTGGGGGCGAGAGGGGGTACGTCGCAATAAATTGAAAAGTTTAATGCGACGATATGAGTCGAGGATCAGCCGATCATTTTTCTTACAACTCACGAGACACGAACGTAATGAAAAGAAATTTCAACGAGCCTGTCAGCTGTAGATCTTACTTTACGCTTCATCAGCCTCGCGTTTATCACGTAAATACATAGCTAAAGTGAAATAATAATAAAAAAATCTCGAATAAAGGCACGCTTCTCGATAGCACGATGCAATAAGTTAAACATTAATAAATAAACAGCGAAACGGTCGTTTGAAAATTTTTATTCTTCCGCTCGACACTGCCACGAGTATCGTAAAAATTCATAAATACCGCAACAAAAATACTTTTTTTTTTACCGAACGTAGTATTACCACCTGCGTACCGTAAAATCCAATATAAATTCTAATTAGTGTTGCGTGTGAAAACTGTCGACCAAAAGATTATCGAAGATTATTAACGATGGTCGAGTTCGTCGAACAAGCTCGATTTTTCATGGGATAAAAATTGACGGTTCACGAAATCCGATTCGGACTATTTAGTTTACAATGACGTTGAGCTCCAGGGAAATAGCAGGCGACGCGACAGTCGTGGAGATTAAATAAAATCAAAAGTAATCGTACATGACACAAACGCAATAATACACGGCGAATTCTGCGTGAACCTTTTCTTTTTGGGCAGTTGGCATTTTTCATACAAGTCGGCCGCGCGTATGTCACCCAGATTTCTGACACTGACCATACAGACCTAAACGAGAACTGATATTTGAACGTCCGGAATATCATTCCGCCCCGTACTAGATTTATGATGAAAATGCATCACATCGATTTTGCACGGAATAATACCACGGAAAGGAGACACTCTCAACGGTTATTTATATCCAACCGACTAAATATTTTATAATTGTCGGTACGTCGTGGTAATCTTGACGGATAAAACGAAATAAAAGAATCGGTGCGTTTCGGGGGAACATACGAGGCAAACATATTACTTCTGTACAAACGCCGCGGATATTTACGATGCCCGGCTGTCCTCGAATTTTCGTGCGTGAAAGTAAAGTGTCGCGACGAGGGATTAATCCTCGAATTAAAAATTAATTTTGTGGCTCGTGTACAGATGGTGGCACCATTACGATTCTCTCCTCCCCGGGTATCGATCGGTGTCAAGTGTAAAGGGCGAAGATAACGGTCTCATCGCAATGTCTCGAATAGCCTGAGTTCGTTTTACGGGAACCCGGCGAAATTCCCGACGCTGCCGTACTTTTGCGTGCTGGACGCCTCCGCGTAAGCACACCCTTTCAAACCTTGGTATCAGCGAAAAACGTTTCTTCGATCGAATAGCACGAAATGAAAACACGAGAAAAAGGTGAATGGGAGAAAGAGAGAGAGAGAGAGAGGGGGGGGGGGGGGAGAACAGACGCGACGATCGTAGATAAACCATCGGATCGTTAATCATTAATAAATCACGTGTCATCTTGTCTGGTAGTGTTAGACTTTTGATTAGATTATGTTACCCCCGCAGCTCCAAGTTTAAGCAAACAATTTAGGCAAAGTGCGAAATCCTTTTAAAGTTTCGACTTTATCTGACGTGTAACCCGTCAATCCGCAGAGATTCACACCCACCAGAATACGGATTTTGATTACTTATCCCCGGCAAACTTAACAGTGAATTGGTCGTAGTCAGTGATTAATTATTCCTTGCAAATTTAACGTTGTACTGGTCATAGGCAAACGATTACTTATTCACCGCGAAATTAATGCATTTCTTCTCTCATACGATTCATTATGATCGCAGACTTAACGTTGCGTTGGCTCTCGTAAAAATATTTCGTGAATTGCAGAATATCCCAATTTGTTTGTGCGAAGCTAGTAACCCGTAAATTATTTGACGATCCTCCAGCCAATCTTGCGTTTCCCTGGACACAACCATGATCACGCCGACGCTTTGGGCTTTGACGATAACATTCGAAATAACCGTAATTTTCTGCGCGTATCACCCGCGAGGCAATAGCGCATTTCAGATTTCATTGCCTTTCTTGCGCGTCTCCCGAGTTGGTTCGAGGAATTGAAACCCGTCAAACGACTGCTATAAAGTGCAATTTCCCGTAAGTTATTTCTGCGGGTAGGAAAGAATAGAAATCGAGAACTTGATGGACGATTCGACGAAAATTTTCCTTCACCGTTGATTCACTTGGATGAAGATTTTCCGTGCGGCGTGGCACCACGGGACTAAGTTAGATGAATCAAGTTTCGCCAGTGGATCTGCCGAAAGAGCCGAGGTAGAGTCGAGGACGTTTTGAGGAAAGTTTCAAAGTTCACCGGGGAATCCAATATCAGAGGCGGACGTTTACAGGATTGGAAAGTAATGTTTGTACATCGTTCTGTCGATTAACTTCGCGGATAGGAATCACGGTATACATCGGTTCTTCAAAGCAGAAGCAAAAGGCGGAATTACTTTTTTTTTTTTTGCTGGGAACTACAATATTTGGTATTTCGTTTACGCGAATTCTCAAAGCCACCGGAGTATTTGCGAGAGGGAAATCGAACGGGATGACGTAAACTAAGCGTTTCCTCTCTAGGAGAAACGTTTTTCATTATAAACGAAAGATTAAAAATCATTCGAGGACACGTTTGCAATATTTAATTATTTTAATGCGACTGTGCGGAACAGGTATGCAGATTGGTAAAGTGGTGACAAAAATGATCAACAATACGTCGCAATTATTAATGGTCGCATTTGCGTCGAGCGAGTCTTCCGTATTTTACTTTTTGCCCACTTTATCGAGTACGCGAGAAATAAATCCATAGAGAATTATGGAACGTAAATAATTTGTTTTCCAGTTAACGAATTAGAGCCCCTGCAATCGAACCGAATGTTAATTGTGAATTTGTAAACTAGATCACTGTGTCGCGGATCATTTGATTTCGTAAATGGTAGAATATTCCAATTAGCAAATGGATTTTCCTCGGTAAATACAACCATACGAATACGTAATGTCTTACTAATGGCGAATTCGTATGCTCAATGTTCTCGTGAGCATCGAGGAACCGTACGACGGAAAAATAGAACGCAAACATTTGAAAGTAGTCCGAGAAAACAGAAAGGAACGCAACTTTGGGTAATGTGAAACACGTCAGCTGTTCCATCCATCATAAGCTACTTCGCACCTACTAATTCAGAATCGTGCGTTGCATTATTAAATCGAATTTTCCGCGGCGTAATATTAAAATCGTTAAAGGGCGTGTACTTCCTGGCACTCCGCAAGGACTGCATAATTAATTAATAATTCGTTAATTGTGCTGCCTAACATTGCAGACGGCTCGTTCGTAATTGAGAATGGTATTTTAATAATTAGCTTGATGAGCGTGATAAATTCATATATTAAATTTAATACGGTTAAATAATATTAGAGTTGCGACGGTTCTGGTAATAATAAATAAAATAAGTAAATCGTACGAACAATCCGCATATATATTCAGTCCGATTATGCATTCCGGTGAACTGTTTTGCAACTTATTTCACGGTCATAAAATTCTATACGAAATTTTCAATTTAATTATCCGCGTTATGGTTGCGAACAAATTGGAGTATTATTTGTACACGATTCATGATTTTATGGTTTATGTAGAATAGATTTTTCGAGCGTATAGATATTTTTTCATATTCTTCGTACTACAAATTAGCTTTCCCAGAAATGTATGTTGATGGGCCTGACAAGTCTCGGGAGAGCAGACGTCGAATTAAGTCGTCGCAACTGCACCGAAAACAGACCGGGAGTAATTAATATGCCTCGAGTTAAGCCGTAGGTGATCTTAAGGTGCCAGAACTTTTGACAGACCTCGGGATACGCTGCCAAACCCTAAATTGACTGTAAACTTCTCTCAGGCGTGCTTCTGGTGAGAAGATTAGGACAATTTTATAAAACGTCGCAAAAGATTTTAATTACCTACGATATCTTTCAATGATTACGCGTATAACTCCGTTATTTCGAAACTTGATACATCAGTGGGAAAAACATTTTATTTGATCCATCTCAAGTCTAATTGAGAAATGTAAATTAAAGCAAATACTACACATAGTGTTTAGGTTTAACTTATGAATGAAATTAAGTTGTCAAACGTTAAAAAGTAATACAAATAGCGAATATATATATTAGAATGCGCAAGATGATCGTCCAATGATGAGATAAACAATTGTGAAAATATCTGCCGATGGTGATCTTACGTGTTCAAACGTATTTATTTCTCGTATTACGTTGAAACTGTTGCAAAATAAGAACGTCTAATAACAACGGATAAATAAATAATCATTTTAATAAAATAATACTTTCTGTCGGTTGAACATTAACTTGGGAACAACGCATCCTGAATTTTCCACCACATTTCCTCTTACGCCGCAGTTACGATTCTCTGGGATTCCACCTAACCACCACCGGAAACGGTTTTTCTATCTAATGGCGTCCTTTCTTATCTCTACACGATCCCTCGGAAGAACATGGAGCCATCGCGAACATGATCAACCGCGATAAGAATATAAATACTACTTTGATAACCACCATATCGATATTGTCGTAACGAGATAATTTCTTATTACTGCCGCTCGCCAAGTAAAACGCGCACCACGTAGAAAATGCTCCGATACCATGTAATAAAAATATCGCAGAGTACCTAGGTCGTTTAAATAAACTCCGCGTGCCTGAAGAAAAATGGTATACCGAGTACCACGTTCGGAATATTCGAAAATTGTGGTGATATATTTGGGCTTTGCCGCGCGTCACTATAAATAGCGAAGAACATTCGATAGCCGCGCGTAAATTCAACGTTTAATGAAATTCAAAGCGGCCGCTTTCATTGTCGTTTATGATTTCATCCATTTCCTAGGTACGCGACAACCACGGGTGGATTTAATGAAAAGCACCAGCCCCTGTCACGTATCTCTCTCCACGAGAGAACCAGGAGCGTTAGTCATCGAGCTCTCCGCGAAATAAAAATTCTCAGTGCCTAGTAGCGCGGTCGGAAATTTTTCCGCATACTTTCGCCCCATTCCACCGCAGTTTCGAAATTCCGTGGCCGAGCGAAGGCGTTACTTTTAAACCCCCGCGGAGGAGAAGAGTACGTATCAGTCCTTTCATTAACCCGATGGAACTCGGAGACATCGGGCGGCAGTTGTAATTACCGCGATAATTGGCACCCCGACAAGGGGATGAACGGAAACGGAAGGGGTTGAGGGGGGAGGGGAATGGGGAATGGGATGGTACTGGAACAATACCTGCGGAACCGCATTTTCTTTTTCTATCACCACGGTTGTCAGGTTTGCGAAATTTAAGGGTAACTCGGTGAAAAGGGACAGTATAATGGGAAAGGACATCAAAATCGTGATTCGTTATAGTGACGCGTCGAGAGAATTAACTTGACATTGGAATTCGTGAAAGTTCTCGCCGTTATCGTTTGTTGAATAATAAATAAATGAGTGGCGAGGGGCGAAGTACTCACCAGTCAACCGGACGTCGCTAGCCGCCGGAACCCCCGAGAACTCAGCAACAGGAAACTCTGAACTTAGAGGCGCGCGCGGGAGTCGGTGCCCGTTGGGCGGAAAAGTCACCGAGCGTTAAAAAAAAAAGGAACCGAAAACCTTTCCCACCCACTTCGAGAAAGAAATGTGCGTGTGATTGCGTGTCGGGGCGCGGACTGAGCGACTGGGAGCACAGTCGTCTCCTCTCTAGTCCCACCCCACGATCTCCTGAAATCATCCCCACTCGCGATGGAGCTCGAAAGCTCCCACGACCCCACACCCTCGACACTTCCAGTACCGTCCGTCGTCAGCGCCAACGCCCTTGCGCACTGGCAACGTCTACGAAGCGTCGTACTTCGCCACTCGACACCTTCAACGTTATCTTACGCTCTTCGGTTCCGTTTCTGCACTTTCGTCGCTAAACGCGTTTTCTAAATTCACCTCCGATTCTTGTCGCGCTTAGAATGACGCGCCGGAAGTAGCACAATCGAAGGCGCGGAGGGAATATGGCTATGAGTCGATGTGGTAACTTCTCGAGGATATCTTTTTTTGATGGATGATAGCCTCGGTGCGAGACTCGAACTCTTCGGGATCTTTTGTTTCTTTTATTGGAGATTGGATTTTTTATGGTTGGCTTATGTTAGCATGGTCGAGGTGTTCCGCATCGTGGTCACCAGTCAACGAGGTATGACAATTATACGATGCAAGATACAATAAGTACCGTTATTTCAAAGATTTATGTAAGCAATGACCTATTCTACTGCGGCGCAATTGCCACTGAATAATGAATGTTTGGGTTATTCTATTTTGTAACTTGATTTGCTTTTTTGTTTCAGCGTAATTATAAAGCGAAAGTGTAGGTATCGATTGGTGAAAAACGAGTCGCGATATAACCACTGGAGTGAAGTATGCGCGCTTGTTTATTTATATTTCAAAGCATAAAAATGCTCGATCACGATTCAGTGATTTATGTGCCTTGCTGCTTCTGCGAACTATGGCCGATATTTTCGTACGATTCGTTTTTCGCATCGTGGTTTATTTGTGATAAAGAACCATAGCATTAGGCATGAAAACGAATGTACTATAATCGCGTTTGTTATTTCTGTATTATTTATTGTGAGGCATCGAATGTCACGAACTTTATTCGTACGAGATGTACATCACTGACATATTTAACATTTTCGGAATGTATAGATTGAAAAAGTGGATAATACAGTTGAACTAGTATTTTAACTATTACCGCGCATTATTGATAAATATATTCCGATAATATATTAATGTTCCTTTTTAAAGTACAAAAGTAGGAGAAAAGAGTATAGCAGGAAAGCATGTGTGTGCTGCATTCAGGTTAATCTTGTTAAGATTTTTACAGTAAGTTGGAATTCATGTAAGATTAAATTTCTCAAAATATTATCTCCTAATTATGTTTTTTTGTAGAAGGTATTGGGGTTAGATGCAAAAACAAAAAATGTTAAGTGGGATGAGTCAAAATAATTACAAACGACTGTTATTACTTTGATACGTATCGAATCGCAAAGTACGTCATAATCTACATAACACACTCGAACGTATGGTATATACGTACCACTGAAAAGTCGATTAAACCACGTTTTCAATTCCACGAAATCCTTATGTCGGATTTAAACTTGCAACTACAATTGTTACTGGAGCCGCCGCTTGCTGACATAAAGGGCCGTATTCTAGTCTCATCGGTTTCTCATATCCGATCTACGACTACCGTTAAGCCAGCTTATAGAAGCGATCGAAGGACCAGGAACCCTGATGCTACATTAGACCTCGCTACCATTAGAAACTTGCCCCTAATATCGCCGATACCTATCGGCTGATTATTACATTAATGAAATCAACGTTAACCGCACCCACGGTTTTAATTCGTGATACCAATTATCTTGCATACCGTAAAAAATTATGCAAATGCGATCGCAACGCAAGCGTACGATGAGAAAATATGAGGAAAATCGATGAGGGTATCAAAGGATCGAGAAATTATTTAAAATTGTTAAAAATTGTTGTACATTGTCGATAATTGAATTTACGTGGAATCACAACATTATCGAGGTTTCGGATAGTTGCGTCTTCTTCTCTTCCGGTCATAGTAACTTCGCGATCAGTCGCGTGGCGTGATTAATAATTTTAATAATCAACGAGGGTACATGATTATCAGTATTAACGCGTGCTTCTTCTTTACGATTATCTTTCGTATCTTTCGCGATATCTTCCCGATTGTAGTACGAAGAATTTCTTATGCTAACGAATTATTTCTGAAATATAAAGAGTACACTTTACATTTCTTATCGGAATAATTATTTTTACGTAATTCCGCTACCGTGGCGTCGATGATTAACATATAAATTGAAAAAGTCCTCTCACCGTATCTTTCCTACACCATGCAAGCTCCCGTGGGAAAACGAGCTTTCGAGATATTCTATTCGTATCGGGTCTCGGGAACGAAAACGAGGAAGGGTAGACAGGTGAGAGGTGGCACCAATTTTAGCCTACCTGTCAAAGTCGATTATATGCCTCTATTAAATAGCGACGGGACGACTATACCGAATAGTAAAGCAAATTCGTAGTAATAATGCTAAAGATGAAAGGTTTCGTCAAATATATGTGAAGAATACAAATACAGGGTAAATGTCTGTCTCCAGTCTCATTCCACTTAGGAATCCGTTTGTATAGCATTGTTTCGTGAACCGTGGTTGCATAGTTTCCCGATTTGACTAAATCTTCGACAAACTGATTGCGAATGGAACAGGAAAAGGGAGAGAAGATGAGAGAGATGATGTGGTCAACCAAAACACGGAGCCACCCAACTGAGAACAATCGGATTCTGGGAATCTGGTCTACTGGCAAAACTAATGGCTTTCGGACAGCCGTGACAAAATTATTGCGCGCGGCAGTGTACAGGTGCGACTGAGATATAAAAATTAGGTTATTCGATATAAACATACGTGCACGAGTATCCGTGCGATTTGGAAGGGTAAAAGGAAATTGCTTTGGTGTCTTTAGCGAAAGATACACAAATAGATACCAAGAGTGTATCGATCAGTAATTCACGTGCCGATTAAATTATTTATTCCACTTATCCGTTCTAGATGCGAAGTCCCCCGAGACAATGTATTTACGAGGTACCTCCGGTCTATCGTACTGCAACGGAATTAAAAACCTGAAAGAAAGTCGACGATATCGAACATTTTAAAAATAGAGCAACCGAATTATATCCATAACAGTTCCGTGGTTCGCTTAATTGAAAAATTTCTTTTGCGGTAAAATCTCCGGTATCTCAGTGGTAAACGCGACGAATAGGCAAACAAGAACGACTCGAACGAAACAATTACTTTAAAAGTAAAAGCCCTCAACAAATTAATATCGCTAACCAGACAAAAACGTAGCGGGAATGAAAAAACCGTACACAATTTCATCGATCATTCTGGTATCTGTCATCGCGATACCAAACGCGTCTCCGTATTTATCCGAAGTTCATCTAAAAAAAAAGCCTGCTTCACGGCGTTACTTTCAAAAGCCGCTAACTAGGACCGATGAACGCGAAACGATTTCCAATAATCATTTGCCTCGGATTTTATTTCGAGCCATTTCCACCCTTTAAGCCGGTGTAAACGGTGAGCAAATAATCTCCTACGAATCTGCCGTCGACTCGCTCCAAGTATTTCCCCATTTCATTATCCGCGAGAGTACAGTGTATCGTCGGTGAGGAGCGGGAAAAACGAATTCCACTCGAGCGCTTCACGAGGAAATCTTGATAGAAATCAGAGACTGTGCGGGGGGATACGTGGTAAAAACGTGGGCCAACAATGGGTCATTATTCGCGAGCCTCGAGACAGGTATAGACAAAGGACGATGACTGGCACGCGAGACTAGACGTATTGATTCGTTATTTTCAGAGGTACCCGGTACGAGTTATCTTTGCGAGGGACGAAGTGCCGTTTCTTCGTGCCGCTCTTATCCATATCTCGTGGCTCGGCGCGCACAGCTGGGAAGAGTGCACTCGCGAAACGGCCACGCGTCGTTTTATTGTACAATGCGCGAGTACCTACGAATATGCAACTTCCCCCCCACCCTCGCCACTCCTCATCCTTCTCGGGTACACGGACACGGGTATACACGGATAGCGCACTTTGCATCCGAGATGTGGTTGAATTAGGTTTTGGCACAATACAGCCAGCCGAGCTCTAGACATTTTACCCCACATCTCAACCAGATGTTTCGAAATGGATTTGAAGGCGTCGCGAAACGTTAAACATTTAAGGATTTTTGGGGAATTTTTAGCCGAACGATGGTGGGTCGTATGCTTTACGATTATGGCGCGATGGGTTTACACGCGCGACGCGGTTTTATCGTATTAAGCCGACGATGGATGGTTTTGGATGTGCCAGGTAGGCAGATTGTAACTTAAATTGGTAGGTGAACATTGTGGTTCGGTTCGTAATAATAATTACGTTTTATTTGAGATTCCTTTATGTTCCAGCGGAATTAAATAATTTTATTCGCTAGACGTTCATTTGCGTTCTAACATTTGATACGTCGGTCGGTCGATCAGGATTTCATTTTTCCGTAAATCGGCAGTGAAAGTTTTTGAATACTCTGACGCGCGCTTGGATACCAAAGATTTCGAAGTATTTGCTCCCCTGTCTTCGCAAGCTACGAGGTCGCAAAGTGACTTCAACTTGACATCCACAAAGTGAACGAAAATCACGTTAAATTCGCAATGTACTTCAAAGTAATTCCCGTGGAAGTGGAGCGTGAGAGAATTCCATTGCACGATCAAGTGAAATACTCTGCGCCATAATCGGATACCTAAGTAGGTACCGAGGCTATCGGAAGGAGCTCTTTTAAAGTCTAATGAAACTTAATCGAGACTAATCCTCTGGTTGATTCCCGCGCCCTATTATGAACCCAGCGAACCGTTACTCGCCTCTAATCACTCAAATCTTCCACGGTTATTGCCCTGACTTTGCACACCTGAATTATTTTACTCAATTTTTCAATTATAACCACTGTATTCAACCTGATAAAACGACTAATCCTTTTAACCTAATAAATAATTCAGGAGGAATATCGTAAAATTGAAATTCCGTTTAATGAAACGTCGATGATGCTGATACGATGAGTTCAAAAAATATAAATTTTGTATCATCGTACTTTTCGCTTTGATCTATGCAACTTTGTCCCGAATAATTTTCATCTATCTTCAAAGGCAACGGAGACGCTTCGAACGCTCATGATAAACGATAAAACCTACCTGTACTAGTTGGATCATTTCCCAGAATTCGTTCTACGTCACCTCTCACCTTTTGGAGACCCCTTTTTAACTCCTTTCAACCTAATAACTTCAGAAATATATCGCGAAATTGCAGTTCCATTTAAAGGAACGTCGATGACCTTCATATCTTGGGGGAAAAAACTGAAAAGTATAAATTTCTTATCGTTGTACTTTCCCCTTTGATCTATGCAACTTTGTCACCAATAATTTTTACCTATATTCAAAATCAATACAGACATTTCGAATGGTCCTGATAAATGGTAGGGTCTATCTGTATAGCAGGATCATTATCCAGCGTTCTTCTACGTCGCCTCTCACCTTTCCGCAGAATCCTTTCTCGTAAAAAGGAAAATTGCATTCACGGGAATGTTCATTATGATCGGACGATCCTATTCGAGAACGCTTCGTACCTAATTCTTAATTAGTATAAATATTTTATCGCGAATAAATCGTCGCTTATTATTTCTCGTACCGTAGCATTTAAATATTTTTTTACACAAGGACGCGATGTAAAGCATCGCTTTCACGGTTGCATCATTCGCAATGGAATTGAACTCAACTTATGAATCTCTTTTCGATTACAAGAGTTCAATACTCCGGGAGCAGCTTTTACTCGGAATCCCTTTCAGAAGGAAAGAAGAGAGGTCAATAATCTACGACAAGCGATTAATAAATATTTGTATGAAAGTTTCATGAGGTGCAAATAGGGTCGATTGTTTTAACCATTATCGAGATGAAACATTTGTTCAACTCATCGAACGGAAATGCATCCACTGGGAACGAATAGGAATTATTTACTTTACCTACAATTTATTTTTAACGCGATGTTACTAATTTTCCATTTGGCTTACAAACAGTGATAGGTTACGTTACCATTAATTCAAATTTCTGCTAATCTTAATTAATTAATTAATCATAATTAATAAAGTTAATTATTTTCTGTTAATTTAGTTAATGCAAGCATTTAAAAAATTGTGAATGCACGTGTTAGGTGGGTAAATGTACTTGAAGTCTATTATTATCAAAGAAAGTCCTGAAATCTTTCTGTTTCTTGTTTTTTACTTTGTAAACTGATGTAAGAATACTAATAGATGTAGAATACCAGTTTTCATTCAGGCCACTACTGCGAGATTAACAAAATTTTCTGCCGATATTCCGCTCATTCTATTAATTACTTACGTTTCGAATGCTAAAGTTTATTCGCAATCATTGTGTATACATATAGATCTACTGAACGCCTCGCGACCGGAGGAGGGTTAAACCCGTTTGAATGACATATCCGTAAATTTGAAGGGAAACGCAAGCGAGTAAAGTGTTTCGCAAAACTTCGCAGCTGGCAGGGTAACATACAACCCGGGCACCAATTGAAATTCAAATGAACCAAATCAATTGGCATTCCGCGTTTTACTTAAAGTGTTACTCAGGCGCCCGTGCAGAGAATAAAGTGCTTGTTAGAGAGAATAAGGTAACGGAATGGCAAAGGCGGAAATAGGTGGACAACTTTGAAGGGGCAATTTGCGTGACAAACTGCAATTAAATCTCGTTTGAAGCAATGGAATTTATTTAATTGTGCAAATGTGTAGTGGAGTAGGTTGATGTCGATCTAAACGCGAATAACTACGCATTTGAAGCCTACGAAACATCGCTTCGTCGTGGGTTTGATATTATTACTGTTTAATCAAAATTTGAAACATCTTATCTCAGGTTAGAGAAATTCAAAATCCCAACTTTTAATCGCTTTGCTACCATTCACGAGACACCCCGTGACGCAATACCGTTCATACGGTGCTATAGACAAACATCTTGCCACGAAGTAATGTTTGTGTAATGCCACAGACGAGATATCCCGCGGCAAAATATCGTTCGTACGGTGGCGCAGACGAGATATCAGGCGACTTGATTAAATGTCTTTATATCTAAATGTTGCTTCCACTATATCTATGTTGGAATTACTATTTCAGTTTTTATTTAATTCCTCGTGAGCAATGGTGAAGATTGCTCGTCGACTGAGAAATTTCATTTCACGTGACAACAATAGCGAAAGCGACAACGAAAGAAACGAAAGTTCAAATATACTGTGCGTAAGTGACGATGATCTCCCATTGCTTGATAGATAGCAAAATTAAATTTTTTTTTTCCACGGGATATCTCGTCTGTGGCACCGCGCGAACGGTATTTCCTAGTAAGACATCTCATCCGTGATAGCGTAGCGGTTAAACACGTCAGCTTGTATTTCCCATCGAAGAAATAGTACAACTATTCAGTGAAATGTATTACACCTCCCCGTTGGAGATCAAGGATATTCCAAAATCTATTCGAGCCGTCGTTAATAAATTTATTTGCGTTGAAATATTTATTGTTAAACGCGGGATGGTACTAAACGTGTTATCGGTTATCGAGATTGCCTTAAAGTAGATACTCCTTTTCGGTACACCAGAAACGGCGCTGACCAGTTCTCAGCTCGAACAGTACACGCGCACGCAACGTACATACATACTCGCGCACACCTACCTGCCTTTCATATATACATTCTTTCCATTGGGGGCTCGAGTATATTATGTTTCTCCCGCATACGTGTGATTCTTGCCAAGCGATTGAGCCGACTCGAGGGAAACTTGGACGAAACTTTTTAAACGCTCGTAGTACCTACCCGCAATGTCCGGATATCTTTCAAACTCGGTAAGCTGAAGTCACTTAGCATTAAGAAACATTCTACGGACTTCTGCCAATTTTTTTCTCCGGCTCGCGGGAACGGTAAGTTTGCACAAACTTAATCGAGTTTCGAAGGCACTCTCGGTTACAGTAGTTAGAGCGATTGTGAAATGTAATTTTGGGGAACAGAAACTTGAAACATTGAAGAACAGAGCAGGGAGTAAAATCGAATTTACCGTTATTATTTGAGTATATTATATAGTAAACGCTTCGTTGAACGATTTACAGATACGCGTTGTGTACATATATTGGTGTGTATGTTTTGGGTAAATTTGATCGCGTAGCGAAGAAAGTATGACAGACAAATTTCGTGTAATCGCTCGAAAGTATGACTGGACAATACTTTTCCGTAAGCTTCGCGTAACTGAGGTCGAGTCGCGCACCCTTTTAATAAACCAAGCGAAAGACGATTACCGGGGCGAGAAGATTATCGTACATTCTCGGAGGATAATAACGAGTATCTTATGACATTTCGAAAAGGAACCGACACAACGGAAAGGAGAATATAAAGCTGAAAGACTCGGAAAGGGAACAAAGATGGTGCGTCTTCATATTAAATGAGACACGGAAATTTGAACGTATTGCGGTCCTACGAAGGTTACGGTTATTACTAAAGGTACTTCCCGAGTTGATGGCATTATAGATCACATTACGGGGGAAACACGATAGCCGTCCGAATTTTTTTTAACGATAATCGTTAGAAAGATTTGTATTGCCTCGACGAACGATGTTAGTCTTTCGTTCTAATTAACGAATCAGTTTATTGAACACGAGAATAATAATCTCGAATAAAAGCAACTATAATAAGTTGTTTGCTTATACCCTAATAATTAGTATACAAACTTATTGCATTAACAAAAAGAATTCCACCGAGCGAGTCGCCCGTAGCGTTCGACTAATACGTGCAGCGACTGTCATTATAATATTTGAACTTTACCGATATACAAATCTGTTTGCATGCACTGGCCGTAGAATTAGGTCAAACCGCATCCAACATGATTCCCGAGGCACGTGAAATATTACGCGGTATCTGAAATATCAGTCATACTTCAGGTAAAGGTTCAATTCGCTTATTAGGTCCATCTTACCTTCGGTGTAGTACGATGTGGAACAAGGAGAATCGTGCTTTCCCAGGGAGGAAGGAAAACATTGAAGAATACCAGGAAAATGAGCTAACTAGTTACGGTGCTTTAATGAAACGAAGCGAATACTGGGCGCACGGTATTCAAAAGTCTTGGAATTAAATTTCAAGTCGAAATTATCGTGGGAGAAAAGTATGCTTCTTTCGGTAGGTCAGGGTACGTAAGAGCTTTTACGGGCAACGTCTTATTTCCTCTCTTTTATTAATAGTATAATACGTATCCATTAAGATTCTATAAGGCGAAACTCGAACGAGCTGATTCCTTAACAACTGTTGGATAACAATATCCTAGTCTGAAAATCTTATCGTTGCGTTGCCACGTTTCCTTTTAGTAAATGCATTAATGTACGATAATCTTAAATATTATCGCAAACCGTGAACTTTGGCCCATTTAGAAGCTTTTGCGCAGAATATCGTTCGAAACGATTGTAACTGTACTAACAAAATTTGTAAATAAAAGGTTCTGTGCGTTTTACATGCAAATTAACGCATTAGTCTTAAACGTTATCGGGAACGGCGAGCTTTAACGCGTTTAAGACACTCGTATAAAATACCTTTCGGACCGACGATAATTACACGAACAAAAATTTGCGTTTAAATAAAAAGCTCTAGGCATTTTCACGTGCAAATTAGTGCATGTACAGCGAAGAGCGTCATAAATACGCGTCAAATAGATTTTCACGAAAATTCAACTCAATGAATAATAATATCCAGTTTTGGTGTGCAAATCGCCCGCGACAGAATAAATAAAAGGGGCGTAACAACGTTTTAAAGTACCTTATCCAAACTTTTAACGATACATTTTTAACGTCTCGTATCACATTTTCTATTTCAGTATTACACTCTTGTATTCTCTTTCACTGCAAACATTTCTCTTCGGAATCATCAGCAATCGCTGAAACCAAGTCTCGAAAATCGCTTTAAACGTTTCACCGTGTTTCTCGTGTATCGAGAAACAAGCTCCTCCCGTATGCGCTCCAGGGCTATTAAAATATCTGTATCGTCAAAGATTTTCGCGAAATATTCCTAAACTATAACACGTTGTGGCATAAAAGTCGCAGCTGGTGTACCGCCGGCGAGCACGCTAGGGCATGCTCAACCTCGTGTGCCTTTGATGCGAAAAACTCTGAACCCTGGTTTCCCGGGCGACGGGGTTCGAGCTCCTCTCTTCTCTCTTTTTTTTTGCCATTTACCGCATTATTCGCGGGAATACGTAAACTTGTCTGACGGGGGATCTCTTTCCCCGGACCTATCCCCTTCGCACTCGGTCGAGCATGCTAGTTCGTTTCCGATCGGAGTTACTTTTGCCCCCAGACGCGTTTTGTATGCTACGGGGATTTTTCGAAATATGTATAGAGAACTCTTACCGCAGCGTAAAGAATGGAGCTACATAAAAGCGCCGTTCCTGCTTGCCAGTTTGATGGAGTTCCAAGTTTATTCGAGGAACGTGTTGTATACTAAATACGATATTTTTCCCCTCGTGCTTTCACCCTGGGCGAGAGGGAAACGTTTCGACGAATCTTTGGAGCGAAATTGGTTCGAGCGGATATAGTTGAATGTGAGCATAATTTTATTGAAGGCTACTGAGACCGCTGTTTAAGATAGTCGAGGTTGAAGATGATAAGTTTTGAATATGTTACTCATGACGATTATAGACGTTAGAATGTAAGAAATATTCGTTTCGAATACCTTTTGTTGAAATAATTTGGTGATAATTGTGAAGGAGTAAGTAGAAGTTATTAGTACAATGGAATATGGCTTTTGTGTGAATATATATTTGTGGTAGCTGGGACGGTTGGAGGAGCGTGGTTAAAACATAAAGTTTGTTTTATTATTAATGAATTCTGAAACGGTGTTTCAAATACATCTTGGATGCATTTTTTATTTGAGATACTCTCTCTCTCTCTCTCTACCATACAATCCGCAGTGTAATTATTAATTGAACAGTGAAAGCGAGGATCGGGAAAGAGAATCTTAAGCTTCATTTTTCAAATTTTTACTTAGGATTCCACGTAGTCTACAATTCTGTATGGAGCGCCATAAAAATTACAAACATATAATTTGAATCACTCTCCCAACTCTCCTCAAGTGGCACTCAAATTCAATTTTTGATTGATTATTTAAAATTGCAATTATTCCTGTCACAAATTATTATATGAACCCAAATACCGATTTCAGTTATTTCCAATTAAACTGTGCTCAGTGTCCTTTTCTTAATCTTAATTTGAACACTTAAATTGGATCCCCGGTGGAATAGCGGAAAAGCTGTACATAGTTATTAGCGCACCTAGTGTCTCGCTTTCCCGGATAACCCGAATACGTAAGAGAATTTTGCCAGGACGTCTTGACGCTTCGCGCCAGAGCTTTATAATCGCCTCTCATAGAAATTCGAAGCAGGATGCGATCAATGAAGACGCTGGGTGGCACAATTGCCGCATAGAATCGTGCTAGCCGGTACACAGGACTTGTTAGATATCTGTTTTGGACAGGTACCAGAATCCTTCGTCTCCTTGCCCATCGTCCGGAGTACTTGGCCCCTTGTTTTCTCCACCCCCCCTCTCCTCGCGTTCTTTGAGTGGCAACCCGGGTGCACGTGCTTCGCGTGACTACCGCCGTCTTGATTTCTACAACTTAAACGTCCCTTCAATTGCCTCCCCGCACCTCGCAATGGAATCTCGATGGAATCGAGATATTTTGCACCCTCTAAAACTTGATCAAACTTTTCCTCGCGACGGGAGACGGAGAAAAATTATGTTCGACGGGAGTTCAAATTCTCCTCATAATTCAATTGAAAATTCCTTTCATTCTTTCCGTTGAATAATTTTCGTCAAATTTTTCTCGTCTTTTTTTTACACACGAATTGTCTTCATTTACTCGAACTTATTGACATTTTTTGTTCGCGAGAGTTTTTTCTTTTTTGAGTAAAACGTTTTCGTTTGTGTACGTTGCATACTCCTCACACATTTGATATTTAAGGATAAATGTGGATATATCTAAATCGCGAGGAAAAATTATGTTCGCCGCTACATGACGATCTCTACGTAATTGACTTCAAAATTCCTTTAATTCTCTCCATAGAATTATTTCTTTTGTTGTTCATACACCTCTCTTTTGAACTTTTTTGGTTTATTCGACCTTTTGGAGTTTTGTGTACGCGTAACTAGTTTTTTTTTGTGTACAACGTGTTCGTTTGCGTGACACGTTGCCCACTCCCCACGCGTTTGTTATTATAAATGCAGCAGTGGTTCTATCGGAATCATAAAGAGAAATCTTGACGTATCTGCCAATATTTTCTTCCACGCTAGTGTCATATTTCCGATACGTCCTAACTTTTTAGCGAAATGCAGAAACTTACATACGAAACGTGAGATAGCACCGGGGACTTTTATGAACGCTGACACCGAGGTTTCACACAAACGCACACACACACACACAGACGTAAATATTTATACTGTTCACTTTACGGTCGCGTCGTCCAATCTCGTCAAATTTGTCTTTAAGGGGGTCTTAAAACTGCCTTGCCCAGAAGTCCGTGGAAATAGTGGAAATACTTTCATTGGAAACGCTACGTTCAATTACTGCCAAAAGATAATGCTCCGCGCTAATGTCGCGTATCGTTTGAGATGAGGTAGGACGCGTGATCTGGTTTCGAGTGTCCGAAATAAGTCGCGGACGTCGAGGCCGAAGAAACATCACCGTGTAATTTCACGAGCCCACGCTCGTTATGTATAACGACGAATGTCGTTCCACGTTTTTTGGGAAAATACGCCATGATCAATGCCGTCGCTGGCGCTATTAATATCGCCGAGTTGGGCTCGAGAAGTGGAGGGTCACCGCTCGGGAGTAATTCCATAATTTATATCGACCGGACCGCGTCACCGGTTCCGCTTCTTTTTGGCTCGCGTACTTATGCAAAAAAGTTTTCCCCGAGCCCGAAGGAGAGGTGGAAGGAAGTCGTTCGAAGTTCGAAAGTGCTGTCTAAGCTGCGAAGACGCGTAAAGAAAGGGGGAGGGAAAAGTTCCTTCCGAAAGGAACGTATGCGCGATGAGAAAGATAAATTGTTAACCGCAACTGCAACGCATTTGGTACGGAAAGAGATCGGAACTGTTTAATTGGATTTCCCCATGAAATTGATTCAAAAGCGATGGGTGAATATTTAGAATCGGGCGATGGAGGCGAAGATAAATGCGTTGCGTTTCTTGGGACGTTTCAAGAAGTTTTTCGATACTTTCGTGATATTACCGTTCTAAAAACATACGACGATCGTTGGAACGTTTCTAGAAAGACGTTAGGTATCGGAAGGATAGTTGAAAATACAGTAATCGTTAATTTGAATGGACCTCCCAAGTTTGGCTTTTTGACACAGTTTGGTGCGTACGCCGTTAGTTAGTGCACGAATTTAGGAAAGATTGCAAGTATAAGAAATTTATCGATAAGAATTTGAATAATACAGTACCGTTTATGCAGTAATCGTTTCCTGTTATCCCAACTGACAATTTATTGATGAAATAATTAAGTTTTTGAGGAATACCTCATTTTTCAAGTAATAATCGTTTTTATTATCCCAACTGAGAATTTATTGGTAAAATAATTAAGGAGACTCGGGTCAGTCCTTTGGGACGAAGGTATCGACATGTCAGAAGAAACGCGGCCGTTTCTTCAAAGAGCCCGTGCACGATGAAAAGAATACTTCACGGAAGTAATTCCTTTGTGTACGGCGCAAGAAGTGGTTGCCGGTTATCGATTTGTAGGAAGCCACGTAGAGCGCATTGACAAAGTGCTGAACAGTAACTTTTTCACCTGGAGCACACAGTGCTTGTACCTTACCGAAGACAATGCGTTGAACTGAATTCGCCGGTGTACTCGAACCTTGGGAGGGGTACATTCGATTCGGACACTTTTTAAGGACGAAGGATATGGAGTCCGTAAGCTTTGTGTTTCGTGAACTTTATCGTCCGAATAAAGAATGTAAGTTTATGCAAACTGGTTCGTCAAATTATAACGGGATTTAGGAATACATAGATCGAAGGTATCTTGATAAGAATTTCTCTCCTTGCTAAGTTCCTTCCGAACATTTTTTTAATATTATTAGCTCTTCGTGGAATAATGAAATGAAAGCGGAAAATGGGCGGCCTGATAAAAAAAAGTAATTAAGCTCGCAATCTTTAATATATCTTACTCTTTGTGGAATATTCAAATGAGAACGAGAAATGGTAAGCCTAAAAAATGTAATTAAGTATCATCACGATTTATTACAATTTCTTAGGTTTTATAGAATGATGAAATGAAAATTAGAGATACCCGGATCTTCGAGGGTTCGCTTTACTCCCTCCGAGAGAAGTTGGACAGCAAGAAAAATCGAGGATTACATTTCAAAAGGTACCCTTCTACGTATTCCAAAAGTTTCGTAATTCTTGAAATTTCCGGGTCAGGGGAGGTTCCATTTGGAGCCGTCGAAGTAGATACGAGGCAACTACGTGGGATTCGCGGTGCAAGGACGATTAGCTTCTATGGATACGGAGTTCGAAACGAAGAAATTAGTTTCGCGGTGAAGTCGCACATGCCGTTCAACGTTGGTCCTACGATTTTCGCCTCGTATAACGAGAGATAAACGATCCTCGTAGCGAGACGTCCGATGTTTTTCGCAAAGATTTCGACTGTCAGGAAGATTTATCGTTGACTCTCGTTCCGCGCTCCGCATACTGACTAATACATTTTCGACGATTCGTCAGTCACGTGAATCTTAGTTTTCGGAAACGGGAGGACGGAAAAAAAGCGCAGGAAAGTAATTATACTTTTTTGCAAGTCGAAATGCCTGGACCGTACGTTGGTCCAGGGGCGGCAGATTTCCAATGCGGAGGGGTAAAGTGGATTGTGATCGTTTTGGGCAGGGAAGGTTAGACCTCGAAAAAAAATTATACCCATCCCTAATTCTCTGATGCTCCGAAGCAATTATCGGGTTTTATTACCTTTAGCGCGTAGTGCTTGTTTCATATTTAATTGATTGACAAGGTAGCAGTTAAAGAAAAAAAAGAATGTATTTCACATCGATACAGAATACGAGGAGTAGAAAAAGTTTCGCATACTAATCTTCTGTCAGAATGAACAATTTAATTATCCAGCCGGAAGTTCTTACGCGATACTAAATTTCTTGTTCGCCGAGTTCGCGCGAAGCTTGATAACTAAACTTTACTTTCTCGCCGTAAGTCTTCCAGATTCTTGCAGTATTATTTACTAAGATGCACATAATATGGCAACTTTACAAGTTAGCGGAAAATTACGATAGCATCGTCACTGATCTACATAAGCATTGGTGTTATTATTCGTTTACGTTGTATTAAAGAATTACTATAAACTACAGGGGAAGTCAGTTAATGGATTCCAGATCCTCTAGGGTTCACGTTACAAGTTTCTGATCCTCTCTGATTTACGAAGCAAGTTTTTTTTTTGCTCCGAAACGTCGGTTAATGTTCCGGGATACATGTCCGAAGAAAATTCTAACTGGTTCCATGATGAAACATATTTCGTAATAAATCATAAGCGACAGCTGTCAATTACGAAATTAGCAACGCAATATTTCAAGGGATGTAACGAATGCGAACTGATACACAATACGCGGATGGAAAATTTGCATAAGGCACGGAGCGTAACAGATGTGCGAATAAAGCAATCAGAATGCTTTCAAGAAGAAATGTAAATGCGAAATGAAAATAAGGCGGCAGTTTCGCTGATGAAATATTCCACGTGTCCTCCGTCTCGTATCCCTCAGAGACTTTGACGTTAAACCATTTGTTCCCTTCCCTACCGAACATAAACTACTCTGCAGTTATGAAACTGTATTCGGTGGGATTTCGTTTCAACGACGTGCCTAATAAAATTCGAGGGTAAATTCAATCGCTAATTGACGAGAGGGAAACTGAAATCGCCCACGCGTAGGGAACAGCGGCGGAGGAATCAAATCGAAGATAAGGCTAACGAGACGCGACAAGCTTGACATCGCGTGTATTGTTTTCCCGGGGAAACTTCCTCTAAAGATTGCCTCGTTCCGCTGGAGGGCAACGGAGTTATGACAACGGTGGCGCGAAAAGAAACATCCTAAAAGGAAACTTTCTTCGTATCCCACTGCAGGAAATAATGATCAACAATTGGAAAACTCCCGGAGGCCTCGTTGGTTCTGAGAAACCTCGCTCTCGAGAGTACCGTTGCCTCGAGAATGTAAGGGGGGCTATCTCTTATCATCTATCCCTCCGGTAGCGCCTCGATGAGGCGTTCCGAGGAACATCGATAAAGGTACTTCGCACCCCAAACCGTCGGAGAATCCTGAAATATCCGAAAGCAGAGCCAGAGAGAGAGAGAGAGAGAGAGAGAGAGAGAGAGAGGGAAAGAGAGTCCCTTTTAAAGGAGCGCAACCATAAATACCGGATGAACCTAAATCATGTGCCTTTAGTTAAAGAGGCCGCGTCTTAAAGGCGCGGAAAAGAAAAGCGACGCCGTGGAGGGATGGAAGGAAAAGGAGCGTCGGGGATACGCCGACGCCGCGGCAACGGTGTCGTCGGCAACTGTGCCGCGTAGCCAACGAGGGATGTAAGAGGTTTACTGTTGCTAGGCAACCTGTTGCCACGGGCACCCGTCAAGGCACCATCAGAGAACTCAGTAGGCTACGACCTTGCGCTCAGGATGAGCGAAACGAAGGGAGGATAAGGGATGAGGCTGGAATCAGTCGATGTAGGATAAGGTAATCCAACTGGCGAGACGCGGACGAAAATGCAAACCGACGGACCGCGGAGTTACGTCGCTGAACGGATTTCGTGGAAATCCGGATGGAGACACGGAGTTAGGGAGCATCTCGTCGAACTAACGAGTCCCGATTATTATTGAGATATTCTGTCGTCGACCGTGAGGAAGGGTTTGAAGTTTTTAACATCGCGTGACGACGATGGTGGTGATTTAATCGTTTCGGTTTTGTTTCGTGTTTTGTGGACTCGGCTTTTTTGATCGATTAAGTATGTAACTCTGTTCTTTGGAATACGGTTAAATTATCGTGAAAGAACGTGAAAGGGTTAGACGTTAATAGTTTGACCATACGTTAGGCGGGTGGGGGACAGGTGTCACCAAATCTATCGTAAAATTAAATTACACTTATGTCATGGTATTTACACCTGCGATATCTCTAGTACATCTCGGTTAGACTTATGCGAACCTAAAAAAAATATTTTTTTAAATGTGCTAATTGTATTACATTATTCTAATCATGGATTTTTGAACGAATACATTACTTATCCAAATATATAAATATTGATGTTTAATAATAATAAAAAGTGATCAATTCTGATTATTTCTACTTTCAACCATTAATTTTGGTAATAGATGACAAGTGTACCCCACGCCACCAACAACAAACATCCACGCGACAAACGCAGGTTTAAGAGTAATCTTTCGTTTCTGTTGGTAGAATATTATGTTGAAATAAAGTATTAAAATTAGACCGTACCTGCTGATCCGCGGTTCGATCGAATTACTAACTTAATTAAGTTTATCTTTAATTCATCCCCGATAATATTGTACTCACAATTTATCTTCTCTTCCGGAGATCATCGCACCGAAGGACGAGGTTTAAAAATAAAACCCACCGTTCCATCAACTTGACTTAATTTACTCGGTGGGTTAGCATATTGCTCGAACATAACGAACGATGTCATATTTCCCGAGTTCGTAGACTTGGACAATTATCCTCTATCTCCGTGGATTATTTTGATGCATGGAAATGAGGGGGATATTTCAAGTATAACGAGCGGTTATTATTCCGCTCACTTATCTCTTCGCGGACACGAAATACTTATTCTTATCGCGAACAAAATGAAAGAGAGTTGACAATGAACGGACCGATATCGATCGCGGCCATCAACCCTCGGAAGACGATGATATCGTCGATCGTTGTTTGTTCGCAAAACGTATCCCGCAATGTTGTCTTTATCGAATAAAAAATCACGAGGAGTTAGTGGAACATCAGCGTCAATGTCGGGGGTTGATGAAGCCAGCATAGCAAACACGTCAGGGGTTGAAGCCCCCTCGTAGGACATTGTCGCTAAGCTGCTTTAATTTTCGTTTAACGATCGTGAATTTTGAATTCGGAGAATTCAAGTGAATCGCCTCGCTAATTTTTCACCAAACTACATTTTGTCCTCATAAATATTAGACACCCGGAGGAAATCGAAATGTCGCTTGTGGAATTAATCGGAGATCCACTTTTATGGTTAATTCGTGGAAAAAAAGTTTGTCGATTCCCAAGATAATGCTGTCGGGGAAAGTGAACGCGTGGGGTAGGATTAACGTTTAGTAGTGGAAACCGACGCTTGGTCAGCCGTAAGTGACTATTGCACATTTGCCGACACCTGTTGTGTAATCCTAAGTACGTACTTGTTGCGAATATGAATGAAATACGCAAATGTTGGATCAGTAATATTTCATAATGCGACGATCGTTTATAATTTAATATCCGAATTGGCACCAACAATGTTCTATTAAACACGATAAACATGTTGAAAGCAGCGATCAACGCGTTTCTCCTATACCAAATTACGTTGCTTCTTGTGTAGTCAGATAGTCGACCTATTAGTATGGCCTATTAGGGATTGAAATTGTAAATTTGTTGCAAGTCCGTTGTCAATCGCGCAAACGCGTCGCCCGTTACCGCGTTGATCGCCACGTCAGCTACATTCGGTTTACACGCGTGACACGTTAATAGCTCTGTTATTAATATTAATAAAATTCATACTCCACAATTATAGTACAGTACCGCAACCCACGTGGCACCCAAAGGCGTGTGACGTGGCCCTCGACTCATTAAAATGTACATCTCTGAAACTAATCCCAATTACAACTACATCGCGTACCAGCTGAATTAAACCCTCAAACGTCACGGGTCAAATCATATAATGTCACAGTGCTGTCGCTGGCTTTAAGTTCCTACATGCGGACTCCATCACCAGGTGCTAAAGGCGTTCCCCGTTCGGTGTTACAGAAACCGTAATTGCAATCCCACCCAATCGTTATTTGAGACAGTCGTCTCTCGAATAGCACTTACACCGAAAGCTACCATTAGTCTGGAAAACGTTGGCGACCGTGTAGAAAGTGGTGCGAAATAATTTCATAGTGGTACAAGTCGACGATAAGTCAAACGCGTGGCGAAAAAGGGACTCTCTTTAATTCCAGCACGAAACAGCAATTTCATTGAAAGAAATCAAAATGAACGTTGCTAGTCCGTTTTCGAAACTTTCTACCAGGAAATAATGGTCCGTCTTTCGATTACTTGTAAATGGTAACGATTCCGCTTTCATTCGCTTCCGTTCCCCGCAGAGGCGGTTCGGAAATGCGGTAAGATTTCGCTTCGAACTTAAATAAACTCGACCACTTTAAATACGAGGAATCCCAATAAAACTCGCACCTGACTCCCGTGCAATTTAATTTAAATCGACAGGTGCGAGGCGATAGCAACGGGCGAAACTGGAAGAATGTGATTGGACCCACTTCGCCGAAGAAATATCGTTCGCATATTTTCCTCCCGTGAAAAATGGTAACGCGTATCAGCTAGGTACGCGCGATGCGCAAAATGTTCGCGTACGTTGAAATTAATGAATCCAGCGCGCGAAAATTAACGCAGTGTCCCACTCTTGTTTGAAATCAGTCGCTGCGTTGCATGCACCACTGAACGAGCGCGGAGATACGAATTAATATGTGGAATTTATATTACAAAGAAGTATTGCGAAATACTGAAATGCACGGAATGCAGAGAAATTGGTCTCTGATGCGCGAAACATTGAATTTTAGTTTCTATGCTCGCCTCGGATGGGATATACTATGCCGCAATTTCTGCTCTCGTTTGTGCCATATTTGCGATGTATTATACCGCAGATCAGGCTGTTCGATAATATTAAAATACTTTCGTTTACATAGTTGTCGAAATACAGGATCAATCGTTTCTAATGATCTTTTTACCACAAATGGGCAACAACGTGTGTTTCTTAATTTCTAATGCATATTCATAAAAAAAGATTTCTTCGTTCTAACGTACGAATTATTTATCACAGTTTTCTTCATGGGACAATGCAATTTCTATCGATGTGTTTGACGTACGACCCTACGTTTAATGTACAGAAGAAACTTTTGCGTGTGACGAACCGTAGCGTAGCGTTTGTACCGTCAAACTTGACTCGTACCACTCTGGCTCGAATTATTCGTAATTTGCGCTGTTACACGAACGCTGTTGGTCCGGGAGCCTTGTATGCGAGTAGCCGTGGAAGATACAATTTTATCGGTGTAATGGACAGCGGATACCTGCATATCGAGCCGGATGCAACGAGCTCCCGACTATGCATTCAACGAATTGGTTAACCAGATCCAAAGCCATAGGCGAACGTGACGAGATTGCCGACTGTCCTTGATTGTTTGCAAAACCTTGCGCTAGACCGGAGATTCCCGGCTCGTCCCCGTTCGGGGCCGTCATTTAGGATTCCGATCCAGATGGTCCGCGCTATGATTGGAACGCAAAGGATTGCAACTAAAACGCCGAAGGGTAATTAACAATTGCTTCGCGTGTTACGTTCTTCCATTGTTATTAGTAGAATGCGGGTGTTTGTGGGGATTTATGTTTCCACAGGGGACCTGCAAACAAGTGGAACTTGAACAGAAATTCATTTCGTTGCTGGAGGGTTTTACGAACGCATTTCTTTCGGTAGTACAGCTTCCATTATACACGCACATTATATATTTGAGGTATATATTGTATACTTCGGTCAAACTTTTAGTATTTGGTCTCGTAAAGTCAGTTGGAAATTAGGATAGAAAGCATCGACTTAGTATGGATATTCGCGGTATAGTGATTGGTGATTGAATACGAGCAACGACGATAATCGATGTAGTCGTAATCAACGTACACGTGGGGTGTGCGAGCAACCCCCATTACCGTGCATAAATAAATGCAGTTTCCTCGGTCTCCGCCAAAACGAAAACCTCGCTGTTTGCTTTCCATCCATGGTACCTGCGACTCGTTTTTTCAAAGAGTTAATAGCTTTCCATGGTAAACAGTAAACGCGAATACACGAGAGCCTATTGAGTTCGCCGTACCGCGGTGTATTTTCGGTTGGATTGTCGTTTTATCGCGGTATACAGATCGCGTATTATGAGCGAGCAGCGGCAAAGGGAGAAAAGAAACCCCCGCTTCCGTATTGGTCCCCGGCTAGTGAAAATAATATTTACCTTACCCGGAGTTGAAAAAACCTCGTTCCAGGTGCGTCGTATAATCGTTCCGGATACTGTCCGCGAAACCGAAGAAACGGTGCACGAGATGAAAAAGCGACGAAGAAAAACAGTATTCCGTCTCTGCTGCAGGTTATTGCAAATAACCTATCGTTTCCTCCGATTCTCCGTGGTTCGGTTAAATAGCGGCCCGACCATGTCGTTATCGACAGCCGAATTATCGAGCACAGAAGGGAGACGAGAAAAAAGCGAGTGATCACGGGGCAGAATAATTTATTGGAATCGCTCCTGACAATCTCGCACAATCATCGAAAAAGAAGGAGCCGATTATCGAATATACGTTACGAGAAATCGGGATTTCGTTTTAAGAATCGCGAGGGTGCCAAGATTGAACAGAGAAAGGGGGATTGCGCGACGATAGAATAATCGAAAGTTTGAGATATAAAAATGTATGTCAAACGCATTTTAACAATGGAATAATATCGTAATAAAAGTATTCTCTTCCGAGCCATGATTTGCGCCGGTTAGTTCGGTATATAAGTAATTAGGTAACTCACGTGTCTTGATTAAAAATCTACGAACGAAGACGAGCGAATAACGGAAGCTGAAAAAATTGTTCGCAACGAACCCGTGCAAACAGGAAAATCAAACTTCCTCGTTTTTCCGTACATTATTTAGCAGCAATGTCCTGACGGAAGTTTCCTTCGTAAATCTTTTAACCCAAGTTCCGGTGAAGTTTCGTTTCTCGTGAAACGTCGTCATTTTAGTGGAAGTATTTAATTGTCAATTGAAATAATGAGGGTAATTTAATATATTTTAAACGTGTTGCGACGGGGTAAGGAACCGCACCCGTTATTACTAACAATTGATAACAATCAATATGAATGATAATTAAAATTTTGATTAGTCTATGTTTCTATCTTTGATTCCTATTTGTTCACGAATCTATACAATTTATCAAAATAAATTTCTTTTCGAAACCAACGCGATACTCACTGGGGCGAATAAATTCGCAATCGAATTTATACATACAAATTTTCCGTATGATCCAGAAAATGTTGATTTCAATAATTCTTAATTCGTGCATTTTCCGCCGGAAACTGGTGAAGAATAATAAAAACATCGCTCCGATAACATTGCCGACATAAAAATACGTGGAAACAATGGAGGTGCAGTTAAGAGAGAACTCTTTACTCCTCCCTTTCACTTTCCCCTGTCTTTTGTTTCTAACTGACATTTACCGCAGCGTTCTCCGTCTAAAGTAAAGGAAAATGGAAACGGGAGCAATTAATGAACCCGGAATTAGAAGACGGGGACTGTAGATGACTTGTGCGGTCCAACGGCAAGTACCGAAAGGAAATGCTTCACAGGAGAGAATAATTCTCCGTTGATAACTTCTGCTTCAAAAGCGTCTTTATCATTTGTACACCCGTTGTTTTAATCTGCATCTGATTACTCGTTAGTTTCCCCGGGGACACCGATTAATTCAAGGAACAAGTATTTAGCGTTATTTAAAATCGAACCTTGTCACCGTTATTATTAATTCTTTTCTCTCGTAAAGGATAAACTGATAATCTTGCAATAAAATTCAGTCGGTCGTTAATTATTTCAAGGATTATCCTTAAAACGTTGTCTCTTCATCGGCTTGACCAAACGTTACATTTGTTCTGTATTTGTTTAATTTATATCATGATTTTTTACATTTACAGAAATAGTAGACCGCACGGAAACGATTAATTGATAAAGAAATACTTCAAACGTTAGACACGTATAGATGTACGCGATTTAGAAATTAATATAAACGTATTTAGAAAAACGTGACAAAGAAATGCAGCGAGTGTACGAGGCGTCCAGAGAATTTCACGTCCTGAACCGGTCCTTTAACGAGTACTTCTTTTTATCATCGAGCCGTGAAATTTTCGCTAAACTTCTTCCGTTCTCTAATGTCCGGTCCTTCCGCTGCTCTCATTGTGGTACTCTTTTCTCGGGCGGGAAAAGGTTAACAGAACCTAGAACAGCTAATGATCCTGGAGCAGCAAGACTAGCGGTAACTTGTCGTATCTCTTGCCAAGTGCCACCGGGAAAAGGAACGCTCAATACAACAGCGTGGCTCGGTGGAAAGAAGTCGTAAATATATGCTGGCGTGTAAAGTACAGAACTACCAAAGTGACTTTCTTGCTGCCGCCGTAATACTGCAATTCGCGTCCCGAAATTCATTAATACTCGAAACTCGAAATAGTGCAACTGTTTTAATCCCACGAAATGACTCCTCTCCCCGAATTTCTATGCTCCCCTTGGTATCCGAAGAAGACAAGCAAACGTAAAAAATATAATTCCAACGAATTACCTTTATATTAAGTTCAGGTATGGAGATATACATAATTTAACACGTTCAGGACCGCGTGCTCTATCGGTGGCCCACCGTTTAACTACTTTGTCGGACCGCTTGCTCACCGGTGGACACGCGGTTATGTACTTCAAGACCGCATATTCAGCAGTGATCGCAGTTTAAGTGAAATTTAAGTGCTATAAACGATTCTCCGGTCTCGCACGCGAATGCTAGACACAGTGGGCCGTGCTGGTTTCTCGTACAACTAATTTTGAATTAAGTTTCTGTAAACCACAGCGAAAGGCACCGGTCCGCAGAGAGATAATGCATACTTTAATACCCGTCGTGGGCGTGTTAATTATAATCGTTGGATCTTGGTTAATGCTCGAAAAGTCGTCGCTCATATTTCTTTTATTTTTACATCTTGCACTTTGCATCGTAAATTTTCTCGGGATCGTAAGGACATCCGAAACTCCCGATATTAACTCGTCAATTCTGACGGCCGACAGTTACATTTCCTTCTGCACTTCCTCGACCCCTGCTCCCCGCCGATAAATACCGACGTTCCGATCGTGTATCAGCGCGACATCGATTTTTCACCCCAAACGACGACTCTCAAACTGCAGTTTTACCGTGATGTACGAGGGTCCATCTGCGCCAGAGCGCGCGTGAAATTTCGCCTAAAGAAGAGGATAAATGCGAGCAACTTCCGCGAATTCAGCTTTTTTGCGCCGTCGAACAATGATCGGGACGGAAGCTATGTACGTGGGCGCGATCCATTTTAGTCGCTTCATCCGTCAATTTCCGGCGACGCTGTGCACAATGTCTTTCTGCACCTACGCCACGCGTATCCGGATTTTACCCGGAATTCGATATTACGTCGCCCAACGACCTGTGCTTAGGACGCATAAAATTTCTATAACCGGCGGGGCTACACACGGATCTCTCTCCCATACTACTGACGAATGAAAGCGAACGAAGCTTCATATTCCTGGATTGCGAGCGATAATCTGGATCCATCGTTAAATCAGAAATTCTAAAACACTCGGACATTTACGTTTGCTTCCAAACGAATGAAACTGAGTACCCGAAAAAGTTTGCGATCCAATTAAACTTAACGTGCGAAACGTATTCCCATAGGGATTAACGGTCTGAATAAATGTCCAATGGGAGTTACATGAAGATTCGAAAGAATTAGATAAAAAATTAATTGCTAGACTGTGAGAGAGAGAAAGAGAGAGAGAAATAAAAATTGAGGGTTAAAATCCCATCGCTTAAGGGGAATGGTAATCACGTCGGTACGGCGTACGCGAACCGACGGCACTCGCCGCACGTTGGGCGACGGTAACTTGGTCAAATTAACATTCTCCAGCTGTCACAACGTTAATTGCAAAACTTTTCCGGTGCGATGAAAGTGATAAAGTGTCGACTAAACCCCCCGGAGCTGTGCTAGGCAGCACGGGGCGCATAGCAGAGAGAACCTTTGTTGTATACGATAGAACTTTTCAGGCTGCGAATAAAACTGGATCGAGCCGCCGACAAAGGACAACGAGGATTAAGAAACGTCTTGTCCGCGTGCTTCGAAATGCGAAAGGGGTCGATGCACAAAACCTTGGGGGTGGTTTTCAACGTGCCTCGCAAATCAGATTCCCACAGGACCTGCGAGTGACTACTCGTTTCCGTTCCAGAGCTAATCTCGACGACGACCCGATTATAATTCTTTAACCTTCGTAGAACCAACCGGGTCATTCTTATTCCAACATTGACCGTTCTTAAGTCAAGAATCAGATTATATTTATGCATTTTAATTACGGCTTTTATTAACATAATCTAACGAAATACAACATTGAAGGTTTGTCTTTAACCTTCCGTTAGTCGCATGTATTTTCAGGATACCGAGAGTCACGTGCACCTCGCTGGTGCTCTGTCTTATCCTAAGTGTTCTACCAGTGTGTCATTTTTTTCGATCACAGAACATACAAAAATAAGTCTTCAATCATTGTACAATGTTTTTATTTGTTTTAGCAAATTGCATACATATAATAATGAGGAAAAAAAGACAAGTTTGTAATACCTAATTTTAACTTTAACATCTTTAATTTAACGTTCCGCTATGCACCTTGCAGAAACATGCGACAAACGGAAGGTTAAAGAAGTTGAAAACTGGGTTGAAAATGTACCTAGTTCGTTCCTGAAGAGTCGAGAGGTACGTAGACGAGGAAGTACAGAGGAATTTTATTTCTTTTATTCCAATTTATAGACTCCTATGTTTCGTAACGCGCACCAACGAATTTCGTGATACGAAGTTAGTTCGACTTTTTAGTATCAAGAATTTAGCAACGAATTACCCTGCAGGTTTCTTGTTTCTTCTGTCTACGACAAATATAAACGTGATTTCTTTTTAACGTGTAGAATGGAGAGTCAGTAGAGTTTAACGCGAGTAAGAGTTCCCTCCGAGCAAACATACGTAATTTCAGCGAGTCGAAGACAGATTCGAGAGGGATAGGAGGACGAGGCTAAATATTGCGAGCAGTTCGGTGCACAACGTTACAGGGGATGCGCGCCATTGTCCCTCGGGGTAAATTGATTCACCGGAGGCTAGAGGCTGCCCAACTAAATTTAGTGCAAACGGGGGTTAAAGTTCTCGAGGAAAACCGTACATGGATCGCATCTCCCAAGCTTGTTAACCCCTGCTGCCACGTCGCGGGCTGCGAAACTACGAAAATTAAGAACTCCCCTTTAACGGTGTTACCAGGGGCGTATTAATGGCGTGAAAATTGTATTATCAGCTTTACGGATTCGATGTTGCAATCGATAAATGGGCGGGGGGTTGCGTGTCAATTTACGCGTAATGAAAAAATTGACAGCAATCGTAATGAACTAAAACGCAAACAAGTTCAAGCTTCGTCACGGTATGTTAATCTAGCATTCTTATCAGGGTCGGACTTTCCAAACCTCGTTAAGATTCGCTCTTATCCCTGAAGCAAATAAGCCAAGAGAGACTTCGCTCGAATACTAAATCATAGTCCTCCACATTGTGGAAACTATCACGTGATAATGCTGTAACTCCGTACAGTGTAACCTGATGTTTATGCATGCTACCGAAAGTTGGATGCTTGATCTTGATTGAAATCTTCGGGAAAGCTGTACCCGGATTGCATCCACAAACTTGATGTTAAGAGCCTAATACATACAGGGTGTCTCGCTCGAAGCTTTACCTGTAATTGCCACTCGAATTATTGGTTATTAAAAAAAAGAAGGTTTCGAGCAGAACTTGAACTAGTCAGGAGTCGTGACCATCGAACCATTTTGACGACGTAGAAATATCTCGGGAGATGATTGCGCGTAAAAATTCGAATGTGACACCCCGTATAAACTTGCACCGTCTTGAATAATAACGCTGTCGCGGTTGCAAACAAGGCTTTCAACGAGTCGATCGATATTTAGACTCGAACCTTTTCAACTGAAACAGGGGGGGGATGTCTATTTACACGGTTAAATATGTCTACCTTGTAAGAGCGTGTATTACGCACGAGTGTTACCCCGTTACTCGTTAACCCCTTTTCTTCTTAGCTACCGAGAACCAAACGTGTAAGGTATCCTTATCTCGAAGAATAACGATGTTAAGAATATAATCAAAAGTAATAACGGCTATTCGTAATAACACGAGCGACGCGTCGGTTAAGTGTAATTGAACAATCCGAACAATGGGGCAAACTAGGCAGGGTTCGCGATACTCGGAAATTCCGGCTAATTACTTGTTCTCGAAGTAATACCTATGGCCAGCGTGACACAGTCTGATTCCACTTTATTGATCGCGTACCGCTACCATTCGACGAATTGTTTCCATCAAATTTCCGGTGGATCCCGAAAGACATATTAGAGAGAAAAAATACTGGCTGTATTTGAAATCTTCTAATTATAATCCTCCCGATTTCTAACCGATTTATCTCCCTTGCGATCAACGGAGTGAAAACTTTTAAGAAGCACGTTCGCAGACAGTTAGGGATCAGAATGAAATTTTTTTTTCTGTTTCCATTCCGGAGGCGAGATAATTGCGCTTCCCGGTGGGAATTAATGGCGAGACGTGAAAGTCGTTTTCGGTTAGATAAGGAGGCAGGAGGGATGGAGATAAATAGTATAACGGTAACGCCTCGAGGCGCTCGTCGTTCGAGGTAAGGATTTTAGGCCTCGGTTCGGAAGCAGAAATACCGACAAACGCGAGAGGGTGAGCAAAGAAACTCAAGATTGCCCGAGGGAAGTATGCGTGGGGAATTTTATTTTCTCCGGAAGTATCTTCAGGAGCGAACAAAATAATGGCGTAACTAAAACAAACACCGCTGTCCGAATTATCGTTAGGCAAGCTGCGCACGTACCGTGCGGAAGCGTAATTTCTGTAATGACTTAACGCGTTGATTGCCGCGCACTCATACTTGGATGTCACGTATAACGCATTCATATTATAACAACCTTAACATTAATACAAAGGATCGTCAATGGGATCATCAAGATTACTATTAATATCTTACTATCGATATTAATGAAATTAATATTCCATTACTACAGTACGGCAACTGATATGTCGCCCAAATATGGGCGACGCGGCGGTCAACGTTTTAAACGTGCCAATCTTTGTCGATTCGTTGGTTAGATAATGGTGGTTGAGAAGTTTCAAACGTGAGTTCGAGTTTGTGATAATTAAATTTCGGTAACGCGATTTAATGTCGATCCGTTATAAGAATAATGTGCGCGCTGGTGACACATTTGCACGGCCATTCGTCTTTGCAAAACTTGTGCACCGGAACGACAAGATCAAGCTTGAACTTTAACTAGAGAACTTATGACCCCGGCCACGAAGTTTTGAAACAAATTTGAATATTTCACGAGTATTCTTCATGAACGATGCATCGATTTGTCTGGAAACTTGGAGAAAGTATCAACGTTAGCTGTTAAACTTTCGCAAAAACTCCCAGACGATAGCAGGTCATTTTCAGGTAATAGGATACACGTCGGAGCATAAGGAATACGTTTGAGTACACGAGCCTTTTTTAATCACGGAATTAATATGAGAGACGCGTATCTTATTCGTTGAACAATGCAAACGATACCATATGGTTGACCTACACTACTTGCGCGACGTTGAGCGAATAAAAAAATGTATACGAGTTCGCGGGAGTATAATCTTGCAACAATTTGGTCTTTTAAAATGAAATGTGTCGCCTCCGTGGTTTTGCGCGTTCATAATTTTCCGTCACTTTTATGTATCCGGATAACGGTCGTCCCGATTAGCAATAAAAAAAGATATTTTAACATTCCAACGCGGCGAATTTCCGCAATCTCATTCCGCGCTTTAGTTTTACAACGAATCAGATGTGCACGAACTTAATTCCCGAAATACTGCGAATTCTTCCTTCGATTTACTTCCATTTTCAACATTTTGTTAAAGTTCTCGTGAGATTCCAACCGCATTCCAAAGTACGATTTCTCGAGATGTATTTCATGGAATGCTTTTCGTAAAACTTGAATGAAGATTATCCCAGTAAAGACGTATTTGTAGTTTTTTAAAAATATCTGTACAGATTGTATAGATGTATACAGACCGTATCGCTCAGAGTGAATTTTGAAATTAATTTGAGTGATCGATGACAGTGAAACAACTTCAATTCCGATGTATTTTACGACAAAATATTTTAATTTAATCAAAATAATACTAGAGTCGTTCAACGAAAAAGAACGAATCTATAATTTCAAAATAATACAAATTTGAATTTTCGGGGATTACCTTGTATGGTATAATTAGTGAGTCATATTTTAAGATATACGACATACATTCTATACTGTACTAGATTTCTGATCGTATACCGATAAATTACACTTTTCTTTCACTTGCCATCCATGGATAAAAAAGTTTCCTATCTTTCCCATCCAAAATATTTATGATACCATCTCCTGACTGATCTCCAACGACACGGTCCAATCACAGACGAGATTCTAAAGCCCCGTCAAATCGAGTCAGTCAAGTACACTGGCATATCCAGTCTATCATATCTCGTATGTGAGTAAAGTAATCTTGCTTTTACTAGTTGTAGATAAAGCAGAAATCTGTGGCGTAACGGTATATCGTCAATCGATAAAATTATAAATATATTATTAAGGAAAAACATAAGCAGAAACAATTAACAAAATTATGAACTCACGTGAATACGATTCCTCATGACTGGAATCCTCGTATTTCTTCCCGTTGATCATCGTCTTAATTCGCCGCCAGGCTGAAGAGAACAAAATACAAACAGCTGTCATTTCTGTCAGTGATACCTAAATCTATCTTTTCAAATGTAATATTTGACTTACCATTTACAAAAAGTTTCCGAAAGCCCGATTTTTTCCGTCTTTTGTAAACTTTGGATTTTCTGGGCTCTGGTTCGTCAAACGAAGAAACGTCTTCCTCCATATTTAACACAGGACACTACTTTATACCAAACAAACACTGTACGTGCAAAGAAATATAGGAAAAATTGTTTAGTAGGTTAATTAATCGATTCAAGCTTCGCGAAAGCTCCGAATTTACAAAATACATACGATTTAATTACGGAGGAAATACGGTCGAATAATTACCACCTGTAGCTCCGCGTATGATCGTTTAAGCCGAAAGCCTAATGTATCTCGACCGAATGTTAATCGAGAAATCATAGATCACGAACCCAACTGCATCCCGATTACGGACCACGAAAAACGCAACGACAATAACTCGCGTAAGTAGAACTAGAAACTAAAATGCCGTATGTCCGGTCGTTGTAGAATAATGAAAGGCTATTTGTGGGTCACCTGGATCAGCTTGGCGGAATTCAGCTGAGAAGAACGAATTTTGGCCGAGTGCCAGATACACCCACGCAAATTAGCACTTTTCAACGTTCCGCGGGGTACGCGCAACTTATTTCATTCGCGAAATTGCGGCGATTGATATCAGGTGTAACTCAACTGACAACTACTCTATATTTGATTGCTCTTTCGAAAGAGGTACTAGGTCAAGGTAACGATATGCAGGATATCTTTTCACGGATGCTAACTTGACAAAAATCCTTCTGCGATCGATTCTTTTTCAGATCTATCCTTCTTATGGCGGTTTACGCGAAGGAATAGTCAAACCAATTTTCGTCGTCTATTAAAATTGATGTACGCCGTTTCTTATCGGTAAAAGGATTTTAATAACGAAATTAGACTTATTCCATGAAAAGTATTTAACTGTTAACAAAACTAGACCACCACTCCTGTTGCCGGTCGTGCAGCAATTGTTCAAATGTGTCGTTACATCCATACGCGATTAATAAAATTACTCCTAAACCAAATACATATAATTCGTAACGTTAATACAAGTCTTCGGCGTCAGCAGGTCTCAACTACGTGACAATTTTTCTGAATCCGCAAAATTTGACAACCTTCTTCATCCTAATCGTTGGAACATCAAAATTTCATTTCACACGCATTTTCATACAATCACAATGCTACAACGCATTCCATTATAATACGAAAACTGGATTCGGCCCAAATTCAAGCCAACGGTCTCAACTCTTCAACGGTTAACGTTCACGAAAATCAGACTCTCTCGGCGCATCACGCTGATCTTCCCCAACGAACGGAATCGACCTCGATCGAGGATCGTCCGTCGAGGTATCGGCGACGCAGGGACACGGGGTGCGTGGACCCCGAGCTGCAGTAGTTTTCGAAGCCCGCTTTGTCGCTAAGCAACGGTTAACTGTATAGTCACTCTCTGCCCGTTGCCGTTTGACGGGAGGACGGCAGTTTCCAGATAGTAACTGTTGCCAGTGCAATCTTCGGTCAGCCTACAAGGAAGGCGTTTAATGCCCTTTAGGCGTTTAAGACCGCGCCTGCCTCGCCGAGCATCGTGCGACCACGCAAGAAAGTCTCGGCTCGCGTACAGCACAGTTAGCCGGGCTGTGCAACGACCGGCCTATCGGCGGTCGTACCGGCTCCTACCGAGAAATTTATATCACCGTCTACCGGCAATTGCGCAGCCACCCCGTCCGTCGTGCGTTTGTTCATCGGATGCTGCGCTAATTGGACCACCGACCAATGCCAATGGACTCTGATATTCTCCCGTTTTGAGGGAGCGCGTCGATTACCTTGGGCGAACGGGGATTTCGACTTTCCCAAGTTGAGGAGAGTTGGGCAAGTTCGGAATTCTGTGGATATATATCGATCAGTTTTGTGACGAGGAATGATTGCCAACAATTTAATAGTCGACAAGTCGATGTTCGTACAAAAGGGAAGGCGTTTGGAGAAATAGGGAAAACTGTCTATTGTGTATGTAGGGAACAACAGCCAAAATTTCGTGGGATTGATATTTTAATACCAGATAACAGTGTCACAGATGTGTATCGGTTAGCGTACAACGGCGGATAGCCACGGTCGAGGTCGACGTAGACAACAATACACAAGAACTATGTTTATGCCTCTCTAGGAGGCAGCGCTGGACGGAATTACGCGCGTTTATAATTTGGCGCGTACCTCGTGTTTATATGAATATATAACACTGTCATTTTTGAGATGCTATATCTCGTGATGGGTTGGACCAATTTTTACCGAGTCATACTCAAAGCATATCGCATTTAAAAAAAATGGCATGTTTTAATGCGGTTTGAGCACCTCGGAAACCCACGTTTGTTCTTTCCTGAAAAAATAGAAGGTCTAGTTCTGGCGTACTTTTACTTGGCCGAAGGCAGGACCTTATCCTTTGATTCCTGGGGGTTGTTTTGTCCATGAGTTAATTTGTTGTGATCGGTTACTTTCTCGATGGAGTCGTCAATGGATCTGAGTAATTCGCTTTCATAACTTCCTGAGATATATGTTTATCAATATAACATTCACATTTGGATACAGAGTCAAATAGAAGACGTGTAATAGAAGTAAAATGCAAATGCAGCTGATTTGTCGGTCAGGTTAACGGAAATTAAAATATTAGTGGTCCTGGAAAGAAATGTATTATTTTACATAGTAGCATTTGTATTCAATTTGTGCCGGGTCGCGATGATGTAACCATCTTCATAAGTTTTTATGATAAGAGTATACAAGGTCTACTCTCGCGTACTTGTACTTGGCCCGAGACAAGACCTTGTCTCCTGATAAAATACTTAGCAAGACATTGGGATGCAGTTGCTAAGAGTGACGGAAAATACATTTCTTAATATTCTGCAATAGAGTTTAAGAAAAAATTTAGTTTTATTATGTTCTACAAAATAATAGATTTCTTTCTGGTATCCCTAATATACACAGGGTGTACCATTCGAAATTGCACCCGCAATTATCTCCAGGACTATTTCCTCACTCAAAAAAATTCCGATAATTACAAATCTTGTCCAGTTCAAACTCTTTTTGAAACAATTTCTTTAACAGCGAATAATTCGGGAAACAATTGCGAGTGAAACTTCAAAGACACCCTATTTAGATCCTTATCAAGAGAAAGAGGTTCTTTCTTCGCTGTGATTCCCCATTTTCATCTCTATCGTAGCGCCATTAAAACCATGATATTCCAACTTACGTAATTTTAAATCGCGTGCGATTTGAAACGCAAGAAGAACCAGCGAAAAATTCGAAACTTTTTTGGTCGTTCCGTCGCGTCAAGCTGTTCCGAAGAAACAACTGTCCTGTTCGCATTCTGTAGAATAGGCACGAGCACGTCTCACCCGGTGAAATATTATACAGACGTTAAAGGTGGAAAAATGGGCGTCCCGACGCGCGGTCGTTTGTGCCCAGGATCGAAGGGCAGTTGTAAAATATTTAGGAGTCATCCCGCCCAGTTGTACCGCCGTGCCTGGACACAATGCTTCGTGATCTTTTTCACGGCACTTCACGACCTACAATGGCGGACGACCGTGGCCCTAAAGGTGTGTCGAGATTTTGGTATTCTTCGGGGCCACACAAACCGCCTCTGTTTCCTTTTGACACGATTCGTGTCGATGTCATCGGTGAACGGGTAATTCTCGCCGCAGACTAATACGCAACTTTGCTTTCGATTTTATTAGTTTTTGATTCCAATTAAGAGGAAAGACTCGTTTCGTATTCGTCGAGGAATCTTCTTTTCTTTGACAGTTTAAGATTATTTTACGCTTATTATATTATATTAAATGTTTTCATCGTTCTATTCGTTTGTCGACTGTGTTGGAATTTGTGGTATCTGTAGACCGTGGGTGATTTATGCAATTGTGCATTTTTATCGAGGATATTTTACCGGTGATAGAAATTTGTATCGTTAACTTTTAAAATTGTATTCCTTATACCGTCCGGTTTAATGATTCGTATACGAATGTATTCGTAAATATAATTTGTACAAATTAACGAAGTCAGTATTAAATCGGTATGCAGATAATGAATTTTTGAACGCTGCGTAATTATGTGTATCGAAAACAATCTGTAGATAGTAGTATTCGGGCAGGTGATGGTCCGTGTGCCAGGTGACGTTGGAAGAGAAAGATCGAAAGGGACACGCGTTTTACGGTGAATATCGGTGACTTGGTCTCGTGGCGAGACCGCAATTTCGTGCCATTCAAACGCTCTACCTTTCTGCGCGCTACAGCTGTAACAAGATTATAAACTCAGGGAAAGTTGGCACTGTCAGCCGGGCGTGAGCATTGACATTTTTTCCTTGAACGTTTCCGCGAATTAACGAGCGCTGGAAGTGACAGCGAATTGGTACAGACGGGAGAGATAATAATTATAAGAAAAAGTGCACAAGAGTATCAATCTGATACAAGGTAATCTAGACTCTTTGTACTCTAAATCAAATCATCCAACGTTTGTCTCGTTTCTCATTGGTTCGTCCTCGCGATCGATTAATTGACGCCGATAGTTGGCTCGCAAACGCGATTCCCGACCATAAATACCAGCGTTAGAATAGTTATAAATTTGTAAATACGAATTGAATAAACCTTATCGCTATGATATTCGAAACGGTCGACTTTGATTACCGAATTCAATATAATCGTGTACTTACCGATCGTATATAAAGTAACATTATAAAAACTTAAATTATGATGTAGAAACAAAGATGTTGAAAGACGTCGCTTCTTTCAACATTTATAATAAGTCTCAGCGTTTCGACTCTGGGTTTGAGTTATCGTAAATCTGACAATTCAAGAACCATTCTCCCAGGATAAAAGGATCTTCCTACCAAGCAAACCGAAGTAGAAAGGCAACTTTAGTATTTGAAACATTTTATGGTTACTTCGCGTTTAAGTACTCCACTCTACACCGTGAACTGTCCACAGAAATGATGCGTAGACAAGAACATCGACGAGAGCACGTCGATGGCCGTCAGAGGAAAAGAAACGTCGAAGCACGCGGGTATACTTTGCAGACGTGCCCAAGGTAGAACGAGAGAGAGAGAGAGAGAGGAGGAGAGGGACTCGTGTTGTAAATTAATGTCAGGCTCTTTAGCTAAATTAATTACGCCAATGGTAATTACACTTGGAACGCGCCGATGCATCCTGCTGTAAACGGTGCCAGGCACTTCTTCTATGAGACCCCCTTTTGCCTTCTCCATCTTCTCTCGTTCTCCTCCACCTCTTTTTCCTCTCCTTCTTCCTCCTCATTCTACCTCTCCCCGAGCGTACGTACACGCTCTTGCACAATGACGGGGCCGTGCGCCAACCTGTTCGACGATAGTCGCAAGCCTCCATTGACTGTCCGTAAAAGCGTGAAACACGTGTTCGCACACGCACAAATATAATTAGTCAGACATTTTTGCGGATACTGAGACGACACAATGTCGTTTCGCCTCTTTCGCTACGCGACACGCATACCATGATTGTATTTGCCGCCGTAGGTGCTATTCGAGGGAATCAAACCGCGGTCCGACTTTCCACGCGGTTTTCCGTAAGGGTACGCGCGGTTGCAAAGAATTATCAATTCGGCGACAGTGTTTATCATTACGAGCGTTCGCGTAGGTATACAAATTACACGTGCGAGCGATCGTCACTGTAGTTAGTTAAAAAATGTTTAACTCCAAGTGCATCGCGGGGTAAAAAGACGGCTTAAACGTAGATAATGCACATCTCTGGATCTTTGGATCCCCAAACTTTTTTTTACTCTATCAAGTGTATTTCGGGTCGCTGATCACGAAATAATTATAGAATTACTATTCTACTGAAAATGATTTCACAAGGAATCACACGTGTTTGCTTGCTTTATAAATAGTTTGGGGATCCGGAGATTCAGAGATGCGCATGATCTAGATATGTTCCAAAAAAACTAAGCCACCAATGCGTTTAACCTCTTTCCGTGACATTATTCTCCGGGAAGAGGGAAATTACAACATTAGTAAATTTAAAATACCCGAATCCACGTCGCTTTTCGAGTATAATTCCTTGCGATACATAAAATCCATCGCTCTCGTGCAGAATCTTCTTTGCAAGTACTCTTTCATCTCCAGCGCGCGGGAAAAAAAAAGAAGAAGAACGGCTTCAAAGTCGGCGCCCTATCCGCGATGCCGGATATCGGGACGAAAGCCCCGGAGGGCACGACCTACGGAGCGAACCATTCGACCAGCTTCTCTCAATCCCGCTCGAATATCGTCACTGTCTTCGTTGTCCTCTTCATCCAGGTGGAACAAAGTGGCCGCGCACGGCGGTCCCCGACGTTCGTAACAATGGTCATTTTCGCGGCGAGTTACACCGAGTTACAGAGGCAGGTACACAATGTTTGCCCTCGAAGAAGCGGTGAGATCTTTCGAGGGAACGAGACGGAAACGAGAGGGGAGCGAGAGACGGAGAAAGAAGTTTCTGGGCCAGACGAGAGGAACGAGGAGGAGACGGAAACGGACGGTACGAATCGAACGAGGTAGAGAAGGAGCAGCGGCACGAAGTCAGTTTCTCGAGCCGTGCCCCGGAGGTATCGGAAGAGGACGCGGGTAGAGAGGGACGAGGCGAAAAAGAGAAAGCGAGAGACGTCTAATAAGAGAGAAAAGAAAGGAGACGGCGACAGGTGCGAAGGCAGAGAAGCGCGAGGACAAGAAAGAAAGAAAGGGAGAAAGAAGGAAGGGAAGAAAGAAGGAAGGAAAAGGACAGGGTGAGAGAGAGAGGGAGCGACAGAGAGGGAGGGGGGGGGTGGGAGAGGAAGAAGGATTCGAGAAGGAAAACGCAATGGAGGATGGCGGAGGAAGGGAGGCGGAGGGCCGTTTGTCGGACATACCTCGGGGCCACCCTGGCGTCTAATTGCGTGTAATGCACTCCCGGCTTGCCAGGCCTCGAGTTGCCGCCAGAGAAGAGCCGCGCGAAAAACTCGGGTCGCGCAACGGCAAAACCCTGGCGATCGCGGGGACGCGGTGCTATGTCCGGCACGCTCGGACCCACACGACGAAGACGGCCGGGACAACGAGGTGCTGCCCGACGAGGACGGCCGGGACCTAAGTTCTCCAGGACGTCGATCCCCCTTGGACGCCGCGCCGGGTGGACGGGGACACGGGCGTCGTCGTGTCTTTTCCGCTCGATCCGCGTCCCGGTCCCGCGGAATGTCGCCGCCACCTTCCCCAACTGCTAAAATGAAGACGTGTTCTTCGCCATCGTCCGCTCGATCGGAGAATATAATCTCGAGCCTGGCCCACGGGGACGCGGTTGCGAGAGGATGCTGGAGAAACTTGGACCGGCTTGACCTCGGGGGAACGATGACGATGTCGGTGATTTTGTTTATTATCCTTCGTTTACCGGAAAAAGAAACGAAGGAGTCGTACGATTTTATTCGTGTGACGTGGGAGTCGGTGGCAGTCGGAGTGGTGTAAGTCACTTTTATGGTTCTTTTTCTTCTTTTTATCCAAATCAAGGATTGCGCTGAAATATTTCGTCGCTGCTTCGGTGGCTGATGCGTTAAAAATGGAACGCTCGAGAGAAGTTAGAAATATGTTCAGAAAATTCGAACGTTAGTTTCTTTAAAGAGAAGTTTGCGGGGGGGGGGGGTCTATAGTTGGATCACTCGTGCTGTCCTTCTACAATCATAAGCGTCGGTAGGGTTGACTGAAGTCGATATCGAGGGTGTAATTCCTGTAAATTTGCTGCGGGAACATTCTCAGGACTATAGAAGTCAAAGCGACGCGAGTCAGTAATTTCGGACGGGAATAAACACACAAAATTTATTTCCCGCGTACTTCTACTTGATCTGAGGCAAGACCCTGTGCCTTGATTTAATTATCGTTTTCAGATTTCCTATCACGCGATTCAATGGACATTAAATTCCTCTGAAAACCGCAAGGAATAATTTAAAAAAAAACAGCACATGTCGTTGAAACGAAAAGTACGTTAGAGACGAGGGATAATATATTCTTACGGACGTTACGCGAGCGTGAACGTAAATTAGTCATTATTTATGAATAGAAACGTTTATCATACCAAAACAGAACTGTTCGTATCGAGAGCACGAATACAACTTGTACATTAACAAACATAACAACATGAATATCAGCGCCTGGCAACCAACAATAACCCGTCGGTGGCGTCGGACGCCGGGGAGGCAATGCTATTCGTAACAATATTAATAGAATATTTCTGCCTCTTTCGAGACGACGTTCTCGACGTCTTCCGACGAATCGGAGGGGCGTCATCCGGTTGAGCGGGAGCCACGACGGCGATCATTTAGCGTTGCTAAGATCCGTCGGTACAGGTTTTTTGTCGCGTGAGCTTATTATGAATAATGATTTATCTCTTGTCTGCCGGGGTGTCCTCTATGAACGGGCGATCCAAGCCGCGCCAGAGGGGCGGGATAAAGATGGAATACGAGAGGTCGTGTGGGAGCGAGGGAGACCGACCGAGGGGTTAATAACGGTCGCGTGTTGTAATACCTACCATTATCCACAAACCGACCGCCTAACAAGCTACCAGCTAATAATACACGACGGCACGGCACACACGATCACGTGCGTGATCTTTTTACTCGACTCAGCGTCGAATTTTTGTCATTGCGATACACCTAATCACCCGGTACGATAGTTCAAGTCGATCGATCGGAATAAGTCTGACGGGAGGAGAGGCCCGCGACGACGATTACAGTCGGGGTATCAAAGCGAAACGTGGGCTGAAAAATGCGATTCACGGAATAACGGAAATATATGGTAATAACAGAGTATTATAAACGCATAGGCGTCTCGTAACGCGAAATAGATGTGTACAGAGAGTCTCGTAGAAATGTCGCACCTCTGGAGAGAAATTCTGAAGAACGTTTTCATTTTCAACGGACGTCGAGACGTAACGCTCAACGGCGCGAGATCGGAGGTGACGTTACGTCGATGTTAATTACTTTCCTCGACCGATACATCATTTGACGGTTCGATAGCTTTTCGAACTGTACTCAACGAACGTGTATTTACATGTAGTCCGTTCGAGAAACTATCGACGCGGGAGTCTCGCTCGCTCAAACAATTCCTCGAATTAACGTTTATTATACAGGTACGAGGTAAAACAAATCAGTCCCCGGGGATGCGAGACGGCAAGTAGGCGGCAACGGCGGCACAAAAGGTACCTCGGCAGAAGTCAATCAGTAGCGCGACAATTATATCCGGTCGAGTGGACCGCTCCCGATCGTCTTCTCTTTGCACACGACGACTGTTGCTCCACCTGTCATCGGTCGGCGTTCCGGGAGTAAAAGAATCGACCGAATAAAGAGGACGGGGATGGCGAAAAGAAGGAGCAGCTTTTATGAGCCGCAAGATGACAAGGCGCAACTATGACAATCAACTTTCGACTGCCAGTTTTCTGTCGCCTAACCAATTCTTCGTTCTTCCGTCTTCGAGTGGAGACTGTACTTTTTTCACGGGCTATTTACAGCTGAGATTATTTGCACGGACACGGTTTAGAGGAGAACTATAATTTCATTCGCGTTGAGATTTTTCGATCGGTGGTACGCCTGTCGTCTGGGATTTGTTTTGTCAACCAGCGCGATACTATAGCGTGAATGAGCAACGAAAATGGAACGAATTGTTTATCGAGATTAACAAACGAAATTATTTTTCGTATCAAGAGGCAAGGTCTTGTCCCGAGCTAAGAAAAAATACAAACAAAAATATTTTGCATATTGCTTTATTGGATTGAAAAAACGACAATATTTCTCGTATCGTTCCGTTTGATAAAATCAACTAACATATTTTCGGGATAGTTTTATTTCGTGGATCTTGCCAACACGCGTTTCCTTATTAATTGTTTAACCAAGCAATCGACTACACTCGTTTCTGTTATAGTAATTTCTGCCGATAGTGGTTTTCGTCGAACAGATAATAGAAAAGCGGAAGCGTTAGGTGGATACAAGAATGGAGGACGCTAAGAAGAATTCAGAAATTTCTCGATCGTTTTATCGCGAGGATGAGTTCCCTCCATCTATGCGTGTACGCACACAGTTCGTTCGCCGGTCGGATGTAATTACGGATCGGGGCCGGACCGAGAAAAACGCCCAGTGCATCGCTTGCCAATTACTGGAAGGAAGGGCAAGGGAGGCTCCAATTTGCTGCAAACTTCTCTCTACGAAGGGCGGAAGCGGCACGGAAGGGTGTGGCGGCGTTCGTCGATCGCGAATCGCACGGAAGCCTTCGCCAATCTGAAGCGGGTTCGTAATGATTGTCACCCTCCGGTGTGTTGCGATCGATTTATCAAAATAAAGAAATCGCTCGATCGGAGTCGGGGAAAGTCAATTTGAGCTGCTGACAATACTATATATAATGTGTAATATTATGTATAATATTTCCGATCGCGTGGCTCCAAAATGGGGAGACAGCGAAGGCGTCCCTGAAAGTCGGAAGTGTTTTGTTTTTCTCAAAAATTCATTCCAGCCGTGCGTTGATCGATAATTATCGCAGATCCGAAAATAAATGTCGACAAGTGCCTTATCGCGAAAAGGTAATATTCTTGTTCCACTTCGAGTAAAGTTGTCAAATGCATCTTCCTTATAACTTGTAACTAAACTCTCGTTCCTCTCGACGGAAATCTTGTCCTCGTTCCTCTCGTCTCTACCGACATCTCTGAAAATAATCCCACCGCCACGAAGTCAAACGAAATTTCTTAAGAGAATATCCAAGCTTCCCTATAATCGATGAGAGATCTCGATCGTTATTTTGGGCGAAAAATGGTACACCCGCGATTCTCCGATACACGGAGCATTATGTTTACCGACGAACGAATCACGATGAAACAACAACGTGGGTGTCAGACATGGAAGAGCGGGCTCGGTGTGGGTAATCGAAAATGCGACGCGAGTGCCGCGCCGGCGGTCTTTGTCGGCGAGCTCGTGCCCGAGCAAATGCAAAAGGCATGAATGCAGCTGATACGTCACGAGCTGGCACGAAAGGCGTACGGTAAAGAGCGACGTCTGCTGACGCAGTCCGGGGCTTCCTCTTTGGCCAGACTTCCTGTCGGGAACGATCGCGGCCATTCGCTCGTGCTAGGTGCTCAATTTCAACGTGTCGAATAAACTTTCGATCTGCCCCGGAGGTCGTGTATTTTGATTAACCGGGTGGCACAGTTTTAGCTCTAATTGTGCTATTTTCGTAATGTATCGATACCTCTGCAAAAGCTTCTTCAGACGAGTATCGAATTCTTTTTACGTTCAATTCTTTTATCCGGAATTCCTATTGACACGGAATTCCTATTATAGACAATCGGATGAACGAACGATTAGATTGACGAACGATTGAGAACCGTTTCTAAGACGACACGGTTCTGTGATTATAATTATTCGAGCGAGCGTGTATGTGCTTCTTGTTTAGGTTTTCAGAACAAGCGAAAAAGTACTTTGTTATTAAGCATTTTGAAAGTTGATATCCCTCCGGACAATAATTAATTCTAAAACGGGTACTGAATTTTTCTAAAAATGTATTTTCATTGAAAACGTAGTGTTATAAAAAATGAATGAGATTGGCATTGATAGTATAATATTCGCACTAAATAATACACGCGTTTGGATAAGCCATGATAATATTTTGTTTTTGCACAGCGAATCTGTCGGTCAAACCTCGAAACTAATAACACGGTCTTACGCGTCTTGAAAACACGAATTCAGTGATGTATAAAACTCAATTTCGAATTTTTTCAGATTAGCCATGGTGGTTCTCGGGCGACGATATGTGGTGATAATAATAATAAAAACCACCGTAAAAATATGTTAATAACAGAAACAAAATGCGAAGAGATCTAATTAGGTTTCGGACAATTCCATTTTTCATATTTTCAAGACGACGAGAATCGAGGCGCGTTGTCCGAACAGATTTCGATGGTGCGTGTACATTGTTTGCAACGAATGTTCCTTTTTTTCGTTTATTCAACATGGCGCGCGATCACCGTAGGTGGTCGAAGAGCAAGGCGTGGCGTGGTTCACGATGCCGAAAATCGCGACATCTTCGACACCGCATCCACATCCGGAGGAAGGCGCCTCGGTTGCGCATATTAATTACGCTACTTACCGATGCTAATTAATTCTTCTAATTAACTAGGCGACGCAGAAGTTAGCGCCTCTCATTCATATATGATGCGGCACACTGGGGATTTTGAGACACTCTTTGCGTCACGTTGCTCCCGACAATGTAATAATTTACTTGCATTGCCGATTACGGAAAGTAACGAGCGACGGTTGAAATTCTATTCGAAAGTTATCCCAGAGAATTGTAAGAATTCAATTCTTAATCTTATTCGAGTCCCTCTTATCTCTGGAGAGTTGAATGAATCGATAAAATTTACGCGATGATTTTATTCCACTCTCTGAACTCGAGAGGCTTTAAGGAAACGGTTAAATAATGTTTTGAGTTTTGTTGATTAATCACAACGGACTTGGAACACGGAGAACTGTGGAGTACTATATACTATAATATTCGATAAAATCATTCACGATATTAATATGATCTACGATAATGTGCGAATTGAATCGCGCAACGTTCTAACGATCCATACATGATTTCTGTATATATCGTAATGGAATACATCCAATAATATATATACATAACATACATCCAATAATATATATATATATATATAAATATATATATCCAATAATATATATATGCCACCCCCTCCAAACACTTCGATTCCAGAATTGACTCTTCGCGCAAAGAGAGCATAACGAGATCCGTCACGTTGTTTTTCATAAAGGCTAGATTTTTGTGACAACGCGAGCCGACAAATTACGCATCTTGTAGTACAAGGTTCCACCTAACCGATGGAGGTAAAGAGCCGTGGAGCAGAGGAGGGCAGATCCATCCCTTCCAACGTTCCCTGGATTCCTGCTGGGCAGATCTGGTGGGAGAGACGGTGGTTGGGTGGGAAACTGGCAAACCGTCGGAGGGGAAGTGGATTCATTTACGAGAGAGACTCTTGCGCTGGTACTTGCGAAGCAGAGGTGAAAACCACCCGTAAAAGGATCCCAGAAGCACTTTCATTCCGTTTTCCGAAAATTTTCTCTGATTATGTAGCGGTTTGCATGTGTCGCATTACGAAACGCGAATCGCAGGTACTTACCTGGCTTCGTTACGCCAAGAGATAATTAGCGTTGCACGAGTAAAGGAAAGTCATACTCGAGCAGATAGTAATGGTATACGGGTTGTTTCTGGAGGAATCTGATAAAATTCGGGGAAAAGTTATCAAGTAAATTTAAGTGAGAAACTATAATGTACAGTGGAGGGAGTTTAAATGAGAATACCTGAGTATTTTCGTTGCTCGAGGATGCAAGAAAAGTCTTTTGGAGAACGAAGTATCGTGAGGAGAATTTTCTTTGTCACTATATTTGTCTCGTTGAACGTTATTTTCTTCCTGAATAATGACTTCCTACATTCAAGTAACGGAGATATTGATATGGTCTCGTTTAAACATTTCATCCTGCACAGAGTGGATAAAAAAAAGTATTCACCACAGATTCATATCCGTGACAATTCTTTTATCGAATCCATGATAAATCAGTTTCGACGTGTCTAATAAAATTGTTGTATTAGAGCGAGTACCGAAAAACTATGATTTTTGAGTTGGAATGATCTTTCCGAAAGCAAAGTAAACGCAATAGCTTCGCCACTTGAAATCAGTCTTGGTGCCACGCACTCACACATAAATATTAATATTGCAAAGTGATCCACGCGATACTCGTAGGAATCTTAGGACCAAACGGACCGGTACCAAAATGGCGTGCACGATACAGAAGCTCCAAAAGATTCTCCTAAATGGCTGACTATTGTCTCCTTGTATCCTATCCGACGGGATAAAGATTCGCGCGATTCCTCGGACACCCAATTCGAAAGGGTTTTGCGATAATGAACGATTCGAACGAATCGATATGGAAGAATTCGACTTGAAACTGAAACTCGCGATCAGGCGGCACTGAGAAGCCTGAGAAACAGACTACTGACTACCGACAGGGTCGACGTCCGGCGAAGGCCGCTAACGACGCCTAATCTTTTCCGGGAAGTTGTCACAACTTGCCGCTCTTCTGGTATCGAGCCACGTTCAGGATCAACCTGAGGTTCCCGGTGTAGCGCACCTCGCAGCAACTATAAACTGTGCGATATCAAGAATCGGGGATAAATGCGATAGAAAAAACACCCCGTTTGTTTCTAACGCCTGACCAATAACCAATTGAAAAAAGTAACTCTGGAAAAATGCATTTTTTAACGCAGTTTGCCCACCTTGAAAACCTCTATTACTAGTTTCCTGAAAAGATACGATAGCTACTTTTCGCGTAATTGATAGGAGCCAAGATCTTGACTATTGAGATTTTGGAAATTCAGATCATGGAGGCTATTGGTGTTGACGAGTACGTTAAACGAAGATAAGTCTTGAGAAATTTCAGTGTCAGCGGTCTAAAGAAACACGAGGCCTTAGACGTGATATTACAAAGAAAATGGCGATCCTTTGTTGACATTAATCAGTGCTTAGCATGCTAATTGCAACACGATCTTGCGCAAGTGAAAAGTCAGCACACCTGACGGCGCAAAGAGGTACGACTCTTTGGATTAAATTTGGTTCTCTCAATTATGTTTAAATTACGTTCGATGGTGACGTGGTAATGCAATTATATTACTACGTACCGATTCATAAATGGTACTAAAAGAAAAGTAAAATTGCGCGACAAATGGTGGGATGATTCTTCGAAACGTCGATACGTACCGAGGCTCGTTTGCGCAAAACTAATTGGATTACGGAAGAAACAGGAAAAAATCGTTTACCGATTACCCGAACGAAACGATTTTAATTGCCTCCTCGATATATCGCTTTTCGAGAAATAACTCTGCGCTCTGTTGCAGCAGAAAATGCATCAACCTGTCCATAACGTATTACGTGTTCTAGTTTTATACGCGTTAGCTTTATTAATAAACGAGGAAGGTTCTCCGTATATGAGATATAATGACAAAAGGGAACGTTTGATTGGAACCAAACAGCGTAATGGGGGATGATCTATTTCTTGCGTCCGATCAGATGCAAACGTCTAAATTTAGGTTTAACGCAAGATGGTAGTCTTGTATTAAGAGTATTAATAAAAGAATGCATTTCGGTGATAATTTGTTTCTTCTATCAATCGGCGATATTAAATTAGGTTGAATGAACCCCAAATCAAACGAGAGTTTTTGTCAAAATTAAATTGTTATGCGTTATTTTTACGGTAGAAGTGGAATGCGTCATTCACTGGACAAACCTTTTAGAAACAGAAACAGAAATAATAAATCGACTTTGAACGTTGTTCCAAACTTTGATGCAATATTTATCTCGCGTACTTGGACTTGGCCCGAGACACGACTTTGTCTCTTGATCCGTATTAAAAAAAATTGATCGAATGCAATAAAACTACAAATCTGACGCAAAAATAAAAAATTTCGGCTAATTTCTTTACCCAAAAGTCAAACGTTCGATCTACATTTCCAGGACTCTTCTACATTTTTGAAATTTTCGTAATTTATCGCAAAGGGTACATAATTTACGAATCGGCCGAAATAAATGACTCTCCAGGAGACAGCAATTTTACACGGCGTTCAATCTCCTTGTAGCACAACCCCCTTCTCCCCTCGCGCCTCGAATCCCCCGTTAATCCGCCCACTCTTTCCCTTCTTTGTTAACCACTAGATAGCCCACCATCTTGGCGCGATGTTGTAATAATAATGGCTACCCGTTGTGCATTTTCTGCAGTCCGGCGACTGGAAAAGTATGGGCCGTGCTTCGAAGGACTCGTTATTCCCATATCTTCGACCCAATTTCTTCGTTCACTGAGTATCCACCCTGAGTCGCTTCCAATGATTACCAGGTTACCGCGAATCCCCGTTAAATCGATATATTTCATCTATTTTCCTCGATATGCCATTGGCGCACATTTTCTCCGCCCGACAATATTATTCAAACCACCGAAGCGAATGGAGGTTTTAATATTGGCGAAAGGAAGATGGTATCGACGTCCGTCGTCAGGACAATTTCAAATCTGCCTCACCAGCATCCTGGCCCAGGTTCTGATCTCTCGGAGGCTGGTGGGGCGTGGCGCCAAGGTATACGAGTTCTGCCATTGGTCCGTACCTGTTAAACCGTCCACTGACGCAGGTATTCTCTCCTCTCTGCTGCTACGAGCACCTTTATCGATCTCCTTATGGTTGGATTCGGAGGTTGGATGACGATCATTGTATGGCCAGGAAATTCGTTGTAAGTTAATGTAAGCGAGCCTCGTTTTACAGAAAAACAACACAGGACTTTTCCTTTCTGCGATAACAAGATTAGTTTATCAATGTAACGAGTTAAATTTCATGTTGGAGATAAGCAGAGAAATCTTGTCGCGGGCCATATGTATGCACCTACGCCAAAAGGAGATCCTGTATTGTAAAACATGCATTTTTTCAAAAAGTGCAAAAACTCCGTGTTCGTTCTTTCCGGAAAAGATACAAGGTCTAGTCTCGCGTACTTGTACTTGGGCCGAAACAAGACCTTGTCTCTCGATGACGTTTGGGAAGGCTGCGCCGGGACGAGTAACTTGAGTATGGTTTGTTCAAACTTGGCCACCCAATCGTGAGATACGTGATCTCAAAAATGGGGTCTTCGTTTCTACAGAAATTTTTGGTTTAGTTTCCTAGCTTCCTGGGTTACAAACTTCACGTTCTTTACTAAGTCAAGCTACAGTCAATAAGGGACAAATAAAAATTGTACGATAAGAAGAAAGTGCGTTCATCGATGGATTTTCAGCTTCGCTTAAACCAGAAACGGCATCTTTCATTGTCAGACCTATTGCCCTCATTTATACGTAACTCGGGTAGATCCGCGATGCAACTAAAAAATCAGCTGCATAGTACCGCATACATATTAATCGGAGCAATGAATTCATAGGAATAAAAACTTTCCGCCTAGCCGTGCGAAAGACGAGTATCGCGGCTGAGTCGATACGTCTGTCTGCTTTCGTCCAACGCAGCGTCTCAGTTTAAAAAGGGATTCCTTCCACGTATCGAGCACGAGAATGAAGTCGCGGAAGTCATGGTCTGGTTCTGCGTAAGCCACCGGTCGATTCCAGTAAATCATGAAAATTCATAGGGATCGCTTCCAAGGAGCAAGTTACGCGGCAACCTCGTAGCTTTTCCACGAACCAGCTGAGCTGAACGAACCGAAACATACTAAACCGCCATTCGACGGATAAAACAGCTCTCGGGTACGGTTCTGAGCCAAGCTAAACCGATTATGTGCACGTATCACGCGCGCGCGTGTCTATGCGCGTGGCGTGGTACGTAGATTTTTGCGATATCATCGTCGGAGAAGCTTTAAATCACGCTGCCACTCGTTAATTATGGTTATTACCAGCGGTGATTAAGTAGCTTAACCCTGTCCGCGGGTAGGCTTTGAAGTAACTTAATCCACCATGTCTATTAGCATCATAAGAACCTGACGTCGACGTATCGATATTCGTTGGATTATGTCATCCGGAATGAAAACATATTTCTGTATATGGCATTATTCAACTTCGTTACACGTAACGTTAGCGAGCAATGTATTTGCTATTCGAAAGATCTTAAACCTGATCACCGAACGATGATTTAATGTCGCCCGGTAAGGATCCACTCGGACGCAACGTGATGCAATGTTAATCACACGATAGGAAATAAAGACAGATAATTAACAGTTAATTCTCGTGTTTACGCGCTCGATAATCAACATCGCGCCGGGGATTTCCCGATTGACGAAGTTTGTTAGTGATTCCCCGTGTCACGTCACGTGGAACGTTCCATATAATAATTTCATTCGTGACGCTCGCATCCTGTGAATTTCCATACCGATCCATATCGACCGTTTCGTTCCCAATGAAATTTAGGATACCATTGTTCGCGCGGCGATCCTCCCGCATCATCCGGATTCCGTAATCTTATTTGTAATTTCATTCGAGGAATAGACGTAACGCGGAGTGTAAAGAACTCCGTGACACATCGGTCGTGAAAATAAAACGTATCACCGTCGCGTAATTCCAAAGCGATACGTCTGGTGAAATATATCGTAGAACCGACGCGCTATTTGTAAGTTCGTCTAGAGTGATTTAATTTTAGCGACGACCGACGAATTCGGGAAGTAGATTCGTGGGCTTCTATGTTTAGATCAGCCGAAGTGACCGGTCATTCTAGGCCTACGTTTTCTCATTCCAATATCTAAGACGCGTACCCGCGCACTGTTCACATCTCGTGGATGCTTCTTATAAATATTTAACGAGCTCTGACACAAACCGGTTTCGAAGATAGTAATGCCTTTTAAGTCGAAGGAAGTATTCGAAACGTACCCCGATAACGATCAACGCCATGCTCGTTTGAAAAGCTTTTTCCCGCGTGTTCATAACGCATTATTTTAATTCAAAAAGAATCAGGAGTGGGAATTAAAATCGTCGTAATACTGCGTCACCAACATTTATTTATTATAACATTTTGTAAAAAAAAAATATTGCGAATGAACGATATTGCGTGTTATGAGAAAGCGCAATTTTCACTGCATTTTGGTATTTCCTTCGTAAATGTTTTCAGCGTGGCTAGTATACGCATCTTGGTTAACCATCGTTACGTAAGTCTCAGCTTGACTCCTACTTACAATTAAAACACATAGGAGCATGTGTATCGCAAGTGCACGCGTGCGTGAAATATTTTACAAATGTAACCATGCTCGTGTACACCGAACTGCTGCCCATAAACATTTTCGCCAAACGTAAAAAAAATCGTGAACTTCTACGATGTGCCTTAAATTCCTCTATCTGTCTAGGCTGAACACGCGCGCACCTACGCTACTAACGTACTCGTAACATAATCGATTATTTCAGAATCGATATGCCCGACGTTATTATAATTATTTTTACCAATTCTTAGACCAGGAATACGATTATTTCAAACAACGTACAAACGTAACAGTTTTTCTCATATTCTTTTAAATCCAAAAAATTCCAATCGTACCGTTTCGAAATACAACCGGTTCCACCCAACAAAATTCAAGTTCGCCGCGAACAAAAAGAAAAGCAGAAACAGAAAATCTAATCGTCGAACAAAATAGTACCGCGCGTACGAGTATTTCGATAAAACAATTCATTGCTCTCACGATACCCTCGGCGTAAAAAGCACGTGCGCGAAGGTTTGCGTGGGAGTGATATGCATACGCCCGCGCGCCAGTTTCCATGTAAATAAAGGTCGCCCACGAGAGCGCAGACGCCCCACTACAGCACGACTCTTAACACGATCGAAGCCACATATCTACATTCGCCGTCGCGCGGAGGTGGCACCTATATACATCGCGTGCACCAACACTTAACCGCACGCTAGACCGACGTACACAATCATCGTGTTCACCGCGATCTCGCGCGACGCCAGTCTGTTCCTAGCTTCGTCCACAAGTCGAACAACTCCGCGGGCCTTCCGAAAATCCACGGCCGTGTCTCGTGCATGTTCTACGCGTCGCTGGTCGCATTGCGTTTCCCTTCGCACCTTCCGCGCGCAAGTTTGCCCCCGAGATAAGGAAAGGTATATAATTCGCGAGGTGATCGACGGAGACGAGGCTCGCTCGGCGTATCGCACTTGCGGCACCGTTATCCCGTCCTTGAAGAGATATATACCAGCTTCGGGAGAAGCATTCAGCCGCGCACCGGCTCGCGAAGGCGCAGTGTATGCGGGAACGCGAGATTCCGTCGATGATCCCCCGATCGAATCGATTCTCGTAGATATTGATAGTGAGCCGCTCGTATACCGGAATCGTCGCTGATCGTTGTTCGTTGGATTCAAGAAGATTCTGGATCCCGTCGGACGGAGTTTCCTTCGATTTCGTAGAGTCTAGGTGAGTTTGCTCGAGATTTTCTGAGGTGCGAAAAAGGCGCTAAAGATTTTTCTTGATCGGGACTTGGGAGCACGTATGTATCTATTCTTATTTTTAGAAAAATTCTTGATAGAGATCGTAGCACAACGTAGTTAGTTATAATTGGTTAGTAAATATATCGGACTTAACCTGGTTTCTTGAAAATATGTTGCTGGTAGATTTAAATAACAATAGTCTGATAGTAAAGAGATACAGCTCGCAAGCTCCATGAAAATCACAGCTATATAAAATCAAACATTTCAGTACGATTCCGTTTGAAAGTTTGAAATCGTAATCATTTCCATGTACCGTTAATACATAGAAATAATGGTTAACGGTGGACCTGTTCCACTTAAACGCTCGTCTCGATGAGATCTAACGGTTTACATTCCAAATATCGAACTGCGTAAAACGTACGTATTAATAGCACACTTTCCGGTATTCAAAACGCTATGCTTGAAAATCGATGAAGAGCGCGGCTACTTCCTTGACGTAGCTGCGTAATCATTATCGCTGCCAAGCGCAACCATAATACATTGGCGTCGAGATATTATGTAAGAAAATGTCCTTGACGATTGGTCGCTGATCATCCGAACTTCCCCTTTCGTTTGCGATACTAATGCAACGCGGAATCAAAGTTGCTGACGCGGTAGAACTTCGATCGATCGAACTGTGCGAGGAATTAAAAATAATCCAAATATCGATCGACAGATGTACGAATAATCCGCGGTTCGTCGTATCCGATGACCAAGTTTCCGTTAAACCGCATTTGCATGAAAAGAATTTGACATATTGATCTTTGAGCTCTAGTACTCGACGTCAACGTGGACATTCCGAAGCGTTCCTGTCACGTGTCGAACATTAAACGGTTTAATCTGTGGAATGGTTGGGAACCACTGGGTCGAAACACTTAAAATAGATCAAATACATTTGATCGTTCCAATATTGGAAGGCAGTATTGTGGAATCTTCTACTCGAATATTCTAATAATAATGCGAATTGAATTCTTCGAATTTTCTTTGCCTGGATTCGTCATCGATTTCTTCCGCGTATTAATATTAATTAACGAAACAAGGCCAGACGCGGAGAACTGCGATTGCCATATTTTCAGATACGCGTTGATTGCTAAAAGCAATTAGATCGCAAATAATTTATGTTTCTTTGATTGTGAGGATTTTTTGAACAATGCTTTTGAAATAGATTGTATTAACGTTTGATCCCTCCAGTGATGTCAAATAAGGCATGTCGTCGCCATAGATGTGCCTATTGTGCTAATTAAAATGGCCTAAATAACTCTTGTATATTAATTAACGCGTTTAGAGTCGCGCTGCAGCAAAATGTGTACTAGAAACTTTTGAAGCATATATATTTATATTTGCCGCGGCATCGGAGGAGATATATTGACACGTGTGAATTCTAATTACGGGTAGAAATTGCATTTATTTGATCGGTAATTTTTGTTAAAAGATGACTAATAATACATAAAACAGAAGAAACCTTAATTAAATGTACAATTGCATGAACACAATGCTGTCTTTCGTGCGTGAATTTCTATATGCCATATCGTACAAAAGTAAACATCAGAGATACAATCAGACCAAGCAGGAAATTCACTCATGCGTAAGGTAACTGCAATTAGGAGACGTATAACGAAGGTGGGCATATGGCGGGGGTGACGATCTTCCAGAAATAAATATCAGGTGAACGTGATTAAAAATAAATCTTGATAAACCTCTTATTTAACATTCTCGATAATGATTTATGGCCATTATTATAATACAGACTGCGCAGAATTGTTTAAAATGTCAACAAGAATAACTTGAACGTCAACAAAGAAAAGATCGAAACGCGTTTAACGTGAGATAATCTTTACGGGATACAGTAACGGTGCGTAATTTACTTAAACCTTGAAGTAATTTGCGATAATTTTTGTTTAAAAATTTTATGTGGCAACCGAATAAATTATTTTAATTACATCTCCGCTGTTTGAAGCTCGTGCAGTTAAACAGACGCGTGCAGAGCGCATTTAAATCACTTGATTGCTGATAACGAAAGGCGTCACCGTGACACAGTTTTTGCGCGCACACGTTGGTCACAAAAAACCATGCGTTTCGTGGTATTTTTTCCACGGTCGATAGAGAAGAACCAGTCAATCGGTAAAGAAGCTCACTATGGCACAAATTACACACACTATCGCTTATGCTAATGCGCGTATCTTCTGGCATAGTATTTGAGTCACTATTTCTGCGTAGGCGTACAAACGGGTTAATCGTTTCTTCTACAGATGTCTCCGCGCATACGGTTAATGATAGACCGCTCGACTATCTTGCGTTTAGTTAACGAAAATATCTATTTGCAAAGTTGGACAATGTTTTTCAAAGTATTCTTTCGCGTCACGGTTCCAAACCGCCATAATTCGACATTCGATTATAATTTGCTGAATAAAATATACTTCGAACGCAATCTTCATTTGCAAACTAAATTTGCAGGGATATCGATTCAGCGGGACCGACCAATCATTTTTCAATAATTACAATCTCTCAAAGTATACTAATTACGAAGCATCGAAAATGACGCGTCAAAAAGTACCGCGAATTTTACGTACGATCTATACAATTTTTTAAAATCTTTGACAGTTTATAAATGACGATGATAGACGATTGAACGGCTTGGCGATCGTTTTTTTTTTCTTTAAACGAACATCTCCGAAGGATGTAATCGAATTCGAAGTATCGTGAGTGAGAACTTTCTCCCGTAAGACACGTGTCCCGCGGGAAACCAAAGTAACAGGATAACAGTACATACTAGGAGCTACCGTACATTTCCCAACGAAATTTCAGCCAGCGTTCGTATTTTATTCACGAGGATATAAAAGAATAAACAAGGACATTAAAAAACCTAACCGTCGCGCAAACTTGCGCGACAAGTTTCGTTCACATGACACTGTGAACCTTCCGCCGACTCCATCTTGAAATTAAAAATACCTGGATTACATTGCTTACCTACGTGTCTTAATTTCAAACGCGAGCGATCGAAGAAGCGTACAATTGCAGCTTTCGTCTCTTCGAGACAAATCAATGTTTATTTTATTAGTAACGTTAATTCTTGGACGATACGCCATGCTACTCGTTTCTCGTTGTTGGTCGCAAACTTCTCGCATTGCGCGAGAGAAAATAAAATGAATCATGCCTCGCGAATGTCGTGTCGCGTATATTCCTTCTGCATTTGTTTGCCTCCGGGCAGATCGGAATTGAAATAGAATTGCATTTTGAAAATGTCCAGGTTAACAGGCGTTTCATGAAAAAGCGTCGATGAAACGTTGGTAACTTAAATAGACATCGAGGTAGACCTTGCACCGAGAAAATGATCCGTATAATCGCATACTCGTTACTGTCATTACTTAATCAAATTGCCGATGACTTCATCATGAGTTTTTATGCACACTCGCAAAAATATTTTGCATTCTACCGTTTCCGGAGACGTTCGGCGTCTCGAGCGAGCGTAGAATTGCTATTCCGCGTTAAAAAAAAAAAGGGAATTACAGTTGTCGTTTCGCGTACTCGTAAAAACTTTGAGACGCATGCAAATTCAGTAGTTGCATTTAACCTCGCGCTGATCCACGATAATACGACGATGATTCTGTTTTAATTTAGTTCCCCGTGTTTTTATTTTCTACCGTTAACAACTTTATCACGGTACACATACCCCACGCCAAAAATTCTTGTCATGTTACGAATTTTTACGTTTCTACGCATTCCACCGTCGATTTTCTCATGACTCACGCTCCGAGGGAGTGACTCACGTAGGCAGGTTAAAGTTTCAAACGCTCGATTTGTACCTGCCGCGCTCCAATCAAATTCATCCCTTCGAGATAATTGAGGGGAAAAAAGCGATAAAAAAATGTCCATCTCCAAAACTTGATTGACATTTTCAATGTAGCATCCTTCCCTCTAGCGCTGTCCGACTAACGTCGCGTAAATCTACTTCGCGGTACGAACGAGCGTTGATCGCTCAAACGCAAGTTCGACGATGATTGGTAGCGCGAGTTCGACGATGATCGTTCCTCCTATTGTTACAATTGCTCGTCGCACGCGCGATCGCGACGATAACGACGCGCGCGCCGAGAATCATCGCTCGATTCGGAAGGGAACGCTCGGTTATGAGCGCGAGGAGCGTCGCGTCGTCGGACGGACAGCGTCGGGGATACCACGCGAGTACGAAATACCGTAGCGCCCTCGCGCTAACATAACGAATGAACCGACGACGTTCATGGTCAGCGGGCCAAGGTCAGCGGTCTTCGCCGCTGACGGAAGGAAAGAGACGTACTCTCCGACGGCGCACAGCCGCGGGAGCATCGGTTGGCGCACGATAAATGGGCTGCGTGTGCGTCCGAGAAGCACGGTTACATTCGACCCACACACGCGCGCGTTTCGCGACCTTAAACTTTTCGCATGCACGTTTCCCTCGTGTGTCACTGACCACGCGTTGCGCGACGATACGCGTGAGCACGCCCACGTTTGCCGGTGTGCCGAGAGAGCGGGGATTGGGTTTCCGATACGACGCGTATTCCGTGATAAGGGAGTCGTTGAACCAGGTCCCGAAGGTTTCGATGATTACGCGTTTTCAAAAATCTCTTTCGGAGCGCCGTGGAATGTAGATCTATGACGGGGATTTCGCAGGTGCGAAGAATGCGGTACCAATGAAATAAGTTGATGATGGTACCACTACTATTTTGTATTATTTTTAATACGCTCAACGAACTTATCTATTGGCAAGTTACAAGCTACGGTTGAGAGAACTGTTTTTCTTTTTTTAATTAATTAAGCAGATGTTCGGATTGTATTGCATATTACCGTACATTGGATTGTATTGATCGGAGAATGTAAAATCTACAGAAACATATTAGGAAGGTTCTCTACAAATCATCAATTAAAAAAGAAGCAATTTTCACCCTGAAATTGGTGCATTAATTATAGCCCGATCATTTGAAATCTAATAATAGGTACCAGGAACTACGCGTGTCGCCCGGGCCCTCTTCTTACCTGGCATAAATCTCGAGCATGTCCTACCTTTCGGGCCGCTCGTAGAGTTGCTCAAGTGTTTTACGAACGAACGTGTCGCAATACACGTATACCGGTTGTCGCGACCGGGATCGAGGTCTATCGATAATCAGAAGATAACGATCTTCCGAATATATTGATGCAACGTTAGGACGAATGACGCAAATGAAACTGTGGTCGGTTGATATCACATTTACCTTCGAATTCTTTTTGGTTGGATTCATGTTGGGGCGAGATTGGGAGAGGGGGGCTGTTGTTAAGGTAACAGAAATTTTATAATCGATCGAGTGATCTGGTGTGGTGACGATATATCGTTGGTGCAGGAGAATAGTGACACAACTCAAAAATGGCCATTTTCCAGGTTATTGTGAAATTGTTTAGCAAAATCTGCATGCTTTTATGTGGAAGAACACCATTTTGCTACTTCGAAAAATGACAGTCAAAAAGAGGTTGTGTTGTTCTTCCCTTACGACGTGGTAAGCGACGCAAGAAACTTTTAAATGGCAGTCCCGGAAAATCTATTGTTTTGAGTTGTGTCACTATTCTAAGATGCTCGTAAGATTCGAGTAACGTAAAATATAGGAAAGTTACATTTTATTTGTGTTTGTACAAGCGCCGTGTGAGAACAATTAGAATTATAACTACCTAGAACTACCGACGATTAATCTATACTTATTTTTTGTACAAGTTTGACCCATTTTTATATAGTTAAACTGTATAAGCGTAAAATTATACATATTCGCACTACTTAATAAATTTTGGTTTAGGTACTTAAAAATCGGAAATTTGAATATCCTTAAACAAAAATGTCAAACGAGTCAAAATGACTCGTCTGGTAGTTCTAGTGTCAAGTGTGTTGTAATGTCTTATCTATTCCGAACAGACTAAATACTCTATATGTGTAACGCAAGGAGTCCTCATTACATAAACGTATGATTAATCCTCTAACGCCGTCGCCATCGTCGTATGTATACGTATTAGCGTACGTGTGCGTGACTATATCAATGGAAACTTCTGTAGTGTGACACATCTCCAAAGCTAAATCTTCCTAACTTCCTCGAACAGTTATGGAAACGGCACAATTCCTGAATTACGTCGAATACGTCATCGGAATCTTTGCTATCTCTGTGGGGCGTCTATTTCTATTTTGCAATTCATTAATTCTGCAAAGTTGATAACTAACTTTAAAGCTGTCCATTCGTGTCTCGTTTTCCGTATGTTAAGAGTTTTCTCCAATGTCGATAAGTGTTTGAATGTTGTTAAATTACGGAAAAGTCGGTTTCACGCTTTTCGGGTATCTTTCCCCGTTTAAGAGATAAAAAATTCTTCATTAAGAGAAAATACTTCGCAGCTTCTAAAAAAAAAATACCAATGCCCATTGACTAGCATTCTAACTATTAACACACATATTAGTACTCATTAATAAAAAAAAAGTATATAATATTTCTTTCTAAATAAGAAAAATGGAAGAGATTTTGATTTATGTGAGACACGTTCGGGTTAAAAACGGTTTAGATCCTGAACAATATTTCTACAGCTGTTTTTGTAAAATTGCATTTAAAAACTGGATCCAGCGATATCATGATTGATCGTAAACGATCGATCGTACCGCAAGATCAGGAGCTCTGCGGTGACAGGAGTCAATGAAAGTTTTTTTCAGCTGCCGACGTAGTAGTTTTCTATTCGCGAAGGCCAATGTTACGAGTTCCAAATACCACGTATTATGACGTTTACGAGCGTGACTTTGACATCATCGAAATTTCCATCGGAGCAACCGACTCTAGGATGTAGGAAAGATAAATTTGCTTAAGGATTCTAGCAGACGCGTGTCTCAAAGATCAGGATCTACATTCGTCACTCCTACTTTTCCATGTGGAAATTCCTACTAAGTTGCGTATACGTATAAGCGTGGGTAACTCGGGGTTCACCGGAGTACTAGAAAATATAACTCCCCTGATCGATAAATTAATAATACGTTTGTCATGTTGTCGACGTTTTAGAGTTTCGTTTTCGATTTTAGCAAAAAAAGTGTTTTACACAGTAAAATATTTAATTAAGATCGCTACCGGTTGGAATCTCTTGATAGAATTTCAATTTTCCTCGATTCGTGCATAGCACACGGATTTGGGGGATCAGTGATTCATATTGGCCTTATTGCGTTGCACTTTCACTCATTCGCTTTCTCGTCGAAAGGTGCGTTGCAGTTGCCCGGTAAATACTCGCGGGACGGGTTTCGCTGTGACGTCACGACAATTTGCTTCCTGCGTGCGATGGATTTTTCTTCGGGAAAAAAGTCGGCAGTCTGGAAAACTTGCACCGGAATTTTACTTGTAAAATAAACAGGAAACCTCCGCTACCGGCGTCACGCAATTTTCGCGTACCGAACCTTCCGTTCTTAGCGATAGAAATGTCGAGGTGATTGTAACTCAAGTTACGTTCATAGAAAATTTACGGGATTTCCGGAAAGTATTCGTGTCTTCCTCCGTACGTTCTCAGGTGCAAAATATATTCCTTTGTAACGCAAATCTTCTTTCTCTTGCCAAAAAGAATGTATACGTACTTTGACCCTCCCGTAAAATTGTACCGAACAATATCTTGTTTGATATTCAACGACCGAGCGATTACAGCCTGCGTTATACGCTAAAAATTCGAAAATAATTTGTCTCACCGCAGAAGTCTAGACAAATCAAATCTGACATAAAAAATGCGTAAATAATATTTCTCACTATAAATGTGTTCTCAATTAAGATCTCGATTAAGGTCAAATTATCAAACTTGACGGTACAAATACCTACAAGATCTTACTTGCAAATGATTCACGACTCGGAAATAAGTTCTCCCGCCACAATCGCCATCTCGATTAAGATCTAAATTCCTCTGATTATTCGTTAAAACGCGAGGCAAATGAAAATAGGTTTTTGTGGCTCGAGCTGCGCAATTTTAAACCCTCGCGAAGGTTAAAATTCCAGAACGATCGGGATGGGTCGTTTACCGGGAGAGCGAATTTCGAATTGGAAATCTTGTCGCGCGTAACCGATCGACGAGTCGCTCGTAGGAGGATCTAGAAATCGATTGGCCGAGCTAACCGTTGGAATTACCGGCGCGCTTCGTTGTGCAATCGTTTTGACGTCACTCGGTCGTTACACTTGCCCCCACGACTGATTCATACACACGTACCCGCGGTATTCTCATTCTTCGTTGCGGGAACATCGCGTAAAACGGTTTTCTTCCTGCATCGCGGGGCAATTAGTTTGATTTTCGACGAGTTAGCGCTGGAGATACGGCTCGGGAGTCTTCCGCATGAGCGAGACGTTACAAAAATGAAACGTTACTCATTGCTCTTAACGAGACGGAAAGTATAATGGAAAACGACGCCGAGAATGCGGCAATCCATCGATGGAACATTTCATTCGTATCATCGAACGCAGGAAGAGTCGCATTTGAATCGAATCTATTTTTACGAACAGCAGGAAGCATGTTCTTCCCGAAAGCGCGTTAGGATTATATTACGGGTGTCCCAGGTCCTGAAACAAGAAACGCGGGAAGCGTATCGTTTGCATGAGCGAGGTAATCGAGGAAAATGAATTATGGAAATATACTCGTGGCGACGCGAACCAGAAAAAGACTCGCGAGAGGGATCTAGGTCATCCGCGATGATCAATCGAGAAATTATGATAGCTCGCGACGATCGAACGTAAAGCCGTACCAACGTTCGACTCGTGGTTTGCATAGTTGCATACTTTCGCGACGGAAGATCGTTCGATTCAAGCCGAAATAAATCCGGTTCGCGATCGAAACGAACTTATGCATCGATGACAACCAAACGGATTAATCTACTCGGATCCTAGACGATATTCTCGAGGCTGGGATATACCGGTTCCTCGATGACGGATCGACGAAAAAGAGAAAAACGAAAAGGGGGTCAGCATCGCGAGATAACGTGCGCTACGTCACGGACGCCGTTAATGTAATGATTTATCCAACGTATTATTCAACTCTCGTGCCTCCGCGCGCGTGTGAGCGAGGCGCAAGGTCGCGGGATTTACCGTGGCAAAACGATCGATCGGACAGTGGATCGACGGACGATCTTTGTTGCACCTGCACTTTGTACGGCATTGCAAATGCGCGTATGAACGTTGCGCCCGTGTCTGCGTCTACATCGAGGAACTTTTTGCCAGATAAATTGTGATTCAGAATATATAAAGACGTCACGGTTATTAGCGTGTGTCAAGGGAAAAGATTTCTGTTCGCAAATTGAATTGTTATTGGATTATTAGCTTTTCCGTGTAGCTGTAATATGAAATTGAGCCGCGTTCTCATTTCCCTGTAATCGCGGTTTCCAAGTTTAATGTGTAGCTATTTGATACGAGTGATATGATAATGGGGACGGTTGATCTTGTTTTCTTTCTCGGAGGATACAGTAGAATTTGATAGATTTAAATAATTGTAATTGCTCGTTTAATCGTCGTCTGATTGTTCGCTTGAAATTATCAAATGTAAGTGTTTGCATAAGAACTCGCGTTTTCGGGAAAAATGTTGAATTCAAAAACTTCACGATTCCAAGAGAAACATACGTCTATCCTTTTTATTTGCTATTTGCTGGGCATTTCTTTCTTTTTTTCAAATATCAATTCTTACTCTACGGGAGAAAGAAGAAACTTGCCAACTCAACATTTTCCGAAAATGCGTTGCTCTCGAGATTTAAAAACAAACACCCTAAATATTTGTAAATAGTTAAAAACGACTATTGGAGTATTGGGATTACAATATAAAATATGATAACGGGAACTATAATTCTTATAGAATAACATATTATTAACGGAAGTTCAATTCAAATTCAAAACGGTCGGCCAGGCGAATAAAAAGAATACCGCAAAAGGAGCGTTGAGAAGGAAAGGTGAGGAATCCTATTCAATCCGTCAAACGCAGATATACGCATTCACCTGACGCGCGGAGGTGCACAAGGAAACAGGTCAGAACCTGCAGAAACGTGCGTAAGAGCACAGGAGGAACCATACCCGGTATCCCAAAGTAGGTCGATCGTATAGTGAGAGTGTCCTCTAGCTCGATCGTGCAATACCGTGGCCCGACGACGTCAGCGAGAACTGATTTATTAATTAAAATTAAGCCTTGCATTTATTGATTTCCGGGTAGTCGAAGCAACAACCGTTACTCGTTTGCCATTTTCAAAATCGAAAGCCGACGTATTCCGATCAATTTTTACCGATTTTTCCAACCATTAGTTGTCTTTCATTTCAAACGATCTGTCGTCAACTCCAAAGCTATCGATGGGAATAATAATTGTCACTTTTACTCGATGGTTTAGCGAATTGGTTTTCGATTATCGATTTTTAAGTTTCGACTCTGACCGATCGTTCTACGATCGCAACGAGTTCAAAAATATACCGCGCCAACTGAACTGACCCCGCTAGGTGCACGCTTGATCGTTCGAGTGCAGATAATATAATGTCCCTGATAAGCTGTAACCGCTTCGTTACGCGTGATATTTTCAATTTAAGGGGAAAATGATCTGGTTACTGAGAAACACTGTACGGTCCCGTAGTTGATTTCTCGGAGTCACTTAATGACTCAGCAATCGCGTTGGGGCTTACCTATGGTCTTCTCCGGACCGTGAAACGTTTATCCGCTATATTTTGTGCGCGACAATCACGAGCCACTTTCGAGTTTACTCCACCTAATTTGACGAGTGCAAAATGATTAGCGGAGTGCGAATATTGGCGGAAATTCAAATCTTCTATGATATCCTACTACTATTATTGAATTTAAAAACTGTTTTTTTTTTTAATCATATTGAGTTGACGAAAATATTCGATCGGATTATTTCTTAATTGTAAGATTTACGTAGAAAACCCGAATTATCCTTTTCGCTAATAAATACATTTTGCGTTAAACGTACATACGTACGTATTGCATATTTCACTTAAATTACACCTACTTACACAAGTACGTTTCATATTTCTGGCATACTCAGCGTACTCGTCGCTCAAAGTCAGTTTAAAAAAGTATGCATTTTTAATCGCATTCGGTCTAATCGTTACAACAGTATATTTCTTCGCGTGCCAAATCAATATAAAATTTTGCGCGAAATATTCACTCGGGATCGTAAGCGGTACAAAAAATCCCATCGCGCCGAGCAGAAATGTATCTTTGCGAAAGTCACACTCGGGTATTGTAACTCCCATCGGTCGTAAAGAGAGCTCACGTTCCCGCCGTACTTCACGGTCGCACGTAAAAACGCTACAGGTATGCTAATTCGCCACGCGAGCCGGTAATATTGAAGTCGGCATCGTCACGCGTCACTGACCGGTCCGAAATGGTCCGGTACGAGCCAGGATGTTAGAACGGCGATAATTCTCGTTGACACGGGACCTCGCCGAGTGTGAGAATCCGCGAGAATCGCATACGTCACTCTGCGCGGTACTTTTTCGATAAGAGAAATATCGGCACGTACCTGTGCCGCGTATACTCGTATGCGCGGGTACTCAGTGATTCTCGCGTCGTACGGAACGGGAAAAATCCTTGCATTTTTTTTTTTCCTTCATTTCACCTTCGTCGCAATGACTGTTCACCCAGAAATTACTTGCAGCTTTGTGCCGAGTCTGTCGCAACGCTGTGACGATAAACCCGCGATCCCGATCGAGAATCGAAGGTGAGTTTCCTCGAAAGCGATAGTCGACGGGACGCTGCCTAACGAACCATCGATATCCGATCACGATCGAAGGATTATCTGAATTTCGATGTTCATAAATTAATTTGATGAAGCCAAGTTCCAATTTGAGTAGGAGCGAGTGGTGAACTCGGTCGTGAATTACCGTGCACGTAATTACATCGGCCGCAACGTAACGCGAGTAATGCAAATTTTAATCGTCCCACGCGTCCTGATTCCATAAACGCAGAATTACAGAGCTAAACACACGTATGTGGAATTTAATGTTCTTCCCCCATCATGATTTTATAATACCCGCTGTAAAAATAGTTCGTCCGGCGCGAATAATTCAAAACACATCGCGTTTGCATAATTATATTTAAACTGGTTCGTCTCGATCTTTATTTTCGCGAGGTAAATAAATCAGCGGGAACAAGAAACAAATAAAGGTTAAACGTTTATTTCAAATCGCTCTTAGATTATTAATCGAAGTTAATAGGTATCTCGTTGGCTCCTTGACAAATTCTATTTATTTTCCCATGATACAGCAAAACCGACGAACGAAGTTGGAAAGTTTAGTTGCACAATACGGTTAAGTATTTGCATCGACGGGTTCCACCGCAGCCAAATGTTCGGGAGGCACACGGTACATTCGTAACGGGATCTGTCATTGCGCAATATCCCGAAAAGAGAAGTCGATCGTGACTAAACGTGCACTGGGAGGCGCCCAGAAAGCGTGGACATTCCCGACGTCCACGGAACTTTTTTCGCCGTGATTCAGAGCATACCTACGGGATCCGGGGTATACGAGTCCGCGCGCTGTTCGTTACGCTTGAACATGTCGAGCGGTTCGTCCCCGAACAACAGTGACGTCTCGCGATATTTAAAATAGGCTCGCCTCTATGTCGTTTGCCGGGAATCCGGCGCTTCGTGACGCGGGTGCGAATCCTGGGAAACGTTACCAGCAACAATCCTTTATTGAGTTTATTCTTTGCGCGAGCCAAACATGTATCTCGCGATGTGACCGAAGTAGAAGGATTACGTAAAGTCCGTTCGGTGGCTCGCGAATCCGAAGAAACCGAGTTACGCGGAGATGTAACATCGGTAATGTACAGAGTACCGATGACGACTCTCATACTTTTGGGTGATAGTAAAGGATATTGCGGATGTGGCAAAATTGACGGTGACAAGAAGAACGATACTAGTGCAGAAATCTCAAATCGGGATAATCAAGTTTAAGGTTCCAAAAATTTGTAAGCTTTTCTTGTAAAATTTGTAAAATTTTTAATAAAATTTTAACGAAAAAATAAGGAATTTGCACTAGTACTGTCCTTCTTCTCACAGATTCAATTAGGAATCCTGATTTTTGTGTAATTTTTTTTCGAAGCACCCTTTGCGCGGTTACTTAATAGGAATTGATAATATGTTTTTATCCGAATTTATGAGACAGTAAGCGCAATTTTCGTTATATGTCAAATGTATACAATTGAAATGGTGATATTCCATTACGGCGATAGAAAAGTAGCGCAATTAAGAAATTGGAGTTTTTAATTAAGAGCAGGAAATTAACCGTGATGATTAATATAACATTATGTTGGTATTATAATACATTATAATTATAATCGAAGGTATAATTTGGAGAGAAAGTGAATTATACGTATTTGCTATCCTAATTAAAATACCATGCGAAATCTAATGATTAATCTACTCCAAAATTGTTCATTTTGAATTGTGTCGATATTTTCTACGTTGATTAAGGATTGCCAAAAATTTGAATATTCTACGTGCATTGATTTTAAACGAAAAATCATAACGGTTTACCGTATAAACGTCATACCATTAATTTCGATCGCAGAATAATTGGCTCCATTTTTTATACCTCGAACAGCAAATACGTAAAATTTGTAGATCTCTTATTAAGAAACTCGCGTCCTCCAAACCGCGACCGTGGATGGAATGAGGTCAGAAAAGTGTTCCTTCCGCGAGTAAGGTTCGTCGATTCCGCAAGACCTTCGGTTTCCGCGTCCGAGACATCGCTCCGAGATGAATGAAGCATTCCTGGAAGCGATCTACGATGATTCAACGATCGACACCGTCGTCAGCGTCGACTCTCGCTTAAAAACTGACCCCGAAATTACGTCACCAAGCGTACTCGAAAAATGAGAAACGAAAGTCCCGTCGGAAGACGCTTCCTCCGGAAATGCCGCGCATTCTACGTACCCGAGTTGTACTCACGTGTTCATCGTCGGAGGTGGAGAGAGAGGGGGAGAGGAAGAGAGATGCCTTTGCATGGGCGAAACAAGATTCGAAGAATACTTTGGGTGTATCCGGTACGAATCACGATCCAATAGACTGTGTCACGAAAATTGATTGCATCGATTATCGCCGACGATGGAAAATAAGCAAAATTGGTTTATTATATCCGACGCGTGGAGAGGTTCGATCAATGGAGGGGCAAAGGTATGATCGAGAGACAAAGTATCAATGACACGATATCTCATTGAGTTTGATTATACTCACCGTGTGCAGTAGCAAACAGATGGTCGGTCGTAAGATGATATTCATTGAGGAAGAATATCGTGGTATGCCGATACCATAACCGGCTCTCAATTTAAACGGTTTCCTGTTACGTTCCAATGCACCGCCGACAAAGTGCGGATAGGCGATAAGATTGCCGCAAAGTATGAGGATATATTAAACAAGAATTTTTACTACGTCATTTCATTCATACTGATTTTATCAACGAAAGCTCCGAATAATATTACGGTACAAAATTTTGAATGGTCATATTGATGAATTTTTAATTGAACGTTTTGATTTTCACCACGGTATTCTATTTGCGACGATTTTATCCACGAACGTACCGTGTTGTATTATCATAACAATTGTTTACCTTTAGTGACGCGCACGGGGTAATTATTTACACCAGTCCATTTTTAAAATGCTTTGAATTATTTTTTAGATATTTGACAATTTCTAATATAATAATATACAATTAATAGCCAATCGAAATTAAATAATGTAAACAAAATATTTTTATTTAAACGGAAAATAATTACCCTGCGCGCGCTACTATGTATATGGTCTGATACAGCGCGCGGCACTAAAGTTCAACGACTCTGATTCGGGAATATTTAAATAAATCTTTTACGTCCGCGCTCGTTAGTTCTTCTTAGAAAACGATCATTCACACGCGGATCGATAAAGGACCTCGCTTTTTCAGCAACATTTGTATCGTTTCTCCCCACCAACAAACGAATCACAATATATATTCGACTACGCTGTTTGCACCGACTATGCCCGTTTATCGCGTCCCACGTTCATGACGTATAAACGATAACGATATGGGGACAAGAAAGTATTAAAACATTCCCAAGCCCCCCGTCTTCCGGTCGGCGGGTGTTATATCACAAATTCAATCGATGCAGCGAATCGCGCGTTGAATAAGCATAACCATGAATGAAAGAACGTAGTTCGAGGCACGCGTTTGTTGACGATGGCGCAATCGCGCAGGGCCCGTTCGCAATCTTATCGGCAAAAACGAATGATCGAAGGGGAGGACAGGGAGAGAAAGAGAGAGAGAGTGAGAGCGAGAGTAAGCGACAGCGAAGGGGTGGGGGCTAGCAACACGAGCGAGACAGAGGAGACGACGAAAGGATCAACGAACGTGACGTGATCTCGAAAGAGAATGCGTGGCACGATGCCACCGAGACTCGGCACAGGTGCACCCCTGGAAGGGTAACACGATATCGTGTGATCTTCCGACCTCGGGTGGAGAACCGACATTACGACCCCGAAGGGCGTCGTTGGCATACGCGATGAATCATTCGAAGGAAATGATCTCTGCGCGCACAGAGGTAGTATGGAAGAGTGGGAGACCTGTGCTCATTTGTGTACCGGTCTCGCGTGTCACTCGTCATCGTGAGAACCAGATAGTGGGCACGGATTGACAATTCTTTTTCAATGGTCTTTAATAGTTCGAGACACGTCGTGTATTTTATATTAATAGGGTGGTTATTGACGGAAAATGTTTGGATTGTATTAATATAAAATTGGTTGTGTCTCGTGATCAGCATTTTAACCGTTAATACACGTTGTAAGGGAGTATTAGGGAAGAAATTTACAGCCTTCTTCGAATCGTTTCATATAATTTGATGAAATGTTTATTTGAAAAATGGTTGAAATCAGTTGCGAGGAAAATTAACCTGCGCCGATTATAATATCAAATTTATATCCGACAGTTCATAATAATGCATTAATAAAAGTAAAAAAGCGTTATTAGTTATTATTATATCAGAATCTGATATAATGAAAGAAAGAACTCTGTTTCTTGATAGAAAAACGGGCATAAAATATTCATTTGCGATTGGTCAGGTCCGAATAAATCAATTTTCTTCGTTTTCGCGTCAAAGCTCACTACGCCGTCCGACGAACATTGTTTGGACTTACTTACTGGTCGGACGAACACTCGAACGAAACCCCGAACCGATACTTCTCGTTTGGTATAGATACACAAACGATACAAAATATTTCTGGAGCAGCAGATATTTTCTGGGTCACCGTATAAACAGACACGCGAGATTGTATGCCGAGGCGAACGCTCCAAGAAGGGAAGCTCTTCTTGGTATGCAGTGTCAGGTAAGCGCGAACGATACCCGATTTACAAATGCCAGATGCAACCGATGTCCCAGGCCGAGCACAACCTGGCTTGCGCTCTAACGAAATCCAAGGTGATTACGAGGAAAGGAGCGCAACAGGTGCCACCTCGTCTACAACGATAATCTCTCCCTATCTCCGCGTAGAGGTTACTGCAATATCCTTATCGTCTCTTCGTACGTCAGCTCCTCGATTTCGTGGGATTCGTTTCGGTTGCGTCGCGTCGCGTCGCTGGGACTATATTTTTTTGGCCGGGCGTAATCTGATTAATCGTTCTCATTTCATTTAAACAAAGGTACGATAATGCTTTCGGAGTACTTTTGGTTGACCGTTAAACGGGGAACAGTGGATAAAAGAAGGAGGATTCGTTCATCATGGTTTTATGTATGACAATGTTTTATTGTAGCTGCAGTAGCTTTGTTTTGTAAGAAATAAATGAATAAATATTCATTATTAATCGAGATGTGACGTGGCCATCGAATGTTAGTTGCATAGAAAAACTTATGGTGTTGGAATAATTTGATTAGTAAGTGAATGTCACTTGTTTCTTTTGAGACCGCGGTCGTTCGTATTCGAACGCTATTTACCAATTCTGCTATTGCAATTCGGAGTAACTTACATTTAATTGTACACGTGGAATATATTTAGTTACACCGAGGATTGCAATAAATATCGAGTCGGCCACTGATTGTGATAAAATTTTGGTGAAACCAGGTCGGCATTCGGTGGGGTTAATAAACAAAAGGCAACGCGAGAGACGATATGCGATTATTTTCGGCAAGAATTCCGTGCAACTAGCGTAGCGAATCGTTGCTAACGGCGATCAACATATTTTTCTCGAGCGAAAGAAGCCGCGAGCGAGGAGACGTAGCAATTAAATTAAATGCATCCTGACTGTCGAGAGTTCATCAGTTAAAGGAGCATGATTCAAAACATGTTATTAAGAAACAATACCCGCATACACGAAGGATGACTACTTTTTTTTCTTCTGCCAAGCGATTATTACCGCAGCAGTAAATCTGGCTCATGGTGTAACTGAAAGACCGCAGAATAAATATATACATATACAAGGGATATTCCCGGATGATATCTTCCACGACGACAGTTACATAAAACCGTGAAATGTCTTATCCTAAATCGTTTCTACGTCACCTTCACTCGAGTTCTCCCCACCCTGCATTTATTAGCCGCGTCGCATTTTCAAACGTGTAATTATTTTCTATGTATAATTATATCAGTTTCTGTATTTCTGTTTTCAGATTCGACTCGATCATCGAAGAACCGTTTAACGCGAAGGTAAGCCAGACTCACGGAAGAAATTTATTATAATTTAACGCGTTCATCGCTACGTCACTCGCGTTTGGGTGATGTCCATTACGCGTTAGTAACCCTTTGACTACGGTTGGCGCTTAAAGGCGGCCGTAATATTTTATCGATCATGACATAACAATGATTAAAAAAAAGAGGATAAAATTAACCTTCTGCCGTGTGTCTGTGTGGCATCAGTGCCGCACTTATTGAATCTCACGCAGTGACTGTTTTGAACCTCGATATACCTCCTTGGGGTGCACAGTACTTTTAAGTTACGCATTAAGACACAAGATAACGTAAGTTTAACTTTGTTTGTTCAGAGTTCTTTTTCTTGAATCTTTGTGATAAGGATTATCAAAATAAACTACAATCTGTTTATATGTTCTGTTAGTATACACCATCGATTATACAAAAAAAACTTTAAAATATAAGTTTGAAACAATTAAAAATGCAAATTTCTAAAAATGCGGCACAAATGCCGCCGGGCGCATTACTATATGATTTTGAAGGACACGCGCGACATAGGGTTAATGTTAAATTTTCAGTATGTGCAACTAACAATGCAGAATACAAATAAATAAATATTATTAGTTTAATGTCGTGAAATTCAGTGTTTCGATTATTTCAAAACGTAGCTTTTCTCAGAAATGCAACGAAAAATTTCGCCGCACCCAGTGAAGGACGCGACAGAATTCCTAATGTCTGGTACGGCCAGCACGTCTCACAGTCTGCCGTAGTCAAAGGGTTAATGTTAATATTAATCGCATTAACAATGCGTAAATATAATACTGAAGCCCCGCGTCCCATAGGAGCAAAGTAGCGATGAGCGTGTTAATATAAAATAGCGCAAGGCGACAATTTTTTGTCTTATTAGCGCGACTGGGGATATTTTCATAAAATTTGCGAATTTCGGCGAATTTCCGTAAATTTGGCGAGACTCAGGGAATTTCCGTTAAACTCACGATAATGTCAAGCGCCGGCTACTTCCGCTGTTTCATCGATGACTCGCAAGGAATGCATGTCGCGCGCCAGATTCTACGCTCCTTACCAAATAACGACGTTCTCGTGATGCGAGGCGATACTCGTTAAGGAGGGTCGTCTGTGTGCAGATTTTATTAAAGGAAGTCCGAGAAACGAGTGACGTAGCGCTTATGACGTTACGGCGTGATAATTTCTGTAGGCGTACATCGTCACGGTAGTAAAATTTCACACCTACGGAATTGTTCAAATCGGAAGCCGTTCCACTCGCGAATCGGTACTGTTGCACCTGCATTCCGACGTAACCGTTGCATTCAGTTTTCCGCGCGCGGAATGATCGAAGTGTTTATGCGAATTCATATTTTTGTGGGAAATCTCTAAAGAGGATGGAGTCGAACAGAAATTTGTTTCGTTGTTGGAGAATTTTTTAATATAAGTATATATTTTTATATTTTTCTAATATATATTTTATATGTTAATGTATATAAGAATTGTAATGTTGTAATTGTACAGATTGTAATTTTTATTTAACATGTTGCGCTAGATAGGTATACGCGTTACATAATTTGCTTGGATAACGACTACGTGCTTGTTACATGCGTGTATTCAGCGTACTCGTCTCACGAAATCAGTTCAATCCGATTATAAAAATTACGCATTTGGCATAAACATCGGCAGTTTAGTGATAATTAATCCTTTTGGTGCAATGCAAATTTTCTACGTACCGTTACACGATCTATTAATTAAACCTTGACCTATTAATTAAAACTTGTAATCAATGCGAAAAAAAAAGTTTTGGGAAAGTTGCAAGTCGATTTACCTCAAATATTACAGAATCGCCAATCTACACCTGTGACGAACGATAAACCGTCTAGTACCCACTTGACAATTTTTTTTAAAGCCCGTCTTTCAATGTACCCATGCTTACGTGCTTGAACCTATTAAGAAAATCATATAATACGAAATTAAGTGCAGACGGTGATTAGAATACGTGGCATAAAAATCAAGCATACCGGTCGAAGAGCGTGCGTCGCATATTGGCCGATTAATGATGTTTTGATCTCGAGTCGTTTGCCTTGATGCAAAGCAATTTCTTCGTCGGTGCATTAAAAGAGGCGCGTGGGACGCTGGGGGGAGAGGGGATACGTACAGGTGCGAACAAAGTTATTATCACTTCTCTGACTAAACGCTATCGATGCAATAACTTACGCGAGATTTTTTGTGTCGTGTCACGATCCGCATTCGTCATTCCTCGAGTAAGAAGCTGCGAACGCGATATATTAGTCAGGATTTTTACGAGCATAATGGGATAGTAAACAGAGTCAAAGTTAGGTGTAAAAGATCGTCGGACGCGTTATCCAAGTTAGGCGCAGGGATGTACGTGTATGTATAGCGAAAACGAGTCGTTGTAACGATAATAGTTTAACGATGAAACGGAGTGGAATAAAATTCATGTTTTACGCGAAACTAGTTAACCTTCCGACGAATAAAGAGTTTTTGTCTCGCGGCGTATATTATTTCCTACTAGCTCCGGGTTTCCTTTGCTTTTTTTAATTTTGCAAATCTCTCGGGGGTATTCCAACTTAACGCCGAGAGCGATTTGTGCCGGCAATAATTCGCGGTTGGATTTTTTCCCATTTTTTATAACCACTGCGCTATCTCGAATTCGGCGAAGATGCCCTAGCGGACGCAAATGGTTTCATTGAGGAAAAGACTGTCTGTGCGTGGAACGGGACAAATAACAGTTGAACGAGAGCAAGTTTTGAAGATGGCCTTCTTGGAATAAATTTTGAAAACAAGGATATCGTTCAGACGGTAATGTCAGGAGTATCATTTACATTGACCCTCGGTAACCGCAAAGGGTTAACGCCGTATTATACTCGCGTGAATAATTATGTCGAAGTCATTTTTAAACTCGCTCACTGCCGTCGCGAAGGATCGCTCGGGATGTCGGGCAGCTTTGCGCGAATTAACATCAATGACCGTGAACCGAATGAATAGAATTTTAATAAAAATATATAGAATATTATCACTAACTGCACTGGTCAGAAATTACCAGTTTAAAAATAAATTTTTTTTTTTCTGAAGAGATTGTCAATTTATTGTATAAATATTTCACAACATAACTTTTAAATAATAATAAAATAGACAATCGTATATTTTCATTTTTACATGCACCATAAACAGGACATAAATAAAACTGAACGGAACATGCACCGGTTATTTGACCGGGTTTGGTACGATTAGTGTTAATAGAATTATATGAGAATTAGATTAACTATTAATACCTGTAAAATATGTATAATTATATATATATAAATATATTAATTATATGAGAATTGCATTAAATATTCGATCATCCGGTATTAATTTTAAAAAAGAATGTAAATTCTCTATGACACAATTGGAAAATCCTGGCAACATTTTCTCGTTAGCCGTCGTATCCTTTATAGCACAGTCATCGACAAAGTAGAAGGATCTTCAAATCAATTGATCAGCTGGTGATTTTAGATATTATTCAACAATCGCCAGTAGGAGTTTCCGCGTGTGTCATTGCGCTTCGCTGGTTTCCAGCCTACACGATAAAACGTGAACAAATGGCGCGGATCTAAACGGCAAATCATACAACGCAATTGCACGTACGATTTAACGTGTGACCGTAAATTGAGTTCAACCAAATACAAGGAATATTGTTAAAGCGGGGGATATTGGTGACAACGGTGCTCCTTTAATTATCGGAAATACCGTAACGCTCATGCAAATATTAATACGTTTAATTAACGAGAATATTTGTAATGACAATTTCAAATTTGCACAACGCCCATCATCGCTTGATTTTCTCACTTCTTTTCTACGTTGCATTACACGTGCGCGCAAATCGGAGCAGCACGAGTGTCGCGTTGATTTTCCGTCAGCGGTTTCCAACACCGAGGTTCGTGGAGAAACGTCGGGTTAAATAAATGATCGATCGAATCGCTCGCGCGATTATTTATACCGTGAAGATTGTAGGGAAACGAACGAGTAATTAATCACGCACGCGACCCGATGGAACGGTTAGACAGTTCAATTAGTTCTGAAATAATAGTAGTTTTCCGATTTTCATTTTCATCTACGGGAGGGTTGTAAAATGAGGTGCATTTACCGGAACTTTGATTCAATTTTATGTGTATTGAATGATTAGCTTCTTTTTTTCGGGATTACCAAAAAAGATTTCGGGGACACAGGAAGTATTATTACTCTTCGAAAAAGATAAAAGTTTCATTCATAATTGTTCGTAAATATTGTCATTGTTCGACAGAACAGTAATGGTAATTAAAAAATAAAGTTCAACTTTCATCTCGTATCTCGCAATATTCGTAAAGAAGTAAATTATATTCTTCGGGAACTTTTTTTTAATCGATGAAAAAAATAACTATAAAAATGTAACTTTTAAACGACACCAAGCTGTCAATGTTAAAAACGAAGTTAAAACGGAAAGAACTTGATTTCAAAGTTAGAAGTTCACAAATAACTTATATCCGCAAAAGTCAACGGTTGAATGTAATCTATTCGGTCTATTTTCCCCAAATTCACGTTTTTCTCTCGAAGCTCCGCGATGCCTGAGAAGGGATTTGGGAAAACTTTGGGAACCGCTGTACCACGGGGCATACCACGCAGATGAGTACTCGTCGAGGGTGCGGTAGACGCGAGATCGCGATCGGTCGAACACGCGGATCGGCCTTTAGCGACAGAACGGCCGATAATTATGCGAGCCAAGCCTGCGAGATGACCTAATATACACGGACAGGCATATTACGGGCCGTCTCGCGAAGCGCTTTCCCCGCGGCTTCTTCTTGCGGCTTCGCGATCACGCGCTAAAAATAATAGCAGACAGGCACGACCAGACGAGCCGAAGGCGAGTGTGAATCAAACCGCGGAGGAAGCGCTGTTTCTTTTTAACGTGCCGTGTTGGTTTGCGATTCAGCCCGGACGCCTGCCAATTCTGACCGCGGATGCACTTTGGCTTCGTAAGGATGCTCGTCGGCCCGAAGCTGTACTTGAGATTCGCGAAAATAGCGCTGCAATGTACGATTTGCCTCTCCGAACTGGCTGTGGGGTTTTTTAAAAAATATTTTTGGAAATAGAGGTGATGAAGCTGTATTTTAAAAATTTATTGTAAGGTTCGGGGAGAATTTAAACATTTTTTTCATAGTCGAGTGTTTGCGGAAGATAAAGGAGTATTTTTTTATGTTTCATTGATTAGAGGTGATGAATGAGAATTTTTTGAGTTATTTTAGGGTTACGGGGAACAACGTATTTTTCAAAATATTTATATTGTTAGGGGAAATGAAGAAACATCTCTAAACAGTATTCAAAGGCTTGCTGAGCATAAAGTAATATTTTCAAATAAAACTTCAAAAATTCGGGAGAATAAAAAAAAGTATTTTAGGAGTTTGGAGCTGTAAAGGAGTAAGTCCGAAAAAGTAACGTAAATTATCGCAGAGTAAAACAACACAAATATTTTTCCTTGTTCTAATAATTATTACCATCAGCAATTGGAACGCGTCTAATGTCTCGAGTCAGAATGCAATCTTTCAAAGCATTCAAAGTTTAATTCTGAATTCACGATGAATCGAGCGGAATCAATGACCGATAGTGCACGATCGAACGTTCAAGGACGAACTTCCTGTCTCGTATTCGCGCTACATAGAACTCACTCGAAGATTTAAATTTAGCGCTGCGTATGTTAGAAAAGTCTGTACGCGTGACATTGATGAACGATATTTACATACAAGAACCGGTAGCTCGCCGATGACTCGTTGGAATCTCTTCGACTAGTGTCAGTTCTACGAAGCGCTGGTAGAATTCTTATATTCCGTGACATAAACGAACCATTAATTTCAACTATTAATAATAAACGTCTGTTAAATCATCATTTCCCTCGTAGAAGTTCCGAAGGATCGCAATAATTTGTCAGAAATCAATTAGGTAAGCCTGACGAATTTCCATCGTTTTCTTTTCGCTAACGTGGTAATTAAATATTGTCGTAAGATTTTTTATTAAATCTGCAATCCTTCGTTCTCGAAAGGCATCGATCGAATTAGAAATTATTGCAAAATTGTAAAAGCTACGATTTTACTGAACCAAAAGTCGTCGGCTCAGGGCTTAAAATTTAATCGTTTCAAAACCAAATGAACAGTATTAAACCAAAAAATCTCCTTCTCGATTACATGAAAAATCTATTCGCGCGACACGCGTAAGCTTCGACGTTGGAGATGGCATTATCGTACAGACTCGCTCGAATACGATTTTCCAGCGACTCACAGCTGATCGGTCGGTGCCGCAAGAAAAGAGGCGGCAGTGCGTGATAGAGCGTGCGATCGTGCGTACGGCATTCACGGTCGGAAAACGTGTAATCGAGTGAAATGCTCGAACGTGATCGCGACGTGAATGTTTCATGGCGTGGGACTCGTCATCTGAGGATCTACGCTGCAGTGTACCGAGAAATGCCACCTGTGAGTCTTGCAAAATAGTGACAATTGTTCACGAACGGGATGCTCTGTAAACCGGAGGGGGGAAGAATTTCTTTGAGCTTCAAGTATAACGGCGTTTTTTTATTTATATCAATAACGTAATATAAATAATTCGATAATTATCAATCGTATAGTACGTTCGGTAGTAGAATTTCCGAATAATCGTTACCGTTTGTATATACGTTTCGGTCGTCATTGACAAGATCTGTTGACGCGTTGTCCTTGTTAGCGCTCGATACACTGCCAATGACATTTAATAGAGGTTCGGAGCAAACGTGAATTATGTTTATTGTGGGTTCAATTACCAAGCATTTAGAATCGTATTCTAAATATCTCTATAACTTTGTGATAATATAATAATATAATGTTATCCTAGACGAGGGAAGTTTATTACTCGAAAAATACGATGCAAGGTGTATGCTTCGAACGGTAAATTAAAATTATATCCCAGATCGATAGAAATTGCTTGAATTACGTTCACGCTCGAAACGAATCTAGAGAGATCTTATCTCGGGCCAAGTCAATACTAATAATTACAAAACGAAATCGAATGAGCGCGACGTAAAGAATTTTCACGCACGTAAAACACACACGATTCTACTCACTTTCGATTAACTGTCATCCTCGTTCGTTCGTTTGTTTCTCGTCGCCGTAATTTCGTTGATTTACGTGCACGTGCTCCTTTCGATAATTTGCCGCCTCCCGAGCTTCCGCAAGCGGCTCCATCGATAGAAAATTATCAATCGTTTGCCATGCTAATTTATTCTGCAATCGTCGTAATGCTGAACGAGGATCCGTGTAACATATAATCTGCAGCATCGCGGAAAATGTTCGCCGACACGAACGGGAGGATAAGTGAACGCTGATTTCGCGGCTCCGAAAATTTTCAAGTCGCTGCCGTCTCGATGCTGGCCACTTTCTCGTTTCGCGGTAAGCGAAGATTTGTTTTGAAAAGCGTAGAAATTAATAGCGTCGTCGGTGATCATCGGTTTATTATTACGCTACGACCAACGTTTGATAAGTACGAGTGAAGGATGAGGGAAATGAAAATGTCTTACCTAGTGATCCCTATATTAACCCTTTTAGTACCAACCAAAAAAATGGTACCTAAGCAAAAAAAAAAAATACCGAGCCAAGTTGACGTACGTTACTCAAATAAATTAAAGATCTTTGAAATCTCGTAACTTTGTACGATCAAAAGTGCGAAGCTTTCACTTTCGCGAACCGCGAGCCATTTTTTCCCTACAAGTTTCCAATTTATTTGAAGACAGAATTTTCTTGCGATGGGAATAATAGGCCACTATAGTACGCGCAGCGATATATCGTTATTGGCACTTTTCGCGAGTGTTATTATCGTTGTTCAGCACTATTAGGGTTAACTCACCATTCATTGGTGCAAATTTGAAGTTTCACAAACTTGGATCATATCCGTATCAACCGAAAGCTCGTTGACACGTCGAACGCATAGTATTCGAAAAGATCAAAACACCGATGTCATCGCGAACAGTCGCGCGTACGTTCGTTTTGAGGTACGGTGAATGGAGAGTTAATTTCTTCTACCGGACGTTGCGGAGAGATATCGGGAACCACGATCCGTCCGCGTACACGCACACGTAGGCGCGCTTAAAGGGAATTCGATGGTAGCTACCATTCCGAAAGCAGCAAAGCTTGCCGGGAATGCTTTTTGGGCAGTTTCGTCTTAGCGGTTGACCCGCTATCCGTTTCTTTGGCTCTCGTGTGCCCGGTATACTGCCAGGGTATTGAATATTGCGCCGGGCAAGGAGAGTGGGTTCTGGGTGGTCCTTGCGCGGCCGAAATGTTAAGCGGAAAGGGCGAGACGGGGGAAGGAGAGAGACACACGGAAAGAGCGAGATAAAGGAAGACAGTGAACCCCGTGGTCCCCATCGGGTTCCCGGCATGCCTTTCGTACCCCTGGAATGTGACCGATGTCTCTATCCGCTTCTTGCAGCCGCCGCGATCGCGGGGACCACACGAATCGATAATTGCCTCTTTCGAAAAATTGCTCCCGCCTTTTCCACTTCGGGCCGGTTTAAACGCCGTTTTTCTGACGAACGCGACGGTACGCGCCTCGAATTCGCTCGCGTAATACCGTGAGCGCGAAACCACCGGCCGATCGGGGTATCGAGCTCTCCTTCGCGTGCGTTCCTCCTACCCAGGACACCCCGCGGCAGAAGGGTACAACGAACCCCACACCGGCAAATCTCGGCTGATCCTGTGGGACGAGTTTTTCGTTTCGAAGATTGTGCAACTTTGTAATACACTGTTTGCCTCCCCGACTCGAACGCTTTTTCTCGGAAAGTGTCGAAAAGTTCTCGATTCGATTGGAGAAGGATTGTTTTGATCGTTAATCTCTCTGGAGAAGTTCGATATATTTGAATCGATTAAAACTAACCGTACGGGTCAAATCACGGGTTACGAGATAAATGTCGTTTTTCTCTGGAGGAAATTTTAAATTATCGTTGGAAATAATGCAAAACATAACTTTTGAATAATAATAAAATGACCAATCATATATTTTGATTTTTGTATGTATTACGCGCAGGACATGAATATAATAGACGAAAGCGTAAACCGGTAATTTGACCGGGCTTGGCCCGGTTGGTGCCAAACACATTTCGTAGAAATCAGGATTAGTTTGAGACGCTGCGCATGGGGATAAAGACGGGAGACTTTATTTTAATTCCTACAAATATTTGGGACTATTTGGTATTCGATCGTATTGACCCGTTAACGATCTCCGTAATAGACTAAATTAGGCTGACAACTTTGCGCGTGAAGTAATTTATGATGATCGGGGATTATAGAATTTAGGTTTACTCCTTTATTTTATTATAAGCACAACGTCGTAGTTGTGGTTGAAAATTTGCGCTATTGTATTCCGCAACAGGAGATTACTTGGCCCGTCTTCAGATTCTCCCTTTTCCGCGTAAAGAGGATTACGGGGCAATAGCGTGGATTTTGGAAGTGAAATTTAAAATTAAAGTAGATCGCTCGTATCCTTTCGCAAACATGCCAAAAAACATTCTTCTTTAACGCATCGGTACCGATTGAAATATTAATACAATTCCAAATGCTTCCGTTTGGTAATGTAGATCAGATTTTATTAATAATTTCGCTCGTTGATATTAAAAATTCAGATTTTTTAATCAAATATATCTGTCGCTGCAAAACTCAAACATTTTTCACTTCTAACAATTCTCCCGCCGATGGGTATCACGTTTCAATTCGTCGAAGCGATTATCGGTTATGATGATGGGCATTACGCGCTGATGCGTGACTACACGCGTAATGGCACCACGCGAAATTAGACTAATTTACATAAGTAAAGCGTCCGATGTGTCAATCTTGCAAAAGTCGACAAAATGAGTTCGTCATACACCGTACGCATGCTCGGCGCTCTCTCTGTGTTTTCGGCGGAAAACGCGCACGTTTCCTCGAAACAATAATCGCATTGACTCATTAATTAGGGAGCTCGTGCCGCTTGGTTCCAGTTTCTATATCTTGCTTTTTTTCTGGCACTATGCCCCACGAGAATGCGTACGTTTTCTACGTAAACTCGACTAGTCATCGCTTAACCCTATCGTGAACTTTAACTTGATGCGAAATCTCGCGTGCAAACAAAACGCAAACTAGACGCCACCGTGACGCGAATCGAAGCGGAGCGTAAAACTAAAATTGTTACGTAGACAGGGAGACATTTCTTTGTTTGTCTCAAACGCGCAAGAGTGGAGCGTTTCACTACGAATCTGAATTTCGCAATTCTAAATTCACAATACTTAAGAGTTCCGTTTCTTTCACCATACGTGTAAAGTGGTATCTAGAAGAAATATGCAAAGAGAGCATGTTCTAACGATAACTTAATTAAATATCGCTCCGTTAAATATAGTCGGAATGTTTTCGTTTGAAAGAAAAACATTTATGCGTTTCCCGGGGTCTTTTTGTTTGGATCATAATTTATCGTAATTGGTGTAAGGTCGCGTACCAAGAATAATATTTTTATACGAACTCGCTCGAATTTCCCTCGAGTTTTTTTTTTAATACTTATGATATGATCGTCTGATCTGTTGGACATCACGTACGTCCGATAAAACACGTGATACATAAGAAAAAATGGGTGAAGCGAGGTGAAAAATTCTTGATTGAGGCAGAGAGCAGAATTAACCAGTTCGGATGGCCGTGAATTTGCTGTTACTATAAAAAATAACTTACAAGTTTTACAGAAATTGTATTACGAAGCATGAAGTTGATCGAAAATTTCAGTCACAACTATCGACAGGAATATTGATATCTTCTGTTAACAATTGTTATTATAATTGATTGTCGTCATATTTCGGTAACATACTTTTGCATTGCGATCATATCTAAATTTCAACTTATAATTAAAATTTACAACCTAAATTTCAATCTATTTTTTTATAATTTTCAACAATAGTTACAATAGTTATAATAGTTTTATAATAGTAAAGGGCCGCGGTGTACGGTAAAAATATTTTCGCACCCCTTTTTTCCGAAATAATTTTGAACTTCCATTTTATGCTAATTTATTCCAGAAAAAAGGGTCTGGAAATACTTTGTCTACCCTCTGTATACGGCATTCGCTCGATAGATTTTCGGGAATTAAAAAAAAAAATAGAAAATGATGTAAATTTTGGACTAACATCCCTGTAATTCTGATAACTCGGGATACGAGTACCACTATCACGTACTTGGACGTTTCGGTATTCTCGTTGCGATTTTTAATGGCGATGTGACACTTGTACATTATGCAGACATGGGGAATCACGTGTACGTAGCACGTAACGCGAGATCTCCAATGAACCTAGTGAAAAAAAAATGCGTGAGGACGGTCACGTACCGTACCGTTCGAATTAAAATGCGAATCCTCGCATAATGTGTCACTAGTGAAGTTCACGCTTGTTTGTTAATTAAAGTTGGTAAGGTTAATATGATTCGACGTAATACTCGTTTAGACCGTATTCCGCGATTACAAAATAAGTATCGCGCCAATACAAATTGCAATGTATGATAAACGATTTGTCGCGATTAGTCGCCTTTAATTTATTTAACTTCCGCTCGTTAGAGAAGTATTTTGTTCTGCGTGTCCTTAAAATAATCATCATTTCGTGACTCTTGACGCAGAATTGATATCCCGATTCCGCATTGACCTAGGCCGCGATTTTTTTGTTCCGCGACGGATTGTGCCAAATCAAAAAAACGTGAGTCCGCTCCTGTCAACAAGTCACTCGTGATATTGGTTCAACTCATGGAAGTTGCAAGTAAACTGATAGTTACTTATCAGACTGTGCATTCTTCTCGCAATATCTGGTACTACATGCACGTGACTCTCACGAATAAAATATTTCCTTAGTGTCCGTGTACAAAACAAATACAAAATAGTAAAAGACCGCGGACAATCCTAACATTCCTCGCATCTTACTTCCTTTATTTTGTTTATTATTCCTTCCTAGAGAATAATTTTGTTTTATATTGAGCCGCAAGGTAATTTGTCGATAAACTTAATATAAAGGTAATTAAGCGTCCTATTACGTACGACAAACATTATCGCAAAATTATAACTATATACAATATTGCGATTAATCTCCACACAATTCCTTTCACCTTCCCCAAATCTAAAATATTCTTTAAACGAATATTTCAAAAAACCTTATTTAAAAAATTGTTCTGTATACAGGGTGGTCCCGCCTGAAACTAGCCACCCAAACATTTTATTCTGCTGTGACAATACAAAAAAATTTTCAATGCAATTCGAATGCTACCAAAGGCCCGCCAATATAAATTAAAATAAATCAATCGAAATATAATATACTTGTATGCAAAACACATTCTTGATCGCAATCGAAGGTGATATTCGGGCGTCTCCGTTTAGGTGGGATACCAATACATTCTTTTAATCGAAATAAAAACGTGTATCGTGACACGTTCTTAGCCCCAGAACTTCTCTACGGAGTCAGAACTTTCTGGTCGATCTTGACGTAGATAGATCGAAATATGCGCGGCGCGTACGACTTCCAGGAGAAGGTATCAGCGACAGTTTAAATCGGCACGCGTACTTCCCCAATCCACGACCCGGATAATCCTGCGAGGCAGTTGAGCAACAGCGGCGAGGATTTAACGATCGTACCGCGTCAGGCCTAGTTAAGAGACATTTTAGGTAGACCCCGGTCTGCTGGTGTTTACCCCCTTTTATTGGCGTCTTTCTATCGACGCCAGTCGCCACGGTTTACAGCCCGGATTAACTTAACAGGATTCTTTCGCGCTCTTAACCCTTTAACGTCAAATTAGGATAATTTGCGACCGTGCAGTCTCAACTGTTGCGGAGGGGCTTAGAATATTGTTTCGCGTTAAACCGATGATTACTGTGTATTCGAATTAATTCGACGCGCACTTACGTCTATGTGTCAACGTATCGAGCATCGCGTGGCTTGTCGAATTTAACACTCGAAGGAGATAGATTTAATATCGTCATAATTGGATAGTAACGATCCTGTTTCCTGGGAATAGAGAAGGAACGCGGGAAAAGTATTTATTTTCCCAATCAGTTCTTCGTTGGATAAAATTAACCCCGGGCGTATCGATCTAATCACTGGTATATTTAACTTCTGTTCTCGCGATACCGTAATTAATGTTGTTCTCGCATTTGTTTTATGGCTCCGATACCATTGTTGGCATTATTATCGGACTCCACATGTAGTTTTCAATAAAGTTCATATAAAATTGTAACAAAACCAAATCATACACATTTATACGGAGCGTTTGTTAACGTAGTTGAAGTCAACAGTAATAAAGGGGTAAACGAAAAATCATTTGTGAAGGTCCATCGGATCTCCCAATTGAAACGCGAGGATGGCAAGGGGTACGCGAAGTTTAACTTCCCATTATGTAACGCTCGGTACACCACGTTGGAATACGCTCATACGCGTGGTCATAAGGGATCGCATTTCTCGAGCGTTTCTTGTGCACTTGACCCCGAAATTGAGACGTGACGCGTTCGGCGTATACGTCTACGGCCGATTCTCGTAGGCGCGAAATTCTTTCGCAACCATCGACGGGACTAGCGTAACCGTTGCGAAAAATGCTACGTCACTGCGTCAGCGGCGAATGCCGCCAGCGAGTGGAAGCGAAAGTAGGAGGAAGAGATCGGGAAGGAGGTTGACCCTCATTTCGAATTCGTACTCTCAAAATCGGGCTATTTCTGTAACCCGATGATTCCACGAATTTTTCTACGAACGACTTTTCATCTCCATCGCTACGTCACACCTGTAATCGGCGGACAAGGTTGCGTTACCTGGTGTAATCCGTGGCACCGAAACCCAGAAACCGCTATCCCTGTTCTTCCAATCGTCGCGTCGTTTGATTTCCTAATTCAATCGATGGGAGAACATCGCCGTGATTTTGCAGAAATCGATAATAAGTTTTATCTTCGAATAATCATTTTGATTTTTATCTTTAGTCTCCTACCAGTTTCGTTACGAATGCGACAATAAATTTGTTTATCGATCAAGGGCTAATTTGAAGGAAGGATAAACGAAGGGAAACGTCAATTATTTCGTGCGCGAAGAGAATGCGTTAATAACAATAACAAGCGAATAGACATAATTGTCCGAATGAATCATTCGAATATCACGAATTCCACGGTACGCCGCGATAAGTCCGGACTAGAGTTTCCGATTTCTCGTGAAAAAAAGACTTACAATTCGATCACTCGGGAATTCCTAACAAACCCGACGATAAAAAGCAAAAACAATTATACAGCGCGTTCGTTTCGAGTGGAATTCCATTTCGTAGAATTTGAAGCTAATGAAATCCACATCGCCCGCGCCGAATTCAATTCAACGACAAACAAAAAACCGCGTTATTTCTCGCAAAACTGAATTCAGATTCAGACCTTTTATCCCAGGAATTCTTCGAGCAAGCGCGTCATTTAAAAATTAAAAGGAAAAACACTTCCACAAAGCGACGATTGGGCGCAAACGTAATCATTGCCATTGCCGATCCTCGTAGGAGCCTCTCCTCGCCACGCACGATGTTACCATAAACTTGCGTTGCAATTAATCCAATCGCGTACATACACCATTACGCTAGCCGCGAGACGTCGCAATCATTATTATCATCGCCGTCATCCTCTCTATTATTAGCTCTGCTCGTCGTTGTTGTGTCTACGGAAAAACGTACGTAAGTCTCCGTAGTACATACGTATATTCGTTCTGACGCAGTCGAGAATCGCGGTTTCCGTCGTCGGCGTCGTTTATTAATTGAAAACGTGCTCCGCGCGAGTCTCCCGGCGGGATGCTGGATTCGAGATTCTCGTCTCGCGGCGACGTGCTGCGTATAACGAACGGCGTCGCGTCTTAGTCGATGACAGTAATTAGCTAAGTCGCGCGTATGCTCGCGCGCTAATGACGCACACGCTCACGTTACACGAGGGGGGGGGGGTCACTACCTCCCCACCCCGCGCAGGAAAGTCGCTCCCGGCGTTCGTATCATTTAGAAAAACGCATTAATGCCAGCGCCGATTCTCGCGGAGGAAACGAACCAGCTAACGACGTGTCTTCCGTCGCGAGACATGGAAAAAGAGCTCGCGTGCCAATGGTAACAAAGTTCGCGCAGCTGCGAGCCTCGGGAGTCCGAAGGCGACATACCACCGTGAGTCTACGGTTCTACCTGTGATGAAAATGTGCGAGGGATGCGAGAAAGATTTTGGATTTCGAGAAATTTTGGCAACGCGCGATCGATCATTACCGTGAGAAATGATAAGTCGACGACACAATGAGAATACAGTCTGTTATCAGCTTAAACATTTTGAGTGTCAAATTAGCATGTAATGTCGTGTAAATAATATAAATTTCATCGTTTGGTCAACGGGCCGAGGGAAACGTTACGAGGTAGAAAAAAATGAGAGACTGATATTTCAATATAATATATTCACGCTATTCGGACGAATCTTGAGAACTTTCGACAAAGATGTCACCGTTCGAACGTGAAAGTCCGGAGAATGACGAGCATATAAAAAAAAAAGAATAAAATAATCGGAGGATCATTCCTAATCTACCTCGAAGCCCTGACATCCGCATCGAACTCCCCGTTAGCGGGAACTGTGCGAGAGAGTCAAGACGCGGAATCTGCCGTCGCATAAACGCAAAACAAACGGAGCTTCGGTGATCTCCTCCCGGAGATCATATCGCGCTGCACCTGCGGGGGCAAGGTTGGACGAGAGCCGTCTCTCTCGCGGAGCGTGCCGTTGTAGCATCGAGCTTACAGCAGCCTGATCGCCAAGCGAAGTCGGGGATATCGCTTCGTTAGATGCCAGGCTCCTACTACGAGCGAGTAGTGGGGATAAAAGGATGGAAAGCGGTCGGGGTGGGGGTAGCCGGACTCTCGCGGGGAGTTATGAATGAGTCGTGGAGTTCTGACCCGTGAGTCTCCGCGCCGTGGTGGGGAGTGCGGAGGTGGTTAGCGTGAAGTAAAGTATGGTGGGGGTGGTCGGGCGAGAGGGAGGGAGGGAGGGAGGGCAGGAGGGGAGGAGGGGGAGGGAGAGGGATGGATGGATGGATGGATGGCACGACGATGGGCGAAGGAGGCGAACGGGACAGGGATGGGGGGGAGGGGAGGGGGGGGAGGAGGAGAAAGAGGAAGAAGAAGAATAAAAGAAGAGGGAAAACGCGGAGAGTATAACCGAGTGCACGAGCGCGAGCGATCGTGGAAGGTCGAGGATGGGTGGGGGGAGCTGGGATTGGCCGAAAGCGGGGTGCGGGCCACGTGCTTCGGTGGCTTTACAATCGTATATAGGCACCGGTCGACCGAGTGGCCACTACCATACACTGACAGACGTACACCCGTGGCGCGCGAGGCGAAGAAAGAGAAAGAGAGAGAGAGAAAGAGCCGACGGTTTGAGGGCGGCGGGAAAGAGGAAGGAAGGGAAGAAAGAAGAAAGGAAGCGAAAGAGAAGTGACGACGGTTCGTGGAGTGGGAAGGACGAGGAGAGGCGACCTACCGACAACCACCAAGGGGCAGACAGACAGAAGTCCACCTTCCACTTCCATTCCCTTACGCAGGTTCACTCCTACTATAACGACGAACGCGAACAGCCTGCCTCTGCTCGCTCGCCTGCCTATAGCTGGCTTCTCCTTCTCTCTGTTTTCTATACCTACCTACCTACCTACCTACCTACCTTCTCTGCGTCCGCGGTTAACTCGGACAGAGGCGAGAGGTGATACACTCGACACACTCGGCCCGGAGACGAGGGCGACGAAGACCTCAGTCACCTTCTGACACTCGGTATGGTACGACCTTACCCCACTGGCGTACGTGCGGGAAGGTAACGTAAAGGAGGAAGAGGAGGGCCGACAACGAGAACACGGAACACACACGGCCGATAGAGCCGAGTGGAACAGCCGAGGGACAGCCCGGTGAAAGGAAGAAAATCGCGAGGGAAGAGAAAAGCGAAGCGGTCAACGGCGAACGAGGGAAAGGACGGAGGCAAAGAGAAAGAGAGAGAGAGAGAGAAAGAGAGAGAAGAAGAGAGGGCACGCGGAGAGACCACCCTTAACGGCGTAGAGACCACCACGCCGATTCTTTCTTCATTTTTTCCTCCTTTTCCACCGGTAACTCCCTCCCCCCTCTCTCCCCCTCCCCCACCACCTCCCACACACACACCCCCTCCCTCCCACCCCACCCCTCCTCGCCACCTTCTTAAGCACCCATCCCCCCCTCTCTCTCACGAGCATCTCTCGCAATCCCCCTTCCCCCCTCGTATAAGAATCAGTGCATCGCGTGTGTCGGGACCAGTGCCAAACGGGTTGTGAATCTGCGCGGACAGTTTTTCAAGTGTGATGTCAACCCCCCTTCGAGTCCGAGTGACCGGTGAATCGTCTCACGATCGAACATAAGATCGATACGATACTTTTTTGTTGTTTCCTTCAAACGCGCCGAACTGCTCTGTCCGTATACGCTTTGCACGGCAGTGGTATTTCTATATCTTCCTTTCTTTTACCGATCGCATCGGTAAATCGCGCTCGAGGCTCGAGACACGCCGGAGTCGTTTGATAAAACCGTTTAAAAGGAGGGAAACGTTTAAAAGGAAACGCATTCGCGCGGATCGAGCGAACGCTTGCGGGATAGCGGGCATACGTACACGCGCCACCGCGAGTGCCTGCGTGTGACGAGAAGTGATAAAGTGCTATGCGATCGCGATGATCGTGGAGGATACAGTGATCGCTGACGATCGACAGATGACGATGGAGGCCATCCTAGCACGCGACCAGAGAACCACCTCTCACAGGGTACTTGACCGTGCACCGCAAAACGGCACGACGACGATGACGGCGACGAAGGTCTCGTCGACGTCATCGACGAAACGGTGCAAGACTCGAGAAACGTGTCGTCGGTGCACAGGAGTGACCGCAAGGAGAATAGAAAGGAACGATCGTGCACAGAGACACTTGCGATGTGATTCGTGCCTCGCACCTGCTTTTTATGACGACCGGGGGATACGATCGAGGCACAACGCATCCGTCACCGCGACCACGTGGCTGAGTAAGTCTGATCTAGCGATCGCGATTAGGCTCCTAAGTTTTTACGCGCGCGCGATGTTGCTACGGAACGTTGCCCGTCAGTTATTGTCTGTACCCGGGAAAAACGTTGTCGTTCCAACGAGACAATTCGCGTACAATATGAATCGTTTGACTCGTCAACGTCGAGTAGCAAAGGTGTGCGTGGTATTATAATTTCGATTTGGGTCAAACTTCCCGCGATTACGAGTTCGATTATATATTATCAGTTTATTTATTTATAAACTGGTAATAATACACATTCGCTCGAGTAATCATTTTCCGGGTTTGGGTGCCGGCTAGATCTTTGATAACAGGATTTAGGCTAAGATTTAAGGATAACGAACGGTGTAGTAAGTGGTTTGACAGGATTTACTTATAAAGTAATTATCGACACGGGGCAAGGACTCGAACGACTTTCCTGAGACGTTTAAGAAAGATTTCCGCGATATATATAACAAAAAAATCTCCTTACCCGAGTATCGATCAAAGATTTAAATTCGATCCCCGAAACGCTGCGTCATATATTTTACTTTCCGTTTGAAAAATAATCAAAGTTCTTTTCTGTCACCGATATGATTATCGTTACGTAATTATTTGGGGTAACATTTTTGACGCAGCGGTTTGCGGTTCTATCTTGGCCTCCGCGTTCGTTGTCGAAATAAAACTTGCATCCTCTTTCCTGTTGCAATGATTTCTTCGAAATGAATCGTAAACCTCGTCAAGATACGTTTGTGTATTTTTCTGTCAACCTTTCATAACTTGGCGCTATTCGTTCGCACCGACGATGCAGTTGCTACTGAATCGAATTGATCGATATTTATTTCTCGCAATTGTCTCTAATTTCGTTCCAATCGCGGAGGCTCGTTAACGTTAAAGTATCGGCGAGCAAACCGAGTCTTAATTAATTGCGAACATTCGACTCTCCGTCATCCATTATTCACCTAAATCGGTTACCCGATCGCAAGATAACGACTCGTAAATCTGCACCGACACGGATTATGACCCGCTAAGTCTCGCATGCGTCGAGCGTGGTTAAAACACTTTCACGGTTATACGCTCTCGTTGAGAGGATAAAACTACCGGAAAATTATACGTCGCTTTGTCACACGTCCAATTCGGAAGTAAGTAAAATAATGTCGTATCAGAAATCACTGGAAGGGCTTTTTTGTCCGGACGAGAATTTAAATTTGACCATTGCACTGTTAATTAATAGAAAGAGTAGAACGTTGAATGATACAAACTGAAGGGTTATAACTTTATATTATTAATATCGAATAGAAATAAAATTTTAAAATAGAAATGACCTCTTTCCACTCGTATAAATCGTTAAATGGCTTTTGTGATCCGTTTCAGTCTGGCGATAACTGATCTAAAAAAAACAAATCACTCTTCTTTCTCGCGTAATAATAATACCGTATACGACAATCATCTTCTCTTAATTTTCTTTCAAACGAATTATCCTCAAATTTACGAGGAGATTATTCGCGACAAACAATTGATACGATTCATTTAACTCCGGCGGCACAGCTCGCGCTTGATTCATACACTTCGCGTAATTTCTCACATCCAGAGGAATCGTTAATCGTGCGTCACAAAAATTTCACTTTCGTGGCCGAACGTACCTATCGCCAATTAAAGCTGATAATCCACGTTGTCGAACTAAATTCCCAATGTACGCTGCGCAAACGTGATCGTACGCCTTTTTTTTCGTCGATCCATTGTCCCTCGTGCCATTCTCTTTCGCGCTTTGACGTCACTTTTGAGCAAGCCGATGAACGCATTAGTCATCCTCATCGTAACGGTCCTCCTTATCGATTCTCCGCTTGTCCGCCACGAAGTATCACCGTGTGTCTCTCGTGACACGTTTTTCACTCGCGCTTTTCCGCCGGGGCCATCGGTTACGAAAATCGTGCGCGACATACGCGCTGCGCGCTAAAAGCAGGGAAGAGGAACTCGAAGCGTCGTAACGTAAAGTCTAGCCGCGTCGAATTTGCGCTGAGCATCCACCTGTTGAACCGTCACGGATCTACAGGTGATCACAGCTGATACTTCGGGTGGCGGTGGCGGCCGACCCACTCGGCTACGCCCGCGTCTCGCGTGAAACTCGATATTCGTTAATCGCGCGTCACAATGACGCTGATCGACAATAATAACGCGAGATTAGATAACTCGAGCGTAACCAAAATATGCGGCGGTCAACTGTACGGAAATAACACTTAAAGCTTCTGTAAAGAAATTTTTCCCAAAAATTCCACCATCTGGTTATCAACGCTCTCGACTACCGCGGATTCGTCGTATCGTTCGCAAACGAAAACCACGTTCCACCGACCATATCCCGTCATAATAATTCAGCCCGAGATCCTCGAAGGACTTGCGCGCTCGGGAAGGAGGAAAAGACGGACGGAAAACGGTGTACGATAAATCGGCGAACGTATATAGACGGCGCGTACCGCGACCTACCGCAACGCGCTGCGGTCCGGGCATGGACACGATCTCGAAGAAAAGGGGGTGGCGGGACGGGCGTAATGGGGTATAATTGTCGCGAGCAATGCGAGGACAGTGCGTCATTACCGCATTTTTCACCGTCTTCTTGCCGGCCGACAGCAGAGATGCGCCTTGCACCGGTGTCCACCGGCTTTGCGCGCCTTACTTTTTTCCACGCAGCCGCGGGTTCTCAGGAATTTCGTTGGAACGCCGTCGACGAGCGTCGTCGTTGAGGTAGGCTCTAGCTGTACCGCCGACACCGTCCGCCAGGCCACACGGGGGAAAGTATAAAAGAGGCGCGAGTATCGACCGTTAGACGAACGGCTGCCAAATATTCGCGATCCGTCGTCTTGAGCGTTGCAGCGAGACGCGAGGAGTTCGGTGGATCGAGGGCGACGGACGTAAAGCTAATCGGTTAACGGATACTCAAAGGGATGAAGGAAATAATTTAGAGTCGAATGGGAGGGTTAACTCTTTGCGGCATAGGCATGCGCGTGGAAATGACCCTTTTGTTGAGCAGAGTAACTTATTATAGGAAATGTATTTGAATATATTTAAACTGGTTATCCTTACTAACCACTATTAACGAAAAAGAGAAAGATTCATTTTCTGGTGGTTAGCTCTACTAACCACCATGCAATAAACTAAATAAAATTGTGGTCAACATAGCTAAGCACCATGCCGCAAAGGGTTGAACTATTGCTGTCGTCCGCTCTCAACTGTGGGAGGTAAGAGCGCGAATGGGTTGAAAACTTTTAAAGCGGCTCGAATGACAGACAGGGTTGAAGTATATAATTAATCGCGCAGATTTTCACCGTTTGAAATAACGAAACGAGCGGATCTACTGGTTTTCGGATAAGAACGATTTTCTCGAACCAATTAGAAGTTCTCTTGTGCAAAATTCCTCGAAGAAAACCTGGTGGATAATTAAGGTGACCGCGCGCGCGCGCGAAACGAATCTGAAAATGTATCGACATCGTCAAGGTTGCGCCCGACGAAGCCGCAGGTGGTTCGTTGAATTTCTCGTGTCTCGAAAGCGCGCGCGTGCCTGCCTATCGTCGTAATTCCTTTCTCCCGCGGACAAATTTGATTGGCTGCGGAAGAGTCACAGTATGGCAATTAAATTCCATTAGAGACGGGAAAAAAAAGAACGGCGATGCAATTAAAGTCAGGGGAGAAAGTATACGAGGTCCATGTTCGACAAGTAAGGGAACATAATTGTACGTACGGCGAACATTTACCTGGATTACAGCATCCCGGGGTACGATAAAAATACTTGCGGCGTAGGTATACACGCGGATAGATTTTTCCGAGAGGATCGAACGACATCGTTCCGACGTCGTTAGTCGGATACTAATTGGACATTTTCTATCTCAATCATCGCTCCGATAACGCACTCCGTGCTCTCCCCCATCGCCGATGAGGATAAATAAAATAACGAGGACGCGCACCTTCGCGTCGATCGAGCGTCACGCGACGTTACGAGTGAAGAGCGAGCGATAAAAAGAAAAAGAACGAGAGACGAAGAAAAAAAAATTCAAAGGACACGACGCGACGTGCCCGACTACGCTTATCGGCGAGCCACTCACGTGGCAAATAATTCTCTCCCGCGAGCGAATTCACGTGACTTCTATTCGCGCTTTTCCCCCCCGCGACGGCGATCCGTCCTAATCCGAATTCCAGCGCGATTCGCTCAGTCGCGCGACGTCAGGAAACGTCCGCGACCGCGTTGTGGCTTATCGCGAAATATTTTTATCGCCCGAATAACTGGTCGCCGCGGCGTTTGCCGTGTTTCCTGAAAAAGGAGCGAGCTCGGGCGCAATTACCCGTGGTCGTAAGAAACGATATCACCGTTAGATGGCATATGTCGACACGGTTTTCATGGTTACTTCGGGGCGCAAACTTCCCCGCGGCAAATTGCTCTCTCACCGAGACGCAAAACGCACTTAAGAGCCGCTCATTAATATGCGTTAAGTGTTCGAGGCGTCTCCCTGTGCTCCCCGACCCCCCTCCCTCACTAGTTCCGACGTCACCCCTCTCTCCCTTTGCGCGCTGTACCTTTCTCTCTCTCCCTCCCTTCCTCTCTTTCTCTCTCCCTCTCTCTCTCACTCACCGTCTACACATTCGTTTCTCTCTCTTCCTTACGCTACGTCCGTCGCGCACGCTGCATCGCGCGCTCCTTGCACATTAAAATTAAATTCGTTAGCGCCCTCACGGTCGTACAACACACCTACATCTAGTCCCCGAACCGTTACAACGGCAAACATGAATGGCAAGCAGCGAGTTTTCGACTCTACGATTTTCCACGTACCTACGCGACAGTACTGGCGCGCTAACCGGTACGAGAACGAAAGTGGCAAATGTATTTTCCATTTTTATAATAAATTTCTCTCGCACAATCCTCGGTATCTGACGAATTATCCGGAAGATTCTTAGCGTCGAAAACTTTGTTGCGCGTATTCGTCGATAGTTAAAAAATCCCTCGCATTCGATCAACGGACACGCATCGCGATTTATCTCGAAACTCCGGATCGCAAAAATCTCGCGCGTACCTCGATCAATGGATCGGGCAAACGAAAACGCGCGGTATCACGAATTCGTTTCTCACGTTACAAAATGAAACACAACCCGTTCCCCCGGAGCGAGGGATACTCCCCGGGCATCATCGCGTGGTCATCCACGGCGATGTTTTAAACGGTGAAAGAGGATCGTACATATGTGGTAGACCGAAACGGTTACACATCCTCGGGACGCGTACGCGACCGCTGCTGGTTTGTCGTAGCAATCGGTTCACGTGATATCCGAGGCCCCTCATCAAGGGTCGTAACTCGTGAAATAATGCGACGACGAATTCGCGTGGATATAATTCGCCGTGCGGTGATCCCGAAACTGCCGGATGATCATAAGACGGTCCCGATCGAGATCCCACCATTTAGGCGCTTACTATCGACGAGAGCGAGAGAGCCCAATGAGGGTGAAGGGAGAGAGTGTTGGGAGGGGAAGGGTGGAAGGTACGAGCCGGAAGCTCGACGATGATTTCTCTTCGGGGCATTTCACCGTGAGTTTCGCGTCAAATCGTTGATTGCTACCAAGTATCGAGCCCTGGCTCTGATCTTCCGCTTAAGTCGCGGACAATTCGGTTAATAACGTACCACGGTTGTTAGTTGTCAGTTGCAAAACGAGACCGATGGAGTCTTGCGATTGGCGATTCTTGGGGAGACGAGGAACCAGCTTAACGGAACGCGCTACGCTCGTCGTCGTGAAACTTTGGACGTGTACGTCGAGTTAATGCGCGCGTACCGTGTAATGATAATAAATAAAGGTATCGAGTGCGATCAGCGTCGCGATGCTCGAGCCACGCCGATGCTCGGTCTCTGTCATTTCGATATTTCTCTACCTGTCTCTTCACCGATGGATATTATCCGTTGCTCGGGTGACCGTCTTTTCGTAACTGTATCTTCGCAACGATCGAGATGCAGGAAGAAGTTGAATTATTCGAGGAATTCGATTACTCCAGATTTGGGTTTCGCGGGTACTTTAGACGATCGAGATTCTACCACAACTGGTACGGTCAATGGGATTAACTTAGTAGACCAATAATGTCATTGTCGTTGATAAATTGGAACGGTATATGTATTTATATTCCTGTATTAAAGTAAAGTTAATTTTGGAGGTCTATGAACGTGGTACGATTACGACGTTATCGGTCAATACAATATAATGCACCAATATAGTAAAATATTATTCGATCAACGTAACAAAACATTATATCCATGGTACTAATCGAAAATGGGAATGGGTTATCATAATCATCACGTAACTTAAAGTCATTACATAATTCCACGGTACGAGTTTCAAAATATTGCCAAAAGACATTTTTGTAATCATTTGAAATTTTGATCCTCCGACGAATCCGATATAATTTCTCTCGGTTCGAGGTACCATTTTATTCATCCCGATAAATAATTTCTCTTTCAGGGCTAGGCAGTCTTCTGGTGACCCTGCTTGTGGTCTCGGTGCACGGCGCCCCGACGATGACCCTCGAGGACAGACGACTAAGCTCGCCCCCGAAGTGGGTGAATCCCTGCGGTCTCGCCGCCGAAGACTTCGACGGTGACCTCGACGTCGTTCAATTGCGCGACGAGCAGCTCCTCAATCAAGTCGTGGTACAGGCGAAAACGGCGCTGATGCACGCGGAGCTTTTTCGCGACGATTATGTGAGTACCGATGTCAATCATCCTTTCCGACTTTGATTATTTTATCTTCCGTTCGCGCCGTACATCGTTCTCCCCGCACTAGCGTCGGAAGTTTGGATATCTCGCGACGACGCGACGCGTGACACCGACGATCGTGGTAGAAGATTAAGTTCATCAATGGTTCAATAATTATCGACGTGACTTCTGGTGCTGGATGGTGGGGGAGGGGGACACACGGGGAAAGAGGAGGGAGGGAGGGGGGCATCGAGCGGAAGGCAGTTATGGCAGTACTTCCGGTCGTACGGACGTTGATCGTAGGAGTCACACAGACCTTCGAAACTACCGTCTTTTGTACTTAATCGAGGGTACGGTTTTCGTTGTGTTTGCGCCGCGCTTAATCTCGCGGGAATATTCGTGGTTGCGCGAAAATGAATCCCTTAAATTGGAGCGGATTATATTAATTGTTAAATAATGTGGAGAGACCCGATCTATTGGTGTAACGGAGAATCATATTTGGGAGTTTTAGAAATAATGGAGAAACTGTGAGTACGCCGACTACGAGTCGGAGTGTAAGATTGAAATCTGTTCGTCGAGGTTGAATAACAAAGTGGAAATTATAAATATTTTCATATTTCACGGTCACGTATTTCCGAGCAAACTCTTGTTTTCGCTACTTCAATCTGAGAATTTTCTCTTGTTTGTTTGGCTGCATTATTCGATTAATAAATGATATGTCCTGCGTACTGCGTTTTACTTTCAATCGCGCATATTTTGAAAAGGCTGTATCAATTACGTGATAATGGATATTGTTTATAGCACTCGATGAACGCTCGTATTACACGAAAAGAGAATCTGCATTGTATATACGATTTGCACTCGCGGTTGTTTACTTTTAATGCACGGATACGGAGGTGCTAACAAGTAAATTGCCGAGTTTCTTTTGATTCGAATATTGCGCGTAGTTTTATTCCCTATAATCGTGATCGATCGTCGGACGTGCTTCCGCGTCATTTATCCGACACGCAATCGCGTGGAACGCTCCGACTAAGAAATTCCTTTTCTATTTTCGACGCGAACCCTCGAAAGATGGCTCGGTGAAATGTTACGTAACACCCGACCCAAAGGCAAAATGATCCCGTAATCTTTCCACTCGACAATGACGCGAACCAAAATATATCCTGTTCGCTGGAAATATTTTTTTGTATACTCCCTCGAGAAAAGAATTAACCGTACATCCATTGAGGGAAAGTTCGATTCTTGCGTACGAGCTGGAGAAATTACAACAATTTTCCCGAACGAATGATCTGAAAACTGGGCAACTCGCGAACAGATAATCGGGTGTGTATGTTGGAAAATGACTCGTAAGATTGATCTTGGAGTAGCTATCAAATATCGTTAGATTGATGAGAAACGATTGATTTTCGTCTCATCTAAAAATGTTTGAATTATTACTCGCGCAGTTATTCGCGTTCGTTTCTTACATCAATACTTAGACTTCAGTTTCGACAGTTACTTTTTGATCGATTAATACTTTATGATAAAATACAAAAGATTCAGTTACTTTCTTAACCAGTATTATTTAAACTTGAAAGAGAATGCGAGTAATAATTCTTCTATAATTATTTTATGTTTAATTTAACTTCAACTTATTCAACGAAGGACAAAGTACCTGTTCACGCGAAACCTTCATTCTTTCGAAAAAAATAACACTACCCCATTTATTCAAAACAAAATTGAATAAAAGCAAGCTTCATGGAATACGCTTTGCTTTATAACAACTGCCTCTCGGTAATTGAAAAGATAGCGGTGAAAAAAATGACTGTTACTTGAAAACCAATAGTTTGCGATCTTCAACCGTTCCTCCTCTCAGCGGTTCAATTGAAATCCCTCTGTGCACTCGCCTAACCGCGATGTACTCCTATCACAATTATTTCGTGGCTCGAATCTTCACGAAGCGCGTAAGCGATCTCCCGAGGGAAGAGATCCGTGCGACCGTGCGCGCCAGTAGATCCATCGTTTCGAAAGGATCTTTCCAGCCGATCGTACCTTATTATCTCTGGCCAAGGACAATAAATCACGCTCCGGGTTCGACCCGTTTCTCAAGGTTCCTCTCCTGAAACGATCCGAAAAAAAGAGACGGACATGGAAACCGCAGGTTCGAAGGTACGGTTACACGCGCGAAACTTTACTCTCGTTTCTTTTAAGGCAGATTAAGCTTCTCCACCCTAGTTATGCATCGTGCACACGTGTCATCGTGATTCCGGGTGTATCGTTGAACGTCCTTGCGTGCCCGCCAAATTCCTGGATCCACCTGACTCATCCTTTACCCTCGCTTTTCTACGCTTCCTGTTACTCTGATACTCCTGCGGGTGTATCAGGGTCGTGCCGGCCGCTATTCGCCCACTATTACCGTAATAATCGTAAACAGGAAGAAATACGATAAGCTCCTCGACGCCGATTAATAATTTCAATCGAGTAAGCGATTAACGAATCTTGTTCAAGAACTCTTGAAAAATAACGATAGATTGAGAATTTCTAACGGGCTAAAGTTTATCTACGTTTGTTGAAATTTTTCATAAACTTTTTTACACCGTCAAGTCCGGATCAATGGGTTATCAATATCCTGTTTATCGGAAACTTTGGCATACCACGGTCCAGATAAGACTTACCGATTTATTGATAATAAATAAATTCCAATCGTATAATTGAGGATCGAACGTAATAGATCAAGAACAAGGTCTTGTCGTGGGTCAAGTATAAGCACGCGGGAACTAGACCTTGCATCTTTTTTCCAGTATCGCGAAATAATTATTCCCGGCCGTCGCGAATGCGTTACGTTGCGCTATACGTTAGAGGAGAACCAAAACGATTAATGCGCAACAAAAATTCCATTAAGAACGAACAAAGCCCCCATTACACCGCGTTTACGTCGGCAATATTTGCCTACGCGAGACGAGTATACGACCGAGTGAATTAGCATTCGTCGCGTGTGTCCACAAAGGGTATTTGTGCCTCTCGACGCGTGTAGGGCCCGTTCCGCCCTGTGGTCCCATCGAAGTCACTGTGGAAACGTGGTCCCCGTTACATCATCGCTCCGCGACACACGATACCGATGTTTTCTAAGTCAGCGCATAATCCGATATCGTTTGGTTCGCCCACAGTCCTTCCTTCTCTTCCTCTCACCCTCTCTCTCTCTCTCTCTCCCTTTCTCTCTCTGTCTCTCTTGGAAAAACGAACGTCATACGGACAGGCGAGTACGCGGCGGCGCGAGGAGGATTCTGTGAGAAAAAAAATAAAATCTCTCGAGTTCCCCGGACGTCCGTCTTTCTCGGACCTCGGACTTCGGTGAAGGCACCAGGGGCGCCTCTCCTGATACTGGCTCTAGGCGACGCACTGTCTGGTGGTCCAGTGACGTCATCTCACAGCTCTCGTTATCGTTTCAGCGTCGGCAGACGCTCGGCGGAGAGAAAGGAGGAGATTAGCCAGGGTTACTAGGAATCGAGGAAGTTGTGCGAGATTCTGATCTCTTACGGGGTACGCGCTCTGATATTCGAGTAACAGAGCTTTTGATCTACGAGCCGTTGATTTCTAAATGCACCAGTTTCGGAGTCATGATTGTTTCTCTGTTTATTGAAATTAGAGGACAGTGGGTGAAATCGTATTAGTGCAACTCATGTTGCAAATATCATTGTACGAATTTTACATTGTATTCGACGCACTCTCTGGTAACACCGTTGTGTCTAGACTGTGAATTTTATGTAATTATACGTGCCCACGAAGGACAAGTCGAGAAGGGAGATTAAAAGAAAAAATTGTTTAATCGCTGAAGCGTTGTATAAATTTTTTTTTGGTAAAAAACGTAGTTTTAATACGTTTAATACGGTTTTTTGTTTATCGTACTTCGCAAGTATTGGAAGAAAATACGTGTTTGCAGACAATTTTCAGTGTAACTGTAAAATGATTGATTGGAGTGATTTATAATTATACTGCAGATTTCATGCAAACAATATTTTCTTCTAGCAATCGCGGATATAAATACGATTCTAAATTTGTATAACTGGACTGTTTTTCCACTTAAAGTGTAACAACATGTTCGTTATTGATATGCTGTATATTCAGCAAATATTTTATCTACGAAATTATAGTTGCGAGAACGCGCTCTTTGACACTCGATAGGTTAAGACTAGAGTTCATCCATTCGACTGTCGAATTTTTCCTAAGATCCGGCGATGAAAGTCGAATTTTCAGAAAATCGATCGGTGTAATCGCAGGGTCGATGAACAACGCTCGACGTTAAACGAAAACAAGAAAGTGTTACGCGTTTCGTGGCGCGTCCTTGCGAGTTGCGTGTAAACAAGTGGACGTCCAGGCACATCCGACACTCCGCGCCGTAGATAGGAAGTCCGACGTCTACGAAACGCGTATATGCGCGTCGGTACGTGAAGGAATGGGATAAAATATCGGAAGCGGAGGATTTCAATAAATCAGAATCGGAAGCTGCCCCCTCCCCGCCGCCGATGGGGGCATCTATACACCACAACCGGCACTCCGCCTGCATACTAAAGCGCAGACCGGATATACAACCCGCCAATGCATGTACTCGCCTCGATACATACTTACTGTACGCACTACGACACGCATCTTCCTCGCCACGCCGCTATTCCGCTTGCCTCGGTGTCAATTCGTACGATTCCATTCAGCGCTGACATATTTTACGTACCCACGTGATTCTAACTCTCGTTTCTGTTCGATGGGGATTATCGTTGGCGCGCTCTAGCTTTGCAGAGTATTGATCTTGAGAAGAATACTTGACCCTCGTGAAATCAATTTTGTACCCAGCCATTGAATTTTTTAATCTAAATTTTTCATCGTTGAGGCATCCGCGTCGTCTTTCGCGTACGTGGTCTTTGTTAGATTATCTTAAAAGAGCGTAATTCAAATTTGATAAATGCAATTTAGAAATTGGTTCGAAAAATCTAGGATTGGGCGGAAAACGTGATCGGTTAGTTCCAGAGTTAAAGCTCGTTGTACATCATAATTTCCAAGTCTTACGTATTTCAAAGATCCATTTCAAAAATTAAAATTTAATAACGCGGGAAATCTTTTACGAACAACAAGTTTTACCAAAAATAAAACTCTGTCTCCAATCATTATCTTCGCGGACACAGATTTTTTAAGACTCGCGTTACTTACAAAAATCGGACTATCCTCGAGAATCTCGGAAACACCGGTTCACGAAGAAAATCCGACGACGCGATCGGCGTTCTCGATCCTGTGGAAGGGGGCAAAAAAAAAATTTCCATTTCCACCGTTCGTTGGTTTTCTGTCCCAACGGACCCGCGGAGCAGCGAGTCATTCGATCGGTTCTCGAGGCCGTCGCACCGAAATTTTATAACTTCTAATAAGCGGTGGAGCGGTGAAGCCGCGCTAGAAGAAAGACTGAGAGGCTAATTGATTTTGACGGGTCCTCGGTAGTACCGCAGAGACCATACCTACTCTTGCCAGCCTACTTCCTGTCAGTTTTCAGCCTGGTTTTACGATTATTCGTGCCCCGGTGTGGCCGAGAAGACTTTTACGAGGCACAAAAGACCCGCGCCACAGATTTGCTCGCCGCCAGTGGTTGTTAGCGACAATTCCTCTCATTCTTCGCTTTTTCCTCTCCCGTTCCTATCCGTTCTCCCGCTAAAACCTCTTCGTGATTACCTTGAAACGAGCGGGGTATTACGAGACACCCGTGCGTTTCCCTTAACCCGCGACGATTCGGGAACTTTTGGATTAGACGAACCGCGGAGGTACCAACAGTCTAGACATTAAATCCGTATTAATTATCCTCGACGTATCGTTGCGCTGTTTTTCTTACGGTCGTACGAATCTTTTTCTTCAAGATACTCTGCATTACGTTAAGATACATCCGAAATTCCGAGAGCTGGGAGTATTCGAACGAAACAAATGTTTAATTCGTGGGATTGAAATTATAATAAAAACGTGCGTTGTTCGGGAATAGCGGTTCGCTGATGAGCACCATCAGACCGGGAGTAGCTATAAAACGCAAAATGGGAGATCGAGGAGAGAGAGTCCCTTTGGATGCTCGTTCCGAGGGAAACAGGAAGGCAGGAAGATGAGACGAGCGATCAACGTACGGGGACCCGTTAATGTATTTATTAGAGAAACCGTTCACGTGAAGGAGTCGTAAAAATCTCGTTTAATTATCTCCTCGATCCCTCTTCGGTAATCCTAACGTATCCAAAGGTCTTCCGGTAGACAATTTTATCGGCATTATTGATAATAATAGTTCGTGACGCAATCAGTGGCCGCTTGACCATCGTGTTTAATGTTTCCAATACAAAGTGACTATTTTGAAAGGTATCCGTGTCCCCTTGGAGGGTTTCATAACGATTTGGGCGTGGGGAAGGATCGATTACCGATCGAGAGAACGGGTGGCATCGGGTACGCGAGGCTCGAGATAGAGCGGTGTGAGAATTTATCGAAGGAAATAGTACGCGCGACTTTGGGCGGCCGGTTTTATCGTACTAGTTGGTGAACTTTAATTTCCTTTGTTTGAAATTAATGATAAACCCCTGACTGATTATTCGCATCGCAGAACTTTGTCTCAAAATAAATTCGGAATGATTTACTGTAGGCGAAAGTAGAAGCTTTGCGCTTTAAAACAAGGCTAGAGAGAATGTTCAACAATTTTTTATCATATAAAGTTACAAGATTTTTAAAATCTTTAAGTTGGTCCAGTAACGTATGTCAACGTACAATCTTGGCTCGGTATTTTTCGCTTAAATACAACTTTTTCGGTCGCCATTAAAAGGGTTAAATTTAATTTGTAATTTGTTGGATTGACTTATCTGCAAGAGAAGGACTTAAGCAGCTTTGTTAATTATTCACGTCAAATACATGGTGGGATCTTTATTTATTCGAGCAAAATGACACGTCGTTCGTGGCAGCGTGGTTCTCAGGAATGTTGTTTGCTTGTCAAAGGTATTATCGCAGTCTGCAGGTCGTGAGAGTAATATCGCACGATGATTATTTCCATTCCTGGGCCAGATAAGAGGTCGGATACCACGTTATCTTTATGCGGGCCAGCTGGTCCAAGAGGCGGGGTCGAAGACACTTTGCGCGATGCCATTTACTTTTTTTTGCTTGCGCACACCTCATGAATCGATCCGATTGATCTATTTATCATAACGGACATTTGCAAAATCACATTTTATTAAATTGTTATTAACTAAAAAAAAATTGTACAGAAATGAAAGACCGAATAGAGAATCTTGCTTCCTGGCATTTATCATTATCGTATCTTCATCTCGCGCGCAACTTTTTCATTTGTCCACATGCGTTTAGATACGTCTATATTCCGTATTTGGCATTATCATAAAACAATTATAATTCTTTACAACCAAAAAAAAAACACTTTTTCTAACGTAACAGTATTTTATTCTGGGAGGGAGGGTTAAATTACCAAACGTAGACAGCGGGATCTTGGCGAACGATCAAGTTATCCGAGCGACTTAAAAGGGAGAACGCCCGATCGTCATTCGTGGTGTCAACGATTCCGTATTTCACCCTATTTCCATCTACCCCCACGCAAAACGCGGCGGTGATTCATGATGGCGCGTACGATGCGAGCGATGTGCGCCATGATGGCACAATTAGCGTGTCTCACGCCTTGGCGCCAGGCCTTCCAAGTACAGTAGTATAGTTTCCGGGTAAACGGTCTGACTTTAGCGAGCTGACCCACGGTATTCCCAAAAAGTCCGCAACGTAGCTCGAGGCACACGCGTGCTCCCCGCGTAGGATCGACCGAGGCCTTCCTCCGGGGGCTTACTCACTCGTCGGCTTGTTCGGCCACCGCTTCTAACCATCGTACCAGGAACGAGGGATATTATCGAGTGGTCGATCGTGTACGAGGCGCTGCTGCCCACTTAATCGGTGACTAAACCCACTAAACTGCTGTTGGACTAAAATATACGGGAAACTCGGCTAAGCTCGGAATACTAATTTCAGTAGACACGAGGATGGACGAACGGTGGGTGAGAAAAGTATTCGATCATCGCGGTCTCCTCCTCGGGTTTATTGGTTATTGAAATTGTAGCAAGGCAGGTTTAAGACGCCCGAGATATGAATTAAGAAATTCTGTTTACGCGTAGCGAATTATTCGCGGTCATCTTTTGTTGAAATTCTAGCATCTTCGTTTGAGTTGCGCGAGAAATAAATTAAGAATTCTTGATTGCGTACGCTGAATTATTCTTGATTATTCTTTGTTAAAATTGTAGCGATGGAATTTAAAATACCCGTCCAAAAGAAATTAGAACATCTTGATTCGCGTACCATCAATCCTCTTTGCTACGTTGAATTAAACATTCACAGTGTACAAATATATCTTTCTTACGAAATTAATCGTAACGCGATCGCTCTGCCGACTTTTCCGTTAATCTGACGATTATCCACCACCCCGTCGCGTGTTACTATAATATTCTCTGCGTAGGAATGATAGCGTTTGTCAAGTTTTTGTTCGACAAGAATTGCGCCGCGCATAAAGGGTCTTTACGAAGATAAACCGCGCAGAGGTGTAACACGATGAGCCGGTCCCGCGAAGTAACGAGCATGAGCGCTGCGCAAATAACGTGATACCCACGCGCTGCAATTTTTCTCAAATTTCTGCATTCCCGCGGATCAAGGGGGAGAACGATGGAGAAACGGGATAGGCACGTGCGCCCTTTCCCTTCGGGGACGGTCCCTTTTTAGGCGAACTTACTAATCGTGCCTGCGATTTTCTTTCTTGATTTCGCAGATCAAGCGAACCTTCAACATCGACTTTGCCGATTTGCACTCGACGTGGAAGGACAGCCATTACGATTGGCTACCGGGGCCGAAGGAGATTCCCAAGCAACTAGGAGAACAACTGAATCAAGAGTATCTCGACAGGTTGGAGGTACGTGTGGTCAGTAATCATTTTCTCTCTCTCATACTCGCTTTCGATCTTAACGTTAAAAATTCAATTAACGATCGACGCTTAACGCCTCATTCGATCTCAGAGTCCACGCGAAGAATCGTTTTAACGATACGGTTAGAAATTTATTCGCATACGCTTGTCTACGGATGTATCGTAAATAATTTTACCGCCGATTAAACGTGAGCTTATCGTTTCTTACAGTTGGACACGGCTCTACTCGATGCGTACGAGTACATGCAAAAGTACGCGGTGGGTCTCGAGCAAATTGTTTGGGACCAAGAGGATCATCGTCTGGAGTTTCGCAAGCAGTTTAAGGATACCGAGTACAAGCTCCGAACTGTAAGTGTACATTTTTATTTTTTTAATCGAATCTTTTGTCCCTCCTCCGACCACACCTCCTCCCCCGCGAGTAATTACTCTCAATTACGATGCTAGGTTGCAAAACTTTCACAATGGCACCGAGCGCAATTAGCCTGAATCACGTTACGTTCCGTTGCCGCAAAAGCGATAAAGAGCGTTTTACGAGGTTTTTATGCAAAGCCCTGAGCAGCAAAAGATTCTAGTTTGCAGAGGGAAAAAAATTATGGCTTTATCGATTATCCAGTCAACCTCGACAGTCGTTTGGTCCGGTCGAGTTTCTATTCGATTTCCCTGTTTTCTCGCTCTCGTCGCTCCGATTGCCGACTTAATTTCAGGGATTGAACAGTGTCGCAAATAAAAATAATATTACTCTCGCAAAAATTGTATATCCAAACGTTAATTTTCCGTATTTCCATGCCGACGCGTGTCAATTAAAACACGCCGATCGGACGAATTAAAAATAAAAAGATAACGAATCAACTCGCATCCCAGTTGTCACGTGATCTTCAGAATAGAAACACTCGCTCCGGAGCATGCAATGTCCAAAATATCATCGGAAGTGTTAACGAAAAAAAAAAAAACATTGTTCTCAATTTGTGTTTGCAGGTCCTCTGTGAATTACAAGTAGCGTTAGTCGAGCGCGGTGTAACGCCGCGTCCCGACGTCACCCGCGACGCCATGTCATCCGAATACCGTGCCATGTCGTCCTCGGCGACGTTCCGGAACCTCCGGGACTGGCTGATCTTCCGGGACTACATGAACGGTCTCGAATACGTCGTGCAGGTGTTCGAGCACCTACGCCGCGGCTTGGACTCCTGAGGATGGCAAGGCGGAAGCCGAAGAAGGGCTACAAGGCGACGACTCAGCCATCTCAGGAAACCGGAACCACCCCGTCTGGAGGCTCTCCTCTCCTGAGGTGACAGAGATGGAAAATAGCGGATAAAAGCGATCGTCCGACGCCGACGCGCTCTGCGACGCAGCGTCGGCCGTCAGGGTCGCCCGAATCCCCGATTCCCGAGTGAGAAGTGTGTTTCTCACGCCGACGGTATCGCGAGCGACGGCCTATCCGTCGACGTCGATAACGACGACGGATAATCCCGCGCTACGTTTCGTCCGCGAAAGTGTGCGTTCGTGTCTACATATCGAGCGGAACTATGACGAGATTGAGAATCGAATCGACGGACAACGTCGTCGAGGGCTCGTCTCGATATTTACACCGCGCCACGGTCGACACCGGCTGATGGGAGACTTCAGCGAGGTACGACGGGAAAGGGAGAGAAGAAGCAAAGAGAGTCGTTGGATCAACAGCCCCCACCCCCTATTTGGTTTTCGCCGCCTCATGTTCGCGAACGTGGCGACGCACGTGCGTTCGCAGCGGAACGCATCGTGTTTGCCACGCGCGAGAATTTTTTTTTTTTTCGTAATCAACGCGTATATCGTTGACGCGCTGCAAATTTCACGCGTAAGAATGACGACGGACCGCGACGAAGGATCTCTTCCTGTTTCGCTTAAACTCTCGACGATCGAACGGGGACAATTCGAAGCGCGTTTGATTTTTTTTCATCCTTCGCGACGTTCGGGATGGTTGCACCGATCACCTTCCCCGATATTCCTTTTATCTCGTGAATTAAATTCAACGCGCGACTTGTCAAACCGAATCCGGCAATGGCTCGCCCCCCCCCCTCTTTTGTCGTTCAAATTGATTTCAGAACGCTGGGATACGTATCTGCATTCGACGAAAATCGTTGTTTACCCCGATAACGATTCGATACGATCGCTGCTGCATGGTTCGCATCGGTTCCATTAAAGTGGATGGAATATTCAAAAATGATCGTCGTTATTCTCGATCGCGTAACTTTGGTCGTCCGTCTGGGGCACTTCGAGATTTCCAGTTACTTTTCTTTTTTTCCTCTTTTCTTGACGATCTTTCTTGGAACGATGCTCCGATCGTCGCGTACCGTTCTCCGGGCAGCCATTGCGGTATATATTTTCGATCAAATTCATCGTACAACGAAGAGAGAGAAATTTTGCGCGAGAGGAAGAGAGAGAGAGAGAGAGAGAGAGAGGGATTCAGAACGAATCCGTTTAAACGAGCTTGTGCACCGCAGCGGTATTATATCCTAAGTACACAAGAAAATACAGTATTCGCGCTTTAAACCTAGACTATTCGCGCCGTGCGAAAATAAAAATAATAACAAAATTATGCGCATAATTTATCGCGTAGCATCACGCGAGCAAGGAACTTGACGACGGCGTCGTTAAAACGTCGTCGCGCGACGAGAAAGGAATTCTCTCGCCGAGCCATTCGCGACCCCTCTTAATCCTATATAATAATTTATTGACTAACTGTAATATTATTATATTCGTATTTATTCAGATTATTTATTTTATTTTTGTAAAGATTTTACACGTCCGATTAACTGTATTTAAAGTGTCTAGTTGAGCTTAAAAATGCCTAGAGTATAAGAGAGAGTGAGAGGGAGAGAGAAGGTCATATTATTATTACTAATATTATTATTATTATCATTTTAATATTATTATAGCAGAAAAGAAGGAAACGCATCGACGCGGCCGACGCCATTCGCCCGTACGCGTCGCGCTGCTGCTTTTACTGTCCTTCGCTTGACGTACCTTTGCACGGTATGAAAATTCACGTCCCTTAAGAAAACAGAAAAAAAAAAGAAAAATTATCGAGGCCCGTTCCTCCCGTACTTTCTTTCGTTGCGACGATTTTTCGCGAGAATGCAATATTCTTTTTACTAGATTCAAAATCGTTTTGAAGTGACACTTCCGTTCGACGGGTGGCCTTTTTTAGTAGCATCTCTTTTCTTTTTTTTTTTACACCGAGGTCGACACTTTTCTTCCCGGAGATCCCTTAAGGACACAGCGGTGACGCTTTATGCCGCGTGACTCGAAAGTAGTATACCTTTTGTTTTTTTATTTCAATTACAAATACGTAGCTTTAAACTCGTAACTAGAGAGATTTTATCGATTTTATAAACGGAGAGTTTTTATACCGACAAACTTTCGCCATTTTATCCCCCGCCCTCTGAGAACTTTCGAGTCACGATCTGCTCGCGTTGTCGCTCGGCCCTTAAGTCGAGAACGCTCGATTTCTATGGGGGGACTACATTTCGTACTTACGATTCGTCATTAAAGCTTGGGCTACGGTTAAGAGTGACGCCAGGTATATCGTTGAACGCAAGAACGTCGGACCGTGTACTATCATACTTAATTGTCACGTCGTTTGGCGGCCCGTACGAGGCACACGACTAATCGCACGCGTAATCTTCGTCTATCCGCACACGCGCGTTATAGAAAAACGCACTTCCATTTCCATATCATCGTGTCTGTGATACGCATCGTTGAACGTACCTCGTGCGAGCAATTGTCATCGTTGAATCGAACTGTTTTTTTGTACTTTTGTCGATGGTGAGAGAGAGAGAGAGAGAGAGAGAGAGAGTGAGAGTGAGAGAAAGAGAAAGGGAGTGAGAGAAGGAGAGTGGCCGATTTGTGTGGTAATGTTGATCTCGTGCATCGATCTCGAATATGCATTTCATTTTTATCACGTCATTTTATATTTTTATGTAGCAGACAATCGTGTGTCCTCTAAAGACATTCGTTTCTTTTATCGTCACCGCCCTCTATTTTTCTTTCTTTCTTTTTTTTTTTATAGAGAAGACTGCCTTTTATTTCGATCACGCCAATCATTGTAGCATACGAATATATTTAACGAGATCGAGTATATAATATATATGTTAATCACGAAAGCGAATGAGATTTAGTTAGAAAGGACTTCGGCAATTCTAATCTGAATAGCAAGCAGCAGCGCAGCCTGTTTGAGCGTCGATCAGCAAGATGATCCTACCGATTGCCGATAACGATATTTTTTTTATACACTTTTTATTAGCCATTTTACGAAATTGTTGTTCGTATCGAAGCAACGTAAGCACGCTTTCTGGCGATCTCTCTGTCCCTTGTTTATTCTTTTGTTTTTTTCTATTAGGAATTTGTATAGCTGCATAAAGATACGTGGAAAGTGCCAGGCGAATTATTATCGAGATTCGAGTGTTCGTGTCTCCGTTAGCGTCGGTTCGTTATCCTTATTCGTACTGCAAAATTTCGGCGAACGATTCGCGAAAGCGTTATCGTTGGGACTCATGATACATCGCGTAGGTTGATTCCAGTGATTGCCTCGGGCACATTCCGCGCGATCCTTTGCTGCGATATACGGTAAATTTAATGTAAAATAATTATTGATCGCTTCGTATATGTTGTACATAAACAGATCTGATGATATAGAAGCTGCAAAATATAATTATACATGTGGATATGTAATATGTGTACGGGCCCCTCCGCTCAGAACGCCCGTTCTGTTGTATCATATTAAACCAAAGATCGTTCAACATCAAAATCTTGCGTTTATTTGATTTTAATGACGCTTCGACTACTTCTAATTCATTTCCTTGCGGCAGTACCAAATGCTTTGCATGCAAAGAGATACAAGATATGTTATATCGTTTCGACGAGATGACAAAATAACAGCAACATGGAAATTTAAGAAGGGCCTTTCTATTTAAGAATCGGATGGAAATAGAAAAAGAGGTTATCGTATTAAACCCAAGATAATTCAAATTTAAAATTTGATTAATGACTCTTCGAATCTTGCGATAATCACAAATACATACTTTGGAATAGAAAATAAAAATGGATTACGATCTTGTTTCTTTGAGACGAGTAAATAAAAGTAACGTGGAAACACAAGAAGAGTCTTTTTATCTAATAATTGAATAGAAATAGAAAAAAAGATTATCGTTTTAAACCAAATTTATTTAACGACTCTTCGACTCTGGCGGCAATTACAAGTTCTTACCTTTTTTTATTTAAAAATTCAATGGAAATAAAAAATCGGATTACCCACGATAAACCGTACCAGGTACGTATAAAGGTACTCAACTCAAGTGAACACCAACACCGAAGGTTCACCACCTTCGTTTATATTTCTACCGAAATTTTGAAAAAAACATTCTTCGTAGCGCGGAATTACACAGAATCCTCGACCAATCGCGAATTTTTTGCGCTCCCCGTAACCGTGAAACGGTGAAAATCAAAGAAAGGAGGCAAATGAAGCGTCAGAGCGCGTAATCTCGAACTACGAGTCGACTCGCGTCACTATTTCGGCACGCGCTGATTGATTCTTCTCCGGCGTCGTCGCGTCGTTATATTTCGTGTCCGGGCAGGAAAGATTAGTCGTTTCCCATGATCAACGCCCGGCGTCGTGTCTTCGGTGATGTCTGCGTCGTCGATGTTTGAGAGGAAACGCGTAAGTACATGATGATCGTCCCGAGCACGGCTCTGTCCCAAGCCGCCGTGTTTGCCCACGCTGTTAGCTCGTTGTCATCGCTCTCCCAACTTACTTTCTCATAAGGATTTCCACTTCACTCGTGCTGACCGTCTGTTTGACGATCCCTGCCCCGTTCCCCACCCCCCAGTCCCTGTCCTCGTCCAGGTGGTCCCCCGAGCGCCGCCAAGGTGTCAATGTTTTGCCTAACCATTAAGATCGTTAGCCCTCGTTCCTACGTCGCCGCGTTTTCGGTGGAGAACTCTTCTTTTCGTGTTTTTTTTCCGTTTGAATTTCATGCACCGTCGTCGTGATTACTAAAGATGAGATAGATACGCGTATGTAACTTGGTTACAGGAGGATCATCTGAACTAAAAATAAAAAGTTTAGAGAAATTTGTCGAAAATTTCGCCTTCGATGTTTTAATCAACTCGGTACATCTCGTATATAACATTGAATTCTTTGGAAAGTGAAATCAATTTATACAACTTAACGAATTGATACGCGGTAGACCAGATTTGTAAAGTATAAATTAAGTAATTCCTGTTTCAAACGAATTAAAGATCAAGTATAAAATGCACCCTGTTTATTTTTTCAAGGGAAATATTTGAATACCCTTTCGGGGGGTTCCTAAAAATCATGGTAATTTTCATACCCTTCGATTATTCTCGAGTCGTGACAAAAGTATCTCGACCAATGACGGAACATCGTGAAACAGGAATCTGATGGTCCTGTGCCGCTGAAACTTCCATTTAAGGGGCCATCTACCTATGATTGGCTAAAAAAATCGACATTTTTTTGCATTTTCACAAAGTATAAGTCCGAAGAATGCATTCCCAAGGTTGTATGCTTCAATTCCAAAAATTAACAAAGTTACTAACCGCTTCGACATTGTAGGCTGGTACGCCATGGAATTTCAAATGCGTTTTTCTCGAGTCATGATTTTTTCAATTGGCGCGGAAAAAATTTTAAAACATTTCACCCCCTACTGGCTCGCCTTCCTGCCACAATCATGTTTATAAAATAACAATATCGTACTTTATTATTACAAAATTGACCTAAAACAACGTACGGTTTTATACTTCGAAATGTAGACGTTCGCGATTTTCCCAATATCCAATAAAAATGATTAATTTTGGCAACAAGGTTGTAGAAAATCTTCCCGATGAAGAATAAATTAAAAAATTTAATTTTAGTCGCACCGGAGAGCAACAATTAACCAAATAAACTCCAAATTAATTAATTAACCAAATAAGGCCAAATAAACCGAATAAACAATTCGTTAAAAGTGTTTAAAAAATTCTCATGCATGGCCAACAGGTAGACAAACAACCTGCAAAAAGGATTAAGGCGTTAGAGGTACTGGAATGTTTAGAAAAAATTCATGAAATCCGACCAATTTCCGGACCAGTTCACAGGTAGATGGCCCCTTAACGAGAACACCAACTCGAGAACAATGAGGCGTCAGTAATAGCGACAGAAAAAAGAACCTGTACGCGGAAAATATTTCAAGCATAATCCGCGACTCGAGAAAAACATACCGTGGACCGAAATCTCGGGTGGAATATACATATACATACGTCCCGTTACACACGGATCATCTCGGGAGGCCGACAAGTATTTAAGCCTGGTTAACAAGGCAGGAGCAAAGAGCGGAATCCGAAAGGTCCGGCGCATGCATACCGGCGGACCCACAAGAGAGCCTCGAAAAGGATGACGCGCCGGTGTCTTCGTCGGTGGTGCAGGTAGGGATCGGCGATCAGATCTCATGCGGCGAGGTATGAATGAGTCGTGAGAAGAGGCCAAAAAAATCGGTCGGTACCATGAATGGCTGGGAAAACTGCGACGTTCCCGCGGAGAATCTCCGTCTCTCTCTCCTCGCTCTTCCTTTTCGCCGGCCTGTCCCCCTCCCCCCACCCTCTCTTTCTCGTTGGCCGATCTTCGATGACGGCGATGTGCCGACGATCCTTTTGCACTTCGCTCCACAAGTGAGTCCTGGGAGCGAGGCCCGGAATCGTCTAGCCTCCGTTGCCGCGGGCAAATACTTCGGCTCCTTTCAGCTCGAAAAAAATAGGAGGCCTCGTTGTAATTAGGACAGTGCGCCCGCATGGCCTGCTGGATGGAGGAGACTCCTCCACCACCTTCTCTCCATTCTCCTTCATCACCCGCTATCTTGCCCTTCCTGTCTTTCTCTCTCTCTCTCTCTCTCTCTCTCTCTCTCTCTCGCTCCCTCTCTCTCTCTTTACCCTACCTCTTCCTTCGTCCCTCGTTCACCTCTTTTCTCTCTTCCTCTGTCGTCCTTGAATAACCGAAGGCATCCTGCCGCTACATTCCTAGCGACCCTCGAGACAACTTTCAATAACGTTGAGACAAAAGGCTCCGAAAGTTGAGTGTTCTCTACCCCGTGGCAGAGAGGCGCGACGACGAGGTACCCAGCGCGCGTGCAGACGCGACGCCTCACGCGTCGCGCGGTCTCGACGAGGAACGCGCTGTAAATTTAACCTGTTAAACCGACGGCGCGACGAGGCTCGCTCGTCTGACGAGTTAACTCGTCATGTACGCTCGAGGGGTTAGATGGTTTCGTCGCGGTGAAAGGCGATTATCTTCGAATACGGGGCATCAGGATTTGTTTTTTTTTTTTTATCGAGACGTTTGCTCAGTTTTGTCGATACATGGGAAATTGGAGAGATCGATATACGCCTATTCTTATCGATACTTCGTATATTTATCTTCGTTTGAAGGCATTTTTTTAGAAAATATTCTAGCATCGCAGAATGACCGGAATTTCTTAATACTATCAGCCGAAAATTCTAAAACTCTGAATATTATTATCCGTGCTTCTGAATATGGGTACCAGAATTTTCTGAATACCGTTATTTGTATTTCTGGTATTTCCTAATATCGTCAGTCGAATCTTTAGAAGTTCCAAATATTGTTACCTGAATTGTCAGAATTTTTTTGCTGTATGTCGGATTTCCGAAACTTGCGAATCTTCTCAGCCGTGTTTCCAGAATCTCTAAATACCATTACGTGAATGTTCAGAAACACGGAATATTGTCAGTCAACCTTGCGAGTATTCTCAGCTACGTTTCTATATTTTTTAAACATTTCTAACCGAGTGTTCTGCGCGTCTAAACACTCGCGTAAGCGTTTAACGCGACGCGTCAAAATAACTCGATTTCTCGAAAAGAATGTGTATACAGCTCGTTCTCGTTTATGTGGAAGGTAGGAATCAGTCAAGCACGAAGTTCTCGGATACATCCCGAGGAGAACGAACATGACGTACGGTCGTCCTTAACTGCTGCTGATTGAGGGGCGGTGCCGCGCTAATAGCTTCCATCCCTCGTCCACCTACCGTGGATCCCTCGTTCGAAAATAGTCTGGATTTATTTCACGACTAATTCTGCCTTATTACCCGACAAAACACGCTGAACACGGACTCGCCCCTTATGCTAATTAGTTACAAAATACTCCTCGATCGTAATTCGGGTAAACCGTAAATCGGGACCCGAATAAAATTCTTTCGTGAAAGAACCTCGCGCCTCTCTTATCGCTTACAGCCCATCGCCATTTATTATCAATTATCATATCTATGGAAACGATCGAACATCGATTTTTCCGAAATTATTTCTCCGACAAAGGGTCTATATTTGACGTTTCTATAGAAAAATTAGATTTACGTTCCTTAATCGTTTTATTCAATTATACAAACCATAACTCATTCGACAGAAATGTATTATCATTCGATTAGTAAGCCGCGAAGTGAAATATATGTATACGGTTACTACGATTCGCAGATCGCGTTATATAGAAATCGAATTCGATCATAACATCCCCAATTTTGACGTTTCAATCGGAAGATTCAAAACGATCGACAATAATCGATAATCCACGGATATCCGTCGATTATCGTTATTCTCGATCGCTCAATCTACATCGGCTACAATTACTTACCACGATTCGCATACAGCGTTACATCGACAACTGCAACCGCGTTGTATAACCACCGCGTTATACGAGGCTTTACCGTACAACGCTCCATTAATCATAAACAAACGATTAATGACCCACGCCACATCTGACCCGAACTTTCAAAGATTCCTTTTTCCTCCGCGGCACGGTCGGAGGCTACGAACGACATCGGGCATCGCGATGCGGTTTCTCCCGGTCAGCGTCGAGAGATGGCTTCAGAGAAAAGAGGTGCCGTTCGTGGGAACCGTGAGACCGCTTCCGAGAAGCGTGAACACGACGCAGACGTCGGCTGGAAAAAAGAAGGTGGACCGAGGAGTGCTGGAGGGGGACGATCGGGCATTATGGAAATTCGGCTCTTTCGCAACATTGGCGTCGCCCTTGTGCGCGAACGATGAACGTTACCCGCCGGCTCGGTCGTTCCAGGACGATTTCGGGCCAGCTGTTCCGGGCCCGGGGAGATGCATTTTGTCGCGAGATAACGCGCGGAGGACGATTCGGGCGCGTGGGTGGGACGGTCGATAACCGGTGAAACACACGAACACTTTTAACGACTAATTGCCGTAGATAGGGACCGCTCGAGAAGCTGGCTGGTGGAACTGGTACGTATATATCGTTGATCGTCCTCGCGAAATGCATGGGAACCGGAGTCGTCTTGACCGATGGATGCGTCATCCTCCCTGTATCCATGTGGATTTCTGCAACGATCTAGATCTCGTTAAAGCGGACCCGCGCCGTCGGCATTGAGTCCCGCCACCTTTCGTCTTTTCGACGAAAAGTTAGAAAGGCTCCATTGCTTCGGGCAAACTTCATACACTTTCGCTTCAACGAACGGTGATCGAGATTTTGTTAAAAATGAAAAAACCTAAAGTGAAAAGATTGCTCCCCCCAGTCTCTTCATTCGCATATAGTTTCCGTTTCGATTCGTACAAGAAAGACGAAAAAAACTAAAAGAAACTCTGTCCCGGTCGGATCAGCTAAAAAATTCACGATTTGTTTTTCCGACGGGTCGCTTCAAAATTAGGTGAATTCATTTCGCGCACGGCTAACCGACGAGTCCCAATAATTGAATCATCCCAGCAATTAGTCCGCTATAACCATCGATAATTGGTCCTCTTGTTTAAGAAGGGGGGGGGGGGAGAGTGCCGTGGGCACAGGAGGGGCGGGGGCGAGGAAGGGAAGGGAGAGGTGCGAGTTTCTCGTGCTCCGGCAAGCCATTACGGATCGTTACGGATATTTCAGGCCCTTAGGGGAAGTAGCGGAGGCCGTGGTAGTCGGTTTGGTGGCGGTGGCGAAGGTTTAAGAAGCTTACGTGGCCCGAAGCGGGACGACGAGGTCGCGACATCGTGACCACGGCCAGCCACTGATTTACATATTGTCCACCGCTGAACCAGCATCGCGGCTCTTTGTTTTGGAATGCCTGCCGAGAGCGAAGAGAGGAGCCTTCTCTTCTCCTCGTTTTTCTTAGTCGACCTCCCTTCCTCCCCCCCACCTCTCTCTCTCACTCCCTCGCGCGCGAGCGCTCTTTTTCTCTCCGCTACGTTCCGTAATAGCGTCCCGATCCAGACGCCGGTGCTATCCGCCGAACCACCAACGTCGATCTACCCGAGAACTCGGAGAGAAGGCGTCGGGGTAATGCATTCTCATTTTTCGAACGGCGACACCCTTCCTGTCCCTCCGTTCGACGTGTGTAGGTGAACGGGGGCCGTCGATCGGACGATTAGAAAATTCTTTTCGATGTACTCTCGTGATTTTTCGGTGATAGCGCGAAACTGGATCGCGAGAGGGATGTTCGCCGTTACGTGGGTCGAATGATCAAATATCTTTGACTCGTACTATACTCTTGTAAGTTTGTTAGCTTTGAGGGTTATAGTTTCGTTAAAATTATCCTCGTCGATCGGTGGATTAGAAAATTGTTTTCGATGTACTCTCGTAATTTTCGGTGACAACGCGAAACTGAATCGCGAGACGGGCGTCCGTCGTTAAGTGGAACGAATTGTCAAGGAACGTTTGTTAGCTTCGAGCGATAGAGCCTCGTCAAGATTATCCCCGTCGATCGGGCTATTAGAAAAATATTTTCGATGTACTTTGGTGATTTCTAGTGATAACGCGAAACTGGATCGCGAGCGGGATATTTGCCGTTACGTGGATCGAATTATAAAAGATATTGTACGTTTGTTACCTTCGAGCGATAGAATCTCGTTAAGATTACCCCCGTCGATCGGAGGATTCGAAAATTCTTTTCGATTTAAAAAAGATGTAAAAATAAGGTTAGCGTTCTAAGGTTAATCGTAACTTACGTTTAAAGGGGTTGCGAGTGGTAGCGACGCGCGTCGAAGAGGATGCAAGATTAAGTCACGCCACTGACTTTGAATCCCTCGTTTCTAACGAACGGTAAGTAACAGCTATACGACCGTCTTCTCTTTAACCGAAGTTATCGCCCCTCGGTCCTCTCGAAAAATATTGGCACGTTCTTGCAGGTTATTCTCCCGGACAAAACTGAGGACTCGGGGGTCCGTGAAGCATCGATTACGGAACCACCGGTTAACCCCTGGCCAGGTGGGTGCGTAGAAGGTGCGTAGAAGGCGCCCGATGGTAAGGAGAGCCGTAAAACGGATCCCCCGCGGCAGATTAAGGTGTCGCAAAAGCGAGTAGGCAAACTACAACGCGGAGAGAATAATAAAACGGCAGGTTAAGGGTTCTTTGGAGGAACTTAAGCCAACACAAGGCTCCGTTGCAGGTATAACTGTGCACTGGCTCGTCCAATGTTCTGTCACTCTAAATCACGGAACCTTGGTCCGTTTAGTTTCCCAATTTTCCACAACAATGCGGGGGCATGAGGCGCCGCTTTCCGTCGAGAATTATGACAGCCCGTCAGGAATAACGGACGGTGTACTAACGCGAACTTGCAACTGTTAAACGTCACCGAAATACGCGTGTAGTTTTCATGTTTTTTTTTTCTATTTGGGCGTACTGGACAATGAGTTACAGGACATTTGTTAACACGTTGATCGCTACGTCACCCATAATCGAGTGACGCGTATGTTGCCGTATTATAGTTACGGAATATTGATGTTATTAACATTAATGTTAGAGTTATTAACGGGTTATGTACGTCATTCGAATACGTTTGACGCAATAACGGATGCGTTAAAACCCTTTAAACTTAATAATGTTAAAATCGTTTTTGTGAAACAGAACGTATAGGTATTCTCGTAAATCTCATCGACCTCCACATTTTATATTACCATTCATAAAGCTGTATTTTCCAACTTTGAACATGAATAGATGAAAAAAATCCTGCAGTCTATAATTCATGGAAACGTACCAATAAATTAGTTCCGAGGCATCGTTCGAAGCAACGTAAGATGACCTATCTCTTTGATGACGTTCAGCGGCGGAAATGCCCCTCATAGTTTCACTCGAGTTCCCCACGGCACAAAAATCTGGCAGTCCATAATTTAAAGACTGCTCTGCCTCTCTTTCTCCCCCCCCCTCCCCATCTCTCTCTCAAACAACGCATTACAGAAACCGTTCGATGAGTAACCGATAAAATACTCAATCGGCGCGTACGTTACAAAAATACGCAATCTAAACGTGCGAACGTGGGAAATGTCGGAAGAGAAGGAAACGTTAAAAGGAGAAACGGGGCACGAAATGAAGACCTTTAGGGTAGGCTTGCCAAACCGCAAAACATGCCGTGAATCGAGCATTTCGGAATCGATGTTATCCCGTTTGCCGGAGACCGTTCTGGCTGCCGTGCCTTTCCTCCTCGTCGTTCCACTTGTTGCCGACCGCAGCCGGGCACGAGGCTCATGCTGATGCCTTGTTAACATCCGCGAAACGACCATCAGGAATCCCAAAGAGGTTGCCGCATTAGAACCGGCCGGTAGGAGGAAGCTGCTTTTCGGTGATTGCCTTCCACGTAGGTTTTGTCAGGCGCAATCGTATCGGCTACCTTCGCATACCGGGTGTTTCGCGCGATGTATATTTTTCAAATTGACTCGTATTCGCTAACCGAGCTGTATCGTTCGAGGTATTGCGCGATTGTCTGCTGAACTGTTATTCTCTGGTAGACTCGGGGTTGAAGGAAACAGGAACGATTGAAAATATTGGTGGTTTAATAAAAATGTCATAAGGATGTGAACTTTAACGGTTCATTCTCACTCTGAGGCTTTCTAAAGACTGACTGTTAACGGTCTTAAAACAATTGACACGCATTCGCGCGGCAGACATCCTTCGGCGTTCTCGTCTAATAATCAGAAGCGTACACACAAAATTCATTTGATTTTTCACTCGCAATACTATTATTCGGACGTTCTTTAAACATTTTTTCAACGAGGACAACGAGTTTATTTCGAGAGGGTAGTCTTGCGATGAGCATCAATTTGATATTTTTTCATCAATTTGAGCATCATTTTTTCAATATCGAGTAGTTAAAAAAAGAATATAATAGAAGCAATGTTTCGAGCAGAACTTACTTCGCTTCAAAGTGGACGCCTCGCAATGGTCACTAATTTTATCTAGTTCAAGTACAACTTGAATAACTTTCTGAAATAAAAGAGAATTATATCAATAAAACTTTAAATGGGACACCCTGTACGATCTTGCGCAAACATCCGCGGTCGAATGATAACGAAGCGAAATCTATGTACGCGCCTTGATTAGCCATTCTCGTTTGTCGCGCCGGAGCTCAGAAAACCTTACGAAGAGGACCTAACCGAGGGAATCTCAATTTTCGACTATATCACGTTTTATGCGGATCCTTGTCGTCGTTTCTTTTTTTTAAGATCTCGAGTCGAACCATAAAATACATGTCCCGTATTACGAAGCACCTTGTATACGCGTCTAAACGATGTTAAGAGGATACCTGGAGTTACAAGCTGACGATTTTAAGGCTCGGATAATGATGCGCGATAAAGTCGAGGTTGTAAACACTGAAATTTCTCGTTATTTTACATTTAGCGACTAAGATGCTATAAAAGGCACTATACCAGTTTGCCTTATGCGCTAGGAGAATTACAGGCTAATACTTTTCAAATAGATGCATTTTTAACAATAGATTTATGGGCCGCGTCATTTTGACGCTTCAAGAGACAAGGTCTTGTTTCGGACCAAGTACAAGTACGCGAGAACTAGATCTTGTATCTTTTCCGAATTTCATGAGGGAAACTACAGAAACTGTTTACGTTTTTCTTCTACCAATTTTACTGACTTTTATGCATTTAAGGCGACAAATATATATGAAAATGCATTTTCTTCCTAATTTAAAAATTCTCTACGTGATCCAATTGACGCGTTTCCGTAGATATACGTATATAAGAAATGTTCGTAAACTTAGTGTTAAAATTCAATTTCGTACACGCAGCGTTTATTAAACAAAAAAAAAACAAATAAAAAAACATCACGCTATCCCGTACACGGGGTGTAAAATCACAAACGTACATTTCCCTCGTTCTCGAAATGAAGTCCTCGAACGCGTTTAATCCCACGGAACATGACAGTTTCCGGAAACTCTCGTCCTTCCAGCATTCATCGTTATTCCCGGGCCATCCATTGGTGGACATTTCGCTGCCTGGTATCGCGGCTCGTCCAACGGGCGCAAAATATGTAGAGTCGAGGTGAGGAGAGACCTCGTCGGCGGGATGAAACGGGATCACCCGCACGTGGGAAAGTGCGAGGTTTGACCGTGGGGGGTCCCGGTCCTGTTCTAGCCTGTCCCGTCTTCTACCCCTCTCCCGTTCTCCCACCCTCCCCTCCCCCATACCCCTCCCTCCCTCCTGCCCCTCACTCCCCACCAACTCGCCCACTCTTTGCTTCCAGAACAGAGCTGTCCCCGCAATGCGGAATCGTATTTCTTTCGGCAGAGCTGTCCGAGGTATAAGCCGGTCGGTAGGTAGCCATAGAGAGTAGAGGCCCTTCGTAACGTCGACTGGACGAACATCGTGGAACCACGACCGCCATTTTGTCGCGCATGAACGAGTACGACTCGCTGACGATGTGGAGAGCGAAGGCAAGATATCGCTTTGGCTTTCCGTCGCGTGAATTTATTTCTGCATATCGAAATTTAAACGCCGCGGATCGGTCGTTGATATCTGAATGATTTTATCCGCGAGGGAAGACTCGATGGAAAGAGGGATTAGTTTGGAACGCTTTAGGAATATTTTTTTAAATACACGTTACAAACGAAGGTTGTTAAATAAATTTATTGAACGTGTATCTTGCGAGACGGGAACCTGAAAGTTTCGCGCGTTTATTCCGACCAGCAATGCTAGGATTACCGCTAAGAAATTGACGTAACGAAAGCTTCAATGACTTTTGGTAAAGTCGTTGAAAAGCATTCACGTTGGTTGAAATTCGCGTTCGAGACTCGCACTCGCTAACCGCAGATACGTCGGCCACGATATTTCTCCCAGAAGCCATAATTCTTTTCCCTCCGGGGTATACTAAGTCCACTCGGAATACTTTTGTTCTCTCGGTTCCTCTAAAAACGTGCCTGTCATAATGTTCGTAGAGCCGCCCTCTATTAATGCAGGCATATTTGTATCCAGGCATCTCCGATTACCATGAGCGGAGGCTGCTTTAGGATAGCGCGCCCGGACCACCGGCGGATCACGCAGAAGGATTGCTTTAATTTTTCCGACACTCGTGTCAAATATATCACGGGCCCGGTGATAATATATTAGCGACCCGAAAGTCTCCTCTAAGAACTTTTACCCTCAACTCCGTTGGTCCCCTCTCGTTTCCTCATTGTTTTTTGGAATCAGTATTCAGTTGTCACGGTAGAAACCCCCCCAAAAAAACGAAACCCGGAATTTTCTTTAAAAAAGAAAATGAGTTCCTTGAAGGGTTTCTTTTTTTTAAGCGTCACGCGAGAAACGCGAGAATCGACGTTCTCGAATTATTGCATTCGGTTACTAAGTTTCTGGAATATCGACATCGATTTTGTTTGTAGTCAGATTTCTCGTCTGATTCTGTTCGTGTAATTATGGTCAATGGGAGCCCACCCGATAAATTGGGCCTCGTAAAAAGAGACCCTGACTTTTCGTCGAAAGAAAGTGTAGTTTTTGAGTGGTGTAGTTTTTATTTTACCAGTGTCACATAAAACCTGTGGGAACAGACACTCTCCGAATTATTACATTCCGTGGTTTCAACTAATTCGAATCCAATAAATTGGACTCCAAACGACAAACCCTGACTTTTTCTCTTAAAAAATACGAGTCCGTAGTTTCCTCTTTTTGAATGACACGTAAAGTGGAAAAATCGACAGTCTCGAAGTTATTGCATTCGGTTACATCGTTTCGGGATTACCGATCTCCTCTTTGTTCCGAATCAGGTTTCTCGCGTGATTCTGCTAATTGAAATCAGACTAACGTAAGTCCAACGGGTCGTTCGGAGAGAGATAATTGCTACCCACTTACGACCGGGGAACAACCCAATAACCATGCTGGCTGGAGGATCGATTCTGTATTTCGTACGGTCGGAGATGCCGTTTCTATCGAACGCGTCATCGATTGTAGTGGTTGGGTGGCGAAAGAATCTCGTTTCTCGTTAGTCCCCGTGAGAGGGTCGAGTACTATCGTGTTGGTTGAAGAGACGTTCAAAGATCCGAAGGTGACGATATCGGCGTGAGCCGCCAACGACGATGCTGATGACCTGCACGGAGGCTCGGTATATGTTTTATAGACATTCGCAAGCTAGAGCAAACGTAAGCGAGGATATTTCAAGCTCACGCCGCTCCACGAATATCTTGCCAAACGAGGAAAACTCGAAGATATTCGTGATAAATAATTCCGCGATAACAAGAGCCGTCTCTAAAAAAAATTGTGAAATCAAGTTCGCGACGATTATATTTTTTCTCCCTTTCACAACATTTTGCGTTCTTTTTACGATCAACGCGTATATAATTGGTTATTATAATACAGTGATCTAATTATTGGTTACACTCTTTTTTATTATAAACCAAAGCGGAAAATGGTCGACAAGTGAGAAAAAATATAATCGTCGAGATCTTGGTATAGAAAAAATATTCAAATTATAATATAACGGTCCGATAATATAATTATTATTAATTACATACGTCAGAATCATACCAAAGAGCGGTAAACGATAGAAGAGGAGAGAACAAATATGATTATATTTTTTATTAGAGTATCTTGATATACAAACGCTTATTATTAATTTCACGCATCGCCGATCGATCTTTTATCATAAACGGTAACTCTCTAATCTTTTTCCTTCGCATCTCTCTCTCTCTCTCTCTCTCAAACGGCTATTATTTCCTCCCCTTCTATTCATCCCTATCCATCGATGAACCTAAGGCGTAAGTCACGTTCATTCACCAATACGCCACGATGCACCTAACTAATTGCACCGTATTACGTATCGAAGAAAAATCCCAATTAACCAATACGTTCCGCCGCTCCTCATCTTACGAGATAGTTTTCTACGCACACGCATTCGCGCCGAGCTACACACGCACGCGTAACGCGTGCATGGATGCAACCGGTGAAAGGGAGAGAGCGCAGGTTGACGGGAAAAGGAGAGAGAGAGAAGCGTGGTCGAGGACGACAAGCTGGCGCCACTTTAGGCCCATCCGAGTCCTTTCTCCACCTTCTCACCCCCCTTCGATCCCGCCCCCGCCCCCTTTCATCCCTTCTTCCCCGTCCCTCTCTCTCCCACCATTTCTCTCATCTCTCACGCTAGGCGCTCTATCTTGTCGCACGAAGAGGCCGACAATCCCTTTCGGATTTGGCAACATTCCTTCACACGCTAAATGCGCAACAATAGGCTTGTTTGGGCTATGATTTAGGGGCCGGTTCGACGCATCGCCCATCGAGCATGGTCACTCCGCTCTTGTACCGCTCCTCCCGGCTATCATCTATCTTCGATTCACCGGGAAACTGAAGCACCACCTTTTGTCAGCCGTATTTATTTTCTTTCTTTTCCCCTGCGCGCCCACCCCCTCATCCGCGGAACCCCCGGCTTATCCGACGATCTTTGCGCCGGTTTCTCTACAATTGCGGCCGCGCTATTGCTACGATTCGTGGCCGATGAAACTGAGATTTTACCCAAAATTTCCCTCGCGTCCTTCGCGGAACCTAGAGAACATTCGTTGTATTTTTTTTTATTGATAGAAATATAGGCCGTTTATCGCTAAATAATGGTGCCGCGAAACATTACTTCGGGATAAGCGATAAACGATGAAGAAGACGGTAATTACCGTGAATTTTTTTAAATGGAGGATAAATTTAATAAAATATGTATCTCCTTTTTCAGTGGGTTATAATTTAAATAGAAATTCGATTGGATCTTTAATAACAGCCGTGGCACTACAGCCGCGTTAGAAGCGCGATTAAAAAGGATACGCCAATGAAATTTTAACGAAGCCACGCTTTATAATTGTACTCGCGCTTGGCAATGAAATATCCTCCCTCCTTCGCGTAGCTAAGCCATAACATTCTCGGCAAGCGTAATGGCGTGAAAATACTTGTGCTACTTGAGTAGCGGCATCAAATGGCGTCACGCTCCGCCCTCTCGGTTTCACGCTCCTCAAACTTCGCCGATCTGCGAACATAATCTGCGAACAAATCGGGATTTCACGGGCCGGCTGCTGCGGAGGCTTCTCCCGAGATCTACGAGGGCCCTCGTCTTGTCCCGGACCGCTGACAAGTTAGAAAAATAGTCCGTATAAAGTGTCCCGACTACCCGCTAGCGCCAGTCATCCACGAAACGAGATTGAGCGGAAATAATGTCCACAATAATAGCCACATGTCCTGAGTTATTAAATTGTTTTAACTCGTTCTCGCGCGATAAATGTCTTCTTGGGAACGAATGTAATCCTCCGATGGACGCATTTCTAGTTGATCCGTTGTACGGATACTTACTATCGATAGAAATAATAGGCAATTAATTAATATTATAGTATATGTAATAATGTTCTTTAAGTCTCATCCGAAGAAAGTATCCGTACGACGTATCAACTAGAGACACGTTAATTGGACGCATATTGAAATTAGAAATATATAAAAACTCTACGAAAAAATTATAATATAACCCTATGAGAGCGAGATAATTTATATAAACGTGCATACGCACGTTTTTCGCACAATTTTTCACTCCTGAGGGGTAAATTTCCAAAGTAAAAAGCACCGCGCACTTCGATACGCGCCAGTATACGAAAATGTAATAATTGCAGAAATAAGGATTTTGTTATTTCAAGCAAACAACACTGATTAATATCCAATAAATGATGTATTAGAAGATCGAGGTTATTACGGTATTACAAATTTGATGGCATAACTCTCATCTTTCTCTCTGATGTTTCTCAATTGGATCTTAGGATACACAAACCCAATTAGAGAAATTATTTAATAAAGATATACTTAATATAGGTGGTTAACTAACCAACATACGCGTTGGAAATTCCAAAGCGACAAGAGGAATGAAGGATCTTATGTCAACCGAACCCCGCGCGAAATAAGCAGACGATATTTATTGCCAATCGGGGGATTTCAAAGCTCGGATACTTGTAAGTTCGAAGAGGAAACGGAATGGAAAGGAATTCTCGTTGAGGAACTTGCGCCAGTCCCTCGACGTTGAGCACGGTCGCTCGGGATTCTGCTAGCAAGCAGATCGTATGCCCAGGCACGTCTGGTCAACGTGGAACGTGGAAAAGAACCACGAGGTGGGCCGTACAACGTAGCAATAACGTACGTTTTGCGACGTAAACGACGACGTACCGACAAATTGTATGCATGTTCTGGTACATTGTTCGCGAGGTGGCATTCGCGACGGCCGGTCCTGAGCCACGGCTGTCCTCTCGGAGAACCGTGAGATATCGCGAGTCGAATGCCCGACGATTGCTCGAGAAGTTGAGTCGATAGGAAGAAAGAGCGGGCAACGTTACTCGACGTTCACACGGTACGTGGAGAACGACGTAGCGTTTTAACGCGCGTCGTCAAACGCCACGCGTTATCGATCGCCTGATCAATTATGAATCGATAGATTTTCGTGGCGTTAAGCCATTGAAGTAAAGAAATGTATTATGCGAATCCTCTAATTAAACGATTAGAAATATATATTCAGAATCCTCCAATTAAATGATTCTAAACATATATTTATAAGAGCATTCTTTACGTCGACCGTTTTGCATTAACGATTCATTAACGATTACAATTCATCGATGTTAAAACTGTGCGGTATGTTACGTAACAAAAATCGTGATAGAATTTGATTACGAATAAATTAATAAATTTGTAGAATCGGTCATTGTATTATCAATCCTGGGATGGGTGACACGAGTGAACGCTTTCGCGGACAACCGATGAGATTCCGGAGACTAAAAGATTTTAACTTTTTACCCGCGAAAGCTTATCGCCTCGCGTCATCTCGCGGTGCAATTTAGAGTGAGAGGGGGGTAAAAAGTCAGTACATCAAAATCGCATCTGGCGAGGGCGAAGGCGGATCGTGGGGCCCCGCATTGTCGAGGAGTGTGCATTGTAGCCGACGGCTCAAAGTTAAGTGCCGCCAAAGGAAGGCGGGGGAGTGGGGAAAGGGGGGCGGAGGGGGAGGGGGAGGGGGGAGAAAAGAGGATAAGAAGACGAGAGAGGAAGGTGAGTTTGGGAGTTGTGCGCATTCCCGAGGAACCCGCAGGACGATCGGTGGATCACTCGAGTACACTTCCTGGGCCCCATTGTCGTTTCAACGCCATTCATCGACGTGCCACTGGACCCCACACGGCGAACCCGATGGAAAGAGGGACCTTATACCTTCGTAGGCTAGTGTATACCTACCTGGGATAAAGAGCGGCGCAAAACGCGTGAAAGCAAATGGCGCGCGAGATCTTCTTCTTTTTTTTTTCTTGCCTCTGCGAGAGAGGGCGGATGCCTAATGATCCGTACCCGGCTATTGCCGAATATCCAAATGATCTCGTGCCATTTTTCGCACGGTCACGCTTCGCGAGTCGTCGAAATTGCCAAACAAGTAATTGGTCCCCACGGCGCGGCGTGTCCCGTAATTTTCTTCGGATCGGCTGACGAAGCGCCGCCAATAAGTTTCGACACCCGTCAAAATCCATGTCACTTTCTTCCCGTGTCCCAGTTTCGTGGGATCGGGAGTATTAAGGTAATCGTCATAAAAAAAACGACAAGAACAAATACGAGGGATTGCAGACACATCGAGCAGCCCAATTTGGCAGGATCAACAGGCTACGAGAAACCGAGATCCTACGAAGGATACGTCAGCTCCCAATTCTTCGGTTCACGGCTGCGTTGGACTCCGTAAAGCCATCAAACCTAGCAAATATTTGGTCTGTTGAAGAGAGGAGGAGAAAATTGAGCTAGCAAGTAAGAGAGAGAGAAAGAGTGAGAGTAAGAGGGTGGGAGGGGGGTGGGGGAGAGGCGCGTTGGCGGGGCCTTAAACTCACCACGGGCACGAGACCCCCTTAATGAAATTACAGGGAGGGCGCTGCCGGCCAATTAGCGTGAGAATGTCGACCGCTGGTGGAGTTAGGGGGTGTCGGATAGAAGATCCCACCTCGCAGGTAAGAAGGAGAGCCTAAGAGATAGACGGGGAGCGAGACAGGGAGAGAGAGAGAGAGAGAGGTCGATCCTCCGAGCCTATCTACGTCGTTTCGTTGGGACCTACCTGAGTAGCCCCGGGGACTCATCGTCGGGACCAAACACGACGGTTTCTTCGGGGTCCCGAGAGTGCCTTATTCCTCGGTGTTGTATGTGGCTATTGAGTTGTCGGGCCCGCGGGGGACACATACCGAAACCTCGTGAAACACGATCGGACACGGATGCACACGAGCACGCAAACAAACAGAACTATTCTTCTATGGGCAGCAGGGGGAGCCACACCGGTATCCGATTGATCTCCTTTCCTCTTTCGGCCCCTCGCTCCCTCTAACGCTCCTTTCATTCTCTTTCTTTTTTTCTCCGCCCTCCCTAAGTGGACACCGTGATAATTTAACTCTCGATTTCTTTCGGGCCACATACTCGTTTGTTGTTCGCCATGATGACCGCGCGAATGGGATATCGAGGAAACTCTTCGCTTTATGGAATAGTTAAACGTATGTGTTTTAATTTGCAATGTTAATTGAACGTAAAGGTACTTGACCTCTTTGATCATATATTTTAAGCAATCTCGATTCAGTTTAACGAGACGTTAATTTAGAGAAAATACATTTGGATATTTTGGTCAATTGTTTTATTTACTTGGTTGTATATTTCAAGGGTTATATAAAAATTCATATTTGAATATTTTGGGCAAAATTTTTGAGTGATTCGTGCGTACATTTCGATGGGGTATTTGGTACCTAATCGGCATGTTTAACTAAACATTTATCGGAGCGTGATAGGACGTTTTTTATTCTTCATTACAAAAGTTGCTCCAAATTTTACTGCAAAAGTAGATTCCAAATTTAGAGTCTACTCGAAACAAACGTGACATTTTTCACTCCTGATGACATGCGAACTACCGCAGCAGCACTGACTGCGTTACCGCCCCTTCGTTTCCGAATCATCGAATAGATCCTTTTGGAAGTATAATTAGCTTTGCCTTCAAACGGCACAACCGTATCCCCAGCAGCGAAAAAGAAACTTATAACCCAGTAGAAATAATTTTTTACCTGTACTCACCACGCAATTGTTATTTCCATAATTGCAAAAATATTACTATATCCAAACATTCGAAACAGAAGATTCGCGGAAACGTAACCAAAACCTCGATCGACAGTACCAAGAGAGATACGAGCGATACGTCGATCGGATCGACCGCAGAAATTTCCAGAGGCAACGTTGGACAAATACGATCCCGCGGCAAGAGTGGCCGGAGCGAGAAAACTCGTAGAGGAACGCCCGTTAACTCTGCCGACCGACCAAAGTAGTTAACCCCCGAAAAATAGTGGTCCGCGTTCCATCGTGCTGCGAACGATATCGAGCCTCGTAATCTCGATCCGGTTTAAAGAGAAAAATGTGACGGTTGCGAGACCTCGTCGTCGGTGGGATCGGCTAAGGGCGCGACGTGAAGCTATGCCGTTCTCCCGCGAGGGTGCTACACGCCGTTTTTCCCACCCTTCCTCCGATCCTGCTTCCCGGAGCCGCACGCACCTTCGCCGCCGAAACGAGCATAAATGCGTTTACTGCGACAAAGGCGGTAACTATCCCGACACCCACCTTCCCCGTTCGGCTTTCTCGCGCTCTTCGGTTTCTCGGTTCTCTCCTAAAAGCGGGCACTTTGACCGGTGAGGCCGTCGAGGTTTCCTCTATCTGATCGTTCGAGAAAGGAGAGAGAGAAAAAACCGGTAAAATCATGATGTTGTCAGCCTACCCCAGAAGGCGGCTACCCACAAAGCTCCAAGGTGGCCCTTCAGATAGGAGGGGAGGTTCGGGGCCCCGCGCCACGGGGGTCTGCCCAAAGCTAATAGAGAAATCACCCTGGCGCTGATACTTCTCACTATTGGTAACGCCGTTTGCTCACGCTGTACCAATAACAGGGCCCACCTCCTACGAGCCTCGTAAATCCACGGCTTATACAGTCACGTCGGGGCAAAGGTGGTCCGTGGACCGTCTTTCTTTTTCCCATCGGTAACGCCACGGATGCGCGGGGTACTCTTGACCCAGGATGTGGAATTGGTATGGCGAATCGCTAGTTTGTCACGTTTAACGCGGGGAAATGTTACGAGCGTTTGATTGCGGTGTGGAAAAATTATGACGATTTTGCTCGTCCCACGTTTTTTGGTGAAATTCATTTTTCACCGCAGTTTAATCACCCCGGAGACCCTCATTTTCAGTTTCTTGAGAAGATGCAAGGTCAGCCTCTTGCGAGATGCGAGACATTGAAAATTCATGGTTACGCATAAAATATTTCGCGTGACCATCAAATTTCTCAAATATCAAAAGTTGATGACATTAGTTCGCCGTTCGTAAACATTCGTGTATTTTTAAAATGATTGTTAATAAACAAAAAGTTTACCCACGTTCTGCTTTCGCCGATTTTCACTGTAATTACAATATTTTCTTTTTACAAAAAATATACGACATCGGTTTCGTTTAGAAAAATGACGTTTGCGCGTGCACATAATTCAACCTCGATTCATAAATGCACGCGCGTCATGTCTAACGCTTTCTCTCTCTCCCTCTCGATCATAGTTCACGGGTCTTAAAAATTTTAACGAGCAGTCGATTTCGAGCGAAGGCAAGTCACACGTAAGTTCGAGCCTAACTTATCGCAGGGTTGATGGCGGTTGAGAACCGTGAAAAATTAAGGGCGCGCGGCGACGTGATTTGTGGCGGTAAGCAGACTGGAAGAGTAGACGTTTGTTGGTGCCGCCGCACACTGTGGTCCCCTTACACGCACACGTGCGTCTACCATGGCAGGAACAAGTGCGTCGGTGACAGGACACTTAACATGAGCATAACGTGTTGTCAAACACTTGACACCCGAGTGGATACGGGAGCTTCATTTGCGCAACTTCTATGTTCCGCTGAGTAGTATCAATGAGGAATAGAAATCGATATCTGTATTTTAATGTATGGAAATAGTTTGTTAGGCGCTTTAAGATGTTTGTGCATATTTTTTTATTCACCCATACTCCGCGTTTCGCCTTTTTCTTTTTATGCGCGATTAACCCTACACTGGTGGAGAGTCTATCCTGATATTCGGATATTTAATAATCTGGATAAATATGGATTCGGATATTCATGATCCCAGCATTAATTCGTTAAGCGAATGTTAGTATTATCCGAATACTAATTTTTGTTAATTATTCCAAGTCAAATACACATATTTTAAAATGCAATAGTTCGTTAAAAAGTATTCAAACGGCAAGATATACTAACAAAATACATTTATTCAGCAGAGAAACAAACGAGTAAATAGATATTTGAATAATCCCGATTCGGGATAATGCGTTATTTGTATAAATTCGGATTTCATCTTTCGAGTAATCCGGAATTCCGAATATTTTTCATATCCAAATTGAAAATTGTAGACAATCCACGTCGGACGTATGTACCGTAGTGCGATCAAACTTGCGATTGTCGACGGTTGTAATGATAATACGAATTAATACCTATTCATTTTTACCTGGAGAATTTTTAACGCGATCAGTAACCACGCTGTTATCAAATGGCAATAACAGTTATAGTTAATTATAATACGCGTTATTCTATATAAAAATTGTTACATTTAACAATAAGAACAATAATAATTTACACGAACGAAAGCCCAGTGCCTCGTTGTACTCTCCAATCTACGATCTACCTGAAGGAAAAAAAAAAAATCTATATCGTTTTCACAAACTGGCTCCCAGAAAGTAACAGAGAAAAGAACTAACGTGGGAAAGCAAAGTGGCGAACGTTTGGAGTCCGCGCTCCGCCGTTTTTGATCTCGCTCGGATGAATGAGAGATACGGCGCCCGCCTACGGCTACCAGGGGCCATGTTCATTGAGCTCCCATCTTGTTCTACTTCTTTGTTTTTTTTTCTCTCTCTCCCTCTCTCTTTCTCTGCATCCCGGGGGTTGGAAGAAGCAGGGAGGAGGAGGAAGGAGAAAGAAACAAGAAGGAGCAACGGTAGGATAAGAAGGTGGTAGAGGAACGAAAGTGGAAGAGAGCGAAGCTGGGTTGGTTTCGGTCCGGGCTGTTTCTGGTGTCGCGTTACCGTGGAGTCCACAAAGGATCGCGCAGGATTCTTATCTCAGTATCGCCTAACTTGTTAACATACCTAACCTGCCCGAGGAGCTCACGGAGGATTCACCCGGCACCTCGGGACAACTCAATTCCAGCGCAGTCTTCTTCCATCCTACGAGAACCTTCGGGCTCTCTCGTGCCCCTCTTTCACTTTCCTTCTCTCTCTCTCTTTCTCTCGTTTACCTCTTCCTCTCCATCTGTCACCCTATCTCCTTCTTTCCGCCGCCTCTTCCCGTTTTTAGTGGTGCCGAGTTAAGATAACGACCTTGTACGCATTCGGACGCTCATGCTCCGTTTATATCGACCGACTCGGGGCTAGATCGGCCATCTGCTAATGCATCGCAAGCGAAAGACGAATGGAGAAGGTCCTCGGAACATGAATATTTATCTCTACCGATTCGTCGAGCACTTTTGCCAAAGGAGAGGTGCCGGGGCTTAATACCGCTCGTTGGCCCCGATGGTAGTCCCGTATCCCCCCCACCTCACTACCCAGCTTCCGCGAATGTAACGAGTTCTTAGCGATAACGTAACGCCGGATATTTCGGATTCGAAGCGCGTTCCATGGTCTCGCGATTCTCACCGCCGCTGGTTTCGATTTAATTTCACGAGACAAGAGAGAAGTCGAAGAGCGATCAAATGTCAAACGGCGGCGCCGCGGCTCGCGCGCGCGAGTAAAAAGACTTTTGTGGGAAGCGTAGGACGAAATGTAAGGTAGACAAGACCGATAACGTTCGCGGTGAATAAAGCTCGGCGGGTTTACGCTCGTTAAAATGTCGCCGGTGGACAAGACGAGTAAGTCATCCTCGGTTTATGCTAATCTCGCCGGCGGCTAGGGCCCCGCGGTCAATAAATTCTGGAAAAATATGCCCCAATTACCGAAATGACTCATCAAGTAATTGCGCATAAAACAAACCGCCCTGCGGGAGATGGCCGCGCGGCGATAACGGGGTTGCCTTTGCATTCGGAGCACACGAGGGGCCAAATAAAAACGCAGATAAGGCATACTTTCCCAAGGCGCTCGGAACGATCGACCAGATTTACTGTAACCGTGCTGGAATTTGGACAAATGGCGGTTCTGGTAGCGTCTACGCGTTTTTACGTTTATTACCATGCGATTGAGTTAGTCCTATGACAATTAACGGTTGGAGAAATTAATTCCAAAAAACCGTACCGGCGTTCGTTTCTCGCCCCTAAAAATAAAATTGCGATCATTTCCCTTGAATTCGAACGTTCTAGTTTTTTGGGAAAGGATCCATTCTTCGCGAAAGTAACTGTCGGCGACTGTACCCCCGCGAATTGATTACAAAGATATATTTAGTAATTGTTCAGAATTGAATTTGTTTGGAATTGCGTAAGTGTTGCGGACGTGTTCAAATGACATGATTTCGCATACGTAACGCTACCTACATAATTTTACAAGAGTAAAGAGTACTCATACATCCGTACCGAGGACGCCGTAGTATCGTTTCTCTTCTGACGTCGTTGTCGGTACGGTTGCATATCCAAAGGCGTTGGAATTCAAAGTCCGTGGTAAGCTTGTATTATTTATATAAAATATCTGACGTCCAATATCTTCGAAATTATGCGACAACCACGTATAACGTAACGTGTGAAGTAGTTTTTAAATCGTTACACATTCTATTTAGAGAATCCACAAATCCAAAACATAATTCACATTAATTAAAAATTTTATAGTTTATTAGATAGATTCTTACGCGCGATGTTAATATACAAATCAAGCGTCGTCTGCGTCGCTTGAAATATTTCATTTTAAAATTGCAAACTACAAGAAGGAGTCTCCACCATGAGAGACGACGAAACTACCGTAGAATACCTAACCGATAAGGAAGATCTCTACGTTAACGTCGCCAAGCATGATATGCTCGAAAGCAATCGTTCATTGTCGCTAATGCCATTTCTCCTTCCTCGCGTACGACTCGATGAGATATCATTTCTTTTTTATCGTAAACGTTCATTAGTTTGCTTTTCTGTTTTCTTACATCACACTCCCCCCACCCTCACTCTCATTATAACGCGTAACGGTGCGCATCAAAACGGCGATCTATTATCGAATCAATTTGTCAGGTAATCCTTGGAATCCGTGCAATCCGGAAATCAATTTTGTGGATCTGAAAACTGCGCGATGCGAATCGGTACATCGCGAGGACGATAAAATTTGGTCAACGATTTTAATACCGATGAACGATGCTTGAGTATTTTTTTTTATCCCGCTTATCACATCTCCGCGCATCTTGAGTTTGACCAAATAATTAGTAGTTATTATGTGTCATCGATATTGACACTAACTCAATGTCAATTTATTGTATGACATATTGCACAACATAGCTTTTAAATAATAATAAAACAAAAAATCGTATATTTTTATTTTCAGATGTACCCTTAACAGGACATACATATAATGGAACATAATATAAACCGATCATTTAATTGAGTTAAGTACGGTTAGTGTTAAGAACGTCGGTCTTTAAAGATGTATGTAAAATTTTCACTTAAATTTACCATTTCTTAGGTATGAAAGAAGTGTATTTCTAAGTGATATAAATATGTACAATATTACGTATAGATTTTTTCACGATATGGAAATTGATAAAAATATGAATGAAGGATTATTCTTTGCATAACGTATTTTATAAGTAACCAGACATTTCGACTGATCTGGTAGAAATAGAGATACATTAATAATCGTTAGTTCTAGTGTTAATATTAATAAGTCCCCGACCACGGACATTGGCCTAACGCCGTGCGCTCGTTAGCAATAAAATCGTTCACCGAACTGTTCCATCGCACCGCGTATAAATTAGATTTCGCATTAACACGATAAATTACGCCAAACGTATGTAAATGTCAAGCTAGCGATCGAGGCTGGAACGATATTTCACATCGGTTTGCCGGGTCGAAATGGGCCCTCGTCCGTCCCCGCGTTGTTCCCTTCGCGACGCGTCACGTGTCCGAATGGGTAATAAACGGCGCGCGATTCCCGAATCGAGTGATTTAAAATTTCATAAAACTAACTCCTCGCGCCGTTTGTTGCGCCCGGTTTCGAACAATGTGTATAACTCTTCCTCCCCCCCCCCCCCTGGCGGACTGGGAGCACCTAAATAAATCGTGGGAAAGGCCCGGAGGTACACCTAGAACTTTTACGGCCGATCGTTTCCTCGTGGCACACGGAGACTCGCGAGCCGGTAAACCGATTTACCGTCTCGCTTCCACGAAAACCGATCGCTGACTACTTATCGCGTTTATTCAGCCCATTGCCTTCCACGGCGTTACGAATTGTTTGGAGGCGCGCCGAAAAAAAGGTTCTTTGCTAACGGTGCTTCTTTCTTTTTTCTGCTGCATCAGCAATGCCGCTGTTGTACATATTTGGCGTACTCGTTGAGTTTGTTTGAATATGAGAACTTTTCCTCGCGACGGAATTTTGACGTTTCGTTAGTTTCGACACAGCGCGAGGGAAGAAGGATAAGTTCGTGACAGTTGAGCAATTGCTAGCGATCGAGTGGCACTGGAGTATCGTTAATAATTATTTTCGAAGTTCAAATAACTATGTTAGTATTATCATTCATTGATGTATCGGTTTAAAAGTTTGTACGTTATTCGCGCGTTTAACGCGTCGATGGCCACGTCACCCGAATTCGGTTGACACGTGAGTTTAGGCACTACGGTCGCGGTATGATAAATTTATTAATTCAACATTAGGGCGATTAAAATTTCTGAACTTCCGAAGCTTCTAAACGCCACAGAAATTTCTCTCCTGATCACATTTATGGGTAGTCTGAGAATCGGAACATTTCTAAATGGAGTATTTCTGACTAAAACGTGGGGCGGAAAGTAAAATAAAAATTGCATAAATCACTTTTAATAGTTCACCTAGGTTCTCGGAGAGCTGTCAATTCGACGAACATTATAATCCACGCTTCGCGGGTTAGTTGCATAAATCGGCTAACGCTTACACGACGATGACAGATAAAAATGTGATTGTGGAGAAACTAAATCGAGCTGTCGAGTGGGAAACAAGCTTGTCATGTAAGTCTTCTCGCTCTTGGAATTAAATCGTATACGTACAAGGCAGCTCCCCATTCGCGTGGACACGCGCACACCAACGAAATAAAGGAAATCGAACGGATTTCAAGAGAAACGCGTTGAAGATTAACGTTCTATCATGGATCTGCATAACTTACGTATCAATAATCAGATCGAACGGTTCGATGCTCGCTCGACCGGCCGTATTGTTGAACTCGATACGCGGCAGAAGTGCATGCGCGAGGTTGTCTATCGGGAAAGAAACAAAATCATATCGAAACAAAAAATAAAAAACAGCTTATCAGCAACGGTAACGATAAATCGTGCGCAAGATAAATTTCTATCGAGACATTTCCTACCTTCGCGCTTTATGTATCATTCCTGGGACCCGAAAACATAAAAAAAATACAAGTTTCCTTCGAATCTCGGTTTTCGTCAAGCGCAACGATGTCCGGAGATAATTCACTCACTTTTTAAACTCTTTTCCCCGCGTTTACGGACGCCGACTCTTTATGCCGTCTCTTTTAACGTGGTTGGCGATCGAGAATATTTCTGTTTCCCCGTCCTCCCTCCGCGTCATGGTGAATGTCCGCTTAGAGCGCGATTTTTACGGGCAATAAAATATTAGTAGGTGATCCTTTTTCACTCGCCGTGGACACTCGTCGTTTCCCGCTGCCTCTTTCACCCGTCAACCCCTTTGCATTGGACAAAAATTCCTCCTCCCCCCTCTGTCGTCCCCGTTGCCTCCGTCACCCCGCTCTAAATGAATTCTCAACTCACTGGCCTACCGACGATATATTTCATATTTTATGATTTGTGGAACGTTCTCACCCAGCGTTCAGTCGCCTTTCTTGAACGTCAGTTCAGACGGTGACCGCAACCTCCTAGACACGGTGGAACCTCGATTATTCGAACCGATCGAAGAATTATGAAAGTATACGCGAGTTTGAAAATCAATTACGGCTTGATCGCGATTATAAAACTTTAGCCCTTCGCGCTCCAAATGTCACGGAAATGATGTAGATCGCGTTAAAAAATCGTAACGTCCATTATTTTTAAGATCCGTCGATCTAAAAAAATACGTTTTGAAAAATTTGCAGTAACACTCAGTAGCACCAGAGCTAGAGTATCGATGGCAGTTCGATATCAATTTCAAAACTCTAACCCTTTGCACCACGAATATAATTAAAATCGGATAGATCGCTTTCAACCTTCGTAACTTTCATCATTTTTATCATATTTAATTATCAAGACATGCATCTCGTAGTTAAAATTGCACAGGTCAATTTAAAAAAAAAATCATCCATAGCATTCCACGGCTAGCATTCGATCGACTCGTCACTCGAATCACCGATAACACGGCCGACGGACAACACCGTCGACGCGAAGGACCCTTACGCGAGTCCACGACACGAAGGTCGAACAAAGGGAGCGCTCACATCCAATTACATGACGTTCCTTTAATTATGCAGCACCGGTGGACCGGCACGGACAGTTCGTAGGAGGTAACCAACGGCTTTAATTTGGGTCTGAGGAGTTTTGCTAGAGCCCGCTGCCCGGGGCGCCATACGTGGGAATATAACCCGGACCACGGATGGACAAGAGTATGGGTGGCCGTCTACGCCACGTTCCTCCGTGTCCTTGGTCCTCGGGCCGAAGATAGTCGTCCGGCTCTGTCTTCTTTTGCGGTCGCTTCAACCGCGGAACTGAGAGTCTCTTCCTCCGCGTGGAAACGAGAGCTGACCAGGGCTCACGTCGGAATTGCCCCCACGACTCCGCCGCTTTCTAATCACCGGCTTTTTACCGGTTTGCCGAATTTGTACCCCCGCGTCGTCGGGGCGAGATGCGGACGGTTAACGAGACCGCTCCTACCGTCGTAGTCGATCCGACAATTACAGATTCATCGGGCCCTTTGCATAATGCGCCTACGAGCATTTATTATTTTATATTTATGGCCACGCCGATGCGCCGATTAAGTCTTCGTGCGTTTATCGTCGGGGGTAACGTCGCGTTTCACCCTGTTATTAATCGCGAGGGTTTACGGTATGAATAAATAAATTAAGAGTCTCGCGTATCCCCGTGGTCAGTCGAATTTCCCTTGTATAGATTTTCATACTGCGAGTGTCTGTTTACGATATGAATAAACAAACTAAGAATCTCGCGTATCCTCGTGGTGAGTCAAATTTGTTTCATAGTCGTTTCGATTCGAGGATCCGTAACGCGCGAACTCTTTATCGACGAATATTCTGAAATACGTAAGTTGTACGAGGAATCTATCCGCGGTATTACCGTTCAGATTTTCATAGTACGAGTGCCTCTTTTGCACTCATTTTGCACACATTTGTTTGACAGATGGTTCATTATCAGGATTCGTAACGCGCGCACTCTTTATCGACGAATTTTCTGATATACGTAAGTTCTACGAGGAATCTAACCGCGGTACTCCCGTACAGATGTTCATTAGTACGAGAGTCCGCGCAATCGCTTTTCCACGCGCTTCGGTTCCGCGAATGAAAATCAAGTGGCGCATTCAAGGGTGCCTTGCGATCTCGAGGTAACTGCGAGCGGCATTACCATTGTCGGAACGTAGAATGAAAATCTCGCGATCTGAGGTGAGACTCTCTAGCCAGAGGAACGTACGGTGCTCTACATACCAATGAAACGAGAAAGATAGTGCTTCGTAAACAGAGATCAGGATGGAATCAGCAACCCATTGAACCGGTCGGGAACTCACTCCCATCGAGAACGTCAACGTGCGATCGTACGTTTTCGTACTCGACAATGTGCGCGTAATGCTAATCCACTTTCATTGCTCTCTGCGCGGCACTTAAAAGAAATGCCACGCCACCGAAAACGGAGCTTAACGCGGCCGCCACTGTTATACCCGGCTCGTCATGTCCGAAACGAAGTTGCATCAAATCGATGATTAACGGCGAGTGATTCGAACGGTGGCCGCGTCGAGGTAAAATCGCGACGGTAGCGTCGATCATCGTTTGATCGTCAAAAATCAAGGGATAACGGTGTCGTTGGGTTAGTCCTCGAAAAACTGCTGAGCGATGAATCGTTGGGTGATCAGGTTGATCCTTTCAGGGCGTTATGGCATTCTATCATCAGAGAAATGACGTACGGGGAGTATAAAGGAACATTCGTACGACCATTAAACGGGGTATTCATTAAATAAAACGTGCAAATATGAAGCTTAAGGATGATCGTTACTTATTCTTCCCGAGACACGTCGTTTATTATTATTTATGATATCGCGGTTCACGCGTAATCGTTTTCATTTCAGTTGTTGTATGGACCTGCGAATATTTTCATCGTACGATTCGCCACAAAACAATTTAATTTGATATTAACGTATTGTCTGGACTCGAGGTTTTTGCCTCGTTCGTCTACGATACGAATAGTATGTTAAGTTCAATTTTCTATTCAAACACCCGAGTGCAAATTGTACTGATAAAAAGAAAGGAAACGAAAGTACAATTAGAAGGTATTCGAGCCGAAAGAAATTAGTTTATTAATTCGGATGAATCGAGCATCGTCGAATCAACGTTGCGGGTCTTCGGTCTCTAAATTGGTACTCCCGCGATCCAATTTTCTTTTCGAAACTCCGGTGCACGGTCGAAAGGGTGCACTGTATATCTTCTACCGGAGTCACACTCGATGAATGCATCCTCGAGACGGCAGAGTGGCCTGCATTCCTCTAGAGGGATACTGCTCGAATTTGAATATCGGTCGATCAGTGGAACCGCCGGGCGATCTTTCATGAGAGCGTGCTACCCGTTCAGCAACCTGTGACCCCTTTTGTTCGTTCCTGCGATTCGTTTTAAGAAACGAGACTTTCCGATGGCATTTTCGGTTCTTCTTCGTTACGTAAGCGGGGGATAACGGTGCGTTGCTTTGTTACGTGAGTTATGTTTGTCAATGACCACGAAGAATCGTAGGGGAAGGAAACGTGAAAATGGGAGTGAATTAAATTGGTATTAGGGTAAAAATAAATTTCCACCAATCGCATAATTCGTTGCGTTGTGAAGCGCGTAATATTTTGTATTTTACACAACGGCAGCTGTTTACAGTAATTTAACTTTATAGCCGCGTTTTAAATAAGCGTTTTACGATGGAGTAACATATGTAAATATTAACCAGTCCTTAAATTGCGCTTAAAATTGAAATAACGTTGATACAAACGGCCATGAATTATTTTAACTTAATATCGACAGAAGTCATTCGCGAATTTCGTGAATACACATTTACATCGCTCCAGACCTGAACTCGACGTCCATAAAAACAGAACGAAGGATTTACGAATCGCTATAAACAGATTAATGTCAACGAAGAATATCGTCGACCCAAAGAACCAGGGTAATTGGAGCAAAGTATTAAATTACCACTAATTTCCGATTCAATTTAATTACCATAATGATCTCTGATCGACGTATCGGATCGCGTTGTACCTGACATCGAATTGTCGTACGTACTCCAGATCCGAATGCGCGTGAAAAGTATATGACAAGTTAATAACCTTCTGACGATCAGATAAGTCGAAGTTTTATCGCACTTCACGCCGGCGGGGACCTGTTTCCCTCCTACGCCGTATCCTTATGCCGCACGACAAAACGAATCCGGCTTTACATATTTTAATGAGAAAGTGCGAGGCAGATTCAGTTTGCATTTTTCCCTCGGGGCTACAAATCATCGTACGCATGCACATTTCGCGGTGCATTGATCTCGCAAACGCTTACGTGCCAATTGAGATTTGTTTTCGTGCGTAACGTACGACAGACCGAAGTTGGTTTTATTTATTTATTATTTATATGTATATTTCGCACATTTGGTTATGCCACTTATACGTTTATGCGTAAATAAAATTTTTTTTTTAAATTTCTTCTATATCCCTTGATTCAACTGTTCAATTTACCTAACTTTTGTCGAATGCAGGATTAAATGTTTTAATCGACATGGTATGGAACTTACTATCAAGCTATATCTGTTAATTGCAAACTGTTACAATCAATCATTAATCCCATACGTTTCAATTTTATCTGAACAGAATTCACTCTGAGATACACTTTCCGCGCGTACTAAAGTCAAATCGAACCTCTTCGGAGACGCAACTGACTTCTTCAAACCCAGCATTCGCAAACAAAAAAAAATAACAAACGTACGGAAGTAAAAGAAAAACCGTGACCGGTGTACGCGACCAGGATAATTGTTAATTACGAATTACCGAAAGAATCTCGGTAGCTCCTCGCTTCGGAAGATCGTAGAGTCTTGGAAATGAGAGTGAGCGAAAGAGAGGGGAAGAGAAAGAGAGAGAGAGCCTGGGACAGTCGGATACCTACATTGTCCGCCGGCATCCTAAGATCTACGCAACGGAGGTGTTTACGCGGTTTCCGAGAAGCGCACTTCGTTTTTGCTACGACCCGTTCCTCTCGGCCCCTCCACGCCGGTGTCCTCGGATTGAGGACCGTTTCCTCTTGCTTACCTACCGCCTTTACTTCCCTGGCGGTCGCTTAATGACTGTCCAGTGACAAATAAACCCGAGCAGCTAGTTCCAGATGTTCTCCCTCGGCTGGACAGCGGAGCGTTGTTTTGCTTGTTGAGATAATTGTCTATCGGTGGAACTGGATTTGACTTCAAACTCTGCGTGCCACTGGTAGAATCGTCGACTGCTCGCAATTGCAGTTGCAAGCGGACGGAGTGGCCGTTTCGATTAATCTCGGGTAGTATTGGACGGAGATTAGATAGTAATTGCACGATACGGATCGTGCATAGTTCTTTCGAGAATTCTAACAAAGACTACACATATTGCAGTTCTTGTTTCTAAATATTATTTAATTTCGCTTAAATACGCATCGTTAAGTTTTTATGTATCGCGTAATTTTAGGCTAAAATAAGATATTTTGAGAATCATTCTCTTCGACCATGAAAAAAGTTCCAGTTCTACTATATAAATTTCATCTGATTTTATCTAGCTACGCATCATTAGATTTTTATATATCCCTAAATTTTAGGTTCAAACATTGTAACGCGCATTGATAATTCAATTTTTTTACATTTTCAAATTTTTTGTATTTCAAAATCACCCTCTGCATCGACGATACAAATTTAAGTTGAATTTCATCAATCTCATCTGATTTTATCCAGCTACGCATCGTTAAATTTTGATTCATCGCTAAATTCCAAATACTCACTTCCATTTTGTAGTATCCACATTTCAAAATCACTCCCCGTTCGCTACTCACCGCGATTCGAATCGCAAGTGTCCATCCCTATTACCTCCCGTTCAACAACATAATCGCACCAACAACAATTTTTTACGCGACGTCAAATGTAACCACACGACAACTCAATACGTGTCGATACGAAACCGCGCGAAACGGTTTTTTTGAAACCGCCGGTATGCGGATGCGAAAGCTTAGACTCTGATTCCTTGCTCCAATGGACGAGCTTCTAGCGTGGAGATCCTGATTCAAGGCAACAGGTCGCTAGAAACCTATCGCAGTGCGAGGCGACGAAGATACGAGGGGTGAAAAAGGGAGAGAGGGAGGGAACGAGATCGGTCCCGAGACTGCGGCCCTCCCCTCCGCCCCCCCCCCCCCTCCCAAGTATTCTAACCGATGCATTTCGGGCATAATTTTCGGTGCGCCTCGATCTTTATGCAGATCGGGAGCAAACATCTAGTCAGACCGGCTGATTGGTATTCCCGACGGCACGCGGCTCATCACTTTCCCCCCAGATTTATCGTTCAAAATTCAGCCCGCATTTTTATATTGATAATCACTCACGAGGGCGCTCGGGGTTGGCCGGGGGGAGAGAGGGGTAGGGAGTAGAGGGACGAGGAATGTGGGATGGGTGAGCGCGGTCACGACAGTGACGTCATGCCAGTTATGGTAGCGTATCGTTGAGTGTGGGTAGGCCAGAGGAGGGCTTTACTGCTCTTTCAACTACCTTTCTCTACCTTCTCTCCCTTCCTCCTCTTCTTCATTCGATTAACGCTACATCTGCATGCACAATTTAGTCATTCGAGTAACCGTTCGTTAATTCTGCTCCTTTTTTTTTGTTTCCTTTTTTTTCTTCCTCTTTCGCTCCATCCGTACGAACGGGTTCTACGATGCGTGAAACCTTCGAAATTACCGGACGCTAAAAGTGTAACGAGATACGCGTCGCAGTGGTAAACGGAATGCAATCAAGAAGTGACGTCGAACGAGTGCTTTGTAATTAAAATCGGAACCGAAACGATTTGCGCCTTGATTCCTTTTTTTTCTGTTTGCTTTTGCGAAAAGGGAAAGAAATCGCGTTGCGTTCTATATCTAACGAGAATAGATCTACAACGAATGTGCAATGTTCGTCGAATAAATAAATTTCCATATAGATGGATCCGACTGGATGAGAAAATTATTCATGCAAACGAGGAAAATATCGTTGCTGTACGAGTAATCGGAATGTAATTGATGATTTAAAAATTCCCCGTGTTTCCAGTAACGTAAAGAGACATTTGGAGAACGTAGAAGGGCAACCAGCCTAATCGGTACACAAATTTAAATGGAATATTGCGAATCAATATTCAACCAATTCTGAAGAATCCTGGAATACAATCGCACGATATTGAATAGTGCAAAAATTGGTATAAAAATGATAAATAGATATTACTACTTGGCGTGCGTAATATATCCAATCAATTCTGAAGAATCCTAGACAACAATCGCGTAATACCGAATAACCATCGCAATCTGTATAAAAATCACACATAAATATAATTAATTCATATCCAATCAATTCCTAAGAATTGTAAAAATCAATCGAATAGAATTGAATAGATATTAAATAATAACCACATCGTAGGCGTTGCGCGAGATCAAACAATTCCAACGATTAAAAAAGGATTAGAAAAAATTGCAATTGCCCCAGTAGATTTCCTTTACCGAAATTCTGTCACGTTCGTGGATTCACAACTCAGATAAAAGAATGCGCATTGTTAGCATCGTTTCCTGTTAGCATCTCCGCCAATCGCGTTCCGCGGAAACGCAAAGATGACGACTCACGACGGCAATCGGGATTTCCCTCTCGATAAATTTTAAGGCTAAACGGGACCGAACTGCGCCACCGCGTAACGTCGAGAGAAACAAACGTTAGATATCAGATCTTCCGAGTAATTCCCCCTTTATTCATTTACAATGCGCTTTCCCGGCCAAACAATGCCGTAACGCCTCGCAGTGGAAGGCTTACGAAGATTTAAGGAGACTCCAGTAATTCCCCCGACGAAGATAATTCACCGCGTCCGCCGGATCCCGAGGCGCGCACCGACGGAATAGGTGAATGACGTAATTAAAGGTAAACACGAGCAACGACCACTCGCGAGCTGATAAGGGCACGAACTAACGTGGTAGGGGGAGAGAACCGAGTAGACGGTAAACCGAGCCGATAAGGTATATGCAGGTGTCTCGATGCTGATCCACGAGAAGCCTGACGCCGTCTAAAGTAAGGCGGCAACGTTCCTGGAGCGACAGTTTATCCGACCGATGACATAATCGTGTCACGTCTGAACTATACCACCTGCACGATCGCTATCGCGACTAATGCATGCGTGGCAAAAGTCGACTCTTTTCAACTGGGCAGGAACGCTGGGAAAAATGGACGGGAAGAATGTGACGTCGATGGTTTGCCTTGTACTTCGTTACACGCTTCTAATCTTACTAAATTACACGGTACGTACTTCGTTTGCGTAACGTTGATGGCACGGGGATAGTGATAGGATAGGATTGGCGTGTCCGAATTCGCGGCTGGATCGTTAAATGCATTTGTCGTGTTTTTCTTCGTTGTAAACGCTCGGCTGGTATCGGTACTCCAGATTTCTTTCGTGCGGACCAGTGTCCGATCGCTGATGTAGTGCTTTTGTTGTATAATATCGAAAGGTATATGACATAGGTATACAAATCTACAAGATTTTGATGGACTTATACCCAGTTTCCAAAGAATATACCTAACAGTAGAAGTGTATCAAAGAGAGTGAGTTTTTAAGAAATCAAACAAACAAAGAGACCGGATTCTCACTTCTCACGCAACAAATGTAAACATTTATAAACCAAGTATCGCGCGAGAATTTTCCTCGTACCACTTATGTAAACTTACATAGTTTCCGTAATTTCACTTACGCCGCGAAGTCGTGATATCTTTGAAATATATCCAAGAGAATAAACGGCACCTTTGCGTTATCCGGTAACATTCACGCGCAACCAGCACAACAAAAACACTTTCGCATTAATTTTCGACTGTTGCGACGAGTCATCGATCAAATATTCAGCTATCGTTCTCTCCATCATCGTACTGTCAACACCCATACCCAGACCCAGACGCGGCGATCACTGCAATTAGCGTCGTAATTAATGTTCTGTCTTTTTTTTTATCTATCGTCGTATAATACAAAGCACTCGACGCGGTTCGTTTGTAAACAGAGGTTGCACCAGATCATTGTTTTTGTAGATAAACGACGGCGTAGAAAAGCGTTATATCTGATCTTGCCGCAATTACCTCCGGCTGATTCATAACGCGCGGGCGGTCACGCTGCGAGCGTCGTTCCCAACGACCCGATCAATTTTCATTCAATGCGAATCTCGCGCCTCGAAACGCGCGCGAACGAACATTGTTTTCCATATCCACCAATCGACGTCGAATTAACATCTTTAGCGGGATCCGGATCTCCTTGAATTTCAGATCCGGGTTCGCGTCTGGATCGCGCTACGAAAACGACTGCCCTCTCCCCCCGATCGAATCGTGTTATCTCTTGCTTATCTAATTGCATTCGCTCATCGTTTCGCTAATCTACGCAAACGATCATCTATTGGGGTTAATAGATCGATCACCGCCCGCCCTGGTATATTCGAATGTAGGTGAACCAATAAATAAATCGAATCTCTGAAAGCCCGATCGGAAGATACCTTATTTAGTTACCTGGGAAATGAACCGTTAATTAATCGCGATATATGAAAACAATATTGCTGAACTCCAGAAATAGATTAATGTATCTAAACACAAATATAACTCTTAGACCTTGAAAGACTTTGGGTCTCCCAAATTTCATTGACAAATCAAAAGTTACAGATAATGTCGAAATACAATATTAAAGTAGCAGAAATTTCGCTTTAAAAATGACTGTAACGAATTTTCACTCAGATCTGGGTCACTCTACTCTTAAGATTTAGGTCTCAATAGTAGGCTCCGTACTCCAAAAGTAAAAAACACTGCGGCCTCTTCGAAAAGTGTGCACCTAAATTGTGTCGCAAAGATGAAATAATGTCGAGTATATTATATCGGATGGCTCGGATTACTAAAGAAAAAATACGGAAACCAATTCCGTGCTCCCTCTTTAAAAATATCCCCACAAAATTTATGAATATATTTTAGTTTGCACTCGAATTTCAATGTACCTAACAAATGATAACAATTTTTTCTGCATGACAGGTATAATCGTCATAAAACAAAATAATCCGATTTCTTCATGACGCGTATACGCGTCAAAAACAACCTACTGGTTAACACTAAACCTGCCGGCCAAATAACCGGTTACGAAAGAAATGTTGTTTTTCGGGAGGAATTTTCAGTTTATTGCACGAAATAATACACAACATGACTTTTAATTAATAATAAAATAATCAATCATATATTTTTATTTTATATGTATCATAAACAGGAGATAAATATAACGGAACATAACATAAAACGATAATTTTTACCGGCATTATAGGTTTTGTGTCAAATTAATCGAAGAGAGAAAATTAAACATCACCGCTGTATCTAATATTAGTTTATCGACCGGAGTTTCGGGAAAACGTAAATTCGGTCTGGCCGGCAGTTTTGCTGATTCATCCGGGTTCTCGTGACGAGCGAAGACCACCGAGTCGAGGATCCCGAAGTGAATCACTGACATTCAATACACCCGATAATCGTGTTACGATCCGCCGCGATTCCATCGCGCGTAGGCATCGAAGCCTCTGGGGTTCTCTCGGTTAGATCAGTTCTAATTTTACGAGCCATCGGTGGTAGCCCGAGGCAAAGCGCGTTTTGCGTTTTGCGACCGTCCAGCTCATTTCAACTCGTTAGGGTAGCGGACGCTCGGACGTATCGGTTGAATTAGTCCCCGCTAAGTAGTTATTACTATGTCTCAATTCAAAGGCCGGTGGTCGACCACGAGGCAATTAAATTAGCATTGCCAGCTTCGCCTCGCGTAATAACGTATGTATGGAACTCCTAGCCGGCGACAGGTGCGCGGTATATAATATTTTTATTCCCTTGCAAATGGAAAGCATCGTCAGGTATTTGCTGACTGAGAGCGACAGTTGTGGTTTTCGTTGAATTGTTGCGCGTATCTAATGAGAGACGTAGACCGAGGTATCGGCGTAGTTGTTTATGCTTTTTAACGTGGCTCGCGTCGTCGAACGTGAGTGAGGGGAATACTTTTGGATAAACAAATTCTAAACGCGGTGCACGGATAGCAAAACGGCGTAGTAAGAAATACATTGGTAAATAAACTCTAGTTTTATTCATTTTGGATCATTGAAATCAAAAATTCCTTTAGCAATTAATATTATCTGATGCAATTGATTTTTGATCAACGAAATCGCATCTTCATTTGGCAATTGAAATCAACCCTTTCTAATAATTGAAATTCAGTTTTCACACGAATATTTGGGTATCGTTACTCCAGCGATTCTTGATCAGTTTCTTAACAAGCGTGTAGCTATCCGTTCTGGTAACTAATACTAACGTCATGTTCGTTATCGCAATTGTAATTACTTACACTGGTAATTAATACTACCGCTTGTCACTCACGCGCCTTTTATTTTCCCTCGCTCCCCAAAGCTGCGTCGCAAAATCGATTAACAGCCATCGTGGGAATGTCTAAACGCGTATTATTTTCAAATTAATCTCTAATCCTTCCTTCGTTATCGAAGGATCTAATGGATATACGGTGTTCAAAGATCGCCGAAGCGTGCGTGGTCGTATCTGAAAGATTGAACGCCGTAGGAAAGCAGGATTCAGTGTGTGTTTACAAGGACTGACGTCAGTTGCCTAGGGCGACACGTGTAGCCAGCCTGTCTGGCTGGATCGTACCACTGCTCGTGATCCTTGATAACGAAAGGCAAGGAGAAGACAAAAAAAAGGGAACTATCGCGATCCTTTCTGGCGTCTGTGTGCGTACGGACTCGAAACTACTGATTTGGGTAATCAACACCTCTTCCTATACCGACTATCTTCCTTTATACATGGGTAACGTACTTTGATAAAGCGATTACGATTATGGTAAATCGGTAAAGGATAGGTTTTGATGGCGCACGGGTGATAAAATACCGAAGGGAATTGTCGGGTTAGGAATTGCACGAGGTGCGAATAAATTTAATAATACAGGTTTGGAGCCGCTCGATAAGATATGTCTCCATTCCGATCGATGTATTTAAGAAGATGTATGTTCCAATTGCACGCGTGTGCGCTTTACTACTCGCGATCGATGAGAATTAAAATTATTATCAGCTCCCATTGTCCGTAATACAAAGTCGGCATAAAAAAAAAAAGAAATTCTGTTCCTTTGTATCGTTCTAATGCATTTCTTATGTACAAACGTTTCGTGAAAAATACGCTACCCGCGTACGTGGCCGCGCGAGCTTATCGATGAATACTTCATTAAGCTATTTAGATAATGTGCACTTGTTTACATCGGCATGCGGTAAGATATCGAGTAAAATAAATGAGCTGGAATTCGAATAATACGGAACAAAGGCCGGTCAGATTGAAAGAAGTAGATACGGGAAACCTAGGTCAGACACCGTAAACAAAACACTGTTACCTCGACTGACGGGCGATGCGATAGCGCATCGTCATTCATAATACAGTTTTACGCAATTATACTTAAACTCGGGATTGCGTAACGTTTCCTACTTCATTCTTCGAAACTGGTCGCACGTAAGTGCCACCGGTACGCGTACCCGAGAGCGAGGGCGTGGTGGTACGTTTTCCACCGCGTTATTAACGTTTCTGCAGTGCGGAAAACGCGCAAAGATCACTTGCCACTCGTTAGCCAGGTATGCATTCGCTGGGGAATCGGGTACAGCCTTGTCATTCGTGTTGTTGCACGTATCGATAGAGTTCATCCGAGAGTCATCGATAACGTGATGCGTAAACATATTGAGCTACTTCTAATAAAAAACACGACTCTCTCGTGTGTCACAATTGTCACAAATATAAAGGCGATGCTCACAAGTTTATTAGACAAGTCGATAAATAATCGCATAGGTAGAATAATTTCAATTATGTGTGTACAGTGGGAGGCCCTGATTTTTTATTCGAACATAAACTATACTTTTTTTTATAATACTTACGTGTAGTTATGTGTTCGTTTGTAAATCCATTGGATCGGTTAATCGATATTCTACCACGTTATAATAACTACGCTGCAGACTATTTATGCAAATACGTACTTCGTTGCAGGATAAGGATGTACTAAATGCATTCAAAACACATTTTTATAATCCTCTAACGACGAAATAAACTTCTGTCCGATAAGTATATGTACATCAAATCCACGGTCTAATAATCATACATGTGTCTGCAACGATGTCCCTGTAACTCAAAAGTTTTGAGACGTACAGTAGTTTGCAGGAAACTGGATAAATCGTAGAGAGCAAACCGCGTCTAATTACTTTCCGCATATTAGGATACCCGGTACAGTTAAACTAAAAAAAAACCACGTAGCAAAAATGGAAGTCACTGAACGCATAGCGGTAATCGCGTTGCTCCGCGCCATGGTGCCGTTCGATTATTATTGCACGAAACGAGACCAGGTGAAACCGAGGCTTTTCTTACTCTCGGTGCATTTGTGCCCGCTGCTCATGACCGGGAAACGAAACGGTCGTCTTACTTATCGTTGTCGATTAACGATCCGTTGCACGGTTACGAATACCTGGACTGGAAGCCGAACAACGAGAATCAGAGTTATGTTTATAGCCGGGGTCGGGGTAGATCGTATCTGTCGGATTACAATTCGATTTTCTTAATTATGATACGCGATCTGAGGCGTACCGATACACAGGAGAGCTCTTACGTTACGATCGATGGATCTGTACGTTGCTGCCCAAGAACATAATGTTGCTCGTGGTATCAACGTATGTAAATGTATATCTAGCTCGTGTAACGTATGCAATGAGTCGCGAACTGCGCGTACGATCGTACATTGTGCGACAGTTAATTTGTAACGGGCTGATTTAACCCTACCCCCGTGCATAATTGTTTTATCGCATTTGGCTCGCCAAGGATCGTTATATTATTTATTTATTTTAAAAATACAGATTTATATATAGAGTGTGGCGATATAACCGACCTCGTTATTTTTACAGACACTTATTTGTTCGCAAAAGTGGGTTGTAAAGAAAGCTTTTTCATTATTATTAGCGATACGAAGATAATTTTATATTGCATATCAATAGGTGTTCAGGGTGATCAGAGTTATTGCCGCACCCTGTATGTTTTACATCGTTACATAATTATGATTTATCATGATGTGATTTACATACCCGAGTTCGCTGCGTTACTATTTATCACAATTTACGCGGGAGAGAGTTAAAACTTGGGTATGTCGGTACGAAGCTTGCGATAAATGAGTGATTATTATAGACCGAATACCCGTATCCTATATCTTTAACGGTAAGAAAGCAAAAATATTATTCACCCGAGTCAATGATCTCGATAAATGTGTAGGATGGAGTAAGACACGCGCGAAAGGGCAGCAACGCGAACGATCATGATCGAGGAATCCTATAAATGATTCATGAGTAGAAAATACATACTTATCGATCCAGTTATTAGTATCGAATACCAGAATTAAAAGAACGGCACTGACGGTACACGCGGATTATCAGTCGGACCGTCATAAACAGGCCGTTTTTATTCCATACATAGATTCATCATTTGTATACTTCGCGGTATCATCCATAAATACCTATTCCTCGTAATAATGTCATCGATAGATCAGTATTCCCTGTAATAACATCGCGGATAGCTCTCGGAGAAGATGCAATTTAACTATCTTCGCAACGTGAGCCACATCACAGCACGAGAGCCTAGCTATCGTCGAATGAAGACCCTTCCGACTACTATAATTTTGAGTTAACTCGAACGTATTTTGTGTAGCTGGAGCCTTCGCCGAGGTATCTAATTGCAGTACCTGTAGGGCATTGCCTCTCGCATAGAGATCTCGACTAAATTCACCAGGATCGTATCTGTTCGGGCGTACGTATCGGGACGTCGGAAGAATATGTATTTCGAGCTCCATGAAATTTATATCATGCTCTTAACTCCGACCGAAAAAGTTGTACAGAAGAAAAAAATACCGAGCCAAATTGACGTGCGCTATTCAACATCATTAAAGATCTGCAAAATCTGGTAAGTTTGTATGATGAATAGTTTTTACTTTCGCTACGAATTTCCAATTTATTTTGAGACAGAGTTCCCTAACGATGCGAATAGTACAGCGCCATTGCACGTGGCACGACATATCGTCGTTGGCACTTTTCGCGACTGTTGCTAACAACGACACATAGTGGTTCGGCATTATGAGGGTTACACCTCCTTTTTTCCTAATTGTTTCAAATCCAAATTTGATATACAGTGGAAGCCAGATATTATAATCACGAACAATGTTACCAATTGGTTATTGTTATCACAATCGATTGTTTCCAAAACCATATAATTTCAATTTCTTAAAATAATCCGCATATTATAATCAAACGGCAACTATCGTTATCAATTCTGATAATTGCTACAATGCTACATGCTACAAATATGTACTTTGAGTAAATGTAACTAGGTTGTATTATTCTGTTATAATTTGCGTTCAATAATGTTTTTTGTATCTTATTATCAAAAGTTACAGGGTTCATAGTGATCACGATAAGAAGTTTCCACTGATTAATAAACACGAGTGCAACGGACGGGCGATCAAAGTATCGATCGAACGATTCGTGTTTCCGCGTAAATCGGCGGAGCTTCCTCGATTTGTATTTTTGGCGGGATCGCTAGGACATATTTTGTCGATTGTATTATTTCGTCAGTATCATAGAATGAATCCGCCGCCCACACCTGGGGCTCGCCTCTCGTACCGTGGAACCAGGTCGTAAGGTACACGTAAGATGCAGTTATCGTGCGTTCGCCCTCAGCATTACCGTCGCGAATTTCGAGCGTAACAACGTATCCGCACGACCGCGATATAATTCGTCGGGGCCACGGTGTGCGTGCGTGAGGTGCGTGCACGCGTCCTCGTAATTGCTCGTTCCGGGGGCGTAGCAATATGGATGGAACGGAGAGAGCAGTGCATCTGTACGCGGACCTGCAGACCGCCGTTCGATTCTTTCTCTCTCCCTCTTTCTCCCTTTCTGTCTTACGAGTTTTCGAGAGTCCCGATCGTTAGGACGTATCGAATCGCTGGATATAATAAAGTAAAGTTGAAATTACGCCCTTAGTATTAATATCTATAATAATATTATCATTGCAATATGCCGCGACGATTATAACGTCGTGATTTGATTTTTTATGCATCGGAGATAATATTCAGTGTAGTTACGCGATTCGGATGACTCCGAGTATTACCTGCGATGCATAAACAATAAAAATCGCGATGTAGGTATTAACGTTACGATCGCAATTTCTAACTACACACAATTGCGATCAGTTGAATTAATTCAAATAGTAATGCAAACTAATCCGAATCGTTTCGAATATTATTGAAATCTGGATGATCTTGCAAACCTTTAATGACTAGGAAAACGGGAGAGCTTGACAATTTGTAGGTTTATCGAATTTATACAGATAACATTTACAAGTTTTATCAATTATTGAACTTACAAATTAATTTCCCTGTTCTCCGAGCTTCCTAATCCTTCAAGATTTGCAAGACCTTCAAGATCTCAATTCAACCGATGTTCCTAATTTGTAAAGATTCCCGAGATCTTCAAGATTTTCAAACAAATTCCTTGCTTTCCGAATGGTACGAGTATTGACTAACATTCGAAGCGATTCGAATCAGTTTTCGTTCATTGCTGTGCACGGTGAGCACGATCGACACGATGCACCGCGCCAGCTGAAACAAGAAGAAGAAGAGGAAGAAGACGGGGCGCTTTCATTTGTCGTGGAAGTGTTAATGGCCTGACGTAAAACTCGACGACGACAATGCGAAGCGTAGCGACGCGTGGGCGCCCGAGATATGGGCCAGTCTGCCGCTCAAGATTGCTCTTATGCCGCCGTTGCTCGTCTTAATAACGACAGGCGATTGCCTTCCTCGTTACAAGATACTCGCACGGTTATTTTACCGTGTACCGAATGTAACAGTGGAATTGGGAATGCATGACTTTTTGGCGGATGCAATCTCCGCGAAGGTATTTCAATTGTTTTCGAGGATCGTTGTTATAATTGCGCCGACGACCGCGAATTGTAAATTGCATCGCGACCAGTTTCTTCATAATTGCAATCGTATATTTTATATTGTATACATATACGATTTATAGCGTTTGGTTTTATTTTGAAATATGTTTACCAAATCCTCTTTTGTTATATGCTTATTTTTTAAATACTTCTCGTACTACACTTTGTCTCTCTCTCTTTCTACCTCTCTAGTTCCATTTCTAAATAAAATAAAATAGGAAAAAGTCACGCTATCAACTTATCGCGTCGCAATTTTCAAACTTCAGCGTTCCACGGTCCTCGCTTCAATCCTCATAAATCTACATACATCCTACATAGAGACGAATTTTTCTTCTACTTTCATTCCGTAAGGAGAGAGATCATGTACTAATTACCGAACGCCATGTATATCGCTTACAATCTACGTCATACGCTCCACGCGAATGTTGCGAATCTTGCAACGAATATCAGATCTAAAATCGATAGAAACAATAACAATTTCTGACTCCTCTCTCACAGCCGAAAATCCGAGCCAAGAAGAATATCATGGCGCACAAATGTAAGCTGGCGATTTCCACCGTCGACGACGATAGATCTACGTCCGCCCTCGGTTTCGCGCCGCTCGAGGACCGGGTTACTTCTGTCGGTCTCGCGAGAGTTTGCGCGCGCTCCTTGATTTAAATTCCCGACGGAACGCAGAGAGGTTTCTCGGTGGGAGCTCTCGCATCAACGATCGACGTCTTCATAACGTCCCCGACGGGCTGTAGTTGATCCCGCGTCGATGACGCGTACGCATGGACCACTGCGAGAGGTGGGACAAAACTTTTTCCGATCACGGGAAGCAACACGTGGGCTAGTTGGCCACGTGATTCACCGGTCGGCGGTGCGCGTCGGGACGCGCGTACGCGCGATATAAACGCGCGAATAGGGATATAAACTTCCGATTGGTCGTAAAATCGTAGATGACCGCTCAATTGTGACGTGCGCAGGTACGAATGGTTATACGTTGATCGCGGAACGGTGATACGGAGATGCACAAAGCCGATTTTATGTTTGATACTTATTAATGATTGTTATATGTTTATTATATATTACTATTACTATATATTATATGTTTGGTATAATTCGATCGCTGTATTGACGCAATTGACAGTTCTCGAAACATGGATGTTAGTTGTGCAGTTTCGGGACTGCTGTACAAAAATTCTGCAATATCGTTTTTCTCATGGACGCACTGAGAACCGGTAAATACAAAAAAATGTATCTAACAGGCATCGAAAAATACTTAATTAATAGAATTTGAAATATCCAAAGCTGACATTCCATAAATAATTAATCGAGTTTGCGTGTGAACGTAATCAATTATTATTTATACATAGAATAAAATAACAACAGATAATTCAATAATATATCATAGCTGAAATTAAACAATTTCAATAATCGTCGAACGAACGTAGTTCGGCCTGGCGCGTTGCACGAATATTTCATCTTGATGGAAATCAAATCATTTTTTATTGCAATACATCCTTTCGTATTAATATATAATTTTAAATGCATTCGACATTAATGTACGAATCGAAGTTCGAACAAGGTTTCCCGTAGCATCGTAGCAGCATCCCTTTTTCTTTCAGAACACCTCGTTGCGTGCGGGACAAAGATTATATACCTCGTCGCACGCATACCGCGGAATACCTGGCCGTCCATATTCATACGACTCATAAATGTGCGACGACTCACGGACGTCTTCTAAACATTTTCGATGCGCTGGGTTTCAGGTTACTTCCAGAAGGACCCGCCTCGGGACTTTTGTGCGTATTATAATATGTATAATGATCACGCTTACGCATAAAGGACAGGAGTCGGCGGGGACGTAGACGATACGCGTACCTGCGGAATAATATTAGACGTATACGTCCATCGATACGAGGCTGTACCACGGCAGGTGTGATTTACGCTGATCGTCTCGATCGAAGACCGTCATTTTCGTCTTTCCATACTCGATGCAATTTCAATGAATATTACGCAAATGTAGATCAATAACGACGGATGAGAATAACGAACAAAGTTCGTCCTGCGCGAAAGTTTAAAACTGTTTCGAGTCGATCGTACCGTAACTTAAAATGTCCAACGCGAGAAAATTTCCATTGATTCGTCGCGCGAGTTGAAAGTAAGTTACACAATAACGCGAGTTCTATTCGCACGGGAGAAACTAGTTTGAAATTTTCCCTCGCCGATACTCGTTCCCCCGACGTATCAGCGACGACGCATTAAACGAGTTCCCTGGACGTCGTTGTACCACGCGAGGGTTGATTCACTTAGGGATGATGTAGTGCAATCGTCGTCATAATTGCACGTACCTCTTCAGGATCTCCTTCGCGCGTATTGAATTGCGCGAGGCGCGGCGTATCTGCGTCTCAACACGCGCGCACTCGTTCGCGTTTGTGTTTGTCGACGTTGGCGTACGTACGATTTGTCGGAGGCTAAGGTCCGTCCGACACCAGACGAATGGAAATTATGCTTCTACGTCGGACGAGACGAACGATCGTCGATTCTACGATATTATATGATCGTGGGTGAAAGTTTTCACCATTGAGTAACGCTCGCGCATGATCTTTCGATTATGGTTTTTCGACGCGCAAACTAATCGTTACGTTCGTGTTGGAAATTTATGTTACCCGATCCGTGAACGATAACGCGGAAGGATTAGATTTTCCAAATCATCTGACATTTTTTGCGAATTCCGCGAAACTGGATCGTTCCTGTAATTAGCGATTTGTGCCCGAGATATCTTATTGCGGAAAATAGAAGCCAATTAAAGGAATGGCGTGTACGAACAAGAAAAGACGACGTGGCAGGATAGTTTCGTCAAGTACTCGGGACGTAGTCCAGTCGCACGATAAAAGATACTACTAATGGCGGGAAATAATTAGTATCGCCGTTAGTAGCGTCAATAAAAAAGGGCAACATAGTTGTCCATACCAATGAGAGAGACTGTGTCACAATCGCCAAGACTGCAGCCTAATAGAATCCACTGGGACGTAAATTCACCTGCTCGAACGTAAAGTACGCGTTACACTGATTTTCCGAGAAGTTATTACAACACTGATCGTTTCCTTTTTCCCACCCCAATACCGGTTATGCAACAGTAAAACGCCTGTCTGTCTTTCCGATGGTTGGTACCTGTTAACGTCCAAATCTTTTTATCCTCCGCAAAAGTGTTACGCATAGAATTCAACACGCCCATCGGTCCATTTTCGCTCGCCTGGTTTCCAGCAAAAACGATTTTCGAATTTCTCAATCCACGGTCTTCGCGATTATTCGTGTCTCTTTTTCCACGTACTCCGGCTTACCATCTCGTTGGCCATTTTACGATATCCTTTCCTAAATTTCCTAATCAATAATTGGCTCTCTAACTCGACCCACTTCGTCGATCGACGCTATCAATTGCACGCGAGCAAACGCCTCCGAATGTGGAAACGAGTGCGTCTCATCGGCGGGTCTAATGCGTCCGCACGAGTTTCTGGCTGAGACCAACGGCGAATCGAGGAGATCGTCGCGACGAGAATTGTGAGAAGGGCCTTAAGGAGTCCTCCCGTTTGGCGTGGGCGTGCAGACGGACGCGAGATGCACTGCAGTGGGGCGAAGATGAGAACGGGTACCGCGTCGCGGCGGTTCACCGACAACGGGTTCGCCAAACCATCGCGTCGCGCGGATGAGTCCGGGGGCCCGAGAAACGGAACACCTGAGCTTTTCGTCCTACCTTTGCCCGGCCCTTCTCTTTCTCGCCTCCCCCCCCCCCCCTCTTCTCCTCCTTCCCTCGTCATCCTCATCCTCTTTCTCATCCTACCGTTGCCACCGTCCCTCCCTCCCTCCCTCCCTCCCTCACGGCTCGTATCCTCCTCCACCCGCTTTTAGAGAGCGAGAACCGCGCGAGGACTGCACTCGCCGAGGAAGGATGGCTTTGCACTAACTCACCCACGTGGGACGCGCATTTCCGAACTCTCTCGTCATCGACCCTTTTAGCTCGAGCCGCCTTCCACCTCGCGGAGCACCTACGAACAAGGTCGTACCCACCGCCGAGGATCGATCGGATCCTGGAGGGTGCCACCTGGCCCGCCGGTCAAGGTCCGATCAAGGTCCGATCGTTAAAGGAAAATGCATGCGTCACGTACGGAGGACGGGAGACAAAAGTTTCCACTCGTCGCGCCGTTTGTTTGTTTGTTTGCGGCTGCGAGCTTTCCTCGGTTCGCGCGGGATTCGCGGGACACTGAATTGGGATCGATCGGCGGGAGGATTTGGGAAATCGTCGATACGTAGAACGATATTTTTTGATTAGCAATGCCAGTGGATTCGGATGGTAGAGACATTTAGAAAACGTCCCGCGGCGAAGGGGTGAAAGATATATTCGTACGACCACGCGGGTACTCTCGAGTGCTCTCGAAACGTTTCTTCTTTTGTCGTAATCGAATACATCTGCAGTGATACGCGATACCCCACCGACACCCTCGATAATGAATCAAACGTCTAATTTTATTTTTAGTTTAATTTTTTTTAGAAAAACGTTTCCTTTGGTGGGTGCAGGTGAGATGCGGACGAAGAGTTACGAAGGCCGTCAGATTTATTCTCACTTAAATCGTAGTCGCGGTGTTCGAGAGGCTCGTAACAACTTGGGATAGGACCTGCCCTCGCCTACCTGCTATCACGAAATTGCGTGTTGACCAAAGTGGGTAATAAAAAGAGTCTGTTAAAACGGTGGCCGTGGGACACGCTAGTTCAACGCGGGGTGACCTTAGGTGTTCATAGAGGAGCGTCGCTGAAATCGTATTGCTCGCTTCGGAGCATCGAAGGTGGCTTTATCGCGCGTACAAAGATTTCTAAGCCTAAGGTGAGAGACAATATTTTCTCAATTGCGAAGTTGTTCAAAGATCAAAGAATGTAGAGGAGCATCGCCGAAATTATATCATTCGTTTCAGAGCTTGAAGATAACTTTATTGCGTCTACAAAGGTTTGAAGCCAAAGGTGAGGAACAATGTTTTCACGATTATAAAATTGTCGAAGTTTAGAAGACCGTTAACGAACATGGTCGATACTATATATCATTCGTTTCGGAGCATCGAAGGTAACTTCGTTCTACGTACAAAGGTTCCAGAGCCAGAGGCGAGTAACCCGCATTTTTACATTTGCTAAATTCCTCGGAGGTCGACGTCACCTTAAAGCCGAAACGAAAGTGGTCCCTTTTAAAGTTTTGTCTCGAAATTCTCAAAAGGAGAAAATTAATAAAGCCCGCGCACATTAAGGTGGATTTCCTTTGGAATTCAGTGCACTCGCTGTTGTCTGACCGACATCCGGTTCGGCTCAACAGGTGCGAAAGTAAGATAGAGACGAATCAGCGATGCGGCTATAACGCGTCGACTGCATCGACCCGCCCACGCGGAAGAATTTTTTCGTGATAGCGAAAACACGTTGCTTCATTGTAACGTACGATCCTCGGCCGGGGATCGTCTAAATTCGAAAGCGATAGCGTCGCGCGCGGTTTACGTTTCATTGCGGCCGACGCTTTCAGTAGTAATAACTACGTACAACCGACGAATTGATTAGTTTACGGGCATAAAAGCCGACGCGGCGATAAGTCGAATCGGTTCATGTATCAATTACGTTTTTGAGTTATCTGATCGCATTACTAGTCTGTCGATAAATGTCGCGATACGCCGAAGCCATTTCTGATAAGAAAGTTGGGAAACGTCCTCAAATATTTCCGTTTATCTACTTCACATTTATATTTATCACTTTGAAATGTAATTTGCACGGAACGAAGATCGCTGAGAATAATTTTAATCATTGTTCAGCGTATACTTCGGTCCGATTGTTCTGTCATTTGCGGTTTTGTGCCCGCGGTGCACGTACGGGAAGAGAAATTGATCGCAGATATCCTTATTGATAAATCAAAGTTTATGGTCTTCTCTGGCATTAGCAACGGTGGCAAGTGTGTTTATTGCAATTTTTACTTTTCAAAGAGATAACGCAAGATGACCTCGTTCCACCTTACGAATCCCGCTCGTCGTTTATCGCGATACTTTAAGACTCGATTCATCTGACGATGTCAAAATTCGCCTACGCCGTACGACCGTGCGTATCCGCAATTGCGCTCTCACTGGTTTTACGAAAGTACGTACTCGCGATATCCGGGACACCGGTTCTGCGTATAATTTAGAAGCGCGTCCTCCACATATTCGATTTGCGCTCCGTAATACGGTAGAACCTCGATTATCCGAATCGAGTAGGGCACGGAGGGTGCGGATAATCCAACGATCCAACTTTCTCGAGTAACATCAATTTCCATATTTTCATGCGTTTCATTGAAATGACAAGAAAACGGAATTTCCACAACAAATACAGGGTGTCCCACGGAACTGGACCGAGCTATATCTTTGAAAGGATTGGAGATAGAGAAAAATGTCATGGGACAAAATGAAATTATATCAAACGCTGCATATTCTCATAAAACTTTTATGCATTTTTGTGCATCGGTGCAGTTGCAAGGTGCAATTGCACTTTATTTTTGAAGTGAAATGTTATGTCCGAAAATTGTTAGTTTAGGTGTGTAATACCATTTAATTTTGTCCCATGACATTTTTCTCTATGTCCAATCCTTTCAAAGATATAGCTAGGCTTAGTTCCGTGGGACATTCTGTAGAAATGAAATATTTTCAGGTATCGTACGTACATAATATATCGTATGTACCTATACGTATGTATATATACGTATATATATGTTCAGGTATTGTATGTACATAAATAATATTCGCATACGTGTACGCGAATATTATCAACGTGGATCTTAATAAATTACACAAACCGATAATAATCCAAATAAGAATCTAAACGAACGTCCCCGTTCATCGCCCGAGCCTCCCAGTACATTTGAGTAATTACATCGCGCATGGGTGTCGATCGTTGCCCGTACAATCGAACGTTCGATTAATACGCGCACGGATAATCGAGGTTGCTCCATTCCACGCTCCGCCTTCTGTCTCTGAACTCTCGACTCCCGTGCCAGCGGCAATCTCGTTCGAGACGTCCACTCCAAGACCCACACGAAGAAAACGAAGAGCTTTAAGATGAATAGAACTTGTCCTATCGCGTACGGTATTCGCGCAAAACAAATGGTACCGGGGGCCGCCTACGTCCCCTTTGGGGTTTCACGAATTATTTCGCCGCGTCTTTTCGTTCTACGCCGCTGAGCGCGTTAACGATGTTTTGTGACATGCACGCTCATTACGGAGTCGATGATTCTCTGTGATTTAGAAGAAACTTTCTCAGGTTCGCCGTGATAATTAAATTTCAGCCAGTTCCACGATACCAAAATCATTTTCGAAAATATTGGTAGAAATTGGAATAAGTATCGATGAAAGTTACTTCGAGAAGGAACGGGTTTTTCTTCTTTCTCAACGGATGTTTCTGTGTTAGATTCGAATTGAAATGGATCGTAAATTATCTGGAATGTTCGATGAACTTTTGAGACTGTCACTGGATGTATGTATAGAGGCGTTCGTTATCGTTTAGAAATGCATTAAGGGTAGCGGTGTCGGTTGCAACGGTAGGGAGAGTACATGAAAATGAGTGCTGAATTATCCAGTTACGCGACGAGCGTGTCTACGTTAAGGTAAGCGCGAAAGCGTGGGTCGTGGACAATTTCACGTTGAATCGTAAATAATGTGATTCTCGCAAATGACGCGTGTATAATGAAAAGGGTAAATGGTGAAGGGGAGAACTCGCGTTAACGTGTAACATATTTCTTAAGTAAGTTCAAGGAGTCAATAATAATGCCACGATTTCATGGAATTTTAATGTTCTTGTAGTACGATATCTGGAAACGGTGTTTTCAAAGTGATCCGCTGTAATAAGAATTTCCATTATTCATCAAATTGATACGAGGACAGAATTTCCAGGGAAAAATAAAAAAGTTCAACGTTCACGGAAACCTAATACACCTTCCGAAGCCTTCTCGAGTGATAGAAATTTACATATTTTCATCGGACCAATGCGAAAACAGAGTCACCGGATAAAAACTTTGTCATTCAACCTCCGCGATAATCGAGTCTTTATAAATCTCCGCAACTAATTGAGCTGTCCGCGCGATGATGTCACGTGTTTTCACATTCAGCATAAATCGTAGGCAAGTGTGAAGTGTCTGTCGTAACGCGACGTACAGTTCTTGATATTATTATTCATTCCGACCGCGGCAATTCAAACTTGTAAAGTACCGACTACCTTTAAAATTGAAATACCAGAAGACAAAGAACAATACATCGACATAGCCGATAAATTAACCGCGCGAGGGATACGCGCAACGAGTGCCAAACGAACGCACGATAAACAAATATCCAGCGGTAATAACTTCGGGAGATACGGAACGTTGCGAAAGCTCGATATTAATTCCATCTCGCATACTCGTCGATTCGAGCAAACAGAATCGAACGATTAAGAATTCAATCGACTATAAAGTCGGGCGATTCGAGAGAGTCTCGATCATCGAGACGTTCGCGTCTCCCTTCGATTGCTTCGTGCAATCGGATCCCCGGCTATATCGGTCGCGCTCATTAAAGCTTTGGTTCTAAACGCTCGGGTCGCTTTTTAACCTAAAACGAGTCTGAATCGGATTTGCAAAAGATATCGAATTACTTTCGAAGACCCTTGGGCGGTTGTCAGGCTCGCGGGGCAGCCGTTCGAATTGAGTGGCCAGCTTATGCGTGTGCATGGACGCGAGAGCAAAGGGAAAAAATGAAAAGGGGAAAAAGACAAAAAAAAAGGAAGAAAGAAAGAGGAAAGAACTGTGTTCGCACAGGTAAGTACGCGTCGACGATCGTACGTGTCCATTCGAGCGTGTCACGACGCGTGCATTCACGTGCACGCTAAGACGCCTGGTAACGCCCGTGCGATCGCTTATTGGTTGCCAATCTCGGTGCTTTTTGCCCATAAGAGAAATTCGCTTGCGCGGAGGTGTGGTACCAGTTTGTCGGCTAGATTTACGAGGAGACCGCCTTGAAATTATTGTCGCGCGCTCGCCGCGATCCGCGACGAGGAACCGCGAGTAACGCGCTCCCCGAGTTACTGTAAAAAAGATTAAAAAAAGAGGTCGAAGGAATACGCCAATAAGGATGGTCGATTTGGATTATTTGTCGGTGGACTTGTTTTCATCGAGTGCCCCTCGAACGTCGGAATGGAATCCGGATATTTTTTTTTTCCCCTCTCTTTTCGTTTTTCTTCTGTCTTCATTCCTTTTTTTTCCTGCAACGAGGGACAATACTATCGTGATCGAGGGAGGATGCTCGAGGTTCGTGCTATAAATTGCGGTATGCAAATTTAATAAGCGCGCGCGCGCGCGCTCGCGTTGAGGGGAGCTTCGTCGTTGCTCACCGCGTGGCCTTATCTGCGGGACCTTATCAGGATTCCTTTGAGAGTAAATTTATTAAACAGGTGAAAAATGTGGGATGCATCGTTGGTCTAGGAGGCAGGAGTTTTGCGAGTAACGTAGTCCGCGGACGTGAAAGGGGCGCGCGTGGATTCGTAGGCGGTTTTACTTTGCTGATGAAATTTCTGGAAAATTATACTTTTGATTAACCATCGCTCGGGCGCGCCCCTTTCCGGTGATTTATCGTCTCCTGCTTTTTTGGATTTTTTTTACCGATTCATCCTAAATGTGTAACATGTGTGATATGCATGTTATAATAATTTAATAGATTATGTGTAAACAATAAAAAAAATTTATGAATACTTGATCATTGTGAATGAGACGTTAAACTACCATCAGCACGCCCGGATAAAAGTTAACACTAAACGTAGCAAGCTCCGTAATAATTACCGGTTTACATATGTTCTGTTATATTTATATCCCATTTATGATACATATAAAAATAAAAATGTATGATTGGTTATCTTATTATTAAATAAAAGTTAAATTGTGTATGATTTCTCACAATAAACTGACAATTCCTTCCGAAAAACAACATTTACTTCGTAACCGATCATTTAACCGGTACGTTCAGCGTTAACAAAAATCATTACGTATTATTTCATTGTTTTCCGGATACGCCGTCGCTTTCCCTGTTACGGGTAATCGCGCGGACCCGAGAATTATCGGGCGTCGGAAAGAAATCCAACGACGTCCATATTCCATCGCGAGTACGAAGACATCATTTCTAATTGCATAAGCGGTGCACGCGGGTACGTGCCAGCGAAAGGGCCTTGCGCAACGCCGCGGCGCGAATTAACGTTACCTGTAGAGCGATACAAAAAAAAAAAAAGAATGAAGGCGCGAGGGAAAAAAAGGAAATATGTCGCCGCGCAACGAGACTAAGAAACTTTTCCTACGACCTCAGTGCGATACAACTCGCGAGCCGCTGATAGACGTAATTACATCGTATCGACAGCGGGCGTGACTGACCCGCGCAACGCGCAATACTCTGTGATTTACAGTTGCGCCGCTTGAATTAAATGCAATTAAGTCGCAGTAAATTACGCGCGCGTCCCCGCGAACCGGGCAGATAAATCAGCGTCGTGTTTGCCTTCGCGTGTAATAGCGTAGGGGAGGGCGGACGAGAGGAAAAAACTGAGAGAGGAGCAACGGAAGAGGTAGGAGGAGGAGGTGAAGACAGAGGAGGAATAGCTCGTCGGCTGCTTACCTCTCGGCGATGCGCACAATGCGCGTGCATGCGCGCCGCTATTTACGCGTCGCAGTATTCGTGAAATGTGAACGGGACTGTAGGATGAGGGGGTGTGTGTGCGCGCAAGCCCTTCTTTTTAATAATTGATGGAACGAGGGGGTTGGTTGTCGCTTGACGCGATATGGTGAAATTTTTACAGATTCTCTTGCAAATCGAGACGAATTTTCGTGAAGGATCGTACAGGTATCTTCATTTTACTTACATAGCGTAATCGTGTCTCATTAACGTTGCGCGTATCTAGTTATCGCTGCGATCGACATTGCAAAGCACAAACTTCGAGTGTTTTCAGTTAATTAATTGCGCATAATGGACAATCATCGGGTTTTATATTAAATTATAACCGCTCGATTATCGGAGACAATTCATTTCCGAGTAATTGATATTAGATTAGTTTGTCATTTACAATAAGTTGATGAATTTTCAGGATTTAGTAGTTCATATCCTTGGTGTAATTAATAATGGCCGAGTTTGGTATCAAACCGCGATCGCACGATAATCAAAAAACGTTCATTTCCGAGTAGTTAAAATCGCATTCATTCGTCATTTACAATAGGTTCATGATTTTTCACTTTTGATTAGTTCATATCTTTCGTATAATAAATATCTACCTAGTTTCGTATCAAACCAGGATCGCTGATTATCCGAAAAAATTGATTTCGGTCTTTGCGTTCCTCGATTAACTTGAATCATCAAGACTCCCCTGTTAATCGTGCGAATATCAAGCCGAAAGATTAACGATTTTCGCGCGCCAAATTTCGACTCCCGCATTGCTCGAATCAAGGTAAGACGATAAATTATGAATCGTACGGATATTGGAAAAGCGTTAATGATAGTGACGTCACGGCTAGCGGGTTAATAAGGTCGCGTGGGCGCGTCCTGGTAATAAAGTGTACGCTTATCCTGGCTCATCCTTTAGGCCTTGCGCGCGTAAGCGGAGCACCTAGTCGCCATACCTTCTCGTACCACCGTCCTTTCTTACCATTCTGTTATATACTTCGGAACCTCGGCCTTAATTTACATATCTCTGTATCAATGCGACTACCTTGCTTTACTGGACGCATACTTTCAGCAACGCGCAGCGGTTCACATCTCTGAGCAACGTGATGCGCAACGATATTGCACTTATCGAGATCGTCGATTGTTTTGCTTGAAAAAATTCGATTCCATTGTTGCTTAACGTGTACAGGGTGTCCCGTTTGAAGTTTCACGCGCAATTATCACTGTTCGTTACTCAAACGAATGTTTCGAGCTTAAGTTAATTTGTCTGTGTAACGAGAGGTATCTCTCGGAAGAATGTAAGTTCTGTTCGAAACAAATGTTTTGAATAAGTTCGATCATCAAGTTCGGAACATCTTGCATGCCTTCGCGTAAGATTCACGCGAATTGTGTTTACGACTAAGGCAATTTCGGTGGTGAAGTTTTACCTCCCGTGAAATCTTAATTAAATTAATTACTAATTATCGCTATCGTAAGAATGAAACTTTTGAGAGAACTCGGCAAAGATGGTCAGGAATTCGTATGGAGTCGTATTTATCGTTACGATCGTAACTTAAACGATTTTTGCAATTAAGGAACGAGTGACTCAGTTGTTGTAACAATAGATATCGCTTCGATAAAAGGGTTATTCGTACACGTATTATTCCGCGTGTCACATTTATATGCGTGTTTTTATTAATTCTGCGAGTCTCGCGGCACGATTTACACTTGTATAATAATAAAGAAGCGTCGTTTCGGTTATTTGCGTACCTTAAAGTTTATCTTATTGAGGGTTATTGAATCGCAAGGCTGCTGGACCGAAGCTTGCCCACCACTGAATCTTTCCGGTGGTATTCTTCCACTTTGCGTGTGGGTGTTTTGAGTAAGCCGACGTGCAAAAGCCGCGGTAACATCGTAAAATATATTTCTATATTCGCTTAACCAGCCCGATACCTTCTTATTCGATCACGCCGCTGATAATGGACTCATTATTGGCCCCTTTTATTGTCGCTATTTAAATTTACAAACAGGTTTTTCGAATAGTTATCGCCATTGCCGATTAACATACACGTTTATATTTTACAGCAACTTCATTTCCGTTTATCTGATCGTTTCGCGAAATTTTTAATAACCACACAATAATACTTGGAATAAAAAAAAGTATTAACGAAAAATATCAATTAATGAATGGCGTTTCCTTCTTTTCTTTACTGCTCACTCGAATAAATATCGCGGCAAAATTTATGAATGACCCTTTCGTTTCTTTTAAAGAGATATTCGCGAAAGAAGGTTTTTATCGCGCAACGAGGTAATAAATTACAGGCGATTGCTGCGTATTCGTAAAGCTAGTGCCCGTTAGTGCGTTCGGTTAATAAATGCTTCGATGTCGATCATCCGACGTACGAGGGTCTCGGGAAGATCGATTATGCGGAGATGCGAATCGAGTGGAGTAGATAGGCGGAGATTGAAACCGAGTTTGGAATTGTCACAATTATAAAGTGCGTTCACCCAGATTTCTATCGTTACGTAATTTATGGTGTATCGCAAGGTGCGGTTATCTCGTGTGATATCTACATATAATACAGATGTGTAATAACTATATTGACATTATATTTATGTACTATTATAAAATTATAAACCAACAATCGTTGGGTGATTCGTTTGGTATGCAAATATTTGTTACTATAATAATATTTGTATCCCCACCCTATTTTCCGCATTGAAAACCGGCAATTCTTCCACGCGACGTTTGCGTGCAACGGTGCGCAACGTAAATCACGTTCACGCGTGACGTTCTAAGAAAAACCGAGAGTCCCACGGAATTATGAGTAACCGCGAAGAACGAGAGAGATACTACGGAATTATCGTGTAATACTTTAAAGATTTTATCGAAGGATTTCCCCAAGACGTACGAGCCTTTAGCATTTAATTTAACACGAGTAACTCGATCGCGACGAAATCGTTGCACGAAAACAAGGAATTTCCACGTTCCCTTTAATTGATCCGAACCTTCCGCGTCAATTTTTTAAACTCCGCAGGCCGCTTCGAACGATCCGAGAGAAATAAGAAAATAAGTTCGGTGATATAAAGAAACCCGAGTAAGGAAACAGCTTTCCGTCAGCAATTTAATTTATTTCCTTGTTTTCCCACCGAATGCGGTAGAGTTACGATTGTCCTCCGAATGAGCGAATAATTGAAGACTTTCGCGTAGGCCCATTTATAACGATCTCCGCAGACAATCTTGAGAAAGAACGGTAAGAGATTGATGCAAAAGTTAGAAACACCTCGTTAGCGTGCACACCGGTATTAACCCTCCGCGCGTTGCCTTAAAGCAATCCGAGCGAGAGCGGCCATCGGTGAAGCGTCTTCGTTCCGTTGGCGGTTTATTTAAATACGCATTAATATTTAATACTCGGTGTGTTTAAGTGGGAGTTGCTCTCGCCGACCGACGGGGCCCTATGTAATTACCGACGGCCCACACCTGCGGGAGAAGCTGGCAATGCGAACTGGCACGAGAACCTAATACCCGAAAGTAAGAATAATACCGATTTCATTCGTAGAGTTGGGTCAAGTTAATTTAAATAAGTGGTGGGGTTATTACGTGAATCTTTGTGCGTTCCAATATTTGAGAAGATCGATATTTCGAATATTTAGTGAATACAAATAAATTGTTGAAGTAATTGGAAATTTAATTATTTAAATATTTGAATAATAAAAATCTAATTTTTTAATATTGATGTACGTCAATACGAGTTGCGCAAAACACAGAGTACCTCTACTATACTAAAGATATTTTCAAAACTTCACCAGTAATCGGAATAAATATTAATAAGCTTCAAAAGTTACGCCCCGGTAAATGTGCTCACTTGCCAAATCGATTGACTCCATAAAACAAAAAGTGGAGAAATGTGATGAAATAATAATTACACATTTATTTTACATTTACCCTTATTTTTTATTATAAATATAAAAAGTTATGAGTGCTTTGACACTTAAGTTTAAAATATTTCAAAAACTGGAATTAATTGATTTGGCGTGTGAGCGGCAGAAATAAAAAACGTAAAATAATCATTATTAAGATACGTACGAACGAACAGATTGTAATGACAATACGGAGGCGTGGATTGCATCGCGCATAGAAACAAACCTTTTCTTCAAATATCAAAATTCTTGAACCGAAGTCATTACCGTCGCTCTTGCATCCGGTGCGCAAAATATTTGTACCAATGAACGATGAATAAGAAGACAGCCAGAAATCCCAGCAAATTGATGTATCATTACGCGTATTTGCCCTTCGCACGGAAGCTTCGGGAATGAAAAGAACCGAAGAAAAAGAAAACGATCGAAAAGGAGAGAAAGAACTCCGCACGAAGAAAGAAGGGCAAATATCGCGTTTTTCGCGATTTTCTCACGAAGATAATTTCGACGATTAGCGCAAAAAACGAGGGTCCAGCGTGGGGAACGGTGAGCACGAGAAAAGGAGAGACAGGAATTGTTTTGCCCTGCCGTATAATTTGCAGGGCCGCGGCCATCATGTATCATTTGTGCAAATTATAAATTCATTATTTCACAATTATCATAATGCATTTGCGAAAATGCCGATGATCCCAGCCCTCGACCCTGCCGTTCTGTTCCGAACTCCTATCAAAACCTGATTGGAGATGATGTTTCACGTCAATTTTTACCTCTGTACCCACGCGTACATCTCGTCCCTCCTTATCACGTTAATTCTAACCCACGGAAAGATATCGATATTAACTGTATCTAATAAATCATCCTGCCACGCAACTCTAATCTGAGCCGCATTTACCACAAGGCCCATTAGACGCTGGCTCGGGGCACGCTGTAAAACGATACTCCTCACCAAAAAAAAAAAAAGAAACAAAAGATACGCAAACCGATATGGTAATAATTACAAATTAAAATACATATCTTTCAATTTTAAAACTCATAACCCAAACACTACGTGCGGCGGAAAATTGCGCGAAGCCTCGTAACGCATAAATGCAGTCCCGTCTCTAATAATTATTCAATCCCAAGAAACCTAACTGGGCAACAACGTCTCCAAATATTTCAATTATCCTCAAACATATCTTTCTCCATTCGAACGGTTCTCGCAGCGAAGACTCGACAATCGCGATGCGTCGATTATCTTCGACGGCCGGCAATAATTATTCCTCGGTCCTTACGGCGCGTTTCCAATGGGGGTTCGGCCTTCCGATAAATCCGCGTCGTGTCCTTTACCACGAAGTACTGACCCGCATCGACGGACGGTCTCACGGAAGCCTCGATCGATCGTCGAGATCGTGAAGGATCGCAGCTACCCGCGCTCGTCGTGAAACGCGCGAGAAGAAGACCCGGTGCGCCCTATCCTAACCAGTCTGCCGTTGTCGGCGCGACTGGAATTAATTAATTCGTTCCGCGGCGTGAATGCGCGCACGCGTTCTCCCCCTCCACCCCTCCCCCCCCCCGTCTTCCACTCCACGCAACCCCCCACCTGTCATCTCGCCCCCCCCCGCCCCCGCCTCTCCCCCGCAAGCTTTATTAGACTCGTAAAAGACATTAAGCACGTGTTGCACGGATGCGTCGCGGCGGGATTCGTTAAGCGGCGTTCCCACTTGTTCGGTTGCGGTGTTGAAAAAAAAAAATGGAAATTTGTTCGCGGAGTTTGGTATCTGCAGGTATACTTACTTACGTAGAAGGGTATATCGTTTTCCGTTCTTTAGCGATAATATTCTTTTTTGTTTTATGTAAGGGATGATCGGGTGTAAGGGTAGGATAGAAATTACGCAGACGACGAAGTTCGGTTGAATAATAATATTAATAATAATTGTGGGGTTTAATGATGCGCACGTGGTAAGTTAATTCTTTTGTATGAATTGTGTTGGATATAGTTAGCATAATTGTTTGTGATAAATCCAAAGGGATGGTCTGGTGTAAGGACACTCGCAATGCAAATCGCTTGAGTAATGACGTATAATAATATAATAATAACGTTTATCGATGTTTCTAGTATTTAACTGCACTCGTGAAATTTATAATCACCAGAATAATTCCACAATAACTCTCGCGAACGAGGAAAGCAGTTTGGGAATATAAATATCCGGTTTTAATTGTATTATAATTTCGGATGACAAAAGAAAGACCGTGGCCCCAATGAAACGAAAGGATCCCTCTACTAGTTTAATCTTCTTGACTCATCCACGCGCTTGTCACTGCCATAACTCACGTAGGACAGGTTGACGCCGGCCAAACCTCGCGAATTTAAATACGAAACTTACGACTGTCTACGACTGGAATCTGCATTCATATTGGCCACAACGGCACCGCAGTATTTCCACGCGAGAGCAACGGTACAGTTTTTTTCGAATGAATCCGTTTGCATATCGGTGAGAACGGTTGAAACAATATTAACGCTCACACCTGACTACTCTGAACTATGCTTAACGCTCTACAGTATATAAATGACATTTCCTGTCAGAAGCTGCGAGAAATAAAAATAATAAATTAATAATAAAAAACTTGGGTATTGACGATGACTAATATGGTAGCAGTCCGAGTGACTTGCCTCGATATTATTAGGTTAGCCAAATATTTGAAGGATTTAAGAAAATCTCAAACATCTCGTCATATTTTAAATAACTCGGAATTTCGATAAAGGCGGATCAGGTGCGTTAGGTCATTCGGCTCGATAAGGATTTTTAGCGATACCACATCCGTGGTTTATTTGAACTACCAATACCAATGCGTACTTCTGAATGGAGTATTACCAGAGTCTCGTGGAAGTGAAACGATTAATCGTTACGTCATACACGGTTTTTCCCTGCCGCCGCCTATCGATGACTGTCATCTACGTACACGCGCGTCGATTTAGTCGGAATGCCAAACGCATCGTTTTTTCGCGAGTAGGGAGAAAAAAGAAGGAGGAAGTACGGATAAGCGCAAACCTGCTTCCGGCTGATACGCTTCCAATTAAGGCGACGTACGTTAAAACGCGACTGTACGTTCTCTTCCCGGAAGATCCGATTCCGCGCGAGCAAATATTTAGACGCTGGCTCGCAACGTCGTCGCGACGTCACCGTGACGTCGCGGGTATGTCGTGACGCAAGGACGTTTCGTCGAGAAGCGAAACGTCGCGTCGGCTCGTACGAGCAACGTGCACCGTACTATACGCGTGTGTTGTGCGCGAGCGTAAACGCGCATACACACATTCGAACGGAATGCCTGCAGGCTATAGCAGCGTCGTTAATTTTCTTCTATTTTTAGCATACGACTCGTCTAGTGTATTATAACGAGAAAGCGTAAGACACGAGATTAGCCGTCCCTTTGATACCAAGAATAATTTCCTGACCGAGTACGCGTTGACTCGATAAAAGATCGGGACGGTTAATTAATCCCCGTTTAAGGTTATGCATTTGTAAGTTGTAAATATCAAGATTCATATTATAAATATTAATGTATGATATACGAATTCATATATTAAAAAGATCGGGACTGTTAATAATTCCGCGTTTAAGGTTATGAATTTGTAAGTTGTAAATTTTAAGATTTATATTATAAATATATGAATTCGTATATTATAAAGGTTAGTGTCATAAGTTATAATAGGAGTTTGGACTTTGAAGTTACTATGGTCTGGCGTGGGAACGGGAGATCTATCCGAAAAATAATAAAAGAAATAGATGCGATTACATTTTTCAATCGAACAATTCTCTACTTAGTACAGTCAAACCTGTTTTTGTGCGGTCCTTTTTATGCGATTTTTTGTGTGCGATTGTGAAAAATTCTTTGTTATAGTTAATTATAAAATTTGTGAATATTTTTTTTGTGCGGTGCGCGTCTACCGCACAAAAACAGGTTTGACTGTAATATACGTCTGCGTTGCGATCATGTTTATAAATATCGTTCAATACAATAAAATATAATAATATAAAAGTTTTATTATAAAAATATAATATATAATATATAATAATAAAATAAAAAGATAAATAGCGCTTCCTTCCCAAAACGATCATTTTATTGTAATAATTACAATATCGTTAATCCAATTTCGACGCTGTGAGTAAAAATCATCTCAGAATTGCGTGGGTACAACGCACGATCAATTAGTTTACTTATGTTCGCGAAGCGGCCAAGGATCTCGGTCCGCGTGCAATCTTCGTTTATATTACCCTTCATTGTATCATCGAGATTAGGGGTGAATTATTGAACCCATTAATTTCGCGGGCAGATTTTGTCGACTCGGTGTGCGTTTTAGTTCCTACCCGGTCGTTACGCGAATCAATATTCGCGGATCATCCGTTATCAAGATGGAGGGAGCCCGAAGATCGATGCAACTGGGAAGCTCGTTGTCGAGAAAGATTCCAGCTGCACTAGTAGTCCACCTCTCGGCTAATGGACGCGTCGTCTCGTTATTAATTACACCCGCCGGCGACCTAATTCAGCGACGCAATCGGTGCCTCGGTCAAGTTTTGACTGGTGACGTAGATAATTGCGGTACTGGCCGATTAATACCGACCATTAGGGATCGGGAATGTTGAATGACGGGAGATACCGGTGGCATCCGATGTAATCGGAAGAGGCGGAGGCTACTCGAGGTACTCGGGAGGACCACCAATATAATTCATCCACCGTACCGTTATTTAAAGAAAATCATATTTGGTTGGCAAGAAAGTAATGTCGGTTAATTACAACGCTCTATATGCGTTGCAATCGAAAATACTTTCTTGCCAATCCAATAATTTAATAATCGTTTGGATACAATTTTTGAATTGACTCGAAACTCAAATGACGAGGAAAGGTAGGTTCTCAAATCTATTTTTTTTTTACTGTACAAACAACGATAACTTATCTAACAAACATATTACTTCATTTGGTTTACAAATGCCGCGGTAAAAACTGTGCATATGAAAAAAAAAACTTAGTACAATTTGTAGACCGCGTTATTGGTTAACTGTATTTCGTCGATGATTTAATTAATTTCAACAATTATGTTTGTGTTTCAAGCAATGGATGACCGGCTTCAACGACTGTATCTTTTATATGATACAAATTAGACCGATCATCATCCGTTGCGTGAAAACGTACGGAGTAAATGTATCGAACGAATTACCGGTCCCGCCGTGCCATCGAAAATATAACCTGCTTTCAGCTCCTCGAAAGCACTTTAATTCTCCATTTGTTGCTCCATTATTGCTCGTTTCGTGGCCTCTCCACTGACCGGTTCTCAGTCTGGATTAGATACGGCGAGGCTTTTTGAAGCTCGTCATAAGTAGAAAGAGTCCATCAATTCTTCGAAAGAATCTTCTTTTGATGCGACGATCGTTAATGCGTTAAAAAATTTCATCGTAGCGTATAAAGAAATCTTCGAAGCACGCTTATTTAAGTTCGCTCAAATAACCGTACGAAAGTTATTTGCGGTGAACAGACTATTATTACAGAAATCAATGCGATTGTCGGAGTTGCAAGACTGGTTTGCAAATGTCGTTGAAGCGACGATTCTGACTCATTGGCGAAGTATCGATAGATATAGTTTGCTTGTACACAGCGCAGTGCTGTTGATTCCATTTGAATTATTACAAACAACGTGATGTGATAGTCGGACGATTTGCACCGATGCAAAATACACGCTTTCTCCGGATGATCAGTTTTACACGCAACACCTGGATCTTTTGTGATTTTAATTTTAATTTTTATCTTAATCTTATCATCTCGTCTTTTTTCATAATCATGTCTCGTTAATAACGTTTATCTTTATTTTGATCTCACGATCGCGCATAATTCAACCGCTTAAGGTCAAACTGAGGAAAATCGTCAAATTAAGACAGAAATATATTAAGTATTATGTTTCGTAGTTTTTCTTTATCACATGATTCGAGTTCCTCCAAAAATTGACAAACGCCACTTTGGCTCGCGCTAACCGAATTATAGATCACGCGTTTCTCTATTAGCGATACATTTTAAACTTTAAACACAAATTGTATTTCAATGAACTCGTCCCGAAACAACGCGGAATCGTTCCTCGACGCCGTTCTTCGTTTCGTCGCATTGTCAAGTTAAACAATCTCCATAATGACGAACGCGAGCAACGAAATAAAAGCACACGCCCCGACGCAAGCGTGGCCATGCACATTCGAAACGCGCATTTCTTTTATGCGCACCGTTCTGCACTCTCGCAATGCTTTTACCTCCCACTCGACGCCGAACAATTCCCACCCGAGAAGAAAGGCTGAATTCATGAATGGAAAGGCTCGGAGTTGCTACACCTCCGTGGTTATAGAGTGAGGCACCGCCCGCGTACGAAAGTTCGCGGAAGAGAAAGTCCCCCCGATGACGGTGACATCATCGCTACCATGGTCATGGTCTTTACAGAATCTGGATCAGAAGTTCGTGGTAAAAGTTCGATTGGGACTTTCCACGGAATCGACGAACGGCCGTGCCGGCACGTAACGTCGAAATACCGAGAACGGCCGCGAAAGAACTGCGCAAAGAGTCAGAGGAGAGTACGCGAACGATATTTCGAATTACACGGAATATACACTAAATTCGCGCGAGGTTCGATAAATAAATCCTCTCCTTGATTACGCACGGGAAGAAGGAAAATTTGCACACGTTTCTCGCGAAAATTATGGGCGAACACCCTTCCCTCGTTCGACTTTGAAATTTAGGTTACGCGCCGAGTGGTTTTTAATCATCGCCAATATTAATGATAATTATACTTAACGAATGATTATCCTGCCAACCCACGCAGGTAACGTGTGCCAACCTATCGAATTTCTAGTGGGATGCAAACAGAGGATTGCATAGGACGCACGCGAAAAGTGCACGCGTTATTAAATTAATTTTAACTGCGGTTGCGCGCGAGGACGTCGCCATTCGATTTAATTATCAACAGCTTTTCAATTATCGCCGATATTAATGATAATTACGCTTGAAGAATCATTATCTTGGCGACAAATGCAAGTAACGCGAGGAAATCTATTGAATTTCAATTGGTACGCAAAACACAGAATTGCATTGAGTGCGCGCAAAAAGTGCACACGTTAATAAATAAATTTGAACTGTAATTGCACTCTGCGAAAGATGTCGCCAATGCGCATCCCCCGTTCGATTTTGAAATTCGAATTGCCATGCCAAGCGTTTTCTAATTATCGCCAATGGCAATAACAATGATACTTAACGAACGACTATCTTTGCGACCAACGCGGATAACACGTGTGTGCCAACCTACCCTACTCCTCCGCAGGAACCTACTGGTCTGCCGTTCAAACTTCAATGACTCTTTCTTGCCTCCCTCTTCGTCTAACGATGCACGTCTACGAGAACGAACAATGGGACACCAGGAGAGTGAGTGACGTCACTGGATACGAATCGTGCCTTCTATGGATTCTAAGTTGGGAGTTCGAATTGTACCCACGTTGGCCGTCTCGTGGCGGGCGTGAAATAGAAATTACACGCGGGGAAGATTGCGTACCACGGTGATGCGGGATTAATGGGATCGTAAGTGCAGCGGTTTGGAATTGCAACGATTAAAATTGTGCACGAGAGTTTTCTGAATTTCCGTCGATGTGTCGTAAGGCCCGTACGCGCCATTCCGATCTTTGGTTGCGTGATGTGATATCTAAGAATGATTATTAGGAGAAATCTAATGATTTGTAATAACGCTCGTTGGAAAGTTCTATCGTGCATCGACGCGCGAGGAATGGTGATTATGAATTACATCAAATCTGCGTAGCATTATCTCTCCGGGAACAAATCTAGATCATGCCCATCTCCGAATCTCCAAACTATTTCTAAAGCAAGCAAACACATGTGATTCCTTGTAAAATAATTTTCAGTAGAATAGAAGTTCTAAAATTATTTCGTGATTAGCGAACCGCAATACACTTGACAGACTAAAAAAAAGTTTGAAGATCCGAAGATCCAGAAATGTGCATGATCTAGATTTAAGCCTCTCTCCGTAACTAAAGGCAAGTTAAAGGGACGTGATTGTAAGTGTCAAGGGAGATATCGATTCGCGGTTTTGCCAAAATTTTATTAATCCCATCGGTGGAAGAATCGAACCTGCGATTTTCTGAGAAATTAGAAGAATGTTGCGCGACGCTCTCTCGACGCTCGTCTCAACCCCTTCCGTCGAAAACACAACTTTGTCGGCATAGAAAACCGGACGCCTGAACGTTAACAGCTGATTGGCGGACGCTGTCCGCGCCCATTTCATAAAAAATCGAAACGGATCTAGAAGTCTCAGTTATGGCGGCTCGGTAATCCGCGTCTCTGTTCCCCTCATTAGGGAACTGGACGTAGAAGGTAATTGATACTTTCATAACCTGGCACGGCATTCCCACCTGCGAATAGTTGAGTTTTTGCCGCGGCCTCGTTAGAGGTGACAATAAGTAGTTACCCGTTTCCAGGTAGGTGCCTGTCTACCTGGCGGCCTGCCTGCCGTGGAACGTCGCGAGCTGAAAGACGCTGCGGCTACCCTGAAATTATTATACGGCAACGACTTCGCGATACGGCGATATAATTTCTCCAGTCTTTGGATTCGATAAATCTATTTGCAGTTTAACGATATACGCGGAACTCTGTTGACTTCGTGATATTCTTTCTATATTTACCATTCATTTTTGCGTTAATGGTAATAAGAGGAAATCATTATATATTCTAGTTACAAATCGGTGCCAGAAAAATGATAATAAGAGGAAACGAAATAAAAGGAAATCCCTTTATGTTTCTGTCCAACACGAAATAATCGAGAAGTCGAGTTTCTCCGTACCATTATTATTGATTTTACGTCTTTCGTCATTTCGTAACAAACAGATTTTGGATCTATTATTCTACCTTATCAAATGGCGGGCAAAGTACCCTTTTCTGTACCGATAAGCAGCCAGGGTGGTTACCTCCTTAGACTTAAGAAACATTCTAGACCAGTGGTTTCCAACCTGTGGTACGCGTACCTCTAGGGGTACGCAAGGGGCCTGTTGGGGGTACGCAAAAAAATATCGGAAATGACGGAAATCAATATTCTGAAATGATAGTACGCCGTACAGGAGGTATGTGTATGGTGGGCAAGAGAACATCCAAATCCAATAGAAATCATAATTATTCCGATGTACATCTATAGCAGACTCCCGTATAACGCGAATTCCTACAACGCGTCAGAAATATCGCGGCTACCGTTTTCGTATAACGCAATTCTTCGCAGAACGCGCTACATAATAAAACCCAGATATTAAATTTTATTCATTGAAATAAGACAGATGTTTTGGACTCATTAATAATATGTTTCGTTTTTAACGAACAGCGTAAATGTGCCATTTACTTTTAAAATACTGTCCCGCTTTATAAAAGGCACAAAACAAAAGTCAGCACGCCAATAACCATTCCAAACGCGTTACATTAGATTATACGCTCCACGCGAAAAAAAAATTCACGTACAGCACGATTTCCTATAAAGAGAACTCATACAACGCGTTATAGTCTGCCGTATTTCTCCATTTTCACCGCGATCTTTGCAACATACCAGAGTCGCGAAATAAGTCGGTTGCGCGAGTAACGCGAGCTCGCTCGAGTCTCCGTCGCGCGCGCGTAGATTATAGAAAATTATTTCCAAGATAAAATAGAGCAAGAGATTTCAATATTGGCGTCAATAACAGTCGTTAACCGACAGGCGACTCGATGATTGAGCCTTCTTATCCAAGGTTTAAATCCACGCACACGTACGCGCGCACCGACGCACAGACGAGAAACGGCTCTCGACGAATCAGGGGTACAGTTACGCTTCGCCACTGACTGCACTTGAGAGCCACGACAGGCTCTCCCGCATCCAGCCGAACGATCCTATCTAATTATGTAAGTTACCGGCACCTATGTACGCGGGGTATGCGTGCACGTATAATACGCGGCAGAGTTTACAAATTAGCCGCGGTTACGAGATGCCTGTACGCGAGTGTCGGGCGAAACACTAATCACGCTGATTGCAGGGGAGCGCAAATCGTCGGCCGGATAATATTCCGCGTAATTGGTTCAGCCCCTGTCAACCTGTCTAGCTACCGGACGATGTCTTAACCTAACAGAGCGCGCGGCACGTAAACCCACCGAGATGTACGCATTTTCGCATGCTCGCGAGTCCGTTCGCGGAACGCGAAGTTACGCGCGTCGAGCCCGATCCCTCTTCCATCGGGCAATTGAATTCGGCGTACGACTCGCGATAAAAAGGATCATTAGATTTCGCGCGATTACCGAATTAGACTGGGGGAGGGATTATAATTGAACGCGGGGGATCGTTGTTCGGGCGTTGGGCGTGTTCGCATTGCTGCACGAGAGCCGCGAAAGTGTGAAACCGCAGCTACACGATTGCATCAAGTTTGGCGCTATCGCTTTTCTTTTGTATGGATAGAAATGGGAAATTAAAGTAGGTATCGATTATTCTATCGACGTTTTTGATCGACGAATCGGAACAAATTGTTAGACAAACTTAGAACACCTTAAACTGTCCGGGGGGGGGGGGGGGGGGGAAGCGACGAGGCAATTATTTTTAAATACTTTCCTGTATCGTAAATGTGAGGGCACACTACGGGAACGGTTAGTTATATTAAATTGTTTCAATAAAGTTTGAGTTAATTTAAACATCGATTATCTGGTATTGAGCAATTATTACAATGGTAAACGAGTCGAGATTACGATATGTTTTTCCTTTTTTTTTAAAGATATTGTTTTTCCGAAGTCTCGTTGCAGGAAATAGAGAAAAATGGTTATTTAGCCACAATGGTTTCCAGGTATGGGCGTGACTCTTTAAAGGGAACGGTATCTTCCGACAGTTTTAATTCGGTAAAACGAATGATATCCGAGAATCGGGGTGGTTGAAAAAGAGTGGATACTTTTTACTCGTTACGCATGTACATCGAACGCCACGCATTCTTTATAAAGACGTACCCCGGTTCTCGCGGAATTCTTTCGTGACAGAGCGACACAGGATGTTTCTCGGAAGGTGAACCTGCACCTGTCGAGAATACACCGTCGATTTCTCGACATTTTTCATTTCTCGAGAAGAGAGAAACTTAAAGATCGAGGGAAACAGATATTACGTCGTTTAAACCTTTATCAAATTTTCACTTAACGTATAACAACAACAACAATAGTAATAATACTTTTAAACCTTAAGCAAACATAATTTACAAAGCACTGATAGTAACGATTGCAAGTACCAATTCGAGTACTCCTCAAACGTAAAACGATTTCGAACAATCAATCAAAAATTAAATATTTCGACTCTCACCCCAGCCAATCCTATTCGATCGTACATTGATAATTGACACTTCGATCGAGTATATCAACTACGTCATTCCAAATAAATACTACTATAATATATAAATACAAATAAATGCACGATCCTCGCGCACAGGTAATTCCAGTAATCTTCAATGAGATTATGCGCGCCGCTGCGTCTCCTCGCTTTCCGTGACTGCCCGTTCCCACGGGACAGGCGCGGAAATGACGGTGTCCTACGCCCCACGGAGGTCGGATTTGCCTATGCCGACCGAGGCAGCAACTTTCCTCCAGATATTAATAAGTTATAGCGGGCCGATCGCTGTTTTTTCTCAGAAGGTAGACCCGGGCCGCGCAACAATGGCCAAACTCGCCGCGGGAGACCCGGGGCCGGAGATTTGCTCGGGATAGACTTTGACAACGCGATCGCCAGTGTCCCGTATTATATGCCTATGCCCTCCGGGCCGCAGATCAGATAAGGGGGATGCGTTTGAGAAACCGACCGACCGACTTCAACGTGCACCGGGTTCGCACGCATTTCCTTTCTGTCTCGGTAGAAGCCGCCGCGCGACTCCGAAAAATCATTGAAACGCCCGATACCGGGGGGTTGAGGGGGTGGGGGAGGGCAGAGAGGGAGGGTAGGAAAGAGAAAAGAAAGAAAGGAATGAAAGAGGGAAATGAGGAAGAGCGAGACGGTAGGTGGGGATTCTGAAACTATACATCCTAACGGGGTTTTATGGTCGAGTGGCCAGAAGAAAAGGGATCGAGGGTAAAGTCATCATCGGATCGAGAGTATCGACGTCTTTTCAGGGCGTGAAACTATCGCGCTCGAGATCGTACCATTGTTTTCTCGCCGTCGCGTCGCGCCGCTTTCTCATGGGCCGTGGCTTCCGAGAAATTGGGAATCTGTCGTGCAGTCGGACACCTTTCTCCGAATGATGCGCGGGAAGAGGATTTACTTGGTGTTCGTGCCGACGTCGTGAATCATTGTCCGCGAGAAAGTCGTCGCGATTGAATTAATGTTCGCTAATAAAGACGAAACTCATGAAGTTTCATGGGAGTTGACGGATGGAACGGTGAAACTGGGGGGCAAAGTTGATTGTGAAAATAGCGTTTTCATCGGCGCTTCGACGTGTTATCAGTTTTCTGATAAATTTAGATGTCCTTTCGTATGAAATTGAAATCTTGGGTACTTGGAACTATCTACCCATGTTCCAATTGAATCGATGTGAAGAAGAACAGTATTAGTCTAAATTCTATCTTTTTTGTTTGTTTTTTTGTTGAAATTGATTAGCCTACAAATTGTTGAAACTTTGAACTTGATTATCTCGAATTGAAATTCTTGGTCTAGTACCGTTCTTCTTCTCACCGATTCAATTGTATCTCAATTACTTCGATAATTAAATACGTCATATTATCACAACGAGTTTCGCACGCGCGCGCGAAAATTCGTTGGGTGCGTGCAGAAAACCCGGGTATCCTCGACGGCGATGAAAATTACATCGACACAAATTCGACGGTATAAATAAATTAAGCCGTCTATTTTAATAATAGACTATTTTAATAATCTGTTTTAGTAACAGACTACTTTGTATTCTTAACAGTCGATAATTGAGCCGTCTATTTTAAAAGTGACCCAAGTCCATTTTTACTCTTTATGACAGGAAACTTAAAGGTGTACACGTTACTACAGTCAACTAAACAAAAATTAATAAGGGGAGTTAGGCCACTTTCAAAATAACCGGCCCCATTATTTCCATAATTCTGCACATTGGCAGTTTAAATATCGTTAGGTCAATTTTCACTCTGACGACCCCATCGGCCCAAGACTCCTCCCACTGTCCCTCAACGTGGGGTTAAATCCTTTTACGGCGTTTAATTCCGCGAGTATTTATTTATACCGTCGCATTCGTATCGATGAAATTTTCATCGCCGTCGAGGGTACCCGAGTTTTTTGCACGCACCCAATGAATCTTCGCGCGCGCGTGCGAAACTCGTTGAGATAATTTGACGTATTTAATTGGCCGCAAGAAACGCGCATACGAGAGCGGCTACGGGGGTCTTGGTAAACCAAATGATTTAATTAACTTTCCAACCGGTCCCGATTCGGCTGGATTACCAGCGGGAGACTTTGTATCCGAAAGTCCTTGGCCAATGCGTGTCCTGAAGGGGGCGGCGGGGGAGGTAGGGGGCGGAGGGCGCCGGCATTCGTGGCGACAGAAAGTTCGATGTTACAAATAATTTGCGAGAGGTCGTTTGCTATAACTCGCGACGTTGCATCGAGAATATCGACGATTTCACATTCACGGTGATTTAAATCGCGAGCAAATTATGATCGCGTCAGTGTGCGGGATATCGCGCAAACGCACACGGGCCAATGACGAATAAGCTGGACAATTTTTCCTTCGCTCTCGCGCGTCCGGTGGTCGACGGATTAAGTACCGCGTGTTTCTCGATATTTGGGAAATTCAAAAAAAAAAAACGCTAGATCGAGGAGTAAGTTGTGCGATATCTAGCAACCAGTAATCGGTTTGCATCGAACGTGAATTCTACCGACGGTTGCACCAGCCTCCGTTCCATCTATAATATCACGTGATCTCACCGATACGACAATGTGTTCGCAACATTGCTCTTCGCGAGAGACACGCAAAGTTCACTTACGTTTACGTCATCGGTCTTACTTCAAAGTGCCACGGTTAATATCCCCTTGCTCCGATTTTGGAGCGCAAATAACTACTCGCCTCGGCAACGAGCATTCGAAACGGCAATAGTAAAATATTCCGTCTAAGGTATGCCAATGATTTATCGGGTTAGGAGTAATAATTATTGCGCTCGTTGATCCAATAAACGACTCTCTCTAAGAACGTTATTCATTGGTGTATTAATTTACCGTTTAATCCGACCGGGTCGCTCATTCGAGTCGCAACGAAACGGTATTCTCCTCATTTTTGCGAAACGCTCGGCACAATGCAGTCGCGACTCGTAACGTCAGCTGGGAACAAGTGCGCTCGCGCGAGGAGAAGGGAAAGAGAGAGAAAGAAGCAGAAACATACCGCAAAGACGATAATCGCGGTATCGCGCGTTACATCGTCGGCAAAGCGTCGGCGGAACGCTCTGAATAATGATGTAATTGATAAGGAGTTATCGTATTAGCGGAAAACTCACGGCACGCTAGCGCGCGCACTGACTCATCGGAGATTACAACGGAAGGAAGAAGCTTCGATCGCGTCGCGCAACCTCTCGTAATCGTTTTCAAGGCACTATTGTTATCGGCAATTGGAGCAGAAACGAACTTTCGACGAAAGCAGGGAAAAATAACAAAAGTCCGGAGAAACCGGTGTTACGCGACACTACGCTCGAACGTACGTACGCGCGAAACTTATCCGTCCACCTCTGTAGTTACCCTTTATCCCCCACCTCCCCCCGCCTACACCACTATCTCGCCCTTTCTCAAACATAGGAATTTCACCGTAAAGCCGTGTAGTTATATATAGAAATGCACGCACGTGCGGATTGTCTGTGTCGCGGCTGTTACTTCACGCGCGTCCGTTAAATAATAAATATCCGCGTACGCGAATGTTTAATGACGTTAGTCATGCCGTAGCGAAAGCTCGTGGTATCGATAAAGGGAAACGTATCAGTGATATCCCGGAGCATCCGGTGGCGCCAATTCACCCATACTCCCGTCGCGATCGGGCACGGTGTCGGTGAATTTCCGAGAAAAAGCCGGCAGGTCGGTACGTAATCGTATTAGAACCGCGTGCAAGTCACCGCAAGGGGATCTTATTGGCCGAGAGGAGAAGACGCCCACAACGTGCACGGTTATATAGTACTCTAAGTCCTATCCGGTGTTCATTCATAGTTCCACTCCTGTCTAGTCATTCATTAATCCGATACGGCGAGAGTGTCCTTACGGAGCGTGCGCTGATCACGACTCTCGATCGTTCGAGTGACCCCCTTCGGCTTCGCAGGGGCCTCGCGCGTGTGTGTGCGCAGCGTGTATGCGTGCGTGTCAAGCAGCCGACGCTCGCTTTCGTGTGGGTGTGTAACGTCCTACGATATATACTCTCTCGTGAAATCGAGAAGTACGGACTCGTCGACAAGGTGGATTAACATCGAACACGGAGAATGCGAATAGGTGAGAATGACTCACTACCAGACTCGGTTTCATACGAACGTTCTAGGAAACGCTGCCGTTCGTCGTCGATGCGATGGCGCGAATGCGTGCGCTCTTTAACGTTTCAAAATAGACGCACGACGAAGGAAAAAATCGATTGTCTCGCGCCTGCCGTTCGACGGCGGGGGGGAGGGGGGGGGGGGGGTGAGAGGGGGTAAGGGACGAGTTTTACGCGAACGGAAGGGAAAAGGGGGTGGAGGGGGTGGGGATATTTTTCCGATTAGCCTCGCTCGCGAGAGAAAACGCTCGCCGCTTTTCCTCCTGCCACTCCGAGACCGTCGTTATTATCGACTATTTAGAATTTCTATTAAAACCGCGCCGCGTCGCGATTAGTTAAAGAAGATATTCCAGTTCAAGGCATGCCAGTTTCTCATCGATTTTACCGTAACCACGGCACGCATACTCGGTTATTTTTATTTTCCCATGGGACATAAATTTTCCAGTCTCGTCGCTGCGTCGTAAAACGGCGCGGCGTTTCCTTCGTGCCCGGTAGCGGCGATAATACACCAGCTTGTCCCGCGGTACCACGCGGGAAAGGAAGTGGGATTTTTATGCGGTACCCCTCGATCGCGATTTCATCGGGGTGGGTGGTGGTGGATCCTGATTCTCGATCGTTAACGGAACTAATGGATTTCGAGCCTCTCCTCGGCTCGAGGAGGCGCAAACTCACCCGTGGCAAATCGCTCGTGCCACGGCTACCTTTCGCTCTGGGGAGTTTTCAGAACGCCATTCGCATTACCCGGACTGCGGGAGCCGCTCCTCACTTTTATCGTTCTTTTATCCTCCGCTCGATTCTCGAAAGCGAAGACGATGAAAGAAGTGGCGCTTCCTCTACGGTTTTTCTACGACAAACGCGGAATGCAGCGGTCGAGTAATCGTCCGGCTCCAACTATCCGAGTGATTTTATAAAAGGAGAATTGCGACTGAGCTTTATTCCCCCCCTACGATACAGCTGCGTTACTTTTTGCTCGATCATTTTTCTGGTTCCTTTGCTTTCTCTTTTTTTTTTCTTCTCATTCTGCTTCTCTCATTTTTATCTCGTCCATCTTTATCGAGTCGCGATAGATTGTTTCTCTTTTAATCTTATGCCTCGCGACGCGCGTATTGTACTTCGCGATTATTCGAACACCGATTAGCTGCACGATTATATCATGATTTGAGAGGAAAAATATTTTGCATGGACGAATGATTTCTCGTTTTGTGCAAATTGCTCGTGTTTAAAATCAAAATTATGATAAGATGGGTATGACGGTAAGCGAGTATCTTTGAAATCGATTTATCTGAACTATGCGACTTATCAATCAGTTCGGATAATCACGGTTTGAAGTTCGTGACAGATACGAAAGAATCTAATTGGCAGTTTAAACGAACGTGATCAAGTGTTTCGTACCGAACGGACGATCTTGTAAATCCGATAATTACCGCGATGAATCATGTTCGTGGCATCAGTTTCACCCTCATTGCTATTTCCGTATTCAATTTTAATCTGTTCATATGGATACCCGCCAATAAATCGATCTTCGAACACATATCATTTCTTCGCGAGCTAGCTTGAATTTCGACACGTCGGGTTATCGTGAAAACATTATCACAAATGTTTATTGAAACGTAATGTGAATTGAAATATAGGATATAACAGTTACGGAAAATTCCATTGAAACTTTTAATAATCGCTTTCAACCGAATACACCAAATACGTTAATTCACAATTTACTACTTTCGATCGATTAATATTGCACGTCTCTTCTATCTGGCAAAACAATTGAAGGTAATCGATTTTATATGATGGTTACGAAAAACATTCTGATACACGATTAAGTAAACGGCACCGCAAATACGAAGGGCGAGGTACTTTAAAACGATACAAACGCCAATATCGAGAATCACGATCGCGCCGACGATTGGACGTATCTCGAGGATCAGCCTTCCGGAACGAGAATTTTCCATTTTCTCGGCCAAAGTACGCCAGCCGTTCGTAAAAAGCCTGCGCCTTTGGCGCGTTGCGTAACAAAGGCGTAAAAACAGAAACGATGAAACCCGGGGAAACTCCCGACATATTTTCTTCGACGCCGTTGATCCTTATCGGAGAAGCGGCAATGTCATTGGTACTCGATTAACCGCGGTGCAAAGTAGTCTCGTTCGAACAGCGAAATCAATTAGAATATGCAAAATCAATGACACGGTTCCGTCCGACGTTAACGAGACGATTCGTGATTTCAAATCGCTCGTTTCGCGATACGCGACGCGACGCGCGGCGAGAACGAACTACCAGCTAATTAACGGCGTGACGCCATAATTGACGCTGGGTAATTCGATCTCCTCGTCGATGGATCCCCCCCCCCCCCTCCCCCGTGCCCGGTGTCTTTCGGGGCCGAGGGTTAAAACAGCGCGCGCGCATCGTTAAATTAAAATCCCGGGGCGAACCATCGTCGGGACTCGCCGCGAACCGTCTCCGGCGGTGCCTTCTAATTTGCAGCGCATAATATTCGAATAATTTCCACGCCCCGATGCAGGGGTTCCCAAAGATTTGATAATGGTGCGGCTCACGAAATTCGTCTCGGGGAACCAATGATCGGTGGTCAAAAATTCGAGTTTTGTTGGATTAACGCTTTATGAGTCGCGTGTACTGCGATTGTAGTACTGTGGTAATATAAACTGTATATGTTAATAAGCGAATTGTATTTGACATTTATTAAACCAATTGATACAACTAAATTAATATTTGTGTTCTTAAATACATATTTAACAAAAGTATACAATATTATGGCTAAATTACACATTTACACCGCAATAACAAAAACCACGCGACTGATGCAGGGTTAAAAACTAAATTCCTAGAGCCATTCCGTACGGGGTATGAGCGTTTGTTAATATCTGAAGCGATGCGTTCCAGTTAGGAGCAAGGAAAAAATATTACGAGGTATTAAAACAAAATCGTAAATACCCGCCTCGTTTTCCTGATTGTCTAAATGACTACACGCGGGAGTAAATGTTGGTTATTACGGTAATATACGGTTCGTATAATATTTTTTACTCGTAGGGCAAACGTACCGGTTAACGAATGAAATACTTTTGAGCGGATCAAGATATACGGTATACAGAATATTCTGTTTTTAATTCCCTTCGATGCAACGGCATTTGATGTATTTAACTAAATCGATTGAGCAGTAATTACGCTTTAATTCCTAACTATTGTATAATAGCGGTTCATTTATTATGCTACCCGTCATACTTCCATTTGACATATAAGTACCTCAAATAATCCTCCTCATTCTTCTCTCTCGTAAATAAAAAATTCTGTGCAGGGGATTAACGATGACGTGAAAAAATATTCGAGATATCCCGAGGATTGATTCTAAAACAGTAGATGATATCTTGATCCGTTCATTTGCCTGTTAATTCGTATCATTATAGTCTGGATACAAGGTATCCCAGACCTGTCTAATGAAACTTCGGGAGCGGATTCCTTTGATCGAGGGATCCGTGGACTACAGTTTGAGAACCGCTGCGCTAATTGGACCGGCCATGGACTCTCAAGGAACGTTTCCGATGCATATAGAAACACCTTGCGAACGATTCCGAGGTACATAATATCAATGATTCACCCGGATTCGTGACAGATAATATCGCCGGGTCGGATAAGATCGAACGTGGTGGATGACGATCGAGTCGCCTGCAGCCACTCGATCGAACCGATGCGACTGTTATCGTGGCGCGCGACACGTTTAATCGCGGGCATAATGTCTTATCAGTGACGTACGCGGGAGAGTATCGTTTCCCCCTTCTGGATGTAACGAAAATGTCGAAGGCGCTTACGCGTTTCGTTATCAGTAACGTCGCCATTGTTTGCAAACTGTTGCGGCGCGCGGCGCAGGAATTTCGTGTTTGAAAGTGGAATTAGATTAAAGTGCACAGTCATCGCGCAAAGGACGGGGCTCGGTTAAAAGTGTTCGCGCAGTTCATAAATTTCGTAACTCGCATCTTTCTGGTTTATAAATATTCTCGTAATAAACGAGTAATAATTTAACGATCGCGCGACACAAATCGCGTGAACGTGATTCAAGCGGAATTCAGGATTTAATTATAAATTATAATGCTACACGGTGGATTCAAGATTCGTATCGTACGGCGCGTTGACGGTAGTGAGAAGTTGTGATTCTAAAAATTCTAAAAATAATTGCGAGCGTAATTGATCGATCGGGAGAACGATGAGTGTGAAATTTAAGAAGATCCTGAACGTGAGACACGCCCGGTGGTTTTCCCCTTTAATTCCCACGCATAACGCTATTCCTTAATTAACCTATTTCTACGAATAAACACCTCGAGGATTTTTCCGCGGAGAATTCGACGCTGACGCAACCTGTATAAAGATTAAAATCAATAAAGTGGCGACCCACGAACGGGCATTATCGTCTCTTCGTTTCCGTCTATCCGTTAACGCGATTTCCACGGTCACTGCAATCGTCGATCATAAAATCCCCGGATCCCTGGCGCAAAGTACGAAGATAATTCGAATTATATACTCTTTAACTTAATCAACGTACATACGTACCGCTCGTACATAGTTTAGATTAGTTTCTCCCAGTAACACCATTACGCTACGAAACTGATCGAGGTATCGCGCGATTCTAGTGCAATCGTGGAATTCTCTTACAATTTGGACTTTGCGATCCCAGATCACGCCGAAATTCGCGATATGACGTTATTATATCATAATCATCGCGATACGTTCGAGATATAACGAAAATTTCATAATACGACGATTCGAATGGAAAAGGATCGCACTCCTTCAATTTCTCTCTAGAAAGAAACTCGTACTCTGACAAGGATATATGAATTAAAATTTTCCAAATTCCTCCGACACTTCAGTCTCGTGGAAACAGCCGAACCGTCGAATCCAATAATTCGCGCACACTCTCGATATACCGTAACATTATTCCTCGACTCCGTAGCGTATGATAAAAGACGAACGGGGGGAGCGCGAGAGGGGTTTAATGGTACGCGTAATGAAATCATCGTGGCCCGGGGGTCCGGGCCGGGCAGCTCTCCCCCACGGCGGGCCGTGAATCGCGAGGATCGCGAGGAAAGCGAGGAGGGCAGCGAGGGTGGCGTGCAAACGCAGGTGGGAGGGCAGGCCGGAGCAGGGAAGACACAGTGGTAGCCGGAGGATGACGGCGGGGTCCGAGAGGGGAGGAGGTTGGAAGGTAACGCAGGAGGGAAAGGAGGTGGTACCCAAGTGGCGGTGAGCCGGCCGAGCGAGTGTGCGAGAGGACGAGGTGAGTAGTGAGTCCGTGAGGCCGAGTGAGTAACTGGGAGTCGCGACCGAGGACCCACTCAGTCACCACGAGATCGGCAAGCCGAATGGTCAACCGCGCCGGTTCTCCCGCTCGGAAGTCTGCGCAAGGAAACACGAAGACGAGGAGGAAGAGGAGGAAGGGTCCCGGGGGGCGCGGGGACGCGTTGCTTTCTCGAATGTCAACTAGCGCGTACCACCGCGAGCAGCAACGCGCGAGAATCCTCGTCGTGATAACAGTGACGGCCGTCGTCGTGCTCGATTTCGCGTGGAAAGGGCCGAGGGATAACGGGGGTGTTTCGCGTGGACACTTATCATGTGGAGATTCCTGGTGCGCTGTTACGTCGCGCTGACGTCTATCTGACGGTGTTTCTACCCGCTCGTTCCGTATCGTTCTCCCGCTCTATTTTTCCGCTCATCTCGTTCGCGCCCGTTTCGAACAGTTCGCGAGTCTCCTTTCGACATCGGTACGGATATATAAGGGACTTTGCTACCTGGGCGGGGAGGGAGGTAGTCGTGGTCGCGGCGGGACCGGAAGTGCGCGAGTGGATGCGAGGAAGAGGCGTTGCCGGGAGAAGCCGAGGACTCTCCTGCAGGAGGACGAGGAAGAGATGATCTTCGAGCTGGTGGCCGGAGCGTTCGCCCTCGCCACACTAAGGCGGTGTGTGTACATTGCTGAATTCTACCCACTTTCTCTAGCTCTTACCGCTTTCGTATCTTTAAGGAAAACGATTTCGCGATGAGACTGCGCGCCGGATCGAGCCGCTTACGGGATTTTAATTTTCTAGGATTTCTCGTATTCCGCGGATTTGTCGTTCGTCCGACGTGGTATTTCGTAACGAGACCGGTTAATTGTCCGAGATATATTTCGCGTCGTATTCGGGAGTACGCTTTGTGTCGTATTAGAGCGCAACGAACTATACTTTTGTTTTCTACGAAGAATTGCGACACGCCGCGACGTCGATAACGTTACGCGGAACGCGATCGCGCTCGTTGACACTGAAACGGCTAATTAAACGTGGCGTGTCGTTTAGCTTGATCGATGGCACGATAATTAGTATTAAATTTAACAGGCCACCGATCGTGAATTAGCGAATAATCCGCTACCCGTATCGTACCCCCCCTCGTTTCGCTTAGCCTGCCGGTAAACCAGCGTGTTTTCTACTACGGTCTTTCGCGGAATCACTCGCGGCAAGGAAATAACAACAAGGTGCATCTTAGCGGCAAGTTTTGCCGTAACGCGTATAATGATGCAACGACACGTGAGGAATCCCCGCGATGTCCGAGCTGGTTGTGCCGCTGTACGCTCGTAACGCGGTTCTTTGTACTTTTTTAATATTCGCGTTGAATCTGTTTCCCGTCGTTGGACGGTTATGGAGAAGAAAACAATCGATAATGATTTTCCGAGACTTACGGATGTTTCCTTCCGTTTGCCACCGTGTGACAACGTTGGTTAATTGAAATATATTCCTTCTGTTCAAATGTTGATAACTTTATTTGACAGAATCTAGGTAATTTTGTATTATCCGAATTGTCGCTATGAATTTTATTATTAGAAGGAAATACGAGGCAATCGTATGCAATTTCCATTGGAATTAATTAAATTTAATTAATATGCTTGTATTTAATTAACGTTGGTGGAATAATTCCGTTTGGAATCCTTTCAGCGAGACACGTAGAAATTTCGATAATTAAATATTATGTACGACGAGTGGGCCAAATTTCGTATAAAATAATATAGTCTACATAGCTAAACGTGTAACGGAGAGTACCCGTCGGTATAAATTAAACCGCGCTTGATTGAAAACTACGCTTGAATTCATTATTACTTCCAACGCAATTTTGTATTGTTTTAACTCGACACGACAGTGGCCATTCAAGTTCTTTTTTTCCTTTCTTCACATGTATCTCGGCTCGTTAGATTGTAATTATACGATAATCGTTTTGACTAAACGTAGCCGTCGGATAGACTCGCTGAATTAATTTATTATCGCGCCGTATTATCTTCCCTACCGTAATCGCGTTGCACAGAGGCTTCTAGAGAAATGTAATCAACCGGACGTAATCATCTTTTCCCAAGTTCTCTATCGTGATAAGCGCATGAACTTTGCTTGTCCATTAGACGAACCTGATATTCGATACTACGATTAAAGCCGCGTTTAAGATCGTTGATTCGATTTTTGTCAGAAGCTTAGAACTGTTCCATCTTTTTGTTCAGTTTCATACTTTTTTTTCGCGAAACTCACAGCAAAGTACTCCAAGTTTTATAAAAGCCCAGACCGGATTTCTAATCCGACTCGAATTCATTGCTATTGAAGTAAAGTATTATATCCTATTTCCCGCGTTATCTCTGTACTACGAGCGTCCGCGAAAGATATAATTGGACCGTGAGAGGATACATTGACAATTTATCGCTTCTAAAATTAACCGTTACACGATCGCACGATAATTGACTTGTTCAAACAGAGATTTCGTTGCGATCGATGAGATCACGATCGCGCCGAACAAAGAGGAAAACCGGCGGCGTGGATCGAACGGGGTAAAGGAAATCTATCGAATAATTGGGATCGATCTCATGTATACGCGGTCACGTCGAGATCGGCTTTCGTGATTTCAATCTACGGCATACGTCGCGGGACAATTTCAATGTTATTTTCTTTTGATAACGATGCGTATGTTTGTCATACGTAACGGCCGAGAACTGATAACGGAGAAATTTATTGCTTCGTTATTTGTGATCTCGCGGTACTCTAACCCTATTAGACCGGATATCATTAATACCTCGTCGATCGTTAATAGACTTTTATAGGGAAAATTAGTAAACGAGTGACTAAGCGTTAAACCGAATCCACGCACGATCTTAAGCTCCCTGCGTGTTTATTTGGCTTCGGGGCCTGACTCGCGGGAAGGTACACGCGTTGTATACATATATGTATGCACGGATCGACAGCTAAACTTATTTCTTTATCGCGGTTTCGTGGTATATCTACGCGAAGGGAGCCCAACTTTGCGATTTTGAGGCCAGTATGACATTTAATCCTTTTTTTAAGAGGCCCTAAGAGCTGTTCGGGATAAAGCGCAAAGCGAGTTTAATTAGAAGTGCAACGGTCACTAAAATTTAAATGAATTATTTAATTCGTCCACAATCGCGTAAGCTACTTTGAATTTTTCTCGGTATATGAAAATCAAGAATTGCGCGTGTTCGTATAGTCATTATTATCCACTTCCATTCCCGTTCCATTTGGCAGGATACTCGAGTAAATTACAAGTTTGTTAAGAATTTACTAGAAAGCAATTTATCGTATGTGTATTCCGTCGGATTATAAAACATTATTGGGAATGATGGAAGTATAACGCGATGGGGGCCTTTTAAAATTTCTTGCTCCGTAATCGAATGTCGATTATCTTACCCGTTATACATTACGCACCTCGTTATACATGATTGGCTTATTATATAAATTCATGCGATACACTTCAACGGTGGCTGTAATGCTCTCTACCATTCGCCAGGTTTCTCTGTACACCCACTATTAGCGCGCTCCTTATCTTCGTTATCGAAGTGAAATTGTGTTATTATGCTACTATGCGATTCTTATAAATTGAAATGGCATGAATCATGAAGAGAAAGCAATGGTATCGAAACAAACATACTGGCGATAAGAAAGATATTAAAATTAGTAACTTAACCCTCCGTTGGACATCCGGTGGGAACTTAATACTATTATTTTTTAATCATCGTGACACTTTTTGCATCCATTTCCGCGCCAACACGATGCATACTAATTTTATCCAAATGTACAATCCCACCAATGATAAAAATTTGTATACTCACTAGAGTGTTCTGAAAGTGTATTTTGAATACCTTCGTTACATTCCCTTCGATTGACATAAAATCCACGGTCTGACGACAGCTCGACGATCGAAGGTAAATTAAAATTCGCAAACATTCTCGCAGACACTCGAAAGAAAGAACGTTAAAAACACAAATTTTAAGTTATCGAACGACTCGTCGTTTCGAGCGATCGCTCGGATCGTTTGCTTCTTACGTAACGAAGTACTGCGTAATGATCCTACTCCGATGTCGATTACACGAGCCTCCGCGTCCCGCGCGGATTAGTCGTACCGATCGAGGTTCCATCGCGATATGTACAGAGACTCTTGACCAATCCCGAAGCGCGAAAGTAAAACGTAAAGTATCCCTGTATCCCAGCCCCGCGGTGCCGTGTAACGTGAAATCTGCCTCCGAGGGCCTCGTTTTCCAGAACCACCGGCGTGTCCTCCTCTTCCTCGAGGAAGGTACGGCCGCCGATAGAGGCGTGCGCCGTGTTGATCCGGGACACACACGGGCTGTTTGCTCGTGGGTACCATCGCGGACCCTTTTTTTTTCTTTCTCTCTTTCTTTCTCTCTTCTTCTTTTTTTTTTTTCTTCGTGTTAGCCCCGAGTCGAGTCACAACACTAGTAAAGTTACAAAAGCCAAAGGCAAACAGATCCGGGGACGGGCCTTAACCGGTTTATCAAACACTCGTGCGCCCCGGAGGTGGTCTCTCTCTCCTGCGTTGCTGAAAAGTGACGACGATGAGAGATCTCGAGAACGAAGTCGTAGCCGTGGCACGACGTCGACGTAGCACCGTCATGTTCACGGACGCACGCGTGTCCGCGAGTTTTTGACTTCGTCACCGACGACGGGGCGAGGAAACGGAGAGATAGAGAGAGAGAGAGAGAGAGAGAGAGAGAATAAGAGAGGGAAAGAGAGAGAGAGGAGTTCAGTGCTCTTGGTGGCACACGAGACGAAAGCGATCGTTCGCGGAGGTGGAGTGAAACGGACGAAGGAGGAGTCAAACAGCGGCGAGGCAAACCTTCCTTTCTTTTGTCAGGTATCATCGAACCGACGTGAAACGAGGGGAAATGACGGGCGACGTTGTAGGATGATTTCGAGTCACGTATTTTCGTCGTGCAACTTTGTGTCTTTTCGTACGATGACACACTTCGCGCGGGAAAGTTATCCGTTCGATGAGATTCGTTGGGGGGTAAAACACGATGATTGGCGCTTCGAGGCTAATCCCCATCCGTTTCTCGGAATGACGATTTCACGAAAAATTTCTTTGCGACGAAGTATCCGTTCGGTTTTTGCGCTTGGGAGCGTCGCAAAATTTTTGCTACTAGAACGGCGCAACGATCACGCGAAATCTGGTAAAAATCGCGCTCTTCTCTCTAACAATCTGGCGTTCAGTAGAAAACGTTCGAGAGCGATAATACGTGTAAAGTAAAGAGCGCCGAGCGATGCTATTCTTCTCGTAAGTTTCTTTCGCGACGAATACGAGTCTCGGAACGCTCGCGAATTTTTGCCGATCGCGAAAACGTGTTTTCAGGGAAAAAATCGAGCGGTCAGGGGTGAAAGTAATAAAGCAATTTCACCAACATAAATTGGACGCTGCATTCCAATCGTCGAAATACGGTCGGGAGAGAAAACCATTCGAAATTGCGTCGATCGCAACCTGTTCGAGCTTCAACCCTTTCACTCCAACACGCGCGTACGCGTCTCGAGTAATTACGACTATTTTTATGATCCTGCGAAAAACGTAAGAGCCGGCTCGCGTATTTTGCGGGCGAATACGAGAAACAGATTGGCCGCTCATTTTTCGTCAGGCACGGCTATTAATTGCCGCGTTGCCCACCCACGATCCCGTGCGTCGAAACTTTCATACGAAATTAGAACTGATTTTTTTATGGCCCACAAAAATTACGACCCTCGGGGACTTATTACGACGGAAATAAAAGGACAGCGAGGACCCAAGAGTGACTCGAACGGACACTCGGTTGTGGTTTCGGGTTCATCAGGGTTCACCGGACATATTATGGGACAGAGGGGCATTCCAGCGTGAAATGAAAATATTATGCCAGCGCCTAAAGTACCGGGACGCTGGTACATCGAAACGTAAAGTCTCCGTCGTGAACTGTTTGCCGTGAAATCGTTTATAAAGGCATTGTCGTCGGTGCCGAAAAAAATAGGGATGTACGTATCGCTCGTTTGCTGCAACAACGTTGTAACTCGAAAATCATGGTTTTTCGGGAGATGCATTTGAAGTTTCAATATTGTTGTAGTTTTTGGAATCTATAATATCAAAATAACAGCATGGCACAACTTGGTCATGTAATATCTGATTTTCGGGGCTTAAATGTATACTACGCAGTTTCCCCTAACCTCAGAACCCTCCCCTACATAGTTTTAGTTATGACGTTCTTGCTGCTAATAACAGTTCTAATACAACCTAAAAAAGATCACAAATGACACTGCACTAGTTAAAAGTAATTAAAACATTGTACTAGTTAACAGTAAACTTCGTTATCATCGTCCCTGTGGTATTCACTCCAAAATGATGATTCTCGAATTACGGCGTTGTTACAGTAAATAAGCGATATAAATCGAAATAATCGTGACCAAGTTGATTTTCTATAAACTAGATTTTCTATAAATCGAACATAAATATAGATAAGATCTATGCCGTAAGAGGGACAACCGTCGAGTTTATCGTCGCGCAAAACTTATCTCTATCTATCTATTATACCCTCTACACAAATTCTCGAAAAATATTCTTATCCGTATCACGAACGTATTCGCGTTTCCCCTATAAATCACGGCCCGGGGAAAAACCTTCCCCGGTCTTACGTGGTTCGTAAAACCAGGCAAATGTCTCTCTCTCTCTCTCCCTCGCTCTCTTTCCCGATAGCGACTTTTTCGTTGCTTCACATAAAATTACTCAAGACGTGACAGGTCGAACGTGGTAGGCGGTAGCCGACGTACGTCGAGTTGACAAGATACGCGGGCGTAACGTACACATGTCGGCGCTACGACATCGTTGCGCCGATCTTGCCGAGTCCTCGGGGTTACTTTTTGTACCAATTTGTTAATCGTGCTCACTTACTACCGGTAAAACGATGCGAGTCCTGCTCCGTGTGCGAGAGAGGGAGAGTGCGAGCGCACACTAGAGAGCGAAAGAGAGAGAGAGAGAGAGAGAGAGAGAGAGAGAGAGAGAGGGAGGGAAAGGGGTAAGACAGCCTGCGAGCAAACCGGGCTCGAGATAAATTCAGTTTCATGCATTCCCGTCTGGTTTTCTGACGGGTTCTCCGGGCTGCCTACCGACTACCGGATCTCCTTCTCCGTGTGCCTCACATCGGCGAGATACGCGACTAACGTTGAAACAAGGGCGATCTCGAGTCATTGTTTCAAGATTTATAGGCAAATCGATAAAATCGATTCGGTCGTTGACGCGTATCGGCGTCGCGCGCGCGCGCTCGCGTTAACGCTTCGCGTTGCGAGAACGCGAGGGAATTGAATTTTGGATTACAATGTATCGTTTCGCAGTCTCGTATTGTTTTACTTGAATATTAGTGGGCGTGATAAATTGTCGATATACGAGCGTTAGAAAGCTGTTAATATCGTTATGTCCAAAGATCGTTTCGATGGATACGAGATACGAATATATTGAGAAACTCGAGTAAGGGACTTCACGAACGATCGTTGGATTCAATTTTAATATGAAATTTTCGTTACGAGGGATACCATATCGCCAGGCTCAAATGCACGTACGAACCGATGAGTAACGATGAACATGGTGACGTTATCAAAGGACAGGGTCTTGTCTTGAACCAAGTACAAGTACGCGATTAAAATACGAGACGAGAAATTTGTAAGAATATTCTACCGATGATCGACTTACACTTAGTTCCATCGTAACTACGTTTACACGTAGTTAATCGCCTCGAGGCGTCCTTGAAGTATCCACGCGCGGAGACGTAGTAGACTAATTCATGAACTTTTTGCATCCGTTAAACGAGCATTATTTTTCATTCCGCGTAACGGAGAAAACGGTAGGCACGCTCTCCCCCCCTCTCCCCGGATCACCGCAAATTTCTCGTCCCGAGTACTTTAGCAACAAAGCCGTAAAGTGCAGCTCGCTTTGATCTTCGCAGGGATGCGTGCGAGAGATAAACGGACAGTCGGCGATATAATTTATCAGGCATAAAAGACCGTCCCGAAACGTGAAATCCGCTTTAAAAGCACGGGGCGGTATCTTACTTCGCGGAGCGAACGTTAGTACGGGGACAGCCGAACTGTCGCCATTCGAAGAAGATTTAAGAAAGGTTAAGTGCGTCGCACTTGTCCGACGCTTTCACGTATAACCCATTCGTATCGCGGCGGTACGCCGTTGCGGAATCTACCGTGATCGTACCGAATTCCACTGAGTTAATTCACTCTCACGAGGGAGGTAGCGTGGCCGGTGCGTGGTAATTTAGGATTACCTCGCGGTTTCGTTATCCGGAACGGGTCGCTAATTGCCGGGATTTATGAACCGCCTTTAAGTATCGTCAGCTCACCTATGCCGCGTTTTAAAGCGCGTCGGCGGATCGTTCTCGTTTCTTCTGTTCAAGGTAACTCTTCTGGATCTCGTAACTCCATCCTCGAGCACGTTCGTTCGATGTATCGATTTACGTCTTCGAGAGAACGCGAATGTTGGGGGTTAGCGATATGCGCGCGAGACGCGACGCGTTCGCGCGCCAGTTAATGATACGAGGTAGATTTTTAAAACGCGCGATTGGGCGTCTAATTATACGCGTAACGCGTCCGCGAGACTGTGTGCGTAAACGCGACGCGTCTCACCGTGAGTGCGTAACGAGCGTGTTTTCCGAAGACGATGCACGGATTGTGGAAAATACCGTAACTCTATTTATTTTCCACTTTCGTTTTGTTTTCGTTTCTAAAAAACTTTTCGGAAGCTACCCTGGTGAGGCGGTGTCGATCGGATTATCGGAGTACGTCGCGAAGTTAGCCGAGTTTTTCCGCACTTCGGTTTGAAAATCTGGAAGTTCGTAATGCGGGTGGTACGGTGTACAGAAGTGAGCCAATGTTTAAATTACACGCTGCGTGGCAAACCGAGCTTTACGAGGCCTCGATGTACAGTACACCGTTCCACCACCTACGACGGCAATTACGGAGCCCCGAGCGAACTGCGGCTACGCCGTGGAAACGTTGATACTTCCGCGAGTTAGCACGACACTTGAAAAGCAGAACGTTATTCGGCATTCTGGAGCGAAGCGTACCGTCAAATTAGAAGCGTTCAATGAGTTCTACCGATATCGTAAGTTTGGCGATGTTTAAGATTTGACGTTGCGATTCTACGCGGAACTAATTTTATAATTCTAATTGCTCGATTGTACAACACGCGGAAGCTGAACAGTTTTTTTTTCTCTAAGTTAACAAGATACTTGAAAAGCGCAATGTTATTTGTCACCTTGACGATGAAAGATAGGAACTGTTCAAAGAGTTCTCTACCGATATCGACTTTTGGTAATGTTTAAAATTTAACCCGCAACTACTTTATCATTCTAATTGCTCGAATGTACGTCACGATAGCCGAGATTAACGTAATCGTATTTTTTTCAAAAGTTAGCACGAACCATTGAAACCGTACGGTCAATCATTATTCTGCCATAGAATGTCTTTCACAGTTAAAAATATTATCTGATTATTGATAACTCCAAAAATGCTTACCGATATTGAGATCAGGCAACGCTGATTCCTCTGCATATTTTACCCCCAACTACTCGATATCTTTAATTATTTAATTGTAAGCTAAAACGACCGTAATCGTATCCTTCTTACATTCGGATATTAATTATTCCTAAAAACGATGCCACGACAGTCTAATTACTACGCAATTTCGAAAAGTTCCACGAGAAATAATCGCGACTCGCGAATATAATTGGTCGTAGCACTCGACAGTTCGGCGGTGCGCGACGTTCCTCAGCCGATAGCCCGGGGTATGTTGATTCTCGAGTCCAGCCAATTATGAAGCGCGCAATAAGCATTGGTCGTACGACCGTCCGAAGACAAGCAACCATCTACGATCTCTCGCCACCTGACGCCATCCATCGTCAGGCTGATTGCTATTCTCTACCTCGGGGTCAGGTACGCAATGAGCGATGCGTTCATTCATGTCGATGCACAGGGGCTTGAGTCCCTCGTGTCGAGGGCGCGGAGAGCGTGCTCGCCATGATATACAAGCCGGGAGTGATACACTGCGATCGATAGATCGATACGAGGCCGGGAGGAACTCCGGTACATGGGCCGTGTGTCCTCGCGCAAGAATACCAGGTGCGCGGTGTATGCGATTCGTACCGCGATCCGCTTACCGTTCACACGGCGAAAAAAAGCTCCACGCTTCGGCGAGTTGGTAATTAATGAAGCGTGGAGCAGAGATACGTCGGCGGAGGTTTTTCAAACACAGAACGCGCGCGATAAGCGACCTTTCTTCGCGTATCTGCCGTTAGTTTTGATTTCGTCTTAGTTTGGATTTTAGGACAATGGACTTTGGATATTTATTTGGATGACTATCCTTAGGATGCTGGTGTACACCCTTTTGGAGTGACCCTCAGTCGTGTTACTATTTGCTTTTTGTTGCGGAAAACTTAGTCCCCAAGTTATTACTTACAATTAGCTCTTGAAAAAAGCTAGCTCCTGAAACGTTACCTCAAGCAAGGGCAGTTGGAGATTTAATACATTATTGACACGACGCTATTTGTCTCAATTTCATCATTTTTGCTACGTCTGGGTTAATTAAAAATTGTATTTTACATTTATCTAGTTTATTGTCCCGAGTTTTGACGTGTAGCAATGGAGGATTAAATGACTCCAACGATATCTCCATTGAAACTATTTGAAATTTTAATCATCAATCCGGGATTCTTCTCCACGTAACTCCATCGATCTACAGACCTCGATTTCTGAATAATACCGCCGCAAACGTACAACTGTCACGATCAAACGAGATACTTGCAAATTCAAACAGATCGAACGATCTTATCTCGTCCAATAAAGCCGGTTTATCTCGCCGCCGGTGAAAATGTAATCTCGCAACCTGATCTCGAGTGACGGATCCCGTTAATTAAATATCAAGATAATCGTTTTCGCGGCACAAAACGATTACAAATTGCTTTTCCGCGTCGTCGGCCGAGCGAAACAACAACGACGTTCGATCGGCTTCGACGATGTCCCCCGTGCGTATCGGTCGAAAAAAAGCAGAAGAAGAAGAAGAAGTGGAAAAAGTAAAAGAAACGATTACGTACCGGGAGAGTCCGTTCGCGGTATGTCCGCGGGATCGTGGGTGGAGCGAGCGGGTTTGTGCCTGACCACCGACAACTTTGATTCACTGCGATTGTCGCGAAGACGGTTCAATGATCGGCGCGACACACCGACGACGACCACCGTCGCTCCGCTGCACGACAACGAGACGCGTGCGCGCGCGCACGCACCGACTCGCACACGCACCGCAAGTACGCAGAACCGCGGGACACGTCGCGGACACGCCGCGATCCACTAGCTGGCCGGACCAGTTACGTTTACAAACGCGGTACCACGTGCTCGCGAGTCGATCGCGTTTCGACTTGTACGCGCGTTAACCGGCGGTTTCGTAACGCGTGGGAAGCATTGGGGCGATAGCGAATGCGTGACGATTTTTTTTGGCGTCGGTTTGGAAGTTAGGCGCTTGGCGCCTCTTATTCGAAAAATCGGATTGGAAATATTGTCGCGGGGGAGACTCGGTGGATATCGCGATGTACGGAAATTCTCCGATACAGGGAGATAGTATGGAAATAGCTGATACGAAGGATCGAAGAGTTAGTTCCTGAATCGTTACCGGAAGCATGGGCGTTATTGTCTTGGAGATGTAATACGTTATCGTTACCACGCTATTTGTCCTAATGTCGTGATTATTGCCATGTCTTGGTTCGTTAAAAATTGTACTTTTCATTTACCTGGTTTATTGGTCAGAGATTTAACGATTTGCAATGCAAAATTAAATAACCCGGACCATATCACCGTTGAAACTATTCCAAATTTTAATCATCGCGAACTTCATTTTCGTAGATGAGCTTGAAAAACTGACGAAACCAGATAACCGTTTGTACAAACTATTACGCAATCTTGACACTCTTCGTACATTTCTAACGCTTTCCGCGTTTCGTGGGACACCCTGTACACCGTGGCTCTCAAGGGGATCCGGGCAAGTGTACTTTACATCGTCGCGTATTGCGGGGGACTTACATTATTGTCAGGGTCTGAAGTGTTAATCTCGCGCGGATTAACATACGATTTGACTTTCTAGCATCTTGCAAGAATTTGAGCACTGATATGTAATGGCAGTGACGTGCCGATTTATTCGTTATTCAAAGATAGTATTAGAGCGTTGTATTACACGCCGCTGAATGCGATTAGAACGTTGTATCGCAATGTTACGAACGGAATAATTTCTCGATAACTCGCACAGTCGTCATGGGTTTACGAGTTATACTTGCAACGATTAACATACGATTTCGTGGTCTCGCGTAGTTGTGCGCCTTTCACGCTCGCATTATCCTTAATATTTTTGCGCTCACGTAACTGGTGTGTACGAGCTTGTATTTGCCGGAAATACAAGATAATGGCGCAGGGGAGCGCAACGTCGCGTCAGTCGTATTGTCATCGGCGTAATAATCACCTCGATGGTACCTCACTAATGTCAAAGTTCGAGCGAGTATTCGTATAGAGCGTTCGGCAAATAATTGCTTGAATTGTTCGTGATCTCTTACGCGACGCGTGAAAGAGGAGAAATAAAGTTGGGAACAAAGAGCGAACGAGCTGCCCGACAAAGGCGTGAACGGTGTAAGTTTTACTGCCATCCTGTGTATAAATAAGATCTATACATCGCGTGGAACGTTTTAATAATCTCCGCGCCGAGGTGCGATCTACGTTAAAAGTTAAGACCGTTGACACGACGGCGGGATCAAGCGATTTTATTGCCGCGGGTCGAGGGCGTTATCGGGTCGGTTGGTTTCGACAATGCGAGGATATCGTAAAAGGCCCAAAGGCACGACGAGGCGTGGTACACGCACGCAGTTCCGTCTAACTAAAAGTCCTGCTGACATCTCTGTATATGTTTCGGTGCGCGAGATCGTCGTAAAGGGCGCTATAAGCCGCGACGTTGGGAGTTCGATTTTATGCCCTTCGAGAAACGGGGGGGACCGCCCGCCTGCCGTTAGTCGCGCGCAGAGCCTCGCTCTCCGCGACGCGACGTGTACAGCGAGATTTTATGGATTTGCATAAAATAATATCGCTTAATCGTCGAACATTGTTGCGCTTTTACGAGATTTTGGTACGCGTGTCACCGCGGATGTCTACATTGTTGTTGGAACTTAGCCAGTTAACTGTGATGATCTCTTTTGAAAAGTGTGCACCTTAATTGTGTCGCAAAGATCATGCTGAGTATATTATGTATAATAAATATGTTTGAATTGTTCGTGGCACGGATTAGTAAAGAAAAAATATAGAAACGACTTCCGTGACTCCTATTTAAAAATAGCTCCACAAAATTTACGAATATATTTTGGCGTTCACGCAAATTTCTGTTTAAATAGCAAATGGTAACTATTTCCCGCATGACGATTATAATCATCATAACACAAAATATTGCCATTTTTGAATGACAAGTACACTCATCAGAAACAGCCAACTTGTTAAGTAGAGAGATTTTAATCGTTTAGTGGGAGGAGATGTGGGATAGGTTGACGTTAGTTCGTTCAGTAACAAGTATATTAAATACGGAGAATCGTAGTTGAACACTGACGGGTCAATCATAGTCTCTCATAAAACGACAAATGTCGACCCCCCGTGAACATTGCCAGTACCGAGTAGTACGCGCAATATTGGTCAGACACTGACAAGAAATAATACGGATAGGAATTTAGTGCAAATTATTAACCCTTTGCGGTGGTATTTCGTTTTTCTAAATTTTTCAAAAAGTTAATTCTAATCAAAAATATGTATTGACATTGTTAATTATACAATCAAACCAATTATTTGCATTGCAGAGATACGACCGCAAATGGTTAAAAAACGATATCGATCGTCGCGAAGAGTGATACGTAATTTGTAACGTAGTTTCTGTAACGTTGCGTCGTCGCGAATGGGGCTTGAAGTATGCGCGCATTTGTTTGGTATCACTTTTGAACACATTACGCGCAGGTGAAACTTTCTCTCGAAGGTGTTCGTAGATTCGCGAGAAGCCAAGGCAGGTCGCTACGCGAAGTGTAAACGATGCAGCAAACAGCGCATATTTAATTTTCGTCGACACTAGCCGTAGGTTCGTTTAGAAATTATTTGCAATGTTGGAGAAACCAACTTCCACGACGGAAACGTCTTTATTGCTACTTTAATACATCCTCATCCGTGATCGCAATTAGATCGAGCGTACTTAGCGTCTGGTAAATGGTTCGCGAGAAAATAAGGTCTTTTGGTTGCGTAGCGTGAATCGAGCTTCACGGTCGTAAAAGAGGCGTCACGTAATCGAACGCAGGATAAATGGCAAATTATCCGCCGTCGCGACGACACCAAACGACCGATTTCTGCCCATTGCGCGTCGTTTCGACCGATCTAACGTTTGCACGGGAGTATAAAGGAGAGAGAAAATTCTCATCCGAAACGCGAAGCAAGATCGTCATAAATCTCCGTCGTTCGCGACGATTCGTAATTCTAGATCCGCGGTGGAGATTCTTAAAATTCTTTCGCTCCTGGATCCAGAAGATCTCTCACGTGATTCGGGAATCGCCGATCGATAGCGACCGAAGAAAACACTTGGCATGAATGAACAAGATCGCGGAAAATATTCCCCCTTCGCGTTTCTCTGTCTCTCTCTCCCTCTGCGCGTTCCGAGAAAAATCGTTCGTCGCTAAGAACTAGACTGACAAGAATGCGCGTAATGAATAATGTATATTATCGATCATTAATCACAATGCTCCTTTTATCCCGTTTTATTGCACCGAACGCGGTAATTTCACAATCGTTTTGCATAATCTATTTTTCTTGAGCGCGCCCGCCGTGAGCATTCGCGGGAACGTAAATATTCATGACAATCCCCCGCGAGAAAGCGAGGAAAGCGAAAGAATCGCCGCGGCGAGATCGCAAATGACACCACATCGGCATCGAGTTCTCTCTCCCCCCACCCCTTTCACCTTTGCACTCGACGATCGTGATCGCGATCTCCCTCGAGTACGCCGGCAAGTACGCTCGGTACGCGAGTCATCCTCGTCCGCCCATCTCGCGGAATTTAAATTTGAAATCAATTAATCCGCGGCGCAGAAGCTTTCTCTCGCGCTCTAACGCGCGTTACCGAACCCCCGTCGCAACGGGGATCGAATAGATCCCTCGACGTTGGTGTTCGACGATCTGGCGAAACGCCGAGCGACGCGCAATCTTTGCGTGGAAAACAAAAAGGAGCGTGGCGTGGCAGGCCGCCGTCGCGCAATCGCTCGGAAAAGAGAGGAAACGAGAGGACGCGCGGAGAGTCGCGATAGCATCGACCGCGATTCACGCACATAGGATCGGCCTCCGCGAGCGCTTTCTTACGCACGTGTGCGCACGCGTGTGCGGCCTATCGGCGCGCCGCACCGCGCCGCGCCGTGCCGGCCCGAGGATTCGAGATAATGTAATCGACGATGACATTGAACGCCGTAGTAGCCGATCGCGTGCATTCCAGGCACCCTGATCGCCCCCCCTCGCGTCGCCGCCGCGATGCGGTCGTGAAACGTCGTTCCCGATCAACTCTTGCACCGATGCCAAAGGTAGGCTGTCACCTCTGGATATAAACGATGGATGACGTCAGTATGACATCAGTGATCCATATCGTCGTAACACCGTGAAGCACCTTTAGCCGCGTATACGACCGCTTTACGGCATCAATGTAGGGACGCCTTCGATAATCCGAGGAGGCGGCGGCGTAACAGGTAGATGAGAGAAGAAGAAGAAGAAGAAGAGGAGGAAGCAGAAGAAGAACAAGAAGAGGAGGGAGAGGCCCCTTTCGCACGGATTACCGACGGGCCACTACCGTGGTACAGCGATCGTTCTTCCTCTGTTTCTTTAGACACGCGATCAGAAATTGGAACGCGTCAAACTCAAGTTTTCAGCGTACAGGATCCGAGGTCGCGGGAGCAATTTATCGCGAGATTTATTTCATCTCTGCGATCTAATATTAAGATCGCCGGGGAATTTGATGCAAAGGTGGTCATAATATTTCTTCCGCTAACGTAAATAAAGTGAGAAAAGAAAGGAACGCGATACTCTGGCACTTTGGCAGCGGTCCGCGCGAAAGAGGACGGGAGAGATGAAGAAGCGGACAGAAGAAAAGAGGGAAGGAGAGAGTGAGAGGGGGAAGGAGCAAAAGGAGCAAGACGAGGACGGAATCGGTGGGAGGAAGGTAAAGGATGGAGGTTAACGCTGCAACCCTGGCAACTTAAAACCCCTGAGCATCGCGGCAGTTTATGGGTGGGGTCGTCTTCTCCGACGGGGAATATCCACTGCGCGTTGGTCCCGCCAGACAAAAATGCAAATCTTGATGCGCCCCGCTAATCTGTCTGGCGCATCCGTGACGTCGGGTCCCATTGGCGGAGACATCGTTCGCGATCGGATTTGACCCGGTTTCACTGTAGCGTCGTTTAACGACGCGACGGTCGATTGTTCCGCGTCGACGAAAGACGGATCGACGATTCCGTCCGCGCCCGGAGTTAGAAGTCACGGGTGAACGTAACGACAACGTAACGTAATTCCATTTGATATTTAGGAACAAACGCATTACTCTGACGCGTAGTATTAATGCGTCGGTCCACGTATGGTATAATTTCGCCGCTATAGTAAATGTATATGTGTACACATCAGGCTGATGGGACGTGTGAACACGCATGACGACGTAATCGCACGTCACGGGCGTTCAGACTCGCCGATGGCAGATTTAAACTTTTAGATTTTCATCAGCGTGTGAAGGCGTGTGAATTCATACTAACCATGGGGGAGGCTGGGGAATCCCATTTTATAAGATTATAAGAACACATAATACAGAAATTAAGCTGTCAGAAAGGAGGCATGAAGAGAAAAGAAATGACCAATTGTGCATTAAAAATCAATATTTATAGTTCCGCCACTGTCGTAGTTCCAATTGTTTGTTTTAATATTTCATTGTAATTCCAATGGAAACAACGTCATTTTTCGTGGGGGTTAATTAATCATTCCGGAAATACTGAAGTACCTGGATCCTTCTCGATCATCCAGCTCCGAGAACTTTTTATCGCTGGATTTACTAGACGATTGAAATTCTTCGGAAGTCAAAATAAAGATAGTTTCGTGCAAATCTATGAATCGGAAAGATATCATTTGAATATTCAAAATATTTCTCGCACGAGAAATTGTCATTAACCAATTCGCTACCACAGATGAGATAACTCGCGATGCACAGCCGTTCGTGTCTCTGGCACCGCGGTGCACGTATTTTGTCGCAGAGTATATCGTCTGTGACAGCGTACGAGCGAAATTGCGTCGTCAGGTATCTCGTCCATGATCGAAGAAATAGGTCAGGAGGAAATTAACATCAGGGAAATTTACGCAATGAAAGTTAATTACAAGTAATTGGACCGCGGATTTTATGTGAGTACGGTAAACCCTCGTATAACGCGGATGTCAATTTCCATATAAATCTCGCGTTATACCAAACTCGTTGCGCGTAGAGACAGCAGAATTAACGTCCGGAATTAGTTATCTACGCCAAGTGGTTAATTACGCGAACAGTAACGCCTTAAAAAAACCAACTATCCGTACCGCATCTCCTTTCGACCCACCGATATAACAGATTTTACACCGCAACGTTAAAACACGGGTAAAACACAGCACCGCGAATATTTCACCCAGGTGCGATACACGGTAACGCGATTGATCAGCTAAATAATTTCGTGTGCTCCGTTTGGATCGGGCAATCCGCTCCCACACTCGCGCCTACCAATGATACCGCGCTCCCACCCCCGACCGCGACGATTTGCCTCTCTTCTCAGCGGTACGCTCACTCCTCGCCTCGTCCCCCTTGCCCCGCAGTCGGTCCAAAGAGTCGAAGGTGGAGGCTAATCACCACGCAATCACCGCTCCCGGTGCGCCCGACCCCGACCCGTTCTCAGAAAAGCAGCAACTGCTCCTGCCCGCCCCGGGGGCATTCACCACCGCGCGGTGTAGCTGTGCAGCAAAACCAACAATCTTCGTCCCGAGCTCCGCGGAAAAAAAAGAGACTCGTTCTACTTCCCCCCCCCCCTCCCCCGCCGCCCCCTCCCGCCCTTTTGTCCAAATCACCCGGAGGGCCGACCGATCCCCCGACTACCGGCATCCAGGGAATCCATCGCGAGAATGGCGGCGATTCCACTTTGAGAACCGATCGAGAGACCTCGAACGTACGCATTAAACAGCGCGGAGCGAGCAATCTTCCGAACACGACATTGCTCGGAATGCGGATCATTGGGGCGAAAGATGGTTTCGACATGGTGCCGTTATTATAAGGCCCCGCGAGTTGCGTCGTTCTGATTTTCGAGGGACATGTGTCCCTGGGAATAAGGCCGTCACCGTCGGGTAGGCTCGGTAACTGAATCGATATTGTTGAAAAAGCGCGTTGTTGAGTTAAAGATTCGCGATGTTCGCAGTGACGTGGCGGTTAACAATACCTGGCATCGTTGTGTAAATTAGGGATTACAAAATAATTTACGCGCAGCACCCGGAGGGTGAACTTGTGCAACGGTTTACCTGCACCGAGGGAAAATAGGAAATTTCTTCGGGTGTCTGCAAAATCTTTCATGAAAGACTATCAGTATCGCTATAACACCGAATAATTGAATAATTAACTCGATCGAACGTTTGAAGCCTCGATAACCAGGCGAACAGTATTGTCGTCTGTGAGTTCTTCGTCTTTAAAAAATTTCATCTGTCGGAGGGGACAAAGATAAATCGAAACTCGTGGCCTACCTTCTCGAAGTAATCGACATCGTCCCACTAAAGAAAGTTCATCGAGTACTAAAGTTTAGTAATTAAACGCATAGCGCGGCCGGTAGGAGAGGAACGAACGGAGATGAGGGATTCGGGACGAGTTTGAACGTCAGGGCGCAGACGCAAATTGATACACTTTGCGACGATGGTCGTTGGGACTGTACGCGATATAGGGTGCAACTTTAGCGACGGCTACGTACACCCACGCGGCGTGTAGAGCGTGGTTGCGCGGATACGGAGTCGCCTGAAACCAGCGGCGGAGAGCAATTCCGGGAGAAGAAGAGGAGGCGTGAGTTTACGATAAGATACGCACGTGCGACTCGACTCCCTCAGGTCTCGTGGCTAACGGGGCTAATCGAATCCTGGCTTATCGTTAACCCGGGTCAATATTCGAATACGCGGGAGGCTTCCTCCGCAGAATTGCGGAAACGCGATACCCCTGGGCCGGGAGAGACGTGAAACGTGCGCGCGTGTCACGCAACACGATGCACCAATAGGCTAGTTAGGATTGTGTCTTCTTACGTACGTTACTAACACGCTTGCAATACGGTGCTTGTTACACCGGCTTTGCGGAAACGGGTCGAGTAAGGAACTAGGAGGATCGAGGAAATTAACTTTCGTTGCGCGAGTTTTTTTCGGATGGCTCGAAGTCTTATAATTGGTCTGCGGATTTTATTCGAGTACGGTAAACCCTCGTGTAAAGCGGTAGTTAGGTTCCATAAAGATTCCGCGTTATACCAGACTCGTTGCGCGTAGAAAGAGCAGAGTAAGGCTACTGAATTGGTTTTTATATATTTCTATAAACAACGATAACTTATCTAAGGGAAACGTATTTTTATTTTATTTTTAAGTTCCGTGGTGTTAAGTATGTATTTGAGAAACGAAGGATTACTGGAATTTATAGACCGCGTTAATTAGAATCTTCAACCGCGTTGAACAAGGATTACCGCGATTTCCAACTCACGTGGTACAAGTGCCGCGTTGTAAAAGGGTTTTTCGTTCTTCGAACAGAATCTAGTTTAGTCACTGGACGGTTCTACAACTCCAAGTTGTAGATACATTTTCTTTGTCCGGTCGTCCTCTAGCTTCGGTAGGAAAACATTTGCATAAAACCCGTAATCTACGCGCGATACTCATTATCGATCATTAGCATTGACTTAATCGTCGAGTAGCGATCGAGCCCCCTTGCGATCCAAGATGCGCGCCGCGAAAAAGCAAGCACACGTGTGATCCCGCTGTATGGCCGTTGCGTTAGAACGTGTGTTCGTTCACGCGTGACTGACGTGCGAATTGCACGAACGATCGTATCGAATCGCCGTGACAGCTCGCGCCTGAACACACGCACTGCCACTTCGGATGGGTGTACACGCACGCACGGGCAATTAACGCACGTTAATTATCCCCATGGTGGTCCACGTGATCTTTGTCGGTCGCGCTTAATAGCACCGTCGATTGTGAACTCACGTCTCGCGTAAGCTGTATCGGGAGGTGGCGTTGATCGAGAATCGATTCGATCGAACATTGTACCAATATATTACATCCGCGATTACAACAGCTTTCCGTTTAAATCAAATTCAGTGGGGTTTGATCGATACGTTGCAATCGCGACATTAAAATAAAATTGCGAGTACAGCTGCGAACACATTATTGTCACGTCGCGGGAAAAAAGTATAAAGTGTGTATTTTTAATGCATTTAAATGTATCATAACCACACTACCGTCACATCACGCGTACCACGCACTTATCACAGATACCGTGATGGCACGTGAGCTCAGGTGACACGACGATAATATATTCCCAATTTCACAGACGTAACGTTGATACGCAACATTCATTTCATCGTGCGAACGTCACGGGGAATTATTTTTAGGGCACATCGAGGGATCGTTGGTTTTATATAGATCCTTTCATCAGACATCAGTTTTCAATGAATCACAATTGCATTCGTAGCTGTACTTCCCTGACACTTCTTTCGCAACGCTCGCCATCGTTCATCGTTTAATCGTATCCGTATTCCACGATACGGGAAATAAATCAATTTTAATCGGCGTCTCCCTTTACACGTACGCAAAATCCGACGATAATGAAGCGCGCGCGCGAAACTTATTAGCCGCCGCGCGGCGCGGGTTCGGGCCTCGGAAAAAGTTCAAAAGGTCTGCACGCCCTCGGGGTGAATTTGCAAGGTATGGAATCGCGAAGGAAGTCGTAAGCTGGGACGTTTAATTGCGCAATAAATCCTGATTCTCCGATTTGCAACCCATTTCCTACTGCGGGGGCGACGATTGGTCGCTGTTAAATTGGCGCGTAGGTGCGATGGTAGGTACCTACGTATCCATGTAGGTACGCCGACTGTGAAAGTCGGGAGAGTCCCGATTCTCCGTTTTCCTCTCTTTCTTTTATCGCCGGCTCTCCGACTCGGCGTCTCTCGCCGTGGAGCGAAATCGCGCGCGACCTTTCCCCGATCGTGATCGACCGCTCTCGTCGATCCTAGGCTACTCGAGCATTTTTCGATATTAAAGGGCTCGCGAAACTTCGGGTCATTGCCAGGGGAGGAGCTGCGCGGTCATCGTTGCGCTCGTTCGCGCTCTACGATGCAATGTTTGTTACGAAGTATTGAATTTCGTTACTCGGAGAAACGTGCAAATTGTACGATTCCCTTTCTAGTTTCGCTTTGACCAAATGTACAAAGCTTTCTTAAAATTAATAAATAATTAATAAGAATTCATATTTTTATACAGACTCGGCAAAAAAGGAGCTCTCGAGCAGAAATATCTTTCTTTGCTAGAGATTTTAAACACGTATTTCCTTTATATCGTATCTTTAGCATCACACATATATATATATATATAATATATTTAATTTTTTAATTACCCGTACTTGACACGCTCGTATTACAAAATGAGTTTAAAATCAATATGAAACGCCTACTTTCGCTCAATCATCTACGGTGTACCAATTAATTTAACGTACCAAGAGACCGTAATAAAATCGTTTTTACCCGATGTAGTCGGTCTTTTATCGTACTTTCACTCAAATTTGAGGCTGCCTCCACTCCCGTTCGATTTCACTCGCAAACAAGACCGACGCGATACCGAATCTTTCTTGACGTCGGTGTTTTACGTTCAATTGCAGATTCGGTGGCACGGACGATCACCCTCACGAGCCTCGCATTCTTCCTGAGCTCGGGCCTGAACACGGTTTCGGGTGCACCCGCTTACGGTCTACGCACCGCCGTATCCGACTCGAATAACATGGAACCCTGGTTGCAGCCGTGCGGCACCCCAGTGGCAGCGGCGCTGAAGAGGATGCCGCAACGGCACAGCGTGCACCGAGCCCTGAAGAGGGTGCGAACGCAGCTCAGGGTCGCCCAAAATCACTTCAGGAAGGATCTCAAGGACGTTCACGAGATTTACTCGAAGGTAAGGATTCTAAGGATAGGGCGTTTGTACTCGGTAACCCGTTCGTGGTTCCCGAGGATTTCGTCCGGGAAAAATAATTCGCTATCGCACTCGCGACGCGCGATATCATCGAGCATCACGATCGAGGTGTCGAGGGTTCGCGAAACAGGCCCCTGACCGCGATTCGTAATTAATCGCTGAACCGTGCTGGGGTAAAAGTGCGTGGGCGGCTCTTTGAGAGGAACTCGCACGTGCGCACAATCCTGCATTGCTAGCGGTAAAGTCCTACTTTCTGTCTGTAATTTGCATTCGTTACAATGTGCCACGCACGAGTGTCATTGTATCGGGTTTTCCAATAAAGAGCCGCCGGTACTTTTCTGCTGGCGATAGCTAATAATTATTTCACCGAGTGTCGATTAGAGTAGCGGTCGTCCTGCATTCGAGCCAATCGTACTCCTTGGGTGAGAGATTAACGTTACGCAAGAGATAAGACTTGTTTTCTTTTTCTTCGGGTCTCGGAGCCGTGCACGACTAGACGGGAAATACTGTTTTGGCGTTACTCGAGCCTTACGCGTTGATAACCACCTACGATGTTCAGAAGCGAGCAAGTGAGGTTGTAAATAATTTTATTCGTCTCGTGTGCGGGCGCCCCGATTAATTGTCTTGTTGATTAATCGTTGCTTCGTTTTTTTTTTAAAATTATTGTTACCATTCGAATGCGGATAATTAAGTGTTTTCGTATTTATTGTGCAGGGTTTTTTTAATGTCGAGCATTAATTTATCAGTATTTATAGGCGGGTATAAATATTACAATCAGAATTAACGCGTTTCTGGGATACAATCAATTTAAGTTTTAGTACGAACGCATTCCGAGCGCAAGAAATACGATTAAGAACATGGCAGATATTTTGCGCCTGAGAAAATCAGAGTTGCAACGTATAAACGTCTGTGCGATAGAAGCGCAAGTCATGTCGAACACCTCTTAGCAGGTATTTTTAATACTTTCTATTATGCGCAATAACGACAGGCAATGTTCATAGTAAAACTTAAAGAAGATTGCAGGCGAATGTTTATTAAGACACTTGGTACTTATGGCAAGAAAAATATGCGTGTATATTTTCTGACGTCATTTCACAAACACCCTCTGTACTAGTGTTTCTCAACTTATTGATTAGCTCGGTATAGGGTGACGTTAAATTTTTAATTGCTCGCAAAATTATGATTATCACCTTGCGTTAAAATGAGAAACCGGTTAAATGATTCGAAAATGGTTTTGTCGTTTCATTATTTGATATCGTCAACATCTGGGTCGCGGTAACGTTCATAACATTCATAACGAACATAACGTTCTTTGCCACGTGTACCGTTTTTAGTACATGCTGAAACTCACTTCCACGCCGAATTAATTTTTTCTCGTTAAACGTTTAGAAATTCCAAACAATAAATTTACAGTACCGAAACTTGGTACTGCAAAATTTTGCAGACATATTAAACAGTTTATAGCGTGTACCGTTTAGGTACACGTGGCGTGGCAATGACACTCAGTCAAATGCAACTTGGCAGGTAACGCGTTAAGGGTTAAACTCAATTGCTCCCGACATTTTCCACGAAGCGTGACGCAATTTGGACTCGCGTAATTTCTACGAAATCCCGCGCGCAATCTCTGCGACTGGAATAAGTACATTGCGATCATATAAAGACCAAACAATATCTCCCCTTTCGTGCGCAGGTGTACAAAGTGCTGAAGGAGCAGTACAGAATGAACTGGCTCCCGGAGAAGCAGCTCGAGTGGTATCACAGGGAGGTTTGGTGTCTCGAAAAGGGGAAGAAAGCTGAACGCGCGCTTCCACGTCTTCACGACGCGCTCCAGAGGTTCGCCATTACGTTTCATCATCTCCGAGCTTTCCGCCTCAAGTCAAACATCAACGTCGATCTCACCATGAATAGGAGAAACGAGATCATCGACGGGATGCATAACGAGATTCTGAGGGTACGGAAGATTTTTATTTCCTCGCGTTGGTTCTATTCTGACTTGATTCTACCGAGAATTTTGGAAGACTGAAATCTTGAAGAAATCATGAAACTTGAAAACTTTCATTGAAAATTGAAAAGAAATATATTCGACGTGTCCCGGGTAAATGTTGTTACGAAATTTTGAAAGTTCAGCGACGTATAGATTATCGGTGTTTATTTTTCTCTTTATTTGTGTATTTAAAAAACACAGTATAAATTTATTTATTAGTATCCTATTTAATTAATTTAATCGATCTTCACCCGCATTCGCCAAAGACTACGGCTGTCCGTGCATATTAACTGCATTCTAAGTTCGTTCTACAAAATATCTTTTAGAATCTTTATTAATAGATTAAAAATTAATATAAGTCCGGCATCCGACGTTTGAAAATTTCAGAGTTCAGCGACATAAATCTCATCTATGCTCGGTTTTCGTTTTACTGAAGTTTTTGCAAAAAGTGTCGTTATCGCGCTCATTGATCTAAATTTATTCGGACCTTGAATTTAATTGCGCGTATCTCATCGTTTCTATTCTATTTTCATTTCTATCAGAAATCTCTTTAAAACTGAATATAATCGACCTCAATTTCTTATTATCCTGTATTTAATCGAACGTAGATCATACGCCATGTCGGTTCGTCTATCCAGAAAACCAATTTTTTAAATAATACATTTCAGATGCTATGCGAGGTAGAGACTGCAATTCTAAATTTAGGATTGCAAGTGCCGACCGCTCACACTGCCCTCATCGTAACGGAAAGTTCGAACTGGGCGAAGGAAGGTGACTTGACCCTGATGTTAATTCAAGACTGGGGTGTCTTGAGATTGTATCAAACGTTTCTAAACGACTGGACGAGGGCCTTCCGTAACGCCACCGCGACCGGGCCGGGCACCTGCGACCCCACAATGGTCAGACCACTGAATTTCAGGCCGAAGAACGGCAAGAAGGGGCCCATGTTGAAGCGCAAAAGGATACAGAAGATCAAGAAGCAAAACAGGCCAGTCAGGAAGCATCCCGCGCGAGCCAGCCAAAATAGTTCCTTGCCTCAGGGACCGAAGAAAAACCTCCCGAGGAACAGACTGATGAGGAACAAGCAAAAGAAACTCGCGTAAAGACTTGCGCGCTCGTCCCGAGGCGTTTCCTCCTCGCTTCGGTGACATCCGCTAAATCACTCGACGACATCCCGTCGCTTTGTTTTCATTTTTTTTTTGTATTTTCAATTATTCCGTCGAAGTCCGAGAGCTATCGCTAAAGCGCATTACTTATTTATTTCATTCGTTTACGATCATTCATAGATGTTCGATAAGTCGCAGTCTTGCCAGTTTGTCCGAATGGCGGCGACGTCGTGGTAGTCGCGATAGATTTAAGGTGACAATGACAATCGTATTAGAGAGTTAATTATCATACTTAACCGTAACTGGTGCGTTCGATCGTGCGAAAGTGTCGCCGAGAGCCCAGCTTGTATACTAGAAACCAGTATTAAGAGATCTACTTCGGAACAGTATTATATACGATAACATACTTAATAATGAGGGTAGCGAATAATACTGATCAATCTTTTCGATCATGCCCGAGAGATTTCGAATTGATCGACTTCCCCCAACGTGGTCGATCGATCGCTTTATCGTCGGGATAAGAATGCACCTGAAACTCTTGGCCATATTATACGTGCGGAAGCGAACTCGTGTTTTTCCATTCGACGTCGACAACGACTACGACTATGACGTTTTCATGCGTGGAAAATTTTTGATAGAAATCTGTTTATGTGCTGCCGTCGTGGCATTGCGCGCGATAAGTACGTATATATGGCAATTAAAACAAAGACAAACGATCGTTGCTCGTTGCGTGCTCCAAGCGTACCGCGGCGATCATCGTCGATAGCGAGATCTCCCCGATACGTAAATCTATCGATTACGCGTCGCAACGATCATCGATTTTAATCTGCCGAACAACACGGTTCGTCGAACTTATTTATTCTAGCTTTAATTTAAGGAGGCGCAAGCTTAATGTTGTTTAGCTGTGATATCTCGAGCGTACGCGGACGTACAGAGTTCCTACGTTTTATACATAGGTGCATATACGTGTATGTATAAGTATCGCGCGTACTTAGATCGTAAAATTCCCTCTATCTTTCTCTCCCTTCCCTTTCACAGCCCCCTTCTCTCTCTCTCACTCTCTCTCTTTCTCTCTCTGTCTCTCTGTTTCCCGCCAGTGTCTTTACATTTGAATCTCGCCTTGCCGCGAACATGACAATTTTACCTTTCCGTAGTTAGCTCCATAACCACTCCGAAACGTACACGCGAAAAGAACCCCGTAGCGAGTAGGGCGATTAGTTCGTGGGACGTTTTTCGTTTTACCTCGGGCTGAATAACGAATGATGCCCGTTAGTTAAGTTGCGGATAACGTGGGACCATCGTGACTCTTAAGAATTATTATTCGTATAGCTCCGGAATTTATCTTCCACGCGAGGGATGCGAAACAACGTGGCGCTCTTCTCGGTAGATTAAATTACACTTGTATTAAAGAAGACCGACGTTTTTGTATTGGACCCGGTACTACGTAGGTGTACTTGTAACTTAACGTTAGATATTTTTCTACTCGGCATGCCCCTGCCGTGATACTGGATGTTTATACACACGCGCGCACATAGTCTTTAAGGATTCCATTGCATTTTTTTTTCTTAGGTACGTTTGTTCTGGCGTACACGTATACTTATGTAACGTTAAGGTTTATTTATTATATCACGTTACCATCTCATATATTATTTATTGTCATTTCTCTACTTGTGTAATCGTCTCGAATAAAATCCGATGTTTTGTATTGAAACGAATCCCATTCCACGATTTACCTAAACTGTGTGGGATTGACGAGATTGCTTGACTGTGAGATAGATTGTATGAATGCGGACGAGTGAGAGGCGAAGAGTGCACGTTGTCGCTGCATGCGCAGCGTCACGTCGGACTGCGTGCGGTTCGAGTATGAATGTGTATGTGTGTGTGTGCGTGACTTAAGGGACTGTCAAGTGTCTTTTGGGAAAGGAAGAAAGCGGCAGAGCCGATTGAGACGTTATGACGGGTTGAGTCGATTCAGACGTGAAAACGAACAGAGGTGCCGAGACGCGAGCAGAGTTTAATTGTGACGAGATGTTGTATTTTTCGACGCTGTGACGTAACCACACCTGTTTGACGTTCATACCATTAGTTTCTGTTCCTTATTTGTATTTCACTTCAATCGTATTAATGATCATTACCGTTTTTTTCACATTATTATCAAACAAGACCGTGCGTGTTGCAATTTCGTTTCCCTGAATCCAACGGTCGCTCAAACAACATTAATAATCCCGCAACTGTATTTGCGTAAAGTGCCTTTTTGACTTTTCCCACTCGACCGAACGCCGCAAAGCGTCCTTGCGTAAAAGCGGAGTGTAATCGAAAGTATCAGGATTGCATGAAACGCTTCGCGTACCACTATTTTGTTCTCTCGGTGGTCGTTATCAATAACTCTTGGGCGAAAAGCATGTAGGTATGCTGCAAGATAACGACGTATCGAATCGAGCGAACTCATGCAACGAACTGTAGCTAAACGCTAATACGAGATAAAGATTGCAAGGCTGTTTAAAAATAGTACAGTTCATTGCGAGGGAACGCACACCGGAAGAAGAGTTGTATACAATTTTCAACTTTACATTCGTTATCAAGTTCGCGTATAACTCGTGTACGCGTAACGCTATTATTTAAACGAGGGTTATCGCGCACCGTGAATGAAAATGATGACGAAATAACAATAGAAAGTATTTGTCAAGTAGGAGATATCGGACGTGTATGTAAATTATCGTGTTTTTTGCGCTCGGCTTCGGTTCTTGCTCGTGGGATTTGTTATTTATTTTTTGTATATAAATATAGCATAGCCGCGGTGTAAATCGTCGAGCCCTTTAGCATCCTTTATCGACTCGAAGGTCGCGTGGACTAGGAACCCCGATACCAGGAGTGCACGAAGGGATGGAAGGTCGTGACCGATATTCGTCACTTTTTACATTACTCGTAAGTGCCACTGTACGCGTGAGATATCCGCGAATGAGTATTGATTTTGGTATAAAATAATATTAACCCCGTAATAAACGGGATGGGTGGCAAGCGATTGTCGATGGAGACATTAATAAAATTGCAATGTTATTAATTACAATGCGAGGTTTCAATAGACATTGAAGAGCGAATTCTTATAATAAAAACGCACAGACGTTGTTCAAAGTTGAAAGACTGACAAAAATATTTATAACTTTACCGAGCATAAAAGTAAAAGCACTCCCAGTTTCATAGTAGAATCCTCTTTGGTTAAGGTATGTTATTGTTGATTTTGCCGCGCATTCTTCGAATCCGCAGCTTCAAAATCCGCCCGGTCCCATTGAAATATCTCAACAACTTTGGAAGTTACGATTTTTTGAGGCGCAGTTCGACCGTCGTACCACGATCTGATTCTACTTAACGAACGCTCAACGTCAATTTGCAAGTTTCAGCGGGAGTGTTTTATCGCTGATTTTTTAAAATAATTCTATCCAACCTCAACTTCAAATTGCCCGCTAAATAATGTATGAGACTTGAAAATTGTGGAAAATACGATTTTCCGACCAAAGCGTTTTAAATATCTATGCAAAATAAAAATACCCACGTTACATGTAAATACGCGCTAAACAATTATCGATATTTCGAATAAATCACGAGTCTATTTCCTTGTTCTTTGCGTCGCTGCATACGTAGTTTCGTACAAATTAAGCTATCGTTTACTTCCTCCTGGCTCCGATGTACGCGATCGCACGAGGAATAAACAGGTCGGCGAATCCCGTCGCGTCCTAATTCAGCGTGAGAAGATCTAATCTTAGTTCGGTGAATCTACCAACTGCCTAATTATAGTATCGCCTTATATGGCGTACCGCTAACGTATCACGTCGGATCGTCGTCGACGTAGGATCCGAGACTTACGTCGACTTCATTCAATAGTTTTTGCTGGTGTCCCCTGACGTCAAGTTTTCGTACGATATAGTTTTACGCGCCGCTATCCGCTCACGCGTGAAAAACTATACACAGCGTGGCGTGCATCTCTGCGTTCCAGAAAATTTACGTATTTTCAGTTTACAGTGTTTTTGCTCTCCGCGTGAGCGGATCTAATAAAATCTGAAGATCGCTAATAAGAGATTCCCGCTATTCGCTTCTGCGGTCCATTCGGATTATTAGAGATTGAAAAACATTTTTATGACTTCGTGCGAATTGAAAATAATACAAATGGTAAATTTGAGTTTATATTATAATGTAAGAATATCAGAATTGTAGATCAGTGATTCTCAACCGACTCTTGTCGGGGAAAAACTTGTAAATTTAAATAACCATAAATTTAAATAATTATCTTCATTTTACAATATTAGAATTAAATACCGATTCGCCTAATACTATCGTATCATTATAAATAATGGTTTTCCTTCCTGCCTTAGCGTTCGGCAGGTTGTAAAGACGTTGAAAACCACCGTTTCAAATCGACGGGCGCGCTTATTCCGCCGAACGTCATATTTTCAAACCGAGATTGGCCATCGGCGCAAACCGCTTAAGTCACCAGGGGGTAGAGTACACTCGCGCGGACGTGAGATTCTTGCCATTTCACGATACGGCTTTCCCATTTGAATCATAACGCAAACAGAACGGTGTTTGCGTCTGCATAGCTCACGAGGGCCCCCCGAAAGACTTTCTGACGGAATTTTGTATCTACTTCCGACGGTCTCGCGAACGCCATAAATGCGTGACGACAGGTATCGTCCGTGTTTCGAGGAAAATTGAAACGTCTATACATGTGGGCGAGATCCGCGAAGTGCAACCGATAGGGATTTTTCACGTTCGAGTGAACACGTCATTCAGATAAATTTGGATAGCCGTACGCTTTCCGTAACCTCCGCGAAAGGGTGCCGAGAATCGATGCGATTGTTGCAACTTTTTGCATAACGCATCAACGTTACGAACACTATTTTTCGAGAAACGCATAGAGGTGAGTGCGTATCCAGACTCTGCAGACTTGGAAAATAAATATTTCAAACGTGTATTTTCGTATAAAAAAAAGCCGCAAATAGTGACTCAACGTAAGCATCGCGAACTGCATATTTCGAATAGAATACTGTTTGACACCTATTTTCCTGAATTCCGATACGATCCGTGGGTTTTGCGATGCCTCGCGCAATTTCTGTCCAGCAAGATTCGACTGATTTAATTGAACTCTAATTGATAGGATATCTCGAATGGGACTGTTGTAAATACCAATTTCCCTAGTCTTTAATTAAATTTCAGTACTTCCTTGCATCCGATTAAATTAATCCCGGGTCATATCTTATAATCTCGAAGATCGCGGAACCACGTGTGTAACGATCTTTTTGCCACTCACCATCCGTGCCATGTGCTTCTGAGTTTCGCGACACAATTTAATGTTACTTTACCTGCGCAAAGTTCATTAATACAGGACATGTGTTTTCGAAAAAATTCGAAAAAATCTCTCTACTTCCGCACGCAGATCTTATCAGGATTTCAATCGCCGATTCATCGTTTAATAAAATAGGCCTCGTTGCGATTGCTAGTCTGAATCATCGGAGACGTGCCGCTGAAAAACTCGGTTTCGAGGAAGACGGAGGCTTGCCCGCGATACAGCGGGGCTCCACCAGAGGCAACGAAAAACCGTGGACAAAACATGCGCCGCCACCCCACCGTCGGCACGAGACGTCGAACGTGCGTACGTACGTTCGATTGTTTACACAATCCCATATATAAGGAGGAAGCACGAGAGTTTGACAATCTCAGTTCACCGTCTCACGCCAATCGCTAACATCGCTTTAGCAGAGATCAGTTATCGCTGATCGCAACCGGCTCGCGTGTACCGAACGGGATCGATAATAGATCGAATTGCCAGTGATCGTGTGTAGAAATAACTTCGTTCGAGCGAGTTCGTCGAACCCCCAGATCCCATTTAAACAAAATGTTCGTCTCGCGTTGTTGCCTGCTGATCGCCGTCCTGACCCTCGTTTCCGGGGCGCCGAGGAGAATCTCCAGGTCGAACACGCCTACGTGGTATTTGCCGTGCGGCGAGGACTTCGACACGGACGGCGCGTTGACGGAGAATCCCGAGGAGGAGGTCAAGACTAGTTTGGCGAGCCTGAGGCTTCAGCATCAATTGACGATGAACGATTATTTGAATCGGGACTACGAGTACCTGTACGAGAGAGTGAGGATCGGCGTTCACGAGCATCAGTACATCCCGAACTGGGTGCCGGGGAAGAAGGACGTGAACACGATCAAGAGGCTCACCAATGCTAAACCGCAAACGGTGAGTTAACACGGTGATGCGGATAGGAATCGTGTTTCTAAGTCGTTCTATATTCCGGTCGTAAGGATTAACCGTTGATCGTTGAGGTTACCCTCGGAGCTCTCTTCCTTAAACTCTATTACGGTCGATTAATCGCATTCGCGAGAGTCGTGTCAAAGATCGCGACGAGCGACGGGGACATAATCGGTAAACGTCTCTTTCCAAGTAAATCGTCCTCTCTCGATGCTCCCGCGGCAGCGCCGATTATAATTTCACTCGATCGGTCAGCGATTCGCGCGGCGAGTAGGAATTACCGCCTTGAACTTCTCTCGAGGACGCGGTCACCCTTTATGTCAGACGCGAGATAACGAACGGGTCCTCCACGCGTCGTTAATTGCGCCGGTCGTTAGCTGTCTCCCACCCTCGGAATTAATATTCATCGGTCGTACGCGGCGTCGCGACGCGAACGAGTATTTAAAGGGCAGTAGAGGCGGCGCGGAGGTGAAACTGGTACAGGTGAGCCGAACCGTTGCACCGGAGTCGCATTTTCATCGAGCACAGCTGACCACCCTGTTGCAATTAATTAACGCAACGTTAAATAACAAATTTTAATGAGACGGTAATTATTATAAAGTAGCAGGCGAGCAGAAGCTCGCGCGGTGGTTCGAAGTTTGCGCGCGCAGTGCAGCGAGGAACACGCTTGTTCATGTTAGCCGGGTCGCGCGGCTGCGTAATCGCGCTTGTCCGCCGGCACGATGCGAGCACGCTGATAACGCAGTTGTGATAACACTCGCGGTACTCCCCGACATTCCATGCACCGCTCCTCCCCTTCTCGCTCCCCCCCATGCTTTCTTTCTTTCTTTCTCCTTCGACGCTCTCTCCCTCCCTCCGCTCCTCTCCTCTCCTCTATCTATCTCTCCCCCTCTCCATAATCGTTTCGTCTCGCCGAGCGACTGCCAAGACCACGGGCATCGATCTCCGTCACGTTGCATCAGTTTTATCTACGTGACCTTCTATCGGCAGCGATTTTTATCCCCCCGTTCGCGGCACACGATCGTGAACTTTAATCGTTCAAGCGCGAGCCAGTTCGATCGCGCTCCTCGATCCATCGACAAAAAGTTCGATAAGGATATTCGAGCGGTCCCCGCGTTTTTCCACCTTTGCCGAGTTTCCGACCCGCCAATTACGCGATGAGAGAGAACGATAATAGCGGTGACCAGTGCGATTCAACGAGCGTAAATAGTTAAAGCGGCGACGATAATCGCGTTTGAGGCTTAATCGTCGCGCGTCCTGCTCGTTTGCCGATCGAAAACGCGAACGCGAAAATTCAGTTTTCGTGGCGCGGTGCGCGAGTACCTATCCGAGAAACACGCGCGCTCTCGAGTCACTGACGGAAATATCTTAGTGTTGATTTTCTTTGTAGATCGCCAATCACTTTCCGAAACTGCACATGGACCTGCAGAAATTCGCGGTCGCCTTCGAGGAATTGGTGGCGGACGAGACGAACGCGAAGATACAAGAGGCGCTCGCCGCTACGCAGTCGTACTTGATGATGATGCTCTGCGAGGTGGAAAGCAACATCGTCGCCCTACCGTCCCTTCGAGTGCCCTCGCGAGTGGAGAGGAGTATCATGAGCAGTACTGAGAGGGAACCCGTGGACGATACGCGAAGACTGGTTCGCGATTGGGGAGTTCTACTCAAGTACAGGGATTACTTGCACGCGTGGAGGCACGTCTTCGATTATTAGATAAGAAAGCGACGATTCCATCGACGAGCCGCGCCGATTTGCATTCGGAGATGACGCAAATGATCGTTTACGCGGAACGTTCAGCGATCGTTGCACCGCGCACCGGAGTCCGTTTTGTCCTGACGGTATTTTTATTTTCCTCCTTTTTTTCCGTTAAGAGCACTCGAAAGAAGAGGGTTTTGATAATTCTTTTTGAGTAAATCGTAATTGGATCTTGTCGTAGAGGTGTCGATCTACGATCTAGATATTTTGGAGATCTTTTAAAGCGCGCTAACACGGGGAGACAACTGTACGATATAAATTATTACCGTGTATAGCTCGCGTTACGTTCGAGGGAGAGGTGAAACGTGGGAACGGTGCGTCCGGTGCGATGCGAAGTTGACATAATTTGTCCGAATACGTGGCGTTGCGCGATTGCATCGTAATGGAAAAGAATGCAAATGCTCGATGTAAATTTGATTTAGCACCTGTCGATCGCGACTGCGGACGTATGACGGATACGCGTCAACGCGCGTATGACTGGACGAGAGTCGCTGAAGTCATTCATGATAATCTTTAAAGATAGCCACGCAATTGCGAAATCGCTCGAAACGCATTGTCCGACGAGTTCAATGAGGTTACGCGCTTCGCGTAGTTAAGAAATTATTTATTACCAGAGAGTACGGGGCGATTAGGATTAGTATTTATTATTTATTATTCGAGTTTAATCGTTTAGGGCTATTTATTTAGGGCTAAGAATTATTTATTTGAAATCGACCGGTACCTTCGCATTCTCCGCCTTCGTAAAGGTGACTTCGCGACCAGCGTCGACGCATGACACTGGATCGCAACATGTGATAATCAGTTACGTAGGGAACGTTGCCGTACCTTCGTGGCGAGTGATTACTTTTAGATGTAATTATTTATGAAAGACAATAATTGTAACGAAGATATTGTTATATCGAGCAGTATTACGCCAGGCGTTTACGACATAAGTATACGAGACGCAATGTATTTATACCTCTTACACTTAATAATTTATTATCAAATTTTATATGACTTATTGAGATAAAAGAAATAAATTTATTCGCACAACCTCGATGGACTTGCACTATTTTATCCGAAACTTTACGACGCAGCGATAGGTTGGAAGGTTCCTCCACTAGGTGGCTATACGCGATGAAGACTACAAACTTTCACTCGCACGCGTACCCGTGGATCGTGCGGTTGGTCGACATAATCGACTAACGATAAGGTGTTCCGAAGTTGTTATTAGCAAATAACGTCGTAAAAATAGTGTTAACATTTTGACAATAATACTTTGCCATGACCCGAAAGTAAAAATTCAATATTAGACGAGCCTACGTCGTAGTTGAATCTAAAAATTAATTTTACGCGTATCTTTTTAAACGTGCGTACGTGAAATAGGGATCTTCAATATTGACAGTGTCAGAATTTGAATTTGAAAAAAGTGACCAAAAATTTCAAGAGTTTTAAACGGATTCCATTAGATTCGATTAAATTTATAGGAATAAAGACTTAAAATATAAATTTTCATAAAAAAAGCAAGGGTAGATGACCAATTAATTAAAGTTATAAATAATGCAATAAACTATTATTTTAGTGCCGCCAACAATTACAACGGACAATTAATATAATATAATATAATATAATATAATATAATATAATATAATATAAGATTAGACTTAAATTATAAATTTTCATAAAAAAACAAGGGTCGATGACAAATTAATTAAAGTTATAAATAATGCAATAAACTATTATTTTAGCGCCGCCAACAATTACAACGGACAATTAACCATCATAACCTGAATCATCGACTAAGTAATATCGAATAAATTAAAACTCGATATCACCTTCTTTGGTACCAACGATCGCTTACTTAATTCCCCTTCGTTATTCCACTTTAGGAAGCTAATGAGCAAACTCTTTAACTCTCTCCATTCTTCCCATCTACTTTCCCGAACAAACCAAACGAATCGGCGTCGTTCGACAGGTACGAACACACGCTTACCGATCATTGAGATTGCAAATTAAGAAGTCTCCCAGACACTTCCAATGAACCCGTACACGTCAAAACGATCCACCGCGATTCTCCGATAAGCCCGTTCTAAACTAGTTTAGAGATGAATACGGGCGTAGCTGATGAGCCCTCGAGAGGCGCAGAATCCTCGATCTCCCTGGATCACGAAGCCCGTGCTCGATCATGCCAATCGCTGGCATTCAAATGCCAGCTCTTTGTTCGCCTGTTTCCACGTCGGGGATTATACTTCGCGGGCCGCTGCCTCACAGGCAGAGGAGTGGTATCATCGCAGTGGATTACCTCGTACTTATATGCCATAAGCTCACGTGGCGTACATGGGCCCGTAATAATTAGATAGCGCGTATTCCGCGCCGCAAATCAACTTGCTGCGAGTGGAGGTATGGCAAACTTGAATTCAGTGACATCTGATAGGCATTAGCCGGTATGGTGATTTACAAGAAGGCAGCGTGAGAAAAAGTAGAGGAAAGGAGTCAGACGAAGAGACAGAGAGAGAGAGAGAGACAAACGCGTAACTCGCCGGAACCCCCTTATTCTGATTCATCGATCGACGGGAAGGCGATTTATTTCGATCCTGGTCCCCGTTGGATAAGTTAAATAAATCGCGAAGGTCGTCGCATTGATTATGTTGTTAATTAAAAATCGAAGAGAATCGGGATGGGTGGTAGGAACCGACGTGCAATTATGTGTTAATGTCACAAGCGATTGTGACAGGTGTTAATAGCATCGGATGACCATGGCCGCGTTTAATCGGTACAATGATTTCGAAGGAACGATGATGTTTTGTGATATTACCAACTATGTACCGTCGTTGTCGTTCAATTGCGATCGTTAATTCATTGTCGATAACGTCGTTGCGATCCTTTCGAGAGGTACATACGTGCGAAGATCGATCGATTAATTAATGTTAGTCGCTTGACTCTAAGTACGCGTAATGCTGTGGATGTTTTAAAATTATGATATACGGGCAATGATTATTAATTAAACGTTTAGTGGTTTGAGAGATGTAATCGCGTTCGTATCTCGTTTCTCTTACGCGATCAAAGTAACTTACGATTAGCCGGATGCGATGTTCTGACGTGTGGAACTTATCGTTATTCCCACGTTCGCGTGGAGTGCGTGTAAAGATCATTGTTATTATATTTCGCCTGATGTTAGTTCTAATATTCTTAAATCTCGCAATAATCCCGACGTTCTTGCTGCGTCAGAATGCCGGAAGGTTTTTACCTTCACTTAACGTGAATCACGCACGTGGAATCGTACCCACACGTCCATCACGTACCATTAAAACGCGGGTTTGCATTCGCTCAATGCTCTTCTCTGTTATTAAGTGAAAGAACTGGGAATTGCAAGGTAAGAAAGGTTTGACAAACGTTGTGATTTAAAGTTATTTTAATCCACTTGACGCATCGATTAAATTAATTACACTCGCTTTCAACTATACAATATTTATAAACATTCAGCCGAATACGTATCAGCTACCCTTTGCGCAAAAAGATTAAGATTTTATTCATGGAACGGATAATCGATTCCACATTTAAATGGATAAGACGAAGAACGTGTAGAAAAGTATCGTCGATAGTTTTAAGAATAAATATTAATAATACATCAACCGGAGAGTTTTAATGCGACCGATATATGTATCCCTTTATAAAGTGGCATTAGACTTATGTTTAAATCCAGATCGTGCACATCTCCGGATCTTCGGATCTTCAAACTTTTTTTACTCTATCAAGTGTATTCCGGATCGCTTATCACGAAGTAATTATAGAATTTCTATTCTACTGAAAATTATTTCACAAGGAATCACATGTGTTTGCTTGCTTTAGAAATAGTTTGGAGATCTGGAGATTCGGAGATGTGCATGATCTAGATTTGTTCCTAGATTTATAATTAAAAATCGGTCAAAGTACGTCTTTCCTCGAAAACCAATTTTGATAATACTGATTGATAGTGCATTCTGTAAGATTCCGTGAAACTGAAGGTCGCAATTCACTTATAATAAACATAACGTTTAGCGGCAGATCTATTAAAGTATGCCATGACTGGAATCCTTTAGAACTGGGGTGGGCATTAGGCGGTTCACGGTACAAATCCGGAACGCGAAAGGCAAATAAATGGATCGCCAAAAATGTTTTACTTTAATGCTGGTTTCTTTTATTATTTGACTGTGCCTACCCAGAATAACGTGATAAAAATTTGCACGTAATTGATATTTTATTTATTTTAGGATGTATTTGGGGATTACGGTGACATTTATTGTTTATCGCTGTTTGTAATAATAGTGATAACCACGACGGCTAATATTTAGTTTTTTTTCTCTGGCCTCCAAAATTTTTTTTTCAAATCACCCGGACCACCGTAGAAACTAATTGGCAACCCCAGCTTTAGTGCCTCCGATGTCGGGAACATTTTATTTGCAAACCATTATCAGTGGCAAACGAAAAACGGCTTGAACGTTCAAAGTCAAAATCCCAAATCTAATAATTTGAGACAGAGAGGGAAAGTTTACGATCCACACATTTAAGTGTGACAAACCGAAAATTCTCAATGTTCCTGGGGAATAGAGTTTCCGACATAGGACACAACACCAGTCGCCGTTCGGTGCTCGCGCTGACACAACCTCTCGCGAGGAATCACTTGGTTGCTGCACTTGCGCGACTGATAAATAGTTATCCCATTTATATCCTGGACGTAGTTCCAGGAATCTTTTGCAACCAATCATCGGTGAGTCGTAGCCGAATTATAAATTAAAGACTGGATTGAGCATAAGAAGTTATCTTCAATTTTCAATTACGTAACTTGGTCGATTATCTAGTTGATATTGCTCATTGCGTAACTTATGGTCGATTACGTTAGACGTTAGCATAAATTTGAGGAAAACTAAAAATAAAAAACCATCGATCATTGATTTTTCGAAAAATAGTTATTTTATTAATCCAGATGGGGAATCTTAATAGATTCGCGCACAAACAGTATGTAAATAAAAAATCTCAGTTTTAGTTTTTGTGTACCTGAAACACGGTCGTAGATCATTTGAATCCTAACGGTCTTAGGACGATCGCAAGCATTTTCCTTTAACCATTCGCGTTACCTAAAATTGGTCATTTATTTATTTGAACTTCTACCAAAGTTCACGAATAAAATTCCCTTATCACGGAGTTGAGCAAAATTCCCGAGTACACGAGAATTAACCGAGTTTACCTCTATTGCACCGTTCCGCCGGTAAATCGGGCTTAGGAGAGCGAACTAATTATAATGATTTACCCCGAAGCATTCGTAACCGTAGCATACCTTCATTTCGTAATTTAATTTTAAAAAACTGAATAAACGCTCTCGCTGGGAAAGCCGGCTACAATTAACAGGAATCCAGGGACCAGGTGAAAAACGGTCTTTACAGCGATCGTGCGCATTGGAAACCCTTGTTAGAGAGTCCACTTACCTGGCCAGAAGCGCGAGGCATCGGTTACACGTGCATTCCACGGATACGTTCGCGCGAAACTTCTTCTCCGAGCACGTTCCCCGTGTCGTTACACGCGCCGGGAGCGCGGAAATATTTTCGAGACGTCGATGTAATCCCGGAGAGATTCCTTCCTGCTAGTAAATACGTGAAAGCCGGTCCATTCGCGGTGCGCATGTATGTATGTACGTTCGATCGACGATGGCCCGTCAAGGATGACGTGATTCGTCACGCCACCGCTCCAATCGTTCCGTCGACGCCGCGCCGCGTCGCTCGCTTCAAAACTCGCTGGTAAAACCGTTAAACCCGATCGCGTTAACGCGCATCTCCAGTTAAGGTTGCGAGACATTACACCGGCGAACGTAATTAAATTACACCGGTAATCAATTATAACTACGCGCCAGACGACGCGAAGTATTCATGATTCTTCGCTTCGACGATGCGAGTAGGTGTAAATAAGTATCGTAATTTGTCGGGGGAGACAGGATCGTTGAGCCGTTGCAGTGCGTGCGCGAACGCGTCGGTGTTATTATTGAAATTTCAAGAATACTGATGGATCATTACGGTCCCCTGCGCGGGACGTAGGTATTTAATTATACGACTCGGTTTATATTAAGCGTTATAATCGTAATCTGGATGTTCCGTTAATGAATTGTCATCGGTGACTATTCGTTAATCGGTCTTACGTAAAAGTGTTGCGCACATCGTTTCGTTTTGAGATATATAAAATATAAACGAGAGTCGCGATTGGCGAATGTGTATGGTATTTCGCGATGGAAAAATAAGGAAAAGCGTTAGCGGTTATACTTAGACGCGAGATATTTAAGGCCGTTTACTGGACTGTCTTTCTCAGTGAAAGGTAAAAGTTCAGATGATTTGCGTGAAAATCGTTATTATAATTACCGCGAAACAACCGAGTAAGTATAGACTCAATGCCACGGATAAGAAACCTTTGATTTATTATCGTTTCGGGATTTTATTGTTTGCGTTTAATCGTTCGAGGTACGATTCTTTATACCCGCGGTAACCGACGTGCTTTCTCGACGAGACCATATTAACGATCAGGAAATTTCATCTGTATAATTTATCGCCATAATCATTATTGATAATTACCAACTTCCGCGCTCGTTTCGGCCGTATAAACAAATATTGTGAAATCTATTGGAAACTGGAACCAAACGGAAAATATTAAGCGCTGATCGATTGTAATAGGGAAAAAATGAGTGAAACTGGAGGGCTTAGACCAGGTCGGATAATACTTATGTCACTATCGGATTTCGCAACGCGCCTGCGTTCGTGCCGTAAGAAAAATGTGCGTTGCGGTAGCCGCTCTGCCGTCGGACTCTGGAATCCAGAAATCGAGAAAACGCAACCAGTAGTTTCGACTCAGCCGAGTGTCTGTTGCTATAACCCGCGGGTCAAGAATCCCAATAAAAATCCGCCAAAGAGTTTCTCTTAATTATTATTACCATCGATTAATTGCATCACTGTTAAGAATTACAGAAAAACAAAATCATAAATAAATCGAAAAAGCTATCGGTTTAAAAAAAAAGTCATTATTCAAACTAATCAGTGGTAAAATTATCTACGCCCTCTTGTCAGTTAGTGATACCTGGCAAGAGAAAGAAAACGTGCTCACTCAGCGTGCCCTGATAAAGCAGTTTTCTCAACATTGTAACCATGGAGATTATGTTAATTGAATATCGATTATGATCGAAGTAGTGATACTATTAGTGTTGTGTAGGTAAATAATTGCCACGTTTGGTTTTTTATGTAGTTTGTTACCCTTTATGTAGTTTGGACCCAATAGGAGTTGACGCAATAAAACTGTTCGACAGGTAGCCACAGTAACGTTTAACATAAGGCAGGATCTGTCCAGTCTAACCGAGGAGTCCACGGGCAGATCGAAAAATGGTCATATTACGATACGTAAAATTTCATGCAGATTTAATATTTTTAAATTGGAAATATTTCAAGGCACCTGCAATTAACGGTGCCTTAATAATCACAAAAAACGAATGCACGAGAAACGGGACGATCCTGGATTTTCGACAGGTAGGATCGTTTGCATATTAATTTGAATGTATATGCGTAAACATATGTACGTATCGCATTTCGGATAAACTGGATTTTATATCAAGTCGATCAATAGGAAACCTGGAAATTCTGGTTTCGAGATATGTTATACGGGAAGTTGCGATAAGCCAGAGGCATTATTAAGGATTTCAATCAACTTTTGGAAAGTTGTGGAACTTTGAAACATCCGGCCACCTTTTAAATTAAATATGTTTCAGTTCTTTAATTTTCAAACTGTCTCGTTGAAGAGGAACTTTTTAAATTAATTGTGACCAATTTATTGAGATTTCATATCGCTTGAGCGATTAGAATAATAATAACAGTCTTTGAATTTAATTGTTTCAATACCTGTATGGCGAGTTTCAAAAGGAGTTTGCATTGAAGCTACGATACTTCGACTCTCATTTCTAGCTGCTGGTAATTTGTTAACTTATCGAGGAAAGGTGTTTAAAAATTTCAATTATCACAATTCTTAGAATAATTTTCAATAGAAATGGAATTCCCACGAATCGTTTCGCACGTTTGATCGTTTTAATCGTGAAGTCGTGATTCCTTTCGACGAGATATTCAATTTTACTACGAATAGAAACTCAGTGTAATTTGATTTTACAGGATCTTAGAAATTATTTATATACAAATTGATGCTGACCACGGTAATGTATTCGATTGAACGGGCGAGTAAATGAAAGAAGAGTCACCGTGGAAGGCTAAATATAATCTCATATAAAAGATCAAGACCTATGATGCTGGCACATTAATCTTTCTCGTGTCAAGTCAAGATAGAAGACGTTACTTGAGTAATCAGACGATTAATCCTCTGAGGCGTGGACCTTTGTTTCTTGTTCAAATCAATTTCTCATCTCCCGTGGATCGTAATCGTCGGTGAAAATATCTAATGTAACGAATTAAGATCATCGTGAGAGCCTCGAAAGTCAAATCGCTCTACAATTACATTGTTACTTTAGTAAAATGACAAGAACGTGTCATTATCGGTTAGAAGTACCAAGATACGTGATTTATAAAAGAAAAATATTTTATCGAGCAATTTAATAACTGTGCAAGTAGTTTCCATGCTCACCGTAGTACGTGCGTAATATTTGACAATTTTTGTACTAAATACAAAAATGTTCCGAGCATCCTGCACACCTTGAGCAAATTCCAAAGCATGCGTTATACACAAACTTTTTTTTATACGAGAGTGACAGACATAAAAAAAGGACATACGCTACAGAATGTGCTCCTTCGAGCCGTGGAAGTCTTGTTCAGAAAATTAGTTCGTACAAGGTATACTTTAGAAGTTATTCGCGGTATGCCAGTTACGCGAACCACTCTGTATACATATGTATGTATATATATAATGTCTACGATTTTACAATGTTTTGTAATATCTACTAATTTATAATCTCCTTTTGTTTCAACAATCTTTTTCCACGGTATGCAAGTTGCTTGGACCACCCTGTATGTATCTGCTATGTTTTCAATTTTACGATGTTTTACAATGTCTTCTAATCTCTATCCTCGTCTTTCTGATCGCTTTTTAATATAATTTAGTGGCCATGTCGACAGGCGCAGTGGTGCAGCTCCGTCATGAACACTTACTACAACGATTTGATTCCCTCTCTTAATACCGCGATTTCTAAAGGTTTCGCGGTTAAACCGCAAAGCGAATAACCTGCCCGCCTATAATTTGCGTTCCTACAATCGAAAGTCTACTTCGGTACGCAACAAAAGTCAGTTCGGGATTTGGATTTTCGCTCTTTCACAATGGAACGCAGGCGCAGAATGCAATGTTCGGAGTTTCGAAGAATGAAACGATCGATTTCTGTTGTATCCGTTAAGTCGAGGGAGCGCCGGGTGAAAAGGTTTTCTCCTAAATGCCGATACGATCCGCCGATCGATGTTCTCTTCTCCGTTGTGCCAGATCTAAGCGACGATCCTCTATACTCTTTGCCCCACCGAATAGAGAATACCAACGCTTTTCTATTCCTATGCTTTTTCTAAAGAACACGTTGCATCGTTGGCTCTTGTCTCTGGGAACATTGCGGGTACAATTTAAAAGTTTTTCCGGTAATAGTATTAATTAATTCGTAAGTGGACCGAGTATCTCATATAAATACGTATTTTGTTACGGGAGACGGGGCGTATCCCGAAATATGAAAATCTTAAAACGTCTAAACAAATGTCTATTTTGATTTTACTTCTGTAATTGCCTTCGTTAAGAACGTATGCGCGTTTGCATAAAATTCGCTGTCTACGTAAACTCTCAGCGATCGAATAATTTACTTTGTACTTGTACCGCGAGCAAAGTTCAATTACGCTCGTAATGAAATTTCTAATCGTACGGGTAGAATAATATAAGATTGTAGATGGCATTCGTAACGAGTAAATTGTTACACGGCTTACGACTTTCGCGGTATACGAGAAACCGTTGAATCCTGCGATTCATCTGCACAATTCTCACGTACTCCCTACTTGTCATCGGCTTCCAGAATTTTCAGCTTTTTCTCAATCCTTAACGATTTATCGCTCCGATCTGTAAGAAGAGCTTCGAGCTTGCACGATTGTCTTTTGCCATCGACATGCGATTCACGTACGATCGTTGCGCGCGATCTCTCATTACAGACGACGAGTCGTTGCCTTATTATCTCGTTAATCGGCCAACCACCGACAATACGGTATAGCGTTGGCTGAACGCCTATTATGCGAAACTGCCACGACTCCCATCGATGGATCTGTTCCAATCCCAGTGATGGATTGCCCGTCGTTCAGCGGAAATACCAAATACGTCATTAATGAATAAATTAATCTTAATTGCCGGGTGTCGTTGCGTCGGTACTCGGTCATACCGCGCGCTCTTAAGTGGTGGATTTTTAAATTTTGAAAGTACCCAGACACACTATTGACTCTCGTGGAGCAATACCTAATTATCCTTTTTTTTACCCTCGATCACCGTTGCTTCGCGATTACGTAGTTTCGATGACATATCATTGGTGGCTTTTACTTTTATAAGAGCCCAAATATTTAGCTTTAAAGTGAATTAAGAAAAATAATCATAAATAAGTGCAATCGGTTTTAGAGTAACTTTCGAGGCTTGTTTCTCGTTCTCGTTAGATCTCATTGGATTAATTTAGCTTTCATATTCACTTTCTGATCAAATGACTGAAAAGTTGTAGGATCTACGTTTGTTTTTGTCAAAGGAACGTGACGTTTGGGTATTCCTGTTAGATCGCGGTTACGTGGCGCGACAGGGGACACCGTTTTCCTTCCTACCTTTCACCGTGATCGTATAATTGACGAAATTATTGCGAGTAAATCACGAGGAATATCAATAATATAGAAACGTCGTGTGCGGCGTGAACGCTCGATTTGCTTCCTAGTTTCTCTTCGAGAACGGTACGTTACGGTATCTCGTTTATCGAAGGACAGTGGGGTACGATTCGAACAGTGGGTAATAGTATAATAATGGCCAGGAGACGAGGATCCGCGGGATAGGTACCAACCAACTCCTGTCCTTGCATTCTTGACAATCGCCGTCCCAAATGCCAGGACGCTCCCACTTTTCTTCTTTCGCCTCCGCGGAGGTGAACCTTAAACGTCGGGACGACAGAGCACCGTTCGATGGTATGCATCTCCGATCGACGCCGTGGGAAGAAAAGATTTGGGCTAGAGAACTATGTATTAGGGGTACTGGAAAGAAATCTATTATTTTGTTGAACGATATAAAACTGTGTTTTTTCTTCACTTTTGTTACAGATTATTATAAAATATCATTTTCTTCACTCTTTGCAACTGTATGTCAACGTTTTTAAAAGTCTTTTATACACTTTCATAAAAACTTACGAAAATGTTTACACCACCGCTCCTGGGCACAAACTTTTCATACAAATTTCAGGAGAGGATTTCAATATGATGCATTAGTCGAAATTTTGTATATCTCGAATTAACTATAATTTCAAACGGTTAGAAGAAGTCAAATCAGCGAGATTTAGAATCGCAAGTAATTCGTGACACGTAAATGATTACGGGAAATTAATGTCTCAATATTGAAAATATCGATTCGAAGGAATTAAACCTGGAATATTCAAATTCCCAGGTAGCTCGCGGCACTAGAATCGTTTCAAAAGATTCTTTTAAAATTGGAAACAAAAGCTTCGCGGGTCACGGGAAGCATCGTTCTGTCAAGATCCGGAGCACCCAAAGGCGTCGCTTGCCACAAGTAAACGACTAGGAAGACACCGTGTAGCCACTTACGTTGTGGCAAATCTGCAGGCCGGATTCCAACCTCTAATCTGACGCAATCCAGCGTATAAATACTGTGATTCGCTAGTTTAGAATTATACTCACGTGACTCGTGGCAGCGTACATCCTGCGCTCTCATGGAAGATTCACGAGGCTCCGTCGAACGGGCATTAAATCACGACTCCGGATCCGGTGCTGAATAGGTCAATGTACATCCCATCATTGTATACATTATCTAGCGGGTGCATATACGAGCGAGCCTGGAGGTGCATTAATGGCGCATCGTGTCATTGCACGTAGACACCTGCGTTTACACCTTCTTCGGATACTTCGCGGGCCGGTTCGCGCATATAATCCTTACGCGCAAACTCACCAACACTCGCCCCGGAGTATATACGTGCACGATCGGTCACAATGGTATTTATCTGCTCATTAATTACAAACGCAAATGCTAACCATACTCCTACGATTTGCGATGCGTGAGATTTCACGATCCTAGGTACGTGCGATGATCGTGAAAAAAATTTCGCTCCTGGGGATCTTCTTCAAAATTTCCCTTTTTGTCGTATTAGTTACAAGAAATTGATAATTCTTCGTTGTTTTCGTGAGATCAATGTTCCAAATTATAAATATTAGGGGTACTGGAAAGAAATGTATTATTTTAATTAATAGCTTAGTAAGTTTTTATGAAAAAGGCATAAAAGGCTTAGAAGGACGTTGGGATAAAGTTGTAAAGAGTGGAGGAAATTGCATTTTATAATATTCTGTAACAAAAATTAAGAAAAAATAGAGTTTTATATTGTTCTACAATATAATAGATTTCTTTCCGGTAGCCCCTAATATTTCGTAGGATTAGCTTGAGAAAATATTCTGAAACGCGACGAAGTTAGAATAAGATCACAGGTCGCGTTTAAACTCTAAACCCGTTCTTCTTGCAACTGTGCTTCCCAAGTCGCTCGACGTGGGAACTTGAAAACAGTGTCTTCCGTCAAACCTAAAATCTTGACATACTCGTTAATATAATACCGCGGCAAATAAAACTAATATACCTAGTATCCATCGCAAATCTAACCTTCCACGTCTATTTAACCCGCGTGGATCGCAGGGGAGTTAACGAAAAAAAAGAAGTGCGAGAAGAATATTCTTATTATTTCTCAATAAGCAAGGTCACGTCGTACAATACTTCGCTGTCGAATCGTGCCTGTACGAATTGATTGGAATGTGATACCGTCAGTCTTGTCCCAGATTACTCGCGCAAAAGCATAACCAATTACAAACATCGGGTGCTGTTTTGACAGACAGCCAGATCACGGTTGGAGATCGATGCCGGATCAATAGTGATTCGGAATAAACGCCGGTTCGAAGGTCGAAGAGCGTTTCGATTTGAACCACATACATTCATTAAAGTCATTCCGGTATTTATGAGGCCTAATTTCTATTGGCACACTGCACCGTTACTACGCTCATAACGGTGAGTGTTGTAACATTCAAGGTTAAGTAGTACGGAATCAAATTGTACGAACTGGCCGGGTGTGACCGACTTCCAGAATCTAAGTAATTGGGGCATTCGTGGATCGGACGATTTGGAAACACTTTCCGGTCTAATGCTTTAGCTAAGACTTTTGAAGCATGACCTTCGTCGAATCGACCCGATTTGAATAGCAGTAGTGCTACGTTCGATGCTAATATTGAGCAACGGGTCGAAACGACAAGGCGATGCCGGACCGATTAGCTTTATTTAACACGTTCAGCCCCGCGGTATAATATGCAATATCATTATGCAGATTCATCGTGCATGACGTTGTTTGATTCAAAAATATATATTTCGCTATAAAATATCGATTTACGATCATAATGATCGATAATTATCTCGAACAAGCTATGCGTTCCCAACTGTCGTTCGACCAAGAGTGTGTTCCCAGCTATTCTTCGTGGCGATGTTCTTGACATCGCTCCCCTCTCCCATTCAGCATCTTTAGGTAAAAAAAAGCCATGGAACTTAACCTTCTGTTAGTCGCATGTATTTTCAGGATACCGATGATAGTCGTGTGCGCCTCATAGGTGCTTTTGCAATTTTTCTGTCTGTATATCAATTATCAATTTTAATCTGTTAAGGAATACATATTAAAAAATAAGTAATTCATTCTACAATCATTGTACATCAACATTGTACAATGTTTCTATTATTTTCAAGGAATTGCATATGTACAATAATAAGCAGAGGAAAGACAAGTTTGTAATACCTAATTTCACCGTCATTAATTTGTGGGATTGACGAGTGTGACTGAAGATACATTGTATGAATGCGAGCGAATGAGAAGAGTGAGACTGCATGCACAGCGTCACGTAGGACTGCGTGCGGTCCAAGTATGAGTGTGTGTGTATGTAGTGTAAATGAGCGTGAAGTACCTTTTAGGAAAAGGGCACGAAAACGGCAGAGCCGACTGCGACGTCACGACGCAAAGAGGTGCCGTGACGTAGAAAACTAGAATAATCATTATTGCTTTATATTATTATTATCAAAGACGATCGTGTGCTTTGTGTGATTTCGATACCTTCAATTCCAACATTCACTCAACTAACATCTAATTATCCCACAAATTTAATTTAACTTTTCGCTATGTAACTTATTCGCTATGTAACTTAGATTAAATCAGAGATGCTCATTGTCAGTGTTCAACCTGAAATAAGCATCAGCCCTGTGAACATAGAATATTTGCAACACTCGCTGTTGTTACAACGTGTCGAATATGCTCTGACGGGAACAGCGGTAAAAACTATTGTCTAAGAATTCCTCTCGGCCGATCGGCGTTCCACGGTATTTAATATTTAGTCTTCACGCTTTCGCGGCCTACGGTGTTTTTATAAAGGAAGTGCAGCCGGCCAGCTGAATAACTTCCTCACTTTGATACGTAACCAATCGGGATAGGCGATCGCGACATTTTGACCCCCTTATGGTATGGTATTCCGTTCACTTTTACTACGTACTATTTTTATAATACGCGCGCACCACGGGGGAAGGATAAACGCTACGTTGTAATAACAACGCGGAATGCGTAGATCGCAATTAAAACCGTGGAAAGTCGGAGAGGGGGGGTGGGGGCTTTCTAGCGCTTCGTTATCCGCGCGTTTCTCGCGTTCGAAGATCTATTTGCATACTCGAGTCACGATTTTCCTTCTGCCAGACAACTTATATTCCATTACGTATTCATCTGTGACGGAAACCCGATACGAGAAACACGGGGATTCGCGCGATTCGATCGATACGGAACGTTGTTGAGAAAGACGTCTATATCGAGCGTAATTTTCTTTTAAACGGTGAAAACGGTCGGTCGGTATCGTGCATGATTATTAATGCTTTCCAATGTTCAATCCCGTGCGACCGCGAACATTTATAAATGTACGCGTCTCCTTTGTTAAATGTTCTTGCGTACATTTATTTTATTGTGTTCGGGTAATGGGCCTTAACCGCACGTTGTCAATTTTAACGAGAGATTTATTCGTTAATATAACAAAATTTATTGCGAAGAGTTTTCACAGCGATTTTCCTTGGTAGAACGAGAACATTTTTTTCTAGACGCAGGTAATGAACGGTAACGCGTAGTACCTTCGAACTCGAGGAATACTTTCATCTGCGGCACCGATACTATTATTACGAGTATCGCGTAATAAAATGGCGGAACGATGCACCGTCTAACAAGGGTTACAATTAAAACCAACAGTTTCGAGTGGACTACTCGACTTTGTTAAACCATCGACGTTACGACGTTGGCATATTATGACTAAAACATGACGAAAGTGGTACATGTGAAACTGAGCTTTATTACACTGTTTTCAGTAGCTGGATTCACGTCGGAGTTTCACCGACGCAAAGATTTTGCAATTCACCTTGTTATCATTAATCACTGCAGATGAAACGAGATCTCGCTGAATTAATTTACACGTTGTCGTTATATATTTTTTTAACACTCTCAGTTTCCATTATTTCGACAAATCGCGTCGCGTAATAAATCGTGCTAACTGTCGTATTTTCTCAACAACGATTCATAAAATCACTGAGAAAACTAAGCGATGCTTTTATAAAAAAGGTAACGGATCGTAAAATCAATGCGATTATAAGAGGGCGCGAAAAAGAAAAAACGTCGCGAGCACACAAATGAAAATAGCATATTCATTATTTGTCCCACCGTACGTATCACTGTATCGAATAACTATCGTCGTAAAAATTCATATTAGAAAGTCGGCTCTAAAGAAGATCGGACGATCGTAAAAGGTTCGCGCAAAATCGCGTGACGATAGAACTGTCGTTGCAACAGTTCAGCATTCCCGCTCCTATAAACTCACTTTTACTCTCGTTTTCGTGACTATAAGAACCGGGCGCCCGGGATGAAAGATCTGGGACAACGATAAACGAATGTCGATTGCATTGTTCGTGACGACTCGTCCTCTCTACGTGTAATTTTATCTAGCGGCAAAATGGTGCCTCGGATAGTTCGGACGAAAGCGACTCGTTTCTTTTAGTAATCGTTTCCTCGATCATTACGGTTAACTTGGCCTCACCCCATCCGACGCATTACAGCGATTATCGTTCGCAAAGAAACTCCGTACGCGCGCGTTAAGTATAAACGATATCCAACGTGTGCGCGGAGCGCAATATTCAATCGCCGTTCCAGTGCCCTACGAAATACAATTATCATAGCGCAAAAAAAAAGGGGGAAAAAGGAAGGAAAAAAGAACGGGGCTAGAGGCGAGCGCGCGGTATTATCGCCGCTGAATGCCGTATTCGCGGTACGAACGCGTATGTGCGGCGACTTAAATCGCTCGCCGTAACGCCGTATCAAAATTCATTAGTGCGTTACGCTCGCCGTTTCTCCCCTTCGGGTGAACGAAATCGGGACCTGCATCACACGGAGGATTAATAGGTGAAGTAATGATCGATCACGGTAGATCGAGCACGGGGAATGTCAGTCTTTGAGAACGGTGGAAATACGCCGGTGGTATATCGATCACAGATCAATCCGCCGGAGACAGTGGTACACGATGGAATTGCGGTTACAATCGCGCACCGCGCACCCGAGCCCCATAAGATTTGCCATTTTTTCCAGCTTCTCGCGACAAGGTGTCGAGAGCGCGGATCGTTATCGCTTGTATCCCGTGGCAGAGCGAGTACGTTTTGAGGCCGATAGTAGATACTCCCGATTCGCCATTTGCGGCCCGAGCGGAGGACGCACGTACAAATTTCGAAAGAGCGCGATTATCTTTCGGCGTGCCTTACTTTATCTCCTAACAAGTCAAACGCCACGAGTAACTTTTTTTTTTGCCCCCCCGCGTAATCGGTATTAATTGGACAACACGGGAGATTGGTAACGCTGGACGGGGATTCCAAGGACGCTCGGATAACCGAAAGCTGAGCGGGACGTACTAATTTGCGAATATCGTAATTGATATTGCGCGAGGATAATTGTAGACTAAATGTAACCGTAGATGTTTATCGCGCTCGAATCGGCGAGCACAAATTAGTATGTAAATTAACCGTAAGTGATTGTTGCTGATTGTCGGGAGCAATGTTTATAATTATTGTGCGTTACGTGTTCATTTGCAGCGCACGCTTTACGCGTTTCTAACGGTACGCGAGATTCGTACGAGTGAGTCATTTGTCGTATTGATACCATTCATTATATTTTCCGCGCTTCCGTGTATACTTGTAAATCAGCGTCATCATCGTCATTAACTTGGGATGACGAATGTAACATCATTCTTGGCGGGAAGTAAATACGCGTGGGAACGTTGCAATACAACCGATATTAGTAAAGTATCGATACTTTTCTTTCGATACAAGTATTTTTAGTATCGATACCATGGTAGTAATATTTTACTTATATCGATACGAAACCACTGATATCGAATCATTTTTCTCAATGTTATTAATATTGTGCTTGCGCGGTTGTGCCAACTTATGGTCATGAATATAAAATATAAATCATAATATTGAGTTAGCCACCTGCGCGCAAGAACGTGGTGCGTTGGTATTAACCTAGGAACGTTGCGATACTACCGATACTATAAAGTATCGACACTTTTATTTCGATACAAGTATTTTTAGTATCGATACCTTTGTTTCGATCTTTTACTGATATCGATATTATTTATTCGATACAACTACCAAATAAAAGTATAGATACTTTCTTCTACATCACCTCCCTAGATACGCGCGACGTTGGTCAAACACAACGGAGAAAGGAAACGGTGGTACGGATAAATTTAAATGCACTATTCAGAATTTCCTTATTATCGCATTTGTGTCTACGCTCCTGCCGTTCCTGTAAACACTTCGCGAATAACAATCGCGCTCGATATATTCGGGCCCGTCCGTCGCTTCTCTTGCCTCCCCGCAAAACAATGCGCGATCAGTGACGAGGCTCAACTCGCCCAGATTCGCGAGAAGATCGAACTGTTCAACACTAAACGCGTCATAAAAAATCGTTCTGTTACGTTGTCTGTATCTACAATATATTAAACAGTTGCAAGTGCCACGCTTGTGCCAGAGTTGGAAAGCCATTATTACGCACATTCCCAACGTGCACGCTGTTCCGATTGAAGTTAAAAAAAAAAATGTTTCGAGGCCAAGTTACTTACTTGCTGAAAAGTTTTACTAACAATAAATTCCCGAAACCGAATAGATTGGTAGATAATTGAGTACAAAACTTCGAACGGGACACCCTGTATAGTTCGACGTCGGTGATATCCTGCAAATTCTCATGAAACGCAAAGTCGTGCGTCGCGGCAGGAAACTAAGAAAACGATCAGGAAATAATAATTTTCAACAAACGAATCCTTCATCGCGATTTGTACGGATCGATGATATACGCGTTAGGCGTTTTAGCTTGAAATATGAACCTGGACGTAAGGATACGGTGGCGAGGAATGCCGTTTAATCGTTGACCGGTAATCGGCCGACGCTCGTGCCTCGTTATCCGCCTACACCCCGGGCGTCTATACATCGCCGCGGCGGCAGTTTATTGTTGCCACTACAAAAGGGATAATTGCGTTCTATCGTGACTCCGCGCGGCGGTGCCTTAATAGACAGGCCGATCCGCGAGATTCTCGGATCGATGAATCGACCGACTACCGATTAAGGAAGACGTAAAGGTTACGGTAAACGGAACTCTCCGTTCCACAACGAACGATTCGAATATCAATTTTATTTTTTACCTCTGCATTATAATATTTTCTACATTTTACGATGCACGCTTAACGCGTGACTTAAGTATGCCCGTCGTCGCACGCTTAACGCGTAACTTAACTGCGCCTGCCGTCGAGGAAAGAAATATAATTGAAAGATCCAGTTTGCCAAGAGTTAAAAAGATTGACGAACGAGACGTGCACTTGTCAATTAAGAAATCGCACGTACAATTAAGCGCTTTTCATCGAGACTGAAGCGAGAGATTTAAAGAAGCACGCATTCTCCTTGTTAAATGATCCTTGATTGAAAATCACCGGCAGCCGCGTTAAACGTTTCGTATCACTTGCCTTGTGATCACTTCTGCGTGTCTCGCGAATTCTTTCTCCGTGTAAAGGCGGATGAGCAGTCCACGAGTAACCGCGAAATCGTGCGTGTCTTCTCGACGGATAATTAATAACGATCATCCCGTTCGACGGTACCAACGTACATCGTAGCACAACAATTGCAACGCGATTGGAGTGGGTTGAAAAAATCTAATAATCGATGGGGTAATTAAGCGGAGAAGGATTTATACGTCGAATGGAAGGCTAAACTGTGGAAAGAGGAGAATGCGCGGACAACAATTTAATCCCCGTTACGTTTCATCGAGATAGGGCGATTAGTATCGCGAGCAGAATGCTAGTCCTTTTAAATAAACTCGATATCTGATTGTATTATAGCTCGATTATTTATTTCTCGGTTATGCCGGTGGAATGGCGCGAAAAGATATGTCCTTTATCGTTCGCGTCTAACGAGGCACGAGCACACGTGGCGTCTATCGGGTTCGCGTACGCGTTGAAGCACGATCGCATCAGATTGATCGAGCGATTACGAATATAGTTTACGATCTATAAAATACCTGGACGTTAACATTATTCGTAGGTTTTATCGAGGTAAATGATCTGTGCGTTTAGCAAAAATCCACCGGTGTCGAGGTCGATGCATTCAATCCTGAAACATTTTAGTCGCGTTTTACGAAGCATCGTGATTCAAGTAGTTTGTTAAACTTATCATTTTGTAGGGAATGTTGAAAACGGTTATCTTAACGCGGAAGATATGAAATTAATATCGCCATGGGGTAATTTGGATTAATTTTAGTTGAGACCCTGCAGAACTGGAACACAAAGGTTTAAAATATATTTCTATATAGTAGATTGAAAATTATAAAATACGGTCAATGCGTGTATTCCTTTAGAACTTAGTTCGTTCATAAGAATTCGTATTAGGTTTTCGGTATTTCCTATAAATTTGAGTTCAATTAATGATTAATCGCTGTATTCGAATACTGCTATATTTTTGCGGTGAGAATACCATAAAAGCGATTTTCAGGAAATCGCTCATTTGCGTTGGGTTTAACACTTTAATGGCGCTCATTGAAACCGGTCGATCGTGATCGGCCAACTGAGAAACACCGGGCACGTGCTTTATTCACTCCAGATAATGTAATAGTACCGTACAATCGTAGACAACACCCACGCCCGGCGCTAATTCATGTCCACCCACGAGACGTCGATTCCATTTCAAGGAGCATCCGGAAGCGACAGTGTGAAAAAATGACTTTCATAAATAACGAGCACCGACAATGTATTATCGAGCGACACAAGGTCTCGTGAATAATTAATGACAGGCCTTGCTTCGCCGATGATGCGATTACCGTGGCGTGAGATTCTTCCGGGTCGATGCACAAATGATCAATCCGCATAAGAAAAAACATAAATAACGCAACCTGAGACGTTACAGATTCCTTCGAGATTCATGAAGTTTTTTTTGCAACAAAGGATACGAATCAAAGCGCATTTATCGTAGCTACGCGATAGTCGATTATTTTAATGACACGTTAACAATGTTTTCGATGGTACGGCGTGTTTTTTTGTACCCATTTGATACGTTGCGTGGAAGTAACAGGATCCAATAGATCATCATGATCATCGTCATCTATCATCGGTTATCATCATTAATCTACACGAAATGACAAATGTTGGTTCGTTTCTTCGGATGTCGCTCACGCCGCGAAGTAGATTGACCCAACGCCGGTCAGACGGGTGGAAATTATTTCTAATACAAACTACTCTCATTCGTGAATAATACATAACGTTCATAAATTAAATGTGGCCCTTCCTTCGTCTTATTTACGATCGCACTCTATAACGGTAGTTGGAAAACGTTTATCCACTTTTGTTACGAATAAAAAACTGTACGCTCAATTTCCGTGAACTTCTCCCGCGAATAATAATGTAATACGTTCATAACTATAAATAGTCATCGTGACACCGCTAGGACTATAACTACGAATGCCTTGATCGAAGAAAGTCGCGTAATGACTCGAGTAAGCGATGGTCGCCGTTCACGAGCGGCAAAGAAAAACCGTTGCTTTGTGCGAAGTAAAAGGACAGAAAATAGAAAGTACTTTCCTTGGACAGTTATTTGTCGTAACGGTCATTTTTGTAATAGTTTTCTTAAGTGAACCTAACGATGTCCGGAAACTTTCGAACGTGCGCAACGAAATTATAATCGTACGGGTGTAAGTGATTCTAACGAAGAAATTCTTAGTTATTGGAAGAAGTCAAGTTTGTATCTAAAAAGAAAAACCAAGATATGTTCGGCATTCGATGTAAAGTCGATGTAAAGATCGGTATTACTCAAAATTGCAAAACCCCGAGTTTCGCTTTAAATAGTTTGATTAACGTAAAGCGCACCGAGGTACGTTGCAACAAACGGTTGTCGATGATTCGAGCCGATTCGCGTCTTAATTATGTTAACCGCCTCCTCCATTCTGCATCTCATTGCGCAAGTTAGGCCACTCTACGATTTATAAATCGAGCCTTTGAAAACGTCAGGGAAGATTTAGAGTGCAGCTAACGTAACGCGGGAACCGTCGCCACGTGGCTAAAGTAACGTTGCGACTAACTCAAATTGCGCCAGAATTTGAACCGTAGAAGTGATTAAGAGCCGATGAAAAGTTTTATGGCGCGCAATGTTAAAACGGGCGAACGTTCGGTACGACGAGAAGTTATTCGCTTCAGTTCGATTCTCGAAACGTATGTATGTACGTCCATACGTATGTAGTACTTACATACGTCTCCTATTTTCTCGCAATTAATCGTAGAAGTAATCACGTGGGAATGCAGTTAAATAAAAATAAATCGTATATACGAGGTGCATAGATGAATAATTAAATAAAATACGTAAGATGTGATAAAGGAGGATCATGAAAATATTGAAAAAGAATAGGTTGAAAAATTCGAAATCGAAGTACGTGAAGGAAGTATAATGCGGCTGGGAAAAAGGATTGAAATGTACAAAGGCTGGAGCGTGATAGAAATTAAATATGAAAAATATTTATGGAATGCGTAAAAGGAAAATTATGTAACTGGAGTAGTATGAGAAAATTCTAAATAAGTTAGAGAACAATAGAATTTAAATATAAAAAATATTTCTCAAGTACAAAAAAGATCGGTAACGGGGCTCGCGTAAAAGATAAGAATTCACAAAATCTGGAGCATGATAAAATTTAAATATAAGAGATACTGTTGTTTCTGGACTCGTAAAGAAGCAATCGCTGATACAAGCCGAGCGTGCACTCGACCAGCATAATCTTTTTTTTTCCATGCAAATAAAAAGTATACGGAGCTGCTTTACGATTCTTACGTGCTCGGCCGAGAGCTTGCTCCGGTATCTTTCATCGGCATGCAAATAGCTATGATCATTAAATATACGATGAGTCCTCGTCTGAATCTCTCGCGAGTCGTATTTACCTGTCCATATATTTATGCAGTTATGTACGTTTATGACTACGTAATATCCATGGGAGATACATTCGGATCCATCTAGTCTTTAATCAATGGCCCAATTAAAGAACGGATCAAAACAATTTTCTCAATCGACGCTCGAGTATCACGTTGGTTTTATTACAACGAGATCCAACAGGTATTACGATTATCATCGATGAGGATGTTAATTATGAATTAAAGTCTGACTTAATTTAATTAACGTTTCGCACATCCTGATTGCGCGAATATTCATAACACCGTAAGAAACTCGGGCGTGCGTATTCCTACTGATTACCTGATACTGTCACGTTAATCTCGAGTGGTGCAAACATCCTTAATTATTAGCAACGCCACGGGAAGTTACGAAATCCGTGTTATTCTCGCCCCGGTCTAGAATTTTTCCTTTTAATTATACACCAGCCGTGCAGATCCTTTCGCAACGATCACTGTGTCAAAGTACTTGACCGTGATCTTAATTAATCCGATAATTAGTACAGAATTCACCGCGAGAGCGGAACGAAACAATAGCTTATCTCTTCTTTTCGGTGGTTTTCAGTATTTTTGCTGTCCTTCTGCCTTCGTTATTTCCCAAGGTTCGCTGCTCAGTTTTCTGCGTTTCGTAAACGTCAGTTTTGGAATCATAATCCTTGTATTAAAAATTCTCGTGGAAAGGACAAAATCAGAGACGTGACCAAAAAAGGCGCGCATGATGATATACGTACACTAGATTTACTACGGTCTTACGCGGGATGTACATAAATAATGGTATATCTTATACTTCACGCTGAATCGTTCTAAATTTCATTATTTTTTTTTAGCGTACGGTTGCTTTTTACATTAGCTGTACGTGTACGGATGACGTCGCGATAAAAGGATGGATACAAATTACTCGAACGTCCGTTGCATCCTAAATATTGCATTTTCTAACACCGCGCAACTAACACGACTTTAATGCACGGCTGTAAGGTAGAAAAGAAGAATTAGCATCAACGGAAGATCAATCGTTTTCGATCGATTCAGCGAGCACGATCGTGTGTCGTTGCATCAGCGATTATCACGCCAACTCGTTGCGCTGGCGAAACTCGAACGTACCAATCTGGATTCTGAGTCGTCACATCGATTTCAACTCATTTTTACAAGTGGAATAATATCATGGATCCGTTACAATACAGGTGAGACTCGAGTGTTACCTGTAAAGCAGAATCTTCTTCATAAATATATGTGTAAAATTTAAAGCAATCGCAAATAAGATGGATGTTAACAAAAAGAAAGAATCTTTCGTATATCTTTTCGGACAAAGTCTACTTATACATAATTTATTTATTTAATAGTATCACGAACTTAAATACGTTTCGCCCACTGCCAGGATATGAAACGTGAAGGCGAGAAAAAGTGAAATATTACTTTTAAGAAAACTGTGGTGCAGGTTTTTAAAAACTTGGGTTAACGAACGTTATATCTGGCGCCATATCGTAGTCGGATCAGCCAATTATTTTCCTGATAAATTTTTTCTTCAATCGAGTAAATTGCACTTCTTACGAGAGATTATTGAGGCTCCCCCGTAAATATTATATAATTGAGAGTAGAACATATTTTTTACGTGACATATAATTACTGTGTTTACTACACTTTACAGCAATTTCATGTAACAGCACTCAACGCCGGTGCATCTGAAACAATTTTTTTTTTCGAATGTTTCGATGATTAACGATTCTGGATGCTGCTTCCCCTATGCTCATTATAATGATAATTTGCAGATCGGGGAAGTACGAAAACCGGTCTCGGGTGAAATAATAAATAAGCAGCGCTCGTTTTGCGAGCACACGGCGCAAATCTTCTGTACAGTTTACTATCCGTTGCTGAAATACTATCAGACATCTATTTCTCAATGCAGTCGAAAAAGATCGTTATCTTTTTCCCTTCGGACTATGCAATTATGATAAAGAAACGTCGTTACGTAACCCTCGATGTTAAAAGTCTGTGCAATCCTCGCTTGGATATCGAAATCTGACACAAATTTGTATCATAAAATTAATTGCATCGTGTCAACGCGAGAAGCGCAAAAGACCGCGCGGGTCTCTTCGTACGCGTTTTATTAACAGGTGCGCAATTGATTTTGACTCATTATAACGAACCCCGCGATCTATTGTGTTGAAGGAAATATGAGTGCGATGATTACCGGAGCGTTACGAGTTACCGTACGTACGTTTGCACCTCAGATTTGTCGCAAGACAACGGTATCAAATTTATCTTCTTTTCGGCTGCCTGACCTCGCGACCTGGTCTTCGAAACGGTAGAACGTGCGCGACGTTGATGCACGATCATGAAACTGACCCGTGAATGTTGAGCGTTATGAGTTAGACTCGTATCCGCACGTTAGGCAATGTGTATAAAATGTACGTACAACGGTCGGGAGGATCGTCGAGTCTTTCGAAACACGCGAACGAATTATGTCCAACAACCAAGGATAATAATCTCGAGCGCAATAATGCTTCATCTTAGACTGCGAACAGCAGACGAGGTGCAGTGGACAATGATTGAAATTACTGCAAGGTTGTTCGTAGGTAGAACTGTGAAATTTGTGCGAACGCAAGGAAGTACACGTAATTCAAACAGGCGTTTAATTTTTTTTTTTTGGAAATACGTGTTCGATTGGTTAAATCATTTTGCGTCTCGTTAGCAATTCCTTCGATTAATGTTCACATTATCTATTCAGATAATTTAGGATATTACTTTGTTTCGTATTCGCTATACTTAAATTAATTTGCTTTTTGTTTACTGTTTAACATTCGTTTGTTAAATTCGAGTTTTGTTAAGAGTTCGCTGTTTAATATTCCTATTATTTTATCAGAGAATTTAAGGCATTTCGTTCGATACTCTTCCTACTGAAAATGATTTTTCTTTTGATTGGTTAAAGTTCTGTTACTGGCAAGTCAAACCGAGAGTTTACCGTAATATATGTGATAATATAAAGTTTGCTCGTTTTACGGTATTACGAATCCAATTTACTTTTACCTCAGTTAACGTCGTTTCGTTATTTTATTACCATACCTATCATTAAGCTAAGCGTAAGTAGCCATAATGAATGGTTCCGCGATGCCGTTGGGCATATCGGAACAATAACTGCCGAGTTGTCATTTTTTTCTACGATGTCGGCAATTTTATTGGTCGTTAACGCATTTTTCAAACAAGCAAAGTACATTCTACTTATCGCTTCTGTTCGCTGCTAATTTCGAGTAATCGAACAAAATCGCGTATTCGCGACACCGCCGTAGAATAATACACGTTTGGCATAATTTACGCAAACCTGGAAAACAAAATACTTATCCTGCTAGTAACATTTGGGACAAAAAAAAGCTCAATTACACTTGTAACCAAGTCTTGCTATCGCGAGGTTCGTTGCTTTTCATTTTTTCACCTACTGTGCGCCGATAAAAAAAATGTCTTCTTCCTGGTTGTGACAACATTCTCCCTAACGTACGAAACGTCGCAGAATATTTACCTTTACCTGCCGGCTAATCGATCGATTCTAAGAAATGACGATTATCGGAGATCGGTTCCAGGTTTAACAGATAAAATTTGCCTTCTCTTTCAACTTGCGCCGATGATCGGGTTAACGATATCGCTGAATGCAAATGTCTGACATCAAATCTGGCCCTGAATCTCGCGAGTTTCGCCATAATTCATGGCTAATGAAGCTTGGCACATCGATCAGCGAGGCGGAGGTAGCGAGATTGTTAGTAACGAGTAAAGTAATCGGTGATAAGTCGTACGAAACGCGGTGCGTCAAACTGGTATAAATCGTTGAGCGAACAAAACCGCCTCTATTGAACTGTCCGTCGCTTCGTTCGCTTACCCTCTGTTATTTTACTTCCAATAAGCTCCCATGTGGCTTATCGGCGAATCAGTGGATCGCGACGAATAGATACGTCCGATTGCGAACACATATGCTACTTTCAAAAGTGTCTGTTGTCATTTTTACGTACGCGCAATTTCAAGCGCAACAATCATACGCACCGCACACGCGTCCCCTGTGAGCGATCTCAAGAGGGACAAAGCAAGTGCATGTATTACCGTCATATTTCTAATTCATTCGAATGCAAGACAGCGATTCAGAACTTAAATTAAAGCTGGGATCACATGAGGTTGTGAACTGGGCGAGGGCAGTACCACTAGGAAATCTAGTAGCGTTACGTATGCATCCGTCGAGCCGAATTTTTCGACTCTTGAATTGCATTTGGCGACAAGAAGGCGCCTTCACTTTCCTTTTTTAAAACACAAACCTAGTTTTCTTTGTTTATCTAATGACCGCGAGTCGCCTTACCAGCCCTTTCCATTAAGAAAACACGGTTACCTTTCGAACCTGACCATACGACATCCTCTTTGTCTCAACCATTGTTATGGGGCCTGACTATTGTCTACCATCATGGCGACGCCTTTCTACCGATTTTCGAGGTACTCGCGCTACTTTTCTTAAAGTTTCCCTGGCTGGACCACAGCAACCAGCCACCTTCAGAGTTTCCCCAAAATCGTATCCGTCTTCACTCCAATCCAACCTATATAAGGAGAGGTTTAGATGGCATCGTGGGCTTTAGTATTTTTTAACTCGAGTAGTTAACAGTTAACAGCGATATTCGGTCAGTTGCCCTTTTCATCAACATTTACCATAGAAGCGTTCGCGTTTTCTTACGGCAGCATAACTCGTAGTCGCTATTCCCACGCAATACGCAGGCATTAGAGTCAACTATTTATTTACAATTATTTAATTCCATTTTATTAACTGCAAGCTTAGGCTTTCTTAACTAAAACGTATAACAGGGATATTGTTACATCGTCACTGCCTAACGGTACACGTCAATTCTCCAGTACGGTTTGAATTTACTTTATTATTAGTATTTTATTCTTTCTCTTTTCACTACACACAACACTAAACATTATTGTAAATCAATTGCAAACCATTCCATTGTAAAACTTATCATTTAAAGAATTTACTATTGAAGAATATATCCAACACTACATCGCCACTTTAAATTCAATTTTCAACTTTATTTAAATTTAGAATAATACCTTTCCTTGTGAATATATCTAAGAATAGAAGTGCTGAGTAACTTCCCACAAACAATTCACTCTTACCGCTCGGAGTGAATTAACAATATTAAATTTCCGGGAATCTAGAAACGCGTTCTGTTACATATAAATCATTTTGTTCCAACCGAATTATTAGTGATTCGTATACAATAACGCTAAATCATTAACCTCTCGACAAACGCGTTTAAGAAACTCGTCCGGCTCGTAACAGTTGTTACAAAACAATAATCCTCAACAAAAAAACGCATCAACTCATTTCGATAAACGCTTCCGCGAAACTACAACTATTCCTTGCAACTGGTCTATTTTGTCAAAAATGTATAAAAGTATTTTAAAAAACTACGAGTAGATTTCCTGGTGGTAGCGCTCCCTCCTAATTCACGACTCCGTGCGAACCCAGTTTTAAGCTTTATAAAATGTTTCCCGCGGTACGGTCAGCACCACGTGCAATGGATGAATTAACCCTTGCCCGATTTGATTGACTTACTAGCAAAGTTGAGAGACGCTGCGATAGGGTCAATACGTTTCTCTATTTTGCTCGTTGATGCTTTTAAGGCGTGTATCGCGTAAAAACGTATTACTCAACCCTCGGTGCACGTCTTACGATTGGATTTACCGTTGCGAAGGTGTCAGGAAACTTGACATGATCGTAAATTTAATTTTCGTAATACATATTTCTTCGCTTCGTAGGCGGTAAGTGTACCGGTCAGCGGCTTGGTTTTTTAAACCGCAGCCAAGATTTTTACTCGCGACGTTTAACATGCTAAACTTTATTGCTTGTTAATGTAGAGTCAAATTCTGCAAATGCGCGTTTACAAAAATTTGTTCCAATGGTAATAAAACTCGATGCCGAGTACCATCATGGTGACTCAAATTAATGGAAAATAATAAATCCGATCATTTATTTAGTACGTTGGGAGTCAATCGAGTAACGTGATTCCTCATTTTCCCTGTATATTAAATCGTTTATCATAATATCTGCAAATGTAATGTATTATTCAATTTGTAACAAGTGGTATTGCTTAACGACGTTATATTGAATAACATTTAAAACCTTGCACGTTGTATTTTTCACGATCAACGGACACGCCGATCATTCAACTTCATGTATCCCTATTCTATCAACATAAAAATAATTTACATCTAAATAAACAACGTTCCACGCATCTTTCAGCATATGTTATGTTCGTATGCATCTCGTTTCCATACAAGTTTCTTTTTTGTGCTCCGTTGAGTATAGTACGCGGTCAGGACACATCATAAAATGTAATCGTATATCCATGCACAGGGTTTTTTTCACTGTATCGTTATACAGTGCAAGCCGGATAATTTAATCACAGATAATGTTATTAATCGGTTATTGTTATCACAATTGGTTGGTCCCAACACAACATCATATAAAATTACTTAAAACAACCCTCTAATCATAATCAAACTTCGGCTATTATTACCAATTCTAATAATTATACATGCTACAAATATGTAGTTTTTGATAAATATAAGCAGATTAAATTATTTTGTAATAATTTGTGTTGAATAATATGTCTCATTTTGATCTTCTGCTTAAAGGTGTCATTCGGTTATTGATATCAAAAGTTACAGGTCCTATAACACTCGCAATAAGTGGCTTCACTGTACTAGACTTCTTACGTCCATTTAACTTGGCTTGATTCGACGAAATCCTTGCCAGTGTTTCTAACGCCTGATAAGACCGTCGATAAGACACAGCTGCTGCGCGGACGGCGATCCCCCTCCACACCGTCGTTACGCTGTCACAAAACTCCGTGCAGGAGTACCCGATTACATTTTACGATGAATCCTGGCCGCGTAGTATACTCCCTGGTCGTATCAAAGAGCCGTGTGGAATCCCCTCTTCCAGAAGAAGTGCTATCGTGCGCGCGTATAAAACCAGTGAAAGCGCCTGGTGGCCCTCCAGACTATCGCACACTCCGACAGCGACAGGAGCTCCGTCGAGTATCGTACCGCAGGTTTATCGTTAGACTAACAATTAACGACATTTCGCACGAAATTGAGAGTACCGTCGTGGCAAACGAAAGTACTGGCTCGCGCGTTGCCGTGGTTTAAACGTAGCCCGGAATATCATTGCCGTATTATTTGTCGGTTATTTGTGATCAGGATAGGTTTAGATCAGGTGTGACAATGAAGATGACACTCGCCGGAAGTCTGCTCGTCGTGCTTTTAATTGGAACGGAGGTGTTGGGATATCCACCGCAGGAAAGACTCATGCCAGGCAAGTGTTTTTATTGTATTTAGATTATTAAGGTTCGAATGATTGGAAAAAAAAAACTTTGTGCGATCGCTTTAGGGATTTTTCGTTTTGGTACACGTTACTAATGTTTCGCGATAACACGATCGGTTTGAGAATAAAGTTGTGCTGATATTACACGGTTACGCTCTCTTCGAGGATTTAAAGTTCACGGTTGAACCTTGCACGACGGGATTGAATACAGATGAGGACTCGGGAGATATGGTGCTACGATACGTTACATTTATTTCTTACGAGTTCTTTTATTTTTATTTACACACGAGTACGGGGATTAATCTTTCGCAATTGTGATAATGCGTGATTGGACAACGTGTGGAATAGGGCACAAGTTATTCAACGGTTGAGACAAATATACGATACTCGCGAAAACATGTTCGCCGTATTTTCCCAGGGGTATTTTTACGAGAAAATGGTACTTTACCTTTATATTTTATGTTTCTTAAAATTTCATGAGTTCGTCAAAGAATAATCTCAAGTGCAGTGGATAACTCTCCCGCGAAGAAAATATAAAGATAAAAGTATATGTCCGTTGTATTTTCCCAAGGATATTTTTCCGAGAAAATGGTATTTCATTTTCGCTTATTAAATTTCTTAGAATTTCACGTGTTCGTCAAAGAATCATTTCAAGTGCAGCGAGTAACAACTTTCGCGATTAAAAGTGAAAAGTAAAGATAATAATACAGCAATGTCATTGTACGTAGTTTCGCGTTTGCAAAGTGGAACTATTCGAATCGAAGGTGTGGACAGAAAACCCGCGAACTTTGCCGCTTGAAACGCCGCAATTAACTCACCGAGAGCGTCAATCTTCGCTGCTCTTTCTTCTTTCCATTTCCCTTTCGTTTCTTCCCCCTCGAACGCGGCTTTATTCCAGACAATTATACCCCTACCCTCTCACCATCCTTCGTTTCTCTTTCCCTCTCACCAAAGTAGAACACTTCCTTCTAGAGATGCTAATCACGATAATCTCACGGTGTGCCGCGTCTCTTTGAGACGTGACAGCATTCAAAACTGTTGCAGTTTAACTCTTTCGTAGGCTTCGTCGTCGCTCGTACCGTCGTTCTCTTTTGTACGGGTCCTTAAACCTTCGACTCGGCTTTGAAAGCGAAAATAGAGATACGGTGACTCAAGGGACGAGCGACGGACGAGCCTCCTATTGAAAAGGAAGCGGCTATTTCATTTACAATTCCAATCTCTAAGTTTCATTTCACTTTCATGATTTCAAAGGCAAGAGCGGTAGAGCCACCACCATTCGAAACATGGTGCGAGCGAATTCATGAAAACAAGCGATGTCGCGCGGAGAAACGCGCTAGTCACCGCGTACCTTTGTCGTGTGATATTTTTAAAGGCAGTATCCTGTTTCGTTGAAGCGAGAAACATTTGTCAGGATTATAAACAACGTCTCATTGATCCGGGAATAACGGCCGCCATACAATTTCCATGGACAGTATAAAAAGAATTTGCATCGAGCGTTGAAACTGGAGACGTTGATTATGTTTATTCGTACACTTGGGAATTCTATAAACGGAGAAACGTGGTTTATCGGACACTCGTGACACTAATAGTGCCAAGTTCCCATTGATCCGTATGGGTTTACAGTTTACGGTAATCAGAAATGTTTCGATATTGCCCGAGTGCCTTTAATTGGCCTGGTTACCATAAGACGAAGGTTAAAAGTCCTTATCGGGACATTTAGTTTGTCGCTCCGTAATTGTAATACATTTTGCCAACTTCTCCAGTTATTTTCTTAGATCATAGTTGGTCTCGTGGTAATCCAATTTCGTAAACGCGTCACTTCATGCGCGGTGGTGGGTGAAGAAGGATTTGTTCTCGCGCAAAAGTGTCTTATCTTGTAGAATTAATTACATTCGGTCGAGGGATTACATTAAACGAGTAAATTGAATCCGATTATACGTGACGAAATTATACAAAACGCGGGAAAGTAGAAATTTTACATTGACATAGAAAACGAAGCTCTCCTTCGTTTCGTGCCGCAGGTTTCTCCGTCACGTTTAAACGGAGAATCGTCCCGATAATCGATCGATCGATTAATAGATGCTCGAGCAATCGTGGTTCGCCTTATTTATACTCATCGTGTTGGTATGCAGGTACGGTGTATCGGTGCTGGTAGCAAAATAAACGAACTCCAGTTGCTAATTTATTCGAAACTGATTGAATTTACGAGGAGCTTTTATCCGGTTTGAGATAAGATTTGCGTGCAAACCTTGATGTAAACCGAAGAAACGGCGACGTAAGTCAAGGAAGTCGTGCGTTCTCCGTGAGCCAGTTCCTCCCCGTTACTGCATACCACCGTGCTCTTGGTGGTTTATGCTCTTATACAGGGTGTTACCAAAAGATTCTACCCAAATTGGCTGGAGCCCGTTGTACAGGGGATCCATGGTGACGTCAATGCGCGTGCGTATACCGGTGCATAGTAAACTGCGGCATTCTGGAGAACGTCGGATCGTAGTTTGACGTGCCTTTCAGGGACACGCGGTACACGAGACTGCAAGGACTGCGATTGCATTTTTGCGAGGAAATATCGATACAGGAGCAAGGGCGCCGGATATGCACGCGCATACTATACATAGCTACGCGCCAGTGACTGGCTTCGGCGGAGAAACGAACGATGATGTGGGGCAACGAAGGATAATGATAATAATAATAATAATTATTATTTCTCCGTGGGGCGTGCAGAAACCTGGAATCACGTGCCGCACGTGATTCCACGTGGTTCTGCACGTGCTGACCACGGTCGATCACGGCGCGTTAAAGAGAAAGAGAGAAGGACGCGGAGGGAGAGAAAGAGTGAAAGAGAGAGAAAGAGAGTCACGCTCGTACGCCTTTCCTCGTACGGATTAATGCCATCGAAGGAAAAGTGTGACCGAGTCACGTGCACGCGTCGGCCGCTCGACTCGAATCACGCGACCGACCGTTCTGTCAATTAGCGACGACGCGGCGTCGTCTTCGTGGCTCTTGTACGTACAACGTGGTCCACGATCGACGGCAAGGCCACCGTGAAACCCGTTTTGCATCGTCGAACTCGGGAATTCTCTTTCCCGCCTGAAATATTTTGCCATCTCCGGAATTTCGTGATCGTTAATGATTATTTCAACGGCACGCCCCCCCCCCCCCCGTCTGTGAGATTTCGAGTTCTTCATTAACCGGAAACCTGATTATTCCAAAACGGCGGCTTTCGGGATACGCGCTTGTTTACTCGGACGAGGATTATCCTGATAGTTATTTTGATCGAGAAACTTTCTCGCTCTGCTAAAGAAATGATTCATTGTTATGTTATCTTAACGCTTCGATTATACGAATAGCTGTGTTTATTCGGTAAGCAGTATCTTGACAATTATTTTTATCAAGAAACTTTTGTGCTCAGCTATTGTAATTATTTGTTAGTACGTTATTTTAATGCATCGGTTATCAAAATTCCTGTTTATTCCGACAAGGATTATTTTGGCAATTACTTTTATCAAGAAACTTTTGATTTGTCGTAACAATGATTTCTTGGTATGTTCTCTTTTTGTTTGATTATTCGCACGCGGACTATCTTGGCAGTAATGTTTATCAAAAAAACTTTTGAACTATGACAAAAAAGGTAGTAAAAACGTTGCGTTGTACGAACGAAGCTCTTTCGTTGATCATTAATTTAGAAAGTCTGACGCGAGATGACTACAACGCATTGGTACTGTTCGAATTTCTGACATTTACGTACAATCGCCTATTGTGTACTTAATTTCACAGCTGACCGATCAAATTCACATATTTGTTGCAGAAATCGATTGTACGATACAGAAAACTCGATCTCCGATGCAAGAACGAGTGATTGATTTGCAAGTAATTGCGTATCAGGCACTTTCTTAATACATCCAAAAACGCGTCTAATGGCGCGCGCGTTAGGTGCACGCCGCAGCTGATGCAATAATTTATTACAGAAATCAAGTTTCATGATTAAGTGCGCCGAAGTGAGTTAACGTACGAGCTTTCGTATGCAAATATGCTATTATCACTTGCTCACGCGAGATACCATGATTTCAAGGTTACGGGCACGATGAAAATATCTACCTCGGAGCATTCGTTCTCTACGTCTTTGTTAAAAAAAAAATTCAAGGAATCAGATATCGCGGTACACGCGTGTAGTCGATTCGTATCACCCCCGATACCACGGACGCTTATCGCGTTCAGCGGCACGATACGAGCTCACGCTTCGAGAACATAATTTTTGAACATTATTACTTTTTTTCTGGAGACTCGTAATTCTTATTAAACGGATACAGACTTGCGCGAGAAAGTGGCGATAACCGCGCAATTTAACTTTCCAAACACGGTCCAAGGAATATTCAAGTAATTTGTTTTGTACCTGTGCTCGTACGTAAAGTCACCCACGTATGTAAAGTGAACGAAATTTATCCCCCGCGCGAAAACGATAAATTCGCGAATATTACGAGTCGGCCAGCAGTACTCGTACCTAATTACGTATCTGGATCAATCAAATAAAATGTCGCGAGCTGCGCTATTCTTCCTGCTCGGGGCTCTCGTCGATTTCAAAGCGTCCGGTGTAATACCCGCCCGTTCTCACTGGCCGCGGGAGATATGTCGATTTAAACATCAACTTTCTACGACATAATAAACGTTATTAGTTTCGACGTGACTCGGGCACACGGTTAGACAGATTTACGGAAAAACGAATATGTTGATCGAAGGACCACGCGAGTCGAATTCATTCCGGCAATTAATATTGTCGGGCTGTCAGCGTTGCGGGGTTTACGGTGATTTATCGTACCTTTTAGGGCGGAGGCTAACCGTGGGTTCATTCCACTCGTTTACTAATATACTTTTTACCCGGCCATAAGTACGGCACATTCTTTCTTACCAATTATTTGATCGCGATTAGCCCGCTAGCATCGATATTGCCGCGAGGTAACTCTCTTTCTTTTCCTTTCTTTCGATTTTCGCTTGTGAAATCACTCGGAAAAACTTACCCCTAATTCCACAGCGGAATTGCGAATATTCTGATTTATCATGTATCTATGGTGCTCGTTGTAACGTTGTATTGTATAATCGGCTGTATAATTTAGAATGAAAACTCTCGGGTATCGATGGACTGGATTCTTATCTAAAATCTATTGTTTAATCGACAAAATTAATTAAAGCGCGTGGTGAAACCAGGTCTACTTACATTCGTCATCGAGTTGTGCTTCGGCATCTCACAATCCATTCTTCATCCAACGAAAAAATAATTGTAACGAGAAATGTAATCGATAATCGACTGTACAATTTTAAATGGCAGGCCGTAGATTCCGATCGACGAGGTCAAGTAGGTACATCTGAAATATCAATTGTTTAACAATTAAAAATGACTAAAGCGTCCTGTCAGATGGAGTCCCGTCACATTCGTCGTCGTATTGAAGCTCAGAATTGCCAAATTAATTAAAGCATCTAATTACAACGATAATTATAACGTTTAAGAGCCCGAATCTTAATTTAAACGTGTACTTAAATTGCCTATTGTTCTCCCGCAATTTCGTCGCGTTCACTCGACTCTCCTAAACGCTAAATCTTGCCAAATCTCAGAAACCTAATGGGACAGTTTCCCCGAGACGCGTTAGAATTCAGCTTACCTCGTTCGATCAACCTCCATACCGACGTCAACTCTTAATTATAGTTTCGGACGAAATGTCGCGCTGGGATTTATTCGTTCCTCTTTCACGAGTGCCGACTGTCGCGACTTCAGACAGACCTGATTTCCGTCCAACCATAAACGCCGCATGATTCTCGTGCCCCTTTATGCAGAATTCACGTGCACGAGAGCGTGGCAGCCGGTGCACTGTCCGATGCACGTGACGCGAGGTGCAATGCGTCGGGAACGGTCACGTGCACGAGCCTCGAGTTTTCTCTCTCTTTCTCTCCGCCGTGCCCCCCCACCCTTCTCTTGCTATCTCTCTCTCTGTCTAACCAAAGTAAGGGAACGCACGGATTTACTGTCACGTTCAACGGCGCGTCATGAAATATGCATGAAAACTCGCGTATGAGACGCTCGTATCGCATTTTCGTTCGAATCGCCACGAAAACCCTTTTGTTCGATCGAAATCGTTCAAACGATTTAGGCAGCTACGCGACCGATGTCAGTACTGTTAAGGTAACGCCGTGGTGGATACATTCCACGTGCACGTGTTGTCTCGATCGTTTAGACGAAATAACGTCAAATTCCTGGTAAACTGAAAAGAAAAGGAAAATTTCATAACAGCATCGATCGTCACGATAACGTACCCATACTTCACTTTTACGATCGCAGTTATTTTCTCCCAATACACGACGACCGACGAACGTGACACGCGAAATCGTAATAAGCCTCATGCGTCAACCACGGCCCTGAATTTTAATTACGAGCAACGGAAGAAAAAGGCAACGCCGGCGCGTATCGATTGGTACAATTCTGTTTTCAGGTAGTGTGTAAAATTACGCGTGACGGAAAAAAATGCAATCGTAATATCGCGCGCGTAAGTCAGCGCCGGGGCGGGTATCCCGTACGAGACAATAACGCGCGCGGCGCTATTAACGTCTCGTTGCGCGTTTGCGATATAAAGAAATAAATACTCGATCGGTAGGCTATATATGTACGACGACGTAGAATTCTTTCACGTCTCGCTCGCTAATGTCGGCGTATATATGTATACATAGCGGTTTATATAGATTTATCCGAGCCGCCACGGTCCATCGGGGTTCTGGTGCGGCTCCCGTTGCCGACTAGGACCATTTTCTAGGTCGGCCTTACGCTACCTCTAATAAGTAATTACACATATTGACCGCTTATAAACCGCGCGACGTTTGGCTCCTTGCCGATGGGAATGCGGTTCTATTTCACCGCCTCGAATTCTCTGTTCTGTTTACGGGTCGACAACTGATTTATAAGGAACAGGTGCCGGCACCCGCTTTTAACGGGGTTAACATTCGCTTTTCTTACGTTAGGCTATTATCGAAAATGCACAGTCAAGTCGTACTTAATTCGAAGGTTAGGCGGCTTGAAAAAGTTGCCCCGGTTAATTCTCTCGCCTGGAATCTTAATGCTTGGCGGGAGAAAAAAAACGGTTCGAGTGGGCTGCCCACGTGCGTGAAATCGGTTGCAGACAATCGAATGTCGCGCAGAGTCGGCGAGGGATGGTAAATGGTAAGAGGGGTGGAAAGTAATGATTGAAATATATGATGGATACGAATGCGTGTCTTGTGGGAAAAGAAGAGAATTTTCTTGCGTCGTGTTTTTATGTTCTTTTGTTATAAAGGACCGCGCGCGAAAGGTTTCGAACGTCGGGGAAAGTCGACGGTGATTTAAAAAATAAAGAACACCCGAGAGGGAGGACATGGCGGAAGTGAGCGACGAGGTAAATTATTTTATAATTTTTATACGAAAGCCCCCGTTCGTTATTTCCGGAAAAGATACAATATCCTGTCCAGTGTACTTGTATTTGATCGGAGACAAGACCTTGTCTCTTGATCAGCAAATCACGAAGCGAATTTCGAGGCATGGTTATTTTAACCCGCGATCATGACAGTGTCGCAAAATGTAAGATCTCATAATTTAAATTTAAACGTACTAATACTTGTCTTGGCTGTGCTCCTTGATCAATTATTCTTTAAACTGTAGTTCTTCCAAAGTGTAAGCATTCCAAAGATTTATTCCAAAAGATCAGTAAAAATATTATTTCTCCAAATTACACAAGGTTTTTTTTTGAGTAATAAATTTTAACTCACGGTAAAGTATCGTGATTTGGGTTAAAGATTGTTTCGTTATCGAGTTATTTACCGTATCTCTTGTATGGGGCTCATCAGTATTAATCACCACGTTAAATATTTCCGAAACTGCAGAAGAGACAAATTTTATTAACAAAGCTACACCGATACAAATGAGTCCACCATCCCGCGATAATTACTTTTTTTCCAAAACGAGAGGAGCGTTATATCGAAAGCACGGAAAGTGGAAATTCTACATGGTCCATCCGGTATATTTAAACGTCATTGAGTTTTTACATTAATCCCTGGTTTGTCCCAACCGTTCATATCGCTAACGCGCATTATCGGTATGAACAATTTGTTAAGAGTTTACTGGAATATGTTTAAACTTTTAAAGAGGTTGCTTGGTAAGTGGAATAAGACTCCGCAACGTGGACAACGCACGGTGATGCCAATCGACGAGTTTCTTCGCAGTTTTCCATTCTCGGTCGCGAGAATGTGCCGACGGTTTGTCAGGATGAAGAAAAAAAAGACTGTCGTAAGATTGCTCTTACGACGCTTGTCTCCGAGTGAAATTGAGAGATTACGTGCATCTCCTTGTTCGTCCTTGCGCTCTTAAGTAAGCGCTATGCTGGCGAACTTCCTGCATTCGCGCGGTTTTCCTGGAGTGCATTAACCACCGCGGATAGGAAAGTTTCGTTTCATGAACCACCATAAAAGTAAGCGGTAAGATTTTCATGCTTCTAAACGAGCCACTTAGTTTCGAACGAAACGGAAGCGTTTACGTTAATTACCATATACAGTTTGTATCGTTTGTATGGTGTGAATCTTGTAACTGGGCCGAACTATAACTCTGTTACTGTTACAGATTAAGAGAAAGAAGTTCTACAGGAAAATGTTGTATCGTTTATCAAGCTTATATCGTCATGCGGCGCAATTTTTTACAGAACAGCATCGGTGTAGCAAACTGCACATGCACTTTTTGTAGGAAGGGAATTACAGTCCGTCGCAGTCACTAAATTCACCCTGTATGTCGCGTCGATGTTTAAGAAACACTCGTACGCGTCTAGTTACGCTAGAATTAATTGACACGAGTGAGATTGATTTCGCATTTATATGTTTTTCATTCTAATATCATCTTGGTATCGACATTTCAATTCAGGACCTTCCGTGTTAGAATCGCTTCAGAAATCTTTCCGAAACGAATTTACGGTTATTGCGGTGCACTTTATGCGCACAAAGTCTACATTTATTCAAAAACATCGTTCCCACGATCGTAGCAACCACAAACGCTATTAAAATTCTATAATCTGTTAAATGCCCTGAAATTTCGACAAACGCGGTGTCGCGCGATTATATTAATGCCGTGGAACCCGTTTATTGTGATCACTATGGGACCTGCAACTTTTGATAACAATAACCGCCTGATAGCATTAAGCGGTAGATAAAAAAACCTATTACCGAACATAAATTATTGCAAAGTAATACAATCTACTTAGATTTATCAAAAACTAGATATTTGTAGTATGCATAATTATCAGAATTAATAACAATAGCCGAAGTTTGATTATAATAACCGGATTATTTTAAGTAATTTTATATGATGTGGTTTTAAGACCAATTGATTTTAGTAAGATTATCCATGAATTATAATATGGGGGTTCCACGCTATCACGAATTCCGTTCTACGATCCTCTATCTATCTCCGAAGTGCTCCCAGATACATCATGCCAACGTTTAATCGTTATTAACTCGTGAACTTTACGGCACGTCATCGCGGTGCCATTTTCAAACGCGTCGAGTCCTTCGGCAACGTTCGATATTCTCTGTTAACACGCGCCAAGCGAAACAAGCTGACAATGAGGCTCCGGGTCGAACAGCCACCACTCGTGCATACGTGTCAAGCTTCTATATTCCAGTCATCCTTGAACGTAAAGATGCAGTCATGCCTGGCTTAGTAGGCGGACAAAGAGAGAGAGACAATGAGCAATCTCTCGGGCATTCGAAAAATTCACACCCACATTCCCCGTTATCGTTGTCGCCGATTGTTTTGTTTTAACGCTCGCTCGAGTAAATACGTATTGGGTGAGTTGCGACATTGGCTGTCGATGGACACGCCCGAAAACCCCAGCTCTCGATGAAGTATCGATCTAAAGTTTCGAGAGGTCGATAAACTTTCTAATTAAATTCGTTCGAATTCGTGGGTTAATTATTTCTCGTTGGGAACTCATCATATTTGTTGATTAACGACACGTTATTAGGGCAGAACGATTAAAGTTCGGATGGTTAACCTCGTTTATTTAACCATGCATACAGAATATTAACAGTTTGTTTCAATATTTATACGAACCTCGTATCTCTTTGGCGGAAAAATCACACAGTTTTTCAGTGACGTAGTAAATTGGTATGGTCAGAATTAATTTTTATCGTTATATCAGAAAAAGAAGAAATCAACTTTGGCAAGGGGACACTTTCTTCGGATAACGAAGGGTTCGGATGCACGAGTTTCTACCGTATACGATTTTTAACCGTAGCACGTATGAAACTTAAAGAATGATTATCTCTCAATCAGCGATATATTCAGTTGTAATGAGTAAACGATCGCGCTCCGCCAAACATGCCATAAGAGGTGATTCCGCATGCGCGTACTGTGACGCATATCACTCATTGGATGTTCTGTGCGAATACTTTTTTAACAGCTAATTACACGTTTCTAAATGGTCTCGAGCGAACGGTACCAAACGTAACTGGATAAGTACCTCGTTACCACCCATTTCATGTATTACGGGTCTATATATCGCGAGCGTTAAATTGAATTTATTTGACGCGTGGAAACTCGTACCGGCGAAACACTGTCACAACAATCTACTTGTCACGTGTAAAACCTCCGACACGAACGTTCCCCAAAAACCGACGCGTCGAAGTCAAAGAGATTAAAATCAATTAAAGGCTTCAGGAATCCGTAATCAATATTTCATGAAGCGCTAATCGTTGATTTTATATTTGTCGAAGTAATTATCCGATTAATTACGGGAGCAACTATTGAATTTTGAACGGCGCGTAACATCGATCGTATCTATCGAGCGATTTGAAATCCGCTAGCCCTTTTTTCTTATGTAAGTGGACGTTCCTTTTTTTTCTAGCGGACGAAGGTGAACGTTCGCAAAGCCTTAACCGGTGGAAAATTGTCTCTCATTTCTCAATTAGAGGGGAGACACATTGAAGTATATTGCTCCGCTCGATCACTTTTTACTACCAAACTCGTTGGATATTGGGACAGCGTGAGAGGGCGAGAGACACGCGGTGAGAGGTGATGAATGTGCAATAAACGCAATGGGCAAACAAATTAAAAATCACCGCCGTCCCGCGTATTCGTTGACATAGCATAAATTCCTGCACCTGGACACTCTAATTATGCGCGCGCGTTTAATATCTGTTCCCCTCATCAAGGTGAGTGCAAACACTTTTTGTGAGACTGCGCGTTATGGAGATCACTCGACCTTAAAATATGGGTGCAGTAATGTATCAGCGTGAAACGTTACAATTACCGAATCACGCACGTCTATACTTCCGCGGCCGATTTATTAAGAGTTCCTTGTCGATGTAAATTAGGTAAAACGTTGGTCTGACGTATGGTGACTTATTCCCCTTAACGAGGGTAATATCGTCGATCGAGGTACTCCGAAATAACCATAGTTATTTGTCACTTATCGTTAACTTATTTGTACTTTATGAATAGCGTGGAATACGTATTGTGTAATATACTCCACCTTAAATACTTAATACCACTTAGTATCAAATTGATAAATTCACAGGACGTTTCTCTATGAAAACGTGTATCGACGGATCTAGAATGTTTCGATCGTAACAAGAAACTCGGATCGCTCGATCCACGAATGATACGTTCGCAATAGAAAATCGCGACGAAATTAACTAAAAAAAACTTTCCCGCGCTCGTAACATCACGCTTTCGACGATTAATCCTCGTCGCACGGTTTATCGCATGAGAAACAAACTTGCACAAAACGTATCGATCGAAGTAAGAAAATCAGATCAATCGATCCGCGAACGGTACGCTCATAACAGAGAATCACTGAGCTATTAATTAAAAAAAAAAAAAACCTTTTCTGCGCTCGTAACATCACGCTTCCGATAATTAATCTTCGCCACTCGGTTTTGTCGCATTAAAAAACAAACCCATCCTGTGTCTCAATAAACCGAGCGATGTTGCAAGAAATTATTCCCGCGCATCGCCGCCTCTACGTGCAAACGCAATTGTTCAGGATGCATAATGGGCGGCCGCTGGAGGAACGTGACGATAGGAATCTAAGAATCCGTTTATATGGGCCGTTCGTGATTAAAGGATAAGATCTACGGCAACGTTCTAAGCGGGCACAATGACTGTGGCCGTTCTCCGTGCTCTTCGTCACGAGACGAAGCCGCCGCGGTTCCATGTAAATGCGAGAACGTGGCGAGAGATAAGCAGCGAAGTGCACTTGCGACTGCACCTACCGCACCGAGAAAACCAGATTCCCTTGATCTTGCGCGCCGCGAGAAATATTTCGCGGCGCGACACGTCGCGTCGCTCGCGCGAAACTGCAAAAATAACCAGACCCCGCGGTGTCTATGCGCGCGTATACACGTATGTACGTTTGCCGTTACATTGCTGCCGGATGCCGTTACACCCACGTCCGATAAAACCGCCTCCCGTTCGCTCTCGAACCGTTCCTTTCATTTTGCTCCGATTTGTCACTGTCGATTACCGACGCGTGTCGTCTGAACGCGTTCGTCCATCGTTAGCGTCGCGGTAAATGTATTTATATCTTAATCCCATAATTTTATTGGATGTCATAACGAAAAATGCGCTCGTCACGCGTACGCGCGTTTGACGCCTCGACTATGTAACTGGTTTGCCAGGACGAGTATACTCGTCGATCGACTTGAATTTCTCCGCGTGTTAATAATTTAAATAGAGTCGTTGAGTTGTATGTATGGTAGAGCAATGTCGCGCTTTGAAATTTAGACTTGAATTAAATGTGAGTGATACGGGGAGATTAATAATATATTGGTATCGACATATTGCCGAAGAGGCACTCGGAATTATGGTTATTTTTTAGTACGGTACAATGTGGCAATAAATCACGATTGGTAAATTGCAACGTGGGGGGAAGACCATGGCGTGCGCATAGCAGAGTAAATATACATTTTACTCCGAGTAAAGAGCATTTCAAGATACGTTAAAGCGCACATTAATTACACGTGAGTTATTCGCAGTCCCTGACGTTCAGTTTGTTTAACTAAATAGCGATTATGACAAGTTACGAACGTTTATCGTGCACGTATGTAACTTAACGTTCTAACGAGTCGCTAACTACCGCGTGGGTTTTTCTTTTTTTTTTGTTTTCGTTGCTCGCGGGGAACGTTGCGAGATATTGTTTCACTACTGGGCAATGACTACAAAGATACAAATGAGCCCTCAACACGATGATTTACAATGCATTATAGCGCCAATAACGCGGCAATTAAAAGAGTCGGCTTCGACGTAAATCGTGCAGCGTTACAGACTTCCTCTTGACATTCCGCCACGAATGGGATTACATAAATTATCCTCCGTTATTGAACGTCTAGTTTCTGTCATGAAAAATCGTGTTGCCCGTGTAATCGTTGCTCCGAAGAATGACACGGTAGCGTTGCCTTATAACGGACAAGTCCTCTGGCATTGATGTATACGGTATTTAATCCTTCTCTCGTTGAAGGATTTTTTCAACGCATCTCGATTACTTCGCGAACGTCTAGAAAACTGGAGCGACATTAATAATATTAGACCTCGTGTAGGTAGACGGAGGCATGTTTCGATTCGCGCATTAAAATGCGATTCCTAGGACTCGTTTGATTCGCGCAAGAAACTCTCGAAAAAATTGTCAACATGGCGTGGGATTTTTTGGATCAATTACGACGTAGGAAGAAATAGAGTGTAAAGGGAAAGCCCATAAAGTGAATGAGTATATGGCGCGAACAGTTACACCTTAATACTTAAGTCGCAATTAAACTAAATTAGCAGGAAATAGATACAACTAAAGAGCCTGTTACTTCGTAATACTTAAATTGTTATCGCGGAAATTAGATAGTGTGCGAGCACGTAGGATGCAATTATGAGCTCTTAAAAGGAAATTTATCTTTTCGCGGTTCCCATTATTTATTATAATCAGGCCTTAATACAATTCTTAGGTTTGAGAAGTTTAGCTCGCCGCGTTACGGTGGGCACGAGCGATCGTAAATTTCAGTTTAATCGTGAAAGCGAGTGGCTTTTATTTTGAAAACCGGAACTCAGGAAAAGCGAAAGAGGGAATCGGTTAATCCGGAAAATCTTAATGACTCAACTATATTGCACGTGTCGCATTTTATCTATATTTTCTTTTAACGTCATTTTTGAAAACCGTTCTATTAATGTTCGAGATAAATCGCAGAAAAATTTGAAGGATTACGGGACGTTGAAGGTTGAAGGTTAATGAAAAATTTAAAGATTCACAGCACTCGTACGTAGACACTTGCGTAGTATCATAGATTTAAAGGAAATTAGGACAATCTATGAACAGTTAGGAAATTCTGACAAACGTTACTACACACAGCGCCGTGTAATTACGTAGTGATCGATTTCTTGTCTCTCGACTCCAATATGTCCCGTAATCAAGTATCTTCGACGATTTATAACGCGTTGCAAAACGTGTAATCTCGATGACAGCGATGGAAGCTAGTGACGGTTCTTGAAATTAGCACCTGCTATTCTCGCGCAATTTTAATCAGCACAATACGCGAAAACAATTATTATCATGTATTCTTCGCTTTATGTATCCCTTGCACCGATCAATCATCGGCTAAATGACAAACGTTATTTCGTTCTGATGTTGATCGCGCCGAGAAGTAGATGCGAACAACATTGGTCAGACACCCCTTCGAGAAAGCAGTGTTTCTCTGTAAATCTTTTTGCGAGTACAAACTTTTTCCTCCGAAAACCAAGAAAGCTTGCTTCAACAAGTACAGTTTAAAACTACTCAAAGGTAATCGCGCAGCTCATGTTTTCGCGACGGAGTCACCAACGTGTAATTGATGTTCAATTAATCGGCCGAAGTACATCGAATCCAAGGATTCGCATGATTACCGGTCAACTCGCCCACGTTAGCTGCGCAAATTAACCCCGACCGCGCGCGTCCTCGTATCAGAAAAAACGTAGACCCTCTCTATCCTCCACGTTCTCCAATTTCCAAATCGACCTTCGAGATGTCCATAGAACCGACGAGGAGGAGGTAAAAAAAAATGCGAGCGACTGGAAACCCAGTGCACCGACGCGTAAGCGGTATCTCCGGCTTACATGTCTCAGAATGCACTTATCCCTATTTCTCAGGTGCTTCTAATTGGCTCGGAGGATAATAGCAACGTGACTCGTAACGAGTATCGCTCACGTGATGGGATGGCTGCGATCCTTGGCTTCGAGGTGCAACGTGCGATGCATTTCATGCACCCACAACGCGGCTTAACCGTCGTACAGGACTCGCCGAGACCGTCGTGAACTTTAGCATCGTGGTTTCGTCCTTGAATGAATCTTCCAGGTGCGATGAAATTCCATGCGCTACGGTGCATCGCGCGACTCGTGACTCGATCGGCCGACCGTTTAGCAAAAGAAATCATCGACATTCACGATTGAGTATAATTGAAAAAATTCGTTCAATAATTTCTCGAGGATATTTTAGCATCGGAATTGCGAAACTCAGGCATGATATTGCGTCGATATTCGCAATTATAATATCCTGTAGTAGTCGTTCGTTGACACGCGCGGGGTCACGAGACTTACGTAGGACTTTTAAAAGTGCTTTGCACTTTTGCGTGGCAGTCCTTGAGTCGAGCCCCTGGAATGCAATTCACCGGGCATTGTTCCTGACTCGCGTTGCGCACAGACAGAAAAATCCTTTGGATTTATAGAGTCCCCTTTTCTGTCTTCTACCTGCAGTTCCTTGCATATTTTTTTCAAATTAACGTGATTTGCATGCAACCCTCTCGTACGTGACGCGTGGATTTCGATATATACCAGCTTTAAACCGTTCCCATTGCTTCATCGCGTTATCGTAAATTAAAGTAATATAAATGAAATTTGCGAGAACAAATTAAACAATTAAATGACGCGACCTTTCAGAAACAAACGTAATACGGGAGAAATCATTTATTAACGATCCGTATGTTTATTGATAATCTACATGTAGGTCCGTTGGTGCGCGACACGAACGTAATGAAAGGGTAATGCTACTCCCGTCTATTTACGTGACAGTAGATTTGCAATTAATGGTAGCGTGCTCACTGGTTCGTGTTCGGGCTATACTTTGTACTGCTGCAACTGTTCCGCGTATTTCCTTGGAAAGTAAAAGAAGCGTAATAAAGTTGCTACGTAAATTGCAGAAGTGTTTCGGTCGCCTAAAACGTGGCACGATTTCGTAGAATCCGCTAGTCACGTTTGATGTCACTGTGCTTGTTTCTTTCTTTCTTTTTTTTCCCTTTTGATTTAGCAACAACGAGTGTACTGCTTTTTATTCCTCAAACGCGTGTCCATTATTTCGAAAGCGGCCCGAGTTTCTGTGTCGATAGAATGACCCAACTTTTTCTTTCTGTAAACATTCCCCGGATCGGTTGTTTTGCGGGATACGGTAAAGTTCATTGAACACGCGTAGGTATTTTACAACTCGTGCAGTGCACGAAACGCGGTGCTCTTTTCTGGAGGGAGGTGGCAAGAAACGTTTCTGAACGGGACATAATCGAAACGTGGAAACGCATTGTTTGCTAGCCTAATCACACACAACAGCGGGATCTACGCGCAATTGAGCAGCTTCGCGATCTCGTAAAACCGTTCGTTTATCTCACAATCAGTCTCTCTCGCACGTCGTATGTCCACCGTTTCGCAAATCCAACCGCGGTTTTACCGACAATCGAATTTCACCGGCAACTTCTTGCGAATCGAGTTCTGTTCCCCAAACCGTCCCGCGTTACGTGACTCATCGTGTCGTACACACTTTTTAGAAACACGTAAATGCAACGGCTATGGATAATTTCACAGGCATCGCTCGAAACGTTACAACCGGTTTCTTTATTATCATAATTGTAGACGTATTGAAATTCCTATTAACGCATTGATCGCTACGCGGGAATACGATCGTTTCGGTACTACAGGTGCGGAATATTAATTTTATTAATATAAATAGTAGGATTATTAACGTTTCACGTGTCTCTTCCTTATGCTAATGACGTGGCGCTCGACGCGTTATTTAATATTTAAAACAACGCATTTTTTAATTATACGAATTTAACATACTGATAGTACGTTTGAAGAAAGAAAACACGGTAATTAGGTTATCTTTTCGCGAAACTGTTCACCCCTTCGCCCTTTTAACCCTAGATTACGATACTTTATTGTGAGTTACGTTATGGCGAAACATTCAGAAAATGTACTACGCAAAGAAAACCTTGTGTAATTTGTAAAAAATAATATGTTTATTGATCTTTGCTTTGGAAAAACTTCAGTTTAAAAAATAATTGATATTTACAACTAATTTAACTGTCCAACTGTCGATTTCAAACTGTCTAACTAGTCTAACCGTCGATTCCAAATAAATTTGAATTACGGGATCGTAAATTTTGCAACAGTGTCGTAATCTAGGGTTAAATTTAGAAGTACTGTTGAAGTCGATTGACACGTGCACGCTCGGCACGTGTCGCCGTCGTCGCCAGTGAAGGGCATGACTAACTAACGCTGTCTTAATATTTGAAACGTAATCACGCATCACCTTGTTGCAGTGTCCCCTATCCCTACCAATGATTAGACCGCGCAAACTCCCTTTCGTCGATCCATCGATCTCGATCGCCGTGTAATTAGGTAGCCGCGGAGCACGGGACCGGAATAATCGCGCACGAAAATAATACCCACGCACCTGATTTTAAAACGATCTTATCGGACGCCTTAATTTACATAAATAGCGGCGTACTTCGTATCACTTTGCTCCTTGTTAGCGAATAACGCGGCACGATCGACGTTTAACACGTGATTTTCAAAAGGTCCCCGATACGATCGCCGATCGGCGGACGATAAAACCAACGCGTGCGACAGTTTATACGGTCCGGTCGATAAGTTTGTCCGAGTATTCGCTTCGCCGTAGTGTTTCATAAAAACGGAAGACACCGGTGTCTACGTTAACGCGTCGTAAAATAGATTAAGGTGTAATTTTTCAAGCGTGTCATGTAATTCTGTTATGCGCGCGAATGGTAAATAACTCAATTAACGGCCATGAGCGAAGGAGATTATGAAGATATAAAGGAAAAAGCGGAAAGCTATTTTAGTTCCTTGCATCTTATTGCACGTTCGAACAAATTAAAAACCAACACGAATCGAGCGTAGCTAAAATAATCGATGTAAAGAAAGAAAACGCTTGTCGCTCAGGAAAGTTAATAACTCCGATCGAATCATATTTTCTTGTTGACTATACATCTATCGATCGTATTGCCTTGTCGAGCAGATCATTTCGGTCGTCGACCACTAAACTCGATTCTTCGTACTTTATTGATCGAAGAAGAAATATTATTCAATTATGTTTCAATATAAAATTGATTCCTTTCTATTCATGCTTTTCAAATATCCGCAATTAATGTGATCGCCATTCTCATATAATTTAAGACCAGATAATAAAAATACACATTTTCATCTAACTCCATATAATTATATAACATAATCTCTCCGATATATAAATCGTGAGGCCTGTCCTTTGGTTACGGAAATCGATGAAGGGATAATATTATTAAACGATATAATATCCGTAGACTTCGATAAGTAAAGATCCAATTGACGATTGATACATAATGACAACCATATATTCCAGATACCCAAATAAATCGAACTCAATTTAATACTAACCCCACCTCGATATACGAATGACGAATCCGCGTCGTTTACGCAGTCAAATCAATCAAGGAACAATATTCTCACGCAGCCAATCTCGTAATTCCCTCGCGCGTCTGATCGGTTAGGTTAACGCGAGTGGCTTAATGAGAACCTTCGAATTGCGACAGCAATGACAGCCCTCGTACGTTTAATACGTTTTACGTCGAGTACGACTAACATCATTCCCCGTTAGGGATACAGCGCGCATTACGCATTGTCCGTGCCACGTATTCACGTCGATTAAGAATTTTACGCGAGCTCGCGTCTCTTATGAAAGGGAAAAAGAAAATCAAGCTCTTGTTTATCGTCGCTCCATTTCAATAAAACTAGCGTGCGGCTCCGGATTTGTCTCGCGTGTATAATGCTTTTCACTCTGCACGATCGTTTGACGCGATTATTCCTCGGGCTAGGTTTAATTTACCTCCGATTTCGTCCGGTGCAATATTTTATCGTCCACGTACACATCGATCGGACACATTCGAATCTGAATCGCCGATAGTTTCCTCCGGCCACTTCGCGAGTGTCCGTGGATTAGAAAAGATTTGCATTCCTCCGGTCCAATTGCGAAGCGAATTTAAGAAGAATAAGCGTGCGCGGTTTCACTCGGAGATTTACTCGCGATTTCCGGGTAAGTTGTAACGCGCGATCGATACGGGCGCGCGATGCAACGTGTACGTTCAATGGGTTAGTCTAGTATTCGTACTCTCCTTTATTGCGAATATAAACGCAAGGGCATTCGCGAATTTTGGTATGGGATTTGCTTCGCTCCAAACGTATTGCGATATTATATATTTTCATACAAGTCTTAAGAACTTCTGGTTTGACGTGTTCTTGATCCGATTAAAATATATCTACACAATTATGGAGATAAAGATTGATTGAAACGCAACAGGTCTCATCTTCGTAACTCCGGAAATTCATCGAATTTCTTCATAAAAACTTAACAGCATACTATTGAATACACTTAGAATCCCAAAATAGAAAAAAATCGACTTTTTCTGGGAATTCTCCCTTTAACGCGGATTCAGCGTCAACTTGTTAAAGAAATTCAATATCAGATTTATATAAGTAATCCACGTACTCTCAATTTTCAGATATATTCCTGTTGCGTTTCTATCCATCGTAACACGAGGTACAAATACTTTTGCGACACGCTATATACGTACCTGCACGCTCATTGTTTCCCCTTGCGTCTTCCAGGTCGATAAACTCAGAGTTTTTATCGCTAATTCTCGCGCTTTCAGTAGCACTTTAAATGTTTCATGGTGTTTAGAATTCATTGAAATAGACCAGTGGTTCTCAATCTTTTTAGGACCGCGACCCAAATTCTGCCCCGAAAATTTATCGCGACCCACATGGTTTTACATTTACAGGATAAAAAAAGTGGTACTAAAACAACACAAATACTTATTCATTAATTTGTTTAATACTACAATAATAATAGGTATCGTATGGCGGCCTCTGGGTAATTTTCACGATTTATAATACTTTATACTTCATACTTTATGTTTATGCACTTTAAAAAACAAAAAATTGTTAGATTCTGTATATTTAAAAAAACTTCCTGCAACCCACCAAAAATTGACTCTGGACCCACCAGTTAGTCGCGACGCACAGTTTGAGAAATTCTGATTTATACTTATTTAGGTTGAATAGAAGATCACTGAGTCCACAATTAAACAATATTTATTAATATAAAAGAATACTTCGCTAGGACGGTTGCGCATGCGCGCTCGTCTCGTGGTTCGGACCCATAATACCCTTATTCGCCTCTGCTCCATTCTCTCCTTCGCTGAATCGCACGCGGTACTTACATTGTCGAATAGTCACATTCGATACTCGAATTAGTACGGAAGAAAAACGCGTGATGCTTGAACACACGGTAAGTTATTGCCTGCCGGACCGTGTCCTAAACTCGCATTAAACACTTTCTCAATCAGCCATGGCAAAAATCCTCGACCTCTTCCGAACGTGGGTAACGATCTAGCATAGGGTCAAATTTACTTCGTTTCCCAATGAACGATTTGTTTTTATTTTGTCGACGGCGTGGAATTTAAAATCACCGTGTCGTTTGGTCGCGAATGCATCGTGCGTCAATTAAACGCGATACAGGTAAACCAGGACAGGAGCGCAGGAGAAACGTAAGGTGGAAATCACGCGATGCGAGTTTCGCGAAGTACTTTAATCCCCTCGGTACGATCGCGGAAATCAGATGGTTCGCGGATAAGATTCCGATCTAGCGATTCGTTACCAGCGATCGGCTACCCAGCGCAAAGGAAAGTGGAATTTACGCGTTCCATTGAAAATACGAGCGGTGAATCCTCCATTTCTTTTTTTTCCCTTTTTTTTTCATTCTGCCGGTGGGGAAAGCAGTTCGAAATCCTCCCGTTACTCCACTTGTCGGTCGGCTGTCGCGCGCGGCGAGATTAAACGATTATGATTTACGGAAATTTGCCGCGGTCAAGCAATTTTGCCCATGGTTCAGGCGATTACCGCGAGCCCATGGAATATCTGCCATTCTAAAGCGGCTGGAGTTGGGCAAGATCAGGTCTACGCTTTCCATTTCATATCGTCTTCGTAATTTAATTTCGTGTACCAAGCGGTTCTCACTTGCTTCGTCGTGAAATCTACTTTGATGTGAAATTACGTTTCTCCGTAGTCTCCTATAGCATATTAACGAAATTCTCCTTTTATCCGTATGCGTAATTTATTCCGATATATTTTAAAATATAATAGTTTACAGTTGATGTCCATGAAAATGTTAACCTTTAATACGATAATAATTAAATATGAATTATAGTAATAATTAAGAATAATAATTAATTTACAAAGATCTGCACGGTAGATGTGTTCTCTTCCAAGTGTCTAACCGACGTAGTCTGTATCTACTTCTCGCAACGACCATAAAATTATCTACGATGCACATATCGTGCCGAAAGGGATACATATGTATACATATACTGAAATGGAAATCGAGTTGAGCATCGCTGAGCGAGTAGCCGATTGCAGAGGATCTGCTTCGTTGGATGTACAATGCGTGGACAATTATCGGGATACGAAAGACAACGTCCTGTGAGAACACGAATGCACACGCAGATGCACGCTTGCATTTCCTACGAGTTACACGAGAAAAGAAGTTTCTTACGCGGTAGGATGATTATGTGCCAATGCCTTGTACGATAATTACATCAATTATCCAAGTAGATAGAGAGAGGAGGCTCGAACGAACCAGAGTTTCACTTTGATTTCGAACACTTGATTAAACAAATTCAACCTATCGCGCGCTATTATTTGCACTCTTGCTTAATTACTTAGCCATTTCCCGATCGCGCCGCTACCCTTGTGTCGCAATTAATTCCCCTGGAAATTTTCATTTGAATTCAATTATTGAATAATTTTCATCAATTCCGATAATAACAATGCGTCAGAGCCGCAAATGGTAATTCAATAAACGCGAAATTCCCTTAATAACCTCGAATTTTGTAACGGGCCACGAGATTGTACGAACCACTGGGCAATTAGACGCAAAATATTTCTTTGATCGAATTGTAAGGCCGCGCGAAAAGATTGTATATCTCGTGCTTCGCTAAATAACGTCGGTGTTTAATGATAGGCTTTGTACCTGTAACCCCTTCGTAATCCCGACGTTATTACAACATCCCGGCAACGCCGGTACGAAATTATTATCGATAGCCAACAATGGTTGGCGCAATTAGAAGCGAACGCGGAATTACCCTGGCAAACGGAACGTTTCTACTCGGGATCGGAAAGTTCATCTACAGGTAGCGCGTAGTTCGGTAGATATTTTCCACTGAACGCGAAATACGAAAAATAATTGCAATCGGGTAGATAATCGAGGAAACGTAAAGAAAAAAAAAAACAAAAAATCAACGGTTTTGATACGATAATCGACGTGGTCCAGTGAGCGTAAACCGTTTCTGGAAGTCGTATCGCGATTTCTTTCGGTGTCGCGCTCGGCCAACTGCCAAGGTACGAATAAACGTTCGTGTTTTTACGAGCCTAATTCAATTCCAATCTTCATGCTTTGATATCTAAACAATCACACGAGCGCGCCACTGTGAAATGCTCGTGTCATGCTGTAAAGGGGAGAGGAAAAAAGAATGTTAAATGACATCGCGATAAGTGTCAGGTGCTACTGAATTCAATTATAGATCCTATCTGCCGTTTTATGAAATCAATTGAAAGTTCATTTTTTCTGTGATCGACAGTTGTATGTACAAACGCTACGTGATCTCCAATACTCGCTCGTTAGATCGATGACAATTATATACATCGCCTTGGGCGGACGTATCGATCGTGGACATCGAATGGTCTCACGTGAATCCGTCGCTGCGTCGGATTTAGCGACTTTGTGTGTTTTCGATCGCTACGAATTTCGCATTGCTAAACTGTCTGGCGGTGTCGTCACTGATCACTTAAATGGCTGAACGACGATTGCGCGGGTGTACAGATCCTTCGTGTTTCTGGTGAAAGTCAGTCGTGTCTTTCTCGTGTCTTGGTTTAACAATGCTTATGAATGATAGAACAATGAAATATTCTGCGAAGTAGATATCAGCAGAATAATATAACATAAATTAAATTATTTATAATGCACTATTAAGAGCCCGAGCCGAATGTAAGGTGCATATCGTAGAAAAAATTATAACATCCACAATTTTTTAGCTACTTCATAACAAAGCGCAATTAGAATTCTTGCGATTACAACGAGAACGATACGTAACTGCCTATCCGTGAAAGTTAAACTCAAAAAAATCTATTTCAGTAGACTCGTTAACTGACTTCTTGTAATCGTGCAACAAATTGGCTGGAGCGGAATAAGCGTAACTTCGATCTAAAGTTTAAGACAATTACCAAATACTATGCGCGTATCGTGGAAAATAAAAGGAAAGCAGACAATTCGCCAATAATCTCTTTAATTCGCCGTTAGAATAAATTGGCTTAATTTGCGCGCGTTACTACGCGGAATTTCGCCATTGCTGAGTTGCGCTCACGGTTCTAACGTATTCCAGTTTCTGAAATGATTCCTAGTGTCGTTATTGATCGACCATTCGTTGGGACTGATTTGTGATTGCACCGCTGTATCTCTCGATCGTGTTTCTGGTGAAAGCTAATTTTTTTTACGTGTGGCCCATTGCGCACCAATTTGACCGCTAAAGACCGAGAAAGGAGCCTAATCGAAACTGATGAAAAGTACCGCTCGTTTCTGATGCGCATACGCATCATTTCCTGTCGGAATAGATAAATTAATCAGATCAAGTCTTTTCTCACATTACTCCTACGCGCGTCCGCGCCCATCGATGCCAATAAAATAAACAAATAAACCAGAACAATTTTTCCTAACATTACTGTCTCCCACTGGTTTTCTTCGGGCCTTAACTCTTACCCAAGTATACAGGCTGTATCCATTCTCTATCTAATCGATGACCACGTAATCTCCGAAACGTCTCCACCCACGCAAAAGGTAAATACGCTACACGATACCCTATAATATTCATATAAAACATTTATCTTATCACGAATTGTTTCAAAGGCGTCTCGATGCATTGTTTAAACCGTAACACCCTACGTTTATTATCATTGTTATCACACTCCTAAACAAAGTTCTGACATTGTAAAATGTTGTAGCCTGAATCAGTCAAATCTTCCTTGCGCTTAGTTTCCGCGGCGCATATTAACGAAGAGTGCTGCGCATCGGTTGATCTCTCAATCCCGATCGCACCTTCCCGCCGATTGACTGACAACGGTATAATTACCAACTCGAGAGCACGCGTTATATAGATATTTATTATACTAGTCCATGCGATATCACGAGCGGCGGACGTGTAATAAATGTGCTGGTTCGTCTTCACCGATTTAACGACCTGGCCACGATCAGACGAAACCGTCGCGTTTCCCGTTCGCGCGCTCGACTCTCTTCCTTCCCCTTTTCCCCCCTCGACGCTTTGCTATCTGTATTAATAAAGCGGCAAGAAAATTTGGATGACTTTCTCCGCGGCGAGCATCCGGTTGGGATTCGCGTAACGAACGATACGTCGCGGAAACAGGTGGCAATCCAAATGGGAATTCTATCCATTTCGTTCGGCAAGTTTCCTTCTCCCGTAGATTAAGAAAACGATTCCGCGGCGGTAGTAAGAAAAAGGGAAACGATCACCCTGCTGCCTGAGATTACTTTCTCTGCGTGCAAGGCTCATAGGTGCGCAATAACTGGGAATCCAATCGATTATCTTTGGCCGTATTACTCGGATGGATTCAATTTTCTCTATTTGGAATCTTTAGTTCTGCCTTCTGGGTTATCGATTTACGTTACGATTGGATTTCAATCGCCATCGGTTTACGGTGGGTATTAATACGATTACGCTCGTTATTAACGTTTGATTCATCCTACATGACGCGCTTGGGTGGTCCTGTTTTTGGAATTGGATCAATGAATTGGCTGGAATGGGAGAGTACCGTGGAAAGTATCAATTTTAGCCACGGCGATTTAATACGAGGCAATGTTTCGTTTTGTTAACTCTCTACCGCGTGACTTGGTGTTTCCGCTGACGAGGATTGTGACATATAAATGTCTGGTTGTACGAACAACAGGAAATTGAAAATGTTCACTTTTGCTGTCCTGCTCGTTTGAATTTGTTAAAACTAAGTCGACCGGCCAAATAACCGGTTAAGGTAGTTTTTCGGAAGGAATTGTCAGTCTATTGTATGAAACAATGCAGAACATAACATTTAAGTAATAATAAAAACACCAAACATATATTTTTATTTTTATATATATCATAAACAGGAGATAAATATAACAGGAAATAACATCAACCGGTAATTTCGACCGGCTTGGCAGGTTTAGCGTTAATATCAGGGGCATCGTAATTGAATAATTCTAATGCATCGCGAGACACGAAGAGCTCTGAATCACCTAGCATTGCGTAATTAAAAGAAAACATTTAAAATGCATTAGATACACGATCGTGGCAGGACAAATCACTGCCACAGTGCATGATTAACGTCGTCAGCGTGCGCTCTTTCGCCATTAGAAAGCGTTTCTTTGATGAAACAGGAAAAGTTGTTTTTTTATGTCGCACGGATGGACGGTAATCGATCTTTTGCTAAACCGTCGGATGGATGAGTGAATCTCAGCATGAACAACGGAATTCATTTTGTAACTTAACGAGCGTGTAAGAGTGCCGTTTAAACGATTTCACTGGAAAATCAGTTTAAACTGTTCTAAAACCCCTTGAGGGGCGTTGAATGAATACTATCGGATATTTGAAATCAGATTTAATTATTATTGTAGAAGCATTTTACACAGTTACGTTTATAAATCGACGTAATTTCGCGGGAATAAATCTAATTCCATTTTCCTCGCGTTTAATACAAGGTGATGAGATAATATCACGTCACACCGCAAACTAGTAATTTAAACTTGATATCGGTAATTAAGATATGTTAATCAATGAACAGCGTGTACTCGTCTAATTAGTATCAAGCTCGAATAAAGTATATCTCGATCGGAATTAATTAAGGAGCATCGCTTCTATGCGTCAGTCTATCACCCACCGGCAACAGCTAGTAGATTGCGTTTAAGTGATTCGACGTGCCGCGATGATCAATAAATTGCGAAACATTTGACATCGTTTCGTGCGTACATCGTACATACGTGCTGAAACTAGTTTCGCGTGGCGATAAGTTACTCGCATTATTGCTTGATTACTAACAAACCAGTGGAGGTACCTAACGAAGATTTACGCGTGGCGCGAAAGCAGTGCGCGTTATTGCTCATATCTGTCGGATTAATTTATTCCTGATTGAAATAAAAAGCGCAGAACCGATGGAGAAAGAAATCAGGATCCTTTCGCACATCTGGTTGTCTGACCACTGATACACTTCGATCACGCTTCTGATGTATTGTTCGAAATACAAACTGAAACGTTTCGGAGACATAAATATGACTTAGAATTGATGTTCAATCATTTTAATAATCTTCCGAATGTTTACAACAGGTTGAAATACGGTTTAGAATATTTCAAAGACTGAAATATGAGCCTGAGACATTTCCCCGACTAAATTTAGAGTCTGAAATACATCAAAGTCTAAGATACGGGTCAGAATTGATTTTCAGTCATTCTCATCATCAATTCCCAACTATCGCAACGGGAAAAGAATTTTGCAATAACTTCACCGCGCCTTTTCGAGTTTCCTGTCCGTAAAAATATATCTTAACACGACGGTCGTTTAATAGAAAAAAGCTTACTCCGAAAAGAAACGAGCGAACGTGGCTCTAGTATCGTGTTCCGTATGAAAGAGGCTTAAAAAGGAATCGTTAGAGAGAAAAAAAAAGAGATTGCTCAACTCTGACTGAGGGAACGCAGCGATGCGTCGATAAAGAACTCCTCGCGTTCGAATAACGCGTAACGTTTCCGCAATTAATATGCCGCCACGGGGAATCCGGTTCTCCGAATACTTTCTACTAATAACGATTCCATTCCCATCGTGTATCGAATATGTATACTCCGGGCGGTGATGTGATGTCTATTTGTCGGATCGTTGACTGGCGTCGGACGCACGTGGAATTATTATCATCCTAACTGGCAGCCATGACCTGCCGCAACGGTATCGCGACACGCAACGCGGTGGGATGCGCGAGGCAAAGTACTACCTGCTCGTGGATCGTTATCGATACACTTCCGCGCGAAGGTTGTACACGTACGTACACGCGCGAATTATGCAAATTATTAGTCGAATAAATATTTATACGGGACTCTGAGCACGTAACGCGAACAACGGGGCTTCCTTATTTTATTTCGATCTCTCTCGCGCACTCGTCTCCGAACTACCGCGCGTTCCACGCAACCCGTCGCATTCACGTTACTCACGACTCGTGCTCGTAACTCAGGCTCGTGGGTGGCCCCCGCTAATCTAAATAATTGTTTGCCAACTAAATGAACGATCGGAGTATCCGCGATCACGAGAACGTTTCGCAAAACCATTAAGTGCCTTATTGTTTCCTAGGGAATGACCTTTAAATCTTCGTCCGATGTCCTCATCTTGCATCTATTCTAATCGAAGAGTCTCGTTGCATTTGCTCGGGAAGATTCAGCTTCCCTCGTTCCTTTCCATACAATCTTTTTTGTAAAAGAATCCGATATCCGCGAGATAGGTTGGAATTTTTTTAGTTACCGTGATCTTAATCGAGTCGTCGCTTGTCTCATTTACTCTTATTAATTATGAAACGCAAGTAGACGCGCTGCTGGTATACGCAGTCGAAGGAAACGTTAGAATTATCTTCATTGGACAGCCTCATTTTGCGTTTATTCTGATCCAAGCGTCTCGTGGCATTGCCCGGGGCAGATTCAGCTTCCCACGTTTTTCTAGAAAACTATTTCGTCAAAAAAAAAGTGGTATTCTCGAGATAGGTAGGTATTCCTTAGTTACGCGATCTAAATCTAGTCACCGCTACTTTCATTTATTCCTATTAATTATGAAACGTAACTACACGCGAATTATCTTCGTTGGACAGCCTCATTTCGCGTTTACTCTAATCAAAGCTCTACTCTAATCTCGCGACGTTGCCTTCGGGCAGACTCAGATTCCCCCGTTCCTTTCTACAAAACTCTTTGAAAAAAGGAAACTTGGTAGTCGCGAGATAGGTAGGAATTTCTTAGTTACGCGATCTTAATCTAGTCACCGCCAGTTTCATTTATTCCTATTAATTTTGAAACGTAAGTACACGCGCTGTCGGTGCGCCGAGCCGAACGAAGCATTAGAATTATCTTCGAATCGAGCGCAAGTAATGCTCGAGGTACGGGGGCTCTTGCGACACGAGCACCGTTCGTCGTACTCGGTCCCGATAAGCGCCTTTCCTGCCGCGGAGGAGCGTCGTCTATTGCAGTCGCGGCGCGTTGCAGTTGCATACAATTCCTTGCCGTCGCCAACCGCGGCGCCGATCGCCCGCAAACCAGCAACTCGAATCGTAACGTTCCGCGGTAACGACCGTGGAAACGTTTGCGCTCCGACATTGCTACTTGTATATGCAAATCGTGGTTCGCCGCTCCGACAAATCTGACCGGCTGAAACGTACGATAGGAACGCGCAGATTGTAATAGAGCCACCTGTCTGTCGGCGTGGACCCTCGAGGACGGAAAACACTCGAGTTTCGTGCTCGGAGCGAATTCGTGGATTACGGGAGCGACGGGAAAGGAATTGGGACGAAATGGAGCCCTGAGCTTTTCTACGCGGTGTCCGGTAGGAACCTGATTTCGGAATGCAGAGGTGGAGATGTGTTATCGGTGATTTTTACCCTGCTCCCGTACACGTTTAGCTATAAAGCGCATTTTTTAAAATTGAAATAGCTATAAGATTGTGGATAGTATGATTTTTATTGCGGGGTACAATTGTTTTTGGGTATTTGTGTCTTAAGATCGAAACGTTGAGAAGGAGAGTAGTACAAGTCCGAAATATTTCAAGCAAAATATATAATTATACGCGTTGAGAAGAAGATAGTTATAATTGAAGTACTCTATCCTCGCGTTTCTGGTAATTTCAGGTAGTATTACGTTAATGATACGGGAAAAGTAAAATTATTCCTTAATACTATTCCGTGACTTAAATTTCGTCTAGAATTTCCTACATACAACGTTATTGTACCGCCACTTAACTTAAATGTTAGTCTGTTAAATGTTAAAATATGCGTTACTTATTTCTAAATAAAAGAAACTACGTGTTTTCCCCATCAAATTGATTATTATCTTCATTCTATATTAAGAAATATAATGTGTTTTGAAGATTGGCCATTTGACCGATCACGGTAGGAATAGGCGTGAAGTTTCGATAGGAATAGCGTTAAATTATAACTTCGACTTCTACCGCACTTCTTAGCGATTTTATTATTTTGAACGATCCAGTTTCTATCACACCGTTCATTCTTTTTCTCTTTGACTCATGTAAACTATTTTTGTTTGTTACAGGTAATTAGCTCCACCGATCTGAGAATTTACTGATAATTAATCGGGTAGAAGCGGTAAGACAAGAATCTTTTTTAATCGTTTATAGAAAACATAATTCGCTGTGGCTTTGACAGTGAATTAAATTCAATTACGTGCGACGTATAGGCTGCAACAACGAAATACGATACAATTATGTTTCTCTATGAGTGTAACTTTGAAATTACACAGCGTTTCTATGCTCCGTTGCTCGTCGCCAGTCCCGGTAGCCGTGTTTGTACAAGAATAGCTCGATATCCTTTCGAGGAATATATACGGGAACGGCCGCTCGCGCTCGTTACATAAAGTTACAAGTTTGATCGACAGCGCGATAATTCGCTTTAACGCTTGCCGCTAAATGATTCTTCTAACTTTTAACGTGCAGCGCGACGCGACGTGGTGTCGATGGCGAGAGCGCGTAACGCCGCGTATCGTTTCGCATCGCCTCCTCTGATGCTAATTGCAGATTTCGATGTCGATCCCCCTCCCTCCATCGAAATCGAACGCATCGCCGAGCGACGAGTGGATGATTTCAAAAATCTCTTGCGTAATTTCTGGCCGATTACCGGCAGCCGACGAGGCGCGTTGCACGCGACTACACCGGAATTCCATTTCAATTCATTTAATGCGATTACGTATGCGCTCATCGCTCTCTTCACATGCTACACGTCGGCTTTATTACACCGACTGGTGCAACTGGTGGTCGTTTACGCGCTCGTCCGCGCGATCGCGCGCAGACTAACGCAAACCGATGCAACGAGCGTGTTTACCTTAAGCGAGCCTCTACCTGGCCGCCGTGTACGAGTGGATGAAGAGAGGTCGGCGCGATAATCAGAGTGTGACGCTCGTGCGAAAATGTGAGCGCAAACCGTAAAAATCGCGTGGCGTCGATCGGCGTCGATCGATGATTCCAAGGATCGTACGTAATTTCTCGCTCGAGTTTAATTAATCGGCTCGATGGGAAACGGCTTCCGGGCGTGTCTCGCTTTCGCGCGAGGATCGATTAAAATCCACGGCCTCGAGGAATTAAAAATGTATTCCCCGATCAATTACAAGCTGATTCGCAATGTCGAAACACCGCGGAAATTTGTTACACGTTTTCCAGGACTTGGTTAAATTTAAATAACGACATAGTCTTCGTGCTTCCATACCGATGTCCCGGTGCGGCGAAAATGTAAGTCTTGGCGCGTTTATCCTCTGCGATCGGCATGTACCGATTACGAGAAATACTTAATTACCGTGTCGAGTCGCTTGATTTACTGGTCTTGCGCGTGAATATTTGCCGCGAATCTTCCGCAACAAGCGGGTAAGTAATGCGAAAGAAACGGGCTGTACCGTGATTATTTATCACGCGTCGTCGAGCAGCGGGATTTAATATGATCGTTACATATTGTAATAATTTAAATATCTCGGGCGATGGAACGAGAGGGATGGCCAATTATCGTCGACGCGTTTAATTGAACGTCGTCGCCGCAAAAATGCGTAAATATGCGGCATGGTAAGAAGTACGCTCGAGAATAAATAGAAAATACATACAGGGTGTCCCATAATTATCGTGTTTCGTTACTCGGGCTCTATTCGTCATTGAATTTCAAGACGATTTTTTCTTATCTAAAACTTTGCTAATCGTATCAACGCTAGTGTATTGATAATAAACTTCGAGAAGCGCGTAGACAAAATCACGTTTAGGGAAAACGGTTAAAAAAAATTAATATGAATTCGCATAGAATTTCACGGGCACTTTGCGAAAATATGGTGGCACTGCGATCGGGTGGTCAAGCAATCGCTGGCTAGTGGCCAAGTGGTTATTTGACAGTGGTCAGTTAGCCTGGATACGCAGCTAGGGCAAGGGAAAGTATGCTAAACAGCGACCGATCACCACAGTTCTAGTCTCACCAATGGTTATGAAGTATAATTACTAATAGATCTTTGATGTTTCGATTGAGTGCGCTGATCACCGACCACTAACCACTGGCAACCGTGCGACCATTCATTTAACAAAGAAAAGAATTGTAAATGGTATAGTGCTCGTAAAGCAATCTTTTCTACAGGTTCTTCGAAAGGAGTTATTCGTAATTCTGCGGTTGGACTATGCGTCTTATACACGTACTGTCCAATTGACTATCGTTTCCAATTAATATTTCAGTAATTAAACCATAACAAAGACTCTCAATAAGGAACATTGTTTTGATATTTCATGAGCAATAGCACGCATTAGAACCGATCCCAACAATTACGTGACACCCTGTACATACATATACTACATATATATGCATGTAGAGCAAGGCTGCATCGTAAGAATCCAGTTCAGTTGATCAGCAAACGGCGATCTTCGCAAACTAATAGATAATTGGTAAATTATTGAATATTCTATAAATTTCACTTAAACGTTTTACGCAACTAGATTACAAAAATAAGTATTTTACGCTCAATTAGCAGTTTAATTAAGATCATAAAGTATGAGAAAGTACGACGAGAATCTTGATATAATCGTGCGTAATAGAATAATATCTTCTACCTGATCGAACGAATTGGCGAATAAAATTATACGGATGCTATTTCTCGACGAATAATTCGGCCTGATTCAACATCGTACTCGATATATTTATATACCCAAGAATTTCGAATATTAAGTAGGAGGAGTTAAAAGATGGTCTGACCGTAGTCGCAATTGACGGTCTACTCTCCTTCCTTTTACATGTTCACGACTCTCGCGGTTTTAACCAGTAGAAAATAGCTAATGAAATTTCCGGTTTATCAATGTCAGCCTTGACGTCCACTTTCATCGGTTTTTCCCTACTTGAGCAAACCAGAGTACCGGCAATTTAATGTAATTATGCGTAACAAGTGCTTCCAGTAATAGACACGATCGAATCATTCGACTCGTTTTATAATCGGCTGCCTAACGTTTCTATCTTGCGAATTTACGGGATGCCGGTGTATACGAGCATATATTCGCCACTTTTGTACAATGATTACCGAAAAATCACGAGTAACGACGCGATGATACGACAATGTCATACATATATCGCGAACACAAGCCGGAGTAACACTTTATTGCCCGGACAAACAAGGAACATTTCCAAGTAGGGTTGCGGCGAAATGCGAATTCAAATAAGTGCATCTACTTCCCCGTCAGGTATAAATTAACTAGCGCTCGATAGCGATATATCTACCTACGGCAGCTTGCATTCTCAAACGCAGCTGGTGCGTGTATCTCGTGAAAAATTGTTTTATGTTCTCCGAGTTGCGTATGATAATAAGACGGTGTCACCGTCCACAGAAACCCTTCCCGATCGTAAATGGTGACCTAACGTAAGCTGTGGCTAACTGCCCAATAACGCGTCTTTCTTAACGAGCTATTTGCAAAATGATTCTTAATTAAATGCCAGAAATACTTTCGAACCGCTCCGGCGGTTCCTTTCGCTTTTCCGGTTTTCCCTGTATAGGTTCACTCTGCTCGTAAAAGGAAAACGAACTTAGCCAACGTAGAATTTTCTTATATTATGCCTTACTCGGCACCCCTTACGTTTCATCATAACTACCAATTTTTTTTTAATGGGAAAGGAACATTCTGAAATTACTCTTCCAATGACTGCGGTTGGATACAATTTTTGAAAATAATAGGAGAGGAATCACGATCACGTTCGTTACGATAGAAATTTTTTTTTAACGGTATCAATAAAAATCGAAAATAAATACGGACAACCTGTATTTATCCTCGCATTAAGAATAATTAAGTTATTTGCCATATCCGGTATTTATTATAATATACCATTCTAATTGTGCAGGAAAACAGAACGGAGGTCACAAAAAGTTTAAAAATCGCTTAAAAATAAAGTTTCCGATACTGTCCGGGAACCAATTTGCGAAAATCTGAGTCCAACCAAGTACCAGAAATACTTGATTTCACGACTCCTCTCCCTTTTTCCGGCTCACCTAGTATCCGTGCATACTTTCGAAAGGCACAACACCTCATAATTGCCAGCAACACCAATTTCGAGAGCCAACCGAATGCCAGGCTAACGAGCTTAACATGTGCCAATCGTGGGTGCGCTCGTACGACATTCATTCGACGCACGTTTCAGCCGTTCTACGGTTTTGCAAAATCGTTACGCTGGCAACGGCCACGAAACCGCATGTAAGTTAATTCCCAGTAGCCGCACACTTCTCGCCTTTCCAAAGTCGCGTGCGAAACATAACGTCTGGACGTTATATCGTCTTCCATTTGTATAATAAGATTCGGAAGATTCGGACAATTATTTAAACTGCACGTCGACTATCGTTAATTATTTTCTCCAAGCATAGCTATGAGTATCATTCTAACGGACTCCTCATTGAGGTGAGACACGACCGATTTACTTATTCCAGCGTCGGTAATTAAAAAACATAATTCAGAGTCCGATGATCTTCTATCGGTGAAATAGGATAATTATATCTCACTATCGAAAGACAAGGTTTCGTCACATCATCTTTTAACTCCTCCGACTTAATATTCCGAATCCTTCGGTATATAAATACATGGAGTACTATGTTGAATCAGGGCGGATTATTCGTCGAGAAATAGCATCAGTATAATTTTATTCACCGATTCGTTTGATCAGGTAATAAAGATATTATTCTATTACGCACGATTAGGTATATCAAGATTCTCGTCGTACTTCCTCACACTTTATGATCTTAGTACGCGACAAGTAGCCCTCGTATCTTTCCAGGAAACAACGAATGGGGATTATCAACGTGGTGAAACCACATCAAAAAAGGTTTTCAACAAACGCAAATAGCGTTCCGAAAAACGTGTACGATTCGTTCGAAAGTGATCCAGCCGATCACGAGATACAGAGTATTATTAAGAAAATAACAAATAGAAGCTCGACTTTTGAAGAATGGAATGCTTCTTTAGTTTCGCTTCGGAAGCGAATACACGTATTTCGTTCCGCGTTGGGGGAACGAGATTCTGCTCAATTCCGACGACGCGGTAAAAGAGAAACGAGAAAAGGGAGCCGGCAAGAGGGTAGGAAAGAATCGCGGGCGCCGCGGTTTCTATCGACGCCGAGTAAAGCCAGTTCCTCATATCTCGCACCTTTTAAGCGATACGACCTGGTGAAGTAACGTCGTCTTTCGCCGACCTCCTTGCACGGCTTATGTCAGGATCAGATGAACGTTTGTGCGCTCGACAGCCCGCTCCGATCGACCGACGAAAATGGTAGGTGAGACATTCTCCCGCTGGTCAAGTAACGTAAATAAGGACGCGCTATTTGTAACGGCTACTTTGTCAGTCATAGCTCGCCTTTTCTATCGTTCCTACGGGACGACATTGGGGGGGAGAAATCGGCGAGGTATTTGCCCGTACTACTTTTCAAACTCGCGATATTATGGAAATCGTCGATGCGGCGCGGCAATGGATCGGTTATTAAAATCGACTCGATCATCATTAAATCTCTATTAAAATCATCTCGATCGTCACTGTTGAGAATCTTTATTTCGGTAAAATCTTCTAAACGGATCGTTTAGTGTCGAAGCGTGACTCGCGAAACGAGTAATTGATTATTAATAAGAAGGAATGATGTGTATGAGAATTTACTTTAGCCGATTAGTTTTCTGCGTTACAGTAGTGGCATGCTTTAAGTTTTATATATTTGGTTATCGTCTGAAGTCGATTGAAAGTTCTTCCCTTTTCCCGTATTTCTCGAATCTTCCCGCGTCTATTGGTAAACCGCGCGACAAAATTAAACGCGTCCTTTCGCCGTCGATATCCGCGTATTCGTCCGCGCGATCGTAACGTCTGACATAAATGGAAAAGAAACATTCTCCAGCTGGCTGTCTGCGTAAGGACGCGTGATTTGTAACGGTCAGTATGTGAAGTATCACTCCCGTATCTCGATATGGCAGCAGAAAAACGAGGAAGTCTGCGTCAACTCTCAACAAGGTCCAAAACTATGAGAATACAGTTTTTTTTTTTACCGGTGGAGTTTCTTAAAAGCCGAGACGGACATGTTTTATGATCGATCGCTAAAACGGCAGTAACAAGGGATTCGTTTCAAAATCACCGAAACTCCTGGGAACGGCATCGCATCGTAATGGAGTAACGTTGCGAAATACATGCAAACGCGACCGCGGTGAATACCAATTTGTTGCGGATATTAGGAAGACGTAAAGAGCCTAAAGATTCTATTGTAATAAGAGAAAGCGGAGCGGGAAGTTGAGCGAATCGACGAAAGCGAGCAGCTAAACTTCGATCCCTGGATTTACGGTGTACTTTGGTCGCGAAGGAATGCAACGCGTGAATTTTGAAGTAGGCATTATCATCGTGTAATTTGGAAAGGCAGTATTCGATCGAGTAACTTTGAGCAAGGAAAACTGGCGTCCCTGGGTATCTCGAGAGGAGACACGCGGAAACTGTTCACCCGCGAAAGATGGTCGACCTCAAACTCTCGAGCATCGCGAACCATCGCTTTCCCATCGTTATTGTAAAAAGTTGAACGTGCGAGGTGAAAACTTCTATATTGTTATGTCACATTTAACAAATGTTTGAAGCGGAATAAAATCTAGCACCGCGAATCATCGACTTCCCATCCCTATCGTAAAAAATTTAACAACCGAACCTTAAAGATTAAAAAAAAATTGTACTTCAAATGTGTCGGGCAGAATAAAATTAAATAAAGCTCTCGAGCACCGCGAACCATCGCTTTCAAATCTATATCATAAAACACTACACCTGCGGGATGAAAAACTGAATATTCAAAAAATCCCGTTCATTTACCGCTTCGCGTGGAATAAAATTACATAAAGCGGACTAAGTGCAACCGTAGCGTAGTCGTACGCGGTTAATGTCAAAATCAATTACGTCTCTTCAATTATATAACAAAATCGTATGTCACCGCGTTCGTGACCTCAAGATACACCGGTCCGCAAATCTACATTCCGCGGCGAATTTATCGTTCCCGGATACGAAATCAGAAACACCTAATAGATCATCGTGCTTCGATGACGAGCGACGACACGTTGGCCGGTAATGGATCCACGATACCACGACGCACGGTCTGTTTCTCGATTACCAGTCACGGACGACATGGATGAGTTCAGAGAGAACCGCGAACGCGAACCGGCCGAACTTTCTCCGAGCCCCGAGGAAACCAGAATATCTTTCACTCTCTTCGCCGCGTGAACTCATCGTGTTTACGCCAGCGAAATATCGCACGCGGAAAACCGTGCACGTAACGTGCAAAGACGCGCAGAGCTCGATACCGTGGGCGATGATGTCAGTGCCAAGATCGATGGTAACCCGAGCTACGGTGCTCGGGAAGTGCCATAAATTTAAACCGCCTTTTCTTTCTTCCCGTTGCTTTCGTGCTTTTCCATCGAGTCTCGCCGGAATTCTGGTTTTCCTGGCATTCCGGTTTCGTTAAATTCTATCATTGCCGACGAGCGTTGATTTGGAATTTATCCTTATTATCGTCGATGTTTGTCGAGCCCGATGCATTTCAGCTCGACGATATCAAACTCGGTGGATAAGCGAAACGATCTCAAGGAAGTAGTTTAACGATCGGCAAGAATCCTGGCGAAAATCATGTAAGAAAGTTAATATCCATGAGGAAGTACTTTTGCTCGCTTCTCTCGTTCACGCTTCGACGTCGATTGGACTCTCTTCGGTGATTTCAGTAGAACGAGCTTTACGATGATTGGCATTGCCTTTGGTTCGCCGACGTATTCGATGTTCGGTTATAACTAAACCGCAGATTCTACGCAAGTACGAGTTTTACAGCGGGACACGGGGATTATCTTGAACGAAGGAAATGTACCAAACGCGTTCGAAAATGCATTTCTAGAACTCAATAGTGACTCAAAGAATTCAGTTTTACGATTATCCTTGTCTTTTTTGAAAATGTATGAGTAACTACATAAAATCTGAAGAATAATATAGAATTGAGAAGGAACGCTTCTCTTTTAAGACTGTATACCGAATTTTATTTAACCATCTCATTCACTTTGTCCACCTAAGTGTACATACATTCATAGAGTGTATTTGGCATTACAATTAAATAATATCTGAGGCATAATTGTAAACATGAGTACACAGGCGCGGACTATGTTCACTTAGATACTCATTGCAAGTACAGATTTTAGAATAATACCAAAAAATATTTAATGTTCGGGTACGTGTACGTGGAGCACAAGAAGGATAATAGCGTTGCAGCGACGAAAATCGTATGCCATACGAAATATCAAGATCGGGAGCCCATCGCGTTGTGGCGTGAAAGTGATTTGGCAATTCCCTGGTGGTAAACAGATACAACCGATCTGACATGGCTCGAAGGCAGAGAGAAGAGAATCGGTTGTCCAAGTGACCACGACATTGGTCACCTTGGCCATGACGGATGAGCGGACAACTCTTCCAGGCCATGGACCCTTTGGAATTTATTACATTGTCAGTCATTGATCGATCGTACACGGACTGGTTGAACGTTATACTCCAAAATACTTTGGCACATTTAACTTCGCTCGATCTACGATTTTACATTACGTCAATGTTTTGCTCATCTTCTAGAGTCAGCAATATTTAACAATATATATATTGTTACGTATTCGATGCGCCAGGCACTACCGTTAATAGTGTTCAATACCCTAAAGTTTGAAAAAAAAAGTTGCATCCGAACATATTATTTCCGATTCGATAAATCTAATTAGCAGACCGAGGATGTTTGTGCAAATTCATACTTTTATTGGAAATCAATAAAAGGGTGGGGATCAAAACATGTTTTACATTGTGCATTTTGTATTATGCCTACATATAACATGTTTCGTTTAAACGAGGTGTGAATACATTACAAATTTCACGCATACTTCGCATAAGCCGTGTTTATTTCGCAAACACGCTTGAAAATCCCTATAGAAAGCGCTCGCTTTGCATAAACATCCGCGGTCTTCTAATTACTTCCTAATATGCCTCATCACCGTTTGCAACAATATCAATCTATTTAAAATCGTTGGGCGGCCTCGGCGTTAAAAGCATTGCGATCGTTCTAGCGTTAAATAATCAATTCTCGTCTTGACATTTCTATCTCGATAGAAGTCTGGGCTATCGTCGATATTACCGCGTCGAGATTTACCGCCGGGGTGTGTTATAATTTCGCACGGGCTGCGGAGTAATCGTGGCTCGAGGAAGTACGTGAGCCGTGGGTAATAAAAACGTCTTCACAATAAGCCGGAACAAGGAAAAACCATGGTTCATAAGTAAAGGATAGCAATCTTCCATGCCGATCGGGGTCGAAGACAGAACTCGAGAGACTCTTGTCAGCGAGATGTGCTAATAAGAGCCGATTAGAATCGACTTCATTATTCGTTGTCCCTCCCCCCAGAGGGAGAAAGAGTCATTCCCGTCGCCGTGGCGTGTTAATTCGTGAGGGGACACGCACGCAAACCGACGGGCACCAACACGACGACACGGAAGAAAGTGTTTTGCCACGATCGATCTCGTTTAGCGGGCTAACCAGATCATTTTTCGTTCGCTTTCACCGGATCCTTCCCGCGGCTCTCTCGCGGTGCATTTCGGGTGTTCGTTTGCCGATTGTACGATATCGGATGTCGTACGATCGTACGATTCTCCCGTACGATTACGGACTTTCTAGTACGCGCAGAAAGCTTGCACCGTGAACGCCGTGAAAGTGCATTAATTTGCGGTGCTCTCGGCGTACGAAATACACCATTTGTCTCGCGGCAAAAGGTTAAAATGAAACGAGTTAGAGTTCCCTTATCATCTAATTAGGTTACGTAAAGGCATGTCGATTTATTCGCTCCTCCCGCCGGATTTAAATTTAATTATCGTGGCGTTAAGTATCCAAGTAATGACAATGTAAAGCTAATATTGGTGGTGACGTTGCGTCTTTATCAATACTAAGGATTTTACGGCTCTCATTAGTATTCAAATATAGATCGTAAGAATTGTTGATACAACATATATACTTGTGCGATTATTTTATATATAAAAATGAAGAGCGCGTCGAAACTTTTGAGCGGTAATGTACATCGCCCCGTTCGTCAGAAACGTTTTGTCACGACTCCAAATTGCACGATGATTTTCCGGAATGTATCTATCGTTGAAAAACATGTATTTAATCGGAGCCTTTCGCAAACGCCGGTGCAAGGAATGACGCGCATAAAGGAAATCGTGAAAAATGCTCCTGAGTCTCGCGGGTCTTTTGAAACCGAGAGAGTATAGAACATATCTGACACCAAACTGAGCGCGACGAAAGGCTGAGGAATAACGTGGCACTTTTGTCGTTAATGACGCATACCGATCACCAAACATTGCGTACGTGACATGATTTAGTGGACAATTTGAAAAGAAAAAGCAGCCTCCGCGCGGGAAAGCGAAAAAGAGCGGGACCGAGCGATACCTTTGTTACCGCTTTATTCCTTAAATAATGACAACCCTGGCGGTGGTCGTAAATCGCGACCGGTTTTCCGTAAATTTGCATATATATCGCACGGCGAACCCCGCAACGTAAACGCTCGAAACTTTAGCGCGCTCAAAATTCTACGCCGCTGCCGTTACCGAGGGCATTGCAGAAAATCGTTTCACGGGAATCGCGAAGTGATCGATGCCGTACGGACAAATTGTCCGTCACGTTGTTTTGAATCCGTGCACAGGAAAGTAGACCGATATTCATAATTCTGTAACGCAGAGATATACCGAGTGTCTCGCCGGAGGGTGGTTAGGAAATTTTGAGGCTTATTCTTTTCATTACTTATGTGATTTGAAAGGATAGAAACTTTTTCATCCCTGTTTTTGACGAGAGACGACAATTATTTTTATTTATTTCCGCGTAGTTTATTAATTTTTATTTGACACGCCCCGTATTTAAGTACCGATTCGTCGACATATCGGCATGTACGCGCGCAGTTTCTCGAGCAATAATAAAACTGCCTCGCATCGAAAAGCGCTTATGCAGGAAGACGAATTCCTATCGCTTTAATAAATCACTCTCGTAATCCTAACATTTATGTACACGGTCGATGATATCTTTCACGATAAATTATTACTGATCTGCCAGCCGGTGAAAAGTAACACAGCGGTAAATTTATTAGCGTTAAATAAATACCCAATGTATGTAAATTAACTTTACGGCTTTACAACACGAACCTACTTTGCGAATTCGTGACGAGAGAATCGTCGAACTAGACGTATTCATCAACTTCGACGAGAATCGCTCACTCGCGGAGCGTATAGCAATCCAATGGATATCGATTCGTTAACTATTCCTCCGAAAGCAGAGTTGTAATGATAACTTACGTACACCCTGTATAACCAAGGTCCAGCGCATCGGGAGTTCGCGAAACATCGCGAGAGGAGACAATTTATCGCACGGTATTTTTTACCACGACATAAAGTCAGCAAGGACAGCGAGATTATGCGTGAAAGTGCAGGTATCTGGGATGCGTGCGCGAGATATCACTGCCCGCCGGATTACACCTGGATGACACCGGGGTGGGGGTTGGTTATTGGCAGGATCACGTGATCCCACGGATCACGCGTGACTCGTGAGCCTTGGCACGCATTTATCACGTACATTATACTGCTCGCACAATCGATAGAAACGCTCACGCACTCTTTGCGAACTCGTGCATTCCCTGGTGCCCACCTATCAGGTAGCCAGAACGCAGAGCGACGCGCCACCCACGCACTGCATGATCATTCAGCTTCCCCGAGCATGTGTCCGACGACTGCACCTACTCGTTGACACGGGACAACGCGTCGTATTTCTTTTCGGCGATCGTACAATTATGCGTATGAGAAATTTTAAACGTCAACGTTATTCATCCTTTGAGCACGGTTATTTAAATCATTCGCGCTGAATGCTCGATGTAAATTTCATTCATGGAACGCACCTGGAAACGGATGTCGACGATATTTGTGTGAAATTCTTGTAACTGATCGCGCGTATAATTTTTTATCGCTTCTTTTTTATCGGTGATTCGATATAAATCCAGTGTAACGGTTGATCGTTCTAACCACTGCTCGCTTACAGCCAAGAATCGATTGATTTTTTAAATAAAAATCTCAGAATAATAATCTTACAACCAGATCATATAAATCTTACGACACAAGTTAGAATAAAGTTACGATAAAGCGTCGATCATTTGATTTCATTAAAATCTCAGAATAATAATAATCTTAGAATAAGATGAGAAAAAGTTACAACGTGGAAATCAGAATAATCTTCAAATAAAGCGTCGATATTTGGACTGATTAAAATCTCAGAATAATAATCGTAGAATAAGATCAGAAAAAGTTACACCGGGGAAATCAGAATAATTTCAGAATAAAGCGTTGATCATTTCGATTAATTAAAATATCAAAATACTAGCCTTATAAAAAACATCAGAAAAATGTGACAACAAGAAAATAAAAATAATTCTACGATAAAACGCGGATAATGTGAATTAACCGATTTCACAGAATAATCCAAATAATCCTCTTTATTACTTCATCGACATTACGTTGTCCAGCAATATTTCATACGATCGTTGATACCTATTTGTACTTTCCACGATGGCTTTTCCCCGCCGCGCTGTCGTGGTTTCGAACACAATAGCTGTCAAACACGCTCGACTGACATTTACGTCTGTATGCACGGTAATAAAGAAAATTATACAGATTATCGGCCGGTTCACTTTCGATCGCGTGGGATGACTGGCCGGGTTCCCGGCTAATCCAAACGAACTGGAGCGCGCGAATTCCGACTAAAGTCGCCTAACGCCTCGTGACCATTGAACTTCTAATCGGCAAACCAGTATTGCCCGCGAACGCGAGCCGTACGCTCCGCCGGGTTTGAGTAGCAAGTCGGTACAGGTTGTTACAATAAAGCCGGCAGGCATGACAAATAACTAAATCGTTTTGCTACCGTTAAACACGTGTGTTGCATTAATGGCGAATTCGCTTCGACAAAGATTGGACACCCGGGGCGTGCGGCACAATCAGAAAGGAATCTCGGGAACACTTCTACCACGTACCGGGATGCCTGTAACTTCTTTTATCTCCCGCTACCTTGTAAAACAGGATACGCAATCGTTATAAGTCAAGCAAATGATTACGCGCTGACGTCTCATAAATAATTCGATGCACCGCTCCGGGATGACTGACGCTGACGTGAAAAGATTTTCTGTCCCTGAGAAAACGTAGTGGCGCGATACCGTGTTTCGCATGATTTATCGGATACAGGGAAATGATTTGGTGCGAAAGTAAGGAATACAAATTTCAACGATTATCCGCGTTTATTGCTCGAGATTCTCGATTCTTTTTTTTTACGCTGCTTTGCGTTTGTTTTGCTAGATGTTCGTTTGAGTAGGATTGCTTTCTCTCTGAGCTTTGCAATGTTCGAAATATATTATGTTATGTTATGCGTATTTGACGACCTAATAGTTTCAAGAGTGTTAGATGAAGGAATACTTGAAAATGAGTAAGAATATTTATTAACCCGTGGATTTTTTGCCGATACGAACGTTATTGCAGGTGACTGAGAGTATCCGATGTAAATTAAATAAAAATCCGAAATATTTAAAATACTTTTATCGTAATCCTTTGGTGATTAAAAAAAATATCTGTTCCGGTTTCATATTCTATATCTGTCATCTGAAAAAAATATACCCCGCATGAAATTCGCAGTCTAATTATTAGTAACACAATAATTCATCGTCGTCGGTCTCTTGATTTTTTCCCCGTCTCTTTCTTGAATTGTCTGACAAAAATAGTACAGCTCGAAAGTTCAAATGCAATTTACTCCGAGTCTCGTACCTCTCGCGCGACAGTTAATGTTAATTGCTTTATCAAGTATCGACTTCCTTTAAAACGCGGCACGATAGGTATCGCGCACACGCTGCGCGCGACTTTCCACGGAAACATACTTCGGTCTCGAATATCCTTTGGCAGGACTTTGATTAATAACGTGCGCGAGGAGAAGTAGAAACACACGCAGAAATCTAGCATCCGCGTCGCGTCTAATTGGTTACCAGAGAACGTTAATGATCGAAACGTCCTTGCACGGATGATCGAGGCGTTCCAGATCCCAGCTGCGCCTATGCAGGAAGAAAACGGTAACAAGGATGCTATGTCCTTGTCGCGCGAACACTTTTTCCGATCATTTCTTTCTATAGCTCTCATCGATATAATTGCCATCGAAGCGTACGTCGATGCTAGACCGTGACACGATAAACCAACCTGCCGTTTCGATGCCATTTTTGAACTAATCGCGAGTCGATCGCACAACGGGACAGAACTGTTGTTTCGTGTCTCGCGATAGTCTGAAATCCGTAACTCGTTTCGATGTTCTCCTCGAGGAATGCGTTAATAAACAATCACGATAGAAATGAATCGACTCTCTCACGGTCTTTGACGGCCGGTTTTCAACGAGCGACCGAGGCACGAATCTAACGTCAGATCCCGTGGATGACAGGTAACGGCGATCCCTTCCGTCTGCGCTCGTGTAACCGATCCGTAACGATCGTGCCCGCCGGGAATCACGACATTCTAAACTTAACGTTCCAGATCGCGTCGTTCCCGCGACGTTCGACGTTTTAGAACGGGATACCTGCACCGGGAGAGGATCACGAGAATCCTCGTGATCGCGCACGATAATTCTGTCATAACCCCTAACTTCGGCTACCAGGAAGTTAATCTCGGTCGGGCGAGGAGAGAAAGTCATACGAGCCATCGGAGTCTTGTAATATTCCACTGTTCAAAGATTATACCGATCGCGCGTGCCGTCGGCGGAGTCTTTGAATCGAATCGATTTTCGATCTATTCGAAATTACGGTAGTACAGCATAATCCGATTGGAATTCATCGCTGATGCGAGATCGAATCGAAACGAGCAACGTGTTTGCGCGTCGCAACGGCGATATCTCTATCGCGAATTCCTGTGCTTCGCTTCGACGACAGTGCGATAATATCTAACGATATTTAAATGGAGCAATGGGTAAACGTAGGAATGTTAATTCGATTGCGAAGTGATAAAGGTGGCCGTTAAACGGTATCGCGCACGGATATCACTAATGTCTCGGTTGTTCTCTTTGTAGTTGGGTGAGATTGGCCTTGGCAATGCGGTCGAGTCAACATAGTCGATTCAGAATGCGTTTCAGCGTCGGCGGTACGAGTTCGATGCCACTTTCACGATCAGGACTATATAATTATCCCGCTGCGAGGGGCCTCTACGGAACTCGTTTGCAATCTCGAATATTCGAGAAACGGTTACTCATCTCACGAATGTAGGCGCCGAAACATTTTTGGATAATTGCCTAAGCGATTGTCAAGGTCACTCTCAAGGTCCCTGTTTCATCGCAGAGACCCGATGACCCGCGATTCGTTTTTTAAATTCGGAGTATCAGCGAAAAAACACTGGGGCTTCGGGTTTTGTGAATTACAAGGACTTGCGGCTCTTTAAAAATATTGACTTCCGTGGTTTTTTAATTGTTTCAAGTCGATCGAGCGCCTTTTGATGCTACGGATACGCAGTCGTAAAAAAAATTACGATCAAAATTACGCGCCCGGCTCGCCGACCGTACGTCAATTTAATGTAATAACTAATAACAATTATATGCCATCGAAGCGATAGCCTCGAGATTCCACCGTGGAACTTATCGTTTATTATTTTCGTTTATTATTATCGTTTATTATTTTCTCAATAATTTCGTCGAGAATACGAAACGTTTGCGTCGTCAACTATACTTGAGCGGCGGTCGGTACATGGAAACACGATCCAAAGTATTCCACTGTTCGCTTTCCAACGGCAGAAAGAAGGAAAGATACGGAGAAGAAACTGAGAGTGAAAGAGCCAAAGTTTTTCCCTTCGGGAGAAAGTTTCCGATTGGATCCTCGCGGTCGCCATGATAAATTAAACGAAAGTTTAAGTCGTCACGATCCCTAAGAGGCTACCTCGTGTAGCACGCCGACGATACATGGCCGGAGGTGCTTCGAGATGGTATATCGCATTATACCGAGCCGGATGCTTTCACTCTCGAGAAATATTTTCGAGGGACGAGCCTCTCCTTCTCTCTTCTTCGTTCGTGTCTTCGCCGAGGCTCCTTTTCTCCCCGCGATTCACCGAGGAAGAAGGTGTGGCGCGCCACGGACTCCCACGTTCGCCTCCACGTGATTCCCATGATTCCGAGACCGGTCTATTAAAGTAGCAAATCGACTTGCGTTTTACTATTCAATTTTATTTTCAATGTTGTTGGTTTAGATCGCTTCGGTCGATAGTCCTCTGGAAATTGATACATTTTTGTTTATTTTAGGAGCAGCGAGTATCTACGATGTTTATCTGTACTTTCTTCGGTCGACTGTGTCTGAGCGACGCTGGGCGTGTCTACTTCCTCGCGTAACGCCAGTCAAATTCTAAAGCATGTTACAGACGCGTAACATACGCGCGTAACACGCAACACGATGCGCCAATAGAGTAGTGAGGATTGTGTTTTCTCACATATGTCATTAGCACATTTGCGACGGAGTTGCAACATTTGAATCTATTAGGGTGGTCCAAAAGTTCGTGCGCTTGTTCATATAATGTTTTCATACTAATTTTCAATGCTAATAATCTGGTTCTATATGATCTTGTTATATATCATTTTGTAGTATTTTTCATGCTCTATCATGTCGTATATTATAGATTGTTAAAAAAGTTCAAACACTTATTCATTTTTAATATATGTAGAGGAATCATAGAAAATAACGAAATTCGAATGATTTTACGCCATTATTGAAAACTCAAAATTCAAAGCGACTAAAGCGGCAAAAAAGATTTGCGAAATGGAAGGCGAGAATGTGGTCTAAATTCCTACCAGTGCGGACGTTTTATTAAAAATTCAACAACTTAGGCGAGGTCTAAATGGGTTGCCGCGAGTTTTCGTTTCTAAGAATAAGGAATCGTGCAATTTGCAGATAGATGACCTCCAACGATAGATCCAAATAGTCGTTACTTTGAAACTTTAAGGCTATTTTGTTCCTCTGAAATTTACGTTGGAACTTTTGAACCCCCCTAATATCTTATTTTTATTCTCGTTGATTTCACCGTTTGCTTCTTTGTCTTGGATAACATCTTGATATTAATTTCACACACTCTTCCATCAAACAAAATTCGCTGGATTTAAAAACCCAAAGTTTCAAGAAGCCATGCTTCTCTCACCGAGGATCGCTATCTTTAATTAAACTCCGATAAATTAAATTTGTGCGCGACGCTCGGGATTTCACGTGTCCCCGGAACTCGTCGGTGAAAAGGGAATAATCGCGGCGGTTACGCGCATCTTACATCGCCGGTGCACTTTCAATTACCCGCATCGCATACAACGACGTTGATTCCAAACGCGGATAGAACCGCACGAGATTCACGATTCGCGACGGGAACGATTAACGAGGCAGTCTCACGCCCGGTAACGTTAGTTCCTGGAACGTACGGGACATTCGTCACCGAAGACGAGACGATTCGCGACTAAATAAAGTTTCGAAACCGGTAACGTATTCCTGTTTCAGCTCGGCAAAGCGCTGTCTCATTAACCATTATTGATGGAACCGGCGCTTCCTGGCGCAAGTAGCGAATATTTGCGAGAACTGTTCCTGAAAGCGTTTCATTTTTTGCCCCGTTTCCACGCGTTCGGCGCGACACGTAGAAGAACCAGTTTACAACGTGATTTAGCACGTAACGAAATGTTTGTCCACCTGCATACCGGAATTAATACGTTAACTCGAGTAGGCCCAGCTTTATTTGGCAATTCGTTGTAATTCAAACCGGCGAGAGATTTTGCGGCGTTACGACAGAAGTCTTTCTTCCTCTTCTTTTCCCGTGTCCTTCTTGTCGAAGAAAACATTAGTATCTCGCTCAAATTAAAATAAACGCCTCTGTTTGTTTAAACAAAAATTTTGGAAAGATTCTCCGCAATTTCAATAATCGACATGCTAACTCTCTCGTTCCATCGAATTGTTACGAACATGAGATTTCTGCGGATGAAGTATTTTGCATTAAATGTACCGAGCGTTTACAGTTCGGTAGGCTTTTGTTAGCAACGAGTTCGTTGTTGTGTAACAGCTATGCTTTTAAATCTGTTTGAAACCGTCTCGGAAGTGACACGTGTCTGCCGCGCTCTTAATAAATATCAGTACTTACAATAAGTTAGTTGTCCCTTTTCTATTTAATTATGGCTTCGCGACGCGTCACGCGCAGCATTTCGCGCAACAGTATAATAACAGATTTAACCCACCAACGTAGACATCGTTATCAAATCGTGGAATTCTCAAACTCGAAACTGCGATTCGTAAAGAACCTCGCGATACCGTCTCCCGGACGTAGTGTCCAAAGACAACCTTTCCACCTCGCACAATAAACGCGCGCTCGATAATCGATCGCCGATCAAGAATTATCTTCCATTGGAATTCTCTGCAAACCCATAGTCTACATATATCGCCGACCAGCAGGCGCTAAATTATTGACAACGTATCACTTAAGTGTAGTACTCGCGCGTACCTCGTTACGACACTGTGATACAAGATACGGTAATGATGCTGGCTTCGAGCGATTTTTGAAAAAAGTATCTGAAAGTAGGAAGCGCCCGATCCACAATTCCATTCGTTCGGGCACAAATTTTCCTCTCGTTTCGCGGCGGGTACGTAATATCTCGCGTCCTTTCCCGCTGCGACCCAGGGGCGAAAAAAGGAACGAGAGGCGCTCCCGTACTTCGATGGTAATCACTTCCTCGTCGGTGTACGGTGCGGTCATAAGAATCCGGTCTGATTCGCGATTTGATTATGTCGTTCGCGTATCCATTACAATTTCAAAGTAGCCCCGGCTACCTAGGAATGGAAAACTGAATGTTCTGTGTTCTCGAAAGTGCAACTGGTGAGGGCTCTATTTTTTTTGTCGGCAACCCTGTCCGTCAAACGTACTCGGGCTACGTGTACATACTCATCTGCATGGGTATCGTGAATTGAGAAATGTATTATCGTAAAGGCAAAGTTAATATTCCGGAAAACATTGGCAGAGGCTGAAATGTGATTGAATTTTGCGATCGATAGAATATTTTTTTTATAATTGTGCACGTGAATGGATAGATTGAAGAATTAAAAACCTGTTTTCACGATACGAGTCTTATCTGTGTTCATTTTGTGTCCGCTCGGATGCGTTAACAATGTTTATTGCGATTCGGTATTAAACTAAGTCATAACCTGTCGGTCGAATTAAAACTTACTCTTCAAATTAATTCGAAAATAAAGCCTGAAGAGTTATAAATTTATATAACCATACAAATTTTCATTGTACAAGGTGTAAGAGGTGTGAATGGTTGAAAACCACTACCCCGGAACACAGTCTCGCAAAATTAGCCGTCTCCGCTCTTTCACGGTATTTCGTTCCAAGCGAAACGTTCACCAATTTCAACTGAAACTCTCTTAATAATTACGCCAATTACCAAAACAATGATCCCGCGACGGTACGCGACTTCCCGCGCCGTTGGACTAATTGAATCTTGTTATATTATATTATTACTCAAGGCGCTTCTATTCTCCTGCGAATAGCGAAAGAGCAGGGACAATAATAAAACGTCACCTCCGGTTCTTACCGCGGACAATGGAGTTAACGATCTTGGGAGCGCGACACGATTCGACGCGACCGGCGTTCCCGCTGGTATCATCCGCATTGTTCGCAGGGTTACGCGCCGGTATCATTGAAAAACGAGGTCGCGCAAGCGGTAGATTAACATTTGATAATAACCGCTACCGTCGTACGGCGAGGAGAGAACGTGGCGGAGAAAATGACGAGTCATCGGGTCTCATTACTCAAGAATATTACGCGCGGACCACATATCTTTCGCCATCGACCACCTGATTGTTCTCTCGCACAGAAGATGTTTGTGGTACACCTTTAGAAAGCAGAGTGCATCCCGTGCGTATATAAAAGACCGATCGTTGTGGCGTCATCTAATGAATGCGTTGCGCGCGCGTATTTCAAACACCTCGGACAAGATAAATGTCGCTGACGGTATTAAGTAGGATATCGTACGTTGAACATTGCAGGTTAATTGATTCGGTATGCTAATTCGTAAAAGTAATCCATATTCGCGGAGTACAGTTTGATCTCGCTCCCCATCCTGCGAGCACCACCGGTAATAATAATCGCAATTAATATTTAGTTAGCCGAGTGGTAGTTCGTTCGATTATAAGATTAAATATCATCGCAACGTTATAACGCCGTAATTCTATTACGTATAATACTTTAACTCCTTACGATAGTCATCGTTTCTTCGAACATTTGAATGTTTAAAGTTCATGTCCTAGAAACTCGCGAGTTCTTAATGAAATAATGTGCTGTGGGTAAATGTGGAAAGCTATTCGCATAAATGTTAAAGGGACGTTGCTTAGGGTAGAATAAATTCGATAAAGCGGTAATTGTTAGTCGTGCGAAGCGAGTAACGCTGTAAATATTAATCATTATTTTGAATAGATCTATGGTGTGAACGGCTTTTCTCTGGGAGTAAAAATGACAAGGTACTCCTTTTTTTTGTATATACATATGTATTCGCCATGAAATGGGAATCTTTAGCGTCAGTATTTAATTTCGCCGATTGCTTTTTTCATTGGCCGGAGGCCTCGTACGTCGATTGGGCCTTGCGAAGCGTGGAAATCGCGATCCATCCTTTATCGCGATCAACGATACACGCCGCGATAAATTACGAGAATCTCGCGGAATCGCCCCAACAAATTGCTGGTCGGTGCCGCATTACATTGCGGCGGCCCGTAATTGGCGCTGTGAAATACCGCTGACAGAGAGCGATTTAACAAGTCCATTCGAGAGATTTCTTTTCGAATAATCGAACGACGACCGTGCCGTTTGTCAAATTAAAAATAAAATCGACGGAAATGAAAAAAGGGAGGGTCGGATCGCCGAGCAACGCGCTCCCTTGGATAATCTACATACACGCGTCGTTGCGGGGGCCAATCGGAGAGCCGATTAAGATTTTCTTATTATCGTTGTACGAGACACTTTCTTCGGTTACATAAAGATTGTATCTCATTAAAAACGGCAAAGTGGTGGTGTAATTCGCCTTCGAGTTCTTTCTTCCCGAACTCGGGAATTCAGATGGAACGTAGAATGTACATTCTATAAAACAGCTTGTAGCGAAAATGTTTTCGTCTAATCGTTTTCGATACCGACGTTTCAACATGTTCGGGGACGAGAACATGACGTTTGATATAAACTCGTGTATGAGTTTAATTACTGATCTACTTCGATAATTACGAACGCACGAGGTGATAGATTGGTTTTCAATAATCTAGAGAATATTTCTTTCTTCACCTATGCAGTACAAAGTCCACGTTTGAGACCCCTATAATTTGCCCTTTTTTTAAATAACATTGTGAATAATTTTCTCCTAGTATTCTTGTTTCCGGTAGTCGATTTTCATTGCAAATTTAACATAAGTCCGTGTTTCGTAGAAACCAAAAGTTAGTAACGATGCTGAATGCTGAGGACTGTTCTTACTGAATTCGAAGAAATAGGTGTTCTGCACCGAATAAAATCACTCTGCAAAACAACGAAATACCAAAGAAATACACATTAAATTCTATTTCAATATTCTCCGTACTCCAAAAGTTAAAAGAAAAATTATTTCTCGGAGTTGTCCCAATATCAAAACGAATCCAACACGCTGTAGTTTCATTGCAGTATTCTTCTCCCTTTTCAACTAATTGCTAAACATTTCGTCGAAACGCGTTTTGAAACTTTTTTGTTCCTCGTAGTTATGTCCGATCTTTGCAGTAGTTATGTCCAGTTCTTGCGCGGCCAATCTTATCCGCGCGTTTCGAGAAACAAAAAAGGTCTGAAAAGTTAGAAACGCGCGTGGCGATCCGAAGCGAGCAGGCTTGTCTTTCAAATTGTGCTTGACAGCTGGAGCCTAGGGAACGACGGTACGGCCATTTTAACTTTAAACACGCTCAACGAAGATCTCCGGAGACGTACTATATCGTCGCTAAACGTTCCTGCCTTCTCGTCGACGTAATTGACTTTCTCTCGTAACGACGATGAAAGAAAATTGTCGCGGTTGGTCGGTCGAGTGCTTCGAGTTAATTAATCCTTTCTACGTTGCCCCTTTCAAAAGCCCAGACGATCCTGCCGATTCCTATCTAATTTGGACAAGGAGAAAATAAAAGAAAATAAGATTGAAAGTTTTGCTCGCAATTTTGCTACTCCCCCCATCAGCGGAAATCTAAATTTACGAACTAATTCTTGCCGCTTTAGTTTCGTTTAGATCAATGTTACGTTAATTGCATTTCTATCGTATCCCCGGCATCATCCGTAAAAAAAACACTCGTGCTTATATAACTGTTATGCCAATTAATCGATCATCGTTAACCATACATTCTGCGTCATTGTATTCGCATCGATCATCGAATCACATTTTACGCGCCGCCGCCTCGTTTTTACCGCTCCATGTAACACATTTATCGGTAGCCGCTCTCGTAATTTGTGCCGCGTTTAGTGTCATTAACGTTTCTACCAACGCTAATTAATAGCGGTCTTAATTACCCGCGTTGCCTCGCGACGACTAACGAAAGCGCTTCGATACATCGTTCCCTCACGATGCCACTTCTCTTTATCGAAATCTACCCTTGTAACCGAAGAACAACGAGCACGAGGATGCGTAATTTACTCCTCGAACGGGACAAGGAAGATAAGACGCCGCGAGTACCCGTTGAATTCATTTGGAGGATAACGAGAACGGAGACAATTTTATTCGCGTGTTTTCGATGCCGTAGCCGGTTCCGTCGACAAAAGTGGTCGTGAATTTTGAATCGCATTCCATTGCGCACTTCTCTTTTTTTTCTGTCCAGCTCTCACGGCGCACAAACACGCTTCCCTTCGGAATTCCTCTGACGTCCGTGGGACGAGAATGAATTTTGGAACTGGGAAGGTGTATTTACGGATTCTCGGTTTATACGTCTGTGGTTGTAAAGAAATACGCCGTATGAAATGTTGTTGTTTAAAGTTCTGAACGCTAATTATTCTTATCGGACTTCGATTAGATTGTAATTAGATTTTTCAATACAAAACATTTTTAATCGTGTATGTTCTCTGACGAATATATAAATTCTATAGCAGAATTTCAATTATTTTAAATCGGCACAGGCAGTTGTTTTAAGTGTACCTACAAGTCAATGATATCGGTGATTCTGGTGTGAATCATTCGTATCAATTAAAATTGTCTGATTGTGAGAATATTGATCCACGGTTTATACAAATTTTCCCACCTATTAAATTTAAAGCCGATATAATTAAAATTCTGCCCGATATTAATATCCTTAGTCATTTTTAATTGGTATGCACGATCCACGACAAAATCTTTCCAACGATATACGAGAATCTGTCAGTTAATCCCGTGACTCAACGTCGTCGATTATCATTCCCTCTTACACGTATCAACCGAGAATCGGTTATATATTCATATATTAATATATTCACTCGCGCATGAATTTTCGTGCGGTTTAAAAATAATTCGCGTTTATGCCCAGAAACGGACCACCGCGATTATCCCTGTTAATCGAGACGATGCCTCTCGATTACTTCGCTAATAAGCATTATCGAGAAATTGCCCATCTAATTAGAGACAAATTGAATGCCGGCGCGATCGTTGATAAATGATCGTGCCCCCGTCGCGCTCAAGGTGTCCCGTCGCGCTCCTTGAAATTTTCAATCGAGCGACAACGGCGTTACCCGCGAATGATAAATGCGACCGGTTCGATGATCTACATAAATGACCAACGATGATTATTAATGCGTCGCGCGGCGTTATAGACGATCGCGGGACCAGGAGTCACGGTCGGCGATTCGTCCTGCCGATATCACGGGGTGCCACGGCCGGGAAAAATGTCTCGACCTTTATCGCGAGAGCGTTTCCGTCGGCAATATCGATGCTCGCGATTAAGTCGTCGCACCTTGTCTCACCTGGATTTTGTTCTTTGTTTCAGACGGAGCGCCCGTACCCGAGGACGCCGTTGAACACGAGGTGAGGAAAAACGTCGAAAAAGGAGAGGATGAATAATCGCACCGCAATTGGATTTTTTCGCCGTTCCGAAGGAGAAAGTCATAAGCTCGTTTTAATATTGGAAAATATATCGCGCGGTTGTTTATTACACTCTGTCCCTTCCTCCTCGTCCTCCGTATCGTTTCTTTTTATATTCTTCGCGCAAGGAGCGAAGATTTCTTTGCTTACGCGGGACGAGATGAAAATAATAACGTAACGCTCGGTTAACGGATTTACGAATAATTATTAACGTATAACAGTTAAGCGTTAAACGCAGAAGTACGTTTCGTATTGCCGCGAATCTAAGGGGAATTCTATGCGCGTTATTACGAAATGTACATAGGTAGCGGTACTACGTCGATATTTTTATACCTTTTACGATACATAAATCTTCACATTATTTGGAAAGTATCCGACTCTAATTATAATTAGCGTCTGTATTATATAAGCCCTAACCGTTTGAATATAATCGCACGGCGCACGAAAGGAAATTAAGGTAAGAAACCAGCTCCAGCGGTGAAAATACCAGCTGATCGCATTAATTGGGATCACTCGGGAATTATGTCCGAGTGATTTACCGCGACATTTTCTTCAATCGTGATCACGGTCAGAATTGTTCGAGTAGAATCGTGCTCACCTATCGCTCATCTCTCATTACGGAACATCGTGGTACACACATCCATCACGCTCATTTACGAGGGCACGAAGTATTTATTGTCTAGGAGTCTCGAAATAGCATTTGCTTATAGGTCACTTGTAACGGAGTACGTAAATTATACGTGGCAAAAATCGAGTTTCATTTATTTGTAACTAGCCGCGCCATCAATCTGCAACTTGGAAACTCGGGGTACATGTTGAAGGTGTACGCATTAATAGGATGCGTGATTTTATTTAGGATCCTTGCGCAACTTAGAAACTTGGCACGGGATATGAGTAAAAAGTAATCCCTGTTAATGCAACGTATGAAATTTTTTTAGGATTCTTAAACAACTTGGGAACTCGGTAGGGAATAGAATCAAAAAGCATTGGGTATTCGCGTGTCGTATGATAATTGTTAGGGTTCTCGTATACATTGGAAACTTGGCACAGAATATAAATAACCGGTGTTGATATAACGTACGAATTTTTTAGGATTCTGTAACTGCTTGGAGAATTGGTACAGAATGTAACTACAAACTATTCGGTATTCACGTGACATTTCTGTAGGATTCGCGAAAACCGGAGTACGCAACGCGAGGGTAAATTCAGATTGAACGTTACGAAAGCTGCCACAAAGCATATGATTTTCTCCGAATAATGCTATTTCACAATGTCTCGTATCTCATAAACTTTACGTTCTTACGTCCAGTCGTATTTCTTCAACGATTACACACGTGATAATTTGAGGACTAAGAAATTTAATTAGGAATCCGTGCGAGAAGCATTCCAAACGTATCTAATTAAACGCGATATTTTTATCGAACCCCGGGACAAACGTTCGAATTTACGCCGATTACATTTCGAAGCACCTATATATCAACCCAAGATTACGCATCTACGCAACGCGGTATTACCATACAATCGCAAAAGCGAGCATTCTTTGCCGGCTACCTAAATCACCAATAATCGAATACCCAATACATATCGATTGTTACGTTAGATATAGGTACGAAAAACCCACTCGTAAAAATGATTACGGGAGCAAGGAATAATGCTTACGCGACGTAGGCAAATACAGTTACGGGGCGAACCGCTGGCTGACCTGGCATATTCGCAACAATACAAGGCGTGTCGCCGTTGCAGTGTGTTGCAACTTGCAACCGATTCCAGCGACTACACCGTCCGTATTAACATCGGCGCGTGAGCATACGCGTCTGCACGTGCACGTTCCTTGGGCCGATAGCGGTGTACGCGTTATTATTGAACAGGATAGATGTATAGATATGGATATAGATATAGATATAGATAGGTGCAGCAAGCGCTAGTATACCGCCTGTGATGTGTATACATATATATACGAGCTAACTAGTTTTGCAGGCGGTCGTCGGCACGAAGATGTCTTAAATGTCAAGGCGAGAACACGGTGCAGTTGTTCCCGCGAACAGACCTCCCTCTATACACGATCGGTCAATGAGCTCCGCGAAAGGAACTCCGGAGCACGTTGCTCTGACGCGATTTTCAATGAGAGCTTCCCGAACGAGGTTTACGAATTTTTGTCTAACGCGAGTGATTCGGTGATGATTATTAGATTCTTAGATTGCGATAATCGCAAGATTACCATTAGCTAGGGCGGGGGTAGTTGTACAGTGAAGTAGGAGTATTTGGATTGTAATGAGGATTCCGATGTAGAACACAAAAAAAATAAGAAGAATTTATTAGATTAGATTAGATCCCTATAGAAGATAAAACACGATCGTTTACCCGAGGATCGTATCGCTCCTTGTTTTGTAAAACATTGGGCATGTGGTATTTGAGAACAAGATATGAGCACAAGATTTGCAATACTATTTGAATATAACTATTAGAACATTGAATAAGTTCTCGCTGTTTTCCAAAAGATAGCTTTACCAGAACTGTGCGTGTGTAGTTTAACATGGGAACACATCTTTAAAGAAGTACCGTAAGCACGCTTGAAATTCAGTGTATGTCATTTTGCCAAAGTGTAAAGAACTTTTTGTTTCATAGTGTTAAACGTGTCAAATTTCGTGGAAAAAAAGAGTATTTCCAGGGAATTTTACTGCACTACTGATTCAAAAGGAATCTGCAGCTAAAGCATACAATATTCTTATTGAGACTTACGGCGACCATGCTCTGTTGGAAACAATACATAGAGATTGGTTTAGTTGCTTTGAAAATAATGATTTTGATGTTGAAGATAAATAACACCCTGGCGCACTAAAAGAGTTTGAACATGAAGAATTGGCAGCAGCACTTTATGAAAACTGATGAAACCGAATAAAACTATGACGGAAGATCAGTATTGACTACAATTGATGCATTTGAGCCGAGTATTGAAGGAAAAACTGCTGCTACACGAGCAGAAACAATACAAAGTGATTTTGCAACATGACAACGCTGCTACATGTTGCAAAACTAGTAGAAACTACTTGGAAAGGCGTATATGGAAAGTCTTACCAGAACCGCCGTATTCACCAGACATTGCCCCTTCAGATTAACACTAGTTCGATCGATCGATGACACATGGCATGGCTGAGTAGCACTTTCATTCTTATGAAGATGCCAAAAAATGGGTCCACTCCTGAGCAGCCTTAAAAGACATGTCGTTCCTCCAACGTGGTATTCAAATGCTGGCAAAAACATGAGAAAAAGTAGTGGCTATGGATAATACTTTCAGTGACATGTTTTTTACTAATTTCTAAAAATAGAGTATTAATTTTCACGAAACTTATTTAACAACTTAATATATTCTCACTTTTACAATTGTTATCATTTAGTTAGTGACAGTCAGTATATTTCTAAATTAGATTATACCACACGGATAATACTTTCAGTCACATGTTTTTTACTCATTTTTGGAAACAAAGCATTAATTTTCACGAAAAAACAGCTAGAACTTATTCAACGACTCAATACATTCTCACTTTTATCACTATTAGCATTTATTTAGTGAATGTCAGTATATACTTCTCTAAATTAAATTATACCACATGGTTGCACATGAAATGAGGAATTTAATGGACTAGGATAATCAAATGAAAAACAGTGTTGATAACAAACACAATAGATATATTTGAAAATACCTATTGATGATGGTAAATGTAACAGCTGCGTCATCTCGATGCCAACAGGTGGTTTTTGTAACAGGAAGATCGATGAACTGTAAGCGATATACGATGACGCTCAATGAGTCTTGTCAATGAACACAAACTTCACTGTGCACTGAGTACGAGCAATATAGCACTTAACTACTTTATAATGAGCCAAAGATTAGAATTTGGAATGACAATTTGAACAGAACGTTGCGCGCGCACGAAAACGAACCAATAATGGCGATCGAAAAGAACAGGGACGTATATGAAAAAATCGCCCTGCGCTCCCAGGGCCGCATAAATGAGCAATGGGGCCTGGGTAAAAGTAGACATTTGATTGGCTGTTGTGCGGCGAGCGCCCTCTGTCGCTGCCAAAGGCGGGGATCGATCGTCGGCGATACATAATCGACATTGATTGGCGAGCAGCCAATCAATGAGCGGAGGGAGCCAGATGCGCGGCCCCATATGCGTAATTACCGAACACTCGTACTTTGATTTATACATTAGTACTCATTCTACAGTACATCTACCCTACACTAGACTCTACAGTGATAATAATACCCGATTATTTAGATAAAAAAGAATATAACCTGAAGATTATATTCAGTATCGCGGAGTAAGTTGGTTGTTTTCCGAAAAGTTGAATATTTTAGACTTGGACGAATAGAGGCAACTCAAGCGGAAAGGTTTATGGGAGATAATGAAATGGCTTGCGTTAATAGTCGAATCATATTTATTTTGAGTAATACAGATTGTACTTTTACTTCACTGTTTTAAATAGCGTTCGAATATTAACGAGACTCACTACGTAGACGAATGTGTACGACGCTACGTAAATAATTCGAATAACCGCGATTTTGCCGATGCACGGCGAACGGTAAAAAGAAAATCTTACGAATATTACGGTTGCCGTAATCCTATGTGAAAGTGATTGAATATTTATTGGCAAAACGTTAGGCAGAGTTCTTTATCCGAGCATTCCATCCATTTTACTAGCGGATATGCAGTACGCGAAGCAATGAGTTTAGGGATACGGCGAAAGTTCACGCATTAAAGTTGTATCTCACGAATGTGCCTCGTAAAATGTTATTCTTTTCGTACGTTAACTATAAACGCCTTCGACTTTCTCTTCAGCGCGCGGACGATTATTGTCCGAAAGGAGAGTTCGTTTCTCGGAATAATAGCACGGTAATTCCTTGCAATGTTCCAGGATTCCGTAGCGTCCGCTTCCGAGGTTGGCGAGGAGTACGAGGACGGTGACGATTCGGACATGTACATGGAACCGGAGGGAACGGAACCGCCTAATCAAGAAGACGTGAAAAAACCCGAGGAACAAAGGGAGGTGGCGTCGATTCGGATATCGGCGAAGAGCGAGGCAGCGTCGTCGAGTACGACAGAAAGAATGATTACCAAGGATCAGGCAGCTGAGAATACGGAGGAAACCAGTCTCACCGAGACTTCGAATCCTGGCGAGAAGAGCTTGGAAACTGAGAGTCAAAATTTCTTCCCGTCCTTCGCGGATCTGTTCGCCAATCACAGGCTTCCGTTCACGGAGCAACAGAGATACAGGCCGAACAGATTCCTGGGATATTTCCAACGCGATCGCAGCGCTTATCAAGCCGCGGCGTCGACCGCCAAGGACGTTCAGCATCCTATTCTGGGTTCGGGTAACTTCGGCGTGATTCGCGGTGGCACTTATTACCCCGAGGAGAAAGAGAACGACGAGTACTCCATCTCCGAGACTCTGTACAACCCGTACTACCACGGGGGAAATAATCGTGCTCGCTCGAACTATTATAGAAATCCGAAACCCCAACCGATTCGCGGCGGTGATTTCTTCGCGAACTTCCGCGACTTCGCCGACATAACCGCTCCGCCAAAATCCAGCTTCTCTCATCTCTCCGTGGTTTACGCGAACAAGAACGGAAGCACGACGGGACGCATCACGGAGCCCCGAAACATTATCGAGACGTTGAGGATGTTGGAGGAGGAGGAAGAGGAGGAACAGTCGAACGCGGGTGTGACGACCACGACGGAAGTGCCGAGGAAGAAGCAGACCAAGGGAAAGCGAAAGCTGATGAAGATGAAGCAATACGAGGCCGACAAGGCCAGAAGAACTCGCATGTCCGTCGAGCCACTTCTGGCTCTCAGCTGAACGTACACGGCGTTCGAAAGTGTACGGTAGCGCGGATGAGAACCTCGGGATTCTTACCCCCAAAACGCGAAATCTGGCCACGAGATCAGAAGCAAAGTCTGAAAAGCATCGTCACCCTACTATCGGAGGAGCCTGTACCGGAAACGTATGAAAGGGTCGAGAAACAAGGTGACGCGCGCGTTTTTAAACGTTTACGATGTACGCGCTGTACGAGTTGTTTCTTTTTCTGTGGTAAATTCGAATTGCCCCAGACGAGTTTAATATCGTTTTACCGACGTTCTACTCTCGACTAGGTCCGCGATTACTCGAATAATTCGATATTTGTTCGTTTGAAAGATATTTCATATCTATCGGTATTGATACATTCGAACGCAAGGTTTGCCGGGTAGTCTCAGCTCTATTTTTGATTCCACGGTTTTTCATGATCCTAGGCGCGTGGAAAAGTAAGCGTGTCGATTTGCGTAGATCACGGACCTTATTTTTTTTTTATCTCGAAAGAATTGCATGGATTGCTCGTGAATCATGTATTTAATGTGATTGTTCCACTCAACCGCGTGAAATAGCAATAATGGACGGTTGTTGAAATCGCTCGTCCGAATAGCACGTTCACTTCGCTGTTTGATATCTCAATCATTGTGAGTGAAATAAGTGGAAGTAACAGCGCTCAAACCATGCTGTCAAACCTGATCGCTGACACCTCGGGAGCAAGTTCAAATTAATTAGATTCATGAGGCACGCTTATTTAACTTTCCAAGGCGCCGTGGACCTTTCAAAAATGTCCGGTTGAATATCATTTTGTCGATTCGAACGGAAGTGATCGTAAAAAGACCGTTTAAACGAAATGGAAAACTCTGAGGAACAAAATTCGTCGATACGAGGAGATGCAAAAATTCTGATAGAGTCAACCGAGTCAATTTAATTCAATATGGTTATTAATGATCGATCGATTCGTCCAGTTCAGTGCGCACGCGCGAGGAGACACTTCGATTTCGGCAGATTATGTCAAACTCCCCTATCGCCAATTCACGGACACGTTTCGAATTGATTGAATGCACTTGCGCGTGCAGTTTCGTTATGCTCGAGTAAACCTCGGTCCGGAATGAGTAACTCGTACGTACGTAGAATACGCGCAAACGTTATTTTGCATTCGCGAATTGCACGGCTGGTGCACGCGAGATGTCGTATTAACGGGCATACTCGAAGCGCAAAAACATGAAATTCGCGTCCCGCGTTATCATCGAGTGTGAATTCATTCGCGCAGTGGAAATTTGCAGAGCGCCGATTTGCGTTTACGCGGCCTTTTTGTAAATAAATTATATCCCCGCTCTGCCCGTCCCCCCCTCGCGTTTTCTTTAGTGTTTTAGCTAAAGCCGAACCGGAGTAACAATGTTGCTGCTCCATTCGGAGAACATGTATTTCGTTCGTGGACCTCGTTTCTGCGTCTAGCTCCTACGTAATTAAATATTAAGATCAATTGTAGATAAGTAATTTTAAGTGCAGAATGGTTCGCATACGTTCATTAACTTGATAAAGACTGTTCATCCTTTAAACCTCATACGCCCCTTGGTTGGTTTCTTTCTTCCTTCGTATCGTCCGTAAACGACCATGAGAATCTCTGTTATTTTCGCGACGAGTATGAGCGAAGTGTAAAAATAAAGAGACGAGGCAACATGATTAACATGATATTGACGTAAATTAAACTAATCAGCGGTATTGGTATTTAAAGTAAGTCCGTAAACTTAACGTATCCCCGAGGATCGTATGAGGATTAATTGTCATCGGCCACAAACCACTGTTCATGATTTTCCGCGAATTAAAAGGAATGATTCAACGGAACTGTTTAATTTCTATTTAGGTTAACGAGCAAAATGTTTACGCGACATTTACCCCTCGATGCGTTCATCATCTATTATAATAAGCATTCTGCAGTCTCAATCGTCACGCTGGATTTCTCGAAATTATGAAACGTTCTTCATCCTCTACGAAAATCGTGGCGAGGATTTCCTCCAAAGCTTCGTAACGGAGAGAAAGCTACGGATCAAGCGGATCGGGCAAATCCTTCGCCTCGAACCTCGGCGCATTGTTATCACATTTGTTGTTGATTATTTTAAATGTAACAATAAGCTTATCGATTAGTCGTAAAGAAAAAGGAAAAAAAGAAAAGAATATCATTCGAAATTTCTGCCCAGCACTTTCCACTCCACTGCGAGAGGCACGATAAAATATCGAAATAAAGTATATTTTTCATAAATTATGTACACGTGGAAAAACCCTTCACATCGTACGATCTATCAACGGTATGTTTTCCTCGCAAGGTACGTAAACGCATGTTTATAATAGAATTATTACACCGCCACGTACAGGGAATAAATAAATTCGTGATACGCGAAGTTAAAAAAAAAAGTCTTATATTCGAGAAAGTGATATTGGTCACGAAATAATTATATGCTACGTAATTACTGAGGTAATAAGGTGTTAAAGTCGAAACGATTCTTCCAAGATATTGTGGCGGTTGGAAAACAACATTTCCCAGGACGACGAAATAATCCACTAGTAATTAATACATTTCTTTAACATAGTGATCAACTTTCCTATGCCATTATGAACTTCCGTGTACGTAGCTCGCTGATACATCCAAGCCGGTGTACTGAATACATTATACTTTTTGCACCGCGTTACACCTTTCACATTTTTCATCTCCACTTTGGCACCCATTTCCTTCACTCTCGCAATGGCGTCGGCGTACGGCCAGTCTTCTTTGGGCGCTGGAGAGTTAAAAAAATAATGTCAATAATGATGCAGGTATCGAATAAGAGCGAGCAGGGTAATTTAACCAGTTAGCTGTTTTTGACGAGTGTACTCGTCGTGAAGAAATTGCAATATTTCGCGTTATGACGATTATACTCGTCATGCAGAAAAGTAGTTACCGTTTGTTGTTTAGATTGAAATTTTAGTGAAAGCCAAAATGTATTTGGCCAAAATATATATTGTGTGTGTACGAACTATTAAAATATGTTTATGCGACGTAATTTAGATGCATACTGTTCAAAGATGTCGCAATAGACAACTGGTTAACCGTTAGTTGAACTACTCACAGTCTTTTCCTAGCGTAATTTTAACACCCTTCAAGACTTTTGCCACGAGAGCACTGGCGATGCATATTGAACCGATCGGTTTCTGCTCGCAGTAAAAATCTTCGATGAGTTTCGCCAAATCGGGTAGGATCGTGCAATCTGCTCCCTTATCAGCGAAATCGCTCCTACGAATTTTACGAGTAGGATATACGTTATTGCAAACTGTGTATAATTGTGAACGTATTGTAATTAAAGGTACTGAAAAGTTTATGCAAATTCGTATTATTTATAGGAGATCGTTAAAGAAGTGAGAGTTGAAGAGAAGTTTGTGCGTTTGTCGGAGTGTCTTGAAAATGTGTTTTTCTTATTGTGTACATTTCGCGTTATATGTGGATATATTGTATGTATGTAAGTTACGCGTACACGAGTCTATTACGCACTTCGCAAATACTTAACATATTTCTCCGTCAAAATCGATTAAAAATAAGTAGGTATAGAAAGCACGAGTTTTGCATAAATATTCGAGGTCTTATAATTACATTTAATCGGGGACAATTGATATATTTTATATATATAATTAAGCCGTTTCGGAAAGAAATATTTTCTTCGAAACGAATACCTTTTAATTTTTATAATTTCTTGACAAAAGTATTCGCACTAAAGGACGATAACCTTTTTGAGCTCGCATTCCGATGGTTGAATATGTTTTAACTTATTCGTTAAAATACTAACATTGTTCTCGCAGCACCGAATCCACCGGGAATAATAAGAGCGCCATGCGTACACGCTACGCACTCGCATAAGGGTTTAATATTTGATCTAGCTATTCTGGCAGCTTCGACTAACGCATTTCTAGGAGAACTTTCCGAATCCATTTCTTTCGTGCAATGATCGACTATGCCACAAATGTCCATGTCGGGCGCATAGAAACATGGCTTCAGGTCTTTTTGACAAACGTGGAGCGTCGCCGAGATTGCTTCTGAAATGTCAGTACCGTCGAGGTTGCCGCAGCCGCAGAGAATCTATACGGGAAACGTAGAATTAAAAAAAAAAGGAGATAAAACTTTTGATTAAAAATATTCAATTCGCCGTGCGCGAGGCATCGTGCGGCAACAACTCCGATCACCTTGTATACGTTGATTAAAATAAAAACGGAAATGATATTGAAATCTTCGAAGACCATACACACAAAAGAAAAATGATTACTGTCGCGTTCTGGCTCCCTTCGCACCGTACGACTTTTGCGAACAAAGTTTCTGAACATCTGTAGAAATAACGGAGATACTCGATTATCGCCGCACCCTGTATATTAAATTTTATCTTCTATTTTGAATCTCTATTTTAACTTTCTTTGGAGTGTTAGTTCAGCGGAAGCAGGTTCCGCGGTAATTGATTAACGCTCATTCTACTCTAAAAGAAGGAATATACAATTCTGTTCGTTCTAAATTTACACGTTCCACGCTTTTGCGGGGGCATGGGTAAATGTAACGAGAGAATTACAATTTTTTAATTATGTCACCTTTCATTCCCGCAGGCGATACGTTTATATAACGAAAAGCTAATGCGATATAAAAAAAAGGACTCGAACGTTTCATAAAGACAGAATAACCGTTCTTAATTACTGGTGACGCAGTTAACGTTTACGATTTCGATAAATTAGACCGCGACGATACGTATAGCCCGTACACAAATATTTGTAATAAAACAGATCCGCGATTAGGCCTCCCTTATCGCGCTGCTACGGCTCGATTTTAATAACCCGACCGTAATTATTCCGGGCGTATCTATCGATCCGTTTTCTTAGTCGATTTTAGTCGCGGAAAAACACGAAACGTTATTTCCTCGGAGGCGCAACGAAACTTATAGTTACGTCACGGTCCGAAAGTTCGTAACTATCAGGCAACGTCCTTTTTTTTCTTTTTACTCGAGAGAAATGTTTTGCACCTCAAGATCGGATGTTGACTCTTAAACGTTAAACGTAAACGTACCTTTTATCGCCTGCCGTACGGTAATTATCTAATATTTATTTTTACACCTCGGCGCCGGCAAGTGATACATGAAAACAATAATTTGCGCGTTCGAAAGTGAAATTATTATGCTGCCGTTTATCGGTGCGCGGGGGATTATTTATTTCGACTTGCGTAAGATGTCAAATTTTCTGTACGTTAAAGGGTATTATTACACGTTCAATATTTTAATGTATAGCGCAATGTCATACGTAAACGGTTGTTCACATGGCCGAAGGTGAAATTATCGCCCCTTTTCGAAAGTAGTTCGTTATACTTACAATAGCTACGGACACTGGCTCGCAAGATCGTTCTTTCTGTCCGCTTCTGTATCTTCTGTCAACAATTTGCGTTGCGCGAAAACCTGACGTAAAAGCGGACACGACGACCGGAGCGTCATTTTGAATTAAGGGTGCGATCCGCGATCGCAACATATTAGACGAATAAAAGAATCGTTCGAAAAATAGATTTTTAATTAGCGACGCTTTTGACAGATAATTTTACAGGATGGGTTCGTCCATTTTATTAGTACTCAACGTTCGTTTGTTTTAGTGTTTCAAACGGAGTGATTTCACGCGGGTTTGAGTATTTCTTATTTCAATTGCAAAGAATGTTAATAATAGTATGTCTGCGCGTGTTACCAACCAGCGCTGGGTACGAACTTGACAGTGCTACTGTTATTCTTTTCGTAATTTTTCGTTGGGTGGAGTAAGAAAAGTATTTCCGTTCGGTTGTTGTATCGAGGCGGATAGCGAACAGGATATCCTTTACAACTCTAGCCAATGACCAGAGTCCGAGCGAGGTGAAAACATGTTAATTTATTCATTAAGATCGGTAATCAGACCAATTGGTAGTGGATTTTAAAAAGATTCATTGTAGTATTATTTTTAAATGATTATTCTATTAATCGTTCATCGGGGTACCAGGATTTGCAGTGATGCAGCAAATTTATTGTATCTTGCTGGTTTCTCGCCTCACCGGTGCCGGGTTTAAAAATCCCCTACATCCTTGATCTAGGAGGTTCAGTAATACACGATTGTTTGCAATCTAGCCCAGGAGGGGTTCACGAGTCCAGCAGAGACTCACCTGTAAATAAAAATCTGATAAAAAAGGGAATATGATCTCTGCGTATATTGTAAATAAATAAATATAGATCTTAATATAAAAAAAAACTATACACTGCTCGATCTCAAGTTGTTGAGTCTTTGTTCCGCCTCCTCTTCCACCCAGCTCCTCCCCTCTTGTCGCTTTAATTGTGTACCGGTTTGTTTCTTTATCTGGGCAACTTAATGGCAAAATCTTACAAGTATTATAATTTCTATGTTTCAAGTTATATTTCAAATTTCTAAATATAGAGTGTATAGTAATATTTGTGAAATTATTCGATAGATTTTATTATATTTCAGATTTTGTAATATAGAATGTTTAATAATGTTTGAAAGATTATTCGGTATATTTTACGGAATTAAAATTTAAGATCAAGCTTAAACCGATTCGTACATAATTAATTTGAAAAACTACTTGCAAACGAACGAATTTAACAATTATTTAGAATTAATATTATTCAAATAATAATCTTTTAATAACTTCCCTGTTGGTACAATTATCGATCTTCGGTTTGAACGTCGGCTTCCGCCCCATTGCCACAGAGGGCAGAATTGTGCAGAATTACGATGAGAGACCTCAATGAACAACTCGCGAACTACTTCGCGGCGAATACGCTCGACGGATAAATCTCTTCCGCCGGTAAATGGTACCGCGTTCGGTTCGAATCCATGCTAAACGCGCGCAACCCCGAAGTAGGCGAAGGAAAAGGGACGTAAAAAGTGACGAGGGGAGAAGAGCGGAGGGATACGAAATTCAGAGCATCCACCATGCTTAAATAAACATCGGCAAGGTAGGCTGAACTTACTTTATGGATCGTATAATCTTTATCGTGCTCTAGGAGCAATTTTCGCTCAGACTATGAATACAAAACACATAATGGGGAGTGGCGGTGAGATTTAACAACGCCATGAGGAAGAGTGCTGCGTGTAATAATAAATCTGGCGAGCTCATTGAAATATAAAACGGGCTGCGAATCTTTGATAAAAATGAATTTTTCCTTACATTTATGGGCAGGTATTCGTCCGTTTTGTAGGGATACTTTGGATAGATTGAAAAATATGTTATTCTCGAGGAAGCGAGAGGAAATCTGGATACGTATTATATCACAGAGAAAACCGGAGTGCGATTAGTCTTTCTATACTAACTGGTTTATTACAAATTTTTGGTTACAGTTACAAAATAATATCGTCACGACCATTTATTACGAGTATCTAATAACATTACCGTGTTTCGTTCATTTTTACAAGACAAAAATATCATTACGCCGATGTAAAGGCAATAATGCAGTCACATCGTTATTCTTCTTATTTTCTCAAAAAAGATAATTCCATTTGATATATTCCCGAATATAGTGCAACCTACAATGTACCGATAAAATACGAAACATACAATCCACACTTATGTCTTTAAAATTACAAGTACTCGAATACAGTCCGAATATAACATTCAAAAGTTACACATTCAACAAAAAGAACATCGCGCTATATTCGAGCCAATACCGTAAGTCTTTGCCATTTGAGATTCGTCTAACAGCTGACAAGTTACATTCGCCTCAAGATCATGTTCGCTGGTCGTTTCGTCTCAAGATCGTATGTTAGAATCTATCCCCGCAATCGCGATAAGCCCACACGTCCCCACTTTATTCTAATTATCAGCTGAAGATGAGCGCGCCCTCGAGTGCCATTTCGACGTACCCTCCGCCCCGCTTCGTCGTCCCTTTTCTACGAGACATACCAAGGCTTACGCATAACCTTATGTAAATCCCGCGCTACCCTTATGCCTGCACGCCCGTACGTATAGGAGGAGCAACTTACGTAGGTCGATTCTCGGGTTACAGACCGAAAGGGATGCTTAGGCGACGGTTCGCCGCTGTTGCACAGGGTAGGGCGCGGGGCTTATATGAATGTTAAAATAAGTTTGAAATTGTCGCGGACAAGTTCGGCCCCGTGGGATGTACCCGTCGAGTAATTCCACTGTGCCGGCGGTTTCGGCCCTTCGGCGAGTTTGCAGCCAGCAGCGAATTCGTAGCAACTTCAATGGCTCTACGTGCCGACTTCCGCTTTCTCGAGATGATCTTGCCGTTCGTTTCCTCCGATACTTTAGATCTCCCTCGTATGGATCACTATCGGTGTGGCTATTCTCGAGTCGCACAATCGCTCTTGTATCTCTTTCCTGTGAAATACGTCTGCAAACGCGAGATGTGATAGAATAAAGGTCGAAATGTATTTCTGTCGATCCATCGCGCGACATCTAGTCATTTTAACAAACGTTTTTCAATTTTACCGAAAGTTTTTCGGATTTTTCGGACAATATACCTCGTACTTTCTTATTTTTTAAACTGGGTGTTTCGCGCTTAGGCGTCGATCGTTGAGCTATTTTACTGGAAAAAGATCAAGAAAAATTGTGGCAGTAAAATAATCATGAGACGCTGTCTCATGATGGGTAAAAGAAAGACTCTTCGAGTGAATGTTATTAACTAATAGATCCCAAATTCTATACAGACATACGTGTTTACAGAAGACAACTGGTAGCATAATAGAAACAGAAATTTCATTAGGCTCTGGAGAGCTCCAAAAATGGACTTTGGATACATTTAGTACATTTTCTCTATTGGAGGTGCTCTCTATCCCCTACAAAAAAATACATATTAGCATAAAGTAACCGGGTCATCGATTAACACATTAACGGCTTAAATCTAAATCATGCACATCTGTGGATCTTCGGATCTCCAAACTTTTTTCGACTCTATCAAGTGTATTTCGGCTCGCTGATCACGAATCCGCAAGCAAAAATTGGCTCTTGGTTTTAGATCCGGAGATATAAGCACTGGAAGTATGGAAAATGACAGGTTAGAGCCCACTGCCTGTCCTTCTCGTTGACATACTTGCGCGCGCATCACTACGTACGCACAATTTTTAACCCCTTGCTTGCTTTAGAAATAATTTCCACACTGTCATAAATGATTCCCTAAGTAATCTCAAGTGTCTGCTTGCTTTAGAAATAATTTCCACAGTAGCATAATTTATTCCGTAAGCAATCGTAGGTGTTTAGTTTGGAGATCCGGAGATGTGCATGATCTAGATTTGTTCCACATTAACTATCAACGCGAAGCGGTAAATTATCCATGTTTCGACCTCTGTGTCAACGTGTCGTATACCTCGTAACTACGACAGAAAATCGTATCAACCTCCCGCGTATTCGCGCACGTCCGCGGAACAATCACTACGGGCAATTTAATATTCCGGGAACGGGAAACTTGTCCCGATAATAATCGTCCCTGCCATTTCTTGCCTGTCGCCATAGTTTAGCTCATAGAGGGACACAGAAGCGGAGGAAACAAACTTATCCGAAGTTACGGGTGCCGAGCTCTCGGTCGTCGCAATATCCCTCGCGACACGACGAGCGAACTAAAACCGTTTTGCCGAATGACAGCCTCCTGACATTCCAGTCGGAGATGTACGTGTATCGAAGAGGACGACGGGGGATCATCGTCGACGCTCTCGAAAAGTTTAAATCAGGAACTCGCGACGAAGGCGCCCTTCACGCGCGACACGGACAATTCCAAGGGGTTTGTCGGGGAGTTGGCACTGCGGGAGGGGTGGTAGGGCGGCTGATGGGTGAACGCGATGCGATGCGAGTAACTGAGTGGCTAATTGAATGAAGTGCCTCCCAGGAGCTCCGATCCGTCGCGTGTCACACGTCAGAATTTCCTCCCCGGGAGGGCCGAAATTACGACGATTGTCGGTTCCTCTGACAATTATTAGCGCTCGATATGATTGCCAGCGCGCGGAATTATGCGGTTCAATCGCGAATCCTGTGCGCGGATACAAATCGTTTTCCGTGTTGGGGGGGCGGGGGGGGGGGGATATGCGCGGGGATGAAAGTCGGAGAAAGATACCGGCCCGTCGATCGTTAATAACCCGTCAATTGTATCGATACCTCGATTTCTACCGACACACCCGTCCGAGGGGGTAAGGCACGATGGGGGAAACGATCGTTTGTCAGTTTTGCGAGAGGCCCGTTGATTGGTTCTTTGAGCCCTGTCATCCTGAGCCCGTCCATACGGCGCGTACAAACATTTTTGCGCTCGTTCGGATCACTGCGATTCATGTTTTGTGTCAATGCGGTACTTTCAGTTTGTTTCTATTCTCCGTTTGTGTAAGTCAGATCGGTTTACAGCTTCGATCGAACCGCACGATTTGATTAGTCCTTGAACCAAATAATTTCGCGCACTAGCCATCTTATTACGCGCTAGTAATTGTCATTTCGTTGTGAAGATACAACGTTTGAAGATACACCTCAAGAACTCCCGTTCGTTTTTTTCCTGAGAAGAAACATAGTCTAGTTTGCGCATAGTTGTACTTGTCCCGTGACAAGACCTCGTCACTTGATACCGACATTTTCTTCGTTGCGTTTAACATTCCGATAGTCGCATATATTTTCAAGACATCGATAGTCGCATGCACCTCACAGGTCCTTTTGTAATTTGCAAGTGCTTTACCAGTGCATCCATTTTTTTCGATCAAGGAACATAAAATAATTGTACAATGCCTTTATTGTTTTTAACAAACTGCAAACGTCCAATAATGAGAAGAAAAAAAAAACAAATTTGCAATACCTGATCTTAACGTCTTTAATTCAACGTTTCACTATGCACCTCGCAGAAACATGCGACAAACGGAAGGTCAAAAAGACGGTCCAGACGTCGCGACGGTGGATGCCTCACGATTTGCGGTCTTCCGAATTCCTCGGCGTTTGCGCGAGTCGCGCGAAAGGAAAAGGCAGGATGGAAGAGTCTGGGAGTAAGCGTAAGGGAGTTTGCAGCATTGCGGATTGGTAAAGGGAACTGCTTATGCATTCTTGGCGCGAAGGCAATCGCGGGGATGGCGAATGTTGGCAGGGGTGGATGCCGTGCGAGAACCAGACAAGAGAACAATTACGCGCCGTCAGCCCCGTGACCGGTAGGATGCCATGAGGTGAATCAAAACTAGGTGTGCCATCACCCCTGGGCCAGTTCCATCTTCGAGCGCGGAGGCCACGTTCCTCGTCCCGGAGGGGAAAGATCGAATCTCGATCGGTAAGCGAACTTGGCAGGTTCGACGAATGCTTGGGAGGACCAATTTACGGTGGGCCGTCTAACGACAAGTGTCTGTGCTTTTCGCCTCGTTTCTAGTCAACTGCTCCAGGTATGAATAGCGTACGTTGGAACTGGTAATAATCGATTATCGGGTAGTCGAATCCTCTCACGGTTCGAAGCTCTCGCTATTTGCACTCGAAAGTCAAAATATCGCGATCGATTGTCGTAAGGTTAATGGAATATTTAGTTTTTTAAATAGCAGGGTTTCGATGTTTTGTTGCGGATATATTTATACCTTTGCGAGTTACACAACTGTAGTGGTATTAAACGTTCTCCGAATCAAGTGAAACAAAAATGATCGTTTTTTTTTATCTGAAAAATGGTTGAAATTGATTGGTTTATAGTTCAGGAAACGGATAATTGTTGAAGTACTCGTTTTTCATATTTCATGTGTTCATACTTTTGTAAATTACAAAACAATAGTGTTCGTAAATGTTCCCCGAATCACGTGTCTCGTGAATAACTCATTGAACGAAAATTATCGTGTCTTTCATGAAAAATAGTCGAAATTAATAAGCCTACGGTTCATGAAACGTCTAATCAATTAAATACTCGTCTGTCGATGTTTTCCCTCGCGGTGTACTTATACTTTTGCAAATTATAAAACCGTAGTGTCGTTAAATTTTCTCTGAATCGAGTGTCTCGCTGATAATTCATTAAAAACAAATAATCATTTTTTTTAAATAAGATCCACCGGTCCACTAAGCTTTGCTATAAGCAGTGGACAAACCCTCCGTGTTTAAACGAGTTACGTCGCTGTAAATATTTCCCGTTCGATTTCGATACGCCGCGTGTCAGAGCGGACCATGGAGATTATGGAGCACGATATGAAAATAACAGTGGAACGCGAATTATTTATACTCGGGCGTTACGTTTAAATTTGAATGAGGACTTCAAACCTCGTATTACGTACTTTTACATCCACGATCGAAATAAAACATTTGTGCGCGAACAATATCGACGTTGCTCGAACTCGTGGAAAATCTGAATTCCGAAACCCATATTCCCACTAAATTTACGAAGGTTTAAATACTAATTCCTGGTTGAATCTACTGGAGAGGAAGAACAAGTGGGAATTGACAATTACTCGTATACATTACTCGTACGACGTTTGTCGCGCGCTTGCCATAATTACGAGCTTCGCCTTGCTCTCAAATCGAAGTAATTAATTTTCCGAAACGAGTTTACGCGATGTGCCACCCTCGCGAATTCTCTTACGAGGGAAAGATCCGTCTTGACGGTCTTACGTGTGCATTTGGCGAGCCGAATTTTTGGCCCTGGAATATACACTTGGCGACAAGAACGCGCCTTTATAATTTCTTTCTAAACCCATAGGGCATAGTTTTTTCTTCGTTGCTCGACTGCCACGAGTCGCCTGCAACGGACCTCTGCTATTAAGATATCGCGATATGGCCCTGCGACCCCTGCCCTACGATACTCCGTGTCTCTCTCTAATCTATCCGTATAGAGGCGTGCATTAAATTCAATGCATTGGCGCTACACTTGCATCACTTTCCTTAAAACTTTATCCACGTGGACCACAGCAACCAATCACCGTCAGAGATTCATTCGTTATCACATCCTCCCCCACAACACGGGACCTATATAAGCCGAGGTTTAGAGGGTCTCGTGGGCTTTAGTATATTTCAACTTGGAGCATGCACGTGATATTGGGCCAGTTGCCTTCTTGATCAACCTTTTACCTCAGAAGCATTCGCGTTTTCTTAAGGCATCATAACTCTTACAATTAGTCGCTAATCCCCCGCAATACTCAGACGTTAGAGTCAACTTATTTATTTCCAACTTATTTAAACTAAACTTATTCATTTACAAGCTTAGGCTTTGTTAACGAAAACGTGCAACAGGGATATTATTAAACCGTCACTGCCTAAGGGTACACCTCAATCCTCCTGTACGATTTTAAATTACTATTTTTCTTTCTCTCTTTACCTTCAACACACAAAACACTGAACAGATACTGTAATTAATTCAAAAACCATTCTACTGTAAACTCTTTCATTTTAAGAATATACCAAAGAATATTTTTGACTTTAAATTCGATTATTAATTTCATTTAAATTAGAATAATACCTTTCCTCACGGATATACATATGCACGGATGTACATATATACGAATAGAAGTACTGTGTAATGTCTCACAAATTCACTGTTACCACTCGGAATGAATAAACAATTCTAAAGTTACGGCTATTTAGTTTATTTAATGCAGTTTGACCACCTCGAAAACCCCTGTTAGTTCTTTCCGGAAAAGATACAAGGTCTAGACTCGCGTACTTGTATTTAGCCCGAGACAAGACTTGATTACTAAATTGATTAATAAATTGATACAACCTAAGCCTAGTTGCAAATAAGGTATCTGGTCAATTCTGTAATCGTGTTCGACCGAAGCAAAATCATCTTTCGATAATAATTTGGTTACGGACATCGTCGCGAGGGTCGCCAGTTCCAAATTCATTATCCGTCTTTATTCTATCCTGTACCCCTTTCGATAGTATTCTGATTACGGACCCGGACCTGGTCGCAAGGGTCGTCAGTTTTAGGTTATTATCAGACACTCAGAATTAGAACAACACGGTAACTGTTTGAAACAGCCCGAACCTAGCCACAAGGGAGTTATCCGGTCAGGCTCATTATCGTATTTTTCACCCATTTGTCTGCCTTAAATTCTGGATAATCAATCTCACGTCGATAGCATTTAAGAAACTCACCCTGCTCGTAACAACGGATTCCGAATTAGTTGAAATATCGAAGGGTTGGTTCGCGGGCGTAATAAAAAATATCCCGATTATGCGACTCGCTTATCTTCGTAGCTCACGAAAACTTGGGAATTTTTATAAATAATAAACGTGACTCGCGTACGCGCTGAATATCTTTTCCGACGCGTATCTATTCGTTTCAAATCATTTCCCGCGGAATTGACTCCGAGCCACGTACACGCCGTGTCTGTAAATCCAAATGGCTTGCTCGCGTAGAAATTTCAAGGAAGTCAGGGCGCCATTAAAATCTCCGTAAAGTTCATCTTGCCGGAATAAATGAATAAATAAGAGGTCTCGTTCGCGGCAGAAAGAAGGGGTCGGTTGGCATAAAGCGGAAGCATAAAGCGGTTTGCACCGCCACTTTGGTATTGAGTCTCGCGCCCTCCGAAAAGAATACGGAATTTAAATTTACTTTTGACAATCTTGGCGAAGTAACCAGAGACGAACGTTTCCCTCTACCGAATATTACTTTGTAATAACTTGTCCGTGCGACGAGGAGCCTGCTATCCTTGTTTCTCTCTCGGCCATTGTTTTCGTCGATCCCGCGGTAATAATCAAGAGGCAAGGTCTTGTCTCGGGCCAAGTACAAGTACGCGAGGCTAGACCTTGTATTTTTATATTTTGCAAAGTAACGTCAAAACCCTGTGCGGTCACAGAGCGAACTTAACATTCATCTGGTCGCGCGGGTGGTCGTTTACCGTTTCATTCATAATGTTCAAGTTTTGATAAATTTTTTTTTATCGTTTACATATGATATTACGATTGTCATTGCCGCCCTGGCGTCTGGCGTCCGTAACAATATATTATATCATTATATTACACATACATATTACATATTGAGGATGAATTAGACAAAAACAGTGAGACGGTAAATTATCCGGAAAGGGGCGCATCCGAATGAAGGTTAATAAACGAACAATCGGTTTTTCCGTCCGATCTCTCATCGTTTGAAAATATTAAGCGCGCGATGACGAGAGATTCTAGACCTCGCTCCATTCTCCGCTATAATTCCGCTTTCATGATTCTACAGGGAAGAAAGACCTCGCTCGTTGCAGTGCGCGAACAACTAGCGAGTCTCGGGCATTCGAGACGAGTTTCGTCGTGAGGGAGTTTTATTGTATTTTTTTCATTAACAAGTCCGGGCCGTTCCCGAGAGAGCGGAAAAGTTGGCGGCGAGTTTTAGCGAGACTTTTGTTAATGTTCGGAATTAACGGAGTAAGGAGACTTTAAGTCATAAGGCCCCGTGGGAGCGCGGGGTTCGACGCGAACTTTCACGATTCTTTATTTCTTTATCAACTCCGACCCTAGGTTCCAACCACCCGCCTCACGGAATGCTCGCTAGCTCGACGAACCGTTTCTTCTCGCTGCGCCCCGCACTCTATAATTACTTTGTTCGGCGCAATTCTCTTATTTCCACTATTTTATACCTCTCCGATATTACAAAGCACTGGCGACGCATAATCTCTGACTTTACGGAACTGTGAATTTTCCCAAGTACGTTAGTTAACGAGCAGGGCACGCTGCGGTCGCGCTTTCCGTTGAATTAGACACGCCTAATATTCTCGCTTAATTCCAATTCGTGTGGTTCTTTTTCAAAGTCATTGCGTGTCTTCCATTCTATACAAATTTTAAAAACGATGCCAATATCCCGAACTTAGTTAGACACCTATGAGTATAACATCAAAGAATCAACGATTCGTTTCTACATTTAACTCTTTCTATCGACGTGTGTTCCATTCACTCCAAAATTTAGATTAAAACTGGTCTTAGCTCGACGTTTACATTTTACCAGCAAACTTTAGTTTTGTAACCGTAACGGGGATCATCCTCCAACGGATTGTAATCAATATGCCGTGACAGCCTGTATATTAAACCGTTTTCGGCTATTCGTCTTGCCGCAGACTTAAACCTGCACCCTGTCCTGGAGTGTCATGCATAATGTAACATGATTGCACCGTGTACGTTTTGATGTACCATTAGTATGGCAATTGACGTACGTACGCGGTACACCGACGCCAGTCGGTTCGAGGCGAACGTGTTTCGCGTATCGTCGCGTACGTCGAACAGCGAGTAGAACGACGGTACTCGGTCTCGTGTAACTAATCAACCAAACCGACCCTTCCTATAATCCCCGCTTGTCCTCTCCAAAGGGGAAAATCCGACTGCAGCCGTAACATCGACGCTAGGAAAAAATGAGGCTGTCCTATTCGCGTTATTTCGGTGTTTCCTACTGGAATGAGTATCGCGATCCTAACCCCTCGATCGAATTTATCGATCTCGTCGGGAATATTATCGTGCGCATTGTTACGATACAAAAGAGAAAATGCGACTGCAATCGAAACGTCAAAGCTAGGAAGAAAATTAGACTGTCCTATTTGCGTTATTTCGGCGGTTTCTACTAGAATTTTAATCGTGAACATCATTCCTCGATCGACTTGATCGACTATGTCGTGAATATTGTCATGCGCATTGTTACGGTACAAAAGAGGAAATGTTGACCGCAATCGAAACGAAAAAAATTAGATTGTCCTATCTGTGTTATTTCGATATTTTCTACTAGCATTTTAAACGCAAACCACCGATCGAATTGATCGACTCCGTCGTGAATATTATTGCGTATTATTACGATCGTTATTGACTTTTAAAATTGGGTAACCCCTTAAACTTTAAAGAGGGTTCTACGAGGGTTGACGTTTCGATGGGTTTGTTATTAAGAAACGTGCTCGGTTGAACTTTCTGTGTGTATTATATTTTTATTTATATCATATAACATGCATATCTGTAGGTTCCTTAATATAATCTCTGCCGTCTTCGCGAGCGGATAATTAATGGGGTTGATTCGTATCGCGTAGCGATTATTAAACCACCTCCCGTTCAGCTTACAAAGTGACATTCGAAAGAGCGAAGATACGCGAAGGTTGAACGTACATAAATCGAATGAAAAAAATCTTTGCGCGCATTCCGGTAATGAGGCGAAAATTGAGACAGCTTTATTAAGTCGAGGGAAGTTGCCCTGATTAAGTTACAACTCGACCCCTCCGCTGGCTACCGGAGTCACCCTCGCTGCTAATTTTATTTATTACGCAATTTAAAAATCGATGCCGCGATAGGAACCAATAAGCGAACACTCGTAACGTTTCAGCCGCCTCGTTTAAACTCGTAAGAGTCGAGCGGAGGGTCTTACGAATATTATCAAGATTCCCGCGATACGAGAATCATCGACAAATTGTATTATTACGCGCGATACGCGCCGAGGAATCTACTGTCGTTAAAAATAAGCTCAAACGTTCCGTTATCCCGCCGGCATCTCGATCACGTTTGATAATCGAGCTTCCGCCGGAAAGGAGGAAGATAATCCGGCAAACGCGGTCGTCGTTAAACGTATAACTATCGCTCCCACGAGCGGGGTAATTTAATTCGAAATCTTAGTTATCTAATTCCTCCGTGTTTTGTAATTAACGTCGGTACGGTACCACGAGTTTCACGTGCGCGTTCTTGACGAGAAACCCGATTCCATATAACAAGTCGCTAACTACGAGGGCAGAGCGGCAACCCGTCGCGCGCTAACCAAGTTAATCTAACCCGATTAACCGAAGACTAAGAGCTGACTTAGCTCGAGGGGCGAGGGCGGCGAAGGGGGTGGTAAATAGCTACGCCGTCAGTCTGTTCATTTTTAATTAATTAACGATCAATTTGCACGCGAAATGCGCCATCGGAAACGTCGACGCATGCCCGCCGCGCTGCTCCGCGAGCGCCGAGCGCGGAAAAACAAGAGGCAGGAGGAAACGCCCCGGATAACGAAGACTGATACATTTTCCGACGATCTCCGGATGAATCGTACAAATCGTAGAAATGATAGATCGCACCGATTCTTGCACCATCAGGGCGCTATGATTTATTTTCGCTCGCGCGAAGGAGATACGCCATACCAATTACGCTTGCGGGCGTAACGCGTCGCACGTTTACAGTTTTTTTTTCCAAATGAAACGTAAATTACGACGTACGCGTAGATTCAACTATTTTCGTCGGTTAGCAAAATTTTTTTTTGTCATAGTTATCAGTGGGCGTTAATTCTGTAATTTTTATTTCACTGTAGATAGTGTAAATCGTAAAAACCTGTGCGATTGGTATACCGCACTTCAATTTGAATTCTTGAAAGGTAGGTTATAATTGCTTTCAATCCGAAATCGGATTATACTTGGAAATTGTAGTTTCAAAAAGTTTCATTCGTCAAAAACATTTGCGTATACGCGAAACTTGGTTTCTGTTTTCGAATGATCGATGGTGTTAATAAATTGCACCGCTCGTTTATAGTATTTTATATCGCCGAATCGAAATACTGGAAAAGGCATCAAATTTTGCAACAGAAAATGCTGTGATTAGACACAAATAAAGAAGGAAACTTTGATCGTTTCGAATGGAGTCGATTGAAATATTGAACACTTGTACCTATCTAAACCGCGCATGATTATACAAATTTACAATTTTTAGTAAATCGTTATCTAGGTGAAACTCGAAGAAAAACTCGTCTCTGTATTAGGTTTTTTTTAAGCACACTTTTTACTATGTATACTTTGCGAGAACGTATACCTCACGCGCATTTAGTGAACTCATTTAAAGGAATCATTTCGATATCATAAATTGCATAAACATCCGCGTTGTCTACCGATATCAAACGACGCGGCGCGTGTTACCGGTTCCCACGCAAACGACAAACTCGTTCGCGACGCGCTATCATAGCCAAAAATGAAGACGTTAGGGAAGATTGGAGCCTCGATTTAGTGAGCAGTTAACGGGTAGTGCGAGGCTAGATTGCAAAATTAGCCGAAAGACCAAGCGTCATCTGCTGCACGTTTTGGGAGTACCGGATCCCCTCAAGTGCTACCGACCTCGTACATCCCTCCAAGGCCATAGTCCAAAGCAAAGGACTTTATCGGGTGCTTGCCTCGTAATTAGCCACTTTGAATCTCAAAGGTTCCACTGGAATCCCTTAAGATTTCTACCTTAAAGCTGTACCATTTCCTGATTAATCTGTCAATCTATTATATCTGCGCATCGTGGCAAATATCGAGTGAATATTTTCCGAACGATCGATACGATAATACATCGCGCGTAATGCGTATGTATGTAAATCGTAATATCCCAATTATTTTATGTACACCGTGACTGTTATTATTATTTGAACAATGCCAACGTTTAAACTCATTCGAGGTGTACGCAAATTAACGAGACTCACTCGCTCGATGTTAAGAACAAATTGTACAGCGTTAAGCGAGCCTCTCTTCGCGATAGGCGATACGAGCGATCAGTTTTCTAAATGATGTAATAATAGCGATCATTATTCTCGGGAGTTTTGATAATACTTTATGCACAATATGTATTATTAATATGAAGAGTTTTGAATGACCGGATACTTTTTAGCGATACTATAGTTCGATCATTATCAATGTTCTTTCATTTTCATAACAAATTCTTTAAATTTCAATCGTATAATCTTTTCTCGTTATACAGGGTACCCTATTTCAAGTTTCACTCGCAATTATTTAACAAAACGTTTCGACAGACTTCGTTTGGTTCACGAGATGACCCTCCCGATGCAAAGTGAGTTTCCCTCGAAACATTTTCCCCAACCATCAATCTTTATAACAAAGCAATAATAGTAATTACAAATACGTAGTTAAGTCACGTATCATTTCGTTCGCGGAACTAGAACTATCGCGAAGAGATTTTACTATCGCACCGCGCAATTTATTAAAACCCAGAGTTTTCCGATGTAGGCCACCGTCCGTCGTTTCCAGGATGCATCGAAACGCAACTGTTCGTACATACGTGCTCGCGTGCGCGCACACGCTCTCGTCGTACGCAAGCATTCTACGTCAGGGTAATAAAACATTTCGTGTGCGAGGGTATAATTGTCGGGGTCGGCCCGTGCGCGGTTTATACGGTGCCTGTACGATGAGGGGTGGCAAGGGGTGCCGAGGGGTATGTAGTCTAGGTTTAGGGGCCCCGGGAGGGTACCGCGCCCCCTTTTTCATCCTGTAGTTATTTATCGCCCTGTTCCTATTCTCTCTCTCTCTCTCACTCTCACTCACTCACTCACTGACTCTCTCACTCTCTCTTTCGATCTCCCGTAGCTCTATATACCCTTGGCTTGACCAGTGGCGAAGGCGGTATACAGCGGTGTTGGTTGGCGGCATCGGTGATAGAACGCGATACGTTTGTTTCTGCCGGTGGTAGTTTTGCTTCGACCTTCGTCAAGTCGTTCATGACCCTCGAATCAAGAATTGCCCGCCGCACTTCGTTTCGCGGACGGCGAAGACCCTCGCATAGTTTTCTCCCTCTTGGCTTTTCATCCGAGGGTTTTAAAGCGAGATTTAACGCAGTTTTGCGCCTCGGCGGGTACCTCGATCCTCGTTAAAAACGGAGGAACTTGTTTTACCGAATTTCCCCAACTTTTCGCAGTTCGTTTAAAGAGCTTTTGGTTGAAAAATTCTCGTACTCCGTAGGGTCGCGTACGGATATGTAACATACGCTCGTAACAAACACCGTATTGCAACTCCGTCGCAAAAGTGTTGATAATGTATGTGGGGGACACGATTCTAACCAGTCTATTGGTGCATGGTTGTAAGAGTATCGTCGCGAATTGTGGTGCGTGATACGCGCTCATGTTGCACGTTGTACGCGGTTTTATACATAGATACGCTAATCGACATGATCGAATGGGTGCTCTATTTTTACACGATCGAGGTGATCTTGTGGAATTAAATCATTGTTTGATTAAATTTTGACGTTTAAATATTGAAACCATTAGTCACGCGTGGCGATGGAAAATTATAATCAAGATTGTTCGGTGAAATATTTCGCTACTTGCGCCGAAATGATTTTGCATGATCTTGTCTAATTGAGAATCTTTAAAACTTTCCATCGCACTTTCTGCGGAATCTGTGCGTTTAGTTTAAAAACTCTCGTACTCCATAATAGAAACGATCGCGTTCCCCATTTCACGAATAATCGAATGGATACACTATTATCAAACGATTAAGTTTGTCTTACAAAATTAATTGTTAGTTCGATTCAATTTTACCATCTAAACATTGAGACCATTAGTCACGCGTGGCAATGGAAAATTATAATCGCGATCGTTTGATCGAATATTACGGGCCTCGCATAGAAATTATCAATACGATCCCGTCTGATTTGTACCCAACGCCACCGATGAGTACCGGCGCTCTTAACGCCCCCGACAAGCGATCGGCGAAGAATCGCGAAGATGGCGGGTCTCCTAGGAGCTTATTACGGGTCAAGAGGATCGCGAAGCGTTTTGGTGTCCGCAGACAGAGCGTTCCGGACAGGAGACTGACGGAACTTGCAATCGAGGGGAAACGCGTTCAGCGGTAACGTTCTGTGGGGAGGGTTCGGTATTCCAGCTACGTAAGTGACACATTGACGGGAGCTGACCACCGGTTGGCAGTCCTGACCGTTTCCCCAGGGTGGCTAGTTACCGCATGATTGGCCCTCCATTACCATATAACGTGCACACTAACGTGCATGCGGTCCTCCGCGGTATCCCTGCGCCACCTTCGAGTCGACTCGATTTCCTGGATTTCCGGCGAGGAGGCTCTCGAGATACAGGTGAGTCTGCTCTTCGAGCTAACGATCCTTTATTGAACCTTCCGTCGCACTTTCTGCGGGATATATGCCTAACGTTTGTTACGGCATCCGTAAGAACGCGAATTATTTTTAGGTTCGACCGTACTTAGAACTTATAACTAGACTGCGGATGTTTATGCAAGGTACATTGTTTTTAACGAGCTGACAGGCGATAATAATATATTGTTACGAATGTCATTACCTTCTTGGCGTCCGGCATTGCCGAAAGGCTGATGTTAGTTGCCGAGGGTCGATATTCAAATTGTCGATATGTGGTTGGTTGTATTCGAGCTCTGATAACGAACGGGTGTGTTCTGTATGGTCTAGTAATAAACGTTATTTTTATAAACATGCCTATTTTGCGTTCACGTTCCCGTACGGTTCGTAACAATATTGTAGATATAATAATCAAAGGCAAGGTCTTACATCGGGCCAAGTACAAGTACGCGATATACTATCACGAAGTATATCAGGCGATATACTTCACGGGTACCTATCGCATTGGTGTCACACAATCCGTTACAAGTTAGTATAAGAATAATGCACTTTGCATAAACATCCGCGGTGTATTTATAATCATCGAGGCCCAGGCATCGTAGTCAATTACACAACGAGTTTCACGCAACTCACACGCATCAAATATTTGCAAGAGTACGCGTTGCTTAAAAACAATATTTTACACGAGCCTCGCATTGTTTGAGGTCCACATTGTGTGCCGTATGTACATTTTAACAGGTTCAACTCGCGTATAAAAAATTATTTCAATCGACGCACTCCTTGGAAGTTGTTTCATGCGTGCACATTGGTCCACCACCCTGTATGATCTAGAGACAAGGTCTTGTCTCGGGCCAACTACAAGTATGCGAGAGTAGACCTTGTATCTTTTCCGGAAAGAACGAACAGGGATTTTCGAGGTTGTCAAAAGGTATTAAAATATGAATTAAAAAAAAACTGTTACTATATTTATCAGTAACTAAACGCCCAGTCATTTATTGATTCGGATGTCGGTTACTCGTACCAGTAGACGTAGATAGCATTGATCAGACATCGCCGCCAAGCCACAACTTTCGCGCTCGATAAGTATTCTTGCGACATTAAACGAAACTACATCAGAACTATGTAATTCGCGTTACGACCGCGGCTAACCCCGTTCCCCGTCTTCTTCTTTTTTTTGTTTCGTGTAATCACTGCGAGAATGGAAGTCACGGCGAAAGAGAACAGTATCCCGACGCTACGCTGATGGAAGTGGGCATCGGTTCCCCGCGGACGTACTCGTTTTTCGTAACACGCACATTTTTCGACGCTCTGGTATGAGTCGACAAGATGTACGAACGAGGTCGTACCGAGGTTTCAAAGGTTTTTGCGGCCTTATCTCCCGACCCTTGCTATAAGGCACGAGCTCGGCGAAGAGAACAACCCTGCCACGGTTAGATGGATAGACACGATGCGAACGTACGTAGACATGTGAGGGTGCACTCGCTTAATTACACCGGGGGCCTCGTGGGATGCTGAGAGGTTGAAGCGACCTTACCCTCCCCTTCCCCTCCCCGTCCTTTCGACTCTCTTCTCCTCTTCACCCCCTCCGCCCCCCTATCACGCTCGGTCTCTCTCTCTCTCTCTAACCTCCTGGAGCCCCGTCCCCGGGTACCCTCTCTTTCTATCAGTCTCTCTCTCTCTCTCTCTCTCTCTCTCTCTCTCTCTCTCTCTCTCTCTCTCTCTCTCCTTCCCTCCCCGCATGACGTCTGCAACCTATCCTCCAGATACATATCGCATCTCCGCGCTGAGATTTCCAAACTGGCGCGTAGGTAAGCTGGTGTTGCATCTCTCCAGGGGCACCCGTGGCCGGTTGCAGTCGAATGCACTGTCTGCATCGTTGAGGTGCTCTGCAAACGAACCGCAGCTCGTAATGGCGCAGGAGTAATTCCCCGTATCCGACGTCGTTGCGCGCGAAACACGGCATTCGTCTCGCATACCCTTGTCTCGCGGAAATCTATCACGACGAAATATCGTTAATACGGTCGTACGCGAGGTTTCGGTATTTATTCGCGATATCGATTAGTTCCTACGAAGAACCGATCAGGGAAGTACCTTCGAGTGGCTGATTTATACAGAGCGTCCCGTTGCAAGTTTTACGCCTGTTTGTGCCCCGAATTATTCGGTATTCAAAACAATGTTTCGAGCCAAACTTATTGTCTCGAAATGATCGCAAATCCCGAAAGAAAGTGATTTTCCGATTGACATATTTGTCCGAGTAACCAGCAGTTTTGGAAAAGAATATCGCGTAAAACTGTAAACGGGATAATAACGGGTAGGATTAATTGCGAAGCGTACGAGGTTCCGCGTGAAATGAAAATCTTTAATTAAACGAGGCGTTAATCGAACTAAAACGTTCGAAGGATCGCGTGTTGGCACGAGTTGTCGAAAACTGTCGGCGGAAGAACAATTACGCGGGAGCCCCGGTCACGGTCAAAAATATCACGAAACACGATCGTCAGCGGTACTTTTCGCATAATAAACCAGCACCTTGTTAGCGCACGGCGCGGCGTACAGCGAGGTCGCACGCAAACGACGTGACAATTACCTCGTAATCGGTATCCCGTATCAGACCCCCCCCTCAGCAATTCCGTACATTCTAATCTGCCCTTCGTCTCCGTGGTGTGACACACTCGCTTACCGTGGTCTCCGGATGCACTCGCTTAATTAGTTAATTAACGGCGCACCGGTAAATGGACTTTGAGACTCGCCGTGACCGAGTCGACCGCGGCTCGATTCCACGGACATTCATCATTCCGACGCCTGTTAGTGGCGCGAAACGTTCCACCGCGGTCTAATCTCGCGCCCATAAATAAGATAACAATTTTTCATCCCCTCTCGCGGCGCCTCGACTTAAGGGGTCGCGCCCACTGTGGTAGCCGAGGGAGACAGAGAGAGAGAGAGAGAGAGAGGCGATCGAAAGAAAGGGGAGGAACGGAACGAGGAAGGAGGGAAGGAAGGAAAGGAGGGAGGGAGGGAGGAAAGTCAAGGGAGGTCTGAGGCGGACAGAAAACGGAAAAGTTTGTAACCCTCGTTACCGGGTATCGAGTTCCAATTAGATGACGATCGCATTTCCAACGGCGGGCCGGAAGACGTTTTTGCGTGTACCTGAGACGAACGGCCGATCGCCGACTTACCTTATCCTCCCTTGGGCAAATCAAACGGATACTAATTTGCGGCGTTCGGGGAGTTCCCTTGATTCGGAGATCGTTACACGGTCGGAGGTCGCAATCATCGCGATCGTTCTTTCTTGGACCAGCGTCGCGCCGAAGTTTCTTTCGATTTTACTTCCGTCGGTTCTCCTAGGGACGCTTGACGCGAAAGCCTTGCGACGAATCAACCCTGAGAGACTGGTTTAGGATCGATATCGTATCGATATTAGTACAAATTAATCGGTAACGTGGACGGATCGATAGTTACCACAGACCGAACTCGATACGGTGGCGTTTAAACGCGTTATTAACCTAAGGACGATAACGAACGTTGTTCCGTTAACGAGAATTAAGATCTCGCGCATTAGTCTAATTACTCGTTCTCTTCTCCACGAACGCGAGAGCAGGTATCTAAAAGCGTTATCAGGGAATTTGAAAATAAAAGGAAGAGCGCGGGTCTATCCTCGTCACGCATGATGCGTGCCGACTGACACTTCGCGCAAATGGAATTGATGGACTGTTCGCGATAACTTGCTCCTCGTAAACATTTACCGCAAAACTCGTGTGCCCTTGCGACTTCGGTTAATTATTAATACCTCCCTGCTCGCACCCCCCGTCGCGTTAAAAAGCACGCAACTTTGAAAGCGAATGGAAACGAGTCGAAGGTAAGAAATCCCACGGCAGGTTTCTCGCTTAATTCAGTCGCACACGTCGAAAACTAAGGCGATATTAATGATTTAAGGGTACGCCAGAGTAGCACCAACTAGTATCCTTATTCGGGCTTTCGCGGCTGCGAACTGTTCGGTACACGAAACGAGCGTAACTCGATACGGAATATCGAAGCCAACGTACCCTCTCGAGAGGTTTCAAAAGCCACGATACGTAGCTCGCGACTCTCCACCGGAAGGAAGGTGTACCGGAGGATGCCGGGAAGATCGCGGTGGAGCAGAGGGAACGCCAGTGGATGCCACGGAGGTGGAGGATGCACTCCAATGGGCCCCGCGACAAAGAGCAAGATCAGTGTGACTCTCAGCTCTCCCTCGGGTCCCGAGTAACGCTCCCACATGGTTCTCACCTTACCGAGGCGAATACCATGGCAGAAACTTTCAAACGAGATTATTCAAAAGAAGAAACGGATAGGCCATCTTGTCTTTCCTCGTTACCTTCGTGGTGTATGTACTCTCTTCCACTCGGGAGAAGTATTTTTTGACAAGCATGCAAACAGCATTCGAGCCTCGCTCGTTGTGGATCGCGAAAGGTATACGCGGCTCGCACGAACGTTTTAGCGCGTTCTACGTTTGAGTGGGTGTACGGTTAAAGGGACGCGTTGCGTTTTGGAAAATTTAAGAGGATACGTGAAAATGGTTTATCGCTCGCTGTGGCGATCGAAAGAGTGGCTGATTAACACACTTTCATCGTTCAATTTGAAGTGGTTTAAGTGGGTGATGTTTTAGTCGTTGCAGCGAGCGATGAATCGTTCTTACGGGTTAGTGTTATTTTTGTAAAATGTAATGTACGCCTTTCAGACAATCGTGCTTTTGTTTTTAATTTCGTGATACGGAGAACGTAGTATGGACATGTTTCGCGGCGATCGTCGTCGTTAACAATAGTTATTATTGTCTACGGGAGTTTTAGGAACATTGATTACTCGGTACTTTGTGCACGTAGTATTAATATCAAAAGTTTTGAGCACGAGGACATTTTTTAGCGGTATTGCATATCGATCGTCCTCAATCCTCTTTAATTTGCAGGACAAGTCTTTTAATCTTTAATCGAATACCTAGTGGGAATTATACCGTAGAATTGTTTGCAATCTATTTTCTATTTCTCGTTATATAGGCCGTCTCGTATAAAGTTTTACGCGCAATTATCTCCCGAATTATTCGTCACTTCGTCAACTTTGCCTGAATCGGGAAATGTTCCCCTCGAAACGAATTTAACATATTTCCGAATACCGAATAATTCGAAATTGCCTGAGGAACTTTCAACGTGACACCCCGTATCTCGTGACAATATTAAACAACAATTCCACTAGATCGAATTACTACAACCGCGCAACATTCCGAATCGTCGATTTAACGCGTAGCGGTTCATTCGAATCCTTATCGAATCGTGCGTATAACGAGATTTATTCATCCGTCTGATATGCTTCTGGAGACACTATAGGAACCGGTATTGACAGTCACTGGGGGTTGGAATAAGTGGTGCTCTCCGTGGCTGACTTCGGCCGACGGGGGTGCGACTGAGGAGAGTTTACGTCGACAGTGCACGGTAAACCCCCGGAATTGTGGCTCCCCTTGCGCCTCCAGAGACTCCAGCCCCGCGTATTGAAAATTACATCTTACTCTGCCATGAACCACCCACCGCCGACCACCCTTTCACGAATCAGCCCGATCCCCGTACTCGCAAACATTTCCTCGATGCGCTTGTAATCGGCTACAATCGTTTCCCGACGCATCGAGTCGCGCTGTACGCTTTGTTCTTCTATTTTTTTTTTCTTTTATTATGTGCGTTATTTTTATGAGTTACACCTGGGATGTTACATATTATCGCGCGTGTAATACGATGGGGAGACACTTAAGAACGTTAAGTAGCAATAATTGGGCGTGAAAATTTTGGAAAATCGGAAAAACTGAGTCTGTGTTCTTTCCAAATCCATTGTGCGGAGGGTGAATTCAAAAATACTAACGTTACGCGCGGGGAGTGTAGGAAATAGGTGAATGAACGCGGTTTTGAGTAATTTCGATACTTTATTCGAGATCGAGCACACGTGATGCAAACGTTACAGTGGAATTTTGTGTTGCTAACCGCTAGTGACGACAGCTGGAGACAGTAGCGACAGTGAAATTGTGTCCGTGTATTTCAATGATGATGGGAGAGTGTATGTTTGTCACGGTGAGCTGCTAAGGTGGAGACATTCTGTAACATTACAAGAGTTCCCCGACGTGATAGAATTTACGAGATGCACATTGTTTCCTAGATTTTACAATTTTACAGTAAAATAACTGTATCCATCGGAAGTAAGAACCTCAAAATCCCCTGTTTGTTCTTTCTTGAAAAGGTACAAGGTCTAGTTCTCGCGCACTTGTACTTGGCCCGAGACAAGACCTTGTCTCTTGATCTTGAACTTTGGAAATTCTTCTCGTGATAATTCGATATCTGAAAAAAATATAACAACATTGGGAACGGCTATACTTCCAAAAGTCAAGCTCGTGCGTAAGCTACAAGCTCTTAATTTAAATAGATAAACAAAAGCAGATCGAAGGGATCTCCCTAGTGTCCCCAGGTGACACGGAATACCAGCGCACAGGACCTAAAACCTTCGCGAAGTCCTGCATACGAGCACATCAAAGGTAAGAATCCATCGCGGCGGGAGAGAAACTGGGAAAAAAGAAAAAGACAGAACGGAGCGGTGGAGTCGGTATACAATAAGAAACTGTGCCCGCTTGGCGAGAAGCGAAAAGAAAAAAAAAATGTGACGCACGAGTCACGGAGGGAGACGGTGTCACCGTGTACGGGAAAATATTGAAAGACGGAGTTGGCGAGAACGTCGTTTCGAGAACGCGTCGGAGCGACGGCGGCGTTAGAAACATACCGGTGAGGAGTTAGGGGGCGTCTTCTGGAAATATCGAAGTGAGGGAAAAGTATAAACATTTAGACAAGTTTAAACTCCGAACTTTCTTTCCCTTTCGTGGGGACGAGGAGGTTGGTGCTGTTGGGGGGGGGGGGGGCGGGGGAGGGGGCAGGAGGTGGAGGGTGAGACGTCGTTCCCGAGACTTCAATATTTGTTAAACTCACCTCCTCGTCCTTTTTACCTCTCTGACGCACCTCTGGCGTCTCCTCTATCCGCGTGCCATCGCGCGACCCTCTTTTATAACGCATAAACTCGAGGATATAGGAGCGTATACGGGTGACATATAGATTTTATATACGATTACCTCGGCAAATGCACCGCCGCTTCTCTTCCGGTTCAATAAACCTAAGTGATTTTGCGACCATATTTTCGTGGTTTTCATTTCGATTGTACATACCGTACCGCGAATCTTGTCGAGCGTTACGCAAAGTCTTTATAGATTTATATCGTTCGGTGGGATTATATTGGTTCGGTCGGCGCAACTTTCTCGGCATAAAAATTATGGAAAGAGTTCGCTGCAACGAGATGATTAAAAATCTAGGTGGTTAGTTAACTCTAGTACTCGCTCGTTGGCAACGGTTTATTATTAAATGCAACGTTCGGCCAATGAATCTTACATTAGTGAATTACTAGACTGATATATTAGCATTCAACCTGACTTTCAATTTAAATCACATATCAGGAATATTAAAATACATGGAGATTCAACAAGTTCAAAATATTGTTACTGAAGATAGTCTTACACCATTGAAATACTAAAATATCACTCTTACGGTGGATGAGAAAACATTCGTAAGAGAACACGATCATGTTTCTTTTTGAGTAATCCAGGAGAGAGTACGTAGCAGAGAAATTTTACCGAAAACGATAATCAATTATCATTAATTTATTAGAAACGCGTACAAAATAATTATTGTTACTTTAATGAACTCCGAACAGTCGACAAATTTTCGTTTACCCACTGTAATCCAGCGACTAATCGATTCTAACTCCAGCCACGCACCGCCACGAGAATTCGTTTAACCGCGGTCGACGTTCGATGCTCGCGAATACGAAAAACGCGCAAAGTCCTCGACGTCGAACGCTAAGGATTCCGTTTACCGTACGCGCGCACCCTTCCCTCCCGCCCTTCCGGTCTTCTTGGCGCGACGGAGGGAACGTCGACGACGTAACTGGAGCAGCCTGGAAGTGGCTGGATTCATCCGAAGTCCAAAGCGAGCGAAGAGCGAGAGGGTCGTAGAGTTGGTAATTGGCAATATGAGTGGCTGGATCCTGCAGGATGTCGGGTCAGTCGCACGCCCCTGGGAGCACCCCCTTTTCTGGGGTGGCAGTGGTCCGCCACTCTCCCCTCCCCCTTCTCCACCGCCTCCTCCCCCCACCCTCCCCCCTCCCCCTTTAGCCACCCACCTCCGCTTCCGTCGACCGGGGTCGGGTGGAAGCAGGAATCAAATTGAGTTTCATACTCGCAGGGACTCTCACCCTGTGTACTGGCCGTAAGCTCTCCTGTACTCGTGTATCGCTTCGCTTCTCTGATTTTAGCATCGGCCGACTCTTCGTCTCTGATCTTGGTCAGCCGAGCGGAGCTACGTTGACGGTTCGCTCTCTTTTCGCGTTCCTAATTGTGCCTATCCTTTCGGGATCCTGGGGATCTCGCATCGATTTAAATATCGTCGATCGTCGTCGTGTCTTGTCATTTGAATTTGCGACTTGAGTAGAAGAGCCGGAACAATGTTTTGTCGATGATATATTTCTCAACGCATTCGTATATACCTATTCTAGCGCAACGGTATCTCTTTTTGATATCCGTATTGTAACGGCGCGCAAAATTTCGCGATCCTCGAGATTGATGGGAAAATTAAAAAGAGGATCGAACATTACGTGTCACGTGGCTGAGATCACTTTTGCGAAAGAGTCTCGCACGGATGTACGCGCGTTCTTAGTCGTTACGCGAGCGAAATAAAAAATTGTACAAACGTATCGTGCTCGTACACGTAAATGTCAAGCTTGAGAGAGGAAGCAAAAATTGCTTATTGTGTGGTACTGATTATATCTCCTATAGATAGCACGGGTAATCGGTACATCTGTGTTCGAATCCGGGTCGGGGTTAAATTGATTCCGCTGTTCGAGTTTTAATATCTATTTCTCTTCGATGATTCGAGTTTAAATCAACAGTTTTATCGAAACAGAAGCTTTAAACCTAATGCGTCCAGCGGAGTCACGTGTCCCCAGCTAAAACGAGTGAAAACGGGTCGGGTTAATTTCAATCTCCCGTAACTCGATTAAATCTTTTACAGAACGCAAGCAAGTTTTGTTTATAAGGGAGGGGGGAATCGGACTCTGATTTAATTTCACCTAACAACAGGGAAGAGAATAGTTTATCGAAGACATTGATAGTCAGCGCGTTGGCCAGTTGTACGGTTCAACCGAGATGAAGTGGTTGACGAGGGGCGGGAGCGGGGGAGGGGGGTTGGAATGGGGGTCGAATAGGGAGCGAGGAGGAAAGGAAGGGGTGGTCGGGCGGGGGTAGGGGGTTGGCTGTGCGGCGGCGTCTGGACCGCGGATAATAGGAAGCTGCCGGGGTATCTCTGCTAATCACGTTAAGTCCGGCAGACCGCTTTGTGCCCCGCGAACGAGCCACCGGCCGAAATTCCCAAGTCCGAAACTCCACGACCGACACGAACGCAATCCCGCCGGTTTCTCCTCATTCTCATCCCCATTCTCTTACCCGGCCGTACCACCCTCGGTGCCCAGGAAACCATCCTGCGGAGCGAAACTGAAATTCAACCTCTTCCACTTCGTTTTCATCACGCGGCACGTACCGTGTGTGTAACCGAGGGCGCGGTGCTCGAAAACCAATCGTCCTCGCAAACTCTTCTTTAAACTTGAGATACTTTCGCTGATTTATTTAATGTAGGTGAATGCCGGGAAAGTTGGCGACGGTCGGGGGGTATCGGGAGATACCAGGAGTTTTTTTCTTTTTTTTTTTAGGAAATGTTAACGAGGCGGCGTTGATGTTATTCCACTGTACATCTTGAGAATTTTAATATACCTACATGTACCCTGTCGAAGATTCGAATTTAAATCCCACGTTTCATCGATTTGGGCTCCAAATCGTGATATGAAGTTTTTAAAAATTCATTTGTTAATGGGGTTTAATTATCTCGAATATCCCCGTTCGTTTTTTCCGGAAAAGATACAAGCATACTAGTTCTCGCGTATTAGTACTCTACCCGAGACAAGACTTTACCTCTCGATAAAATGCACGTTTCTCAAATTTATTTCTTGGAACGTCGATCTGAAATTAGTTTACGCCGATTACGTTTGCCGCTATCCAATTCCTTCCGTCTCGCGTATCTATAAAGGTCAGAGGAACGCGAGGTCTCGAACTTACAACGTCCGACATTACGAGCGTGTCATCACTTCAGACGGGGCCTTCAGACTTGTGAATCTCATTAAAATCATTGGTGCGTGCTTTTCGGTTTCCGGGGTTCGCGCCGAGCGACCGACGACTCCATTAAGATGACCACGTCCCCGTGATATTGCTCAGACATCAAGCTATCACCACACCTTCATCGTCGTGCTCACTGGCTCCGTTCGCCAGCCAGTAAGTTTCTAATACCGTCGAACGAATCGCGCTACGAGTCCTTCGCCTCTTTACGACGCCGACACGCGCGGCAGGCGTCGAGCTATTGCTCGTTCGTATAATACAAATATTCGAGAAACAGTGACATTTATACGACCCGTTCCGTTCGGAGATTCCACGCCTCCCGTCTACGATTCGGATAACGAGTTAACCAAACTTCTCTTTTCGCCGGCTTCGCCTCGGTCTCCGCTTTATGCTCCCGGATTACACGCGAGGCAAATTTGAATAATGTCTTTTATCGGTCTACACCCTCTTGTTATCCGCTTGGCAGACGAGGAAGTATGTGTGCGTATTTATCGTAAATATGCCAAGTGGTTTGAGTCCCGCGGGACGCGGTATCGTTGTCGAAGTCCCGACGTTAAGAGGAGTATGTTTTACTCAAGATTTCGTTATGTTCCGAAACAAGTATCGGATAAAAAGTTTTCGGGACAGTCGCGATAAAAGTATCGTAAGCGTATTCCTGAGGTAAGAAAAGTCATGCCGATAAATATTCAAAGCCGCGCCGATACCGTATATTACGGCAACGGTACCATACTATTGTCATCGTTTTATTAGGATGACTAATAAAATCGTAGCTGAACTCGATAGCGAGAGGAAGGGCCGTTTAGGCGCGTAGCGTGGAGATCGGATAAAGGATATGATTAAGGGACAAGACAAGATAATCCTCCCGATCACCCAAGGAACGCTTAGGTACCCATCTTTTTTCCGCGAGGTCGATTAAACTCTTTCACGGTCGTGGCAGTGGGATATACAGCGTAATTTGTAGAAGAAAGGCCGACAAAAAGGGTTGCTACCCCTTGGGTGTGGGGATAATGCGACCCTTGAGATGCCAGACCGCAGAGTGATCTACGGTGGTCTATCGCATCCTCCGTGTACTTATACCGTACAGAAGTCCGACCGGACAGCGGAATGTCGTTCGCAAGGGTGGAAATGAAATAAAAGGTAAAAAAAAAAGGAAGAAGAAGCCAAAAAAAAACATACAGAAATTGTCCCGCGCGATATTTCGCGGTTCGCGAAAATTAACCTACCGCGAAAAGTATGCAAATTCGTACAAAAACCGAACCGGTACACTCCCGCTTTACTTGCGTGTCCTCCCGCTCGTCCTGGCAACCTCCCCCGCCCCCCCGTACCCTTCCCCTATCTCTGCTCGTCCCAACCTCGTTACGTCCCTGCCGCGGACCGCCAGACCGAAAACTCATTAACGAATGCAAACGAGCTAACGTTGTGGACAAATTTAATAAAATCGTGCACGCGCAATTAGTTTCGCCGGGAGTAAACACGTTCCGGCGAATCTCTCCCCTCCCCCGACGCGCAGATATCCGCAAGTTCTCACCCTCTCTCCCTTGAACACGGTTAGGTTGCTCGCGAACGCACTCCAGTAAACACGATTTACGAAGGAAAGATTGGATATTTGGATGAAATCTGGAATAATCGTCCGATCTGAGGAGAGATCGTGGAACGCCGAACGACCGTTCGTTTGTTTTCAAAAAGTCATGAATTCGGAGAATGTACATTGTTTTCGTTATTTTTTTGTTCTGGTTTAGGTAGAAAGTAGAAACTCGTCTACATAAGTATACGTTGTACTCATGGCCCATACATTTTGTATGTTCGCTACCCCTCGCCAACCCCTGGAATCGGCTGCTTTTTACCTCGAACAGTGCCGGCCAAAGGAAACGTAGAGACGTTGATTTATATACGTGGGAAATCAAGTTTGCGGTTTGCGGTCAGCATTTGAATATTATGTTTGAATATTTTACGCGGCTGTCCGATTTTTTATGACGTCGGGCGAAACAGTGGCCGTATTTACATTTTGTCAACGATAGCGTATAAATATTCGATTCGTTCGCTCTGTCTTTAACTCGAAAGAAATTATAAAATTAGTTCAACGTTTGTCCAAAGTATTTTAAAGTTAATCGTAAAAGTCGCACGATTAATAATCAACAATAATCACCGAGGCTCGATCGAGATGTTTGACGACCCGAAACTGATTAAAGATTTTAATGCCCCCAAATGAACCTGATTGAAAACACAAACGATAAACCGTGAAGTAATATCTTACCTTTCCAAATAAAACGAAGCTTACGGTAAGGAGATGCAAAACTTCTCCGACTTATTTTGCCTAATGATTAATGTTCCCCTGATGATCACTCATGCGTATTGATTTCTATAGAATTTTTCGATAAAACGAAAAGGGGTGGGGATATCGGCGTACATTTTACTCGAGCCGAAGTCAGTTCATCGCGCGTTTTCTTTCGCGTCGGAGCGTATCTCGGTTCATCTCATGCGTTTCCGCCGCAAATTGAATCTTCCCGGACGACAGGATGCTTCATTATTTAGCAGCGGCTTCCGTCGGCTATTTGCAAAATTATTGTTACGGAATTGGGACGAGGGTGGTGTTCGAGGTTGCCAGAGAAACGAGTTCACGTTCTTTTCCCGACCTCCATTTAGCTTCCCTCGTAAAGAACCGGAACATATACTTGTAGCTACATGCAATTCTTTCCCCGACATTTATGTTCCGGAATTGTTGCGCGTAAGGAGAAGATGCCGTGCAATCTAAACAACAATTCTTGCAACCGGCGTTACCGATAAATTGCTTTCGCCTGAAGAATTAATACTCGTTGGAGCTTTAATATAAAGCAGGAAATTTAGTAGTCTGGTATCTACGGATAATAACCGAACAGTGTTATTGGTCGATTAATCGAGTGGCTTTTTCATCCGCAGGTCTGCGAAAGTGTTGTACTTGTTTTAAATAACAATTTAATTTTTATTTATAACAGGGGATTCCAAAACTAAGTCATAGAATATTGTTATAAATACCGGTTTTTATTTGTAAACCACATGTAGCTGTTTAGTTATAAACCACTTCGTCAAAGTAATTAAGCAAGCAATTCTCATAATATGAGTTGAATATAATAAAGCTTGCACGCAATATAAGGTAAAAAGGTTAGCGTAATTGGAGACAAAAGAAGAAGCTAGCCACCTCCGTTTCGTATCCAATCTTCTTTCCCTCGATCGACCTAAAAAAAGAAGATTCTATTTACCCTGCAATATTACCAAACTAATAAAGATCAAAAACCGCAATAATGTTAGAACCCGTATTCAAAGAGTTTCGACGCTCGTTACTCCAAGAATATTCCAATATAACCAGTAACCCTTTTCACTTGAAACGGCGAACGGTAAACGAGGCCTCCACGTACGTCCAAAACTGTTCCCCTCAAAAAAACCGATTCCACGAGTCCCGTAGCTTCCATGTCATACGATTCCGCGTGATTCACGGCTATTTGGAATCCTTCGAACGATCGTATCGGTCAGTCCGGAGGAGACTCCTCTCGCAAAGTAGCGGCGATAAGTCTTACAATTGGCCGACGCGTACCTACGAAAGGGAACGCGAGGACCTTCTCTCGCGAGTGACGAGGGGAACCGAAGAGAGGAGGAAAGAGCGAGGTCTTCGAGTGTCGAGCCCGTCGACCGGACGAGAATAAAACATTGCGGCGCGCACCCCGCGAGACATCGGCGGATGATTTGTGAGTGGAAACAATAAGCGCCCCCTGCAATATTCATCACGGTGAGCCCCTCTCGCGCCACCACTGGCGAAACCACCTCTTGGGCACGTTCCTACGAAAGAAGAAGAAGAAGAACGATGCGCGGAGGGGGGGGGGGGGGGTGAGGGAGAACTCGGGCGGGGGATGTCCGGCTAAAAGTTTGATGGGTTACCGCGCGCCCTGGGGAAAATGGTCGCAGGGCGCATTGCTAGGCACCTCGCGTGGCCCCGTCGCAGGACCTGAAGGATTTTGGGATTCTATCAAACTGGACAATGCAATAATGCGCAACCCCTCCGCTGCCTTCTCCGCCTCCCCCACCACACCGCCTTCACCTCGCCTTCGCCGACTACGTGAAAAATAGGTGCGCTAGGTGCCCGGTCCTGTGGGAGCGCGTTCGAAAGGTACGCGTAATACGCTGACTTTCCGAACGATCGGCTGGATGGCTTTGCGAGAGTCATGGTACGCCCTTTTTTCTTCTACGTTCGATTATCTTTAGGAGAGATTCCACCGAGGTGTTTCGTTGCTCCTCGTAATTCGAGGAACCGTTAGTGAGTTTCGATGTATGGAATGTTTTTTTATGCTAATTTATAATTGTAATACCGAGCATGAGATATCTCTGTATTCTGTAGTAGGTATAATAGATAATATTTTTATGTCGCGTATTGTAGAGGGCGTGGCATTTGGAGTTTGACAGGCAATTATCTGTCGAAGTATACAGAAGTCATCTCGAAATCTCGGAGGGACATTTGGTTCGTCGAGATCACATTTGTGGCCCTGTAAGTTACTCCACTCAAAACGAAGTTCTGCAAGAAACATTTGTTTTAAATATCGCATAGTTTTAATGAAAACTGCGCGTATAGTATCAAGAACACCGTGAACACCGTTCATATCATAGTACAATGCGTACTCAGTCAAAAGTTCTACAGAATATTTCAGGAGAACTGTCGTGCTTCGTTCGGTATTCAATATAAAGCTGCAAACAAAGAGCGACTTTTGCGTCCAACTCGTACGCTCGCGAATTAAAAACTCATCCCCCGTTCGGTTTGATCTCGAAATCACCGGCCCCGCTCGCACATACCGCAAAGCTCCGCGATTTTAAACTCGAAGACGCTCTCCGATCAAGGGCCCATGGGGTTTGTCATCGTCGTAACCATCTCCTTTCTCTACTCCCGGTTCTCAGGAACGAGATGTCGTTCAAACACATTCGTCGGCCACGAGCAAACACGGATCTTAGATACTCCGAGACATTTTAAATTGGCCATTATACTATTTAACTTGAGGGACTGTTGGTGCGCACCGAGGTGGAGAAGGTCACGGCGAAGGAAGGACCTCGGTCGCGGTATTCGAGTGCCGCACATGTGACTTCTATTCAAACCAGAGCAAACAGCGTTAACCGTATTTGCTTACGTCCTCGGTGATCTAATGTCTCCGTTCGTTCGTCCAAAGACGTTAAATTTTCAGCCCTTCTTCCGTCGCGGGAAAGTCACTCGTCGATTCCTCGTACCGTTTGAAGCTCGAATTTTGGGATCGGGGGCAAAGTAGCCGGGTTAGCCATTATTAAAACGTTTGCAAAATGTAGAGTAGATTTTACTACGGACAAAACTTTCTGTTCTCGGTAAGATCGCCAAACGTTGCCGAGGGGTTAACTTTGAGTCCTCTTCCGTTGACTCTGCTAGATTCGCTGGGGAACTCGGTGTAATCGGGAAAGGGAATTTATAATTATCTTTGCGGATTGACTACGGTGATCCGACGTTCGTTCCGCATCGGTTCGAATATAAAGATGTACCTACCCGGCATCGTTTGACCGAAGCTACTCGGAATCCTCGGAAGACGTCTCGAGAGGAAACAAAGAATGAGAATTGGTTGGAAAACTCGATGGTAGAGGCGACGTAGACTCGGGGAACGATAAAACTGTAAACGCGGATTAGTAAGATTTAACATACCTAAGGTTATGAAGATACGTGATTAAAAATTTATTAAAACACCCTTTACGTTTAATTTTAATACAGCATATAGATTTTAACGGTTCTAAAAAGCAAGCATGGAAAGTGGATGATTTCTTCATCGCATAATCAATCGTGCAATATGTCAAATTATATTTCTTGTTGTTTGGGTAATCGTGATTTTTATTCGTGAATTATCAATCGCCGAATAAACCATAAGAGTTTAATATATACATTACAGTTCTTGCGTTCTTGTACTTGCCCCGAGACAAGACCTTGCCCCTTGATATATCCATGCTTGAGATTAAATGCATTTATATTGAATAGCCGCGAATTAATGAATTAATTAGATTAAACTACCTGTCACCGAGCGCGCGTGCACACACAGGTAGATATTTTTATGAATTTTAACGAGGACTTTTCTGGCACCGTTCGAGGAAATTGGCCCGAGCCGAGTATGCACCCAGGGCAAACAGAAGACAATGAGTCAAGATTTTTAATCAAGTCTCCTGCTCCCTGCAGCGGAATTAACTCAAATTACGTCTCGCTGGCCCATACTCCCAGCATGGATGTAGAATTCATGCAGCCTTTTCAAAATACTCCATTGTCCCCGACATAAGAGAAGTAGCTAATAACGAGCGGCACGTGATCGCGCGTCACACAAAAGGTGCTTCTTGTTTCTTCCTAATTATTCCCGCCACGAAACTTTGAATACGAATGTGCAACTAGGTGTACGTGTACTCTGTGCTCTCGCTTAAACCGGCTGAGAGAATTATTAAATATCTTGAAAAGAGAAGTGGAAGAACGCGCATACGGTGCGGTACAAAAGAAAGAAACGTGTGTCGCGATGAATCGTTATAAATCGAGCATATAGATCTGGACATTCGAAATTCGTATCGAAGTCGCGTTACAAGTAACGTTTCGAGATATTTAAGGGAGAAATGCAATATTTCACGGATGGTGGATAAAGGGATAAAAAAAAACCGTCGGTGCCAATTTTGGCCCCGTGTCGAACGTTCGAGAATCAACGGAAGCGCGTAAGTATGAAGTATCAATTTCCCGGGGAGCGTAAAGCGCGGGGTTAGAATTTAAATATATATGAAATTCGCAAAATCGCGACGGACGACAAAAAAAAAGAAGAATGGAGGACGAAAGAAGAGCCGCCGCGTCGGTTTCCATGGGACTGAGAAATAAAAATGAGTCTGTCGCTTCCCATATTAAGTGTAGGCAGCTACCGTCCAGGACACCCATGGGGCGCGAGTGAGATCGCAGCGACGTATTTAAATAAAACATCGTATCGCAGTGCAATTCACCCTCCTACCTCGGGGTAGCCCTCCTACCACCCCCCCCCCCCCGCCCCTCTGCAAATAAACAAATTAAGCTGCAACGAATGTGCCGCACTGCAGGGGCAACTTCAACGCTTAACAAACTGCCCTACGTCGACTCTTCGTAACGCTCGCGTTTATTCTTCGAGCAGTTCGCACTCCAACTTTTCAGACGATTTACGCGATGACGGAGTACTCGGTACGAGTACGAAGAATTGTTAACCGTTTCAATTGTCGCCGCTCGCGATATCGAGGGGAAATGCGCGATTCGTTGCGTTAGCGTATAAGGTTTATAACAAAGATTCAATATTTATCGATAATAAACAAAGATACCGATGACGTTTGAGGAATGAGATATCGATCGGGTGATTTAAATCGATGCAGAATATTTGTCACTGTAATGAGATTTTGCCAATATTGAAAGTGGAATACGATACGCTTACTTTCTTAACGCGAACCCGTCCGCCCTTTCGTCTCGCGAATAAAGAATATATTTGGAATCTCCCAAGAGCGGGAAACGTAACGCGCGAAAAATCGATCGTTCCTTGAACGGTGCCACTAGAAACCGCAAAACCGAATGGGAGGAGAAGAGGCCACCGACGGTGAATCGTGATTGGTGCGGGGGTACTCGTGCGACAAGGTAACGCAACAACAAAAAGGAGGCGTGTTATGAGAAAGGCTCTCGACGGAAAATAGCGATCCGTTCCTCGGAACGGTGAACGAAAAATAGTCAGCACGGAGCTCCGTTTGCAACGACAAAGAAGCCGCTCGATGCGCCTCCGCGGTCCCCGGGGATGATCTTGGACGATTAATCAGCTGTTGGCGAGGCGGAGGAGAGTGCGCGGGGTCCCACAGGGTACGTCGAAACTCGCACAATGTTTCTTTCCTTCCGTCGCCGTGGCGTACGACGAATCGCGCTACCGCCGCACAAACTTTCCTATGGAAAACCGTTGCTTCTGACCTGGCCTCGGCGACGATCCGTCCAAATATTTGACTTCCGAAAGTCCCAGAAGGTACGCCGAGTTAGATTTCGATTCGCAGGTACGTGCCGCCGTTCATTGAAATTCTCGGGAGGACGGGGATCATCGCGGTTTATTCCCGAACCTTTCGCCACCGCGATTGTGCCGGTTTGACTCGCGCGCGTTGCTCCCTTGGTTTTTTGGGTTTATTTGTCAATTGAAAATATTGAATTCTTTTGTTTCTTTGTTTAAATCTTGCGCGCAGTAAAGGTGCGTTTTCCAAACCGCGACTAGTCGCAGCGGCTGCCTTCAAATGGTTCATACATTTCGACTATGCTATTGTTTTGAAACGCACGGATCGATTTGAAATAATGGCACTGTCGGTTTGTGTGAGTTAACCGCTGCGGTTGGTCGCAGCTTGGAAGACGTACCTTTAAAGCGTGCGTTCTCCCATTTCATCGATGGACGAAGGTATCGCAGATTTTTACCTGTGTTCGCTCTTTGAACATACGTTTTGTGGTTTACCGATGAAGGGCGTAAATGCAGGACTTAGTACCATCGATCTTTGATCGAGTTTTATAAAATATTTACCAGTTGAGGCACTCTTAAGAATTTACAATGAAATAAGGAAATTCTCGATTTAACGTAAAACGAATCTTCCATTCAATTTCATAACGTATAACAAATTCAAAACCCCGGAATACCCGTAGTTTGATTAATCCGGCTATCATCGGATATCAGAGGAGCAGGTACTAAACTCAGATTCGGGTAAAGTGCAAAGTACGCCGAGCACACTTCGTCTCCCGGAATGCCGCGGGAGGTTGAGATTTACGCGAGTTTTACATTCCGCACCGCGACGAGGACGATCCATCATTTACTTGTGTCCGACTCACCAAAGTATCGTTCCTCCACCATCGGGTAATCCCGTGGCTTTCCGTATCAACGGGGCCGGGGGGTAAAAAGTTTTCCCACGAAAAACACAACTTTCTTCCCAACGCTCTACTTCCCGCGCCATCGCCCCCGCATCTTTTTCCGCTCGCCGTGTTTCTTCCCAACCGAACGCGAATTCGCCGCAACGTTTCCGCTTGTATCATGGCGTCCCGTTTCGCGGGACGTGGAACACCTCGCGCTCTGGAATGCAAAAACCGCGCAGCCCCTGGTGGCACTCCAAGGCGAGCTCTCTCGAGTTGCAAGAAACACCAGGAATTTGGCGAGGGCCACCGAACTGCCGCGATGAATATTTCTCCGGGTCCGCGGATTATCATACGGAATGAGATTGCGATTGAATCATTGATAAACCACCGTTCGGCCGACACCGAACCGTTCGGCGGTTTTCGTGAAACGCGAGATGTAAGATTGAGGCGACAACAGTGATTCTTGCTTGAGATACGTGCCTAGCGATCAAGAATAAAATTCGCATGAACGTTCTTTCAAAGAGAACGCGATGGATTAGTGACCAGTTAGGTATTTTTGATGAGTATACTGGTCGCGACGAAGTGGCAATATTTTGTGTTACGACGGTTATACATAATAGTCATCCACAGAAGTAGTTACCACTTGCTGTTTAAAATGAAATTTTAGTGAAGATCAAAGTATATTCGTAAATGTGGGGATTTTTTAAAGAGAGAACACGGAAGTGGTTTCTGAAATTTTTTATTAAATTTGATGTACTCGACATCGTTTCATCTTTGCATCACAATTTAGGTGCACACTTCTCAAAGAGGTCGCAACACGTAATTGATTAACCTGAGATATAATTTCGAGAGGGGATTTTTTACTTTTATGAGATAGTTAATAGAAACGTCGGTTTACGTATTTGATAAATTATCAGTGGTATTAAACCGCGGATGGCTACGCGAAACGCGTGTTTTTCCGTAATGACTTTCAGCTGATTACGTAAAAGAACGCGTTAAGTATACGTGAAATGCATAAACCGTTCGTGTATGTTATTTACGTGATATACGAGATGCGCATGTATAATGCGAGAATCCATTTACGATGTCCTGCAATAGTGAAACAAGTTTCTGTTCGATTAATAAAATATAATACCGCGCATAAACTGTTTAACATCTACCAATTAATGTTAACCGGTAATCGCCAAACGGTTCACGCGCAGTATTAAAATAACCGTCTGAATTAAAAATCACTCAGTCTTGAATTAAACATAAATAACGAAGGACAATTCTGTTAACTATCCGTTACCTAAAATGACAACGGGCGAAATAATAGACCACGATAAAAACTGCACTCTCCACCCCGAATGTCATTCTACAATACATTGACAACGTACCCCCGGCCCTCTCAATGTTTTTTCGTTCGGTTACGTTTTCCCTCATTTAAAAATCGCGTAAATTAATTACCGCCGTTAGTAACTTTCATATTTGCCAACAACAGTACCAGCCGCAATTTTGCGCGCCGCCCAGAGTCCGAACGAAGCGGGGATACGAAATCGACGAAACGAAACGAATGCACAAACAGACGCAGATCATTTGTTCAACGTCCCTCGCCGTTGTTTGCATCGTGCATCCTGCACCCCAAATAATCGGCACCGGTCCTTTTCTCCTGCTCTTGCCTACCGACAAATTGCGCCCACGTTCTCCTGGGAATCCACCAAGTTATGACCGAGCCTGACGACTTTCCGACTCGCGTAATTACCGTGCTGGGCTCCTGCCCCCATGAACTCGTCCCAATAGTATCGGAAGCCCTACGCACCCCGTCGCGGACACGTGCGATCATTTTCCGAATACACTCCGTCTCGTATAAGGTGGCGCGAGGAACGAGAAAAACGGGAAACAAGTATCGAAGGAAACGGTACGCATACGCGAGAGAAGAACGAAAGTTGTACGATGCTGATTGATTATAGACGATACTCGAGCATTTCGAACAAGTTTCGCGATACTCGAGTGCGATTTACTCGATCTTTTGCAAATTCCCCGTTCGCCTCGATCGGACAACACGACACGATGCGCAACAATATTCGACGGTCATTGATCTCGATGGGACGAGTTTGTCGTTTCTCGTGCACTACGCGGACGTTTTCAATTTTCAACCCTCGAGTTACGGTCGTTGAACTTCGGTACGTTCGGTGCGTTCTGTACTTCGCCTGAGCTTAGAGGAAAGGAAGTAGACGGGGGGGTGGTCGGTGTCTTTTATTTAAATTCGAGGCTATCGAACATAGCGAGGATTAATGGCGACGGTCTCTCCGCCGAAAGAAGACTAACAAAACTGGCGATGGGTGCGCCGTGCAGACGTTGCAACGGGGCTGTCCGCGCTTTGCGCCGATCCGTGCATACCCAGCTCGTCCCGGCAAGTGCGAAAGGGTGGTGGAGAGAGGGCAAGAATAGAGAGACAGCCGGGGTGTACTAGCTTTTCAGACGTATATACATATAGGTGGAATATCGCAAGGAAAGGCGCACAGGGGTTGCGCGCACGGCCACCAGGGGCGTGTCCGGTGCCGCCTTCGCAGCCTGCAACCCCCGTGAAATCCACCAACCCCCAGGACCCCCACCCCGCTGGGGCCACCTATGCACCTTAACTCTTAATTTGTAGGAACCTCGCTCTTAATTGCGGAGCACTGCTCCGGCCCACCTGCACCTGCGCGATATCGCGACGAGCGAACTGCAGCCATCTGGAAACCCACCGACTTCCTTTCGCAACCCCTCCGCGAACGGTGATCGCTTTTGGATTAATTTTCAAAATCGAACACCTCTGACTGTTCGACTGCCACGATTTTGGTGCTGCTCGATTTTTCAAATTTTATCGCGTCCGTAATCGCGACGACGTCGCTTTCCATTTCTCGCTCTGTTCGTTTTAACCAATTTTTAGTCGCTAATGGAACCCGGATAAATTTGACGATTTGAAAGTGGCTTCGTTCTTCGGATCGAGGGATAATTGAAATCGTCTCGCGGTCGGTGGTCGGTACGTAACGTAACGTTGGCACTTACCTTCGTGATTAATCGCTTAATGTTTAGTTCCTCAAGTTCCGCAACTTAGCGGGCGATATTTATCTTCATACTGTTTTAATATCGCCGGCAAAAGGCAGTTCGCTGTTTACAGCTTCTTTTCTTATAAACGCGGCAGCCCTCTCCTCTCCTCTTCCACCCTCGGTGGCACGTAGCGGGTAGTTCGTCCGGATGAAGTTTTTCTTCGAAATTACTGCGCTGCCCTGAACTTTGCCTGACACCGTGTACACCGCTAAGAAGCGAGGCAAAAAAGAAGAAGAAGGAAGAGAATTAAGTTACGCGTAAAAGGACGATTAAAGTTCGTTAACTACCGCTCGAGAAGCAAGATGCAATTACTTTGCGTTACTTCCTGCGTAACGCAGTTAATTCCTGCGAAAACGGTGCATAGAAATTGACTGGCGTGTTTCGAGGCTTAGAAAGAAAAGAATAAAAGAAACATATCTTCGACAAAGTAAAAGCGTATTCGAAATATCCTACGACGCCTCGGCGAGCCTGAAAATAAATTGGGACGGTTGACAATCGCGCGTTTCCAGCGGCGTCAACGACACCGTGCGCGCAATAGAAAAATATGCCTGTGCATTATTTAGGGGTCGCGACGCAGGGCGTCTCCGGAGACTCGAAGGCGAAGCGGAACCAACGTCACGGGTTTCCATCTATCCATCTGCATATGCTTTGAAACGCGAAATGCACGAAGAAGATGGTGCCTCTATGCGGATCTGATCCATACGTCCCCGGGAAAACGAAGAAACGGGAAAATCGGGGCGCAAAGGGAAACCCGTAACTCGACGTTTCCTTCCGCGACGCTGAGAATTACTCCATCAAAATCTGGCGGATCAAACGTTGCATCTGCTCGTAAACACTTTGATGTTTTCTAACGGGCAGCAACGTAATATTCGATGCATTATCGATGGATCGAATACGATTCGATTTCAATTCAGTCAATTTTCTTTTGCTTTAACCATTTTCCCGCGTACTCGTCGTCGATTTCCGAGTCGAAGTAACGTTCGACAGAGACTATTATAATGTTTACGCGTGATTCCGCGAAACGGTGTTTAAACTTCCTTCCGCGGCGATCATTGAAATATTTCCAAAGTTGCGATGGAATTGTTAGGGGTTGTTACTTCTTCGCCAAAATGGGAAACACCGTAAGGGATGATATCTAGGACTAATAGGATTGCGAGACCAATCAAAGTCTGCCGGAAGTGAGAAGGCTGAGCGGTTAACCCCGCGTAATGGAGGTCAGCTCCTTCGGGGCTGAAACTCGGACTTTGGAAACTGGTCTACCCTCTTGGAAGAGCCCGAACCAACTTGCAATCGTTTCGCTGTGGATTGTCACTTTGATTTCAGCCAAGAACAATCGAAACACCTAATGGGAAAGTCAACTGCGCTCAACTATTATTTATTGTTCGCCATGAAATATGGAAGATTCGTGGTAAATAATATTTCTAACGGTACAATTTATTTCAACTCTAAGCGCCACCCGGCAATGTTTATATTTCAACAATATAGATATTCCAGACAATTGTCTTTTGATCTCACTTTCTGGAAAGAAAATCTAAATGTAATTTTAAAATAATATTTATTGCCTAGATTTCCATCGTTTCTTTGTATGATATTTATAAATAGTGGAAAGAGAATATCTTCAAATAAATATAGTATAGGTTTAGAATGTAGTATAGATTTAAATAGCGTGTGCAACGGGCCAGTGTGACGCTGCATTCCGGCTGTAGCCGCGTAGACGCGGTAAGCATGTTTCGCGCGAAGACTACGGATAAACATTTTGACGAGTGAGTTTGGTACCGTGCTGTTCCCGGGGTGATCGTCCAGGCCGACAAAGCGTTTGAGAGAAAGAGTCAGAGAGCGTGTGTGAGAGAGAAAGAAAGAAACGTAAGGACAAAAAGGCAATTCAGAAGTGGCCGTCGTAAAAAAAACTCGAACGTTGCGTGCGTCAGTTGTATTCTTAATTGTCGATCACCTTTTATCATAAACTATCTCTGTTTTGCCATTTTTTGAATTAATTTGAATAAATAATGGAACAACAAAAATTGTAAGATTCCACACCGTTCGCACATAAATATAATATTTATTAATATGAACAATAGATAATAAACCGATCCGTTTTCCCTTGATTCTTTAACGACACTCGTAATTCTTTTCAATATTCACACTTTTAATCAGATATTGAACAACATTTCTGCGCGATCACGCTCAATGGCCAACGCTCCTTCATTTATCCCACGCATTTACTCATCCATACGCCCAAACACATCTCGTTACCACATACTTTAATTAATATTATTTAAAATTCTCTTTGCTTTACCCTTTGCAAAGCACAGCTAAGAATACAACCGATCAGAAATGGGTGTAAGCTATTATATGTACAACAAAAGCGGCTGATGCCTGTTGGAATTTTCGAAACAACTAAGCGTCTGCGAGAAACGATAAATTTTCTGAAAGAACTGCTTCCGTCCGACGCACGGTAGAGTTACGAAGACACAAAGAAGGAGGCAGATTAACGATCGCCGCGTGTACCGTCAATCGGCAAACCCTGATTACTCTCGATACACTCTTTCCGATAACGGACGACGAAACGGCATAAAGCTTTTCGAAAAGTCTTGAGAGGATCTTAAGTTCATTTCAAGTTTTCGGAGAACCAATATTATTTTCATTCTATAATACTGCGGGCGTACTTCAGTTTCAAATTTGGTATGCACTTTTAGAGACACGATTTTCATATATCAAATATTGCACGAATGTTATGAACTATTAATAATATTCCGTAAGTAGTATCCCAATTATTAATGCAAGTTATTAAACAAGACGAAAGTGGGGAAACGTTTTCTATGACAATCATACTAAAACTGAAAGTACCCACTTTTACGTCACTTTTTTGTAAATACTTGAGCATATGAGAGTAAGCATAAGAAATTAGTAATATAGTTTGCCAGAATAGTTTGAATTGGAACTATTTTCTCATTTTATAACCTTAAACAAGTCAATGTGTAGTAATATATGGATGTTCTGAATTCTGTCACATGTTTGAGCAGGTGAGGTATGAGACACAGAAATGATAACAAAACATAGATTTATTTAACAATACCTACGGATGAGAGTGAAAGATGTAAATATCCCACAAGCAGCGTGATCTCGTGTGAACAAATGGCGGTGTTGAACAAATGAATAAATATGACAAATTGTTGAGTTACACTTTGCACTTGATCACGGTATTGTTTATAAATCACTTCACAGTGCAACAAGCATGATGTGAATACTTATAGCTACTTAAGACAAAGAGCAATAAAATATAGAATTTGAAACGTAAAAGACTATTACGCGCGCACAGAAAGAAAACCAGCAATGATGATCGAAGAAGTACAGGGACTGACATGAGAAAACCGCCCTGCCCCCCCACGGCCGCGAAAATAAGCAAAGGGGCCTCATATAAAACTACGAGGATCATCGGTTGCCGTGCGGCGAGCGCCCTCTGTCGCTCCCGTCGGCGTGTATCGATCGACGGCGATAAATGATCGATACTTCGCGATCTGCCAACCAATGAGCGTGGTCGCCACATGTCGTGGCCACCTAGGTATAATTATCGAACAATCACCAATGGGATGTAACAAAATACACTTGTTCCACTCACGCTTTGAACCATCTAGGTTCAAAAGCTTCGAGACTTAATTCGAAAGTGAGAAACAGACATTCAAAATTTCCTTAAATATCGTCGAGACGACGCACGACTTTATCCGCGTGGCGTGCTAAAAAGCTTTAATGATTTACGGAGAGTGCGATCACACGAACGCGATCTCTCGCGCGGAACCATCGGGAGCAGGCGATCCCGTGGGACAGTGAATTTCGGAGGAAAACCGAAAGGTACGGTAGGTCGAGCCGCTTCTATAGCGATGTTACCGTCTAACCGACCACCCACCTACCCTCCCGCCCACGTTTCATGGGCGCAGTCACTGCCGCCAACTCTATTTATCAAATGTACGTTTAATTTTTTCGCGGGTACAATCATACATCATCCTCGAGGCGTGATCCGGTTAGGACTGGAGGGTCGGGGCTCGCTCTCGTAGACGTGGCGGGATTACCAACCGAGAAATTCACCGGAAAATGGAAACTCCCCCGCTTCTCCGTTACCCGCGCGAGTATAACCTTGTTCACGGTTGCAGGCCGGAATTGCCGCTGATAGATCGACCTAACCTATTCGGGCCAAAGTGTACCGCGGATATGTGTGGCGTGGGGTCGTGCAGTTTTAAACGTATCGTAAGAAGGGTTGGAAATACCGTTGCATTCGGGGACGATGGTACGACGGACGCTCGACGACAGGATCGACGCGCGGCGTCGAGGTAAGCGAGTTTTGAAATGATCGTTTCTATCGACAGTGACGTGTCGCTGTAGCGATCGGATTCGATTTCGTACTTTGGGCGAAAGAATACGTGTCGAGTGAGAGAGAGAGGGGATGGTATACTTGGTAAGGAACCGCGCTGACGTGCGTTGTCACAGAGGTGACATAACTCTGTTTGAAATAGACATTTCTGATCTAGATTTCGACTCAAACTTCCATTAAAGTTAATATACTTGTATCAAGTTTCTGATAAATGTTCTTCACGTCTATTTCCGCCGCGAAATGTTTAATCGAACCTATCTGTGGGTCCGCGAAAGTATTTGGATGTACGTGTACATGATTTTTATATCTAATAATAAGTGTTCGGATACTGTGGGATTTGGAATCGCGAGGAGGGTTCGAGGTAAAGCAAATGTCGCCTCAATACAAATCGTCTCGTTCGGCACAAACGACATATCGCACGGTTGGTTCGCCCCTGCCAATTGTCGCTACGTCACCTCATTTTCATTTCCTATTCTTTTCTTTCTTTCTCTTTCTCTATAAGTCCTTCTTATAAACTAAAACGCCATCGATACATTTAGCAACGCTCCATCCCTCTTAGCGTCCCACATACATCCGGTGACCCGATTATAACCCATACCACGATACTTCCCCCGGTTACCGCAACTTCCGAGCGAAACAAAAAAAGATATTACGTCGTCAAGCGGATTACGATTTCTGAAAGCTTGAACGATTCGCGAAACGCAGTCAGAATATCTTCCGGAAGAATCGCCGTCCGCGGGCGATTCGCGAAGATCTGAATTCTTCGGCACCAAACCGTGGCATCTTCTATACGCAAGATCGTATCAAAAGCGAAAAGGAAGGTTGCGGCTGGCAGAAGCCACGGTAGCTGCGGCTCAGCCCCGAGAAATTATGGCTCTTGTCACGGCTGTTCATTTGTAGATGGAGTTTTTGCTCCCCGAGGAGGCTGCCCCAATCACGAGCCGCGGAAATTGCACCCCCCATCCCCTTCCCACGCTACTTCGCCATCCCATCCTCTCACGAAGCCCCGAGAACTACCCCTTCTCTGCTCTCCTTCTTCCACCTTCCATCGCCGGATCCACCCGCTCTTTTCCTCTCCCTTTTACCATTCGCCTCTCACCCCCCTCCTCACTCCCCTCCCCCTTCCCCCTTCCCCCTTCCCTTGGTTTTCGCTCGACGCCTTACACCCCTGATACCGCTGCGGATCTATTGACGCCCCCGCGTACTCGTCTCGAGATGATTTATCGAAAATTGGAAACCTGACGATTGTCGATCGTCACCCCCTTCTTGCGGCGGCGAACTACCGCGAATTTCGCGCGTGAGCTAAGAACGAACAATTCTGAGATGCTTCGCGGTACATCGGGAAAAGATTTGCGGAGAAAAATACATTATATTCCCCTTGTCCTTAGAATCGCGCGTGCGATCGAATTAATCGTACCTGTTTTCGAGAAATATTGCGCGTTATACGCGATAATCATAATAAATTCCACCAATTTTCCAATATTTTGTTTGAGGATGGGTGACATTTGCAAAATATTGCGCTTCATACGAACTTGGGGTTTGCTCGTGAAAATATCGTCGGGTGGAAGGGCGAAACGTCATATCGTGTCGCGTGTATTTCGAAATTTTTCTATAACGAAAGATATGAAGATTCATCGGTAGTGATAATAAAACGACAAAACTTTTATTTATATTAATTACGGGGTCGCTTCGCGAATAAAGCTTATTGTTAGGCACAATTGCTTTACTGCAAACTGTAATTCTCCCACCTTTCACCGCGAAAATATTCTAACCCGTTTAATTACTTTAACGCGCGTTTGAAACCGAATTGAAATTTACGAACTAATTCAGGAAAGTCAAAACATTCGCGGCGCGTAACGTTTTGCGGGAAAGCGGAATGTTGTGGAGCCGTTGCGGAAGCGGCAAACGGCAATCACTGCATCCGAGGCTTTTAACGCACCGTAAGCTGAATTGAGAATGATTTAACGAGCGGTGTATGAGTTTTCATCGCGCATACCGCTCGTGGAATTAAAAAAGTGCCCTTTTAAACTAAAACACGCTGAAAGGGGTGCGCGGAAAATAAAAAAAAAATACAGGAAAAAAAGAACCGTGAACCATTTCGGGGATGCGTTACGCGTTAGCGCGTAATGTCTCTCTGAAATTCTCGCGGCGCGCTTTCCAACTAATCTCGACGAACTTACTTGACGAACTAAAGAAGGATATTCGTTTCAATTGTTTGAAATCGATTTCCCATGTGATAACGTCGTATGGTAATTCGTGCAATTTTCTCGACCACCCCTCCCGCGATCCCTTTCCAACCCAGACGAGGTAAAGTAACATTCCCGTAATTAAAGTTGAAGTATAGGAGAGATGAGAGGAGGACACGGAGCGAGAGAGAGAGAGAGAGAGAAAAAAAGAGAGCGAACGAAAAAGAGTGAGAGTGAGAGAGAGAGAGAGGACTGTCAGAAGGAACGACCGAATAGGATCCATCACGATGCAGTAACGAAGGCATCAGCTGATGACACATTTTAATATCTTAAAACAGGCAGCCTGGAAGCCGGAGCTGGAATTTCTCTCTCCTCGTCGGTCTCTCGCTACCTCTCCGTCACGACGGGGCAACAAAAGACGGCGTCATGCATTATCCTTCTGGTTTTCCAGCTTTCGTCGAAGCGTCGACGTCGGTGAAGGAAGGGGGTTTGGGGGTGGGGGGGGGGGGGTGGAAGGGCAGAGTCGAGGCCCTCTACGAACAGGAGCGCGAGGGCTGTGCAGGAGTGAGCCGTAGGAGGCGACAAGCGAAGTCCCCAGGTGCCAGCGGAGAGCGATGATTAAGCTCGCATTTTAATCAAAGACCCGGAGTGAAAAGTCTTGTAGTATGGAGATGATAGGATTTCCCGCTTGATAAATCAAATCGGTATTTCGCGCAGTTCGCTACTAATCAATTTTTTTCTTTTCTTTTCTTTTTTTTTATATTCCTGGCCCACCCCCGTCGCAGCAGCCCGTTTCGCTGATTTCATATCGGATACCGTCGCCGTCGATATATTATTATCTTTTTCTCCCTTTTGCGCCGAGCTGGAGATATAGCGAACGTCTGGCTCTTCCACTCATTTCTGATCATCGTCGTCCCATTCGCATTCGTTTTTTTTTGGAAAATCAATATCGACGATGTGGTTGCAGGAGAACTTTCCTGCGCGTCATTTTCTTTTGGTTCCGGCGTTATTTTTATTAATTTTTTAATAAGGGTAAGGCGCTCGTCGAATATGTAATTTGACATTCATCGTTGTTACGGCTTGTGCAGTTACTTGAACAGGTGGGTGGGGTCGGTATTCGTACGATATATGTATGATGGCAAAACCGAGCGAGATAGAACGGTGTTGTCAACAACGTAAAATTAACTGACACGCGTAGCGGCAGGTAACATCGGACCCCAGCAATACCGCGGTTCACTCGATCAACCCACTGCGTTTATATTATTGTATTGTAATAACGCAGGTACCGCGAGACAGGTTCAAAGTATTTATGAATAAATTTAACACTTGCACGAATGCTTTTTTATACTCTACATACAGATCGTCTCATTTGAAGTTTGCCACACAATTATCTTCCGGGCTAAACAGACTTCACTTTGCCATTCTCGGGACCACGTTCATCTAAATAAACTTTGCGTCACCTGCTCGAAAGGTGTGTCGAATAACGAATAACGAAATTCGATATAGAATAATCACGTGTAAAACCTGAAATATAATTCCCCGTACACCTACGTGCAACGACCACGAGTACTCACGTGTACACTGCGTTTATCTACAAAACATCGACCACAATGGAGTTCGATATATACACGGTATTTCGAACGCAACCATCGGCAAAATTAACACCGTCGGTTAATCACCGCAGTTTCGCGCTCTATTCCATAAACCAAAGTAACTCCCAGGCACGCGAACCTCTCTCCGTTTCCCCCGATGTCCGCGAAATCCCGACGACGCGACGGTCGGCTTTGGGCGCGAATTTTATGAACTAAATTATTATAACGGGCGAGATGCGAGCAAGCGCGTGCTTTACGACTCCCAGCATTCTCGTATAGCTCCCTTAGCTCGCCCTTGCTCGCTACTCCGCGCCGAACCTGTCTCTTCCTCGCGCGTACCCGTGTATATAAAATACAGCGGAAGACGCGTCGCCATCATCCATGCATTATGTACGGACTAATGCTGTTTTTATTCAACGTTTCCCCGCGCCATATACGCTCTCCGCGAGACGCTGAACCCCCGGGCATCGTTCTTTACGGCGATATAATTTAATTTTTCAGATTTAAGGACCGCCTATTTTCCCTCGTCTACGTCTTCGCCGTAGGATATCCCCCGTCGGGCGAGGAATTTCGCCTCGAAGATGCCCGAAGTGCCGCGACTTTATGGATTCCGAATTGCCCCATTGACGCGCATTATAAAGCCGCGAAACAGACTCGAAATCGTTTTGTAGTTGCGAGCGTTTCCCGTTTGCTTTTTCGAAAATGATACAACGACGTACCAGAATCGAGGCACAAAGTGTCGGGTAGAGCTTCCAGAGACCCGAGAGAAATTTTGGAATCACGTCTCCAACGTTTCGCGACATTTTCCCGGAATTCCTGACAGAATTCCTCGATTTTAGTGTTTCGGCGTATCCTTAGAGAATTTAGTAAAAACAAGCTTCAGTTCGGTATAGACTGCGCGATTGCCGCGTCAAAGAGATCGAAATTGAAATTTGAATGACAACCGTGCACTCCCGGCAGAACGTGCGTCGGCGAGGTACGCGAAGGTGAGTATGTGAGACCGGGAGAAAGGGACGCAGAAAGAGAAATAGAGAGAGAGTGAGAGAGAATGAAAGAGTGCCACGAGATACGAGAGGAGCGAGAAAGAAGTGGAAGGGATGGAAAGGGATGTTGCGTTCTCAAAGGGGACATACCGTGGATGATATTTTATTCTTGGCCCTCGACCCCCCCTCCCCCTTCGCCCCCCCCCCCCCTTCTGCCCTCGTACCAACATCTTCCACAGCTCCTCTCAGTCCCGTTGATGCCGTTCACGCCGCACCACCGTAAGTAGCGCCAGCAAACGGGGCTCGAGGCCTGGTCTGATGGATTTCACGACTCCATGGGGTCCCCTCAATCCACGCTCACCCCTCACCCCCTGACCTCGCTGTCATCCCGACCTCCGTGCGTTTCTTTCGCACACGCTTTCACACGTACGCGCTCACGTATGCCCGCCTAAGTACCACGCGTCTCTGCCTTTCGCGTTGGGTTCGACCTACCGACCACAGAATTCTCTTCACTCTCGCTTTATAAAGCGAACGCTCAGCTCGACTTATGAACCGCGATGGTAAGCGAGGACGAAACGTTTCTTGGTTCACGGGAGGGCCAATTTTTTTTCTCTTCTCGCCGGTAGCTTTATATCTTTATCGTTGATCCGGTTTTACGAATGGAAATTGGTAGACTCGACGAGTGTGGTTTAAGTGAGTGGATGGCCGCGATAGGGGTAGGTCGGAAAATCGACTCGAATGGATTAGATGATTTGATAGAAGCTGTGGATCGAGAAAAATGTAAAAACACAGAGTGTCCGTTGTTATAGATATTTGAAATGTCGAGAGATTGTTAGTGTTTCGATATTGTTATCGACGCGATTAATTATGGTACCTTATACACCCCATACATGGGCGAAGAAATTACGAAATAGGGGCTGTTGTGCGAGAATTGCATAGCGTACGGTGTTATTTGACGCGTTCTGCAACTGGGTGCAGAAATTCAAGACTGTTTGATACTAATTGTACGAGTGCAGTTGCGCTGTTGCATCATATATTGGCTTTGTGCGACACATGTGTTAAGGCCTTTTGTTTTTTTGTCAGTTAGCGCATCAGCCTACCGTGCAACGTCAATTTTGAGCAATTTGTCCGCTCGTGTATGGGGCGCATTAGATATTTAATATAACGCGACAATCGAGATGTCCGAGGACAATCAATGTTGCGATAGTATTACCGGCACGATAGATTTCCCTCGCTCCTCAAGATCCCGCGATCGAGGAAATGGAGGGATCGGCAGGAATTCTCGGTCCTTTACGGTAGCCGGAAGGAGACTATGGGAAATTCAGGGTCGGCGTAAAACTTTCCTTGGTGACAAATCCATCGGTCGTATACCGTAGAATTTTCAATTATCGCTTAAATAAAATATCGCTCGAAGATGGCGATGGGAACGAAAAGCGGGACGGTACGATATGACGTAAAACCGCCCTTACGGCGCCTCTAACTGAATTGTACATGCCTCGACGGTACCCTTATACGATCGCGTCTAGAGAGAGAAGAAACAGGTACGCAACTCGTAAAATTATCGAGGAGCAATAAACGCGAGCGGGAAGTACGAAATGACCACGATAAACTCCGATCGGTCGATGGTGGAAGAATTCAATCTAAAATGCTCTGCTCTGGAAGAACAGAACTTTGAGCGCAAATGTTTTTCAGGGACTCTGGAATCCGGGGAAAATTTAATCGCGTTCATCCCTTGTTCGCGCTCTGTATACCTGATACAAAAATCGAGGAATATTAAAAACTCACTCAAAAAATATATATATTAAAAAGAAAATACTCAACTTCCCACGGTATACTAAAGGCGTAATATAAAAATCGAGCATATTAAAAAAATCACTTACAAAAATTACAATATTGCGGACAAATGACTCAATTACCCGTAACGTCGTGAAGCGAGGAAACCTATTACACGTCGCGGATTTAATAGATTAACGCGGCGCAAGTTTACGTTACAACGACGCGGTTGCTCCTCGGGCGCAAGAATCCCCAAATATACCCAACCATACCTTTTTCAATATACCCGGTCGGGCGAAAACGGACGACGTTGAAGTTTTTAATATTCCTCGTAAACAGGCGGCATCTACCTCGGGGACGAACTTTGAATTAGCAGAGACATATTCATACGAGGAGTTTGCATCGAGGGTCGTTCCTCGGAGGGCACTCCGTCATCTCACTGCTTCTCGCTCACCTCGCGCCTCCCCCGCCCTGTCCCCTAGACGTCCTTAGGGAGAGGCTGGTCATTAATTAAGTCTTTTTGCAGACTGACCCGCACAAGTGGCAGCGAAAGCTTAAAAACCCACCCGAACTCTATCTACCATGCGAGAGCGTCTCCTCGTCTTCGCTCGCACTCGCATCTACCGCTGATACTCGAGAACGTTAAGTGGGCCATATTTATCGAAATTCCACCCTCCCCCTCCCCCCCCCCCAAGCTTTCTGTTCCCGGTAGCCGGTTTCGTTAAGTCTCGCACGATCGCAGAAGCGAAATATCGCGAGTTGTCCTGATTTTATTTGAAACTGATTGTAAAACTTGGCAACGACCGTAGTCGAGGGATGTTTAATCACCCCACAATTTTGTATGATTATTTCAGTACCTGGTGTTCGGTGTAAGGGACACGTTATTGACACAGGACACAGTGTTTTGATGTATTATTATTCTAGCAGAATTGAGAATGCCCTATAACTTGTGTTTTAATTACTAATATACAGGACGTGCCGTTTGAAGTTTGTTTAGAAATATTATTGAAGCGGAGTTTACTTAGCTTTGAGAGGATCTGGGTGAGAAGATGCCACCCTGGAAACAAAGTAAGATCCTGTTAAAAATTTCGTTAAATACCGAGCAGCTCGGGAGATAATTGGGCGTAGAACTCCAAACCGGGAACCATGCATGTTATTAAAAATTAAATGCAATGTTCCTTTTTTAAAACGGAATTTAAAGAAAACATTGGATCCGAAAAGGTTAATTTTATTTTGCTTCAAACCTCGACGAGAATAATTGTGTTGGGATCGAGTTTTCTTCGTTTCGACTATTATTTTTCGTACTTTTTTTTATCTTTGGGAGAGGGAATTATTATTCTTTATCGGTGATATTTCGGCTAACCGTTGACGAATGAAAACGCTTGCTCGACGAAGCCGCGCGAAGATCGCGATCTGCTCTGTTTCGGTAACAATTTACATTCGTCGTTGCACGGACATTTGAAACTTTGAAGAGACCTGTACGACCGTCCAGGGTTATGAACGGTCGCAAGTGAGTTTCCTCGGCATGTTAGCGGCAAATTGTTAAGGGATAGGGAATACCGTGTACGCGAACACGACATCTGAGCCGTACGGGAACTATGGGAACGTACGGACATATTGCGTTCGCTCGTGTATGCAAATAAGTTCTAGTTTTGGTCCGAAGAACGTCCAAGATGCGTGATGCAACGAGAATGAGCGATTTTAATTATGAAATTCCATTCTCCGACATCATCGCACGAGTTTCCTGCGAGCGAGAAAATAAAAATCGTTCGGAGCAATTCCTTCTTCGACCATTCGCGGGGTATATTAATTAATTTGCGATACAATATTCTATTCCAAAGTGGAAATCTTTCACTCTTTCGCGGAAGACGAAGAGCATGACTATAAAACAATAATAAGGCAGTTATATGTTGATTAATCTTTTTTTTTTAGTATTATTAATACTACTTAATTTTTATAAGACATTCATTGGATAGGTTGTATTCTTATCACAGTCCGTCCTAAACCTAACGTAACTACAAAATAATGAGTCTGAAACATAGTTTCTAGTTGTTTTTGTTCGGATCATGGTCCCTACCTGTACATACGTCGGTAGTTTGCTCTTTTTCGTGTTTTTTTTCAGCAAGTTCCGAGTTTTGGCAATTGACGAGGAGAAATCGAGGAGGGGAACGCTTTCGACCGCGAGATAGCCTTCACCCTCTCTCACTATCGCCACGGCCCAAACGAAACAAACAATATGTTAGCAACCCTCGACGATATTTCGAATTTGAATTTAAATAACTTGGCAGGATCGGCTCTGGGACTCTGGGACCACGCACGAGTGTTCTTTCTCTCGTTTCCCGTTTTCTCTCTCTCACTCACCCCTACCCTCGTACCACCCCTCTCGCCACCTCTCCATCTCTCTCTCTCTCTCTCCCTCTCGGCCTTCCGCGTGTCACCTCTTTTTCTCATTCCCTCGATCTCACTTCCGTACGTGCCACGATGCTTGACTACGACACACGCGAGTGTACATGTGTACGCGCGATCCGGACTTACAAAGTCGTTAGTTCTCGCTGCCTCCGTCATCGCGGATGAGAAAGTCTAGACGGTGGCGTGGTTGGACAGTGACCGTCTGTTAATTCTTAATTGATCTAATATTTATAATATCGTCCAGTCTCGGAGACCTGGCCAGATTTCCCTTGGTGACCGGGGTAACGGCGCCGCGGTTATATTGAAAAATATCGAGCCGTCGAAATGTTTGCACGTCCTTTACTCTTTTTATTTTTTGCTCCCGTACACTCTTTCTCTCTGGATTTTTTTGCCCTTCGGACCGAACCGCGGGCTTGATTAAAGTTTACTTTCCGTGCGTGGACAAATATGTCGTTTAAAGTAATTTTACTCCGGGCCACGATGACAAGTTAAAGTAACGCGAGAACGTGGCAAGGTGCATGCGCGACTCAAATTAGCCGAATGTACTGCCCGTTAAGATCAGCTTATTAGCGTATACGTTTACAGGAGGACGGGGGGACGAGGTAGGGAACAAATTAACGGTAGTCACGCTATTAGCTTACGTAGCGTACACTGATTTACGGAATGGGGAAAATAAAACTGGGAAGAATTAAGGATAATTGTGAAAGTTTTAAGGTCTAGGTCTGGCGTACTTGTACTTAGTACTCGGTACTTCTAAGTACTTGTACAAGACATTGTCTCTTGATCGTATTCCGTAGTGTACTTTGATTCCAAGAAGATAGATACGAAATTCTAAATAAAATTAGGGGGTAGTTGTGTTGCCCCGTTGCAGGGTGTGCAATGATCTCTGAAAAGCAGATTCGCGCAAAACGAGGGGTAGCTATGTTACTATCGGTACACCACTATACAGCTATATTACCAGCTGTATCCCTATCACGCGCAATCTATTTTGATTTCCGAAAGATAAGAAGGAAATTGGCAAAAATAAACAGCAGCTTATGTCGCGCAGCAGCGTACTCGGATTTCCGAACAGCGAAAACGAAATTTCGAGAAAACGAAGGACGGTTCTTTATTACATTCCACGCGAGTATACAATTTCGTAGATGTACTCGCGAAAAAGCAGTGCCTGCCCGTCCAATTCGCCAAGGGACGCCAAGATTTTCCAGTTGCCGGAGAACAGCGGCGGTCTCCTGTATTATTCCCGCAACGAGATGGATCCGTCTTCGGACAAATGGTACGCCCGGTAAGGACCGGCCGAGGCAAGCCGCCGCGTCGCCGTGCGCCGAGTGACAACGTTAATATTTGAGAATCCGCTTATCGTGCGCTTAATATGCAAGGGTTAATATGAAGGCGCCCCCCAGGAGTCGTAAGGTGGTAGCACACGTATGCCCGGGTACGTCCATGCCACCCTTTACCCGCGAGTAACCCAGGGCTAACACTCGCTGCATATTTCATATTTATATTAACCTGATTAAGACGTGTCGTCCCGCGGCTTAATGCAGATATGTGGTGTTTGTTTCTGAACTGGCATTCATTTTAATGGAATTTGTAATTAAATGAGCTATGCCGCGCCTCTTTCCGTCTCACTCGCGTGCCCGTTGCTCGACCCTCCCCCCGCCGTCCTCGTAATCCTTTCAATTCTCCATACGGCTCATTTTCTCGTTTTGCCAAAAAAAAAAACCGAGAAACGAAGGAACAGATAATCCTCTTCGTGCCAGGTAAGGGAAATAGGTCGATCGCGGAACGGTTCAAAGTTTCAACGACTGTGACGTAATAGCGGTTTAGTTTACTCCGGTTCTAACAGAATCTTATTATCGCGAATGGTTAATAATCGACCGACAAATACTAATCGTCAAATCAGGTTATTTTCGGAATTTTCTTTCTACGCCTCGAAGCATCCTCGTTCTCCAAAGATTTCCGATTTCGCAATATTACGGAAACGACATCTTAGGTAGGTCTTTAATCGTACGCCGACGGACGTTGAAACGAACCATTCCGACGTCAGTTGACGCGTATTATACCGCGCGTAACTTTCGTCCACCCGCGTAGCCTCCCCCTTATCGGTACCGTGTAACCTAACCAGATACGACTCCACGAATTTCCACTTATCATTTCCCCCGAAAGGGGGAAACAAATCTTGGGTGGGCAAGAAAATATTTTCGGTTGTCACACGTATGGAGCTGTAATTAACCGATATTACTGTCTTGTCAACCGAATAAGATAGAAACGCGAAGGTATCTCTATTTCGCGTGAAATCGCATGAGATTCACGTTAACCCCGCTACGTCATCCCCTGCCACGTTAATGGCGAGAGCGAAGAGGTACCCGCATCTCCGACAGCAGCTACGACAAACTTCTTGGGTGACGATATTTAACGAGTGTCGTTGATAATGAATTCCGTTTGCTACGTGTATACCGAGCGGTTCATGAATATTGCAGGCTAGAGTGCGCAGTATTATTCGGTTACGAGGCGTGATTAGCGTCTCCGTCAACTCACATCAAACTTTCCCGATTAATCAAGCTGGCTTGCCCCTACGGTGCCGCTCTCTCTCTCTCTCTCTTTCTCTCTCTCCCACTCTCTCTCGCTCGCTCACTCTCGCCTCCACCCCTCGCCCCCTCTCGCTCCTTCCAGTTCCGCGGCCAACCCCTTCGCGGTGGTGACGATGCCACCGTAATGTAAACTAATTAAACTGGAGGCCGAGCACTAATGTGTCCATTATGTCGTTCTGCCCTCGGCCCTCGGCCGTGCTTCGCAACGGACCCTCAAAATCCCACCTCCCGTTCCGTTCCTTCGTTACCTCTCGCGGCTCTCTCGTTCTCTGACCCTGATACAACCGCAGCCCCCGTAGCTACGTTAAACATCGCACCCCGTTGCCGTCTTAACCCCCCCGCCCTCCCACCCTCCCATTTACTATACCTGGGCGACATTGAAAGGTACTCGGCGACGAAGGGTTTCGGGCGGCCAGTACCTTTTCGGTTCTAGGTAACCGACGTGACACTGATGGATCGTTACTAATTGTTTGCTATTGTGGGTGTGTGGACGAAACGATTTGAAGTTTGCTGTTACTCGTGACACAGTGATAAATTATCGTGCATTGTTTTCGCGTATCGAGATTAACCCTTTTGTACGCGCCTCGGACTTCTGACCCACTAAGGAATCGCGAGTGTCGTATTTTTGTTTATTCAAACTGAACGCAAATTTCTTGGCAGGACGAGCGATACGCGGATACGTGCGTTTGGGGGAAAATGTGTACGACGATGTTTTGTCGGGGCGAGATATTGAAAGGGAACGTAAATGATCTTATTGTATTAAATTTCTTTGACAGACTGTGGCAAGAGAGAGGGGAACAAAGGCCACCGTCAAAATAATTAAGTGCATCGCGCGCGATTCTTTCCTCTGCCTGAAAAAAATGTCCATCAACCCTTAGCAGAGCGCCCCCAAGTACCAGCGAGGGGGCGCGACTATCAATTATTAACACCTCCATCTGTTGGTACATCTTTCTAGGGCCCTTCGCTCGTAGAATGTTACACAATGAGCCGCTACGTCATATTACACGCTGCAGTGGACTTCATGGTAAATGCATCCCTTAGTATCGTTCGATTCACTGGAATACGATTGTCAAATAGTTTTAACAATTTATCAATAACAAATTGAGAATTCCTCGAATAAATAAAATTTCCACTCAAACCGTACTCCGTTACATTGGTCAAAATAATGCGCATAAATTTTACATTGGGAAATTTTTAATCGATAGAGGAAGTCAGATATTATAATAGCGGATAATGTTATCAATCGGTTATTGTTATCACGGTCGGGTGGTCCCAAAACCAAATCATATAAAATTACTTAAAATAATCCCCTTATTATAATCAAACTTTGTTTACTGCAATCGTTTAGATGAAAAGCAAGTTATATTAATTTACAATAATTTGTGTTCGATAATATATTGTCTTTTATCATCCGCTTAACATTATCAGCCAGTTATTGTTACCAAAAGTTACACGTCCCACTGTCATCGCAATAAACAACTTCCACTGTAGTTCTGACTATCGCGGCAGTTGCTCCAAGAGGATGACAGCAACACGATGAACGAGTTCCTCGTTTCGTTCGTTTATTCGCTCCGCGAAATAATGTCAACGAGAAACGAATTTGGAAATACAATGGCACGTTTATTGCGAATACTTTCCTTCTTGATTCGTCGGCCAAATTAGCCTGCGCGGAGTCATCCTTCTCCATCGTCGTTTAGGAGTGTTTTATGCGACGGAGAATGCACCATGGTGTTTTAATCAAGTGGCACGGCATATTGCGCCCTGAGCTAAATGCGACTCCGTGCCACCCGCCCCGTGGGGGGTTCCTCTTACAAATTGCTACCTATCGCGCCCCCCGTAGCTATGTCAACGATACGTCATGACACCCTGAATGCATTATTGACAGATTCCATATTATAGCGCATTGTGTTACGGTACCTGCATAATTCTGCCCGCGACGCATTGTTTTAACGAGTGACAGGCGAGTATCGCTCTACCGTTGCTAATACTTTGTAGCGTAAGTCATAATTACGCTACTCTCCGGAAAAGAATGGACAATCATTTGGAAGCATCTAATCGAATCGATGGTGAGAAGAACGATAAAAGAAGAAAAATATCATTTTGAGATATACGAAGTAACGAGTTTAATTTTCGTACATCATCGATGCCGTTGACGTATCTGCAACGCGCTTACCCAGTTTCGATTACGAGGCTCTTCCCATCGACGTACGAATGTACGTGTTTCCTAAAAATGTCTAATTCTGAACTTCCACCGTTCCACTTCTCACCGATTCCATCGCGAAAGGTATTTCCGATCGCTATCAGCCATATTTTATCGACTTTCGTCAGCGAACGAGGAAAGGAGGTCGGTAAATCGATACGCTCGCTCGTAAAAAGCCAGCGATCATTATATTTTTATGCGCCAACTGTCACTGCACAGCAGGTTGTGTTTATAGGCGTAAAACAATTTACAGCATAGAAAATCACGCGTTATAGTTTCGTATTATAGCATAACGGCGCGCCATTCATGGGAGGTTCAGGAGGGGTTGGGGCGGGGGGTGGGTTGGGGTGGGGTGGGGTGGGGGCAGCAGGGGGTGCCAGCGTGGCATTCGTTACGGAGGTATTCATAAACCATCATAACTTTACTCGCGCTGGTAACGAAACGTCCCTTCCACCTCCATTCGGCGCACACCCGCTAACCTTCCGTGGCAAACGAGTCATTAGGATTCATCGAATTACAGGGGACTGTTTAACTATCATCCGAAATCACCTTTCAGGGCTGAACTTTTTCTTCTTGTTTTCTTTTTTTTATAGAGAGTCTCGAGAAACTCGTCTACATCGATGTCAGGGACGCGCTTTATCTATTTTACGACGGCATAAACGACTCTAAAGGTTCTTCGTGTTCGCGAAAGTGCGTACCGTGTTTAATATTCGAAGAGTGGGTACGTATTAGGTAGCGTGGGAGGATCGTTTCGTTTTTCGGGGACCATTTTCGATGCTTCGGGGTGTGAAAATCGAAGAGGAATTATTATTAGATCGTACGTCGATCGACGGTTGGATCCGCGGAGAATTTTTGCTTTTAATACGATATGCTCGATGAACGTTAATGTTTGGGTAGTCTAACTCTTATTACTTTAACTGGCAGTATCGTTGTTAGAATTTTTTCATTTTTCTATTATCTTCAGTTCGCTAACAATTATGAAATAAAATGCTTGAGGTGATAAGGGTTAAATATTGTCATCAATTTTAATAGAATGCACCGATCACTGTGAGATTTTGGGCAAGCTGAATTCGGATATTATTGCTGGTTGACGCGGTTATCCGAATCGTGGAAAATTGGGAATTTCCGAATTGACGCTAAATTTTAAGTGTGCTATTTTCAAAAAGGACACGTTTTCGAGAGACTCCGATATTTGATCGAAAGTCGACCATTTTTAGTAATTTTAAATATTGATAACTCATCGGTGGATGACCCAAATGGATTGAAATTTTCAGCAGAACTACAACTTGACCAGCTTTCCAAACGGGAGCTTCCAGATTTTTTTTTTCATGACTTCGCGAGTTCGGTCGAAATTTTTCGACAGCCGGTTAAGGGTATCGATCAGCAGAATATTTAAATCAATCTCACGCAGAATTCCTACGTCACCCGTGGGTTCTATTAAAATTTACAATAAAATTAATAGTATCCGAATATTGATAACACAGGGCAATACACATTTGGTTGATTTAGATCTGTCACCAGTTTTTAACTAATTTGTGGCATCTAAATAAAAAAATGACCCCAGTTTTTGTCTATCGCGTCAACTTTGTAAGTTACAGGATATCCTCCTTTTTTCCCAAAATTCATACAAGATGTGCATACAAAGGGGGTGAGGGATAAATTTAAAATCGAACAATGGTTCTTTAAAGTACAGACTTCAACCTTTAAAATGAAAAAACGAAGTCTTTCAGATACCACAATTTTCCGCGGTATTATACTTATTTGAAGTTGGGCAAATTTCATTCACCTAGCGGAGAGTAGCCCCACTAAGAAAAGCTGTAGAGAAAAAACTTGATTTGATAGAAGGAAACTCAAAACAGCATGCCGATTCAACTTTGAAACAGCTCAGAAATCGAATTCAACAAACATTTTCTCAAAATTGTTTAAGAGGCACTATATGTAACACGATAAAAACAGTTTTGACTGATCCATCCGTCCAAGAAATTTTCAAATTCTATTTTAACGAGGCCTGAATTACAAAAGGCAAAGATGGTACTCTCATCGCGTTGCTGGGCATCAACGAGCTAACGCCATCCTCCCGATTTAACGCGATTCCCCGATTTCTTCTTCACGAATTTAATTCGATTCCGACGCCGATGGGGGAGAGCGCGCGTACGTGTGTATGTTCACGAACCGGGGCATAACTGCGTCGACCGCTATCCCACCTCTTGTACACGTCCTGAACGATAGTTTGCCAGAGATACGGACTAGTCCTTCAGGGCTCGCAAACCCAACGGCTGGCCACGGCGCCCACGGGAGAAACCCCGGGAACTATCCACGAACAGAGGAGCGGTGCGGAACTTCCGAATCCCGCGAACTGCAACTACGGCAGTTAGCCGCGTCGCTGTTTTTGATAAGGATATTAATAAAGTTTAACGCTCATGCCGGTACAGCGGTAACTCGATGTGGTGGGTGGGGAGAGGGTGAGAGGAAGACAGGCATAGAAGCCGCGATAGACGCACTCGCGGAGTCCGCAGAGAAATGCACGAGCGTCCGTGTTCAATCGCGTTCCACGTTTCGCAATTAAACGAAACGTAGTAGTTCGATGCATTGGTAACGAGAAACGTGAACAATAATTCTCAACGTTTCTTTCTTAAAATAATTGTTCCAGCGATTGGAGAAGGCGTTCCGTCGACTACCGATGAACCGGGTACAACGATTGTCGATGGATCTAGTGCAAATATGAAAGATCGGTAATGGAAATAAAAAAAGAATTCTAACCGACGTTTCTCAATTCGCCGTAGACGAGGGAGAAATTACTTTTAGCGGAAGACGACAGTTATAAGTGCCCTATCAAAGTTCCTGATTCTTCTTTTTTTTTTCAAAGTTTCGCGAAACAAATCTGAGTTCTGTGACGGTGGCAGAACGAATTGTTCTGCCCTCGTGGTGACCACTTCCCCGGCACCTTCTTCTTCCTCCTCCGCTTGATCTTGGGTTGTACAGCTTTCAGCAGAGTCGGCAACAGGAGTTCCCGAAGTCGCGACGAAGGCACGAAGCCAGCTAGTGGCCCCCACAGGGGCTGTGCAGTGACTTTCGCCCCTATCTACCCTAAACCACGCTCTAGAAGCTTCTCCTCGTCCTCCCACGAGTGGATCGCATCACCGCAACCGTGGCTCGCTTGGACCCGACTTCCGACGACGGTTTGCCCATCTCCTCCCGTTTCCCCCGTTCACCTGTCCTTCGTTTGATATCAGTCGGAATGTGTCTACCGCGGCGTCGAGAGTTTTCTTAATCGAAGGCGTACGCGGATTATGGCGATGGGGCCGTTTCGGTGTTTATATTTCTCCAAATCGCATTTGAGAATATTTGCTTAATTGTGAAATATGACAATTTAGAAGCTGGAACGAGAAAATGTTGAACAGGATGATGAATATTATATACTTTAATTTACTTTTAATATTCCTTTTTATATATTATTTTGAATATACATTTCGTGGAAAATCTTTAACACTCGGGTGGGCAACTTATTTTTCACTAAGATGCTCATTTCAAGTACAGATATTAGAATAATACTCAAAATTTGTAGTGTCAACGTACGTGAACGCATTGCATTAGAAGGTTAAAGTAATACTAATTAGAAAAGAATCGTGTTACGTCGAAATAAGACATCAAACGGAATAGGTCCCATCGATTTTTCTCATTCCAAAAATTGATAAATCTGTTCCTATCCCCGAGAGATTAAAATTTTTCTTTAAATACGAAAATACCGAAATCACGATAACAACGACTCGGGTTAATAATATAATCCTTCGCGTGAGAAATAACGCGGCATTTCAAACGTAAGCTTACTTACCGATGCGAGATTTACATTTTGAACGAGGTAAATTCACCTCGACTAGAACGAAACAAAGACACCGTTGGGAATGCAGACGAAGTGTGGGAGTGGCTGACTGGAGCTCGTAAAACGTTGCTGGGTACTTTAATTGGCGAAATATGCTAAAAGTCAAGATCATGATGAGATTTATTTGTTCTCCCTTCCCTCGATCATGCCAACGTGCTTGGAAATTTATCAAAACCCTAGAGAGCACTCTTGAAATCAGCTCCAATGTTGAATCGGAGGACGATACGCGTACGTACGGTGGAAACATCTATTTCGGGAGTCTCGACAAACATCGAATTATTCAACGATCGAATTTACGGACGAATTAAATAAAGCTGCGTCTACACGCTCAGTCTTGTCTGTCAGTCTTGCATGATTGTGCCAGATTTGACAGATAAGACTGAGCGTGCAAACGCAGCTTAAAACGATACGCGACGTTACTGGCGATCAAAGATGGAAGTTTCACGTACATCGAGGACAATTTCCCTATTCTACTTTCCAATTTCCCCGTCGAGCCCTTAACAACGTTTTACTCATAATTCAAGGAGTAGAACATTTTCTCCAAAATTTAATCCTCGCACGCCGAGACAAAACTCACGCGGCCGAAGGAAAAGCACGCCTATTCTTTAAGAAATCCTCGGAGATTAAAGCTCGGCCATCCGTAGAATCGTTGTTTCCTCCGTGATCACGAGAATGGGCATCTTGACAAAGTAGGAGGAGGGCAACGGAAACTAGCGTCCAACCACCGATTCGTTCCGGTCGTAAACGCTTTGGTTAGTCGGCTCGAGGAGCGTGGAAACCGCGTTAGAAAGCACTGGCATGCGTTTTGTAAATCTAACTTGCACGGTCGTAAAGGTATTAGGAAGCATGATGCGCCGGCATTGTCCGTACAACGCGACATTACTTGCCTGTTTAGTCGTTGCGGGAAGACGGCGTACCGTTACCAGATTTATGATCCCACCCCTGATCCTCGCGAGACTCCTTCGAAAGAACCCCCACGCCTTCGGCTCCCGACGCTCCTCCGGGCGGCTCGACGTCCGTCGAAATTTGTTCGCCCGTAGGAAAACCAGGAATGGGCGGGCACCGGGGCTCCCAGGACGTTCAACGAAGGATAATCCTCGGAATAGAGGATCATCCAATTACGGTGCAGGTGACCCGAGCGTCATTTGTATTCATTTCGCCTACGTCTTACCTCCTTGTCGGCGGCAGTAGGTGAGTCTCGCCCTGGAAATGCTCGTCCTTTTCCTTCCACCCGGGATCTCTTGCGCTATTTTGCCCCCTCTCCCCCCCCCCTACCCCCCGCGCTCGAAGCCAGAGATTATCCGAGAGAGCGTTAAACAAAGACTTAGCCGGACTCTCGAGTGGGATTTTCCCGGGGATTACTCGATACCGCGGACATTTTAAGGCAATTAATTTCAACCCAGTTGCTGTGACCACGCGGACGTTAATCCTGTCCATGAATGAAACACGAGGACAGCGGAGAGTCGCAAATCTGTGAATGTCCGCCGTAGCAGCGATCCAGCCTGGCGTCAATGTTACCTGGAACGTTGATAGAGTAGTTGCGATAACGAAGGCCCGAGGTAAACTTACCTCGAAGTACCGATTTAAATGTATTGATGATAACGGTAAATTTTATTTTCATCTTAAGTACGTCACTGGTGACATAAGTAATTAGATACACGCAGGGAATTTTGAATATTTTTAATATTAGGTTTACCGTATATTCTCCACCGTTTTTGAATTAAAAGAAAATAATAGAATTCCACTGTTGTAACTTTAAAAACATAAGTTTATATCATACGTGTGTGAATTGTGAATTTCAGCGCGCCTATTTTTAATCGCACTATATTAGGGGTAACATTATATCCGAGCCAAAACGGTATATAAGAACGATCGTTTATATTTATTTATATAGACATAATAAATGTCCAACATTCAAAATCGCTGGTAAAAGTTGCGTTTCTCGAACTTGCACGCTTTAACGTGTAACCTTACATTAGTCGCGTCGATGTTTGTTACGCGGTTGGTCGCGTAAGGTACACCTGTCACCCATCTCTGAATTATTGGTTAAAAGTAGAAATAATAAGCACTTACAACTTTTTATCATTTAAACACCAATATTTATACATTTATATAACTAATTTATCCGTTTAGAAATTTATGATTAGAATAATATAATAGAAACAGCACAAATCTTTTTTCATTTAAAAAATTCTTTTTTTAAATTCGCATAGGTCCAACCGAGAGGCACCAAAGATATCGCAGGCGTAAATTGCACGAGATAAGAGTGAAACTTGTACTTGACCCGAGACAAGGCATTGTCCCTTGATTTAATTTTAAAGTAAACTGGGTGACACCTGTACCGCCACGCGACCAACCGCGTAACAAACATCGACGCGACTAACGTAGGGTTAAAGGAAGATTTAGAAGCTCCATTCTGCAGGGACAGATCGACAGATCGGCAGTCTCGACGAATCACTCGATAAGACAGCACCGTCGTACCCATCGATCACAGACGTAATAGGAAACGCACATATGACGTGGTCTTCATGGCTCGTTGGTCGTCGAAGTAAAGCCTAGAGGCACGTTTATAATGGAGAGAGCATGCACTTGTCCGATCTGCTGCGGTCTAAAATTTGGCGCTCCCTCCGGATACCATCGGCACCCTCGGTGATGGTCCCGTTTCCCCCCCTCCCCCCCCCCCCCCCAAGTGGATGCTGTATCTCTACATTTAGTGAGTTTGAACGATAGCTAGGTTCTAAAAGGACCGAGAGGGGTGAGTTACCGGGAGGGGGTGAGCACGCGATACGATGACCACATCTGTTTGCAATTGAAACAAGTGGCTCGATTCTTCTGCTTTTATCGGTTTATTGGTTAATGTTCGTTTAACGCGCAACGATACGTTCGATTGCTCTCAAGATCCGATTATAGAGCGTCCCAAGAGCGCGCTAGTAGATGCTTTTTTTTTTGACGAGGCAAATCGTTAAATATGCAATTTTTTGAAAGCGCAAGGGCGAATGATTTTGCACAATTTTGCACTCTTTCATAGAACGTGGTAGTTGGCGCATCAAAATCGAATGTGCAGAATCAGTTGCATGGATTAGAGAAGAGGAACCTTCCACTTTTTTTTGTTAGAAAATTGTACTCATCGCTCCATTTGGCCTAAAATTGACGCAAAGCTGCGTATTGTACTTTTGAGAAACATTAAGAAAGTGAAGACTTTTTCTAAAGTTCTCTTGCATCGCAATAATTTCTTATTCCATTACTGTTAAATAACGGAATTCGATATTTATATATAGAAGAGTACGTAAAAATGTTCTGCAAAGTGGAACAATCTTAAAATAATCGAATGAAATTCGTTGATTATCTCTCGATACCTCGAATACCGAAAAAAATACGTGTCGATATCGTAACATTTTCTACTATTTGAACATTTCACGTAGCGCGCCGTTTCGCGATGATATTCCGCACCATTGCGGTGAAAACAAAGGATCGAGAACGGGTAATAATCGCGGTCATTCGCTTTATGGATAAATGCCGACTGTCGTTTCCATAGAGGTAAGCAGAGATGATGTTTCAATAAGAGACGGCAGTTAGACGGCTCTAACGTGCGTTTTGGCTTCTAGGCATTGTCATAGCCGTATCTGAACGACCGTTGTCTGCAACGGTATTGCAGGTACCTTTCGCGATACCGCCGTGCCATCTTCGCGCATACACGAAACCGTTTCGATATAACTACTTCTGGTTATATCTCGTAGTAGACTTTTACGCGTACCGTTACAATTGGATATATTCGGGGCGAAATAATAGAGGATAAGTTCGAAACAATTTTACGATTAATATCTATAGACACGGTTTCCGTGAGTTGTTAAACAAACGTTCCTAAAGGATAGGAATAATCGAAGGTATATCATGGAAATTAAATTGTTAGATTATTTTGGAATAGAAACATAAACGGTACTTGATAATTGTACTTAATTGACTTGTCTGCACGAATCATAGATTTATTTCGAGTACAATTATCGTTCACTAGATCGATTTAACTATTCCGATGGATTTTTGTGTTTTCAAATAATAGAAGACGTGCGTTTGCACGATTCCGTGGATTCCTCTCGACTCGGGCATTTAAAGTTTTCTATTGATGTTTATTTTCTCGTACAACAAATACATAAGTTTACAAAATTGCGCGGGGACACGGGTTATTTTCCGAAAATCTCAAATCCTGCAAAGTAAGATTATCGGTTAAATAAAAATTCTACGAAATCTATAAATTATTCGAGTTAAATGGGACTAAGTACGCGTGCACGGAAGACCCCTATTGTTATTCCCATTGAATTCGCTGAAGCGCGTCAGGTGCTTAAACGTCAACTAGCCTCGTTATCGCGAGGTACCTCGCGTAAATGACGAGAAGCCTCGACCTCGTGCGATCGCTGGAAATCGTAGAGGTACCAGGGGTGCCGTGGTGCAACGTTCAACGAAATGGGGTAAAGAGCCTTTGTCCCCCGTTATAGGGGTAGGTATAGACGCCGAGACGCCTCGTTGGTCACCAAAGGACGATGCCTTTCTCTCAATCTGTCATAGCGGTCGCAAAAGCATGGCTCTCCATGCCACTCGCTCTCCTCTCCTCTCCTCCGTCACTGTTTATAGACACCAACGCGGACTACCGGTCCATAATCCAAACAGAGGGTGCCGTATTCACTCACCGCAACCATCCGCCATGTGTTCCTTCACCGATAGATACCTACCGGTTTGCGGGCAAATATCAACGGTCCCGAAGCGCAAAATTTACAATCAACTCGCCAACGAAGGAGCGCGCCGAATGGATAGATAGGTAGATAAGCTGTTTATTGTTTGAAGTCGAAGGACATTTGTTAACAAGATTTATAACACGAAGTCATAGTCGTAAATGGAGGACGTGATGATATGAAGAATAGTGTGTTTCTCTGAAAATATTACAGAGTAGTAAAGTCATAAAGTATAAACAGAAAGACGAGTGTTTCTAAATTAGTGGAATAAACCCGTGTATAGAGAAAGAAAACTAAAAATTAAATACAAATTAGATAGTTGGCATTTATAATGAAAATTGTAGTGTTTAAGTTAGTTCACGATTCATAAGCCAACCGTTAAACGAGGTTTTGAATTCCGAAAAAATTCCAGATCTCTGATGTCCACTGGGATCATGTTCCGCAAGTAGTCCGCATCAACAAAAAAAGCACACTTGTATGTATCCATTCGGTAATTTGGTATAACCAGAGCGGGTACTGGTTCTCCTGCCAGTCTTCGCATTGACATTGATGACACGTATTCAGTAAGAAGTTTTACTAACTGTAAGTAATAAGGACGGTGGTTTATTAGAACTTGGCGAGTAATCAGTGCCATGAAAATATTTTCTTTGGTTGGAACACAGCGAGTTGGAAATTCTACTTGGTAATTATAAATACCACGTTCCCGAACATTAAATTATCGCACTGCTCGATAATTTCGATCTATCAAGAGAACCTTGCCTCTTGATAGATTATCAAGAGACTATCAAGACTATCAAGACTATCAAGAGAACCTTGTCTCTTGATAGATTAATTAAAAACGGAATCGAAAAAAAGAGATAAGGTTCTCCTGATAGATTAACAGGCCATGTCACTCCTCGCAAACTTATCTCCGTGATTCATTAATCAACGCCCATTAACCGATCACGAGGACCAACTGATAGGAAGTTAGATCACCTTGGCGCGATCTTCGACTACGAACACCGACCTGACAACACTATAATGTATGCATTTGAGTAGAATACAGAATACATACGCAACACACGTAATACACCGAACGCATCGTATCATCATTCCCGGCCATCGCGATTGTGCGACAGAGCGACCCTAATGATTACCGACCTTCCCGATCCAACGACGAAGGTCTCTCTCGCGATAATTCGTTCAAGCCCCGATAATTAGTCGTCCAGACTCCTAACCGCGCTCGGGATTCAGAACTCGTCATATTCTCGACGCAAATCCCTCCGCACGGCGTCTCAAATTACCCCGGGGTTGCCCGAATCCGAAGAGGATGATTCACGTATCGGTACCCGCGCCATCCCCCGCCTCGATATCTACTCGCAAACTTATGACGCGAGTTCGACAGGACATAAATCCCAAATCCATTCGGGGCAGAGCCACGGAACCGGCTACCGCGACGCGCGTACCATGTGTTTCGATAAAGAGCATCTGTACCCCCGGAGTGGGCAAGAAGAATTCCAACTCTCAGATTTCCGCGACGCTTCGACCCCTTTCGCGAAACCCTTCCCCTCCAACCCTCCCTCGCGATCCCTACCCCCCCCCCCCCCGCACGACCTCGACCACAACGCTAATTCACGGTCGGTTACATCTCGTTGCCTTCGTAACAAGTACTATTGTCCGGGCCAACTCGATCGGACGCCATTGTGCCAGCCCTCGAGGGCGACGCCGAGCATCGAAAGTGGCACCTGGCGGAAGAGATGTTCAGTGAGCAATTTTTGAAATTGGTCACGCGGGCGCGCGGTATATAATTGTTTGTTTGGAAACACCGGCTCGACGTCACTTTCGGACCGGCTTTTGATCGGAGGCGAACGCGTACGCGCGCGGTTTCTGTCGAGATCATTAAACCCTTTGCGTTATTTTGCGTGGTCGTTTAGCGTGTAATTTCGATCGGTTTTGTTCTTGTCAGAAATCGTTAAACGCGTATTAAAACGGGCAGATTTTTTCGGTGTCTCGATTTCCTTGCTTTTGACTTTGTTATTTTTTTCAGATAGAGAACAGTAATTGCGTTATTATTACAGTTCGAAAACGTTCTCCCTCGTAATATCGTTGAGGCGAAACAAAATTAACAGATAGAAGGTATTATTACATAACGGTAGCATTAAAATTCGCGATTTACATACTCTCAGCCAAGGTGCGAACAAACTGATCGCTCGACAATAAACAGGTATAATTGGTTGCGTATCGGCTGGATGGGTACGGACAATATCATCGATGGACATCCCCTGTCCCTGCCGCTATCGTTTCCGTGTATTCGTAACTTGTTATGAAATGCGAGCACGTTTGTGTACGCAAACGCCTTCTCTCTCTCTCTCTCTCTCTCTCTCTCCCTCTCTCCCGCGCGCGCACACTCCACCTCCCTTTTTCTCTCTCGTTATCCCTCGCGTCGTTATTCCCTTGCACTCTCCTCTTCCAGCACCACCTCTCGCTATCCTGTATGCAAAGCAAATGTATCATATCACACGGGCCCCCAGGGTTGCATTACAAGCCCGATCATAGTATGTTTCCGGCCGTATTAATACGCCCGTAAAAATGCAACCTCTATTTCGCGACTCGGCTGAACTAAAGCGCCCGCTAATTCCATTTGCAACCGGTGGGGAGGGCCCAGCGGCTCTGCGCCATTTCCGATTTCCCGCCGTCCGTACATTCGTATTTCTTTCCCGGCGATATATCAAAACTGCGGACGGGATTTTTGGGATAAAAAATAAATTTGCGAATCAAAACGTCCGAGCAGATCCGACGGTTGTTTATTTAAACGAAAACATTTTTGAGAGCAAGAACCGATCAGGAGAGAGGGCGCGGTCAACGTTAAACGTGCCCATTGCGACGCGGTTTATTTAATCTCGAAAAGTTTGATTTTTAAGTGCCAGGTGCTCGTGCACCGCGAAAGCGGGGCGTCGAAAAACGATTAACTTTCAGCTTTATTTCCGCGAGCGTGGCGTTGCGGCTCGTTCACGTGACCGCCGGCGTATACGTCGGACGAACGGGTAGTCGGGGACCAACGAGTGATAATAAAAGCCGAACAATCAAGCGGCACGTGTAAGACGGGAGGGGGGGGGGGTGGGGGACGAGCGAGAAACGAACTCCCTGGAATACGGTGGAGAGCGTAGGAAGGATACGAGAGAGGCAACTGACACGGACGGAAAGATCTCCTTGGATGGCCGTACACGCTGGGAACGATAAAAAGCAACCTTTACGGCGTGACGGAATTACCACTATCCACCCCCGAACGAACCACCGGGCTACCCGTCAACCCCTGCCCCGAAGACTCACCCCTTATTCCTACGTGTATAATTGCGCCGCCCAGCGAGATTGTGCCGTTACCGCTTTGTTAGCGCGTACGTAATGAGCTTTCCGACGGTTCGCCAGGTTCTCCGATTCCTGCTTAGATTTCGCGCGATACTCGAGATTCGCTCGTCGAGAAACCTCCGGCCCACGTCTTGTCGATTATCGCTTCGCGCTCTCCGTCGCGATAATTCTGACAGTACCGCGACAGAACATAACGAAGGATCGGGAGTAGTTCATAGATATCGAGAGGGTGGTATTGGTTTATCGTATAAAATATTGTTACGAAGCATTGGAATATTTAGGGCTTGGTTATAATTAAGTAGTAACGTTTGGCGATGTAGGCATGGGTGGTAGGTGTTACAATCACTCGCTGTTTTTTTCTTACGTCAAATTATTATAACAATTATTATGACGTAATAAAAAAACAGCGAGTGATTGTAACGCTTACCACCCAGGCCTACATCGCCAAACGAAAAGACTTAATTAATTGTTGCAGACGTTACGCAAGCGCGGACGAAGATTAGCGATTTTAAGGACATAAGAACATTTATTCTATGAACAGAAGCGCATGTATCGAGAGTTTGAATATCAAGGGACAAGGTCTTGCTTCGGGCCAAGTACAAGTACGCGAGACTAGATACAACTTATTCGTTTACAAACTTAACACCGCGAATATCAGCGGCCGGTAACTAACAACAGTCTATCGGTGGTGGCGGACGCAAGGGAGGCAAAACTATTCGCAACAATATTATTTAATGTGAAGGTAAAAAATACCTCGCTGTACTACGTCTTAGCAGCACTGAATCGTCTATTGAAAGATAGCGAGTGGGCCAAGGAGTGTGATTGTTTGCTTATGGAATGTTGATTAAGAGGTATAAACGTAAGGCCGATTCTTTAATACACAGCAGTTAGTTGAGCGCAGTTAGCTCAACTGAGGTTTTTGTAGTAGACAGACGCCCCTTCGATTGTTAATATAAAATGAAGCGCAAAACATATCAAATTATAAAGGCGCACTGGCATTTATAATAACCCATATCCAATAGGATGCAAGTGGATGTTTAATACAATATTTGTCACCGCCATCGGTTATCGAGCGGCAAAGTTCAAATCGGTTAATTTTTCGTTGATACAGCCTCAATTCGATACATCATCAATAATTATTTCGTCGTTGCGTGTTCCAATACATCAAGATTGCAGCGGATCGAGTTTTCCAAGGATACCGGACTGCCGTCCAGTCTCATTCGCGTTTATTTGCCATTTACTAAACGCGTACCGGGGACCGGGCTCTGAAAAATTAACCGAACGGACGTTGAATGCGAAATCCCTCAGTTCTCGCGGTATTCTCCTCGCAACGTTTTGAAAAGCAGCCCAACAGCGTAATAATGGATTTACAGGGAAAACAAGGAAGCGGGGCGTCCGAATTAAGCCAGCCGTGAAGCAAACACTGGATATTGCACGCAATGTGTCGCGGCCGGGCGTAGAATCAGTCCTGTGCAAACACGTTAATGTGCGAAATACACACATCCCGCGGTGGCTAATATTGCGAGAACGTCGCCGGACGAGACCCTGACGCATTGTCCTTTCGTACGGAGCGTTGGTTTGATTGCCGCTGGGAGCGCGCCAAGATATTGCTCGTCCACCGTGTACCGATAATTTGTTGTTCAAATAACGCCCGGTGTTTAAGGGACGATTAAACCCTGATTTAGATCACGCGAAGTGTCAAATTACTGTGCCGTTGTGAGTCGAGAACTTCGTTCGGGGTGTGACGGTGATGATTGTTACTCAGAAATCATCTTCATAGAATATTCTGTATTAAAAAATGTTATGAAATGTTTCAACAAAGGGATAAATAATTAGCTTCTATACTGTACGATTTATGTATGTAATAATATAATAGTATCTATAATCTGCACCGCGATCGTTTCAATGAAACGCGAAAATTATACCGTTGATCGTAATAAAGATATAACTTTACCTGTTTAAAGAATCCTCTAGCAGATATTTGACCGTTTAATTAATTCGATAATTAAGAATACACGGGACCGAGCCAAAAGGAACTCAATTAAACGAGTGATCCGCAAGCGGATTTAATCGTCGACAAATTTTTCTCGTAACAGGCGAAGCGCGAGAATCGACGTTTCGTCGTGTTTGTATATCAAAGTCGATACGCGAAAAAAAAGGGGCACTCGATTAGCAATATTGCCGGCATCGAAAAATAAAAGGAGAGAGAGAGAGACAATAATTATTTTAAACATCGCGAACGGTTGCGCGAATACGCGAAACTCCACGGACGGATGATCGCATTCGCGGGATTTTGTTAGTGGGAGAGGCACGCAGAGGGATCCCGGTGCGTTTACGCAATTACTCGATATTACTGCTCTGGGCATCGGTAACTCTACTAGCTCTCTACCAATAAACGCATAATCTCGTAATACCATTGATTTTCAATTCGTTATTTACCCGCCCTCGGCGGGGTTCTCAAATGGAAGAAGTGATTTTGCGCAGTTTAATCGGCTCGCCGATTTGTGCATCGGCTAACTGACCGTAAAGTTTCGCCGGATAGTTCGTGATACGTTTTCGAAACCGTTATCCCGCGATATGAAATTGTTTGGAGTCCCATATTAATCCTGATTGGCTATCGAACGTATCCGAATATCGGTTAGAATATTTAGAATTTGCCATTAGGGGATTTAGTTTGTTTTAATATTGACTAAGATGTGCGTTTAACTTGTATGTATCTTCAAAATACATTATCATCGATCCTTTCCAGTACAAGTACCGAGAGAGGGTTAAGAAATCGATATCCTTCTTATCCACGCGCCTCGATCGAAATCTCGAAAGCGCGAGCGTGCCGGATATCCGAAAGGCATAACCGTAAAAATCATAAAACGTTGGAATGAGAATCGCGGCTCGTTTACCACGACCGACTGTCCGGTAATTAGAACAAAATACGTTAATATCACCCTCTCTATATGAACCCCAGGTCAGGTGACCCTTCGCGGTGCATCGGTCCGTGTGCCGATGCAACAGACCGTTTCAAATAGGTAATGCATGCGATATTAACATTGGCAATTTTTCGTATTAATTAACCGGGAATATGCGGTGGCGGCCAATTAAAGCCGATAAAATGTGTATGCCGTACGCCGTGGCGGGCAAAAAGAACCTTTTTGCGCGGCCCATTTAATAAATAAAATATCGTTTGTCCACTATACATACTCATACTTATCGCTGCTATTTTTCCCGAAGGTGCTGTAAATATACGTCCGGACTATCGATGATAATGAGATTGTTTGTTTAAATATTGTATCGCACGGTTATAATTACGTTATTATGTACGTTATTTCTGTTATTTCATGGTCCCCGCGACAGATTTACAAGCTCTGCTCTTACATTCGCCGATTCGATTTTTGCATTTCGATCGACGATCTATACCCTTTTTCTCAGATAGTGGAGTGAATCTTATACATATAGCTCAAACGCCAGATAAGTCTCGATACTTTTGAATCGCGCGTTTCAGCCACGTTACATACTCCGTACTTCGATCTTCGTTTTTTCACGGTTCCTAGTACTTCTTTTTTTTTCTTACGTTCCGTCTCCACTATACAAGTGGCAAATCGATATTCCAACAATAGTTGAACGGCTTTGTTGCCTGACGTCATCGTCGGTCCGTAAGTTTATGCAAAGGGGTGGCAGGACATCGGGTTGGCGGGCAGTGGATACCTACATAGGGGAACAAGATGGCGTCTTCCCATGAGAATTCTCGAACGAGGCCGCAATCCAGCGGATACACGTCCCGTCGACAGCGTTGGAAACCACCCTCTTATCCTCTCGCTCCCCGCTTCCCCCTCCCCCTCCGTCTCTCTTCCCTCCATCTATTCTTCACCCTTGCTTCGCGCTCCTTTCCTCCTCTCTCTCTCTCTCTCTCTTTCTATCTCTTCTTCGACTTCGTGCGTGGCTTAGCTACGTTTCGCGAACCTGTCTCTCGTGTCTATCCGCAACTTTTCCCCGTGTATACGAACGCACGAACGTGAAAACTTAATGCAACGGGCGCGCGCACGCGAAGAAACTTGGGTGAATTAATGGTCACGGTGCTCGAGGACGAGTATCGGCCGCTAATTCGTTTGAGCGATTAGCGGGAAATTGAAATGAATCCGGGGAATGAATTAAATATCGTAAACATAGGACGTACGTAGAACGTAGTACCGAGAACGATCGGTGATCATTTATTTCGGGGATATCAACAAATTAAACGCGCTTCCATACATAGGTATACTACCTACAATTTTACAACAAAAGGTCAACGAAAGAAAGGAAATGCTTTACGAAATTAATTGCTTACATATTTTAGAAAAACTCATACAAGATTTTCTAAAACCAGATGTACTGAGAATTCGGAATGATTATAAAAAATGACAAATAAGTAATTTTAACTGCCTTGGTAGATCTAGTGTTCAAGCAAACTAAAAGTCTAAAACCGAATTCCAAACATCCTAATGGATATTCGGATACGTCTGATAACAACTCAGGATTAATTAACGGAAGTCGAGTGCATTCGGACACTACCGTTTATTCTCGTACGAACGAGCAAATTCATTTTCGAAATGAAATATGGCAAAGTACCATTAACATTCGAGGAAACCGTCTCCCCGGACGGATCGCACTTTCGGCAATCTTTCGACAGCGCAAAGCGGTCGAACTCGTGTGCCCCTACGGCCCTCGGGGGTGTCCTATCTTTGACTGGCGCACCCTCCACCCCCGAATCACCCTATCACCTCTCCCCGGAACGATTTCTCGACCTGGATGCATCGTTACGCTCCGGCTAACTGGCCGAATTCCCCGCGTCCATCCCCAAAACGATCGGCTAACGACTCGGCACACGAGCACTCGCGACCCTCCACCAGTTCTCCAATGAAATCACCGATGTACGGGGTCAGTGGTAATTCCTAGTACTTAGCGGTGATGTCGATTGCTATGCCCACGGAAACTATGCCGGGAAGCGCGTATGCGCGTACTGTCATTTCGTAAATGAGCATTGTGCCTCCGCGAATGGATAATTGGTTTCGTCAACGACGCTGCCCTTGGTGTCTGGAATGCCCGGTCACGTTGCAAAAGCAGCAACCTGCGCTTGAAAGAATTTCAAAAAGAATTCGTCGCTCGTTTCTTTACGCGAATTACGAAAATGTACGAAACTACATTGTAATAGTGTAAAAAAAGAAGTGAAAATAATATTTTTATTTCAAGATTAATTTTCCCGCAACGGTATAATGTTGTAATTAAAAAAATATTGTTATGTATCGCTGGGGTAATGGGATTATTTGTTCTGCAAATTTTATTTATATTCCTGAGGGCAAACTTCAATTCCGGGTGAATTGAAAAATGTTTAAATAAAAGAAATAATATTTCCTATTTGCGGATAATTTCAATTTGAGTAGGAATCGTTAGTAATTAAATTATTTTAACCGAGGAGAATTATTTACTGTTTTACTTTATTTGTTACTCTCCACACCGTGTCGAAAAAAATTATTTTTTCGAAATTTATTGAACCATCTGCTGCCGAGATCCGGAGCTTTAAAATTTGTCGAAATGTGTTTCTAAAATCACGTTGTAAAGTTTTACCGGTATACTTTAATAATATTTTCTGAGTTGTACATACAATTTCGACGAACCCCGGTTCACGTTAAATCTTAAAGCTGCTATATAAAAAAACATGAAGATCGCGAACCCACATACGTTATTACATTTTTCATACTTTCCAATTCCAAAACAGCGATTTTCAACCTTTTTGCGCCGATGGACCAGTGAAAATAGGGAAAATATTTCGCGATCTGGTAAAACAGAAATAAAAACCATTATTTATAATTGTGCTTTGCGTAATGGTCCTCAAACGTAATGTTATAAAACAAAAATCCTATGGTTATTTAAATTTATCGCTTTTCCCGTACTCGACTGTTGAATACCACAGTTCCAATAAATGCCCGCAGATTTTCCGACCCATATTTAGAAACACCCTGTACGAACGGCACACGACAAAGTAAGATAAATGAAACAAATCTTTCGTATTATGGGTATCCAACGAAAATGGAAAAAATGCTACTACGGTTCGTCCACTTATTACTTATACTATGTCATCGGGATCGCAGGGGCGGTCAGCAACGTATCGAGTGACCGTGGCTTATCACTAATTCACGGAAACGTAGATCCCTGGATATAAAAATAATTTGGTTTATGGAAACAGACGCGTCCTGGGTACTGGTAGGAGGACTTTACTCGTGGTTGCGGTTCTATGTTCGTAGGGCCGCGCGGAATAAATCATGAAGTACTTTCCCGAACTTTCCCGAAATGTATAGAAATTTCTTATGACTACTATAAGAAATTCAACCTTAACGCGGATCCATTGCTTTTCGGTGATATCGATAATGGTATCGAAATTTCATACTCGTTCGACGATTCCATTTAGTTTGTCTTGGCTCCGGATTTGACGCAGGTATAGTCTCGATGCTAACAATAAGACAGAGAAAATGAGACTGAAACAGAAATGAAGAAATTTACTTTGGATGCATTTTATAGAAAGTGCCCCATTTGAAGTTTCATCCGGAATTATCTAACGAATGATTTGTTATACGAAAGAATTATTCGAGCAGATAAATCTTAATTTGTCCAAAAATATCCAGAAATTCCAAAAATAATCCGATTTTGCAACAAGAGAACATGACACCGAAGGAGGTATTCAGATTTTGTGCCACCTTTCACGATATTACGTTCTCCTGATATAAAATCTCAACTTTTGCAAAAAAAATTTGAAATCACGAGTATTTGATTTTTCAGTAGGCAGGAGAGCACTATTGCATTCTGGATGAATCCTGATTGGCTTTAGACTTTCGTTACTATCCCGTTAACTAAGGCGCTTCGGATATTTTCGATAAGAAGAAACCAGCTTGGAATTATCTCAGGTATAACACCTTTAACGGGGTACCACCATTTACGGGTCACCCTACATGTATAGTAAGTTCTGCTTGGCACATATTTTAAAATAATAAATAGACCGGGGTATAATTACTCGTTTAACGTCAAACTGAACAATTCGCATATCATGGAGAATACAAATTTGCATAAAATCCTTAAACGCAAGTACAGCGTTGAGTGAAAAGACGTTGCGACAGAGCGACGCGACATTGTACGCGAACCAAGCGTTCGAGTAAACTCTGCCACATAATCGTTCGATCACAATTGTCGAATAATCGAAACTGTACCGCGCGACACCTTTCCTCCACGTAGGCAGGTAAACTCCTACCGAAACGAAATCACGCCTCGTAGATTATCTTTTGGAAGGAAGGATTAACGACCAAGGTCTGCGGCTCTTATCGGAATAAAGGTAAACCCCAAAGGGCCAGGAACAAAAACGCAACGGCTAATGACGTTGACGCGGCAACCTGTTGTCCAGCCCTTTTGAATGGGAGCATGCAAGCAGGATAGCCGTGCTAATAAATGGTCCCGACCGGGGGCGCATCTGCGTAGGAAAAACTTTGCCCGAAAAACTTGAGCACCCCTCGGGGGGTACGGCGCGCGCGCCCCCGCTTTCACCCCCCTCCGGAACATAGGGCGGTATTATCATTATAATCGTGCACCGATGCGCTGATCAGGCGTATTGTCGTGCCAAATGCCGAACCCCGAAGTGGAGGAGCAAATACAATGCGGCGCATCGTTTTGTCCTTGGTGCCATTTTTATATTTTTCCGTCGATGCCAAGATTTTCACGTGTCGAGGGTTAGATATCTTCTCGAGAAACTGTCGCGTTCCACGGTCAATTCCCAAGCGTCGAGACGCGAAGAACGTAACTTTCGAAAGTCACGAAACTTTGTTCCGCGTATTATCGTACGAACGTAATAACGTAATTACTTCCTCGCAATTCAGTTTTTACTCTCGACCAAAATTTCAGATCAACCGCGGTAACTTTAATTGAATTAATCGAAACTGTAAATCGTCGAGCGGTATCGTATCAAAGGTGGTTGGCGATCCGAAAACTTAGCCCCCGCGAGCGTTTTTGAAACTTGACAGGTTGAAGGTCCTCCCTTTAACGGCGAAGACAAAAATAATCACGCATCCACTTCACGAATCGTGTGTGCAAGTGCAAACAAACTCCGTCATAGAATTCTGGGCACTTCTGCTCTACGCACATGTTCCGAATTCGTAACTCGGGGGTTAGGTGGTGGTGGAGGGGGGTTTCACCCTACATAAGTATCACATATGTCAGGACATCTTCGACAGGACCCTCTCTACCGTCGTACGATACACCAGCTATAGGTTGGTGCTAGTGCACGGTACTAGCTGCAGGCTTCACCTAAGGATTGTGTTACAGTGGGGTGGATGTGATTCGTTCCAACGACACGCCTCCGACGGATTTCAAAGAAACGACCCACGTCGCACGCAAAATTCGCACCGTCACTCGAAAATCGTGGGCAAGGCTACGCGTTACGATTGATAATTACGGATTAACGATGATGACGATTCAGGAACGAAGATACGTGTCCCTTGTAATTCTTAAAGCTGTCGAGATCCCGTTTTTAAGTATCAAATATAAAACTTGAGGTTGAGTTTTAGAACGACGATCGTTTTATTTTATTCGAGTTTATTTGATAATTATCTCCTGCCCCTGTGTGAACCCCTGTGAGAACTCTAATATCACGATAATAACTAATTGCGATACAAATTACAATTTTTTTGATTATTTATATACATTTATGGGTTGATTGTCAAGTTAACGTACGAAGGATTCTTATCTCACGTTCATAACTTATTTTAACGTATTATGAATTATTCTGTTTTAGTTTCAATAATTTGTTTATCAACCGCACTATATTCCATACATAAATTTATCCAAGAATCTTTGGAAAAGCGACGAATTAAATTCACGGAGTACAGGATTTCGCGATCGAACGTTATTCCCGGCGTAGAAATGACAGGGAACCTCGCATCGTTGCGTCGCATTCGTAAATACTCTTTAAATATTCGGATAATCCAATAGCAAATGGTGTCGGCTCACCTAAACGTCTCAATGATGTCAAATGAACATCACCGCATCGACCAAATCCAATTACCGATTCGAAGGGTCGCACGATTCAGCATTGCTACGGCTTGCAATGACAATACAACCCACCTCGCTTAGCATAGAATCTCTCTAACCCTATTATGGCGCTATGATAATATTTCGACCATCGTATTTCCGTGTTTGCACTACCATCCATCGAACTTTCCCTCGCATATGTCGGTTTGCGGGGTGAACTTTATTCCGCGAAAGAGTCAACACAGGATTCCAGTGATCGTTACTTACGAGTGTGCAAAGGGAGAGAGAGTAAAATGTTTCAACGATTACGTATAATTGTTTATCTATCTCGATCGAATCGGCGAGAGGGAGAATGGTGCAAGTTGAAAAATATCGTTTTGAGATATTTGAAGAGACAGTTTTAATTTTAGGAGGCTACTACCTGAAACTTGTAACTTTATTTAATAAAATGAATAGCACTGAAACGATCAATAAGTTAAGTCGTCGTGTTAAATATAAATAATTGATTTTGGACTTTTACCGTTTGTCTTCGAATCGATACAATATCATTAAAAAATTTACATTTATAACTTAAAATCGAGTATTTATAACGTTAACATAATCGAAGTATTTTAACGTAACCTTTAAGTTACTTTCGTTTAAATTTCTCGATTCTGCGTTTAAACCCTCGAGTCAAAGAACGACTGACGCGTTTGTCACGTCGTTTTTAAGCATCGCTCAAGTGCGTTTCGGCCAAACTGCGAGGCGCGGATATTAAATTTTTTATCAGCCAAGAGAGAAAGAGTGGAGGAGGAGGTCTTTTCACGGATCAAAGAATCAAGGAACAAAAAGTGGCAGCTCCACTTCTAAATGGCCTCTCGTACTCTAGACTCGCGTCATTGCCATAAGGTGGCAATGTTACAGGCCGTTGGGCAGCCGAGAGGGATCCCATGAATCACTGCTCTGAAAGAGAGAGATGAGCTTTAAAAAAAAAAAAAGGAGCGAGAACCGGTTTGGCACGCGCGCATCTCAAACGCGTCATAACGACGCTCGCAGACCCTCATTAAACTTCGTTATCCTACCACGTGATAAACATTAATCTCCGATCCTTCGCACGCTACATATACGCACGCTGCGCGGACGACGCAGTTGACATTCGGATCAAGCCTTATCGCGACGCGTTTCATTTACTTTCGTTCGCGCACGCCTGCCGGGTTTTTATAGTAACGTTGCGTAAGTACAGGGCAAAGAATTTTAAAAGTCAATTCGTACGGCGAAAGAAAATAGTGTCCATAGTATTTCGGATGTTCGCGAATGCAAAGCGAGCGAGGAAGTGTATCCGAAGAGGTCGATGAGGGAAAAAAGAAAGGGAGAATGGCCAAATTACCCGGCACGGAACACATTATCTCTACTTGATAGACCCCACACCCCTTACGTCAGTGATTCTCAGCCGAGAATCTCTTTTAAGAATGTACTCGAGAGTAATCGGTTTACGGCGAGGAGACGGGGATATTGAGAAACACTATGAACCTCGTTCTTCTTCTTTCCCTCTTAAATTCACGATTTGTACCACCGGCATCCCCATCTAACGCATAAATTTATTCAAACAAATTCTATAATTACTTTTTCGTCCAGGGCGCCGCGCGAGGCGAGATTTATGTACCGTTTCGGTCGCTCCGGAATTTTTATCGCGCTTGATTAATCGATTTCGAAGTCGGTTAGTCGAGACGAATGCGATGTTTTTTCTTTCGTAGCCGGTGTTAAAGTCACGTCGAACGGTGATTAAGCGAAACTTTATTTGGGGTTTAATGGAACGTTTGAATATAATAATTAGATTTGGAATGTGATTCGGATAAACTCCAAAATATCGCGATATCTGATAGTGCGATTGAATGGATGAATGAGAAATGGATATACGTTCCAAAAACATGACAAATTAAACTGAGACCCATCTTGTAAGTTTTGCTCACAAATAGTCGACCGAGTGCAAAATAGGGGTATTGTGAAAAATCTAGAATTTCATCTTTTTTCCAATCCAAATCATTATATAATAATTGCCATAAAAACTATTCTCACGAGTCCAATGACAACCTTTAAAATACAAAAAGAAAATTCCCGCCAAAATCACTGTTTCCAAGAACGGGCAGGTACCGAACACAAAAAGAATTAAACGTCCTACGTCAAAGTTACACCGCTACACCGTTAAACATGGTATCACTCGTTATGTATTTCTGATAACGTCGATCAGGAGTACGAATTCGTATCCGTATTACGCTCTTTTTTCGTCAGAAAACTGTTTTGTAGTTCTACGAGTTCGAACTACATTTCGAAAATTTATTACAGACTTCTAAATGGTGATAAATACAAAATCTCCGCGAATATCACCGTTTCCAAGAACAGGTATGTTCCGATCGCAAAAAGAGTTAAGCGTCCTACGCTAAAGTTACGCCGCTCCGTCGTTAAGCATTGTATTTCTCATTAATTAATTGCCATCGAGAGCGACGCACGCGAAACTCGCCGGCAAGAAGCGTCGAAAGCAAGATGTTCCTTGAACACTTATTCCCTCGAAGACAACTGATAACCAGGTGTAGGAAATTACCGCGAACGCGAAACCCGACAGGACGGCGATCGGGCATACCGGTTGCTATAGCGAACCTCGATAGTCTCCTGAGGGAGAGACCACGGATTTCCCCGTACCTGATTACGCCTCGATAAAAACTGGGGCAGGTTAGGTGCGAGCTGAAGACGGCTTCCAGAGTAGAGTGAGGTGTTTCTTCGCAATACGTGACGCACCTGCCATTAAATGTCTGCACGTCAAGATAGCTTCCTTGCCAGACGCTGCGCGTCCAAGCCCCAAAAAGGATACTCACCGGAGCCCTATCAGGGTTGCGTTTCAGCATACCAACTTACCGAATGCTTACTAAATACAACACCAGTTATTGCCGCAATTTTGTCTTCGCGCTCTCGCCGATCGCTTTCTCCGAATGCATTCCTATCGCGAAACGCGTTCTCGATGCGAGTGTATCGAGGGAGTTTAATATTTCAATATAACGATGGTTATTAATCATTTATTCCGCGCGTCGGTTAATCGCGATAACGTCGAGATTCTGGGAAGAGAGTGAAAACGGTGAATTAATTTCCTTTGCGATTACTCTAGTCGTCACTGGCCATAGATACTCGCTGTTCTTAAGAAAGGCTTGACTTTACAGTTTCCGAGTGAAATATCGTATACATCAGCGAATTATCGGAAAATATTGCAATTACCAGAGAAATATGATTTTGTTATGTACAAAACTTGATCGGTAGCACCGCAAGCATCGCGTATCTAATATACCGTTAATATCGAGCGAACGCGTTTCATTGATGTCTCTGAAAACGAACTCGACCAACGGGCAAACTATCATCGAAACGATCGAAACTCGCGATTTCTCTCGACCAGACACGAATCTCTACATCGATACTCGAGCCAGACATCATCGTCCCTACGAATCGCGCGAGGATCGACGATCGCGAGAATCGAAAAGCGAAGAATTTCAGCATCGAACTCTCGATGAAAACGGAGGAGCGTCGCGACGTCACCCTCGACGTTCCGCGACGCACGCCGGAATGGTAGTCTCGTGGCGTCGCCGCCGCGGCGCCACCGTCCCCGGTACCGTAAATGGGCGTCGTCGCGGGAGAAGGACGCCGCCGCCGATTGGTGGAAGGGAACGCGACGGATTGGACGAAAAGCCATGATGGGCAAGGCGAAACCGGCGGGCTGGTCGGCGCGCTCCATTCCCGGTGGCCACACCCACCGCCGCGAATCGAGTCCCACCCCATTGGGACCGGCTGGCACGCCGCTCGTGCCGGCCCTGACACATTCGACAAGCGGCGCCGTAACGGGAAGCAACGCGCGGCTGGGGACCTCGAAGGACCTCTCTTCTGGTCACGGGACACCCTACCGACACTTCGGTGCCGACGATACACACGCAACCCCACGGCACCGTCTCCACCACGCTGCTCCTCGGGTTACCCGTTGGTACACGCGGTACGCGTATCCCACGATAATCCGTAACCCTCCATCCCAGGTGGATCGACGGAAGATCTTGGTGGATCTCGGAGGAGTCGTCGCGAGAGAGCGTCGGGACAACCGGTTGAAATCGTTCACGTCCTTCCCCCCGACTAGAAGAGAATTTCGGGGACGCGACACGGCGAACGGTAAAAACGAAAGTGACGTGAAAGTGAACAGAGTTCAGTGAGACTCGGCAGAGACACGATAGTACGCGAGAGTAACGGCGAGCGGGGCCGTAAGGGGGGAGTAAGAGTATAACGGAGGGACAGAACCAAGAAATCGTAAACAAAGTGTCGAGTTGTGAGACGCGAGAGAGAATAGTAGTAGTAGTCGTGGTGCGGATCGATCGCGAACTCGTGGTTCCCCCCCGGGTTGTTTGTTTAGACGCATGTGCGCCGACACGCGGTCGACTCGCGGTCGTGTGTTTTGATGTTGTGAGAGGTAAAGGTGACACGCGTACTGGCCGTTCTACGATTACGATCGTCGACGCCACAGTTTTTCGATATCGACTTAAACGGGAGAGCGTAGGAACGATCGATTTCTCTCTCACTCTCTCTCTGTTTTTTTCTCACCCCCACACGAATCGTCCGATTGATGCTCGCGATCGAGGAATCCTGGCGCTGGACACGTCCGTTCTGACCGAGAGGCAGGTGTCTCTCTCATCAGCAGGGGTTCGCGAGGTGTTCTCGGCTCGATCGCCGAAGAAGGTTTTTGCGAAGGGTGACAACGCGAAGGTGGAAGCCTGTTGCCCCAGGAGAATCCTTACGGCCTCACCACGCGGTCCGACGAGTGGAGCGGTCTCCTGCCCAGCTCCACGATCGTGGGTGCTGGGGGGTCGCCATGGCTCGGACTGGGTGCAGGGGGTGGCACGGGGGCCACCACCGGGGGCGGAAGTCCCGTAGAGCTCGAGGGCCATTGGGGACGTAAGCTGTACGGTGCGAGCGTTGCTCCGCCGCCGCCGCCCCCTCATCACCACCCGAGGGCGCCGCTCGTTTTCGCGCCCCAGGACATGAGGCAGATACTCAAGGAGGAACCTGTGCCACGTGCTTGGCCTCAGCCCGCGCTCGGTGATAACGGAACGTGAGTACACTCGTCACATTTATCGCGCATCTTATTTATCGGTACGAAAGGGACCGCTGTCCCTTCCGCCTTCGCGCGGTTATGATTTTGGGCAAGTACGACGGAATCGTTGTGTCGAATGTTGATGCCAATTTTGTTTCCTTAACGCGCGGACCTTCGGATTTATAACGATGCTCTTCGGGTTAATCTAGCTCGAAAATTGTAGAAGTTAAGTGGAAAACAAGGTTTTGTTTGTCTAAAACCGTGTTCTTGTCGCTTGGACGTTTTGTCGGATGTTTTTCGATGAAAAGTGTGGAGATCGGGTAATGTCGTGGCTCTATCTCATAGCGAGAAGTTTTGCATCGCAGAAACAAAGAATCTTTTGTCTCGCTTACAAGGGAAGAGTTACGTACGTGTACTATCATCTTCGCAATCATTTTTTTGGAAACATTCTATGATAGTATCGATAGAACAAAGTCGTCCGGGCATGCGTTCGCGAAGCGACGGCAAACGGCTGCAAACGATGCTCTCGGTATTTTTTAAAATGTTTTTACCAATCCCACGAATATTTTCTGACCACGATAACGAAAGTTACATTCACCGGTGGTGCGTATAAAAATAATCATAAGAATTCGGCTACGTTAACATTGCTTTCAAAACCTCAGCAACAAAAAATGAACTGTTCCAACGATTTTCCAAGTTTCCCTATTTCTCCAGAGCCAATAAATAACATCTCTGTCTTAATAATCCAAAGATACGATTAAAATCTTAAAATAACTTCGTCGTATCCTTCCGTCGCTTGCCGTCGGACAGCGCAACCTACCCTCTAACGACCCCGTGTACAAAAACAAATAATAAAACATACATCCCCGCGCGATCATGCCGAGAAAAAGAAGTCCAAGGGCAATCGAATTTATAAAGAAAAAAAGAAACGAACGAAACACGGCACACCTTTGTTCTCGTGGTAATCGAAACAATTGCAGCCGCTCTAAACCCCGACTCCATTTCCGACGAAGCAGACAACTCGTACAATTTGTCTCCTGCCGTAAAAAGGATCCTCTTTTCCCTACCGTCACCGCCGGCCGAGGGAGGATTTAAAAAATTGTTTTAGATTTTTCTTCCCCGTCATTACACTCGTCTGCACGTCCGGATTATGACTAGCAACGCCGCGAGCCGACGCGACGTCGCTACCGTATACTTGCTCTCTCGCTTGTCGGGCGGCGAAGGGGAGTGTGGGTTTCGTGCCACGAAAACAAATACCCACTTTATCTTCGCGAGCCGAGCGTTTCAAAGTGGTTCACACGTAGCTGCATTTGGCGAACGATAAACCGTGCTTTATTGCAGCCTCGCTTAAGGGATTTGTACGACGTGCAAACGACGAAGGTACAGATACGAGGACTCGAGAAGGTAAACCGTCGGCCGGGTCTGGCGTGATGGGGTGGGGGGTTGGTTCGCTAATCCAATAGCGGTTCTCTTAACTAACCCCTTCCGAGTGCCCGTGACACGGGGACCGGCGACCGGAATCGAGTTAATGTAATTGAGAATTTTAGCGCCTTGCGCTTTCTCTCCCCTTCCTTGTACTCTCTTTCTCTTTCGCGTACATGGATTCTCCTCTCTCTCTCTTTCCCCCCTTCGCACGATTGTTCTTCCACCCCGGGCTATCGAGGTTGTTCTGTATCCGAAAGGAAAACAAAAAATGTTGTGCGTCGACCGAGTAACGTCGAGGGGGAGCACGGATTCATATCGGAATTACTCTTTTTTTTTTTTAACCGAAAAACTGTTTTCGAGTTGCATGAGTTCGAAGTAGAAAACAAAGTAGAGGATGAGTAATTGATTATGGAGTTTTAAATTAGCGAGTAATCCGATCTCGTCGTTTCGACGACTCTTCGATTTTCATCTCGGCGAATAAACGCAGCGGTCGGCGTTACACCGGAATAAAACGAAGCCAAATTAAACCGCGAACGATATTAAAAATAAAATCCACGTTTCGGGGGATTAACGCAGAAATATTTTTTAAGCAACGCACCACGGTAGAAATCCATCGTCAAAGTTTCTTTTTTGTCCGCGTTACGATTTCTATTGATCGCAGTGATATGCGATAATATTGAACGTAAACGAAACGTTGGATCGATAATCTCGTTGCATAGATTACATCACGGGGTCGTAACTCGCAACGTTAGCCGACGAAGAAGCGGTTGGAAAATTTCGTTAGGGTTATCATCCCTCCTTACCCGGCACTTAATTGAAACGGTGCTGGGGTAGTTTGAACAAGTGGCTTAGACAAAATGTTAAACGTCGGGATCGTCTTTGTACGAATTTACGGGGGAAAGTTTTGTTTTCTTCGCGAAGAGCGGTTGTAACGCACTGCCGTGCCGTTGCCGAGACTCCGCGAAGAGGGTGAGAGGGAGCTCGCGAAACTGTTTTAAAACTCCCGGCAAACAGGCATAAACTCTCACGCTTTTTAAAAACCCCTAAAAAAGTTACCCACCTAATGAAGCAGTAAACCACCGAGCTCGACGGACGGGACGAGGTGTCGCCCCCGTGGAAAAACGATGACTTTCTCTCCGCTACTGCGGGGATGAAAGTAAAAGGAATTGGGGATGAAGCGCGAGGAAAAAAATACACGTTGAAATCGCGATTTTGAGGAATTCGGGATGGGGCGGTCGTGGATAGCGAGAGTTCTTTATTTCCTCGAGAAACATGCTAAAACGCGTTAACGTATTTCTTTAAATTGAAATCTATAAAGTCGAAGCCTCGTTAATTTCGGGGGGAAGCTTTTCTTCAAATTCGCTCGAGTATCGGTAATGAAATGGAAGGAAAATGCGCGATGAATTCTCGGAGCAATCGTTGCTCGGAAAAAAAAAAAATCTTCGATTCAAACCTAAGTGCCCCGGTGGAGAAAATTCTTTATTTTCTCGAAAAACAGGATAAACCGCGTGAAAGGATTCCTCTAAACTCAAGTCGTAAACCCTACGTCTTTTTTTAAATTCACTCGATTGAAGAGAAAACGGAAGACAAAATTCGAATCGGTGAACAAATTTTTTAAACCTATCCGAAGCACGTCGATAGAGAAACTTCTTTATTTCCTTGAGAAACGAGATAAAACACGTTAACGCTTCTCTCGAAATTGAAAAATTTAAAGCCTCGCTCATTTCGACGCAAAGGTTCTTTTTTTTTTTTAATTCACCCGAGTGCCTGTACGCGACGGTTAATAAATTATGAAAACTTTTTTCCTCGCAAACGGCACGTTGAAGCGTGGCGTTAAATTGAACAGCGTTCGTAGCAACGCGGACTGGTAGCGAATTACATTCAGATATATTACAAATTGCTCATTATCTCAGCGCGCATTATGAATCATGTTGGGTGCGAGCGTAAATAGACTGCGCTTCGGCTAACTCGTAATAACTAACGCCCGGCGGTATGCATTAACTGCGGATTTATTGTAATTCTCCGCGATTGCTTTATCCGCGAATTCGTAACCGTATCCGTGGGTTGGTATTATCCGCATATTTCGTCCCGTAATGCATTGTGCGCAAATAGCATAGATTGCGGCCCGCGCGTGAAGTATAGACTGCAGCACCGAACGGTTATTCGACAATCTGCATTCTCAAATTGTCAGTAACTCAATATTTACCGTTGCACCTGGTATAAAAAATTTGGTACACGCTTGCTCGACAAGCTTCGAATTATTTACCCAGCATTTAATTACGAATGAAATATAAAGCTTGCTCTCCATCGGAACGTTTAACGGTAGTCGTATTATCGATCGGAATATTTGAGCACGGTGCTCGTTGCTTTTTATTTTTCGGTAACTTTTTCCTCCATCGTCGATGATTGGGAAAGAGCGCAATTAAAAGATACACGACGCACAATTACGCCCGAGAGTTAAGGAACATTTCATGCGGATTTACATTTTTAATCGTAACGCGTGACTCGTGGCAGTGCAGTTTGATTACAATTTTTTTTTTCATCAATCCACGAATTCACGCTCGTAATTTCCTCATCGCGGTCGACGGTGATCGATATCGAGTTCCGAAAAAAACAGCTAACGCACGAAAATAGAGCTATCGCGACCTATATCGTCATTCCGCGTATTTTGCTAGTTACTTTGGCATCTGGATCGCGATTCCGCGAGTCGAATCGCAGCATCGTTTCGCTAGTCCCGGAAGAAAAGTTACGCGGGCCGGAATCGCAGTGCCCCAGGGTCGGAAGGGCAACGCAGCTGCAACTGCACGTTGCGTACCGCCGATGAACGTTATCTGCTAACCCGAAAACGGGCGCGTGGCAAATTGTAGACGCGCGAGCATTGCACGTGTGTGCGAATGTAATGTGCTCGAATCGGCTCTGTAATTATCACGTGGGTGTTTGCGGGAGCGAGGAAACGACACACGAACTCTCCCCTAAGTGCGCGCGAATGCGAATTCGCTGTTTTGTTGCACTCCCGTGCCCGGTAATATTTCTAGAGCCGCTAACAATAACGGTACTGCCCGATATAACGTTAAATAATCGTCGCATTAATCCTCTACGATACAAACTTCGCGCTCGTGAAAATTAGAATTTTTGAGCATATTCGCCACGATCGTATCGACAGCGATATTGGTCCGTTGAATTAAAAGAGTCGGTAAAGTCCGACGCTATAGAGATATTTCATCTAGACAAATTGCATCTCAGAGATTGCAAAATGCTTTTTTTTGCGTCGTGCAAAAGATCAAGCTACGCCGCGAAATCTTTCTCAAATTCTAAATCTAGGAGTGTTCACGTGACGGCCGATAAGCGAACGCGTTGTTAAAATCCCATCGCGCGGGGCTTGATTAGCAGAACGCGGCGCGACTACCCTCTCCCTCGCGCATTATTGTTATTTTAACGAGTATAATCTTGAAACCGCGTAAGCGCGGTACCCCGCAATCCGCAATAGTTTCCAAAAAGGTGCGGTGGTATTGCACCGCAGGTGATAATGTAACGGTACGGCGGGACTTGCCTACACGTTATATAGGAATTGGTGCATGGCAAACGGGGCAAAATAATCGGACGTCGAGAGTTATGGGGCGCGAACCGGCGGCCGGTTAATCAGCCACCGATAATTATCGACACGGGCAGTACATCACTCCCCTCCCCATCCCCACCCCCACCCTTTCCCTCCCACCCTCCCTCTCTCTCTCTCTCTCTCTCTCTCTCTCCTCCACCCCAGTAGCCTCCTTCCCTCTGGCGGACCCTCTCTTCGCTCTGCACCCGATCCACCGTCCCCTTCACCCTCGAACACCATCGCGTTCGAACCTCCGGCGAACCCCTTGTAGCCTCCAACCCCCTGCCGCTGCCGCCACCTCTCCCCATCCCCTCCCCCACCCTAGCTGCCTCTCCACCTCCTCCTACCCAAACGGCAGACCGACATCCCACCGCCAACCCGTGACAAACGCACCGCCGATACCATCATTTATTTCGCAAATGTGCTGCAAAACTGCCGCTATTCATTTTCGGTCCAGTCGATTCAGTTTTCCGCTCCGAGAGTCCGCCCTGTGATGGCCGTTGCGCGTTCCACCCGCGCCCGCGCCCGCGCCCGTGCTCGCCGCGCGACCCACGTTTTATCGTTTCCGCGGCGCGGCGGTACACGGGATCGGTTCGACGCCGGTGCCACTGACGCGACGCGCCCGGAACCTCGTCCGATAATGCGATTTCTCGCCGGCGGTTTTTAACCGTCGGGGATTAAAAACCTTTTGGCGTTTGACGCTTGATGCGCACCAACGGATCGTATGTTTTGTTAGGGGATATTGTGCGTATCCTTCTTTCTTGTTTTTTCTTTTGTGACGCTTCGACGGGGAGTACGAAAAAGAATGGTCGTAACCGTGAAACTTGATTGAGGTAGCGAGGTTTCAAGAGTTTTAAATCTGCGGTTGGTATTTTATTGAAGAAAGTCGATTGGCCTTTTCGACGAATCGTTTGTCGCTTATCGTTGCGAGTATAGTATTTCGGTATTTGTAATATTGAGAACTATTTGGGTTTGTAAAATATTTGGAAAAAAAGAGTATCACGATAGCAGCGATGCGTCGAACGAATCGATTCGATAGTCTATCTTATCGGCGAACGCATTAACTTGTTTAGCGAGAATCTCATTTGTGTAACGATAATTAACATGCCATTGCCCGGCATAATTAGCCTGAGTACAATGAAATCTCTTTTACAGCGTAGTTACGCGTATGGAAATTAATAGTACGCGAAGTACATAGATGAAACCCAAACGGGAAAGCAGCTCTGTTACCAGATAAGTTTCTCAAATTCATTTGCATCTCAAGAACAATCTCCGATCGATCCCGGAAGGGATCCTACATTTTTTAATCATTCTCCGCTGCGACATTATGACGAATTTAATTTCTCAACGCGAACAATATATGCTCGTCGCGTTAATTCAATAAACACAACGTTTCAACGAAGTACGTGTACAAAATTATGTAACGAACGATCGATTTTCGATTATCTAAACTCGGTATGGCCCAATTACTTGGCGTAATCGAGGTTTCGCTGCATTCCCGCGTACCTCGACGGTGGGTATCGTTATAAACATGAATTAAACATACGACAACGATCGTTTCAACTTCGTCGTGGAAAATTGCGGAATGCAGGAGAGTGAAAAGTCATGTTTTAAGAGATCAATGCGAAACAAGTCGTACACGCGGACTCTGCCGAGCGGCGCACTCGAAAAGGGGACTTTCCGTGCCATTACTCAAAGATGGCATTGGAGTCCGGTGGCCTAATCTCGGCACATGAGACCTTAATGGGATTTTAAGGCGTCGAGGCCACCTGCGCGCTCCCCCACGGACGACCTCGTTTGTCTTTTCTCTCTACCAGTTTGGGCATTCTTATTGCATTCAAGGCCGAGCAGGGCATACCAATCTGACCCTACGACAGAGAGAATCTCACTTCTAACGTCCGCATTTGGTATCGAACGTTCGATGCGTCAAATGTACGCGCGCCACGGTCCACGCCCGATCTTAACTTATTATTTTATTATTTATTATTTATTATTCTCGATTATCTAAACTTTGGTAGGTAAGTCTCGATTACTTAGCGTAATCGTGGTTACACTGAATTCCCACGTACCTCGACGGAAGTACCATTCTAAACATGAATTAAACGTACGATATTTGTGACATAATAGTTCGTACGATTCAAAATGTGATTAAATCATAATTTCCACAATTTTCGAGCTATTATAATTTCGCGGTTTGGCTAAGTTCGCAGAATTATAAAAAGTTATTAAGACGCTACGGGTAGTCCAACTAAAAAGTCCAAACCTCAATGTCCCTGGTTGTACAGGGTGTCCTGTTCGAAGTTTTACGCGTGAGTATAAAACGTTTCGATTACCTTCCGATAGTTAGGAATCTTATCTAGACCTAGTATCGCTGTAATTTTTGTTAAAATAACAAATAGTTCGGAAGATAGTTTAAAGCATCGAACGAGACACCCTGTACGATTCAGAATAAAAGAATGCGTTAAACGAAGTAATGTTAATATCCATGTTAATTAATTCGTTGCAGAGTCGGTGTTGGAAGGGCACATTTCGAGAAACAACCGCCGAGTAATCTGAGGAAAAGCAATTTTTTCCATTTCGTGATCGCCCTTTACGATCGTCATGGCCAGCCGATCGAGATAGAGAGGACCTCCTTCATGGGCTTCGTCGAAAAGGATCAGGTAAACGATAATTCTATCTCTATTTTCTTCAATGATAATAACATAAACGTCCCAGGCGATCGGGATGCACGGTTCGTTATCGCGACGGTCGATCATCGAAGGCCCGCGATTACGCGAACGTCTCTCTCGGCGGATTTTCAACTTTGAGAAACGAAGAGAAAGAGAGAGAGAGAAAAAATAAAACGATGCGACGCGCCAGTCCGTGGATATCGTTAAAAATAAGTGACGGTGCCGAGTGACAACTTTGGAATTTCAATGCTCGTAGTACTTGGGGAGGTTTTCCCGGGAGAACGGGTTGAAAAAGAAGAGGTGGCGGACCTTTATGACATCGGGGAATATCGTGCGAGCGTACGCTTATCTCGATAATTGCCGTTTCCATCGGGGGTGACGTCAAATATTAAACGGCTCCGCCTATGCGTATACATATCGATAGTCGGTGGGATACACCTACAGCTTTTCCAGCAATTAGTCGGACAGGCGAAAATCCATTGGCCGCGTGAGAAATGAACGGACGGCGATCGTAAGAGCCGCGTTGCGGTCACGCGAAGCGAATAATCTACGAATAATGACGAGGCTTTCTACCCTTTCTTTCTTCTCTCTTTTTTCACCCTCGCCCACTGTCCATCCTCCCCCTCTCACTCACCCCCTTCCCCCCCCCCTCCCCGACGTCTGTTCTATCAAAGCTCGTATCTGGTGGAACATTTATTATTCAGTTGCGCCGAGAATCGAGAACGAGCGATATCGTGTACTTAACGAAAATTGAATTCTTTAAATATAAATCGATCGGGTAAAGGGAAGCTATCGATACCGAAGGAATTTTAATCGCGTTCGACCAAAATTCTGTCTCTATAATCATCCGCGACTCGAATTTTGTTTTACCCCTAACCGACAGATGAAAACCGGACCCGGTAATTCCAGTAAATTGAGACATTAGGCAAACTTCCATTTCCCGATCTCATCGATTTTTCTGTCATCCGTCGAAACGTTCGGCGATCGATTTGAAATGTAAATCACCTCGTGCGCGTCGCGTGGACTGCTTTACCTTAGCGTCGCAAGAAAAAAAAGCGGTATCCACGATACTAATGAATCGGTGGGATACGTCGACGATAATCCATTAATTATTTCTCTCGTTCCACGGGAAACCTTGTTATCCGATTGATCGTTCAATTAACGCGAAGATCTCTCGAATCGAATTAAAACGTATTACCGCGTATTAGCTTACCGAAACAGCCCGATATCGCCAATATACACTCTCCGATTCATATTCCTTTGCGATCATGACCTTCGTGCTCCATCACCATTAGGCCACGAATGAATCGAAATTATCGAAAGAAACGATATTCGGAATCGACGGCGGACTTATCGCGACCCCGAAAGAATGCTCTGGAACGGGACGCGATTGTCAGCGCGGTCATCGTTAGAGCTCCACTTTCTATTGGTCAATTAGTATAGCTGTTTAAGGAGAAGTTAACTGCCGCGCCGTGCAGCGTTCGAGTCTTGCGCAAGAGAAATCGTTAGAGATCGTTCGGACAAACGGCAACGCGTATTTGCACGAGTATACACGCATCTCTCCCTCTCCCTCCCCTCCCCCAACCTGCTTCACCCCCTTGTCACGCGTAGAAGAACCTGTACATGGTTTATGTCCGTACATCGCGAATCGATCGTGCGTGTACGTATCGCTGGACACTCGATACGCCAGATAGACGATAGAAATCCAGATGCACTGCACGGGAGCGCGACAAGGCCCACGCGACGATAAATTATCGAAGCGTAATCCCGATCGTAACCTCTGGGATCCTGGCAGTCTCCTCCAGGTAACGTCGACGACGACGTTTCCATGGAAGTCCGTTCATCGTCGCTCCACGTGTCCGTTGTTCGTTGATGAATCGATGTTAACTCTGTAGAATACAGTCGCTTCTCGACTTGCGACGGTGTTCGGTTTCCCAATTTCTGACGTAAGTCGGATTTCATACAAAAATAAAAATGCAATTATGATAATATGATATATATTTGACGAAAACTATACAAAAATGATATACGTTTAAAATGTTTTCATGAAATTTGTTGGTCATAAGTCAAGGTGGTCGTAACTCGCGGAGTTAGCGTGTAAAAATAATAATAACGAAACTCTGATAGGTACGTTCCGCGTAAATGTCTGATCAAAGGTTTTATCCGGCGAGCGTTTAACGCGCGTTAAACGCACCACGAACTCTCGCCCGATAATCGAACGGAGGCTCTTTCGAGTGAAATTGCAACTAGGAACTAACGGAAGGGTTACGAAGGTACTTGAAACGAGTGTTCGTCCGATTGTTGCACGGTTATCCGTACCGCGTGAAAGGGCCCTAATTCAACGAGCGGTGACGATTCGCTTTTACCAGAACCCACGAGTCGAGAATTTGAAAGTATGATATAACGAGATTCTGATCGCAACTCGCGTTCTGCTAAGCAGAGATACCGTAAGCCAGGCCGACCTGAGCGCGCGATCGGTATCGTTGCGAAACGACGAGAATCCATCAATCGATCAAACCAAACAAACCAGTAACGATGAATGCGTAAAACTGTAAAGTAGATACGCCGAACGTGGGTCAGACACGACGATGGAGGATGCGCGAATCGAGGGAAGATTAACAAGTTTTGGTAATTCTCTTCGGTTCGCGTGGCCTCTCCGGATATCTCCGTTTCAACCCCTCCCACCCCACCCCCACCCCCTCCCCCCTTGACCCCAAGTCTGTATATAATTCAAGCGGACGGGACAGTTGCATCGCATGGCCTCCCTATTAATTAGGGTCATGCACCGCGAACATACATCAGCCCCGTGGCGAGTTGCCGTTTGCGTCTCTGAACACCTTTGCCTGTCCTCGCTCCGCCCTCCCTTCTGATCCGAAACGACGAGCGGAGAAACATTAACGTGCTTCCGCGATGTTGAATTATTTAAGAAGACGAGAAACAACCGGCGCTTAAACTGTTCGCTTATCACTGCGCGTGGGTCGGTACGGTAAAAGCCTGTAAATAGAGCGTGCGGCGCGCAGTTTCCCGGAAACGGTTGCCCTACGTAAATACAAGGTCTCCCCGTCGTTCCTTCGCCGTTCTGTCCGCTTTTTATTCGTGTTTAATTAAAAAGTAGTCGTCGGCGGACGAGAGAGTGGATCGGCCGACCCGCGTATACACCTGATTAACGTCCGTCGTACGCCGGCGAATTTAGAGATTAATGGTCGCGACGAATGCCGGCGACAGGAAAGAGAGCTTAATGCGTATGCTCGGAGGGAGGGGGAGGGAGAGAGAGAGAGAGAGAGAAAAAAGGGTGGAAAAAGGACGGCGGCGATACATCGATGGAAGTATGGAACGATTGTCAGACGTACCGTAATCAGCGAAGTCTGTTAGAAAAATGATCGGTGCTTTCCGCTCGTTCGAGAGAAATCGAATAATTGGTTCGCGTGGCAATTTTTTTCCCTTGACCGTGGCTCCGTTTCCAAGTTTACGAGGTCGAGTCATATTCCCGAGTCACTTCCGCGGGAGATTATAGAATTCATCGAATTTGCGATATTATATTTGATTGCTATTTGCAATTTCGTTGTGCTCCTCGAGCGACGGAACGTTCGCTGTTTCTTCGTATGGTTATCTTCATGGAAATTCTCAAAATCTCACAAAGAATTCCAATTTTTTAGATTATAGAATCTATTGAATTTGCGGTATTCAATTTAGATATTAAAATTTCGTACAGTTCTTCGAGCGACGAACCGTTCGCTGTTTCTGCGCACGATTACCTTTACGACAATTCTCAAAACTTTGCTAATAATCGCAATTCCTCCAGAGATTATAGATTCTAATGAATCTGCGATATTAAAATTTCGTACAGTTCCTCGAGCGACGAACCGTCCGCTGTTTTTTACTATTTATGTTCATGGCAATTCTGAAAAATTTCACAAATCATGTAAATTCTAACGCACGCGTATCCTTATCCAATTAATCATACGGTTTAGAACGCATCGAATTAAAATAAACCGAACGTTCAAGTTTCAATAAACGCACCCGCCCGTGACGCCACGCCAACGCGGTCCACGTAATTACACTAATTTGACGTAAAATCGATTCGACTTCTAATGCTTGTCCTCGAGTCGAAAGGTTGTACGCACGGCTAAAAGTCGTGGCCGCGCAGTACCTGGGGTCGAGCCCGTGGGTGTTCGAGGGGTAGGTAGTTGAAAATGCATTACCGCGGTCGCGTCATATGGCGCGATGCACGCATGACTCGTCAACGGGGCAGGATGATAATTATGCATCGCACGCCACACGTAATGGCACGGCTCTTACCGGCGCATCAAGAAATTAATAATTAGCGTGAGGTGGAGCTAGCCGGGCGCGAGAGTTACGTCACGGTGCACTTAATTAAAATAGAACGGGGCGCGTGGAGTACGCGGCTGGTGAGTTTTATTTCGTAGGATATGTATACGTCCTTCGCAACTGGTGCCGATTCAAGGACGTACGAGACGTCGCGATTGCCGTCCAACTTAATTGCTTCGCGCTCGAGTCGCATATCTTTACTGCTCACAGAGATTTTCGATAAAAGCTTTGTTTTACCTATAGGCCTTCTGTTTTTGTTTCCAGGAGTCCGAGGGCCAAAAAACGAACAACGGCATCCAGTACAGCCTACATCTGCTCTATTCTAACGGTGAGTAATAAAACTAACGATAACGATCGTTTTTAACTAACTCGTATCGAGTAGTGAACACTAATCCTAGAATAACGAGTCTACGAGCGATTAATGAATTCGTACCGCTGTCTTTGTTAACGATTAAAACATAAGATCGAAACGAATCCACGTTATAAAGAATTACTGAACACAAAATTGATCGTGGCGTCGCCTCGTTTTACACACATTTAGCACCGCCTTGTAAATATATAGGTATATATATATATATGGACAATCGAGAGAACTCGGCGCGTAATAGCTCCGTTTGAAGCGACGATGACGGGCCATCAACATTCCGCGCAGACACCCGGTCTCTCAGGCCCGCTAAAAAGCTCAGGAACTTTCGAGGCCCGACGCGCAACAGAGACATATTTTACGTGACTGGCCGGGGCCCGACAAAAAGGTTTCAGCTTCCGTCCTGAAGAAGCGAGCGAAACGTATGTGCGCGAACTGCGGCGTAGAGGAAGGGCATGGAGGGGCGAGGGAGGGGGGATGAGGAAAGAGAATAGGGAGCAGAAGAAATCGATGGTCTAGAGGTGGTCCGGCCAGCAGACCCCCCAAAAACGCGATCTCGCATTATGAACATATTAAAAAGCCGCAAGGCGCTATCCGCGGGGCCCCCAACCCACGAGTTTTTCTCCGCGTGTACGCCAAGAGCAATGTCAACCTCCGTGATCCTTTCTTTATCTCCCCTTCTTGCTGTCTCTCGTGCCTCTCCCTCTCCCTCTCTCTCTCTCTCTCTCTCTCTCTCTCTCTCTTTCTTTCGCTCTCCGATTCTCCCGCTCTCTCTCTCTCTCTCTCTCTTTTCCACCGCAACTACCCCCCCTCCCTCCCCCACCCCTTCCACCGTTCCCCTTACCGCCCCCTCCTCGTTTACCCTTTCTTCCTTTCTTTCTCTTTTCCACCGCTCATACCACCGCGACGCTTCTTGCTTCCGATGCTGGGAGCCGATCAATCAATGCGAGATTTTTGCGTTGGCAGGACTGCCCGAGGGGACGCCCGGCCCATCTATGGGCACTAAAACGTGTTGCCAACATCGGAAACAAGAAACGACCGACTGTTGAAAACTGAGGAATACCTACGGTCACCTCCTCGATCGTAGGTCCGTCGTCTTTCTCGCGTCTACCCGACGGTCGAACGATTTAAGCTCTTTCTCTTGACGGTACGTCGAGTAGCTTACGAGTACACCGTCCGCTCGTGTCCTCGCCTGTCTTTCCTGTCAGGTAATTCCGTTCGTGCTTTCACCGGGACAACGAGGAATGCAATTCTTGCTCCCGTCCGTTGGACAGCTTTGTATATTGGCATTTGATTCGGGACGAACGGTTTATCTAACCACGAGGGGTGGACGAGAAAGGAGAAAGGGGGGAGAGAAGGGACACGATTTCTCATACTCGATTTCCAAAATTCTCACGGTCGCGCGTTCCCGCGATCTCTTTCGACCGAACAGCGACAGCGCGTTTAAAAATCCTGTTTCTTTTTTTTCCATCGAGAGACGAGCGACAAATCGATCGTCTCGTAAAACGATCCAGCCGCGTGTTAACGAGCTACCATGACTATTACGAGTTACGAGACTCTACGCGTCCTTCCTCGACGCAGTATATAATTCACCGTGTCCGGCATCGGGAAAATTATGCTTTCCAGAAAAGTGAACCGACGCTCTCGTACTCCGCGATACATAACGGATCGGGTACGTCGCGCGTACCCGAGCACCGGTTATGCCCTTTACGGGTCGATCGACGGATCGGCGCGGCTCTGATTTATGCCCCGATCCCGCAGATCGGTCTTCCGCTCGGACTCCCGAGGCGCAGCTCCGTAAAACTTTCAGGCACGAAATGCTTCGCGGCACGGCTCTTACGTATATACCGAAGACAAATTGGCGCGGGTGAGCGTCAGCGCGCGTCGCGTACCCCGCGTCACCGGCGTAACGCGCGCGCCCGTCGTTTTGTACGCGCGAGGGGGGCGAATCAGCGTCGGGCGTCGGTCGGGGCCTGGTGCATCGTGTCGCGTCACCGATCGCCTCGTTCGTCCGATAAATCTATAATTAAATAATAAATAAGGAGCGTACCCTCTGCCCGTCCAAGTGACGGCGGAGTTTCTCCATATCGGGTGCCTACTCCTTTTTATCGTCTCTCCCTCCTTTTGGCTCGTCCTTCCTCTCCGTCCGACTCTCTCGTCTCCTTCTCCTCGCTCTCCTTCGTCGCCCGCCGATCCCCCGGCCCTCCCCCCCGCGTCCAACGCGCGGAACGGAGAGGGAGGCATCGGGACGCTCGACGTGCCGGACGAGGATAAACGCGCGAAAGAGGCAGAGGGACGAGGGCGGGGAACGGGACGAACGGAGAGTCGCGAGTTGGACCGCGGAATATAACGGAGCGTAATAAGAGCGCCGCTGATTAAGGATCGCCGATCCTCGGAATAAAATGGGTGGTGCGTCCGCTTCTTCTTCCCTCCTCCAATAGACGTTCTTGCGCCTCTCGAACTTGGTCGCCTAGTTATGCTAATGCCGACGGATCTAGACCTATCTGCCTCTTCTCAGCAGGACTTGGCACGCGATTCCGTTTCTTGCCGCTCCTTTCCCTTCGCGGACGCTCTTTTGTACTTGTTGCCACGGTTCGAGCGCACGATCGCGAGTCGCCGCGATGTCTCTGTGATAAATGTGCGTACACGTACGCGCCACATCGCAGCCTCGTTCCGGTAATCGCGATTCCTTAAGATGCACCGATGTACTTGCATAAATGAATTCACTTATGCGGATCGTCCGATCTTATGCCTTCTTGTTTGCATGCCGATCCACGGGAATGGAGGCAATGTTTGTTATCCGGACGAACGGGACGCATTCTGCGTGGCTGCTGCGTTCTTCGGCGTACTGAAAACGCGGACGTTGGGGAGAATTTAGAGAATCCGGTACGAAATGCGACAATGATTCGCGTTCAGGGTTGGATTGATTATACAGGGTAAACGAACGCGCGCTGGGGGCGTCTATTTCCTTACCGTGAATTTTATACTTTATTACGTGAAATAAAGTTTTGTTTTAGGATCCATTTTTGGTTATATTTTGAGTCAATTATACGCGAGGATACCAAGAATTTTTGATTTACTCGGGGCCCGCAAAGATCTTCGTTCAGCCCTGTCCTCATTGAGATTCAATGCGCGCGATACGGGACACTGTAATTCGTTTCCCCGTTACGTAACTAATTACATAGTCATATACTCTCGCGTTAAGGGGAAAAGGACAAAATTACCGCGAAGCGGTGAAATAAAATATATTTGAGAAACTCCTCAGAGTCCAGAAACCCGAGTTGAATCGTTGGCGCGCTCAATCGGCGGGACTCGGTTCTTCAGAATGTCATCCCAAGTGTAACTGAAATACGGCAAAAAGTGGATTTACGGTGTTTCCGAGATCAGCGATTCGCGTACGTATGTCCCGATCGGCGATACGTCCCAGTGAAAAAAAAACCGATTTAACGGATAACCGAAAGAAAGGCCGAGTCGCCTCTTCCAATTACTCCGGATAATCGAGGTTCCACGGCGTACAGAGAAATCCTGTAGCCGGATACGGTAAACCGGGGTGGCGCGTAAGTAACTTCCGGTAAAGCCGCGACGGTTTCTCGAGGTAATTTGTGAGCTAGTTTCGGGGCGTAGTATCGTAATCCGCAGTAACGTTATGCGGCGCGAGTATCTGCTAGTATCCATAGTAGCCAGCCGGCGGGTTTGGGAGTCTTATGTCGGGATTACTTGGCTTACCGGACACGCGAGGCCGGAAGCCACGGGGGTGTCTGTCCGAAATACTCCCTGGGATTACCTGACGCTCCCTCAGGAAGGTGGAAACTGTTTCGAAAACTTGCTACGCGTCGGGACGTACGGGTACCGAGCGGGTCTAGTAGTTTGGTAACCGATAACGGATCGCAATAACCGCGGTAATGCACACGACCCGCTTGATCACGTGACAAAATTGCTCATTCGAGGCGGTAAATTGTCGGCTGGCACGTTAGTGAATCGGTAATAACAGATTAGTCCGGTGCTAATGGCGGCAATTTTGTACAATTATATCGCTCGCATAAATTTCGATGAGGGCCACGTTTGCGGTTATTTGCGAGCGCGATGTCTTCTCGGTTAATGGGAATGACGCTGAAATTATATCGATGAAAAGTAGCGTCGTCTCTGTACGAACGTGTCTGGGTTTTACAATTACAAATATTCCAATTCGCTGATTACTCGTTTATTCGTTCGAAAAATATCTCTGCTCCGAAATCTCCAAACTTCTCCCGAAGCCTCCGAGTCCCACAGGTATCTGTCACCATCGAATTCCTGGATAATACGCAAAATCCGAAAACGTACGCTCGAACAATTAGTGTCGGAACCGTACCTTGAGCGTACCGATCTCGTCCCTTACCTTCGATTCGAACGTGACGAAAGCTTTTGGCGCGATCGTTAAGTTCGTCGAAGCGGCGGGAGCGCCAACGTTCACGAAACTAAGGTCGCGAAGGATAATTAACGCATTACACGTACGAGGGTTTACCTTCCTACCGCGACCGGGTGCATAGCAATCCTCATCTCGGTGAAGTCGGTCTCGGTCCACACAAAGTACGGGTTGGGCCCATGCAAAAACAACGGAGATTGTGCATACGTCCCCGGGGGATATGATCGGGCCCCGCTTGCCTCGTCGTCCGCCTTAAATGCTCCTTAATATGTAAGTTTTTCTGAGACAGATCCTTTCTGCGGCGCCGAACTTGTCAGAATTTGGACACGTTTCCGTATGCGTCGTATTCCATCCACATCCGCCGTAAATGCCTGCGCGCAACGCTCTTAACTTAATGGGCCTTCTTTACCGTGCGCCGAAAAAACAGCGCGAGCTAAATTGAATAAGGAATAGCGACGTGGCTATATTAAGTGAAAAATCAAGGCACGCCGACTAACTACGATCGCGTACCGAAGGGGTAGAATTTAACTACTCCTACTATTCATTATTCTACAACAATGTTCTTTCAAGTTCTTAGAATCGTAGCCCTCGGCCAGATTCTGAATCTCCGATTAAAAAATTGTATCACGGCGAATATCGATCCAATCGAATCAAACTCTATATACCGTTTACTAATCGCGATACGTTTTTATTCCAGGTGCCAGACAAGTGCAGGATATCTTTGTGAGGCTCATCGATTCAGCGACGAAACAGGTAAGAAAGAGCGTCAGATTTTGATTATAAAAATGATTGTTTGGAATTTTTGAATATTCTATACGCGATCGAATCTCCGCTACGCGATGCATCACCCCTACCAACGAACGACGAAAAATTAGCATGTTGGCTAAATCGGCATTAATCGACCGGAAGCCTTTGAGGAGGTCCAATTCACGGGTTCTCGCAATTCCTCGCCATTCGCCGTCGCTTACGCGCGATAGAATTCTTACGAAACAGTCCCGGCGACGCGCTCCGCCGCCGGGAGCGTTATCATCCGAGCTACAAGCACTTAATTTTCCGGGGGGTTGATTCCTACCCCTCCGGGAAAGCAACCACCGCCGCGCGTCTGTCCCATCCTGTTATCTGCGCCACGTGGCGAACCCTGCGCACGGTCCGGGAACCACGTGTTGTGACCCTGTACACAGGGCCGTAGATCCTTGCACGGCGATAGGGCGCAAAGAAGGATCATAACCTTCGAGCAAACGCAAATACGCGGCCCGATCGGGAGGAAGATAAGTCCTTTATGCGTTCGAGGGTGCCCTTTCGGCTGCGACGCCCACGTATAGGCCGCGTTTCTCGCGCCTACGACGTGCGTACAGCCTAACGACGTCGTCGGCATTAAACGTAACGCACGGATAACGGACCACTTGCAGACGTAATCCGAATTCTGACGATAAGTATTCCGCGAGCGTGGCCAGCGGCGGGGATTAGCTTTTGTTTCGCGGTCGTTTCGGTTTAATGCGTTTCTTGCGGATTCGTTGAGACGACATTGGAATGGATATTTAAATGTACAGGGTGGGTCGTGAGTGGTGATAATACCGGACAAGAGACGATTCTACGCGAAAAGATGATTTGAAAATGTGGAATATTTTATTTTCCCTTGAATAACAGTTTAAACGCGACAACGGGGCAATAATTTAATTGTCGTTATTAAAATTCGATTATTTCGTAAACGAGGGAAATACTGGGGAAAATTGTGTTCTATATTTTCTAATTATCCACCCCTGTGTTTTATAAATGAGCGTTCGGGCTTTGCTAATCTTACGAGCGTATTCTTTCCCGCGTGAAAGTCGTGGTGAAAATTCCATTGCGTAAAAAGAGCGAATCTCGTGCGCTCGGGGCGTAAGTTCATTTTGAGTAATCGCACGTACACAACGCGAGGCACCGACAGATATCGTAATAGCGAGCTCTGTGTCTATTGTGCAAGAGATATACCTACTTTCTTGAATTATTTTGTTTCGTGTCGCGACCCCAGCTCCTAAGTGCCTATAGGTACCTGCACCATTTTAGCAGATTAAATTATCTTGGGGTTGGTCGGTTACGGAGGTAAGAAGAGCGGTAGGGAGAAGAATGAGGCGGTCGAGAGACGAAGAGGGTTGAGGAAACAGAGCTGATGTTAGTTTTAGCTGATTAAATTACTAAGCCGCGGTGGCCTTGCGCCGGCAGAGAACGTTCCTCAATTCGCGATCCATTCCTTTTATTAATCGGATCCGAGTTGTCATGGGCTTGAATATACTTGTGTGCGACTGTACGTGAGAGGAAAGGTCGATCCATGCGTTACCATGGGCGCTTTGAGGAGCTCGAAACGTCTGCCTTGGAATAAATATCAAATCAACCGAGAATTTAAACAGTGGAGCGGGACCGTCGGTAGCCAGACCAAAAACTCGGTGATCAATGTCAAAACTTTTGGGAGTCAATCTGGAAGAGTATCCAGCTGAGAAAATGTCTTCCTTTGGAATAAATATGAAATCAACCGAAAATTTAGACAGTGGAACAGAATAGTCGTTAGGCGGACCAAAAACTCAATGACCATTGTGAAAAACTTTCGAGAGTCTCTGGAAAAAAAGTCTCTGAATAAATCTCATCTGTCTAGGAAAATTTTTAGCTTGAAAGTTACGAATTATTACATTACATTATTTATTTATAGTATCTCTTGTCGATCATCGTTACCCTTATTTTCGTCCACCCATGAGGATTTTTGATTTTTGACTCAAAAGTTATGAATATTGTTTATCGTTAATAACATAGCGTTCTTTGTTTCTCAATATTTCGTCTCGATCCCTCTCACCAATCGCCGATACCGTGCAGCGGAGGTGAAAATAAAAGTATAAAAGGCCGAAAGTAGCTACCATTAGAATCAGCGGAAATATTGGTAAAGGAATGAAACGGAGTCTTGAACGGAGTAAACGCCTCGATAGTTCTCGAGAACGATTGTCCACGAGGAAAAGAAAAACGGAAGTGATAGATGCCGGGACACCCTCTCCGTCTCTATGGAGGAATCGTGCCAGTAAAGGGAGTAGAAAGTTGGATGGCGAGGTGGGATCGAAAACGAGAAAGCTGCAATTTATACATCAAAGCCTCGATTGAACGCGTCTCCTCCGCCCTGCCAAAGCGAGAGGAAGACATACAGACGCGAGAATCGATATATACCTATGTATACAGATATATATATATACGAATATATTCACTTTTTTTTGTTTGCCCCTGTACGGAGTTACGCGCAACAACCCGTACGAAGTGTTTAGCAAATCCAGGTTGACGTGTTCTCACTGCGTGTCGCGCTCTACGCGTCTCGCAAACGCATAAAGTTCCCTGGATTAAAGCCGGAAAAAATATTGGATAAAGCTGATGATCGAAACACGCTCGGGGTCATTGAGCGTGGAATCATCCTGAGAACGATGACGATGTGGATAGACGGTAAATCTAGATACGTTTGCAGCGGGAATTAATTGAAACGCTCGAAAATCGTGAAATAATAAATAAATAAATTTCTTTGAACTTTGACCTTACCGTGAATTTGATATCGCGATGAAATCATAAAGAATCGTTGATCGTTTGTGAAATATTTGGATCGCGTTTAATACGCATTTTACCGATCAATCCGTGTCGCGTAATTCTGGTTTCTATTAAATAAAAAAATAATATCTATTTATCAAGATCACTATTATTATTCGCCCTTTATCGTCGGCGCTCGTTCCGCTCTCCGGCGGAATCTCGTAGAAGCAGGGGCCGAGTTACGACTTGCAAATTGCAATTCGGAAATGCACGGCCGACTTTCTCCAGACCGAATCAGGTGGTCGGTTATAAATCCGCAATAATTGGCTACACGGAGCTGGCTGCTGAGCTCGCGGTGAAACCCTCCTGCCCTTAAGCTTTTCTTCAATTTCTTCTCTCCGGGGCCAAAGCAGGTATCTATATCTACCTTCGGTTCGTGGAGTACTCGGGGAGTAGCATCGGGAGCACTCTCCACGGGCCGGGGGGGGAGGGGGGGGGGAGGGAAAAAAATACAGGGACGTCGGGAACAGGCGCGGGTACGCGTTTCTCGCGGAAATTTCCAGAAAAATACGAGCTGCTTCCAGAGAGAGGAAAGAGTGTTCCGGAGAGTCGTGGCTGAATGGCGCTAACAACGTACGCTTGTAAGCGCTCGGGAGAATGAACTTCCGGCCGGGGAGAGAAAGAGAGAGAGGGAAGGGGAGGACCGGAATGCGCTTTTTCGCAGGATTAAAAATGCTAAATGGTAATTAGTTCCGGGGATAAAAAAGCATTTACAGGACGCGGGTATGAAGGAAGCAGCGAACCGCGTACCGCCGTTATTCTAAATGAATGAACAACAGGAAATTGTACCTAACCCTTTTAAGCTCCAACTTCCATCCGCCGCTAGAGATGGCCAGCAGTCGGTATTTCCTTTTTTTTTCTCTCTCTCTCTCTCCTCCCCGTAAAACACCGCCACGAGGGAATTCAGAAAGGAATCGAGAAAGGATTCCGCGAAACGTCGTCCAGATATTACTATCTCTGCCCTTCCAAAATCGATGTTCGGTATCGAGTTAATATCCCCCGTATCTTCGCCGTGGCGCCGCGACGTATGTCGAACGAGGGGCAAAAAAAAATGGAAATCGAAAGAAAGAAAGAAAGGGAGTATGATCAATGCGGTTCTTGATCGACGCGCGACACGGTGCTCGCGTAATCCTCAAACATTACCACGTCGAATCGGTACCGGCATCGGCCCCGGATCTTCGAGTAGCCGTGCCTAATACTGAAATATGAGTATTTAACCGTAGATTAAGGAAATAATAAGTTGCAGATAAGTTAATCCCCGGCAGATAAGAGGAGAAAGAGAGTCGAGCGGCTACCCCCGCGGCAGAGGACATTCTTTCAACGGGGGTGAGGGTAAAGCCGTGTGCATGTCGTACGACGGCGTACACGACGTTACGCGCAAGCCGGCGGGGGGTTGCTCGGCTGGTACAGAGGGGGATTCCCAGGGGACTTTTGGAATCGATTCGGGATGGAAATCATTACGGCAGATTTGAATGACTATCTTCGAATTTATCTGCGCCCTCCTGCACTTATTTTCCTCCTCGTTCCACTGCCATCTTCGAGGGCTCCTCGTGAATGACGTTACCGTTTTTATTGCCGAACGCGAGGCTCTCCTGCTCGAAACTTACGTGCACGATACACGCGGATCCTCCCCTAACGTCGTTGGTAGAATTTTACCGTTTAAAGTGCCGCTAGTAATTTAAATAAAGTCGATCCATTTTTCGATGCCACGGCAGTATCAACGGACGGTGGCCGTTAGGAATGGGATATTCGGAAGCGGCGATACTTACGTTACTTCGCGTTGCGAATATTTCGTATTGCAATATTTTGGTTTAAATACGTCGCGTCGTTGTATTTTTGCGAATGGTTTGTCGCTCGTGCGTTACCGCGATCTATACACCGTATCAAATAACAATACATACTAAATCACAAATATTTGTTCGTTCCTCCGAGCACGGGTTTACCCCGAGAAGTAGGTTGGTCAAACATTGTCAACGAGTCAGTATAATCGAATATTACTCACGCTTCGGAAATTTTGATTTGAAACTTGTCCTCCCTTCGACGAACGAGCGAAGTATCGTGAAGAATAATCGAGTGCTCTAGTTATTCGACAATTCGCCCAGTGAATTCAAGGGGATGCAACGGGAAAGCTGATATTCCGGTGAGCCTGCCAAAGGGTAGGTTTCGTGAAAAAAATCTGAAATCAACGATGCTCCCGTGTTATCGCTATTAGTCCTTTGGATGTAATTCCCGTGGGAATTGGAGGGCGGCGGGGAGGCCCAAACGTTCCTACTGGGACCAAGAGCCAGACGGAAGAAAGGGCCCCGAGGGGCCGATGCTGACTGGTCGCGCACCCCCAAGGACGCGCCGTCTAACGTCGTTGCTTCCAACCACCCTCTCTGCCCACTCGAGCCAACCACCCCCTGAGACGACCGACAACATAACCACGCGATACTCGCTGGATAAGCTTGCACGGTGCACAGACGTTTTTTTTTTGATCATCCTGTACACTATCCTTCCTTTTGTTATCACGCCAGAACTGAACGGTTAGAAATTCCAAAAGGGCAATCGTCGCGTTGCGTCGGAAGGTTTAAAAGAACGTGGCGATACCTTTCAGAATTATCCGTGGGATTAATTCTACCGGAAATTGGCCTCCCACCGGGTTTGAAAATTGTTGTTGAGCGTAATAGGAGTTCGAGCTGAACAGGGGTTGGACGCGTACAACGGATACCGTAATGCCAGTGATAACGCACCGCGCGATATCGAAAGTATCGCGCACAATTCACGCAATTTACCCGCGTCTCGTGAGATCCGAGATACATTTGTATGCCCGGCAATGGAGTAAAATAATGACTGATCGATTTCGATACGTGTACGTGCATCGCCGATGAGCGATATTCCCGGCGGCAAAGAAGACAAACAAGGAGTCAGGCGGTTTGCGAGAGGCTACGTAGCGGCGCGGTAAAAAGTAATTGCTCGAAATTGTTCGTAAGTGTTGTAGGTGCGCAAAATCAACAAAACACGTCATTGCGCGGTGTAATGGTGACTGGGTAAATAATATCGCATGTCAAAGTTGCGGCCGGTACATGACCTACCCCGACGGTCATTATGTGTTTAAGCGACAATTATTACACACGCGGGCACGTACGGTACGCGCAACAGCCAAAGATTATTATGTCAAACAATTTTTCCGTTTCGTAGGAAGAAACGATTGCGTTTGGCGCGTCGAGCGCGGCTATAGTTAAATGAGAAGGGCATTCTTTGCGTTTCAGTTATTCGTCGATCGGGGTAAACAGCGATTTTACAGTGCGATTGTTTCTCCGCGCTTGGGGTGGCTTCATCCCTTAACCCCTTCCGGTACGATTTGATCGTGAAAAATTGTACACGAAGTAACCATTTAATTTGTATTTACCGAGGAGTGTAGCACGCCATTGTACGTACGATAGGGCACGAAAAACCAATGACTGAAAAATTTTAGATGAAATAACCATTTGATTTTGATTTAATGGCGAGTGTATCTCGTCATTGTACGGTGTGGCGGGAAAAACCAATGACATGCCAGACTCGTCGTTTTATCCGCGTAACATCGAACGAGGATAGATCAGTGAAAAAAAAAGAAGAGAGAATGTAGCCTACTACTAAGTGCGGCCCTTATCTCCGAACGATAGTTAAATGCGTACGAGGTAGACACTTATGTTAATTATTCTCGGTACAAATAAGTTCGCGTGTTCCTTAACTATTAAGGGCCGTAACGGGCTAGAAGCACGTTACGTTTTATGTCTCCTTCCACTCTCCTTTTACCTGGAACACGTACTTTTCCTCTTTTACCTCTCGATCCGTTTTCATCGAGTCCCTGTACATTCTTACCTCTCCCCATTCTCTATTTTCCCGACTGACGTTTTTCCACTTCGTCGTGGGTGTCTTCTCCGATTTACCTGTCGCGAGGTACACAGGAACGACGACGCGTTTACGTTGCGATTCGGTTATTTTATTCGCATAAATGTTTGACTCCGTTCCGAGAGTCTCCCTTACCTTCGAGCCCGGCGAAATGTATTTGATATCGCTACCGCTCTCCGCTTGTTCGGCTACACTCGCCGTCAACTCGACGAATTCCCTGGGATACTGTATTTCAAAGTATTTACATTTTATCGCTCCTTCGCAAACTCCGGTAATTTAGGCTGCTGCGAGCGGCGCGATGCAACCCGTGCATAAATCGCGCGTAAAAGCGATACGATTAACGTGTCCGTGGCACGTAAGTATAAAGCACCCGAATGTTCGATGCTTTCTTTTTTTGAATCAGCATAATTTCGGCTCGTAAATTAAACTGCTTTTTGACGTTGGGCGTTTCTATATTTTTTGGCTGGGTAAATAAAACGAAGTCGCGCGTTCCCAAAGTGTCGCGTCATCGTAACTCTTCAAGTGCGAATCCATTACGATTCTTGATCTGATTAATAAATTAAATATTAGTTCGAAAAGTCTGTGATAGACGATTTTCTAATTTTTTCCGTCTTAAATTTTATATTAACGTCAACAAAGATTGTGTATTAACTTTAGGTTCCGATAATGTCGTAAAATGTACGATCTCATAATTCATATTTAATAATAATAACGTTTGTCCGCATAAATTATTGTTTAAACTGTAATTCTACCAAAGCGTAAGCGTTCCAAAGATACGTTCCATGAAATCAATACAAAAATAATTTCTAAGTTCCACAATGTTTCCTTTGAGTAGTAAATTTTAACTCACAGTAAAGTATCGTAATGTAGAGTTAAGTTAAAACAAATACATCACCAGCTTACTTCTCCCAAGTCTTGAATTGGACTACCACCCCGTTTCACCCAAACTGGGATTCAACTTTTTATATAGTAAAAAAGCCCAACAATTACAAAAATTGTACGTACACGGCATTGCGAATTATTATATCAATTCGCATTGCGAACAGAGATCTCGAACGGTATCATCGGACCAAGGTTGCCTATCTACGCTTTATTATTCCGGGGCTAATCCCGGCACGTAGTTCCCCAACTGTGAGGGCATGAATACAGGGTAACGACGTGTTGTCATTAAATAAAAATCAATCAGAAGGTCGTGAAGGAAGCTTTACGGATTTGCTTGCGCCACCCAGGGCTTAGCGTGGTCCTGCGGGGGAAAGTAGTCCCTTCTCGACTCGCATCCCCGTCGGACTTCCTGTTTACCAGTTTCGATGTTATCCCATCGTATCCTATAAACGTGCGGAAGCTCTTTAACTCTTCTTAAACAAACGGCGCGGCGTGTCATATTTTCGTTACGTTCGGATTCGATAATTTAAAGAGGAAAACCTAATAGTATTATCGTGGTATAAATTGAATCTAACGTCGTCGGTTATACGAGTATCAATCAAATTTGGTACTTAATATTGTAACAATTCGCAAAACTTTGCGATTCATTTATTAGCCGAAGAGAATGTCCGAATACGTGCAGAAAATACGCCAATAATTTAGTAGTGAAATTATATACACAGAACCGATTGATAATTCAATTAAATAGGGTACATACGAAATTGTAGGTACGCGTATTTTTGTAGGTATATCGTATTAACGTGTTTATACGGTTTGTTATAGGCTATCATGTACGAGGGACAAGATAAAAATCCTGAAATGTGCAGGGTCCTGCTGACGCACGAGGTGATGTGCAGGTGAGTTAATTATTTATATTATTCAAAAACTTCGGCTCCCTCGAACAGCGTATCTTTTTATCGACCACGTAAAAAGAACTTTATTTCGAATTATACTGAATCAAATTCGTATTATAGATAATAGTTTAACGATAATACAAGGTATACCGGTTTCCCTACAAATATTTCAAGAACGACAGTCGCGCGCGTAGTTACGCTGCACGCAAACTTGCCTACTCGCGTGGAGAAGAACATCTCTCTCCGTGAAAGCAAGCAAGCAAGCACCCTTGCGGTGGCAAACCATAAACGTAACGAGACACACGGGGGTGCAGTCATTCTCCGGGGGTGGCTGACTCATTGGCCCATGGGACTTTGGCCTCGCTACTCTCAACCCCCAAAACTTGCATAGTCCCATGGGCTCCGCTAGTTTTTAGGCAGCTTCGAAAGTCCTGACCCTTCCGAACCTGCCGGTCGAATCGAAACCGAGAAAAAGTACAACCCCTCCCCGGAACGTGTATTCGAAAATTATGCATACTGATTCTCAACTCTGCCCTATTGTCTCTTTCCAGTCGGTGCTGCGATAAGAAAAGCTGCGGCAACAGAAACGAGACACCGAGCGATCCCGTGATCATCGATCGGTGAGTGATATTATTATTTTACTGGCTTGGGAAACGCTATACCGGGCTAGTATTTATTGCGAGTAAATATAATGTTGCGTTTCTATCGTGAATGCGTGTACGGAAAGTGTTCCAAACTGGACACGGTCGAGATAGAATAATTTTGATCGATCGATTCGTTCGACTCTCCGAATATTATACAAGAGAAGCCTTTGACCCCGGTATTGCTATTTTGATTTGGTATTACGGTCATTTTGAACTATCGATTATTTGAATCCTAACTGACAGAATTAGCCCTTCATCCCGTGGAGACTTACGAGATTTATTTTTGAATTCTCATAAGCCTCCCGAATTTTCTTTGTCCACCCCCATACAAACCACGTGCTTCGGTAAGAATTCCCTTTAAACGCGATAACTGGACGTTGAAGGGAAATTTGAATTGGCCTCCATTAGCGATAAACAAAATATTCCCAGGGGTATTTAAATACCCCGCGGCGAGTAACGAAGGGTTAAGCGCGCTCCGCGTATCGCGAGTAGAGCGCGTCAGGAAACAAAAGAAAGGGAAGGAAGGCTCGTTCGCACGGGGAAAGCACGAAACACGTATCAGAATCTTGATTCGACGTTTGACGAGCATAAAGACGGAAGCGCCGATTTCCTAGAAACGCCAACGACTCCTCGTATCAGCTACGCCACCCTCGCGATCATCGTTTCCAACGATCTGCGAAATAAGGGTCCAGATAACTCCTTCTCGAAGGTACACCCACCTGCGAGATAACGTCGCATACCGTCGCGACTAGGAACCCGGGATATTTAGGCTTGCAAAATACGTTTCCTACGAGGTGCGGTGACGCTGCAAGGTAGAAGAGTACTCGAATACTCTGGCGTACTTATACCACCTCCACCTTCAGCATCGTGCTGCTCGTCCTTGGAATATACAGACTCTCTCTCTCTCTCTCTCCTTCTCCCTCTCTATCACTCCCTCTCCCTCGTCCCTCTCGCAATCTATATACGTCCCTCTCTCTCTCTCTCTCTCGCGCATAGCCCTGGCTAACATGGGAGTAGTAGGGTGAGCTTGGTATCTGAATAGGCTATAGAGTGTCCTGAGATAGGAACGGTAGGAAGGAAGAGGTTTCCCGCGGGACCCCAGGCCGAGATAGTCTTCAGGAGGACATCTTGTGCTCAGGGGTGCTCAACCCCCGGGTTTCCGATACAACGGCGTCTCGGGGCTTTCATCCTCATCCGGTGGATATGTGTAACGCGTTGGTGACAGGTAAAGCCTGCTAGGCTCGCACGTAACTATTTTTCGGCGCCCCACGGTCTCCCCGTGTCTCTGCACGTGCTGGATTTAACCGGAACTTCCTGCCATAGCTGGTATATTTACTGCATCCCTGGAAAATGGGCTTCAGATTTAACTCTTTACGCTCGGACGCCTTTGGAATGATATATTCTGATAACTGCAGTGGTTCTATAAGAATTGCGATTTTTAAGTCCCACGCGATGATCCGGAACTCCGTAAGAGGCTCTCGCGTTACCGTTTGTAGGTGACGAATAATTTAATGGGAATTTGGGACCTTTTGCCAAAAAGATGTGACGCTCGAAAGATTTTTTCAAGACTGATATATATTTGAAGATACAATGTCACAGTCTTATCAATTAGCTCAGGATTAGTAATTGAAATTAGAATATATAGCACAGTGAAAATCATCTGTAAATTTATATCGAGTTATCGTTTCCGGATAAGGGACAATTTGACGTGTTCCATGAAACAAGGATTTCAGTCCTTTTGCCAAAACACGCATCGCTTGAGAGTTTTTCTAAGTGCAGGTATATCAGGAGACAAGCTCTTGTGTCGAGCCATGTACAAGTACACAAGTACTAGACATATTTTCGAAAATGTCACAGAGTTATTAAGTAAGCTTACAATTAGTAATATTGATCTCTCGTATGAAACGCCCTCGTTACTCTTTCGCTCTTGTAATTTCAATGAAACGGAACCTTTCATTCTCGTACAAAATACTATAAAGATCGTATTACCGCGTTAGTCAACACGGCAACGAGCTTACGGTGTAGCAACGCTTGTCCCATTTGGCAAAACATCAGAAAAATTAATCTCGAGAATGCTCGTTCGGCACACGACACGCACGCACCTACGTAACGTCGTATCCACCGCGATATAATGTAAATGTAATGCAGCCACGTTGCGGTCGCGTGTCAGATCCTGCGCCACCCTAAACTTCGTCTCTTATTGTTAGGCTGGTTTGCGGTGGATCGTCTCGACCCCGAGAATAAATGAATGATTTCTAGAGGATTAGTGAATTGAACTAACGCGAGTACAGTCGAGTCCCGATTATCCGATTGGAAATTGTAATGGAGAGAAACTTCTGTTCCAACATTTTTCAATTTCCGACGCTTTCGCGGGGTACAGAGATTTATCTTCCTCGATCGATTGGTAATATTAAGCAGAAGATAAAAAGATGCGTGTTATTGAACACAAATTATTAAAAAATAACACAATCTACTTATATTTATCCAAAACTACATATTTCTAGCATGTATAATTATCAGGGCTAATAACATGATTGTGATAACATAATCCGTGATTATAATATCCGAATTCCACTGTATACGTAATCGGGACTACGTCGCGTTGGCACTGCAATTTCAAAAGTCTATTGATACTTACCGGTTCGCTGCCAATATTTATCGTATTTTTTAATGACAATTTTGTTATCGATACACGGACATTATTTAAATTTCATTACCGAATCTTCTCGTGGATTCTAAAATTAGCTTCGACACGGTATATCCGCTTCCGCGTTCCCCGTATGCAGCTGGCTGTATACGTGTGTGTTGGTCGTCGGAAAATATGTGTATATATATTGGCAGGCTAATAGATTTTCGGTCTCGCGCAAAACCACAATGGAGAGCACGAGGACCCGATCGAGAGAGTGGGCGAAGGGTATCAATGCCACTTTGATTGAGGCGGCCCTGGTCGATTGTGACATGCTCACTCAGCTGTGCAGAAAGTACAACGCAACCCCCCATCAATCGTATATAACTGACTAAAAAAAAAAGAAAAACAAAAAACAAAAGCGCCTCCTATAGCTAAGCGTGGCCATTTTTTCACCCCATCGCGCTCCCCTAGCGAACGTCGAAGGGAACAATCTGGCGAGAAACGAAGAATAAGAAGATAGACGGAACGTTTGTTGAAATTACTGATACGTTGATGCGAATTGACGCTTAACGCGTTTATTATAATATTTAAAAAGGTATCTAAAAATCAGATGCTTAGCAAACTAGTTACGTCCGGCACATCGAACTACTTTTGTTCTAACGTTGTTTATCAATCTTTTTTATTTAATACATCGAATATAGCCACGTGAAACGCATCTAGCAATCGACTAAATCAAATGCTTTGTTTTCGGAAATAATATTAATGTTATAATATAATTAACGGCATTGCAAACATTGAACGTTCTACTTATGATACAAACACACTGATCGGACTTTTAATGAAAAATCGAGCCCGTCATTCGAGAATCCTAAAGGATCGATCGACGTATCGATCTACCCTTCGCATCTATCATCAACGCGACGAAGAGACCACCGCGAGAATAGTCCTAGAGAAGCTGGTATTACGCCGGACTCGGAAACCAATTAACATGCATAATTAAAATGGCATTGTCGTGGCCGTGCAGTGCCAGGGGCTCTCCCGTCGACTGACGAATCCCCCGGGACTAACGCCGTTCCATAATTACGAAAATCCTCTCCCCCTCCCCCTCCCCGCCCCTCCCAACCCGCGCTCGTATTCGTCCTCTCCCTCTCTCTCTCTTCCCCATCGCTCTTTCTCCAATTGCCATCGGCGTGTCGCTGGCCCTCCCGAAAAACAAGGGGCAGCGCGAAAAAAATCGGGCATCGGGTCGTCGCGACGCGAAACGCAGCCCAGAACTGCCAGAGCCAATAACGTTCGAACGGGCCATTCGTCGGCGCGATTGGTTAACTTTATTTCGCTCAGTGGGCAAGCCCTTAATTTCGGGGCATCGATCATAGCCCTCGTTGTGCGTTGCCCTCCGCACGCTGCAACCGCCACCTCCTCCTACACCGCAGAGCTCGTTCCGAGCGGCGCGACCCTCAGCACCCTGACGCACCTCTGCCATACCCTCCGTCAATTTGACGGATTCCATTTCGGATACTGCGCGACGACGATCGTTTCGCTTTCCCGCCCTACCCGTACGTGTACTGCCTCCTCGAAAGGGTGGGACGACGCGACGGAATTTTTCACGAGGAAAATGCCAATCGGGCCGATTAACGGGACACGATGAACGTAAGGGTGGTCGCGGGAGGGTGGATACACCGATTCGCGCGAGTCGGGAGAATCATGACGTAACTGGGTTTGGAAGAAAGAGACACTATAGTTGGGATTATTTATGCTCGTCTTTAGGTAGAGCATTTAATTCGGAGTGTTTTAATTGAAAGGAACTTCATGCGTGGAGAATACAAATGTCCGCGAATGTTCTCTTTAACGCGTTGATCGCCGTGTCAGTCATATTTCGGTGACACGCGAGTCGCCGTGCTATAGTTCCGGAATATTGATTTCATTAGCATTAATATCAAGATTATCGACGCGTCTCGTCCGTGTCGCTCAGATATGGGTGAAGCGGCGATCAACGCGTTAATAAAAATACCTCGCGATGTTATTATCTACGGCCGATTATAAATACCGAATATGACTCGAAGCCGAAGGATTTGACTATAACTACGCAAAAGAATGTACCAGGTGATGAATATATTAACGAGAAATGTCGATTAATCGCGCCGAAGATTTTTAAGCGAGACCCTCGTCGAGGACGATATTGTGGTTTTCAATGGCGCGTCCATCATTCATATAAATACCGACGCACGATATTCCCTTCGTCGAGTCCAAACGCGTAACAATCAATCGTTACCTTAATTGATTGCGATTGGTGGAGGATGCTCGAGCGATTTGACTGACGTCACAATGACATACGGATTGTCAATCAGTCGCGCTTGTGGCGTTAATGCATGCAAATTTGGCCGAATCGTGCTACGTTGTCTCGCACCCTTGCCTGCGAATTCTCCATCAATATGGATTCGATATCAAGGACGGTCGGACCATTTCCGGTGCGAGCATTATTTCGGCCGGACAAAAATTCTTTTTACCTTGGCGAGGCGACGTCGCGAATACGCCATTGTTCCGTGGGATTTTTTGTCGCCCGAAATCACGTGATCAAACTATCCGCGACCGTTCGTTTGATCAGGTTTGAAAAGGAAATTTTTGTTAACTCTTGGAATCAGCTGTTTTCAATTTAAACGAACGAACGAGTCGAGGAATACGCTTTTTGAACAGAGTCGTGTATAATTAATGCGACAATTACATTAAGTGACACTGGTTGAAAAATATCGGACCGCGAGCAGACCGGAAACAGTTCGACGTTTCGTTAAAAGCTAATCAGGTGAAAGTGCGTGCAATCAGCGACACATGTTAGAGTACGCTGCATTAATAGTATTTCACGTAACCAGTACAAGCGTCGAGTGTGTTTGCCCATGTCTCTTTCTCTCTCCCTCTGTGTGTGTGCGCGTGTGTCGTGCAGCGATACTTTGGATGAAAATGATCAAAACTATCGACCAAGATAGGGACGATAATGACGGGTCTCGGCTGCCCGTACGTAGATGACACACATCGATAAGGAAAACTTATTAAGCGAACGACGTACGCGTTGCATACTGAAATGGGCTCGCCATTCATTGGGTGGATCAAGCGATCCAGTGGGAAATCTCTCTCACCCACTATTGTTAACACCGACCCTTAGTTTTTTCAATTTTTCCCCGTGTCATCGGCCACAACAAGATTGGGTAACACGCTCGTATCGATAAATAGGTTCCCGTAAATAGAGCTATCGCGGTGCTACGAGTTTTATAAGTTTTTCTCCCGTACTTAATTTCTCGAGAAATATCTTCTCAAGTTATATTTACTTATATTGTTGTTCCAAGCACTTTCGATTTGTTCCGAGGTCACTTCAAGCGAAGAAGGAATATTTCTATTTCGCAATATTCGCACGTGCCGTTTTTCCGGAGTAACTTTAAACAAAGAAGGAAAAATTCTATTGTGCGCATAATATTCGCACGTTCCGTTCTCTTGGAGTCGCTTTAAGTAAAAAAGGAAAATGACTATTTTCCGCACACATTTTTGCGCATTCCCTTCTTCTTCGAGTACTTTGAACTTGAGAACATTTCCATTCTGTAGAAAATTATTTCAAAGTAACTGTGCGTTCAAATATTTTCTTTAACTCATTACACCTTTCAAAAAACCGATTTCTTCCTTTCGGATAAAATTGAGAAATAATCGTCGTTAGGGTATTTATAAAGCACGCGCCTCTCCACCGTACAGTTGCCACGTAGAGAAGGAAACGAGAAACGAGTCGCATTAATCAGCAGTTTTCTGCTCGACTGAACCTGCGAGCACTATTTCCTAACGCGACTATTAGAGAAATCAAAACACACTCTGTGGTAGTAGGAGGCTCTCGTACGCGAAGCATATGGGACCCCAACGCAGGGGTATCACACCCTCCGTTCTGGATATGCCCCTAAAATAAATGGACGAGAGTGCGCGTGCACGCTCCCGTATAGAAACGGGAACGACTGATCGGCCGAGCGGGAAATCGCCGGATAAATAACGCCGTATTTGCGCGACTAATTATTTTTTGGTTTCGCCAATCGGGAAATTGAAGCTGATAAACGGGAGCGAAAACGGACGGAGGGGGAATCGGGGAATATAAATGAATCGTTCGAGATGAACGCGCATGGCAACGTAGAATATCTCGATCGTAAATCGATAACGTGCGCCTCGGAATCTATACGAAAAATGCGTATTTTGTCGCCGGCGACGCATTCTTCGCGAAATAAATCTGCAAGGATCCGCGGAAATCGGTTGCGAAGCGTTTTTCCTTCCTTTTTGCGGACCGATTACATCGGGATTAAACCGAAGTCTCGCTACCACGAAATTCGTACTTCGGGCCGTTCTTCCGAGCGAAATATAGAAATTCCATGGGGTTCCGGTAAGATCGTTTAGATGGCAAGAGGAATCGCAAATATTCCAGGGCCAAAAATGGTCCGGGCTCCCTCGTAAATTCGCCCAATTAGCGGAATCACCAAAAAATTTCTGGAATATCCCTTCATCCATGTCGGCAAATATGCGGAAGGGTGGGGGGGGGGGGGGGGCCTCTCGGGGAGTCTGGACAGAGGAGGAAGGCGCCTAAAACACTCGCTTCATTCGCGAAGTACGTCTGGAATCTATATTGGATATTATCGATATCTCGATCTATTCGGCCCGCTAATGGAAAACTTATGCTAAGCTAACCCCCGCCGATCCATTATGTATCAGCGGAATCGGTCCTCGGATTGCCCCGGCGAACCATTTGGTACGTTTTTTGGCACAACCCTGGCAGAAACATGCGTTTGCACCCTAACTTTGCAGGGTGTCAACACCTTCCTTTATCGTTACCAGTGAAAGGAATATCGTTAACGTGATTAATAATAATAGGAGGAAAAGTGTTGAAAGAATCTGGTACGTTCGAAGTTACAGCAGCGCGATCATAATGTTTCATTTGTAGAAAGAAATTAGTACTTCGTGTAAAATGAAATAGATTATGCATAATGAAAAATCCTACGCAAACTTACGGAACGTCTGAATCGTTACATTCGATTCGTATTCTCTCCATTATTACCTGTACGACCGAAAAGCCGCAACAAAGTTGCAATCTATTTACAACAAAGGATCGTCGAAAGCGTATTATATCTAAAGCCCGATACCGAGACGCGAGAATACTCGAACCGAGAAAATCACCGGTCGTTCCAGCGCGAAAAGTCAGAACTTTCGGCGAGTCGTCGTACGGGTGGACCCTGATTGGCCGAACCTCGGCACGAAAAGCGGTGAGCGTATTCTACGCCGTGACTGCGGAAGAGCCTAGACAGATACGAAAACGCACCCCGGAGCCTCGTAGAGCCGCGGAATCTTAGTCGTACTCGAGACTTCGGCTCGATTCCCTTACGGTTATTCTACCTGCCGAGAATTACCCCGATACGGAATCCTTATTTTCGAAGAATATCTTAACAGCTTCGCGCACGGCGCCCAGCGTCGTATTCCCCACCCCCTCCCCCCCCCCGTACCGTGCCGAGGAGAGAAGAAAGGGGTGGAAATGCGGAGAGAGAGAGAAAATACCTCTGGAACACCCTTCTTATTCCACGACCCTCTTTCCGCCCGGAACCCTTCCTTCCTCCCTCCCTACCAACCTCCCACCCGCCCTTCTCCTCTCAGTCTCCGGTCTCTATCTCTCACTCTCTTACTCCGGAAGAAAAGAAGCCAATAGGGAGAACCGATCAGCTTAATGCATATTGATGCGCGCCGAACTAAGTGAGTGAAAAATCGCCATCGATCTACCTTCCTGGAAGGTGGAGGCATTCCCCTTTCTCTTACCGTGGCTCGCCAGTCCTACCTCCCCTCGTTTAGCCGAGCCGAGAGGATTCTGGTTTGAAACGCATCGGTTGTTATTTTTTGTTTAGAAGCTCTCGACGACGGGAAAGCATGAATTAACGGCGTATCGTACGATCGGTTGGTAACTCTCGACGCGCGACGTTCGTACGTTGAAGCATTCGCGCGTAATACAGTTTTCAATCGTAATTTCTCTACTTAATGGTTGCTTCGACGTTCCCGAGCTCCGCTTTATTTAAGGGAATAGCTTTGTTTGAAATATTGAGAGCGACTGTTTTCTTTTTACCGGATTTCGAACGATATGGAAAATTAAGAAGTTTGTAACTTTGACATATGTTTCTACACGAGATAGAATTGGAAGCGTAGATTTTTTTTAAATATCATGAGGCGGTCGACTTTTAACCTTTTAATGAGTAAATGTTTATAATAGATGGAAGTAAAAAGTGCCACCAACTTAATTCCAGTAATTTAAAAAAACGACCGATTTTCAAACTTTCAACCCCCTAAACTCGAAAATCAGATAACGGATAATATGCAAGCAATATTATTTAAATTACTCTAAAGAAACGGGATACTCTCGTACCAAACAATATTCGAGCAACTCGACTCGGCACGTCATTCGCCGGTTAACCCACGCGCGTGACAGTACACCGAAACGTTTAAGCATAACGGAAGTACGAAAACTCAACTCGCAGGACCGCGGTTAATAAACAGGCTCGTAACGAATCGCTCGGCAAAACGATTCGGGGAGAGGGTTTCTACTTTATTGGTACGTGAAATCGGTCGGAAAGCGTGTCCCGCGCTCGCCGAGTCTTTTTCGCCGTAACGTGTAGCTCGCATAGGCGTCGCGTCGCGGGACCCTTGGCATTTTGTAGGGTTATACGCTGCCCTGCCGCTGGCGCTGCTTCTGCCAGCCTCGATGGGGTCTCGGCCCGCAGAACAGATGCCAACCGTCACGGCTCGCCGATGGCTGGAAGGGTGCCTCTAGATTGAGACACGGTGGATGACTCTAAATGGCATTCGGTCCTCTAGCCCGTGCCACCCTCTCTCTCTCCTCCCTCCTCTCGCTTTACGAAATCGATCTCTTACTCCGCTCCATCCTATCTTCTATTATTCCTGCCAAGATTTCACGTATCTGCGAGATTGAGACGAGTTTCACCGTCGGCACGGCGGACAATCGAATATCCAAACTGCTGTTTCGTCGGTGGAAGTTGGTGATCGCGATTAACCTTTCCGCAGACGCGCAAAGTACAGGTTTGATTATGAGAAGACGCGCGGAGTAGTGTTTTTTACAACGAACCATTTCTGGCGTACCATCTGATATTTTGTGAATGTATTATAGAAGTCACGCCAGTAACTTTTCCCCCGCGGTGTGTTAGAAATTCTACCCGGCAGTGCCAAAAGCAGAGATTCGCAGAAATTTTACTATATAACAATTATGTTTATCGTAAATTTTACGACAGCGTGGTTGATCAAAGGTTCAGCTTGGCACGCTTCGAATGGGTCGAAATATCGGTACCGTTCGAATATCGATTATAGTAGTGTAATTAGGGAAATACGAACCGATTTCGGTTTCTTGTTCGAACATATTCCGAATAATGATTCTATTAATTGTGCAAAGCGTGTATTGATCGCGATTTAACGCGCAAAGCATACTTGTTCGAGAATAATATACGCGGATGGGCGACTTAATTTTTTGCGAAACAAACAATCACAACACCCCCGTTAATGGATACGATTTTGAGGAAGCGCACGAGCGTACGGAAGGAGGTTCGTTTATTTCGATAAAGAAAACGAGCAAACAGATCACGGGGGGCCATCCGCATACACGGGGGGGTAACAGAATGACAACGACCGCGCGGTGGGGTCTCCGAAAACGATGGCGGCCATCAACCGTATGTCAAATCCTTCGCGCAATGGGCCATACACCGGTTTCAAGTGGTCCCCACTAGCATGTTTTTCTGCAGGGAGAGAGTAACTAAGCATGGAATGGAGCATTTCTTTTATTGTATATCAATTTACAGAATTTACTGCAACGACGCTACATTTAAAGAAACGAAAATAATTAATCGTTTTGGTTTTTCCAATGCCGTCTATACAATTTCGTAAATATTTGGAATGTTCTTATGAATGTAGCATTTCTTTTTATTACACATCAATTTATAGAATATAGTGCAATGACGCTACATTTGTACTACATTTGAGCTACACTTATCTACTCGAATCATATCGACACAATATTACAAATATTTTAAATGCCATCTGCCTTTCTACAGGAGAAGAGTAATTAAATATCGAGGAGAGTATTTTTTATTATACTTAAACTTATAACGAATCCAATAGAAGTCGCTTCATTTGCTCCGACTCTACCCTCTTCAACCCTACTCGGACCACGTTGATATAACAAATATTAAAAAAATCCAACTAGGCAGACTTGATTGTATTTGATAATACTCGAAACACCGTAGTGCTTCCTATTAGTCGATTATTCCACGTTCGAGCGCTATCCTTCGGAGAAGCGTTGGAGGGGAGAAAGGAAGAAAAGAGTGGGAGGGAGGAAGAAGTAGAGTGGGCTCCGCTCAAAACAGGTGGTTACCAATGAGAGGAAGAGGTCGGAGGGTGCCCGCTGCGCAGCGTTGGTAGGGAGCCACTCGAAGAGTCGCGTGGCCAACTCAATTACTTTCTAGGGCCTCTAAACATCGGGCCACGCACTAATGCCTCGAGTGCTTTGAGCTGGTGCGTAACGCGACGGGACAAGCGTGTCATCTTATTGTCGAAATCCTTTCGAGGACGATCGAGGATTTGGGCGAAAGTGCCCGCACGATTATCCGACGATAGCTCTCGTCGTAACACACAGCGCCCGCTCTCGATGGACAGAGGGATTATCCGTTGCGTGTCAATTTGCATACGATGAGATATTCATGGAGTACACCGCCAAAGTACTCCGGCGAGTGTTTTTCCAACGCCGATTTCATTATACATAGAAAAAGTAATCCCCGGGAGCAAGTTTTTATTAACCGGGGGGAAAATTTGAGCACGACCCTGGATTGGATTATTTATCACTTATAATTGCGATAATGTTTCGAGCGGCGCATTTCGCCGGGATTTCGTTGAATTTTATCCGACGGGATTTGTTTGCGCGGCAACGTGGTAAATCGAACGATCGTTTAATTACAGCTACTTTAATCGAATCAACTTCTTTTAATCGCAATAATTTATAACCGATCGCGATTAATAATCCTGTCGCGACCAATCCGGATAATTGCGAATGGCGATATGTTTAATTTAATGTTGTATTTCTCGCTCGAGAACAAGTATTTTAGATTTAAATTGGAAAATCACGATACCGTTGTAAATTAATTTCACTCGGGGTATCGTTGGAAACCGCGTGGAAGAAAAATCGTGCGGCTTTCGATGACCCCTAAATCGATCGTTACGTGACCTCCGTGCGGCCACCGGAAGCGGTCGAGGGTAGACGATTACGAAGTGCCTCGCGGTCTCGAACGTACGCTGCAACGACCAATTCACGCCAGGAGGCCCCCCCGGTGCGAACGTTTTCCCACAGAGATCAAAGTTTCTTCCCGTCGATTCTATCACGGGGCGACACCTCGAGGAAATAGATTTTTTGCAAAAAACCAAACGGCGCTCTCGCGAAACCTCGATTATCGCTAACTCGAATAACGAAAGAAAAGAATTAAGCACGGTGGGGAAGAACGATCGGAAAGATTGTCCTCGCGCGACGCGATGGAATCGCTGATCGACATCTCGGAATTCGCCGGGGTTTATCGGTTAACGTCGCACGGTTGGTCCCTGCGAGAACGCGCACGCACACACGCACGCGTGCGCGCGCGCGCTCTCTCACTAAACTGTCCGAAGGTAGCATAAAATAAGAGTCGAATAGCTCGCATAGCTTGGCGCCTCTTGGCCGTCCATCAGGACCGAGGACTCGAAGGGCACCCTTCTCTTTCCTCGGCACCCCATCGATCCCCCACCCCTCGCGATTCTTGCACCTCCCTTCTCCACGGTCTCCTCTTCCCCCCCTACTACTCGTCCTCCTCCTCTTCCTCCACCCTCCTCCTCTCTCGTCCGTTCTTCATCATCGTGCGACGTATATCGTTCTTCGGCTCCGCAGAAGGATTTCGCCGTACCGAGAACTAAAAGGCAGGTTTAGGAAAAACGGGAAGTCTTTGCGCGCCTGTCAATCAGCCGTCCGCGGTTTTGCGGCCATCCGGTTAATGATGATCCACTGCTCTATCTCCGGGATCAAGCGCCTGCCAGGTTCGCCAGGTTGCTTACCCGCCCGAACGCTGCCGCGATGAAAATAGTACGGGCGATTGTCGCTGTGGTACTCTCGCGGGTTCGTGGCTTCTCTGGAATCCTCCAGGCGTCCTCGGACGGTGTTCTTTTCTTTATCGGTATCGTTGCCCGACGATTCGTAGCGTATTGAAACACGTGCGCCCGAGGTGGGGGATGCTGGATTAATTTTATAAGTCGCGCTTGTAAATTGGAGTTTTGAGAATGAATAGTTTTCAGGACAGTTGCCCCTTGGTGATTGACGCAATGTGCCTGGGGTAATTTGTCAATTTTGTGATTCTTATTTTCAATCGGAGATTCGCAGTTCCTTTAAATAGAATTTTGAAAACGAACAAAGAGCTTGCCAATCGTTGATAATGTCGGGTCACTTAAATACCCCGATGTTAGTCATTGAATTTCGTTATAAACATTTTCGAACGAGGATCCGCAGTTCATCGATGGGGAGTTTGAGAATGAATAGTTTCCGAACCGTTGATACACGTCGAGTAACAAATTGCATCGAAGCTAGTCTCTCGGGCACAGTACGAGTACGTGAAAGGCAGACCTCGTATCTTCTCGGGAAACGACAAACGGGGATTGTCGAGGTGGTCAAAGTGCGTTAAAAGATGAGTTTTATCAAGCAGCGCAATAGCGTTTGACACTTTCAATCAGAGATTCGTAATTCTTCCAAAGAAATTTCGAGAATGAATAGTTACCGAACCGTTGATACGAGTCGAGTAACAAATTGTACCGACGTTAGTCTCTCGGGCAAAATACGAGTACGCGAAAGGTAGATCTCGTATTTTCTCGGAAAACGACAAACAGGAACTTTCGAGGTGGTCAAAGCGCGTTTAAAGATGAGTTTTGTTTTTTCAAAGAGTGCAATAGCGTTGTGAGACTTTCAATCGGTGATCAGTGGTTCTCCAAAAATAATTTTAATAACGCACGATGGTAAATAGCCTGCGAACCGTTGATAACCCCCGAGCATCGAAATACATCGACGCTCTCTAGTATTCTTTTCGTGGCGAGATAGTTGGGACAAGTGAATTTTTCGCAGGCGAACGGGCGGCCGCGTTACCGAAAGGGACGATCGATGCGTCAAGATTTATGCGATTGATTCGAACGGAGCGGAGTGACAGTACAAGGAAGCGCTCTTAGTCCTGGTGTCTTCGCTCCCCGGGGGATACATCTCCCTCCGAAGCGCCGGTGTCCGAAGGATCTCTATAAATTTGCATGTAGAATACTCGCGGAGGTTCTCACGATAGTAGATACCGTGGATAGCCTGTCGCATCTGTCGCCGCGCGTTTCAGGCACACTCTCCCGCCCTCGGAACGTCTGTATTGCCGTCTAATTTCGTTTTGAGGATAGCCAGAAGCCGGTTCCTTACACGAAATTCGAGAACGGTTCGAGACGGTGCGAAGCGCCTTCCTCTTTCGTCGCTCTCGTCGTCGGCTACGATTCGTCGGGTGGCACGCTCGACGCGCGAGAGAGAGAGAGAGGAAAGCGGTTGTCAGCAACGACGTGGAAGCGTGAATTCCGGAAAATGAATGTAGAGAATTGTTTCCTAGAAGCATCGAATTTTCACCGCTGCCCATAGATAACCGTCGTACCACTCTAATTTACAATTATCCAGATGGAGAGAGGAACGTCGGGAATGACGATGTCGGTAACGCCGAGGAAGCGACAATTCCGGAAAATGGACGACGAAGATCGTTTTCCCGAACCATCGAATTTTCATACTTTTGAGAAACTCACAGAGATTCGCACGGATACCCACGCGTAATCGTTACACCAATCTAATTTACAATTACCTAGTTGGAAAAGAGGAGCGTCGGAAAGAAATGCTAGAAAAAAAAGACTGCGTGAGATAAAATGGAAATCGGGATAACGAAAAGAAAAGACTGAAACGGGAGAGAAGAAAACGTGGAGGAGAGAAGAGGTGGGTGGGAGGAAAGGGCTGCGTGGACAGTTTCGTAAACAACGGTTCATGAATACATTTGCCTCTATTGGGTTTCCGTCGATCGAATCCGTGTATAGGCTACGAGGAACTCGAAACTGTACGTGGCAACATCAGAAGACACAGATATACGTGCTCTCCATTGAATTGGTACTGCGAATACAAAGATCGTGGGGAAGAAAAGGGAGAAGGGAAGGAAAAAGGACGGTGACGGGATAGGGCAGGGAAGGGAAAGGGGAATGAGGAAGAAAGTGTATCGGGAGGCAGCCCCTCGCGAAACGCGGGGTACCCTCGGACCAGCAGCCCATCAGCACCGCAACCCCGGATCCATTCGTCCATTCGTTGGGCCGCGGCGGCCGGCTTTCCAGACTTTGGGCGTCGGGGGTGGACAAGGCATGCTGACCGGTTGCCATAGCGACCATATGGATTGATCCGAGCAAATATCATCTCCGAAGACGCCCGAAAGAATCGCCGGATTTCAGAGAATAGCTTCGGCCGAGTAGCTCGCTGGATTTCTCTTCTTTCCTCCTTTCTTCCTGCTCACTCTCTCGGATTCTTCCTTCCTCGCGGCAGTTCTGCCGCACGGTTGCTCGTGCCCGGACCAAGCTCGAGCGAGAGAGAGAGAGAGAAAGAGAGAGAAAGAAAAGAAAGTTGAGGGGCAGCGTGCTCGCAACGAACGTCGGTCGTTGGCTCCGTCCATCCGAGCGACTAATAGTCGACTTACATAAGAGACACGTGTATTCCATCGCGGAATATCGGCCGTCACCGGTATAAGAGTTCGAGTAGCGCTCGAACGAAACGATTTTACCGTGTCAACGCTCGGCGTCGCGGAATCGCGCGACGGACGTAAAACTCGTCGGGGAGAACTGTTTTCCCTCTAAATCCCGAACGACGGCTGATTTGACGGGGGGGCAAGAAGTCTGACAGTACCGATTAACGACGTTCGGATTCCGATCGTAACAATCTGTTGGGATCAAAGTAGACACGGCAGATATGTCTGCCGGCGGAGGTTGGATAATAACTTTACGTGGAGAAGTAGTGGCGCAGCAAATAATGTAGCCTTGTAGAATGCTAGATGGTACCAGTGCTCGCGAGTTAATAGCTCGCCTCTGGAGGACTCGTTGGTACGATGAACGAGCAACGGCGCTCGTCGAGCGACGACGACGACGAGGACGAGGACGCGGATGACTAGGACGACGACGACGACGACGACGACGACGACGACGGTGGACTACGACTACGACTACGACGACGACGACGACGACAAGCGAGCACGATGAGTGATTCAGTGCGCGTCGCGGCTCGATCTCACTCTCCGCTGCCTTCTAGGTTACCCATCGGCGGTTCTCAACGCGCCGATCGTCCCAGTGAATCCGGGATGACGCCTGGTAAGACGTCCTGCGGGGGACCACCCACGGGGACGACGCTCCATATAAAGCTCCGCGATCGTCGCACCGCATTGTCGAACCGCCGTTTCCATCGGTGCAAGCGGCGGCGTCGGCATTCCTTCCGTTTTAACTTCTTTCCACCGGCTTCTTCTTCTTCTTAGGCGCACGATCTCTCTGTCCCCGTCTTCCTCTCTCCTCGCCAACCTACGTTTTTCTCCGTAGCCTCTCCGTTTCTCCGACTCGCGCTTCTTTTCGGTCTTTCCTCCTCGCTGTTACTCCTTTCTTTCGACGGAACGTTCAGCTTTATCGGTGATCCTCCCCCTCCACCTCTTCATCCTCCTCCTCCTCCTCCTTCTCCACCGTTCTTCGTCCCCTTCCCTTTCCTCCCACCTTGCCCCGTCGTTTCTACTCTTTTCTTTGCCTTTCGCCGTCCACCGTCGTCCTCTCTTCTTGCGGCGAGAATTATAAATTAAGCTATTAAATGTGTGTTGGACGTTTCTTGCTCGACCCCGGGACGGCGGGCATCCTACGGCGATTTCGGGAACGGTCCCTGAATCCAGATAAGGGCCGCTCGGGGTACGCATCAACGAGAACCAATGGTCACGCCGGGCTGTCTCGCGGAACGGTACGTCCCAACCGTCGTCATCGTCGTTCGCCTCGTCCTCGTCCTCGTCCTCGTCCTCGTCCTCGTCGTCGCCGTCGATCCCCGTCGTCCGCCTCCTGCGCGATTCGACACCTGCGATTTCCTGCCGAACGGTTTTTGCGCCTTACCGAACGAAGGGCGGATCGACATCGTGCGCGGCTTCTTCGCGCCTACCGACAGCTGCCCGCCGTTTCGCAATGCCGAGATGAGCCGCTCGATCCTCCTTCTTCGTTGGTGGTCACTCGCCGGTCGTTGTAAATTCAAGTGACGCTTTAATTAATTGCCGAGCGGCCGACGACATGCCTTTCTTACGCCCGGTTAGGCTCATCCGACGACGCTTCGATGGCGTAATTAATCAGCGCACTGACATGCTTTTTCGCGCAATTGTCCAAATGCGATTTTCGTTTTACTTTCCTCGCTGAATCGCAATAGACGCTCCGAGACGGTACGACGGGATCCCGGGATGCCGCATTAGGTAAGAATGTCGGAGCGTAAGAAAACGTTTCATTAAGGGATCATCGGGGCCAAACCGGGAGTCGGTGATCTGCATAGAATGAACATTACTTACTTGCGCGAACGTTCGCCGTCGTCCCTGAAAATTATATCATCCGCTGGCACAGGTGCTCGTTTCAACATTCTCCGGGCACGAACGAAAGAATTTTTCTCCACCTGTGTATAAAAGGCTCGGCGTGACTCTCGGCAGAAACGCGGTAAGAAGAGAAGGGAATGGTCGAGGAACTTTATGTTTCGAGTAACGTCTCAATTGTTCTGATAAATTCGAACGATTATATCGTTAACGCCGTATTTGCGCTTCTAGCGAGGTACGCTGGAACCTCCCTCATCCGATTACACTGATATCCCAACGCTGAATAAAATGCGACAAGGAGAGAGAGAGAGAAAGTTGTCGAGGAACTTTGCGTTTCACTGTAACGTCTCGATCGTCGCGATAAACTGTACATACAGCACCGTCGCGGATAATTATTGACTCTTGCTCGTACTTTCGGCGGGAAAACTGATAAACAAAAAATCGGTGTTTAACGGTATCCAAGGTCCATCGGCGAAACTAACGCCTCTTACAAAGTGTCCCGACAAGTTCGGAGACTTATTTTCTCGGTAACTCGTAATCCTTCGAGAGACTTAAACCCTCCCGTTCGACTTTGCTCGTCCGTACGGCGCGGCGGTCGGCTGGGAGGCGGTAACTTCCGGTTAAGTCAAACACGGCGTAAAGTCGCGGGAACTTCGGACTTGGCAAGTCCCAATGAGGCGTGTAATGCCATTAAAGGGAATCTTATTACGCTACGGCACCCTAACGCGCCTCGTACGCTAGACGCCTCCGCTTCGCTGCAACAAGTACCACCCGCCTAACCTGGTAATTAAGTCCCGATTAATTCTCCGCTTACTTTGCCTGCCAACTGGCGCGAGACGGGATGGCTACGAGGAAAATCAGGGACGCACGGTGGAAAGAAATGTCATCGATATCGGGTAGGGGGGGGGGTTAATAGTGAGGTAAAAGTACGATACCGTTAATGTTCTGTTATCCGCATAGAGTTTCTCTTTCGATACGTGTCTCCTATTTCGCGTATAATGTATATGTTACGGACAATATAAATAATTGGGCATTATTTATAATGTTCGGGCACTATACACTTTTTAAATTGCCCGAACATTATAAATAATGCCCAATTAATTACATTGCCCGTAACATATACAGTGATTTCTCGACTTACCACCATTCGCACTCACGACAAAAAATTTTATGAACGAATTTATAGAAGGTGTCAATTTTGTATAGTTTTCGCCAAATATATGTATATCATATTATTATAATTATATTATTTATTTTCCTATGAAACTCGACTCACGACCATTTCGACTTAGGTCCAAAGTTGCAGAATCGAACCCCGTCGTAAGCCGATAAGTGACTGTACTTCTCGGCGACATACGCTTCCCTCTGCGAAGATCAAAGCTAATAATTCTGTCCGGAACGATCTGGTATAAGACTCAAAAAGTTGTGACCTTAAAAGCGCAAAAAGATATGGGCCTATAAATATTCAAACACTCCCGATTCTTTTTATCTCTATTCAAATAGAACTTTTATATCAGAAACGTGATTTTTCTATTATCTGAAAATTCTCTTATCCGGACGCTCCTGTCTTTCTGTTAGTTCGAATGCGCGAGGTTCTACGGTAGATGAGATTAAGTATAAGATCGCTCGGTAAGATCTGTCGATCGAAATTTTACCGATCCGAGATATGTACAATGGCGCAATTGGCGTAATTTTGACGTTCCGTTACGTGTTCGCGTTTTCGAACGAAACTCTTTGTCTTCCGCGCGACTGAGAACCTGCCGAGGCATTAATCATATTCGAATCGAATCGTCCCTAGTACGCGAGATACATAACCAAGTCCACGAGCAGGAGTAATATTCGCGTTCCGCTCGGAGATTCTCTATTTTCCCGAATATAGCGACGGTGATTGCCACGGCAGAGACAGAAATTACTGAATTGTCTCTTTGGACGTTGCTAGAGATACGCCGAACACCGTGATCGAGTTGTTATTGATTCGAGAGAATCGTTGGCGATATGGAATCGTGGTACACTTAACGCGTCGATCGCCGCGTCGCTCAGATTTGGGTGACACACGAGTTGTATTACAATTACAGAATATGAATTTTATTAACACCAATATCAAGGTTATCAACGCGTCCCGCGTGTCATTCAAATGTAACCGACGCGGCGCTCGGTTAGTTGAAATTTCGAACCTCTCGCCTCGATAACGCCATCTTTATTTCTCATTAATTCTGTAAAACGTTACACGAACGACGGGATGACGGTATTGGCATTATTCTCTGGCGCAATATAAGTGAAATAATTGAGCAGGAAGTACTCCACCTGAATTCCACCGGTTTAGTTATGGTCACCGCCGGGGGCTAAACCAGTAAACGGTAGGAACGTAATCTCCTTCGTCGTCCAAACTCGTGGATCGCGGCTGCAAGGGGTGATTCCATGATTAATGCTACAAACAACGACACAACTAACACACCATCCTCCTCGAGGACTGCTCGTTCCCTGTGTTCGCTCCGCTCAACTTTACTCGCACGGCGCAACCCCCGGACCGCAAACAACTTCACAACCGAGGACGCGTGCAATAGTTCAATCGTGTATTTCCATATTTAAGTTCGACTCCCGATTATTCGCCCAGCGGATCGCTCGGTTTGCGAATTATCCGCTCCGCGTAACACGTCGATCTCGTTTATCGTATTTTTAAATTTGCGGAACGAACATTTCCAATTAGACAGCGCCCCCCCCCCCCCCCTCCCGTTTTGCTCGCCCCAACGCCACGAATTATTTTCTCGCGATTTCCCACGGAAACATTGACAACCCCCTTTCAACCCCCGACGCAACTATTTACCCACCTGTAACGACGATAAAGCGCTCGCGATGCTCCGAAAACCCGCTCGTAAATCAATACAAGCTAGAAAATAACTTGGCAATAATTCACCGTTGCGCGAAGGCTCCCCACTAAGGATCCAACGAGTTGCTGGTGAGAAATTAAAATAAATCAAACTTATCTGTTGCTCCGGACCACTTGCCGGTGATCTGGTACACGTACGTTTTATCCTCGTGTGCGGGAGGGAGAGCGCATCGACGCTCGTCGGAGAGACTAAACAGAGAGCGATAGAACACGCCGAGGTACGCGGGTATAGATATTTCCCTTCGTATCTGTCATAACTGTCCCGCCGTTATTAAATAACGGCTAGCTTCTATGGCGAGCGGATATCCTGTACTCGCGGGCCACGGAGAAGATCTATTTCATGGATTCTGCGGAGATCGGTGGCGCGTTGATAGCCCGGTGATCCGAAAACTGTAATCGTTTCCACTCTACTATGTCGATGTAACTTTTAAGTCACCGAACGTAGATATCTTTTGTAACGAGTAACGTTTTTGAAACACGCTGAAACTCATTTCTACGCCAAATGATATTCTTATCGTGGAACGTTTAAAAATACTAAATAACTTTGCAAAACCGAAACAGGAAAGTATAGGCAAGTTTCGCAGATATGATACCTTCCAACGTACAACGTTTTAGGGTACACATGGCGCTATAATGAGACTTATGTTATATACTCACATGTCCTTCGTAACGAGGTTTTTAACCTATTGCAATTCCTAAGTTGGAAACTCACTGCTTTTTAGAATGAGATGCCCGAAGGTTGTCAATTAATTGATAATTCGTATTAGCGAATTAATATTTACTAGTGTCGAGTTACATAATTCTTGTTTTACTCGTGAATAAAAATTGAATTCTATAGGTTTAACGCAATTCGATATCAGGAAGCGTTAATCGAGGTGGCAGGAATGTTAAGAAAAATTTAAAAAATTGAGTTATACCAGTTCCTCTCTTGAGGCGTAATCTATCGAACTGATACTCAAATAGGACTCACGACAGAGTCGGGCACGAAAGGACATCGTGTCCCAGTTTTTATGTTATCCATCTCGTTTTGTCAAGAAACTAGGTAACGAAGATAATTCAAAGAACACTGTTCCATTCCAACGGTTAGATTTCATTAAAAGCGCCACAGAAACGTATTAATTATATAGGCTATTTCGGAGAAGCCGCAGTTTTTAAAAATACAATAAATCAGCCAAAATCGAAGTAAAACTCAAAATTTATATTTAATCACATTAAAATTGTATTCCGCTTTAATAATGAAAAATGGGAGGCAGTCACCCGATCGTTGAAATTAATGATTGACTTTTTGCATCCGTCGAATTCCCCGATTACCCGTTGAATTTTCCTCTTCAGGTCGGCCATGCTTTGAAGTTTCTTCACGTAAACTTGTGACTTCACAAATCCCCATAAAAAGAAGTCACAAGATATATGAAGTCACATGACCTCGGAGGCCATTCTCGGTCGCCGCCGCGAGGGGAGACCAGACGCTCAGGAAATTTCAACAATCGAATGACTGCCTGCAGAGAAAGCGGTGGTGGATATATGCTGGGATATAATTTTCCATTATTAAATCCGAATACAATTTGAATGCAATTAAATAAAAATGTTGCATTTTGCTTCGATTTCGATTGATTTATAGCATTTTTAAAAACTGCGTCTTCTGTGAAAAACCTTATATTTCAATTTTATACCCAACGACGCATTCGGCCCTCCCCCCCTCCTACCTTCGCGCGCTAACTTTCCCTCCAAGCCAGGCTGAATTATACCAGATAAATTTGTTAATCCCTTGGAATGGGGGATGTAGAAAAACACTTATCCCGGTTATGACGGTGCCCAAGAGGACTGCGGCGCGGTTATCAGTCGACGTTAGATCGACTTCCGACACAAGAGACTCGGTGGCGCTAAGACGCTTCCCCGGGTGCTCGAGGCGGGACTTATCCTCCCGGTGGTTCGGTAAATTCAGCCACCCCCGTGAATAAATACGGTTAGTGGCCAGCCAAGACCCCTTAGATCCCTTTGACCAGAGGGAGGGGGGGGGTGGAAGCGTGCGGGGCGGGTGGGTAGCTGGTAAGTGCCTGGGGCGACCATCTGTGCCCTTCCGCGCCTACGCCGCCACGTGGATTGCGCTATCGTTTATGCAGCATTTGTTGCAGCTATGCGCATGCATTATCGTTAATGCGCCGGGTGAGCCGAGGTAAGGCGATGCCTCCGGCGGTCCGATGTAAACGAGCGAACCGCGGATAACCGAGACTCCGCCGGTTTAGGAAACGGAATCACTGACGTTTGTCAGTATTTCGGACTCCCCAGGATGACGTTCGGGAATGATCGCGGGAGAATGTTGGATCGCGATGATTACGCGGAATCTTTATGACTCCCCTCGACATTTTCAGGATATAAAAAATGCGGAAACGCGGAATGAGATCCAGATTCGGTTAGCTTTGGTGAAAATAACGGTTAACAGCGTTACAATCTTTGATTTTTGTAAATACATTTTGTTTTACTTAATGAGCAGAAAATGTCATCGGTAGAAGTACTTTTCTTAATTAACTCGTAAAAACATGAGAGTTTATAAACTTATACTATGCGCGTAAAACGATCAAGAAAATGGATACTGGAATTTCATTCCAAACTAATTTTATCTAACACATTTGAAAGCATTGAATATTTAATTGATCCACTTCGCCTCAGACGTCAGCCGGTATCGTTCGCAATAAAAACCAACGCCTCGGTCCTCACAAAAAATAAAGGAGGAACCATTCGACAGACATTTTCGAGACGTCCATCCCCAATGGCGCGATGGCGCGTCGCGAAAGTCTCAGCGTGCGATACTATTCGCGATCTTTATCTCCGCGCCATCACATCGTAAATTACGTGGACACCGATCGTGACTAATTAACCACCCTTTCCAGCGATATCGATCGACCTCCTGCTCGGTACGGGGGAGGGAAAACAATGGCGCTTACGAAGAATCGCGAACGATCGCGCTGCACGATAATCGCGAGCGAGGCCGTTACGATAATTTCGCGACGCTCGTTTACCACGATAATCGGTTACGCTCGTCTCTTATTTTATTATCGGGAATTGCCCCGCGCGCCATGACTAATTCGTAGTGCCGAGATACGCGGGTGTTGGTGCGAGTATGGGATGAGTACGCACGGTGCGCACATCGGAGCCTGGCCGTGGCTCGTCTGGTGGCGATAGCGCAGTGCTGGCCAAACGACGTGTGCGAGAGGGGCGTATACCCCGTGTCAAGTTACACCACTACAGCCTGGTGACGCTACGATCGTCCGGTCACCCCCCGTTGGTCCCTCTCGTACTACCAGGGCTGTTGGCTATCGCTATTAAGACCCAGCTCTCACTCGAAAAAAAAAAAATGCACGGTCAAATCCAATGACACGATAACGCGTAATTCGCCCCCTAACGAAACGTTGGATTCGGAATTCAGGTTGAATTTCTCTGCGTTCTTTCTCGTGGTAAGCTTTCGAAAAGCTCGACGCGAATCTGATTCGCTCGAAGTTCTCGAGTGGTCGCCGCTGATAGCCGCTACTGATTCAATACGTAATTCGTTTTCAAGGATTTAGTTGTCAGAACGATATTCCTAGAAAAAGTAGCGTCCTCGGTATTTCGAGTTGACGCATCGATGTCCTGGTCGGAGGAGAAAAATCCTCTCCAATGACATTAATATAGATGGCGAAGGATATCGATAATAATAGGGAAAATAGGAAAAAGTAATCCCGCGAACTGGAGGCGGGCAGTGGACCCCGATGGTAAGATGGGCAACGTCGAACGATATCGACGTCAAACGAGCATACGACTCGCACCGCACCCCATCTCCGGGGCACCCTCCCCCCCTTTGCGATTCCCAACCCCAAATTGCCAATTTTATCGATAATACGGATCTGGTAATTCGATAGAGATATAATGCAAATTTAGTTAATTGTTCCTTCCGTACCGAGAGACAGCTATGGCAGAAGGGGCCGGGAACGGGCACGCTTTTTGCTCTTTTGTTGCCCACAGGGTGGTTTGGGGGCACAGAGAACGGTGTTGGGTATCTTCCTGCAAAGATTGAGTTTCCTTCTGCATGTGTTGTCGATGAACGCTGAACACGACCGACAACGAATCTCGTATCGCGTATTTCGAACAGATGGCCCTGGCTACGCACGAAACATCCTTCCGCGAATATTACTGCGGAAAAAAAAGATTGATAAGCGAACCGTGGACGTTTATGTAGATTCGTTTAATTACGGGAGAGCCGTAAAGAAGTTGGACTCGAACAGAAATTCGTTTTGTTATTAGAGGATTTTGTAACTGAGTACATGTTTTTAATTGTATCGCGTTATACGAGAGTTTTATAAATATAATATTACATATCGTAAATTTTTGAATGATACATAAGTACGTATTATATGTTTAATTTAATGACACGTGCACGAATGTTTTACATGCTTCACGCGCATTTAGAGTACTCGTCTCGCGAACTCGTTTCAAAATCGGCATAGAAAACACTTTGCATAATAATCCGCGATCCAAAACCAGGTAATATTTTCAAATAATACTATATTCCCCGATAAATCCAGGTGTCTTGCTTAATTAAAATCACCGCGATAAAATTCGATCGGCAACGATGCGTGAAACCGCGGCGGTTCGTCTTCCCTGAAGCAGAGCGAGACGATCGTGTCCCCTAATTTTTGAAATGGCCGTTTAAAGGGTTACCGTGCCCAATTAGCATGCTAATCGGAAAACCGACGGAAGTTTCAGCAGTCCGCAGCGCTCGAGCGCGATACCTCGGAACCGTAGACGCCCGGTGAATAAAAAAGAAAGAAAGAAAAATAAAAGGGGGGGAACAAAAAAAGAACCGAGGCGAAAAGGACTTGCGGTGGTTGGCTCGTGGCATCGTGTGTACCCTCGTGGTCGCTCGAAAGAGATAAGAAGGTAATTGCGCGCGACCACTCATTCTCGCCACACCCGTGTAAACGTAAACGAACGCGGGGCTCGCGTGACGCGCGCGCTTTCACGCACCTTTCCTGTGCCCACTTTTCATGTCAAACCGAGGTACACGGTGTTTCATAATACGCGTATCTGGAGGAAGTTCTCTTGATTTGGCGAAAATCGTATTGATACGACGAAATCTCTCGATTAATATCAAGCGCCAAATTCAAAAGTGATACGAGTTCGGAATTGTTGCCCTTTCATTTTTTTTTATTCCGTTAACTAAACATGACCTCTAGCGAAGTTGAAAATAAAAATTCTTGAGACGCAGAATATTTTCGGCTCTGTTATACAATCAATTTCTATAAGCGTGAGCGCGTAATAAAATAATTGCCACGCGTTACGAGACACCCGATACGTAAGTCCGTGGGTGTACCTACGACCATAAAATTAGGATTACGAATAGGATGCTTCGAAGCACGAAACGAGTGTACCCGCGGGAAGTAATAACGCGTTGTTGCATCAACCAGCGATTGATTCGCTTATCTTTATGATTTCGTTCACCTTCGCTGTACGATATTTGCGTCAGAACGAACAAACATAGAATTAGAATTCGAAGAATTGCCGAAGTTTCGACGCTGCGTACCACGCGTCATTCTGGTCGAATTCGTCGATTATAATCCAATCGAATTAAATTACGCGATCACTCGAGCGCGTACAAAATTCCGGCATTCGAGCTCATCCGACGATATCGCAGCGCACCTATCGGAAATCGTTTCGATAGAACGAGGATCATTCGATTCCGTATCGCGTTAGCTACGGTGCAAATCAAATAAAGTGCCTGTAGCATCAAATGTCACTGCTAGTTGTGGAAGGGTCGCAGTATTGTAGTTTTTGATTGGCTAATCCACCCTAATCTAATCGAACGTTCCCCGACGCAGTGGCCGTTAGAGCCTTGCTGCACTGTCGTCCGTACCAATCAGTATTCAGTTACAAGGTGCAATCTTACAATAACCTCGTTACAAGAGCTCCCGTCATTAGCTTTGGAAAATTGCACTGTCGATTTCCCGATGTAACAGCGATCGCGTATTAATCCCAGAGACGATTATAAATTTCCCCGTCAGTTTATCGATGCGTTTTATTTATTCGTCAAAACTTTTTTTTATTTCCTGCGACCTACAAAATTATTCTCAATTTTAATTAGCTGTACCGATCATCGCGAAACGCAGCGATTTCCGCGAGATTATAAGCAATGCGATAGAAGTACGCCCGCAAGGAAATTGTTTGAAAAAATTTCCCGCATTTACGTTTCGAACATGATCATCCCGAATACCGACACATGAATGATGCGCAGCAGGACCAATCAGTCAGTCGTAGTGACGAGAGGCATCCGTGATGCGCGGAGCGAAAAAATAATGCGCTACACGAAACCGGTTTCGTATCGCGTCGGTACCTTCGATCACTCGTACTTGGTCAACGATAATCCTAACCTCGATCATATTCGATCTTCCTCCGTGTGCCACGCAGGAAAACGAATAGCGTACGCGTATACCGTATCGATAAAAACATACAATTTCATATCCAGCGATTCTAATTCTAATTCGTGAACCCTATGAAGTTGGACCGTACAGTCATTGTTGTTTAGAATTCCCAAGCATTAAAACGTTTATGTATGGAAGGTCGTTGTCGCGGGTCTGTGATGGATATCGTCCGTGATCCGTTATCCTCGTTACTCGTGTATAAACTTAAACGTCCTCTCTCGATGTCACCACTACCGATTTTCAAGATTTCGCCTAATCCCTCGCTCTGTTTTAACCCAAATCCGGATAAAAACGAACGTATCCTTAGAACCCGTTCAGACGATACGGTTTTTTGTACCGAAACCACGACGACGGCACTTTTCATCTGCCTTTGAAACAGACGCAGACGAGTGAGAAAATAACCGATTCGGTAAAAAAAACCGTATCGTCTAAACGGGCTCTTAGCCGCCACTGATTCTTTTTTTATTGAAACAAACCAATCATCAACATCAAGTTCACTGTCTCGAGTACGCAAACCGCAACGTGGAAAGTGTTCCTTCAAGTTCACGAATATGTTGGCTGGTTTGTTGGAGACTTTGGTACGTTTCGATTTTTCCGAATCACCTCTTCCAACCGTTACCAGCAGCTCGATCGATCGTCAAATTGTTCGATCGTAACGCAACGCGTTGGACAGTGGTTTTATCACGAGAAGCATACAGTCAGCGATAAACAGTAACGCGTGATAATTAAACGATAATCCGACATTGATTCCAAGTGTTTTACTTTACTACTGGTGCAAATCAGTTCGATAATAATTTTTCGCAACCTCTGTCCGCGGTAAATTTAATAGCGTTCGCGAATTAAAAGTATCCGACGGTAAGTGGAACAGAACAGAATTATTTTCGTTTCCATTCCCTCGATCAGTATCGTGGAACCTACGTTTCTCATTATCATTACTCACGCTCGTGAATGGGGAAATATTCTTTCTTCTACCGTGTTAATGCCACGGTAACACCTCCTGCCTTCCGTCAATGAACCATCCGCAGACGTACGGAGATATGCGGGGCACGTTGCTCCGCAATATAGTCGTATCATTAAATCACACGTAGTCAGGCAATTTACCCCTGATTCCGGTTGCAGAAGGTGTTTCCCCAGAGTCTACGGAGCTGTCCTGGTTTCAGGACCTCGTCTTCGTAACGGCGATGGCTACGAGATCGTACGCGTTGAATCGCGCTTAACTGCTTTTAAATTATGACGGAACAATGAAGGTTTAGACGGCAGTGAAAATAATTCAGTGGGTATAGTGAGTGCATTTTGAAAACATAACTGCGTCGCAGGAATAATTGACTTTTAATTAAACGCTTCGTTCGTATCTAGAATATAGTTATATAGTTTCTAGGAATAATACGACAGAAAGCACGAAGCGAAATTGAAAACGACACGATATCGTTGGGCTATTCAAAGTTACGTACTGATAATAATTATTGCTGGGTTGCGGTTGTTTATGCGATTTTATATTTTTATAGAAGATCGCTATAGAAGTGAATCTCGAATAGAAATTTGTTTCATCGTTAATGGTGTTCAAAAATTAATTTCTTTTTCTCACGCGTTCCGTGTTATACGTCCATGTTGTGTAGCCGTTATTCGCTTTAGAAAATCAGGAGAGAAGAAGGCACGCATTTTTATAAACACCCGCAGAGTAACGATTAATAATAATTAGGCTGTCGACTCCTACGATTCATATTTATATACGAGAGCGATAAAGAAGTCGAACACCAATAAAGTTTCGTCGCTCTGGAACTTTAGAAACATATTTTTTTATGTTGTGCATTTTTTATTATACGCGCATATTATATATCTCGCTTAACACTATACCTACCACGACCAGTCAGACGATTGTTTCTTAAATTTCATCTAGAATTTCCTGAGTACAAATGTTATTGCCCCGACACTCAACTTAAACGGTTGCCGGTTTAACTTAAAAATATATGTTATCTATTTCTAAATAAAAGAAACTACATTTTCCACTATCAAATTGGCTATTAACTTCATTCTATATTAAGAAATATAATTTGTTTTTAAGACCAGTCATTTGACCACTCACATTAAGAAATATTATCCGTAAAGTGTCGGTAGGAATAGCGTTAAACGAGGGGTATACGAATACGCTACATACGTTGCGCATACTTTTTATATTTATTTCACGAAATCAGTTGAAAAACCTACCATTGCATATCTTACACCTACGATAAAGACTCGCGTAAAATTGATGTCGTTCGGAGCGTTTACGGTACACCAGACCGATGGTAATTCCGTGCCGATCGTTTGCTTATGGAGAGAGAATAGGAGTAAGTTTATCGAACCGAGATGCTGCACGGGCGCGAATATAGACATCCGACACACCCTAAGACCGAGATATCTGAGCACGACGGTGCACGCGAGGGTGCATACATTGTGTCGAGCCACCCTTCTCTACAACGACGCCCCCGGTAACACCCCCCGAGAGCCAATAATACTACGTACTACCGGGCCACTACGACGGCTTATTATTTTCCTACGGCTCATCGAGCCCAGTGTGCTTGCTATCAATTACAGGACATTCCGCGCGAACCTCCCTCGCCGGATTTAGCCGGATCAGCCTAACCAGAATCCCATCTGGTAAACTTTTGCGTTACGTCCATTTACGCACCGCGGTAACAGTCAAGCGGGAGATAAAAGGAACGAGGATCGAACTCGTCGGTCATTCGGTATGAAACACGAACCACCCACTTTCTTCAGTGTTTGATAACTGGCAGTAGCTATATTGTATCAGAAATCGATTTAATCACCAGCGGGATATGATAATATATTTTGAATGTATTTAGTAGATTTCTCTTTGTTCGGGGTTTCTTGTCACCCGCGACAAAGTACTCGAGTTCTCTGGTTCTCAGATTTTTACAAAATAATTTGTAAAATTCTTCGCCATCGAATTCCATAATTTTCAATTTTTTGTATTTCTTAATTAGTGTTCATCCGTGTCCGGTGTAATATACCGAACGTCTATTCGAGGGATAACGTAACGAAAGTGTTCCGATTTAATTGCACGCCACTGTATAATATTAATACTACCAAATACAGATGTACGGGTACCGGTACTCTAACAAAAAGTTTCTTAAAATTGACACGATCGGGTAACACGAAATTATTCCGTATTCGTGCGACACGAGTGTAATTCGGCAAGAAAACCCGAGCAGGGGGGCATATTGAATAAACATGAATTCGGAAGAAAAATCAGTGAAGCAGCGCCAAAATGCCGACCGGTATCGCTGCCGTCGCCCACTACCGGTAGCTATATCGAATTCGAGGGAGATACCGGGTGGAAGGAGCGGTCCGGGGCATATATGTAAATCGAAATAACATTATCCGTTGCTCTTGCGGCAATAGCGGGATAGAAAGGTAGAGAAGGTACAGAGCGAGGAGGAAAGGGGGGAGAGAGGGAGAGAGAGAGGGAGAGAGGGACGGGGAGAAGTATAGACAGACGGAGGGAAAGAGGGAGGGAGGGAGAGAGAGAGAGAAAGAGAGAGAGAGCAGACGGGGAGCTAGAGACCGAAATTCGAGGGGGTTGGGGTGGGGGTGAATAAAACGCATTTCGCCCGCCACCCTTGTCGCCCAGGGCGACTGCATGTCGCAACGTAAACGCGAACTCCTCCGCGCTCGACATATGGTCGTGTTAGCTGCTCTTACCTATAGTTTTCTACGGCCATATGACCGACAGCCGTGTATACGTAGAGTGGCCGGATCGCGAGGATCGACGGACGTCGATCGCGAGCACCGTCGAGTGTGAGTTGCCCGACGCGAGACAGTCTTTTAATCGACGCATCGTCGGCCCACCGGGGAATCGAGCGTATTAACACGTTCCCTGACAAGCTACATTTGACTAAAGCCCGCTTTACACGCGTGTACGATCCTCCGAGACTGTAGAGAAGACTGTAAGCGTAGACCGGACTTGAGTATCATTATCACGCCACGCATATGTACCTGAGACGGTACATCCTACAAGGTTTAACATATTCCGGGTAAAGGAAAGAAATCTATTGTTTTACATAGTAGTGTTTGAGCTCAGTTTGTGCCCCAATACGGTGGTGTAAACATTTTCTTAAGTTTTTATGAACAGGACATAAAAGACTTAGAAAAACGTTGGGATGCTGTTGTAAAGAGTAAAGGAAATTACGTTTTATCATATTCTGTAACGAATGTTGAGAAAAAATAAAGTTTTGTATCGCTCTGCAAAATAATAGATTTCTTTCCTAATAAATACATCTACGAAATTTGCCTATTCTCCTCTGTTTCTATATTGTACATTTATTTTTCGGTACATTTAAACGTTTAACGATCAAAATACATCGATCGGCGTAGCAATGAGTTTCACGAACGCGTTCAAAAATATTCCAAACGCAACCACGCCAATCAGACTCCCGTCGTCCCGTCTCGGACGGACTCGCGGGATCGCGCGCATTTTAAAATCCGTTACAATCACCCGGTACGTAACGTTCGGACAGCTTATAAATACCCTGCTCGACCAGATCTATTACGCTCGACGATGAGATCCATTCTAACTGGACGATATCATTAAGCGCCGCGGTAGCTCTCCTTTCGACGAATGCCATCCCTCCGACGGGAGCGATTCCTTCGCGGAAGGAATTCTATCGCAGGAAAGGACGTGTCATAACGCGGGGACGGTCTGTGTGTGGCCGAGCTACTGAACGGTGAGGTGAGCTCCGGCTCGCTAAGTTGTCACTCGCAGTCAGCGACTCCTTTTTGCCAGACGGAGAGACGGAGAGGGGCTGTGGAGGGGGGGCCGAGGGAGGGAGAGAACGACGGAGGGCCCCGGGTACCCCAGGGTTTCCTCCCTTGGTCCCCCCAGGGATCCCCCCGGCCCGTCGACAGCCGCGGATTTCCAGTTTTTCTCCGTGCTGCACGCAACCAGCTCTCGATCTAATAGCTTGCTCCGTCCTCCACCTCCTGATCCTCCACCTCTGCCCCCCCCCTTCATCCTCCTCCTCATCATTCCGCTCCACCTTCTTCTTCCTCTTCTTCTCCGCGTCGTTCGTCTCTTTCTTCAAGACGTCCCAACATTCCCTCTCCCGCTCCCCTCCCCCCCGCCATCTAGCTCTTCTCTCCCTTTTCACTGTTCTTTCGTCTTTCCTCTCCTCTCTCTTGCCCACCTCCTAGTCACGCAACGTAACGCTGGTAAGAGAACTGGTGGCCGGGGGCCGGGGGGGGGCAGGAGAGGCAGGAGACGAAGTCGGAGAATCCGGACCGAGGATCGACCTAATGAGGATAATTCCTGCATTGATTGCCAAGGCACATCGAATGGTACTACAAGCAGTGCCTGTCTGACTAGCAGGCTGGCTGGTTCGGGATCGCTTGCTAGCCGGTTGGTCGGATCGGTTCTGCTAGCTGACTGACTGACTGCCATCGGTAAATCATTCTTAATTAAACGATAGATATTTAATTAGGAAGGCCCGGATTGAGTTAGTTATGAGGCATTTAACCGTCGCCCCGTTATCGCGGTGGGCGACTGAGATGGCATCTGGCGAAGAGATCTGGCCGCTTGGCCGTGCCTGCCAGAGCTTCGTTGTGGTAGGAGAGAAAGGGGGAACGGATAAAAAGGAGTTAATGTTCGATCCAGTAAGGGCGATACCCGTTGAATACGTTATTACGCTCTATCCGCGCTCACTCGTGGCCTGATTAATATTTCGAGCAATGATTTGTTTAACCAGCTATGTTTTTGGCACGATTGTCTTTGGAGGCCAATTTTTGGAACCGATCACGGGAAGAGAAACAAAATTCGTTTAGATTAATTTAATCCTCCGTGGCGCTGTGTAACTTTGTAATCTCATATCGATTGTTTATCGTTAAATGTAAATTGTTGTACGGAATGACGTATGTACAATTAAATTCAGATATCGTACACTACTGTAATTCTAAAATGACGAACCATCTTTTGCTCGAGTGAAATATCGAAAAAATAGTCAATTAATCGTTACCTAGTATCCAAAGGTTAATACTTGTCCGTTTCGTGTTACGCAATCGCGTGAAAAAAGAAATTGATTTACAGAGAGTTAATTAATCCGAAACAATAAATATCCTACGGCATAGTCCGAGAATTGATAACCGACGCTACGCGCGTTATCAACGGCGTAACCTATTCGACGGCAATCGATAATCATCGACCATTCGCGCGTCAGAGACGACGATAGCGGCCACGTGACGATGGTTTCGTTCGTGTACCACGCCGGATACATAAAACGCTTAACGGCTAATTTCTCAGCGGGCGCGAGGGAGAGAGGGGGGCCCGGCAGATTGCGGAAAAGAACACGACGCGACGGTGTTTCTTCTCGGTTGTCAGGAGGTTTTGACGGCTATTGACAAATGCTCGTCGGTAGGAGCGAAATGCATCCCCGGGGCGGGTCAACGGGTCAGGCAAACGCCAGGCGCCCCGCTCGTCCTCGTGATCTGGTTCTCGTTCCTCACTCAAAAGACATTTCCTTTCGGGGGGACGAGCACGACTCTCGTTTCCTTTAGCGAGCAGCTAGCTCGCCCTCTCTCTCTCTCTCTGTCTCGTTAAAGACACGGCACCGTTTCTCCCTCTCTCCCTCCTTCTCCCTCCCTCGATCCTCGTGTACCGTTCCTATCCTCCTCCCCATTCTCCTATTTCGCTCTCTCCCTCGTTGCCTCTCGAATTACAAATTATACCGACAATTAACGACGAGCCCGAGGCTTGTACGATCCTTCCTCGGCGAAGCCAGCGACGACGTACTCCCAGTTAATACCGGTATTCCCGTCGAACGTACGTATGTACAAGGAAACTTAGCCGCGTCCTCTCGAGTAACGTGCGCACGTTATGAGGGGACACGATTTTTTTCGATTCACCGCTACGACTATGGTAGTGCGTGTCCTTAAGCGAGCGCTCCGCTCGTTGCCGAGGATGTCGTGGCGTAACTCTCCGTCGCTGACTGGCAAGGTCCTCGACGGTCGGCGTATGCCACCGCGCACGGGGAATACCTCATGGAAAATGGAAATGTACGATTGTGTCTTGGTAAATTACGAAGCGTCTCTCGGCCCGGTAACGGGAGGACGCCGCGGATAAAATACGCCTCGAAGCGATTGCCTGCGATTTCTATGATTGCGCGGCGACCGCGTGAGCCGATTGCGGAACGCGTTGATCTTTAAAATTGCCCCGCTCGACGGATCGAACGGGAGAGACTCGAGGACGGGGAAGACACCTGTGGACGAAATTGCGGAGAAAATGCTTATCGATGGGACGGCCCGCGTGAGACGAAACAACGAAGCGAAAATCTCGAGATTCCGCGCGAGAGGATCTTTACACCGGATCCTTGGCACGGTATCCGCTACTACCACCCCCTTAGCCACGGCATCGAGCTTGCTTCAACATTCAATTAACCGGCGAGTTTTATGGTGGCTGTAAATACGTCGATGTTTCGCCTCCTTCGCGTTCAAAGATCACCGCTCGGATCCCGGTTCTTCGACTTAAAGTAGCGGCGAAATTGCTACGAGTAGTAGCTGCCGTGTCGAGAAATTACGGTCCGTGTAAATGAATTTAACGAGCGTTTGTTAAGACACTCGCGTTATTATCATTATTATACGTTTAGAGAAGATCGACCGGAATCGATATAAAATTTTATCGGGAAACGATTTTATCGAATTTCGGAGCATCGCGGGGAACGTTTTAAGCGTATCGCGTACCCGTGCGCGTTGCGTTTATTGCAAAACGGGGAAAAAAAATGTATGTGACCTCAGATTGTACCGACTATCTATCTCTATCTAAATAGAACGTACTAAAACGGGAAGAAAAACCGGGCAAGAGTATTTCGGTCGTATCGCTTGTATCAAAAATGGGCATCTTCTAGACGACGCGCAGGATTCGCCTCTATAATCCGTACTTGAAATACGGATTATTGTTCTTTCTCTCTCTCTCTTTCTTTTTTTTTACGAAACGCTACGCCTTTACTTTCGCCGTGCAACGAGCGAATATTAAAGTTTCCATATCCGAGGTATGTATGTACGTCGTGTCATGCGAGAGCTTCCACGAGTCGAGCTAAGTGGCATTTTACTGGGCGTATTACATTTATTTAATATTATTTACGGCTGGTTTTACGACACCAATGATACGTATACGGAGTCTATCCAATATCAAATATAACGTCGTAACCCCGAGAAAGCGCGGAGGGTGGCGGAGGCAATAAATGTACGGCAAACGGCGTTCCCGATAGGCACCCTTACGTACAGGTTCACCCCTCGAATATAGGTACCAATCGAAGAAGACCTCCGCTACACCTCCGTGTCGCGCCTCGAAAAGAACCAACCGAAAACTACCACTTTTCCTTTCTTCCCTGGTATGTTTGTACGCCTCGCCACTCGCAATTTTCGCGTTAAATCTAAACTCAGCGAATGTTTTCTCGTCCTTCCCAGCGTATTTTAATTCGCGTTAAACTAGATCGGTGTTTACTTCGTAAAGTCTGAGTAGCAAGATGCCATTACTATTCGAATCGTTTGAAATATTCGGTTTCCGTTATGCAGGTGATATAAGAATTCGTGATTCAGACTATGGATGTTAGATTACGTGGAATTAGTAGAAGAATAGTATTTAGGGATGATTCGATATTTATATCGAGAATGTAACTAATGCAATTTGGAAAATCAAAATTAAACGAGTAAAATAGAAAGCCCTTATACATGTCAGTTTATTAATTGATAGTTTTAGTACAGGTGTACCTTTAAATAATCTGTGAATAATATTCCGATCTTGAAGTAATGTCTAAATATCCGAATCTTAAAATCTGAATAATTCAGATATCGTTTAAACATCAGAATATTATTGTACACGATTTATTTTATGGCGAAAGCGAGTTTTCAACCAGAAGCAATTTTCATTTTCATCAAATTTTCCCTCCCAGTTATTCTCCTGCCCTCGAGTGTTCCGCCCGAGAATTAGGGCTAAAGGTAAGATACGAATTAATATTCGGTTACTCGATTCTCGTATAATCCGAATCCTCCCTTTCAGCCCTTGTTCTTAAGCAGAACGTTCAAAAGCACGAAGAATAACTCGAAAATTGCTTCGCGCCGAGAATTCGCTTACGCCATAAAATACACCCCCCGTACTCTCGCCAATTCGAAGAGGCGCGCGGTGTCGTTCGAGCACAAAAGAATTTGTACTCGCGTCGCATTGATCGATATCTATCGATACGTCGATAACGAGAACTCCGTCCCTCTCGTAGGACTCGAGTCCAGCGGTCGAGGATTGCGCGCATTCGGTATCCATGTAAATCCAACTACCCGTATCGCGTGGAATTCAATTCGAGTCGCTCGTCTACTGGGACGACGTTCGAGCGAACGAAAGAAACGGACTCTAAAGAGAAAGAGAGAAACGTGAAACTCAAATGGCTAAATAGAAAACGCAAACGACACCCGAGTTTACGACCACTCGCGCACGCTTCTCGCGATCCTTCTCCCTCGCGCTTTCTTCGCCGTTCTCCTCTCTGCCCCTTCGCAACGATTCGTCGGTTGACTCGTACGTATACTTTAGCACTCTGGCCGAACAAGTTCGTACCTCGAAACTTTCGGAGAGGTGAGAGAAACTATCGTAACGCCCGGGTATACTTACAATGCCCGAGCCGACTGCTCGGATTCCGTGCTCTCGCGCAAAATACTATTTTACCACGATCGATGGCGATAATTCAACGATCGATAAGAATTCTTTTCTTACGTACGCGCGCATGTCGCAAAGATACGTAACAAAAATATGTACTCGAATCACAGGAATCTTAAGTAAAACTCGAGAATTACGCCCCTACCACCGAATGTATTAATTAATCCAAATGTACGATCGGAAAGTAATTTGACGAATCGATACGCGTAAACGGTTGAGAGCGAAAGTATGTCGGGCCGTCGAATGTCAACTTGGAAATTTGTCTCGGTCCGTGGACGAGAATCGATCGCATCGGCGAAACGAGCGGCTGCGGAAGGAGAAGGAAATCGAGGGAGAACAAAACCCGGCCTCTCGGCACTTTCTGGAACGGATAACGGCTTTGGGCGTACGAAATATATACGCACGCGTAGCCATCTTACTGGTCCCTCACCTTACCTTTGAATATTTTATGCAGACAATTCGCCGGTGCAGTTATTTCATGTTGGCCCCCACGAAAAAGATACTGTATTCTAGGCACGTAGCGCGAAAAGGCTTCGTACATTGTCGAGCTATACATCGATTGTGGGTCACGATCGCTTTACGCACAATTGTCGGGACGACTTTGCGCGGAATCGGATTTTTACGAGTATTTAAACATTCGAAGATAAGAGTAGTTTGTTTGAATTTCAGATAATCCGTGATTGCGATTAATTCTTTGAGAGTTAATCATCGATCGTGCAAACAACAAATGAACAAATTCATTGAAATTTAAAAATTCTTAGTAAAGAGAAACTTGATATTACGATTAATTCGATAATTTCCCGTGGCTAAATCATTGCCACGGATTTTTTCTAAGACGCGATTTAACGTAAATAAACTTTGTATCGCGAAAAAATCATAAAGTTCCTCTTTCTCGCGACACAATGGAAATCTATCGCGACGATCGTTAAGCGCGTACGCGTATCCAGCCTGTATATTCGACGATAACGATAGACGGTAAAGAGACGGTAAAACGTTAAGTGGCTCCGGAGCCCACGGCATTATACACGCGTACACGTTTATTTGCATCGTATGTACGTATCCATTCGCAACTCCGTACGTGTGTCTCTGTAATATATCTGGTAAAATGTGACCGCTCAACGTGAGGTATGCGCGCCGCGCGACTTTCTATGGGGTGTACGAAGAAAATTTTTAAACGCGAAATATTAAAAGGGAACGACCAATCTACTAATGGATGTGACGTAAATAAATACTTGGAATACGAGACTATCTTTCCCTCTATCTATTAAGCTTCGAATAATCCGCCGTACATATTATCGAGGTGCGAATAATCGGAGGTTTACCCTAAAGTGCAAAGCGAGTGACGTTGGTACGCGCGTAATTAAAGGAACGTGGTAAGCAAATTCAAAATGTTTAATATTGTTCCTAAAGTACTTGACATTATCAAATATTTCTTCCCACAAAACGATCGCCGCTCGTCACTGATATTCACCGATCGTAAGCGTGATTTTTAACCAGTCAGGGACACCGTGTCGATAAACCGTAAAGGCTTTTACCGAAATCGTCATGGTGAATTCGTTGGTGTCGCAACGCGCTTAAGCATACCGGCGCGTAGCTACCGTGTATAATGCCACGCTGTATACGTGCCGTTATCGCTGTACCGACGGCTATACCCACACAAGCGCGGGTACAGAGAGGGAGACGTACGTATCGCGAGCCACGGCGGAGCCAAGTAGCATTTGCATGAATTTGTTGGTCCGATATCCCGACAAGGATCGCGCTTTAAGCCGAAGGAAGCCGAGGTCCTGTGCTCGGGTGAACGGGAAGCTCCGAGCGGAGCGTCGGCGTCGCGTCGGGACGGCCTCCTTTAAGAACTGCCCGAGGGGAAGGTGACTTTTTTCAATTTGTTAATTCAGGGTAATCCTGAGGGTGGCTAATTTCAGGCCAACCCCTCTTTCCCGTTCCCCCAACCGTGCGATGCTCTCTTCGACCTTTCTCGCCGCTCCACGAACGGTAGACTCTTCTTCTCCCCGTGACTTTTAATCTCCGCTATATTTCTTTACTCGATTCTTCCACGATCTCTCCCTTCCCCCCCCCCCCCCCTCCTCCCGTCTCGTAGTGCGCGAAACTGCTGCTGGTTACATAACAGTCACGGGGTAACGTGGAATCGTGCCTCGTCGGAGATACCCGTTCGGGTAGGCGTAACTGCTCTCGAGGCTTTCTTTGAAATCCGATTGCCAACGATGAATTCCGTGATTACCGAAAACGCTCCCGGGAGCAATAGCGTAAATTTTCCCGACGTGCCTTTTTCCATCGTGTGCTTTCTAAGGGATTGTAGTTATTCGTGACTCGGGAACGTGATCCCGCTGAGTCGTTGGAACGAGAAAAAATTGTTCGCTCGTCCGGCCGAGGGAAACGGGGCTGTGGGCGCTATTCGGCTAATTCCGTGGTAGCAATTTAATCGCAAGAATCCGTGAGTGATAGCGTTTATCGGAATTGGACGAATGCGCGAGTAATACCATTTATTGCGATCGTCAGAAACCATAAGTAATACCATCTATTGCGGTCGTAGGAATCCACATAAAATACTGTTTATTGAAATTGCAATGATCATTTGAAAAAATCCAAATTGATAAACTTTAGTTTCACGGAACTTGCAAGATCACGAACTCGAGAAATTTGTGTTGACCCCGGTTTACGTTCAACCTAATTAGCGATTCGTGACAGAAACGCGAACGAAACGGACGTTTAAGCGCGTCCGTTGAAGCAACGTCGCAGTCTTTGAACGTTGTTGGGATTCGAGGGTGGTCGAACACGGACTAGTGTACACATAGGTTCGCTGGCGGGATGACGGGCGTCGGCCATGTTGTCTTGACATTCTCCCTCGAGGGTTGTCGGGGGTGGATATATTTAGCCTGCCGCCTCCAGGGACTCTCGCCACCCCATACTCCACCTAACCCCCAAACCACTCCCGACTTATGATGCCGTTGTCCGACCAACCCCGAACTTCGTGCCACTCCTTATACACGAGGTTTACACACAAAGCTCTAGTGAATAAAGAAAACACGCGTCTACGCCTAAAGCAATTGAAGCACCTGGATACGCGACGAATTAATTTCCTTGACAATGGATTTTCTTCGTCGTACTTGGAATGCTTCGCCGAAAGGAGGCGTCCCGTTCTTTTTAAACAAACAAATTTGCAATCGCGTCAAAACTTTTTCCGAACATTTCTTTCGAAATCACCAGATCCGTGTAAATTCTAATTCGAGAAACTTTTGGTAAATTCATTGCAGGTGGGGAAAATTTCGAAAAACTTTAACTCGATTACCAAAATCGTAATAACAACTCGACGGTGTTATAATTAAACGTAACGAATAAACGACGCACGGTGCCTAATGGACACTGTATTTCTGTGGTATGATAAACATGTTTCAAGAAGAGCGAACGCGAGGCAATGGGATAATTAAAACCCGCGCTTCACATTTTCGTTAATAGCGTCTGTCCATAATTGAGCGTATCTACTTCCCGCCATGACCGACATTCGAGCAGAACGAATCAACATTCATCATTTACCGTAATCTCGTTCCGCGCATGGAGGCGTAATCTCGACAAACTGACACCCGGTAACGCACATTCGACCCACAATCGACTATATTACAATTACCCACTTGTTAGAAGCACGTTCAATCCCGATCTTTATTGCGCCCCGCCAGCGAACAGCAATATCAATTAAGCCTAGCGGTATGTTGCATCTTGTATTTCGGGATCAACGATTCCGGGTAATGACGATGTGCCTGCGCAATAATCGTGGGTCGCACCATCAACGCAAGATACCGGTAGAGCGTTACGGGCAGTGGCGGATAATGGATCTTTGGGGCCCCGGATCAATCTTTCTCGAATGTCACGCGCGCTTCTTCGGACACAATGAATCTTTTCCCCGGTGTATTTGTATCTTACCACGAGTACGAACGTTATTCCTAGCTTAATCGATCATGGAGCGGGAAAGGTATCTCGCGACATAAAAAAGAATTTACTACCGCGAGGAAACGTAAGCAGAGGACCCGTAGTCACCGACGCAAACTTTCAAACTCCCTACGGTACACAGAACCACGAGGCCCTGGGCTACAGCTCATACAGCCCTCATTATTATCCGTCCCTGATTACAGAAGCTTGTACGGTTAGACGAGAGAAGTTGCGCAGCGTACTTCCACTAGTACCTCCCTCCCTCCCCCCTCCCGCCCCACCTACCCTCGTATTTCTTCTTCCTTGTTCCTCCCACCCTACCTTTCTTTCTGGCTCTCCTCGTGCGGAGAAAGAAGTCATCAATATCGCGTGGCTTTTCGCTTCTGGCCAACGGAGCAAGGGACAAAACTTTGGCCGCGAATGGGCGGAGTCACGCCTAATCCCCAGAGTCAAAATGGAAGTCTCTGGAGACCCCCCTCCCCCCCGCTCCCACCCTCTCCCCTGTGAATCTACCGGGGTAAGTTCTGTCCCTGGTGAAGCAAGTTTCGCTGGACCCGGGGGTGGCCGAGGACGATACTTCCGCAGCCGCGTAACATATTACCGAACGGAGGGAGGACATTTTGCGAATTTCCGTGCGGGAGCACGGTAGGAGGGAGGCTAGGGTAGGGTGGCCGAGGAACCCACGAGGGCTGCCTACGCACCCTTCGAATCCTCCCTCGATAGCGGAAGAGGGAACCCTCCTCTTTGCTTTTCTTTTTCTTTCGACGGCCGCGCAGTTAGCTGCGTGCCAATACCTTTGCCGACCTTCCTCACGCACGTGGAGAGAAAGAGAGAGAGAGAGAGGGCTCTCCCGTGAGATGGCTTTCGATTTTTCGACGCTCGCGCGCGGGACCGTTTTGTAAGGGTGTACGTGTACGACCACCCCCGAGCCATCGAGAAAATATATGTACTACCAAGAGTCTACGGTTTTTGCTTACGGTATTTTTTTTTTTTTTTTTACGCCGAAGGGATTGCCGCGCGCAGTACGAATCGTCGCGTCGGTGACTTTATTTCATTTCGAGCTCTTCGGGATTTAATTGTTCGACGCGAGTTTAACGAGGAGACCATAGTTTAATCGATAGTACCGCTGTAATAAACTACTCAACGATATTCACCGGTTTCAACGGATAACTTACAAAATTCAGTTTGCTCGCGCCACGCGTAAACCGCGGAGCATTTTCAGATTCACTTTCCTTTTCCATTTCGTCGCGCGAGCTTGGGAAGTCTCGGTACACGACTGAGGGGCCGGGGAATCTGCGGAAGGCGGAAAAAAATGGGGGTTGTAAGTTGCGCGGATAATTCTCGGAGGCGGAGGCCCGGCAGGGGGAGCTTTTGTACGAGGGTGGTGGGCCGAAAGAGGGTTGGCGATCGTAGGCAAGAAAAAGGTGGGCGTCTGCGATGCGGGGCATAGAATTTTACACAATCTTGGGGAAACTCCGCCATCCCCGAGACACATCTCGTTCCATCCAAGGTCGTATTTACGCGATACGTTTTCTTCCCAGTTTCGATTACCAGCCGGTGCTGTATTACTATTATCGTGCGTGGCTTATGACACGCGGTATAGCATTACGGTGTAAATTCATTAAGCGATAACAAAATCGTTGTTTGGCGCGTATCGGCCTTCCTCGGGTTCGACTCGATTGCTTAGAATTATAATTATAATTCGTTCTAAGTGAAAATATAAATTTAAACGTTGAGATTGTCCACTGGTCGCGATAAAACAGGATGCGAGAGATTTAAAGATGATGGATTATGATTACATTGTAATGACAAAAAGTAATCGCGTTACTCATACGTAATCCACCACTTTTACGTATCAAGCTAATTTCCGAATTTTAACTTCAACCAACGTAACGAATAAACGACGATTGTCCGAAAGAATTTTCAGCAGGGAATCTTATCCCGTTTTATCCGTCTCCGTACTTCTTTTTCTTGCTTTTTCTTTCTCTTCGCATTTCGACCGTCCCGGCTTCGTGACCCGCGAAGGGCTGACGTAGGCCGCGCAAGAGCAACGAGGAGAACCTCCGGTAAAAGACAAGGACAAAGGAAAGGGAGAGCGCGGAAAGAGGGAGGGAGGCAGGGGAAGACAGAGCGAGAGAGCGAGAGAGAGAGAGGAGGAACGGCGGGAGTCACGAGATCGAGAAAGAGACCGCGAATCCCACGGGACTATCGACTGCCGAGTCCCGTGGGGCGAGTCGATACTCCAGGGACCCCCGTCCTCCACCTTCGGAGGTCCATCCTCTTTCTCCTCACCTCCTCGTCACCTCTTTCTACCAGCGTTCGTGTTCTAAACAGTCGGCGCAAGCGCGAGGACACCGCGTGCTCCTCGACGCCTGGCTTCGCTCTTTGTATCTCGTCTTGAAAACGAGCCTCCGCTGTGCGCGCTGCTTCGGTGGAAAACTGATGCATCTTCGCTTCGCGAGGAAGTTTACGCGTAGCATCGGCCGACGGATGCAGGTGTGGGAAACGCGTAGCCGATAATTGGTTTTTCCTGTAAACGCTATACCCCGCCTTCTGGATTTACGAAAGGACACCGCGAAAGAGTATTTGCGAATGCTCCTTGGAGCTCTTTCACCTGGAGAGACGTCTTAAAATATTAAACTAAACGGCGCTAACCCGTACGGAGCACTTATCCTACCGCGGAGAGGCTTAGAGTTAAATGTATACGCGAGGTACGATGAGCGGTAACGGTGGTGCGGTCGGGTTGTCAGCACCGGTAAGTTATTTAGCGGTTGAGGCCGTAACAGTCGGCAGTGCTGTCTAATTGTAACGACACCTTTGGGACCGGTATCACTCCCCCGTATCCACCGAACCACCCACCTACCACCCCCGTAATCGTCGAAGCACTCGGGCACTCTCTCACTCTCCACGGACCGCCTCTTCCTTCCGTTCGACACTGCCGCCCCCCCATCTCGGAAGCCTTCAGACGCTGTAAACCAAAAATACGACGACACTTTGTCGAAGCATTCGCGTCTCGTACGTCTTTTAACGTTCGAAGAGCGAGGGAGGGGGATGGGGGAGACAAGATAGAAGGCAATGTTCTTAGGCTGACTCGGACCGACTGAAAGTCAGTACGATACAAATGCTTGTCGTTTCGAAATCCAGGATTTACTTCGCTTCTCTTCTGTTTGAAAAGTCCTGTTACGTCAAGGAAGATGGGTGCGAGGTAAAACGAAATTCAGATATCGGCGTATCGTTCAAAATCGTCATTCGAATTTTACTCATCGATGAGCGTAATTTACCGGAAGAAGGATCGCATCGATCGTAGAAGTTTGCGCTTACTTGATATCTCTCTGTCCTTCCTTTTTGCAATCTGTAAATTCGAGACAGTTTTTTCCATTCCCGAACTGTTCTTACAATGTAATATCAAGGAAACGATGTAACGCCAAGAATTCCCCAGAGTTCAAGATAAAACAATTATCCTCTTCGAAATAACGTATTTCAGGAACAGGAAAAAGTCGGAGCGATAGGATAATCTAAACCCCTCTGCTCGACATTTTACTTAATAGCGTCTGACCATGGTTGCGCGTATCTACTTATCCGAGAACACGAATCAAATCAACGTTCCCCCGATTTTCGTTCCTTAACTGTACTTTCTCGAATGGGTGTAATATATCGTCAGCGATACGAGGTAATATCAAGAATTTCTTAAAAAAAAAAAAAAGAATTACAGTCGCACCAATTTCTCCGCGACCCTGTGTCGTCAAGATAAAATACTTATCCTCCTCGAAATAACGACGAAACCACCGACAATTTCGAACCGCGTTCCATTCCATTCTTCTTTACCTCACGGTACGGAGTGATTTCTCGAGCAACGCGAAACGACGACGACGGAAATTCGGTCTCGGAGACAAAGACAAAGTATCGGGCAGGTTGTCGGCTCGTAATCGCGCGACTCGAAAACCGGGTCTCTCTCTCGTAAACTTCCGTGCGAGCATGGACGTTTGCTTTATTGCCGGGGCTTCTGATATCGCGGCGGTTGGTAGCAACATCGGTAGAAAAGCAGGCAGGCAGGCAGGCAGGCAGGCATTATCTTCTCTCGGTTGAGGGTGAGAGAGGGCGAATGCCCTCCCCATGAGATCACCATGGTAACCCCTGCACGGCCCGCCACGGCGTCGTGTCCTGCGTGCCTCCGTGTCCTGCCAGCATGGCGACTGTTAACCTCACGAACTTCTCCGCCGACGATAACCCGCGAAGTCTTTCCTCGTCGTCGTTGATATTCTTGATCCCGCCCGCCAACCTCTTTTTGCCCCGAAAATTTCTTCCCTCCCGTTACGCGCGATTTCTACCGGGGAGGGGTTGGGACTCGCATAATCGTTCGACGGGCCCGATGGGTTTCCAGGGAACCCGGTGGAACCTCGTCTACGAGGATGCGAGCGCGCTTATCTCGGTGAGCGCGAGAGAAAAGTTTATAGCCTTCGTCGTGAGATTCTTTGGTAGGATCTCGTAGTATTACGCGCGTCTGCGTGGGGAAGGCGCACGGGAGGGTTTACGCGTAGAGCGATTGAGGGAAGAGCGCGTGGGTGGTGTGATTTCGAAATTGCCGAGCGATTGAGATTAACGCGAGAAAAATATTTATACGCGGTTATTTCGGTTTCGTTTTTCTTTCGTTGTTTCATTTCTGGATTGTCATGTAGTTTACGTTTGTTTGGATATATAACTTTCATTTGTTACTTTGTTATCTTGTTTATTATTTATTGTATCTCTGATTCTGATAAAATTCGAAAGTATTCGAAAGTTCTATATAAATTTAGCCAAGTTTCTTCGTGTGGTTTATGAATACAAATAAACATATATCATATCGATCGTTTGATATCGCGGAAGAAAATTGATCTTGAATCATTGAATCGATTCACCTGTTCGCTAGTTATTTGCACCACCGTTTATCGCAACAGGAAAAAAAGCATCCACGGGGAGGAGGTACTAAAACCGTAGCCCGAGGGGCAATTAAGACATTCTTTTTTAATAACGCGCGATAACAATCACACTCCCCAAATCTTCTTGCTAACAAACTTTTAACGATTCCTCCCTTTGCCTCGGGCGCAAACGTCACATACATACATACGCAAGTACGTACGTTTGTATCGGAAAAAAGTAGTAGGAAGTTAGCCGACGCGGTACACGATGAAAAAAACAAGTGCCGAAACGGTCGAATGTCAAGGAAGGAAGGAACGAAGGTAGGGTAGAGAGAAGTTCATCCCAAGCGACCCAGAGTTGCAGATTTTACCGAGTTTCAAACTAGGTGCGCTCCTCAAAGCGGAATGTTCTCACGGGAGAGGGAGTAGGCAGGGCTTGGGGGGTTGCTCCCTCCCCCGAGGTAAGCCTGTTAAGGAAGACTCGCGAGTTTCCTCAAAGGGGCCGCGAATATTAAAATCACATTTTAGCCCCATCCTGTTTCGACGACAAACTCCATGACCGGGCAACGAGGTTAGTCAGGATTAAGCGAGCTTCCGGCAAACTCGCGGCGTGTTGTTACTCTTCCCGGACGCGGGCTCCTAAATCGTTTGCCGGCGATGAATTTTAAAGACCAGCGGAATGCGTCGATTTACTAGTTTCGCGTGGTTCCTACTCCTGCTGACGGTTTGCCCATTTTCGTACTTCGAAATCATCGTCGCAAATGGTCAAGAAGACATCGAAACGCCCTAATAGTTGTATATCGTGTTTTTATTTTATTATTTATTCAACGCCTATTGTACTCGTACACAGTTCGAACGACTGATTTAAATGTTCTGGGTAGTTAAACCGGCAGTAGTTAGCCGGGACTCCGGTGTTAAGGCTCTATCCTAAATCTAATTATCGGCGGTCCAAAGTATATATGGTACACGAAAAATATCGACCGATGAAGATTACGGAACAACCGAGTTATCGTTTAAACGTTTAAAGCTGGACTGACGCTGTAAGAACTAGACCTTTCCAAATACATTTGGAAAGATTTAGGCTACACAATGTCGTCGATGGAACACAAATAGAAAAATTTCTTCCGTTTTTGCAGCATCAGTACACTATACTTTTTCAACGCACCGTGTGTAACAGATTCGCACAATTTGTCGCCTTTGTCAAATACTCGAACTACTGGCGGAGCCGACAAAGCGGCAACCAACGTCAAATATCATGATCTCGACGTTCCCGCGAAACGGACAAATGCGTAAACATGAAATTTTCCTCCGTCGTACCGCGAATGTTGTGACACGCGCGTCGTCCCTCTTTCTTCCGTCAGCTATCACACGTGTACCGGAGCATGCGCGACATACGGCCGTTTTTGTCGATATTTGACAGTGGCAACTTGAGAGGGTCCTAACCATCCCCGCCGTGCCCTCAGGGGGGCTCCGTATCTAAATGCAGGCATTAATAAATCGCGAGTACGGTCCTACATACGCGCACGAATCGTCGTCCGCGTTAAGTTAGTTTACGCCGGTGGTGGTTGCGATGCGTTTATGTAAATGACTCGCGCCTTGCTCGGCCGGGTCTACGCCTAAGGCGAGGAAAGATAATTCAACTATTTTCGCTCAGCCCTCGGCACGATTTGAAATACTCGGACACGTCGGGGAAAATCATAGTGAGCGATAATGGTTGATTTAGTTAGTTAATAAATCCTGGGAGTTATCGTGGCGTAGTAATTCAAATTATCGTACGGTATTATCGCAAATCTAGAAAGTAATTATTAATCGCTCCGCGTTTTTGTTATTAAGATTTTATTTATATGTAAGTGTAGCGTACGCACTTAATTTAATAATTTGGTACTGAACGGCGGTTCCTATCGATTAAAATGTTTCGAAGGAACTAATGCTAATAAAAATTAATAATAAAATCTGCCAACTGTGTCTTGACAAACAAATAAATTGTTGTCCCGTTGACACTGCCTACGTTTCGAATACGCGTGCGCACTCGTCCTCACGATATACATATTTTGAGAAGTTGTTTAAAGTTTGCACCTTTCAAGTAATCGGGTGAAAAAAACGTCGTACAGAGGAAACTATACGACACCATATTAAGCAGCATGCTGGATTCATATGTTAATTATGTCATTATCGTAAATGATTTCTCGTGTAACATAAAATTACTTCTACCACGCGTTAGGAGGCATCGTCAATTAGAAATGTCCGTCAAATACAAAACACGCTTTTCATTACAGACGTTCCCTTATCCGTTCCATCGATCGGTACGACACGCATCTAATTAAAATTTTCGACTAGTCACTTAGTCCTGTCAGCGCTTACGTTAGTTAATAAGCACAGCGAACTGTACATGCTAAATCGTCGGTTCGCGCGACGTACGCGCAAAGCAAATCTAGTTATGGCAGCCGGCCTCTCAAGCCGTCTTGTAGCTAATGTGATAGACTGCCATTAAGGGTATCTCGCTGTCGTGACGAGGGGTCGGCGAAATGCCGAGGAGGATCGGGGTTAAGGTAGGGCTGGTGGAGGGGAGCGGGGTTTGAACTACACAACGCGAAGCTACGACACAGGACGTTAGTTCGGGGTACGCTAGCTAGTAAGACGTATTACTTAGGTATGAATTATGCAGTACCATCGTAGTGCCTGCCGAATAGCCTTAGCTCCTTACGTCTTAGGACTTACGTTAGGTAAACGGTACCCTCGTCGCTGACAGGAATTCGGTTAACTTACCCTCTTTACACATAACCAAGCGCTGGATTTCCTTTTGCAAACAGGAAAATGTCCAACGCGATCCAGGACGCGTCGGGACGTCGGAGGAGACGGATTGCCGGATCGCTCGTTCGCGTACGCGTCCCTGTCGTAAAAGACTGTTTTGAAACCTCTCGATTGGATACTGTTTCGTCTTTGGACTCTATACCCACGCTGAAGGGACAGTTCTGTCGCGGTTTCGCTGCCACCGAACGGGGCAGTTTCGTCATGAACGCCAATTCATCGGTTCAATTTTGTCGTACAAAGTAATGCATTACTTAGAAATCAACAGCTATAGCTAACCTGTCGAAACGTATTATGTAATAAAATACCTGAAAGTTTGTAACCTGGGAGATAATAGCTACGGTTCGCTCGATCAAAATTACGAATTGATGGAAATTCCTTGTGGACGACTACAGTCGTCGCCACTTCGCAGCAAGTGTCCAATGACGGATGAGTGTAGTCGTCGCCAGTATCGAAAGGGTTAAATTGACCGTGGGGTTGGTAGGCGTTTAAGGGATGTTTACGGAAAAAATCGTTTTGGTATGTTTATAATACAGACGTGTCAAATTTTTTTGTTCATTTCCAAAGCACTTGGTTCGACAGATTTAGTTTTATCGATATTCTATTTATTTTACGTCGAGCGGAATAAAGCTTGAAAGCTTCACAAATACGTGGAGTGTTTAAAGCTTGTTATAAAAAGTAATGCGGCCATCGATATTTTAAGGGGTATTTTAAACATCTTTTTTCTGGTAAAAGGGCGCACCTAAGGGCCGTGTAAGGACATTCATAACTTCCTCGGCGTTCCCACGTAAATTTATTCTACTTGCACTCTCGGGCCTGTTCCTATTTACGTCGACATCCTGGTAAGAGGAGGTTAAACAACGATATCACGAGCACCGGCTAGTACCCCGCTTCACGCGTCACATTATTTTCTCAGCTTACTCGGGGATGTTGACTTTTATGTAAATTAAATTCACATTCGTTTAGTAACTCCCTGCCGCTGGTACGAAGTTATCTGATAAAACGGGACTCCACCGCGAGCCAACGTACATGCAATTAATTATAATTATAATTACGAAATTGTCAAATTCTATTATTAATCGTACCTACGACGAAATTCATTCGTTACGCAAGTTTCGGGGATAATTTGCAGAGTCTGCTATCAAAAAACCGTGAAACTTTAATCGTCCTTAAACGCGATGGAGAGTGACATTACTTGAGCTTCAGACAAATATATGTTCAGCGAATCATATCGACGATAAAACGATTTCATTGTTCGATCCTCCCGTTAGATGAAACATCACCACTATGTCCCAATAAAGACACTTTCTCGTCGACAATCACAACGGGCGTCTCGGGGATTTCCAGTAAGAAGAGATAAAGTAAACGAGTGCATCTCGTATCAGCCGAAAAGCCCTGTCCACGGGAAATGATTTCCCGAATTAGCCGATAGCTACGCGCGATCCTTCTTAGCCGTTTCCGATCTATAATACTTCCTGCGGAGAGGGAATCTGGAGGAACGAGTCGGTAGATGCTGGATGACGGCAGGTGGAAAAGGGCGAGCGGGGGGGCAACGGAAGGGGTACACCGGAGAGACCGATGCAGGAGGCGTAATGGAGGCTAGTTAAACATTAAGCATCCCCTGATACCTTGCTAACCCCTTACTAACCCCAGTTAAGGTGTATGCAAGGTATACAGCTCTAGGTGGTTTCCTATACCTTACGGACCTCCGTATACATTCTTACTAATTGACGTTCTGTACGTCTGCATTATGCACCTGCGATTACTCCCGGGCGTTTTCTTACTAAAATAATATATATCCGATCGGGCGGCGCATCGAGCGTCGTGTCGCTTCGGTATGGAAACTTTGCGGTTCGGTAGCGTCGTCATCTGCGACCCTCTCGGTGCTACGTAACGAACCATTACCATTGCCTAGCTACGTATTCTCATTGGCGCGTTATTAATTGTTTTTGAAAATCGATAATTAAATCTGCCGATGAATATAGGTGTCGGTGCAACTACGAAAAGGGAAGTTGAAAAATTGATCAATTTATTCTCAGCATCGAAAGATCGTTTTTTTTTTAAGGGTCACCTCGGGGGAATTTCTGCAGTTCAAGGAAGATGGCGAATTCCTCTTAGAATTTGATAACGACGGACGCAATGAAGATATCCCCGAGGACCACCTACAGAGATACATTGTTAATACGATTGCTGAGTAGGGGTTAGTCGTTTGGATAGGTGATTAGTACACTATCAGACACGCCTCCAATTCTACCGAACAGACAGAATTCCTTATTTACGAATGTTCCGCCGAGACTAAAGTGTTCGTCTTAGAAAGGATCTCCCGTTAATGGTAAAAAAAAAGAAAGGGGCGTTCTGAATAGGTCGTTAGTTCGAGCAAAATGTGTCTGAATCTCATGGATCACAGCGTAGATTCTTAGCCACGTTCCATTCAAAGTAAATTCCTGCTAATTAACAAAAGTCTCATAAATATTTTAATTCGTGCCTGAGAGAAATGTGTATGTTATTTGACGTTCGTTTAATGCAATATAATAATTTTTAATTAACGAATTACAGTTCATTTTCCATATCGGAAGTGTATGTTAACATTGTTAACGAGCTGCTCCTTTCACTTCTATACTGAATAACGAATTATCTTTACCGTGTTTGTATAATTTTTATAAAACGTTAGATACGTTCTACTTTCAGGCATCCATCGTTTATTTTATACTCGAAATTGTTCGAATCTAAAAGATAAACGAAAACATTAATTCCAGACTTGATTTGCTTAATCAATCTTTAACACCGCGGGGTTGTAGAAAATAAAAAAGAAAACTTCTTCGGAGCACAAAGGAAACGCGGGAGTGGAAAATCTTTTCGCCAAATTTACGCCACGTTATATCCGCTCCTTTCTGCCCTTAAAGAGAGGGGACGTACTCTGGGAGCCGAAAACATGATTAAAGATTCTCCGACGTGGGAGAAAATGGATTTCTGATACGCGTAATGCTACCCTATTTGGAACTATTACGCGTAAGTCCCCAAGTAAGCTCCCTATATCCATTCACCCCCTGCTGGAAATATATTTACTAGATCAGAAGGTACTTAGTTTGAACTTGCCACCCGCGCACGTCGCGTCGGTAACATAAACAACCAAAGTAAGAATTCCATCGTAATGCGTGTGGGATTTAATAAGAGATTATTTTTATCCGTGGGGTAACACAAAACTAATTTATTAATATAAAAGAATATGAAAATTGGGGATCGAACACACTGTTCTTAACGGTCTTGCGACACACATTCGTACAACACAGTTCTCGTTTTACGTCGTGTATTGACAAACAGTCGTCGTCTTTCCGCGTTCGTCTTTTCACGTTCCACGCTCCATGCGTTCTGCGTTTTTCTCGTGCACGCTTCTTCACGCACCCGCACTCACCCACACTCTTCCCTTGCATCCATCTCACACAGACATACACACTCATACCCACACACCACTTATCTCCTTTTTGGCTCTCGAAATGAACGTGCCGTCTACGTTGCATCGCCACAGTCTTTCGAACAGTATTTAAAATTAATTGTAAGATATTCGTGGACCCCACATGCGTAATCGTGGAAACTTCATAACAATTTGTAGAAACTACGAAAAATATCACAACATTCCCCCTGCCAAAAAATTCAGTAATTAAACCCCCCCAATATTACTCGTTTACAACGCGCGTTAACAAAGGAAAAAACGATTAAAAGTTACGATGCACCGACCAGCTTATCGTATTATCGTAAACGAAAATATGCGTTAAACGTTTACGCGAGAATCGTTTCCCCGTTAATTTCACAATCGATGCAAGCCCCTCCGAAACGCTGGAATTCTCCGCCACGAATTTATTGCTTTCGCGTAGTAAAGAACATCGGGACCAGCATGGCGAGAAAAATCGCTAATTGGTACACGGAAAATATTAACAAACCGCGGCGCGAGTACCGATGATTTACTGCAAGGTTTGATTGAATTCATTCGACTCTGTTTACCACCCCCCCCCGCCCCCCACCCCCACAGCTCATGCTACCCTCGCCGTCCAACCCTTTCCCTCCCCCCTACCCACCCCTACTCACCCTTCGCGAACCTCCAATATTTAGACTGTTTTTTTTTTCATTCGCGTCGTTTATTTTTTTCTGGTTCGTTCGTTCGTTCATCCATCCCTAGGTTGCGAAGTTGTATGCTGTAAAACTGGAAACAGCGAACGGTGCACGTTTCCCTCTACACGGCGTTGCCGCTCTTCTCCCCTGCCATCCCTCCCGACCCCCTCCACCCCCCGGCCCTCGTTCATCCAGGACGGGCATCCCTCCACTTTCCGCTGCACGCTGCTTCGTTTTATTTTCATTTTATCCGAGGCAACGGGAAGGTATGCCGCTATCGGTAGGTGGGTTGGGAATGATTTCTCAATCGGTCGGCCTCTGTATATTTTATTCCGTGTCGATTCGTTAGCAGCGCAACAACGGACAACGCGGGGCGAATCAAATCGTTCCGGGGTATGTATAATGTACATACGGGTACGTGCAGGGGTGGTTTCGCGAAATTATTTGTCGTCGCTTAACCCCGCGGATACTTTTGGCAGCGTAACCGGTAAGATCGGGTGTACAGGTACGATAATTTCTCGGTAAACGGAAAAGTTAAACATCGCCCGGTTTCCCGATACGCGTAAATTCCTGTATTCGTTTAGGATCATCGATCATCGTTATTGGACGACGTATCGACTTTCGGCGCCGAAACGGATGGCCTTTAACTCGATCCGGTGTTTCAGCGGCGCAAAATGCGTCTACCGATTGTCCTGAGCGACGATCCAGAATAGATTTTATCGCGAGAGACTGGTGCAAGCTCGCGGGAAGCACAGGCGGAGGAGAAAAATCTAATAGATGATCGGAATCGAGTTTCGGCCCCTGCAAGAAACTGGCCCTTCCACCCTTCTCGCTCGTGTTCGCTCGCGTTACAACGCCGTCGTTGTCGTCGTCGTCGTCGTCGGCGTCTATACTGTCGCCCCATCGAGCTCGGAATGAAATCCAGTTCGCATTTGAATCAGTCGGTAACGCAATCCATTAGCCTCTAACAGCCAATACTCGGAGGACGGCGCGGAAGGAAACGACTCCTCGGGAAAAAAAAGGAGAAGAAAGGAGGGATCGCGTGACACGCTAACAGCTGCGGGGTGTCGCGAATTATTAGTCTTTCGTACGAGTGGATCTCGTGGAAAGAAGAGAGTGGCTTTGTTCCTCCATTATTTCCACTAGCCATTTTAAAACTTCGCTTCCCCTCCGGCTTAATTTTAAATCCACGGTATCTGCTTTGGGAACCGCTGTTGCCGGATGTACCAAAAACAGAGGCGTTCGCCGGAAAATGGTACTAAATCAACTTCTCACCGTATTCAGTTTTAACACTGTCGATCGAGAACAAGGAATATGGTACGTTTCAAAAAAGATCGTACTTACCCGAGTATGCATCGTAATGGAGCTGCAAGACTAATGGCGAGAAAGCGAAGTACTGGCGATCGTACGATTTACCGAGCCGTTTCCGTTGTCCTCCGCGTAGTTAAAAGGTGTCTTCGCACCGTCCTCGCAGTACAGGTGCGGTCGATGGGTCTCGTATCTACGAGAGAGGCTCGAAGGCGTCGTCGTTCCCGACGCCCCGGGCGAGACAGAGACATCGTGTTTAGAGCGAGATCCACGGCGCCGATAAGCCAAAGTACAATGCTTTGAATACCCATCCAGCATCCCGATAAGATCTTAACGTCCTCTAAGAGTAAACGAAATTAAATTCGCACTGCGCTCTTAGAGCGGCGGCGTTAACGCAAACCTGGAGAGTATAGTCCACGATGGAAGTTGCGATTCACCGAATATCTTAGTTCGCGATGACTCGATGATTCAATAACTCTATGTTCTTGCGAGTAATACTTTGATCCCAAAAATCAAAATTTCTTACAAATAACAAAATTATAGCGACTAACTTAATCCTGGATAACTCGATAATTCGATAATTCTATGTTCTTGCGAATTTTCATGCGAATGAGAAAATTGCATCGAAAGTTTGCGTAGTACCTATATATCACTTCTTCGACGCTAAACGATCGAAATCGGTCGAAACAATTAACAATTACTTTCTTACTCTAACGCGGGATCAACATGCCCGCGACAATCCTTTAAATTCCCATAAACGAGATCTCGCAAAACGGGAATCTCGAAATGTCAAAGTAAACTGTTCCCAAGGAAAGGAAATAAAAAAATTCTCACGATTCCTCGAGAATTCTCGATCGCCCGCCTCTAGTCCACGGATAGATACGAAAAGCGTGTAGCCGGAGATCGATACGTTTCTTTCCCTTTCTCTTTCCGCGCGTCTACCCTTCTCTTCTTTCTCCTCCTCCGTTACTCTTTATATCACCCCGGCATTCCCTTCCTCGTCCGCCACCATCGACGACGAGGGGGTGCGGATCGCTTTTCGTTTTTACCTTTCACTTCTCTCCACCGACTATATGGATTTCGTGCCAAACGTCCGGAGCGGCCCGGTTGACAACTTGTGCAGGCCTCTCGCGCAGCCGACGATAAAAGTGTCGTTTAGATAGTCGGCCAACAGCGTAATGTACGTAATATGCGCGTTTCGCGATGTTATCGGGGGGCCTCGTGATATCGCCAAGTGAAATGGATTGACGGTTTCAGTAGCGACGATGAAGATACGTCGAGCGGAAATAAACTTTCCCCGTAATTTCTATCCGCGTAAACGTATCATCTAATCGCGACACGCTGTATCCATAATAGAGACGCGTAAAATTAAGGAAACTCGTAGAAGGTTCTTAATAGCTCGTTAACGCTTATTTGTAATGTTTACAGGATATTGAGAAAATACTCTTCCAACTATCTTTACGGCAAATGTTCTCAGATTTTTCAAATTAATCGATACAGTTGTTTATTCTTCGCGTGGAATTTAATTTTGTGATTCGGATTTACATTTCGACCAGGTACGAGAAAGTTCCAAGTCTAGCTTTAAGTATATTCGGTCGATTGTTTTAAGTAATTCAGTTTATTTCTTCTGCGCGAAATAGATAGTACTTAAAAATGTTTTCAAGAGCTCGTTGACATTTACTTTCAATGGCCACTGAAATTTGAGAAAATACTCTTAGAAGCGATCCGTACGCGATACTTTTCAAACACGCAAACTACGATGACGGGAAATACGAGATAAGAACAATGGATTCTCGCGTATACATATAACGCCGTACCTAAACGCTCTCGCTCCCGCCCTCGCCTCGATAAAATTAAATGAAAGACCATTTACCGCGTTCTACGCATGCGATCACGCCGTGTTTGGCAAAGAAGCACGAAAGACTTGAGCCATCAATACTACGAGCGAGGTGGAGAGGAATCGAGGCGAATTCCTCCTACAGTCCCGCTTCGACGATTCGCGCAAACGAGAAAGAAAGAAAGAAAGAAAGAAAAAAAAAAGGAAGCGGGCGCCGCTACTCGAAGGTATGCGTTTGATTTTTCGATGGAGCCCCGGATCACATGGACGCACTCCGCAGGGGGATGACAATGGCGTCCCACGGGAGGAAAGGCCTACCAGCAACCCAGAAAACCTCCCCCGCGCACTCCTCATCGTCTCGGTCCTCCTGATTGTTTCCTACGCGTTTTCTCCATTCTCTCTTTATCTCTCTCCCTCTCTCTCTTCCTCTCCCTCTCCCTCCCTTTCCATCTCAGTCTATCTATACAGGTATCCGTGTTTCACCCCCTCTCCCTCGCCTCATCTACGAACCCTTCCCTCGCCACCTCACTCCCGTCGGCATCGACACGGATACACTCTGCACCTCCAAAAATTTCCACGAATTCAATATTCCCCGATATTCTACATAATTCATGAAAATTGAGCCGTCGGCTTTTTGGCTGAAACCCGCTTCTCGCTCTCCTCCTGACACTCCTCCCACCCCCCGCAATTTTTTTTTTTATTTCTTAACCCTCTTCCCGTTTCTACGCATCGACATCCTTGCGTTTCTCGTTCCCTCCATCGAGCGAGAGGAAGACGGAGAAAGTACTTTTTCTTTTTCTTCGGGAGTCGACTCACCCTTTTATCAACGTCAACGTTCGTGGATCTGTCGACGATGCACGTGTACGTTATCTTCTACGGAGTTACTACTGTTCATCGGTAACACGGAGAAAGTGGTTTGTCGATATCTATATCGAATCACGATTTACCTTTTCTTTTATAGAACAGAAATGGTATCTTTAAACGTTTAACCATGCTCTCGAAACACGTATTGATAAAAATTATAGCGAGTAGACAATTGACGTGCTTACTAATCGTAATTTTTCAACAGCTTCGACAACGTTTCAAGCTCAATTATCGTTACAAACGATTTTTGTAAATACATAAGATATAGTGTACATGGCGATAATTATTGATCATTCCACATAAATACGTACGTGTCTTTTATTTAAAAGAAACAAGCGAAGAGTAATTTGATTTTTTAAATGTAGCCGGGATCAGATGAGCTCAATAGACCCGTGAATTTTTAAGCGTGCCTGACCAGTGTCCAGTGTACCTACTTCTCGACGTTATCAACCGCAAGAGGAATCACTCATCGTCTAATTTAATCAAATTGAACTTTTTCAAATCGTTCGGGAATGCATCCTGTATCGTATTCCGTAACGACGCGTTAGAGCGCACAAAACGAAGATTGATTTATCGACTCGTTGAATTATATTTTTAGAAGATTGTAGTTACGAGTGCGCCCTCTGACATTTCCGAGAGCTTTTGTAGTGCCCACGTATTTTCCGTAGCACACAACGCTGTGCACGGTCCTAAAGGTCGAAGAACACGTGGTCGGGGGTTTAATCTAGAGAAATGCTGAATAATAGAAGGGAGTGGAACGGGGCTCGCGATTGGCTTATGCAATATTCAGACTTACTTTCCGGCCAAGTTCGCGTTCTAATTAAGTTCTCGCCGCTGAAGAGCGTTAAGCACCTTGTCAACCGTTTAACTCCGGTCGTCTCTGCTTTCAGATTCTTTCTCAAGTTCTTCCTCAAGTGCAACCAGAACTGCCTTAAGAATGCCGGTAACCCTCGCGATATGAGACGCTTTCAGGTGAGTTGAAATGCAAATCTTTCCTAAGTTTTTTAATACACTAGCCCTTAAACGGAATTAGTTTTCTCTCGTCGCTATCGGACACATTTCCATCCTATGGATCTAATAAATCTTGGATTACTCGAAAAGATAATTACGATTAACTTTAGTTCGCTATAGTCGCAAAATCTTATGCGAATTGAACTTCCAGTCATGGTTTCTGGAAAGCGTGAAATTATTATTTCTTTACAATACTGATTTTTTCACTCTCATTACTTTCTTCGAAGCATTAAAATTCACGTGTTTCGACGAAACGCAGTTAACCGCTGCTTACATTCCAACCGCTTTAATTCAAACGCACACTACATCGTGTCGAAACGGGAGAATACTTGGCGAAATTTAATCGTCAGTCGAGTCACGATTCATGAAATTATAGGGGCGGACGGACGGGGACGAGAACACCGAAAGTCCTCGCAATTGCGTGCCGCGTATCACTGTATAGCGCGTCTGCGGGTGCGTAGCCTTCCACTTGGTGGCATTCTTTTTTAATTTCCAAAAGGAAAGAAAGAACTTTCCTCGAGGAGACAGCAATTTCTCGATGGTCGGCCATCGTCGAAAGTTGAGATCCCCATCCGAGAGACGTAATCCAAGGGGTTGGCAATTAGCTCAGCACGGCAACAGCCGACCCACCTCCGCATCCGTTCACCCTCTCCCCCCCTCACCGTCCCGGCCTCCTCGCTTCTCCGCCCCTTCAACCTTCCTCCACCACCCACCCCCTCCCCCCCGTCTCCGCATAACGGTCCCTCCTATCTACCAACAGCCGTATCTCGCCACCCCGGCAGTGTCCATTCCGAAAGACAAAAGACGGAATTAAAAAATAAATTACCAAAAAGCATGCCATGTTCCGCCCTCCCGCCCCGCCGCCACCTTCCTTTGATCCCCACGTCCTTTTCTCCTTATCGTTTCTCTATTTACCTCTCTCGCGGCCTTTGTCGAACTTTTTCGACGGTCCCGGTGCCGGAATGACCGGGCGAGGAGAGCGCAAAATTAAAATACGTTATCGCACTTTCGAATTTGTTCGGGGATTGCTTACCGCCCGAACTTGCGAATTAAAATTTCAGCGGCGCGCCTCAGCCCTCCCCGAAAATTTCTCTCTCGCTAAAGGGCCGACAGGTTATCCTCGCCCCACGAAGTCAGCCAAGTTGGCACGACGTTACGCGCTACGTAATACGACCTACCAGCCGAGAAAGTTACCAAAGTTGCGAAAGGACAAAACTTGGGGCATTTACCGACCGCCCAGTCGATTTTATAAACGTCCCACCCACTTGCTCCTGAAAATCATCTTTCCCTTGTTTGCCCCGGAAAACTCTGAGTTAACTGCGAGGCTTGTTTCAATTTACCGAGGATCTTGGTGCGCGAGTGAGTCAATAATTGTCCGGAATGTATTTGTCAAATTTACTACAACAACACCTTCGTCACGGAACAAACGGACCGTCGTTCTCTGCTCTTCTTCGGAGTAGAAAAAAAATACCAATTTCTTTTTCTAACTGCACAGGAAACTCAATTATCGTTGTAATCAATTTTTGTAAATGCATTGGCAATCATTATCGACCAATCCTTGGAAATACGCACATACATTTATGTTCTTATTACGATCATATTTCGCAAATACACCGGCGATAATTATTGATCGCCCCTCATAAATACGTACACGTATCGTTTCTTTTCATTTCAACGTCTAACTGTATCCCAAAAAGCGTCCAAGTGGAAGGAGGAGTATCGCGTGGTATAGCGCTTTAGTTTAATTACACTGTGGCAATGTACATCGCGAGGCTCAGCTTTAATGTGATCATATTCATGCATCCGTACGATAGCATCTATCATACGTGCAAATAGGAGGTCACGGGAGTCACGAAATGCATGCTGAGTACACGTTACGCGATACCGCAAATCAGGCCGTATTTGCCACGGGAAAGATACGACGAGCACACGTATACAACGCGATGGAGAGATTATAAAACCTGACGAGCCCCGCAATGTTCTTCCACGCGTCATTTCGCGGTCAATTTATTATGAATTAGCTGAAACATGTATGCATAGCATCCATCGAACGATTACGTTTCAAGGAAAATTAATATTTGGTTACGCAAATTATTCAGTTTTGACACTTGGTTTCGTGGGTGGTTTAACAGCGGGATCGTTGAACGGTTAAAAAATGACATAAAGTAGTAAAAGAGTGATCTCACCGTTGAGCAAGTACGAAATAAAATAAACATTGAAAGATCGCTACGCGATAAAGTAGATTTGTTCTCTGCTCTTGAATCCTTTGTGACATAAAAAGGATCAGTATTTCTCATGGATGCAAAGGAGATTCTAGAAGTATTTCCATGTACGATTGATGCGTGCATAGTTTTGCAATTTAAGTAGAATACGAAAGTACATCCGTAGTCATTTAGCTTTCGGTTAAGATCTCACGCCAACGAATTTCAATCTTCTGTAACAGGTGGTCATTTCCACGCAAGTAGGAGTAGAGGGTCCACTGCTGGCAGTCTCGGACAACATGTTCGTCCACAACAACAGCAAGCACGGGCGCAGAGCAAAACGATTGGACCCCAGTGATCCGGGCGAATATAACAGTAAGTAGTGCGAACCAATTATGGCGAGACAATTAACGAACGATCGTCGCGCACCAACGCGACTCACGAACGTTAATTTCCTTTGGAACGAGTAGAAGAGAAAAGCAGATTGAACGTCCGAACGTAGTAAAATCAACGCGATATCAGGCGCGAAAAGTAACACGTTACGCGCGTACCCGGGTACGTAGATCGTAAAGGTGATCGCGATCATAATGCATAATTAAATCAACCCAACTTGGGTAATCGAGTTTAAGCGATCCTCTCGAAGCGACTCCACCCCCCCTCTCAGCTACAGCTTAGTTACTTATGATGAATCCTATTAGACACTTTATCCGTCCTCGCTTCCGCGTACACCGTGATTAATGGCAGCGAAATTCCGGATTAAAGAGCCGATTTTACGGTAGCGACGAGTAGCCCGAGTGAGAAATGAGTCGTTAGTTTGGAATCGACGTTACGTACAGCGATCGCCATCCCGATATTTCGCGTAATATTTCAGATTCGCGCGATATCGATCTCCTGACGGTCGTCGCTTGCAATTGGAAGATTCCGGTGTCCGTGCAGCATTGTTTCACCCTCGCGCGAAGTCCTCGAGCGGCAGAAAAGTAGAATGGGGTTGGTTTCTTCGAGATCGGTATAACGACTCAAGGGTGGAATCCGAGGGGTGGAGGAGGAGGAGGGTGGGATGGGGGGGTTGGAGAGGGCGTGCTCGGAGGATAGGATATAAGGAGTCATAGGGCAATTCAGCAAAGTTTGGCGTCGGCCGCGCATACAAACGGCTGATATCGCGCGGCCACCCCTCGAGTACGCGTTCTTCTCGTAGCCTTCTTCTTCTTCTTCTTCTTCCTCCTCCTCCTCCTCTTCTTCCCACCTTCTTCCGCCGTCTTCTCTTCCTTCCCGCGCCAAGACACAATGTAAATCAATGGGATGCGGGAAAACGAGGGATCCGCCACGTTCTCCGTGCACTCTCTCTCTCTCTCTCTCCGCTCTTATTTCCCGGGCCCCGTCTCTCGTTCCTCTCCGCAGCTTTCGAGCTTTCTTTCCAACCCAGCCGTATCTTTTCGCCTCTCCCTTTTGTCTGGTTGGCTGCCGGCAGGCGCTAAGACGCGCGAGGAACCCGAGAGGAGAACGAGGAAGAGCGAAAGAGGAAAAGGGGGGTAGAGACGGAATTGGCCTTCGCTCCTCTCTTCCTACCTTTCTTTTTCAACCGTTCTCTGTTTTCCCGCCGTCCCTCTCCCACTTCGTCGTGGTTGCCGCGGCGTGTTGGTTTGTGAATGCTAAGTTTAAGCTATCTCGAGCCATCCTCTCGGCTCTCGCAACCCCTGCGACGCCATCCCGGTACCGCTCTTTCCAAATCCCCTCGCGAGCTACCCCCGAAACGTCGAAACGAGCATACCAATGAGACGCCAGAGAGAGAGACGTAGAGAAGAGCGAGATGCGAAACATCGGTGTATCGTGGTTTTTGCTAAGGTTGCAAACGAATTTCCCCGCCTATTTTGCAAATCAGAGTTTAGGTAAATCCATCGGAAGGATAAATTCTTAAACTCGGTACCGTAAAATCTGTAACAGAAAGGATAGCATCTTGCAACATTCTCAACAAGTATTTATTCCACATAGTGGCATCTTTATATCCAGCGGTAATACGATAAATTCTAATTACGTAAAGGATACGGGTCGAAGTACGAGAAACGACAGAATTCATGTCCCGCGATACCGATCGCGCATAATTGCGCGAAAACTGCTCGGTTTTTCTTAACGTATTCCCCGCCCGTCGTTCGCGATTTAAAATTCATACAGGGACCGTCCGGCTCGTTTAAGCGGGGAGAAACCAGCTTGATTATAAAACATCGATTTAACGATGCCGTTTGTGGTGAAAGCGAAAGCAACTTTTCTTTCGTTTTTCTTTTTTTTTCTCCCGGTGAATTGCTCCCGAGTCTTTACCGGGGTGAACGAAGTTATCGCGCGATCTCACAGTGATCAGAGAGAATCAGGCCGAACGTGTTGGAGTACAACGGCCCTCCGACTTCGACGACGGTTCGGTGGGAAAAAGAGGAGCCGGTAGGGGCAGGGGGTGGGGTGGGGGGGGCGGAGGGGAGGAGGGTAGCACCCCCTTACCACTCAGTGGCGCGGGGGGGATTTTATTTATTCCGGGTTGGTACGCTTGTTCCGGCCTCCTCCACTGAATCCCTCTTTTCAACCCTCCGCCTCTTTCCACTTTCCGCCCCCTTCCCACTTTTCCGCCCCACACCATCTCGCCCCGACAATTCTCTACCAGGGTGGTTGCCAACGTGGCCGACTCTGTTTAACGACTTTCTTGTACATTGAACGCAATAAATACCTATGTCCCATTCGAGAATCCCCATTTACACTGAAATTGCAACTCTTTAACGCTTTTGCCATCCTTGTGCCTTTAACTTCCCACTTGCTCCGCGCGAGATAGATTTGGACGCGCATCGGATATTACGCTCTAAAGTTAGAGATCTCCGGGAAGTGAGAAATATTCCACAACGATGCGATCGCTCGATGGATCAACGATGAACGCGCGAGATATCAGCTGGCAAGGGAACCGAGTAACGGTGCAAAGAATTAAATAAATTTCGCCGCAGATTATTTTAATCTTTTAACGGACGCGTCGCGGGCACGGGAACGGCCATTCTTCGCTTATAATGTTTGTGCACGTTGTCCATTGTAGAGATCTTTTAAGCCTTCGAGATTTAGTGGCGGAGAAGCGTGTAAGCACCCGAGGTGGAAACTGTTTGAGCATCACTGGGAGCAATATACCATGATGTCAGCCACTCTGCCGTGGCTCCGTTCTGCCAGGGTCGGTGCCGGGGGTGGCTTGGCTTCGCCGGGGTACAAAATGATATCATTGGGTTATAAATTCCAAGCAGAGACACCGGCGGCCCGATCGTCCCCCTTCCTTCTTGTTACAACCCTTCTCCGAGCTCCCCGACTCTCTGTCTCTTCCTCTCCGTCCTCTTTCCCTCCATCCACCCACTCCCCCCATGGCCCCTCGTTCCTCTCTCGCTCCATCTCTCGTTGTCTCTCTTTCTATCCGCTGCCGTCGTTCTCCTTCATAGTTTCTCCGTCGGCTTCCCCCTCTCTCTCTCTCTCCCTCTCATCCCGACAATGTCGAGAGCTTTCTCGCCACGCCGGGAAATATATCTACCACTCGGCCTCGACCGAATAAACAGAATATTCAGATAATTTTCCATATCCCAACCCCACCCCCCTCTCCCCCCCCCCCGCCCCGCGCTAACGGAAGTGTCTCGCAATCAGTTCAACCCGTGCGGCCACAGGATTTTACGTAGTTTCGCGATTTCTCGTCTTGTTGCCGCTTTTTACTCGTGTGCAGGTCCTACGTCGTTCCTCGCGATATTTTCATTTTGCGAATCAGACAAACGCGTGAAGTAGCTCGCGTATTAAATTAATATTTGGACGCGTCGAAGCGTACAAAGACAAGGTATACAGCGTCCCGCTGGTTGATACTCGTACTTCGTCAAGTTTATGTTAAAGTAGATTAAACTATTAATATTTAGTACGACAATGTAGTTTAGAATAGGCGCGCGATGCAAGGTTGCGTAAACGCTACTGCAAATAACTAACAACAACATAACGTTGAAATATTAACACTAAGCGCAACAGAAAACTGACGTATCAAGTATAATGATTCTATCGCTACGATAACTATTAATCTAATAATTCAACGAGATTAAGTTCTCGTGGGCGGAGAGTAAACGGAGCGTCGTCCGCGATAGCGGTAAAAATTAATAATCAATTATCCGCAGCGTGCGGTAAATAAAATTCACCGTTTTGCCCAATTACCGTTGATCATAAAATTGTTTAACCTCACGTTTATCCCTAAGAAATATACTAATACGAGTGTTTTACGAAACCTAGGTCTGTACACGCCTGTACCTCTCCAGACTCCGTGCATAAAAGCGATATCGCCGAACGAGGGTTGGACGGCAGGTGGATCCACCGTAATAATCATCGGTGAAAACTTCTTCGACGGACTTCAAGTAGTTTTCGGATCGATGTTAGTTTGGAGCGAGGTCAGTGATTCGAACGATTACACGAACTTTCGAATGCAATCACCACCACTTTCCGCTGGATCCTCTCGACCTTGAACCGTCTCAACTTTCTGTCTCTCTTTTCGCAGCTAATCACGCCAAATGCAATCAGGGTGCAAACACCGCCACGGCAGATACCGGGTGTCGTCGAAGTGACGCTATCTTACAAGAGTAAACAATTTTGTAAAGGTGCACCTGGCAGATTCGTCTATGTCTGTGAGTATCACGGTAATTATGATCGATGCGTAATTTCTAATAAACGTCCGTCCTGAACTCTTGTATTTGTGCTCGTATTATTCGACGCCAGGTTGACTCAGCGTTCTCTCCAAAATTTTTCAGCCCTGAACGAACCCACGATCGACTACGGCTTCCAAAGATTACAGAAACTCATTCCACGGCATCCGGGTGACCCGGAGAAGCTACCGAAGGAAATAATACTGAAGAGGGCGGCGGATCTTGCGGAGGCCCTATACAGTATGCCCAGAAGCGGAAACGCGGGAATCACTGGTGCGCCCAGGAGTCCGGGATCCGGTCATCCACCCGCGCCACCTACGTCCAGTTCGGCGACGGCGTTTAACTCGTACACGGGTCAACTCGCGGTGACGGTGCAGGAAAATGGGAGTACGGCTAAATGGACGGACGGTAAGTAGTATGAGTCGACTTACCAATGACGATAGCGTTGTCGCGTCGCGGGGGATATATTCGTTGCGTGCCAATCGACGGTATCGGAAGACGTCGAGCGACGTCGATTGCCAAGAGAGAGAGAGAGAGAGAGAGACGGCGATACCGAGGGAGAGAAATAAATGATTATCCGTAAGATTGAAAATCTCTGAACACGGTAAAAGACTGCGAGAGTAACGAGGAAATGCACTTGGAAGATTTCTTTAGCTTTCTGGTATTCTACGCATCTAGTAACATTGATACTGGTAAAGTTCGCATCGATAATGTTCATTATTGCTGGTGTCGTATTTGGGGTGCCCCATTTGAAGTTTTACCCGCAAATATCTCTCGAACTATTTGTTATTAAAAAACAATGCTTCGAGCGGAACTCACTTTCCCTCGAAGTGGTATATTCTTAGATGTTCGGAAATCTTATCTAACTCAAGTTCTGCTCGAAACGTTTCTCCGAATAACGAATAATTTGGGAGATCATTGCGCGTGAAACTCGAAACAAGACACCCCGTATACGGGTGCGCGTACCTACGTCGAAAGTGTTTCCACTCCCACGTACTTGCGGTAGGAAACAGAGACGAGTCTCGCGAACGTCGTTCGCTTTGGTCCGGATTCGGGTTTAGGCAACTCGCCACGAACTGAACGATGAGATACTGACGAGTTCGTCTGACGGGCAGGTTTCTATTTCTAGACGGTAGTTCCGTGACGACAGGAGCCGGTACCGGAGGCGGGGGCGGAGGTGGAGGAGGTGGCGGTGGTAGCGTCGGCGGTAGCATCGGTGGTAGCGCCGACGCTTATAGACAAAGCAGCAGCGCGAGTCCACGTGGGGTCGTAACCGGTGGTGGTTATTGCGGAAGTTCAGCGAGCACGCCGCACAGTCACAGCACCAACGGAAGTTATTCCGTCGCCAATCCGTACACCGGTAGCCCGACCCTTTACACGTCGCGTAAGTAGCTTGATTTTTCTTCCGACTCTTTTGGTGCTGAAAATACTATTTCTGTTTTTCACCTTACACTCGCACAGCTGTCCATTATCGTCGACTTGCCGTTGCGAATTTTTTCTACAATTTTGCTAACCGTCAGCTTTGATCCTAGAACGTTACCCTTATTTTTACACCTTTTTTAAACCATTCGTCGAATCGGCAACTGTAATATAAAATGTACATAAATTTGTTAAAATTGCAGTGATTTATTTCTCTTTATTATATTTGTTCGATAACTAAATTATACAAAAAAGACACTAAAAATAATCAATGTTCGTCGAATCGACGAACGTTTAGCGTTCTAGGGTTAAAGAGCACAGTGTCGCGTTCAAGAAGCTCAAAAATTGTGCAAGTTATAATTTTTTGAACGAAAGAATAGTTTGAACCCTTCAGCACCGAATGAGTTCAGGATTTCATGAACAATTCCGAACATTTGTGCTTCTCCATGATATTGGGACGATCCATACTGTCGGAGGTAGATCGTCGACGAATCGTTACGACGCACCGTACATCTATCTCCGACAGAATCTCGACGCATGTATGCATGTACGCATACACGTATCCCGAGCACGCACGCGCTTGTTACGTCTAGCATTGTCTTCCGATGCACGCACTTATGATTTTCCCTTATCTGGAATTTTCGTTTTAGCGCACGAACAATATGGCATTTTCTATACGTCCGGGGACGGGAGTGCGTTCGCCCCCGTAGTTCGACCACCGACCACCTCAGTCCCACCGCACTGGTCCACACAGCACCACCTCGCCACAGCCGCCCAGTAACCGCTAACCGTCCACCATCACAACCACCATCATCACCACCACAACTACCCTATGCACTGCGATTAAAGAATTATGAGAGACATGCACGAGAGACGACGAACGGGGATGTATGTACGTTTATTTACGACGATTTTTTAATACCCGCTCCCACGTCCAGAGCTGGGCATTTTTGTTTTTTACTTTCATTCGAACAACGATTCTACATTTAACGAGTGATAATCGTATAAATGACAAGAAATAAGATACAAAAGTGATTCAAATGATACTTGTGAAATAATTTATACGAGAACGCCCAGGTCTGCTTCCCTGTTATGCTCTTTGAAAAAAAAATACCCTTCTTGAAGAGACCTTGCAATATCGTCTACTACCGATCGTTAAGGTCGATTGTTAAGAGAACTGCTTGAACTAAGAGATTGTTAGCATCGTTAGAGTGGCCGTTTTGTCGGCACGTGTCCGAACGGCGTTTCGAGTACGCAGCTTATTCTTTATGCATTTAACGTACGTGGGTACACTGCCATTCTATCGAGGTGTTTCGCAAACCATATTTCCATAAAGCTTTACGAAGAAAGATTGTTCGGTCAAATTCTTTGACCGTTCAAAAATTGGAAAAATTAATCAATTGATTATTTAACTTTTATCGAATAATTGGAATCACGCGAGTTACGAGCTCGAGCATTTGCTCTACAAAGAAGTTGAGTCAATTAATAAAGCAATTTTTTAATCTTTATTGAACAATTGATCCACCAGAATTACGAGATTGAGTGTTCGCCTCACGAACAAATATCTAAACGTTTTCGCGATCCGAAATATATAGACGAAATATTTCCGCCTCTTCCTCCTCGACGGCTTTCCAATCGAGTCGATAATTTTCCATTTATTCTTTATACTTTAGCTCTTACGTTATTGCGGATTACTAACGTATAACCGACAGTGGGTATGTTGCAGGATTAGGAGAGGTGGTGGGTTCACCATTCAATATGAACCCCTTTATGTTGCCAACCTGCAGCCAGGGATACTCAACCGCCGCCAGTCCACTGCTTTCGTCGAATGGGAAATAGTGTTACGAGATGTAAGCTCCGACGAAAATATCGAGGGACCGAGAGGTTCGCGCTGCAACGAGATCCGTCTCGACGCGCATTACCGACGACGCTCGACGCGTTAAGTATCGTCGCGTTTTAAGCCGAGAATCTTGGTCCTCCCGATTCGCTCTTTCCTCTCTCTTGATCGTTACGAGATGAAAGGCGAGACCGCAGCGGATTTACAGGCCGCGCAAACGTTTTCGTCGGCGCTGACAATGGGGCGGGTCGGCCGAGTTCGTGGATTATATCGAAACCAGTGCAAAGAATCGAGAACGTTTTAGAATTAACGACGTTCGAATAGTTAAGGAATGATACATATCGAAGTACACGGGAGTGTCTTTTCCATCTATCTATGTAGCGGTTCGATTCGCTTATTCCGAATCATTGTTACCGCTGTCGACCGATTGTTATCGATAAGAGCGCGAAAGTTTTAAAGGTGCGTAATCGTCGCGGCGTTATCTCGATTCGAGGGAGTAGTTTCTACGGAAAGTATCACCTTTTGGAAAACAGTAGGAATATACTCTCGCTCGCGTGACAAGAGTGTTTTTCGTCGAGATTACAAGATTGCGACGGAGAGTACTAAATCTTGTATTTGATCGAATCGACGATCCTCGCTGCACGGGATAACGTTTCGACAAGATTGCGAAGGGATAGCGATCGAACGGCTACAGCCTTTTCGTGTCTCCGAGATTCCAACGCGGAAAGATCAGTTTTTAAGCGATAGCTTCGCGTACCTTCCGTGCCTCCGCGTCTCCTCTCGCACCTGAAATCGTCGAGCGTTTGACGATAGAAACTTGCGAGATAATATTTTCGAAGTCTTTTCTGTCGATTTCAAAGCAAGACGAGCAATGCGATGATCTGCCCGGTACAGAATCGGCGGTTGCGCGCGCGCGCGCGAGCGGAGACGTCGAGAGGAGGGTGCTGCGAGCATTTTATATCAAACGAAGCTGACGACGAGGCTGACGAGGGTCGAAAGGAAACGACGCCAACTCGAACGGACATATCGCTTATCGGTGAATAACAGACATCATAGTTTTAGAGAGCATTTTCGACTTCGAAATTTTAACTTCCTACCCCCTACGTTTAAGAGACTAACCAATATCGGCTAGGTAGCGTAACGTCTAACTTGTAACTTGTAAATTATCTTTGTAAATATTGTTGCGATGTACAAAAAGACAGAACTATTTCCAGGAATTCAACGAAACGATATTAACGTGATTGTAGAGCGAAAATTATTATACATAGGTGTAAATAATCGTAGAGCGTCAGTAGCCTATCCGTATAATTGTCTCGGCGAACGATACAATTTTTTAACGAGAAAACGATCGCGCGAACGATCCGCACGTTCCTCCCTCGTCGCGGGGTTATGTTCGTAAACGAAATTATGTTCCCGCGGCCTATCTGTTCTCCGCTCGAAACGGAAAAAAAGAAAACAACCAAAAATATATTAGCGATGCTATCGGACACGAAGTCGTGAACGAAGGAAACGTTAAAAAATTGTATCGCGCGCAACGACTGTATAAAACGTATAGTTGATTTGAATCGTTTGATAAGCCAGTCCGAAACAAATCTCACACAAAACGAATCTCACGAAAGTATACGAAGCATGTATCAGAATTGAAATCCTCAATTAGTCCAGAGTTTTGCAGCAGTTTACGAGCGTAGATCGTATCGTTTGGCAGGAACGAGTGTCGCTAAAAGTTTATTATTGTAAAAGAGTTCCTTTTTGCATATCGACTCGAGTACCGTTCCCTGATGGAAGGTGCACTCTTTGTCCCGGAGCGACGAGCTCCGCGATCTTGTGATCTTCATTATACATATATTGATTATGACTTTGGTTCGATCACGCAAACGTCACCTTTTACATGGCGCGTCGTTCTTGTACGCGCGCGATGTTACACGAGCACGCGTATGCGCGCACGAACACTCGTCGGTGTATATTAAAATAAATTAAACTTACATTTTTGAGAATTAAAAACCTTCATCGTACCACGATTTTCATTGGGCGTCCCTTGTTTATCCCTCGAATCGATGAGGTACGCGATACCGCAACCAGCGGGGGTAAGTATCCCTAGGGTAAGTACCCCTTTTTGAGCGTCGTTCGAACACTTTGGTTTAGTACCGAATATTGGGAACGCTTATTTCAGTTTCGGAGTATGCTAAGAAAATCCGATGTTCGATCGAATCCAATCACATCGCGTACGAAGTCAAACTTTGTAGGCTTCATCAATTGATCTGGACGAGTTTTGGTAATTTTAATAGATTCAAGATTTTTATATAAAAGCCTTTTGAGGTAGACTCCTTACCCGGAATGCAACGATCGAACCGAGCACATTGATCGTTGCGTTCAAGGGTTATTTTCTCCCAAGGGAAACCACCACGTCAGGATCAGTAAATAGCGAAACAGGATCTCGAGGACCACTTCGGGGCGATTAGTTCACATGGTGTCGTATTACCTCCGGCCACCAAACGCTCGCGCGTAGGACGCGCGTTATTGTAAGGCTGTTTGTGTTATTAGATTTAGATTGGCCGGCACGTGGCATATATGTAGTAAGGGCGGCACGTGTCACACTGCAAACGTTACAACGTGCCACGATACAAAATCGTTTTTCTATCGTTATTGGTTGCCCCATTGCGAAAACACGTTGTACAGTCGGTGATTCGCAAGTTTTGCTATTATTTTTCCCGCTCGGAACTCGCGACAAAATCCATCATTATTAAAGCGTCTATAAACAAACGTTTCTGACGCCCAGTTGTCCTATATTTAATTCAGAAACTTTTCGACCCTGAAATATTTAGGAAAATAATTTATTTAAATTGCTCTCGGAGTATTTGAATAACTCAAATAACGAGGCACAACGTAAAAGCGCGACAGTATTGGCGTGGCAGCGCTTTCATGCCCGTGAATTTTATATTTGAGTGTACTAATAGGCTTTTTCGATCAGTTGTTTCCGACCCCCTGGTATAAACCGTACGGTCTCAGTTAGCCGCCAATCCACCGCGTACGGTCAGCTTAGTTTTTTTTTTTTTTTGGCACGCGCGAGCACATAAAGCCCCACGCGGGGTGCGCGTACATTCGATCTAATTGGAATCTGCGAAAAAACAAAACGTCGGATTTGATACAAAGCCTATAAAGAGAGGTGCATTTTTTGACAGTTTCCCGTATAAATGGAACGGTAACCGTGTTCGTTAGTATGAATCTCTCGCCAAAAATTTTGCTCGGATAATCATTTAGTTTTACATTGTACTATTTTGCATTATATTTTGTACTATTGCATTCTCGTTCGTAAAACGCATGAAATGCGAACCGTGAAAAATTGATCCCTCAAGGCTAAGTCTGTTTGTAGAAGGATCCTAAAAATAAAAATTTCGTAGATTAATATAATATATTTAATGATACTAAAGCTGATACAGATTATATGTATAACGTGCAGTTATACTGTGCGTTCCGTAAATAGTGGTAGTCCGTTCAATGTGTGATAACCGGGATAATTTCAGGCAGATTTTTCCTTATCAAAATTACGCGAATCGCCTTAGTTAACGAGAAGTTGATGAAAATGGGGAGCCAATCGGAAAGCCCGTACAGGAGACGAAACAACGCGGAAACAGAGTTCAGAAGTTGTGATGGTTTGGTGGTAAAAGCTGTCGGTATGTATCTACCCGAGTTTGTTGATAATAAATGACCCCCTTCGTGGGCCGTCCTGAGCTAGTATCTCGCGAGACTCCGAGGTGAGTTTAATTTAATTTATAATTTTATTTTATTTTATTCCCGGCGAAGTTTATACATTGGTTACTCCAAAAGTTTTCGTAAGCAAATCTATCCTGCAGACCTCTTCAACGGTGGTAATTTACTATCAACATACTCGCTTATTGTTCGATATTATAACGAATCAAATTTGATTAAACAACAGAGGCAATAATCTTGAGTACTACAACTCAAATCGATCCACCGGTAAAGTAGCAACGATATAAAAATCAATTAAACAATCATTCTAAATGTCCCAATGATTCCAGATGGAATTCTAGATACATAATATTAAATTATAATGATTCCTACAATATAAAGCAGAAGTATCGTGACTACCCGGAAGTTTTTTGCACTCATTTGACGTACGCGTTATTTCCTCTCGCATTGCTTCAAATTACATCGGCTTCGAAAGTACATGGACGTATGCTCTTTCGCATCAGACCGATATCGGGGTAGAATTTGAGTCGGGCGTCAAAGGGGATGAACTGTCGGGGGGGTTGGCAGGGATAGGAGCAATCCGGTGATGCACCCTTGACAGTTCACCACGATAAGATCTGCTCTTTCGACGAGTCGGCTCCATTTGAATTCTGTTTGTGCGTCCCAACGATGCCACCCTTCGGATGCATTGTGCTGCTATCGATGCGAAAGAATATTACCATCTGCTGATTAGCGGTAATCCTTATTCAACGTTATTGAGTTTCTCTCGTGGTACTACGCGTAGTAGATAACGGAATCTGAATTGTAGCGCCTGACTAAACGTGTCATACTCATTACATCGTGAACAAACGATGTAACATCGATATTATAAATAAAGTTTTGGAATGTAGGCGATGGTATTGAACACGATATTATACTATTTATTGACATTGTTTAGTCGACGTATGTTCAAATAATTCTGACAAACGATGTACCAGGCAACGCTATGAAAATCGTAATGTCGAGGAATAGAGTCGTAAGACAGATCTGGAAGTATGAAAGCGTAGTGTCGATAAATTGTTCCGTTTTGTTACTTTCATAGCAATTGCATTGCTTTACAACGGATGTGGCTTTGCGACGCTACTGTATTATTTATTCTCTTTAACGTTAATTAATCATGATAATACGTATATCTTCGGCGGAGTAAAATCTTTAATGCAGGCAAAACATTATACGTACATACAAGGTGTCACATTTGAAACGGTCCACGGAAATATCTGCAAGAGAGTGGTACTAAAAATCTTTCATCTAAATACTGTAGGATTTTTAAGAAACACTAGATGAGTCGATGTGTTATAACCATGGAACACTTATACGAAACCTTTAAGCAGATCAATTGTACCATTTAATGTTTTTAAAATATTTTGGTGTGTCGTTTAAAATGAGATATTATTTATAAGCGCATTAGCTAAAAGTTATAACGTGGTATAAAAACTATTTAGACATTAGTCACAAAAATAATTAAATAATTAGTATTTGGATATTTCTGTTGTGCAATATATATGTTTGCAATCACTTCTCGAGTATATCGGAACACAAAGTCCGGGATGAACAGAAGCCAGGTTGGCCGAGCGGTCTAAGGCGCCCGACTTAAGTTCTGGTTCCCGTACGGGAGCGTGGGTTCGAACCCCACACCTGGCAAAATTTTTTTTTACTGGAATAAAATCGGTTAGTATTGAGTACATACAGTTATTATCGATTATAATATTTTTTTTTTAAACGAAGAAAGAGATCAGTTTAAAGCGAGCCGAGTGAAGAATTGGATTAAACATGGACATACATTAATGTTCAAGATACATTGGATCCGTGCATACATTCTCCTAAGCCAATCGTCGGCAAACGGCGGCTCTTACACGAATGACGCGTTTCAAATACGTTTTTAAATTTTAATTTATTACACAACGTTTCAACTGGAGTAATAAAAGTGTGATTTTTATCAATAAAGAAGACTATTATAAAGTGTGATATTTAGTTTTATTCAGCCTATCTAGTTTTAACCGAGTTCTAAAAACAAAGCTCTTGTCAAGAAATTTGATTCTACTTGGCTCTTTTGACTATGAGTTTGCCGACCACTGTCCTAAGCGAAGAATGACTCAAAGATATATTCAATGACACATACCATGCTTGAATTATGTTGGTATATGACTTTACAACAGCCTTGTGCGTTGATTACTCTCATTTTATGTTATGTAATGTCCAAATAATGAGAAAGAATCGAGAACTGTACTTTGTTCGCTTTATAGTCACTGGGTGATATTAGTCAGATAACAGCTTTCATAAAATTCCATTGGGACTCAACAGTGATGAGATTGCTATATGATTTCATATATAAGTAAATATTTTACATATTTAATTCCAATTATAAAGTAGGATAATAATAATATTCTTAGAATATCTCCTGAACAACTGACACAAAGTTGATATCCCGCATAACTGTAAAGATTCTATAGATCTCCGATAACTAAATCAGAATTAATATTCCTTTTATCTGTCTACTCTATGTTCTTTGTTGGGAATCATTACTTTAGCAAACACATATCATTTACGATATACTTCTGAATTGTACTTGTGTAGCTATTGATTATCTTGATGATTAGCTATTTATTATGTGAAACAGAATGTGTATGGATACTATATAACAGGTTCTTACAAGTCCAAAATCATGGAGCTACGCAGATGCTGTCAGTCTTATGACACATTAGTATTGCTCACCGATCATGACAACAATGACTTTGATTTACCCCAAACGGGGAACTGAAAAGTTTTCAGGAAGTCTACGTTGATCTAAATTTTTAAACGGGAAATCCTGTACTTCACTTTGCTTTATCGATTTTATCCCTGACCAAATGTTGCTCAAGTGTTATCTTTGGCAGATTAAATTTCACCGGAAGTAATCCGATAAATTCGATAAAGACATATACGCATATGCGACATCGCATGTGAAGAGAGCGCGGGTAAGAAGAGGTTAAAATTTAGAATATAAGCGATCGGAATAATATTTCATCAGTCGGAGTCTTAAAAGAGCAGTACCGGCAGTAGCAGCACTGTAGTACTTTGGCCGATATATCTACATCGCACGAGGAGGAAGAAAATCTTCGGTATAGTTACGGTAGTTACAGTTGCATCATGACATTCACAGTTGGAGCTTCTGTACTCTCTTGGGACTGATTACTTAGATTGCTGTTCGTGGCTACTCGCAATAATCGGCGGCGTGCTTAGTAAACGAAGGTGAGAAAATCCCTTAACTTATTAGAAATATGTGCAATAAAAGTGTAATCGTTGGAAACGCAAACCAAATCACGCGAATTCGCAAATGTCAACCACTCATGAAAGAGACAAATTTTATATGGGATTATAGTAATAATATTTGGCGCACTGTGGTAATTTTGTTTTATTTCGCAACACGTATATAATTGCACGTATTTATGGTACGAGTCAAAGCTAAACTTCCTTACCAATCAAACCTTGAAAATTTGTAGGAACTAAAAATCGTGGAAGGTTAAGTGATGCTAAAACAAAGTTACACGTAATATATAAGACGTTCTGATTCTTTAAATGATAACTTAACCTTTTTACGAAATGATTACTTTTACAAAGTGTTAATCGCGTCGAATTATATCTCACTTTCAAACTGTGCCAATTACGTACTTTCGAGGTTCATTATCGTAACCTTGAGCTACATGCGCGTGCTCTGTCTCAAATCAATACGATTGTGCGAATAACATATTTGAAAGAACGAGATCTTTCGTTATCCTTTATAACTATGTACATATTATGCGTATATTCAAAGAAACTGTTTCTACATTTATAAGTCTTACATCGATAAGACGTACCGATGAACGAACGCGTCCGAAAATTTATGATGTAACGTAGGAAATGTTCACGTGCAAGGTTATTCATCAGAGTAAAAATAGTTGCCACTACATATAATGAAATTCTTTTTTATTGAATTCAAGTGCCACATTTTTTGTTAAAGTTTATTTTATAAATAATTCACTGTAAAGTACTAATGTTCAAATTCATTTGTTGTATTGAAAAATATTTCTTTTATATTGCAATGAATCATCATTCACCTTGATCTGTAATAATTTATTTAGGTAAGCAGAGATCAACTTCTAGACCGGAACAATGGTGGCCCCACACTTAGAGTTTCAAGATCAGGATGAGGGGCTGTCGCTTATTAAAAAAGCAAAACGATCCCCTTTCCTGGTGGCAGGTATACATTATAAAACTACATATCTACTAATTAATAAACATATTATTTATTCTATATAAAAAGTTTGACTTATAAAATCAATGGTAGCAACACTACACAAACATAATATTGTTTGGAATGATACATTACTACAGATGTTTTTTCTTCAACTTTGGCCATTATTTTCGTCTGTCCACGTACACATTAATAAATTGTATCAAATCAATTATTACTTGTTACAGGTATGCTAGGCTTTACCGCCATTTGTGGAGTAGGTATCTATAAGTGGAGGACAAAAACAATACCTGCCGCACTTTTCCTTGTACAACTTCGTGTTGCTGCGCAAGGAACAGCAATTGGATTCCTAACATTAGGAATGGTGTACCATATGTATACAGACTATATGGCTAAGGGGAAGGACAAAAATTGATGCTGGTCATAATTAGGTTGTAAAAATATTTAAAATGTTAACTGTTTGCACTCAAAGCCATCTGAAATTGACTTAAAGTGTCCCCTCACAGGGCACATCCAAGTGCAAATGTTTAATCGTGGTCGTCAACTTCTTTTGTCATAAAACAATCTCAGAATATTGCTCCGTCTTGTTTCTATGCAGTTTATGATGTTAGATTAAAAATTCGTGATAGCAATTAATAATAATTTATCGTACATATTTGTACTTTCATGTTACACAAATGTATTATAAAAGTCATTATTTATGCTACAAGCATTGTTCGTTTCTGTACAAAGTGTAGTCCTTAGAGTAATTTGAATTCAGGGTAAGAGAGCGACATCTCGTTACATAGAAAAAAGTATAAGTTGTAAATCGAGACTAAAAATGATGATACACAGGGGTTTGTATCGACTTAGCAGCCAGGCGGCCGTGAAAAGTACAACTGCGGCAAAACGAGTATTTTTTACTTATTTTCATTTACAATCTTCTGTTTCTTTGAGTTTTTTCAAATATGGTAAGCAAAACACTGAAGAAAAATAATGCGTGATACAAACATAAAAAGCGATAATCAACTCAAACAAATAACAAATTATGGATTACACACCAGAAATAAATTATTGAAAATAATGTTGTAATAATTAGGGATTACTCAGTTGTGAATCATTTTCGTCTGTAAAATTAGACATATAGGATGCAACGGATTCGGCTGGAGATGGTGTTTGCCTCGGAGTTACAAATGTTCTAGGCAGATCCTGTTGTGACATAGATTGCAGTTCATTTGAAGTATATGACGATGATTGCAATTGATTGAATGGTTGGTGGTGCTGCCGGCTCATAATTTCGTACTTGTTTATGCATTGCATAATTTCAATTCTGCAATGTGCATTTAAGTGTTGTGGTAACGATGCAAGACTTTGCACCAAAGACAGTAAAAAGTGCCGACTACCATTGTCTTCAACCTTTTCTTTCTCTATGTCCATTTTTGCTCTCTTCTCGTATATCTCCAATGAACGTAAGATCCTTTCTTCGACCGGGTGCAGCCTTCTTTTGTCCACCTGTGTTACCTCCGTAAGTAAAACATATGGTGCAGAAGAATGCGTAGAAGACGCTGAAATAGCTTCTTGGAGTTCATTTTCGTCTTCGTCGTCTTCGTGTTCCTCTTTTTCATGTCCTTCTCGAACTGATGTTGGTTCGACGCTTGTACGTCCTGACAAACTGGCTGTTCTTTTTAGTATCACAATGTCCCTTAGAAATTCTAGTTGGTGCGAATACATGTAGCGAGCTTTTCTACGAGATCTGTCTTCAGACTTGCCTCTTCTCTCTTGAACATCTCTTGCAAACCTATCTCTTATGTTTTTCCATTTTTTCTGCAATATATCTCCTGTAAATAAAAACAGTTACATTGGGTTATTTATGTATAAAATGTGTTTTTTTTTTAGAAACAGAAAACTGAAAAAGCTCACGTTTTTTATTTTGACCTATGTAGGTAACGTTAGTTATTTATTTCGGATATCTGGTTACCACGTGTTTGCTAAATAAACTATACTATACATTTCAAATAGGAAGGTCGACTACCAGTTGTATAATTAAAGAAGTTTGTGAAATTCTTAAACATAGCAGCTGGATTCGAAAAATGTGCACACTTTCCCAATGTCATTGGCACTATCAATGGAAAACGTATTTACATTAAACAGCCACCCAATAGTGGTTCCATATATTTTATTACAAATTGTATTTTTGTACAGTGTTATTTGCCATGTGCAACGCAGATTACTGCTTTACAAACATAGACGTGGGATACTATGCAAATCAAGTGATGTTGGAGTTTTTACAAATTCCAAACTTTTTTGTTATGTTATCTGGCAATTCCTTTGGAAATTCACCATCATGTTTTTTGTGACATTTAACAGAAAAGTTTTCCTTGTCCATTGTTTGAAAACTTGCCAAGACCATATGGCGGAAAACAATTAGCGGAACATAAACAAACTTTTAGTAACCGATTATCTATTGCTGGACAATACTTTGAATGTACATTTGGAAGTTTAGCAAACAAATGGCAATATTTTATTGACATATAAATGGTGACATCGATTTTGCTAATAGTATTATCAAAACTGTCCGTGTACTACATAATTTTATAAGAACAAGAAATAGAACATGTGAAGAATTATTTGGTCACACAGATATACCAGAAAGCCATAGTATGGAAAATTAAAACCTGATAAGCACTACAGGGGAATATGCCTGGGCACTGTCAGCCCAGAAATGACTGATTAATCTTATGTTCGAATTAAATATTACTGCTCTTGCATCTAATAATACGAAAATTTTACTTACCTAATTTTGTTTTGTCATCTAAAGGCAAATCACTTTCGAAACCAAAAAGCTCAGTAATTTCTTTCCAGCACTGTTTCCTCTTGATTCTGTCACTGTAATCTTTTTGAGTCATGTTCCATAATGCTGGACGATCCTGTACTTCGCTTATTAATTTTTCTATATCGAGAGTCGCCTCTATGAATTGCAACGCGTGTTTCGTAGTCATTTTTAATTCAGAAAATCTATAACGGCGTAGCTGCGTTTATGAAAAACACAGAATAAACCAATGTGTGTGTCAGCTCTCATAGAAAACAATGTGAACAAGTGCCATTCCAGCAATAAAACCGCACGTGTTGAGACGGCTCTTCAGCCGCTAAGCAATGCTTGCCGCTGGGTGTGTTTTGCAACATTTGAAAACACAGAAATATGTGCCGCCTCGGCACAACCAGCACAAACAGCTGTGTGTCATCGCTTTGAAGGTGGCGGAAGTGATTGCAATACTATATGACAACTCGAATACCCCGTTCGTTTTGTATTGAAAAGATACAAGGTCTAGTTCTTGTGTACTTGAATCGGGACAAGACCTTGTCTCTTGATATGCATCTCTATGTTTATGGCAAAGTATAGAATGCTTTTTAGGTTAATCGCCATCTTCAAGTCTGGCTACTAACTTCACGAAAAGCAGCAGACAATTTTACCTGCTTTTACCAAAACTTTCGAAATGTAGGACAAGTGCATGAAATTGCTTAATTATTTATTATTAGTGTACATTATTTCCCGTGATAATGTATTATTAACTTTCTCTTAATTTGCCTTATATATAATTTTGATATACAATACTTTTATATTAATATTTGTCTGGTTAGTATAAATACGCATACACGAAATTGAAGTTACATATCTTTCACGTAGAAATATAAACTTTTTTTATTAGTTGGCCGTATAACATTTTGAAGCATTTCAAAAATCTTCTTTTGTTCCACATCGAAGAAATTTTCTTCGGAAGGCATATGCATAACTTGTTCAGCACGTACATTTATTTTATAAGAAATGATAGCGCCCAAGTATTTTAAAAACAATTTACTCCGTTCTTATGAGTTATACATATATGTGAACAATTCTCGAGTTCCATGTCGAATTTAAATGTCTCCACTTACATCGATAATATAGACGAATTACTAGAGATTACGGTTACGGTATGAAGAGGAGGTCAAAGTCCTTGAAAAGTATGGCGAATTGAGTAGGTTAGGTCACCGGCCGGGTATTGCACGCATGCGCATTCGTTTGCTACTTTAGTGTAAGTGTGTCAATGATTCTCCATGTGCACAGTGGATACTGTGTAAGGGCGTCTACGTGAATTTTTTTTTATACCGCAAGTTGGTTCGGTCAGCCACGATTGAAGAATAATTTCCTAAAATATGGCGAGCTGCAGATTATTGGGCGCTTTAACGCGTTTCTCGCGAAGAAATAGAAATTGTATAACACGAGCAGGTGATTATGAGCAACATTGACTTGTTTTATCTAACATTGAACGAAACAAAGTAACTAATCTTCGAATGGCAAGTGATTCTAACACGGATCAACCTTTGCTCTCACGTCAGGAATCAACTCTGGCAGCTAACGTAACATAACTTTGGAAAATGATTAGAACATAAGATACAATACTTTCGTAGCTTATGAATATTAAAGGCATATGAGATCCTAAAAGATCTAATTTTTAACTCAACTACGATGATACTTGTCGGAAACCGAAGAGGCATATTATCTGAAACAATATGTGCAAAATTTCACTTGTACGTATAATAAACTTTTTCCAGCTTTACATCAACCACTGCGAACCCTCGTTACAGACGCCAACAAAAAGCATTTCAAATGTAAAGTAGTAGATAATGTGGCGGTGATTACCATAGACTCGCCAGGAGCTAAGGTAAAATCAAACATGAAATTTCGACGAGCACATATTTTGTTCGTATAATTCTTTATACTACGATAAGAATGTATTTCCAAAATGTGTTTGTAAATTAACGTAGGTAAACACTTTGAACCATGAAGTAATGAATGAAATAGCAACAGTATTGAAAGACGTAGAAGCAGATCCCACTGTTAGTTCTATCGTTCTTATAAGTGGAAAACCAGGTTGTTTCATTGCGGGCGCTGATATTACTATGATACAAGGTTTCAAAGATGCAGAAGATGGTTATAAAGTATCTAAAGATGGTCAACAGATTTTAAACATTATAGCAGAGAACAAGAAACCAGTAGTGGCTGCTATCCAAGGCAGTTGTTTAGGAGGTGGTCTTGAGGTATATATTCTAGTATTTTCATAATCTGTTAGAAGAAGAAAACAAGTGTTTCGTACCTCATAGTCGTTTGGTTTGTCTAGGTTGCATTGGCCTGCCACTACCGCCTTGCTGTTAACGACGATAAAACTGGATTAGGTTTACCAGAGGTAATGTTAGGCCTCCTTCCCGGAGCAGGTGGTACGCAAAGGTTACCAAAATTAACTGCGCTTCCCAATGCGCTCGATATGACTCTTACTGGAAAGACTATTAAAGCAGTCAAAGCCAAAAAGTTTGGGCTTGTAGATATTTTAGTTAATCGCCTGGGTCCAGGAATTTCGTCAGCAGAACAAAAGTAAAACAGAAAAGCTAAAACATTTATGCGGAAAAAGAACTTGAATTATATATATATATATGTAACATGTAATTCTTTACAGTACCTTAAGATATTTGGAGGAAACAGCTATTAAGGCTGCTAAAGACATTGCAGGTGGAAAGATAAAAATAGATCGTAGCCCAAAATCTTTAATGGAAAAGAGCATGCGGTATGCATTGTCTATGGAATTTATCAAAGACCAAGTATTCAAGAAAGCTAAAGCTCAAGTGATGAAAATGACAGGTGGTTTATATCCTGCACCCCTTAAGATTTTGGAAGTAATACGCACAGGTATAGACAAAGGACCAGCCGTTGGCTACGAAGCAGAGGCTAAAGCTTTTGGTGAATTGGCAGTCACCCCACAATGCAAAGGTCTGACTAGTTTGTACTTTGGACAAACAGCTTGCAAGAAAAATCGTTTTGGGGCACCGAAAGAAACTGTCAAGTACGCAACGTTCTACCTGTTTTTAGTTACACGTTTTGTGAAATAATTTCAATTTTTCAAATAAAATTAATTTTTTATGAATTTTATAATTCAGAAAAATTGCCGTTGTTGGTGCTGGTTTAATGGGGGCAGGTATCGTTCAAGTGAGCATAGATAAGGGCTTCGATGTTGTTATGAAAGATACAAATGAATCTGGTTTATACCGTGGTGTCAACCAGGTCCAAAAAGGAATGGATACTGCCATAAAAAGGAAAAGATATAGCAGGTTGGTACTATTTTACATGCGTAGCGACTGACGATTTACTATATCTGCGTAATTCCTCAAATTTCATGTGTTTTAGTATCCAAAGAGACAAGTATCTTGCCCGGCTTGACTCTACGTTAAGTTATAATTCTTTCAAGAATGCAGATATAGTAATCGAGGCTGTATTTGAAGACCTTACAATAAAGCATAAGGTTATAAAAGAAATTGAAGCAAATGTGCCACAGCATTGCGTAGTTGCAACAAACACATCTGCAATTCCTATTGCTAAAATAGCTGCTGGAAGCAGCCGCCCGGAAAAGGTAAATGCGAGATATTTCGATACACTGTTCTACCCAATCCCCTTGACTTCAAAACATACTTTACGTTCATAGCTAATTGGCATGCACTACTTCTCGCCAGTGGACAAGATGCAACTTTTAGAAATAATAACGCACAAAGGAACATCAGCTGAAACTATTAAAACTGCAGTTGACGTTGGTCTAAAGCAGGGTAAAGTTGTTATTACTGTTGGAGATGGCCCTGGATTCTATACTACAAGAATATTGTCCGCTATGCTGTCTGAGGCAATCAGGTTAATGCAGGTCAGTATTTTTGTTTCAGTTATGTGTGTACGTATTATAAAATCAAACTAAAATGCATTTCAAACAAAAATAGGAAGGTGTGGAGCCATCGGATCTAGATGCATTGACTAAAAAGTTTGGGTTCCCCGTTGGGGCAGCTACTTTATCAGACGAGGTTGGAATTGATGTAGGAGCTCATATCAGTGCTGACCTTGTTAAGTCCTTAGGGGAACGATTCAGTGGAGGAGATGTCAATATTTTAGGCGATATGGTCAAAGCGGGTTTCCTTGGTAAATTTTGTTACACCCTGTTCACAGATCATTTGTTTTATTCTGATCTAATACAATTTGTTTGAATCTTAGGTCGTAAGTCGGGCAAGGGCATATTTGTTTACGAAACTGGCACTAAAAACCGGGACGTTAACATGGGAGCTTTAGATATTTTAAAGAAATACAAGCTCGAACCGAAGGGAAGTACATCCGAAGAAGACCGTCAGTTGAGGATGGTATCGCGATTTGTGAACGAAGCAGTACTCTGTTTGGAAGAAAATATTTTAGCCAACCCCGTGAGTCAAACATTAAATTTAGTCCACGTTGATTATCGTAATAGTAACATATGTTAATGCGTTTAATGTTTCGCAGTTGGAGGGTGATGTTGGAGCTGTCTTTGGATTAGGTTTTCCACCATTTTCCGGAGGACCTTTCCGTTGGGTAGATTCTTTTGGAGCAGCAAGATTGGTGAAAAAAATGGAAGAATTCCAAAGTCATTACGGTGATTCGTTCAAGCCATGCCAGATGTTATACGATATGGCAACCAGCAAAGACAAAAAGTTCCATAAACAGTGAATGTGTTCAAAGAGTAATTGAACTCAGGATCGTAACGCTGAAGTTTTATACATCTTTATACGCCATGTATACAAGTGGTTGCCGTTATACTGTAGAGTACTTTATTTTTTGATAACTGTTAATCAGGATCGTTCCAACGGCCTTTCAAACAAATGTGGTTTTTTTTATAAGACATCAATGCAAACAAGATATGCTTGTATTTATTATAACATTTTTACAGCGTTTATATCTCTAAAATATTGTTAAAATTGTACGCGTACTATAATACTGTTGTAAGTATATTTTTGCAAAATGTTTTAGAAATACATCATATATGTACATATATCATACATATGCATTGATTATTTTCAGAAATACATGTAAGTTTTTTAATATTTACAACGCAGCAGAATATAATTTATATAAAATGTCGTCTAACAACGATTCTAGGCGTTACACCGCTACACGGCGTATCCCATTTCCTGGTAACGAATAAGGATAAAAATGCGAATGTATTTTGCATCGACGACACAATTCATGTCTGACGAATGCGTACAAATAAATCTACCTCCTAATTAAAATGTTTGATTTCTGTAGAATTACAGAAAACGTAGGAGTGGAATTCTTGTTCTTGATGCAATGTTCAAGTGATATTGCACTTCTAAGCATATGCTTATTTATGAGGGAGAAAAATGGAAGTATATCTTGTTCAGTATAATGAGCAAGGTAAATTCAACTTCCGTGCCGTAGATGAAAGTTTCGATGTGTATTGCAAATTTATTTAGTCGAAGTAAGCGATTGAAACGATACTTGCTACGACCATAGAATAAAGACAATGGCATTTAATTCGCATTAACAATTTTATCGGTAATATCAACAACCGTAAATTATTTCAGTTCTTTATTCCTTCTGGCATGAATACATATAGTAAATTTTTCTACATCCTCGAGGTGATTGTGTACGGGGATTGATGCCGAGCTCACGCTTCAACTAATTCTATTATTTTTTTCACAATTCAGACGAATTTTAGTAAAAGCGAATGAGGGTAATCAAGACGATATTTTACGTCATCTACCGGTCCCGCACCTGTTTGTGACATTTGCGATGTTAAAAGAGACCGAGTCCTTGGCTGATGCAAGAAACCACTGCGTTTCGTGAGAAACCATTGACGAGGATCGCGCCTCTAAGCTGACCCGCAGCAGCTTTATCCCGTTCTAGTTTGTCGGGGATACAGGTAAAAAAGAAAGAATCGGCGAAACCACCTTCTCAACGTGGAAGTAAATTATCAGATTGCACAACGCATTCAGACTCTGGTTTTACCCTTTAACATATCCGACTAGACGCGCACGTAGTGCGTTTCCTATTAATGATCTTTTTTGTCTGTACCGCATTAAAGCAATGCGTGATTCAACGTGGATTTCATCAACTTCAGGATAGACACACGTTTATCGCTTAATCATCAGCCATAGATAAAATTTTGTTTTTATTCAGCAAAGTCCGAGTAATGCGTGCTTGATAAAAAAAATTACGTGTGATATAATTAGGAATGATTTGCCGTTAATATTTAAACATATGCGAATTAATCTTATTCTTCTTTAGTTAGAAAATGTTTTGCTGGCATTATTCCCTATGCAACTCCATTGGAATGTATTTCGGTAATCCACGTTGAAAAGAGCTCTATGATATAATTTGTTTAAAACAATGTTTAAGACGAACGCGCGTTCTTATTAACTGTCTGGGCAACTCCGTGTACCGTAAATTAATGTTTGCTTTCAGTATTACGGGCTTTCGGTGGGATAGAAATACAGATGATCGATGGAGAATCTTATCGTAATCGGTGACCTCGGAAATTATGCTTAACGTTAACGCAATCCTTTTGTACAAGTGTGAGGAATGCGATAATGTCTGGAACGGAATTTTTTACTTTCCCACATATGCTAATCGTGTTTTTCGTCAATTACGTTTCGTCTCGGATCTTAATCAATGGACAAGATATGGCAAGCGTATCCACGCACTCGAAGTGGATCGAGCTGTACGCACGATGCGTGATGGAAACTTTTACGTATTGAATCTAGCTACGTTGTTTTAGGTTGAGGAATCTCCTATCTCTGATTAGCGCAATGTATTCCGTAATTTACGGCGCGTCAGTTGAAGCAAACGTACATGAAAAATTGTACTTGGCGGGCTCGCATCCGAACGCCATTTGATTTTAGCCGTGTCGAACGATATTCGATTAACACTGGTCGCCTATTCGATTTTGTCTGCGTTTAAAAAATCGATTCACTTGGACGAAAATTCAAATAGTATACGACGTTCACGATGCTCGTATAATTGTCATATACTACAGTGTTTGTATTGTGGAAACTTGTTACTATGTTTTGTGCATCGTCAAGGTAACTATACGTTTTTACAGATTTGCGCTAAACTCTACGTTATTGATAAATTCCACGCACCATTGAAACGATTCATATGAACCTCGAAATTTCCATACTTGTCTAGCGTGCGTTTTTTCTCGGTTCTCAAAATTAATCCTTTTATGCCTGTTGCAGGCTTCGCGGTGTAATGGATATGCAATGAAGTAATCACGGTAAGAACTTTTTATTTTAATTACAGCCGTCGATGTTCCGCTCTGATGTAATAATCAAACATCGTTTAATGTTTATTTCAGGCTTGGCAATCGCACGGAAATGCAACGCAGTAATTATGGTAAGAATTTTTTGTTTGTATCACAACCCGTCGATGTTCGATGAATCCATGAAATCCAAGTTTCTGTCAATCGTCCGTTGCAATATTATTGGATATATATATTATCCACGGGAAAGTTGCACGTGACTCGCAAAATCCACTTCTTTGCGTAAGAACAATATTCAGCACTCATGCCAAACTTTGCAAAATGCGGAAATACCCGCATTTTAAATCGCATTTTTAGAGTGAAAGAAATCGCATAATTGATCTAATGGCGACGCCCAGGTTGACGTCGGTCGTGTTACGCAGATCATGTTAAACAGCGCGATTTGCCGCGATTCATCGCGATTAAAAAAGTCTGATATCGCAGTTCATAATTAGCTTTCGTTGATATCTGCATGCATGACATGCGTTTATAAAGGTAAACGTTCGAGGGTGATAGGAAGGCCAATGCAGGTGTCTCGAGGAAAAAGAAAGCACTCACAATCATTTACGAAAGTATATAAGTCATTTAATTAATTTTTGATTGCGTAGAAAAGTCATTAAAATTTATCGTTACAAGTAAGAAGTCTTACATTGCCGGGCAAGATTGTCTTATCCCGACGCGATATACACATGATCTATAATTAACATACATAACTAGACATCGGCGATAATAAAAACAGTGTAATCTTAGTGTTTTTGCATAGCCGTTATGTACATAATTCATAAAACTGCCTTCTTTTCTTCTTTTTAAATAAATACTCTTTTTATCGGTCAACGCGCTTACGCATCACAGATCACAGATACACTTAGGTACTTGGTTCACGGACGGCAAAGAAGCCTCATTACATTGACTTATCACCGCTCTTCGTGCCTTCACATTTTGTTTCTCCTTAAGTACGCCTCGCGTGTACACACTTCCTTCTCGGTGCGATACACATATGGGAGGCAAGTGGGAGCTTGATTTCTGGCTTCATCGCCACAAACATCGTCGCGCCTCGACGTTAATTCTTCGTTTCGATGACCAATCGAAAGAGAATCGATCCCGCCGGCGTTCCTCGACGAGGTTGGAATGGTTCTTAATCCTGGAGTTAAAGCTCAGCTCACAGCTTAGGATATCAGTTCAGTCCAAACGCACATTCGCACGACTAGATCGCGCGAATTTTGTAATTGACTAAGCCGCCAATTGCGGTGGTATGATCTGTTGGACCGGTTGCGATATTCGTGGGGCTAGAACCGGCAGTAGGCTCACTCTCAACGGGCCGGGTGTCACCTGAGCGACGGAAGATTGAACCCCAGCGGTGGTAACGGACGAAGATCTGTCTCTGGCGTGGCGTTTCACGTGCTTCGCCAGATGATCGCTTCTCATGAATCTTCTTTGGCAGACCGTGCAGGCGAATTTCTTTTCACCGGTGTGCGTTCGCTTGTGCCGCGAAAGCTCGTCGCTTCTTGAAAATCGTCTATTGCACTCTTCATATGGACACGGAAACGGCCGTTCACCGGTATGAGTTCGCGTATGAGCTTTTAGATGAGATGATTTGAAATAATTCTTTCCGCAACCCGGATGCTCGCATTCGTAGACACGACGGCGCGCGGCTGATTCCGGAGTTGGCATGTTAACCGTCGCGTTAGTCGCTGGCGCGGTTACTAGTAGAAGTGGAGTTCGCGGGAGAACCAACGGGGATCCCAAGAGTCCGGTGACCATGATCGCTGGTGGTTTTGGTGCCAAGGGCTGTAACTTTTGCTGCGTCGTGATCTCACGATCGGTGTTCTTGTTGTTCACGATAATCTCCTCTTTCCGCAGGCTCATTTTGAATTTGAGACTTTTCAGCACGTTCTCCGGCTCCGGGGCGCTCCGGCGCGTGGTTGGTTGAGGACTGGAGACTCGCGGTGTTTCTCGAGGAACCGGTTGCGAGAATACCGTGGTTGTCTTTGGTGTCAAGTTGGCTGGACTGTAGGTACCGTCTCGATTGGCACGCATTATAACCGATACTCGAGCGGGCTCTGGGCTCGGGGGTGGTGTACCGTCCAAGAGGAGCTAATATCAGAAAAAAGTTGTACTTTGAGTTTCTTGAAATCAACCATTACCATCATGCGTGCAAGAGAATTATCGCGTGGGTACTACAGAAAGATTTCCACGCTTTAAATATTTATTTACTCCGAAACGAGCAGAGATACCGCGAGAAGCTACGAATGTGTTCGATACGGGCATGGTCGGAACACGAAAATGTACTATCTTATCGTAAATTTAAATGCCATATTCGAGGTACGACGACATCGGTTACATATTTTCTAACTGATATTGTCGGAAGTTATGCGCTACTCTCTCGAAGGATAAAAGAGAGAGAGAGAGGGACGGTGTAAGAGTGAACGCACGCTGCAAACGGGGTCATCTTGCAAAACAACTCTATAAAGCGTGCGCTCGCGCGCCACCGTGCGCCCATGCACATCGATGTAACTAGTCGATTGCGCGCGCGGTGAAAAAAAAATCAAAAAGAGATGGAGTTCTGCGTTTGAGATGCGTAGAAAACAAAGTCTGTTGATAAGAAAGTTTCAGTATTTACCTTCGCCAATTCGCATTGTTCGACGCATCGTCGCTTTGGTGGAGGTTCGTCCTCCTCGGAATCGGAAGGCTGCGGAGTAGGTGGCAAACCGAGCTGTGCATTTCCATCGTTCTGCTGTTTTGACTGCACCACCGTACTCTCTACTTTTCCCAATAATTTTTCCCCCAAAAGGGCCGCTACACTGAACGACGACTGAAGCGGTTCGACCTGTAAAGATAGAAATAGATTTAAATAACACTCATCACGACGGATCCACGAAAGATTAGGATATTAAGGGAATTCTTAATAGATTGATCGGGCAAACTAAACACTCTGCTTCCACAGGCAACAAGAATGAAAACAATGAAAATCAATGTACGAAAGTGCATATTTATCACTATTCAGACTCGTATACACCTGAACTGGGGTCGCAGTTCCTTGTACCGTTCATATTTCGCGGGCGGCCACTCGTTCTACCGTGGCGGTACTTTTAATTTGCTTATACTTACGTGTTTCAGCTGGGGCGAGGCCGGCGGCGAAAGAGGCACCTGATTCGAGTCCATCGTCCGTTGTAAATCCCGCGAAAGGACGTGTTCGCGTAAGAGAGGCTCGTCCCGGACGCGAACGAAAAAAGAAATGGAGTCTCCGGCGTTCGTTATACTTTACGCGAAATAAGATTCATGGGGACGTAACCGTCGGACGTCTAGTAGCGCAATGAAGCTTTCTCAGGTCGGCTGGCACGACGTACCGCGGTCATTGTGTGCGTGATCATGCGGCGCGCTTCGACTCTGCCAATCCCACCGAGGGGCTCGCCTTGGCCGACCAATGGGGAGAGTATTATCAGCCGACCACCGCGTGATCACCGGCGTGCTGTTCACGTGCTCGCGGTCTGACTGAGGCCGTGATCGTGACGTCAGTCCGCGTGGCGGGCTCCCTCGGTCGATACGTCATGGCATCGCGGCGCTCCCCGAGCGTCATGCAACTCCGTCCTGCTCGGTCCCTCCTACACCTCCCTCCAAACCAACTCGCCACGCTCTCTCCGTTGCTCCTCTGCCTTTTCTCTTCCCACGTTCACGACTCTTTCTCCGACTTCGTCGCGGCCCGCGGCGTCGGCGGGATCGCGCACGACGGTGCATCGCGAAGGATACGACGAGCCTCCGAATTCTACTCATTTTACTACAGATAACCGTTCCTCGCCACGGCGTTCACGCATTGATAGTTGCTGGCTTATTTCGCGCCGAGTAGATCGCGTTTCGTAGTAGCGTTTTCAATTTCGTTTAAAGTTAGACGTATGGCAACCCGTACTGGCATGCAGGTCTATAAATAAAACGCGAGTTGGTTTTCGGGATTTGTGGAAATTCGAGGTACATTAAATACGTCTGCGCGGCACCGACTGATAGAATAGATTTGATCTTTATGGAAATTGACAATCACCGGCTACAGTGATCAACCGGTGATCACCGATCTGTTGAAGCAATATTATTCTTCGGGTCATTGTTTTGCTTAGGATGCCGTTGCATGTTTGTAAACCTGAAATCATATCGGCAGCTATAGGTTTCTCGTATCTGCGTCTTCTTTTTTTGTTTACGAGCCTTTTTGCAGCTAACCAGTAAAACAAAGTGCACAGCGAAGACTGCCAATTGGATAGTTGAAAAAACCTGGGGAAGCGAGGTCGCTGTTAGGTCGAATTTCAACGAGGAAGCATTCTGGCCCAGTCTGCTGTTAAATTTATCGCGCGCCTACTTTGCGGCTGGTTAATTCGAATCCGACTTGGGCCGCGCTGGTCTTTGACTCTCCTTCGCCTTCTCCTCTTCTTCCTTTGTTGCCCCGTTCTTTGTCCCAGTACGATTTTCGGCAATGCACCCACTTCTGTAGTACAAATTCGTCCACTTGATACGCTATCAAATATCCGTGCCGATAGGGACGACAGAAATCTGGGATCGCTCCGTTTGTTAACTGGAATAGAACAGTACGTAACGTAAGATCGTCGAGTACCCGAAATTAAGCTTTAGAATACCAGTTCTGCTGGGAGAGTAAGAAAGCCGAGAATGTTGTGCTAAAAAGAAATACGAGTGAATGAGATTACGCAACAATTAATAGCTGGCCTGGTGTTTACCAGACTCACTTCCACAACAGTTCAGTTATTTTCCATGACACTTGACTCAGAAATGCGGAAATCTCATTAAACTTGGACAATGCGTAAAACGCTGCGCATCTTACGCCAGTCAACTAAAATACGATAAAGCACCGTGGCGATAACCCAGTGTTAATTCATACATAATCGACGCGCACTGCTGTTTATTACGCATTAGAAGTGGAAGTACCTGTTGCCATGCTCTTCGTTTTATTTTCACCTCGTAAAACAGTATTATCGTAGACAAGTAGTTTCTATTTTGTCAAACAATTGTTTTTTGACCGTCGTTCCGTTGCAATGAAACATTTCCGGATACATTTACCGCGATTACGCGCGCGAAATATCTATTGATTTTTACCGCTAATATAATTCGTGCAACGCGACCCACTTTTGCACGTTGCAACCTGCGGCAACTCGTGGAGCTCCAAAACGCAATTATCAATTTTCTTCAATTGCCATGCGACAGTGGTTGCCCTAGTAAGATAACGTTATTCGACCACGTTGCTCTCACGTTTAACGATATCTGAATTCGCACAAATAAAAATTCACGATATTTACGGAACGCATTATTTTTAATTTTATTCAAAACGTTATATTATATGGATATGCGCGTTCGTTCTCAAGATATGATTACGGAAACATTGATTTATAAATAGAACGAGCGGTAAAAATATTTCTCGCTCGCGCGTACCGATTCAACACGTGTTTTCAGAACGCATAAAAATTTGTAATCGTCACGTTTTTATTACTGGCAAGTGTACGCGTATATACGAGCACCTTTGGAAACGAAGACCAGTGCTTAAAATCTGCCACTGTATTATAAGTGGAAGCCGTTGGTTAAAACGCGGTACGTCATAATCGGCTTTGGAAATGGAGCATACCATTGCACGCTGCTACCTAGCCGTGTGCACTGCAAGGCAATTTATAATCGCATATTCTTATCAATGTCGCGGCGTTTTACCACGTTCTCGGTGAGACAGAATGATTCAACGATCGGAGTATTACGCCGAGTTAATCCGCGTAACAAAAGATTTGATTGGTTTTACTTGGGAATGTGCAGCTAATTTATGATAACGATAATAACAGTTTGACTGGAAATTGATCTTTTTATAAACGAAACTTGTAAGCTAGTGCCGTGATTGTTATTATTTAACGCTGCAATTTAACTGTAATTTTACTTCGCTTGTTCGTCGATTTTGATAATCGCGTAGCCGCCAATGAACGTACTATATCGATTCTTGCGAAAGGCGCGCATCTCTGCCGATTTGACGAATTCAAAGGCTACCAGCGTTCACGATAGACAACAAGGGAATCATTCGACGAACTCGTGATCACTGATCGTGTGTGCGTTCGCTCTTCACGCTTTATCGCCAGCTTCGCGTTTACTCCGTAAAACTGACATTGATATTGTTTTTAAACCGTATATCTAGCGCGATGGGAGCAACGAGCATTCCAATGATTGCCGAAATTTCACGGGATCGACGTTAAGTGGAAACGGTATCTCGTTGGGACAGGCGTATGCCCGTATTCATTTCACTTTCCTCTTCGAGGGCCCGAAGGCCGAACGTGACACCTTTTCGGCCTTCGCGTCGTAACGCATTGTTATTTCGCAATCGGAATGAATAGAACAACACAGAAGCTGAGTGCATTTTGCATTCGTAGGGTCCGGAGCGCAAGTAGATCAAGTCCATTTTTTGTCTCATTTCATCGATTTGCATTCGATTCTAATATAAAAATAAATACTTCAGCGGTGAGGTTAAAAAAGTGTAAATAACAACGGACTTGACTCAGTCGCGCGCTCCCAACAAAGAGAAGCGAAAATAACATTTTCGGTTGTACCGCATTCCAGTGGATAACTCTTCACATATTCATGATGTATCGTCAATTATATGATCGGCTTACTAACGACAGGTGCAATAAATATTTCTATAAATCACATAACTTCAATTAAGGCGATCAAACCATAAAAACTTGATAATGATAAGTCTTATCAGATACCTGTAGATATGTGTTTTCTTCTTTTTTTTTACCCAACACTTGCCCGATGGTAAATAACGAATGTTTATAGTTTCACAACAAATAGAACTCATCGTTGACTTGCATGGAGACGAGCCCCTGCTCGCGTGAATTCATCACCTCGTTTCATTCACAGAATCGCGCTACGTCATCGGCGTTTTTGCTACCGCGGTATCGTCTAAAATTATTCATCCGCGATTATTCGGTTAAGAAAAAAAGACGTAATTATATATGACTACGAAAACGTGACGGATATCAAGCGTGCATAGCGATTATCTTTAAGGCCGTGTACAGTGACAATATAAAGATACACCCAGCGTTTTTTTACACGGTAAATTCGTTCCTCAGAAATTTGTGTACAAAAAAATTACTGGTTTTTCCCAGTAACTACTAGATTATAGCAGTACGCAGTGCTTCGTAATTTTTGAAGTGTAGTAAAAACGTTAATTTATTTGACACATTGGTACCAAAGACTGCAATTTGTACTAGATCGCTCATGGTCACCTACATAATTAAAATAATTATAATAAATTTGTCAAAAAAGAAACATTTTTTTGAACCGTGTAACTTCAAATTAGTGTAAAAAAAGAGTTAGGTGTACTCTCACGCGAACAGTCGCGTCATTAATGCTCGATTGGAATTACATCTGCCTTTAACGTTCTACTTTTTTATTGCAGAATTAACACATCGCTTGTAAACCTGTGTACTTCATGTCCAGACCAAAACGGTTTCGGTTAATAATTATCCAAGAAGGGAAGGGGGGCCGCTGCTTCCTCCACCGCCAAATATCTGGCGTTCACTGCTTTTGTTATTCTTTCTGGATGGCTGACTTGCAGGTCCGTCGCTTCCCTCCCGATCGGGAAAAGGAAAGAAGAGGAGCGGTGTGGTACCCAACCTGTCCTTTGCCCAAACAAAACCGTGGATCCAAAATCTTCTTAGAAACAAAACGCGGGAAAAAACAATAACAAGAATAATGGGTTGGTCCAGATCGTATCCGGCGCTACCTGACCAAACGCGTCTACACATATTTCTATCGCAGCCACGTCCTTCATATTCTCTCGTTATTCCGCTGATTTCGCTTTTTTTTATCACTTGTTACTTGTGTTATTATTGTAGAGGCAGGTACGCGTTATGTGTCTATTTATATGGACTACTGTATCTTTAAAGCACTATCGCAATTTCATTCTTTTACAAGACCGTATGATTTCGTATTATCCGTAATCGCTGAAATTGTGACGCGGAATTTAGTATTGTGGTAGCCACGAATAGCGGCGTATCAACCTCGTGTTACGGCATTCTGAAAGCGTGGGGCGTGTCTGTTCTTAAACGGGTCAGAGCCCTTCACGCAAAGTATCGCGTAAACACGGTATCCCAGGGATGGAAATATTTTCCATGGGTGTGCTTTGATACGTGTAAAATTGTCAAACTTTGCGAAGCTCGATGGATTGTGGAGAGAGGCGGCTACGTCGTGCAACGCGTTTGCACGTAATCGGCACATTCAGACGAAAATAATACGCGCCGTTGCTCGCGACAAGACTGATTGCTTTTCGACTTGTTTACGTAGCGGGGAACAGCGCCGATTATGGTTTAAAATTCGATCGTGCGAACGGCTTGAAATTACTTTTTATGTGTATACAAGGTTCAGACAGGGAGAACAACGATTCAGTTTCAGACGAAAGTAAATACGTGAGATAAGAGCACGTGGAAGTTTGAAATTGTAATCAGATGTGGTTCGGGTTTAGATAAATGTTTGCCGCGGCGATGTAAATGTTTCCTTCGTACAGAATCATGCAATTTTTTAAATCATAAATTACTTTTTCGGTCGATTATCAATTGTTAGTAAAATATTACGAATGACGTCGTTTTACGGTATAAGCTTTTTAAACGAAACGTGTGCATAAACGCATTAAATTACTATTGCAATATATACGTATCGTTGTTGTCGTATTGCATAATACCATGGATAAACAACAAATCCATGTGCATCTCCTTCATAACCGCGCAATGGTAAAAAGAACTGTAATCGGTATGTACGATATCTTCGATACCTGCTGCTGCACGAGCAATACCAATTTTCTTTTATCAAAAGAGATCAAAGAAGCAGTTTGTAAACTGCGCAAGCGTACAGTAGATGTCTCTAAAAACCTCTTCAAAGTAATCAATCGTAATTTGCAAAAATGTTTTATGAATGTGTAATTCTAACGCGACGTATCAACGCAAAACATGCAAAATAATTACACGTTACACGTTAATAATAATTATCGTGAATTCAATGTAAATCTTCTTCGATACTTTTTCATGTGCTATCTAACGGCATTAATCAATCTGTGAAGCAACATCTTATTAGACATATAAAACAATAACCGAGATTCAAATTGCGACTATGTACATATTTGTTGACCGCGATAAATAATGTAATTTAATGTAGGGTGTGTAAATATTTTCCGAATGCTGTCCAATTTAATACATATGTAATTTCAGATTATCATCGAGCTCCCGATACTCTACCGCCATCTAAACCCACCATCGGGCATTCCCAGCCGGTAAGCGAAGCGTTTAAAATTTCCCGCTCTCCGTAGCCGAACGCGCGTCGTGGGCGGAGCCATCGCCGCCCCTCTCCGTCCACCCCCCTTCTTGAACGTAGTCACGCTGCGTTCTACAGAGTGGGGGTTGTTTGGTATCGCGTTTGTTTAGTTGCTCGCTGACAGCGGCCGCGGTACGTGCTGTTGTGGTGCGTGTGTGCGTTTTCCATCGGCACTTGTGCGTGGAAAACGCGAGAACCGGCTACATCGCGCGGCAAAGAAAAAGGCGCGTAGAAAAACGATCGGGAGAATTTCCTCGTGGTAAATAAAGTTTTATAGTTAGCCGCGTACATTGTCCGGTGATCGGGAATAACGTTCTGTGCCTGAAAGTGTTCGCATATTAATTCATTTTTTTTGTCGCTGCTTTTGCCAATCTCTGTCCTGCCTTTTTCGTCGTACCGTACCAATCTGTTGTTCACGTCTATGAAACATTACTCCCGTTACGTGTGTCCTGTGTGTCACTTGTTATATGTCGACGACGACACGACGACGATTAACGACGACCTGCCCTCGTCTTCTCCCGTGTACCCGCTACGACGCGAAGTATGTCGACGTTGATTTGGTGATGGCCGAACGCAGAGGATGTCACGCCGTAAGCAGAGCAACCCAAAACCACTGAAACGTGAGTCCTTAACCAACGCTACGATTCCTTATTTCTTGTTTTTTTTTTGTCCAATTCTTTTTATCCCGATCTCGCTTTAATTTCTCTCGACGAGTCGTTCTCTCTCTCGTACGAGAGAATTCGTGTTTCGTACGCGTGTTCAAAGATCGTGTCCGTCGTGTGAGACGAGGAACCCGGAAAAACGGGTTTCTCGACGGCGTGCTTTTTAGCCGGCCGCCACGTTGCTTGACAGGTGATTGGGCGTCGTTGGTGGTTGTCAGGACGCGTTTCAAACCAGTGCTTGTGTACCGTGCAAACTGTCTCGGCTGATTCGTGTTGATCGCAATTCTCTTACACACAACAGCCCACCCCCCTCCCATTCCCCCCTTCTCTACCTTCATACCACCGTCCGTCGGTACTTTTATCGGTAGTTTTATCTTTCGAACGAGTTTAAAACTACATCGCATGTCGACCGATCGCGGCTCGAATTGTGGAACTTGATTGGCGGGAATTTCGGTCGGTTGATTCCCGCGGTACTTTGGTAGGAAAATGGGGAGAAACGAACGCCGCGTGTCGATGTACTTAAATTATCCACGGTGATTCGTGCTTCGCGCGATACCCGTCTACCCGCACGTTTTTCTTTTGTTTTTTCGGTCGATTCGTAACAGGGTTAGTCAGCGGGTAAGAGAATTGTTGTCATCGCGCGGCAGGTTAGTTGCTGCCGGCTGACCTTTCTAGCTCTCCGTGGGTCACGTGGTCGACCATGCACGCAGCGGCTGGCGACCGCGTGCGTTACGATGCGGCGGAAGCTATAGCGTGTAAACGTATGTGTATATGTGGACTTTTTTTTATGCGTTAAGCAACAAGTTTGAATCGATACCGTAAGAAAGTTGTCTACTTTGAATGAACTCGCTCGCTTCGCGCAAATGGCGCCGAGCGTTCAAACTTTCCATTTCACGTCAATTTACCTTTTCTTTTCGCGGGGGTTCTTCCATTTTGAACTTTGGGATCAATTTTGACCTATTACCCCCGCCGGGATTGGTCTGTGATAAAGTTTTCCTTTGATTCGCGAATTTTTCTATGCAGGATGACTTACACCGCAAATTAAATACTTGTATCCCGCGATTCGACGTTTACCACAAATTTACTGTCGCTAAAAATGTATTCCTTTCGATTGTACGTTCGCAAATTAATATTACTTTCGATACGTGCGTCAGATCGAATGTAATCTATCTTAATGTCTATTGCCCGAGTATCAGCGTTTACCGAAAATTGTCGCTAATAACTTATTCCTCGCGATTCTAAGTTCATTAATTAATATCACTTTTGATTCAAGCGTAAGATCGAACGTAATCTAGCTTAACGTCCATTCGTATCCTGCAAAACGTACGTCGCAAACGCAGTACTGATCTCCCGTCTATCGATGTTTACCGAAAATTGTCCGTCGCTACAAACTTACCCCCCGCGATTCTAAGTCCCCAAATTGATATTGTTATCGATTCAAGTCTAAGATCGAACATAACCTAGCTCAACCTCTATTCACATCTCGCGAAACTCACGCCGCACACGCGGTACTTATTTCCCGGGTATCAACATTTACCGAAAACCGTCCGTCGCTAAAAACTTATACCTCGCGATTGTAAGTCCGCAAATTGATATTGTTTTCGATCCGAGCGTAAAACGATCGAGGCCAAACGAGATCGCGAGTGCCGATTCCCCACAGGATCCTTCGTCCCTCGCCCTTGTGTCGCGCGGGATCACGTGGCTCGCGATCACGAAAGTCGGCGGCCACTTTCACGTGGTGACTCGTCGAACCGGGTCTCTCCTTTTCTCTCCTTTTCTCCTCGTCTCGTTTCTACGGTTCCCCGCCGCCGATTCGCGTCCCGTGTTTTGTCGTCGAACCGTCGATAGCCGTTTCCGTGGAATCCCGTCCCGGTGGCTCGTTTTCGTGGTTCCCCCTCCTCGTGGGACTCACGACGTTAATGGCCGCGTAATTATTGCGTCGCACCGCCGGCTCGTGCGCGCGTGACTGCTAATTGGGAGCACCGGTAATTGAGTTAATAACGCGCGATGGTAAAATAGCGGCGGTCCGCCGCACGCCTACCGGCTTTCATTTGTGTCACTGGCCCCACCGGGAGTCTGCCGCTTACGGCTCCTGTCTCCTTCCCATCGGTCCCCCTTGGTCTCTTTTCTCATACCGGGGAGCGGGTTGCTCGATCGGTTTTTAATAGCCCCGACAGTCGTTTTACACGCGCTTCGAGGCACAGATACTACGGGGGAAACTCATTAGAGTAACGCTCGCAAGAGTGTATTAAAATGTGCTCGGACAGCGATTAATTGAATGAAATCGCGAATGCGGATTTTCGTGGAACGCGTTGACACGAGGAAGCCGTGAAAAAAGGGCGGACAAAGAAACATCCGTTTCGGAGATGGAACGAAGCTGCTTCTCGGACGGAAATGGCGTATCGTTGACAGTTTCACGATTATCCGTTCGCGATGTACGATTAAACGGCAATCGTTGATACGTGGAAATGTTGTAACATCGGTAGCCGCGTGATTTCGAGCGAGACGCTGAAATTGACATTCTCGCCGAAACGGTACGTGCCTCGTATTCGCGACAAATAACACGATCGTCTCGAAGATTGATATATCTTCCTTATCGCTGCATTGAATTCTAAAATATGCAAAGTCCGGCGTATCGTACAAATTCAGCTATTTTTACGCTTATTGGGAGATACGTCGTTCCGAGAAGAGGCACGGTCCTCACGGCGAAGATACGATAAGCAGCGGCGAGATTAAAAGCATTGACGTCAGGAGCTTTATCTCTCCGTTCGCCAAAACCACATTTTTCTTCGTTACTTTCTCAAAGTATCTACGAAACGCGATACATGGCCCTTTCGGCGGCGAAATCGCGAGAATTCGCCGTAAGTAGACATCGCCGAAGCTAGACAACTCGGAAATCCGTGGATTTGAGATTTATTTATCGCCCGCGGATCCACCGTTGTACGATAAAAATTATTTTACCTTTTCGGATATCGGCACGTCATCGCTGCACAGAGTTCCCTTCCTTTCCGTCGTTTCTAGTTAACCGCGGCGGAGGATGTCTTGATCGTTAAACGAATGGAATACACAGTCGATGGTCTATCCTTTAAGTGCCATTATTTAAAAAACTCGAGATGGGATTGGAATTTCTCTTGGATTTGCAGTGGATCGAGTAACGTTGTTCGTTAAAAGATCGAATGCCAAACCGAATTCGCAAAAAAATTTCTCCAAGAATCAATCCAATATTCTTGACCACAATGGGATTTAAGTTGGATTCAATTGCATTTTTAAACGTCACTGAAATATGAACGATGCGGCTTTAATGAACCATCCGTATAATTCATTTATACGCACGACGCAGCACACAGCGCATAAAGGCTATTCCCACGAATCGTGCGGTAACATCGAGAACTCACATTTTCCCGATATTTCTTTCGGAGTTTGAATCTCGGTACCCTTTGTGACCAACGCGATCGTATTAGCACCGCGTGAATAACAAGAGAGCCACCTTGCCCTCGCTTTGATCTTGATTATTTTTCATCGAAAACATGCCTTTCTGACCTATCGAATCGTCGTGGAAGGGCTGCGTTTGGTACTTAAGAAAGAGGAGGACCAGCTCCGGTTGTATCGTGCTGGTAATCGACGATGCCAGGGATAAAAGGTGCCCCGTAGAGAAGCAGCAATCACCCCCCGCGGTGCGCAGCCGTCAAATTAATAACCAATGATTTTATAGAATGCTTTATTGAATCGTGTTCTTCGTAAATAATATCTCTGCACACCATCGAGTTACGGTGCCGGCGTCGGTGGGGGAGCAAATGCGTGTGTGAGTGAGAGAGAGAAAGAAAGAAAGAAAGAGAGAAGCGTTTCGTAGTGTTGCCGCTGTTCTCGTTATAATATCACCGCGGTATCGTTGTCGACGCTAATAGTGACGACTCGGCCGCACCTATCTCTCCCCTTCTTTCCAACGTTTCTCGTTTCCCCGTGTTCGCTCTTGTCTCGCGAGATCGTTCGCGGTCGATAGCAACACTTTCGTCGTCCTTTTCTTTTCGCCGCGATGATTGAATATCTCCTTACTCGCCTACCGGTCGCTTTTTACGACGCGTAACTCGCAACGGAGCCACCGAGTCGCGGGGGTCCCGCGGCTTTTTGGATAAATTTGCTTTCGAAGAAAAAGTTTCTTATCTCTCCCCGTATATTCGTTGGCGGAGACCTTTTCTTGCGAGCGAGACGGGGTAAAAATATTCGGTGCACCTGCCTCGGCGCCGCCGCAGGATTTATTAAGACGCAAAGCCAACCGAGTCGATGGTTAATTACGTTACTCGAGGGGGGCCAGTTATACCACCGCACGAAAGGAATTCAATTCCCGGTAGATTTTCGAAATCTTGTCCTCGAATCTATCGGTATAAAGGGGCACCTTTCCCTCTTCGTCCCCGGATCTCGAGAGAGGAGGCACAAAAGCGAAGTCGCAAATTCCGTCGTGGCCGGTTACCCGCGAACAGTCGTTGCGGCTATCAGTGTCGATCGACCGGCGGTGTGTGCAATGAGCGGGTGACGTGAAAGGGAAGAAGAGGGAAGAGAAGGAGGAAGGGAAGATCGGAACGGCGGAGAAGAGGAGGAAGAGAAGCAAAGGGAGAAGAAGAAGAAGAAGAAGAGGACGAAGTCGATGGGGAGAGGAGGAAAAACAAGAAGAACCGCAGAAGGAAGGTCCATCAGCGTCCCTTATCTTCCTCGCCCGGGTCCCTTATTCCGCGCAAACGCATGAATCCAGCCGCCGCAGATGTCTCTCCCCGGGTTCCTATCCCTCTCCTCTTCCTTTCCTCGTTCGCCGAGCGCTCCTCCGTCTCTTGGTCCACCTTCTTTCGCCTCCCCCTACGTCTTCCTCGCGAAGAAACGCAGGAGAGACAACTATCGGGCCGCTGATCTCGTCTAGTTAGCCCTTCTTCTCGATCCACCTCGTGGTCCTCTTCTTCTTCTTCTGCTTCTTCGACTTCTCCCCGCCCCCCCCCCCCCCTCCTCCTCCTCCACCTCTCTCCCACCACCACGGTTTATTCCGCGTCCTGTTCCCCCCCATCGGCGTGTTCGGCGAGCAGCCAGCCTGTACTCCTTTCGTGCGCCCTGCATCGTCCTTCCTGCCTTTGCCAAGCGAGGAACCGATACAGGCCTCGACTCGGCTCATAAATACGGGAGAGGAAGAGGCGGAGAGGATCGTGGAGAGAAGGCAGAGGGAGAAGCAGGGGAGGAAGGACGAAGGGCGAGCCTACAAATTGCTACACCGCATTGTGGTGTCACTCCAGCCTGTTACGACACGGCCCTGGCATCGCTGGAATGGTGTCTGCGAGTTCTCTCCTTCTCCCTTAGATCCCCTCCGCTCGGGCCCCCACGGGTGACGGGAGGGGGGGGGGGGGCCCTCTTTCGAGGTTTCTCCCGCTGGTACTTCGCCTCTGCTCGGTGTCAACCGGGCTTCGTACCAGCTTTACACGCGTGTAAACGCGGCTTTACGCCGATAACCGCGATGTTGCTTCGTTCCCGGACAACTGGCCCCCTTTTCTTTTAACTGACTTTTTTTCGTGTCCTCGGTGGTCCGTTCGTTCGTTCGTTCGTTCCCTCGTTCGTTTGATGGAACGCGACTGCCCGTGTTTCGTGTGCGTCTCTCTCGGCACAGGCCTCTCTATCACCAGCTTCGTAGAATATCCCGACGGAAGAATCTTCGATAGAGGGAAACGCTTCTCTCTACGTTCCAGCCGTCCTAGGCCGGAGAAAGCTATAAATTTTTATCACGTCGTCTCTCTCACCCTTCGTCCCCGTGAAGAGAGATAAAACTTAATTAACACCCCGTCACAGTCGCGCCCCCCCCCCTCCTCCCCCCTCCCCCCTACGGAATTCCGATAAACGCGCTCGCGATCGTAATCGCCCATAGTATTTTACGAAACCGCAGCGCGTATTGGCAATGGGCAAAACAGGACGTCCAAAAATGGCACGACCTCTACACGTGTGCGCTCTATAGAGTCGGGGACACGCGGCGCAAAAAGGCCTTTGCGAAACGCGAGAGGCACGATCGAGATACCGTATCGGCCCGGCATTCCGAGTGAATATTAGCGTAATGAGCTGATACCCACCGATAGTAGATTTTAACCTGTCGGCCGTCACGTTCGTACGATCCGCCAATCAAAAAGTATCGCGAGGTATAATCGACGCCGTTGTTGACTATCGACGCACGTGGGGACGTACGAATAATCTCACTTTACGCTCGCAAAACGATACGATCCGTTTGCCGTTGTTAACCGCGCGCTTATCTCCTCGTTCCTTCGCGGTGAGCGTCATTTTTAACGAAGATGACGAATCGCGATTCGAGCAAGAGAGCCCACGAATTTACTTCCGCGAGCGTTGTATTAATTTCGCTACCGATTAAATCTTATCCGCGATTACGATCGTTCGACGCGAGCGTCATTTCAAAATATTTACTCGAGCATTATCGTCATGAGCGCGCGCGAGCGCGCGCGCGTTCGTAATCGTTCGCGGCGATAAGAAAATTTTCCGTTGCACCGCGCGCAAAGTTTACGCGAAGAGCAAAGAGGCCGAAAACGGTACGTACTCACTCGCGTGTCTCTCGGTGCGTATGTAAGTACAGAGTTCGCATACCGCTCCGTAGACACGACTCTCCGTCCTATTACCGTTGTCTCTGGCCTCCTGGCGGCGGTTTTAGGGCCCCGATACGACGCAGATTAGGTTCGCCGTGGAGCGTCTGCGTTTTCTCAAGTCTTCAGATAAGCCAGACAGGAGAGGCAAGGGTGGTTGCCCGGCTCGTCCCTTGGCTCCGCTCACGACAACGATGCGCGTACGTGTTCTCACATTGACGTACGAGCTAATACGGCTAACGCACACGCGTGTCGCACTGCCCGTGCGTCGGTGTTGGGACGAGTATAACCGCGTCGCTCTGGGGATGAACGTTGAATGCATAGATCCGCGGGATTTACGAGGATCGAATGATAGAAATATTTTTGTTCGGGTCTGCGCGTCATTTTTTGCGTAATTTAAGTATTCGTGTACTTGTAAAATGCAATTACTCGTAATGCAATGTTTTGTGTCGATCGATTCTTCGATTATCTAGTGTCAAATTAATCGTAGATTACGATACTTTACTGTGAGTCACGTTATTACGAAACTTTCGTAGAAGTTGCTGCTCAAAGAAAGCCTTGTGTAACTTGAAGAAATAATATTTAGTGATTTTTTGGGACGAATTTTCAGTCTACCCACACTTTGGAAGAACTACAATTTAAAAAATGAATTGATACTTAGAACTGATTTAACTGTCTAACTGTGTTTTTTAAATAAATTTTAATTGCGGGACCGCAAATTTTGTGACGCTCTTTATCTCGATATTCTTTAGTTTAGCGGCAAATTCAAACTGTTTAACGGAAATTCCACGAATCGAATGAAACTATACGGGTATCGTAGCCTGTTTCAACTGCACAATTACAAATCTTTCCTTTTTATAAAAAAAAAATCTTGAAAGATCTTAAATTAATCATCCATTCGTATTTGAAGTTTACAATTTCCTAATTTCGTCCCGCGTAATAATTTTTTTTTAATGACCGAGAATTAACCGTTGCGACAATCGTAAAATGTACGAACGCGAAAGTATTATTTGCGTTACGATATGAAGTAAACACACTCGGAATGCGACGCGTCCTACACGTACGGGGAGGCCAGTTTCGCAGTGCGAGTCTTCCAAATATATCGCTCATTAGCGTTAACTGATCGGAACAACGAGAGTTTCTTCTTCGTGTCGGGGGGAGAGGGGGTGGAGGAGAGGGAAGCCGAGGAACGGTAGATCGCATCTCATCTTGGTCAGAACGATTTGGCCGTTGTTTCGTTCGCGAACGAATCAGATAATTGTCTCGCTTTCGCAAGCAAAGCGGAGTATACCGCGCGCGTTTCTTGCGATGCGCAGCATTTACGGCGTTCCTTATTTTGTGACCGATTCGCGATGGGATATCGAGTATCGAGGATACGAGGGGGGGAGGGTAAACGTGTCGTACGAATGCACGAGATTTTCTACTACGGCACTACTTTCGTTATTGTCGTAAAAAACGAATGTTTGCTAGTATCGTTTCCGAGAGCTCGTCGAAAGCTTTTTCGTACGGCGTTACGAAACACTGCCGTGCGTCGCTGTGTATCGGTGCGTGTGTCACTTCTTAACAATTTCTCCCTCCTCCGTCTCATTCCTCCCTGGCTGGAAGGAGGTATCTCGAGTGCTCCTTTTCTCCTCAATCATCGGGCTTATCCGTGCCTCTCCAGATAAGAGTGGCGCCTCGGTCATTTCGTGGCAGTACGGGCCTCAAATTCTCTCGATCGAGATAGCGTAAAATTAAGGACGACCTTTCGATGGGAATTAAACCTTTCCACGACGCGGTAGACCGTCTTGAGCCGATAGACGCGTTTCTCAAGGTTTTGAATTTTCGACGATTCTTACTTAAAGCGTTCGGTGTCACGGGTTGAAAGGGGAAATGTCCACCGCGGGCATGATACAATTTCGTGCTTCTGCGCGATATACTTTTCGTTGATGCGACGAATAAACAAGTTTTTCGGAGTGCCGCAAATACGCGACGTTAGACCGTGCAAATGATATTTTCAATGCAAACCAGTGGTTTTCAACCGCTTACCGATATCGATTTACGAGAAAGCATTAAAAGTTACGAATTTTAATAATCATAGAATTTTTATTTTATAATATTAGTTTTTGAAAACCGATACGTAAAATATTATTATATATAACGCTTTTTGTCTCTGGCTTAGCGTTCTGCAAATTATTTTTCTATTCCCACCGGTTCGTAATTGCCAAAATGTATCTAAAAAAAACGGTTGTCATCACGCGTACGCGACGTTGGTACCGAACGCGTTAACTATTCATCAATTTTCAAACTCAAATCGCAATTCCCTGGATCAAATCTCAAATTAACTCCTTTTCCGCATGATCAGTATACTCGTCATAACACAGAACCTTGCCATTTCTTCGTGACAGATATACTCGTCGAAAACAATTAACTGGTTAATTGAGCATCGAGGAGAACGAACCGTATCGGAATGACAATGACTCGTAACATTTCTGTCGAGCGACGGGTGAAGGCGCGCGTGGATAGGGGCCAGGGGGAGAACCGGGAAAGGAGTTTGTACGCTCCTGAAGGTGTTTGCCGAGCAAATACGACCGGGCAATTAGGTCTCTTCAGACACGGCGGCGCGCGTGCCGTTGTTTGTCCGGCTAAACAAGATATTATTACGGGCGGCGAGCGGCGTGCGCCCGAGACGAGACACGAGCTCGGATCTCGTTCTCACCGGCATTCTGTATCGCTTATAGAAACAAATAAGCGGCTTGGCGTGTTACGAGCGTCACGATGCTCGTTAACTTTGCACGGGGCAAATATGAGCGGCGGAAAGTTAGTCCGAGTGACTCCCGCGACCGTAGTTTTATGATAAACTGCTTGTGGGGTATTAACTCTTTATAGTGCCTTACAACGACGTATGGTTGTTAATTTTCGCATCACTCGCGAAAAGTGCCGACGACTATCTTGAGAACACTGTCTCAAAATAATTGGAAATTCGTAGGGAGAGAATGATTCACGGTAGGAAAAAGTAGAAGCTTCGCGAATCTGAAGAATGCGCTAAAACTTTTTATTATATAAAGTCACGAGATTTGGAAGATCGTTAATTTTGTTAACTTCGGCATTCTTCGCTTAGTTATAACTTTTTCGATCGGCACGGAAAGAGTTAAGCACCAATTTCGCGATACATTCTCGTTCCCGCGTGTACGTGCTTCTCGCGATACGTGGCGTGCGAGTAGATTCGTAGATTCGAGTGCGAATACGCGGAACGATGCAATCGACGGAGTTTATCGATTTGTACCCGCGGTAACGAAAATACTCCGTTTGCATTCGATATCGGTAGTGCGGGATACGTGATTGCCGGACAACTGGTTTATCGAGAGGGATTGAAGTTTTGCTCACGGCTAATCATTGGGAAACTAATTGGGACAGTCTGTATTCAGTCTTTGATTTTGTTCAAATCGAATTTTAATTAGTGTTTCATTCTAATTGCGGTATTTTTAAGACTTACAATGGATCAACAATGGTTAAAAAAATTCGGAATGTACCTAATTGATTCTTCGAGAGTTAACGCACACTTCATTGGTAAACAATTTCGACAGGGATACATCTTGTATTCGGTCTTTCATTTTTCAAAGTCGGACGTTAAATTTAATTTATTCTAATTACATCGCCTTTAAGATGATAAATTGACAACGCAAACTGGAGACCAAATTTATAAGCGAACAAGTTTTAATTCGTTGAAAAAAGGTATAAAAGATTATATATGCAACATATTAACATACTCGTTCTTGGTAAGAAAAATTCTGCACGGATACATCTTCGATATTTTCCATAATCGGACAACTGCTACGGGAAAATCAGACGCACGATAACAATTTCGGATTTCTTAAAAAAAAAGAAAAATTCAATTTATCGATACAAAATCTACTCAATTGGTTTACCGGGGGCCGAACGTTCTCCCCACTTTCAAAGAAATTGTCCTGACGCGTAATAGAAACCGGGTCCAGCTCCGAGAATGTATCATCGAAATCTTTTTTTGCGCACTTGTATATCCCGGTCGTCGGTGAGGAGCCGCGTAAGGTACGCTCGATATCGGCCGTAAAATCGTCTGGTTGTTTCGTAGCGGTTGGCCTTATGGTGGACGCATAAGGGCGTCACGAAACTCACCGTCTCCCTCCATCCTTCGTTTCCGTGTAAATGTCGGCCCGTTGTGTGCGTTCTATCTCACGCGCACACGTGTCTATTTATTCAGAGACGCACGCACACGCATTCTTGCCGCGGAGATGCATAGATAAGGAGGTGGAATGAGGTGATGCCGCTCCTCAGTCTTTCTTAAATGTCCTCCTTCCCCTTCTGTCTTTCTTGCGCGAGCCGCGACTACTCTCTCCCTCTCTCTCTCTGTTCTCCCCTCCTCCCGCGCTCGCTCTCCTCTCGTCTTTTGTCCCCTTCTTCTGCCGGCGCTGTAGCCACCCACGTGCTCGCACTTTAAGCACCGTTCCTCAACGAGCGCCGGAATGACGTGTCGCCTCGAGAAAGAGGAACGGAGTGATCGTGTGGGCTACCTGGTGTAATTAGTCTTGGTTGAGAAATTGATATTGGGTGTCTTTGGTGGGAAGAAAAATTATCCGGCAGCTCGAATCATCCTCCATTCATTCTCGAAGGAACATTAGGCTTGCGTTACTTTTGCGCGTCCCGTACGTACGTTTAAATCCTCTCCGTCCGATCGGATTATTTTCACCTCGAAGTCGATCACCTGTTTTGAAACAAAAAAAAAAGAAGTGAGAACGAGGAGTACTCGTGGGAAGTACACAACGTTACCGGAAAAAGAAAAAACATTTGACCCAATTAAATACGAGTTCTCCCGAGCAACCGTGTATACGCGCGAGCGTTCACTTTTCCGTTCCTCTTTACCATACACACATTATCCGATCGCCTAACGCCTCATTTATCCGGCTAGAAAAAGCAAATGGGAGAAAAAGAAATTCCGCGATTTACATAACGATGCGCTCGATTCTGCCATTTCGCAAGGATCGGCGGGACGTGTGAAGCGAGAATCGAGAAGGGGCACACACCGGCACGTATGGCGCGTCTAATTGATCTAACCCGATATAAGGCTTAATGGTAGGTGTCAGTGTCGATCGGCAAGACCGATCGCCGTGTTATTTTGACAACGGCATTGCAACGCCGTTGCCGCGTTAATTAGGTAGAACCTCGGTGTTCGTATAGAGGTGTCAGCGGCGCGTCCCACGTCGGTTGATCGCGCGTAGCGTTACTCTACTACTCGACTCCTCGCCCATTCGGCTCGCAACCGCTTCGATACTCGCGAGGTATATCCGCGCCCCTCCTCGCGCTTCTTTCCTCGCCATCGACATGCAGGCTCGATCTTATCATCGATATTAGCAAGCGTGTCGAGCGTAGGTAACACCGAGGAGTCTGCAGGTTGGGATATTCTCTCGTATTCCGCTGCCGTCTCTTTCTCTCTCTCTCTCTCTCTCTCTCTCTCTCTCTCTCTTCCCACCTCCCTCCACCGTCCCTCACTCTCACTCTACTCTCGCTACGTAGACGTTCGCTGGATGCCGCGAGGGGTTCGTGAACGTTCACAAATGTTCGTCACGACGCGACGGTTACCGGAGGAGAGTGTGCGACGGTCGAGGGGGATATATACGTGGTAGTCGAAGGGTTTTGAGGCGAGTCCATATGAAGCGGGGGTACCCGCTATCTGCTGCGAATCTCTCGCGTGAGAGGAGGAGGACTACTGTCTTCTCGTCGGGGCTAAGAAGATGCACGTCCTTCTGCTCCCGCTTGCCTTTACACGCTCCTAAGTGCTCCGCGTATACTTGTACCGCCGTGGTAACCGCTTCGATTCGATCGTACCGATGCGGGAAGATTGATGGGAGTTTTTCGATCGTTGCGGAGAAAACGTTGGCACTTTGAGGAAATACGTGGGAAGAACGCGCGAACGGGGAGAGGGGGGTTTGCTGTGTATCGTTGCGTTAACTCGTCCCATCGAATCGTCGTTAATCCGTGGAGGAGTCCGTCGATATCGTTTCGTCGTTAATATCTGAGAATATCGTGAATTTAAAATAGCCAAGGAATTTTTTGCCGGAAGTAATAATAATCGGCGTCGGGCAAACATTTATTGAGCCACTCTCGCGATTGTTAGTCACGGGGTGGTTTCCGCGCTGGAGGATCAGCTTTACGGGCGAAATTGCTCCGCCGCATGCGGAAGCACGAGATTATCGCGGATAGTCAGAAACAGACGGACCGTGGGCGGAGAGGAGCGGGAAGGGGAAACGGGGAGGGTCGGGGGTGGCGTTATCACTCGTTGCTTTATCAGTCTCCGCATCGTCTGGGGTTGGTCTCTCTTTCTTTCTTCCGCTTCGACGGGACAACCCCCTCGCGCGCCCGAGTTTGCCCCGGCCCCCTCGAGGCAAACTCAGAGTCCGCACGCTCCACGTACGGATATCCGTGTGTCTGCTGACGTTTGCCCCTCAGGGGTGGAGCAATCTAGACGAGGATTCGGTCGTCGCGACGCTGGTGCCGGGCGCAATGATTTTTGAGTATCGCGGGAGAATATTAATGGAAACTTACTCGAAGCTCGTCGGTTCAACGTGGTAGTGTACGGGTCTGATTGGTTCTAGCCGGTGGACCCAAGCTACTCGAACACCATCGTACACACGGGGCACACGTATTCTCACTATTGGCTGAACTGTCACGCACACTAATATCCTTCCAGCGGGCGCGCTGTTGTAAACCGTACAACACTTTTGTGCTTTTGTAATTTTTCCACCAATGTTCTATTTTGTATCCTATCGGCAGTTACGGGTATTCGTTCTTCGAATATCGAATATATGTAGTTAAATATCGAACAACATTCGTCTAGAATGTTCTTATCTATATATGAGACTAAAAAAGGAATAAAAGATTCTTTTTTTAAACAACAAATTTGAAATTAACAGACTATATTATACTTAATAAAGTATAAATTGACAATAAATGTGTCTATACCTAATACCAAACCATAATATAAAATTGGCTGGGATATGTTTTTTCAATGTGTTTGACGAATATTGCACGGAATACAACCAGCGCCCGCTCGTGTTATAAAATATGGCGCTCCCGCTGGAAGGTTAAGTCAGGTAGTTTTTCCAAGCATTGGCGTAGAAGTCGACCCATAGCTGTAGTAAAATTTATGTATCCCTCGTGCTAATAGTAATCCTACTACTATGCCAAAAGAACGTCGGCAGTGGGGATAGGCAGAGCTCGTTTCCTACCCCTACCCTCCCGGGTGACTTCTTTTCATCTCCGTACACTAGTTTAATCGTTACTGTTATCAAATCGTCGCTATCGTTGGCGTTAGCTACGTCGGATCGCGATATCGATTGCCATCAGATTTCACCTTACGCGCGAGATAAATTGGCAAAGGATCTAGAAATGGCGAATCATCGAGCATGGTAAAGGATGATGGTGAAATAAAAGAAAGTGACCGCAGCATCCGACCCTGCGAACGGCATTTATTCTTTCCCGACGTTTCGGCACTTTATGCGTCGTTCACGTATGCGCGGGAGTCCCCAAAAGAGGGAAGGAAGATGAGGAGATGGAGGCAAAATCCTATCTGCTTAAAAATCGTCTGCGTGCCGTTCACTTGGTTCCATTCGCGAGGACGACGTCCGGCTTAATGCATTCCGCGAGATGGAAACGCGCCTTCGTGCCGTCGTCCTCTTCGGCGACGAGGAGCGATCGATCTCTCGAATGTTGCTCCTCGTCGTCGCCGATTCTCACAGTTCGCCCCGATTCTTATCGGGGGCAGGCCGTCGCTGCACGGAAAAGGGACCCCGGAGTTCGGCGCACAGGTGTGGTCGTTAAATCCGTTAAATCGCCATAAGTGACCGGCCTGCAAAGAAACACTCGCGGGCACGCGTGTTTCTCGAGATGCGTGATACGCGCGGTGACCGCGCGGGTATTTGTATCGTTGAAATTTTTTCAATTTATAAAAATCGAAAGAAAACCGGGTGCCCGAAAATCGTTGCCGCCTCTGTGCTTCCTTTCGTCGCGAGATTCAGATCTTTGGACGTTTCCGTCGATGCGTTCGATGGAATACGCGTCGTTCCCCCCTTTTTTTTCTAAACACTTTTTTTTCCCGTCCGTTGCTTCTTCCCTGGAAAGTAAGAACCTGATTCTCGGGGACGCGTCGCGAACATTCATCGTAATCGATTCTTGTCAAATGTGCGCGAAAGCACGCGCTCGGTGATCGTATACGACAGCAGGTCCTTTAGGAGACGACTCGGTCCAAGAAAAGAAGGAGAATGAGAATAAGAAGAAGCGGAGGAAGGAGTAAACGAGCGTGGCTACAGCTACGACTTCGATATACACGGATAGATGCAACGGCGGTCGGTCGGTCGGTCGGTCGGTCTTCTCCTCTCTCGGTGCACCGATGCAATATGCACGCGATCCGGGTTTTGATAATAAAGGGAGCCTTATGCAGGCATAGCAAGTGTGTGTTTATGCGAAAGAGGGTGAGGGACGATAGACAAAGAACGAAGAGGAGGAAGAAGTAAAGCGTAGAGAGAGAGAGAGAGAGACTGACTGAGCGCGCGCGCTCTCTCGCAAAAGTGAGAGAGAGAGAGAGAGAAGGCGAGAGAGGCCGTTATCGGTAAGCACAGACTCGAAGAAGAAGAGGAGAAGGAGGAGGAGGAAGAAGAAGAAGAATAAGAATAAGAAGAAGAAGAGTGGCCGCAAGAAGAATGCTCACAATGCTGTAATTTCAGTGTTTGATCTTCCCATCTCTCTATGGGGGTATTATATGGGTTCTCGGTGTGCTGGGTTTGCACGTACGGAGGAACGTCGACGCGTGTTCGGGGCCGGGCCCGTGCGTAAGCGTGTCTGAGTGTTCGAGGGGGAGGCCGGTTTTATTTTACCCGCATTATTATTCCGTTGGAGATCGCGCGCTGATCCGTGGCCGTTCCACGGCTCGCCAAGGCAAACCCCGTAGAGAGCCGCGCTTATTTATGGATGGATTCCCTTTTAACTTTCGGCAGGATCGCTCTGTCTCCCTTTATCGTCCTGCCTGGCCGCGCTCCGAAACCCTTTTGTCGTAGCCTACGTTTGTCCACGCGCCTATCCGCGACCCTTCCGCGAGCACTTCAATGCCCGCTTCTGGGCTGCCTCGGCAACGTTTGATACGGTTTTCTCCTTTGTAGGACGGGATTGCGATAGGAGCATCGACGGCGGTGCATTGAATCTCTCTTTTCTCTACTTCTTTTTTTTCCTCCCTCCCGCTTGCGGTAATAATGCATGAAAATCAAAGTTTCCGCGCGTCGCGTGGTCCCTAGCTTCCGCGCGCGCGTTTCGGACCTTTGTCCCGGATCGATCTTTGCGAGACTGATTAAAATCGATTTCGTACGGATAGTAATTGGATTATCGATCGTTACGACGGGATAGAAGTTGGGATCGATCGTCGGGGATGGAAGAAGTTACTCTTTGAACGAGTCAAATCGCTCGTGGAACGTACACGGTTTATCGTTCGTAGAGTAACGTTCGGGAAGTGAATTTGGAATTCTTCAAAGTTCTCTCGTATCACGGTGGTATCTTGACTTTAGAGTGTAATCGGTCCATCATCCGGCCTATCCCCCCTTTTCCCCACCCCTCTCTCTCTCTCTCACCAGACTCCTTTTACTGGTTATTCGCCCGATGGAAACTTTCCTCGCGTCGCTCATTACCGCTATCTCCGTCCGGCTGACCATCAACTGATATCCTATCGACGACTAACAGCTCGCAGGCCATTTTTTACAAAATCCTCGCCGAACGGGCATGCACTTAAAAGATCAGAAGTCACGATCTTCGGTTTTCCTAGGATACGGGTAAAAAATAACCGACGACCAACAAAAAAAGAAGGGAAGGAGAAGCATTCGGGCGATTACGGTTATCCCTAATAAGATGCGTGGAATTTATCATCGATCCGTCGATAATTTCACGTCGATCCTCCTCGCGTTCTTGGGCAACCATTATTTTTAACCGCGTCGCGAGACGTGGCGCAATTGAATTCTCGAGCGAAAACAGTCGCCGTTCACGGTTACCAAATTATTTCGCTGGTCTTATCGCGCCATCGGGTCAACCTCCAAGTTTAATCAGTTTCCTGGTTCCAGGCGTAGGCATAGTCGCGCGGATCCGTCGACGGCGTACGCCTCTCACGGCGTCGATCCTCGGCGCGCCAGCGTGAAAAAAAAAAGTTTTCGTCGATCGCGCCGAGACACGGAGCCCGTGGTCCCGTGGTTTTCGTTTGCCGCTCGTTGCGCCGCGATTTCGATAACGGCTGTTTTCCAACGATCGTACGCCCGGACAGTGCAGATTGCATTGTTGTCTTGTCCCAGAGATCACCGCGAGGGTATCGGCCTTCCCCGATATCGTTGCAGAAAGCGAGGAAGACGAAAGGAACGCGAGCGAAAGAGCTTTCCAGGGAGAAAGAGAGAAGGCAGAGCCTGGTGTTCCGTGGCGCATTACGGAGGAGAGAAGAAAAAGATAGGCGACGTCGGCGAGAGTGGGTGGGGTGGGGGTGGGGGCGGGGGGATACGGGCTGGGGGCGGAAAGAGACGAGAGAATTAAAAAAAAAGTCTAGATGCGATGTCTGTCAATATTCCGCGATGCAACTTATCTGCGCCGGCGATGCAAGCCTCTCTCACGAACCCGCGTGAAAACATCCATTAACGCTGACTCGCTCTGAAAAACACCTTATCGTTATCCGCGATGACCGATGCTGGACGCGCCGGGAGAGCTTCCCGCACCACGGCTAAACCGCGATAAGCCCTCGTTAATACCTTTTTTCTCCCGCTCGATCTATCCGCGATCGCGATAGATCCCGTTCGATATCATTTCTAGCGTAGAAAAAGAAACCGGGCAGGGGGGATTGCATTCCTGCTCGATCCGCGTTTACCGTTTCATTTCCAGTTTTCGCCCGGCGAAAAGAAGAAATTTTCTAACGACGCGCAACCTTATCGTCCCCGATCGCCAAGCTTCCCGCGCGCAACACCCGTTGGAATATTTAATTGTGCACGCTCGACTGTCGTGCGATTAAATGTTTAACTTGAAATCTCACCTGGCGTTCTCGTTGGCGCCGACAATTACCTCTCGGCGCATCTGACAAACCGCATCTTGCGCCATGCGAATGGTACTTTCCAGTTACGCGTTTTCTTCTTTCTTCTCTCTCTCTCGCTGCCGCGGTACGCAACGAGCGATTCGCGAATGGGTGTCGACGGCGCCGATGACGAGAACGTGGGCGATCGAATCGACCAGGCCAGGTTGTCGGTAGGTCGCATCCGTGAACGCGCGCGCCCAAGCGCCCACCTGTTGACACCGTGGCCGAGGTGAATCGAGGGTGGACGCGTAGCGAACGGGGAAACGGGAGGAAGTGACGGGCGTAGTAGCGGCGACGAGAGCAACTAGCGTTGGGTGGTGCAAGGGGTGCTCGTTCATTATTTGCCGCGCGGTGGAAGCCACTGAAAGCGACCGGCTGAAAAGCCAAAAGAGCCACGTCCCGTCATTACAAAAAGCAACTTTCCCGCCGCGCTGATATTGGCGCCGGCGCGAGTCTTTTTTTATTTCGCGTTCGTTATCAGGTTCAGCGAATCTTGGAATTGCGATTAGTTCATTCCAGGGGGAGGAATGGGAATCGAGTTCTATTTAGGTGTGCGTTGTGAGGTCTCGAGCCTCATTTTTTGTTTCAGAATTTATTTCGTGGTAAATATTAAATATCGAATGCCTGAGACTTGGTATGTTTGCCGAGCGATCTTTATTATGTATGAAAATTAGTTTAATGAGAAAAGAAATTAATTTTTGATAAGAGTAAAAAAGAAAGCAAGAATATTGTTGCTCCGCGTATGATACCGCGAAGGTGAACTAGAATCAAGGTGAAAAACTAATGTAAGAAAAAGTAACGCAATTTTGAGAAAAATGTGCTTACCTACATTTCGTGGTTTCATCTTAAAATTTGATGAACGTATGCTTAATACTTTGCTCTTCCCAATAATGCCAAAATCAATTAATATTTAGGATATGCTCAGTGACCTTGAATTTTCTGCCACATCTTGTTTTTTGATTATTCTGTTTACACAACTCTGTATATACGATTATAAAAAGATAAATATAACTACAATCAAATACACCATAATCAGTAATCACTACTCACTGCAGATAACAACAATCGTAATAAATAGGTACAATGTGCATTGCACATTTATCATATTATAAATTTAATTGTACATATGTGTACATTTGCTCATGGAATAAACAAAACTTGTTTGATTGCATTTTAAATTAATTCATTCATTTATGACTTGTAATCATTTCAGTTATTATTAAGATCTATATAGTTTTCTAGTTGAGCACACCATATATACTATTGAAAATTAAAAAAAAAATTGTGGAGTGTTTTTCCGCCAAATGAAACTAGGGGGTGGCCAGCAATATTTCCTCGAACACAAATATTCACCACATACAAGGACCACCCTAGTGTACAAATTTGAAATTATAATGAAACAATATCCAACAAACAATATAACATAAATTTACACGTATATTGATTTACATACTCATTTCAAATACAGATATTAGAATAATACTGAAAACTGTTTGTGTCCACGTACGTGTACGTGGCACATGAAACCGTTAAAATAATGCTCTCTTCTCGTCACGTTGAAATTTAATTATCGCGGCTGAACGTATGTTCGTTGCGTTGGTAATTATTTTTGGAGGAATCACTGCACGAGATATATATTATCGGCGAACGCTTGCACTTTTGATACGTTCTGCAATGCACTTTGAAAATATCAAATATTGCGTTCCGAGCGAACGGATAATTGCCCTGAATACAAGTGAAAAAAAGAAGAAAAGAGAGAGAGACAGAGAGAAAAAAAAGAAAGAATGCGTCGGATACGAGAGCGTTGATTTGAAGCTAAATAATACTTATAATTATGCATGTCCGAAGGCCACCTTCCGGGATAAAAGACGTACGAGTCTGTGCGCTACCGAAAAAGATATCTTCTTATCGCGCGCAGATTGGTGTTGAAACGCATGCATATCGATGACTCGTGATCTCTGCGCCTCGCAGAAGAATCACGAGCTCTCGAGTGTGCCGCGGTGAAAGTTGCACCGAGCAATTGCGAACGATACACCGAGAGGCCGCAATAAAATTCCTATAACCCTGGCGAGTCGGCGATCGGTGATCTCCGGGGGGGAAATTAAGAAACCGCGAAAATTTCGATCCGCGGCACGCTCGAATAGCTCCCGCCATCGGATAACGGCGGGACGCTGAATTACGTTCGCGGGTTAAAAAAAAAATTTTACTCCGCTGGTTCGACGAGTAAATTTGTTGACGACCTGTCGTTATCGCAACCCCGTGCCGAGATCTCTCGCGGAGAACGTCAACACTGGAGGACGGTGAAATAAACGGCCGTGGTACGCGACGGGGAAGGAGCGAGAGAGAGAGAGAGGAAACGGATGACGAAACGTCGCTCGAAACTGCCGATCTCTCGGTTTCTGTCTCGACGTCCGTTCAAAGGATGAGCGTTATCGGGCTGGCCGATAACACGTCGCTCATCGAAGCTTCCGAGGGAATCTTTCGTGTCGTCTCGCTCCCTCCTCCCTCACCCCCCCCCCTCACTCTCGCTCTCTCTCTCTTTCCCTCCCCCTCCCCGTCCTTTTTTGTTGCGTGAAATATCGACCGATCGTCCCGGGCAACAATACGTTGCTGATATTACGGGCTATTGTCGCGACTGCGTATCGAAGCGAGCAAAGTATCACGACCGGCGAAGTCACGTAAACGTCGCGCCGCGGAAAAAAGATATCCGAAGCTCTCAAAGGTCGTTCGGTCCGTAATTCTCGTTCCCACGTAAATCACATCGACGGGATAACGATTCTTTCGCTGTCGCGATTTCGTCGCGGCCACCCCTCGCGATCAGAAATAACGAGGCGTCGCGACCGATTCGCGAATCGTCGACTCGAAACGCGTCCCGCCGCGGGACTTCGTCCACGATGAACGGCAATTACAACCCGGCGATACGCGTCGCCGTAAATAGTTCCTTCGCGGAACGAAAATAATCGTATACACTCGGGGCGCGGACACGCGTCGTCGCGTCGGTAGTAAATCGTCGATTGATTCTCAATTACGCGCGATACGCGGATATATGTACGTGTGTATCCCCAGGGTGGCGTTTCTCGCCTCTCTTAAGTGATTGGCCGGCTCTCTCTTTTTTTCTCACCCTTTCCCTCTCTCTCTCTCTCTCTCTCTCTCCCGGTACGTTTTATTATCTCGCGGCGGGCGGCTAGATGTAATGGACACCTAGCCATTATAGGCGAGAACGCCTCGATTGGCTGGCAGATACGCGGCTGGGCGACCAGTGCGTCGCGTACACACCGACGACGACGACGGCGACGCACAGGCGTGCTCGCGTTGGTCGCGCGTGTGTCGGTGACTCGTTCGCACGTGTTTCTGGGTGGCTAGGTGCACATCCACGGCGGGGGACACGTTGACGCGTGCTCCGACGCCGCACGCACACACCACAGGGCAAACGGGGGAGAGGGAAGAGGTAGTGCATTGTCGGTATCGCGAGGTCGGAGGCGTGTATGGTTTACGGGCTGCATAAAACTTGCCTTCCTACGGCGATCGACGGATACCGGGCAGAGGGACCGTGTGTCCCTCCCTTCCCACCCCCTCGTTGGATATTTGCGTTATCGGGGGGTGGGGATCGATTCGGGGAAAAGAGGCTGCGGTCTCTTTCTGGGTCGAAAACGAGGCGAAATGGCGCGGGAAGGGTAATTTGGCGGATCACCGGCTTTCACTCTCAATGAGCGGTTGCGCTCGCGCTAACGGTTTTTCGTCGAAAGGCAGTCGATCAGGGTCGCGAGAATGATTTTCCGTTTGTCGCTCGAAAGGAGTCGTCATTAATTCTCTCGCGTATCTTGTTTGCAGTTTTATACTCGTCGGCCTGCCGCTTGATTGGCGAAATTATCGGGTCGTGTTACGACCCGCGAAAGGTTGACGTCGACCACCCCCTCGGTGAGAACTCACTATAACATAGGGGTGCGATAGTGGAAGGTGGCCGTTGCGGTAGGCGATGCGATAGCGTCTATGCTCGGCGATATATATTTCCAGCGCGAAAGCTCTCGCACCTGCTTAACCGAGAAAGCGATTACAGCGTTGCACTTTTTCTTTTACCGCCTTCCGAGGCAGGGGCGCCTTGCCGCGCGTAAGCCTTTATTGAATTTGAGTTACGAACCATTGCGCTCGGTCGTATTTTCCGTCGCCGGATTTGTTGGAGCGGTTATGCCGGCGCGGCGAGAAAGGAATTAAAGATACGAGCGACATTAATCACGATTTAATTACGGCACCGTTGCGTTGGTCGGGAAGCTTGAAAAGTGATACAAAGTTACATTAATGAGGCATAAAATTTCCATTCATAAAGGGAGCCAGCCGTTGGCCGTCCTACGCTACACGGGGGAAGACAAATGGATCGCATTACGCGTCGATAGAACGAGCTTCGCTACGATGAAAAATGAACTACTTTCGACGTTTAGTCGGCGAACGACGCCGTTGTCGTTTCAAAAGTAAATCTCGTACAAAAGATCAGCGAGTTACTATTGTTCGCGGTATCATAAATCAGTTGCTCGACTTTTGATCGGAGCCATTTGTTTACGAATCGTTGGAACACGTATTGTCTCTGAACTCTAAACCGGGCATGGACAACCTTTTTTAATTTGTGGGTCAGATTGTCAATCTGTTTCCGGGTCAAGGGCCGGGCTGAATTATTAAATGGAATAAATTAATATGGAGTCAATTAAAATGAGTTGCCACTTGCCAATGCATTAGTACACGATACATTGGTATAATAAAGCTCTGCATTATTTTTATAATATAACGAACGGCAAAATAAATATCAGGGCCGAATCAAAGGAAATTGAGGCTCGAGGGTTGTCCATATATCCGAGCCCTAGAACGCAAACGGCATAACTCAAAGAATGTCGATTTTGAATTGGCTCCTAAATGAAAGCGGCATAACTTGAAAATTAAAAAAAAACGGTTTTGTGGTGCTAGGAAATTTGGGAATTCCTGATATCCTTATAGAAATTATGATCCACGATAAATGACTACAAATTAAAAAAAGGCGAATTAACACAAAGAACGATATTGTTAGACAGTTTCGAAAACTCCTATAACCTTTAACTCCATTCCCCCAAGAATGACCTTTTTAGATTTATGCCGTTGATATTCTAGGAGTGTGATGTGCTCCAAACGAACACTCCGAAATACGACAACCGTCCGGCATACGAGTGTTCGCAAAAAAACGAGAATAAAAACGGGGGTGAGATCCTTCGATTTCTAAGATAAGCCTCGAACCTCTTAACCGACGGCTTCCCCCATTGTCGGACAGCCGGGGAGATTTTCCATGACACTGTCGTCAAAAACGAGCACCGACGCGACGTAGGAACGGGAGGACAGCGTTCGTCGTTGGCCGTGTGTCGCTTATCGGACGTCGCGGTATCGCATACGGGTCGCTAATGTCTCCTTATCAAAAGGTACCTACCTATTCCCGTGGACCTCTTCCTGCCCCCTGTCCCACACGTACGCCGGTACCATTGGATTTCCAGCTACCAGCACCACTTACCTATACCCACCTCTAACGTCACCGCTGCTCGCTATCACCGTCGTGGGACAAAGACTTTCTAGTTTCTCGTTTCTGTTTCCGCGCTTCCTGATACCGCCGCGCGATAACGCGACTGCGTTTAAAACCGGGCTGCACCTGCAAACGGGTTGGCCTTTCCTTTTCCTCCTATTGCCGCGAATATTCCCTCATAATTGCCACCGCGATACCGCACTTTTTCTATTTCTTTTTACCCCCCCCCCCCTCTTTTTTTCTTTTTTCCTTTCCTCGGGGGCTGTCCGATGATCGCTATTAAAGTTACGCGCTCCGAGATAAAGCGGGTGGGTGGGCGCTAGAGAATTCCCCTTATCGGGGATTTATCTCAGATTTATCATGTATTCGACAAATCGGGATTGGAAGTTTCCCGAGTGCTGTCCGATAAGGTGCTCGATGGAGGAGGCCGTCCGCCTTTGAGCGTACCGAGCGTCTCTCATTGGCCGTACTCGCTTCTCCCGCGAAACGATCGAAGGTACGTCAATATTTCGTTCTAACGGCGACTCGAATTTCGGGTGTCTCCTGTAAATATAAATAAAAACCCCGCGTTCACGGTAGTAGAGTTTAAGACACTCCCCCCCGAATCCTTGTTGGGGTCGTTTCGATTGACGGCATCCCCTCGCATCGCGGGCGGGAAAATGGAGCAGGGAAAATTCACGGCTCCATTCAGTCCCCACCGTGAAGTAGTAACGGCCACTTAACGACTTAACGAGTCGACGAGCATGCGCGCGAAAGGGACGGGATATAAAAAGGAGAGATGGGCAGGAAGTGCGAAAGAAGGAAGACGCGGAGAATACTCTCCGGCCGGTAAGCGCACGACTCGAGGCGCGTGTGTAAGAGAATCCCGGGTAACAAATCTCTTCGTCGCCTCTCTCCCCTTGCCTCTTCTTTTTCTCATCTCCTCGACCAGCCTTCCCTCTCGCCTTTGGTCTCTCCTGTACCTCGGGGCCTCCAGCTTGCATACGCACGCCGCCAATTATAAGCTTCTTTTTCCCCCCCGCGCGCCTCTATCCGCCGCCGCCCCACCCTTAGCGTTCTCTCTCTACCCCTCTCTCTCTCTCGCTCTCTCTCCCGGCCGTGGCGGAGAAAGGGGGGCCGCGGCCGCAGCCGCAACCGCCACCGCTGACGCTCCTCAAAGGGTGAGAGGAGTCACCGGCGCTATCTGATGCCGCTGGTAGAGGTGTTAATTCACGCTCTGCCTCTCCCTCCCCCTCCGGACACAGCCCCTTCCCTCTTTCCCTCTTGCTTCTCTGCCTCCCGGACCTCCCTCCCTCCCACCCCCGCCGCCCCACCTCTCCCACTCGTCGCGTCTCTTTCCGTTCCCTCTCCGCGCCCCTTCCTCTCTTCGGCTTGGACTCGTGCACTCCCACCCCCCCGTGCACGCCTCCCCCCCCCCCCACCGAGGGCCACGATACCACGCAACTCCGGTTCTTTCTTCGCGCGTACACGCATCGCGCGCACGCTAGCTGCGTCGCGCCGCGGTTACGAGATTCGTCGTGATTTTTGTAGGGCGAGACACGAATAGGCGTTTCGCGGAGACGATTAAAATCGTGGCGGGGGATCACGGATAGGGCGGCTGATGGATTTTTCTTTTCGGGTTTCGACGAATCTTCACTTGTACCCGTTACACGGAGGACGCGTGGGATTTTGAATTTGATTCGTAGCGGTGGAGAGGGAGGGTGTATTTTATGGATTGGAATTTTTTTGTCGGGTGGGTAGGATACGACTAATGGATGGAGTTTCTCATCCATGTAGGTTCCCCAAAAAGGGGGGGTGGTCGAAGGTCACATGCCGGACAATAGGCAATTCGTCGACGCGAGAGGGTGCGCCGACCCTTTATCTCTCGATCAATCGTTTATCGTTCCCCAATAACGTTAGCAGGCCATTTTGCGAAATTCGCCGGACGCTTCGGCTCTTTACCGAGAACTCCATTATACGAGGGACGAGCGAAACAGGAATCGCTTGGATCGGTATTGAAAGAATGCGCAAAAGATATGAATTAATTAGCCGTTGCGTAAACCGCGTGAGGATGGGTGTTCTTACGTAAATCACGAAAGTAATTAATTGCGGTTCAGGTAAAAGTAGTGGTACGATAAACGCGGTCGATGGAAATTACTCAATTGTAAACAACCTCCAGGAACGTGGGTATTTATATTTAACGTAGTAATTAAATACGAATGAGACACTTCGGAACGTTAAGACTTGGCGTTTAACGTAACAACGAAGTTCATCGAAACGGCAAAAATTATTTTTCACCGCGGTGATTAAATCCACAGGAACCACATCTACCTCTGTCGTTGGGTTTAATAAATAATCCCGCTCGTCGTGTTTCGACGTAGACGCGCCTTTTAAAAACGTATGACACCAAATCGGGATTCCGTGCGTTCCTTCGCAATTCCGACAATTATCGCGAGAAGCAACGGTTGTTCGTACACGGAGAGAAATCGAGTGCAGTTTAGGCGCATAGAAGGAGAATCTGTCTCCCATCGTCGGCGGAGGGGGAGGGTGTGTGGCAATCGTGACGGTACGTGAGAAACGTTTGAGACTCGCGTTTCGCCATTGCCCTCGCTGATTTTTCGTCCGCCTCCCCTGACGATCCGACGCCTATCGATTCGTGGCATTATACACCGGGATATAATATCTCGTCGCGCGTGATTAATTATTAACGTTAGAGTGATACATGGCGAGGCTGACAGAAAGTAACGGAGAAAAAGGTAATATACATGCGTATACCTATATAGCTATAAGAAATTATCTGATATGGTCGTTAAGTTGGTACGCCGGACAGACACAGGAGATCGTAGCTGATTGCCCACCCCCGTCCCACGTGCAGGTATACCGGGTGACTTCGTTAGTAGACTCCGATCGTATCGATGCATCCGGAGCGAAGCGCCGGGTTCTAATCTTCGAGAGAGTAGGAAGGTTTCTTCCGCTCGAAGGACGCTCGCCGGAATGATTTCATTCGCGTCGACGTAATATTTGTCACGGGCGGATAGAGTTCGTCGGCGTGATCGCGAGTCGAAAAGCGAGTACCCTCGAGGTGGGTATGATTATCGGCAGGTACAATTTTTGTTGCGGCCTCCCGAGGCTGAGATCAGTCTCGCGCTTGGCGAATAATTGAATCGCTTATTTCAGAAAACCTCCAAACGCCGAAAAAAATAACGTCGACTGGTTTGTGTTTCTTTCGATTTTTCTCCCTCCGCGGTAAGTCATTGTGCTAAAGCGACACTGATATTTAAAAGAATGTAGTAGTCTTGTCCTTTTTGCAATTTTTGGGAGTTTAGAGGAACCGTTTTAGTGTCGCGAAACAGTGTTTTTTTTGTTAATTATTTCGAAAAGCGAAGAAGTGCACTTAGAGAGTTTCTGAAATAAACGAGTCATTGAGCTAAAGCGACACTGATATCTAAAAGAGTGAGTAGTCTAGTCTTTTTTCTAATTTTTGGGAGTTTAAAGAAACCGTTTTAGTGTCGTGAAACAGTTTTTTTTATTAATCATCTTGAAAGGTGAAGAAGTGCACTTGGAGGTTTCTAAAATAATTGATTCAATAACGCAACGATACGGTGTATCGACGTCTGACTTTGAGCTTCCGATTCTACTTGGATCATAATATTAAATTCGCGAGACACAGAATCGCGTGACTGATATTTGTCGGTGTTGTTGCGATATTGATTGCTAGACCGCGGATGTTTGTGCAAAATGTATCTTTTTTTTATCGAGCAAATTAATAAATATGCCAAGTACGCGTGAAGTGTGTAATATGTTCGAGTTCGCGTCACTTGAGCGTAGCATATCAAGAGGGAAGATATTGTCTCGGGCAAACTACAAGTACAGCAATATATAATATACGCTTACAATTTAAATTTGCTACACAACAAAATATATTATTGAAACCTTGCAATAACGAGGCAAATTTAAACAAACTCCCGCGGCCCGTCGATTACTAATCGGAACAGCTTTCGTCGCGATGGACCCCGAGTTTGGATTTCCTATAATTTGATCGAGAAACATCGAGGACCGTCGCGAACAATAAACAAAGCGCGATGTCGAGCATGCGATTAGAATCGAGACTGGAACATCATTGGTACGGGCGGCGGGGAATGTAACCTGTTGATCGGTCAGATTACCAAGACCGATTCCTGCGGTACGACTTAAGCTTACGAACGTAATGTTCAACAGGTTAATCGTAGAGAAACATTACGCTGTCCAGAAAATTCTGTTAGAGAATTTTTACGCGGAAACTTTTCCTTCCATTTATACCGAATTAGGGTCGACGCCGCCCCGTTCTATCCTATCCTCGCCTCGCCGTGCTTCTTTTTTCACTCTTCCACTTTTTTCTTATACGAGAGAGCCACCCACCCACGGTCCCCGCGTAAGCTACGAAAGCTGAGGAAGAAAAGAATCGTGGCGCGAGGGTCAACATCGCGGTATCTAAAGCTAGGGGCACACGGGCGTACTAAGTACGCGCGTAACAACTCACGTAAACATACCTTGTGATACATATATACATATATATGCGTATATATAGATATACATTGTGTGTATATGAAATAACGCGCGTACGAACGGACGTAGAATCCTCATCGACGCATTTTCTCTAGTACGCGCGTACACCGCTCATCGAGAGATGTCGACAGCCATTGCAGGAGCGTTTAAATCTATGTATATGACAATATACCTTGTCTATTGATACGCGCGTGGAAATATTGTGTATATATGTTAATATTTACGTGAGTAAGTTACGCGCGTACTTGGTACGCCCGCGTGGACCTAGTCTAAGGCAGAATTCGGCGTCCGTTCGCCAACGCCGCGCATAACAAATACTATATTGCAACTCCGTCGCAAACGTGTTAATAACGTATGTGAGAAAACACAATCCTACCTAGTCTATTGCTGCGCCGTATTACGTGCTACGTGGTACGCGCGTATGTTACACGCCCGTACCCGGCTCAACATCATCGCGAACTGTCTTCCGTGACACGCGCCTACGTTACACTTCTCTACGCGGCTTTAACGGTCGACGCGAAAGACTTTGACGACGACGAACGAGTGCCACACCCGCGCCCGTCGACCTCAATATTATAATATTATCACCTCGAAGCGAGCTATAATAAGTCGTTCGCATCGCCGTCACGTGCCGAGGGTCTCGCTGTCCGCGTTACTATATGCCCGTACCCGATCGACAGTCGGGATAAGGAGAAACGTGTCAGCTGGAAAAGCTAAGAGGCCAATGACCAGTTTCACGGGTCGGTTCGTTCGCGATAATAGTCATCGGCACGGTGATTTGTACTTTACGAATTTTTCCATCGCTTACGCTCCCTTTGTCTTCGAGTATAAAGATCATTCGTTACACGGCGGTCCTCCAGTGTGATTCGGATTAAGGAAGTAAGCGCGGAAAGCCGAGAGGCGTAAAGACAAACGCGAAGCAATTTCAACGCCCGCCCCCCTCTCTCTCTCCCACCATTTCCATCGAAACGCGAAGGGAGAAAAATTCCGGTTAACCGGCGGCGGCAGCGACGGTTTTCTCGAACGTTCGTAAAAAGAGCAGGACACCCCTGGAAGCCATTTATTCCGACGGAACGGGGCAAACCGTGCGGACGAGCACGCGTGCGTAGATATATTCGCTTTATAAACACCCAGACAGAGCTCCGTACACGCGCGTGTACGGACGCGCTCCGAAACATCGTCGAACCTTCACACCGACGGATCTCCCCTGCTCCTCTCGAACGTGGTAGGAGAGTAGGGGCGAGGGGATCGAGGGAGGTGGGGGCAGGATACCGAGCTTCGTTGTCATGCAGGATGCAAAAGGGGGATGAACGGTGTCCGCCCCCTCAGCCAGCCATCCCCCCCTTCCCCCCTCCTTCCCTTCCAGATGGCAAGCCGGCGCACTTCATTTCCGCGTCTTACAGCTAGCCGGCGTGCCGAAGGAAATGAAAACAATGAGATACAGCGGTCATCCGTTACCTATGCTCGTCGAGCACCGTCTCTTAACTCGCATTTATATTACTTAAGCGCCTCTAAAAGCATCCAGCCGTTCTCCCTTATACCCACGCGCCCCATCCCCATTCGCCGCCCCTTTACGGCGCGTAGCCAGCCGGAGGAGACTCGGGTTTCCACGGATCCAGCGAAAGGCATGGGAGAAACTTATATCCGTAATGGAATTGCCCGTTCGTACGAATCGTTGTTATTAATATTATTTAGTCGACCGAGAGTCGGGATTGGTTTCGATGATAGGGTAGAAGCGTGGTTGGGGTGGAGGGGGGGCGGGTGCTACGGATCTTACGATAATTCACGCGACGTTTCTTCTCGAACCGGCGTCGTTTACCGTTTCTCCGGAGATCTTTGACGATTCGAGTTTTATTTCGCTATCGCGGTGATTAATGTCGCGACTGCATTTCAGCGGCGTTGATAAGTAATTGTTGCAAGGCCCGTTCTTCCATAAACGTAATTAAGTCTCGATTAATTTCCTGATAGCTATTCTCGTTGGTTGCGCAACGTGTCGTGGTAAGTGCGATAGGTCGATTACATCTCGCTGCAAATACGTGGGGTAATGTGGATCGAAGTAGGTCGCCGAAGGATCGGGGAATTTATTTTTCGAGCAGAACGGGAGGATTGAATTTTATCGAAGTTTTGCGCTGACTTGCGCGGCGTCGGTTGGTTGTACAGGATGTTTCAATCGAAATTCGTATGCGTGATTGTCACACAAATTTGCTCGTTATTTGAAAGGACGCTACGAGCGGAAACTCACTTTGTTTCGAGGAGATCAGGGTGGCAAGGTGTGTTCCCCTTGAAACAGAGTGAATTTTAGTGGACACATTTTATAACAAAAACACCTTGCGAACTTGACATCCTCGAAACAGAGTAAGTTCCCCTCGAAACGTATGTTAAAATTAAAACAACGAACAGGTTGGGAGATACTTGCGCGTGAAACTTTGTATAGATCATCCTGCATATCATTTCTTTTCGCCAGGTTGACAATGCAGTAGGACCTGGATTATCCGAACCTCCGTTTTGCGAAACCTCTATTATCCGAACTGCAATTGACGTAACCTAACGCTCTGTTATCCGAATAGTTATGTTATGTTCGGATGCGTCAATTGCAGTTTGGATAATACACGGTTCGCAAAACGGAGGTTCGGATAATCGAGGATTTTTGTTGACTGCCTGCGTTTCGGAGTGGTTTAGGACAAGAACGAAGGTGATCGTTTACCGCCACTCTCTTCTACTCTCGTAAACCATTCAAAGTTCATCCATCTCCTTGAGTTTCTACTCTCGTTTATTCGGCCTGGCCTTCTCTCGTGCTCGTCGATGTCCCGTATTAAATTTCAGTCTCCCTCTCTCTTTCTCCACCCTCTTTTCCTTCCCCCGGCGCACGTCCCGCCTACGGAAATTATGAAATCAGAGACACAGGGCACGTACTCGCACCCGCTTTCGCGCAGGATGACTTCGGTCCTTCGTCCTTGGTATCCTCGAGGAAGGAGATTGGTAAAAGTTGCCCCGTGGATGATGTATCGTGCCGATGATAATGGCGCCTCTCCGCTGTTAACTCCGTGTCCCTCCAGCGAAAGATAAATGATCGTTCTCGAATCTCTTATTTCTCCTCTGCAGATTTTGCTAAACGGCGGGATCGACGAGAGGGGGGGATAGTTGAGATCTCTAATTATCATATTCATATTCTTCTCGTAACTGATCGTAATTAAATCGATTCGCAGAATCGCGGAGAGAAGAGCGTAACGATAATCCAGTGAGGTAATTCGTCCATCGCCTCGATTCTACTCCAATCGGCACGATATTTCTACCCTGTAATTACCGCATCTAATTGCGAGCGTTAACTGGTTCGATGCCAAAACGGGGTCCGTGGTAGGAAGACGAGAGAGGACGAGGGGGAAAGGGAGACAGTGGAAGGGGGGAGAGCACGTTATCACGAGGGGGTGCTTTCCTGTATTTGCGGGCAATGGCGATGGAGGGGGTAATCAGATAAAAGCCTCAAAAGTAGCACCGTTCCAGTTTGAAAAAACTTGCGCTATCCGAGCGTGATTATACGGTAACGAAGTCAGGGACGCAGCTTACGTTATTTCATACCCTATTGAATTTTTGTTTACCCGCCTCTCTTTGTCTCTGCTTATGGGATTTCGAGTCGACCGTGAGACTGGTACCGAGAGAGTAATTCTTCGAACCATTATGATATGAAACGAGATTTCAATGTTAAGAGTATTTCAAGCGTGATCGTGAAATTTGTTAAAAACTGTACGATGAAAAATGATCGCACAGTTTATTTCGTATCGCGAATGCGCTCCTTTGCGAATACACAAATCGACGTGATCGCCTATTTCCATACATCGACGAAAATGATCCACTTCCGGTTGAAATTTGCGAAGACCGACCCTGGATGCGGCATACGGCCTAGGGGGTATGTGGGATAGAGTTTGATAGGGGTGGATTCGGGGGTGCACGGCGCACACCTTATCACGCCACTCTGCTGTTTTAGTTTTTGTCCAGCCCCTGCATATTCCAACTTTCTTCCCCTACCTCCCCCGCATCAGCGGGTGCAATGCCTGTTTACATGCACGCGCGCGCGCGCGCGCGTGCACATGCACCCGGCATTCCTATTGCATACGAAAATGCAACCCTTCCCCATGGGTGGGTACACGTACGTTCGTAAACGAGATAAAATTTATTTTTGCGACAGTTTCATCCAATTATACATCGAAAAGATTGCATGATCTTTGCGGGTGGAGTATTTCGAAAAAATTCGGTCGGAGTACTCTTGGTTCTTTCTTCTTCTTCAAGCTTAAATACCACATCAAACGACCGACGATCCTCTTGAATTCGATTCGCTCGACAAACTTGCGACCTCGTCAAATTTTTTCTACGCTCGTAATTCATCGACTCGTATTTACCCTCGGTAATGCGCTTTGCTTCGCGCATCGACGAGCATCGCCGACTCCCCTAATTACTCACAAACCGCCGCGACGTTAAACTGGCCGTACGGTTGGCCGTAATTTTCAAACGAGAAGTTTGAAATTTTAATTCACCGAACTCGATTAACATAATTCCCCCGTTAATGTCGAGCACGCTTTTCCTTGTCGCGCGCGCAATGCCGTGCTCGATGCAAGAGCATCGCTGTGCGGCCGATAAGAGTGCGGGACAGTAACATTAAACAAAACGGCAAAAAGTGCTCGGGAAAACGAGAGAGCGGGAGAGCGAGACGACCGGGGCGAGCGTGGCACTCGTTTGATACGCAATGAATATCAAGGCAGAGCCAGAGTCAACGGGGAAGAGAGAGAGAGCGAGATAGAGATAGTGCGCGAGAGAGAGAGAGAGAGAGTAAACGCGCATACGTGTGCGTACACGCGAGAAAGGGAGCCACTTCCGATGGCGCACCGTTTTTCAATTGGCTTCGCGGGAGCTTTGTCGCTTTTATCCATGTCGCAGGTGCAAAAGTAGAAGCCTCGCTGTCGTCCTATTGTTTCGTTAAACCAACACTACTACTCCGATGCATTCCCGTCAGCCCTCCCTCGCGCCTCCTATGACGTTCTCTTTTATCCGTACGTTAAACGTGGTCAACGTAGACAGGTACGACGACGACGACGACGACGACTACGACGGCGACGGCGACGACGACGGCGGCAGCGTCGGCTACGACGTCCACCGCGATGAGCCGAATGCCTCCAGACGCGTTGTGCAATTCGGTGAAATGCTTAATAGAGCAAGGAAATTCAACCGAGCTGAAGGGAACGAACGAGCGGTCGATCAGGTACGGCAGTGTCGCTTGATTGATCGATAGATCCATTACGTCCTCCCGTTGCGCTTTCTGCGCTGGGATATGGCGACCTCGCATCGAGAGGAAACGACGCGCCGAGGATGGAAAAATTTCGTGGAGTAATGGTAGAAGAGGGAGTGGGAGGACGAGGAGGAGGGGGGAGGAGAAAGTAAAAGAGAGCACGGTTTTGTACGGGATTCAAAAGGGAAACGCCGGACGGGACGGATGGGGAGGGTGAAACGTAGACGAATCGCGCGGAGGGTAATCCCGGGGTTTTGGTCCGAGTAAATTTATTTTATCAGTCATTAAGGGTGAAATTCTTTAAGCAAACCTACGATCGGCCGAGAGCGAGGCTTGATAAATTGCTAAAGTTATCGTACCTTCATTTACACCCGAAGCATCGTTTGTTTCGAGCCAGAAATCATTCGGTCGATACGGAATCGTGCGCGATATCAGCGAACCCGCAGGAAAAAAAAAGTGCACTTTCCTGTACTATCTGGAGAACTATTTCTCCGGTGTCTGGAAAAGCATTGCCGCTACGATAACGACTGCGAGGGCCGTTGGAGAAAGGGCGAATTTATCGGATCGACGGTGGCCGAGGCGGGCGCGTACACACAACCATTTATATGCAACGTGTACGTACGCGCCCCGAATCACGGCACACGTTGGTACACGGAGAATTCTATGCGCGCAGACGTCGAACGTGTTCCCCTTTTTTTTTGCCTCCCCTCCCCCCCTTCCTCTCCTCCCCGCTGGGTAAACTGATAACGTAATAACCAGCCAGGCGGAATCTTTGGTCCTTCGGGGATCGGAGAGAGGATGCGCGGATATTATTTTCGTTTGCAATTATTTCTTATCAATGATCGTCGAGAAATCATCGAAACTCAGGCGAATAATTCTCGTTCCTTGTTTAATACCTGACGAAGGATTTTCTTTCCGAGTTTAAGAACGGTCTCTTTAAATTTGGGATTTCGATGTGGACACCACTCGGACGTATATGCCCCAAGAAATGTCCGCACATCTCAGCCTCCCTCAACCTTTGGGATATATGGACCGTTTATTTTGAAAGTGGTGTAAGTCCATTTTTTTTCTTTCCTTTTTTCCACACTAAATTAATCACAAATTATGTGATATCTAATTTTTTTTCTAAAGGTGGACTTACACCACTTTCAAAATAAATGGTCCATATATCCCACACATACAATACCACTGGGACAGATCGTCCCAGTATTCCAACGCCAGTGAGACACACGTGTCCCAACAATAAATTACCATTGGGACTTTAACTAATAATTTACTTTATTATTTTTCTTGAAAAGGTGTCCGTTTTTAGATTAATATAAGTCTTCTAATTACGTTTTTGAAAAACAAAATTGAATTCGAAGAATACAAAATTGGTATGCAAAGAGTTAACCGCGCACCGATCTTACCGATACTTGCTCGAAAATAAAGCGCATAGATCCTTGCTTAACGGAGGACCAAAGAAGGGGGGTTTCCTCGAAAAGGGGTGGTAGCGTCGGGGAGGGTTGAGTTGGATGGCCGTTCCGGTGGGTCGCAGGCGTTGTGTACGATGCACCTAGCTGCACCTATTCTACCGGAGAGCGATAAGGGCGGCGAAAACGGGTGGCTGCAGCCCGTAAATATCGAGAAGGGGAGGCCAACGTCGCCATCCACCACCATCCAACATCTACCCCCACCCTCCTTCCACGGCGGGGTAGTTTATCGCCAATATCGGAAGTCGCGGAACCGGAGTTGTGCCAATTGTTTTATGGCACGCTACCGTATCCCTTGCCTCGGATTGGAGGCTGAGGTCGACGGCGTTTCGGCGGAAATATAAGAAGGCTGGATTCGGACTCGCCTTGGGCTCCTCGCGACGCCTGGCGTCGCCGGGAGGGTCCGCGGTAATTATTTCACACGCGTCCGCTCGATTTGTTTAACGATACTCGCGTGACTCACACGGGACTGTGATCCGGTAACGAGTACGCGCGGATAAACCAATTTCGTTTTTTTTTGTGCGAAAAGCGCAAAGCAATGCGAATTCGCCGTTGACGGAGAAAATTTCCATCAACTTTTCAATTAGTATTCACCTGTTCGGTTAATCGATTATTACCCCGACGTAGATTCGATCGTTCCAGTAATATCAGCAGGGTTCCCATCCTCATTTCTCGCAGCTAAACCCTCGCGCCGTACATTTGTACCGTCATTTGTAGTTAATGGCTGTTACGTTTGCCGCCCAAGTGACGTCATTAATCATGACGATCATCATCGTCATTGCGAGAGGGCGGACAGGTCGTATAAGGTGTTTCAAGTGAAGGAGTGCCTCGTTGGCGTCTCGTACGCGCGTCCGTTTGTGTAAGAGTGCCGAGAGATATCGATCTCGATAATTGAATCGAGCGATCGGGGTATCCCGCAGAGCACGATACGACCCTGCGCGAGCACTCGACTCCTTTAGTCTGCCCTTCTTCTTTTTTAATTGCTCGCTTTAATACGACCGCGAATCGCGATGATATAAAGTATCCCTTGGAAGTATTTTTGTACCGCATTACGGAGATTGCTATAAAAGGGTATGAGCGAGAGGGGGCAGAAATTATGTTTATAAAATTTCGATGCTCATTTGGTCATCGAATTCGATCGAATATACATGGGGAAAAGATACAAGGACTAGTCCACCACGCGCCTACTTGTAGTTGCCCCGAGTCAAGACCTCTTGATTCTATGATCTTGAATTGACTTGCCTCTTGATTCTATGATCCCTCTGGTAATAGAAGGTAATTTAACGTCATTAACAGTAGATTCACGGGACGTGGCATTTTGATGCATTTCGCGTGGCATGGAAAACATTGCAGAAAACGTTTACAATTTTCTTCTACCATTCCTGCAGACTTTAATCCGTTTAACGAGACAAACTGCATATCAAGATTCATTTTCTTCAAAGCTATCTCAACTTGAATTTCTGTATGTGAGGTACCTGTATCTACGCATACACGTCGATTTGACGCTAAATTAAGAAATGTCCGGTAAACGTAGTGTTAACGGGACGTGGCCACAGGTGCTACGAGAAACAGGAAAAAAAGTTATAATAAGAATCGTACACGCATCCCTCGTACGTTGGATATGTTTATCTTGTCACAAATCGATACTGGCTCTACGTGGCTTAATTAAATTTACCTGTTATCTTCGATCGTGGCTATGCCTACCTATGCGCTACGCACGCAGCGTTCGCGAGACTGCGTACGGGCAGGTATACGGTAAACGAATGGGGTGTCGGACACCCGCGACGATGCCGGGACTCGTCAAGACTCATTAATTGAGAAATTAATCCTCGATAATTGTCCTTTTTGCGCTTTACCTGTCGTGCTTAGTGCACTCGTAATCTAAAGCTCCGCGCACACCGTAATTATTAGTAGATCGCGGAGGGCTTATGCTAATTCATATTGTTTCGGCGAAAACGGATTTTGGTAATATTCATTGATCGTACGTTCTGTATGATTCTGCGAAATTTAAGATTGTAGTCGTACAACCATAGTCACTGACAAACGTGAATGACTTATGCGTTCAACATGGAAATCCCAAATTTAATCTTCCATCCGTAACACAATTCTGAAACTAATTCTTATTATTATTATTTCAGCATTTTGATTTGTATTAAACTATTTTTGGATATAAGTGAAAACTGAGAAACAGAAAATGGGAAGAAAATCAGTTATTGAGGCAATTGGTATACACATCCCCAAAGCATGACAAACTGAAAATTACACAACCTCTTGCGAGCAATAACTCGATTGCTGCATTTACGTGACTGATAAACAGTTATTCTATTTATATCCTGAACATAGTTCTAGGAATCTTTTACAACCAAGTAAACAGAGCATCAGCGAGTTGTAGGCGAATTATAAAATAAAAATTCGATCCAGCGTGCGAAGTTATCTCCATAAAAGTAAAAAAATAAACTGATCATTGATATTTAATTTATTATTTCATTTATTAATAAAATCGAGAATCTTAATCGTTTCGCGATCGAACACCGTTTTTCATATCAAAACATCGATTAAAACCTGCGGTGTTTTATAACGCATTATACGTTTCACTCAAATAATAGACGTAACCATAACACATATTTAAAATGATTATCCGAAGAAATCGGTATAGAACGATTATGCGTTTTGCGTAAACATCCGCGGTCTGATTATCCAGCGATCGCTCCAGTTCCAGAAACCTTACGTAACCGCGTAGCCGCGCAATTCTTCCGAGAATTTAAATATTTTGTTACGAGTATTTAAATAGGAATCTTCGACTATCTACTTTTTCAGGAAGATCTTGAGAAATATCGATGCAAAGTTGTCGGAGAGATAATCGATATCTCTCACCACGAGCGTAAGCGTCACAAGAGGTATGTATATGACTAACGCCGGTGCTATGCCGTCCGACAGGAAGGAGGAAAGATTCTGCCGGTTCGGTTGATTCTTCGTCGTTTCATCAGCTTATCTCTCGCGGCCGGAGAATCATCGAGAGACCTTCCGTTACATTAGTCTTCCCTGTCCGAGCAGGCAGGAAACAGTATTTATTATTGAATCTCTCGCCCCGTTAGTCTCATTATCGTGCGATTATAAATTGCAACGAATTTCCTTTATTCGCCGGTCTTATCGTACGGAACGTTTTACGAAGAGGTTTGCAATTTAAATTTATCTCGATGAAAGATTTCATTTCGTCCCGACGACGGCAACGAAAGCTGACCGATCGAAAGTGCAATTATTTATTGATATTATTAGCGCTAGAATGTATGGCCACTGTTCGTAGGTAGATAGAAATATAAGGGATCGTGTATCGATATCGCGAGACGATAGAAGCCACGGGGAATGAGTGAGTACGGACACGGGTCGTCCATTACCACTTAAGAAAGTCTGGATCGATGCGACAGTCGTGGCGGGTTCTCGGTACGACTTATGCCAAATACACGCGCGCGCGCGGGCGCGCACGCACTCACTCACGCATACACGTTACCGCGTGCACGTTGACTCATCGTGACAAGACTGCCGGATGCTCCGGGAAAAACCTGCACTCGTCGAAGATTAGGATTCTTACGCAATCTTCTTTATCTGAACGACCGATGAATATTTCATTTTCCTGGCATATAAGCGGAATTAGCGTTTTTATTTTTCTTCGTTCGATCGATTTATTGAAAAAGAAATGGGATTCACTTGGGATTCGTGATTCCAGGGGCGACGGAGCGCGATGAGCGATGTACAGGGATGCTCGGTGATAAGGGCGCGAATGACGAGGGTACCCCAGACGCGAGAGGAGAATTTTTCATTTTCGCTAAGCGGTTCTTTCGAGAAGCCGAGGTATATCGATTATAAACGTCGCTTCAGTGGGATTCTATGCTTTTTTACATATGCGAGTATTGACAGATACACGGTACACGTTGCGATAACAATAACACTAGCGCGCCGTATAAATTCTAGCGTAAAGGGCGCCAAAGATCCTAACGTCGGTCCTGCGTAACTACATCGCACGATCCATCGAGAAGATCCAATCAAAACTAGAATTTCAAAACGATTTTCTTCCCCGCCGTCTTACGATTGCTTGAAAACCCTCGTCGGCTTCATTCGCCGCGCCTTTTATTCCCTGCCGAATCGAGCCGCGTTGTCAGCGGATCAAAAGCACGTTTCTAATCCCGCACAATTTGCGAGCAATTATAAGCGAATTCCGACGCTTGCCAAGATTCCCCGGTCGATCGACGGAGTCCTTAGAAACGGCGGGCAATTTAATGCGATTCGCGTGCGAGAAACGACGAGACAACGAGCTCTCTTCTCGAGGCTTCTTTTAAGCAGTGCTTTCACGTTGCCGGCCGTCCGTGGCTGTCCGTAGTGGGAATACGGTCGTTTGATGAGAACCGCCCTGAGAAAACTATCCGCGGGAGGAAAAGTATCGTGTGCCAATCAAGGGAAGGCGCCTAACCGCCTGGAATTCCGCGATCGCGACCATTCTCTTTCGCGGTCGGCATGACAATCGTGTGCTAATTGCCTCCCCCCCCTTCTTCGTCGAACGTAAAGCGATTCGTCACGCTCTCCCGTATCCATGTGCAATTCTTGCCCGTCTCGCGGGGTTCGCTCGAGTGAAAATTTCTTCCCCCGCGACGTTCAAAGAAATGCAGTTTTTTCTTTTTTTTTCTTTAGCCAGCGAACCGATCGGTTCTGCGACTTGGCCGCGCGGGTAGGGGGTGGTCGAACGGACTCGACGAGGGAATAAGGGCGCGGGGGATGAGGGGGTGCAGGGTTGGCGAACGGGGAGGGGAGGTGATAGGGTCTTGCGGAAAGGGAGCAAAAAGGGGTGGCTGGTCTTGTCGGACCGGGGGATCTCCGACGGTATCCCCGTGCATCTGGGAGACGGCTATGCATTTATGCATGTTTTGCGGGTATCGCATGCTTCTTGCCAATAACGCGCCATTCTACGTGGCGCACGGCTCGTGCACACCGAGAGCCACCATTTTCTGGCTACCACGGACGACTCGGCCGGTTCGAGAGTGTCGCGATGCTTTTTCCCCCGAGGGGCGGATCCCCGCGATCCCTGCGATCGAGAAACCGCGGACGATCGATGCCGTTGATCCCCCGTTGCGCGGACATTACCGGTGAAAGTTGGATATTTCGCCGGGCATCGAACACCTTTCGCGTCGCGTAAAATTATTCAGGGCGGGTGGGGAGTTGCGCTATCGCTGCCCGATCGTATATCGAGGTGACGTTTACGTTTGGATAAGGTAGCAACGATTCGCTAGCGATCCTGACGGTTTACGCGGGGTAGGTTTAATAGTAAGTAATTCTTATCCCTTTCTCCCTGCCGCTATCTCTGCACCTGTGTCTGTCAATTATTACACCGCGGGAAATGATTCGCCGGTGTGTGTCTCGTGCGATTAGTCGATCCCGCTATTTAGCCGTGACGATCGACTTTTCGAGCCTTGGCGTATCGGCGGTATCTTTCTTTCTTTGTTTTTTCATTACTGATTTTCGTTTGCAGACGCGATCCCGCAAATGTGTTCGTATATTTACAAATATTCTTTATGCGAGTTCGCAATACGTTGTGGCCGGTGAAGTCGTAAGTGGAACCCGTTAATGGTCGCTGCTGTGCGAGATAAGGAATTATTGATCGTAAATAATTTTGTAATGCTACAATCGTTGCTCCGATCACCTTGGCATTCCGCGCAGATGCGCAATCGGATTGTACAAGTTTTTCGAATTATTTCGTGAGATCTTTTCGTACTTCCATTCGTCGGCGGAGTTTTTATTCGCGTCGCGGTAAACATCGATGCTTCTGCTCTGCTTTCGCGAACGTACGATGTCGCTGACAATGTATATTATTTCGCAATTAATAGTCATTACGATATTAATTTCGGTAACAGTTGTGTTTAACTGTTTTCGTTTCTTTCCTTTTTAACGATATTCATTGGACGCAAATTTAACAGACGTCCCGTCGCGAACTGACTTTAACTTGACGCGAATCAAGGTGCATTTTAGTGTTTTCTTCGGATACTTTTCATGAGTATTAAGCCTTATCAGATTTATCGAGGAGCCCATAATTCAGGCCGTCCACGTTGACACGTGAATGTAAGCCGGGCCAATACAGGCGCGCGTGTTGCGTATACACGCCCGTTGCCTGTCTATATCGTAATTTTATGCACTTCGGCACGATGAATATGGATTCGCGGCCCGTACACACTGGGTCGTCGATTTATGCGGGCACTCGGTGAAGTACTATTTACCGAATAGGCGTGGAATCGAAGAAAAATGTCCACCGACGCACGGGGAAACGGGAGTCACGCGAAAGAGCCGAGAGAAATACGCACGCGGTTTTCCTTTTTTTCTCTTTTTTTACGACGAAGCGATTAATTGAAATTGTACACGTTGATACGAAGCGCCCTCAAATCTCTCGATTTCTCATCGTCGTGATTTTGGAATTATTTAACGACGTGTCACGCTATCGCTGATCGTCAAAATTTGAGTGCTTTAAACAGGATCGGCTCGAGATCTGTGCATGCCCTACGTACGCATGTAATTAAAACGCGATACATCAATCTGACAGTGGAAAACTTTCATGGTACCCACACCCTTTCTTGGATATTTTCCTGAATACATAATTCTCGCGTACTTGTGCTTGGCCCCAAACAAGACCCCGTCACTTGATTCAATCCCGATTTTACACCTTAAAGAAATTTCATTAGTTTTCCGAAAGAAGCAAAGATCGTGGGTGGATTATAACTACGGAAAACGCGCTATTTCGTGGAATAAAAGAGAGAGGATGGTAGATGATGCGTGGGGAGGGAGTGAGGGAGTGAGAGAGTGCAATCGGAAAAAAGCGAATAATCGCAGCGAAGGTTTTCGTGCGAGCCTACCCACATTCCTACCATCGGGTACGAATGTTGCGGGCTCGTACGAAAAAAAGGGTAGCAGATACGGACGGGACAATCTGATTAGCGCAATCTAATTAACGCTGCTTTTAATGGCGTTCATTAGCACATGCGTCCCCCTTTCCCCGTGTCGTCCACCTACGGTCCCTCCTAAGCCTCGGTATATTCTCTCTCTCTCTCTCTCTCTCTCCCTCTTTTTCTCCTTTTCTTCTCTCTCTCTTCTGCCACATTGACACTATACCTCTGCCAGCCAGCCCCGTCCCCTTCCAAGCGCCTTTCTATATATTCAAGCGCCCACATGTGTTTCCGAATGCGATAGTTTTTATATATTCTCACAGTTCTACATTCCGAGATACTTTATCTTGCCGCAAATAATGCCGGTGGGGGTTTTTAAAATTCTACAATCTCGCGTTACGGTAGCCATCGGTTTCCCTCTTCTCCCACTCTCACGTTCAGGCGTCTTGCGTTCCGAAATATTCGCGTCGCGAGTAATCTGCTTGCCGCCTGTAATCAATTGCGGCCGGAAAGGAGAAAGAAAAAACGAAAAGTGGTTGAAGGCGGTGATTCCCGTGGGTTAGACGACGGTTCGCGAGACTTAGAGTTTTATCGAATCGAGGATACATTTCGGAGCGGAACGATGCTAATGCTAGCTCGCTTACGGTAAGTGCGTGACATTGTATGGATATTAGCCGATTTCTCGAGCGATAATCTCCTCGTGGCTGTGTGCCAGGCATAGCTATGCGGGCTCTTTACGCAAAAATCTTAATTCAGGGCGTCGTGTCGGTCCTAGGCAATTATGACCTACATTACTCTCCTCGCGGCTTTCCCCCAATACCTCCACCTTGCCCTCCGTGTTGGGCTTGAAATCATTTTCCATCCATAGTGTTTTTCTTGTTAAACGGGAAAGGAATACACGCGCGTCGCGATGGACAATCGATTCTCGCACGTATCGAGGAAGGGAATAAGAAAGTATTAATTTCCCGCGCGCCAATCCGTATCTCACCTCAACGCCGACGATACGACGCTCGGATAGGGATTGAAAATATTCGAGAATAATCGTTTCCCGATAACGAGGGCGCGCGCTTCGTTGCCCGTTAATTAAACGCTTTCCAGCGCGGTTCTCGTAAACGCGAGAACGATACCGGCCCAGCTAAATAATAATCCCGAGCGCGGACTCTGTTTCGCGCTTCCCTCTGCCTCGTCGCGACGTTAAAACGTTCGACGACGTGGAACGAAAAAAAGAGAGAAAGAAAATTATTCAGCTCGTATCGGGGCGTGCAATAACAAACGTCGCGTCGAGTTTTTCTTGCTTCTTTTTTTTCCCCTGCATCGCGATAAATTCCCGCGACAAGACTCCCTTTGCGCGCGCGCAGCGAGTCGAGCGCGCGGGCGATACGTAAACGTAACGTTACGTCGAGCGATTAACTGCCATTGCCGAAAAAGGAACGCGAAATTACGGCCGGGACCCGTGCGATTTCGCAGTTACAACCTCATCCAGCGGAACGCTGGGTAGTCGCAATCGCGACTTACCAAAACGGACGACTCATTTCCCGGCGTCGAAACGAGAAGGAAAAGCGACGGCTCGTAAAACGACGGTTAGTCGCTTAGCCGCGGAAATCTAGGAGCGTGTGTATATACGTATACGCTCACGTAGATTATATAGGAAGGGAAACGTCGTTCGCTCGCACGGGTCGCGCACAATCGTTTGATATCCATACAATGCAAAGACCACCGAATACAAACGCTCGCGCGCGAACGGCGATTCGCGTACGAGCGAATTTCGCCGGCGTGTGCGTTTGCGCGGCTCCCCGCGTCCACGTACGGCTCGGGCAGACACACGTACACGTACACGTACACACACACAGACGCACGTGCGCGAATACGGCTCGAACGGCAGCGGAGATAAGGCATGGCACACGTTGCTAGATATGTAGCAGATATCAACCGACGGCGTTTGCCGGGCTACGGCTATACGGAGTGTACGACCTACAACTAAAGTAGGTACTACCTACTAGGCCTACTACAACGTACCTACAGGGAGTGGTACAAGCACCAGACGCGATCGAGACATCCATGGGAGCAGCCAGGAGAGGTATAATCGTCCCGCGCGAGAGAATTCTACGCTACCGTCGCGTCGGTCAGGGAGATCTGCCTCCTCGGTATTCTGGGTATTCTCGGAATCTCACGAGCACGGAGAAATTTGAATTTTGAGTTTTGAGGCTGCTCCTCCGTTCGTCTTTTCTCTCTCCTCCCTCCCACGGACTCGGGGACGCGCTAATAATTCTTCCCGCGACCCGATAGTACGTCGCTCCCCTAACCGAATTTCGATTCCGTCCACGATTTATCGGAAATGACAATTTTTCGATTCGCCCCCGTACGTACCGTCGATTTTTATTTATCCTACAATTTTCACCGTCTTCCGCCGACCTCGTTTTCGATTTTCAATAACCACCCTCTCCCCCCTTCCCCCTCTTCCGCGGTGATCCGAGGATAGATACGTCGCGTCATTGATCTAATACGCGGCGCGTCTTCCATGCCCCGGCGATAGATTTTCGTTTCAGGACGGAATTAAACGGGGTATGATCCATAGATCACGGTGGATCGAGGATCGCCTCCGTGCCTCCCAACGATCCTACGTTCGGGGATCCTGCTGGTGCCTGGGTGCTGGTGCTGCAGTCTGGGGTAATGACGTGCGAACAGATATCGGATCCCTTGCTCGCTATCGTGTCCTCGGCCCCTCTCCGCCTCCGCAGTCTACTCCTCCTCCACCTCCTCGTGTTCCTGGTTTAACAGGCTTTGCACGCATGATTTCACGCGCGCGCGCGGGCGCACACGCACACGCGAGCTCTCAACGTCGCGTCGTAAAAAAAAAGAAGAAAAAAAAAAGAACCCAGCGGAGGATGGTTGAGCACACGACGCCCGGGCGTTCGTCGGCTCGTTAGCGAACGACGCTAATAACAATTCAGCGGAACTTTTTATCGTCCCCGACTTTTCCGACGTTACGGGAGAAAAATTGTTCGGCCGGTACGAGAGTGGAAAACGGCGTGCTATCGATTACGGTATGGTGCCATCGACCGTGATTCTGAGGATTACGTTCGCGAGAGAAGTGAATCCACCGACATTGATATACTTTTGGTCAAATGGCTAAGGGGTGGGAAGCGAGAATAAATATGAATTATTCCAGGGGTTGCGGAATCTCAATCGGGGGCTCGTGAAACGGAGTCTCATCCGCCTCCACCCCCACTCGCGGTACGACGGAGCGCACTGGGGTTAAATGGTTTGGGCGGGGGGGGGGGGGGGCGAGGCGGGTATCGAGAAAAAGAACGGAAGATCGACGGGGGTGGGGGTGAGAAAAAAGACAGAAAAGCATATAGCGGAGGAGAAAGAGAGAGGGAGAATTGGCGATGATCGTGCCGATGTCTGCCTGCTCGGGCAGCGAGACCCGGGGGCCGGCAACAATAATCGTCCCTCGTATCGGCCGTGCACGCCCGTTATCGCGGTTATCACCGCGTCCGGTCTCTATCGGCTATCTATGCAAATCGCAGCTAATTATATTTAATTAGATTCGACCACGGCGCTCCCACCGATTGCCGCGTCCCACTCCTTTCGTACGTACATACGTATCGCGGGTACACGCGTACACCTCCGTTCCCTTTTCGTGTGCTGCCGTAATAGAGCTAGCGTACAAGCGTGTACGGTGCGTCTACGATACAAAATTTGTGTGCGCGCGCGGGCGCGCGCACACACACGAATTGCCGCGTACGTGAGTTTACCTGCGCGTACATGAGATCGCCGAATACCGCGCGAATAAACTTGATACGTGGGGGCGTCGACTCTGCGTTCGATTCGCTTCGGGAGCACCGGGGGGGAAAGTTTGGATTTGTCGAGGGGGGGCAAGGGAGGGTTCGATACGGCGAGAGGGGTGAAACTTATACTCGCGGTTCAGGGTGAATGGTAAAATGAATATTCAGGGTGCTATGCGGCTCGATCGTCGTTATCGGCGAAGCGTTTCGCGAGATAAGTTCCGTGTTACGGGTAATTCTAGTATGGGTATCGATGACGAGTACGGTGAAACGAGTCGATCGAATTAAGTCGATTAGGTTGTTGGCTGTGGTACCGACTGTTCGATGTATCGATGCTTCTCGTTCATTTCTCTCTCTCTCTCTCTCTCGAGGTAAGCGTAAACGGTACCCGTCGCGCGATCTAGAGTTCGGTGTACTCGCTTGAAATAAAATTAGAGCGACGGCGAGTCCGTTACTCCCCGTCTCCCGTTTAATTCCATAATTTCATGATCTCCGTTAATCTAATTGCATCTCGGGATCGGAGTCGAGGAGGCGCGTAAAACGCTTGATACACGCCGTCGTTTCTGCAAATAAGATTAGAACGATTCGTATCTACGCATCGATAACGTCCACCGCGATCCTGCCTCTCTTCCTGCTCGTGCTGCCTCTCCTCTCGGATCTCTTTTTCTTCCTTTCTTTCTCTTATTTGTATTTTACTCTCCTCCTCCCCCCTCTCCTCGCTCTCCTCTTTACTCCTTTTCCACGAAGCTCAGCATCGCACATCTGAAACGAAGGTTAAAGGCTTAACGTAAACCGCTCTCGTCGTAAAGATAACTGTTCGGCGAGGGGACAGGGGCGAGGGGAGGAGGTTCCTCGAAGGTACCGTGTTTCACGATCGAGCCCTTTCTCCCTCCCCTCCCCGCCGCCCTCTTCGAGCCGACATCCCTTCCAGGCGAGACCAGGTATTATACATAGCCCGCAAGGTATTCCGAGAGACAATTAACTCGGGCGCAGTTGTAATTTAGAAGCGCGTCAAGGAATGACCGGCCCGGTGACTCGTGATTTCTTTCGCGCGCGAGAGAATTCGATCGACGTTGTTCGAAGGTTTGAACGTCCGTTACTCGCGTCGCGTTGTTTCCGAGATGTGCCGAAAATCCAGTTAAAGCTACCATACTTCGTTGCTCGCTATAATCGTCTTGAAACTCGACTGGGTCGAGTGTTTCCATCCTCTTCTCTCTCTTCTCTCTCTCTCTCTCTCTCTCTCTCGAGGGAGGGAGAGAAATCTGGAGGCTGCTCGCGAGGCATTAACGAGTATTCTTCGTGATCCTGCGGCGTATAAACCTACCTGTTGGGTGCCCGCTACGTGGTTAAGGCCGGCTGGAATCGGCCTCCCCCTTCGTCGTGACCTTCGAGAAAGTTTGATCGAACCCTGACCTCTCCCTCCCCCGTTCCTCGATCCGCGGACGGATCTATCCACGGCCGATCTGACGAATCTGTAACGCTCTCCCCTTCACGATCTCTCGTGACCGTTGCATACATTAAGGTCTATATCTACGTGTAATTAACGAGCGGGATTTTAATTAGAGATTTTTATGCGTCCGATTATGCAAATCCGCCTCGCTGTTAATTGACGCCGGCAGGTATCGATCGGCCCGCGGTTTACCACCGCGGAATGCGCGAGCCCCGGGATTTCGGAGTATAATTTGTTAATTCGTTGTGCGCGATATTTTATTAGCTGGGCATAAATAAATGCTTATCGGATAACGCTTTGCCGGTAGACGCGGCACTCGCGATTACGGATTTAATACCTGGAGTAGACATTCGATAGATAATATCTGTAGATTTCTCTGCGAGCGAAATTTTTTTTCTATTCTACGTTGCAAGTTAACTTCGCGAAGCGCTCGTGCCTTTTTTTAATAACGATAATGAATTCATTTTCATCGTAAATACGTCGACAGAATGACACGCATAATGGATAAAACGCGAACGTTCAATGGTGCAACTGACACACACCTCTTAACGTTCTGTAGAATTTTACAATACATATATTCGGCAAGTTTATTGCTGTGTAAAATAAATATCTATAACAATTCGCTAAGCGCCAAAAATGTATGAAAACAGATAATCCAACAGCTCGACGAAGGCTTTTTTTCGTTCGTTAATCGTGATGATCGGTAGAAAAGAGCGAGAAAATAATAGGACATTGTTCGGTTAATGTCAGCCGGTGAAAATGTCGATACGCTGCCGATACATCGTCCGTGTGAGAATGCGCGCACACTAGTTAACATCCGCGTGTGTCCGATACGTAAGAGTTGCATTAGTTATCTTTGTGCCGTGGAGGTGGTTCGAGGACGATAGGGGAGGAATGCAACCGTTGGTTTATCGACGAAGCGTGGGTTTCGGAGTGCCGTCTTCTGCCCGAGAATGCAGGTGGTTTATCTCTCTGGTCCGCAGAAAAAAAAAACAAGGATGATTCGAAGGATTACTCCAAATAAACTTCTGTCGAGATGCGTTTCGACCGTATTTAACATTGATAGGACAGAACCGGCCGAATTCTATATTTCTCGGCTTCAGGGTCACCCGAGCTAAATAATCGCGCGCTCTATAAATCTTAGATCTCTTAATCTCGTATCCCGACATTCTCGAAGCGAATCCCGTCGAGGTAGGCACGTTTTTACGTTTCGCGGTAAGCGCCGATAGAAATTCGAGATGTTCGTCCAGGATTTAATTCAGCGACTCTTATGTTACGATCGACGAAAAGTTTTAAATATTGGGAAACAACTGCACGAAAACGGTCGTTCAACTGAGAAACGAAGAACGATAGGAAGAGAGAGAGAGAGAAGAAAAATAAGTGAGGAGAGCGAGGAAGAGAAATTCGAAATGTTTGTCCCGCATTTAATTAAGCGGCTCTTACGTTAACACTGAAGATGGGTTTTAAATATTGGAAAATGACCGCGCCAAAACGGTCGTTCACCTGAGAAACGGGGAACGATAGGAAGCGAGAGAGACGAAAAACAGGTGAGGAGAGCGGGAGAGGGTTTAACGAGGTAGGCGCTCAGCCAATGGCACTAATGACGCTAATTAATTGCACCAAAGACGGCGACCAACCATTATGTACTTCTCACGGAAACACGCGAAACCCCGAGGAAGTTTTGTTAAGTTCTCGCCGCGCAATCGTCGCGTTAACGCGGAGAAATTGTTCGTCGCAAATTTTGTGCTATCGTTACTTTTTTTTTCTTTTTCTTTCTATTTTTCTCTTCGTTCTTAATCGTCGCGCGCGCACGCGTCTCCGTTGGCCCGTAACTCGACGAGATAGCGATGTAAAAACAAGATCGTTAGGAAACGTTTGAGGTAACAAACACGATTGTATCTGTATCTACGAGTGACTTCCATTAATATTCGGACACTCGAGACCGATTCTAATCGTTGGTAGCGCCCGAACGTCGATGAGAGTCACTGCGCGCATCGTTCTTCTCGAGAGGATCATTCATCGCCGGCTTTGTTCATTAACAAAATTAAGATTACGTCGGTTCGTTCCTTAAAAAGCGGCAATTCGAATCGCGATAGGCGCGAATGTCTATCTGAAAGCGAGCGATAAAAGGTCGGAGGTCGGAATTCGATAAGGTCGCCCGCATTGTTCCCCCCCTCCCCCCTCTCCACCCTTTCCCTACCCTCCTCGTCCCGCAAACAGCAATCAATCTGATGATTTACGCTCGCATTATCGCGACGGCGAATAAAAATAATGGTAAACGCCGTTACCGATCTCTCTTTCGGCGATTCTTCTTATTTTGCGCAGAAACTTTATAACGTCCCGGTGGTTATTAAAATTCTGGCCAACGGCAAAACACGTTTACCCGCGATCCATTGTTTCGTACTCGTTTCCCCGTTCAATTTTAATTGTACGCGCAGTATCATTTCGTTTTTATCATCGCGCATTGAAATTGACACGATACTGGTACGCGCGGGGTATTTTCCAGTGATAAGCTAAAAGCAAAACACGCGACTTCTCCCTTTGTGGCGCGGTCGCGTTACACGGTGACTTTCTTTCGATACCGATCAAGGTGCGTACGATCCTTAATGTCACTCCGATAATGCATACCGATATCGGCCCCGCCATATCATTTATGTACCCACCGGTACACGGTACGTCTTTTACGCGCGCCAAGAGAACTCCGAGATACAGGTCGGTCCCGGCGAGCTGGTATTAAAAAGATCTTGAACGTGCTTTTACGCATTTATGGTAAGCGAGACGCGGTGACGAGTATTCGTGGAATGCGGCGTTTGAGTTTGCGGATCGGATAAGTTTTTCGCGCTGTTCGACGCGCCTTCTCCTGAATTGCATCGTATTTATCGCATTAACTATTATGAGATAGAGTTCTCGTAGCTGGTATGAACGAAGGTTGTTGAAAACATTTTTTATAAAATTCGTTTTTTCATCACCATGAAAACCCCTGTTCGCTCTTTCCTGACAAGATCAAGATCTAGTTCTCGCGTATTTGTACTTGGTCCGAGGCGAGAACTTGTCTCTTGATACAGGGTGTCTCGTTGCGATTGTTAGATGCAATTATGTCTCGAAATATTCGTTATTCGACAAAATGCTTCGAGTAGAAATTACACTCTGTCAATGAATGCACTTTTAATATTATCATTTCATTTTATATTTAATTACCATCCAAACTATTCGTTGTTAAAAAGAAACATACTTACTTTATTTCGTGTGGAGGGGGGCGTTTTGTAACCTCGAAAGAAATTATGTTCCACTCGAAACATTTTTTCGAATAACAAACACTTCGAGATATAATTGCACGTAACGCCTCAAATGGGATGTCCTGTACATGGAATAGCGTTAAATACAAAGGAATCGGAGATGTGAAAGCGGTTGACTCGCATTCCCAGGCGAATTCTTTTTGTCGAATCGATCCTATCGGCCGTATAAACAAGCGTATTGACCACCTTGGTACCTTCATAGAAAATCATTGGTCCATCTCTCGTAAGCGAGCTTCTGGCGGACAAAAGCTATGGCAAGAATGGGCCACCTATGCTCACCTATTCTGGTTATCATCCCGTGGAGGTATTGCCCTGATACCGAATGAATGCCCAGCTTTATGACCCGATCTCACGGCCGATATCGACCACGTATACCGTGCGCCATATACGTATGTAACGTACGTAGCGTACAACGATTACGTGGCGTACTCTCGTACCTCTTACGATCTCGAATCAAAAGTTTATCCCCCCGCGAGGTTTCTTAAATACTTTATCTCGTCACGCCAGGAATAAAGTCTCGCGGATTATTTATTCGAAAAATTGAGATTCAAAGCTGGAGCTTTTCCACGCCAGTAAAGAGTGTTTAACGAGTACTCGCGGATACATAATAAATTTTATCGATGGATCGTACGCCCTCTTAACGTTATCCGAGTAATTTGTTCGAGTCGAATTAAAATTTACTCGATCCAGCGGGAAGGGGAGTACGAGGGCGAGCGTGAAATCAGGTGGGACGAGCGCTCGTAACTCGCAATCAGCTCCACGCGTTTTAACGCTCCGAGACGAGTTGGTTCGTTATTAGTAATCAAGGGGTGGGAAAAATGGAGGCGACGCGATATTCTTCGTTGAAATAAGATCTCGGCTCGTTCATCGAATTACTTCCTGATATTATACCGGTATTTGTACAGGTGGGCGCGATAAGCGAGACTATCATAATGGAAGCGTTCCGGATTCTTTGTAATACGCTTCCCGCGGTACGACTGATTTATCTAATGACTCGTGACGCGTGATAAGTTACCCCCGCGAAGTATTTTGCAAACTCTCTCCACGAGAGACTTGCTCGTACCCTTCAACTTTAGAAATTTCTCAAAAAATCACCGACAAAGAAACGATAAGAAACCCCCCCACCCTATTATCACACCGTGCGGATAGCGTTGCGCCGCGGGATGAATATTTAGTCAACGATCACCGTCCTTCGATTTTATCCCGCCATCTTCGGTTCCCCTCCCACCCCCTCGCCTATTTCCACGGTGTATAATGTAAAATATCCTAACGGGGTCCGCGCGGGAGCGCACCCTCCACCTCTCCCCGTCTCTCCGGAGTCTTCTGGGCCGAAGGGGGTGGAGAGCCGGCGGGGGGAAGGGAGGAAGGTGAAGGAGGAAGGGTGGCTGGCTATCGGAAACCCTCGGCCCGACCAATGCCACGCCGCCTTTATCGTTTTACAACAGAAAGGCGCACATCAGTCAACCGGTATCTCCTCACGGTTGATTTCCCGTGGCCGCGGCGGAACCAACCTAACTCTCTCTCTCTCTCTCTCTCCCACTCCCTCTCATTCCACCTCCCCAGTTTTCTATCTCTACTTCTCTCGCTCCATATCTTCCCTCCCTCTCTTTTGCTCCTCCGTCGTTCGCTCCCTCTCTCCTCTTCACGCCTTTTCCCCATACATCCCTTTCTTTCTCCACGTTTCTCTTTCATTCTCCCTCTTTTCTCCTCGTGCCCCCGCTTTCAACCCCCATGCCACTACCACTACCACCACAGCTACCACCACCACCACCCCCGTGCCAGCCGACTCCAGCAGGAGGTGTAGCTGTAGGTGGAGCAGATAGCAGGACGTAGCGCCCCGGCTGCGGTAGTTATGAAAACATATGAAATATATTCAATCTGGGCCGACGCGATAACACCGCCGCCGACCACGGACCAAGCTACCACCCTCCCCACCCGCCACCCCCACCCCGTTCCTCCGCTCAGCGTGGATGGACCCTTGCAACCCCACCTATATACTCGGACCAGGTGTATGTGTTGGCCGCTCTATGTACGCGACGGTCTCCGGAGACTGCACGAGTCTCGCTCTCTCTCTCTCTCTCCCTCCCTCTCTCTTCGAATCCAGTGGAAATTTCAATAGCCGCGCGAAAGATTGCGAAGGGTGACGGGAACGGTGGTGAAACGCCCGCTGGATGGCTGTTCTTCTCGCTATCGGATAGATTAGAATGTGCTCGGAGGGAGATTGCCGAGCGGAGGGAAGATTCTCGGTGGAGGCGGTTTGATAAGTCGGCGAAAGTCGAATTTCCTGCGGCATCGAGGCCGAGTGGTTTTGGTTTCGGAAACGACGTAATAATATAAGAACCCCCCGGTCGATTGCTCGACGTTCAAAACTGTTCATGGTAACGGCGAGGAGTAAGACTTTCGTGTATACGTATCTCGCAATAGATTATCTCCGCTAGGTATAAAGTTGTTTTCCCCTCGTTCGAACGATTCTCGCACACTGCTCTTTTCTCTCTCTCTCTCTCTCACTCTCTTCCTCCCTCTCTCCGCCCCACCCTCTCCCTCTCTCTCCCTCTCATACTCGTTCGATTCGAACGCACGAACACACGCACGAACCTACACTAACGGGCGGGTCGTAGGCGAAGGCAGCAGCGCGGTAACGACGAGTCACCTCTCGCCCTCGACGAGCACATAATATACACGTACGCGCGCCTCGTACGTGTAACCGCTCCGAGAGAGAAACGAGAGGCGGAGAGGTAGGGGGAGGGAGTTTGTTATCGTTATCGCGCGACGTGGCCGCGCGGCGATCGTGATAACGGCTCGCCACCGCTCTTATCGGCTCGCCGGTTTGCTTCGCCCCGTACGTATATTCCGCCGCATCCATTCCAGCTCGCTCCACTTCGCCCGACTCGTATTTTCGCGCCACTTCACGAAGCCGCCCCTCCTCCTCCTCCTCCTCCTCCTCATCCTACGGAGCATCGGTCGGCGAGGGGTTCCAAAATCCTACGCGCCGCTCGAGAATCCTCGCAATTTTGTTTTCTTTTTTTTTCCGTCGAAACACGCAAAAATGCGTATCCTCGCGAGCTCGCGCGGAATTATTATCATTCTCGCTCTCGTACGCCCGCGCTCGCGACGATTTTATTGCGAGTTTGACAGTTTTTATCGCGCAATTTTAATTACGACCAGTACGTGGAACCGACTCGTATTTCATCGTAGCGGATAACGTCATAGATACGCATCGCACATATTATAGATAGTTTTTGCCGTGGAATAAGGATAAGCGATAACGGCCACGGCAGCGTTTCTTATCGCCTCGTTGCCGTTTTGCTTATATTCCGTCGCGTCCGTTCCAGCTCGCTCCACTTTGCACGGCCCCGTATACTCGTATTTTCGCGCCGCTTCTTCGTCAACCGACCGGGCGATGAAACGCGCGAGGTTACTGAGAGAGAGAGAAAGGGGCGGGGGTGGAGGCAGGGGTGGTGGCAAGGGTGTAGGGAAGGGGATCACGCTTCCCGATCGTACGATCGATGAAGTAAATTATGCGAGCATTTTTCCACGTACGGGCCTCCTGTTTTGCATAGCGATTAAGACGGTTCTTTATCTCCCTTCCTACTCGAAACTACGCAAATAACTTTAAAGCTACGCCCGAACGGGCTTGTAAAACGTATCGCGATAAAGAATCGCTCACGCTTGAGAATTCTCCCCACCCTCCTCCTCCCTTCCCCCCCCCCCCCCTTCCCGGGGATAATCGTAACGCTTCACGGTGTGCGTGACGAGAGATTGATTAAATTCGTAAATATTCGAGGGATCGAGAGACAAATGGAGCCGTCGACGGGAGATTAGGTAATCGTTAACCAGTCGCGTACGCAAGTCTTTGGGAAATATTTCCACGATCATCTCTCTCCATCGGCACGTACTCTCCGGCGCGTTTGGATAGCGCACGTCCGGTCTTGCCAAAGCAAATCTTTGTCCCGGCGGTCGGCCGGCCGTTGATCGAAGGTTTTAACGTAAAAATCGGTAGGGTATGGAGGGGGGGGGGGCGGTTTGGCACGGCGCACGATCCTCGGGGCGTTCGTGGCGGTATTCGCGGCGGTGATTTGGCGGGATCGCAGATCGCGATAAACTCGGCTAAGTAAGATCGAGGTGTCGGCGTAGGAGGGTAAGACCGCCGGGGGCATAAACCCCCTTCTGCGCCACCGTCACGTCGATTCGCGCTTTAGGGGATGCGAGGCACGCGACTGCCGCCCCATTGCACCGCGTTAGTTTTCACCCTCTGCGAGCACCCCCACTCCCTCCTCCTTCCAATCCTCTCTCTCTCTCTCTCACTACCATTTGGTGCGCAACGAAAGTAGCTTCGGTCGTTGGCTAGTCGCCATCGAGAACGGGGAGAGACGGATCACTTTTATGCTTTCCTGGCTACCTTGGCGCGTGACGTGCCTTCGTTGCTTGGAAATCGCCGTTATGGTCGCGTATATCCCACGGGAAAAGCGAGTTTCGAAATGCCCCCGACCGTTCGGGTCTTTACGACCGCCTCGGAGTCATTCGAGCGCTCGTTCCCTGTTACGATATAATTGTTGCACTGTTTTTCCGCGCGGAACACTAGGCGAACGATTTGTTTTGCCGTGCGTGATGCGATCATTTCTATCGTTAATGGCAGTAATTAAGTAACGCGAGGTTGAGAATAAATTCGCTCGCGAGCTTGTCGGATAAGGCCGTATGGTATACTTATGTCATATTAAAGTCAGATCGGGCCCGTAATTAAGATCGACAAAGAAACGACGAGACGAGAAAACCAGTAGTACCGGTAGTCGCCGGTATCGTCTGCCAGGAATTTCCATTTATCGGATCCGACCCGATCGTAATAATCAAGGTAAACCAGAATAGATAGGTCGTAATGCCGATACAGATCTGTGATCGATTAACACCTACCGGAGATAACGAAGAAACATGCGTGCAATATAATCTCTCGAAACGGCACGTCGATAAACACACCCATTCTACTTCCTCCGTACGAGAACCATATTATGTTAATTGCCGCGTCGTTAACATAATAATATTATTTAACGCCACTCGGCGTGCATAAAAAATATACGCGCCGCGAGTGGATATTTCGCTTGACCCCCGTTCGCTTTAAATACCGTGATTATCCGCAATTAAACTAAAGCGATAAGAAAACGATTTTATTTTTCCTTTTTTTTCGTTTGTTTATTATTCTACCGCGGTGTCAATTCCGTAAGTTCTCCTCCCTCTCTATCTCTATCTCTTGCTCGCGGAGCTGGTTCGTATCGTTTGCTGCGTGCGGCGTAGGTAGTAGGTAGTAGGTAGTAGGTTGTGTATGGAGATACAATCTCGACAGCGCTGGCCATCGAAGCAAATCGATTAATTGGGAACGAACGCGCCCGATCGCCACGCTCTGACGTCTAAAAACCAGCTCGAGCGTGTTTACCGCAATAGCGTGAATATACGGCGCATCGAGAGCGAAAAAGAAGACCCGCGTCGCGTGCAGATTCGCGGACCGTCGATCGAGAGATACACAAAAAAAGAGGAAGAGAGAGAGAGAGAAAAAAAGAAAACAACGCGGGTCTCTTTATAAGTGCAAATTAAGCGTTAACCGATTCTCAATGCTTCGAGAATTCACTTCGTGTAGTCAGAATGTTAACTGACGCGTACTCGAAAGAAAATACCGATCGATTGGGAAATGGAAAATTATCGTATTGTTTTCCGTTGCGCTCAGATTCGAACCTATTTGCCCATCTTATCGCGTGTAATAACGACGCACGTATTTCTCATTGAACGTACGCACGGCTCTTATCTGCGGAAATAAATATGCGATTCCTATGGGTGTGTTCGCACTTACGAAATTGCATTCCGACACGACACATTGTCAAAGACCACGAGCGGATAGGCAGCAGGGAGGCAAAGAGCGTTTGCACGATGAATAGTCACCTGGACGTGTGCAACAAACACGCATGAGCGCGCGTTAAACAGCGCCACAAGGATCCCCCCATCGTTCGAGATCGAAAAAGAAGATCGTAGATCGTCGATTCCACCGTCATCGAACGCAGGAGTGGGGGGGGGGGGGGGGGGGGGGGGTGGGTGGGATTCCCGGTAACGGGTCGCGATAAAAAAGAATTTTTTCGCTCGATGAGAAATTCGATCCTGATCGTGCATCGAGCCTTTTTGCAATTCCTATCGAGTTTCGAGTTGCATGGGGCCCCGGGTAACTGCCCGGCGACGCTCGAATCTCGATTTAATCTCCATCCGAGAACTTTTATTGTTTCCCCTGATCTTCGTGCAACGAAGATTCCGATCCACGAGCATAATGGGAAAGTAATATTCTTATCGAAGTAGCGCTGAAATTTAAGGTACTCGACAGTTTCGGATAAAATAAAGATCAAACGGGGTCCGTTGTTTAAACCATGCATTATTTTATTGAACGAAAACGCAGTATACAGAATTCCAGAATTTTTATAATCGACACGATTACGCGATCACGCCGACGATATTAAAAGTAACGTCGATCGCTCGAGCTTGCGGAAGTGTCGTTAGCGTGTCGTGAGCAAACGATTCCTTCCTGGCTGACGGAATAGGAAGGCATCGTGGAAAAAAAATCGGTCGTGACGAAACAGCTCGTTTCCATGCGTCGTTCGCGACGGAGGCCGATAAGGTTTACGAGAATGCGCTCCTTCTCTCTTTCACTCACTCTCTCTCTCTCCCTCTTTCTCGACTCTGTTCCCTCTCCACAGCTTCTCCAGTCTTTCCCGGAGCTCCGCGTTGTCGCTTCAAAAATAAATAAATACCGAGTTTGCCGTTGCGAAACTCTATCGGCGATTTAGTCATTAATAATGGCTCCGCAAAAATGATTAAATCATTCGTCACGCGATTATCTCAGTGGTAAGTTTCGATCGTGAATATAGTTTTCCATCGTGCTCGCCGCTGAATATTTCACGCTTCTTCGTTCTCGGGAACTTCGCCGCGGATCGACACTCTCACGCGCTGCCTTTAATTAGAATCGATCTTATCGGTGGTATCGCCAACGCCATGGGTAGATCGAGTAAATAAATAAATAGTCAAAGATACATTCCCGCTTAGGAGCCGGCTGCCGATTAACCAGCCGATGTGGAAGAAGGCCTGGGTCAGATGAGATTGCCCGTGTATCGTTCAGTCGTAGCTTATCGACGGTCCGATAACACTTGGACGCCCCCAGATCACTCGATAACCACGTTATCGACATCGGCCTCGTCCATCGGTCATCGCAGTCGCCAAGCCCGACGAAAAAAAAAGAAAAAAAAAAGACCGCGTCCTGTTTTCTCTCCAACGCGATGAGTAATATCGCTCCGTAGATTTCATTTGCATCATCTCGATCTCCGTTCCTGAAAGCCGGGCTCGGATCGATCTACATAAACGTCGTTGCGAGATTACCGGGAATCGATTTGGAAAATATTGGCGTTGTGTAACGGTCCGAACACGGCCAGTCCATTGTACTCTGCCACCGATTAGAATCTCGCGTCGCTGACAATTCTGGTTACGAATTACCGAAATCAGCGATTACAACGGCTACCCACGGGTTGGTTAGGCGGCAAGAAACGGGCTAGTCGGACAACACATCGAAACGATAAAACCACGAATGTAGAGTAACACGATCGCGCGATTAATATCGGCGCGAGTTAACGAGGCACGCGGGACGAAAGATCGGATCAATCGACACCCCCGACTCTCCCGCGATCGTTCGCGATCGAGGCAAGGCATTCTAGGATATAGATAGTTTCTGTCGTCTCTTTTTTCTCTCTCTTCTTTTCAATTAAGCACGTTCGACTTTCGAGTCGAGGAACGCGCACGATTCGCTTTCTCCTCTCGATCGATCGGCGGTATCGATCCCCCCCGAGAGACTATTTCTCTTTTCTCGGAGCCAATGGCGGGCGGGAGACGGAGAGAGGATTCGTGGCGGATAAAAAGAGGGTTGAAGAGGGGGCAGAGGGGGGGTGTTTGGGGTGGCAGGGGGCAGGGGGCAAGGAAGGTTCCCCGGTTGGATATCCTCGCGGATCTTCGCCCGTACCGAAAACTGGTTCGTGCGGCATCAGATTGCGAAGATAGGTGAGTTTTATGCGAGGCCCGCGATATCGGACGGTCCCATCGCGCCGGATGACTTTCCTGCGGATTCTTTCTTTCCCATGACTTTCCGATACGAGGCCCACCACCGGCCCGTCGCTGCCCGCGGGGAATGTCAGGGCCGTATCGAATGCGTGTATCCGACCCCGCGAGAATTTTTCGCTGAGAAAAGTCGGTGTTGCGACAGGGAAGCCGTTGGAAATGTATTTCTTCCTTTTTTTTTTTCATCCGCGCATCGATCGATCGGTGTTTGTTTCACCGCGAGAGAGATAAATGGAGGAAACGATGCAAAAACTATTCGCGGTTCGATTTGAACGCGAGGAGACAGTGCGAGAGAGAGGGGGGGAGGGGGAATGAGAGATAGTTTATAAAGCCGTCCGTTTTAATTGATCGTTTAATCGATCGATCGGCCGTTAACTGATAATCTAAATTGGAGTGTCGGACCTCATTAACATTTTCTACGCGTGCTTATCTCTGTCCCGAGTTTCTTAACGCCGTTACCGTTATTTTAATCGTGACCACGGACGCTCTTACGTCATCGCGCTATCAAAACTCATCGTCTCGAAAACAGTAAACGCGAGGCGCGTAGGGGGCGCGAAGAGAACGAATGCGCGGCGTGTGGGGTTCGCGCCGCGCATTCGACCGATCGGCGATCGATTAACCGGTTTAATCGATCAACCGGCCGACCGGACAGCGCTAATCTGCCGGCAGAAGGACGTAAGCAACAACCTGTAAACGTTGCCGCGCGTCGTTTGTCCGATCGTTACTATCCCCTCGCCCGTGTTCACGCGGAAAGGAGGGGGACAAAGTAGAGAGACGGAGGCGGGTATGGTCGGTCGGTGGTGTACGGGGGTGAGGGGTGGGTGCAATCAAATTGCGAACGAGCGTAAACAAGCGGGCGAAATTAACCTTCCAATTTCTGCGGCTTGTTGCTAAATAATCGATTGCCGCGCACCGAACTCGATGCCGCTTTACCGCGGCATCGGCGCGCGGCAACAGGTGTGAGTCGTCGAGTCGCTGTTACACGACGCGGTGGGCTTGCTCGCCGTCGGGACGCTCGCAATTTTTGCGTATACCATCATACCTACGAATACCGTTATACCTACAAAATACCTACCAAAGCCGATCGAAATGACCCGTAATGTTATTTTTGTCATATTTATCACCTTTTCCCATACATACAAAAATAACGATATGTGATTGGTTATTTTGTTATTGATTTAAAATTATACTGTGCATTATTTTGTACAGTAAACTGACGATTCCTCACGAAAAACAACATTTATTTAGTAACCGGTTATTTGGCTGGTGGGTTGAGTGTTAAGTTTACCTTCGAGTTTGTTCCACGTTAAGCCTACGAGTTTAGGCGGGAGATTGGTTGATTCTTCTCTAAACGAGGAATAAACTTGTATCTCCGCGATAGTTTGAGGATTGCTCGATGCTCGCACATGGCACGCTGATTTACCAAACTTCAATGCAGAAGAATAAACGTTTTGCGTTATTTGTTATTTGTTTTACATTGACGGGAGTGCGCGAACGTAACGCGCGCAGGTAGGTACGTCGAATTACAAACTCCCGTGTCGATTGAATTCGATCAGGTTTATCAACGCGCGTTTCGGTCACCGGCTTGCACGCTCAAAAAAAAAGGAGTCGACAATCCACGCACGACAAACGTACCGAATCGTTGGAGAGCGTAGTGGCGCCACGACGCATCGTGTGACGTTGGCCGATCGACGCCGGATAAGCCGCGCCAACTATTTCGAGTTATAGCTCGTCGAGAGAGTTACGGGCCGCTCGCGGGATTTATTAATCGCGGGAACGACTAACTCTACCCCCCCCCCTCTTTTTTTCGCCCCCACCCACCCAATCATTTTGCTTAAAATCGAATTTAACGAGTGAGCGAAAAATCCAGCTTTAGATCGCGATGCGCTCGATGCGGGAAAAATATCGTCGGACATGCCGAGAAATATATTACGGGCGTGTATCTGATATCCTTCGGGACACCGTAGAAATTTATAGTATCGTACTTGATATTTGCGCGAAACGTATGCACCGAATCTTGGTTATGAAACGTCCGCGATACACGCCCGAGCGTAAAGTCATCGATTCTGGGTGTGCGATGCGTTACCGGACGTTGCTAAGGAATATTAACGATACGCGAGCGTCGAGATCCATTCGATCGAGTCTCGTTCCGTGTATCTGGAAAATTTTCTTTTCGCTTTTCCGGAATTTGATTTCCACGCAAATCTTTTAACCATTCTCCAACTATATTTTCCACGCTATCGTCGTGTCAACGCGTGCACGCACCGTATCGTGTATACGATGGCCAAGTTATCGTCTACCTACACGCATTTACGTTCATAGAACGTATAGAAAGAGAGAGAGTGGGCTTTTCTCTCCTCTCCTCTCTCCCCCTCCCCCCTCTCTCTCTTCTTCTCTCTCACTCGCATATTCTATATCGCATACAAACTCGGAACGGTATGCGGTGTAGATTACGATTTGTCGTTAGCCTTGCGATAAACTTTATGTTGCAAGTGATATCTGTCGATTTGAAACGCATAAACCATCCGCGCCACGACACGGATTGCCGATAGCTCGTGGCCGAACTGTCGCCTCGTTTCACGGGTTTTCCGATTGCCGGGGGCTGCGACCACGAGTTTTATGTCTCGATCGTCCGAATTAAGTCTCAGCGCGATGCTCCCTTGGAAGGAAATTCATTCTCGCCCCCGCAAAGTTTTGAACCGGTGACGTTACTGTCGCGTACGCGGGGAGAAACGCGATCTCCGGGGGGTACTTTTGTTGCGCGACGGAAGGAGATTTTCCAAAGTGAAAAGCGAGCGGACGGTGGGCGCGGATAAACGTACGCGTCTTTCGCTCTTTAGAACGCCGATGGAATTTCTATCGTTAACGCTACGTAGCGTATAGCATCCGAGGAAGCGTCGTTACATTTGCATCATTATCGAGCATTACGTAACACCGGCGCGCAGCGATGTTAACGATTTTCGCGCGATCTTCCTCGCGCGTGCTCGACAATACCAACGATCTCGTAGATATTGCACCTTCCGATGCAGACGTAGTTCGGTCGTTCGAGTGGCGGATCCGTTGTGTCGTCCATTGTGCGTTCCGTCGATTGTTTCTATTCGCGTCTCCGTTAACGGTGCGTATCCTGACTCCCACTCGATACTACGTTTTCGTAATTGCGCCGCACGTTAGCCTCCGACGATCGACGCGATTCTCAACGCGTGCTTTCGGCATTGCCAGGAACGGCATTGGTGGCGAGAAAAAACTTTCAATTATACCTGTAAATAATAATAATCATTCAAATGCGTTAATTCTATCGTCCGTTTATCTTGATCCTCCTTCCTCGTCCTCTGCCGTCCGGCACTTCTTTTTAGCGCACGCTCACTCGCTCCATCTTTGTTCGCTCGACGATCGACGCACGCATCGCGCGTCTACGCCGTTCGAATATCGTCTCCGCACGACGTTAAGTCGCGAGAAAGGAGAAAATCGTCGGGTGATCGAAAGCGTTATCGAAAACCGGCGCGTTAAGTCGCGAGAGAGAGAAGAAAATCGTCCGACGATCGGAAGCGTCATCGAGAACCAGAGGTTAAGTCGCGAGAGAGGAGAAAATCGTCGGGCGATCGGAAGCATTATCGAGCGTCGACCATTGGTCCGACGTATCGAAGATAATTCTCTCGTTGGTTCGCTCTCACGCTTCCCGCATCATCGTCGTGGATCGAAGGCTTCGACGGCCCTGCTCTCTCGGTACCCGGGCCAGCCCTGGAACGGTAACGCTTCAGGCTGTGTGCGTTGCGATCCCGTATCTCTCGTTACACTTATGCAACCCGAGATTTATTGCCGATGATTATGCGCGGATGGAAGTACGCGGCGGAGGAGGTGGGGTCTCGCCCTCGGGTGCTCGCCCGGTTCGAGATATCGAACGGTCGCTATCGATTGACGTGGCCGCGGCCGTCCCCGATATATCCTCCATCGATGGCAATACGGCTCTAGTACCGGAGCTCTCTACCGTACGAGAGACAGGAGTGGAATATGATTTCGTATCCATTTCTCTGGCCCCCCTCCCCTCTCGACGGACGTTAATCAGATTTATTAGTCGTCGGTTGCGATATTTATTTAATCCCGTGCGGTGATTTCGTTTGATTCTATTTTGCCCCCCGTGGTAGCGCCGTTTTGGTTTGTTTTTTTTTAATTAATTTTAACTCGCCGCGCGTGGTTCCTCGGACGATACGGCGAGCGCTGTTAAGTAACGTTTCGATGCCGCGCTTACACTGATGGCAGATGTACGCGTTTCTAGCTGAGCGTGCGTACGACGCAGATTGTTTTTAATTGTACCGGTTAATTTCGAGCCGGTTAATACCGGTCGGCCGGCGATATCGGACGGCGGTTATCTTCCGGATCTCGATTGACGTGGCAGCGGCATTCCCCGATATATCTTCCACCGATGTTATCGCACGCTCTGCTCTATCATCCGAGGGACGGAAACAAAATACGACCGTGAGTTTCTTTTTGTATCGTAATCAAATCGATCATTAACCGATTATTAATCGATCGTGTCAATCAAATCGTACACGGCCAATTGAGCCGGTAATTATATTTTGCTCTCGAGTGCTCCTTTTGGTGGCGGACATCTCTTACGGTAATCGCGATATTCAAAATAGAAACGAGGAGAGATAACGGGGGGGAAGTAGTTTCTCGGGAATTAATATCGAATCGCTGTGGCACCGCGTTAAGATCGCATGGGAGAATCTGAAATAATGCCGCGCTCGTGTATTATGCGCGCGTTGATTGTTCGCTTTCTAATCCTATGATCTCTGTATTCCGGTCAGCTCGTTATCGCGCATTTCTATTAATTCGTATACTTACCTAATCGAAGGCCGTGGCGAGCGATCCGTTGTTACGTGTTATTCATTACCGCGGATCCCGAGTTCAGACCCAAATTCTAAATTCCGCCACCAAATCTCGATTGCGCGGTCAGGAGGCGCAAATTTCGACACTGGGTTCGCATTCTGAAATTGATGCGAACATTCTACGCGCGTTAGAAATTTTTTTCTACTCCGTAATGAATTGGGATACTCCAAGACGCAAAATGTACGAGTATGTAATAACTGTCTCGTAATTTTGAATAATTTTCTATTCGCTGCGCATCGTGGGTCCACTAGAGCAGCGTTTCAATCCTAACATTTTTTAAATACTGATATCTCCCCTGTGCCAATACATGGCGTCCACGAAAGACAAAAATAAAAGCAGGAGAAAATACTTGAAGTATCGAGGAAGAGATCACCAAGAAATTGTTTAATAATATGTTCGACATTTTTTAACAAAACAAAATGTAACAAGTACTAACTGTTCGCGCATTGCCCCTAGGAACATTTAAATTACTCCACGATGAGGCCTCACGTTGACAAAACACCGAACGAAAAATCGTGCGTGGTTGCTCGAAACTTTCCGAACAAATTTGAGCGCTCGTACTTCGCAAAGTGTAAGCGAGCCACTTTCAGACTTTCCCAGTCTCTTAATTTCGTAGGCGAGACGTATGAGCGTGAACAAAAAAATTAAAAGAAAATGTCGAACGTTAATAACACGATCGATATTATTACGTGTACACGAAACGATTTCGTAGCGCTCCGACGATAATCGTCTACGCGTCTCCGGAACGCCGCCTCGAATGAGTAACGCGCGATCTTAAATCGAACGATCGCTATCGATCGCCGTAATTAGAATACGTCCTCGGCGTACTTTTCTATCGACGCCAACGGTGTTCCTACGGCGTCGTGCGCTCGTAACGAAAATGGAAAACGCTTTCGCCTCGCTTCTCGACATTCTTCGTTAACTCGTCGTTAATTATTCCTTACTGCCCCCGACACGCCTGCCGTCCATCGATTCCTTTAATCATCCCACGTTTACTCGCGACGCGTATAATCGACGCCGGCATTCCGCTCGGCAAACGTCGAACCGGCGAAATCGCGGATCGCGATATACCCCGATAGCGATACAAAACGCTTGATTTTATTTCGCAATTACGATCCGTACCTCGTTACCGGGGCCCCCCGATGTCGGGCTAGACATCGACACGCGGGTGCACATTAAAATTCCCCCGCTGACGAATACATTCTAATTTCGATATCTCAGTGACGCCGGGACCGCGGAATCTCTCATAACGATCGTGCGATTTTTCACGCGATAGCGGCTGGACTGTCGTTGACTCCTATCTCTCTTAATTCCCTCTCTCCTTCCCTCTTTAATTCCTTCTATAGTTTATTAGCCTCTTCTATTTTTATTCCTATCTGTCTTTCTTTATCTTTCTTGCCTCCCCTCCATCCACCTCCACCTCCTCGTCATACCTTTTCGCATTCTTTTCTTTTCTCCCCTTCGATTCGCTTACCCCCCCCCCCCCTCTCTCTATCTGTCTGTCTCTCCCGTTCTCTCGAATTCACGTCGATGCCGGGAGCGTTTCGAGTCGGGTGGTTTATCGGGTCGAGCGATCGCGAAACGGCACCTCGCGATAATTGTGAAATATTAATAATAACGAGGAAACGGGTCCTGAGTATGGCGCAACGCGAGCGTTTATACGTACAAATCGCATCTAGACATCGGCAAGGGGCCCCGTACGTACACCGTATTCCGATCGACAACCGCGCGGAGGACGGGCTCAACGGGGTGGGAGGTTGGGGGGGACGGACGTTACCGTCGTTACTCCCTATCTCCTTTATTTATGCCCTGCCCGCTCGCTAATAATATCGTTATGTAAATTCGTTAAGTTCTCGGGACGCGAATCGCGCTGGTATAATGTGCCCGCGCCATGCTGGTATCGACTCTGACGGCGTCGATTGGACATGAGATGCCCTGTGCGCACGGGTGACGTGTACACACAAGGGCGTAGCGCGTCGACGTTCGCGGGATTCGGATCCGAAGGATTATAAATCGATACTCGGAAGAACGCGCCGCGATTGATATTCGTCTAGTACTATCGACGGTGCAATCCCGTTTATCTAATTCACGGAAGCGCCGCGGCGCCCACTAGTCGAGCAATCGTAAAATTGTAAAATTAGAATTTCCAAGTTGTACAATTTTACGCCTTTATCGGATGAACGACGAATATCAAGAAATATTGAAGGAGAGTAGTCGACGAATGTGTTATACGGATTCATTTTTGTCGTCATCGCTTTTTGCAAGGTTAATATTTTCCTTCGTGGTACAGCTAGGGGAGCGATAATAAAAATAGCGAAAAATTAAGGAGGTTTTTACCATGTTGGTTTGAGATCTATTCAATTTGCAGAGCTTTTGCATATATGCGCGCTAATGGAAAATATAAAGTTGTATGTCTTTATCAATTCACCAAGAATTATTAAAAATATATATTTTTTTTTATAGTGTTCTATTTCTTCTTAAATTATTTTCCAATCTTCATTCCAATTCACCGTACGCGCGATTGTACATAAAGCGAGAGTATCCTTAATTTGTCTCATTCGCATCGTCTACCGAGGATCTACGTATGCGCGGAATGTCATCGCCGGCGTACCGACGTAAATCGCTGTCTCCCCTCCGCTTTTTCTTGATATAAACAAATATTTTCATACGAATCATAGATTTCTTAGGGAACCTACCAAGTTTTAGCGCTATAAGAGCAAAAGTGGTCCACTAGCATCCCTAATGGAGTTATATGCGTTTTAACGGCACTATAATTATCGCATCGAAGTTTTTAAAATTAGTTTTGCAAAGGCATCAAACGCGAATAGAGTGTACCGCATGTACGAAAAAAATCAATATTGGAGTTACCAAGATTTTGTGGGGGTTAGGTCACTTTTTCTCTCATAGCTTCATATTTCCTTCGGAATGAATTCTGAATGATCGAGGATCCAAAGTTCGAAACCTCCTTTATCTACGATAACTAACGAATAAACATCCTAAACGTGGCACGCGTCGATCCGAGGCTCTCGCCGAAAAGAAAAAGTATGTCTCGGGAGTAATGGGAGAAAAATCTCCCTAAATCTCGCGTCTCCGTTTCGCGTGACTCTCTCTAACTCTTCTCGAGGAGCCATCGTGCGTGCGTACGTGCGTGCGTGCGTGCGTGCGTGCGTCTCTCTTGAATAATGTAGCCAACCTCTATCAGCATAACCTCGAACGAGAGCCGGCTGGACCGAGCTCTCGCAGATACTTGGCTCATTCGCGAAAGATCGCCTAAAGATTAGGTATATCCTCGTCCCCGTTCGACTTATCGGATCGGCGCTCGGTTCGCCGCAGATTCTCTCTCGTCTATTCGATTCGTCCATCCGACTAGAGATAGTCGGCTATTTATCTGGGAGACGCGGTGCTCGGCCTCCTTGCCTGGAACCATCGTTTTCCCGATCCGGTGGGGATTTCCACTGTCATGGGAAAAGCTCGAGAATTCTCCTGGTTCGCTTTCTCTCTCTCTCTCTCTCTTTCTCTTTCTCTCTCTCTCCCTCTCTCTCTGGAATTATTGGCATTCCGCGGTAGTTATGAATGCGAATTGCAAGCGTTCGTTATTTCTTCCTCGTACTCTGTATAAATTATTCCCCGAAAATTCCGGTGATTTTTGAATATCCTTTATCGGAATTGTTTTAAGACAATCGAATTGTTCGCTTATCGTTTATATCGCGAATGAACGTAACGTCAAGTACCAAGGGCGCGGTTAGTTGCGCTATAATTACTGGTACCGTCTCATCGAGTGTACACGCTCTGTCGTTATAAATTCAAGAATGGCGGCAGATAAGTGGCCGAGAAAAAAAAAGCGCACGCATTAAACGCGATCTTTCGTAAGCGTGCTTTCTCAATTCGAACCATTCCGGCGGAGGGGGAGGGTACGCTCGATTTTTTTCTTTTACTCCGCGAGCTACTAAGCCGACAGGAAACGAAGCAGGAGATAGTCCACGAACGGCGACGCCATTGCAGCGAGATAAAACAGTGATAGGGAGATCAATGAAGGCGATAGCTGAAGTTATTACCGGATAGAGGAAGCGAGAGGGACGGAGACGCGGACAGACGGGGAGAGGAACGAGGAGGATGAAACGACGGAGACGGAAAACGCGAAACCGTGAGGAGAAAAAGCGAGAGAGAAGTACGAGGGAGACCGTGCGGAAAAAGAGAGACAGAAATGTAGCTCTCGAGGACAGAGAAAGAAAGCGCGCGAGTGAGAGAGAGAGAGAGAGTGAGAAAGAGCGCGAGAGGGAAAGGGGCAGAGGGAGGGAGGGAGGGAGGGAGGGAGAGAGAGAGAGAACGAGTGAGACAGAGGGTGAGAGGTGGAGGGGAGGTAAAGCAGGGGCTCGCGGTGCTCGCACGGAGACCGATAAGCAGAAACAGTTATCAAGAAATGGAAATGACTGATAAAGCCAGCGGCTCGCCGGCGCTGGAACGTTTTTAATATTACATTAAGGCGGGATTACAACGACCACGACGGAATTCGCCTGGTGACGCATCGTTCCCGAGCACGCGAAATTTCACGCCTCGCCGGACTAACCAGGACGATTTAATTAACGATCGGGTACGCGGGACGCTATCGGGGAGGAGCGTAACGGCGTACGTAGACGAAAGGGCATCGCGATCTCGCGCAGATCGATCGATCGAGCGATCGATCGCGGGGATACGATAAGCCCGCCGTCGGCGGCGCGGCCTCGCGATATTTGCATTTCGACGCGAGCGGAGACGACGGCGGATTTCGAAATCGATATCGAATATCGACGGGCGTTGCTTTAATCCAGAGTCAGCGGAGAGTGTACGGTCGATACACTTTTTGTCGGGGGATGCCGAGGAACGAGCGCGTTAACCCGTGCACGCATCGGGCGTACACGCGCGAGCGAGTTTTCCGTGCGCCGACGCTGACCTTGCGCAACCCGTTGAATTGCGTGACGCGCGTAGGAGTGCGTATAGTACGCGCCGATCTCTAAACGTCACTCGCGAGACGCTCTGGGACAACGGGGCGAGCTTGAACTGGAACCGGAGTTCCCTCTCTGGGAATTTATGTTCCCTTACTTGGCGAACGAACGTGCTGGAATATTTTATCCCCCCCCCCCCTTCTCCCCCTTCTCCCTCGTCTGCCCGACCACCCCGTAATAGCATTTATAGTATATTATCGTGACACGTTTATTTTGATATGCAAACGATATCGCCGCTAAACATTCTGGCATTGATAATAATTGTCCGTTGTGAATAATTAAATGATTTGCAGTGACTACGCGAAAGACTGGAATCTGAAACTAGATTCCCCGTACGAGGGACGACGGTAAGGGAGAACATAATGACCCAAAACGCGAGTCTGAAAGTCGACCACTGTGGCGTTGGGCTAAGTAATCAGATGGTATCGGTAGGCACCGCGATTGGCCGTAGATCGCTTGTCGGCACAACCGGATAACGTAATGCTTGTCTTGAGCCCATTTTCGTCTCCCCTTCCCTTCGTCTCTCCCCCCTCGTCATCTCGGTTCTGTGCGATAAAATGCGTCGTGTATGCATATGCAATTTTTACGAGTGCTCGGCAAGAATTTCAAGTATCGCGTGCATATTTTATTCGTTATTCGATTTAGCGCCATTGAGGCTGGATTATAGTTTAACATTGAACGTTGACATCTCCTCTATAAGTATATTCCAAGTCGCGTCCAGATAAGAGAAACAAGGTACACAAGAAGCAGAGTAGAAAAGAGAAGATCGGGCTGTTCTTTCTTTTTTTTTTTATTCGTCATTCGATCTGACGGCATCAAAGGTGGATTATAATTTAACCTTTATTTACTCCCGAAATTATCAATGGAGCGAGGAAATAACTGACAATCGAAGTAAACGCGGAACTTAAGGATCAAGACTACTTTTTTATTTCATACTCGAGCTCCGCGAGAAATTTGTTTCCTTTGAATAAGAACTGTCGGCGGATCGTTAAAGTCATTGTGCCTCCTGTTCTGTTTTTTATAGACCGAACACGATGAGCCGAGTCCAACTGTTTTGACACTCGTCCGTCTCGAGGCTCTCCGTTGTCTTCGTCGGCATTTCTTCTTCTTCGGCCTCCGAATTCCATCGTTGGCTATATCGGAATATCTATGGACTCGTCTGGACCACTTTTCGCTTAATCCCCTCCCACTCTTCTTCCCGTGTGGTTGCTCGCTGATGCCTATATGATCTTGTTTCGTATTCGAATTTAGATGACGCGGGAACTCGAATGAGACTGACAATATTCGTCACAAAAACTTATTCCCATTCGGCGATAACGATGCTCGGAATGTTGTTAATAACGTGAAAATTGAAAATATGATTGCATTTCGATATACGGCTTTAAGCGAGGGGTGGGGGGGTTCAAAGTTTATTCAATTTATGCCGTGATCGTTCATCTCGCCGTCGATACGATCTATCGTTTAACAATTACATTTCAGGGCAATCGTTTTCCGATGCATTTAACGGTAGCGAAATTATTTTCACGATATTTTTACGAGCATCGTGGCTTATCGGCCAACGCAGAGCGATCCTTCGGGTGTGTTTTTAATCGGCAGATAACGACTGACCGCGACTACAATTCAAGTCAGTCTTACTCGATCGATTCGACTCGAGTTTCATTTTTAATTCGACTTTGTACACTCGTGAGAAGTAGCAAGCGAGACGCACAAGTTTTCGTTTCGGAGTAAACTGTCGATTGAGCAGCACTTACGTTTGTTTCCAAACTGCGGAGGGTTGTAGTTTAAGAGAGCCCTACATTTTATCCTCGCGTCTCATTATGCATACATATGAATTCGCGTGTACAGATTTATCTAATTGTATTTACCACCCATTAAAATATCCGATTCTGGTACTTCATATTCACATTTAATACGTATTTGTAATTTATCTGTATCAAAAAAAATTCAATGTTCATTTATAGTAACTATAACATTACTTATATCGGTATTAATACATAGGGTGACGAATTTCAAATTTCACAGGCAATTCTCCGGAACTATAAGTAATTTTAAAAATTGTTTCAAGCTGCACTTACTTTGTTTAGAGGCGTACAAGCCTGGACAGAATAATTTTTTTGAGCAACGATCAATTCGACAGATAATTGCGAGTAAGACTTCTAATGGGATACCCAGCGTATTGCCATTAATATTACTTATATTGAGTTACATCGTTTTGAAGGAGTACATCTCACGGTGGGCAGAAATATTTGTATGAACAACGATTAGTCTGACAGATAATTGCGTGTAAAACTTCAAATGATTGACACCATGTATATTGTCGTCTCGTTTTTCTTTTCCCCACAAATTCTGAATTTCAAGAAGAATATTGTTTAAAATATTTTATTGCATTAGGTGTACCAAATATTACGTTCTCTTACCTTCAATGTCCTAACTCGACTCAAAACCAGTTAAAAGTAAAAACTACAATTAGTTCTACCGTTCTAATCCATGCGACCACTGACGTGAAATCGAAGAACGCGGCTAAATGCAGAGTTATACCGCCCTAAGTACTCCACTTTGGTAATCCTATTTCTCCTCTCAGAGGACTCAGCCCTAAGAACGCATTAAAATTCTATTCCACTCCATTCTCTCTCCCACCTCCTATGACAGCCGCGCCGCTGAAGGTGTCGTCGGTGGGCACGATCGAGGTTACCAAGATGACCCAACAAACGTCCACGTAACACGGGCTCCACGGAGGCGCGTTGCACCGGGTTCTCGAAGACACAGTAGTCATTCTCTGGTGGCACATCGTGACGGCTCTCGCGGAGTCTCAGACTGCTATCTTTCTGACATTGAGGCGCCGGTATCTGTGCCACCAAGTCTCGGCGTACAACCTGCTGCGCCCGTGATACGCCTCTCTCGACCGGCGCAACTTTGCGCCGTTTTGACATGCGGCAGATAACTAACGTCCTTGTCTCTCTCTCTCTCTCTCTCTCTTCTCGCCCTCTCTCCCTCTCTCACTTTCGAGTGTTAACGCGACGTATACTCGCGTACGTAGTTTCCTTATTTTCCCCTCCCGTTCTCGCTTCCCAAGCTTTTTAGCGCCGAGGGTGCTGCCGTACCACGCGTGGCGTGTATTACGAGATGAGAATTGTTGTTCGACGCTACGCCGAGGAAGAATCGTTGGGCGTGTGTGGCGTCGGTGCTGCGAGCGAACGCGCGTGTCCGGGTGTTAAAGAAAAGTTGGAGTGTGTCGGGAAAGTGGGAGTCGGTTTCTTTAAGTTTGCTCCAGAACTGGGGGTAGTAAAGTTTGCGTTCGTAAGGGGGGAAGTTTTCTACGCCCCGAGTATAAAACTATCCGCTAAACTCTGATAATAAAGCTGTTAATCTTGAAATTTAATAATAACCCGCCCGGGTAGCGCGCTAGTTGCTTTTACTTTCGTCTTCGCGGGGGAATAGAATTTAACGATGAAACGCGGAGAGGAATGCGCGCGATTGTAGAATCGGCGATTACGGCAAGTAGTTACCGGGCAAGTACGTGCGATCTTTATTTTATTCGATTATCCGACGGACGGACACAAAGTACGCGTCGGGTGACACTCGGCAATGAACGCCATCGGTTTCTCGAAACACGCGTGTGTACAGTGCACTCTTCTTCAAATATAAGCTACATCCGTCGATTTTTATTTAAAAATCTGACACTCCCACGTTTGCTCTTAGCTTCGCAAGTATTCTCTACCCGTTTATCAGCGTTTCTTGTCATACCCGACAATATTTTTAACTAACGACTCACAGCCGCTGTGTATCGCCATGTCGGATAAAAAATAATCTCGAATTCGTCGCGCCACTCGTGTGGCGCGTCGATGCCTTCCGCTTCCCGGTCTCACCTATCCGCGGCCATTTCCGCTTTATCCGCGATTTTGCGAACTTTCCGCGGGCCGTGGGCCTCTGAGAACCCGGTACACAGGTATAAAGCGATGCGTTGGCAGTCGTTTGACGACGGCCATGAATAATTCATGGACAGTGTTTCCTCATACAGCTCGAATGCTCTTCTGAGAACGTGGCAGGACACAGGAAAGCGTCGATAACGATCTCTCTCTCTCTCTCTCCCCCTACTCTCTCTCTCTCTTTCTCTCTCTGTCTCCCCTCTCCCTATTCCCCGTTTCTCTCTCCTCTCGTAACGTCGTCCTCCTTCCCCGTTAACTCCCTCTCGCTCTCACTCACGTGACTCATGCTATCTCACGCGGCGGATGGCACTTCATGATGCGTCAGTGCGTCAGATAAAGTCAGCGTACGCTCTCCCGTATCCTCGTCATTCTCATTGTGTCAGGGCTCGCGCGGTGACACGTTCGCTGTCCTACATCGTGTTCGCGCCCGTCGAAGTGTCATTTTTTTCACCCTCTCCGCTCGCCAATTTTCACAATCCAACGGGATGAGGCCAGGTTCGGTCGATCCTCCCTCACCAATTTGCGTTCGACCTGTCGTCGACGCGCATCGCTTTTACAGGTGACTCGCGATCGACGCGGGATCAAACGAAAATCCGTATCTTTCGAGGCATATTTTTCTTTTCCACGTTCACGCGTTTCCCGGTGAACGCCTTCTTATAGGAAACGACGGACGCCCGTGAAACGTGCGCGCGCGCGCCCGTTTATCCGTACGAAAATCATATATACATACGCGATAGGCAAAGTACGTGCCGCGATTATCTCGTCGTTTCGATCGTGTATAGGGTCCCCCACCTCCTCCCACCACCTCCCTCCCCCAACCCGTATGCGTGTGCGTGCGTTCACGAGGGACACGCGTGTATTCTCCCCACCCGCCCCTCCCCACCGTTTCCTCTCCTTCCTCTTTCTACTCGCGTGTATCGCGCTCGCGCGGTTTCGTACACACGCCGCCAGTGCGTTCGCACGTACAGCCTGTGGCACATAAAAATCTATTTCCTTTTTGTTTCGTTCTCCACGACCGCCTCGCCCCCCCCGCACGCCGCGACCGACTTTATTTTATTCACGTTTTACCGGCCGTTACGCGGGTCCGATACCTTTATCGCGACCGTACGCGAGATAATTGAATTTGGTCTTTCCGGCCGCTCGCCGATATAGCGGCGGTGAATTCATTTTTACGAATCACCTTGTATACGCACGTCAGGCGGACGCCTTTGTCATCGTCGCGTTACGTCGTGCATGGACGTAGAACGTTGCCACAGTCTTCCTTTTTAATTCGCTCTTTCGTCGCCGAGCGACTTTTTACGGCCGCTGTCCAGGAACTACGATCGCCGGGTAGACCCTAATCTATTACGCTTCTACTCCTTTAACAACGCTCCAAACGGCTGTTTCGTTCTTTCACCGATATCGCGGTTTTTTTGCCGACCGAACGGCGATGGAGCGCGCGCGAAACCGTAGTGATAAAAGCGAACGTTATCGCGAAGCGAAGCGATGGTTCGTAGGGCAGCGGCACTTTTTAAATTCGTAATGAATAATACTTATGAGAAATGTCGCTCATCTCTCGCCGCCTTTATCATCTCGCCCAGACCGTACATTTCGATTCCTGAATTCGCTTATCCGCCTCCATCAGGGTTTTATCTTACGATGAATGAGTCACGGTTTATCTTCAAGTTTATCTAGACGGTATTGTCTGCCGTTATCTGCTGTTTGGCAAAGAGGAGGTAGTTGATCACCAGATACAACGGAACCATTGTCTAAACTTATTCATTTCCGACCTTGGCTCCCTTCTTGCCGTTTTTCCACGTTTCCATCGATTCCTACGTTATAACATTGTCGTAGGAATATTCGGCGAAGCGGTCGCTCGGGTCGTTCCACGAATCTTCGCGTCGCGATGCCTTTTGCGAGCTACCGACCATTCCGCACGTTTGCGTATATCCGAGAATGTACGTCACGCAAAATTCGTGATAAGTTTCGTTAACGCTATCTCGACGTCAGTCCTTCGACTTTCCGCGGTGCTCCCCGAAACTTCTCAATAATGAACCGCCCTCCGGAACGCGTTAAACAAATCCAGCCCGTTGCCCCCCCCCCCCCCTCCTCTCACGCGTCCGGTTCCGTCTCACGCTTCCCTCGCCCAGCTTCTCATTTACGTCATTCTCGGCCAGGAGGAGCTAAGACGGAGCGCACAATAATTCTATCTATCTATTTATCTTCTTCAGCCTTCAAAAGAAGAGAACAATGACGCAGCTCGCGAGACGTTCGGCAATTTGTTGCGGAGGGAGAGAAAGACGGCAAACGGAGAAAGGCTAGGACAGAGTGATAAAAGAGAAAGACGGACTGCGAGTTAAGAGAGAGAGAGAGAGAGAGTGAGAGAGAGAGAGAAAGGGAGGAGCGAGAGAGAGAGAGAGGAGAGACTCGGGTGAGTTGTACGCAGTCGAGGTAGCCTCTATCCACGGCTGGGATCTAATCTCCCTCGGGAATCTGGCATCCTATACCGGTATCGTTCAGGGAATCTCTTCTCCTACTCCTCCTTCTTCCTCCCCCTTCCCCCCGACCACCGCCACCACCCCTCGTATCTGAGCGCTGACTATGTCCTAGTTTATACACACTTCGATATCCTTGTGATAACGCTTCGAGTTACCCCCGCTACCCCCCGCCCCTTGTCTATCCTCTCGACCGGGAGTCCCTTCGCCCCTCTCCGCGCTCCGGTGCTAACGTCGGGTTCACAGACGCTCGCAATTTCTGGAATGGTCCTCCTACGTCCTATCGGGCCACGATACCGTTGACAGATAAAAATGTTTGGAGCGCGGTCGACGGATATCGATCGGTCAGGGAGATCCGTTCGCGTCGATAGCGACCGTAATCGAAGATGTCGCGATACGCGGGATTCTGTGCCCGATAGGGGATTAAAAGGCGCGGATTAAGCGTCGTTCCAAAATTTCCCCGACGGAAGAGAGAAATATTGTGCGAGGATTTTGGGTTTCGTCGCTGTCTCCCCGTGCTTCGGTTTCCTTTGGATTCCAGTCGATTCTCGTGCGCGCGATCGTTCGAATAAGATTCGTCGGTTTGGCGTGTTCCCATTTGAACTCCGAGATGTTATAAATGGTGAGTGGGAAAATGGATCTGCTGTCGATGAGAGGGAAAGGGAAAGTAAGTGGAAGTGGCGAAACGTGTTAAGCAAATCAGACTGGTTTGTTAAGTATATGTAAGTTATATCGAAGCTCGAGGACTCGGAGATTCGCTGAGCCACTGAACGGAGATAAGGGAATGTACGTGATCTTTCGACACAGATAGGACTCGGACTATCGATGATTTCCATTCCACGATTTGTTTCGTGCGCGTACGTTCCTGAATATTACGCGTTTCGGGGATAGTCGAAGCGCGAGGCGTGTCTGATAGTTTTTTTTTTCTTTTTTTGCATAGCCTTGGTGTAATTTATAAATTGTTATCCCCCGTGCGATTGTTACCGTAGCGCTCCGTTGATCGAATAACGACCCGTCTCGAGGCGAACATTTTTAAGTAGAGTCATTTTGAACTTCTCCATCGAAACGAGGTTTTAATTAGGATAACGAACACGCATGCCTTCGCGCTCTTTCTACGTTATATTTTCTGTCGCAACGTGTCGTAATAATATTAAATGTACTTTAGTTTCGATCGCCTGTCACGATTACGAGGAAGCTAATTTTTTAAATTACGTCGCTTCTCCATCGACGGAGCGATACGTCACTCGCGATAAATGCAATTTGTTTGATTCACTCTCAGTCAGGACGAGACAGCGAACTTTAAAATCCCACGTACGCGAAATACTCGAAAGTTTCGAAATTGAAAGCGTCCGTCTCTTCCGCGACTCGTTGAAAGACACCCCCGCGAAAGGAAATAGAATGTAAAAGTGAAAGAGGGGTTGGAAGGGGTAAAAAGATCGCGGAACATTTCGTGGAAACGAGACCGGAGAGCAGAAATATATACGAGTGGTGTCGAGGCTGGAAAGCCTTGAGAGTTGCGGCGCCACTGGATGGAGATAAGGGAGCGTTATCTGCTGCGCGGTGGCTCTTATCAGCGATCGCGCTCTCCGTTCGCTTCTCTCTCTCTCTCTCCCGCGCGCGCGCACACACACACACACACACACACACACACACACACACACACACACACACACACACACACACATACACATACTCTCTCTCACCCTCTCCTCCCTTCCCCTTCCCGTTTCTCGATCTATCTCACTCGCGCTCCCGCTCCCTTCGTATAGCCTCGCTTCGCGGCTCGGCGATGTTATCATCTAACTAGCTCCAGCTACTGATTCTATCTCGCGTACCCACCCAGCAGGGCCGCCAAGCGAGACCAGGGCCGCCGCACGAAAATCCAGCGCCCACCGCAACGTCTTCATTCGCGAATCGCGGGCAAACGGTATCGAGAATCCCAATAGGAAACTTCGCGCTGCGCGCCGCGGCGCGATTTATCTCTTCCCGCTTTTAGCATCGCGGCGAATCGTCGACGATTTTTCGTTCGTCGCGCCTTCCCCCCTTCCGTTCGCGGCCTCGCTAATACGATCGTCTCGCCTCCCGTGAATATATTAAAAGAAGAATCTCGATCGCTTTTTACGGTTATTAGATCGCACCACCGTCCCCTCCCGAATGCAAAGCGACGAAATTATCTCATAGGAAATCGAAACCTCGTACCGCCGTAGAACGTAACCTTCCGAAAAAACAATTGTTGGAATAATTACTCCTCGCGAAGCCGGGTTAATGAATTCCGTACAACGCGTACGCACGCGGGGAGCGCGAGGGTACGCGGACTATCTAACCGAGAGTTCCCATAATTCATTTAAAGCAGATCGATATCTCGGCAACAGAAAAAAAAAACAACCAACAAGAAGATCGAGATACGGCCATAACCCATGCGCCTAACTGTGCAAGATTTTACGGTGCATCTAGTTAAGAGTCGGGTACGACTATAAAGTCAGGATAGGAACACCTGGCGCACGCGGCGACGTCTTCATCCTCTAATAGGCATCGCCGGAGAACGGCGAGCAACGAGACTCCCAGGCTGAAAGTTACGAGGGTCCTGATAGCGCGACGAAGGTTTTACAGTTGCGTGCGGCATGCTTGATCTTATAATGTCATTTCTTTTATTAGTACACCGTGGCCGATAAGAGACGAAGGGAGAGAGAGGGAGGGGGGAGAAAGAGAGAGAGAGAGAGAGAGAGGGAGAGAGTACCGCGAAAGGCATTCATCGCCTTCTCTTTGGGGCAACAGGATGTAATACGGTTACGCAGAACCGTATCACTGTCGTACCGTTTTTTTTTTCTCGCGTTGCGCGCGACGCTCTTATTCGGCCGGAAACTCTTCCGCGCGCTCCTTTTTTTGCACGATAAAGACACCGACGTTGCGTATTAATTCCGATATCGGGCTCGCGGATCTTAATACCGAGAATCCTGGAAACGGTGCGATTGCAAAATCGAGCGTTTACGGTCACCGTCGCGGTAATCTCTCAGAGCGACAGTCTGACGCTGTTTTCTCTTGAAGAAGAGGAAATCGTAACGATTCGAGTTGGAATTAAGTTGCATTCGTTACGGCGGCAACGTTCTTCGCTCTTCTCTCTTTTCTCTTTTTTTTTATAACTACAGGTATTTCGTCTTTCGTTTCTATTTACGATCCTGTTAATCCACGACTTTCTTTCCAACCGAAAGTCCCTGTCCGTCGGGACGGAGAGACGAACCCCGTCTACGATTACGTTAAATTTAATATCTCTTTTACTCGCCGGGAAACGTATTACGATTATCGTCTCTACGATCGCCACGTTCCTCGCGTTCGCCAGAAGCTTGTTATCCACCGATCGCCGTGAGATCCCTCCCCCCCTCTCTGAAACGAAAAATTTCTTTCGTTCGACTGGCCGCGCGTCTACTTTGCGCCGGCAAACTACGACGGCGGCGCCGTAATTCACGGATGAAGCTATTAAAACGAGAAAGAGCGAGTGGCAGCGGTGTAGCTGCGATCTAATTTAAATGGAGTCCGGCGCACACACCCTCGCGTCGCGTAGACGGGATCGACGCGTGCACGTACACAGGCGCGCGAAGATGCGGCGGATCGCTCGGGAGGAAGGGAGAAAGAGAACGTTCGCCTGGGCGCCGTGGAAATTAACATATCTGACCGATAGTCCTCGACGGTCCGGTGGCGGTGCCTACCTACCTTCCACGCTCACCTATGTATCCGCCGGCGTACGCGTTCGCCGCGCCTCGCGCATGTGGAGAACGATACGCGGAATCGACGTATCAACGTGCTGCGCGTCGCTTTTATTTCAATTCGCGCGATTACTGTAACCGCCGTGTCGCATAATGAATTTGAAATCGACGAGGGCTGATTTATGTGCCGCTCGGGCGTATTCACCTGGACGAGTTATCGTCGGCATCGAGGGAATTTTGGCATCGCGATGCTGTCCCTAAGTTTGTTATTTTACGCGCAATGGATGTTGATTTACGCTCGTCCAGTCGTGAATATGTTTTTAATTTTGAAGAGGATCGGGGTTGAAAGATCGAATATCGAGAATGGTAGATGTACCAACTGATACGTTGTGTAGTAAAAATTCTAATAGACGTATTTACTGACATTGAGGAAATTTAGGCATAGCGAGGCTGTTCCTAAATTAGAATTTTTCTTTTAATGATACGAACGAAAACATCGTGTAGTAGAAAATTTAATAGGCATATTTACTGCCCGTAAGATAGGTTTTCTTTCTGCACGAAATATTGAAATACAAATTCAATGTTAGCGGGATTCGTGGTAGCTTGGTATAATCCGAACCTGCGAAAAGAAGTCGTTGACCGTAATAAAGTTTTTGTATCGTTCGAATTGTAATACATATGCACGACCGTGAATCGGTCAGGGTTTTCCGGAAAAGCTGGGCAACGCGCGTAAAGAAAACGGCTAAAGTCGGGCCTCTAGGAACTTACGGCGGAGAGTTAAAGAGTCATTTCAAGTTTCGTGCTCGAGATTTATTTATTATATTTATTTATTGGCAGAATATTAAACCGACCGAGTTCTGCGCCGCGATAAAGCTACTCGGCACCGGGTGCTGATAATTAATATGTAAAACATTTATGGTCAATGAACAATTTAATGAATCTCGCGACACGGAATTTCAGTACAGAATCTTAATCATGTCCAACAGAATAATGTTGAAAGAAAGTTGATAGAAATATTTAATCAAAAGTGCGTCATTTATATTCCATTAAACCTGACATTTTGGCTCTCATTTCCGAATCATCCTCTCAGGAAAAGCAGAAATCTAATCTCCAAGTTTCTTATTATTCAGAGATACATTATTGTACATTCCCGTTCAACTCGGCTAACACATAAGTACTTACATACGTACGAACGACGGAACAAACCTATTGGTCCGTCTCTTTTCCCTGACGAATCGATGCACGCTCGATATAGATGTCCGTACATCGATTGCTACTGTACGTAGTCGAGATATCACGATCATACGATCCCTTCTTCTTCCTCATCCTCTTCCAACATCTCGGTACTTTCATCCGACTCCTTCCGCGCGCACCCATAGTCTCATCTGTGTTTCGTATTTTATTTATGTCCAGGCATATCTATCTCTTCCCTTCTTTCTCACAAACCCCTCCCTCCCCCACTGTACAATCTTCTCGCGGTTCTTTCCAAAACTCCGGTACCTCGTCCTCCTCTCTGCAACGCGTTACTTGACTCGCGTTCACCTTTTCTGACCACGCGTACACACGCGTGACCCCGCTCGTGTCTATTCTCGCGATACGAGCCGCGCAGCGCCTCGTGGCAAGTACTATTATTGCGATAGCGGAAACAATGCAGGAAACGCGGAGTGGGTGGCAAGGGTAAAAAGGGGGTCTAGGGTGGTTGCATCGGTATCTCGTTCCAGCGATACCATCGGTCCCGCTGCTTTCCTTCGACGTGACTGCAGAGATACCTTTTTCCCTTCTCCCTCGATCCCGACGCGACGGTTCCGCGCGCTCTGAAAAATGTGTCGTTGATCTCACGATCGCTCGATTCCTCCGCAACGACTTTTCCGTTGGGGGTGGTTTTTAGAAACCTTCGTGTGTTTTGCGGATACGGTTGACAACGATTAAACTTAAGTCCGGGGCACTTTATCTTAATCGTCGTTCCTGCAATTAATATCCCGGGCGTTGTTCCCGAGCGGAGATTATAGTAATCACAACCTCGACACATTCGACGTTCGAGAAGCTACGGGGAAGACCCGTAGCAACTGGCGCGAATTTTCGCTGTTTGATTACCGAAGGTATCGAAACTCACGGGGCATCGCTTCCGGCGGGAGTGACAAAAAAAAATATGTTTCGACGCGCGCGGCAATTCTTCTCCGCGGGTTGACCCTCGGAGTCTCGCGCGTTTCTTGGATAACGGGAATATACGGTTGACGACAAAGGGACGCGTGCAAATGGAACGATTCGCTTGGTGGAACAAAGAACGGTCTTCGCTTCCTGGCCGGTTTCCAAAAAGCGATCCCTCGCGCCAATATCTCCGGCTCTTTGACCGATTCAACTAGCTACACCATCGCTCTGACGAGCTACACCGAGAGCAGAGAGGAGAGACAAAAATCCAAGCCTTCTCCCTTCCTTCCTCTCTTCGTCCTCGTCCCTTTCTCTCTCTCTCTCTCTCTCTCTCTCTCTCTCTTTCTCTTTTGCTTCTACCGAGGTGCGCTATCTCCACGGAGATAGGGGAGGGAAAAACACTCATTTTTATACCGTCAAAATGTGTTATCTTGCCCGTACGGCTCGTCTCTCCGTCTATCCTTCTCTCTCTCTCGGGCTCTCTCTTTCCCTCTCTCTCTCTCTCATCCTCCCCGGTTGCCTTTTTACCTCTTTTTCCCTCCTCCTTTCGGGTCCGTGTCTCTCCGGCACATACACCCCCTGGGGGCGGAATTAACTCGCTAGCAGATATCCACCCTCGAAGCCAACCACTCACCTCTCTGCCACCCTTCTCCCCGTTTCCACCCTCCACCCTCTCGACATTTATATTGTCTGCCGGTCGTCTGGGGGTAAAAAAAAGTGGCCCGTCCTCTCTTCTGGTCAGGTCCTCCTCTGACCGTGCTAAGCGGAGAATTCCTTTTTCCAGTTCGACACCTCTCGTCGATCCTCTCGTTACGGGAATCTATGAGAGGGACACCTTTTACCTTAGAACCATTCAAACTATTCCGTATCACCGATTACCGTTACGCGTTTCGCTCGCGAGACTCTCTTCAGAATAGGTGAAAAATGCGTTAATGGCGAGAAAGATGAGAGGATATCTCAGGATACGTCGAAGGATAACGACGTCCGTCAAGTTGATCGATAGTTTCAATGCCTTCGCTAAAGCGTATGGAATTAAATGAAATAAAGAGGGAGATATACGACCAGGTGTTTCACGGCCTCGTTCGGAACGGTGGGCAGGCGGTTCATTAAGATCGTATTGGGAGACAAAAAGCTCGTCAGCCGGAGAAATGTTCCGTATATCGAGTACTCTCGATGTGCTCATCGTCCAGCTCAAAACTTTGGTGCGTTACCAATGATCCTTCGGGATATCGAGTTTCTTCGAAAACGATTGATAGGCACTGTTACGTTAATTAATGATCGGATTATTACACCTCCATTGGTACTTCGATAGAGGAGAGTAAATACGAAATATCAACAAATGAAGGATCTGTTTTTAAGGGGTGTTTCTACCCTCTCGTGTTGAAACATCCTCGGTCTTTCCGAATTTATCGCGAAGATAGTATTGAACATAGAACGCAGACCTTTCGAATGCTCGTAGACCGGTCTTTACTTTGCATGAAAATATTTTTTTAACACTAACCAGAAAACTGAGGGGGATGGAGAGAGGAGCGTGTGTGGGTTAAAGAAATTTCACATTTCGATCGAAACTTACGCTATGTTCGCGTTTCACGGATTTTATACATAGATCGCAAATTAATACTTCGCGAACGTATCTTTAAATCTCGGAACTTTCCGACAACGCGATAAAAACATCTTTCTTTTCCGCCCAACGATGCAGAGACAACCCTTAATTATTTAAATCACCCTCCACACCGTACGAACAACGTTTCACCGTTCGTTTCGAAATGCAAGTAGCTTTATTTCGTGCTTCAATTTCCGTTCGATGCACGTTACGGTCGAGCGAGCACGAAAGCTCTTATATGCGAGGAAGAAGAAGAGGGAAAAGAATCGGGGTACCAGAAGCCCGTTTCCGGTGGCCCAACCACCGAAAACCTTAATCAAGAATTCAGAGTCGAGGCGAAGCCAGCCGGCAGGCAGACGTTCATTTAATTATTATCGCCCCTAATGAATCTTGCTCTCTCTCTCTCTCTCTCTCTCTCTCTCTCTCTCTCTCTCTCACTCACTCACTCACTCTCCCCCGTGGCTCATAATGGATTTCTGCACCAAGTTCGGAACAACCCTCTTCATCGACGCACGGGTTTAACCGTCTCGTGGAAACATTTTCACGATATGCACCCATTTCCCCTTTATATTTTGCACCCCCGATGCAAAATGAAGTGTCGCGGTGGCTCATTGTGCGCCTCGCGGATCCAAGATCTGCGGTACCAATGGAAGCTCGAAGCTAGTACATACTTGCGCGTGTCGAATAACGGAAAGCCAACAAATAGAGAAGTTGAACCGCTTATCGTTTCGCGTATCCCAAATTGCCTCTTCCATTCCCATGAAAAAGCAGGAGACGCGAGGAACGAACGATGGATCCGGGGGTGGGACGAGAAGGGAGGAGAGTGAAGATGATAGGGGGGGGGGGTGGGGTGGGTTAATGTAGACAAGAGGAAACTCGAATTAATCGCTCGCCGGAGAAAGAAGAGTCGTAGGGCAGCGATACCTTCAGCCTCAACGGAGTTTCGTCCAATTTGTCATCCTTAGGAACTTGGAAAGTATTTAAAAAGTTCGCCCAGCCCCGGGGCCACGTCCTGCCCGTTTAATCGTCCTTCGTCCTTTTCCACCTTTCCCTCCCCCCCCCCCCCCTACGCCACCTTCTTATCCTTCCCTCTTTAGACACCGCCGACACAAGTGTCACGCTTCTTAACGCTCAGTTTACGTCCTTCCCTCCCTTTCTTTCTCGCTTCTCTCACCCCTCCTGTCGTGTTGCGGGAAATCGGGAGAAGAGAGATCGCTTCTCGGACGAACGGCGTAATTTATAATCGCGGGTGGGGGATTAAGTGCCCGGGGTAGCATCGAATCGGTGTCGGGAATTATTCCCGTCAAGTTTTTATGCTACGTGGAATCCGAATATCGCGGGGAACGTAACGCGCGCTTTTTATACAGGGTGGACCACTGACAATTACGGGGTTAATACGTTCTGTGTTATTGACGAGTATACTCGTCACGAAGAAATGAAAATATTTTGTGTTATGACGATTACACTCGGCATGCTGAAAAGTAGTTATCATTTACTTGTTTAAATTGACATTTGCGTGAAAAGTAAAATACATTCCTAAATTCTGAGAGTAGACACAGAAAAAGTTGTTTGGCGTTTGTCTGATTCTTAACAATTTTTAGAGGATACACTTAAAGAAAGAACACGAAAGTGGTTTCTGTATTTTTCCTTTAACAATCCGGGCCACGAACCATTAAAATACGTTCATTAAACACAATATGCTCATTATCACTCGATCGTTGCGACACAGTTTAGATGCACACGTTTCAGTGAGGTCGCAACGACTGACTGTTGAAAAATTCCCAAGATTGTGAAAATCGACGAAGTGTTTCTCGAACGGGAGTTTACGGGACACGGAACAGACCGTCTCGTGGCGATGACACTATTTTCTTTTTACCCGACGAGACCCGTCAACGAAAATTAGTTGCGACCAATTACCATCTCGCAGGCGCGCAAGGTGGTCGTCGTTAAAGGTCCATTCTGTATATCTCCTATTTATATCTAAACGTGCGTAACACTCGCAATCGATACGACGAACATCCTCGATCCGAGTCCTCCAATTTAGTTGTTCCTCGCGCGTTCACGGGCCACCGCTCCACCGGAATCATTGTTCCTTATCCGGCGAGCTCTATCTACGCCATTCGAGAAATCGTGATTCGCGAACTCGTGAAATCGGCCGATCCATCTTGCGATCGCGAGCTCCTAGTCCGGCTTTCTCCATTCACCGCTCCGTCTTCTTCGTCTTCCGCTGCTTCCTTTTTCCACTCCCTCTCGGCCCCCGCCCCTGCCCCCTGGCCCCTCTCGAAGTCCCGTGAAAGAGGTACGAGCCTGCTATCAGTTCGCTCGCAGATAACTGTAAATTATAATTTAACGCGGGAGACTCGAAACTTTTCTTCGAGTTCGGGCCAGCGAGGGGTTTCCATCGACTCCTACGCGATCGCTGTATCTCACGATCTCGTGCAAATCTCGCGAGTACTCGCCACGCTCCCCCCTTGCTCCCCTTCGTCTCTCTCACTCCGTCTTTCTCTAGCATTAGAAGATATACCTCTGTCCTTCTCTTATTCCTTCTTACAGACGAGAGAGATTTCGTTTCCGTCTCCGTCCCTCGCGACGGCGAGACGAGATTTCTCGCCCCCACCCCGCGATTCCTCTATCCCTCCCCTCGCGTCTTCTTCGTGTACAGCGAGCACGGATATCGAGATAAATCGATCGTGGCTCGGCGAAGAGAGATCTCGTGGAGGCGATCGACGCCGCTGAGGATTTTGTTCCTAGCAAGAGAAATTCAGGCGATAGCTCGGCACCGCCTAGATCTCCATCTACGTCGAGTCCGCTCGTCTTACGATATTTCCAGGCGTGTGCCTCGATGAAAAATTTTCATCGCGATGCCTATCGAACGTAAGAGCGCGCTATATCGTGAAAATAATTTCGCGCCAATTCTCGTCTCCCCGGCGACACGAGATCGAGCGGGATGAACACGCTCGACGCGTCGCGAGGAGCGTCCTCCGAAAAAACTTACTTCGAAACATCGAAACCGTGACCCCCGGTGCACCGCCATCGGAGTCTCTTCCGTGGAATCCCATTCTCGAAACGTCATTCCCATGCAAAACGGCGAACGCGAAGAAAAAAAAAAAGGGACACGAGGAAACGCCGAGTTATCCAACGGACTCACCGCGCTGGAACAGCGCGTGGTAACAAAAAAAAGAAAAAAAGGAAAAAAAAACTCGGTAGATCTGAATACAATCGTGAGACATTAAGGCTGGCCGAGAGTGCAACATCCGCGCAAAAGCCAGCGCGCGCACACGCACTCACGCACCGTGTCCCCGTGCGTGGGTGTGTATCGCGTATCACGATAAAGATAGGACGGGGTGAGACCATTTAAGGGCATCCAGCGTGCCACCAAAAACGGAGAGGTGGCATGCACCGTAGGGAAAGCCTTCCTGGTGAAATCGTAAATCTCCTTCCTCGCGGCGGCGGACGTAATGGCCGGTTGCCCCCCCCCCCCCCTCCCCTCCCCCGCCCCATACCGACTACCGGGAAACGCGTTTACGCGTTTCTCGCTATATTTAACGTTTTCTGCCTCTCAGCTGCGTACACTCTTCGGGCGAAAAAAATGAATGCACGGAGATCGTTCGATTCGAACTTAAACGCCCGGGACCTTACGCGCGCGTCGGTGCTCGTAGGAATTGAACGACGCGATCAGATTTTTCGTCCTCCGCGATCGGTTTCACGCGTGTACCGCTCGTTGCTTCGTTCTGGGTGAAAATATGTCTGTCGGGAAATCTCTTAGAACTCGATATTTCCTTCGCGCTGCCGTTTCAATCATTTTTCATCTCGGGAACTCAAAATTCCCCCGAGGTATTGTAGGATACAATATTTTAGGATAGCAGTTAGTCCACGCGACTGTAGGGAATATATGAGTTGAGCGAGCGCACAGCGAGTGCGCGGTGTGCGTGAGAGTATGAGAGAGAAAGAAAAACAAAAGCGCGCGAAGTAGAAGAAGGCGCAGAATAGTATCGTAACGAAGAAGAAGATCGCCTCTGTGCGATTGCTTTCCTGATAAAATCGTATTCGTTCTGTACTTAACAAAACTGTGTGCGCGTACTCTCGTTCCTGCCCTTCCCTACTAAAAGATCCCACAGTATCGTACTTCGAGCGCGTTCCATCGCGACTGAGTACAAAATTCGAAACAGAAGCATGAATTTCAGACTCCGTCGAATTTCATTCTCACCGTCAACGCGCACACGCCCAACTCGTCCGAACGCGGAAAAGAATCTCGATGGAGAATTATTCACCTTACGTCTACCTTCCCGAGCCGATTGTCTCGCACGTCCGTGCATACTCTTCTCCGTTACGATTCTTCGTTAGTATCCAGCGAGAGCGCGAGGGACGACAGGGGCGTCGAGATGATGGGTGGAGTGTGTGCGAGAGTGAGTGAGCGCGAGAGGGGGAGGGAATCCGCGGCTGCGAGCTCGTCCAGCTAATCTCTGGCCAGTGCTACCGGGCTGAAGTAACGGAATGAAAAGGAGAGAGGCATGCCGAGTGGATGTATCGGCAATAATCGTGGCCAAGCCTGTGCCGTTCGAGTGCCACGGCAGAGAGAGCGTATAAGGGACTTTCTGAATAGAGCGTGGTAAAGGGGATGTAGATACGCCATGCTCGACGACGGCGGAGCGTGCGATTCGACGAACGGGATGCTCCTTTGTCTTTCGTTCGTTTTCAACCCCCCCCCCCCCACCCGCCCCCCTCCGCTCGGGATCTCTTTTCACCCCCTGCACCTACCGCCCCGCGGCCGCCGGGCGCGCGAAGGGGCGGCTCGACGAGAAGCGCGCCTGATTCAGACAATTATTGTCGATTCGCGCTGGGAAATCCATCCAGCCGACGCCAGCAGCTTTTTCCGTCGCGCCGAGGCTTTGCCGACGAGCTCGATCTCCCTGTACTCCTCCCCCTCCCCCTTCTTGTTCTTCTCTTTCTCTCTCTCCCTTTACCGTCTCTCCGGCATGCTTTGTCATTTTTGAAGTCATGGACGCGTTTCACTGACTCCCTCGCGCTCGACGCGTTTCTCGAGGATCGCGTAAATATTCGCGTCGATCGCCGCGAAGGTTCGTGTTTGAGACGGAATTTAGTCGAGACACTATTCGATAGCACCTAAGCGCGATCTGGATCGTATAACCGACGGAGAGGAGAGTCTCGCCCCTTCTCGATGTCTTGGTGCGAGCCCTCGTTCGCAACCCCGTAACTTTAGAGTTACTCGGGATAGTAGAGGGTGACAGGGGGTCGGTCCTCTCGACTTGACGTGGCTCTAATTTCCGATAGGACACGTGACTCGAATTCATGGCGCAGGGACACGTGCGCGGTACGGGCTACGAGGACACCTCTTTCTCCTTATTCTTCCCTTCTTATCCTCGCCCGGACGCAGATGACGCCATGATTTATCAAGTATGCCGTCGAGACTACGGGTGGTCCATAAAAATCGCTCGACGACCGATAATTGCGAAACTTTCGCAGATTTGAGGAAGATCTGGCTGAGTTGTTGTCGAGACCTTAACGCCATTGCGGTAGAACGTTAGAAATATTTCAAGCCTTCTTAACTAATCGCGCGCCATCGATTTAATTCTTTCTTCTCGTACTAATTATATTTCTCGTTTGTGTTTCAGGTAAGTCCAGCGACGCTCTTTCAGTTTCCTTTGCCCCGATCGATCCCTCGAGTTAAGTCTTGGAGCAAAGTGAGTGAGTACGAGCTTTCCGTAATACGATAATTAACGGAAGTCAGTGGACCGTTCCGATAAATCGCGATCGCCGCTGATAAGTCACGATTCGGGCAGGTCGCCAAAAAACAAAAGGAGGGTCGGTAGAAATGAGAAGTAGCGCGGGGGATCGAAAAACCTCCGGACAGGACATCGCCTCGTCCTTCATCGGGTTTCAGGAGAATCCGCCTTAAGAAATCGCTCCTGTCCTTATCACCATAGAACAGGAATCTTTCTGGTGCACGCGCGCTCGATCATCGGCAGAGAGAATAGCGGTAGACAGTCGGGAGCGATTTGTAACGTCGAAGAAAGTAGCGTAAAACGATCAGCGTGAGCGCGGCGACGGTGTTCGATTTATCAGCGACTTTTTCGACGCGAAAATAATGGGGAATAAATATAATCGCCGTGACGCAAGGTGAACTTTGTACGCGTTCAGCCTCGCGTGTCCCACCGGTGGTTCAACCTTTAAATACTTGTAGCCGGACAGCTTGCTCACCGGTGGACACGCGATTGTGCGCTTCAAGGCCGTATATTGACCAGTGGTCACAGTTTAAGTGAAATTTAAGTATAGTGAACGAATCTCTGGTTCCTCGGGTAAATACTATACAGAGTGTTCATTTGAAAACTTTCCAGTCGAATATAACGAAAAGTATGAAAGATATTAAAAAAGTGTAAAACACATGTCCAAAGATTTCGAGGGGGAAACAGGGGCGCAGTATCAGTTTTTTATTTAGGTGCCGTTTTCTTTGGACACGTGTTTTACACTTTTTTAAGATGTTTCATATTTTTCGAGATATTCGACTAGAAAGTTTTAAAATGAACACCCTGTATACAGCGAACCGGGCAGATTTGTCATACGACTAATTTTGAATGAAGTTTTTGTAGAACGACAAATAAATGCACCGGTTTGCAGAGAGATACTGCATATTTTACTGCCGGTGCGTAAGGTGTTCGTCAAGACGATTTTCTAAAGAGCGATACACGCGTGGCGAAAATTTTGCAAACCGCGCGCAGCTCTTCCGCCCTCTTTTTCGCAAACTCCTCCGCCTGCACGATCCTCGGTAACAAAACGCCCCCGTTTGCAAACCTATTTCACCCAAGTTCATCAACCATCCGCGAGTCATAAACTGTCGGCGGACCTCCCCGATCGAAATTTCTCGGAGGGTCCCGCGGACCCCACGACACTCTGTAGCTTCGTCTCCGGCGTATCAGACCGCAGAGAGAGCGGGCGCGTCTGGAAAGCGGGAAAGGTGGTGCAGTCGCTCGTCTAGGTCCAAGGGGGGCGGGGTGGTGAAGGGGGTGGGGTGTGGGTGGGTGGTAGAGGAGAGTGAGAAACGGTGAGAGAAAGAGGGAACGCGAGCAAGAGTAGAAGCGTAGTACCACCCAGGAACCACCGACGCCGCCGCCCACTCGTGTGGAAAAATGATAGCAGCGTACTGACTGAGTGCCCGTGCTTCTGTCCCCCTCCAGTCCCCCCCCCCCCTCCTCCCCCTTTTGAAACCCCTGCGGGGGTGGCTGAGAGGGTGGACCGCGGGGGTTGGCTCGTGGATGGAGAAACGCGGGGGTTGGGGCCGCGGAGAGAGGGAGACGAGATGCCTGCTCCCGATTCCCTTATCGCCGCGGCACAGTTGTGTGTGCCTTTATGAAGATCTGTCAAACTCTCCCTCCCCCCCTCTCTCCCTCCTTTCCTTCCCCCGCCATCGTCTCTCTCTCTCCCTCGTTCTCGTATTACCCCTCTTGGCCTCCTCTCCGGCTCTCCCTCTCTCTCTCTCTCGCTCTCGCTCATCGTCACCCCAACCCCCTTCTTTCTCTCTCTCGCTCGGGACTCTCCGGTGGATGTTGCGGACCTAGACGTATCGCGTATTTAACGCGCGTCGAAGCCAAACGTCATTTCTGACCTCCCCCTAGTTATCCGCCTTGGAGTTTTACCTGGTTTACGTGAATCGGACTTGTACACGTTCGAGCCGACGGGCTCGATTCCAACCCCCTTCGTCGTTTACAAGTAGATCGAGCGAAACAAAACGAAACGTGGTAGGATTCAGAAGGATAGACGAGGAAGCTCCTATTGTATTTGCAGTGCTCGATCCTGCATCCTTATCTTTATCCTCTTGCGAGGATAAGGGACACCTTTACCTGGCAAGCTAGGCTCCAACTTGGACAGGCCTGACGTTGATCCACTCCGGAGAGGCGAACGTGTTTCGTTTCTCCCGTTGTTTGTCGATCGTTAGACAATGACTCCGTCCAAGGACATTATTGTCGAAGAACGTACATCTCGATCATCCATGATCGCCGTCGAGAGGAAAGAAGGGGCGCTTCCTACTCGCGGTCTTGGGACATTTACCTTTCGCTTTTGGAAGGGTATTCACCCTTACACGCTCAAGCCGCGCCGGTAGATTAGGAGACGACTTCGGCGTTCTTGTTAGAAGTTGGCATTATCGTCTTCGGATTCATTGATTCCAGAAGGAACGTCGTCGAAGACCGTGGCACGGAACTTGGCGCCATTACGACAGCCGTTATCTGAGCATTTGAATGAAACTGCGATGTCCTACGACGTGTGATATCGACACTCCACTTTCCATCAGTTACGGGTAGTTCTTCGATGGTAATTCTCGAAAGGGGGATGCTCGATGACAGATGGAAAGGTAACAGGGGGCTGGATGAAAGTTCATCGTTCTCCCGTGCGTCAACGTTCATTTAATTTAATAACCATCGATGGTAGTAAACTCTATTTCTTCTGACTGAACAACGAAACGCAAGAGCGACGGAAAATCACGAAGAATTCGTTCGACGATCGCGATCGCCATGAGATCAATACCCCACCACTGTCAAATCCCCCCCATCCGTAGCCGGCCATAATCCCCGTCAGGGTCGGGGGGGATTTCACGATCGCTAATGAGATTCCGAGTGTCAAAACTCAGGCTCGAAGCATCCCAAACACACAGCCACTCACGCGTACCTACAATGCGGCCACCAAATAACGGATCGTGCCGATTAGATCGAACGGATAAAGGTGTCCCGAGGTGGGCCCTCGAAAGGAACAGGTATAACCTCATCCTCGGCCCGCCCTTCCTCGTCAGTTTCAGTCCCAGTCCCAGGTGACTTATCCTGGCCGGGGGGCGACGCGACGAGAGGGAAAGAGAGGAGCGACGAAGGTAACGATGGTAGGGGGGAAGGGGGAGGGGGGACGGGTGCGGGGGCGGGGGGGGGATGGCGTTTGGAAGGGGAGGGAGAAGACGGCGGGGGACGAGGGCAGAAAAGATAAAGAGAGGACTAAAGAGCGGAGATTAGCGCTAATGCACCATCGAGGGAATGGGATGGTATGGGGGCGAGGTCCATCGTATCTCTCATATTTCAGACCCCCGTGACGTCGTCCGAGATACCGAATCATTCCCACCTAGAGTCGAGCGTGTATTTTTAGACGTTCTCTTTTTCTTTCTTGTCCTACGCCGGTGATTCGAGCCGTGGAACGCGGTCGGTCTTCCTGGTCGATCGTCCTGCCGGATGGAATATGCTTGAAACGAATTCGGAGGGAGTCCTCACGATATTCTGTATCGTTGCTGTTTATCGAGGAAACGTTACTTCGATTCGAATCTAAACTCAAACGCGGATGTGGTATTGGTAGTGTAGGTAATCGAAAGCGGGAAGATGGTGGATATTGGTCGTGATCAAAGACTTCGTTTGTGGAATAGTGTTTATTATAAACAGACTGCGGACGTTCGTGCAAAATGCATTATTCGATGCATTGTTTTATTTTATACGTATAATATATGTAATGTATTATTATATATATTGATATATTATTAATTATATCATGTTGTATTATGTCATATTATACGTATAAAATACCTATACTATAGGCATACTTATCGCATTTGTTTCATAAAATTAATTTAAAGCTGGTATAAAAATAATGCATTTTGCATAAACATCCGGAATCTAATTATAAAATATTGATATTGCAGCGGAAGGAAAGGACGCATCCTTTAAAACGTCTGCTGTCAAACGACAGGACTCCGACTTAATTATTGTTAGATCAAGACCATATAACGATTCGCTGGTAACCACTCGACTTTAATCGACATCGACGAATGTTCGACTCGTCACCGGCGACATCTTTTGCAACATCACTAGCACCGCCGATCGTATTTTGTTTTCGCCTTTTCTCATATCGATCGCTCTCGATAACCTCCGAAAATCGATTTCTATGTAGGTCATTTTATCTAATTTTGTGTATACATTTTAGATAGTAATTTTTATGCCACGTTGGTGGACACGTGAAATGGAAAAGAGGGTATTGGAATAAATTGAGGAAATTGGAGGCAAAATACATATTTCTGCGCAAATAGATTTGGTTGAAAATGTATTAGGACAGTTTTTAAATATATTTTGAGTGACACTGAAGATTAACTCATTTATTTAGCGTGTATCGGAAATTGATCGAGTACAGTTTCAAAAGAAGAAACTCTGTCGAACAAATCTTTCTTTACCACTCTAACAATAAGATGGGTAAAGTCACAATTTGAACGATTATCTAATCGCGGGAATACTTCGAATGGAAATAAGATTTTTCAAGCCTTCAGTCTCACAATTTAGATCTAATTGCTTTCGCGCTACGCGTTTCATTAGCAACGTTTCAGTGTTTATCGACACCGCGCGAAAAGAGCTGGAACGTAAATCGGAGGTTAACGCTTGTCTCGGCGTTAACCTTTACCGCGTGAGACGTCGACACCTGAGATAAGGAACGTCTGTTGAGGTATACGAATCTCAGTCTAATAAGCTTCTCTTGGATTCTGCGAGATAAATATCGGCAGAATCCCATGCAACTGAAGAGTGATTTGCAAGTCTTCCGCACATACATATATCGAAGCCTCGTTGAGAAAATTGTTTAAAAAACAATCAAATGTATGGGAGTGCCGCGTACCTCACATGGCTACTAGAAAATTTAAACGAATTTTCGAACAAAGTGAAAATATTCGCGTTTGGAAGATCCGTCTCATTTTAAGAAATTTCTATTATCGCGTATGTTAATTTTTTATTTCGGTTACGATAAAGTATCCAGCTTTATCCGAGGACTCGTAAATCGACTGGTGTAACGTACGCGAAAATTAACGACACTTTCAGCGGATCGTTATCCGTTCCCGGTGCCTGTACCACGTTTTATAGCATTATAAACTTCGGCCGAGCATTATCTCGAAACGTTTGATATCTCTGTACTTTGTATTTCCTAATCAATTGCGACGTTACCATCTTCGGGATTTTCGGTAAATAATTCAATAAATCTCTTCGAACGTTAGATGCTCATTGCGGAGTAGAAGTCTTCTAAAATCAAATTAAACCGCGCAATTCTTTCAAAAATCTTTTGCGTACGCCAATTGAAATTCCCCTGTACGGGTTTTAACCGATAACCCGGGAAACGAAAATATTTCGGATAACGTCGAAGATCGTTATTTGCCGGGGTGAATAAAAATCACCCTCGCGCACTTGATCCCACGTTACGCCGAACTCAAATAATATTAGCTCATAAAAAAAAATCATGTTATCCCTTCACGCATGCGAGCTTACACGGTGCATCCGTTTTGCCAACAACGATGGATAGAGAAAGGGAGCGAGAGAGAAATGGGCAGGACTGAAGAGATAGAGAAGGGGGATGGGAAAACATCGAGGGAAAACGAAACGTAGTCTCGGTACGAGCGTCAGCAGCCAATTCACGGTGTCGGATAGCATCGAATATTTTTCGAGCGAATGTTAGCAAACAAAAAAGAGAGAAACAGAGGGGAAGGGGAGGAGGGGAGGGAAGAGGAGGAGAGAGGGAGTATCATCGATGCGGGGGAGGGACGGCTAAAAGGCCTCGTCCGAACTTTTCGACAATAACCGGCGGCGGGCAGGCCGTTATTGAATTTTTATTGGCGACGACGAGTCAATTTGCGATTAAAGCCACCCCCTGTTACTCTTCCGTGCGCTGCCCCCGCCAAACGGCGACACGAGTTCGACAGTTCGTTTAAAGGAGAGACCTTTTTTCTCTCCCCCCCCCTCTCTCTCTCTCTCTCGTGTTCGCGCTGCAAGAGCCGACAGTTCGATCGTCAATCCGACGGGACGACTAATGTAAAACTTCCTAAGGGATGGATTCCCCCGATGGCGGCTCCCCGTTTATCCCTCCGCCGCTAATTCTAACGATAGCCGCTCGATTCTTATTCCCGGACGCTTAGGAAATGATTTCACCGTCACTTGGATTTTACCTTCCACTTACCCGATGACAGGATTCATCTTAGGAACTCTGAGAGAACTCATTTCAGGCGAAGGGTGTGATTTTATAACTCGCGGGGTACGCGTCAATTGTGATCACGCGCCGGGAAACGTTTGCCGATGTAGAGAAAAATGACAGAAATAATTACACTCGGAAAGGAGTTCTCAAATAATTGAGGTACGATGCAAGAGTATTATATTCTCTTTTTTATTTATACACATTCGCAATACATTGGAACAGTATTTCTAAACAAAGGTAATACAATCACGTAAGATTCCCGCGTTAAGGTATAAATGGCAAAAAAACGTTTTAACGCAAAGATATTATAATCGAGTAATATTGAGCCACCGAACGGCGTAACAGACGTAACTTTAGCTCCCGCTCGCGAGGTATCGAGTCACGCTTTTGCGTTTCAGCCCCAACGTCACTTAGGAACTGCATCTCGAAGGAGGTGTCCGGTTCAAATTGAAGACGTCCTGCCACGTGTTCGAGACAGGGTATATCCTTTCCTAGCCGCCCCAGGAAGTAGGAGCGACTTTCGCCGTTCGAGAACCGGAAGACGCACGTGTAGACTTAATGGATTCTTCGCGTAGAGCACTTAAACGGTTACTTAGGAGAGACGCTCCTCACCTGCCGTCTTCGGGGCACTCGTTGCTCCTTAGGCAATCGACTACCATTTTTATTAAACCACTGTGCCCTTTTTTTTTCTCTAAAGTATTTTAAAAATCTTCGTTAAACTCGTTGGTTCGCACCAACATTTTCGTCGTGTCCGACGGATTAGTTTATATTTAAAAGAAACAAGGAATGATTCACCCGCTTAAGCTGTGGAAATAGTCTAGCAATCGTATTTAACGGACATTCGAGAGGGTCGATTCTCACCTGTCGCCAGGAAGGGTGGACACGTGTACGGGGGAGGTGAAAACGATGTATTAACACGCGCGAGGGATAAACCGTGCCTCGTCGACCTCCTGACACGATCGGACGGTGCCGGTGTTAGATCGTTTCTGATGGGATTTCCGGTCGTTGGCATCGATCGCGCGTAATTTTTGCACCCAGGAAATTGTTCGGATCTTCTTCCCCATCGTAACGTCGAAATTTATCGAATAATATTTCACGGGACCCATCGAATAATATCGTACGAGCCAGTTTTTCTTTTATTATACGGGCCGAGGCGATTAAATAGTTACTCGCGAAAAATATTATCAGGAAAAATAAGTTTTTTTTTCCTGTCGTTCTATTCGTTTTATCGAGAACAGTATTTTCTTCTTGCCGAACTGTTTTCCCCATGCGTTCGTAAGTGCTGGCGATATAATAAAGTTTCTTACGAAGGTATGACAAACTTTCACAGGGAAAAAGGTTTTTCCCTCGCTATTACTTGTTTTCTATGGAACACGGTATCTTCTTGCCGAACAATTTTCCCATAAATCGGTAAGTCGTGGTGATTTCATTCGTGTATCACGAGTTAAACGCGTCACTCGGTATATTGACAAATTTCTGGTAGTGACCCGCGCAAACGAATCACTGTCTTATTTCGTATTCGAGCACGGTCCCGAGGTTTCTCTAACTTTCTCGCAAGCTCTTCGACTTCTTCGGCCGCAAAATCGGCTTCGCGAGCGACGTCCATAAAAGGCATCTCCAGCCGGGTTTCGGGAGCACTCTCCACCACGTTAATGGCTTAATGGCGAGTCGATGTTCAACCGAATACCCCACGTTTCGCATTGCGTCGCAAATACAGAGACAATTACACGGTCTCGTGAGTTCCCTCTCTGCACTTCGCTACGGGGCGACCAGTATCGCAAAAATACCGCCGATAACGGTTTTATCTTATCACACGGAAATCCTCCTCTCTCTCTTTCGCGTCGACTTCTTCTCTGCCCTTCCCCGTCGCTCAGTCCTTGCCGCTCCAACGGACAGTGGTTTCTTTTATACGCAAATGCGAGTGCCGACGGCAAAGATCGGCAATCTTGTCTTCGGCGTTTCGCACCGAAATTCACGTCGATGCCCAAGAACCGAGTATCAAAACGATTCTCAGCAGTTGTCAATTCCCTCGTTCCCATTGTCTCTCCTCGAAGCTTCCGAAATAATTGTTCGTTCGCCGCTTCCGGGGGAGAGATAGTGGAAACGGAGCGGTAAGAACGAAAGAAGAAATACCAAAAAAAAAAAGAAAGAAACGTGTTCGGTGCCTAGGGGGACGGATTGCCCAGTCTCGATCACCGACCAGTCCACGAGGCTAAGAGTCCTCGAGATAGGAAGCGATCTCCGAGGGTCGATCGACGATTTGTCAAAGTCTTTCCACGTGGCGCGACAGGACGACGTCGACGCCGACGTCGACGCCGACAATGCCGTCGCCTCTCGCAAAGCGCGATATTTAACGGCTACGCGACAAAAACTTGGCTCAGCCGCCCACCTTCGAAGCGCGGAACAAAAACGCCGAACCTCTACGTGTCTATCGGATGTATCTTTTTGTCGGAGTACATTCTTCCCGGGAATTCGAAGCTTCTTATGTATTTTAACGTCTCGTCGTTGCCCCTCCCATCCCCGTACCTTCTACGCTCGATAATTATCGTTTAACTCTCGATCCACGTTCGCCCGCGACGCCGAAGAAGAAACATCGAATCTTATCCGTCGGCGCGACGGAAGCGCCGTCGATCGCGATATTCAAAATCCACCGAAACGGGCCCGGTGCGTATTCGAATACACGCGTATTCTTTTTTTGCAATGAAAACAAGAATCACGGTGGTAACCTCCCCGCGCGATAGTCGTCCTGACATGTATATCCTCGTCGCAGATGTCGCAAAACCCGAGCGACCCCGGGAGCAGGCGGCACCGAAGTTCTCCGATAGCCTGATGGTCATTTCTCATTTGTGTAATCTCAGCGCTACCCCCGCTTCTCTCTCTCTCTCTCTCTCTCTCTCCCCGAGATAGAAGAGCGGGGCCGTGGTGCCCGAACGAGAGAGGAGGGTAGAGCGAGGTAGGGGAAGGGGGGGGGGGGTGGAGATTCTCTTCCGCGAGCTCCAGGGGATGGCGTAAGCGACCATTTGTTCCGCGGGGGCGGTTTTGACGAAGCGAACTCTCTGCCCTAATCGCGTAGGCAGCCTGGAAACGCCGCGACGCCCGGCGTCGCTTCCACCACGGGGAGCTAATCATAATTGCGGCCGGCGATAAAAAGTGTCCGGCTCTTTTTCACCGTCCTAGATGTACCGCAGGGGACGCCGGGACGATGACGAAGTGCACGCTGCAACTGCGAGTATCATCTCCTCGTGGACCGATCGCAGCCCCCGTAATCGGCCCCCGGTAACGTTGTTACGCGACGATGAAACGCTCGATCGCGGAATCCGAGACACCCGTACGCGGAAACGAACGTTTAATATCAGTTTTCAGCGAGATATCGTGCAAGCCTGGTCTAATTCGTTTCGCGTGAAATTTTTCTTAAAGTCTCCCGACGAGTTACCGTTCTGGATAATAGATCTCTTCGAGTAATATCGATGAGAGTGGTCGAGGGGGAGCGGGAACGATTCTGATTTTCTAAACACGAAATTCTTCCGCTCCTCGGAAATTATCTATACTTTTATGAATCGTTACTCGTAACTCCGGCACGAGTAAGGACGAACCACGCTATCAGTTCATCTCCTCGAACAGATGAGAGTAGTAGCGAGATAAAAGGATATGAGAGACCTAGAGAGAGAGGCAGCGTGAACACGTGCGGGAGAGAGGGAGAGAGAGAGAGAGAGAAGGGGACCGGACTATCTCTCGCGTCGTCTAGACTCGAAGAGCCGTTCCTGGATTTTCTCCCCCGGGACCCCCGTGCACTCCGGGTAAGAGAGGAGAGAGAGGAACAAGAGAGAATCTTGCGAGACAGTGAGACCACTGTTGGATCTGTTTCCCCTCTCTCCATTGCCTCGAGGATCTTAACGAATAAGATAACACGGCGCCAGGGAGCTCCTCTCCCACTCTCCCTCTCTCTCTCTCTCTCTTTCTCTCTCCCTCCCTCTCTCTCTCCCTCCCTTGTTCTCTGTTAGGTACTCGAAGAGGCCAACGGTCACCGACACTACAACGATGATCCATCCTACCCGCCCTGGCCTCGACATCTCTTCTCGCGATTACGCGGAATCTCTTGTCCCTTCCTCGCTTTTTCACGCTACGAGATACCGAGGAGAACGGCCCTGTTTAGCCTCGCCGGAACAGTGGCAGGTCAGTAAGGGATCTCGAAGCGATGGATCGGCCATTTGTAAAATTCCACGGCTACTTCGTCGAGACGAATTCGGTATTCGCGATACGATTTATCGCGGGCGGGAAATGTCCCGCGGCGATACGTCACGGCCGTACGTGAGATAATTGTGCTCCTGATTTATTCGAGACGGCGAGCGAAACATCGCGACGCGACGCGACTATCGCGCTCCTGGGTCGCGATAAATCATTATTGGGTTCCGAGGGAAAAGATTGACCAAGTGCAAGTTCGACTGGTTTAGCCCCCCAGTATCTCTTTCCCATCGAAACTCGCAAGACTACCGAGCGTAATTTATTGGCAGGTAATTACCGATCGTGCGAACGATAAACTGCCGTTTCGCAATCCTTCGCGGTGGCTTAACGCAATAATATCACGTATCGTCGAGAACCGGCGGATCGGTAGCCTGCCTGCCCGTTGCGTAACGTCGATCGAGCGAAAATCGAAATGATGAATGTTCGTTACGGTACCGCGAGGCTAAAAACAACCACGAGGGAGCCGATACGTCCATTAGCACCGCCGGTAGGAGCAAATCGAAACATAATTAAACACCCCTGTCAATCACTCCGCTACATTGAAATTATAATTCTCGCTCCTCGGACAGTTCTGAAGCGCCGATTTGTCTTGCAGCGATCGAATCAATTACTTCGCGTCGAGGCTGAAATAAGAGCAACGACGAAATGAGAACTGAATCGCCGGGGCGCAACGCTCGACAGCTGATCACTCGCGACTACGAATTCGACTGATCGGGAAGCGATGCCACGCGTACCGGTAGTTTACCGACAGCTCGTAATTATAATTCCATCGTTCGCACTTTTTCTCACTCCGTTTTACGAGTACGGTTCATACGCGTACCCCTTCGCGCCGCACGAAACTTTCACCGTTCGTTCGTCGGTACACTCCCGAGAGCAAAAGAGTCAAACGATTCGATAAAGATCGATATCGTCGAGCTCGAAGAGAAGGAGGACGCGTCGTGTCATTTTTCTTCGCGCATAAGAGGCATATTGTGGAGCGTAATCGCGAGCGTCGAAACCAACCGTCGGCGATAGTGCAACCGGGCCCCGTCGCGTCGGGACAAAGAGTACGGTTATTAGATACAGCCGTTCCCTACGTGTCTTACGATCGTCCTTATCGTTATTGCCATTAGTCACGGACTCCGTTATGCCGCGTTACGGGTATCGCGCGACGGTTATCGTTATCCGTTATCGGCGCGCGTTATCGGCGAAGTTCAAGCTTCTTGACGCCAGTGACGGGAGGTGCTTCGGTGCCCGCGAGTCTGCCGGAGATGCGCCGGTACTGCCTATATTTCTTCTTCGTCGTTGTTAAGCCTAGATAACTAAACTTAAAATCAGTGTTACTCCGTAACTGAGCATTCCACTTACAGAGTACGAATGATAAACATGGTTTTTTTTTATTTGCTTTATTTATTTCAAACAAATTAGCTTAAGAGAAGTATTATACGTAACTTATATGTAGAAGTATGATAGCTTAAGAGAAGATAGCTTAATAGAAGTATTATAATTAATATAATTATACGATTATAATTAAAATATAGGAAAGTGGGCAAAATTAGCATTTGCAATTTTGACCGCGATGTGAGAGGTACGGGAATACTTCGAATTCTCAAAATTGGCAGGTGTCGGTAGTCTATTAGACTATAGTGGCCCTACAGTGCATGCATTTCTGATTGTAACGTTAGTGCACGCTAGTGGGGCACTCCGTGTTCGCAATTTTCTATTTGACTAATAGAAACATCTAACACGGTTTTGTTTCGTCAGAGTCTATTGGGGAAATAACTTTTACCAAAATATTATACTATAGAGCTGGGGGTGTGGTGGTATCAGGTGGTCAGTAGCCGTATAAATTAAAATTCGGCAAACGCGTCGTGCCGTTCTTGAGAATCGAACCACGCGTTCGATTTAATCTCGAGTTCCCTTACCGCAGGTACGGTATGTTAATTTTATCGATCTTAACGTTATGCACGAAATGTCATAGATTAAACGGCCAGAATATTTTATGTTTACGCATTTCAATTAGCGTTGGTAGAACGATTCACGTCCGAACCCTTCCAACGTAAACGCTGAAGAATTTGTCAGTTAAACGCTATGAGCGAGCGAAAGGTGAACGAAATAAACGCATCTTTATTAGCATTAAGGCTATCGGTACGTCACGCGTGTCACCCGTATACGAGTGACGGGTGGTTAAACGCGTTAAAGGAGGAATTTCCCTCGCAACGATCGCGTAGACAGATCTCCCGAAATAATCGCCTATTCAAACGTCCTTTCCCCGAAGGCTATTGTACTCACCTGCGCGTACGTTCAGGTACGCGGCCGAAAGTAAAAGAGGCGCGAGCCTCTCTCGGAGACGTAAAAGGGAAGTGTTTACTCGGCATTATCGTGAGGTAACGCAACGCGAAGGCCAGAGAACGGGGGAGACGTAGAGAGTGAGAGAGTGAGAGAGAGAGGGACAGAGAGAATGACAAAACTAGGGTGGGACGAAAGTGGAGAGAGAGGAGAGTGATAACAGGTAGCCATCGCCATGGGTCTCCGTGCCGCTTGGAAACCAGTGATAGTGCTTACCCGCAGGAGCGAGCATCTCGCTGTGGTTTCGTCTTACTCTCGGTTGCGAATGGTAGACCGTTAGAGGAAACCTCGTCGACGGCAGGAAAACGTCAGTCCTTAACCACGTGACGTTACGCGAAGTGCGCGAGTGGTGAGCAGAAAAGCCTCGGGCTTCCACGAATTTACACGAAGCGAAGTGTCGCGAATTATTTCCGTCACGACGATTCCGACACGCGTCAAACCAACGTCGACTAAATTCCCGCTGATACAGTTCGGACTCGCGTTATCCCGTCCGAAGAAGGTATCGACGGAATGGCAAGTACGCCGAGCGGCGTTTCCGACGCTCCCTAATTAATGTCGACGAGCGTGCTACGTGGCCGCGCCGATGGTCGAAATTACGGTAATTGCGCGGAGGCGTTAGACTTTAAACCGTAACCGCGTGTTCGCATTTAATTAACCTTATCGTCGCCCATGTCAGCCGCCGTTGCGTTATCAACTACACCTTTGGAGGTTACCCGTGACGAAAGTTTTGGCGCGTAGTTCCGTTCTTCAATTTGCCGGGCGTTCTAAACGATTGGCGTTCCCGCGTCGTCGGATGAATCGTCAGCACGCGTTGCGCGTGTACGCGATGGGTAAGATGCCGATCGGCCGGTCGGCTTATCGGGCAACGAGCGGCTGATAAGAGTCGGCATCCGAGCACGGTTCGACAGCGATACGCGGATTATCCGCGCGGCTCGTTTATTCGCGCGGTCACCGATACAACGACGACAATAGGATTGGAGTGCGCTTCTCTGGATTCGCGATCGGCGACGGTGCGTGGTTTCTGGTAGAGACGATGATCCAGTGATCGAGAGGGAGAGAGTGAGTTTTGTGTAAAACAAGTTGTGCGAATTGGAGGAAGGAGAGAGAAATGGAAAAAGCGGTGTTCGGGAGATACGGAAGATCGAAGGGGATCGATCGATGAAGAAAGAAGTTCCGATCGGATGGAATTTTGGAAGAAACTGTACGTTTTTTACAAACACAAAATGATTTTCGGCATAAACAGAAGAGAGCGATCGACTCTGCACGTGTGACGTTTCGATAGATCCTGATAAAATTTTACAACACATGTCGATAACGTTATTTCGTATCGGTTGGAATCTTGCGAACAGATGTATCCGATCGATTTGACGGAATTTAATCAGCAGAAATCTCTTGTGGCTACGGAAGGCAAAGAACTGTAAGGAATGATGATCTGTACGTGCGATCTGTTTGGTGTATCGTTACGCGCTTCGGGATAAGTGATCGAGAACACGCGAGAGGGTGAAGTTCCCGCGAATTGACCAGTGTGTCGAGGAATGAAAAGTGTAATTGGTGCATCATGAGCATACTACTGTGGCGGCAACGCAGAGCGAGTCAGTTGCGGGCAGAAACGTCCCTTTCGTTAACGAGTAAGTCGACTCACATTCAACTCACAAAATTAACAAATTCTCGAATCGTCTGGTTCTTAATTTCGGGCTGGCGGGTACAAATTTTTCGCGAGATTGTTTGTTCGCTCGATCGACGAGATGATTTTTTGGATTCGGTTAATTGAAAGCGGACAAAAGGAAGGGGAGGTTTTCGTCGAAAGTGACGAATTATCGAATCGTCTCATTTTTAATTTCGAATGGGCGGATACAAATGTTTCGCAAAATTGTTTGTTTGCTCCATCGACGAACTGCCTTTTTGGATTCATGTAATCGAAAGAGGATAAAGAAAAAAAGAGGATTCCGTTAAACTGGACGAATTATCGAATCGTCTCGTTATTAAATTCGAATGGGTGGATACAAATTTTGACCGTGAAACTATTTGTTTGGTCGACCCTACGAACTGATTCGTTGGATTCGGTTGATCGAAAGGGGCCGAGGGGAAAGAGAGGTTTTCGTTGAACTTTACGAATTCTCGAATCGTCTCGTTCTTCAATTCGAACGGGTGGATACAATTTTGTTCGGGAAACTATTTGTTCGCTCGATCTACTAGCTGATTTGCTGGATTCGGTTGATCGAAAGGGGACAAAGGGAAAGAGAGGTTTTCGTCGAACTTCGCTAGTCGCGGCCTCGGAGCGTTAATGGGAGGAGTTCATTAAGATCGCGCGATTAGCTCTTTATCGCGGGTAAGCGAGGCTCGTTACTCGCGCGTGACGTCACTTCCTCCCTGTATCGTCGGCGTCGTCGTGCGTCGGTTCTCTTTCCGTCGATGGTTCCATGTTTTTGCTGGACGCTTTGTTCTCCCAAACTTACACCCGTAACGTCGAGAATTTGCTCGTCTCTGTTCTCACCGTACATCGATTGTACGATCGACGTGAGTTTCTTCCTGTTAGGTAGCACCCGCGATCCCGATTAATTGTAGCATATAATTTGTATTATTTTGCTTGTCGCTTAAACGCGGTATATTAACTAAAAGAACACTGGACGTGGTCTTTTTATTGGTCTTCGATTAATTAAATTGAATTATTGTTTCTTGACGTATAACCTATAACACTTGTTTCTGATAGATAAATAAATCCTGTGTTTTACTGCTCAACCAATGGATAAACTAATTTTTGTTATTATATTACTAGAGTGATTGTTAGATCGTAGATATGTATACGTTTTTAATACAGTTTGACCACCTCGAAAACCCCTGTTCGTTCTTTCCGGGAAAGATACAAGGTCTAGTCTCGCGTACTTGTACTTGGCCCGAGACAAGACCTTGTCTCTTGATCGCAAAACGATTGCTAGTGGGAAAAAATGAATGGCGTTTATTCCAAGAGATTTATTTTTGGCGATTACGGCGAATAATCGATAATTTTATTCTGGCCATCGAGACAACGAAAAATACCGCTTCGCGTGAATAGTAGATAAACAAATCTAAATTTACAACTCCAGAGTTTATCGGACGATCGCGGTACATCACGAAAACACGTTACTTTCGAATTATTAAGAGAAAAATAGAATGATTTACAGAGAGTAGATCCGTATCACTTTTACGAGTGGAAGCTTTATTATCGCGATATCATCTCGAAGACGATCTTGTTGTCGAATCGCACGATAAGCTTGATCAATCGTCTAGACAATGATGATTAGTATGATAGTACGAGCAACTAGATTTTATCGATCGGTCATTGATCGAAATCATTGCTCCGTCGCGTGTTATCGTCCTCTGGACTTTGCCTCGGCTTCTATTTGTTGACTTTATTTGATTTTCCAAACATGAATTCCCATTCCAAAACCGAAGTATGTATATCGTCCTAACGCTTCGCGGAGTGGGCGAGTCTTGTCAACCGCGTCGGAGGGAGAATTAAAAAAGAAAATAACATAAAAAAGTCTAGAATGCGACTGGTATTGGAAAATTTTCTTTGGCGAAAGATCCATCGTCGATCGGTACCCGAGTTCGCTCTCGTCTCCCCGAACGATCTGGGGGAGCGGACGCGAGTGGAGGCGATCGGTGCCGCGATTTCGAGGACAGGAGAAGGCCGAAGAGGAGGAAGGAGGCCAAGAGAGGAGAAATGAGAGGAGAGGAGGTGGCGGAGGGTTCCACGAAAGGCAAGAACGAAATAAACGATAAGAGGGACGCCGGGTTAACCAACAAGCAAATTAACACGTGGGAGGGTCCGATCGGCAAATGAGATAATTGTGCAACGAGGGGTCCCTCGGGGCTCTCTTCTCTCTCTCTCTCCCCCCTCTCTCTCTCTCTCTGTCCATATATACATATACATACTCCTATATATACGTATATATCTACATGCTTCTCTCGATCGCTCTTCGTTGATTCATCCCCCCCCCCCTCTCTCTCTCTCTCTCCCCCGTGCAAAGCCTCACGAGCCACGAGTCGATCGGGGGAGGCGTGTTACCGATGGATGGACCCATCGATGGATTCGATCTATCGATCCCTACGCTTACCGTGCCCGACCAGTCTTCTCCACGGTTCTTTACCCGCTTCTCGTCCTTCGTACCTTGTTGCCATCGAGATTATAGGTGCGCACCGACAGCCACGGGCTTCCAATACTTTGTAAGTTTATTTGCGATCCGGGCTCTTTGTATCTTTATTTATGAAATCCTTGGTGGCGAGATTGAGATGAGCCTCTCGCGAGCCGCGAAATTAATTATACCCGAACGTGAACCGAGTTCGGCTGCGCCCGCGAACGGCAATAATCGCGTTTGATTTATCGTACTCGCGCGCGCACGTATTAGCAAACTTTTCATACGAAAACTCCCTTCTTCGCGTCCGACGCTCGAATTCTTCCGTTACTCCGAAACTTCACGAGCGTCCGGTACCTTCGGCTGTCCTCGTGACCGAGCGGTCACGCGGAAAGTTCCTGACCCCGACTCTCGAGAAAAATTCTTGGACAATTAAAAAGTGGTCCGAATAGGGAAAAAAAAGGGAGGAAGGAAGGAAGGAAAGGAAAGGGGGCGGTGGGTCGCGGAGAGGGGAATCCGATAAGCCGCACCGATAGAACGGGTCCAAACATTTGCCCGCGATAAGATCCCCTATCTCCTGAGAAAGGCTGGTTTTTATGCTCTTGCACGTTCTCGAGCAGAATCTCTCCGTTCCTCTCGTTCTACGCGAAAGCACCCGCTGAAAGGGCAGAGAGAGAGAAGGTGGCGTCGCGGGCGAGGAAAGGAGGAAGAAGGACGGGGGGAGAGGTATCGGCCACGTCTGGCATGGGCCCACGGTGTTGTGTTGTAGTACCGGCTTCAGATAGAGATAGCTATTTTTAATGGAAGTTCCTTCGAGTGCTCGAGTGCCGATAGTCGAGCGAGCGCCTATCTACCGGCTGATATTTTTAATATCGGAAACGGCCAGATGGGAGGGCGGCGGAGGAGTAGAGGAGGGGCGGGGGAGGGGAGAGTTTGTAGATAAGTCTCTCTCAGCCGGAGAGTCGGCGATAGCGTGGATCCATGGCCGCTGTCTATCTCTTTCCATCCATTTTTCTTTCGCTCGCGTCGTTTCACCTCTCTCTCTCTCTCTCTCTCTCTCTCTTTTTGCCCCTCGCTCTCTCCTCTTTTTTCTTATTACCCGATCACGATCTATACCGGGCCTCTGAAACGCCTTTCGATCGCGTCGACGGCGTACGTATGTACGTCCGCGGAGCGTCGTCTCGTGAAAATTCGAGCTTACGTGCCATCGACCGGTGGTTAGGATCGATCGGAGCCGTCGTCGGCGTGGTAAATTGAAATTTCCTCCGAAATTCCGAAGTCGAAGACGAGAAGGAGAGGGGCAATGTCGTTTGGTACTCCCAGAATCTCGTGGGTCCCTATCGAGGATCTAGAGCCAACAACAATTAGCCGGGGGTCAGAGTTCGGAGCTCGGTGCCTGGCCTGCCACGATGGGCGGGTTGGCATCGCACATCGCATCGAGGGCGATCCGAGTAAACAAATCATAAAGGCCGGCGTGGAAGGCCTGAGCCGCGGAACGATCTCCTTCTCTCGCAAAATCACCGGGGCGCCCGTCGATCAGATCTTCGACGAGTTTTGCGTGCGCGATCCCACGTTAACGAGAAACGTCTCGCTGGAAGTTCTTTGGCTTCCATCAAGGAGCGAGGGATATTCGATGAATTCGATATCGATCCTCTTTCGCGCAGTATTTATTCGTTTTTTTGTTAACTCTGTATGAAAATTGATTTAGTGAACTCACACGTGCGAATTTGATAGAATAAATGTAAACCACGTACCGTAGGATTGAGTATGGTAAAAATAACGTACACCGTCCGAACAGTCCAATCGAAAGCGCCGAATAAGGGAATAACCGATTCGGTAAAAAAACCGTATCGTCTGAACAGGTTTTTACGAGGAGTTCTTTTGTAGAATCAGTTGTTTGAGAGTTGCCAATTAATTGCTCGGTTGTATCCGCGGAAGGATGTTTATCAATTACGCGTTACATCGTTATCTTATTCGTGAAAGAAATGGTGTCAGGAGCATTAACGCGTTGGTTCGCTATTGTTTAATCGAAAATCGGGAGAAATTGGAGTCGGACGAGATTTGTAAGCACGGGGACTCTGCCATAATTTTAAATAGACACGCAAACCCTCGCGTCAGGGGTTAACGCGTTAATATAATTTCTCCGGTATCTTCGTTTGATGAAAATTTACTTCCCTCGGCGATCGTATTCGAGAGGAGTACACGCGTCGTTTATCTTAGTAATCGGACACGTTGAAGCGACGCCGGAGAGCAAGTGGAATTGCAATTCGTATACCGCAAATCGAATCGTCTTACCGGCAAACCGGCCGGCCACTATATTCCAATTTAACGTGCACGATGGCGCGAGGGTTACGAACGAGAAGAAGTGTACGCGGAACGATCGATAAATCGGTGTTTCCACGGCGCGTATCCGATATCCTCCTCGCGATGGAGGGAGTCTCTCGTACGCGGTTGAGCCAGGGTGCGGGCCCGATTAACACGTTGTTTGTATAGGGGAATGTATAATAACAGGTTGCGCCGTTGGCATAGGTACCCATTTGTATCTGTAGGAGGGCATCTCGGGTTCTCATCCCGCGGAAGGATAAGAGGTGGACCGAGGAAAGAGAACGGGGGGCGAGAGAGGGAGAGAGAGAGATGGTAGAGATTGTAGGTAGAGGGAATTGAACGGAGAAGGACGACGAAAGGAAGGGAGAGGTAGGAATATCGAAGAAATCGGTAACCGTCGAATCGGAAGAAGAGGAATACTCGAGTATCGACGATATCGATAAAAATTGAATTAACAAAAACTATAGAGAGAGAAAGCTTCTTAAAATCCGCTAGAACGAAGCTTGCCCCTCGCTTCAACGAGAATAACGCGACGTCGAGAGAAGAGGGTGGGCGCGAGACAAAGAAAACACGAGAGTCGCGCGGGAAGGGTGGAAAATTGAAAAACGCACGAGACAGGCAGAAACGTCGGAGGATATCCGAGAGGAAAGGGGAGAGAAAGGCGAGGAAGGAAGATAGCGAGGGAAGAGCGTGGATGCAACACGGGTCGTATCTGCATTGCATCGGCAGGCCGTCCCCGTGCACGGAGCTTCGTGGTCCGGTCCCGATGCACCTGGTGCCCATCGTCTCGATCTCAATGCAGCCCCGGGCCCACCTCTCAGCCTCCTCCTCTTTCGTCCATCTTCGGGCTTCGCTCCTACCACGCCGCGCTACCCTCGCGAGAGCCTTCGATCCTGCCTCGAAACGCCCTGAAAATCCACTGTTGAACCGTTCGGAATCGATGGAGCACCCCCCCCTACCCCCCTACCCCCCCCCCCCCGATCCAGGACGCGTTGATCCATCGGCTGATAAGTGGGATGCACGGCGTTGCAACCGCGAGCCTCTCCCGGTGCATTATGAAAAGCCGGTCCTCGTAACTTACGAGTTGTGTACTGATCCACCGTCGCTCGCCAACCCACGGATAATCGGGCTTACGACGTTACGACGCGGCGTTCGCTGTGATTTCCAGACCACCACCGCCACCACTTTCGAGCGCTCTCGTTGCCAACGTTTCTGCGAAACGAGGCACGAACGAGGAATTTTTATTATTTTCGTGATCTCCGTGATCCAGGAATCGCGTCTAGGATGAACTTGCACTGGGTAATCGGTTGATGAACATTTTCGCTGACAATTTTGATGGTCGGGTAACGAATGCATGTTCGGTTAACGAACATCTTGCGGTGCGTTTGTAGATTGGCTTAACCCTACTTGTATGCTGGTACATTTCTGTTCCCTGAATTATAGTTGCTTTTTTGAATTTTTTATATAAAAAGAACTGAGAATTTTTCAATTAATTATTTGACAGGTATAGATGCACATTACGACTTTTTTTAGATTATTAAAAAAATAATATTGTTTTGCCAACAGATTCTGATAATATTATGGGGCTTATGAAGGGAGAACAGATGTACAGTAGGCACAATTTTAACTAAGAAAGATATAATCAAAAAGACTCAATTAGCTAAAGGTGTAAAGAAAATCACATCTGAGAAACAAAGATGTGCTATCTTAGCTATCTATGAAGAAATGGAGAGATTGCTTTTAGTTGGTATAAAAGAAAGGGAAATGAAAAGAGACGTAACTAGTATGAATATTTTTTAATAGAACAAAAAAACACAAGATAAATAAATGTTACCATTAACGATCTTTTTTTTTTGGATTTCCCAAACAAATTAATCTAATTCCAATAAAAATCGGTAACCGTCGAATCGGAAGAAGAGGAATACTCGAAATGTCGCGGTGATCATCGGTGACCGGCGATGTAAGAATTAATTATAAAACCGTTTTGATCGAGCAAATGGTGATTAGCGTTGTAATACCTATGCAAAGTACTAAGCGCTCCATAGATAATATAAACAATTTTACTCGCTATTAAAAAGTTAAAATATACATATATGTCAAACGCGCGTATATAAACCGTACAAAAATCACTCGGAATTCAACGCGTCGGGTACCGCGCGTGAAAATTTCACCCGAGGAATCCTCAGGTCGATCGGAGAATCTCGACCGTGATCGGGAATGTTCGGCATTTTCGAGTACGTAGCTCTAAAAAAAAGGGGGGGAGGTGTGTCACAAGTGACGAAAGCGCGTCTACGCGCCATATGGTTCTACTCGCGATTAAATTACTCCTCTATCTTTTACCAACAATCCGACATATATTTGCCGTAATCACAGGATTCCATTAAATTCTTATCCGTCACGCGTGATCACGCTCTGGCGTCCAAATTTCCTTCTCCGTCTCGACGTCGAATATCGTTCTATCCGCGGAGAGAAGGATATAATTTCCTCGAGAGAAGAGAAGCCGCCGGTGATTTAGCATCAAACGGCCTGGAAGTCGCGACACTCGTCACGAACGTCATGAACGTCACGATGCCCGGTCGACGCGAAATTCATTTTACTTTCGGGCGCTATCGACGCCGGTGCGATGCTCGGTTCCCACCGGGAAAGAAATTCATCGCAATCAGAAAACTGGCTCTGCCAAACGACGATATATATATATCCCCCGCCCCCCGCCCCACCCCCATCGAGCTTCCTGGCACACTTCCTCACCCCCTAGCCGTGAATTCCTCGGAATTCCGCGGCTGGTGACTGGCGGTGGCGACCGCGTGCGCTTCGCGATAAGCTTCTCCAACCGGCACCAACACCCTCCAACAACCACCACGAACCAGCTACTTGCTCACCGTCATCCTGAAAGCGCACCCTCCCCCTACCGACCCGGAACTTTTGGGGGTGGGGAGGGGAGGGGGTGCATCCGAGTCAAACCTCGAGCACGGGCAGACCCGATCGATCTGCCCATCGCGAATCCGTTATCTTCATCCCGCGCTAACGTCGCGATATATCTGATTGGACGGGAGTTCTCCTTTCGGTTAGGGTAACTGCGGTAATTTTAAAACGATCGGAGGATTTCGGTGCGAGCTTATTTATGGTTCGCGCCGGTAGGAATCGGTATTACGAGCGACCGTTACGGGAGACGATAATTCTTACGTTTCCTATGTATCGTCCGCCGGGAAATGTTTCTTTTGTACAGTAGGATACGTTTTGGAGGAAAGGGTTTAGCTTTCTGGATAACGACGCGGTGGTCCACGATTTCTTTAAAGAGATAACGAGTTTACTCCGAATCGAACGGACGCCCGGTTACCACTGACGGGAGAGCGTCGGGCTTCGTGACTTGTTAAAAAAAAAAACCGAAACCTTATCGCTGTTCTTTTTTCGTAGATTTGTTTTGTCCGAAACTGCGTAGCGGTATATCGACTCGGCTTAACGCACGTTTCTAAAAACAGGGCGCGTACGATCCGTTAGGATTTGTATGAAAAAAAACAAAAAAACCACATGGCGGTCGCGTCCCCTCGATTCGAAACCGTGTTCTTCCTTTCGTATCGCGTTCCGTGGGGTGGGTATAATGTCGTCGACGGAAACGTCGGACTTACTTTACGTCGCTTTAGAGAATAAAAAATACTATAGCGTAGAGACGCGGAGGCGGTCGGGAGTTTATCTCCGAACTCGGCTCATCGCGTTCTCTCCCTTCGCGCATCGATGTCTTTTATCGACTGTTCGGCATATCCTACGAACATTACCGCTCGGTTGATTGATATACAAAGTTGACAAAGTGCGCGACGTCGGTTGTCTACGTCGTCCTCGGCGTCGTTCGGTATCGAGGTAATGGTGCGGCAACCGTATCTTACCATTGTACCCTGGATGTACCGGCTTTCCGTTCCGTATCTTTTCCGTGGAAGGACTCCGTGGCTCATCCGCGGGACGATCTACGAGCCACGTGATTTATCGTGTACTCCGATATGTCCTGGAACGCGGATAAAAACCGGACGAACGTTACCCGATGCCGGAAGATCGAGAGAAGATCGCAGATCTTTTTATTTAAACCAGCGTTTCTCAATCGAGATCCATGGAAGTATTCAAGGGGTCCGCAAAAACAATTTAAGAATTGTTTAATTATTTCACTATTAGATTTTACTATCTAACAAAGAAGTATTTAATTTGGGAATATTACATATGTGCCCCTAATTATAAGAGTGATCGGTTCAAATCGAGAATTAAAAAGCAGTAACTTTATCAGTTATTTAGCGTCACGCTCTTTAAAATCAAATAATGTGATAACAAAAAATATATGACACACCACTTTGAAAGTCATGGACACACACGCGTATACGGGGTTCTACGTACGTAAAGTTAGGATTCATGGGGTTCACGAGCAAAACAAAAACGGTTGCGAACCTTTGATTTGAATCCACCGTCGATACATTTCGCGTATTCTTAATCGTCGCGAGTGACTCGGCGGTACGGACTTTCGGGCGATTATAAATGATAACGAATTCGATGCTCGCGGTCGGAAACGGCGAATCGATCGCGTGCAAGTTAATACGGGATTTTGATATTGTTCCTTTATAACTTCCAGCCGACCGCTACGGCTGCTATTACGATAAATCGCATCGCACGGCCGACGACGCGTTACGTCGGCGAGCGCCGATCGAAGTGGGACGTAAAAAGTAAATTGGCTCCAGGGAGGGAAGGTGGATACAGGGGCCACGATATTTTTCCTACTTAACGATCGTCAAAATTTACGCGGTCTTATCGGCGATCTCTCGCGTACCTATGCCGCCGCGCACACTCGTACACAACTATTGCGGAATCGATAACTATCATCGGTACACCTACACGTATCTTCCGCGACCCGGTTCTTTCTCCGCTCGCGAAACGAGAGAAATAAGAGGGAGAGACGCAGCACTTCCTTATCTCCCGTAACGACTGCTCGTTATTAATCGGCGCGCGCTCTTCGAGATACGAAGTCTCACCGTGCCACCCTCCTGCCTTTCTACCTCCCTTGTACCAACGCCATTCGAATCGCGCGCACTACGATAGAGGGAAAGGAGGTGGAGGTGGTGAAGGCGCGTATAGATACGCGTATCGATGAGTGTATTGCATCTTGCTCTTTTTTTTTTTTTCTTTAAGGTACAATACGTAACGCGCGTCATCGTGGCGCAGTGTAAATTGAAGTCCCGCGAGGGAAACGTTTGTTGGGGAAAATCGGATTTATTCGACGATAGAATTTTATCGGAAGGGAAAGTAATATTTTTGTCCTTTGTATAAATATTATTTTTAAATCAAATTGTTCCGTATCCTCTCAGATTTAAAACGCGACCGCTGCACGATAATACGATAGAAGTCGCATCGAGTGGCGCAGAGAAAATCTGAACGCATCGTTTCGCAAAAATTGCGATGAATCGTCTGGCAAAAATCTCTACGGATAATTCTACAAACATCGCGATGGATTGTTTGGCAGTAATCACGCCGGATCATTCGACAAACAACGCGACGAATCACTCGGTAAAGATCGCGTATGAATCGTTCGAGAGAGCTCGCGGTGAATCATTCCGTAAAGACTGCCGCCAACACAAATTGTTTCTTGTACCGCTTCGCGCTACTTAAAACACGCGTGTACGTGGTTGAGCGTACACGTTCGCACCGTGTACACCACCTAGCGCGCTATTGTATTATACGCGGTTGCTCGAGACACGCGAACACAGGTTCGTTGCTGGCTGCACACCGTCAGGTTTTGAAACGGAGCGTATCTCGGCTCTTTTCCGTTCCCTCCTCCCCCTCCCCCTCTCTCACTCTCTCTCTCCCTGGCTCCCTCTCCCTTTTTCTCTCCTCTCTTTGCTCGCGCACCCATTTCCGTATCGGGCCGCGATACCGGAGAAATCGGCAATGCATGTGCGTCTCGCCTCTCGTACACGGGATGATTTATTATTTTTATCTCGCCACGGCTCCTCGCTCGGACTACCACGGAGGAGGTGGCCGGGGGTGGCGGAGACGGGCGGAAAAAGACATCCCGACCGGGGGAAAGATCGCTTTGGCCAATGAAATTTTGAATCAGGCTCGAAAACTGCCGAGAGATAAAAGTGCCGCTTCCTTTATACGAGAGGAAGCGAAAATAAAGTCACGAAATAAGTCGTGCACCTTTTTGCATTAGAATTTATTTCAGATTGAAAAGTTATGATTGACAACTGTGACGCATTAATGCGACACGACATGCAGCGGTAGTGCGTTCGCAGCTTTACCAACTACGCCCCACTTCCCTGAAATTAAAAGTAATTAAGCAAATCTTTCTCGATCAGTTAACGACGTTCGAAAGCTTTTAGTAATCGCGTTAATGCCGACGCGACTCGCGAAAGCTCTCGAATCTTCGGAAATCGCGATGGTGCGAGCGGTTAAATACGATCGTCGCATTAGCCTCTCGGGTAATATACGGTGGCGTGCAAAAGTGGCCGATAAGTCGTCGACGGTCGTTGATACGACGGGGGTGGGAGGAGGGGGTTGGTCGGCGCGTATGGTTATCTTCGAAAAGAGTTGTGCGACATTGGCGCAGCCGTTCTCTAACGACTCGATGAAAAGCTCGTTGCGAGGAGGTTCGACTTACTTTCGTTTGAGAGGAAACTAGTGCTTATGGCAATCGAGAAACGGCGGTATTACAAAATTGATCGGGTCTACGTCGGGCGATTACGAAGAAATTTCCCGTTATCGACGGAGGGAATTAAGGGAAGCGATTTGCGGAAAGAAAGCACCGGGTGGTGGGGTGGAAGGGGACGAGCGATGGTAAAATATCTGTAAAATTATGCGACGCTCGGCGGTATTAATAATCGATTAAAATCACGGTAACGCGGCCGGTTAAATACGATCCTGGCATTAGAGAGCGATAAGTCGTCGATAACTCGGAGTGGGAGTTGCAGCCGTTAACTAACGACTCGATGAAAAGCTCGTTGCCGCGGGAGCTTCCAACGAGATAGGCTTCGGATAGATATTAGGAAGGGACGAGGAAAGCCCTCCCTACGCGTGGCGTAGCGCTAAATTCTCCGCTTGATTGCTAAGGAATTACAGAGAAATATACGACCCAAAGAGTTTTGCCTTTCCGCGTTTCCCTTCTTTCTTTCTTTTCTTTTTTTGAGCAGCGTTCTCGTAATGTTTCTCCGCGCTTCGAATTTTCTTTCCGTTTTCTCTTGGTACCCATGGATTCGTGTGTCGGTCCAGTGTTGGTCGTCACTCGTTAAAACAATTGCGCAATGCTTTTTAAACGCAATAGTTCACACATCACCGTATCAATTCGGGCGCTAAATGTAAAATTTCTGCTGCGGTCAACACTCGACCGACACACGAATCGGGCATGGTACGGTGAATGTGTGTCCCTACTCAATCGGTGTTGGTTTGTGAAATATTTATAGTAAAATAGGATGACGACGTCGTATAGTTAAATTAACTTGAAAAGCAGTCGCGAGCGTGGTTGAAAACGCGGCTTGAAACGGATCGTAGAGTGTTGTTTTAAGTGCCCGCCCGAAAACGACGAGCGACGTCGGCGTCTGCGGTTCCTCGAGCTATACCGGGTGGAAGAATCGAAGTGAACGGCTCATTACGGGTAATCAATAACCGATACATTATCGGCGTGGTTGGCGGAGGGGCTAGTAGCTCATCTCCGTCCCACGACCGGGGGATGGTTTTCTCCCCATCCTCTCTCTCCCTCTCTCCCTCCCTCTCTTTGACGGGGGTGTTCGGAGGTTCCGATTTACACAAGTATATTGAATTTATTGAGATGAGCCTAGGGATAGCGGCCAGGAGGATATTAGCTGCCTACCAACCGCCCCGACGTTTCATACGATCCGTCCTCCCCCCTCCCCTCCACCCCCCCCCTCTTTGCCCCGCGATTCAACCCCCCAGCACCTTCCCTCGCCTCCTTCTCCGTGTTCACCGTCGGCTACGTCGTCCTCGCGCATTTATTAAGATCGCGAGGCTGATTTATGCCACCCGATAGAACGTCCGGGAGGGTGAGAGAGGGTTTGAATGCGATTCAAAGCAAATCTAATATCGACTCGGTCGTCGATTATCGAGAGCCCAGCGCCGATGCGATTGTAGTGGAAGGATTTGGACGCTCGAGTATTGGCGCGTTAATTGGAATTCTTTAAATCCTAATGCAATATCGAAGGTGAGCCGTTAGATTCGCAAATAATACACATGCGCGTTAATAATATTCTCCTTCTAACATTATTATTTTATTATTGTATGATATTGTATTCTGACCAATATACATAATACATATATTATATGTATGATAGATTGCTGTCTGAATTCAAACAAGCGCGCGAAGGTTAGAATGTGTACGAACCGTTCATAGCTACACGTATAGAGTGGGCGAAACATATATTATTCAATATATATTAATTTTCTTAAGTATAATGATTGTAATACTGATCTCATTGTTGGATTGCAATCCAAACGTGTTAACGTATATGACGAAGATTTATTGAACTTATAATGCAATCCCGCATCCACATGATCTCTGACATTATACAACATGTACATATACCCCAGCTACCCCTCATAACGAGGAATTCGATCAGATACGGGATACCCTGTATACAAAATAATAATATTATTTTAAAACGCACGCAACACTTCTCTAACGACGCTTTCGTTTCTTTGTTACAGGTAAGTCGAGATCCGAGAACTACATATACGTTTTTCAACCCCGTCGACGTAAGTTTTGAGCAACCGCTTGGTTACGTTAACGAACGGTCTTTTTTTCATTTCATCGCGTCTACGCGAGATACCGCTCTCGTTCGATTTTATCCGACAAGTTAAAAACGCATCTTAACCGTCGCAAGACGCCGTCTTCGGGACGATCCTCGGAGGGGCGGTAGGGGGTTAACCGGTGCGCCACGGCTGAGGGATCTTGCGGATTCTGCGGATCCCGAGCTACCCTTATCTTCGACGGCCAGCCGAGGTTCTACAACTTAACCCTTCCGAGGCAACACGGCGCAGAGATTACCTTTGCAACCTAGTCCCCCCCCCCCCCCCAGACTTCTCGCTCTTTGCTTCGCGCCCTTCCCCGTAGGAATCATCCCGAGTAGAAATGTTCCACCGTTCATCCCTTCTTTTCGCGATTCGAACGATTCGCGGTGATGTCGGATACATCCAAAAACGTCCGATATCTCTTCCCGCTACGTTGACCGACATTCCCCCGTGATACGTGACTTCCCTTACCTCTCCTGTTACTCGATGTAATATCGATACGTAGTCGCAGCGGCGTAACTTCGCCAGTTCAATTCCTCGTATATTCGATTGACGAATTTAAAGTGGCTCCGGTTTCGATGCAACGCCGGTGCACGCGCGTCGTACGTCCGCGTACGAGTATATACGATGGCGCATAAACCACCGAGATAGGTCGAGAAGATCGAGATAGACGCGAGCGCACACCGATACAATTTTCGAGAGGGCAAACATATTTTTTATAACATCCTCGGGGCATACTTGAGAAGAGGGATGACGCGTGCACGCGTGATTGAAAAGGAGTGTCGGTGACAGGGTGCTGCCAGCTACCGATAAGCCAACGACCGAACGAACATTGACGAATACAAATATAAAATAGGAGGGGGTTGAGAGAAAGTCGGTGGTAGGGCCGTACACACGCCGTGTGTGCCACTCGTGTGGCGCATTTTAACGTTGCAATTATAATTCGACGAATTCTTCTGAAAAACTTGCTCATGATCTTTCATTTCCTTTTTTTTCACCATGCGCGGCGGAGCTTAAAACTTGAAGCGCGGTGAAACGATCAAAATCTTCCGCCGGGGGAAACTTGCCCCTGACGGCTTGTTAGTTTCCACCCCCCACCCCACCCCACCCGTTCTTCTCCGTAGGAGCAACGAGTGTCCCGAGATTCGGACGCGAAGGGGTGGTATTTAGATATTCTAATGGCCGCCCGATAACAAGACGCCACGGCGGACGAGATAAAGACGACACCCCCGCCGAGGACGCGACGCTGCGCGTCGCTGATAACGCGGAGCCCCCGCTCGTTGTTTACGTATACGCCGTTACATGCACGTAAGGTATATCTCTTAACTCTCGGTGTGCGTGCATACGTGTTGCGACCCCGGTGAATTCGCGCTCGACCACGATTATTGGTGCAGCGAATATTAATGAAACGATAAGGGCGATAGTTTTGCGAAAAAGTCCGCGTGACGCAATCAAGCGATTTAACGGAACGTCAGGTAAAGTCTGAGTAATTCTTTCATCGTTGAGAAAATGTTTTCAGAATAGTTTACAAAACAACGCAAAGCATGTACATCGTTTGTTTCCACGGTCGCGACAAAATTTTCCTTAACTTCGAAGATCGCCGTGTTATCTCGCCGCAATCTCTTATCAACCTCCGCGCACCGGAATCTACGGTCGTCGAAACTTTCATTGTACCTCTTTCACCGCGGAACTCGTTATATCCACTGATAGAGATCGGAAAATGACAACTGGTGCGCGGATAAGAAGCGTAAAATCACCCGCGCGCCTCGGATACCGATCGTAAAATTGCACGTGTTTCACCGCGATCGTCGTCCCTTCATTTCTCTACGGAATTTCACCTTTCGTTATCATCTCGCGCAACGAATGGGGGGGGGCAGAAATCGCCATCCCAGGATTATCGAAGGGCGAATCTCGGCGTCTCTGATTACCAATAGCGATCGTCCTCCCGCGATCCAGTTACCTTTCGATCCTCTCTCAAGGGAGGCACAGAGAGAGAGAGAGAGAGAGGTAGGGGGCGGGGGGAGGAGCGGGGAGGGAGTCACGAGAGCGTGCAAACCGGACGCGCAGGATCGAGGTGCCTCGACAAAGGACCTCGAAGGTGGATTAAGCCTCCGTACACACCCACATAAGAACGCGTAGCACACCTTTAAGTAAGAATAAAGTCGTGGCTGGAACGTGTTGAACTTATCCTGCCTCGGTGTCCGGGCGTAGATATGTTAATCAGCGTGGTGGTGCAAAGCGATCCTCAAAGTGGACGATAGTTGCGTGCTTGGAATCCCGAAGTTCGTCGACTATAATTATAAATCAGGCTCCCTTATGCTAATGTCTCTGTCTCCGGCTTCGAATCCTTTCGGCGCGTGCGTGTATAAGCCGATCTCCAATTAGGCCAAGATACGCGACTTAAGGAGTTACGACTCGCGCTCTTAAGATACGCTCCTGAAAATAGAGGGAGGATTTGCGTGTCCTTGCGCTAAGAATATCATCTTTTTTCATTTGTACGCGCCAAACGCCTCGATCGAATTTAATTGCAATCTCTCGTATTAGGTGAGCAATTATCGCGACCGTTTTTTTTTTTTTATATAGGGAAAAAAAAGAAAAGGAAGGGATGACATCGATGAGAATCGAGTCGACGACTGATGAAATATGCGGAGCGTAGACGAAACGCCGTCGTAAAATTTTCAGGAGTATTTTAGGGCTCGAAAGATGAAATAGTGATTTAATAAGTCTCGGCAGTCTTCTGAGGTTTCGGGATACAGTCGCTTCGAAGCGTAGCCATCGAGGGTGACATTTAATTGATGAGTAAATTATTATTACTCTCAATTATGTCGCGGCGAGCTATTGTAGGTGACGTGTTATCCTTGCCAATCTTGCCGTGTATGTATAACCACACGAAGGTGCGTATTCGCAGTGTCGGTTCATCAGGTGTGCAAGAAAGCGAAGAGCTACGTTGTCAGGTCCTTGGAACCGTGGTATTACTTCCTCGTATCGCGCATAAACACCGAATAGCAATGTGAGTCCTTCCGAACACCTCTTGCATGGTGTTCTTAATATATCCTGTTGTTTTTGTTGCGAAACGTTGATGGTAAGGTTTAAAGGTGCTCGGCGATACACCTCCGAGGCAAGAAGATCGCGAACACGGATTTGTCGAGACCGAATACCTCGATAAATGTTGCGCCGCTATTCGCGAAACACGATTAAAGGAATTGAAAAGAGGAGGAAAGTTACGACGAGTTAATTCAGGTTTTAATCATCGGGGTCGAACTCGATCATCGGCGGGTGACCCTCCGACGGAGAAGTTCGTCGGAGCAGTCGACTCCAATGACTGCAGCCTGTCGCCGGGGGCCGTCGAGGAGGGGGTTGGTTAACGTAGGGGTGGCTCGACAGCCGAAGCTATGCGGATCGGGCTTATCTCGAACTCGCAGACGCGTCGCAATCGATATATCTCGCGGAGGCTCCTCTCGATAGCTGACTACCCCCTCTGACATCCGCGCGTAGAACGCCCCCACGCTGGGCTTACTCGCTCTTTCCGTTGGAAGCGAGAGGGATGCTCGCGCGTAGAGAGGAATATAACTAGCGAGAGCGAGGACATCTTTGCGAATGTGTATGTGCGACGAGAGGGAGAGAGAGGGAGGAAGTGAGTGAGTGAGTGAGTGAGAGAGACAGAGAGAGAGAGAGAGAAAGAAGCAGACACGGTCACGGGGCCGTCCTGTGCCTCGAACCACTGCAGAAAAGATCAATTTTAGATTCGCAGCGATTTATAACTTCCTCTAATATGGCAGCGATACGATCTCGCTTCCTAGCCCTTCCCTGTCCCTCTCGCACTCTGTTTTTCTCTTTCACTCGTCGCGACACCCCCGCCTTCCCCCCCCCCTCCCTCCTCGCGCTCTCGCGGATCTTCGAGGGCTGCTTTCCGCGCGAGTGACTCGGGATTTCGATCCCCTTTATGGATTATTTGTTTCCATATTCTGGGAGAAGCGGTATTAGGCTGCGAGAGTCGGATACGACGGCTGAAAATGGCTTTTATTCGAATGAATTTGTCTTCATTCGCGATCTGGAGGATCGAGAGATTCTTCTCGTGTCAATATAAATCTCAAATCGAGTGCGCTCTACGACGAGACTCTCGACGATTTGCGGTCGAAACGGTGACACGAATTCTTTCCCGCGTAACGCTTTAATTTCGCGAACAATCCGCGACGATAAATAATTGAGATACGGGAGATGAATGAGAAACGGCGAATACCGTTATCGTTATCGCCCATCTTCGTAATCTGGTGACAAAGAGTCTCGCTCGGGGAGAAAAGCAACGGACGAGGGCTCGGACTTAAATTAATTTGGGATTCGAAACCGGGACCGAATACCTGTCCGGTCCCACGCGGAGCAGGTACAACTTAATTGGACGAAGGAACTGGTCCTTCGAGGGGCCAAAGGGTTTAACGGCGAGAAAGGAAGGATCTGCGGGCATGCGCCTCGGAAGAAGAGAATTTTAATTGGCGGCAATTTGTCGAGCGCCGAGGGTGGAATCCTCGGGGGTGAGGCGGCTACTTAACTCGAGTCAAATGACCACTTTGTACGCCGTCGGGGAGTCATTCTGAGGGGCTTCCACTGCTCGAACCGATGTCACGAGATGCCGATCGGTACGACAAACTTCCTCATCTATTATACCGCGACGAGTCGCGTCCATCAACTTTAGTTAATAATTGCCACCGCGTGCGAGCGGTCGAGACCAGTCGAATACCGCACAATTTCCCGCGAACGGTTTCAACGATTTGAATCCAGCGGGACTTGATTTTGTATTGCCGTCCGATTACGATCGATGACAGCCGAATCGCGCCCATTAATAATTGCGGCCGTGTGTACGGTAAAGAATTTATATTTGAATACCGCGTAATTTTCCGCGAACGGTATCAACGATTTAAAGACAGCGGCAATGATTTGTAATTGCCGTCTAAATTACGGTCGATGACAGCGAATCGCGTCCATTAACAATTGTCATCGTGATATACTGGTAATCGAGTCAATTCGAATATCACGTAATTTTCGCGGACAGTTTGAATCCAGCAATGATGATTTCGAATTGCCCTTCGGTTACGACCAATCGCAGCGAATCTTGTCCCTTGATACTTGCCACTGTGTGCCAGTAATGAATTCACTTCGAATACCGTGTAATTTATCATGAACAGTCTCAACGATTTAAACACACCGACGAGGATTTTTAATTGCCATCTAATTACGATCAATGACAACGAATCGCGTCGATTAATAATTGCCACCCTGTACCGGTAATCAATTTAATTCGAATACCGCGTAATTCCCCGCGGGTAGTTTCAACGATTTAAACCCAGCGGCAATAATTCTTAATTACCACCCGATTACGATCGATGACAGCGATTCGCCTCCATCGATAATTGTCATCGCGTTATACCGACTCAATTCGAATACCGCGCAATTTCCCGCAAACGGTCAATACGGCTTAACCCCAGCACCGGCAATTTTCAATTACCGTCCGATCACGGGCCAATCACGCCGAATCACATCCATCAGCTTTAGTTAAATAATTGCCACCGTACGACGGCAATCGAATCGACTCGTACGCCGCGCAAAACGGCGCGAACGTCTCGAAGCCGGTAGTGATAATTCTTAATTGCCGTCCGATTACGAGCAATCATTTAATGATGATTAATTGGCGTCGCCAATTACGGAGCCGGGGAGTCTCGAAATGCAGTCTCAACGGGTTTTACGCGACCCGAGAGATAGTCAGATGACAAAAGAGAGGAAGTACGATCGCGCGATAGGGATCGGTGACGGCGATGGCGACCGACTAGCTCATTATATTCCACGGATGACTTCTGCCTCGGTCACGACGTCGCGACGACTTCCAGCAGGAGGACGATCCATCACGTTTTCACGCGAATTCCGCGCACGATCGCGTCGCATCGTGCAATTAATGCCGGCTTCCAAGAGGCGATCGTGTCGATGACAGGGCCGCCGTCCCATTCCTTTTTTCTCACCCCGAGGCGATATCTCCGCGCTACCCCCGAATCTCGCGCGCGTAATTATCCTAAAGGCCGTTGTAAAGCCGTGTCCGAAATTTCCGTGCTCACTCCCGGCAAACTATTTCGATTAAACGGCGAAACGACTTTCTCTGCCCAATCGGCTCGCCTCCGGTGAAAATCATACGTTATTACGATCGCTAAGCCATTCCCTCCGATTAGGCGGTTCGTCGTGGAATATAGTTTCCTGGTAGCTTGAATTCTAGGGACGAGACGCTCGGCATGGATATCTTTCTCTCGTTTTTTAACAAACGCGCGTACAAGTATGCAAATTCGTAATTGAATGTTGGCCGGCGCGCGCACCAGTGCCGCGTCTACGAAGCAAGAACGTCAAAAGACTCGGCTGGAATTTCAAGCAGCAGTTATTATTTACACCGGGTTCGGTCGTAAATCCAAGCGCGATTTTCGCGACAAGTAGACGCACGTCGAGAAAGATATCCTCGTGAATTTCGTGCGAGACGCGAATCACCGTTTTACGGTACCTAACGGCACGAAATCGGCTCGTTTGAGTCACCGAATACGCACTCGAGAGTCTGATTGCGCTCGCAATCAGTTGCATTTAAATCCGCGTGCCTTTTTTGCCGAGTCGCTTTCATAACCCAAAGACCCTTCTTACCCGCTACCTATCGGAGATTCGCGGGCATGCAACGCGTAAAATTACGCTATTGCACGCTTGCGCCACGGGCGCGTCTCAAACTGTTCGTTTACTTTCACGACGAGAGGGGGGGCGTGCCTTCCGAGTAATCCAGGATTTAATCGTCATCCCCGCGATAGATCAACCGCGAGTACGTAATTATTTTCTTAGCTCCATTAATGTCCCTCGTTAAAGTCCATAACAATTTGCATGCTTAATCCCGCGGTGCCCGAGAAACCTCTCGCTTCGAATTAGCTTTGAACGATGCCCCTGGTAATCGGTTAAGAGCGCCCCTCGTTTAAGATCGTTACGGTTAAGAAAACTATTGCCCCTGATGACCGAGCCGCCGTGACAATAGACGTTTTTAAAGTAAATCGTCGCACGGGCCCGTCAATAAAGTTTCTTTACGCCCGCTAAACGCTTGGTTAAACACCGTGGCTTTTTACCCGAACGATTTATTCCGTGGCGTGCATGCGTCGGACCGCATACGACGAGCAGCGATCGGTATTCATTACGTTAATATCACGTCATCTGTGGCATATCCTGTAATCAAGGGGCTCGCGCCGGGCCACCCCCTGGAGCGAACAACTGCCAACCCGCCGCTGTGTTATTAGAAGACCATCCGACGACCAGGAAAGGCAGAGCGAGTAATACGGTAGTGAGCCTCATTGAGATTTATGGTGGACCGTCGTGTCTCTAACCGCACCTGCTCGTTACGGGTGAGCTAAACGTTTTAACCGTCGTACATACCTCTTTCTTTTCTTCTTTTTTTTAAATTTATTTTTCTTTCCCCTCGTCCGCGCGCCGCGGGTCTCTCGACGAACGCGCCACGAAACGGCGTGCCGGTCGTTGCCGATGGGCACTCGAACGGAAAATAGGAAACGTCGCGGAATGGATAATATATCGGGTCGAAAGTAATTGAAAATTTCATCCGGTTTGAAAGTTTGAGATCTCTTGAGGAAAAAAATATACTCGAGAAGCCGTGACGGCGATTTATGTTATTCGGTACGTAATAATCGTATAGGTAAGAAATTTCTCTCCTGCCAAAGTATGGCGGTATTCGCAAAATGTGAGAGGTTTGGCAACGCGAGACTCGTATACGAAACTAGCGTCCAATCGTTGAACGGAATACCAGGGAACGAAAAAATCGTATATGTCACAGTTTGAAAGAAATTCAGTCCAGGAATCAATCGCGCTGCGGAATACAAAAATTGGAAAAAGTACGTGAAAACAAATTTTCTACGTTGGGAAAATTAATGCAATTTGGCTGGAGTACAAAAAGAAAAGTTGGTGTTGCGAACTTTAAACGACGATATCTCGAAAGTGAAAATACACAACGCTCGTCGTTTTTCCACACATCCACAAACATTTCTCTTACCGATTTCTAATGTAACGCGCTAATTTATACCAATATAAGCGCCCAGCCTGTTTTGCCTTCCTTTCCGTTTAGCCCGCAATATCCGATTTCACCGATATACTGGCTAGCGGAGATTTGTGTAAGCTTACGATAAGAATGCATATATGTATATCTTCAGTCATAGCTTTTATACATATATAGTCATCGCAATCTGTACTCCGTATTCTTTTAAAAATACTTTCTCTCCAGTTGTCTGCGATTCAAATCGGTGACTGACGCGGTTCGAACGGAAAGTATAGCGTCAGTCACCGGTGACTGACATAGCGCTTAACGTGTTCTCAAAACCGATTCAAACACCCTGGCGGTAATAATACGACGCGAGCGAGCAGACCTAGTAACTCCGATGCGGCGACGGTTTCCCTATTTCGATCGCGTAGCGAGATTCCCGAGGATGGAAAGCGCGTGCTCGCGTCGAGTAATAACTCGTCGATAACTAATGGTCCCAGGAATGAAAAAAGAACGACCGTCGTCCGCGATATAAGGGACGAGGAAAAACGGAGGAATCCTCCTTCGCCAAACATGGTAAGTTGTTCCATCCTGATCTCTCTCGACGCGATTACGGCAAAACTGTCGTGGACTCTCCCTCCCCCCCCTCTCTCTCTCTCTCTCGCTCGCTCACTAGCTCGGTATTCCTTTCTCCGCGGGATGCGCGACAGATGCGGGAAGTCTGATATACAACGCGTACGATAGGAGCGGAAAGGGGGAGGGGGGAAGGGGTGCGTGTTTGAGGTAGTTTCTGTCATCGATGCACGTACTCGCACGGAAACTTTGCCAGAGCCTCTCATAAATAGTCGATCGCTCTTGATCGCGAGAGCCGCGGTTTTCCTGAGAATAGAAATAACGTAACGGACGATGAGCGTCGACGGTGCCTCGCTGATTCGAACGTTGACGCGTTCCATGGCCGCGTGTACCGTTTTTGGGACACGCTGAAACACATTTCTACGCCGAATGTATATTTTCTCTCATTAGAAGTTTGAAAATACCGAAGTGGTAAAAAGTTTAGCGTAGTGGAAGAGATAAAAATGTGTCAACGATATAATAACATAATTTACCCATATCAGGAATGTCGTTAATTTACTTGAGAGTACTTAAAACGGGGGCTAGATGATTTCAATTCTGATGTACTTTTTTTTATTTCACTTCAAATTTTTTCTTCTTCTTGCGATAACTAATAAACATCGGATAAAAGCATACACCTGAGCTTTGCTTTTTTTATAACCCGGTCACAAACGAAAGAATTTAATTAATGCGGTAAAAGAATGATAATAATGTAATAATAATGAGGATTTAACAACGGTAAGTTATACGATTATAATTGAGTCTGAACATTCCATCAGGGGGAATGATGTTTTCTTAGTCGCGAGAGGAGTATCAAGAAGCAAGATCTTGTCACGAGCCAAGTACAAGTACACGAGCACTAGACCTTGTATATTTTCCAGATCGAACGAACGGTGGTATACCAGGTGGTGAAACCGCATTAAAAAAAAGTGTATCCTTATCGTTGAGAATTTTAGAAAAAAATACATTAGCTCGACGATTCGATGAAACCTGTGTTAGCCGCGAAGGACCGATGCGATCTATTCGTCGGACGCGAGAAAAAGAGTGCGACGAGAGGTTACCCTAATCGACAGGAAGAAAGAGATCAGAGCGTTCCTCGGACTGCATGAAAAACGTGTAGGTTCCTCCAGGTGGTACATGGATAATTGGCCGATCGACGGAGGTTGCACGTCCGCCATGCAGCTTGCACCGTGTGTTGAGCTCGTGTGCGATGAGAAAGAGAGAAGGAGGAAGATCGAAAAGAAAAAAGGGAAGGAGGAACTGGGAAGAAGCATAGGTCGAAGGAGACGAAGGGAAGGGAAGAGGAGGGAGCGGGATCGACAAGGATCTTCCGATCCTGGCGACGCCGACGGTTCGAAGGCCTCCTCTGAGCAGGCTGATCTATGAATGGGACCAACATCGGAGGAGGTCGACGGTGCCGATTGGTCGAGGCTGGTACCACTCTGGTACCACGACGACCAATCGTCCGTTGGTCTCTCTCCTCTCTCTCTCGTTGCCTTCCTATCTCGATACGACGGGGCCACCTCCTCTTCCGTCTGCTTCTTCTTGTTTGCTCTCTCCTCCTTTTCTTTCCGCGCCTCTTCTTCGTTTTAATCTTCGCCGGACCGCTGCCTGGTTACTTTACCCCTCCCCCCCTCGCATTTCGGACACTCGGGTAGAATTCGATCTTTCGTCTTTCTTCGCGTTGCTCGGCTCCTTTAATGAATCGATTAGGCGAGCGAGCGGAGATTTGAAAATTTCGCGTCGAACGGACGCGTCGTTCGAATCGACGAGAGCTTCGAAGGATCGACGCTTGTCTCGCCGGAACGTAGGATTTAATTTTAACGAGGCTTCGTTCCGATAGATTTAAGGTTCGCGAGGTGGTAAAGATGCCACGGTGCTCTTTCTCTCTCTCTCTCTCTCTGTCTCTCTTGGAAGTTATGGATACCATCTTCGCGAGTCTCATTCCACCGTAGAATCTGTTCCATCTCGTTCCCTCGCGTACGTTTCTGTCCCGTCTTTCGATCCACCTTCGTTGTACCTCGAGGATGACGCGAAACCCTCCTCGTTCGGCTTCGCGCGAGCATTGTTTGGAAATACGCAGCTGATCGGGGCCGATACGCGAACGGTTTTGCCCCTCTACTCCCCTCCCTCTCCCCTCCCTCTCTCTCTCTCTCTCGCCGGTTGTCCTGATTTTTGCTCGTTCCTTCTCCCTTTTTCGTTTGCGTGCCACGAACGGAGCACGGATCGTATCCGCAATGCGCGCACGCCTCGTCTTGTACGCAATTTGTTCCTCTGGACTGAGAAACGCCGCGTTCCACCGTGCCGGGCTTTTCGGGAAAAGAGATCGAACGACTCTCGCGCGATCCTTTTCGAACTGCGACGTGTGCGCGAGAAATCTGCGAATATTCGGAGCGCGTACGATTGCTACTTTCGTACGGTGGTGCCTGATACCGAGAACGTAACTGTAATACAATTGTATCGGTGGGAAGGCGAACGGTGGATGTTCAAAGCCAGGCATTTATGGTTAACGTGAACGTTTAACTGCAATAGGCAGTGCAACGCGGCGATAAAAATATTTCCTTTTGTGACTCCGATTGTAAAAAAAAACGAGGGCAGATTCAGATGTGTGTCGTTTTACTCGATTTTTATTGCTACCGCAAAAAGAAACAATTCTTTCCACGTTTTAAAACATTTAAAGTCTGAAAGAAAAAACAGTACATTTAAACGTAATGGACAGTGAAACGCGTTGATTAAAATCTTTCTTTTGTCACTCGATTGTAAAGAAACGAGAGCAGATCTGAACCTGATTTTTATAGCTACTACGGAATAGGAAACAACTCTTTCCACGTTTTAAAAAGTTTAAAGTCTCAAAAAAAGTACATTTCACTTCAATAGGCAGCGGAAACGCGCCGGTAAAAATCTTTTCTTTTGTTACCCGATTATAAAAAAAAGCAAAGCTCAGATGTATTCTTTTATCCGATGTTTATTGTTATCGCAAAAAGAAACAATTCTTTTAATGTTTCCAAAAATTTGAAGTGAAATAAAAAAAAGTACATCAGAATTGAAATCATCTATTCCCCGTTTTAAGTACTCTCAAGTAAATCAACGACATTCCTGATACGCGTAAACCAAAACCATTACTTGAAATATCTGAAAATGATATTTTCGAACACGTTGTTCCCCGTCTCGCCGAGTCAATCGTACCGAACGTTAACGGCTCGTTTCTCGATTCCTCTGCGCGAGTATTCGCGATAGGAGGGTATAGTTTACTCGGAAACACATTCAATTATATCTTTAACAACTATTCAAAACGTGTTATTTCTACGGTTCATCTATTTTAACCTCCTTTCTTCGTCCGCCGTTTCTCACTTCTTTTTGTGTCCACTCTCGCGGCGCATGTGCCTCAGCTTTCCCCGCTTCACGGCCGACACAAACACAACACATCTACATATGTAATTTGAATGTCGTCTAACACCTCCTCGTTCGGCCGCCTAATGCCTTTGTGCTTTTGCCGCGCTGGCGTGCTCGCCCAAAGATTTTACAAAGCGCGCGGAAAGGAGTGGCAAATAGTAGTGCGCCGTTCCACAGCGTCGCGTATATTCGCTTCACCCACGTCGAGCGAGCAATGGAGCGTCGTGTCAAAGGAAGGACCTTTTCGTGCGAGGCACGATTAGACTGTCTCTTTCTCTTTTCCGATGGATCCGCGAGAGCCGGATCGAGTGGGACGAGGATGTCCTTCTCTCGTTTCTGCACGAAGAAGGCGAGTGCCGGCGATAACGAGGCTGCGAGTAAATTTGCTGCCATTAGCCGCGCGAAAATAAAGGACGAGGGAGATATTAAATTAGCGGCTCGTCTGCTCCTTACCTCGCGTGTCTTCAGGGCCGTGCCTCTGCCCTTGGGTGCCCTGTCGAAAATCCACTGGCCGAGCGAGCGATTCCTCTTTCGCGAGCTCGCAATTTATTCGATTAACCGATCCCGTTCCCGTCGATTCGTTTAATATTCGCTCGAGCATATATCGCAAAGTTTCACGCGAATTCCTTCGACGTATACTTAGCATTCAATTATCACGCGATATCCTTCGATCCAGTTCGAATCGAACCTTTGTTTCGACGTTACTTCGATAACGCCCGTCCCGAGTTCTGGTTTAATTATTTCCAAGGCGTTCATAGTTTCAAAGATCTAACGAACCTCGGGTAAGTAAGAAGTGAGAGGAGGGAGGGGTGAGGAGGGGGGGGGGGGGAGCAGAGGGAAGAAAGAAGGTTCCGTCGGTCGTACGAGGTCCTAGATGACCTCGGCACGGAGGATCGAGCTCGATCTCGGAAAGATCTCCTTCTCCCCGCGCTTCGGCGACTAACGAGACGTTTTCCCTGCGGTGGATTTATCGTCTACTTGGGCTCTCGACATCGGTCGAAAGAGCATGCCTCGCCGGGCGATTCGCACGTCGCGAACTCGTTTCTCGCGCTAATCGTTCCCTCGTCGACACCGATCCCGCGATCGGCTTCCACGCATTCCCTTCAATGGGTATCCCCCCGTTGACGCTGCCACGTCACGTCGCTGACGCTGAGCCGAACGAAACTCTCGGCTGGCGTCCCGTCGATCCTAACTGCCAGCTAACTCGTGTTATTTCCCCACGTCGCTACGGGGTGTACTCGCGTTACTATTATTTCCGCTTACACGAGACTAGAGCCTTGCGATTCCACGTGGTTGGATACGGGTTTGATTTTTTTCGTCGTGTTCCCTCGGTTTAAAGATACTTTGGCGTACCTACCGAGAGCGAAGTGGCGCGAGGATCGGTAAGAAAAATTGGTCCTTACGAGCTCCGGTAAAATGTTCTCGGCAAACAGTTGTCCTCGTTGGAAGTAAATTTCATCGATCGAATCAGCGAGACGACCTCTCCTCCTCCCCTCTCTGCCTACCCCTCGTAACGCTTACGGGGTTGATCGGTAAACCGTATGAAAATCCGCCAGACCGAGAATGCCGTTGGGAGGGGAAAAAAAAGAAAGAGAGAGAGGAAAAAAGAGCGAAGCGACTGCGAAGGTAAAGGCGCGGGGGAAACAATGTGTGCTTTGTACGAAAGCTCGAAGGAGGGTGGTCGTCGGAGGTGGTGGGTGAGCAGTAAAGTGGCCGAGTCAAAGGGATCGTAATCGGGCAGCGCGAAAAAGCGGCTGCAAGTAAAAAGAATAATAATCTCCTCCTGGAAAGGCGGCCGGTCGGGTTTTCTAGAGGCGAGGAACGGCAGTCGGGGGAGCGTGGCGTGATAACCCTTTCGTTATCGGGGGTTGAATAGGGGGCGGGTGGGAGCTTAGCAGCGGACCAGGCGATCCCAGACCTCGATAACGGGCCGATGTCTGATAACTCACACTCTACATTATAATACACAGCGCCTAGAGCCGTGCCTGCCGCTTCTGTTGTTGCTGTTGTTGCTGCTGCTGCTGCTTCTGCTGGTGCTACCGATGATGGCTTTCGGGTTGGGAACGAGCGGGAGGGGGGTTGTACGGAGCGATTAGAAAGCTCGGTGGTTAGGAATGAAAACATTTTTTTTTTCCCCTACCTCTGTTCCGCAACCTGCCGTGACTCCGAAGCGATGTTCGACGGAAATAAAAAAATATGGAGATTGCGGGAGGGTTATTTTCTGTGCCGAAAGTCATTTCTGGTATGCTTCCTATTATTCGCGTGTCCGATTGAGAGTTAAACGATTGGATAATACGCGGATCGTAAAAGGTGTGCGAGTGATAAATAATTTATCGGAAAGCTGATTTCGAAAGATGGTTATTTAAGTAAGAGGCAGCGTACGGTGACGGGGCGAAATGTCGATTCGGAACGAGTACCGAACGCCCGGGGCGGCCAGTTCTTTTGATGCCGACGAAGAAAATCCCGCGAAACGGCGATTCTCGCGTGAATACTCGCAGTCGTATCCATTTCAGCGGCGAGAACACTAACCAGGTTACCACGAGTTTCCAGAGGAGGGTTTTGCGGAGAGACTCGAACGCTGGACCCGTTTGATAACGGCTGCCAGCCACGTATCTTGGACCCTGCAGGCTTTATTATAAACCTCCGCCTTCACTGGCTCCGCCAACCCCTTTTGCCTCCTTCTTCGACCAGAGCTAGAATCTCGCTCTTTCCAGGCCGGTCCGCCACGACCAGGAATTACGAGTATAATCCTGTAAATAGAAAATAAGATAAGGGTACGCAAATGCTTTTAACGAGTGCTTAAATCAACCGGAATGCCCGTTGGAAACGTTGATGAGGTGTTCGTGAATTTCAGGCGCGTGGTTCCGATACCCGCGATACGTAATTTTTGTGCGAATAAAAATGTAAACGCATTCCGATCTCGCGCGATCGGGAAGAATGTGTCGGTAATTATTGGATGCGCGGACGGGACTGGAATAGGGTGCGTAAAAAATTCGAAAGGGAAGAAAAGTTGAGGGGCACACGCCGTCAAGAGGAAAGTGAAAAAGGAAGCCCGGAAATTGGAGTTACTTGATAAATAAATTGAAAGAAAAAAATTGTACGAATCAATTGTCACTTAAATTTCGCGCAATCGGCAGGAATACTATATCGAGAAGTATTCGCAGCGCAATGGGAATTAGAAGGGGAAGCGGAAAGACTTAAATGGGAGAAAAGTCGAGCGATGAAAGAGGCAGAGAGTGGAAGAAAGAAGAAGGTTAAGATATCAGCGCTAGTTGTGCGAATAAAAATAACACGCCGCTGAAGTTTCGCGCGATCGCAAAGAATCAGATTTTGAAAATTATTTGAAGCGCAAGGGAAAGTGGAGGGAGGAACGGAACAATTTAAATGGGGAATAAACCGACGGATAAAAGGGGAAGAGGGAAGAAGGTTCGGATAACCGCGCTAATCGTAGGAATGAAAATCAAATGCCACTGACATTTCGCGCGATCGGGAAGAATGAGCTATCCCGGTAGGTATTCGAACCGGGAAAGGAACTGGGCAAAGGGGAAGCAGAAAAATGGCAAGGGGAGAAAAGTCGAAGGACGAAAATGGAGAAAGAGGGAGAAAGACGAAGAAGAAGAAGGAAGGAGGTGTTGCGGCTATGTATGCCTCGCGAGAAGGGCTATACGGTGGTGGGACCTCTTTATCGTGATCCCCGTCCTGCAGCTCAGCTCCTCATTAGCTCGGCCGCTCATCAATCACTCGTCCACGACCACCGTCTCGTAAAGTCTCGGCCCCCATATCGGCACAACCTGGGTACCCTGGTTCGAGAGCTATCTCGCCGACGCGAGAGAAAGAGAGAGGGGTGGAGAGAGGGTGAGGGGGAATATCTGTTTCGTATGTATGTCGAGTAACATATACTCAAGTCACAAGTACTCTCCCTCCCCCCGCGCGCTCTCTCTCTCGATCTTCCTCAAACTTTTTTCTCTCCTCGTCTTTGTCTGCCTTTCTTTTTCTGCTTACCACTGCTTCTTCTTCGGCGTCTTCTCTCTCTCTCCCCCCCTCTCTGTATGTGTATCTGTCTTGTTCCGCTTCATTCTCTCTTGTACATCTTATTTTTTTCCTCGTCCTCGTATGCACTCGCCTCCTTCTCCATCGCCTTCTCCTTCCCCTTCGTCTACGTGGAGGCTGCCTTCGAAAAGAGATCCGGTGTCCCAATATTTGGACCATGGATCGCGGACCTGTCCCTTCCCTGCCGGAGATCCGATCGACGGACTACGCCGGGGTCTTGCTTCCTCTCCCCGTGGCCAGATCGATCGAGATATCTTCGCGAGAGGACGACCGACCAGTATAACTTGGTAGCTCGTCGTTTCGGTCGGGATGTGTTTTGGTACTCGCCGCGATAAATTCATCTTCGTCCCTTTTCCATCGCTCGTCGCCACGGTGCGGTGTGCGTTCGCCGAGGATGCGTCGAACCAGTTCCGAAATTCGACTTTCCATCCTAGAATCGCGGCGCCGTGACAATTTTCTCAAAGAACAAAATAAGAAAAGGGACATCCCCCAAAGTATCGATACTCCGTTAAAGGCGTTCATGCTTTCCCCCCACTGTTTCCCACGCAACCGCCGCCGCCGCCGCCATTCCCCGAAATACGTCCAAGACCTGGGGGAGCCGATTCTTCGTAGATACCAAAGTATCTTCTTGCCAGAGACGCGGTTAATCTTCGGTCGGGAGTCGTGGCTCTCATATAGCTCGATATTGTTTAACTTGGCTCGTTATCGCGAGATGCACTCTATAGCCATCTCTCCAGGGGTGGAAGATAGCGTGCACCTTCGAGCCGCGTCACCCCCCTTACTCCCAACCCCCGTCTTGCCCGTGCAGCCTCTATCTCGCTCCCACTCGCTCTCTCTCTCTCTCTCTCTCTCTCTCTCCTTCTATCGAGTTGCCGAAGGGGGTTGGGGCCTTGGAAGGGAGCTGCATCCAGCTGATAACACCTTCTGGACTGATAACGAGCCGGCCAGGCTCTCGTCCTACGTACAACCCCTTTTAACCCCCCTCACCTCGAGGCTCCCACCTCGCCTCCGTCGTTTTCCCTCAAACTCGCGAATCCCCTGCGACGCTCGCCGCCGTTTCTTCGTCTAGAGGTCGCGGGGCAATTTTTACGTCGCGAAAGTTGATCGAGCGGTCGCGTCGCTCGCTTTATCCACGATTTGGATAAGCGAAAATTCGATCGCAAACTACTCGTCCGTCGATTAGAAAACATTCTTCTGCCGCTGTCGTCTAATCCTCGTCGACCTTATCTCCGGAGAGTAACGGAGCACCGAAGAGGGGGGGGGGGAGAGAAGCGTTGGACGGATCGCGGGATAGACGGAGAAATGACGAGGGGAGCGGAAGGAAGAGCGTCTGGACGCTCGCGAGAGTCGGTCCGCCACCGGCGCCGATAAGAAGACGCGCTCCGTCTCGATATCTCGGCGTACGGTGCACAATGCGTCCGTTGTGCAAGATTTCGAATAAACGAGCCACTAGATGCTCCCGATATCCTTCCTCGAAAAACGGAAACGCCTTGCCGCGCGAAAGAAAGCACGAGACGGTTTTTCCCGCTCAAATTATTCCACGGTCGAGGGATAAGATTATCGGTCGCGTAAATCGACCGTAGCCGCCGTAGATTAAAAGCGCGTTTATCTTCTACTCGGACCGAGAATTGCGACGAATATTTTTCAAGATGCATCGTTGAGCGGTTTATTTGTGAACTGCATCGATGGCGATATGGCGGGCACGAGACAAGAAAACCGAACAAAAAATGTTGAAACTCTCTCATTGACACCGACCCCGACGTAAGTCAACGTCGACTTCGATAATTCCATCGCGAGATACGTAGATATATTCTTTCTTTTCCTTTTTTTTGTTTTGCGTCGGCGCCGGTGCAGCGAATCTCTACGCGGAACACCAATGATCCAAGGTCAGGAACGCAAAAATAGAACGATAAATCGCGAGATATCTCGGTATACGCGGGGGGGAATCCGGGAGAAGGATTCCTAATCGTCTCGCGCCGAAATCGGAAATATATGTATACGTTCGCGCGCGCGGGAGCCGAGGAATAGCCGGGCGATGAATCATCGCCGAGAGTTCTTTCCATCAGTTCCCTACGATAATGTATCCCGTCGGGGAATGAAATTTTATTTCCTTCCCCGAGATATCGTAATCAGTGGCAATTGCTACCTCCATCGTGGATATTTCACGATATCCTCGAAATTCTTCGCTCTCGGCCAATCTTTTTCGTTACTTTTCTTCTTCTTATTTTCTCTTTTTCTTGTTTTTTTTTTATCGCGACCACGATATTGCGCGAGGTTGCCGCTTTCGCCCTCGACACAAAGTTTCCTTTAATTGCGATTTACGAATTGCTACTGGGCGTTTAATTTTCGCGCGAGTCGTGCCGTTTTAATAACTCGTCGAACGTGGCTCGAGGATATCGGTGATTTTAATAAATTCGACGCCGTATAAGGGGGGCGATGTTTAATAAACGTTTAATCGCGAGAAAACCAGGGCTACGAATTAACGATACCGCCGTGGAAGAGGTCAATTCGCCAATTTACCTGCTTCTTTGCTTCTCCATTAGACTGACGGGGAGAGTGTTCGATTAGGCTTTCATGGATAACGAACGAGGCTCTGGCACAAAGGGAAAAAAAGTAAAGCGACTAAAGAAAAATTAAGGGAAACGGATCGTAAAACAACAAAGACACGATCGGTCCTGGGGTGTAGGAGAGGGGTAAGGGGAGAAGGAGAAGAATGAAAAAACCTGGAACATAAAGCATAAGCAATAACGAGACCCGGTATCATCGACCTATCGGAAATAATTATTTTCGTTCTATCGAGCCACCTCGAGGAGGAAGACGAAGAGGGTGGACGCGCGAGAGGCGGAGGAAAGTGGGGAGTATAAGTAAGTATAAGTGACTTTACCACACGGTCCTCAGATAATGCCAAGGGCCACCTTCCAGGAATTAGTATTTATTGTGACGCGATTGAGATAGCGGTCACGGTACGCCCTGGGGTACCTGGGGCCCCCGAGTCCCACGAATTATGGTTTTCAATATGATGACGGTTTCGTATCTACCGGCCGACCTCGCTCCTCTCTTCCCTTTCTCTCTTCGTCTTCGTCGCCGTGCTCGTCTCCTCTATCTGCCTTTCTCTTCGGCAGCCTTCGAGATATACCTCGTCTGCGGGCTCGTAAAGCGTCTAAAAGGCTTCGACGATTTTTGCTTTTCTTGCTCTCTCGCGCAACGAAAGATCGCTGCTTTTCGATCGGCCTTTTTCCCTCCCTCACCCCCCCCCCTCCCTCTCTCTCTTTTACCTTTGTCTTTCTTCCCTTCTTTTTTTTACTGAGCGCGCGCGGCCTCGGGCCAACGAGAGTCTTTGATTAACTGGTCCTTGATCGTCTTCTGGGTTACGGTGCGTGAATCTTGCGGAGAACGCTAATTGCGCGGGTGGATCGCAAATTTTCTCGAAATACGAATTACGAGGGAAATCGAGGATACGGTCTGAGAATTCGCGATAGAAACAGATACGATGAATATCACTTTGAAACTTAACGCGTTGAGCGCGACGCTGACTTTGCTAGGGCTTTCCGTTCAGGCGGCGGCAACTCTATTAAAATTATAATAATAATTTTTTAATTGACAATAACTTCTTAACCATTGACAATGCCGGTCTCAAGCACCGATATCACTCAAAAAAAGATTCGTTGTCAGAGTATCCACGCCGCCCAAACGAGAAGCCCACCGTCAGTCTCTAGGAACTGACGTTGCCTGAACTTAGAAAGTTTACTGTCAGTCTCCAGAGACTGACGTCGCGCTCAACGCGTTGACGCGTCTTTTATACGTTCCCTCTCAAATTTTGCCGATCAGAATCACTCCGCCCTTTCCACTTTCTCTCCCCATCGAGCTCCTTTTCTTCTTCCGTTCCTTACACCGCGATTAGCAGAGCAATCCACGATCGGTTAAGCGAGAAGTAAAAGGGATCGTAAAGCCATGAAAAAATTGTCGAACGATTGGCGGTACGCGAGAGAGACCCTTACTACTTATTTGACGATAGGAAGAAGAAGGTGGAATCGGAACGAGAGACGGAGAGGGAAGTCGTAAACGTAATCGTGCTTTTTCAGGCGCCGCCACTAAACCACCCTCGGTCCTGCTACCCCACCCGCTCTCGCCCGCACCGTGGGGGAGAGAGCCGCTTAAAATATTTTTACAACGTACAGTCGCTACGATGTAGCGATATTTCGCGCTTACGTACCCTGCGATAGTACGCTTACCGTCTACATACCTTTTTTCCCCCCGCGCTTCCGATCGACGTGCCGAACCGGTGGCGGTGGGTCGGGAAACGATATCTATCCTATTCGCGATCTCGCATCGATATCCGCTAAATTAATAGAAATTACATCTGGCTCTGAATAACGATCGTTTAGAGTTTCTTCTTTTCGACGATGTATTTACCTCTCGTATTTGCGTTTCGGCATACAATAAAAATCTCTCCTCACCCCTCCCCTTCCCGTTCCCTCTTTATCTTTCTCCCAGATTCTCTCTATCGAGCTCCTTTCTTTCTCGCGATCTCCGTTCCTCCGGGTAGGTTCAAAGTTTCGCGATAAAATCCACGATAGCGCGTCAGGGGGCGATAGATGAGCAAAAGGGGAGATAGCCTTTGGTGCACCGGCGGGAAGAGAACGTGAGAGAAAGAGAGACGAACGGGGGCGGGGAGGGTGGGGGGGTCTTGTAAGGGGTGGGGAGAGGGGGTTGGGGGGAGGTTGAGCGAGAGCGGGAGAAGGAGATAAGCTCGATTATGATCCCCGGTGGTTAAAGTCGAAGTTTTTACGGTAGATAAGGTCGCACGAATGGGTTGCACGAGATAACGCGGCGTCTGCTCTCCTCGTCCCTCCCCTCCCGCTGTCCCTCGCTCCGTCTCACGCCGTCTCTGTTTTACCCCGCGCGTAGGTCTTGTTGCTTTTTCCTTCGAGCGTGCACCATTTTTCTTAATAAGGCCCGGGAACCTTTTTCAAGCCGGGAGACGCGACGGCGCTTAACCTTATTTTTGTGCCACTGACCCGAGATAAGGTTTCGAGGATAGTTCCTCCGCATCGCGAGATTTAGCGAAACAGAAAAGATAGGACCGGCGTTGATTATTATACTCGGCGGGCAGGTGCGCGCGAAGCTTTCGCGGAAGAATCGTGGAAGGGAGAGCAGGATACGAGAGCAGCGTGTCTTCGTTATTCTATCAAGCCTAGTCGGACAGTCGATAAAAACCCATTTCCACCTGTGAGCCGTATCTTTCCTTCCCACCCTGATTTACGGCCTCTTCGCCCCTCCGGCGCAAACATCGCCAGCCAACGAGCCCCGACGTCGTTGAAATTGAGCGATTCCACCCTCTCCCGTGTTTCATAAAGAAAACCCACCTCGAGAGGAGAGCAGCGACTTTTCTTCGGCTTTCACGCCCTCTCGCCTCCCCCCTTCCCGAATGCAAACGAACGTACGTGCCGGGCCCTCGTATACCTCCGCCGGTGCATCCCCGTGCACGGTACAACCTGCAACGTTGATATAATTTTTACGATCCCCCCACCCTCCAAACCGTCCGTCTAAGCGGTTGTAAATTGAATAACGACGCGGTATTGGATTTATACGCGATGCTTCTCGGGAGCGGGTGGTATGGCCGTGGAGAGTGGTGCGGAAGGGTGCGCTGGTAGGGTGGAAAGGGGGTGGGAAGGACAAAGGAACGCCACGAACGTTCCTGATCGAAGTCACGAAGCGCTCGTAATCCCTGTACTATTTCAACAGTTTGCCATTAATATTCTACGCGTCCCTGCGCGTATATTTTCGATGGCTCCCGGAACGATCTATTCTTTACCATTTTTTCCATTTTCGGGTTAGCCGAATGAAATTTCATTAATATCGTCTTCGTTTCTCTTCCGTTCGTTCCCGTAGGTGACATCGCCACTCTCGCTCCGCCCACGCTTTCTTTTGTCGGCGATTTTACGGCTATCCCTCTCTCTCCCTTTCCACGTTTATGCTCTGTTTGCAGTGTTGTTAGAACATTATAGCACTGGCTAGAGGTACGCCTGGTTATACCGAGATACAATAACGGCGAGCTTAACTGCGAGCTTATAGGTATACCGGAGCTTTAGCGACGCGGAACTTGCGATCGTAAATAACCCTCTTCGAAGGTCATCGACTTTTCCGATCCTTCTGGACCGACGGGATACGTTGGAATTTATACTTATCGTTAGTCAGAAATTTCTCGCACGCGATCGCCGACCGGACGGAGGGAAATGAAATCGCGCGGCGCGTCTCGGCTCTCCCCCTCGAACGTCTAGTTCTCAAATTCGTATCGGAGCCACGGCGAAGCTAGATAAACGCGTCAGGAGCGAGGCAGCTTGCTCTCGGGGCAGGGAGAAACGAAAAGAGAAAGAAAAAAGGAGATGGGAGAGGGGGGGAAGAAAAAAGTAAGGAGGGGGCGAAGGGAGAGAAGCCTGGAGAGGCGAGGTGGCGAGATATACCGGGTCGTCCCATTGATAATTATTCATTCGGTCGACTTCCAGAGCGGTTAGATATCGATCTTAAAACGTCGTCCAGAAGGTAGGCGAGAAGTGTCCTGGTCAGATACGAAATCTCCTGTGTCGGTTCACCGTTGTCGTCCTCGTCGTTCGCGAGTACTCGCGGGGGGACTGAAAAGTGGTTGAATAACAGAAAGAGGCGGAGAGAGAGAGAGAGAGAGAGAGAAAGGCAGAGTGGATGATGGGGGAGGGGAAAAGGCAGGGGGGTGGGGGAGCGAGCTTAATGTATGCGCGTCGAGGTCCTGCCGAGCGATAATTGCCCGATGTGGCATTGCCTTCGTGGCAACGAGCATTGGTCACGTCTCAATGTTTAAGCCACGTTCACAATGTCCACGAATGCCCGATTGACTTTTACCGGTTGTCGATTACTCCCGATCGTCTTCTCGATCATACCACCTCGCCCACGTACCCGAGGCGGCGACGACGACGACGACGCCTCGGTTGCGCGTTGCGGTATTGGTCTCGTTGTCGACGTCTTATCCATCGGACGGCGTACCATTTTTCTTTTCTTTTTTTTTGTTCACGCGTCGCGACGGACTTCCGGTTAAGGGACGAATGTATCCTTCGGAAAGACATTCGTCGGTATTCTCTTATCCCGAGTCGTTTCTCCCGGATGCCGGTCGTCCTCGATGAAATTTGTAAAGAGTCGAATCGACTCGATCCTGGCCGAGCGCAGGGCCGAAAGGTAACGAGACTAAAGATTGACCGGATCAGATAGCATTGGGTAGGACCGGCCAGTCGAGATCCTCGAGATAGGAGAATTTAATAACCTGCTACGTGGCGGAGGGAGAGGGTGGCAGGGTGATGGGGTGGCTGGGAGTTAGCGTGGGGAGGGGGTGCAATAATATCGGGAGATATCGATCTTTAATTAGGCACGCAGCGCGGGAACGAGAGATTAGATCTGAGCTAGACGAGAAGCGAGTTCTGGCCATCTTCTCTCCTCTCCCCTCTGCCTGTATCCCTCTGTTTCTCAGTTTCTCCCTCCCTCTCCCACACTCCCCCCCCCCTCTCTCTCTCTCTCGTACACTCTTTCTACCGGTCCTCGCCGGAGATCTTTCGGGTACGTCGTAGTATCCTCTCCTGCCACAATGAGACTCGATCCAGGTCCATTTTCGTTGATTGTATCGAAAGAATGAAGGAGAAGGAGTTCGATGCTATCGCTCGCCCGGCTCGAATATTTTGTGAATATAATTGCTCGGATACGCTTTTGTTCCACCCTCGCAGAAATAATTCTCGGAGCGTATTTTCCTGCTTTCTTTCTTTTTTTTTTTCTTGTGCACGCGCACGTAAGTACGTCCGACGTTGTTTACGAAGGCGAGAGCGATCGATAAAGCAATACCGAGGCTGGTACCTCCTTTTAATAATCAATGACCGACTTAACGCGTGGTACCCTCGTAATTTGTATTTTAATGCGCGAATCGACTTTCGCGCGTTTCTTTCGTGGCGCGAACCTTCGTCGACAAGGTCGCGTTGCCCGCGTTGCGAAGGGAAGAGGAGAGAAGGTTTATCGGCACGAGTGTCTGCGCGGTGTCAACGAGCGGTATCTCGTAATGACTGCCACATCTTTTAAGGCTTAATCGTCGACACGTATAAAGCATATCCTGCCCTCTGCATATTCAATGCACGCGGGCGTTGCACGGGTCTGTGCCGTATCCGTACCTCGAGCCTCGTCTTCTTTTCCGGTGAACATTTCGTACTTCGTGTATTTCTTTTTTTTTTTTAGAAATGTACTAACCGCGCGTCTAGCAGGACGAATCATTCCGTGGATTAATACAAACGAGCTTTCCGTGAATCTCATTTTCAAAGGGATTCGACGTTGATCGCTCGGCGGTAAAACTGGCGCGTTAATCGAATATCTCGTGGGATCGAGAGAAAGAGAAGAGGCCGCGCGTGTTTCGAGTTCGTTTATGCTTTACACGCAAGAATCCCCCCGGGTTCTTCGCGTGCGTTCGATTCGCCTTATTTGATTTAAAACGTAAAAGGTGCTCGTACGATTTCCTCTTCTCTCCTCGCATGCCCGCACCGTTTCTGGTTTTCACTGGTAACAGAAAAAAATCGCCAGCAAAAGCAGTGAAAACCAAGTCGGTGACAGATGGCGAGTGCCGATAACGTCTCTCGAAGGTCCTGCCAGCAAGCGAAACGACCTGCACGGATCCTGTTCCTGTCGCGAGATAAACGAAACAGCTGCGTCCCGGCGCTGATCGGAGATCGTTCGCCGTACGAGAATGCTTTCGACGTAGGACAATCGTACGGAAATTTACGAGGATCATTTGTTTATCTATTTATTTACAGGCTCGATAGACAATAACCGGCGAGTCAAGCGTTAACACGAGTAACCATCGCGACGGTAATGCTCGAACGCGAGAAAGCGCGGACAAATTTGTTTAACGAGAATCGTCGCGAGTGGAAGCGCGAGGAGGAAGGGGAAAGGTAAACGGCGCATAGTATCTGAAATTATTTATCGCGATAGGAAAATTTGTGTACGGGGAATGCGAGAGGTTCGTACATTCGATAGCTGTGCAATTTCTTCGTAAGTAACGTACGACACTCAATTATTTTTTCTTTTCGGGCCAGAATCTTTCGCGACGTCGTTCTAAATCGAAACCGATAAACGCGCGAGTGCACCAGAAGAGTAATAAAAACGATAATGCCTGGGACTCGACAATATCTCGATATCATACGAATGCCCTATCCATCGACAAATCTGACCATTAGATCATAATAACCTATAATATCAACAATAACGGCTGTCATTATCTTTATTCACTCACTCCAGTGAACTAATAACGTTCCAGGTAGTAGTTTGCATGTATTTGGTTTGGATCGTAGCGACCGATCGAGTAATTAAGTGGTAATGGCTGAAAGTCGAAATGTTACGTTATCTCGTCACGATATCGGCGCCGGGATTTATCGTCGCCCTTTAGCATAATTACTATCATTATTGTCCTACGTGTGTGCACGCGCTTGGGAGGCGTAAATACTCTTACACGGGTGCCCTAACACGCGACACGTAATGTTTAACGATCGCGGATACGTACGGCAATGACCGATGGGATCTCGATACGTCTCCTCGAAGACGTTCGATGATCTAAGGAAAGCACAAAATTTCAATTCGACGGAAAAAGCTTCACGATTCGAATTTCTCATCTTTCCATCGTCGCGCGGCTCTCTATCGAGGCATCGCTATCGTGGAAACGAATGAAATTCTCAATCGCGGTTACGCTAACCTGGCCGACCATTGTCCCCGAGAAGTTTGATCGATAATTTCTTAAATCGTACGACGTTCTCGCTCGAAATTCTCGATCGTAGGTATCCCCGGCAATTCGAGTCGCTTCGCTCGCGTCACTAACCCGTATGACGGCCACGTATATACCCATGCGTGTTGATACGCAGATAGAGACGAGGTGGACGTAGTAAGAGCTTTGCATGAATAATGTGCTCCACGACGTGATCTGAACTTCTTGGAAGGGATGGACGAACGTGGACGGATACCAGGTCCGTGCAAGATCCCCTCTCCCCCTGCCCCTACCCCCGTTCCTTGCCGATGGAAGAAAACGACGTGGAGAGCAGCCCGGAATAAAGGCAGATCGGAGATATCGGATCGATCGGGTAGATTTACGTTTTAATGAGGTGTGCTTGCGCGATGTCCGCTGAATCTTGAGGAGTTAAGTGTAACGGGACGAATTGAATTGATCGATTGCATCGATGTTTAATTGAATCGGGATTCTGTTGTTCCGTCGGCCGTCGTCGAGGGAAATTATTGTTCGCCGACTCGTGTATCGAATGTGCGATTACACGTTTAGATAACGACCGAAAGTTCTTCTCCCTTTGCCGGGAAGTGGGACCCTTCGTGGACTTTTGATATTCGGAAAGATACTTCCTCGTCGCGTTGGTTATTTCAATCTCTCGCTTTCTCTCTGGTATTGGACAGTGCAGATTAAAGGGTACCTCAAATTTCGTTTTTTTTTTTCTTCGGAAAACACGCTTGACGGACTTCTGATATCAACGAAAGATTCTTCCACGTTGCGTTGGGTCATGCAAATTTCTCGTTTCCTCTCCGGTATTCGGCTGGTAGAGATCAGAAGCGTATTCAAACCTACTCCTTAGTACTTTCCAGCGGCTAACTCGGAGTGGAACAATGTCAGCGGTGCCGACAGTCACCTCCGCCTATCCGAGGGAGCTCCGAAACGTAAGAATAGGAGCTCGGCTCTGACCGACAACGAGTACGAGGAAGCCTCGCGCGGCGTAGGAGCCGATGAGAAGGTTGCGACTTGAGCTCTCACTTAGCAGCCGCAGTGTCACGATCGGAACGGCTGCATTAGCATATCTCCACGATGCAGCGTGTGTAGAGCAGAGAGAAAAAGACAGTGGCAGGTAGCGAAGAGAAAGAGAGAGCGAGGGAGAGAGAGAGAGAGAGAAATACGTTGCGCGAGAGACAAAGAAAGAAAGAAAGAAAAGAAAGAGGAGAGGAGAGGAAAGAGAAGGAGAGGAGCAAAGTGTTCATGGATGCATCGGTACGACTGGCATGCATCTCTGGCATGGGTCGTGGCCCCGTGAAAAGGGGGCGCACACTACCATAATACGACTCCAAAGAGGAACAAGAATACGAAGAAGCGGGAGTGGTGGCAGGAGCGGAGGGTGAGGAAGAGTAGGAGGAGAAGAAGACTCACTCAGGGCTCACCAGCCCTGCCTGTTACCTGTACGTCGCGTGTTTGCCTACCCGCGTCACGATCAGGATCCTATTTGCATAGCGCCGATGAAGCTGCTACCGTTGCGCTCGTTTTCCTGCCACCGGTGTACGTTTGCCTTCCGCTGGATACGCGCGACTACGTGGTGACGTACTCTCAGCACGGGACGGTCATACGATTCGGAGGAACTCGACGGGGCAGATAGTAACTGTTCCCAAACCTTATCGGGAAGGGGAATATTTGGTACCGATGAGGTAGTTAGAGTTTCCAATGAGTGCACTGTTTTTTTTTTTTTGTTCGAATGCGGAGACTCGATGGGAGACACCTCTTTTTTCGCGTTTCGCACGACCGAGATGCATGGTATAAGCTTCGACTCGCCGAGATGCGCGCACATTTTCTCCGCCCGTGATGCGTCGAGGAGAAAAATCAATAACGAAACGCCATAAGTACGCGTGTTAAGGGCACCGTACTTTGATGAGTCGCCTTGGCACACGAGATGCGGTAAATCATTATGCGTTACGTGACCGAAAGTGAGCCGCCACGTGTCGTGATGCATAAAATGCCGGCTCTCGAGAGTAATGAGTAGGTATGCGGGAGCATTTATTATCCCATCATAATTTTTTAGTCACGGTCGGGGGGTGTTCGCTTGGTCACCTTGAAAAATGTACGGAGGATAATGGTATCGGAGTACCGCGCACTGATAACGTTTCGGGGATCGTAGTGTTCTCGTTAAAAAAAAAAATCGTCGAACCGTAAAAAACGAACGACGCGATCATTGAATTGACGAGAATGGTATCGTTCCTTGGTCACCGCCTTTATGATTAAACGGCACTCGATATCGAGCTTTGGCGAACGCGAAACAATGTTCCGAACGAGTTCGATGAGAACAAAGCCATAAGTTGTCAAGTGTAGAGCTTCCGAACTCCGTTTCTCACGCGGCTGCGGCTGTTCGTTTCTCGCATAAAGCGGGGCCGAAGGTGTACACGGGCGCGGTATCGGTTCTGAGAAAGGCTTATCAGGCCGCGGATATGTTAATGGCGGCCGTGTTGCCCCCTTCCCCCTTCTTTTCGAGATATATTACACCCTCAGCACCCGGAGGTGGTTGGTGGCGGTTGTAGGTGGTTGTAGGCGAGCACGGAGTAAGGTGCAGCCCTCTCGATCGGGAACGTTTGCATGCACGTGCAATTAAGAATGGTCGAAGGCAGTAACGAGAATGAAAAGTAGAAGGATAGATACGGTAAGAGCAAAGAATACATTACTATTGCTCGTAGAATACTCGAATGGAAGAATTGAAATTAGCGTCGGGCAGCCCAGAGAAAAATATTTCTTCCGTGATTCCCTGTCGCTCCGAAGGACATTTGTGTACCCGTACGTCCTTGAAAATTGAACGCCTATGCGCGCAGAGCGTGTACTTGCTTCAAAAAATTCATCGCCCAATTACCGCAATAAATTTCGTTGCCAAGCTTGAGGAACGCAAAACACGATGTTACCGACTCCTCGGCGACGCTCTCCGTCCACAGCTTGCTCATTTCGTCAGGAGTGCACTGCAGCAAATAGGTTAAACTTTTCCGAGTCTCAATCGCAACGGACAGTGCAGTTAAAAACCAAATGTCTTTATAAATATGAATATACGATGAGGCATCGTTTCGGTGATCCCTCGTACGATTAAATAATCCTTCCTACGCAATAATAGTCAACGCGGCGATTAGGGTTAAACAAAAAAAGACAGCGAAGAACCGACCACCGATCGTTCCGATTCGATTGCAAAACGACAAAATCGACGGGAGCATTTAAATCCAAGCCAAACGTATCTTACCACTCGGACAACGATAGCTTGTATGCACGTGCAATTAAGAATTCTCAAAGCCCGCACCGAGAGCAAGAGCAACGTGCTGACGCAGAAACGGTGTGGGGGGGGGGGGGGGCAGGGGGAAGAGACGGTATTAGAAGTAAAAAGAAGGGTATTAAAAAAAAAAGAAAACCGGCAAGGAGACAGAAGGAACGTGGTGCTGCCAAGTCCTGCTGCCGATCCATCGATGACCGCTTATTTACAGAGAGGCAGAAGGAACACGACTGGCCTGTAGATGCGAGCACGGGATAGCCTAGAAGTGCGCAGCAACCCTTTGCCCAATCTCCTCTGGCATCTCACCTTACCTCGTCCCTCCTCTCCGTGTCTTTCCTCTTCTCCCTCTCCGCCTTCTTCGTCGGGCCTCGCCCGAGGAGGCAATTAAAGCATCCGGGTAATTCGACGAACGATACGCGCGTGTCGCTCCGATTTCGAGGACGCGCCACCTGGACGGTCTCGATTTTGCCAAAGATCGGTTCCACCGGTGAACGTATTCGCGAGATAGTAGCAAAATATGGATTGAACGGAAAGGAAGATCGGTTTCGCGGTTGATAGGTAGGGAAAATGGTATGCCGTCGTCGAGACTCACCGGCGGCTCGCGTAACGATCGAGAAACAGTTACGTGGCGGGGGATAAAAAAATATTTGATTCGTATTGCCGAAAGAAGATCCCTTTATTCCGCTTATCCGAGAGTTCGATGCAAGAGCAGCCCTTTACCGACGAACCGAGGATGCCGCGCAGCGAACAGACGAATGGTGGGGATTTCAGAGGCGTGCAAAGGGTGCCGAGCGAGTGGGGTGGAGTGGTAGGGGGATAGATAGATGAGTAGAGAGAGATAGCCGGGACGCGAAGGGCAACGCGGGGGGGGGGAAGGGACGGGAGGGTACGCAAAGGCTGGCGTGGCGAGCGACCATTAGGGACCGGTACGGCCATAGAGACGCATCGTTTAACGTGCGTGCCGGTTTTTCTTTTTTTTTCTTTCGCCGATACTTTCTTCCGTTGCCCCGGACTTCCGGCTCTGACAGGCCACGGCTCGTCCTTCTTTCCGCCACGTGGATCCGCTTTGGCGATTATGGTTGTTTCGAGAGAGAGCCTCGATCGGTATTCCTGGGGGATCCTAAAGAAATGTAGGCAGAATAGAATATCGTAGAGAGAACGTACATACTGGATACTCGTTTCGCGAATAAGTTTTGGCCGAGGGTGCAGAAGTTGCGCCCTGCGGCTTGAAAATACTGTATTTGGAATTTATCGAAGATTTCTGATATACCCGTTCTATCGTTGCTGGTTCATCGTTTAAGTTAATGTGTTCGTTCATATGTTTCAGGGGAGGATGAAGAATGGAGCGACTCGGAAAAAACCCCGTCGGTGAACAGCGGCATAGAAGGCGGGGGATCGGCTGTTTCGAGTCCGGTGGGGCCGGTCATCGAGGAGGAATCGAGTCTGCCACCGCCACCGAGATTGAATCCTCCTTCGACCGTCGAGGACATCAAATTGCGTATCAGAGCGCTCGCCGAAGACGCTAGGAAACGACTGGCTAGTCATACCAAGGATATCGAGGTAATGCGCAACTTTGTTGCGGAAATTCGAACTGAAACCTCGCAGAAAGATTTAATTACCGACTCAAATGAGATGGGCGATTTTTTGAAAGGTTTTAAAAAAAATAGCAGGACAATGATGCGCGTTACTAACAATTTCTTGGGGGTTGTTTTTCCAGGTCCCCAAAGGTGTAAAAGACCATCGTCATGGTACCTCGAAGAGCAATCAGGCCCGTGAGTCGAGTCCCAAAGACACGGACGAGGAGTCCAGCATGGTTGTGGTTAAAGAAGAAGACTGCCAGCAGAGACCGTCCTCCTCTTCGTCCTGCTCGACTCGAAGAAGGGAATCCGTTTGCAGAAGAGACTCGGAAGAATCGTCGAGGCGATCCACCACGGACGATCCGCCCTCGGAGCCGAAGAAGATGAGACTCGATGACGAAGCAGCACCAAGACTGAGACTCAACGCTAGTCTAGCTACGGATCCTGCTCTCCGACCCGCTGCCGTAGCCGCCTTAACCGTCAAGCCGGAGAATACCTCGCCACCGAATTCTGTGCCACCTTTACCGGCTGGACTACAAAATGGTAATTATCATTACAGCCGTGGTACGCCAGTGAGCTTATTAATTAATGGAACTAGTCAGTGGTAAATGGTGAAAAAGAAAAACTTTTTCTTTGTGATTCGAGCGTAAATCCAATTCAGATGTATCCTTTTATCCAATCTTCGTTGCTATCGTACATATTAAAAAATATGTGCAATGACAAAGACAGAGCAGAGAAATATTTCAACATCATCTTTCTGATTTTGCTCTGATAACGAACGATGATTCCAATTGACTCGAGAAAAAATTACACGACGTATAAAATGTGCGTAGCTTTCCACTAAAACCGTTTCCTTAATATAGGCACGCAAAGAAATTTTGTTCATCCTTTACTTACCATCTAGTCTATCTAGTCTAGTCTAGTCTAGTCTCCGTAGTACTTTTTGGAGAAGCCGATTGCGAGACCTCGTTAAAATTTTCAGCAATCGCATCCGGCCGGTTGTACGTCCTACCTACTGACGGGAAGGAGACCATAACCGTGGAACCGGCGAGGCCGGTACCACTGATCTGTCCACCCTGCGGCATTCGCTTCAGTTCAGCGAGCACCCTAGAAGCGCACCGCACATATTATTGCGCTCATCGTCCGCGGCTCGAGGAGGACACCACCAACGACGAGGACGAGGAGAAGTCGAATAAATTTGAAGTGAGAAAAGCTTACGCGTGTCCACATTGCTCGTACAGCGCGGACAAGAAAGTCTCGTTGAACAGACACATGAGAATGCATTCCGCGTCGCCGGCGCCGCCGACGGTACCGGCTGTACCCACGTCGGCCACGACGCCCGGAAGCGGATCCGCGACAGCCTCGAACGGCTCGTTGAACGAGGAAGCGGAGAGATATTGCAGAAATTGCGATATCAGATTCAGCTCGCTCAAGACTTACAGGGCGCACAAGACGCATTACTGTAGCACCAGGCACGTAGTGAAAGATACACCGCCCACGGCTAGCGCGGTCTCCTCGTCGGTGAAAGCCTCGCCACCGACGAGCTCCAGTCCTGGTGATTCGCCACCGCCGCAGCCTTGCTTGGCATTGCCCACGAATCCAATTCTGATCGTACCCTATTCTCTGTTTCGCGGTGCGAGTGTCCTGGCTGCCCCAGCTCTACCGGCACCCGATACCGCGTGCTTCCTTCTTCCAAATGGTACGTCGCTGTGCTTCTTTTGAGTTTTACATCGTGACTTGGAATAACTTCTAAATTTACGAACCGTTACGTCGCTCTTCCAGGTTCTCTTCAGCCAATGACCAGAGGTCTAGCCTCGACGGCGCAAAATGCAGTGGCTGAACCACCCGCGGTTCTTCGCGCGGCAAACAAACCCTCGACACCTTCGTCGATTGTCGCTTCCTCCACCTCGCCGTCGGTCTCGGCGCCACTGGACCTCAGCATACGGAGATCGCCGGCGCATCAGGACGAGAAAGAGAACAGAGTGTCGCCGGCACCGTCGTCATTACCTCCACCGCCTGGTAGCCCGAGATCAAGGGGAAGCGGTAGTCCTAGAGCGAGATCCATAGGCTCGGCTCCGACGGCAGCCGGAACTGGTGTACCACCACCCCCGCCGACGGAGCTCGCTCTAAGGCTCGCCGAGTTACCGCCTCCGCCGGTTCCTGGGGTTCTCGTTAAACAGGGTGTTTCGAAGTGAGTCGTTGGAATGTTCAATGTCTCTCAGTCGTGTTCGCGAGAACGATTTATATTACGACGCGTTTCCAAATTTTGTACAATCGCCTTGGTTGTTTAATAATATTGATGTGAGATTTAAAACCGACGAGGGAATTAAAATCGTGTTGAATTCTTAGGTGCAAAGAATGCAACATCGTTTTCTGCCGGCACGAAAACTTTGTCGCGCATAAGAAACATTATTGTCAAGCGCGAGAGACGACGGTTAGTAACAGTCCACCTCCATCCGGCACACCTTCGCCACCTTTGGTCCAGCTTATCTGCGGCGCGTGCGGTATTAAATTTGCTTCCATGGACAATCTGGCTGCCCATCAGACGTTTTACTGCCCAAAGAGGGTGGAACCTCAGGAACACCACACACGGTGCTCCAAATGCAAGGTAAATATCTTTTGCCGTGTAATAAGTTTTGCTTGAAGCGAACAGATCGAAATCCGTGAAGAATGGAACTGAAATTCGAAATATCTCATTACTCTGACGTTACATCGAGGACCGTTGTATGTTCATTTATAGGCTATAATCGAGCTTGGAGGTACGCACACCTGCACGAGTGGACCCACTGGTGGTTGGAGATGCCCCGTTTGCGGTGCGGTTAGTCCCACAGCCGGGGCGGCTCAACGTCACATGGATGCGCATCAGGGTGTCAAGGCATTCAGATGTACGATTTGCCGTTACAAAGGGAATACGTTGCGTGGAATGAGGACTCATATTAGAATGCATTTCGAGAAACGCGGAACCGATCTTCAGGTAAAGAATTAATCTTATTTTCATTGCGTCGCAAGGTGTAGCTATCGCAGGAGTCTCAACAAAAATTGATCTCGTAGGAAGAAAATTACATAACTTGCGTTCTCGATGACGAAGCTGTTCTCCCGACCCCAGAGCCCGCCCCTGCCACTACCCCGGAAGAAATTCCTGCGGAAGTACAGGTAAATGGTAAAACTGAGGTTCGAAAGAGTCCTCCACCACCGGCACCACCACCACCACCAGCTTTGCCGTTGCCACCGCCTTCGGTGACGAACAAAGTGAAGCAGGAACGCGAAGATACGCCGCCTCCGGAAGAGAGTCTCGATCCGAATAAAACTGGTCCGCGTTACTGCCGATCGTGCGACATCAGTTTCAATTACCTGAGCACATTCATAGCTCACAAGAAATTCTACTGCTCCAGTCACGCCGGGGAGGCGAGCAATAACAATAATAACAATAACAATAACAATTCGAGCAGCCACGCGACGCCACCGCCGAGTGGCCGGACTGAAGCGTCCGTACTTTAAGACTTTTAAGGAAGAAACATACGGCTACGGTGTTTACCCGCTCGTCTTCGAAATCATCGCTTTCACCACGTTTCTCGGATGCCCTCGAGGAAACGAGAAGTCGCCAGCAGGATAACCAATGGGACTGTTAATTGTTGCCAGTTTATATATAGTATAACTATCATTGACTATCTGATTTAGTTGACTACCGTTGTGTGATTTTTGTTGATCCAGGGAATTGCTCGTACTTATAAGTTGAATTACCGACGTGTACATATGCGTGCATAGACACGAAACTGCGAAAAGATAAGCGGAATCAGTGGGTGCGACATTCAGATGATCGCGGTAACGTTTGGTGGTTCGCTTTGGGTTTGCTTAACGAGAATTGGTAATGAATATGAAATTGAGAACCAAGTATGCCAAAGTGAATCCCCTGATTCAGACGTGTACTGTATATAAGGATCGTGGCGGTGAATCGAGCGTCTGTTTGAGAAATTGGAGTACGTGAGGAAGGATGTAGTAGCGAGTGCAGCTGGTCTCGAAAGCCGCGGTCGATCGATGCAAAGGTGTGCAATCTCATGACTTTTCAATAATCTCGTAGTTTTAACTCATTATCGACATACCTAAAAAAAGTAAGGAAGATACAATGAGTGTAAAATGTTGTACAGTAGGCAAGTAGAGTATTACGGAACGATAGTCATGATCCTGAATGATACCAATCTCAGCTTGTGAATCTGCTAAGTTACGTTGCAATATGACATTTAATATATATTATATATATATAAATATATATTAAATATATATAAATAAATAATTTCACGCCCATAAATCGCGCTCACATTCTTGGGTATTTAAGTACGTTGATAAACATACCCGCAATATCAAATTACACAATTTCCTTCGCAAGTTCTGTTAGCGTATACGCAGTTATTTACAAATTGTCTTGAATGCATCTGGAGGAGGTACACAAATTCCGAAGTGTATCTTGAAATTCGGGGCTCAATGTATTGGATCTTTATCAACGCACTTGCCCCGTACATACAATCAAAAACACAACGCCTGTACTTGTAAACGAGTATCGATTTGTTGCGAGCGCGTAAATGTAAAAATTAGAATTAAGGCCAGTGTTACATGTATACGCAGCGTACTACTCATATCATATGAAAAGGTCGTTAAAGGCATCAACTTCTTCTCCATACGTGAATTTTCGAAAGTGAAAAACGTCTATACAAACGAGCGTTGTCGTAAAACTCTTAAGAATTATAGTTCTTTATTCGAATTGAATTCATATTATCAAGACCATCAGTTACTTGCAATCATTTGCAAAATGCCTTTACTATTATTGATGTGTTACTTACAGAGTTCTTTAATTAATTGTAATTAGTTGTTCGGGGCAGCGTTGGTTTCACGTTATTTGGTATTGCATCATGAAGAAGGTAACTTATTGCTAAAAATTGTAAATCTCTACCTGGTACTTCCAACAATTTGTTATATACTATAAATCTGGTATATTATACCACATCGTCAAAAATAATTTTTTTTCCAAACACCTACACAACCTTCCTTTGTCGAGCAACTTTGACAGCTAGGCTTACTTGATTGTTTTTCTTTTGATAGATGAATTTTACACACAAGATATATCTATATAAATATGTAATAAATATATAAACATATAAATAAAAATCTATAATCTTTGTGACCCTAACTTCGATATAGTGGGAGAATAACTGACAATCTTACGAATGCTATCCAGAAAAGAACTTTGTTTATTATGAAATAGTGTACAATAGTGTCCCTCGTTTGTCGAAGTTACCGTATTCGTATAGAAAGGACTTACCCTACCAAAATAATGAGAATTAATTATATAACTGCATGCTTGCTATACCACTGATTTCAGTAACTGTCATCCCCGGATCCAGCTGGACCCTCAAACTTATTATCGTATTCAGTCCACATTTCGTATTTCTTTTCGATATAATCCATTCTCTCTTCAAGCCGTTCCCGATGTGTTTTTCCCTGGTCCCTCAACGATGGGAAGTTGTCAGTATCATTAAAAGCACGTCTACGTTCATGATCACGTTCACTATCACTATCACTATCACTATCACTATCAGGTGTACCCTCCCTTCCTCATATTTTCTTCGCTATTTGATTCTTCCGAACCATAGGTAGGATACTTCCCTTGGGGTGAATCTCTTGGTGAAGGCACATATTCGTATATAGATACCATGTTCATTATACGAAAATCAACTTCTTTGGTGGGCGCAACATACATGTTGTAAACGAAGTCCTACATTATAAGTATCATTAATGTCACAATTATACTTGCATTTTATACAATCGTGTCGCAAACACACGTTTTGGCATCAATAATCGTAATGTGTAGACTCCAGATATTTGTGCACAATAAATATGTGAGAAAAATATGCAAATATGCATGAAAAATATGCAGGAAAATATACAGATTAACAACACATTTATCGATTGCTGTGACATTGTAATTCGAGTTACAGTAAAATGACAAGCATTTTTCCCAAATTTATTAACGATAGCCATTACTTGTATCAAACCTGCATAAAACTCATTCTTTTTTAAACCCATTTGTGCATGTTCAGATGTTCAACTACAATAAAAATGGTAAACAGCGATGTTATAAAGCCATTCAAACCAAAATGTCTTACTTGGCAAAATGTTTTAGATGGACAGTATTGTTTCTTAGGCAACGATATGCAATATGTTACTGCACACATTTCTAAATATAAAACATGAGGACATGCAAAATATGCAATAAAATAACAAATATATTTTCTAAATCTAATCATAAAATATATTTATGTCCCAGGCCACATTGCTCTATCTGTTCTCTATAAAAATATGCATTTGCAGAAACATCCGGAGTCTAGTATTATGTTTGCAATTAGAATAATAAAGTCTTATATACCGGTTCCTTGACTACATCCATCTCGGCAGGACAAGAAACAGAATCTTCCCCGTCGATCCCATCCACTTTTCTAGCACACGCAACCTGATCGTTGCAAATTATTATAGTCAGACCCTACTATCATCGACTACTTTAGGATTACAGCTTAGTGAAGATTGCCAACAGCCAGTAACTTGAAAACGGTTTTCGGGTGATGTGTCTTTTACTTCTTGTCGGATATTATCGAAAACATGGATAAGGGGCATCCCATAATTAGGTAGATACTCGTGCCACATTCTTCTATGTTTTTCAATTTCGATTGCGATATTACTGTGAGTATACTACAAAAATGCAGGTAGTAAGATTAGTTTTGAAGCAATGGGAAATTTAAAATTTGAAATGCTTACGTTTCCGTTATTAAATCCACACCAGAAAATTTTTTTCTTCAAATTAACTGATTGTCCCGGCGTAATACGCCGCAAAGGAATATTACGTTCACATTCGAGTATGCAGGCACTGTACGGCATGTCACGATACCCACGTTTGATGAGTACGAACACTGCCATTTCCGAACTTTTTCTGCCTAGTTTCTGCACAAAATAGCGATGTGCAATATGCATGTAGTTCGCGAACGAACTGTATCCAACTGTATCCTGTTCGCCGAGATAATAGGCATGGGAAGAGATAGGTTAACCTAGCCCCGAACTATAAGCAATCTTAATGAATTAATCTCAAAAAATTGCTCGCAATTTGCTCATCAAGAATATAAAATTGCTCTAGCGGTAGCAATTATTAAAAAAAAGTTATTGAACAATATCGTAACAAACACTAATTTGACGATTTCTAAGTCGTCCGAGTACGTACGGAATCTTTTCTGGGCTCAAAAAATTGCGATCAATTTGCTCATCACTGCCCCACCTTTTTATTTGCGTTTTATTAACGTTTTTTGAATTAAAAATAATTATTAAATTTTCGATGTTTTAAGGCCTGGGAAAAGGACAGTAGCGCGCTAGTTTTGAAACATGAAACTGACACCAGTAAAAACGGTTCTCAATCCAAATCGGAAATAAAAGTTTCCACGAAGGAGAGTTCGGTTGAAAAGCGTAAGAGAAAAAAACGAAACGGTGAGAAAAAGGGACGAGGCTCACCCAAAGGCTTTGAGTTCTTACGGGGGTTGCTTCATTTTTTTTCTTCATTTTTTTTTCTCATTTTAAGATAAACAAGCAAACTGACCAGATGTACAATATCCCTCGAAAATGCTTGTCGAAAATGTTTACGACCCAATTACGTTCGCTTGTCGGTGTGATCTATCTGCCCTCTCTTATGTTTCTCTCGTTTCTCTCTCTCTCTCTGTCATGGCGTCGACCGTTGACAACGTCGCGGTATCGAGAGACGAGGTATTGTCTCGGGCCAAGTACAAGTACGCGAGACTAGACCTTGTATCTTTTTCGGAAAGAACGAATGGGTTTTTTTTTTTACAATTTAACGCGTGATTTCATTTGAAGCACTAATAAAGGGTACTATTTTATTTAATGGAAGATACACCCAAAACAATACTACATATGTATATATTAAAACAATTCCCAGCATCCAAAACTAGGTGCGGTGCCGATTAGTTCGGATAATCGAGGTTCTACTATATCACTGTAGACAGAGGTTCTCGTCTGTGGGTATGAGATAAATATAATTTAAATTAGAAGCTTATTTCAAGTTCCGAAGAAACAAGTAAGAATACAATCGCAGCCATTTGCCCGATAATATTTATGTAATAGAGAAAACAAAAATATTATCGACCCAGGTCTCACCACGTGGAGGTTGCTGCTACTGGAGACCCAAAGGGAGATAGATGCACCAGGCGCGCGCGTCGATCTCCCTCTTACAATTGTTTCTTAATAATAGATCAACTAAACTTAGTATCAATTAAAGTATCTAAATCGTCTGCTTATCGCTAAATCATTCAAACCCACACGACAAGTTATAAATTCTTACAAATAATCACGTGCAATTATCATTCATCCGGACGCACGCGGAACTACTTTTTACAATATTTTCGTATTAATAACTCAACTAAAGTTATCAACGGTAATTAAATACTCAAGCGGTAAACTGCTGACAAATCGACAATTATTAAGCGACGCACAAACGATCAACGCTAATCGGGGAGAATTGAATGCTATATCTGACTTGTGGCGTCTGCGTAGGTCTGAACCGCCTAATTTGCTAGCGTATGTTATCCTGGGACGGGCTCCAGCCTTAGGGATAAGCCCAGCCTGTGAGTCTTTTGACCAACCACTTATAGTCCTAGCTTGGTGAAAACTCAAATAATAATCTAATGAGAGGGACACGAAAAACACAATGCGACAATCTTCTATTGCCACGACAGAAGATGATCGCAAAGCGCTAAAATTCAAAGTATCTAAATCGTTTGCTTATCGCTAAGTCATTGAAACACACACGACAAGCTATGTTCAATCGGTAAACAGACAAATCGGACAAGGAGGCACACAAAGATAAAAAAGCAACAATTGAAGATTGTTACAAAGAACTAAAATTGAAAGAATCGAAATCTTCTATTTACCGCTAGAGTAATTCGAATGCACGACGAGTTATAAATATTTATTCGTAATCTTCTCTCTTCTCTCTTCTCTCTTCGCTCTTCGCTCTTCTCTCTTCTTTCAGAAAAATCTAAAACATTAGGGCCTCGAGATAAAATAAAATAGAAATTTTTAAATGGAGAGTTATGTTTGAATCCCACGTTCAACGTTGTGATCACCTAGTATTAAACGTTGCTAATTAATGCATGCTTATTAATAATCGTCTTTGGTCAGGCTGATGAACTAGATTGCTGAGAACAAATTAAAATACTCAATAACGGGATAAGCGTTAATATTACTATTACAACAAAATTCTGCCACCATTCCTGAAAAACGTAAAACATACCAGCGCCTATTCGTGGAAAAATCAATGTTAACCTGGAGAAAAGCAATACATATATATCTCAAACTTAATGCTAAGAAAACATGCATAGTATATTAATATTGATACAGAGAAAAACACATGGCACGTACCAGTATTAATATTAACATAACAGAAATTGGTAATTACGTTCCTAAATATGTACAGAGCAGGGACATAGCCACCGACTTGTATCGATATCTGTGAAGACAAAGTTTCATGCATTTAAGCATTATTATAAACAATACGTTAAATAAGTGTTAGAATTCGATGACATTTTTTGAAAAGAAATATCTACAAAATCATGTAGCATGGTCGTTGGTGCATTTCCATTGCTATATCATTATTTATCCTAAAATATTGCCGCTTGCCAACTTTGTGCGATTACTCTTCCTAAAACACAAAACTCGTTGGAAAATAACAGAAAAACAATCAACGTTATCACGTGCCCAATTTTCTTGCCATTGGAGTTATATTGGTCGAGTAATCGTCATCCTTCATTCCATTTCAACGTTAATCATATTTTTTTGGATACCTATCAATCTTGTGTAATCTAAAAAAAATGTGGTGCTAAATTCTGAAACAGAGGCTCATTAATGCAATCAAATAAAAAAATTATTACGTCTATGTTTTTCATATATCTATAGCAAACTCGCGCGAAAAAACAAAAATTATATTGATTTGACGTACAGGATTATTTAATTAAAAAAAGGAATAAAAATTTAATACGCGACAAATTACACAAGCGAGTCAAAAACATTTCTCACATTTAAATTCTGCATTTGTAAATAAATCTTCCCCAAACAGCGTTTGCAAATGTTTCGGTACGACAATTGAACTAATTTTTCACTAAACGTAACCACGGTATGATTCGGGCAAAAAAAACTATCGAACGTGCAACAGCGTTGGCACTGATTTAAATTATGTTTTAACATTGTTTTAATGATATCTGCAATTGCGCTTATACATTTTTTTCAATACAAGCATATGAATTTTTTATATCAAATAAATGTAAAGCGAGCAACAGATACATGTGAAGTACATGGAATATTGATAAAAAAAGAAATACTATGTTTCTGATTAAAAACCTCTTTTCAGATATACGGAGGAACGCGTAGAATTGAAATAAAAATTAAGAATAGAGGAAACAAATTTCCTCGCGCAGATACCCAAGTCGAAAATTAGTCAATTAAATGTACCACGGAATCAAAAATTTATAATCTAACGACGAACGGTCGCCATTTTCTAATATTAAAGTTAAAGCAAAAATTCTATAGAATTAATTCTGTAATTCTGATTAAATATTATTTTTGATGTTGTTCACAAATGTAAATATAGATTTTGACAGCGTTTCCAGTAACGAACGTTTGATGGATTACAATAAAATAAAAAAAAAAAACATTTTTATAAACATCCTGTGCAGCCACTGTGGGCGCAATCAATTTTTCGAAATACTAATTTGTCAATTAGCAATTAAAATATTGCGCTGGACAAGTTCGGTATTTCAAATTTCCAACAATTTTGTGTGCTGGCGTTTGTGGCACATTAAGTAGCGCAATAATAATTGTCAAATAAAATTTAAAACAAAATCCCGTGCTGCCATTTGAGGCGCATCATACTGCCGCGACACTAACTTATTCATTAAAAATTAAATTGCACTCGTGCGCAACTACTCGAGGTGCCATACGATCCGAAAATATCGTCAAGTGGCATTGTTTACAAGTTGGAAAGAAAACTTTACATCGAATTTGCTAACAAGTTTTACATTTTCTTACGAAATTTTTAACTACTCTATTAAACTGAAATTGCCAAAGAAAATTTGAGGCAAGAATATATAGCAAATATATAATAAAAATGAATGATATAATTGAATATCTCGAGAAATGATTAAACAAAGATTAGAGAAAGTGAAATGTATTTCCGCGCATGGAAGGCAGTGACGTTCGAAATCGAAACCCGCTTAAGGTGAGTCAAATATCACCAAGAAAAAATTGAGAACAAATTTTTCTGCGCAAAATTGAAATAATTTGAAATTGAAGTTTACCGTTAAAATTTTTACCAAAAATAATAACAATTTTTTTGTCTTTCCAACTCCAAAGGGACACATGTAAAAAGTACGAGTAACGAGCATAGTGACAAAATAATAATACTGATGATTGTCCATCTAACGATCATTCAATCGTTAGATGGACAGTCATAAGTATATCGTTGCTGCCCCCTTCTCTGACTAATTTTGTCGGGCCTCTTCGGCTGTCCAGCCTCTTCTTTCTTCGGGTAACGCCGACACCCTTCAATCGTTGCTCAAGAATTTATCATTAGAAAAAAAAGTTAAAAAGCATCATTGATCCAAAATGTATCTCCCAGGATTCAGAAACCCCCTTGGATTCATTTTGCACGAATAATACTTCTAAACTTTTTATCGTATACAACTGTGCGTCGTTCAATCGGAGACAGAATAATATTTTTAATTGAACTCTGAATAGAGGAAAGAAAAAACGTACCGTTGAAGTACTTTTCAATATTTTTACACTACGGAGAATTTGATTGAATATAAATATCCGAATTTAAATATAGTATAAACACTTTTAAATCCCAAATAAAAAAATCTAAGAATATAAAAATTCTTACGTTTAAGAATTTCCAAAAAATGATAAATTCTCGAGCAAGATAAGCTGAAAACACAAATAACATGTTTGCACCCAAGTCTAAGACCACGGGTGCAAAAGAAAAATTGTAGCTTAACCCTTTTTGCAACCGGTTAGCTTCACGAGGGAACCCCCTACCTAACGCGAAAGATACCGGCGCAAAAGGGTTAATGCAAAAAAAGAAACCTAATCATCCAGGTGCAGGGGCTCACGTCCTACATTCTAAAGTGATAACCCCTGCCCTAGGCCCTTCCTACTTATAAATTAAGACAAGCATACCGAGAAGTAAGTTACCTGCCTGCCTATCACCTATATCTAAAAAAAATTGCAAAAGCGCAATCTCACCAACACAACTCACTCCACGATACTCAAACACAACCGCCCAGGTGCATAAGCCTACTCTAGGGAGAACGTCCCGGGACGCCTCCGTCACCTGAGCTTGTCGCAACACACACATAAGGGTACGTACCATTTTTCCTGAAATCGACTGACAAGGATAGCGACCACTGCGTAAAGATGAAAGTTAAATATAACCCGAATTATAACGTAAATTTAATTAAATACCCGATATAACATAATAAGCAAGTACAAGATAATAAACAAGGCGTGAAATTTGCCTTCGTTGCAGTTTGTATTACGTAAGTTTGGCTTTGCTTTAAATCTTTCGAGAAAAAACTTAGAATACCATATGGCGTTATCGTAATCACTTTGAAATAAATTGATGAAATCGTTTAATAAAATTGTTCGATAAAATTGTTTTAACAATTTATAATTAACCGACGCAAGACCCACTGACCTAACGCACATACACACACGTGTGGGAAATACGTCGTGCACGATTCGCATATCACATTGTCAGTCGCTTTATTGATAGTCTTAAAAATAAATACCGTGCACACCGCCTTTATCCATTCGCGCGCACCTGGGCACGCGAATGAATTCGGGCTAAAGGGACATGTGCACGGCCATGGAAAAGGTAACTCACTTGTGTTGATTTTGCTGTTTTGCTGAAAATCCTGAGCTAACAAACAGTTAGAGCACAATAGCTTGCGGACTAAACATGTGTTTTATCTTCAAATTCAATGCAATGACTCGAGTTGTAAAATTGTTCAATTTAGATTTATTATAAAAATTATTTCAAATACTGATAATGTGAATTTTGCAAAAATAGAATATTTTCATTGAGAAATATTAACAAATTCATGGTTCAAATTTAATTTTAATATATGAATTTTGCAAAAATGGAATATGTCATTGAGGAATATTAACAAATTTATGGTTCAAATATAATTTTAATATGCAAAACATGAAAATATATAAAGGAATAAATCACCTCGGGTGACCCCGTTGTCAAAGCGACTGTTCTAAACATTTGCAAATGTTAAAATATCGTCACTTTGATTCCGTGATCTACCCGTCGCGAAATGCCTTCTTGCACGTTTAATTAAATAACTTTTCATACGTACGTATACATATGTACATATGTATATTGAAAACATAGTAATAATAGGTAACAGATAATATTGCAATCGTACGCGGAAACCGAACGTTTAAAAAAATGTATATTCTTCGTAAACTGCACGCGTATAAAATCGGAAGTTTACAGCAGCAAGGAACAAAATTGATCGTATTCGTTACTACTCGGATATTAAAACGGATCCAGTATCAAAGTTTGGCAAAAGAAATAGAAATGTAATTCGCGATGCAATTATCTAATTTTATTTTTGAAATCAATTACGCGATTAAAGGCGCCCGTAGTGCAAGAAGGCCCTAGCCTGAGATAAAATATATATAAAACACACAAATATTTTACACATCGCGAGCATATCAAACGATATGCTCGCGGTCACTATGCTCGATACAACACGATCAAAAAATTACAACCAGTACCCGTGCCGTTTCGGATCATTCATCCTGCGGCATGATTGGGTACCGGAGGGAGTTTTAGCACTCACCGGAGCTGAACACACCAAAAATACCTCTGTTCCGAAGCTGCACGCTGGTTGACTCTGGTTACTGTAGTCGGCATCGTAGTGGATCTCGTAGGCCTGGAAAAAAAAGAACGCCGGAACGTTAATTCATCTTCCCAACCGTGCGAGTAATCAATGTACGCGTTACGAACATTCAATTCGCTAAGGAAATAAATTCGAATGGAATATAGATACTTACTTTTCTCCGTGAGGTTCCTTCGCCCGACGTATGTCCTATACTATACGCTGCTGCAGCGGCATACTCACTGACTCTAATTTAAAATTTAATATATCGAAGTAATACTGAATTTCATATTGAAAACCCCACCGAAAACGAGATTCGGTCAATAAAGTATGGAATTACAAACGCGGATCAAATACAATGAGAACACCGGTGTTCTAGAAAAGATATTGATATCAACAAAACACTGACTCTACTTCCCCGTGTTCTCGAAAGTTATTAAATACTGCTACGAGCCACATGCTCGAAAAAGCAAACAAACTTCATCGCGTAGCAAACACTGACTCTAGACCACATTGCGCGAGGTCGCAAATTAGCTGAAAGAAATGCTGTGGAGAAAAGGTGGAGGGAAAGAAACACAGACAAAATACTTTTCATAATTTTCTCTTTTCAAATGTTCGTTACGAAAACGCTGCCATCTTGGTTACCAACCAATATCTTTTATTTTACCGTTGCAGGCGTAGTGCCATTTATCGAACAAAATGTTCGATGATCTATCGGAATGATAAGTGAAACGATTTTACTACCGACCTTCGTCGTTAGAACTAGTTCAATTATTTACATCTCTGGCGTAAACATGCGATTTATACTCGTCAAGATTCGATGTACTCCGCATAAATCGAAGTGAAAGAAAAATGCTTCTCGGCATTTCGACGTTGAAAGATTCTAATCGCGAATTCTATTTTATAAACTTGCATCTCAATGAAACGTGTAAGTGTAATTCCGATAACCTTAAAAGAATGGCTGTTTTACAAAATACAATTTAAATCGGCCGACGAGCAAATTTAATACCGAATAGTCGAATCCCTCGCGCATTACATTAAAACTGTACGTTACCAATCCTTTACGACTCATCCTTAACACCCTTTACTCGGCTGTATTGCGCGGGCGGCAACAAGTATTGCCAACTATTGCCAACTGTTGCCAACTTGCAAACGAAAAAGAAGAACAGTTCAAGCATGGGTAAAAACTTCTAATAAGATCGCATAACAAATATATCGGATCTATGCTGCGATGGGTTTAATAAACTATTTCGATGTAGGAACACGTTACAAGAAAATGAAAATACGGCAAATGAATAGTCGCAAACTTTAATCTTAATCGCTTTTTCTACTCGAGTTACCGAATGAATTAACGTTTAGAACCGCGATGATGGTAGAACGTGTGCAATAGGAAAAAGTAAATGCGAGGAAAGATACCTGAGAACTCGATTCGTACAACTTCACTGTGTTTTAAACTAATAGGAACACTCGAGCAACACGTCTAACCTTTAGGACGACCTTCACTGAACTGAGCTACACAAAGTTTTCGCGCCACAGTTCAAACACGGGTAAAAATTCAAATACGAGAATTCGAGAATACGAGAATGTAGAAACAAGTTACAAGAAAATGAAAATACTGCAATTGAATAGCCAGAGACTTTAATCTTAATCGCTTTTTCCACTCGAGTTACCGAATGAATTAACATTTAAAACCGCGATGATGGTAGAACGTGTGCAATAGGAAAAAGTAAATACGAGGAAAGATACCTGAGAACCCGATTCGTACAACTTCACTGTGTTTTAGACTAATAGGAACACTCGAGAAACACGTCTAATCTGTAGGACGACCTTCACTGAACTGAGCTACACAAAGTTTTCCGCCACAGTTCAATCACGGGTAAAAATTCAAATACGAGAATTCGCGAATACGAGAATGTAGAAACAAGTTACAAGAAAATGAAAATACGGCAATTGAATAGCCGTAGACTTTAATCTTAATCACTTTTTTGACTCGATTTACCGAATGAATTAACATTTAGAAGAGCGCGTGCAATAGGAAAAAGTAAATACGAGGAAAGATACATACCTGAGAACTCGAGTAACACGTCTAACCTGTAGGACGATCTCCAGTGAACTGCGTTACAGAAAGTTTTCGTGCCACAATGTCAAGTGTATGGAAAATCAAAATGGCTGGTGGGGGGGTGGAGTGAAAATAGCAACTGACGAGTATGACCTCGCCACTTATTATTACGACAAGACCCTTGGGTCTCGTATTCATTGTTTCTATCTGCTGTGGGAAACAGAATGAAACTAAACAAAGAGGACGATCCGAGTTTCCAGGGTAAACAGTGCTTCCAAGGGTACTTAAATTTTTTTCGACACAACCGCAAAACGATCGCGTAAAATCTTTAAATTCTGATTTCAAGATATTTATATCGTAGAAGGAATTGCGATAAACTATGTACCCAAATTTTGGTAAGATTCTTCATTTTCGCTCGAGTGGAAATCAATTCATTTAATTTTCACCTTACCTTTTGTTTCTCTCTCACGATCAGCCTCCACCCTGCGTGTTACAATTGCAAGTTACAACTGGTTCAAACTGGTTTGAACCGGTTACAACTGGTTACGAGTCGTAACTTACGACTTCCGCGGTATACGTTTCCCTCATTAGGGATGTTCGATTCCGATTCGATTCTTCAAAGAATCGATTCTTTTCGTCAAAAAATGGATCTTTCGAATTTGATTCTCCTCTATTCAATTTGACTAAGGACCTAAGAACCTAAGAAAGAGATAACCTGCCTGCATTTTGCGACAGCATCCGAGTTTTCGACCATTGGGCCCCTCTCTCTCTTTCCATCGGAGCGTCGCTCTCGCACACGCTGCGGCCTTACCGACGAGCTCTGTACGGGTCATTCCGCGTCAAAAAACTGTTTTTTACACACATGGTCGAGAATTTTGATGAATTTTTGTGACCACGTGGTGTTCGCGGAGAAAAAAATTTTGGAAAAAAAGACTTGGAATTTTTGAAAACTTTTTGAGTTACAGCCGCTCAAACTTTTAGGTAAGGTTATATTTAAAAATTCATATCTCCCGAACTATTAACAATATCGCATTCCGACAAATTCAGCTTTACTCCCTCGCTTGCACCCTCGGACGCTTGCTCCCTCGCACACCTTGCGCCCTCTACTCGTCCGTGTGCCTGGATGGTGCGAGCAGGACGGACTCTCCGAAAAAAAAGAGAGGAACGTATACAGCGACGTTCTCAACGGGCGACGCCATGACAGAGAGAGAAACATAAGAGAGGGCAGATAGATTACACCGACAGGTGAACTTAATTGTGGTCGTAAACATTTTTGACAAGCATTTTCGAGGGATATTGTACATACCATCTCCCGGTGATTCCTGTCAAAAAACTTTCTCAAAAGTCGCCCGGTTACTTTCGAATCGCTTACGTGTGCTTTTCGAAAACTCAAGTGCGCTGTACGCAACTGATTCAACACGTATGACGGATTAATCAGAAGCTCATATTTTTTTTCCAATTTCTCGCAATCATAAACACAGTAACAACGCTTCTTACCGTTCAGTTTCATGCTTAAGCATGAGGAAGTTATCGTTATCGGAAATTTGAATTTTCACTGATGCACAGGGAAATACTTAAATAAAGGTTGTTGAATGATCATGGTAAACAGCTTCAATATCTTTATATTTGCAAAAAAGAAAACTTCATTTGGCTCATGAAGGACATAGAAATGTAATTTTTTGTCTTCATTCGGTTATCAGATGTTTTATAGATCTCTGCATCTTATAAATTTGTACTGTAAGTATTTTTGAAAAACACAAACAAATACATCATTGTCTTATGCGTTAAAGTTACATGTCATTTCTTTTTTCTGCTATATTCATTTCGTGGAAATTTTTATTTCCGATTTGGATTGAGAACCGTTTTTACTGGTGTTAGTTTCATGTTTCAAAACTAGCGCGCTACTGTCCTTTTCCCAGGCCTTAAAACATCGAAAATTTAATAATTATTTTTAATTCAAAAAACGTTAATAAAACGCAAATAAAAAGGTGGGGCAGTGATGAGCAAATTGATCGCAATTTTTTGAGCCCAGAAAAGATTCCGTACGTACTCGGACAACTTAGAAATCGTCAAATTAGTGTTTGTTACGATATTGTTCAATAACTTTTTTTTAATAATTGCTACCGCTAGAGCAATTTTATATTCTTGATGAGCAAATTGCGAGCAATTTTTTTAGATATAATTCATTAAGATTGCTTATAGTTCGGGGCTATGTTAACCTATCTCATGGGAAGGGGGGTGCAACTCCCCTCTTGTAGGACCGACGACGTTGCCTTCCGCACCATCTGTGGTCGCGTGAAATTTTTTGGAACTAAAAATCCAATTGGCGGCGGCAATGCGTGATATTTGAATTGGAACTACAAATTTAATATTCAGGAAAGAAAATGGAATTCAATGCACAGGGAAGTTACACGAAGTCTCCACTGTTGGAGATGTATGTATATATGTGTTTTTAATTTATATACATATTTATGCGTTATATATGAACAAACTTCAATCTTATTACAAAAAATCAACATTTGACCAACGAAAAAAAGGACCAGGCTATGTTCCTTGTTTCTTGGAAAGATTTTTTCGATAACGCGATCTGGTAAAACAAACAAACTGCAATCGCGGACACGTGTGCCTGGAATCACCGTGCAACTCTAGTTTAACGTGAGCGTGGCACGCATTTTGCCGACATTTTCGACTTTGATCAACGATAACTCTTCAGAAACAGCAGATATCGATTTCATTTTTGTTTTAAAATGTTTCAAAACATGTCATTTAAAGGTATTAATAGTATCAGATTAACTCAATAACATTTATAAGAGTGACGTTCAAAATTCGATACATGTGAGCGCCGCGCTCATGTATGAGTATGAGTATTTCCCCCAGAGAAGAGAGAGAGAGAGAGAGGAATAGATGGCGGAGCATGTGATGCGTGCTCGGGGCTGCCTTTTTTTGCAACCTGGTCGTCTCGAAACGCGCTACATGGATATAATTTTTTCATAATTTTCGGTGAGGGCCCAGACAGTTAAATTAACGATTATTTTTTATTTTGATGAATTATGTATTGAAAAATAAACTTTTTGAACTGGTTTGAAAATTCTCGTTAAACTACAATCTTTTCTGAATCGAACTTAAAAAAGCAAATTATTCTATGGCAAACCAGTCCGCACCTAGAAATGTTTGAAGAAAAAGTGTCCGGATTTTTCAAAGTCTCATAACTCTTCGGAAGTCAAAATAATAAATAAAAAAAAATTCGGGTGGCTTGTCTCACCTCCCTCTATAACATCTCAAAATTAGAATTTCGAAGAATTTAAGTGTGCGATTTGACGTGGAATCGACCATCTATATTTGCCAAACATTAATGAATTGAGACTTCTCGACCAATCTCTGATAAATTACTTGTGAATAAATAGTGCAAAATCGTAATCTTGCAACCAAATAATCGTAATTTTGCAAACACTCCACACTCTATATTATAGAGTCTATAAGGACGCTATGAGGACGCTGACGAGAGTAGAATATGGCGCTCGACAATTATTGCGTTTGGAGGTCTGGCTTGCGCAGTCGCAATGTGACCGCAGCATCAGATCTTGCGCTCCATCTGTGTACCAGACAGATTTTGAATGAACTAACGAATGACACGATTTCAATCCGAGATCACCACCCCTGGCTGCAAATCTAAACCCTCGGTTTTGATTGGTGCTGCGGTTAGCCAATCAGCAAGCGCGCCGTCGGTACCGCTTCTTTGATATTCAGCACTCTAATCTCCACTGATCTCGTGCAACCGGATTGGACTGGATTGAACCATTAACAGAAAATTCAGAAGATGCCGGCCGTTGCTGGCCGTTCTTTTCACGGCCGGCAAAGGTGCGTCATATTCTGCTTCTGAAAATACATTTAATATTAACCGGAATTATAAGTAAGGCTTTTGTGTATGGGCGGCATTAGTTTTGCCGGCAATAGTACATACATACAATCAAGTTCAATCTGCAGAACAAACACTAATTCCCCACTCAGGTCACCAGGTGGCGTGTGAAAAAGTGATATGTTCAGCTTCCACTCTATCTGACTCTATCTAATCCTTATGATTCTCTTCAAACTGCTTCAAACCAAATAAACTGGAATAAGCGATTGTAATCATTGTAATCAATTGTAACTGAATCCGTGTAATGTGGTGTAATAAGGTGTAATGCGAGTGCTTAGTTCAGGTATTTTGTGGACAAACAATTTTGAAAATGGCAGCCGTATTACGCGTAAAACGTAGGAATGATGACGAGCCGTTGAATGCTTTAATACTGGCATGTAAACGACGTAAAACTACCGAGGACGATGTAGAAGAATTAGTTGATTCTCCTTTGAAGACAATTGTAAAATTTGCGGGAACCGTCAAGAATCAAGTAAGCACTACCAATTTGCAATTACTCGTTGATTTAAAACTAATTGTGTTTTCAATATTGTTTTAAATTACAATAGGGAGACGATATTGTTGAACACTTGGTAAAAACTTTAGGGAAGGATGAACTTAAATCTAATTTCAAGAAACACTCTGTCGATGTTTTAAATAAAATGCGACAAGAAACAAAAGACATATCAGTGGAAAATCGCTATAAAGTTATTAGCTGTTTGCGTTCTTTAAATACTTCTAATATTGAAGAGTTTAATGAAAAGGGTATGACAGTAATAGATGTCGAAGATTCTGTTTCTTGTGCTGCTAAGGTGGATGTAGTCCAGGAACAGGTATATCACACTTTATTATTCTAATTGCAAACACACTACGATAATAGCTGTTGAATGTTTGTTTGCAACACGATTGTGTAAAGTGCAAGAATAATTGTGACATTAATAATATTTATGTACAATGCAGGATGACGCTTATGTATATGATCTATATTATGCGCAAACCGAAGCAGATAAATTTGATATCGACAACATGGTATCAGTACATACAATGGACCAAGAATTAGTATTTGATACGTATAGGAATAACTGTGGTGGCTCTGAAAACGAATGTGAATCAGAGGATTCAAATTCAGAATCTAATTGGAGGAACGATTATCCTGACTCCGATCATTCGGAAGAATCAATTAACGAGGCACACATGATGAAAGCTGTGGAAAATATGAGATTAGGAGATAGTTCCGATTTATCTACCGACGATGACTTTGTTAACGCGGTTGATGAGGAAGACGTTGAACGGTATGGTTACAGGTACGCAAAATATAAGGTAAAGATTCATAAAGAACTGGGATTGGAACAAAGGATACAGGACGAAGAGGATAGCGATTCTAGCAATTCATCTGAATTCGAAGATGAAGATTCCTGAAAATAGTACTATAGCAAATATGCAGTGATATAATTAACTTTTATTATTTTAATACGAACAGTACTTTCCCTACAAATACGGTAACTTTGGCAAATGAGAGATGCTATTGTACACTAATTTATAATAAACACAATTACTTTCTAGATAGCATTTGTGATATTGTCAGTTCTCTTAACTACATATGTCGAGGAGAAGAGACCAAAGCAGCAGACCTCGAATATTTGTTGATAGATTGCATCAGTTCAGCGTTGGCAATTCATTTTCCAACATCCTGGGGTCCATGTGTATAAAAATCTATTACACCAGGGACTGAGAATCGGGTTATCATATTTTGTGTTAGTGTTACCAATCCAACTGTTAGGAATTACAAAAACAACAAAACAAAAAAAACATCTATCGAAAAGATAGTCGTTCGATTACGGTTAATCTAGTAAATTAGTTTCCTTTTTAAAAATGATCAAGCACAGATTTTCTCCAACGAAAGAACCACGGAGAAATTACGATTTAGCGCAGCAATAAATTTCACATCCCAAAACCATCATGGGTCAGTTCGGATATATACCAGACGATGAACAAGGGGACAACGACGGAGACAGCTATTGAAGGTCCCAAATTATCAATAGGCGGGTTATATTTCTTTCAAACGATATACCAAACAGCGAGATAAAGGAATTAGCTTGGAAAGAACGGATGAGTCGGCAGTCAGTTGTTTTTTGGGCCTTGAGCAAGGCAGTTCAGTTTCTCTTCGTTGTTAAAATGAATAACAAGAGTTACACGTGGTTTGAGTTTATTAGGATCGAATTATTAAAATGTTAACCCTATCGAGTTTTTGTCAACATACGAGACAAGCAATTGAGCGGAGTTACCACGTGAATAGAATGCAGCTGCGGCTAAATTGTTATAGTTGTGCCAAATGAATCCGTCCGAATTAATTAATGCTAAAATCTGTCCGTGCTTTTTTGTCAATGGAACATGTGAAAGGGAAGAAGCGTGTCATGAACAGTCTGGACTCTTCGGCATGGGGAGTATGTTCATAATATCAACATCTGAACTAATCCGATATAGGGATTACGTTGATTACCACGAACATCGTGACGTAATCCGACATGGGAATTACGGTCACGCATACGGATTATGCGGGTTTGAATAAGTGTGAAATCATCTGACATGGAGATCATGCTCGTTGTAATATTCTTGTTGAAGTAGTGATAGTAGTTTGTGTATTGTAGATATTTAGTATGGTTTATTATGGTATTTTTTGTGCTAGTTATGCATGGGATGTACGTTCACGGTATATTATTGCCCAATCAGGGCTTACCCCCACCATGGCTCCCGGTGCGTTTGTTAGAGTGAGACAATTATAGCGTTGTTCTTCTTTTCGTTCGCACGGCGTGCGGGTGGGGGTACCGAAACCGCGTGAGGAGAGTGCGTCTCCCCTCGGTTAGACGGGCCTGGCCTAGATCCTAGACCCGTCGACTACCGAGCGCTACTTATTGCTACTGATCGCTACCACCGCGGTTCGTCTATTATACGAGCTCTTTTTTTCAGCGAATAGATCCTTCCCCCTCCTTCGTTCTTGCATTCACAGCAACCCTATTCCGTGTGCTGGGTGGTGCGAGCGAGACGAGTCATTCAAAGAACAGAGACAGACGTATACCGCGAATTTGGAAACTTGCGGCGTCGTGGCTGAGAAAGAGACAAAGGGAAAGAAAGACAGGGCGAAGAAAACGCACCGACAAGCGAACGTACTGGTGGTAGTCAAAATTTTGAATATTGTACAATATTTACGTCGCACGTATAGAACAATATTCGTTTTGCACGTCGTTCTACCGTAATCGCATTAAAGTTAAATATATTACGAGATGGTTACCAAGCCATACAATTTCGTACGAAATGTTGATTAATGGGGTAATGAAAACTGAGAGGCGAAATATTGATTTTCATTCTTTTATATAAGTAAGTATGAACAAACGCGAACAACATTCACGGTGTATTCTTGGCAAAATTTAAAATTACTTAGAATTAAGTACCTGATAGCATGAACTGCTGTTCAACTCGCTGTAATTGCAGTGTTGTTAGAATAATACATGTCTCGGAATGAAAAGTTTTCAATATTTTCATAAATTGGTATATCTCTAAAAAGACAACATTATATATGTATGACTACATTTTCTGATAATATGTTCAGCCACTTTAATGCTATTCTTTTGATTCATATTTTATTGACGAAAGTATTAAATCATCGTCACGAACGTTCGATTGGTATTGCTCTGTCAACACGACTCCTATTCCTTTGCGTGGGCGTAAACAATTAAGTAACTTCAATTAATTCGAACTATTCGACACAATAGAAAAACGACATTTGGTGTCCGTAGGATGTCTTACGAGCAATACTTTGGATATGAAATTGCTGCTAAAGCGAATAGCCTGGATAAATGATTGCTATTCGCTCATGTAAGGATATTCTGCAATATTGTTGCCTGAATACACAAACATTCTTAAACGCCGTCTCTGAAAACTTAAATGAATTACAATATACATAGATCACAATGGGGCGCAAATCTTACTAAACACAATGTTCATCGGTATCGTAAACTTAGAATTAATTACAACTATTTAATTACATAATTACATAATCATAATTTACAGGTGCACGCAATTTAGAAATAATTTTTGGGTCTCTCTAAAAAATTGCTTTTGCTTTTTAAGACTCCGAGTCCCGCTTTGAAAGCCTAAGATCAAGGATTACCAATGCAATCCAAGTTCTGTCTAGAATGTTTCACCTTTGGTCGTTCTTATGCCGCCACTTCGCTCGCCGAACACTTTTCGAACATGGCGTCGAGAACCTGAGTGAACTTCAGATGTCTTTCCTCAGGTGCCACAGTAGCTCCGCGACTTCCCCATAAGAATTTAATGTGAAATTCCGTTCGAAATGCGTCTGATAGAAGTTCGTCGCTTCTGCAGCCTTCCATTGCAATTTCTGCATTTCTACGAAACAACGGCAAACTCTCCGGAAGTTTCCTCGCAGACTCCAAGTGTGACCAGACAATCGCTAACCCACAATCAGGGGCAGAATTTTCCCACGGCGAAAGGATCGCTGCTGCGAGTCCGGAAGGAGCTACCGTTCCTGGAATGTGACTTGTTTAGATATCTAGTTTTGTAAATGATAAATAATCATCAGATTAAACATAATCAGATTAAAAGTTAAATATTTTCGGAAGGATGAGTGCTTTAAGATAATAACGTCGTAGATAGACGCTCACCCAGTACGTCTTCGGGGCCACGTTCTCCCAACAAAGCGATGGGTAATAAATGCGGCAGGGTTGTATTAGGCGCCTGTGGATTCGTGCATTCGTTCATCGCGCGTAGAGTAGGTCTCAATTTTGCTTCGAAACTAAAAGCTTCGTCCGTGTGCTTCTGCCTTAACAAATGCCAGGTATTTGCTAACCTCTGAATCTGGGGTAAGCACAGACCAAGCATGACGCCACAAAAACCGTAGAGATTTCCAAGAGCAGTTTTCGTATCGATGGCCACTTTGATCCACTTGCTGATAGTAGCCGCCCTCTCGATCGCCGTTGCGCCCGCCAATACCGTGACAGCAACTACAAGCTTCAAGCACTCCGACCTCTCAATCAGATCTATTCTGGCCTGCCGACCATGAGGAAGAGTAGCCAATTCAATTCCACTGAGACCGCTTCGATTCCCAGGTCCAGGCTGAAGAGCCATTTCAAAATCGATTTTCGTTAAATGCGAAGCGAGCACTCTTGGCGCCGAATCATGTAACATTCCGGAAACGCCTCTCAACGCTGTTGGATCCAGAGGTCTGTGTTCTCCGGCAGGCAAGAGCAGAGTAGTAAATCCTTCGATATCAAGCGCCGTAGTAATTTCGAGGGACGGTGCAGCCACAACGAGTTGCTCCTCGGCGGACAACTCGTACTCATTACCATTATTACCATTTGTGCCATCGTTGCTAGTATTGTAATGGCTTCTAATTACGACTCCCTTTATCGGCACGGTTGACGAGGGATTACTGGTACCACCAGAATTGTTCGCCTCGAACTCGCTGTCCCCGGAGCCGTTTCCACTATCGCTGCCGGATGCTTGATAGCCCTGGTGATGGTGATGGTGATGATGATGGTGGTGATGATGATGATGCTGCTGTTGATGGTGATTCGGAACGTACGGTACCCTCGGCGGTTTAGGCGGTGCTGCTCCAAGTGAATTTTGATGGTTCAAGCTCGACGGTTGATGAACTTGATGATGGTGTTGTTGTTGCTGCTGAAGAGCCGGATCGGAGATCACTCTGGTGATCTTCTGCCGGCCCAGTGACAAGGAACACGAAGGGGGTTGACTCTGAATGGGAGGTACTCGAGGTAGGGTGCTGGATTGAACTGGAAGATGTGGTGTCGGCTGTTGATTCGCCGTCTGCCGACCGTCGTGCTGATCGGAGGCATGATGCTGAGCAGTCAAGGAGTGACTACGTTGTTGCTTTCGAGGGAGACGAGGCGGAGAACCGGTCGACAAAGACGAAGAGGAAGGACTGGAGCAGTGTTGACTGTTGTTGGGCCCAGGGACGCAAGTTAAAGGGACTGTTCTCGGTTTCGGTGTAATTATACGAGCACCGCTTGCTTGGCTTATCGGTCTACCACTGCCGACGTAAAAAGTTATCAGATCGGCGACCGTGTCAAAGGCTTCGTCTTCAAATTGGTATTGAGCCCTCTCGTAGACCGTGTCGGGCTGAATAACTACCTATGAATGCGAGTGGCCTTATTAACAAGTTTTCCTAAGAAAATATAATATACATTTATTTATCGTAAAATCAATTAATCTATCCTAAATTGCATACCCTGTTAATGACGAAATGAAGCGGTTGGCCCTTCCATCGTACGGTAAGGACATAATTTCCGGGTTGGGAGGCGCAATCACGGACTAAGAAATCACCATCGTTCGGTACTTCCGCCTCGGCGCCCTTCCGACCGCTGCGAAGGGTACTTCCATGATACCACGCGTGCGATCTTAAATCTCGAGGATCTAGAAGCCGCAGTTCTCGCTCTAGTAGTTTGCGCGTCGACTCCTCGGGTGGCTCCTTATCCAAGATTCAATCGTTAAAAAAATTAATTCCCCACAGATAAACGAAACAACCGATGCACGGAAATGCCGTGCACCATATTTGAGTCAACATTCGACGTTACACGATTTCAATCTAACATCGACAAGCATACTAACATACCGCGCACTTGGCACACGACTTTTCACGTAAGACAATTGTACCAGTCAACGAACGGCTAACTCGAGTCTGTGGGACGACGGAATTGGCTTAACGAGAACAGCCTTGACTACTTCATCCGTGAAGAGATCAACAAAGTCCCCGTTAATTCTGCCGGGGACTTAGCGCATCGTGCGAGATAGATTGATCGTTGAAACGGTGACACAAACGGTCCAATTAAAATTGTCGTAAATCGCGCCATTGACAGAAAGGAGCCATTATTAGTAAGCGTGATAAAATACTACATTCGGAAATTCTCGATTATCAATGTGCACGGTGACAATTAAATTCAATTCTTAAAGTCAGCAGAAAATATACACGAAGGTACTCACCATTGGTAAATTCGAATAATCGTTGTTCTCGATCCCTTCCGAAGATTCAGGCTCGCTTAGAAGACATGCGTCGCGATCCTCCCTTCTATCGACTCCCTCTATCAGTTCTTCGTCCTCTTCCTCCGGCGACCTGCGCCCAAAAAACGATTTTCACACCCGTTCACTCACATCTCGTTTTTCCACGTTTCACCGCTCAACTACTGGCGAAATCCAAGATTTCCCCGGGAATCGACGAGGAATTTCTTTCGATACGGTTTCGTGTAACGTTTTCGCTTCCGCGGAACGGTAAGGACAGATAGGGTTCGGCCACACGGCTCTCGGGCCGAGTGCGCGCACCCCACTGAACTATGTGCGTGGAAACCTACGACACGAGCAGGGCTGTATTTTCAGAGGGCACGAGGGGCGCCGCGGGGTATTAATAGACCCCGCGGAAAGGCGGGGAGCACTGAATTCATTCTTCCAGCGTTGGTACACGAGCGAAGGGAAATGTTTTGATTTTACGAAATGGATGATTCCAGTTCGGAACTCGGAGCTTGAATATTAATTTCTTCGTGTCAAATTTAATACCGAAGGGATACACTACGCGTGGTAGACGGTAGTTTAAAAACAAAGCATCATTGTTCACTCGATGGACCGCGGATGTTTAAATAAAAATAAAGATATTGTATTTATGAGCTCCATCAATCATTTGGAAAATTTGTTCGCAGTTGTGAAACGATGAAAAATATCTTGTCGAATCCCAGGATCCCTTTAGCACGTCCCTGCGCCGGGCCTATCATTTCTCGTATTCTCACCCACGTCGGCCCTACACGCCTGCGTTTTCTCTACTCTGCTCTCGAGTGCCTTTGACAACGGTTGACATCGAGAATCCGTCTCGCACTCGATGTTGACGTCTACCACCAAAGATAATTCCAATTTTTTTCACCTATCGCGAGGCGTTTCAAGCTGTATTCTATGTCCACGTTATCTTGGAGCATTAGGTCTAGTCGATATGAGGGTTATTGATCTGTCTGAGGGGGTTGCACATGGGGGGCTGCTGGCCAGCAGGCGCCTGCGCCGAACAAAAGCGCTCGATAAGTGTCCACGAGCGCATAAAACGCGGGATGCAACAACGATGCATCTGTACGTTTTATGGTGGTATGTACATCGTAAAGGAAGGAGGAAACTGTGTTGCTCATACTCGAGAAAATCATAATATTTTTCAAAATTCTTTTAATTCATTCTTCTTACTCGGGATTATGTTTTTTAGCTAAACTGATATTTTACCCGCATAAATATGACATCCACTTTAACGGACGATGCAACAAATGAAAGGCTCGGCCGAACAACGAGACCACCGCCAATTTTGGAAAATTGCTTTTTTCAAGAAACCATGTAGACACGGGTACAATTTAATATACCCGATGACTCTTGCATTCAAATTTCATTTCAAAATAGGTTGGGCCTAGATTTAAGTAATTTAAGTTTAGTTTTTACTCGTTACCTGACTCGTTTATTCGAACTGACACGTGTCAGTTCTATCATCTATAAGGTACATTTATTATGAGGAGACGAGTGGAACACCGAGCTACGTGCGAAGTTCAACTAAAACGTACAGTTTTAGTTGACAGACGTAGACTTTAAACTCCTCACCTGTAAAATGCGCACAGTGACGTTTGTTTCGTTGTTCGGCGGAGACCTTCGATTGTATTGCATAAATTCAAAAAATTCTCAAGATCATGTTTTAAAACCTTGACAGTTCCAAAAAATTGACAATCCTCCGTAACGTGTATTTGAATTTAATATCGCATTCAAATTAATACACGTTCATAAAAAATACTGCTGAACGAAATATATAACTCTCATCCGTAAAAAGCGAAACTGACAAAAAACATCGTTTTCTATAAGAAGTATATCGGCGTTCGAAAGGATTAAACTGCTCTCTTCGCTTCCATCAAGGGGCTAACAAAATGCAAAGAGAAAACAATTTTCAGCCCACTGTCAGGGATATAAATAGCCATGTAAAGGTAAAGGTAGATGGTAATAGATAGCGAAGGAGCTCGAAAACAGTTCGTAGAAGCGATCCGTGTCCCTTATCTTCCGGCGAGCTCTAATGTTACAGCGGCAGCATCTCGTGTGCAGTTGCAATATCTGCAAAGATTGCCGCGGTTATGGCTCGACGTGCATTTACATTAGCGACCTCCACGCACTGAACGCCCGAAGCAACCCTACCTGCACATTACAGATAAGCCCCGTCCGTGCGCGATTCTTCGGAAGAGACGCGCGGCGATCGTGAAATTCTTATATCGCGTTTGAGAGAAAGCCAGTTTCAAGTTCATCGAAACTCAAAATTACCTTGATTATCGCTACGTTTTATTCTAACTTAGGAACACCATGCGATTCACTGAAACGCGTCTAAGAAATTGGTTCGAGCTAACAAGAATTTTTTCGGCGTACCCAAAGATTTTCAAAAGGGTTAGAAAATTTTGTTGCAGGTATTAAGAAACATCTATGTGGTTTCCTTGATCTAACTTCTTTCCGTTACGGGATTCACACATTTGTTGCCCCAGGCAGAGCGTCATTTTGAAGGTAAAGATCGAGGAAAACCGGTTCGGGACCTGCCGGCTCCATTATCTTCTCGTACCAGTATCTTGACACATCCTCAAAGAGGCTAATTCATAAGTTACAATACGAGAGATTTGACTTTGTCGGAAAGTCTCCGAAGAAGCTACCTCCGCTTCCATTCCGAGACCTCTACGTTTCTCATAGACACGAAGAATTTATGTATATAACTTGCGCATGAAAATAAAGTAAATAAAGATCGATTTACATACGTTCGATATACTAATTTACATATGTTACATAATGCACGCAGCACCGTAACATATCATGTAACGTCCCGCTGCCAATTATGAAAGGCATAAGATTCCGTACCTTCGATTTGTTCTACCGCATTCGTCCGGCGAGGGTGGCGTTACGATCAGACAGGGCTCTTTCTGAATAATCACTTCCGGCTGTAACTGTATCGTGTGCCGCTTCTGACGGAGGTCCTTACAAGAGGCTGAAGAGGAGATTCCGTTCCTCTTTCGACGTCGACCACTGGCGCCCAAATTTTGCAGAGTACCCATGGACGGAAATCGAAAGCTCCATGTTATACCTGGCAAACGATACGGCTGAAATTATCATTCGTTTCTATCACTGGTGGCGATTTTTCTTATTTACGGTAGAATTCCGGCGAACGGAGGTACCGAAGCTCGCGCCTTTGGTACCTCCGCCGGTGAAGACGTTGTCTGCATCTCCCTGAGGGACAACGTGTCCACGGGAGTGAGCAGGAAACGACCTCTCTGAACGGCGTCCACTGTACCACTAAAATCTCTGACTCGAACGTACTACCGTCGTACTTGCTCTTCCAACTGCTATTCCAAGTTCTAATGTACTTTGGTTTTACCGGAGTTTGATCTCTTCGCAATCGTTTTCGCGAAGTAGATGAAATTACCGTAGACTACCTTGTAACGCGAATTCTTATGCCGCGCCAGAGATATTGCGGTTACTATTTTTGTATAACGCGATTCCTCGTACAACGCGCCAAATAGTAAAACGCGGGAAACGAATTTTATTCGATGAAATAAACAAGATTTTTTACATATACTAATAATATGTTTTTTTTTTTTGTTAATCAACAACCCATGTATGCCATTTATTTATATAATACCGGGCTATTTGATAACACGTCAAAGATAGTTGCAACTGCATTAATCATTGCGGAAATGTTACTCAGGATTATACGCGTTAGACAAAAAAAATTCTCGTTCACTACGATTTCCTGCAACGCGAATTCGTGCACCGTGTAACGTGTTAATCGTGTTAAATTTGTGAAAATGATACTCTAAGAAAAAAAGTCGGTCGCGTATAACGAAATCATATCTACGCGTATACTCTTCCGAATGAGTGTCTAGAAGAAGGACGTTATTACAAACTTTTTTTTATCTTATCTCGCATTCAGTTAATATAATATAGACATTTTTTCATGAACAGATTGCAGCAAATTTTTCAGATTGGAAGAACCAGCTGCACTTTCGGCTGCTACAACGGGTAGTGGATTGCTTTCGCGCGTTCGTATAAATTTGATAAAATGTAACATACGTCTTTCTTCCAGACGTCTATTCACTTGTTTCGTTTCGTCGAAAGGAACGATTCTTTGCACAGAGCTTTGTACTCCGTTTAATTATAAACGCAGCCTTACCGTCCACCGTCGAACGAAATACATAGCGTGGACTATTGTAAAGAAATTATTACTAAAAATTCTATTATAACGAGTCTTACGCATTTTCATCACTTTCGATCTCTCTGGACTTCCGCACGGCTCCAGGCACGATCGTCGTCGCTCATAATCATGCCAATCGATTGGATTCGCTCGAAGTTAACGCGTGTCAATCAGTTACGTCACGAGCAGAGCTCCGATTCCCCCGTCTCACTCTCGCGTTGATTATTTATATCGATATTTCAACACGCGACTGCAACGAGAACAGATTTCTGCGAAGTCAATCATCGTGACCAGTTATATTCGATCGAAAGTGTTTAACCCGCACCAATCTGCTATCGCCACGGATACCACTCCCCGTTTAACGTTGTGTTAAACAATCACCGTGTTCGTATACAAATGCACTACGCAATTAATAAATCGTTCCTCTTTTTATGTCAACTGCCACGAAAGACGAGAGGACGAGGCGTTCGCGCGACCAAGCTGTACGCATAGCAACGTATCGAAAACTATTCGCGGTCGGGACTATGGCGAAATATTTCGTTACGTAAATATTTAATTAATTCGCGAGATGTCTATCAGAGATATGTCAAACGCGCACTTTTCTTCCCGATATCGTGCAACTCGTTCGCGCGATTAACCGTCTGTCCCTCCTTTCTCTACACTTTCGGAGTAACCCACGTGCGGATCTTTCGAACAGTTAGACGTAAACTGAAGTCTACGGCTTACTTTCGCTTCGATACGTTTATCTTCGCTTGCCTTCTCACGCACAGAAATAAACCTGTTCTCGTGCCGTTCCAGGCGCGGATTTAAACGTTCGTTCCCGTTCAATTTCAAGACTCCTCGGGCACCCAGGCACCGAGCGATTCGCACCCGAAAGGGAATAATTTCATTGGCGGGGGAATATGTAGGGGAAACGGTCTGGAAATTTCTGAATGCGCGTTAGATCGGTAATCTAACCGTTTTATGTACGTCCATTCTTGCGCAGTTAGTCACGCGCGGATGTTTGGGACAACCGCATACTTTACGTGCCTTTTCACGCAGAGAGGTATACCTGTCCCCCGATCCCATCCGAGCATTCGTTCCGCTCAATTTTCAGAACTTTACGATGCCCTAAAAGCGCGCATAAAAGAAACAAGCCAACCCGGGGAAAGAAGGTAAATACTTTCTCAAACTCTCTTAGAATTTCTTCTACCTTTTCTAGTTATCCATCTCAATATACATAGTATACTTCATTACGATTGTATGATTTCATTTTTTTTAATGCGAGAAGATTCTAATTACTTGGGTCTCGTTGCTCAAACTCCCGCGATTGCCTCGCGTATATCTTCGTGATTTTCGGTACTCGAGACCGGATACGAGAACAGAGCTGGCAAGACCCGTGCTCGCGTTTGACAAAAAAGCGGAGTAGTGGAATGCAGGTGTGTTTTGCGCCGCTCGTTGCTCTCACTCTCCAACACGAGCCGACATAATACCTGGCAACGTTGATAAGGTCGCCGTTTACCGAGATAACTATGCAACGTTTGGAGAGGCACTATCGACCGAAAAAGGCACGATGGGTGCCGTTTCTGAAGCAGTACGCTACACGTAGCAAATTCACGGCCAAAATATTACGTACGCACAAACGATTAATTATACGTGGCTGTCATTGTTTCACATACTTTACCAACTATGTCGTATAAAATAGTTTTGGCCAAACTCTGGTCACGTTTCGGAGTTGATACGCAAAATATCGAACGTTAATCACGTTACGGAGATAGTAGTCACTCGTCGTGAGTAAAACCGTTCGCGTATGATCTACGACGGTATCGTTTATTCCGTACGGCTGACGACGAACAATTATGAAACTCTATTGTTGCGCGTATACCGCAAAAACTGTTTTCACGTACTTACGACGTGCACCGCGATTCCCTCGTTTCCTCCGTCGACACGTAATTATGCGCGTTTGCCTCGCGACAGGAATTTCAATCGAGCCGAGTTTGTATTTGTATACAGCTGACAGTGCCAAACGAGTTCGTTGCCGAGATTTTCATCGTCGATACATGCGATTTGCGAGGGAAAAATGATGGTGGTTTAAAATTTCACTCGTTCCCACTTATCAAAGGACCGGAATATTTATAAAATTATTAACAGGAAGGAGGAATGAAAATTTGCCACAGAGAATTTCTTTTGGACCGACGTTCCTTTACCGACGTTGACAACATTTTTTGAGTCCACTTTTATACATTCATCGCGGTCGTCTCGAGAAGAATATACGGCGCGACCTACATCCTACGTTCAACATACTTCGTACCAGTTTTGATTTTGAAATAAAACTCTGACGCGATTCCACACGTGCCACACGCGGATCGACAACGAGGCAATCGAGACGTAGGCGTCAATCGTCGATAAACCTTCCTTCGCGGCGTAAATTTATTAGCTGCCTCTTTTTTTTTGCTCATTCCGTTCTAACGGCAATCTTGCCATCAAAACGCGCGTGAAACGTGTCAATTTATCATACTTGTCCCGCTGATAGCAGCCTGGAAATAAATCCTAGACATCCTGCACGTGTTCCATTGATCCAAAGATCGTAGCACTCTTTAATATCTCATCGCACCAGAGAAAAAAAGCACCGATCGTGCACTCTCACAATCTTAACCCCCGAGCACGTCCACACACTGGCAACCACATGGATGCAAATCTCTCGACGCGCAATGCGAAAACGTGGGGGGCAAAATGACTCGGATTACGAGAAAAATGATATCGAACACTAACTCTGACTCCTTCGAGACTTCAATTTACTGGCGGTTTTTCCCATTTTCCTCTCTCACGCATACCAGCCAGCGGCGCGGTCACGTTGCACCGATTCCAGGTAGTGACTTTTCAAGAAGGTTGCAGCGATGGTAACCACGAGCAGGATGTTCTGCCAGGGCGATGCGGCACCGCTGTGACCGTAGCATAATGCGATACCGAGCTGACTGTGTGCAAAGAGACGAAGAAGGGACGCGGACGAAACCGATGGACACGCAAGTGGCAGTCGGTACTTGTGGCGGTGGAGGAGGAGAATGTCAGTTGCCGAAGGAGGGAGGGAGAAACGTGGTAGGGGACAGCTTCTGATATATGAGCCAGCGACGGAGGGACAGGGAGTGGGGAGGTTTAATACATTGGAGGAAAAAAAGGCGGGATTAATGGGGGGAACGGTGGGGAAGAGGGCGATTGTTTAATAACCGATAATATTGGATGAGTCGGTGTCGGGCTAATTTGAAGTGCCCAGCAGGGAGACAAAGGAGGCGAGATCGCCGGCGGTGGAGATAGAATGGCAGATGATTGAATGGAAATTAATAAGCGCAAGAGAGAATGAGTTACAACGATGCATTATGTCGCGTACTCTGTAATCAGTCTTGTAATATCCATTAGCAGCCTTTGACGTTTGCTCGATGGTTTCTCTTCTGCAACAAAAGAATATTAAGTTGATTAACCAATCCAGTTTCACTTTACCGTACTTTACAGGAAGGTATTGATTTGGAAGTGTAAATATGAAGGCGTCGAAATTATAGCGGTGGGAAGAGCAAACTGTAATCGAAGAGATAGCACAATTAAAGCGAAGGCTAGATAAGGACGAACGATGAGATAATAAAACGGTAGCGGCAACTGTTTAATAAGCGATACCGGGAGCATCGGTAAACAGGCACTGGAATTTGGTACTCGGGATTCTTCGCGAGTAGAACGAAGAATATTTCAGCGGAAGTGTTTATTGTTATTCCCATTCAATTACAAAGCATAATTATCAGTTACATTGAACGTGATTAGCTCGTTTCATCGATACCCCCGTATCGTATTCGGTGAGATCTAAAACAAAAAAGTAGGGGCAAAGTATTAAAGAGGAGACATTAATGGGAAGCAGTCTATCGGGAGAAAAAGAAAACGGAGTAAAAGTATACGGGCGACAAGTGTTTAGCACACGCGCGTGATCAACTCCTCGAATAGCGGCGTGTCGTCATTGGGAACCCGGACTCGTTCGCGCTAAGCGACTCGGCTGTGTTATTCGCTTATTTATGATTAAAAAAAACTGGAATGCATATGTCCTCGGAGACGTCGGAGCATCCGCAAGGACGCGCGGGATAATCGTCAAATTACGGCGGTGAAATTGCGTTCGACGCTTCGGCCACCTGTTGGACTGTCGATCCTGTAACTGAGAACGATCCTTAGTTAATAATGATATTTCGTCTGACGGTGATCGCAGGTTAATGGGAAACGAGAATGGTTGATGGGAAAAATTAATTTCTACGCGAGAAACATTTTTTAACGCGCGATGACGTGACCGGGCAATAAATCATAGGCGATAGGAATAAATAAACGTGAATTTTATAACGGCACGTGATTTTGATATAAATCGTGAATCGAATAAAAACGTTTAATATTATTCGTGATGCGTTTCGCGAAGTAACGCGAGATCAAGGATCTCGAACGTATGGCGAGACATCTGGAATAAATGTTAGTACGTCCGGACAACGATAATAATGTGCTCAGGAGTTACTTCGGTAGGCTTACGTCAGATTTAGCGTTGCAAATTGTCGGAAAGAACAAGGCTATGCCTATAATTTTACGTTCATTCAGAAGTAACGTACTCGTTACGATTCTCTCGAGCGTATCGCCGCACGCATTCCACAATATTTTTTATTTAATCTTTACGCAGTCTAATATGGCTATTTTTTAGATTTCAGAAATCGTATTCGTTTTGTTTTTTCTTTAAGATAAGCGTAAATTATAGAACTCTCTATCGATTGATCAATGTAATTTTATGGACGCCTTTTTATAGGCAGTTCGGTGTTCGAAGATTCCGGTGGTTGCATACCTGTAGGTGCGCGTAATCCATAGGAATACTCGTCGTCAGAGAAAAAAGTATACTTTGTGAATTTAACACTCGTTCGTAAAATTTTTTAAAATAAAAATATAAAAAGTGTGTCATTATTCGTTAAATGAAAAATTATCTATGACGCTGTTTAGGCCTTCTTTATTGGTGCAGTTTTATCAGAATACATCGAGTTTGACAGTCAACATTCTCTATACAACGATTTCTGTCCAATAATTTCCCATTTTTTCCCCATTTTTTTTTGTTTCTTCTATATATCGTACATACACAGAATAAATATACTATGTATACACGCGCGAGCACGAAATACATGCGAATCGATGAATGTGCCTGTGCCGCGAGATTTCTTCATTTCATTATCGGGATCCCATAAAATACCGAAATTGTACAAAACATCTCCCCACGGACGACTCTCGTTTCGCATCGAGAAACGGGCCCGGCAAAATCGATAAACGATGGAATATTTACGATACAAAAATCTTGATAAAAAACCCTCGTAACATCGGCACGATTCAAAATTGCAACTCGCTTATTGGATGCACTGGCCAGATATAATAGGTACATACCTCGACAATTTTTCACATATTTTACTCTTCGCGCGAAAATTTTCATGTCCCGCGGTGAAGAAATTGACATTTTACAACTGTGACGAAAGGCAATTTTTGACAAAGAAGACTCTACGGTCGCTCTTAGTTTTCACCGTAACATTAAAATCTACGAATGTTCAAGAAGTCTCAAAATATTATTGGATTTCCGATTAACTTCGTTGACGCGCAAAATTGTGATTTTCCATCGATTCCAATTGACGAGATTTGAATGCCACCCGAGTAACGTTCAAGATTTCCGCATTTAGTATAGGCGGCCGAATAAGTAGATGCATCTCCGATAACTATCAAACTGGCGTACGACAAAACAAAGGTTTGCACGCGATTGCACGAAATTCTGAAAACGATCCTAATCGGAAATCTACGATTTCAAATATTGTACACGCATCCCACGCTTCTCCTCCGTCGACATTCGCCTCAGTAACGATCCGCGTCATTTCGCGAAGTGCTAGAATATTTCTCTTCCCTTAAATTCTAATTTGTCTCTTTCCACGCACACAGATACGCAAGCTTCATGGGATTAAATAAAATGCGTGCAGCGTGTACATGTATAAGTGACAATAGCGGTGACTATCGTTATTACGAAAATGATTACGGTCCTACAAATAATTATTTGTATCGTTACAATATTGGATCTCGTATCAAAAGTTCTCTTATCGTTACAGGTAGGCCATCGAAAATAATAGCAACGGAGCGCGTTACGCTAAATTTATAATTCCACTGATTTTCTTGCCTTCGTTTCTGAAATTATTATGGCCACCGATTTACCAAGCCATTGTCAATATGATAAAAAGTTTCGCTGCGGATACAAATAATCGTTTGTACCAGTGCGAAAAACACCATACACCGGCCGGTCGTACAAAAAACTGACTCCTACCGATAGAAAATCAGATTTGGCATTGTAGGGGATTATCGAAAGTGAGCGGAGGGTTGAGTATTACGTATGTGAACGGTTTCATCGAACTTTTCGGCGCGAGGTACAAAAGAACAGTATCTTGAAAAGACAAGTATAGGCAGGTACTGTATTATGTTTCGCTTTAAATTGATCGACGCTTCTGAAAACGGCACGATGGAATCACGCGATACCAAACGATCTTCCGTTCAACGTCGCCATCCTCGCATCTCGATTTTGATTCTCTCGTTAATATTACGAGGCTACAACGAGTCTACGTACGTTTTTAAACTAGAACCACCCTTAGAGGACGAGGTGGTCACAGTCACGGTTGATTTTAATCTCGGCTTCCCTAAACGTACCGTTGAAACTTACAATTTCATACGACTGCTCGCCAGTTACTTTGTTTTTTACGGACAACGTGATTACGCTACGCTAACGCAGAGTACCGCTCAGCACGCTATTCGTAACGCTCTAGTATCATCAGTATTTCAAGTGAAAGGTAAACGAATATCAGGGCTAATAAAGTAATCATAGAATATGTCAATTAGAGCGGTATACAATAAATGAGGATAAAGGAACGAATTAGCGTAATGAATTATGCACCTGTCCTTGTTAACGTAGCACCGACGAGTAATGTAACTGCGTTAGTTTAATTTATTACTCTAATCTGTTACACCAATGTAACGGCAAATTAAAACAAGGTTTCGTACCGTGACAAATTACTTTAGTACCAGCACTAGCAAATACGTTATACCTTTCTATAACGATACCGTAAACGTTGGTTTCTTGTAATATGAAAAGATAAATCTATAATTGAGTGGAAATACAAAGGTGAACAGAATTGACGTCGGTTTTGAGGATTCGTATTATTATTTTTGCAACCGTGTAAAATATTATTATGTTTGCAAATTATGCAACGTGGGTCCGTTAAAAGGACGTACTCGACAATTCATCTATAATACTTTCATGTGTTGCGAGTTTCGATTTTTCCACGGTCATGTTTCGTGGAAAATCAGTAATTTATAATCGATAATTAATTACCTACGCGCTTATAATGCACGGAAGATTGGATTTAAGTTTTTCTCCAGAGATTTCTACCACGAGGAAGGGAGAACATTGTGGACTAATTGTAAGATTCCGTCCGTAACGATACCGGGTTAGATCGATCTTATTTCGATAATCGCAATTGTACGTTCATCTTGTCGTAGAACAGGAAATCAAGAGACAAGGTCTTGTCTCGGACCCAGTACAAGTACGCGAGACTAGACCTTGTATCTTTTCCGGAAAGAACGAACAGGTGTTTTTTAATCTTTTCCCAGGAATGGATAGTAGTAGTAGGCCAGCTTTTCGTTGTTAAAGCGCTCCGTCATCAGGCAAACGTACGACTTCTCGAATAAAAGTTCAACGAATAAGTACTTTAGTATACGCCTATTGCGCGACAGGATCTGCAAATTTATTAATTCTTCTCTCATATCTCCGTGACTAGTGACAAAGTTACAATTACCGATCGTAGTAATGTCATACGCATTTTAATGCACGTATTCCGTTCCTCGACATAGAAATATGTTTTAAAATCGATCGATTTTAGGCATTTACAATTACTATTACGATTCGAGACATATATGCCGATCAGTTAGATAATGGTATAGTAGCAAATCTAACACTTAAATCGCTCTTTAACGTTACATCTTGTCCGGGAAAAAGCAGGGTAATGGAAAAAATGGTAATTCCCATTCGGGTTCGACTCTAAACGTACACACAGAACTTGTTACAAGCGTAACGTCAACGACGTGGCGTCGTTCATTTATAATTTAACTTACGCAAAATTTACAACTTGGTCGAAAGTGTGCCAATTGTTCTTGATCGAACGAAAGCCGAGATACAAACGAATGCAATACGATTAACGAATCAGCGTTTCTTTATCCAAACCTCAGCCATTTTGGGAAAAAAAGTTTCCAGCCAACGTGGACAGCGCGATAAGAATGAAAAGCTCGTCGCGAGTGAAAAATCACGGACGAACTATTCAGTCGTCGCGATTCGGGGTTATGGAAAATATTTTTCAATATCCGTCCCTACGCGTACAAACGATAATCGTGAAACGCCGTCACGCAAATTACATTGACCGTCGTTATTATATTCCTCGGTTATATAATCCGGCTTCGGTATTACGATATTCTTTTCCTTTAAAATAGACTCACCTTCTTCTCTCGCATTAATCTTCGCCCTTGCGCAGCTCTCGCGAATTCGCGTTCTCGACCTACGTGAAACCTTTGCGACGAAAGTTCGACCTCCTCGAACGTGAATTTCAAATTTTCCAAAATCGTCCTCTCGCGAACGCAAATTCGCAGAAACGTTTCTCATTCGCCGTAACCTACAGTCGAGGCCAATTGATTGGAAACCATCATGCTGATAGCAGTTCTTTCGCACGTAACATTGTTGCCCGTGCATATTATTGAAAAGTTGATAGAGCATATGTGAGGGAATTTTGTAAGTTTTAAAATGGTGCATCAAGAATGCAAGAATCATTTGGTTTTCAGGTTAAAACATTTAATAAACTCAAAACAGGCGAAAACTGCATCGAGCTATTGATTGGAAATGGTTGTTTGCCAACGATTAGAACAGGTTTTTAAAACAATTTTTTCGTATCCTTTGCAGTTTACACCTGTCCTGACAACGTCGGAGCATGGTCATCACCAAATTTTTAATTAACGTTAAATGAAGAGACCTTCGTATCTCTTCTACCGCTGTAAACAATTCGTCGCGATTTCTTTATTTTTGCCAACCAATCTTTGTTTAACTCTTTTTCACAGACTTTCAATGGGGTTTAAATCTATGAAATGAATGTAGTTTCGAGCAATCCAATTTTGTACTGTCCGGGCAGCGTGTTTTGGATCGTTGGTATTCCGTCGACAGCATTATGCAGCCTAAACCTTTCCGAATATGCCTGAAAAAATTTCAAAACGTGATCTTTTTTCAGTAACAAACGGTGGCAGTGTTTGTTAAGGTTGTCTGGGGCGCTTGACGCCATGGATGCGTACCTGTGCGACATCGAGCGTGCGGTTACAGCTCAGTCCATGGGGGCGAGCGCGTCAAACTACCTTTACGAATACTACCACCGTTTTTTACTGAACAAAGATAACGTTTTGAAATTTTTTGAAGCGTATTCGGAAAGGTTTACGCTACATAATAGCTACATAATGACCATGCTCAGACGTTGTCAAGCAGGTATGAACTGCAAAGGATACGAAAAAATTGTTTAAAAAACCTGTTCTAATCGTTTATGAACAATCGTTTCCAATCAAAAGTTTATATATACATATATATATATAATATATTGTATGTACATATATTTTTTTTTTTCAATCAACAAACGTAGTTCGCAAATTTTTACTCGCAACGGGTACGTGTTACTTTATTACTCTCGGCGTTTCCTCATTACTAGACTGCGGATATTTATGCAAGATGCATTATTTTGTGCCTTATTTTATGCACTTAATGAATGATTTAATGCATTATTTTATTTTATCTTATACATACAATATATTATACGTATATTTCACGCATATTGCTGGCATTTGTCTCCCAAATCCGTTTAAAGCCAGTATAAAAATAATGCATTTTGCATAAACATCCGCAGTCTACTCATTACGATTACAGTAGACTCCCGTATAACGCGTCAGAGATATTTCGATTACTGTTTCAATTGTCCGATGCAATTTTCACCTGTCTCGAGTTTATTAAATGTTTTCACCTAAAAACGAAATGATTTTTGTCTTCTTGATACGCCGTTTTAAAGCTTAAAGAATTCCCCAACAAAGGCTCCATCACCGTTTTCAATAATATGCACAGGCGACAAAGCTACGGGGGCGAGAGAAGTTCTATGAGCATGATCGTTTCCAATCGATCGGCCGCGACTGTATGTACAACAAAGTGGTTCCGAAATGCCCTACCTCGTCCATAAAAGAAAAATTCTTTCGATAGAAGCGTAATTAAAAAGTCTCCTCGTCGTTCGCCCTGCCGTTTCGATCCATCGTGGAACTCTAGGCCCGACTTGTGCGCAATCATCTAAACGGCCCGCCCTCGTAGAAGCATATTGCCGCGAAGAGTAGCCCGATGCCGTGGAAGCTTCTCACGATGTTCCCTTTCATTTTTTATAGGAGGGCGCAAGCCGTACCGTGTATCACCTCGGAGATGAACATCGGCGTGCCAGCGCCGAGTCCGCCGTCGCTCTTCTGATGGTCGTTCTGCTCGTACTCGCAGTCGAAGTAGCGGCTCTGAGAAGTGCCCCGATATATACATATATATATATATTTTTTTCAATCAACATACGTAGTTCGCAAATTTTTACTCGCAGCGAGCTCGCGTTACTTTATTACCCTGGGCGTTTATTCATTACGATTATAATAGACTCCCGTATAACGCATCAGAGATTGTGTCGATTACTGTTTTCATACGACGCGACGCTACAAATATAAGTGTTAAACACAGGGGTTGATTTAAAATGTTTTACCTTAGGTTGTGCGCGTTACGTGCCAAAAATTCGCATACAGCGAGTAACGTATTTAACGTAATTAACCACGTTATACGGAAATCAGCTAAATGCGAATTTATTTTATTATACACAATTTATACGCGGTGTTTCAAAAGTTGTGCCACGAAATTTACAGGCATATCTCCGAGGTCGCGAGTAGCAAAAACGTTATAATATTAATTGCAACATTTTTTTCAACATTTTTTATTTTGCGAAGTCACGACGGGGCAAGGTTTTCCCCAAAAGTTCAAGCTTCTTTATCCCCGAAACGAGAAGGTGCGTATTAAGACTTTCGTTTTATTTAAGATGTGAAATATATGTATTTGTAAATTTTGCGACGTCACTTTAGAAACAGCTAGCGCATCAATGACAGGGATTACGCGGATACTCACTTGACAGTCGAAACATCTGCAATGATCGCTCATTTTGCAAGTTATTCCCCATTGTTTGGCCATCGCTCTGTAAAACTCTTTGCTCGATTTGTGCAGTATCTCCGGACCTTTAGGGGCCGGTCTATAATCCGCACCGATCGCGGTTCCCCCGCTATTATTCCTTTCCTCCTCCGCTATTCTCCTCCGCTGACGCTTTGCCATTTCCGCGTTTTCCTGTTTGTGTATCTCGGCAACGTGCTCCAATCGCGTCTGAATTACGGTAGAAATGACATGCAGGCTCATCATTGTAATATACGCACGCGTAAATAGAACGTGGCGATAGAAATATTTATTCTGAACGCGATACTAGACGCAACGTACGAGTGAATTAAGCAGGCAGCATACCAAATACGTTCCGTTACGTCGCGTCGCATCCTTCCCTCGAGCTGAAAGGAGACGCAGACAGTGTTTCGATGCTTCTCTCTCCTTTCGGCTCGAGGGAAGACGCGACGTGACGTAACGGGACGTATACGGCGTCCTGCCTGCTTAAATCGACGCTCACCTGTTCTATAACGTGCTCGTAGGAAGGCGGTGGTGAGCTACGAATAGCTGACTCGTTTCTCACCATCAAACTGTTGCTGTCGACCGCGGGAGACATTAAATCGCAATTCGCTCCGTTCGTTAATTGTCGCTGGTCCATTGAATGCTGTTGGACACTGTTCCCCTCGGCACTGTCCTCGGCATCGGTATCCTCGTTTTGGTTCTCCCGTTCATTTTCCTTGTCCTTCTCGGCATCCTTGTCCTTGTCTTTCCCTTTGTCGTCGTTGCTACGCGACTTGGACATTTTCGAAAAAGGAAACTTAAACGGCGCCAGCTTGATCGATTTTCTTTTACGCTGTTCTCTGTAATTATCACCAACGAAAGTTATTAATTGGTATCGTCTTTCGAGACTGAATCTTTGTTTTTTTTTCCCTTATCAATACACCAATAACAACGATATCGCGTTACGCTTTTATCTTGTCCGCGTACCTTATCCCCGTTTTAATTGAACAACTTTTCAGCAGTCTCAGGGAAACGTACGGTGCAATTACAGAAACACATCTGAAATTCACTGGCAATACACCGCGCTACTTATCACACCAACCACGAACGAGTCAACGACAGATTCCAGAATCGCTCCTTCCATTGAATTCGAGCACTCCTCGAATCCCAAATAACGGCGTCCCCGAGTACCTACTCGCATTTATATGCCGGGCCAGATTCGTCGGTGAGAAAAGAAAAATATGGAGCAAACAAAAAGGTACACACTCTCTCTCTCTCTCTCTCCGTCCCTCCTTCCGTTTTGGTTTCGCGGGGATAAAGGGAGGGGGTGGGCGTGTGTCTCTGTCCGTGCAAGTGCATCGGGTGCATCTGTCGTTGACCTACTGCCCGAGTTTCCTGTTATCGGTCGACGTGCCGCAGTTGCGGCTGACTTTAAAGCCACGGACTCCTCGGGAGACTCGAAAGCTCCTGGAGGATATACCGGCGTGCACGTGCAGATGTTCCCAGATTCTGGAAGGGTGGTGATTTCTGGTGGAAATTAGGGGGACAGAACCATCGAGGGGTGGGTAACCTCGTGTGAATCCAAGGTTTGCCGATACCGATCAACCGGAGCGATACCGGATCGGGACGCAAACGTGACGTATCCACGTCCATTTTGTGCCAACGCGATTAGTTTGATTTTCAATATAACTCAGCTGTACCGAGAATGTTATTTCGGTATCGTAGTGAATTACGATTACATTAAAAGCCTCTAGATTTGACGAGCTATTTGATAATTCAAGAATTCCCTCTGCTACTCTCCGCGAATGAAATTAAATCCTGGAAGGAATGCAATACGGAATCGGTTTACGCAGAAATACCTTTGAAAGCGAAACAAAGGGGTTGATTTAATCCGATCCACACAATCGATTTCTGGAATTGAACGAACCTGTTCGAGGGGATAGAAAATATTTTAACAGTTTCGATAACCCTGTATTTTTAAGAATTTCGAACGCACCTCGCGTTCTCTGTATATTTTTCGCGCGCAATGGGAGTACGTTTGCTCGAAGAAGGATGCTGCAATAATCGGACGCGGAAAAGGGTTTTGCTATTATCAACGAAAAAAAGGCACGGTTAAATGGAACTATCAACGAAAAAAAGGCACGGCTAAATTGAACTATTTTCCCCCAGCGTAAACCCTCTGAAACGTTGTAACCGCGTAGGACGTTAAACGTTAAATCCGATTTTAACGAGGCGATATTAAAAATTCGGTGTACGCGACGTAACTAAAAATTGGTGAAACTCACAATATCCGTGTAAGTAGATTCATCGACTATATTTCTTCCGTACGAGGACCGAGGACGGAGCTCGAACGTTAATTGTTCATGCCAAACCGATCATCGAGGTTTTAGAATTCAAGTTACGACTTCGGCTGAGATCAGAGTGATTTCTGTCGGTACTGCGAGCACGTGTACTCGTTCTCATGCTCACGGAGAACCGAGATTTCCGCTGGGAATCGGGAGGACCGTGGTCGAAGTACAACGATAATCTCGAATTCTGCGTGCGTATCCGCAGATCGTGTTCCATTCCGCTCGCGAATCTTCCTCCTGTTATGCTCGGTGCGTCCTTGCGAGCCAAATGTCTTCTTTTTCAGTTTCGATACGTACGACGAAGGGCAACGCGAGACAACGTGCCACCACGGCATCAAAATTCCGCGGAGCGACGATTCGTTCATTTTTATTGGAATTTTCCCGAGCCCTGGACCCCTCACCCCCTCGCGATCCCGGCGAATTCGTTTTTACCGAAAGTCGCGTGTTCCGTTCGAAACTTTAACTGCATCAAACAACTCGCAATCACGTCGAAGCCTAAGCGGTAGCTTCAAATTGAAGCGGTACGAATAGTTTCATCTCGGCGCAACGGCTAATTGAGTTTCCCATGGACTTTACATCCAATAGCGCAACGTCTACACCCGCGGTGCACGCAATCGAAGCGAAACAACCAGGATGGAAGAATAACATTCGATGGAACCCTGGGAGCAATTAATTTTCTAACCACTCAATTTCCCCGTTACCGCGCGTACACCACGTTCCCGAAGAAAAGCCGTGGAAGTAATTCCGAAGTTCGTGGAAAACTCGAATTTCGAACTCGCCAGCCAGGATGATTATTCCGAGCAGGCACTTGGAGCGTTTAAGGGTTGAAAGGGCTTTCAGCTCTGACGTGCTTCAACGATTCCCATTGAACCTTCCCGGTTAGAATTCCGCTGACCAGCGAAAAGTCTCTTTTTTTCGATTTAGGGATTTGTCTCTCCTCGCGTTTTCCACGCTGCCCATTTCCATTGGCGAAACAACAACGGGAGTTTTACGACTATGGCCATTTTCGAATCTCAACCGAAACGATGCAGTCTCGTTGCCCCCTGCCAAAAATCAATACCAGTTTTCCGTAATACGCGCAACGTTCAAAGTTACTTACTCGAAATCTCCCGCGAATCGGAATACGATGATAACCGAACGTTGTTTGAAGTTTTAAGTACCTTTAAACCGTCATCGGAATATTAAATTACGAAGTTAAGATTATCGCTATCAAGATACCTAACTTTGAGAGGAAACCATTAAAGTCCTTCCCAGAACTTTCTCCATTTCCTCGGAATTTAGCAACCTCGCGCGGATTCAAAGCAAAGAGAGGGACAGGGCGAGGGAGAGAGAGAGAGAGAGGGAGAGAGAGAGGGAGAGAGAGAGAGAGGAGGGAGAAAAAAAAGCGAATACACAGTTCTCGCGCGTTAATCTGAAAGTGGAGTTGCTTAAGCTTTGCTAGCTGACGGTGTTCTATCGCGCTTGAAATGGAGCAAGGCCGCAGCTGGACAGATCTCTGAATATCCCCCGGTGAGGGGGCGGGCGAGGAGCGGGAAGAAAAAGGGAGAAAACTGAGAAAGAACTATAGCGGGAGTTGTATCGCGAATTTTATGCCATTCCTCGAGAGCACGATATGACTCGCGCAGTTTCATTCCGCTTCCGCTTCGTGGAAACTGGGACGGAATTACGGCTTCCTATCTCTCCGCGAGACACCGGAATCACATTTTCGAGGAGGATGGAGCTAAGAAGGCGGACGAGGCTTCGAACAAAGAGCGGGGGAGAAGTTTAAAGTGCGTCGAAGGGTACTTTGCTCAAACGTCGGGAAGTTGAGTATCGGAGGCAAACAATGCCGCGAACAGACGGAAAGAGAAATAATGATCCGAACGGTGGACGGAATTGCGGCTAAGAGATTTACGCGCGATTAAGAATGCCGCGCGGCGATCTCCTCGTTCCGAATCGATCGAGGATACCCGCGAACCCGCAAGTGTTTGCGTATAGACATTTTTCACGTCCCTCGGCAGGGTCGTGCGAGAAATTCTTATTCCTTCGCGCAACGTATGTACGCGCGCGTACCGTGCGCCGCGCCGCGCCGTATACACGCGGAGCACCCGGAATGCCATTCGATCGGGAGTCGACGCTCGATTCGAGAGCGTCGCTCGGATGCAGGTCGTCGAAGAACCTCGACGAGAGGAACGAACGAAGTAGGTGGCAAAGTAGGTTGAAGGGAAGGGTGAAAATCCAACGGTTTCAATGGCCGTCCACCCCTCGATAGAAGTGGACGGTTCGTGTCAGTGGCCCCAGCTAGCGCGCCGTCATCCTGGGCTCGCACCTTTCGTCCTAGTTTCTCCGTTCTTGCTCCCTTTCCGCCCTTCCCCGCCTTCCTTTCACCCTATGCATCCATCCTCTGGTTTCCCACCGCCTTGCTCTCTCTCTCTCTCTCACTTTCTGGCGCGCGCATACTCTCTTGCCGAGATCTCTATCTCTCTGTACCGTCCTTTTTCTCTTTTCATTAAGTCTACACATTTACGTCTGCGTTCTGTCGGTCCCTCTTCTGGTCTTATTCATGTCCGTCCACGTACGTCAGTTTCTACTCGGCGAGCCTCGAGTCTTATAGTCCGAAGGCAAATGAGGCTGTGAAAGGTCTTCTTTTTTTTCGCTGGCGTGCTTTTTTTTTTCATGAGCGTAGCGAGAGGTCCTCGATTTAACGCTCCGACGGTCTTGAAATAGAAGCGGGACATCGGCGATCCTACGAGATGGCGTTACATGGCGCCGTTACTTTCGATACGAATCTGCGCGCAAGTTTTATCGAAGAATATCAGGCTAGGGCCACACGGGCGCAGGATTCGACGTCCGTTCGTACGCACGTAATACTAGATTATTTCCAAGGATGAGTCAGAAAAAGCAGAACAATTGAATATTTCTGCTTGATTTCAAGATACGAAATATGGATGAATCGGAATTATAATGGTTTCGAAGGACGCACGTTACCATCGTAATATCATTTTTTCCGACGTAATTTTTTCCGTGTTTTCAAGGCCACCAATGTATTTTTTAAAAATAGAATTGCATATCTTTTTCCATTGTATATTGTAGTCGACATCTGAGCAAGTTCAACCATGTAACATAATACGATATTATAATGGTAATGTGCGGCCTTCGAAACCATTATAATTCTGATTCATCCATATTTCGTATGTTTAAATTCAACTGAAATATTCAGCTGTTCTGCTTCTTCTGCCTCACACTGTACATTACTTGTATACAAATTTCGCGCGTGTACGAACGGACGTCGAATTCTGCGCTCGTGTGGGCCCTAACCCTAGAATCTTCTTTTACTTTACCATCGTCGACGTTCTTCACGCGTCTACCAGCGAGTTTTACGTTCGCGTCGCGCCAGTATCGACATTTTCCTTCTCTCTTCCCTCGTTACTTTATTTTCCGATCAGTCGTCATTTTTCACCCCTTAATCACCCTTTCCCGTTGAAAGCTTCCTAGACTAGTCGAGTCGATGGCTGAAAGGGAGGCATTGTTTCGAGGACGACAAACAGTTTCAGCCTCACCTCTTTTCATGGGAGAATTCCACCGGTATCCACGCCGAGAATATCGTTCTTCGCGGAGGCCTGGGGAACTAGGTGGGATATCACTGACAACGTTAATCCCCCAGGTGACGAAACAATCTGGTGTCTTCGATTGTACGTCGAGAGTTTGCATCGTCAAATATTATCTAGAGTATTTCTGTGGTCGAGGAGATATGGTAAATTTTCCACCTCACTGCAGAATTGTTCGAGCGTTTCTGAATTGTGCGATATCGTGGGGCCTGCGTACGTTGAATTATTTCAGTCCTTAATCCCTGATCGCGTAATTATTAATACGATTAATAATAACTAATCGGAAGGATAATATTAATACGATTAATAATTATTATACTTTGGTTTCTTTTTGGTGGTTCGAATTTAGTAGCTAGTCCAGTGCTCCACGATCCTTTTGCCGCGTAACTGAATATACTTGTTTTAGTTACAAGGCAACATATCAGATTCTGGGACCCATTAAAATTTTAAACCGTATAAATCAAAGTGCTTGATTATTGGTGATGCATTTTGTATTTTGTTTATATATTTCAAAATTTTTATGATTACAACATTTGATAAATGTCGTTGTAACTTAACCGTGAACGTTGTTAGTTTTTATCTACATAATATTTGTTTATAATGGTACCCCGATTGAAATTATTATGACATACAATTTTTAAATATCGTAACCAACCTCGAATAACGTTTTCCCACTTTGACCGGAAATCGTTTAGCGACTCGGTAGAAGTTAAACGCGGATCATAGGTTGTGAAACGCTGAGCTGGTCGATAATAATTAACTAGAATCGCTCGGTCAATAAGTTTACTCGTACATTTTCGCACACACTTGACAAATATTTGCGGCAAGGAACATTTTTGAGATGATCGTACGAGAGGTTAAAACGAAATCCAAGCATCTCGGTTCGAGACAACCATTTACGATATTGTTGTTAGTTCTCGAGAATGATTAATCGATACCAGGACTCAGGGAATGACGCATTACATTCAGGTGCACGAGCGAAGATTTATTTCCAATCAGTCAACCTGTCGTAGGCCCTTTTCCACCCTTCATCGCGAAGAAAAAGCAGTTCGGAGTTCGAAAGCTCGAGGGAAGCCCTGTCCAAGAGTTTCCATCGTATTATGATTCGATTTATTACAACAATTACATTGTACGAAGGCGCGCGAGTGGTTCGTTTATTACATTTGTAACTTTTTACGTCAATTATGGATTTCTTTCATTTATATTTCTGAATCCCAAAATCTCTGTGCGCTTCGATAAAATTAAAAGAAATGTGTTCCCGTCATTCTAATGTCTAATTAACAAAATAAAACATCCGGTAAAATGGAAAGAAAGTGGAAAAGTATTCAAGCGACTCCGTCACAATTTTCCAAATCGTTTGAAACTCTACCGAATACGTTTATCGAATCTTAAACGCCGTAACGTGTTCGCTTTGTATCCAAATTGGTAATATCACTCCGTAAACTGATCGATTCGATGTGGGATCGAGTCGTGTATCTTGTTTAACGAGAGGTAGCGGATTTGCCTCTGGCAATAGGCTGCGAATGACCCCAGATCGCTAAACTTGTCGGTAGATTTGGGTCAGCCTGTATCCACGTTCAACGATATAATAACAACGCGGGTGCATTCTGCGCTGATAACACTTTTAGCACCTCTTTGAACAAATTTTTCGACTGTGAAATAGAGTTCGCCAATTGTTAGGCAATTGGATCGTGCGGGTTGTTCGCCTACTTTATTTGAGAATCGAACGATTTGCCTTTCACGTTCGCCGCACCTGTACAATGTTTTTTTTCCCTGGATTTTCAGTATATTCCGGGTTTCCACAACCTAATAAAAATTTGTCCAAAATGCTATGACGTTTGTAAAACGTTTCGTATATTTTGTTTTGACGATTCGCAAGAGGTCAAAGGAATTATATGCGGTGACAAATTTCGAACGGAAATCTTTTTTCACTCAATTGCAAAGATTGTAAAACCTATCTGGGATGCGGCCGACAAAAATTCGAGTTTATAAAAACTGCAATCATAGCTCGTAGTTGGTTTTCTAATAATCGCGCATTTATCTCTACGAGTTGTTAAGAAATCGTAAATCACGGATTATCTGTAACCCTGTTTTGAATGTATGTTGGCTGTTTTTTTACTCATATACTCTTGAAGGACACATCGGAATCGAAACAATTTCCGTACCTCGGTATTCGAGTTACAAAATCGTCGATATACTTACATACAATAGATCGTTCAACCTATCGGTGGCGACACACGCTTCGCTCGGATCTCCACACTTTTCTGCCCTCTCGTGTCGGGTTGTTCGACGGCACGGCAACGCGTCGAATTAATGAATGAGAACAACCGATCCGTCGCGTCGCACACGATCGCCGTGTATCAAGCGCAAAGATACGACATCGACGCTAGATCGTCAACGCAATAACTGCACTTTCCTCCCCGAACCGAGTGGTCACGGTGATACAGGGGAAAAATGGGGTGTGTCCACGAGCAAAGAGAAGAAGGAAAGAAAGAAGGGCGCGATTGCGCTCGTAATATATCGTATATGAGCGACGTTAAACGGGCGATAAAGGCGATCGAGCGTTTCGCCGGGAAAGCGGTAAAAGCGACTTTTATAGTAGGCGAGCGTTATCGAATCCTCGGGAAGGGAGTTTCTCCCAAGACAAAAGGAAATTCGTCCAAGAGAGAAGCGTCTCGTTTGGCACGTAACGGCAGGCAATGGAGAAAAACGAACGGTTTTTATTGACCCTCTCGATCGCGCGCATTTCCAATTTCCGGGTAAATCGTTTCCAGAAAAATTTTACGAATAAACAGATTAAGGTCCACGCTGCGTCGAGCGACAATTTTCCTGTCGGTTGGAGAATATTCGGATCTTTGTCCAGCCACGCGTTCGCCGTCGATGTTTTATATCGGTGCCAGGATACGTTTACCAGTGACATTCGATACCTTACCGGCGCTCGTCGACACAGGAAGAAGCTTCGAACCCCTCGGAAGGCGAAATCGAGGAAAACCGCCTTTTCGAGGAAGAAGATCGGTTCCCCAACCTCAATTTTGTCCGCTGAATTCGGATCGTATTCGCGCCGACGAGTAATATTAAACCGACAAACAAAATCCCTATCCGTGTCGGATAGTAGACGCTTCGCTCTTTACTCGCGCAAAAGTTTGCCAGGAGAAACGCTCCTCGGGTTCACGACTGACGGAGGGAAAAACAAAATAGCGTCGAACGTCGTTGATATTGCGGGGTGGTAAAATCCTGGGGGATGCGCATAATGCCGAAGGTCGTGCAGCGTGAGCGTGCGAATGCGTAAGAGTGTACGTGCGTGGAGGCGTTGGAGTGGGGCGCAGCGTGACGAAGCCCAAAAAAAAATCAGAGGTGTGTTGAACGGCGTGATGAGTAATAAAGGTGCCGTCCGTCGTGACGCGCCGCACGGTATAGCGCGGTATACAGGGTATTCCGTAACTTGTGTAACACCGGAAGGCGGGGGGGGGGGGGGGGGGGGTAGCTGTGGTGAATCTGAACCACTTTTTCTCTACCGAAATGTTGGTCGCGACTTTATTGTTAAATTTAAATTTATATTTAACTTAAATTTAAGCGATGTAACATTTGCCGTGTACACGCTTCCCTCAATATCGACGCTGTGCCGATGACTTTGTTCACAGTTACGGTTGAGCGCGGTAGAGAGACGACGCTCTCGCGGTCTAACGCGCGAGTTTTACGCGATCTGGTTGGCCAGCGTTTTTCGTTAATAATGCAAAAACGTAGGAGGCGCGACCGACATTTTGGTAAAGGAAGAAGCGGTTCAGAGTCACCCCAGCTACCACCCATTTCCTGGTATTACGCAAGTTACGGGACACCCTGTAGTAAAGGAGCCTCGGAATTGAGGATCGCGGCACAGCTCGTATCACGCGGTTTTTGGTTTTTAGGCTCGTTTACTATACCGCGCTGTGCCGAGCCACGCGCGGTAAGACAGTACCTCAATAGGGTCCGTGTCGAGAGTATGAATCGTTAGGATTAGATGCGTCGAGGCGTTTTAATTTTAAATACGTAACTGTTATTCCGAATTTCTAGACCTTCAATCTCGGAATATTGATTATGATTTCGTCGAAATGCAATATATTCGTCGGTTGCGTGGCACATCAACAGGTGCATCAAAAGCTGCACTGCGCGCAACGCGTACCGTCTTATAAATTTTAACTATAACGGGCAATTTGCATTCGCGCGTACATGACTCATACGATCCAGGTCACCCGCGTTATTTGCATAGGAAATTATCGCAATTCCCGGAAAATTAACGGCGAACGTCCAATTGAATTTGTTACACTGCAGCTATTACCCCCGGCCGTTTGGTAATTCGGTTTGCCAACCGAATATAACCATTGATTTTAATTTGACTCTTAATCGTCATTATTCCCGACGTATTGACGCCGATGCAAATGTAAACGGGCCGAACAAGTACCGCGTGATAAAACCTGGGATGTCAAGTCCCTTGATAAATAAACCCTCGGACGTTTGAGTTATTTTTAAATGAAAAATTATTTTCAGCCAATCGACGGACAGTTCCACCCCTGTTTTTGGCATGTTGGTTACGCGTCCATCAATCGCGTCGGTTTAAAATTCCGGAAATTGGAAATTGAAACGCGCCTCTCGATATCCCGCGTATTGCGGCGTTTCCGATTATTCTCGATATCGTCGCGATTAAATATCGTCACCCGCGTTTCGTATCCGACGGATCGCGACGTGCCGAGGCCTCGATCGTGAGAAAATAACGCCTCTACCACCGTTCACGAAAAACGATAATAAAATGCAAGTGTCTGCTTATTCCCTTGGTTGCAGACGTAAGAGAAATTCAACGAGAGATTTTCATCATAACCTCGAGAATAAATTCCACGGCAAACGAACGAAAGTGACGTAAGAAGTATCCAAGCATACGCACGAAACTTTTCTCTATAAAGGGAGTAAGCCGCGACATAAATTGCGACAATAAAAATGTCCAGCTAGCACCGCGTAAAGGAAAAACGAAAAAGAATACCGCGTAGGACGTGGAAATTATCACCACACCGAATCCTCTCTTTTCTCCTCCGGCTAAAGCTCTTCCAGCACGTAAAAGCAGAAAAAGGGAGAAACACGTGAGGCGGAGAAACACCTTCAACGACGTAGAAGCTTTCGCAGGAGTCTCGCGGGGAGGAACGGGAGGGGAGTGGCGGGGGTTTGCCCGGTCGAAATGAACTACGCGTCGGCAGAGATATGCCGCGTGCACGCACACTCTTATCGACGAAACTTAAAGGGGGTTGTCGCCTTGTTGGGTCGAAAAATAGATTTTTGTCACATGTCCTTAAAGTTTGGACTTTTACGAATAGTTTGAGATCAAATTCGTTCAAAAATTCGAAAAATTGACGAAATTACAGCCGTTGGAGAAAGTAGGGTCCCGGTATTGTAATTATAACGTAAAACTTTACACGCGTTTTTCGCGAAATTACATTTTTCGACTCTGCGTTAATAACAATTACTCGTTAAAATGCATCTACCGACTTAACAATAATAATAAGTTAATAAATGAGATTTTTCGATCGAAACTTAATTTTTTTTACAGCATCTGCCATTTAACTAATTCTCCACTTATCCTAATGATTCTAGTACCAACGGAAGAGAATTTCATACAAATTCAGAATCTCGTCTTGCTTTTTTATTTCAGACAATTTTTGTCAGACTCTCGATAACAAAAATTCAATATCGTCTTTGTGGTTCGTTCGACTCCTTCATAAAAAAATCATACTTATACACGAAGATACAATGAATCCACAAAATCGAACCCCATATTGATTCATCCAATAGTTCCTGAGAAAAAAATTCACCATGAACCGTGCCATTTTTGACCCAACAAGCCGATAACACCCCCTTAAGATACAATACATCTTTGGTAGCGATGGATTTAAAGTAAAAGACATTATTCAACGTCGTATTTGCATTTTGCATCAGGTATTTGTGTAAAAAACTGTCGTTAGCACAACGTATCTCGCGTACATTGTTGCCGCGCGGATTTTTTTATGCGACGTAGTGATTGGTTACGCGGAGTGATATCGCGTTAAGATTGCGACGTTTACGAGAGGCCCTGTTTTCGGGCAGAGAGACGCCTCCGAACGCTTAAGAGCGACGTCACGACGAGGACGATCTGTTTTGAATTCAAGTGTTATTAAGTACGTCTGACTAAACTAAATTTCGTACTACTCGCGTTTACCGACAGCGACGTCGATTCAATATTAAACTAACGATAATCGTAATTTAACGGAACTGCCTTCAGCGATATCGACGTTTACTTTCAGATAATCGTATTACGTAATTCATTCAAATCGGTGTATCAAGTTTAAGCCTACTCGTATTCTGAGGCCTGTTCTAATATCGCCGGAATCGTATCGAAGTAAATAGAGAATAGAAAAAATTATAAGGATAAGAGGACAACTCTCGTAGCACTCGATAGCAGGAACATTAATACTCGTGTCTCGCGTAACGTAATCAAAGGTCGAAAGGACGTTAGATCGATTTGCGTGCTTGTGCGTATTACGCGTAAACTCGGTACCGCCAGCACGCCGGCGGATACGATTAATCGAATCCGGTCGGAAAAATCGTGTTTCGAGTTCGGCCGACGTCGCACAAAGAACCATCGCGAGATCGATCGAAAATTCTTAGTGAAAAATCGGATCAAGTCCGTCACTAGCCATCGGTTCTATTGATCGCTGATGTCGACGCGCACCAACACAGACACGGGGACACGGCATAGATGTACGCGAGACGGGTGCGTTTTACTCGCCGGACGAGCCACGCAGATTGACTCATGTTTTTTTTTTTCCCAGAAACTTCACGTACCAATGATTTCGAGATGAACGCAAGAGAGCCCGTTAATTGGATTTTGATGTTACTCACGAGAATTCGGTTGATCGCCCTCGGTACGCGAATATCGTCGTTACTTTTGATATCCGGCTGGAAAGATTCGTCGAGACTCGCACGGGTTGGCAGCGTTAGGCAGCCATGTTGTTGGAAATCCACGCGCCCTCTGGTCGGTCCTCGACGAAATTGCGATCCCTACCCCGCCGTTCCGTCTCACCCCCTCGTTTCCCACCCCCGAGCGTTCGTTGCTTTTGCGTCTCGTGTCTGAAACTGAACATACGACGGGAGCGTAAGCGAGATGACGGTCGAGTTTTTTTTTTCTTTTCCACTTAGCGGACAAAAGGGTTTGACAGGCATCTGATTTATTACAATTCTCAAATTACCACGCTTTCAATTAAGATCGCTTTGATTAAGTCACGCTCTCGCGCGAGAATTCGATCCCAAACACCGCCGTCGAGTATTGTACTTATATTTTGGCTTCCGAAATTACCTCGGTCTTCTTATACTCGAAATTAATTAACGGCCCTAACGAGATCTTCGAGGTGCCGCGGTAATTTGCGAAACCTCGCGAAACCCGCGTCGTCTGACAGCGGGCTCGGCGTCCAACGCTGGCAATTGCATCACCCTTGGCATTTGCGAAAAATCGACAAAGATCCACCGCGGCGTATACGCAAAGTAAAAGCTTCGATTCCAAGGTGTCCGACGGACAGGTCTGACGAGTGAGTTTGAACGTCTCATGGGGCACGCGATGCTTTTAAAACTTTTCTCCGGCTCCCGTAGTTTCCAGTCGTCCCGAAAGAAACCGCGGGGGGCACTGCTTTAAAACTCGGCGATGAAATATCGGTTATGGGAGACGGATAAATCGACCGGTGACCGCGATTTATGTTTCGCTTTTTATTAGAAATTCCGATGGCTCTTACCTTTGTTCTTAACGCGAGCGGTGGGATTTCGTTGTTTACCACCGCCATACAATCGCGATTGCTCCTACTCGTAGGGAGAGAATCGCGATTCAGGGAATTTTAATTAAAAGCTCGCGAAACGTTTCGTCATGGTATCGGTAGGACGCGTAAGAATGCTTTGATGTGCCGCCTTGATTTCTATGACACTGTTGCGTCTTCGGTTTCGTCGATGACGATTACGTTGGGGGACAATTTTTTTAAAATTTCTATCGAGTTTGAGTTCGAAGGTGTTTTACAGTTAAATCGGCATACCGATGTCAAAACTGTTTTTAGTTTTCTTCCATCGCGTCAAGTTTTTTCTCTATATCTTTTCTTAGTGTGACTACTCTCCGCTAGGTGAATGAAATTTGCCCAACTTCAATAACTCAGCGAAAAATTATACTACCTGAAAGATTTTTTTTCGTTTTAAAGGGTGAAGTCTGTACTTTAAGTAACCATCGTTAGATTTTGAATTTAGCTTCCACCCCCTTTGTATGCACATCTTGTATGAATTTTGGTGAAAATAGAGGGTATCTTATAGCTTAAAAAGTAGACGTGATAGAAAACAACTGGTGTCATTTTTGGATTTAGATGCTAAATGTTAGTCAAAAACAAGTGTCAGATCTAAGTCAACCAAATATGTGTTGCCCTGTGTTATCAATTAAAAAGAACATGTGCGTGACATGGCTTGCGAACGCATTTTTCGGCGTTTCCGATTTTCGCATGTACCCACGTATTAAAAAGGTCCAAGCGGTACCATCGATACCGATAGCATGGTTTCGTCAATAAAGTATCGATTTTGTTTCTTCGCTATGGTTATCACCCACCAACCATCCTGCCAGCATTATAAAACCCCTTACATACAGTAAACGCTGGTAAATAATAGTATACGAGATAATGGTACGTGCGTAGTACGAGTACTCGATACTGTCACCGGCTGCCGAAAGACTGACTTGTTTCCCTCCGCGCGAGAATAAAAACTATTTTATATCGATTATCGGGTACGCGTCGTAATATGTGGAATTAGAATAATAATTTCAATGCGTTACGCGACGTTCAACGAACTTTACCTTGCCGCGTTTATCGTTTATCGTGCATCGCGATAAATTTTCCTACGCTAATTACGCTCAGACAGGTATAGCGACGTAAACCTGGCGATGCTCGAATGACGTACTTTTCAAAGAAGCTTCTTTAATTGGTTTACAAATATTCCATGAAAATACGGTTGTCTAATGCAGGAAATTTCAAGGCTTCCGACGGATCAACGTGTATACGTTTTAATTAAAAACTTGCGCGTTTTAATTAAAATCTCGTTGCTTATTTGAAAAATGAATTTTCCTGTTTTCCTTTTATTGGCCTCGAAACAAACACGCGCTCCGCGCTCGATTGCGTTTGAGGGATTAGAACATCGTTGGTAATCGGAAAGTAGGAATATCGAGAAAAACGTCGTTTGATACGACGCCGAGAAAGTTTCATTTCCGCCTGGCATCGAGTCAAAGAAAGGTAAACAAAGCTACGGAAAATTTGGAAATAACTCTTTCCACGCTTCAAATATCTCTGTTTATTCATTAAAGCTTGCAACTTTAAATCCACAGTTCCGAATTATCTCAAAAACACACAATACTCCGGCCCCGGGAAGATAGAAAAACAGAGGGGGAGCGAAAACGTTTCGAGACCTTTTGCTCCATTTATATTTCACACCACTTTAACGTCGCAGCGCCTTGCTACTTCTCTTCCCGTGCTCCTCTTTATCCGAACATAACAATATAACGTAATCACTTGGTCACCGCGAAAAGCGAAAGAGCATCGCTCGTACGCGGAAAAGTTGAGCTTTTCTTTGCGCTCGTGGACACGGCGCACACCGACGCGCGCACGGAAGCACGGACACACATACGATTCAGCGGACTGTATTATACACGGCACTTTGGCACACGTGCTCCAGTAACGAGAGTGCATTCCCTTCAGAGATTTTTTTCCGCCGTCGTGGCGAATTTCGTTTCATCCACGGGGCTTCGAGTGGCCAAAAAGACGAGGAAGATGGTCTCTAGTGCTCTTCCGGCTTGTTATAATTAATACGACCTCATCGATCCTGCGTCCTTCTCGTTTCCTCTGTCTCTTCAGCCTCCGCTTCTTTTTTTTATTCCCCCCTCCGTCGTTTGTCCGCGGGTTCCTCTCCGTCGCTTTATCCGTTTCGCGATGCTCGTCAATTTCCGTCGATCTCTCCTCGCGCGAACAGTCAATTGGACAATGGGTGTGAGGAACGAAATGTAGGGCAACGCGTCGATGAGGTAAAACGCACGCGAGAGGCGAGCGATAGCGTTTTATTAACGTACGCGAGGTTCGATGAGAAATTATGCATTGGAATATTTTTTTCGGATTATCTTTCAGCGGTGATCGAGCGAATCGAGTTAGTGAGTAGACCGCGGACGTATACTCGTATATTCATATTTTTCTGAAGTTCGAGGAAGTGGAATTGTTTTAATGGCACTGGAGTTTGTTTTGTTACGAAAAATTGCAATTCTTATCATCATGGTGTTTCCGCGAGGAAACGAAAATACATACCAATTCGAACGTCCGAGGCCTTGGAAAGATGCATCCCGAGATTCGCACGCGTAACGATTTATATTCGTAACAGGCCAGTGTTTTCGACGGTACAGATTTTCCGCGAGATCTAGTAGTTAGTGGAAGTTCGAATCGGACTTTTGGCAGCGAGTCGTATTTTCCGGAAATTTTTAACATTTACCAATAATATCGTGCCGAACGTATATTTATAGCTGCGGGCGGCGGATCGGGTGTCACGTGGAAGTTGCGTTCAGGTAAATTATCTCGATTGCGGTAAATTATAACTATTCCCGTATCATTCGAAGAGAGCTTATTTACATTTAGCCTGTAGTTTGCCCGAGGAATTATGGCCCCTTGAAAAATACAACGTCGATCCGTTTGGTAACGTAAAATATCGTTTACGCATTCCGATAACGAAGTTATAAAATATATTTGCTCGAAGAAGGGAAAAAGTTGGTCAACATTGCGATAAATCATTAAAATTCCGTCGGGTGGAATTATTGCATTTTAATTCTCCCAAGTTTACTCCAAGTTATACCAAAGCATCGTATGTCTCTCCGAAACCACTATTCGGCGAAAATTTATGGCCGTTTATATATTCCTCCGCTGTCCTAATTTTCGGACGCTCCAATATTTTCCTGATATCAGATATAACGTAGACGACTATCGGGTAAATTCATCCCCCCTGCATAAGAGATTAATCTCTTTACGATCGATATTAATCCCAAATCGGTCCGAGCGATATGTTCTAATTTTTTACAGGATCTTCAGAACCGAAATTAAATTCTCACCGTTGTCTTCCGACTTTATTGGTTCTATCTAAATTTACGATCCAATATAAATTCCTTCTCACCGCGATTTATACGCGTCGCAGTATATTCTGCATATTAAAGGTAATAAAAGTGCAATCCGAATGAAAACTTGCTGCGCGCAAAGTCGAGCACATTAAGTTCTACAGGGTGTTCATTTGAAAACTTCGAATCGGTATTTCTCGGGAACCACGTATTTTTGGGAAAGATGTTGAGTACGAAAGTTTTACGGTTTCAAAGGTGTCGAACAATTGCCATATTTATTTTTTATTTGTCGGGGATTTCTAAGATTATTCGAAGATCAACTTTACCTTTTCTCAAACAGATACGTATCGTTTGAGGACGAAGTTCGATGCAAAGGATCGACTCAAATCAAACATCTTCTTTTCTTTCCCGTAGACAAAGAATCCGCGAATACTTATATCAGAAGCCTTCGAACGAACATCCTACATATCAACCGAAAGATCGTGATTTAAGTTCTCAAATCTTTCCCCTCTCAGCGCCGTAGGATAAGAGAAATTGACGATACCCGAGGTTCCGATTCTTACGTCATCGATATACGTACAACCGAGAATAAATAAATCGATATCGCGCTCTTGAAAGAACATTTTTCGCCGCGCGTAATTGAAGGAAGATTCGCGTGCCCGTAACCACAGGGTATCTTCCCCGATATGTTCAAGAAGAAAGCATTCATCTCGAACAAAGATGCTCGAGGACCCTCCACCTATCCTCCTTGAAGATCTATCCTCGTCTACCGTGATAGAAGTGTCATCTTGAGAGCTGATCGCGCTACTCGGAGCTCGGCTGGCGCTCCCTTCTGTCCGATTCTCATTAAAAATTCACGGAATCCACGAGTGTCCGGAAGTCTTAATCAATCGCTAGGATGGGATCGCTAGAGCACTTGATTTTTTCGTCTTCACCCGACGAGGGTTAACGACAGGTTGCAGAAACTGCGTCGTTTCTCGGACGAAGAGCTTAGTTGGGGATATAAATGCAGCCGTGTCTGGATTATCCGACTCGCATGTTTATCCTTTTGCGGTTGTCAGTGAAATTAATCGGGTAACATGTGTATCGTATTGTCCCTGATTTCCGAAGCTAATGTACGTCGCTGGAATTTTTTTCAATCGAATTCACGGAGTATTAGAGAACTAGAAAATTTGTAGACGGATGATCGGGATCGGGTTGAACAATTACATAACAAATGCAGTAACCAGTTTGCGTTTATAAGTATATTTAATCGGGAAATACTTGTAACGTATTATCTTTGAATTTCTGAAGCCCGTACAGATCACTGTAATTATTTTCAATTAAATTCGGGTATAATTAGAAAAGGCTTAAATCTAGAAATCATGCACATCTCTGGATCTTCGGATCACCAAACTTTTTTTACTTTATGAAATGTATTTCGGGTCACTGATCACGAAATAATTATAGAATTTCTATTCTACTGAAAAATATTTTACAAAGAATCACACGTCTTTGCTTGCTTTAGAAATAGTTTGGAGATCCCGAGATTCGAAGATGTGCATGATCTAGATTTGTTCCTTAGAAAAATAAAAAATTTGTAGACGGATGATCGAGATTGGACTGCACAATTGTACAACAAAACTCATTGACCAGTTTGCCTTTGTCAGTAAATTTAATCGGGAATTACTTGTGACGTATTATCTCTGAATTTCTACAGCTCATACACATCACTGTAATTTTTTCTATCAAATTCGGTTATAATTAGAAATTTCGAAAATTTGTAGACCGATGATCCGGATTGGGTTGCATAACGAAATGAGAATTTCATAAAGACGAAGGAGGCCATTCGGGAATTTTCCAGAACCCTCGATTGTATAAACGATCATCTACTCAATTCCTAAAGAAACTAACAAACGCGCGATCAATGTAATAACGGGGGCTTAGAATCTCGCGACTTTTATCAGTTTATCAGAGACCGTACCAAAGTCGAAGGTCCCTTCATCTTTCGGGGAGCGCGGATATTTTCCTGTCGATCATTATTAGGGCTCCCCCGATGAAACATCGAAAGTTTACTCATCGCCAGTGAAACGGCAGGATTGGTCGTTGTTTGGGGTCCCAAGTATCAAAATATTTGTGCCTGTATTGAATCAAAGTTTCACCGCGGTTCGAAACTTTGAAAATTCGACGTTTCTGCGCTATAGGATCCATTATCGGGGAACGTCAACGTAGTTTAACTTGGAAGAAACACCAAAAACTTTTCGCGCGATCTATTATACCCAGCACGTAAAACTATTACAGCAATAGTGTAAAAAATATCTCGTTCTTACCTGCGTCTGAGATGTGTCACTTATCGACTAGTCTTATACGAAGTTCAATATTAAGGCGTTATCTACAGAAAAGTGTCTCAATATTGTTCACTATTACGGGAAAGCGGAAAATCTTCGGAATACGCGATACGACAGTTACGGATGCTACAGCAACAAGTATATGTATACATATACTGGTGCAACGGTAACATATATTACGACTCACGGTACGGTCATTACTCAAGCCCGATATAAATGTTTTCCAGACTGGCAGCCACTTGTACGATATTACTGTAGACATTTCCGTTAACGTAAAATGTCGTCGGTGATACATCGAACATTTTATGCCATTGATAACAAAATTTCGCGGGAGTGTCGGTGGGATTAACAGCGCTTACTTCAGACGGCACGCGATTCGCGGTCACTATAACCGGCTGCTAATTTTTTTGTATTTTCATTTATTTGAATTGTATTTCCTAATCTTGCATTATCTTCGCTGGCGCGAGATTCACGTAGGAATGTAAATACGTGTGTCCACCGCGAACAATAATAATTTTTATATTTATCCGGGGACTGTACTACTCGAAGCATTAAGAAGCCCTGACTTTTATGATTCCATCTTGATTTCGTCGAGATTAAAAGTGTCTTACCTGAATCTTGCGGGAAAGACACGACAGTACAATTGTCTTTGGTCCCGGTTTCACAGAAACCCATTTTATTGCGTTCGCACGGTCAAACGTAATAAAAGGATTAATATTAAGTCATAATTGATTAAAGAACAGATATTCAAAAAATTGCGGAACGTAGAAACACGTGTGCTGGCTTAAAACGGCATTTGCAGTATACATATAAAAACATAAATCCTTAAACTACAAGCTTAAAATGTTAAAACTACTTTCGCAAAGACGGAACATCAGACGGAATATACTCACCGTGCCCAGGTGGACAAATTAAAAAGAGCAATAGCAATGAAACGCAAATCGGATCAACGTGTTTTTTATCGCGACAATGCCAGGCCGCGCGTAACACGAAACGTGCAAAAAGAATTACGTGATTTTGGTTGGGATATTCGATCGTACCCATCATATTCCAAAACCCTTCGTTGCAACATTTCTCAACCATGACAAAATCTGGCAATGTCGACGCCGCAAGGAACAAGCTCGAAAAATATTCCACCCGGAAAAACCACAAAAGTTTTATACCGATTGCACAACGTGTTTGCGCAAGAAGGTGGTAGGAAGTCGTACAAAGAGATGGTGATCACATATTTTCCGAGCGTTCATAGGTACGTTTCAAATTTCTCTCTAAACTACCATGGCAAAAAAAAAAAAAAAACGGCACGGGTGTACGGGATGTACCGATAGAATACCTCGCATCAGTTATTTACGATCACAGGCGAGTACACGGAGTGCATCGTGTGCCAATTCCGCGGACTCGATCGTCGTACGTGTCGCGACGCGGAGCTAGCAAAGCTTCTCTATGATGGAATCGCGATGCGCGCACCACAGTTGGTAAATCGATGTGAGAAAGATGACTGCACCCTTCGTCCTTTTCCCCATTTTCATCGCTAATCTGTCCCTTTCCCTCCGACAACCTGAATTTCCCTTCGCTGTTCCGTTCACCGTCCACCCCCTCCCGCCCTCCCTCTCCTATCCCCCCCCCCCCCCCCCCGGAACTTTCATTGGCTGCATTTTTCTCCATCTCTTTAACCTCGTCCATGCATTTCCTCTCTCGACCGCTCATTCCCTATTCTCGAAAAAAATCCCCCCATTATTTCATACTTCCCAATATATTCCCTACTCTTCCCCCCCCCCCACCCCTCGCCCACCCCTTTCACTCCCACCAACCCCTCGGCATCCGCTATTTCTCACCCACCCCTCGCCCCCCGACGTCGCTCGAGAGCGCCGGCCCGAGAGAAGCTCGGTGAGTCAAGCTCCGACACGGTTCAGCCGAGTTCAGTCGCGCCACTCGGCCGTTGTGTTCACGTGCCGTAGCAAGCTCGGAAGCTCACCACGTTCATCCGTCTGTCGCTTTGTCTGTCCACCGTAGAAGATTCGCCGTCGTACGAGGGGGGAAGAGAGGGGGAGAGGGCGAGGGAGTTGGATCCTTCGCGTTCGATGTGCGCTTTCGTCGGGCCTCGTCGTCTTGATCGTAAGGTAGATCCTTAGATCGTAAGCTCTCGGCGACGATTTGTTTTGACTGGGCGAACCACGCGCCTTTCGACTAACAGCTTCCTTCCATGGATCTTTCCGAGGGAGCAGCTTATTGTTTAGAGATTTTGGTCACCTACGTCGACGGTAACCGGTCGACCAGTACCGTCGAGGCGATACACCCGCGTATTGTTCGATTAACTCTTTCCATTTAATTAACGTGCAGCTTTCATTACTTTCAAACCCGGGTTTTCATCGCTCACGGAATGTCGTTATATACAAAAAATCACTGAAATGTTTTTTCCCGCGTGTTGGACACTTTGAGAAGTAAGCATTTGGTAGACTACCCCTTTAGCTAGATAATTTCTATTATTATTAAGAAATCTTGTCATTTTGGAAATTTCGTTACCGTGGTTAATACATATATTTCTATCGTACTCGCGGAAAGTATATGTACATTCTGCTCCACTTTAGGAGATCCACTGAAATATCTTCAAAACGAGTTTTCGGTGACCTTGAGATCTTTGAATCGCCTTTACCAAAAAAAAGAGAGACAAGTTCACAAGTGTACGAGATCATCCTTTGAGGTCTCACAACGTTAATATGAAACACGAATTGGTACTACTAACCGCTTCGAGGATGCTTCGGTGGATCGTTTAAAATAAAACTTCGTCTATACCTATAATAGCGTATAGTTGGTCTTCGCGAAACACTCTAATAGATTGTTAGACCATAGTAATACCCTGACGGTACGTCGGCAGTACTACGAGCGATACGTACTTAACGGCGTATTCCACTTTATTGGGAAATTTGGATCGCGAATTTACGAAAGCGGCAACTCGTCGAATGGAAGAGAAAAAAATGTAACTACCAGAGCAATCACTCGTCGATTGTTCGCCTCAAAACTGTAGCCTACGTCGCACAGCAGTTTCCAGAGAGCCATTGAGATTTAACGACGGAACTTAATTGTTTATTAGAGTTTTAGTGGAAATCGTAATTGGGGATACGCATTTCTCATTCGCGTAAAACCGACTCGGCTCTAAAATTAACGTTTCCTTCCTGAAATTATAATTTCGCGCACAAAGCGATATTATTTTATAAAAGGAAATTCCCACGTTGTAAAGTTCGAGCAAGCGAATTTCGAGACAATCCATTTAGTCTGTCATCCTTACGCTACGTCGAAGTTATCAGTCGAATTTAATATCGTAAGAACGAATTTTCATTCGTCTTACCGTCAAGACAATCCTTCGCGCATCGTTGAGTGTAATTATATCGAAATTTCTGTAGCATTCCAAATTCCTGATGGGAGATAATGTGAATTCGACGCGTCTGTTTGTTACAGTTCGCGTGAAACCGTTATTAAAGATAATCGCTCGCATTGGTCGTAATTATATCTGATTTACCATGTTTTCAGTTTACTAAAATCATCCAAATGAAGCACGTTACAATTTCCTGGAATATACGAAACGAAAGGTGGATTTGATAATGACAACATTAGTGTCTGTAATGGAGTGGAATGGGAAAAATATCGAGAAAAAAAATATATATATACAGTACTTCGCGAAAGTATTCGCGTGTTTGCAAAAATCAATTACATACGTTTCGCGTACACGTGCTGGATTAGTACAATAAATATTTTATTCACGGTAGGAATAAAACAAAACCGCGATAATTCAAATGCAAGTAGCTTGGCAAAAGTATTCAAACGGTTAAGTATAGATACAAATCACATACGCAAGCGTTCGAATAATACCATCGAATGTAACCCTACATAGATGTCAGGAAAAGAAACTGGAACCGTGCGAATCAGTTTTTTCTATGCTGGGAAGTGAGAGGGTAAAAAGTAAAAACGAAGGGATTTTCCCGAACGAATCGTCGGGGAGAAAAAAAGTGAGGTCCGAAAAGAGCGTCGGCCGAGAGGATTTCGACGTGGATTAAAAATCGAGGCTGAAGAGACAGTTTAAGCCGACGTAAACGTAATCCGAGGATTCGTGAGCAATTAATTATCGCGATCCGTCTGGCTCCTGGCTATCCCTTTCCAACAAACTTCGTTCTGCGTATTCGAACGCTTTTTCAGCTTCTCACGTAAGTTTGTAAAATTCGCAAATGTATCCCTCATTACCTCTCCGACGATTCACGGTATATCACCGATTCGGGCAGGTGCCTCCTCGAGTTCCCCGCCCCGCCGCGTACATGGAAATCCAGAAACAAATTCCAAAGGCCACCCCTCGCCGTTGGAGAAGGGAAAACGTTACCGCGAGAAAGAGGGCGGTCTGAAAAGGGTCGCGATTTGGGGCAAGGCAATCTACCGGTATGTACTAGCACCGCGTGGGAGAACCGCGAGTAAAAAGAAGAAAGACGATATCGTAATTAATCACGTTGATTCGAGCACGTCGAGAAACGAGAGTGAGACAGAGTGACACACTAATTTCCCTGGAAAGGGCAATTTCTTTTTTTCGAACCTGAACAGTTTCATCTCGATTTTCCGTCTCGTGTTTCATACATCCGCTCACAGCTCCCTTTCGCGTTTTACGCTGAAAGTTAGTTAAGCTTCGTTCTGAAGTCCGTGCGGGGAGAGGGCGGGGGGGGGGGGGACGAGGGATAGGATAGGTGGGCGAGAGGGGGTGGGATTCCATCACGAGCGATTTCAATTCCATCTGGAAAACTAGCGGCGATAAGGGCTGCACGGAGTTCCGTATCGAAAATCGTGTATCGCCTTTCTCCGTAATAGCCAATTAGCATTTTGAAGTACGCCTCCGGCGCAGAATCCGGTTTATCGGTAATATAATAATGTTTCTCGAAAGATTTTCACTGTTTTCCCCGAAGATAGAAACGTCAGTTATTATTTGCGACTCGCGAGATTCCCGGATCGTCCTTAAAATGCAATCCATCGTCATAGGAAAAGTATTCGGTCGGCGTTCCAACCGAGGATGCCTCTAAGTGGAAAAGTATATTATCGATGAATCGATAACTTAGCGAGAGAAAAAAAGGAAAGCATAACCATAGATGGTTAGAGAGACGCGAGTGTATAGTTTGATATTGAGAGTCATGAATTATTCTATTTTACGATTGCCGAATTGCGATTCAATCCGCTATGAAAGTTATTCGAAAGATCTGCCAAATATATGCAGCGAAATTACCATAGATCGAAAAATATGTGTGTGTACGAAATGCTTCCATGGCATAATTTGTCCCTTGAGCTTAATTCCGGCACGTTTTTTCCCAGAAAACTTGCGTTGCTGTATTTTTAGCAGCAGCGCTTCCTGAATGCATTAAGTATACTTTATTCGCTGAATTATGATAAGGAAAGAAGGTAGATTCGTGGGAAATATAGGTCAGCTTGAAAGCGAGCCCTTGCCTCCTTTCGCGTTTTAGTTCTAATTAAATTCCAATTTCGAATTTGCGATCCCCTAGCTTCCACGTCGTGAAATATTGGGAAAAAGATCAAAATGATTCCGACGAGTTTCCCGTGACAAGGAAAATATCCCTACAATTTCCCCTCCCTCCCCCCTAGCTGGAATTCATATTCCGGTTACCAGCGTGCTAGGCATTCCTTCTCGTACCCGTTATGTTTAAATTTGATATTGACAGCGAATTTCCCATCGCGACACGGTCAATTACGCGAAAAGCGCGCCAAGAACAATGTAGCGCGAGACTCGACGGATTTTTTAAATTATCAGAGAGGTGGTGGTAATAACTAGACTTGCGGATGTTTATGCAAAATAGATGCCTTTTATGCAGAGTCTGTTTTGATTTTATGAAATGAATGCGTCGAGTATACGTGGAGTGGAGTATATATATAATACGTTTGTGTACAGGCCATTTAAGAGAAATATTATGTATATAACGCGTAGGTACGCGTAATGGAAAAAGCGTAATATTAATGCAATTGATTATTGAACGCCTTCAATAGTATTTGCATTTGAGTCTTGTTTGCCAATTTTCTATTAAAATGCGAACCTGCATAAACATTCACGGTCTGGTGACGATTGCACGCAAAACATTATATGGTCATCAAACGAATATGCTTATCGCACAATTATATTCACCCTGTACAGGACGGTCCATGTAAATCGTCGCAAACTGGTCTCCCCGCCATTATTAGCGATTTCGAACAGAGTTTCTTTTTGCGCTAAACGGGACAAACGGGCGGAGATAAAATAATATATGATAACGAGATAAAGCTAAGGGAAATAATGGATGAAAGGGACGTAGTCAATAAGAATGGTTTTGCAGTGAATTCATCGTATATTCAAACGCCTCGGTACGAGAATATTTTTTCCTTGTTATAACTCTTCCACCGTATATAATAGGGAAAAATGTTTCAGACAAATATTATCGGACTTGATAAGAGCTATTCGAATATATAAAGATTTATAACCAGTCTTGTTGGGGGAAAAAAAGTGGGATGGATCCCTTTTACACCCTGGGCCCTCCCAATATCTTTTTTTCCACGTCAAATTGTCAGCTCCCACGTTCCATTTAGTCAAAAATATTCAAGTTGATATCGCAAAGAGCGCCGGAGAAAACAGCTTCCAACGTTTCACGTGGGCCGCAATAAGTATTCATTGAAAAAGGAATCGAATTATGCTACTTTATCCTGACGCAAACTTTTTTTTTTCCATCCGAACACTTTTTCCTCGCAATTTCTGACTGGTAACTCTCGCAGGAAATCGTCCCGGGGCATTCTCCACCTTGTTTATGCACTTCTCCATTTCTGCGAGTGTCGTAAAAGCGAACTCGCTGTCGATGGAAATCATGTCCGAGAGAATCAGGTAGAAATTTATTCCAGGGCCATCCGGCCGGATTCCTTTCATCTCCAGTTCGCGGAGGACTTTTACTTCCGTGCTCGGAATTCCGCGAGGAAAGCCTCTTCTCGATTTAAGAGTCGGTTTTTAGATGGACGAAGGGCAAACGCGAGAGCATCGTCGCTGATACGTGACGAGCTTGCTTTTCCGACTTGCGAGGGTAACGTAGCGCGAAAAGAAAACTTTGCTCGAAGCTCGGAAAGTAACGACGGTTTTTACGGAGGACCTTATTCCCAAAAATTTAGGAATTCTCGCATGCCCGTGTTTCTCTTCGATATTGGATAATATTAGGTAGGTGGATATGAAATGTCGGTTTTTCTTTACGTGTGAAGGTTTGTCTTCCTGTTTTGGTTGTGCTTTTGTTTTTGGCATAACCTCGTTTATAGTCATATTGTTCAGTGCCAGAGTCACGTTTCAACAAAGTAGATTTTCTAAAAAGTGTTCCCTTTTGTTATTTGTTTTGAATTTTATACCGATGTGAATTCAACCGATATTCGTGTAATTTTTTTATATGGGTATAAATTTGGTAATAATGCTGCGAAAGCTGCACGCAATATAAACCAGACTTTTGGGGAGAATACTGTTAACGATCGAAAAGTGATGCTCTGAAAGCATTGATGGAATCGAATCTAAATGAATTAAAATGTCCAATTTCCCAGCGCCCAGCTTATTCACCGGATCTTTCGTCAACCGATTTTCAATTTTTTATACATTTAGTACAGTTTTTACGTGCTAGACAGTATGAAAATGAAGACAGCCTGAAAAATTCCATATCAGAGTTTATTGATTCTGAAGATCATAATTTCTTTAAGACAGGCATCTATGCATTAAAATCTCGTTGGGAAAAGTGTATTGAAGCAAATAGAGCACATTGTTTAATTAAATAAACAGCTTTTGAAATAAAATATGCAGTTTCATATATTCACTTAAAAATTCGACTAATATAACGTTCCTAAAGTTATTATATAATTACGACGGAACCCACCGAATCCGCACACCCGTTATCCGAAAAAAATGTCTCCTAGAAGCGCATGCCGTCTCTGTGGATGATTTTAAGCGATTCGGCACAAAACTGACAAGCTTGTGTGATTTATCAGACAAAAAGATATGAAAGGTACACATGATCAAACAAACTGTCAATTATCCTGATCCTCCATTTAACTCATTGATCGCCGCGGCACCCGCATTTCGGTTACACGAAAATTTCCGTATTATGGGTACGAAATATTAATTTTATCAATATCAATATGTCACGCGCGTTACCCAAATGTGGGTGACGCGGCGATCAACGCTTTAAATAAATCAAGTTTATTATCAGAAGAGCGATCCGTTCCGTTATCCGAATATTCCCTTCTCCGAACATTTCCGTCTTCGCGTTAGTTCGGCCGCACGAGGTTCTACCAATTATTACTATTCGGTTAACAGTGAACAACGCTCGACGAGAATCGCCCGAGGCACGTGTGTCGCAATGTTAGCGTTAAACAAAGGATTTAAACGAAGGTTAGCGAGCGGTGACTTCGTACCGGGGACTCTTTCGGCCGACCCGTTCGGAGGTTCATTAGTTATGCATGGAAATAACTCCGGGGAAAGTCGATAATCCAACCTCCACCGAAATTGAATTTCAGGACTGCATTAATCGCACTGGCCTTTCTTGATTGCAAATCACAAACGCTCGCGATGATCTCCAAGTATCACGAGAGTCCCACGTAGAAACGTATCCGGCGAGGCAATCGCGTATTCCTAGATTAACGTTGGCACTGGAGATTTGCGGTAAACACGATGTACGTACGTACACGAGAGCACACTGCTTCTCAGGTACGGATACGTTTGGATCGATTGCTCAAAGGTGATTCGATGGAAAAGTTTGCCCCCGCCAGCTGGATGCGCGCTAATCGTCCGTTACCGTCCAATCGCATAGTGTAACGAATTCAACCTTAAACGCATTTTCTCTCGTTACGATGCAGGGAGGAATCCCGAACATTTCTCCCCGAGTATCGAACTTTCCCGTTTTCCTTCTTTTTCACCTTACTCACGGAGATACAGCGCGGCGATAATAAAATTGAGGGAACAAAAGTAAGCGACAAACTGGAGTCAAATGAAACTTGGAAGATTTACTACGCTCCGATCGGGTCGGCAAGTTCTTTCGCGTATCCCCTTTGTTACGTACTTTTGAAATTTTCATTCGACGGAGTCACGTAAGTCGTTCAGAATTTAATTATCCAGCGAACCGTAGCGGAAGAAAATTGTGTCTCGATCGTAAGAAAACTTTCAGCCCCAATGACGCCGGTTTCTCGGCATGACCCAGTTCGACACACGTGTCGGAGTAACTTCCGTTGTTCGGATGGGTCTTCTAATTAAACGGGGGAGCTTAATACTTGATTAAGCGGCGCGTTACGAAAACGTTGGCCACCCACGCACGCGGCAAGAAACGTACGTACATACGTACATACGTACATGCGTATACGTACGTATACCTGAACGCTTCTATCGGCATGCCGACGTAACGACGATGAAGCGTTACCGTAACATAATTTGGCGGGGAGATGAAAAAAATTGCGCACGAATTATGGCGGCTGATTTGCAAATCCGCCGGTCCTTTTAAGAGAATTAAAGATCGTTTCGCGTGGGACGCGAAAGCGTCGCTCCCCTTCAATGTAAATACGCAGGTGGGAATCGTGTGTGTGTGCGTGGAGTATTTTAATTAATGCGCCGAAGTGGCCGATGTCGCGGATGTAACCTGTATTTCGGCGTTTCGGTTGTTCCGCTTATTCGACTGTTTGCACCGCTCCGGCAGCGCAAACAATTCTTTGCCAATCCGTTTGTTTGTCCAGTTAATTAAACACATTTATCTCTGATTCTCTTGTTCGCGTTTCCCGAGGAAAACAATAAAGAGAAAAGAGAGAGGCTCCTTATTTATTTATCTTTTTTTTCGGGGTGACGAAGTAGGTCGTGGAAGGAAGTGGTTCGGTGGTAGCTACTAATTACCACGCTTCGCGCATTCGGAAAGAGAATCATGGAAAATGGCGGGCGAGGAAAGCAATGCGTCTTTCTGAATAAACCTCGGGCATAGAGCTTCGGTCTCCGAAGGCGCATTATAGAAACTTGTGGACAGGTGATTAAGCGAACCGAAGCGTAGTCGATCCGTCGGATATTTCCTTAAGGATCTTCTTTATCCGCGCCCATTGTCCTTCCCGATTCGCGTTCCCGTCTGCGGATACTCGATTAGAGTTTGGCGATCGGGTAATTTCGATTCGAAGAACCGGCTGACAAACGGGAATATTGGGAATTAGGGGGAAACAAAACCCCTTCGCGGAAGCGCGATAGGAACGTGACACGTTTTTTTTTTTTCTACGCGCTGAATTCAGGGTACGTGCAAGTAGGTCAGAATTACATCAATGATATCTTCTAATTGGAAATTAAAGCGCTTCGGATAAATTTCATAATGGTGGCGCGGGAAGAGACGATGAAAGAGTTTCCTCCTTTCCCCCTTTTTCCAATTTCTTCCACCGATAAAATCTTTTCCCGTCTCTCCTTACGTTTTCTTCCGCGCCGATAGTTTACTCGGCGAGACGCTTATCCTTTTGCGTCGAAATCAAATTTCTTTTTTTTTTCTACTAATTGCGTGCACCTGAAAACTTTTAATTAACGTCCCGTTCGATCGTTTCGCGATGAGACGAAGAGATTGATTTTAATCGTTTCCCCTCTGTCTTCGCTCCAATGGAAATCATTTGGCGCTACGCGGCGCTAAGATTCGTCGCCGCGGAAACGCGAACGTAAACGTTACTTTTACCCCGTGGGGAGAAGTCAAGTAAATACAAGTGCAGAAGGCAGACGTGGGAAAAAGGAAACGTGCGTTTGAAATTCGAGAATCGAAGCCGCGACTCCATTCGCTGAAAGCTCACATTGAATTCCTATTACTCTCGCATTCCTCGTTCCGCGCGATATCAAAGAAAATTGAAATTTCGCTCGCGCATTTAGTCAACACAGTCTTCGTATTTCCTTTCCCGTCGCACGGGAGGGATTATGTATATATATATTCTTTTTTCAGCGTATCCAACTGCGCGCGTGACTGACGAAGTATTCCTTATAAAAAAAAAGACAAGAAAACACATGTCTTTGTCGCTCTGGTTTTATTAAAAAGTAAAAATATACCTCCCAGCGAGCATACCCAAAAGGATACCCGTGGGAGTCGTTTCGCCCTTTCATTCCCCCCCCCCCCCCGCGCCCCCTCCCCCGAATCGTCAAACTCTTTCGGGATGACGAGAATTGAAAAAAAAAACGAAGAAAAGAGAAAGGGGAATGCGCGAGTCGCGGAGGACTCACGCGGGCCAGGTGCGAAGATAACACGATGACACGTGGGAAATCACGACTATTGTCTCGGTACAATAAAGACCAGGAGAAACTCGACGCATTTGAGGGTGGCGAGTTATTATCCTGGGGTTGTCAAGTGTGTCAGATATCGGGGGAACGTGGTTACTGTACTTACAAAGAGGCGAGCGTAACTTGGTGGTTAAACGAGCAAAGCGACGTGATTTTCTGAGCCATAAAGTACGTCGGTAACATGGTAGAACTCTGGGAATTCAACTGTATCTTGCAACCGTGTAGAATTAAACGTAATGGAAATAACGAACTGTATCCTTGCCTCGTGTAATAATTGGAAAATATATCTGCTTATTGAACGCTTTTATTTCATTTAGTTTCTCAGTTTGTCCGGATCAAATGTCGAAATCAATTTTTAACATTTTTCTCACGAATACGATTTTAATGGAATTTAGCACACACGGGTATTTGAGATGACGATACCACATATTGTCAAATTTGAGTCTGCGAGTCACGAATAACGAAAACCCGGAAATGTTGTTTCCAAACGCGAACGCAAAACGAAACAGCACAGCAACCTGCAGCTCAGTTTCAACTAAACCGTGTTTTTTTTGTATTTACTCACGCACGGCTAAACAATACGTATGAAAAAAGCTTTTTAATTCCACGATATTACTACGTTGCGAAACTTTATTGAAATCTATATTTTCGTAAAAGGCAAGAGATTTTTTCTTTCATTATTGGAGAATGTCAAAAATATATCTTGTTATATCGTACATTTTGCGTCACACGTATGTGTTATATATTACGCTCAAATCACGCGAGCGTTCGTACGTCACATACTGCGCGCGTATTTAACATATTTATCTCGCGAAGAGCAATTATACAAATCATATATCTCGCGCGAGCATCCGCATTCTAATTATCGCTGTTTCTCCGCTTCATTTACGCGATGGCGAGGATAATTTGAGGTTTGAAAAAAAAATTCACGAAAGCTAAAGAAAGCCGACGGGAACGGCAAGCTACGCGAAGGCTCGCCGATCGACGCGCGTTGCCGGTGCTCCGTGAGAAAAGGAAAGGAAGAAGAACAAGAACAAAAAGAAAAAAAAAAGAAGAAAAACGGCGCATTAGGCGAATTAATACTATTCTCCGTGCGACTCGAATCTGCGTTCGTTACTTCGAGGTCGAACACACGGACATCTCGTGCTCATCTCGGAGTTTGCGGCCTCATTAAAAATGTAAAAGCCGCGGTGGTACTTCGAAAAAAAAGCAAGGACGCGAGACAATTTCTTGCGACAGCGTTGCCTCGAAGGTGAAAATAAATTACGACGGGAATGAAACAAATTACGAATGGCGGAGCGAGGGGTGGAGGGGCGGGGGCTGCGTTGAGGGCGGAATTATGCCAGGGTATAATCGGCGAAGGGATAATCGAATGATCAGCTCTTCCCTGCAGTTTCGTTCTTTAATCTCCATTAAGACTCGGTTTAATTGCTCTGTTAGCCGATTTGCAATTTTGAATACGCAACTTTCCGCTTTCCTTTGCTCGCCGGCATGAATATCGAAGTACGCTTGTTATCTCGCCTCGATTAAATTGAAGAAGAACTCTTTCTCTTTTCTTCGCTTACCTCATTTAATTGATAATTAAGGGGTCTGAAGCAATCGGAAACCTTCCATCGCATCGGAATAATGCGGCCCTGTTAATGTGATGTTTTTTGCCTAATTCGCGGTTCGGTCGCTAAACGATACGATTCCAGTTTATTTATCAACCCACGGAACGAGTCGATTACGTTACGATTTACAACCTCCCCCCACCCCTTCTTGCTGGCGGTCAATTCGATATTTATCATGATTTCCGCCATCTTTTGTCATAGAGGCAGGAGTTCCGTCCTGTGGAATGTTATTCAAGTTAGGTTTAATTGCAATTGCAGGCTCTTTTAGTATCATTCAAGCGTGAATGACACGACCCCCGAGGGAACATAAGTGTCATTCATACGTTCGTCGCGCGGCACGAAATGGGCTAACCCACGCGTACAGGAAAATGAACATTAATAATAATAATGACTGTGATGATTACGCAAACGTTTGGCGAGTCTCTTTACCTGTATTCAGTTTGAATTCAGAATATGAATATCATAAAGGATCCTTTTAAGAGCGTAGGTGACGCTGACGTCCGCTGCACAATAAATGTTCATTAAAATGTTAATGCGTTACTTAAACAAACAGCAAAATACAGAGGAGTTTCTATTGCGCGTTCCATTCTATTCTATCCGACCGTGAAAATAATAATTGTCCTCCGATTCTTAATACAAACGCGGTAGAACGATATTCCTTTAACCACTTCGCGACGATTTTTTTCTAAGGACACGAGAATACTTTTTCTGAAAATGTTTAGAAGTGGTAATTATCTTTTATATTACAGAATGTTCACAAAAACATCAGGGGGTTGATGGGGATGTTAGTACATATAATTACAAAATATAAAATACAAGGTTTATTGCAATTAATGCTTAAATACATATGGTAGCAAAGCTGCAACATATTTATTTTTCCTTTATAAAAGTGGTTCTAGGAATTACAGCAGTGCTTGCCACCAAACGCTTAAATGAAAAAATATATCAAAAAGTTTCACTTTTAATTAACCCTTGAATGTACAGTGTTGCCATTTAGCAACATACCAAATTTATTATTTTATATCACATTATTTTTTGAAAATCCATGCGTTTAAGGGTTAAGAGCGCTTAGTCCAAACATAAAACATAATGGTACATATGTGTACCGGAAATCGCAAAAGAGTTAAGCTTCGCGTGACAAAAAAAATATTTATCTTCCCGTGGCGTAATATTTTCGTGGAAAATGGCACCGGCGCGATTTCTCTGAAAGAGCATTCCGAAAAAAAAAGAGAAAGAAAACCCGCACCGGTCCCCGTCTGACTGCGTCGCGCGTCTCTTCGTCGCGTTTAGAATGCTTTTCGCGACGTTGACGTACACGTAGAAACGAAATCCATTGTCATCGGGAAATGCAGCGTAAGCATTACCGCGGATATTTTACCGATGTAAATCGACTCGGTCGTCGTATTCCGGAAGACGGGGTACAGGGGCAGAGAAAAACGATAATGCATTTATCCCGCAACCACGAGGAAGCTGCGGTGCTCTCTGCCGGCTAAATGAATTTCCGAAGCAGTAATTTATCGCGAAAGTGGAATAAACTCTTGCTGACCTTTCTCTCGCGCGCGACATAACATAATACCATTTAACGCTTTAATTTTTAATCATTTCGATTACAGAGATTTTGCGCGATCGAAACTACCTTAAAAGCTTTTTCATTATCTCCATTTTTGTTGCTGCATTCTATAGATTTTATCAAATTTGTATATCGTACACCCGCCGCGCACCTAGCGCGGTGCAAGTTGAACCGTCACGTTTCATTTTAACTTTTCGATACTAATATTAATTGTTCGGGATAATACCGCGCGGAGTACCCGTCGAGATTCTTTAGGAGAAATATTTGCCTCGAGATAAATGTTCCTCCGACGGTATAGCACGGGACATTCGTGGATGTATCAGGATAGCAAACATTTTTCTTCAACGAGATAATGCCGTGCGTGTCACGGGGTACACGTTAAGCAGAAAAAGGAGCTTCATACGTAAAGTGACAAATGCGATCCATCCGATGTAATGGCCTGTCATGGCCAACCAAAAGAAAAAACTTCCCGACTTCCTAAATGTTCTTCTTTCCTATGCATCACAAAAACCTGCTGTTTACTATATACCGCGTTTAACCGCGTAACGACCTCTTTTTATCTTCGATCGACGATCAAACGTTACTTATCATTCCTTTGATCTAAATAGCATCGTTCGCTCGTGATAAATGATCACGTTATAGAAATTTGTGGATTGATATCGTACGTCGGTCACGATTTCTCGCTTTCACGTTTCCTGCCAAAAACAGTCGCGCCCAAAGGCGTTCGTATACCGGGTGGACCGATAACGATTGTCACTTTATATATGGTCGGTATTGTAGAAGACAGAGACGAGTTTGTCTGACAAACGTTGCACGAAAGTGATGAGACATTTGTTGCGATAACAAATTTGTATGAATGGAGGAGGGTTAAACTTTATGTGAATGGGAAAAATAACACTTATAAGGACGGTCTAGGTTCCCGGGTAGGGGCAATGTTGTTGTCTGTGTTTTTCCCGTAAATTATTTAATTGTCGTGAGTTTATTGGTTTTATCTCATGTGCGACAGTCCACGAAAAAACCCACCTGGCGTGTCAAAACATCATTTTCGAGTCAAGACCGGAATCGGGTACTTTGAAGGGTGTAGAATTATGTGGTACCATCCAAAATGTCAAACAAGATTTATTAATACCGAAAAACGTACTGTAATAGCGAAAAACTACGATAAAAAATACAGTATTTTTATACAGAAACTCGTTTTTCTGGAAATGATGTTTTGGCACATTAGGTGGTCTTTTTCGTGGACGGTCACATATAATATAAATCATATATACTAAAAATTTAGGGGAAAAATGAATTAAGAAACTGAAAAGGTACTCGCAAGTACCTTTTACTCAGAGGAAGGTTAAACAGAATTATACGTGACATTTACAGTTTCGGAAATTCATAAGGTGATAGTTTTAATGATTCACCTTGCATGCAGAAATTCTAAATTATTTACTCTATGTAACGTCGTTTATAACTCTCTCAATGACTCTTAATTTCCTGGGCAAAATCCGAATGAATCTACCATTAATTTCCCGACTGTCCGTTACGAATTTTTGACGAATGCAGGAGCTTTAAAGGAAATTATTCGTGACTTTTACAGTTTTGGACTTGCATAATGCGATCATTTTAATGGTCCACCCTGTATGCAGAAATTCTGAATTATTTACTCCATGTAACGTCATTTGTACCTCTCTCAATGCCGCTTAATCTCTCGGTTAAAATCTAAATGAATCTCGCGTTAATTTCCCAACTGTCCGTTACGAAAACGTTGAAATCAAAATGTTGAATTCTTAACGATATATTGTCAGTTGATTAAGAATTTATGCGATACGATCGCATTCAGTCAGCCGGCAACATAGTAAAACTCACAAACCAATGGAATTTATAATTAATTTGCGGTGCCACCGCCTTCACCGTTTCAAAACACTTTTCGCCGTCTGTGCGTGACAGACCGTAACTACTTGCGGCGTGTTGGCGCGAATGCGTTACGCAAATTTGACAGAATCACGACTCGACAGACTGAAAAGCGCGTGAGGGTTCGCACGTACAAATATCAGCTAATTAATTCTAGCGCGGTGAATTATGCGCGCGATTCGAGAGTCGTCGAAGAAAAATTAGAGTGTCGAACGTTTCAATTCCCCCGTCTCGACTCCGTCGAATCACGGAGACATCGTCGGATATCCACTTCGTAAAAATTGAGATCGATAAATTCGTTTGATATCAATTATTCGTTACGTCGCGTGACTTCAATTTCATGACATATTCCAAAATCCATTTTCGCCAAAGAAAATACTCGTTTTCTCGCATTTTCGCAATTTGCCAAGGATAAACGAGGACGACCGCGGTAGAGTGCATTCTCGTTCGGCCGCTGCTCTACATAATTAAAATCGTTGGCATCACCCACCAACGAATTTAATTATCCTACATTTGAATATTTTTGACTAGTTAATTAAGCAGATTGGAATCCAGTTTCGCGGAGATACGTATTTTTTTTTTTTTATTCATCCAATTATCTCGACGTTCTCCCAGCATCGTTAATTTCGTACCGTCGCCGAATAACAATACTTGCAAGAGCGTCACTCTTATCGCGAGTATAAATCTTATTTTTATCTGCAGAAATGTATCGCTCGTTCTCAACGAGACATTTTCTATTTCGGCGCTCGTATTTCCCGCACACGTCGTTCTTAATTTTGGTTGATTAAAGCCATTGACGAAGAATCAAGAGATTTAAAAAAAGTTCGATAAAACTTTAAATATCGGCTGGTAAAACGGGAACGTACAGGATACGTATCAGCAATCAGCGAAATCTATTTAGAAGCAACTCGCGTAGCTTGCCCGGAAATCAACGATTTAAAAAGTACACAGTCGCCCATCGAAAATGACAAATCTCTCGCAAAATACGGCATTTTGGTTAATCAACTGTACACGCGTATATGTATACGTATACATGTGCGCGGATGCGTCGACCGTGGTCGTGGTGTATTATCAACAGAGAGGCATCGCGTTATACCGTATCCTCGGATTTCGACTAGTTGATCGGCAATATTTATAATTAATTCGGGAGCGATCGGACCAGCGCGGCTTTATTTGTCGTCGGGTACGGCGGAAGGGTGGAAGGGAGGCTCAGTGACCCGGTTTTGACCTCGTTTTCAGAACTCCACGCCAACCTTCCGCCACCCACCTGCATCCAGTACACACCCTGCAGACCCAATTCCTGGTTTCCGCTCTCCTCTCATTTCCTCTGGTCGGTACATCGACGCTCCTCTTTCCCCTTTTCCACGCATTCGCGCGCGTCGAGTCTCGTTTACACGTTTCTTCGAATTTTCGTCAAATTTGCAATTTTCGTTAGAAATTAGAGCGATCGGCGTGGGTAGTTGCGTGTAGCTGCTGCTAAAGGAGAAGATTCGGGTAACGTGGGATTCGCGGAAAGTAAGGAATTACGTTGGGAATCGATTAAGGTCGATGCGTCGACCGAAAAGTCTGTTGGAGGATCCGCGATTTCACGATCCCCCTCGGATTTCGCGTTGTTTATGGAAAAATGTTTGCAGCAAACAATTATGGGATCGGGAGCCGCGAGCTGGAGCGTTCAAATCCTCCGAGGTTTCTCGTTGCTCGCGTACGTTAATGCGCGGAGCGTAGAAATACTATCCGCGGGAAAAAAAAACCCGATCAAAGAAGAGTTCACGTGCAGGCTAATAGGTTGTCGAACAATCGAATCGCGTAACGTGTATCGATTACCGTTTATCTCTCGAACGACTGCAAATCCATTCGTTACATTCCAGAAGTCTTTTATTTGAGGGCCAGCTGCTGCTGGTTTCGAATATCATTTTAAAATTTAAACAGAGGTTTTTCAACCATTCCAATCGCTCGACGCCTATCGATTTTCGATAATATCGAGATCACCTCGACGTCCGAAAGCGTGGAATTTTTGTATCATTATTATTTCAGCGAGTATTACTCGACACGCGCAGGTTTTTGCACTTTTTCTTTAGCGAAAACGCAACGCAGTTACGGCATTAAGTGACGTCGGTTTTATTTATCCAGCCTTTTATTTCACACCGATACTCGGTTTTCCATCCGCATATCGGCCGAACCGAATTTCGCGAGCTACAATAGTAGCGGGGGAAAAACAAATATACAAAAACCCTCGGGTTGATTCGCATCGTTCCCTGTACTTGACTGGGCGAAACGCAAGGATGCTGCTCGTTAGTGATATTTAAAACAAAATTGCAGAACCAGAAGTCACTTTTGATACTCCCATTTCCCTAATTTTAATGATCGTACAGATATAATAACACGGGGGATTAAGATTACCGAAATATGTCACGTCATATACGGCACGGTAATGACGGAAATATTATCCTTTTATCTTTCGAGCGTAACGCAGGAAATAACTCTTGTTTCAAGATAAGACATCGTCCTGACGCTGCACGCCGGAAAGTGTTCGTAAAGTAGAATGAAGCAATCCGGTTGTTTCAGCGAACGGAGACTCGTAGCATTTGTGCGTTGTAGATGTCGGAAGACAGGGTAATGTAGGTCAGTTGGAAGGAACGAGGGTTATTGGGTTCGTAACATCGCTATTGGTACCGTTGTTGGTAATAGTATTGGTACTGGTATTGTACTGCCGTTATTATTACTAGTACCGTTACACCGTAACCGCTTTCGTTACATCACTTATAAAGCTATTTGTGCTTCTGAGACATTGGATCGAGAATCTTTCATTTTGTCCGTGAGCGGACAGAACTTAGGTTTGTCACATTAAAAGTTTGTCCAGCAATTTTAATTCCACTACCGCGATACTATTCGCACGGTTGTCATTAAACCGCTTCGTTAGCATGGACGAGATACCTCGCGTTACGATACCATCAGTGTAATAAATAAACAAAAAATTTAAGTTTTACCATTCGTTAAATAACGGAATATCATCGTAACTTATGTACATTACGAGTATATTCGAATTGTCATTGTCACTTTCGCTATAGCTATCACTTATAACGATATTTTTCAGTCGACATTTCGTCTTTACTATCACTCGTGCAGAGCTAAATGAAAACTGAAATAATAATTCCAACATAGATACGGTGTAAGTCACCTTCGGGAATAAAGTGTTAAAACAAAGTCGCCTGATGTCTCATCGTACGAACGATATTTTGCCCTGGGATATCTCATCTGTGCCACCGTATGAACGGTTTTACGCCGCGAGATATCTCGCCCATGGTGGCAAACCGGTTAACTGACGCTGTCGCGTATGGATAATAGTTCCAGGAAAATGGAGGAACAATTTACACAGTGGGACAACCAGTGATCGAATCACTCTCGAGTTAGATTTTCAACAAGAAGCACGCACGCTAACGATCACGTTCTAATCTCACTCAATAACATTTGATCGAACGGTGGCACGAGAGCGCGAACTGTACCGCGAATCTTCCCTTAAAAATGCAACCGTTGAGAACCATTAAGCCGTGTCTACACTATGCCGCTGTATGCCATTTGGCAAGGCCAGTTGGCAAAACTAAAACTGATGTAGACGTGAACGTTGGCACGTGCCAGCTGTTAAAATCGTGCCAATTGGAATGTTGACAGTGGTAACCACTGGTTTTGCCAATTCGGGTCTTGTCAACTGGCTTTGCTAAATGGCATACAGCGGCGTAGCGTGGACACGCCCTTACATCTGAGGGCGAGTACAGACGTGAAACACTCGCGCGTAACAAACACTGTATTGCAAATGTTTTGGGTACGTATGTGAGGACACACAGTCGTAACTAGTCTATTGGTGCATCGTGGTGCGTGTTGTGTGATACGCACAAATTTTTCACGTCTGTACCCGGCCTAAGGATTGAGAGCTTTAGCATGTTCGTTGGCGCGTCCGAAAATAGAAACAAAATAGCGTGAAGCATGGAAGAGGGGAAGAAGGGGAGAAGTTGTTCCAGAGGGCAGAAAGTGAGGGGCTCTGCCGAACAACGAGACACGCGTACTTTTCAGGAGAGGTGTTGAAAGTCTACGTCCCGTTTTCTGTACGTTTTGGTGGAACTTCAGACGTAGCTCGTTGTTCCACTCGTCTTCTCATAATCAATGTTCGGGCGAGCTCTTTAATACCGTAGATGATAAAACTGACGCGTGTCACGTTGTTCCACGAATAAAAACTGAATTCAATTTACCCAAATCGAACCCCAACCTATTTTGAAATTAAATTTTATTTCAATAGTCATCAAATACATTAAATTGTACCCGTGTGTACACGTTTCCGTGAAAAAGGCAATTCCCCGAAATTGTCGCTTGTTTCGTTGATCGGCCGAGCCCTTCAAATCTTTCGTCGAAAAGCCATTATTGTTCTTTTCTTTATTAAATCTAGATCTCCCATATTTGTACTTACTCCGTGACAAGACTTTGATTCTCTTGATTCAACTAGATGTTTATGCAAATATCGTGCACATTTCCAGCCCATCCCTAACGCTATTCCTGACATTAAACCCTTAGAAAAAGTAAAAACCCTTTCGTTCGAAGTCGAGTTCGGTAAGGTCTTTCGAGCGGAACGAAAGTGCTCGAACTATAAGGGCCCGAGAATGAATCGCGTACATTGAAACCAAAGCTTTTCCCGAGGCATTTTCGAGTGGCAGGCATTGTTCGCGCAATTTGTAACACACCTTCGAACGCGACGAAGGAATTTCGTTGGCCCGCAACGTCACCGCCGCGAACGCGACGCACGAGTATCTTTTCGGGCGGAGAGGTTCGTTGTGAAATTCGACCCCGATCGGAGGGTTCTGTGCTCGCTCTCGGAGAGGGTGGCTTTGTCTCGCGTTAAAAGCCCCGCGGCTGGTCGTTCGTTTACAGTGGTTCCCACTTCGATCGAAATTTTTCGGTCTTTTCAGACGTGTTCGCCCGTCTACTTACGTACGCGCGGTATACGTTTCCGCCAGAAATCTTTACTCGTAATTAATACATCGGTCTCGTAACACTAGATTGCCGGGAGCGAGTCGATTTGACTCATTTACATTTAATAGGACAGAATTTTCTAAAGGCGAATATGAAGATCTTACAGCTTCTAGAAAAAGAAGAACTCGTTTTCTATCTGGAAGCGAATCCAGTGATAGTGATCAGATAAAATTTGTTTTTTTTTTTAAAAGAAAGTTCAATTTTTGACGTTCGAGCCACATTGTCTCGTTCAGCATCCGGCAATCTAGTGTTAATCCGCGTAATTTTTAATACGCGAGTAGGAGCGTGTTAACGTTAACATATTGGTGATATAACAAATTATCAGTTTCAACCGTTTCCATTTGTCACTGACAATGATCGTAAGACCGCAAATATTAAGTTCCTGACATCGCCGGTCCTAAAGCCACCTAGCCATGGCGTATTTGAATAGAACCGTCCCGAGCAATTATATTTATTATAGCTGGGTTACGACCTTCAATTTCACAGAATCGCGTAGAATGTACGATTAATTAATATTACCAAAATCGGGTTTTGACGGAACAGATATATTAAACATTAACCCTTATCACTCCAACCCGCAGTCTCATTGCTAAATGAAATCTAGCGTTCTACTTCAACCGGTGGTATCATTATTAAATTTGTTTAATTTTCCTGTTGTTCGGAATTTGCTCACAATCATGTTACCAGTGTAAATCAACAACTAAAGACAATTTTCCGTTAACGATGTTATGTGAATTGCGTTTACTTTTTGATTTACTCTCGTACAAAATTCTTGTACACGCGCAGTCTCGAAGCACGTTCAAGACCATCACCTCTAATTTTCACGCTCGTCTGCTCGCATCAGTAATTCGTGGGTAACGATGAGCGAGGGTACCTTGTAGTTTTAGGGTAAAATAAATAATTTCGCAGACCGCAATTGCTTCCGACAAACGCGAACGCCGTTGTTAACTATTCAGGCGTTTCGCGGGTGAAAATAGATGTACGATCCTGCAAACTTTATATACCTCACGGTATATATCTTGCTATATTAGGTACCGCAGATATTTTGATAGCAACCTTTGCACTGTTGGATATCGCCGTTCGATGGGCGTATGCACCATGTGCAAACGTACGCACACCTATGCCCCGTAGAATACCGTACGTGTTCGCGTACGCGAATATTGACAAGGGATAACGGTGATAATGGCCTGCACCGAGAAAGCTGTTTCTCGATATTTTCCACCTGTCCATTCGGATTCGGTCAGACGCGAGGCTAATCCGCGTAAAGGTTAGGAAGATAAAAAAAAAGTTTCCCCCCGAATGTGTCGGAACGCAAAACCACGGCGCTGATTCTGCACGCCGATTTTTTTCACATGCAACAAACGAACGCGTTAGGAGCACCCTCGCGTTTCTTTTTTTTCTCGTTTTGTCCTTTTCCGCGAACCAAAAAATTGCCACGTGCATTTAAAAGCCCACGACAAAACGCACGGGTCGCGTGTTCGAAAAAAAGTTTAATGTATCGAGAATATCATGGAAATTTTCGCGCACTCGTCCGACGTTATCTTTTTGGCCCATAGACGGGAAAACTAATCACAGGCTGAGATTAATTTTTCTCACTATGCGACACACACGAAGCCAGTCCCGGGGGAGAATTCGAGACGCCAAAGGAGTAATTTTCGGAAAGTACGATAAATGACCGTTACTTTCTTCCCGGCAACAGCTGAAGAAGAACCAGACTCTGCTTTCTTTCTTAGTCCCCTCGAAGCGGGGATGTTACGTTCTATCTCAAAACAGTTCGCGCGGCTGGTTCCCATTCTTCCATTTTACCCAGTTATTAAGAATAATGTCCATTGGCGCAAAACTTTCTTCCAACAGGGTAGAACCGCAAGAACAATTCCTTCTCATTCCGTCACGTAACTCTTTACGATTTTATCGAAATTCCTCAGAAATTGATGTCACCATTTTTTGCTCCGTCAGCCATTTTAATCAGCGTCGCTAATTAATCCACATGGTCTTTCGTGATTATTTCGCCGACGTAATAACGAAACACTTAAAGCGGCTGACTTCAAATAATTGTCCGGGATGAATATTAAGCGTCGCTTAAATTTAATCGAGCGAGACAAATCAAACGGGAGAGCAAAGTCCCGGTGTCTTTGTTCAGAAAAAAAGGCTGTCTTTGTACAGTGACACTCGTCATAATTGGCTCGTCCTCGCGTATCCAATTGTCCTTGAAGCTTTCCTTATTCTTATTCAACTTTTCATTTGTCAGTTTCCCTAACTCTGCAATTGAAAACCATCGTTTCCCGCGGGAAGGCAATCCTCTTAGTACCGCACGAACTTTCCGGTTTTCTTTTCGGCTTATATTTGATCTATTATCTCGTTCGCCTCGTCGCGCACTTGACTTCGCAGGACACGCGATGTAATTTGTTTCGTTGCAACAAGTTCTTCATCTTGTTTCGTACGCGCCGTTACGTACGTAGTTAACGGAAACGTAAACGAAGTCGGACACGGAGAATGTGCGCGCGATGTGGACTTTTACACAAGCTTTTTCACCATTTGCGCAAACAAACGATTACTGTCGCGTACATTTTGCAACCATTTTAATCAAATTCTCGTGTATTTCATAGTATCGTGCGTGTATTTTTAAAGTGACAAGGGTGAAGAAAAGCAATCTTCGGGTTATCAAAGTGAAGACGTTGGATAACTTTATCCAACAAATTAATACATTATTCCAAGATTTTAATAATAATAATAACTCTGTTTGGTATAACTTAAATCTCTAACGATAGATTCCTTTCGTCGATGTCGTTTCATTAGTAAATAACTTTCTCAACTTTCTAACACTCTTTCACCATTACCGACGAACTTACTCCTTCGACTGGTGACATTTAAAAATATGCGACACACTCGACTTTTCCCTCCTCCTTCCATCCCGCCTTAAAAATCTTAATTCACGCTTCCAGTATTTCCCAGGAAAAAAATATCCAAAATTCATTTCCTGAAACCATCGAAGCCTTCCATCCCCAGCAATCCTCGACGTTTCGAAAACGCGGTGTACTCGGCGAACGTGGATCTTCGCTGCCAGATATCGGCGCCGAATTAAAGCGTCGCCGACCGTAATCCTTAATGATCACGACCTGAAATCCGGAGGCAGAAACCCGGTAATCCTGCAGGAGTTAAATCCGTCGACCTGGGTGCCCCGGAGAACCCGTTCGTCGACGCGCCGACGTACGAACGATCGGAACATCCGCGCTGTTCGATTCGCGACGAAAATTTTCCTAAGCGCGTAATAAATTACACGTGTCGGATCATTATCGTCCATCTTCGCTAAACGCGAAAGAAGGGTCCATCGCGGCGACGTGCGTGATAACGCAGCACCGTAATCCCGTCTCGTAACAATACCGATGTAAAGCTGGGTTCACACGGAGTCCTGAACTGGACGAGAGCACTACCACTAGGAAATCTAGTTGTTGCAACGCAATAATGCTCGACAAAAAAACGCATCAACTCATTTCGATAACCGCTTCTGCGAAACTACAACTATCTGTTGCAATTGGTATATTTTGTCGAAAACGCATAAAAGCATTTTAAAAAACTACGACTAGATTTCCCAGCGGTAGCGCTCTCGCCCAATTCAAGACACCGTGTGAACCCAGCTTAACGATGCTCCGCGAGGGACGTAATTCTCGGTCGAGTAACCAAACGCGCGTTAACCATCGCGCGGATCATTACTTTGACGAAACGAACAGTTACTTCCACTTCATCGACTCGCCGCGATATCTTTCCTCTTTCTTTCCGGTTAGCGTTCGTTAGGAAAGCTCGAAACGGAATACACGAATCCCCGGGCATTGTGCGAGGGTACAATAAGTCTGGCATTGAATTCGACGCAGAAAGCTCTGAAAACGTAGCCCTGAATGAAATTCAAGGCTGTTTGCTTCATTCAACTGGCTCGCTCGAGCAGAAAATACTCACGTAAAGTATCCCGAGGCCTGTAATCCCTCCGGTCATTTTTATTGCAACTAGGACTTATCGGGAGCCTATTTTTTGTTTACTTCAATCTAGTCGAGAAGCTCGTTCTCTCGAAAGTCGATTGCAAATTAAAATCCGATTATCGAGATTTTTGTCGAGACCTCAACGAGATACGCTCGAGTCGCGCGCGTTCTTCGAAAATTACTTCGAATACAACCCATTTTACCGAAAAGTTATTTAGTCCTTGACGAAAATAGAAATGTTTAGGAAATATCCTCTTTACGGTACATGCGTATACGTTAGATCAATTTGGTATTGTTCCAAATTTCCGTTCGTTCGCGCGCGTAAGGAAAATATTTCTGTCCCTTTAACGCGAAAATTTTGTTTTTACGCTCGGCGCCTCATTATTGCGGCGATCTGCCGGCTTTGTAACTCTTCTTTTCAGGTGAGCGCAAAAAAGAACGTGACCCCGATCCAACGCAACGGGGGCGCGGCTGAATTCTCGTGGAAACTCTTTTTTGTCATCCAATATTCTTAATCCGGGCTGATCTCTTTTGATTAGCCGCCGTAAAAGACGTCCTTTCATCTCGGATTCCCGGACACCTCGCCGTTCCATTCGTCGAAGTCAATTTCAATTGGTTTTCTATTGTTCGACGGATTCGTTCTCTGCGATTTCGTTCGCGAATATTAAAATGCATAGTGGAGGCAAAGAAGAAAATTGTACACCATTCCACGCCCGATGTCTGAGTATACGCGCACACGTTTCCCTTATCGCGGTATATTTTCACCGATCGAAGGCGAAAAGAACATTTCTCGATTGCACGAGTATTACAAAGTGTCTACGAACTAGTTTCATTCTCAAACCTTTCCATTCCGCGAGCTTCTCGCTTCGCTTTTACATCCTCGTAAGACATGGGCGTGGCGAGGAACGGGCAGAGGGGAGGGCCCTTGTAAGTTGTACATTAAAATTTTTAATTCTCTCGAAATATTAAATAAGATATAAGAACATAAAGTCTAAAAATAATTTAGTGGGAAACGAGTATAATCGTGTAATCGTTTTATGTTGTACAATTGGTTACTATATGTAGATTACTTGAATTACTGTTAGTTTTACTGTCATCAAATATTTTATCCAATGTGAAGACAAAAATTCTTCTTTGTGCTACGCCTTACCGGTAATGATATTGTTACGGACGCTACGCGAACGCGAACGTAAAGTTGGCATATTTACAAAAGTAACGTTTATTAACTCTAGGTTTGCGGGACCCGTCAATTTGGCGGATTTCAAATTTTGAAATTAAATATCTCAAAAACCATAGGATTAATTGGAACCATTTCGCATCGTAAATTAATTCAGACTTAAATTCAATAAATCGATTCTATACAGAAAATGCGTATTTTCGTTTACCCGTCAATTTGACGGGTGCTCGTAGAAATGCTGGTAGAAACGCCCGTAAACCTGGTGTTAAGGGAACATAGAGCACATACAATCGCTCGTCACAAGAGCTCGAACACAAGCAACTATTTACTATTTGAATATTGGCGCCCGGCAACTAACAACAGCCTGCCGGCGATGCCGGACGCCAAGGAGGAAATGATATTCGTAGATATTCGTAACAATATCATCTATTGAAAAATAGCGAGTGGACCGGGGAGCGTGACAGTTTGTTTAAATTTTAAAGAATAATGATTGAGGAATAAACATAGCGCCGAATTTGAAACTACTTAACAGATTGGCATTGTTATAAGTTCTAAACTATAATATAAATAGAACAACTTTAAAAAAATTGCCTGTTAATTCCCTCCTCCCCCTGTTTGAAAACCTACCTACATCCATGTCTGAAGAGAATTCTGTGGTGCCGAAAATTTAAATCGCTCCTCCTCCGCAATAAGGAACGAAAATTTTTAGACCTCTCCCATACTACACAATCGACCAATTTGTCGCTGTGTTCCATACTCAAAGGGAATACTCGATGAATCGACGTTTAAAAAAAATGCTAATTTCAGGAGACCTTCATCGGCGCAGGTGGGGGCGGGGGTATACTCGACATCTTGGAAAAGATGCAACTCTTGATCTCCTCGCCACTCGAGTGCATATTGCGCTCAACGTCTGACAAAAATCATATTGTATATCGGTCCCCGTGCAACGTTCCCTCTGATGAAACAAAGCAATCAGTTTCAGATAATTAAATTTCCTTTGATCCTTCCTTTGCCTCGCGAGCCGCCAGACCTTTTACGAAGATATTAGCTTCGTCGCGCCGATCGAAAAATTGCATAAAATGAGAATCATCGAGCATGTCAACACATTACGACCAAAGCTTTCTTTCTTCGTGTCGTGACTTAAAAGTGACGTAACGGTAGAAAACATCTATAATAATATAAAATATATATCTTTTTTTAGAATGTTTTGATAAAGTCCAAGAAATTTACATGATTCATTTTTTTATCTGATTAATGATTAAACTGCCAATCCTAGGGACCGACGCCACCCAAACGAAAATGTAACCGATAAAAGTTTAACGTTACTTCCCACGGACCGACGCTGCTCAAGCGAAAGGTACAATGTCAGTTCTTAGTAACCGACGCCGCTCAAACAAAAAGTTCAATGTCAGTCCCCGGGGACCGACGGCGCGCTCAACGTGCTAAAAAGAAGTACAGGAACACACGTAGCCGAATCATAGAAAACGTACTTGCGTCGCACGATAGCGAGTACATATTTATCAGTTACATTCTTACGTAATGACGTAACGGTGCCTCGGGTCTCGTAAAGTGGACAAAGAATTCATGGGTTGCAAAAACGACTCTTTAGAGGGTACGCAAAAGCGGCATGGAATGAGAAGGGATGAGGGTGAATAAAGCGAGCGTAAAACTAGAGGGATCGCGAGGGAGAGAGAGCAGCAACTTCGAATTAACTTTCCTCGACGATGAGAAAGCTCTAACGAGTGCTTAACTTTGATGGGTTTCGTCGGGCCGCGATGCTGTTTTAGCGGGGCCAAATTACCAGTACAGGAATATCGATTTCTGCGATTTTGCGACGAGCAATCTCGCGCGAAGTTAAAGGGAACCCGGCAAAAAAGGTACCGGGCGTGCGCGCTTTACGTAGCGATAAATCACGATTCTTTTCCTTCTTATTCGGGGCGAACTTCAGAAATTTTATCGTACCGCAACTTCTCAATTTATCTAGAAAATCTCGGAAGATCCAATCGTAATTCCTTTACGATCGAAGTAATTCAAAGTTTTTAATCTTTATTATTACCTTCGCGCAAGAGTAACGAGAGTATAGTATACGTATATATATCTATGCAAAACCTTCGCTGTTTTCGAGCTGCAAACGAACGAAGGTTAACTTTCGTATTACGAAAAGTTACGCGACTGAGGATACTCCTTCTCTGTCGGACGAATACGCGAGACATGGGCGAACGCAGGGAGGGGTTTTGGTGGTTCAACCACCCCCCCCCCTCCATTGTCAGGAAAAATTTTAAACATAAATTACCTGACCTAAGAATTTAATAGTAATCTCAAAGTTTCCCACGAGACTTAAAACTGAAATAGATATATAAGCTTTCATATGTAAATTCAGTACTTTTGCATAAAGTATGATATTTATGGACATTTTACATTTTTTCAAAAACCTCCTTCGAAATTTTTTCCTGCGTTCGTCCCTGATGCGAGATATAAATATAATATAGAGGCACACGAGGATAACAAAGACGTTAGGGGAAAAAAATTGATGGTCCGACGAACAATAGAAAAAAAAAGAAGAAAAAATCGTTTTTCTTTTGACGAAATATTTCTCGGCTCCGCGTTGCAAACGATACATCAAACTCCCAAATATCGCAAACGTCATTCTTCTCCTCCTGTACGTTTTACCTTGCGAACAGCGTATACACTGTCGATAAAGCTTTCGCTGAGTACACGGCCCACTCTCGTATCCTTTGTGCATCGCATTTCAGTTCCCACAGTTTCTTAACAGACACATATCGAACGCCGGACACGGCCCCCGCGCCGTTGATCCTTATCCCTTTACCCGTGCTCGTGCCGATCGCACAAAGCTCGGAGCTTATGAGTCGTGCTCGCAGTCCGAGCGTGCTCCGGTGCATTTCTTGCGATTACCAGCGAGCTTTTTACCCGACAAACAACAAGGGATGCCCGGGTTAATAATGTTTTCAGTACCGAATACTTTCGTCTTGGAATGTACGTTAACGCTAGAACTACCAGACCAGTCATTTTGACTAGTCCGAAATTTTTGTTTAAGGCTGAGCAGACTTTACCGTAAAATTGATAAAAAAAATTATAGAAATAGGTATACATTAATCGTTCTCAGTTCTAGTGTTAAACCAGATGTTAAGATAATGAATTTCGAAATCTCCTCTCGAACCACTGCTACAAATTGTAAAGCACTCCAATCCGAATTTCCAATGTTACCTTTATCACTAGAACCGCGATACCAGTCGTTTTTACTGGTTTCAAGTTTTCAGTTAAATGTGCCAATTTTAAGTATGAAAAAGGTGTATTGCTAAGCACAATAAATACGTATATACTTTTTAACGATACATAAAAATGAAAGAAATATGAGTAAAAGTTTTTTTTCTCCTCATGTATTTGATAAACACCCAGTCATTTGGCCAGCTTTGGTAGAAAAAGGTAAACATTCATTTCGGTACTTCCCGTGTTTGAATTAGATACGATCCATACGATTAGATACAATATCCATTGCGTTTATCGCTGCGAAAAACAAGCCGACGTATAAAATTCTGTAGAAAACTACGATCGCAATGCAAACGTGTATTAATAAATGCGACGGGAGAATCGGGTGTACAATATTCTACCCCGCAAAGGTACTCTATTTTCTCGCAAACCAACGAAGCGGTAAGAATAAACCGACTCCAGAGGCAGAGCGAGCGTTCGAGGACAGAGAATGTTCGGTAGAATCTACACCGGCGAGCATCAACGAGATTAGTTCGTCTCACGTTCGAAATTACGACGAAATAAACAACCGCGCGAAAGGTATCGGAAACAGCCGGCGATTACTCTTTCCCGAACGTTATCCCACGCGAGTTTCGAGGTGAACCGCGGCGACGAGCTAGAATTCCAGAGGCGAGTGCACATAGCCGGTGAACGACTCGCGGGTAAGTTTTAATGACGTTCTCCCCGAAGCTTTTTCTCCTCCCTTTTCCCTCACCCCACCCCCCTCCCACCCTCCTCCTCTTTCTCCCCCCCCCCTCTCTCTCTCTTCTCGTCAGTCCCTCTCGGGAAGACGCGCGTAGGAATTTCAATTCCCGACATTCGAGCAATTAACACGGGATTCATTACGTCGAACAGTGTCACCGTTGCAAGAACGTCGCTATCATTGGCTCTGTAGCTCGCCCCCCTTACCAGCCCCCACTCTGTACGCACACACGTCGCTTATCCGGAATAGAGTTTGCGAGTTGGCAGCTATCGACGCGAACCGGGTGATACCCGTTTCCCGCAGTTTCTATATTTCCGGGATTTATGTGAATTTTTCGGCGGACCGTGAAGCCGCGCGCAAATAGCAAATACCGCGGGATGCCTGTTTCCATCGCGCCAGAGGAAAAAAAAAAGATACGTAACGCAAAACTGAAATGTAACGGACGCAGTAGAAACTATGAATTCGTAGCAAAAATTTATCGCGTTTCTACTTCCTCGAGTTTTCTATTGTTCTACCGCCGATCGATACTAACCAGCTGCTCGCCGATCGTTATTATCTCCATCGAGATGCTTTTTACCAAGTTACCAGGGTCCTCGCAAAATCTACTTCGTTCAATTGCGCTCTTCGGTAACCGCGTTCGTTGTTTCGGCCTGTATTGTTTCGGTTAATGAGCTGCGGTGTGCGCGCCACTCTATACATACACGCGCGCGATGTTACCCCACGATCAGCGACGACGGTATAATAGGAGGAAGCCGTAAGAAATTCAATTACGTCGCCGCTCGTGGTGAACCCTAGAACACAGATTGCCAGTGGCCATGCGTTTACGGATTGTCTTCCAAAGAAACCCGGCGAGAGCGTTAACTTGGCGTGATCGCGTCGAAAATCTCCGACGGTGAGCGGTAAAAACGAACTTCTTATTAATCCTAAAGATAACTTCTCCCTTATCATTCGCGCGCGCGCGCTAATGCGATCAGTAGCGCCAACGGAAAAAATATTTCATCTTCGAACATTTAATTCCTTGGATCGACGATAAAGGATCACTGAAATCCCTTGATCTTGGATAAGCCGGTCGGATTGACGCGATTGCGACCGACACGTTTTATTAGCAAGGCTTATTAGGTTACGAGATCCATCTCGCGGCAGGTGAGTGCATAACCCGCGAAGGGAGAACATTGGTCGGCAAGGCAAAGGGACGCGGCGGGGGAGGAGATGAGGCCGGGGTTGTGGACGGGGGGGTAAAGACCAGGTGAATCCGGGTCACGCCGGGCCAGGAAGCAGTGACACCAGACTCAACCCGGCCACCCTTTGCGAACTAGGTCACCTTTCACCCTTATTCCCTTTCTTTTGCTCGCGATTTCGTAGCTTCCGATCGCCTTCCTCGTTCCGCAAGAATTCTGCATTTTTTCTTCTTGTTACCAACGATCCCTTTTCTTCGCGGGTGAATACTTGAGGAGACGGTGGCAAATTTCGGAATAATAAGAGAGAAAACGATCGTGGCAAATTTCCGGGTAAATAAAAACGATCGGAGTTTTGTTTCGGAGTGTTCGGTGTCGTCGAGATTTTCGTTGTGCATACGTCGCATGCGTGTTCTGACAGCGACGCTCGAATAATAGAGAACAAAATAAAATTTTATGGTATTGTTTCGTGGAGAATGTTTCCTAGAAAATATTCCGCGGAAGCACGAAACGGGCTACGACAGCGTGCGTATTAGCGAGTCGCGCGCGAGAATATGCAAAAGCGAAAGCACTGTGCACCGCTTTTACAAATACAAGTTTAATCGCATTAAAGCGTAGGACAACGTAACGGAGTTTCCAACTGTTTTGAATAAATGAGTGGAAAATACTAGTTACGAGCGGGAATGTACACGGTGCATTTTATAGCGTTCGATGTAATTTTACGAATGAAAACTCACCGTCTGTTGACCAATGAAACGACGAATAATTACCCAGCACCGTTTTATCAAGTTCCACTGTACGCGAGGGTTTCGTTTAGCGAGCAACGTTGACGTTACAGTTTATATATTTCCGACGTTAAAGAAAAATATTTGATATTAATTTACTTGTGCTAATTAATAGTACTCTGTACGAAAAGAAAATCTAGCAAGTGCATCGTCCTCCGCACTTGTTATGAAATATGAATAACGAACGCTGTTCTCGCGCGTTACATTATAAAATCATAATTAATTGCATAAATTAGAAGGGAAAATTGTTATTATTCAATTGCTTCCTATCTCTGGAACCTTACTTGTGTCACGTGCAGTTTGCGTTTCTTTGAGTTTCAACGTTTGGCTGACAAATGTTTTTAAGTTTTTATCGATAGACCAACGAAAATAGACCCAGAAAAAGAACGACTTTCTTGAATCTATTTCGATGACTCTATTTTTCCAACGCCTATTTTGTTCGGAAGATATATTCTTCACAGTTTATTTATCTCCGAACGCTTTCTGTTGGATCAATTAATTTGTTTCTAAATCTATTACTTCCCAGATTCAATCCAATGTCACGAATGTCGAAATTAATTAATCGACGATCGACAGAGCCGTCCCTAAATCATATGTTTGGGAACAGATCTAGATCATGCGCATCCCCGAATCTCCGGATCTCCAAACTATTTTTAAAGCAAGCAAATACGTGTGATTCTTTGTGAAATAATTTTCAGTAGAATAGAAATTCTATAATTATTTCGTGATCAGCGACCCGAAATACACTTGATAGAGTAAAAAAAGGTTTGGAGATCCGAAGATGCAGAGATGTGAATGATCTAAGCCCATTTAAGCCTATTTTTGTAAAAGCTACAAAAATCGATATGATATAATCCCCACGAGCGACGGCCCATTAAAAAAGCTGTAAAATGTAAATGGCGGAAAAACAGATGAAACTGCGATTGATAAAACTATGGTCCTAAATAACAGGTGCGGTGATACGGGTTTAAACTTTTAAACTTTTAAACTTTTAAACGAAAAAAAAGTTACAGCAATCCGCGGTATCGCGAAAATCACCAAAATCACGATACAGTACTTTTGCAGATAACATTAACACATTAATCGGATGAAAACAGTGAATCGTGCTAAACCAGTAGGACTAATCTTGAGCAACTTACCGTGACTCTAAAATCCTTCGCATTACCGTATTGCGCGAGTAGAAACGTGAGTCCCCTTTAACGGAAACCCAGGATTAATCTGGAGAAAGCTACGGGGTAACTCTCGGGATTTTCTTCGATAAATCCTGTGGCGCATGGCTGGATTAATTATGGCGCCCGAAGGTGTACCGTGCAACGAAGGTACGGGGATCGATTAACTTCTTGATAATGATAGTAAGACACCGGTAATTCGTAGTAATCAAAGTAAATAAGATGAAACGCGTATCTAGTTAAATGCAAACAATTCCCTGATAAACTTCCACTATACACGATTGTAGACCGCTCGAAAATCGTATTTTTAATTACAGTTCCTAATTCTGATTTTAAATACTTCCGGCTCTAGCAGTCTTCAGATTTTCTAAGTATTATCGAGAGAATTATGCACAAGTGGAGATACGGTGAGACTTAATTATAGTTCCTAATTCAGATTGTAAATGCTTAAGACTTTCGTAGTCTTCAGATTTTCTAAGTATTATCGGGAGAATTACGCACGAGTGAGATACGGTGAGATTTAATTATAGTTCTTAATCCTGATTTTAAATGCTTCCGACTCTCGTAGTCTTCAGATTTTCTAAGTATTATCTGGAGAATTACGCACAAGAGAGATACGGTGAGATTTACTTAAAATTCCAAATTATGCAGCTAAACGATTCCAGTCCGATCGACGAAATTACGCACAAATGAGATCACGACAGCAACGTGGGTGTACGCGTACACGTGTGTGGTACGCACAGCTGTCAACGGGGAATCAGAATCCACTAACACCAACTGTGCGCGAACGAATACTCCGGTCTGTTTGTGTAATTTCAACAAACGTATTTGGTGTTGTGGCGCGGTGCGATGGGGAAGGGGTTTAAATTTCCGTGGCGCTGAAAGTCGTGTTTTGATTTTTTCAGTCATGCGTCTTAATGACATCCGAACGGGTCTTTGCGAAAGATTAGATATTATGTGAAGGGCTGTGAATCATAGTACGATATGTTAATAAATAATTAACATCTGACCTACGCTGCCATGGGATAGGACGAGATTTACTTAAAATTTCATTTACGCGAGCTCGGGGTAGGATGCGGTTTTATTAAAATTCCTAATTCTCAATTGGTCGAAGGTCCTATCAAATAACGCAGAATATATGCATGTACAAAAAAGGATCGCGTAATTGCCCAAAATTTTCCACGAGTATACGCGGCGAATCATTGAATTAAAAAACTGAAAAAAACCTCAACGCACAGATTAGCAATACGAATTGCGCGTCATATATTTCATATTGTTCTGGACTTTATATTTGAGCAAAGCGATTGACGATCGCATTTATGCTTTATACTTTATACCGCACAATACAGGTAATATAATATATTTCTTAATACGAAAGGTATGACGTGTGCTGAAACGGATTATGAAGAATTGCCGCCGTAATTAATTGAAGGTGCAATGAATAAAGTTAATTAAACGCGACTAGGAACGGCTCGACTCTGATTTGCATTCCGTGCAATCTCGCGCGAATTACGAAAACCGTCAACGCCGCGGAAACGAGGAGAAAAAGAAAGATGATAACGGTGAGAGAAAAATTATCCCCGTCGCCTGACCTTTCCTTCAAAGTATACTTAATTTCGTTTTCATTATGGGTGCGGTGTTAGCGCGACAAGGCAATCGGGACCCGTATCGCGTTTTTCATAAAACGCAATACTATCTCCGCCTAGTGCAATAACTTTTTATTATTTCGTAATGAAAGAGGAAAAAATATTGCTGTGTTTCCAGAGGTAAAGAAATCTTCCGACCTCCGGTTGCATCGTGTATCGCATAATCTGAGTGGAAAACCAAAAAGACTGCAAGATAAAGAGTGTCGTGGAAAGTTAATTTTGTAATAAATATGTGCGCTGAATGTATTTCAAACTTTTCGATATTACGGGTAACGTGGAACTTTGATTAAACATTCGTAATTATTCCTTCATTTTCTACTAAAGAACCATTAAACTAAAGAAATCCAATGACAATGAGCGTTTTATAGAAATTAAAGAGCGTGATAAAAATTATATACTGTGGAATATTACGGATAACATGGAATATTGGTTTAATATTCCAAATTGTTCGTTCATTTTTGACTAATGAACTATTAAACTAAAAAATTCGAGAGACAATGAGCAATTCATAGAAATTTTATTGTTTCATAAGTATGTACGCTCAATCCAATTAAAACTCTGCTATACCATAGATAAAACGGAATTCTTATTTAATATTATATCGTTGCTTCAACAAAGGGGCGCTCGGCTACGTTTTCACCGCGTCGATCGAAATTTTAAAATGCCCATCACGATTTACCAATTACATATAATTTTACCGGCCGTACATCGCTATGTACGAGGGCGCGTATTATTTTTCCACTTCAATCTCGATCCATAATGAAAAGCGGGTAACAAAGCGTTGGAAATGCGGATGCAACGGTACGAAACGTTGCCCCACTTTTACTCACGGATATCCATATACTAATAACGAATTAGGTGAAGCATGCATAATACAGGTTACGTGGATCAATGATTTCGTAGGAGTATTCAGTAGATGGAGGATCCTTCGAAGAGAGACGGAACTGTAATCTTTCTCATCGATAATCGATGAATGGTGGATTTTATACCCCGTTGCGATTATTAAAGTAACAACACGAGGGTCATGCGATAACCTAATTCTTTTTCAAATTACGTACCCTATAACGGTCCTTACGAAGCTTCGGGTTATTAATGTCTTCGATTCGTACGCAATTAACTTATTCAACATTAGAGCACGTCAAATTAAATGTTTCCAATTTTTATGCAGAATATTGTCCCGGGAATTATACTTTTCTCTTTACAATCAAGGCCCATACGTTTTATTCTGAAAAAATATATATATTTCGTGCATTTCGAATTCGAGGTTATTCAATTAGTTTCAATCAACGATGGAATAGTGTAACGGTTATGTGTACTTCTATAACGAACGAATCACCGTGCGTGTACAACGTATCCGCATCCATGCACCGTATATAATAGATATACGTATATCGACGAGGTTGCAACCCGTCTTTTATAATTAATTAATTTCATTCGTTGATTGGTCCCAGTGAAAAATTTAATTACACCAGACAATCGCGCCCCGTTAGGCGACGTACGTGATAATAATTTTAGAACGAAACCACGAAGACGTTATGCAGTTTCGTTTATAACAATGTCAATTTCGAAACGTAGGAACTTCGATGCTCTGCATCCGAAAATGACTCCGATTAAGAAAAGTCTTATATCAACCAATTTCGTTCGAAATTCGGCAAACGTCTCGTTAGGTGCCTGGTACGCGTTCCAGTCAATCGCATGTCGGCGTTTAAAATTACGTACTTGGGGGGAGGGGGGGGGGGGGGATTTCACCATCGAACATAGGGATTGATTAAACATTCGGGCGTCGAGTAACGTTTGACGTTACAAAGGGTAAGACCGCAAAGCCCTGCCATCCGAATTCGGAGAAACGCTGATTATGCATCGTGCTTGTAATAACAATTATCGGAGCAAAGCAGTGTCTCATTACACGCTAAGATGCTCCGGATGCCAATGCAGCCCCTTAGTGATCATCGAGAAGCCACTCATATTCATTTGAGGAATATGTCGGAGACGCTGATTGCAACTAGGACGCGTCTCAAAGTAAACCAGATCCAGCGTTGATTTCGGTCGTACCGGGAAGTAACGTTGAACACGCGAAATAATTGGTGGTTTGTCGCGGAATGTTTGCAATCGTCGATTTAACGTCACTTTAATCGTGTCGCGCGCGAGTTTTCGACACGACGTACCAAGAAATGTTTGTTACAAAATACAATAGACATCTTTCTCTGACATCTAGAACTTGGAAATATTTAAGGATTTAAGGTGACGAATACTATTAGTCCACTCTGTATATCGCGGGGATTCTAGTTTCATTGGCTAATATTGGCTTGGCTAATAGGTCATGGCCGTTTTGTTTATATTTAAAGATATTTATTAAACAAAAAACATAATATGTTCAAAATATATACATAACATAATATATTCTCCGTTACTTTATTTCTTTTTACGTTTGCTATATAATTAATACGATATTACAATCGAGGTCGCATCATACTGGGGTTAATACGGTAATATGCAATTAATGCGCAATACAGTAGAACCTCGGTTAACCGTCACCGTTGGGTCGGGGTTAACCGAATATACGGTTAACAGAAATTTTGTAATAAACGTATGTATATATTTTACAACGTATTATAATTACAAAAGTAGGCTAAAATAAACGTGCCTACATACAAACATAACACAAAGTGTACTGCGATCGTGCGAAATCGATCACGTCATATCGAATAAATCTTTCTAAAAACGAATAGATTTCTCACATTTTTTTTTTACGGTGACCGATAACTAAGAGTGACGTTTAATTGAGTTTCTACTGTAATATCGCGCTCTACTCGTCAAACCTTCCTTCGCTGTAACCCGACGCGACGAGATCTTTTTCAAAACTTACTTCCTTACCTCGCGCACTCGCGTTTATCGATGTACTAACACAATGCGTATTCCTGCTCACGCGTATCTTTCTGACACTCATGATACATGGACGTCGCGAATTAAAATTCAACGTTGTAGACCGTCGTGTTACGTGGAACGGGAAGGAAGGAAGAAGCGGGTATGTGTGTTCGAAAGACGGGAAAGGTCAAAATCAGGGTTACGCCGCAAGAAATTTCGCAGTCGCTTCAACCGGAAGTTGGGCAGGGACGCCTCGGTCAACATGAATAATAACGGGCTAGGATACGCTGGGTAGTGAGTAGTTTCCCGGCGAAACTAACCAAGGTCCCCCGAAGCTCATTTTGCAGCACGTCGCGTAATTTAATTTCCATGTAGCGATTTCTCGTCTCCTTGCGGACACGCCCGACTAATACTAAGTCAGCCAGAAGCTAAACTTACTTATGTCAGAAATATTATTTCAAGGAAGGATGTGCCAGCGCGTTGAAAATTAGTTTCTCGTATCTGCATACCACGATACCGACGTAATCTGCGTACCCCCGCGGCTCTAATCTTTTTCAACATTATTATCGGGTTAATGAGAAAGTTATTATAAACGCGGTACAGCGAGCGCGTAAGATACACAAATGTCACGAGTTACGAGCGCCAGCTGCGAATAATTCGACATCCGCGAAATTATATTCGTGGTAGAAATCGAGTAAAAAGGGGGATGGAATAAAAGGATAACGAACGCCGCGAAAAATGGTTTACTTATAATCCCCCGAGACGGGTAAAAAAAAATCTGATCGAAAGAAAAAAGGGGGTGTTCCCTCTCGAACTGACAACGATACAAAATTGAATTGTGCCACTGCCAGAGAATGTTCTGGGTGCTCGGAAAGCCGAAACGTTTTCTCGCATTTCTCGCATTATGGACCTCCGAATATAATAATGTACGCGTACGTCGAATTAAATTTACGCGCCAAAAAAGAAAAACGAGAGCGCGGTGCTTTACATCAGGCGAAAAATATTCCCGGAAACGTAACGGTGCTTCGCCCGGATGGAATTAACTCGAAATATCAAAGAATTCGTTTCTCCAACGTATTAATCGAAAGTGGTCATCTTCAAAGATAGAGATAGCGTTATTCCACCAAAAGGTGCTATATATTTTCAAGGGAAAAAACGAGGTCTAGATGATTAAAACTATCGATCCGTCGTGCGACGCGAGATTCTAATTTGGCTTCGAGTAAATCACGCCTTTAAATCCCTGATCAAAGCGACCATACCTCGTCCCCGACATATCTCATCGGCAAAAGACCTGAATCGAGTTTTGATGAGAATCGAATAATTAACCGGAGGAGAATCGTCGACTCGTTGATCCGTCCCCCTTGTCACCAACGATTATCGATTCATTATTCCGTCTGCGAGGATAACGAAACTCTTTATCGATGCCTCGCGGACGATTACGCTCTCCAGCGTTGAATAAAAACAAGAGTTGGGAGGCTTTGTATCCGACGCGAAATCCGATGCCCTTCGGAACGTTTTGCACGACATTCTGCGAAGGGTCCTTTGTAGAAATTCACTCGATTGTACTTGTCGAGCGACTCGCGGGGTGAGTCTTTGGTCTTTCAGGGGGTGGTAGACGGGGTGGATACAAATAATTTTCGATAATGTACTCGTGATCGAGAGGCCACCAATTTTACGCTATGAGCGAATAAACATTTTCTTTACAAGCATCGAAATTTCATTAGAAATCAATCATTTGAAATTACCGAGATAATGATTTTGAGATATGCTTTAGTTATGCTTTAGAGGGGAGCGACATAAAGCATCTGGATTGTTTAAAGATTTTGTATTTCAACTTTCGAAGAGTTCTGTAATTTTCAAAATCGGCACATTTTTTGCAGACATTTCTATCCGCGAATTCGTTACTTTTGTTTCTCAATTTTATTCGGAAAAATTAGAGGGAATTTTTCATTTCAACGAATAAATTTACCTTTCAACCGTTAATTTGCGAAAATACGAAAAACTCGTTATTTAAATTATCAGTTAGCGCGGCAAAAATGATGAGAATAATATACTTTTGCAGCGCGTTCGATTTCCGAGTTAGACATTAGGCGTTAACGATTATGAAGCCAATGGATTGTCTTGATCGATACTTGACTCCTGTCGTTTCAGAATGCCTAACGGAAACGCGACTTGTGGCTGCGGGATGGTGGTAGATTTGCCGAAATCCCCAAATGGCTCTCAGGCGACGAGAAAACGGTTGATAGGGATACCGAAGACGAAGGGCGGCAAGTTGGAAGGACGATCGTCGAAAAAACATCAGGACGAGGGACGCTCGAAGACGAGGAGCTCCGAGACAGGAAGTAGCAGCTCGCGGATAACGGATCAATCGAGACCGAACGCGAGGAATAGCAACCACGAGAAACGTTTGAATCACTCGAGAAGAACGAGAAGCGCCGACAGGGCTGAATCTCATTACACTTACATCGGTGAGCACTTTTGAATTTCAGGCTAATTGAATCTGTGAGATGAAGAGCAGTGTTAGTCTAAATTCCACCGTTTTTTATTTTTTTTTTCTGTTGAAATTGGTTCGATGAATGTAGATTTAAATATTCAGCGTAAAAACAGTACTATACAAGCCTATCTTCCGGTGGTCAGTGGACCACTGGTTGTCGCGAGAAAATTTTAGTGGCCCGCAGAAAAATTTGAATATTATTGCAAATTTTTTTTTATTAACCTTCCAGCGGGTGCGTGGTCATTATGTACACAAGTATTGTATTTATGAAAAAAAGGTGCCGGCACAAAATCTCTGGACAAGGACCTGAGACTTGTAATATAAATACTGCAGAAAATTTGATTAATGGTAGTAAAGCTGTAAAATATGTATTTCCTATTTAATATAAAATTGGGAATGAAACGACAGAAGCACAGTACACACAGCGCGGTAATAAATTGCCTCTCACACGCTTACACGCAAAAGCTATCGTCATATCTAATTAAACAAAACTCTCAATAATCTCTCGCAATTCTCAGTGTTCTCCATATGGTCGTTCACGCTAAACTCTCTCGTCTTTCGTTCTGGCCACTCTTTATGCCATTTCGGGCATTCCACACAGCCATACTATATTTTCTCGAAAAGGTACATTGTCCTAGGACCGCGCAGGATTCGACCGCCTCCGTCGACGAGTGCGGTCCGCTTCACTCGTCACGCCCTTCACCCTCGATTTCATGGGAAACGTCTATGTCGCCGATATTTCCTATTCCACAGCATTATAAACTATAAAATATAATTTGTCCATAGAATTTAGAGTTATGGATTTAGTGGTCCGTGAGGTCTAAAAGCTTGGCGACCGTTAGTTTAAGGCATGTTTTAAAGTCAATCTGATGTAGCCTACAAATTCATGAAACTTTAAGCTTGATTACCTCGAATTGAGATGTTCGGGCTAGTACTGTTCTCCTGCTCCCCGATTCAATTATAGTACCTGATACAGAAAACATCTCGAAAATGGTGTCACCGATTTTATAGGCATATTTTAAAGCTCGAGAGCAATGAAAAGTTTTAATTGACCTGGGTTCCAGATCGCGTTGTTTTCAAAATACAGTCGTTGCAACTTTCAATATGACCGTAGCTCAGAGTTTGCAGAAAATTATAATCATTTCGAAAGTGATGTCACAAAATTCCCAAGCACATTTCAAAGTTCAAATAGCAGTAAAGAGCCGTCATAAACGTGACTCGGCAATTTTGTTGTTACGAAATCCAGTCGCTTTCGGTTTTACCGCGACAATATCTTGTACTCTGATATATGAAATCATAATGAACGGCCGTGCGCGTAGGAAAGGAAGTCGTTTCGAGCACCACTTCTTATAATTAGAGTATTAAATATTTCTGATATTTTCTGCGTCATGAAATCGCGAGGAGCGACCTCCGTACTAAAATTTAAAGCGGCTGTGTCCCGGAAACGAGAAGACTGCTACCCTACGTATACTAAAGCTACGTCGCTACCATCGAGCTCTAAAACATACCCGTAAATTTTGAAACAGCAGTTCCGAAACTCCATGTATGTCAAAGTTAAACACGGGGTAGACGTTCCAAGTACCGAATGAAAACACTGTAACGCTATAACGCGAAACCTGATGATCTTTTCATTATCCTCCCCCCACAGATTCGAGCTCGAGCATATTCGGCGGTAGGATTCCCGAAGACGAGATATCGGAGCCAATTTACGCAATTATCCCGGAATTGCCGATGATCAGTGGAAACGAAATCGGGAATAATCAATCGAACGTGTACGGTAGATCGCAAATTTATCACGAGATTCCTTCTATGGTATCGCCGCCACCCACGTACGACGCGGCAATTGCGAAAACGTGGCAGGTAAGCAGCCTACGACTCTTATTTTACATTATTTAATTCGCCATCAATTATACTCGCCGAAGAATCGACGGTCGACGTTCGTACGTATAATTGGTAGTGTCTTCTTAGAGGGCGTACTCTCAATTTCTAAGTCGTGGGAACTCTCGGTAATGATGGGGTAGTTATCGATCGTTACGAGGATAAGGACTGGATCGTTGAATGGAAGACACTTACGTCTTCGCGAACGCTCGAGCAGTGACGAGCAATCGCCTTCAGTCGAGTCGTACAATCTCGTTACCGCAGTCACTCTTAGAAGCGATTCTCCAGTAAACGAATACGATATAATCCCATTCGAAAGTTGAAACACCGTACGTGCAGTTTCGTAGAATATTTAATTACGTCGCTACTATCGATCGGAATGCCGTATTAGTTCGGTAGCACGGGATGGTTCGGCAGTTTCGTGATACGAAATTATTATAGTACAGACGGTTTGGAAGAGCGTTGGAATGTTCATCCGAGGCCAACGAGCGACGTCCTACGTTTACGTGGGATTTAACTCGTGAGTAGTAATGGCCGGCCCTAGTCAGACAGCAGATGGAACTGCAATCCTATTAGACAGCTGTGCGGTAGCAAAGGCCATCGCGGTTGGACTTGTCAGAAAGCGGTTTGTAATTGACACGTATAGATACGCTGGAAATGGCTTATGGTTCAATTAATTTAACAACTGGAACCATCCGCTGTGCACTGAAACGGACGAGTCAAAATGCCTCCATGGTGTTTGTTAATCCGATTTTATAATGGCACCCCTTTCGCCGTTGCCGCGTATAATATCTGCAGTATTTTCACGTATTTACATGTATAATTTTACAGTTTAAAGTTATAATATTTACGTTTTTCTCGATGAAACTTGTCAGGGTAATTAAATAACTATCAGAACTTTATCACTTTCGGATAAACGTTATACGTAACGCTTTGTTTGTAATTAGACCGCGGATTTTACGCAAATATATTGAAATAGAATGTTTTTTTGGTCACTGTGGGGTCTCAAAATTGTATTGAAACTTCAAACAAAACAAACTGCGAAAAGAATTGTAGCGTCAGATGTACTGGAATATTTTTTAAAAAATTCATGAGATCCGACCAATTTTTAGGCCGTTCAAAAGTAGATGCCCCCTTAATTTCTTTTTTTTTCTATATCAGAATCCACAAACATTTCCGCATAACGACGAGTACCCGAAATCTATTGAAAAATCAATGACAACCGATCTCAAGCGAAACTCAACGCCCCAGAATCCCTTGTTTCTTTCACCAACAAATCATTTCGAGTAGAGTTTCGGCAGGCTGAATTAAAATAACCATAGCTACGCAATCTATAAAATCGATGCTCGGATATTTCGAAGTCGTCCAGCTCGACGTAATTCCGGCCGAACTTCCTGCACAATAATTTCGCGATCGCCGCTTCATTTTCCCCACCATCGGTTTTCCGCAAACCCGGTGACCCGGGTTATCCCCGGTTACGTATTCCCGAAGAAATTCGTTCCGCGAGGAAAAAAAGGAAGAAAGAAAGAGAGAAAGAAAGCCGGTGGTTCCCCCGGCAGGCGGGGTTGGGAAAAGGGAAATTCGTCGGACTGCTCTTTACCTCGAGAACCGTTTCGATTCCGCTGGCTCTTTCCTCCCGGCGCGCACAGTTTTGCGGCGCCGCTTTGCACATAAATTTTCGTGCTACGTCGCGGCGACTCCCGAAAGTACTGTTATGCCATCGACCCACTTCAAAGTCGCCGGAGTAATGTCAGAAGTTGGAGTTTTCAGCGAGTTCGATCCGCGACTCCTTGGATGGGTTGCACATTCCGAAACTCTTAATTATCCCAACTGTCGAAACGGAAGGAAAACGAGTCCTTTCGCAAATTCAGCGTGGAAAATGAATACTTCCAAAAGGGACGTGCTTTTTACGCTACCGCGCGAAACAACGAAATGTTCTCGCGTTCAATAATTGTTTAACGAAATCTGCCGTATGTTTTAAACGTAACTGAAATTATAGTAAACGGTGGACGATCGGTAAGTTTTATAGTTGACGTTCAGGAAGATCGTAGAATCTTTACACTGTATCTGGAGCAGTTTATGTTATCTTTACTACAACTCAAAATAGAACTCTGCACTTCCTTTTATTTGCTATAAAAAAAGTCACTTAAATTCTCTAATATCGCGCGGAGGGAAATTGCGCTGCTCGACGCTCGAGCGGTTAATTTCTGCGAAGTAGAAACGTTTTGTCAACGTGGATTTCACTGCTCGAGAGGGAGAGAGAGAGAGAGAGAGAAAAAAAATACGAATGTACCTTAGCGCTAGGGAAGATCAATGAAAATCCTCTAGTGTAATCGTTCTCTCCTGTCGTGACGAAACACAAACCTTTTTCGTTGATTCGTCTCGAACCAATCTCGAGAACGTAGTCGAGGTCGGGAGAATACCCTCGATAAATTCCAAACACCCCTCCACTCCGTTAAGATAACGAGAAAGGCTCGTTTGCACTACCCGGTTCTCTCCGAAACGAACTGCGTGACACTGGGGATAGCCATCTTCCGTTAAACAAAAGGCGAATTGAATCGTCCTAAAATGTTGGCGACATTTATTCCCGATCCTATTCGTCGAATGTTTTCAGACTCGAATGATCCGAGTCTGAAAAATGTTTAACACTAAACCTACCGGTTAAATAACCGGTTACGAAACAAATGTTGTTTTTCGGAAGGAATTGTCAGTTTATTGTACGTAGCAATACACAAACATCGCTTGCAATTGATAATAAAATAACCCATCATATATTTTTATACGTATCATAAACAGCAGATAAATATAACGGAGCATAACATAACCCGGCGATTTTGACAGGCTTGGTAGGTTTAGTGTTAACGTTTCCATGTAAACTTTACGTCTCAGGGTCAAAGTTCGTATCGCGCGGGTGGATGATTATTTATAAAGAATGGGATGACGATTCTAAATTTATGGCGTACATTTGAATCATATTAAATACAGGTTCGGATAAGTCGAATCTGAAATTAACTTTTTACGAATGTTTTAAGAACTGGGTATTGGTTGCGGAAGAGATATCTTTGTCACTTGACGTGAAGCTGATAATTGAGAATTCAAAACAGTATAATGTTTTGATACAAATATTATATTGCAACGGCGCAATTCATGTGACGTGGGTGGATATGTATGTATATATTCATAAAAATACAGTGACAATTCTAAATTTATGGCATACATTAGAAACTCGTGAAAAACAGTTCGGATACGTCGACTCTGAAATTAACTTTTTATGAACATTTTAACGAGATAGGTATTGGTTGCAAAGAATATTTCTCCGTGACTCGATGCGAAGTAGATAATTGTGTCGTTGGCACAATTATTATTAACAATGATTCCATTAAAAGTATAGAAAATATCCGGATTTGTCAGAAAATACAAGCGCAAGAATTCTCTGCGACGGACGCTCAGGAGTGGTCACGATCGTTCGCCGGTGGAAATAGAATCACGGGATAATAATCCTGAAACTCAATTTCTCCTTTTCCTTTTCCTCACCGTGCTCCTGCTCCCGCCGCAATGCCGGCGAAAATCGGCAGAAATAGGAGCAATAAATGTACCACCGTTGACTCGGGGAGCACGATTTCCAGGATTTTCCCTTCTTTTTTTCACCCTCGGCCGAGGAACATAAAAAGTAACAAGCAGAAACATCTTCAACAACGTTTTCTTAATCTCGATATTAAACGATAGAAATAGACGATTCCACGATTCGACTCTCTGCCTTTTTTGATCGAAACTAGCTTAACAGTGGCGACCGATACAATGGTCGAGTAAATTCATTTTAAACTCAAAACATACCTCGGATACTATAAACCTCAAAAATAGACGAAAGTAAGAATCGGTGGGGCCATGGAAACACAGGACTGCAAAACTCAGATACTTTAACGCGTCGATCGCCGTGTCACCCACATTTTGGTGACACACGCAACCGTTACTAACTCTAATGGTAATATGCTGTAACTATAGTACCTAGACTCGCGAATCGTCCAGATATGGGTGACGTGGCGATAAATACGTTAAAAAGTATACCGTGGATGTGTATGCAAATACGTATTTTCCACATCCCAGCGATGACAAGTAAAACAATATGAGATATTGTTTCTTAATTGTTTTCTGGTGATGTATCAAGAGACAAAGTCTTGTCCTTCTACCTTTGTACTAGAACTTGTATCTTTTCCGGAAAAAACGAACCGGGGTTTCCGAGGTGGTCAAATTGTATTAAAAAATGAATCTTTTAAATACGTAAAACAAGGGGAAGTAATTTATATATTTTTCACTTCCTCTTCTTTCTGAATAAAAATACAAATTTGCAAAAACACCTGCCGTACATTACATAGTAAGAATATTCTTACAACTATGTCTGTACGTCGAAGATACATTTCCTTTTGGAAATTTATCTGCTTCCACTCTTACGTTCGTTTTCTCCCTGGAATCCCCTGTCGAGGAAAAAAATGCGAACGGGAAGACATCTCGAACACGCAGCCTCCCCCTCAGCACGGAACGCCCAAACGTAAATAATAAAATCAAGAGCAATCTCTCGGAACGGGAAATTCGTTGGACCGTCGCGTGTACGTTTTCGACTGGATTCATTTTACCTCGAAATAATCTTGCGCGAAACAATCGTACGTGCTTTAGTGAAACCGATTAGGTTTTAACGGGCCGTGAAACGAAAAACGAGGCACGCGTCGGTCGAAACGTTTCGCTTACGGTTAACACCTGGAGGTACAAAGAACGTTGCCCGAATTAACTCCCTAATGGTTGCCGACAAAACAGTCGGAAAAAAGGTAGCGAATAATAAATTACACTGTACTTCATAAATAAATCATGGCAAAATTGGTCGTCATGAAATGATGATATAAAATGCTTTTCACGCGTCATTTATTGACGATCAATTTTGGCATGCTATTTTGATTATACGGTTATTAGTATGCGATCGATTATACCTTGTTTTTGTTGTTAAATAAACTACACTGACGGTGCAACGCGTACCAAACGAAACGTCAGAATCTCAAAACGCCTGGAAATTACAGGATCGCGACAGTGCAACTGGATCGACTTTTATCAAAAATCATATCGAACCTCGTCACGTAGATCAACGCGATTAATCCACACCCCACCAAAGACATACCTCCCTGGTAGTTTCGTAATGAACGTACACGTGTTTGCGCGCAAAGATTTCCGTCGCGTTAATTTAACGGGAACACGGTTAATTCTGGCAAATGAATTTGACGCCTCTAATTAGAAATACAGTAATGACGCTCAGGCTTACCGCGTAAATCTCAAAGTCTGGTTTGATTTAACCGTGTGAAATTCAACGCTACGGATCGCATGTCGGTATCCCTTTGTACGCCGAACGCCGTACGATCGACCATCGGCATAACTCGCTTCAAACGTGCGAGGGAATAAGACCGAACGAGTTCCCAGATACCGGCAATAATTAAGTTTAACGCCCGCCTTGCTGCTAATAACGCACGATGCACCGCTTCCATCGTTGTAAAATGTAGAGTTACCACTCGTGCTGTAATTACGCGCCCCCCCCCCCCCCCCCCGGTATTAAAGGAATGCTTTTCACGCGTCATTTGCGTCAGTGCGATCCGCGCGTTGCTCTCACAGAATTTTCCGACGAAACGTTAGAAAGAGCAGGTGACGATGCGAACGTAGAGAAAGCGTCAAAGGAGATCGCGAGCAGCCCGACGCGAAATTAACTTAGAGCAATGTAAATCCGCTCGCTTCCGAGCTCCGTCGGTTCGCAACGTATAGCCGAAGGTAACGAATTATTCGACGTGGTATTACCAGGTGCGCGGGATCGCTCATGCAAATGTATAATAATCGTTTGATCAAAGGAGGCCATGGTTCACCCTCGGTACACTTACGATTGCTCCGCTGTAATACAAACTTCGTTAACCTCGCGTATCATGTTTGAAAGTTCTCTCTGCCGGAAGTTGCTGTTGATATACGAGCCAAGGCGAGGAATCATTATTTTAATGAGTATAAAAAAAAGCTCTTGCGCTTGAAAAAATCATACGTGTCAGCTGCGGAATCCAGATTTTGATGTAGACGAACTGAAACAAAAAAATAAAATCCACGACTGAAACAGAATTGATGGCTGAATTTGACGAGAAGATTGAAGCACATTGACGTGCGGTCCAATGTAGGCCATCGAATTTTATTGACATTATTAAATTCGTTTTTTCATACCGTTTGACCATCTCGAAAACCCCTGTTCGTTCTTTTCGGAAAAGATATAAGGTCTAGTCTCGCGTACTTGTACTGGGCCGAGACAAGACCTTGTCTCTTGATTGACCGTTTACGGACTGTTTTACAAGTGTCGATGCCCGTGTCATAGGTGGCACGAGGAAAACGTGTGTGGAATGTGTGTGTGATAAATACGTGTACGAATGTATGGTAGCATGAATAGTATAAACACTCGGTAGGGCCACAAGCATAGGGCATTGATTTGAGATTTGTCGCACAACGGTTTTTAAGAGTAATACCGAGCGAATGAAGACCAGCGCGCGTTAAAGTCGTCACCACATGCCGCGCGTCGACGAGAACAGTGACACAACTCGAAAAATGCCCATTGTGAGGTAATGCTAGCGATAAATACGTATGGTGTGGCCCCGCGTGCACGAAAAACGTCACATTTCCAACTCACTCCCAGAAATACGTAATATGAAATTTAAATAAAGCTCATACTGTTTTAGTATACGTTTTATAATTTTCTTTTATTTGATATTTCTGAAATACTGCATTTTTCAGTTATGTCACTGTTCCTGGCGGGGTGCGATATGGAGAGAAACGTATTCTTTTATATTAAAATAAAGAACTATATTATTAACATTAGAACTATCGACGAACGTCTCGGTATATGTAGATTATACTGCATACAATTTTACAACAGAAGGTCAACGAGAAAAGAAAGTGCTTTACAGAACTATTTATTTAGGTACATATTTTAGAAAAAAATTATACATTTGCGAAAGCAAGATGTACTGAAAATGAGTATCGATTATAAGTACCTAATGCCAAGCAAGTAATTTCGACTCATCAGGTAGATCCAACGTTAAACCAAGTCAAATCCCTCTAAAACTCATGCAAAAATCTGTTTTCACCAGTCCGGTTTACCACCGCCATACGAGGAATACCTTTGCCACAAATACGCGATGATTCCACGCTCCCACACGCCGCCGCCGCCGTGGTCTGACTCGATGACGACGGACACGACGACGGGGACGTCGGTGACGACGGCAACCACTACAACCACGTCGTCGAGCGCGAGGACGCGTCGCGAGATGTTGGCCAGCCAACCGGAGATCAGAGAGTACCTGGCTCAGCTCACGCTTGCCCAAAATAACGAGCGAGCCGCTCACTATCAACATCATCAGGGAGCTGTCCTGAGGGAGCAGCAGGTCAGAGGGCAACAACGCGCGCGAGCTATGCCTCCCAGGTGAGTGTCGAGTCGTCGAGACACGAGGCGCCGGAAACGGCATTCGTGCGCGCGAAAAGCCACGGAATAATTTAGGGTGATCATTCCGGCTAGCCACGTGACTATCGAACCCACGGGAATTTCGTGAAAGGAGAGGCTCTCGATTGTACTCGTCACACGGTGATTGTTTTTCGGGGAATTCCGGGTTAATTGGAAAATTGATCGGGCTGGTAATTTAACGGCCGGGGACGTCGCGCCCCTTTAACGCGACGTATATTCGGTCACGGTGATACGTAGAAACTGACGATAACAAATGTCGATTTTATTGGGTAGATAAATTAAGGATCCGGTGGAGTTTAGGGTGCGATTGGTCGATTTAAAATTTTCCAACGGTCGAGCGATCGGGAAGTTAAATTTAAAGGTTTGTGGAAGAATGAAAGGGAAGTGTACATCGCCCAATGCTTGGGACGATCAAATTAATTTGCATAAGAAATTAGAATCTTGAGTAACCCTTTGAATTTAAGGCTTCGATTGATTTACCTAAAGTTCTGAACGGCCTTAGATGGCGTCTGAAACTTTATTGGATTGTACAACCAGAGGCGAAACTACTGTGCAGCAAGACCCTGTAACGCGGGAAGGCCCGAAGTCGGAAGACGGTCAAAATTTATGCATTAATTATGTTTTCATTTTAGTAAAATTATCCGCAATTTATAACGTTTTAACGAAAACTTGCCTTTTTTCCCTGAGGGCCCAAAATTATGTTTTGCGGGGTGCCGAACATTTGTAGTTCCGCCACTGCGAACTATGGTTGTTGTTTCGTATATTTTGCAATTATATAAATTACGAATGTAAAGGAAACGATTAAAGCGTACAATAATTTCAGATCACAGAGCGAGAGTCGTGCGCAACAGCAACGCATCGCGACGATGTACGAAGACGCTGCATTCTGCATGGAGACGACCGTATTGCAATCAGCATTCGAGCATGGGATAGCTTTGTGCAGTTTGATGTAAACTCGACGGAGCGTAATCTTGGTCGAAACAAAAATGATTAGAATCGTGGGGATTCGGAGAAACCCTGTCCACGGATCGTCCCGCGATCGTTAAGGAAACGGAATCCCATTGCAGGTGCAACGAAGTTCAAAACAACGTTCCGAAAAAGAATGTCAATCGGCTTTGAAACAACTGATCTCACGCTCTCTTCATTTGACCTACCAATGGACTCTGAATAATTGAAAACGACGTCTGTCGGTAATTACAAGAAAAACGAAAATAGAAAACTAATATGAAAATCATTTCGAATCATCGACGTCGGATGTGGAGTAAAGCTTACCGAGGAGTCTTGAAACGTTCGTTTCTTCTCGAGCCAAGGAAGTTCCAACGGCGAACTTCGAAACTCCCCCAAAAAAAAAAAATTGAGACACAGGAATCCCGAAGTTTCCAGACGTCGAAAGGAGCTTCGAGTTTTTCAACTCGCCGAGCATCGAAAAGCGCGAAAGCTTCGAGGGGGAAACTGCAAAGGGTTTCCTTGTTCGCGGCACACTCGACGAGTCAGACATTTTGCAAATTCCCCGAGCCATCGAACTCGCGAAATCGTTTTCTCGAGCAATTCTCGAACGCGCTCGAGATACACTCAAGATTTCCGGAGCAACGATCGATGCTCCAGCAAATCTTTCGGCGACGAGCGCGTAGGGCGCGGCGAGCCTAATTATCGCAACATTCGCGGCAAACGGTAAACGAGATACTTCTAATTGCCTTCGTCCTTCCTGGCTGGACCAGGTGTTCCACGTTTCAACGTTTCGCCCTCTGTCCCATTCGTACGCGCTGTGCGCCCGAATAAAATAACATTTCGCTGTGCCAAAAAAAAACGCACGATTCTTTTGCAGAGACTTGTCTGACTTTTACTTGTCTTTCAGCCATTTCAGTTTTTATGCCATTCTGCGTTTTAAGCGTGTCGGAATTACAGTTAACCTTAGCGCCGTAAAAAGTAATTTTATCGTTATCGTGGACACAGGGTAGTGTACCTTTCGATGCGCTTGGCATCCGATGCGATCTACGTTAAATGAATAATCTATTCTAACGTGACACTCGACATTTTCATTCGGCGATTTTTCGTCGCCATCTAATTAACGTTCCATCTTCTTTTGGGTCTTTCGAATATTAATGTGTCCATTCGCCGTTGTCGTAAGAGTATCGAGACTGAACTTCCGATTATTGATGCTGTCAAACTTTGTACCATGATCGCGAGAGTCCGTAGCTTTCGATCGAAACACGAAGGCTCTCCAGTTATACAGTAGACTCCCGTTTAACGCGAATTTCTATACCACGCTAGAGATATCCCGGTTACTGTTATCATACGGCACTCTAAATAATTAAACGCAAGGATTGAATTAAAACAGGTTAACTTAAGTTATACGCGTAATGCGAAAAAAATCTCATACAACGCGTAACGTATTAACCGCGGTATACAGGAGTCTGCTGTATTCTAATGTCTTAAAATAAAATTAAATTAAAATAAATAAATAAATTTTAATTAAATGTTAAATCAAATAATTGTACGAGCGAAGGGTGCGACAATTAATCGGAAATTCTGTCACCGGCGATCTTTCGTTTCCTGCCAAAGTCAGGAAACATGAATGACAGTGGTCGTTCAATGAAATTACTATCGTCTCACGATTCAATTACAATTCGTGTTCATAGCTGGTACTTTTTCGCACACGTATACATAATACATGGAAGGAAGTACTTAAGGCCATACTGTGTGTTCAAATACACCAATTATCCTCATTGGTTAAAAGAGATTCTGTTCCCTTTGTTCGAAGTAAGAAGAAAAAAAAAATGAAAAGTACCTCCCGATTATATTTTCTTTAATAAGTGTCTTCCGATTTTTGTATTAAAGAGCCGCAAACGCGGAAACAATTTTTTTACGGCGCAATGTTCCTCCTTTCGGTTCGTTTCGAAACTCACGGGAGGAATAAAGAGGAATAACGCGAACGCGTTTCGATAACAACCGATGGAGATCTTTTCTTTTCGTTTTAATGGCTGATACGAGAGAAGCAGAACTTAATTTTGTAGGCGGGCCGAGGTGAAATTTTTATTTTTCTCACAGTAACGTTTAATACGAGTGAATGTTATAGCTCATCCTAGATCTTTCGCGATTAAGAGAATTATCTACGTGTGTTTAAAGTGTAATAAACGTTTAGGGATATCGATAGAAAATACTGATTCAAATTTAATCGATCTTCGCTGTACTACCTTTAAGTAATATTGTGAATTCATCCTTATCGTTACTATACGAAGTATAAATAAGGATACGGTACTCGTCTACTTACCGTTCATTCGAGCTGTCCGAATTACTCCAATTTCCTACAACGTCCGGACACGTATATCCGCGTCAGATACAAATCTTCGAGTCGATCTTTTCCATTACTCGATCAACGAATTATATCGACAAGAGTATTAGCAGCAATTCAACTGAAAGCGTGATTATCGAGATATCACGATTAATTTGGATATTGAGACGCGCGGATGTACGGATAATCAACGGTTACGTCCCGATCAACTGAGGCCCTAACTTTACGCATCGAAGCGGTTCGAGTCTCGGAAGTTTCGTAACGATCGAAATCAACTCTCGAACCGTAACCGCGAATTGTATCGATAGCACTAATCACCGTAACCGCGTAAAAAAAAATTATCGAGCCACTCGACTGTATTAGACAACACGGAGTAACGTACGTTAAGTAACGAGTGTTTTAGGCACTAATTTGCAAAAGAGGCTGTCCTAACGACATACAAAACAGAAAGTAGTTTGTAAAGTCGATGTTAATAAACGTGTTACGTAGATTAGGGCGTCGTTCGCGCTGAAACCTGACGAAAACGACGCCGATAGTCAGGATTCGAAATGTAGTTAGATGGCAAAGTCGATTAGAGTGTATGGTAAGATTTTTATTTGTCCTAACGTGACGCCCAAATTCTAGAATAAATACTCGTTGTCTGGTGGTAATCACGATTACCGTTCCAAGTTTCTGTATGTTGTAAGTTTCGTTTATAGATACGTAAGGTACAAGGTGTTGGTTGGAATAATTGAACGCAAAGTATCACGAAAACAACGCATCCTCGAGAAAAATGTTGGCTATAAAAGTTCAACCGTCTCAAAGGGTGAAGTACAATTATTATATTTATTTGTTGTTTGTTGGAGATTTTTAAGGCTACTCAAAGGTCAACTTTCTTCTTTCGAGCAGAGACCTATATTTTCTTCATATATTCTTCTTCTACAGAAGAACGGAAGAAACTTTTGTACTAGTCAATTTTTTATCAGACTTCATCTTGGAAGGACAGATTTCCGCACGAAAAAAGGAAGTTGACCTTCAAAACATATAACCTGAAAGATGCCCAGGGAATAAAAAAGGAATATAATAATCGTATGTCCCCGTTGAAATCGTGAAACTATTATATTCATCATTTTTACAAAAAGATGCGTTCTTTTCGAGATATTTATATTTGAAATTTTCAAATGAACAGCCTGTACACGGTTAATGCAAAGAATACCCGATTCGAATCGAGTGAAAGTTTTTTAAATTCGACAATGACATTCTAGCGACTATCGTTAAGTTTCTAAGCGTCTTTGCTAAAGTTTTGATAATGATTAATTATTTGTAACTGTCCACAAGGGTGGATTCATTATTGTACATAACGCTTGTCATTGATTCGTAAAACTGTAACGTGCACGCGCCATAAATCGGAGTATCGAACATTCACGACAGAGTGAACTAATTTAAGTAACCGAACGTTAATAACTGTCATTAGCATCGTAGCAAGTTGTACGTGTCTCAACAACGGACCATCCTTACATAACTAAAAGTATACGCAACTCCCAATTGACAAAATTCGATTAAAGCTTTCAGGTTTATTCGAACAAGGAAACATACCGTGCGGCGAATAACAAATTTCAACCATACGAATAATTTTAATTATATTACATTAAGTAAATTCTACGATTATTATTTTAAATTATCTTGTTAACAGCTTATACTATTTTTCGGGGCGGTCGATGATACAAACGTCGCGGATAAACATTTTTAAATGTTAACGACCCCAGTAAGATTAAACGGCGACGAGGAAAACTTATTAATGTTATAAGAAACGCTTAGATTAGAATTCGTGATGCTTGTCGTGTTTAAATGATGTAACGTTAGAGAAAATGTCGCCAAACATCGCTACAAATGCGATTGACGTAACTTTCCTGTTCACCGTCAATTTCGCCCGCTAAATTCGAAGGATCGTCAAACAACTTTCCCGTTATTTTCTCATCTACCTTGAAATTTTCATCGTCATAATTGCGAAGGTGACAGGAAAATCACTAAACGCGTTAACGTTGTAGATACGTCACGTCTAAGCGCACACGGTCGATCGTTTGAACGACGAATGATCGCATCGTAAGAATAAAATAATATAATATTCATCCAATTGAGAAAGTTTCGCCGTTTAGGCGCCATTATTACAAGAAATTCTGATAATCCTGCGCATCGTAATATCGAGAGTGATTGATTGAGAGAGAGAGAGAGAGGGAGAGAAAGAGGAACCAGGACTGCCAGAGCTCGAAATTTCTAAGAACGTTAAGTTTCCTCGCACCGAGGACTGTACCGCAAAAGTCAATACGAATTGATTCATCCCCGTTCTTGTTTTCAACTTATAGTTAGGACGCAAAACATGACGCAGATGGAATCGCGCGAACAGTAATAACGATAAGCTGACGAAACACAATAGTTTATGACGAAGATCTCTGTTTACGATCCTCTCGACGATACGTCAAAGCAATGTAATCGTTGCGACACGGATGCGTTGTGAATAATAACGACAACGTCCGTTGCGTTAAACCGATCGTGTGTGTCAACACTCCGTACCCTTTACAACCTTAATCGTCGATTAACATATTGTCGATGAAATGCAAACTTTGAAATTTGCCTCCGTCAATAATTGACGGAATGTTTGATGGTGAGAATACGCGTCGAATCGGATTTACGAGTACATATGATAAATCGATTCGCAGATACGAATTTCGGTAGCTACGTGACCTGATCTATTATCCAGAGATTCGCCATGTTTGAGCGATCGTCGAATTTTCCGACGATCGAATGGAAATCTCGGCGCCGGACGTCAAAGCATTTCGATAACTTTAACGTCCATTTCGCGTACGATGGTGGAAAACTAATCTTCAAATGACAATTAAGAGTGCGTCGCGCGAAAGTATTCGCGTTACGAAAAATTAAGGAGCAGCGGTGCAAATAAAAATGCGACGGCACGCTGTAATTGTGTGTCCCAGGCTACGTAGAAATATTTTTTTTTTTTTCGACGAACATCGGTGACTATTTCTGCCATCGTGCATATCTGGTACGCTCTGGGCGTAAGAAGAGATCGCGAATAACGAGGAACTAATTATAATACTCATGTCGATACTGTATTAACGAGGAACTAAAGCTGTATTGCTATCACGTCGTATTGTATGTTGTGGATATTATAAATGTTTAGAGGACCAAGAAATATAATGTACCGGTGTAATGCATGAGAGTGACATTATTTATCCCACTTTTCTCACTTGTTCGACGCAAACGTCAATTCTATTTGCAATGAATTGAAGCGTTCCGTATTAAGAATAAATGAGGCCATGGGAGCAAAAGTGGCCTAATCAACTAGCATCCCGAATAGAGATACGATCATTCGACAACGGCGCTATAAGTACCACACCGACGTCTTTAAAATGAGGTTTGCAAAGGCGTCAATAGAGTACACTGTATGAACAACAACAAAAATCAATATTAAAATTTTCAAGATTTTGTAAGTTAGGTCAGTTTTGTTCTCATAGCATCAAATGATCGCACGAGATGCAATAAAGTGATATAGACTGGGAAACTGTGTAAAATGATCACGAAACTGTGACGCAACTGCCGCGACTGATAACCGCAGACAGTAATCGTATCTTAGTTTCCAAGTTTCTAATCGAGGAACGTACGAGACTTATTTATACGGATGGGTGCGCGCATCGATCAATTATTCGCGACGCTCGAATAATTTCCACGATTGCTCGCAAATCATAATGATTATGATAATAATAATAATGATAATAATAATAGTAATAATAACGAGTTCAACATTTTCAAAAACCAAGATGATCGGCGTTCACCTCTGTGGACCATTAATTAATCTTAACTATTCTAGCGCGACGGCATCTCGTCGTAAATAAATAATATAAACTACCTTCCCCCGTTGCCCGTCAATACTCTGATAGCGCAACGCGAGCGAGAGATCGTAACCTTTTCCATTCGCATCGATTAGAATCCACAAACTTTCACGCCGCCAGGTGTACGAAAGATCCTCTCTTCCGGCGGAAGTTCGCCAATAAGGTATTTGTCGAGGATCCTTCTAGCTGCGGTAGTGTGTCCCGTACCGATGAAAGCCAAAGTCGCGTCCCTTCCGGCGTATTCCAAGAGGATATCCAATCCCCCGGGATGGCTACTCAGGAAGGCCGTGCAATCGTAAACAAAATCGTAAATAATCAGCCAACAATTATCGATCGTATCGTGCCAGGAGACTTCGTCCAAACTGATCGTCCGGAGAACATCCGACGATTCCTTCTCGGCCATCCAGGATTCCTCTTTGTTCCGTTTCAGTCTTTTGCTCTCCCCGGTAAGGAAATCGTCCTCTCGGGATATCGCCTCGGTCAGATCGAGCGATCGAAAAGTTAAGCTCAAGAGATCCATGCTGTCGATCGTATTATCGTTACTTGTCCTGAAAGTAAATTCGCCGCGTTATTATGCGTATCTTTCAGAGGCAACAAACACACGCAATATTTCGCTCGATTGCCGATTAAAATTTGTCGATCATTCGCGAATCTTATTACATCATTTCATTGATTTTCCTCGATCTGGATTTCCGCTGACACGAACGTCTCGCGATAAAACGGATTTGTAAATAATCAACACTGACACGGAACGCGGACCGTCGGAGTTATACGTGTAAAAGCGGCGGTATATTTTCGCGACGAGCGTGAAAGTCATCGTTGGAAATGCCCCGCAATTATTAACACTAAACGCGCCAAGTCGGTCGAAATGGTCTGTTTGTGTTATGTTCTGTTATATTTATCTCTTGTTTATGATACATATAAAGATAAAAATGTGTGATTGATTATTTTAGCATTAATTAAAAGTTATGTCGTGTATTATTTCGTACGATACTTTAAACAGATAATTCCTGCCGAAAAACAACGTTTACTTCGTAATCGCTTTGTAATTTGACCGGTACATTTAGTGTTAATATACAGTACGCTCAATATGTTTCGAGACTGATGGCTGTAAAAATGGAACCAATGGCGCTATCTGTGTTTCGTCGACGGCATTATGTAGCCCAAAACCTTTCCGAATCTACCGCGAAAATTTCAAAGCGTTATCTCTGCTCATTAACAAACGGTGGGCGGTATTCGTCAAGGTGGTTTGACCCGCTGGTAATTATGGATGCAAAATTGTGTGTTATTTAAAACCAAATAACTTTCTTTAAATCTACATCAGAATGGGCTATCTTTATAAGGTCCTGAGATGCAACCACACGCCGCTCCAGAAGCGAGAGATCGACGTTTCACATTCTCATCGATGAATAAAAGGAGTGGCGTATGATTGCATCTCAACATCTCATTGAAATAGCCGATTCTGATCCAGATTGTTTAAAAAACATCGTCACCAGGGCTGAGTCATCGTGCTTTCAATACGACACTTCGGAAATTATTTTTAAAACTATCGCACAGAATTGGGCGTCCATAATAACGAGCTCGTCAGTATGTATTTACAGATACTTTCAGCATTTGTTAATGGGCAGAGATAACGCTTTGATATTTTCACTGTAGATGCGGAAACGTTTAGGGTACACTTTTTACAGCACCAGTCCCGGAATTTATTAAGCATACTATATATGCCATTACTGAGGTGTTAATTGCTATTCGGGCACAACGTTACACTGCAAATAGGAATTATCTTGACTCTAATGTTATAGGTTTTAAACTGCCAAAACACATTGATTATGCAATTTATATTAATTATGAACACTTATAAAATGAATATATTAAAATATTTGTAATAAATCTTGATAAAAAGATTTTTTAACAAAAATTCTTAAATAAAAAATTATCTTAATAAATAGATGTAATACACGCTGGTAACCAAAATAATATCGTGGTGAGAGAATTTTTCACCATGTGACCAACGACGGGTTAACGTGAACTCAAGCAATTCCGCTCGAATTTACGTCACCGCGATTGGGAACAATTCGTAACGCAAATTAATTTCGATTCTTCGCTAAACCGTTTCGGTTCGTTGTACTTTTGAGATTAATTACGTTAACCCGTCAGAATCACTTTAAAACGTAAGTGGAGAATTACTTTTGACCGCCCGCGCGGCTCTCCTCCGACAGTGACATTTTCTTCCAATTAGAACTTCGAAGTACTTAGAAACTCGAATATCTCTGACGGCGTTGTTTCTCAAGGGACATTGCGCGAAGTACTGAACACCGTAGGGAAATCAATTCCTCACGGAGAAAGCAAAATAATTCTATTACCGGTTGAAACCCGATGCGTGCGATCGAGGTGTTCTCCTGGCCACGCACCGTCGTGGTAATTCAATGCTGCCACGTTCGTGGACGGTAGGCTCTCATAATGATTTCCACCTGTTCTTCTCGTTGACAACCTTGCCCAGTTTCTCGAATTGTCCTTAACGAGATAAGATTATTCCAATAAATTTCCTTTCTCCTAATTGCGCTGTCACGGCGTGATAATTGGTCCACGTCAAGGATAGTCTTCGGCGTGGCAATGGCGCTAACGCTTTATCACTTTATTTGGAAGCGATTCAATTTTCATTGATAAGCTATTAGGGAGTAGGTTTAATCGATCCGCCTGTTAGTCACTGTCGCGTGTCATCTAACGAATCTACCAACGTCGTTTGTATATAATCGCTTCCCGGCAAATGACTAGCTGACGTGAGTGATTCTCGGTATTTAATAATTCGCTTGCGTAAGACATTTTTTTTATCTGCGCAAAAATATTCCGCAAGCCTTCGAATAAACGAACCATATACTCGGCGCGATAGCGTTCGGATATCTTGAGACTAATTATCACGCCTGGCCCGACGTACTATTTTTTTTTTGCATTTTGGCTTGCTACTTTAAATCGTGGCTGATTCGAAGTTACGAAACGGCAACCATCAACGAGATGCCGCGTTTCTGGACTCGATGGTAAATTCGCTGACCACGCAAAAATCCCCATGCGCGTTATCTATTTTCAGCGCGCCATTAGCTTTTTATAAGTACCAAAGCACTACGAAGGCCGATTAGAAATTATATAAAATATAATTACCGCTGTTCCATGCGCACCGCGATACCGTCTATCGCGTATTTAGCGTAACTCGGTTTGCGTTAAACCTGGAAAGTTTTATTGAATATTTCGTACCCGGAATCGCTCGAAAACAATTTCGTTAACCCTTTGCAGTTCAACGTCGAGTACTGTTCGATATTATTTTTCATGATTTCAAACTTAAAAGTATCTATTAAAACGTGTTAGACATAATAAGAGTCGATATCACTGTACAGATATTTCATCGCGATCCATTTGCTTAATGTTGATTATTTGTAATATTAATGTGGACTAGACTGATGGTACTCGTCAAAAATATTTGGACTATAATCGATAAGGTATCGCGAAACTGATTAGAAATGCGATATTGCGAGGTTAGATCAGGACACGCGTATATTCCGCGAGAAAGTAAACAATTATCCACCGATGCAACGGCAGTAAATGCCAAAATGCGGTGCCGCTAACGAAATATTAAATCCTGCAGTTTTCCCGCGGAGGGTGCATAATCGTCGGTACGTAACTATCAGCCGATACAGCGACAGACTTCTGTTGCCTCGTGCTGACATCTCGCCAGGCACGCGGAATCGTTCTCGTTAACAGCTGACACGAGTAACGAAATGTTGTACACGAGACAAATTTTACAGCTAACGATGAACAATTCTCTCTCGACAGATTTTTTATTTTATGATAAAAAAAGCACACGCTGCTGCACCTGTCACGAATATCACGCGCAAAGAAAGTATGGGAAGATCAACAAAGAAACGCGTATAGATCGAATAAAGTGGTGTTACAAATGAAAACTTAATCGATAACATTAATGTTTTTTTTTTTTATAGATCATACGTACGGAGGGAAAGATTCATTAAAGTGCTCGTGTCGTCTTTCAGCCTCGACGGATTTCTAAAGAGAGAGTAGAAAAAAAGGTAATTCGTCGGATTCGACGAAAAGTTGGCCCGCCAATGTTCATCTCGCGTTTCAATAGATCTTTATGCAAAGTATATCGTCCCCTTACAGCCGACGGAGTCACGAATGACCCGTTTCCCTTGTCGGTGGTAGAATCTATTGAATTTTACGAAGCATATTACAGAAGTGGTTGCGTTCGATTTTCCAGTAAATGCTGCCACACCTCAATTTTCCAACCGGCGTGCACATATTCTACCCTAGATTCGGAACATGTACATACGCGTTTATGCATCCCCGTGTCGACGCATTCGTCTGTCCCCGCTCCTTTTGATATTCCGATCACGTACGTGCTGTAATTTCAGGCATACGTCTCCTTCATAAACAAACGTAAATTTCCATGGCAAACGGAAATATAACTCAGAATTCAAGAAAAGGGATGGGCAGTCCGTGGTTTAATAAATTTTTAAATCCTTGCACGAGTAAATAGAGATAGCGGAAAGAAATGCATTGTTTTACACAGTAGCGTTTGAGTTCAGTTTGCGCCCGGATGAAAAGGGGATAAAAGACTTAGGAAAATGTGGGTGTTACAGTCGTAAAGAATGAAAGAAATTACATTTTATAATATTCTGTACGAAAAATAACAAAAAAGAATTAAGATTTATATTGTTCTACAAAATAATAGAATTCTTTCCAGTACCCCTAATACATCATTGGAGCAAATAATAAAGTAAAGTAATTAAGTAGATTAAATATTTATTATAATACGAAATCATACAAAATTTCAATAGGACATTCGTCGAAGATCCTCGAGAATCGAGAGCAATCGCTGTCGTTAAAAATCAAGAAATCTTTGAACAACGACGACAAGGCGCGTCGCGACGCCGCGCCGGTCGGTCGAGTAAGTCGCGGTCGGGGCGAATAGAGCGCAACCAGGGAATCGCGGCCATCGCTATCGAGCAGCGCATGTGTTCTGCGGTGCGAACGGCGAGAGGCGCCACGACGCCGGCGTCGCGGTTCACGGTGGCGGCGGCGGCGGCGGCGACGGCGGCGGCGGCGAGGGTAGCGCCGACGACGACGACGGGCGACGAGGTGGATAGTCGCAATCATGCCACCACCCTGACGCACGTCCCCGTATCTTACGGTGCGTGTACGTCGACGACGCAAGGGAAGGACTCTCTGCAGCCGAAACGAAGAACAACAAAAACAAAGAGACCCGAGTAACAACGACAACGACGACGACACCACCGACGGCATAATCGAGGGGAACGACGGGATATCGCGGAGAAATCGTAAAGTGAGAAAGAGAGAAGTAGTGAGAAAGTACAAGAGGGAGGGAGATAGAGAGAGGGCGAGAGAGAGAGAGGGGAAACATCAAGGCAATTCTAACCGGTGAAACACATTCGTCGAAGGAGAGAAGGAGCGATCGACACGTCCACTGTGGCCCTTCGATGCCGGAGCGTCGGGACGCCACACCGCGGCACGGTACATCATCTCGAATCGACGTTGAGATAGATAAAGCAAGAGAGAGAAAGAAAGAGCGTGCAAGGAAGAACGAGAGGGAGAGATAGGGTGAGAGAGAGAGAGATAGAGATAGATATAGATATGGATAGATAGAAAGTGTACCGGGGGATAGTACGATAGTATCGATGAATGTGCGTCTGGATGGTTGCCTGTCGTCTCTATCGTCCGAAGTTGCGTGTGCGTGCGTGAAAGCGTAGGCACGACGAGCGCTTTAGGCGGCGAGGCTGCAAAGTGCATTGACAAGTGCCCGCGGCCCAGGTGCACGTGTGCGGAAAAACGCGTGCGTGCTTTTCAAGAACGGTGTAAAGTGCAACACCGCGGGCGCTGTAAGTCGCACGTGTTACAACCACGGATCGATCGCCCGGAAGAGTGCGAAGCTCTAAGACGCGCTCGCAGGTGCTCGTACGTGGAGGTGGGGGATATAAGAGCATGTGCGAGCTGCGTATCCGAGGGGTAAAACGCAATCGCGGATCTACGCAGGGATTCTGGTTTGTCCGAATTCGTGGTTCGCTTCCTCCTTCTCTAACGACGAGTGCTCCTCGAACGCGGTGAACGTGTGTTCTAGTCACGCCGTTTTTGCTCTATTTCCGTGTATTTTCTTTGCCGATGCTCGCAGCTGCGCTCGAATACCACGCGAGTACTATCGTGATTTTTTCACCGAGAATTCTCGGATGTCCGATCGTCCCGTTATCGACGCGTCGATCTTTATTTACATCCCTACGTCGTTGTTGTTGACGTCGGGTTAATTAACTGTACCGGGCAGCGATACAGGATCGATCAACGAGATAAGATTTCAGGGATCACACTGTCGGTATTCGAAGGAAAATTCTCGATTCCTCGGGGACCGATTTGCCCTCACGATCGCGTTCATCGATAATCGATGCGTTATTAATGAAGAAGGACGACACGTTGCGTTCGTAAGCGCGTCAGTATTCAGCGTAACGGGCGGGCGATTAGGTAGCTATTGACACGAGCAGCGTCCGATGACACAACTTATTACCGATGGGCCGCGATATCAATCGAAGTCGCGATGTAATCGTCTCTGTCTGCGGATGCGAGAAGCATGCGTGGAACGACGGCGTCGTGCGAGTCGGCATTTCTTCCTGCCCTTCGGCGTCCGGACGCTACCCCGGGGTTTTGCTGTTAACGATGCTCCCGTCGTCGTTTTATCTCGTCCCGTTGTGGTAAATCAATGCCTCGAGGGATAGATTTCTGGATCGAGGGAAAGTAACGATAGAAGCCGTGACTGACTTTCGAAGCTGTCCCGTGATCGAACGTGCGCGCGAGAGTTATTTTAATAACGGGGGAGTAGTGCAGCTTTGCAGCACTTCTTTTTTTCTCTTCTTCTTTTTTTCTCGCCGAGCTTCAGAGCGTGAGAGCTTCACGGAACGCGCCGTGTAATTATTTTTCGTTCCTGCGCGTAATAATAGCGGGGCATCGATTAATTGATTTCTGTTATAAAAAAAAAAGAGGTATATATACGTATATAAAACACGCGTCGGTAGTCAACGGTGCCTCGCTCCACATCGAGAGCTTAATTTGCTCTCGTTGAAGCTTCGCGGAATGTTAGCTCCGCGAGGCTACACGGATCATTGGCATTTAATAAATTCAACGAAACCTACTTCTCGTTTCGCTCGAGGAAAAGTAACTGACCGATATCGGCACGATGCACGTGCAGCATCAAAAATGCAGTCCTATGCACCGGGTGTAGAGGCGTCGTTACGCTCGCGAGGGCTACGGTTATATATTTTTTTTTTCTCCCCGACGATCGAACTCTCTCCTCTTGCAGCGTTTCTCGCGTACACCAACGATCGCCGTCGGATCGTAAAATCGAACAGCGAAACCAACGATTCCCAGCGCGGTCTTTTCTACTCTCCCATGTATTACGAATCAACTCGTAGGGCGCCGGAAATTTTCAATTCACTTACGCGGTCGCGAAATTACGATCGATGAACCGATAAAGGAACGGAGAATAATCCAAAAATGATCCTGATTTCCCGCGGATACACCGCGATCCTCGATCGCAATCTTTCTTAATTATCGCTCGGAGCACTCGCAACCTCCGATCACGCGTATCGAATCGAAAAAGAAAAGGAATACCGAACGAAGATTCCCGATGCCTACCCCGTCCCGCCGCGTGACGCGTCGATCGATAGATCTCTAAAGAGTCGTCCTAACGGACACTCTCATATCTCCAATCGTGTACCCGGCTCGAATCCGTATTCCGGCAAATCCTCGCCGATTTTCCGCGGCGCGAGAACTTCTACTATTTATAAATGGTTTGAACCCGGTCGTATTGGCGAACCTCGTCCGCTCGAGCTGCCGCCTCGTGGGCCTTGCGTGGGGAACAATTCGCCACCCCATGGTAAAAATAGAAGCTCCTAGCCAGCTAGCTAAGCTCGAGGCTAGAGGCTTGAACGTGAGCGAGCACCGCTCTAGCATCGCTAGAGCGGACGGACGTACGTACGGACGGACGGACGGACGAACGAACGAACCAACGGACGGACGGACCGACGTCTACCAGCGGGCACCGCGACGTCAAGCACCCGCCGCACCACCGCACCGCCGACACCGGCCCTGCTGCCCGTTACTCGCGAAGACGGTGATGCTAGTGTTTCTCGGCTCGCCTCCTGAAAGCTCGTCCTCTTCGACGTTCGAGGAAAGTGTGCGCGCGTCAAACGTTCCTCGTGCCTCTCTCCTCCTCCACCACCTCCGCCACAACCTCCTCCTCCTCCTCCTCATCCTCCTTCTCCTCGTTTTCTTCCACTTTGCTTTCTTCGTCTCTTCCTAGTTCTCCGGTTAAGGTGGGCATCTTCGTGTTCAGTGATATCCAACTCAGGGAATGATTCTGCGCTACATTCCGAAACCAAGTTACCGTCAAGTTCCGCGAAGTGAATATTTTAAGACTATGAAGAGTTCGAATGTAGGTGGTGGGAGCTGATTCATTGTGACCATTGGCACGCAAGGGGATCGCGATGAGAGAGGGATATCGCCGATGAATCCAAGCTGATCGAAGGAAAGAAGTGTTCGATCGGGAAAGGAGCTTTCGCGCCTTCGTTGCAGTTCGCTCGACAAGAAGAAGGAGAAGAAGAAGGAACGAGAAAGAGATACCAAGAGATACCGAGAGAGGGGAGAGAGAGAGAGCGTGCGCGCGCGAGAGAGAGAGAGAGAGAGAGGGCCACATTCCGAGCGGATCACGGATGCTTATAGAAGCGTTGCGTAACGGCGTCAGACGGACGGCGAAACCGCGGCTGTTGAGCCGTCGAGTTTCGACAACTTGGAAGAAAAGCTCGACGCGTCCTCTTCCGATATCGAGCGAGATATCGAGGAACCGGAGACGGATACGGCGAGGTTCGGCAAAAGTCTGTGTGCTCCGGCGTGCGCGTTCAACGACCAGCGCGTAATACAGGTGCTCGATCTAGATCGCTATCGATCCCCCTCGCGATATTCGGGACGTGTCCCGACGTATCGCGCGTCCAAACCGATCGAGAATCGAACCTCTCGAGCTGCTTCGCGCGTGTTTGTGCGTGCGTGCGTATATGTGCGTATATGTGCGTAGGTAGTGAGAGTGTAGAGAGCTCATGTCGCCGAGAATCGGGTTGATCGTCGGATCGAGGATCCGCGGCGAGGAATGAGGAGAAGGAGGAAGCGATAAGAATAGGACGGGAAGCGCGGAGAAGGATAAGGTGCACGAGGGAAATCCTACGGGTGTATCGATTCCGGCGTGTCCCGAACGTTTCAAGGCCAACGGCGCTCGGGTTCACAGGGGAGCCGCGATCTTTCCGCGTCGAGAGCACGCACACAATCCCGCGATCGCTCGAAAGAGAGACAGGGGGGAGTCGAGAGATTGCCGTGTGTTGCTTTGCTCCTAATGTTTCTCTTAGGTCCATTCCACCAAGCGAGAACTAAAATTAACCCGTGTCGAATCCTAGCAACTTTTGTCACCGCGTTCTAACCGTTTCTAGCACTCGCACCGTTCGACGCGTCGAATTTATATTTCTCGCTCCGCCAAGGAATCGATCGATGATATATACTCGGTCGATGGACGCCCGTTTCAAAATCATCGACGATTCGATCGATCGGCGATCGGCTTCGCTTCTCTGTCGACGCTCACGGCAATACTCGAGATTCTTCGCGCGGCGAGAGATCGCGTTTCCTCGTAGATCCGTGAATTAGGGGAGAGCGGTGGTGTCGATCGACGCGTTAATCGGTGTTTTGCCGATCAACAGAGGGTTCTTCGGTGATCTTGCAGAGGCTCGTCGAAGGGCGTGAGACGAGAGAAACGGAGTGTCGGACGGGCGACGAAGGATGGAGCAACGTCCAGGGGAACGTGCTACCTGCGATCTTTCCTAACGGGGGCAACACGACGACGATAACGGCGACGATCGCTGCGACGACCGCGACGACTACGACGACGACGACAACGACGACGACGACGACGACGACGATTACGACGACGAGGAAGAAGAGGAAGAAAACGACGTGGGTGTGGAAACGAGGGAGGAGAGCTAGCGTGGCAGCTACGAGAGATGCAGCAGCAGCCACAATCTGGCCAACCGTCCGGGGCACCAAACGGTGTTGCAGGCGGTGCCCAATTGCCGCAAACAGGTGGCATAAGCCCGGCCCAACCTGGTGCGACAGGTACCGCCACGGCGGGGTCTAATCGAGCCCAGGTCAACGGCGGAAGATTCGATTTCGACGATGGCGGCACCTACTGCGGTGGTTGGGAGGACGGCAAGGCGCACGGACACGGTGTATGCACCGGGCCCAAGGGCCAGGGAGCGTACTCGGGTAGCTGGCACTTTGGATTCGAAGTCTCGGGTGTCTACACCTGGCCTAGGTGAGCAATAAACCCATCTTATAGAATTCTATCGATGTCACGCATGCTCCCGATACCCGTCCCTTTCCCCCTTAACACCGAGTCCCTTTCGCCTCGTCACGCGTCACCGATACCGACGCGCTCGCCACGAGTACGACGATAAAGGACGATGAAACGGTGTACCGTGGGGCCACCTTACGCATTAATAGAACGAGGGTTACTACGATGAGAAGTGAAATGTTGGTGACACTTACTTACTGGCCTGAGGGGCGGCAAGGTTTGATTTAAAAATAAGCATCTAACAAAAGATTATATCGTTGGTTACTGTTTGGAGCGTCATCGACCAAGCGCCAGTTTTGGATCAGTCGGATTCTGTTACGCGCCATCGCATTAAATACTTGCGTCAGATTTTTCCGAGACCCGGGTGCTTGCCCTATCGACGCCCCGACGTCGTAGCCCCCGACAGCCAGCATGGAAAATTCATTCTTTTCCTTGTATCGGGCGCGAATTACCTTCGTTGGTCTCGTGTATTCTATTGCAAACGCTTTTGCGCGGTACCGATACGGTGTAACTTCGCCGGAAATACAGCCACGCTTATTATAATTCTCATCGTTAAATATAGTGCGAGAGCACGCTTGCGAGGAGGAAATTAATAATTCCCCGGCCGTGCCGTCCAAATCGATGACAAAGATGCGACTGCTAGACATCGCGGTAAACGTTTGACTGAAACCAAAGTGCCTTACTGTATTCCGCAAATCGTCCCGCGCCCGTTATGCTTTCGCTAAAACGAGGTTAATATTACGTTCGCCGTATGCCGGCGCACTTTCGAGATTTACGCAAAGAGATCACCGCGCTGCCTTCCCCCCCGTTCGTTACGGATCAACGTTGAGCTCGGCTGAGCCGGGGTTCTGTATACATTATTAATTTCGAGATTCGCTCCACGCTCTTTCGTTAACGGTACACTGCCATTCCCATTCTACGACGATCTTTAATCACCGCGAGCATACAGCCGGCTCTTTCCTCATCTCCGTTTTCCCCCGAGATATTCGGGATAAACGTTAAGCCTCTGCCTCCGTAGAGCCTATTAATTCGCATCGGAGCGCGTTAAAATATCGTCGAGGACGGAGCCTCGTGCGAAATTATAGAATCCACTTGACGTTCGCATTTTACGATACGCGCTACCAATTCGCGATCGGTTTAAACAAATTACCCGCGAAACAAGGATTAATGCCAATTAACCTGGCTCCATTCTGTCGGCGCTCATTAGAACGTATGTCTACCGATGATACGTTACCGCTGCTAATTCCTTAATCAGCCATAAACCTACCGCAGCGACGAAACGCGAATTTCGCCCGACCGCGCCATAAATTCTGCTCAAAACGTACGCCGGATCTTATTCCGCGGAAAGTACGTGATATTCGATGGAGAGACGACTCGGAAAAGCGGTGGCAGGAAAGTGTTAGGGATAAAAAGAAAATCACGGGGACGACTCTCTGGGAAATGTCTCGCGTACTCCGGGAACCCTCGCGAGATTCGATTCTATCGCGGCGAAAGCGGTCTACGAGTGTCAATTCGAGATGAACGGCGGACCTTGACACGTATCCCGGTATATACCTGGGGCCGGGGCGGGAATCTCCCGATCCTGAAAGTGGGTCACCGAGTGCAAGGACAACGAGTCCAGGTCACTGGGATTCGAGCTGTTAGGACGTAGTTCACGGACACGCCAGACAATCCTCTCCCGGAATTTTCCAGGGTTACCGCGGAGGCTGCCATTTGTATTATTTTCCCTGCGCGGTACGTCGGGGAAGAATTGTTCCGCGTTCACTTCGATTCGCCGCGACGCGCTCCACGCTCGCGATTAGGCCACGCGCGTCGACCACGAGTATAATTTCTTTCCGCTGAAGTCTAATTTCGAGACCGTCGATGGTACTGGAAACAATTTTGTCGCCCGCCTTTAAATAGTCCCGCGTAACGCGAACTCACACATATAATTGACGCTGACATCACGCGTGACGCGCGTTCAAATCAATTCTTTTTTTTTCTCCTTTTCACTTACGCGAAATACGAAAAGCGATTTCCTACGCGTTCTGCGTACACGCTATAAATATACGCGGGAAAGAAGTCGCTAGTTACGCGCCCGGAAAGAGTTTAAATTTGACCTAGTTTCAATATTTTTAGCTCGCTGAATTACCGTAAAGGATATTTTAAAAAATCGGTACGCCAATGAATTCCGTGTCGCGAACGACCGGAGATCTTCGCGATTACCTTACGAAACCGCGCGTGAACAATCACGCGTTTCATGGAATATTTATTAATCGGCGAAATACATTTTCCGCGCGCTCGGGGTATGTCGTCGCGCGTTTTCCGCCATGGTGTATATCGATCTACTTACAACGTTAACCGGGCGTGTAACGATCATAAGGTTACCGTGAATACCGTCGCGACACGTGACAGAGAAACGTCGGTAAAAGTATCGGGCGGGCGATCGTATCCGGAACGAAAGTCACGCACGGTAAACGGACTTGTAATTGAGACGTAATAATACGTTTCGCGAGACCGTCGATTTCGTCATTGACGTTAACTCCTGCCGTTCACTCCTGGGACGCGAAATTAAACGGGGGACTCGTGCGAAGGCAGCGCTAATCGCGATAAATACTTCGTTTCCCGTTCGTGATTCAAATAATTTACCAGCCGAATCGCCTGACATTCATTCAACCTAATCGGCAAGGTTTGCACGGCGACGACAAATCGAACAGATCGATTGTCTTTGAGCGAATCAAAATCCGACGCTGGAGTTAACGCGGAGCGAACGATTGTTTTCGAACGAATACAAATCTGACGGTAATTAAAGAGTGAAAGAGATCATTGATCGCGCAACGTCGAATTTACCATCGCGATTTCACGATTCAATTGGACTTTAATTATCGCAATTAGCGATTACGGGAGTAGCTGAGAGCCTTCGAATGTGCCCAGTCATTCACGGCAATCGTCGTTCGCGCGACCGCTCATCCGAGCCCTTCTCATTTAGGCATTGGGGTAGTTTCGGGAAAAGACAAATATCGTGGAACAAAACGAGGGGGTTAACGGAATATAAAGGGACGGGGGTGTGGGGGGGGCGGGAGATAAAGAAGGGAAGCTTCTGTTCCTCCCAACTACGTATCTAGGCCGAGAGATTCCGTCGTTTCGTTTCCGTCTAAACTGGAGCAAGGTCTTCGCCGTGTCACGTTTTCCTACGGTCGTGGGGATAAATCTCGCTCGTGTTTCGATGGTGACAGGAAACGCGGACGTAACGGGGGATGAAATCTCGCGGAGTCATCGGGATGATACAGGGAATTATGCAAACTCGCGTGCCAAGACGCCGTTCGACTTCCTTTCAAAGAAGATGGTTTTGGCTCGTCGCGACGTGGCTCGTTTAAATAGCCCGCTGTCTTTTCTTACTCTTTTTTGAGAAAAATGTTTTGGCATCGCGTCCTTCGATATTGCTGCCTACCTCGGTGTTGTAGAGGATAATAGTATTCGGTGGATAAGGGGTAAAACGGATTAAGAATATTTGCGATTCGATTCTAGGTATTATAATTGATATAACGTTGAGATAAAGAATGGGAAATGGACGCCTTGGAAACTGTTTAAAATGTATTCCATGCCTGGTACCGATGTGGGGTATTATAATGGTTATAATGTGTTAAAAAGTAGAATTAGCTATCGCGGAAATTTTTAAAACTTTATTCCGTACCTAGTAGCAATGTCAGGTATACGATGTAATTGTTATATCGTTGAGATAAAAAATGAGAATTGGGTACCGTGGAAATTCATCTAAATTTATTCCATGCCTGGTACCGATGCCAAGTATTATAATTGTTGTAATGAGTTAACAATTAGAATTATCTGCCGGGGAAATTCTTAAAACTTTATTCTGTACCTATGGTACCAATGTCAGGTACATGATATAATAGTTACATCGTTGAGATAAAAAATGAGAATTGGGTACCGTGGAAATTCATCTAAAATTATTCCATGCCTGGTACCGATGCCAAGTATTATAATTGTTGTAATGAGTTAACAATTAGAATTATCTGCCGGGGAAATTCTTAAAACTTTATTCTGTACCTATGGTACCAATGTCAGGTACATGATATAATAGTTACATCGTTGAGATAAAAAATGAGAATTGGGTACCGTGGAAATTCATCTAAAATTATTCCATGCCTGGTACCGATGCCAAGTATTATAATTGTTGTAATGAGTTAACAATTAGAATTATCTGCCGGGGAAATTCTTAAAACTTTATTCTGTACCTATGGTACCAATGTCAGGTACATGATATAATAGTTACATCGTTGAGATAAAAAATGAGAATTGGGTACCGTGGAAATTCATCTAAAATTATTCCATGCCTGGTACCGATGCCAAGTATTATAATCGTTATAATGAGTTAAAAATTAGAATTATCTGCAGGGAAATTTTAAAAACTTTATTCTGTGCCCAGCACCAATCTCTTGATTACAATATAATCCTTGTGTCACTGAGATAAAAAATGAGAATTGGATTACCCTGGAAATTCTTCTAAATTTATTCCATGCCTGATACCGATGTTAGGTATTATAATTATCACAATGAGTTCAAAATTAGAATATATTTGCCGCGGAAATTCTTAAAAATGTATTCCATACGTGGTAGCAGCGCGATATATATATAATTGTTACATCGCTGAGGTCAAAACTGAGACTCGAGTGCCTTGGAAGTTCTTTCAAATTTATTCCACATCTGATCCGAAACGGAAAAAATTAATTAAACCGTGCACATTAAAATTAAACCGGTACTCTACGGCAGAACCGCTCGGAACCATGATGAATATATTTAAACAGGGCATAGCTTTTCACAGATTCTATTTGGGAATTTTTATGGAGTAGCGTGCACTCGAATTCTTTATTATTCGTCACTGCAACTTTAATAACGTCATTTATATTTTATCTACGTTTCGACCGCGCGATACGAGCGTGTCGATAAAAATTGCATCATTTCGACGAACGTGAAAACTTTAAATACTTCGTCCGAATATTCAGTTCCGTTTACGTACCAGTACGTATGTATTCCAACTATCTATATAGTATTATGTTTTCAATCACGTCCGTTCGTCGTGAAGTTTATTTCGCAACTGATGAAAATCCTTCGGGATCGACGACAACAGTTTTCAATTACAGTCTCCGCTAATTAGATCAGTTTCCAAGTTATTTGGAAGAGCACGGTCGCGTGAGCGTCATCGCGATCGTCGGAATATAATTCTAGAAGATGTCTCTAGAAGCAGCAAACAGCGCAAACAAAACACTACAATTTGCTTTAACGCGAGCAGAAACTTCCAGCGGAGTCCCAATAGAACTTCTCGTCTTTTCAAAATCCTTATGCCAACATACCGTTCCGTTTCTTTACGCTACGCGTTACCGCGTGTTACCGTGTGCATACGATTCAGGCGATAGTACAATTTTGCGATACGATATCAATGGGAAAAAAAAGACACGCAAGTACCTTTTGATACGAAGAGAAAAATGGCTATGCACGATTCAAGCATCCACTCCGTTCTCTCATTCTAAATGTTACTCGCGTGAAATAAATTCGTTAGAGATTCAACCCATCCATGGTGAAACGCGATGGTATTCGAAGAACGCGGAAAAGACGCGTGAGTCGTACACGTACGTCTGTAACGAGTACTTTCCGTGTTACCTGTACATTAAGGCAGAGCAGCCAACGAAATCTGATTACTCGAATCGTGATCAGGAAAGGGAGATTCTATAAGAGGAACATCGAAGTTCAATTTATCTGATTTCTACTTTCCTCGCGCATTCGGCAGAGTTCTACGATAGACAATTCCGACAACGATACTAGTCTTTGTCACGACACTGTATAACTATAGCCTATACCTAGGACGATACGACTGATCGATAAAATCACCTGTACCGCGTTACTACCCTTAAACCGTATACGCTACCTACCAGTTACGCTCTCTCAGATACTTCCCACAAATGCGCGTGACATTATCGAATCCTCGTTAGTTCGTTATCTCGTTGCACTATTACCGTCTGAGATCAAATAATCCCACGACAAAGCTCGCTCCTGAAACGCGAGGCACCCGCTATCGGGGAGAACGGATTACCCTCGCAAACGTAAGAGCAACAAGTACGAAACGGATTCAGAATTCCCTGAGACCCCCCCCCCCCCCCCCCTCTCTAATTACCTTCAGCCCTTATCCGCGAAGGGCGATACTATCATCGAGAATATCCAATTTCAGCGGCTCGGCTTACGAGGGGCAATGGCAAAATGGCAAGAGGCACGGCTTGGGAATGGAGACCCGTGGCCGTTGGCTCTATCGCGGAGAATGGACTCAGGGATTCAAGGGTCGTTACGGTGTCAGACAATCCACCACATCCACTGCGAGGTACGAGGGCACGTGGGCGAGCGGCCTTCAGGATGGCTACGGTTCCGAAACGTACGCCGACAGCGGTGAGTTCTTTTTTATTCATATAATTCATACCGTATTCGATATTTCCTACAAACTTTTCGTTACGAACGTCATTGTCTCCCTTGCGTTCGACGCTACCGATGAGCTGTTGTCGGGCATCGATATTCGTGTTAGTGAGTTTGTTATGTTAAACATTGTATTTGGGGTATGTAGAATAAATGTTGTTATCCCTTAACAACGTCTAATTTTCAATCGTGCTCGTGGAAAGTTCGTAACATTGTGCTGGGTTTGTTTAAAACAGAGGTATACGTACTCCCGTTGATACTGAGATACTTAACCATCCATTAGTAACAGGGTTGATGAGTAACCTCACTCGGAAATTACTTTTCTGTGATCATTGAAAGGAGGTGTGTACCAATTGCTTTAATAACTGATTTTACCTCCGATTTTCAGTTTCTCGGTTTTCACTGGTATCCAAAAATAGTTTAATACAAATAAAATTGTTGAAATGATAATAATAAGAATTAGTGTCGGAATTGTGTTACCAACGGAAGGTTAAAACGGATTTGAACGTTAGCAGCGTTCGAGTATTAATGGTAATAATGAGAGTCCTTTTGCGTCGTATCGACGGATGCTTTGAAGCATTACGAGAACAAAATTTGTATAAAGTAGGAAGCACTAAGGGGACTAGCCGGTGGTGAATGTTGAAAAGGAACTCTTTATATGACTTACTTATAAAGAAATTAAACCAAATCCAGATGTATCTTTTTTTTACGTTGATTCATAATCAAGGCAAATCTATCAAAACAATCGTTAAAATGTTCATCGTACATCGTGCTATTCTTTTTTAACTACGCACATATTGAATACCAAGTTTTCCCAACCTCTATGCTAACAATAAACAAATACAACGATACATCTGGATTTGCTTTCGTTTCCGGAAACCGGGTGGCACAAAAAACTACCCCCGTCCAATGCCCTTGAATAATATAAACTGATCGGGGTGATAAGAAATGATAAAAGAGTTATTTGAGAGAAAGAGTACAAAATAAAACTGTCACGAACATATCGAACGATACGACGTACCTTCGGCAGTGATGCAATATCTATAGATCTCTGCCGATGTCGTTTGACAAGTCACCTGTCCCCGACATTCTTTGAATTTCAACCACATTTTGTTAACATACCTCGAATTACCCAGTTAACTTTTGTGGCTTCTTTGAAAAGAGTGCAAATAGGGATCCCGTCTATATTACATCTAATAAACATGTTTTAATAGTTGGTGACTGGGATTATTAAAGAAAAAATTCAGAAACCATTTCCGTGTTCTCTCTTCCAAAATATATCTCCACAAAGTGTACGAATATATCTCGGTTTTCATCAAAATTTCAATTCAAACAGCAATTGGTCACTGCTTTTCTGTATGACGAGTATAATCGTCATAGTACAAAATATTTGTTCATCACGAGTATACACTTCTAAATCAGCCAATTGGTTAACCGATCGTTCGAACAACACCGTATTCTACGTGTACCAATTTTCGTATAAAGTATGCCTCGTTATTACGCCCGTCAACGATTATTTATCCCGCGTGAAATTTTTCTAATATCCCTATCATCGCCAGATCGGCGATCGGTCTAGCATGAACTGTCTTCAACATTCCACTTCGCTCGTATAGCATAACGTCCGACGGTAACCAGAGAAAACATGAATTCGACAGAGGGGCAGTGCTCTACGAGTAGCTTCTCTTACTTATACAAGGGGTTGCAGGGATTAAAAAATAAACAGCTACATTACTCACGCGCGTCGCTACGTCGCGTGCCTCGCTACTGTGCGTGTCGCATTGCGTTGTAATTTATCTCGAGCTAAATAATTTCAACCCTCGTAAGCATCCCCCTTTCGCGAACGTGCCTCGTCTCGCGACTCGACGTTTTGGGGTCACGCCCCCCCCCCCACGTTCGGAATCTCCTTTTAGATTTTCACTCGTTTCACGCGCAATTGGGAAGCGTGACGAGAACGCCCGAGAAATAAAACGAAACGGGGTGAATTTAATCATAGGTACACGGGTGTAACTTTCTGTTCGATTAATCGCCCGATTACCATTTTCGCGCGACATTAGTTCAAAGTACTCACAACGATGTCTTCGTTATCCTGAAAAATGTCGCGTCGAGCGTAGCTTATAAATATTTTGCGTGTCCCTATTCTCGTTCCACTTGATTCGCTTAATATTCATCGCCCTCTCGCCGTCCTGCCGGGTTTCTCTGATCCATGAAAATGCAAAGGAACGTTGTTCCCGGTGCTACTCGTAAAGCAGCTTTTAGATCGACCGCGATAAAATCGTGAGTCACACACCAACTATTTTCTCGGAAGTTCGAGACGTTTCTAAAGTCCACCCACGACCTCGATTCGGAAGTTCGGCCTCTCGGGTGTCTCTAGGATAGAGAAAAAAAAAGAACAACAGTAGATGCCGACGCTGCCGTCGAATAAAAGTCGAACGTCCGTAGTGGCGCTGGACCGTCACGGAGAAAACGAAACGGAAGGAGGAGATTGAGATACGCGTGTCGGAGTGCCGGACAATGTCATCGATTTTACGTTCGCCACCGCGAAATTTCCTGCTCGAATATAGAGTGAGTTATCGAGGGGGTGAGATTGCGGTGCCCATAAAAATCGATACGTTCCGTCCCTACCCCTGTGTCCACGCCGTTCGATAAGTTCGTCCTTGAAAAACGGATCCGTCGAATTTGATGGAAGACCTTGGACGAAGGTCCGCGGAAAATGTGGCAGAGGTATATAAACTTTCTATCGTTTAAATCTATTGTGAACGTATTGCATTCGGGGTACCAGAAAGAAATGTATTATTTTACATAGTAGCGTATGAGCCCTCAAGGAGATCTGGCCGCCTCCGATTTGAATAAGCTTTGGAGATGTTATTGTAGGGTGGAAGTTATGCGTGTACTCGCGAGAATTTTACAACGTGCAATCGTTTTTCTGAAATTCGAGGCGAAAGTTTCGGCAATTTTTGAGATCCCACGTGTCGAGATTGGCTGGACCAATTTCCATCAAATCATACTTATTTACTCGTCTCGGCCCGGCCTTTCTAAAGGCTATTGTACTTTTGTAGAAAATCTTTTTTTTAATACAGTTCGACCACCTCGAAAACCCGCGTTCAGATACAATGATACAAGGTCTAGTCTCGCGTATTTGTACTCACCCGAGACAACACCTTGCGTCTTGATGTTGTTCTGAAAAATAATAGATTTCTTTCCGGTACACCTGATATTTACAAATTAAACGATCTATCGCGTTCGTTTCCACGTCGAACACGTTCGAGATGAAGGGAAACTTGAAATGATCGTGATACCTCTGACATTCCACCCATCGGTGTTTCTGACGCGTTAATTCATTTTTTTTTTCAACCTGAAGGATTCCACTTATTTTTTTTGGTATGATACCCACTCGCTCTGCGTCGTCCCGCACCCTCCACGCCTGAAATCTCATTTCGAAGAGAATCGCCGGTGCGAGATGTACGAGTAAACGGCGAATGATTGAATTTTCTGAGCCGGTGCGCAGTCAATCGGGCGTGGTAGGTTTTTTTTTGTCCCGGGATGTCCTTCGATTTGTCTGCTAACGACAGGAGATTGTTTTCGCGAGTATGGAGAGAAGAGCGGAAAAACTGTACTACCGTCGAAAGGGATGTGGGGGGATGCAACGCAATGGAGGAATAAATTTTGTAAAAATTTGTAATCAGATGCCGCCATTGACGAAGGTGGTCGTTGAGATGGCTATTTCGGAATACGCCATATTTAATTAAGCCTGCTTTAACTGGGCACGTTGCAAAGAACACAAGGTGGAGATTTCGGACGCTATTGTATCTCGAGGATTTTTGAACTTTTTCCAAGTACAACTTTGTCCCCCGGCCATCTCTCGTTTGATAAATAGAACGGTATTAAAATTACGCGCTATAACGTGACTAACGATTGGCACGTTAAATAATAATTCAATAACACTGTTTTTTTTTCACTTAATTTCTCGCACTCGCGGGAAAAATAATATCCCGCGGAATGTTGTTTAATGGAAAAATGAGAGAACGATCAAAAGTTAACTTTGCTCGCAATAACGGCACGTAAAAGAAGTTTTCTCATAAGACGCGCAAGCGCTGCCAAGCTTTAAATCTTACCACGGCACGATGTACGAGAAATATCGGGAATTCGTTTCTTTCTGTCAAAAAAAAAAAAAAAAAATAGAAAAGTAAAGAAAAGAAAAACGCTACGTTTGTCGTGACAGCGTCGATATTTCCAATTTTCTGCCTCTCGCTCTAATCTCGACGTACAATCGCTATACCTCCCAGTCGAAACGAATAACACACTGCGTACGTATTGAAAGTTTTACGCGCAACTATCTCCCAAACTGTTTGTCAATCAAATAATGCTTCGTGCGAAGCTTAATCCATTTAATATCTCTGACCATCGCGATGTGTCTCCCTCGAAACAAAAGAATGATGGCACCCCGTATATAACTATACAGTAATTTGCTTCAATTCCGTGGATCGCCGAGCTCTTGGACTAATGCCTTTTAAACGATCGATAGCGATATTAGCACTCGACTAGATAACCAAAGATAAGGATTACGCGAACGCGGTACAGGCGTTTTCGTAATTACAAAAATCGAGTCGACAAATTTAGCGGCTCTTCTCTCGCGAGGGAGTACACTTTCCTTTTCTTCCCGAAAGAAAGAAAAAAAAAACGAGAATCTTAGCGCGCGTACGTTGCCGGCAATAAACCTTGCGTTCGTGCCTAGCGGTAACGCGATAAACAGTCCGACATCCGGTCGATTTGCGATAGGAAGCTGCCGTCTGCCGTTTCTCCCTCGTTTTCGTTCGCCGTGGAAATAGCGCACACTTCACTTATCTCCGTGCAAAACAGAGTAGCGAGGGGGGAAAGGAAAATACAGAAAGAGAGTGGGAGTGAGAAAGAGAGCGGAGAGAACGCACCTACGCAAGAACAGGAGGTACGACGGAGACGAAGTAACCGCGAAGAGACGAAAAGGGTGGGGGGGGGGGGATAAGAAACGAAGGGCGAAGGGAGGAAAAGGAGGTGGCGCAGATAAGTTTTATTGCATTTCATCTTGCCCGCTGCTCTTGAGGCGCTTTATTTAGAGCCGGTACGAGCCAGCTGCCCGCGTTTTCGGGTCTTAGGGCGCCCCGTGTCAAGGAAGAAGCAACGTTGATGATGCATGCTCGCCCGTAAAATCGTTACTTACGGAATGTCTGAGGGGCGCTCGTAATTCTTACGAGCGGATGCGAAGGCACCGTTGGAATTTCTGCGATTTCATACTCACGCCCGGCACTTGTTTTACAAACAAAACCTGGTTATTGTATTTCATTGTACTACGATCGCCCCGGAATCTTCATAGGCGACGACGGGCCAAATATTTTCTCGCGATAGAACGCGTTTGTTTACAATGTTCGCGAAATTGCCTGCGGAACTCGTAATGAAGCGACTGTTGAAATCAAGTTTAGAAAATTGATAAGAGACATTATCAATTTGGAATCTCCATTGGGAAGGCTAAATGTTTTCTCGCTGTAGAACGAACTGTGTTTACCTTGCCCGCGAAATGATACCCAAAAGGAAGAATTTTGCCTTACACATTGTAAAACACCGTACAAAAAAATTTTTTAAATTAAATTTAGGTAATCAATTAAATGTTTTATCACACCGAAATCTCCATGCGTGACAATGGGATACACATTGTCTCTTTATAAAACGTGTTTGGGCAGTATTACTGTAAGGGAAGAATTTTGGGTATGGCCGTTAAAAAACAGTTTTTAAAATGAAATTTAGATAATTAATGGAACGGTTTATCACTCCGGAATCTACATTCGTGACGATACGCTAAACATTATCTGACTACAGAACGAGTTTGACCATCATGTTTCCAAAATAATAATTTAAAGAAAGAATTTAGGGTTCGGCGGTCAAAAACAATTTTTAAAATGAAATATAGATAATTGATGAAAGGGCTTATCTAACCGCAATCTCGATCCTAAACGACAGACTAAATATTTCCTCGCGGCACAACGAATTTGCTCCCCTCTTTCGCGAGATAATATTCCAAAGAAAGAATTCACTTCGACGGGCGCGATAAAATAATTTTAAAAGGAGGATCGCCTGGAGAATAACGTGACGAATCTGACGGAAGTACAGACTGAAATAACCGTGACGCGTTTCCGCGAGCAGTGATAGAAACTTTTGCGAACCTGGTAAAGACGGAGCGCGTTTAATTAGCACGTGCGCGAAGGTGGTCTCGTGACGTTCGTAGATCAGCGAACAAGAGCGCATCGTGCGACCGATTTCGGCCGAATAATCGTGCTATTTTGGTGCGTGTGCGGCACGCACGTCCGAGGTGACGTGGCCGTGTCAGGATACCCGACTTCTTCGTTTTCGAGTCGGTTCGCGCTGGCTTGTGGGCGAGATTCTTGAAATTAGCAATCCGCGTGCCGAGATTCTGACGAATGTTTGGGAGGGTCTCCCATCGGTAGCAATTCGTGGCTCGCTCGCGACCCTCCTGGAATCTAGTACAGAATCGATCTAACGAACTTTAATAAAATGAATTTTCACCGATGTTCCTTCAGCGAAATATATAAACTCGAGTAACTTAATATAACCACGGCCCCACCTCCAGTCTGATTGAATTTACTCCTCGCCTAAAATCCGTAAGAAAATTACCGAAGAAATAATTCCAGCGTGAATTTTGCGAAGCTACCCACGGGCGCCCCTTCGTTTTAACGACTGCGCCGAATTATCCGCGTAACAGTTATGAATCTAACTAGCGAAAAAAAAAGAGTGGCGCGTGGTTGGCGCGATCGGTGGAAATCTGCGGTGCAGCTGCCGCCGCGAACTCCCACGTGCAAATACATTTAACCACCGAAACCCGTCGCGTTGATTTCAGATTCGCGTGTATTCGTAACGCAATGACCCCCGCGGGGGTTCGCGTCGACGTCGCGGCGGAAAATCGGGAAAAAAAGGCACGTGACTCCGATTATCGTTCTTTAGAGTTTTTTATCCACTGCGAGCGGAGAGAAGTGCGCGATAAAAATTGATACGTAATACACGAGCTACATTCGTCGTTATAATTCGATCGTCGTTTATCGTTATTATTGGGTTGTCGTGTATGTAATTATTGGTGAGTCAAAGTTGACAGGATTATTCTACTTATTTTACCCGCGGGGCCTGACACTCTTTTCGTTTCGTCGATACGCGCGACCGCTCGGGTCAATATTCCGAGAGAACTATAATAGTTTTGATGTTTCTATTATCCCGCGATGGAACGTGCCGAGTACAAGATGCGGAAATTGCGCTGCTATCGATTGTGGAAATAAAAGTTGCGATCTGAGGATATTGGATTGTCAAGTATGAAATTTGTAGTGAATCAAAGTTGACAATTTGACTCACTACAAATCTCATAGTTGACAATAGAACTCACTACAAATTTTATGGTCGACAATATGACTCACTACAATCTTTGCAGTTGACAATAGGACTCGCTACAAATTTCATAGTTGACAATAGCACACACTTCAAATTTCATAGCTGAGAATAGGTCTCACTACAAATTTCAAACTTACAAATTCAATATCCTCCGATCGCAAGCGAGACAATTTTCCTATCCCGTACTCGGTACGCTCCATCGCGGTATAATAGAAACATCGAAACTATTACATAGTTCTCTCAGAATATTGACCCGAGCGAACGCGCGAATCGTGGAAACAAAAAGTGTGTCAAGCCCCGCGAGTAGAATAAGTAGAATAATCCTGCACCGGAGTAATCAAGTAGATGTACACCGGGCGCGCACAGACGCGGCCGTCCAAGTGCAAGGAAAATTGCACGCGTGTGCATGCCGCGTGGAGAAGGACGAGTCCACGCGAATATCATGGTTAAACTTACGGCACTTTCCACCGGACGCGTCCATCTTCGAAGTAGCTGGCGCGGAGCGCGTTGATCCACCCCCCCCCCCCCCTATTCGATCCTTCCACCGCGGGTCAAGGTCAACCGCAAACCCCGAATTTCCGTCATCCCGCTATAGAGCATACCGAGTACGAGACGCGGAGATTACCTCGTTACAGAGCGTGGAGATCAATCTTACGATCGGTGAATAATAACGATAAACGGCGAGCATATTATTACGACGAAGATAGCTCGCAATTAGACCTACGTTTCTCGTGAAAAAGACAAGAATTTTCTACGACGATTAAAGAGCTCTTTTGCGCTCTTTACGTATGATACTTATCGTCCCTCCTTCAACTCGCGAGTGCTCTTCCAGAGCTTATCTCGCAATCGGTGCAGTCATGGAGTCGGGGATGACGAGAGGAACGATCCTACGAACCCTTCGCTAAAGAAAACACACCGGGGTCTTCTGTGTTTGAGTTTGATGGGAAAACAATCTCGATAAATCCAGTAGAAAAAAAATACTCGGAAACTGCGATAGAGACGAATTTGCATATCGATAAATATAATTAGGTCACTGTTCTGTATCGAGATATCTTTTGATCTCGTATTTCCTCATTCGAGAGCCCGGGGAAATACAATTTTTATTTTCACCGACGGCACGCGAAAAATTGCAACGCCTCGTATACCGAAACGGGAATGAAAAGGAAACCGTCGGCGACTGGGTAAACATCGTTGATCTATATTCCACGATCTATCTTTAACGCCAATATAATAATATCGCTGACGGTGTAACTCGATAAAATATCGTGTTTATATTTCCAAGTTTAAACAAGTTGAGCTGGCAAAACAGCAATCTTTACGACATAGTAAAAAGTTTCTGTTTGCTTTCGGACCATATACGCATATCCTACGCCGTGTAGCGGGTACGGCGTGCAAACGGAAATTATTTTTCCAACGATTATACCCCCTCGATACCAATTATAAATTATTACAATAATTCGCGGAGCGACGGGGTATCGTAATTCTGTTCGGATAATCGTGTCAAAAACCGGTTACGACGAGCTTCGATAAATAATTTCGGCGAGCCTGAAAGAATCTGATTAGTATAAACGCGTCCCGAAAGAATTGGAATTAATTATTCAGACGTTGAAACACGCGAAATCACGAACGCGGAGGCAACAGAATATTTAATGGGCGTTCCCCCTGTTCCCGAAGCTCGTAAAAATTAAATGATCCTCTACACCCCCGTACAAGTATGTCGTTCGTTTAAATAATGTGAGTACGCCCGACGGTGGGCTTCGAGAAAGAAAATTCAGAACAGAACGAAATATTGCGCGAATACCCACCGAGCATTCGAACACGAGGCTCTGATAAATGTGCATTCCCGTATAACGAATTGCCACCGAGATTCATTGCGGCTAATTTTTCTATCAAGAAGTTATCCGCGTTGAAAATATTTTGGAATTCGGGGGTAGACATTTTTCAGCGATCGGACATACCGGTTTAAAATAGAAAGAAAAGTTCTCGCATTTAAAAAGTATATTTAATACTCGTCGCGTTTAATATTCAAAATACTTAACGCGCGACATCGTTACAAAATGACATCCTCCCAAATACTCGCAATGTTAAATCGACGAATAACCAATCGTTTATGCGCGAGAACGAAATTTGGTCGATCGTATCAAGCGTATCCGTTCGCCAACGTCCGATCCGTCCGCGGTCAAAGAAAAAATCACGGAGTAGATTTTCGGATCGAGCTTTCATAATCGCTTAGCGATCTTCGATGTATTATCCATGTTACCGAACGTTAATAACAAAATAATCCCCGCGTCCACTGGAAGGACAACACAACGTCAGAGTTCAACGACTCGGCAAACGCGTCGCAAAGCGCAAAGCTTCGCAACGCGTGTCCCTGTGAATTATTATTCCTTTCACCCGTAAAGAATCTGCGCGTATTTATCCGCAAATTAACATACCTGTGCCAATGGGGCACATCCGAAGAGCGACGTGAAAAATACGCGAGAAATCACGAGCGGGGCAAACGCGCCACGGTACGGGAACCGATAAACGTCACGGACGTCGCGGAACACGAAGAACTGCCGTCGAGATTTATTTTCGTTTCGAATCTTCGAATCCGACACGCGCCTAATTGTTGCCCTTAATTAAAGAACGTGGCGCGGGTGAAATTCGTGGAAGGTTATCAACCCGCGGGGAAAATCGTGGAATGGGACGGTCGTTCTTCCGATCTCTGATCTCAAGAATCTTTTTGCTCGGTGTCATCGGCGTCGATCGATCGAGTCCATTCCACCGGGACATTTGTCTCGAATCCAAGGCATCGAAGGGACGCGAATAAAATTTTTATATTCTTTCGTCCCGTCGAAGATATCGCGTTCCGCGTTACGTGCGCGGTGGCGTTATTCCGATCACACGGACGTCTCTTGGCAACTCGTGTAATACGAATGCTCGTACAACAATGATATAAATTCGTGTCATACCGGTTACATAAATATTCGCATTCCGTGGAATATAGCAACGCGGATGGGATAGTTATTCTAATAATACTACCAAACTCTGATCATCGGTTTATCTATCTTTATTCCCCGCTGCTCGTAAATGTATTTCCCTTTCTCTCTGTTTCTCAGCAAACTCTGACGCAAAAAATGAATTAAGAGAAGAGTAAAATATTAATCAGAAAGAGATCTATATTATTATTTTATTATTATTATTATTTTGTAGAACAATACAAAACTTTATATTTCCTTAACTTTTGTTACAGATATTTATAAAACGTAATTTCCTTCACTCTTTGCAACTGTAACTCCACGTTTTTCTAAGTCTTTCATGCCCTTTCCAGAAAAACTTACGAAGATTACACCGCCGCCCCCGGGCGCAAGTTGAGTTTAAACGCTACTACGTAACATAGTAGATTTCTTTCCGGTACCTCGAAACGTATGAAAAGAAAAACCGCGAAGCGGGAACCCCGCTTACTCGGAACCAGAATTTCCGAGCGTCTTATTTATAGAGAAAAGGGCGAAACAAATATGCAGTCGTATCAGAAAACCATTAAGCACACTTGGCATATTTCTTCCACCTTGGCTCGCCCCCTCCGCCGTTTTAAGCTTCTTGGTCGAGTTAAGGCACTCTCCAAACGCCATTCCATTTCTCCCGTGGCACGTGGCCGACGCATTTATTTATAAATACCAATGCTGGCGCACACGAGGCCGTGCGCGTATTCATGCCCGTCGGTGATAACGCGTGCGCGCCCGCGCCGGAGCAGATGGGAGCAAAAATTAGGACGAAACCATATCAATCTTCTCGGACTCCCGCGGGCTAATAGAGTTCTCGAACCTTTCACGCCTCCCTCGATAATTCCTCGCTGACTTTCACGAGATTCTGACCTCTCCGTTGATCTCGCCCCCGAACCCCGCCCCCGCCCCTAGTGTTTTACGTTTCCCCAATTTGGGGCAGGTCGAATATTCGTGGAATTTTAGACACCTCCACGATCATTTGTCAGGAATGCGTTTGTTAATTGCGACGGTGAACGATAACCGGACCGCGGAAGTTCGTGTAATTTCATATTTTTATAGGTCGATATAAAAGGCTCGAACTGAAATTTCTTTCGTCGTTCGAAGATTTTTAAAACGTACCTTTTGGTATTATGCATACGGTATTATATGTTTGAGCGAAACAACGCGTATGTTATACACTTCGCAAATACTCATCGTGTTTATATCACGGAATCGATGTGGCAAGCGTGCGGTTTGAACAAACACCCGCGGTCTACCGATAAGAAGAGCGTTACGGGTCCAAAAATATAATTTTGAGATATTCGCAGAGAAACTTTTGTTCGTTCGCGCGCCATCGATGCTTGAATTTATGTCAATTACAATACTCTTCGCCTCGACGCGTAGAACTACGCGTTTAATATTAATTATTCGTGTCATGTGACCGTCACCGATCTCGTACCTGTAACCGTTCTTCGTCTCACCGATTCGATCGACAACGAGTTGAACGCGTCGGACAATGTTTTTTTCTACTAGATCCAGCGAACCGATCGATCCCGAAGTCAACCCATGCAAATCGTGTGTCTGTTTACCAATGAACGAAGCTGAAACGCCTATTTCTATCCGCAACCCGTGCACTTTCACCTTTCGTAAGCTCGTTAGAGTACACGGCTTTACGATCGCCTTTCAACCGATATTATAACATCGTTTGCAAAACCCGCATCGTCGAAAACTATCGGTACACATCGATCATTGCATATTCATAACGTGGCTAATCGCTCGGAACTTTTGCGAGCAGTGTCAACGATTGCGGAGGGGGTCTTTACATCGACGCGTCGAGCGGTGAACAAAGAATGGAATAATTTACGCGTGGATAATGAAAGTGTAATCGACTTTATTTTTTTTTTTTTTCTTCCACTTTGCTCCTCTCGTCCTCGCGACGAGAAGCGTGCCGAGGGGTTCTCGTCCGAGTAACGGCACCCATGGAGTACAAAGCCGTGTAACGTTATAACGGCGGATTACCTTTCGTTGATAAAACTGCGTTACCTACTTTGTGGACTGCCGTCATTTCCGTTTTTCGAGTGCCCTGCGTCACGGCTTATTGCGTGGCCGTGCGAGAGTAATCGTTACCGGGGAACATGTTCGTTACGCTTTTAGAAGACCCTTTTTTATACCGAGAATTTTTTCCTCGCGTTCGAGAGGCGGCACACCGCCTCGATACCAATTAACATATTCGGATAGCCTCGGGTTTTTCGCGTATCGCTGGGGGATCGGGATTAAAGCGCGCGAAGATCGTTACGGGACGACGCTTCCGTATTCTTAATCGCGTTAAAATAAAACCTGTGTAACGGTTTGGAGACGCTCCTCGGCCGAATTTGCCTCTAAACGCTGCCCACCGTTACAATCGAATCTCGTTAAATCTCAGGATTCCCCGATAATTCGTTCCGCCGCGTTATAAATAGAAACGTAAATACACACGGGATACGATAAAACAAATCCTTGCCACAATAGCGAAATGAAAAACAGATACACACGACTCCGCGAAAGAAGATAAACGAATCTTAAGAGCGAGTAGGGGTTACGGCCAGGAAATCCGATTTTACTTTCCCATTTGCCCCGCCACCATGACAAAGGACAAAGGAGCGTAGTCGTCACCGTGGCCAGGTAAGAAATCTGACCTGCGTGACGAGCGCGAGCCGCGCGAAAGGACTGTCCTCAGGTAGGAGAGGAGGTGTCTTGCGTCGGAGAGAAAGAGAATGAGACGAACGACAGGCCCGTGGGGTGGTTAGCGACGATCTGGTGGAGGCTGCGTACCGAAATACACTCGCACGGCCAATTCTCACTAGCACGAAGACAATTTTCATTAAACGTGCAAGCGACCACCACCTCGGAAGGTGGCCGCGCTATTTCAGGCGGGCCAGCCAGTGCCATGTAGCGAATCAGGGCCGTACGACGAGCCCTGCCCACCGAGAGATCGTTCGATTATTTTCCTGTTCCACTTTGTCATTTACATCGTTTCGCCCGGTTACCTCCCCCCCCCCCTCGATTACTCATCACGGAACCGAACGCCGAGCGATCGACGGTTACCTAACGAATAATCTGTTTAGCCGGCGTTGAGTTATCGGCGTCGGAAGAGAATGTTCGGATATCGCTAATAAACGTTTCATCGCACGAATCTATCGATGATTATTTTCCCGGCATCGCTCTCGTTTATCGCGGCAAGGAATTTCCCTCGTGTCTGTTACGAATTAAAACTTTGTACCTCGATGCGCGCGGTACTTCACGCGCGACGGATATAAGCCAGAAAGGGTCTTCACCCTCGCGAGTTATACGGAACACGTTGAATTTTACTCCTCGCACGAGGAAGCAGAATGAACGAAGCGCTCGGTACACCGTGTCGTTTGGTTTTGCGGGAATAATCGCGTCAAAAGTACTGAAACGTGACGGGCAGCCTTTTTGAAATTGCCCCGAGATTTCAAACGTAAATATCCTCCCTCCCCGGTGTTGTAGTAAATTAAATTCGTTAAAGGGCATAGACGTAAGATCCACGAGGAAACAACTGTCCTACGATCGCGCGACAGGCGTAGGGTACGATCCTAGAAGAAAATCATTCGAGGAAATTGAGAAGAGAGAGAGTTCTAAAAATTTGTTTACCCCGAGAAAGTATCTCGAAAGCTCTCCCCCCCTCCACCCGAAAATCTGACACAGATCTCTGTCGGACGAGAATAAACGCCGGCCGACGCATAATTATTGCCGCAAAGAATGAACCGCTAGGTAGACGAGGTGTCGTGGAATTAGAAGCACGACGATGATTAATCTGGGTCGTTGCTGACGGAAACGCAAATCAATAGGTGACCGTTTTCGTGGCACGAATCACTTTTCCGTGGCGCTGCCACGCCGCGGTCTCACACGTCTCTCCTCTATCCCGACGCGGCGTCTCGGCGCGGCCATCGTGCGACGTCTACCCCCGAAAGATTGTTAAGGATCCGGGGACACACCGAGGCGTGCACGCCGTCGTGCCCGTCGTCGACGGAACTTTTTGTCCCGAGGCGTTTCCAAGAGACGAGCAAGAGTTGACCTGAATAGCCCGAGCTGCCCGCGGAGCGGTTTTCGTTGCTACCGAGGCGACTTTAATCTCGTTTCGCCTCTGTCCTCCTGAGATTTCCTGGGACAATCGACGCGACCGGTCGAACGAAAATTCGGAAAATCCAAGCGGTGGGGATAACGGAGAAAATTGGTCCGAACGACGCTCGACGGCTGTTGGACGGATAATACTCTGGATCGCGTGTGTCCAAGCTTTTATCTTTCCTGGGTTCAATGCGTTCAATGAAAGGAGAATATTTATGAGATAATATTTAATATAATTAATATTCATCGGTTATAAACAGATAGCATGTTGACATTGTATTTGTAGTACCATTAATGGTGAAGTTAGAAATCGATCGTTTTATCAATTAGTAACGTGTACAATTATTTGGCGTTAGCTTCTGGTCTCAATGAAAGAATAGAAAACAGGAAAATTAATTAATTAAGTTGCATCATTTTGCAAGAACCTAACGTTCCGCTTCCATTATCTTGAAGCCTCCTCAGAGAAAAATGCGTTAAACACAACTTTTACCTGTAGTAAACTCATTAACGATATGTTCAGTCGCGATATCATAGAGTCTTATGCGATTACGGGGCCTGGGCCCCGTGCGGCCCAACCCGGCAGTCGGCAAGCTCTAGATCGAATTTTATGAATCAATATTTCCGTGTGCGGCCCCGTCCGCCGCGACGATCGTCGAGAAGAAAAGAGAAAAGCAGCCGAGATTAAAATTGACGAATCGGCGGCGGGATTAACGAAGAAGAGGAGGAGGAGGAGGGGGGGAGAGAGAAAAAACAGAGCGACACGTTAGACGCGATTTACGGCCGTGGCAATTTCGTGGACCCGGCGTGCATCGGCACACGAAGCGTGTCGAGAAACGCGACGTGACCCACTTGCTTAAACGCTGGCGAAATAATATCCCGCTCGGAAGGGAGTCAGTCGTTTCCATATGTACAGTCTACCGCAATAACGTTGCGCGCGGTATCCATTTTCCTAGCCCTCCGGTTTCTCCTCGTTCCCCCCCCACCTTTTTTCTCTGCCCTTCGACGAGCCTGCCAAGCGAATTCTTCTGCGATCGATCGACGAGGCGCTGCCGCTAATAACGATGCCGATAAACGGATGAACACTCCGGTGAATTACATCGTCGATTCATTGACACCGTTATCGAGGGAGAGGGAGGGGAGGAAGAGAAGGTGGAAAAATCTATTCGATACTGATATCGATTTACGTGCAGCGTAAACAAATCGAAGGTCTGCCCGCGCATAGGAATCGCTCCGCAATTTATCCCGACGAACTCCGCATCGGTGTCTCGTTAATATTTAATATATTCCGTAGCTGTGATGTTCACGTTAATGTTTTTATCTCGCCGCACGCGTAAGTTAATTATGTGCTAATTCTATAGCGTATGAGAAAAATGTATTTGCTCCGCTTACATTTTAAATGACGTCGAACGTTGTTGAAATGCTCTCCCTGCACACCTGTGGACCCGTCACGCTGATCGAAGATCGTTGGCTCCAATGCATTCGTTTTCGCGTTTTCTTCGATTTCCGCCACTAATGGTCTCTGAAAGCGATTCGTTGAGAGACTCGACTTACCCGGCTGATAGAATAACTTTTCAGTGAAACTCAACAAAGATTTGTCGAGCCGCTCGCGTCTCTCTCTCGAATGGTGTAAAGAAGGAAGCGTTCGTTCGGACGGAATTATTTTATAAAAGTTGAAATTAAACGACGGTTAGCGAGATGAAACCTACAAAGAGTCTACGCTTCGAATGCGCCGCTTTGTAACCGCGTCGGATATAAAAGGAGAAATGCACCGCGGAGCGTCAAACGAGGATGCATCGTTCTCGCTGCAATCGCTACACTGTGTTAATGCCCGACGAATACGGAGCGTAAAGCTTTGATGATTATTGTTTGCTGAATAATGGAAAGCCGTGAAGGTATGCGTTGAATAAAAACTTTTTTTTTGCCAGAAGACTCTACTCCGCAAACACTGTTACGGACTACTGAAAAAAAATCTGTTGGTAACGCGTGCTTGGATACCCCTCGCATTAAATTAGCACGTAACTTTAATAACGCGCTTCATTTTCCCGGTGTATTTGCTGGTCGTAACGAAAGATTGTCCAGTTAATAATAATTAGTACACGCGTGTATGAAACGCCGGAAAATAAATATGGGTAATTAGACTGATGAGGTTTACGCGACACGAGTGCTCTTTATGCAGATTTTGAATCGATTTGATGAAATAAATGATTAAATACGATAATTAAACGTCGCGGACGTAATACATTTGTACAGTACTATTAATGATATGCAATTTGATCGAGTACGTCGTAAAACTTTGAGATATTATATGTATAGTATCCTGTTACATAATACGTATATTTAATACAAAATGTGGAATATAAACAAATACGTATTTAAAACCCTGGCAGAGTAACGAAAGAAAATTTCTGTTCGTGCCTTACATCTTTATCGATCTCCCACCAAAATATGAATTTGCATAAACATCCGCGGCCTATTGATATTAATCGTAAACCATCTTCGAGAATCTATCGATACCTCAAATCCGCGTTACGAGTACGAGTAAACGTTAACGCCGAGCAAAATTCCGCGCGATCGTTAACGTTTCGGTTCTTCTTCTTTTTTTTTTTACGATGAACGGCCATCCGGTTAGATCGACGGTTCGCAGACGGCCTGCGGTATCTCATCGTCGCGGAATTTAACGCGTTTCCCGAACTCCGTAGCACCCACACGTCTCCCGAGGTAATTCCATCCCTGCGGCCCGCGCGTAACGTTTGTTTCGTACGTCGTGCACCGGCGTGAGTCACGCGGGACATTTTGCAACACGGTCACGTTTTGGCAAAAACAATGCACCTTATTACCAAGTGCAGGCAATCCCGGGAATCCTTCGTATCCGCTGACACGTACGCTGATCGGCGTTCTACGTTCCCGACGCGTTTTTCCTAGATCGTGACGACAAATTTCCAGGATTTCGTTTCGAGCATATAGAGTCCTCGGGGTCTCGCAGGAAAGATACATTCGAGCGATCTGAATTATCGATGGGCGAATCGTGGCGTGATCGATTCGCTCGAAGGATCTTTCGCGAGATCGATAGCGAATATAATCGCGAGATCGATAATATCGACGATAATGGGGAAAATGATCGATGGATACCAGTCGCTCGGCAAGATTCTTATCCTCCAATTCTTTTTTTCAGGGACGTATCAAGGACAATGGCTTCGGGGCATGAGACACGGGTACGGTGTGCGAGCAAGCGCACCGTTTGGGTTGGCGAGCCATTACAAACCACCGAAGCAAGTCAGGGCGTCCTTGACGTCCTTGAGGAGCGCCGACGGAGGGCCGCTGGTCGCGCCGACGCCGGAACCAACCGACAGAAGGGATCGTCGCGTCGACGACAGCAGGGGCGGCTTCGTGCTGAAGGCCAGGAGCGACGATCCACCCGCGCGGAGAAAGAGCCTCACGGAAAAGTCGCTGAAGAAGGGTATACTCTCGGTAAAGTGGAACTTTAGCTTCGCCAAACGATAAGCGACCCCCGCGCTCCTCGTAACGAATGGTGTTTCGCACGAAAATCATTTCAGGGCTTGAAGATTCGAAAGCAACGGAGCACGGGTGATTTAGAGAAACGTGGCACCGCGGGCAGTATTAGAAGCAATGCAAGCTCGGCTTCCTGGATGTCAACGGAGAGCTCGCAGAGCCAAGCCTCGGCGTCCGTTCACACAGACAGCAATGCGTCCTTCGTCATCGAGGTGATGAATATATGATAATAGGTAGAGCAGGTAGTGTCCAAGTTACGGGCCCAACTTGGTCAGGTACAGGGCACCTTATCCTCTTGCGGCGCCCCTGAGCGAAGCAGATGCGCCTACGATTGGTGTATATTTCTCTCAAATGGGGAGTACCCTGATAGGGACATTTTTTTTTCTTTTCATTCTTGGATTTTAAATATGTTCAACTAGCTATACCTTTTCTTTTGAAAATTACGGTGTTAATGAATTATAGACTGATTAGAAACAGGAAAACAAAAGTTCTTTTTTTTTTGTTATACACGGACTACTTTGCGAAAAATAATCTTATATATATAATCATAGTTTGGGCTATAGCCACTGAATAACCCATCAAAAGTGGAAGTCGATCGATCTATTAGTTTCAGGGATGTCATGTCAACACGGTGAAAAAAAGTTTCCGAGAAAAACGCGTCTGAAGTTTCTCAGCGGTACGGTCACTCCACGGTGTCTGATCCGTTCAAATCTTTATAACTTGGAAAATATTTCGATATTCTATAGAAAAATTTAACAGTGTACTCTTGAATGTGTTTAAAATACAAAAAAGAAAAGAAAAAAAATATCGTTTTCAGGGTACTCCCCTCTTAATACTACCATGTTGCGTTTTGTTTCGCTTGGTCTAAACCGCAAAGAAAGAGTGGAACCAAATCCGTGGGCCCGAAATTGAAACAGACCTAACGTAGATACAGGGTCTCGCAATTGAAATTCTTGACGCAATTATCACCCGAACTCTAAGTTATTTGAAAAAATGTCTCGAGCGGAACTCGCGGTAGATAAGGATTTCTGAACGTTACGGGGTGTCTTCCTCAAAACAAAAGCAAGTTTCGCTGGAAACATTATCTCGGATAATGAATAGTTCGGGCGATAATTGCACGTCACGCTTCGGGTAGGACACCCTACAGTTATAACGCATCGTCGTCAAAAGGGAAAATGTATTGGGCCGAATTGGTTGAATGACTAAACTTCCTTTTGCAGGACGAGCAAATGGACGCCTCGGTAACGGAAACGTACTTGGGCGAGTGGAAGAACGACAAGAGGACTGGCTTCGGGATATCGGAGAGAAGCGACGGGCTCCGTTACGAAGGGGAGTGGTTCAACAATCGAAAGTACGGATACGGCGTGACGACGTTTCGCGACGGTACCAAGGAGGAAGGCAAGTACAAAAATAACGTCCTGATCACGAGTCAGAAGAAGAAGCACCTCTTCCTTATCAGATCAGCGAAGTTTCGCGAGAGGATAGAAGCGGCGGTGAACGCGGCCCAGAGGGCGAGCAAGATCGCCCTCCAGAAAGCTGATATCGCGATCTCGAGAACGGCGACGGCGCGCGGGAAAGCCGAGCTCGCGGACATCGCGGCGGAGCACGCGAGAGAAGATTCGGAATTGGCCCAGCAGACCGCCAAACAATTCGCTCCCGACTTCCGGCAGCCCGGATTGGAGAGGTTAAGGAACAGGGAGATACCAAAGTACGTGCCACCGCCGCAGGACACGGTGCCAGGGAAGAGTATCCTTCACAAAACGGCGAGCGTCGACCAGCCAGACTCGACGCCCGTCAAAACGGCATCATCCGCGATGGAGGCAACATCCGGGACGACGACGTCGGCCACCTCCACCGCGAGCAACGTGATGCAGGCGATCAGAAGAGCCAGCATGAAGCCGCAGAATCAGCTGCCGCAGAACCAGCTGCAGCAGAACGAGATACCGACACAAATAACCCCCGCCCAACTCGTCAACCAATTGCCGTTGAATCAGTTGAACGCTCAGAGCGGTCTGATCGGTCAGAATTCTTATCAGGCGCAGTATCCTCAGTCCATGGGACAGAATCCCGTTCAACAGAACCAGTATCCCAACAACATACCGAACCAGTATCCGCAGCAGAATCAGTACCAGGGCAATCAGTACGTTCAGCCGAATCAGTTTTCCGTGCAGGGGAGTCCCTATGGTCAGCCGCAGTACCAGCCAGCGAATCAAATTCAGGCCGATCAATATTCCTATCAGCAGCAACAGGGAGGCGGTCAGCTGGGGTACCAGAATCTCCAGAATTATCCCAATCAACAACAGGTGAAGGCTAATTTCAGCATTTACGTTTTGTTTCTTTATTGATTTCCGCTTTCCGTCGTCCCGTATTCGCATCAAGCCTCGTCGCTATCGTGCTCTACGCGCGGCTAAGTATCAATTCCCGAACCGGGTGTCACGAGTTTCTTTGTTCTTTTTAGATCACGTTTCCACAACCTACGGTTACGTACGGTCCAATGACACTTGCCCAAACGAATCAATTTGGACCGCAGCTTTATGGTGTAAGCGACCCGACGTGTTCCCAAATTAGACGATTAGATTTTGGGTGTCCCCCGACTCCACACTTTGTTGTTTCTCTTCTATTTACGTAGACGAGCGATTATGCGGCTGGATCGAAGCTTTCGCTCTTATCGATCGACCGATCGAGTCGTATAATTCGTTCCATGTACTCACACGCGTGTCCCTTGACGTAGTAGCGTCAGACTGTGGTAACATTGCCGACACGATCCATTCGACGAGACCAGTGTATTCAATATTACATTCCCTTTTCATTCTTGACGATTTCTGCAGGCTACCATTTTTATACCACCTTCTCTTCGGATCGTTCTAACAGACATTTCGTCTCCTTCTTTTAGACGTCGGTACCGAACCAATACGCGTCAAATCAGATGAACCAGTACAATTCTCAACAACTTTACGGTCAGCAGACGCAACTCCAGCAACAATATCAACCCGATGGAATGGGGGACCCGCAGAGGCCGCCTAGCTCGTCGAGTATACGAAGGAACAGCAGGATCCTGAGTCCTCAGGACAGGCCCGGCAATATCGGCCAAACGTTGAACGACAGGTCTCGAATTCACGCACTCCACTTACGTTTACGTCAGACTTCCGTTGAATTTATCAAATTATTCATTCGCCTTTTCGAGGGAAGAAGATTTTCATCGTTTGCACCACGATTTTATCGTTGAACCAACGTTACCGCTTGTCTTTCAGACTAGATCATTACAAGAGGCCACCCAGTCGTGATAGTTCTGTAGACCGTTACGCAAGGGCGCATTCCCGATTGACTGGATCGAGACAGCCGTCCGTCGATAGAACAGTCACAAATCCACCCCAAGAAATGCTCGATAGGTGACTTGATCAACGACCGTTTTCTTAACGGCTGTAGAAACTATTATTTCGGACAAGAAATACTTGCATCGCGATGCGTTATATATTTAATTTCTGTTTCTACCTCCTTCGACGTAAGATGAATCGACCCACGAACGAGCACATAAGGATTTCATCCGTAGGCAAACAAATTATACAATTACCGATTACTATACAAATTATTACTTCATCCACCTAGGGAAAGAGTAAATGAAATGCCGTTTTGTCGAATGAAATTAAATGCAAAATATTCTGCGTGCTATACAGAGTATCCTGTTTGAAATTTTACGCGCTATTATCACGCGAACTGTTTGTAATTAAAAAATAACGCTTTGAGCGAAACTTACTTTGTTTCGAGGTGGGCATTTTGCTACCGGGAACCCCTCGGAACACGGTAAGTCTTACCCGAAATATTTGTTAAAACAATGAATAATTGGGAGATAATTGAGGACACCCTGTATATTGTATTCTGCCAAAGAATCTTGAGATTAGTTCGTTCATTGGTAGATTCATCGTACCGATAATTATCAGGAGTTCCGATTAGAGACACATTTTCAATGAATCGATTTCAATACAGATCGGCACGAGCGCCAAGCGCGGTAAGGGGTGGGACGCCATTGAACGGATCGGTGGTAGGAAGCGGCGCCGCGACGCCGACGTACGCCGCCCCGAGTTCCAGCCAGTTCGAGGGAGCTCTCCTGAAAAATCGTGGCCTTGGACAGGATATCCTACCCAGCCAAGGACAGCCTAAACGCACCGAGAGTCTTTACGTCGCTCCCGGACGCGGACCCATCGCATCCGGTGGCGGTGGCGGAGGCGGAGGCGGCGGCGGCGGCGGAGGCGGCGGTGGCGGAGGTGGTGTGTCGAAGGTGAGTCTTCTTCTTTTTATAATAACGATCGACGATATAGATATTACCTCTACGTATATATTTCTCTCACGCCATACACCGGCGTCCTGGCACTTGCGTCACTCGCGGGATTCGAAAGAAAAGGAGCTGCGAGCGTTTTGGATCTCCGCAATTTATTATCTATCGAATCGTTCCCCTCGTAATTCTCTTTCCTTCCACCGAAATACTTGAATATCTCGTGGCTCGTGCGTATCTCGACGATGAATGAACGATTTTTTGAAGATCTATATGTCTCCTTAAATGTCAAGTGTATGTATACATATTTGATTCGGTATGATCTTTTGTATTCAGTTTCACGCTATTGTCACGTGTATGTCTTACATTCTACAGGGTGTCCCGTAATTAGTGTAACATCGGGAACTGGGGGGTAGCTGGTGTGAATCTGAACCACTTATCCCTTTACCAAAATGTTGGTCGCGCCTTCATTTTTGAATTATTAACGAAAAACGCTGGCGAACCAGAGCGCGTAAAACTCGCGCGCTCGACTGCGTGAGCGTTGTCTCTCTACCGCGCTCGACCGTAGCCGTGAACAAGCGCATTGGCACAGCGTGGATATCGAGCGAAGCGTACAGCAAATGTTACAGCATCTCAAATTAAGAATAACAAGACGATGTAACATTTGCCATACGCTTCCCTCGATATCCACGCCGTACCAGTGCATTTGTCCACGGCTACGGTCGAGCGCGCGAGTTTTACCGCGCTCTGGTTCGCCAGTGTTTTTTGTTAATAATTCAAAAATGAAGGCACGACCAAACATTTTGATAAAGGAAAAAGTGGTTCAGATTCGCCCCAGCTACACCCCAGTTCCCGGGGTTACACTAATTATCGGACACCCTGTATATTCCATGTCACATTAAATCTATTCTTGCACAACTCGATGTAGAATAATCCGCGTGTTGCTCGAAAGATCCAAATTGAATCGCAACTCTTTTCCCGTATCATTTTTCTGTAGCGTACGACCGCACAGACTTTCGTTATCGTTCATTCGCTGCAACCCCATTGTCGCTACATACATATTTATTTTCAATCGCAACGTAACGTATGTATCCAACCATCGCGTTCCTCGTCAGAATATTACGTTCGGCGATCGATTAAAGTTTCTTCCTAAACATGGAAATTGGGATGAAAACCGACGTTAACCTTTGCGATAGTATTCTTTTGAACTCGCCGCGTCTACGATGGATCGTTTCGCGATTTTTCGACGAAATACAACGAGACGCTTTTCCCGGAGTGTCGTACAAAAATACCCCCGGATTATAAACAAGAAAACAATCGCTCGCTGTTACTCGTTCATTCGCGTTTCCCGAGAGAACATTAAAAAGTTATGACCGAACGCCTCAAAGAGAATATCTCTCCTAAAAGGAAATACCTCTGGAACGACGGAATCGCTCGCAATTAGCGAGGGTTTCGAAGCGAACGGGAACGAAACCCGTAGAACCGTTTTACATCCTTCATTGATTTAGTAGAGTTTCAATTATTACGACTCTGAAACACGGTAGAACCTCCTACATCCGCACTAATTGGAAGACACGAGTGTTCGGATAAAAGACTTTCCCGATAATAGTACGATCGCGTTTCTAACGCTACAATTCATTTATTGAAATAAATAACAAGAAAATTGTCGGTTCGTAGAAATATTTACGGGACCCGTAAATCGCACGAGCTTCATAACAAGTACTTAAGATCGGAAATACTTTCGACCATTACATAGGGAGGTATACAGTAGCTCGCGAAAGTATTCGAACGATTACATATGTAACCCGAATATGTAAGCGTTCGAATACTTTAGCGAGCTGCCGTATGTTGTACGTAAACACGATTTGAAACGTGAGACGGCATATGCCAGAAGCAAAACATTGTTCGAATAAGGGAGGTCCTACCGTATCAAATTTTCAGTTTTCCGATTCGCTCTGCCTGTACATTAGCCACGTCACGTGATTATTTCTGCACATAAATACATTAATCTCTACCAATCACCGATCGACTAGAATAATTATCCAAGCACTCAACTCCAAATTACTACCGTCGACTAGTCATATTTTATTCCGTTCAAATACGCGCCTAAAACGAATGTAATGCATTTCATAGATACATAAACATAGTTTTCGAAAGAGCTTACGCACCACATTTAACTCTCCTTAATTACCCTCGTAAATTTATTTCTGCGAGATCGAATGCGCCTAGATTTTCACCGTCTCTCCAACCTAACGTTTTCTCATTTTAAGAGGGCCCTCGTTTCAAAAATCACCTTATCCAATCCCGACCTCCACTACACGAAAAAGAACCACCCACCTCTGCCGCCCCACCCCTCGAACCCCCTACTATCTGTATCTTTTCTTCTCTCTCGATTTGTCTGTCTGTGTAACTGTGTGGCATTTTGTGCTGTGTTCTGTGCATGCCATCCCAGGACGCAGGCCGGACGGTCCCCGCCTTCGCCGCAACATCAAAGGGCCGCGCGACCCTATGAGTATAAGTATATAATAATAATGTACACACAGTGATACCGAATCGACGTCGCGAAGCGGAGCTTCGTATCGAATGAGTCGAGACCATTTTGAGTAATATGCGGATCGCGACGAGGCCTTGGATTTTTGAGTCGAGAAAGAAACACAAACTAGATTGATTGGAGGAGGGTCGAAATGGATATTAACCGGTTAGCTGTTTCCGACGAGTATACTAGTTATGAAGAAATGGGAATGTTTTGTGTTGCGACGAGTATAGTCGTCATGCGGTAAAGTAGTTACCATTTGTTAGTTATACTGAAAATATATTCTTAAATTTTCTGGGAATATTTTTAAAGAGGAAACACGAGAGTGGTTTCTGTAATAATCCGAGCTACGAAGTATTCAAATATGTCTATTAAATATAATACGCTCGTCATTGCTTCATATTTGCGAGACAATTTAGACGCACAGTTTTCAGAGATCGAAACAGCCAACTGGTTAACGTGAGATAGAAAATTGGAAGTACCGTGTTCGGAAAATGGCTGATCTCGATTATTTACGCGCAATATATTGAGGACTCAATACCGTATTTAATATTACACCACTGTACTTCGAACGACTGCTATTTTAAAACAGGGTAACAAAAAATCTCTTTAACCTTGCAATTGAAATGCAAACTAATGTACGCAAAGGTATTCAAATACGGACGGGAAAATTCGTTACGAATGAACCACGAACGTTTGTCTTTTGCTCAAAAATCAAAGATATTTACGCGAGAAAAATCAGAACCACTCCAGCCAATTTTCCGAGCTTCAACGAAAAGTAATCGATACTTTCCTTCGTACCTTCAACTTCCAATTAATCATCGAACTATTGCAACGTACCTAATTACACTCACGGATTTACTTGCGGGCCAGTTTTTTTTTTCATACACGCGAGAATCGATTCTCGGCAGAAAAAAAAACAACAATAGATTCGTGTACGCATTTTGTTTTCAAAGACGTATCTCCTATATATTTCGCCACGCGCGTAGCAGAAGATTCGATTGATCGGACACACGACGAGGTGTTTAATAAACGGACTCGACTCGTTTGGTGCACGTGGTGTAATAGGGTCACGGTTTGGGCAACGGGCATTTCACAGTTTACACGAGTATCTCAGCGATCTAATGGGAACACAGACCGGAACCATTTGCTTGGTATGCGTCGAAAAAGATAATATTTTCAGATCGATCTTTAATTTTAACGAACCGATTGTGCTCTGTCTCGTGGCCGTTGCCAGACCGGGACCTTAAACCGCGAGGCTTCGAAGTTCTCGAGGTAGCTCGAGAGATCGGTAAAGAACTTGTACCTGGTCGTTACTAGTTAGCTAATAAATATTTCCTGTTGAGATCGACAGTTAATCCTTTCGGTCCCAATCGCTGTAATCGGGATTTTAGAGCGAAATGCATTTGGAAACTTTAGAAGACAAAAATGCGACAGTTGTTTATAATATAAAAAGCATCGACTACCTTAATTCCTTCGCGTCGAAAACACAAGTGTTACTGCATTCCCGTACAATCGATTAACGAAGATCTCTTAAATTCATGTATTTGGGACCGAAGGTATTAAATCGTTGGATCACAGCGTCGAGTTTGTGGAACGAGTAGTCCACTCGAAATTGCGACATTCTTTCCTCCATTTTGCCAGAGACAGACAGAATTATTTTTCTATGGCGAGCACAATATTGGCATAATGGGTGACACGAAAGTTCATGAGAATGTTGTCGATTGATGCGCATAATTGGAGCTGCTAGTTCGATGATCGATATTACGAGCCAACGATAGTACGATTAGAGAATCCGCGTTAACGATTAAAAGCGATACGATTTTGATGACGTTACGTCGAGAAGACTCGCGATCGGCAAGCCTCGTTGGACAGACGAGTTTGCGATTAAAACGTTTCTCTCTCGATTTAGAGCGAATCAAAATTCGCTAGGCGGATCGATTTGCGACTTTCGACAGATCGTTGCGTTCGTATGTTCATCGTGCGAGGAGCGATTTAAAGATAGGTTTTTGCGTGTGTCGACAATCCGATCGACGATCGAGGGACGAAGTTCTTTTCTCGTCACGGGAGACCACCCACAGACCATTCGACGAACAATAACGTAATGATGCACAGTTCCTTTTTGCAGAAACGATTAAATGCCCTCCAAATTATTTTTCTCGTTCTACGAAAAACGTAGCCGGACGCGATATCGAGATGGGATACGAAAGTATAAACTATATTTACGTACGAATACGTAGAGAACGAAGATTCTATGCCGCATCGTAATACGCAACGGTAGAAATATACTCGTAGCTACTGACTTACCACGAGTTTACTTCAAGTCGGTAGGGCTTGAGTTCGTAACAATTTGTTCGGTCGAGAGCACAATTCGCCGCCAATAATATTATACGCACGCGTATGGTTCAAATTGCTTCTTTTCCAAATTGAAAACTCATCCACCCGTTTCACGGATGCCGGCTAAACGGATAAGCGTGATTGATAATAGCAGATTTCCGAAACGAGCACGCACCAATGCACGCACAGAAATGATTTCAAGCTACCACACGGTGTTACGTCCATTAATTAAGCGAAGTAACGTAATAATGTTACGTCCATTAATTAATCAATTCAAGGAATCCGAAAGGTAAGGTTAGCGCGGTGTGGAGGCGGGGACCAATTTTTGCTATTCTTTCACTCTCTTTTTATCCCTCTTCTGATCTTCTAATCTTTACGTCTCTCTCTCTCTCTTTTTCTCTCTCTCTCTCTCTCTAACCCTCTAATGGCCCTTCCTCCTTCACGATTGCCCAAGAAATTTCGCAAAATTTTCTCTCGGTCTCTTCTACCGCAATTAACCGATGTTAAACGTGTTTGTCAAATGCATTTTTTACCTCCTCGCCAATACCACGTCCACATCCTCCGTCAACGTGGAACTTTATCTCGATACGGATTACTGAGAAACAAAAAATAAAAAACAAACAAATCTTTCTCCTCCACCTCCACGCCGCTTGTTTTTCCTGTTTTTTGATCAGAGACATTATTTTTCTAACGCATGCTTCTATGATGTAGCGAACTCTGTAAATTCTATGATATAACGTACCAGTTCCACAGGATGGGATACATATATGTATAATGTGTATGCATATACATATATATTTCGTAGGAATAAGTATGAAAAGACATTTAGTACGAGATACTTGTTTAAGTGATATATATATACTATACAAAAAAGGACGACGACGTTAACCCTTTCGAGGTCCGGCGAACCATAAAGTCATACAGAGAGAATAATTACATTTTCAATACTCGTCCCGCGATTTCTAAAACTCCGAAATTAAATCGAGGACTATTTTGTTCCTCGAGGGGAAGAAGGATACGAGAAAAGTGACGTCTCTCGAGAGGGTTAACCTTTGATACTGAAGAAGCACAAACGTCGGTACCAAATGTGCATTATGAATACGTATACTTACGACTAATTCAACGTACCTTTAAACGTAAACCTCTTTGTCGAACGAAATTAGAGCAGGGGCGTAATTAACTTTGTGCATTAGGTACGACCCTATATACTGACTCTGGAGACAGGTACACACACACAAGCATAAAGATATCGGGAGCCTCTATTTTATTCACCATTTTTCACTGTACAATTACGGAAGCCTTTACGCGCCACGTTGGATCTTTTAACGCTACGTTTCCGCGAAATTTACGAAATACCAATTTCCAGGTATGATAAGAGTAGAGGGGGAGTAGATTGAATTCAGTCGAACATGTCACATTGCTCAAAGAAATCTAATTATACATACGTAACGATCAAGAGTTGATGGAAGATTTGTGTCTTCTTTAACCGCTCCGCTATGATTGACGAGGTATCTCGCGACGCAATTCCGTTTGTATGGTACAATTTTTTTTTTCTCCACCATCCTTCCCTCTCATGGGGAGGGGTTTGTGGTGACGCCACAAACTTCCTCATCTATGATTCGTATGGTACCACAAACGAGATATTTCGCAAACGCAATTCAGTTTGTCCAGTGCAGCAGATGAGATATTCCGCAAGAAAATACCGTCCCTGCGAGATATCAGACAACTTTGTTTTTATATTTTTATATCCGAAGGTCGCGTACACCGTATCTATGTTGGAATTACTATTTTAGTTTTCATTTAGCTCTTCACGAGTGATGGTAAAGATGACTCGTCGACTGAGAAATTTCATGATAAGCGATGGCGATAGCGAAAGTGACAACCAATGAAACGAACATTTAAATATACCGTATACGACTGACAATGATGCTCCATTGTTCGTTAGAGGGCAAACTTTGGCTTAAATCTAGATCATGCACATCTCTGCATCTTCGGATTTCCAAACTTTTTTGTACTCTATCAAGTGTATTTCGGGTCGCTGATCACGAAATAATTGTAGAAATTCTATTCTACACTAAATTATTTTACAAGGAATCACATGTGTTTGCTTGCTTTAGAAATAGTTTAGAGATTCGGAGATACGGAGATGTGCATGATCTAGATTTGTTCCTAAACTTTAATTTCTTTTGTTTTAATTTTCGCGCGGGATATCTCGTCTGTGGTAGCGAAGCGATTAAAAATGAACCTTAGTCTTGCATTTTGCCGGGACGCACGATTTAAGAATAAGTTTACACGGGGGTGGGTATCGTTATAAAAGCAGATGCATTTTTTAATAAACGCCGATACGTTAGATTTACTTTACAAACATTTTCCAAAGGGATCCACGATTCAACGTGGTAGCGCTCGTACCTCAACAACGGTCGTGCCTAAAGAAATTAATCTACGATCGGAGAATAATCGAATGAAACCTGGAATATCCTGCTAAATGAACCTACAAAGGATAAAACACGGAATTGAATTTCTCCCAAGTTCCTCTATCCTTCGGTCTGTTTTTAAACAATGAATATATGAAAAGAAAACTTCGAGTCCATTCCACGCCGATACGTCAGTTAAAATTTTTAAATAAATCATCGGAGTTACTCAAGTGCCAAGCTTTTTTGGGGATGTCTTTTCTCGATAATACGAGGCGAGAAGTATTATGTGATGTCGAACGCAGATATATAACGAGATTCATGTATTTTAATATAAAGACGATTCGTAGGATTTAGATAGCGAGAAAGAGCGTTAACGAAAACGCGTCGCGTTAGACGAGTTCAGCATTTGAAAAATACAAATAGCCGATACACGCATCCGACGACGTATGTACTTCCAGGTTACATTCCGAGAAAAATGATTTTCAAATATTTGATGGATATCGATGAAAACCTTGGTTGATCACGCGACGATGTTACAAACGTTGACTCGATGTATTGAATGTATTTATGTATATGATGTAAAAGCTGTTAACGGGCGACAGATTAAAGTGTGTCGATTAGAAAAAAGAAAATTCAAAATCCACCAGCATCTCTCAATATCCTAAGTTACAAGTTTCTTCGGACGTGAAGATTATCCGATAACGTAAGGGATTTGCGCGAGATAACATATTCCATTAACGCAGCCTCGCGATCTTGCCAAAACAGTATAAGCGTGGCAGATACAGGTGTGCAACGAAATACCTGTCCGCCTGTCGGGACAATACGTATTGGCGCGCAAACGAATCGCGATATTTCTGTAGCTGGCTACGCGAAACCGAACCGAAGGTACTGCCACTCTCGCCACTGTTACCGGTTTCTTATCAAATCGAGTTTGGGTCGCGAGTAAATTTCAACAGAATTACGAAGCTCTTCGAAAGTCGTATAACCATCGATTTATGGTCTCGTTAATGAAATCAGTGAGACAAACAGTCTTACGATTGTTTGTCTTTCGCACGATTAATGCTAATGATAATCGAAAAGTCAATAGCCACGAACGCACCGACGAATGATTAATATTTGTCAGTGTAAATACGTCCGTTACGTGCACGAATACCGCGATTCAACGGGGGCACGAATAATTAACGCTAGAACTGCCAAATCAGTCGTTTTCATCGGTTCTCAATTTTCATTTAAATTTAGCAAATTTCAAGCACGAAACACGCACATCTCTAAGTAGTATAAATAATGTATAATTATAATTATGTACATATTTATATATAAATATACTATATGTATATTATAATATAATTATGTACATATTTCTTGACGATATGATAATTGAAACAGAAATGAATGAAGATTTCTGCTCTTGTAAAACGTATTTTAGGAACAACCAGTCATTTCGACTGGTCTGGTAGAAATGGATATACATTCATTGTCGGCAAAACTTTCGCGACGCGAGAAATATTGCATTTTCATAGATGTACCTTGAACTAGATCGGAGATGGAACGATTATAAGTGGTTGAGCAAACTAGAATAAAACAATATCGTACGCAACAACGGGCTTAATCTTACGCGATTATAAAAAAAAATAACGAGATTCTTCGAGGCAACTGTTTCGCATACGAATAAGCCAAGGGGTCAAAAGGGCACGGCAATAAAGTAAGCTCGCCTCGAGGTGACACATTGATTAACAAAGCTAATTAATTATCGTTGCGCCACGACGGGAGAGATTAAGATGCGATGAGTAATAGATGCGATGAGCGACCGGAAGAAATGATAAAAAGGAGTCTGCCGAGTTTCGAAATCACGTATCGAATGGAAAAATCATTCGAAACGTCGATGCTTTACAATTGCGCGATTACGCGGGATTTTTCGTTATCCAACGTTGTGTCTCGCGATAGCAGAAATGCAATCCGATCAGTGTACGTAAACAAGTAGAACGATCGCGGGGGGAAAATAAAAATACAAAATAAGTTGGGCGGGCGTCTTCTTGGCGCGAAACGATCGGGCACGGAATCACGAAAACCTCGACGAATTTATTCGCATACCAGTCGCGTGAATCAGACAACGCGAATTGCGAGTTTCGACTTTATTTGCGTAATGATATTTCCGGTGGGATTTCGGCCATGAGCAGCCGCTAAGAATTTTCCACGAACGAGATCCCTTTTCGGATCGTCGCGGGCGCATACCTTCGTCAGCTGTCACGAACTGTCAACGTTCTTGCGTTTGATAAAAAGATACGAGTGAATTCGTTTCGCGAGGTTCCAAAGTTATGCGATTACTCGAATCAAATTGATTTCCATTACGATCTTTTTTTTCACACAAGTTAACGCTAGACTACAGGACCAATCATTTTGACTCGTTTGAAGTTTTTGTTTAAGGCTACTGGAATTTACCATCTTTAAGTGTATGAACAAAAATTTATTATTTAATTTGTCCGAATATGTATAATTTTAAACATATACTTTTGAACTATATCAAGATCGGTATAATTGGGGAAAAAATTGTCGAAATACGTATACATTAATCGTCGGTAGTTCTAGTGTTAAAAAGGACTCGATAAAAATAAGCCTACCGCTGTCTCGCGCAGGACATTTGATATTTTTCCCGTTACATGTAAATTCTACCTCGTCGTACTCGATATTTCCCGAAAGAAAACTCGATCTTCTACTCGACTCTTCCGCGTCCTTTCGACTGGCCTCTCGCCCACGAAAGGACGCACCGTCAAGAATATCGACAACGCTCGATACCGCCTACGCGTACAGAAGACAAAAAAGAAACGCGAAAATGCCAATTCCCCGAGTTTCTCCGAAATAATACTGACCGTGAGGCATACGAAGACAGGCGGTCATAAATCACCCAGCTGCGGATCGACAAGGCTCTGGCATCGCCGTCGGTCCACAGCCGTGAGCGTCGCGACGCGGCACACAACGCGCCCCTCGTTGATGCTATTTCGACGTGAAAATAGTGGGGCGTCTCTCTATTTCGGTCGTACCGGCCAGGGCCGTTCAGTTTGCGGCCTGGCTTCCTCACCAGGAGGCCGCGGCTTCGAATTTTCCAATCCTGACCCTTCTGTCGTGCACGAGATTTCGGCGGAAAATGGGCTTAGCGGCGACGCTTCCCGCGTGAACCCGCCCGACGCGGCCCTACTTCGGTTCCACGTCGAGTCGTAGAACGATTATCGATACTCGTTCGTACAACGGGGAAGGTGATCCCCGTGGAAGGTGCGAGACGATTGTCGTACGGTGCTAACGGACGTTCGGCGAGACGTTTGACGGATCGCGGGGATAAAGTAGCCGCCTTTATCGCGGAGTACTTTTTACGTGACAAACATGTTCTGGTCGGAACCCGACGAGGAGGAAGAGGCGCTGCTATGCAGTCCAGCACTCATGGCCAGGAGGGCCTCGGAGTCCTGGATCGTCGCACCTCCCGTGGAGGTACGAATCGCGATGACGAATCTCGAGTCCCTCCGATCGATGATCGGAGGGATCTCGAAATCGGGGCGATCATGATTTTGTTCTTAATACGAGCCCGGAGGGCCCTGTTTAGCGGCGAACGGTGGATTTAAAATAAGACAGGAGGAGGTTTTTGGTCATCAGGCCGGTGAAATTACCGCGGAAATTTTCGAACGGGAGGTCTGACGGAGGGTTTTTCCACGCGTACCACGGAGTGAGAAAAGAACATTTCTATCGGGCTCGCCGTCCGGAAATTCCTACTCGTGCGCCGACAGTCGTGGGAAGGGGTAAATGCACCTACTGACCTTGGGTCGCGAATTTTATACGCGCGTGTCTCGTGCGCGTATACTGATAGGTTGATATGAATGTTGCGAAAAAGAAAGTTTTACCTTGGAGACTAGCGATTTTCCGAATATATCGAAGTGATACCGAGTATATCGAAGAAATCTCCCGAAATCGGCGAAACGAGGGAGAGTCTCCAGGTGAACTACGTTGAAAATCGTTTCTCGTGTTACGAGAGCGAAGAGCGGACGGTGGATAACCGCCGCGATTAGAGGTTATCGACGGAACGAAAAGTTCAGAAAGATCAGAGTTCTCAGCTTATCCTTTATTACTATGCGCGATTACGAGACTTCGAATTTTTTGGAACCTTTCCAAGGATGCCTCTGCTATCTCTCTCATCGGTGCTCACCGCGTTCGTTCGAGATATGGAGCTAACCGAACGCGCGAGCGTCCCGAGAGTTTCGTGTGATTCAGAACGAATCGTTGTCGTTCGGGATGACGTCGAGTCATTGATATCGGATTCGATTTAACGAGCCTACCCACGCTAACGCTGCTAATCTACCGTTCAACACGTTGATAGGAGAATAACAAATATGATATTTATCGCGTCGAAGCGTTAAATGTTTGTTAAGTCGGGAAATGTTTTAAAAATGAACGGAATTTTGAATTCAAAGCGGCGTAGTCGGTCGATTTCAATTTTACGCTAACTAGATTTCTTTCAACTACCATCGATTTATTTATCCCCATCGATTTATTTATTTATCAGCAGTTCATTTCGTCGAAGTATTAAATAGCTTTAAAGTCGAGAAAGCTTTTAGAAGCTAGCCTCTATTATTTCGATAATGCTCGTTAGAAACCTGCTGAATCTAAAATTGAAATCTGACATACTTGGACAATTTTCAGTTTTCTAATTGAAAAGCCACGTACTTGATCAGTTTTCAATTTGACGAACAAGCAGATTTCTCTCGATCGCAATCGATTTATATATTTATCAGCGTTTTATCTCGTCGGTATATTAAATATCTATTATGTCGTACAGGGTTATTAAAACTTGCCCGTATCTCAACGATGGTTGAAAGAAACATACTGAATCTAAAATTGAAAAACGACATAGTTCGTCGACCTTCAATTTATACGCCACATAGATCTTTCTCGAGTGTCATCGATTTATTCATGTACCACCCCGTTATCCGTATTATTAAATTTCGTGTTTATCTCAATAATACTCGAGAGAAACGCACCAAGTCGAAAATGGTACATTCCAATTTGACATTCGCCCAAGTTTCTCTCGACCACTATCGATATATCCCCAATCGAATCTTCGATGCTTGAAATCTTTTATACACGAACCTAACGAAGTATCGCGCACACTATACGGCCTCACGCGTAAAGTGCGCACCCTTAGAAATAAAGCTTCGCACGTTACCCTTATTATTATTGGTTCGATCGCGTTTGTCTTGCTTCGGTGATTACCATTCCGCCTCCTGCTCCCCCCTTTATCTCTCTCTCTCTCGCCTTCTCTTTCTGTCTCTGTCTCACAGACCGTTTCTCGTTTCCTTTCTTCGCGCAGGCAATGCCAGTGGCGGCGATGCCCCTTCAACGAAAGAAGTCCCTACCGGATGTGGCTCAACCCATTCAGTTGACAGCAACGGCACCGCTATCGAGGGAAGAAGTCAGTGTCCTGAGTAGCATGAGGAGAGAAGAGATTCGCAGGCAGATCAACGAGAGCGAGAGGCTCAGGGCCAATCCTCTGCTATACCTAGTCAGTCCTCAGGTTAAAGTAAGTATCGCCAATTCCACTTCATAAACCACGATGATGCCAGACATACTCTACCTTGCCTTTTTAAATCTACCGACGAATTACCGTGACGATTTGAAAAAACATTAACCCTTTGCGCTCGTGGGTCGACGTTATGTTGCTGAAATTTTTAACTCGAAAATTAACAATGTGCCGTATCATACGTATTATTTTCTGTCATTTGTTATATTAAATACATTCTACGGATACAACTTTCCTCAAATGATTCTTTAATTTAATATTTACAGTCTTGTGGTCGATTCCCGATCTGATCTGAGCGTGTGCACCTGTGAACTGTTTGTACTCACGCGCAAACAATAACTCCAACTGTATTTCTTCTAAAATACTAAATAAGGGTTTTATATAAGCTGTATTAATCTTAGGTTGAAAAAAACAGCGAAAATAAGATATATTTCAATTTAAATTTTCGAAATGAAAGTTGAGAAACGCCTGAAATTAATAACGAGCTGGCGTTACCCCAGCGGCAGGAAAAAATACGAGAGCAAAGGGTTATATTTTCGAGAAACAAAAACGGACGGTACGTTAATTACAATATGCGCGAGTTTATTCGCGATGTTTCCCGAGGCATCGTGAATGGAATACCAGATACTCGTAAAACTAGCTTTAACAGAATCACTGACCTCATCGCGACGTAAACAAAAAGTCGTAGACTCTCTAAATCACGATCGTCGCATTATGCTTGCGCGAAATAGACGTAGTATGTCGCGTATCGTGACCCTGGGAAAACTGAGAGTAGGTGGGGAGGCCACTTTACACGTAAATTCGCGTCGCAAAAACCTCCGTTTCTTATCGCCGCACGTGTATACGTATGTATGTACATACATGTCTCCCGAGAGAGTATCTAGGTCGCTCGCGTATCGATGCGCGTACCCGACTGAAAATTTATAATCGCTCAAATCGATTTGAATATCCGACCGGTGGCCGAGCATCGGGACTTTCGAAAACACGTCTATACCATCGTGAGAATTCGAGTATTTTTGGTGACACGAATGCTCTTTCTATGCAAATAACGAATGTACATCTATGGAAATACGGTATAACGCGCTTCGATTCATCGCCTCTTTTTGCTTTCAAAACGCCAGAGTTCAGCCGTTTTTTTCATATGCCCCCTCATAAATATTCTTTGAAATTACAAAAGAGCGACGGGTACTCGTCGCGACGAGTAACTATGCCTCGCAGAACCAATGGCCCGCGGACGACGCGACGGTTTGAATTATTGAATCGGCGTGCACGATGAAAGACACTTCCTACGTTTGCTTTAAAACTTTCAGGACTGGTTCTCCCGGCAGCAGCTCGTGATGCTGGTGCTTTTTATCAACATATCCCTAGCCCTGATGTTCTTCAAACTGCTGACGTAGCAGCCAGCCGACGATCGGGTTCACGGACTCGTGGTGGACGTGACCTGAGACTCGGGGGCGTCGCGACGCCCCGAGTCGTCACCGAAAACCAGAATTTAAACGAAGAACGAGAGAGGGTGTGGCCACACCCAAAACCGCTGAAAACGGCTTTCGAGCGATCTTGGTCCGAGCGGTCCCGCGTTAAGGCTGAACGAAGGAAGAGTTGCCAGGACCTCCGAGGATTCGCGTGGGACGACGAGAGAGAGAGAGAGAGAGAGAGAGAGAGACGATGTACGAAAGAGAAAATTCAAGTTCAACGCCGAAGGACGAAATTTTAGAATCGATCCTCGATCCTCGAGGAGAAAGGAGGGACACGAGAGCGGCCCAGGTCCTTTCAAGAATATTTGTCGACCCCGTTCGGTTATAAAAAAAAAAGAAAAACGGGGACTGCGGGGGACGCGGAGCAGCTCGGTTCTTTTTTTTTTTTTTTTTAACGGGGCATCGACGATAGCAACGTACCCCGACGCCTGTATCATACCTATTTTTACACCGAATATTTTAATAATAATACTTGTAAGAGCGGATCGAGCAGAGACAGATCTATCGATCGGGCTCAATACCGTACGCGCACACGAATCTCTCTGTACTTTTTCCCCCATTTTTTCTTTTTTTTTCTTACTCGACGATCGCATAGAGCGCGGAAACGACGATGATGATTTTTATACCATAGAAACGGCTAGCGTAGCGTCAATCGTTTAATGAGAATCCCGCGGGGATGGAGAGGGGGTTGATAATTAAAAAATATTTTTAATAGTTTCGAGCTAACGTTCTATGCGAAAACGAAGAGTTACGAATTTCTACGATCGCTACGACTTTTAAGAGAGAAGGAGGGGAGGGGGTTAGGCGTTAATGGAACGATGCGAGAATGATTCGCGCGGACGTGACGCGGACGTCGATACGATTATAATTATACGAATCGTATACACAGATTATCGATCGCTGTATTTACGAAGTTTCCGTGCAGCCTTGCCTTCCACGTAATTGTACATAATCGTGACTTTTCCGTCGTACTGTTTCCACTATGTCGAGTACACCAACACGAGTCGCGCAACTCGACATTGTTTTTTGCGACGCTTCGGAGTTTCCCTATCGTCGCGCGCGCATTGGCAGGGGAATATAAAAAATTCATTGACTTTGAAACGTGGCGAGTGACCGCCACGATAAACATTGTTTGTCTTGTCGCGGTGTAAACTATTATTATTGTCATATCTTTTTCAAAAGCGACCCTGGACGGGTAAATGCGTCCCGTCGAAAAAAAAAAGAAATTAGATATATGTATATCGATATTTTAACCTCGTTGTCGGGAGAACGAGAATCCGATAGAATTTATTTATCGATCGACGCGTACCTCGATATTCGATCGAAATTGTTTTAAAAACTACGATTGGAAATTAAAGTGTCTGTCCGATCGTATAAACGATCGGAGTAAAATATATACGAGAAGTTTAACGACGACACGACGTGTCATAGAATAATCATTATGTAACGAGCGTAGCAATATTTCTCGCAAAAGAATGAAATGACGAGAGCGCGAGTGAACGTTCTTAAACGATTCAATCAATTTCCACTCCCGTCACTCGCGTCTCCTTTAATCAATCTTTCTACTAGGAAAATCGCTAAGAAACTTTCTCGCCGACTTTTCTCGGCCAACGCGTCACAAAATTGTCTTTTGCGCGGCGTCCGCGACGTCGATCTTCTCGAGCCGTGGAGTGAACGACGGTGTCACGATGGTTTTTGGCGATTGTCATTGTTTTCCCACGCCCGCCAGATCGACGATCGTCCCACCCACGCTCGGGCGATCGCATTTTGTTTTTCTAGCCTCAGGCATAGCTCGTATATATCTAGGTGAATTTGTAAATAAACCAAAAAGCGTACAGACCGCGACCGAGCGCTTGATCGTCTCCATTTTGGGTTGTGCTCGCGCCCCTTTCGGCGCTTTCTACTGTCCGAAATAGAGAGCCGAGCGAACTGTTTTGAAATATTTTTCCAAGAAAGAAAAAGACTCGCTATTTTCATCCTACTCTATATTTTCCTCCTTTGTATCTAACTAGCACTCGGGCGTACCATCTATACTATTAACTTAGCGGCATACGTTGGGATGAAAATAGAGATAAGGCTCTCGTGGTTAATATAAAGATAGGAAAGAAACGCGGTGCACGAGCAACACCGGTTTCGTCTCGACCAAAGGAACGTAGAAACGGCGCGTCGACGCGATCACGGATATATATTTTGGCGAGACAGCGAGAAGCGTTTTGTTCGATGCGAAGCTCAATGCTTGAAAATATTATCTACGGCAAAAGCGCACATGTATTATATCGAAGAAACTATTCTGAATGTTAAACGAAACAATTCCAATGCAACAATCTTTGATATAAAAATAATAATCGTTTCTATTTGACGCTCTTCCTCTTAACGCGTCGCGAATTCTAGAACCTACGGGGTAGGGGGGATGTTTGCGAGAGAGCCTGAGAAATCGATAGGGGAAAGAAACTGAGACGGATGTGCATCTAGAAACGAATAATGCAATTTTTATGAATTAAGAAACGAATCGATGGAGATTTCGGTACGAAAATTATTCGTACGAACAATTAAACATATTGTCAGAACGGCGCACTCGCTGTTGCAGGTACATGTACTGTATATATATTGCAACTATATACATATATATGAATTAATTAATTAGCGGCAGAGAGCAGCTATAGAATTTGATATCAAATACAAGCGAGAGAGAGAGAAAGAGAGGGAGAGGAAGACAGAGAGAAAGTGAGTGAGAGAGAGAGTGAAAGAGAGAAAAACAGGGAGGGAGAGAGAGAGAGAGAGCGAGCGAGCGAGCGAGCGAGAGAGAGAGCGAGAGAGAGAGAGAGTGAGTGAGAGAAAGGATATCGAGACTCGTGAAAAAAAAGAGACGGACTTGTAGGAGATCAAGAGGACCTACACGCGTTAAATCGTTATTCATTTTTGTCACAAAAAAACCATATCACGAATCAAAGGAAATTTCTAATACGTATAGCTCTATCGATCGAATAAGGGAAAAAAAATTGGTTTCGCTATTTACTTGCTATATCATAAAGAAATCTATATCTATATATATTATATATATATGTATATACAAACATATACATATACACATACATAAAACAATCATATGTATATTTTACTTGTTATCTCTTGACTATTATCGCAATTAGTATATCTCGTTATTATTGTATATTATTATTATTATTACCATTATTGCTATTATTAATTATTACGATTATTACTATTGTCATCGCGATCACCATCCTATCGACGGCTACGCGCGCATGTTTTTAAAACGAGCCATGGGTGTGGGAGGAATTTTGGTACCTTACGAAATATGCGGAAAAAAAAGAAACACTCAAAGGGCCCACTGTCATTGTTGATTTGCGAGAAAGCAGTGATTCAATAAACTTGTATCATAACTGATGACCGTTTGTCTGTTTACTGTGCGTACGCAACGTTACGTTAAACCTCTACAAACTTATCGCGCGAGAGGGAACGCGTGCGCCTCGCGTTTGTATTTGTGTGCGCGAGAGAGAGGGAGGGTGAGAAACAAAATCAGGTCAACAACTTTCCGTGCCTCGGATGACAGAATTGCAACTAATTGCAACTGCCTCGTAATTTCCGCCTTGCTTATAACACTTTTCTGACCTTCGCGTTCACCTCGCGTCTCTAAAGTTAAAAACACCGAGTTTACAGTCCCGAACAATCGAAAGAGGTAACGCGATCGATATAGCGCGAGGCACATCGAGATCTCTGAAAAACCGACTCGGTCCAATTGGCCACGAGCGAAACGACGAGGCCGCGATCGAAAGAAATATCCGGTGACGCTTGCTAATTTTTATCGCCCATTTATCTACGGGATCGGCGACGAAGAGAAAATCATCGGATAAATAGATAAGCCTCGTAACAGTTTTCTTCCGCTAACAACGTATCCTCCTTTTGCCCACGTCAAAGCAGACGTTATCAACTGCAAAGCGTGATCTGACAATTACGCGTCGCCTACTATCGATGTCAGCCACGCTCGCGTGTCGGCGTAGCGGAAAACGTGACTGAATCTGATACCGATGCAAAAAAATTATTACCTTCGGGGTGAACGGGAACTACGTTTAACCCGGTGATTATCGCGACCCGCGCGAACGATTTAATTGCATTCCGTAAGGAATACGGAATCTATCGTCCTTCTCTTTCGCGTAATGCCGACGAATTGAAAAAACAAAAGCGTGACAAACGATCGCTGGTTTAAACTTTCAAAGTGACGCCAACGGCAGAGGAGAGCGATCGATCGACGACGGATAGGGTTTTTTTCCGTCCAAGTTTTTCAATCGTCTATCGAGGAAGAAAGCATGACGTTCGATTTATCGTGGATCGCGATAACCATCGAATCCGCGCGATCGGTCCCGAGCGTCGAAACAAAAAATTCTAATTTAAACCAATGACTGATTTCCACGTTCGTGGCTAACAGGTGTCCGATTAGTCACTGGCCAAGTGCAGCGAGTGTAACAAATTACGCGATGCGTTCAACGAGATCGTCCACCAAGACAATTTGATTTACGTTGTGTTTTATTATACTCTGTATCTCCTCTCGGTTGACACTTGGCTCCGCGAATCAAGGAGAAACCGTTGTGTTCTCAACTACGCTTCGAAGCCAAAAATATATACGGCACGTTTCTTTTACGCACCTCTGAAATCATTAAAACGTCGTTCCGCCCGTACCACGAGAACGCGACGATCATAATTTTCGATTTTCATTATTTCAATTCCCGTCAAGTACTTCAGGTTCACACGCGGTTACGCGCCAATGTTTTGATTCTCGTCGTGACCCCATTCTTTTTTTTTTTGGCACACCACGCGCCTCGTAAATTGTCTAGTACACGCGCACTCGGTGTACCAGAAAATATTTCGCGACCTATCGACTTTGATGCGTCGCTTATCTTTCCACTTTCTTTGCCATGTTTGCTACCGTAGAAGTGTCGTCGATACCGTGGAAAGCATGATAAAAGGAGGGGCCGATAACCCAAGGAGGAGAATAGGACAGCGTTTCTTACTGTTACGATCCAACGGCGTAGAGAAGAAACATCAGCGATCCGCGGCTATTCTGTACGCTCTCGTAGCACCGTTACCGTGGAATTAATAAACTTGTGATAAAAGTTAAACTCGATTGTTTTACCCAGTTTTACGAGTGCCGAGTGGCCTACTTTTCGCGAGGATTTTAATATCGCCGGGAAAATGAATCCCTGTACAGAGAATTTACTCAAAAGCCCTCAGCGCTCGTAATCAACGTATATATTCGAAAGTAACCTAAGCTTGCCTGAAAACTTCGCTCCTAATTACACTGACATTTCGATTAATCGATATCCGACAACGAACGGGACATTATCTTATTGCCGCAGCTGGTATCGCGTAACAACGATGCTTTAGCTGCACCCTTCTCTCGGTTACGCCTTTGCTGAAACGGGACGGTCGCGCATTTGACGCAGCGCATCTCAACCTACCTTCGAAGAGCTCCATTCTCGAGGAAAGTCAAATTTCCTAGAATCGTAAAATCTAAAACTTGTACTCGATACATCTTATTGAACGTTACACCTTTCGTGTTACCTATCCGTCGCGATGCGATTGCACCCGCGTAATAATTCCAAGGCTCTCCGAACTTATATCGCGTGTTTCGAACCGGTTGAGAGACACTGACGTAACGTATATAATACATATCTATAATACAAGAGGCACGCACGACGTGCACGTGCGTGAGTTGACCTCGCTCTGGCCACGCACCTCCCGCATGGTTCTCCGGCGATTCGCGTGCTACGAAGCCTAACGAGAGACCTTCGCTCGTGGAAATCGCGCGTGTATCGCGTGTATACCGATATCTACGTATATGTATACATTATGCGTGTGTATGGATACGTACGAGATCTACTCCTCGCGCGCCTCGTTTCGTTTCCATGAGACGTAGAAACGTTTCCTCCTTTCCCCCCGGCACGTCGACTTACTCTCGATCGTACCTTTCTCCGACTCGAGTAAATCGTTCGACGCGTTCGGTTCACGCGTGCCGCTCGTGCGTCCGTCCCCACGCTCACGACACCATAGATTCTTTTTCTTCGTGCGTTTAGGGTGTCACGTAATCGAATTAGCCTAGTCGATGGAGCGATAATCGAATTACGATCGAGATTTTAAAACGGATCGCGTTACGGGCGCACGCGGTATAGATTTCGTTGCGAATTGTTTGTTTACGTCTACCGACGCGTAGATAAACCTGTGTTTACTTTTCACGCTGGTTCGTCGCATTATCGTCGATTTTGTTTTGATACGATAGCGCAAACTACTTTTACTCCCCACCGCGGGTCGTTATCCACGCGCTTGTTACGTCGTGAGTATGCATGCGATAATGAGGAAAATAAAACGTAAAGCTGGTACGTTGCTCGGCACGGCACACGTTGTTTTTCTTTTTTTTTTCTCACGACGCGACGTTAGAAATTTATCGATCCGGAAATTACGTACTTCTACTATTAAACGCTTCGACGAAACCGGCCAAAGTACGATTTACGTTTTCTCCGCGACTCTCCGCGGTCACTGTCGAACGGTTACATTATTCTGGCGCAACATTTCGCAATCGAATCGCGAAATCGTGGAATCGGGCATCGATCGAGCGTTTATTGCGAGTCTCCGTCAAGGTTCGATCGGGTCACTCCATTTTCGCGAGGGGAAGAACGATCGTTAATGGATCTCCCACCGAGGCAGGACTACCGGTAGTGAATTGGTTAAATCGGTATGGCCCTGGGGAATTAATTTCTTCGCGTATATTCTGCCTACCTGGTTTTCTATCTTCTCCCCTCGATTCACCCACTTTCGTGTAAATAGATCCGACGAGAATGAATAGACTCGAATGCTTATTAATCTCAAAGTTCGTTCTAATTAAAAAGATAATTAATTGGTTATTAATTCCGCCGCGCCTTAAAGAAAATTAATAATAAGGAAACGTTTATCTATGAAACGTGGATATTATTTTACGTAGCGACGTTAATCCTGCATTTTTCGCGTTCCTTCAATTTCTCGTACGTGGTCGCATGGATTACGATAGTAACCCAAAATTGTATTTTTACTTCTAACTGGTTTTGAGTCGGATTATATCATTGAAACTAAGAGAACAAAATATTCAGTACAAATGAAACAAAATGGTTTAAACAAAATATCTTATTAAATATCTTAGATATTACGTCCCGAAGTTTCGTCGCGGATTGACTTTGGATTACAATAGTAATCCCCCAGATTTATGCAGGGATAACGAATGGTTTTGAGCCAGGTTTCGAGTGCTATGAAAATAAGGTGAATTGATTCCCAGCTTCTTGAGAAAAACCCTTGATTTGTAGCCTGGGACGAATGATTCTACGAAAAAGTCGAAACTTATTTCAAAGTTTGCATAAAGCGTGCCAGAATAGAATAAAATAGTCTAAAGTTTTCCATCTAAAAATATTCTCTACACAACGCCAAAGATAGTACATCTTCCCAATAATATATCCACACGGATGACAAATAGAAACACGAATGTCACCGATCGCTATCGAAAGTACAAAAGATTTCTTGTATTGCCGCTGACGCATCGACGCGCGATACCGTGTCTACTTCCTCCTTCGAAAATGTAAATACGTTCCATTTCGCAGGTGCGCAAACTTCTTTATCAATTTGCGCAAAACGTAATCGCGTGCCCCCTTAATTGTCCCCAAGTTTTCGCATTGACGATTCCACGTTACGTGCGCTTCCCAACGAGACCCCCGTCGATTCGCAAATCCGCACAGCGTTGCGTCTTTATCGAATGTCACGTGTCGTAATAGCTCTACGAAGGCACGTACTCCGAGATCGCTTTAACTACGTCGATCTCGAAGCGAGCTAATGTAGGAGTCACGGCGTAATAAGTTCCTGACCGTGAGCTACCGTCCGCGAGCGCACCGCCAAAATCATAATAGAACCGTGCTACGTTTAACGTATCAACTCCGACGCGTAATATCGTGCGAATCGTTCGTGCGATTCGCGATAAGAATTTCGACGTACCCGGAGAGATACTCGAACGGAGACTACTCTGTCGCATTTACTTTTCCGATGCATCGTTTGGAAAGTTATCTTTCCGACTGAGAACGGTCGAAACGAATTAGTTGGAAAGACCGATTACCTCGCGTTTCGTGCTACTTACTTGCTCACGGGTTGTAAATTACCGACATATTAAATTTCAAGGTTTTAGCGCGAGCTGCGCAGTAATATACCAGCGAGACGTCGGGGACAGAATTAAAATTCAGTAAATCGCGCCGCGTTCCTTATTGTGTTGTAATTTCGTCGCATGTTGATTTCGAATCGTGGCCATCCCGCTCGGGAGACGTGTTTTGCAGAGGGGGGCGAAGAATAATCGCAGGTTCGACTTTCGCGTTTAGTACCCCGGATATGAGTAAAACGAGGCTCGTCGGGTCAAACGAGATCGGGTTATGTCTCGGTGGATTATCATTCGATTTCAGTTCCCGAGTGGTCATCGTAATGGAATACGACGCTCGGAATTAACGTTTGTGTCTTTGTACGACAGACTCTGCCCGAGTATAACGAAAGCCGTTTTCTAGGGAATTATCTATGATCGTCGTAAATCTCTAATAAATCGTTAACCGTACACGCGAGGATATAACGGCCCAACGTGGGTGACAGGTCGGAGGATCTCGGCAGTGAAAAGTTATTTTCGGCGGTAAGGTTATATTCGAGCGGGGTATCGCTTCCCTATAAATGAAACATGATTTTCGTGTAACACGTAGAAATTCCTAGGGAAGAGGTACTCCTCGTTATTATCGACCTTTTGACGGTGACGGTGACCGATAGCGTCACGGTATATAAACAAACCCGATGCACGCAGCTACGATTTCGCGCTAACGAGCTCGAAATTTGCATCATTCTCCCTCTACCTTTACCATATTCTCAACGAGCGCGAAGACCCTCCACACGGAAATAATGGCAGAGAGTGGTTTTATGCTTCTGCGCATGCGTCGTCGTTTCACGATTCGATGGCAGCACTCGCGCCTTCGAATAATACGAAACTAGTACTTACCGAGGATGATTTATTCTCGACGTTTACGCGATCTAGATCGTCTCGACCGCAATGATCGTTCATTCGGGAAACACTACAGGGATACGCGGCGCGAAACGATTCTCAGCCAACCTCGAAACGTTGAGGTTTCCAGAAAGAAACAAACATACGCGAGCAGCTAGTCTTTCGAACCGACGAACGCGACCTAACGTCGTACCCAACCGTACCGACGCGATCGTCAAGATGGCGCTGCCGTAGCCGAGCCGAGTAACCGAACAGCTGAGTGGGGAGCGGAATATCTCGGCGAGCGAAGCACCGTGCTCCCCAGACGTTCTGTCCTCCGTGCTCGGCTAGGTTTGCGCTCGGCAGTAAACAGCTGGCGACGCGATGCGTCAGAGCAAAATGTCGAACGGGACTGCGGCAAGTTAGTTGTCCCCCTACCACTTCTGTTTCGTGTGCGTGTCTCTGTCTCTCTCCGCCGTGAGAGCTACTACGATCAAGACTCTCTTTTCTCCCGCGAGTTCCGGGCAAACGTTCGGCGCGTTCGGGACGAAAAGTTTGATCGCGCGAAGAAAATTGCACGCGAGTGCCGTGAACGAAAAGAAACGGAGGAAAACGAACGGTAGCCGTGGACAGCAACGAAATACGCGAAAGAGTTTCGGCAGAAGCGAGAAAATCCGCGGCGAAAGTGGAGTTCCTTTGTTCCGTGCTGCTGATCTCTGCGCATAGGTTTCCGTGCGAGCGGCGCAGCATTGTTTGTTGTGGTCGGTACGTCACTTCGTTCGGCGTACACGTCCGTTTCGTTTCGATACTAAACGAGAGAGCGAGCCCAGGTCGATTTCGTGGTTCCGAGGATGAGAGGAGAATCTGCCGTCCGAATGTGCATATCGTAGCCGGCCTCCCGAAGTTTGTTGCCGAGGCTCGGAGAAAGGATCCCTCTTTCTCTCTCACTCTCTCCACCCCCTTCCATAACTCTCTGCGTCTCTCGCTGTACGTGTACGCGCGAGTGCTTTGTTTTGACGAGCAGCTGATCCGGGCCTCGTCGTTCCTCCTCGTCGTAACCGGACCTCCATCGCCGCGAGCTTTATACCGACGACAGTTCTCTTGGAAGTTTACGCGATCCCGGGAAAGTGGAATCATCGCGCTCTCGTGAGCTGTGTTTTAAAGGGACCGTGTCCTCGTCGTCGGCCGGTCGACGATAGTGCACAGTTTTTCTGTCGGTGGAACAACGGGAGAGCCGATCCACCGAAGTCTCGAGAGAGGGACAAACGATACGAGCGAAACGGAAGGACATTGTTGACAAACCCACGGGCTCCCGGTTTAAAGCTACGTGGATGCGTCGAACGTACACACGGAGAGGGTGAACATTTGCTTTCCTCCGCCCCCACCTCGTTTCCTCTCGTCGCCCGGTGCATTCGGGTGCAACGAAACCATTCGAAGCCGTCCTAAGGAGCCGAGAGAGGAAAAAAAGAGAGCACGGAAAGGGATCGCTCGTACCTCGCTTTACCTAGGCGGTTACGAACCCGTAACCTCGGGTTAAACCCGACGGACTGGATAAATAGCAACCCACCCAAAAGGCTGTGCGTTATCTTCTTTCCCGATATTCCCAATGATCTCGTGATACCCTCCTCTCGCTCTCTGTCCCTCGTCCCCTCGCATTATCCTCGCTAATTCTTTCCGCGAATATTCCAACGCGCTCTCCCGTATTTTATCCCGAAGGGGGCACAGTGCCGGATCTAGAAAATCTCCCCACTGCTTTCCGTTCCTCCAAGACGATTTACGCGCACACGCGTATCTCGTTCGTCGTTCCTCGAAAGCAGAGAGAGAGAGAGAGAGAGAGCGACTCTCGCGCGATTAAATACGTAAATAACCCATTGTACCTTTCCGCCGTGCCACCGCTACTACCGTTATTGTTTACCCGGAAGATCTGAATGACACTCTTTGACGCTACTCGACGCTCCCGACGAAGGGCTGTTCCCGGTGAGAATTTCCGTGAATCGGCGACGAGCGGGATCATCTTCCCCGAAGTCGATGTTGCATAGACCCGAGGGGGCCGTCCTCGCGAGTGGTGGGAAACGTGGGGTACGGCCCCGATCGAGCTGACTACGGGGGACGAACCGAGGTGAGAGTGGTCCTCATCGAGCGTCGAAAACAAAAACGGATTTAACCTCCATCGGATGCCAGCGGGGGTACCCTGATCGGGGGTGATCGTCTCACTGTCCTCGCAGGATCGAACGCGTCAACGGCTCGAAGATGTTGTACATATTTCACGTGGACACCGGCACAACCATCACCTTTGACATCAAATTGGCGCTGCAGAAGTAAGCTTCCATTTATATTCCCTCTTTTTCTTTTGTTTACCTTTATTGCGGCTCTTACGCGTGGCCGAAGTGTGCTTTCGCAGGTATTAACACCAGAACTACCGGACTAGTTATTTTGACCGGTTTGAAATTTTTATTTAAGGGTACTCCAATTTACCATTTTTGAGTATACGAACGAAAATTTATTTCAAACTAGTGTGAATATGTATAATTTTAAGCATATACTTTTGAACTATGCGAAAATTGCTCAAATTGGCAACAAAAATTGTAGAGACAGGTATACGTTAATCATTGGTAGTTCTAGTGTTAACACGACGATATTACGGAAAAGAATGTTTTCTTGTATTTTATAACGTGACAAACGCAGGGAAATTAATTAAAATAATATTGGAAAGAAAGGAAAAGGTTTTGAGAAAAGTGTGATTCATATGTGAGTCATTGCACATTAGCAACACAAGATTACAAAACGTACATAAATGAGTTTTGATGAAACGTAGCGCAACAATTTTTATCTTTGTTAAAATATAATGAAGTTTTGCAATAATACTGAATTTAATTGTATGATACATTTATGAATCAATGGGTTAAACTGTAGGGTTAAACTTTGGAGTGGGCAGAGGTAAACTTGGAAACTCTTCGGAATTTCCTTTATAGCAAAGATGTTGAATTACGCATTAATTATTTAATAAAAACGAGCTAAGGGTTTCCTGCTCCATTGCATGCACATGTACGCGCCTGTGCGCTTTATTAGTAACGTCGCCGTGATCGTACGTAGACACAAGGGTATAATTAGCAGTTGCGTTAAGCCATTAGGCGATGGTGTTCATGGAAGAAAGTCTCGAGCGTTCTCGATTGAATCTGACGAAACTGGCGTGCGCACTTCGTTTGTTTATATGCACGAACCTTCGGTGCACGTTTGGTTCTCCGGTTTCTATTTCGTTTCCTCTCCACCTTCGCTGTCTGCTGCGTTGCGTTATTCGTGTTATAACGAGAGAACGGACGCGCGTTTGGTATTATTTCTGGATTACGATCTCTCGTTATACTCCGTCGATGATCGTGAAACGAGAGGCACGGCGATGCTTCCATCGCCTCTAGCTCTTTGCGAACGAGAATCGCGAGCGTGTTCTCATCTTTTCTTATTGTCAGTCTATTAATGCATTTGGTTTTTGCCGTGACGAGTGTGGCGAGCCGGTAAGAGTAATCTGTTCTCCGAAATGCGGTACATTTTGAAAGTAAGTCTGGTCGATGGCTATATTACAGGCAGGTTTCACTATCCCAGCTATCGCGTAGTTTGTACAATCGAACAGCTGAGTGGAAAAAGGATAATATTCTTCAACGTCCAGGAAATTAAAAAAACTGTTTATTTCCTTGATTTTTATTTGAATAAAAGTCTTGTTTGTACAATATACGCTATCTAGTACCTAACCTTTAATCTCCCAAAATATGAGATCATAATAATCAATAATTTCTTTTATATAAAACATCCAATGAGGTATCTCAGTTTATTTTTTGTATTTTTGGAATATTACCCTTCTTCCACACAGCTATATTCAATTGTTCCGAAACGCGTTTCTAATTCTAGCTACGATACACGTTTCAACTTCGAACGAATACCGTTTTTCGCTGTGTCGCAAAACAACCGTTAGCCATTCATTGACAATCGTCCGACGCGATCAACGGCGATTGGTCGTTTATTATTTAGCAACTCTTTCGCAGCGTCGGTATCGCGAACAACGATACGATGGAAGTGCCAAGGATCCCTCGAAGGTGAACAAATTGCAAAACCACGACGTATATCGCGGACGAACGTGGGCACGGCGGAGAGACGCGTGAAAGACTTTTTTCTTCTACGTTAAAAAAAAAAAGGCGGGGATATTCTCAAGGTGGCACGGACTATCGCGCAGAATCAATTGTCGCGTACCGTTGTTTACTTTGAGAATGATTGTGAAAGCTAGCTTACAATTAGATCTCGGTACCGACAGCTTACGTCGTAACATCATTACCACTCTCGGCACGAAAGAGCACAGGTGGTAACGAAAATCATAATGAAATTCAACGTGGGCGTTCATTGGCTTCTGTCATACACGAGTCTGACCTGCCGGCAAACTCGGCCAAGCTTTAAATACGCCATACAAGCGGTGCACTCACGAAACTTTGTACTTGCTCTAGTGGCTATTCGGTTGCCGGTGTACTTTCCTGGAAGCATAATGATGTTCGTGCACCTTTATACCCGCGCATCGAGTGCTCGCAATACCGTTTTAACATTTTATGTCACGTTCTACGCGAACCTTTCATAAATATTTGCTCCTCGACGCATTAAGTCTTATCGATAAACGTTTTGAATAGTTAGACTAGGTTGTAAAGCGGTCGAAGCTGAACCTTTGTTTTCGGATAAGAGATAGTGTCGTACTTTCCGTCCTACGGGATTTCCTTCTTACTTTACCTTTCGTTGATGCTCATTAGACTCCGAGTGTTTATGTAAAATGCGTTATTTTTATACTGACTTGGAACGGCTGGTGTGAAATAAATGCGATAAGTATGATAAAGTATACGTATAATGCGTTACCCATATGAAATAAAATAATGGATACAATAATAAATATTCGAAGTCTCATGATCATAATACGAATCACTATTTCTTGCTCACTTTATAACGACGTATTTTCCCAGAACTATTTCTACTACAATGGTAAATATTTGAGGCTATTTAAAATATAAGTAGGACAATGTGATATTATAATCCGTAACATTTCTAGTAATCAGTTTATGCGTGCCGCGAAATAAAGAAAGGGTAAAACTCGCTGCTTTATCTTAATTACTTTCCCAACAAGAGTCGATTTAAGTGAGCAGTTATTTGCACGCCTCGTACAAACGTACAGAAACCTTTATTCACGATTCGTATCGCGCGGTATTTCACGTTCCACAAATTCTGTTTGTTTACCTTTCCGCTGTATCTCGCATATCGCAACGAACTTGCTCTGTATTTTCGTTGCCGCACCGACGCTCAACCGACGCCCCCTCGGACTAAACAAAATTTTCAAAATATTCCCGAGTCACCTGACATCGGTTCTGAAAATACATAATTGGCGGGGGGAACGCGTGCGCGTTATGTCATCGCGAATGAGTTGTGCCAATCTTCTAACGCGCGCTAATTGCAAGTACGAAAGGAAAATAACTCTCGCGGTTTTTCCTCTCGCAGACGGTAGTCTCGTCGCCTCGTGTGTACCTTCGATGTTTGTGCATTAAGATTAAGAGGAGCCCGCGGTGGCGGTCAGTGACCTCGTTCACCGTGGCAATTAACGATGTGTGTCAATCCGCCGAGGCGCCCTTGCCTCGTTGCTTTTATTCTCGCGACCGTCTCGTAATTACGCGTATGCGATAAACCGTAAATGAGTAAACATATTGTCGTGAAATTACGACTCCCCGCTGGGTTGTTGTTCAACGAGCCGGTGATTTGGTCTCGAACGCGTACTAAATCACTGTGTTTTACGGTGTTTTTCATTTTAGTCTTCGGAACAACGGAATAGCAATTTCTGCGTTTACGGAAGCGACCTCCTTGTTTATGTTTTAATTGAATTTCGTTTATGGCTGTCCGCTTTTGGAACTACGCAGTTTCTTGAGGGACAAGGTTTTTGTTTCGGGCCAAGTATGTACAAGTACGAGAGAACTAGACCTTGTATCTTGCCAGGGAAGAACGAACGGGGGTGCTCGGGGTGGTCAAAATGTATAAAAAATTAAAAAATGCATTTTTTTGAAGAGTGTGATAACCTTCGGAAATTCCGCGCCGAAATGAGTAATTTGAGTGTTTTTCGCATTTCTGATAAATAAATTTCACTTATGACAAATCACTTTCATAATTATGGTCACATACATACGGACCATTTATTTTGAAAGTGCAGGTCCATTAAAAAAATGGGATATCACATAATTTGTGATTAATTTAGGATAAAACTAAAAGAAAACAAACAAAAGAAGAAAATAAAAATGGATCATATATAGATCCATATATAGGTATATATTTTTTTTGTCCGAAACAGTATATCGTGAGTGAGCTTAGACGCGATTAGCATCGAGCCAGTTGCGCATGCCTTGAATTTTATTTGAGACCTTTTAAACGTTCTTAACTCTCGGCACGTTCAAATATGGTGGCCATAAACATCGCGTAAATGGAATTGGAACGGACTGCGAGTGGTCATCAACACCCTTGGCAAGGTTAAAGAACGAATAAGGAGAACTCTTTGTCCGAAGTGAGGATGGCGCGGGATGCATCGCGTATTTAATTAATTGTGAAAGGAAATACGCAACGCGCTGGTATTGCAACGTAATATCTAACCGGGAATCTGCAGAATTTTATTCATGAATTCGCTGAAAGTTATTCGGACCCCGCGAATGCGTTTAAAGCCTTTCTTTCTTTTCCTTTCTTTCTTTCCCTCGCTTTTCCGACAGAAGCCGGAATATTTTATTTGTCGACCTAATGGTTATTACCTTGACATCGTTTCTGCATTCCGGCGTGTAATTTAATTCTCCTCGAAGCAAACAAATTATCACGACTTTTGTATTTTATCCGTTAAGGGGTTTTATTTTCGGACGAATAAATGATACGAGTCGAATGTAATTTTTTCAGGACTGAAATCAGGTTTTCCCGATTTCATCCTCGCCGCGTCACTCCTTTCTTCGCATTATCTCGTCGCCGCGGGATATGGAAACGCATTATCCAGCAATTACGATCACGCTATAAACGTCTCACGAAAATCAGGTCGCAACTAATACGGTGCAACTAATGGAAACGTCTTCCTCGACTAAAGCCACAAGGTCACGCGCTAGATACTCGCTCGTTCGGTCTTTTTTATTTTTTTTCTTTCCTTTGAATTTAACCAAATTTAACGAGGCTCTTGGAAACTTCGCTGGATTATTATCTATGGCGACGTCGGAAGCACACACGCGCGTCGAACGCGAGAATTTACGAAAACCAGCGCACATTTAATGTTTTTCCCTTCCTACCATTTTTGCAGTGTCTCTCAGCTGAAGGAGGCTATCGAGAGGGAATGCGGCGTGATTGTGGCGAATCAGGTGCTTTTGATGAGCGGGGGCGAGAGCCTGGAACCAGATGCACGTGTATGTTCCTACTCGGCCGGAACCGACACGAATCCGATCTATTTGTTCAGCAAGGCCGCCATTGAGAGCCACCTTCCGCCCACGCCGAGCACAGATTACGGTTCCGGTAAGTGACGAACTGGTTCATCCGTGAATTTTCTTCGTCGAACTTAGAAGACTCCCTTCGGGAGAGAGAGAGAGAGAGAGAGAGAGAGAGAGAAAGAGAGAAAGAGAGAAAGAGAGAAAGCCAAATTAGGTTCTTCTAACTTTTCTTACTTTTATACCGTATAGGTGAGCGTTTATGGTTTTCCCGTAAAATTTCATCAGTTAACCGTTTTTGACGGGTATACTTGTTATGCAGGAATGGCAATATTTTATATTTTATAAATGACGATTATATTCATCATACAGAAAAGTATTTACCATTCGCTCGTTAAATTAAAATTTGATGGAAAACTAAAATATATTCGTCTAAATATAATCTCGTAAAGACATTTTCAAAGGCGGAGAACGGAAGGGGTTTCTGTATTTTTCTTGTAATAATCCGAGCGGCAAAGAATTTAAGTATGTTTATTAAATATAATATACTCGGCAGCGGTTTATCTTTTCAATACAATTTAGGTGTAGGCACTTTTCAAAAAGATCACAATAGCTAACTGGTCAAATAAAGAACTCGGTCGTTCCGTTAATTCGATTTAGACAATCGCGACGCGGAAGCAATTTTCAAAATTGTCCGTTCGCTTTCGCGATCTCTACGTACGGAAGCGTCCAAGACTTTCTTCTCGAGAAAGAGATGCCAAAGATGAGAGACTAATCACGGCGATAACGGTCGGCCTCGTCAATGGAGCGTCGTGCCGGAAGGACGAGGCTAACAATGATCCTTATCGGCAGTTCACGGGAGAAAAGAGAAAGAATCCGATGATATCGGTGCGGAGATAGCGATACTCTTGCGTGGCTGAGATCACCGCGAAGGTTGCCTTTGTACGGGACAAGTGTGCAGCCATGGTACCGTAAAGATACACAATAGAAACCGCCGGTTACTCCCTCGGTTATTTTGTTCTTTCATCGCGTAACGGTCACGTCGTGGCACTCGAGTGACTGTCGCATCCCTTTTAGAATTCTCAGGAAAACTGATTACATTATTCGATTCCCCAGACGCAAATTCATCAATTTCCGAAGCTCGCGTTATCTTATAATTTTATCGCATCTCTGTATTTAATGCGCAACGGAGCGATCGTGCACGATGACTTTTAACAATTTTCAACGAATCAAAGTTTCAAGGTTTACTTTGTAATTGACTACAATTTCGATTTTGACGAGGCTCGGAATAGCGCTAGTCTTTAGCGTATGATTTCTGAAGATCTTCACGGTTTCGATTTCAAGGAGATTTTGAGGATGGCGTGTAGTTTAAGAAACACTATTATCATACGAAAAAGGATGTCGAAGGAATGACGAGTAACTTATTTTCGAGTGAAAATCCATTGGGGAGTGGAGGAGAATTTTGAATGTTGTACACGGCGATTAGGATAGTTACGGGAGGGACTGGTGAATTAAAATGTTTCGCAAGAACTCAGTAACGTCAAAATGTTTCCTATATTAACTTATGACTAACTTACGATTAGAGAAACGACGAGAGCGGAGTTGGTACATTACACTGTACGTATGCGTGTATGAATACGGGATGTCCCTTTCGATGTTCTACCCGCAATTATCAAACCGGTTATCTATGACTATCATTGATATTTTAAATGCGTTTTACGTACAGCGATCTACGTACCGATGGCACCTGTACCATCGGATACCGCGAAACGCAAATAAAAACATGATGAATTATATGAAATTTCGAGCGGGCGATTAGAATTATCGTTAAGGGTCGACGATCTTATCCCAGAGAGAAACGGAGTATAAGGCTAGGTTAGTTTTAGCAGCAATTTCTCGCAATCACCGAACGATCGACCGTATCACTTCGAACGATCATTTTCCGAGGCCTGTATCTCGGGTGAAAAGTCGATCGGCCGAGACGCTATATTACTACTCCGATATTCCCTACGGTGATTCGTGTTTCTGGAGCAACCAGTAATTCGACCGCAAATCGAACGCGCTCCGAGGTACTTCCGCCAATATTTTCCAGGATGGAACGGCCGGACAAATAGTCCATAGTAAATCAGGTTACTGGCGCAGAATTTGATTCGCCTCGCTTTTCATCTTCGACCGGCCCACGGTATTCACGGGCGGATAATAAAATACGTCGTGTAAGAATGTAAATAAGGCCGAACAACGCGAATGCGCATAACGATAAATAACGTATGAACCGTATACCCTCGATTCCGTTATACCACTAAATACGCGCGCGCTATTCGTAAGTCGAGTTCCTTATTGCACACCTCGATCATACGTTACGGCGATTACGGCGCTGCACTATGATTTTAAATTGTACACGTTCTTTGCGGTAATACGCGTTCCCAGAACGACGTTAATTCGACCGCAAATCAGATGCATTACGCGGCGGCTCGTTGGACCAATGAGAAGTGTGGTGGAAGTTTTCTTAGAATATAGAATCGGATGTACGAGAGGGTCATTTAACAGCCTCGGTGCTTGTGCGCTTTTAACGAAAACGAGGGAAGCGGTCGAACAGCAGCAGCTGTGCTGGATTTGCCTCTCTCCCTCGTCTCTTTCTACTATAATTGACGCACCGGTAAATATACCTTTAGGACCACACCGCGCTTGTCGCGTGTTGCCGCGACTCGCGACAGCGACAGCGATTTTGTACTCGCGATTCTCAACGCGACTGTCGCCGCGATTCTTGGATATATCGTTTCAGCAGCTTTGTTTTAAAATTAAAGTGTCAGTGGAAGGTGCTGTTAGCATTTGCACGTAAATTAATTGACGAAGAAAAGACGCCGTAAACATCGAATACAAAGATACCGAAGAAAGAAAATATAAGAAAAGAGAATTTTTTAAATTAATTCCTAAGATTCGATCAGTGTACTCGTTCAGTTTTATGTTCCACAATGATGGACGATTTTCTAACGTAAAAACTAATGTTTTACGTCGAAATCCATTGCCAGAATGATTGTTTTTCCGAGTAAAATCGCGGCGACTCGCGACAGCGAATTACAAGTGCGGTGCGGCCCCTGAAGGTATGGTTTTGCTATCACGACCGATCGCAGTCGTCGAGGACTGCGACACCACTAGACCCGTTGTTTTCAATGGGGCCGGCTTCGCGTACGACGACTCGCGGTCGTCGCGCGACACGACCGGTTGCACCACTACTCCGGTCAAGTACTGCCGACCGATCGTCGAACGATAAGCACGTTGAAATCGAGATTTGGCTACTCCCATCAACGATTCGACAGAGACAGCGGGAGATTAGTGAGGGAAGCGAACGATGAAAAGAACGGCGTGTCTGGTAGTTGCCTGCGAAACCGGGGGCACCGACGGCGATATTTGTCGCAATCGTCGGCGACTGCGATCGGTCGTGGTAACGAAACCGTACATTAACGCGACCGCGGTTTCCCATTGCGATGCACTTCGAATCGAGATTTTTCGCTGGCCACCGATTACGCAACGGCCGCGCTCTGGCACGTTTTCCTTGTACTTTCTGTTTACGTTTCGAAAAGCAAAAGTAGTTAATACCGTTCCTTTTATTTCGTCCATGTCAGTTCCTACAGGGTCACGACAAAATTTATTTCGCGCTCGGTACCGCGTCACACGAAAAGTTGGTTAAGCGTACCTACTCCATTATCCTTCGTTTCGCGCGCTTTCTTAATGCCACCTGATGACATCTGCAAATCATTACCGCTCTCGACGCGTTAACCCAATCGCGGAGAGCACCGTTGTGTCGCAAGAGACCTTTTCTCCGTCGAAAATTTAACAGACCGTGAAAGAAGACTCCCAGACGAACGGTCGCCGGTCGTTTTTCCTCCGTTGTTATTCCTCCCGCCCCTCTCTCCCGCTAGATTTCGAAAGCCCGCGATCAACCTCGGCTGATCTCACGAATCGTAGACGCAACAAGACTTTGACCCGCGTTCAACGAGCCTCGTGACCAACTTCGACCTGATTCTTTTATTCGAGGGATAACGATCCGCTTCTTCTTATTTAACGTGCATGCAATTGTACCGACAAACGCGCGGGACGCTCGAATCGCGATCACCGAGCTGTCCGTTCCGAGCCGAAAGTAGGACAGTTTAATCGGACACGTCGTTTTCGTGGCAAAATTGTTAAATCGCGCGGTGTTATTACCTCGTACTCGGTTTAGAGCCACGCGTAGGGAATCCAATATGACGAATGCGCTTCTAATCTCTCTAAACATTATTTCTCTGCGCGTTAAGGCGCGGCCGCGCGCGTCACATTTTTTCTTCCGCACCCCGGTCACAGCTCTTTGAGCTTAAAGGCGATATTTCGAAATCTTCGTTGAAACTACCCACGTTTTAATCAGTTGGCTGTTTTTTTTAAGTATATTATACTCGTCGTGAAGAAATGGCAAGGTCTTGTGTTGTGATGGATATACTCGTCATACGGATAACTAGTTGCTACTGGCTATTTAAATTTAAAATTGAAAACTATAATATATTCCTAAATTTTGTAGAGATATTTTCAAAGAAACGTGAAAGTGGTTTAAACATTTTTTTTAGTAATCCGAACCACGAACATATTAAAATACAGTAGGACTTCGATTATCCGAAACTCCTTTTTACGAACCCTCTATTATCCGAACTGCAATCCACGTATCCGAACGCTCTGTTATCCGCACAGTTATGTTATCCGGATAACAGAGCGTTCGGATACGTCAATTGCAGTTCGGCTAATAGGGAGTTCGTAAAAAAATAGGTTCGGATAATCGACGTTCTACTGTATGTTCGTTAGATGAAGGGCTCGGCTCAACAACTAGACAAGCGCCAGTTTCAGAAAATTGCTTTTTTCACGGAAACATGTAGACACGGGTTCAATTTCATATATTCGATGACTATTGCATTAAAATTTAATTTCAAAATATATTCGGCCTCGATTTAGGTAAATTAAATTAAGTTATTAATCATGGAACAACGTGACACGTGTCAGTTCCATCATCTATAATCTATACGGTACATTGATTATGAGGAGACGAGTGGGGCGACGAGTTACGAGTAAAGTTCAACCAAAATATACAGAAAACGAGACGTAGACGTTAAACACCTCACCTGTAAAGTGCACGCAGTGGAGCTTGTTCCGCCGAGCCCTTCAAATATAATATACTCGTCGTCGCTTTATTTATGCGATACAATTTAGGTGTACACTCTTCAAAGCGGGTGAAACAGCTAACCGGTTAAGTAACCCTTGAAACGTATCTACGAAGATTTATCCACTAGTTTTCATTAAAACGTTATAACGGGTCTAATCGCGACGGAAAAGCGAGGAAAGCCGCAGGTTTAACGGGAATTATGGATTTTAATTTAATACCGAATAATGTAAGAGATACGGCGGAACAGGTGTGACGCGTGCAGAATATCGTGCGATAATAAGTGGGAAACGCGATTGAGACGAAACGATAGTAGGCGTCTGTACCGGTCGAAGTCAAGGCGAAGAAGGTATCTCCTCCTGTGTCCAGCTCTGCTTGTCACGCTCTAGTTACGCTCGAGATACGCAATGACCGGCCTATCTCACGCTCCATCGAGAGTCGAAGACACTCGCGTGACGTCTTACTGTCAGCTGACGATAACTCCCGCGGAGGCACGATCGCAACGAAATAATTATTCGATCGAGTTTTACCTTCGCAGATTAAAACGCAATAGTCTCGTTTTTCGTTGAATATTTTGTATCGGTAAAGAATCAATTATAGAATTCGAATGGATAAGCTTTCTACGCTTAAATTCTGAATTAATTGGTAAATCGTGCGAATATTAACAGATGTTATGAAGCGCCTTGTGTCCATCGGATGGTATTATTAAAATGCAATTGTGTGGGGTTTTAGTTGAATATCTCGTCGAGAATATCCGATGAGTCAATTTTAGAATTCAAACTGATAGGTTTTTTACGCGGAATTCTGAAATTATTGGTAAATCATGCGATTATTAACGGATCTTATAAAGCGCGTTATGTGCAACTCCGAAATGCAATAATCTTATTCTTTAGTTCAATATTTCGATGAGAATATTCGAGAATTCAAGTTTAGAATTCGAATGTACAAGTTTCTTACGCGAAATTCCGAAATCACTCGTAACTCGCGCTCCATCATCAATGAATCTTATGAAGCGCGATATATCTCTCGAGCAATATTTTTAGAGCAACGTATCGATCGTTGACGATCTGACGTTTAAGCCGCTTCTGACAGAAAAATTATTTACGGAATAGAAAATACGTAACGCGGCGATTTCGTTAAGAATGGAAGACAGCGAAGTGACGTGACTCGACGCGTGTCAGCTGACCGGAGGCCCCACTGACGTACGTCCATCGATCCCGAGACGTGACGATGTAGGCACACAGGTTACATTATTGAGAAAGTACATCAAGCTATAGAAATAGTTCCCCGGAAAGAATATCAACCCCATCCACGGACATCAAAGTTTCTATGAAAACTGTTAAACCTTTCGTAACGTTAACTGATAGTTCCGTTCCATTTTAGATGATAACCGCTCGTGAATTTTCGCAAAACCTTCGACGAATGATCCGAATCGTTCCTCCTCGATCGCACGCTGAATTTTGCTTTTCGAATCGGCAAAAGTCCGACCATAGCCATCGTCGACCGAACCGATATCTTTTCCCGGCCATTGAATTCAATTGGCTTCGATCCGGTCAGCTGATTCTCGTCCACGACAGGAGGTGCGGAAAAAATTGGATTTGTTCGTCAGGCGAACACCTCTGACCGTCTCTGGTCAGATGTCTCGAGAAGATACGCGTTCCCACTTTCGGACGTTATTTATGATTCTCGTCTCCCTTTTTTTTCTCTCCCGATCGGCCTTGAATTCATCTCTACCTCGACCAGTCTTTGTCAGAGTTTATTTGGGACTTAACGAGGTCTTTCACCGGAGACCCGTGGGTCCAGGAAACAATAGCGTGGACGCGTCCATCCGACGCCGATTTTAATTAGCTGTCGGCACTATCCGCGACTATATTTTAATCGTAAATCTCTTGGATCAGGATTCTACCAAGTATTTTCCCTTGACCGTGAGGATAGAATATTTTTTTAGTGCACACTACTTGGCACGAGGATTTATACCACCGATAGCGCTACACGAGTAACCGCGAGTCTAATATTCTTAAAGTATATTTATATACCCCCCCTCCTCGGACAATACGCTACTGTCCGTGCAGTTTTTCCGATGTATCGTATGATCCTTATTTTCAGCGAGTCAAGTTCTGCAACTTTATGCGCATACAAAAATCCACTGCGATTAATATTCATGCGTGTCCGATTTACGTACACGGCCAATTTATTATCCCTCGATATCTTTTTCCTACGCTTTTGTATTTGCGCATCTCGATTCATTTCTGCTATTACGGTCAGTTTTTGAAATTAACCCGACAGCCGCGCGTAAAACGAGAGAACGATCTGTCATTCGTTTCCGCCGAAATGCCCTTCCAATAAATCATAGTTCAATGACTTTTATCTTATTATTGAAGTTTGCATTTCTCTTCGCGATAGCTGTATCTACACGGCAATGCGCGCGCGTTATGGAAATAATCGCCCGAGCGACAAGGGAAACCTGTCAGTCGTGTTTGCACGAGCGTTCGGATATATTTAAAATCGAACATTATTGGAATAGGAACCAATCACAAATGTCTGGGCCTATCTTCGATAATCCATCGATATCTCGGGAAATACATCCTTCTGTTTTGCTTGTCGAAAGTAACACGGTCCTCGATACTCGCCAACAGCTACGCAAATATTGTACCGATGCACACAATCGATTAATCGTTATTTACATCTTCCCTTTACACCTTGAACCTGAAATTCTCTCAACGGCAGAGTCGCAGTTCCCTTCGCTTTTTTTTTTTTTTTTTTTATCGCGACGGCTCGTGTACGGGAACGCGCACAAGATTGCGTGTCTTCGTATAAATAATGATTCATCGTCGTTTCCAGTTTTTGCTCTACGATCCTTGAACTAAAGCAACGCAATTAGAATTATTTCATCCGGCTCATTACGAGTGCTAATGCGGTGCAGGTAATTAAAGTATGTACCCCCCTCTTTGACGGTGGCGTAACGCGTGTATCGTGCGCGCTTTAAAACTTCGATTAAACGATTAATTTATAATTACAGCCTATTTGCGTATGATAATCGGCTTTAACTGCCGCTTCGTATTATTAAATAGCGCGTCGTTCATTCACCGACATCATTTTCATAGAATTGTTTTGCACCTCTCGCCGCACTAAATCGTCACGGTAAACGATCTTGATTTAACGAGTTTAGTCCCGCTAATGTAATGCGCAATATCGTTCCGCGAATCGGTGCCAGTTTCTATGTTTTACAAAAATTTAATTCAAAATCAGTTGCACGAGAAACCAGCAGCGGCGCACTATATCTAGTATTTGTTTGAGGGAAAAATATATGCCAAGTGCAATCGTATGTATTATCCTAACAAATATTGTACAAGATCAATTTCCAAGTCTCTCGATATGTGCGCGTTTTACACGATTTATGGTTTTCCGTGATAAATGACGTAGGAATGATATTATTGTACATTATACATTATATATTACCGGAGAATCGTTTATTGTACTTTAAATTTCACCTAAACCTTGACCACTCGTGAACATGCGGCGATGAAGTGCATAACCGCGCGTCCACCGGTGATCAAAATGACTGCTGAACTAGTTAAAAGGTTGGCTCACCAGTTGGCCAAGCTCTCACGCGCCATCGTAATTATTTTATAACAAATTTCACGCCGACGAGATAGTTAGACCCGGGAAACGGGAACTGTCAATCGTAATTTCCACTTTACGATGAACCGATACCCTAAACGTCTCTGTTGTACGGTCCATCGTGGAATATTAATGAAAAGGGAGTAGTAAAGCTTTTATCGAAAGCGAACGGGGAGAATGAATCGATGCGATTTGCTATCGCGCTTAGGTATATTTAGCGACGACGTGTACACGAATACCATTTGCGCCAAGTTAGCATGGGTTATCCGTGGACCTTCAAGGTTTTCTGCCCTTGAACTCCGTGAGGTCGCTTCATTCTGTAAATCTACTTACGTTACGTCAAAAAATATATATAGTATTGTACGTATATGTATAAGTGTCATGCGTAGGAACTTCCCACGCACGATCACATTGAAGCTAAACGAAATTAATTATTTAAAAAATTATATGCCAAGTGCAATCGTATGTATTATCCTAACAAATATTGTACGAGATCAATTTCTAAGTCTCTTGATTCGTCGCGCGTTTTACACGATTCATCGTTTTCCGTGATAAATGACATAGGAATTATATTATTTGTCGATGTCCACGCCTATGTAGCTGCGAGTAAAACGGATAAAATGTGTGGATAAAGTATACGATAGTTTCTTTTTTCGATCCACGTATTTTTTTTTTTATCACTCGTCTACCAGTTTTCTTGTCCGAGTGGAATACATAATAGAGTGACGCGCAACGAGACTGAATACGACTTTAATTTAAAGTAGACAAGCTGGCACCGCAAACGAATGACGGTTATGTTCGGCACACGTGCAAGTTCTTTTCTACTCGCACGTATACATAGATATACGCGTCGGTATTACGCATTCGCATGCCTCTGTACTGCTCCGTATTTGTATGACATTTTTAGATACCGATCGGAATTTTATAGATCGGCGACACTTTTGTCAGATTTGATTTTTTTAAACGTCCGAGTATCGTTTGTTACTTTCCGAAAGCTTTATTTGCCTCGCGCAATGTGTTAACGGGTTATTCGCTAGTAATCTAACCTCAGATTAGTTGAAACTAGTTTGGTAAGTGGAACGCGAAGGTAGTGGGGAAAAAAAATTATCTTTTTGTTAATCATTTGTTTTTGTCAGTCGCATTAGGTAGCAATTCCTTGCCTACCGTGTTCTTTGATCGAAATTCAGGTTTTTCATGCGTTCCCTAAACTGCTGCGATATTTAAAGTGAAATTACTGCATACAACTAGACGCAAGAAACATCTGTTCTGTCCAATAACATCCGGGAAGGTGTAACACTCTAACAACTTTCCTTGCACCGCGCCGTGTCGTCGAATATTAATTTCACCGATCGCATTATCATTGGAACGTTCAAACTGTCCGGTTTTTCTATCGTTAGCTAGAAATTGACTGGTACAATTGCTGTAATTATCACTGCAAGTACCGTACAGTTTGACCTGTGAATACTTGTTTAAATCCATTACCCAATGTAGGGTAGAACGTTCGCTGCGTTCGTTCTAGGTGACAGTCTCTGCTGAGAATAAAAGAAAAATTGTTTAAACAATCGACCGCGTATAACGAAAGTAAATTAAAATTTTGTGTGTCGTATGGCGATCAGTAAATAAACGAAAATTCTCTATCTACGTTCGTTATATTTGGTCGACTATTTAAATAATCTAAATTCACGATCGTTATAATCCTCCATTTATATAAACAATTTTTCTATTATTCTTAGAGGTGACTGTTTCACAGAATATATATTTTTACAGTATCCACTACTTTAATCGCGAAAAGTAGATACATAAAAGATTTAATTAAAACGCTAATAACAAGAATCATTTCAACGCCGAATATAAAGGTGTATAAATTAAAATAAATACATAAAAGCAATATTCTTAAGCGTCGATCACGCGAATCGATCGCTGTTTTGGTTTACGATTCGCGGATAATAAATTCAGACGTTGAGAGCCGTTTCTCGTACACAGACATCTACTTTATACCCGAGTACATATAATGTCTATGTTACTGCTACTCCGTCAGCTTTTATTTCCAATTGCAACAGAGCGAGCAACACAGTCCTGTGATTTTCCTCGTAACCACTGTACCTCATTCTACGATCTCTCTCGTAGCGCATACTTGAGCACATACGCGTTCGCTCGAAATGACTGCGCTTACCAGACCCGCCTCCCTCACAGGTAAATCATACTTGTTTTTCTAGCGCTCCGGGTACTCGGGGTAAATTTAAATTACCCAATGATAAATAAGATCGAGTCAATCGCGGTGTTTCTTCGCGACAAACAAGTAGCGTTGTTATTTTAATAAACCCCGGGGTAAGCAAAATCGCGTATCGCTGGGTAAACAGGTAAAACAAATTAAACGATAATGTGTCGAGGGAACAGGCGAAGACGCATCGCTACGATTAGTCGAACGATCATCGTACCTAGAATACATTACTACGCGGGAGTGTGATTGTTTCTTCAAGCGCGTACGCGCAATGACAATCTCTTTTTCTTTATTCCTCGCCGCCTTTTTATTCCACTCGAAAGAGCGTCGCGAGGAGGCGGGGCAGCCGTGTGATTTTCCATGTATCGTTTCTACCGTGCAATTATCCCGCGTATTACCTCTGCCGTGCGAACGAGGCCGAACCACGTCCGCGGCTTTTGTCTCCTACGCTAACTGCGACCCCCTCGAGAATCTACGATTCTACGATACTATTCGCCTCGACCATATCTGCCGTTCGATAAAAAGCTCCGTAGCTTGGAAATCGCCGCTGTAATATCTTCGCCATTATATCGCGTTGCGCTTCTTCGAGCAATCCCCGCTGATCTCGTTATTTCGTAAATTTCTTGAGCCTCGGGAAATAAGGTAGACACACACAGAGAGAGAGAGAGAGGATGGGGGAGAATATTTCTGTGATTGTAAAGAAATGTCGCGAATCACATGTTTTCGCTCCCGAGATGCGAATCGGATTGAGATTGAAGTTCCGAATGCCAAATCATCTCATTGAAAATTAAATTGCAGTACCTTTTCTAAAATATAAAATTAAGTTTCACATTTATTCCTGGTAAATACGGAAGTTCTGTATTTTACAGCTCGATTGATGTACAGACTCTATTTTCTTCAAAATTGTCACACGCCGCGGTTTTCCTCAAAGCCACAGATTTCATCGTGTTGCCAAGCCTCTTAACGGTACAACGATAAGTAAGATGCGCGGAAGATTGGTACCGTTACAACTAACGACTAACACGAAAAAAACAGTGTAACAGGCATGAAAGTTACCGGTATGGTTACAGACAATTAAAAACTAAGGATTTCGTTTTGCCAAGACGCCGAAGCGTCGACTGCACTGACCATTAAGAGTGAACTTCTTCGCCTTTCTCTTCCGAGCCCCTTAACGCCGGTGATATTGTATCGTAATTAATCAGGTAGCTGTTTTTGTCGAGTATACACGTCATGAAGAAATTACTATACTTTGTATGATGACGATTATACTCGTCATGCAGAAAAGTAGTTAACATTTGCTATTTTAATTGAAATTTTAGTGGAAATTACAATATATTCGTATATTTTGCGATATATTTAATAAAGAAGGAAACACGGAAGTAGTTTCTGTATTTTTACTTCAGTAATCGTACAATTAAAATATGTTTATTAAGTATAATATACTCGGCATCGCTTCATCTTTGCGACACAATTTAGATACAGTAGAACCTCGTTTATCGGAACCTCCGTTATACCAACCCTCTATTATCCGAAATGCAATTGACGTATCCGACCGCTCTATTATCCGAACAGTTATGTTCTCCGGAGAACAGAGCGTTTGGATACGTCAATTGCAGTTCGTACAATAAAGGGTTCATATAACGGAGGTTCGGATAATCGAGGTTCTACCGCATACACTTTTCAAAGAGGTCGCATCAGTAGTTAACTGCTTAAACGCTAACTAATTCAAGGATTTGAATCAGTAACTATTACTCCCGCTCTCCTCCTTCTAATTCTAAGACTAACTAATTCAAATCCTTGGAGAGACCGGGAGTAATAGTTTCGGCGCTATTAGGGTTTCATTATTTCCGATTACTTATCGTTAATCGTTAACGTACGATTTTCGCCGGTATCCGTGCTCCTCCCGTTCCATCTCGATTACCGTGCGAACGAGGCCGATCGCTGTGTTGACGCACTGCCAATGATGTTCGTTCCTGCGTTAACTCTCTCAAGATTATAACCGTAGGAACGGGCGAGCGTGGCGTAGGCTAGATTTTCCGCGACCCCTCAAACTCCCTGATCCACTTTAAAGGCGAACTTTCACGGCGGCAGGCCGGCTGATACGCTCGATAAAAACCACGGGTCGATGAGGAGGTGTGCCGCGACTGCGAAGAAAGAATATTAATTCCTAAAGGCGCGTTTAACGTTTCTCTTTAGAGCGGTTCGCTCGATGCGCCCGGAATATCGAAACGGGTTGACCGTTGTCGCGATCGGAAAAAGCCACGGAATTGGAAATTACCAACGGATTTGTCGGACTCTCCGAAAATACGTTTGAAACATGACTTTCCGAGCGGGCAAACGTGGTTGTTTGTAGAAACGCGCATTGATTAGGTAGATCGAACGAAACTTTTGTTCGCGCTTCCTGAAACTGGCACGGAAAGTTTGCGGATAACTTTTTACTCGTGTGTCTACGGGCGTTGGGAATGATTCCCTTGTAACACGCTTTCGATCCATGAAAGATAAAATATATGTATACGGTAGTCGATTCGACGCCAAATCGCACGCTTAGAATCTTTGAAATGCTGATTGTGAGATATGTTATAGAGAGAGCTGAGATAAGCCAACCAAATATTTTTGAAATTCTTGATTTTGGCTTTAGGGGGTTACGAAAGTTGTGAAAAGTCGCGACACCAGTTTGTTCAAACATTTTGCAGTAGAATGATGATTTGCTGTTTTAAGTTAGAGCCGGGAAAGACTGCAGTTTAACAAGAATTTGCAGTTCAGATGGAAAAGTTTATTTAAAGGAAACTCAAAGTAAGATTCTTCAGTCTCCTGACTCTTCCAAAGTGGCAAACAAATTTTTTTTTTATTTCGAATGCTTACCTCGAGTTACCTCACTTCCCTCAACACTCTACAACGTATCTAAAAATTAGAATTTCAAAAATTTTAAGTGCGCGATGGTAACCGGGAACGTTACCTGTGATGTCATCGTTTAATCGTTTCTTCGACTACAGCTGCCTGCAAATATTTTTCTCATGTCCATGACTTATTCCTAGCCGATTAAATCTCGGTACTTTGGTTTTAATCAAATGAGAGGCGTTCGTCGTTATAATAACGTAGGAGAGTTATTTACCTTTACTTGGCGCGATACGAGTATCAATATTTTCGTAGATACAATCGCGATCCGCAGCGATAAATCAAACGCGACCTCGGTAAGTTACTTCAATCGGAGCAGAAAGTAAAGTCCCCGTGAATGTTCCGCGAAGCTCACGAAAAAGAAACAGAAATACGTCGGAAGAGGTCGAAAGTCGAGCAATTTTTCTTTACGACGGAAGCCATCGGGGGAGAGCGCGTAATAAGCGTGCACGGTCATACGCGGTATCGGAGCGAACCGATATTCTTTATTTAGCCGTCGATGAGCAATCGGTCAGGCTTTATTTAGACACCGATACGATTGCTTCGTATTTCCCTCTTTTTTTTTTCACAACCGATGCTCATTGTTACAAGCCGCTTAGCGGATGCCGATATCCCTCATCGCGAAACTTGAAAGAACGCGAATAGAGAGAGAGTAAAGGAGAGACGAAGAAATATTTGCTTCTTCTCGTCGATTAAAGTGGAGAAAAATATGTTTTCGCGCATTGAATCCACAATCTTCTATCGCGGGTCTGTGTCTTTTTGGTTCGGCGATGTACAAAGAAATCGGGCAGGAAACGAGCGAACGATATCCCTGAAGGGTTATCGCCGATCGGGTCAAGATTCGACGCGTGCCGGAAAAACTGCTTTGTCGAGCTAATCGCGCGGCTGCGAATTTATCAAACTTTTCCGCCGATAAACTCCGTTTCTATCGATAACGCTGGCAAATGTGAAACGATGCCGGTGCAGGGATGGGCGATACGGAAACGCTTCGTGCTCGGTTTTGCCAAAATGTATCGTTCGTACGTGTAAACGGCTCGTAAATAACTTGCTTCGGAGATACCGAGCGGAAACATATAAGATACGGGAAACATTCGTTTTATAAAGCGAAGAGTCTACGTATTATCAACGACATCGATCGTTTTGCGTTTCGGCGTAGATAGAAAATGCGACGGCGCCTCGTCACCGCATATCCGACGTACGGTTTGATTCGACGCATTTGTAATTGCACATTGACTATCCGTATCGGTCGCGTGAGTCGGCGATAAGGAAGCGAATTTGCCTCGCGCCAATTCCTTTTTTCAAGTCCCCCCGACGGCAAGTCTGACCGAGTTTTGTCGCCGATAAAATCGCGATCCATCGAACCGAACTCTCCTCCTCCGATCTTCATTCATGCACCCACGCACAGCCCTCGTGGTGCTCGCAATCAGCAGGAGATTCTACGATGCGTGGCACGCCGCGCTCGCATCGTGTGCAGCGTCGATGCAATGACTCGAGCGTATCGGTTGTACAAAGTTCGTCAATTCTGCGTATCGTTGATCCTTTGTCAATCAAATGGACAGGAGGCAATTTTTATATTCCAAATTTATTCCGGTCGCGCTCGATCGTGCATTTAGTTGCGCGCATACGAAATTCGCTTAACGATGTGTCATAATTCGACTCTGACGGGAAACGTAATTAATTTCGGACGTATAGCGCGAGGAGTCACGAGATTGACAAGTAACAAACGACGCGTGGTGAAAATGAAGTGCACTTAACGGTAGCGTACGAGATGTAAACAATCGTTGACGTCAAAAGCGGTAGTCTATTTACGTACAGGTGCGAAAAATCGCAACGTTACCTTCTCGTTGGTCACTGTCGGTGTAATTAATTTCCATCCAACAGATCTCGACGATTTTCCTTTAACCCCACCCACATTTTCGGGTACGTCGATGTGTGTTTGTAGCGCGTAGAATTTATAATTAGAAAAGGGGAGCATTAGTCCAAGTTAAGATATTCTGGGAATTCAGTATCGTGCCGTCAAATTCTTGGCCCCTGTCTACCAGGTTCGTCTTCCTCGCAATTACAATGCCCGCGACGAAAGAAGTTACGTGACGATTAGATCGTTTCGGTATCCGCGAGGAAATCGCGAGCATGTAAAAACGATGGACAGATACATACATATTTTGTATCTTTTGTATTTTTCTCGTCAGTTTATCGCAATTCTTAAGTACATCGGCAATTTTCTTTTCTGTCCGAGGAATTGGTTAACTAATTAGCTGTTATTGATAAGCATACTCGTAATGCGGAAAAGTAGTTACCATTTGTTATTTAAATTAGAATTGAAGTGGAAATTGAAATATATTCCAAAGTTTTGCGAGGGTATTTGTAAAGAGGGAAGACGAAAGTGACGCATTATCGAAATATGTTCATTAAATATAATATGCTCGTCATCGCTTTATCTTTGCGACACAATTTAGGTGCATACTTTGCAAAGGGGTCGCGACAGCTAACTGGTTAATTATGCTGATAAAGTAATACAAGTTGCGAATATCACTGAAACGTAATAACGATAAAAAAAGAAAAGAATAGTACATTTACTAGCACGATATCAAAGGTTGGCGAACTACCGGTTTATCGTTTCTTTTTATTCGTACGCTGCGTAGATCGTGCGATCTCGCACGGGCAAAGTAACATCCAAGTTTTCTGCGTCGGTGCATCGCGTACGATCGGCGAATCGGATCCTTTTGCATTTGTAAATTGGCGGGGTCAGTCGGTCGTGATCGAGAGATCGAGACCTATCGGGCGCATTATCATCGTCGTCCTCCGCGGAGCGCGCATAATACGCGCGAACGGAATATGCAAAATCGTACGACCCGCGGTATTACGTTAATTTCGCCCCAAATAATCGATACCGATTTACTCTTCCTCCGTCTGGTCTTTTGTCTATTCTTCTTTTGCCGTTGTTCCTCGTCCCCGTTACGTTTCTATTGTCGTTTCGCAACTGTGCCGCCGCGACTGCAATACAATCTCGCAGATTTAGAAACGGAAATTGATCGTGCCGCCGATACCAGACCGATTAATAATCGATCGATCGTTCGATCCATTGTGACGATGCAAATGAAGAAGCCGATAGAATTGAATCGTCGTGCAAAGCCGATGTGTCGCTTTTATCGGGATCGGCGATTCGTTCGCTTCCACTCTACGAACCTTATCTGCATATTTCCTGATCTTTTCCGCTTTTTATACCTCCTTTCAGACCCACCCGCGCACCGAATGGACGACTGACATAGAAAAAAAAGAACAAAAACAAGAAAGGTAGTACGGTGCCTGAGGTAGTGCTGCATAAAATCGATACATTGCCCGACAACAGTCGTGCGGTGTACATTTTTCCACAACCGAATCTCCGGGTTTCAATATCACTCTCCTTCGTCTCTCTCCGCTTGTATTCTCCCCTTCCTTTTTTTTATCTCTATTCCTTCTATAAGATGCAAAACTCTAAGTGATTTCCATTTCATCGTTTCCTCTTCTAGCTCCATTATCATAAATGCGCTGTATAAATGGATCGTTTCGGTATTACCGGTGTTCCGTCCGCGAAATGCAAATTTCGCAATATCTTCGCGTAACCGTTTCACGCGTGACTCCTTTCTTCCATGTCCCATTATTTTTTGTTAATCTCGCGCTTCCTCGTCTCCGTCGAGCCGCTGCACGTTCGTTAGAGGAGGTTGGGTATCATCAAATTCCGTAAACTAAACGAAACGGGTATCGAAACTTTGCCGGAATTTTGACTTCGAATGTAACAGTTGAGGACGCAGCATCGCGACCGTGCGCGCAACGGGAAAACCGCTCAATTTCAAAAGTGTAGTCCAGAGTCAGAAATAATTAGTTTTTGATTCTGCAAAATGACTCGGGCACTGGAAGGTACATATCTAGAATTGAAATACGTCATCGGCAACCGAGACAGTTTCATTGTATATTAACTAACTGCTAACAATCAACAGCGGAATTAATCACTCATGGAATTAAAAAAATCATCTTTATGGATGAATATAAAAAAAGGTCCACTTTGTTTCACGCTGAAACACGTTCGAACTTGTTTATTAGACTTCTATTGTGCGGAAAAATGAAGAATTTTTTGCTTCTAGCTGCTATTTATCGTTTTATTGGTATTGTTATCAACCGCCGTACTATCGTTATTGGCAACTACCTATATATTATTAAAAACATTGATTTACAAAAATCAAAGATTTAACATGCTCCAATATTGTCACTTTTTACTCAAATTGAATAATTTTGTTAAAAATTAAATAGAATAACAAGACCAACAAAATGACTATTTCACAATTCTCAAAAATTAAATTGCATAAAAAGTACTTTTTCTAACTCGATTTTACAGAAGAAAAAAATTGTAAAGTATGTCATCAAATTTGTACTATGTGTACTATGCCATTGATAACTTAAAAAAAACGCATTTAAAAATATTGGTTTGCTACGGAGATGTTAATTCTGGCCAGTTTTTCGGATTTTATCTCGCTGCGCGCCGGGGGCAATTGGTCGCGACACTGACGAGCGAGGAAGGCCCGAGGATATAATTCGCTACTCCCCGATCCTCGGATCCAGGCTATGACGTAAAGGCACTGAAACGGCGCGAGCCGTGTCCGCGACCTTGAATCTTCGTCGCGTGCCAAGATTACGTTGGCGGAGCTCTTCGATCAGTTTAAGCGCGACGTACCTGTCATTGGAGATTCGGTTGCAAGAATGGCTACGGTTAACCTTGTTTAGGTCGGTCTATCGCTCTCTTCCGTTTGTTTCGTCGCTATCGATCAGGAGGCGGGGGTCCGTTTTCAGGATGTCGCCCAACTTCGCGTGGTTCAACCCCGAATTTCTGCATTTATCACCCCGAGAGATTCGACGTGGCACGGTCTGCACCGTAAAACTGTCTGCGACCTGGTTTCGATAGAGACGCGGGTACGATTTTGCTCGAGTCAAAATGTAGGTTGATAGCAGTATCTTTACGATGAGTTTCGTACGACCCTGGGGTTTTATTAGGCAGACAAATCGACGAAGGAAACGGGATTCGATATCGCGTGTAGCATGTCTATCGAGGCGATACGCGAAGCTACATATCTTGGTTTTTCCAGATGTGGATATCCAGAGTCAAGTGGACGCCTGTCTGGCGATGCCACCTACCCACCACACCCTCCTTCTCCGCGCTCACTTGGCCCAACAATGCTGCGGATATGCGCGGGAGCAAACGAGGATCTGCGAGAGGTTGGTGCACGATCAACATCTTCAGCAACAGGGTTGGGCCGCAGTGGTCGCGAATCTCGAGGATATCACGCAGATGTTCCAGTCGCGGGCTGATCTCCTGCAGCAGAGCTTCACCGTTTATCTCGCCGAGCGGGAGCAACACATGGAGCTGCTCAAAAAGTAAAGAATCAGTTTTACCGGTCAATTAACGTTGTGACGAATCGTCGAAAATTTCTGCTAACACAACGTTTCTCGTTGCAGCTTCAACACCGATCTACAGACGCTGTCTAAAATCCCGATGCTACCAGCGTTGCGGGCGCACGCCGAAGGTCTGTTGAGTCCGGACGACGAACCGAGTCAACAATCCGAGCAGGAGTCCTCCGAAGGTAGGGAGAAAGTTTTGAGTTTGCTCCGATGGATCTCGGCGAAGGACAATCAGAGCAGCCTCGAGCAGGTCGCGGAGCAAAGTTCGCGTGGCCTGGAGCAATTCGATCAGCGGGTGATGGAGGCACTGAAGGCCGAGGTGAACGCAGCGATCGACAGCGCCAACAAGCAGGACATGAAGGAGATCAAGGGTTTGGGCGAGAGACTGTTCGCCCTGGAACAACTGATGGCGCAGACCAAGAAACTGGTCCACGAGCAGGGGGAGCTGGCCCAGGGTTTCCTTCAGAATCAGAGCAGAGCTAATAACTTCGGCTACGACAGCGTGCTGCCCGACCTCTGCGAGTCGCACAGGCGTCAGTTACTCGTGATGCTGAACAATCACGATTTGCTGCGTGGTATACGGCGCAGGTGTACCCAGGCGAAAAAGGAGCTTTCCGTGAACATCTATCATCGACTCAAGTGGATAACCTACGTCGAGAACAAGATGACGGAGGTGGACGGCAAGCTCGTGATGTATCACGAGAGTCTGAAGCGTCTGAGGAGACATCTCGAGGTGTTGCGGCAGATTCATCTGGCGCCACAGATGTATATGAACGCCGTGGCCGAGGTTGTTCGGAGGCGAACTTTCTCGCAAGCCTTTCTCGTCTGGGCGAGTAATCTCGCTTGCCAGCTACTCACCGTTCACAGCGAGGAGCTGGCGCGCAGAAGGGAGTTTCAGAGCAAGTTCGATGGCCATTTTCTGAATGCCCTTTTTCCGGGTCTCGAGGACACACCGCCGGCCTTCGCCACGCAAGCACCGTCTGTCTTTGATAACGGACTTCCCAAGGTACGTGGAATCTATCGAACGCAAGTCTGACGCGTCTTTTTAGACAAAAGCAATGGTACGATATTCCCGGCTTGCTCGTTTCAGTTGACATCGGAAGATATGGAATCCTTGAGAACGCAGGTACCGGATCTCGCACTCACCATCTCGACGCCTGATTTGAACAGCATCACTCAGTTCTTCCTGTCTAAAAGCCTCACCGAGGGTAGCACCGATGGTAATAAAGAGAAAGACGGTAGCTCTTCTATGCGCGTAGATGTGCCTACCAAGGAAGAGGAAAGAGCGAGGGCGCCAATGCTGACTGACAGGTAGTCTCAAACTCATTAAGAGCTGCACCGACTTTACGTATGTTTAGCGAGCGAACCAACGGTTAACACCCTCGACGCGCGCGCGCGCTATGATTTCAGGGGTGATTTTGAATCGGAGACGGACACGGAGGAATTCGAGAAGATCGGGCAGGGCGCCACGGACTCCAAACCCGGCTCCTTCGACGGCGCGAAAACGATACGTCAGAAACAATTGGAGGTTGGTGCCTCGCGAAGCGTGTCCCCCGCTTCCTCGATCTCGACTAACGTTTCCCCGCTAAGCTCGAAAGTCGCGGATCCGACGACCCTCCGGTCATCCTCCTCCAACGAGGCCGGTTCCTTCCATTTCCCTAGTGTTTCCGTCGGCGAGCGAGCAGCTCAGCTGAGCCCGCTCACCGAGTGCGCCGAGAACGGCGAGTCCGCCGGTTTGCTTCTTCGCGCGACGAACGGTCTTCCCACACATCGCGAACCGCCGACCTCCACTACGGCCGAGGAGCCGAATTCCCTCAATTCCCATCCTCCTTCCACGCCACGGTCCGTGATGTGCGACGGCCAGCAGCATCAGCCTCATCAGCTGGCCGGCAGCGGTGGCAGCAGCCCGTCCGGCGGAGTAGGCGCTAACGACTTCATGGGTACTGAGTTTTACATGGACGAGTCACTGCCGAGCAGCCTCAGCGAGCATCCCGCCGACGGCCAGCATCAGGCTATCGTTTCCCTTCTCCAGGTATTGGACGACTTACAGCTCGCTAACAGACCTCGTAGTCGTAGCCGTAAACGTTCCACTACCGCCAATCCTAGGAAACACTCTCTTTACTGTCTCGTGCCTATTTTATAATCTGTACGTGGATGGAATTGGCAAGCCGAACTATAGGGAACTGACGAATCAAGAGAAGCGTCGTTCGCGCGCTGTACAAGAATGCCGACTTTTTGCTGCGATGTTAATTCGTTTAACACTATTCCTACCACGACCGCTCAAATGACCGGTTCTTTAATATCGTCTAGAATTTCCTACATACAACGTTATTGCACTGCCACTTGACTTAATTGTTAGCTGGTTAATATTAAAATATACGTCATCTATTTCTAAACTAAATTCTTGACTATCAAATTGTCTATTATCTTCATGCTGTATTAAGCAATATAAGTTGTTTTAACACTAGAACTACCGACGATTTATGTATACCTATTTCTATAATTTATTTGCCAATTTTAGCAATATTCATATAGTTCAAAACTATATGCTTAAAATTATACATATTCGCACTACTTAAAAAATAAACTTTCTTTCGTATATTTCAAAATAGTAAATCTGTGTAACCTTAAACAAAAACTTCAAACAAGTCAAAATTACTGGTCTGGTAGTTCTAGTGTTACAGATCGGTCCTTTGACCAGTCACGGTAGGAATTGGTATACGCGAAATGTTGGTGGGAATAATGTTAATGTTCTGTACTGTCTCGTCGAGAGTCCATGTTTCGTGTTAGACCACTTTTCCATTCACGCTCTCTCACTTCTGGTCTTCTTCTGTCATTGTTTTGTCACACGACTCCCTGCATCCACCAAATGATCTTTGACAATGTTGTTATGCATATATCTATTCTGTTACCTCGATTCGTTGTCCACTTATAGAATTCCCTCTCTGTGATTTCTAGGTGTTTTCGTTTTCATTGTATTTACATTCGCTATCAAAGCTATTTAGTGCTGATTGTGTACAAGTAGATCCCGAGACGTGAGTATGTATATAAAGGATTGACTCTCAAGTTCTGTGCATCCCAATCTTCGTTTATTGCTTTTATCCATTTGTTTGTAAGTGCACTTTCTACGCTCGTGTGTCGTGTGTTGAGTGCGTGTGTTTTAATTTTTTTCAGGATAGCTGCCGTCGCACTCGTTTCCCGACTCCTTGCCCAAAGTATACATATTCCCAGATTCAATCACACGATCGCTTTTCGAGATAAACAGACCTCGCAACGAAGGTCTTTTCAACCAAACTCCTTGTCTGCCACGATGCAACCATGATTTGAATCATACATTGGATATTTGGGGTTCCTTTTTAACCAGATTTCTCACCTTTTTCCCGATTAACAGACTTCTCCGTGACTATTGAAATGGGTTTATGTTGACTACGAATAGTTGAGGACGATACCCGTCGTGTATATGTCGCAATATTCATCGTGATATCTCTGGCGATCGCCATTTCAGGAAAATCTTGGAAATACGCGCGAAGAAGTGGAGAGGCTTCGATCAATCCTGAAGACGATGAAAGTGGTTGTATTCGAAGCTTTGAGTTCGGTTCGCGAAGAACTGATGGTGCTGAGGGATCGATCTGACGGCGAGAAAACCAGCCTCTCCGAAACGACCGAGCGCGTTCGCGAGGCCCTGTCTCTCTACTCGAGCGAGTGCGATCGTCGTCTCCGCGAACGCGAGCAGGAGCTCACCGTTGATCACGAGCTCGAGATGGGGGACGTGAAGAAATTGATGCAAAGTCGGGACGACGAAGTGTGCGCGTTGAAGCGCAATCTGCTGGAGAAGGAAACCGAATTGGCGGAGCACGAACGTCTGGTGTCGACTATGCGACAGAAATTGGATGACGGGCAGACCGAATTGAGAAATTTGCAAACGAATTTACATCAGCAACTCGAGGAAGCCTTGGAGCAGGCTCGCATTGAGAAGGAAGCGGCTGTTAAGAAAGCCAACGACGAGAGGTATTTGGAAATCGCTTCTTTGACCAATTCAGTTACGCAGTGTCAAACGCGAATACAGGAGCTCGAGGAGAAATTGGCTGCGGCGCATAACGAGCAGCAGAGGGTGGTGAAGGAGGCTACCGACAAGCTACACATAGAATATAAGACAGAGTTGGACACGATAAGAAAACGTTTCAAATTGATGGCCTCTTCGACAATGGAGAGAAGCCCAAGCGATTCCAGCCTCGAGAAGGTGGAAGTAAGTACAGGACCGTTCGATTAAGATTTTCCTTTCTAAACAGCGCGACCGAATCAACTTATGGAACGCCAATGTTTTCTTTTTCCAGCGTCCGGACGTCATGGAACTGGCGACCCATTTTTTAGCGCAAGCGAAGGAAGACATGAAGCTAGAAACATCTGTTGCCATTCGCACGGCCATCGAGAAAGAGAGAGCCGATTGCGTGGCCAAATTGGATCGCGAGTTACGATTGGTCAGGCAAGTGGTCGAGGAAAGAGATCGCGAAGTGGAGGTGTACAAGATGAGAGAGGTCGCTCTCAACGAGGAATGCCAGCGATACAAAAACACAATCAGACTGTTGGCCGATTCCGAGGGTTTCAAAAACGAGCGATTGGAAATGAGCCAGGGCGATTCGAAGGAGGCACTGAAGGGTATAGAAGTGGATAAAGATGACATCGAGGTGTCAGAGTCGAAGAAGGTGAGGCTGGAGGCGATTGACGATCCAACGTGTCTCTCTAGGCGGCTTGAAATTCTCGAGAACGACAACAAGAGGCTCTGCGCCGAATTACAATCGATACGCAAGAGCAAGGAAACGGCGGAGGCGAAAATCGATACGCTCGAATCCGATAAAGTTCGCTTGGAAATCGAGTTAATTTTGGAACGAAGCAGAAGGAGCCTAGCCGCGCTCGAATCCTCGTCCTCTACGGAGAGCCGCGACAAAGACATGAATGCTTCCGTTGCCATTGTCGCCGAATCCGGATCCAATCGAGACGCCACCACGAATTCGGAATCGGGCAAGGCATGCTTCGGTCCGGCCTGTTGTCGCTTGTCGTCGTACGCTCGAAAGAAGATATTGAAGCAGCACGAGAACATCGCCGTAACCAGCTGTAATCCTGGTGATATCGTCCTCGTATACTGGGATCCCGTGCACGCTAATTATATTTTGTATCAAGAGGCTTCGACATTTTATTTCCTCAATTCGGACTGCATTGCTGCCTTGGATTTAGAAATGAATTCTGACGGGACACCGAAGCGCATTCAAATGATCGCGGAAGTCGTCGACAAGGAGTACTGTCATGCGAGGAAGGTGAGATCGATATTTCTGTTTTGGAATTCTGAAAAACGCAATTGTCAGTCGTAAGAACAGAATTCTATTATTATTTCAGTTGTATGTCACAGATACCGAAAAGTCAATTTTTATTTTTCAGTCGGAGAACCGATATCACGTGCCGCTTGGCACGAAATTTTATCGAGTGCGCGTCAAGTCGGTAGACAAATGGTAATAGCCCGATCGAGGAAGATTCGACAAGAGTAATTCCTTGATACCTTGCCTGATGAATGAAAGCGCTGTGATCGTGGACGTGCGTTATTACGGTAATATCGCTCGATATCGATGTTTATCTGAAACACAGGTCCTGAACTTACGTCTCCGCGAGCATCCGGAAACCCTTGGATCAAGGCCAAAACCTGCCAGAGCTTCTAAACGCATCCTTGAAACAGACGTGCGAAGCTCCATGTAATGTAAAGAGGTATGCGCGAGTCGATTGATAAAATGCAAAAGACGGGAAGGATGCGCTGGCGTTTTATTGTGATATAAATAATTTTTAAACGAGTGAAACATAATTGTCGAATGCTGTGGTTAGCTGTGAAGCGTAACGACATTTATATTCCTTTTGTTTCGTTTTTTCTTTTTTTTTCAACGCGAATGGGAGAGAAAGAGTGAGTACGAGTAGGTATCTCAAGTGTCGTCGTTTCACAATCTCGTTTGTAATGTGATAAACCGACAACCGAGCGTGTAAGAGAGGTTTTAAACTTTAATTTTGAGACACCGAGGCGGAGCGACGACGAGCGGTCGTGCCTCGTCGTTCCGCGTCTCGTTTCATTCTTACCTGTGCACTGTGTGAAAAGAAAGAGAGAGAGAGAAAAAAAACGTAGCAGTAAGTTTTACAAAAACAAAAAAAAAAGAAGCACGATGCTTTGTATACGCAGTATATATATTATGTATGTGATATATAATATATACGCGCGTATAATCGTTGTACGAGGCGTGCAATATTCGCGTACGAAAGAATATCATAGGTCCTAAGGTGGAACTAAGATTTTGTAAGACGAATCTATCTCATAACCGTGTTGTGCAATTTCCGAGGCATACCTAAACACGTTAGAATTTTTTTATTTATAACTAGAAGGACGTCGCCGTAGTACGTTCTTCCTTCGCTCCGACCACTTTTTCGACAACTTTTTGAGTGCCTCGTAGTCACCGAATTTTACGCTCTTTGACTCACTCTAAGCGGGGGCATTTTCGCCTTCATCCGTCGACGAATATCTGTGCAACGTCCACAGATTCGTCTAAAACCATTGCGCGATCTTTCGAATTAACCGCGCGAGCTCCGCGACAAGAGATAAAAGGGATTGCGTAGCACTCATTGGTGTCGCAGCGTAATCTTTCATTTCAAGCCTCTTAAGTAACGACGAAATGTTAGTTTACAGGCCCCGTCGATAAATCGGTGCGAGGCGAAACTCTTCGTAGGATGAATTTTATAACTATATATATACATATATATATATATATATACACACAAATGCGTACGCACCCACCCACCTACCCATACACAGACACACACATACACATACAGACACCGCGTATGTACATTTTCCATTAGTGCCCAGAATCGAGGTCACTCAAAAGATCGCAAAACCGACCAGTCTCCTTAACAAAAGATCGTTCGCAAGAACGTTGATCGCGATTCTGCATCGTTAGGGTACCACTCATATCGTTTCCTCGTCACGATTAAACACACTCCTAGTATCGTACAATAGCTGTGATCGTTAGGCTCGACGTTTTCACTTCTACTTAGTCGTTAGTTAATCTTAATTCTTGGGCCGTCGAGCGACCGACTCGTCGGCGTCCACGCGAACGTATTCGCGCGCGTACTTACTTCGCTAAAAAGCGACGTTATCCTCGCGCGGGCTTACGATCGAAACACCGGGGCCCGCGTCGTCGTTCGACGGCCACGATTTCAAATACGAGCGAGTCGCCGACATCGAAGGTGACTCGCTGACAGATGCTGATACGTAAGATGAAAAATCGTTTGGTAGGCTGTAGCTCGAGCTTTGTCGAGAGAACGATGCACCTGCTTCTGACATAGCGCAAGTAGATCGTAATAATCCCCCTCCTATCCTTCTTCGAACCAAGTACTCGCGTACGTAGTCACGCATGCACGCAGAAATGGATTTAGCATGAATTCTTGGAAATGTGTCCTCTATACCTTCTCCTCCTTAGGTTCACTTTCCTTTTCTCGCCGATCATCGTCGAGCAAACCGTTTTTTCTTCGGCGAGCGACGCTTTACTAATTTTTTTTTTTTTTTTTTTTTGGTCGCAACGAGATCCTACACGGGGAACAGAGATTCCGTCGGTGGCGGGACGACACGCTTCGATCCCGTAATTGAAATAAAGACAATAGTGAGATCCTACGCCGCTACGATGATTTTTTAATGCGTCGGTGTTCACGGATTAGCGGTAAGATTACTATCCAGCGTATCTCGAGGTGTCGCCCCTGCATCGACGGACGATGCATTTTTCGGACGGTTCTTTTTTTCCAAACGTTACTTCGATTACTAATCCAATTCTTAGTATATATTAATGTCGCAGTTTCGTAAACATTGAGGCGTATCAAAACGCAGTTTTGATAGGTTTTCACTCAGTGGGAGTGCGTAGGTCGATACTTTAGGCGACCGACACGTGGTATAGTCGGTGTATCGTAAATAGCAAAGGTGAGAGAAAAACGCTTTACATCGACGCGCGCGTAACATAACTTGTAACACGTACACGTTACGTGCAACTTACGTCCAAGCGTTGACCCTCCGTTTCAAGCGTATATAACACTTAGCGGATTATACATTACGTTTTGCGTATCGCAACAGCTTGTATAACGGGAATTTATAAAGCGGAAGTGATTATGACGCTTGTTGATTCACGAAAAAGCACGGTAAGGCTCACGCGAAGAATCTTCTACTTGCACGTAAATTACACGCAACACTTTCATTACGAATTACGTTAACCCGCTCGCCAAATCTCGCGTTCCTGATCAATTTCCAGGATCACGCGATGCTTTCTTCTTCGCGCAAGAGTACGCGAATTCACATGCACGCGACCCACGGTTCCTATTAGTCCAATTCTCTTCACGGTTTCAAGGAGCCCAAAGACACCTTCGAATGTACAACGCATAGAGCACCCACACAGTCTCCGTCTCTGTTATACTTCCGTAATATTGCGAACGCCCAAGGACGAGTAACCTCGACGAAGAGGAGGTTCGTTACACAGTAGAATAAAATGTAATATCGCGGTCGACTTATCGCGATGTTAGCTCGCACCTCGCACCCCGCACCTCGCACCTCGCACCAATCCGCCCGAGGAGCAGCGGATAAACGTTTTAACTGCGGTGTCGTTAGACGGTTACTCGACGCCGCAATTTGCGTTTAACGCTGCACCCCGAGCGATACTCGTTAAGGATATCCCAGGTAAAGCGAAAGAATGACGCTGGAAACAATGTTGATTCGTTCTTTTCGGATAAACTCTATTCGATTCAAACGTTCGCCGTTCGCTACTGCTTTTTTTTTTTCGTTGGTGTATTCCGCAAACACGATACATTTTTCTTTTTAATCACGTAAGCCGAGTCGATAATGTGTTATTTAGATCATAGGCTGAACCGTTGGTCCGTTGTTGCGAGTAGAATCAAAACTGACGATTGGGATAAGCGAAAGTTTTTCTCGCCTTACATACGATTTTTTAGAATTTTATTCCAACTATGGTCAGTTATACTCCCGTTTAAGCCAATTAGGCAGTTTTTTTTATGCTCCTGCTTCGGACGTAGATCGATAAATTGTGAAAAATCGATAATCAGTAGGATGTTTCATCCGACGTTCGACGGGAACGTTGGTTCGCGAAGTATTTGCGGATCAGTTTTGAATCGAATTGCGAATATCCTGCCTCTTTCTTTTTTCTATTTCTCCCTGATTTTGCGTCGTGATTGAAATCGCGATCACGCTTTCCATCGAGTCTCGTATCTATTAGTCGGTAGTTAATTCCTAATTACTCGTTCGTCGGGGGTTGATGTACATTACGAATCCGAATATCAAAGCAACGTGCCTGCAACGTATACTACCTGTGTTACCTACCGAAATGCTTTCCTACGACGAGAGGCAACGGCTCGTGTGCTCGGCGGGCAGTCGGTGATTAAAATTTCGCGCAATCGTTACAAAGATCCATCGATCTTTTCTAGGACCGACGAGAGTGTCCGGTAAGCGTGGGACACGAGCCGCCTGGCCCCAAGAATCGCGAGGATTCGCGAGGGATCGCGCGAAGCGAGAAATTGCAAACAAAAAAAGAAAAGAAAAAGATTCCGACGAAAGTTTTTTCTTATCGCGCTGCGCGATGGGTGCGATAGCGTGTCTCGTAGCCACACCTCAGAGGAAATTTATATGGAGAGAATAACGGATTCGAGAATTTCGAACGGAGAGAATGAGCGTGAGAGAGGCGAGAGATTAAATCTCGAGAAACGGGAAAACGAGAATGGCGAATGGTGCCGCGTTTTCATTTTTCTAGTGATTCTAACGTAGCTAGGTTTGTCCCCCCCCCTTTTTTTACCTAGATGCCTAAACAAAAGGATGTAGCGTTAAGATGAGTTTTGTTTTACGTGTGACATGCATAGGAAACGTGATTCGAATACGTAGAATATTCTCCTTTTCTTTTTTCTTTTTCTTCTTTTTTTTTTACCGACCAAAATTTGTACGCTTAAAGAAGTTTGTATACAATGCGAGAGGTATTCATACTCGACGTGCAAAAATGAAAAATTTATCTCTAGGACGACGCGTAAAGTGTATATGTTTATTTCCAAGCTTCTTGATCTTTGTTTTCTTTTTCGGACATGTCGATACGTATTAGTTATTGACTCGTAGCTAAAGTAGCGAGAGAACTTTATTTTTCGTACGAAATGCCTTACGCATGCAATTTTACTAAAATTAATCCGTCTCCACTGATCGAGATCATCGTGGCAGAATATAATTCCAGTAAAACGAAAGTCGTTGAGCCTTGACGCGAATTTGGAATTATTTCGATGAATCGAGACTTGTTCTTCTTAAAAACAAAAACAGAGCCAAGATAATTAGCTAATGTTGTCACCTTAGATCTGAGTTGTGGCAGATTCGCGCGAGTAAAAGTAATTGCAGCTTACGAGATCCGTGATATTGATTCGCGATTGAACGAGTCAACGAGTGCACCGGGTCTCCTCGGGGATGCGTGCTTCTCGACAGTTTGTTGTTGACGAAGGAATACTATTGAAGAGAAAGAAAGAGCGGAACGACTCGTTGATCGTTCAGCGATCAACCGTGCGGATTCGCACCCGTTTTGTTTCACGTCTCCCTTAAGTTTGCTGCTCGAGAATATAAGGATTTAAATAAAGAAAAAAAATCTAAAAAAGGTATTGCGCATGTAATCTGAGAAAATGTAACGCAAATAGGTATATAATAATATTACATAACATGCATACAATTGTGATCGTGAGAGTATCTGTTACGAATAAATAAATTACGAATAAATCACGTGACTCTTTTCCAATCAAACATGGATTCAAGTACTTTGCACCCTCGTCACCCAGACACCCCATTGACATCAATTTATCATGATCGAGAAAAAAGAAACTAGGGGATCGATCGCGCACTCGATATACTCTTCTGGGGAAGGAATCAACGAAGGATGAACCAATATCTACGACACTCGAGTTCGAGGTGCAACTATCATATATATATATATATATATTTATTTATAATACAAATGAAAACCAACGGCGGAGTGCTCTAATGATGAGGAACGTAGCTCTGAGAGTTTTGAGGGCAACCAGGTAAGAGATTCGACGTTTCGTCCTCGGTAGAGCTGCACAACATTCCAACGAGAGTGTAATCGACGAAGGGTGGTAAATCGAGATCGCTGACGTCTCCGTAATTATGGATTCCCGTCTGATTGACGGCGGTGTTGAGCGTCATCTGAGGTAGCCGAGTGTCCAGTACCTCGCAAGTGTAATGACAACGATCGTTACTGGGATAGAAGAAGGGCTCGGGGCTGCTCTGGGATTGAATCGCGGTTTCGATGCCACTGGGATCTGGGAACAGTCTCTCGGTCGCGTCGGAATTGCCGCCGTGATTCCCGTAATTGTTCTGGAGTCTCTCGTCGAGAACGATTCGATTGGAATTGTGATGCTGCCGATTCAACGGGTTCTTCGGGTCCGAGTGCTCGAAGATCTGATGGTATCCATCGTAGGCGTACGATTGCTTGTTCTCTATTGGGCTACGACTAGGACGAATGGGCTCGGCCAATCCGTTTTCCTTCTTCTGGTAAACGTTGTAATTCACTCGCTCCGTTATGTCGCTCTGGCAATTCTCTTTGGGAAAGCAGTTCACCTCCCTTCTGGAGGCTAAGAGATCCTCCTCCTTCTGCGGATCGAAGCCGGGAAAGTGTAATCGATCGTCCTGGTGGCCGGGCGTCCAGTAATTCGCCCCGTGATCGCTCTTCGGGTCCTGAGTACCGTCCACGTAATTCTTATGGTTCTGGGTCCTCGGGTAATCCTGGAAGTTCAGAGCGTTGCTCAGCGGATGACTCTGTCCGGTTTCTTTCTCGGGGACGAATTGATTCACGGGTCTCTTCGCGCAGAATCCATTGGAATCTTTGTCCGCCTCGAAACCGGGGAATTGCAGCCTGTCGTCCTGCGGCACGCTCAGGTGACTGCTACTGGAATCCTCGCTGAGGAACTGGTTCCAGTAAACTTGATCCTGATGCTGCTTGATCTCGTACTTGATGGTACCGCTGCCGAGATCGAGCAAGGTCGGCGGCGATCTAGCGACGTCCTGCGGATTCATGGGAAAGTCGGGTCTCAGGGGTTGATCCAATTGAAAGATCTCTTCCGGTTGGAATAGATCGCCGGTGAAGGGTGGGAAGTCGGGGTAGGAGGCTTCTTGAGGAACTTGACTTGGGAGATTGTAACCGAGAGTACTTTCCGTCGGTTGGACAGAATCCTGCAGCCAATAAGGAGTGTCGGTCGATTGCGTTTGTTGGGAGTACATCGTGGTCTGGTGATGATGAGATTGCTGATAGGACGGGACGTTCGTCTGTAGGCCGCATATGCATTCGAAAGGTGGACACGAACACGAGTATCCTGGAATAATAAAAGTTTATTACCCACATGAACGTCGGGTGAGAATCGCTAAGGTGGGTTTTTACCTGGTTGGGAGGAAAAATCCTCGATCTTTCGGAATTTTTAGTGACGGAAATATTAAATATAGGATCGTGAAATTTGCAATGCTCATCGAGCGATCTTTATTACGCGTGAGAATAATTTTTAGTGTCAAGGACAAAAAACGGAGGAATTAGTATACAATTGCGCGTAAGCTGAATTAGAATTGATGAAGAATCAATTGGAAAACTAGCGAGTTTGGTTTTTAAACAAAATTTTCAGTGCTTCAGTTATAAAAGATGTTCAATATTGTTTTAATAATTCCACTGTAACCGGTAAACGCGTTTATTGTGCAAGTGTCTATCAAATTTTAAGACGACTAAATTGAAAATACGTGTTCGTAACTTGGCAAATTTTATCAATTTCAACTTGAAACTTCGCGGGCGTATCTTTAAGACATGCCGCTTTCCAACAACTCAAAAAACCGTTTTGTTGCACCCAACAAGGTAGAACCGTCCCTTAAAAGAAATTAGTTACGTATGAAGAATATCAAACCTTTGTCCGATATTAATGGTGGTGGCTGCGTCGTTCTCGTCGGTTGTTCGATCGCTTCCGAATTCGATCTTTTCGTTCCCCTCAGAGACATTAACTGTAAAATTAAACACACTCGTTATCGACCAGATTTGCTATACGTAAATCAGCGGCGCATTTGCAAGCAGCGTATTCGTAATTGAAACTTCTGTTACACGAGTACAGCGGTTCTTACATTTGTTAGTGATCAGCACCCATTGAATTTAAAAATAAGTTCTCGCACTATCTTGAAAAATGTGGTTTTATTTCTTTATTTAGGAGATTATGTCTGTTGCGAGATAAATTATTAATTGAAAAATTAACACATAAGACATACATTTACATGTACAGTACACTCCCATAAAACGTCAAATATATTGCAACTACAGTTTAAAATAAAAAAAGTGATTTCAATTATTTTTAAAACAACGTCCTATTTGTTGAAGCGCAGAAAATAAAACTTGACGCGACGTTAATTGCTCCGAACGCGCTACTTTAGAATATTTTATATTATACTTTTTATGCAAAAAAAATTCTGTATGAATTCCCATAACACGTAACGCGCTAACCGCGTTACACTACAGCCTACTATACATACAATTTGAATATTTACACAGGCAGAGGTTTCCATACAAAATTTAAAGACTTCTCTGGCACCCCTACAAATGCTCCCACCCCCCTCCCCCCAGGGGTGCACGCACCCCAGATTAAGAACCACTGCAAGAGTAAAACGAAACGTACTTTGGAGCCTAACGCAGCTTCGCTCGCCAAAAGAACCGCCAATCCTCTGACCCTTCTACCGGCGCCCACGCTTCTTCTCGCCTCGGATGTAGATTTTGCTTCCGGTCGCGGATGATCGTGCTGTCCTTTGGCTTGGAAGAATATTGCGTGCTCGGTGTGTCGCCAGAAATGCGTGACAGGGTAACCGCAATGCCCACGACACGACAGTATCTCCAGTCTGCCCGTGCATTGTCTGTTGGGGCACGGTTTTCCTTGTTGCTTCTTTCTCGCCTGAAATTGAAGCGGGCTTTGTAGTTTTGAGAACGTCGACGACAGTTTTGATATTCGCTATAGTAGATCGATCGTGAGAGACTTTCAGAGATACGGATATTATCTGACGTGACCGACGAGGTTGGGAGGTGGAACCATATGAAATTATATTCCGGTGTGTAAGATAGTTACTGGACCGCGGATCTTTATGCAAAACGCATTTCGTTTATAATTTTATCTTTAAAAAATTATTCTAAGCCGATTGTTTGCGCCAAACGCAACGTACACTACTCCACAGAAATATAGTTCCAGTCTGGCAATTCCTCCAGAATTATCTAAACAATACACTAACTACTGCGAACGCGGCGTAAAGAGAACCTGTGAATCAAGACGAATAGATCTACTATGAATAGTAACTCAAAAATTATTTTGTTAAGTATATAATGATTAAGCGAAACGCGTATGCGCGATACGAAACCTGTAGTTAAAAAGAATAAAACATTTTTAACACCCTGCGACGAAACAATTTCTCGTCCGAGTTCCGCTTCTTTATCGATCTCTTACTCTCTAAGGCCGCGTACAGACGCGTAACATACGCGCGTAACGAACACCGCATTGCAACTCCGTCGCAAATGTGTTAAGAACGTACGCGACAAGACGCAATCCTAATTACTCTATCGGTGCACCGTGTCGCGTGTCACGCGATACGCGCGCATGTTACGCGTCTGTACTCGGTTTAATAATTCCAAATGTACGGACTCGACCGCTTCGCTTACCTTATCGCAAATAGCTGGTCGCAGATGAACTCTTCCACCGCCGGGTAGTACGCACTCTTGGGAACACACCAAGACGCCGAGGCAGGACTTTTTGAGAATGCTGACATTGTGATTGTTCGTGTTTCGCATTGCCCAGCCAGAGGCGTGTCTTCTCGCTTCCTCGCAGTCGGGCCCGTAAACCCTTCTCACGTGCCCATCCGCCCATTCGCACCAGGGATCGTATTCTACGACCTGAACGAGATAACCACTCTTTAATTTGTCGGTATGTATGTATTAGGGAGGTCGGTCAAGTAATGTCTTTTTTTACATGAAATTCGAACAAATAAATCTCAAAAACGATGTAATTTAACAATTCGGGATTGAAAATTTGCACGCTAGATGGCAAAAGGTTGTTAATAACGAGGATGATTAGATCATTAATTAGAAATAAAAGTTTGTAAAAGATTCATTTGTTTGAATTAAACGACATTACTTTCCGGCCCCCCTTAATATCGTCCCAATCCGCCGATCACGCTTCCGAGAAACTTATATTTCGTATTTGCGTATATTTCAATTTACGGCTAAACGCGAATCGTGAGTTGAGCTGGAGCAAATTAATTTTACGTACCTACGCACGTAATTCTTTTACCTAACACCGAGGTGCGCCGAAGTGATCGTAAAACTCCCCTGGCCCTTACTTCGAATACCAAACGCAGAAGGATTATATCGTACTCGATGCGATACAATGCAATCCCTGATTCGACCTGGCTACGACTTTCTTACGAAATTTGGGAAAATGGGCTGGGTCGGTGATTTCCGAGCCTCCGGATATTCCCCTGACCGTGGCTGGGAATAACCGTGCGGGAACAATAGTCGCGTATATTCCAGAAACCACGTTTGATTACGTGGAACAGTGTTCGAGACATTCGCGACAGAAACGAAGCGTGTAAGCCGTATAATACGAAATAGTAATTACCCTCGGTACGTTCGAGTCGTTGATATCCCATTCTTGATGAGGATGTTGCTGTTGCTGATTGCCGGCAACAGTCGCTGACATCGTCGGCGATCCCACGCGGCTCCTTAAAAACAATCATCAAAATCCTACCGTTAATCGTGATAAGAAAACCATCGATCGTAGCGTTAATTAACGAATCGCGAGGTATCAGAAACATTTCACCATGTAGAATCGTTCTCGTCGTCGCGTTTGAAAATACACGAACGAGTGGAGACGAAGCGAGTATTGGAATAAAAAAAAAAAAGATCGGGACAAAGGTATCGTTCCGTTATGAACAAAAAGGAAAAAAGAAAGAAAGGTCGACCTTGAGATCCTGGAATTGGAATTTTCCTCGCATCGAAACCAAGGACCAATTTAGAGTTACGCAATAGCCGGCGTACCGAGAGCCCGGCAGCTTCGAGATAAAATCCCGATTTATGGTGCGTACCTGGTCGTACCTCGCGCCATACTTATGGGAGCCCGTGGGTGGCCTGACAAGGGGCACGTTCACCGGCTTTCCTGAATCCTTTTACACGCCGTGGAGGATTCGATCGCGAAGGAAGGGATCCTGGCTCGGTAGTCGGAGGTGGAAAAACACATTTTCGTACGCACGATTAATCGCGTCCGGATTTGTTCGATTCATAATCGATGCCTCGTCCACGATCGACGTACTCGAACTCTAAATTCTCGATTAACACCACTCGCTACCAACCATGAGATATAACTCGTAGTAAGCTTCGTTCTTTCCTAAAAAGTTACAAGGTCTAGTACTCGAGTATTTGTATTTACCTAGCTCGATGCAAGACCTTGTTTCCCGATTTGCATCCCCTATCGCAAACTTGATAATCTTAATTAATACTGTCCTAATTTCACGCTTTACTCTTAGTTCGCGTCGAGAGCTACGAGTTGAAAGCTTCTGCATGATTTCTCGCATAAGCGCGTCTGCTCGCGTCAGGTCACAAACCAGCTCCTGCCTTTCCCCCGGTGACATTAAAGTCTCCGGTTATGATCTGTGGTGGCATTAAAGCGTGCAAAGAAACACGCATCGAGTAGTCCTTCGCTACCGTGTATCGCGCGAAACCAATTTTTTTCTTTTGCTACTTTCTAGCGTCACGCTAATACAAACGTTAGATTCTATCGCGCCTCGATAGAATCCGATCCTCCCACACCGTGCTAATTCGTCACGAGCCTACCGTTTGATTATTAAAAAAAAAAAAAAAAGATATGGGAGTTTCTCGAAATATATCGGCGGTCGGGTGTCACTGACCACGGGGATATCCGTAAAAGACGTTCGGCTCGCCTACGCGTTTCTCGGGCCAACCTGCTATCTAGAGTTACAGAGGGAACCGTGGAGATGGTCGGATAATCCTTTATTAAGTCGTACCCGCGTAGTTTAATCACGGAATCGAGCCTCGCTCGAAACGAATCCACGGTTGTAGCGACAGAAATCAACCGATCTTACGTAATGTCGAACAAGCCGGGAACGATAACGAAAAGCAGAAGAGTTATCGGTTCTCAGTGGTTGTCAACCTTCTCGCTCAAGTAGATCAGCGGAAACGAGATAACTGTTTCGCGAATCACTGCGGCAGAAACCAACAAATACTGTTGGTTTGACAATAATGTATTTTCGGTTGAGTCGCGTACAGAGCGTTGTAATTAACCGAAATCACTTTCCTGCCAATGCAATACTTTGCGCGTCGTTCTATAAATCTGACGCTATGGAATACAAATTTCATGGTTATTTTCATTATACATGTTCTACGCTGACCGACGGGACATTTCTGCTAATCGACGATCGAGAGCGATCAAACCGTTCGACCGCGATCGGTTGTCGATTATCGGGAGAAATATTTTTCCCGAGTAGCAGCGAGTATCCGCGAGTTCGGTAGTTTCGCGGTGAGCGAAATAATCGAGCACAAGGACCTTCTCGAAAAGGTTTTTCGCGAGCGTTCGGCCTCCTACGGTGCCCCGGCGGTACAGGTTACGCGTTAGGTGCGTGCACGCACCGTTTCCGTGGGTTTTATCAGGTCCGTGGCCCGTGCACGCGACGTTTACGATCCACGAACACCTACTCGAAGGACGCCTCGTCTCACCGACGCGCCGTGAACCGCATCGTCAAACGCCTCTCTCGCGGCGGCGAAATGGCGGATGGGTTTAAATTGGCCGTCGATTTTCGCGGTGTAATAAAATCGTGTCGTCGGCGCGCGAGAAAGTCATTTCGAACGGTTCTCCTAGCCCTTCCTCTTGCCACTTTCCCCCGCCACTGGCGTTGCCACCCCGAAGGTGATTTAATTCGAGGAGGAAGCGACTTCCTCCTTACCCCGCGCATAAAAGCGCGCAGAGGCGAGAGAGGCGATAATTCCCGGCTTCCCTCGCTTCGCGATCCGTTATTCCGAAGCCGAGTTCGGGTGGTGAGGGGGGTGGGGGGTGGATGGAGGGAAAAGGACGCCTCGCAAGGCACGCAAAGCGTTTACTATACGTTACGTCGACACCTCCGAAGAAGGCTGCGCGAGTGGCGTGGAAGAGAGAGAGAGAGAGAGAGAGAGCGAGTGAGGGAGAGAGAGAGGGAGAAGGAACGAGGGAAAGAGGAACGCAGCGCGCGAGGGAGAAAAGAGTCAGCTTAGGTGAATGATTGCCCGGATCGGTGATAAAGTCATCGCCTTTAGCACCGCGTAAGATGATACATCGGCGGACGATGCTGCGAGGAGATTGTCCCGTGGCTCCGTGAGACGCGAGGCATGCATACGGTCGCGAGCTCTCTCGCATCTCTCGAGATGCGTCGACGGGGCTGTAGGAGGAGGGAGGAGGGAGAAAAAACGTGAAATAAGGATGTAGAGGGAGGGAGGGAGGGAGAGAAAGAGAGAGAGAGAGAGAGAGACTATCCACGTTCCGGTGGTATGGGTGCCTCCAGAATTTCAGATATTAAGGCTGATACCGCGAGCCCACTAAAATATCATGAAAGGCACCGTGAGGGAGATTTCTCTTTCTCTTTCCCTCGCCCCGACCGCGCGCTCTTCCCTCGGCTCTAGGCACAGGGTGCATTCGGATCGCCTCCGGAGATTATGTCTAAACAAGTTAATTCTCGCTGTTAGGTTTCGATTCGTGTTTCCGCGCGCCTCGATCCCCCCCCCCCCCCCCCCCCCCCTTCGAAGGACTTGAGAAACGATAATGCGACGATTCAGCGATTCCGCTACGCGGCTAACAAACGTTCTTCGTTTCGTTGATGAATCCTCTCGTCGCGGCAAGTTCCTGCGCGCGCTCGCCACTCGATCGGATCGCGATCTCGAGCAATCGATTATCGCGAGGAGGGGGAACAAGTTCGGGGATCGCGAGCGTGTTAAGCGTCGTCGCGCAGGAGTTCCGCGTGGGACGAATCGCGATTATAATTACCTCACCGATCTTTTGTACCGCGCATTACGTAAGGAGCGAGGAACTGAATGGCGCGCGTATCGTGCGCGAGGCTACGCGAAATAAGAAATGGACGGGAACGACATCGCCGAGCTCGATCAATCATGTTAATCGCGTTAGGGCAATTTCATCTCGATTACCCGGACAAACGGCAGTGATTTTCCCCGTAACGGAGGCGAAGCCATTCGTACGAGAAGCCGAGGAACGAAATGGCTCGAAGGTGGAAGAAAAAAATTGGATAAAACTCGGTGAGACCTCAATGAAACGCGATAGAATCAAACAAAACCGGTCCAGCTGGATTTTTGTAAATCAGGTTTTTTGCCGATTCCCCGCTCTGTTCCGCGAGTAAATCGCTGCGAGCGGGGGGGGGGGGGGGCGAAATAAGAGGAGAAAAACGTCAAGGAGGAGAGAAAGGGAGGAAAATGAGCGGGGAGCAGTATCGTTTCAGCGCTCCAAATTTAGAGAAACACGTGGGTCGGTTTATGAGCGCAGAACAAAAAAGAAAGAAACGTATCGCTCGCAATTACTCCCGTATAATTAATCTTTCTGTACTTATTAAAAGAGTTCGCCATAATCGTCAGTTCGGAAGTATTTTTTAACAATACGTCAAATTGCCCTCGCGATATCTCGTTTAATTTTACGAGCGACCCTAATTTCGCACGGGTTATAACTTTACTTCATTTGCGTCGCGACGACGACGGCGACGACTCTCGTGATTTACGAACCACATTTTACAATGGTTGTATCGTATCTTTTGTCCGATCGGCGTAATTATTTCAGAATCTCGGCGAACGAATAGAAATTCATATCTCGCGTTATTGCTCCGTCTTGCGTGTAAACTTACTCCTTTCGACGAAGTATTAATCGCTGTTCCCCGAGCGGTATAATTTTCATTTTACGTTCTCCTCGGTGCAGATTTTGACACGCGTTATGGCAAAACGTCGCGTCGAATGCGAAACGTCGCGCTCGAAGATGGTGCTTTCGAAAATCAGGTATAATTATTAATGCCTGGTAAACTGTCAGCTTCTATTCGGTTGCCGCCATATAAAAGGATATCGGACCGACTCGGGTGGGGGTGGGGGTGGGGGGAGGGGGGGCAAGGGGGTTGGTGGAGGAGAGGAGAGGAGAGGAGAGAGCGGGTTCAAAGAGTTCCTCACTGCAGCGGACAGGGAGAGAACGTTCCCGAGATTCGAGATAAAGGGAGATCGTTTTACCCGCGGGCATTCGTTTAATCTGTCTTCGAGGTGTTGGGCCGTGTGATCAATGGCGAGGCACGAGTACATCCGTAATCGGATTTTCACGAATAGGCGATGATCTTTTTGAGTCGGTCCGCTCGATCATCGGTCTCGGATTAACGAGGATGGATCGCGCTGGTAGATTCGTCGCGATCTATTAATTTCACACGTTTGCTTCTCCGATTCGAGGATTTTGCCGACGTTATTATTTGGGGCTCTCGATCTAGAGACTGGTGGCAACTCTTTGGATGTTGGGATTTCAGAAAGTTGGGGCACCGCGAATTAAGAATGCGATCGAAATATTGATTCAGTTAGGATCGAGAGATGAAGTCTCGTCGCGGGTTGAGTACAAGTGCGAGGAAAGTACGTTGACGTATTATCGCGTTTTAAAATATACGTTTTCAAGTTAGCCAAATTGTGTTAAAAAATGAATTCCTCAAAAAGTGCAACAGCGTTCGGATAATGATTAGCGTTGTAATGAAAAAGCATTGAAATCGCTGATTTACAGAAAGCGCATAATCGCACTGTTAACCGACTTGGCGAAGTCTAATTTTATTCAAATATGATAGATGCAAATACGTTCGTAAAGTTCGCGAGTTACATACGGAGAACCGTTTGCGGCTCACACGAATGCGCTTTATGCGCGTAAGGGAACTTTGAAATGCTCATCGTCCAATCGGGGTTCGTGATAACGCCCACACACCAATGGGAAACCCGCAGAACGCCCACTGATTAGATACAAGGGAAATCTCTCTCTTCACCCGGGAAGAGAAATCGATGCTGAAATGGTATCCACCTGCACGACAGTGGCGAATTTTCATTATTACTCGCGAAACATCGCTAACGGTTATCGAAAATTAATTTCGAGTTTAAAATTCGGAGCGCACTAAATTACAATTAATAACTACGCAACAATGAAATTGATAATTCTCGTCACTCTATAAATTATGATCGACAGGTCTTCTTGGTCGAACGAATTATAATTCAATCCCTACATGGTGAAACATTTCTGACGAAACCTTGTTGTTCGAACGAAATTAACATTTTACACTTTTTTCCTTTTTCTTTTATCTGCGCGGTCACGTAAGAATAATATGGAAAAGTTACTGCATATCAAACGTTCGAAAAGACTCGCTATTAATTAAACTCATGAATAGAAAGTCGTAGGATGATACTTACAATACAACCATAGTCCTGCTTCGTAAATGATGTCGCTGTCCACCGGTACCAAAAACTCGATCCGCGATCACGAGTAACGTCCGGGAGCGAGGACTTATCACAGCTATATCGTGGAATTACGGGATAGTCCACGTTATTAATCAAATCGGCACTTCACTGACCGGTAACGAGGAGTCTAATCAAACAAAAATCCTTCGTCGATCCTCCATCGTTCGATAAATCGATCACTATACCGGTCGCAGAGATAAATCACCGATCGTAACTGCACGCGTCGCGCGTGCGTGAAAAAATATATAAAAATAAGACAAACTAAAAAGTGTTGTCGTCGAGTGGTACTCGAGATGTCCGATGTTGGCTAATTCGCGCGACACTCCGGGGGCACGGGGTATAAAATAGATCGTGAGCGTGAACGTCGATTGGACGTGGCGCGAGACGATTGTGCGTATCGATGCGTGCGACGCGACGTCGCTTCGTGAACTGAGGCGCCTCCAGTTCGGCGCTTAGTAGCTGGATCCAGCGCGTTGCGTGCCGCCGCCGGTGGATATGCTGTGTTCGCCGTGGTTAGTCCTGGCTGCTGTCAGGGAACGCCTAAAGGAGTGGCCATCGTCGACCAATCGGGTTCTGATTCTCCCAGAGGGTGCCTAATCGTCGGTAGCAACCCCTCCCGACCTGCCGGAGGATCGATCACGCGCGTACCACTACCCCTCTTCCCGATAGGGGGGTTGTTGGTGCGCTCCTCCACGGGAATTCGAATCCCATTGGTCCTTGATTTTCGTGTATTGATATTTTATTCTCCTTTCTCACCTCTCGCTGATACGTAAACCGCGAATCCCTCGAGATCTCTCGATCCCCGTGGATCGCTGGTTACTCTTCTCGAATTTTCAGCGCGAGTCTCGCGCTTTCAGATCGATGCTGTATCCGTCGATATCGATCGAGTATACCGGGTATCGACAATTCTTTTATTATTAATTATATTATCTTTGAAAATTTTCTCGATCAATCGCACCCTCCAGTTTGATGTAACTGCCGTGTACCAGACGACGCCGTCTTCTTCTCGCGTAATCGCGAGAAAAAGCGCGCGCCTGAAATCGTACAAAGCTCGGTGGGAAAAAGCTATCGATTTGGAGCGCGAGACACTGGCTCCGCAACGATTACACAGAATCGTACGTCGCTCTAAGCTCGCAATCAGCTGGTTCCGTGGCGTTTCAAGGGGGTGTCCCTCGTAGGATCCTCCTACTTCCTACCTTCTCCGTCCCTTTACCTCCGACCCCAGGTACCCGCATCCCAAGACAACGGCCCGTTACGCTTCGATCGAACCTGAACCCACCGCGCAAACATATCTGCCGAGGTGAGCGTGTCCTCGGAATCATCGAGTTCCCGCGATTCCCACCTAATCGTAAACGGGGACGGATAAAAGACGGAGCGCCGCGCCGGTGGATCGATCTAATTGTTGGCATAACGCGAATATCCGACAAATTTCAGAATTCCCATCTCTTTCCTCTTGAACGTTTCGATAGGTCGTGGGTCGTTTATCGTTTGTACATACATACAGCTTTGTGTGTATGTGTTCTTTTATTACGGAAAAATATACGGAGCGCTTTACGCGCATTTGTTTGCCAAACAATTCGGTATTCCGAAAAAAAAGTTTCGAGCAGAACTTGGTTTGTCTCAGGGTGACAAATGCTCATGAATCTTATGTAGAGATATCTCGGCTCGGAGACATTTTCTTTAAATGACTGTGAATAGTTCGGGAAATCGCTCGAGAAATGTTTTTTTTTAAGTTTCAAGGACGATATGTTTTGTCTGAAAGGTGACATATGGTCACGAATTATATGTAGAAAAATTTCTGATTCAAACATCTTTTTGAAATGATAACGAATAGTTCGGGAGATTCTTGCGCGTAAACCTTCAAACGTAACGTCCTGTGTTAATGGGAACGTCAATCTTGGTGGTGAAATTGTTCGGATTTAATTGGATTACACTTAACCAGAATTTAAGCCAAATGAATATTTTCATAGGTACCAGTATCATTCGGACGATTAAAGTACCGTACATACATAATGCGAATTGTTTTTTTATCTCGAATTAAAATAAATCCCAATCGAGCCATAAAGTATCTCGTATTATCAAAATTGTGAAGCTGGATGTTCCTGTTTGAGAACAACTAACATAAGAGGGGTATCGTTCGTGGACGTTAACGCAGCGTCAACGATCTTAACGTAATTGTTTCTTTTTTCGGGGTGCCGATCCGCTAATCGGTACGCCATCTACTCTAAAAGGCACTCCGCGTCTTATCGGTTAATTTAAAGGGCATTCTTGTCAGCGTAACGCCTCTTTAACAACAAGCTTCCGCGAGCATCCCGCACGTGCGATTTCGTGCACCGCGACACGTGTGTCCGTGATAACTCTACCGTCACTTCCTACCACGTGTTCACAGGTGTGCCGAACACGACATCTAATTGGACATCAAGAATTTTCATGACAACGATACGGAGGAATAGCTAAACAACGACGAATCGACCGACTCGGGGGAATCGAGGATGCAGAGGGAAGAACGGGCGTCGGGACGCCGACAAGAGAGAGAGACGCGCTTCCGCTACAGAGTTTTCTACCTTGCGACATCTCTCTCGCCCCCCCCCCCCCCCCTCAATCTTCCATGGCGGAACCTTTAAATACCGTTTCGGGGTAGGGGTTAACAGCGTCGGGGACCGAACGGAGAGGGAAACACGTTCCGAGAGAGGGCGAGAGAGTAACGGAGACTCTAAGAGAGTTTCCAACAGTGGCAAAGGGAACAATAAAAACACGAGACGAGGCGGAGGTATAGTTACCAGCGGCGAGAGAGAAGCGACGCGCAAAGGGACAGGAACACCGAGAAACAAGGGGAACGAGAAGAAAAAAGACGAGAGCGAGGGAGGAAGACGGCGACGGAGAATCGACCAGAGAGGGAGAGAGAGAGAGAGAGAGAGAGAGAGTGAGAGAGGGAGGCAGAGGCGAAAGCTCGAGGATGAGAGAGATGGAAACGGAGAGGGTTGGAGGAGGCACCGTTCGGGTCTGTTTAAACACAGAGGGTGTGCAATCAGGAGTGTTTGCCGGGGCACGAACGAGCGAGCGAGCGAGCGAGCTAGCGAGCGGATCAAAGGATAAACGCGAATGGGGTGAGTGGGCGGCTGATAGCGCTCTGATTTGATTGTTGGCCACGGCTATTGTCCCCCGAAACTGGCCTATTGTACGTCTCCGTGTCGGTACACCCTCGGTACTTGCACACAGGTTCCACGGACATAACTGAAAGTACGATTCTGTCTGTGACACTATCTCTTTGCCGCTCGCCATATTCCGCGTTCTGAGCGTGGCGTGGAGCTCGATACCGTGGAAAATCTATTCCACGGTCTCTCTCGTCGCGCCAGAGACAATTATTGCGAAAATATCGCGAAAAAATTGCACCCCCATTTATTTTTCCCCTTTTTTTTCTGTTTTACGCGAACCTCCGGGCCGACGTTATCCGCCCGTCGAGGGTATTGTTTGCGACTCTTGTTTCCTTTTTTTTTTTTTTAATTTCTCTCGTTTCGTTGTCACCGCCCCGCACATTTTTTATGGTTTCCAGCCGAGCGCGTTTTATCTTCGCGCTAAACGGGATTTTGATGTTATTGCAAGGGTGACGGGGTTCCATTTTTTACGCCGTTTCGCGATACTTGTCCTCCGTTATCGCTCTAGGTTTTTTTTTTATATATAAATCGATGATCGGCATTTAAATTTTCGCTTTTGTTAAACGAGGGTTAATAACGCGATCTTCGGCGATAGGGGCGGGGATGGAAGGGGGCGGTGAAAATGAAAATTCATCGCGTTTGCTGGAAGGGAAGGAATTTTCGGCGTTATCCGTCCATCTGCCTTGCATTTGCATGGAACGGTAGGCTCGACGCGTGCCTCTGGCTGTAACACGTAAGAGGTGACTACTCCCTCTCGCTGTACTTAAGTATTCCGTCACCTGTCACCCACGTGCGACTGTCCTCGAATGCAATGATAACGTTCCACCCCTGATCGTTCGTTCAAATTCAAATAATTATTCGACGCCTACGACCAGTTTAGCTGTTTTTCACGAAAAATGGCAATATTTTCTGTTTTGATAGTTATCCTAGTCATGCAGAAAAGCATGAAAAGCAATTAAATTGGAATTTTAATGAAGACCGAAATATGTTTGCAAATTTTGTGGAGATATTTATAGAGAGGGGACACGCAAGTAGTTTCTGTATTTTCTCTTTAGTAATCCGAACCGCGAACTGTTAAAATATGTTTATTAAATATAATATACTTGACATCGCTTCATCTTTACAGCACAATTTAGGTGCACACTTTTCAAAGACATCGCAACGCCTAACCGGTTAAACGTTGCGATTAGTTGCGTTTGCGAGCTGTATACATAGAACACGTTGCGTGGAAATTTGACCGTTTGGTAGATCAAACGATACTTTACCGACCCATTTTCGCGCGCCTCCCCGTTAGTGGACTTGAATTTAACCATCGTGTACCTTTGCTATTACTAGAAAACTGCAAGTAATACGGACAGTTTAATATTTAAAAATTATAATTTCAGGACACACGAAAGGTTGGCATCGACCATAATTAATTTTATCAAAACAAATATGTTTCATAACAAACGACAATGTTGCGCATTGGGTAAGGATTTCTTCCATGGAGAGTTAAATTATCCACCCAATAGTTTTTGTAACATTGAGAATATCAATATCTGCTGAGAATTTATATTAATTAACCTCAAACTCGAATTATCATTACGTTATCGCTCAACAATGTTTCGTCGTGGTAAAACTAATCTATTTACGAGTTAAAGAGCGGCGTATATAAATTCTCATCTCGTCCCATCGTATCGTGGGCGGTTGTGGTAACGTCTGTCACTTCGCGAGGATAATTTTTTTTTCTCGACCATCCTTACCTGAATAAAAGGCAGATGACGAAAGAGAGTCCCGAGCCATTGGTAACCCTCTCGCGTCTCTCGGCTCGTGCCGGCTGCTTCCGGTTTTTCAAAGCGGTGCTGCCTTCTGGAAGAGAGATCGAATCTGATGTGAACTTTGTAATTCACTCAGCGAGAGTCACGTCACCCTTACGGATTATCGAAGGGTGAAGACGCCTACAAAAGATTTTCCACGTAGTTCCTTATCGAGAATCTCACCCCGAATGCCTGCGCGCTTTTGCAAAAGACATGAACGTTAAACGCGGGACGAAATTACGCGATTGAGTTAACACGTTGGTCGCCGCGTCACCCACATTTGGTAGACAACGCGTGACACATCAACAACCTCAATAATAATATTCCGTAACGATAGTACTGAGACTCGCGTGTCATCCAAATATGGGTGACGCGGCGATCGACGTGTTAACATCGATAGAATTGGGACTTCGTGGCTGGAGAATTGACTGTCGATTATTCTCAACGCGTCATTATCTTTTTCCGAAAGAGGCAAAACATCTTTTTTTTTTTTACCTGACTTTCATATTCATATCACTCCCATTGTATCCGCACAAGCAGATCCCATTGTATTCTGCGTTTAACCGAATTTAGCCCCGGAACGCACGCCCCCCGAATCAAGGGTTCGCTCGCAGAAAAAAACTACCCCTCGAGATGTCCCTAGGGTGTCGCGACATATGCTCCGGCGCAGCTTAGAGCGACGAGATTTTCTCTATGGGGGCCAATAGCCTTTCGTTGCACTTTGAATTTAAAGAGAGTCTCGACTAATAGACAGGCGAGGATATTCAACAAATTGATGTAATCGTTTCGAGATTCGTACGTTTGTAGTTTACGACCGACGTTGAAGTAAAGAAAAAATAATAATGACCAAATTCTCACGTTAATCGATGTAACGAACGTCCATCCCATCCATCGGAAATTATCGATGACGAGTACGACGATTAACGTTCAATCGCGTAATTAGAGTTGGCACGCGAGCAAAACGATCGTGGCTCGTCTCGTCGCGGTGGTTCACACGGCTTCTACCTGCGTCCTCCCGGATTCTCTCACATTCATTAAATTCCACCCGGGATCTTATCTCTTATCGATAGGAACATGACTCTCGCATCCCATCAAGGGAATCGTGGTAACGCCGTAACGAGTGGCGAAACCGGGAGGGGGTCATTCGATGGCAGTCGATTAATATCGCTTTCCCCCCTCACGATCGTCCGGGCACGTCGCTCCGCGACATTTCCCCGTATCTCGAATTCCAACGATTTCTCGATTCCACGATACCCAACCACGATCCTTGTTCGCGTCTCGAAACTCTGCCCCCCACCCCCCAGCCCTCGACGACGATCGCTACGTCACGTAAAAACGATCCTTGTACGAATCTTTAAGATTTAAGTGTTTCCTCTCCCCTCACCGGCCTCCCCGAGGAACCCCCGGCCTCTCATTGTCCGCCAATTGAGCCTCGTTTAAGCGGGGGGTGGCGGCTAAATTGATTTAAATTGGCCTTCCCGCGGACTCGTAGGAGAGAGGAGTGAGAGAGAGAGAAAAGAAATCTCCTATCGTTACGTGGAATCTTTCCACGATACGGGAGCATTTATACTCTCCTTACCTGACTCCGTTCTCGTGGGTCACCATTATACCATTTTTTTCGATGAATTTCGGTGGTGCCCCATTAGGGCACCCGTATGCTCTCAGCTGCGAATTCTTGATAGGCGTGTACACTTTGTTGCACCTATGCGCCCATTTATCGCTTATCCTGCCTGAGATCTTCGACTTTTCGATTCGAATCCTTCTCTTTTTTTTCTTCTTCTTTTTTTTTTACACACATCCTTCATTCCCGCTTTCTGACCGCTGGACGGTCGAGGATCGTCTCGAACGACGTGATCGAACGATTCCTCGTGGGCTTATTAATTTCTATGGAACGAAAGTTTTGTTCGCGATGGGTTCGTCTAAAGAGGAATTTATGGTCTTCTGGATTCCCCGAAGTCCTCGTGAGCGGCGTTTCCTTTTGATTGGATTTAGTATCGTTTATCCTACTTCGCTCGAAGTACGCGTTACCGCGTTCGGACGTCATTATTATCACCGTTGCGTAGTTAAATTTTATGGGATTTCATTGGCCCGTGGATTCGTAGAAGAACGAAGTTCGCTCGCGTGATTCTTTCGTTTAAAGGGTTTTTATGCATTGTTAATTAATACGTGTTTGGATATCTCGGTATTGTTCGCACCGACGGCTTCCCCGATCGTTCATTCCTCTTCGCCGAAACGCCCGTCGCTTCCGCCGTTTTCTGCGGAACGCACACGACCACTTTTTTGACCGGTAGCACGAAAGGGTTTATAGCCGTTTAGGATATGATCCGGCGGACCCTGCATAAATTAAAAGGTCCGGGCGGCCTGCCTGCCTTTAAAATGGCCGACGTCCTGCGGTGAAGATCTCCGAGGATCGTGCCGCGGCACGCGCGGACGATATAAATTTTGCAATTTTTTAAAAACTGACCCAAACGCGCCACGGGGTTCGTAATAATTTCGTTCGAGCGGGCGAGCATTAAATTAAATTATTCGCGAAAGAGGAGGGGAGTGGGATACGAGCATTTCACGATACAGACCTCGTTGTGCTTAATTATCGATTCGACGTAATCGAGATTCAGTGGACGCGATAATTCCTCGGCCTCGATATTAGAAATTGGATTAGCGTTGAACCGATCTTGCGGTATGGGAATCGAAACCGCGCTCGAAATGTTTCGACGCATCTTCTATTTGTACTCCATAAATCCCTGAAACTCGATACCCTGGGTATCGCAAAGGGGTTATCAACAAATGTGTTCAAACATATAGGGTGTCACCAGACGCGAAAGGGGCTGCGTTAAGACCAGCCAACCCCCTGTGTCAATAATCATCCCCGTAATCCTTTCAGCCCTGGGGATCCTTCCGATGCGCTTATAGCCGTTGAGAATCGATTCGCAAATGACTTCTTAATTTACGCGTACATACTTTTTTAGGGACTTAATCGGAAAACCATACATACCGAGCAATGGCGCCGATGAAAAAAATTAGCGACACGCAAATCCGTAGCGCGAACCTTCCACTTCCGTATTTTCCAAATTCACAATGGCTTTTAACGAGCCGCCCTATGATGGATCGGGCAGATTCTTTCTTTCTGTCCCGTGCACGCGCCCAAAATGGCACAAAGAGCAAACGTCCAAGTATACGTATATAATTCTGCGAAAAGGTCAAATCCTGCCTCTTGACACGAGTCAAGATCAATCCGGAAGCAGCGTCGTTCCACCCGCGCGCACGGGACACTCGAAAAACCGGCTCGTACATCATCGTCAACGAAGAGCGCGGCGAAGTCGTAAAGAAGAGGTAGGATTTTTGGCAAAGTCACGGGAAACGGCACACCGGGGAGTTCCCTTTTCAATCCTTGGCACGCGCCCGTCGATCCAAACAGTTCGGATCTAACCGCGTTCCATCCATGAATGCCCGATCGCGGTCTATTAAAGTAAAATGATTATCCGCCGCGCACAGACAGGGCCCGGCGAGAGAATTCTGCCGGGAAATGGGGAGGTGAATCGTCGATGCACGCCGGTAATTCTATACGGGAGTCTGGTACGGGATCTGGAGCAGCATATGGGACGGTTACCTATACGCGTGGACGTCCTAATAAGTTTACGATGGGCTCGAACTCGAGTGAATCGTTAACCGTGATAATTCTAAGTAGACAGCGAACGTTTCTGCAGATTCGGAGTGTTATGAAAGATCGGTAAGGATGTGGGACCTTGGAAATTTTATACGCGACTGGGGGGGTTTGGAAACTTCGCTTCTTATTTTTTTTTTTATATTTTCATTTTATATCTGTACACAGATGTGAAGCTGTGAGAGTAAACGTGGCGTACGTTTGTGCAGATTGAGATTGTTATGGAAGATCAGTAAAGTAAGGATGTGGAACTTTGGAAATTTTATACGCGACTGAGGGGGTTTTGGAAACTTCGCATCTTATTCTTTTTTTACATTTTGCGTTTTTTATCTGCACACAGATGTGAAGCTGTGAGAGTAAATGTGGCGTTCGTTTGTGCAGATTCAGATTGTTATGGAAGGTCGGTAAGGATGTGGGAGCTTGTAAATTTTATACGTGACTGGGGGGGGGTTTGGAAACTTCGCTTCTTATCTTTTTTTTACATTTTCATTTTATATCTGTACACAGATGTGAAGCTGTGAGAGCAAACGTAGCGTAATCTACTATTATCCTCAATTTGGATATGTGTTTCTATTTATTACAAATAGCTATCGCTCTACACCGGCGCTACAATTATCGCACCGACAGTTTTGAAATTATGTTCAGTGAGCCATCAAACACCAATAGGGTGCACTGTATGAAGCAAAAAAATCAATATTGGAGTTCTCAAAATGTTGTGGATTGTGTTTACGCAATAATCGTGCCTACTTAGCGTTTTTACAGTGACTCCTAGAGACATTTATTGAACACATTTGTTGATAATCCCTTTGCGATACTCAGCGTATCGTATTTCAGGAATCGGTGGAGTACAAATAGAAAATGCATCGAAACATTCCACGAGTATTCGATTAGTTTTAACGCTATCATAACTTTTGACAAAATGTAACCAAAGCAAGGTTAAGAACCAACGTTTTGTTACGTCGTTAATCTTATATTTGTTGTTCTTAATTATTATAAAATGCGTCATAGTTTTTAGTTTATTTATTTTAGATGAATATTATTGTAATATACGTCGCGTATCGACAAATTCATTTATGCCTATCGGGGAAATCGTGTAAAATCTGCGTGACACCCAATGTATAAAACTTTAATTGATTGTGATGCTTCCGCCGAGAAGATTTTTAAAATTTCACGCGTCAAAATATTAAACTCAGTTCAAGATCAGTACAGAAAACACCCGATTTCTATAAACATAATCTGCGGTCTACTTCGAAGATATAATTTTGTAGAAAAATTAATCTTATATACATTGTACACTTTCTAGGATCAACGCCAATTCTAAACTAATAAATTTGGTATGTTGCCAAGTTGCAACACTATGCATCCAAAGGTTATATAAAATTGGAAGTTCTGCAACCATGTGGATTTAGAGGTTAATTAAAAACCTTGGAACGCGACGCGTTGAGGCGTCGATTACTGTCATTCCGTTAATTAATAACATATAGCAATAAAAAAAGTAGTGACGAATATTCCAAAATAAATTGACCTCTCGGCGTTCAAACGTAACGTGAATTAAAAATCAATGAGAGTTCCCGTTGCAGGATAAACTCGCTGCTTAAACTGCTAATGCAAGAACGAACGAAACCCTATCGCTCGGTGGTGAATTAAAGGCAGGATGAAAGGGGCTTGTCAAACGGCAATCATCCCCTATTATGTAACGCCATTCCCCTTACGATGCACCGCCGTGACTCGTGTGAACTCTGCGGAAAAGATAGGAAGATAGTGAAAATCTCCACGCCGGGAAATAATAGCTCGAAGAGAGGTAAACTGATCGGTCATGTCATGCCTTATTGGCTCGTCAGATCGCCCACATCGGGCATACAATTAAGGCATTCATTTCCGTGTGCAAGCGTTTCTTCCGGGCCTCCCACGATTTCTTTTGAAAATCCAACGTATCTGCAAATATCGCGTCGTACTTTTTCTCGCCAGCGTTTATGTAATCGTATGACGCGTACGGTATTATTAATAAACTGCTGATGTTTGCGCGATACGTGTTTTTGGAGACGGTAGATGGCAAAGGACTCGAATCGGAGATTTGATTTTTTTAATTGTCTTCCAATGACGTGCGCATCCTTGCAAATAAGATCTTTGCGTGAGTGATTTCAAAAAAATTTAGTGTCTCTCGAGACTAATGGAATTGTAATAAAATATTTTTGAGTTAAGTTAACCCCTCGCGTTATTTTGGTTTTCGCGATTTTAAGTATACTTCTGTTTCGATCTCTCACTATCGAATCGATAATCATAAGCGTATGCGATCCGATTAATAATACATATAATAAATATCGTAGCGTCCTTTATCGTGCCAGCGAACGCCGCGGTGGCACACTTTTCATTTGTCAAAAAAGTTCGAGCAGGTCAGGAGAGGGTCCATAGATGCCAGTGATAAGATGGTTGCGGAAAAACGGTTCCTCGCGGGGTGCATCAACCCCCGCGTGGCCTCTTATCACGGTATCGCCGTTTAACGATGTGGTGCGTGACGGCGGGAGGACCACCTGGCGTTAGAAACCACGCGTCGAACCTGGTGGTCACGTGTCCGCTATGGCACATTCCCTCGAAAAGTGCTACTCGTAACTTTCGCGTATCTATCTCGGAAAATCCCCCTCTTGTGCATACGCCCTCGTGGAAAACACTGTCATCGAACAAAAGTCTCGACTCGTCGATCGACGACTCCTGGACCTAGGAGAGTAGACAACAAAAAGATCGTCACCTCGAAACGTGGGTAGGGTAACTCGCGTGGACAGCAAACGCGATCGTCGAATCGTTAAGGCTGGAGGTGCGGCACGAAATCAAAAAAAGGAAATTGAGAAACGAAAGACAATAAACGAGGGAGTCACGGTGGTGCGAGATTTTCCGCGATAATTAGGATGATAGAATCGGCTCGCCGCAAAAGCGTCTAATATTCTACGCGAATGCATCTTGGAGCGTCCAAATAAACCAATAATATTTTTCCCATGGATATACATAAGCGATTGGTAGGGCCGAGGGGGCACTTCACTGACAGCATGGGGGTACGGGTGCGCCTCGTACATACCCCATGCTGAGCGGAGCAATACGCTACCAGTCCAAGAACGGCCCCATAAACATCCCGTGTTCGCGTTGGACTCGGACTTGGAGTGTGCTCGTGTGAATGCGACTCTCGAGGGTCTCGCGAATTCGAATCGAATCGTTACCGTTTTAACAGACTGTTAACAGCGGTAGACGATTCCGACGAAACGTAATTCGTTCGAATTATACAATACGAGGTACGGCGGCGCATGTGTAATTTTCGCGCCGTGGACTGCAGGGTAAACGACAATGTTGAATATTAAACGTGGGTCGGATTTGATTTGTGCGACACATCTGTGTCGTCGGGTAAACCATTTTTGCTTCGCGTTATCGGAAAGAATCGAGTTTTGAATCGAAATTGATAAAATTTGTTAACAATAAGTTGTGGAGAGAGCGGTGCGCAAGTTTTACTTGTTTTTCTCGCAACAAGATATTCAAGTTCACGGAAGTCCACCAATGCGCGCTAAGCGAGCGATTGGTCGTGGAATTTTGTAGAAGCGCGCAACAAACGTCTTCGTCGGTTGAACTAGAATTATTTAAAAATATTAAGTTCTTTTTTTATAAACGAAAAGCGGCACATATGTCTCGTGAAAACCCAAAATTTGAATACCATAGCTCACTGTTTTTCCTTAAATGTATTTTTTATTATCTTTATAAATTAAGAATATCGTTGGTTTTTATTATTCGTATCACCGTCCGAGTACTTATTGTTAGTTCATCCGTAAGCGAACAACGTCATCGCCGATACATCGACACGCGTCGCTCCCCCGCAGCCCCCACACATTTTTTTTCTTGACGTTAAAATATATTATCGTGTACAATACCAAACGCAATACCGCCTAATGAGCATACCAAATTTCAGAATTCTATATCGAATATTCTCTCCGCAATGAATTAAAAACAATCCAGAATGTTTTGGCTGAACAAGACAGAATCCTTCGCCTCGATACCTTCGAATTTATTTATTTAATATTTCCACTTAAAGACGCAGGAAAATTGTTCTTCTTTTCTTCGACGAAACACCAATTATTACGCGACGAATTCCAGCGCCGGCACAAAAGAGACGCAAGAAAGAGGCCGGGTGATCGATCGATTTGTACAGAGACGAAGAAACATTGACTGGTAGAACGACGACAGTCCGAACCCTCTGCCCCGTGACCTTCGATACGGATGCCAGTGGTACAAATGAACGGAATTAAGGGGCTTTTAGAAGCGTATATACACATAAACGAAGAGAGCCGGCACACATCAGGGGTAGATAACTCCCGGGAGAATTACGAGAGGGGGGGTGAGCGGAGAAACGCCGAAAGAGGAAGCATTCGAGGGGTGCTCTTTGATTGGTGTGGGAAGATTTACCGTCGGTCGAGCTTCGACGGTGAGTGGTTCCTGCTAGGGAATTTCCAAGTAGGCTAAACGCGACACCTACGCGCTAAACGTGCGTCGCGTCGCCGCGTATCCGCCATTTTAGAGTCCTCGCGGAAAATATCGCCTTCTCGCGACCTTAACCAACGACATCTCCTCGCCGTCGAGGGACTCCACGAATCGCAAACTTTTTTCCGAGTCTCCATCGAGGATCAAATTAATCGCGGGGGTGCATCGGTGCATGTTTATCTACCGGGGTGTCATAAACACGCGACCCGGCGGCTAGATACCCGTTGTTCTCCGTACTCCCATTGTTTCGGTACTCGAGCACAAAGCCGTAAAGCAATTTCGAGGTAACGTCTGTGCGGGTGAGCGTCGCGCAAGGAATTGCATGCACGCGCACCAGTACCAGCTTGCATCCAGAAATTGCACAAAGTCGGGCAGTTTCTGTTGGCGGAGCGGTTCGAGATGTTTATCTTGCGGCATCCTGGACAAAGCAATGCCCCGTGTGAGCGCGTATAAATGTTCGTAGTAAACGGGTGCGTGTTCGTGAGTCCACCTAAGGCCCCCACCTAAGGGATCGACGGCGCCTAATTGAACCAGTTAAAAGGACCACCCTATCCATGGGCCAAAGACAGCCTCGTAAAGTGACGTGGCGGACACCCTCCTTTAATTCGTTTATTGCTCTTATTATAAGCGCCGTTGCAGGGATCGGAGTTTTTTTTCGGGAACGCGTAGACCTCGTTCCCTAGCGCGTCTCGTCTTCCACGATTTACGACGATTTAATTACTTTCTTTTTATTTCCGTCCCACGGTGACCACGTAACGACACGGCCGCGTCGTTACGTTTTATATTATTCACGGGGAGCGCAATGTTTTTCACAAAATTCCAACACCACCGTGAAAACGACAAATGGAAGGAAATAAAAAAAAAACAGGCCGACGACGGTGCGTAGTTTCGGCTACCATATGCCAATGAATCTACCCCCCGTGAAGCGGAATCCTCGCACACCGTGAAAAATTTATCCTTTCCCTGTGCTAATTTGCCTAACCGCCGTGACGGTACGCAGTTTTTTGTACGTCGTTTCGGGGGTACTTCGTCCAAGTATCGAAATCTTCGCCTCGTCTTACCTATTATTTTAACACGAGTGCGAGCCGAGAGCGAGGACCACTTCCTGCCGTTCCTCGGGGTCCTACCAGCCAGGAAACAATGTCGGTGAATGCTCCATTGCGCTCCATTGTCTTGCTCCATTCTAAATGCGTTGTCTCGAGTGCTAACGAGCACCCTCGAAGATCTTCGAGAATACGATCTTACTTCTGTTTTCTTCGTCAACGTACCGCCGGCGAATGGGTCGCGCGAAAATACTCGAAAGGCTCTTTCGTGTTTGAATCAGCGGCGCGTGCAGTGGCGGCTCGCTCGGAAATATTCGAGACAACGACAGTAACGAAAGTAAATCGAGTTAGCCCGAGTTTCGTGTACATATTCATTTAATTCGTGGACGGTAATAATCGAGCAGAAGGAGCCGCATTAAGAGGTGAATCATAGGTTAACGGGAGCGGGGCCTACATTCTCCGTCTCATCTCCGCCCTTCGCAATAATTACCAGCCACGATCAATGGGTAGGAGGGGATGGGGAGGAGGGAGGCGAGAAAGGGTAGATTTCGTGCGATAGGTTTGCCCGTCCGCGTCGTTCACGGTGTAATTTCTGGAAATAATGGCTGTATAATTGCACCCCCCCCACCCTTTCTTCTTTTTTTTTTTACCCCGCGTGAAACGTTTTCACGCCATCGCCGAAATTAGTCCTCCGCGTGCCATTTTTCGGGAATTCAATTACGGCTTCGACGTAACGTGACTCTCGCGAATAGACATTGGCGAGGATAGAACGAGCAGTGGTAGCTTCGCGAGATTCAAACTAGCGATACGTTAATTATCGTACGTACGAAGGGGATGAAAAAGTGAGAGCCTGCAGAATTATTATCTCTCGTGGAATCAAAACTCTTTTCGCGAGGAATTTCGTGGGATCTATCGTAATCAGATCTAATGTAACGAGCAATTTGACGACCATATTGCTCCGACGCGTTTCACCCCCGCATCTGCCGGCGAAATACTTGTGTAATTTATGCCGTTTTAAACGCCCGACACCCCTGCTCGTCGGTGTCCTCACGTGAAATGGTCTGAAACAAAAAAAAGGAACGAAATTTAGCATGAGCACTCGTATGTCGTAGTTCTCCGCTCTCGAAGCACGCCGGCGCACCAGTTGCTCGAAGCCATAATCGCTGCAATTACGTATGGAAATTTCTGATTCATCCGACCAATTTCAACAACATCCCTGCTTTTCACGTCAACGTTAACGGCTCGGCGTGCGTGGACTGGTACAACGTGTGGCGTACGCGAACGAGCGTCGCGAAAGATTCCTTAACGACCGCGTAATTTCACGTATTAGAAATTACCCTTTCAGATTTCTCGTCACGGCGATCGTTTCCCGATTTTTTTCCCCATGTCCCCTTGTCAGATTTGATTATATCTCGCGACACGATGAGAGGACCGTAACCCCGTCAATCGAGTTGCTCGCAGACGTGAAAAGCGTCGCTCCCGATTGCCCGGCGAACGGGAGGAGATTTTTCGCGGCGCGCACTTGATTATCGTCGCGGTTTTACGTCGCGCGCCTCCTTACGGTGCATCAATAGAAAGATGATCTCGAGTGCGGTATGAAAAGGGCCTTCTCTCTCCGAGAGACCCTTTGTGCCAAGACATGTCTGTCGCGATGCTGCGAGCCAGGGTCCCGGGGAGAGGGGTTTTGGGTTACCGTCGCCGTGTGTGGCGCCTCAGGTGTCTTCGATCCCTTTCATAGGCAAATACGCGATTCATAGCTTTCACGGCGCGTCTCCGTTTCTCTCCTGTCCTCGGGAGGATGAAAAAGAAAAAAAAAATCGTCGTCAAAGTGCGCGAGTAAATTCCATTCGATCGTCCCCCCTCGCGTCCGCGGCGATTCGTTTAGGAAATATCGTCGACTGCCCGATTCGACGTAATTGCGACGGAAAGCAGGATTATCGATTTCTTGCTCAACCTCCCCCTCCCCCTCCTCCTTCTCCACCACCTCCTCCTCGCCCTCCCCTCCCCCGGAACTGTGCCAACGTACAACGAGCATGTTGCCAGCGTCCGATTATCCGACAATAAAAAGTGTAATATAAAATATTACGGGTACGACAATCGCGTGCGCGTGCGCGCGCGCGCGTTTCTACTTTGCTCGAGCAGGTGAAGCACGAGGCGAGATAGATAATGGTTGAAACAAATACACGATGATTATAACATACGGGCTGATTATCTCTTCTGGACTTTCCATATTGGCTTTTACCGCTCGCGTTTCCTGTAACGCGTACGATACATCGTCCCGAGAGTAGTCGAATCGCGGTACTGTGGCATTAAACGATAACCGGAAACAAAAAAATGGTAGGTACGCGATTACGGTTACCGGGGATGTTAATGAGAGGACAAAGCGTACGACTCGCGTATAGGGAGGGGATTGAGAGCAATTTGTATTTAAATTTCGATAGAATAGTTACTCGTCAAATTTGGCGTTTAATTTCCTGTACTTACGGGGTACTCGTGACGCGTTTATCTTCTCTCGTGGCGCGGTGGAAAATTGCAGGAAAAACGAAGACAAAGACACTCCTTAGAGTTGAAATTAATCAGCTGTGTCTTAGATAAATATTGATGAATGAGCCTCCCGGCGAAGCGAACCGTTCTGAAAATTAAAAATGAATCGTTCAATTAAACGTTATTAGAAAGTTACTTCCGTTCCTCACGACTGCTGAAGTAATTCCGATCTACTTGCAATATACTGGTTTCCATAACCACATAACCTGAGCTATGAAAATCATTTTGAACTTTGCAGAATCGATAAATTTTACAATCGCTTTCCGTGATTCCACCGTTTCCGCGCCCAGAGGTGCGTTTCGAAAATTTCCGAGGCCCCCGGCTAATGACCGCGACGCGATGAGTAATGGTTTCACGGAACTATTAACTCCGTCTGGTACATTTACAGCGTCATCAAAGCACCATTTAGAATCGTAAGCGTGGCGGGTATCAACCTCGATGCGGCCACCCTCCCTGGCTTTATTAGCGACTTTTTCACCCGCGTACCTGCATACCTTGGCAATATGCTTCGAAATGCGATTCGCCATGCTTCCGCGGAATCGCTCCAACTTGCTTCGCCTGGAATGTCGGGTCCAGGGTTCGCCATATGCGATGGAATTAACCTGATGTCATCGAAACAATTCGATATACTTTGGTGCCTTTTGCATCGAGGTTGGTGGATCGATGGATCACCCTCCGTCGTATTCGAATACGCGGAATCATGGTGTACAAATAGCATTTGAGATGAGTGCGTTAACAGAGGGAACGGAGGGACGTTGATTAAAATTGACAAAAGGGTAAAAGAAAATTTGCCTTTTTCCTTTGCCATAGACGGGGCAGATGCTACGACGACACTCGCGCCTTTCGCACCTGCTCTATGCCGTGACTATAGATCGCCACGCGCGATCGTTCTCGTCTCTCGATCGAGATCCGAATCTCCTTCGTAGAGAGTTTAGCGTCGACAACGACTTCGTGGATTTTGGTTTATCAGTTTGCGCGGCGCGAGCGAGCCGCCCGTGGGAGACGGGCCCATTTGAATAATCGATCTTACGTTACGTCAATGTGCGACCTTATTCTCGACAAACGTGCTCCTCGATCGTGTGTGAGCGAGGGGACGAGAGTAATTCGTAAAAAATTTAACCGTTGACAAACGAGAGGAATTGATAAAAAAAAAACAGAGACATCATCGTGCGTTTGTGCCGTTGATTCGATATTACATCATTGGCTTAACGAGGGGAGTAAATTCAATAAGTCGATTTCAATACAAGAGTTTTGTTCAGTTAGTCTGGATTACCGGTCATTAAATACGAAGATTGATTTTCCGTATCTGTAAATACTCGAGATTAAACGAGCCGGTGTCGAACTCCGCTCCGAGTACCTGTAATGTTCGAAGATATGTTCACGAATACCGTAGAATATCGAGTAACCGTTATTCTCTGTTATCCACCATCGTAACAAAAAATGTAAGAAAGGTATTCGTTTTTACAAAGATTTATTCCACATGACGTAATCGATTCCGCACGATCAAAGTACACTTTGTATTACGTTTGTATATATGTATCTACGTTTATTTCAGCCTACTTTTCTAATTATAATACGTTGTAAAATATATAAATATTCATTTTGCAAATACGTATTGTTTATTGCAAAAAGTTGATTGCAAAATTTCTGTTAACTGTCTATTCGGTTAACTATCATAGTCCCGATCCCGACGGTGACGGTTAATCGAAATGCTATCGTAGTACAATTCATAAATACTACAAATACTTTAAATATCCTCGATCCCATCCCTAATCATCACGAGCTCTCCTTTATTCCGGTGGCAGGAAAAACAGCATAGACGGGACAGTGTTTTCATTAAACGATGATCGAGCCGTTGTGGGGAAGCATACGAGGGTGGTAGAACGCGTTCGTAGAAACGCGTGCAGACGGAGGGGGGGTATGCAGGCTCTGCCCTTTTTAACGCGTATTTAGCGCTCGTATTCAGTATCGCACAATAAAGCGCTTTGTGGAGTATCCGCTTACCCGGGGCACGTCGTGCGCGTGCCAAAATGAAAAAACCGCAAAACGGCGCCCCGCTTTTCTCCCCCTCCTCGCACGGCCCTGTTTTGCCCGGGACGGTTCTTTTGCGGTCGGTACGCGACGACATTTTCGCTTCTTTTTTTTTTGTTGTATTCCTCCGTAACTCGCCTCCTCCCTTCTCCTACGTTTCACGTGTTTCGTATACCGCGCGGCGATGGCCGCGGAAAGGAACGAGAAAAACGGGGAAACTCGCTCGGAGGAAAATCGTGCGGTTCTGCCGTTTGACGCGCGACGGTGAACGCATCTGTCCCGTACGGGGGAAATTATCTATGCTAGAGGTGAAGATGATAGTTAAGGGGTAGGAAACTCGAGACTGAGATCCTTGATAATGTAATTCTTTTTCCTGGAAACGTAGCTGGAAGTATTGTCGAATCTGGTTTCTCCCGTTCTTCGTGAGTTCTGCCTTTTCTGTTCGGAGATCTTTTCGGTCGAAGAACGCGAAAATACTGTCCACCTAAATTTTCATCGAACGGTGCCGTACGTGGTACGTTGCAATATACCTGCATATAACGATAAGTTATCGAGAGCTCAAAATTGCTGTATCAAGATTTCTTCTTCTATTTACGTGGTGATGCCAATTCTAAAATACTACCGAGAGTAAAATGTACATTTAACGTAGCAAAGAGGAGATAAAGTCGACTCGATGCAATATTTCGCCACTTCTAAAAAACTCAATAATATTAGCTTGGCAAGAAAGTATTTTTCGTTACGACACGTTTAGCGTTGTAATTAAACCAAATTACTTTCTTGCCAACCCAATACTATCACACCTGAATTTCCTTCGAACGATATCATATTTTACATTGACTTTATTTCACCATATTTGGTATCGTTCGAAGAAAATTTCGATGGATAGTATTTTTTCCTTCTTCATCCAAACAGATACTATACTTTCTACCGTTCGCAGAAAATGTAAGTGAATACAGTATACCGCGACTCTTTCCGAACGATCCAGAAACGCGTGTCGATTCTCACTCTCAGACAAGACACTGTGTTGCGAGATGCTCTGCAATGCGGTTTACCGTCATTCAAACCCGCGTGCCCAGGACCGTATCGCAGGACCGCGAGACGACGCGCGTCACCGCAAAGCTCGCGTCTCGCAGGAGCTTCCTCGTATCTCCAACCCCCCTCCCTCCCACCCCAACGGTCGCTCCGCCACGCTCCATCATTCTCGGTCCCTTAAACTTCTCTCCCCGTTTCAGTTTTATGGCAGCGACATTTTTATCGGCTCGCGACGGTACCGGTGACACCGTGGGCAGGTGCTAGGCCCCGTGTGGTAGTCTATTTGCGTTGTCTGCTATACGGCCGTTTGTACGCCTGCCAAGTACACGCTTACGTGACCGCGTGTACGTATGCTAAAGCCTTCCACGGCTGTGTGCAGGTTTGTGTATTTGAAACACGTCGGTGGAACGGCGATGCGGGCTCATTACTGGCACGAGCCAAAGCGTGCTCGCGCGAGCACGTTCGTCAAGGTATCGATAATACGACCGGCTACCGCCTAGGAAATTGTTTCCAACGGTAGAGCGGAGATAGGACGTAATTATTGTGGCCTGGATACAAACGTTTCTTTCCGTTTCAATTTCCAGGTATCACCGTGACGCGCTCGCGAGATCGGCAAAAGTACGCGCGGCGCGGGGGAGAAATCGTCGGCGGTTGCCGATGCGCGCGAACCATTTTCGGTAAATAACGTTTCGCGAAAAATCCGAGATTCGGATAATTAGAATGCAATTGCGAGCGCGATACGCTTACACCTATCCCCGGGGCGAGCGATCATTAACGCGTTCCGGGAAAGGCGTCGGCAATATTCCTCGCAGAATTGCATCTCTCCTCGGTGCGCGCGTTACAAAGCACGCCCAATACTTTCGTGCGGTCGTGCAATTTATCTCGTTAATCGTACCGACGAGTATGTACATCAGGCGAATTTCCGACGATTACCGTACCAGTGTTACGCCGTAACCAGCGGTTGGCCAATTCACGGTTGCCGATGAAAGGATCTTTTCGTGGAATCGTCGTTCTTACCGATTCTCCCTTAATCTCTCCCCCCCCCTCCTCTTTTACCCCTTCGTCAGCCGTAAAAATGGTCCATTCGCGAATTAGATGGCCGTTAGGGGTACCAAGGTCGCCACGACTCGTTCCTCTCGCACTCGCGCTCTACCTCCTTTTGCTCTCTTTCCTCGCCGTCTCCTTCGGCACGTTTTGCCTCGCCTCCCGACCGCGTAGCGGCTCCTTTTGCACGTTCCGCGTTGGAAGGCCGCGTGCGTGCGTCCCGACGCATGCGTTCGCGTGGACACCAGGTCCGTGGCAGTCGCGTGCCGGGAATCCCCTCTCCCGTTGGAAGGGCGACGACTACTCGCTCGTCACGTTTCCTCCATTTTTAATATCGCCACGCCGTGAAATCGACGGACACTTTCACCCGGGGGATAATTAATTTAGTGACGAGGGTCTCGGGAAAATTTATTGTTTCTGTTTTTATGCAAGGACGCGCACGATTCTTCGTCGGGAATGGCGAGCGGTTCCCAAGAAAGGTTGAAGATCGCAATGCATATTTTTACCATCTACGAGCGGAGCTCGGAAAAAAAGGAACGCGCAGGGTGGGAGGCTTTTCGATTATCTGATCAGCCGAAGCTGCGGGGGGCGACGGCAATGGCTTCTTTGGCAGCGTCCGATCGCAACCCCTTAGGAAATAAATAATGCGTAATCGTCCGGTTCGATCTGGACGTGTGGCCACGTCTTTCACATCTGCTCAAAGGTTTGAGGAACTTACCACCGTCGAGGGATCACCGTGAAATCGACGGTGGCGTCGTCGCGGTGGTGGCAATTTTTATTCGTCAACGCCGAGAAGTAGATTGAGAATTGAAGCGACGGGAGTACACCGGGTGAGATGTTTAACGCTAGAACTACCGACGATTTATGTATACCAATTTAGTAGAATTTTTTTTAACGGTTTTACCAACTTCTGTACAGTTCAAAAGTATATGCTTAAGATTATACATATTGACGCCATTAAAAAAAATTATAAATGTTTGTGTAGCCATAAACAAAAATTTCAAACTAGTCAGAATGACTGGTCTGATATTGCTAGTGTTAATAGTTAATTTCAACAAAAGTAGTTAGTTTAAACAGAAATTTTAAACCAGTCAAAATGACTGGCCTGGTAATTCTAGTGTTAAATGGAAACAGCAGAGTTTAAAATCAGTTTATGAAAAATGACGGTAAGAGAAATTTTGTTGCGTCGGTATACCTTCTCGTCGAACACTATATTACCCCGGATGATTTCTGGATATACCTGTAAGTAGCAATAATATTGAGTTTAATTATTCGCGTGCACACAATTAAACTTTCCACCCTGTATAACTGAACGCGATACGATAAGATATCGAAAGCTCAAAATTGCTTCATCAAAAATTCCTTCGTCTACTTACGTCGCGTTAGCAATTGCCAAACAACACCGAGAGGAAAATTCACATTTCGTAATTCCTACGCGTTTAATTGCCGAGTGTGTAGCAAAGAGCAGATAAAATCGATGCGATATTTGGTCGTTTCTCAAAAGATTTCTAGCTCCACGGTTCATCGAGATGCTTCGACGCGTCTTCGATCATTGACACGACCACTCGAAACGTATATACGCTACCGCCGTAACTCCTCGTGAATTCCACGGAAACTTTCATCGAAAATTACGTCCTCGCGATGGAGAGAGGGAATTCCAAGATCGAACCTGCACACCCGGGGAGATCTCGAATAATCGATCCCGGACGGATCGTTTTGTACGCACGACCACCAGAGAATTTCGCCGGGGTCAGGGTGGATGCTCGTGAAGAAAGAGGAAGGAAGAAAGGATCGAGGGACGGTGGAAGGGGACAGAGATAAAAGTGTAGGGCACCACGGGTCCACGTGGGAGTCCTGCGGAGACATCGAGAGGGCCTAACACGTTGAGATTGCGATAAATCAAACGCGCAAGGTGGAAGACCTTTCGTGGGGCGAAGAAACGAAGGGAAGGAAGAAGAAGTCGGGAGAAGAAAAGGGCACGCTCTGTTGTGACTCAGGATGATAATTTGTCCGCCCATTCGGACAGTTTGCGAGGTATTGGAACTTTTTCTCACCCACGCGGTGCCCCCGGGTGGAAGGGGGACGCTCTCTTCTCTTCCTTTTCTCGCGGTAGCAGGTTCGGGGATAATAATCGTAGCATCTGGATTTCACGTTTTCCTCCGAGGTTATTCTTCTCTATGGGAAGAGAGTACAGGTGCGTCGATCACATCGCTGTTTACGGGATACACGATTCTTGTAAGATACCAGTCGGATGAGGCAGCTCAGCAGAGCGTTGCTTTTATTTGATAGCTTCGTCGAAATTTTACGGCGCGAGAGACAAACCGTTCAACGTTTCGGTCGCTTCTATACCTTACGGAGCATAAGATCGTAACACGGTACGCGTTACTATACTTTATCGCGCTCGGTATTATAAGTTACGGAGATCCCTTTTACGATTACCGTCCTGACGTTTATTATACGCTTTTAATACTGATAAAATACGCACTTTTGTGAGGCGGTGCCAAATAAAATAGAGAAAGGGTACACCTTGACAGGAGTGCTCGGACGGTCGATTATTTTGCGGTTTTCACCGCAATTACCATCGCCAGGTGAATCTCGAAGCGGCGAAAAAATCCTCGCAGACTGTCCATGAGCGCTCGGGCGGCGGTACTACTTAGCAACTATGCACGTACGAGCGCATACGCGTACGTACGGCTAGAAAAATGTCGCAGCTGCAAAACCTTCCGGAGAGAGAAAAAGATAGAAACGTCATGAGCACGCGAGAAGCCAAGTTGCAGCCGTTAGCGGGTAGGAAAGATTTCCGCGAAGGAAATCGAGTTACTTAATAATAGTCCGCTGTTATTAATAGTAAATAGAATTTGTTTAATAATAGTCTACAATTTAGATGTCTCGAGACTCGGTCAGTCTGTGCGAGGGTTTAGGTTCAGATGATTCCGATCTGTTTAGACTTCGAGGATATTCTCTGGACGATGCGTGACGGTAGAAAAAAAGGATGTGAAAGGGACGACGGGTAACTTGTTTCCGAGTGGAAATTCATGGAAAGAAGACTAGGATTTTCGACGATACACACGGCGATAAGGATAGGTACGCGAGGAAGTGGTGAAGTACAAATAATTTATTTACTATACGAACTTATGACCAACTTGCGATTGGAAAAGTATATTCCTATGGTCACCTTTATTATTTTGGTTTAATCATTTGATAGACTTCCTGTGTTAGGCAGTCCTTTCTTAGTGGCGTGACTATATTATTGTTTGGTTATCACTCCTTATAACAAGCGAGTGTACAAGGCATTCTGAAGCGTATTACGGCAGGAGACTTGACAGTATTCAAATAAGTTAGCCAGTACTTCTATCATTTATTAATTGTTGTACGTTGTACTAATGAACAACTCTATATTATACCAACGGCGTCGACATCTTAATCCGTAACCACCCCCAGTACCATCAAGGGTACGTACATTTCAAGGATTACTTTTTTATGTAATCGTCATATTTATTGTCATTTATTCTCGTTTATTGTCGAACGTCTGTCGTACTGATAGCGACTGATACCGCTACTTCTCAAGGCCGTTTCCTATGAGACCGAACGCTACGAAAATCACGAGGTGAAACGTGTAGACTGTTGGATGACCGTTCCAGCATTTCCCACTTGAATTTTTCAAGAAAAAAATGCGTCACTGCTCGTATCCTTAATTCGAACGCTACTCGCAACAAACGCGATATCTTTCACGACCAACAATGTACGGACCAGCCCGTACAAAAAACCTAATGAACGAGGGTAAGTGACTCTTTGACCGTATCGCGTATAACCGTACGAAAAATCCATTGGCTTAAGTAACGTAGTAACGTTTCCCGACGCCCACGAACAAAACGATTTCTTACTCCGTACGCCAACCAACTTCCAAGATACAAATATCACGACGAAAAGAAGCGCACTTGTCTTATCTGATTTAACGTTTCGTGACAGATTAATGTGGGATCGGGCCCGACGAGGACGTTAAACGTCGCTCTTTTACAACTAGCATGATGGATCGCTAATATGGGCCCCTGTCACGCACGGGGGTGGACGCGCATTGTACACCCTCCTTTCGACGCATAAAGCGCGACCTTCAATATTCTTCTCGATCCCCCACCCTCGGGATAAAAAGTCAAAGAAGAAGTCGTCTGGCAGTCTCTCACTCGCGGATTCCCAGGCGATTACATCTGTACGAAGAGTTAGGCGCTACCATCGACGTGGCTCCTCTATTGTCCTGGTTTACCCTACATCGAGAGAGGTCCCTTCTCCCTTCTCCTTTATCGAGAAAGGTCCCTTCTCCCTCCCCTACCGTCGCACCGAAAAGTCAATGGGCCCGAGTGAGGAACGAGCCTCGACGAAGAATCCCGGCTGAATGAAGACCTCAAACTTTCGGGGGCTCGAGGGCCCACGGGGAGGGAGGAAGGCAGGTAGCCCTTTTTTTCTGGTAGGTGGGCCAGCACGACCGCACTCCCGAAACCGGCTACAAAACGTTTTATTTACGCGGTTCAGCGGGTGTCTACCCCCGGGGCAGGTCCTCCTCCATCCTCCTCCTCCTCCTCATCCTCCTCCTTCTCCTTCCTCTCTTCCTCTTCGTGTTTCTCTTCCACGTTCTAATTCTGCTTTCTCACACCTTGACCTTTTTTCGGCCACGAATCCGCTCTTCTTCCTCTCCTGCCTCTCGTAAATGTCGCCGGCGGATCGCAAGGTGCGATCTCCGGGCGTTGGAGTTTCGCGACAAGTGTTATTGTCAGGTTGTTCCGCTTGAATGGAAATCTTATGTGAATGAGCGAGCAGGTAATTCTCTTTGGTCTTTACGATTACGGACGATAACGAGCTTGAGATGTCCATCCCGTAACAGGCTCAGGTGAATCCGTGACGCGAACGACGAAAATACCTTCTTTGGGTTCCGATTCGCTGTTTATGCAAATTCATGTTTTTGGCGGAAGATCGATGAACAATTGGGACTCGGACAGAAGTTTATTTCATTATTACAGAGTTTATGGAGATAATTACGTTCGCAATAATTACCCTTGATGAAATTTACGTTTTTAAATACTGATTTGATTATGTCGTGAATTTGATCACACGTTATTACAGACGTTTTAAAATGTATTTTTAATATTTATCGTTCCGCGTTACATATTGTTGCCCGATATGCTGCGCCTGACGCGTCGCGTAGTTATTATTAATTAGAATCTGAAAAACTATCAAACAGCTAATATTTATTATGAGCGAGGTAGTAGACATGTTACTTTCGAGACAGCTACGAACAGATTCAATGTATAATCGTTGAACAACAACGGTACCTTTGCTAACCAAACGCCTACTGAACTCGTGCTCGATGCACTAAATGCAAAATACTGTATTTGTAGTAGTCTCATATTCGTAATAATATATTAGGGGGCAGCAAAGTACTGTCGTTTTTTACATTAAATTCAAACAAATAAATCTCAAAAAAACAATTAATCTATGGACCCGACATTAAAAATTTTCAGGCCAGATGGCAAAAGGTTATTAATAACGAGGATGATTACATCATTGATTCAAAATGGAAACCACATATACCTTCACATTAACAATCGCATAAACAGTATACTTATCGTTTTAATTAGAATTTAGGCAATCTTATTTCCATAAGAAACTCCGACATGCGAAAATATTTGTGAGCACTGATATGAGTATATTCTACTAATTAATAAAGCTCTGTTCTGAAGAAGATCCGGACAAGGCTCGAAACGGTGACACTGATATAACGCTGGGAGTGAATTTATTAACCACCTCCGAGGTGGCCCAGCAAAGTAGAAGACAAAATTTCAAAATAAAGACTTGTTAAAAATGTATGCGTTTGAATTAAACAAAATTACTTTCCGGTCTCTCTAATATTTCTCTAATCTCTAGTCTAACATTCGTTTACGTTAGATACCTGGATCGTCGATCGAATAACTGAATTTCTTGGTACATAATGCCGAGGGAGCGGTAGTCTTACGATAAACTCATGAAATTGACCAGCTGTTCGCTCATAATCAGTGTTAACCGAGGCGACGGCGAAATGAGTCGCGCCAACACGTTCTCGCGCACGGATTCACCTGGGCCTGTTACGGTGTCCGTTCGTATTAATAAATGGGCGCCTTACGTCGTTTCGAGGCGGCACCGACTCTCCTCGCGCACCGATCCGCCGCGCCGGTTAGCCGTGTAAGTACGTATGTGCACACGTGCGTACGTCGGATGACGAGAGGAGCAAACGAGCGGGAAGCTGTATCGAGGAAAAGAGGAGAAGAACGATTCGACGGGCCCGTTGCGCGCATGCATACCACCACGCGACCACCTTCGGGAGATTCAAGGACACACCGACAACCTTCGGCCCATAATTTATTGACCGGTCCTTGCGGCGGACACGCCATTATCCTGGAGAATCAAACGAACCGCGAAATACTTTCGATCGGCCGCATAGAAAAGCCATCTTCCGGTTTTTCCATCGCGAGCGTTGACAGGGCTCAATTGACCGCTGAGGAAAATAAGCGCGTGCTCCGGGGCACCGAGGGAAGTTGGACCGTAGCAGAAATTTTCCAATTCCCCGTGGTAAGTAGCGTTTCGTGCCGATGAATAATACATATTTCATTCCACCGCTCATTATCGCTTATATTTTAAATTACGTGCACACGCAGAGTGCAGAGGCTTCTAAAAGTCGTAACTCGGATATTTGAAGGACTCGGCCGAACAACGAGACAAGTGGCAATTTTGGAAAATTACTTTTTTCACGGAAACACGCAGATAGGGATACAATTATTGCATTCAAATTTCACTTCAAAATAGGTTGAGGCTCGATTTGGATAAATTAAATTTAGCTTTTATTCGTGGAACAACGTGACACGTGTCAGTTCTATCATCTATAGGATACATTGATTATGAGGAAACGAGTGGAACAACGAGCTACGCGCGAAGTTCAATCAAAACGTACAGAAAACGGGACGTAGACTTTAAACAGCTCTCCCGTAAAATGCGTGCAATGGCCCTTGTCTCGTTGTTCGGCCGAACCCTTCATTTACTAATTACGACTACGAATTTTTAACTTAACTAAAGAAAACGATCTTCCGAAATAGAGAAGAAGAGGAACGTTCGCGCGAATCGGTTAGTATCGTAATAACGAGTCCGTACCCTAACACAGGCGGGAACTACCCCTTGCGGTTAAACGTCCGAACGTAGATGACAATCGCCCCCAAAAGATCGTCACAGAATACCGAGCGCGATTTCCCCGAAACTCGGAAATTCTAATTGCCGAACCACCGTTCGACATGCCGCAACTCTCTCGAGTCCCGAAAAACAGCCCTTTGTCCGCGAGCCCCCCGAAACCGTCCCCCCCCCCCTCCCTCCCTCGTGACTCCGACGTTCTAATGCAGGGTTAAAAGGATTTTCATTGGTAGCAAGAGCGTTTCCAATGCACGTCAGTTTTCTTGTGTAAGCGCGGCAGGTCGCGGGGCCCATTGTGGCGAGACCTTAACGTCGTTACGCGACCTCGCGACGCTGTTATACGATCGCATTATGCCAGCGCCATTGGAAATTGCAGCCACGACCACGACCACAATGCGCATGTTGCATCGATATTCATGCGGACGTGTCCTTCCCCTCTGCACCCCGTTGCAGGATCGAAAGGCGCGTGCTCCTCGTCCAGGTGATGCCAGACTGGCTGTCTGCTGCTCGTCCATCCGTTTTCCTTCGTCCCTGCTCTCTCTCTCTCTCTCTCTCTTTCTCCCTCCCTTCCACTTTCCACCCCGTCCCACGTTCTCACACACTCTCCCTCTCTCTCTCGCTCTCTCTCTCTCTCTCTGTCGTTTGCTGCTTAGGTTCTCTTACCGTACGCCCACGGGAACATATGTTTACGAACAATGAGCCTCGTGAAGGGGCACGCTCTCGAAAAACCAACAAACATAAAGGATCGCGCCTCCGCGATTCGACAGACTCGTCCAACTGATTTATCCCGATCTTTCTTCTCCGAGCGTCCGATAGAAGCGATTTTTCGGATCTACCCTCCAAAGCGTAATTTCATTCTCGATGTATTCGCCAACGCTTTATTCCCCGATCGCGCATGGCTTCCCAGAAATCGTGAAACAGTACCACCGGTTCATTATCGTAATGTCGTAAAAGGCTATCAACGGCGGGAGAGTCTTGGCGGTTTATCGGGAGCCTCTCCCTTCTTATCGAGTCGCCAGTGATCCTCAGGGTCGAGCCAATGGCTTTTCATCCCTCACGGTTAATCCCCTCTTAAGCCACGATAAAGACCGCCCTTAAAGATCAAGGATTCGTGGATTCTCACCCCGGCGCTTAATTATTGGAAGCCAAATTATCTCTACGGTGTTAACGCTAGAACTACCGACGAACATCTCGGTATACATATGTAGGTACACTACATACGATTTTACAACAAAATGTCAATAAAAAGATAAGAACTGCTTTACAGAATTCATTATCTGCATATTTCAGAAAAAATCATAGAAAATTTTTTAGAACAAAATCTATTGTAAATGAGTAAACCTCGAAAACCCCTGTTCGTGCTTTTCGGAAAAGATACAAGCTCGAGTGTTGTGCACTTGTACTTTGCCCGAGACAAAACCTTGTCTCTTGATGATTATAAGAAATGCCAAACAAGTAATTTTGACCCTCCTTTGGTACATCTCGTTAACTTCGTAACGATCGCTTGCCAAATCCTCCGAGTGTACCGCAACGATTGCAACGTAACGTAATTCTTTTCAGGATTTATTTAACGGTTAAGTCATGTACGATATGCGGTGCGATTAAACGCAATCGTCTCGGAACGATGGATCCCAACGCGAGCCGCGGTTCGAAAATTGTCAAAGTAAATTCGCGCAATAATGACGCGCAAAGTGGTACGCGAAGTCGGAGGTCAATTCGATCGAATACGTTGGCAGAGATCGCGAGTCAGCAATCCGCTTATCGAGAGGTAAGAATATAATCTGTCTGGTGGGATAGCGAACGGAGAGGAAGTAGATACCCCAGGAATCGCGCGGCTTCTCGTGGACGCACCTGCTCGCCTCGGAATCGCGAAAAATTCGCGAAAAAATTCCGGCAGCTGCAAACCGCCTCGTCACGCGACACGCGCCGAACAAATTATTAGACGAGGTCTCTCCGTTATGGAGACCCCGGGAGGATTCCACACCTAATCCGACTACGAATCCGAGCATTTTATGGTTCCTCTCCCGCTCACCTTTTTTTTCCCGCGTTTTAAAACCATCGTTAGAGATCGATAATCCACCCAATCAACGTTCCCCGCAGTTTTATTTCCAACGTAAAATGACGTCCAAGGAATTCGGTATTGAACGCTTACCACGTCATAATGTAAATAATTCAAGGAGGTATTCTGAAATCGCCCCATTTTATCGCGGTGATCGCCGCCCGTCATCGAATAATCTGTAAAACGCAGCAACGTGTCTACCGTCGGCCAAATTTTCCATATTTTTCGTAAGCAGACTACAAAGAGCTCGAACGGAGAAGAAGCCTATTTAAATTGCCAACCTTGAATTCACACCTCACGGGGCATACGGAGCATCGAGTGCAAAATTGGCGACCAGTGCATCAATCCCTGCTTCAATAATTTGGAAATGTTGCAACGTATCAGCCCCCATTCCAGGTTTTGCGTATTTTTCGCGAACAGACTACAAGTAACTCGAACGGAGAAGTCTATTTAAATAGCGAACCTTGGATTCACGTCTCGCTGAAACTCGTGAGAAGAGGGTTGAGAAATGATCGACCCGCGTCGATCACTGTTAGAATAATTTGGAAATGCTGCAGCGTAGCAACCGTCGTGCAGGTTTTCCATATTTTCCGTAAACAGACCTCGAACGATTGAAACGGAGAAGATTCTTATCGATACAGCGAATACTCAATTCGGCTCTCATGGGGGATCGCGAGTGAAGATGTTGCGACATCTGCAGCAATAATCGCTGCCGTCGGAGACAGATTAATACCGTGGATGTTGGATATTATAATCACGGATGATGGTATCGATCGGTTATTGTTATCAGAATCGTTTGGTTCCGCAACCGCATCGTATAAAATTAGTTAAAATACTTCAGTTATTATAATCAAACTTAGGCTAGTGTTATCGATTCTCATAATTATACATGCCACAAATATGTAATTTTGAATAAATATAAGAAGGTTGTATTATATTGTAATAACTTGTGCTCAATAATATGTTCTTATTATTTTCTGCTCAATACTAGGTTAACGAAACGCGTTACGATGACGCATTCGAATTTCATGAAGAAAATTACAGAAACCGTCTGCATTTTTCTTGTAGCTCTCGTACTGGCTGTTACGCATTTAGCGAGACAAATGTGCATCAAAATTCATGTTCCTCGAAGCTTTCTAATTTCGAAATTCTCTGTGTGGTCAAGTTGACATATATCCATAGAAATATTCATATCAAGAGACAAGGTCTTGTCTCGGACCAAGTACAGTATCGGACAGTGATGGAGTCCCAACGGTGATTAACAAATACCATTATGCAGCATAAGAAGCACAAGAAAAAGTATAAGATATCCCCGCAAATGTAGTGTTAATGTTATCAGCAGGTTAATATTATTACAGAAAACAACAGATCTCATCGCGAGCACAATAAGCGAATTCCACTGCATCAACGTATAATCGCGATGATTAAATTCACGATGATCGCGTACCCGTAACACATTTTCCGCGGTAAAATTGAATCACTCGCAACGCCGTGCAAGCTTTACCGTCGCGACACTCGCGCACCGTCCCCGACTCATTATCGGATGCAAATGACACAGCGATCGAAATCGCTTCGTGCACGCGATCAAAGAACACCGCGACAGAGCGAACGTCTCTATCACAGCTGACCGACTCGACGGTAAAAAGACGCGGAGGGTACCTTAGCGCGACGCGAGAATGGCACCGACCTTCTCCCGAACATGAGAAGCGTGTCGGGAGGAAATAACAGGTTGCCGGTTTCCATTTAAATGGCAGGCGATCGAACCAGTCCGTCTGGAATAACTGACCTACGCTTAAGAGACTGGGCACACCCGGGGGGCATTCCCTCCGACACGGTGCAACGTTCCTCTTTCGCGTGCAATCCGATCGGAACGGAACGTGCAACGTACGTGGAAAGCGTTGCGATCAAGGTGACAGTTCCTGCCGACTTTATCGCAAAGACCCACCGTATTGGCCCGGGGCGCGGTCGGCGAACTCGTCGCGAATCGTCGGTGCTAAGATAAATGCCGTGCTTTCCACTGTCGCGCGTATTTTTACTTTCGCCACGTGCCTGCGCTATTCTACTCTCCTCGATGTCGTTTAATTTGAGATTTTTATTTACTTCGGTCCAGCGTCAGCCTGTTATCGATTCTCGTTGAGATGAAATTCTTGGGGAATTGTTTAGTGGAAGTAAAAAGGTCTCAGACTTGGCTACAACGCGCAACATCGAAGTATTTTATTGTAATTTATGCTGACTAGTATAGTATATGACATGCGCTCACCCGTAAGGCGTCGAACGGAAGACCGAAAACGGATAAACGATTCCTAAAGGTAAACCACCTATAACCGCAGGTGGCGCAATGAAAATAAAACTATTGTCTAGTGGCGCGTAAACTTAAACTACGTGACGGGTAGGTAGGTAATTACCTCGTGCCCTAACAGAAATATCCGTGCAACGCGTCCGATGAAGATCGAACGGGTTTTGAGATATTTTTCTAACGTCACTGGTATCATTCTACTCTGCGTGTAAAATAGTAATCGATGACGTTGATATAAGTTATTACGCGTGTAGTTCGTCGGGCGCGACGGGAGACTATTTGTTTAAACAATCGTCCAACACGGTTATCGCGTCGTATGTTTTATTTGTCAACCGATCGCTTACCCGATTCGTTGGCTCTGTAATATCGAAGCTCGTCGGCCGTTTAAACCGAGTGACTTTCCCAAGCTTATGATTCTGGTCAAGTAGGTACTGTTCGGGGAACCCTCTTTGCTGGGTGCGAGGGTAGCGGTCGCTACAATAACCTCGTTCGATCCCCCAAAAACTGCGTTCGAGCACTCGCGAGAAGTGCACTTGGAAATTTCGTCGAACGGTAGATTCTGCGTGTCACGGTAATTGGGAAATTCCCTCGTCGCGGGAGAAAGTCGAGAAGTCGAATAGCGTGGATTTTTTTTTTTAGACGCACGTGAATGTTTGTTCGGATCGATATACAATTTATCGTCGATCTCGATTGCCTCGTGCAATTAATGCTTAATGATTTTTTTTTTGCACGGACGAATTTGTTTGCTCGGACGGATATACAATTTTTCGTCGATCTCGATCGCCCTCGTGGAATTAATTTCAATGAGAATCCGATGCACCGAGCAACGACAATGGAACGGGGACAATGTTTCCTGACTTCGCGCCGCCACCCTTCTCCGTCATTCTTTATTCCAAGTTTGTACGTTAGTCGACCCCTGCGTCCTCCCTCGGCTGCAACCCCCCCTGTTTGGACAAATTCGATCTTATCTTGCGGAGTTCGCCTTAAGAGTTCAAAAGTACGAATAAAGAAATAACGGAAGATCCGATCTGAAACCGAACCACTCGCCGAGACATCGACTGTTACGCTTTCGACAACGAATCGATCCCCGATCACCGGTAGTTTTGTGGTATTTACGACATTTTTCAGCCCCCGAACGATCTTTAACTTCGCTACCCGAGTGTCGAATTTCTTGATCTTCTATCTGGGGCCGGAAGTCAGTCGCATTGAACAGGTAGGTACGGTATTGGGTTTATTCTCAAGTTCTTGATCGTAATAATAATAATATGCACAACTTTTCCTCATGGCTGGCATCAAATTATACGATTTATAAGTATTTTCCACGGGATTAGAGAGATTAAGCCACCGTTGGTAGGTTTTGAAAATACCTGCGCGCGAACTTTTGATGGATCTGACATTTCACCGGTCTTGTATCACCTGATTTCGACAGGTACCTTCCTTTCGTTAATACTCGATCATGCGAGGGCACGTCATTCGAGGCATTTGAATGCAGGAAAAAAAAAGAGGCAAAGCGTTCGGTTTCCTACGTTCATTCAGATCGATCGGGGTCGAAGGGATTATATCGGTGCGCGGATGCTTATGAAAACCAAAATTCACGATGTAACGCGGTCGTATGGTTATATTGCTGCGGGATCTTGTTACAAAAAATGTTCAGTCATCTCTAATACCGGAAGTGTACTATATTCGATGCGTTGCCGACTTTTCACGCCCCAGAGAATTCCATGAAAAATAGTCGGATTGTCGAATGGCATAGAATGGCTGTAGAAGGGATTACACGGTGTAAAAATGTACAAATCAGAATATTGAAGCGCAGAATCGCAAGGGATTAGCTCGCGTTTGCAGAGTTTTCTTGATATTCAGGGCTCCAACCGATAGTTTGAGGAGGACTGGCGGTTGTATACGGGCTATTTGAGGACTCGAGAGTATATTCTCAGGGGTGTTTCTCGAACGTACTCGTTGCAGCACAATGTAACACTATCCCCTTTGTAGGAGAGCAGTCTTGGAGTGTCTTTAATGCGAAACCGAGCAGCGTTCTTGTATTATTTTGTCATGAATAATCCCTTTATGGTCTCTAAAGAGGCCGAGCGTAGACCTTCGAGGTTAGATGCCGATACAATTTTCGTACACGGAGTGCGCCAATTGAAACACAAATTACTCTTCGGTTCGTCAGTTTTATGAGATAAATGTATTGCTCGAAATGTTCCCATTGTCCAATTTTTTAAGCAAACTGTGTCGCTTGAAATACTCGTTATAAATACTAAACCTACCAAAAGCCGGTCAAAACGCCGTGATTTTATTTCTGTTATATTTATCTAATATTTATATTTTATATGATTTGTTATTTTATTATTAATTTAACATTATGTTGTGCATTATTTCGTACATTAAACTGACAGTTCCTTTCAGAAAACAATATTTATTTAATAACCGGTTATTTGGCCGGTAGGTTTAGTATTAATATAAATAGGCGATTTCAAAATAACCGACCAAAGAAAATTTATGTTCCGTGTAGACACTTTTGAAAATTAAAAAATTTTAGAACAGAATTAATTCCCGATCGTACGCACGGATAATAGAAGCCTGACTATATTGGATTTTTATGCCCAACGTTCCCAAAATACAACCTATAGCTACGCGATAATGCATAATTTTTTGCAAAACAACGCAGGCAGAGTCGAAATTCATATTTTCGCCGAAAAGAAATGAAGAATGTCGGGGAAGGGATGTTTGGGCGACCCTAACGTGCTTTGGCACGCGCCGTAAATATCTATAGCCCCTCGTTAGTATTCATTGTCCAGTCAAATACTTAGTTTTGGAAATATCCTATGCGTAATGTTTGAGAGTATGGAAAATTTATGTTCCATCTGCGGATGCGACGTCTTTCCATAAACTGTACCGTTTAACGTCGTTTTCATTGCTCCAAACGTACGCACATTTTCAGCGTCGCTACGAAGTTACGAAATTATCGTTGCAATTGATTTTCCTCCCCTTACGTACTTCCTGTTTTGTCTTTCCGCGGTTTCCCGTCGGCGACGCCGAAAACCCCGACGAATTTCGTTACAATCGGACGTTTTGCAGCGGCGGCCTCTGTTTTGCGGAGCACAATGAGGTCCTGAAGTGTCTTTAGTGCATTCAGTAGTACCGCGTTCAATGGCCGGTGTTCACAAATGCGCAGCGGGGTGTCCGGCTCACTTGAGATTCGCTACTCGATATAAATGTCGTTCCAGCCAGAAAAATCGCTGTCGATTTTCATCCATCCAAAGCACCGCGACACCGGCCAATACATTTACCACCGCGAAGGAACTTAATATGTTTATTGCTGTGAGAATGTTGCGTTCGAGATAGATGGTAGATTTTGATCTACCGTCGTGTTCTAGGTTACCCGAAAACACGGCTCAACGGTTCCTTTGGCATCGATGCTTTTGACTTTTCATATCGGACCTGGTTTGATGATTTACCGTTGCAACGAGACTGTTTTCTGTGTATCATCGCATCTTTTTGTGCGGTACTTTTTATACGGTAGCGTTTACGACAGATTCCACGCAAATATCCGCGGTTACGCAAACTGTTTCCATCGCCATCTGTCGGCGGTGAATAGTACTGAACTCATAGGGACGAAAGGATGTTGGCATCGAATATATTCTTGTAATAGTTTAAAAAACTGCTATTTAAATTCTCGAAAACGTTCCGTGATTCGCTGTTACTTTTATTCGATATTGATTGAGAATAATTTTAAAAAAATTGGTATTATCGTAGGGTAAGGAAGATACCGCTCGATCGATAATTCTTGTGTAAAAGTACGTTGAGTATGTGACTTAATATAGCCTTCTTTATTTCGATTTATCGAATTCTTATTTTACGTTTGTACACTTTACACAATGTACCAAGCCGTAGTGGCGTTTACTTTCAAAACGAATGACAAAGAACACTCATTCTAAATTGAATTATCGGGTTTACTAAATCAATGTTCAGAGCGCCCTCTGCGCCACCCTCGTGGCCGATTCAGGAAGCATAATATTCGACGAGTTTGTACAACTTGCCTACGGTATATTATATGGCGTCTGGTAGTAGCGTTTTATACTGTAGCAAGTTTGCTTTCCCGCGTAATTCGTAGGGGATCACGGTGATCGAAAGTTAAACGATATAAATTTGTGATTACGTGATTAATAGTGTGCCGCAGTGAATCAGGAAACCTAAGAAAAAGCAGGGCAGAGTACGATGCAACGTAATTGTGAGTACATTAACGTAATTATTTGCGTAATCATGAATTTCATAAAGCATTGCGTCGGTTTCGCGTGTTCGTCGCAATTGAACGGTTATTCAATGCATTCGGAGACTTGTCGCTACGTAATTCGTTGTTAACTCATCCTGAGCGATAAATAATTGTAACACTGCAATGTACTCGCTGCGTTGTAATTTAAATACTGTTCGATCATGTGTTTTCAAAAGCGTCAAAGATTTCTGTGAAAATGGGAAAATCAAAACTTTTATGCGTTGATGTTGAAGCAGAACATATCGAGGAGAAGAAAGTCGATATACCCGTAGTAGATAATACAAAACTCAGGTGAAATACCAACTACAATTCCAACGTTTCGATTATCGTGTGCGAAAACAAATATACAACTTTGTTCTAATCTTCTAGGGCAGAATTAATTTCTCGCATCGAAAATCTGACTTTGAATTTAATACAACAACTGTGTTCGGGTCGATTACCAAATATGTCGTATACCTTGTCATGCGATTCCGCGTCAAACGATTCTCAAATACACGAAACAGATAACACTGATTTCGAGAATTCTATACTGGAAAATGGAAATCTGTATAACGAGGATGATAGAAGTGGCAGTAAAACTGTCACTTCCGATTTCGCTAGGACCTCGGGCAAACAAAAATTTTCATTAATGCTAACGGTAATGGCCGCGGCCCATCGTTTGTTAATCACTAACACCACCATGACGAGACGATCTCTTTATTATGATCTCAAGAATGAAAAATACGTGAATACGGCGTTTGATCAAGGGTACATAGATCAGACGGTAAATCATGTTGCTCGTTTATTAAACTGCGCACCATGGGAGCTGAGTGAGTTGTTTTATTAGTAGAGATTATCGAACGATTAAATAACCGTGAAAATAATGTGTTGAACAACGCGATACGTTCGAAATTAATTATTTAGATTTGGTTGCTACGTCCAAGGGATTGGCAGCGGGCGAATTAGTTCTCTCACTCGCTGACAATCGAGTTATCGACTGCACGGTGCCAGGGGGTGCGCTTATTCCGCAAATTCTATCGAGCGTGACTGCCGTTCGTACAAGAGCGAAATTTGTCCTGATCGTAGAAAAGGATGCAGTGTTTCAGGAGTTGTTGGACAATAACTGCGCCGGGCTCTTAAATTGCATTCTGGTGACTGGTAAAGGTTATCCAGACGTGGCTACAAGATTGCTCGTGAAAATGCTGTCCGATAAAATGGAACTACCGGTTTACATAATCGTAGATGCAGATCCCTTTGGAGTGGATGTTATGTGTGTTTATCGGTACGTCGGTGTATAGATTGTACTATCGGCAGTCGGTAATGTAGATAATCGCGGGATAGAATTTGGTACAAACTCGTAGGATAAATTTAGATAAACGCGATATAAAATTGGATTGGTTTTTTGCGAACAAACTTAGATAAATGCAAATCCGCATAAGCGCGAAATAGAATCGAAAGATACTTTTTTTTGGATAATTCTGAATTAGAATGTGATAGAAATTCTTTTTTTAAATTATGCAATCGTGGAGCGGACATTGATAGAAATGTTTCCAAACGATTTCGTTTCACGATTTCTCTTTATTTTACATAAACGTCAGATGGAACGTGGGTGAAATTTAGATAAATATGATTTAGAATTTAATATAAAAATTTGTATGCGTAGTTTCGGGTCGGCGAGTTTGTCCAAGGAAAACGAAATCTTGGCTTGTCCAAAGATACGATGGCTTGGAATTCATCCATCGGAATTGATCGGCCTGGGAGTTAAGACTCTTCCTCTGACAAAGCGCGATTTATCGAGATTGGTAGCTATCGAGAGCAGGTCTTACATAACGGAGGCATTTCTGAAGGAACTAAAAATCATGCGACGAGGGAAGGCTGAGATAGAAGGTGTATCGTCGTTCTCCAAGAATTTCTTAACCGCAACGTATCTGTCTTACAAAATTAAAGGCAACGATTATATTTAGATCACGATACACAGTACCAATGACACTTACAACAATTGTCCTCCGACGTGCTGAAAACTGTCGAAATAATTTCTTCTTTTCTCGTGTATTTCATTCGTAGAGATTTCTCGTAGTTTTAACTAGGTTCAATGGGCCGTCTAATTCTGGCACTTCATCTGAAAAGATACGCGCTCTGTGACAAGTTCTGATTTTTAAATTCTTGCCAATAAAAACAATATTACTCCTTTGAATTTTGTGGATATTAATATTACTGTATCTCCAGCGTTCTTGGCATTATAACTATCGCAGCTGTCGTCGAGAATAATTAGTTCTGGTATTTTCGTAAACGATCCTAGAAAAATGACGCTGTCCGACGATCTACTCGAAAGTGTGCCATTTTCTTCTATAGTCGTCTCGGATTCAGTTTTTTTAATGGATTTCGATCGTGTCTCGTCGAAATGATCGCGGGAACTTGGAAGAGGCGCGAATTCGTAACTATCAGGCGTTGCCGCTTGTTGTGAAAATTTTTCAGAATTCGATCGTGTCCGGTAGAAATGATCGCGGGAACTTGGAACAGGCGAGAATTCGTCACTATCACGCGTTGCCGCTTGTTGTGAAAATTTTTCAGAACTCGATCGTGTCCGGTAGAAATGATCGCGGGAACTTGGAAGAGGCGAGAATTCGTAAATATCGCGCGCTGCCGTTTGTTGTGAAAATTTTATAGAATAAATTTACCTATTCTTTGCGAGAGACCGTAGATTCTTCTGCTTCTCGCGTTGCGGGGTTAGATGTCGTCTTATCTTTCGTGTTGGGCGCGTAGACATTATTAATTAATGTCGAGAATATAATAGATGGCGTCGTAAAACGCTTTCTCAGTCTTGATAGTTTCTCTTTTATCGTATAGCCTCCACGATGCTATTTCTATATAGAACACCAAACCATTGACAGCGAGCGGAAGTCTTTACGATTATTCCAGTTGTGCAGATATCTCTAACCTATCCCGACGCGATAAAACGTAATCGATTACGATTTCCCGAAAGCGGATGCAAATTCAGGCTTCGCGCCAGGTGCGCCTACGTACCTACACGGTAGGAAATAAGTAACGATGCGTTCAGGTAATGTAACAGTTTATTGAAAACACTTTTTGTCGCTCGATGTACGGACCGAGCCTCGCTGATATTAAAAAACGCAGAGTCTTAGTAACATGATTATCTCGTGGGTGTTACGTGGAATATAACTTAGACCGTATCCCCGAAATCGGCGATTCTGAACATCTAATCGGACTCACCGCAAACGAAACGAACGTGTAGTCATAAGAGACGTATTATATTCCTAGATTTGGGATCCTGAAGTAACTACAAGGTAATCCTATCGGCAACGTAGTATCACTGCAGCGATGAAAAATTCATTTTGCCTTTCCCCGATTGGCCGATTTCGTAGATACTCTGCCTCGCAGGTCCGTGCGAATATCGTAAAAAAATCGAGTCGAAAGAATCGGCCGCTCCCGTTCCCCCGATCTCGCGCGAGATATATCGAACGCGCTTCCCGAACGAGATCCGCGGCTCTCGAAGTAACGCGCGCCGTATTGATCCGAGGAAATATATATAAAAAACAATTTTTTTCCTATTCTTTCAATCGTCTCGGTCACTCGCGGAGCACAATCGACGTTGCTCGAATTTACAAAACGCTTCGGAAAAGCTTCGAGTCAAAGCTGCCACGTATTATCCGATTACCTTAATTATCCCGTACTCGACCGTACGAGCGAAGATACTTCGCTCTTAACCAACAACGTCGACTTCTCGAGTTACACGTAAAATTTTCATCTTTTGTTCAACGAGCAACAAGGAATCCCTAATTAACGAACGACAAAACCATATTCGACGAGCACCGCTATCGATATTAAAAACAGAAAGGAACGTATCGAGAAATCGAAGTTGCGGAGAACGAATCGAGCGTTGATTTCACGCATTAAACTCCTCGTAGAATGGATACGCTCGTATTCGTTTTACGAAGAGCGCGTAGACACGGTTTGCAGGATACTACGAATCCGATGACAGAAATGTCCAGTGAGCCGTAGCTTTACCTCGAAGTCGTCGAGTCATTCGACGTACGATCTTGAGTCGTTGAGAAGCGAAATTTCGTCGAATTGTTCGCGACAGTTATGCGCGTGAATTTATCCGAGTGTTCGCACGGGCCCGATACGTAGATTCGAGTTCCGCGTGAATTACTTGAAATCTGGGTGTCGTTGCGTGTATACGTGTGTCATTTTTTTTTGTCCTCTTATATATATATATATATATATATATGTATATATATATTTTTTTTGTTTTATTCTCTTTAGCCTAGCGGCGATAATACGTTACCAAAAGCTATAGATACCCTTATGCGCTGCTACCAAGGTTTCTTTTTTGCGATTAATTCCCCATAATTCGCATACTTTTATTTATTTTTTTCTTCTGCATGCCTGCCGTTCGTAAGAATTTTACCGATACCTATACCTACGATTAATTCGCCGCACATCCTGCCGTGATTATACTTATTGTTAATAATTGATTGCGATTCCACGCACACTCACACGCGCCCACGCATACACACACATACTACAGTTCGCGCTGTCTCTCGTCTCACTATTCTCTCGCTCGCCGAAGCGCAATTGGCGCCATCGATGCCAACGCGGCGGATTCACGCGAAAAAACAAAAGGTGAGGGTGACTGTTTTCCACGATTTCGAATAATTCGCTTTCGTCACGAAACGACGCGTCTCTCCTATCCGCGAAACGAAGGAATCTCGCGCGCTCTATCCGTCTCCGCTTGAGCTTGACAAACAAATTGGATATCCGTTTGAAAAAAAAGGGAACAAAAGACAGGGATCGAGTGTCTAGCGCCTTTCGATCGTGCGCTCGATTCGATCGAATGAATCGTAAGCCTCTTCGTCGACAAAATAATTCGTACTCGCTACGGTCTAACCGTAAGCGGGTTTGACAGGGAACGCGAAGGAACGATTAATCTAAAGTGATTCCTTCGTCGCGCGTTACATCTTTGTACTTTCTATAGTCGACATCAAGCATATAATTCTCGATCTGAACGATCTGTCGCGTCTACTATTTGTCCACGTATCGCGCGTTTTTCGCGACGAGTGCCATTAGAAATTCGTTTCCGGCTATCGCGATACACTCCGACATGGACAATCCACGGTGATCACTCATTAATATTCATTAATATTATTAGGTAGTTTTTTTTTCCTCTCCGTTCTATTTATTATCGTTTGATTAGTTGCACTAGCCTTGATTGTCGGCATTTAAGGGCTGCTGGGCAGGCAGCGTATATGGCGACGTGCGACTCACTTCGTTCGAGCGCGATACTTCTCCGATTAACAATTAAAGTTTGCTCTCTCTCTCTCTCTTTCTCTCTCTTTGTCTTACCTACTTTCGTAATTAACGATATCCATCGGACTTGCGAGTAACGCCTGGAACGAACGCCGGTACTCCCGTAGACTCGCGCCGGAGATAAAGTGAAAGGTGCAGTCGTAAAAATTTGTAAACCCTTAACAGACGCGCGCGAAAACGGATCTCGCAGGTCCGATCGATCCCTCGAGCATTCCTCCCTAACGACGATCGCTTCTAAATCAACGTCGATCCACGGGCGTTCGATCGATCGAGAAAGTTACGGTCGATGGACTCGCGTGACGAGCGATCATGGTTTCCTCTTTCTCGTTTTTTTTTTTCTTTTCATTTTCATTATCTATCCCTAACTCGGGTTACTTCGGTCATGATACTTGGATTAGGGCGATCCAGGGTCGAACGAGAAGAAGGTATACGATGAAAATGGTACTCGTTGCCCGCGACGAGGTTCGTTTTCGAACGACCTAAGGGTATCGGTAATTCTCAACTTTATTCTAAAACTTCTGTTCCTTACTTAGCTCTAATTCTTGAAATACTCGACGGTACAATATCGATTAATACGAACGACCAATGAACGTCAAAACGGGAACACCGATGAACCTCGTCGAAGGAAGACCTGTACGCGAAAAGGACATTTGCAAATTTTCGAGGACTAAGATATTCGAGGATCAAAAGTGGGAGTCTCGGGGAAGGGGATGGATGAAATGGAAGAAATTCTTTTTACGCGTATAACCTTATCGTACGTACGCTAGGCGCCAAGCTATACAACACAAAACTTAATACTAGGCATTCGATTTGAACGGTGAGCGTGCCGAATACCTCTGGACGAACGTCGCTCGCGTTAGGCGTAGACATTTCTATTCCCCGGAATCGAGGAGGTAATGATGACGTAACTAGAGAAAAATCGTCCATCGCGAGGTCTCCTCTCGAGATTCGCCGAACAGCGCCAGGCAATCCCTAGGTTCTCGATTTCCATAGAAAAAACGTGTAGGGTGAGCTTGCAAACACGCGATAAGCTCGATACTTTCAAGCGAAACGCGTCCATTGTTTCGATTCCTCTCCGCACCCCCCCCCCAACCACCCTCTCGCTCCTTCCTCTCGCCCCCTATGAGTTCTCGAACACTTTCTAGGTACGCAACCGGGATTTTGATATAAAAAACGTGAGACGCGAGCTTGCAAGCTCACAGTGAAGCTCGATACGCTTGAACCTAATTTTCCTCCGTTCAGTTGCGGCGCGCGATTAATGTATAGTATAAAAGAAAGAGGAGGAGATAGAAGAAAGAAGCTTCATCCTTGAATGCGTATCCGATATCGCACAACTCTTTCGTCCTAACTAGATACGCCTTCTGGATATTAAACTCGTCGACAACTACGGCGTTTCCGGGGTACGCGTCCAGAGAGCAAAGTGAACGAGTTGTTCGTAGCAAAGAGGAATCCATAGGCTGATACAGGCGACTGATATTATACAACGTTATAACGATAATACTCATACAAACGCTAGTTTTACCTCGTCCTTCTCGTCATCGCTACTTTTCTCACTCCGTCTCCTTTACGTCCTACTGTACAGATCGATGCGATTTCTCCCGTGCGTCGTTTCGCACGGTTACTTTCCTCTCATCGATCCGAACGAGTCCGAGTCTTCTTAATCGGCATCCGCGTAGATCCTGGATGCGTTAGTAATATTAGAAGTAGGCGTACTAGAGACAACGAGGGAGTATTCGGCTTGAGGCACTAGGATGCGTCCAGGGCGAGGCACTCGGCGAGGAAGTCCTCCATGGAACGATAAGCGTGCTCGAGCACGCCTGATAAGGCGTGGTCTTCGTCCGCGTAACTCTGTTGCGTGAGACAATTGTCATTATCGTCATCCGGATCAGAATTATTAGGACTTTCGGGAATTTCGTTTGTTACGTACCTGGTACCTAAAGATGACTCCCGCTTCGGACAAAGCCTTGGCGAAGGCAACGCCGTGCGTATAAGGCGCTGTAAGGTCAGCTAGACCGTGAAGAACGTAAAGGCTGTGACTCGGCACCAATCTCGCGCGTTGGGTCAAGTCAGCCTCCACGTAACCTTTATAATTGTCAGCCGGAGCACCGAGGACTCGTTCCGTAAAGGCGGAATCTGCGTTCAATGATCGTCGATTAACGTTAAACGATCATAGCCGACGGACGGGATAAAAGAATTTTTGTAGCACGCGTTTGGTAGAGTCACGTACTGTAATAGAGCCAATCCGCGATCGGATTTACGGCGACGCCACACTTGAAAACGTTTTCCTGGCTCCCTAGCACCATGGCGGTAACGTAACCGCCGTATCCCCAACCCCAAACGCCGACTCTCGTGACGTCGAGGTACTTCAAGGTCTTGAGGAGATGCCTCAGTACCGTTAATTGATCCTGCACCTCCACGCCGCCGATCTTTCGGAAGATATCCCGTTTTCCTTGACCCCTGGCACCTCGCACGTCCAGCCTTATGTAAACCACGTCGTTGTGACTCGACATGTACGTTCCCCAGTCGATTTTGAATCGATCCGTGACGGCCTCGCTTCCCGGACGACCGTTCACCTCGACCAAAACTGGGAAAGCCGCGTCTCTGAGCTCCTCTCGCCACGACGGAGGTAGTAGGAGCTGCACCTGGGCTTTCCAACCTTGAGGCAGCGGCACCTAAAACGGGGGATTACACGAAATGTCAATGATACTCTCGGGCGATTATGATAAACTTAGGAATAAGAAGACGTACCTCAAAACTCCTTCGCGTTGGCAACGCCAATTGCGAGAGTTTGTCACCCCGTTGGATTCTGGTGTCGTAAAGCACGCGGATCATTTTGTGGGAAGTGGTCAGGTGAACACCGGCCAGAGGGAGGCCAGGACCCTCGCAGTAGAGAACGTAGTAACCCTGAGTCTCGTCGTTGATCGCTGGGCTAACCGATGCCCCGAAGTGCGTGCAATTCGTGTAATAGAATCTGATCAAGAGAGATGGGGTGTCAATTAGAATAAGTATTGTCGATTTACCTTCCGTACAAAGCGACGGACAATACTCGCCTACTGCTCCACAGAACTTCCCCGAGATCGCAGGTGACGCAAAGAGGTTCCAAACGCCGAGGATCATCGGCGATGGGGTCGCGTACCACGTAAAGATGCCTCTGGCCAGGCCTTCTTTCCCTGGTACCCAGATAGTACACCAGATGAGCTTTCGTGTCCCACGCTAAGATCTCACTGACCTTAGGGCCGAAAGAACGATGCGTAAAACGAAGGGAAATCAAAAGTGACGTCACGCCTCGTCGCACGGAGGACGAACGAATCGCTCACCTCGTAACGACCATGGGACAATACGGCTATCCTCTGTTGGGTCGGTGTCACGTGTTTGATGTGCGTGAAGTGTTCCTTGTCGCCTTCCTGTACCGCTGCCAACATTAAGAAACTGTCGCCGTCTGCCGCGAAAACGGGATGAGGCTGCGCGTCCAACCACTGTCCTTCGGGTGCCCTTTCGGAATGTGTCTCCTCGCATTCCCACAAAGGCGCTCGACAGGCACACACCAGGGACATATTCTGCGATCTCGTCATCCACACGACCGCGATGTAGGTGGAATCGTCGCCGACCCATCCCGCGGATATCAGATAATACTCCCTGGAAAAGAAAACGGGGATTCCTTATCCGACCACGAACCTTCGTCGTCGCGAATGTGGATCGGGAAACTTACTGTCCGTCGAAGGCAGGTGGTGGCTTCAGCTTCATCCTTGACAATACAGTGGAGTTGGTGGTAGTGTTAGCTGCAGGATTGCTCGCGTTGTTCAGCTCCATCAACCAGATATCAACCTCGGGATTCGCTGATCCTGGCGTTGGGTATCTCACGGATCTCGAAGGTGGGAAGGATCCTTTTCTGTGCGCTCCTAGGGGACTCACGCTCGCCCCATCTTGGCCCAACTGAGTCCCGAACCAAGGGAACTCCAGAGCGGTCACCTTGGTGTCGTTGAACGAGGCGTAGAGTAGATGCGTGCCATCCGGACTGGGCCAGGCTGCTTCCGGTCGGGGCAAGACTTCCTCCTGATAGAGCCAGTCGGGAACGCCATTGTAGATCACGCCAGGTACGCCCGTGTCGGTCAACCGGGAGTCCTCAGGCGCGGACGGCGCCAGTCTCAGGTAAATGTCGTTGTCGGATATCATCAGGAGACCCGAGGTGTTGCCCAACCAGGCAGCGTGTTGCAGTCGCGTTTGCTGCACCCTCGCCGACGCGTGCAATCGAAGGGGCGTGTGATGGCTAGGAACGATTTTTCGTTGTATCAATTCAAGCGCGTCACGGCGCGCGCTTTTCAACTTTTCACAGAGATCTACTCACTCGTTCGTGACGTCGTATACCGTGTAGTGGGCGGTGAATGTGTTCCTGAACACCTGGAGGAGGACGAAGTAAAAAGTTTCACTCGATGGCAACGCGTTTCGGTTTATGGGGGGGAAATTAACGGCGTATCGAGAACGATGGAATACGAAAGTATATCTGTCGCGCCACGGAACTTTTCACATTTCTGTTACTCACCGGCTTGACATTGTGTTTGAATAGCACGTAACGTAGATCGGAACTGCACTGATAGCCTTGAACGTTCAATTGTCTCTGAAAGTAAAGTTCGAGGGATTTATCGTTTTATTTATTTTTCGCGCTCTTTTTAAGCGATTTTTACGACCGCTCGGTACAGCCATAAATCGAAACTTTTCTTTTTTTTGTTATCACGCTCGAAGACATTGGGAAGTTCGTGTTTCATTTTGCTATTCAATTCTGCAGCGTGCGTTATTTAAACGAATCGCAGTACCGTCGGATCGGTGCGGCGTGTTCCTCGCAATATTACAATTGTCGCGACGATTACACCGGATGTAAATGAGAGTCTTGCTCGATATCAATCACGTTCTAATTATTCCCCGGGGGCAGCGGTATCGTGAATTATGATATTAAATTACAAACCACGCCAGCTGATGATTATCGGGGTTTTGGGTAGTTGCCGGGTCCGATGGAAGGGAATAAATTTCCATCCTAGACCATTACCGCGATTGTCGTTCAAATCATGCAAACGCCAATTCTCTTGCGCAACATCGAATAATTTCCATCGTGACGCGTTTCATCTTTTAAGCTCGCTATTATAATTGCATTCCCTTCGTAACGCCGAGCGTATTCTACGCCGCGGTTTATCGCGCTAATCAGGTGCAGCGTCTTACGGTACGCTCCTATCATCGTGTATCCTACAAAGTAAAATATCGCGCTAATTATACTAGAACATACATACGCGAGCGTGTAATGCGCGTACCGTGGTGTTATTCCAACGTAACGCGGCGGGGGAATAAAATATCAAGCTTCGTCGGCACGAAGTAAAAACACACGTGAGACAGGCGTAATTAGAGGCATAAAAAGACCGCAGATTTCACTTTGCGATTCCACGGGAAAAAGCATTGAAGTACACGGAGATTTTAATTACTCCTGTCCGTACGGCTGGCCGAAAATACGGCAACGTTTTCAATTACCCACTTTTGAAGCCGATATTACGCTGCAGCGGCGTACAGATACCGCGCGAAATAGAACGAACGGCAGTCGATATTTCGTTTCTGAGAGAGCGTCGGGACGGCTGCGGCGGTGTATCCTGGTGGACGCCAGATCGGATCGATGCGACGTACACGCTTGTCTATGTTCCGTCTGGCGGTTCAGCGGGAGATAGGGTATGAGGATTTTGGAAGGCATCCACGTCGAGAGGAGTGCGATGTTTCCATTGCGCACGCGGACCATCCTCGGATTCTTCGTGTCGAGATCAATCACCCGGCGATATCCCGCGTAAAACCTTTCTTTCCGTTTGCCATTCCCATCGTATCCTCTCTGCTTTCCGTTTTCGCGTCCCCTCTTTGCGCCCTCGAAGTTACCAGACGCCGTCGCCCCTTTTTGTCGCATCGGGACAGTTTGACGAAAGTGGCGCGAAATTCGATTAGTTTTTTTTAAATCACGGTGTGAGGTAACTTCGTTCTCGAAACGTTGAGGTGGAGGGAATCCTCGATTTGCGTTGTAACTGGTAAATGCACGGCAAACGATTTCGGACCGGTCAAACGAATGATTTATGCATTTTTTTTAAATGGGTTGAACGGTAGATAAAACAAGATGTCGAGGAGAGAAAAGAAACTTTAATAGCGAGAGTAGATTAAGATGTTAAAAAGACGATTTATTTTAGCGCATGATCGGACAGTCATGATCCAAAGTAACGTCGAATCTTTTCACAAGAACAATAACACTATTCTTAGATTCTTTTTTAGCCCAGAAAACATGTATTTCACGTATCAGTCTTAAACAGCGGTAAACCGAAAATCGTGTCGGCACCAACGAAAATTCGTAGCGTCTTTTCGATTTGTTTCTCGCCAATAGTTGCGGTATCGTGCGATTCTCAAGTCTTGCGAAACGTTGCGGAATCGTGAGATTCGGGTCTTGCGAATCGTTGCGGAATCCTGAGATTCGAGTACCGCGCAAATCGAGGGTTAGATGCAATTATGACTTTTCCCCGAGCGAAAATGCTCCGCGCGAAGCCGTCAACAGCAATTCCTTTGCCGTTCGTTTCTGTACTCTTCGTTCCATCGTACCCTAGATGCCCCGCGGCGAAGATCGTTCCATCGAGCGGAAAACGCAATACCATCAGCCTTACGAAAGCCAAGAGCGGTAACCCCTTTCCCTTGAATAATCCGAGGAATATCTGCAACTTCGCCTCATGGTATATGACCTACTCTCTTTGTTTTATGGTGCGCCGCGGGGGTAACTCGTACGTATCACAACGATAGATATACGGTATACAGTGCGACGGGTGGCCGTTTGATGCCGCTACTAAATCCTTGTAAATCATTATTTGCTCCCTCTTCTTTAACGACGAAGCAAGTATTTCGTTTACTTTTGTCGAAGGAAAAACCGCGAGCTGCGCCCCGCGTTTAAGACCTCAAGAGAAATCTCATATCGACGGCAGTGATCGAAACAATCATTTCTCCGACCGTTCCTGTTTACTCCGCCCCCCCCCCGCTCTTTGTATTTCGAGCAGGGTCATCAATTTTCGACTGACAAATTCCAATGGGTTGGTCGATTATCCAGCAGAACTATCCGATGATAGATGGGTTCTCGTATTGAAGGATCGATCGATTTATTTGCCCACTAATTATCGTATGGGGCAACGCGTGGTGTTGTTAGTTGAATTATATATTAGCGCCGTGTCACGTGTCTCCATCGCCTCGACGTAGTTTACAGATAATTTGTTTCGTGCGTAACAACGTAACGAATGAAAATTATGATTCGCAATATCCCAGATTACGTCGAAGTCAATTAAAGGCATCCGCGACGTTAATTATTTTGCCCGACAGCCGCATGCTCGGTTGGATGCGTAACGGCGTCGGCCAATTAGAGCCTAATCGCTTGGTGGATCGTGCCGCAACAACGATTGCTCGATTCGCTTATCCGATGCGCCATGCGTCTTACATGGTACACTTCGGGATGCATCCCCGGCGTTGGGCAATTTCGTAACGGATTTCCAGCGTGATTAATTCGATGTAGATTGCAACGAGGAGCGCGAGGGATATTGTTATTTGTCACCCATCGATTCGTTAGTGAATTTAACAAATTGCAAGGTTGAGCGGATTCGTATACAAACCGGTTGATCAGTATTGCTCGTGAGGTTTGAAATAATTAAATAACGCACACTCAGCTTTTGTTTTCTTTTAAACTACGCGTTTACTTGAAAATTTGAAACTATCGTGTACCAACTGACGCGATCAATACCAATTTTGATCGTTACACGTTTGCGTTACGATCGTATCTAACGAAGTTTTGCATTTTAAAATGACCGCTCTGCGGTGTTAATTATCGCGACGTTGGCCTCGCTGTACCGTGTCATTAACCAAACTCCACTAGTGTAGAGGCCAAGGTAAAGTATACGTACGAGCGTGTGATTAGAGACTAGAAGGGACACGGAATTGTTGCTGGTGTCCAGGAGAGTGAGAGAACCATCGTCGGCTTGGTAGACAAACTTGTCGTGAGAAACCCAGGTTGGTGGTAACCTGTGTGGTGTCAGGTCATCACGAAGGCACTCGTCTAACGTAAGACGCCTGCCGCTCCAATACAGGAGCTCGTCGACGTACCTGAAATTCAATTTTCGACACGTTCAATATCGTCCGACGAGCCGTGTAAACGTTTCTTAATTATTTGTTAATCAATCCGTTTTAAACTCGAAGCGGTCACGGTCAGCCTATCCAATTTTTTTCCATTCTGACGTTTCCAACATGAGTTAAAATCAGTTACAAGAATAAGTACCGCCCAGTCCCGATTATCCGTGCGCAAGGTTTCCAAATCTCAAACCGCTCCTCGAATTTGATTTAGGAAAAGTTTCCTTTTTCGTGGAAGCTACAGAAAATCAGAAAGATTGACGTAGAAATGTTTCGCGATTAAATGCTTAAAACTGGCAATCGGATAATCGAGATCGCGCTCTAATCCGAATAACAAACTTGGTACGTTGCGTTTGAAGATAATGTGCCGAGACCAGAACATCCTATTTCACGCTATACTCTCCGCACGGATCGTTGATGAAGAAAAAAGATGCAAAAAATTTCCCCGATAAAAGGGTGGATTAATTTCCCAAAAATGGTTATGCATCCGATGAAAGGATTTTCGTCTCTTTAACTACGTCCTTTCGCTTTCCCCTTTCCCGTTACTTCATCAAGGAACGTATCATCGAGAGGCGTCCCGGATAGCGAATGAAAAATAAAACGAGAATGAAAAAAAATGGAGGGGACGAGGACTTACCCAAGAAGGTAAATGGCCGTGACAATCCCGGCGATAACGAAACCGATGACCAGCAGCGAGAAAATTATGCTCCGCCAGTTGTGGCCGCCCTCCCCGTACGAAAGATCCTGTGAAGGAGCAAAATCCTCGTATTAATGAACGATCGATCGGCCGATCGGACGGGGATCTACGATGCGGAAGCTGGGTATCGGCATGCGGGTCACGAATTCTCCGGGGCGACACCGGGATAGAAGGCACGCTTCGCGATTGGGCCAGTTAACGCGTTCACGCTGATAATTGATTATTACGCTCCCACTTTCCCTTCCCGAATACCGATTTTAATTGCTCGCCCGTGCGTGGTTTCGTCGCTCTTATCGGAAAATTGTTGAGATTCGTGGAATTATTTCGCGAATAGCGGCCACGAGATTAAAAGTTATCGCGCCGCTGTCGTTATTAGAATTCCATTAGGTTGTTTTCGATTCAACTTTCGCGCTGAATTAACTCGTTTTCGCTTTTTCTCGATCTCCCCGGCACTCAGCGTAATTACATTGACGAATCTCAAGAAATGGATCCAAGTTGGACGTTGGCAGCTCGCCCGCGTTTGCACGCAATTTTTTGCCCCCCCCCCCCCCCCCCCCACCCACCGTGGTATTTTATTTTCCTATTGTGAAGATGCCGTGCTTTGCGATAATTTATTACGGGTGTTTTGTTCTATCCAGACAGCCGACCGGTTTTGCGGCCATACGAAGCACCCCGGATTTACGTTTTTCGATAAAATCGCTTGTTCGCTCGTGATTCCGCGTTTCCTATTCAGATGATCCTATTTTCGACTCATGTGTTTTCTATTATTTCTTTCGTGGTCCGTGCGGGATATAAAATATTCCTGCTTTCTGCATGTCTGTTTTATTTTTATCGAGCTGTTCTGGGTGAACGCTCATTTCAACGAACCGCGTAACGATCGCAATTATCTTTCCTGTTATTCCTACAAACGATCATTTTATTCATAATAATCGAAGCGACGAGGAAATATGGATAATCTCTCACCCCCCTATCCCTCCTCCACCCTCTCGCTCTTTCTTCTCGAGTGCAGTAGCTTTTCGAACTCTTTACCGACTTCAGGTCGTCTTATCATTGCTATTGCAAGTGCGCACCTGGATATTACTCCACGTTACAGGGCCAGTCGTTCTCAACGTTCTGTCATCCGCGGTCAGATTTAAATGCGACAAGTATTTCGCAAATTGCTACCGTCACAAATAAACACTACCATTTATAATAGTATAGTAATATTTTCTCTATTAATCTTTCAATTTAATATCGTGAAATCAAGATTCTGTGATTACTGAAATTTTTATCTTTTTCGCAGAGGTTGAGAACCGCTATTACGGTCTGACGTTTAATTTGAATTCTGCAGTCTATATTATAACGATATTATCTCTTAGGTACCAAAATGTAAAATTCTTCACGATCTTAAGGGACGTGCTCCAGGCCTGATAAAAGTTTTCAATCCTCCTCTCTCTCTCTCTCTCTCTCCCCCCCCCCTCTCTCTCTCTCTCTGTCTCTCTCTCTCTCTCCCTCTTCCCCCGATGATTCGTCGCCCAACTCAAAGAACGCAATCAATAACGCGAAATATCAAATCCCGTGGCCGGTGCATCGCAGACCATCCGACTTTATTTTCGCCGACAGCGAAACCGCTTTTTGGGTCGTCGGTTCGATCGCGCCGATGTCAAGAATATCGGAGTTTTTGCTCGGCCATGGATACGTCACTGTCGCGGCATGCATATTGCATTCGGGTTACGTTTGCAGCATGCACCCTGCTCGTCCTGTTTGCAGGACTAAGCCGGATAACACGTACCGAGCGTGTAATACATACCGGCAGAACTGGATTCCCCGCGACCTGTTAGAATGGCATCGCGGCGCGTGTACACGCGCGCGTATTCCTACGGCCGAACAAATGCGTAATTGTAAGGGCACCGGTGACCTCGACGCGGTTATCGATTCGATGCACAAACGCGGTTACCTCCGTCGCTGGCTTATACCTCTGCGTAATACCGTTGCCGCGTAATCGCGATCGACGCTCTCGTAATGCTAACGATTTTTCACAGGTGCAACGTGTACCAATGTACTCGCATTTATGTAGCAAATTTGTACGTGGCTTACAGTGGGTAACGGAAGTACTTGCGCGTCCAAAAAGATACGAGGTACGTCAAGTAGTTTATCATATAGCGAGAGTAAATGAGATCGGTCGACAGTAATCACTCTTGTATCGAACAAATAATTAAAGCTCGAGCCTCGGATAGTCGGGATAAAAGTGAAACTTTTTTCATTCTTCTTATCGAGCGGAATCTAATCCTTTCGCGAAATACCGCCACTCTATTCCGAGGTATGCCAAGACAAATATCCTCCCCTCTATCGAGAATGAGAACGTCGGTGATAATGACATCGTTTCATGCAAATCGAGAAACGATCGAGTCCCTGTCCGATTGGCCGGCATCGAGCCGCGTAATCGCTTTCGGACGACTTGTTTATCGTGATAAATAATCCTCGATATCCTTCGTTTCTTTCTCTCTGGCCCCGTTCCCCTCTCGCCCTCACCCCCTGTGCTACCGATCGATCCCACGACTTTGAATTCCAAGCATGCTCCCCGTGCACGTGTGCGTGGCGGAGGATATAATGTTTTAGATACGAGAGACCGGAATATGTAGCAGACAGATCGCATCGGAATGCAAAGTGACTGCTATTATCCGTTTCCCTGTCCCCCCTCCCTCCCGGTACGTATTCCCGTTAGTATACTCGATAGTACTTCATAATCGAACGCAACGTTTATCCGTCCGCCTCGATTCATTAGCCGGTGACGCGTCTGTGGCAGACAGCGCGATACCAGGCCCGTGACGCAATCTGATTTCGCGTTTATGCAGAGCGTTACCGTTATCTTCCCCCGTTGCATAACGAAGTTGAACTATTGTACTGTACCCCCCTGTATCGCGCAAAATTTCACCAACGAACAGCGAGACGGCACGAACGGTACGCGTCGGTTCGGTACTGCAGCGCGGCGAACGAATTAAGGGGATGCTACGATGAAAATGTAATATTCTCGGTACACAGCGACGAAGTTCAGGGAAGTCTATGATTTAACGTGATTAGGTGGGAGACACGATTATTACAACTTTTGAGTGCTTAGCGGTGCGCACCTCCCGTACCGCGTCATTATAGTCGTTGATCGCGTTACGATCGATACTGTACTTAATATTTCTTATTTCCTCATTATTTTCACCCGCGCTAGTCTCGTGTCGGACATCGATTTTTTTTTCACCTCCCGTGACGTAGCACAGGTGTTTGATAATTTCGCGATAATTCACGCGAGGTCGTGCGAGGTACATAGATTTGATAAAACGTCGGGAAGCCTCTAATCGCGATTGTATCCTAAGCGTAGTCTGCGCGTACGGTATTATCTATTATACGCCGATGCATCGTAAATATCGCAAATGCACGGGGCAGCGGCGAATTTGCGATCGGGTATTTATCGCGTTAATAAGAGAAGTTGCATTAAACTTTGGCCCGCGTTCGTAGATTCCCGCAAAACGTATTTGCCGGTTTCATCGGCGCTTATCAAAGTATGATCTCACGAGGGATTTAGTATTTTCTTTTTCGAATTCTCTTTCCACGGTGATCCTGGTTAGTATTCCGTTTGCAATACGCTACTCTCGATGTAGCGTTATCGAGGCGGAATGGAAATAATATCTGGAATGGAATATCCATCGTCGTTGCGTTAGAATGACTCTATAGCGGTGCTTTCTAAAGTGCAATGACGAAAAGGGAGGGCGTAAAGAACGGATGCGAGGTTAAAGTGCGCGCGTGCGTTTCATATTTCGCAGGACTAATCCTGTAGAAACGATAACTACGGTGCGTTTAGCCGTCGACGTTCATACGATATTCACCGATCGTGCGAAATAATTTCTCGTCGTTAGGAATCCTCTCCCGTGTCGCTCGTTTAATACAAAAACGTCGCAAGGATCAGGCGAGCAGGAAAATTTCAAACTCGCTTAGAAACGAAAGGTCGTTTTATTCGCTGTAGGGTATCCGCGGTAACTTTATGAAATTCGCGGTCTCAACTTTGATATTAAAAACACGATCCCGCGTTACGGGGGACGGTGAGCGAACGTTGTATCGGCGTTACGTTTAACGCAAAGAAAATTAGATAAACGGGAAATGCCAGTTTTATTTGTGTAACATAGTTCGGAAACTACATTCGTCGCCGTGGAGCACTATATAGCCTGACGTAACTGCGATATTTGCATGTTTACAACGGCGCCGCGTTCCCGATGGAAATAACATATATTTCTGCAGTCCCGAGCGCGAACTTTTCGATATAACCTCCTTCGGGCTTTTCCAATATTTGGGATGAGAATCCAGCGAGCAGCTGCCGTCAGTTTATCAGCGGGCTATCGGGAATAGAAAAATTTCATTTGAAAATCTCGTTTAATTTCGTGGCAGCCAAACGCGGTTTAATTATCGCCCGCTTAACTTTACGCGGCTTCGTGCGGTTCTTCTCTTTTCTTTACTAAACAATCGCGTCGAGCAGGCGATAGAATTGACTCTAACCCGCACTCTCGAATACAATTGATATAAAAAATATAGCTCGGTACCTCCCTCCCTCTATTTTATTTGATATTTCGTTTCGATACGATACGAGCGAGCGTAATGAATTCACGTTCGACGGAATGCGAAATGAATTAATACGCAACGACGGGTTCATATATTTTCAACGTACATTTGTCGGCAGTTAAAATCAATGGCGAGCGGCACGAATCGACGAGCGATTATGAAACCCGGCGTTTCCGCTATTATGGCGATGCCGGAGAATTTGACAAAAAAAAAAAAAAAAGGCGGAAGGAAAAAAATAGAGGGTAGCAAGTAGCAACGAGAGGCGATAAACGCCAGCCAAGCTCGCGCAATGTTTCTTTCCGCTTGGATCCCTTACAATCGCTGATGGCAAATGGGGTGGTAGGGGGTGAAAGACTTTCGCGAGATAACGTAGCGTTTATTGGCTCGCCAAACGTTTGCAGAGGCGAGAACATCGGGTCATGGCACGGGCCGAGGATCCGGTAAGCTTTTATCGGATTCCAGGACATTCCGGAATTAACGGGTTGCAGGTATTTCTGCAGTTCGTTTTCATTAAAACCCATGGACGGGTTTGTTTATTTTAATTCTTATAGCGACATCTTGCCGCTGGGAGGTATTAATTGCCGGCGTTATCGACGGTCGAGCGAGTTGAATGTTAACCTCGGTCCAATCAAATTACGAATGAGGATAAAAAACAGAGCGTACATTTTCGCAGAATGTGACAGAAACACGTAAAAGCGATACGTTTTATTTGCATCTTTTTAATAATCGCGTCGCGAGCGATAAATAAACGATTCGTTGCGCGACGCCGCGACAAATCGTTAACGGGTTAATTATTACTAATTGGTAGGACCGAATGCGAGTGGGACGAAATTATAGTTACTGAACAAAACATTCGTACATGAAAGAGAATCGAGCGGTAGCGAGAAGTGAGAATTTCGTGAGTATCGCGACGCAAGAATTCAGGATGAGAATATTTGAAAATCTTCTTGACTTCCGGTATAACGCGCAAATGAAATTTTTTCGCTTATCTTCGGACAGCCGAGTCGGTGTGTTAGCCATCGAAGGAACTGCGTGTTTTCAAAACGTTTCACTTAGCGTTACGGAGACACTTTAGCGTCTTCCTCCTTGCTTCAAGAAGATGATTCGCGCGAAACGAGCACTTCGCTCCCCTCGAGACACGCGAGACACACTATTTTTTTCTCTCCCCGTACTCGACTATTGCACGACCGAGCTAATCCATCGTGGGTGACCAACGAGGCTCGACTGAACGGTGTCTTTCCGCCAGTTGTCTTTCTGGCTTATTGCCCTCCACGCTTCGCTCTGTCCCTCTCTGTCCCTCGCTGTGCCTCGCCGCGTCCCTCTTTTAAGTGGACAACAAAATACGTGTGAACGCGGTCGTATATGCCTATCTAAAATTAATTCACACCCTACTTCGTACGTTTGCACGGTACGACAAAGCGTCGAACGAGGAGCCGGGAGTGTCGATGGAACGCGAAACGAGGGCCTACCAAAAAATTGTAGATACGGGCGCACGAATTCATTTCCCGGAATGACTTTTCTGTCCGCCACGGCACGGCTCGACGGTACTGTCCACCGCGAGAGACAATGTAGGACTGACATTACTTCCTGCCGATGGAAAAAGTTACTCTTCTCTCACTTTTCCTCTTTTCCCTCGAACAAGAAGTCCGAAGCGGTAACACGTGCAACACCGATTGACCCTCCGCGTGACCCTCCGGAGGTCAGGCGCGTGGTCGCGCGAAAGCGTCGATAATCGAACACGGAGCGTTACATCGATGGTTCGTGCTCTACGTAGCGTCGCGCCAAATAAATTCGTCGAATTTGCATTCGACAGCCCGGGCTCGACGTGGGAATCGCCAAAAATATATCATAATTCCCGCTCGAACTCCCGTGGAAACGACTCGTTTTTTGAGATTTATCGGGGACAAGTATTGTATTTTGAATTCGTTGTCTGTGTCAGGGGTACGTGTACTCGAAAGTTACTTACGAAATTTTCGTCTTCCCGCTACGCAAAGTTTAATTTCCATTTTGTTTGTTTTTATCCGAACACGCATTATCCGAGCACCCTGTTGTCCGAACGGAGCGTCCTCCCGCGGCATATGCCCTTCTCTCTGTAACGATCGAATACTAATTACGATCGTGACAACTTAGTGCGAAATTGAAAAAGTTTTGTGAATCGGCAGCCAAAAAGATAGGAGATTCATCAATATTTAATGAAACGGCGAGAGTAAATTAAATCGGTCGACCGTAATCAGGTTTATATTATATTCTCAATACTCGTTGCATTTACTGGGCGAATATAATTAAAACAAACCGCCGAGTTTATCGATCCCTATTTGGAATTGAGTATCCGAGAAGACACGTTCCCATTATCGGCATGCTCGCGTCCATCTATTACTTCCAATACCGGAGGTCTCAGCGTAAATTCTATTTACATCGTTATCCCATTACAGCTCCGCGCTTCTTACATCGTCCCGTTACGACCTCGCGGCTCATAAATTGACACCGCCATTCCGTTTGCGCAATTATACCCCCACTCCCCGCGACCGTACCAATTATCGCACGGGTCTCCAAACTGTGACCTGGCCACGGTACCTGGAGGGACCTACCCACCACCTAGGGGATTCACTGATAATACACGAGATGGACAATGGGTATGGCCGAGTTAAATCGTTGTTGGTTTTGCGGCCGTAGTTTCCACAAGCCTGTAAGGCTTTCTCGTTGCAGTCAAAGGGACGACCTAGAGGCACCTACACACCAACGTGTAATCGTCGCCCCCTTTCCACTCTGTACGGTTCTCCTCGGTCCGATAATCAAGTTATTCCGTGGTTGTGTGCGGCGGTGGCAACCAGGAGTTTCTCGCCACTGTTAAATTCTCTCTTTCTCGCTCTCGTCTACGCGCTCTCCTTCGGAAGCTTTACATTTCCTTCTTCTCTCTCTCTCTCTCGCTCTCTCTTTCTCTCACAGCAGTTTTCGATTACCCCCACGTCGATCGTACGGATAATAAATCCACTCCGTTACCTCGTTCTCACGTTAACCAGAAAGCTGACTCGCGATAAAAACGACAGACACGGAATCCGCAATATTTTGATTCCAAACGCTTTCCGATGATACTTCGTGAACGGATAATTAATAATAAATAACATTGAAGGCGCCCGATAAAGAACACAAAGAAACGCTTTTCTATAATACTTCGTAAACCGATAATTAACCCTAGAAGACTAATCCACGTCTGCGGGCCATAGGTATCCGTTAAATATTTCCATCTCTTTTTACTTATAACCCGCAGCGCACTGCCTATATCCACCAACTGAGTCGTCGACCAGAGCGATCGTACGACGACTGTGTGGCAGCGGTTAGAATCCGATAACTTTGGCGCCAAAAAACTATCATGTCTTTAGATAAAGCTCATCGAGTAGAGAAAAAATGTCCTGTAAGAAAAATCGATATCTCGAATAGTTTCCGAGATATTGAATTAAAAATTTTTTTTATTTTTATTTTTATTTTTATTATTTTATTTTATGTTTTTTATTTTTTATTTTATTGACTCAATTCCAATAACTTCGGTGACTAAAAATTATGATGTCTTTGGGTAAAGCTTATTGATTATAAAACTAGTCCAATAAAGATAATCGATACTTCGAATATTTTTCGTAATTGAAATTTAGTCAATTACGAATATGTATAATTACAAAAAATATTGCAAATATATTAAATATATTATATTTGCTATATTTGGAAGATAAAAGAGATGATGGCGTTCATGGCGGTAGTCGTTAAGGTCTTTGCGGTTCTTGTGAGGTTCCTGCGGTTCTTCCGGTGACCAGATATACACCGACTTTATATTTCTACCAATGATATCTCGAAAACTATTCGAGATATCGATTTTCCCTGCAGGACTCTTTTTTCTTGTCAACGAGCTTTATCTAAAGACATTATAGTTTTTTGGCGCCAAAGTTATCGGAATCTACCTGTCGCAGCAGTAAGTGCGCTCGTTACTTTAGGTACAGCTATAGCGTGCGTCCGCGAAACGTATGCTTGCCTATAACGCCGTCTCTAACATGATTATCTTTCTATGGTTAATAATAAATCACATTGACAGCGTCCGACAAACGACGCAAAGTATGGCATCGATCACGCGATATCACACGGTAAATTTATTAACGACAACGCTCCATAGCGCCAAGTCGCTGCTCCGATGTAAGTAAAGCAGCGAGGGAAATCTCCGATTACAGCGGGCACACTTTCCTTTTCTCTTTTTTTACCCATCTCACGAGTATTCCCGGTCCCCCGCGCTCCCCGTTAGCCGGGTTGAAAGCCAGGAATTCTCATTATCGCGCGGCGAGAGCCGACAAAGCCGAAAGGGGAGTATCATCAGAGGCTCCGCGCTTCTCTGATCAGCTTCCGCGGAAGGGAAAGCCGGCCGTTGGCAAAGGTCGCGCGAATCCCGTTTCACGAGATTGCATCGGCAGTTTCGTTAATGGATCGTCGCGATAAGGGTGTCACGGCGAGTCGTTAAAGCGGCCGTTGTACCGCGAATCGCGCGACTTTTTCGTTCTTAAGGGACGACAGGAATGAGGGGGGTTCGAACACGACTGTGACAACCCCGCTGTCAACCGCGACCAATTACGGACAAACAATTTCAGCTTCGGCCCTGTCGATTATTTTCTGGAAATCCGGGCGAGCTTCGGGCGAGGAAAGTTTACGCCGACGGAGGAAATTTTGCCACGGCTTTAACGGGGGAGAGTAGAACCACTGACGGTATCTTAAATATTATCGACGCGGAAGATTCGAAAGGAGTTGAAAACTCCGTAAACTTTAATATTAATTATTTAATGGAAATATGGGTAATGGGATATTAATGATAATTTCGTCGGTTAAATATTGTAGCCTAGCAGTGTATTAAGTTACGGGTGTACAGGGGGAGTCGCATATGACTTACGAATAATTCCCACGTTTTTGGAGGTAGATAGAAGAAAATGTGTGTCAATGATTCACCTGGAAAACGTCGGATGTACCAGAATACGTATTTCTTATCAGCGAATAACGTTACTCGAAACAGTATCGATTTATTTTCCAAAATCTAAGAGTTATTGGAGTGGCGCGTTTTATGTGTCTCACCCTGTATATACAGAAAGGTCAATAAACACATTTTTAGATAAATTAAGATATCACAAACAAAAGCCATTTTCACGAATTTTTGGCTTAACGCGTGTTTCCTGAATAGCATCGAAAATTTGGGTATAGTTTCAAGTTCCAAGACACGAACAATAATTGATACCTTGCGTGTTGAAAAAAGTCGCTTGATCATCGGGTTAACTTCGGTTGTGAATATTATCCATCCCACCTTGCCGATGACAAACACTAGTTACATTGTAGTTCCAACCGAGATAGTAGATTCATGAATAAATCTGCATGCGTCTGAATATTTACACGGAGAACCCTGGCAACATTGTCACGTGCTATGTAAATATTATCCAAACACGCAGTCGCCTTCCGACAGCGAATCCAGTATAATTTTAACTATCCATAAGCCACCCCCTCCTTTTTATAGTGAAAAATTCCTACTCCGGCTGCATACATCTACTCTCAACCTTCCTTTTTGCCCTAACAACGGGCGATATTAATAATTACAGGGCAGGGGGGGGGGAGAAGGTTCATAAATCTTAGCTGTTTCCGCGTTATATCTTTTCCGTCTGATTAATTTCACGCTTCTTCTACTGTGCCCGTGGTAACGCATATTGGTTAGTCGCTTCTTTGACTCCGCTCGACGATGTATAACAAGAATGCGGCGAGTCGACCGAGGAACGAACGATTAAGGATTTTATTTTATACCTTACGATTAATCTTCGGTACACTTGAGATATTTCACGCTCGACTCTTTCTGTAATAATATGACGAAAAAGAAGTAGTATCGTTAATATCGTATTCTGTAAATTGTGTACTCTCAAATTAAACAGCTCCGAGTAAACGATTAGACGATCTGAAGTTCCGATAATGAAAACTGTTGTAGTTTATTCGCGTGACTGTATCACCTCGGTCGATTTAAATTAGTTTCATTCGATTCGTCCTTTTTTTCTACAGAATTTCACGTTTACGCGAGATTGAAATTAGTGAGAACATAGGTGATGAAGGTTTTATAAACTATAATATGTCAGGCAGGAATATTATAGTTAATCTGGCATAATACAGTTACGAGTCGATTAAACTATCGTTTAATCCACTCGACGAAACAAACGAAATCCGTTTTATCGGATGAGATAATGTTCCCAATATTCTACGCGCTACGTATCCGAATCCATTAAAAAAAAAAATTCAATTTGTTCATCCGCCTATACGTATACCCCTACCGGTTTCCAGTTACCACGAGCTCCCATGATTTACTCTTCCCTTCATCGTAACTCCGTTCCATCCGAGAGGGTTCTCTCCAGAGCTCTCGGGTAGAGTTTTAGGGAGAAGAGTTCTCACGATGCGTCTTTGCATAATTAACTTTCTCGAGTGCTCTTCTGAGATGTTTCCGGTCGCTTCCCGTCGTGGCATTTAGTCGGCACAATATCGACTATTTGCATCAACGCCTTCTTCGGCAGCGAATTCTCGCGTAGCCGGACGAGAAGAGGAGAGCAAACACCGAGAACGAAATAAGGGAGCAATTTGCGTAATGAATCGGTCTTTCCCTTTCAATTGCGTGCCAACGGTTCTTTTAATTAGTTTCCCTTTAATATCCTTCGCTTCGTGGAAAATAGTTGGTCCCCTTGATCTCTTCGTCCGTTTTGGTATGAAATATGGTACGTATAATATAGGATGGTTCACGCAACTTGTTCACCTTGAATAACTCCCGAAGTATGCGCTGAATGAAGAAATATTTTTATAGAAAAGTTGTATGGTCTGGAGGGATATATTGCGTTTCATACATATGTATGTATACTTTTTGTAGGTGACGGTGTATCCCAGATTCCACGGTCAACTTTGTTTTTTTTTAAATGGCATGCTATATTTTGTATGCCAAAATATCAAAGAGCGTTAAATTCTGAGTAAAGAAGTACTGACCTTTATTAGCCGTACACCTGATAATTACAGAATAATGAAAAGAAATTAATAAAAGGAAATTTTTCTACGACCGATGGATCCGGCGTTAAAAATATTTGAAAGAAAAATATTTGTCGACCCGTTGCGCAAAACGAATGGTCGTCCGACTCCAAGTATATTAACGTAAATTGTTTGTACGAAAAGTTTGCCGACCGACCCCAAACGATCACTCTGTGTAAAACGAGTCTTGATAACCGCGAAGTTCATTTCGATGCGATGAAAATTGTTGCTAATTATATCCACGGTTCCACGCGTCGCGTTTATCGCGCTACTTTGCGCCAGATCTTCTTACCTCTTTGAGGAATCATAAAAAAAAAGTTTCAAGTGGAGCAACTATAAAAGAACTATAAATAACTAGGACGTAAAGCCGGTACGGATGAAAGATATTACGGGGGTATTATGAGAGATCTTAATCTTTCGTATTACTTTTGCTTTAAGAAAGTTCCAGAGTTTGCGACAATTACGGTATAATCGCTTTCAAAACTGAGCGCGGTAAAACGAGCCCTGAGCGTACTCTCCCTGTACTTGGAAATATGAAGGCCGATTCGGAGCGAGACGTCGAATTAACTCACTGCTCGTTCTCACCTTGCAAGATCTAACGTACAAACGAATTCTTTCGTTAATTCAAACATTATTCCACGTAAGAAGTACCTTCGCTATTTTAGACACGGCTAGCGAGGGTGAAAACGGCGCGCAACGGTTCTCCGTTCGGATAGAAAAGTGCTCGTAAACCAAGCAGGGCTTTCAAACAAAGAAAGGGTAATGAAGCTCGCAAAAAGACGTATGTGCTTTACTCTTGGCAAGCGCGAATGCTTCCTTCTATCGAGGTTACTTTTTCTACTCTCATAATAGCTAAAGTTAATTCAGTTCTTACGAACGTTCCGCTTGAATTTTGTTCAACGTACCCATGACAGAATTTCAGTTCCCGCTCGCGCGTCGCAATTTTTGTACCTCAGGGAGGACGAACTAATTTTCATTTACGTTCCTTTAAAAAAAAAAAAAAAACAAAGAAAAAACTTCCCCTCCCGGGGTTATTTAAATAATTCCTGTAAAAATTGCATATTCTTCGTCTGTGCTTTATGAATAGAAATAGTCGAAACTTTTCGCGCAGCGAGCCCGTAAGTTTCGAAATAAGATAAAGTTTGCTAAACTAGTCGCGCCACGCGATAGCAATTAACCGTGTTGCGAAACGACGCTTCGTTAATCCTCGAGGAATTAGTTGAGTACACACGGACGAACCGTCAGCCGAAACACCAGACGTCTTTCATACTTGATCCTCGAGGAGCGTCAATTAATGTTCGGGTTAATGACTCTCGAAAGTCTCGCAAACAACTCAAGTTAACGAAAGAGTCGTTTCGTCGACGAACGAAATTGGGTTATGACAACTTTATAATGAATATTTTAAAACATTTCCCGTCCACGGTACGTACGCGCGCGTAGATAGCTTAAGACCGTTTTACGTCCACGTGTCCCGTAAACACAGACCTCCCATCGACCACGCGAACGTTAATAATGAACCGTTCGCACTCGCGCTAAATCGATACACGGTCGACGCGTAATAATTCATAATTGCTCTACTTTTCGATCCGTCGACGAAAATTCCAGGTGCAAAAAGTCGACGAGTTACGCTGCACGGGCATCGACATAAATTTGACAACGAGGAACGAGTCGCGAACTCTACACGTCGCGCGACAAAACGCCCTATCGATCGTCGCTTCGATGGTCCGACGGTCGTCGAATTACAAGAGAAAGTTTCAATTCTGACACGTTGTCCGCCCTAGAGTATCCGGCGTTCTCCCGTTGTCCAGGTGTCCCCGTTACGACCGGCGTTCCGGACATCGATAAACCTTAACGCGCTGCTACCCTAGTTCAACGTCTGACCGGAGTAACGCTTAATCTACTGCAAATAACTTTAGCCACGATACGTCCATGCTTCTAAACCTGGCGAGCGTGTCCCTGATTGCGAGTAAGTAATCTCGACGGACGAGGGGGGTTCTCAGGGTGGGCCGCTGGAGCGATTTACCTCTTTTACCTGAGCTGACTTTGAACGGGGATCGGCGACCTGGACGGTCTCGTCGGGAGGCAGCCGCCAGGAGTTCCTCTCGACGTTGACGCTGGCGTTCATAGCGGCCTCCTCCTCCGCCTCCCGCGTCCTTCGTCGTTCTTAGCAGCTTCGTCCTTGGACGAGGAGTTCCCCGAGGTCCCCAGGGTAACCCCCGGGCCACACCTGGGGCCGAGCTCCTACGTCACCAATCCACAGTTCCTCACCTGGAACCAAATTCACACGTATCGATGCCGGCCAGTCGTGTCGCTTTGTCGCTAACTTTTCGATAGGCGCTCGTTGAATTGGAAACTCGAATTCGGGAAGAAGGAAGAATATTTCCGGGAAGCTCGAATGGGTTAGGAAGAATCGTAAGAGTGGAAGACAGGTTCCTGCGCGAGGTAAAGCTCAAGGATAACACGAAGCGGGAAAACTCAATCAGAGTTCCGGTGAGTAAGTTAAACACGGTATGCGAAGGTGATGTCGAACCGAAGCCCCTGAGCGAATTTCTATCTCCGGGATTCCACGCGGAGCGACCCAATGTTTCTGTTCTCGTGTTATTAATGTCGCTGTTAGGTTAAAATACCCTGGTAGAAAAATACATTGATTTTTTTTCGTCGATACTTGACGGATCACCCAAATCACACGGGAGAGAGATTTTTAACGAGAGACGATTAATCTTTAGAGTGAGGGACCTTGGGTCCTTCAAAATTTCATTCTTTTTCTTTCTAATAGCTTCGTAAATCATTTTTTTTACTAATATTCTTCTTTTGGGTGATCTATTCTGTTCGATTCGGGTGGTCGATTTTGATCCCAAAGTTATTATAAATACATACTTGGTTAAGAAATCAAACCTTGTGAAACAACATTGAGTGCAACACTCTATAGTATTCGTGGAAATAAATTATTTAAATAATATAATACAATTCAGTGTGATATTAAACTACCCAAAGGTAAAGATTAAAAATTATTTTAACAAATCTTTATTGGGTGAGCCTTAGCTAACCCGCTAGATCGTTTACGGTTCAGAAGTAGCCTCGATACTTTAAAGGTCGAAAATTCTTAATGGAATTAAATACAAATAAAGCATCGCGATCGTAGATCTATCCTGTCTTCCCGAGTGTATAATTTAATCATAGTTAAAATTTTCTGTCGGGGAATGTACACCCCGAACGGTTAGTTTATTTTCGATTTAAATTTCAAATCGCGGTCACACGGGCTTCCAGGTGTATGCAAATTCGCATGCATACGAAGCGACACGACGCGTCGTCCGTCGTACGCGGTAAGGAACGGATTACAAGGCAATTAACGATCGTATTAATTTCCATCTCAAGTTTCGTCGGAGCTGCTACATGGCGCGTCCTTGATCGACGATTCGCCTACGCGAATCCTCGTGAATTTTATATGCGCCTTCCGATGCCCCAAAGCAATCGTTTATCTTTCGATCGGGCGACCTGAGTGAATTTCCCAGTTTCCACTATGAAACGCGGCTCTAGTTTACGGTTTACGAAACGTAACGCGAATCCATCTATCATGAGAGCACTGTATAGTACTTGGGAAATGAAATGGGAGGACAAAAATTGATATCCGCGCAATATTGCGGAGTAGTAAACATTTAATATTACAAATATGTGCGGTATTGTAAATCGAAGGTAATGAATTTCCCGTATTTACTGGTCGCGTAAACAAAAATACCAATAAAAAGTTCAAGTTACATATAAAATTTAAAAGCTCACACCGAAACGCGCGTTAGAAAATTTAATAAAACGGCATCGCGTTTGTGTCCTCGTCAGGATTCGTTGAAGCTTTGAATTAGGAAGGATTCAAATAGCAACGAATTCAAAAATAGAAACAGTGAACCAACACAATTAAATAATCGTAAGGTTACAATTATATTGGAATGTTGCAATGACGAATAAGGCGGCAAATCAGTATTCCCGTTTAAACAAATAAATAAAACCTGACGTTGCTCCCTACGCAACGATTGAACGAATCACGTTCGTAACTTTTCATAGCTGTCTACAATAATTGTACATTTTATTTCATTCACCCGATACGTCGGCGTCATTCGATACGGTATCGAACTGCAAAGTAACTGAAACACAGATCGTGATAACGAACTACCGATCGAGGTACCCGGAATTTATGAGGCGCGAATGGAATGCAAAGAGAGTAGAACGCGGGAAGGATAAAGAAGAAAGAAAGCCGAACAACGGCGTCTCCGTTTCTTTCCCCCCTCCTTCCTCTTCTTTTTTTTCCTGAGTCCCATTCCCCACTCCCGTTCAACTGCTTTAAATTCTTGCAATTGCATTTGTAGATCTACCTCGCGAAACAGCGATTTAACCGCTTCTACGAGCTATCGCTTTTATACGACCAAAGATCTTTCTATCTTTCTTTCCGAACGAAACGTTGTTCTTGGTCGTTTATCACGGAATCGAGTGTCGAGGCGAGGGTGCACGCTTCCGATAGATCGAATCGACGTTACTTTCGCGAATAAACGTTGCGTTACGAGACCTTTACCCTGCTCGAGGTTATTTCATCGTCGCCTTGCGTGCCCATAAACGAAGTATATATTTTTTTTCTCTCGCCACGGCCCTGGTGCGCTGAAGCTTTTATAATACCCGAAGTTAATTTTCCCTAGCGCTGCGCATCTACGTATCGTAAACGGGAATTTCACGAGGATACAGTTCGCGCACGACCGCATGCATCATTTTCAGTTTCCCGTTAAACGGGACGCCGACATCGTAAAACCGTTAGACACGTCACGCCCATGGATTTCAATGGATCGTCCTTTTACGGCGGGAACAAAAAAATGCCCTGGGAGCGCAACGTATTCGATTAAATTCGTTCATTTATCGAGCGAAATTGATTCGAATACTTCGGTTTGACGGTCCATCGGGGATATTAATAGCACGGTAAATCCTCGTTATATTATCTTACCGTCCCGAAGTAATAAAATATCCGATAAAATTGGAAATAGTTGGAATCAACTATCGCGAAACTCTTTGCGATTTTATCAACGTACCGTCCGACGAAAAATTGAAGATTGTTCCATTAAATCGCATTCTGGCTCCTCTTACTCGCGAAACTGAATCCCTCCGTCAACCTCTTCCGTTCCGTTTGCATCCAGACGCAAAGTCGTTTGCGGGGGAGTTAGATAATGAAAGCGCCCGCAGGTAGCTGAAAGGTATTGCCCCGAGGGATCATTTAATTACATCGCGGCTTGCTTTTCATTCGTCGGGAGGTCGATAAAACTGGATAGAATTGGCGTTGGGCACTTTGAAGTTTCCAACGTCTACGGAAATCGAAAAGGGTGCGCGTCAGGAGGATTGTCCTTAATTAAAGTTTCGCGCTTAACTCCTTTGCGTTTCCTTCGCGTCCGGCGGCATCCCTCGATTGCCGATAAATCGCGATTTTGTTTAACAAATCTTTTTTGTTTCGACGCTGTGCCACCCATTTCGCGATATTACGAAAACCTAAAAACTTTAACACTGGAACTACCAGACCAGTCATTTCGACTGGTTTGAAATTTTTCATCAAGGACTACTCAAATTTTCCATTGTCAAGTGTACGAATGAAAATTTATTTCTAAGTACTGTGATTGTGTACAATTTTAAGCATATAGTTCTTAACTATATAAAAATTGTTAAAAAATATGGTAGAAATAGGTATACATTAATCATCGGTAATTCTAGTGTTAATCAATTAACCGGTTAGCTGTTTTTGACGAGTACACACGTGATGAAAAAGTGGCACGGTTTTGTGTTACGACGAATATACTCATCATGCTAAAAGGTAGTTACCATTTGCTATTTAAATTGAAATTTGAGTGCATACTAAAATATATTCTCAAATTTTCTGCGGATATTATTAAAAATGAAACACGACAGCGTTTGCTGTATGTTCTCTTTAGTAATCCGAGCCACGAAGTATTAAAATATATTCATTCACTGGTCGATGTAACCTCGTTGCGGAGAGCGCTATTTTGTTACCTCGCAAAGTATTTAACAATTAATAATAACGTCTGAAAAACCGTGGGAAACTCGAGGTTTCGGTGGTAGGGGCGAGCGTGGAAAGAGGACGTTGTCCTCCTGAAAGGGTTACCACGCTACACCCGGGTTGTGACGTCAGAAGTGGGGGGTGGGGGGCGGGGGGGGTGGAGTGTTACGTCAGTAGTGCGGCAGACTGGGTGGGCACGGTGCTTGGCCCGGATGGCGGGGTTGGAGGGGGGTGGGAGAAAGAAGAGAGTTGCAGAGGGGATGCACGAGTTGGGGAAGGTGGGGCAAGGTTTGACGCAAAATAAGGTCGGCCACCCCGGATTTCATTCATCAGTCACAGTCCACCGTGGTTGGGCTAACTGGATTAATCCTCCGCGGTTGTCAAGCTTGTCCGAGCGACAAAACCGAAAATGGAATGCGGATCGATAATGAAGACGCGGGGCCGATGTACGGGGAATTATTCGAAAACATCCGAGAGAGCGGTTAGATAATAAAATTGTTCGCCGCGAAAAGCTCCTTTCGAGTTGCGCGACATTCGGTGATTCGAGAAATCGATTAACCTAGAAATGAGTTAGTGGATTTAAAGCGAATTAATTTGTCCCGGAATGATGTCTGCCAGGCGTCGCGCGATTTTTAACATGTTCAGTGCCGTGGGGGTCACCGATGATGGGCAGCTAAGTTGGAGATTGGGCTTTGGGGACCACCGGTGACCGGTAGCGAAAACATTTGTTGGGATGCATAATTCGAATAAATGTTAATACCTACGGATTTTTTTTTATATTGTCATTGTTACTACAATGGAATGAAGAAATTAAGGGACCATAGGCATTTGAGAATATTTGCACATGTAAAATGTGCTGATACGTATTATGTACGCATATTGCGATTCACCGTATTGATAGAGTTCAAACAGAGAAAAGATGAACCAATACAATCTCCGGAAAATATGTATGTTACGACTGTTTTAGTGCAACTTTTTGCTTTTGTTCTACCTAGTTTAAATAATCTTTTTTTCAAAACATACTCGCTGTATGTAGCAAAACGCCGAGTGATTCTACTCTCTCCCGGCATTTTTTTAATTTTATTCCTTTACTTTTCAGCTATTTGTATGGTTGTTGTTAGAGATCAACATTGACTTGCGCAAAATAAAAACGCAAGTCGCGCGGAATCCAAGAAATGCATCTCAAAGTTTCGGGTATCACCGGTAAACCCTCAGTAACATAAATCGATAAACATCATTATACAGTTTCACTTAACTATTGCGGATAAAATTTCATCGCAATATATTGCGTATCAACAAATTCATCGAGCCCCGTCGGAAAAGTCGCGTAAAATCTGCACCGTACCCAACGCGTGAAACCCCTACTCGTCGCATTTTGTTTCGACGTAAATTTTATCTCGATTACGATGATGCACTCTAGTGACATCGAGAACATTTTTTTCGAACGAACGAAACACTATATTTTCGGTCGACGCCTTCGAATTAAATCGCGAGGCAAGGGGTTAATCGACACGGACGTTTCCCGACTTTCGTTTTCATTCGCGTCAGAGGTTCTTTGGTGTAAACGAATTTTCACGCGGCAACGCGAACGTTTCGAAAGTCAACGAATCGTTCTCTACTTCTTTTTGCGCGATCCCTGTACATTTCCTTCCACTTACGCGCCAGCCAGCGCCAAATTGGCTCGTTAAACTTTTCCCACGGTACAGCCGCCGAGCTTTTTTTTTTGTTTTCTTCCACGATCGATCATTCGGCAAAAGCGGATCAGTTCCTTTCTATAGGATAATCCGATGAAAGCGGAGAAGCTACTCGCGGTTAGTATTTTTCAGCAAAAAAAAAAACACCGGATGCCTCGTGTATTTCTCGCAAGTAGAACGAGTCGAGCTATTGTCGGACATTGATTTCTACGAGTTCCAAACGCACTCGTGTTTACGCCGTTTGTATTGCGTCTGTTTTGTAAATCCCCTTTATCGCGGTTTGATGAAAATATTTCTATTTCGTCGGATATGCCACGTCAGATTATTAAAATAAAAGAAGTGTGAGTAGGTATATCGGGTTGCGGAACTGGAGCTCGTATTTCTTTGCGCATAATTTTGAATCAGAACCGAGATAAAACAGTTTAGAAATAGTCTGCCGAGGACACCTTTCGCTGCTCCGAGGATGTGCCTATTACCTGTGAGACATAAAAGGTAGGAGCTTCAACCGCGCGTTCCATAAAGTTCTACATGTACGTGGATTCTATTAATTCAGCGCTATGTTTTCTCTCTCTCTCTCTCTCTTTGCTTCTCCCGGCGCGTGTTTTCACTCGCGTATTTTCTCAGCCCCGAGGTGAAGGTGAAAAGATATGGAACCGTGGTTTTAAAACACGAGGAGGACCCTCTTTCGCAAAGGCGCTTGCTTTTCTTAGAACTTGATTTTCTCGTGTTAATTCTCCGACAACTTGAACCGGTAATAATTATCGATCTTATCAATCGCTATCCGAAACGCGTAACCGTGGTACTTTAAACTAATACGTAAATCGCAAACGCGTTTCTATATGTGCTACTATATCGACTCTAGATAACGTTCGATAAATCTAAATTTATAATAATCACGCGCCCATTAATCGCGATACCCGGAGAGTCTCGATGAGAAAACATTAAATAATGGACCATCGGGAAAATATAAACCGACAAGTGCTCGCTGTGCCGTTGGGATTAAAACAGCCGGTAACATATGTAAATGTAAAACGTATCGGTTCAACGAGCACGCTATGCAAATATTCTCATGATTATTAATATAAATATATTATTCCATAATGTATTATCCATTCCGTAAAATCTTTAATTATCCACGAACACCTCGTTCGTGGGGATGGGATATTTCATTCGATCGTCGCTTTTTATTTCCAACCCACTAAATTACGTTTCCCCGCACGTTCCTCGAACGGAGGTAATTAATTAAACGAATTCGCGTTACGCCGCGAAACGATTCTACGATTCGCCATTCTATGGACTCTCGAAATTCTATCACGCGGCACTTGGACGCATCCGCGGGGTCAGCGACAATTCGCATTTTCGACACGCGTGATTTATTACAGTCGGAACAAAGAATATAACGTACGTACGCGCGGCGCGCATTCGGAGTTTGCGTATATTTTACGATAATTCCGCTCCTGGCACGTTTCGACCGATATATCTGCCAGCCCGTACCTCGGGATACAACGGTTACTGGAATTTCGTGACTCGCACCCCCCGTTACCAAGTTGCATCCACTTCCTTTGCACCTACGAGCGTACACAGACGGGCTTTCTCTTTATTATAACCGATACGTATCGCGGTATCCACGCGAGCTCTCGATTGCATCCGACCGTACGCGCCGTCTGTACGTGCCGTCGATATCGCGAAGTTTATAAAGGGTCGGGGGTCGGGGGTCGGCGGGGCCGCGGATACTAAGGCACTCGCTTCCGCGGCTTTTTCGACAGCTCGCAAGGAGTACTTTGCGAGCCGTTACACGATAAACAGACGCGGTAAATTTGATTTCTGCTCGAATCTGTAATCGTGGGTCGAAGGCGGAAAAACATGCGCCGGTAGATTAAATCGATATCAACGCGATACCCGTAATTCCGGGTAAAGTCGTGGAAGCGGTTTATCAGTTTGCGAATGCTAACACGGCAAAGCCGATTATAGCTTTCGGTACTTCACCCCGTGTATGCGTACGGTATCGTGTTCCGCGAAGATCCAAATGGTGCCATTTCGCACGACGGAAGTTTTCAGTTTTCACGAGGTTCGCCGTAACGCTCGTTTTGCCATTTATGCGACGGTTATTCACAGTAGAATCAAGAGAGTCCATGCGACACGGCGGCGCATATAATAATTGTTGTTGATTCTAGTATTCCCCTGTATATGCATACGCGAACACAACTACCTTCATCTCGTAAATCCAAATGCAATTCCAATTCGAGTCTCCATTATGTTTCCCGATTACGATTCTCCTTCCATCAAATATTTTTACCGTCGGATTTGTTGGTCGTAAAACGTAAAACAATTTTTTTGTTAGTTGAATTCAGAAATTAGATTCAGACAGTTCGAACGAGAATTCGTGAAAATATGAAAGGATCGTTAATTTAACCAGAGCTTAACGCACCCAAGATTAAGCATAAAAAATCCCTCGTTGCGCAATTCAGAGATTAGTTTAAGAATTATCGATGAAATTGTAGCGCGAAGTTCGAAAGTTTGATCCTAATGGCCCGTCTACGCGTGAAGTTTCGCAATGTACGGACTCGCTCTTGCCAAGGTTCTAAAACAGTTTCTCTAAAGGTAAAAGCATTGAAAAGTAAAATCCAACCACGAGTATACGAGTAAAAATCGTTCGTATCGACTCCTCCTATCGTAATCGTCGTTGATCCGCATTCTCGATCGCAAGTACCATCGCTCTCATAAATGCAAATGCACTCGATCGCGAGTCCTTGGAAAAAATCGGCGAGGAGCGACGTTTTCAGGGCGAGTTTGCAAAACTGGAATCCCATTCGACTGATTGCGCGAGAGAGCACAGCAGCGGGATCATAAATACTTGTCCGCGGAAACAAAGTTAACTCTTTTCCCCATTCGATTCCCTCGTTCTTTCCGGGGTTACGGTAATCAATGTCCACTCAGCCTCGGAGTTGTCCGCGAGAGGCAGTGAAAACAAACCCATTTGTCTGACGGCGAAGGTAAAGGGAGAAGGGGGGAGGAGAGAAAGGGAGTCGCGGTGAGCTTTACCGGTTTCCCGCGAAAAACGATGACGGATGCATCCGACCGGTATGCAGCCAGCTTGCACCTCGACGCCGACGAGCGTCGCAAATTGCCTCCCCTCTTTTTTTTTTTTTTTTAAACTCATCCCTCTCGTCCTCACTCTTCACGGCCCAACGAGCGAATCAACGATCCCGTCGCGTCAGCAATCGCAGTTTCACGAATCAAATCAACCTGGCACCGACGCCATTGTCTGCGCTCCGCGTGACAAACGGAGACGCGTAACTTTTAATCCGCTTTAATCAATTTTCCCCTCGATCTCTAATCGCCCGAGGAGATGGTACGGAAAACAATTTCGATACCGACTCGTGAGCGAGGATACGGTCGAAAGCAATTCTGATCTTTGGAGATTTACGATTAATTCCGACTTTAAACGCTTCCGGGAGCGCTTCCACTCTACCGTGTCTCGTAAAGTTAACGGCGCTTCTGGTGCTCGAGTTTCGTTTGCGTTCGCCGTTGATTCGAGTCTCGCGAATAAAATTAAATGCCTGCCACGTATCCCTCGGTAATGAGCAGCAAATTTTTCGCGACAATTTTTATGCCACGCCGATTTCAAGCGCCGCGCAAAACACAACTCGCTCGGGGGAAGGATTCAAAGGGAACGCAGGAATAATTCACAGGATTTCCTTATTTACCGCCACGCGAAAGCTTGCGCGCTGCAGGTACGTTACGTATTGTACATTATCCTCGCCGTGGAAAAAGGCGATCGGATTCTCGGAACGATTGGTTACACAGAATAATATATCGAAACCGAATTCCAGATAAGGATGGGAGGTAGAAAACAAAAACAGCTTCGATTGCACGGGTAGACACGGAATAACGATTACACTGGAATTATCTGAATTCGTCTTCCGCGAAGATGCATCGTTGAATCGTCTCGTGTTTCTACTCATCCCCTTCCACCCCCTAGCGAAGGGGTCGCGATAAAAGCAGATTGCATTACACGAAGGTACACGGCGAGGGGATGGAAAAGCGGTGGAGCAAATGAAATACATTCTGTCCGCTCCCGGATGCCGTTCTAACACTTAATTAATGCGTTAAGCTTCCATTTTCATTACCTACACGAGTCACTATCGGTTGTAGCGACGCTCGTAATGACTTCAATTACAAAATATGCCGTGGACACAGGATCATTGTAGCGTTACGATTAAAGTCGTTAAATTTACCACGTTGATCGGCGCTATATCGCTCGATCGTGCCTCTCGATCTCCGTGCAAGGGATTTCTTTGTTCGTTCGAAATACCTTGATTAAATTACGGCACTAAGGACAATGGAATAGAATTGGCTTCCCATGATGCACGTTAATCTGTCCTGACGCTGCTCGCATTCTCGTCCGTGGACCTTACTAAACTAATTCTCCGCGAATCCGGACATTCGTGGGCTCGCTCGGTCTAATCGCTTTATTAATTCGCGGAGCTACCTGTTGTGCCGAGTGCCGGGCATTCAAATCCTTATCAATTGGATTAGGCTGCGCGTAACCATAATGCTCTTCGTTGTAGTACACGTTGTCGACGAATAACGTTCATCGTCGGGTAACACGATTCACGTGCGACGCATTTGACGTAACGAAAAATTTACGCAATTGCACGACAATGGGTAAGGCGCATTGTTTGAAATCTGCATATTTGTTCGACGGGAAAGAAGAATGGAAATAAAAGGTTATTAGAGAACTCCGCTACATCTTTAAAGCGGGACTTTTATTAAGTCTCTCTCGAACTCTGAAATTAATATAAAATATGGTTACAACGTTGGACAATTTGATTGATATTAGTTTCTGATTTTAATACAGCGTGTGTATTTTAATCCCAACAGGGTCAACCTCAAAGGTTTTTTAAAATATAAATACAGATATTAATGTGGTTATCAGAAAATTTGACAAAATTTAGTTTTTCATTCGGCATGTGTTATGTTTATACTATATATATTTGTAAATATTCTTCTTAATGTTATAATTGACACGGTATAATAAAACAAAAAAATAAATTCTATCAAATTATTTAACGTTAACCGCACGCTATGTCGAATTCAAAGCCCGAAGAAGACTTAATAAAAATCGAAATGTCCTGCTTTAACAATTTCATAGAAATTTGTAATAACCATTTATTTTTGATTCCTGTTCCCACCGAACAAGCATCCAGATCACACAATTATATTCAACTTTAACGCGATGTGCAATCTTTTCTCGCGTCAATGAGAAAATCGTCCCCGTCGAAATTATTCGAACGTACAGTCGGACAGAGGACAATCTTTTTCTGGCCGTACAACAGGCTGGCAACTGCGTACACACGTTGGTTTAACTTTCAGGTAGTCGCAAATATCTGACGGATATATGCTCGATAAAACTATTTCCTGAAAACATACAAAGTTACCAGGTCTAGTTCCAGCGCACTTGTACTTGGCCGGAGACAAAACCTTCTCTCTTGATAATATTTAATTCATCTTTCCAATATTAATTTTCCGTTAGTAACAGGGGTGATGAGTAACCCCACTTGGAAATTTTTTGTCTGTGATCATCGAAAGGAGGACTGTACCAATCGCTTCAATAACTGATTTTTCCGCCTACTTTCAGTTTCTTCATTTTCACTAGTATCCAGAAATAGTTAAATACAAATAGAAATGTTAATATAATAATAAGAAAAATTTGTATCAGAATTGCGTTACTAACGGAAGGTGAAATAAAGATTCGTGCATTCAAACATAGTTTAATAATTACCCCTGTATCAACAAAATATGTTCGTATACAATTTTAGTCTTATTTCAATATCAAATACTTTTGTATCTAGGAGATACATCCGCGACCACTTTTTTCTCCGCAAGAGCCGCGAATGCTTGAAGGTTAATCCACGGCTCTGGTAAGCTTCAACGACGACGAAATCATTATACGCGTCGGGGATCCTGGCCGCCGCGGGACACCGTGCACATACGCACGGTAACATGGTGACACGGCGAAAAGGGAAGCAAACCGAGAAGCAATGGCGTTTATACGCGACACGGAAATAAAGCCAGAGACAAGCTGGCTCCTAACCAAGATGGTTAATCTCGTGCACCGTGCAGGACCGATTGAGCGCGAGGAGGCTACAAATCCGTGGAACATTTCGCTATATCGGGCCGTTCGATCGATCCTACTCTACTCTTAGCTTACTTTAGATACGGGATAGTTCCTTATCTCGATTACATCGGCAACTCGATCTAAGTTAGCCGACCCCAAATGTAAGGGATCACTCCAATTTGAAGAATATTCCATCGAGGGGGAAGCGATCCTTCCCGTCGCGCCGTCGAATACGTGTGGTAGGATTTTTTTTTTTTTTTTTTTTTGCCGAAGTCCATTTTTGTTCAGCGAGTGTACGGGATTTGCAATCATCGCAACGGTGCAATGAAGAAATAGATAATTACGATAATAATTGAATTATAGAAGCGTAGTATGATATTTATCTTTGAAGAAGCGATCTCGATTGACACTAAAACTACTGATAATTAATGTATCTCTACGGTTAACGACGATTAACCTATTTCAGCAATTTTTTACCGATTTTACCAATTTTTGTATGGTTCAAACGTATATGCTTAAAAGTATGCATATTCACACTATTAAAAAAATTATAAAAGTTTGTGTAGGCATAAACAAAAATGTCAAACTAATCAAAATGACTGGTCTGATACTGCTAGTGTTCACAGTTAATTTCAATAGTATTGTTACGGACGTCACGCGAGCGAGCCCGCACAAAGATTATGCATTTTAAGGAAATAAGAACATTTATTGACATAAGAACACACCTGCTCATATCGAGAGCTCGTATACAACTTCTAAGTTTACAAGCTTAACAATACGTTTATCAGCGCCCGTCAACCAACGACAGCCTATTAATGCTGCCGGACGCAAGGGCAAGGGACGCTATTCGTAACGGTATCAATGTAACTGATAGTTCATATTTTCAATAAATCGGAATAAACGATGCAGAATAAATTGTCTCGTGTAGAAAACATTCTTCGTTAAAAATAAAAAATTCAATATTAATCCATAACTTGGCTAACCGTGCTATACTTACCTACGAACGATAGATCGTAATTAACTATTTCAATCATCATAATTCAAAAAAGTTCAGCACGATAGAATAAAGCCCCTCTCGCGGAGGTAAACCAAATTTCCGGGCTTTCGGAGTACAAAGGTGAGATTCGTCCTGCAGCCACGGTTAGTCCTGAGATACCGCGTTTTATTTCGCGTCTGACGTCTGTTGTCTAAAGGAAGGGAGGGACAAACAATTGCATTCCCGTCCGCTTACAGCTAGATTTTTTTTTCCAGCTTTCACGGAGGACATCCGGAAAAATTAAGGGTGGTTTCTTCGCTCGTACCTCGAAACTTTAATCCTTTGCATATTCTTCCACGTTTTCAAACGTCTTTTGCAGCCGGAAACTCGAAAAATCTTGTTTCTCCCGTCTCTCTACTTTCCATCTACCGGACGAGCGAATTTGTGCGAATTTGCGGGGAGACTTTTTTTTAGCACTTTCGCGACGGGCGATTACCGGGCAAAAGTTTAACTGAATACGTACCTCCGCTCGCACGTTACACAACTGCTATACAGATATATATGAATATATATAATTTGTAAAAGTATGTAGGTGTATGATGCTTACAGTAATTTGTTCAAAATTATCAAAAATTAACCATTACAAATGCGTATGTCTTTTTGATACAATAAACATGGCGAATTGACAAGTACACAAAATTTACGTTAACTTGCAGTAACATTTTTACACAGCAATTTGTAAGAATATATAAAATGAAGATACTGACCATTTTTTCAAAAAACACGGATAACGACTGATTAATTTCTTACCGCACTAATATTATTACCTTCGCTCGGTAATGCTGCTACATCAAGAGGCAAAGACTGGTTTCAATATCAAATTGAAAGTACTTACTTACCAAGCACTTACAAGTACTCGAGAACTAAATCTTATATCTCTTCAGGTTAACTAAATTCAGCAATATTACTGTTTGGATATTGTTGTATACTTATTGCGATATTATTGTATACCTATTTTGTTCCCTGTCCTCGTGTTTATTAAATGAACAGAAATTTTTTAATTGAGAACTGGTTGTCATCTGGTGTGATATATAATCATTATAACTACTGATATATAATCATTATTGATATATAAGCATTATGACTAGGAGTGGCGTAAATTTTGAAATGACGTATGACTACATCGCCCGTATTCAGCTAAAGTCTTCGAAATTATGTCTACTCCCTCCGTCGCAAATGTGTTAAAAATAAGTCACGTATCTACCGTAAGCGATAACCAGTGTCTCACATCCAGCACTGTACCGTCTTCGTCGCATACATTTGCTTTTGTATTTTTTATGTATGGAGCAGAAGAAGGCAAAGAGTATGTGACGACACCGTCGTGCGTCATTCCCGTGCCGTCAGTCGACGATGAAAAACTCAGTTTCGTTGTTCCTCGTTTCTTCATTATTATTCTTTATTCCTTATTAATCGCGCACCTCTCCTAATCACGTTCTCCGCTCGCACGTTACACAACTACTATACAAATTTAACTTTATTCCATCTCCATACATCGCTCGACGTTATTTCGTGCCGCATACTTTTTGGGATACTCGACGAGACTCTCCTCGTTCTTAGAACTTTACATCTCGAGGACAAGGCTCCACTTTCATTATCGTGCCGTGCCCGAATAAACCTTGATTCTCCCCCTCAGGATTCGTTCTCCGGGGAGATCCCGTTTCTCATTCTAAACATTTTTTTTTCTCTCTGGGAACCTCGCGAAAAATCTTTCCAACCCCCGCCCTCTCTAGCCGCCATCCGAATATTCTTTGCTCGAAACCGACCGGATATTCTGCACTCTAATCAGAGAAACGAATCTCGCTCGATATCCCCCTGCCGCCCGTAAAGCACTCTTCGAGAACTCGACCAGAATCCTTTCTCCGTCCAGCTCGAAATTCTCGTCTTCTCGAGCAATGACGAGCGCTCGTTCGCCGTTTTCGTCTCTCTCCTAGAAACACCGATAATGATCTCTCTCTCTCTCTACCCTCTTGCTCCTCGCCTTTTCTCTCTTTCTCTCTCTCTTTCCCTCTCGCTCCTTATTCGACTCCGATCTTTCTATCGTTCCACTCGTTTTATTCTCTTTCCTCGACTGGCTGTATAGCTTCTACTTGCCGAATGACACGATTCATCGTAATTCGAGACGATCGCCTTTGTCGACACGAAACATACGCTCGAGAACAGCGAAACTACACTCGAGATCCTCCTTGGTTTCCCTGAAAGTGTTGGTATACTATTCTACGATGCGCGTTGCCACCGTCAGTCGTTACGTGTCCATCGGCTCAGCGTTCCAGTGTCCTTGGTTTAATTGATTTTGAATATACCGCGATAAAGGGCGTTAATTAAAAGGATCAATGACGTATCACATGTTCCGGCAACCTTTGAGAAGTAATCTCCACAAAGCGAGACACTAAACGTAAGTTGATGTATGACAAGAAAACATATAGGCAACTCAGATTGTAAACAAGGTGACGTAGGCGTTTTTGGTTTAGATTAACTGATGGAACACAAAGGAATCTGATTTCATCGAAATCAACGACATTGTTTTCACCGACAATGTTTGCGACGAAGAAACCTGTTCGCGTTTACCGTCCACGGGTTACATTGAAATTGACGCGCAATGTTATTCTCAGTCGAAAGCTCGTGTCGGTGAAAATAGCACCGGTGAAACCTTTGCGCGTGGTTTCAATGTAACCCACACGATCTTCATACACTCGAAATATTAACTTTGCTATTAAATTCGTAGCATTTTGATTTCACTTTCGAACATGTTTGTTTTAAAGTGAATTACACAGCTCGCTCTCCGGTGTATCCTCCCCAAAGGGTGCTCCAGTTAGTAGTTACAAGAAGATTGACCATGGGTGGCAACCTGCCCTGGAGCTGGCACCAGGTGTACCGTGTGTTAACATAGCAATACACGCGTGTATCGCGTTGCGTGCACCGTGAATATTTATTCAACGGACTGAATAAAATAATTTGTTTAAATTCTCAAGATTTATCCTCTCGTCGAATTTATCTTTTCGACGAATATAGTTGGAAAATCGTGATTACGTTAGCAATCGATGAAAAACCGAAGTGAAGAGTATCGATGCAACGGTTAAAAAATAATGGAAATAAATAAATCGAAACGCATCGTTTCAGGAGGGCGATCGAAAGTGTACCGTGAATTATTTTCAGTAACAATAAAACTTCGGCCTGGTTGCATCGGCGATTTAAACGACCCCCAACGAAGTTAATTACCGACACGGCGATAATTACGATTATGTCCCCGACAATAAATCCGATCGTTTTTAACAACGGTACCACGCGGCAACGATAATATGTCGCGCGATCATCGATATCCGTTATGACATTTCGCGTAAAGCGGTTACTTTACGTTTCTCACTTTATGGAGCCCTCGACATTTACTATCGTCACATTTAGTTTTCACCGCGAGGAGATTTTAAACTGCGCCGTGTTCGAACAATATTGCGAATACGCGCGTTTCGGTTAAATTACGTTAGCGAAAGATTAACCGCTTCGTTACCATGGACGAGATATCTCGCCTTGCAAAATGAAAACGAAAAAAATAATTAAATTTTGCTATCTATCAAATAATGGAACAACATGTTTCCTTAAGTTTCTTTCGTTGTCATTTTTTCTGTCACCCTCGCTTATAATGAAATTTCTTAGTCCACGAACCGTCTTTACCGCCACTCATAAGCGTTATCCATTCAAAAGAGGTCATTAAAAAAATCCTTATTTTTCTAGTAATAAGCCAAAAACCCGAAAAAAATCAAAATTCTGAAAATTTTTTTATGATTTCTCATATTTGCCGTGAAAAATTTCGTTGAACAACCACAGATTTCTGTTGAGCACCCAGATAAACATAAAGTAAGCCACTAAAAACAATTACACCAGAACTTTCCACTTCCAGCCCCTTTTGAACACCATTTGACTGGACTAGAACGGTTTTCCGTCGCGAGATATCTCGTCTGTTTTACCGTACGAACGCTTTTGTGGCGCGAGGTATCTCGGTTGTGGTAGCGAAGCGGTTGATGAGAACAAGTTTCATCGACCGATCGTCATCGCATAATAATAAATTAATAATAATTAATACATTTACCGGACCACGTTCAGGAATAATAGAAAACAAATTTTTCATATCTCTTGTTTGCAGAATAGTTTTGTCACACCCGGATGCCGGAACCATCGGTTTCCTCGTGTGTCGTTCGAGTCGTGGTTACGGTAAACACTCGTTTCAATGACAGAATAAATACCCATAACTTACGAGCTAGCGTCAAACTTCGTACTTTCGCGTTGTCGCGGTTCAACTTTCGGTTGTATCTCAAGTTAACGTTAGTCTATTGCCCCGGCCCAACACTTTCATGAGAAAACTTTTAATTCTCATCGGTCTCATGCCTCTTCAAATTCCCACATGTACTTTACTTTAAATTACCACGAAATGCGGTTCGGTCGGGAATTCAATTTGGGAAATTTGATAGACTCGCTTTATTGTACCGTAATAATAATATAACCGCCCTCGCGGGGGAGTGGCTTCTCGATACGTAACACGAAACATAGATAGGGAAGTATCTTTTGAGATACGAGCATATTTTTGAATAAGGAATACGTGGGAGGAATGGAAGATGTTTCATCAATTTCTTTTATGTACCTCTGGTCTACCTTTCCCGAGGAATGTGCATTCCTGCAGGACCACCCTATGTATTTACGATGTTTGCGTTTGCTTACACGCGAAAGTAGGATAGATGCACCCGAGACGGGCTGGCATGCCCGCCGTAACTTCGATTTTAGGGGATAAAATGGCCCCCAGCCAAGAAATTTCAGGATCTATACCTCACGGCATCCGAACTCTAGCTCCTCTTTCCCTCTCTTGGATCTGTTCACGTCAACTTGCGAAGCGATACAAAATTTCGAAAGGGAATCGAGTATCTCTGCAGGTACGTGAAAAAATTGTCTGAAGAGAATCAAGTGAAATCGAAGGGATGTAGAACAACATCATTTCCCTCGATTTGGGTACGATTACGACATTTTAAAGCTGATTCATCTAAGCAACGGAATTTTAAATTTTGTTCATTTTTATTCAAATGATATATTGGGTTGTCAAGTATGAAATATCTATTGAGTCATGTTATCAACTTTGTCTCCCTCCAAATTTCATACTACACAACCCAATGTACATATAGCAACGTCTATGCTCCGCTGTATCTGTTCCTTCCAGTTTCAATATTTGAATCAACAAATTATGCTACCTATACATCCACGGTCTCCCGAACAATTTTTGCTCCCTCTTTTCTACTTCACTACAAATACACCGCGCGGATACTTTACGAATACCAATTTGAAGAACAATGACCCGAGACGTTTTAAATTTTAAAGGCTTACCATTTCACGCAACGGTATCTATTAACGAGCAGATCGATACTGCGACGAACAAAAGACAAATGAACCGAATACCAGTGCAAACGTCGTCGCCTCGAACAAACGCGCACCGTTGTCTCGTCTCTTTCGTCTTCAGCATCTTTTTTCGCTAACCCCTCCGCGTCCCGTCGCATCGCTTTTGACCCCACCTTGCTCGTTCGTTTCTTTGCAAAGATCTTTTTTTCGGTCCTAGCACGCTGCCTCGAATCGTCGAGGACCCGTAAGGACCACTTCGCGTCGACGCGCGCTCCAACTTTCGAGGAGCGAAAGTTCTTACGCTCACGTGTGCATTCCTTTTACCCTTTTCCCTTTCGTACTCTTATTTTTACATATTTTATTTTCCATTTTTCGCGCGGAACAATTGACCTCTGGCAGACACTTCTGCCGGTACACGTTCTCCACGTCCCTCCCCGTTCGTTCTCTCCATTTTTTTCGAGCGAAGAAACTCGGGTTAATTATTCCGCCGCTTAAGAACATTAACTTCGTTTACCCAAGTCAGGTTTATTTTTTTTAATAAGCAGTCGCGAACGTTGGGCCGAACGGTAAACGTTTTCCCCTGAATACGTTTACCGCTGGCTCGTTACTCTTTTCGTTCTCTCAGTTTTATTTCTGCGGTCGTTACGCCCTTCGATATATCTCGCAGGGGCGTTCGATAAGTTCCTCCGAAAGAAGGTTAATTTCGAGATATTCTTGCAACGTCACATAGTTAATACGGGCATCGATTTCAAAAGAGCTTCCTATTAGAACGAGCCCCGATGGAGATGGTCTCGAGGCTCCTTTTCGAACGTCAGTTGCGCGGCTCGAAGGTAAGGCGTGTAGACGGAAAGGAGGAAGAAAAAAAAATAAGGAAGACGAATGAAAAATTACTGACGTACCGTGTCGTAGTACAGCCAATAATCCAACATCGACGAATCAAGCTCGTCTCGCTCCGATATTCAAGGATCTTTTTTTTTTTTTTTATTATATATCACCGGATATTGCTTTCGATTTTGAAATATTCTCACCCTGGTTTGAAACTAGCAAAGAAGAGAGTCAAATACGTTCCAGGAAATGTATAATAGCTCTGAGGCATAACTTTTTCGCGTTTCCTGCATGAATCAGCCGAGCCGAGTTAAAATTCGATGCACGAACTCGTAAGCGTGCGGGAGCTAATTAAATCTGGAAGTGTACCGAATAAAGGGGGAGAAGGTGCACGAGTTTCTTCTTAATTGTCCCACTTCTCCCGATTAAGAGTCTGGCTATTCGTTACGTCGTTCTCATCGCGCGAAATAACTCGCCGACATAATAAAAGGCCCCATACGCAAGTGAAAAAATTGCGCAAACTGACGTACAATTATTGTACAAACATAGTGTATTGGCGTTATCTGACGCGCTGCGCAACGCGTTGCAGAAACTCGAAGTTGGAATAGGCCCCGTACACAAGAGAACAAATTGCGCTACAGAGGTTGTTTTAAAACAATTTCATTGCGAATGATGTTATTTGGTGCGTTGCGCAACTAGTTGCAGAAATTGAAACCTGTTTGAAATTAATTGTACAATGAGTACCGATGCGCAACTATTGCAACGTGTAGGGGCTCGGAGCGACGCTGTGTAATAACTATAATGTCTTTTCGCACAAGTGTAAGCCTTTTGTTTGGGATAAGCTCAAAGTATATATCACTATCGCTCTGTTTCGACTTTTGCCGACGCGGACAAAGTTGGAATAAGCCGGTCGAATATCTGAGCCGTTGATTTTGAAAATCTGACGTCCTTCTTTTTGTGAGAATAATCAGTTTATGTTAATTTGTAATAAAGAGGCAAGGTCTTGCCTCTGGCCAAGTATAAGCGCGTCAGAACTAGACCTTGTAATTAAGAATTATCTGTTACTATATTTTTCACAAAATGGACTTGCCCCCAACAGGCCGTACTGTCAGTCGGCATGTTTTCCTGGATACACGATCAAAACAAATGCAGTTTTTATAAAATTGTGCGATTTTTTGCTGATACGGGAGATTCTGTTTGCAGCATTCACTTATTTTACAAAGTTAGTTTGTGCAACCCATTGCACAACATCAGTTTTAAGCGCGGACAACGGCACAGAAAAAAAAAATGTTCCACAACCTCTCGAAGAGATCCACGCGCAAATCTTTCGGGGTCCTTGGGAGTTTCAGGTATTAAAGATTCCCTGTCTAAAGGGAGAAAGTACGAAGGCACTCTGGCCGATTAATCGAATATTAATGTAGACGAGGCAGTCATCTTGAGTGTTTCTCAGCAGACGACAAACTTCCTTCCACTCGAAATACTTCGGCATTCCCATTTCGAGGAAATAAATGGCCCGTTGAGAAAGATCCTGACGAAGAAGGAAAATATTTCCGTGCCGTGGATCTCCAGGAAAACTGCGGGAAATCCTTTGACACGGTCGACGCGCCGAATCGATGCCGATATTGTGTAACGGGTACCCTCGTACATACGGGACTGAACGAGGGGGAGGTATGTGAGGGGAAAAAGGGAAATTGTTCGTAAAAGGAGTCATAGAAACGGTATTCGGGGAAGCCGCTTATACCGCATGAGCGAAAGAGAAAAGAGATAGCGAGACACGAAAGAGAGAAAGGGAGGACAGAGGAACAAGAGGATGACAGCTGAAAAGAACACATGCTATCATGCAAAGTCTGTCTTTCTCTCTCTTTCTCTCGCTTTTCCTCTGTTTCCCTATCTCTCTCTCCCTCTTCATTCCTCAGAGTCTCCGAGCGGAACAAAAGAAGCGGAAAAAAGCGAGCGATACAACGTCGTCGAAATGACGGATTCACGCGGAATGCTACACGAAATACTGCGATTCTCTCGAAAATTTCCACGGCTCCTACACGTGCTCAAACTATTCTCGATTTTACTCGTTGCCGGGGAAATTTGGTCTCTGGGAATTAATTCCATGCTCGGGGTAATTTTGTAACTAGCCGGGGGAAAACTTTAATTAATCTCCGTCGTTGCTCTCTTGTTTTCCCGCGGCTGGGTAATTATAACCCACACCGTCACGGAAACCTTCACGTTCGAATGATTCTTAATATACGGGGTGACGTCCGCTTCTCTATTTACCGCGAAGCTCCCTCTTCCTTCGAAATTTCGGGCAAACGTCTGCAACGCGAGGTCGAGGCCATCTCTCCAGATTCATTAATTCCTTTCTTTTCGCGGCACATTCCCATCCTGATAATAGAGATTTCCTCTGACCTCTCTCTTCCTGTTTCCCACGAAAGTGTTTGTCTCCCCTTATTCTATTTTCCTCTACCCCCTCGCTCATCCCTGCCGCCCAGTGGCAACGAGAAAATTCGTTGCCAACTGAAAAATCCTTTTTATTTTTACCCCCCCAACGTCGCTCGGGGCGCTCATTCCCTATCCACGGACTTGGCACCGATTACCGTTGGTAAAATTGGAGAGGTGGTGGGGTGTGGGCGGAGGGAGACAGAGAGGGAGGGTAAGGGAGTGGAAAAAAAATTATGGAGTTAAAATAGCGTTAGTCCCCGGCGTTGAAAGTTTTCCTATTATATTCGAAACCGCGCTTCTCCTTCTTCCGGTTGACTGTTCTGGGTCGAGACCATTGTCGCCTCGTTTTCAGCGTTTAGAATTTGACGGCGGACGAATGAAAATGGGTCGCGAAATAAGTTACTTCGCGTCCCGGACCAATTTCGATAATTCGAAATTTCGATGAAAAGTCGTCAGTGAATATTAGAATTCCACCGTTTTAAAGGTATTTAAAAAAACATTCCTTTCTATCAAATACTATCTGCCGTATTAAATCTTTTTCATATTAAACCCTCTTAATCCGTACATCCGTATCGTTGTACAACATTTCAATTACCCATTTGTAAATTAATCCGAGCAAGGGATTTACGAACTAACGTGGACGTAGCATCGCCACAATGGCTACAACTTTCATTACACCGTGAACTAATCTAGCTAATAATCTCTGAACTAATAAATTAATATGCGCAACGGTGTTATACCGATATCGTTTTATCGGGAGATTACGGCAAGAGTTTTATCGCCATTATATTCGACCCTTTTAATTAAGCCTCTAATTTGCGGCAGGTTGTTTGTTCCTGACCGATCAATTTATGGATAAAACTCGAAATTACTCGCGGTTAGAAAGTTTGTCAATCGATAATTCGAAAGACCCCCACCTTCTTTGCCTACGAAAACCATCGCGACGCGAATAACGATGAAATCAAGAAACATCGCCTCGGACGCTTCTCAGGCTTATTTAAAAAAGAAAACCAGGACACTCCCCCCGTTGCTATATTATTTAAAACCCGCCCGACACTTAAAATTGCTCTTAACGTGGAAATGTTTTGGATGATAATTAGCCGCGAGAAGAGCAGGGCGCGGAAAATTAGGACGGAGTTTCAATTAGCCAGAGTGGTCGGTGTTCTTCTCTAGAGGCGTCCGAATACAAATTTCCTCGGCTCTTTGTAAATAAACAATTCAACGTTGAGAGCGGTTTAAACGGATACGAACGGTATACAGAAATAGCGTAGTATCTGGCTAGAAATTGTAAATCTGAAAGTGGCTTCGTTCCGCGCTAATCAGACGCCGTTTCATAGCTGCTCGCGTATTTCAACAAATTACCGCGGGCGCTAGGAGAAATTCCCTCGGAACCTAAAGGAAGGCCGCTTATCAAGGAATTACGTTGAGACCGTGGTCCTTCCCTAACTGTCTGCTATCAACGCTATACCGTTATACCGCGCTAGGCTGCTTACCATTAGAATCGATTACAAGTGTTCATTCTCCCGGATTTATTAAATTTATTTATTGCTATCCCCTAAGATTTATTCCGTCGTCTTGCTGGCTTAATTTGCACCGAGTTCGGGTTTGTTAACCCTTTGACTACGAGAAGCGTACATAGGTATACACCAAGGTGGTGCTTAAACTTCAACTTCAAAAATATCGTCGGGGCACCTTCTTAGTTTGTTCTGCATGCTGTTTAAGAGTCTCAGAAAAAATTTAAGGTCAATTCATTAAGTTTTAAAGGTCGCTACCAGCAATTAAAGTATTCGGCAATTACAACAAACACAAGATTTTAATAATAATTGTTCACATGCGTGTAAAATACAAATAATAATAATATTACTTGGAAATATCAAATTTGTTACAATCGTCAACAGATTTATAATGCTTGACCTGTAATATTCCCGGAATATTTATGTAGGGCCAAACTTTTGGCGTTAAATAGCCCGATAAGAACGAGGGCTCACTGGACGTGTGATGCCGCCATTCCTTTCGACGTAATTATGATCTCGACGCATTTTTTTTGGACGATATGGTTATGCGACGGTCATACGTCAAAAATATACTTGATAATAAATGATTTACATACAATTTTTTTTTCCAAGAACCACAAATTTTCAATTCTCGTTAGCGACTTTCAAATTGCCACAAAAAAACAAAGACGCCTTAGTATTTCGTTGGGAACTAAAACATAATTACGTGGTGCTCCAAAAAAAATTAAAGGAAAAATTATTTTGACCCAATTAAGCATCACCCTAGTATACACCCTCGCGTATCTATCATTATAATTATATATATGTATATGCAAAAGACGTATATCTCTCAATGTTTCTTACTCTACAATCGTACAAATTTACACTTCTAATTAAACTTCTAACATAAAACTTATACTTTGGCGTAACGGAGCAACTGCAAATAGCTGAATAGTATTTAGTGAATACCGGTAACGGCTTGGATGTTCACTTGTTTTTATTGGTGATGTGTGTGAACGCAATGACAAGCATAACGATACCCGACAGCTGAGCGAGAGTGCACCGCAGACAAAGGGTTATAATGCCCGGTGTTTCTAAAATGTCACCAACCGTACAGGCATATATCTCTGGCTGTCATAAAGAACATCGCGTGTCAGAATTTTCAAAAAATTGAGTTTACTCTGTATTCGGGCCGTGGAATACAGGATTTATTTGTCGGAAAGAAAATCGTGGAAACTAATTTTGTAAGTTTGAAAAAATTAATGCGATTTCACCGAAGTCCGATACGAAGATTTAGTCTTCGGAACTTTAAACAATGTTTCGAGCCACAGATTTTATAAGTCGATAAAAGTGATAAAATTATGATAATATTGATGGCCGATCTTCTCGTTTCTCAAATACAGTCACTCCAACGTTCCATACGAACGTCGCTTGCAGCTTTTGCGAAGAATATAAAATATTAAAAGCATTTTACGAGAGGTGTTTGAACGTTTGAAGTGACATCCATTTTTATGCACGGAAGCGTTCGTACGTCGCATCAGCGATTGTTTTACGTGTACGAAGATGCCTGATGTATTTTTGATCGTGTCGCACGTATTTACGATACGTGCTCGTAATTCGTCAACATTTTCCACTCGAATAAAAAGAATATGTAGTAAAAAAATATAAATACGAATATAGAAAAGGCTATCGATTTCAAATCATTCTACAAATAAAAATAAAAAGGATTTTTCTTGCCTATCTCTGACGAGGGACAAACTTTTAATAAAACTTAAATCGATTGTATTTCAAAAATCAGAAAATGGGAACCAGTGTTTATAAGAATTATTATTTGTGGGGTCTAAAGTATACTCTAAATTATGCGATGCAGGACGCGTTGTCATTGGTAGACTGCGGATGTTTATGCAAAATCCATTATTTTGTACCTTATTTTATGCACTTAATGACTTATGTAATGCATTATTTTATTTTACTTTCTTTTATACGTACAATATGTTACACGTATATTTCACGCATATTAATTGCATTTGTGTCACAAAATCCGTTTAAAGTCAGTACTAAAATAATGCATTTTGCATGAACATCCGCAGTCTAGTCATTAGATTTTGTTCTTTGAGAAATTAATTTGCGAACTTAATTCGGTACGTATACGTTGTGCCTATAAACGTAACGAGGTTTTCCTTAAAACAGTAAAGTGCGAGTCGTTAAAAGCGCGAACACGTTTCGCAAGACAAAGATAAAGTTTGTTCCCTTTCATATTGAACAGAGATCGGATGACACGAACTCATCAACTTCCGTTTCGTGTCGCTCTTGATAATGCAACATGTGAATCTCCCGTAACTTTCTCGTTAACCTTGCGTCTCTTGTAATTGGAAAACTCGATGGAGCATGCCGTTTCGCGTAATGAAGCGCAATATCGCGGACGGAAACGGAACGGTGCAAACAGGGCGATTTAATGAAAACCTATGCCATGCGATTCGTCGTTACTCGATCCACTGGAATCATCGACGGAAAAATCGAATTTGAGCGTAAACTATGAAACGCGAGAACAATTTTCTGGACAATATTCTCTGATTAAAACCGAGAGAATGCATAGGAGAAGATAGAAAATATATTTTGACACTTTTATTCGAACATTAATAAATAACCCATTTCGTCGCGGCATTTCGGAAGACTATTGCACTTTTCAAAAGAATTTATTTCTTAATGCGATTTGACCACCACGAAAATCCCCATTCGTTCTTTCTTGAAAACATACAAGTTTTGGTTCTCTTTAATTTTGCCTCTTAATTCGAATACTTTTATTATCATATTTTCATTGGATATTTTTACCGTATATTCTTATTCGGTTAATTTTGCTCTGATATTAAGCGAATATTTTTAGCCGAGTATTATTAGTTAGATATATTGCCGAAATTTATCGCTCCCATGCGTACCACTACTTCCTACGTCATCGGAACGAAACAGTTCCTACCGCGACGGGGTTCTTCGTCAAGTTTGTAGGGAAGAAGGTAAAGGAAGAAAAATAATTCCTCTCGTGATTCCCAACCGTTAATTTAAATATCTATATTTGTCTGTTATTGTCGCGGACTCGATTACAGGAGCGCGCTGCGTTAGCAGATCGAGCGTTGAATATCATTTGAATCATAACAGGTGCCAATGAGTGACACCTCGGTGTACCTGTAAGGTATACCCTATCGCCCTTATCACCCAAAATCCATGGCGCTATAAGTTTCACAACCCTATTCTCTTTCGCGAAACCGAAATCCAAAAATATAACAGAAACAATTAATTGATAATTAATTAATAATTAAATAAAGTAATTCCTCTCCTGATTCCCAACCCTTAATTTAAATATCTATATTTGTGTGTTATTGTCGCGGGCTCTATTACAGGAGCGCGATGCGTTAGCAGTTCAAGCGTTTACTGTCATTTGAATCATAACAGGTGCCGACGAGTGACACCTCGGTGTAACTGTAAGGCCGGGTACAGACGTGAAACATTCGCGCGCAACAAACACCGTATTGCAAATGTTTTAGTAACGTCTGTTAGAACACACAATCCTAACTAGTCTATTAATGCATCATGGCATGCGTTATATGTTACGCGCATATGTTTCGCGTCTGTACCTGGCCTAAAGTGCACCCTCTCGCCCTTATTACCCAAAATCAGTGTCGCTACAAGTTTCACGACCCTATTTCATTTCGCGAAACCGACATCCAAAAATATATAAGAAATAATTGTCGAATGATCTAAAACCGCCCGTTCCACGGAATAGTTAGCCGGTTGGTATCGCGGGCCGTAATGAAGTGCCATATCGGTGACGGAAGGTGAACGTGCAAGATGAAGCGTAGGATAGTATCTGCTAGCAGCGCGGCCAGGCGCGTGATTAATTGCTCGATTCTCTCGAAACGCTGACTAAAGGCCTATGCCATATCCGCAAGGTTTGGCACGTCGACCAACGACGATCAGTCTACGACAATTAATAACGGGGGGGGGGGGGGGGGGCGAAAGGAGGCTCGAGTAGAGAGGTCGCAGAATCTCACCCTTACGGCTTTTCGAAGGCGCCCGTCATTCGACACGACGTGGTGTCAGCGATTTCTGAACGGAATCGCCGCGACGCCTTCTTCTTATCCCAATAATCGGGTCGTCGGAGGGATTTAACGATGACGGACAATTGATTAGATCGAGGGAGGTTTTCGTCGTTATCCGATCGTTCGCGCGCCGCCATTAGGGATATCGGAAATGTGTCCAGCGGTCGGATTGGGGGAAAAAAAATTATCTTTATCGACTCGATTGAAAAACATAGTGGCAATTAGTAAATGTATCGTAACAGCGGAGTACGTAACATCGTGAACAGAGGCTCATGCATAATTTTATATTATCGATCGATGGGGCATTCATTATTCGTGCAGACGCGTTACCAGCGATGTTTACTTTCGTCGGGAACGATTAAACAGATTTCGCGATTCGATGGTGATAATCGTCGATCGAGTTTGCGACCCCGCGTCACGATTCTCTAATAATATCCCACGCGGAAATATTTATCTCGGAATTGAAGGATTTAATGCACGGATGACAATATGGATGAAACGTTTGATTTGCGAATATTTTCAGGGTTGAATATCTTGTGTTCTGAACACTTTTAGAACAAAATATTTTGATTTGAATATTTCTAACACCGTATACTTTATTTCCGAATAATTTTGGGAGCTTACATTGTTTAAATCGAATATTTTGGGCGTTGACACTCCCCTGGTTTGGTTCCCTGCAGGTTCGTGTCATTTCTCTTGCCATTCGTGATCCGAATACATCGGGTTTTCCATGAAAACTTTTTCCACGCATGGCTTGCAAAATTAGATCTCGTAACTCCGTTACATCGGACAATAGGTAATTCTCGGAACGGCAGGACTTAATTACATCCAATCGCACGATAACGCGACGATATTTAACGCACGAATGAACCGGCGCGTAACATTTTGCGTTTCTCGTTCCATTCGTCATCCCGGACGAACGATCAGCGAATAGACGTAAATGAAAAAAAGAAAAGCGTACCCGGTAGAGACTTTTTCAATTCGCCTTGTCTCCCGTCCCTCTTCCCGCACTCCCACCTGCGAGCAATTAGCGCATCCTAATTTCAAAGCCCATCGAGTCTACGATTTTGATATCGGGCGGACTTCTCGAAGAAATCTCATTGCGAGAAAACAATCTCCGCCCATCGTTAAAGTTTGCTCCGTCCGCCCCATTTTATATCTCTCTCCTTAATCGTTCTTGTTTGAAAGCGAGTGGCTCGAACTTTATACAGCGTCCACTGTAATTTCAGATTTTAGCGATCTTTCGAATCCTGTCGTACGCGGCGTTTACTCGACAATTTGTTCGTCCAATTATCGGCCGATCGATTGTTTCGTCCTCGATGCACCGCTCTCGTTCGACGAAGAAACAGCGAGGATCTCGGGAAACGATCTACAATAATATTTTCCCTGTCCCCGTGCCAGGGACAATAGCCGGAGACCTTTTTCCGCGTTGACATTATTGCGCGGTACCTTTGTCGTCGAATCTATAGCCGACGCTCCTCTTTTTTTTTTTCTTCCGAATGCACCTCCGCGATCTATTTTCATCCGCGGAGAATATAAAAAAGAGGAGAGAGAGAGAGAGAGAGAAAAGTCATCTTTTTATATCATCTTTCTCCGCAGACGCGCTCTCGGTCGCCGCAAAGTTTTATTCGCGAAGCGCACCTTTGCCATTAAATCAGCGGTGGCTCGATCGCCCTTATCTTCGAGTGAATTCTTTCAACATTTTTATCCAGGATTATCGACGGAATGCTCGTAGAGTTTTCTTTTTCCTTTTTCTTTTTTCTTTTTTTTTTCACCACCTTCAAACCTTACCCTAGTCGTTCAATCTAGCACTCATTCTTCGGCGAGAGTTATCTCGAAATCGATCGATCCAATTCCAAAGGTTTATCCGCTTCAAAGGGGAGTTATAAAACAAAATCCTCGTACGATGTTTTCCCGTCCGCTTTAGAATTCAAATTTGGGAGAGGATAGGTAATAGGTTATCGATTCTTCTCGTCCCTGGTCATCGGGCCGTGAAATTAATAAGCACGGCACGGAAATGCCAGCCGACGTTTTCCACGAACGACGTTTGCGATCTAATTGGCAAGTTTTAGCGAGACGCGGGAGAAAGGAAGCGGCTTCCTTTGGGTATTTATGCAAATCACCGTGAAACGTGTCGCGTTATATCTTCGAATCCCAGCAGGTGGTGCCGCGATAAAGGCTATTACGATAGCTTTTCCCTGGTGGACTCGGACTCGTGTCGCCTTTGCGTGCCATATTAAATCCGGTTGTAGAATGCGATTTATAGGTAGCCGGAAAAACCACTCGGGTAGACCGGCTGCGGGAGGAACGGCCTTGAGGAAAAAGATGCGTCGCGATATCTCACCGGTCCGCGTCTGGCGTGGACGCGGAAAAACCTGTGTCGCGGATCGAGAAACTCTCGTGAAAATCATGGAGAAATAATTACACCGGTGATAACGGGGTTGTTGGAAGTTTTTATATTAAAAAATTCCGACTTTTCTTCACGACGATCGTAGCGATCGATGGTCGACGTTTTTTTAACGGATCGATACGAAATTATTCGTGCGATTAAACGAATGGACAAAATTGCACTGACGCGTATGTGTACGTTTAGTTTCTTAAAATTAAATTTGTTCCCGGTGAATTTAAATTAAAGTCTGGTAGAGGACTATCCGTTACAGAATTCCCCAATAAAAAAAAAAACTTGTGGTAGATTAACAAAAAGAAATTAAATCATCTTTTTTCTCACTTTAATCTCTTCAGGGGGGAATTTTTTAAAACGAGAGAAAATGAGTTTATCTTTTTTACTTCCCACTACAGTATGACGAGTCTTTCGTTCCCATCGTTGAGACATTCCGCGGTGAATACTTCTCCACTAGATTTAATTCTTTTTTCCACCAAGAATAATTTTATTGTAAAAAGAACCAAACGCACGGGGGTGTCAGTGCTCCGGATGAGATTTTAATTATTTAACCAAGTCGTCGACTACGGTCGTTTCTACATGCACGAAATAAAGTTTTCCGGAAGTTTTCGCGGATTACCCGAGGGTCAAACGACGGGTGAACCGAGGAGAAGATTTAAATGAATCGGAATAGAACTCGAGCGAGGACGGAAATATTGACGCTTGTTGGTTGCCAAGAATGTCACGGCTAGAGAGCCGCGCGAAGAGAGTGAGAAGGAGTGAGCGCTCGAGTAGATCAAAGGTCCACGATTAGTCGCTTCTTCGATTTCTACTCGAGCGTATGTGTACACACGTAGAAGCGTTAAAGCATATTTCGTTTGTCGCTGGAGAAGCGGAACGGCGATCAGCCGTCCTGTGTCGCGTGTCTCTATCTATAGCTCGCTATTGCGATTTATCGTACTACCGTTAACGGACGATTCTACTTTGACAGAGATATATTAAGCGCGTATATTTAGCTAAGATTCTTGGCTTTTTACGCCATACGAGCGACAGATCGAGGCGCTCCACATTTAGCGCGGCACGTTTCGACATATGCCGTGTATCAAAATTATATCTCAGAAGTATTTTTTCATCCCGAAATATAACTCATAAATTCAGAGTTATCGCTGTAAAATTGTTTAATCGTGAAATCCCTTCGTGGATCGGCGCACCGAGGTAGAATAAAATATATCGACGAACGAACGCGTACCGGAGAACGCCACGATTGACATATTTTTCAGTAGAATAAAATATCTGACACGTAGAATATTACTGCTCGTTCGCTGGTCGATTCAACCTATTCCAGCGCTCTCAATCGGTTCGCTTTATATCGGAGAACACTTTTTAATCTTCCAATTCAGAAGAACTTCATTGATTGTCGAGGATCTCGAACGATCTTATCGAATACAAAATTCACGATGAAAGTAATCAATTCGAGATGGCGAATGCAATTCAATAAAAAAAAAAAGGAAGAAAGAAATATAGTCATCTGCATATCTTTTCGCGCGATTCGCAGCTCACAATCAGCGACTTCCTTACGCGGAGAGTAATTACCTACATTGAAATTCCTCTCGTTCCCACGCAATCGACTCAATCGCGAAGTTGCATCCCCTTCGAGTTCCGTTCAAAGTTGCCGAACGTGGCTGGCACAATCTACTGCCGCAAATCTCTCTTACTTGCGATACGTCTTCATTCTTAAATCGACCTGGAATTTTGGAAACTTTGGTCGCAAAGTTGCAACGCCTCAATCCACGTTCGTTAACGCGTAACGGTTATCAATGATGCAAGTGGGAGTAGTTTAACACGAACGGTTCGGCACAACGAGACATTCGACATTTACAACGTAATTGTTATCTTTTTTTGGTTAAGAGAAAATACGACGGAAGTCGCGTTAGCTGTATCGACAAATGGCAGGATGCCCTCGCTTCGAATATTTTTCCATACGAACCTGTTTTTATTTCCACGAGCCTCGCGAACCGTGCTTCCGCCGATAGCTCGATTCCTAGGTAAAACGACGAGTCCGACGATACATTTGTTTATTCCACGTTTTCCGCAGCCGCAGTTTCACGTGCGCACCCCGAAACCCCCTCACGTCAAATTTAAGGGCAAACGAATCGCAAAAATTGATTCCGCCATCGTACGTATCGGAACGACGTCACGTACCACGGACGTTTCTCGGTTTCGCGCGGAATTAAAACTTTGGTCTCTCGAGGAGACAATTTCCAGGTAGCAAACAATGCCGCCGTTTTCTCTTCTCGAAGCGATGCGAACGGCTTCGTACTCGTGACTGAATAAACACTCGTCCACTGTCTCATTTTCTCATTCCCCTTCTTTCCTTCCCTCGCTTTATATATACATATCTCTCTCTCCCTCTTCCTTTAATTCGAAAAGATTGCAAGAACCATCAAAATAATCCACTCGCTTGGCGCGGAAAGTGAGAGACTTATCGAGAATGATTTTTCATCTCTATTTTGCGCAAGCTCTCCCAGCGATAATATTTATTTAAAATTTCACATTGGATCGTCTTTAGCTTCGCCCCCGCTATACCGCGGAAACTTTGCCCCCCTCGCCGCTCGCGGCTCTTCTCGAGGATTCTCAGGTAATAAAAAATAAAAATGAAGAGAAGTAAGGAAACTTTGCGAAATGCTCCAAGTCGACAAATGGCTGGAAACAGTAGGGTAATATAAGTCCGAGAAAGTTAGTTTATAGCGCAATTGCTGGTGAACCGGTAACCGTAAGTAATACGTCCTTTTTCCCTCCTCTAAATCACCGAATGGAACGCTGGATTTTCTATCGTTCACAAAACCAGACTTTCCCGAGCTATAATGAAATGAACGTATCGATATCCATCTCTAAACGAATTACAGTTTTATATTCGCCATTTTATAGTCTCAGGAATGAAAGTGCGATGATTACATTGGCTTATAGGTAGAGAGCGGAAGGTTATGCAAATTCATATCTTGCCAGCAGATTTTGAAAGAAGCGAATTGAAATTTGTTTTGTCGTTTTCAGAATATTTTCAAAACGTGTTCTTTTTTATATCGAACAATTTAAATTATACGTAGATACCACACAGAGTGTCCCATTTGTACTTTTACGCGCAGTCATCTCCCGAGTTATTCGTTATTCAACAAATTCGTCACAATCGCCAGGCATCTGGCTCGGAACGTAGTCAGTTACGTTTGAAACATTGTTTCGAATAAGAACCAATTCGTGAGAGAATTGAGTGAAAAATTGTACTCGAATTACACGTACACAAATACATCACGCACTCCGAGGTATTGGTCTAGCAAAATTAATTAAAAATCAGTAGTGAAACCCTGCAGTTTGCATAAACATTCGCAGTTTACTTCCCGCGATAGATCATTCTCATAGAGCAAAATGAATTCGAACCGAGAGGTCATTTCGCGGAAGAAGCCCACTTTCGGTCCTCGGCATTCGTGGCACGCGAGTCTCTTCCGAAATAGACGTGTTCGCCTGCAGTTGACTGTCACGTTGGCCGCGTTATGGCTTTCTTGAAAATCTGCCTTGCGTCGGCGTTCCCTGAAGTGTTTTCAGTTTTAATTTTACTCCCCCAAATAATGCGAGGGTTTTGACAATACTTCGGCGTGGACGATCGTTCGCTGAAGTATTAACAATTAACCAAATAGCGGTGGCGACCTCTTTGAAATGCGTGCACCTAAATTGTATAGTCAAGACATATTATATTTAATGTACATATTTTAATAGTTTGTGGCTAGGGTTACTAAAGAAAAATACAGAAACCACTTTCCGATTTCCTGTTTAAAAGTATCCCCACACAGTTTAGGAATATAATATTTACTTTCATTTTTACAGTTTACTTTTCACTTAAATTTGAATAGAAATGGCAAATGATAACTACTTTTCCGCACGACAAGTGTACTCGTCGAACCACAGAACCTTGACATTTCTTCACGACGAGTATACTCGTCAAACACAGGTAAACGGTTAACCGTCACTCGGAGGAAGGAAGATTCTGTTATCGGTACTTTTCCAGATTTCTTCTCGATTCCATTTTCTTCGTCGTCGCTACTTTTGCGCGCTTGGAACAATATTTCTCTTCGATCTCCCGAATCGCCTTGGCGAGGAATTCGTTGGAAACTAGAAGAAGGGACTCGGTAACCGTCGAATCGTTTTGGAGTAAGTTGCAAGCTGTTGGTTCGATATCAGATTTATTCCTGTTGTCGTTCGATCGGAGCGCTCCGAATGGTCGATACGCAGCCATTCAGTGCGTGAAAGCGGGTGCCCACCGGGTCAAAGATCGATGCTCGTGTTCTCGGTGGTGCGATACACGCCGCGAAATCGTCTTCCAGGTGAGGGTTTCCCGTTGCCATGGAAACCAGGCTTTCCCCGGCTCTCTCCTAGGTCAGGGCCAGCTGGTTCCTGCATCGCTTCTCGCCCCCCTCCTCCCCAACGTCTGCTTTTCTCTCTCGCTGCCGAGCTTCCGTCCCGTGGATGTCGTTTCCACATAACAGGTGTGTGTTTACCTCGGTTGCTGCGATTTCGTGGGGGTTGTAAATAGATTTATGTATATGTACATATGTACATATATATATATATATATATATATATATCCCTCTTCCTCTCTTTCTTTTTCTCTTACTATGGTTACATGAATATTAGCCTCTTAAAATATTTACATGAAACACGTACACCACGCCCCGCACACAACGCAGACTTACTAAATAACTCTGTCTCTGTTCCCCACGGTTAAATCTGCTAAAAGGAACAAGATTCGAGATCGTTGAAGTTGTGAAAGGAAAATCGGTACGCGTCACGAACGAGCTCAGAGAAGAAGACTTTCAGCACTGTTTTAGACAATGGAAAATTCGCATGGAGCGGTGTAGAGATAGAGGAAGAGTATATGTATATTGAAGGTGATAATAATTAAATATGTATAGATTTAAAATAGAAAGTTTTAGAGCATCAGTCTCGTAATTTATAAGCCACTCTTCGTATATTAGGGGTACCGGAAAGAAATCTATTATTTTGTAGAACAATATAAAACTATTTTTTCGTAACTTTGTTTAGGAAATATTATAAAATATAATTTCCTTCACTCTTTACAACTGTACCTCAACGACATTCTAAGTCTCTTATGCCCTTTTTATAAAAACTTACGAAGATGGTGACAGTCTCGCGTCCGGGCAAAAACTGAGCTCAAACGCTACTATGTAACATAATAGATTTCTTTCCTGTACCCCTAATAGGATAATCCACGACACTTTGTTTCAAACTGAACCACGAACCTCAATATCTCTCGATCTATCGATTTATCTCTTTCGGGGCCGCTACTTTGTTCGCCATCGATGTAAGATCGTAATTTCAATGGCGTATGACTCTCGCGAATCATGAGAAATTTTTAAAAAGACACTAATGGCGATTGGCCTCCAAGAATTCGATAACATTTCGCCCGAAGGCTCGACGGGGTTACCCATTTCGCGAATTATTCAAACGAAAAGAGCACAGCGTGGCGGGGAAGTTCGGGCTAATTAACTTTTGAATTAATGCCTGACATCGCGCATTGACTTTGCACGCTAATTGGCCGAATTAATTATGATAACTCGGCGACGTTGCACGACCGTTGAAACTTTCTGTCCTTGATGAGACCATAATTAGCATATTCATGGGTCACATCGAAATTGTACGCTCAAGTTAAAAGTTTCGACGCGATATAACCAAACGCGAAAGTTTAGGGATGAGAAGCGAACCGCCGTTCTACGGAAACTTTTGTCCGATAGTCAAAAATCGATTTTGGCAGCGCGTTAACTCTAATCCACGTCTTTGACGGTCACGTTTAACACTCTCGAGCTTCTCCCGTGTCAGTTTCCCAGGTGTGCCTACGGTGTCGCGGGATCGATAAGAAGAGCAACTGTTACACGCATCTCTCCCTCTCCCTCTATCTCATCCCTTCGTTCTACCGATTACAACGTTGAACTTTCTTCCGTAAATTACTTGGCCGTAAAACGTAACAAGGCTTTTACGTCGTCTACTTCGAAGTTAATTTCGTACACGAGAATGTTGGATCGGACTATCCGACTTCCGAGGACACGTACTTCCTGAGCTTGATTTTCGAGATAGAACCGAAGTAAGGTTACATTTTCAAGCGGTCAGGTAGAATCGTGGTTCGAATCTTTTCAAGAATCACCCGCACTTTGGATAAAAGAATCACGAAACTTCCCTGGCAAACTTTTAATTTGGCTTTAAGGGGACCTTCGTTCCGTATCGCGAACGATATTGTTAAGTTTAACCGGAGATCGACGCACGGTAAACCGATTAAGTACAAAAGTTCGATTTACATCGGTGGAATAAAACGTCCCCGTTTCTCGCGTTCGATCCCCCTTATCTCGCTCCGGGACCCCTCGTTCTCGCGATATCAGAAATCTCTACGAGATTCCGAGCGGCCCCTCTCGCCTAGCGTAATACTCGTCTCAGGTACTCATCAGAGGATCGATCCCCACGATGGGACGAGCCCACCCATTTAACCGTATATCGTATCGATATCGTAAGTCCTGCAAGACCGAGTGGAGTTCGTCGAATTTGCATCTGGATGACAGCTTCTCGAAAGACTCTTGCCACTCGATTCCACGTCGTATCGTTGAGTCATCGTTACGCGACAAAGGCTTACCTTCTTTCGCAGTTTTCATGCGGGCTACTGGAAAGCGGCCAAATTTTGTTACGTGGAAAAACCACGTTTTAGGCATACGAGAATGAAACGGTTTCTAATGACCAGTGGTTTTTAAAAACAGATACGTAAAAAATTCCCGTTAGTTCGCAGTAAAGTTATAACAGTTATCGATTTAAGGAGGAATCTACTTTAGGACGCTGGAAAACAGGAGAATTTGTGGAATTTTCTGTTTTATAAAATATAAAGCCGATCTCTCTGAAACTCTATGGATGATTCGTTATACCCTTTAGCAATATAAATTAATTTTTTTGTTGAAAAATAAAAATGTTATGCCATGTTAACATTAATTTTAATTTTAATTAATTTTTTTATTGAAAATGTATACTGTTGAAACGAATAACAAATCATCCGCAAAATATGAGAAAGATCCGCTTTATATTTTGTGGAACAAAAATTCTAAAAATTCACCTATTTCTCAGCGTCGTAAAGAAGATTCCACCCTTAACTAACTGTCGTAGAGCATGGACTAAAGAGTATTTGGATTAATTGACAGTTTTATCGGATACGATGTTTGGGTTAAGAGACGGTTAAGTGACTTTTATAAAAAGTGGTACCTAGGTGACTGAAAATCAACGCTTGGCAACGTGCGTGATTATGCGTGGGCGAGTGTGACTGCATCGATGACCCGAAGAGCAGTCAGAATCTAAAGAGACTCGAAGCTGAACAGTCGTATCGAAAGGTGTAGAGTCGTGTCAAAGTGTTGACAATTTAAAAGCGCTGCCAGCGTGGAAGCATGAAGCTTCAAGTGTACCGCTTAAACATATGGTACTCAATTCACTCAGATTAATCGAGTTCTCAAATCCCTGATACCCCGGGCCCCACGAACAATATTCTACACCAGTGGTTCTCAATCTTTTTAGGACCACGACACAAGTTCTTCCCCGAAAATCTATCGCGAACCACATCGTTGTACATTTACACAATAAAAAGTTAGTTCTAAAAAAACAAAAATACTTATTATTAATTTGTTTATTACTGTAATATTAATAGGAATCGTACGATGGTTTCCAGGTAATTTTCGGGATTTATAATACTGTTACGAACCGTACACGAACGGGAACGTAAAATAGGGATGTTTATCAAAATAACGTTTATAAGCAGAACATACAGAACACACCCGTTCGTTATCGGAGCCCGAATACAACTATCGACATATTTACAATTTGAATGTCGGCGCCCGGCAACCAACAACAGCCTGTCGTCAATGCCGGACGCCAAGAAGGCAATGACATTCGTAACAATACTTTATACTTTATAGTTTCTGTTTATACAGTTTATAAAACATAGATTTTTTAGATTCTATATAATTGAAAAAACTTCACTCGACCTACCAAAATTTGACTCGCGACCAACCAGTGTGTCCCGCTCCACAGTTTCATAAACGCTGTTGTACACTGTAGTAGAATTTTAATTTTATAGCATTACTTTCACAAAGTAACACGTGAAATCAAGAGACAAGGTCTTGTGTCGGGCCAAGTACAAGTACGCGAGACTAGACCTTGCATCTTTTTATTATTTTACCGATATAATTAACGCTATTTTTGCATTAGCGGCCCGTGAAATATTTCTGTTATTTGCATCGATCCGTGGGTATGGAAACGTAACATTGTAACGATAATAATAATTATTATTATTATTCTCCAACGATATTTGATAATGCCGTACTACCGTTGATAACACAACATACGGTTAGAAGCGAAAGTTTGCGAGTCCATCGTGAACACTAATATTATTTCCTCTTATCGAAAGCGCGCGCCAACGAAGTTCATCGAACGCGTACCACACGCTACCGCGATCCGCGTTAACGATATTCGTCGGTCGTGTACGTGCGTCTGAAGGCGTTGATAGCCCCCTTAAATGCCGATCAATCGTTCGATCGCTACCACTCGACCGAATAACGGAACAACTTAAACTAGCTTGAATCGTTTCTCGAGCATTTCGCGTCACAAACGTTCGCAGAATCCTGTCTCTCGTTCCCCAGGAAACGACAAATTGGCGGCTCGACGGTTCTCGCGAAGTGCATCAAACTCGTTAACCTAATTGACCCTTTCCCTCCCTTTGATTCTCCCACTCGTCGATAAACGATAACAATATGTTGTCACGCTTTCCCCCGTTGGTAGCGTCTATCGTGAATTAATCATGAATCGAAGTCGACGCTGCATTCTCCGCTAGAAATTCTCCCGAATCACAAACACGCTGGTATTGGGTACATACAAGAAGTTTCTTCGCGGCACTCGATTCGCCTCAACGTAATTTTCGCGATGAAGGAAAAAAGAAGCCTAATCGCGATTCGAGACGCCCTCCGTAACGTGTGCGAAGACGTAGCTTCCATTCGGCAGTGTAATTCTCGCCGGACGGAAGAGGAAAATCTTGAAAACTAAGGGCGGGGTGGGGGGATGGAGGGGGAGCGAGAAGTCGTTCCGCAATACGGCCGGTAATCCGCAAAGTCATTAAGCGGATAATATCGTCTGGGGCAAATGGTCTACGCGGTTTTCCGTCGAAATGACTGTCGAAACGCTCTCCTTCGTTTCGGTCGGCACTCAATGGCTACTCGCGCTTCTCGCTTTATTAGCACTCCGCCGCAACCTGCTGAATTCGCGCTTCGCCCTAAGATCGTTCGAAATCCGACATTTTTCACAATGCTCCGGCGATCGTTTCGAGTGGCACGGACAGGAAAGCGGGAAAGCGTAGCTACGGATGAAATTGCTTTCGAACGTGATGCTAGGATAGTAAAATAACATGGCGTTATGAATGTAAAGTAATTCCAGGAGGAAAGGGGGGGAGAGGTAAACGGAACGTTCGTCTCGGAAGAGATCATGCCAATGTGAGAATGAATAATAACGAAATCATCTGGCGAATCGTAGATTTCGTTTGAATCGGTGTATTCATCGGCGGAATAAATTCTTCGAGGTCGAGCGCGAAGAACACGCTCAAGATCCGTATTTCACACGAAGATAATTAGAGATAGTAAAATCTAAGTCGAGTAGGCGTGATAACGACGAAGAGTGGGAATTACGAAATGAGAAGAGGCAGAGTCTAAACGTAGAATATATGTAAGTGGCACGAAGGGATGATAAAAATTCGTGAGAAAGGATACCGAGTTCTCATAATCAACTTTAATAATCCCAACGATAACGTGGAAAAAAATGGTATTCCTTCTTTCTTTCCCGCTTTCCCGCCAGCACTCAACATTCAATCTAAAATAATACCTTTTCCTGATAACTTTAAATACTGCCAAAAATTCAGCGGATAGAGATATCAGGATTCTCGGATTCACCGGGGGAAAAAACGAGCTCCCTCGACAAGTTCGCTCGTCGTTATTAATATACCTCTCGGCGTGATATCCATAAATTAGTATGGATACCCGACCAGCGGCAATTCTCGTGGGATCACCTCTGGTGGAGATGATTCCATGTCTCTCCGTAACACTCGTGAGATAGAGAGAAAGAGAGAGAGAGTGAGGTGTGGGTGGGAGATGGAGAAGTAAGAGAGAGAGAGAGAGAGAGGAACGAAGAGGAAGGAGAAAGGGAATGAGTGAAAGGAGAGAATTCTGGGAGGCCTCTTGGCATTTGAAATGAAGTATGAAGAACCGTGGAAGAAAGAGTGGCTTTTAGTCCGGCATAGGGAGAGGGATGAAACTGGGTGAAAAGGGACCGGGCCTGATTCGCATTTGGCCGAGAGGGCGAGCAATTGAATATTCCGCAGCGATGGGAACCCAGTCGAGGAGGAAGAGAGGATGCAGGGACCGCTCTGCACTAGGATTCGCTCGAGTTCTCGCTCTCTATATTCACCCCGCGTAATCTGCATATCGAGATTTCCTTCTCGACGCTGGCGTCATCTTCTTCCACCCCGTGAGCGCGAATATATACGTATATATGTATAAGGCGGGTCGGAAAAGTTACGTGGCGTATCGACGGTTAACTTTACGGCATCGCGTTCGCTCGTGTGTACTTTGGGAAAAAAATTATATCGCGGCACGCTCTTGCGCCGAAGAAAGGATCAAAGAGCGTTTGACGTAAGGAAAGTAATTTGTTCTGTCGTGTGGATAATACGTAATTAAGGGAACACTGTTGTTGCGTTTTCTCGCATACGAACGGTGTTCTACTTGAAGTTTCAAGCGCGACTATCTCCTGGACTGTACGAGGGTCAGCTCGAAATCTCGGAGACACGACCATCTAGATAAGAATTTGTCACCATTGCGAGATATCACCTCTCGAAACAAAGTAACTTTATTTTGAATGACGACAGATCGGGAGATAATTGTGAGGAATACTTCAAAAGGGACGCGCTGTATGTTCTCTTGTACCACAAATCTGATTACGTTATTTCCGACTGTATTTTATAATCCTTTCTTTGGCGGTTCTTCGATAAAAGATTCAGAATCCCCCTTTGTACCTTCTAAATGCCTGACACTCGAGCGGCGGGCGATGGCACCGGACGTGCCATCGCTATCGAGACCGGAAATCCCACGTCTAACTAATAACCCGATACCCTAATAACCCTTTGTTTGGCACGAAAGCAAACTGCGGTGTCTGAGGGTAGCATTAATACTTCCCTGACTATAGAATCGAAGTTAATGCACCTGTTTCATCGAAAATCAATTTTGGTAAAATTAATTGATCGCACATTGTATACGGTCCTGCGGAATTGAAAGTCACGACTCACTTCTAATAAATATAATGGATCGCGACGGATCTATTCAAATACGCCATTGTTGGAAGGCTTTACGGGAGGGGTCGTCAAAGTGGTCGATATCGACCCCTGGGGGTCGATCCGGGCTGTGGGGTCGATTGGGGTCGACGGAAAAATTGATTAAAAATCACAAGTATAGTTGAATATGGAATTCCGAGGTGACTTAAAACTAAAACTCACTAATTTTTAACCAAATATTGCTACCGTTGCTAAGAAACATCAGGTCCATTAGTTTCGCAGACTGTCACTCAGAACAATGATACAATAAGTATTATAAAATCGTTATTACATACATACGTTGATTAATGTAAAATTTAAAATGACCAAATTGGTGCATCAAAATAGTAAAAGCTTTATTTTGTTTATCAGACACAAATATACCACTAAAAACATATTTTGTGGCGGTCGATAAAAGGTTTCGAACATTGTTAGGGGGTCAATAATCAAAAAAAAAATTGGCGACCCCTGCTTCGGAGCTTCCGGTGTGAGGAGCGTATTATTTACGATCTTACGACCATTATCAGTGACAAACGAAAACGGTTTGAGCGTTCTGTACTGAAATCCCAAATTTAACCATTTGGGACAAAAAGGGAAGGCTTACCATCTGCATACCGAAAATTGCCAATATTTCCCAGAAATAGAGTTCCCGTCCTAGGATGAGGACTCGGTACTAGTCGTTCGGAGTTTGAACTGACACATCTCGCGAGGAATTACTTTCGGACTGCACATCCGCGACTAATGGATAATTGTTGTATTTATATCCTGGACATAGTTCCAGGAATATTTGGAACCTAGTAGAGAGAGCATTAGGGAGCCTTGCCCGAATGATAAATTAAATACTCGATCAAGCGTAAGAAGTTATCTTCAATTATCAATTACGTAACTTACTCTATTATACAGTCTCCACTGCTTATCACGTAGCTTTATGATCGATTACATTAGAAACTAATGTAAGATACAAGACAAATAAAATTCAAAAAACCATCGGTCATTGATTATCCTAGAAAATGTATCATTTATCAACGAGATCGGGAAACTTAATTGATTCGCGCTCGAGCGCCCCTAACGAACCACTCGCGTTAACAGAACCAATATAATATCGTTGATATTAAACACCGCGAGACGCGAAAGTTTATGTTGTGGCGGTTTAAGGGGTGCGCGATATTGCCAATATCGTTCCCCCAAGTACTGGTTTAAGAATTAATACGCGAGAGAACACTCGCGCGGACGCGCGCGCAGGAAGGACACTCTCAAGGCACCAAAATTACACGAAAGTTTTTACGACGGTTGGTAGAGTCGTGCGATTAAGACGACGGCTATTGATTCGTCGGCAACGTGAAAAAATAAGACGGAATTCTGCGGGGGGGGGGGTGAATCTGAATCCGAGGGCTGCCTTCGGGAATTCGACCTTCGGGATCGGCAACGCGGAAAAATAGCTAGAGTGACATGGAAATGCACATTCTCGTTTCCGTGCACCGGCAACACATAAAATCGCGAACTCTCGTCACGTCGTGAAAATGTTCCGTCGGTCTCGTCCTCTCCCCATTGGAAAGCCATCATTTTCATGAATTTTGTAGCGATCGTTTCAGGATGTACGTCTGGAGGAACTGTATTCCGGATCCCGTAGGATTCCAGAGATACTAAATCCTTGGGATTGTGCTTTTTCCCCGTGCCGCGAAATCGGGACGTGATTCGGCAAAATTTTTGTATCTCTCGCGAAGCGAACGAGATTTATTTTATGCCGGTTACGGTCAATTTTATTCCGGGCGTGTTTCATTGATTTTTCCCCCCGAATTATGAGCGCGGTTTAGTTGTCCCGTTTTACACCGACGTAGTTTTACCTTGACGTTAACCCGAGCCTTAACTTTTGCTATCCCGCTTTCGGACGCATCGCTTAAAATCAGATTTTACGTTCGTCGGAAATGACGGAGGGTTGGAAGCACCGGCAGATTTTTCAGTTTTTTTTTCTTTTCTAAGTTCACCGTATTCGTTGGATAGAAATCAACGACCCTGGCCCCGCCGCACTTTTGAACAACTCAATATCTCTGTGAGCATCGATACCGCTTTCGAATGTAGCTTTTTTTTTTTATTTACATCGTTTCCTCTTCGCACGCGTCCGTTCGGATCGTATGTCGCAACGTTCGTATCACCATTTTGGTCCAAAATTATTTCCGTCGTATCGATGAAACAAAATCTCTAAGAATAACATTTATTCGTGCTAACAGTGAACCGCAAAAACCAGTTCCAGGATAGAATTTCTACGTAACATTTGGAGAAAAAATCTGTTAGAGTTAGAGCGCCGTGTACCGGGAAGTACATTTAAGCCAGAGGCATTTCCGCCCCTATTTGGTACATCCTGAACTCATACGTCCCGTCATTTGTCCTTAACTTCCCTTCGAGGAGATCCTCGAGGTTCCTCGAGGTCAACCTGGGAAATTGAGATGGGAAAACTCCTATCGCGTGTTACGAGTTTCTTAACCGTCGCTGGAGGACTAACAAAGAAATTCAAAATTACTACTGTGGAATATCTGCTTGTGGGATTGTCAGTAGTGGCAATTGACCAGGGATTTGAAATCACGATTAATCCGAATGAACTGTGTACTGAATTTAAAAAGAATACATACATTTGAACGGTTATGCTTCAACACTGATGTAGAAAGCTGTAGAATTGTGTCAGTGTTGAAGCATAACCCTTCAAATGTATGTATCTATTTTAAATACAGTACACAATTGATTCGAATTAATCGTGATTTCAAATCCCTGGTCAATTACCACTATTGGCAATCCCACAAACACATATTGTTCAGCTTCAGCACTGTTCAGCTTTGGATATCATTATATTCTCACTGCTCCTCAAGTCATCCATGGAGTCACACTCGCGCACGCATAACCACGCACTTTGCCACTCACAGATTTTCGGTCACGTAGGCATAACTTCTTGGAAAAGTCCCGATCGTCTCTTAACCTAAATATTCGGACACGATAAAACATAAAACTGTCACTTTATCTAAATACTCTTATGGGAATGAGGCGTGCATGCGTGCGCGTGTGCGCGCGAATGGATAAATGAGCGTGATCGCGAAGCTGGTTCCTAATAAGGAATGTTTGGTCGATGTCGGATTGAAGGATGAATTTGGAAAAGAAATGAGACAGTGTTCTGCATCCAGAGAGGACGGATCGCCGTGTTAATTACTGCAATAATATTCCATCCCCACTTTCCACGCTCTTTACTGCACACCCTACGCTACGTACTTCGCGTCATTGGAAAATGAAACGCGATCACCGTTGAATCTAGTTCGATCTTTTAAAACAAAGAATAACACTCGTGCGTCTAATCGTACCGAATTGCTCTCGCGAGAATCGCGATCGTAATTACGGTTCCCCCAGCAATTACGGATCGTCCGTGAAACGATATATGTTTGCCATTATTTTCTTTCCTGTCGTACGGTCTCGTTCCATTTCCGTTGGCCAGCGTCTCGATCGTTCCGATACAGTTACCCGTAACGAAAAGACTGTACGGAACTTTGGAAAACTTTCCACTCGGCGAAGTCGAGGAAAACGTACGGCCTGAAATTTCGTGGCCTATATCTTCCACGAGTGTGTCGAGAGACGGAGGTTTTCCTAGCGGTGGAAGTTCCGGTTTATTGACGCTCGAGCGATTTCTTACGCGTCCCTTTTTACGGGGGTAACGTCCTGAAACTTTGCTGAAATATTTGTAGAAATTTGCCAGGACGTTGTAATCGTCGGTAGGCCTGGGTCCGGTAGATGGGTGCAATCGTTTAAAAATAATTTAATACCGAAGAGAGGAATTAAACGGTTTGTAATAGAACCGATAAAATAGTCTATTTAATATAGTATAATAATCTGTTGAAGTAGCGTTTTATCCATGTTATATTAATTGCGTTACGATTCGTAACTATATTACGCTTACATTTATTAGGTTAGTCGCGATAATTCAGTTTACATTATTATTATTTATATGTTCCGATGAAATTCTAATTGGCGATCACCGGTCGTTTCGGAGGATTGCGGTTAAAAATTACGAAATTCCGTTAGCTAAATGAAATCGCAGGTGGATTTGCAAAATTTTAACATTCCTCTCCAAATTTTAAGCCCTCCTCGGGAGGGAATTTGTGATGTGACTTTTACTCGAAAAAGAAGTAAAAAATGGACGTCAAGGTACCTCACGATAAAACGAGCAACTTACGTGTTTCAAAAATGATTAATTCTACCAGATGGAGAATACACGATTCCATTAATCTTTCCTCGGATAAATGACCAAATTCTACATTATGAAATAATTATATCAGAGATTCTCCGTAGATTTAATCGTTATTTAATCGTTTGCAATCGTTGCGTGACTTCGATCGTTTCTCCGTACATATGTATCGTAAATCTGGCTGTATAATAGAAAACGAAATGCAATCGTTGTGTAATCGTATCTTTCGGGCGATACCGCGAAGAATGAGCAGGAACAAAATATAAATACGTACTTTTATATTGAATGCCACGGTGAATCCAAAGACTCTCCATTGTTAAGTAATTGCGCAATTTACGGTTATCCGCGGCACAATTTTCCGTACGTCCGGCGAATATCGATCGGGGCATCATTTCCTTTTCCCGGATCACCGACTATCCGTTACACGAAAGCGCGTCGACGGTTCTCTTCGTTATTAACGAATATTCATTGCATTCCATGCACGTTCTATAGGCAGACTACAAATTGCTCGAGAGCCGTGAGCTTATCTTGAATATAATCGGATGAACGGTACGTTGTAGAGTATAATTACTACGCGCAATTACGTCGGGTATTATGCAGACAATCGAGGGCCGAAGAAATTTCTTAGTATAATTTTGACTTATAATCCATTCTCGAGTATAATCGACTTTCGAAAGGATTTTGTCGCTTTAAACGAGCGGATTAAACGAGAGGGAGAGGCTAAACAAATTTTCCCTTCGTTTCGAAAATTCTGCGGGAATTTTCCCGGTGGAGGGGGGAGGGGGGCGGTTCTCGCCGTATCGCCGATTCGATTAGGTACTCTCGTTTGAAGGATTTCCGCGGCAGGATGCGAGAGGATCGATAGGGAAAAAAGCAACGATTGCTACCGAAGGAAACGATTGTACCCATTATAGATTCTGAAATTGGTAGCGTGTCCGCTTCCTGTTACGAGCATCGGCTCGTAATTACGCGGGACGTGTACCCTTTGTGAGTGTCAGTTTTCTGGCCATTCATCGCGTATGCTTTTCAATTCTCGCCACGAGGCCACTCATTTTCCTTCGGTTATCGATTATTTCTCCTAACCCTCTCGCTTTTATTTCTCACATTTTTGCCAGTTGCTTCGAATACCGCGCGAAGCTTCGCGTGGTTATCATCGGTAACGGAAAACATTAGATGGGGATTCAAGCGGTGATCCTCGATGCAACAGGATTGGAAAGTCAAAAGAGTGAAATCCCGATCGCTTTGTTCGTTTCGTCGTAACGTCTTAACCTTCAATCGGTCCGTGTAACTTTCAATTCAAATATGAACGCACCGATATTTTGTTAAATAATTCAAGTCTTTTCTACAAGATGGCGTATACCGTAACATTATAACATTCTTCATATAACATTCTTCAGAACGATTAGCAACTCTAACCACTGAAACAGTAAAGTCAAAAAACAAAATAATACAATCTTTGCAACTGTTGAATTCATTGTTAATCTGTATATATTATATATAGGTTGATTTTACGTTAAATAAATTTGTTTATAGTGAAGAAAAAAATTCCACCCATAGAGATTGAGTCGCGTTACGTACGATTATCAGGAATTCTCTAAACCGCACTTAAACGAAAAAAGGAAATTGAAGAGCTCCAAATTAATTTCCCGCGGAAAAGCGTCGAAGATTAAAGCACCGCGGAAAGTTTTATCGAACTTGCCCGCCCCGTCGGCACTTTCGCGAATCCCGTCGCAATTGTGGTTACAGCGCTCGGACAGTTCAATTGCTTTGCAAGTCATGGAATATATATATATATATTTTTCCACCGACGACGACGGGTCGTATTAAAAACAATACTTGCGCGCGTCTCCGCTGCCCGGGGCAAAAAATTCTACGCTTTTAATCTACGTTCCGCTTTTCCTTTTTTCTTTATTCGTTCTCCTTCCTCGTCCTTTTCGCTCGCCTCGTATTTCCTTCGAAAAATACCGCGCTCTCCAAATTCACCGACGGGCATTTAGGTGCGCGCACATAAATCGGCAGACCGAGCGTGAGACACTTTTACGGAAAGATCCGTAGGATACTGGAAAGTCCAGTCACGACGGTGCCCTTGGCTCTCGGAGCGAGTGGAACTTTCGTGGAAAGGACTGACGAAGTAGACGAATTTTATTTCGCCTCTCCATTCAACGGGCTGATTTCCATGAGACATGGTCGTCACGCGCCATGGGATATATCATCGCCCGAATAAAATATATTCGTCGTAGCGCAAAAGGAAAAGGGACTACGAGAACCCATAAATTTCAACGGGTTACGCGCGGGGTGAAAGTTTATTAATGATTTATACCGTAGCGGAATTGGAATCGTCTCTATGTAGCGATATCAGTTTCAAGGAAAAACAGCTATCTCGTTTATTTTTTACTCGTTGGGGTTTGTAAGAATATGCTCGAAGATGAACTCCCTCTTTTCGAATAGATAACTGCTTTTTGTTCGCAACTTTTGAACTTCACTTTGGAAAGATATTTATTCTAGATCTCTATTCGCGATCGGTCGGTTGATGTAGCGAGTGTTCGTTTGAAAATTTCGAATCTGAGTATCTGCGGATTTTTATTCTACAGAAAAAAAGGAAGAATCGTTTACGACTCGTTCTTTTTATCAGCCTTCGTCTTTAAAAGATAGAGTTATTTAGGAAAAAAAAATGCAGCTTAAAGAATAACATTAAAAACGCACAAGAAATAAAAAGCAAATAGAATATTTATACTAATGTACTGTTTCTTCGCGGAGTTATAGAATTTCTGGTGAATTGTTGCTGAGGAGAGGCGAGAGTACTGAAGTAAAACGTGGTCGTGCACGAAAAAAAAACGTTGATATGTATTGTTACAAAAAATATCTTGGTTGTTAAAGCTATTCAACTATACACAAAAGTACGAAGGCAAAAGTCCAATATAATATTAAAGAATGCTTTAACAAGAAGTTCCGTTTGATAATAAGTCCGATAGTTCCGTTAACAAAGAAATATGTACGAGAGTAACAAGCCGCGCGAGGAAGGACCGTAATGGCTACCAAGCAGCCACGTAGAACGTATATTCCGCGAGACGATCGTTCGTAATTATTTAGGCACGAGCACTCGAGGGTCTATTGAAACAACAAAACGTAATGTTGCCCGAAGGCGCAATTCACTCACGATATTTAACTGACAAAATGACCGAGTTTATTGCGAGAAAACCGAGATCCGCGAGTAGTGCCGAAAACGGGATTAACCGATCCATACGTGCTTGATCGAAGCGCGATAATTAGCAAGCAGATAATGACCGAAATCCGTTCCTTCCTCGTATTCGAAAAGGCCCGTTGCCCCCAAAATAGGATTCTCGTGGTGGGGACGCGCTGCGTGCGCCGAATCCACTAGGAGAGCGAGAGATGCCGTGTTTATGTCGCTGAAGGGAGCCACCTCCCAACATGACGATTCCCAAACAGTACCATTTTCGAGGTATTTTGATTTGAAGTTTTAAAATGAATACCCTGTACAAGAAATATTTCAAAACAATTCCCTCGCCATTCTCTTCCATCTCACGGATTCAACGTTGAAAACAATTAGCAACAAACTTAACGCGTTAGCTACCATATGAGTCACCAGTAGTTACCATGTTTTTTTAATACAAACCACCTGTACCGCCGGCAGATCACAAGTACACTTGATTATTGATTTCGTTTTAAAATATCCTTTGACCTAGCGATGAGAGTCACTTTCTACCATCAGCAGCGCCTGGGTAAAGGTCTATTCTCGTGAATCGGTAATAATTTTGTTTTTATATCGAGGCAGCTAAGGTATTAGTAACCGCAATATCTACGCGAATTGAAAATACGCGTGCCGCACGACAAATAAAAACAGAAACGAAATGGCGGACGCGTAACGAGCCAGAACGACACAAAAGACGCACGAACGTAAAAGCAAAATTGGTGTACTAAATTCCCATGGGTTGACACGTCTCGTCTTGGCTCGTGCTCGTTGCCGCATTAACAAGGACACAGGGGAGGGAGGCGAGAGCGTCGCTGGAAATGCGGCAACGTTTCTGCATTAACACACACCTACTGACACACGTCTGATATACGAGGTCTCGAGAATAGAAACGCAACCACCGAAACCCTGTGTTTTGCATAGGTACAATTCGGGCTGGACACTGTCGGGAACTTTCGATGTATGTATAGTAGACCGTGGTTCGGGTGACGAATAACTTTTCGTTAAGTTCGTAGAATAAGAAAATTTGAATTGCACTCGAAGTTTCCTCTTGCGCGTGGGAACGTTGAGAGCATGAGTGATCGTCATAAATGTCGAACGACTCCTCTCAAACGTTCCTTTGGTCGGGTATGGTCGAGTGACTCTGTCCCAACTCGTTAATCGGCAAATGCACGGCAGGTTATCACCGATTTGTGTGCAGTCGACTCTTTATAATTTGACACCCGATAATTTGAATCTCTCAATAATTTCAAGTTTTTCCCCGGCCCCTTTAAAAATGCTCGATAAATTGAAAAAATCAATGTTTGGTCAATTCGGTAATTTGAAATTCTAGCGGGGGCGTCTTGCTCGCCAACACTCCCAATTTGAAGTCAGGGCTTTATAATTTGAAGTCCCTGAATTCTGCGATTGATTTGCACATAACATAACACGAATAGACCTGTCGTTTGATTACCCCGATCTTTATCTCATTCAGTTTGCAGTCTGTTTTCATACTGTATTGTATTCAAACCGTGTTTCTTGAAACTGCAAAACATCTGGTGATCTAGAAGGAACAAGCGTCTCTCTATTAACGAATATGAAATAAAGATGAACGTATACATATATTCACATGCACATATGTATGTAGATTCAATCAAATTCTCGTTTATTTGAATTTTCTGCGCCCTCCCTCTCGATTATTTGAACTCCTATTATTTTGAACTCCCGGTAATTTGAACTTTTTCTCTGGTCCCTTGAATTTCAAATTATCGAGGGCCGACTGTATAGCGAACGAAATTAGGATATTAAGAGAATGATTAGATACGGTGCGTTTAGATAGGTTATGTATCTTCTTGGTCCGATTAATCGGTGGAATGATAGTCACAGTGTTGCCAAATAGGTGAAGATTTTAATAATTGCGGCGTCGTGTGCCATACGCGCGATAACGCCGAGTTTTAATAAAAATCTAATCTTCATTTAACCGGACCAAGAACATATGTACGTATGCGGAACAAATTTTAAGCGTGTCTCATAAAAATTTGTTACGTCTCCAATCAGGGGAAATGGACGATCCTAGTCGACGGGATACAAAGTATTCCTCGTGTCCGATCGAGGCTCGATTGCGTTGAGAGACGGAAGAGGAACCATTTTGTACGACGGAATTTTTGGTTGAAAATCGCGATGAACATTCGTCGTGGGAAGCGTTAAGCGTCATCGATAAATTTTCTCCGGTTTTCTCGCGGGACGATCGAGGATTTCAATCTAACGTGGATTTAACGCGGACGCGAAACCGGAGATGAAACCTGTCGAAGAATCGATCGGACGATTGTTTGCCGAAAGCTCCCGCGAGCCCCAGGCCCGGCCACATCCGCTCTCTAAATATGTCGGGTAATATTGGATGCCGTGTACCCGCGATTTGCCATCCCTCGCACGAGGTGGCTCGCACCTCGTTAGTAAACGATCGATTATCGGCAAAGATACTTACGGTTATCGATTCCGACGGTATCCCGTGTATTTTTCATTCCCCGATACCGTCCGCCTTTGTCACGTTTTTTCGTTGACTTTTAATCTCGTCGTCTGCCGCGAACGCGAACACACCCGACCCAGAATGATTAGAAAATAATCGCGAGGTAGACGATGTACTTTCTTGGTCCGGCTAACAGGAGCGATTACAATTTTAATAACCGTTTTAATAATTTTGTAATAATTGACACGTCAGTTGTCATACGCGCGATAACGCTGTTTTTTTGTTTCAAAAGAGGCGAATATAATGAAAGTATAACTGAATTTCTAAGTATGGTGAATACTCAATTCGTAGAAAGAGGGGAATATAATTGAAGTGTAACTGCTTGTTTAAATAACACGAATACTCAATTGGAATTCAATCGATTGGAATGTCTTGTGCCCGTGTTTTAGGTAGTTTCGGATAAATCAACGATATCGATGAAATACGAAAAATAAAACTGGAGCCTTCTTCAAATATCTCGATATAATATTTTTGGAGTTCTACCGTTCTTCTTCTTTACCGTTTCGATAAAAAAAAATCGGAATTTGAGAATACTAAAAGCCTCGCATCACTTATTCCTGGTCTTCTTTTTCACGTTTCATTCTCTCAGATATTTAGGCGTACATATTTACGCGTTCCACGGGTGTGAGGCCTCAGCGACATTCCAAGACACGATATATCGCGAATGGGGGGCAACTTCCTTCCAGCGGAAAATTGAAACTCTATTTCCCCGATATCTCGTGCGTATACGAGGCATGTTTAAAGTAGGATCTCAACTTCGACGCAGGCAAAAATTGCAGATTTTCGCAAAGACGTTTGATAGTCGATCAAATGTAATTGGACTGAAAGTTTCGCGTTTCCTTTTACACCGAACGCTCGGCGAGGCTCGCGATAATATCGCGAAGGTGTTTCGAGTCCTCGTTTAACGTTCGTGTAATTATTTACTTGAGCGGAGAGCGCGGTAATATCGGGTCGTATTAGAGAACGTAGTAACAAACTCATTAGAGGACTTACGAACGCGCATCTAGCAGCGGGAAAGCTGATTTACGACCTGGGACCAAACTTTGACAGCTTGTTATTGCGAATCAAGAAACGAATGTACAGGATCGTTCGGAGTAATGACAGGAGTTCTATCCTGCGTGGTAGCCGGTGTGTTTCGTGCTAACTTTTCATCTGTCATTGGCGACACTCAAAATTTGGACAGATCACACGGTTTGAAGTATCATTTTGACAATGATAATTATCTATATCGAGGTTATAATCGACTGCAATCTTTATTAATACTTTATTTATTCTTTATTCTTAAATCTGTCACCGTCGATCCTCGAGATTCGGACAAATCTTGCGATTTGGAGTATAGTTTTGTCAATCATAATCGTGTATATCGAGAATATAATTCGTTTCGGTGTTTACATTTTATATTTTATGTCGCTTTAATGGAAAATGAAAAATAATTGTAATTTGAATCTGTCACAGTCGATCCTCAAAATTTAGACGAGTTAGGACGTAATTTTGTTAATCACGATTGCGGCTATTACATCTTCGTTCTTACGAAAAATGTGAAAGCTATAATTGGGAATATTAATGGCAGTGGTTAATGATGACTCAGCCAGAGAAAAGGAAAAATAATAGCCTCTCCGTGTCGAGGTGGTAGCTACCACCCGCAAAAAAGAGCAGAGCCATCAATTACACCACCTACTAGCTATGCCATTAATTACTATATGTATTACTCCGACGCTCCTAAACTTTTCGTGATCAGCCATGCTTCAAATACGCATTCGGTTTATCAATTTTTACTGACCGATTTATCACGACGTGTTTCTCTACTCGACGATACGCCGTAACGTTCGAGGAAACACGAGCGTCGTTAAAAAAAAAAAAAAGAAGCGTAACGAGAGTTTGAAAAAATGTTATAGATTTAAATAGAATGACAAATCCGTCAGAACTGTACGAAAAGTTTCACGGCGAGTGTGACAAACGATCATATATCACGGAACAAAGAAGGTTAATGGCTGCCAGGGTGGAAGCGTAATCATCCCTCTCTGTTAATCCGACGGCAGCGGCACCACCGGGGGCGTATTATGTCAAAATGAAGTTTGCCGGAAATTACCCGGCATTCCGGAACACAGTGTGTCATTCGCGTGGTATGCGAATCACCAGAGAGACTTTTGTGTAACGAATTTGCACGGCAGAAGTGCGCCTCTCGGCCGTGTAATTCAGAGTATTTCAAAAAGGACGCAAATACCCCAGCTGACTGCCGTTGTTCGAGTTCTAACGCGAGGAAAATTAAACGAATGCGGGGTAAAGCGTTCGGTTGCAGTTTCGTATATCGCGCGCGATGCGTACATCTACGTACATATAAATGATTTGATTAACGTTTAAGCGCGTGTAGCTATACAGACACTTGTTATCTGCTCCGCTTTGAACGAAGAGTGATAATAATACAACAAAGGGGACGGACTATTTATCCGATGCGTGTATGCGGAAGCTTAAGAATTGAAATTCAGATAGAAACGGAAAAACTGCATTCGAATATAATCTAAACGACGAGTGGGCGCAATTTGTCCGACGCGCTTATCCGGTAGCTGGAAAATTGAAATTCAAATGGTAACAAATAAACCGCATTCGAAAATAATCGAAACGAAGAGTGGGCGCATTTTTTCCTGACACGCGTACTCGGAAGCTTAAACGTTATAATTCAAATGCATTCGACGGTAATCAAGATAAAGGGGGAGGGTTCACGAACCCTTCCGACACGCGTATCCGGCGAGCTGAAGACTTTCGGTTCACGTGAAAACAGAGAAACTGCATTCGAGCTTAATCGAAACAAAGGGTGAGCGCAATTTGCCCCACACGCGTCTCGGGGAAGCTTAGGAATTGAAATTCATGCGGAAACAGAGAAACTGCATTCGAATTTAGCGGCGAACGTTCCTAAATATAACTGAAATTAGAGAACACCGAGCAGCAGGAGGTTCTCGTGCGTACGCTGTAACGAACAATCGTATATCAAAGAACGTGGAAGGTTAATGGCTGGCAGACGTGGGTCTGCGGGGGGGGGGGGGGTCTGGACGCGCGACGTCGTCCGTAATCGCCTCTTCCCGTTGGGTACGGGACGGTAGCGTCGCGTCGCCGGCAGCGTATTTTCGCCGCACGAAGTTTCCCCAGAGTGGGTGGACAGTGTCGACCGTTTATATCGTGCTGCTGCGGTCCACACGTTACTGTCCCCGGGGTGTTGACTCGAGAAAGAGACTGTTGGGGGTGAGGGGTGCAAACCTCCGAGCCCTCGGAGTTGGGCGGAGATCCTTAGCCGAGCGGAAGAGACAAAATAAGCTTCCGTTCGTAATTAAACCCCTGGCTCGTTTAGGCCATTCGAAGCGCTCGCTTCAACCGATTCGCTTTAACCAATGTCAGGTTAATCGTCGGTCATTGATCAATTTACTTTCGGGACTCGTTGCTCGCATTTGCTAACGAACGATTATATTTCTCTCTCTCTCTCTCTCTTTTCGATTTCGGAGATCGTTCGACTTCGAAATACAAGGATTAGGAGAAATTAGAGCCTGGAGTTGAACGCGCTGGTCGGTGAGCGTAGCTTATGCAATTTCACGATCCCTCTTTAAAGGGGATAAAAGTTTCGTCGCGCAACGGTAAATGGCTCGTTACACCCGGACGATCGGTACGAAACTTTTACTCGGTTTCTTTTTCTGCCAAGCCGGAAGCCATCGCGAGCGTTAAACGAAATTTCCGAATATACCGGAATCAAGTGCCGCGATTCCGGCGTTTTGCGTATTTTTTTGTTTTGTTTTTTTTTTTTATTTTGCTCGCAGATGAAATAACGAGAGTTTCCACGATCCGTACACGGTGGATAAGCACGCGCCTCTACCGCGCCATCGCGCGGCATCGGAGTATTTCACCCTGGCAAATCAAAAATTCAGTTTTCCGTGAAAACTCGATCATTTTCCGTCACGGTCCGTCGCCTTTCGAAACGTTTCGTTGCTCGACGGTCGCGGAGTGATCGAGCTAAACCCAAACAGTCGAATAATTAATAATAACAATTGAGAGATGGCCTCGAAGGACGAGTTACGTCGCAAATTTATAGAAGTAAATCTCAAGGCTTGTCGCGCGTATGTTAATCCAAGTTGAAGACGTCACTCGATTTACCGTCGAATCTCCCGCGAGGCGTGTATTTGCGTTGCACTGTACACAATCCTGGCGCAGTACACACGCGTTACGATGATACGAAATGTAATTGAATCCGAAGGGAATCTTTTCGTCGCGCCGTTCGAAATATTTGATGCGACAGATTGTCGTTGCTTTTCGAAATCCCGTCGACGCTGCGCGTTTCCGTTTAAACCGTCGAGCACGCATTAAATTTATCTGCATTCGTTGTATTACGAATTTGATGCTGTCGCCGTAGTACAAGTCGTTAAATTCCAACAATCCGTGACAACGCTCGGTTCGCAATATTCATTTATCGCAATTCAAATCCCCCGTATTTTGAAAATACTTTGACGCGACGAGAATTAAGTTATATTCTCGTTTTACACGGATCCCTGAAATCGGCACGGTTAAACGAAAGTGTTTAACGACACTTTTAATTGTAATGACGCTGTCGAAGAGCCAAATCACCGATCGAACGCGATTCGATGTAAATAACGTAACAATTAATTGACTGACGCAGCCATCGTAACGAAAATGATTTGTATTGCTTTACCGATAAGCGAACCGAATACCGTTGCAATTGCAAACGATGCAGTCGTTACACGAAATAATAGCCAAACCACGTTTTTCTATGCGTTAATTGCTGACAATTCTAAAAACCAACCATTTCCTGCAATCGCAATTAAAGTACATTATTAAAAACCGGTACATTTAATCAATGGAAATAATGACCAAAGATTAAAAGGTTATTGCAAATTATTAAAGTGCAACGTTTCGACTTTTAGAACCGAATAAAAGTTGAAACGTTACGAATAACAATTTAAAAGAGTTTGAAAATTACCCTCGAATTTTTGTTCCGCATTTCCATTAATTAATCATCTTAATCTTCTCTTTTACATTTCTCTGGTTTATATCCAAATCAATATAAAAGCTAATACTCTAACTTCGAGAGTGGATTCATCAAACCTTAAGACGATGAACTTTACCTAGTCGAAGCTTCGAGCGCCTCGGTTGTCAAATTCCGTCGCGGTCCGTACAGTGGCGGAGGAACGCATCTTCGACTGAACGATCTCTTTGCTAATTCAGCGAGAAACGTCTGGCAAATTCACGCACAGACCGGCAATCGTGTACGTTCCAGACGTCGATAGGGCGTAAACTTGCCATTTACGTGGAGGGTCCCTTGGAAGACCACGATAGGGTACATCGAGATGAGTTTCCGGAAACGTTTCGAGCGTTCAATGTGGTCTATCGTCAAGATGACAGAGGCGAAAGTTCGAAATTGAGGAGACCGGTGAAATTAGGAGTAGTCGCGCCATTTCCGGTATAGTACGTCTGCTCCGGGATGGATGACAATGGTAGAGTTTTGATTGATTCCCCAGGATTGCTATTGGTGGAAGTTTGGCGAAGCAACGGAAGTCACGATGGAGTGACAAACGAAGGGGGGGGGGGGGGTCGGATCGGATTGAATCGGCGAGAAGAATGGTACGAGTCCGATGTCGGCCATCTTTAGATAACACGAATACTTAATTCGAGATTAATTAAATTTGATCGGCCTGCTCCGAGTACGCGCCTCGAGTAGTTTCCGGTAAATGAACGGTATCGACGATACAAGCACAATTAACATCGTTTCTTTGAATACAATTGAACCTCTATTATCCGAATTAATTGAAGGAGAAAAGTGCTCGGATAACAGAAACTTCCGATAATAGAATGATATCTTTTATTAAATTAGTTAATTTTAAATTAACTAATCGAGGGACAAGGTTGTGGCTTGGGCCGAGTACAAGTACGCAAAAACTAGACCTTGTACCTATTTCGGAAAGAACGAAATATAACGGAAGAAGTACACTTTAAATAACAATTTATGGGTTCCATCTTTTTTTACTGCCGTAAACCGTAAACCGTAAACATTGTGTAGAGTACATTGTCGGACACTGAAGGATCATATTGTTATGATCATACGATATTCCGATGAAACAACGTTTCAATAGTCGAGGTCCGACTGTACGGCTAAAAGATATTTTCCAACATGTGCACTTCCTCTTCTCATCGATTATATCATACAATTCTAGTTGCAAGTATTTTTTCAAACATTTAAAGTATGTACATGGAGACTCTTGCACTTTCTCATGGATAAGTGATTTTATCGAGCCGTAAACACGGCTCGGAATTAATCGTGAGGCTCGTGTCTTCGAATCCATTAACCAATTAGCCGTGATGGACGAGTATACTCGTTACGGAAAAAGGCAATATTTTGCGCTACAACGAGCACGCTTGCCATGCGGAAAAATAGTTACCATTACCTATTTAAAATTTAAACTGAAATTTCAATAAAACTTGAAATATATTCTTAGATTTTATGGGAATATTTTTAAGGAGGAACTACCAAGGTGGTTGCCGTATTTTATCTTTAGTGACCCGAACCACGAACTCTCAAAATATCCTCATTAACCTTAGTCGCGTCGATGTTTGTTGTGTGGTTGGTCGCGTGGGGGTCACCAGTCACCCATCACGAAATTATTGGTGAAAAGCACAAATAATCAGCATTGATCACCTTTTATCATTGTTAAACATCGATATTTATATAGGGTGAGTCAGAAAAAGCAGAACAGCTGAATATTTCTGTTGATTTAAAGGTACGAAATATGGATGCATCAGAATTATCATGGTTTCGAAGGAAGCATATTACCATCATAATATCATTTTTTCGAACTCGTTTTTTCTGTGTTTTCAAGGTCATCAACCTTTTTTAATAGAATTGCATATTTTTTTCCATTGCATATTGTAGACGACATCCAAACGAGTTCAACCATGCAACATAATATGACCTTATGATATTATGATGGTAATGTGCGTCTTTCGAAACCATTATAATTCTGATTCATCTATATTTCGTATCTTTAAATCCAACAGAAATGTTCAGCTATTCTGCTTTTTCTTGTTCACCCTGTATATTGTGATAATTAAGGTATTCGTTTACAAATTTATGATTAAAATAATATAACAGAGATAGCACAAAATTCAAAAAATAATTCTTTTTAGGTCCACATAGGTGTAACCGAAAGGTAATAGAGATATAGCACCCGTAAATTGCATAAGGTAAGACTAATTTAATTTTAAAATAGACTGGGCGACACCTGTCTTTCACGCGACTAACTTAGGCTTAAATACGATATCCTCGTCGTCGCTTCATCTTTGCGACACAAATTTAGATCCACACTTCTCAAAGCGGTCGCCACGGCGAACCGGTTAATTGTTCTAACGATACGCGATTGCGAATACGATAACGTACGGGAAACAGGTAGGATTGACGAACGGTGGCTTGAAATTCCCGTCTAACCGACGGAGAATCGAACCGAATAATCCGCATCCCGATGGACGGTCGTTCGGCCGTTTAATTCATACGAAATCCTAATTCGAATTGGAATTTGCTGGCCCGTTGAAGCGTAATACCAATATAATTCCTGAGACTCGCGCACGCTCAAAGATCCGTCGACGCAGCGTTAAGTAGAAATATCGCGAGGGTATCGCGACGCGTGTGTGCATATGCACCAGGAATTAGTTTGCGCGGAAATTCAGCGCATTCCTCGCGGGTAAGTAAATAATCCGCTCACAATTAGTGTTCGGGTGGAATTTGAATTCCGCGAGGGAAGGTAGGAGCGATGACGAGAGGCTGAGTAAATTCGCAATGTCGACAGCCGTAGGCAAGCGTTGCCTCGAAATTAACGGCTTCGTGCCTTATCTTCGGTCATCTTCCTCTTTCCGGGTTATCTCGTTCCAGATAAATGAAAAGGGGGGAAAAAAATAGGAGCCGACTCGGAGAGAATGAGAGCACGGGGAAATGCTTGGCCTCGGACAGGGCTGGATTAACTCTGAGCGCCAAGGGTAGGGGAATACCACAGAAATTTTCTGTTTCCTTACCGTAAATGTCGTACCGTTTCGGTACGGTTTTCGGTTTCGAAAAATTAAATTCCATTTGTCGAGAATTAATTTATTTATTACACAATGAAATAGAATTCTTGGTTCCTTTATTAACTCTGGGCGTCGAAAGGTAGGGGAACACCACAGAAATGTTCCATTTCCTTACCGCAAGTGTCGTATCGATTCGAAAAATTAAATTCTATTTCTCGAAAATTGATGTATTATTAAATAATGAAATCAAATTCTAGGTTCCTTTATTATTGCATAATAAACAAAATTCTGGATTCATTTTTTAGTAAACAATAAATAAATACAAATCATTTATTTTAATAACCGCAGTTTGATAGACCAACGTACAGTGATACAGCTCGACAACCAAGGCAGAATTTTCCTCTACAATTCTTCTCTATCCGCAGTACAAACAGAATTATGCTTCGGCCCAGTTTAGATTCACCTTGCGCGCGGGGCACGAAATTCCCTTAAACGCTAGGGTCTCCAAAAATCTCAACCCGTCAACGGTTGCCAAAGGATATTTTGAAACCTTCGTTACGTCCAACGTCCCGACGATCGTCCGTATCGTGGACAATTTTCAGTCACGAGTTTCCTCGAGTCCATTTAGTTCGAATGCGCTTTAAGCCGGTAAACCTACTTTCCCTTCTCCATATATTTCACTCTGCCAGCCAGTAGTTATTGCGGTCTGCTTGTCGTTCCCCGGGTCCTCGACTTCCGTCTTCGCGAGAAGGACGGGACGAGGAAACAGCTGCGTGGAAAATTAATTTAAATCGTTCAAGCTCCGAGGCCTTTCTCCCCGTTAACCCTCAACCCTTTCGACGTGACCGAGCATTAACCAGCTGATCTCGTCGCTCGAGTCCTTCCGAGTTGTTAGCAACGTTTCTTTGATGAAATTTGCGAGTCACTCGCGGAAATAATTAATGCCGAAATAATGGCGAGAGAGCGCCGAGCGACATTCTTGTCATTTTTCACTAAATTACGGCGTAACGCCTTTGCGTTTAATTTTAAATCCTAGTAAGTGAAATTTTCTTGATAATTAAGCTCGAAGATTCTCGTGATTCCACGGTCTCAATTATACGCTACCGTTCTTTGCATCGTATACGGTATAGTGCGAATTAATATGAACACAGAATGAAAATCTGTATTCTGATGATAGAGGCACTTTTATGTTAATTCTGACAATTGTCTTGATGCAAATCGTATAACCTCAAATCCGTCATTAAATTATCCTGAAAGACACGTACCTTGATCTGTATCTTTGGTGATTTTTGAGAGTTAATGTTATTTTGAACTAATTCCCCAACATTGTTTAGTCGGTCCCGATTGTTTGACATCACGGATATCACGCTGAGAAAAACACCAAAGATCGTCACGCTTATTCTTAGTGAGCATACATCAATGACACAGAGAGACATTGCAATGCAATTTCATGTGAGTTTGAGTGCTCTAAATAAAATGGATTGCACCACGAAAACCAAAATGGCGGAAGCAGTAGCCCAGGTGTGGTTTCGAGACGAGACAATCAAGGGTAATTGCAAAAATCTAATTGGTTCCATGCCAAGAAGAGTTCAGGCAGTCATTAAAGCGAAAGGGGAGCATATGTCATATTAAAGAGTAGTGAAAAAAAACTTTGTACACGCACCTGAACCAGTTTTATTTCAAATACACGATATTTACGATAAAATTGTTTGTGCTCACATTAATTCGCACAATACTTTACGTCATGAACGTCGAATATTTGATTGCCCTTTAATTTAGTTCATCCTTCTTCATTTTATTAGCTACAAACAGTAGTGAAATAAACACGATAAAATCAATGTCCGACGCGGACCTCGGGGAGATATTAGCTGCGTTATATCACCGATAAGTAGACAAAGACGAAAATGCGGAGATAGCGAAGGAGAACATAGACCGTGTAATGGGATCGGCGGTTCCTTTGGCCAGTTTGTGGCCACAGACCGACCGGCGCGCAGGGGGTAAGGCCAAGCCTATCTCAACCGCAACAACGTACGTTCCTTCTCTTCTCCGTACCATCAACGGCTATAATTACTTCGGTGTAAAGTGGTTCGTTCATTAAATCCTATTTTGCGTAATAGCGTAAATATCGTTCCCTCGGGCTCGTAATCGTCGAAATCGTTCTTTGCGCGTAAAAACTCTTATTCCAACTTACTTGCTGATTCCTCGCATCGACCAGTGCTTCTCAACCTGGTTGCCGCGCGACTCGATATATTTGAATCGGTGAGTGGAAGAACAGCATTAGTCCAAAAATCTCCATTCGGGATAATCACGTTTAAAGTTTCCAAAATTTGTAGGCTACATCATATTGACTTTGAAAGCCGACCAACTTTACGGCTGCATCCTCAAAATTCATATTGATCTGTTAATCTCGTAATCGATCATTAAACATTTTTTTCGCGATACAAAATTTTAATGAAATTCGCTGAGTAAGTACTGTTCTTTCACTCGAGCACGATAGGGTGATCAAAATGTTCATTCTACATTGCTCATTTGCATATTAATGCACAGAAAACGACCTGACCAGCCACCGTACTCAACAGAACTAATCCCGCGAACAATTTTTATTTTCTGTCTTTTATTATTATTCTTTAAAATTATTTCGATTGTTTTTATGATCGTAACGTGATAAGAAAAACTAGGCCGAAAGAATTCTATGCGCAAGTTCTAGCGGTTGAGTGGAAAAACAGTACTATTAATGGACAAGTATTGTTCTTCGGCTCATTCAAATTTAAAACATGCCTTAAACCAATGAAGAGAGGCTGGTGTAGTACTTTTCTTACACCCCATATTTAAATCTACATTTATCGAATCAATTTCAACAAAAAAACAGAAAACGTGGAATTTGGACTAGTACTGTTCTTCCGCTCATCAATACATTTGTTTATAACGATACCGCAAGTAACGTGCTTGTAATATACGGTTTTTCCAACCCTGTTCGATTGGAGTCACTGTACGTTGCATAGATAATTGAAATGATGCATATTTGACAGAAACTTCTATCAGGTTGGAAAACTCTGGTCATGAATGCACTTGTCAAACGGCTCGCTATAATACTGCACATTAACGCATTACAGTCCGTTACCGTTTTATTCGAAACTTCCTCCAAGACTTCGCAAAATTTGAAACAATTGACGAAACTTCTAACGAATTGTGCAAATACGAGCGCACGAACTCTCGCGCAAGTCAAGCGAGACGCGCAAATATTTGCACGTCGATTATGGTCTGCTATCTTTTTTGAAAAGAAAGGTTAATATAATTTTCCGGGCGTTTGACAGACGTACCACTGCGTTCTACAATTGACGTGTACACCTGTACGCGATACGTGTGTTCACGCACGTGCGGTTGATCTAATAAACCCTTTCGGGTTGCTCGAAGTAAATCAACGAGAAATACAAAGGAATCCTCGAGTGGCCCGCGACCAATACGGTCGATGGATTATTTTCTTTCCTCTTTCATCGACAACTATTGCGACAAGAGAAAACCAAGCGTGAACCGAGATAATGTAGAAATATTAACCGCTCCGCCAACATGGAGGAAATATCTCGCGATAAAGGAAAAGGAAAAAAAATACATTTTACCGTCTATCAAACAATTGAACATTATCGTCACTTATATCAAATCATGCACAAATTACTCATCTGGGCGCGGTCTGTCCGAAGGATATTGCACTTTAAAAAAAAAATTCATTTTTTAATGCGGTTTGACCATCTCGAAAACCCCCGTTCGTTCTTTCCGGAAAAGATACAAGGTCTAGTCTCGCGTACTTGTACTTGGCCCGAGACAAGACCTTGTCTCTTGATACGATATAAAGATACAAGGTCTAGTCTCGTGTACTAGTACTTGGCCCGAGACAAGACATTGTCTCTTGATTCCAATTTCGTTTTTTGTCACTTTAGCTATCGCTATCACTTGTAATTAAGTTTCTCAGTCAACGAGCCATCTTTACCATTACCAGTGCTAACGAAATTACGGCGCAGGATATCTCGTACGCGACGCCGTATGAACGGAATTGCAGCGCGAGATATCTCGTCCGTGACACCATACGAACGGAATTGCGGCGCGAGATATCTCGTATGTGGTAGCAAAACGGTTAATCGGGTCCGCGCGCAGTATCCAGGGTGCATCAACAGCGACACCTTTGTCGCGCCATTTGCGTAAGCACAAATTCGATACCATTCTCCCCCTTTTTCCACCCCCTCTTTCCTACACTTCCCATAGCATCGAGGATACTCGTGTTCGATGTCTCGCTCGCTTATTGTGAGCAGCAACATTACGCAAAGTTTCTTGTTTTTTCGGAGAGAATGGAGGGTGTTTACAACATCATCGATTGTACTCGAGTAATTGCTTTCATTGTAGATTCTCTTTTCTATAGCGAAACGCGTGACGGTAGTTTATTGTCGTTCCATCGAATGGGCCATGTTAGCATTTCGTCGTTGACAATTCCAAATACCCCGATTGAAAGTATTTCGCGGAGTTAATCCTGCCGATTTATCGCCGAGTATAAATTAACGTACTTCCTGCTTTTAATTTCAGAGTAAGTCTCTGTACCGAAAAGAAAGAATTCCTTACGACCCGCGGGGTCGTAATGCTTCCCGAATATATCGAAAGTAATAGAATCCAATCGACTGTGAAAGAGTGTTCCGTTGGTATGGCTTTAGAAACGATAAAGATATTTCTAGTATTGTGCACCGCGCGACACGCGAATTTATTTCCCCCTTTATCCGCGAACTCCTGACGTTTACGGAGGAGCATGACGAAACATTTGTATCTCGGATTAATAATTACGACGTTGAGTGGCATTCTCGTTAACGATCGATCCCGAGATCCGAGAGTCGTAACGCGAGACGCGTTACGATGAAAAATCCGACTAAACTGCAACTCCATTTACCTGGGACTTCTGCTCAATCGGCAACGATCAACTCCACGAACGGCAATTCGTTCATGAACAGAATTCAATCGAGCTAGGGAGCGAGCGACGGAGGTTTGTCAACCGAATTCCAATTTAATCTTTGTGCGAGGTCACCCTGCCGACGAGTAGTCACGCGTCGTCCGATAAATTCGGGAGCCCGGCTGCCGCGTTTTTCTGCGGCTCCCGGGGAACTACCCCCTCCTTTAAATTCGCCAGCGAGGGATTTTAATCCACGCCGGGGGTGTATCGGGAGCGCCTCAAAGGGACCGCGGTTATTAAAATCTCCCGGTCATGCGTGCATTCAGCGGGATGCAAATTCTCTCTCGGTTTCGTCGCTTAATCCCCGTCGCGAACCTACGGAATGTCTGTACCCCGATCGAGCCGGAAAGCTTGAGGGGTAGGAGATGAGCGATTTGTAGGGAGAAAAACAAACTGTTACGCATTTTAATTTCACCCGCTACGCAAACAAAATTCGTTCCACGGGGAAATAGTTACAGCAAACGCACCTTTGAATCGGAATTCTGGTTTACGTTGGAGCGCACCTGGCTGGGAAATTTGTATCGCACACACACACACACACAAATGCTAGTGTGGAAGAAACATAACCGCCTGTCTAGCATTGAAAACATTATCCAGGAGAGACAAAAAACTGTTAAAAAACTTATGTTTTATTGATATATATTGTTACGGACGCTACGCGAACGCGAACATAAAGTGGGCATTTTTAGAAAAGTAACGTTTATTAAGGGAATGCAGAGAACGCAATCGCTCGTCACAAGAGCTCGATTACAACCATCGACATAATTTACAATTTGAATGTCGGCGCCCGGCAACTAACAACAGCCTGTCGGCAATGCCGGACGCCAAGAAGGCAATGACATTCGTAACAATATGTGTATAAAGATCAATTTCAAGTACTTTAAAATGATCTGTTTAAGTGCCGATATTTTGCTCTTACCACAATATAAAAATAGTGAACGGTGATGTTACGAAGACATAGAAACCCAAATGTCTATTTCGCAAAAAATGTCAGATAGGCGGTATCGTTTCTCTCGGGACGATATGTCGGAATGTTTTTATTCCAGGCTAAGTGGAATAAAAAAAAAATATGATTATTATTTAAGGTTAGCGAGTTTCTATACGCGGCTTATTTCTGCGAACACAACATTGAACAATATTACCGACTGACACAACTTTTCACGCGCATACAACGGAATTTTCAATCGAGATCGACAACCGACTACTTTTTCTTATCTGCCTCTCATAAGCGACTCTCCTCGAGTCGAGAAATATCGATTGCGCATGGATCGCGCGCAAATTGAGACGCAAAATGATCTACGCCGTCCTGACTACATGTACACGCTTTCACACTGATACTGCACAACTGCCACGACACGTCACACTTCGCATATATATATATGGGATCAGGAATTTCAGGTGGAATAATACCAATTATTAAAGTGTGGATTGGTTTGAATAAAATGCAAAATAAAATATTTTGTTACACGGTATGTCACTGCTGGTCTTTTACGTCAATGGCTGTATGATGATGCCCGGCTTGACGTCGCTAACGCTCCGCTCTCACGATCGACTCTCGATAATAATCGCTTCTCGACAATTATCCCAAATATGGAGTACTCAACTGACTAACTGCACTGTTGCCAAAAAACTGACTAATCGCCCTCGCTCGCGATCCTCACGACACTTTATACCTCTCCGGTCATTATGCGCATGCACGCACACACGTTCAACACACTGTTGCCACGGGTCGCCACGGTTTTGAGACGCACATCTCGATCTCTTGCATCGACAAGAGCGGCCCGCACTCTTCGTACTCTTATCGATACTTGTATAAACATCCGCACACAGTACACGCGGCACTTTTCGATCTAGAGCACCGAGGTCCTAGATTTTCGGGAACAAACTGTTTATACATTGTTTAACGTTGTTGCATGCCCGGTTGAAAGGAGAAATGCTTCGGTGTGAATAGAACTTACTAACTGTATTAAGTAGAAAACGCGAACTTACTTCTTTCTTAAAATTACCCGGTAATCAATATAATTATTTTGAAAAAGTCCTGACGACTCTGGACTTGCACGTAAAATTGTGCGTTTATAGAAAATCTATGTTCTTTAGTGTGAGGAGCTCGAAATAATTCTATGAAGCGGTTGGATCCGTGGAAATTAGGAAACTAGCTTTTTAGATAAGGAAAATGGAATGAATGAAGGAGAAGTGATTGGAATGCTTCGGTCAAAGGACGGCGGGTTGGACATCAGAAAATAAGTGAATCAGCGAGTATGCGATGGAGTGAATCAGAAGGGTCAAAAATTTAAGCGTACAAACTATTTGTTAGGCCCTACGTTAGCCTCGTCGATATTTTTTACGTGGTTTATCTCGTGGAGTGCACCTATCAGCTATTACTAAATTATTGGTTAAAGGTAGAAATAATTAGTGTATTCGTTTTTTTTTTTTTAATTTGTTTACAACTTTTTGATTAGAATAATATAATAGAAATAGCGCAAATTTCTGTTTACAAATTTTTGTAGGTTTATATAAATCTAACCGAGAGATGCTAGCGATATCGCGGACATACATTGCACGAGATAAGAGTAATTCAATTTTGAGGTAGACTGGGCAACACCTGTACCCCACACGACTAACGTCGGGTTAAGAAAATAGAAAAGATACGGCGTTCGCTCGAAAGGAACCTAAACGCGCAGTTACACATTCGCACGAATAGCGACACGAATGTGTAAACGATTCATTCGTCATTCGCCTCGCTATTCGCCTCGCCATTCGCTTCGCGGATCGTAGCGCTCGCGCCTATTTACACATTTGCGTGAATCACAAGGCGAATGGCGAGCCGAATGACGAGGCGAATATGTAAACGGTCCATTCGAGTTGGACTACGTATCCAAAAACGTCGCGAACCGTCGTTACCGGTCTTTCCCATCCGACATGTATTGTTTATATACCAGGGGTCAATATCCTCGCATTCGGTACGAACCGCGTGAACGAGTTGCCAAATAATTGTTCGCGTGTAATAAAAACGGCTCCGATAAAAAAATGCGCGAATGAGACTATTTCCCAATGATGTGTGTACTTTTGAACAATCCTCGCGTAATCATCGGGCGACGTCTCTCGTTGATAATTTGACACGCTAACGTGATAGCGCTGTGAAACTATTATTGTTTCATCGTGCACCCGACACGTTCAAACGGTGTTGAAAACCGGCTGACATCGGCAGGAGTCATCTACTGACGCTAAAGTGGCTGATATCTCGCGGCAAATATCACATTGGTGCATACATACCCATGTATCTACATACGCGAAACGTGTCCGGAACTAACCGCACTGTCAAAGCGTCATGGCTAATAACAGAAAGCAATTCGCACGTTTTTTTCAAAATCTGTGAATCGACCGCTCGACGCCGAAGGATTTCATCGAACGATACTCGAAAGGATGTAAAACTTTGTCTTAAGAAAATCATGGGAGCGTTCGTAATAGTTCTGAAAAACGACTCATTGACTTTTATTAAACGAGTCTCGGAAACTCTGTTAACACGGAAGTCGACCAAATTCTGTCCCGTTGAAACTTTCCCTCCTGATTAATTTTTCGTAATTAATTCGCCTCCGCGATTTTCCTCTAATTAATTCACTCTTGCTCGAACTCGGGGAACTTCGGATCCGTTTCGCGAAAGGTCTCCGATACAGAGTGAGGAAGAAAAAAGAAAGAAAAAAGAAAAGAGGGCGTGGATGGGGGAAGGAGAGAGAGAGGGAGAGAGGGAGAGAGGAGATCAAGTAACGGAGGGTTACTCGAGCAAAAGGGAAGCCAATGAAATCGCGAAGCTTGCACCCTGGGACGTAATCCGGCGGCCGGGAAGCATTTTCCAAGATAGTTATAAATTCCGCGCCCGGCGGAACGTTGCGTCCGCTTTGTTTGCTCTTTTATTTACTTACCGCGCCGTTTACCCGGAGCCTCCGCGTCCGGAAAACGTAAGGACTATAATCGGAATTATTTATCGTTCCGCGAGGATCGGGAAGATCAGAAGTGCGCGCGAAGCGGAAAACACTATTGTTGTGATCTCTTTATCTTGCATTTTCTCTTATTATTAAGCTTCAAGAGGGATTTAAGAGAATTTCAACGTCCGTTTCGTACGAAATTTTCCATAATTCCCCCACCCCAGTCTCCACCGCATTCTTGTAATAACGCAAAACGATAAATTGCCGTTGCGAGTAACATTCGTGATTTTCCCCTCTGCGTAAAATTTCTTGTATCCGCTGACTTGGGTTACCTTTTTTTTACGAGGCAGAAGTTAAGGTACGCGCAGTAGAACGGGCAGAACCCGGGAGAGGAAAAAAAACGAAGGAGGTCTGCAATAAAGTATATTCGCAAAATGGCCGGTATAAAATCTCACCTCGAAACCTTCTCGGCGAGCTGCGGAAGTATTTAATCGACGTTGTTTCAAGCGGTTACTAACCGGCAAAAATGCACGCTCGACGATTCGGCAGTAACGTACGACGGCGCTGTGTCAATTTGCAGTAAATCATCGCTAATTAAACGGCACCGCGGTGCAGGTAATTAACTACTTGGGAATGCTGATTTTTGCGAAGCTTTAATTCAGGACTCGTCTTGATTTATCCACTTTTCTTTGAACGTGACAGAAAAAAGCACAGCAAAATATGCGAATCTGTTAACACCATCGTCGCGCTTGTCATGTTTGACAATGGAAGATTAATACGCCCGAATCTAAAATCGGTCCTCGCTATATCGCAAATTCAACACACGTACTACACTATTCGTTACTCGATAAGCTAGAAAAAAAATCGCAAAAAAACAGAAATCGCTCGTGAAACGTACCATGAAGAGACACGTGTCACAGTATCGATACCAAAATCTAAATTTCAATATTAAAATCGTAGACGAGCAACGATGAGCGAGCACGTTAAACAGAATATTCCACAATTCGGTACTCGATAAGCTAGAAAAAAATCGCAATAAAAGAAATAACCGATCGTGAAACGTACCGTGAAAAGACACGCGTCGCAATATCGATATCTAAATCTAAATTTCAATATTAAAATCGTAGACGAACAGCGTTGAGCGAGTACGTTAAACAGAAGTTCGTCTGGTAGACCACACCCTACGAACTCGGACATCCCCAAAATTGATCATCGAAATATCAAGGACTCTAAGCCACGAAATTTCCCTGTGAATACGAGCGCCGGGAGGGTTTATTTTTTCTTCCAGGAAGTATTGAATTGTTAGCGCGAACCACATCAGGCTAAAGCTGAAAAGCGTGCGGTTTTGTTGCTCATGCCGGCTTATGACAGAACTATCGATCCTACTACTGGTCCAACTCGAACTTTTCCTCCGCGTCTCTGCCCTCCTCTCGCTCCCTCCTACCAGTTTATCCCAAATTCCTCCCCCCCCCCCCCCCTCCTCCCGCCTTCTTCCCGTCTCTGTCTCTGTCGATCCTGTTTCTCTCTATCCCACCGCGTCCCGCCCTCGTCCCGTGCGTGAGAACAGTCTTTACGACAACGCGGAGAGTTTCCACGTAATCGCGAAGAAGCTTCTTTGTTTATCAAATATTGTTAGTGGAAAGTTACTTGCCGAGAGGTTCGATGGAGTAGCGGCTGAGCACGGGAGTAATTAAGTATTTATATTACCTGATTACTTTAAAACTGAACGTTGCTCGGATAATTTGATTCTGGGACGAAGTTTATCGCCCGTTGTGGTATACCCGTACCCCACGGATCGATACGAAACGTTAATAAACCACCGCGATACTTTGTAATACGTAATTATAATATTATAATAATAATCCGTTTTGGCGAGAGATCGGTAGCCAACGTTCCCAGGATTTAAAGAGGCAATACAAATTCCAGACGCTCGCGCGGCCTACTCCGCGCTCTACGTGTGCGTACGCACACCTACGGGCCCTGACGAAAATACAAAGAAAATTGGCCGTCGGTTATCGTTCTGTACGAAGTATCGCTCTACGAGGTATACTTTAAGATTGGACGTGAGACGCATAAAGGATTTCCCTCCTCCGATATATTTAAACTAACGCCATTCCTGTGACGCGTTTGCCCCGTGTTAATTAAAATCCGAGCTACGAGAAGGCAGTCTTTCGCGTATTAAACCCATTAGTGCGCAGTGATCTTTATAAGGAACGGTTATATTTAGATTTTTGACACCGTTCCTGATGTTGAGCAGGTTGCTTAATATTGCCCATTCGCTTCGAAACTGTTCAGGCAATTAGTGGATACTGCAAATTTTTTATTATCGTTGACATTTCGGTGGTAATTAATTATGGATCCAGACCATACTGAAATACGATTCTGGACTGCATCCAAAATTATGCTTTGAACAGTTTTATATAAAAATGTGGTCGGTTGTAATGTGATGTAGCGTGTATCTGTACTTTTCATGAAAGTGTATTGAAAATAAATTTCAATATACAAATGCTCTCATATATGTAAATACATCAGCAATATTCTGTGCATAGAGTCCACTTAAAGGGACACCGCCTACAGAAATACGTATCTCGCGTACTTGTACTTTGCCCGAGACAATCCCTTGTCTCTTGATGCAAGTTAGAGCGATGTTACATAGAAAATAAAAATATACGTTTTTTGCCTATCTGAGTCGCGGCGAAAAAATATCAAAATTCGAAATTCATTAACTTTATGCTGATGAGTTAAAGTTACAAGAACGTTGATATCGCACCTTGCGCAAGTCTCTTTGCGCTAAAAATTATACAAAGATATGAAAGAGGAAACGATTTCTTCCCACCAACCCCCCCTCCCACCCCCCACGTTGCCCGCGTACGCGAGTCGCGCCAAAGTTGTCCGGTACTACTTAAAATAAGCAACTTCCGCGCCCAGTAGAACAAGACGATACAACGCCAGCCGTGAAATCTCATCGGGCGACGAAAGTGAGTTGAAAAGTTTCTTATCGTTTCGCGGCGAGTTTCATAGACAGAAGAGGGACGATCCTGTGTGCCTTTTAGCCATTCTCTAAGCTTCTTCCGCTTCGCGGCGTTGACGTTGTTGTTGGGTCTTTCGGGAACGCCCATTACGTGGCTTATTATCAGCTGCACGGTTCGCTGGTCCAACGCAAACGTGTATGTATAGCTTTTAGCGGCAGGAGTAATGTCATCGGGTCATCGGGCGTTACCGTTATTCGTGAAGTAAGGAATGGTCCCCCCAGCGGGTAATGTGCCAGACATTTCAATTACGCGTACCTAAGATTTGTACGTTTGTTTGAGTAATAGACTCGGGAGATCGAGAACGTAGCTGAGGTTTAAAAACTACGTTGAATACAGGTGCCTCGTGTGATTCAATTACTCAAGAACGCGCCTGAGAGATGGAGGTTCTTCTTGGAAGCTTCATCCCCGATACCAGTGCTTTGCAAATTTTTATTTTTATAAAGTACAAAAGCACATTCTTATTCGCTCGAACGCGTAAATTCTGATTTCTGACGTGTTCTATCTTGATTTAAATCTTGTAAAATATATACACATTTAAATTTCCGCCGCACGTAATTGGGTATTAAATTGTGCAAACGTGCATTGCGCTATCTGAACTTAAATTTTGGGTAAATTACAATTTCCGTGCTCATTAAATTTAAATTGAGATACCTCGGAAGTAATTAATCAAAGGGACGGACGCAAAATCAGAGAACGACCGATAGATAGATCGTGTCTGGCTTTACGAGAAACTTTAAATTGAATAGAAGTGCGTGAGCTCTATAGCAAGTTGCGCGTTAGAAGGGCACAAAGTAGGTTATTAGAAGCTTACGCAAAGTTTAATCCTTTAATGGTCAGACTTGCCCGAGGTGTTTCGCCGATACGGCTATTTAAAATCGTTGAATCGTGATTAAGCGGCAATTAATCGTTAACGAAAATCCCATCGCGCCTCGCGCGGATCTTGTTTACAAGCCTAACGATGCTCGTTACAGGGCCGCGACGTGAGCGCGTTATGACCGCCGCATCGAGATATCGTATTCGCGCTAATACGAAGGCAATTCCGATCATCATTGTCAATTTTTGCGCGGCATCGATTCTCGTTAGTTCGTACCGCGATAACCCATGTTGTTCCGCCGGTCAGCCATTTTCGGGCTCGCCGCTATTATTCGGGGAGGTTAAACAATTTGCGGGAGGGAAATGCACACAGTTGAATGCCGAAATCGAAACTTGAAGCCGCGAGATTAGCTCTGGCGCGTTGTACGATCCGTGAAAATGGTTGCCGTCTATTACACCGAATCACTGATTAAAAACAATTGGTAAAATCGTCCGTATTTTCGGAATAACTCGCGCGATAGGTACAACGAGTATTACGTGTGCCCGGACTAACTCGCCCGATAGGTACAACGAGTATTGCGTGTCCCCAGACTTATTCGCGGAAATTGTAGTGAAAAGCAGAAAACATTAAAAATGCAAATGGATGGGGCAAGTACAAGTACGAGTTTGTCTATAAAAATTAAAAATCGCAAATCAGAAAGAGGGTGGGTGAGGAGGGGCTGAGGGACGTGAGAGGATCAGAAAGACTGAGAACGTGTGTGGGACGGTCAAAAAACGAAAAAACCTGAAGGTGACGTTTCTTACTAAAAAAATTGCCATTTTTGAGGTCCCATATCTCAAGATTGGCTGGACCAATTTCGATCAAATCATACTTATTTAGTCATCTCGGCGCGGCCTTTCCGATGGCTATGGCACTTTAAAAAAAAATCCATTTTTCAATACGGTTTGACCACCTCGAAAACCGCCCTTCATTCTTTCCGGAAACGATACAAGGTCTAGTCTCGCGTACTTGTTCTTGGCCCGAGACTAGACCTGATCTCTCGAACGCTCAATGTTTCTTTTTTATTCCTTTTTACTTTCGATATCCTCCAATTTTAAGTTTCTCCATCGTCTATAATGTATTCTCATTATCGCGGGGGCCAGATAACGGGTGTAGCGCTGCAATTTAACTTATCCCCCCGTTCGCGGGGGAAGGACGCCTAATTAAATTAGTCGTACACGTGCATCGATTACCTAACTACTTTAACAATTTCCCGCCGCGGCGTGTATCGGGAGAAGAGTGAAAGGCGACGCGACGTTTCGCAAATCGGATTGTCCCGAGTCCACCGAAGATCGTGATTCAAGAGATTCGAGTAAACTTTGAGACGCAACGAAGCGGGTGTCGCTAACCGCGCGAAGGTCGATAACGTCTCGATTTACAGTGCCTATAGCTGTGCGGTTTAACTCTATCGAAATTCGCGATAACACGGTGTCTATAAACGTACACCAGTTCGGACGGCCCATTAAACGCTAGCTGATCGGCTTGAACTTCAAAATACGTCGGAGATTCGCGCACTTCCGTTTACCGGTTCTCCCGGGAGTGCAAATCGCATTATCGCCAGTTCGAATTCAACACCCGTTATACCGGGGAACCCGAAATTCTGGAGCCTCTTAGCACCTAACTCCGTCTAGTCTGGTACGGCTGAATCCCCTTCCAGGAGCAGCTAATTAAATTAGCAGCGTGCGTACGCCGATAATGCGGTTATCGGACATCATCGCGACTGCCGGTGCCGACGTCTGGATGTTTAACGTCCCCGTCTCCTGCAGGAGAACGGGACGTGACGTGAGGGGTAACGGGAATTCGCGCGGCGAGCAAAGTAGCGATGAGAAAAGGGGAACAAGAAAAAAAGAAAACGTTTCGCGACGGGCTCGTCGTCATTCTCCCGGGAAGCGTAAAATAAATAACGTCTGCCGCTTCGCCGTCGGGGAGAAAAGGGATTCTTCGAGGTATTCCGTGACGTAATTCGCGAAATTACAAAAGAGAAAGAAAAATGGTTCTTGGTGGGAATAATATTTCCGAAAATCTTGAAACTCGTTAGAATTCTGTTTTTCCTCGTCGCGTCCCGATTAAGGGAATAATTTCCATTATTGCCATTCTGTTTGAGTTACGAGGGGTGGTGTGAGGGGTGGGGGGTGGGGATAATGTTTAACGCCCAGTTCCTTTCGGAATACTTCGCGACACGCATCCCTCGGGATTTAACGGATTCCTTAATATCTTGAGTGGCCTTTAAAACAAGATAGCGACCGTAAAAGCCACGGCGAAATAAAAAGCCGTCGCTTTCGTGCGCCGGCTAACGGAAATGCTGAAACTTCAGCTTTTATTCTTTAAAATAGGGGGCAACGTGCGCCGTATACAAAGTGTCCGCCTTTGTTCGTTTCTTTTTTTGTTTTTTTCTTTCTTTTTTGTTGCGTTGCTTTGCATCGCTGGTAAGTAAATGCAAAGCGAACAAAGCTGCTCCGACGGTGTTGACCCAAGGGACGTACCTTCAGCGAATACCGACGTTATCGCGTCTTCGATAACCAGTGCCCCCTTAAGTGCGCTTTACGCCACGAGAAAAGGAACAAAATCTGCACTATCCCAGTTTCGCTTGATTATGCATTCGCGATTCGGAAGATCAATATGTTAGAAATTACTAGATCCTTACTGCGCTTTTCGCGAAAGGAAACTCGGGCAACTCTATTACCACTTCCGGTCATTCTCGTAGACAACGGAATCTTTTTCGAAAACTCGGTCACGCGTTCTCCTGTTTTCCCTCGATCCCACTCTCGCGATTCGAAAGATTAATATCTGGCAAATTGGTATATATTTACCGCCCCTTTCTTATCCGAATGAAGCTCATATAATTCGATCTCTGGATGTCGGTGATTCTCGGAGAGACCGGCATCTTATTTAAGAATTTAGTCGCACCGTTAACCTACCTTTATTAAGGGAAAATGAGACGGAACTCGAACCGAGTCGGAATACCCGAACGTCTCCGCCGTGACCGAACGTCGAAAATTCTTGGCGCGTATATCTGCGCGCGCGTAACGATAAGTCACGCTCGAATTTGCAATGACATTCGCGCCGGGATAGCTATATCCCGAGCGAAAGGTAGCGTCTCCGGAGATACGCAAATTTTTGGCAACCGCGGGGCCGTAACCAGGAGGGACGTTTTATTAGACTTTTGGAAGACGGTGACGAGCGCGTTGGTACGTCGATGAACGTTCGACGGGATGGAATTCGATGCGGAGCTTCGAATCGATACTATTTATTTCTATTTCGTTTTATCCCCGGAAAGTATTGAACTCCTTCAAGTTTTCTACCGCGTCCCGTGCAATTATTCGAATACGCGTTTTCGCCGCAGAAGTTCGAGATGGAATACCATGGAACCGCGCGCTTGCACACACTTTTCTACTTGACTGTTCGAGATTACGCGAGAAATGAAATATCGCTGATGCAAGTGTAATACACACGGGACAGTTGAGCGTGACACGATGAGATTTCTAGTGACAATTTTCGTCAGCTGTAACATCTTGTATCACACGGCTGGACGTAATACCATTTCCGATGAAATATTTTTACGTCGGATCTCGCAGGGTAAGCCGGAACGGTGGGTATTCGCCGCGAATTTAATTTCTCCTCGCCATTCCGTTTCTCATTCGAACGTAGGTAGAACGTAGGTAGGATACCGCTTGACTTCCACCACTGATATATTTGTGGAAGCCAAACAAATATATATCAACGGTATATTTACGTCGTAAATTACAAACTGTATTTTTTCACTCGTAACGGACCAGCCCACGAGTACTGGAATTTATTTTTAAGCGGCAGCACTGTTTACGCGAGGGTTGTAGCTCTTTTTTAAAGCGTATTTATCCTCCGATTTGAATTATTTTATTGAGATCTTTGTACCGAGGAAACCGATTGGCTTGGTATCGGATATTAAATCTCAGTAAATTGCTACGGTGTAACTTTGTAGATAGGAAACGTTGCACCGGTGATTGAAAAACAACTCGAGGGCAATGAGAATGCGCGACGTTCGATAGCGTTGATTTTCTTTACTCCCTCACTTCGCGGCTCAAAAATAAAAGAGCGCATTACCAGATACCGATGACGACTTTACGCCCCGATGAACTCCAAAAGGCTCTTCGATGCGTCGGACATGCAACGCAGACAGCGAAGCTCGATTATTTGCGTCGGGTATTCAATGCAATTCCCTCGAACATTGCTTGTATCCAGTTTAGTTGGTTTTTCCTTTCGGATTGGTACTTCAACGTTCACCGTCGTCGTATCGAATATCGCAGAGGCTTTGGTATATTCATCGAAAGCACGATTAACCAAAAGTTCCACCGTTAAGGGAAACTAGCGGTAATATTAATAACGTAAAGCGCTAATTAAACCAATTAAATTTCTTTCCTCCGTTGTGATTTTGAGCGATCACGCAATCTCAATTACTGCGAAAAGTACCTTAATTCCGTTCGGTGTGTTTCATTAATATTTTAATATCACCGCAAAGAAGATTCGTGCGAGTATCAGAGTATTCTCTTAAACCCTTAAAGCAAGGTCATAACGCATAAGAATAATTTTCGCGGTAGAGAAAAACCGTCGAGGTATTCCATCCCTCCTCGTATATTCATAATTACACTGTCTTCAGCGCCGGCACCCGAAGCCGGGTCAATACCGAAATACACTTATTGTTAGCAGGTACTCTCGGTATTTTCAAACTTTGCCATGTGACCACGGCATTCATACTTCTCGTTTCGCGTCTCTACAATCCCCGTTCCAACGCGAACGTACGAGGCCGAAATTTCGTACCTGTAGGAATATCCATCCACGTCCATCGCCCAGGTACGCTAACAGCCGAGAAGCGGAGGGCTAAATTGCGAGTCCCCGAGTGCACGGGAATCATTTAGTCGAATCTCGTTTCGTCCGCTCTCCATAATTAAAGCGTAGGATATATCCAACGGGGGGTATGCTCGGATCCGCCGGCATTTGGAGAAAGCGCAACGGGAGAAAATATCTCTTACCTCTCTAAAAGAGGTGACCGGAACACGGCAGTCTGGAAGTACAGGAAGGCTGGACGATCCTGGCTGCCTCGAGGGAAGCTCGCCCGGGCGGCATGGCTCCCACCTCTTCGCCCTGTGATCCTCCCGGCTGCTGCCCGGCAGGGTGTCCTTCCTTTTCGTCCTCTTCCCTTCCTTCTTCTCTATTCCACCACTTCCTGACAGGCAGTCACCTCCGCCTCGATCGGAGTATCTGCCGCTCTCACCTTCACTAGCGAAATCAAAGTCACCACCCGATCACCACCGAGACGACGGTATCTCGCACCCAGCGGCCGGTACTGAACCGGACCTCACCGGATCTCGCGACGCGTCACGATATACCCCTCATCGTGTCCCCCCCGGCGTTGCACTTTTCGTAACTTTAAGCGAGGAGGAGCAAGAGCGGTGAGAGAGAGAGAGAGAGAGAGGCGGTTCAGCGAGAAACGGAAAGAATGCTCCGCGAGACGGATACGAGGGGTGGGGACAGAAAGACGGACGATGGAAATGGGGAGAGAAGAGGGACAGGGTAGGAAGAGGAGAGTAGAGGGGGAGAGAGAGAGAGAAGAGAAGAGAGAGAGAGAGAGAAAGAGTGAAAGAGAGGGAAGAGGTAGGGAAGAACGTACGTCACGGTCGAAGGTAAAAAGGACGATCTCGCTGGAGGATCGTGGATGACTGTCGAACAGGATCAGAGAAGAAGAAAGCACAGAGACCTAGGCACAGGACACGATGGCCCGGCCACTGCGCCGGCACTGAGGCTACGCCGCAGCCTCGGTCTCCTGGTACTCCCTCCTTCCTCTCCATCTCGCTCTCTCTCCCTCTCTCTCTCTCTCCCTCTCTTGCTCTCTCACCCTGCGTCCCTCGCGCTCTCGCGCTATCTCTCTCGCTCACTCTTCTGCTCCGATTCTCGCACGCTCTCTCTCTCCCGCCGCCCCCACGGTCTATCTGACTCACACCGTCTCTCTCTCTCTCCCCGTCGAGACTCTTCGTCTCCGTCTCTCCCTCGCCCACGGATCGCGCGTCGACTCTCTCCTTTTTTGATTCGACTGTCGGCTTTTCTCTCTCGATTTTTCTTTATTTCGGTCAACATTCTCTCTTTCCAGTGGAATTTCTGTTTTCGCTGCCTGTCGTCCTACCTTGGATTTGTTTTCTCTCTTGATTCCTCCGCGCTCCGCCCGTTCGTCGTCTTTCTCTGATTCTCTGTTTTGCCCCGTTCATCGCGTAACGTAACTCTCTATTCTATCGCAACCCCTCCGCGATTCCATCTTCCTCGCTCTACACGTGTGTGTGCGCGCGCGCGCGCTCCCGCGCTCGCGTCTCTTTCCGTCACGTTTGTCGTCTCATTTCCTCCTACCACCGATGTTTCTGCCTCTCTTTCTCGAGTGCGACGCACAGAGGGATCCTCTCTTTCGGCGTTTCCGCGCGCATTGCTTCTCTTTCTGGACTAACCTGACCCGCGCCTCCCCCCTTTTCATCGTCATACCTGCCTCCCGATTTCGTCGATTTCACCATTCTCCTTCCCTTCGCTAGTTAATTCCATCCTCCTCCCTTACCGTCCTCCATATTTCCATACCAGCCCGTTTCGCGCCCTTCTTTCCGCGATTCATTCTGTTCTCCATTCCGCGATACTTCCCGCATTTCCTCCGCCGCGGGCACACCTTCACATTTTTGCGGCGATGCATTTTTTTCCGCCCCCCCCCCCGTACCATTTTATGCATTCTTTATAACGAGAAACAATATTTTATCTCGGTCTTTTGTCTACTATTCGCTATTCATCATCCCCGTATCCGCTGTCCCGTCCATTCGCCTCTCTTTCAGCTTTCCAAAGCGACGGAGAGCATTTGTTACGCGCCACTTTTCACCTATTCCCGCTATCTATCATTCTGTTACTTCGTGCCACTCGTTCCTTGCTTCTCATTCTCTTTATATACCAATTTCTCTCTTCATTTCATTCAACTTCAATTCACGCTGCAAGCTCTTCCTTTTCTCTCTCCCTTTCTCTTTCTCTCTGTTTCCACATTTTCCACTCACTTCCGCGCGCTTTCACACCCCTCCGTTCCAGCCTTTTTTTTACCCACCCATCTTTTTCATGCGTCCTCTCTCTTTCCCTTTTTCCGCCGCTATTTTCGTTACTTCCAACCCCTTCGTTCTCCACAATTCCGCCACCATTCGTATCCACGTTTCTCTCTCACGTTTTACCACAAAATTCAACCCCGTGACGATTCTGGTGCACTCTAGCCCATCCGCTACCTCGAGCGATGAAATGAACAGGATCCACGGAATCCCTCGGCATGTTTCACAAAACCTCGAAATATTTGATTCCGGCGATTTTTGGAGAAATTCTAGAGCGGTTCGGTCGAATGAAATTTACCGTGCGTTAAATTAATGTAGCGTACGGACCGTGCATGTCGATCAAATTAAATTCTCCTCGAGATTTTCGCCCATGAACCTCAAGATTTAATTGATTAATATTGAGATTAATCGATTTAAAGATTAATTCATTTAGACATTTTTGTTGATCGCCAAACGAATAATTTAGATTTATCGATCTTAAGATCAACGAATGCGATAAAGTACTCTAACTGTATTTTGTCGGGTGCCACGTTATGCAGATTAATTAATTTGGAGATTTATTAATCTCAAAATTAACAATTTACATCAAGATTAATACGTATGATAAAATTCTCGAAATTAATACCAACGGTACTTTCTCGAAGGACGTTTTGACGATTAACAAATTCAGAGATTCGTCAATCTCAAAATCAACAATCCAGATCTATTAATCCCAAGATTGACCAAGCATAACGAAATGCTCTGTGCGAATCGAAGAAGCGTTTCATCAAAGACACGTCGGAGAATGCCTTCTGGTTTCTTTCCTCTGTCACCTGCGCGTGCCTCGTTTCTATGTTCCCGTGTACGCGCTCTCGGATTTCCTGTTTTCCTCGCGTGCCGGGAGTGCCGAGTGAAAATAGAAGCACGCCGATGACGAGAATAAAATTGAGTTTTACGTGCTTCTTTAACGAAGAGCGCGCTCGCGCGGAATGGATTTTCAGGATACAACGCGGTTACGCGATTTCCATGATGTTCGACGCGTAATATGTTTCTCCCGCTTTCTCCTTTTTTTTTATTTACACTCGCGGGAAATGGAGACATAACGAAGGGAGATAAAATTGTCGCGTTGCAAATCCGAGAATCCTTCGTCGCCCGACGCGCGTCGCGAGATATCGAATTCCATTTCTGAATTCCTCCTTTCGATTCGTAAAACATTCCGTTCGACGTATTTTAAATTAATCGAATTCTTCGCGGATCCGTCCGTCGAGTATCCGTCCTTCCCCCATTGCAGCGGCGTGGAAGACATTTTTCTCGGCACACGCGAATCGTATAACGGCTTGATACCTGCCAGGTGCCTCGTTAAATCCATCCCCCTATTGTTGGTCACGCAAAATGGAAAGTCGTCGGGTTAACCTTGTTCAACGGCATCGATTTTCCGAATAGGAGACGTTGCATGCGCGTCCTTGACTCGTAGAACTTTTCCGTTTCCGGGGTCAAGGCCGGCAGGTGTTAGATTAATCGTCCAGGAAGCTCTTGGCCTTTCGCGAGTAAGGGCGAAGGTCCTTCGGCGTCGGGCATCGCTTAGATCGCGAGATGAGATTCCTGCCCCGTCGAGAACGATATTTCTCCCGGCCGCGGTTTATCCGACGCGTACTAATCGCTCGTATCGCGCACGTCCCACCGCGAACGGTATTTGTTTGTAAAAATAAAGGAGTCGGCGACGTGGATTCCTCACGCAGGTGGATCCTTGCGTGCGAGTGTGGTTTAAGTATCCTTTGCCACGAAAGGACAAGGTGTTCGAGTATCTTCAAAGCGGCAGTCACGCGGGCCAGGGACTAGCTAGGAATCGTTACCACACCTGAGATCGTCGAGATACACGATAAGGATTTAAAAAAAAAATTGATGATGACAAGCGGTGCGCGTGTAAATCGACGCCTGGGTTCTCTACGAGTGATTTTCGAAGAAATTTGGTAAAATCGCGTTATTATTTTACCGTAGTCCGCGCGAGAACGATTTTTCACCGACGTGGACCATCGTTTAACGGAAACACCCATTTTTTTTGTTATCGAACAAAAGCTGGACGGAAATCGGCGATAAATTAGTCGTGAAATCGCCACGAGCCGCGACAACGGTGGACATTGTTACGGAGGGCCCTCGGTATATTTCGACGTCGAGGATTGACGGGACAATTTTGTTACATCGACGCGGTTGAAGTAGCACCGTTCTCTTGTAGGTCACTTTTAGCCACCCACTTTTTTTTCGTCGCGCTAAATCTCGCGTACTCGCAAGCGTCGCGTTGTCAATTATGCCTCCTCCATCGTTACGTCATTTTTAAATCCCATTTTCCGCGTTCCATTTACCTCCCGACTCGAGACGCGTTATTTGTACCGAGCTTTTCCACTGCGTTCGAGAAATTATGCAGAAGTTGGGAATAATGTAATTTGCGGGCATGACGAATCGATCGTTGTTTTCATTTCCATGCTATCGCTGTCGCGTAAAATACCTTGCCAAGTATCAATTTATTCCCGTCCAGAAGTATGGTAAAACAGTTACCGAGAAAATTCGAGTTATCCGCTCGGCGCGAATTTTCCACCGTCGAAATTCGAGAATGCGTCACGATTAACGTTTTCGAGTGGAACCTAATCCCATCGCGAGAGCCGCGATCATTCCGTCATGGCGGGAATTCGACGCTCCGCTCGCTCGTACGCCCGGTAACGCCGTTCGATTTCCGCTGGTAATAAAAAAAAAAAGAGGAGTCAACCCTTCCGCGTCGCGATGGAAAAGGGTGAGGACAAAGGGAAAGCACGATTCACCGAAAACCCGCCGATTTGAAATTTGAATTTCGTATTCGAAATGGAGCTCCATGGCTGTCGCGACCACTTAGCCGAAATTGCGGGGAGGGAAACGTTTCGTCGCGCGAGGGAAACTAACAATTTTCGATGGGAAAGAAATTTCCCGAGGGGACTGATCTACGCGCCGTTTACAACGTTTTGTTCGAAACAAACTCTTCTCTACGGGAGTATAAATCACAGCAACGAGATCAACAAAAGGAATCCTTTGGAAAATTTACCGCGAAACCGTGCGTCCAACGCTCCCGAATGCGCGCGTTCTGAATTATTCTTCGAGCCGCTCCGCTTTCGAGAAGGAAGCTTTATTCGTGGGAAAATAGTGACATTTATTCGGGCAATCGCTACCACGGTCGTTCCATGCAAACACGGGGGTATGGAGGAGGCGACCGTTCGTCATGGAAATCCGCGCTCCGCGATTTTCCACTTTCCCGGAAGCAACTTATCGAGCGATGGATCATAAAAGTTTGCTCGCTATGTCACTGAATGCCCACGGTCCAGGAGAGAAGGATCGTTGAGCGCAGCTTGCGATCGAAATAACAGTGAACGTCGGCGACTCGAGAGTAAATATCGTCTGGGAACAAAATCTTCTCGATTCCAGCGACGACGTTGCGCTGAGTGAGCCAGAGGGACCCGATGATTATTTTTTCAGCCGGCGTATCGATTGGAGTAGCGATCTATCTATGGGTGGGGGAAGCGATCCCTCGATCCTTGCCATTTTTGTAGAAAATATTTATAACATTCATCCCCATGAGATAACTGTCCTGGATGGAACAAAAACAATTCAGGCTTAACGCACTGCGTACCAAATGCCATTAACGCTGGAATTACCAGACCGGTCATTTTGACCGGTTTGACATTTTTGTTTAAGGCTATTCAAATTTACCATTTGTAAGTATGACAATGGAAATTTCTTTTTCCGTAGTGTGAACAAGTATAATTTTAAACACTAACTTTTCAGCTACTTAAACGTTGGTGAAATTGGTCAAAAAATTTTTAGTAATAAGTATACATTAATCATCGGTAGTTCTAGTGTTAACCCTTTGTAGTCCAAGACGATAAAAACAGAAAATTATTACGAAAAGAGGCTGGCTGAGGGTAATCAAAAACAAAAACAAAATAAAATAGTAAAAAAAAATTAATTTGTTCAATAGTATAGGAGTGCGTTGCCGTGCCGCCTTCGTTTCGCCTAACGACATTGTTGCGTCGTCGACGATGGCTATCGACGGTTGGCGACGGCGTAAATGATGAATGTGTGTGTGTGTGTGTGTGTGTGCATGCGTGAGCGTCGATGCAAAGGCGTTTTTGGGAGATGCGTGCGCTTGCAATAAAGACCACGCGGCATTCGCTCCCGAGAGTTGGAATCGACCGTCCGCATCGATCGATCGATCGATCCTTTAATAGAATAAAGTGAACTATTGTGTGTGAATTTAAGTGGAAATTGCCCAGTAACCATCCTTTCCTTAAGATTCAAAATTAGGCCTCCTACAATAGTGTGTTACGGCAATGTTCCATCGATTTGAATGAACTAAATATTCTCAGTGCGTAATCTGGAGAGATTTTCGAGGTTTGTTACAGAACTGCCACATCGAACTATAAAGTGTTACAAAAAATAGTCTCCAAGATATTTTTGGAAATACGTAACTATCATTCATATATGAATGTCGTGGCCCTTCAGGTAATTTCTATTTTTTGTTTGTCTGGAGGCCACGTTATTCAGATATATGTATACTACGTGGCCTGTGCGAATCAGACACTGTCGTTCATGTATGAATGACGTGACACTCACTGTGTTAATAATCGGTTCGATCGTATCGAACGAAGCTCGTTTTGAGTGGTCAGACTGCGCAAATATACGAAGCTTTCGCTACCGGTCTGCTCAAAATCCGAGGGAGCTTTCTTGATTCGCACGTTCTCTGAAAATAAGGGCTCGCGATTATTCGTTGTGGGGTTACCTTCAAGGTAAAGTCACGAGACCGCAGAACACGAACAACGTATACAGGACGAAATTGCTGCAATTTCGGAAAGAATGTCGCAGCGCGCGATGGGAAATCTGGAAAGCAGGATGGAAATGTGTCCGCGGGGTGAGAGAAGGCATATCGGAGTAAATGGTTCTCAATCTTGCACCTGAGGACCGGTGAAGATGAGAGACATTTTTCGCAGGCCTCCGAGGCAGAGACGAAAACCATTATTTACAGTAGCATTTCGCGTATTGGTTTCTAAACGTAATATTATAAAACGAGGAGTCTGTAATTATTTTAATTTGTAACTTTTTGGAGAACCGCCAGGATATTTCTGCGAACCGGTACCGGTTGAAAACCTCTGATCTAAACGATGTCATTTTCCGCGAACAAACATTGCACTCGAATCTCCGTACAATTTTTGCAGTTTCGAAGGAAATTTCGCAATTAATCACGCTGTACTCACGGTTGCAAACTCGTGAGGTATCTCCGGCTCATCCTGTTCATCGATCCGTTCGATGTTTTTGTTCGCTTCTTCCATCGAACGCACCCATTGGGTTATTAACTATATCCAGGCTACCTCTATTTACGAATTTAATATTAATTAAGGGCAAAAAGCCTAATTACCGCGTATCGTGGAGCGCGAAAGTTGCCGCCGGTCATAGGTACTTTTTTTGAAACGAAAATTAAAACCGTAGTTCCTTGAAAGCGGAAACGCGGCGTCGGCGTATCAAGCTCGGGGGATAATTACGAACCAAGCGGAAATAAATTAACGTCGACGCTATTGCTGGTACTTTCTCGCTGTATTCACAATTCTAGGGTTCTAGAAGTAATTACCGTGAAACTGCCATGATTTCCAGTCATTGAGTTACATTGGCACACCAACGGGGGGGACCAAAGCTGCGCGAGATTTTTCCGATAAAAAAAAAAAACACTTCCCCGCGCCTTTTATATCGCACGGGCTTGTACTCGGGTAGCTTTCGTTCGGTTTTCAATTCAGTTCGTTTCCGTATTTTCGATTCCGAAAAAATTAATCTCTACTCGGGACCGAAAAACATTTGATGTTTGCGGGTAAACGTCGTGGCTACCGAGAAGTTTGAAAAGTCCTTCGATATCCACGCGTCCGAGAAAAAAGATAAGATAAATTTTAGGGGGGATACGTCCCAACGCGTGATGTATCCTAAACGTCATAGAAAATGTTTTAATCTAATTGGGAAAGATTGTATGATATGTTAATAATTTTTTTATTTCCGTAGTATTCGAATGGGTGTTTGAAAGAAGGACGCATACTACGTTCTATAAAATTTTCGCTAACAAGAACAAACAATTCATCACTCGCTATAGCAATAAAAGGAGTATTTCATTAACGTACACCTTCTTCCAATTCGAAATTCGATCAAATTTGGATTGTTTTTATCAAAAGTGTTTAGTCAAAACCAATTGCATTGGTGAATCGTAGGCAAATTATGAATTCTTTACGCTCGATAGATCGTAAGAAATTATTTTCAATTTTCAATTATGTAACTTATTCGATTATCTAGTTTCCATTGCTTATTGGGTAGCTTTTATGGCCGATTCCATTACACTTTTACATAAAATTGAAGACAAATAAAAATTTAAAAAACCATCGATCATTGTTTTTTCGAAAAATATACAATTTATTGTATCGGAAATATTAATTAATCTGCGCTGGAACAGAATGTCTTTTATATTGATCGAACGTGTATCCTTTTATCAACGCAATGGTAACAATTCTCGATAAATTCGTCGCGCCATTTTTTTTCACGCAAGAGAAAAGCGCTTACGTTAAAGGAAACGTCGACCGGCCGTCGAGTGCCTGGTTAAATTGCATCTTTGAATGTTTTTTTCAATCACCTAAGTGGCTCCACCCAGGTACTCTTCAATCCCACGAAACTTTTTACAGCCGCGGAACTTTCTTACCCTTTCGTGGGCGAGTTCCGGAGCTCTTTCATCACCTTCCAAACAGATACGGATCTATGATTAGTTTAGGAACTCGCTGCGACGGTTTATCGTTTAGCATTGTCCTCGAACCTACCTGGCGAACCGCGATATCCAAAATTAGTAACGATTTGTAGGTAACTCGTCGTTAGGGATGTGATATCGAAAGAGAGTATCGATACTTTTTCTTGATACTTGTATCAAATACAATTATCGATTCGAGTAAAGTATTGAAATAATGGTATCGGTACTAAAAATACTTTATGTAACTGTTTCTATAACTGTTTTTAACGACCAGACAAACGCAAAAAAACTTTTTCTTTGTCCACCTAGATAAGTCGGCCGATTACTAAATTCAAATAATGGTATTCTATAAATACTTGTATTGAAAGAAAAGTATCGATACTGTACTAGTACTAGTATCAGCAGTATCGCAACGTCCCTAGGCTAATACCAACCACCAACGCGCCACGTTTTTGCGCGCATGTCCCTAACCGAACATTATAATTTATATTTTATATCCATGGCCATAAGTTAACACAATCGCACAAGCACAATATTAATAAAATAAAACAGATGATTGGATACCAGTACTTTTGTATTTGTATAAGTAAAACATCGATACTAAAAATACTTGTATCGAATGAAAAGTATCGGTACTCTACTAGTATCGGTAGTATCGCAACGTCCCTGCTCGTCGTTATTCGTTCGAAACAGAAATTTTTCAAGATTTTCAACAAAAAATCAGATAATTTCTCAATATCGAGAGCCGCATTCGATGCGGTATTAGTTTCCTTCTCGCAGCTCATAGTTTACGTACGTTCACCGTCCTACACGGTACCCTAATCAAATTCGAGTCGTTGAATCGATAAATGGCACGCGTGACGAACGACATAACCATCCTCTGGATTGCGTGACAATCCGGAAATCCCTCTGGCAGAGGTGAACGCAAAAAGCGGAACGAGCGGAGCAGGTGCCAGAGCGAATTCGCGTAATCACGTGACGCGCGTTATCGGAGTTGGCGTGATAAGGGGCCATCGGTTACGGTTTCTCTGCCACGAAACCACTGCGATACATCCAGGCAGACCTTGAACCGTTAAGACGATATACCGTGCTCTCTCTCTGCAAACGTGCATTTCAACCTTGCATTTCTCTCTCTCTCTCTCTCTCTCTCTCTCTCTCTCTCTCTCTACTTCTCCATCTATACCCGCAACTTTTACCTCGGACGAGCGTACCGAATGGCTAAAGAGTTCTCGGGAAGTCGTTCGAGGCTATTGTCTGATATCACAAAGGCGCAGACCTAGCTTGGAGAGATTCTTCCTCAGTCTGGTTCCTTCTCTCTCGGCTTTATCTCTTCGGGGAAGAAGCGAGGAGGTCCCGGAGATCGAGCGCAGCCGACGCGTTGGATAAGATCAGAGGTCAGACGCAGAACCTAGTCGACGTTTGATTGTGAGGTAATTTCGATAAAGAAGAACATTTTCAATTAATCTCGAACGAAATTATTCTTTCGTCGAGGCACGCCCTGTAACCGTACCGGGTAGGTCAGCAATTTTCCTTCCATTGACGCTCGCGATGCAATTTCGTCGTTTCATTCCGAACGAAACGAAACTCGACGACGTACGATTACAATGTTATTCTTCATCGGTAGACGCGCGAGGTTCCTGGAGGATTGGTACGCGTACCATCTCCCGATGAACGTTCGTGAATTCTATCGGCAATAATTTAAACGCTACCACCTCTCGAGCGTTTGAAAAGCTCGACGCGGCGCCACCCGTAATCGAACGGGAATCTAAATTCCCATTGGCTACGCTGAGAAAGGATGGGAGAAAAAAAACGCAAATAGACAAAGGTATCGGAGGTATACGTATTTCGCGTCCGTGACTTAATACGGCGTACAAAGCGGAAGCGGAAAGAGCTCGGCGAACGATGGTGGGAGGGAGAGGAGGGAAGGGTAGGAGAAACAGAAATATAGGAACAGTGGGAAGGCGCAAACGTAAAATGAAAAGCCACAGCTAGTCAAGAATGAAAGGACTAGACAAAAGGGACCGAAGTCTATTTCCCGCGTCGACGGTGTTCCTGGTGGCAGGGGAGGGGAATGTCGGGGCAGGGGGCGCTCTGCCATTGTCAACGACACCCTCTCCCCGGTGTTGCAACAATGGCTCTCGCTGTCACCGGTGCTTTTCATTGCGCGTAAACGCTATCGGTGACGAGGATACCGATCTCCGTGTTCCTCGAGATGAGCCTGAGAGAAAGGGACGCCGGATACGCTCCTGACTTCCTTCCCCCGTTTTGTCGGCCGGGATTTCGGTGGTCGTGCGCGAGGGATGACAAATCGACGACGGGGGTACGCGTTCGTCGCGAAGATTTGCATGTCGGGGGAATTGTTTCGTGTATCGCTTGTATGTACATACCAGTTGCTTTGTCCGAGCGAAAGTACGCTGCGGGAAACCGGATCGCTCGATCAAAGTTTTGTGTTCATTTCAAAAGGGGTCGATGGCGATAATTATAACGCCGCGTTTTGACAGCGATTTCCGAAGGGATTTGTAGCGAGGAATGTATGGAAAAAGTGTGAACAAAAGTCGAAGCTCGGTAGATTTCGTAAAAAGGCAACAATATTCCATAACGGGACGGTAAAGCACCTGTGCACATTGTTTTCCGAGTTACGTTGTAGCTTACGATTGAGTATTCCATAAAGTTGTTTACGTTTGTTGGTAAATAAATAATATATAATATTATAATATAGATAATAATGTTTGACTTATTCGCGTTCAAAAATTGTTTCAAACACAACGTAGGTATATTTTAAACTCTTCAAGTGCGTCTACCAACGGTATTTTGTGACAATTTTTTTAATAAACAATATTCCAACACCGCGCGAGTTTAAAAAACATGAAAAGTTGGGTACACAACAAACTGAATGTTTCAATCCTGTGCCGTGTGCCTGCGCGACACCAGTACCATACTTTTTTGAAAAACGCGGTAACTTTCTTGAATCTCGGTACACCTCCCTGGGGCGCACAGTACCTTTAAGTTACTCATGAAGACACAAAATAGCGTAAGTTTCAGTTTGTTTGATCAAAGTTCTTTTTCTTGACTTTATGTGATAAAGATTACCAAAAAAATTTTACGATCTGTCTACATGTTCTATTACAGTATATACCATGGATTATAAATAAAAGAAAGCTTCAAAATATGGGTTTAAAACAATTAAAAATACAAACATTTAAAAATGACGCCGGCCGGATTACCATGTGATTTTTAAGGGCGCGCACGGCAGAGAATTAAACGAATTTGATCCTTTCACTTTTTTTTATATGCAACATTATATGCTTTAAGCTACCAAAACACATTAGTTATGCTATATGTACTAATTATGAACACTTGTAAGATACATATGTTCGAATATTTTACATCTGCCAGCGAGGGAAAGAAAGAGCAATACTTGGAGGCACAGGTTCCGCTTAGGGTGAAGGATATTTTCTTTCTTAGAATCCACGTCATCCCCTTTATCGCGGACACGCGAAACGTTCCGGCGTCGAGGAGATCCGTCGGCCTCGATTCGGCCCGAAGAACAATTCTGCACGGATTGTAAATCAGTCGGAATGGCCTTTGCAACGTGTATTCGCGTGCCAGGACGACCTTCGCGATGTTTCTTGGTTATTAAGGCGCCGTTTAGGCTGTCGGTATGTACATAAGCGTGCATCGCGGAGACCTTACTCCAATTCGCAAAAAAAGAAAACGGGAATATCCCGCGTATCGAGTTTACACCGACTATCTTGATACTGTTATCTTGTGTTACCGTCGCTGCTAATTACCCGTATTAAGTCCACGGTGATTCACCGCGGATTTTATGCAAATGTCTTTTGTATGTTACCGTAGAGAACGGAGTACCTCGAGCAAAGGTAATATACTAATTGTATATAATACGTTTGGCCCCCCAGTATAATAAAGCCACCTATCTTTATGCAGATAGGTGGCTTTATTCATCAGGTATTACGTTGTCTGATTTAAAAATATATATTTCAATATGAATTAGTTGTACGACAAGCTAGCCCGGCCCGCTGTGTCTAGTATTTACTTGAGTGACCGGAGAATTGTTCTACTGTAACCACTGGTGACCATGCGTCCCTGAAGGACATCGCATGTCCACCGGTGGACAAGGGAGACCGAACATGTTAAAACGTATTTTTAGAATGTTCGGCGGACTAAACGAGTATTTGTTTCACTCACGCTCCTCTCCCTCTGACCTCCGTGAGAATGTACATTTTCATAAAATCCATAGTCTATTTAATGCTTATAACAAAAAAAGCTACGAGAAGGAAACATCCTCTAACTTTTTTCTTTTTTCTTCATGTATTGTTCTTTCTTCCTTTCGGTAGTAGATGTAAAATATTGCAACGTGCTACGCCTACAGATGCTAGAATGTCACGCGGCGCTAAAACGGACTCACCTGCTGGAACTACCGTGCCCCTTTTACAAGGTGTTAATAAATAAAAGTTACAAATCAATCCGCCGTACGTCGCGCGGAAATGCTCTAAAGGCGAAAATTCTTCTGAAAAATATCACAATGCGCCGGGAGTATTAGACGCGTTCGAAAGATCGAGAAAAATGTAAAGGGCGAAGGAATTTCGGACAAAGTTCGTAGAGCGTGCGTTCTTCGCCGGACGAATTTTTCTCGCGACTGAGTCGCGAAACGGTATTCCAGGTCAGCGAGCCCGCCGTCGAAGTTACCCCGTTGTGCTGTGGCTGACGCTAAGGAACGATGCCGCGAACCGATGAAATTTCGCAAGAGTCCCTTTGACCGGGACGCTCGATCGGATTGGCATCTGGATGCGCCGAAAACTGAACACACTTCGCGTAGGCCGTTCACGACGAAACTTCGTTTCCGCCCTTCTGGAGCACTTTGAGGGTAGAGGGTGAGGATACTTTTCGATGAACGTAATACGGAAGAAGGAAAGAGAGAGAGGGAAGCGAGGGGTGGGGGGAGTCGGTAGAAGCATTCCGAGACTGAGGAAGAATCGGGGATTGGGGAAAGTAGAAGTTAGAGATTAGAGGAAAGGGGATACGGAAGACGGTGGAGGAAAGGAGTGGCTGAGCGTAAAAGGGAATAGAGAGAGAGAGAGAGAAAGAGAGGGAGGGGGGAGAGTAATGTTCTAGGTCAGTGAGTCGAGGAGCAGATCGTTTCTAAATACGTGGGTACGATCCACAACAAATCCCGCGGAACGGTTCGTGCAAATCGTCGATTAATTCGTCGAGAGGCATCATGAAACACGGTCGAACGGGCGTATAAAGGGAAGAATCATTTATCTCTCCACTTTCGTCCGATTTTAAATCAAACGGATTCATTGATTCGTTGTTTATATCGCGTTATATCGCTCGCCTTTCCGTTTGCGATTTTTACCCCCGTCCGCCGGTTTCGCGGAATGATTAACACACCCGCGTGATTATTTGTAAATCGTACGGTGGGTAAAAGAGAATTAAGTTTCTGCATCGATTTATTGTAAAAATTTCTGTACACTTGTCGAAACTTTTCAAGGGACCAGATCACATTTTCAACCGTTACATCTTTTTGTTTGATTTTCATTTAATATCATGCTTCGAGAGACTTTGAATACGATCGCAAAGAGAGTTTCCAGTTCATTGATTTCGAGACACGGGCGATAAATGTCAAATCGTTCGCGAAATGCACCGATACCGGCCGTGGCGCGAAATTTCACGCTACTTTCCTGGCGCGTCGATAATTATTCCCCGCGCGAGCCATTATGAGAAATAACGGGGAAGCTCCTTCCGACGCTGAAAATGCATTCGAATCATTTTACGCTTACTCGGCAACTCGAGCACTCGCGGTAAAAAGTATCGGCTTAAAGTTGCCGCGAAGGCCAGCGCTGTTTCGATAAAAAAAATAATCCGAGGAAAATGCGGGAAACGTCTTCCTCTCTCGTCTACCGGGTGATCCGTTTTCCGTTCGCTCGCACGTCGCAGAATCCGCCGGTTACTCGCCGCCATCGATTCCTCGTAAAAGTTCGTTCACCCGCGACGCATTCCCCACCGTCATCATCGCCGCAAAACGTTATTACGGCTCTTATCGCTCACGTACACGCCGACTCTAATCGTTGACCAACGAGAAGCAAGCGTAAACAGTTTTACAATTGAAAATTACACGTAAACCGCGAGGGAAGCGTACCAGGAAAACTTGCACGTTCTTCTACAAAATACAAAAGGTCGAATCGCTTCTCGATACATCCCCTTGTTTTCCCATAATTTCTATACCGAGCTTCTCACATTTTCACGATGCATCGGAAAACTCATAGACTCGGTTGTCCTCCAGGAAGTAAAGACAATCTCGCACGGATGAAAAATGTGAACGGGTCGAGCCATTCGATCGTCGAGATCTCAGATCTCGATTGCGTTAGATCGCCGGTGGGATTAAACCGATAGTCGACGAGTCCGTTTGAAAAAAAAGAATTGATTCGAGTCAGTGAGCGTACGGTAGGTCGAAGCAGTTACTCCAAAATCTGTCCATCGAGTGATACAGATGAGGATGAACGCCGATCAGACTGTGCGCTTCGTCCGTGTACGACATCTGCTCGAACAAAATGTCCTTCTCCTCCAATACCCTGCTCAGCGCCATTGCTTGTTGATAATGGACATTATCGTCGCCCGTACCGTGTATCAGCATGTACTTCTTCCCGCGTATTCCCTCCACTTTCCGCGTGACGTCCGTTTCATTGTAGCCGCGCAGATTGTCCTCCGGAATTGGAAGCCCCATGAAACGTTCGGTATAAATGGAATCTGGGAAGTAATTTTGAATGAAATCGCGTTAGAATGACGGGGATGCTTTGGACCAGTGTCCCCCAACCTTTCCCATGAGACCCGACATATTTCTTTGTCGTAAATACAAGTAAAAATAAAGTAAACCGGAAATACGATTCCAATTATCTTGATGACAATACTGTAACGCAGTAACGCTGATATCGTAACGTCGTAGTAGCGTCTCTCAACGTTTCTGTCGAGTGTACCGCGAGCAGAAGGTTTTCACTACCAAAATTAGAATATCGAAACCATTCTCGGATACGCTCAAAATCGTTTCACCAAGCGATCTCCTTCTGGCGTCAGGTAACAGTTATCGTTACGCTATATAATGTCGCGTTACGAACGATAAGTTGAGAAACGCTGCTTCGGATCGCCGCAATGTGGGCAATTACCGTAGTAAATCCAGGAGGATACAGGTGCGACGGAGATGCCGCATTTGAAAACGGATTTTTCGTCGGTAGCCAGAACCATGGCCGTGGTGAAACCACCGTAACTCCAACCCCATATCCCGGTTCTGTTCGCGTCGATCCAGGGATAGGTCCTAAGCAGCACGCTGTTCGAAATGAAATAAATACGAAGAATGAAATCGTTATCGTACGAACGGTACGTCGACGTACGATTGTCCGACGGGACGCTTGATCTTACTCAGTGACGGTTATCTGATCCTGGACCTCGACGGTTCCCATGCGCCGATAAATCTCGAAGAGCATTTTGCTACCCTTGTACGCCGATCCACGGCCGTCGATGTATCCGTAAATGACGCTGCGATTGGTCGTCATGTACGACTGATAACCCCAGGACGCTTCGTCGGTGACCCTCACCGTGTTCGGGCCGGCGTACCTGGAAAATGAAAAAAAAAAACAAATGGAACGGTGAAAGGGGAGAATTACGTAAATTTATAGTGCAGAGGGCAACTGGATCGAGTCTATTTTTTTGTTTACATTTAATTGGATTTCGCGCGAGTTGACGTGAAAGTGAATACTTTGATTTTAAGCTTAACGAATTATTGTTCGCTGGTTAGTCAAAGAGAGTGATAGATAAATCGAAAGATCGTTTTATTTTTTATCAAACGTTTTTGGCTCATTGCGGGTCCTTAAAGTGACTATTTTGTACCCATCAAAATAAATTATGTAATTTGGATTATAATAAACTGTTTTCGTCGTGAAGTATAAATGTCGAATGAATAAATAACTAACATACGAAGCTTCAAAAATGTCAGTTTCGATCGCACAGATGGGAATCAATTTTTTATTAGATACAGACTCCGTATTGTATATTACTTTCTATACAGGGTACCATAAATGGTGGTACTCCGTTGAAGGTATGATAACTGAGATAATTCCCAGCAAGTTTTTTCTCGCCCAAAATATCCAAAGTGGCTTAGTTAACGAGACATTAATGAAAATCGCCAGCCAACCGGGAGACGGACGCTATATCTGGCGACGCTAGCTATTGGCGCGTGCTTAAAATCCTTCTACCCGATAACCAATCATCGGCGCTACCGATTCCCGCGTTCTTCTCCAATTGGCTGTCGTTTTCTATTAATAACTCGGTAATCACAGCGCAACAAAAATGTTGAATTAGAAAGAACCTGCTTGGAATTATCTCAAGTATCGCATCTTTGACGGGATACCACTATTTATCGGACACGATGTATATTATTCTTAATTTGATTACACCGTCCTACCAGAAATGTAACAATAATTCATCGCGCGGTATTACGTCCACGGCCAACAAACGTATCCATCTAATTCTTCGTAATTATTTTCGAAAGTGGAGGAAAAAATTAACTTGTTCTACTCGCGCCCCGAACCCTCCAAACGTAGAATCGATCTGCTGTTTGAGAAGCTCGTCGCGACTCTCCGCGAACAAACGGAAGCCGAGGTATACGGGGCTCTAATTTTAAATGTAGATTGCGATTCTCTTCGCGTGCAGATCAATCATGGTATACGTCGGTCTAATGGTACCGTGGCCACCATTAACCTCTTGACACACAAATAAAAGCGATTAACGTATACGTATGCTTTAAACATTCCACATAATTAAGACGGATCGTTCGTCGTACTACCTTCACCGATTCCTTTTAACGCGTTGACCGCCCCACGGTGGTCACCCGTGACCGTCGCTCGGCTTTTCGGTGGTGCCATAGGGGTCACCCGTGACCGGCGCCAATAATTTTTTACTTCGCGGTATTTATCTCCTTTTAATCTTTTTTCATAATTTTGGACAATGTAAATAAGTACCGGATAATGCGCGATAAAATGTCCACGGTTTAACAATCAAACATTTGTACCGGAACGTAATATTTCACAAGAATTAAATTCTCCGATATATACGTGTAGAACAATGAAAACTTTATCATAGTCAAGAGTGCAAAATACATAAAATCGGCGTGGTAATCAAAGCGTTAATTTTCGCATTCTACCAGTACTTCATTTTAATTTTCTCGTTTCACTGGTACGCAAAATATGACGCGTGTATTTGTAAATGTTGTCGCGCATCGATCCAACGATTCGCGTATTCACGCCGAAAATGATATTGGTTACGGCGGTTTATTTTAGCAAGGGTTTTGTTGAGATTTTCGAGAATTTACTGATTCGCGGAATATCTATAAAGCCTTGGAGAGCGTTGGGAAAATTGATCGACAACCGGACGGACAAAAAATCAATTCGATCTCTGTCGTCCGTCGGCGCAAATACCAACGGCGTAGACTCCCTTTGTTCGATTCGGGGATGTCCCCGATCGCTTCTACGAATCCAAAAAACGCCGGTTTATTAGGTCGTAAAAAACAAGTGGATGGCACGAACGGGAAATTCCCGTTGTCCGTAAAAAAAAAGGGAAGCGACGCGCGACGATGGACGTGCCGGAGAGTATTTCCTGTTAAGCGATCGAGATACGCGCGACATCGGGGGAATTTGATGAAATTTCAGGGTCCGCCGTATCACACGCGGGAGAAAGTTGATTCCGAGGATACTGCGATACGTATCGACGGGCGTAGAATAATTATTTGTGACTCACACGTTGATCAGCAGCGGATAGGATTTTTTCTCATCGAAATCAGGGGGCAGGAGTAGCCTGACTTTGCTGTTATAACCATTCGCGTTGATGTAGAGGTCCTTTATAGTTGGCTTCAACCGGGTGGACAATCTCGTTCTTAGAGATTGATTATCCTCCCACGTGAACTGAGGCTTGTGATCGGAATCGAAGATCGTGATGAACGTTGGATCAGGCCCGGAACAAGTTAACGCGTAGTAGGATCTATCGGCGGAGAAGGATGCACTGGCGTAGGTGCAAGCGTTTCCTGAAAAAAAATATGATAACAATGGGATACAGTCCCAATAAGCTTGAATTTAATATTATAATTAATATTATAATTGACAAGCCCACGCGAAGAACTTACAATTTAAAATCGTTATAACGTAAACGTATTAGCATAATAATAGAGTAGGACGACCCATGAAGTTGTCGATCAATATATAATAATATAAATATTTATATTGATCCATAACGTCGTAAATCATACCGCACTTATATTTATCTTACAATTGGATATCATAGTTATCAGATTTCAATCGGTTTGCAGTTCTTACCAATGCTAGACGTCGCGAATAACCAAACTGCACACATTTCCCACGTATCGCTACGGAACAATTGTTCTCCGACATGAACACATATAAATTATTTGTTTACACACCTTCGGGAGTTAGGACCCCGCAAGATATGCACGTGGATTTCCCAGTGCCATTCAATGGAACGGAATATAGGTGCCTCTGCGATGGTTCGCCGATCCCGGACGCAATATAGTAAACCCTCTCGCGAAGATGATCGATCGCAGCAATCGATTGTACCTCCTGCGTGCCAGGAGTCAAGTCCGTCTCGTTCGTCAGCTTCTCACCATCGTAAACGAATCTGGTTGCGTGAAGAAACTTTCCAGCGTCGGTCCCCGAGTCTTGCAGCTTCAGAATTAGTACGTATAGCCCGTGATAAACTGGTGCGTCCACGCGCAACCAACCATCGGGCTCCTCCAGATAAAGAATATTCTTGGCAGCGCCGAAAGTGTCGTAGAGCACCAATTGAGCTTTGTTTTGTACGCGATTCGTCCAGGTGACCGCCACGTGATTTTTCCCACGCCAATTGACGGTGTAGAGGATATTGTCCCTGCAAGATTCAGGGGGCATCGAGTCGAAGAAAATTGGGGAAAATGAATTTTCTTACGTCGAGCGGCGCTTGGTTTTGCATGCTTTAGATTTGGCCATTATCACCGCGAGTAGTTTATATACACCTAGCTGTAGGTCTTCAACACGAGGTTTACGGGCATTTCTACGAGCACTTCTACAAGCACCCGTCAAATTGACGAGTAAACGAAATACGCATTTTCTTTAAAGAATCGATTTATTCAATTTAATTCTGAATTAATTTACGATACAAAATGGTTTTTGGGATATTCCATTTCAAAATTTGAAATCCGCCAAATTGACGGGTTTCGTAAACTTAGTGTTGAGAAACTCTTTTTCCAAATTCAAAGTTCATTGCATAGGAATTTTCTAACGCGTCGCGAATTAATGATTTTTAGCTGTTCGATTTGCAACGTTAAATATCGCGTCGATATTTTCCTCAGGCTACGATCATCGGTTTAGCAAGTATTGTACTTTATAGACACCTCGTAGGTATTTAAGGAATCCCTTTCTCGAATTCAAATCTAATTGGAGGCCACGATAACGAACGTGATAGAAGTGCTACGATGGTGGTGCCCCCCAGGCTCGAGAAATACTTACACGCCAATGATGTCAGTAGGTGGCTCCAGATTAACCAATTTGGAGGACGGATTAGTCAAATCAACGACGCTTAGCGATACAATTGGACTTGGAGTGCCTGCCTGAAAAGCAACGTTTGCGAACGCGAAAACGTATTATCGGTCGAACGGAGAACAATAGGAAATCTATCAATAACAAAAGCACGTTACAACAACGGTCGCAACCAATGCGCGAGTAATACTACATCGTCGGGAGAGCACGGGAATTTTATCGAATCCCTGATCTTCGATTCCTCCAAATCTCTCGCTCGAAATCTCAAATTACCGGAAAGGCGCGTTATATCGAGTCGCGAATCCTTGGCCCTTGTATAACATTTTGCGACAAAATTTCGAATCACCGGAAAAATGTGTTTCTCAGAAACCCTCGGTGAAAATTACGACGATCGTTTTGAGCTGCCGCAGTGGTAAATGCAACGGATACGAAATTGCCAGAGATGCGCGATAAATTGGGCCGAGTTCGAGAAACGGAGGGGGTGGGGCAGTTTTACAGTTTTACACCCCGTCGTAAAATATCTCGCGACGTAAACGGGGTCCGATATTAAATTGGATTATCCTTGCCGGTCGTGTCGATACACGCGCGAGCGAAGTAGCCCGGCATAGAGGGGGGGTCGGGGTTAAACGCGGGAACAGCCGCGAGATAACCCTTTCATCCCTCTTAAAAGCTGAGCGGAGAGCGAAGCTATAAGGGCAGTTAAAACGGTCGGTCGAATTGAGCCCCCTAATCTGATCCTTTGGCGGGCCGACTGTCTCCGTCGTTGAGCAAATTGCGAAAAGAAAGGAAAGGATTATCCAATTCAAGCAAAATGTCTCGCGATACTTAATTTCACTTGTTACTTATTCTCGCTCATCGGCAGGAAAGTTTCGTCCGATCGGAATGGAAAGTCGTCCCGCGGAACGATAGTGGAAATTAGAAAGATTGGATGATACAGCGTAAATTGGACGGTACGATTTAGCATTTGCTTCTCCGATCGAGCGAATAATTAGCCAACCGGGCTACGTCTACCGAAAGCTATGAAAACTAAGAGTCGCGATATCTAACGTGATGAATGTTTTAAGGAAAATGAAATAAAAGATCGTCGCAGTCCGAAAATCAAATCTCTATTGAGAATTGAGATATTCAAGTCGAAGGTAATCTCAGGCCACGAGATTCTAAACGACCGTAATCACGAGAGTCTCCGTAAACGAGAGTTTAACTGGAAATGATAATTCAGTCTTACCGCGCGATAATTACAGAAAAATATTATAATGGTTGTCGGGAAATGAGATTCGATCGAGGAAGCGCATTGAGGGCAGATTAACGGAGATCGAATCTTTCGGCGACAACGCGAAATTATCAAGAAACCTCGAATCGTGCAATATTAATTCGCGCTTCACCTTGGGATACTTGATCTTCGCTTCCGTGGGATATTGATCCTCGAGGCTGCCGGGTTTTCCGTAAAACAAAATCATGGCATCCCTCACTTCGGTATCATTGAAGGTCCCAAAAGCGAGATACTTTCCATCGTGTGAGAACCAAAGCGCCGTACCCGAAGCTAAAACTTCCTCTGGGGAAACGAGCGTCGATTATGTCTTTTTTCTGGATTTACGCAGAACACAAACATTGCTTTGCTCGTCATTTACCTTCGTACACCCAATCGGGTATGCCATTGTACACGATACCGGGTTTACCGTTGTTAGTTATCCTTCGAACTTCCTCGCCATCGCCGGTAAACGTTTGATAATAAATATCGTTGTCCAAAACATAAACCAGGGAGTTTGATGTTGGCGACCACTTCGCTAACGGCATATGCGTGTCGTTTCCAATTTTTTGGAGGGTCCTGCGAAATCGTTAAAACGTCAATTACGGATATCGGATCCCGCGATGTTTCGTAAATTTAATTAGAGCGAGCGTCGAGCCAAGATTGCGCGAGATCGATCTTCCTGACAATTTCTTATCTCAGACTTATCTGAAAAGTCACTAACGTTCGTATCCCCGTCAAAGACAAGGACGCAAAGCGATCGGATAAGCGTTGCGCTAATTTTATCTTTATCGCGGTACGAGCGTTGCATCCTCTCGTGGATAGGCTTATCAGCGAATCGTGCGAGTTGTTTATCGGCAGTAGAAACCGGTGTTCGTAAAGGGAAACACTTACTTGCGATTAGTGTCGTAAACGATGAACTTTTTGAACGACGAGTGTCTGAAGCCCTGGGAAAGATTGAAACAAATTCTGTCGATTAAACGATATTAACGCACTCGTAATTAACGAGAGCACGCGTTACGATCGAAGATCGAGTATCGTGCAAATGTCGTATGAAAAAATTGCAAAAAGTATAAGAATAGAGGAACGTTATTAAAAATCGATTACTCACGGGGGAGATATCATAGCCCAACAGAACGTAGGAATAGTCGTACGAAAAATATATGGCAGGTTCGTCGAATGTGCTCTGAAAAAGAAACTGTCGGCCATTGCGTTAAGAGTAGCTCGATACGAAAATGACGTGAGGATTAGTAACGTTTCTGTTAGTCGGGAGAACGAAGTATAAAATTGCGAATTAAAGATCAATATTATGGTTTTCGTAATGTTTGCGGTCTCCTCGTTCCGATAGTAGCGAAACGACGATAATCGCGCGTGGGAATGTAGAGATCAGATAAAGAGTAGAAACGCGATAGAGAGTATCGTAAAGATTGAGGGCTACACGCTGACCCCTATCTCGATCGTTATTTATCACGCGAAATCGATCTCTTATCCATGGCGTTGCTCGTCAAACGGGACAACGTTATCGTTAAGCCGTATCCCCGATCGACGTTGCCACGTTTCAAGGAAGAAAAACTATTCGATGCCGCAACGATTTATCGAGTCCAGGAAAACTCGGCTGCAAATTCGGCTCCGATTTCGAGATAAATTGGAAAAGTTTGCACTTCCGTGGTGCGCGCAACGGAGTACCTCGCGTGCGTGTGCCGTTAAACATTTGCCCAGCGGCTTTCAGCGTCATTGATTGAAAAAATCGTTGCGTTCGAAAATAGAACCGGTGAGAATTGAGCAGCGCAAAACAATTTTTTTTAATCATTCCGATCGTATCAACTTGGAAATGGTGGGAATCGAATCTGTAAGAAGAACGGTGCGACTTGAAAAGAGGCCATTTTCAGATAAAACGGGTGATTATGAAAATGGATTACTCTTCGGGTAGTTTCAGGTAAATTAACGGCAATCGACGTAACGCGAAAGCTTGAAATTAACGGCAATCGACGTAACGCGAAAGCTTGAAATTAACGGCAATCGACGTAACGCGAAAGCTTGAAATTAACGCTCGAAATACATCAGAATAATATTTTTGCACACCCACCGTTCTTCTTCTCCACGATTCAATTAATTTCGAGAGATCCCGGTACATTTGATACGACGCGATATCAAAATCCAATCAGGCTATGAAAATATCCGGATACCGTTGGCAAAGCACACGATTGAGTTTGCAGTCAATCTTTCAATTGTCAGAAGTACCGACACTGTTTCCACGTCACGTTGCCGGGCACGTTACAACGCGAACGGAGAAACGTATAGGATCCAGAATATTTCGCATAGATCGATAACGCGCGCTATGATTTATCGATCCATCCGAAAAGGGCCGCTATCCACGTAAAGTACCCTGAACGCGTTTGCTTTCGACCTCTGGTGGAACGTTATCGATGGAAGACAAACGCGATAGGTAAATAGTTGCAATTAAGTGTGATTTACCGCGATACCGATTTCGAGCAGCAGCCTGCTCTTCTGCGTAACCACGTCAAATTCGTAGACGTCGCCGGTATTCCGATCGATAAACAGCATGAGCGTGTCCGTTACCCAGGAACCGTTGAAGCTGTTCGCACGTAAACTACCGTCGTAAGTCTCCTCCAAGTTGAATGGAATCTTTTCATCCTCCTGATCGTCCTTGTCGACGAGTTCACTCCCAGAAACATCTTTGTCGACGACCCTTGGGTCTGCGAGGAGAAACGAGAATTTTAGCGGAATAAGGAGCCAGGGGTATGGAGGAAATGAGCTGACTCTATTCCAACGATCTTAATTTCGAGAATAGAGCGAAATAGAAGATTACGGAGTACTAAAACGTTTCACGGCGCGTTCGATCGATATTACTGACTCGATTAGACGATAAAACGAGGAAGGAAAGGCGATGTATTTACCGTAGATTCGAACAATCGGATGTAGATTGAAAAATTACTCCGCGGTGTCGAGCAAAAATCGGAGCGGAGATAAATTCTTTGTACGGTCATGCTCGGGATATTTTATAAGAAAAATTGAAGGATCAAAGCGTAGCGAGTTTGCAGAGACTTAATTATCGACGAATCGTTTGAACGAACCTGCGCAACGTTGCGTTTAATCGAGTTCCCAAAGGTCGAATATCTCGTACTATCAAAACCGTCGTTTTAAATTACCCTCTTTGTATTATTAATCAAAGATTATGATCGAAACGTATTTCCGCGCGAATATCGGTTGTTATAAACAAAAAAAAAACAAGAAGGAACAGAATGTAACTTTGTCGCGTTGATAAATTACGCGATACCGCGACAGTAACGAGCGTATAATTCTCGATAGGTTAACGGCAAGATCGGTAATAAGAGCAGCTAGTAGAACGGCTAGCATCGAATAATTAACGAAATAAATCGCGGGAATTTCTTAAGTATGTCGCCGTGACGATTCGAAAGCCTCGATCGCGGAGCGCCTCGAGACCCCTCTCGAAGCTCCCAATCCCAAAGCAGCTTAAGAAAAGCACGATTATCTTGAGAAACTTACTGGATTTCCCAGCAACGAGAACAACCAGGAGTCCGTTGAGCAGGAGGAATCGGAGTACCTGAAAAAGATTTCGTCGTCGTGACGGGCGGACATTAGAGATCCTCCTCGCGCTTCGGATTCCATTCTTCCCTCCCCGGTTGGCCTGTTTCTTTTATCGCGGTTACGTCCGGTTCGGCGCGAGTTTACCGAAACGAAGGGAAGGGGAAGAGCCGCGGGACGCGTTTACAAAGGAAAACTGAAATGCATTTCCTGCCGTGGAATGAGAAAGATGGATGCCGGGAAGAATATGCGGATAACCGGTTCGTTGTAATTAGACTGCGAATTTTTATGCAAATTCGTATTTTTTATAAGAGATCGTTAAAGAAGCGGGAGTTGGAAGGAAATTTGTTTCCTTATATTTTCGTAATGTATTTTTGCGTCATATTCTGTATCTGCATTATGAACGCGAGCTGCATAGGCGACTGGTTTGGGATTTTCAAATCTAAATATTCACGGTTTCGAGAGGATATACTAATGCTTTACTGATTTTTTATTTGTCGAGCGTTTTTTTTTTTTGCTCTTTCACGACACGAGCTGATTTGGAAAGCGCGGTTTTAGCTGGTGGTACCTTTGTCGCGAGAGAGTATAGATATACATATATTATAGCCATTAAGGAAAAAATTTTACACGTCATACCTTTTTGTGTGATTTACACTGTATCAATATATTTCTATTTATTCAACTAATGTATTCGTCATGGTCAATATAATGCGAGTTTGCCATGATGGGTATATGTATACGTCATATACGCTAAAGAGGTTAAGGTTACTCGAAGGTTAAGTTGGTTTCTTCAAACAAGAATCTACGTACAATATATTCTTATTCGCGGAGCCTTGTTCCACGAGAAAAATACAGAAACTTTTGTATAGGCAATTTTTTTTGTTCGACTTCATCTTGAAACGCGAGTTAGTTTTATTCATCTCTAACGAGCAAGACCTTACACCCAACTGGAAAATAATAAAATATAAAGAAGAGTTATACGTCCAAAGAAAAAACATTACACATATTTGTATGTTTGAAAATGTATTAAATAATTATAAAAGTGAATAAAAATCACTTCAGTCACCCGTGACCAGCCTTTCCTCTCTCGTTATCATCCAGCCTTGCCAGTGGAGGGTTAAAATTTAAAACAAAGAAACGATTTATCTCGAATATCGAGCCTTGTATTTCTTGTACGCGTCAAAGGATAGTTAAACGCGTGATCAACACGAAACAGGATCGAATAAATTAAAGTGAGCTATAAAATCGCAGATGCGTCTGACAAATTTGCGATACGGCTACCCGTGTTTGTACGCGTCACCCGAAAGTTCTATACGCATAAATCTACCGTGATAAACTTGGCAAACTTTTAAACTCGAGACCCAACAAGAAAATTCGCGAAGCAAAGACGCTCGACCGTGCTTACATTTTCCCGACGTTTGCATTTGCATGCGCGAATCTTGAGCACACCAGCATTATATTTACTATGGCGTACTTGCACCGTACATGTACGCACCATAAACCTTTTCGGCGAGACGCGACGACCATACCACGTTCTGGACGAACTGGCTTAAAGAGCGCTACACAAGCTATGAAATTACTGTCGTCCCGTGTTAACTTCCGACTCTGCTCGTAACCTTTTTTTTTTTGCAATGCCGGACGGACAGGACGAAATCGCCGAACCCTTGGAAACTCTCGACGGCCCTTACTCAGTTAGCTGTTTCTAACGAGTACACCCGTCACGAAGAAATGGCAAGATTCTGTGTTATGACGAGTATACGCGTCATGCCGAAGAGTAGTTAACATTTGCTATTTAACCCTTTCGGGACTACTGATACACATATGTACTACTATTTAGTGCTTTATATATTAAATCGTCGTGAGAGGGTTAAATTGAAATCTGAGTAAAAATTAAGATATATTCCTAAACTTTAAAGGAATATTTTGAAAGAAGGAAAATGAAAGTCTACTAATCCGAGAATTGAATTGTTAAAATATGTTCGTTAAATATACTGCGCTCGTCATCGTTTTGTCTGTGCGATACAATTGAATCGTTTATTTCAGAAACCCCCCAAGTGCACTTTTTCGCTTTTCGTGATGATTAATAAAAACAAACTGTTCCACGACACTAAAACGGTTTCTTCAACCTCCCAAAAATTACAAAAAGGACTAGACTACTCACTCTTTTAGATATCACTCTCGTTTTAACTCAATGACTTACTGGGGAGAGAGAAAAAGACGAAAAAATAACATAAAACAGTCGACGTTATTTTGTTGGCGTTCAGAGGGGGTTTCTGAAATAAGCAATTCAATTTAGGTGCACCCTTCTAAAAAAGGTCGAAACAGCTAACTTTAGGTTAATGCGCGAGGGATGGATAGTCCGGGGTAGTCTCCACGGGTTAAGGGTCGCGAGCGAGATCATTCTCGCCATTGATGTGCCCGAGCCAGCCTCCAATCTCGTAAATTAGGAATTGTTACTCGCACACTCAGGACTTTGAAAAGGATCGATGAAAAAGTTTACTTCGAACTTCGTGGCTCGTACTTCCCGACGATTTCCAATCGTAATTATTTGATCGTCGGTGACGGGAGACGAGGAACGCGATGGAATAACGGGCGATGTCGCGTGGCAAAAATTTGTATCGTCGCGACGAGCGGTCATAACCCACCCTTATCCGTTCAGTCGTACTTTTTTTTCCCCCCTGTCGCCGTTGCAAGTTTGCGTTTCCTGATATCCGTCCCTCCGTCGGTGCAACTTTTCGCGGAGGAAAGGGAGAAAAGGGCGAGTGTACGGCTGACGATAAATTGAGATGGTTTTGGGACGTCGAAAACTTTTCCATTGACGAAACTAGGGGGAGGAGGGCTCGGGAAAAGTTATCGATTCTCGACGCAGTCGAGAGAGGTCGATCCGCTCGACGAAAACGGTAGCGAAACGAGGGAAAAGTCGATCGAGAGAAAGAGGAGAGATCGTGGTCGTCGGTAGGTCAACCATTATCTTCTCGATGTCACATTTTTAACGCGTTTTCTATTACGATGTCGTGCCGATGCAATAAACGGATTTGCGTGGCGAGACTCACGAGCTTGGATTACGAATGCGAATGTACGTTTGGCGGATGTATAAAAGAAATTTATTTCTTTCGATAAACGTCAGCGATACGCCTCGAATTTGGTTAACGATTATTATATCATATTATACACCTTTATCTATTTGCGCATGTTTACGGAAGATCGGGAAAGGAGCGAGACTCGAACGGAAATTCTTTCATCGACAGATGGTTTTAAAAATATATTTCTTTAATATCATATAACTTGCGGTGCGCGTGCGCGTCGAATATTTCTCTCGAATGAAGCGTATACGGCTATTCCACGTACTTGGCGTGTTTGTCTCGTATAATCGGTACAATGTCAGCGCAAAGATCAAGGTTTGCACAAACATCGACAATCTTTTAATTATGCGGATCGATACTCAATTGATTACACTATGGAATACCGTATTCATTCCTCAAAGTACGATTCACCGTAAATCTGAGCGTTTCATTGACAAATTATGAAGAAACTGTAATTAGCGCAACGTATAACACTAGTCGCAAATTACAGGCGTTTTCCGCGCACCGTTGCAAACAAACGTACAAAAGTACATGACATTAAATTCTATTTTTCCTTTTTTCAACTTATACATATTCTTAAACGATCCACAAACATGTGTAACAAATTTCAGAAAAGCAACTCAAACAGTTTGAAATTTATTCCGTCCTAAGAATCACCTCCAAAACATGCGCTTTACTCAACAATACCCTCCCCTTAATTCGCTCGGTAAACTCGAGTTACGGGGCGCACGAGAATTAAATAATAATATCGATATCTTGAGCTCACCCCGTTCCACGACATTGCGAGGACGCGTCGATCAATGGCGTACAATGGCTCCTCAGTGGCGATCGAGAAATCGGCGGTGCCCGATGAATCTTACGTGTGCTCCGAACAGAGACTGATCCATCACGTACTTTCCCGACGTACTTGAAGTGGCAGGTGCTCCCACCTCTTTCGATAAATACTAGGCATACCACGTTTTCCGCTTTCTTGTTTTATTAATTTCCCGGTTATCTTCGCCGACGGACTCTGTCGTGCGTCTCCCCCCGATAAGAGGGTTACTTCCGCGTTGCGTTCCCTCGTATCGATTCAACGCGATCGAGACTCTCGATAGCTGGAAGGATCGATTTATTATACGAACGATAGACGGCTTGGATCCATGTGAGAATGGCGCGCGTTACGCGGATAGAGCGCGTTAGATCCTCGTGTAACGCGGATTTTAGGTACCACAGAAATACCGCGTTGCGCAAGGCACGTGTCGGGTAGGAAAACTGGAGTATCTCTTTTAATTAGACGAAGAACGAGAACTTGTGCGATAAAAATATATCTTTGTTTGACCTTCGAGTCGCGCGGTGGGACGTGCGTTTATGAAAAAATTGAAGAGTTACTACGATTTCCGGTCCGCGTTACACGAACATTTACTGTATTTAATGGAGCGAGTACTTGTTGCTAACGAACGATACATCGTTGTTCCCTCTTTGCGGTATCGTCCGATCTTTGCGCGATTTTCTGCGTTACTTCCTGCGCGTTACGCGAACGGCTGTCACGAGCTACGACAGACTCGTATCACTTTTGTCGGCCACGAGTCATAATAAATCGAACGGCGCTCTTATCGCGCGTTTTCTATTAGCGGGCACGCAATAAATTCTTAACGTTACCGCGGGACCGTTCGTTTTTCCTCGCCGTTGATATAACATAACTGTTCCCTAAATACCGGCACGATCTTTATCGCGTTATCGCGATGCTTCGATTGCCGAAACGTGGGCGTAACGAACCGGGTCGATCGGGCGATTAGTTCGGCGCAATTAACGAGCGAAACAAATGAAATTCCGTGCAATTGCGATGTTTACTTTTTGGGTAGACCACCGTCCCGCGGACGGCGATAATAGCGCGGCGCGCGTCGAGCTGTCGATAGTTCTCCACGGTTTGAAAATTTGCAAACCGTGAACCCGCGGTTATCGAACGGCAATGGGCGAGTTTCGCGACGTTCGTTATCAAGGACGACAGTTATTTGATTACGCTGAAACGAGAGACGAGCATGAGCGTTAAAAGATATCCTCGCGTGAGATAACGATCCCCTTTCATCCTGCGCCACCGCCGGTTCGCGTCATTGAAATTAATCAAGAGGACGTTGGGTCTAGCGCGATTCGACGTTTGCGGTTCCGAAGGATATTCCTCCCGGTGATAAACTAATATTAATCGAGCCACTTTGCTCGGATTGGATAATAAACCTCGCTTCATTGCGCCAGTCGGGCGAATCTAATATCGCTAAGATTCGTTATCTGTAATTATTAACCGCGCGTATCACGGCTAAGGATCTCGTAAAAATTTCAACGAGCTCGCGGCACGTCGAACGGGGACTCTCTTTGCGAATGGCGAGTACCACGTCGTTGTAGTCGCGAAAGAAGTATTAAAGTACTCGCGAAGTAACGATTGGTGATTAAGCTGGTATAGTCTGTTGGCATAAACGACTGATTATACGACGCAAAACAAACTCGAAGATCGTCGACGGGTTTTGTAACGTGACGAGACGAGGGTCTTCCCGAAAATAAAATTCTAATGGCCCCCATTGACGTTCGAACGCGTCAAAAGAATTTAATGGTTCGCGTGTTAATAAAAGTCAGTAAGTACATTTACACGTATATGTAAAGAATGAAACGCGTAACGCGTTCATTGGGCTGCCGATTTGGATGGAAATTTATATTTTCGCAGGAGATCGGTAAAGAAGCGGGACTTGAACTGTTTAATTCGTTAATAGAAGCTTTTAAAGATGTGATGTTTTTTAAACCTAGGGGATGCCTAGTTGATATACAAGGTGTCCCACGGCACTGGGCAGAGCTATATCTTTGAAAGGATAGGAGATTGAAAAATATTATGGGCCAAATTAAATGATATTTTAATTTTTTCGCATCGGTGCAGTTGCAAGTTGCAATTGCACTTTATTTTTTAAGTAAACCTCTAATTTTGAATACATTGATCGATGCGGTTTTTCTCCCTCTACAAAACAGTTTATTAATGCACAAAAATGCATAAAAGTTTTATGAGTGTATGCAGCGTTTAATACCATTTAATGTTGTCCCATGACATTTTTCTCTATCTCCAATGCTTTCAAAGATATATGTAGCTCGGACCAGTTCCGTGGTGCAGCCTGTATACTAGGAAATTATTCTGTCGTTGACGAAACGATGACAATTTTTTCCACTGTCGTAAAGAAACCCTTATGACGATTATAATACATATACTTTTTATCAGTTGTTTTACTTTCAAAGCTTTCAATGTCACCTCTACCTTTTTATGAACAAACCTATAATCTTTTTACGCCAATCTTTTAGCAGATATTGGGACGAGTGCGGCGGGTATCGTAAAAAAATCTGTCCCCGTACGACTGGAGGAGAAAATATAAAAAGTATCCTAACGTAAAGACGGGCGTAAAGGAATTATAGATGTACCTATGAAAAACTGAAGATGACCCTGAAAACTTTGAAAAAATAAGACAACTGATAAAAAGTATATCGCAATGATTTTGAGAGCTCTGAACCGTATTACGCGAGAGAAAAAATGTCGAGATCGGTCCTCTAACGGTAGTGTAATTTCGATTGACTCGATAAGCGGTTCACTTTGTATACCGGATGTCCTGTTCGAAGCTGTACCCCCAATTACTTCCGAAACTATTCGTTATTCGAAAAAATCTTTCGAGCAAAACTGAATTGCGCGAAATTTGTGACCACCGCAAATTGAATTCTGATTGAAACATTTCTTCCAGCAACGAACTGATACATAATTCGGCAGCTAATCGCTCGTGAAATTTCAAGTGGGAAGCCCTGTAACGCGCGCGCGCGAATTTTTCTTTCGCAATAACGCGTTCGCCTATAACCCACTTCTGGGTTCGATTTATTAACCAGTTAACCGTTATTCTGGGGTACACTTGTCACGCTGAAAACTAGTTACTATTTCCTGTTTAAATTGCAATTTGGGAGAAAACTGAAATATATTCATAAATTTTGTAGGAATATTTTTAAAGAGAGAACACCAAAGTGGTTTCCGTATTTTCTCTTTAGCAATTCGAGCCACGAACTATTAAAATATCTTTATTAAATATAACATGCTCCTCGTCGCTTTATTTCTGCGACAATTTAGGTGCACACTTTTCAAAGAGGTCGGAACAGCTAACTGGTTAACCCATTGTTGATCGCGTGGTGAGAGGGTCTCTCACCGCGATATTATTTCCATTACCACTGTCTACTACACGCGTTTATTAAGATAAATATTCAAATATATATATTTCATAAGTGTTCATAGTTGAATCGCTTATTTCAGAAACCCCGTAAACGCCAAAAAAAATAACGACGTCTGCTTTGCGTTTCTTTCGTTTTTCCCTCTCCCCAGTAAGTCATTTAGCTAAAACGAGACCTAAAGAGTGAGTAGTGTTGTCCTCTTTGTAATTGTTGGGAGTTTAAAGCAACCGTTTTAGTGTCGTGAAACAGTTTCTTTTTATTAATCATCTCGAAAAGAGAAAAATTGCACTTAGGGGGCATCTGAAATAAACGATTCAATTAACACAAACTACATAATTATTGCGTTTAAGTAGTTCAAAAGTTACGATATTGCAGACAAAAAAGAATAAAAGAATCCCTCACCGCGCAACCAAATAAACCCCACCAACGGCGGATTAACGATAATAAACGAACCGAACAGAAAATCGCCCGACGTATCCTCGATCCGCCAAAGGATAATCACCGTTAACAAAAACAATCGCACTCGCGACACGCGTGGGCCGCTGCCCCCCTCCCCGCGGGGGAAAAGATTCGTCGCGGTCGCGTAGGTGGACCCCGAGGACGCGCTCGTTATTCTTGACGAACGATCGGATGGGTCGAATCGTTAGATCGATGCCGCGTCAACCAACCTTCGTGGCGCAAAGTCGAACCGCGAACTGTTCGACAGGCTCGCGAGGCCTCGGTGCATCTTTCGCGCTACTGTGACAACGACGCGTGACGCGCCTCGAGGAGGGCCCGGAAGAGTCGTCGTTATATCGGCCGTCCTCGCCGAAGCTGCCTCCAATCAGCTAATCTCGGCTTAGAGCCCCCATTGTTCCGGTGCGCTTCGAGTGCCGGCGCGATAAGAGGCGGATTACGAGATGCGAATGGCGGATTTCGTTTTGGGATCGAGGACGCCCGACGGATACTGCAGCGCTGCTCGCTAATCGAACTTTTTCGATATTCCCGATGCGTTTCGGTGATGCGATGAGAAATGTGGAACGAGGGGAAGCGAGTACGATAAGAGATTCGGTACACGGTCTTCTCGCTGGGCCGTCTTCTGTATGCTTTCGTACGTTGTATTTAATTTATGGACGACGATTTATCCTCGCTCGCGGTAATGGCCTTCCAACGTCGATGACACATTTTTGTTTCCCCCTCCACGACTGTGGGTTTCGAAAGCGCGTCGCGTCGATTCTTACGGGAACTTACGGCGCGTTATTTATAAGAGGTACGTATGTAGGTACGTGTCAAATGGTACCGCGAGATCAATAGCGACGGACCGAGATCGAGTTTTCATTTCGATTACTCGCAAGTTCAGTTCGTTTCGGAAGAAACGAGGGGGACCTGGTTTCGACGGGGAATTCTGTTTTGAATTTAAATCGTTGATTGGTTGTCGCGCGGTACTGGTTGCGAATAAAATTCGAACAACAGAGTTCGCGGGGGGTATCGAGGAAACGTTTGCGCTTCTTCAAACACGTGACGCGATTGCGTACGCGAGGCCGTTGCGATAATGTCAAACGGCGATGCGTGGGGATTAAAAGTTTGGCGACCGTGGCATTTTCCCTCGACCTTTCACACACATCTGCACCGGACGACGGTTTAATTTGTGAGCCAATTTCGCCATCTAACGGCGATGTAATGAGTTTCGATGACGCCGTCGGTAAAAAAAAAAACACGAAGGCGCCTGAATGTATGCAAATCGATCAACCTTGCGAGTATAGTTTGCGTCGGATCTCACGAGATGGCGGCTCTTTGAACTTCATCTCAAATCGTAATAACGCGAATGATAGACAATGATAATTATAATTCCAATTTAATTTCTATTTGAGATATATTTTTTACATTTAAAAAGAAAGACTTTTTAATTATCGACAGTGATTTTCATCGATTTCGAATCCTCGTGTCAGTTTTGAATAAGACTCCACGAGATGGCTGTACGATTGTAGTTAGCATAATTAAAAAAAAACGATTTTAATGAGCATTACGGAGATTAAACACGATTTGTTTTTCTCCGGTAGTAAAGTGCATTTTTATTAGGGTACTAAGATTACTCCATTTTGTCAGCGCATATATTTATCTACGTTGTTATTGGTTGGGCTAGATATTACACGCTGTTACGTAATAATATTTTCAAGGACAAGGTTGTAAAAGAACATAATCGTTAAACTGAGATTACCGTCATACGAGGGCCGCCCGACTACGAAGGAGGAAAAGTTTATTATACCCTAACGCTACCCTAATTCCAACCGGCGTATTATATGTATGCAATAAAAAGATTTTTGTTAAGAACGGAATAGGTATGCCGATCCCGAATCGCAACCCCAATTTACCCCCGACTGCTTTCGAGATCAAAAGGCTGAAATGAAAAGATCAAAAATACTTTTCCAAAACCGTACGTGACGATTATCAAAACCGTGACAACCGTTACGTCAGCGGATTCCATGCGCGCACAGCAAAATAAATATGTCGGTGAAGTGGGCGCCCTCGAAGCGGCTTACTTCCGCTGTAGCAATCAAGAATATTCTTGCCCTTTCGTGGGCGCGTTTACTATCGATCGATGGAACGCACACAGCACGGTACACGTTGCCACGAGTCGTGAAATCGGTAGCACAGCCAGGGAGTGAGAGAAAGATAGAGCGAGAGAGGGAGGGAGACAGTCTGTGTGTGCGAGAGGGTGCAAAAACCCACCCCCCGCGCGGACGAGCTATAAGTACCGGACACGAACCGCTCACGGGCTTACAGGTCCCGTTGCCTTCTTCCCCGTTCCTTCGTTCTCTCCCGAAAAGCTAGTCCGATCTAGACACTGATCTATGAATAGATCCCCAGATCTTGGACAGCCATTTTAACCGCGTTAGGTGGAAATCGATTAACACGAAAGAGCGCGTGGACTAATCGGGAGGGGAGGGAAGAAAGCATGAGAGCGCGTAGGGTCGATCCGCGATCCACGGGACCGGAAGTTCGGTTGTGGAAGTGATGGACTCGAAGTCGGATTCGCGGTGATCGCGATGACCACCGGTATCGCTCGAAGACGTTCTTCGTGGACGAGCAAGAGCCAGTCGAGGATGGACGTTATCGAGGATGCCTGTGGATGCTCGAAATTCTCTTCGATTATCCAGAGGAAAGAGTTGCCCCATTTAAGATCCACTTCCGGTGAGTCCGTCGCTGTTTTCTGTTTCTAGATGCCAAGAGGATATCGATTGCTTTCGGAAAAGTCTCTCCTTCGAAGGTTCTCCCAAGTTTCGTTTGCTCGGAGAATTTATTTCACTTCCTGGTACTGGGTGACAGTAATCTCGTTACGTTTAACAGGATTTCTGGTGAAGCACCTTTGACGCTGACGTATGTTTATCACGGCGGAAAGAAATTATGATTGAAAAGGAATAACGAAGGGAAATTATAAAATTATTTTATAACGATGGAAACGATTTTCATTGAAAATTTTCACCGTGAACGAGAATCACCGTTCGTCTAATCATATTGCACGCAGCCCTTTTTCTTGTTGTCTGGTTAAAGTTCTTATTCCACTGTCGCGTAGAAAGCGGTTTCTAGTCCAGGGTGTACATAGCGGATCCCTAATTTATTAAACAACTGACAATTATGATATACCTAGACAGAATGAGGTGGAGTATAGATTACACACTCCTTTTACATTCAACGCGTGTATATACATAACTACATACTGTAATAACTACGAACGTTTAAATCGTAATCGTAAGTCGTTTAATAAATTACCCACGATCGATCGTACTTAAACATATCTTCCGTGTACACCCTGTAAATTACGGGACGCCATTTCGTCAATTACCGACAATCATCGAACGATCGTGTATTATTCATGGGGAAACGCACGAAATTGTCAATTTGAATTTCAAAACCCCCTAAAACTTCGGCCGAGTCCTCCGGAACTCGAGAGCGATCGATATTCACGCACCTGTTCTCGAAGAAACTCCGGCGATCGATCGGAGTACGGGAAATGTGCTTTTAACTGCGCACTTTTATAGCATTACGCGAGAAAAGTCGTTTCCTCGGAATTTTTATTACACCGAATACACTTCGAAAACTTTCAGCTTTAATGACAATTCAGTGCCTGACATCCGACATTTTATTTTGGTTTGATCTCGCTTCTAAGAGTGCCAATTCTTTTTTTTCATCCTAACGAGTCGTTGCACTTCCCGTGCTCCGTTTATTCGCGCGCACCGTTTTTAAACTTTACGATTCCGCCGATAAATACGTAAAAAGTCAACAGCGCATCGCGGCGATGACGTCCGACATTAAGATACTCATTTCACTTTTACCGTTCCCCTGTTATTTCATCTCCAACGTTTCTCTTTCTTTGTACTTCCACTCTTTTCGCGGAGCAGCTGTTTCGCGTCTGAATTTTACGATCTTTCCGATAAGAAGCAGTTTCGGATCTACGAAAAGGCAAAGTCGTTGAAGGAAGAGTGTTTTGAGAATCAATTTGCCGTGTTGCCCGCGTTGCGGTATATTTTCTTAAGGGGGATGTAAAATAATTAACGGCAACAAAATGTACTCGAACTTCATCGAAAGGAAGCTTACGAGGGATCGTCCAGCGTTCATTCGAATCTTAATTTCGATTTTGTTAACTGAAACGCGTGTTCGATGCGGTTCTAAACTATACAGGGTGTTCCTAAAATGGTGTCACAAAATTTACCGTCATATTTCGTAGCTAAAAAATATAAGGAATCTCGATTAACATCAAACCGCAATTTTATTGTCGCCGCTGTAATTTTTATCGTGAACGCTGCTTTAATATTTCAGAAACACCCTGTACGCCTATATGTATCGATAAAAGTTATCAGAATATCGATTCATCGACATACCGACTGACAATTGTCACGCAACGCATTTTCAAACGGAACTCCTCGACGCGATTCTAGTAACGTCTTCGACGACCGACGTCTGGCGTCCCGACGTCGAATCGCCCCAACTGCCTCCTTTCCTCCGCTTCGTTCTTCCTCCGTGAGTTTTTACCCCCCCCTTTCGAGAAACCAACTAGTTTGTTTCTGGATACTTGTACCCTTCGTGGAAGCCAGTTTCGAAGGCATTTCTCAACCGGTGGCGCTTACGTTTCCTCGACTGGTTTTCTCTCCCTCTTTCTCTCTCTCTCTCTCTCCCTCTCTCTCTCTCTCTCTCCCTCTCCCTCTATCTCTCGTCCCCGAGAATAAGAATAGTCCTCCTCTCCTTTTCATCTCCCGTTCACTCAGGCATCTCCAAGAACGTCAGTTTCGATCGTACTTCGACAAGCGTAACACGCACAGTCCCTCCTACGTTAGGATTACTCCTACGATTATTCATCGTCGCATCGCTCGCCAGGAAACTCGACTCCGAACTTCCGATAAACGAGACAACCAAGATAGAAAACTTAGTCTCAAACAGCTCGATAATTATTCTCCCATCTGCCTACAGATAGAATAGAATTATAATCAGTCTTTAGAAATATTTATAAAACCAGCGATAATAACGCTAAACGTTGATCACATTAATAAAGCGCAAAACGTTACCCGTAAATGTTAATCGCTATGCGAGATCTCGGCGACGCGCGCTCAAACGAAGTAAAAAGAAAACGAGAAATGAGTAGAAGCATTGCGTAACGAGAAGTAGATTACTTTTCTCGCCTATCGAGATGTCCCTAACGAGTGACACGGACTTTCTTGTCGGCGAACGGAAGAGTGTCGTGTGGATACGAGTTTAGGTTGGTTTAGCTCCCCTGCCACCTCGTCGGGGAGTCGCTTTCAGTCCCCTACCTGGACCGTGGGGCCCCGGGCCACGAGCCCTGGCAGGTGTAAGACAGTGTTTCCATTCACCGTGAGGTGGTGCCGAGCAAACGGTGCGTGTACGTAACATATTTCTCTCCCGCGTCCCGAGGAAACGCCAGCGAAACCGTCAACCTCCGAACGGGAACGATTTAACGTAAACGCGCGCGAAGGATATTCGTTCGAACGCGATTAATAGACAGCCGTTATCGAGGGAAATTAGAAGATCGATGTGTTATCGATCCTACGAAGCGAGGATATCGAAATTGTGGGTAAACGCGTAATACTTCGGCGATATCCGAGGAGGGAATTTTGCAAAAGCGTCGACGAACGGATGTTGTTAACGCCGCGGGAAATGATTCGCCGATGTATCGGACTGAAAGTGGGTTAACGCGTCCGCGATAAACAAAGTTAATATTGTTTTCGCGATAAGACAGTGTTTAAGTTGACGCGGTAGGGACTGTGGACTATAAAACTATTAAGTTCGAAACGTTAACGCAGCGAGATATATCGGTGTTGTGAAAGAAGAAAATAAACATCCACGTGACGTGGTTCGCGGTGAAAATGTGAATGCAAACGGTAATAACGTACTGTAAGCAAAGATCGTGCGACGTCCGTTAGAAAAGTAGAATTGTTTCAATCACCGTGCGATCGAGGATCGAGAGAAAAATGGTTTTCTTTGGGAGAAAAGAAAAATTGGAGGATCGTCGGCTGTTGGCCAGCATGGATGCCATGAACGGGGCGAAAATTCATCAAGTCGAAAATGGTAACGCATAGATCAATCGATTTCTAGATCGATATGTCAATTCTCTCGTTCAGCTTTTTTCTCTCAAAAGTAATTAATAACAATCGCGACAGACTCGAACGGAAAATCTTTTGAATACTCTCAGACCTATCCGAATTCGGACATTTAATCTTTTGAAGAACCATCGCTCCTCGTTCAAGATTAGAAAGAAATATTTAGTTATTTCGAATAAATTGGTATCTCTTCGCGCGAAACGTTTCCCGGAATCATTCGCGGCGCGGTATCCAAATATTATTTCTCTCCCTTTATCTCCGCACGGTTCGTCTTTCTAAGCAAAACAAAAAAAGAAGAGAGAGAGCAAAAATTATAAGTCAGTCTTCTTTCATAAATCTTCTTAGAAAACTCAATATTTATTCAATGATATCGGAAATTCAGTCGTAACTATATTCGCGAAGGTATAGCGAATTCGCCCGCGAACGTTTTCTCCGGTTACGAGGGGAAAAAGAAAAAAATAGGTCGCGCGTTACGGAAAGACGATACGTTCGCGATAGCGTTACACCCCTCGTTGGGTGCATCCTATGCACCGCGTCTCGTTGCATCGATACGTTTATAACCGAACGCATTTATCATTCGAGCGCACTTTCGACGACACGGGTTAATATTACGCTTCGAGTGACCCCGTTTCATCGCGAGTACTTCAAGTTCAAGAGAGCTTTTCAACGACGCATGGCAACCGTACACCGTACGACGGGATCACGAGTGGTAGAATCATTTTCCAAAGTACATTTAAAAAAAAAACACTGGCGCTCGATTACGTAACGCGGGTACGCGAATGCAGAAGAATTAAAGTAAAGCTTGACAAAGCACTCGGTACGATTCGAGATCTAATTAGTTTTCCGACACGCGAATAGATTTAATGTTAATTGAAACAGTTAGAAGCTACCGTTAGCGTTACATTGTTTTCTAGTCCTTGAGCTTGCCCCGGATAATAAAGCGCGTTACGGTTATGACGTAATTTCGCCGTGAGAACGAGCCATTATCGATTACGATCGAAACGATAGAGTGAGGGACCGACAGGGACCAATTGATAATCTGTTTTCCTTTATCGCCGTAATCGCGGTATAATATCTGCGCCACCCCTCGGTCTTATTTAGCGACGGTGCGCGACAGACACGATTTACGACAAACAAAATTGCAACGCAAGCGCGAGGGTGTTTCGCGGTGCATCGATGATAAATTATCTACGACCCGAAATTAATTAGGCGGGTACGCGCTCGAGATTCGAGATAACCGAATATACGGCACGGGCGACCTAATTTTCGAGACTAATTAAGCTGAAGCACAATGGCCCTGATCCAAAACATTAGTCGTTAACGAGTCCCGTTGGAAATACCGATACTTTTGGATACTTCGCTCGTCGTTCCTCCGATTGTTTGCTCACCGGCAATTTCCGTCGGTGCCAAATTATTCTCCCCCTCTCTCGTTTGACTTAACGCGTCGATCGTCACGTCGCCCGCATTTGGATGACAGTCCTATAATTAGTACAATATTGAATTTCGGTACTATAGCTGTGGAATATTAATTTTAACGGTATTAATATTAGATTTACTAACGTGTCGCGCGTGTCACGGTATTTTAGTAAATGCCACGTCGAATATCAGCATTATATTTACCGAATATTCATTTAATTAATATCAATGTTAGGGTTATTTACCCTTAAATGCATGGATTTTCAAGGAACAACGTGTTCTAAACTAATAAATTTGATATGTTGCGAAATGGCAACACTATGCATTTAGGGGTTGATTAAAAGACGATTTTTCTACTTAGTTAAGTGTTTGGTGACAAACACTTCCCTACTTCCCAGAACCATTTTTATAAACAAAAAAAATAAGTTGCAATTTTGCAAACATATACATTTAAAGATTAATGCGTCGCGTGGCGATCAACGTGTTAACGATACGCGATCCGTGTAACGAGGCAAAAAGAAAAAATGATCGTTTCTAAGAAAGCATAGATTATCCCGTTACCCTTACTCGTTCGATCCTACCCCGAAGTATCCTCGTGTTTCCCGAGCCACCTGTAGCTACCCGTAATATTGATCCACCCGGAAGATGGCCACACCCGGATTCCCCTCGCAGTTTGCACACCCGTTTTCCAGCGATTCCCACTTTTCCACCCTCGTCTTCGGCTTCTGTCCTCGCCGCCGCTCCTCCGTGCCGTAGCGATAGTTGTACGAGCGTTATGGAAAAGTGCGTCGTCGCTGTTCCAGCTGCATTCATGCACGTACGCGACAACCTGGAAGAGCTGGGGAAGGTGGCCGATGACACGGACCTGCTTTTCCTCAAGGGCCTCCTGGACAGTCCCGTCGTGACGTCTCTCGTCAAGGTGTGTAAAATCTTGCGAGTCAGTTTCTTTATTCGATTCGAGAATAACGCGGGAGTGAATTTTTTTTTTTGTATAATTGTGCGGCTGGATAATAGTACGTGATTTGTTTGTTTCTGTTTTCTTAATATGGTTGTAAATTGAATCTCGGGAGTAATATAAACTCTCTCGCGACAGGATATATGTACGTACGTATGTACTTATAGAAGAGTACGGTCGAGAATGTTTCGTGAGCAACAATTTTCAATGTTGCACCGTTGAAGAGAGTCGTATAATTTTTACGCGACGATATACAGACGTTCGAGAAATATACGGAATCGGAGAACCGATCAATTCCAAATGCTCGCCCGCGGCTGTATTATTTCCAGCAAATTGAAAACGAAATCATTATACGCTGTTGATCATGCGCACGATGCGCGGAGAACCTGAAACGCGGTGCACGGTGCCACGTGTTTACTACGGACTCACGATTTTACGAGAGGATCGCTCATTTACGATCAGATTCTGCCTCGGGACACGAACTTTCGGCCACCATGTAGATTCGTTCCCACCGAAATGAAAAATTAGCCCGCCCGTGCGAGCATTCTGGCGAATCGCCAAAAATTTTCGCGACGTCGAACCGGTTCGGTTTTGCTCTGTCGATGCGCATTAAAGAAAAAAGAAAAGAACGTCGGCTCCGCTAAAACGGAAGAAACTTCGGGACACAGCGAATTAATTTCGCTGTCTCGGATTCACTTTTCCCGTCCAAACAATTGCGATTCCGCGATACTAATTTTGCTGTCGTGCCGGGATTATTTTCTCAAGCATAAAATTTGCGAGTAGACGAACCAGAGGGAGAATGTCGACGGAATGAATTCGAGATAGCTTCTCGAAAGAGTCCCGTCGAGCAGGAATGTGCGCGGGGGAATAAGAAAAATGTTTACCGCGTGCCTCGGGGGGGAAAAAGAAATTTTTTCGAACGTTGTGTGTTATTTTTTTTCTTTACGTCGTGCTTGCATCACGCGCCGTATAACGCCGCCCCGACGCCCACATTATTTCCGGCGCGACACACTTTACATGGAAACCGCGAAAAGTGCTTGGATGACCTTCGATAAAAATATGTATCGTTGTCGATATACCAGGAGAGAATTTTATTCGTGCGCGGTACACACACCATTTCAATTGCGCGCGTAATTAAATACTTTTCTTTCGATTCCTCGGCGATTCTGATCATCGATATTTGGTCACCCTGTGTATCATTCGATTCTACATATAGTTTCATTCAAAAATTTATGTAGTTTTGATTTAAATTCAATCAAAGATAAATTCTTTTCGATACTTCATCTTTCATGGAGACTCGATACACTTTCGCCGATAGTTTTGTTAATTCAATTGTTTGTTTTTAATCGAACCCTCGCCAAGTTTTCAACGCTCGAAGCATTGTCCCGTGGAGTTGAATTCATGGACGGTAGATATCCTCGTGACGGTCGAAGTTTCCCGCAAGATGTTAAGACCCATTCACGCACCACCCCCCTCCCCTCTACACACCTGCCAAGCCCACATTCCAGTTTCACAGGGGAGACGCAGGTAAAACACGAGCCACCAGGTAGAAGCCCGCCGCGCGTCTGGTGTCGAAAAGTCGTTAAAAAGCCGGTGTCCGTTTCCGGCTAGACGACGAGTTAGCACAACAATGAAAATCGCTGACAAGCGCGACGGGGAGTCGGTGGTTTTGCCGAAAACCAGTGAAAGGCTGCGTGAAAAGCGAAGGTCGGTTTCTGACCCAGATAATTGGAACATCGGCAGGAAGTGACGAAAGGGCGGGTCACGGGGAGAAAAGCGAACACAACGAGATACAAATTTTGATTTATTTGACCCCCGGTGAAAAGTCTATTGGCTTTTCGGTGTAAATATTTTCTTAACGGGAAAATCCTTGAAGGATCCCTAAAGTGTTTGAATCGGTGAGAAGAAGAACAGTGCAAGTACAAAAGTATTGTTTTCGGTGATTAGTAGAAATAATTATGTTTATCGTATATCTATCGTAAACTACCTGAAACACTTCAATTATGACGTTACTCGTCTAAGCCTTTTACGCTAATTACTCGTGTCATCTATAACAAAAACAGTACATTTTGCACTTTTATTTACCTCAATTATTCGTGTCATCATAATAAAAATAATCAATTTTGCACTTTTATCGTCTTTCTCACTCGCACCATCCAAAATGTTTAAAAATTGTATACGTTGCTCAATCCTCGCCGGTTCTATTTTCTAACGAAGCAACTCCTTCGCTCAACGCCGCCGTCGGTGTCGTTGATCTACCTGAAACTAACGAACGTACACGTTTACGCGTTTTTCCTTAGCCAGCCGCGTCATCTGGAACTCCAACCGCTCTCCTTCTCGTCGATCCATTTTTTTCACCACGAACAAACAATCCCCCAATAATGTGCAGTGCAAAAAGTGCGTAAAGGGTTACGTCGACTAATCGGGATGACCCACGGGCAGGAAGCAAAGAGCAAAAGGGGAGCACCGTGAATAATCCGAGGTTCCTAATTGACAAATCGTTGCCACGACTTCTCTGATATCCTCGTAATTGGTTCTGACCTCGGAGAACCCCGACAATTGTCCGGGGTCGTAGGCGCCGTCTTCAACGGAGTTGTCATCGCTCGTAGGAGAAAATCGCGAAACGAGCACGTACCGAGCCACGGTTCTCGTGGCGCGTAGCGTGTTGCGCGTACCGTGTACACGGGACGATGTAATTTCAACCGGCTTTGTAATCGCGCGAATGGAAGAGGGGGAAGCGCGTACGTGCGACATTGACGCACATGTACACGCGTAAAGCGACAGTGGTGTATCGAGCGTGCCCCGACGCCACGTGCCTTTCGATTCGATCGATCTCTTGTATTTTTTGGAGTGATTCTTCGCTTCGGGCTGTCAGGCAAAAATGAGAGATGGAAGCGCGGTGTGATTCGATGGGACGATAGGTAGAATCGTTTTTACTCGTTTTGAAGTTTTGGAGTTTTGGAGCGTTGATGGGAATTAATGCGGTCACGATGGTTTGAATTGTTTTTTAAGACCAGATTCGCACCGTCTGCGTGCGAATCGCGGAGAGTCGGGGTGTTATTAATTAATATCTGAAATTGTGTAGGTAATAGGTGTGTTTAAAGCAGAAGCTATACGATCCCGTTGTATCGCGTAACGGGTTAGCGTGTATCTTGAGAAGGGTATACCTGTGTCATGAGATCGACAAACGGATCGGTGTCGATGACTGAGATCAATTTTTTTCACGTGAAGTTACGTCGACCGATTCGTCTGTCAACGAAGTTGCATAATTCTTTTACCGCAAACGTTGGCGAAATTATTTGAACACGAAGGAGGAATGGGCGCAGGATCACCTGAAAACAGCGTATTAACAAATGACCTGAGTAAGGGGGAGAAACTATCAGCTCGTATCGTAGTCGGACAGAGGTATTTAAAATTCCTTGCAACACCGCGCATTCGCACTCGCACATGGTAAGCGAGTAGTCGTTTGATCAGGAATGCGGGAAACGGATTTAGAAACATCGAAAACATATCCCGGGAGATAGAGAGAAAATATTAACGCTGACACAGTTATCGATTGCACGCTAACACGATTCTACTTGTTGCGTACCAAAAAGAACATTCCACTCGCTTTACCCGGGCCGCCGAATAACTTTCAGCGTGAAATATCCTCGATGAACGCACAGAGAATACGTTTTACTCTTAAACCCGCCCAATTTGAATATAAAAATTTGCCAACGATTTGCTGGCACCGTTCCTTATCATCCAAACCCGGTCGAAAAATCGGTCCTCGCTGAACCACCGAAACGAAGAAACAATTCAAATATAACACCTTCCATTCGCCTCTTTTCGACTTTTCATTCCGAGTCGACCCCCCTTCTCCCACCCAAAAAAAGACAATCGAAAGAAAGACGGTGCAATGGGGCTCAAAGGCGAGAGATAGACGGCCCTGGGCCGCAACGTAGCGGAGTATTGCATACCAGCCGAAGAAGGGCCCCCACCTGTTTCAGAAAGGCAGACCGAACACTGAACAGGAGAGGGAGAGAGGGGGGACAGAAACGTCAGTAGGCGCGGCAGTTTTCTGACGCCGCTTACCTAAGCAAGACTGTCGCATCTCGTAGCCCTTCCTCAGCTTCTGCGTGCCGTTTACCCCCTGCTCGGGTTTCCCTTTACCGTGCGTGCACTCTCACCCCTTGGGATCGATAAAACCGAACTCACTCTCCTCCCCCTCGTTTCCCCCCCGCGCTCACCGCTCGAAACCATCGCAGTTGCTCCGGGACGCCCGACGCATATATACGTTCACCAAAAGAGCGTCGTGCATCCATCGTACCTGAAACACAGCTGCGACCTCTGCATCGGTCTCCGCCTCGTCTCGGAGTAAGTCAGGAATCGCTATCCACCTCGTTTACGGAGGAAAAGGGTGTCTCGGCGTCAGAGGTACCTTAGCTACGACACCGCGGCGCGTTTTCTTTATCGGTGGTATTCGTGGATTTGGAAGTGAAAGTTTGAGAGATACCCGTCGCGGCTAATGCGGAGGCGCGCTTCGTGGGAAAGTGTTATGGACGTGGCACGTGCTTGAAGGTGCGAATTTGGTTGATTTGGTAATTCGTTTGATACGACGATTAGATTCGAATATCGATCGAGTTGAAACGCACGTTTCCACGGAGGCGGTAAAGCGCGGATAGTTTCGACGGCGAGTAACGCGCCTGGATACGTGTGTTTTTCCAAATACCAGCGTTCGCGCGGCAACGTAATTTCCCGTGTGTCTTCAGGGCCGTTACAGAAGAATGGAGGAATTCATTATGGCTCGTGACGACCGTTGAATACACCGTCCGTTCTGAACTCGTTTCCGCGGTAAATGCGGGGCAATTAATTATGGTTATAACGAGAGCCTCGCGGAGGAATAATTGATGGGACGTTCGACGTTTTATAATTAGGAGAACGCGAATCGCTGTTACCTCGACGCTCGTCGATTTTCAAACCTGTGTTGCGAGTTACTCACATCTCTAGCAACACCTCGGGCTCGCCAATGTCGAATTCTATAATCGCCTCGAGAGGCGTTGATTTATGTTGTAACGCGCGAAGAATCGCGTGGGTCGAAACGTTGAATAAACGATCTTAAAGGCGATCCGTCGCATATGCCAAAATTCGGGAAAATTCGTAGGCTCGCGAGCGATCGTTGGATTCGAGCGGATGTTGGATCATCGATCATCGCGAGTATAGCTGATGATTTTGGGATAATTCAAACACCCGGGCGCGGATTTCCGTGGGACCATAATTCATAAATCCGAAGTATCGAGGAAACTGAAACCATCCTTCGATCGTGAAAATAGCTCGTGCATCTGCGGTGCACGTGTATCGGTGGGAATGATTCGATGATGATTCATCGTGGTTGCGTGAAAGAGTAACTTTGATAATTGCACGCCAGCTATTTACGGGACGGACATTCTCGTTAGATTCTCGGTGAACGTATACGAAATACATTTGCCTCGATCGCTGCTTCTAGATCTTTTTCAGTGTATTCTTCGTAAACGCGCCTAATTCGAATATACGAATTTTTTAACAGTTCCCTGGTGCATACTTTTTGAAATTTTCAGTTTATTCTTCATAAACGCGTCTAATTCGAATATACGAATTTTTTAACAATTCCTTGGTGGATACTTTTTGAAATACAAACAAAGAACTTATTGATTACGTTTCGTCTCGATCAGTTCGTCCGGCGTGCATTCTCGAAGGTAACTCTGAAACGCCGAGAATGACCTACTTTCGTAATTACTCGCTCATTGTTGTAAGATTGCATTGATTCGCTTAATGTGAAATACTCTAACCTTACGCGTCGGCACGGCCAACGTTAATCCAATCGAACCTCGTTGACATCGTCGTCATTGCACAATGGCAATTCCGCGTATTCGTCTGTGACATAACGCGAAGGAAATTCATCACTTTGGAGTTTGCGTCGGGACGAACGTCTTTTTTTTCAAATGATTCCGATAGTAGGAAATAAAGAATAACAAAGATTACTATACGCGAGTTGATTTTCTCTCGCGTTGAGACTCCTCGTGAGCTGTTGCGCCGCGCCACGAAGAATTTAACGTGGAAACCAGTTTCGACTTTCACAACTGGAGAGACAGACACCGTTCGCTGTTCCCCGTTCCTACTAAACGCGAGTCCCTTATAATCAAACTCATCGAAACTATAATAGAGTAAGGAATACTCTACATACCTGAATAATCAACGCAAAAGGATCACAATGGAAGATCAAACTAAATTGAATTATTCAATTTGACGCGTGCCTCTCGAAAGATTTAAATAGATTAAAATATCATTCTTGCGCTTACTCTTCGATTCGTAAAACGAGGCTGCAAAAATTAGTAATTACACCCGCTGATTCTGAGTCACGCTATGTCCAGACCAATAATTAAAAACCATAAAGATGTACTCGGATATAAAAGAGCAACGTGCCACGCGAGAAACTGACAAACAAACAAAACGCGGATAACTATAATATTACCCGCGCAACGCTCGTTACGACGAAACGTCACTTCCAAAAACGGTATACATATACCAACGTTCCATTAGAAATCGCGTCGATCGAATCCTTTTTCGACGTGCCCAAAGAAATGGATAAGGCCAAGGGCCACCGAACGCAAAACCTGTTTTCGAGGATCACGCACCTCTTACCACCAATGTCTACCTTGTAATTCTTTCAGGTCCAGGAACGTTTAGAGGATCCACCGGTTCGCGTAGAACCAGTATGCTCGTCCGTCTGTGACATCGTCGACGAGGTTTGCCACGCGTTTCGTGCCACCGGAAACAGCTTTGCGCGGGAACTCGTGGGATTGCTCAAGAGCACCCACCTGAAAGCACTTTTGGAGACGCACGACGCCGTCGTGGAACGTAAGGGGACGTCCTCGAATCCGGAGCCACCGGTACCGACGATGCCAACGAACGAGAGAACGGAAGCGGTCAGGGTGGTTGGCTTGAGAAGACAGCCGGATGAACCTTTGGTAAGGTTTCCCTCCTGAACGGTGGTTCTCATTACCTTTTAAACCTTCCCGACGAAAATGGGTTGGAGGGAGATTACGGTATTCGTGGCGCTACGATTTGAATATTATTTTCTGCTGTTCCGCGCGATAGTTGGAATAGTAATAAATTTGAATAAATTTAGAACAGCGTTTCCCAACCGGGGTACGTAAGAACAATATAGGAATTGTTTAATTGTTTAATTATTTGCTTTTATTAAAATACGAATAAATATTTAATTTACGATTATTACATATGCGTATACGGGTGGCCATGTACGTAAACTTACAACTCAGGGGATCTACAAGGAAAAGAAGGTTGGAAATCCTTGTTCCTAAAATCTTCGATTCATAATGTTAGACTTAAAAACTAAAAACTAATATAGAAAAGGCTATTATGAATAACAGTTGTTTGTTTCTGCCTTGGAGACTCGCGAAACATTTCTCCTATTTATATATTAAGTATTCTCCGGATTTAGATTTTTACCATTGCTCTGGATCGTATTATTTAGGGGAAAGATAATTGTATTGATCTTGATTCAGAGTTAGCGTTATTGAAATCGTAATCTTGCCAAATTAGGAAACGGTTAGCTCCGCGATGGTGCGGCACGTGGGACGTTGAAAAATGTGTTCGAGAAAAGGTGCATTTGATACCGAAAAGAGACTTTCCCGGTAGCGGATCTACTTTTAGAAATTTACCATGCCATCGCGCGAGAGAATTCCCATTCCGAAACGGATTCGCCGCATTCGTATAAAGGAAAGACGGAAATGCCACTTGCAATTCGTAAATAAGTCGGAAAGTTTATTATTACCGCGATCGCGATCGCGCGCCACGTGGCCCCATGATTTTCAAATTCCTCAAGTGTCTGGCGAACTCGTGATCAAAAGCCAAAGACACAAAGAGAGGAACGAATGAGACTTAATTTTCCCGAAATAGCAGCGATCGAGTCGCCCGCAGTTGATGCGCAAATTTCCACGTAAATGATTCTGTCCGAACGAAACAAACAAAGGGATTGTGCCGAAAGGTATCATGGGGATTAATTCGAAGAAAAATAAATAGGTGCTATATTAGCTGCAATCGGGTTAACCGTAACGAGTAATGGGAAGGTTTCTTGAAAACGAGAACAAAGATTTCGATGATCGGAAGACATGTAAATCAACCGGATGTATGCTACACCGAGAAACAATAATCTTTTACAAAGTGCAATAATGGCAGATTTCAGTCTTTGGCGCGTTTCAGAGACAGTTTATTTTCATTCGTCTGCCTTTCCGCAGGGTCTGACGGTGCAAGTCGACGAATCTGGAAACTTGATAATTGCCAGGATTCTGGGTGGCAGTACGGCCGCTCGTCAAGGACTCTTGAGGACTGGGGAGGTGATCCTCGAGGTGAACGGTAAGGAGGTCCACAACCCCGAAGAGCTTCAACAAGCAATTCAGGAAGCGAAGGAGAACCTCTCTTTAAAGTTGGCACCGGGTATCGCGAGCGATAGCAATCGGCCTCTAAAATCCACGGTGAGTGATGGATTTATTAAAACGATCCACGAAAACGAATATTGAGAGTTCAAACGTTCTTATCGACGTGGGTATTCACGATTACAGTGTTACATGAGAGCCCTCTTCGACTACGACCCCACGGAAGACACCCTGCTGCCGTGCAGAGAGATAGGTCTCCCGTTTCAAAAAGGCGACGTGCTACAGATCGTCGATCAGGCGGATCCGAACTGGTGGCAAGCACGAAGAGTCGAAGGCGAGGGTCTCGGTTCGCCTGGTCTGGTTCCCTCGTTAGAATTGGAAGAGCGAAGAAAAGCGTTCGTACCACCGGAAGCGGATTTCGTTCATAAGATCAGCATCTGCGGGACCAGGATCTCGAAGAAGAAGAAGAGGAAGATGTATCAGTCAAAGTCGAACGGCGAATTCGACAGCGCGGAGCTTCTTTTGTACGAGGAGGTAGCCAGAATGCCACCGTTCAGGCGCAAGACTCTGGCGCTGGTTGGTCCGCGTGGTGTCGGTCGTCGTACATTGAAGAACAGGCTGATAAACAGTGATCCAGAGAAATTCGGCACTATCGTTCCATGTAAGATTCCTTGTTTCTCGTCTCGTTGCTCGCGGTACGTCCGATGATTCGAAAGATCACACTTTGATTTAGACACGTCCCGGCCACCCAGAGTACTCGAGGAGGACGGCAAAAGCTACTGGTTCACCGAACGCGATCCCATGGAAGTGGATATCAGGGAGCATCGGTACCTCGAGTACGGCGAGCACGGCGGTCATTTGTATGGAACGAAATTGGATTCCGTCCGAGAGCTGATAAGGGCGGGAAAGATGTGCGTCTTGGATTGCAGTCCGGGGGCGCTTAAAATACTTCACAATAGCACGGAATTTATGCCTTACGTTATCTTCATAGCGGCGCCGGGAATGGAGCAGCTCAAATGTTTGTACGATCTAGGAAGATCTACCGGAGCGAGTAATCGAAACCTGACGGTAATTACTACGCATTAACCTGCTTTCCAGCGTTAGACGTACCAGACATCGAAGGCGGATAGATTTCGAAAGTGTAATTCTCTATCGTGTATCAATATTTCCTTCGGAACTGTATAATTAAGATTTTATTATTATCGTTCTCGTTATTGTTGGTTCACTTCGTTTTGGAAGTAGCTCCGATAGTGATATCAACGATTCCATCACTTTCGAAATCCATGCGCTCTTTGTAAAACCATAGTTCATAATTCATCGTCGTATTAAGAAGCGACGCGTCGTAGCAGATGCTGCTCGCTATATAAATTGTAGCCGTAACATAGTTTACGACGCAACCTTTAAACTTCTGCCTGCCAGTCGCCTCGTTGTAATCGTCGTATCGAATTGTACGATTTAGTGGTAATTTAGTCGTATCGCATGCACCTTAATTTCATTGCAGGAATTTGACCATTTTTCTTTTCCAAGGAATTCTCTTAACTCGATACACGTATACCTACCACCCTTATTTTCCGATATTGATAACGATGACTTGCATTGATCCTATATTTGGACGCGCAGTCCCTTTCGTAAATTCCGTTTACGTATTTATTATTATTATTTGATTTAATCTCGTGTATGTATTTGATGTTGGCTTTGCTAGTTTGACCGCCAGAGCTCCATCAGGTACAGTTCGAGGAGAGCCAGAACGCTGGAGTCCCTCGCTTCGTTGTACGAGGTTGGTATCGCATGATTTTGAAATTGATTTCCCTTCTTTTGCCACGTAGAGTATGTTTGTCCATTATAATTGATATGTACGCATGGTTAGTCACGCAGCACCAATTCATTATCATTTCATATCGATATCTCTAGTCGAGGTAGATGAAACTGCACCGCTAATAATAATATTTCTACTAACGTTACGCACGATCCTGAAACATTATTTAAACGCACAAGAGACATTTGAACTATTATTCAATTTAAATCTATCGCAGTTGATTCTTCTATTTTCAGCCTCGTTTCTCGTGACTGATTGTAAATACACGCGTTTACTTTTAACTGCCTGGCATGAGGTGTTTCTGTTAATAAAAAAGCAACAAGTCAAAGATAATCGATAAAATAATTTCTCGAATTAGCTTCGTATCGTGCCGTTTTAAAGAGCGAAGCGAGAAGCGTCATTAAGATGTGCTTTCGATAACAGGAGGATGATCTGAAATCGACGCTGGAAGAGTCGGCTGCCCTACAACGAGCTTACGAAAAATACATCGACCTCGTGATCGTTAACGAGGATTTCGATCACACGTTTAGACAAGTGGTCGCCGCGTTGGATGCCTTAGCCACGGAACACCAGTGGGTCCCCGTGAATTGGATCTACTAATACTAACGTTTAATCGTCGGGATGAAGAGCTTCGTCGCAGCTATTCGAGCCTCGCGCTCAGTATCCTGCGACTTTCGTGCGAAAAAAGGGCAAACGAATCAATGACTGCCGATGGAGCGTGAAAAATGGATCTTCGTAGCAGCTACTTTTTGTTTGACTTACGAAAATCGTGGTTCGATTCTGTTGGGATCTTGAAATTCGTATTATTACCACCTGGCGCTTACGTTGTACCATTTTCGTTTGAAGTTTCGTTACTACGAAGATCATGGAGACTGTACACGACACAGCTCCGCAATTTCATTGCCGTTTATAGCAAGTACAATTGTAGTGTTTACGTTATTTCGTTTTAGGTTTGCGACCGATCCGTTTTACCGTCAAATTTGTTAAAATTTAAAATCTTTTGAGGTAGTGTCCGTTGAAAAGAAGTTTCTTGCTCTTCGCGTACCAGGCTAGAAGGGACGTATTTTATTTGTCAGAATATGCGGCCATACAACCATCCAATTTGTATCTTGAGAGCACGTGAATCACAAATAGAAAACTGCTGAAAATCATCGAACGGATCGATTGACGTAAACATTAGACCGCCGTCCAATTACTTTTAGGATACAATCTAGTTTTAATTTACCATCTACCTTAAGAATTATTTCTGTTTTTTTTTTACATATATGTATATATATTATACATACATTTCATGGATCCTGTTTTTATCGCTCTTGCACGATGAATATATTCCTGACATAGAGTGCCTTAACAGTGCAACCCTTTAACCGGGTTGTTGCGAAGACCTACTATGTCGAGACGAAAAGTCTTACACTCGAGTTTTACGTAAGATGTGACTAATAACATGTTTTTCTAATGTTCTGACACACATACACACAGTCACACACAATTAATTGTGTTAAAGGAAAAGGTAATTTGTACATCTCGAAACGAGATCCGTGATCTCGATCGTGCCACGTGATACAGGAAGAATAAAGTTTATCGAGCGTTTGTTACGAATCTGAACCAGAAGTACTTTTTGGCCAATCCTCCCTTCCCATTTAATGCCTCTGCAAGATTGGAAACTTATTTTATTTTACAGAAGCCTCGAACTACCTTCGATGCACTTTCAGAATTTTAATGATGTTACGTAAGTTGAAGGACTTTTGTACACAGTAAATACATCGAACGAACTGCCGCCGGAAAAACGGAAAAGTAGGAAATGCATCTATACCAATTCCCTATTGGACGTTGAATGTGCAACCGGTGCACCGAAGAGAACCAATAGTTGTTTGCCGTCTGCCACGTTTCTTAACCCGTCGCGCTGTCATCCATGCGTTGCGGGCAACCACGGGAAACGTTAGCACGCCGAGTTACTCATTAGCACGGAGATATTCCGTGTTTACCGTGTTTATTTCGTTAATCGAACATGCAGATATTACGGCAATTGGACGTGCACCCAAAGGTGCGCGAGGAAGCGGATATACTCGTCAGAACTTTCAGCGGTGCTGTCGGTAAAGCGCTCAGGATGTCAAAATTAACAAGAGCAATGCCTGTCAATTTTCAATACACCTCCCACCCTGTACAAATATTTCATTTTTTCGAGTTAATCGATTTCTGAGAATCGCCGGGAAACAGAATTTAGAATCATTTTTCGCTACGCGTTTGAACATTCGTTTTTGAGGTTATTCGTGGTGAGGCCATATGCAGTTAACCTGAAATACTGAAATACTGAAAATATTATCAATTATAATTACTTACTGTGATCGTAGGATTCTATATTATCTTTCTGCTTAAAGATTATCCGTATACGATCGCAATTTTGATATTTTATCTTTGTCGAAGTAGCTGCAAATATTTATTGTTTACGTTTTTATCGGTGTAAATAAAGTTTCCTAACCTATGTAGTATATTTACAATTCCCCAATGTGGTGTAGGTTTAAAGACTATTTATATATGTTTTGCATATTCGAGATATTAACATAAAGTGGTGGTATTATGATTTCAGTAACGATCATTAGCACTGTTATCATGGGGGTATTGTTTCTGTCTGAAGTAAATTATTATCTCACGCCTACTCTCAGCGAAGAATTATTTGTAGACACATCGAGAGGCTCTAAATTAAGAATTAACTTGGATATAATAGTTCCTACAATATCTTGTGATCGTAAGTGTAAATCATTTCAGAGATATCTTATCATCAAACGCAACTAGCAGCATTACTAAACAAAGAATATTTTAGTTTTATCGATAGATGCAATGGACACGACAGGCGAACAACATTTGCAGATTGAGCACAATATATTTAAAAGACGTTTGGACCTAAGCGGCAAACCCATTGAAGACCCGCAAAGGACAAGTATGTTTTAAATTAAATCATGTATGAAACAAGAAAGTCTAAATGTTTTTAAGTTGTAACTTAAGAATTAATTTTCCATAAAATTATTCTAGATATCACAGACACGAAATCACTCATTAAATCAACAGAGAAGGTAATTAAATTCTTTGACCATCATTCTCATAGTTAAGATTTAGTTGCTTTGATTTTGATGTGATTATTATCCGTCACAGACAGTGGATGGGTCTACAGCAACGACTTGCGGTGATTGCTATGGAGCTGCTACCGAAACGATGAAGTACGATTAATCTTTTTGAATAAACTTTCGTACGCTCTTTTTGTACAAATAATTGTATTGCCTGTGACAGATGTTGCAATACGTGCGAGGATGTAAGAGAGGCATACAAAATCAAGAAATGGGCACTCCAGGATCCAGCTAGCATAAAACAATGCCAAAATGATAAGTCAATAGAGAAAATGAAAAATGCCTTTACTCAAGGATGCCAAATCTATGGTTACATGGAAGTGAACAGAGTGGGTGGAAGTTTTCACATAGCGCCTGGCAACAGTTTCTCTGTGAATCATGTACATGGTAAATTCAATTGCATCTATTTCTCTTAAACATTTACAGTGATTCTGATCAATAGAAGCGTACAATTTCGTTCAATAATAATTATAGTACACGACGTTCAACCATATACATCGACGCAGTTTAACATGACTCACAAGATTCGTCACTTAAGCTTCGGCCTGAACATCCCAGGAAAAACAAACCCTATGGACGATACTACTGTCTTCGCAATGGAAGGTACGTCCACTCCCCTTACAAACATTTTATTAGAAAATCAATAATATGCTTTCGCATTACAGTCTTCTCTATCCCATAATTCGTATTTCGCAATCTGCGTACACTAGCATCTGATCCCAGTCCCTATAGCCATAAACGTACCAAACGTTCCGCCACCTTGGAGCATCACTTTTCCAACATTGTTTATCAGTTCCCTCCCTCTTAATCCATATCTGACGAGAAACAGTTTGATATATTCTTGGGTTAAGTACCTGTCGACACGTTGAAAGGATAAAAATTATACCTAAGTGCAGAGAATCCACCGAAAAGTGCGCCAGACGCCATGCCGACGCAACATCCGATCATAAAACCCATTTTCATCCTATCCCAACACGTAGGAGCTTGCTGATATGCTCCTCCTGGCACGACTGGCATTGCAATCTACGAATACATTTTGAAATAATACATGGTTTGTGATCATGTATAGAAAAAAAAATAACACGCTCCTGCCAAAACGTTTGATTCTAAATGTTTGTCAATCTTTTGTCGAAGAAATATTATCTCAAACTCGAGTATTCGTGGAATTTACAACAATATGCGAATTTAAATTTATAATGCTCGTTTATAGGTTGTCCCGGATAAATACGTGTTTTTTTCATTCGCGGATCAATGTCGAAACAGCTCTTATTCCCGATAGCACTCACAATTTAAGCGTTCTTCGTGAAACCCTAAACCGACTCTTCGTTCAGTCGTACTTCTATTTATATTGCGGCTAGCGAACTTTTTTCACGAGCTTTTAACACATTTCAACAGCGCCACGGTATCGGGAATGCGCCATGTTAGCTTCTTCGGGTGATAAAAGACGTCTGCTTTTACTACTTCCGCTCGCGCACGACGTCATGTTCAACAATGGCGGGACATATAAATAGCTGACGAAATAAATAATCGCATTTCTCCTTCTACTCTGCAATGAAAGTTATGTCGCTCTTTAATTGCTGTACGTTGAACTTTCGACATCTGTAAATATCGCTTTCTCTTTCCTTTTATTGATCTCGAGCTCACGTCACGTTAAAATCAAACTCCACTATTGTAATCTCATTTTGTTTATTTCAGGAGCAATGATGTTTTATCATTATATCAAAATCGTCCCCACGACTTATGTGCGCGTCGATGGTTCGACTTTACTGACGAATCAGTTCTCCGTGACCAGGCACTCCCGGCACGTTTCAATGTTTAGCGGCGAATCCGGTATGCCGGGAATATTCTTCAATTACGAGCTGAGCCCACTCATGGTTAAGTATACGGAAAAATCGAAATCATTTGGTCATTTCGCGACGAATACGTGTGCAATTATCGGAGGTGTGTTCACGGTGGCAGGTTTGATTGATTCCTTGCTCTATCATTCGGTTAGAGCGATACAGAAAAAGATAGAGCTAGGAAAGTATAATTAGAACATACTAAACCAATGGATACGAAAAGTATCGAGTGACAGCGGAAGGTTCTTCCGTGCGCGAACGCTGTAATACAGCTTGGACCGCCGTAATCGAGCATATTGCTTGACACAGAATAAGTGTAATTACACGAAGTATATACAGTTTAAGCACTCACCGATATTTTCATCGCTCAAGTCGAGACATTACTTATTATAAGACTTTCATGTAAGATATTCGTATATACAGAGTGTAAATAAAGAGCTACATAAACATATACAACGACAGGTTCAATATTTAAAGAGGTGGATGAATATAAATATACGTAAATAATAAAACGATTATACCACGGCAAAACAAACCCGGCATATAAATTGTTTATTAGGCTTGGATCATATTTACAGTTGCCATATTCTTGAGTTTATGATTTCAGATATTTATTGTACAATTCAATTGTAGTTTTTGCTACGTTCTGACAAAATTCAGTATCAGATCCGGATACTATAGCTGTTGGTGACACATACATTGGTTTAGATGAATCGTATTGGTCTCTGCGTAATTCCACTAGAAATCTATGTCTCTGCTCGAGCCTGGATGCTCTGCAATCTAAGATTGCAGGATGCAAAATAAGAGTATCGTGCTGCAGTTTCATAACGTTGTGAGCGTAATCGAAAGTTTCAACTAGCTTTCTTCTATCTAAAACGAGGAATAATTTTAAATACTAAGTACAACGAATCGAAGATACTTTTTAAGCGTTACGATATATATCTTGTTTTATTCCATCAATACTTACTTCTTGTCCACACTTCCGGTGCATTGGTTAATAACTTTTTAGCTTCATATTTATTAAAACCCATTTCCTCTTTCACCGCAAAAGTATTATTTTTTATGTGCTGCATGCTGTTTGTTATTAGTTTTGGGCATTTCATTGATATTGTTCTCACACCAAACCCGCTGAGCGCAAAAGTTTTTTGAAAATATCCTAATTTAGAATCTATTTCTTGAGTAGAATGCGACAACCAAATTGGATTTCTACAAATGATTTGCGTTATCGATCGTGTACTGTAGTTGTGAGCTTTCAAGTATCTTATTCGTGTGCGAAGATCATCCATGTCTTGTTGAAAGATTTTTGGGTTTTTATTTATAAAGAATCCTAAGTGATGGGCTGGTACACCACAGTCTGTGAGGAATTGGAGGTATGGTTTGACATCCTCCTGAAAATCAAGCTTCAAGAACATCTCTAATAGCTCCGTTTGGCGTTCAAATTTATGTAACTCAACACCTAACTTAATCATTTCTTGTATAGTTTCCGATTTATTTGCGTATTTAGCAAAAGTGTATGTTGGCGACGTGTAAGGGCCGATATGAGAAAGATCTTCGTTGCATTCGTCCAATGGTCCAGGTAATTTTTCAGGAACATCGTAGAGCTCCTCTACCAATTCACATCTGTTTGCATCTATGAATGCAATATTGTTGCCTGCAGCAATCCCCAATTTATTTGTAACGCTGTTAGTAATTTGACCTAAGTCGTGCAGATTGTGGGATACATTTTCTAAGGAATCATTTGTTTCGTAATTTTCGTTGAGAGCTTTCGCAAAGTGTCGCAATATAAAATTAATCGGTGCACCTCTATCACGACACAATAATCGTAGTAGTGTTTGTGATCGCAAGAACATTATTCTGAACGATCTGAATCTCGGCCAGAAATGTTAAAGAATAGTGACAAATAGTATGTCACACGTTGTTTTTATTCGGCGTTTGTTTAGTAATAATGCACAGAACCTCCAATAAATATTGAACGTTATAAACAAAGCATCGCGTCTTTGTTATTTTGCATTAGTTTAACTATACAGGGTGCCCCATAAATAGTGGTAACCTGTCAGAGGTGTAATACCTGGGATAATTCCAAGCAGGTTTTGCCCAGTTTTTGCCTTATCGAAAGTATTTGTTGCCTTTTAGTACCTTTTAGACATTGAGGTATTATCTGAAAGCGACAGCCAATCAGAGACGAATGCGGTAGCCGGTAAAGCGGCCGGCTACCAAGTGGCTCTTCGATTGGCTCCCGGTTTTCATTAATATCTCGTTAACTAAACCGCGTTGAATATTTCCGCCGAGGAAAAACCTGTTTGTAATTATCCTGGGTATCGCATCTTTAACGAACTACGATTATATACGACACCCTGTATGTACATATATATGTATATATGTAACGCACGTAACTTTAATGAACGTCAAACGATGTGAACTTAGTGGTGGCAAACTGTCGATACTACTATCGCACCAGCGATAGTTTTTTTTACTAGTGATTATTATAAAAGAATATTATCGGGCGAATGGCTGCAAATTTGTTCGTGCATACTTGTTTTATAACTTGAAATATTTTTGCAGTATTTCATTCATTACATTAATAGTATAAATTAATGTAATGTTTTCAAAAATTGGAGGAATTGTTTCAACATGTTTTTTTACTTTGGTTTATATTGTCATATGTAAACGTGAAGCTTGTAAATATCAAACGAAACGTTGACCGTTGTCCTTTTGAACTTATCATATGCTATAAATCGAAATGTAACCAAGCGTAACCAAGGTTGCTGCTGTCAGGGCGACCAACATTCTGGAATTCCCATATGCGTGCCTCGCATTACGGCTAATAGGTGTGCTAATTCATATTTTAGATTCGTGATAAGATAATCTTATATAATTGTTACCTTTTTTTTACTTGAATGTTCAAATTTGCATCATCTTATTTCAAACGATTCTGTATTTGACCCCGAGTTAGTGTGATGCGACTTGTATTTACAACGTCAGTATAATATTTGGCATAGCTTGAAAGAACGTTTCTCTGAACTGATTGTGGGAAATCTTACAATTTATTACTGTATTTGGTAATTCCTTATACACGCATGTATTATATACAATCAGCCGCATAAGTGTCCGTCCACCTACCATACTCGGTGTATATTAGGATTAGAATCTTATTTAGTATTTCTCCATACTGTAACAATTATAAATTTTTGAAAATGTTAATTCTATGTCCTTTTTTTGAAAGTTGCGCGCGTATTTTTTTTATTCACCCTAATTTACGGGTATGGTAGGTGGACGAACAATTATGCGGTCGACTGTACGCGTACGTAATACAAGGTACAGGAATAAAACACACAGGACAAAAAAAAAGAAGCCATCTTACAAAGAAATATTTTATTCTTAAATTGATTAGTCACTCGTTTAAATATTAAGGCGGCAAGAAAATTCTCTTTGATTTACATAAATATACAACTTAAGGAAGCTTGACTGAATTCAATGTACATGCAACACTCGTTGAACGCGATCGTGTAATTTTCTGTAAAACGTATTTTCATTCATACAGGCATGCATACATATACAACACACATTCGTTTCTAGAGCCATTTATTATTACGTAGTTATGCCGTGTTTCTTTAAAAGGTTTTATAAGTAATAGTAAGCAATATGTACTGTAGTAATAAGTACATTGGTAATGTGTTGAGAACACCTCGATTCGTAATGAACGTTTCAACGTCAAAACAAGAACGATGAACCATCGGAATGTACCTTAATATAAGATAACAATATCCCCTTGTAAATCACATGAGTTTTTCGCCATGTATCCGATCGCACACGTTACCTCCATAAAGTATCCATCTGTATCGTCGAATGAATTTTCGTAAACTGTATTCTACATAAGCAATTGATAACGCGTGCAACGAAGAAGTAAAGAGGTAACTTCTTCCAAAATAGTCGTTCACCTACACGTGATAATGCTATGCTAATGTTCCTTATAGAAAATACATCGGTTATCGTATAACATGCGATACTTTATGGAAACTACGTATGGCCTTTCGCAAATCATTGCGACACAGTACTGGAAGTATGATGACAGACATATTTGAGTAGTCCACGTCCAATATGAATTATACTGATGACTATGTCGGCAGTAACTATTTTTAGCGACTTTTGCTTAGACACTTCTTCATACCAATCTCTATTATCTAGCAGATCGATAATTGTGAATTTTAGAGGATCTTGAATCGCCACTTTTATATTTTCATTTGAATAATTTCAAGCTCGTAACTCGCCTCGCGGTCATACGTGATTCGCGTCCTGCTTTTTCACATTTCCATAATCTGACTAGAACGAAACGTTACTCCTGCTTCTGCCTCGCGACGGTGCCATTTGAACTCGCCGATTCGTCACCTATTTGTCTATTCCTCGCTTGTTGTCGTAATTGGGCCCTTTTCAAACTGGTCATTAATTGACTTGATTGATAAAGCCAGCTAGCCTGTAAATCGAAGGTGAAACCAACGAATGAATATTTCCATTTATCGTGTATCTTCTTCAAACTTTGGCAATACTTCATACTTACAATCATAATCATACAATTCATCAAAATAGGCACGGAAAATACTACAGAGATAAAGAGTCCATTGGAGTCGAAATACTGTTGTCTGGAGAATAACCTGTCGAGATTAAAAACATGAGATATCGTCTGCATCGCGAGCCGATTAATTTTGATACAATATTTCATCATCATCGTGACTATGTAAATTCGTTGATTTTAAATAGAAGTTACTTACATCCAATTAGACGCGGCAACCTCATTAATGCTTTCGGAGAAGTATACCAAGAGTACTGAAACATCAATAAAAAATGCTGCAACATCAAAGAATGTAATATCTCGATAACGCAAAAAAATGCACTTACGCAGAGCTAAGAATAACATAATCTGAAAGTTCGCATGGTTTCGTGTCATTAATGCGGTCATTGTTACGGCTACGTGAAAAGTCAACAACAGAGCTAGCCATGGATCCCTCCAGTCAATCTGTAATAAGACGTAATTGCATGTAACTTTTAATGATCTAGTAGCGTTTCTGCGTTTCGCATCTAATAATGTTATATAACGAAATCAAAACAATGAGAATACGTTTGTCAGAGTAAGAAGACAATTCGTAGCAATTCGTAGAAATTCATGTTGTCATCTCGGTACGTGGATTAAAATAAGCAGTTAACTCAATCTGTACGTAGAATAGACCTGGAAAAGTGTCTGTACATCCAATAGCGATAAGAGTCTAATATTCTACGCAAAATTCTGAACACCCACCACGAATCGTTAATCACAATGAGTTTAATCATTTCCATAGAAAATACCCTTACGCAGATCCATACATAACGTAAGAAATCTCGAGCAAAAGGTCAAACTGTATATCGCAACTTAAAGAGCGTAGAATTAATTTGGCAGCTCTATAATCCGGAGGCTTAACTCAGAACAAATGAGAAAAACGAAAGCAGCTATGTGGAGTCTCGGGAAGAGCTTGGTATATTCCGAAAATAGATCGCCGCCAAAATACCAACGATTACAATCGAACGATTATACTTTCGTTCGCATTGTCGTTCATCCATCGAAAACTCGAGATTCATGCTCGTCTCATCGTAAAGAATTATCACGGTATAGCTTCCCAAAAATGAGCAAGAAACAATTAACAAGAAAGGTCTACGTCAACTGACATGTGCTCCAAAGAATGCCGTATTGACACATTTTCGCCGGCTGTGCCGAAAACGAGAGTGGTAGTCCAATCGCGTAATAACCCTTTAATATGTACCGATAATGCGAGAGCAGGGAAGAAGGACGACGGGCAGAAGTGTGAAAGAAGAGGAAGAGGTAAAAAATGGCAAGAGGTACGAGGATAAAAATGCGACACTCACGCTCTGCAGGAAGGGCAGAATACCGTCGATCGGAGACTTGGGCTGGTCTTCCGACATAGTTTCACTTGCGATACTTGGTGCCCGGAACGAGGAAAACTGCACATTCGCGAGAAAATTGGGGGCGCGGATGCCCTTGTAGTTGTACAGCTCTCCTTTTAACCGATGTGTCTGATGAGCGGAGGAACGAACGACGCGAAACCGTAGATAAGTGCCGCGAATGCGGCGTCAAACGGGAAAAACAAATATCGTATCCTCTCCGTACCTCGCCGTGCTCGTCACTGTCGGCTACCTTCTCTCTCTCGCTCGCTCCCTTTTAATTCTCTTTCACTCGTGCGGGCACGGGTGCACGATACAGGGTGTCCGTCGTGTTACCGTCACCGCTTCAAATTATTTCCGATCGGAGATATTGATCTTACGTTGAGTTCCACGTATATTTTTAAGTCGCCGAGGTTAAGACGATTGTGTAAATTGTAATTGAATTAGATGTCTAGTTTATCGCTATCGGCGGCAGTGGGAGAGGGGAGAGAGAGGGAAAGACAGCATTGCGCGTGTCGCGAGAAAAGTTTTAAAACCACGACAAACATCTTTTATTCATGGACCCCTCCATTTGTAATTAATTATTACGCTTTCTATTCGCGAATTACTTTCGATAAAAACTCCGGCGTTTTAATGTCGCGTTACATTTGTCGTCAACGATCTCGCATCGTTCGATGCATAAATTATCCAGACATTTCATGCATGCATAGCGTAATGCTCGCATCATATTGGATTCTGCGCGTGATGCGTTAAGAGATGTTAGCATTATTCCAGGATAATCCTACCACTGGATGCATTCCGACTGTGGCGTCAATGCAATTCCTAAACTAGTACCACTCTAGCATCTCGTACTCAGAGTTAATTTAGTTCCCTCGAGTTAGACCTAATGACGTGCAAAGTTCACGTACACCCGCTAGAACGTTGTACGCCGTGTGTATCAGAAAATTCGCCGGAGGATGTTTGTCGCGACATCTGTAAGCGGCATACAAACGTTTTGTTACTAATGTCGTCGATATCTCGCGGGTATCGAGGTGCAGCACGGCGCCCCCTATTAAAAACGATAAGTGATAAGAATGATAGTGCGCGATAAAAAATAATAGCATGTGGTATAAATGAGATTGCTGTTACGCGGAGAAACCACGGTTAATAGCTGCGAGGAACGCTATTGGAAGCTGGATTCAATTCTGGACGAGAGTTGACGAACTTCTTATCTTTTAGGTAGAATTTTGCAATATTCTGGACTGGATTAATATTCTTCCCCGTGCTATGGTATGCCTCGCGCTTCGTGATGTAGCACTTATTCATCGCGAAGCCAATTTTTGCTTTCTCACCGGAAATGGAGTATTCGTTAAATTAGAAAAAAGGTACTAAAAGGAGGTATTGGGTAGGTAGTACAAATTACGTTACGCGTCTGCCTTCTTATTTTTTTTTTATTTAACCGTCACAGAGGCGTTATTGATATTTTATCGTTGCTTTAGTTAAAAGTCGTCGAGGGTAAAAGTATTCGTAAGGGGTAGAAATAAGAGGATGTAATTCTGGCGATTTTTGTGATTTATGCGAGCTGAAAATTGTGCGAATCGAAGCGATCGTTTGCTCGCGTTCTTTGTGAGTTTAAAAGAGTACTTGCTCGTGAATCGAAGTCCCATTTGCACGGTTGTTTTACGAAACGGATAACCAATTTTTATCAAATCTTACTCAAATTACTCATCTCGGCGCGGCCTTTCTGATGGCTTATTGCAGTTCTTTTTTTAATTAATTGTTTAATACAGTTTGACCACCTCGAAAACCCCTGTTCGTTCTTTCCGGAAAAGATAAAAAGTCTAGTCTCGCGTACTTGCACTTGTACAAGTCGCGTACTTGTTGTACTTGTCGCGTACTTGTCCGAGACAAGACCTAGTCTCTTGATTATCGCGTAAAATTCAACATTGCACATCGGCGAATTAAATGTATAATATGCAAATCACTTGGATCGTGTTGTAAAGTAAAGTGCACTAGAATTTAGATTGACCGATCATTTTTAGCTCGGTCATACGCACGCGGCGCGCAGTTTTGATTAAACATTTTGTTCCGTCGAAAATTGTCAATGAAACGATCGCTAATCGTATCGTCACCAGTAAGATCTCCCCTTCCATGTTAACGAGTAAATGTATAGGCGCGGTCGGTAGAAATGAATGATTTTCCGCCATATTTTTGCAATCTAATTAACTGTGTCTTCTTCATCGCGCGCCTGGCGATGAGTCATTCGACAATCGGACAATGTGCCCGTACCGGTATAACGATTCGGTATCCGCGCGAAAAGAAATTCATAATGTTCCCGGGTAATTCAAATGCAATTATTGTACATCTTGAGTACATCAAAGGACATCGTTTATCATTATTTACTGTCAGTCGTTCAAAGACTATTCCAGAGTCATCGCATTAATCATCCCACGCGAGAGAAGTCATGTTTAAGCGTTAAACATTTGTTTATACGCCTGCAAATCCCACTTCTTCAAAGTTCACCATAGGAGCGCACACGCTTTTCTATTGTTCGGGCAAACGTACCGCGTACAATACACGTCGAACGCACGACAATCATACCGTCCACGCTTAGCTTGCTATAACTAATTACTCCAACAAAATATTTACTTAACCGTTCTCTTGGCCGGCCTTGCATCAAAGTTGTTTCCACTTGCCACGTGAGCACAAATGCAAAATGTGTATTCACCCGCTCGCGGTGGATCTCAACGCTTCGTTATGCAAGTACGTTTATCGCGAGATTCTCAAAGAAGTATTTATGAGTCACAGACATTGGACTTTCATCGTATTTTTATCTCGTTGTTATAAATGTATGTTCGTATGTTTTGCGGGGGTCGAATGATTAATTTTCAACCTTGTTACTATTCGCCTTCGTTAACTACATCGGAGCGTGTTGATTTAAAAACGGCCGCACCTTCCGGAAATTGGCGCGTGAGCACGAGTTGAGAACACTGTTTTTATCGAAGTCTTGCTTTGCTTATTTCGCGTGAATAGCACGACGTTGCTGTTTCTTTAAATTGAAATATCTTCTCGCAGTCTTCCTTCGATCGATCTTATCTTTACGCAAGCAATTCTTTTCTTCTTTAACTGTGCTTAGTTCATTGTGCTTGATCGTATGCTTTATCTGCTCGATAAAAACTTATCTGCCTACCTGCGTGAATGCTGTTTAAGATATTCCAATTGAACCACGTAATCGACTGCATGCGCATGTGGTCCTCGAAGGTTAATGGTTAATTACACGCAAAACAAAAAAAAAATAGGAAAAAGAGATTCGTTCGTTACGATACAACTCGGAGCGATTTTCTAAAATATTCCACGTAATACCACCCAATTGTATCTACGCTGTGTACTTAGGTATGCACGGGCGTACATAGTAGTAATGTAAAGTAAACAAAGCATCCATATCGGAACGTTACATAATGAATCAAACGAGATAGATAAAATAAAGATTGATCGGACTTACAGTTCAATCTGAACGGAGTGAAATTTAATGATTAGGCATTGGATGTTTGTGCGTGATAATTATGCAAGAGAAACACGCAAATATGCAAATATGGCACCAAAAATATGAAAGAGGATAAGTAAATATGGCACCAAAAATATAAAAGAGCATAAGCAAATGTGCAGGAAGAATATATACATTAACAATTGAATTTACGGTTGTTGTGTCGTATTGTAATTCGGGTTGTAGTAAGTGACAAGCATTTGTTTCAAATTTGTTGACACGAACCATTGCTCGTGCAAAATCTGCGTAAAATTCATTATTCTTTAAACCCGTTTGTGACAGTTCAGAACTATCTAGTTCGCAGGTGTTAGCTGCTTGTTCAACGTATCTTTTGTGTGTACCAGTATTTACGTGTTACACTAATTCCTATTTTCTTTCGCGTTTTATAGTTTCGGTACAAGATTTGCAATACACACTGTTTTCATTACGCTCATCGATGACAAAATTCCAATCGTCCTCGCTTCAACTTTCCGTCAATGCTACTTTATTTACTACTCCGAGTTTTCGGCATTATCAAGAACACACTTTCGTACATACAAGTATTTATGTTCACGATACCTGTTATCAATGAGGTAATCAAACCGAACTATCTGAATTCGAAAGGCACTGTCTGACGTTTGAATCCCCGTGACAGGGAGCCCGCAACCCCATCATCACCGTTGGCACCTGCCTCGACGCTAATAACGTCCTATCCTTCCGGAACTCTCGAGCCGGAAGACCGTCACCCTGCCACCGGTTTCGATCCTACGCTTATCCCATAATCGTTCTTCGTTTCCACCGAAAGAAAGGAACCTCAGTCGACCGATCGATGCTTATCAGCACGAGCAACGAGTCTTTCTTTTATCAGGTGACGTGACGCAGTGGTGTGTTTCATCTTTCGGTATACACTACGAGCTTGAAATCTGTCAGTGGAAGAGCCGCGGAATCAGTTCTGTTGGCCGATTGGACTTTGAGCGGTCAAAGATTGGATCGAGATGGTGGACAAGAACGGGCCTCCTTCTCTTCGCGCGAGAAATATCGGAGCACAGATATATCGCGGTTGTCCTGCTGCGAGGACCGCTTAAGTACGCCGCCTAACACCGTATCGACACACGGTACACACGATCACTGGAAATCAGAGAAGGATGTCTTTCGATATTGAACGCGGCCCGCCGGGACCGGAAGCCCAGGCTCTCGCCAAGAAGGAGCTCCGAGAAACCGAGGAGAACGTCAAGGAAGGTATCCTTGCTCTCAAGAAGTATCTTGAAGGTAAAAAATTTGCATTCCTTCATTTTTCACAACTCGAGGTTTAAAGCGACGCGCATTGCGCACGCTTTTCATCAGACATTGCGAAACGGAGGAAATTGTTTGTCGCTCGTTTAACGAAGAGCGGTAAATAAATTTTATTTGAATATAAAATAGGCGATTTCTAGGATCCTCCGCGGTGAATTAATATTGTTGATAGATCGAACGTTTAGTCTATCGGTTTGATCGAGGACAACGTACGAGCCAAAATTTCAATTTCGTCAGGTTGCACGGGGTATTCACCTACAAACCGTAAAAGATTATTTTAATCGGTCCCACTTTATCTTCTGTACACGGTTGCACGACTGTTGATTACGCGATGTCGATTTTGATATTCACAAATAAGTCGTGTACGCGTGTAATGCACACCTGTCAGGGATTTAGAATTTATGAGTTAGAACTGTTGGAATTGCAAACCCGATTAGTATTCCTGACACGAGTGTAACCGATGCGTCGAACGCGTTACGTGCTCTCCCATAATGGTCGTCTCTCTGCTTTGTGCTCCGAAACCGATAATTTATCTTATTTTTAACGTTTCCCGAACCGTGCGATAATATTGCAAGCGAATTCCCGTCTGATTCACGAAACGCGTGCGCGATACGAAACGCGGCAGGTTATTTAAAAAAGTCATTTTATCTGTGAACGTGCTTCGAACATTTTGAAAAGTAAAATGTCCCTCCTGATTTATATTTTTTCCGATTTCCCGGAGAATCGAGGGTAACCGGGTTCGTTTCGTTTTAGAAGAAATCGGGGCAAAATGGCCGACTAAAAAAAGAAGATCATCTCGGATGATCGATATCGTTATCAGAGTTGTCATGTAATTCCATGCCACGAATCTTGTTTTAACGTTCGGGACATTGGTATAATCTCGTACCACTATGAGTGCATCTAAAGTTAAAGTTAGGGTCGTCGTCGGACGGTTTTGATAAGGCGTTATCACTCTCTCTCTTCTCCGGTTCACGCAGCATTACGTTTGTCTAATTCTCCTCGCATAGTTTCCCGAAGCATATTTTCAGTCTAACGAAAGCATGGCGAGCGTGTAACCTGTTGCCTTCCTATCGCTAAACGATCGACAATCGTTGATAAGCCGATCGATTCCCGAATCGAGGGAGATAAGAACGCGCACCTTGACCCTCGACGTCGAGAAAACATTGATCATCTTTACACTCGAGATAACATTCTTATTGCACTACTGTAGATTACTATGAAATTTTGATATAGATGAAAATCAGTTTGTCGATGATCGTAATCAATAATCGGTACAAATATCTCGTTCAAGAGCGTACAATTGGGGGTGGAGGTTTCGTGAAAAATTGAATTCAATAACTGAAATCATGTAATAATGTCTATATTTAATCGATGATAGATAAAACCATTAATAACGCAATGGAGGATCGAGGACATACTTTGTACTCGTGATTCGTCAAAACAATGCCGTTAGTCATGGTGTTCGTTGATTAGCGTTGAACGTTCATTCAACGAGTCGCAAATAATTTCTTTTTTATATCCGAGAACATTGCGCTTGAATCGAAATCGCGTAAATCGATGCAGATTCGATCCCATCTCGAATATTTTTACGGAAGCTACGAATTCAAGATCGCAAAGAAGAATAATAATTCTCTCACGGCACCGGACTCAATCCCCGCTGACTTCTCGCTTTTCTCAATTGTTCCACGAGGCTCGGATTGTTTCCTTTAACGTTTACAAGTCGCGTGACCGTCTGATCGGAAGAAACGGAAATCATTGCAATTTCCTTAATGAGAAACTTGGAGGTAATTTCCTACGAAAGGGATTTCCTTTACTCGCACGCGAGGACAATCGGAATATATACGGCGATCGTTCTAGAAGGAAAATTACCTTCGATGAATTCGCGAGCTCAAGTGTCACCGATCGTTGTAAAATAGATTCCCGAAATCGCGGTTCGATAGGTAATTCGTGTTTGGCGATAAGACGAGCATCGACCAGTGGCGAGGTCTAAGGGCAAGTATACGTTATCTCCGGAGGAAAATTTTCGAAAGATATCTCACGAAATATGGATTGCGTAAGCGTGCGTGTCATTTTATTTTTTGGTATTCTCCTTTAATTTATTCCATTAGAATTAATGAATTCCAGTAGAAAACTATTTCCCCATGACATTGGAACTCATCGACTTCGATGCAGTTACTTTTTATTTTTCCTATTCTCCATTAATTTCTTTCAACAGAATCGATGCATTTGCCGTGACATTGGAACTCATCGACCTCAATGCAGTTACTTTTTATTTTTCCTATTCTCCCTTAATCTATTTCAATAGAATCAATAAATTTCCCGCGACATTGGAACTCATCGATTCCAATGCAGTTACTTTTAAGGATGCGGCCACGCAGACATTTATATATCTGCCTCCACTTTGCGAAACACTCGAACAATTTCGCCATTGTACTTTTCAGACGACAAGACCATCTACTTTAAGACCGACGACGACTTTCTCCTCATCTTCCTGCGACCGTGCAAATTCTACGCAAAGAGCGCGTACGAATTAATGAAGAGAGTTGCCGATTTCAAAGAGAAGCATGCATCTCTCTTTGATAACTTGATGCCGGCCGACGAGAAGTCCGCTTTGCTCGAGCACAATGTCGTCAACGTCCTCAAGGGCAGGGATCACAAGCAACGAAGAGTACTTATAGTTAACGCTGGCAAATCCTGGGATCCATCGAAAGTCAGCGCCGATCAGATACTTCGATTGTTCTATCTGATTCACGAGTGCGCTATGCTGGAACCAGAGACGCAGGTCACTAATTTTGCGTTTACTTTGAATATCACCTTTCGGCGGGCGCGCTATGTTTTATAACAAGAGCAGCCGCGCGTTGTATTATTTGCAACATTCGTTAAAGCATTGAAGAAACATATCCTAGCCAATTTTATACTAAATTTTGGTTAGGTATTGACGCATTTATTGTTGGTTTAAACTTTATTAGGTACAATACAGTTTGTTAATTGACAGTATATATATATTTATATATACAGGGTGAGTTACCAAAAGCAGAACAGCTGAATGTTTCTGTCGGGTTTAAAGATACGAAATATGGATGAATTAGAATTATAATGGTTTCGAAGGACACACATTATCATCATAATATCATAATGTCATATTAATATGTTACATGGTTGAACTTGTTTACATGTCGGTTACAATATGCAATGGAAAAAATATGCAATTCTATTTTTAAAAAACGTTGGTGACTTTGAAAACATGAAAAAATGACGTCGCAAAAAATAACATTATGATGGTAATGTGCGTCCTTTGAAAGCATTATAATTCTGATTCATCCATATTTCATACCTTTATATCCAACAGAAATGTTCTGCTTTTCTGACTCACCCTGTATATATATATTTTTTTTTTAACGTCAAATATAGAGGAGAACATTCTGGAAGAATACCCATAACTGTCGATAAAACAAAAATAGAATATTAGAGCAAAAATTATTTAAGTACAAGAGTGTTGCACAATTTACAACAACGCGCCCTCTGAAAGAGTAAATGACGGGATGTTGAGCGCCGGCGAAGATTCTGTCAGTGAGAGCAATCGGGAAAGAGATGTTTCCGCCGTGGAAATCGTAACAAGGTCTAGTCTCGCGTACCTGTACTTGACCCGAGACAAAACCTTGTCTCTTGATTTCGTAATGCGTAATTACCCGTCCCTTCCGAAAAATCAAAAGGACGCGTCCATCATACTGTACGTCGTGTACCGTCGGAGACACCCTCGAGTCGAATCGTAATCTTCATTCGTATTTCTAACGTACCGCCGTCTTCCTCGACGTTAATGATATTATTACTGTCACTGCCATGTTTGAATTAATCGGCGGCGTTGACATTATGTTCGTTACTTGCCAATTACGCGTAAAAACACGGGTACGTGTTCTTGTATATCATCCGAATAATGGGATTGGATAAGAAATAGTATGCAATTACCTGGTATTAATTGGCTTGCTTCCCATACGTGGTGTCATAAGCTTTTGCGGTGAAATTTGTAAATGTATTTGATCGGCACGAGAAATATGTTATTTTAGAATCTCGAGTTCTTCGGTATTTCTGAACCAGAACGTTGTGACCTTTAGACTGATAAGATCATTTGAAAAACTACGAATGTTTGTAAATCTTAGATTCAAAATGTATATGTGTAATTTATCGCGTTAAGTAAAACATGTGAAATAATAATTGGGTCGAAGTTATCGAGTAGACCGCGGACGTTTATGCAAATTCGTGTTCGCAAAGGCTTAATATTCTATTTTTGTACATTGTATATTTTGCATCGTACGTATACGTTTAACTTAATGCACGTCGTACACGAATATGTTACATAATTCACGTATGTCCAAAGTATTCGTGCGACGACATCGATTGAAAGTCGGTATAGAAAAGATATAAATTTAGCATAAACATCCGGTGTCTACTCAATGTGTCAGGCTCAATAGTGAAACGACCCGCAGTACTGACTGTCGAATTGTTTCATCATTACCATGAAAGGAACAGGATTGAGAACTGTCGTTAAAAAAGTATGTTCTTTCAGGTCCATGGTGTCGTAGTGATAATGGATTTCGATGGCCTTTCGATGAAACAAGTAAAGGGTCTTACGCCGTCATTTAGTATGAAACTTTTAAGCTTCATTCAAGATGCTATGCCGTTGCGCCTTAAGGAGGTGGGTAAATAAATTTACCCTTTCCACTCGTATGTCCACGTATAGGCAACATTGTACGTGCAAATACGAAAAATGCGAGTGCAAAGGATTTGTACACGAGGTTCCAATTATTCATACTAATGAATTTATCGTTCGTAGGTTCACGTTGTGAAACAACCGTTCCTCTTCAACGTCGTCTGGCAGATGTTCAAGCCATTCGTTAGGGAAAAATTGAAGGGTCGTATGTTCTTCCACGGTAGCAAAATGTCTTCTCTTCACGGTTACATGGCACCCAGTCATCTTCCGAAAAACTACGAGGGAGCACTGCCAGAAATCGATTATTCCAGTGCCGATTGGTTCCCGACTATGGTTAAGTTAGAAGATCACTTTAAAGGTAGGAAAGGTTCTTGAAATCAGACAAGCGGCCATTTTCGATCCCGAAGGTGTATAAGTCGCTTTTTATAAGGGAGATCCTACATTACGTCAATTAAATTCAGGATTTCAAAAGTTTGAGAATCTCTACGCGCGAAATGTAACAGGAATTTTTTTAAAACTTGAACAGCGAGTCACGAGTGAGTCGAAATGTACATACAAGCCACTCTTATTTGTCTTTGTTTTTTAAACAATTGAATCGTTTATTTCAGAAACACCCTAAGTCCACTTCTTCACTTTTCGAGATAATTAATAAATACTCTCACGACTATAAAACGATTACTTTAAACTCCCAAAAATTACAAAAATAACTAGACCCTTTTAAATATCAGTGTTATTGTAGTTCAATCACTCACTGAGGGAGAGGGAAAAAAGGAAAGAAACACAAAGCAGTCGGAATTATGTTTTTCCGTTTAGGGGATTTCTGAAATATACGATTCAATTATAGTCCGACAAATATTTGAAGTAGGAAGATGTGACAAAATGTATTTTCACGATTTCTAGGAACAAGATGTTCTTTTTACCAAACAAGCGCTTATTTCTGTTTGGACAGCGAGTCAATATCTTCTCCGGTAATGCCCACTAATGTTCTTTAACCTCTGCCTTTTTGTTTTTCAGATTGGACCACGTTCGGAATTCGCAAGAACCAATAGACTGAAAACACGACAAGATACTCATGTCTTCTAGATGTTCACTTTGTTATCCCATTCTGTTGTACAAAATATTTTAAGGATTGTCCATCTCAGGGGCAGTATCGTTGTTACAGCTATGAACGTTTCGTGCGGGTTTAGAAATGTATATTTTTGTACAATAGGAGAAAATTGAAAGAAAAAAAGAATATTTTACACCAATGCGAAAGACCGTAAAATGAAATTAATGAAAATCTAAAAAAAGAAACAGATTTATATTATAACCAAATATGTTTACACCATATTTTATTTTTATCTGCGCATACAGAATAATCTTGGGTTGGATATTTGAGTGAAACTAATGAAATCGATGGGTCAAAACAATGCAGCAAAGCCAAATAAAATAGGTTAACTTAGGGTTGGGAGGGGAATGATTTATAAATAATTTTGTATGCCTTGTAGGCTACTTAAAATTTCAATTTACCTTCGCGTTACTTCCGATGCGTATTCGCGATCTACGTATATCATTACTATACGTTACCATGAATATAACGTATCTCCCAATGTTACCAGTGTATTCATATTATTTTTGTACTACAATTTCCTCATTAAAGCAAGTTAGAACTGTGAGGAAATGTCGGTGGAGTAGTTAGCGTAAGTCGATGTTTAGAAAAAGCAACTAACGCGTTAGAAAATCCTGTCACCGTGCGAGTCAACCATAACCATGTAACCACCGTCTAACTTTCTCGTTTTCGAGAATTTCGTCGGCTTTCTCCTTGTCTCGTTGTCGTAATATTACCTTTCCGCAACACCACCTAATCTCGGTACAATCGAAAAAAGTAATTGTTCGTGAGGAAAAACGTTGCGCGCAGTAACACGACTTTCGTGAATGGCACGGTGAAACCTATGTCGTAAAGATTGTCATAGTACGCGTACAAATTTTGACTTGCGCGATCTTGATTTTTCATTTTCCTATCGACACTTTGATATTCCGTAATTTAAACGTTTAGTGGTACTGTTATACAATAAAAACAAAACAGGTGGACGGTCGGGGGCCGCAACGCACGTTACTGCGGACGACCGTAACGCGCGTGTACTATCGTCGATGATTGAATGGGACAAGTCGTACGCATAATGTATACAGAATACTTACTGATGATTTGCGACACGCGCTCATCGGAGTCATTACGCCGACCTTTGTGACCGCAATTTCGATCCATACGACTGGTCCCTGAAATCCATTATGATTATAGTAGGCTGCCATATAACGGTTAATACGTTACGTATTGTACGAATTCACGTTATAGGAAATCGTGGGTATGGGAATTTGTTTCGCTACGCGTATAATCTGAAGTAACGGCACTTTTGTTTTTTACGTTTTATCACGGTATTGTAAAAATAAATGGAACATATATATGCGCTGTTGGTTAAAGAAACATTATTAATGTACAAAAATCTTGTTTATTTAATAGAATAAAATTCGATTTGTACGTTTTATTGTTTGGCACGTTGTACGAGGAATCGTGTTATACTGGAGTTTGCCGTAATTACAAAAACACCACGGCATGTCGATGTTATGCGGGGTCTAAAGTTATGTAATTGAAAATAGAAGATAACTTCTTATGCTTGATCAAGTCTTTTAAGTTATAATTTGGTGACAACACCATTGCTTGACCAAGTCTTTTATTTATAATTTAGTTACGGTTTCCCAATTACCTGGTAAGCGGTTGTGCCGGTTCGAGCTCTTACGAAAACGGTTAATGCCGGATCCCCGTCCTGAGACGGGAACTCCATTTCCCGGGAAGACGGGGAATTATTGGTACGTCACACCTTTGTGTGCAGATGGTAAACCTTCCCTTTTTGTCCCAAATAATTAAATCTGGGATGTCGGCGTAGAACGCTCGAATAATTTATGTTTTGTCACTTAGAATGGCCGTACACTGTAGATATTAAGTTCCTGGCATCGGAGGCCCAAAAACCTCCGAATCCAGGGCATATTTTATAGATCCGTCCTGATCTATTATATTTATTTCATCGAAATGTACAATCGAGTAATCCTATCGAGACTAGTTTTAAACGTAACAAACGCCATACCTCCGTGTCGGACCTGTTATTGTCGCTTTCAAACGTTTCTTTTTTATAAATCAAGGATACGGAATTTTTAAAAATCGGGAATAGAAGTCGATATAGTCAGGCCCAGGCGGGCAGCGTTGCGTTGAACATAAAACACCGCGCTCCGCGGACGATTTAACACTAGAACTACCGTCGATTAATGTATATCTGTGTCTACAATTTTGTTACCAATTTCATCAGTTTTTAGATAGTTAAAAAGAATATGCGTAAAATTATACAAACTCACAGTACTTAGAAATCAATTCCTGTTCATATCCAATACTTAATAATGGTAAATTTGAGGAGTCTCAACCCTTTCAGCACTGAGCTGTTTGGAAAGGAGTGTGTGCTGTGGATTGCGCACTTCTTACTACAACGCGCATGCCGGACTAGCTAACTTTAAAATTTCATTGTAAAACATGTTCTCCCCATTTTGATTGTATCTGAAAGAATTGGAGCAGTTGTTGCAGAAATCATAACAGAACCATTTATTTTAGTAAACGATAATAACATAAACATCATAAAAAATAGTAATATATAATTGTAGTTAATATTTTATCATAACAAATTTAAAATGCTTTTATTATTATTGGCGCAGCTAATACAAGGTCTCTTTTAAAAATCCTTCGACTATATTGCTCAGTGGTAAAACTCAAACTGCCAAACCCACGGTTTTCTTAATAGGCCTGCAGTCATTCCCCTCCTTTTAGCACTCAACGCCTGGCCCAAAACCCTTCGATAACGTCGCCACGCCTTGACATTGCCAGGCGTAAGAACTTGTAAAGAGGATGGTTGTATGAGAACCCATATATGCGTTCATAGTCGAAATTGAATGGTTATGTAATGACGCATATATGCGTTCAGAGCGCTGAAAGGGTTAAACAAAAATTGCAAACCAGTCGTAATGACTGCTCTGGTAGATCTAGTGTTAAATCCGACGAAATCATCTGTGCGGCGCGGCCGGTCTGGACCCGGTTTCAGACAGTCACGCTTATCGTAGTTGATTACGGACTACTTTTGTGACAAAAAGTTTTGTCGTACGACTCGAGCACTTACATTGCCGCCGACTGCGCAACGATTCTGTCAGAATTCCTTCGGAGTCATCATTTTTTCATACCAACAGTCATGTTGACATTGTGTTGTTTGCTAGTTTCTTTTACATAATACGAATCGATTGGTTTACTTGACTGGGAACAGTCTACTTATGTATAAGGCGACGACTGAGAAGGCATCAAGAATAATGGAAAGCGTGAACCAAATTAAGTTCAGCACTGTTATGATCGAGGGTCTAAAAATACCGCAAGAAACTTAAGTAGCGTCGAAAATATATCGACCGTGCGTTTAACAATGCAAAGCAGATTTTCATAATCTCTATTCGCAGGTCAACCGCCGGTTACAATCGTGCCACGTTTGACACTTAGGACCCCGTTTAATATTCTACAATAGCCAGTCGCACAAGCGTAACCCAAGGTAACCTCTGTCCCCCGTTGTCATGACGCAGAGGTGGGAGAGCGGCTCACTTTCAACTTTTCCGAACTGCACGCCGTATCCAGACGCACCTGAAACAGCAGTCTTGACCGGTTGCTCGTTCAAGGTGGATCCGTGAATCGGTCCCTCGTCCTTAGCCGGCTCCTCGCTCTACAGTCGTTCAACGAACCCTTTGCCTGTAACGGTGCCAGTAATCGGAGATACCTTGGGACGATCGAGAATTCGCACGCAGGTAACCGTGAAATAACGTTGTTCCGCGTTAACTCGAAACGTACGAGCTGTGCTAGAGGGAAGTAGATTTTTAAAATCGAATAAAATTACACACGTTGCGATTCGGGGGTGGAGAATCGTGCTTGAGAAAATTTCGGCGCGAGTTTCAACGTTCCTGAGATTCGAATCTCTCCGAAGGTGGATCGATATTCTGAGACAAAGGTAAAACGAACACCCGTTCGTTCTTACCGGAAAAGATACAACGTCTAGTCCCGCGTACTTGTACTTGGCCCGAGACAAGACCTTGTCTCTTGATGGTTTTCTATTTTTAATGACCATCGACAGCTATATTCTCGTTCATATATATAATCGATCGTTATTAAAGAAGAACATTGACCTTCCCGCGAGTGATCACCGATGATTTTTAAATACATTTATCTTATCTAAGGTATACTTATTTGATCGGAAGAAAGGTAAACAGAAGTCTGAATTAGATATCAGTTGAAACGTACTTTGCTCGCTTCAATAGTATTTGTTTTCTCGGGTTCGATTAGGAAACTGCACGATCGTAATGTTTAATCCCGCCATTGTCCCGCTGGGATGTGCACTAGTGGCGATAATGATACCGAATACAGAGAACAAAAGACAAGTGTATCAGTCAGAGTTATTTCCTTTTCACGCGTAATCATTGCAGTAACATTAATATTCTCGGTCTCGAGTATTAACGTTATACATCCCACGTGACTAACGACAAACATACGTACACCCGGACGAGTACACTGATGCAGCGAGAAATGGAGAAAGAACGAGAAGTGAGTGGAGGGCGAAAGAAAAAAGAACGGGATTCCGGTCGACTAACGACCGTGCGGGACATAGCGGCCATTCGGAATACGCGCATCCAATCTGCCGGTTTGCGGAAGTTGACGGTATACGCAATCATCGACAGATATCTCTCGGCGTTGGCGCGGACAGCGAGGAAAAGCGAGGGCCGTTCGAGTTTCAAAGGATGGAGGCACAAAATGTTCGACGTGGAAGAAAAGCTGAGGATATGCCGGTCCTAAAGATCGGCAATTCCACGTTCGTGACGAACTTTGGCCCACCCGATGACATTTTCATGGAGAAGGCGAGGAACGAGCTCAGGGAGACACCGGAAGTCATTGAAGAGGCTTTGCAGACCATCAAGGATCTGGTCCGAGGTAAGCTTCGTTGTTTACGAGTCTTGAACATTTCCCGATGGGGATGCGGTCTTTAGGGAGTCTCGAGATTGCGAGTAGGACAGTAATTGTCGTTAGCACGTTTTACTAGACGCGTGAAGAAACGGAGTACGAGTTATTTTATCTAAAATACGTATCTACGGTAGCGCGAAGTGAGATGAGTAGTACCCTTTGTTCCATTATCCGTTGACAAGAATGATAGTTAACGCTGTTTTTATTTCTACAGTTGTTTTTAAGTATACGCTATTGAATCTGTGCTGTGAAATCCGTTTGCTGTGATCACTATGGGACGTGTAACTTTCGAGAACAATAACTGGTTGATAATATTTAAACAGAAGATAAAAAGAAAATTATTGAACACGAAATATTACGGTATAATGCAGCCTACTTGTATTTATCCAGAACTACATATTTGTTGCATGCGTAATTATCAGAATTGATAACAGTAGCCAAAGTTTGATTATATTAAGCAGATTATTTAAAGTAATTTTGTATGATGTAATTTTGGGACCAACCGATCGTAATAACAATAACCGATTGATAACATTATTCGTGATTGCAATATCCAGCTTCCACTGCATATCTTTGTTAACGGATAAATCGTGAGTTCCGATCGAGAAATGCACGTTTTGAAGAATTAAAATTTATGGATTTAAAGTATGGTTGACAAAACGCTCAAGGAAATGCATGTTTGGATTTCGTTGTACGTTACTTTACACAGGGTGTCCCTATTTTTCGATGATTTTAAAATGCCTGCTTATTGTGCGAGTAAAAATAAGAAAAAGTTGTCGCATAAGTGTAGTTTTGATACGGTATAAGTGCAGATTGGCGATATTGATTCACCTTACATTCGTTGCATTTTACAGTATGTCCTGTTCTTATAAATATACAGGACGGATGTTTAACAAAAAATTGAAGCGATTACGTTGCGATTTCCTGATTGACTTCCATTAATTTTATCGTTTTTTAACAAAGCATCTTTGAGCATACGTTTACGCGATACGTTTACCTTATTTTCACATGCAGTGTATTGTAGCATCGTTACACAAGAAGGAACTTTAAAAACATTCCAATGTGACATTTTGTTGGCGAAATGAAATTCAGTGATGTCAGAACCTCTAAACTTACATACTAATACAAATCGATTTACCCACAATAGAACATTTCCATTATTTGCGACACCACTTTCAATATTTATCATTTCAAGTAATCAAGGTTTCAAATATTCAGTTCGACCGCGGTGGTTAAATATTAGCATACAACGAGACTGAACGCGAATAAAATTTCCGTGCTATTAGCCGGACGCCAAATTTGAGAGACAACGAGAGAGAAAGGAAAATGATGGAGAATTTTTGTCAGCTAGTTCGGAGGTACGGGGAATCGATGAATCCGATACTAATTTGATTCGTGGACCAGTTAACTATTTTCCATCTATCGTAAATTCGAACGAATTATTCGCCACGGGAAATTGTTTACTCGCCTATCGGACTCTCAAACTTCACCCGTTTCCTCTATCCCTTCTGATCGTAAAGATAGAAATTGCATAAAGAAAATTACATTGATGCAATTACGATCAAAAAGATACTTACGGAGAGTTAATTCGCGGATCGAGTAATTTGTTCGTCGGTCGAAAATGATTTGATATTTCTGTCGATTCGCTCGTTACGCGTCTCTCTCTCCGGGTAATTAAACTCGCGTAAATCCGCTTTCTCTTTGATTCGAGCTGCTCGCGTTTCACGGAAATTCGCGTAATTTTCAGTGCCAAAGAGGGAACGAGTTTGACGGGGCGTTAATTGGAAAAAGGAAACTTAATTTCGCGTGAAAAGGGGATTCGGATTAATTTCAGGAAAACTTGAACTATGTACTCTCTCGCCCGGGAGAATCATTTCTCTATGTATGTGCCTGCCGTGAGGGGGAAGTCGAATCTTGTTGATTTCAGGGCAATTTAGTTTGAGTTGACCCAATTCGTAGTTATCGTTTCGTCGGGGCAAACCCTGCCCGGGCATCGACAAAGTTCTGCGACCATTAACGAAATCTTTGTTGAGCTAACCGAAAGATTTCAAATTTCAACGATTTGAAATGTTATGTTTTAATCTTCTGTTTATAAAAATGTTTCGTGTAATTTATCTTGACCGCGACGCTACGAGAATTGAATTTTGTTCGCGCTTTTTATAATCGACTCCTTCACGCATGACTCTTTTTTCCACTTAGATATTCATTTCAAGTAGAGATAGTCGCATAATACAGAAAATTGTTAGTAAACTCGTGCGGGTAAGCGCGCATGAAAGGGTTACTCAAGTACTTTTGCGGTTAGAAAATTAGAAAATTCATCAGGTGTTTTCAAAGTAGGGGAAATAAGTTCATAATCGGCTCCCTGTGGTTGGTACGTGACGCAACGGCGGAGAATGTGGAAATGAAAGTTACACTCACTTGCTCCTCGGTGTTTTTCCGTATGAAAAGTGTTGTGAATGCAAAATGGGTTTGCCAAAAATTTCTTTTGCAAGAGTTGCTGCGGAAGCAACGAATCGATTGCACGAACAATTATTTTACGAAAAGTAATGTCCAACTAATAATGTATTCGTTAACGCGTAGAAAAACAATTATACGGAAGAATTGACGCGAGTGTTAGGGATTTTTCAATTACACGATTATTTCGTAAACGATCGTAAGAATTTATAGTAAAATGCTTTTGCAAAGACTGGAACGATGAAAAGGAAAGCGTTGCGAAATCGATGAAGTGAAATCGAACGTGACGATGCGCGAGATGTAATTTTCCGTGAGCATTAAGACAAACGTTTGATACAGAGAAAATAATTGCTATTCTATAAGGAGATATATTGATCCATCAGTAAGATCCTTAGTATAAATGGAAACGAACATTCCTCGCTTGCACAGCAATAAAACATTGCAACGTATATTGCGTTACATAGTTACGTAGCATTGCAATTTGACCTAAATTTCAGTTCATGTTCACTTTTCGCTGACAACTGGTTAATATACAGTCTCATTGCAAGCTCAGCATTTTAATACGAAGACACAACCATCTTCCATGAACCGCGATAATATCGCTCATAAATTATTTACATCAATTTAAACATTTTCGTTGAAACACGAGATATGCTTCTACGACAAGTTTTGCGAATGTTAAGAAGTTAAAATCATACTAGTGTTTACTTGGGACGAGAAAAAGATTCCAGACTTGCATTTCTTTCGCTAGAAATCGGACAAGTTCACACATAGCAAGCGCGTGTCACTGATAATAATTCGCCATAGTTTCTGATATCGCATGTCCACACAAAGTCCATTGTGATTTACAATAATCATTGAATAAATTATTACCGCGGGTGACGAGAGTGAGGAAAGTCTATCGTTAACTCGTTTTCGTTCAATTACGCCATTAAAAGATGAATCTACATATATAATGAAAGACGCACATTCTGATTGTTCGAACTCATGATTGATTCATAGTATTTTTATCGGTGTATAATTTCAAAAGCTCAGGAATATAATTCACGACGAGTTAACGCGTAGAGCTTCGTTTACAGAACACAACTTTTTTTCTTACATCATACGCGGACCAGCGCAAAAGCGTATTTTTTTTTGTTTCGATTCTTGGGTACACGATAATGAATGACGAATTGTCAACTTCCAAGTTTCCTTTTCTACTTTTAGCGGATACTGAGCTGAACGTGCCGGACGATGATGAGTTTTTGGTAAAATTTTTACGACCTTGCAAATGGTATCCGAAAAGCACTTACGAATTGGTAAGTCGAACTTTACTATATATTCTCAAGATATATGTATTACCGTAACCATTACACGTTACGGTGGATAAGATTATTGGCATCGTTCAATTTTTTAATTGAAAACATTTGTCCCGTCTACCGTTCCTACTTATCGCGTAAGTCGACTTCTCGGGTTTCCGTTTATCGTTCTTTTTCTTTTTTTCGCCAGATGAAAAGATTCTACCGATTTCGAGCGAATCATCCACGTTTGTGCGACGAGTTAGTGCCGAGCAAAAGAAAAAGCTCTTTCTGTACCGGAATGTTCTTACCGATGCCCGATCGCGCGGACGACGGTTCCAGAATTATCGTAATAAACATTGGGAAAAAATGGAATCCAAAGGTGGTCTCTCCCGAAGAAGCATTCAGATGCGTTATGCTGTGTTTGGAGGGAGCTGTAGCTGATCAGAACACACAGGTTGTAGAAAATCGAAGATTGTCCGAGTTATCGAATTACACTCTCGAGAATGTTAACGAGAAATTATTTCCTTCCAGGTCGGCGGTTGTCGCGTGATTCTTGACTCGGATGGTTTCTCTTTAACCCACATTACATACCTTACCCCCAGTTTTGCCGGCTACGTTACGGACTGGGTACAAAGGTGTTTACCGGCTCGCCTCAAAGGCATTCACGTTGTCAATCAACCCTTCATATTCAACATGGCCTTCGCCATTTTCAAGCCGTTTCTCCAGGTAAAAATTCGTTACCCGCGAATTTCGCTGCAAACTATCGAGAGCGTTTGATATATGAACGAACGACAGATAAGCACATACAAAGAAAAATTTATTACGTCTGCGTCTTTAAAAAGATTTTTCTTTTGTCGTTCGTAAGGCATATTTGTCAAAAGTACATTCCGGGAAAGATGCAAGGTCTAGTCTCGCGTACTTGTACTTGGCCCGAGACAAGACCTTGTCTCTTGATTCGCCATGATTCATTTGCATCGATGAGAAGAAGAAGTACCAGTCCAATATTCATCTTTTTTGTTTTTTTTTTGTTGAAATTGAGTGTAAGAACAGTACTATATTGAGTACTATATCTAAATATTGAGTGTAACAATCGTTTTTACACCGTTACTATACCAGACAATCTTCGTTGGTTTAAGGCATGTTTTAAATTCGAATGGTTGGAAGAACAGTACTTATCAGTTAATAATACTGTTTTTCCACTTAACCATTAGAGCATTTTTCCGGCCTCATTTTTCTTATCCCTTTATCACCATAAAAACAGTAATGAAAGAAAAAATTAATAATAGACCCAGCAGTTAGTTCTGTTGTGTACGGTGACTGGTCAGGTCGTTCTTTTGCGCAATAATATGCAAAAGAACAACGTAGAATGAACATTTCGATCACCCTATCGTACTCGAGAGGAGGAACAGTACTTGTCCAATCAATTTCATTGAAACTTTTAAGGACAAAGAAGAATGTTTAATGAGTGATCACAACATTAACGGATCAATGGAAACTTTGAGGAAATGCCCGTAATGTTAGTTGGCTTTCAAACACAATATGATGTAGCTCTTGAATTTTTGAAACTGAACCTGATTACCTCGAATGGAGATTTTGGAAATACTGTTTTTCTCATCGATTCATTTGTAGTAGACACGAAAACAATATGCTTTTTTTTTACTGACGGGTTTTTCCTCTTACCGGTAACCAGGTGCTTGAAATATATTCATATGTATGATCCTATTGGTGTCCCGCGTTGTCGTAATTGAAATGTTGTTTTCAGAATTAATATTGTGAAATGTTGCCGCGTTAGCTGCTCCACGATTTGTTTCCTCGTCGATGTATAGTGTAATCGTAGTTATATCATTCCAGGAAAAAACTCGCAAGAGGATCCATTTTCATGGAAAGGATAGAGCCTCGTTGACAGCGTTCACAGGTACTAAATGTCTACCAACTTCTCTTGGCGGAGAGTTAGTAGTATCCGGCGACTCGATCGGTGAAGATGTTTGGCGTCATTTCTGCTTCTTCGAGGAAGACTTTGTCGGTGAGCTTGATTTCATTTTACTTTAGCAATTTAATTACACGTGAAACGCAAAACGAATTTTTGCGTTTACCTCGAGAAGGTGATTAAAAATTTAAGGAATTTTTAATTACGAGAAGAAAGAGCTGCGAAAGGGTAAGCGTGAAATTATTTTCAACAGTCCGTTTCATCTTTCCCCTCTCGTTTCCGTGATTTCTTGTACTTTTATGAATACAAAAAAATCAATCGTTCGTAAGCACGGGTCGAGTTTCAATAAAAACAACTTCACAATAGCCTGAATTTCAATCGACGCGGAGAGTTTAAAAGATTAAGCGATCGGTTTTAATCGATCGAAGGTAGAACCGCGACGAAACCTTGTTAAATGTATTGTTAATGGAGAAGCCGATATTTCGACGAAGCGCAAAATTATAATGAAGCAAAAATATTTTTGCACTGTTTACCTTAACGTGATCGTTTCTGGTACGTGTAAAATGCGGCGTCGATAATTTCCATTGTCTCCACGACCTTCATTGCGCTGTTTTATTCAAATTCGATGCCACTTTGGTATTGTATTGTCGTCATTCTTGTTGCGCAAAGGAAAAGGGAAGTCAAACTCACTATTTACGTAAGTTAGCTCGGTTTTACGTTGTACGGTTGCATACGATTTTCCGACTCGAACGCTATAAACATGTTAATTAGAATGTGTGCGTAATCTTGTTGTTCGATTACGACGCACGGTTGTTAATTATCTTATTGTTAGTAAAGAAACTAACTGTGTACAGATAAATTATTCAAGGGCGAGAAAATGATTAATTATTCAATTCCTCGACATAACATGGAACAAGTATCTTATTTCTTTAAGGGGTCTTAAAGGAACCCCTATGCTTCTCGGTTTTAAAATATCGATTTATTTTTCTTACATATTTTGAGAGGTATATTTTTGAGAAACATTTTAAGCCTACAACGAATCCGCTCGGCAATCGCACCCGCTAAACTTTAAATGCGCGTTTCTCGAAACGCTGTTTCTCTAGGTGGTGAGTGTGATAACTGTCTCACCGATAGTGCGATTGACTTCATTTTTGACATGCATATTGCTAATTAAATTCTCTAGCGACTATCGGGGACTTTTTTGATAACTTTCTCCATTTTTTAATAAAACCATTTTACATTTATTATTTCGTACGATATTATGCATCAATTTTTTCAAAGTGACACTATTTCCCTATTTGTCTTTTTTTTTCAAAAATCCGCCCGATAGTCGTTTATTACGGTCCTGGTCAATAATATACAGTTTTAAGTTTTCGCGCTCACGGAAAAAATATTTTACGCCACTGCGTGCATTCGCCATATTTAAAAGAATTTTGTGTTTTTTTTTATGGTTCTTGTTTAAATATTTGTACATTTATGTGAAACTCTCTTGCATTGCAGTGCGCTTTATGCACAGAATTTTAGGACATAGAAACATATACTTAAGACCCCTTAATTCGTTTTCCCCACATTTCTTTTTCTTCATACACTTGCCATGTCATCGTAACTTGTTACAAAATGTACCGATCAGGACGACGTGCACTTAATGTAAACATTTTGCTGGTCGTCGCGTTCCATGGGATTTTGGAAAATTGCAAATTTTGGAAATCACGACCGAATTGGCAAAGTGTGCCATTTTCAAATTTTGCAACACGCAATATAAATACGAAAGGTCCCGCTTGCAGAGTTGGTTAAACCATCTGGTTAATACAAATTTGTATTCGATTCGATTTATTCGTCTAGGATCGATCGATCCTTGAATGTGCGAAAAAGGGTCTTATTTCATCAAACATCAGAATTCCCGTCGTGCATTACGCTTTTAATGATGAGTAACTCCTCGACGTATGAATTGAACCACATAAAATTGTCAGCGTACATGGAGAGTAATTAACGAGCTTTGCAAACGGGACCTTTCGTTATTTCAGGACGGTCCATCAAATTTGAAAATTTTACGCTTCGGTTGTTTGGTCGTAATCTCGAACATTTCCAATTTTCCGTAATTCGGTCAATCGGGTTAATTAGCGAGACGTTTGATCAAAGCTTTCGCAAAATGTCAGTTTATTTAGCGGACCATAAAACGTTGTGTATCCGAATCTTTGCGCGTGTCAGTGCGAGTAAGGTAGAAACCAGACTACGTGAAATCGTTTTTTCCTTTCAGAAAATACCCAATACGGATACGGGAAGGATAAGAAGTGACGGGGGTAGAAGTGATCCATAGATCACAGAATCCACGGTATACAAGTGGTTTAAATTCACAATCGTCATCAGCATCGAAGCTCCATGAGAAACGGAATTTAGGTTTTCGTAATCGGGGTTCACGTCATAACCTGGTCATCGAATCGCAGCGGCATGAAGAATTCCTCGGACGGGATGGATTGTCGTAATCATCAGAATCGTTGGATACAATACAATTGGATAAATCACGTGGCATCGTTTTCCATCGAAATGTCGGATCGGTGACACCGAATGGCAAGATGTAAATTTATTAGTTTCTCGATTACATTAAGGACTGGTATTGAACTTTAATTATTTTCTATCGAATTATCATAGTTATCGTTGTTAGAAGTGCGCGTGGGGGTGGGTCGCAAGATCGAGTCTAAGACAATCGAATTGGAAACGGCAATTCAGTGCGCAGGTCACTGAATTATTGCAGAGAATTACGATCGCTCTCGTAATCGTAATTATTCCATAACTCGGAAAATGCATTATGAACTTGTTAGGATTAAAAGCAGGAAGGAAATACAGAGACAATTGGCTCGAATCGAGAAAAAGAGTAGATTTAATTACCACATTAATAACAAACATCAAAGCGCTCGTCATGTAAATAAAGGAGTCGTTCGCGACGGTTTAAAAAACCCGTTATTACTTCCGTATCGATAAATACTTATCACATTCAGTTCTCGCAATTCGATCGAACGATAGCTACGAGGGTAAATAAACTTCCGCCGACATACGACTAAAGGAGCACTTTCTTTTTGTTGGCAGTCATGATTTATTCTACAAAGATGTGTCGTCCCTTCGTTGTGCAATGAGAGTGGATCGAGTGTGTTGGAAAGCAAATGAAGACATACTACCGTTCCCTTAAAACACTTTATCAAATGATTAATTAAATAACTAACTAACTATATAATATGATGGACTAATCGGTCCAACAAAGGTTCGATTACCTTCCGCGACTACTCTCATTCCCTTGGAATGACTCGAAACGCAGATCGATCAGATTGATTACCTGGATGAATGATTATAGAGGTAAGTCCAGGTTTCTTATAATCGTCAAGCGTGAAATCAACACTAAAATTATCTCAGAGAGCAAGTTGGAAATAGATACAAATAGGGGAAAGGGGAAGGCGAGGAAAGTATAGCTATTAATTATAAATAAGTAGAGGAGGCGAGTCGAAAAGCAGACTTGAGCGGACGACTCGACGGAACAGTTGACCTAAGTTGACCACATAGCTGACGTATCCTGGTTACTCGAAATAGTGGCGCTTTTCGAGAGTCTTCTAAGTAACCTTTTTTTCACTACGAACCTATTTCTTCTTGTATCCATAGGAGTTGATGGCTAAAAATGAAAGTGGGGGGATTAGTCGATTTCAATTGGGTTTCGTAGGATATGAAAAATTGATGTGACAGTTCTTGCTTTTATTGAATTTCCATCGTGGATGGAAATTGCACCCAAACAAATTATCTTTTTCTTTCTTTAACTAGGGTTTTAAATAATTTTTGTAGGATTACGATACTTTGCTGTGAGTGAAAATTTACTACTCAAGGAAACACCTCGTGTAACTTGGGGAAATAATAATCTTTGGAACACTTATACTTTGGAAGAATTACGGTTTAAAAAATAATGATTAAATTTGAATTATGAGATCGTAAATTTTAGGAAGCTATTATAATCTAGGGTTAATATGAAAGAAACGTATATTAATATTATTCTTTAATTTTCGTTTTCTGAACTTACCGTCGTATTCTTTGTCGCAAAGTAACAACAATTCCAACCATTGGGGCCCCGTGACTCGCGGAATATGCAAGGTTCCACCGTAACACTCTGGCAAACATTTCGGCGATACGTACCCGTGCAACGATTTACGATCTGTGCCATGGAAGACGATCTGAAAGAGAAAATTTACTTTAGGATACCCTGTACCGTAAAAGGGACACGCCTCGAAGCGTAAATGCTTGTCCACACTATGCCGCTGTACGCCATTTTGGAAGGCCACTTGGCTAAACCAAAACTGATGAAAACGTGAGTGGTGGCACGTGTCAGTTGTCAAAATTGTGACAATCGTCATGTTAATTGAAATGTACACAGTGGTACAACCATTGGCTTTGTCAACTGGCTTTGCCAATTCAGCTTTGTCAACTGGCTTGGTCAATTTAGCTTTGTCAACTGACTTTGCCAATTCAGCTTTGTCAATAGGCTTTGCCAATTCAGCTTTGTCAACTGACTTTGCCAATTCAGGTTTTGCAAACTAACTTTGCCACTTCAGCTTTGTGAACTGGCTTTGCCAATTAAGCTTTGTCAACTGTTTTTACCAAATGGCACTGCGGCACACCGTGGACACGTCTTAATGCTGATTTTCAGACAACAAGGACTCACCCTGCTCCTCAGTTTTTCCTTGAGGAATGGCTTGAAGAGCGCGAACACCATGTTGAAGATGTACGGTTGATTGACGATGTGTAGGTTCTTAACTCTCAACGGGACGGCGTCTTGGAGCCAATCGAGTATTCTCTTGGCAAATGGGGGATTAAATTGCCACGTTTGCTGAAGGCTGAGGCCGTCCATGTCGAATACCACGACAGCACCAGCTATTTGTGTGCTCGGTTCCAAAACTGCCGCTTCCAGGTAGAGAACACAGCCCTTGAACACCTCGTCGAGGCTGCACTTGTTGTGCTTCCATTTCTTGCCGAGCTCGATTATCAATATCCTTCGTCCGTGCTGATCGCGATTAGGCAGGACTGTCAGAATATTGTGGTCAAAGATGTTCTGCTCTTTGCTGGGCTTCAAATCGTCGTAAACGTTGGCGTGTTTCACTTTGAAGCTGTAGTAGTTCTTGACGAGCTTCAGGGCGGATTCCGGGTAATACTTGCAGGGCCTGAGGAACCTGATTAACCAGGCGTCGTTGTCCAAAGGACATTTAAGGTCGGTTTCACCTGGAAAGAATAGAGGAGATAGAATTATTTGTCATCGTATGATTTTTCGTAAGATGGGGGAAACGTTTCATGGAGCACTGTGGCAGATTTGAAAACCTGTATTCGGACTAGCGTTTTGCGTATCAATTATTAGATCTAACATTGTAAATTGGGATTCTATACTTATATAAATTTTAGGAGGCACTAATAATTGGTATCGCCAGTCAGTTTTTATTTTTTATATGACGTCAGAACTTTAGTTGTAAATCTTGCATAATTCGTATTAGTGTGACTAATACAACATGTATGTAATTATAACTTATACATTTATCGAGTAATTGTGTTGTACACTAATATAAGTAATACAAAGTGTCACGAGCGTACCAAATATATAATTATATTTCTGACGTTATGTGGAAAATGAAAACAGACTAGAGATTCCAATTATTTATTCGCTCCTAAATTTATATCAACCAACAACGATATTTTTCCCCAGTTATTTAAATTTCTAACTTTTATAACTCTTTCGCGAGCCGGCAGGCAATTTCTGCGAACCGACGGTTGAAAGCCACTATTTCGGACCAATGAAGAATATCAACGAGATTCGAATTACCTTTCAGGAGCTCTCTTAATTCTTCGACAGCCTGCTTCTGGAGTTCGGGAGTCTCTCTGAGCTCCTTCTTCGCGACTTCCTGTAGCTCCGCGCTGGGTACACCCAGTTCAAACTCCAGCGTAAAGTCGCCGAGTTTGATAGATGGCATTACCTCCAAATCGGTCAACATCGTGCCTAAAAAAAATACAAAATTCTATTTATCGATTGACCATGGATATCGGAAGTTTTATTCGCGTCGGAACGTTATTTGAAGTTTTCGTTAGTACGAGTAATCCAGTGACCGGCGATCGGATGCCGTTGCGTAGTTTTTTATTTACTCGTTCGAACTCGGTGACTCATGTGCGATAGAAAACAGAAGACTACTCACGAAAGCGTCCCGTGTGTGTTATCGACAGATTAAAAGTCACGCATATAGTTAGACGTAACGTTCCCTCGTTTTCATTTAACAAAAGGAAACATTCGGAAACTAGGTCTCTAGAATTCTAACGCGAGGAAAGATATCAACGGAGATAAGTTATTCGGTGTTTAATTATTGTTGAAATGTTACATCGTTAAAAAAAATATATTCAATGAATATTTGTTTGGCGTGAGTTAAATACCAAACTTAAATTTATACTCATGCCAAACGTATATTTATTTTTGCCGAGTAGGCACCGCGATCAGTATTAATGATGCAAATCTATCGAAATCAGTAGTATTAAAATCTTCGGCAACTCAGGTTGTTGAAATTGCGCTATAAATCCATCGCGAAAAGAGAACCAATTTTGATCAAATCGTACTCAAATTACTCATTCCGGCGCGGCCTTTCCGATGGTTATCACATTGTTTTTTTAAATGAATTGTTTAATACAGTTTGGCCACTTCGAAAACCCCTGTTCGTTCTTTCCGGAAAAGATACAAGGTCTAGTCTCGCGTACTTGTACTTGGCCCGAAACAAGACCTTGTCTCTTAATAAGTCTCCTCCAACGTCGGAATATTTACGCACCTGCGTTATTCACGATCAATAACAAAATTACGTGAAATAAGAATTTGTCAAAGTACAATTTATTATCATCCTCCACTCAAGTTTCTACTCTTTTTTTTTTAACTCAAACAAGACGTAACGCATTAATAGCGCAAATACGCAAATCATTCCTGGTAAGTACAGAAAGCCAGAAACTTTACTCGAAATAGGAAGTTACGTAATGGAACGCTGTTAAACACGATCGACGCAATAGCTTCAAATTTGTCAGGAAAAAGCATATACATACAATGAGTGAGGGGGGCGTCGACAAACAATCGGAGCAGATCAGTATACGCGAAGTTCGCATTGATTTGACATACATTTATCTCGGAGACCTCGGTACAATGGATTTCTTTTAAAGTGCGTATCACATCCGCGTTAGGAGCACGATTAATTATATTGCCCAGCAGGTCGAGCTGTCACGCTCGCGAATATCGATTATTCAAATACGAATAATAATTTGAGATGGACGCGTGAACTTTCCATTCTCCCGCGGCACGAATGAAATTGGTTATACGATCGAGTTAAATTTTCAAACACTTTCGCGCTGATTCGAAATTAATAATGCACGTCCGAGATGATATATATTTATCGACTTTTATCGACGATTGCCACGAGAAAACGCTTTACAACGCGTTACAATCTTTTCATCCATTTTGTACACTGACGTCATCGTGACATTGCCGTTGCACGGAAGTTACAATTCCGACTGCGTTATCGCGGTGCGTGCGTTTCGTCGCTTTAAAGCGCACGCTCGCAGCGACATTCCATTTCCTTCTTCGCTTACTTTTAAATTTACCGAAAGAGAATTAATAGCCGGAAGTTCGTTAACGCCTCTCCTGTTATCGTTGACAATTCTGCCCGCGAACAATTTCACTTTGCGAATCTCGACGTTTACGCTCTCTACGATACTTCCCTTCGAATCAGCTTTCACTTTTTAACGTAGGACGTTATTTCGTTTCGGTACTTTCGCGAGTTTAAATCTTCCGGTTAGATTAATTCAGGGCGGTGTTAATTTGGCACTATGCTCCGTACTTTTATGCAAATCATATTTTTATATGAAATAAGTAAAATAGCCGGGCTCGAACAGAAATTTATTTCGTTTTTGGGGAATTTTGATACTCTGTTCTTGGTTTTTTAACAACGTACCTACACTTTGCATCGTACATACATACGAATGCGTTACACAATTCACACGCGTGTAGCGTATTCGAATCGCTGGATCAGTTGAAAATCAGTACAGAATTCGTCGCGAGGCGAGTACGAATTTTAACGGATTACCAAAAATTTTCGCTTGCGAGGGCAAAATGAAATTTTGCGACGCTCGGGGGTCGCGTTTAACGTCAGCGTAATGGAATGGGCAATGTGATGCTCCTCTCGCCACATATATTCGAAACTTATCTTTCTCCGGACAGCATTTACTTTTATGCATCGCGATGTTTTTTATTTTACGCTATCTCCCGTAGTTGGGATAAAAATGCAACGTTCGCCGGTGATGCAATCTTCGAGAATTAAAGCCTTACCTCCGTATATACACGATGTATATGCCTCGCGAGGAGAAGGAGAACGCGTTTACTTCATTTTCATTCGACACGCGCGACGGCGGTGACGTAATCCGTAATCACGGTTTAAATCAATGCGCTTCGATTAAATATTTGAATCGGAAACGCGTTACGTCGAAGCCGTTCTAGCATTGACTTTCGTCGAGGTACATTCCTCGTATTACACCGTTCAATCTTTTTGTACCGGGTCGGAGTCTGGCGTACACGCAACGTTACAGAGGTAAATGGAGTGACGGCTATTATCGTCAGACAAAATTGTGGATAAGAAAAACAGCGTTGAGGATGATGTAAAGTTCTGGGAATGAAACTGAAACTTTAGAAAAAGATGTCCGCTGTTTTTGCGCTGCGTTACGTGCCCGAGACGTTTTGTCACGTGTTTGTTTCTCGTGAGATTCGAAATTCGATTTTAACGCTTCAACGAGTTAACACTTTTGGCGGCATTAGGTGTGCCGCGATACGATGCACAGATTCGTGCATAATAATTGATACGAAGAGCATGGGTAAGGGAATCCAGTAGTGATGCTAGAATTGTAATTCGGAATTATAAACATGGCGCGGAAGTGAATAAATATTACTTTAACGTTGAGGACAAAAAAGAAATGGCGAAAATATTTACAGTGGTCATCGGACTGTTTTTGCTCGTAAATGCGCATGCTAATTAAAATTTCAATAATCTGGAAATATATATTAGCATACAAGTGTAGAGGTTATAGCAAACTTGGGTTATTACATTTCAAATATTACGATGATCTCATATATGGACCGTTTATTTTAAAAGTGGTGTAAGTCCATTTAAAAGAAAGAGATATCACATTATTTGTATTTCATTTAGTGTAAAACGAAAAAAAAGAAAAAAGAAAAAAAGATGATCTTACATCAGTTTCAAAATAAACAAAATAAACAAAATATGACGTTCGTAGACTGATGGAATAATTGTTGAATGATAATAAGTTTTTAAGAACAACAAAGGTGACGGTATTACTTTATAGCAAAAGAAATACATAAAATTTACAAATATATTTAAAACCGTTTGCACTGCTCGGTGTATAAAAGACAGTTGTACGGAATCGTGCAAAATAAACAGCAAATTAAATGAAAAGCGACACGAGACGGTGCTTCTTAGTAAAGTGCAGCGTAGGATGTCAGTTGCGTCCTTGTGATTGCATGGGGAATAATTAGTACATCCCAGTAATTGTTCCTCGCCCCGAGTATCAGAAGAAAAAAAAGACGCGAGAGGAATCAGAAACGGCAGAAATAAGAAACAACCGATCCAAACAACGATTATCCAACGGCGACTCCTATTGGATAACTCGTCGGATTGCGCAAGCAAAGCAGCTCATTGCCAATTATAATAACCAAAACACTCGCTTCAAGCCCCACAAATTACCGTCGAATTAAAATTTTCGAATGCCGTAATGCTCGCAAGGTAATCCAACAGAGTCACGGAGATACGATGAAGGACTTTTTTGAATCGTCGCACGCGAATTTGACAAGCGAAAAAGGAACACGAAGAATTTGTTCACACCCTTTAACTGCCTAATCAGCCAGCTTGCTCACCGGTGGGCACGCGATTTTACGCGCTTCATGAGCACCTGTTTACCTGTGTTCGTATACAGTAGAACTTCGATTAACCGTCACTGTCGGGATCGGGACTATGGCGGTTAACCGAATAGACGGTTAACAGAAATTTTGAAATAAACGTATGTATACATACAAACGTAATACAAAGTGTACTGCGATTGTGCGAAATCGATTACATCATACCGAATAAATCTTTTTAAAAATTAATGGGTTTCTTACATTTTTTTCACGGTGACAGATAACAGAGAGTGAGTTTTTTAAAACAACCAACGTAATACGTAATGAATCTCCATGAACATATTGCATACTATACTGCGAGGCTTTTAAAATATGTGGTTCATGCACATTTCATAAATGTTAGGCGAAAAAGGGACAAAGGATGTTTTAAAATACTACACGGGAATTTTATAAACGCGAAGCGAAAAACAGATTAAGGATTTTTGAAATTATTGCACGGGAGTCTTGTAAACAAGGATTCTACGATCAAGGATTCCCCTTCTTTTGGGACTTCCACACGATCAAGCTAAATTCGAAAAGGTCGCGCGCGCAGTTCCGCAGAAGGATACGAAAGTCGATCGATTTTAATAATCGGACGCGAGAAATAGGTAATCGAAGGTCGGGAATGATCGAACACTCGTCCCCGGGGATACGTCGACGTCCTCGAAGTGCAATAGCACTCTTCGGTGCCGAAACGAAGCGAGGTGTCGAGGCCCGAGGTAAACCTCTCGTCCACGATCAGGGTCAGCCGCAGTGTATCTTTTTTTTTTTTGTTTCTTTTGAACCACGACCGATTCCTCCTCGCATTCGAAAGTGTGCGTACGCGCGAGTACGTGTGCGGCTGCACGCGTGACGAGCATCGGGAATACGTATATGTATGTACTGGAGAGAAAAAACGAGAGAGCGAAAGAGAAGGAGGGAGGACAGAAGAAAAAAAAGAAAGTAAAAAAGAGACTAAGACGTCTCCCGCGAGTACGTCATCGAAGTTTCCTGTTTCTCAACGTGATTTGCCCACGACATGTAACGAGTGAAACGAGAAACGCTAAATGTATTATTTTACCGGATCAATTCGTCTCGCTCCTCTTCAATTATTAATTATTAATGAGCAGGATGAAGAAGTGTTTTTCTTCTTTTTTTTTTTGGACCAGCAAGAAATCTACCAGTTATCCGGTAATTAATAAATCCAGAGAGTGACATTTAAGTGTTCATGTTTCAAGGATTCCGTTAATGGAATTAATCGAGTATAAAGTTACGCGAGGGTCGATTGTCCGTCATTTTCTGGGACGTTTTGTAACTTCCCTTGGATTGGGAAATTGCGTTGAGCTATCGAAGTCGGACGGCGCGTCGACCCGACGTTACGATTGGCTGTTGACCAAGGCGTTCTATCGAGCAAAAGAATTGCACGGATGCAACATCGGAAGACCGGTATGTTAACGAAGGTTCCTAAAAACAACGAGCGGTGCCATTGCGAAATGTTGTATTTTACGAAATTGTTTGTTGCAAGGCGAATTGATTGCTACGCGATGCATAATAATATTATTAGACCGGGTACAGACGTGAAACATTCGCGCATAACAAGCATCGTATTGCAAATGTTTTAGTAACGTATGTGAGAACACACAAATCTAACTAGTCTATTGGTGCATCGTGGTGTGCGTTGTGTGATACGGGCGAACGTTTCGCGTCTGTATCCGGCCTCTGATTTTAACTACGTAATTTATTCATAACTGATATTACCATCGCTCTTGGTATTTATGTTAATCTTATACCAGAAATAATTGTACGGGATGAAAAAAACGAAACGTACATGGACGCAAACTTTTTGCAACAATTTACGCTTTGATTTGCCCCGAGGCAAGACCTTGTCGTTTTATTCCTACCGATAACGAGTTCTCGATAATTCAAACTACATTATCATTCCATTTTATCCGTTGATACTCGAACCATTGAAAATTGGGAACGAAGTAATTTTCAGATAATTTCCTCTCGTAAGAAGGTTCAATTCGTTCCGCATTGGAATTCTCGTAGCAATTCGAGAAAACTGTTTCTCCAATGGATCGCTGGTAATAATTCCTATTTCCCTGTTTCCACCGCATGCCTAACGATCGCGGTATCATCCTTACCGGTCTACGATCGGTGCTTCGCTCCACTTTACTCTACTTTCGAGGTACGATCGATCGTTGGCTTTGCAAACAACTGGCAACCGACCAAACGGCCCTCTCCTTTCCGTCGGACGAAAACTCGCCATTCGATTTTCTCTGCCAGCTACTCGACGATTCTTTTCGTCTACCCTCGTTTCTGCATTTTCGCGATTCTCTCACGGAATCAAAATGCGACTCGAGGGTAGAGTCTCGGGAAAGCCGGAACGAGATAAGGGCGATTTCAGTTTCTCAGCCGCGTGCACGCGTTTCCACGTTTCTCTCGAGATGAAAATACGAAAGTGGAATTGAGAAAACCAAGAAGCAGAATACCAGAAAGTTGGAAAATGGATTATCGGATATTATCGGTTTACCTCGATCGGTCGAATTTGACGGAGATTTTGGAAACAGCAATTATAACGGCGAGTTTTCATTCCGAAACGCTTAAAATCGAGAGCAACGGGACGACGAAAAGAAACTCGCCGTTACGCTCTTCCGATTTCCCGCACTCTAAAACAGTCGTATCGTCGTCGGAGGAGCGAGAGTTTTCTTGTTATCGGAAACGCGACGGGTTGCGGAATCGCGAAAATCGGTGTTAAAGTTTCGGACGGTTTTGGAACTTCGTACAGTGAAAACTTGCACGAGGAAAGACGTTCTGTCATTTTGACGTAACACTACGCACGTTACTTACGTACTATCCGTGCCATGGTCGCGGAGAAACTGCCGGTACATTCACGCTGACACGTCATATAAAAGAACCGTGGAAAGAAGACAAAAGGAAGAGCTTGGATTTGATGCGCCGTCGATGGCGGATATAATTCGAGGATCGTTATAAAATTTACGTGGAAAAGATTGGAATTCGATAATCGACGGTGGGAAGCAAAATTAAAATAAAATGAATATAAAGTTCAAAGGAAATCGTAGAAGTAAATTGTAATATTGGAACGCTATAACATAATTAATGTACGATTAAAGGGAAGTTTGGAAATAAAATTGTCAAATTTTTATAAGCAGTGTTAACTCCAAATTCAAAGGAAAATTCAGTAAAAATAAATCGTGATTCTGACCAGCTTGTTTTTCTTTTAACGTGACAATCATATATCGCGGTGATAATATATAAGATAGACGTCAAAGAGCTATGGTTTTTACCTAGGTAATTTGCATAATCTCAGGTAGGATTGAGATATTAGTTATTTGACGTTATCGCGTGCTGTCGTGCAGATTGAAACTCGGAGGTAAAGCGAGAATGATGAACTTGGTAATGGTAGCGGTGCATGCGACATAAATGTTTGTCAATTCTTCAACGTTGCGAACTTTTTACTAAATCGTTTGACGGACGATGATTGATATCAATTTTGCTGGCGGTAGGCATAATATCGTGGCAGGTGCACTAATTTTAAATAGCTGTACCTTTTACCGCCCGTTCGGTGACGTTATATACGGTGGCTACGAGGAAAACCACGATGACATAATTTGAAAAAAAAATTGAGTTTACGCGTCAATTGAGCTGTAGAATGGATAATGTACATAAGTATTACTGCGCGACGAGTTGCGCGAAGTCATAATAAATTACAGGCTGAAGAACTATCTAGAACTACTAGAGAACTATTATTTATTGATAATGAGACACAGACGTGGTTTTTTCAAGACGCCCAGGGAACAGGTTCAAATGCAGAACTGTCAAACAACCATAGCATTGCTATCCAAAACCTACGTAACCACATATTCGCAGCAGTATTTATAAGAATTTATATGTTGAGAAGGAATAATGCAAGTCAACCAAAGTCTGATGAGAAGTACTTTAAACGATGATATCTCAAAACTGAAAATACTTCACGTACCGCCGTTTTTCTAGCAAAAAAAGGTATATGCTTTTTAACGACGACGCCTATCGTCGAAAAAGAATCGGCGCATCGAGCAATTATGGCGATCGGTTTGCCGCTGTACTGCGGGTGGGTCGTAAGTTTGGAAAAGGAGAACAGAAAGAAATAGAGACAGAGAGAATCGAAAAGATTCAACACGATAAAGACGAATAAAGTAATTTCTATTATTCCGTTACGCGAACGAAGGAAAGCTATCCAATATCGATCACCACAGCGCAGCAAAGAGTGCAAATCTGCATCGCGAAAATTTGCCGATTCGGTATTAATATCACTTCTCACGTTTTACTCTCGCGAACGTTTCAGCGATCGAAAATGGCTATAAGAAACTTTCGTTTCGGCGCCGAACGGTGCAAAAGGAGCCGGTTGGTATCGTTCGCATTCCCGAGGCACGCGTAACACTTTTAAGCATATCGCCTCTGACATCTGTCAGCTGTCACGAAAAAGAAGTATCTTCTACTACTCACGTTGCGTCAGTGCCATGGTGCTACGGAGGGATATCACAGTGGTGTAAGGCTCTCGTATAAAAAAAAACAAAAACTACGCGATTTGTTGGAATCAATCGCGAAACTTACGAACGACGCGGCGTATATTACAAGTCAGCGAAAAATATCGATGACTTCGGCGAACTTTCGTCGGCGCAGCTCGTCGGCGGGACGTGCGCGTTCGATCGAAAAAATAACGAAAATGCTTTGGATCGGGGACTCGGGGCCCGTTCTTATACGCGCGCGTCCGAGTTGACTTGCTCCCAAGGACGATAAGGTAAAACCCGATGATTTTCCGTGGGACAACGGCGCTACGCGCCGTACGTGACGTAGTCTAATTTTATTCTTCCTCGTATGTCCATTTCGTGGATCCCTCCCGAGCAAACAGGACCTGACGACCGGACGATCTTTCTACCTGGAATTTTGTTTTATCTCCTGGGGTTATTCCACGAATCATCGTTACATCATTTACGGAGCGTTAAGAGAGGGAATAGTTACTACGACTGCACAAAAACCGAAACGTTTTTCCAGGAATTTTTCTCTGATATTTTATTGGGAGTCATTTATAGGTTTTGTGTAAATTTTTTGTTACGCATGTGCGTGGTAGCATAAAAAAAGGTGTACCAACGTATCTTCGTAAATTGGTAATACGTGGACTTTCGTAGGTTCGTCGAGAAAAAATATGAGTCAGTGGTGCAGAGTGTAGTTTATGAACGGTACCGCCGAAATAAAGTTTTAAACAATTTTTGGAAAGTGGATAAGAGTAGTTTCCGTTGCACGTAGGGATTTTTGGCAAAACCTTTTGTACGAGAAATGATGCGTTTTTTAAGAAAAGAAAACTCTGGAAATGCGAGAGTAATCGTCTTTTTTTTAGCATATTTCCAAAAATATATGTTTGATCGAAAAATCCGTACGTGCGACGGAGGATAACATATTTTTAAAATTCCTTTCCAAAGTTGAAGTGGATCGGTTAAAAATTGGCTGCGCTATCGTCTGCACCAGTTTGAAAAGTGTAACAGTTTCCTGAAAAACGCGTTTAAAGTTTCACTCTTATTACACTTTTTGTGCAATAAGAATTGAATTTTTTGACTAATCTTAGCGCATCTATTTCTCGGTCATACAAGAGGCCTGTTCATCGTTACCAGGATCTTCTACCGTGATTCTACTTTTCATTTGAGAACATTTTTTTTCGCGCGTCCCTTTGCGCGCTTCGGCCTCATTTACCGCATATCGCTTGCTGTGGACCCAATTTTTATGCGTTGCTTCCCCATGACTTTCAAAGTTTCTTTATGATCTTTATTATACATAATCACTACTAAATAAGCACTAATTTCAATGATGTTAGTGTCGAAGTTGACTTCGGCGCGATTCTCCACACGAGATTATTCAAACTTTCAAAGCTTTCAAATCAGAATTAACCTTCCGTTGGTAACACAATTTTGACAGCGCTTATTATTACTATTTTAACAATTTTCATGTGTATTAAACTATTTTTTGGGTATAAGTAAAGATCGAGAAAATGAAAATGGGAGAAAAAATCAGTTATTGAAGCAATTAGTACACACCTCCTTTCGATGATCACAGAACAAAATTTCCGAGTAAGTTTACTAATCACCCTTATTTCTAACGAAAGGTTAATTGGCTCGATAGCATTTATGATGTCGAGTGGAAACGTAGTTTTCTTCCTTTCTTTCCAAAAGTTCTTTTTTTTCTTCCAAACAGAGATGATGCTGCGGAGATTCGTCGCTGGAACACTCGAACACTCGAAGACCCATATGTCCTCGTACATATTTTCTACACTGTCTGCTGCATTTATACGAATTGTCACACCATATTAATTGGATGGTTCATATATTAATTGCCCGGTAAGCTTGCCTTTACCGTTGGGCCCTTTCGTATTTCTTTCCTCGTTCTATTTAGATCCGATTCAAAGCGCAATTTCCTTTTTCCCGTCACGCGAAGAGTTTACAAGCGTGGTCCTAGGGCCTTTTCCATTTTTGACGATGCATATGAACGATGCGCACAATATCTTTGTCAACTCTTTAACCAATTAGCTGTTATACTCGTCATATAGAAATGGCAATATTTTGCGTTATAACGAGTATACTCGTCACGCGGAAAAGTAGTTACCATTTGTTATTTCAATTGAAATTTGAGTGGAAATTAAAATATATTCTTGAATTTTCAATGCAACGTGGAACTAGTTTTTATATTTTTCCTTTAGTAATCCGAGCCACGGACTATTAAAATACTGTTACGAATATCATTGCGTCCCTGGCGTCCGGCATTGTCGACAGGCTGTTGTTGGTTGCTGGGCGCCGATATTCATGTAATAAACAGTTGGTTGTGTTCGTGCTCTAGTGACGAGCGGTTGTGTTCCGAGTGTTCCATTAGTAAACCTTTTCTCTCGTATAATATGTTCATTAAATATAATATGTTCGTAATAGCCTTATCTTTGGGGCACAATTTAGGTGGACGCTTTTCAAATAAGTCGCAACAGCTAACTGATTACATATTTAAAATTTAGTCTATTTAAAATGTTCGGAGAATGTTTGTAAAGAGTTAAAACTTAAAGAAAATGTAAACAAAAAAATTTCCCTCGAGCGAGGAAGGAGTGAGAACGAATCGTATAAAACTGCACTCGCATTCCTCGGAAGTAGAAAATTCAGACGAGGTTTTGTTGGAAGAAAATGTATTGAACTTCGTGGTGAGCGATATGGAACGAACACGATCAAAGTGAGCTCGTTTCAGTTTCGTAGCTTGCGTAGCGCAATTGTTGTTCTTTCGCGATTGAATCGACGAGTGGAAGAAAGAATAACAGATACGATCCATCATCGAGGTATTGGCTCTGCAGCGGAAAGACTGGTGTAAGTGACTTGCAACTATCGTTCCAAAAGAAGAACGTAAATATATAGATCGTAACAAACGAAACGATGAGAATCATAGTTCCTTAGCGTATTGTCACGGTTAATGGAAAAACGGCACGATTGAAAATCGTAAAAGTAATTGAAACGATTTTCAGCGTCAGAATGTTTTGTTTGGTTTAGCGGCTATTCGTAATTTCGCTTTTTGTCCATGTTTTCCTGTGCATTATATTGATTTATAATTAGACCGCGTATGCTTATGCAAAGCGCATACTTTTTGCACTAATTCTCGACTGAGTTTGCGAGATAAACATGCAAAGTACACCAGTGTAATATACACGCGTCCGCGTCGTTTACGTGGAATACATAGCATACGCAGGTCACGCAAAATGTATTACATATAACAAAGTACGCCTTCAACACTTGCCGATAACGAAATTAATTTTTGTTCGACTTCCGTTCCTTCACCGTTATACGAATACGAGCTTGCGCAAACTTCCGCGATCTAATTGCACTACTAATGCCAGATCACGCGAGTCTTTAAGCTCGATTTCCTGTCACTACCTCGGAAACGTTGATTACTTAATAGTCACTTTCCTATTAACGAAGCGATACGAATCCGCGTTAAGATTTCAAGCATCGTCGCGTGCCTCTTTAAAAATTCGTTTTACCGGCGACGTCTGTTAATTAAGTTTCCTCCACGAGGTTCAAGGAAATTCATGGTCTCATTGCCCCGCTACATTACGTATGAGAATACGATTATTTCTGAATCGTAACGAAACTTCCGCCAAATAAATGAATCATCGACGCACCGTCGACGCCTCCTTCGCGAATGTAAACTTCTCGTCGAACCTCGTAGCACGAAAACTTCAAACTCCAAACTCCTCGACTCACCCGCGTTTCTTCTCGGCGTGTGTACGTTACAGGCGGTATCGATCGAGCCCTCACTCGCGATCCTACGATCTATGTATCAATCGTGTAGACGCTCGTCGTTGCGCGTCGGGACGGAAGCGCGTGAAGTAAAACGAAATATCGCGCACAAATGTGTGATACGCGAACCGATCGGTCCTCGCCTATATAAACGCGTGGGGGTCTCTGCTCACCTGAGCTCTGACCTTCCCTCCACCATAATTCTCGCAGTTCCCACCTATCGATTCCCTAACCACGTGGCGGTTCTTCGTGCGCGGGCACCAGCGAACGGAGAGGAACGGTCGCTCGCTCTATCGATCGATCGATTAGGATGATGCAGATCGGTTTTGGCGGTGGTAGTCGTTTCTGCCACCCGGGGGTTGGACGTTTGTTTAGCGGAGGGTGCGTGACCTTACTCGAGTAGCATCTACTCGAGGCGAGAGGAGAGTGGAAAGTCCTAGGGAGTAAATTACTCTCTCCTAGCTACTCGCATCGCGTAAACAACTACTGTTCGCAGATCAGAAGAAGGCACCTGGGGCGGTCCGAAGGCAAGAGTGGGTTCGCCTATCCCCACTTTTAACGCCCTTTCGGCCCGCCGTTTATTATAGTAGTAGGAGTCCTATTTGCGCGAGGGACAGGTAAATCCTAGTTAGGGGTAGTTTACAGCCTGAGTTTATTAGTGTGCGTGGCAATTTGGCCAATGGCGAAAATGCGTGTGCCCCGTCCCTATGGTTGTGTTGGAATAGGCAGGACCCAAATGCTACAACCAATGAGGGCGCATTTCTCTCAGGTGCCTTCTTCTGATCTGCGAACAGTACCTGCCTCGTATCGTAGTTACGACGGTAACTGTGCAATCCGACAAGGTGTGTAAAAAAAAACGATTCTTATTTCTAACAACTTGTCTTCTTCCACCATTTTGAAAGCTTACTGACAAGGTTCTTGCTCCTTTACTTGACGCGTTAGGACGCGGATGATTTTATCGCTAGCGAGTAGGTGCGTGCGAGTACTCGACGTTCCGGACGGGGTCGCGAAGGGTCAAGCCAGGTCCCGAAAGTATCGCCGACTCGGGTAACTCGAGAATGTCGAGATACCCGGGAATTTCGAGAACTCGAACGACGTTTGGAGACCGGCTTTCGTCGTAGATGACCGTGGCTTTGAATTTTGTTATGTAAGTTAGTCCCTAAACGCAAGTCGGGTTGTACAACTATCAAGAACTTGTTCCCGAGAAAAATTCTTGTTCCGACAGGACTCATTATCTTCGGGTTGACGCACATCTCTAGTAACGAGTTTGTTACTACAGAACGCTGACCGTAACATCGACCAGTAGACTAATTTACCTGGAACACCTGTATTCGCGAGAACAACTGTTGCTCGTGCGTTCGCTTCTAGAATTACTTGCGCACCGGATTCGTTTATCTATAGTAGACCCCTGTGTAACGCTATTAATACTTAAATTAAATTAAATTAATTAAATTAATTAAAACAGTGGTCGCAGCATCATTTACGATTTGTAGCTGCGTAGAGACGTGTAACATACGCGCGTATCACGCAACACGCAACGCGATAGCCCAGTAGACAAGTTAGGATTGTGTTCTCCCTACACACGTTATTAACACATCTGCGCCGGAGTTGCAATACGGTGTTTTGTTACGTGCGTATGTTACACGTCCGTACGCTGTCTTGTAGGATCTCGCAATATGCGAGACTCTACTGTATTTGCTTCGCGTACATGGTAATATTACGTGCACGTAATTATAATATCGTATTTGCGGTGAACTCGCAAATTGCCTGCCATTTCGTCCGTTTCTTCGATGGTGCATCCATCGCGCCACAATTTTTACCTTACCCGTCGACACGATGTGTCAGGATTTCGCGCGATTATTCCAGGTAAACGTTTATCCGCAACGTCTCTCCTATGTTTTCTGACTATCGATCCGACGCGCTTACATCTTGTCTGTTTGACACTCAACCCGCGCAAATATAACTCACGCATATCCGTACCCTGTACTTACACACAACTCACATACGCGTACGTTTTCACAAGCAAATCGGCATCGCCTCGCTCAACCTCAATTAATCGCGTAACCGCTTATTCGGTAATGATAAATTCGATTGGTGAGCGTCGCCGAGAAAAATTGGTGTTTCGTCGAAGGACACGTATATCTCGATGGTCCTGCAGATTAACCCGAGGACGAGGACGCCCTGTGCGTCAACCGTAAATGACGTCCGTAAGACTTATTTCCTTGCCCCCGGCTCGATCAAAGTCCCATCTCAGGTGTTTGTGCACCATGGACACGTCGCGAGGATCGTTGGGATTTACGCGAGAGATCATTTATCTCCGTTGTCATTAATGCGTTTTGATTTAAGTACACGCGCCTACCGTTCCCCCTTCGGACCCCCTACTCCAACGATTCTCACGTTTCACCGTTCCGATTGAATAATTATTGAATAATAATTCCGATCCGAGCTTCGCTTTCATATAATGTACCATTGTTTACCCACGTGCAACGGTTATTTTCTAAAATTCCTAATTGATTAAAAGAACTCGGGGAGGAGTACTCGAGATAAAATGCAGCTTGCAGGGTCATTTGTATTCACTATTCGCTTCGTCGGTGAAAAGAAAGGATCTATGTACGTGTTTTCATCTTTTCCGTTGGTAGTTTTCCAGTTGCAACCAAGGCTAATGGAAGCCACGCGGAGGCTGGAAATAGTATCGGCGAGTAGAGCGATAGAGATTCAACTCACGATATCAAAATGTATGCTGGAAAATTTGCAACTTGACGCACCGCTGTTTGGCGGCATATGAGTACGCATCGGAAACGTAGGCCTTTCGTCTTTCGCTTTCCACGATTGACATTTAACCCTACTGCCAACAACCGGGTACCCGCAACATTATTTTCATTTATTTATGTATGATAATATTGAATTTCAGTTTAAATGTGAACGATATAGATGTTTGTAAATCTGTCCAAGGCATGTTTGTTTTATTTATTGTAGTATATTATTGTAGACGATTTTTACAATCTTGTATAAAATTAGAACGGGTATCCTGTTGTTGACAGTAGGGTTAAACCAATGGTTTTCGACAACCTGTCAGGGCAAATGTTATAAATATAAATAACTCAAATTTTCCTTCCGTAACGTTAGACCAAATGATTAATACGCGTAAAGTGGTCCCTAGACGATCAATTTGATTGTCAATAACATTGATCTGCTCGTCAATCCAGCAGCCGTCAATACTTACTGGGTCCTAGATTTTAATTTTTTGTTTTAATTTATCTGCATCAGAATCTGGTTTTCGCTGTTGACATGTACGATTTTTTCAAGCGCAAGAATTTTTTTCTTATCTTTATTAAAATAATGTTTCAATTTTATTTGGCATAACTCCAGATAATCGTAATATAAACTGATCATTAAGGATATGAAATTCCAATCATTGGTGCTTTCGCCACGATCTTTGGCTAGTGACTGACGGAAATATGGACAAGGACACTTCTAGAGGTTCAATACATTCCACCAATCACGCCCATCAATAAGCTTCTATGAAAATTTCCATCAATGACCATCAATTATTGACAGTCCGTATCAATGTCCTCCTAAACGATTAATACTCACTTCAATCAGCCTCTGTCAATGTTATTGACGCGATTATTGATGGTCAGATTGATCGTCTATGGACAGCTACTCTAGTCTAAATAATGGTTTTCATTTGTTAATTAAATTAATTAAATGTTTGTATTAAATTCTCAATGATCCACAGGTCTAAAGTGACTCGGAAACCACTGACTTAAAGGATCTATAATCGAGTAAATAATCGATGAATCGGTAAGTTTAATTTTGCGCGGGAATCGTCAAACGCGTCATTCATGACGATTATGTTACGCGTTCATTTTATTTCCTGCACGATAATCATAATGTTTTGTGCGACCAGTTCGAGACGCTTTATTAACCATTATCTCGCGTACTGATTTAACAGACTAATCGAGTTTTTCTGATTTTTCTTTTTTGCTTTAAACGTAATATAATCCGGTAATAAATATTCAAAAGCTTCGGTTACGTCCTCGCAGAGTATCCAACACGTAACGATCAAATTCGCGTAAAGCGTCGCGAGTTTTTATAATAATAATAATAATAATAATAATAATAATAATAATAATAATAATAATAATAATAATAATAATAATAATAATAATAATAATAATAATAATAATAATAATAATAATAATAATAATAATAATAATAATAATAATAATAATAATAATAATAATAATAATAATAATAATAATAATAATAATAATAATAATAATAATAATAATAATAATAATAATAATAATAATAATAATAATAATAATAATAATAATAATAATAATAATAATAATAATAATAATAATAATAATAATAATAATAATAATAATAATAATAATAATAATAATAATAATAATAATAATAATAATAATAATAATAATAATAATAATAATAATAATAATAATAATAATAATAATAATAATAATAATAATAATAATAATAATAATAATAATAATAATAATAATAATAATAATAATAATAATAATAATAATAATAATAATAATAATAATAATAATAATAATAATAATAATAATAATAATAATAATAATAATAATAATAATAATAATAATAATAATAATAATAATAATAATAATAATAATAATAATAATAATAATAATAATCAATTCTAGGATTGACGCCTCGCCGAGTATTCTGACGTAGATGCATAACGGACGCTGAACGCACAATGGCACATACGAATAAAAAGATCGGATTGAGGTTAACGAGTGGTCCACTCAGAGCGAATAATGAAGAGGCACTTTTTCGAAATTTTCCGCTTTCCTCGCGGTGATTCTCAGAGGTCCGCGTTGATTACGCGGGAGTTAGGGAAGGCGGGGTACGGGGAACGAGAGACGAGGCAGGAGAAAGGACGTAGCGAGAAACGAGACTGATTATTTTCGAACCTTTCCCGGCGTCGGGTCTCTCGGATATCACGCTGAGAAACGTTCGATCTTTCGTCGTTGTTTCAAAGCGGGCAGGGTGGTGATTCTCGATCGTAATTATCGAGATTTCAAATGGAAGTCGAATAGACGTCTGTCGAGACACCAAGGTCTAATATAGTCGTCGTGACGAGGTTGATTCACGGGAAGAGGGCAAAAAAAAACCTGAGATAATTACGATCGTCGCGGTCAAAGGGCACACTAACCCACGTTTGCACGCGTTGATGTGTGTTAAGGAGAAAAACAAGATAGTGGGCAGACCTAGGTGCGACGTCTGTACTCTCATTAACGACGCGACGTACCAAATGGAGGAAAAAGGCGTGGATATTACGTAATCGAGTAGAAGCGCGCGTTTCTTTTTTCGCGCAACAATTAGTATCAAAATGCAATTACACAGTATCTTTCGTAAATACATATTGGTAACGTTATACGACACAACTACAGGTGCATACTCCGATACCATTCGTATGACTCGCACGAGTTTCTTTTCATTATTGCTTAATAACGTGGATATTGCCGCAAGTACTATTTCTTTTTTTTCTTACACGTTTGGAAAGGAAAAATGTCCAAGCGGATTCGACCGATCGGTAGTCTGCTTTTCTTTTTCCATTACGCGCCATTTCGCTGCAATTTCCTGAATTTTTGTTCCACTTTGACTTTTTCACGCACCCGTTTTCAAGCGTGTTCTACTTTCGTTCTAACTGACTGAGAGCTGTGTAGAAACACTGGCAAAAAACGGCAGTTACGTCTAGTGACCTGCAATGTAACTACTTTTACCGCGTTATACTGCCTTAACAAATATGTGGAAACGTCATTTGTTCGATCCTGTTTTATCTGGAGTATAATTTTAACTTCATTCCATTTCATTTTAGATACGAAACGGGAATAATAATTGAGTGAACATTACGGTGAGAGTGGCAAAATTCCGCGATAACGAACGTTTTTAATTAATAAAATAAAGCTACCCAAATACCGAGAGTTATCGATATCGATTCTCGAAAGTGTTTTTATCGGGAGGATAATTCCAATTTCATTTCGTTTAATATCGTACGTGAAACGGAATTCCCAGAATAATTTCTAGAACTTTACAGCAAGAGTCACGGAGTTCCCCGTCATCGAAAGTTTTTAATTTATAAAATAAACCCACTCAAACACCGAAAGTTATGGATATCGATTCTCGAAAGTGTTTTTATCAGGAAGATGATTCTAATTTCATTCCATTTAATAACGGGTGTGAAACGAAGATAATAATTCTCAGAACGTCACAGAAGGAGTCACGAAATTCCCCGTGATTGAATGTTTTTAATTTAAAAAATAAAGCTACCTAAATAGCTGAAGTTATGGATATCGATTCTCGAACGTGTTTTTTCAGGAAGATGATTCTAATTTCATCCTATTTAATATCGGGTGTGAAAGGAAAATAATAATTCTCCGAACGTCACGAAATTCCCCGTTATTGAAAGTTTTTAATTTATAGAATAAAGCTACCCAAATAAGCGGAAGTTATCGATATCGATTCTCAATGGTGCTTTTATCAGGAAGATAATTTTAATTTGATTCCATTTAATATCGGGTGTGAAGCAAAAATAATAATTTCCAGAACGTCACAGGGGGAGAGAGAGAGAGAGTCACGAAATTCTGTGTAATTGAAAGTTTTTAATTTATAAAATAAAGCTACGCAAACAGCGGAAGTTATTAATATCGATTCTCGAAAGTGTCACGAAAATTACGACACGGCGCAGAAAGCCGGGAGCTGGGCACCGATCGAAATCATGCGAAAGGATTTGCCGAATCTCTGTTTCACCTTTTACCGGCCCGAAGAAAGGAGAAGTTTTACTTCCTATAGACGTGTTATAACCACGATGTGTCACGATTCTCTGTTTACACTGCGTCGCGGCCGTACGATTGCGAACCGTGCAAAAGCCGCTACGAGCTCACTTCCGACTGGAGATAAATCTCATTCCACGTGTCTGCATCGCGATTTCCCTTTCTACTTGGCCGCGTAGGGAACGTTAAATGATTATGCGACGCAATCGAATTTAAATGCGTGACCGACGGATGAGAGAAATTTTTTTAGATCCTAATCGATCCTCGCGTTTAGATTTATTCATCGGTTTTTACGAACCCTCATTGTCCCCGTACGATTTCTTCGAGAATTATTTCACACTGGCCTACCGACAATTAATGTATGCCCATTTCTACCAGATCAGTCGAAATGTCTGATCGTTTATAAAATACATTACGTGAGACAAAGAATTTTTATTTGGGTGTAGCATAAGTTTCTTCCGTATCGTGTATCATTTCGCATAAAAAAAGAAAGAAACTTATGGGACACCCTAATACTAATATTTTTTCAAATTTTATATAATTAAGGAATATATACTTAATGTTATACGTATTTATACTACTTAGGAATACGCTTTTTCCATACGCAAAAATGGTAAATTTAAATTATAATTTTAAAACTGTCGAAATGATTCCATTGACTGTTCTAGCGTTAATAAGATTCCAATGTATACCGATAATCGGGGTAATATGTCGTTGTCGTTATTTTAATAGACGTTAATTTATCGCAACGATTCGTCTTACTTTCGGTTATGTGACATTTTACAAAATCATCGCGGTGTTTATTCCGAATTGAGAAATTACACGATCGCGCCTTGTCTCGCGTTCCTAATCAGGAAAATGTCAATTCGAAGCACGCCAATGACGGGACAGGCGACCCGCTTCACCGATTAAACGCGATCGTGCTTTCCGTTTTGCGAGAATGCCAAGATAATTCGATCCACTTTAGATTCACGCGACGCGGAACACAGAATTTTGGCCGTCGAATAAAATCTACAAGCACGAAAGCGAAATGTCTAACGAATTGAACATGGACAATGGGAATGACTGTTTTTCTTTAACCACAGATTGCTTATCCACTCAATCGTATGTAAATGGAAAATCTAGAGTTATCACAAAAAAATCATTTTGCTGGTCGTAAGTTTTAAATAAAGCATCGAAAAAATTGGCGTTTGTTAATAAACGTGACGGGTGACATTTTTTTTGTTGTTGAAAAGCTAGAATTTCTGCAGGCCGTATACCCACCGGAGTTTCAGTGGAAAATTACGCGTGTTTTATACATTCATCATTTTTTTCAACGTCAATTTGCATCTCCGTTCGCCTCGCAATCAAGCAAATCCAAAAAAACCTTGAAACGTACATCGATGTGTCGCGCGTGTGCGTGTGTTTCCCAACCTGCACGTTAGTAAATAACATTGCTCAAAAGGGTGTGCAGCAGGATTTTCTGTCGTCCCTTCGCAATTTAGCCAGAAAAAAGAAAGTTACTTTTTAATATCTACAACACCTTACAATTATTATCAGCCGGCAGAGCGACACATCCAAATTCGCCTTTCGTTTCTCACCTGGCGCCGTTACTCCCACGCGTGCTACGATCCCCGCGAAAACCCGTTAACGACGACGATGTCGAACGGCGAATTCGAACGAGCGACGTCCGCGTAGAAAAAAAAGCAGGAAGAAAGCCTCACGGTAAACACGCGTGACTCAACGATCGCAGAAAGATCCCGATTCCTCTAGGAAACGCATCGTGGACGTAGGCGACAATCCGGTAGACCGTCGAGAGGCGATTGGGCCAGGGTTGTGCAACTTTCTCGCTCGCAGAATTATAGAGGCGGAAGAAAGGTTCGGAGTGTCGAGACCGGTCCCGTAGTTGTACCGTGGATGCATCGGCAGTACACGCAGGTTCGTGGAAGTGCTAGGATCGTGACGAGTCCTTGGAGAGTCCATCGTCGAGTCCTTCGCGAAGGGATAAAAGTCGGGAGATAGAACGTGAGAGCTAAGATAACGGGTATCTATCTTCTTCTTCAAACTTCCGGCTGGCTCATTAAATCGCTTATTTTGTTTCGATCGAGTTCTTTACCGTTGAAGCGTGGCGCCGCGCCGCGCCCTCGTGTTACATTGACGTAAGGCGAACTTATAGACAGACGCGGGTATTCTTTTTTTTGTCCACATGCGTCCGTTGGCTTCTTGTATTTTCGATTTTATTTCAATCAAGTTTTTAGGGCAGAGAGCATTGACACTGATCCTCGTTACGTTGACGTAAGACGAAACGTAGATAGGAATGCTTTTTTTCTTCACTGTCATTTATAGTTTGTCACAAGAACGTTTTATATTCTTTTTGTTGCGTGAGAAATGGCGATTCGCGGATACCGATTAGCCGTGAAGCGTTACGGAAGAACACCAATGATCATTCCGCGCCGCTTTTACATACACGAGGGATAACTAATCGTCGATATTTATCGCGCGTCGACTACAGAGATCGCGTTAGACACGGGACATTAATCTTGACGTTACTGATTTAAAATTTTTAACCGCGCGGAGTAAAAAAAAGACGATTCGGTGATTGAGCGTGCCCGGTTGGAACAAATATGATACAATAGCGACGCGAGGTTAACTAATAGCTTTAAACGGGCGTTAATAAATTATGAAAATTATTAGGCGTTGCGGTAGAGTGAGGAAACGAGGACAAAAAGCAACGTAGTTATGGTAATATCACTGACAACGGAGAAAGCAGTAATGAGACGCCTCTTACACTGCCCGACATATTGCATCAACGGACGAAACGTGTAATACTGCATATTACGTGTCGATACCTTGTGCAATATCGTGCTTCGCATTGTAGATATTTCGTGCAAATGAAAACTCGCCTATCGTTTCCCAACGATCGGCGAATCGAACGAAACACGGTGCACGAACGACGATGAAGAAACTATTCCAATTTCTAACGGTATTAGGGTATTCGAAATTTTGGGTTTCATTGAAGTTTTGCAACTTTTGCGAAGGAACGAGGTTTTACCAAATTTTACGTGATTCAGAGACCTTCGAATATTATATTTATTTATTATTCGATATCTTTTGGAACTATTGTTTGTTTGGATAGAGGATAAATAATAAATGTATTTCTCCAACGTGTATTGGGAGATGATTAGCAAAATTATTTAAATTATAAAAAGTATTCAGTATTTGTTGTCTTCTGGAACCATTGTTTGTTCGGATAGAAAATAAATAAAGAATTTCGCGTTGCTACTGAGATCGTGCCTCTTCGACAAAACTGGGGCACATTTACACTAAACGTAGCCGATTCCTTTTTTTTCCGACCACACGCATTTCGGGTTATTTTACTCGTGCACGTGCACGAATTCACGATTCACGATCGTGATTCATACGTTTAACACGACCGTGCTCCGCGTATGTGCAGCGGTCAGGGAAATCACCGGGCCGTGGATGCAACAGGATGACCCTGACACATTTCCCAAGTCGACAACGTACTTTTGGTAATCATCGCTCTCGGTGCACATCGCAACGACGCCCGCAATTTGTATTTCTTATTTCTACCCCAGGGCCGAATCGTTTGTCCTTCCGAACGGGTTTGCGCGGAGTACCGTAAATGTTTACAGAAAACTGCGTTCGTAATTAAAAAAAATTGATCGGGGACGCGTCGCAACGCGACGCGATTCGAAGGATTCCGAGTTACGCGCGAGCATCGCGGTGTCATCGCGAAGAGTTTATTAACGCTCGTTCGGTAACGAAGTTCGCGGAAACTTGGACGAAATTCGAAACTCGATAGTTCCTGACAGGTATATACCGAGCGTCTAGATCAATTGTCCTTGAAAATGCTTCTCGGCTACTGGTTAACTCATGCATTTATGCAGTTTCATACTGTTTACGATCAGGCCATAAAACTTTCTCCGTGGGAACACGTTCCGGGTGATAATGGTCCATGCAATTTCCTTTGCGAACTTAAAGCTAACTTACTTCGGCGCACCTTATCGGGCATCTTTATCATCGGACACGATGGAGATCGATGCGACGGTTTAGCAAATTGCTAATCCGATCCTTATCGAGTATATCAGATTCTTTGCGTGTTTCTATTTTCCACGCATCCTACACTTCCGGCGCTCCTTTCTCGAAGCATTCGCATCCCCGATGTAATCGCTTTTTTTGTCTGTCCGAGCGACAACGCGAAACATTGCATTGCTCGACATTGCTGCGTGTCCCATAGAGTGTCCAATAAATATCAACGTGTAAAAAACCACCGGAGAAGCGTTCGATAACGGGGGGAGGGGGGGGGGACTCTATCAAGAAATGCGGATCATCGACAAAAAGTTCCTCGCTGTTGCTTCGGTGCGAGCGAGGCTTTAGGATTATCGGATCGTCGTAAAAATATCGCGCTGCGTTCTATTTGCAGCTCGCGCGGGTATAAATGTTTCCGCTCAGCTTCTACGTCAGTTTTTATTGTAAATTCGGAGAGTTAAAGTCGAATCTAACGACCCTCATTAACGTTCAAATACTTGGAGCGAATCTAATGGTTCTTAACGTCTAAACGTTTAACGAGAGTCATCGTGTATTTTGGAGTCGGAATAAGTTATAATCGTTACTAGCATTTCATTCGGTTCTTTACGTTTGGCCCGATTAACTTCCCGTGCTTTGCATAATTTCACCTTCGCCCTTGCATCCGGTGTAAAATAATTATCGATTAATCTGGACGCGAGTGGGTCAGTTCGTTAGCGTTATCGGCAACACGTTCGCTATCGGACACTGGAAGGAAAATTTTGTACAACAGTCCAAGAAAATTTTTCTTACAATATGACTTGATAAAAACCCCATTGGGCCATTGGGTTTTCCAATATTATGTTTATAACATTGATGATAACTAGAATAAGAAATTTTCGGAACTGACGCATATCTGCGATGCTGGGCTAGGAAATAAAAACATTATTTAATAGACCGCGCGTCGCACATATGCGATAAATTACAGTGAAAGGAAAATAAGTACATCGGAAAGTATAAACAAAATAAAAATATTTTTCAAATCGAAAGGAGTAATTAATCTTTTTTCATGAATGGTTTGGAAACATTCAGCAAATGCACAGGTCGATGGGTAATCCCTTATTTGTCTTATAAATTCCTCAGGAATAGAAAGTTTGTTTTACGCTAAGTTAAGAAAATTCTGATACTTGGAGAAATATAAAAACTTATTGTACTTTCTTTGACACTTATAGTATACAGCTAATAAATTCAACTGCTTCTCATAGACTGAAAAATGTAACTATCTTCAGGTCAAGGACATCCTACATCTATTTTGTTTTATATCCCCATTACGATTATCTCCGCTAAAAATAGATACAACACATTGTCATAAACTGATAAAGTAAACACGTCCCACGTTTCCGGTGCCGGGCTGGCATACGAGAAATGACGCGTCGCATATATACGACACTGGTAGCGAGAGCGTGTTAAATAATAGAAAGAAGAATCATTGTACGTTGACTTTCGAAAACGAATATCGTACATACTATATGTATACATATCGCGACGATCGGTACGCTCAAAATATCAACGCTGCTGCCGCTCTCGCTCCAGCGTCAAGGTTTTCAAAGGTGAGGCCGCAGGTAAGAGGGAAATCGCATTTCGTGCCGATGCAACAGTGGCAGACCCCGTAGTACCAGCCAGTTGCATCACCGACCGGCATCGCACTCTGACCGAAACGCACTCAGTCGTTTGTTACGCGTGGAAAAATACCCGTTTCCTTGGGATTTATCGTCACGCGCTCTCCGGCGTCTGTCATGTTACTAGATACTTTATCCTTTTCTCGAAAAGTGACAAAACTTTCGGCAAGAAAACCGCTTGACGGGAATCGCGTTTAACACGCGGAAAAACCTGACGACGATCGTCGAACGTACCTACGCGAAAGTTCTCCCAAAAGTGCGATACTTTTGAAAACTCGCGAAAAGTGTGTTTGTTTACTTTTTTTTTTTTATAGGGACAGTGTTGAATTTTTTTTCGCGGAGCATTTTCCTCTGAGATTTCTCAATCGCCTCGTGGGGATTATCGGAGGAATGATTTGAAAACGGCGGTAATAGTTCAATTGGGAAATACCTAGGGATCGTAAAACGTCAGCCTTGCGGGAGGCATTTTTGAGAGAGAAAGTTGTTCGACGCTGCATTGTACGAGGCTCGGGAACGCGCGTCGGTTGTACGTGCGAACGGTAACGAATGGAGAAGTTTTTTTGCGAGGAAAATGTTGCCCACAGCGCGATACGATTGAATGCAATACTTACTTGGAGCTATTAATATCTGCGATACCTCGTTATTATTCAACGATGGACAAAAACGGAGCCTTGACGCGACTACGTATTTTCTCTTTAAACAGTGACGTCGTTGCCGTGCATCGAATACGTTAACGCGCGCGTTACCGTGAAATTAACAAGCTTCGACAGAATGATTTTTAATCCACTAAAATAACGATGGATGTTTAACGCGACGTCGGTGGGATTAACTTTAAATTAAATTCGAATTTACCTTCGATCGATGTCCTCCCGCTAATTCTGAATAAAAAATAAATTTATTTCCGGGTGCTTTCTTTTAGCATCGCGTCGGAGCGCGGAGTTCGTACCAAAACTTTTCTCCCGTTCGCGTACGAATCGCACGTGTAATCGATAAGATCGAAAAGTGAAAGTGGGTTTGAAACATTCCCGAGGCGAGGAGTCGGATAAACTAAGAATATCCCGTTTAAGCGCGAAAAAGGAGCATTTGAAAAACGGTCTGCGTTAGAAGCAAGGCGATAGGAGGGACGGATCGACGTTGCGAAATTAATAAAACGCATTTGCGCGTACGCTTATCTAAACGGGGCGCGCGCATAATTGGCAGACTCGTTGCAAGGAGGTTATCCGTCGAAGCGACAGATATACGTATTTCGTATCGCGTCGTTACTGACAAGATTCGTTGGATCGCTTTCGCGCGAGTATCGCAGCGGATCCCGCGTCGCGCTCTTCCGCGAGTGGAGCATCGCGCTCGTACGTCTAATAGCGATCGGATAACCTCCGAAAAGATCGAGACATCGGTCGAGCTGGCCCCATAGATGACGTTAAAGTGAACCGCGAAAATGCCGCAGGAGAGCCAGAAACCGATCGCGAACGGCGATTCCGACGTTCGTCCTTTGATCCTGCCGTGCAAGGACGAGAGGGACTGCCGAGGGAGTTCGAAGGGCTGCGAGAAGAAAGGAGGGAGGGAGGATTCCGGCGATCGTAGGATCCACGAGAAGAAGGACGAGAGGGACGGCGGGATCGATGATCGAAGGGAGAAAAGGGGAGAAGATCTGAAGCTCTCGGAGGTTATGCCGGAGCTTAAGGACGATCAGAGAGTGGAGAACGATGAGGAGGTCGGCCTGGACATCGGGGAGCCCTCCCCGGAACTCGTGGAGTACGCCAGGAGGGAATTGGGGGAGACCGACGAGGTCAAGTGTCAGACTCTTCAGGAGCTACGGGACTTGATTTACGGTAATTGAAGGTTATTTCGCTGGTTCTCGGTTGGAGTTTGGGGTGGTAAGGTGGTAAGAGCGCGCCCTGTACGTGTTATTGATGTTTGATAGAGAGGGGTGAATGCCAGCCGCACAGAATGGACGATGCTTTCCTCATCAGGTTCCTCAGGGCGAGGAATTTCAATGTTCGTCGCGCGCACAGGCTGGTGAGTCATTGTGTACGCTGCGTCGGCAAGCCTTTTAATTGATCGGCGTCCACTCGTGGATTATTTCGTACGACGAGAGATTATACGCGTCTAACGACAACGATACGAATTGCACGGCGGGTACCGTGACGCAACGGATCGCGAGATCCGAATATGCCCAATCGGCGCGCGGCAATGATGCAGCGCTATGCTTGTGTTTTCGAGGTATAGAAAAGAGACTGCTACAAAGTACGTGTTACGAGAGTCAGTTAGAAACTTGGGATACGCTCGAAGTCTGCGTGACGGTGACTCGGTATGATCCTGAATTGAATCCAGTTGCAAGTGTTGCACAATTGTGCCAAGGCGAACCGATCCGGTGCTTGGATCGAGCGCTATCGAGCGCGATAGAGCAAGACATTGAATTTGTTACGTCGCTACTATTTTCACTTTTCTTTTTAAGAGAAGAATCGTTCGGAGCATCGGTAAGGCTGGTCGTTCAAAAGCGCGATTGCTAAAACGATAGCGCACTCGGAATAGAATGTATTTTTGTATTATCTTTCGATTATTTGTTTTGATCGGTAGATTGCTTTTTCTTTTATCACGCGCGATCGCGAAGAAATTGTTTAACCGCGACTTATCGCACGACGTATCAGTAATTCATTGGCTCATAATAATGAATTGCAGTGTAAATACGTTCGTTGAAAAGAGTATTAATTTTCGGTCACTCGGTAAAAATAATTGTCTCTCGAATCAATTCTAGTATTCTCGTAATTGCCCTTTCCGCGAGTGACGCTGGAGAGAAAGAAACCGCGCGAATTGTATATATATACATATACAATATATTCGCGTATGTATGTACCCACATGTACATACGTGCGCGTATGTACGAACGACATACCAGTGTTTCTTCTTTTCCAGCGACTCACGACAAAGGGTGTTCGTTACGCGGTCCGGAATACGAAACGAATTTATATAGCAATTTACGCTGCAGTTGTCGTTGCAATTTCGTGCATCGCGTGCGACACGGTGCACCTCATTGTCAGAGCGAGTCGGATCGTTAACAGAGTTGATTGCGTTTCACTTGCCTCGGAATATTTTAATATTCAGTCGTCTGTACGAGTTTCTGCAATCGGGAATAAAACGTATCCCTTCGCCTCGTTAAGAAAGAACGGAGGCAGAAACAAACGCTTAAATAATTGCTCGGAAATTTGCATCCCTTGGAATGACTCGAAGGATTCGGGGTCCCGTTTGAAATTGTTTATTGTTCGTAGTTAGTACTACTGACATTTTTCTTTTCAATTACATCGTCGTTCGAACAATAAGTGGAACGAAGATCAATGGAAATGCTAGACATACAGTTTTGTTTTAACACTAGAACTACCGACGATTAATGTATACCTGTTTCTACAATTTTTGTTACCAATTTGACCAACTTTTATATAGTTCAAAAGTATGTGCTTAATATTATACATAAATACACTACTTAAAAAATAAATTTTAGTTGACATACTTACAAATGGTAAAATTGAGTAGCCTGAAACAAAAATGTCAAAACAGTCAAAATGACTGATCTGATAGTTCTAGTGTTAACCGTATAAAGATATAAGATATAACAACCGCTCAATACGAAATACGTATTAAGAATAAATTGCAATTCGACTATTACCGGTTACCTTTGAAGAGATCTTTCGATAGATAGTGAATTACTACAACTTCAAAGAGGAGCACCCCGAGCTCCATCAGGATGTGAATCCTCTCGAAATGAACTACATAGGGGACGACGACGTGATGGCAGTCCCAGCGTGCAGGACCCAATGCGGACGAAGGATGATGATCTATCGATTGGGAAACTGGGACCCGAGGAAGTATTCCGTCGAGGAAATTTTCAAAGCTACGGTCGTCATCCTGGAACTGGGAATCCTGGAGCAGTCGGCGCAGATCCTCGGCGGCGCCGCCATTTTCGATCTCGAAGGGATCACTATGGCACACGCTTGGACGATCACTCCGCAGGTACTAGAATCGTCATTTGTCCCACGACGCTTTATCGATCTAGAATCGTCGGCAGCGCACGTCTCTCCGTTAAGACGAATCGAAGCGTACGATTAATTAACGTCCCGTTCTCGTTGCTTTTCCGAGCTTTCAATTTATCTCGCCAACGTAAGATATCCGTGCCGCTTCTATCGATCTACCCCTCCCGACGCGGTTAAAACTTAAACCATCTATAATGTCCTTGAAACTAAGATCCCCTCTTTTATCTCGCGACCTCCCGTTACGTTTATTCATTCCGTACGACTCGACTGGAACGTCGTCGGCCTGAAACTGGCACTAATGGTGTCCTTGGAACTTAAAACGATCTCGAAACTTCTCACAACTGATTTTCCTCTAGGTCCTCTCTCGCAATCTCTCATTACGTTCTTTTTATTCTGATCCCATCAGACCGCTCTGGCGCGATGAGAGTGCTAACCCAAACCCTCGGGTAACGACCACTTTCAAACTCGACGATTTTTTCATCCAACGAATTTAATTTTCTCTATCTCTCTCTCTCTCTCTCACTTTCGCCAAGTATCGCGTTATATCTCTCGCGACCAAATCTGTTTATAATCCGAGACAATCCTTAATCAGTGTTTCTCCTTTCTCTTTGCCCCCGTCTATTCAGATCGCCAGTATGGTAATAGCGCTCATGGTGTCCTCGTTTCCCATGAAGACCCACGCCATTCACATTCTCCATCAATCCTGGGTCTTCGACATGATGTTCGCGGTGTTCAAACCCCTTCTGGACGTCAGGATGCAGAACAAGATATACTTCCACGGGAGCAATTTGAACAGCCTTCACGAGCACATCTCGCCCAACAATTTGCCGAAAAAGTATGGTGGTACCAGGGAGGAGTTACCTTACTACAAGTGGATCGATTCTCTCACCAAAGTGCCACAAATCGTCAACGAGATGGAACAACTCGGATATATCGTTCCACCTGAGATACGCGAGAAGATGAAGGACGGGGTTTGCGTCGTCGAAGATTAATGTTCACTTTTGGACCGTCGTCCATTTATTTTAATACACTTTTCGCCATCACGAATTAACGCGTTTCACGCGAGGATATATTGCGTCCTCGATTAAACGAGCGTTGTTTCCTTTCTTTTTTGCACATGCCGTACTTTCGTATTAGAGCGCGCACGTTCTATCCTTTTTTGGGGTATACGCTGTGTTAAGTGCATACCGGTCTCGCACGTTGAGTAGCGTTGTTTTACATAAATATAGGTATTCCTTCACACTGGTTTTATCGCTGGACTTTTATTTTATGTTTACCGTACATTCTGTCCTCTAAAGAGTTCCATTCATTCTATTACTGCGTTTAATCGGCATTCGCCGAATTACGTTCATCGCGTAAATCGTGATGGAATGGGCACTTTACTTTTTACTTTACTTAACGTAATTTCTTTCCTTTAAAACACCCATTGTCTGAATTATTTACCGTTCGACAATGATATTCGGAGATTTGCGAGAAAATTGTGACAGTGTTGATGACGGAATCGGTAGAGGCACCGATTCCACGAAAAACAAACAGATATTGTCGATTCACGCTTCGAATCCTAATAGAGAGAAACTTTCCGAAAGTGTCAGTATAGACGAAAAGTTTCATCGGGATGTAATATAACGTAACGACATTAATATTCTTGGGTATTTAAATATTTCCCGGACGTATCGTTTCGTATCCAATTTCGTCAGTTACATATCGTAGCCCTCAGAAGTCGATCAAATTACGCTTATACATATGCAGGGGCATTCAAAGGAAGGTCGATAAAATCGACAGATTCTAATTATTACGTTCGAACGTCATTAGAAATCGCGTTGGAAGGGACCTTTAGCGATCGGTGAATGATAAATTTGAAATTCAGTCGTCCCTGCGATCGGGCGGCTTCCATCAACATAAGAGATTAATTTCCTGTCAGAGGCCCCGCGAAGCATCCGCAGAGACGTGAAATCGGCTCATCCATAATTATGAACCACGGTGACGAGTGAGCAAAGCCCGGGATGGATTCGTCAAATGTATTTCAACTTCGAATAGGGCCGTCGCTTCTCCCGTTCGTAGTACCGCCCCGTCCTTGGTTGACTGTTATGCTTCATTAATAACACTGACGTAAAATCGATGATAATAAGTGTACAGGTTCGGTCGTTAAAGCCGTATGGATTTTCGATGGCGCGTATTTGAATGAGAATTGTTCGTGAAGGATTTTGATCTTTTGGTAGCATACTTCAAGGTGTTCGTATGAACGAACGACGAGAGGGAGATACAAAATTGTCATGGAATTTGCAAATGTTGCGAGAACGTGTCGATTTTAACTTTCGATAATAAACGCGCGGCGAGAAAAGAAAAATAAACGTTCATTGTATCTCGTCAACGACGGGATGATACGTCGGACAGGACGGTACTAAAATCGTACTGAAAAAATTCAAGTACTTTTTCAGGCACGAGTAAGGGCTGACAGTCTTCCCTACGAGAGCACTCCGACGCGCGTCGCTGAACGCACGCTCTTACGTCAGAAAACCGATCGTCTATTAATAAAAGATTCCAAACAATAATAACGACCGAGAGATCTAAGCGAACGTGGAATAGCTAACCGCGACGAGGTAATGCTGGCTATCTATATAGATTATAAAGAACAACACGTATTCGATGCTAATAGGAAACTCTCTCGCATCGATTCGGAATCGATAAATAACCCGCAAAAAGAGAAGCTCGACGTATGTCGCTCGAATAAATTTATCTCGAAGTCCGTAGAAAATCGGGGAAATCGCGACGAGAGTCGAACGAGTTTCTGCCCCTTCTCGAATAATTAACGAACCCTCCGAGCGTTCCCGAGAGGCCGCTTTACAGTTGAGAACGACTCGCGCGTCCTTTTTTCCTTTTCGTGCGAAAATAGGAATCCGAGGGATCCCGATCCCGCGAGCAAAAGGATTCCAGGGCAAAAGAGCATGACCGAGATCTCGCGAGACGACGGAAGGTGAGTCTCCGGAAGGTGCAGCTAGGTCGGTAGGTAGATAGGTAGGGTGGAGAGGGAGAGAGAGGGAGGGAGTGAGTGAGAGGGAGAGAGAGAGAGAGCGCGGTAAAAGCGGCAAAAGCAGGTAGGCCCTGCCGTTGACTGCTGGGGTTTGTGGTGGTTGATATCGACCCGCGCGAAGGGTAGGAGCTGTCGCGGATCGCATGGCGCAAGCCTGGAACGAAGGCGAGGTGGTGAACGGAGGTGGTTGAAGCAGAGTGGAGAGGAGACGGATGGAGAGTGGCTCCGCTTCCTCGCAGGAGAGAGGAGAGACTGCCGGCAGTAGTATCCCGGCCAGTAGCCCGCGCGCGGGTGCAGCAGCATCCGAAAACGCCGCGTGTGTGTGTGTGTGAGAAAGGAAGAGAGAGAGAGAGAGAGCGAGAGCGAGCGAGAGAGAGAGCAAGAGAGAAAGAGAGAGAGAGAGAGAGAGTGCGTGAACGAGAGATCTGCGTGTGTGTCCTACGCAAGTAACGAAGAGAAACCCTCGCGAGGAAACGGTAGGAGCCAGTGAGCCAGCATCCGGTGTACCACCTGTGTGTCACGATCGAGTGCACCTCGCCGAGTTGGTGGGTCGAGACCCACCCTGGCCTCGGTGAGGTGATTTCGAGGAATAATCGTCTGGGATTTAGACTCGCCTGAAGGGTGGTAAAGGGAGCGAGCGAGGGGGGCGGGGAGGGGGGGGTTGTTGGTGGAAGAGGAGGAAGAGGAGGAAGAGGAGGAAGAGGAGGAGAAGGAAGGAGGAGGAGGAGAGGGAGAGTGCGCGTAATCCCGATGCAAGGGAAGCCCGGTGGTTCCGTGTCGCGACTCGTGATCGCATGTGCGCGAGTAGAGTGAGAGAGGATCGCGAGGACTCGTTGGCACGGTCAACGCGAATTACGGAGGTACGAGGCGGTACCAGGGCGGCGGCGGCGGCGGCGGCGGAAGGGAGAGGGATGCCGAGAACGTGAAAGAAGCACCATCGGCGCCATGTCGCAGAGACTGGAGACCTCGAACGAGGATTCCTACCTGATCTCGGGAAGGCCGTCGAACCTCCTGAGGACGAGCTTCAGCAGCGCCCAGTTGGAGAAGCTCTATCGGGCTTCCTCGCTTCAGCAACGACGCGGTGGCCTCGAGTGCTTCCTCCTCTCCGCTATCCTCTACGGCGCTTACACCGTCGCCTTGCCGGGGCTGGACCTCTCGGTTCGCGGCCTCACCAGCGTACTACTGGGCTTGAATCTCGGACTGTTGGCATGGGCGAAGCACGGCACCAGAGCGAGGGACGCCCTATGGTCGGCGGTGCCTCACGTGGCCTGGATACTCTGGACGGCACAGTTACTCGGTCAGCTGTTCCTCAAGTCCGCCGAGGTCACGCCTAGGGACGGACTAGGGTGGCTGTTGCTCTTGCTCTACCTACTATTCGCCACTCTACCCCTCAGGCTCTACCTATGCGCCCTCCTAGCCTTCGGCACAGCGTTTGCTTACATCACCGCCGTTGTCGGACTGGCGAAAGAACCTGCGCAGACGCCCGTCGATGTCCTGGTAGGTCCTTGTTAACGTCTTTTCTCCCTTACACCTCGGGTCGGGGCCAAGGTGTTACAATTTACATGACCTAAATCGCTTGGCGTTACCGTTAAGTTACTGGTCGTATCGCTTTAGGTTGGTATAATATTTTCCTGCTACCGCCTCAGGGGTTTTGAACCCAGGCGATAGAATTAACGCTATCTCCCCTCCCTCTGCTTCCGCCCCCCCCCCTCTCTCTCTCTGTCTCTCACTCTCTCTATCGCGCGCGCACACCTCGTTCCCATTACGTGTTATTCTTTTATAATTTCAGGATTACTTAGTTTCATTAATTTCTACCCTGACAGCGTCTCGACGAGGCTTCCGTGTTATCTTTACCGCTGATCTGATCTCGGGATTTGCACGTTCTGATCTTCTTTTTTGTTCCCTCCTCTCGCGTGGGTTCTTTTTTTTTATCTACAGCTGCCGTAGCGAGGAGGTTTGAATTCGGCGAGTCTCCGCAACGTTGCTACTCGAGCGCACGAGTTTCTGAAATATGACCCGATATACTCGCGGTTCGACGCAAATTCTCTTGTACCCTGAAGCGTAATCGGAGATTCGAGTTGCGATTCATCAACGCTCCCCTTAGTCCCACGACTCACGGTAACAACTGTTGCAGCCGAGAACACCGGCAAACTAATTTGTTGGCGATGCACCCTCGTCTGTAGACCTTCTTACGCGTTTCGATCGATCGGCGTACAACGATGTGTGTACCGCTGCCCGTTCCTGGAACAATGTGCTGGAAAATCATTTTACGCTCGCTGACGTCCCTACGTGACTTTCCGCAGTTGAGGGCCGTGCATGAACGGTACACGTCAATAATTACGCGTGCAACGCGGTAACCAATGTTGCTCGCTCGTATATTATATTATCGTTAGCACTCGTAATCAAGCGTTTACAAAAAAGAAAAACAGGGGGCAGAAAAAACTCCCGGTGCAAATGATATTTATTATCTTTAAGTACGATCATGATAATTGATTAACCTCGCACCATCGGCGCGAGGATATCGCGATTTGTATCTGTTTTCTGGGATTTGTAATTAGCGTACTCGCGTTGAACTCGCGGTAGTCGTCCGATTAGCGGCGACGCTAATTAAAGCCACAATGTCGCGTAATGAAAACCTCACGGTGAACGGGCAAGAAAAGTTAGTAATTAAGCGAGAAACTTCTATTTGCGAATTGTTCGCGTTGCGAACTGGGTCGGTAAAGAAACGTTTGAATTCAACGGATCTCAGGGTTCCGCTTTGACGCAGAAACGTCGGTTAATCGACTTTTGATGGAGGCCGGTAATGAACAATCTGTTCTGGCTATTAGCATCGCAAATTCATCGGGCTATAACGCGAATGGCAGGAAGCTTCTGGGATTAGAGAAGTCCCGCTGGATAGGAAAGCAAATTGAAAAGTCCCCGCGTCGCATCGGGAATGCCGATTAACGTTGTTTCGACTTCTCGCCTCATCGACGATCTGAAATTAGTTTATTCGCGTTGCGAACGACGTTAGGTTTCGAGGAGATGAATCATATGTGATTCATAGGACATAGTAACTTACACGCCCGTGAATCACGTATGATTAAAATGCACTCTTTTATAAAACGTATGCGTACGTCGATTAATTACATATGCGCGTGCTGATAAGGTATAACACAATTATTGTAAATTATTCTAAATTATTCAATTTACATTACAGCGAATCGTCGCCTGACGCGATTGTTTTGTTCTAGTCTTTCCGCTCAAGTTGAAAAACCGTGTTCAGTCGAACATACATATATGTGTGTGTATTATAAATATATAACATGCACATTCTTCATATGTTTATACGTATTATTTGTTTACAAGTATTTATGTCTGTATATACAACACCTCACAATGAGATATAAATTTTCCACATATGTCCCGACAAAGACTCCGTTCTGGCAATCAAAAAACAAATTCCGCAGCCCGAAGTTGGTTGGCAGATTCCCTTTTAGGAATCCGTGTAAGTCCAGGACGCACTGTACGTACGTTGAATAATTTCTGATAATATTCTAAAAAGTATCACTAGTTTTCAATGGACGTGTGGGGTTTATCCGGCCATTACGCCTGAACAGTGCACGTGTTAATGTTCAAATTATTCCACTGGAGCCGGGGAGAATTTTGCGCTAGCCTGCCACCGCATCGATTCGACGTGCGCGGTTGCGATCGAAAGGCTTGGAAATAAAATTGTTGTTTACGGTTCGTTCGCGATCCGCTTGATCTCGGACATCGATGATCGTTGCGTTTAATTGCGTGTCGAATGCCAGGACACTTAAGTAATACCGGACGGATAGCAATCTCGGGTTGATAAATTACTACGCGCGAGACGTCTCTTTAACGATCTACGCGTTGGTTGACATGCAACTACATGATTAAAGAAATCAAATCGAGCGAGACCCCATTAGCATGATTATTAAAGTTTTCAAAGTAGTCTTTCGCGACAGGATAATCGTTTTAATGATCGACATAACGCGAGTGCGAATTTTCCGCCGATACGCACGTATCTTCTATACATCTATTTAAATTACAGGTTTAGGATTCTGTAATGACAGAGCGAATTTCTGTTTCGATTCCACCTTTTTAAATGCCCTGTGTAAAAATCTACAGCGTGCGTGTTTGAAGTTTTGCGAACAATTATCTGCCAAAGTATTCGTTATTCAAAAAAGTGTTTCAGGGGGGACTTACTTTGTTTACGTATTGTGCGATCGACAATAATGGATTTCATGTAATATACAGAGTATCCCATTTGAAGTTTTACACGCAGTTATTTCTCAAACTATCGGTATTCAAAAAAAACATTTCTGGCGCAACTCGAATTAGACAAGATTTGTGATCGTCGCAAAATCTTCCTCTCGCGACAACATAAGTTCCGAACGAAACATTGTCTCTCTGTTAACGATGTATAATTGCGCGTGAAGCTACGAATGGGACACCCTGTATATGAAATAAAATCCTCGTACTAATTAACATCGCTCGAGCGGTACGTAAACGAAGAGCGGAGGCTTTCGAATAATCGATCGGAAAATTATTGCCGAAGCTGCACCAGTGTCAGAAGTTATCGGGGTAACCGCGAAAATGTCGTTGACCAGCGGAAAACGGGGAGTAGACAAGCGTGGCGGATCGAACACGTTCGGCTAGAAATTTTCGTAGGCAAGGACGAGCGGTTTGAAAGCGAGAGTCGGAGGCATGCACGTGATTCTATCGTTAGTGACACTCGAGTAGAGTTCGGTCAATGGTAGTTTAAAATAGAGAGAGCGAGATGTGCAATGATGCGTCCCGGCGCCTTTCCATGCACGACATCCGATCGGTTTTCAATGGGAGGAACGTTTCTTTGAAATCCGTTGACTTGACGGAGGTGTCCGCGTCCCTGGATAGAGCCGGACGATAATTAGAGTGATCACGGGTCGCTTTGAGCCTCGAAGGAGTTAACGAAGGGACTGTCGACCCTCGCGAGGCTGAGTAAATATAAGATAACGAGCGCGTTGCTTTTCAGGAATATTCCCGGCGATACTTTGCGAACGTAATCAGTTTTGTTGCTTCGAACGGGCAGAAATTACGGGCGATGTTGAAATTGAATAATTGAATTTTCAACGGGGAGAATTACGCGGAAATTTGCACGAAGAATGTAAAATTGAAAGCAAAGGGGGCGAGTGAGAGAGGAAGGGAGAGTGAGGGATAGTAAGGCAGACAACTGTGCGTCGATACGCAACGATGCGAGAAGTTGCCTCTTCATGGGTAACGTGACCGTCGTTTTCCAATGAAAGCTCTTCTATTCTAAACGACAAATATGAACCCTCGTCCCGAATAAAGGAAACGACAATTAAAATCGTCTAGAGAAAAATTTGCGGGTGCTTTCAAGTTCTTGATAGCGGGCTGAATTAATCGTTGACTAATGTAACGGAACCACAGACATTTTCCACTTTTCTACATGAATATTCGCTTAGTTCGGAGAAACGAAGTTTCCGATTACGGATTATCAGTGTTTATATTTAAAATTAAATACGTTGTACGGAGTGAATCTATTAACCGGATCGGCCTATAATCGTGGTCGTATCGAGGATAGAAAAAATTGTGCTTCTTTTATCAAGCTCAATCGCAGCGTGGGGAGAATTTTTTGCAGAAGCGTATGGATGCACCTGCGAAGCGCAATTGCACTTTTTATAGGAACAGAGATGCAGTTCAGCCGAGTTCCTAGATTCACCTTATATATAAGGGCACCATAATCTTTTGTGCGCATGGGGCCTCTAAGGGTGTTAATTCAACCTCGCTCGAGAGACAGAGCAAATTCCACGAGGCCTCGCAATCTCGTTATACCAATGGAACGTCTCTCCTAACGCAAACTTCCATCGATAACGATAAAATTTCTAAGGAATCCCGTCCCGAAACAACTTTTCGTACAATCTTCCAGTCCCCTTCCAATCTCCCGGCGACGAAAATCCATTCGCGGCTTCCGTGACCTACATACGAATCGGCGAAAGAAATCACCCGAAATCCTCTGAACACCGTCGATCGGAGATCCTTTAAACGAAATATTTTCCGCAGATCCTGACGGTGACGCTCTCGTTCGCCGCGGTGATCTTGGGTGCTTCCAGTTACTCCCTGGCGGAGTTTCAGCAACGTCGCGCGTTCCTGGAGACGCGTCAGAGCCTCGAGGTGCAGCTGGTGATCGAGGAGCAGAGCGCCGAGCAGGAGAGGCTGTTGCTCAGCGTTCTGCCGGAACACGTTGCGGTGAAAATGCGACAGGACCTCGGGGCGTCCCTGGACACGCAGTTCAAGAAGATCTACATGTCCAGGCACGAGAACGTCTCCATACTGTACGCCGACATCGTCGGTTTCACCGCGATATCATCGACGTACAGCGCCAGCGAGCTCGTCAAGATACTGAACGAGCTTTTCGCGCGATTCGATCAGCTCAGCGAAAGGTAGCATTTTGTTTTTATTGAAAAGATAGCCCTGATCTGCTACGTTCGCCCGAATGCTATTCCAATTCTGTCCGGTTGGGAATAGAGACGTAGAAACTTAGCAACGCGTTCGCTCTCGTCCTCGCTCGAGTGCGCTCGTCGAACGCGTACAGGAGATATTAGGATTCTTGATTATCGCAACGGTGGCACACGTAAAGCCGGGTAGAGACGTGTAACATGCGCGCGTATCGCGCAACACGATGCGCTGATAGGCCGGGTACAGACGTGAAACATATTGCAAATGTTTGGTAACGTATGTGAGAACACACAATCCTAACTAGTCTATTGGTGCATCGTGGTGCGTGTTTGTGATACGCGCGAATGTTTCACATGTGTACCTAAGTACCTAGCCTTAGGAATGTGTCTTCTCACATACGTCATTAACACATTCGCGATAGAGTTGTAATACGGTGTTTGTTACGCGCCTATGTTCCACGTCTGTACGCGGCTTAAGGAACGTGGCGCAACGAGAGCACGCGTTTCGCGTTTGAACGATCTTGAAATTTGGAGTTAATCAATTTGATTGTCCCGCGAGATATATGGCTTCGATAATACTCTCATCAGTGCAAATTAATTTCATTCTCGTACGTTTGTCGAGTCATTTTTTTATATCTGCGGAATTGCGAATAACTTGCACGATGTTTCGTACGAGGGTCGGTTACATTTCCGGTCGCGGAATTTTCGTCGCGAGTAAAATTGAATAGAATGTTAAAATGAATTCAAATAAAACAGAAGTCATTGGAAACTTGAGTTTATAAGTCAATCGCATTCGTGGCGAAATTAATTAACTCGGCCTTGGTAATGGAAATTCTCATTTTCGGCATGCATGTCTAATTACTATTTGTCGTTCACGTAGTCACGCTCGCTTTTGATACGGTTAATTTCGAATTTAATTCCCAATCGTCACACCCCGAATATCCGAGCGAGAGCGAGCCGCCCAGTTTATTTAGACGGTAAAACAGCAATATCCTGGCAAATAAATTAATTCGCAATCGAGGTATTGGCGCCGAGAAAGAATTTATTCGTTTACAATCCACTCGATCGACTACGCGCGAAACGATTACGGGCCGCTCTCAAAACACGTACCGCGTCCTTTCTTCCTGTGAATAATGGAAATCCTGGAATTGTCAGGGTAGAAAATTGACTTTATCGAGAAATTCCGCCGTGTTCTTTCTCCATCTCGTTGCGCGAGTCCTGAGAGACACGCGAGTCCTTCAGGGGCGTCTCCGGGAATCGATACGTCCGGGGACAAACTGGCGTCGTTAGTGCGTTCACCACGAACATTTCCCTCGAAGTCGTTTAAATTCAAATCGCGCATTCCGAATGCAACGCGCGAACTCCTTTAAACCGTCATTCAATAGCGATTCAAACGGAACTTATAACGTCGCGTTGTACGTAAATATAAAATTCGCTCTCTCGCGTATCTCGGAAAATAGTGATCGATCCTTATCTACCTCACCCGTCGATCGATCGGTATTCGAAGATTACTCTTGAAGAAAAACGTACGTAACGTTTTATGAAACTTACGCGAACGCGTGAAAAGGATTCGCTGCTCGCCCTAGCAATTAAACGCACAGCCGATTAATGTACTTGAAGGTGAAAGAGTGGCGGTTAATCAGTTTCACTTTTAATCGCGAAAGACGAATTATTTCCACGTTTTCGCGTAAAAGTTAAATTTTGATCAAACCTTACTCAAATTACTCGCGGCCTTTCCGAAGGCTATTGCATTTATTAAAAGAATTCATTTTTAATACGGTGTGATGATTAATTAAGGTTCGCGAGAGAATGAATGAAAGAATCACTGAATAACGATGAAAAGGGTTATTAAAGAACTAATATCAGGCGAGTAGGGTGCACTGTGTCAGACTCGGTTTGATAGTGAAGCCGCGAAAGCTCCGCGTAGCAACGGTGGGCCTCGACGCTAGATCACGCGTCAGCCTTCTTAGAATTTACGTGGCTAACTCGCAGTCCACGGTGATAAGCACCATGGAACAGGAAATGAGGTTATTTGATTTAAAAAAATACCGTTCGTTTTTCTCCGGAAAAGATACAAGTCTAGTCTCGCGTACGTGTACTTGGCCCGAGACAAGACCTTGTCTCTCGATACAGGACGTTAGAACGATTTGACCACCGCGAAAACCGGCGGTATAATATATAAATATAATATATAAATTATATTTATATAAATATATAAATATAAATATAAATATAAATATAAATATAAATATAAATATGGTCGATTCCACGTCAAATCGCACAGCTAAATTCTTCGAAATTCTGATTTTGAAATATGTTATAGAGGGAGGTGAGACAAGCCACCCGAATTTTTTTTTCATTTTTTATTTTGACTTTCGAGGAGTTATGAGACTTTGAAAAATTGGGACACTTTTTCTTCAAACATTTTAAGGCGCGGTCTGGCTTGCCGTAGAATAATTTGCTTTTTTAAGTTCGATTCAGAAAAGATTGTAGTTTAACGAGAATTTTCAACCCATTTCAAAAAGTTTTTTTTTCAACGCATAATTCATAAAAATAAAAAATAGTCGTTAATTTGACTATCTGGGCCCTCACCGAAAATTATGAAAAAATTATATCCTTGTAGCGCGTTTCAAGACGAAGAGTTTGCAAAAAAGGCAGCCCCAAACACGCAGTAACTTCGGAGTAATTCAAGAAAAAGTGTAACCGCCTCGGAATTACTGATTTTGCCAGCAAGGACGCTGAATTGGGAGGTGGGGGTCGTTACGCAGGGCCGCGGCACCTAAGAGATACGCGATAAAACATTGAAACTGATTTTTATCGGGAATAATCGTTGGTGCTCGCGACTATTACGCATACCACCGTGTGTATGCATCATCAAAGCACCCTCGTGAATTTTTTGAGAATTTTCGGGAATGGCCTTCATGTGTTTTTAACTGATTGAGAACACGTAATGTCAACACGACTCGTCATCGCGTCATCGCGCAGTTATGTGGGATACCGCGTATCTCTTAGGTGCCGCGGCCCTGCGTAACGACCCCCACCTCCCAATTCAGCGTTCGTGCTGGCAAAATCAGTAATTCCGAGGCGATTACACTTTTTCTTGAATTACTCCAAAGTTACTGCGTGTTTGGGGCTGCCTTTTTTTGCAAACTCTTCGTCTTGAAACGCGCTACAAGGATATAATTTTTTCATAATTTTCGGTGAGGGCCCAGATAGTCAAATTAACGATTATTTTTTATTTTTATGAATTATGCGTTGAAAAATAAACTTTTTGAAATGGGTTGAAAATTCTCGTTAAACTACAATCTTTTCTGAATCGAACTTAAAAAAGCAAATTATTCTACGGCAATCCAGACCGCGCCAAGAAATGTTTGAAGAAAAAGTGTCCCAATTTTTCAAAGTCTCATAACTCCTCAAAAGTCAAAATAAAAAATTTAAAAAAAATTCGGGTGGCTTGTCGCACCTCCCTCTATAACATAATCTCAAAATCAGAATTTCGAAGAATTTAGCTGTGCGATTTGACGTGGAATCGACCATATATATTTATATAAATATATAAATATAATATATATATATGTACAGAAGACATTGGATTTGCAATTTCTGTAACTGCAATTCCATGATCGTTCATGATTAGCATTTGGAAAGTCGTAAAGACAATTTTTAACGGGTCATCGAAGAAATTAAGATCATTTTAGAAAAGCTATGTATGTCCATTTTTTAATTTTAATACAAATTAAATTAAGTTTCCAAATCTTCCGATTCAAGCAAACTCCAACGACCGTGGTGCTTTTACTATTGTTTTGGTCACTTATATACAGTTATACATTGCTTTTAAACAAAATCACGCGTCGAATTCTGCATCCGTGTGGTCCTAGCCTAAGATACAAGGTCTAGTCTCGCGTACTACTCGTACTTAGTCCGTGACACGACCTTGCATCTTGCAATCCAATGTACATACCTACGTTCCTCGAACAACCTCGATCGTCGATAGAATCAAAACACTCGCTAATCCGTCAGGTACGAGCAATTGCGGATCAAGATCCTGGGCGATTGTTACTATTGTATAAGCGGCGCACCGGTGGAAAGACCCGACCACGCCGTCCTCTGTGTCCATATGGGACTGTCCATGGTGGACGCCATAAAGTACGTGCAACAAACGACCAATAGCCCGGTCGACATGAGGGTGGGCATTCACACCGGTGCGGTATTAGCCGGCGTGCTCGGCCAGAGGCAGTGGCAGTTCGACGTTTACAGCAAAGACGTGGAGCTTGCGAATAAGATGGAGAGCAGCGGAATGGCGGGGTAAGCTTGGAATTTATTCTCCTTTTACTCCTTTCGCCGTTTTTTTAGGTCGTTAATTTGGTAGTTGCCTCTCAAGCGGTAATCGATTAAAAGCGCGGCTGATTAACGTAGTTGAAATTGGAAGAGTGGCACGTGTTTGAGCGCCTGCTCTTTTAATCGCGAGTAATCAATTATTTTTACGAGTTTGTAAAGGTTTATAAAATTTGATATTACTCGAACTTCTCGCGACTTTTGTAACGTTTACGTGTAGACTAGTGATGTTGTATGAATTTTATATTCGATAACGTCCATATATATATATATTTCATTAATGTTTTGGTATCGGTAAGTTGTAGAAATGTGTTTTTTGATATCAGACCTGCCACGGTATAAGCGCGTATTATTTAAATCACTTAAATGACATTAAATATTGCACGCGCGTTTATGGTACCATATTCATCTCGCAAAATTAGTTGAAAAACAGAACGACAAGCATGCATTTCGCATAAACATCTGCAATTCACATAAAAGACTCGGAAGCGGTTCGCAATCCATCGGGAATATCCTAGCGAATTATCTTGATATACCTTTAAATGGGGTAGAAGTTTGTTTATCCGGACGTCCATTATCCAAACGTCTCATTATCTGAAAAGGGTATCCCCTTACGCAATATTGAATTTCTCACCATGAAATGTTTAAACTGTCAGTGTACGCTTGCGCGGAATATAATAATGCCACCGTGGCAAGTATTACATAATCCAACAATTTAAAAAAATTGGTATATCAATCTGACATCGGTAATTCATTATCGGAAATATTTGAAATTTTACACATTCGCATTATTTTTCCTAGAGTACCTCAATTTCATTCCCAAAAACGTGATTATACCGTTATTAAAAAATTCTCTTGCGTTTCCATATTAGTTCGAATAATGTAGGCCCTATCGCATCAATTTCTTTATTTCTACACACGAAATGGACATCAGAAAATTGATTTGGTACTAACGCGTTAACGAAACGTGTGGGAATCATAGGTATACATGTACATACATCCTACGATTAACCTTCCGTTTATCGCATGTTTCTGCGAGGTGCACAGTGAAGCGTTAAGTTAAAGACGTTAAAATGAGGTACTACAAACTTGTCCTTTTTCTTCTCATTATTTTACGTATGCAATGTATTAAAAACAATAAAAGCATTGTATAATGCTTGATGATTTATTTTTTTATGTTCCTCGATCGAAAAAAATTGATAACTGATACAGAGACAGAGAAATTGCAAAAGTACCTGTGAGATGCACACCCCTATCGGTGCCCTGAAAATACACGCGCCTATCGGAAGGTTAAATGGCTAGCCCTTAAATAAGAATCATAAGAAACGCATACTTAACATTGTTCAAACTTCCATTTAATTTTATAATCGACCCCGATCGATCCAATCGTAATATTGATGCAGGAAGAATATTCCCAGCTTCGTTTTTCCCGTTACCACCTTTATCCGACTTTTAACCGTAATAACTCTACTATCGACGAGTGCTATTTTCCTGTCGAGTTAGCGACGGGCTAACACAATTTTCCCTTAACGATCGTCAAACCAGATTTCCATAACGCGTTACGCTAGAACTGCTAAAGAAAAAAAAAGAAAAAACAATAATCGCGTTTAAAATGAGTGGCACGATTCGTAGTTGGTATTATTCGTTTTCTCGACCGTGCACCTCTTAACCCCGTTTATATTCGGAAGCTTTTTACGTGCCGGATAAACAAAGAGAGTACCTCGCAGGAAGGGGCGAAAAGGTGCTGAAACACGTCCCGCGCGGTGTTAACGTCGCGCTAAATGATATCGATGTGTCAACGTGTAACTTCTCGCTCATAATGCACGCGTCCTTGATAGGCGCGTGTACGCGAAATGAGCGAAGCTCCGTGTGTGTTCGGCTTTCTTTCGCGTTAATTATCCAGCGAAATGCCCCGGACCCAGTAGTTTTCAATGCACTGTCACCCTTTAATTTCGGAAAAGGAATTTAAAGGGAGAGCACGCCGAGGCGTTAACGGGTGTGCCAGAGTGAACGGGACGCCGAGTGAAAGCTCGTCGTCGAGAAGGATGCGAGGTCCCGATTAGTCTTGTTGAACATTGATTTTATTAATATTGTATAGAATATCGCTACGTACATGCCATTTTAACTCGTGGAAACTATCGATTCGCGCTGACCCAATCCACTTCGCCCTCTTATCAGGCTCCGGCAGATACGTTTTTTTCCAGTATAAATTTTTAATCCCTGAATTACTTGGCCGACGACTATACGACCCTGCTGTTTCGCTTCGCGTCGCTCGACGCGTTGATCGCCGCGTCATCCGTATGTGGATGACACGCGCGGCACGGCGATAATCTTCGCGTTACTATTAATGGAATTAATATTCCGTGACCATGGCACGGAAACTTCCGTGTCACTCGAATACGCCTGATTACTCCGCGCGTTAAATTCTTCGCGGCGTTAAAGTCCGAGGGATGGGAGTTCGAGTAACGAGACGAGGGATGAAACGCGAAAGTAACTGTAGGAATAAATACTTGTAGGAGAGTGCACATCTCGAATGCGACTCTGAGCTTCCTGAATGGGGAATTCGAGGTCGAGCCGGCGCACGGTGAGGAGAGAGAAGAGGCACTTCAAAAAGCCGGCCTCGTCACTTACTTCATAGTCCGAGCCTTAAAACCCTTTAAACCAGCTGTGACGAAGTGCCTCGTGCCGTTGGCGGACACGGAAAACTCCCGTAGGACAATGGAGAGTGCGCGCGATAGGAGGAACAACAAGGAGGATTCGGAGGAATTCAGGCAACGGCTGAGAAAGGAGCTCGACAGCAAAGGTAATGTGTAATTGTTCGCTGTGTAGGGTAATAATTATACACGGTGAAACTACTATCTTCATTCCTATCGCGGATGGGAACTCAATTGTAGAGAACAATTCGGCATTGTTTGTCATGCTCTGCTATCCTGCGATGCGATTTTCTTCACGGAAGGGCATCGGTGAAGTTGAAAAACGGAAATGCACTTTTTGTGGGAACTGAATTACCGTCTGGATCTGTTAATAGATTCACCGTGTATGCGACAGTATTTAACTTATTATATATGATAATATAAAGTACTATATATTATCATATATAATAATAATAATATGTATAATATATAATTACATATTATATGTGTGTGCACATATACATATATGCCTACGCATATGTGATATATGTATACATGTACACACACATATCGAAATAGAAGAAATCGTACATTGAAGAAAATGGCACCTTCCGTACCATGCGCAACTTTAGCTGGACAAACTTTTCTTTGATCAAAAAATTCCTGGCCCACCATGTACACGATACGTTAGGTACGCTCTTACATATTATATATGTAAATACTATATATTCGATATTTACACGTAGAAAAATCTGTCCTGCCAAAGTTGCGACACAATTTTCTTTCGTTCATCAAAGTTTGCCCCAAACCCACAGAGTTTCGGAGATATTTAACGTAACGATACTTATCGACCCACCCTCCACGTTATACAATGTATATCCTACCTACCATTACCTCTAAATTACCGTAAAATTCCGAGACAGTTTATTTTTACGGCGAACGATAATAAACGCGGGGATAAATATAAAACTATAATTATCATCGACGCGGTCGTCGTAGGTGGCGGAGCGGACCTGAAAGGTCACGCATCTTGGCTGACCTTACGATTCAAGGATCGAAATGTTGAGAAAGCATTTCACAATGCCGAGGAGGCCTTCTCACCCCTGTCTCTCCTTGGCGGACCACTGGTAATGGCCTGCGCTGGTCCAGTATGGAGATTCCAACCCTGGGGACCTTTCACGTGGGGCGGTATAGTGGTGGTTACCCTCTTTGCGGTACTTCTAGCCGGAGCCACCTGCTTGGGGGGTGCTATTAAAGCTACGTGGCTGAGGAGAACTTTGGCACTCCTGATGACCTTCTCCCTCAGCGATTTTATCCTCCTCGACATGGTAAGTAGATCCAACCCGTTGATTAATTAACAATAATTAATTTCTTCTCTCGTTATCTATCGCGTTTCGCTTAATTATATTAATTAATCGATAAAGAGACGAAGCGTGGAGTTTCCGTTGCATTCTCAATCGAATGGAACTCAAATTCCCTCTCCGGGGAAAACAACGTCTCCAATCGACTTTTCTCGAAAACTATTCAAGAGAAAGGAACGCGGATGCGCTCGATCGAGAATACACGATCTAACGCCACGCGCGCCTCGAAGCCGAGATATCTAACGTATCGAACAAATTTTCTCTCGTCACTTTCCTTTCCCCGTGGAAACGATTTGATTTCCGCATACACGAAGAAATCGCGTCTATCCTAGTCCGACTAGGGACCAATTCGACGAGTGGTTTAACGGAGCTGACGATACAAATTTTGTCAGATAAACTGCGTCGTTATCGAGGAAGCGGCGCCGCCAACGAACGCCTCCGTCAGTTGGTCACCGCGATGCCCGTATCCCTCGTATTATTCGTACATTGGCGTCCTCGCCCTGGTGGCGATCTCGATGCCGACCTACGTGTGTTACCTCGGTAAAGCGTGCCTTATGTACTGGATCGCTGGTGCACAGTGTTTCATCAACATCGCTTTCCTGGGCTCGAGTTTGGAGAGAGAGGACGTGGCGTCGACGCCGCCGGGTCCGGTGCCGTTTCCCTTGAGATACTCCTTGTCGGCTATTCTCCTGATCGTCGCAACCGCTTTGGTCATCGTTACTAGATATGTAAGTGATCGAGGAATACTTTGAATTGTCTAAGTAATGGATTCGAGCGAACTAACGAGATTCGATAGTATTTCATTGACCGGGATGTACCCGATGTTTGTTTATAAAGTTGGTATGTAAATAATCTTGGAGAAATGTTTTTGGGAGAAATGTAGAGTGGAAAAGTTTCGAGAGGGAAATACAGCTGTCACATTTGGTTTTTATTTGATGGGCGTTCTTGAGGTTACTCGAGAATCGACTTTTCTCTTTGGAGTAGAGATCTATATTTTTCTTCGCGGATTCTTATTTCGTGGGAAAAAAGAGAAAAGCTTCGCGTGGGTTATGTTTTTTTATCGGACTTCATCTTGGACAGATACTTTATATATAGATTTATATTAGAGTAAAGAAAGCTGACCTTCGAGTAACCTTAACAACGGCAAGCAAATGGGAAATTAATAGTACACCCGTATTTCACTCTTGAAAACTTCGTATTCAATATTCTCCCCCTAAGGGCGCTGTTTACGAGATATTTAGATTCCGCGTTTTCAAATTAACACCCTTTATAGTGTCTGGGGTATCGTGTATTTAATTACAAATCGATAAAACGACATTACGTTTGATTTATTAAATCGACCGAGCAGTAATTACATTACAATTATAACTAATAGGAATTCAATTACGCGTTCGCTCGCTCGGTTAACCAGTCTCTTTTTTGCTTAGCCCATTGTCGTTTATAAATCTTCGTTATAAACGATTCTACCTGTTTTTACCAAAGGAGTAAACAAATCATGATAACGTAAGAAATAGCTGAGGTATCGCAAAGAATAATTACAAAATATTAAACGAAAACCTCATTCGTTCGTTCACCGATCGATCGGTTTTATACTATTACGTTATAAATACAACGAAGATCTTTATTTATCGTTACTCGTCGTCGTCCTCGTTATCTCTGCCATCGTTCGGTCACGATTTCCACGATAAACCCGTTAGAGTCACGAAATTCGCGTCAGCTCGAGCGTCGAGAGTCGATCCAACTGGTTGCGTAAATTCCGTCGATATTTTTTCCCCTCCCCCATTTTTTTCCGCCGCACGACGCAACGAGAACCAAGCGAATCTCCATTTCCAGGATTCGAACTGAACCGGAAATGTCTCGTTAGAGTGAAAATTCCGTGAAATTGCCTCGGCAATCTGGTTTTTTTTTCTCTCTATCGATGCGAAGCCAGTGGTAGAATAGATGGCACCGTCAGGTCGTTTCGCGTGGACAGAGAGGAAAATTTAGAGGGACACGGGACACGGGGCACGATGAAAAGTCGACTAGACGAAGTAATTAATCGAGATTCAATTTCCCGTTTGAATATCTGGGCACTATCGCGTTTTCGGGTTGACTCAAAATTGATTGCGCTCCCGTATCGCTCCTCCGTATCGGACCTCTCAATTTTCACCGGGGGTTTAGTTATTGCTTCTTAATAAGTATTATCGCGTTAACGCTTGACAGTCTGGCGCGAAATTGTCCATATCGCGTCTAACCAACTGATTCGAATTAGTCGGAACGCGTCAGACGCAAAGCGGGGGAGACAAACAGAAATGTCAGTTCCGGATGCTTTTCAGCAGGTATACGAACGAAATGAATCTAAATCCACCTAGGTTAGGAACGGAACTAAACTCGGGATATAGTTCAGATCCGTTCCTCGGAACGAAACTAAACTCTGGCTGTAGTTTTGATCCGTTCCACGGAACGAAACTAACCTCGTCGCCACTTTGATTACGTTACTTGTAACGGAACTAAACTTGGTCTCTAGTTCGTTACAGCAAATAACTAAACAACAGTCAACCCGAGTTTAGCTGCATTACAAATAACGTAATAAAACTAGGGTGAAATTTAGTTTTGTTCCGAGAAACGGAGCCAAACTACAACCTTAGCTTAGTTATGTTCCTAACAGGTGTGGTTCCATCTAGTTACATTCTGGTTCTGGATCGAAATTGCCGAAATTTGGTTCCATTTTTAATTTCGTTACGTTTTGTTTGTTATCCCTAGTTTGCGGGTAGCGAATCGAGCGTTTTAACAGATCGGCAATGGTTCTATTTATTCGTAGGCGGAAAAAGCGCGGAGGATGCTCTACCTTCGTGGCCGTGAGGTTGTAGCGCAAAGAGAAAGGGCAGCGGACATGAAGCGTAGAAACGGTGCACTGATATACAACATTTTGCCACCCCACGTGGCCGCCTATTTCCTGTCGAGGGCCAGACACCACGACGATCTGTACAGTCAAAGTTACGCGGAGGTAGGCGTGTTGTTTGCCAGCATGCCAAACTTTGCAGATTTCTACAGCGAGGAGAGCATCAACAACCAGGGACTCGAGTGCCTCAGGTTCCTCAACGAGGTCATTTCCGACTTCGATGCTGTGAGTATTATTCTTTGTTTCAAATAAGAATGCGACCGCGAATCGAATGAACAACGCGGTATCCATTCTACGTTCTGCGCGTTGGTTGGTAACCAGTTAGCTGTTTCGATCTCTTTGAACAGTGTGCACCTACATTGTGTAGCAAAGATGTGGGGATGACGAATAGATTATATTCAATGAACGTGTTTTAATAGTTCGTGGCTCGGATTACTGAAGAAAAGAATACAGAAACCACTTTTGTAATCCTTCTTTAACAATATCGTGACAAAATTGAGGAATATATTTTAGTTTTCATTCAAATTCCAATTTTAATAGAAAATGGTAATATAATACAAAACCTTCCCATTTCTTCGTAACGAGTGTACTCGTCAAAAATAGCTAACTGGTTGAGAGAGAGAGATTAGTTTCGACACGTCATCTTGGATAAATAAAAAAATGTCCCGTATGGCGATTCTTTCTCAATGAAATTTAGAATACGCCTTCGAGCGATGGAGGTACTCCGATGTATCCCATTTGAACGCCCCACTCTGTACACGCGTCGGTTAATCGCCAAAAAAATTATTATTAGGATTGCGTTCTCGTACGCGAGATTAACCTTTACCTCTTGTTCTCGATACAGATACTCGATCAGACTAAATTTCGAGATATCATCAAAATCAAAACGATAGGCTCGACCTACATGGCAGCTTCGGGAATAACGGAGTCCTTCGAGTCGGAGGATGGTCCGAGATGGGGTCACCTGTCGACACTAGTCGAATTCGCCCTGGAGCTTAAGAAAGCCCTGTCGAGCATCAACGAGCAGAGTTTCAACCATTTTGTTTTGAAAATGGGCATCAATCATGGCCCAGTGACAGCTGGCGTTATCGGGGCAAGAAAACCTCACTACGATATCTGGGGTAACACCGTGAACGTTGCATCCAGGATGGAAAGCACTGGGAAGGTCGGTTGCATCCAGGTAAGTTACAACTGTCTCGATTGATTCGCGTAATTGGAACTTCAAGTTTATTCCGTCCGATACCGTGTACTTTTATTGTCATATACCTTTTAACTGTTTCTATTATTCCGTGGAATAAATTTTTTTAATTTCTTTGACTTATGGCGCGTTCAGTAAATAGTGGTAAAATGAAATTACTTAAGGGGGGAATCTACTTTGGGGTGCTGAGAAATAGGTGAATTTTTAGAATTTTTTTTACAAAATATAAGACGGATTTTGCTGAAACTAAAGGGATGATATTTCACATGTCAAAGTTGTGCTTCGTAACCCGAGTTGTCAACTGACGTGCATTGTGTATCCTTCATTTTTTGTCTGAAATAAAAAAACCAAAGCTTTTTTTAATGCTTATAAAATACTTTAACCAATGAATTAAGGAAATTAAAAAATATACAAAATTGTAAAAGTTATGGGACTAGAAACAGAAGTAACGATTTTTCCCCTAAAAATTTGACTTATTTGATGCTAAAAACAACAGGTTAAATTAATTTTTTAAAAATATTGTTAGTTGTATAGTAATATTGCTGACAGATGTAACAAATCATCCCTGGAGTATCAGATAGACTGACTTTATATTTTGTAAAAAAAAGGTTCTAAAAATTCACTCATTTCTCAGCGTCCTAAAGTAGATTCCCCCTTGATAAAATGGGATTACTATAGAGTTACGTCGGTCAATTACAAGTCAAACTGTCAGGAATGTGAAACTTTTTCAGGTAACGGACGAGACGCGCAAAATCCTGGAACCCTTCGGTTTCGGTTTCGAGCAACGTGGCTTGGTCTTCGTGAAGGGCAAGGGACAACTCCTCACGCACTATTTGGTCTCGAAGGACGGCGTTTCCTTGAATCTGGACAGCGATCTTCCTGTCGAGCCCACTCATCCGATCATCTATCAATAAACTACTCGAAGGCTCTAAAATTCAACGTAAACACGCTCGGCTGTTCGATACTCGCAAAGGGATCTTTTCGCGAAGCAAGGTCACTCTTTCTCTCTCGAGAATACTCCAAGAGGTCCTTCGGGACGAGCGATAACTCGCCCCCGGGAGATATAACGAACGACACCCCGAGGATTATTATCGCGTTGTCTTTCGCGTACACGACGTCGACGCCTTTTCTCGACGGCGCGGCGGTGCGATGAGATTTAAGATAAACAAAAAAAATTCGTAGCAAGCTCTCTGTGTATTAGAATCGTCGAACTCCGAAGAAACGGAAGCGAGAGGAGGGGGGTGGGGGGAGGTGGTATTGGGGATCGTTCCGCGAGATCTATCATCGCGATCGAGAGCGGAGTTGGGCAGATGTTCGTTCGGGGAATGGAATCTTGTTGTCGAATGAAAGAGAAACCGATTGACGGTTTTATTGAAAATCGTGCGAATAATGTCCAACTCCGATCGGGATGTCATCGTTACCGTTAAGACACTAACGAGAAGTTACCATCGCTGCTGATACTGTCGTTTACTACTAAAGTTCATTGTGTTCACACGCACACGTACACAAACACACATACACGCGCACACACACGAACACAAACACAAAGAGATGAAACATGCGTGCTCCGCACAGCGAAGGTGCATCGAAGACGAAGTACAGGGTATACTTGAAGAATAACTAGATTTAGGGCGTAACGATGCGCGAGCCCGCGACTGATCGGATAGGGATGCTCGATTCGAGGAATTGGAATCTTTGACAAAAATTACCCAGGGTAAATATGTGTTACGCGTAGGGGAGTAATTTGATTTGGAGGCGACGAATTGACTCGAACGATGCTCTATCGTTTCATTTTGGTATTTTTACCGCGTACTAGGATTAAGGGAGAAAAACAATTGTTTCACATCGATCTCTGTCGAACGAGGGAGGAGAATATTGTTTTATATAAGTTTTTATTGACTAAGGGATGAGAGTATTATTTTACATCGGTTCGTATTGACCGTGGGAGGGAAATATTAGTTTATAGCAGTTTGTATTTGTTAAGGGAGGACAAATTTGTTTATCGTCGATCCGTGTTGACTGAGGGATGAGAGGGATGAGAATATTATTTTCCATCGGTCCGTATTGACCGTGGTAGGGAAATATTAGTTTATATCAGTTTGTATTTGTATTTATTAAGGGATGAAAATTTATTTTACGTCTATCCGTTTTGATTAAGGGTTGAGAGTGTTATTCCGCATAGGTCCGTATCGATCGAGGGAGGGAAATATTAGTTTATAACTGTTTGCATTTATTAAGGGAGGAAAATGTTATTTTACGTCGATCCGTCTTGACCGGGAGCGGAAAACATTCGTTCGCATCAGTCTGCATTAGCCGATGGAATAAAGTATTAGTTTACACAATTTGTATTGCCCGGGGAAGAAAAATATTATTCTTCATTAAGCCGTACAGTCGAGAAATTAGGATCTGACGATATACCGGTTTCGAAGTCATTTCTCTAGAAGCACATGATCGATGCTCGATTATCCAGCATTAGTTTGATCATTCGGTTTGCGTATCTCCTTAATTTCTAATCGAGAAAATTCAGTAAAATTGATGAAAATCCAGAGTGGGTAAAACGATCGAAGAGTCCAGTCGAATCGTGCATATCCAGGAGTTACACGACGAATGAATGTAAAGTAGACGACGCATAATATCGTTGACGAATAATCGATGGGTTTTATCGATAATAACAAGAAAAGAAAAAAAAACAATATAAAGAATCTAGTGGTATCGATCATTCTCGTCACTCTAGATCGGTGTAATTTAAGAAAGTGTTAAGTCGTAATTGTTGTGGTAGATCACTGATCGTATGGTTCTCGTAATTGTGACTCTATTTTTCTAGATTCCGCGACGAGCACGTTCGATATTAATTAAGAGATGATAATTGAAATTAGAGTAGCTTTTCTAACGTGGCTCGCGGTAAATTGCAATTTATCTACACGCTTCGAGCTAAACATTTCTCTCGATCGTTGTCGTATTATCGAATAGTGGTGGTGGGCACCTGGTGCGTCGCGATGATAGCGAGATTAACTCGAAACTCGTCTCTAACGCAACGTAGGGTTAAATAACGATTAAACGTTAGCTACTTCGATCGTTCGCGAGGCTCGTCGGGAGCGAAACTTCCTGGAAATCCCGATCGGAGATCGTAGTACCGGAAGACTCGCGAATACCTCGAAGGACTATATTTCTATCCTTGGAAATTACGCGAGGAATTTGAGGATGTGGTTCGACGAGATTAATCGGAAGTACGTACTCGGAAGGAAGGGACGAGGATAATAGCGCGAGAAGAAACTTTTAATTGATAGAATTTCGAGTTTCGGGAGCGTGAGTAGAATTACGATTTTGAGGACAGTGAATTATGGTTGCGCGTACCATTCCTTCGACGAGGGGGAAAATTGGTCGTTCGATTTAACGCTGTTCGATGTTTCTGACGAGATTGCGAACGCCGCGCGACTTCAGCGAGAAGCGTTTTGAGAGTCGAGTTGTCGCCGTGCTTCGACTAAACGTTGGACATAGTCAAACGCGTCGACGGTACCCGTTATGGTTGAAAACAAAATTCACTATAGTTTAAATTCAACTATATTTTTCTGCCAGAGGAGACGTCGTGTGTATTATAGAGAGAAAGTTTCTAATGGAGGCAGGTTTCATAGGAGCTTAGGTCCGATTTACTTCCGGATATATTAAATCATCCCTAGGATGTTTACTTACACGTTTGACGTAACAAAGACTATAAACTCGAACATGGTCGCTGATATAATACTTTATTTTTCTACAGTTTGAGTCGCCGAGTTAATCACAGACCAAGGTTACTCGAGTACGTACAACGCACATGATTACGATGCGAAAGGGATGATAAGAGGGGAGGGGGAGGAGGGGAGAATGAAAGCGAGAATGGGGGTGGGAATTTTAATCCTTTCGTTCGAACGCACGCGAAAGAGGGTGCGAGTGGCAGTTTAACGTATGGGCACGTCTTGGACTGAAAAAAGCTCTCTGGAAAGCTTTCGCGTATTAATGGAATTCCTATTAATTTAAATTTCAGATCGTCGGTGAAATTTGTTATTTAAATAAGGATTGTTGTTGGGAAGTAGCGATAAAAGCGAGTTCACTCTTCCGTCGAGGGTAGAAGTGGCACGTTCAACGATCGCCAGAGAAGGTTTAAATAATGACGAAAAAGAAATTAAAAAAAAAATCAATAACGAGCTGAGCGTGAAACCTCGATACTTCGTCTAAATATTCCGAATCTTGTCACGCGAGAGTCGCATATTTCCCACTCGTAACTTGCACGTACGCTCGTCAGGCTACGAAAGGATTAAAGGGGAGAAATCATGCGAATGAAAGAAAGCGTAATTAAAAGACGAGCAAGCACGGCCTAAGCGCGGTAAAGACGGTCACTCGAGACTGGATAGAAATAGCGGAAGAGAGGTGAGACAATGGAGGATCATCGAGCTTCATCGAAGGAAAGCGATTATCAGCGATTCGCCAACAAATTCTCTTAACTCTCGAAATCTACGGTTTTTGATAGCGCAAAAATTTTCGTCGTGTCTACCGATTTACCGTAAATGTTCTTCTCAAAGCTTCGAATCAAAAGTTTTCCTTCGCTCGAGCGTCAAAAAACTTGCACAAAAGAAAAAAAGGCAAAAAATACTACATATTTACAAATTCCACATGTTTCCATCGGCCGCGTACTTCCAGTACCATGCGCGCTTGATATTCGAACCAAGACACTTTTACGCGCGTCTCCACGTACGCGGAGAAAAAGAAAAAGAACGGCGACAGACGGGAGAGTCTATGGAACAGAGAAGCAGGAATTTAATAAACAGAAAGATTACGCTCGCGTAGGCCCGGACAGCCATCTTGTAAATGGAGCAATAAACGGAATTTTTCGCGTACATGCGCGTTGCATATGATAATGTGGAATTGGTAACGCCTCCTGTTTTAGCTACCGATCTAATCGTAAGAGAAATGGACAGGAAGGATTCCAGATAGTCAAACGTGCCAAAATTGACAGTGCACAGTCGCAAAATAATGTTTCTGTTCTCATTCTTATCGTCGAGAATAAGAAAACTAATTAGAAATCGTCGACTTTTGCGTCCGGACTGCCATGTACTCGCAACGTCGTTCGAAACTCAACTCGTTGATCGCCGTGTCACGCATACCCGTAGTTATGCAATATTAATTTGATTAATATTGAAATTGAAAGTTATCTAAAGCGTCGCGCAAATATATAGGTGAGCCGACGATCAACGTAGTTTTCGGCGGCGAATGGAGAAAGTGTGAAACCGAGAAGACAGATTTTCTCGACAACCCGCCGTCATTTGACTACCTGGGACTTAGGGATGCAAATGAGTTGTTGGGTGTCGCGGTACGTGGATCGTTCTTCCTTTTCTTTTCAAAACGATATTGTGTCCTGGTAACAGAATTTCTTAGCGATCAAGCAAAAATCCGAGCGCAACTCATTTGTCTTCGTATCTTTCTTCTTATCCTACTATTTACATAATGTCGGTCGATAGATTCGCGGAGGCAAATTTGTGCGCGAGCCGCTAGATCGACGTTGGTTTTACATCGTCGTAACGAAAGTCGGACGCGCAAAACGACACGGGGGAATGCGTGTGTAGTCGTGTAAGGAGAATTATATCACTGTAGATATCTTAGCACCTTAGCTGTGAGACTCGATGAGGGAACACCTGTTGTAAACTTTGAAAAAATACTTCTTCGGCGACGACGCGAACGCGAGGACGGAGTTGTTTCGTCGAGCGGCGTTGTTTCGCGCCCCTGTGACATAATAAACGGTTTCTTCGCCGACGTCGGGATCTCGTTCTTTGTATTATTGTTATTCGCCCCTTCCAAGTTCTGCGTAGAAGAAAGAAGATGACCATTTGGGGACACATTCTCCGTCGAGGGTTCTGCTCGATCTGGCGTGCAGGAAATTGAGGGTTTTTGTTAATTATTTGTTTGGCTTAAATCTAGATCATGCACATCTCTGGATCTTTGGATCTCCAAACTTTTTTTTACCCCATCAAGTGTATTTCGGGTCGCTGATCATGAAATAATTATAGGATTTCTATTCTACTGAAAAATATTTTACAAGGAATCAGTTGTGTTTGCTTGCTTTGGAAATAGTTTGGAGATCTGGAGATTCGAAGATGTGCATGATCTAGATTTGTTCCATTTGTTTTTGGCGAATGATAAGATCAAACTGTTGGAGAGTTTTGATATTTAAAGGCAAGAATTTTATATACACTTTTTTGATACGGTTAATATTTACAGTGATGTCCATAGGATAACATAAGCAGATTATTCCACGATGGTGTGGAAATCTTCTCGGAAAATTGAACGTGCAAAAAAAAATCAACGGTTTTTATTGCTCATAAGATGTCCTTAATTTCAAGAAATAAAATGGTGCACGTATCTTTATTATTCCCACCTTTTTTACAATGAAAATGAAGTAACATTTGGTCAAAAGGTTTTTCTTTTTTTTCATCCAAATGCTGCAATTTTGTTGACAATGATTTTCTTTTATATCCTAATACTCCGTGGAATTAAGAACTCAATACGAATTGTAAAAATCATCGGTTTCTCGTTCAAGCTCAATGTTCCGGAAAGATTTCCACACCACCGTGAAATAATCAATATCAATATCGTTTAAAAAAAAACACGCACAGATTGCGTCTTTAAAAATTACCCAGATTATCTGAATCTTATCCATCACTGGCAAAAAATTATTGGAAAAAGCTTAAATTTTCCCACGTCAGACCGATCAGGGCCCTTAAATAGGATTTGGATTTTTGATTAGCAGGGAAATTGATTTCTACGTCTTTCAAAAAGTTTCTGCGATTTATTTGGAACAGTTTGAAACGGATCTTTTACAGGACGAAGCGTAGGCACGAGAATTAATTCTTATCGAGAATCAAGTTGATCGAAAGCATATGATTCTGGGATTCTACGTTTTGTTCGTAACTTCTCGATGTCTAAAGTGGGAAGAATTATCTAAACGAGTCGAGAGAAGCATAGTTTGACTATATTTTATCGTGTCACTTTATTGTATCCCCGATATCTATTTCGGCAAGATAATTAGATTCTCTCGCGGATTCATTCGCACGAGGAACAGAGATTTTGTAAAAAAAAATGTCTTCGCGGTTATGGAATTGTTTATAATTTTTAAATCAACATTTCCTCGGCCTGTTTCGTCGGTAACGCGAAATGTACGCCTCACCGAAGGTAAAAAAGAATCTTCCCCTTTTTTCCTACGTATCGTGGTGCAGTAAGGTTGCATGTGTATATATAATATTTATATATATATATATATATATATGTGTGTATAGGTACATACATAATATCGCACGTTAAAAAAGGTTAGAGTGCAGCATTGGTTTTAACGGGACACTTTTTTTCTCGACTGCCTCTGAAATTTCGTTGCTTTCAACGCTTTCAACGTTGAAGTGGCGAAGAGACGTCTTTGTAATACCTGTATACATATATTTACAATATATATACACTCGTCACAGATATATCGTATACGAAATATCGCCGGTATCTAATCTCCTCGTATTCAAAGGACATTCAAACGGATCACTTCGATATTACATTTGCGTGGACCGTGAAACGGGAAGATAATTTCACGTAGCAGCTTCGCAATTGCATCGACAATTTGTCTGCCCGCGCTGAATTGTTGAGCACTTTAGTCCGCCATTAAAGTAAATCCACGACTTCCCGCGGGACGCTCTTAAAATTACGATCTAAATGCTGGAGCGATTGTCATTGAGAGAGAATTGTGTAAAGCACTTGAGGAGTCACGAGTATTCGTGAAATTACGCGTAGGTTATACGTGCGCGGCCGCGTGACAATAATTTATTCGCGCACGGACATGGTATGTACGCGCGAAACGACAGAAATCGGCGAGCTCTCCTCGGAAGAACGAAATATTACAAAATTATTTGAGAAATTGCGCTTAAAATGTCCGAGTGGGTAAAGGTTAACGTAGGAATCCTAGAATTTAAAAAAAGCCCCCGATTGGCATTATCGCGCGTAACGTCGAGAAGGTAAAAGCTACGGAATGCCGTGCGTAATGTTAAATCTTTCGAAAGTCTAATGGAATATTCATCGTGTTTGCATGAAGTCATATCAAACATTTCGGATTGTCATTTTGAACTTCGTTCGGAAGAAAATTTAGTAATAGGTATAAGACACAATTTGAATCGTCGTTCGTGTTTTATAAATAGAATTTTCCCACTTGTACCTTCCCTGCGGAACGATTAAGTTAGGAATAAAAAATTTTGAATTTCCATTCACCGAGACGGTTCCGCTTCTAGCAAATTTGCTTACGCTGATCGTCTAACACGCAGTGTTGATATTCGATTAACCAATAGTTAAGTTTTGCGCGGTGCTTCCGCAACGATCTATTCCCTAGTCTCCAACTTCGCGCACACCCTGTCCTAGTTGCACATGTATGTAAGTACACATGTAAGCGTGGATACAGTTTCGATAAATACTCTCTCTTTTCCCCTTTTCATACGTGACCAATTTAGATTAATACTTCACTTTTCTTTAATGTACCTCGCAATCAATACGCGATCAAGTAATACGATTTAAAGTTTCCAATTTAAGGTATTAAACTCACTTTGCTCTCGTTACTCTTTGAACTCATTCCCCTTTGGTGAAATATAATCAATCAAATTAGAACGTTCTATTAGCACGGTAGAAGGAACGTCCTTGGGACGCATTCCTTTAAAAAAAAAAAAAATCACCCCGACTGGAGTCAATCATCGAAAGATTCGCTGGTACCCGGCCGATTGTAATCCTGATTAGAGGCAGGATGACGATCGGGCACCAGCAGCCACCCTCACGTCCTCACGAACTTGTACACAACCCCGAAGACCAGCACGCTGACCAACACTAGCACCAGAGCCGTCACAACTTTCGCGAAAGCGTTTAATCCGCTCTCCGTGTGTTGTTGGGGTCTTCTAGTCGGCACGCTCTGCTTCGAAGCCAAACCGCGAGCCAACGCCGGAAATGCGAGGCTCTGGGTGAAGGTCAGCTTGTGGAGAGACTCCGACAAGGAGTAAGGACCCACGGAACCACGAGCTGCGGCTCTCAGGAGGGCGTATTCGAGATCCAGAGCGTCGAACATGCTGTACCTGCGGGAATACGTTGCGTTAGGACAGGGATCGCCAGAGTGGTCGATATACATGGTGTTCCATAACTTGTGCAACACCGGGAAATGGGGGGTAGCTGGGGTGAATTTGAACCACTTTTTCCTTGGCCAAAATGTTGATCGCGACTTCACTTTTTAATTTAAATTTGAATTTAACTTAAATTTGTGACGATGTAATATTTGCCGTGCGCTTGCCTCAATATCCACGCTGTGCCAATGCGTTTGTTCACGTCTACGGTTGAGCGCGGTAGAGAGACAGCGCTCTTGCGTTTGAGTGCGCGAGTTTTACGCGCTCTGGTTGGCCAGCGTTTTTCGTTAATAATTCAAAAATGAAGCCGTGACCGACATTTTGGTAAAGGAAAAAATGGTTCAGATTCTCCCCAGCTACCCCCCATTTCCCGGTGTTACACAAGTTACGAGAGAACCTGTATAGTTATTGGATGTCGATAACACTGCGGAACTATTTTTAAAAAAATTTCTGTTGAGTTCGAGTTTTCAGCTGTTTTAGAGTTAAATCGGCATGTTGATTTCAAAACTTTCTTTAGTTTTCTTGTACCACGTCAAGTTTTTTCTCTACAGCTTGTCTTAGTGTCACTATCCTCCGCTAGGTGAGTTCAATTTGCCCAACTTTAAATAAGCATAACTTTTTTTTCGTTTTAAAGGGCAACGTCTGTACTTTAAAAAAACCATCGTTCGATTTTAAATTTAGTCTCCACCCCCTTTGGATCCACATCTTGCATAAATTTCGCGGAAAAAGAGGGTATCCTGTAGCTTAAAAAGTTGACCTGATAGACAAAAACTGGAGTCATTTTTGGGTTTGGATGCCAAAAGTTAGTCAAACGCAAGTGGCAGATCTAAGTCAACCAAATATGTATTGCCCTGTGTAATCCAAAAACTTGGCGACCCCCGCATTAGGATACCGACACGGTGGATCCGATCGTCGAAGTATCGGTACCGATCGGCAAACCAGCACAAATACAGACGCAACTGTTGGCTCCGTTCTCAGGCCGAATGCATTGCCGGTCTGACCCTGAATGATGGTGATCTCCATCAAAGCAAAGCTAATCCACTTGCACCACGAAGACGCGTTTCAGTCCGATTCTAATCGGCATTCGGTAGTTGGAGGTTCCAACCATTCTACCAAAATTACGTCATCCTCCCTGCTGATTTTACCGATCGCGTACTAACTGAAAAATCTGTGCGGACACGAGAGGCCGATCGGCATCTTTGAAATCGGTACGCGTCCACACACGTTTTTCAGTTAATACACGATCGGCACGATGAGTAGTGACGATGATGCCATTTTGGCAGAAGTTTTGGACCTCCAGCAACCGAATACCGACAGGGATCGAGCCAAAATGCGTCCGCGCTACGCAGATCGGTTAGTTTTTCTTTGATCGAAATCACCAACGTTCGGTTTAGGACCCGGCAATACATTCGACCTGAGTAAAACGCTGCCCGACAGTTACGTCCACACCTGTTCGGCTTTTCCAATCGGCATAGCAAGGACGTACCTTTAGACTCGCGAGTACTTCGAAGGCGGGACTGAACTTGAAAATGGAAAACTTAAGAACGGCGTGTCATGCCGTCGGATCGATTCGGTGTCTCGGTCAAGGTTTTTTCGATCCTCGCGACCGACGGGACAGGGGGGAAACGAAGGCGCGGGATAATAAATCAGGACGGAAGATTTTGGTATTTTTAAAGAGGAGGTGAAGGCTTCCCGGAATGATTTATTCCAGGAGAGTACCGATCTCGATTATGCTTCGGTTGCGCGATGAACGGTACGACAAATGGACGACGAGTCTGGGTGGGAATATTTGCATGGTGCCAGGGTCGCACCTTGACATAGGCGATGATCGACGTCAGTGAGAATCACCCCCAGGCGCGGAATTATTTCCAGTACCACCCCATTCTTTCTTTAGCCATGTCGCGAAGTTAATGAGAATGAGTATAGTTCACGTATCTACTGGTAGGGGGAAAAATTGATATTTTACATAATAGGTGGGTTATTTTCGTAATTAGAACTGCATCGATCCACCGATCGAACGTCAACCGTAGTTATTCTCGTTACCTCGTTTTGAACGGTCGATTACTAGGTTCAAGCCATTCGTGTCGTGAATTTTCAAGGAGCGAGGGACGTGACCTGAGGACGAGAGGAGCATTTTGCGACGCAATTAGCATCGCGTTTCGAGTGTCACGGACATTATTCGAGATAACGAGCGTAAAGATCCTTTACCTGCTGCTGCGTCTTCTATCCTGGGAGTGCATAGATACGATCGCAGAACTGGGCATCGAGCGTAAGCTACTGGTGGTCGAGCTGGTCGGACTCGGCGGAAGCGGGGGAGCGTCCTCGTCTATGGACGTCCTGTCCGGCGTCGGTGGTGTCTTTGATCCGGTACCATGATGATTGTGATGCAAATGATGCAGTTGCAACCTCGCGTGGTCCGGGTGGAGTAGACTCGCTCGTCGGGATTGCTGGGGCGTCGCTACGGGACTTACGCTGGCTGGACCACAGGGTGACGGCGACGCCTTATGAATAAAGATATAATTGATCGCTTATCATACTCTTGGGATGTGATTGGAGAGAATCGGTTTTTTAGGAGCAGCGGTTGGCGCACCACTCGAAACGCGAACTCATGTTTTTAAAATTATTTATTCACGATTATTAATGAAAGTGAATTTGATTATTCGTTTTAATATATTTAGAGTACGTGTGCAGATGTTTAAAATATAATGTTGAAGCGTGGTATCAAATTGAAAAGGTTTAACGAAGTCATGGTGTACCAGGTTTAATCAAAACTTCACTATTTTATATCAGGACTTAATTTTGTACTAGTAATCTTTCCACGCGACCAAATTCCAGTAAATTCCCAGTAAAATCACCAAACTAATTTAGCTCAATATCCATATTCTCGAGTATCATCGAATTTGCAAAAATTGTTTTGATGCGCTTCCTACGTACCTCGGAGCGTCGTCAGGATTTCATTAAGGGACCATCGCCATGTGAATGGGTAAAAAAAATTGAATTTTTTTTGGATTTTCATAAAGTATGAAGTCTAAAGAATGCATTCCCAAAGTTGTATTGTTCAATTCCAAAAATTAACAAAATTGGAACAAAGATACTAATCGCTTCGGCATTGTAGGCTGGTATGCCACGGAACTTCAAATGCGTTTTTCTCGAGTCATGATTTTTCAATTGGCGCGGAAAAATCTCAAAAACTACGCGACGGATTGTTCTGAAATTTTTACAGAATATTCCACCCCCTACTGCCCCCGCCCTCCTGCCAGAATCGTGTTTATACAATAACAATATCGTACTTTATTATTACAAAATTGACCTGAAACAACGGGCGATTTCATACTTCGAAATGTAGACGTTCGCCTTTTTCTCAATTTTCAATAAAAATCATTAATTCTGACAACAGGGTTGTAGAAAATCTTACCGATTAAGAATAAATAAAAAGATTTAACTTTGGTCCGACCGGAGAGCAACAATTAACCGCGCTAGCAACATACAATTTTTTAACACGGCATCATGGTGAGCCAGATAAAACCAATAAACAATTGATTAAAACTGTTTAAAAAATTCGCATGTTTGACCAACAAGTAGACGAATGAATTGCAAAAAGAATGATGGCGTTAGACTTACTGGAATGTTTTTAAAAATTCACGAAATCCGACCAATTTTGGGGCCGTTCACAGGGAGATGGCCCCTTAAACGTAACGAAATAATCGTTTACGAAATTACGAGATTACTTCACCCGTCCAGTGACTCTACCTGTATAGATTCGATTCCACTGTCGTTCACGTTCTCCTGGACATCCGGGAACACGAATGCCTGTGCCTGCCCATCGGCCTCACCCCTCGGCGAGTCGCTAAGCCATACTTGAAGTAGAGGAACTCCGCCGCGTGTCTCGGTGCAGACGTCGGCGACGACGACGTTGCTTTGCTCACCCGCACCGAGGCACGATCGACCCAGCTCTCTCAGTGGTTTCTGTTAACCCAGCAACCATCGATCGGTAATCTGAAGAGCGGATCGCGTAGCGTCGTTTTTAACGATACAGAAATTTGGAATCAACGTTTAGCCGTCATGTTCAGTCTCTGCTGTACGCGTGTCTAAATCTGAGCTTACCAGACGAGGAACCATTAACCTTTTATTGCCAAGCGACGAATGCCGAGCCAAGTTGGCGTACGCTACTCAACTGCATTAAAGATATTTAAAATCACGTAACTTTATATGACTAAAAGTTTTAGAGCATTCCGTCGGAGGTTCTACTTTCCTCTATCGTCGGCCATATTTCCCTACGAATTTCAAATTTATTTCGAGACAGAGTTCTCTCGCGACGCAAATAGTAAGGCGCCATCGCGTGCGCAACGTTATATCGTTGTTGGCACTATTCCCGAGTGTTACTAACAACGATATATCGGTATTCGCCACTATAAGGGTTAAAGACATTTCACACTCGCGCAACGATCTAATTATACCTGAATCACGGTTTGGATCACGGTCCGTCGAATAGGGTTAAATGTTTTTTTTTTAAATAGCAGCGTACACGATATGACCGTGACTCGTAAACACACTTAGAGTTTGAACTGGAACATCTATCTTTCTCCATTCCGCTCCCTTGCGATCAGTCTCCATTCGTTTAAGCAGGTGAGAAGGGATAGAACCAAGCCCACGGGGCTCGAACTTGGACGCGTCTGATCTATTACGTCCACAACTACTTCGACTATCGCGGAGGATACCCGAGGATTTCTCATTTGCAACTTGCATAACGGAAACTATTGGAAAGCGAATTTTGCGAACAATACTCTCATTGTACGATACCACTGATTTATACGTAGACGAGGAAAAAGTTTCACCGAGATAGTAACTCCGTTAACGAGGTAATCGATAATCGAGTCCTAAATTTAACGGAGACGTTAAAATGCACCGTTGATTTCTCCAACGAATTCCATGCGATAAGTATCGTGCCAGTTGGCATTTCTATCACCCCACGTTCGACTTTGTCCCATATATTAAGTTGGGCAACCTATGTACGTTCTCGCATAATCAAATACGCGGATGCATTCTGTGTTTGATGTCGCCGTATTTAACATCACGATAACAGTACCGCCACCGACGATGCGTCACGCGTGACATTATGCACGTTATGTACCTGTCGCGTGTATCGTGGTCGCCGGAGCTGGTGCACGGTACTTATTAACGATTTTAAATGATTTGCTTGTGGCGAGCTGCGCGCAAATTGACGGAAGTTGGAAATCGTTTATCGTTTATCACCGCAGACGAAGGTCAAGATATATCGAATATTGAATACCGCGATTGGTTAAAATAACCGTTCCATTGAATGCAGCTATTCCATCGTTTGCCGTTTAGTCAAAGGATCGTATTGGAAACACCATCACTCATCCCTGGTGGCGATATTTTTTAAAAAATCTGGATCAGAATCAGCCATTTCGATGAGGTCCTCAGACGCATCTGTCACTCCTTTTGTTCGTCGGTGAGAGTGTGTAGCGTCGATCTTTCTCTTCTTGAGCGACGTGTGATTGCATCTCAGAATCTCATCGAAATGACCGATTTTAATTCATATTTTTAAAAATACATTTTTTTTAAAAAGTCATTTTTAAAACTTGTTTGGCATTCCTTATAATCATTAGTCATTTTCAGTACATTTTGTTTTCGACAATTTCGTATGACTTTTTCTAGAATATATAAATAATTAACTTTGCAAAGTGCTTCTTCTTTTTTGTTGACCTTTTGGTTGGTAAAAATGTATGGGGTATACCTACATACATATACCGACATGTTCGTCGGTAGTTCTAATGTTAATATATAGTATGTATATCGGGTGTAAGAACAGGAGGACGCCTCCTTTTGCTTTTTTTCTTTCGCGAACATCTTTGCTCCGAGCGGCCATTAATTTAAAAAAACATATTTTTTATAATATTACAGAGAATTTTCCGTCCATGATGGCGAGCGCATCAAACGACCTGCACGCACACTGCCACCGTTTAATACTCAACAGAGATACCGCATTGAAATTTTTATGGCAAATTCGGAAAGGTTGAGGTTACATTATGCCATTGACGGAACACAGCCAGCGTCATCGGTCCCCTTTTTACAGCATTAGTATTATTGAACATGCTGTGTACGAGTTTATCCATTTTTTCTATCTCGTGCGTATCACTACGACAGTTATCGATGCAGAGGATTAGGAATAGGTAATTAGAATTTTTATAATAGGTAATTAATAAGGAATAGGTAATTAAAATTTTGTACGAAATGAGAAAAACGAAAAAGTATCCCATTCTCAGTGATCGCGACGGCAAGCGGAGACCATTTCGACCGGGAGTATTCAGCGCTCAAAGGGTTAAAGGTATATGCTATCCACTCGCATGAAACGTAGCGCCAAAGGGCTGCGATGGAAAAGTATTAACCTCTTGAACTCCTACGTCGAGTGTAACTCGACATCAATTTTCTATCCTACGACTCCCATGTCGAGTCACGGATGACATTCTAAAATTGCCAGCAATGTATAATATGTACAGAGTGTTCATTTTAAAACTTTCCAGTCGAATATCTCGAAAAGTATGAAAGATACTAAAAAAGTGTAAAACACGTGTCCAAAGAGTTAGAGGGAGAAATAAAAAACTGATAATGCAACCTTCTTTCTCCTTCGAAATCTTTGGACACCTGTTTTACACTTTTTTAATACCTTTCATACTTTTCGAGATATACGACTGGAAAGTTTTATAATGAACACCCTGTATGTAAAACCAACGTAGAATAAAATTAAATTGTTAACAAACTTCATTAAAATGGGATTAAAATGAAACACATAAAATAATATCGAGTTGCCAGGAAGAAAACTGAAAATTAATTCGGTGTGCAACGGATTAATTGTGAACACACGCGAAACTATACAAAAATAATTACGAACCAGTAATTGTACGCTTATTGTTACTGTACCCTTGTAACGGACAAGATCTTTTAATTCAAAATTATTCTATTGTATCACGTTGGCACTAGCACCATCGTGTTTTGCAAGTTTCACCGTGTACAACCCTAACGCGATAGATTTCAGTGAACGAAGCGCAATGAGACGAGAAGAATGGAGGGATAAAATTACATCGCCCAAGGTCTAAAATGTTACGTGATAATACCTTTACCGTGACTGATACAGATATTCTTCGGGTACCCGCTTTTAATCGCGACGAAAGGTTTTAATCGATAAAAAAGAACCAGGAATAAATCAGTTCCCTTGTATTCGTCAAATTTAATGTTCATTTTGATCGAGATCTTCGACGGTACTGGTGTTTCGTATTCGTTTCATTCTTGTTTTGCTTTAACTGCGCTCGGAAAATTTGTTAGAGAGAGAGAGAGTGAGGGAGGGGAATTGTGGTGAAGGGTTCCGCACGATATCCTGCGGGGATAGGCGGGATGACCAGCGGCGGAGCGAGAGAGGAAGACGCTGAAAACGCGAGAGAAACGAAAAGAGACTTTAAGGATTGCGGGGCTTACATCCGTGTGGTTTGCATTAGTCGTTGTACGGAGGGATTCCGGTAAATTTCCGGCAGGAAGAAATAAACCGACCGTAACCCGGCGAATTAACCATCGCTTAATTGACTAATAACTAATTAACCGAGCGGGATCGCAATCAGGAATTATTCCCATCGCAACGTCAGCATAATTTTAGTCTAGAATCTGGTTATAATTATTGCAAAGATTTAGCCGGAAATTCGTATACCGCGAACATGCACGCGTGCAATTTCTCGCCAAATAATGAAACGAGGCAAGACCTTTTAATTTTTCCTACAAATTGGAGAACCTCGGAAAATCGATAAATTTAGTTTAATTGAAATGTCGAGATTCGGGCGAGGCTAATGTGACCCGTTGGAATTGTGAAAAGTTAGAAATTTGTCTCACACGAATCGAGTTTTATGGAACACTCGAAGCGTCGAGCGTAATAATGCCCCGCTTCCTTTTATCACGTTCTTTCGGAAGGTGGAATGACGTGGAATCACAATGGAGGTACACGGCAACCATTAATGGCGATCCGCTGTCAGGGTTGAACGGGTCACTGGTTTCCGATGTTACGTGTTCGCAAAGGTCGTCTGTGATCTCATAGAAAAAAAGTGAGAAAGGAAGGGGGCAGGTAGGAAAAAGAAGCAAGCGGAAAAGCAATATAAAGCAGATCGATAACTTGTAAGCAGGAAGTTCCACCCTGGAACACGTTTTTAAAGTTCAAACGCGTCGTCGTAACGAACAACCTCTTCCTTTATACTCGTATGAAAGCATCCATCCTCCTTTTCAATGGATAGCGACATCTTTGAATTTGAGAATATCATGAATCTTACGATCTCTTGGTATTTTCAATCGTAGAAGGAAAATTTATGGGGAAACTATAATTTGATTGGACGGTTGAAAAAACCGCGAATAGTTCTTGACGTTGAGATACTTTAATAATCGTCAGTATTAAATCAATTAAATGTCAAGGTAGCAAATGACAAGTAAGTAAAAAACTATTAATTACTCTTGTGCTGCGGAACGAAATATCTGCTTTAAAAAATAAATTATCTCAGTTTGATGTAACGATCGGTTAACCAAAATATTTTCTCCGCTCAAAGGTTAAACGTGGTGGTTAAGAAGAAGCAGATTTTTTCTTGCAAAATTGCAGCGGTTAGAGGAAATGCAAATTAAAGTGTCCCTCCGTTTTTACCGTGCGGATCTGCGGTAAACAGGGCGACACTCCAAACGAAACAAGAATCTGGCTGTGCTCCAAATTTTTCTATGCAAGAATCGCGCGGGAACGGGGAAGGGAATTTAACCACCTCCGCACCGCTTAGAAAATGTGGGTGACTTTTAATTACTTTTTTTACGCGCCTAACTTCCAAGTATTTGTCTCACCGAGGTTGACAAAAAAGTGCCATGTTATTTAGACTTAAAATTAGTAAACGAGAGAGTTCCTAAGCGAAGGTACAGTGTACACTTTACAGCGATATTAATCAAGTCGCTCGGGTACTTAACGTGCCTACGAACGCTATACCTCATGAAATGACTAATGTTTAATTACGATCCGATATCGCGAGCAATTTAAATTCTTCATTAAATTATTTAATTAGCTTCATTTAATATCTTGTAATATAGGTACGGTCGGAATTAAACTTTGTTTTTTTTTTAATCGATAGTTATGCGGACTGGGCAACGTGACGACAATTTTTAAAGCAAATAATTCAATCTTTTTTTCCCCATTGCCAAGTAAAAGGTTTGCCACGATAGCTCGATAATTAATTGCTAACCGTCGAGTGTCATTAAAGAAAAATTCCATGATAAATTGAACAGCCTAAAACGCGTTCCATCTCTTCGACTATCAATCGACTGTCAGTCATAAGCTCATATAGTCCGTCCTACCATATATCATCGTCGGGCTACCAATAAATTCGAAAAGGAGTAATTAATCAAGCTCTCAAACCGCCCCAAGCAATCTGCTAAACATTTCAACGCGAGGTAAGTTCGCGATGGGGGTGAACTTGTAATCCCAGGGGGATGATAGGATTCGTGGAGAGGGTGGAATAGCCACGGCAACGTTCGTGACCGTGACTGAAAGATCTCACCTCCTAGTTCGGCCTTGACACGCCACGGTCGATGAAGGAAAGGAAAAAGGCGGATCGTTTTCTTTACACGGCGCCGCGGCTCTTGGAAGTGTAAACAGAGACACTCACACCTGTGCTCGACCGACGGTTAATTCATTTTTAGAAATCAGTCAACGTCTATCGAGAATATGAAATTCACCTGCGCTCCGTCAGGCATTCTTTGAAATTTTTATTTAATCGCGTTATACTAACGGTACGCTGAGTGAAAGTTGTCAAAAACATAATGAACCAGCCGCATTCAGTACTAGAACTACCCACGATTGATGTATACCTACTTCTATAATTTTTTTTACCAATTTTACAAATTTTTATGTAGTTCAAAAGTATATGCTCAAAGTTATATATATTCACACTAATTAAAAGATATATTTTCGTTCATATTCTTAAAAATGGTAAATTTGAGTAGCCTTAAACAAAAATTTAAAACCAGTCAAAATGACTGGTCTGGTACTTCTAGTAAAACACGATCGTACATTAGCATCGTATATACAGATATTAACGTATTCGAATTTAATATTAATGGTAATAGCCGGAATATTAATTGGACTCTGGAAAATAATGAACACGGTTATAATGAAAATACCCGGAAATAGTTCTAAGGGCGTTAACGCAAAAGATACGCGCTTAATAAACATTCATCCCGGTTTCCATATTTTCGTATCGCGTTAGGCACTCAAAACGAAGTCTGAGGTATCACTTGACACTCTTTTCCTGGACTACCCCTGCGAGGAGAAGAGACCTCGTTATCTTATCCTCTACAATCCACCCCTTGCTTTCGTCGCGAAGTATATTACATCGTACGCGCAAGAAAAAGATATCACAGTGATCTTTCTTGTCGAATCAAATAGCTTCGCGAATAGTCAAAGGTCATCGCCTCCCGTACAAATTTATCCGCCCGTATTCGTTACTCCTACGCAGAGTTCCTATGTTTACGAATTCGTAGTATACGAGAGGGTCGAGACCCCCTCGAACTCACCCTCCTTCAATCCCTCCTATCTCATCCACGGCGATTATAATCGCTAATCGAACGAGTCCATGGAAAAGTCGGATGAAATCGAATAAACGGTAATGTCAACGACCGAGAGGGAAAAAATCAGATGTTAACGCAACTCATGGGGGTGAGATCAAACTCGTCGATTTGTTTTCCATAATCGATCTAGTACAGCACTCGTTTAACCAATTATCTATTTTTGATGAGTACACTCGTCATGCGGAAGAGTAGTTATCATTTCCCATTTAAATTTAAATTTGAGCGACAACTAAAATATATTCCGGAACTTTGTGGGTATATCTTTTCTTTAGTAATCCGAGCCACGAGCTACGAAAGTATCTTCGTTAAATATAATATGCTCCTCGTCGCTTAACCTTTGCGACACAATTTAGATGCACACTTTACAAAGAGATCGAAACAGCTAACTCATTGAACGATTTCAAGGGAAACTGCACGCAATCGTGAACCATCGTTAAATTCTAATCGACGTTGAAATATCCACTTGGAAATACGAGCACGTTTCATCGATCGTTGGAAGACAATAAAAAGGTAAAATTAATTTTGAAATACTTTGGCGCAACGAGTACTGGGAGCCCGTCACGGAGTAAAAATCACGAGTAGGATCGACGAGGATAAATCGAAGGACCCACCTGCATGTTTCCGTTACGGAGCTCATGGCCGAGGATTCCTACTGGATTCCTTCGAGGTGATAGGTGTCGGGGTCCACAATATATATCGGCTCCTCGATCAGTCTCTACGGGGTTCGGAATGCGACTGGATCCGCTTCGTCGGAAGAGCCGTCATAGGAGCATGCTACGAGGGGGTTGCTAGACCGTCAGCTCGTCCGCGTGGGGATGGGAGAGGGCGTACGCGACGAGGAGGGCTTGTTTTTGCCGCGAGGGTGAGAGTGGAGGGTCCACTATCGCGAGCACCGATGAGCACCCCTTGTGGTCCCGAATCACCCCCTCGCGATTATTCTAAATGATTGCCACGTTTATTGAAATACCGATGGCATAGTATTTCGGGGATGCAATAAAGTTTTGCGTATTTTGAAAAGATGGAAATTTGATGGACTTGGAGGGTGGTGAGTATAAAGAGTTTGGGGCAAGTTTAAAATCGTTTGCGAAGGGTCGGGAATCCGAATCTTCTTCTTCTTTTTTTTTCTGTTAATTGATATTTAAGTATAATTTACGTGGATGATTGAGTTTATAAAGATTTTAAGGAAACGTAGGTTTCATTGTCTTTATATTATTCGCCTGTATAAATGGATATACGAACTATTCAAGGAGTTATTGATAATGTAAGAAAAGAAAAGGTTTGACAAAAATCCCAGTAGCGTTGCCAACAAAGTTACTACCCAAAGATAATCAAAAAGATGGATAATGGCAGTCCCACCGAGAGATGGGAATAAAATCTCGACCGTGCCAGCATCAAGGATTAATGAAATCGAATCACAGAAATCAGTGCCCGGGCCATCGAAAATATCCGACCAAATTTCTTTCTCTCCTCTCTCTCTCATACTCAGCAACGGAAAGAAGCTAAACGTTAACTTTCAGACTAGGCGTATCGACGAAAAAAGAAGTTCCTGAAAGGGGATAAAGCGACGGATCCGTAGCATTATGGGTCAAACTAAAAACAGAGAAAGCTCCGCCGCGGGGACGGTAAACGCGAACCACCTAAAACCACCGCTATCCTGGTAAGCCGAACAATAGAGGAAACGAGACGAAAGGAAACGTCACGTCGGGATGCCCATACGGGAAAAAGGGGGGCAGTTTTGTCCGCGAAGGAACTCACGGGAAGGGAAGGGGGGGGGGGGTACGGAACGATATTCAGGAGGGAGAGGACGCGACGCCGGCGCGAGAGGAACCCCGTAGGTCAAGGTCGTCGTGACGCAGGTGGCGTCGAGCCTCGGCGATACGGCCCTGAAGCCCCACTCGACCGACGGAAAGCCTCGTGCAGGACGATCTTTCGCTCTCTCGCCCCTACGAAATCGATATACACCCCACAGCACCGCGTTAGAGCTCGACCGGTCGCCGTGCAGGCAAAACAGGGGCCGCCGCTTCTCCTGGTGCCTAGCCAGGCGTCCTCCCGCAACGACCGGGGCTGCTGGGATCGATGGTGGAATGATGCGCCAATTTTCGGACGCTCCGAATTACGGGAAACGTTCTCCCTGCACTCGGTATAGCGCGGGATAGCGTCCGCAACGCGTGCGGTACAGTATCGTTATTAACGCGAAATCGATGGACGCTTACGAAATTTGTCCACCGCCGGACGATCTACGATCGAGCGTCGAGAATTGCTCGTTTCGAGGATGCAGCGTCCGTTTCAGAATATTTGCTGCGGAATTTTGCGGTGCCGGTGTTATCTTTACGGTCGACTAAACGAAGCGTGTAGTTTTCCTATCGCCGAGAGTAAAATGAGATCCGAGGTGGAGTAAGTCAATATTTATGCGCCCGGTGCGGCAACGTAACGCACGTCTTGCATTCTGGTTTTCAATATTCCTTCGTAAGCAGAATATTTTGTGCCCGGATGCGCGGTATATCTATCCCCTCGCGATGTCGAAGCGATACGAGGAGTTATGTCTTGAAATAAATATCAGGGGAATGGTACGTGTGCTACGCGAGTAACGTGCTTGCGTTAGTAATGATTATTAATTTAGAGGTTCCTATTTTAAAAAACGAATCGACGCTTCTCGTAGTTTTTCTTCGTTGGCGATTTTTGCGAATACGAATCTTATGTTAGGTAACGTTGACTAGCTATTAGGTTAAAGAGATTTCAATTACGCGATCGGATTGACGTAAGCCAAGACCATCCCGTGGTAAGACGTGGGATTTTGTCGACTGAATTTCAAGGTCGGGGCACCGGGAAGGTAAATCCCCGTGGGGGTAGTACGAAAATTGTGCAACCACCGTTACGCGAAACGGTTTCCGTCGACCCTCGTTGCGGAAGTGTTTTCCGGGAACTTATGTTTCACGCAGAGTTTCTCGCGATTGCGAAATTTACTTGGGTAATCTGCTTTGCCAACGCGAGAGTGAGTCGAGGATAATCACATTTTACAGAAAATTAAGATAAACATTTTATTCCGATATTTCTTTTTATAATGCCTCGCCACTTCGTTGCTCAAAGGATTAATCTTGCGAGCGATACGCTTTCTTAATAAGTTCAAACGTAGCTCGTAACGCCGTTACAAATCTCAATGAGATTAACCCTTCAACATTTTACGTTTACCCTTCAAGAACGATAGTTTTTGAATACTCGCTAAGCGTGACGCACCGCGCGAACACGATAGAAAACATTTGCAATATTCCTAGGATGGATGAGAATCAAATTTGTATAAATCAAGTTATTATCTCCGTGCCGCTGCGATACTCCTAACGAATCCCACGGCATTAATTCGGTTTTAATTAATTTCGCGAGAAGCGGAGCACGAGGAGGTAGAAGTTGGAAAGCTTCGAAACTCGCGTGATCTTTTGTATCTCGCATTCGCGACGACGAGGAAGAAGAAACGCAAAAGTCTCGTACCTCTAACTCCGGACCATCAGAGAATATAATAATGATCGCGCAAAGCGTGCCAAATGTTCTCGAAGGACTCGTTCCGGCCGAGAGTGACTACAATAAATGGGGGTAGGATCGGTCAAGGACAAATAGGGTCAGCATCCACGGGATGCAACAGATAGACCTCTGTGCAGCGCGCATGGCTGCATCGGGCTTTTCTCGATGGGGAGGAGAAAGGATGGGGTGGTTCGATTTCACGCTCGAATCTCCGTGCGCGACAACACGTGCCGCTATCGTATTCCGCGGTAGTAATGCGAGCATCGAGCATTTGTGTTGCATTCGTGTTAATTGAGATTGCATCGAACCTTGGGTAGCATTGCAATTAATGCCGGCTGTTAATGGTAGATGAAATTCTACTCTGATACGCGCGATATCACTTTAATGCAATGAGGGATGTCGGTTATTCGTTTCGGGTATAATCCTCTCTTTGTTTGGAACAAAGAGCCACGGTGCAGCTTGCTCAGCCCAGGCCGCTTGGCTTCTCGGTCAGAAACTATTTGTGCTGCGAAACACGACTAAACAATCGTTCCTATTCCCATGCATTTTCGCAGGACTATCACACTGGATACCTCTGGTTCTGAATTCCGATATAGCGGTGTGGTTCAATAGATGCCGGCGATTAAAACAGGGCGAGTCATGTGGTTAACATTGTTTGAAAGTTCCAAAGTTATTGGAGGTGAGTGGTTGCAGATATATGCATACTTGCTTTCTCCGCTTAGTGAAATGATTTTCTAATATACAACGCAATTGTTCTTACAGCCACGGACAGGAACCTTGTCTTTGAAACCGCAATGACCCTCTTGGTGAAAGTTAAATAAATCGACATGCATTTTGGAGAAAAATTTTGTGTGTGTCTTATAAAATATTTACAAGCGCCCCGATTGGAATGGACCATTCCGCGAGAAATCGGTTCTTTGCTGAACAGCCGAATTATTAGAATATGTATTATGCAGTCTCTTCCGTAATTAATGGTACTCCGTTAAAGGTGTCATACCTGAAATAATTGCAAGTAGGTTTTTTCTTATCGAAAATGTTTTATGCGCCTTAATTAACGTGATATTAATGAAAATCGGGAAGTAATTAAAGAGCTCGTATAAGAATATACGGGCACCACCGAGAATCGGGCATGTACGATGTCGCGTGCTATGCAGGGAGAAATTGTGCATCCACGAAAATGGATCACACCTTTCGAAGCGGTAAACATGCAAACACTGCAGATATCCGGGGGCCGTTAATCCTCCAGGATAGCTGAGTATAGGATGTGAAAAGGTAACGGCAACATTGAATCGATATAGAAACAATGGACATCAGTTTATGACGTTTTGACACCATAAGGTGACCAGAGAACGTTTCTGCGTTCTCCCATTTAAATAATTAAAAAAATAAAGTTATGTAAATGTGTTGCAAGTTGTTTCTATATTATCGCATTCCAGAAAAGAATACAGAATTATTCGCACCAGATTTTCAAAACACATAGACGTCTTGAAAAGAGGAACAAATATTTTAGATGGTCAAGAGTGGGCAATGGTCAATGAACAGCTCACGTTCAAAATAGTAGATTGAACTACTGAACTCGCGAAGATAGGATGCACTGTATAAATTTATTTGTAAAAGACAGTTGGAAGACATTTGGTTCACCTTTGGATACATATAAGAAGCGTCGCAGCGCCAAGGAGTTCAGTCTGGCTGGAACACTCGGTGGGGTCGGATCTGCACCTCCAGCCCTGAGTCTTCGTTGAGGATGGATGACCACTGGTAAGTCACCGGTTGACCAATGGTCAGTGACCGCTTGACAAGGAAGATCGACGTGCACCTGGTGCGTCTATCTCCCTTCGGGTCTCGAGCAGCAGCAACCTCCGCGTGGGGAGACCTGGGCCGATACTATTTTCGTTTCCTATACGTAAATATTATCGGGCGAATTGCTGCGAATGTATTCTTACTTGTTTCTTCGGAACTGGATATAAGTATAAAGAATTGGAAGCAAACACGCGAAGTAGTTTAAACGAAGGTAGATCTATCGTCGCAAAATTGATCGCAAAGCATCGAGAGGACTTCCAATCTATCGCTGCAGTCGAGACAAATAACGAAATCGGATAATCCGTAATCGAGGGTTCGTGTAAATGTCAAGAAAAGCGGTAATTCGCTGTTCGATTTTCAAATGTCGTTGCAGTCGCAAAACGTGCCGTGGATAGTGTTTGCCAAAGCTCGTCCATTTCATTTGGCAGAGTCGACAATCACCGTCCGTCGGTCCTCGACTTTGTTTTACCATCCAATAGTGACACATCTGGCAGGTTCATCGTGGTTCGTCGTTCACGGTAACCAGTCCCCGGGAAATCGGGAGTCACGTGACCCGAATCCAAAAACGGAGCACGTTTCGTTGCCTGTTCACGTATTTCAAGAGCGTAGAAGCTCGTAAGAGATCGTTTAAAAGTAAATGGACCTCGTAACAACATGGATCCGGAACAACGTTAATAAAGGCTTCTTGATGCGTGATAAATTATGAGATTTATTTCAAATTTAACCCATCAATTGAATCTTATGTCTACGCTTTAATGTTTTAGATTCTTCAAACAGAACGCATAAGAAAGAAGAATGAAAAAAGAAGAAACAAGAAAGAAAGAAAGAAAATTCATTCTAAGTAGTACATTTATAAGTATTATAAACAATAAGTTTAGGTATTTATTAATAAGAACCCATTGTACAAGAGAAGTCGATGTGAGTCTGTACGTATGTCAGAATTATTTCTAAGTATTGCTTACTGTAACTTGCCGCGTAGGATTGAATAACTTAGCGATAAACAGACGATTTTCGATACTTTCAATTTTAGTTCTTTGCAACAATCTTTTCTATTGTCGCTTTGTGTTTTTCGTCTCCCTCTCTTCAAATTGTTCTTACTCAGACATATGTATATAATTAATGCGTTCACCTGCATTATGAATATTATGATTGTATAAATTGTCTATGGCGTGTAAGAGTTTCTGTAGTGAAAATAATAATAAAAAAAAAACAGTTTTGTTGGGACAGACGGCCCTGAGCTTAACGCGAATACAAGAGAGGGCATGCGGACCTGACGCCTGATGATGCGCGCCGTGCTTTCCGCGATTGGGTTTTGTTTTAACGGAACGATGTGCGATCGATTAATATATATGTGATAAGTGTATGTGTTCGACACGCCTGACCAATATATATATAGTTTCCTTTCATACTGTTAATAGTTACGAGTAGGTATTATTATTCATAATATTACTCACAGGTGCCAATAAATTTGTTTACTACCTAATTTCTAGTCTGTTTTCTTTTTCTTTCCGCCTCTTTTCCATACCCTTTTCATGATCAAATTTTGTATCAGGAGAACATAATATCGGCAGAGGTGGCACGAAATCCGGATACCTCCTTTCGTATCATGTTCTTCTGATACAAAATTGGATTTTTGGAATTTCGGAAATTTTGCGAAAATTTAGATTTGTATCAGGAGAACATAATATCGGAAGAGGTGGCACAAAATCCGGATACCTCCTTTCGTATCATGTTCTCCTGATACAAAATTGGATTTTTGGAATTTCGGAAATTTTGCGAAAATTTAGATTTGTATCAGGAGAACATAATATCGGAAGAGGTGGAACAAAATCCGGATACCTCCTTTCGTATCATGTTCTCCTGATACAAAATCTGATTTTTAGAATTTTTGAAATTTCGCGAAAATTTAGATTTGTATCAGGAGAACATAATATCAGAAGAGGTGGCACAAAATCCGGATACCTCCTTTCGTATCATGTTCTTCTGATACAAAATTGGATTTTTGGAATTTCGGAAATTTTGCGAAAATTTAGATTTGTATCAGGAGAACATAATATTGGAAGAGGTGGCACGAAATCCGGATACCTCCTTTCGTACCATGTTCTCCTGATACAAAATTGGATTTTTGGAATTTCGGAAATTTTGCGAAAATTTAGATTTGTATCAGGAGAACATAATATTGGAAGAGGTGGCACGAAATCCGGATACCTCCTTTCGTACCATGTTCTCCTGATACAAAATCTGATTTTTAGAATTTTTGAAATTTTGCGAAAATTTAGATTTGTATCAGGAGAACATAATATCGGAAGAGGTGGCACAAAATCCGGATACCTCCTTTCGTATCATGTTCTCCTGATACAAAATTGGATTTTTGGAATTTCGGAAATTTTGCGAAAATTTAGATTTGTATCAGGAGAACATAATATCGGAAGAGGTGGCACGAAATCCGGATAACTCCTTTCGTAGCATGTTCTCCTGATACAAAATCGAATTTTAGTAATTCCAGAAAACTCGACTAAAATCAAGGTCATGACAGAAGGAAAAAATAAGAAGTAACACAGTGTAGCTCATTGTTAATATGTTATTTATTATTATAATCGTACAAAATACAACTTGAATGTAACAATACGTAAGAATTAAAAAACTAAATACTAAATAACTTAGTAACTAGAGTATAGCTTAAAAATGGCTTGGAGAGTAGAAGTGGAATCGATGTTGTCCGTTGGCGCGAACTGTGCGCATGTTGCTGTGCGGGTAGTGATTGCAATATTGCTGTTGCTTTAACGTTGAATACTGTACGCCGTGCTGATGGTGCTGTTCTGTATCGCCCTGCGCGAAGTGAGGAGGCGGGGAACTTACCAAACTCTTGCCTCGTTATACGAAAGTGACCAGGAAGAACAGATTCCATGGTCCGCTTACCAATTATTCGAAAGGGTGATTGAAGTAACACTAAATTGCGCTCATAGTAAGTAAATTCATTGATTCGAGGGAAGCAGTATATAAGGGGACTAACGTAGTAAAGTTAGTCCCCTATTTTGCGCAGTGTTTCTGGTGAAATGCTGTGACTAAACTGCTCTGCGTGTCGAGCACGAACGTCCAGGGGTTTATCGAAGTTCGAACTCTGGGGTGTTTTTGTCATGTAAGGATAGATAATTCCTTATTTTTGCCATGACTGACGCAGTAATGAGGGGAGGGGTTTGTTCTGTATACGGATAATGTATTTGTTGGTGGACTGCATTACTTCACCGCTTACAGTTAATTTTTGAATATCCATGGATCCTTGCGTATCCGCACCTGTGAAGTAAAATAAAAACCTTTATAAAAATCTATTACACGAGGGTCTGTTATATGGTCTTGGAATTGGAGACAAACCATAAATAATTGTTAGATGTTAAAAACTTAAACTTTTTGCTACTTCAACTTTGAACGCATTTTTCTTGAAACCACATTTTTTGAATTGGCGGACAAGCCAAGTCTTTTATCCAGAGACAAGGTCTTGTCTCGGGCCAAGTACAAGTACGCGAGACTAGAACTTGTATCTTTACGGAAAGAAAGAACAGGGGTTTTCGAAGTGGTCAAACTGTATTATGCTATTTTCATAAAAACTTACAGAGACGCTTACACTACTGCTTCCGGGTATAAACTGGGCTCGAAGAACCCTACTATGTTGTTGAGCCGTGTGCTCCGTGCGGGCTGTGCTGCCGTCGGTTGTCCCAATGATGGACGAGCGCACTCCTCGAATTTCGAAATTAATCGGTTCCTGGTCCTTTGGTTGCGTTTTCGAAGAAGAAAGTTGGAGGAATGTTGAAGAGTTCTTGTACAATTTCCAAATGTATAATGCATTTGCACGAGCCAGTGCTTCTGAAGACGATGATATTACAGGTCGGTATTTTCTTAATATCTAACTCGAAACAGAAAAATTCACACTATAAGTAAGGTCGGCTTGAGTGGGAAGTAGACCGGATTGGCCGAAAATTAATGGAGGGGGTAAGAAGCGAAGGAAAAACTAAAATGAGGAGAGGTACCTGGTGGTGACGTAGCGGACAACCCCCTTGTGGTAACGCGTTACCTGCCCCTTGGAGCGGCCGGGCAATGTAATTGTTCTCGCAGAGACGCACTTTATTGCACCCAAAGTAATAAAATATCTCAAAAGGTATTATGAGGGGCCAAAACAAAATATTATTAGAGAACTGAAAATTATAATTTATAAACCTTGCGTTGGCTTTACGGAATTGACTGTGTGCGCATGTGCCCATAAAATGAAAAATAAAATAATTTACCTTGTTGACGGAGCAATATATGTATGTGTACAACGACTTTGTGTTAGATTCTCGCAAAATACAGGATAGTCATGACGAGACACGTGCTGTCGATAATAATTATTTACAATATTCTACTCGGCAACATATGTAAAATAATAAATTTCTTTTCGGTACCCCTGATATCTCAAGATCAGAATTTCGGAGAACTGAAATTCCCTTTACAACATATCTCAAAGTCAGAATTTCGAGGAATTGAAAGTGATCGACGTGGCACCGTACCGATCATAGACCGACAGAAACAATACTCGGTCGGACGTCTAGATCGTGAAGTTCGGCAAGATCGAAGATCATTGATCGAGAAAGAGGTACGAAGGATCGGGTGAGCTACGACAGATGGAGCCTACTGTACACCTGGCGAGCCGTTGAAAAATGCATATTCTCCGGTGGAGGTGTTTTGGCCGCGGGCAGAGAAAGCTCGCGTCAACCTCGAAGGCAGAAGCCGGCTCCTTCTGCTGGTATCGCCGCTTCTTCTTTTCCTTTCACCGTCGCGACGCTACGCCGTCACGCCGCCGCGCCGTGACATATGTCACGCCAGGGCCGCACGATTACAATCGAATCTTACTTCTAGTCCCGTGTCGCGATATTCATCGACATCAGGATCACCTCGTGCTTTTATTTTGTTCGTTGGTGGTACGAAAACGAATCCCTGAAATGCTTCCATCCACAAAACAGGTAATCGTAATACTCGATCCCTGTTATAAAACCCTGGAACATTTATACGAAATGATTTTCTGCCTACAGCTAACTGTGTCAAAGATATTTCAGTGTATCGTTTACAATGAGGCAACCTGTATTGATTGGTAACTTTGTTAAGAGTTAAAAACCATGGGTTTAATTCTACTATAGTACTATCGCTATTTTAAGTAACGCATTGATAACGTAATTCAATACGCGACGCGTTATAATCATCTACCATTAATTCCCATGTATACACGCGTGCAATTTCTCGGTGTTATTGCATTCCAGTCCGTGCACGGACACCAGTTACGCGTGCAGTTTTCGAGCACGGAAAATAACGACGACCGGAGCGAAGAAATGATCGTTAGCATTCCGTGCGATCATTTCTTTAAATAGATAGTAGGCGAGGGATAGCGAACTTTATTATTTTCTTTGGTGGGATCCTTTTCTTCCTTTGCAGTTATTTACAGCTTCCCCCCCACGTTTCTCCGAAGATCAGCGGCGCCCGAGAAAAATAATGTGGATTTCCCCTTTCTCGCTTAATACCACATTTAATTACGTTATAAGAAAACTCGAAGCTCGTCCAGCTGGAATTGTCTATCGCGATCGACGAACGACACGTTACGTTTCTATCGAGTTACCCTCTTCGGTGCACCGAGGGTTCACGTGATTACAAGCGTGATTGGTGCAATCTTTGAAGGTTTTTCGCTCCCCACGACCCTCGATCTTGAGGATCACGTGCATTTAGAAAGTAGTCTACGATATGCGCGTATACGTGTGTGCTCTTAGAAGCATCGTCGACGATCGTATCGTCGTTAAATCATAAACCATTATTATTCAAACGCTCCGCCATAATGCTTAATGATTTAACGAAAATGCTGTCGTAGACGACTCTTCTAACAGGGCTGGTCACACGCACACGCATTGTAGATCACTTTCTAAATGCACGTGATCCTCAAGATCGAGGGCCGTTGGGAGCGAAAAACCTTCAAAACGATTACACCAATCACCCTTGTAATCGCGTGAATCATCGATGCACGGCGAGGATAATCCGAACGAACTTAATCCCTCGCTCGACTACTACGATGGCATTTTCGAATACTTCCTCCTTCGTCTCGCTTAATTTGAATAATCACGGCTCTCCGTGATCCACGAATCGTACGAGGAAGTACGACGAAAATCCCTAAATTAAAGTTACCGCATGCAACCCCTGCCTCGAGTCACGAAAAGGAATAAACGATGCCCGGGTCTCGTGGAACGAGGCGAGGAAACCTACTGAAATAGCGAGCGATGAGCGCGATTAATACACGGAGAACAGAATTCCAGCGTCGCGCCGCGAGGCGTCCCATACACACGTATTTCGTAAAGGGTAAATTCCTGGGACTGGATCCACAATGATTTCTCGTCGAGTCATCGATTCGCCTGGCAACGAAACCTCTTCGGCATAGTAGCGCCCGGAGTGGTCAAAGATTCGCGAGAGTCTTGGCATTTAATTCTCGTTTCGCGGCGAGATTCGACGAGACGGACGATGGTGCAATCGGCGCGTATAAAGACTTCCTAGGAGGATCTTCTCGTCATTTGGTCCAAAATGCCAAACGAGCCCTTCCTACACTTTGACATTTCGAGGATGGGGCAAAACAAAGCGAAGAAGAAGAAGAAGAAGAAGCCTGCGAAATCGGTGGAATCGGCGGTGTATCTTTATCGCCGACGGGAGACAGTCGCAAAAAAAAGAAGGGATTCCCATTCGACGCGTCTCACCGTCGTCGTTCTCTAATGGGAGACATATTTTACCTGCATTTTGCGTTAACGACTCCGCAGTGGCGTTTGAAACGCGATACTCTGCTGTGATTTAATTTCTCCTAAAAGTGACGTCGTGCATCGTAAAGGATAATGGTATCGTCCGAAGCGCCGACGCGGCTGAGAAACGACTGGGGTATCGAATCGCGTGGCTCTGCTATGCGAAACGCACGAGTGTGCGGACATATTTTATAAACGGACGGTTTAATGCGTTCATCGATGGGGTTGTAAATTTTACACCACAAATCATAACAATCGACCAATGCCTACGCGATTCCAAGTGAAATCCAAGTTCATCGCGTCGATTCGGAGGAACGGAGAAAATGCGGGAGCGTCGTTCTTGAGCGCGTAGACGCGACTGACGATCGCTCGGCCGTTCCAGCGATCGCTACTTACATTAAATTCGTACGCCGGCGCTCTGACATTCTAACGAAACAATATCCACGTCCGATACTCGAAAACGCGTTCTCTCATTCCTACCAAAGGTCAAACTTTCAATTTGCCAAGCAACCAAGCACTCGGATTCGCGATAGAAACATCGAAGGATGTCGTTCTCTACGCCACTGCTCTCTGGGTTGGCGGCTACCAGGATAACCGGCGCGACTCGGCGCGACTCGGCGCGGTTCGATTCGTTGTTTGATCGCCGTGCGTACAGGCAGCAATGTTCAAAGCCACGAAAGAGGGGACCAGAACTGTACATAGTGGTGGTGGAAATATAAGGCTCGACGAGTGGCGGGCCTCAGTCAGTCCGTGAGCGGTACCTACACCTTCAAGGTCCGCGTCCTTGAAGTCAAACTCGTCCTCGATATCTCCTCGAGCCCAAGGATTAGTTTTTGCGCCCGCGAGCGCTAGGTCCTCGATATTTTCCCCCCGGAAGTGGTGCCTCGAAATTTCATATTACCCCCTAACCCGGCCCACCCCCCCAACCCCCCTCCCTGCTTGAGTATCTTCATCCCTGTCGATTCGAGTCCGACGCTCTGTCGTCAGTTACGGGGCAGGAGTGAGAGGTGGATAAGAGGAGGTGGACACGAGGATCTCGTGCTAACGAAGACGGAAGACACATCGAGAACAGAAAGTTTTCGTCCTTCGTTTCGGGGAGGATGAAGTCCTCGCTAGCGCTGCTCTTGTTAGCAGCGATCGTTGTTGCCGGTGAGTACCGTCCTGGGTGATTTTCCGAATGGAATATGGTAGCGACACGAGGACGACGTGGCTGGGGCGATTGCCAGTTTCCATCGTGTCGGCAAATTTTTACGCGTTTGAACTCGCCGAATCGATAGATATTGCTGAAAATGTTAGGAATGGGGATTGGAACAAGTAAGATTCGCGGGAGTATCTTCTTCTAGAAGCGATCAACGGAATAATCCTTTGCCGGCTGTCTCGTATTGATAATCTCGAAATTGTTCTAATAATAACGACGCTGGTATCGTATTGGATCGTTTCTGAAAAAGATATTCAAAATTACCTATCGATTGAATAAACTGAGAAATTCAATCTCGGTCGACGCAGCTACGATCGGTCAAAACTTTAATAAACGGCCCGCGATTGATTCCCTCCACCGATGAATTAATATAAAATAAATATAAATTACACCAACTCTCGCCAGTCGCGGGGTACCATTAACGGCGAAAATGAATCTGCACGCGTACACGTGAGACCCAAAATGGCGAGAGGTCGCACCGCCGCGCTTAGATTTTTCCTCGGGGCAGATCGCAGCTTTCCTGGTCGCGTGTAAAGAAAAAGGGGGGAGAGGAAAAAAAAAGACTTTCCAGAATGGTGGCCGCGTATTAAGTGGGAGAAAATCGACCGATACGATTCTGGCGGTCGCGAGACGACAGGTTGCATAAGAGATTAGAGCGTGAAAGCCTCTGGGTCTGGTTGGTCCCGGATGGGTGACGTCACTGCCGTGCCCTGAAAAACAACGGGGTGGGGGTGGGGGAGGGGGGCACAACTTTCCCCGTTTGTCGCGCTGCCGCGATGTCGACGGGACCCCGGGGGACCAACGGGACCAAGAAGCTACAGAGAATCGCCTTTACGTGGCTCGCGTTCATCTATCTCGAGATATTTTTCTCATAAATCATGTGTCCGCGGTCCCGCCGAAAAATTGGATCCACGATCGATATATTTTCTGGAACACGTTCGAATCGATTCGACCCGTGCTCGTTGGCATTTGAAAATTTTACGACGCGACGTACTTCGATAAGTTTTTATCGACCTGAATCGCGCGTGACTGATTTCCAGAATTCGTGGCCGAACGTAAATCGTTTATTTGTATCTCGCATTCCAGAGGGGTGCGTTTGAAATAAATCGAAAATGGCTGCTCGATGGATGCGATGACTAGTACGGAAAGTAGCGCTAATAAAGTAATACCTTTCGAGAGGCAGGGGGCTGCTTTCTCCGCTAGTTGCTTTGATACAAAATTAATGCGACTTCGAAATTGCAAATGGAGTAACATAATACACATCCTCTGCGATTGAGAATTTCATATTTATCGCCGCTTTCTATCGTAAACCGTTTCTTCTGTCCACGCGTTTGATCCTTCGATAACGACTCTTAAAAGAGAATACACGGTCGTGTAAAAAATAGATTACCCAAGATCGAATTACATAATCAAACGAACCGTTAGCTAAATCGTGCGATGTATATATTCATGGTGTAAGAGGATTACGTAAATAATAATATTGCTTTTCACTTCCTTCTCGTGCAACTTTTAACACGCTAGACGTACGTTAATAACGTTAATGGCGTCGGTTTCCATTATGGGCAACGATCTTTTTTGTCGCTAAATCTCTCATCCTGTTCCGAGCCCCGGAGTATTCGCGTACACGATACCCTAAGAAATCCGAGAGGTTTAAATCCCGACGAATCACCTCGCTGTAATCGTAATCTCACGGAACTTAGTCGTAACGCTTAAAACCTTCGATCTCTACGTTACGCGATAACAAAAAAAGTAAAAAAAAAACATCGCGTTTTACACGCTGACACTGTCGAAACTGCCAACAACCAAAAAAAAACCCCCAATGCTTGATTATTTTAGAGGGCACGAGTCGTGTGAAACGGCAGGAAGAGACAAAAAAGGAGGAGAGCTTCGAGAGCGAGATCTGCAAAGACAAGGATGCGGGAGAGTGGTTCAGATTAGTCGCGGGTGAGGGTGACAATTGTCGCGATGTCATTCAGTGCACGAGTTCGGGACTACAGGCTATCAGGTGTCCCGCGGGATTGTACTTCGACATCGACAAGCAGACGTGCGACTGGAAGGACGCCGTCAACAATTGCAAGCTGAAGAACAAAGAGAGGAAGGCTAAGCCTCTGCTCTACACCGAGGAACCGCTCTGCCAGGATGGTTTCCTCGCCTGCGGCGATGGTTCATGTATCGAGCGAGGACTCTTCTGTAACGGCGAGAAGGACTGTCCCGACGGTTCCGACGAAAACATTTGCGGTGAGTGGACGGCGACGTCGCGGTGTCTTTCGGGTGTATAACGAAATTGAGGACTTTGCCGATCGAAAGTAATTCGACCCCGGAATCGGCACTTTCACTGCGACGGGATTTACCTGAAAAGCGGCGACGCGTACGCCTATGCGCTCGCGCAAACCGCTTCTTTTTTGTTTTTTTTCTTCCTCGCGCCCGTGACTCGCTTTTCTTTCGACAATCGAGACCAAACCTGATAATTAAATTTGACGCGAGAGACGGCGTTCTTTCGAAAGGAGTAATGCTCGAGCGTCGACCGCGCCTTCGATTATTTCAGACATGGATAACGATCCGAATAGGGCGCCGCCGTGCGACCCTGTCGTCTGCGTCCTTCCGGATTGCTTCTGCTCCGAGGACGGCACCACGATTCCCGGTGATTTACCATCCAAGGACGTGCCGCAGATGATCACGATAACTTTCGATGACGCCATCAACAACAACAACATCGGCCTCTACAAAGATATCTTCACCGGGAAGCGCAAGAACCCCAATGGTTGCGACATCAAGGCCACCTTCTTCGTCTCTCACAAGTACACCAACTATTCCGCCGTCCAGGAGATGCATAGGAAGGGACACGAGATAGCTGTTCACTCCATCTCGTGAGAAACTCTCTTTTTTTCTTAAATACTTCAAATTGTGATTCTCTTTCCCATTTCTTTTCTCTCTCTCTCTATTTGATTTGCTCACCAATACACCCTTTCCTCGTCGTTTCATTCGGGATTAATCTCAACGTCGCGTAAATTACCCTCCGCGTTCGAAGGCACAACGACGACGAGCGTTTCTGGTCCGATGCCACCGTAGATGATTGGGCGAAAGAAATGGCCGGCATGAGGATCATCGCCGAGAAATACGCCAACTTGACCGACAACAGCGTGGTCGGCGTGAGGGCGCCTTATCTGCGCGTTGGTGGAAACAATCAATTCACGATGATGGAGGAGCAGGCTTTCCTTTACGATTCCACCATTACCGCTGCTTTAAATAATCCACCTCTATGGCCGTACACCATGTACTTTAGGATGCCGCATCGATGCCATGGAAATCTTCAACACTGCCCCACCAGGTAATCAAACGGACAAAAACATATTCGAAAGGATGGAGCGATCGTCCTCCTGTTAAATCCATTTCGCGTCATTATTCTCGTTCTCGTTGAACACGAAAATCGCTATTTTCTCTTCGCAGATCCCACGCCGTTTGGGAGATGGTGATGAACGAGCTGGATCGTCGCGAGGATCCCCAGAACGACGAATACCTGCCAGGATGCGCCATGGTCGACTCCTGCAGCAACATCCTGACCGGCGATCAATTCTACAACTTCCTCAATCACAATTTCGATCGTCATTACGAGCAGAATCGTGCACCGTTGGGTCTCTATTTCCACGCGGCCTGGTTGAAAAATAATCCCGAGTTCCTCGACGCTTTTCTTTATTGGATCGACGAGGTTCTGTCGAATCACAACGACGTGTACTTCGTCACGATGACCCAGGTGATACAATGGATCCAGAACCCCCGCACCGTCACGGAGTCGAAGAACTTCGAGCCGTGGAGGGAGAAGTGCGTCGTCGACGGACCGCCTGCCTGCTGGGTGCCGCATACCTGTAAATTAACCTCGAAAGAGGTTCCCGGGGAGACGATCAATCTTCAAAGCTGCGTGCGCTGTCCCAACAACTATCCGTGGGTGAACGACCCAACCGGTGATGGTTTCTTCTAAGCTACTCACCCGTCGCGTTCCTCCTTCTCGTCTAAGTCAAATTTTATTCTTATTCTATCTCTTCTTTCTCTCCTTTTACTTCTACCACTGCCGCTACTTCCGCTATCTTTCCTCTCTCTCTCTCTCTCTGTCTCTTTCTCTTCTTTAATTTCTTCTTCCCTTCCTCCGTCTATCCCGTAGCTCGCGAAGCTACTGCCGCTACTGCAACTTTTACTTTCTAATTCTCACTTTCCTCAACGTGTGTTCGTCTCTCTGGTATTTTCACGCTTCTTTTTGTTCTTTTTCTTCAAGTTCCTCCCGTTATTGATCGACGCGTCGCCGTTTGACGAATTTCACGGTGTGCGTTGCAGTTCGCGAATTTCATTGTGATATTCGGGGGAGATTCACGGGCAATTCGAGAAAAATCTTCCTTAGCGTCTTTCGCGTAAAAATAACGATGTCGAATTACGGTAGGCTCGACGGAGAATGTACAGCCCCGACGATATGTTCTTCTTTTGCTTCTCTTGCGCTTCTCGCGTCCTTGCAGCGAGTAATCATGATCGGAGAGAGGGGAAGAGAGAGAGAGAGAGACTAGTTCTTTTCTTTGTCTTTTTTTTTCTTTTTTTTTTGCATAAAACTTGATTTCGATGAAAGGAGGAACACGAATTTCCTATCCCTCGGCCGGTTTCTGAAAGAAATTCAGTACATCACGTCACCAGCGATCTGTGATAAGTTTTCGTATGCCTCGAGAGACTCGAGATTCAACGATCGGGACGACGAAGAAGACGACGATGAAGACGAGAGAGCCGCGCGATTTCATTCTAGCCCCGCGTGAATAAAATAATTTCGCCCCCACCCTCTCCTCCCCCCCCCCGACCCTCCTTTCAACGCCCCCCCCCCCCTACCCCCTAACGCACGGAGAGAAATTCCGGATCTCCGACGGCGAACGGATTAGTAAGCGAGACTCGATGTGTAATATAAACGCGTGTCCCCCCCCTCCCCTACCCCCGCCCCAACCCCCCACCCCTTCCTTCCTCCCGGAATCCCTCCTCCTCGAAAGGATATCTGGACGGATCACTTGGAACCAGGCTAGTGTCATCTTTCCCAGGAGAATATCGATACTCCTTTAGCGACCGCCAAAACTCCTTTCACAGGTCGGACGCTCTTATTTTTCTAAGGGTCGGCCAACTTACACATATATATGTATAAATTTATATATATATATGATAAATATTATTGTGTATGTATATTTTTAAAACTAAGCGATACCAATACCGTTCACGAATGAACCATTAATAAAAGTGAAACTTCGAAAATGCTTTGTTCCAATTTCTTTCCCGATGACTGTAAGAAGCGTGGCAAAGAATGGCGTCCGCGTCGCCGGGTACGAGAGGGCGGTATACGAACTCGATATTGTTGAACATTATATCGTCTCGCGTGAAGACCGAGGGGAGATTCTGGTTTCGTTCGTGCACCGCGTTTCGGTCGACAACCCGTTTTTGAACGCGCGAGCGTCATTGAGGATCGAATTAAGATCAAGGCCGGCGCGCCGGGGTGGCTCCAAAAGTACCAAGATTTTTCACCGAGGGAATTACGAAATCGAGCGGTCGCGCGTTCGCGCTCCCGTCGGCCGCCTGAAAATTGGAACGGTCCTCGCGTATGCACGGGGCGAGCGAGCGCGTGTATGCGCGCGTTACATGCGTGGCCGCGATAGGCCGAGAGTGACGGGGTAAAGACCGGTAGCCGAGCGTGGCCGAGAAAACGTGGGATTGCATTCTTCGGGCTCCGGTAGGTCGGATACGAGAAAGGACCTTTCCGTCGCGACGGTACAGTGAAATGCATAATCGACGGTGGAAATACAAAACGCGCCGCGAGCAGCGAAGCGAGCGACGGGGATTTCGCAAGGATCGTGATCGATCGTACAAATTAAACTCGAACATCGTCGATCGGCGCTTGCAAATCGACGACGACGACGACGACACCCGAACGTCGCGTCGCGGCGATTAATTACGATTCGTCTCGGGCAACGGTCTCTCGGTCAATTGCGATGAGTACGCGGGTCATTATGCTTCTACCGTGGGAGGTAGAGGAGAACGCGGTTGTACTCGCATAGATTGCCGATAAATCACGATCCCCTGGTTTGCATACGGCGTTCCGTTATTTTCCGCGACGCGGAAAAGAAAGGCAGCGATCGAGAAGGCTCGAACGGGGGAGGAAAGAAAAATCATGGTAACCTCGTAAAATACCAATCGGCCGCCGACGCTCGGACGACTCGCGGCGGCGACGACGACGCGGCGACGCGGCGATTGCATTCCTTTCGTCGGCCGGCTCTGCATCGTTTCCATTCCATGGCGTTCCTGAGCGATACGTCGCGTTCGCAGGACCGTTTTTCTCCGCGATATTAATTCGCGCCGTTTTAATTTGTAGTTTAAAGAATTTGGTTCTAGGTGCAACGGGTATAATTTTAATAGACGAATTAAGAGTGTCAAGGGTACTCCGCGTAATGGTAATATCGCCATTGAAAGGTTCCGATTAATCTGAGCAGTTAAGGCGAAACGTTCATCGGTAATTGCATCTGTGCATTCTGACTTTGCAAAAGAATTTCGTTGATTAATTTCCACGCGTTGCGACGCGGGCATCGAAGGTGCACCCACGGCCGAATGCCACTCGTTTGCGGAGGCAATCGAGAAATGTCGCAATTAAATTCCGGTATCTCGGTCGCATAAATCTGTACAAAAGTACTTACGCGTTACAGGTATTTTTGCGTACTAATTATTCACCGACGTTTATCATCGTTAATTTCCCTTGTATTAGGATTTCTCTCCTATTCGCAAGTTTCTATTTTATCGTTCACCTCGTAAATGGGTCGCACGATCCATCCACGCAAACTCACTCGAAAAAGTGAGCTTCCTCGCTTTGATTTGATCATTTATACTTTCTATCATAATTCTCGGCTCTCGACTTTCTATCGCCACCTTCGTTATTATCTCATTCAAATTTAAATACTCGCTAATAAAATGATCATTCGTGGGTTCCAATTAACTCCGTCCTAACCGACCATCGCAACTGATTCCCAGATAAACGAGCGTTCGTCGATTTCCGATAAGACCGCCAATACTTTCTAGCGTTAAGCTCATCGGTATTCGTCCGATTTAATTTGACTGATACAACAATGTTTTCGCGCGCCGTCGGGGATGGAATGCACGCTCTTGAAAGCAAGTCGAGGCGATAAACACTGGCGAAGGCAGGTCGAGAAGAACGAACGGCTTTGCCGGTAGCAGGCTGAAAATGAAAATCTCGCGTAAGCGAAAGTAGAGAAAGTTGCGTATCTCGATGGCACGGCAAGGCAAGGCAAGGCCGTCCATGGTTAACTGAGACTCCTTCGGCAGGATGGTAAGGGGATCACACGCGGGATATTATTCTCGTCGAAGTTCCCCCTCTTTCGGAGCTTCGCAAAGCTCACCTGTAAATGCAAACGTGGAATTTAGTGAAATATGTTGCCACGCATTTTTATCAACAATTAATTGAACATCGATCACTACGTAATATATTTGAGCGTATATCGTAAGTGGACCGCGAATGTTTAGCAAATTCATATTTGTATAGGAGATATGTAAAAAAATCTGAAATTTCTTTAGATGTATATTTTTTATATCTTCCATTTTGCGTTACACACGCGTGTTATGTGTACCACTTAATCACACTTCACGCGTCTTATCGTATTTATCTTGCAAAATCAGTTCAAAATGAGTATAGAAAGCATTATGTGTAAACATTCACTGTCTAATCGTACGATTCCACGCGTCTCTATTAACACAAATCCCCCCTCCCCCTTTCATTCGTCGAATTATTCCGAAGTGTGCTGCGCAACCAATTCGCGAAACAGATTTGAAAGCGTACAAGGAGGCGCCATAAACACAGACGCGTTGCACAACTTGACCACAAGATCGAAGAAATTTCCTTGCACGTCCTTCTCTTTCCAGGTAAGAAACGAAAGGTCAGGGAGATTTATTTTTCGCTCGCCAACGTGCGCACGGTAAATTCGCCAAACGGATAGCGGGTCTTTTGCAAGAATCCGTTCGACGGCAGAGGATTTGATAATTTGACGGCTCAACGTTCGACATAATCGCGTTCTTTCGCCGTTAACCTTAATAATCCGTAATTGGTGAAATAAACCGCAAATTGGTCGTGAAAGGCGACGCTGATTGCTCCATTCGGTGTGACAGTGATAATCAATTTGGGCAGAGATCCCTAGACGAAAACTTTTGACCGCCACTGTATATGGCGCGCCTTGGAAGAAATGGAAGCTGGTGAAATTGAGTATTACTAGGTCAATGGGCGATGGATGTCGAATACCACGGCTAGATTATATTTGTCTGCCTATCCGTCGCTCCTTTCCAGCTGACGCTATGCGGATAGATATTCGATACATCACGGATACATTTGTACGTACGTACGTATGTACGTACATACCCTACAACAATCTTCTCCATCGTGCTAATTGAAATTCTCTTTCCACGGCGAGGGCTCCCGATGAGATGGATTTTCTCGGCAGTCGAAGTTTCACCGAACGTTAATTGGGGTACGCTTTTAGTCAGCCATGAACTGCAAAATATAGTTGACGTACCGCCAGCGATATGAATTATTCACCGGATATCGCAAGATTTGTAACTACTACTTAATAATTAAATGGTTGCTCGAATTATCGCAGAATTTCGATTATACCCGGCAATCGATAACGACGATATCTCGATGCTGTTCCTCCTATCTGAAATTGGTTTTTTTTTGTTGTTTAATAAAATGCGTGGAACGAATGGCGATAAGGTAAAATAAGTGGTTGTTGTCCTACCGAGGTATGATATTCGTGGGGCAAGTAAAAGAATTATTACCTCTTAAGTATTGTTATCCCGATGAATATCTAACGCATGAGTTTTATTGTTACAAATTGGTAATCATGATCAAAGAAATTGACGCGACAAGGATCGATCTTTAGAAATCAAGCGATGCAACGATAATTTACTGTAAAATAAATCAATTTTACGTGGTAAAAAATATTCCTTCGAGCCGGATTCGAACCAGCGACCTATGGATGTCTCTCTGTCCGATTAAATCGGTATAACCACTACAGTCCACCGCTCTACCAACTGAGCTATCGAAGGGATATGTTGAGGAGATCTTAAATTCAATTAATGAACTAAGTGTACGATAAGCAAACAAAATATGCGAGCTAAGTACATAATTGTTCATATAAGCACATCATTAATACTCATGATTAATTATGGAAGTTAGGTGAATTATAACTGTTGCGCTTAATGGTATATTTTTATACTTGTAATTTTTTAATGATAAGTATACTTTAACGCGATATTATATGCAATTAATTTATAATTATGAGGAAGGTGTACTGATATAAAAAAAGACTTATTGCCGAATTAGAAATAATTATAAACGTAAGTATGAGTGAGTTTTTTTCAACAAAAGATTCCTTCGAGCCGGATTTGAACCAGCGACCTATGGATGTCTCCTTTTTAATCGATCAAAACCACTACAGTCCACCGCTCTACCAACTGAGCTATCGAAGGTTGGTGACGGATATTTCTTACTTAAAATCGCCATTTTTGATTATTTATTATTGTCGAATTAAAAAGAAGACAGTGGCGAGCTGTCATATATTTTAATATAAAAAATTCCTTCGAGCCGGATTTGAACCAGCGACCTATGGATGTCTCCTTTTTAATCGATCAGAACTACTACAGTCCACCGCTCTACCAACTGAGCTATCGAAGGGTGGTGACAGATGTCTCTTACTTAAATTCGCCATTTTGTATTACTCCGCAGCGTTGAATTAAAGAGAAGCAAATAATGAGCTATCGTATATTTAATATTTAATAAAAAATTCCTTCGAGCCGGATTTGAACCAGCGACCTATGGATGTCTCATTTATTAATTAATTAAACCACTACAGTCCACCGCTCTACCAACTGAGCTATCGAAGGGTCGTGACAGATGCCTGTTGTTCAAATTCGTCATTTTGCAGTGTTTTGCAGCGTCCAATTAAAGAGAATCCAATAACGGGCTCTCGTACATTTAATAAAAAATTCCTTCGAGCCGGATTTGAACCAGCGACCTATGGATGTCTCATTTATTAATTAATTAAACCACTACAGTCCACCGCTCTACCAACTGAGCTATCGAAGGGTGGTGACAGATGTCTCTTACTTAAATTCGCCATTTTGTATTACTCCGCAGCGTTGAATTAAAGAGAAGCAAATAATGAGCTATCGTATATTTAATATTTAATAAAAAATTCCTTCGAGCCGGATTTGAACCAGCGACCTATGGATGTCTCATTTATTAATTAATTAAACCACTACAGTCCACCGCTCTACCAACTGAGCTATCGAAGGGTCGTGACAGATGCCTGTTGTTCAAATTCGTCATTTTGCAGTGTTTTGCAGCGTCCAATTAAAGAGAATCCAATAACGGGCTCTCGTACATTTAATAAAAAATTCCTTCGAGCCGGATTTGAACCAGCGACCTATGGATGTCTCATTTATTAATTAATTAAACCACTACAGTCCACCGCTCTACCAACTGAGCTATCGAAGGGTCGTGACAGATGCCTGTTCCTCAAATTCGTCATTTTGCAGTGTTTTACAGCGTCGAATTAAAGAGAATCCAATAACGGGCTCTCGTACATTTAATAAAAAATTCCTTCGAGCCGGATTTGAACCAGCGACCTATGGATGTCTCATTTATTAATTAATTAAACCACTACAGTCCACCGCTCTACCAACTGAGCTATCGAAGGGTCGTGACAGATGCCTGTTCCTCAAATTCGTCATTTTGCAGTGTTTTACAGCGTCGAATTAAAGAGAATCCGATAACGGGTTCATGTATATTTAATAAAAAATTCCTTCGAGCCGGATTTGAACCAGCGACCTATGGATGTCTCATTTATTAATTAATCAAACCACTACAGTCCACCGCTCTACCAACTGAGCTATCGAAGGGTCGTGACAGATGCCTGTTATTCAAATTCGTCATTTTGCAGTGTTTTGCAGCGTCGAATTAAAGAGAATCCAATAACCGGCTCTCGTGTATTTAATAAAAAATTCCTTCGAGCCGGATTTGAACCAGCGACCTATGGATGCCTCATTTATTAATTAATTAAACCACTACAGTCCACCGCTCTACCAACTGAGCTATCGAAGGGTGGTAACAGTTGCCTGACTTGTAATCTTTGCTTCGAAGCATCCAACAATGTCGATTTAAAGAGAGCAACTACACTTGCATAAAAAAGTTCCTTCGAGCCGGATTTGAACCAGCGACCTATGGATGTCTTCTACATAACAATCAAACCAACCACTACAGTCCACCGCTCTACCAACTGAGCTATCGAAGGCTGGTATCGATCGTGTCTCGTACCGTACACATCATTTGTTAAAGTATGGAAGAGAAAGGAGAGTTACTGTTTTCGTCAATAAAAAATTCCCTCGTGCCGGAGTTGAACCAGCGACCTATGGATGTCTCTTGATAGATTAAATCGATATAAACCACGGCGGTCGATCGCTCTACCAACCGAGCTATTGAACATATTCTTCATCTTTCGAACTACACGTCCACTCTCTCCGCCTCTACTTCCCGGTATTAAGAAACCTGCAAAAGAAGTTCAGAACGAATTACGCTCTTCACGTCTATGTTGATTAATTAATTGATTTATTGCGTTAATTAACTAAAGCCACCCGAGGTGTGTAATATTAATAACAGTAATAAAATTCACATAATCCTCTATCGGCGTCACGGAATCGTTGCACGGTTACGTGCAAAGATTCTCATTTCACTAGGATTCTCTCGAATCGAGTCGACTATTCGAAAACGATCGTAACGCGGATTATGACGTGAATCAAAATCCTTCAACGCCACTAGCCATCAACGCCGTGGTAAATTTTTGATACTTGTTTCCGCGATACTTTAATTAACATAAAGATGCTTCGGTAAATTTATGAAAATAGAAAGCCTCCGTAATCGGCTTATGCCTGTAATGTCAATATGTATTTTGCGCCGAAGTTTCCAATACCGAACGCGATCTCTATATACAAAATCGCGGTATGCAACGCATCGGTAATTAATTTTCCTCGCGACTAATATTCACAGCGCATAAAATTATCTAACCCTCGTCAAGTAAACGTGCTCAATGGAAAATTCGATTGAAAACAATTACTTCTATCCGAAACAAGCTGCGATCTGTTTTATCGTGATAACTAAAGGCATCGGTTATACACCGCCAAAATTCTTTTCTCGAGGATAATCGATGCATTCGGAGATTTCGCGAATGCAAAAGTCGTTAAAAGTATCCTTTCAAGGCTCCGCGCGATACTTGAGGTGAACGAGTTCAGTTTTTCAAGGAAAGAGAGGGAAAAAAAATTAAGTTAACAGACTCGTCCTTCGATGATCGCGATTCGAATCGAAAGTCGACGACCCCGAGGACTCATCGGCCGTAAAACCGGAGCAGATCCGCCTCGATCGGTTCGATCGGCAGTGAAAAACCTCCTGACCCCATTTTTCGAGTATCTTTCATCGTTCTCCGAATCAACGGTTCGAATTCGCGTTGCATTGTCCCCGCGGCATGCACCACACCTCTTCCAACGCCCACGCGCATTCCTTTGCCACCGTCGCGCGCAGGAACCTCTTCTCCGACACTCTCGCCGCAGAATTGTTTCTCCAGGACGCCCGAGGTCCTTGGGATTTCCGGCGCACCCCCGTCGTCCTTAGATCCGACGAGGACATTCCTACGAGGTGGTCGGATGGAATACGATTGACCTCGAATAACGTGATTGTCAGGATCATGGAAATTCAATGGATGAAAGAGGTGAGTTAATATCCTTCGGAATGTTACAATTGAAAGTGTACGTGTACGAGTGACGTGATTATTAATCGGCGGTAATAAAATCTTTGTCGAGAAGTTCCCCGGTTCTCTCGCATCCGTTTGTAGCTTACGCGAGACTCGAATCACGACATCATCCGCTGTGACTTTCAACTTTCAACTCCTCGTAATCGCCATTCTTCTCGCGACGGAATTTTTCTTTTCTCTCTACTTTTTTTTTTTCTTAATGCTGAACGTACACCGAAGGTGTAACAGGATACCCACGCGCGTTACGACATCCCCGGTCATTATCCGCAGATGGGATCTTACGAGATTCCTCTTGAAATATATAATTTTCTAATTTAAATAAATTGTATAATCACGCAAAGATTGATTGCAGGCACTCCGATATAAGAATCGACGATCGTTAACGAAAGTCTCGGGATAAATATGCAATTACCCGCGCACGCGGTACCTTCCGGTTATCAATATTCATTTCCCGATGACAGTTCATATATTCTTCTGCGGGCCGATGTGTTTCTCAATTATCGTAAAGTTCGCAAAGAGAATTCTCAATGATAACGATTGATCGAGGAGAGAAAGGGGAGAAAACATTGGCGAGCGCGAAAGTAATTATCTAATCGCGAACTCGAAAAAAAACAAACAACCCGAAAGGAGATCTAAGGTCCAAAAGACTATCGTATCCCGATAATTATGATAACGCATATTCACCGCGTACCATTATACACATATGGACCGTTTATTTTGAAAGTGTTGTAAGTCCTTCTAAAAAAATGAGATATCACATAATTTGTGATTAATTTAGTGTAAAACAAAAAACATCAAAAATGGACTTGCACCTCTTTCAAAATAAACTGTCCATATGTACGTCGCGGTGCTTTTTCAACGTAATATCAATAAATAACACAACAATATCCATCACGGGTTTACGATAACCGTCTAAACCTTTTCCCACGTCTTACCAACCTCGTACCATCTAAAATCTATTCAAATTCATACATTTCCAAAAGCACGTAATTATTTCAAAATACTTGTCCAAAAAACAAAACCTGCTACGATACTGTTCGCGCAACCGACACTCTGTCGCTCCTCGTATGTCTCTATTTTGATCTTCGAACCCGGCACATTTCAAAACCGTACAGATCCTCCGTCACGGCTAGCTGTCGCGTGAAGCGTCATGTCATCGACTCGACGATTCCCAGACGCCTGCAATTATTCTCCGTCACTACGATTGACTATCGCGCAAAACTCAAGAGCGCGCAGTAACGGAGCGCTTCGAGCGCGTTGCAAAATCCTCGACGCGCATTATTCGCTCGCGCCTTGCGGGCGGGTTCATTCTCATGTTTCACGCGTGCGAGCTTCGAAAGATCGCGAACGATAATCGTCCGACGGATATCTCGGAGCTCTTTCGACCCTGGATTACGTGACGCATGGGACGTTTGACAGGGAAAGTTAAAACCGTGGGTGCCCTCGGGGTGCAACGCGAATACTCTCGTCTCCAGATGTTTTCGAGGATGAGCCACTCGGCGGAATATGGGAGTCTGTCGCGTGGATAAAAAAAAAAAAAAGCGAGAGAGAGAGATAATCGGTCGGAGTTATTGCGGTCGTAGATTTAACCATTTTGCGAGTTAACGCGCGTGACAGCTTATACGTGCATTCGCGATGGGTACGTTGTCAGGGTCGGGACTGGACCTTCGGAGGACCCGAGTACTCGAGAGACTTTGGTGCACTGCACGGATAGTTCATTAAAAATGTTAAACGACGATAAATTGTAAAATTTATATTGCGATGCATCTCGTATCTCGATGCTTTCAGCAGCCGCTGATTTGGTTAATGATTAAGCCGGATGTGATTGCAGTTTGGTAAAAGCAATAAGATTTATGTTGCCAGACGAGTAGGGAATTTAGAAGGGGTTAGAGTTTTCTACTGGCAAATTTATTAAATACGACGGTGGGTATTACCAAACTGATCATGCCGTTACAATTATACGTAACTTTAAATCTAGCTTAGAGGGTTGCCATTTTTATTACAATCGTGGAGTATTTTCGCGAGAAATATTTTGATCTGCGGATAGAAAGAGCGATCGTAATACTTCTTCCCGCGCGACATTTTCTGTTCAGCTCGAACTATTGTACGAGGCAAAAGCGAAACGTCGCGATCGAGAGAGTTTCTTTGAATTTTCGGACCCTTCGGATCACGCTTCGCGCTCTTCAGGGCCAAGGTCGGCTTTCCAGACACGGAACACGCGAGCAAATATCCACGCAAGTGCGTAAGTGTGCGAGTGGAACGATTAACTCGGCAGAAATGGCCCAGCGCACGTCGGTCTGCAACGATCTCTCGATCTTTTCTCGATCGCATGTATCGGAGCACCTCTGACGAGCCGGTGAAAGTGACAAGAACAAGGTCGTCTATTACAAAATCATGATATTTCTCGAAAACGAGCGATACCTGAGCCGCCGCGACGTTTAATTCGCCGCTACGCAGAAGCGAGAAGTTGCGCAAGGCTCGTAGAATGAAAATTTGCTAAAATGATGAAAACCGCTTCAAGGACGGTGGACGCTCGAGCGTTCCGACGCCCGAGAAATGTAGCTCCTCGGTTACGAGACCTTTCTACCGTTCTAACGCGAACGCACGCCAGGTTCTACCGCGGGCGGACGTTTTTAATGTTTTAACGGTTACATCGCATCTCCTTCGAGCGTACCATTAAATTTCACTTCGATCGCGTCGTATGACATCGCTCGATGCAATTTCGCGAAAGCGTGAAAACGCGGCTGCTGCGCATCCGTGGGCGCCATTAACGTCTAGCGCAGCGGACGTTTCACCGCGACACGTATACCGCGCATTTCTTAACAGTCTTTTCTTACGCGCGCTCTCGTTGCACCGAGTAACCTAGTTATTATACCCGCTTACCGATATACGAGCCGATGAAAATCAAAACGGTGCGAGCCGCTGAATTTCAGACGGAAACGTTTCGTTACGATTCTTGGCTTTGCTATCACGTGATTCGGGAAGCATTGGATCTTACTGCAAAGCGTGTACTTTACTCGCTCCACTCTGATGTAAAGTATTATTTATATTAATCGAGGGTCGAATTAACAAAATCGTGGTTTTCCTTTCATTTTTCATAGATCCTCGGGATTTCTATGTGAAGTTCGGTGTATGAAATCGACGACGAAAAAAAGAGTCCGCCCGCAAAACACGAAACGCAAGAATTTTTTAATATCACAGCCGGTTACGAGGAATGTCCGCTTACGTCGCGGAGAGACGCGTGTACAGCGTAACGGGTTGTAATAAACTTACGTCCGGAGCACGGAGAAAGGTACACGGGGACAGCGTTGAACTGAATACGCGGCGACAGATTTCCGGGATATCTTCAATTACGATTGCAAATGTTTGTTAAATTGTTCGGTATTGATTATTGATTGCGTTCTAAAGCGACAAACTAGATCGCCTTTATTTGTATGTTCTATGTAAATACCATTTCCATGTCGGTTGCAATTCTGTAATTTTGTTCCACGTAGATACGTATGTATATACGTACCTTCTTTTCGTGTTACGTGTTTTTGAAATACCTTCATAAACTTAACAGGCCTATTAAAAGCTGAAAAATAGAAAACTGTCTCAAACGATATGCATCCCCGATGTTTTTGCCATGGCTCTAAGTTCAACTTGAAGTTTTAACGCGAACGAAACTTGCCCTTTGTCTCAGAAAATTATTTCTCGCGGCCAAAAAATTGCGGATTATTCTTCGTACCGAGCGAGTGACGCGACATATCAAGGTCTGAGCGCATAACAATGGAGCTCATTTTGTCAATTGCTCGACATTGTTTCAAAAACACCTTGTATAGTTTCTTCGCATGACAGCGAACAGGTCAAAGCCACGATAAGCGCGTTCTCGCACAGAAAATTAATACGATTATTTCCCGGCGTCGAATCAAGAATATAATCCATGGCAATTAAATACCTAAGACTCGTTGACACTCTTGCTGAAATATTTATCGAGACCCAAGGGAAGGAGCGTTGGAAATTCGTTCTACATAAATTATTCGTTCTTATCGATCTTGCGCCTACAAAACCCAATCTTGAGTTTAGAAAGGTGGTACGTAAAATTCGGGTCGTCGAAAAGACTTTCTTCGAGCCGTTTGGAGCGCTCTTACCAGTTATTGCCTAGTATTCTTTCACGGCTCTCGTTTCTCGATCGCTATAAATTTTTGTTTTCCAATCCTTGAAGCATCTCGCAAAGCATCTCTCACGTTTCCTTACAGTCCAAAGCAAACTCCCGTCTCTCTCGTTCAAAGTCCAATAAACCCGCAAAAGCCTTGATAGCAAACGCGGAAACGAGTGTCGCGGACAAAGGAAAAAGTGAAGAATCGCGTGGGAACTGGTAAAAGTAGTCGAGCGGAGCGTGCTCTTGAAAATTTTTTAACGTGACCGTGACTTTAAAAGTAGTTTTCCATTGTTCTTGGCATGCTCATGCATAGTAATCGAGCAGCGAACTCGTGATAGGAATAGACAACACGCACGGAATACGATCGAACGATCACAGAAATTTCCTCCGCGAAAGGGATAGAGTTCGAATCACGTTAAAAAAAAAATAGAATAAAATAAATCACGCCAGACAAATACATTATGACGTTCTACCATGAAAAATATCATCGGCCCCCGTCGCATTAGCATTAACGATCGTGAACGTCGAAATGATTTCCCTCTCCCGCTGCGCAAACTCGTTCTTACGCCTTGCGTCCAATTTTGAAACGCGTCTCTTTGTTCGCTTCCTCTTACAAATGGCGACACATGACGAATAGTTAATTCGAGGAAAGCTCGTACACCGATGCATTCTATAACCATCGAAGGCAAGGCGATATCTCGGGGTTGGCCGTGGCGTCTATTACGAGGAATAACGGAAGGCTGTTTCCTGCAAGGTGAACCACCTTCTTTCTCATCTACGGACAGGTAGAACCGACGTACCTCGCTAAGCAGAATTTCTCTTTCGATTCCCTTTCGGAGACTCCGCGATATCCATTCGAGAAACGACAATTTTGCCTCCGCTCGGCAATCGACATCGATAGCTTCGATTAATTCGACTCGCCGCGAGAGGATCCCACCGATTCTTAATCGCGTGCATACCGCGTTCGTGGAAAGAGGCTTTTCAATCTTTTTTTCCTCGTCAATTGAGATGAATGGGTCGTTCGACAAGGTGAACCACCTTTTCTCCTCGACTGTGGTCGGACTTTACACGACGTGAATGAAAGTGGAATATCTCTCTCGATCGCGGCACAGAAATAGCTTGGAAAATGAGAATTAAGTGGCATAATTTTGCCCGGTTGTTGCGTACCTCGGACAATTCCGTCTCTTCGGATACGCCATTCGATTTCGATCGTTTCTTTGACCGATCGGCTGGAATGACGGGTATTCTTTGTGCAAGGTAAACCACCTCTCTTCTTATCCAGGAATAAGTATTCGCGGATGAGCATTCTATAATTTATGTTCGGATGCTCTCTAACCATCGTTAAACGGTACTTTCGCTAATTGCCATTTAAAGTAATTGAACGTCTCGATGCTAGAGATCCTTTCACGAAAGAAATTTCTACGTCGCATTTTTACGTTTCCGTTCTTTCATTCTGTCGAACGTTAAGGATATAAAGTTGTATCGGAAATCCGGATTTAAGGAACATCCGTATTACTCGAACATCTGGATTATTCAAATGGTGCTATATTTTTCTGATTTGAATACTTTCTTGCGAACTTCTGCGTTTTAAAATACCGCTAGAGAACTTAGAGCAATAATATTAATAAGAAAAAAATTGATATTCGTGTTACGCATATCCGAATTCGTACTTCTCCGGACTTTTAAACACTCGAACATTCAAACAATCCCAACGCTTGTATACGCGTCTCAGTTTACTTATTCAGTACTTATACTTATTCAGTTTACAACGTCCTTCGTTACGTTACCAGACGCGCGAAATTCAATTTCTCTTTCTCAACATTTGCAACCGGGAAAACGTTCAACTTTTTATTCGCGTAACAACGACGAAGCGCTGTCCCAGATGGAATTTAGGGTTCCAGAAGGAGAGTATCGCGATATTATCGTGGACAATGACCCGTTCACGGTCAAGGTGAAAATCACGTCGTCCCTGGTGACACGTCGATCATACGAAACAGTCCTCATCCGGCGCGTGATCCGAATAGCTTCTATTCTTTCCTTGATCTACGAACCGACGATCTAACCCGGTTAAAGTCCTCGACGGGAATATTCGTTCGCGAGAGTTATCGCGCGAATTTCTTTTTTAGAAATCGTCCTGCACCCTCTACACTCCCTAGCACGCGTCGATCGCGGATCGGTACTCTTAGAATGTCAAGTGACAACGATACTTATACCACGGAAACCTATGATGGTGCGATGAAACTTGCCAGTTGCGATTTGTTCGAATTAAAGGTGTTCCAAGGAATAGATGTGTAAGGTGAACACCTGCTCGAGATCCGATATGGAACGTAATTCGGAGTAAAATAGTTCCGCTAACCGTACGCTCGTAAATGATTTCTTTCAAAGTTATTACGAACAACTTTGCGCGCTGTACCTCGTATTCGGTACGCCAAGAACGTTTTCGCAAAGAACGTTCACGAATGTTCTTAATTTAGAACGACGGTGATTCCTGGGAAACAAATTTATTCAAAGGTACAACGCTCAACAGGTTACGAATCTTACCGACGGATAACGTAACAAATAATAATTACGGCACACGAAGTTCTTTACCATAACTTTTGATATAATAACCCGTAATAATATAATCGTTGTTTTAATATAAATATAACGGTCGGTAGAATTTTCTACAATACAGAAAATAAGAGCAGTCGTACACTGAGCTCACTGTGCTTATCGCTCAGGAATCTCTAAATTAATAAGCATTTAATTACCAAGAAACGAGAACCAACTGCATAACTTACCACGCAGAAGACCAGTAGCCGCGCACTCTTAATTCGACCATAGAGCAGTAGCTACAATCCCAATCTAACCATCGAACAATACACTCTCTTCCCGTTGTCTCTTAAATAAATCTTCATACACTTTCATTCAGCTTCAATCATACTTTCCCTCGCGCTACCCAAACTCATTATCCATCACATAATAATATATAAATCACGGTTTACTGTTTAACCATGTACGAGCGTACGTTTCCCGGAACTCTTTTACTCGGAAATGCAGTTATAATCGAATACCCAGTGGTTGTTTTATTCGAAGACGGAAGTTTTTTAATCCATAACTTTTAAACCTTCCATTTGTCACATGTTTCTGCAAGGTGCATAGTGAAACGTTAAATCAGAGATGTTAAAATTAGGTATTACAAAATTGTCTTTGTCCTTTTCTCATTATTGTACGTATGCAATTTGTTAAAAACAATAAAAACATTGTACAATAATTGATGGCTTATTATTTTATGTTCCTCGATCAAAAAAAATGTATAATTCACACACAGACAGAAAAATTGCAAAAGCATATCAGTGAGGTGTCATGCAACCATCGGTGTCCTGAAAATACATGCGATTGACGGAAGGTTAACCATGGACGAGCATACGTTTATCGTAACTCTTTTACTTACGCCTCGTAATCGAATAATAGATTACGTTATAAAGTAGCAACTACGTGGATGTACCTTCGAAGACGCTGAGGGGCCATTCTAAATGCCGAATGAAAGGTAGTAGACGGCAGTGCAGGGCGTGCCAGAAAAACGGAGGGCTCCGTTGCATTTCCAATGCAGCTGTAAGTAGGCGCGCATAATTATGCGCATCTCGTATTTCGAAACGCCTTCTCTTCTCTCTTCGGCGTTATACACTGCCACCGCGACGCGTCGCGTCGGCACGCTTTATGCTGACTTTCCCATCCTCGCTCGACCTCCGTCGACGATGCTACATAGCCACCGAGAGGAAAGCCTTGGAAAGTGGAAAAATTTGTTCGCTCCCCTACCAGTTTTCTTCCTTGAAAATGAAAATACCGAATAATTAGCGTCGGGTTGGGTTGCATTCTAAACTCGAGAGGTTCGTACGCGATTCTTCGTCGCGTTTCTGATACCTCGAGTCGTCGATCCATCATCGAAGTGAGATTTATGGTACCTCGTGAGGAGTAAATGGTAACGGGTAACGACGCGTTGCCGGAGGAACGATAATCTCGGAGAGGAGACACGAGGATGGTTCAAGGAGAGGCTACGATTGTAGAAAGCATGAAGGAAGAAGAAAAGAGCAAGAGAAAAAGGTCTCTGGGTCACTGTGCTATGCAATTACGTAACTTGTCAGTAACCTTCAAGATTCGATTCTCGCGCGATTCAGATTTTTTTTCCTTCAAAATAAGTAAGTGTACAAAAAGTCTGCAGAGATACACTTAAAGAGATTAGAGCATAATTGAAACGATGAGTCTCGGGAGTTCAGAAATCTTGAATAATTCCGACGAACAATCAAGTTCCCAGATTCTCACGCGTTCAAAGCTTGAAAGAGAATTAATCTTTGTTAGACTAGTAAGCGGCTATATAAAAGTACACTTGGAGCAATTAAAGAACGACGAAGACATTGAAAATATAAGTCTGCAAATTTATAATTCCTGTGGAATACCAACGAATAACAAGTTCTTTTCTAAATGTTTTCTAAACGAACAAATGTATAAACGGTATAGTATGCAGCTCCTTGCTAGAAATGTTAAAGAGAACCAAAGAAATTAAACGATAATCAAAATGCAACATAATAATAATACCAACATAACTGAACGAACAAAATCCTGCAATTTTAAATACCTGCAAAAATTCCGCGATGCTCCACGATGCCGATGGTCATTCAAGGTTTCCCGACACTCGTACAATCGACGATCATTTTCGAGGTGTCTCTGGATTCTTAGGCTCATCCTACAGGTCAAGAGAGGTCGACAAGAGAGAGATAGAGTGCACGCGCAGGTTCGTGAACTACGAAAACTGGTTTTCTACAGCCCCGTTCCCCTACCCCCGCCCCTCTTATTTGTTCTACGGTGAACGTGTGCCCCCGTTGGCATGCCGCGTGCATCTATCCAAGGACTCGGCGCTACACGCGTTTAGAAATGCCATTGGATCCTCCTAGATTACAATGTTAAGAAGAATCTGCCGCGAAGCCCGTAAACCTGAAATCACTGCCATTAAGGTGGACACGCGAAACGACGGCCATGCATACTCACAGCGAAACAAAATTGCCGACGGCATCGGATCTGGGTGTACCACCGAATTAACCTTTGACGTGCCACCGGATAAATTTTCTAGCCAACCTTTATTTTGTTCGAAAGATACTGCAGATTAGGGGTCGGCAACGCGATGCACGCGTACTCCACAGTGCCCGCAAAGCAATTTTAAAGTGCCCGCTGTTATTAAAACTTGACACTAGAACTACCGGACCAGTCATTTTGACTGATTTGAAATTTGTGTATGAGACTACTCAAGTTTACTATTTTTAAGTATGCGAACGAAAATTTGTTTTTTCTGTAGTGTGAATATGTATAATTTTTTGTTTTAACTATTTAAATTCGTAAAAAAGATTGTTGAAATAGGTATACATTAGTCTCGGTAGTTCTGGTATTAAATTTATGTTGCATTAATACTTTCATGTTTGAATGTTACCCATCCCACCTATTCACCCTACGGTGCCCGATGAAGTACCGTTTTTCTGAGATATGCCCCCTAGTAAAAAAGGTTGTCGACCCTTGCTCTAGATCTTACTTATGTTAGAAGACATTTTATAACCTTTGACTATTATAATGTTTCCTATTATACAGAGTGAACCAATAACGGTTACTACTTTCAATTTATATAATAAATTCATGTAGCATTAGTATTTTCATGTTTAAATATTACCCCTCCCCCCTCTTCATCCTACGGTGCCAGTAGGATAATACATAAGACGAATATCGCCGAAATCGTGGAAGTCACGAAACAATTGAACAATTAAAAAAAACATCCACTGTAGAATATAACCCGTTTTATCGTGATACGATACTTTTTTATAAAAGGCGCGTTAAACGAAATTACCTGCGATATAAGGTGATAATTGCTAATGATCCACCGTGTACGAAAGGGGTGACTCACTCGCGTTTTACAAAATGCTTTCTAGAGGTTTCTAGAGGTCGAGAGGTGTCGCCCCTTCGAGAGTTAATTCAAGACTCTCGTGCCACGAATTTTTCCTTCGGCCACGTTGTCACTCTTCGTCCTATTTATCACCTTGTTTACGGTACGGAACGTCACACCCAGAATCCTCAGGTATCCACCCCGACATATTCGGTGAATATTCAAAATACTTTGCGCACTTACAAATCTGAATTACGCTCTATGATAATTTACAAAATGAATAACGTAGCTTTACAATAATTAAAGACAGCGTGCAAAATTTACATAGCTGGTTTCTCAAAGGTTACAATCTGGTACGGTACCCAGTATTATAGCGTTATCGAATACTCTAGTAGAGTAGATACAGTAGAGATATCGGATATTCTGGAGCACTATAACGATAGTAGTGACGTTTGAAATAATCTGAAACACTATATACTCATAGTAATGACATTCGACGCTCGGGGGATATTACGCACGGTAGCGTTGTCGGGTGTTTCCTACAATGTTGCATTATCCCCTTCATCGCGAAATATAAATTGCGATACTATCGATCCTGAAACAGTAATCGCGTGCGGTATTGTATAAGCGCGCGGACGCACGGACAGGTGTTCCGTGATTAATTGACAGGAAATAAGCGTTTCCTTGTTCAGCGGGGCCTTATTACAAAGTACCACGGGATCGTAGAAATCAGACGTCCGAGAAATCGGATTTTAACGCGCCGTTCTATCGTATAATAATGAATCACGTTGTCTCTTTGTCCACGGACCAGTGAGTTCGCGTATCCCCCGTAATTAACACGCGTGTGGAGTTATCCAAACACAAATTGTGTCTGCCTGTGAATAAATCTTAATTATACAAGTGCGAATCTTCAGATTTCGAAATTATCCGTGAAGGTGCTCGACAAAATTTCACAAATACCTCGCGAGTCGAGGAAGTTTAGAAATTTTAGAACAGAAATATCCCTTCGATCGAACGCCCGGATAGCCCGCAAAGTAGAAAATTTGCAATCGCACGATCGACGCTGCACTTTCTATGGAAGGAACGTTACGAGATAAATGTGAATCACGAAACGAAGGAACGAGAATACGTGTGCGCAGTCGATTTCGACGCGAGACTGTTATTCTACGCAAATCTTTTCGTGTCGCAACGATACTTTTGTTATTGGGAACGAGCGTGCAACGAATTCTGGTAGCGATTTCCGAGGATTTCGTGGAACTCTCGTAAACGTCGTCGACAACAAATCGAACTTGACAAAATGGATCGCGTACCGTGCAAGAGTCCATTACGGGGATACAAAACTTGGGTTAACGAAATTCCGTTGCAAATCGACGGATCGAGAGAACAATTAAGTTCTTTATTAATTTGCTGAGAATCTTCCGTCCTACCCGTAATCCCGAACGAATACAATCGTTATTATCGTTCCCCTGGTTTGCGGTATGCGGCAAATGTCTATCGCAATAGCACGTACGTCTCACGACGATATTTTGCCGACGACGTCGATAACCTTTTCCACGTTAACCGCAAATTTATTGACCGGTGGGTGCATCTCGTAAAGCTCAGGAATAAGTGTATTGCGCAAGTACACCGGGCCACTGTGCGGGAAAGAAATTATCCGGCGACGAGCTTTAAAAGCCGCTAATAAGTCACAACGGTAGAAAGTTATTTAAATATAATTCACTTGCGAATTTCACGAATTTGTCCTTCGAAGGAAAACGATCCTAGTTAGTATGCGAGACGAGTGGAGCGTCGATGTTTCGATTTTCGACGATTTATAATACGGAGATTGAGAATTAGTCGAGTAAAGGGATGATTTTACTAGAATTTGTATACTGATTTACAAAACTCTTACTCGTTTTGTTAAAATTGAATTATCCAGTTTAACTGTAATCGCCAGATAATTCTCTTACAAAGAGGAAGAGAATTGACACGGATAGAAATGTTTTTGCCCTCGCTCCTCCCTCCTTTAGCTATTTTTTTCCACCTTCAAACATTTTACGAAGTAAATTGCCGTGCTCTTGCTCGTTTCAATACAGTTACTTAATTAATGCGCACTCCAGCGTTTTTTATGGATGCACGTACGTGCGGTGGCTGAGTTCTTAAAAGAGCGTAACTAATTGTGCGCCAGCCACCCCTCTATCCTTGGAGTAAAACTGCAAAACACTGCAAACGCGCGCAACGAGTTTCGTAACGGAACGATGAAAAACAGGGAGATACTGTACTTTCGAGATTTAGCAAAGTGAATTGCGCGAAAATGCCGCAATAGATTTTAGATCGGCGGTGTGCGATAATTAATTTGATATAATAGAAAATAATTGTTTTCACACATTTCGCATTACGCGCGGTTGAATTTTCTATCGAGTCGTCTTTAACGCTTCAACATCGATAACGAGATATCGATATTTTGTATTCCTTTTGCCAACAAGCATATATGTAAAAAAATTGCTCGTATTTGACTGTGACTTTGCGTTACGAATTCGGTACATCCGCGTAAAAATCAAAATGCGCTTTACAAGTTTTGATTTAAGATTCCCACGAAAATATTCAAAACTACCGGATGTTCTGAAAGCCACGACACAAAAGGTTCGCAATCGGAAAACTCGTAAAGAAAGTGTCGTCGACGACCTCGAGTAACTTTCCGCGAAAAGTGCATCGTGAAAACTTTCATTGGGTAGATAAACCTTGAACTTGTACACATTTTTTTCCCATTTATTTCCCGGTACCACGGATATCCTGCGGTGTATAACGCGATTTTAATGCAATTCGTTGCGCCTCCGTCGTACTCGAGGTAAGGATACAAATCTACTTTTTTCCCACTTCTTTTTTTTTTGTCAATAAGAGTACATCGCGCAACTCTTTCGTCCTATTCGCTTTCGAAATTATCAATATATCTCGATCCCCCTAATCTCATAGAATCGTCCCGCAAAAAAAAAGGGCCGAAAAAATCGTCTTTGAGGAAGAAACCGGAAAAGAAAGTAGAACGAAATGCTCGATTCCAGGCACAGATATTTTCCTAATCTCCTCGCGACGCTAACGGCACCCTGCCGTTTTGGTTGCATTGCCGGGAACCTTGAAGGCACGACGCCCCCTCCGACGAACGACGTTATTTTAAGAAGAAACAAGAGCAAACGAAAGACGTTAACAGGTTCTCATCGTTTTGAAGGTGGACCGAAGGATAGAGCACATCCTGACGGACCGCGAAACGCGACGTGGAAAAGATGGCAGCACCATACGGATGGTGAAAGTCCTTCGGGCGAAGAGGAAGGAGTGGTGGTCCACATATAGAGGGGCGAGAGGGCGCGGCTTGTCCAGACGCTCTCCGTCCTGACCCCGACGACGACGGCGACGACAACGGCAACGAAAACGGCAACGACAACGACGACTACCATGTCGCCGAAGTTCCTAATCCTTCTGGGATCCCTCTGTCTACTTGCCGGTGAGTACAAATCGTCGTTTCTTTGGCCTAGAGGGGAAACTTTTGTTTACAACGATCTTTCGTTTCCACGGGAAATAAAGATCAAATCACTGTCTCAGATCGTCTGCGCTCTTTCACGAGTTTGTCAATCTTCGGTCGCCCCTACGCGATCAAACTACCGCCCGAGACTCAATAGTCGTGGTAACACTGGTACCTCTGGTAGCTGTGAAAATGATTTCCAAGTAGCCGCGATTTCTCTTACGCGTTTTCGATATATCTTGCGTTTGCAACGTCGTTCTCTAAAATAGATCCCTGACACCTTTATTCGAAAACCCCTGCAAATTTGACAAAAATGACTGCCTTCAAATCGCAAAGTTAATTTACCAATTCTACCTATCGCACGATTAAAAAGATATTTCAAATCCACATCACGGTTTCCTAAAAACTGATCGTCAAAGATGTGCGCAGAACGTTGACGCTAGGGACTTTCTAGAGACTTCAACGACGGACACGGCAACGATAATGTAGCTCGACGCGAGATTTCTCGCCCCGTCCTCCAAACGGCGATCGCAAAGATCTATCGAATCGCTCGCGGGCTTCCCGTCTAATGGACCGTCGCGATCCCGATCCGTAAGATCGCAATCCGGGAACGTTGAACAATGGAGCTGCGTGTCGCCATGCGTATATCTATCGCGCGACGAGAGATGGTCGGTGACGAAAGAGAAAAGAAACCCGAAGGAAGAAAGAGAGAACCTACTTTGGAGAACCACTGTCGCTTTCCCCCTCCCCCCCTCCTCCTCCTCCTCCTCCCCCGTCCCTTCCAGCGCCCAACCCCTCTCCCTCTCTTCACCCCTTTCCCCGCTCCCTGTTGCCCTGACATTTCCAAGACTTTCTACTTCTACGGGGGTTCAGCGACCCGTTCCATCGCTCGGTTTACGATCTCTTAACGTTTAATTCTATCACGCGCGGATCGCGACATTTTCCGCGATTAATCGTGCAGACGTCTCTTATTGAAATTCAGCCTTCTTGGTAAATGTCAAGAATGCCATTGGTTCCGCGATCCCTTGGACCGTCGTGGTCCTCGGTCAGCCGGCAAAGTTTCGATTATACCGCTGAAAGGAGAATCGGACGGGCAAACGATAGAACGTTCGATTCTGCGCTCTACGCACTTGCCGATTTATGTAATCGGACCGATAGAAAGTACGAGCGGCGTTTCAACGTTTTGTTTCGACTGGAAAACGGAATTTCTAGTAATACCGGATAGCGTGGATAGCGGGGGTAGGATTTTGAAAGTCCTTGCGTAACGACGAATAGATCAGCGCGATCGTTTCCGTTCTCGTAACACCGATGAAACGGCGTTCATGAATTTCAGGAACCCAGGTTAAAGGACAAGATGACGACGGTGATGGTGGCGATCCGAATGCCGAGGAGTTGTGCCAGGACAGGCCGGGCGACGAGTACTTCCGGTTGAGCACCGAGGGAGACTGCCGCGACGTTGTGAGGTAAATTTTCGATAAGGATCGATATTTTTCGGACTCGAGTAGCTCGATACTTTTATTGAATCAACGCGAAGGTTCGAACGCGTGTCTGGAAGAAGGGCGTATATTACGAGTTTTTCGAAATCCGTTTTTTTTTTATGGAACTAGGGTCGGTTTGGCGTAAGTCACCCTTCGACAAGATTTCACTTTTTGATTACAGTTCGTTTTTCAAATTGTAAGAATGGCGTGCGTTGACTGGCTGCTCCGTTAATTGCAATTAATTGTTATCGCGTGTACGCGTAAATTTGATAAACCGAGGCGTACCCCTTTCTTTCAGACACCCATTCACTTATTTTAAAATACCGTACGAATCGAATCTTGCACGTTCTTGAGTAGTTTACACGCGCGCGTCGTTGCCAATTAATTACTACTAAATCGACGGTGATAGAGAATAATTGTCACGGTGATCGGTATCGTTAACGCACGCGCGCGAGCTCACAGAGAAAACGAGAATCGCCATTGTTCTCGAAGTTAACGGTATCGGGGCAGCGTGACACGCGGAAGAGTCGTTCGACGTGACGCATGGAGAAAATAGATTAAACATAATTCACTCCGATTCATTCGCGATCGAATTCCGCGTTTGAAGGTTCAAGGTAATCCGGTGCTAACAAAGTCCGACATTGGATACAGGACTAGCTTTAGAATTTTTATGATAAGTGGAAGTATGCAACTGTAGGAAAGGATTATTCAGACTCATTCGAGCGCGCCGACTAGTCGGTTCTCAAGGACTTCCAGACAAAAATATCCTCGAAACAGGAATAAGTTTGGATCGATCCGTGGAATGCAGCGAACGTTAACGCCGGCTTAGACAGCTTTTGTCCATTGCGACATTACTGTGGAATTAATTTAATTAAATCGCTGTCTCTTTTTTACTCCTGAATATCAAATCCGTGTAATCGCGATACATTTGGATTATCGGAAGGGAGCGTTATTACCACATTTTTCAAACGCGTACGGGGGAATTATTCTGCGAACAGAAATCCGCGATACTCGATTAATCTTTTCGTCTAATCGGAAGTCGAGAAGCGCGCGCGATATTTTCAAGGGAGACGCGAAAGTCCTGTGACATTTGATTAAATACGAATTTCATCCGATGAGATTTTCCATTCCAGTCTCGTGACCTTTCGGCGGAAGGCTCGGGCGATCGAACGCATTGCGATTAATTATTCTTAACGCCATATCGTTCTCGTGTATACCGCCAAACTCCTCCCACCCGTTTTGCGAGTGCGGAGCGATTCCGTAAAACAAAACCAAAGAATTGATAGCAAGCGAAAAAACCACGATATTGACAAAATCGCAGATGCGACAAAGCAACCGAGATCGGCGTCACCAGGCTGGCAACCGTGCGCTGCCCGACAGGTTTGGCATTCGACATCGAGCGACAAACCTGCGACTGGAAGACGAACGTGAAGAACTGCGACCAGCTCGAGAGTAAGCCTCGATTCATTTGATCCTAGACTAAAAACCGTCCCGTTTTCTTTCTGTCCTGGTTAAACAGGTGTACAAGGTCCGGCCTGAAGCAAATCACGTGTCCCAGCGGATTGGCCTTTGACTTGGACAAACAGACCTGCGACTGGAAGGGCAAAGTCACCAACTGTGACAAGCTCGAGAGTAAGTCGAAGAATCGACCGGCCAGAACCGGTGAGGCTGCCTCCGTCTACGGCGAATTTCGCGCTCACAGAAATTGCATCCGTCGATCCGAAAACGTTTTCGTCGAATACTCGATTGCGTTCGAATTTTGATTACAAGATTTTATGATTGCCACTCCTCTTGATTGTTTTTAGAGAAAATTATGATCCCACTGCACGCGAGATCATATAGATTAATGGTCACTGAAAACTTGTCGTTTTTTTCAACTTGATTATTTTTTTTTTAACAGAGATACGCTCGTTGAAGAATAGAACAATTGAACGTAGAGTATTCGTAAAACGTTTAGGGAGAATGCGTTTCTGCGTAGCGCGAATCGTCGGTTTCCTTCGAGTCTTCTCGTCGCTCTCCTCTCTTTTTTTGGGGGAGGAAGAGCGACGGGAAAGAATTCAGGAAATTCGGAGGTGCCCGGTTCCTTCGTAGACTCGCAACGTAGCACGCACCATTCGTATGTTAGAACTAACGCACAATTGCCCTCGCGCACCTCGAGATCAGTTAACGATTTCTATCGTCTCCGATGTGGCTTCGTTTGAAAATAGATCGTATCGAGACTACGAACGTTTAATATTAGAAAGTCGAGGTTACAACTTTGCTTGTCGGCTGTTCGCGCTCGATGTCGAAACAATGTTTTTGGAATTAAAGTATCGTGTACTATCTCCATTATCGCGAGGAGCGTTTCAAATTCCTTTCCGAGAACGTGGGCGCGAGCGTACAGTGAAAATGCGGGACTGTTACATACCGCGGTTACTTTCGAGTCGTTGTAATCTCTCGTTCGGCCACTTTCGATTCCCGGCTGGAATACTGGTTTTGATTTTGAGCGAAAGTGCAAGGCAGAGCCAGCTTCGCTCGCTCGGCCGACGTGAAGGAGAAAAAGAAAAAAACACATCAGAGACGAGAGGAATATCGTAAAACGCTCGACGCTCTCTCAAATCTTCTAACCCAATTTCGGGATCCACGAGATCTTTCTTCTCGCCCTCGCGCACTTTTCTCGACTCACCTCTTACGACTAACAGCCGTGAAAAACGCACTTTCCACTTCGAGTGCTCCCTTCATTAACGTCAGCTCGAAAAATCGCTAATGAGAATTGCGCGCCACTGGGAACTAGAGGGAAATTTTTCATTTCCCAGCAAATCAAGGGCGAAATCAATACGGGAATGTAATGCCGTTATCATCGCGGAGGGATTAATATCAAAAGTAAATTAAATTAATGAACAAGCTTTCTGTTATAAACATAACGGAAAGCCGAAAATATGGCGTATAAAAGACGTATAAGATCATCGGAAACCAAGACACGATCCAAGCAAACAAAACAAAATGTGAAGGAAACAAATTTTCCAAAAAATGTCAAATTAATTAAAAAGATACAAACGTCGCCGAAAGGAACGCCAATTAATTAAACAGAATTTGCAATCATCCCACTTAGAATTTTAATCTTCCGCCACTACGATTATCAAACGACTAAAAGAGTGGCGCGCAATGAATTTTCTAACTCTAATAAATCTACACGCGCACGGGCTACGTGTATATATAGACACGCACATTTTCCTTTCTCCTCGCGATAGCTCCAGGTACAAGGTAGCACGCTCTCCATCGCTTGACTCACTCTTCTCTTTTTCATCTCTCTCTTCCTCCCTCTCCCCTCGCCCCTGTGCCCCTCTCTCTCTATCTCTCTTCATCCAGATCGGTTTCGCTTCGACGATCTGGCCTCCTTATACGTGCTCCCCGTTATTTAGTCGACTCGTTCGCTTTTACTACTCGAATCTCTTACGAGCGCGATCGATCATTAATTTTCATTTCCCGAGTACCCTTCCCGCGTCCATCCATTGCCCTCGTTACGTAGAAACGTGATGTCGCGGTTCGTCTTTTATCCTATCCCACCGATCCGCTCCCCAATTTCTTCAATGCCATCGATGAATTCGACGCGGAAGTAATGGAAATTTAAACTCCGCAAACCGAAGCGTACATCTGTCTCCCATCGTCTCCCCGTCGAGGAGATATTTGTCATTTCGAACGACGATCGCCAACGATCGTGCACCGGCAATGGAAAGTCTGCCATCCGACAAAGAACCATCGGTCTCCTCGTCGAAATTGCTTCAGTTTCCGGAGATATTCCATTTACTTTCGCGTCGGCGTAATTGAGCTTTTACGGGAATAATTTAATTTTAATTTTTTTTTTTCTTCGTACAATAGATTCTTCTTTTATCGTGGAATCAATTAATCCGAATTGGTTTGTGCGGGGATAATTCTAATCCTATTGTTTATGCAATCTCTGTTGATTATACGCGTAATCGAACTAATCGGAGAAATTGATTCGTAACAGCAATCTTTATTCATTTTCTACCTCGTGCGGATCATTCCGCTCAAGTTATTAATCCTTTTTTTTCGATCATTTTCGTTCAAGTATATTATGTCGAGACTCTGCCTCTTTTATTCTACTGCCTTTTTTTCCTGGTGCCGTCTATTACTGTTTCTACTTTCATTCAAGAAACCCCGTCTCATGGAATTACTATAGCGTGCATTGCTGCGAGCCAACGAAGCATTACTCTCGAATCAAAACACGTGATGGGAAAACTTTAACGTAATTCTTGTTTATTGATCTCGAAAAGGAAACGAATCGTTCTAATCGTACCTAATCGGAAAAGTTTTGTCGGTTTTACGGAAATTTTCTAAATCTGTCAAGTTCCGGAAGAACCGCGAAGTCTCGAAACTTTCGAAAAATCGAAGAGATCGAAACGAACATCCGATTTTTAATGAAAATGTTCGGATTTGGAAAAAACATTCGCAATTGTCATTTAGTAAAGCGTTTTTTGCTTGCCAAATCGAAAGAAATCGAGGCGACATTTTTTTCCCATTACTTGGCAGGACGGTCACTTTGCGTCGAGTAAACAGAATGAAGTGAACATTCTTGCGAGACGAAACGACACGAAGCAAAAAAAACACAGCTTCGAACGAACGACGAAAAATTTCTTCGTAGGAAGAAAAACGAACGCGTAGACGTTTGAGACGAACGACAGAAGTGACTCCAAGAAGGACGAAAATATTTTTGTGTAGGCAGTGGCGTAGGAACGAAGGCAAAGAACAATAGAAATTCCTCGACGAGTTTTAATAAATCGCGAAACCCATGTGTATATAATATATATATATATATATATATATTGTTTAATGTGTATATACAAACTTTATCACAGCCAATCCAACGAAATGATAGCATAGAAAATATAATTGCATTTGATATTTGCTAGGGTATCGTAGCTTTGGATTTGGGTGACATTAATTCAGCACGATAATAACTTTAACTCTTTGAGGACTATTGATAAGTGTTTTCGGTTTTAGATAAGCCTCTACGTTATCGTACAACTGTTTACTGATTAGCGACAATAATCGTGTTCTGGATTCTAATTGGAATATAATAGCATAATCAATTCCAGTATTTCCCGTTTCAGAATATTGATAAAAAATTACGTTCGTGTCAATTAAATTTCACGTTCTCTTAGAATGATCGTCAATTGGATATTGTCTGATCAAAACATGACCGTTCTACTGAAACGCATGTCCCAGTGTTTCCAACTACGAGTGAAAATTCCTCCAAATATGAAAAGCTATTTTCAGTTTCCAATGATAATCGTTAATCAGTATTCGATAAGAGTTGATCTCCCTGTAAGAACAAGCAAGATATCAAATGCACCCGGGAAGGGTTAATAGTGCCCTTTCCGATGCAAGTAGAATGCGCTTCCTACGCCGCTGTGCGTATAGACCTCTGTGTACATAAATTGGGAAAAGTAAAAGTAGCATTCGGGCCTTGATTACACCTGTGGTAAACGTGCGTACCCGTAGTATCCGATTGATTGGCGCATTTAAAGGGGACTCGGCGACCCAGAGAAACAGTGCTCTAACGAGGATTATGTTTACAGAGCCGCGTAAGGTCTTGCCCATCCTGAGGACCGACGAGCCAGTCTGCCCGGAGGGAAAGTTGTCGTGCGGTAATGGTGAGTGCGTGGATAAGGAGCTCTTCTGCAACGGCAAACCCGATTGCAAGGACGAATCCGACGAGAACGCTTGCAGTGAGTATCAGTAACGAAATGCTTCGCACTTTTATCGATGTTCGAACGAGTGGCAATGGAGCCGAATTAAATCTCATTTAATTAACACTATTCCTACCACGACCGGTCATATGACCTTTTCTTAAATTTCGACCAGAATTTCCTACGTGCAATATTCTATAGATTATTCTATAGCCGCTTAACATAATTGTTAATGAGTTAAATATTAAAATATAAGTTATCTATTTCTAAATAAAAGATACTATATTTTTTACTATTAAATTGGCTATTATCTTCATTCTATATTAAGAAATACAAGTTGTTTTAAAGACCGGTCACGGTAGCAATAGTGTGAAATTTGATTTAATCCAACTCTCGAAGGATGATATACATGTAATGTATCGCCTGTAGGGATAGTTCTCAAATTATTTGATCGCCTTAAATAAATATCCTAGACGTACGCCTCATCGATGACCCTAATATCGATTGCAATCCACTGACGAGCACTTCCATTCTGAATTCTAGCCGTCGAAACCGATCCGAATCGCGCGCCAGACTGCGATCCAACGCAGTGCGTTCTACCCGATTGCTACTGTTCAGCCGATGGTACCCGAATCCCGGGCAACATCGAGCCATCTCAGGTGCCACAGATGATCACGATCACCTTCAACGGTGCCATGAACATCGACAACATCGATCTCTACGAGGACATCTTCAACGGCCAACGACAGAATCCGAACGGTTGTCAAATCCGGGGCACCTTCTTCGTCTCTCACAAGTACACCAATTACTCGGCAGTCCAAGATTTTCATAGACGCGGCCACGAGATCTCGGTGTTCTCCTTGACCCACAAGGACGATCCGCAGTACTGGACGCAAGGGACCTACGACGACTGGCTAGCGGAAATGGCCGGCGCCAGATTGATCATCGAACGTTTCGCCAATATCACCGACGGCTCTATCATCGGTATGAGAGCACCTTACCTGAGGGTAGGAGGAAACAAACAATTCGAGATGATGGCGGATCAATTTTTCGTTTACGACGCTTCCATTACCGCTTCGCTGGGACGCGTGCCCATCTGGCCGTACACCCTTTACTTCAGAATGCCGCACAAGTGCAATGGTAACAGCGGCAATTGTCCGTCGAGATCTCATCCGGTCTGGGAGATGGTGATGAACGAGTTAGATCGTAGAGACGATCCGACTTTCGACGAATCATTGCCGGGTTGTCACATGGTCGACTCCTGCTCGAACATTCAGAGTGGCGAGCAATTCGGCAGACTCCTGAGGCACAACTTCAACCGACACTTCAACAGCAACAGAGCACCCCTTGGCCTTCATTTCCACGCTTCCTGGTTGAAGAGCAAGAAGGAGTACAGAGAAGAGTTGATTAAATTTATCGAAGAGATGCTTGCCAGAAGTGACGTGTATTTCGTCACGATGGTTCAGGTACGTTCTCTTGATTTTTTTTTCCCCTCTTGCTTCATTCGTGCCACGCGTATGCCGGGGTTTCGTTTTCGTTCGGCATAAATTAACAAAAAAATCTTCCAACTCGCACTTTCCTCGATTTCATTTCCATATTTTGGCACTTTCAAGAATTTCTTACGTTTATAGCTGTCGCCGTTCAGTGACATATTGCGCCACGTTTTTTTTTATTTCTTTTCGAGACGAAGACATTTCGCAAGCTTAGGATGACGTCACGCTGTCAGAAAGTTGCGTAGCGGGTAAACAAAATAGCGAATCTCTCGTAGCGTCGCGACAACCTTGGGATTGTTGTTACGATTAGTGTATCTTATTTCAATTTACTTTCCGTTTTACGCTATTCGCATCGCGTTCCTGCCGCGCTCCTAATACGCCGCGGACTTTATTTCGCCCAATTGCGCAGCCACTGGCTCCTGTCTGACCACCAGCACGCTCATATTCTACTTACAGGTAATTAAGTGGATGCAGACGCCAACAGAGCTGTCAGCCCTAAGGGACTTCCAGGACTGGAAGGAGACCTGCGACGAGAAAGGGCAACCGTACTGTTCCCTGCCCAACGCATGCCCATTGACGACCAGGGAGTTACCTGGAGAAACGCTTCGTCTATTCACCTGCATGGAGTGCCCGAATTATTACCCGTGGTTGCTCGATCCAACCGGCGACGGTTTCACCGCGAACAAATGAGCGGGGAACGAAAGATACTCTCGATCAAAGGCGCGCGTGCGCGCCCTTTTGTCCACGAGGAGGATGAGTGAGCGAATGTGAAAATGAACGAAAGTATCGAGAGAAATTTTCCTAGAGAACGCGCCCACGATAATAATGTTGGCCTGTCCAGAGGCGTCATACGTTTCGCGAACCACCGCCCCGTTCCTTCAATTGAAATCCGTTCTTTCTCGTCGGCAAGCTTCTCGATCTGACCAGAAAACACGGCGCGTTCGAAATATGAACATTCCAAATTTCATGCGTGATAGAATTCTTTCGTTTCGATGCGAAACTAATCAGACTTTCGGAGTATTGAGTTTCTTGAGAAATTTTAAGAGTAGAGTAAATAAATTATTTCCCATCGCGCAATCCTCGAACTGAGAGAGCGATTGCAATCGAAGGTTTTAGGTTTTAACGATATATGAAATCGATTAATTCTTCGCGGTTGGGAGTACTTCAACGAGATTCGCGCAACGTTATAACGCCATCACTGATCGGGAAAAGGGTGGAAACGATTCCCTTTAAAAGGTCGTCTGCTCGAAAACCGAGATGGGCTCGAGGACAATCAACTTGTACATAACCACCCGTATCCTTGCCCCCGCGATGGTACTTGTCCCATTTTCATTCGGCGCGGGTATGATCCTTTCCAACGATCGATATAATTTCGATGAAATGAAAAACGTTCGAGATTGCTGTGAGAATATTAGCGCCGAATACCCCAACGTTAGAGTTTAAGAGATGCGAAAGAGTCCGTAAAATGTTTCCAAATAAAAAGCTCTTGCAAAAAAATGGTTTCAAGTTTATCATTATTACCTCGTCATAATCTATTACCAACTATACTATCGCTATTAGTACCAAGTAAGGTAAATAGAAATTGTGAGAAATACTCTGCCTAATTCTCGCACCCTTGACTTTTAACATTTTCTTTACCTCCATTTCCGTGTGGCCTAGGTATTCTTAAAATGGCAAGTATATTATAAATACTGTACGAGATTGAATATATTGTAATTGCAAATCTTTTGCACGTGGATGGTAAACATTTTTTTTAGCTATCGAAATACGTTATCGAAGTAATTTTCGTTCTGTTTTACCTGCGAGTCTTTCGTAATCGAGAGGTGCTAACATTAAAGTCGTGAAACGTCACTTTTGACTTTTGCCCGATATGCAAAATGAAGTTACGAACGTGGAGGTCGCACGAACCCCAGACCCCATGAGAAACAACGTTACGAACGATGGAGTCGTATTCGCAGGGAATACAAAAAACAACTTAAAATTGCAGATGTACTTTTATTATTTTAACAAAATGTACTCTCCCGTGCCTTTATACATTATACGATATACAAAATGTCATTTGCGACGTACCGAACTGTGCTCGATTTCAAATATTTGAAGCAAGTTCACTTTTCTCGTGTCGAATTCTCTAATGGATGGCTGCCGCGTAAATTCGTAAAGGGATTGAGGGATAGTAAAATGTCGAATAAAAAGTTTACGCTATTGAACGAAACGTAAACGTAGACCTACAACTGACCTTTAACTAATTGTCGAAATGAAGTGCAATATCCACAATTTTCAAACGACTACAGTAACAAATATCCATACAAAACATGTAGAATATAAAAGATGGAAACGTTTGCGAGTTAAACGTTTTGCCCCACCGTTATATTATTTGTCTTGTGTTTCCTAAAATCTGATGCTCGCTGCAACATATGCTACAATGAAATAAATGCAGTAGACACCGGAAACGTGGTTTTTGATTTCTCTTTATCAAACGTATAGTCTACGTGGGTGTCAAAAAGTGCAAGAAAGAAATTTTATATTAAAAGCATTCGTCGCAGTACTAAATCCACTGCATGTTGGACAAATTATTCAAACACATCTATTTACAAAGACGTGTTTTCCTACCAGATGTTTTCGCTACCGTACTAGTGAAATATAATTATTTATCACAGTAGCACCTTAAATTGGTTCATCGTCATCTAAGTGAACAAGGATTCCAAAAATTGTACAATTCACCGGCAAGTAGTAGATCGTAAAGATTTGCTAACAACCGCGAGGAAAGAAATCGTGTGCACACCTTTACAAACGAATTTTATCGGAAATATAAGTAAAACTCTTAACCTTTGTCCCCGCTACTATATAGTAACTTTTTACGACCTAAAAAACGCTCAGAACAATAACTTCGATGTTTCGGTCTACCTCAAAGAATTCTAGAAAAATTACCACTCCTCTTGTGTGTTTGGAAAATATGTCTACATCTTTCGGATCATATACCGAGGTAACTGCAGAATATGAACGCGCCACAGATACTTACGATAATTAGAATGATGACAAACCAGAATGGCAGCGTATCTGAAATAAGAAAGCTTTGTTGTTTATTCACGATTAACTTCCGCTTTGTATCGTGACTTGACGATCACAATGGAAAGTATTGAAAAAATTCTTTAAATTGAACTACAGTACAGTAGCGTTTGAAACACTTACGTCTAAACGGTATGCTGTGTATGCAGATTTTATTATCGACAGAGATACTAACAACCGCAGTTTCGGTATTGCTGGTGATAGCAGGACCGTCTAACGTGGTCGGTAAGAATTCTAGGCCAGTTACGAACATACTGTGCGCACCAGGTACGTGTAAAGCTCTCCTTAAACTAAACGCCACGTATATGTCTACGCTGCCAGAGAACATTGTTCCAACAGCTACGAATTTGCCATCATCCGACACTGCCAAAGCAGATAAGGTTTCTTTGTAAGGAACTGACTTAACAACATTGCCGGAATCAAGGTCCCAGAGTTGGAGGAAACTAGGATTCTTTCCCACCACAGAATTAGAGAGCATGAAAAGTTGCATCTTTGACTTGTTCTCCTCTGATTTCCGGAAGCGGCATCTCTTATACATATATTTTAATCCCTCTGGCGGACACCAAGTGAGTTCCTTGTACTTAGAGCCATTGTTTACACTCCACAAGTACGCTTTGCTGTCTTTGGCGATACTCGCAAGTAAAGTGCCGTCCGGACTAAAGTCTAGATCGTCGATTTCTTTTTTGTGCGCATCTAGATCGTGCAACTTATCGAGCTGTGAAAATCTCCACAATCTTATGTGACCATCCGTTCCACCGGTGGCCATAAACTTCCCGTTTAGACTTATTCGAACGATCCTTTGAAGAGGCTCGTCCTCGCTAAAACCAAAATACTTTTTTCTTCATAACTATAGTTATTTGAGGAAGATTTGTATGGCCTATACCACTCTGTTCTACGAGAATAGTTCCATTGCCACCCATCCCAACGAAAAATACGAAACTTTACCTGAAATCTGTCTGTACGCTGTCAGAAGGTTTGAGGATCAATTGCAATTTTTTGCTCTTAACATTTGAGTTATCATCTTTAACATCCTCTATCCTCTTTTTGGGTTGCTCAACTTCTTCCGATTTCTCTCCACTTTTTCTGTGCCTAAGACCATCTTTAGTATTGACATTGGTTCCTTTTAAAAGCTCTCCATTCTCTAATGTTACCACTTTACTATGTACATTATATAGCTGACAATGGCTTTCCTGACCAGCTGCGAGCCACGTCCGTTTCCCATCGTTGTACGAAGTACAATTCATGACGACGCTAGGACCAGTTTCGTGTCGTGTCACTTCCTCCGCAACAAATTGAGATCCATTGTGAGATAATTCAAAAATTTCCTAGTGACAAAAAATGAAATTATGAAATATTTCTAAAAAAATCCCTGGGTATGACTGTGCAACAATTGAATACGTAGAAATATAAGTGACAGCGTTCTCCAAAAAATATATATTTTTTTATTGTTAATACAGAGAATCGAGTAACAATACAATATCAAACCATATTATTAAGGTAAGGACAATATATTTTAACGAATGTTGGAATATGTCCGAACAAAATTAAATCCTGGATTAAAAATTATTAGGAATACTTACAAAACCATTTGCTACCCCTGTCTTTGAAGACCCACCACCACCACCCACAAGAATATGCCTACTCGTCAGCATTTGTAAAGTGTACAGAGGAAAATTCACTCTGGCCAGAAGGCCGCCTTTATTTCTCCTGGAGGGCATTCTGCGACAACTAAACTACCGCTTCTATTTGTAACAGTTTCACTTTTCTCCGGGACAGGTGTCTACAGATATCCGTGTTACCGTGTCACTACCTAAAGTACCAGATACTTTCAAACCTGCCCATCATGGAGCAGCAAGAAAGCTGTTTTTCTACTTTAGCCCGTAAAACTCTTAATACTAGCATTGACGAAAATCGGGTATACGTATCGAGACGGGCAGTCTCTAACAAACAATAACGAGGAATCCCAAAATGTTCCGCAATTTTTTGAGAAACAGACGACAAAACAGCAACGAACACGTATTCAATCCTGAGGTTAAGTTCGCGTCGAAGCCACGAGGTGGCGGTAGTGCTGGTTTCTAAAACGAGAAAGACTTGCCTGGATATCGTAGCAAACGGCAAGATGGCTGGTGCCATAGTGCGTTGTTTTCAGGGTCCGAGGAGACAAATAGGTGAGTTTTGACATTCATCTGTCCTCCAATTGTTGCGTGAATTAACATTTTTGTCCGCACTTTAAACAAGTGGTAACGAATATGTTACGCACACGTTACGCGTCACAAGGAAAAATGTCTAACTTAATTACTAGTTCTTGCGCAGCGCTTGCAGCAAGGTTATGTAATTAAACAGTTTTGATTACTTTAAAGGTCTCCTGGGATCTGCTGTGGGCAACCAGCAACAAAGAACGCTTGCCGATGCCGCACCGGAAGGAAAGGTACGGATCGGGTCGATCTGTTTCGTAAGCTAGTACGTGACACAGATTCTGTTTCATTTGGTGGTGTTTTTTTTCTTTTGCAGAAAAGGGGTGGCCCTTTGGCCGACCAAGATCGTATATTTACGAATCTGTATGGCCGACACGACTGGAGATTGAAGGGTGCCGCGAAGAGAGGCGATTGGTACAAGACCAAGGAAATATTGGACAAGGGTGCAGATTGGATTATCAATGAAATTAAAATCTCAGGTTTAAGAGGTCGAGGGGGAGCAGGTTTCCCGTCTGGAATGAAATGGTCCTTCATGAACAAGCCATCTGATGGGCGGCCAAAGTATTTGGTGGTGAACGGAGATGAGGGTGAACCGGGTACTTGTAAGGATCGTGAAATTCTACGTCACGATCCACACAAACTCGTCGAAGGATGTCTGATCGCTGGCCGTGCTATGGGAGCTTGCGCGGCTTATATCTACATACGCGGTGAATTTTATAATGAAGCGTCGAATATGCAAGTAGCTATCGCCGAAGCTTACCAAGCTGGTCTGATTGGAAAAAATTCCTGTGGCTCTGGTTATGATTTTGATATTTACGTTCAACGTGGAGCTGGAGCATATATTTGTGGAGAAGAAACGGCTCTTATCGAGTCGATAGAAGGAAAGCAGGGAAAGCCAAGGCTAAAACCACCTTTCCCAGCTGACGTGGGATTGTTTGGTTGCCCTACTACTGTGACGAACGTGGAGACAGTTGCCGTGGCTCCTGTATGTATATGTCAATGTAAAACCTTATGCATGTATATAGAAAAACATTTTTTTAGAATATTAACTTTTACGCTGTAGACTATTTGTCGTCGTGGCGGAGCATGGTTTGCGTCTTTTGGACGTCCCCGTAATCATGGAACTAAACTGTTCAACATTTCTGGACACGTGAACAATCCGTGCACCGTTGAGGAAGAAATGTCTATTCCTTTGAAAGAGTTAATCGAAATACACGCTGGAGGAGTGATCGGTGGATGGGATAATCTGCTTGGTGTCATACCTGGAGGATCGTCAACACCAGTCATTCCTAAGAGGTAAGGCAGAATCGTCTGAATCTACCCACCAAGAACGTGAAACTATCTTTATACTCTTTCAGTGTCTGCGACACAGTTCTACTGGACTTTGATGATCTCGTTAGAGTACAGAGCTCTTTTGGTACAGCTGCGGTAATTGTCATGAACAAGCAAACTGACATTCTAAAAGCCATTACTCGGCTTATCAGTTTCTATAAACATGAATCTTGCGGTCAATGCACACCTTGCCGCGAAGGAATAAGTTGGATGTACAAGATTTTGAGAAGGTATGCTAAGTTCCACCGAGAATTTGTTGCGGAAACAATGTCTTACATTATTAAAAACAAGAATACAAAACATATGTCACGGTTCACAGGTTTGCCCAAGGAAAGGCGGAGATACACGAAATCGATATGCTGTGGGAGTTGACTAAACAAATTGAATTGCACACAATCTGCGCGTTGGCCGATGGTGCTGCATGGCCGGTACAAGGGCTCATTAGGCACTTTAGACCGGAAATAGAAGCCCGCATCAAACAAAGCAAACAGGCTGTTACAAATTAAATAGTACAAGAACCATAAGGTAGAAAATAGATGACATAAGATCACATTTGTTACGAATGAACCAGAGCAATGAAAGTGCGGCATGTATAAACTTGTAAGATTTTATATTTATTTTCAGTGTACATACGCGAACACGCGGTAGTCACGTTTCTAATGTAACATTCTTCTACCGGACCCTGGTTTACTCCTGACGGTTCGGTTAATAAAATAGTTATAAAAAAGAAAATGTGCTCTACATTTATAGACCTACCATGTGTACTCACAGACATTACCTTTAGATATATCTTGATCATTTAATGTTAAATTCCCAAACTTGTAAAGTTTTACGTTCCATCGGGGAAGCGATGCCTTATTTTATTCCTGGGAAACGTTGATATAAATGTGAAGTTTCGAAAACTAAACTGAACGATCCTGCCCGTCGCGCTTCGACACGATTGAAATCGTGGTTTAGACAGAGTAAAAGAATTAGGGAATGATTACCGTTTTATTTTAGCAATAAAGGGATCCATGGAAATAAAAGGTGTGGAATGATCACCAAAGATCGAAGATTCTAAAATGATGGATAACGTCGTAGAAACTCCGCATATCATTTACACGCGATCTAGCACACTCCATTGACTGTGATCTTTGTACGAGCAGACACCGATTCCTCTTTTCGGGGCATGCAAGACCAAATACGATAGAGGAGACTAATTTAAATAAGAACCTTGGCACTATGTACCGAACTTTGCATTTATTCGTTCATTATACAAGAAAAAAGTATCTAGCCCTAACGTTCCGCTCACTACAGTACAGATAATAATGTCGCTCGAATACGGTACAATGTGCGTATACAATATATGTATATATATTTATACCAGTGTACGTCGTATATATATATACATATACAAAAGCGCTCGCTCGATTTACAGACCGATGTCTTCCTCGCTGTGCCACTAATCGGGACTGTCTTTTATGCAATTTTTAATATCGTTAATTACTTAAATATTATTCAAGCTAGCCATTACAATCGGAATAACTTGCCATCCAGGCGAGGTATTCCGGTGAGTTAGTAAGCGCACACACTGTCTTTTATGATAGGTCCGTTGTTACGTTATCTCCCTCCTACCTCTATCTACCTAAATCCTCTTTCCTGTCATTACATCTTCCTGTTGCTTTCGAGGCCGGTGAGAGGCGACGAGGAAATACGACTCAGAATTTATTTGATGTGGACGGAAAATGAAACAAAAAGGAATCGATCAAAATCGTAGACAAAACGACGATAAAACTAGGTGTCAGCAAAAGCGTGCGCGTGTCTTTAAAACTACCACGTATAAGGAAACCAAGAGCCAATTACATTCGATTGAAGCTCAAATTCGGAATCCGAAGAATACCAATAAAATGAAAAGGAAATTGATAAATACCAATGCGCGGTAAAACGATCATCTAGGTCTTCCTATCCCTCATCGTCGTTCACCAGCATCTCGGCGCGCGATAAAACCTTATTACAGCTCGGCAAAAGGAGTCGAACGTGGCTCGTAACAAAATAATGCACGACGTTAATCTCGTTATTTCACTCGCTCGATTGTACTTGTTGCAAATCCTACGACCGACACGGCCCTCAAGGCACGTGTCGCGAAGAAGAAGGTACACGTACAAGATATGATTTGAAGAAGCTCGCCGTTTACACTCGCTCTTTGGCATGATCGTTGGCTATCCTCTGGCAAGACCACGCTTATTGTTGGAGACCCCTGCCGCTGGACCTGCGCCACTATTGCTTTCCTGTATATATCAGCCATAAAAATAGACGTGTTTCTATTGCAGTTTCCTACGTCAGCAACCTTCCTACGCGGCTCCCGAGGATACGGCTTACAAAGCCAGTGACGATCTTCCTCTCTTAGCGCCGATTACTCGAGGATTCTATTCTCGAAGCCACGCGAAGATAAGCGTGAATGGAAAGGTACTCAATAACGCGGGGGTATGGTACATTTGGTGCCCGGTACCACGTGCACGCTTGGACTTTGGGCTCCGTATTCTAAATTCGATCGATAGGGCAGCACGATGTGCCGCTATGATATACCCAAATAGGGGAGCGTGGGGTTGATTGTCACAAGGGTTGGTTGTCACAAAGCTCAGTGCGCAAGCACTGTAATTATCTAGTGGCAATGATGAATACTGATCATTGTTTTCATCAATACGAGTGTGTGTTGTTAATTTCGCGCGCCTTGCTGCAATTGTTTAAATATTATTCAAGTTTTTGGGGTTTTTGCAACTGCAAGTGTACGTTTAAATTCTCCATATTTGAGTGTTTATTCCGTATTTTATTAATTTCTATCATTGTGTCAACTATTTCTCATTGATGCAATAACAATGAAGGATATTTTTAAGTATGAACTTTAAGATTAGGTCCGATTGTAGTCCCGCTAGATCATGCTTTGTTTAAAATGACCGCGTGGGATAGGGTATCACACGTGTGTCTCATTGTGACAACCATTCCCGGGAGTTTTTTTAGTTCTTTTCTCTTGTGTTTCAGCTAAATATGGTCAAAAACTGTGTAAAAGCCGTTATGCTTGCAGTAGTAGAAAAAAGTTAAAAAGAAAGGACTTTCAATTCGTGTTCTATTCATTTTACTACTAAAGTTTTTTATTTATATTTAACGACTTGGTTTATATTAATATACTGTTTTCATGTTTTATCTAATTTGAATAAAAACGTTATAAATATTTGAAATGTAATTTTTCCCGATTTAAATAACCTGTGACAACCAACCCTGAAAGGCTGTGACAACCAACCCACTGTGAGGGTTGGTTGTCACAAAAATCTATTTCGACAATTCTTGTTGTTGTAAATAGCCCTTTAACGTTATAGTCTCAACGATTTAGGAAAATATAGCCAAGAGTACATACTAAAAGATGGACTATTGACAAAAACATTAATTGTTAATCTGGCTCCTCTAAAAATCAAAAAGCAATTTTTTTGTGACAACCAACCCCGCTCTCCCCTACATGCTATAATAGTTGTGATAGCGTGGTATGCAAGTAATATCGGTAATATAACACGCAACGCTTCTTTCTATCCGTATGACAGTATTATAGTATGTACTCTGACTATTATACTGCTAAGATCTTTCTCTATTCATTATGCGGCATTAACGGAAATACTCGTATTTAATATTTCAAACGTTTACTTGTGCGTGTGTTACTGGTGGGCATGGTCGCGTGAGTTCGATGACATTCGAAGGAGGATATTCTTGAAGCCACGCGAAACTGTGACATCGATGAAAGATTTCGGGTTTAGAAAATTATGAATTTATCTTCACGAAGATATCCCCCTAATAACGATTACCATGGGATTTGTTTCATTATTATCACGCATCGAAAGTTAGAGAAATCATGTTGCTTTCGAATGATTCGCGCACGGCTTCGAGAATAAGGACTTCCAAGGATCGGTCCTTAGACACGTGAAAATCGTTCGACTGTAACATTAAGTGATGTTCAGCGGCTTATTATTCTTTTATTTATCTTTTTAAAACTTCGCAAGATTCGTTTAATCTTTTGTCGATTATCTTCGACGACTCGGAAGAAGTAATTTCTGTTTCTCTACAGATTTCCTCGGTTTCTTAGAAAACGCTGACACATCTATCAGTGAATCCGACGATTTTCGCGTGCTTCTGAGAACATTATTTTGGAAATAAAATGTTGTTGCGCGAATGACCTAGAATCGCAGGATTTCGTTGATGATGTCGGTCGAATCGTCGAGAGGTAAACTTACCCGGTAATTTGCTGTTCTGCCTACTCAACGTCAAGAACATGACACCGATCGCAATACGTGTGTTACAATTTTTACGTACAATGTATTTTTCTAATTGTTTGCATGTCCCATTTCCAAATCATTCGACGGAGCACAGAGGCTGATTCGAAGATAACGAAGGAATGAGAGGAAAAGAATTATATCGAAGACTATAAATAAACTGGAAACACAATATCAAGGCTCAAAGTCCCACTCGACTTGTATCTATACGAAATTCGAGTTACAAAGAGAAGCTGTAGAAGCGGCCAGCGTAAATGATACTTTCTGCATTAGAATACTTCTCGAAGTCAGAAACAGCCAACTTCGTCCTTGACACGCGGCCTTACAAATAGAAAAGATGGTAACTTTCCTCGTTTCTGTGCGTCATAAATCAAGATGAACGATACGATCCATCTGAGTTCCCGCGGCTGACAGTTGCATCAATCTTCTCTCGTGTTTGCCGGTGGCTCGCTACGCTCCAGTGGCAGTGACTTTTCGACCGACCGTTTATAGAACCAGTCAAGATTATTCCGTCTCTCCGATCAAACGCAATCGAAGCGGTCCGTTGCTAAAAAATTTACAAGAAAAATCGCAGCGCGATCTTCGGTCTGACCTGCCGAACGGAAGAATTTCGAACGACGCCCAATGGTGTACTGTGCTCGTAGACAGACCGGCCGAAAGGCTTACGAAAGGAGAGCCAGAGGAATCTTGGCAAGTCCACCAAGTATCTACGATTTAACCTCGAATCAACGAAGCAGGCGTGACCTTTTCGCGGAGCAACGTTGAGGTCTCGCCACGAGTCCAGCGACCTGATCACAGGGATGGGTTTACATGTACGATAGTCGAGATCGCTCGCTGGCGGATGGAAGGCACGGGGTAAGGATATTAAAAAAGGGTACGTAGGATGATGACAGCACGTATCGATGAATTCCGATCGCTCCGTACCGGAACTATCGGTCGTCTCCCGTCCAATCGCTCGCCGCCCACGCCGGAAGCGGTGTCTCGTATTCCCATCCCGGGCCGCAGTAACGCCACGCGTGAAGATACATCACCAGGTCCGAGGGCTTCGGGTCTCTGTACTTTACTTTGCACTCGTAGCAATGCGGATCGACGGTCACCTTGTCGTTCGCGAAGCTAGAATCGGGCGGTTCCGATCCCGTCTGAGTGCCGACGGTGACCTTCAGCGACTTGAGCTGTTCCTGCGGCTGCTGCAACTGCTGTTGCTCCTCCTCCGGGAGCCCGGGCGTCGAGGAGGGCGACGAGCCGTCCTTGTCGTTATTTAAGACACGATCCTCCATGTCTAGCTTGGGCTTGAACAAACTCATCTCCGAGTCACCGTCCATTCCGAGCCAATTCTCGGCATTGTGAATGCTGATCAGGTCCCTGACCAATTCCTCGTCGGTCTTACCGATGCTCCCGCCTTTGCCTTTGTGCGGGCCGAATACCACGTGGTTGTAGAGAGGATCGTTTACCACCGGATAACCGAGATACTGAAGATGCACACGAATCTGATGCATCCTTCCGGTCTGCGGCTTGCAAAGGACCACCGAGGATATGCCGTTGTAGCTGAGGCGCTTGAAACGAGTCACGCAATCCTTGCCTTTCTCGGAGACCTTGCAGACGCCGATCTTGTAGGAGACCACCTCGATGGGCTCCGAGCAGACAACCTCTTCCTCCGGAAACTCACCTTCCACTCGGCAAACGTATTGCTTGTGAACCTGCAATTTCATTCGACCGTCAGACACCGTTTTTTTTTTATTTTTATATTTAATTCATAAGTACTTTGGACCAAACAATTATTTGCCGAAATTTTAGTTGGTTATCGTTGCGCAATGTACAAAACGCTGTCGATGGGTAATGCACGTTGGAATCAACAGATATTAAGAAAATTGCATTTCCATGTTCGGGAGAAGTAGATTTTATTTGCGAACGGTCTGACACGGGATAGAAAATATTTTATGCTCCCAGAGTAAATTCTTTAAAAAGAACCATATCGAGTTTATCCGAACGTTAATTGGTCAGTTAATTAAAATGCTATTTAACTCCTCGAAATGCTTTTACAATGGAACACGTCGTAATCATCATTTTCGGTGGATGCACTTGTTTCGCGTATGAAATCCAATAATGGTCGTACGTCCATTGGTCATCGGCGGTGTGTCGATACGCAAGCGGGCAAAGCGAAACTCCCCGTCACTTCTACTCGGCCGCACTGTCCACCCATTTCCACGATCAATTTCATTATAGAGCAATCGTTTGGAAACCGAGTGGATCACGGGAGAGCAGGTGCGCCGTTTCCCCGTACTGCAGGAATTACGAAACAAACCTGTCGGTTTCTTATTTGGTGCTCCATCTGCCTCGCCTTCTTCGGCGTTCTACCGAAAAGGAGAATACCGCTGGTCAGTCTGTCCAGCCTATGGATGGTCCTCAGGTTCTTCAGGTTGTACTCCTTCGCCAGAATGAAGACAACCGTGTTGTGTCTGTACCGTCCACATGGGTGCACCTGCAATCACAGGATAGGCTTGATTCGTTTATACGAGACAATCTCGAATGGAGACACCGAGGAAGGGAGAAGGGATGAACGACGGGGACGGGAAGATGGAAAGACATTTATCCCGATGTCCCGAATAAATACATGAACCTTGTTACCGGGAAACTCGGAAAGCGGACACTGATAATCCGTCCTTACTTTGCAATTCCGAAAAGTTTCGATACGGCGTAAAAAAATAAAAAATGAAGTACTGTTACGTCGTGCAATTGCAAAGTTCTCGTCGCGCAGACACCTATCGATCAAGCTTCGTTAAAGTGCAAATGCAATTAAACGAGCGACTCCGTCGGATCATTAGAATATTACCGTGATCACGAGTTGTCACGCTAAACCGTTTAAAGCCGTGTGTAACCGGCGTTGCACGTGTGCATCCGCGTACACACGAGCGTCGCTTAGGTGCATACGCAAACGCACGTGCGCATACAGACGTAACAGTGATCGCTGTCGCCGCCGTTATGACTGTCGAGCAAGCGTGGGCGTGTGTACACCCACAGCGTACAAACGCTTCCTCGCAAAGACAGGTATACACGGATATGACCCAACGACCCATTTCTCCTGGCTATTGGGGAAAAAAAAGCAATCGCCCCGACAAAAGGGAGCCGATTCGCCGTTCGCAACGTTTGCTGGGTTTACCTTTGTGTGCATTCTCCGACAATGTAGGAGCAATGGTGGGGGGGTGAGTAGAACCGTCGCGTCGCTTCGAAAAACTCGGCGAGATTCTACTTGCGGCTAAAGTATAGCAATCTAAACGTTAAATGTAAGAAATTCTTGCGCCCGCGGATCATCAGTTGAATATACATATATATATCTGAGGTACCGGAAAGAAATCTATTATTTTGTGAAACAATATGAAACTTTATTTTTTGCTCATTTCTGTTACAGAATATTATAAATTGTAATTTACTCTTTTGTAATTTATTCTTTACAACTGTATCCCAACGTTTATCCAAGTCTATTATGTCCTTTTCATAAAAATGTACAAAGATACTTGCAGCACTGCGTTCGGGCAGAAACTTTATTGCGGGTTCAAGCGCTATTATGTAAAATAATAGATTTCTTGTCGGTACCGCTTATATATATATTTTTGTTCAATTCTTCGGAAGCTGATTTTGGTATCGAATATTATCTCCCGAATCCATAAATCGTTCGGAAATGGATCCAGTCTCGAGTACCGGCTGAAGTGATCTTTTTTTTTTCAAATTCCGATAACTATAATGAATTTATTCTTCATCCCAAATTTAGATGATATCGATGACCGCGACTGAAGCGCGGTTTTAAGGGCTCTGGAACTAACGAAACGCCAGGCTTCGCGGAAGCGTTACTTCTGAGATATCAGTCACCTGAAATATCTCTGTTCTTTGATAAATAATACCGCGCCGAATTTAAATAGAGACTTCAATAATGTTTACTCAATCGAATATTCCTTTCCGTCGCGAGTTTAAGAAAAATATTTTTTTCAACGCAAAGAATAAAACTGTTTGAGCGATAGCTTTCAAGTGCTTCAACGTTGTTTCTTTTTCTTATTGTTAGCGCATTGCCCGAACGAATTTACTTTAACGAGACTGTTAGAGGCGTACAATGGCAGATAAACAGGAAAGAGCGCGGCTCGTAGAGACGCGTTGCTGACGACTGGTTGACAATGAAAAGAGCCACTCGATTTAGCCGATAATCTTGTCTCCATTTTACTTGCCTTTTTTCACCTCCCCCTCACTCTCCCCTCCCTTCCTGTACTTTGTCCGAGCCACTCGCTGTCGTGCTCGGATGTACTCGATACATTGGGGCGGCAAACCCCCCGCGTGCTTTTCAGGTCAAACTATTTTTTTATCGCGTTAAGAGGGATTTGGATTTGACCTGGACTTAATTTCTTAAATCGATTGCAGAGCGATCGCGGGATTGTTTCCTTTTCGCAATTGCGCGGCATAGAAATTAACGGGGTGGCTCTTTTCCGCGACAATTCTATCATCCAGTGCCGAGGGTAGAATTCCAGAGGCCCCGAGCACTCGAAAGATTTTGGTATTCCGGTAAGTATTTAGTTCGCAATACAGACGATAATCATTCGTAAAATGCAATTTTCTGTCGTCGCTCCTATACCCTAAGCGCGTGGTTATTTTATTTAATCGTTAATCAACCCTGATATTAACCGACGAACCGATCGCGAAAGGTCAAACTCGAATTTCTCCCATATCTTTATATTGCAGTCGAGCATCGCGTATGTTCGGATTCGACATTAAACGAAGTTTCACGCAAAGGGTAACGACTTCTCGCGACTGGGATTCGAAATGCCGCGACATTTCGCAATCGTGAGCCCAAAGGTATACCGATCGAAGATCTATAGTTCGACATTCTACGTAAATTTGACAGTGTATTAGAGTCACGCGTTAGAATCAAACGAACAAACATTCTTACTTGACAATGTTTTCACGGAGGATAGAATGAAATCTTGGAATCAACAAACTTACCGTGAGACCGATAAGAAGTAAACGCTACTTAACCCGTTCTATCTCCAGCCGTTTATGAACTTCGCTATAGTATCGTTCGGCACGCGAAAAATGTGTAGGAAGCATGAACGCGTGCGTTGCCGTAGTAATTCCAGAAGCGTACAAAGATAGATCTAACGCGAGGCGAGATTTGATCTTTATTTTGCGGAAAAGTTCGTGGAAAGTAAAGGAGCAGAGACGTTACACGGCACGAGATCCTGTTGCGATTTTTCGCTGAATTATTTTCGCATCAATCTTATCGCTCGTTGCGAAACTTCCACGCGAGAAGCTATCCGCTGACATTTCAAGAATCTCATCGCGAAATTGCATTACAATACTGACTCGCGCGTAACTCTGGCGCGTTCGTTCGAAGGTCGGACAATGAGTAAGACGAAGAGCGCGTTAAAGCTACGGACAGAAAAGAATTAGCGAAACACCGTTGATCCAGGATACGAGCTTATGCGTGCGTGTGTTTAATTGCAGGATATATTATACATGGATGTGGAAACTTACCGGTGCGAAGTAAGCGTGCGGGGAAAACAAAAGCGTGTGGGTGGATATGGAATGTTAAACGCTGGCCAAATGCGATGCGAGAATCGACGTCGTCTCCTGATTTTCCTTTGCAAAATTTACGATCCGATTGGAATCACTCGAGCGAGGGATTGGGAAAACGAAAGCTCCTCGAGTGTTCTCAAACAACGCGGTGGTTGGAGACCGAGAAGCGAACGTGCGTTCGAATCAGCGTTGGGTCTATCCGGATATTCGTGTATTTAAAAATCCGTATACATGAGGATACCGGTATCTGTAATCCGAATTAATGCATTAATCAGACATTCAACCATTAATCTTCTTTAATTAGTTGCCTACGGGGATATTTCAAGACGCAGTAGCTCATCAAGAAAGGTATCCCACTCGTGAAATATACTAACAATGTATATATGTTCAAAGGAAAAATAAATGAATAAATAGATTATCTGAATAATTCGGATACAGCGGATATTCGCATACTAGGATACCGCGGTTAACCGCATACTCGGGTTTCAGACCCCGGATGTGTTGGACATTTTCAAAAATCCGGATTTCCGAGCCCAACCCTAATTCAAAGCCGTGCGCTCCAATTCCTTCAAAGTTTAAAATACTAAACAAACCAGTCTCAAAATTGATCGCGAGAGAGCCTTCGGGCTAAATATAATTCGAGCGAGACGGGCAGGAAACGAGCGAACAATCGCACCGCAAAAGAGGCAGGCGCCCGATGTAGAGACAATCGCATTCGCAATAATAATGGCGTGAAGTAGATGAAGCGTCAAACATTTTGGCAGTACAGTCCTGGCAGTACACCACTTACAGGGATGGAGGCGGGCTTGTTGACCACGACGACGTCCTCGTCCATGTGTATCACCGTGATCGGCTCCGAGGTGACAGGCACCTCGTGTCTGCAACACACCAATCGCAACCAGCTTAACGTGGCTTTGTTCCATTTACGCGTACTTCACTCCCTCTCTCTCTCTCTCTCTCTCTCCCACAGACACATACACACATACACGTACGGGGAATGGCAACATAGAGATTCGACCGACTATCGAGATACAATTGTGTTCTTTCCTTGCCTCTAGACGTAACTATCGACGGTGACTTTCTTTTTCCTTTCTATCCTCTCCCGATTTTTTACTCTCTTCAGGATTGAAGCGAAAGGTTAACCCTTCGTTAGTCACCTAGTGGAAACTTATTATACCTACGTGTGCGGGGATTATAATCATTTTATCCGTAAATTTTGTTTTTGGACAATAACTAATGGGAGGTAAATTCGAATTTACCTCCATCAGTGAGAAGTAAAATATTCTTGGTGATATTTATCCCTTTAATTTAACCCTCATCCGTCACCCATTTTTCGGTGTCAAATTGACACACTGCTAAAAAATCAACGCAAAGCTGTGATAAATACATAACTACACATTACTTTATCGAAAATAATAAAGACATGTTTATGCAGCAGGCTCTTCGCATCATTCACACCGAATAAAGCGATGTCCCGTACACACAGATTTTTTACAAGAATCGCATTGTGCGGTACAGCACGTTTGCATTTGATTTCCCTGTGTCAAATTGACACGATGGACGGATGAGGATTAAATATCTGAATACCCTGTAGTGACCAAAGCAGCATTAACACAATCTCACGTTGCTTCTGTTTATTATTTGATTCATTTCACTAAATTCACTTCGAGCGCGTAACTTTGAGTAGTACTACTCAACGCATCGTAAGCACTCCCGCGGCGCGTACAACCAAGTAAAACAAAACGTTTCATATCGAACGTTAGGATTGCGGTAATATTCGCAAGATCATTCGTAATCACGAGTAACCGCGTGCTCGAAAAGTGTAAATTAAAGACACGGTACCCCGAGACCGGGCTCTTTACCAACGCTCAGTTAAACGGGTTAATGGGGAAAGGCGCTGCGGAGAAAAAGAAAGAGATGGAAACAGAGAGGCGGTGAAAAGAAACGAAGAGGGACGTACAGGTGGATACGTACATACGCGCACCGCGACTCCAATTACACGTTCCATCTACCTAATGCATTCCACTCCGTGAAACTGCAGCCGTCGCGCGGCGTCGCGTGCATAAGCATTCTCTCATCATGGACAATAGGGAAGCCTCTGTGGGAAAGACGAACTCCTGCTCGTCGAATGAATTTTCGAATTTCTCCTTCTTTCCGCTACCTCCCGCGGCCGTTCTCGCGGTTTTTTCCTCGCGGAAACCAGAACAGTTTGCATAGCGCTCGCTTTAATTATTTATTATGGTACGCTGGAACTCGATACAAGCTCCCGGATGCTGCTCGTAGGTGCGTAATTCTTGGGAATAAAATATCGCCGTATCGTGATTGATCAAAGTCCCGTAAATTGCGCGCATCAGTTTTCTCGTTGTCAGTAGCACCGGTGTAATGCGTTAACGATGATTTGGAAACGTACAACTTTGTTCTCGTTATCGTTATTAGCGGGCGATAAGAAGTTCCCGTTATTATTATTAGCGAGTAACAACGAGAAGAATACCACGGTTTTTTCTTTCCTCTCGGGATTGGACCGCAGATCGATACGAGTCGAATGAAGTTTTCTTATAAATCCTGCGACGCGTCGATGTTTCCACGGAGAGAAACACATCAATAATTTAGTTATTCTCCCTCATCGACCGTTGGACAATTCAATCGTTCCTGCATGGCTGAAGTTTCTATCTGGTTAGTAAACTCGATGGTTCCCCCGACTCTGGTAAATTGGCATTATTATTAATCAGAAAAGTTCGGCCACTCGATCGTCGGTAAAATTTTCTGGAAAGACGAATATTACTCCAGAGCGAGGGATAAAGATTTTACTACCGGCACAATTAAAAAGTTGAACGGTACTTATCGAATGCCGAAGGTATCGTAATTAAAATATTCTTCGCCGTCTCTCGAACACGCGTTTTAATTTTTCCCTTCGCTCGAACTTCGCGAAAAATAAAATTACCTCGCGAGGAGTTCTTTCGCAAGGAAATAATTCATATCTTGCGAAAATTTGGAGGAGTTCCATATACAATACATTATACATGTACGTATGCAGGGTGAACCTAGAAACTTATAACCCTGTTCCAAATGCGGATAGAAACAAAAATTGCGCAGAAAAATTTTCCGTTGTTTCTGAATTGCATCGGTACGGTTACAAAGTACACTTAACGCTCTTTATGGAGACGCATTAATATATTCCCAGGGTTGATTATATTTGAATGGTGTAAATTAATGTTGAAGGTAATTAGATATAGAAAAAATAATGTAATATAGTATTACAAAATTATACAATATAATTAGATATAGAATTATATATATCGAATTCTCGATGCTGAACGAGTTGCATCGTTTGACACAATATTCTTTTTCTCCAAGTTATACGAGTAGTCCAACCAGGTTATGAAGTACGCTCTGTACGTACGTTAACGATAAGAAAGCGAATAATTAATCCGATTCATTGATCGATTCTCCGCACAACGAGCGGGACTCCGTCGACTTCTACTTTCCCCTCGATTTACCACCTCGAGATAACCCAAAGGGATCGAATGGGTTTATCCAACTCGAGATTGTAAGTTTCCGTAGTTACGGGTGATCGTGGCGACCGATGGACGTGCCACTTTCCGAGGCACAAGTTATGATTGCTCAAGTTATGATTGAACTAATCGAATGATTCCCGGTGTTTGCGGGACCCGCTCCGAACATTTCGTTACTAAACTATTTGGGAAGCATTCGCTCGTTATAAATTTAATTCAACGATTTAATTTAAAGCGAGAACATTTTCGGATAGTTCGGTTTAATTTTCGTGTTGTTTAATCGATTCAATTGGGAATTCGAGCAATTTGGCGGAACTACGATACTGCTCAATGTAAGGCTCTGCTCTGTATATTATGCTTCGTGCGTTCAGTGGAATCAATCTCAAGAGAGTTACGATCCTAAATGTTCCCCTTCGCGAAATTATCGTCGTGGATATACGGGGTATCCCAATTCGAATTTTACACGCAATTATTCCCCCCCGAATTATTCGGTAATACGTACGTACACGAAGTGTCCCCATTTCGAGTTTTACACGCAATTATCCCGTTAATGTCGCGTTATTAAAAATATGTTCCAAGCGGGATTTACTTTGTTTCGAGAGGATCTGGGTCGTAAGAAATATATTTTTGATGGCGGACACACATCTCGTGACCCAGACCACTTCGAAACAAAGTCAATTCTGCTCGTAATATTTTCTCGAAGCTCGTGGGCATACCTTGCGAGAAGCGGAAAACGTGAAAATGTTTTTGTAACAGCCAGCTTCGGGATACGAATATTATCTATATTGTAATAATGAAAAGATATATGTTAATTACGATCGAAGGCAGTTAATCAATACTAAATTACGCAAAACTCAATAAAACTAACAAGAATATTCAAACTTTCAAAACAACCAACTTTTTCGTCGTTTCGGGCACTCGAGCGTATCCATTCTCGGGTCAAATATTTTTTTTTATGCAAAATTTCTCGCCTCGCAACTATGTTTTCTCGTTTCATAGTACTTTCCCAAGAACCGGGAATTCGTGGCTAATATCGAGCGTGTGCCACTAGCGACTCGACCAACGAGTGATTATGCGTACCGCTCTTGACGAGTAACGTGGTTTCCATTTATTACGAAATATTTCTCGCGCGTCGCGATCAAACTGTCACCTCGTCGTTAATTCCTAAGCAATTCTTTTCGCGAAAAGTAACTGGATATCCCGTTAACAGTTTACACTCCACTTACACCGAAACCCGCGTTATTTCGAATTCCATTACGAACGGTAAACAAGGCTGGCGGACACGAAACAGGCCTTAAATCTTTCTTCCCCGCGGGAGAACCATCCGCGACGAATTACTCCCCGATCCCCCAAGATTTCGAAACTAACGGCTCATAATTGTCAAATTACAACACGATCGACAACGATCCTCGTCCCTGAGAGCTAAAACATTTTCGTAATTCAACGTTGTCTGTCGTTCTCGCTTCGTTCCCAAAATAAATCGTCGGGGTGCTCGTTTACAGGAGAAACCGTCGGAACGACGGGCGGCGGCGACGTCGGCGGTTCGTTATCTGCGCTGAATCCATTTCTAGACGTTCATAGACGTTCCTAGACTCTCAAAGATGTCTATGGATGTTTGCAAACGTTATATATATATACATGCAGCTCAAACTCGCCTAAATAAGCCTACAAACATCCGCGAAGATGTATGTACGAGCGTCTGTGAAAGTCGGGAAACGCTTTTAGACGACTGTCAACGTCTGCGAACCTTGCATGCAGTTCGACGATGCCTACGAACGGGTGGAATTATATCTAAGCAGATTCATAAAAGCGTTTTCGATATTTCCATCGGTAAGAATCGTAAGATCCTTTCTCGACTACTGTTCTTTAATGTTCGGTAAATGTAAGGTAATCGTGGCGGATCGTAAATAACATTCCTGTTACATTAGACGGGAAGTTTCCCGATTATTTCGACGGTACCCGGGGAAAAGCGGAGTTTGAAATTGAAAATTTTAACCTATACAAAAATTACAGTTTGGACTCAAATTACGTAGATAAAAAATTCTCCCGTTTATCCTCTTCTTTTATAAACTCTAAGAAATACCAGTTTCATTTAAATACGAATATCTTAATATCGATAATAATATTCAAATAAAAACAAATTAATTGAACTTAATTAAAGTAGTACTCTTTGTATTCGTATAACTACGAATACGATACAATCGTCGCACGACTTAGATTCTTTTATCCGCGTTATCAAACGACACTTCTCGATCTAAAAACGAAACGAATTTTCCCCCATTTCACGCTCAGTTCTTTTTTTCAAATTATCCTCGGTTCATTTTCATATCAATCAAGAATCACGCGTAAGAATATCGCGGAAACAACTACGATCAACTGAAAACAATCCGAATCATTGGAAAGCCTGGGAACGAACGTTAAAAAATTCCTGAATCACCCACCATCAATTTTACAAACGTATCGATGTCCATCAACGTTCGTTCGATCTCGATAGCGAAACTAATTAGCGCAACGAGCCGATTGCTGGTGTCTCGCGCATAAGCTGACTCATAATGGTTTCCATAAACGGCGGGTGATGGGGCGCGCACGCTCGAGGGAATCGGCACGAATTAAACGCAATCGCTTCGGACAGGTATACCTATGTACCTAACGCGGCTATCACTCCAACTACCTGCCCCTCCCTCCCCCCCCCCCACCCCCCTCTCACGCGTAAATACAGCCTGAAAGTACGGCAGCGAATATTTCATCGGTGATGCGTGTCACGTCGGTATGTGACCCGCGTTAAATTTGGAAGGTGCACGGAGTGCGAGCGCGTCCCTCGCTCGGCGAGTATTGCACTTTTCAAATGTCAGCCGTCGCGACGACGCGCCTAGACGCCTCGTCTTCGATGGAAATTGTATATTTCTATTGCGAGCTCCGCGTCCCGCTAATTTGGACAGCGAGCTCCTGGGTGAGCTCGAGAATACGACGCGGCACCGGCCTCCTCTCTTCGAATTGCATTCCAACTTTCACTTGGTTCGAGCTGCCGTGGAATCAAAATCGATCTATCGTTATCAGTGACGAATCGGATATGGGGAGATAAGAATCGCGAAACAGGATCGGTGTACACGGATCTTTTCATGGATATCGAGGCAGGCATGGGGTGCGGATTCCGTTAATTCGACGGCGAAGGAAGCGTCCGTTCGCTCGGAGACTCGTCCAGGAGGCGTCGATTCTGGAATGACGTCCCGTTAGAGGTCCCTGGTGTCACGGGAAATTGGGTAGGATGATTCAATTAGCCAGAAGCGGATCCCCCTACCGTCGAACACGTCGTGTAATTTCGCACGAGACTTGCCTTTAGCGGTACATCAGAAACGTATTATATTCCGGGGTAACTGGAATTCTAAGTCATCCACTCCGTTTCCACCTTGGAGCGTGCATTTCTGACGATGAGACTTGCGTGGCTCGACAATTGAACCGGTGATCATCGTTCACTTGGGTCGGGGAAGTAGTTATGAATTTAAGTAGCTATAGAATTTTCATTTGTAATACTTGATTTTTAAATTATTATATAAAATACTGTTGCATGATTTTTATTTCTTCCTGAGAAACTACGCGGATGTAAAGAGGTTGAAAACACTGAATTAAACGATAGCTTTTCTTGCTTGGGACGATTAGTTTTGATCTCAAGATAAGAGAAAGATTTTCACGATTTATACCCTTTATTATCTATTACCTACTATGCCTTATCCTTTTATTATCAATTATCTGTATAACCTATTACCTATCTACCTTACACTTTATTATCTATAACAGAGCAGGAAATATTAACGGGCTGAAAACTCAAAGGGTCCCCGAATCCTCGGTCTATCGATAATTGAAATTTAAAGTCTACGTTCCCCTTTCTTTACGTTTTGGTTGAACTTCGCATGTAGCTCATTGTTCCACTCGTCTCCCCATAATCAATGTAACTTACACATGATTGGACTGACACGTGACACGTTGTTCCACGAGTAAAAACTAAATTTAATTGACCTAAATCGAGCTACAACCTATTTTGAAATGAAATTGTAGGCATGCAATATAGAATTACATAGATGCGAGCCAGCGGTCACTGAATTTTGCGAAAAATCGCGACACGTTGCTAAGTTCCTAATAACGGTCGCGGTGAAAAAACGAGCGTGCGAACGAGATGCGACTCGTCGCCAAAACATAGAGACGTGAACATGTACGTATATTCTATAAATAAATCCCTTTGACTCTTCTAAATAGACCCATACCATTCTTTATAATCGCCCTACAAAACATTAATGCAATAGTCATCAAATATATAAAATTGTACCCGCGTCTACACGTTTCCGTGGAAAAGCAATTTTTCGAAATTGACGCTTGTCTCGTTGTTCGGCCAAGCCCTTCGCTTGGACAAACGTGAGATCCTTCGGTAACCGAAGCACATCGATAACTCTTCGTCGTGCAATTAAACACGAGAAAAGGGCGTATTCTTCCCGTTCTCTAAGCGACAGAACTCGGCGACGTGCGTTGTCCTTTGCGAGCGTCCACTTTCTTAAAAAAACAAATGTGGAAGAAAGCACCTCCCCGAAAGAAATGTAACAAAGAAAAACCGGAAAATGAGATTATTCCTTCTCTTTACGATCTCAAGGTTCCGAGACAAACAAAGGGAGTGCCGAGCATCGAATCGGGCCGCGGTTTAATTTCATGAAAATATACGACGCAATTTTCCAACGCTACTCCAGTTGAACTCGCGAACGTAGGGTGAAGTCGGACGGAAACTGTACTTGTTGCTGAAATTGACATGCGATCGTTGACAATGTTTGCCGAAGGTGGTTGCCAAGAAATACTGTCTCCCTTTAGGTACCACGTATTATGTAACACACAGGGAATCCGGCGACTGGGATCTTCCGACACGAGTGTTAGCGACGTGAACTTGTTGCTGAATTTGGCAGCCGCGTCGAGAACTTTGGGCAGGAGAATCGACTTGTTCCCGGAATTGTTCGTCTTATCAGATTCTGATCTCGTTACATTCCCGAGAACGGTATTAATCGAAACTGATGTTTACGTTATTCCCCGAGCATCGTCCCTATTCCACGTCACGTATTATTTCCCTCGATTTGGGTTAAACGGCAGGTCACGCGTATCGTGCGTGGAACATCCTGCAATCGTAGTTTCTTGATTTCCTCGTACGAATCAAGGATCGGCACTCGCGATTTCGATATATCGCGAGAAACGTCGAACGAACCGAAAGTCAAAGAAATGCACGAAACTCGAGTCAAATGGCACGATCGTCGAGAGCGTACTCATTTTTATGTACGCCCCTTTATTTTTTCTCATTTCCGACACCGGAGAAGGGGGCAGGGAGGCGTAGGGGGAATAACGGTATGCAGATAAATAAAAAGAGAAAAGTAAAAAGTTTGCGAAACAATGCGTCCGGGAAACGCGAGTCGCGCGGAGAAAACGGTGGAAATCGAAGGCAGAGAAACGCGCGTCATAAAAGAACTTGAGCGGAATAGGCGCGGGAGAGCGTCGCGGAAAGACGGGAAGACGAAGATACATGTACGTCGCTCGTACTTACAAAAGTACCCCCCCACCCCCAACACACCACTCAGAGGTGGGGGGGGGAGAGGGTTACTTTCCAGCATTTGCGGTGCGTCGTTCTATATCAGACTGCTTTGTAAACGCCGCTTCTGCTCTTTACGCCCGTTACGCTTCACTTGCTTCGCTCTGCGCGAAAAAAAGATTTTCCGAGCGACGCGCAAAGTGAAATCTACGCGGATCTGTTATGTGGATAAAGAATATTGCAAATTGGCGATGGAGACTCGAGCTTCGACAACTCATCGCCATCGAGACTTTATCGATGATCCGTCTTTGCGATCAAACCGATTGTTTACCGTCGAAATAATCGAAAAGCTTTTAATTCGCTCGAGTCGTATCGAGAGCGCGGTTATTGATCGTTCGAAGATGAAACGCTGACAAAGGGTCCATCCCCTTAGTACACGGTAATTCCCCGGTTAGTTGTACGATATTCGACTACTCGTGCTACTATCGATACCTCGTCGCTGTGTTTTCCCTGCCATCTCTCTCTCTCTTTACTTTCATTTGGCACACCGGCTGTGTAACGGTAGTAGTAATGGGTTATCCGCGTTTTTCCCGAGGACAACATTTTCGTTGAACATCGCCCGTACGTTTTACAGTCAAAATGTTAGTTCCGCTCGCCCATAACTTTTATTCTGTCGATGATACTTTTACATCGTTCGAAGGCAACGCTGGTTATACTTCTTCTTCGAACACGTTAACGTGGTTTGTGTGGCTGCGGTAGTTCGTCCGTTATCAGTCGTAAAAGATGTCGCGTTTCTTGCGAGCAGCGTTGAATTTGGAAGTACGCGCGGTAACACGTTTTTCTACTTCAAAAATTCAAGTGGGGGTGCGGTAGCGCCCACCCTACATTTCAAACATTTCACCTTGTAATTTTCATACGTTTCACTCCACAAAAAGCGATCTTGCGAAGCAGCGATATCGCTTTGACGACAAAGCCTAAAAAGAAGTTGGACGGCAAGTTTTCTACTATGATAAATATTTCAACGAGTAAGTATGTCATAGAAAAGTAGTAAATACAAATCAGTACAAAAATCGACTAAAAATCTTCAAACCTATTTCCTCTTAAGCGCGAGCGCGACTAACTTTGCTATTGTATCTCGTAGACGAGGAGGTACCCAATGCCTAGAAATTTCTACTATTATAAATAGTTCAATAAGTACGATATAAAAATGTAGTAAACACAAATCAATACAAGAATTGGCCCAAAATCCTGTCTCCTCTTAAGCGCGAGTGCGATTAACTTATTGATCGTATCTCGTAGACGAGGAAGTAACCGATGCGAGGAAATTTCTACTATGATATACATACAGTTCAATAACTGTGCCGTAGAAAAGTAGTAAATACAAATCAATACAAAAATCGGCCCAAAATCTTCAAATCTGTTTTCTCTTAAGCGCGAGTGCGACTAACTTCTTGATCGTATCTCGTAGACGAGGAAGTAACCGGTGCGAGGAAAGGGTAACCGTGTTGCGGGTCGAGGGCGAACTAGAACTCGGCGACAGGTTGATTTATTAGCGCGGTTGATGATATCTGCGGGGGGGGGGGGGGGTAGCAAGTCGGGCCAGGCAGCCTGCTTTTGGACTAACGTAAGCCATATCTGTTACGATCAAGAGGCACACACGTACACGCGCGACGAGCGGCTAACCAAGTTATCCCGCGTAATTTTCTCCTCTTTACGCACCGATATGCATTGTACGCGCGTACATGCGCGTATTGGCGAATCGATAGGAAGAACAGAATTCTCGAGAATTCGTTTGCGTCGTTGTTGCGTTTGAATATTTTTGCCCGGATCGTAATTGAAATGGCGAGATACGTGCGGAAAGAAATAGATAATTAAGCGGGAAGACGGATAAACGAAGAGAGAGACAGAGGGAAGGGGAGAAATTTCCATTGGCTCAAATCAACGCGTTCGAACGTATCGCTTCGTCATGCGCGCATCGCGAACGAGGATTTGTTTTTTATCACGAGCTACGATTCCACTTTCGTTTTTTCGAGTTGCTAATTGAAGGCCGTGTCAGCAGGTATACCCAGAATAAATGGTATAGAGAGATAAAAATATTATTCTAGAATCCGATACGCAGTTAAACTTGCCCATAAGCGGTACTACCTCCATAATGGTACAATTTTGAAATCCCGTGGCACGATAATCTATCACTCGGCGAAATACCAAAATAAGTTAGTCTTTCGCATGATTAATCTTTCGCCGGTGTACGCTAATTTAAAGTTAGTTCGAAGAGTTCTTGTCCGTTAGCGAGTAACGTTAGTGTCTCGTCTTACGGTGCTGTGTATCGAGGAGCTAGGGGTAGGTAACAACCACCTACCTATGCATGCAGAAACTAATTCAGGAATCTCATGAAATTCAAATTCAGCGGCGCGGCCGAATCGCGAGGGACAGCGACGCCGGCGTTACCCGCGGTGTGTCTTTTAGTCAATGCTGTTTTTAATTTTCTTTGTTGCTTTTAATTGAACCCCGCAACGCGACGCATGAAAGTTGAACCGTCGCGAGTATACTTTTGCAATTTAGGTAATTTTACGTAAGTAATATGAGTTGAGTGATCAGTCGAGTCATCTTTAAAACTAAATAGTTCGCAAGAATTTGCTTTCATGTTTTTAAACGGATCTGGTACCTCTATCCATGGAAATTAAACCGTCGCGAGTATGCTTTTGCAATTTAGATAATTTTACGTAAGTAATATGAGTTAAGTGATCAGTCGAGTCATCGTTAAAATTAAATAGTTCGCAAGAATTTGCTTTCATGTTTTTAAACGGACCTGGTACCTCCATCCATGGAAATTAAATCATCACGAGCATGCTTTCGCAATTTAGGTAATTTCACGAAAGATACAAGAGATTCGAAATACCCCGTGTAATTAAAAAACGGATTCTCAAAACATCTTATTACAGTTTTTACCTGCCCCTCGCATGTACACATACCTCGGCGTAAAAACAAAATTGAATCGTCAACGCGAGTACGCAACGTGTATCCAAACGAGCCAATCTCATCTAAGTAATACGAGAATTCGATACCATCGGTGCGACACTAAACAACTCTGGCACGATCCCCATCGACGATCGAAGCCCCTGGAAAATCTGAATAAGGACTCAACAACGAGTGGGTTCGTAAAGGTTAATAAAGCGGCGTATCCATTTCCCGGGACGTGTTCTGGATTGGCAAGCGCCTCTAATCGGTGCACGCCAACTATTTCTCGGATGAGACCGCCGCTTACGGGAATCGCGCTCGCGACAACTGGCATTTCAGGCCAGTGAATGGAGCTTAATGCCCGGGGAGCATACATACGCGGCCAGACTACATGCGCTCACGTACGTAGGATAGATCCCGGGGAGTGGAGTAAGTACCAAAACCCGACGGTTACCAACTCCAATTAACTCTGGCCCTTCCTACGGTCCTTTACATTAACCGGGTCTCCTTTAGTCCCAGAATGCCGTCTGAGCTGCTTCGAATTCGAGACTAATTCCACGGCGCGTTTCATCATCGCGAGAACGTAATTTACCTTTAACTCGCGTCCCGCTCTACGTTCGATGTCCCGTTTCTGAGTGACACGCACGAGAGAGACGAGACGACGTCTGCGGTAACGGAGAAGCGAGATCGTTACTGTTGGATTTGTACTCGAATGCGGTCAATTAGGATTTCTCCCCCCGTTACTCCCTTAGCGTGTATTAAGCGTCGCGTGATTGCGCTCGCGATGTCATGCGGACGCATTGAATTTTAATCCGACCACGATGCTTTTAATGGGGACGTAAAGAACGACGCTTAATTTGTAATCCGAGGGATGGAATAATAGTGCTTTGTGGAATATTATTATTATTATTAGAACGGAGGAATGGTCTTGATCCAAGTATGTTCCGACCGAAGCACATTTTTTCGCGGGTCTCAGTAAATTATTCCATCGATAGTAATGATTAGACTGCGGATGTTTATGCAAAATGCATTATTTTCATACTGACATTAAACGGATTTGGGAAATAAATGCGATCAATATGCGTGAAATATACGTATAATATATTGTAAGGGTAAGATAAAATACAGTAATGCATTAAATCATTCATTAAGTGCATAAAATAAAGCACAAAATAATGCATTTTGCATAAATATCCGCAGTCTAGTAATGATTCTCAGTGGTTGATTAACAAAGAAACCTGACGTTATTATTTGTAAACATAGCAAAAATTATTGAGTAAAATTTAAACACGAATCATCTAGAAGAAGGAATACGTAACAATTTGTCTGTAGAATTTCGTTCGGCCTATTACGGAGGGAAGAATTTAAGCGTAATGTATTCGCACGAAGGTCGTAAAACGCAAAAAAAATTATTATTATTTGCATTGGCAGTATTATGCTTACTAGTATCGTTGTTCGTTCAACCGAAAGAGTATGTATGTATGTGAGAATTTATCAGCGGAATGTCGTTTGACCCGAGTCGTGAAAAGAATTCCCATACGCCGTGTGTGTACGACCGTCGTGAAACTATGCAAACTAATTATTATTATCATTTATATCGGTAGAGACTATCATAATTACTATTACCGTTACACGATAAACCGGTCGTTCCCCAACTATTAGTTGAAATAACAAGCGTGGAAAACCCATGCCCCAATAAACTGTGAGAGAAACACTCGAAATGTGATTAAAGTGTAGTTGACGTTTCTCCTAGTCTCGCGCCTGTAGCTCTCTTTCTCTCTCTCCCTCCCCTCTCTCTCTCGCTCTCTTCCTCTCTCTTTGTGAGCGTTTCCAGGAGAACGAGATTCACCCGTAAATGGACGGAATTAACGCGACCCACTCGGCACTTAATTCTCGAAAGTTTGCCTCGCGTACCGACGTTCGACAATTCCTTACGTAAGCTTCTACCACCGTGAGATTCGCGGCACGATTATGTAAGTGCTTCATTTAACAAAAACCTCCGGGTTCCTTCCTTACCTGGAACAAAGCTCTCGCACCTCAAAATGTCACGTGACAATTTTTAATCGTACTTCCGACACGCGACGTCAAATTGCACGTTCGCTTTCGTCCGTCCGTCCTTGACGCGAAGAACGATTAATCCGACACCCAAGAATTGCTACGTCAATTAACGGAAGCCTTATCGCGCGAGGGCGATCTTTTCACCTTATGACGTCAACATCCGCGTATCATTGTTTACTAGGTACTGTCCGTACGATCTATCCGAACGACCTCCGCTCGATGGCCGGAGAAACGGGTTTCCTTGCCGGCTATCTACCGAAACAATAAACCTATTACCGTAAGTCGAGATCGTTTCTGGACTTTGAATTCGATGAAAGGAGAAGACAAACTTGACAATATTTTTTATTCTCCCACCGAGGATAAATTGAATGCAAACGCAAGAGTTTTCTCATCGTCCGCTACGACACGCGGACGTTTGCGAAGATAACAAAACCGGAGGGGGAAAAAAAGTGACTGTTAATTATAAACGTCCTCGCGAACATCCCGCAAAACGATTATAGTTTTCTCTGCTTCGAATAAACACGTACTTACTTACTTACTTACCCGGAGCCTTCGATTAACGCTGCGCCGGGATGAAAAACATCGAGCGCTATTAATTAATATGAGCTTGACCCTTCGTCCGTGCAAAAGACAGTTTTTACATTGACCGGACCGCACGTCGAGCGTTAAGCGCGCGGAATTATTTGCAATGACTCCAAGTTCCGACTCTCAATGACCTAGATACTATTATGCGTGCCCCGATAAAAAGTTCAATGTTATCGATGGAATAATTCTAATGCCTCGCGATTCGTACGCGGTGCCGAATGGAGGGGTGGGGGAGTAAGAAACTACACGCGTCAGGTAGAGCGAAGGTAAGAAAGAAGATCGTCGATTGCCAAGGAATCCCGACGATTTTCCGCGAAACGTCGTCTCCTTGGAACGTTAAGTGAAAATCGCTTGATAGCCTCGTCTCGGCATTACGATACGATACAACTATGCTGATAATATAATAGGAGCCTCGTTGAGCGACGGCGCGTTTAAGAACGATGAGTCGGGCCTCGTACTTTTGTATACCTGTGTGCGTACAGGCGCGCGTACCTACGTATATCCGTGCCAAGGATATCACGGCTCTTGGCCATGTGGTTCCTCTCCGCGAGCACGGGGATCACGAGAGGCTCTTATCATCCGCGTACTGGCAATAGAGGGGGCACGTGGCTCGATTCGTTTTTTCAATTTTTTTTTTTTTTTTTTTTTTTAATTTTAATATGCTCGGTGGAGGTGTTGATTAATCATTTGTATAATCGATTAGTTTGTACCGAGAATGTTCGATATTTTAACTCACGTATCTTTCGTAGTTTTTCGTTTTTTGTTTTCTACCGTTCCCGGTATAGGTGTTGATGAATTATTTTGGTAATCGATAAGTCTGTACCGGGAATGTCCAAGGGGTCGTTCAATTTGCAGATTTTTCTTCGTTTCTCAGTGTTTTTTTTCGTCACTCTTAATTTAGTCGTAGTTCGATCATTTTAATAATCGACTAGTCTGTGTCGAGAATGTTCAATGTTTCGGTCAATTTTGAGATTTTACCTAGTTTCTTACTTTGTTTTCCAATGTTCTTAATATAGACGCGGTTTCATAATTTTAATAATCGATTAATTCGTACCAAGAATGTTCAATGTTTCCGTCAATTTTTACGGTTCACCTAATTAATCACTTTTACCAACATTCTTAAATTTGTACTTGGTCTGAATCAAGATCTTGTCGCCTGATATAAACATAGATTCATAATTTTAACAATCTTAATAACCGATTAATCTCCATCGTGGTAACAGCTGAAATAAGTTCTATTTCACACAAGTAATTCGCGTACTATCGAGAATTTTAATCCGGCAATCGTAAAGTTTGAGTAAACGAACCGTAACTCGAGCGTAGAAAATCTTCGAACCGCTACTCGTGCAATATTCGAAAATTTGATCAAACATACCGAAAAAATTCCGGCAACTACGTTTTTTTCCCCCGCTAAATATGAAAACTTTTCAATCCACTTATAAAAAACATCGATGAGATCCACGAGAATTTTTCCGATACTCCAACAATGGGGAATCGCGAAGCGGAAGGTTTTATCGAACGTAATACGATTTTTACGATAAGCTTCAACGATCGCTCGGCTAATACTTCGCGATTACGAGATTCCGGGTGCAGGGTCTCGAAATTGATAAGGGACCGTCGGGTGGTCGAATTCAGGTTCGCACACTTGCGATGATTCGCGTCCACGGGTGCCCGAAAAATTAATATGGTACACCGATAGTTGGGTAAGGTAATTTGAAGTACACTAGAGTCGTGCTGTCTTTACTTAAAAAACACCTAATTAAGTTGTATAAGAACTGTACAGTTCTTGCATTGTAAATATACACGTCAATAAACATTTAAATATACACGCAAATATACACGTAAATATACACGTAAATATACATATAAATGTACATGTAAATACACTACCCAACTATCGGTGTCCCATATTAACCCGTGGACGCGAATCATCGCAAGTGTGCGAAGCTGAATTCGACCACGGGGCGGACTCTTATCAATTTCGAGACCCCACACCGGGGACATCGACGTAAAAACAGATACGCGTAGTTGCATTCGATTCAAAAACAATCGTGGCCAATCTAGAAAAATTCACTAGAACAAATGCGCGGAATGGAATAAATCAAATCACATTTCAACGATGTTTCAGTCAAACCTCTGATACCTAAACGATGATGAAACGAAGACGGAAGAAAATTTAGATAACGGAAACAACTTGGAATAAAAAAAGAAAGGCCGACAGCAGCGGCGGAAAAGCGTGCATTCGAATGAACTCTGGATCGTGAAGTTGGGAAAATACACAAATCGCGACGGGGAACGCGCGTACTGTTCGACAAAATCAGATTCCGGGCAGAAGTTCGCGTTTTCATAAACCGCGATCGAGCGGGAAGCGAGGGCTAATGGAACGATTCTGTTGGCTTAGCGAAATAATTTCATTGTTTCGAACGAATCCGCTCGGAACGATTCCGGGGCGAATCGACCTTTCCGCGCGTATTTATTCGCCGAGAGGAATATTACCGCAGACGCGGAAGAGTTTGGTAAATTTGTCGAGAACAAATCCGCTTACGGGGGTGGGATAGGGAAAAATGTTGTTGACGCAGTTGGTAAAACGACCGTTTTTACCTTGCGACGAACGCGCATTCTAATTGCGAGTTAAACAAACGCGGGTGAACAAATAATTAAACGACGTATCGACGTTCGCTAATGCGCGGTGGTGATTCGCGCGCGACTTCGAGCGCGTAAATAAAAATCATCATCCGATTAATCCTTCCCAATCATCCCCGTCGATACTTCTCGTTACGAATTCGTCATTTCGCATACACGTTTCCAGGCGCAAAGCGGTCGTCGATTTAACGTTAATACCGGCGAAACGAAGGGATAAACGTAAAGACGCGCTTCGGGTTAACGGTAGCTGCACGAAGCGCAAGTTTCCCGGGAGCATGCGAAAACTACGCGACTCACGTGTCACGAGAGCCGTAGTCGGTTGCCAATCTGCCAAAGTGTTTCGCGATCCCCTTACCTGTGCACGACGTTAGCCAGGAGATCGTTGTGCCGCAATCTGTAATCGACGTCCACCTTCTGATAGTTGACCGTCAAGGTGCCCGCTCGGATGCATCTCTCGTACTCTTCCGCGGGATGCGCTCGAAACTCCCTCGCGAATACCTCGAGGATCTTCTCGCCGACCCATCTACCTTTCGTGAAGGTGGTGAAGGTGAAATAATAAGGATACACTTTCCGGAGACCTGTAAACAAATGAAGGTGCGTGATGAGAACCGAGCGGGAGGGAGAAATATGTAACGTCGTTCCCTGTAGTTGTAAAGCGATAGAAAATATTTGAGTATCGTAAATTTACGTTCGTCAAACTTTTCTCTTGCATGTCGTTCGTTTAAGTCCTTAGAAATTGATATTTATGATCGAAACGTCGTACAAGGGAAACTTTATTCTACGAGGCGTTCAATCGAAAGCTTCGAAATTAAATATCTCGGGAACGACGCATTTTGGGGAGAAACATTGAATGCGACAGCGTCACGGTTTCAAAGTGGAGATTCAACTAACCTGTTTATCTATAAAAAAAAAAGACTATATTAGCACTTTCCTCACCAGCACGGTTAAACGTCCTACTCACGCGCCAACCGGTCATTCGCCCGTAAACGCTACACTGACACCGGCTCTGTTTAATTATATACAATGCGCGATTACTTATATGTTATTATTGTTATGCCTATAGACCTGTTAAACCAAACCTTGTGAAAGTGCTTACTACATTCTTCGCCCTCTGTTATTATAGCGTAATTAAATCTAATAACATATTTGTATACATATAAGCGTCGGGGAAATATAGATGATTAATAGGCTACCGGTCGGTAAGCGTTCGGGAACAAAAGTCTATTAAGAAGCTACCGTTTGGTAAAGTGTTAAGTATCTTTTCAAAATAAAGTCTGATAAAAAAATGACCTATACAAAAATTTCTCCTTTTTTCGTAGAATAAGAATTTGCGAGGGAAAATATAGAGTTTTATTTCAAAAACAAAGATTGACTTTATAAAGTTCAGAATTATATAAATAACGACCAAATATTTATATCAATATGATAATTACGGTATCCTTGAAAATATCAGTTTTTCATTATCACCGACACGCGTCGTAGCGCCTTGCCCGAATGCATCAGTTTATCTTGATACGCTGCTACCAGTGAATAAATCAAATTAAAGTATACAGCGGGCAAATGAAATTGAGAACACGCTTACGTAAGCAGAGAGAAAATAAAATACCCGGTAGCCTTCCAAGTCCAACGTCCACTAATCGCGTTATTATAATCTTTCGGCAGTCCCACGCAATCGTTTCGCGATTAATTACAAATTAATTACAAAGTCCGAAATGATTGATAGAATCACGCGGTATAAATTATCATAAATCCAGTAATTATGCTTAACAACGGTATCCCGATTGCCGAAAACCATAATCTTCAGAATAAAATTGCAACTTTATTCTATCCCTAATAGATTTTCAATTACAAACGTTCGAACATCTAATCAACGTTTAAACGTTAGCCTCGCGAATCGTTCGCAGCGTGGGTGAACGATTTCAGGATTTAAGAAATAGCAATCCTCCACCCTTGGATTTATCATACCAATTTCTTCATTATAGAAAATCGCCAACGTTTGAAACTACTGAGAAAACCGAGGGGATAAAAATTTCCCACGACCGCACTGATAATCACGCGTCACTCGCATACCCACGCGAACGGGAAGAAAGAAGTGAACTACTCTTTTGAAGATCAAGAGCATCCATCCTCCTTCTTTTTCTACTTCTCCCCCCCCCCCCCCCCCCTCTTCCCCGAGTTTTCACTAACGATTTGTGCACGACTGCCGTCAGGATTTCCCTTCCTTTTCGTTTCTCCGGGGTAACGCCGCGTGGAAATTAATCTGACTTTTGAGACGATCCTCCGTTCCTTCCTTTTATGCTCTTTACACGACTCCTTTACTACACCCCCCGCTCCCACTCCACCCCCTCGGCAGGTTCCTACCCAACGGGGGATGTGAAAAGACGCGGTTAAATCGAATCAAAGGAATCTCTTCATTTCTTTTTCTCCTCCCGCGAAGAGATGTCGCCCCATATTCGTCACGCTTCGAATCGCGACGCGGAGTGCTTTATCGCCGCCGGAATATCAGGTGTGAATTATTCTTCCGATCCTCCCAAATGTTGGGTAAATGGATCGTAAAGTGATCGATGATCTTAATCGATCTTCGGTGACGCAATTTTGTGATACTACGATTATATTCCGTATAATAAACGATTTTACTAATATATAATTTGACAGAACATTTTCTCATGTTTCTAAAATAATATCATACTGTTTTCAATTACGGGGCATAAAGTTAGTCTTCGGCGAATCTATGACGAATCCGTTACGCATGCAAACTCGGCCGTTTTATAAAACGATGGATGTTTTTCATCGATCCTCGATATTTCAATTTTGAATTACTACAATTATTTTACAAACATCGTCACTATGCGAGAGATATTCGCGTTAATTTAAATAATAAACAACAGTTTCTGTAATCCGTAGAAGTTGTTGTCGATGTTTTCAAAGTAATTCGATATTATTTTCTGTTGCGGAGCATAAAGTTAGGTTGCGGCAAATCTGTGACGAGTCCGTTACATCCGAGAACTCGGCCGTTCTGTATTCACCGGACCCCCAGAATTTAATCCACCCTTTCAAACGATCCCACCCCCGATACAGCGGTCGAGACTTTCGCTGAAACTCGGGATCCGTAACCTGCAATTTCCGCTACGTTCATTTCCGGCTGGTCTCGAACAAAAAAGATAAACACGGCGAGACGTTGATTAACATCCTCCACCGATCGAGTGTGTTGAAACCCCTTTATTTATAAACCACGTTTTATTTTCACCCACCTCCCCAGGGGGTGGTGGTACTCGAGCTTCTTTTAAAAGGTACGTTTTGTATGACGCGTCTGACGCAAAAGAAGCTGTTTCCTCTGACGCGATTGACTTATTGGTCGCAATGCCGCAGTCCGATACAATGTAAATCCGTGATGGCTTCAGTGATGACTACCGAAGGGAAACAACACGCGTGCAAAGGAATGAACAACTACTTTGTTCACGCTATATACAGTTTTTTTCGTAATAATTATTTGTTCGTTTTATTCCGTATTATTAAATACTATCGATATTATAGTATTGGAACAAATCTACATCATGCACATCTCCGAATCTCCGGATCTCTAAACTAAACACCTAGGATTGCTTACGAAATAAATTATGTTACCGTGGAAGTTAGTTCTGAAGCAAGCAGACACTTGTGATTACTTACGGAATAATTTATGTCAGTGAAGAAATTATTTATAAAGAAAGTAAGAGGTTACATTTTGCGTACGTAGTGATGCGCGCGCAAGTATGTAAACGAGAAGAATAGGCAGTGGGCTGTAACCTGTCATTTTTCATACTTCGAGTGCTTATATCTCCGGAACTAAAACCAAGCGCCAACTTTTGCTGACAGATTCGTAATCAGCAACCCAAAATACACTTGATAGAGTAAAAAAAAGTTTGGAGATCCGTCGATCCAGAGATGTGCATGATCTAGATTTAAGCCATAGTATTTATTTATTTATTCATAAAGTCAACGCGAAAATTATTATCTCAACCACCACCTTTCAAGCATGATTCTTAGTAACGCGATTTTTACACAGTGCACTAACCCAATCGTATAAACAATTGAGTTTCGCCACCATTTATATGACTTTCTCATCCTCGATAACGGGTGAGAGCTTCTTCATAGCGTCTGACGCGTCACAGGAAACGTACCCATTTAAATATCATTGTATCAGTACAACGCATCAGACGCGGTGCGTTCGCCGTGTGCGTCAGACGCGTCATGGAAAACGTACGTTAAAATTGACGAGGCGCAGGCGCTAATGCCTAAACCTCAATAAATAGCTCGGTAGTCTCGCCGGGTTCGATTACCGGCCGAATTCGACTTACCTCTACGTACCAGCCGGCGGTCACTTAACACAGAAAATTCTCAACGAGAACGAAATTGATCCATCAATCGGCGGGTGGTGGTCTAACGAGCGCCGGGGAAATTCGTCGCGAGGAGGAATCGAAGAAAGAAACCGCAGACAAAGAGAAACGCTAAGAAGCCCACGGAAGAAAGATGGGCTGCAATGTATGTGCATACATGCATAGAGAAAGGAGGAGGATGCGCGGCGAAGAAAAGAAAGGGGAGGGCTTAGCGGAGGGCCTAGAACAGTGCCGCGGCGGATCTGGATTACGTGGCGGGCGCGAAACGTGCCAAGAGGCGCAAATCGGACGAGAAGAAAGGAAGAGGAGGAAGCTTTCGAAGGTTCTCCAGAGATTGGAGAAGTCGGAAGGTTCGGTGGAAAGGAAAGCGAGCGAGAAACGGGAGGAGATGGAGATGGAGAGGGAGAGGGAGGGGGAGGGGGAGAGAGAGAGAGAGAGAGAGAGAGAGAGAGAGAGAGAGGCGAGGTGTGAGAAGCACGAAAGAGGCGAGATCGTCGACGAGACAATGCGTCGTCCTCGACTGCGCGAGTTAAGCCTCCTCCGGAAACTTTGTCATTTTCGTCCAAGGGGAGAGGAAGTGCTTTCTGCCATCGTCTAATGCTAGGCCTCCGCGATTCTCCTTATGCTCGATTCGAGCCTCAACATCCACGAAATTCGTTAAGGCGAGGGACAGAAGTGGCGGAGTCCTTTTGAGCTAACCGTAGCGTTGCGGCGTTAAGGTATCTTGTATCTTACATAATATATAGGATGTAACGTGTGATGATGATAGAATAATACAGTGAAAACCGGATATTAGAATCACGGATAATGTTATGAATAGGTTATTAAAATTAATTAAAGTAGCACGCTTGTTTTAATCAAATTTCGGTTATAATTATGTATTTTGATAATTATATGCTACAGATATGTAATTTTGGATAAATATAAGTAGGTTGTATTATTTTGTAAGAATTTCTGTTGAATAATATGTTTTTTGTATTTTTTGTTTAATGTTATCAACCGGTTGTTCTTATTAAAAGTTACAGGTCGTATAGCGATTACAATAAGCAGCTTCCAGTGTAATACAAGAACTTATGTTCTTATATTTCAAATCGCGACTCTAGTTAGCAAGGTAGTTATCAAGTAATTAATTATTCATTCACCGCGATACACGTGTTATTATATATTGTGTATCCATAAATATGAGAAAAATTGATCGAAGACACCGAAACTACTCGTGAATTATGTTGACGAATTTGTTAGTTACGATAGAAACTCTCGTATCCGACTGCATTAATATCTGAATGCCTTACTATCCTAATTTTCTTTTATCCGAATAATTCAGATAGTAATTGCATACAATGTCTACTAATCCCAGAACTAATTCCTATAATAACGATTTAATGTGAAACTGAAAAACTTACGTGATCTAGCAGCTAAAATAAATATGATATTCATTAATTTTTTAGCAAAGCTGAGAATTTCGTTATCCCTACTTAAATGAACGATGTTACGTGTCCATAATATAATTGTTCTATCTTTCGAAAATTCCCTTAATCAATAACTCTCTATTACTGCATACGCAGAAGATTCTACCGCATCCCGATAAACAAATTCAAAGTAAAGGTAATCTTTAAAGCTAATTACAACTACTATAACATAGTGCGAATGTAACTTTCAAAGGTAGTCATTGGAGAAAACAGTACTTAGAACCCTCAAATATCATAAAATCGAATCATCGTTAAAACGATAAATAAAAAATACAACTACATACATTATCGTACAAGCGCATCAAAATCCTACAAAAACCAAGTATTAAGAGGATCGTCAAGGCTGTTTCAACGATCAAAAATACAAAATGAAAGTTAAATTACGTAACGACCCGCCTAATTCGGCCCGATCGAACGTCGCGCTTTTGATCGTCAAAGAAACGTCGCTTGACGACTACTTATCGAATCCTCGGGATACCAGAAGAAAATACTATGGAAATTCATTAAACGGCGAATGTCCCGACCTACGGGGGTCTTTACCGTTGTAATTGCGGAGCCATTGCATCCGCTTGCGAAACCACGATTCACCGATTACAAGCCGTAATTGTCCTCGTTGAGCTTCCCTTTCTTCTCCCCGCCCCCCACCCCCTCTTCCACTCCCCCGTCGTTCCTTCGCTTTCTTCTTGCATCTCGTCGACGAGCGCGAAGTAGATTCGTCGCCGAAAAGTTTCCCCGCAAATCGCGTGGAATTCTCTTTGCCGATGCAGATCGCTTTGGTTTTCCGATCGACGCGACGCCAGCCGATGCATTATTCAGCGAGTTAGCGTCGTGACTGCATCCATCGAACGATGCACGAACGATTCGTATTCGAGGGAGACGGAGGATAGTTAAATCTGTTTGAGATAATCCTCGATCGTCAATACTTTCAACGTCGCGATTTCGCGTGAACGATAATACAAAACTGCTCTCGTGATATCGGTGAGATGCGCGTTGAAACGAGAAGGGTAATTGGAGTTGGGGTGGCGAGAGGTGGGGGGGGGGGGGGGGGTGACAACAAAGACTGGAATATCTGGGAGTGGAATGCGGTATCGTGGAACTGTTTAGCGAGCATGCAATTAACACACTACCGGGGAGACATTGTTAACAAGCTTATCCGGAGTGCTGGGGATGATAAATGTTGGGGAAATATTATCCCGAATCGAGCTGCCTCGTGAAACGTCGGGGAGTTATGATATTTATAGTAATTCCTGCGTCAAATTATGCGAATAACTTCGCCGCTATGGCTGATATTAACGTTCATCGGTATAATTTTAGAAAAGGTTACCCGAAAGCTTCGGGTATCCGCGTCGTGTCAAAATTAATTTGATAAATCAACTCGATCCTTGGGGAAATGTCGGAAGTGCCGCCAATTAAAATCTCAACTTTCATTTCTGACACAATTAGCGCGACCTTTCCTACACGATACCGATTTTGCTCGCCCGAGTATCGATTACATCGAAATTTCCGGTACCCGCGGTCTCTACGCTTATCGGTGGTACTTTTAAATCCACGTATAAACCGCCGCGGGATAAGGGTGCGCGAGTCGTCGTCGCGATTCGTCCCCCCAGCGTTCATGTAAATGGCCAAAGTGCTTTACGGCTAACGAACCTCGGGTCTTTAGATTTTATTCGAGTATCGATCGCCGACGCTCCTTTTCCCTCGTCGCGCAAACCTGCCTTTGTAGACGGCAAAGCGGTCGGCGAGGTAAAAAGTTACCCGGTCTTTTACCCGTTCGGGGAAAAAGGAACTCCCTTTATCAAACCGCCGATAAGCTAATAATCGATTGGCCTGGAAGAATGAAAATTATACAATTTCTCTTATCGATGCGGCGCTAACGATCGATAAATACTATGTCGATTAAATACAATGGGACGATCGAAAGGCGTTGACATGTTTTCCCTCCCTTAAATATCGAAACGGGTATAATCGTCTGCATCCGTAAAATTCGTGCAGGATGGCGAGATACCGCTAAATATTTCAAGCCAGTTTTATCGTGTCGATCGTAAACGTTTCTGCGCCCCCCTGTAGCGCCGCTTTTCTACTGCCCACCGAATTACACGTACGTGTCCAGGTACATTCACTTGAATATAGAAACATCTTATCTCGCATTCCGAAACCGCAATTTCGATAGATAACGCCGATAAATGCCAAATAACGTGTAGTTCCTGATCTCAGGAGTGGAACAGGGGACCGACAAAAATAATTTGCAGTAATACACTTGGGCTGGGAAGACCACTAATGTCGTGGAACGAGACGATAAACGTTTTCCTTTTAAAAGTTCTTAACACTAAACATACCGGCCAAATAACCGGTTGCGATATAAATGTTGTTTTTCGGAAGTAATTACCAGCTTATTTGTACGAAATAATGCGCAACATAAATTTTAAATAATGCTCAAATAACCGATCGTATACTTTTTATTTTTCTATGTATCATAACCAGGAGATAAATATAACAGAACATAACATAAAGCGGACACATCAACTGGCTTGGTAGTTCTAGCGTTAACTTCGGATTTATTAATCGTAAAAGAATTTTCGTTTTTTAGTTAGATTCATGAAACCAGTGAAATGAAATTTATATTATCCTACAGTCTTTTCCGAATCTAATCGAACAATGAAAATTATACTACGAACAATAGATCCGGAGTTAAAAATATTTGAGAGGAAAATGTTTATACGCTCGTTGCGCAAAATTGGTGAACTTTCCACCTCAAGTATGTTTGTGAAAATTATTCGTTATAACTCTCTCCACTACCCCTTCAACGTTGTTGATCGAGCACGACAGAGAAGGTTAACGTTTACGATCAGTTATCAAATTAACACATTAACGACATGACATTTGGAACGTATATTTCAATAAAACGAGAATTCTCGTTTCTCGTCGGTAGTGCGTTAATAGAATAGAACGGGGAAAGGCTTAGTCCGTATTAGTGAAAACTGTTTCTATCGACTCTTTCTGCTCCCCCCTCCCCCATCTCTTAGCCAGGGTTATCCTACCCGTGGGCCGCATGCGGCCCAGCACTGTAACGAATGCGGCCCAAAGTAAAATCATAAGCTTCGTCAAAACATAGTATAAGATATACCTTTTATTAGAAAAAAAAATGTCGCAAGATGCCGTTAGTATACGCCTATAGAAAGTCTTTGAATATATGTATACATTGTGTTTTTTTTTTAATTTCATGTAAAAAAAAAGTTAATGATTATTATGCCACAATATTTTTGCTCGTGCGTCAGAATGGATATCATATGTCGCACATTACTTATTAACTTTTTTGCTCAACGATTATCGTTTCAAGTAGTACATTTTATACGTGGCCAAGGATAGATATTTTTCTTCGAACATGGCCCAGGGAAGCTAACAGGCTTGGACACCCCTACCCTGAAGGTCTCTCGGTCGACCAAAGAATCACCTACGCGTACGGAATTTCTGTAGAATACCAACCGGTGTGGCAATCTCGTCGGGACGGCGTTCTGTCACGCGGATCATCGCCGAGGTGCACGCGAGTCTGGCACGATCTCGATATATACACACCTACGCCGGTAAATTCGAGGCTTCTGTCTGCCATGTATAATTCTCACCGAGATAAGATTAGGAACGGGGAGGGTAAGAAGCCGCGCGAGATACGGTACAGCGATTTACTATCGTACAGTCCCGTAATGATACGTTGCGAAAGGGAACTGCATCGTCCGTGCACTTTTCTTCCCGATTCGGCTAGAACCCGTGAGAATAAGTATGATTGCGGTGCGCGGCGTGAAAAAGCCTACGACTATTACGTCTCTTCCACGTTCTCACGTTACACAAAGTTCATTGTTTATCGTTGCGCGCTCTTGCGCAATTTTACGCAATCGTCCATCAACCCGTCCTTTTTCCGGCAGTCACAGTCCTCACTTACTTTCTCTGCGACAGTGTTGAAAGAACCTTTGAATATTTATGCGTACACGCATTTGATGTTTAATAGATTCCGATCGCTCTGTACGCGCGTAAGCGGCGGGGAGGTTTCCTTTACCATCGGGCGAATTAAACCATTTGAGATTGATTACTTAATGTGCGCGTAATGCGTTTCCTGGTCAAAAAGACCAGTTACGAACTGTATGCTCGATCGTTGTGAACAAAACAAAAAATTGTTGCTCCTGGGGATCGTCTGCGAAATATTTCTTCGACACGAATTGTTTAAATGGCCCGGCTGCCCGTACACTGGGCGTAACTACTTGCGCGGTTCGTTCAGAGGTGCCATACCGTCGTTGATCAGACAAGTTCAACAGTTTCTTGATATTTTAACGCACAGGTTCCTAAGTTTTTAGGGTCAGAATCTATCTCTGTAAATAGTAATTCAATCGATGCACCCCTTGAGAGAGCAAAGATAGATTTTTGTCCATTTATTTGTTAAAGAAATTAAAAAATTTAAGTAGTGTCATTGAATCTTGATTCGAATTGCACTATAGGATTTGCATTTCAAAGTGTACAGGGAGACATTGGTAAGCAGTGATTCAAACATGCGTTTAAGATTGATTAACACGTACCCTGCATTAATCGTAAGTGTGAGTAAGTGTTTTTACATATATCTAAAACGGTACACGCTGCAAGATTTAACATATCTGTGAAATTCGACAATTTTTTTCCGTTTAAGTACTGCAAGTTTATTTTTTGTTATTTTTAAGCGTTTAATGGAAAAAAATATCATTTGACGTAAAAATGAGTTTCAGCGTGTACCGAAAGCGGTGCACGTGGCGTGGAACGTGTTAAAACTTTTCTGGGTGATCCTCAACGCCCCCTCAGATCTTCTCAGCGCCCACCAGCGCGCAGTGGTGCCCCCGTTGGGAACTACCATTGTGACCTCTAGTGACGCGCACGGAGTAATTATTTACTCCAGTCTAATTTAAATATTCTATAAATTATTTGTTGGATATTTTATAATTTCCAAAATAACATAAATTAAATAATGTAAAAAAATACGTATTTATTTGAACAGAAAATAATTATCCAGCGCGCGACTATATGTATAGTCCGAAACTACGCGCGTCGTTAAAGGGGTAAAAGCATTGTTGGCGTGGAAAATTTCGGTATTGTTTCTGTAATATTACATCTTTCATTATCATTACGGATAAGAAGAATATACCACTGGCTACGAACTGTTATCACAAAAACTACTAATTCAACACTATTCCCACCGTGACCGGTCAAATGACCGGTCTTTAAAACAACTTGTATTTATTAGAATCTACGTGAAAAGCCATCATTTCAAACAATATCTACAAATATAAAGTTATAATCGACCGTGTTCTTTACAATAATAAACGTTTACTACATTTATTATTACAACTTCTATTTCTTAATATAGTGTGAAGACAATAAGCAATTTAATAATAAAAAATGTAGTTTTTGTACTTAGAAATAGATAACGTATATTTTAATATTTAACCCCTTAACATTTAAATAAAGTGGCTGTAGAATAATGTCGTATGTAGGAAATTCTGGACAAAATTTAAGAAACGGTCATTTGACCGGTCGGTGGTAGAAATAGTGTTAAAGCAAAACAAAAAATATCTGAAAAGCGAGATTTCTCGTTTCCCGTCGCGCAATGGGTTTAAGACCACGTATTTCCCCCGTACGTCTTCTTTGCGGAGTCGCCCTCGTTCTCAAAGAGCAACACAAAAAATCACGTACCGTCTCTCGAAAGCCGCAAAGTCGCGAGTTCACTCTTGTCGCCGGGGGAGAACTGGGATCTTCAAATGAAAACGACGACTAGGACCACGACGTCGTCGACGAGAAGGACGTTGACGACGGGAACGACGATAGTCATAATTTTCGAGAGCACAATAATACCGATAGACGCGGGGACAAAGGACGGAGAAATATTTTTCCCCGCATCGGGAGTCGTTCAATACGAAACGTCTAGGACGAAAAAAAAGAAAGACGTGGGAGCAATATACGAGGGATAAATTCGAGGTCGAGGGAAAATACGGATAAAAGGGTGGGGAGGGGGGGTAAGAAATTCGACGAGATCCCAGTGTCGATATCTACCGAGTGTACTCCGAATTAATTAGAAACTTAATTGGCAGTCTCGAAGTTCGCTCGATCCCGAAGTTGAATTTCATTTCTGAATTTATATTCCATTACATCACCATTTACATTTACGTTTAAAATTACATTTGCGAATGAAATTATTTCAATTTCAAACTTTCCCCGGTTTACCTCAGTCTACCTTAACGCTCGACGACCGCGGGTAGTTTTCCAAAGCGCAAACTCGAGCGAACAAAACAAATCGCGGGATATCCGATTAATTCGCAAAACACTCGACGCGCCGATAATCGGCAACAATCCCCCCCCCCCCCAGATTGCACGCTATTCCTAACGGTCCACGTGCCAGCAGGAATGCCATTCCGATTTTCTGTCTTGAAAGCAGACTCCCGTGTCTGGGGGTAGGAAACTCAAAGAAGCCGCCACGAACTGGGAGGCACGTGAGAGAGGCGGGCCGAATTACTAGAAGCCAGGGATTTCTCCGGTCGATAACGCGCACTCGGCTTCTCGGGACTGAGATGGGATCGGATCTAGATTTGAATCACGTAGGGGCTCCTCCTATCTTCGGCGTACACATGCATGTGGAAGGATACACGTGTATCAGCAATGTCCGGGGTTGATCGCTATTCGCGGGGAATACCCCGCTGTGAACGTTGCATCAACGTGACTCAGATAACGGGACGTTGAATGCGGTCGGTTTGAAAGCTCGAATCGGGAAGGTAATCCGTTCGCTAATTATCTCACGGATCGTCCCTCTCCTCGCGAGGTGGAAAACGCAAACTCTCGTTATCACCGCGAGTCTACCGGGTAGTTCGATTTTTTTCTCGAACGATATCGATTGATACTCAGGTTCTGATTTTTTTTTTATGGAATATTTCAGTCCCCGAGTGGAAATAGAATTTTGACACCTCTGCGATTTTCCTATTGGATTTATTGGATTGTCAAATGAGAATTTTGACAATATCAGTCATTAAAAATTTCATACTTGACAATCCAATAATTCCAGTGAGAGAATCTCATAGACGTCAAAATTTTACGTCCGCTTGGAAATCAAATATCTACCTAATAAGAAAAATTGAGAAGCTTGGTATCGTGAATGTCCACCTGACAAAATGTCAATATTTTTATTACTGGGAGGTCGAGAAGAAAATTTGTAGCGGGTAATAGTGTCTACTTTGACCGATAGAATGTCAGGTAATATTTTTATTAATAAAAGTGTCAGCTAAACATTCCAGCCAATAAACGCATATTCGAAATAATCGATAACGTTAAATATCTCACCCCGTAATTCCGGCATTTCTATTCATTTCGAATCAACTTTACGCGATCACCTAGAATCGTTACACGTCATCGTAAAATTTGTAATCACTCCAAAAACTTTAGAGGTAGAATGGGCAGTTGCACGGACAACAACACGCGACTAGTGGCGTCAATATTAATATTCTCCAAAGAACAAGGAACTGATATTTTCGATCGCAGTAATACTATCATCGTGCACAAACTTCTCCGTAATAACCTTCGACAAAAAAAAAAGAAAGAATCCCATCGCTGATTCCACGTACGCGTAAAATGGAACGCGTACGGTTTACCGGATTAACGTTCGCGCGGGATTGTTCGGAAATGGTAAAAGAATAATATACTGCCGCGTTACACTGGAATAATATGAGAGGAGAGCGTAGGTGGCTGCGGCAGAGTCTCTGGGTAATGGAATACGCTACGCGGTAGGACAGCCACGGAAGGTGGAGAAACACGGCGAACGCGAATGTGTGCGTCTTTCAAGTGGCATTAATAGGTCTTTGTTTCGTTCGAGGAGAAGCTGGAGAGGATGCCCCGGCAGCACGCCGTCAGCTATGGTAGTCTATTATTCGAATGTGGAACAGATATCGGTTGTCGATATGCCACGGGGTCTAAATATTCGATCGATTTCTCTTTCTCTGCCTCCCCCTCCCCGCGCCACCCCGCGTCCTATTCCTCGACAAGTCCCTCTTTACACGCTTCGGGTACACCTTTCGACTTTGGTGTCTCCTTCGGCAGCCGTCGTCCTCTTATCGTGAAACGCAAGTTTAACTCGTTGCGTAATAACGAGCCACAATCGACAGGATTTCACGCGATTCATCGTTCCGACGATCGACGACAGGTGGGATTCTTAAGCCTCGTTAATACTGTTACGAATCGTACGCGAACGCGACCGCAAGATAGGCGTATTTAAAAATAACGTTTATTGCTAAAATACAGAGAGCATAACAGTTCCTTCTGAGAACTCGGATACAACAACTCATATTTATAATTTGAATCTCGGCGCTCGGCAACTAACAACTGCCTATCGGCAATGCCGGACGCCAAGAAGGCAATGAAATACATAGACATTCGTAACAATGCGTTGGATGTCGCGACGATTTTACGTGACTTTCCCCATGGGCGTCGATAAATGTCTTGATACGTGATGTATATGACGATGAGATTTTATTCATGATTGTTCAGTTGTACCGTATAATGGTGTTTTAACGATTTATTTTTGCAGGGGTCACCGTTGACCCCCGAGGCTCTCTGATGCATCTCTTTGGTTTTGCGTGATTTACAATGAAGAAATATACAAACAGTGCCAAATCAAAGGAATGACATAAAGGAAATGCCAGAAAAAGACAGAAAAGCGCAGCATTTCTGTGCAATATGTTACGAGAAAAATATTAAAAAACTAGGTAGAGAAAGCTTTAAATTGTACTGAAAGGGTTGTAACATATTGCGAATATTGTATTGATTCACTTTTTGTGCGCATATTACTTATATACACGGTTTACATGTATATATAAAACTATCCTTCAGTGCTCTATGGTGCATTAATATCTTCATTCCATTATAGTAACGGTGATGATATTGAAAAAATTGATAAGTATTAACGTTTACTCGACTTATGCATTTCAATAAATCTTGGCCTCGTCGGTCACCGGTGGCCCATAGGTCACCCTAGCGTACAAGTTAGGTGCCGGTCACCGGTGACCCACATGGTACCCAACGTGTTAACAACGAATCGCCCACGAGAAACATTTTCTTGCCGCGCGTGCAAAGACATGTCCAACGAATACCAACTTGAGGAAAACCCTCGATAAACGTTCGACGATAAATCGCGATTTCTTTAAAGAAACGTGCAGCATCGAAAAGCAGTTCCTGGCTTTCGATACGGTTTGGCCGATACTTCACTCTATCATTTTGTATTTAAAATTTATCTCCCTTTAACAAAATTCCTGGAGAATATAATGGAGAATAATAAAATACATGGGCGAAGCGTAACTAGTTATAAAAATGATAAAGTTGAAATCCGATTAAAAAAAAAAAAAACATACACACACACAGGAGCGGGGGTGACGGGGTCGAACTTTTGTCGGTTACCCCGGCCGGAGCTTCGTCCTTTTCACTTTTTATCGTTTCGAGGCAAGCGTAACTCCCGCTAATGAGCTTAGCCCGACTGCCTATCAGTGTCCGTCTATCGGACGATCCGTGCAAAATGTCGATAATATTCCGTGCGAAATGGAAATACGAAGGGGGAGCGAACGCCGCTGCCGCGAGAATGTACTTTAATTACAGGACGTATTGACACTCGATAAATCGACTTGTGCCCCCTACCGCCCTCCACCCAACCCTTCGCCTACCAACGAGATATTAATTTAAATTGGTTGGATTTTCCTCAACGGATTACATCTACACAAGCCGACCATATTTCTATTTATCGTCGTCGAATAGAATCACAGCGATCGATCGTAGACACGATACACCGGTGAATTAATAAACTCGTACGATACACGGGAACTAATGCGCGATTGACGCTAACGTGACAGCAAATCGTTTATCTAATCCACGCGAAAATAATATTAATTTCAAGTACGATCGAATACAGAAATTATTTCGAGATCTCTGATAAAAACCTAAACGAAATCGCTTCGGTGACAGGTGAGCGACGTAATTAAGAAATTAACGTTTTCGAGATACCAACGGAAAATCGACGATTGTGGCTGATGCAACGTTGAATCGGTACCGTAATACGTTGTAATTAATAATAGATAACGGGAAGAGAATGGAAGTTATGCTCGCCGTCTTAATTAAAACGCTGATCCAATTAGGAATTTTGAAACCGCCCGGTTTAAATCGTGTCACTTTTTTTATCCAACGGAACGAAACCCGTTGCTCGAGTTCTCAACGCGACGGTGCGAAAGGACGAGGCGTATAACACCATTCTTACCAGGAACGGTCAAATGACCGTTTCTTAAATGACATCTAGAATTTTCTACATTATTGTTGCGTCGTAACCAAGAAAACAAACGGTTCGCCCAAAATTGAAAGATGTATTTTACGATGATTTGAAACAGTCTCGTACTTTATTTGGAGAATAAACAGATACCTAGGCCCGGGGTCGAGGGGGCCCCATGGGTGAATATCGGGGGCCTTAGGACCCGCACAAACTACACACTTTTTATCGGCCCGTGTAATCACTCGTAATAAAATCTGTTACGCAACAATTATTGCACTGTCACTTAACTTAAATGTTAGTTGGTTAAATGTTAAAATCTACTGTCAATCGACAAGGTCTTGTCTCGGGCCAAGTACAAGTACGCGGGACTACACCTTGCATCTTTTATCTATTTCTAAACAAAACGAACTGCATTGTTTCACTATCCAATTGGCTATCATCTTCATTCTATATTAAGAAATGTAAGTTCTTTTAAATACCAGCCATTTGACCGGTCACCGGTAGGAATAGGTATACGCGAAGCGTCGGTAGGAATAGTGTTAAGCCGTTAAATGGCGAGCAGAAGCTGAGAAGACACAAAAGCCCTGCTCGAGGCGGGTGCTCGTTTCGATCCAAAGAGCACGATGACGTTACTCATCAGGATAATTTATCGGATAACGCTGTGTGTTCCCCGATCGGACTATTTGAAGTTTAAACGTAAAACGTAAAGCACAAAACGACCGACAGAGGCTACTCACCGTTCTCGACGTAATAGCTGGTCTCGTTGTACCTCTCGTCCGTGAATCCTGGCCTCTTCGCTTTCAGGGCTTTCGTTTCCAATTTCGCCTGGAACAAAGGGTGCGGTAGATAAGTGAGCCGTACGGTCAGCCGCCCAACGTTACCTGACACATGCTCGTGGAAAAGTAAGGAGAAATGGGACGGAATTCGGGAGAATGGGATCGTTAAACATCGGTTTCCCATTCGAATTTCTACGATATCGCGCTACCATTCCGAACTATTGATAATTAATTAAGTCGAAATCGTTACAAGCAGGAACACGAATATTACGCAAATATACGTTCTAATAAAAGGCAAGGATAGAGGTGCGATTATAAATAGACATTTGTTCGATCGTTAAAGCTTTCTTGAAATGCGTTCCCAATGTGTTTAACAGATTTTCTTTGTTCGGTGGGTTGCTCTATCGTTCACAATAAAATACTAGCTAATACTAGTGCAAATACTAGTAAAATACTAGCTAATAATTGCACACATTTGCGCGTTCCAAACATCTCACTAATAATTCGATCAGCGATCCCGATCGACCTCGACGTTCATTCGAATTTCAATGACACGGAAAGTCGGAGAAATTTAATGTTCGTTCGTTTTCGCGGAATTTGCGCCAGCGTCCGTGGAAACGTTCCGGAAAAATTGGAGCATCGGTGAACGATAAGCCAGCGTGTAATTTCGAACGGCATTTATCATCCGTGACTGGAATAAACGATCCAGTAGATAAGTGACCAATGTGGTCAGCCACGGAGTCTATGTGCCTCTGTGACGCCTGATATGACCGGTAACGTACTACTGAGGATACCGAGAAAAATGTGGCGATATTTAAAAGGCATTCGAGCGCAACGGGGGAAAAAACTAGAGACCCTTCGTCTCTTTTTTTTATTTCTCCACATCTTTTTTTATTACCGATTAAAACGCGGGTTAAGCGCATCGATCGTACGTTGAAAATAAATAGAAATAGAACGCGGATACCAACCAAAGTGGAAAGCGACAATTATAACGCGCGATTTGGGTCTACTGTTATTAGTGTGGGCCCACGGCGCAGGTACTCACTTGTTTTCCGTGGGTAATGAACGAAGAGAGGAAGGGAGAGAGACAAGCTTGCGAGAGTACGCGTGTACGAAGGTACGGCAGAAGTTGCGTTCAGTTGCAGTTTCATCTAATTGCAGTGGAAGCTGGATATTACAATCACGGATAATGTTATCAATCGGTTATTGCCATCACGGTCGGTTGGTCCCAAAACCAAATCGTATAAAATCATTTCGTGTAATCCGCTTATTATAATCAAACTTCGGCTATTGTTATCAATTCTGATAATTCTGATTAATTAGTATTACTTTGCAAGAATTTGTGTTCAATAATATGTTTTTTGTATCTTCAGCTTAACGTTATCAACAGGTTATTGTTATCAAAAGTTACAGGTCCCATCGTGATCGCAATTAGCGGCTTCCACTCTGGTAAATCTATACCAAACCCAAATTTATCTCACCGAACCCATTCAAATACTATCCCGAATAGATACAAATAAAAACAGAACTAGAATCTTCTAACAGGGCCGTGCTATCGCATGGGTGTTACGAAAACACCGAATTAACCTGCGAAAATAAATTAACGAAACGGAGGCCGGAGTTGACCCTGTGCCAATAATTCTCTCGTCGCTTTTCTTCCGCGAAATTTCAGACAAGGCTCTCGCCGCTCGAATTTCCGCATTGTCAGCGGTACCGTGAGCCAAAAAAAAAAAAAAAGAAAAAAAAAGAAGGAGGGCGAGCAAGGCGCGCCCGCGCTAATTGTTACGTGTAACGCGATGAAAAGCGCGAGAGGCAAGGTAGACCGTGGATAAGTGGCTGAAATTACGACCGGGGCAATGTTGTCGAGCATTAGCGAGCGCGATGTAACGAGATAACCGCAATTTTGCGAAAGCTCATCGCGGCTGATGACGGAAGACGAAAGGGACGGTGGTACAGACGGTTCTTGGAACCGCTACGATCCGTCGTGGATGAGTACTCATCAAACTGTATTTTACATGTTGCGTAAAAAGAAAGAAAAAAAAAGTGAATAAACGACTTTGAATATTTAACAACGAATGATACGAGTAACACGCGCACGACTCAGTCGTTGCACGCTCGCTCGATGATTAATCATACATTCGTTTCGTTGGATTTATCTCTCAGCGTTTACGTTACGTCATTTCTAGCCTTTGAAATTACATGAAAAACATCTGGCCATAATAATTGTACTCGCTCGTAATTGTCGTCTACTTTGTCCCGAAGGACCTCTCATTGTCGGTCATGATACAAGTGCCCCTCTTGCATTGACCACCCAGTATACACGCATGTATGTAATCGGCACGTTAATTGAAGGCACCAAACGGTAGGCAGGTGCCAGATTTGCGCGCTCTCCAAACAAACGGCGCATTACGTTAATGGATCCTAATACCCGCGCACGCGGCGCATTTTAATTAACGCGGAGAATAATTAGCCCAAACATCGGGCCATGTGAATCCGATTATCCCACGTGCAACACGAATTCGGGCCGTACAAACAATACTACGCGACGATCGATGTTACGTCGAGCAACAGCAACAAGGTAATTGGGAATACCGAAAAAAAAAGGGACAAACCGAATCTGTCGATGTAGTTAATCGAGAAGTTATTAATACCATTGATTTCTAGGGATATTGAATCCACGAGTGTATGTACCTCGTAACGGTACGACACGTTCATTTATGATGAAACATTTATCGTTAATTACAAATTTGGTTGTAAATTAACGCAGGGATTACCGATGCCGAATGTATTTCTAGTTTTACCAAATCCGTCAACCTGACGGGTATTTGAAACAACGTGTCATTCATCATTGTCGTGTTTTTGTCTCGCTAGAACAGCGTCAATAATTTCTGTGATTAAAAAAAGATATCAGAAAAACTGCCATTTGAACGGATCTAGTTGTTTACGCGTTAATTATCGTTTTGATAACGATCGAAAAAATAAATATCCGATGAGAATCAACCGCGTCGCTACCATGGACGATATATCTCGCGACTCAATTCCAGGCGACTTTGTTTTGAATGTTTTATATCTAAATATCGCTTACACCGTATATATGTTGGAATTACTATTTCAGTTTTCATTTAGCTCTTCACGAGTGATGGTAAGGGCCACACCGCACTTGTCGCGTGTCGCCGCGACTCGCGATTGTCGAGTTCTACAGGCGTATATGGGAGACACCGCAATTGCGATTCCCTGTCGCGAGTCGCCGCGACATGTTTTACGTGTAAATCCATTGCCAGAATGGTGCTTTCCGAGTAAAATCGCAGCGACTAGCGACAGCGAATCGCATAGTGCGGTGTGGCCCTAAATATGGCTCGTGGTCTGAGAAATTCATTCTAAGCGATAGTGATAGCGATAGCGAAAGTGATAACGCACGAAACAAAAATTCAACCATATCGCGCATAAATGGCGATGATGTTGCATTATCCGATGAACCGTAAATTTAATTTTCTTTCTTTTTATTTCGCCGTGGGATATCTGATCTGCGGCACCGCAAAAACGGTATTTTCTCGAGATATCTCGTCCATGATAACGAAGCCGCATAATAATTATCATAATTATATAATAACGTTTCACGTAAAACAATAATTATCCAAGGAAGCCGAAAAAATCGACGAGTACATTCTCAACGGAAAAACCCAATCCCGATTGATACTAATATTTATTTCCATCGGCAGGAGTATCCGCACGCAGGTCGGCACGTTCTGAACTTTCGGCTGTATCGACCGGCCCTGAAACTACCCTTCACCCCTCAAACAACCCCGTTCGGGCCATGGCTCCCGTCTACGAGAGTGAATGTCTTCTTCCCAACCAACGCAACGTCTACCACCCTTCGCGGTTTCGTTGCCCGGGGGATCCATCGGCGAATTTCTGTTGCCGCCCTTTACGTCGTTTAGGTTCCATCCACCGCCGCCACTTTCTTCGATTCCGTTTCGTACTGAGAGAAACTTTTCCACGGCGCCACCGCCACGGTTAACGTCTTTCTTTTTTTCGCGCTGTACGGAATTCCCTTCCATTAGATCGTTTCCCTCATTACCTTCTTCGTACAATTTCGAGAAAAAATTCCCACTTATCGATTAAACGTTAGGAGGCGGAGCATAAAAATTCTTCGCAATAAATTACGTTCGGAATGAAGCATAAAGGTCAATTCATAATGTCGTAAGTAGGTGGAACCATATTACGCTGACGTCACTGGAACGCTTCCAGCCCCCACGGAACCATTTTCAAGACATTTTTTACTAAGGAGCTTTTACGCGCACAAAGGTTTTCTTCATCGTGGCTCCGTAATCCCCTACCGACACTCGGCCATTTCGGCGTGTCCTCGAGCGTCCTTTTTTCCTAACTTCCTTTCACCCGACAAAAGGACAAAGTGGTTCCTTCCCGTAACGATCTCCCAGATATCCGACGCGTACGGGTTTATCGAGAGATTCTTCCTTAAACGAGTATTTCCGAGTGTTTTAATCGAATTCCGACTTTGATCAACGATCAATGATAATTTAATTAAACTCGAGATCGAAGGAAACTTTTGAGTTTCGCGATATAGCGTACTGACGATAAGCGAAAAGGATGTCGTAAACGCGTTTCGCGACTAGAGAGAAAGAGTAATGATAAAAAAGGACGCCGGGAAAGGCGGAAGGAAGGAAGAGACCAAAGAACAATAAATCGCGGAACCGAGGTACGACGCCCGGCGTCGCGCTAATACAGACGCCGGGAACACACCATCGGGAAACTCAGCTGCAGCTCGTTGCAGCCTGTTGCTGTGCGACGCCGGCAGCAATTTTCAAATAATTCCGGATAGAGACTGGAACGTACTCGGCAATATTCGTGTTTAACGAACGACGCGTTGGTTCCTCCATATTTTAATTTCAAGAGCCTTTGTATCAGCGGTGCGTACAGAGTTTAGCGCAAGAGAGCTTTGCGTTAATCATACACAACGCCACGTAATTTCGAAGCGAGGCCTGGCTGTATCGATGTCCTTTTGTTAAAATCAAATGCAGATCGTTTTACGGAATTTTATATGCCAAATTAAATTATATACACGTGTGCAGATTTTGCGTTTTATGGAAATTTCAAAGCTAGAAAGCCGCTTTTTTTTAATCATACGTTTCAAGCTTATAAACTGTTTTAGTTAATTATTTGTTTCGGTGATTATAATAAAAATGAAAGAAGCTAATAATTTATTATGAATTGGAGTATCTTAAATTGTAATCAGAATATTACGTAGGGGAATTACAGCGTGGAATTACAATTTAATAAACCGTTGATTCATGTGTGGAGATTAATACTTTACTCGTGAAGAGAAACTGTATTACGCGACGCGATGATATTACTTCGCACGAATTAATTCTTCCCGTCGCTCGAATTTTCCTGATTCGAAGCGCCACGAATTAATCGTTTTCCACGTTCGCGCTTAAAACACTCGTGAGAATTACTTCCGCTTACCTTCTTCAAGTCTTTACTGGCGTCCGCCTCCTCGGATTTCCGCTTTTCCGAGATTTTCGGCGCCGGCACGGCAATCGTTGCCTCCCGCAGGGGTTTCAGATCGACCTGAAACATAAAGTAAGTTGTCGTTACTTTAATTATGCCAAGCGTGAAATCACGAGTGACAAAATACAAGAAATCAACTCGTCACTGGGTATACCGCGAATCGCGTAAATACTCGCGACATTTTCCAACGGGATTTTCTTGGCCGAAAAAAGAATTAATCGAGAAGTGCGAAAAGCAACGTTTCCACGGATAAAACTGCTACGGTACGCACGAGCGAGCGACGAACCGTTCCTATTTCTACGCTCGAATGCGCTACTTCGTGTGCAATTGAAATCCCATCGGCATGTATCGCGGTAATGAAAAATTAATTCGTCGATCGGATGGAAGCTCGTTACGTTAATCGATCCTCGGCTCGCGATGGCCTGGAAGTGACGTTCTCGCGAAATGCACCGGGACAAGACATCATTGTCCATTGTGCATCGAGACGCATCGTTAATATGGAGAGCGTCGCGCTAAAGGTTCCGGACGCATCGATTTATGGTAATCGGGTTAACTCGTCCCTATTTTACGCGTACCACCGCCATCGCCACCACCACGCGCGCCACATGCTAATTTCTCGTTAACAGGACAGGGGGCAAATACCGAGCCGGGGTACCTGCACGCCTCCCGATTTAGTGCCTGATTATTCCTCGGACCGGAAGCCTCTAACGAATGAAACCTGCAAGAATCGACCGCGGCCAGAAAGCGAATCGATGACGCACGACACTTGCACTGATGCATTCGTTTGGCTCGTGTTACCGATCCAACTTAAAGGATGTTCGACAAGGAGTTTCCTCGAAGCGAAAGCGCGCGCCATTAATTTCCGTCCGACGGACAAATGCAGAGTGATAACTGCGGGTGTGTATGCAAATTCATAGTTCTATGGCCGACGGGTAAAGGGGCGGGAGTTGAAATGTGACTTTAGGGGGTTGTGAGAAAATACTGTTTTTATATCCTGCGGTTTAAATTACGTTTAAATATATTCAATTTAACCGTTTGTACCCTGTCAAAGACAATAGAGTTTTTGTTCCCTATACTTTCATAGATTAATATTTTGAAATAATTAGGAACAAAAGCGTGGGGTTAGAAATGGTAACAATTGTTAAATGGATAAAAGGGTAAACAATATTAAAAATTGACAAACGTAGAGCGCTTCGACTACAAATTTAAAAAATTATTATTCACGCGTTTATTTAATAATCGTTTTAAAAACGTTTGAACTTTTTAAGTTTGCGATCCGCAATGACACCTTATCTCACAAAATCAGTCTAAAATCAATACAAAAACCTAGAAGTGTTGCATAATCAACAACGATCCAAGGATAACCAACTGGAAAACAAGGGAGAAATTAACAGCACCTTCTACCACGATACGCTGTACCTCTTTTCCAAATAAATTCACATCTCCTAGGTAAATCTACACATCCCTTAATAAACTAACGTTCGCCGAGCCCGCGCTCGCTGCTCTCGGAAAATCTTCCGTCCATTTATCTGTTCCTCCGCGTTCCTATCCGAAAGAAACCTTAACGGGCCCGTTAAATCTTCAACACCTAATTACTGCTATTCACGAGAACCGCGGAGGTTTTCGAAAAGCGCGCCAAAATGTGATCCCCAGGCTTTCGAGCCCGTAGACCCGTCGTAAATTAGTCGCCACGCAAACTGACCACTCTAGCCCGGCCTACTCATTAAGCTACGAGCGAATGACACTGCACTCAATCCACGTTGGAAAATGGTGCGGCGGCATAAAGCCGAAGGAAAGATAAGATTAAGCGATTAAGAGTTCCCCCCCCCTTCGTACTTGCCAACTACGCTTCTCGATAATGAAGGGAAAAATACAAGCGGCAGTCCGTAAACCGAGAGCAATAATAAACTCGTGTAATTAACCTGCCCATGGACTCCATAACTTTAGAAACTGTTTTATTATACGACCTGCATTAGGGGTCCCTGCCGCAGGGCGGGCTAGCCATCGTTGCATACTAAAAATTCATATTGCGTACAGCTATAATGACTTTTGTTTTCACGGCGAAACAACGGGTGCAGGCTCGTGCGCCGGGTTTTTCTTTCTCGTCGCGACGTAACGAAAAGCGCGTTGCGTGTCTCCCGATTACATGATGCTTTTATGTAGTTCCGAGCTAAAAGTTGTATCTGAGCAGGTCTCTAAGTTCCGCGACAACTTGACGTACGCAACATGACAAAATTATAGATCTTTGAAATCTGGTCAGTTTACGAGGTTATAAGTTTTGGTGCGTTGTCTAGGCTCATTTTAACACTATCCCTGTCGACACTTCATGTTACCCATTCCTACCGTGACCGGTCAAATGACGAATCTTTAAAACAATATATATTTCATAATTTAGAATGAAGATAATAGCCAATTTAATAATAAGAAATGTAGCTTCTTTTACTTGGAAATAAATAACGTATATTTTAATATTTAACCCACTAAGATTTAAATTAAGTGGCTGTAGAATAATGTTGTGTGTAGGAAATTCTGATTGAAATTGGAGAAACGGTCATTTGACTGATCCGGTGGTAGGAATAGTGTTAAAGCGCGAAGCTCCAACTTTCGCCTACCGCGAGTCATTTTCACAAGATTTCAAAGATCTTTAATTTTGTCCAGCTTACATCAAATTAACTCGATAATTTTCGCTCAGGCACAACTGTTTCTGTCAGCACTGAAAGAACTAAACTGTGCTCTCTGTTTCGATAGATTCACGGCGACGCTACGCGATACGTCGCAACGGCACCCGCCGAGACGATAAAGGGTGGAAGAGATCTCCCGATAAGGAAGAATTCCGTCGTCGGGAATGTAGTCGAAATCACGGATCGATAAGCGCGATGGCTGGCGGCTATTATTTCGTGGCTGAATCGCGGTTCGTTCGGTGCGAATGAGGCCTTAGGGTCGCTAGGGTCGCCCCTGACAACGCCCTTGCCTGCATTGCGGTGCCCCTAGCTGCTTACCACCCTGCGATATATCCTGCCACCATAACGCCGAATAACGCCTGACAATGTCCCAGGAATGACGGGGGAAACGTCCGAAGGAAAGAGGAATCGAGATCCTTTATGCTTTATTTGCGGGTCACGCGTGGGGCCCGTTTCGACGGTTCCGACTCAACGTTTCCCTTCCCGATAAGTTCGATCATCGACGATGATCGATCCCTTTTCGCGCATTCTTTGCATGCTTCTCGGTATGTCGGTGCTTCTGTTCGACGTTCTTCCTCCGGCGGGTACGTCGAAAAAAAGCTCGTTAAGGCTAGAACTACCGACGATTAATGTATACTTACACGTTAAGAAGCATATACGTAAAATTATATGTATTCGTACTACTTAGAAATCAATTTCCGTTCGTATACTTAAAAATGGCAAATTTGAGTAGTCTTTAAGCGAAAATTGCGAACCAGTCAAATTGACGGGTCTGGTAGTTCCAGTGTTAAACATCCGTCGCCTATAAATCGGCGTAAAAATAAAACGCAAGCTTTAGGCATCGTTTTTCTTTACGCACAGCTCGACGCTCGATCGACAAGGGCAATACTTTGATTATTGAATTAATTTATTTTGTCATTTGAATAAATTAGTTTTTTCGAGCAAGAAAATCTTCGTTTCTTATTTACCCACCGATTATAAGAGACGCGATCGAACGAAGCGTAAAACATTAAATCCTACGCGACGATGAATTCCACTAACCAAGAATCGGCCATGGAAACTTTCGACGAAACATTCATTGTCGCGGTCGGAATAGAACCGCGACGACGTCGCCGACGCTGGGCGACGCACAAAGTTGTCTTCGCGGTAATTCCAGCCAAATCCGGAGTAATTCGGAACGTGGGGAGCGAGCGCGAAGAAACGGGGAGAGGGGGGAGGAGTTACTTGGTCGCCCAATTTCCTAATGACCGAACAACCTACTCTTCTACCCTCTCCCCGCCCCCACTACCTCCCATTTGCAGATTAAATGCAGCGCAACGTACGACAACACAGGCGCAACACGGTGACTATCGGATCGTGAGGCGTACAGTGACTCTCGTTAATATACGAAACTTGCGAGTATTTCAATTTGCCCGAAATGGGTGAATATTGACGAGAGACACTGTACGCGTGTTACGTGAAACTTTAATCGGATGGCTCCGCCAATTCGGATTCGACAAGAGAGAAACAATTATGGGGGACATCGTGTCGTCGATGGGATTAATCCAATGCAAGATCGATTCGCATCGCTCGGTATTAGCGGAGAAAAGCAAAGTAAAAGGACAACCGGGAAAGTGGGAAAAGCGTGTACCGAGTATACGATAAAGCGATTTCTGCGCCAACTAAGTGCCGGTTATTGCAGAAGGAAACGGGAGTACGTATTACGGAGAAATTTCCTCGTTCTACGTAGAGTGGCTTAAATGCCGTTGCACGGTACGACGCGATGCAAATAATTATGTAATTTAATAATGTTAAGATAATAATTTTCATTTCCGCTTCGAGTATTCACGCGATCGCGTTAGAATAACGGCATATCGCGTAATTGTAAGTTGTAACCTGGATTTAAAATGAAAAAAAAATTATTTACACATCTTACTAATTATTACATAATGTAATAGGACTATCCGTATACTTTACTAACTGCTTACGTTCGGTGCTTTGTTTATACTTATATAATCGCTTTATATCTTAACAGTTTAATAAAAACCACTGACAATAATTACTTATTTCTACCAAAGAAAAAAAAATACCAAAACATCCTCTAATAGGGAAAAAGGAACGAGTTCGAAAGGGGCGAAGAATTATACGTCGGAGGGCACTGTTTCGCTCTTTACGAGTACGAGCGTAGGTGGCGATTATTTGAAACGAAGTAATTCGGGAGAAATTAATTGCAGAGACAAAAGTATTCGATATTACCACTGGGGGCACGTACGAACGTCCGAATTCGTTTTGCGAGGCAGATGGCGTCGGCGGTACATGTAAATAAAAATCAATAGGATTCGTAATTGGTTCCCAACGCATTTCATCGCTCGCGAAGCCAGCTACGGGCCGGAACACGATAAATGGTGATACGCGTGCGGGCAAAATTGTGCAATTTTACTTCGGTGAATGGCGGGAATTGAGACTCCTACGGAGTATTATTTAAAACTGTCATTCCATTAGCTTCGTAAACCATCGACGCCACGGTGTATAGAAATAGAAAAAATTCTGCCGCAATGAAAAATCGCCTGTGTAAAGGAAATCGGTAAAACACCGGCGCGGTCGTGCGCGAAACACAAACAACGCAAAGTTGGGAATAAAGCTCTGGCGAACAGTTTTTGTTTTTTTTTATATATGTATAAATATTTTGTCGCTACGCGGAATCGTGGCGAATTGAAAAAAAAACAGAAGTAAAACGATATTAAAAACAGCATTGGGAGAGGAATAAACAAAAGCGGAAATTCGAGTTCGGATAGCGACGGATGATTTGCGACATCATCGATTAAAATCAATGGAATCGTAGCTCGTTTTAACCGCTCCCAGGAGTGCGAGCGCCGTGAGAAAAATTCGAAAAAAAAATGGGACGGCGGAAAGGTACCCATATGCGCAATTGGCAATAAAAATGGCATTTGAGCGTCGAGGTTCCGCCGGAATATAAAACGCCGCGCTATCCCGGAACTTTTAATGGCGCACGGCTCACTTACCGTCGCGAACTTAAATATTCGACGGTAAAGACAGGGGAAGAAGATTGGAGAAGATACGTCGCGGTTTAAAATGCGCTTATGACAAAAATGAGGAACAGTTACAACAAAACTTCTCGCGAAGCACGCGGGCCCGTAGTACCGCGGATACTTTGACAATTTCACTAACAATAAGAACATTTCTTCTTTTTCCTCGACGTTCGCGATTAACTGTATCATAAAATAAATAAAACGATTGTTCGCGTGGAGCTCACTGCGATAGTTGGACACCGTAAATTTATACAGGGTGAATCTAGTAACCGGACTGGACTATAACTCCCATCCCATCGCAAACAGAAAAAAATTGTAGAGGGAAATTTTGCGTTGTTTACCGAGCTCTATCATCGTGCGATGCGATTTTTTTTTTTTTATAGAAGCGCATCGATGCAGTCGCAAAGTGCGATTGCACTTTTTATGGGAACAGAGTTATGGTGCGGCCCAGTTACCAGATTCACCTTGTACATCGGCCAACGAGATATTCGGATAATAGCTTCACGAATCATTAAGAAAACATTTCGAAGCAAGGAATAAAAATGAATCGGAGTTACAGAAAATATATAACAATATCATCCATTTGCTGCAGCAAAGTCATAACTCGAATATCGTGGTTTTTTCAGGAAATGCATTTGAAGTTTCAGTATTGTTGTAGTTTTTGGAATCTATAATATCGAAATAACAAAATTGCACAATTTGGTCAAGTAATATCTGGTTACGAGTTGTACGTGAATTAAGAGTTTAAATGTATACTATGTAGTTTCCCCTAACCTTGGAACTATCCCTAGTTTTACTTATGACATTATTGCTCCCAATATCAATTTTATAGTGCGACCTGAAAAAGCTCCGAAATTGCACTCTATCAGTTAAAAGTACACTTCATTATCATCGTCCCTGCGGTATTAACCCAAAATCCTGATTTTCGAGTTATGACGTTGTTGCAGCAAATGAGCGATATGTATTACGAGTAAAATATTAGATAAACGACGTAATCGATCGATTTTACAAGAAAATTCTAAAACTGCTGATCGAGTTGTAATTAAAAAACGCGGATATGCGAGTATATCGGGACTATTTTTTATCATGAAAATTTCAAGAGAATTTGAACTGCGAGAGGCAGATTTGCAGAAACGAGTGACGAACAGGGAACTGCGAGGATACATTACGAGGCAATCGAGAATCGACAGAACGCGCAACGATCGGCGCACAAAGGTAAAAAAATCAGACGAAAAAAAAAGCGAATGGAGGCACTCGTGGGGTAGAGTAATAACCGCGTACGTATGACGTCAGGAAACACAAGCTAACAGCCGTCCCTATTAAAGTGGCATTGCTGTACTTAGCCCTACGGTACACACTAGAAACAACTCTCTTTCCCTCTCGTTCTCCCGAGATGTCGTCGAGCAGCCGACATTAGCGAGCCTCCCAACACGAATTACGGGGGTCTCTTTGATTATGCTCGTGTAATTTACCGTGAAAACGATGTTCTGAAATATTACCGTGCTCGCAGACGCAAATTCCGTCGGGGAAGGACGCCGACGCCGACGACGCCGACGACACTGCCGAGACCGCGTTTCTACGCGGAATTACTCGGTCGACGTTGCACACAAAGCTCAACAGCACCACCTCCATTTCGTCCCTCCTCTCTTCTTTTTTTTTACCCTCCTTTTTCTCCCTACATCTGCGCAGTTTTTTTTTCTTTCGTTAATTTTGCATTTCACTTTTTCTCTCTCTCTCTCTCTCTCCGGCTACGCTCTTTAACCTACCTGCGCCGCGCGCTTTTTTTTTTTTGACATTTTTTTTATATTTCGCTTCTTTTTTTCTTTCAGTTTTCCCTATTTTTTTCTTAACCGACTTTCCCCGTTTTGCTTTTCTTCTCGCATAACCCTCTCTCATTTTCTAGGCACTTAACGAATTAACGACGGTTTCGAGAAATAATCTCGACGGATTCGTCGTTAACCGAGGACGAAACAGTCCTAGGGAGAACTGTGGAGGAACAGAGGGAAGAGAGGGAAGAGAGGGAGGGGGAGAAAGAGCCCCCGCAGACGAGTACAACGAGAAAATTTCTTTCCGCGACCCTCTAACGCTGAGGGGTCCGCCGCGATGTTGTTAGTGTTCACGAGTGGTCGTTCGTGTCGGCCAGAACTACTGCGAAATAATTCCGCGACTAAATTTGCTGATTTTAACGTGACCCACCCCCTTCCACGCGTATACGTTGTTTCACGTGTCGATGCGCCGTTTCAACGGTGCATTTCACTTCTCCCCCCGCGATTCATTCTCATGTTTCCCTTGCAAATTAATTTCGCCGACTCCCTTCGAAATCTTTCCCCTCGGTGAATCTCGAATAAAATGTTTTCGAGACCGGAGGTACCTTCCGTACTTATCAGTTGGCAGAACGCTTATTTTAATATCTTTAATAAAGTACACTCGACGTAAGATCCGGTAACCGCGAGGCGGTATCCGCGAAAGTGCACTCGACATTAATTAAATCCGTTTTTTTTTCTCTTACTTTTTGTTTCGCCGTTAATTCGTATTCCTTTCAACGCGCCTCGTTTTCAACATGGCCGATACATTTCCAAGGCGGTGGATACGAGGCCCGGTTAAATGACGAATACAAATTACGTATTACGGGGGAACCGTGCCACTAGACATTTTTATTCCCATTCGAAGGAAAATTTTCCATTCGAATGCACGTCCCGTGGAATCGACAACGACGCTGAAACGATCCTCGTTGACTCCATTCCCCTTAGCCCTCTCCTTCTCTCCCCTCTCCTCGTACCCTCTCTCTTTCGCTCGTGGAGAAAGAAAACTTCCGACGCTGGGCAAATGCTTTTTTACGAGAGACTTAATAAAAATTTCACTTTGAGAGACCGCGGCACGTGTGTACGTATTCGGTTCTACAAGTACGCAGGTACGTACCGTGTATACCCGTACAGGCGTATTCAGTGCATTTTCCGATTGGCGGGGTAATGCCAGTTGAAAACTGTCCTACCACGATTGAATCGGTCATTTAAAATAGAGACGAAGACTCCACCTGCTGTCCTTTTATTTTTCGCAAATTCTCTTTTCGGGATGATTCCCGTGCCTCGACGCCCCAAAGACTTTCAGTACTTTCGGAAAAATGGAGCAGACCCCTTTTTAAAACGATCGATTCGTTTGTAAGCTAATACGAGCCAACGAGTTGGGCCGGGACCAACGAAACTTTCTTAATTAATATGATCGATAAACGAGATTGTAATCGGTCATAAGGTTGCGCGCCGTGGGTGTCACGAATAGTCTATTATTTAAGCTCGGGAAATTGATCACACGTCATTTAATTTAACTCACCTCGGTACTCCGTTCGTTCTCCGCTTATTCCCATTTTCGGGCTCAAACCGATCACCGTTAATTTTACGCTTCGCGCGGAGCGTTGGAGAGGAACGAAACTAATATTTGGTGCGCGTTTCCTATGGCAGGAACGTCGGAAAATCGACTCGACGATCTGAGACGTTGAAATTCATATCTATGAATATTTAGCGAAAGAAGAGCATCGATTGCGTCGAGAGAATCGTATGAATAATACGGATACACAAGCGCACGTACACGTACCCTCGTGTATGTAGACACACAGGTATCGATAGAAGCTGTACGTGTTAGTCTCTCTCAAAAGATACGTGGCCAATGTGTTTCTACGTTGAGATAGAGATCAATTATTCAATCGTACAAATAGAAACGTACCGTCTCGTTGGATACCTTCGTTCGTAGAGGCGATCGACCTAAAATGTATTTGGAAATACAAATACAGTCGCGGGCCAATTGATTGGACACGATCATGCTCATAGAAATTCTCTCGAAGGAACTTTGTCGTATGGGCGTATTATTGAAAAGTGGACAGAGCATTTGTTAGGGAATTCTTTAAGCTTTAAAATGGCGTATCAAGATCAAAGAAATCAGTTAATTTTCAGTTTAAAACATTTTATAAGCCCAAAGTAGGCGAAAACTGTGTCAGGCAATTGATTGGAAACGATCGTTTGCGAGCGATTAGAACAGATTTTGCAAATATATTTCGCTTGTCCTTTGCAGTTTATAACTGCCGGACAATGTCTGAGCATTGATATCATCAAAATTGTAATTAATGTTAAAGGAAGAGATCTCCATATCGCTTCTACCGCTGTAAACAACTCGTCGCTATTTCTTCATTTTTTACCAATCAATCTTTGTTTAACTTTTGTCAACAGACTTTTATTGGGACTTGAATCTATGAAATGAATGTGGTATTGAGCAATTCAATTTTTTACGGTCCGGATAGCGTGTTTCGGATCGTTAACGCGGTTGATTCAAAAAGTTCAGACCCATATCCACAAAAACAGAACCAATGACGCTATCGGTGTTTCGTCGACGGAATTATGTAACCCAAACCTTTCCGAATCTAGCGCAAAAAATTTGAGAACGTAATCTTCGTTCTGTAAAAAACGGTCGCAGTATTCATGAAGGTTGTTTGACGCGCTCGTCCTGAGCTGGAACCACACTGTCGATGTTGCACAGGTACGCAGCCATGGCGTCCCTTAGCTACAGGTAATTTTCCGAAAGTTAAAATTGCGCTGCTTCCATCCCGTTAATCCTGTTCCAATAGACAAAAAACGGGCTGTGAAAAACTTTGGGTTAATCGGACAACAGCTAGGTGACCCTCAAACTCCTTGAAATTGGAATATATAAGTTTATCTAATAATAATAATAGTATACGATTATCTAATAATATTAACGAAAAATCGCAAACCATAATTGACACGGCAAACATCTGGTGATTTTTCATATTAACTTACCAATACCGAATCGCATGCTAATTAAATTAATAAAAACTCCTATTAATTCCCATTACTAGTGCTTACAAGTGATTACGAATAAAACAAATGAAAACAATTTTTATCTGACAATTGACTTTTCAGGCAAAAAAATGAAATCTTCACGGACGATGAGGATCGCCTCACAGTTATCCGATTCAACTGAAATGTTGCAAAGATCTTTTTTTTTCACTGATTGAAACAAAATAGGGATGTGGGAGCTACACTTTTAGAAGGTTGAAAAATAAGGGCCACCCTACGGTACACGCGTATCCGCGAAACCACCCACGAGAATACTCACCCTCGGGGCTGACGTAGAGCTTAACAAATGAAACGTTGACGCGATAGTCATGCGGGAGCGGTACGAGTACAAAGATGAACGAACAACACCAGGATGAAAAAAATAAGGGTGGAGTTATTCTAATTATCACCAGGCACGCGACACTCTGATCGGTTACACGCCCTGCGTGGTACGTAGATTGAAATTACAGAAATGGAATTAAAAATTAAGCGCGAAGTATGATAATGCAAATTTTACTCCCAAGGGGACGTTGTATCACGCGAACTGCAACGTAGAATAATTATCAAAGTGTACGAAGCGTACGTAGAGTAACGGTGGAAAAATTCCCCGTATCGCGATCGCGGAATTTTATTAAGTCAAGTTTGGAATGAAATGGAATCCACGGTGTAAGAGAATTTACCGAACGTTATTTCATTTTTTCCGCACGCCAGATTATTCTGCGTTCGGACCGTAATAAAAGTGTATAAAATGTATCTGTTTTGAAATTTCGATCGCCTTGTCGCCCATACCACATGGATGACGCGTGAGAGTTTTCGGTACTACAGTTACGGGACATTCGTGTTATTAACATTATGGTTATTAATGCTTCGCGCGTGTCACTGAAACGCGGGCCTTCAAAGAGATACTCCGCGATAACCGGAAATTTAATTTCCATTAGTTACATTAATTGTCCCGCGTACGATGGAAAAAGTCACCGAGAATAAAAAATAAACCAAAATCGTTGGTAGTAGATCCTCCGCAATGGCATGGACAACGAGATTAATTAAAATGCGAAACAGGTAAGCAAAAAAAAAAGGAGGAGGTGGGTGAAGAACGAAATGACCGAGCGTCACGCGACGTCCCTCTGATCGGGCATACTTCCTACCTTACGTTAGTCACTCCCTTTATTCGGCCCTTGTTCGTGACATGGGCCAGCTACGGGATTTGCCGCGAATCGGCGAACGAAAGGGCGGCGGTTTGCGTGCCGAGGGCGCGTATATTACGCGCGTACGTTTCGTTTGCGCGGCAGTAGATTTCACTCGCAACTGGTCAGACGATACGATGATATCGACGTTCCTTTCGCGAAACTCGCGAATACACTCGTGAAAAGTGTCGGAGCGCCGATTTCTAATGGCAGTGAGTTCTCCGTTGCTACGACTCGTCGGGGAAAAAATTGAAATAGTCATCAATATCGATTGGCGCGTCAATTCGGGAAAAACGTGCTGAATCTAAACTTGCGAATTTTAAAGGGTACAAGAGGTCAGTTTAATGCGTTGAATGCCACGCTGATTTTACATGGATTACCTGCGGCACCAGCATACATGCGATATATATTATGTTTGAAATATTTTCTACAGCAGATCAGTTGCGATTACCATGTTGAATAAATTTTTTTCTCTATAAATAAAACTATTTTTATTTCTTTTATAATGCATTAATATATTCACACCGTTACAGTAACGATGGTAATACTAAATCATTTATAAGTATTGATATCTATTATAATTATGCATTTACACTAATCTTGGCGCGTTGCAGCGCCGGTCACCGGTGACCCCTGTGACACTCAACATACTAAATTCAAATTACAAATAAAAGAATTCTCCTTATTCGTAACTTGAATCATCCTCTCCTCTATGAACCCTATAAACTAACAATTTTATCAAAACACGAATAACAAACTATTAATACCGTCGGAGCAAAAAAAAACTCTTGTACCATTTGTCAAATTCGTACAACGACGAACGTAATTGTCGCAAAACTTGAATTCTTTTACTCACATAACCGAACGACTTTCCTAAACGTAAATGTAACATACTAATTCGAATTACGTTACAAACGCGACGGCGTCTTCGTCGCAAACGGTAGACGTCGAACGGGTCAAACATCGAGACCAATTACCACGATCGACTTTCCTTCGTCTCTGTGTAAACAGAATTTTTCATACTCGTACCGGGGAACGGAAACATATTACGGATCTGTCCCCCGAGTACTGGACGCGAGACTCCCCTAAACGATGGCGCACAGAGTGAATCGACAAACGACGCTTTTCGTTCCCTCGACGAGTATCGCCCACGCCGTGCCGATCCCGTGCATCCGTAAATTTTACGAGACTAACGTTCGGTGATTTTCAGGACTGGTACGCGTCACGTACCAAGAGGGAGGGGGGGGGGGGGGGGGGTGTAGGTGGGGCGACCGTGGTGAATTAATTACCGTCGTTACGTTACGTGGCCCGACGACGACGCTTCGCATCGCTGCACTTTGATCGCGAAATACGCGGCGAGGCATGAGTTCCGGTTCTTTGACGCTACGGATTGTGCAGCGCACGCGTATCCGGGTAACCGTGAATATTTCCACGTTTCATTGTTTTCGCGCGTGCTCGAAATTTCGTCGAATTCCCGTCGTTATACCCGAATCTGATGCTAAAGCAAAGAAGCAACCGACAGAGCGAGGGGTAGAGAACGGAGGAGGGGAAAAAAGCGATTAATGTGCAACGGGGAACGCGCAAGGTCGCGATGCTCGAGCTTTTAACGAGTTTCCCATAAGAGAGCTTTTTTTTTTTCTTTTTCCTTCAATGGCGCGGCCATCCACGGCGATTATTCCGCCACGCGCGTCACCCTCCTTCCCTGTCTCTCGGCTCGCGGACAGAATTCATTTCTACTCTTGCAGGACCACGCGGTTTAATTAATTTCCCCGTCCGTCGGTAGGAGAGCGGGTGGCTCGTGGACGCGTCCGGACGCCAGAGACGCCCGGTGTTTGATAATTTTATTTATAAAAGCCGGTGACACGAGAGGTGCGAGAAAAGAACAAAAAATAAAGAACAAAGAAAGAGAGAGAAGTCGAGAGAGAGTGCGCAGGGGTCGCAGGCGGGTGAAAGAAAATGAGAGATGAAACGCGAACACTTATGTCAAACGGCGATACCACGACAGTTCTTTTTTCCGTCAGGAAAGCGCGCGGGGGGATAGAGTTAATTAAATCCTTGGAAACCTGTGTCGGGCGTGTTCATTATACTCCAATAAAGGCCACTATCGGGCCGTTGGAACGAGAATAGAATTACACCGCGAATTAGCGCGCCGCAGGCTGGAACACGGCGAAGCCACAACTAAGCGACAGAATTGGCAAACGGAATCAAGCTGAGAGCCGCGCCACGCCGCGAAGCGATGCGATGCGATGCGCCGCGCCGGTTAGCTTAAAATACCTCCTCCGATGTAGACGGCGATGAGATGCGAAGGCTACGGACTAATAGATAAACAGAATCAACGGAGAAGCCGTCTGTGTTGTTCCGCGAAATGGCCGTCGTCAAAGTTTCCCCGCATATATAGGTCATCCGGCGTCGAAATCGATTCGAAAACGGGACCATCGTATTCGCGATCGGAAAACTTTAAACCACCGGCCGGTTTCTACCTACGTTCTGCAAATTTAACTAGCACCGGCTACGAAGCAAGTAACGTAAGGTTTTCGCGTAAATATACACTGGTAAAGTACCTAATTAATTCTATCTCAAAGACCCGTGATTTTCGAGCATCTATTTCAAGCTGTTTGTCTACACAACGCCCACGTAATTCCAAACATTTTAGTCGCGACTACCGTTCCCCTTCGTTGAGTTATTTGTGCTGGGAAAATGGAAATGTTATTAATCTTATCATATTCCCGCGCGAATTCGAATTTAAACGTGGAAAATTATAGCAAACTTTCGATGGTACATCCCGATCCTCGTTATTTTCATAGTGGGCGGTGTATTTATTGAGGGTACGGTGAATAGAGTTGAGGCGTACAGTTTACGATTACGAAATAGAATTCAAACGCGGAGAGTTATAGGAAATGTCGGATGATATCCTCGGTATTATCGCGTAGTACATTTCCAAAGTGCGTTTTATGTTTATTAAAACGACGAAGAATAAATTTGACGTGCAACGGTTATGATTACGAGATAGAATTTAAACAAAATTTATTTATTTGTTTTAACAAAATTGAATTTAACAAAAATGAAACGATGCTGAGTATATTATATTTAATAAACATATTTGAATACTTCGTGGCTCGAATTACTAACGAAAAAATGCAGAAGCCACTTTTTTGTTCCCTTTTTAGAAATATCTCTACAATATTGATGAATATATTTTGGTTTTCGCTCAATTGTCAATTTAAACAACAAATGGTACCCAGTTTTCCGCGCGACGAGTATACTCGTCAAAAACAGCTAACTGATTAAATATGAAGGACCACGGCGAGTTTTGGATGACATTTCAGTCCTCGTTGTTATCGCGCAGTAAATTCCCAAAGTTCGCTATATTTCGCTCGGAGACAGAAAATAGAATTGACATGCATGCGCGTTTACAATTAACTGTCGCCCCGGCATGCCTAAGCACGACCATACGCTACTTACGTTCGTCGTATTTCCCGGAGCAATTACAACCACTGAAATTTTCGTATCGCCCTCATTTCGTTTCGCGGGCTAACTACCGGCACCTACCCTCCTCTGCCATTTAACTCGGTATTGCCATTACGTGGATTCGTGCAAGGGGGTAGTTTTAATTCTTGCAAAATTCAACTTCGGACTTCGTGCCATTCGCAATTTAACCTCCATTTGCAAAGAGTATTTAGTACCAATTCCGACGAAGCGCGATATCCGTGTATTACTATAATAAACGAATCGATGAGTCGAGAGGCTCCTGCAACGAACTCTTCCTCGATCTACCTTTCTCGCGTTTCTGGAAATTTATTAAAGATGAAACACCCTCGTAACCAGATACCGGAATTCCCCCGTTGTGCCTCGGTTTTACCGTTCGTGCGCATTTAAATATGTAGCTGAGGATAAAATACTCTCGACGATGGAACTTCGATAAATGCTAGAACGATCTGATAACGATACAACGGGGAGCCAAAATGTGTACATGCGTGCGCAATCTGTGCGCAACGATTGTAAGTTATAAGTAACCGGTAGACAAGTGTGGTACGGTAAACTACGTTATCTGTCGATATAAATGATAATTATCGTATCCTATTATAATTCTAATAGTAAATACAATTTTAATTTTAGAACTTGTGGCAAATTTCAAATAGTACCCCAATACTCGTTGTTATTATGTAATTACAACACGCGTATAATTATGCAGTATTAGAATTAGAACTTTTGTACAATTCATCTCTCTATTAAACATCCTTTCGATCATATCGATCGATAAGCACAGCTATCCTCGAATAAACGAACCTAACGAACTTTTATTTTAAAATCCGTGGTCGTAACACCTGTAGTCGCCAAGTCAACGCGATGGGAAAAGCAAAAACTTGGATCGAATCCGAGCGTCCCAGCGGTCCAGTTTTATCAGTTTTCTCACGTATTGCCACGAATTAATTCGATAAACCGTGCTGTCGCACGGCGAAACATTCAATCGTTGTTTAATCGAAGACCATGATCGAATTTCCTTCCAACATCCACTCACGGACCAATCGATATCCGACAAACTTCGTTTCCATGGACAATTCTCCGTACCCACCATGTATCCCTGGCAAATATACAAATAATCCTATAATCTCGTTGCGACGCGACGGGCGGTATTGAAACTGACGGTCGTACAAAACGTCGCGTACGACAAATCAAACGAGGAAAATATAATAGGCGTAGCAATTAATCGCTTTGGTGGATGCGTCTCGTACAACTATATTCTCTCGTGCGACGGTTTCTCCGCAAAGTACATTCGCCAACACACTTGACGCGACTAACAAACTCGTTCAAACTCCGACTCTCAAACGCACACTCCTACACGCATAACTCGGAGCCGTCGAGGTCGAGGGATGAACTAACGTCGTCTGGTCCGAGACGACGTCGACGACGTCGACGTATCCTCCAATTACACGCGCCACGTACCTACATATGTACGTACATACATTGAGTTTGAAGAGAGCCGAGATCCTTAGTTCGTGGATTAGTAGAGTCCCTCGTTAAAAATTCCCGTTGAGTCGTTCAACTATTTTATTGCCTCGCTCTGATGGTCAGCGATCAAAAGGAAGGAAGGAAAATTGATCAAATCCGCGACAAGGATACTCTTACTGAGGAGAAGAAATATCGAATTACGCCTCGAGGATCGACTACCGGCCACTTCTCGGCGCTTTGAAATTTTTCTCGCCCGCCAGCAACAGAAACAACGATTTCATCCCCCCCGTCCACCGTAAAGCTTGCGACCGACCACCGAAAAGAACAAAAATAAAATCTCTCTCCGATCCGCCGAGTCGACCTCGACGCGACCCTCCCCGGATTCCCGAAGGAGTGTGCGTGGCCTCCGTACGACGGTGCGTGTACGTGCGCGTGTAGACAGCAGGCGGTAGGGGGAGGGGGTGGGGGGTTTGTGTGGGTGTAACGAGGGAGGATCGTGGTGTACGCACAAAACACGGTCGATAAGAGGGCCTGTTGCTCGCAACGGTGTCTGTAACCGCCGGACGTTTCAGGGTATGGGGGTTCGTCCGTGTGAGAAGCTAAAATGAAAACGGAGAGGGCGAGAGGGAGGATGGAAAGGAGAAAGAAGGGCGTGGGAGGGTGGGAAGGAGAGAGAGAGAGAGAGAGAGAGAGAGAGAGAGAGAGAGAGAGAGAGAGAGAGAGAGAGAGAAGGGAGCGAGCCGCCACCGGCGCACGGTAGAGATCGTTGCTTTCGTAGGATTTTACGGCCGTCTGGGCTGCTCGGAGGCCGAGCCGAACCAACCACCACCCCGTATCAAAGCTCAACCGAGGGATGGAAATTCGTAAGGAGGGTGGCCGGATTACCGTGATCCGTGTAAAAATCGAAGACGCGGCTCCGACTCTGTCCCTTTTCTCGCCGGCTGAAACGAGAGGGAAGGTTTGACTTTCCGAATTAAGGGACTTGGGTGTTGCGTTTTACGCGTTGCGCGGGGTGAATTCGAAAACCGAACGAGCGATACGGGTTTACTTGGAAACTTCGGTGTACCGCGGATATTTCTTATGTTCGTATTTTCGGGAGGAATGAATGCGCGAAACCGTTTACGACGAAGCATTTGCAAACGGCAGTTCGTTAAACGAATATACGATAAATAAGCTAGCAAAGGTACGCGTAATACCATTACTAATTACGATGTATTAGGGTGTTTTATAATTTTCTTTCTTTTTTTTGTGCGAAATGAATACACGATAGGGAAGAAACTTATGGGACATATTGTTAGTTACCGTTCAATTGGTTGAGTAAACGTAATACACAACATTTTACGCGCTACATACTCAATTTAAATATTAAACGGTACTCGTCGATTCTCTGGTTCGTTTACTCTACTTATCTCTTAACGTACGGGCCGAACGCCAACAATATTTCCTAGCTTTACGAAAGTTTTAATTAACGCCAGTTCCACTCGTAGTTTTTTTTTTAAATAGTAAAATACCATTATCCGCCGTGCTTTAAGGGTTTGATTGAAGTTTAATAAACCGCCTCTCCCACCCCTCCTTTCTCCCTATTTCACGAGTTGGAGAGAATTTCTAATTTTCAGGCATAAAAAAGAACAAGGATTTGCAACAAATCGTCTCTCGCGCCGCGTTACGCTGGATCGCTGGTTAATTAACAAACGACAACGAACCACGGTAAGCAACGCGAGGGATGCCAACGATTCACTCTTGCAAGCTAGCTTTGCGTATTATTATTTCTGAATCCACATTCTTTTTCCGACCAGAGAAGCTTCAAATACCAACGAACACGCGAAAACTAGAATGCCACGTGTCTGACCAAGGACCATACAGCGAACAATTCTACTTTCGCTCTGTTTCGTTTTATTTCGTTAGTTTCTCCGAGATACCAACTTCACGACCGCTCGTGGCTATTCAAAAATCAAACTTCCATCCGAGTTTTGAGCTTTGACGAGAAGAGAAGGAGAAAGGTCCGCGCCATGAAGCGGAAAACGCCTAGTTGCGATACACGACGAGTTTCGTAAGGTCGTCCCTTATCTCCCTTTCTCTCCCCCCTACCTCTCTTTCTCTCCCTTCCCTTTCTTCCAGGATCGATCCTACAGGAGATAGGCAGCGGAGTCACTGTCTTCCGACGAGTTGTCCGGGCAGCTCGTGGAAACTCTTCGAAACCTTTCACTTTCCCCTCTCTCAGACTTTTATCGCGTAATACTGTTTTCCCGTCCACTCGTTGGTTCACGAATTTTCCCGACATCTTCGGACGTTGGTTTAAGTGTACTCGTTACTGTTATTATTATTATTATTGTTCCGCTGTGGAGGGGATTAGATATTCAGCTTGTATTCCTCGAATTGCGCAAACGAAGATGATAAAAAAAACGCGTTAAAAACTCGTATGCGAGATACATCGCGAGTGACGCAACACACGATTTCAGGCGTCGGTTTACTATACTTTTGACTACTAATGCGAATACGTCGATTAACTCGACAGCCCGATGACGAAATTTTTTACTTTTGCACCGAGCATAAATTGGAAGCTATTTATACCGTTGCGTCATTTAGCTCGAGAAAATTACAATAATAATGGCGTTGCACAACGATCTTGGATTCACCGATCCGGAAGATCAGTCGTTAACTTGGTTTTGATTTACCAATTCACCTCGCCGAGAGTATTGAGAGGATAAAAACAGTCGGTGACGAGCGATCGGTGAGTCGACGTACCTCGAACAAAATCATAGTAATAATTCCCTCCAATCTACGTAAATTAATGAACAAAGCAGTACACAAGATCGTAGCAAATATTGTCTCCGGTCTATGAATCTCGGGTAAATAAATCTGCACGATTACGATTACGATTACAAAGCGATGACAAACAAAATCCACTGGATTTCGCAGTTTACAGCAGCTCCCGTTTCAACAACGATCGTTAACGCGCAACGCAACGTTCGCGTTAACAACGGCGTGGCCGCATCGCGAGCACGTACCGGACGCACGCATGTGCGTACCTCGTTGCTGCGGTCGAGCGGTGGTTACGGCGTCGGGACGGTTTCTATGACGCCGTTTATTTCCTGTCAATTGCAACTATTCGAAACGTCGATGTCGCTCGGTACAATAATCTCTCTCTCCTCATTGTCCAGCTGGCTCGTCCTACGCGTTCGCGAGGACTCGATTAACATTTTCTCCTTCGCCATAGAAACGCCTTATCAGGAATCGCTTTCTATTTGAAACCACCTGTGGCTAGACTTCGACGTCGCAAAGTGCGTTGGGCGATCGCACGCGCGTTTCGTTATCGGGCTCCGATAAAACGCGAATTCTAATCGGATTGGATAAAAGGTGAACGTTATTTGGCTCAGTTACAATTAGCGTAACGATCTCAGGACTTGCCCGTGGTTCTGAGAACGTGCTTAGAAACTTCGCTGAAACACCGAGAGGGGGAACGTGTTCTAGCGCAACCGCGTTTACAAAGTAGAGCAAAGTTGGTCCACGTCAGCCCTGTCCAACTTCCAGTCCAGCTTGCCCTTTGAACGTTGCTCACCAAAACTCCCCGTGTCGTGGGGGTGCGGTAGTTTGGAATGAAATTCAAATTCCGTTTCGTTACCTTTCGTCAACAATGACAATTGCCGCTGTTGTTATTTGGAGTTGTTCAACACGCGTTAAGCGCGCAGCCGGTTTTGTCACCTGTCGAACGGCAGGGTTGGGCTACAGAGTATAAACAGAATATAACGAGCTCGTCGCGGTTACAGCATTGTTTCGACGGAGAAATTTCCAACCAAGGTCAGTAGAAAAAGTGTTCGGCAATTGTGGAAGAATCAAGTATGAGAATTTTGTTCCGAATTTTATGACGCAGAAGTAAAAATATCCGGGTGCAAAAGAGCCAGAAATTTAATCAAAGTGCTCGACACTTCATGCAAATCCAATCCATATTTGTGTTTAGCATGTTCTAATAAAATCCGTTAAAATAACAACGTTTATCTTTTAATCTGAATAGGTATACCGCCGATCCCAGAGACCGACGTCACACTCAACGTGTCAACACGTTGAATACCGCGGAGGTCACCGGTGACCCCGATAAAATAAATCGACCAAGCGCCATTATACGGTTCAACTTAACTATTGTGAATGAATTAATCACGATAACGAATAATAGTGCATAAATAGTGGGGTTAGCCTTCCCGCAAAGAAGGCCCTTTACCCATCGCGGTGAATAATGGGAAACGGTCTTTGCCCATTTTTAGTCAAGCGACGAGGTGGAAAGGTGTCTCCTGATATACGCCATCCTGTCGGTATTGTATACTCACTTTCTCCTTTTGAGGTTTTTATTTCTCGAGTCAGCTACCTCTTTTGGGTGGCATTTGCTGTTACATCCCCTTTTGGGTTTTACCCATTTGGGCATTGTTTTGTTGAGAATTAATATCTCGTTTTTATTAAGTTTTAGGTGGTTTTGAGATCTAATTGCCTTTTGTCTTTGTTAAGTTTCAGGTTTTTATTTTCAGCGATCGGGCCCCTAATCCGGCCCACTGAATTCGAGATCAACCGGCCCCGAACCTCTGATGTCCACTTTTACCGCAGAGTGAAACTGCAGGATGCGTGAAGTAAGTGTGCACACTACCGCACTTTCCGCGGAGAGGATGGTGGTGGGTTGAATAAAAGAAGTGAATAAATAGTGGATAATCATAATCCCATCGAGAACCGTGGGGGAAACCACGCAAAATCAGTACTGAAAGCGGAATCGGATTAGAAACTTGGACAGACCCGGTCAACGTTCCCCTTCGTCCCTGACGACGGCAGCGTCTCGTTAACGAGAGACAAAAATCAGCTGAGGAAACAGCGTCACCGTTGACGTCACTTCCGAGAGTTTCGTCGGATCAATCGGAGTAATCGTTAAATCCAATTCAAGGCTCTACGAACGAATTAACCGAATCAAGTGTGCGCTGCTTAAATCCAATCGACTTTTGCGCTACGCAAACGCGATTATCCGCGAGGATCGCCGATGGATCGCGTCAACAACGTTATTATTCTTAACGACGCGATATCACGGTTATAAGGGAATTTAATTGGAAAAAGATACAGCGGCGAATCGTGCACGCGCGTGTATCGACGCCGGCGTCCCGTGCACCCCCTCACCCCTCCCCGAGCTTTCATCGCCTAACTAAACTAATTTACGGTTGTCTCGCTATGGAGTCAGTACCAGCGCCGAACAAAGTTTCGAACTTCACCGTTACGCGAAAGATGGTACAATTACGAAAATAATTTGCGTCGATGTTTCTCGACACAAGTAAGCGAGTTCGTAACCTGGCGTAAGAGGAATTATGATAATAATAGAAAGATCCGATTAACGTTCGTTTTCCTGGAAACCTCCCCCCGTTTCCCGCAAATGTATATCAGCATCAAACTTCAAGAGAAATCTTCGAAAACTTCCACTTTGTAATTTGCGACACTGAAATGGTTATTTACGGAAAAATAATTCCATTTACCGTAAGGATTGTCTACCTAATCATTTTCCCAAATTCATCATCCTAACTCGGGACAAAGCCAGGGAAAATGAATCTTCTCCACCCTCGTTAATTTTTTCCTCCCTCCCCCACTTCTTTTGTGCCCGCGTCACCTGGATACACAATCCCCCATTCAATCTTATATATAAGACGAAGATATATATATGACGTAACTGAATCAGCGTGATAAGCAACAGAAATCCTATTGTATACCTCAACTCTTCGCCGTGTATCGTTAAATCCCGAGACAATGGGGCGAAACGAATTTAAGAAAACGCACGGGCAATACTCAACGAGCGATTCGTGTCCATTCAACGCGGCGGTAAATATACTTCCTGCCCCGAGTAGGTTTATTACTCTAACGGGCATAAATTTCACGACGTTACAGGTGGTGTACTCGGTACGTACCGACGCTGGCTGAAATATCGGCGACGGAGAAAACTATCGGGTAACCGGGAAGAATGGCTTTCCGGCAGCGGAAAAAAAAGAAAGAAAGAAAAAGTGCGCGAAATTCGTGGCGGTAAGTCTTGCGACCGGAAAGAATCTTGGAGGAATGGGAAATGGTCTGAGGATTTTATTCGAACCGAGTTCTCGACTGAGATTCGCTTCGTTTACAGGAGTGAAATCTTAATTCGATAAGACTGCACGAGGTGAGACTGTGAGACGCGTTACATTGAAAGAAAGCCGGATATTAGAATCACGGATAATGTTGTCAATCGGTTATTGTTATCGCAATTGGTTGGTCCCAAAACCACATTGTAGAAAATTACTTAAAATAATCCACTTACTACAATCAAGCTTCTGCTATTGTTATGAATTTTGATAACTATACATACTAGAAATATGTAGTTTTGGATAAATATACGTGGGTTGCATTAATTTGGAATAAATTGTGTTCAATCATATGTTTTTCCATTTTCTGCTTATTATCAGTCGGTTATTGTTATCAACAGTTCTAAGTCTTATACTGCTCGCAATAACGGGCTAACGCTGTATTAACTGCTCCGGCACAATACACGAGATATCAGGCGACTTTGTCCTCATGTTTTTATATCTGAAGGTGTCTTACACCTTATCTATTATACATTGGAATTACTATTTCAGTTTGTTTCGCGAGCACAGGCGATTTGTTGTGCAGGAAATTTAATTATTAGTGATAGAATATATTGTATACAAGTGACGATAATGTTCCATTATTTGTTAGACGGCAGAATTTAATTTTCATTCTGTATTATTATGTCGCGGGATATCTCGTCTGTGGCACCGCAGGTACAGTAGTTCGTCGCGAGATATCTCGTACGTGGTATCCAAGCGGTTAATATTAAGATTATTAACATGTCAGAAACGTCACCCAGATACGGGTGACGTATTAATGATACGACAACAATATAATTACCGCTTCCAACAAAAATTGTTTTCTTTAATCACCCTCTCGTGGTACGAGAACCGGTGGAAGTATTCCAAGTTCTAATATTAACTCGCTCACCCTGCACATAACGCTGACTCGTTAATATTCAAATGCTACAGATAAATAATCAAATCCTTTCAAAGCGTCCGACTATGAATAGGAGCCACCAAACCACCGTGAATTCTCGTGAACGACACTTAAACCATAAAAAAGAAATAAATAGAGAGGGGTTAAAAAAAAAAGATACGGCAAACAAATTGGAACGAGCCGGGGATATTAACGAAGCGATCGTTCTCGAGCTTCGGAGCTTGACCCCCACGATCGAGGGGGGGTGTATATCTATCAATTTTCTCTACCCACCCACGGAGACACGACCGTCGTGACCTCGTGTCTCGAGGCATGGATCGAACTCCTCAAAAAACTGTCTCGTACGGCAAACGAGATCGGAACGTGACGAACATCCGTGAATTTAAATTGCACCGAAACCTCCTCCAAAACCTGCTGATTATTTCAGTTTTTTTCCCCCGCGTGCCGTCGATCCCGTCGCGTCGGCTCGCTCGTTCGTAATAATACGAGTATGATTTTATTTAAATAACTTCGATTTCTGATTTGATCGATCGATGTTAGACCGTTTCGATTGAGAGGACAATGCATAGTCCAACAGGAAATCCTAAGATTCCTTGAAACATTGGGATTCTTATGAATTTTTTTCGCGCTTGAATTCGCGCACAGGTGTAATAGAATTTATTTAAAAATTGTCACAAAATGCCGTTAATGCACGCCCGTAGAGGGTCTTAAAAAATATACAGCACATTTTTAAAATAAGTTTTTTGATCGAAAAGATTTCAAAGATTATTACGCCACGACATTTTTACTTATTCTGCACGACGTCTCTGAGATGTAATTTATTTTTTGTACCATTGTGGACTTTGACATACCCGGAATGTCAAAAACAATCCATGAGAAACGCCGGATACCAAGAACGATAATATCTTATCAACAAGGGCCCTGGATTGTTGGCGATGCGTAGAACGATTCTATTTTGCGTAAGATGTCCCTCCATTATTTCATATTAACCCTAACAATGTGATATGGATAAGCCAACAAAGTCGGAAAAATATTCTGATCATATATTTATATTGTGATTACGCAAGGCAATTGCTAGAACGATTTTTATATACACTGGAACTTAGTACAAATAAGAAACAACCCTTCCTCAACATATACTCTTCACATACAACAACAAAAAACAAAATTCTGTAAAGAGATGTCATGAGTGCGCAGATAAGGAAATAAGTAACGAAACAATTTGGCAGTGTAAAACATGTTTAATTCCACTGCCTTAACGAGTGTTATTACTTTACAAAACTTCTAATGTCTCGCTTAATAAAATTACTTCATTATTGTTCATGAATATTGTGCATCAAGGGGTTAAACGACGAAATCTCAGAAAACAAGAATAACAAGAAACAAGAATAGATACTCTATACGAGTTCCGGCCGTAAACTAATCATTTACGCAATTTGGCACACATATCGGAAACGGAAGATACTTTATGCGCGCCGCATGTGACATTTCTACCAGGTATCGTTTCGAGCCAGACAGGAAGTATTATTCTAGCTGCGATTAATTTCGACCCGAACAAAAGTTAATTAGCGCGAGTCCAAGCGACGACTCTCTCTCGTCGATGGAAATTACATATTATCGCCCGATCGAGTTACGCCTGTAAAATTGTCAATTAAACTACCGTTCGCATGCACGGTGAGACTCACGCCAACCATGAAATGGACGTTGTAAATTACTTGATCCAAGACTTACATTACGCGCAAGTTTCTTGTTAACCAACTTTTCTCGTAAAGAACTTCCCCGCAAAATGTAAAAACTTTGGAGGCGACCTCGCGCACGTGTGAAGATTTTCTGTTTAGTTCGCGTCGGAGATTTGACGCTGTCGCACGTTTGCGGGACGATATGAAATTATCTTACGTCCGTCATGAGGGGTGACAGACAGAAAAAAAATTCCAACGCACGACTGTCAGCTTCTTGTCTTTGCGCGGGTACAAGATAAACGAGTGCCAGCGACGGTAAAAAAGATTCAATCGTATTGGTACGCGTAGGATGATAGATAAGAAGTGAGTAACTAAATTTGCGCGTTCGTCCATGGGTGTAAATAAACGAATATACGCGCGTACATAATGTATTTGTAGAAGAAGACGAAAAACTGGAAAAATATTGAATCCAAGCGATAAATCGCGACGCAACGGAAAAACTTCTTTCGCTCGCTATAAGCGCGCACGTTTTTTGCCTCGCGAAAGACGAAAGTTCTCCGTAAAGAAAAATTACGCGTAGAGAGGAACGCCGGGTGAATTACAGTGAAATTGCGAGTGTATTCGCAGTGGGAAAAACCGTTCGAAGAAATAAAAGAGACGTGAGGGAGGGTGCGTCAATGGGGTGTTCATAAATTCACGCGAAACACGCATAAACGAATGAAACGAGACGGTCTATGGATGAAAATTGAAAAAAAAGGAAAGGAAAAAATTCGATTCCATTTCCAGCATTCAGGGAATGGTAAAAAAAAAAAAGCGCTTCGACGGAAAAGGTTCGAGGAAAGTAGAAGCAACAAGGCGTACGCGACGACGCGCGGCCACGTTATCGAAAGGACGAAATCAGGCATGAATGGAGCTAGAAAATCAGAATGCCTATTGAGGTCGCAAGTATTCTCAACCACCGTTGTGATGAAATTAATGGAGGAGAGGGAATATTTCAAGAATAAAAATGATTGAGAAACAAACGAGGAGAGGAAATGACAAATGACCGTCCATATCGACGCTGTTCACAATCCGGTTCGTGGCACCAGAAAATGTGAAATTACTTACGACCATTTCTAGTTGGTGAGGATAGCAAGGTTGATAAGAGTTTGTGAAATGGTAACAAAATATGTTAACTGTTTGAACTACAAAATTAAAGGAGATGAACACTGTGAGTTTATGTATCTGTAGAGAAAAGATAGAAGAGCGTCTATGAGTGGGTTTAGTGTTTGAAAGATGAACTGTACAGGTTTGACTTGTCCACAAGGTGTTTTAATGTTTGAGTTCCTTTAACTAAGAGCTCAAACTTTAGCAAATTGGCAAAAGGGAAATTTGGCAACTAGTACTGTATAACGCTGAGAAGAAGGCAACTGACGCGGTTACTCAAGCATAGGTAGCACCGCCTATTCCTATCACCGACGTTCTTTCGCTACCTGACCTAACTAGTGTGCATGACAATTCAATTATGATTGTGTTCGAGTAGGATACGCTCGAACCAATCAGACCCGCATTCCTTTCGAGTGCCTTCTTTTCACCATTGTACAGTACGCAAACATGTCACGGGACACATTGTCTTGAGTTTTCATCAATCAGGTAGCTCGTGGGTGTGAGAGGTAACGAAGACCTTCTGGAAGGGTTTTCCCAGGAGGAAATGACAGCGCGAAGCGATAGCCCTTTTCGCGAAAATCAAGCCGAGGTTCTTGGGATGGGCCAGCTAATCCCCAGTGGGGCCCAAACTCGCTGGCCCAAGTTTTATGATTTAATAGCGGTACACGGTCGCGACGAAAATTAAGAAGCTTTGGACCCTTGGCACAAAGGAAAAAAACAGGAAAAAAATCCGTAGAAACTTATGAACAGTGTACCCCTATACAATTTTCGGCAATTCAGCAAAGTTATAATCGAAACGTGCGATGCAGCTGTTTTCCATGCAGCGTAACATACGCGCTTCGTCTAGAAGCGATTCTCCTAGTTTTTTTCGCTCGGTCCCATTTCCGGTCGTTACGAAAAAGTCGGAAAGACGGGGAACATATAAATAAAACAAAATCACAGTGGAACAATGGCGGCCTAACGAAGAGCCGCGGGAGAATATAACAACTTTGAAAAAAAAGAAAAAAAGTTTTCGCGAATGCTTCGAGAATAATGGAAGAACTAATGGGGAAGAATTTCATTCGAGCATTTCCGTCAACCTGGTTTCAGTCGGCAGTTTCAAATCGGTGATGATTTCGAGGATTTTTTGCATCTAACTGGAAATATTCTTCGATATTTATTCTTGATCGTAAACGTTAAATATCGTATCTATGCGATGTATCTCGTTATCGAAAATTCCATACGAGATGTATCGTAAGATAAATATTATATTTTCAGATTCGTTCTGCCCCATTCGCGATCCGTTTTACCACTCCCCGTCAGCTACTACATCGTTTCGCTTTAATCCCGAATAATCCTATTCGACGGGCGGACAGCTTTTCCGTAGTAAAAAAGCCAAGCTCGACGGAAGAATCGACGTCGGGAGAATTTCCAATTCATTCTCAACACTTCTGATCGACGCCGCGATTGAAACATCCCCCGAACAATTCCGCGCCGTACGACTAAAAGTTTCCAGCGGATCGTCGAGGGTAATCGGAACCACTCTCCTCGCATCGTCGAATCATTAGGGGTGAGAGAGTTGGCGCAAACTGAAATCGACAGACGAAACGTACGTACGGGAGAGCGTCGAGAGCGATCGGTTTGACTGCCTCCGAGCGAGAAATGTAGCCTCGGAATGCGAATGCGCTTCATACGCTATTCCGTCCCTGTTTCCCTCACCCTATTCCCCTATTCCCTGTTTTCATCCACCCTGACGAGCCAGGGAGGTTCGCGTGAACGCGATGCTCGATGCCCGACGCCCGACAGGCGAGTAACTCGAACGCGGAGATACGAGAGGATGATTTGCATCTCGTCGGTGTGAAAAATCACGTGGACGGAAATTACACGGGGCTTGAATCTTTCAGCGATGAAAACGGTAGAAATACTATCGGGGAACGCGAACGAACCGATTTTTCATTCGGACGAGTACATAACCGAATTCACCGAAGAGCACGAGTTCGTTATTTGACACTGTGTACGAGGTGTGTCTATAGAAGAACCGAACGATTGCACTCGATCGTAGGATATTCACTGAAGGACTCGTAATTATGATAAAGGCGAATTAAGATGGAGCAACGATTCTGAACCTTTTGCCACGTGACTCAAAATATTAGATATGTATATAATTTCGAAAGGATGAAATGATTTAAAATTTAACGCTACCCATGGGGGGGAGAACTCTAGCACACTTCAAAGATTACCGCAACGAAACACGCGTTTAGCGTTCGTAATTTCAACATACTGGAAAAAAAAACTTTGAACTCTATACTCTATTTTATTCACCCTACATATATCATAATTATAGCTACAAAGATTCTTTATGTAAATACCACCCTGTACTTTCCTAATTGCAATATCATCAAATCCGACATACGAGGCGAAACATCCACCGTGTACCAAAGCATTCGAACGCGTTCGAAACTTTTCGCGCGTACTAAATCCAACTGAAAGTAAAGCTTTGATCGCTGGACCATTTTGTCGGTTTCACGCGTTACTCCATATATAAATACAACTCCACGGTTTCGTCATTTTCGTTCGGCTCGTTTCTTTAAATAATTTAAACGCCCATACGTCATCGGGGTAACGTCTTTCAAATCGTACCGCCGTCACGGTATTTCTTCCTGCACGCGTGTCACGCGTGTGTGCGGGGGGGGGGGGGAGAACGAGGTGAAACGGTATCGAATTTCCAGACGACGGCAATGCTACGCGTTGTTCCGATCACATGTCTGTCATCTGGACAGCAGTTACTACCGTGTAGTGCCACGCCGCTATCGTTGCTCGCGAGCGTGAACGGTAGTTAGCCCGGAGAAGCGGCGGGGGAGGGGAGAAAATAAAAAAGAAGAAGAAAAATCAGGGAGGGGGGAACGAGACGCAAATGAACGTGGCGGCGAGCGGCGGTTTCGTTGCTTTTCCTTTCGGTATCTTTTTTATACCGTGCTAGAATCGGCTTCCATTCGAGTTGCTTGGTCGAAATAACTTCGGGAGCCCTTTAGGATCCCTCTGTATTTGGTGCATAAATTGCTTTTACCGAATGCACTTTCCGTGCGTAGAATATTTTGTCAATTTAACGAACCCTGATACGAAGCGCGATTCAAAGTTTTCCGCGACGAGGGAGGCGATTAATGTTCGTGATCAACTGACAACGTTTAACGAGTTCGATGCTGGTGAATGAGAAGAAAATCTTGTAGGTACCACTGTTCACGGCAATTTGTCTCGTAATACCACTTCAATCGGCATTGGGTTTCTTAATATTAAATTTATAAGAAGTATGTGTTAAAAAATTTTATTTTACGGCGTCTGATTCCATCATGAATTTTGTAATACATACTTGCTGGTATACAATCAATTTTTAGGATATTTATTGTTATATTGTTATATTGTTATAGCGGGTTTAGAAACCGAAGCCCAATTTGTGCGACACATTTTAGTAATTGGAAAGTAAGTATTGTTACGAATATCAATGCCTCCTTCGCGTCCGGCATCGCTGATAAGTTGTTGTTAGTTGCCGGGCGCCGATATTCAAATTGTAAATAGATAGTTGTATTCGAGCTCTGATAACGAACGGGTTCACGTTCGGGTATGGTTCGTAACGGTATGTATTCCAATAAGTATTGGGGTAAGTATTCGAATGGACAAATGAAAAAATGGAGAGAAAAAAGACTGTACAGTAGATACAAATTTTCCCTCGCAACGGCGAGGGAAACAGTTGGCGTTTTATGCCGGAATGAAATTCATTCTTTCTTCCATCGATTACGGGAAAACTCGTTTGAGGTTACTCAGTGCTGAGCCGAAAGTAAAATAAACGGAGAATATTAAAAATTAAAATGTACATTTTTCATGAGTGTCGAGCAAACCATGAAAAAGGTAAATTGAAGAAATTTTGATACTTGAAGAAATATAAAGATCTACTGTACTTTCTTTTAACACTTGTACTTCTCAACTAATAAATTAAATTCCTTTTCATTAAATAAAATATGTAATTATCTCTAGACCAAAAACATCCTGCATATATTTTGTTGTTTTATAGCCCATTACAACTGTTTCGGCGGAAAAACTAATGCAACGCATTGTCGTAAACTAGTAAAGTAAACACGTCCCACGATGCCGGCGCCAGGCTCGCACACAAGTGAGACGTCGCATATATGCAACGTTGGTAACTAACGTGTTAAGGTGTCGTAGAGAGAGTGAAGACAAACATTTTTCGATAATATACCATCGGTCGAAAGTCCACCGATCTTGCGTCACGAGAGTCGTTAAACGTTTTACCTTCGCATATTTTTCGCGCCGAATTTTCAACTGCGGATACTAGAGGAGGAGCGTAAAGTCCGTTTTATTTGATTCTGTCTATATCACAATATGAGATTTGTAACGTTTTAATTGATATTTTGAGAAGAGTTGCGATCCGATGTATCGATGCAGATAATTGAGCGCCGTGTAATTTGCAAACGATATAAATTATTTTAATTTTTATCTGTCAGTAGTTGTGCGTATCTGACAGATACATGCTGAAAGAAACTATAATGTTTAATTCATCTTTTGAATTCTAAATAAAGATTCATGCATTTATCATTATTTAACAATTATTTCTAAAATAATTATTTATAATTGTTTGTACAAAATTCGGGTCTTATATCAATATCAAATACTCGTGTATTTAGGAAATACACGCACGACCAGTTTTGTTACACAAGACTACTGGAAAGTTAAATCGAGAAATTTAAGGGTTTGCGTTTTAACATGTTAAATAATAGTTATGCCAACAAAATCTTAGTAGTTCGTAACATATTGATCCCAAATTTTTTGGAAATGAAGAGATATCGTTAAATTGTAATTAGTGCTATCAGTAACTTGATTTTTTTGAAAAAGTGACTTATGCCAGTTTCGCAATAAACGGCTCTATTGTACACCGTAGCGTCGTCTTTTGCCGCGAGCGCCGATGCCAACGCGTGATGAACGTGTGCGACGAATGCGCGTGCGCCTAGCAGGAGCGTCGTCGAAAAGTAAACGGCAGAGTTCTTTAACAAGTCGAACGGCTCTTACGAAGTTTCTGTAACCAGGTAGCCGTGTTTGACAAGTGTACCCGTCACGAAAAATGGCAATATTTTGTGTTATGCCGATTACAGTCGTCATACATAAAAGTAGCTACCATTTACTATCAAAGTAAAAAAAACTTAACAAAATATAAGTAAACCAGTCAAAAAAAATTTTAGTAAAAACCAAAATATATTCGTGAATTTTTTGGAGATAAGTATTTCTAAAGAGTGAACGCGGAAGTGGTTTCTGTATTCTTTCTTTAGTAATCCGTCCCACGACGTATCAAAAAATCTTCGTTAAATAAACTACACTCGACATCGGTTTATCTTTGCGACATACTTTAGGTACTTTTCAAAGAGGTCGTGATAGGTAACTGGTTAAATTCCATTTCGTCATCGTAAACGGTGCACGTCAAATTGTTTTTTTGTCTTCCCAATAAATATCAAAGGCTCTTTGAAAATGTACTATGCGATAATACCGATGATGATCATTCGAAATTTCTAGCGTGTTATCTATTATTCCAGTATGTATACAAATTGACAGTTCTTGCCTTTTATACCATACGGCAAAATAAATTCCTACAATAATTCCAAGTAGCCCGATCAATCGCTTCAAACCGATTGTAATTCTAACAAAGAACAATTACTCCGGTCTCCGTCACTTATACTCGGACGATTACGGCTAACGGAAGAATCCTTGGAGTTACCGTTGCCCAACCGCGACTTTCGAATAGTCTAGAAAGCCCAGTGCAATGTATCTCCAAGATAATCTCAAACAGACAGACAGGTCATGGCCCAATGTTTGAGCTTCTCGATCGCGTGTGTGTACTTGGCTCGACGATCCCGTCACGTGCAACGCGCAACCCAACGCTAGATACGTACCTACCGTACGTATGTATGCATGCATGTGGATACAATATAAAGGCTCCCCTTAATAAGAGCAGGTACCGTGGCTCCTAGCCAAATGTAACATTGCCCGGCGCAGAAAACCATGCGTTTATTTTTATCCCATTGGTGAAGCTTCACGATTGCGTGGGGACTATCGTGGCCACGTGCTTTTGCTCCTCGCCCCGCTGCAGAGAGGGTGGAGCAATCCGGAGACACCGGATTAATATATTAATGTATATATTTCATGTATTACATACAGTAGAAACTCGATTAATCGTCACTCTCCGTTATCCGTCATTCTAAGAAAAAAAAAATGTAAGAAATCTATTCGTTCTTAAAAAGATTTATTCGCTATGACGTAATCGATTTCACACCGTCGCAGTACACTTTGTATTATGTTTGTACGTATGTACGTCTGTTATAGCCTACTTTTGTAATTATGATACGTTGTATAACGTATACATACGTTTATTGCATAATTTCTGTTAACCGTCTATTCGGTTAACCGTCACAGTCCCCGTCCCGACGGTGACCATTAATCGAAGTTCTACTTTATTAGGGATACCCGAAAAAATCTATTATTATGTACAACAATATAAGACGGTAATTTTCCTTCATTTTTATTACAGTATATTATAAAATTACATTTCCTTCACTCTTTACAACCATCACCCAACCTTTTTCTAAATCTTTTATAACTGAGCTCAAACTACTATGCAAAATAATAGATTTTTTTACCGTACCCCTGATATAACCGAAGACAATCAAGGCATACAAATTTCAATAAACCGTTCCTAATAACGCATACAATTATACCGTGAATATAGAACGCTACGCGTTATCGTTTTATAGTGAAATTAAAACCGAGGGAACGATAGAGCGTCCAACCAACGGACGTTACGACGCCCGTCGTGAAAACGAATAGGATCGACGACGCAAAACGGATCCAGACCGAACCTTAACCGCCGGTCGCGTCGGTTCCATTCATTTCCACGGTACCTCGCAACGGGTCCGTCGTAACGTCCGTTCGCTCGACGATCGTACCAGACCACGGATTAAAAGTGAATTTAGAGTTATCGTAAACGTAACGATACGATTACGAGGTACGCGGTTTCGCCGAGCAGCTCGCGATATCGATCGGTCGATCGTAACCGTTCTACGTTCGGCTCTCCTTCGGGCTCGGCTTATCCCTTGGGAAATCTTACATCACCAAAGACAGGTCTACCCCTCGACTGCACGGTACGGTAGCACCTGGCCAAGGTGCACGATCTACCGACTTATCGCCCGTAATGCCACCACCATACGTCTACCCTGTCGGCCTTCGACCTCCGCTTCTTCCCCTTCCACCCCCCCGTTTAACCCCCGGGGATATGATAATGTTGGCCTCGTATACCGAAAGACTTGCCTCGCGTGTTTAGTCGCGCACCAGCATACCTACCGATTTATATCAACGAAACGACGTTACGACTTTCTTTAACGTTTCCTACGTTTCTATGGTTTTGTTGGCGATTTTTGATATCCCGGGTAACGAACGTCAGCGCCCGTTATCGCTGTCGTTTTGGTTGAAATGGGTTTCATTTGGGCCGCTGGATAATTTGGATTAATTTAATGGATTTCGGTAATATCGTCGATTTCATTTAGGTTAATAGATCTCAACGTCCAGCGGTAAATTAACGCGTAACGTTAACACGTTTTCGCGCTGATGCGATGATTGGAAGAGTAAATATCATCGTTTCACGAGTTAAATATTACGGAAAATCGAATGTAATTTTCTAATGGTTTTAATTAGCCACGCGTTTCCAGGAAATACGAGGTATTGCGTATCAAGTTTTAAGCGTAATTATCATTCAAATTATTCGCTGTTAAAATAAAAAGTGTTTCTAACCGGGCCGAAAGTAACTTCTGCTCGAAATATGTTTTTAAATAACAAATAATTCGAGAGATGATTCCTGCAGGATAATTATTTAAACCTTTCGAGCAGCACTTACTTAATTTCGTAGAGAATATCTTGCGATGGTCTGAATCTACATGGAAACATTTTGTTTATTAAAATAATAATACGGGAAATAATTGAGTGCAAAATTTCATCCGGGACACCCTGTATGACTACCGTGAAATAAGGGAAAGTTTATAGGACAGGGAAGCTAACCTACCGAGTCATTCGACAAATTGCACGAAATGTAAATCCAACTACGGCGATGTTACACGGAACGCGTTACAAATTCAACATTAATCCTAATCACGAGGTACATACGTACACGATGTGTACTGATTCATCGTCATAATGCCGCCATATGTCTAACTTGACGGAAACAGCCTCCCTTCGCTCTCCGCCTCCATCTTGTTCCTACCCTGCTTAACCCTTGGGATATGATAATGTTGACCCAGCACGAAGAAAACTTCCTCCCCCCGTTATTTACGTGAGAGTAACTTTTTGAATTTGAATTATGTCGAGCGGGGAAGGAGAGAATTACCTAAATTACGTACGCGTGAGTCTCTGTTGATCCAGCGATTGAATGCTGCTCGATCGTCCGCTACTCGATTTTATTTTACAACATTGGTAAGCTAACGCGTACCGCTTGCATACGAATATGTAATACAGTAGAAGTTACTACGCCGGAAGTAACAGGGAGTGTTTGGATACGGAAGTGTTTGGATACGGAAATGTTTGGATAGCGCAACGATCGCTAAATTACCGTATTAGGCCGAATGTAATGCAAACCTACAATGGAGCGATTAAAAATAGAAACGTCGAAACGCATGTCAAGACACGTATGATATATACTTATGTATTTAAAGTTAAAAGTATGTACTCGTGTGTATTGCGAATGTGATTTTCCACGGTACATGTTTGAGAAAACACATTGCGTTATATTCGGGTCAATACAGTACCTTTATCTAAATCGCAAAATTACCTTTATTTAAATAGAAGCGAAGAAAATTTTATGTTTTGTTTAAAATACTCACGAGTCCCGTCCCTTTTCGATTGCTAACAAAAGTCACGTGAATTTTTCAATTTCATTTTAAATTAGTTTTGGTCGTTACGGCGGAAATTAGGCAACAAGTTTCTTAGTTTCCAGAAGAAAACACAATTATGGTACTAAGATTTTGTTTGTCAGAAATTTTCAAGCTTATCCGAAAATTCACTTTCTTCTTAAAACAGAAATCAATATTTTTCTCAGCAGACAGAAGAGCCTCATTATTTTATCAGGCATCATCTAAAAATAATACAGGTCTCCTTATGAAAAAATAAATAACAATAAATATCGTTCCGGCAAATAACAAATAAATAATCACATCTCCCTCCGGCAACCATGAAACTTTTGTACCCAACACTTTGTCCCAAAAGATACGTGCATCTTCGATATAACGAAATTCTAATAACCTCGTACGCTGTCTGTAAACGCTATATTTGCAAAAGCCTGCGCACGCTCTAAGAGAAACTCTGTTCGGATAACAAAGCGTTCGGATAACTGCTATTCGGATGAGGGAGGTTCCGCTGTACGCCCCTTTCTTTAAGAGACTCGCGCGAGTAAGATAAAGAAGGAATATTATTCTCATGGTAAAACTTCCAACAAGTTCCACGCCGTAGAAATTCACCAAGTTGCGCCATTTCGCCTCGGTAATACCCCCGGCTACCGTGTCGGGGATAAGCGTGTCCCGTTCTTTCGCCTAGACGGAATCATCCGCATGGAAACTAGTATAACCAAGTACCTGGATCTTCGAGGAACACCTTCCAGTAGGACACGTACCCCTTGTAGTTCAAGGGATCGAGTGGGCGTATCTGTACGCGCCCTGAGTAGAATTATCTTCTTCGAAATCTTCCGCTGGAAAGCAGATCAATATCGAAAGAGGGGGAAAACAAAAATTCACGGTCCATGGAAGCTGATCGGAAGTTTCGTGAACTTTCTTCCTTTAAACTACGAGTAGGATAAATAACGTTACGAGGCACCCCGCTCTCTTAGCTGCGGTCGCGAATAAAAAAAAAGAAAGACGGGCAATTATGTATTCACATATAAATTTGAAAACTTCTCTTTCCGCGAAACTGTACAAAGTTCTCGAGCAGAAATGAAACTTTGGATCAGTTTTTAACCCCCTTGGGATTCAATTTGCACGCAAACAGAGCGTTTTCTGCAAGCACTACCTCTTATTACTCGCTAGCGTTATCTTTGTATTGTAATACCGAACGAGATAATTGTTCGACTCGAAATTAAGCGTATCTGCTTAGCGTGCCGAATGGGGAGAGATAATTATGATTAGACTGCGGATTTTAACGCAAAATGCGTGCTCTGTGCCGAGTTTGAACTGATTTTACGGGATCAATGCGCTAAATATGCTCGAAGTATGGAATGTGTTCGCGTACAAGTTTGGCTCACTGGAATAGGCGATACGTATTATGCCTTAAAACTTAGTTTGTCCACCTTTTGTTGGCAGTGCCTTATCAAAGAGTAATTTCAAAAATTTTTATGTCTTGCCTTCGTATAAAAAACTTGGCGGCCGTGAAAGAGAAAAATAAAACAAAGGGACACAGTAGAAATAGCGAGGAAGAAATCATGAACAAATTGAGAAATGGTAATAATAATAAAGTGAAGTGATATATAACAAAAATACTGAAAATAATGTTTCACAAAAATGTACAAAGAAAATTGAAGTGCACAAATTAATATAAATTAATTTTTATTGCGGCTGTTCATGAAGTTCTAGTTTTCTGAATTTCCGTTATTTTGCATTTCCCTCATTGGCCATCAAATATTCAAAATGCCCAATCGGTGGGGCGTGCGCCCCGCGTTGAGAACCACCGCCGGAAAATATACAATTTAAAAAAAAAATACTTTTAAGGCGCCCCAATAACAAAACGGACTTTTGCCCAACCACCACTCCTTTATCGATTTCCTATAAAAAATATGAATTTGCATAAACATCCACGGCCTGATTATTACATAATCCTCGTAATCACGGACGGTAGCAAAAGTACTTTCGCCTTCCCGGTTTACCACTAACCGATCAATTGACCAGTTTCGAAATAAACGTTACTTTTTCGGGAGTAATTATCAATTTATTGTAACAAACAATGCACAACATACCACTTAAATAATAATAAAACAACCAACCATATATTTTTATTATTCTGCGTATCACAAACAGGACATAAACATAACAGTAAACAACATAAACCGGCCATTTGTTCGGGCTTGGTACGGTTTAGTATTAATCCACTCGGATCTCTATCGCGAGCGATTTCCCAACAGATTTTATTACACCAGCGTGACTATCTTAAAAATCTCGAAATAAATTCCGCGGAGAGGCAATCTCGTCGATTTCGGTGTTCGCCCTATAGCCCGAAGTTACGAGGATGTAATGCGCGATACCGGGTAGGGAAAAATTCGCGCGACGTGCCTCTCGCATTGGAAAGCCTCGTCGGCCGCGCAAACGTAAGTTGTAGCTCGGCGCAAAAGCCTATGCAGACTACGGATTTAGGCGTATTTGGCGTATTTGCGACGTGGATGTCACGGGAAGCCAGTTAGTCGAGGATCAAAAGTTCGTTCGTTCCCCTTCCATCCATCGGAACGCGCCATTCTGTCGAGCCGACGAAAAGTTTGACTATCAGCGGTTCACCCCCGCCCCCCCCCCCCTTCACCCCCTCCATCGACTAACCCTCCGATACGAACAAACGGACACAGGGTACGGAGAGGAGGTGGGAAACGTGATGTATTATTTAGCGATAGGTCGTGCCAATCCTGTTACGGTTTCTCGTTTCCCGATTAGCTCGATGTTCTATTGTTATCTTTAATTAGCTACTCGTTGTCTCGCTTCTTATCGCCGAGATTTCGGGCTTCTAATTTCGTTTTTGGAGCAGCGATTATCGGATCGTTGCGTTCAGACGTAAAACGTGCGCAGCACACGTTTCCTCAATGTTTTGTTCGTTAACGATCGCATAACTTAGCAATCTTTCGTTTTTATGTTTCGCGCGGAATATTGGTTCGTAAGGATGGAAACTAAAGTAGAGTTTAACGCAAATTCGAGTTGCTAGCGATCAAATCATTCTTCGAACGTTAGTTGCCGAGATTATTATTAATTAATATTATCTACTATTCCCTGCGATGCGTGGTTCGTGGTAAATTTAGCACTGTCAATTATGAGAAAAATCGATTAAAGTTGTCGAAGGTATTCGGAAAATATATAAACAAAACTGTTAAATATGATACGATCGTATCTGACCTGTCAGTTCAGATAGGAAGACTCCGCGGGTACGAAAAAGTCAGAAAGTCAAGGTGCGCGTTCAATTCGGGATCTTTTGTTCGGGTCAAACGTCCAGCCGGCGGTACTTTCTTCACCCGATAGCGCGGGGACAATTCTATTTTCGAAACTCGTTTATGAGCGATGTTCTTTACGGTTATAGCCGTGCCTTGACCCGCAACTAATTATTCGCGATCTGCCTTCCGGGCCACGCGATTGGCCGAGAGCTAACCACGAGCCATAATGGCGAATTCGCGATTGCGAAACGACGAGGCGGTGGCTGGCCCGTGCCAAAATATTTGTTGCGTAAATCTGTAGCATGCCGGTTACGTGCTTCCCGAGACGCGCTTTGCAAATGGCCCGTGATTGTTTCGCCATGACAGAAAGCTTTCTATCCAACGTGTCTAGGACGCAGCTACGTTGATAGGTTAGGCTGAATCGGCCAGTGAACCAACGATTTTGCGCGGTACCAAATAAACGCGCGACATATGGTGGTTGCTAATTATTAAGTAGTTAGTTGTTTTTTAAGAGTACACTCGTCACGAAGAAATGGCAATGTTTTGTGTTACGGCGACTATACCCGTTACCGTTTGCTATTTAAATATGTTTCTAAACTTTTAGAGGATGTTATTAAAGAGGGAACACGAAAGTGGTTTCTGTATTTTTTCTATAGCGGTACCAAAGTATGTTCATTAAATATATAATATGCTCGTTATTGCTTCACAATTGTTTAAACCACAGTTTTTCTGCCACCGAATGCTGTTTATGCTACTTTTCGACCGATTCCGTGCTACCCAACGTATTCATATGTATACGCGTGATTCAAGTGAAACACGTGGCACGTACGCTTGCAGCAAAATTTTCTAACAGAAAACAAATATCGCAAACATCTTTGAAAACTTCCGACAACAATAGCAATATCTGTTCAAGAATTTCAGGTCACTCGCGTTACAGTTACATTAATTTCTAATGGACTTTCTACCACTGAATTTTCACGACTGTCCAAAGTCACGATAACTATCCCGACGAAATTAAAATACACCTTCCACATTCGCTGATCACGAATAGCAAAGCTATCGCCAAATCTTCCTGCAAAATCTATTTCTTACCACCGGTTTGTTTCAACTACCAGGACTATTCGCAGAAAATACAGAGCCTCTCTCGCTCGCCAATGGCCGACCGATTCTTATCTCCCCGCGGCACGATTATTAATATTCGCTAAACCCGATATACATACGATTTGGGACACGATGCAACAAAAAAAAAATTCTTACGGCAGCCCAGTTTTACTTCCACCCGGGAGGCACATTAGCCAATTTTACGATCAACGAGGCACGGGGTCCGCGAGACTCGGATGCCGCAAAACTTTCTTTCAACGTGCACGCTTCCACGTATGTAATATTATATAATTGAAGGAAAGAAACGGGACATTAGCGTGACTCGCGTCACGAACCTATATTTCTGCGCTCCAGTGACAAATGGTGGTATCTGCGATCACGACCGATCGCGAGACAGCTTACACGCCAGCGTGCTCTGCACGATTCTCGAGTGAAGGAAAGCTTATTAACCCAGAATACGTAGTACGTCCCCTTCAATTTACGCGACCCGATCGACGGAGACAATTCCTATCGGTGTGGCTTTACACCGGCGATAACGTACGCGTGTTTCATGCAACGTACTTCGCGAGTCGCGCATCGTAACGAGACTTCGCAACTTTTATGCGAAACGCGATGCGTGAGTTTTGATCAAAATACTGATGACTACATGGTTCTGTCTATATATTTAATAATCACGCCGCGAATGTTTACGCTAAATGTATGCTCCCTGTACAGATTCCGCTCTGATTTCGCGACGTTTCGCACTCGTTAGTACACTAACTACGCGTGAAGTCCGTAATAGATTCCCGTAAGCGTTATTTAAATCAAATATAGATACCGTATTATGTATCTGTAACGCAAAATGCAAAATATAAAAAAGTATAATAATAATTATAATCCCCAATAAAAATATGAATACACATCCGCCAGTTTGTTAACCCTCGACTGGCACCGTGATTTACAGAATAAAAACAATGAAGATAAAAATTGAACAACATCCTTCAACCGAACTACAAAACAAAAAAAGCACGAAACAAAAAAATCCCTCGACGAGTATGGCGGTATCCGAACGAAAATAATGAAAACAAAAATTTTTTAATATCCTCGTACCAAACTACGAAACAAAAAACGTGAGAGAAAAAAAAATTGCAACGGCCTCTTTGGTAAAAATAAAAATTCCTTCTCCTCGGAACTCGAATATACCCTACCGCTCGTCTACCCAAAAACACGAGTTCAAAAAAATCTCCGGGTCAGCAACGACCCAACGATGCCACTCGAGCGTTAACGATTAATCGAACCCATGTCAAACAGCGCGATTAACGATAAACGAAGGTCCCGAAAACGCGTAACGAAAAAATCGAGAAACGCATCAACGTTTCGCGAGGAGGAGATACTAGTTACCTCTCGATACCTCGAACAACTTAATTACCGCGATCGCACTTTGGGAGAACGCAATTGGGTTCACCTGCAACGCGGCACCCGATACGTGGGGAGTGGAAAGTTTTTATTCTCACGCCGGTGAACTTTTCTAAAGTACCCGCGAACAAACGGACCGGCGGACAGGTAGATAGGTAGACACGTGCATGGGGGATGTGTATCGGTGAAAAGTGGTGGCAAAGGGAGAAACGCGGAACTCTCCTAACGTACGGGGCAAGGTATCCCGGCAATGCGGCGCATCCGCATTAACCAAATGAAATTCCATTTATATTATAGAGATATCCACGTACACGTATACACGTACACGTATCTACATATTGGCTGGCGCAGCCAACCAACCCCTTGCCGCAATATCTACGCCTATAGGCGCTCCTCCGGCCGTGTCGCTCAAACGTCTCGACTTACACGGATAGTGCACCGTCCTGCCGAGAATTATGCCCTTTCGAGTCTCTAGTTTGCAAACTTGTTTCCTGGCACGAGGTCTGAGCGAGCAACGCGAAGAAAGATGAACGGCGAGGGTGTGGAAAGGGCACGGGGGAAGGAGGGGGGGGGGGGGGTGAAGAGAAATGGCTAGGGGGTTGACGCGTGCCAGAAACTGGGTTCGTCGTCCTTCCTTCCGCTCGAAGAAACGAACTTCTATGGAGACAAACAAGGCGCGGGGGGCCTCGCGACGCCTAATCTGATCGCTGGGGAGTTCGAGCGTCGAAGAGAATGATCGTGAAAAGTGTTGCCTGGTACGGTCGTGATGTTAGCCGAGCTCGTATTTGGTGAAAAGAAAGGAGATTCAAACGCTTTGGAATAGTGATTCTCAACCTCTCTGTATCAGCCGGATCGAAGGGAATGGGAGAAGAATCTCGCGCACCGCTCATGTAGAAATAAAAATGGTTATTTAGAGTAATATTGTTACTTAACCGTACGCGAAAGTGAAGGTAAAATAGGCATTTATATAAGAATAACGTTTATTACTAGAACGTACAGAACACACCCGTTCGTTATCGGAGCTCGAATACAAATACTTATTTACAATTTGAATATCAGCGCCCGGCAACTAACAACAGCCTGTCGGCAATGCCGGACGCCAAGAAGGCAATGATATTCGTAACAATATATTGTAGATTAATTTGAAAATCGAATATCCCATACCTCGTGATTGGCTGGACCAATTTTGATCAAATCATACTCAAATTACTTACCTCGATGCGGCCTATCCGAAGGCTATCGCCATTTTTTTTTTTTAATTCTTTTTTTAATGCGGTTTGCCCTCCTCGAAAACCCCCGTTCGTCCTTTCCGAAAAGATACAAGGGGTAGTCTCGCGTACTTGTACTTGACCCGAGACAAGATCTTGTCACTTCATTGTATGATGAAAGTTCGATGGTTATTTAAATTTATAATTTCCAGAACCAGAGGTGGTAGATCAATCACTGATTTGAAGTACGAAACGTGGCGGGCTCTGGAACCCCGAATTTTGTTAAGAAACCAAAACTTGGAAATAATGTTGAAATAATTACGGCTGAGTGGGACTAACTTTTAACTGCACTAGTAGAAGGGCGCTCGTTAGAACATTATTCCGGACAGAAGGTTCGACGAGTTAACTTCCGCAACGCGAGAAAAAAAATATTCCTACGACGTTAACGGGCAGTCGTTTTAACGGGGAACTGCGTTTAAGTGGGCGACGCTCGCGAGTGCGCATTCGAAACGGAGAGTCGCCTATTTTCCTGTAATTAACATTTCGCCCCCGTCTCTGTCACTGTTTTCTACCAAGAGCGGGATGGGGGTTTACGTAACTGACGTTAGAAAGAAAAAAAAAAAAGGGAGCGCGAGGAAAGAGAAATTAAATCAACGGCAGGCCGATCCAATCTCTGGCTGGCAGCCGATCAAGTTGCGACAGTGGGAATGCACCATCTGTCGGCAGTCGGCAACTTTATTAATTTCATTACCTAAAAGCTCATCGGTGTCGATTGTCGGGCAAGGTTTGCAGTCGAAACTATTCGCGTTCGTCGACGATCGCACCGATTCCCGCGTGCATTACTCGTAACACTCGCACATTTTCCACTCTCGCCGCGTCTGTGCATTTGTTTATACATATTCCGTGTACCGAAACGCGCGCGAGCGCAGCCGTCCCGACACACGAAACATAGTTGAACCGAGAGAAACTCAACCCGAACGGGAAACTAACTTTACTCCGAGCTGTTGGGACTTTGAGGACGAGCGTAACGTCAGCCGGGAGGTTAGAGACGGTGAAACAGAGTGGAAAAGGGTGGAAGAGGGGAGGGGCGGGAGGGAGCGGGGGATGATGAGACGCGAGATCGAGCGAAGGGAAAAACTTCCCCGCCCCATTCAACCCTTAAAAAGAAAGTACAGTAACGACCTCTGCGACGTAAAGTAATTCACTTTCCGCTTACTCCGGGAGTAAGTAGCGTATCGATTAACGCTATCGATTTGTAATTTTCGAAAATTGCATAGCGAGAATTTACTCGATGGTAGGTACTTAGATACAAAGAGCAAGCGATTTGGTACGAGACTTGTCTCCCCTTGAGGAAAAGAAAACCGAGAAGTAGGACAAGCACGAGAGACGGGAATAAAAGAGAAAAAGAAAGAAAAAGAGGGAGAGAGAGAAAATCGCGTCAGAATAAGGGGAGAGTCGCTCTCTTAGTCTCCCTTTGACCCCACCGTGCACTTCGACGGGAAATCAAAGTTCACGGAATGCGGAGAGAGAAGAGAAATGGTTTGCTCCTCTTTCAGCTCGAAGACAAAGTTAGTTCGCCACTGTGAATTGTCCGAGAACACGCTTCGAGGACTAAAATACGCTCGGGCACGTATAGCTCATAGTCATCGCGCTTATCGAATGTAAATTCGAGACTGCCGAAATTACTATACATCGCCCCTCCCTCTCCCTACTCGCCAAAGCACTACCTGTGGATTCACGCTTTTCCCTCGAAATTCCAAACTGACGTTATTAATCAAAAATTTTCTGTTTCGACGACGAGTTATCTACTCGCGTACCAGTTGGACGTGACTTCCCTATTTGACGGGTCACTCGGCGATCAATCCTTTCGAACGTTATATCTATTTTATATATTACATATTATATTATATTACGTATAGTAATAATAATAATAAATCAGTGACCGATACCATTTGACATATCCCAGCGCTAACAAGATAAAAGAAGTACGTGGAATATGACATAAATATTCTATGAATAATAAAAACGTGTGTTTTTCAGACGCTGGTTTGCATAGTTTCCTTCCGGCGACGCAAAAAAGTTATGAATTTAAATATATCATTGGATTAAAAAAAAAACTGATACGCAAAATGCTATTATAGATAACGATTTTTATATCCGCCTCGGCGGTCTGTCAGATATTCCACCATTTCCACCGATTCCCGGATGCGAAAAGATTGAAGTCCGCTGACACGGACCACGTGAACCATAATTTTACAAGAAGGAAAACATACACGCTACACCGTACCCCGAGAGTCCGGAAGGATTATACGCGGCAAACTGGATTCCCTCGTCGAAACAGGCAAAACGTTCCGCGACTCGTCGTCACGGTCGACAAGTGCGCGTTTAATCGCTTTGAGCAACCAGAAAGCCGTCGAAGGAGGCCGTCAGACGATTTTCGGTATATAAATATATACGTAGATATAACACCTCGGCACTCCTGGCAGCGAAGAAGACAGTTCTGTCATCTGTCAACGGCGCGGAGGTCTATGGATTACGTAAGTTCCCCTTTCCCTCTAGCGCACCCGTGCATACATGGCGCGCGTGCACGCATCCATGTGCGCAAAACGATTTCGTGGATGCCGGAAAACAAAAGGAGGTTCGCGTCTCGACGCTCTGGGATCGTCGAGTCATCGCGCGACGATGACGAAGTGATCCAACGACCCCGGAGTAACGTTCGACGAACGGGAGTCCGAGAACGGGAAAAATGCGGCTTACAAAAATAATAACGTGTAATTTCCTATTTATCCACTTTGCGCACAAAAGGACTCAATGAGGGGGATAACGTAAGTGATATGGGCGGAGCGTGTCCGACATGAACGCCTCAGGCTTGTGACACGCTAGAAGGCATTTCCGGTTGGAAATTTTTTTTTTCTTTCCGCGCGTTCCGTGGCGTGTCAAAAAAAATTTCCCTCCGGATATCCCTGCTGACGTGTCGTCGGCTTTAGGAAGCCCAGTTTACCGGAAAACAGCTCTCGAAAGGGAAATGGGGGTACGACGGTGATCCGCCGGCTGGTGTAACTCGCCGCTCGACGTTATTTTCTTCAGTGCCAGGAGTGGCCGACAAGTTGACCGCGATCGATTGGTCGATTTTTGGTCGATCGTAGCCGACGAGGGGATGATTTCAACGCGCAAAAACACAACGTAAGGTACGTTTTTCGAGCTGTGACCAGCCGCAGGGGCTAACTCGGATAGTCCGAACTGTGCTATTGTTTTGGTCGACGTGTGCGTTTCGAAAGAATAGCATAGTCGGAATGTGTGAATCGGTTGATAGAAACCGCTGCGGCTATAGTCGCAGCTTGGAAAACGTAGCTTTAGTCGGGACCCGTGGAAACAAACGGTCGTGACTGCTTTAGCCAGGATTTTAATAGGTAGATCCAGAAACATTTTTAATAAATGTATATAATGAAGTTGGCCACCTCTGTTCTGTATCATTGGTCGGCAAACTACGTTCCACCGTCTGTTTTTAATTTGGCCCACAGGTTAATATTGCTTTTTACATGAAACAAAAATGACAATAAATCAAAGCACGAAACTCCAGTAATATGAAATATTATCCCACAAAAAACAATTATATTCATCACATTACTACAAAATTTAACCGCTTCCATAATCCGTTTATTAATAAATGAAAATATTTCACTCGTCGTTTTTTTGAGTGTCAGCAAACTGTGTATAAATATTTCGTAAAAATATCACTTCCTAATACAACACTGTTAATTTGTTTTTTTTTTTTTGGTTACTCAATAAATAGAATTACCCATGTAAATATCTTCGAGTACGTTACCTGGCCCGTCGAACCAAAAATTTGTACGATCTGACCATTTCCAAAAAGAAGTCTACCGACACCTGTTCCATACTGTGAAGTCGCATCAAGTGTTCCGCGAAAAAATCAGACACGTAATTCAAAAATTGTTACAAAAGCAAAATCAATAAAATGTAAAATAATTTTTGTATAGGATTTCATAACAGTTTGCCGTTTCTGTTTTAAAGCTTACGCTTTATTGTAAGCTTTCGTTCACATGATGACAATTTGACTCGATTTTTTTACATATACAGTTTTATCGAATGCAGAACATCATTTCATACGGCGACTATTCGATTCGATTTTTTCACGTATACGGCTTATAAAATGCGATTTTTGAGCCCCGGCGAGGGGGCGCAGGTCGGCAGCACAGGTGGCCAGTCAGCACACAGTCGTCACATTCATTCGACAATTCTCAAATCGTAGCGACAAGTTCATTCGGTATACGGGAAAAAATTTCACAAATACGGGATTTTACCGCATGGATTCCTTGTGAACAACTTAACGCAATACTTATTGCCACTGCTCTATTCGATAAAATCACACATACGGTATACGGAAAAAATAGGGTTACCCTGTTCTCATCGACAAATCATTTGATCGACAATATTTTCAGCAACACGATTTCACTGACACTGACTTTAACCGACAACAATGATTCACCGACAGATTGAACTGACAGATTTCGACAGGATTTTCAAGTTAGTGTCGATGAAAATATCGTCGATCAAATTATTTGTCGGTGAAAACAAGGTAACCCGAAAAATACCGTCGTCTGACCCTGGCCTAAGTGCTTCCCGCAAAAAAATGTCAGAGTTCAGTCGTCTCCGACTTCGAAAAGATTGGGAACCACGTCTATACGATACCCAATGAACGCAAGTGATATGGGTCGGCTGATCATCGTCCACCCATTTCCCTTTCGGGGGCTGTTCTCCGACAAGCTGGAGCTCAGCGGCACGCTGCCAGACCTGGTCAGCCTATATCACTTACGCTCGTCGTTACAGAGTTTCTGCATAACAAATTATTAATTTAGCTTATTACTAAACCGAAGTCAACTCTCGGTAGAATGATTTCACATCCCGTTGCCTGTGAGAAGTGCAGTTACGTTCCACGTACGCTCTTGCGGGATAATGGAAACGCTGGGAAACGTGGGTAGCAAGGAATCTGGGATAATAGGTTTTCCTCGCGATACGCGCCCCGTGGCTCGAAAATAATCTAAATCCAAAAATCGATATCGTAGTGGAGATCCCAACGGGAGAAAAGCGTGCGACAAACGAAGCGCATTGTCACGTGCACAGGTTGTAATGGCTATCATTGTTGAAATTAAACGCACGGCTCCTTGTAGAGACGTTGCAAAGAATCAGGCTACGGTTGCGATGAATAAACAAAGAAACCAAGATAAAGATGAATAGGAGTGTCGCTAAAGATCTTACGAGCTCCGCAATTCAGGTTTTCATGGTTCTTTTTTAATCACAAGCCCGGCCCGTTAACGAGGGGTTCTTATTTATCGGCGATAAAAAAGAAAATTAGTCGGAAGTAAAAATCAAGAGACAAGGTCTTATCTCGAGATAAGTACATACAAGTACGCGAGAACTGCACCTTGTATCTTTTCAGGAAAGAACGAACGAGAGTTTTTTGTTTATCGCGAAATGTAGCTGAAATGTCAAACGAACCAGCGAAAAGGCACCGTTCCCAAAGTATTCTTACTTATCGGTGACAAAGAAAAGGGAAGTAAATCGTGCGCACAAATTTACCGCGACCTCTTTGCAAAAAATGTAGTTGAAATTGCGGACGGACTACCGAAAAGTCGCTTTAGAAAGAAATTTAATATCCCCATAGAGTAAATAGAATGCAACGCTCGTATATTTTCACGGTAAGAACGAATGGCCGAGACGTCCAAGACGCAGCACACCTGTTTGCTCGTAAAGTGTCGTGTGTACGTTTTCCCCCCATTTCCACGTATGCATTCGCCAGCGGATAAGCATCGGTACGAGTGTGGGGGACACATATTACAAACCGAACGACACATTCGGCGCTCGTTGCGGGGGGAAAACTTTGACCAGGAACACGATCTACGTGCCCCGAGAGGGAAAATCGTGCTCCATACATTTCATTCGACGTGGACCCCAAAACCCTGCGATGGATCGCACGACATTTTCGCATCGATCGATTTCAAGCGTTAATTACGACGAATAATAATTTGTATAATAATTCCTCGAGTGGCAGTGATTGCCATTACCACCACGGCGTCGATTCAGAAGTAAAATTGATTAAGTCGAAAGAAAACAGGCTTAAGTCTAGATCATGCACATCTCTGGATCTTCGGATCTCCAAACCTTTTTTTACTCTATCAAGTGTATTTCGGGCCGCTGATCACGAAATAGTTATAGAATTTCTATTCTACTGAAAATTATTTCACAAAGAATCACATGTGTTTGCTTGCTGTAGAAATAGTTTGGGGAGCCGGAGATTCGAAGATCTGCATGATCTAGGTTTCTTCCAAAAAACATTGTTTTTAATCGTAACATTCTAACATAGAAGAATTGAGAAATTCCGAAAATTTTTACACGTAAATCGACGACGCGTTCGCTCAGTTTTACCTCGAATAGAGTCTCGCGATATAAAAAAGTTCGAGTAGGAGCTGAGACTAACTCAACCTCTCAGGATACGCGTCGATCTTTCGGGATGAAAATTCATTTGGTAGCGTCAGTTCCCAGCGAGTCTCGCTCTCGCGTCGCAACATCGATTTTTGTCGGCTTTGGGTTCCTTCCTCCAGAATTTCGCGTTTGAGAAAAGACGACGCGACGGTAGCGCAAAGGAAGAGCCTATAAAGCACGAGCCCGAACGAAAGGCAAGCAAAACTGTGGCAAAGCGATGGTGGAGTGTTAATCAAGTTACCGATATTCAGCGGCAACATTGACGAGACCAGGGAGTTAAATTGAATCGATTTAGTTACTCGCTTCATTTGGATTTTCCGTCGACCCATGGCCACAAAAAAGAATGCCTCGTGTCTGTCGAATCCATCAGACGTCCCAATGCGTCATTTCGGGTGACTGGCGACTCAACGCTTAACACTTTTTCGCCCCGAGGAAAGAAAAAAAAAGATATTCACCGATCACCGGACTCGATCGTTTCGCCAGAGTAGATACGAATCGACAGATCTGAGACTTTATACGAGCGATAAAACGGCATGCGAAGTCTAATGGACGCGATGAGCATTCCGAAGGTTATTTTCGATTCGTTCGATTTACGAGAGATCATTACTTACTTATTCTTTTTTTTTACTTCAAGCACAGGAGAAAATAATCGATTTGCTGCGATCTTAGGACGTCCGACGTTACGGTTCCTTGCAATTAAAAAAAGTCTATCTTCTCGCGGTACGCGTGCACTGATTGCCATTAATATTCGAACGTATAAATCCATCCGAAGTGTACGGATATTAATGAGAGTCACTGGGTATTTTTCCGTTATCCTCAAACCAAAAGTTTGCATTGCATCAAAAATCGTACCCATCCTAATCCCGCTAATTTAATTATTTTGCATGCTTGCCAAAAGAGCTGCTCTAACCGGGTAGAATTTTTGACTGACTGGACAAATAGATTTTCGCAATTCTTGTCGGAACTCCTCGTTCTTTGTTAATTGAACGGGTGTAGAAAAAGGGCGTAGGTCACGTTTCATCAAGTTTACGCGAATACGTAAAAATAATTCATTGCTTGCCTTAGTAATTAAAAGAGCAGCTGATCAACGCACACCCTTCTTTCAATTTGAACTGTGTTAATCAACTGCTCTTTCAATTGCTACGGCGAACAGTAAATTATATTTACGCCTTCCTGTAAGTTTTATCAATCGCCACGTATGCCCTCCTTCGAGACATTTATTCAATCATTACATCTACATTTGTGTACGCGCGTACAAACTTTTATCGCAAAGCGTATTTTCGTTAAAAAAAGAAAATAATAAGAATATTAATAATAAAAAGCGTGCACGCAAAAGTTTCTATTATCGTATAATGCAATTTACTACACGCGCAAATCCCTCGCGCGTTACATCACGCGCGTCTTCGCGCTCAGGTGCAAAGTCGACAGGGTCGAGAAGTCGAAGGATACCAAACAGCAATTTCTAGAAGGAGAAATCCAGGTAACGATCCCTTCGTCGTAAACATTCTAATTTGTATCGCAAATAATATCCGGTCGATGGGTAATAAATATTCGTAAGCGGATGATGTGGGAGCGACGGACGTTGCCAATTACGTAAACATTGAAGAACGCACGTGTCAGATCTGAGCGACGTATAAATAGTTTCCCGGTTTCCTATTTTCTATACCTTTCAAATGCTAGCCGAGTTATCGGCGCAACTTAGAAAAAAATACGGAGGGAAGAAGGATAGCCTTGACCGGTGCGGGAGAGAAGAATCTCTCGTTACGGATAAGTTCAAGCGTGAAAAATTCAGCCATCAGTCCCAGTAAACCGGTCGCATCAAATTTTCATCGCGAACACTCGAAATAATTAACCCGAAAGTTCCGACGTCGCCAGCGACGTTTCGATCCTCCGAATCAGTTGGCGCGTTAAAAAATGCACAGGGGAACCATCCAAACTTCCACGGGATCAATGCAAACGGAGGAGAAAAATTCGTTCGCCGCTTGCAAAATGCAACGATTAGCGTCGACCTCTAATTAGAAGAAAGTGAGGGCATTTAGTAATAATTTACGTAAACCAGTTCGTGGAAATAACTTTTATCCCGATTCCTCAAATCGATTCGGACATCGAAACTGAGCGAGTTATGAAAGTCGGCTGGATTAACGTTTTCGTGATAAAATTTCGTAAAAACGGATATCTGTCTCCGATCACGATCAAACGATTTCATTAACAATGCAACGATGGTTCAACGTCGAGTGAATCGATTCGAAATTTAGGATTTTAGAAAAGATAGTTTACTACGCCCCCTTTGGGTATTTTGTATTTTCAGGGGAGACAAAAATAATTCGATAAAACGTATTTTTTTTCATTAAATGGTTCGATTCTCAGTGGGCCTTCATAAGTGACTTCCTTTACTACAGAAGTATAATACCTTTTCGTTCAGCATAAGCAAATAATAATTACCACCTCAAATATCTTCGAAATTATAAAGTCAGAGACAAATTTGTCAAACAAAAAAGTTAGACGACGCCGGAGGGGGCCACCTTATCGCGATAAAAATATTTGCACGGGAGGAGGCGCGTTAAACTAAATTATACGTTATCCCACAATTTTCGGAGGTACACAAGATTATAATTGTTAGCGATTTACCCTGTATATTACACTTTATCCCTACAGAAATAAAGTAACCAAGAATAACCCAAGATTGGACGAAAAATAAGTTTCTTTCTTCTGTCGAATTATTTTTGCCCCCTCCCCTCCCCTCACCCACCCGTCAATAAAAATTCCTCGTGCTATATAAAATCCACGATCGACGAGATTGTTTCGTTCGATCGTCGCAATGCCAAGTCGAACGAAAATTTGCATTCAGCGAATCGATGTCGTAAATAAAGAGGCAAGATCTCACCTTTCGTGGCTCGGGGGCGTAAATCCCTGGTAACGGTGCCAGCAGGTGCAATCCAGGATTCGGTATGCCCGAAGCAGGGTGTCCAGGGGGTATAGGCAGAGGCACCAGTTTCAGGCCCCAGGGTAGATACCATGGCGCGGTATGGTGCATTATCACGGCACAGTCGTTAAACAATTACACTGAAGAGAGCAAAACAACGGACGACGGTTGCTCCACTGACACGACCTCTGTACAAATAAACCAAGCGTCCCCCTTTCTCTCGCGTACAGGCGTGTGCGTTTGTTTTCCGATCGGCCAATTCAAACTGACCTTTAAAGCGACGTCGAGTAACGCACCGACCGAGTCGCGAGAGGAATCTCTTCCTCGAGGCGAGGAAGCGGATCACCTTGGCATTTTCTCCCGAAAGTCCACTAATTACCCTTTCCTCCGCCCCGTCGATTTATCTCGATTCTCTCTCTCTTTTTTTTTCGACTTTTTTTTATAGTTTCACACACCCCCCCTCGTCGACGATTCTCTCTCGATCACACGCGCGACAGACAACAGATTCTCATGCCCATCGACGTCATCGTCAGATCGAACGCGATTCTCTCTCCCCACGATCCTCCTTTCCTCCCCTCGTCGTTATTATTATTATGCGCTCGCGAGTACGCGGGGGTGGGTTTAACGTGACAAACGATGCGAAACGAAAGGAAAAGAAAGAAAAGTTGCCGACGTGCTCTCTGGGAGCGCGCGGCGACGACTGATCGCCGATCGAGCGTCTACGCTCGAGCACATGGCCGCCTACCCTACTCTACCCTACCCTACCCCACCCCTTATCCGCGTCTACCCCCACTCTGGCTAACCTGGCGTACAAGTATGTAATACTCGAGACGCTGCACGTACACGCGTCGCGTTACCTCCCTTACCACCGATTGCTTATTACTCACCCACTCACCTACCCCTACCCCTCCCTCCCCCCTCCGCTCCTAACCCCTTAACCCTGTCTCACCCGCGACCTTTAAATTCAAATTTCGATACTTCTCAGAGATCGCGGAGGGAAAGTCAAAACGCTTGACATTGTTTGGGAATTCGAACGTCGGATTAACGATCGCGAATTTTACGTTAGTACGCACTCTCGCGCGATGCGTGCAATGGAACTGAAACGGAAATCTGTTTTGTCGTTGGTAACACTTAAAGATCTGTTTTAAACGCATTTTGTCGCAGTTCATATTCTGTATCTTGCGTGTAATAATAAGATCGTTGGAATTTTGCTTTGTTTCCTTATAAAGGTTAAGATCCGCGTTGTGCCGCCGTTGCGCACATCTGCGAGACTAGTGAATAAATAGCCTAAGTTCGCCATAGGCCTAGACCAGTGGTTCTCATCCTGTGATACGCGTATCCCCTAGAAGTACACAAGGGGCCTGTTGAGGGTACGCGAAAAAATATCGATAAATTACGAAAATCAGATACTTTGAAATTATAGTACGCAGTACAGGAGGTATGTGTATGGTAGGTGGGGAGGGGGTACTTGTCAATGAGAAACATACTCAAGGGGTACAGAAAGTAAAAAAGATTGGGAACCACTAGCCTAGACAAACGAAAAGCCATAAACTCTGTCTGTCATTGTTGTCCTCGAGTGTGCGATATTGTTTCTCGAAGATAACCGTCTTCGAACCGTCCCACAAACATCTGTAACACGCGACCGTAGGCCGTAGGGCACTAGAGTAATAAAACCTTTAGACTAGACATAATATAACTGCGCGATGGGTACCCAACATCGTTAATGTTTAAAGAAAAGTAAAAGTGGTGGTCGGAAGTCTTTTCACTCCCTTGTATTGGGCGGATCGAGAACTTTGTGGTGGTGTTTATACCGTCGCGACTTTTCCACCTCACGCACCAATAAATTATAGTTTTGGTACAAAGTGCACGTTTGGTTTAATTCCGTCCCATTCAGTTTTCCTTTCCATCGGGACATATGTAGGTGCCCATTAACGAACTGAACAAGTCGACCAGTCGAACATTGTCCAAAAAACTATTTACAAATCCTGTTTCTGAAGAGATTTTAATAGTTCTCTTTTTATCTGAATACTTTGCAGTTGCTGTGAAAAATACGGGTTCGCGTAAAATCCGCGATCTTGTGGTGATGTTGATATAAAAAGCAGAACGTTATGAATGAAGATGCATGTTCAGTCTCTTATTATAAAATAAGAATATTATAATAAGTCACGAAGCAACTGCTCGCACAAATAGAATGAGCAATTGGCTTATTCTTACTTTCATACTTTTCAATCCTTATTTTTCCTATTATAACTGTCTTCCTCTCTTACTGGTCTTTATGACTATAAAGTTATATTATGGTAGACATACAGCACGAATATGTATAGGACCCGTAATTGTAATTATGTGTCCCTTCTTGGTGATCCAAAGAGCAGATACGCTGTCACCGTGACGCGGTCACTCAGCTCACCTTCACCCTGTACCACCCCCTTCGCTGTTTCGGGAATCCCTGGTTGCCTACCCGCTCCATTATTTTTTCAACAATTAGAAATAGTTATTTCGCAATACCTCTCCACAATTTCACGACCAATGAAAACACGTTATTCCTACAAGTCAGTTTACTTAACCTTCCAGCGGACGTGCTGTTGTAAACCGTACAACACTATTGTACTTTTGCAATTTTTCCACCAATGTTCTATTTGTATCCTATCGACAGTTACGGGTATTGTTCTAGAATGTTCTTATCTATATGTATGTATACTATATATTGTCAATTAACAAACTATATTAAACTTAATAAAGTTTAATATTTTGATATTTTTGAAAGTTTGATATTTTTAATACTTTAATAAACTTAATAAAGTTTAATATGGTAATAAATAAATATAGTAATAAATACTATAATCTACTGTACTTTGATTAGGTATTAATACTGTATTAAATTATGTATTATTAGTGTAATCAAAACTTAATATAAAATTGGCTGTAACATGTATTTTCAATGCTCTTGACGAGTGTTCTTCGGAATACAACACGCGCCCGCTCGTGTTATAAAATATGGCGCGCCCGCTTGAAGGTTAAGGAAGAATTTTTCGTATCAATGCTTTACATAGATCACAATTAGCAAGCAATATACACTGTCGTACTATTTTACTCTGTTACTTTTCACGTTCGTTTGTGTATGTATATCATTAAAGACAGAAATCATTAAAATTGGTGTATCTGAAATAACTCTTGAGACACCTCAACCACCACCACCAGATTTTCGACGATTCACCTTTATGAAACCTCAATTGTAACGACGACCCGACCACCGCATGGTACACCTACGACGCAACAATGCAAGTTTGAAGTTAAATGCTTAATCGCTAATGATGGCGGATTTGGGCAATTTGTTACATTTCGGAGGGAATGCGGAATGTGCGTCAGGCGTTTCTCATGCCAAGCGTAGCAGGGTCAATTAAACGGATTTCTTGAAGAAAATGTTTGCTCGTAACTTGTTGTTTATCGGCATTGCCGTTCGATCGCCCATTATTATCCGATTTAATCGACTCGTTACAAACTTTACGCTGTTTTCGGGGAATTATTTACATTCTCATCAAGCATAATCACTGTCTGGTCTGGCGCATCCTAAAATTGGACACATACCGTCGGGATATAACTGTATTTAACTTCGGTGCTTGAGAATACTCGTAGACTATCAAACGAGATCCCACGTTACTCTCCCCTAATGAATCATGTATCTATCAATAATTCAACTTTGCTAATTCGATAACTCTGTTATACAAACTCGGTCACGGTGCGATCGATGAAAAAGTGGAGGTTGTAGGAAAAATTTTGAATTCAAAATCATTGCACAGTTTTGATCCTGCGTTGTTCCCCGCCCGTATAAATCAAAGGCCTAACTTTATTTCTTTTAATTATCAGGAATATTATGTAACAGCTATTATACCAATTATTGTGTAACAACGATGCGGGTTAATAGTTTCCTAACCGGAGATTTTTAACACGATCGATAAGTACGTCGAGACGTGTAGAAAATCTCCGATCAGGAAATTATTAACTTGCGTTATTACATGGTACCTATTATAATAATCATTATATAATAATACGAGTTAATAATTTCTTAAATAGAGATTTCTACCACGACAAATACATTCACCGAATTAAAAGAAGCGAAGTTCTGCGTACGGACAATCGATCGAATTGTTCAATGTAAATCCTTCCAAAAAATCCAATCTAAATAAACAAATAACATAAAGACCAGTCGCGACGGGTCTATGTATAACACGCAAAGCTCATTTTTGCTCGATCACAGGATAAAAACAATTTGGTCAACTTTGAGGCGGATTTTCACTATTCTGGGACTTTGATTTCTACTGGCACGGATAACGAGAGGGTGGGGGGGGGGGGGGGGTGTCGGTAAACAACAAGTATATAACGTGTTGCAGCGTGCAGCATTAAACGAGAATATCGGCGAAAGAACCGACGTTTTTGCAGCCGCCTACCACGATTCCACGAAATTTCGCGAAATCGCGTAATAATATAAATTTCTCAAACACTCTCCAGGCTTCGATTACGTCGTACGATGAAAATGAATAAAGCCCGAGAAACTCGCGGCACGATTTCCACTGAAAAGGAAGAATTCTAAGAAAGATATTCCCATCGACGGAGAATAAACGTCAGCATGCTTTGTGTGTGCGCAGCAATCGAAGCTCATTGTCAATTTGCATAGCCCGAAAGGTTTTTCCATCGTCATCCTCCCGACGATAAAAATACAACCACGAAGAAAAGCGTAAATGACGCGTAGCGGCGTCTCGCGACACAAAACGCCGGAGAATTGTACACAGCGTGGCAAACGAAATAAGCTCTCGATGTGTGCGCCCGACGGGAAATTAATCTTATCCGGGTTGAGCCTCGAGAAACGAGAAACGAGTGAATCGCGAGAGCGAGCGTGTATCCCGGGGTATCGAGAACGAATGGACGCGTTTAAGGGGACCTTCCAAACTTTAAGACGCGAATCTTATATAAAATGGACCGCGTGGCTGCCCCGTACCGTATTTCTTCATCCGACCGTCGCATACCGCGTTGAAACTTACTTGGAACTTGGCCATTTTCCCGACCGACTGACAGATCTCGTTGCCTTTTCGGTGCCCTATTACATTCTCGAGACTAATTTCTATGCAGCCGACTTCGCGCCACGTTCAATCTAAACCGCGCATCGCGCTACGCGCGAAAATCTGTCGTGTTGCGCATATTTTCCGGAAAATCGTTTGATCCGTTCGCATTACCGCACCTAACGACGGGCGCGAGGGAAACTATTTTAACGAAGCAACGTCACACAGCGACACGGGGGGTACTCGTTACGTGGAAAGTAGTGGTCCCCCGTAACGGGATCGATTATGTAACGTAAACATCATTCGCCCGGTTACACCTCGTTTCCCCTATACGCACCGTGTAACGTGACACGCGACAATCGAAAAACAATTTTTATATAATACCTGAGAATATCCCGTGATGGATGAAGAATTCCAGCAGGTGTTCAAGGACAGAGTTTAATGGAAGAATTTCGAAGAAAGCGCGGTCCTTCGTTTCCGAAACAGAAAGGAACGATGCTGATGGAAGGTATCTTTCCTTGTCAAAGGCTCAAGGTGAAATACATGTTCGTGCGTACGTAGAGAGAGAGAGAGAGAGAGAGAGGGGGAGGGGGAGAGGGAGAGAGAAAACTATATGTATATACGTATACGCGAAGATCGTATTTTCCACGTTCGACGCTGCAACTCGCCTCTGTGGACAAAGGCCTCCGCACTCCGGGCTATTTGCTCTCGCGATATTTGTACGCTGTCGAGCGAAACAAGATTCGCGCCTCCGTGGACACTGCCGGCTCGGTTTTAAAGAGCAATCGTACCGAGAGAAAGAGTATTCCTGGCTCGGAGTGGTTGACGATGCGGGGAATTAATTAATAAGGAAATTCTAGCGGAATTTCCTCCCCAACGTTAAATTACATTTTCTTTTTCACCGCAAATGGAAAAAATGTTCAATGTGGTTGGACGTCACTCGGTAACAACGCTCGTTTCTTCGCAATCGTGTCATCTCTATTGCGGTGATTACGATGGCATATGATTCACCATGATTAAGCAAATATTTTGAAAATGTAGAACGGACATTTCAACTGAACTGGAAGCTCGAGTGAAAAACAAATAATTCATTCGAATACCGAAAGTAATGTATGTTAATTGCACAGTTGCTTTCGCAAATATTCGGTCACTTAACCAGTCAGCTGTTTCTGACGAGTATACCCGCCATGTGGAAATGTATAATAGCCATTATTTGAAATTTACATTTGAATATAAGTGAAAACTAAAATATATTCCTAAATCTTGTGGAAATACTTTTAAAGGGGGAACACGAAAGTTATTTTTGTATTTTTTCTTTAGTAATCACAACCACGGACTATTAAAATATGTTCATTAAATATAATATGCTTGGAATCGCATCATCTTTACGATACAATTTAGGTACACCCTTTTCAAAGAGATCGAAACAGCTAACTAGTTAAAATGTTATTATAACTTATCAACGAATTCACGTATCGTGATGAAGTATTGTAACATTAATTCAACCATTGACGTGTTCACCCGAATTTGGAAAAATTGCGAATTCCCGAGACTACGTCAAAATTCGACGAGCATCGTAACTTCGAAAATTCATCATTTTCCACAATTCGGTGAACGCGTTAACCGGAAAAATGTTTACACTGAATTCATAGAAAATTGTATCGTGATCGGTATATTTTGCAAAAAATTATAATAACGCTTGAAGTGTCCGAGCACTTCTGGTGGCCAGTGTACGTAAACAAAATTAAATGTACAGAATGTCGATCAATCGGTAGATTAAATATATATGAATGTTTTATTTCGGATGCAATTAGTTCGGGATTCAACTCGTCGAGTACCACTTACGAAAGGGTTATTACGAGACACGCTCGTTTGCAGAGATAATTTCTATAGCATCTCGATTACGTAACGAAAGTTTCGTTCTGACGATTCATTAGCGATTGCATTTCTCGGCTATCTTTTACTTTCTAACGAGGACCGAACGTTCGAATAGACGGAAAAGGACTTCGAAATTCATGAGAGCTATTCCGCGGAAGAGATCGGAATGATAAATCTGAATGGCACATAAATCGGAATCTAGAAAAAATACGCAGAAATGATCGGTGATTAATGTTATCTGCCCGCTACCGTTGTATTCGATACTTGATGTTAAAGCGAGAGGGCTTCTTCAAACAATATTTTACAGATTCCGTGGTATAATAATATACGAAAGAAAAGTATGTGCACGAGTACTGCGAAAATTAATATACATTTAATAACGCTTACACATACGATACGCAGGGCCGGCTTAAAACCATCGGAGGCCCTAAGGGTTTAAAGATTTCAGTGCTCCCATGTGTCTCCAATTAAAAATAAAAACAATAATGAAATCCTATTTCTTAGAAATGAACCACAAATCACGATAAGGAGATACACAATTTCTGTCGTGTCCCTCTTTCCCTCTGATTACGTGCTTACGTTGCTTAACGTTTAATCCAGACCCGTTGATATGTATTTAATAAAATCCGACCTCCAAACTCTTCGTTGCGCAATTGAAATGTCGTACGCGCGCTTTCCCTGTGCCATAAGATCGACTACAACGCATTACGAAACTAGAAAAAGAAGGAGGAAGCTGAACAAAAAAATACGAGTAATTTGCGTTAAACGCAGGGATCAGAACGATGAATCTTTTTCCCACGGCAAAAGCCAAGAGATAACGCGGTAAGAGACCTTCGCATAAATTTCCTAATCACAAATGTCCCTCCCACCGCGTTTCTCTCAAGCCCGTTCATAACTGAGGATATTTATGAAACGATAAAAAGAGAGGAAACCTTTCGGGCATCACCCGCTCGTTTTGCCGCTCGCTTCCGCGGGTTACGTATACACATACGTGTCCACAAACACGCGCATCCCGCGCGAAAAAGTTTGGAAGAAAGTAAAAATAACGTTGCCCTAGTGCAGCCAGATGCTACGGTGTCACGACCTGCCTCAATAGAACGACTCTCTCTTCTTCTCTCCCGATTCCTGACTCGTATCTCATTGTCGCCGGATAAACATGCTCGGTGATACGAGGTAACGTTACGATTTGCGATCGCGACGCGCGTTAAATATCGTCGACGTTACGCGAGGGACAGGAATGTTACGTGCGTAGTGACTTGGCGTCCTTTTTGTTCTTTTTTTGTTCTTTTTTCGCATCGGCACGATGGGGAATGAAAGATGCCGGTGTAAAAATACCGACGGAGTCGTTGAACCAACCGCACATCGGAGTGCGTAAAACACCACGGCCTACTCCAAATCTTCGCGAAAAGACAAATATTATCGGACGATAATAGTCGCTTTGACCGCAGCAGCAATATTGTCTCATTTATTTCAAACCTCCTTCCGTTTGAATTTGAAATAGACTGTCTTGCCACGGGAAGCTCGAGCCACCGACGTTTCTCCGCAACTAGTAACACAATTCTGTCCAGCCGAAAATAGCGTGTAACGCGCGTACGTAGAAATGCCAACTAGAGGCAATCTTCAATTTCTATTGTACGAGTACACGATACGCTGAGCGGGATTATAAATATTAGGCGGTACGTAGACGGGGACGGTGAGTCAATACTGACCCGTGGAAAATTTTGTCCGATACTTTCTGTAAAACTAACTTTTATATGAAAAATTGTAGGTACACGCTTTTATTTATTTACTAGTCACTATAAAATAAAAGGAAAGTTCTTTAGATATTATAAATAAACCAACGCATAGAATACAAATAAAAGAACACATTCGTAGGACTTGAAACGAAAGGTACCCAGTTATTTTCATAACTGTGTGTAATTTTTGCATACTACACAGTTTTTTTTAATACCCGAGTTAATTGCGAGACAGAGTCAACGTACGGGTCACGGGTGACCCTCCGTCTGCTGGGGGAGAGTTAAGTCTCGACGAAATCTCGCAAAAAAAAAAGAAAAAAGAAAAAGGAAAGAAGAAAGTATATTATATTAGGGGTACTGGAAGGAAATAAATTATTTTGTAGAACAATATAAAACTGTATTTAGCCTTAATTTTTGTTACAGAATATTATAAAATGTAATTTCCATCACTCTTTACAACTACATCTCAACGTTTTCCTAAGTCTTTTATACCCTCTTCACAAAAAACTTACAAAGATCGTTACACCACCGCTTCCGTCCGCAAACTGAGCTCAAACGCTACTATGTAAAATAATAGATTTCTTTCCGGTACCCCCCAATATATCCACGCGTTTCCTCGACTAAGGAAGACGCCGAAAGCTTGCATGACGCGTAACGAGTAACGACGATACGGAGAAACGAGTTACAGTGCTCGCAGCTAGACGACCAGGTGGAAATTCAATGTTCTGCATTGCAGTAAACGGATGCACTGGCCTTATAACGCATAGAAGCTTATCCCACCCCTTAGTCCGCCGCGCCAGTATTTCAGTCGGCGTGCGAGCGTCCGCCACCATTTTTCATCGTTCTCAAAACGCTTTCCTAGATTTTCAGAAATCCCACAACGACGCATAATGATAGCCTTGCGGCGACAACGAGCAATTTCCATCCAAAAGATCCGATTCCACGCTAGAGAATCCTTTCGCAATTGCCATCGCGCTCTCTCGCGTTATAGGAATCGAGCAGCTTTGGCCAATTTCGCGAGTGCACGTACCTCCAAATTGCGCAAGTTCATTGCACGCCGGTGTGCGGCGAGGTTACGATATCGTTACGCCCTCTCGAGGGGGAAAAAAAGTCACTCGACCGGCGAGCTGCAGTATTTAGAATAATGAGACTCGACTTAATCGCATGGTCAGAGAAATAGTGAAATAGTCACAACGGAGTCCCCAATGGTTTCGAAACACGCGTGTACGGAATTTCAGCTGTTGCCGGGCGATTCCGTATTTCGCAATAAATATGTTCCGCTTAATCCGCGCTGCTAATTAAATTTAATAAGCTCCGCGCGCAAATGAAACTTACACCCGCGGACAAGGATTATCTCGCGACCTTTGTTTAATGCGCCGCTTTCGGCGCTAAGCGGCTGAGCTATGAGAATTCACGCGAAAGACAGCTGAACGCGTGGCATCGCTCCAGGAACACTTTGGAAATTTGTAAACAGGTGGAGGGGGAGGGCAAATCAAAGAACCCACGAAGGGGTGAAGGGACCCGCAGACTACAGACTTTTTATCGGCCGATAGTTTAATCGGTTTCTTGATTAGTATGAAGATGTGTGCAAGTGCGCACATTATAACGATTTGGTATCGGCCGATAAATAAGTTTGATGGACAGCACGATTCCCTTCAAACTAAAGTGTTTGACTGTTTGAATTGACCCAGTGTGCGCGCTAGCAGCTCAACCCGTTTAAACTATTGGCCGATGAAAAGTCTGTAATTTGCGGGAGCCTTAACGAGAGACAACTCGAGGTTTTCGCTATTCTAACTCGCTATTCGCCGGAAAGAATACAATCCAAAACGAGCGATAAAGCATGAACGGAAGACTCATAATAAACAGATTTTAGATTCTCGGCGAGCCAAACCTCGAACCAAAAATCCCTCAATTACTCATCCCACTCGCGGTATTTCTCTCGACGAAGATCCAAAATTCGCGACGTCAGCCCCAATATTTCGTCGGAGCAGTTTAGAGCGTGGCGGCGAAGAGAAGGAGGGAACATAGTGCCGAAGGAAGAGAACGATAAAGAGAATAACGAAGAGAGAGAGAGAGAGAGAAGGAGAAAAAGAGAGAAGGAGAAGTTGCACCGAGATATCGAGTCGCGATCGTTGACCGTGCCGAGTTATCCACCGCGTCGCACCGCACCGCACCGGAATCCGCTTAGCCCGCTTTTCTCGCTTCTACAGTCCTCTCGTCTCTCCGCCCCTCTCCCTCCCCCCCCCCACCTCTCCCCACCCCCCCCTCCGTCGCCATCTATCACCATATTTTCATGTGTGCACCGCGTTGTGTTCCTTTCGCAAAAGCCACCGGTGCGGAGCATTGCAATTGGCAAGGGAGACAAATGTGGCGGCGCAGAAATTGACCGTGGCGCGTTAGAGGCGGCGGAGAAGAGGGAAGGCATGAGAAGGAGAGAGACGGAGGGAGGGTAGTTTGGACAGTGAGACGAGTATGTCCGTGCCAGACTCGAGTTATTCGCATAACCATCCTCGTTTCGGCCTCCTCCTTCTTCCTCGGCTCTCTGCCTTTCGGCAGAAGCGACGTCTCTCGACGCGTTGCGTCACGTTTAAAAGGATAACTGGAAAAGAGCCGCAACGATAGGCGCGTCGTTTTGAATTTTCGGAATTATTCGTAAGGTAAGGCGGCGCTCCAAAACTGCTCGTGTACTCGACGTACGGTATTTTCGGTGTGTGACGAATTCCGCGATAATTCGGAGTTATTTCGATTTGAGTCTTAATATACGGCAAGAGGAGATACCGTCCGATTACGAGCGTGAAGCTGTTAGTTTATACGACTGACTTGTCGCGAAAGAGATTACGCGTATAATATAACGGGTGGAAAATTTCGGTCGATACGCCTCGCGAAATAATCGCCGGCAGTCAAAACGTTCGGTTAGCCGCAGTCGTTTATATCGTCGCGCGTCACGCGTCGGCTGCCCTCCTCCCTTCGGATCAGAGTCCGTCAAAATGATAAATCAGATGCAAAGAGGGAAGAGGGAGGGGCGAGGGAGGACGTCATACATGATTTATCGTATGAAAAATGAACGTAGCGAGGTGAGAATCGTATTCAGGAGCTGCCGCGGTAGAAACTGGGACAGCCAGGTAATTCAATACGCACCTGCCGTGTTTCCAAGTTTACCGAACTGTCTCGCGGACGGCCTGCCTAAAATCAATTTCAAAGTCTCGAGATTCCTGCTCACACGGACGAGATAACGGTGAAAACTATTCGCTCTGACAACGGAATATATAGAATCCTTCTCGAATCCCTGGACGTTATTCGCTTAGCGCGAGGCGCGAACAATTGCGCGCGAGCGCGCGCGCTCACGTACTCGAAGATTTCCACGCAAAGTGAAAAGAGGAAGACACTGGCCAGACAGTATATTTAGCGCGAGCACGTGGCCGGGCATAGAATCTCTCTACCGAAGGGAACCAGTGTAGCTTACATTCAAGTGTAGTGCAAGTATAGGTATGTGTGGGTACCTGTTGCCCCTGGGGACGTCCAGGCGCCTCCACCTCGCCACCTTCCGCCGCCTCCTCCCCCGAAATCAGCAGAAATCTAAGCTGCGCCCGTGGGACACGAGGTAGACCCTCGAGCGACGTAACTCTGGCCCCTTGCCAAACCTTGTGCCTGGTCTTCGCGACAAGTTTCGTTCGGGAAGAGATGGCAGACTCTCTCTCTCTCTCTCTCTCGGGCGCGCTCTTTTTTCTTTTTGTTTTTCATCGCTACCGATTACCGTTTACCAGGTTAACCCAGCTAGGCGACGCACGGAGCGAGACTTTCGCGCCCCTCCTCTCAACTATTTTCCATCACAAAGGCCCGAGTTTACGGAAAGAGGGGAATGGGAGATAAAACGGAGATTCTTGCTTTTTGGCTCAAGGTATTCCACGGAGAGAAAGAGGTACTACCTAGATGGTATTAAGATGTGTCTACGTAGCATCGCTTGCAAAGCCGAACGACCTTGCAAAATCTTATTTTAATACACGGCGCGTAGAAATCCATAAACGTGTCTGGTTGTCGTAAAGTCAATTCGTACCTGTTGCGAGTACGCCCAAATGCGCAAAAGTCTAACAACTAAGGGACACCAAGAGATAAACTCTCGTCTTCTGTACCGAGGAGTTACGCGAAGAAAGTTTAATCGACGTGGGGGAAGGACAGGGTTGGAGGAGGGGTGGGGGGGAGGGGGGAGAGCCACGATGCACGCACAGCAATGCCAATGATCGATGGCTTAGGGAGTTTCTGGTTCAAGGTCAGCATCTCATCCCGGTATCAAGATTGAGTAAGAGAGAGAGAAAAATAGTGAGCGAGGAGGGAGAGAAACAGGTACTTACTTGGAGCATTCGCAGCCTCGGGCGAGGATTGCGCAACAAGGATAAGCGATGGTGTGTACACCTATGCACGCGAACGGCATTACATTCAGTCGAGGTTACGTGTACGCGATATAACCATGGAGCGGATGATTACTTGAAACTAATTATTACGTTGCCCAAGATGGATGGGAAGAAACGAAAAGAACGAATAAATGCTTCAATTTTGGGGGGACGGAAAATTGTGCGACCCGATGTGGCGAGGGTAGATCGGTTTCCGTTTTCTCCGTTAGTCGATACGATTTAAGGGATGGGGAAAATTTTGTGAACATCGATGATCGATGTATCGGTACAGCGAGATTTAAAACATTGATTTGTGGTGGAACTGCGACGCATGCAGCGCTCCATCGTTTTTCTAAGAAGCTACAGGCGCACTCGCAACGCTGCGGACGAGTATGCGCGGTAGTGTCAAGTGTCTCATTGGTCGTCCTGCGAAACACAGATCGAAATGTCTACTGATATAACAGTCAAAGATAACTCATTTGCAATTTGATAAAAAATGGCAATTATTGTGTAAGATCAACCTTCAGAATATAAACAACTAGCTGACCACAGATTGTTTTAAAACGTCAAGACTCATAGAGAAAGTATCGATAATTTTAAATATTGATGTTTGGACATCAATGTCAAAATATATAAAATAATTTTCTTCTCACTTATCACCTGTATATATTCGTAATTTACTATTCAGGATCTTCAAATGATAATATAACAATAGTATATAATATGCATGAGGAAGTTTTATCACCCCCCCTCCCCCCTTTATGCAAAACAAACTTCCGCACATTGCCTAGTCTTAAGGTTACGACACATTTTCTTATTTAAAAATAAATTTGCAAATTAAATAAAAATATGTTAAACAAAAATTACACGACAATGGACAATTATCCAACTGTTGCTCACCAAATGATAATGAACATGAGCGTGACAACTGATAACTATTGGCGTGCAAAATTTATCATGGTCTACTACAAATGACGGTACAACGATAAATGATAAGAAAATGGCTTTCCCTTTTAACCGGATATTGGGATAAAATATCAATATTATTTTGCGATATACAAATCGATATTGAATATCGATGTGTCGGGCAGAAATATTGATGCATTTCGCCCACCTCTAATACGATTTCTCTGCCTTGCGATTAGAAGGTCCCACGAATTTCCGGTGATCCGGAAGCTTTGATTAGCGTGTATATCTGGATCGATCGATGTTCCAACGTCATCGTTGACTCGGCCGCATAAATAATCGTGAGGTCAACGTTTTAAGTGCAATTCGCACGCTCGGCGTCACCCGCAATAACGCTCACGCAATGTACGCAGTCTAGCGCAGGTTGGCTAGCTCACTTTATCCGGTTTTCCCTCTTTTCTCGGATTTTTTTCGTCTCTCTCCTATTTCGAGGTTCGATCTAGTCAGCCTTGTCGGTCATAGCGCGCCACGGGTGAAAGTGACCAGAGCGAGTCGCGGTCCACCGATTTCTGCCGTTTCCTTATTTTTGTATCTTTTTTTCTCTTTCTTTCATTCCATCTCGCGTCCTTCGAGATAAACAAAAGAGCGATAACGGCCGCGGAGCATTAACGAATTTGCATCGTCAACGCTCATTTTCAGTTCCGATCCGTTCGCTCCGTTCAGCTAGATATCGCAATATTTTACCAGCTATCCCTGCGCTCGATGATCTCGATCTCTGCAAGTCATCCGCTACCGGACCGCAACTGTCGATCGTTTTCAGCGTTAATCGTGGAGGGAAATCGCTAAGTTACACACCGCTCTGGTCATTCCGACCAATGCGCGCTAACCGATAAGTCAGATTTATAGCCGTGACCATCGGAGATGTCCCGATTGAACCAATCGGAGATAGAGAGGCGCAGAGAGAGAGAGAGAGAAACAGCGAGACTTTCGGTGTCCAGTTTAATACCCTCCTCCCCCGTAGCCCCAATATCGAGTTGTATTAATTAAAAGCATTCCTATCGCTCAATTCGGGACTCTCTAATGAGAAATGCGAACGACCAATATACGCACGACGCGTGTTCGTCTCTTTCCCTACCATCGCTGCGTAGAATCTAACGCGGTAACGCCAAATCGTATCCGGATAACGCATACCCCGCATCACGAAGATCATGTCGCTTTCCTATTCTCGTCTAGCCGAGTCCACTTCGCATCCCAGTAGATAAATCGCGTTAGTCCTCGAGCCCTCGAGCACGGGGCTAAGCACATAGGTATACGCGCAGATATAGTACTTACTGACGTTACTGAAAGCCATCGTACAGAAATAGTTGGACGGAAGAAGTTAGACCAGAGGAGACGAGCTGCGCTTGCTCTTTGACGGTCTAAGGATAAGTACATCGACCCTGCAACGAAAGAGGCGCATAGTTATACGTAATACAAGTATAATAACAGGAAAGAAGAACATCAAATTACAGCACGAACGTAAAGGGATATCTTTTTTTTTTAATCGCGCACTCTTTTAGGGTCGCTGTACCAATTCCGACAGGATTTAACGTGGTTCGAGGTAACGCTCGTAACGAGGTACATTATTCCTTTGAAAACACGCATACGTTCTCCGACTCCCTCTCTTCGTAAATCAATCCTACGCTCGATTCCTACGTTAATTTAAACGTTACACGCTGACGTAATCAACCGTGCCAAATTATTCCAAATGTTCCGCTCAAATATCTCCAGGAATTCCGCATTCCGATTCGGATTCGGAATTCTGCGACTGTTTTGGCTACTCGCGGACCGTACGATGATTCGTCGGACCTTGCACGATTAACTAACTAACCAACCGATTTCGCGTGAACCCCTTGAAAATTCAATATACGTTTATTTAAAGTAACGAGAACTTTTACGAGGCTCGTCGGTGAGTCGCTGCTAGTGTATAAGCATACGCGTTATAAATGGCTAACGGGTGGCGATGGTGCTTAGTGGTAATGCAAATTGCTCTACGTGTCGTGTTCAGGAAATGACCAGAGTTTTTCAGCGATTCGACGTCGGTACGTGCCAAATGAACCTTCTATGTTTATCTGACCATATTGGAAGAGATATGTCATTCCCTCGTATCCCGTCCGCAGTCCTCCTCTCTTGCTCTCGCTGTCACTGTCTCTCGTTCTTTTCGACGGCCGAATTCACGTTTTTCCATTGGCTTCGTTTCAAATGATTTTCGACGGTGGGACGCGGTCATTGATTTATTACGATTTATGTATCCAACGTCACGCGCGACGCGTCGATGTAACTCTAACGACATGTAATCGTAATAATCGGGATCCCATAGAGCAGTGGTTCCCAAACTTTTTTTATCTCCCGTACCCCTTAAGTAGGCTTTTCGTTGATTAGTACCACCTTCTCCACTGCCCCCACTCTTTACACATACCTCCTGTACTGCGTACTATAATTTCAAAATATTCCTTTCCGCCATTACCGATAATTTTGCGTACCACAGTTTGGGAAATACTGCTACGGAGGGACGAACCCTGTAGATTAATTAAAAAGAGTTAGCCATTACACGTTCCAGTTTTACCAACATTTTATCTATCGCCGTCAATCACGCCGATAAACACTGACGATCGACGTATTCGGCACAGGTTCAAAATTAGACGATTTATAAGCTGCCGGTCGATAGGCGATGCCGGCAAAAATTTATTCATCGACTCGCGCTACGTAAAGATGTAATTAGCCGACAACTAACAAGGTAACAAATGATACAAACCGTTATATAAGACCCTCTACGATTTATTATTACAGAGTTCCCATAATTGACAGATAATCCCACGACTCGCGCGGCAGATGCAGGGATCCCGATGAACATGCTTTATTTACCATTGCGCCACGGTTGTTATAACAAGGAGAAACGCAATCTTTACCAAGCTTTACGGGCCACTAAATAATCTATTTCCCCGAGTTTCAACGTGTACGCGTTGCCACCGTCACCGCCGCAACCACCCCGTTTCGACGTACTTCCCTCCGCGTGTGCGTGAAAGCACGCGCGTAATATATCGCATACGCACTCACGCACGCACGCACGCGTGTACGCAGACACGCGGGAACGCGTGGCAACAGATTCTCCGCATCCAGTTATACGGAGCTAAAGCTCGAAATAAGCCACAGCTGGAGCTGCTGGGTTGTTGGGGCGTCTTCCTTTGCGTTGTCGACGCCGGCATCCTCGCGCTCGTTGATTTATCTTTTGGCAATAACTTCCGCGCCCGGGAAAGACCTGAAAAATGTCAAGGGAATCGCTGCCCCGCCAATCTAAGAGTCAACGATCGTGTCGGCACTTTTACAACGGTGTTCGCGCTCGCGATCGGTAGAAATCACGACTTTCGGTTAAGACGAGAATCTATTCCACCCTTCCCATTCAATCGACCTGACTCCCTAACGTACACGCTCAACGTATAAAAGTATCTACTACTGCGCTGTATCACGGAGGACCTTGCTTTTAAAATTAAATTGACGCGGCCCGCTGCACCGAAAATCGCTCAACCGTGGATATCGTGAATTATCCTGCATCCTGAAACGCGTGTTACGACAGCGGCGATGGTTCTCGGTTATCGCGTTGCGCACGCATCTCTGTATCGCGAGTTTACGCGATAAAGGCCATGCGAAATAATAGGCAGCCAACCGGCGTACGAACACGTACGAGGAATAAGCGTTCGTTGCGTCGTTTTTGGTATTATAAAAATATGGTAATTGCAACGTTTCCTTGCGAGCCGCATATGATTCCGACCGTAGTGAAAGTTGCTAAATGCACGGCCTTGTTAGGGAAACGTCGTCTCGCAAAAAAACAGCAATGCAACGCCGTAGCGGATTAACAATGGCTAACGATAAATGAGAAATTCTCTATGTTTGTTCTGTCCAGGAAGCTTGACCGACATGACGCGACAATGTACACGTTGATATGCTTACGCGTAATAAATTAGCGACGAACAAATTTGATCGTCCGCCCTAACACTTTTCCATCACGCCCGTCTGACGATAAGTCTAGAACGTCGGAGATAAGACACGTCCGTTCCAAGGATTATCAAAATGTTAGCTGACACCCGTCGGCGTCGCCATTGCCGTCGGCGACGACATCCCGGACAGGCCCAAGAATATATTTAGTCGAACAGACGCGTCCCGAATGGCGGAAAGGGGTTTCACGTAAGTGCTGCACAATAATGTACTGCAAAAGTGTCGGAATTAATGGCGCACTATTCCGAGGAACAAGCGATACGTGCTAGCTCGTAAAGCAAGGGAGAGGTGTCCCGAGCCAGGATATTTATCCATTATGAATTTTGGCACGGTATGCCGTCGGCATCGATTTTCATCGGTCAGTTTGGAAGATATTCATGGTCCGCGGTTACCTTTAGAATTACGATCGTCCGGACGGGCAGATAAATATCGATCAGAGAGTACATAGAGCTCGCGATCGAGTTCTGCTGGATCGTACAGCTCGTAGAATACAGTTTTAACGTATTCGTTAACGTATACGTTCTTAAGCCCTGCGCAATACAATTACTCGGAATCACGGTTGAATTTTCCGTCGCAGTTTTCAAGGGTATAACTAATCTAGGCTTTAAGTTTCTCGCAACACGTTAAAAGTCCATTTCTCTAATTTCTACGGGCTTGTGGAAATACCGAAATAGATTCTTAAGCAGAAACGAGACAAGTACGAGGGGATCGTAATACGTGGCGACAATCAGCCGTGCCAATTTAAATAACTGTCACCATCGTGGACGTTAAATCGTTACCACATTACATTGTACATCCTTCCTGTATATTCCGAAGTCCATAAAAATCTGCGTCTAAAAGACTACTGTAAGAAAAGGCTGGACCCGCGACACAACCGCCTTCTGCTTTTGACCGGCACACAAGAGCTTTGGGTTATTTGGAGCCGTTAGCGCTACTCACTCGTCGTCTTTCGGAATGACTGATGATCGCTCTCCTGCCACATTCGTTCATACCTCTCTCGTCTCTTCTTTTTTTTTCTTCGACTCCTTCGTATTCTTCTCATCGGTTTCTCTCTTCATCCACGTACTACGTTATACGTTACATCACTCATCGCGTGAAGTTTATTCTAACGAGACTTTTAGTGCTTTTCTTAATTCGATTAGATTGTTATTTTTTTCATCCTTTCTCGCTCTTCAAATTCGTTTATCGACTCCGTCCGTGACCATGGGAATTATCAATAAACCATTTTTCATTTTCCTTGAATTTTCGCTGATTTTCCTCGACTTCCCGGCTTTTGTTCTTTTTTTGACCCCACATCTTCTTTCCTTTCGCTCTCTGCTTCGAACCGCGTCTCCATTCAACGTTTCTCTCCTCTCCGACCTGCATTGTGAACAGGTTATTCTTAGTGCAGCTACATTGCGCGTCGCGCGATTCGCGTTTTATCTTATTTATTGTGAGTACAACCAGCCAAGTAGCGATTTTTTGTCATTCTCATTGCGCGGGTTTACTCGCGACATTTAAAACGGAAAAGCAAGAAATCGTAACCGAGGAGGCTCGCATGATTTATCCATGATGACTGGCGGCGGTAAAAAGGGATTTACGAGGTATTACGTGCACCATCCTGCAGCCTCTCTCTTTCTCTTGTCCCTGATGTCGTAATATTTAATCGTACCAACGATTCTTCGGCAGTATTCGTGTCCCGAGTATGAAACGAGACTGCGCATTTCGCTTTATGGTGAAAGTAGAGGCCTCGAGGAGTCACTCTTGGGAATGCAGGAAAGGGGTTGGGATTAACTCTCAATTCCATTTTGGAAGGAAAACAACATAAAATGAGAAAACGTGATAAAAAGGCATTTTTACGAGTCCGTTACTGGAAACTCGCGATGTAAACCCTTAATAACGTTCAATACACCTGCTCTGAAAAATTTCCGTAACGATTCTAGAAAAGTTACAAGGTCTAGCCTCGCGTACTTGTACTAGGACCGAGACAAGACCTTGTCCCTTGATATCAACCAATTCTGCTCTATTTCTCGAGTATCAATGCGCGATCGCACAAAATTTTCTGATAAATACCCAGTGTATGAAAACGGACACATCGATTTTCATACACGTAAATATCAATACGATATATCAAATATACGTGCATATTTCACACTCCTCGATCGGAGGAACGCGCGCATAAGTAAAGATAGACTTATCGACTTACCTCCTCGTCCGATGGCGGCTCCTCGTAATCCGATTGCGTATCCTTGAAGACGAAAATGCATTCTGACGGGTCCAATTGACGAGCGTTGCCAAATTGTGTTTGACTGTCGGTTGCCTGATTCGGAATAGTCGTCTCTACCATATCCAGCGATTTATCTATCTCGGTCACTTGGGTTTCCTGGTTTATTGCAATATTATTCCGCCAACACTGTCGACGGTTCTCTCGGCGACCTTCCGTCGGTCCTCACGAAACTACGGAGTGCGTCTGAAATTGAAAAAGATTTGCGATGTTTATCTACTGACGAATATAGCGCAGACCTTTTTCCAAGAAAGCTTGCATTTTGAATTATTAAAAATCAGCTGATCCATTGAAATATCTTCGAAACAGTTTGTAACACGACGAAAGGTTTCATATAAATGTTGTAGAATTGTCGAAAAAAGAATCGTGTAGCGAACTTGTTTTCTTGTGAATGGAGGCATCTCGGAGATCTTTTTTCGTACTGCTAACTGCTTCGAAGATATTTCCGTGAATCGTTTAAAATGAGACACGGTGTATATTATCACATTCGGTGTAAAGGAATACGAGATATAAGTGTGCCTGTGTATAAACGATCGTAAATTAATTATAACAGGTAGACCAACAAATCATGTTACGCGTAAAGGACCTCATTTATCATTCGGAGTATACGTCCTTAAGTCATGGCACTCGACTCAGCCGCGTACACGTGATACGTGATGATACGACCACATGGCTGTGTACTTGTAGCTTCATTTATAGATACTCGACAGCCGCGATTTTAAACGAATACGTTGATGGAGCAACGGTATGGATCGAATTATCGTTTACGTCACTCTGCGTACACGTGCGAGACGATCTGTTTCTATAGATCAGCGTTTTAATATAACCATCTATATATAATATATGCCCAGTAAATGCGCCACCAACATACGCATGTAAATTCATACGACGCATATATAACATATACACGACCACACACGCTGTTGCTCGCACAACTGATCTATAGGTTATGTTCTCCAACCGGTAGCAAAGTAGAATATCGCTTTACGAAAGAACGTAAATATCTGGCAAGGATTGTCAGATTAATTCGTGCAAAATAAAATAAGCCACGACGGTGTCATTGACGTAGAATGTAAATATTGGAAGACAAATATTGTAAATACACGTTGAGGTTAGGTAACCTGTACTATCTCTACAAAAATGCATAAAAGAGGATACAGAGGATTTGTGATAAAAGTTTACCTCGGGAATCTTTTTTTACAAGTAAAGCCGGAGAACTTTCATTATTTCACTGTTATTTGCATTAATTAATTGAAATCGACCGCAATATGTACTCCAAACACGAGATAGAAAGCGTGGAAAACACACACGACGCACACAAAAATCTGAACTGACAAGGATGCCACTCTGGAACATGTGCCGCCATCTGGTAGCAATGAGTAAATATATCATGTATACCAAATATTACGTATTACATTATAATACAAATTTTGACTATCGATAATTACGAAATTAATAATCAACAATCTCAGTAGGTCTATAACAATTACCTTCGATTTCAGTATAAAAGTACGAAACATCACGATTTGAGTATAAAAGTGCGAAACATCATTCAAATATATTTCCATATCAACGTTAGAGTTACATGTATTTCAATGTATTTATAGCAGGACGGTAGAACGAGTTTGTGAGCCTGTTGTTCAGTGAATTATTTTGTTTCCATATTTACAGCTTCGTCTTGTTTCGCTGTCAGAGCGATCGATGCTCTTGGTTTCAATGCAACGTCCCCCTTACCATTGGCTTCAAATCTGCATTCGTTCAAACAAATTTCAGATATGTCTTGTAGCAATTCGGAACTACCACACTTGCTCTCGGAATATTGTAAATATTTCTGCGTTTCCATACGAATGGCGTATTCGTTAAAATTTCCGAAGCAACAATTAGTCGCTGATAATCTCGCATTGTCATGAAGCTGAAACGATAGCGTTTAAATCTGATAGTAATGGTTTTGCAACGAATAATGATGTTAAAGCTATCTGTGCAGTAAGAACATACCTGTACACCCTCCGCGCAACTTTTGAAAGAGCAACTGTTCAGAAGAACCTCTCCTTTTTCATAAATAACTATAGCGGTTCCCAAGCCTTCAAAAACTGTATTTTCTATGATCAGCTTTCCGCTTGGCAAAACAACCACCCCCAATTTAACCATACTTTGGTTTAAGGCACATATTTTGCAATTAATTATTTTTGTAGTCCCAGTTCTGATTATTATGGCAGCACGAAGTAAGCCTACATCGAGCGTGATATTATCTAATAAAACCTATATGAAACATATATTTTTCAAAGTTGGCATAACAAATAGAAAGCATTTCCCATATAAAGATCAATATTGTTTTACCTCATCACCAGAGAAATCAAGTAAAGACGGAGCGTTTTCGCTATCTTTCGCAGAAATAATAGTTCCTTCCAAATTATGAATTCCTCTCACAGTTCCCCCCTCTTCCAAATTACCTATATTCCTAATCCGATGATTTCCTTCTCCTAGCATAATGATATCTCCTGTATCACATGTATGTAAAGTTTCTTGAAAAGAGCTGGACACTCTAAGTACAATGTTCATTGTAAGTATAACGGATGGACGTATTAACTAACTAATTCTGAAAAACCTGGCTTACTTCAAGAATAATTTGGGAGGTAAAAAGGATTGAGCTTTATCGATAGTGCCCTTTATATCGTCCAAGTAGCCTCCTAACCACACAAGGTAACCTTCCACCTGTCTGTCTTTACTTTCTCGACTCGTTCCTCGTTTGTTAGTTATACACAAACTCCGATTCCTTACAAGAACTTCCCTCATAGCAGGATTTTCAAGAACTTCCATCTCTGCTTTTATTTGTTGAAGCCGAAAATGAAGCTTCATTAACTGACATGTCCTTCCTTCGTCAGCCAATCCATCTTGTAATTCTTCTCCATCAGAGATGGATTCTTCTAATTGCGATATATGCTGTTGAATGTCCCTGCCCTCTCGTATCAGACTTCTAATAACGTCGCCAGTTTCTTTACTCACAAGACCTCTCTTTGTATCGAAAAACAATCTGATCCTTGTCTCTAAGTGCATTGACACCCAATCTGCATTATCGTCATCGTCTAAGTCCCATGGCATCCATAGATAATTATAAAAAAACCTTAACTGATCTATACAACTCGCAGTGCCGACCACGTCAAGCACGTCATTCTCTTGACTCAGTGTCACGTAAAGCTCCGTTAACGGTACATCATATTTCTCTGGCAAATGAATTTCATCCTGAACTGCAGTAATTTTAACCAAAGCAGACAGCTCTGCAAAGTCAACCGTTTCAACTTCGACAACTACGATTGTGGGATAATGGACATGAAAATCTTCGCACGTTAAACGCGATAGTTTCCACAGTGCTTGCCAACCAACCGGTTCTATTACGAGTTCGACATGATAGGACCATTCTGATTGAATCTGAGACGCAGGCACTATTTCACCTCGACTGGATAATATTTCGGTCAATTCTCCCAGTCTTTCCTGAAGACTCTTGTCGAACGTATATATCTCCATTAATATTTCCTGCCTGTAATAAAGAGATAATGCTCTTTACGGATCTGAATATCATACCAAGTGTCTCGTAAAATCATAATTGAATCTTTGCATTGTTTTGCGATATTGAAATAATAATTAACTGTCACCAGAACACAAGTACCTGATGTTCTTTTGATCCAGAAGGCCGGAATTCGTCAACAAAGAGCAGCTTTAAACGTCTTAACGAACAAGAACCGGTATACAGTTAAGATTGGTCAAGATACTGCAGAGACCGGTGGAAAATAAACTATATAACACTGACAAACAGTCACAACCACCGAAGAAAGAACGAAAGGTCGTTTGTCCTGATTAATCTGTTCTTCGGTGACAATCTTGGCGATAACCAAGAAGCAAAATTCAACTGCAATTCACTTTACCCTCGAATTTACAGCATGCAAAGAAGCATATCCATCGTATGATCGGTCAAAGGAAAATACCACAAAGGATTATACAGATTATACCAAGCAAAGTAAAAAATTTGAAATAGAACACTGCAAAACGTGATTGGTTGATCGATCAATCATGTCTATCGATACTTGTTTCCGGCGGAAAGACTAACCTCAATCGATATTTGACAGTTGATATGTTTGCGCGTTTGACTTGACTGCGTAAACTGTAAACAAACAGTGCTTTCCTCTACTGTTTGTTTGAGTCACAATCATTAAAGAACGAAACTCAGCTTTGTTCTTGTCCTATTTTTTAAAAACATGTATTCTTCCGTTGACGTACTGACAGGTACGCGCATACGAATATGGGCATAAAAAAGAAATAATACAATTCTGCATTAATTTATCGATAAGTGTCTTTTAACAGATGATAGCCTTTCAATCGACACGGAAGAAAACGCGGAACTGTCGAATAATACCGAAGACAGTTGCTTCGACAAGATCATTGGTTACATTGAGGATCTTTTATTAGGTATTCATTGAAAAATAATAAGCGGAAAAATTTATTGCTTGTTCATTTAATTGTAATATTGCAGAAAACGAATTTCATGCCATTCAACAGAAATTCTTAGATGACTACTGGGAGGTCTTTGAACCCATGGAAGAAAACAAATTAATTTATACCACCATATTTAATGAGTATGTAAGTGTTGCGAGTAATTTGTATATTTGGTGATTTCGTCCTTCTATGCAAATCACATAGTATTTCTATTTTTCAGAATAAAGCTGTGGAAAATTATATTGTTGAGTATTTGCAAAGAGTCATTCCACAATTTAATATAAACCTTTTTTTACAACATTTACAGTAAGCATTGCCATTTGGTACATGATGTTATTGTGTGGTGTTCGTATACTTACCTATGTTTAAAATGTTTAGCGACAGACGGAGTGAACTGGAAGGTGAAGTTTTTGAAGTATTATCAACGTTCACAGACTTTGTGGCCTTTAAAGAAATGTTCCTTGACTACAGAGCGGTAAGTATTGCATGTGTGCAAGCAAGATATAAATCATATCACTGTTAATATTTTTTTAGATAAAGGAAGGGAAAGTTCAAGATCTCAGTTCTGGAATATCTGTCATATCTCTTAAAATGCCCAATGCTTACAGCGAACAGCCACCCAGATAAATGTCACTCCTCGGCATACATCGAAAATGTGTATCGTGTGAAACTTACGAAACATTTAGTATCCACGAATAAAGTAGTGCTTTGATAACACATTCTGCGAATAATGAAAAAAGATCAGCTCATTTTATTTATCATGTTTACAGTCTTTCTTCACCTGTTATCAAATTGGAAATTGAAATGTCTTTTTGTTCTTAATGCATAAGGATCTCCATTTCCACAAGTTTACTGTTAGTTTCATTTGGCATACGGTATGGAAGGGTTCCAGCGAAACTCGTTAAAGCTCTAGCCTGTTCACGAAGGTCACGAAGTTGTTGCTCTCTCGCAACTTCATCACCCGGTTCCACCGATCGTAATTTCTGATACTGACGATACAGTATCGTCATCGTTGCTAAAAGAACATCGGCTAATGTTCCTGCCACTTCGGATGATACACGCCGCAAAGCGGTCACCCTTTCGTCGACCTCTTTTACGTGAAGCGGCAACATTTTTGACTCCGCAATAGTCTGAAATATGAAATGTAAAGCGTCAAGATCTAGTAACGTCAAACATCTTATAATAATTTCCGATTACTCACTCTGAGCGCACTTTGGTGTTGTTCATTGTGAAATTGGTCAAAGAACACCATAAGGTGCATCAGTGTATAAAATGCGGATACCAGTTCTGCCGGTGCTTGTATCGCGATGCCTTGATACCTAAAAAGAGAAATTTGCAAAGACACGATGCAGTTACAATTCTACCTAGGAAGGTGGTTGTACAGTACCGTTGAAAGTATTTTACCTTTCGCTTATCTCAGTAGCTTTGCTTTGTAATCGAGACCTCAATGATCCCGCGGAATCTTTTTCACTGACTACTTGGGCCAGGAGTGAACACATTAAGCTAAGAACTTTCTCGTGATTACTGGCCAGATCGTACATTGTCACCGCATCCTCCAAAAGACCTTTCTTGTTTAACATGTCGGCACATATATTTATCACATCGTCGGTATCAATTTGAAATTGGTCTAATACTCCGGGAAGTCTACGATCTTTTTCCATCTTTCCTACCAAAAGTACCCGATTTGCCGGCGAAGCGTCGACCACCATTTCCGCGACAGACGTCGCAAACATGTTGCGATCATGAGGATCTTTCATACATCTAAAAATATCTTACGGTGAAAATATGTAATATGTATCTATACGTATTTAATCTAAAAGTTTCTAATGGATTTGACAAACCTTAATAAGAACAGGTAATGCAAAGATTCTTTTGGATCCGAAGTATCGAATCTCTTAACGTACAACAATATTAGTCTGGCGAGATTCAATCTTTTTGCAGGTGGTTTATCAGCGGGGTCGACACTCAGTAGCGGCGCCAAGACACTTTGACTGACGGCTAATAAATTATGTTCGTGCATAGCAGCTGCTAAATGCACCGCGTGTGGCAAATGTCGCGCTTCTGCGCCTCTTGCCAAAAATTCTATTGCTGCTTCAAACTGCCCAGTTAAAAATAACATTGAAAAGTATAAAGATGGCTGTTCATGAGCATGATAGTATGATTCCCCTGTAACATTTATAATTGATATATTCTTAATTCTCGATCGAAATACTCGTTGTAAGAAAAGAAGTTTTCAATTAAAAGATACCATATATTTCCGATATTGTTGTTTGCAAATGGTCTAGAGTCAATTTACTTTCCGCATCTGCTTGATCTCTAACTTGACACAGTTTTAACCATAGGTAATCATCTGCGGTACTTATCACGTCGGAATGTAAATCATCTGTATCGCATGGAACTAGTGCGCAATAAGCTGCTCTTCTGTATGGATCGGTGATTGTCCTGACATGCTTTTTGTAGTATAACTTTAGAATCAATTCTGTTCGGTTGCTAGGATGTCGTTGGGGATCATCGGATGCCGCTTGTAGAGCAGCCTTAAATTCTTGATATTCTGTGTTAGACTGATTAAAACACTGTAATGCAGCTTTGTAATCTCCTGATCTCATACAGTAATAAACCAAAGGCCATAATGGCTCATTGTTAACCGTAGTGTGCTCCAGATCTCTTAGATTCTGTACTTTGACGCCTACAAAACTTTTAACTAACGGCAGAGTGCCTGGGATACCGCCTCTTTTAGCCTGTGCCAAATTTTCATTAATCACGGAATTCATAAAGTCCCTGTATCTGTTCTCCAAATACTTTCTAGCTTGGGATACGATCTTTTGCTCTACCAAAGGACTACTCCTAGACTTTATTTGATCTCCCCTAGGAGTAGGTGGAATTTCTACCATACATTTAACCATTTGCCATAGATCCACAATTTTTTTATCGTTAAACGTCTCTGCCGCTTTCCCAAATGCGTTAAATAAATTTGGCCTAGTTATTCCTCTGAGCACGTGATCGTTATAATTTTGCAATTCCTTAACATACGACACTTCTACGTTGGACAGACCACTGATCATAGATCCAGCTAATTTCGTACGCTGTGGAGTACCACGTAAATCTACCAATTCTCCGGAAGGCGCCGTCATAGCATTTATTATTTCAAAGCGCATTTGTTTCCATTCCCCTAATATGTGCTCCATCTGCTGTACTCTGGTGAGTTCAAACGTCTAAAAAATACAATTACAAAGGTAGCAAATGCCATGTTTTAACACATCTGCTGACAAACAGCAGCAAATACATTTGGACGGTTACCGTTATAAACGTAAAATAAATGGATCAACTCACATCTTTGTGTACTTGTTCGATAATCGAAAGAATAGCATTCTCCTTTTCATTCCTAAGGTAGCTCACTATATCTGTATCCGCTATTGGATCTAACGGTTCAAACGTACGTCTGGCACTAAGTGAACTTAATTTCTGTGATATTTGTGGTAAATCGACTCCTCTCGAACCCAACAACAGATGACTGAAATAATGCCATGTTCTGAAGGTGATAAATACTTGAAACGATCTAACGTAAACTGTAGTCTAATCAAACTTCTAATCGCGGGAATAAATAATCCGAAAATGCATTGTTGTTATTCCATTATGCTACTTTGACAATTATGTGACAATTTGAAAAAGATATTCTTACGCCTGAACCTGATTATCCTGAGTGCCGGTTTGGGTGACACGACACCAAAGTTCGTTGGAGGCATCTAATATTTGACGTAGATTTCTTTCTACTTGCGGAAGCTCCTCATTGCCTTCCACAGCAGCGGACAATTGTTCCGCAGATCGCAACAATTCATTGAAGCCAGAATCTCCATTCACACGCGTAGAATCCATAGTTAACATATCGGTAGTGTGCCCGTTGTCACTCATATTTCAATTGTGATTTTAAATACGATCAAATAGAATAATTGTAATGCCAACGATCCTTGCACTATCACAAACGTCTCAAACTTAACCTAGTAAAACTACCGCGCTTTAGCGTGCCGCAAGCAGCCGTAAGGACGAATACGAACAAATTTCAAATGGTCACGTGTCCGAGAATTTGCAAATACTGGACTGTGATTGGTCGAGAAGTGTGAAGCGCGAAACCAAATTTTAACGAGATGAGATTATTAGTTGTCGTCTACCGTCGCATTTCTTAATAAATTGGTGGAAATAATTGAAATTATAAATGTTTGAAAAACCGAATATTCAGCAGGAATAGATTTATGTAAATCTATTAGCGATATAATGTTCCTTTTTCATTATACAATTGTATATGTATTGGTAAATACGCAACGCGCTTTGTTTATATTATTTCATAAATAATACATATTGGGAAAACATTAACTTTGAGTGCTCTCTCTCGAAAGCTTCGTAAAGTGCTGCTTCGCAAATGGAGCACTGATCTTTTTCACTCGTTTTTCTGATCTCAACTTCAACTTACGCTACGGTAAAATAAAATCCGTTTGTTTTGTATATGCGAAGGTTCCTTAAAGAAAGGTAAAAGCAAGGGAGGTCAAGATGTTGCATTTAGATTTTGTTATATAATATTATGCCGTATTCTCATTACATAATTTCAAGTATTTTTATTATCTATTAATCGTATACATGCAGACGTACTTGAGAATATCCTCTTGGGTACATATACATGTATAGAGTCATGCGAATGCGTATGCATATGCATACACGTGTGCGTGCGCGTCACTCGTGCGTGTCTTTACATGTAAAGTTTAGTCAACTTTATTTATAGTCAATATACAAATAATGGAAGACATTGCAGCACCTAGAAGTGCCATTCAAAAGGTTTTTTTTTTACCTATAATGGTAAAGTAGCTTTTATTATCGCCAAATATTGCTGATGTCAGTTTGGCAGCCTCAACGCATTACTCGGTACATTCAGTCGCAGAATTGCAAAGAGTGCACTAAGTACATTACCTAAACGAACTGCGATATGCATAGTAATAGAATCTTGGAACTTTTAGTTTCATTTGATTCGCAATATTCCGTATTCGCATCTGATTAGGCTAGATAATATGTTAAGATTTAATACTGTACGAACGCACTGCGACGTATCGCGATACCTACACGCACGTTCGACACGAGCACTGGGCACCGATGCATCGATCAATCGAACCTTTGCCTAATGTCATCTACATTAGATTTGATTCCATTTCATTCATTTAATTAATTTCGTTTCATACGCTTTATTTTCATTTACTACCTACACCACCGATCATCGATCTTCGATCTTCGATCATCGTCGTCATCGGCATCGACTTTAAACTCAACGAGGAGAAACGAAATGACGTCGAACAATTTTTAATAATCTACAACATTTCGATTTTACTCGGCCGATTATCTATTTTACCATTCATAAGAATAATGTCATTAAAAGACAACAACAACAACAGCAACAGTAACAACGACGACGGCTACAACAACGAGAACCATAATAATAATAATAGCAATAATATAATAATAGGAAATAATTAATTTGTCAAATGAACTTACTATATTATTTTCGATTTATATTTCTGAATCATCTGCATGCCTAACAACTTTTTAATTTCTCCTCTTACAAATCATTTTCATTTAACGAACCGTTTGCGGGTACAGGTATGTTCGTTTGATCATTCGGCTATATCGATACGTTGCATACACGCATTGATTTTCCGTCGACGGATATTGTTCTATAGCTGATATGGCTACGAATGTACGTTGTACGGATTTCGTGCATCGTGCTCCATTGCCCATTGCATCGATAACGTGTAAGTACCGCATTATATCTTTACGGGCTATAGACTTGATCTCGTTTAATAAAGATATTACGTTATATATTCTCTTATTTATAATAAAAGGAGATCGATATTACGTTACATTTTGCGCACTATGTATTATTTCGTTGCTCCAAGCTTCACGCAATATTCACGCCATTTGTTCGCCGAATATTCGCGCGATATTCGCTCGACAGAAAATTATCCGACTATTTATTATCATCGTGGGGATAAGCCTTTGTCCTCTCAGGTTTGATTTGAAAAGGAATACGCAATCTAATCGTTGGGTAGGACCGTAACGACAGCTTTGCTTGAGCTACGCATGTGTGTGCATACGTGCCTATGTAACATGAGCAATTTCATTGGAATCACGAAATAAAGGAAGTGATACGTATGTTCTGTCTGTTTTTTTTTTCTTTTTTCTTTTTGAAAGTCCAACTTGTGATATGTAGTGGTGACGCTTTTTCAACGCGCACTCTCTACGAAGCTCCCTTTTTTCTCATTACGAATAATACGTGCGCTCGGAGCATTCGAGTAAAAACAGAGCGATTCGAAACCAATTGCCGAAACGCGACCACTTCGTACCACCTCGTGACTCGTTTGCGTATTCCATCGACCATTTTTTAGTTTAGTTTCTCGCATCCGCTTACACGTCTCTCCTTTGCCGTTACTCTCTCTCTCACTCTCTCGCTTTTGCCGAATCTCTACGAGAGAGAGACAATCTCGCAATCTGGATTTCTCTCCTCGTTCCTTCTACCCATTCCTACAAGTATCGCGGATAGATACTTCCGATCTTATTGCTTCGTCCGGCGTTAGGAATCAAATTCGAGGCATCGCGTCGTGAGCACGAGGTACGACACGACGCGATACACGACTACGAAATGCTCAGGGCTTTCGCGTAACAGAATTTATAATGGATATGTAAATATATGCCAACATGGATATTTCTTATATATATACATACGTGTGTGTAATCTGTGGCTGTGTTTTCACTCTCTCTCTCCCATTTTCACGCTCGCACAGACACACGCTATTTCTCTTTCTCTCGATTCTCTCTGTGCACGTATGTGTTTATGCTTTGAGTATTATGCGGCACGCCTTCCGTCGACTGCCCATGTATGTGTGCAAATATTATATATATGTACACATGTATATGCTTCGTACACGTTAAACTGCTCATTTTCTCTGAATCTCTCACACTCTCTTTCTCTTCCTCTCCCTTTCTCTCTGTCTTTCTCTCCATCGCTCACTCGTGCACACACACGTACGTTCTCTCTCAGTTTTCTCGTTTGTGCAAACGTACGCTATCTCACGCATACATACACACACACACACACAGATAGTAACCGGCAAACTAGTATACCATTTTCATAACTGTTTCATAGAAACGACAACGCTAAATCCATTTCAAAAATTTAATTTGTAAAGGTGTGTAGATTGTTAATCTCAATAGAGTCACGCAAGCCGTATCGGGAAAAGAGATAGAACAATTGCGATACTTAACGTGAAGATATTGTAAGGGCGACAGGCCGAGCCACAGAATTTGATTTCCATCTCCTCCGGATGATAGTTGATGCATTTCGGAGGTCTCCGACGATAAAGGCGTTCTCGTCTCGCGGTGCAGGCACCCGGTTCCATGATCGCTTCTATAGGCTCGATGCTAAGTTGTTTGCTTCCGCAGGGGCATAGGGTATCCACCACCAGTAGGATCAAGTTGGTATGTTCAATCTTTTGGACGCTGAACGGCCTGAGAAGGAGGGAGGAAACAAGGGAGTGATAAGACGCACTCGCGCGAGTGCACATAACGTACGCGCTTGCAAACATACAAGTCCGATATTCGTTTGAATACAAAAATTATGCACTTTCGTATTTGTGCAATCTCCAAATACGGTACCTTTCGCATTGCGTCACGTGACAGTTGGTCAATTTGCCTTTCAGAGGACTGCTTTGACCGCTAGTGTTGAGTCTCTCGGGTTGCAGTATATAAAGATCCGTTTTCTTCTCACACGATCGTAACTTTCTGTGTGGATAGTGAGCGGAAGTACCTCGAGCGGCAGTCGTTCCGCTCGAAGTCGGAGTGACGGGAGCGGTCACCGGTACACCCGGGAATACATCCCTCTCTTCCGAGATCGGTTCGTCCTTCTCGGTCGAATCTCCGCCGCCGAACGATTCAAAGTCGTGCGTCTCCACCCCCTCCTCCATCAAGATCAGATCGTCTAGGATAAGAGCGAGGCGTCAGTGATTTTCTATTACTTCCTGATAATAGCTGATAGAATTTCGAAAGCTCACCGCCGAGAGTGCGAATCGATTCACCGGCCAATGCAAACGCGGTCTGCCATACGCTCTGCAAATTCAAACCGATGAGGAGATGCCAGAGAAACGTGCCGAATACCGGAATGGTCGATAGGAAGGATTCGGAGATAGTCTTCGTCGCTGCCGATTGGTGAGACTCTTGCGGGCTGCAAGCACCTTGATAGTCGATCACGGTTACCTTCCTGAAATCAAGATCGTCGCGATACGTTAGGACGCTGTCGATCTCGTTTACAGATCGCGCTCGTCGCGATCAAACTCGCCTGTAAATTCTATCCTGAACCAACGAATCCATTATAGTGCCGTCTATTTCGCCGAAGAATCGTCCGGTATGCTTGTGACTCTCGCTTATGATGATGAATCCATTATTGTCCAGAATGAAGCAATCGAGTTCCTCCGAGGCGCAATTCTTCTTGCAATTCCTGTCGCTGCACTGTGAAGGGGCCAAAAAGAAACGAAGAGACGTTGAGACGGAGCTGAGGATAGATTGCCGCGAGACGATGTATGCAACGTGTACGTTACCGAGGACGTGATATTGACGAAATGCGATGCCAACGAGGAATGTTGAAACTGCAGACCCAGGACGGCGGCCGGTGCTTTGTGCCGTTTTCCGATGAACACCGCGTGCGTCGCAGTGACTAGAGGGTTGGGACTCTTGGCTGTTCGCGAAACATATTCAACGCATGTACGCATACTCACGTATATCCTACCAGGATCGGAGAGATAGATCAAGCCGCCGATACGTACCGGCGTCGAAAGGTACGCTAAAGACGAAACTGTCTGGCTCTACCGAGTGCTGATCCACGGCGCGTTTGTACCAGGATGAGTCCATCGCTCTCGCGTATTTCTCGGAAAATCGTCTAAACGAAGAAAAGAACGCTCGTATGATAACTATACGATACTCGTCGAAGGGGTACGCGTCTCGTTGACGTAACGCAATTGCTATATGTTTGACATTTACGGTTCGTCGGCGGTGGTATCCTTTCCGTTCTGCTGATGCTCGTGCCAGCGGAACAGACCGCTTCTGGTTGCGACGAAACTCCGTGTTACGCCAAATCTACCTTTCCCTTGGCTGCAAACGTGAAAGAAGCTTTACGTCGCATTCATCGTCGCGGTGCAACGCGACACAAAACGCCAAGAGCCGCGCTATACGTGTACGTAACACCAGGTAGTTACGAGACAGCTATTACGCGACGTAAGCTCTTTTAAATCTATGCGCGAAGTTGATATTTCTTTTTTGATATTCTTTTCTGTTAGATGCCGAGAGGACGCGAAGGCGCGCGGAGAAGATTTAAATACGCGGAGATACGATAAGTGGATTCGAAAGTGACGGAGGTAAGATCGTACACGATGAAAAAGGAAGGAATAAGGGGGGGATTACTCTATACGGAGCGACATTTTCTTTTATCCGTTCGCACCCGATAAGACGCTAGATCCTGACGTTCCGTGGAGCGCAGGATAGTCGGAAAACGAGAGTGGAAAACACCGTGCAATATCGACGAGTGTGCTTATACAAATAATTGTGCATAATGGATTACCTGTGCAGTAGAGCCATCAGTATGGCAATAGGGCTAGCGATGGAGACACACAATACAAAATGTAATAAAATATGCAATAAAAGAGAGCACTGTAAATGAAAGAAATATGCCATTGCGCATAGTACGTGTCGCGCGCAAACGGACCGAGCGTGGACAACAAATTCTTTAGAAAGTTTTGTATCTATCCCACGATCCGCAATACCGCGGGGTTCTATTTCATTTTCTTTCAACCACCTGGTCGCTCTTCCTCTTCCTCGTCATCTTCTTCTAATCCTGATTCCTCTTCTTTCGCGTACTCTTCGCTCTGTCCCTCTACCTTCCTCTTCCAATTCCCCACTCATTCTCATTCTTCTCTCGCTCGCTCGCTCGAGTTTCGAAGCGGCTCGTATAATTTCGGTCGGATCTCGCGACACGACTATGCAAAACAACGGCAGGGGGGAAAAATAGGGGTAACGATTTTACTGTATCCGAATAAGAGGGTACAATTGGTCATCGGTAATCTGTAATCGGTGCGTACGAGAAGAACCGCGTGCTAGTGCATATAGCAGTGCATCGTTTTGGATCTCTTCGATCATTTCAAATGTTTGCTCGTGAAGTACATGCATCGTTGTATTCCGCGTGCGTGCCGCTTACCTCTGATTGTCCTCTTTGTGCATCGCACCCCTTTTGTCGAAACCATCCGTGACCAAGGCATCCAGAACCAAGGACTGTACTAATCTTTTGTCACCTGCAAATGAAGCACGACCGTTGCTCGAATCTGTCGCACTCGTTTCGATCGACGATAAATATTTTAACTGTACCGCGGTACAGTGTACGTAACACACGCTTACAATAATAGGCATCCTTGTCGGGCTTGCTCGCTTGTTTATGGTGCGAGCTGGGACTCCTTGGCCTCAAGGACATCCACTTCCACCCCGGTCTTCGCGTTCGTGACAAAAAGTGCAAAACGCGTTCTTCCGGGGAGGAGAACCATCGCTCGGAAGCCGAATTATATTCGCAATACACCCAATCGGGGTGGACCTTCCAATTATTTCCTTTGAAATGTTCGGTCACTGAAAATTGAAAGGGAAAAATGTAACAGGGAAGCTTGATAGAACCCCCTTGGTCAAATTGAAACAAATAAACGTCGCTTGAGAAGCAACGCCATTTATATCACATTTTAATAAGATCGAGTTAGCAACCGTTTTATTAAAAATTTCGCGCGGGATCGATTGGTGGGCTCAGATTTACGATAAAGTCAATAGACAACGTGGTAATCAAATAATTTATAACGCAGCACATCTAAAATCGTAAGATGACAACACGCGCAGAAACTGTTTTTTTTTCTCTCCTGTAAAGTTGATAAAACTGAGATATGTAGATGGTGTTGCTTCTTAAGCAACGTAAAGCTGCAATGACCACTCACCATTTATTATCGCGTGTTTGATTTCCTGTTCGGCCAACAGTTCAACCATGCCATAACCATCGGGCAGTGCCAAACCTAACGAGAATGGCGTTCCCTCGATGGGTTTTGAAAAATAATTGTGCCGGCGTATGCTGACCCTTCTCTGAAAAATTCAAGAGGCAACGAACAAAATAATTATTATCTGTTTTTCTTTCTGACGAGGATACTATCGTCCGAGAATTTTGACATAGTCAACTCAGGCTTACCATGTCATCGTAATGAATTTTGATCGCGAAAGCGGTCTCCCCTTCTTTTTGATCGATCATGTCGTGTCTTAACTGAAAACAAGGAACGAGAGACGATAACGAGGGGATATTCCATGCGCTTCCCTCGCTACGCGCACGCGTTCACGTATACATATAGCGGAACGTGGTTTTTGACTTACGTCGAGAAGAAGGGAATTGTTCAACGGGTGCAACGGTCCGTCATATTCTGCGAGCTCGACTTCCGACAGATCTACGCTGATATAGACGGGTTTCAGAGATTCCTCGTACTGAAAGATACAAGAATTTCGGGCAACGATTAGAACACACTGCTCGCTCCCAAGACCTTACGATTTATGGCAAAGAATCTACTCACGTCAACGGTTCCTGGCTGCATTACAAGAGAGAAAGAGGGGCGGGGGCAGAGAGAGAAAGAGTGTTGTCACCTGTAATTGATTCTAATTGTAATTACAACTTTCACTACTTACCAGAGGCCGCAGATCTGGATGATACAGAACCCGACCGTTATTGTCAACGATGAACGAGTATCCGTTAACTCCCAACTGTCAATCAGAACAATAAAGTTTGTCTTAATCCCCCTTGTGTCACACGCCCCGTATACTCATCGACGGACAGGTAAATGGATACCTGCAACCGTGAAAAATACTAGAACGATATACCTTGTACGGAGGTACGAGTTTTTGAATCTCTTCGATTGGCACGTCGGTACCGATGATACCCAGCAAGTTTGCTGTCTTCACCTGCAAGAGAGAATGATAGTGAAACAAAGAAGACGGAAATTGTCGCTTAAAGATCTACGAATCAAAACTTACCGTATGATTCCGCCGGTCCAAAATCGGTGCCGTCACCGACGTCATCAGCTGGCCAGCATGCTCTTTACCGTACCTGCCGCTCTAAAAGGCAAAAGAATGAAACGGTTGATTCGATTGCCTAATGCGCGGTATTTTCAAAGTGAATTAACCCTTAGGCCAGGTATAGATGTGGAAAACACGCGCACAACAAACACCGTATTCCAACGGGGTTGCAAATGTTTTAGTAACGTATGTGAGAACACAAAATCCTGACTAGTCTATTGTTGCATCGTGGTGCGTGTTGTGTGATACGCGCGAATGTTTCATGTCTGTACCCGGCCTTAAATGCATAGAACAGCAACATATTTATTTTTTCTTTAAGAAATGGTTCTAGAAAATAAAGAACTGTTTGCCACCAAACACTTAAACCAAAAAATTCTAGTTTTGATTAACCCCTAAATGCATAGTGTTGCCATTTAACAACATACCAAATTGATTAATTTAGAACACGGTATTCTTTGAAAATCCATGCATTCAAGGGTTAATTAAATCAATATGACAGAGATGAGATACCTTTCCGCCGACGTAAGCGGGACTCCAATGAATCGGATGATCGTGTTGATAAAGTACCATAGGCCGTGCTAAAACTTTCACATATTCAAAGACCTTTGCCTTGATTTCCTCCGGATTAGTGATCCTCGCGTAAAATCCTGCGAAAGGCAAATGCATACGCTTTATATGTTATGCAAGGACGAATAAGAGACATAGAGAGAGAGAGAGAGAGAGAGAGAGAGAGGGAGAGAGAATGAGAGGAAGCGTTGACACGAACCTTTGTTCGCGCAAGCAGTGCTCCGAAGTTCCGGGCTCTTATCACCGCCGACGAGGTAAGTGAAGATCCGAACCGGCATGTGGGGCCAATTATATCGCTTGATCACTTCCGTCGGTAGGCCGCCGTTGTCGACGGTGATCAGCATAATAGCCTGGTTGCACTGACTCCCCTGTCCTGTTCTATTATACTTGTGAAGTATTTCAAAGGCCGTGCTCAAGGCCGCGGAAACGTTTGCCGGGGTTTCCTCGTGCTTCATCGAACTCGCCGCGATTTTCAGCTCGCGCACGTTCTCCGGCGATGCCTGGACCAGGCTGTCCTTGAAGCATTGAACGATCTCCTCGGCGGTCTCCCCGTATCGATAAACGTTGACGTAATCGTCGGGACCCAGGGTATCGAGGATCGTTTTCGTCGTAGCTATTGCTAATCGTCGATTTTTCTCGGAGCTGTAGCATTCCCCGTCCACCAGGATAGCCAGATCCTTCGGACTATTCGCGGCTCCGACGAACCAATTCGAAATTCGAAAATCGTACACATCGCGATACGCTCGATTGCCGGAAGATCCGCCTCTGTTACCTCCGCCGCTTCTATCCGTGATCGGTGGCCAGGAGATTGCTATGGAACACAAGAATTCCGGAAGCACGTGAGACGCACGGTACATTTGCGAATTTAAATTATTCGAATTGTCTTTTGGTATTGGCTAACCAATCTTGCATTGTATATACGTGCGCGTATAAACGATACATACCGGGAAAACGTCGTAAAAATCCTGATGTAGCTCCGTAGTATTGCCAGGAGAGCGAGGGGTCGCTCTCATAATTATTCACGAACAGCAGATCCAAGTATTCGCTCCATTGAATACCAGCGGCCACTTCGCGATCTGCAAAAGAAATCACGCGATGGGAGTGTAAACTGATTACTGGAAAAATAGGAATTTGCGCAAACTCCCGCAGTCTACGGATTACGGTAATTTGTTAGTGTTATTAATTTCTCCTGAAATTGGGTACGCTCCTCGCGTCGCTTACCATCGTCTTTTACTCCCGCGGGCAGTAACACCGCCGAGAGGGTGGCGTTCACGGCCAAATGATCGAAATGCCGATTCGGCGAAAGAAAGGAATCTTGACCCGTCGATAATCGTCCGTCAGACACGAAGGTATCCAGGCGATGCGAAGCGTAATACTTCGGCGAAACGCTTCCGTCTCTCGGTGCCGAGACAGCCGCCTGTTCGGCGCTCTCCACCAATCTCTGCAACAAAACCCAACGTTGGTGGTCATCCCTTTTGTTCTCTAATTCATGCTTCTGGTTTTATTATTTACTCCTTTCGCCTTACCATGACCGCGTTCATTTTAAAGTCGAGCATATTCTTCACCTCCGCTGCCATTTCTCGTACGAGGAGCAGACCGTCCTTTCTCACCGCCTCTGCCTCAACTTCGTGATATTTCTACGAACAAAACGGCCCTCAACGTCTAATCTTTCATTGTAACGATGCGCGTCCTCTCTGTATTGAATTAAATTCCATCTAGAGCCAGGAGATTACTACGTACGTGCTGGATACGCGGTTACGTATCAATGGTTATGTACGTGTACACGTAAGTCGTAATCTTAACCCGCTAATACAAGAGCAGAACGCGCATCGAAAGTATTGCATCAGTGTGGTATCGAGACATCACCATGATTATTTTCCTTACCCTCTGTATCTCGTTCATTTTCGTCACTTGTTTACCGAATTCCCAGAGATCTACGCCGAACTTTAGGGCCCAATTTTTTACCCTGCGAAGTAAGTGTTTTTTGGTGTCATTTTAATTGCTCGTCGTCGATTGCCTAGATTGTGTATAATAATGCAACAACGAAAGGGCCGGGGAAGGAAATATTGTTCTTCGTTCTTTCGAGAATATGATCTCCTCTGTACGGACATCCCCCAAAAATCTCTGTTCCCTATAGATGTACATTCGTGATTACGTAGCGTAAACGCACGTACGTACGTACGTACGTACGTACGCACGCACGCACGCACGCTCCCACCCACCCCTCGTTGATTCCGTGTACTCTTCGGTAAATCGACTATGTACGCATAAGCGCTAAGATGCGCGTGCGTGCCAAACGCGTACCCTACTCTTTTCTTTTTTCCCTCCGTATTACTGGAAGCACATCCCCTATTTTCTTCCTTACGTCGAAACTGCCAAAGTATCGAGATATCGAATTTACGAGTATATGTATTCCCGGTTTCTCGGCCTTCTCCCGTGGCCCTCTCATCCCTGCCCGGAGTCTATCGAAGAGGTGTTCGAGCATAAGATTCGCGTATCCCACCCTTCTCCCCGTGGCCCCCTATAATCGAGACTCGAACAGTTACATCTCCTTCTCATTCTACTCTCTAGCATCGTAAATCCATCGGCAAGTTTGCCGAGCCCTCGACACCTCTCCGACAGCGATCCGTACCCCCCACCCTAACGCTAGCCTGGTCACCCCACTCACCCCTCCCCGACGGCGTCTAAGGGGGTAGGTTTTTACGATTCTACGATTCGATCGTGAGTCGCGATCGTGAAAGATAACGCATGATGCTTTATACTCACTCTTGATGAGGTATGTCTTCTACCTGCTGATAGCTCGATCTTATCCATAGCAGCAGCAGCAGCACACCGAAGCGCACGAGTTTCTCGGCGTGCGGAAACATTATTTCGATCCCTGTCGCACGTACGAGTAAACGAAGCAGCGGGTGAACGAACGGACAAACGTACGGACAATGACACGGCGAGAATTGTACCGAGAATAAAATTATTAGTCTTACCGTTCCCTCGGGACACAGGGGCGATCGATCAGCCGAAACACGCGAGTCAGCGATACGCTAGTCAATTTATCGGTTAGCCAGGGCTATCTTAACACGCACGTTAGGTATATCCGACGAGAAATTCTGATTTTCGGGAATCTGAGAGATACTCGAGGGTCTCACGTGTCGTCGTGTCTTCTCGTTGTTTTCTTTTATACTCCCACGCGTATTATCAGCCACGATTGCGTCGGCCGTGCCGGAGTGATCTTGACTGCGTGACCGCGTCCGAGTACGACTCGTAGTCGAAATGCCTTCAGTCGATGAAAATGCCCGAAGGAGAGTGTCCAGCGACGCGTTGCAATTCACCTCCAACGCGCGTTCCTTCTCCGCGAACGTTTCTCAGCGTACAATATAAATTCCGCTAACGATTCAATCATTTCAAAATCTCGACTCTCGGAGTAGGCGTACACGCGAGGCCGACCACCCCCGAGTGGAGAGATGAGCGATGCACTCGAATATTATCGTTTTCCTTCGAACCCGGTATGTTGAATTATTTATTTCTCCAAAGACGACCGAAGCAGCATCGTTCGTCACCCTCCTCACATTTGCACGCACGATTGACGCGACTGTACGCACCACTAATTATCGTCGCGTTGTCGCGCGATCTCTCAGGTATGTTCACACCGTAACGCGCAGAGGACCAGAAAGAATGAAAGACGAGGGTGGCACAGGAAGAGAAGCTGGAGAGCGTGAGGGACAGAGGAAGAGAGAAAGACAGGGAGAGAGAGGGAGAGAGAGAGAGTATGTGTATGTGTGTATGCCGAGAAAATATTTGTCACGCGTACAATATACGCGGAATACGCCAACTGGTTCGAAAACGTGCGACACGTGCGAGCTCCGTTCTACTAGGAAAATCAATTTACACTACTTGGTTCCGATCGTATTTTCTCGTGGAAATCGTGCAAAGATGGTGTAGGAGTCGCTTTATGCTCGGGACGAGGGTAGCTAGTTGGCTGGTTGGCGCGCGCGCATTACTCTTACTACGTCTACGCTGGATTCGGGCGTTTTAGGAGTAGCACTATTCTAGGGGTGTGAGCGTGTACTCGCTGCCACCCCCTAAAACGGAGCAGGAGGTAACGGTGGCGGTGGCGGCGGCGGTAACGACAGCAACGACGGTAGCGGCGGCGGTGGCGGCGGCGGCGACGGTCGTCGACGACGACGACTACGACTACGACGACTACGACGACGACGACGACGACGACAAAGAGGAAAACAGCGACAACGGCGGCAACGACAACGTTGGGAATTGAACGGAGCTGCCGGAAGGGTGGGTTAGATTGACGACGCTAAGGTAGAGGGTAGACGACCAGGGAGGTGGGAAGACGCAGCCGATGGTTGCAAGATAGAGAAACGAAAAGAGACGGCGCTGTGTCACGCGAAAGGAGAAGCGAGGGAGGCGAGGGATGAGATTCCCCCGCGCAGAGCAAGAGAGATGCTCGCGACCTCGCGCCACGATAGGAGGCTGTAACTGAGCGCAAGCCCGGTATCATTGATTTAACATATATCTTACGCGTAGCTAGATTTTCGTACAATTTCCGCGAGGTACTAGCGAGTTTTACGATTTCGAGAACAAGAAACGATTCCTTCGAAACACGTGTCCCTTGCCTGAAATTCGAGTGATAAACGTATCGCATATGGGATTACTCGAAGAATTTGTAGAAAATTAGAAAATTCAATCTACCGTTTGATTTCTGAGCATCCGTTCAACCGTCGGTATATTCTCCCCTCGTATGCCACCGATGTCCTTGGTTGGTTGCGTGTCGGACACGGAGAGGGTGTCGATGGTTGATACTGTACGGGGGAGTACCAAGGCAGTAAAACTGACTTTAATTTGTACGATCACCACATTTTTATTCTTTTATTAGTTTTGTTTTCATATTAATATCGTAACAAATCGATATCGAATAAGGACAGCAGAGTTCAAATTAATCCTATAATATTTAATGTCCTTACGAATCTTGGGAATTATCTTAGCGTGCGCCTCAACCCATACTTATAAAAAGTTAAATCCTATGCTGTATTTCCTTTCGGCTACAAAGAACCAGATTCGAAAGGTGAACTATACGTTAGCTATAATTTCATTTACACGCATATTGGCGAGAAGTCGAAGCTCTTGTTGGGCATAATCTTCCGGCAATGGTAATTGGGACACTAGATGGACCAGCGTGTTCGCCGTGGATTTATTCTCCCTCGATTGTTGTACTAATAAGTTTCTGGCCAAGTGTAAGGTCCTCTTCGCGATTTCGGCTTGACATAGTCTGGATAGAAAAGAAATGGTTGGAAGAAAAAAATCAATTTTCTTCCCTAAACGTAAGTCCGGTGAAGAAACTAAAAGTTAAGTGAAAATGGTCTCGAACGCTTTACCTGTGTTTGGCGCTCGGGCACGGGAAAAAGTTGATTTTTATACAAAGAGAAGTCAACCGTGGCTTCAATAATTCCAACTTGTAAGTTATTCCATGTGGATCATGAATGCGTAATAAGGATTCGATTTCGATTGTTATCTCCATGTAGTCCCAGAGCAATTGCCCTTGGTTCGCCCATCCATTTATCGTATCGCTGCATTCAGCGACAATTAACGGACTCAGCAATGAGCGTAGGTATTCGTAATTTTCTGACGAGACAAAAAGAGATTCAGAGTAGACGGAAATACGTAAGCATGAACGAAAAGATTTTAAACTTTTAATGTACCGTTTATTATAGCATCCGCTGCTAAGTGATCCATGATAATTTCATGGGCAGTGTTCCATTCCTCTGCTTGAATGAAATACCACGCTGCCTCTCCGTATCTGGATAAAGCAAACATATTAAAGATACTGCAACCCTACTACTGCGATTCTAGACTAATTTAAGGGAAATACCGACCTTTTCACTACGCAACACTTAACAGCTTTCGCTCGATGGATCCAGGTAGACGGTATACCAAGCTCTTCCCTCAAAAATTGTTCCCGTTCAACGTAATCAGGAACGTCATCTACCTCGATGTGACGCTGAAGTAAATCCATCACCGCCATTTTTCGTCTACCAGTGTCCCGTAGATGTAGCGTTACGAATATTGCCCAATGCCAGAGTCCGTACGCCTCCAATTGTGTGGCGAAATTGACGTGCGTCAATGCTGCAACGTTCTCAGAGATGTGCGAATAGCCCAAAGCCACGAGTACTTGTTGCATTAACCAGCTATAGGCATGGAAAAGATCGAATATTTAATAGACGTCGTTCACGGCATTAAGGTTTCAGAAAGAATGGTAACAATCTAGGCAACTACCTAAGTCTGTAGTCGAGAGGATCGGCAGTATGCGTCGACGGGTTCAAGAGTTCCCCCAATGCGTGATCGCCAGTGCAGTACAATTTCAAAAGGTGATAGCAGAGATCGTATATCGACTTTCCATTGTTTATCTCGAGATCATAGTCGATCTCTTTGTATTCTCTGTATTCGGGCCTCGGCGATGCCGCGTACGCGTACGCGATCTCTTCCTCTCTTGCGGCTTCGGTCGTGATGTCAGTTTCAGTTTTTGGTTCGAATGCCGCCTCGTAGAGTTCCAAAGCGTCCCTTATCGAAGCCGTTGGAGAAGAAAAGTACCTAGGACAATCAGTAACGTGATTTTCTTGAGGTAAATTAGAAAGCAGCGAAACTAGACGTTGTTACGGAAGAAGCAGTTACCAGAGATGAACGGCAAACGCTCTCTTCCAATCGAGGCCTTCGCAAACATTAATGGCACCGTGTTTACTGGATATTAGCGGTTCACCCGATATCAGTGCGAACAACTTCAGTCGATCGATCGAGAGATTCTTATCCACGGATGTTTCTTGCCACAATGCAATTTGTTGTTTCACCAATTCTTTGGTCGGCATCCCACTTCGTAATTGCGCCATCAATAAAGCCAAACAATGATCCCCGACTGTCAGTGCGCTTTTACACGCTTCTTCCAATTCAAAAGCTTTTGTTGTGCGATACGGTGTAAACGAAGAATGAAACAGGGAAATAAAATGCAAGTGTTACCCTAAATTGGCTGGAACGAGCTGTTACTTTCGTACAACACACGTGTGTATACACACAAGGCAAGTGTAATAATACCGTACCGGTTAACATGAGCAACGTTTTCTCTTCGTTACTAACGTCAACGTTTTTTTCCTCCGACTCTACTCTTTTTTGTAGGATCGTCTTCAACCATTCTCCTACAGCCTCCCGGCGTACCACGACGTTATGGTGTTTTGCATTTCCTACAAAAGGGAGGAAAGACTAAACGAGGGAAAATAGACGAGAAAGTTAACGGCGCAGACATGTATCTACAACCCAAGGACAAACCAGTGGATAGATGTATATCTGGAAGATCACCCCACAGAGCGACACAGAGCTTCCAAACTTCAGCAACGTATGCGATCGAATGCTCCGCATTCTCGGCGCCGCCTAATTGTTCCACGAGTTCTCGAGCCAACGTGCAATGGGCATGTAAACTTGTAGTCGCAGTCTCAGTCGCTACATCAAATACCGGACAGTCTCCCTCTTGACCCATTATGCAATTGGAGAGTTGAATTCTAAGATGACCAACTATACTTTCCTTGAATCAGATCGGCAAACGGTTAAAAATGGATGCTAATCCAAGATACGATAGCCGATGATGCATGAAGTGCGGCAACCAACCTTAAACGCATGTATCCCATCTTCGTCTACAGCGTTACCGCCCAAAACCTGCAGTCGCTGAACAATCGTACCCGAGGTTTTATCGCCCGGAAGGCGACCGGAAACGTAAGATCCGAGATACTCGAACGCATTATGGAGCGGTACTTTGCTCGCCTGGTCTTGCGTGCTCAAAGTGAGCAAGGTCAAACCACGTCCCCAACTCGGTCTGAACATTCTGCCCATTTGTATACCTGATAATATCAATTGTTGTGGTTATCCCCAGCGAGATTTTTCACAATATTATCGAAAGAAATTTTATATGGATTTTTAAGGCATAAATTTACCCATATCAGCAATAACGCGAGAACGCAGCCTGTGAATAATAGATTCTGCGAATGGAATCACTTCAGATTGGCACTTCAGAACGGTTGTCACAGGAGTTATTACTGGATCGGGAAATATTTTCCCAAAAGTCGAGGATTCGGAGCCAAACACGGTCGTTAATCGTTCAGTTTGGACATTTTTTGGTTGAGCAGCTATCGGTTCGTCCTGCAGATCCATGCTACGTGGCAGACGATGAATAGTCAAGTTCGATCGCAATATCGGATTGTAAAAGCATTCGTAGCCGCGATTTTCGTCATATTTTTCATTGATATCGGGAAAGTATCGTACTGATGTTCCATGTCCGGAAAGAGGTACGACACTATTTGATTCTGAAATAAATCCAAACAGTTCGTCAGAAGTTCCTTTTAATGTAGAAATAACAACGTGCTATATTATAAAGAATGTTAGATAGATCTACCTCGTTCGAATTCATCGTCGCTGTCGTGAAAGAAGCTAGCTTTCATCAGTTGTAATTTATGACTGTCCGTGCCGATCATACGCGCATTGTCGGAGGTCGGACTTATTGGGTGGTGTTTCTCACAGGCGTTACTATAATCAGCTGCAACAATAGATTTAACATTGGTATGAAAAAAAGAATCGCACCGTCACGTCTTTCATGTTCGGAAAAAGGTAAAACACAATTTAGTCCCGGATTAAATTTAGAGAGTTCCTCCGAGATTCTTTGAACATCAAAATTGGAGCGTGTTATATTAGAAAGAATAGAGAAAAGTCGCTGATCTACCTCTATCGATCTCATCGTCGCTCTCATCGGAGAACCTGGTCCGCATTCGGTCTAATTTTTGATTGTCCGTACCAAACATAGGCCTCATGTCGAGGGTCAGACTTATTGGCTGTTGTTTCTCATAGGCATTACTATAATCTGTAAAATTCAATTAAGATGCAAGGGGATCCGGGAATTTAAGCCTGTTGGATGCGCCGCTAGCTGTGTCATGGGTGCATAGTACTTACCAGCATTCGAGAAGCCCTTAGCAGCAGCGGGAGCGGCAAGCATGCTTGTCTGGAAATCGGAAAAATTTACATTGATTATTTCTTAATCGTCGACCATCTGATTGGTCGTTCTCCTGATCTAGGGTTAATCGGTAGGTAACGCAAGTAAAAGGATCAACCGTGCGTCCGAGCGCGCGCGCGTGTGTGTGTGTGCGCACGTGTTCATCAACGTTAGAGAGTGCTTGTGAGCCTTACCGAAGCTTTGGATCGTTCCAACTTCTTCTTGGCGATCTTCTGTTTAATTATGTCTGCCGGTATTATTCTTTTTTGACCATTAGCTACAGCAACGTTGTTGGCTGAGTCATCTTCATCCGAATCACTGAGGCCGTACTTGGAAAAGTGGTCGACCTGAAAAACAATGTTTAGTTAAACATAGGAACTCTGCAAAAAGGTTAATGCATTGTACTTGTAATTACCTTAAAAACCCAGGAACCGGTTTCCGGCCGATACTCTAGGAATCTCGTGTCATGTTTGGCAGACACTCTACGCAGCTTGCCCTCGTAATCCATTGCAGTGAGTCGATGGGGATCGGTGATTGGTTCATGTAGAGATTTATCGTGCGGCCACACTTTGTCTAATGTGACCTGTGCTTTACGGTTCAAACCTTGCCCAACCGGAGGTTTTTTCTCATCGTCTGGATAAATGATGACTTCTTTGTGACGGAAGTGTACTGCAAAAAGAAAAAGTTGATGAGGTGCCCAGGTAAGCCAGGCAAGGAGTTGAGAAAGTTCGAGCTTGCCAAACGAATTTTTACCAATTTCGTCTAAATTGAGGTTGTAAATGTCAAAGGAATCCGGAAAGTACACATTGCCATAGCCTTTGCGGCCAATTGTAAAGTGCGGCACAACGCAAGTCTCTCCGCAAACGTAATTGTCGAGCTGATCCAGCGCTGGAATTGTGTAATAACCTACGCGCCGTAAGATAACATTTGCTGAATTCGCAGTCCAATTGGACGTTTGTAACGCTGTAAACGAACTGTCATTCAAATCCTGACTTGAATCTGCAAAAAAAACCCACGAATGAGAAATTTCGGTCCGGAACTCGTTTCACGGATAAGTTGTAGTTTGCCGATCGACGTTATTTCAGTTATTTAACAAAAATCTTACCAGAATTCTGCAAAGCATTGTCCGTAGTATTCTTCTCAGCGACAGAGGAATTTAACGCAGTCTCCGTGGAATTATTAATGACCTCCGACTGGATCTGATTAGTCACCGCGTTAGCATTGACGTGAGGTCTAAATTCACTGACCGTATTATTTAATGCTTCCTCAGATGACAAATTAACGGCGGAAAATGGCGAACGCTGCCCTTCAAATGATTCCTCATTCGGCACCTTTCCAGACTTACGCGGCAGGCTTGACTTCAGCCTAGAAATCGAAAGTTTGGTAGAAACAACAAAAGAACATTAGTTCCAAGAAAATAGGGTGTCTTACCACGACGAAGACGATCTTCGGTCGTTGGCCAGTTGTCGATTGTTATCTTGAATGTGGTTTTCCTTGTCGGTCACTTCGATAACCGAATTTTCGGGAAATGAATTCTTTGTTACATCAACTCTCTCTTCACCTTTCCCCGTACCGACCGAATTTCCTTTTCCCAAAGATTGAGCTGAATTTTCGTTAGGCGACTGAAGCGTCGCCGAATTCGTTATCGGCTTCGGTCGTAAAACTAAACGCTTCGCATTTGATCGAGGCTGAAATGCTTCCGAAAGCACTGGGTCCTCCTCCTCGAGACCATCAAAGAGTGACTTCTGAGTCAAGGAAAATAGATTAGTTTTCCTTCCTTGTGTTATAAATGATTATAACAGTGGTATCCCTGGACTACCATTACTAATCATTTAACATTACCAGGAGTATCCCAATTACCTTTGACAATTGTGCAGCGGTGACCACCTTGGTTTTGACCTTTGGAGATTTGTTGTTAGCCGTGACCTTGTACTGTGGACCGTTCAAAACTCTGGAAGCTGCATTCGTTGGTTTTAACAATTCTTCTGTTTTACCCGAAGCCTGAAAAAACCCACATTTGATGCCTGATACCCATCGCTTTCTAAATAAAAGAAAAATCAAAGAGAGATGAAGTTTCTTACCGGCAAAAGATTTTTCAAGAGTGGGGAATCGCCGAACGGAGCAGATACCAGAGCCAAGATTTGTTGATGCACCGGCACCGAACCACCAGAATTCTTTGTTTGATTCATCGTTGTCCTTGTTAAGCAATAAGCGAATACGAGAACACATTTACAAATCAGATAAAGACGAGAAAACGTAGTACATAATAGAGATGTATCTATCTTACCCGCCAGGGAGTAAACCCATTCCGATTCCACTTCCCACGGTAGAATTATTTCCAAACGCCGTGGCACCAAAGGATCCAGGATTATTGAAGGTGGTGTTACCCCCAGTAGTTCCAAAAAGACCGCCCGGCTTCTGTTGTCCAAATAAAGTAGACCCACCGCCTAATGTTAAGCCAGTATTCGTACCTGCTTGAATGAAAAATGGTGCGTTTTGATGACCGACATAATACGATACTTACGGGGAAATCAGGATTTCGAATCTGTTTACTGGCATTCTGAGCACGCGCTGCTGAGTGCAACATTCAACACGATATCATAGGTATAGTTGACTACATTTGCAATACGACAAAGCGGGTGCAGCGCGGGATCGACAAATGCGCGGATCTGAGAGATACGTAAGAAAATGAAAATACGAGTTATTACCGAGTCCGGTCGAAGGTGCGGGAGTCGAACCAAAAGAGAATCCAGAAGTTTGCCCTGTAGGTTTGAAAGACGTGTTAAACAACGAAGTACCGGCGTTTTGACCTGCAGTGAAACCTGTGGTAGTTCCAAAAGTAGAGGTCGTAGTCCCTCCAAATGTAGGTGTCGTTCCGAAACCCGTGGTTCCACCAGGTTTTGCACCGAACAAGTTTGTGGTGGTATTGCTTGGACCAGTTTGACCGAAGCCAGTGAATCCGGTGGCGGATGACGTAGCAGGCACGTTAAATGCCGATTTGTTTTGATTAAATAATGCGATACTCTGCAGACGCAAAAAAAAGATATGTGAAAACAAGGTTTTATTAAATTAAAAAAAGATCTACTGGCATTGTTAGATTACCATATAATCACTTTTACATACCTGATTGGGTTGCGTAGATCCGAAACCAGAACCGAAGCCAGTATTTTGTGCTGTATTTATGCCACCGAAACCTGTACCAGCAGTTTGGTTAGTATTGCTGGTTGCAAAAAGCGGCGTTGGTGCGGCTGCTGTAGATGAAACGATGTATAACTTTATATTCAGTTTAATAATGTTCACACATTGAGTAATGGTCGCGTGGTGAAGATTCATCACGGGTGAATATTTCACGATGATAGAATCCATTTACTTGGGATACAGTAGTGAAACTAAGAGTTAAATACTTACTGCCGAAAGGTTTGGCTTGAGTATTGGTACCAAAAAGATTAGTGCCAGGCGTGGAATTGAATGCAAAACTGTTAGTCGTCGTGGTTGCCGGTGTCCCGAAGCTAGTCATTGGCTTTCCAAAAAGGGCATTCGATCCCGATTGACTTGTGGCTCCGAAGCTTGTATTCATTCCTCCAAAACCTAAGACCCCGGTAGATACTTAATTTCAAAATGAAAGAATGGATATGAATGTGTCATCTATTGGCCGGCTTTCCCTTTTCCATTTTGATTAAGAAAAGTAAAACCGTTGATTTTTAATAATAAAGACCGTGTATCAAATAAGTTACCCGTTGTCGCGGTACTTGTACCAGCCGTCCCTGCATTACCAAAAGGTGAGGGTTGCGCGGGACTGCCAAAAAGTCCTGTACTTGGTCCTATTTGGAAAAAGAAGAAAACGAAACGGTAAGCCCCCAACAAGAATATCGAGAGGAAAATAATGCAGGCAAGGAGACACGCCATACCTTTTCTGCCCACAGAATAATCCTCGAAACGCAATTCCTCGTAAGATTTCGATTCGTACTCCTTCATTGATGCGATACAACAATGCCTCGCCGATATACTGTGGGATATTCCATTCTTGGACATAGAATCCGTAGTAATAACGGGTGTAAATTTTACAACTGTTCCGGTCATGCTGGTAGCGGTGGTGTTAGCGCTGCCAAAACCTTTTCAAAAGAAAGAGAAAAAAGGAAAGAGGATGAGAGAAGAGTGATTTTGGTGTTCATGCGCCAACCAATACTTACCGGGTGTCGTGCCGAACAGATTGGTATTTCCTGTGGTAGTAGTTTGCCCGAAAGGAGTAGTTTGTTGGGCCGATTGCTGTGGTTGACCGAATAAATTAGTGCCGGAATTTGCGCCAAAACTAAATCCGGCCGGCTTGGTGGACTGGCCGAACGCCGAAGTCGCGGGATTCGTGCCGAAAAGATTTGTGCCCGCATTTTGCTGACTTCCAAATAGGTTTGTATTCGAATTGGTGGCTCCAAAACCTGCGACAAATCAGAGGGAGGGAAATGTACCTACGACGATTTTCTGTAACGATGTGTGAACGCGCGGGAAAGTCAATGGAGAAAACATATTTGTAAGCATTCGTCGAATACGCGAGTCGTGTACGTGGCACCATGTGTACGGCACCATGGAAATCATGCTAAACCGCGAAGCATGATTCATCCAACGAAATGCTTAAAAGATATGTAAGACTTGGTGTACCACGACACACGATTTAATAGAGGTAGCAAAACTCAAACTACTCTTGCTACTTCCATCCCTCCGTTGCTCAACCGATCGCGTCTAACCATTATAAACAGTCGTGCGCTCGATTAAGCGCCGTGTAGTACATTGTAACTTTACAAAGCGCCCAAGAAATCTATACTCCTAGGCGCCATTGTTTGCACTTTTCGAACGCGTATGCAGAATAACGCTCCAAAGTTATGTCCAACAAAACGGTCTATGAATCGCTACCTCCAAAAGATGGCTGAGTATTAGTCGGTTGTCTAAACGCAGGTGGTGTTGTAGTATTGCCGAACAAGCCACCGGCGGTAGAGCCTGTAGGCTTTGAACTAAAGAGAGAAGTATTACTACTACCAAAGACTGGTGCCGCGCCACTGCCAAAACTGGTCGTAGTAATGGGTTTACCAAACGCGGACTGCCCAAATGGACTGGTTTGCGTCGCCGTATTGAAACCACCTGAAAGGAGTATGAATGGTATCAGAGGCATTTTGTAGAAACACGGAAAAAATATTTAACGCAGCTAGAACAGTTCTACTTACTGAACGACGTATTTCCAGATTGGCCAAACATCCTTGATGCCGGGCGACGGCTCCGACCCAAAGGCGCTTTCGAGCTTAGCTAATATCTGCAATTTTGTATACACGCCTGATGGTTAAAATTTTGACCACACTGAGGTCGCGAACGCGCCAAAATTTTACCACACGCTGCAAACCTATTATCGATCGTGCTTTCGAAAATATTACACGCGCGTGCAATCGCTCGATAAATTTAATGATGCTTTTTAATATCTGACAAGAATCTCTATACGTCTTTTGCGTGTCGGAGTATATACACAACGTTGCTTCTGTCCCAGTTTGAAATATTTCTAACCTTTGTAACGCACGGATTCCTTACATCCCGTAAGAGCCAAAAACATGGACAACGTTTAACGAACTTTGCTGATTCGAATGTTGAACTGAGTCAAAATATGACAATGGGGCAAACAACAACACTCGACGATTTTATACACAGAGAATGAAAAAAACGTGAATAGGGAGAGAGATTGCTTGCTTAGTCATAAAAGACAGATAGATGCAGAAAATTATCTTGATTCACTATTTATCGTCGCTCCACTCGTACAAATTGGTTTCAAGCTTGAAGCAATCACTTGTGCCACCGTAAAACTGTGTAAATCTAAGAATGGATGTATGTACAACTATATACCTGTTAACAATCTGCCGATTTGTATAAATTGTTTCTGATCATATGTAATAACAATACACAAAACTACGCAACACTGCGCAATAACACGCAATAACACGTACTGCCAATCTGCCAATACCACCAAACTGTCAAGTAGATATCAGATCTCTAGAAGTGGCGCATGCGCACAAATCTAAACACGATGCACGTTTAGGCGCGCAAATGCGCATGCGATATTTTTTATTTTTCAGATGACACTACTACCAAGTGCTGTCATGATAATGGCTATATACATTCATTTTTGTTAGATTTCACCGCATTACTCGTATTATTTATTTGTTATCCACATCAACGGGTATGTAATAGTTTTCAACAACGCTTCGTGGCGGCATGCTATGTCGGAATTGATTTACGAAATTGATCTTGGTCGGTAATTCGGAGGTTGATAAGATTTGTAAAGAATTATCATATACTCATCTGTCGATGTATACCAGCTGTCAAATTTGTCCAGTGCGCTAAAAAATAGAAGTTCAATTGGCGCGTTCCATTCACTTCCGCGTGTCATACTTTGCACAGGTAGATCAAACACATTACTAGTTATATAGGTAGACAAAGAAGTTTTCCTTTACACTGTTCAGAATTTATTATTGACAACGAAGTGTGATACATTGACGTGCGATAGTTGTAAGTGCTTCACACAGATAGTAAAAACGGAACTAAGGAAACATTTTGTCCGAACGCTGATTTAATGTCATGGCGATTGTAGACAACCCGTTCGATAAACGGGAATTTTTTAATTAAACTACATTCTCGTACACGAATCAATTTTAAAATGGTCGAGTTAACCAGAAAATATTTTCCGATATAGTTTAACAGCGTTCATTTCTTAAATAGCAGTGGTTTATTCTATCATCGATTCACGAGAAGTAGTTTTATAGTCATAAATACATCGGCACGTTCTCTTATTCTATTTCGTAGGACATAGACAAACGAAAAACAACTTTGTTATATGACCGGAAACAAGTTTGGTCATATCAAAGAGTTGGAATGAATACTGACACAGTTACTAATAACCCACATCTCACTCGGCCTCTACTGACGAGGAGGCGCGCAACGAATTTTAAACTGAAGGAATAACTCTCAATTATACGACTATAATCCTACAAGTTTTGAGGAATTATAGATAAATGCCGAATAGTTGGGAATGCGTTGATAATAACAAATTCCCAAGTAAATGATTTCTACAAAACATTTCGCGAAAAGGCTTTGACATTATTTTTCCGGAGATTGTCATGAATCACCTTAAACTAAGCTTTGTTTTCTTTACTCTCACATGTTCGATTTGTTAGCACTTTATACGATTAAGATGCCACATGTCGTCTTCTTCGTTTTATGCGCGCCTCGACGGATGAAAAAATAAAAATATAGTGAAATGCTATCACATAAAATAAAATTGCCTAGATCTTGCCGAAAATGCTTTCCTGAATTTTTCACTACTAACAAAACTTATCGTGATTATAAATTAAAGTGTTATAAAAAGTTAGCCGAGCACATAACTAACACACAGTACAACTCAGTTGGAGAACGTTTCTAATCACAGATCAAGAAAAATTGTAAAAGGTGTTAGGTCTCCAAGAGGTCATTTGTTTAGCAATGTGGCCGGATGTCGAAGCAGATCAACTGGAATTGTAACTTCTTGCTGCGTCGAACCGTTTATGCGTTCCGGAGTACGAGTTTTCCCTTCCGCGGTTACCGCCACCATATCCCCAGCGATCTGAAAAATATAAAATTCAAAATAAAAGAAACGTATCTACCACCCACGTGGGATTATTACGTGCGCAACGTGTAATAGTAATTTTTTGTTAGGGCAATTTTTGCTAGGTTTAATTTTACTAGACGGAAACATACTTCGGCCACCATAACCTCCACCGCTCCTCGCTGCAAGCTCTGATAGCTTTGGGTTGATGACTTGGTTTGCTTCTTGAAGCACGTTAATCAGATCTTTCGCCTGTCGACTGTTCTGTGGTGTGAAGAATGCGTAACTCGTTCCCGTACATTGCGAACGACCCGTCCTGCCGATTCTGTGGATGTAGTCTTCGGACGATGACGGATAATCGAAGTTGATCACGTACTTTACATCGTCGACATCTAAAGAAATGATTTAGTTGAAGCGAGCATCGACATGAGAAAGTTGCATATATTTTAAAACATAAGTGTAATATATACGCTGAGAATCATTACACCTGAGAAAGAAGGGAGTGTATTTTTCTCGAAAGCTTGTACATCTCGCGCTTGCAGAAAAATTGAAACCTAATATTGCTATGTGTTGTCATCATTAAATTTTAAATCGATGCACATCTCGTGCATCGAAATTTGAATTAGTTTTCGAGAGACTGCGTAAAATGAGACTGGACTACAAGCGTGAAGAAAATTGGTATACACGGGAAAAGTACTTTTATCCCGTTACTTTTTATCCCTCGGTAAGTGTGCGACACATATGCAGCTAAGCCTATAATCATACACTACATAGTGTGTAAGTTTTCTACCTGATTCAATACAATTATAAAACTGGTTGTCGAAAATACGAATAAGTGTTGAACATTTCATACCATCGTAGGAGTATCCTATGTAGAGGAGTTCAGTGTTAGCCAATAGTTTCTATATACTTTGCAAGTGATAACAGTTGAGATGATTTCCTCTCTTGCTTGAATTATGTAATGTCAGTCTGTATTGTGTGTGTAAGTTTATTCAATAGCAAGGTTTACTGGTCAAATCTATGTTAAGCATTCCGGAGAATTCTGCGATTTTTGAACTATACCAATAAGATACAAGTAAATAAACTTAATAAACAGCTATCTTAAATCTGAGTATCCCTCCCGCCTAAATCAACAATACGAAAACATTACAACATAAGATTAACCCTTAACATACAGAGTTTTAAAAGTTGATTAAGATCTCATGCTTACAAAAGTGAAAATGAAAAGTAAACATGTCAAACCCAGGTATCGAAAAATTTGGTATCCATCATTTTTCAATTCCACCAATAAAATATTTAAAACTGTATAGTGTTAAATGTATCCAAGATTCGTACGATAAAGGTTAAATGTCATGTTTATCCAGAGTCTATAACATTCTGTTTATGTCCTACAGATATGTCCGCGTTCCTAGATGTTAGGATCATCATAAGAATTTTCGATAATTTCACCAGTTTTAGGATAAAACTAAATGCATATGAATGTAAGTTAGCTGCATAATAATAAATACAAACCCCATTACCGCTGAACATTGCATTCCATGTGACTGCATACAGAGCGCCCCGGGGGGTGTGCTATTCTTGAATGCAAGTTCACATCGCAATGACGTGTCCTAAGCATCGCCATCGAGTAGCGATAGTAGCAAAATCAATAGATTGTTGTCTCTGATACGGGCTGAGCATTGGCTATGAAGTGTGATGGTTGTACCAAAATGCAAACCACTGTCTTATCTCACAGCCAACCAGCGCGATAGCGGCACCACCCGCGCACCACTCTACTACTTGCGTGGTACACAGGCTGAACACAGAGGCACATTAAGTACAATATTATGTGCAAAACAGAATTGCGCATGTACAGTGAGTGAGCCATGTTTTCTTTATCGAACGATCGTTTCATCGCACACTCAACACAATTTGTGCACCATGTGCCTCTGAAACAAAGGACAACCAGACTGATTAACATAAATTATAAGATGCCCACACTTATTACTAACGCACTTGCTGCATTCCAATCTTTGTTCTCAATCCTTCAACACAAGCCCATCATTTTTCCTTTTAGTTTTGATCTTACGAGTTGGTACAAAATCGAAATAGATTGCATTAGTGTGATCGATTAGCAACGCTGGCAAAATTCTTACAACGAATAAAAAAAAAAAAGGTTGCATACATATTTCCGATGAACGTAGACCCACCTTAACCCTGTTTAAATATCGAAAGGTTATAAATTCATTGATCATACCGAGAATTGGAAATTTAGAAAAAAAATGAGAAAAATTTCTACGAACGCAAAATACCGTACGGCTTCGCGACCAATAAAGTAAATGGAACACATAAGGCCAGTAATGAAAGAAAAATACTAATATGCACTTCTTTAGTTATGAATTACCTCCCTAGTGCGTGAAGTTCTAAAATTATAAGTACTTTCGGCACCTACGTACATTAAAAACTTCAAGAATATCGTAATGTGGAAAAATCTCACACGTGTACGCATACACTTGTGGGTAAAAACGAATTGTAAGTTAATAAGCCATACAAATAAATAAATGAAGTAATGGAAATTATATAAACATGAATGTACCAGCTAGCTAATGCCTTCTATTTAGCGTTCTAAGCTTATGTAAAGTTTGAGAGTGTATGTTACAAAGATTTTTATCTCAATGCTAACGTTCCTGTATTATTTTTCCAGAAAGCTACTAATTAATCCATTTTACAGAGTATCATAATAACCGCAGTTTTCTGATTTGTCATACTCTGCCTTGCATAAGTTCTTTCGATCTATTTTTGTACTCAATTGCAGAATCAATTTCTTTAAACAACGGCATTAGTTACTTTCATTCTAAAAAATAGTGAGGCATCACCTTCATATAACCAGTCTGTGCTACATCGCCACTTTACCCTATCTTTCTCTCTTTCCCGAATAAGTACAGATTTTCGCAAATGCACTTTTTCTGTCTAAAGAACAATGCATTCTCGAAAGTCTAAGAGCTCTTAATATATTCCTGAAATTATGCTACTTACCCAATCCACGAGCAGCAACGTCCGTTGCTACAAGAATCGAACCTTTCTTGTTCCTAAATTCTGTAATTCAAACATAAATGTCATATTATAATTGCGTATAAGGAAGTAATGAAATATATTCTATCGAATATAACTAACCTCTAAGGACATAGTCCCTTTCTTGTTGTGATTTGTCGCCGTGCATGCATACCGCAGGCCAGCCATAACGACGAATATTTCTAGTGATATTCTCCACCTTTTTCTTTGTTTCTACAAAAATTATAGTCTTGCCACCATCGTCATTAACATTACCAATCTCCTGCAGGAGGGTCCCCAACCTTAAATTAAAAAGAAACACGGTTTAAGACTTTTGCCGAATCAGGTAAAATCAGAATGTTTTTAAAACCGAAATCAGTTCTTCTTAGAGGAGGTGAGATTACAAATAATCATGAAGCTATCATACGACCTTATCATCATGAAAAGAATTAGAACAGAGACACCAACTATGTAACGAGCACATTGACTTACTTGGATTCTTTTTCGTGCTCTTGGCAAACGTCAACAATCTGAAGAATATTGTGGTTGGCAGAAAGTGTTAATGACCCAATGTTCAGTTGGGTATAGTCTGTGAGATACTCCTCAGCGAGATTCCTCACTTCTTTGGGCCAGGTTGCAGACCACATGAGAACCTGCCTGTCTGGTCTGATTTGTTCAATAATTTTGCGGATCTGTGGTTCGAAACCCATGTCTAACATACGATCAGCTTCGTCCAATACCAAGTAAGTGCATCTGCGCAAATTCGTCGTGCCACGCTCCAAAAAGTCTATTAATCGTCCAGGTGTAGCAATGCAGATTTCAACTCCGCGTTCCAAATCGCGTGCTTGACTTCCTTTCGGTGCGCCGCCAAAAATGCAAGTGTTTCTCACGTAGGACAACGAGCCAAAGTCGTTAGCGACGCTTTGAATTTGTTGCGCTAACTCTCTAGTTGGTGCAAGGATAAGAGCAATTGGCCCGTCTCCACGATTCAAGGGTTGTTGACTGTTAATGTGTACGATTGCGGGCAAAATGTATCCTAATGTCTTTCCAGAACCAGTTTGTGCTATTCCAACCATGTTGCGGCCAGACATAGCGATCGGCCAGCCTTGTGCTTGAATGGCTGTCGGTTCGTTGAATCCTTGTTTTCTAATCCCTTGCATTACATAATCGGGGAAATTTCCCTCCTCGAAAAATTGAATAGGATTAGGAATCTTTTCGCCTTTTAAAGTAATTTGCTTGTCTTGTCTGTATCCGTCTACTTCGCGCGGATGACGCGCCGAAACATTCGGATGTGGTACGTAGAAATCTTTCTTGAAGGGTTTCAAATTCTCATAATCCCAGTTTGGTTTTCTTAGATTACTGCCGGCACCGCTACTACGGGCGCCACGTCCAGCCATACCGCCTGCTGAATTTCCGCCATTACGATTTCCAAAGCGATTAGTGTTGCTATTATTTCCGTATCCGTTTCTCTGTCCTCCTCCACCACGATAACTCCCACCACTATTACTGCGGTAACTGCTAGACATAGCTCCGTAAGTCCTGTAGAAGAGAAAGAAAATATTCTCGAGATCGGCCCACTTCATTGTCCTCAGAACGTGTTAACACTGTGGGCATATGTATCAACGTTCTATCCCAAAACGTCGCCAGAAAATATATTCAATCGGAATGAATACGAGATTTATTGGATAAATAACATAAGATAGAATCACTATGATTTAGAAAATGTAGGAAATAATAATAGTATAATTATGGCGACTGGATAAAGAATTATTAATTTGTGCTCCCAAGTTGTTAACGTTTCTATTGGTGATCATTTGGTTAAACTTAGATACACACCAGGTTTGTATAACAAACAAAATTCATGTGCGTATATGCTAAATTCAACATTAGTACAGCTGTTAAATATCGCGTACATTATTGTCGGAAGAGTTTCTTACTGTTGTAACTGTAATAGAACCGAGTAAAAGAGACCAAATAGGCGTTGAATTGGCGAACAACAAATGGTCAGTAATCAACTGAACATAGATATACATGCACATGAATAGCGCACAAGGTATTAAAAATATATTGTAAACAATTGTAGTGAACATAGAGAAACGGCTCCAGACAGAATGGTGTGGATTCCGAAGGCATATTCACATGTTTAATGTTCCTCCCATAAGCATTCATGCTCCATTAAAGTGTAAAATGGAGGCATGCCAAAATGGGAGGTATCTGTTTTTGTAATTCAGTTTGTCAATTGCAAGTTTTACACGATCAAGAATCTTTCCAAAAATCTGGTAACAGCTTCATAAAGTAATCGACTGGACGATCGAAATAGGTCTTGCAAAATGTTATATGCGAATAACAGGAGATATTCAAACCAACGTCAGTAAATTTTGTGTATGTTCTTAAAAATAAATAAAGATCAATGTGATACACACCCAAGTCTCATAAGTCCAAAAACATCAGATATTCTTCGCATCCTTTAATACAATTGTGACATTATGCATTTATGTTTGCAAATCAGCATAAAAATTGAGATTGTGGTGCACATTTATGTTACTTCCACTCAAACTTATAACTTTCACTCTATGACAACTTATGGGTGTAATTAAAAAGATTCAGAACCTTGTAAACCTTTGTACAATCTATGGGCAGAATCAATAGCATTACTCAAAACTTGAAAGTCGCAATAAGTACACTTATCCCTCAATTTATACAGCTTCATGGTCAGGAAACCAAAGCGAGACAGGGTGAAACCATTTTAAAATTTGTAACAAATTTTTTTTTAATTGCAAGCTTATAAAATTATTGAGTATGACGACAATTATATAAAATTTTGTGTAAAAGTTTCTTTGGAAACGTAATTTTGAGCACTTTACATTTTCGTTAATAATTTTTTAAAATAATGCAGATGATATTTATTAAATCTCTATCTTACAAAAATGGCAACACAAAATTGTGGAAAGAGATTGTAATTAAAATATACTCTAATGAAATCCTTTGTTTGCTATACTAATATTTATATTAATATTGCTGAACCTATCTACCGTGTAAATCAAGGAATAAGCGTACATAATCCTAAGATAAAACTGATATCTGACTGCTCCCCTAAAATGATTGATCTAAGAATTTAATTATTCTCCACAATACAACTGTATATAAAATATTAAATATACATGGAATTCATTCCATAATAGATATATGAATTGCAGTATACAGAGTATGTGACCTCAAGGAGGATCACTCAAATAACTTCTACACTTTTAAAAATAGGAAGAAAAAAAAAAGTTTCTATGGTTGGAGCATTTGGAAAATATCAAAACAACCAGAATGTGTGCCTTGTTGGCAAACAACTTCTGCTCAAAATATTTGTTTGTTTCTATAAATATGAGTTATTGAAAATATTTATTTTACAAGACTTAAATCATCAAAATGTCTCCAAAAAAAGTTGTACAAGTCAACAAATGAAGTCAAAAACTTCTTGTAAGATTAAAAGAAGTCACACACAACATTAATTTTTTACAAGAAGTTTTTACCCTTCATCAAACTCTTTTGCAAAATTATCAAACCCTAATAATTTTAGGGAAGAAGTTAGACTCTGGATAGTTATCGCATAATAAAAAATTTATATTTACGCCATAAAAGCCCTAACAATTCAAAATAAATTCTTCGATCTTTAAATGCTATGCTTAAAATATTTTTGCATTTAACTCTAAGACTACTAATGGATTAGGCTTGCATTGTCAAATTGTTGGATAAACAGTCATACAAAGCAACGTAAGAACAACAAATTGATCGAAAAGTAAAATACGAATGAGATGATTGGACGATTTCACAAGTTACGGAAATTTCATACACGCCAAAAGATTACAGATAAAACCTGCGGGACTCGTGAAAAAAAAAACGTGGTTCGCAATAAATCCTGTTTTCCACGAAACGATTATTCCAATGTGCCGCACAGTTACGTGGAGCTTTAATCGGTGCCCGGAATTGATAAGACTTCAACGCACAGATATTCCGCGAATTTACGATTTTGCAAGGTCATGAAAGCGGAAATCCGATAGCAACGCATTGCAGCCATCGCGTAATGGCCGGCCACGAGTAGAGATTTAACGAGAATGCTTGCTTGAAACGTATCGATTAACTCGTTGAATATCAATGACGCTAAAAATGCACTGTCGCGAACGAAAAAAATAGTCTGTACTCACATGTTTGGTGTAGCGATGGGCTTTCTAGTCCCCGAAATGGATGTTCAAACGTAGGTAGTTTTTTAGACTTCGAACGAGTTGGCTTGACAAGCGGCAAAGATCTCTAAAAATCAAATTTGGAATTTATCAAACCACTTCAACGGTGAAAGGAACAACACAAAATAGCGAAGTGGATGTAGGGATCGGTGGGATGCAATGTACGAAGGTGAACGGTAGTTACTTTGAAATAGCGAAATTAACGTTCGAGGAAGATCTTACCCGTGCCGCAACCAGGGACAGAAAGAACGACTCAGCACGAAGCCGGATGTGAGTCATGGATTGAGAGAACATTCTAGAAGTGGGGATGCGCGGATACACAATGGTGTGCTTCGTTTTCGTCCTTCGCGCAGGTTTCTCTAGTATTGATTTTGATTAGGTAAGCATTACGAAAAACATTAGTCAAATTAAAGTATCATGTATTACATTTTCACCCTATTAGGTTCGTAATTAAAGGCTTAAATCCCGAACGTGGTTTTATTAAATTGATTGTTTAAAGATATTATAAGGTTAAAAAATCATTTCCGGTTGCGCAATATGCAGAAGCTTCCCTGGTTGTTGATTGGTTGTCTTTGATCAGTAGAATTCCGGTTTAGCGGTTCTATTCGCATTTGACAACTAACTTTTGCAATAAATACATTTTCATAAAGTGCGTGTAACGTAGTTCCAAGATTCCGTGACTAGATAGTTGAGACAAGTAAATGCCAGTTATGAGGTAATACGTTATCTTTTCGATCTATAATCTTTTCTTCTTTATTTACTGGAATATCGACATAGATTAGAGCGCCACTTTTCTCTTCTATGTTTATAAAGAAGTAACGTGGAACAGTTCCTGGATTACACTTGGTGTTTGAAATTATTCCGTGTGTTTTTATATAGATCCGGATGTTATTTTTCTTTGCGAGATTTATTAACTGTTAACGTACAACAGTTTTTGTATTAAACTTGGCGCTTGAATAATTAAAGATGGATGTTGTTTCTTGAGCAGGGTCGACAGGGAGCGTTGAAGGTTCTCCACCAATTTATCACAATTTAACCATCTAACATTGTGTTCTATATTGCCCGGACACCTACTTTACGTTATCTGAAGATGTCAATTATGTTTTTAAAAACATTGTGATGCAGTACCGTTTAATACCACGTTGTAAAGGATTAACTCTCGAGATGGAGAATTATACAATTCGGTAACGTACGTAAGACGTATAATTTCTGTGTAGAACACGAAAAAATATTTATCTTATGTTCAGCTGATCGTTTGCCGATAGAGATTCCTATTCATAATTTGACGTCCGGAACTTAACCATAATATCCTATTATAATTTTAATCGTACTATGCAAAAAATATGATATGAAATAAAATCATATGTTTAGAAGTATATTTTGAACTGTAAATGATATTTTCACTTCTCATTTGATGTAAATTCGCAAATGAAACAATTACATTTTAATCCATAAATCGAATCCATGTAAACTGATAATAATATTTTAATAACTTTCAAAGGTGAGGAAAGTGGTCATGAAAGTATTAATCTAAATCATTCCCGCAAACTGCATTATGGAAGCACAAACAGATATTTCTGTCCTGCGTTCGCAAGTTACTCTACGAACTATGAACACAGGCAACGTTTTCTATACACCTTTAACTTCATTTGCTGGTACGTACATGATTATTGACAACAATTCTAGAAATACCTTGCATAAAATCTTTTGAATGCGTTTTCTTGTTTTGAGTTAGTTAATGCAATTTAAGCTAGAATACAAAATTGTGTCTATGCAAATTATTTCAGCTATTTACTTCGCTACTTTTGCTTTTTACAGAAATGTGGTATCAAATCTTTTTATGGGCACTATTTTCTTCCATTTTTGTACATACTATAGCTGGTGCTATCTGTTTCGCCACTTTAAGACAACACAAATATGGAAAGTGCGTATGAGTTTCTTTTACTATTGTCACAGAAAAAAATATAATCTGTTCTGCATTCAAATTTTGACTTTAACCCTTTGCGAACAAGTGCTGGCAAATAGCCACCCAAGTCTGTTCACGGTTTCTGATGCAAATTATACAGCAGCTCGCGTACTTCTGTCTTTCTGAGTGATAAGATAAGCAACGTTATACAATATTAAATAGTATTACGTTTCTTTTGAAAGGAAATTAGGGATTTTCAATTTTCTTCTGTTGATGTAAATTTATGATATGGAATCAGTCTATTAACGGAACCAACATGAACCACCAAGTATTTCATATATTTTATATACATATTATAACAACTTTATACATATACATGATGCCTAAAAGATCCAGTGAGGACATTTTTGATAGTGACAGTAGTGATGATGAATAATACCTTGAATCTTACAACTGTTCCCAAAGGTGCCATACTATGCAAGAGTGCAAAATTACATATGTTTTCTTGGACTTTGATAAAAAATTTGGTTGGATTTAAGTAAAGTTTCAGTTTCTTAGTTTTTTTAGTTTTAGTTTTCCAGCTCTGTCTGCAAAGGGTTAAAGATATTAACATATGTAGATTTAATTCATAGATAGGTAAATAAAGACACATACAAAATTTATATTAGTGATTATATAAAATAATTAACGTTTAAATAAATACTCAGTTTTGTAAACAGCTTAGTTTACGAAATGTTTAACAATATTGCAAAGATAAAATTTTTAGTACACAATGTAATTATAAATAATTATTCCAAAGATTCTTCCCGTTGCTGATTATAATAATGGGCGTGCTTATGCCATTAACATCGGGGGTTCTTAGCTCGGCTGCTGTCGCTTTTGTGTACAGAGCGTCAAGATATCCACTGCCACCATTGTATGCATTGTTCTGGGGTATCGGGCAGACTGTTGTAGCGGCTTGCGTTGGATTTACAAGAATTTTAGCAACTTTGTAAACTCAAATTTGTTAAACAGTGGCAGATGTTGTGATAGTGATAAATGTGATATGCAGTGCACATGATGAATGTTCACACGTTTTGGAAATAAGTGAATACGTTGTTAACGTTAGATTATTATTACCACTGGATGAAAATATGAGATAAGACTTGTATATATGTACAAATGTGATGTGTTTATGTGAACATTGATTTCTAGTTTTCAGGGTTTAAGTAAGAAAGAAATAAACTAGTATTTGTTAATGATACTAAATGTGTACATAATTTTCATGAACAGTTATATTAAATATACATCTTTCAGGTGTAATATTAATTAATTGCAAAAACAGGTGGTCATCCTTAGATCTGTTAAAAGATTGACAGTTACCAATCTTTTTAATGCTATTTATTGCAAAATACAGTGCAGATATTTTTAATATACCTTGCACGAATAAAGATTATTTGCGTTTATGTACAATTGGTCGTATGTTTTATTCTTGCGATTTGTCAGTTTTTAATTGATTTTTAAAATTATTTGCCATTTCCTTGATTACCACTAATCCTTCTCTCAGTTCTTTTCGAGCATTAACTTTTGTATTCTCATTTGTGTTACTTAAGGATTGCAGCACATTATCTGTGAAGCAAAGAATGCATAAATCTACAATTAATTATCTGCTTCAACAACATTATAAAATCTATAAACATCTTGTATTCTATCATAGTTTGCTATATTCTTTTTTAGGGGTTCCCAGTTACACCCAAAGGAATATCACTATATATAGTTGTTTAATTAATACATACCACGGCATTTAAATAGCACCGCCATTGTCGCTGGGTCCAAATGTAGTTGAAGAAAGGAAAGAACTGACGATACGTGCCTACCAGACATGTACAAGGCATTTTGCGTTGCTGCAGTAAACAGTATGCTCGTGACTAGATGCAATGCCAATGCAGGATCTTCAGTGGCATTAAGTTCTGCTATTAAAGCTTCCCTGTGACTTAAAACAAATGGTCTTTCTTTCTTTTTATCAAATTTCTTTAGTACCAAACAGCAAGCTGGCATTGCCTGCTCTGCAAAGTTTAAGAAATCATCCATGGAATTACCCATGACAGACTTGTGTACATTATGTAGTGGCTCTTTAACATCTGCAGGCAAATCTAGAATTAGCTTTAGTCTACTCTCAATGGTGAGATTGGCCGGTATTTGAAGCATATTTTGTTGTGCAGCTAATTTACATAATTCTGTTACGAAATCAGATCCGAGAGATTTGAGTAGATATTTCGTTAAAGGAACCTGGTCCGCCTTATCCATATGTTTAATGCCTTTATCAAATATTTTAATGTTTGTTATCAATGTGTTTAGTCGCTCTTCGATTTCACTTAAATTGGTAGATTTACTATTTTGCGCTAATTGTTCTGCAGTAGACAACGCATGGTTATTTACTTTTGGTTGCAGATACGCTACTATTTCGTCTACCAAATTATCAACAGCAGCCAAATTGTGGTCCTTTGTGATTACTTTTTTTATGTCTTCCAATGTCACCAGTTTCAGTTCTATTTCTCCCGACGTAGGTTTTGTAGGTTCTTCATCGGAATCATTTTCACGAGCTTTTCCTTGCAGGTACTTCTTTTTGGTAGATTTCGTCTTTGTTTCTCTTCCTTGACTACCACCACCCGCTTTGCCGGATGTGGCTTTCTTTCGCCTTTCCTCTTTCTTACTTCCTTTATTCTCAATTATTACATCTACCGATTTTGATTTAATTCTATTTTCGGCGATCGATTGAAGCCACTTACCGCTGGTCACAGCTTCTCCAGCTTTTGTTTCTGCCATTGCTTCAAATGACTTAATTAAGGATTGTAAAAATACGTCGGAGACTATAACAGTTTTCGCAAAGACGTGTGTATTGTTGTTCGATTTTTTTTCAGCTGTTTTTACAAGTAATTCCATGTCTTCGTAACTGAATACGGATGGTAGAAGGAGACTAATGTCAACGAAGGATTTACTTGCTACCGCTTCTTCGATATTAGCATCTACTTGATCAGTGATAATAGTGCCTACAGCAACCGAGTCCAGGAAAATTATAGTTTCATTTGCAAAATGACGTTTGATAAAAAGTCGCGGATCTGATATTCCAAGGCGGGTGAGCGCATCATATTCTATTAAAAGAAATTGTTAATTGCAATATAAGTAGCATTTCTTTTGTTAGAAGGTATATAATATAGTTGGTCTACGCAACAAACCTAAATAGCCATTTTGGTGGTAGAAGTTCTCTACCCATTCGTTCTGACTTTTAGAATACATAGTTGGTATATACAGACTATTTGTTCCCTGTTTTCCTGCCACAACACCAGGAATTTGTTTTGTTTCTTGCAAGCTGTCCAAAATCGCTATAAGATGGAAAAATGTATGTGAGAAATCATTGTCGTTGCTTGTGCAATCAACGTTACAATACATTTATCGATTATGTGAAACTCACAGAAAAATATTCTTTCTGGAACAGAACATTGTCCCAGAATAGCAGACAACGGCGTAGGTTTTGTTATAGCAGACAAGGCACCTCTTATTTTAGCTCTGTTTCTAGCTATAAAGCTTTCTGTGTAGAAGATTCTGGAATCTTGCGTATCCTGTTTGCCAAGTATCGTTCTACCTAATTCTTTCTCTATGAGCGATTGTAAGAACTCAGCTGGTAAATCATAAAATATTGTTAATTCTGCCACATTGATACATCCGTGCTGCATGAGTTTGTCATTGATTTCTTCCGCGACTCTGTTCGTATAATTCTTATCGATCAGTTGGCCTAGAATTACTTTGACTCCTTTGTTGTGCTTTTCTATCTCGGAGGCCACTTTTGACACTTGGGATAGACTGACATTAAGAATTTGCGACAGGTCAACCAAATTGACTCTGCCTCCATGAATATATAATTCATCCTTGATTTCTTTCCCAAGGTGCTGAGGCGTAACGTATTCTTTGCCATCGTTAGTAAATATTATGTCCAACAGCTTACTTTCTACCAATTTCGTAACAATTTCTACACAGTTACGTTCCGATAGCCTGTAAAAGACACATCAAAATTTAAGAATGTGGTTCTTTACATCTTCCGTTGAATTGTTATTACATCGTACAACAATGGACACCATTTACTTGTAGTTCAACTTTCATTATGTTATTTTAATGTTAAATAATAGCAAATTTGTATAAAAGTTACTCCAAAAGTATCTATACATTATTCGTAAACAATTGTGTTCAAATTTACAGCATCTACCAACGATCTGTTCATACCGTTAAAATACCGTGAAAATTATTTATGTTAATGTTTGTCACCATCCAAACTGCGAATTCACATTACAGCTGCTTCCGACTGTTATGTATATGTCAGTATATGTCAATGCAGAAATCTTCGAAAGAAAAAAAGATAAAACAAACTTCTCGTAAAACACAAAAGTCGTACTTTTGTAATGTGGAGCTTAGTTGGGCTTTTTGAAAGTCAGCCGCTAATCTTTTCACTTCGTCCCAGTCCACGGTACTCATTTTCAATTCTTAGATTTGATTTTCCAGATTGTCAAGTTGAAACACTAGCCAACACATTCCAGCACAGCTAATACCTGGTCTGACCTGGAACAACGTAAACCACTTGGACTGTGGAGTGAAGCATCAACGGCGCCACCTACAAACCGGAAATAAGATAATTCAAGGAAGCGAGTGTAGCGCTCAATTTGATTCTGAAACTTTACATGGTTTTGCATAACTTCCCTAATCAAATGTTTACCGTGATAACGAGAAGGTGACTTTCCGATTATCAATCCTACGTTACTTTGCTCTTCTTTGTATACATACTTTAAAAAAATATTCGAGTATCCGTGGTAACGTAATGAATGAAATACAGTTCTATGTAATGAATCTTCCACATTTTATCCAATTATATTGTTTATAATAAATAACAATTGAAGAGATACACGTGAAAGTAAGTTCAAGTCGTTGCGATTCAGTGTATTGGTGTAATGTATAAATAACAACGAATTACAAAATTGTACTTATCATTCTCCAATGAGATATACATTCGAACGCAATGCGCAGTACCTACTAAAGAAAGTGGTTTTATAATCAAATCAGAATCTCATTATCGGTGATACAAAAAATTCCCGTCGTTTGTTAATTCGTCAAACTATTTCTATGTTTGAATTAAAAAAATGTCCTATCCGCAGGGTTTACGAAATATACGGAAACATTACGCTTCTCTCTACATTTCTGTTTTGGCATCTACTACTTCTATCACCTAAATATAGTGGAGTAATCGATAATGCTTTTCCTTTATTTCTAAACGAGATTACACGCGACTCACGTGTCGCGTGTAATTTGGGTCAAAAAAGGCAGTAAGTTTTCTGTGCTCTGGTTTTAGAGCTAACTCTCCCCAGCACAGTTGAGTTTCACTTTTACTTGTTCTACAAATTCTGAACGAATGCGTACAGCGGTTTACAAAAGTATTTGTATCCTCTTGTATTACGAACGTAAATAAAAAAGCGTCCTCAAACTTTACAACTGAATTTGCATTACTCAACTTATAATATCGTTGATTTTTTCACGGTTTTTATGAATCAGTTGCTTTAAGACTTCCATTAAGATGGCATTAAAATCCTTTAAAGAATTCAGAAAAAAAATGAAGATAAAGATGTAACAGAGGTTTTTAAGGATTTAAGAAATAATTACAACAATAGACCCTTCTCTTAAAAGCTGCACGGATATGGAGCTGACGTTGTAGATCCCATGATAAACAAATACTTTTGTGATCTACCACACACATCCTGAGTATACTCGCGAATATTTATGCATTTCGTTTATATAATCTTACGATCTCTCTTTAAGTTAATTCGTTACTAATGTACTTTCTAGCAAGTATATTTTCCTTTTCCATAAACCGCACTTATTTTCGACTCTAAGTCGTGTGTGTGCATTACGTCTTTGTTAGAATAGTTCGCAGGAGGTGATGCTCCATCACCGAATCCTTTATAGTAATTTCTCTCGCGGTTTGCTAAATGTTGAGGTACACGGTCAGCTCGAAACAATGGGCTGCAATGCCCAGAGATGTTCGAAGAAAGACAGATACTCATGGCAAACGGAAACGATTGTTTGACCGGACTGAGAAACAATAGAAAAATACATAATATTGAAAATACTTTAAAGCGATTAACCGGAACAATTATGGTAAGTAATATTCCAGAGCGTGTGTGTGTTAAGTACCGAGCGGACCGTGGTGTACATATACTATATTTAACTCTCATATATAGTATATATTTTATTTACAAAATGATGTTCCTAGTGCACAAAGTCCACCTCTCATTGTGAGATTCCTTAAAAAAAAAGGATATCGCACCATGTGTCCTCCAAAGTGAAATTTACAACTATAGTTGCAAGTCTAATTTCGCTAATTGTGCCATACCTCGATGAACTAAACTCTACGTTATATACATCCTAATTTTTTTTCTGTTTCATTCAGAAAGGTGCATTTTAATCGCTACAATTTTAACACACGATTTCACGCGTAATCTTGCTTTTTGCTTCGCAGTTCTTTTTGCTTGTAAATCAGATAACATTCACACAGAAAGGTGCATTTTAATCGCTATAATTTCAACACACAATTTCACGCGTTACCTTTCTTTTTTCTTCGTAGTTCTTTTTGCTTTTAAATCAGATAATAGTTCTGCACGCGTTACCCCACATAAGGAATCGCGACGCGAAATTCGTGCACTAGACACATAACATCTAACTCGCATTGCGCGCGTACTTCCTAAAAGCTAACGTAAAATTAATTAAAAATTCGAATTAATGACGCTTATAGTACAGATTTCGGAACTTATTTAAGTACCGCTTCTTTCGAATTTACTTTCAGTCCTTACGATGGTACTTATTCTTAATTTATTTCCACTTAATCGAGGTACATATACGTGCACATCGGCACGACAGACGTGTAATAACTACGTTCGGGTTACATACTTGAACCTGTTTCGCACGAACCACTGTCAACAAACCGTCGCTGTGGTACCACATTCGCGATATAGTTTTTTCGTGGCTAAATATTTCAAGCACCGCCGTTTTAAAAAACAATCTTAATTGCCACCATCATTAAATTTTATTCATATAATCTCCATCAATTTCAAGAATTTTTTCCAATGTTTTCACCAGGAAATTAAATATTCGGTAAATCCATTTACCCTCGTCGCATGTTCTATGACCCGTAGATTAATTTTAATATTAACTCTCAATTTAATTAACAATTAAAATACTTCCCTCTGAAAAAACAAATGAGCGATTATGTTACCGCAGCTGTGGCCCGACAGTGGTCGGTGTTAAAGAGGCCTTATCCAAATTGTTTATTTTCTCATCTAAAACTAGATTCCGAGTTAAAATATTCGGTGCGGATGTGTTCTTTGAACGTGTATCATCTAATCGTGGTCAACGCGATAGCCAAACATACCCGTTCTTGCTTAGATAATTACGCGTTGGCTATTCACGTGAGTGTATCTAGTATGCTAACAGTAATCGTTTTAACGATGTTGGGTGCTTCCTAAGTAGAAATTATATTTATATCGTTCGATACTTTGCGTCACAGTTACATGAATGCATCAGGGTTCTATGAATCAAACCACGCGCTTCGTTCACGCAGTTGCAGCGTCAGGTATTGTGTAACAGCGGGTCGGTCGATGATCCTTAGAATATTTTTTGAAAGCATTTTCTGAACACGAGGTTCCGTTTTCAATGTTTAAAACAGTTTAATTAATTTGTTTTCCATGAAATGATATCGTGCTTGCTTTAATTGTATTGATACGCGATTGATACCTGCTAATTGAAATGTATTTTTCCAATACATGTTATTTCCTTTGCGGGTCTTTCTTTGCAACGAATATTGTTCCTATGGTACTAAGACAAAATTGCCCAAACTTTTTGGAAAGGATATATTATTTTATCAAATTGTACACTCCAGTGGACATAGGGTAACACTTGACGAGCCAATTTGAGCTTAGGAATTTGGATAAATCTGATTGAATATTTTGTTCTTAATAGAGACCCAGCTGCGGTAGAAGGATCGGAGAAACGCTATTTCACAACATTTTAGTGCACCGTTGCCGTTACAACCTGAACTTCCCGTCCTCGAACTTTTCTCACCCTCTTTATTCCATCGACATTGCTTCTATAGTTTAATGTTTATCGCAGTTGCTCCCTTAGGATCGTACAATATGGAAGTCCTCTGTATTTTAAAGAAAAACAAAGTCTGGGATTCGGTATTCTAAAACAGTTCACAAAAATCCAACCGTTAATTAGGAGACACTTCAGTTTCTTTTAGTATACATCCAGTTCTCTCTCGCAGTATTTGTTGCTGTTCCATTTATTATCGATGCTCTCTGTTCCACCGATCCATATCGACTAGCGTAATTAGAGTAATCGTTGCTAGAATCATAACAGTTTCCAGAATGAAGAAGAACTATTACGTACAAAAGTTTTCATCGTCCAGAGAATACGGAATATTGATCTAACGCAAACTATCGTAATTTTACCAGGGTACGATCGATAGATTAATTTACATTTCATTGCTGATCGAATATATAATTAGTTGTAGTTTTACCTGCTATTGAGTTTTCTCTGATATTACGTTACACCTACTTATGAAGTAAATGGAAGAATGCATTTAACTTGAGAAACTGTGCGTATGCTTATAACGTGTAATGTACAATTAACAGTGAATTAAAAATACGATTTTCCAATGGAGATGCGTTCTCACCGATGCATGCAACAATTAATCAAATCATGGATTCAGTTCGCACTTGGTATCACCTGTGCCAGAATAAACGATAAAATCCCATTTCCAGTAGAAACAAATCAAGAGCGATCGCAACCGAAATCGATCACTGAAATGATATATTTGAAGACGTAGAGTCCTCACGATGTAGACCTGCATCGATGAACACTTCCGGTCACTCTTCGCAATCGTGCACTCTGCGGTATCACGATCTAAACGCTTGTATCGTTATCACTTTGACCGTACATGAACCAACGTGCCAAGTAGCGCGCTCATTTACGATTTTCCGAGGAGATAGAACGTGGCCAATGTATTTTCTGACCTTTTTTTTTTTAATCGCATCGACAATACTTTCGTCTTGGCACGACGTACGATCGAGACGAAACCTGAAATAAAAGGGGGGGGGGTGTGTGTACCGAATTCCTTCTTTTTTTATATTTTTAGTTTTAGGAGCCAGTCCAGCTACGCGCAATGTCGGCGATGAAAATGCATTGAATTAATAAGAGGAAGGCAATAACGCTAGATGGCAATGCGCAACATTTATTACTCTGGATTCTGACACCTGGGAGTAGTGTTAAGTTACTGGACGGCGAAGCACAGAGTAATATCGCTAAACGGTTGTCTCCCGGTCCACGTGGATGTATTCCACGAAACCGGGTTGCTGGTGTCAGGATGCCGCTCCAAGTAACGTCTCCTCCGTCGGTGCACGCCTCGGTTTATTGCTTTTCTTCGTACCCTTATAGTGAAGTCTTTTTGTGCGCGCTTTGGATCTGGAACAATGTGTATTGAGGCAGGTTTCGTATTAATGACACGAACAAAGTTCCATGGCAGGTTAACACTAAACCTACCAGTCAAATAACCCGTTACTAAGTAATTGTAGTTTTTCGGAAAGACTTGTCAGTTTATTGTACGAAATAATGCACAACATAATATTAAATTAATAATAAAATAACCAATCATATATTTTTTATTTTTATATGTATCAGAAATAGGAGATAAATATAACAGAAATAACATTACGTGTCATTTTGATCTGCTTTGGTAGATTTATTGTTAAAAAAACGTTTTGTCACGTCGTAATTCGTCTGTACGATCAATTTTTACTGATTTTTAGTCACTTTAATTCAGCATGTATCTCAAATACAATCGTAATCATTAATAAGTGCATCTCAGATATACATATATACAAGATTTTCTGCCATAGTTTGTCCTGAAACTGCCAAACAAAGAATCAAGGTTTTCAAAAAGTTTCCCTGAATCCTAGCTTTCTGGATTCAATTAACCCGCAGCGCGAAGACGCTGAAACTACATAACTCATGGCAAACCAAAAAGCTGGTAATTGTTAACGATCTATGAATTTCCTCGTCCCTCGTCGTGATTACCAGCACTATCTCTAATCTTAATACGAACCAGGTCAAAATGAAATTGCAAGGCAGCCTAAGATATCAAACAGCATTTAACCTCCCCCCCCCCCCCCCACCCCCATATTAATCAAGACGATCTCACCTGCTAATGAGTATAGCAAACAAGCACGCGAAGGCAGTGACAATTCCAGCAACACCCGCGACTACGAACCACATCGCCGGAGGAAGTAGTCCAAGCAATCTAGCGCCGTTACCGCAATTCGCTTCGTCGTGCCCGGATGGACAGTGAGCCCTACCGTCGCACCAGAGGCTCGCGGCTATGCAGGCGCTCAACTCGGGGCATTTGTGGGGGCAATCCCCGTGCGTCACGGTCTCGTTCTCGATCCCCCTTTCGGGCAAGCGTAGCTGCCTACGCAGCGCAGCTCGGCTCTTTGAAATTTCGAGCCACGAGGCCGCAGCCTGGCCGGATTCCCTGGCGACGAAATCCAGGAGGAGAGCGGGCGGTCGGGGTGGTCCCGGCCATTTACCTTCGCCACTTCCCACCAGCCATTCTTCCGAGAAAACGTGAACCGTGAACTCTCTCGCCCCGGGCTCCGCGGGACACACCACTTTCAGCAGCTTCGGCGGCCAGCCGGAGTAAAGGAGGATTCTGTTGGCGGTCGGGCACTTTGCTTGATCGTTCATTTCCGTCACTGGCGGCGGCTCCAGGGGTAGGAACCAACCCCACGTTAAGACGAATAAGGATCTGTTCTCGCGGGCCTCCACCAGCCACGGTAGTCCCTCGCAGTATATGTCCGGTCTCGACAACGGTGGTGCCACGAAACGCAGTTCACCGCCTTTCGGGTGGCAAGAGAGAGACAGAGAGAGAGAGAGAACGTTCATTTGGCGGGCTGTTGCTTACGGGGAATTTGATTGCGTGGGAAGGAGGGTGAGAGCGGACTAGGTTATTCGGTTCTGTTTGACGAAACGACTGTTTGCGAATATTAAACATTCGTACGTCCGTGTGAAATTTTAATTAATAAAGTCCCAGTGTGCGTATCGTTAATTGGATTTAGTTTTTCTATTTTTTTTTTAATAGATTGCGGGATTCGTTATAAACTTCAATGTCATTTGCTCGAACAGGGCGCGGTACATTTGGAAAGTGCAAAGTGAGAGATCGGGTTACGTGGACTATATCGTGAAATAAACAAGAGACTGGGTCAAAATTGATACCAGAAGGGAATTTTAAATCAATTACGGTACGATAGAACGTGCTTTGTAATGGAAAATTGATTGTAGCTGACCGCTTTGTAATGACATTTTTTTTTAACATCGGAGGATAATGGAATTCATTAGGAATCGGGGTGAAAGTAAAATGTTTGGTGAAAATAGGAAGCGCGATAGTTTAGAAGGATCGAAGGAGAAGAGACAAGGCAATAGAAATCAGTTGACGATAAAACGATATCCTGACAATTTCCAATACCGCAAGGTTATTTCCGTTAACCGGAAAAGTCTGAAACTATCGGGGGCTGTCAAGACTTCATTTCAAAGCGAGTTTATCGGTCCGAAGCGTATCTCGTCTAATCGAAGCTCAGAAACTTTTCGATCTAAACGAGAAAATTTGAATCGTGATGCGAAGGGGATATAAATAAAATTCCCCGTTACGTTGATCATCGTTCTGTGCAGCGCGCACCTACGGCAATGTCATCTTCCCGGATTGACGAATTGATCGATTCGTCGCGATTCTCCATATTTGTTGCGGTGTCTGTAATTGGTCGATTCGTCACCGATGGACATTTTCTTTTTTATTGGCGAGTCCATCGACAGCAAATTGCCAATAGCGACCACTTTAGACCGCGTATTCGAACACTTTTGTTAACTTACCGCCGTGGATGACTGAATGGGTTAACAATTCCCACGAGAGTCGATAGTCGCGCTGTATAGAAATTGAGAAGAGACTCGCGGAACGATGTTATGTGAACGGAAAAATTGTTCCACCGATAAAAGCTTCGAAACCCCATCAATCGTAAGTGGCGTGCGTTTTAAATCTCACAGTAGAATAAGAACTGCACCGGTCAGCCCCGAATGTTCTCAGACTACATCGTACACGCCGAAATGAGATCGTACAAAAGGCTCTTCGATCTTTTCAATCTAATTCGGCCCAAGATTCTCCGAGTACCTTGCCTCTCGTTCGAAATGAATCACTCATGAAAGACTTTGCCGGCTTCTAGAAGTACACAAGTCCAATTACCTTCTCCGCGCACTCTCTGCTTCCTGGGGCACTCCGGTGCCCGAACGAGCTCGAAGCTGCCGTAAAAGAAAAGCGTCTCGAAGTCCTCGTGCGGTGCCTGCTGATCGACCAGGAATGTAATCTCCAAAGCCCTGCTCGAGGAGATGTGCGTAAACGGCAGATGAGACGTGTTGTCGCACAGACAAGCCCTCGGGAGTTTCACGTCCCGCCAGGGTGCCTCGTACAGTACCAAACGAGCCTCCCTGGTACCGACTTCTTGAATGCAACGCGGTCGACCGGTATGCGGATCGGGCTCGCTAGTGCAGACCGTCGTTTTCCCCAGACTGACGTTGTACAACGTCAGTCGCACCCTCTCGCCGACACCGGCCTCGATCCGATACTTGCATTCCAACTTCGCCGAGCCACCTCTGCCGAATAGACGGACGTCGCGTGGCGACGTCACCTCGCCGCTTCGAACTTTGCGCCAGACTCTGCTGCAGACTCCGTCGCCCCAGGGCTCGCCGACCTGGTCCGTGGAGATGAACTCGTACTGAGCCTGAAGTCAGAGAGATTCATATTTTGCACTATGATTGGAAACCGTTACTTTCGTACATGAATATCGTACAGGGTGATTGGTACAACTGTGGAAATATGTATAGAAAAATAAAAAAAGCATTAAAAATGCAAATACATGGGCCAAGTACAAGTACGAGTATGTCTATAAAAATTCAAGAGACAAGGTCTAGTCTCGCGTACTTGTACTTGGCCCGAGACAAGACCGTGTCTCTTTATTTATTACATGAAAGATGTTGGAACTTTGGTTAATGAATCAATGTAAAGAGGAAGTAATAAAGTTTTTTTTTACTTTATTTACTTACTTTCGTACATGAATATCATACAGGGTGATTACGAAAGAATACCATAACTTTGAAAATATGACGAAACATGTCAGAACTTTGGTTAATGAATCAATGTAAAGACGAAGCAATAAAGTTTTTTTTTCAGTAGTAGAGATCTTCGCAAATATTCAATGTGACCTCTTTGAGCCACTTGAACGATAGCTACCCGGTAGTGTAATTCGTGAAGAACGCTGTCACGAGCTGCCTGGCGACCAATCTACCATTGCGCGTACCTTCGTCCAAGTACCTCCGTACAGGTAACACTTGAAGGGCTCGACCGAGCAACGAGGCATGCGCTAATTTCGGAAAATTGCTTTTTTCACGGAAACATGTAGACCCGGGTAGTATTTCATGTATTTGATGACTATTGCATTGAAATTTCATTTCGAAATAGGTTGGGGCTCAATTTAGGTAAATTAAATTTCGTGTTGATTCGTGGAACAACGTGACACTTATAAACTCTATAAGGTTCATTGATTATGGGCAGACGAGTGGAACAACGAGCTACGTGCGAAGTACCTTTCATCCTTTCCTAGAGAATTCCTGACCAACCTGTCCTCCTCCAACGTGCATCGCACCGCGCGTGCTACAAATTTACGTGTTTCTAAATTTTAAACGTGTGTTACTTAAACACTATACCAGACACTCAAATTTGAAAAGCAGATTCAGAATGGGAAAAATACTATAAGAATCACCCTATCTGATCACAGGAACACGAAAAAAGTGAAGATTTGTTTATCAGTGTGGATGCCAATGAGGGTGGCGCTCTATCTTGCTACATTATTAAACAGAGTATAGAACGAATTAGACTATCGGGTAGATATCGTTCGAGTGTCTCAAGGAGTTCACATTGAAAATTTATGAAGAAATCTACTACTGCAAAAAAAACTTTGTTATTTACTCTTTACATTTATTCATTATCCAAAGTTCCAACTAATTTCGTTCAATAATTACATATTTTCAAAGTTGTGTGTTCTTTTGTTATCGTCCTGTACTATCGGAGCTGCCAAGACTTCATTTTAAAACGAATTTATCGATTCGAATCGTATCTCGTGAAATCGAAGCTGAGAAACTTTTTATCTAAACGAGAAAATTTGGATCGAGATACGAAGAAGAAATTAATCAAATTACTCGTTACTTTATTCATCGGGCTGTGGCAGTGCATACTCACGATAATTAGACTAATGTCCTCCTATATTTTAATCCTGACAGATGCGAATCTCTTAAAACCATTTTTCTGCGCACTGGCATTGTTGCTGGATTAAATCGCTTTAATCGATATTCAAAGCGGAATCTGATATTGGGTGAAATTATTTATACGAATATACGTACACGTTGTGAGTAGTATTCGCGCGTCATACCTAGGGGCAGCAGGATGGAAATGGACGAAAAAGAGCGATATCTTTTTCCATACAAGCTGCTCGGTAGGTCTTCAGCGTGGAGATAAAATGCGAATCAATATGCTTGACTTTCATGACATTTGATTGCACATTGCAATCAAGACTTAATAGAAATCGAAGGAGCTGGGATGAGAGATCCTCATTCATCCACCGTGTATTCCAGATATTGCATCCGTCGATTATTATTTATTTCGTTCTGTGCGAAATTGATGGTAAAAATCCAATTGAGCGGAGGAGATCAAGTACGTTCCCGTGTTTCTTGAAATGTCAATTTCAAACTGGTAGTAGTGAGGAATGATTGAAAAATAGCAGTGAAATTGATTTGTTATACCCAGTGGTTCGTTTAACCCAGAATTGGTGTCCGAGATTGACAAAGTGTCACAACTTTTTTTACCATCAACGAAAAGTGAAATACAATAGCATTGGTCCTAAGGGGCCGATATTAATTTGTTCGGTAAGAACGTTGTAGAATTAATAAATCTTATACTGGGTTCTCAAGTATGAAATCTGCAGTTAGTCCCTTTATCAAGTTTAACTCGCTATCAATTTCATACTTGATAATCAAATATTATTTCAACGTTTCCCTTGTTTTCGGATACGCAAATGTACGTAGATTCTCGTTGTCGTGCAAACTTGTCTCCGAAATAGAGAATTTCTCAGGAATTTTGAGAGACAGGTGTCGATTATCCGTAAAGAGATTTCCCCGCAAACAGTTGCTAACATCTCGGCTAGAGACGGGCCAAAGTACAGTAGACTCGAGACAGACATTACTTCTAATTCAATCGATAGGGTCGCTACATACGCGTTCAGGGTGGTCTTCCTTTCAGATTGGGTTACGTATCTGGAAACCGCAACGAAAAGCGGATCGCTATTCTCCACAAATAGAATGCTAAATTGCCGAGTGAACGTGTCTCCTTGGGTATTCGATATTCGATACTCGCTGGGATACGATTCCTGGAATAATACGAAAAAAAGAACAATAAAATGCTAACTGTGCAGCGTCGCAAATGATACTGCGTTCGAGACTCCAATAGAACGTGAAAACTTCAATACGGATACGTATGATTTCTTTTTAGACCCGTTTCTGCTTTCTTCCTTGACGTTATATCTTTACGTATAATATCTTTTTTTATCCCCATCTTTGCCACAAGTGCTGTTCCATTACTCTGATGAGACTCCCGACGAAATCAGGATAAAATATTCGTTTCATGGAAACTCTAGTTGAGCCGCTCCGAGACGTTAGCAGATATGAAAGAGCTCGTTCCAATGAGAAATCGTTTGTCGTGGGGATAGTGTGGTCATAGAAAAAATATTAGCATGAAGATAGTGATACACTTCCCTTTATATTTAAGTAAACTTAAACTTAAATCGTTCGTTTTATTAGTTTTGTAAAACTTCGTCGTTACGCGCTGCTACGTATATCCTCGAACAATTTAACTTTCGCGTGTAATCTACTTCGAAGCCGTTAAGAAGAAAGTAATATTTCGATGGTGTAGTTAACGGGCACGTTATAGGACACTCCCTTTGCTCCAGAAAGTGTGAAAGAAAATCGAACGGTTGACTGACACGGAATACCGTTAAGTTGCACTTAACTCAATTGTTTTGTCCCTACGCTTCGTCTTATCTTACCTTACAAAGAAGGTCGTTCAGAGCTTACATGGTTTCTTTAACCCTGCGGGAAACCGTACGCTTCGAGAATCCCACCACGAACCTGTCATTCATTTTTGCTTTTTCCTTTTTATGCAAGCTGACTCCTGACATTTTGCTTTTCCTTAAATATCGTATTACAAATACCACGTATTGTGATATCGTACATTCGTATACGCGTTCTAGGGCTGCTCTCTAACCACGAGAGTTAATGATACAAAATGTGAGCGAATATCCACTTTGATTTATTTTCGATACAGAGGCTTCGGAATGGTTCTCGGTACGTGAAACAAATTTAGTTTGCTCTTAACGCGGTAGTCCCGTAGCGGGGGGGGGGGGGGGGTTTAAATGTTTAAAGCGTCCTTTGAACGGTTGATTCGATGAGTCGCGAATTAACAGCTTGCGGAGCTAGCGCATAAAACGAGATCCTCGGCGTACGGGGACAACTAAAAACTGGCTCCTCGACGTGCCTCGAGATCTCGCTTTTCTGCAACGTAGAAGCTAATAATTCATACCGCGGTCTTAAAAGGTGGTTCAAAAGCAGCTTTGAAATTGTCCCGGGCCCTGGGACAAGATCAAGCCCGTTTGAAAGGTGTTATTAACCGTTGAGTGTTCGTCAAGAGAAAGATGACACGCGACGTTTAAATTAAACTTGGTAGTTTTATTAATAATAAGGGAAACTAGGTTAATTTCCTGGTACCAGAAAGAGTTCAGAAAAGTTTTGCAGATGGTAAAAATAAATATAGAAAATTCTACAACGGTTGGAGAAATGTACGATTTTTGAGAAAATAATCTTAATATCACGAGACTAACCAAGTTTCCCCTATCGCGAATAAAAGTACCTTTAGTTTTAAACAGTAAGTGTATTAAAATGAAAATATAAGAGATGAAAGACAGTGTTAAATATGTATATCACAACCTACTCCAACGTTGCGCTCTCTTTTCTTTTAAAAAATCCGGAAGATCTGGGAAGACTATCGAGAAACAATCGGTTTGCGGTCTCAAACTCATTTTGGTCCACAAAGCTTAATGGGAAACGCTTCGCAAGCATCTAGCGCTTGAGAATTCAGTAGTGGTGGTTTGGCAATGTTGAAACTATCAAAAGATATTGATCGTCAATTCGATATGATCGATATATCTGCAGGAGGTCTCGAACCACGATTGGAAAACGGCTTACCAATTTCGAGCATCATAGTACACCAAGCTGAGACTCGTAACACTTTAATTTTATATCCCTTCTGGAAATTTCCCGATATCCGTGGTAATAATAACAAATATGTCCTGTAATATCTGCACGCGACACGGTATTTTTGTATACAAAAAAAATCGGTCAATGTTTCTTCAAAAATACCAGCTCGGCATGATATTTTTTTTTATTATAAAAGCTGACGATCCATAATTATTGATGGCACGTCGGAAGCACGTAAAATGTCATTCTCAGCGATTTAACCGGAGTTTCGGATTACACTATATACTCACACGCACACAGAGACCCGCGCGCTTTTTGCTCTAGCGATTCCATCACGACCTCCTATTTTTATGCTTCGCTTAAAATGGTTGTGCTTAATTAACTCTTAACTATCGGTGCGAAAACATGTGTTAGATACCTAACAACACGGTGTTTTGCAGACGCGTGTCTGGTTTCTAACGTTATCTGGTAAATAACAATAATTGCCAATACAATTACAACTAGTACATTAATAAGAATCAAAGTTATCCTTTGACTGGGAAATGATTCCCTTTGGGTTCTTAATTAACACTTTTGGCGGTTCAATCTTGAAAGGAGTTTCTTTAATAAATAGTAGTTTGCAAAAAACGCAAAAAATGGGAGATGCATAAAATTTGGAACGGGGAGAGTTCCGGAATCAATGGCTAGAAGAATGAATATTTATAAGCAAAAGCATCTCTACGGCGATGCATCGATAATCGTCGCATATTCAATAGAACGACGAGGATGCAAGAGAGTAGGGTTTAAATCAACGCGGTATGTTTTCTTTGTTACGGTCCTTTTGCACTTTGTACCGTTGTCCTTTTTGAAACCTCGGATGGGTACTTTTTTAAAGTTAAACGAGCAAGCGTAAGTAGGGGAATAGAATATTGTTGGAGTAAAAGGGAGTGCGAGGGTATTCCTGCGGGTATGAAAACAATGGAATAACGTTAAGTTACTTTTCATTATACGTAGCAATTTGTTTATGCAAATATTTAAGATCGTATTTCTGGAAAGGGATTAAGACAACTTTGTTCCCCCTTACATTCGTTTGGACAAGAAGAAAAAAAAGCAGCGGAAGTGCTTTTTAAAAATTCAAGACTTTGCTCTCAACTGTCTCTTCTCGTCATCTTGAAAATATTTAACCAAGATAACGATTCTGTTGTTCCGTTCAGAAATTCTGTTAGGCCAACAATATCCACGATATTATAACATTCATGAGTGAGACGTTTAATTAAGATAAACATAATTACAACGATGAAGTACTATAATAATAATCGAGATCTAGTCTTCATTCAAATTGTTATAATTAGCATGGTTTGCTTTGGAGAAGCGTGTACCTCGCAAATTAGAATTCAGAAATCCTTTATGTTTTAACTTCAACATTTTATTTCGATTATTATTTTACTTTTTCCGATCCCAATCTTAAATGTGATATTGGGAAAAATACTTACGCATTGCGAATACGCCAACAAACTTTGAATTGCTCTCAAAATTATTAAACGAACCGATCTGCCGCATTTGTATAAATAAATACACTACGACTACCAATGGGTTTAAAAATAGTGTCAAACATGGATACCCGGAATGATTAATAGCGTTGGTAAAAGAGATTGTATTATTATTCTTAATTAGAACTGGGTCATATCAAATTAACGCGGTGGTGCGATCGTAAGATTAAAAATAGGAAATGTCACAGCCCTACGTTCCGCAGGTATATTGTTAGGTCGTTTTTTTGCTAAAGGGGGAAAAATTACTTCCATCGTATTTTAATTTAACGATCATTAAGTAGCGCGTTACGTATCGTCGAACATAAAATTGCTCGGATTAGTTTAAACGCGATATTCGACGGGCATAAAAAATGTTAATTTGGAATTTCGATTCGAAGTTGGAAAATACAAAAGCCATTGGTGGCTGCGTTGCTTTGTTTATTTCATGAAACGGACGATGCAGCTTCCGCTTTTTTAAACACTTTCCTGCACCAGACCAGGAGTAACATCAAAGCCGTTTTTTGTGCTCAAAGTTCAAAAGGCGAAAGTCGAGCAGTACGTTTTATCCGACATTCTATCGGCCAGTCTTTTTTTTTCAATTCGTTTCACCGGTCCATTCTGTCAGTTCATCTCTGGTGATTCGTTTCGCGGGTTTCGCCGATGAACACAGGTTCGTCGGGTCGCTTTGTTAATTTGAACTGTAATCGAACATAAATGATTTTCATGTGTATTTTATATTTACTGCGCGAACATGACTCCGCGGTTTATAGCGAAATCAAAATGCGAATCTCTCGGAACCATATTTTATGCGCGGTGGAATTATCGTTGACGTGGAGTCGCTAATAAATGCCACCAGCTAAGAATCGCTTAGTAATGGAAAAAGAACGACATAAAAATACTTTACTCGCACCGTAAGAAGAACTTGGCGAGACACGAGAAAAACTGTAGCAGAAAGTTATGCTCGATTGGTTTCTTGGGAATTTATAGAAATCGCTCTTGAACCGAGTTGCGATGGGTGACCACAGAAGTGTGATTTATCACCATGTTGAAGTCGTTGACAGCGAGAAAAAGGTGGAAAAAGAAGGATAAACTCAACTCAAGACGGTATCCTCGTTTCAGAAAAGTTTTACTTTACGCCAGGTGAGGTTCCCAAGGAATCGTTTACTTTGAGGCTGTTATAAACTGACGTTACCATTACATCGGAAGTGCCGACAAATGAGAAATTTTAAAAGCGCAGACTAAAAGAGGCGCCAGCCTTTGACGAGTCGCCGGTACGACGCGTTCTTGTCGCGGCAACTTTTTCTTCGTAAAGATTCGAACGACAAAGATCGATATCAAAGAGCAGACTGGAAAAGAAAGTCTTTCGGATCTTTGGCATTCCACGGGATTTGTTTCGACGCTTTTCAAATTTTTCTTCTCGGGAAGCCTGCTCTTTTGAAGCCGTATGGGGCCCTAATTAAAAATGTGAGCTTTATCAAAATAAACATCTCATCCGGGTTATTTGTAGAATTAGATATTCAAGGCGAAAGATATCATAAAATAATACGTAACTCCTTTTTTGATATGTCGAACGACCGAATTAAAAAATTCCATGTCTCGCGATTGTGCGGCCATCCTATTTTTATATTTTGGGAAGTTAATTTGTGAGAGCAACCCTACACGTTCCCCAAAGAGGCACTCGATCGGAATTCCGACTACCCTGTATCTTCCTTATCAGAATAAATGGAAACGAATTTTCTTCGTCACTCGTAAGTAGTACAGGTCTGTCTCTGGTCAGACTTCAATGAGATCCATGAATCCAACATTTCGAACCGTTGTACTCGAAATATAAAATCTATCGAGTATGCCATTCTTCGAAATAGAAAAAAAAAAACAGTTCCAACCCCAATACACGCGGCACTCTGGTTACCTTCATTTGTTTAAAGCGACCCTCCTGCCTCTCCAGCGTTGCCACTTAAAAAACAAAAAAAAAATGAAAACACCCGGAACATATGAAACTCCGAAACGTCACTTCCGTGGTAAACCAAGCGAATTAAAAGAACTTCCCATCCAACCTCTCGACTGATACGAATCAACAAACCGAAATAGCCCGGCGTCCAAGGCTCTGAAATTTTTTCAATGGATAAAACTCCTCGCCCACCTCCGGGTTTTCCCGTATCAAACTATCTTGACTTCCGACCATGCATTTCGCACAGCGTATTCAGTAATGTCTACTTTATTATGCACGCGCATCATCCTCTCTGCTGAACTCTAAGAGAGGCCGGTGCCTCTTTGGTTTCTCCATGGCAACGGAGTCATTCCGTGCTGCCATGGAACTATTTCGTTTGCTCGCGAGCGGACTTTCCGCGGTTACGAAAAATGCAAATTAGACCGCAACCGATGCTACGACGGCAACAAGGAAATGAACTCCGCATCCTGTACGTTTCTATTTTCTCGTCTGCCCACGCAGATCTTCGGATTTGTTTTCTCGTGGCTCTCGTTGGCCCGTGAAAACCGGAAGACTCAACATTGCTGGCACGGGTGACTGTGTTTGCGAATTTCATTATTAAGCCGCGAATGTTTTGCGAATTGATGTTTATGGTAGGAGATTCATAAAGAAATGGGACTCGGGACAGAAATTTATTCCATCGCGCAAGGTCTTTAAAAACAAATTTTTGTATGGCGTGCAATTTCGTGGTATACCTATATCTTCTCGAAGGACGCGTATACTAATACATTACATAGTTTTCGCGCTTATGTCGAAAAATAAGTTCCAAATCAGCGTGGAAACCATTCGTGTTGTATAAACGTCCGCAGTCTGATTATTATTATTATTAATTATCGATTATTAATAGCATTAATATTAAAACTATGCGCGTTATGTCTGATGAATTATTTATGTACAAATAAGCCTACTCATTATTAATTAATGTTACGAAATTGGAGTTAATATAAAAAATGGACTGCTCGTATTATGTTAAAACGAGCAAGAAAAAGTATTCGCGTATGACGATTGAGAACTCTATTCGTATAATTGAACGTTTTCAATCGTGTCTGTCGCAACAAATTTCCATAAAAGTTTTAACAACTTTTACGTTGTTAAAACGTTCATATTTGTACGATACACATACATTCGCATCAGAATCTCAGATTCGACTATGCGAGTTAAATTATAATTGGTAAGGTGGCACGAGTTAATTCGTCGAATGTCCTCGTTGCTTCTTCATGAGTTCGTAAAGTACTTTTAGCGGAACAGAAGCGCGACAACGTCGTTAACCGTAACGACGTACAACCGGCGCGGTAACCAGAGGAATAATATAAAAGTCAATTACGACATCGCGTACCCCCCGTGAACCGAGCAGTGTTTTTTTGCTGCTTCTCGCGATTTCGACAAAATTCAAGCGTCCTTAACGATTCGACTCCGGGTTATCGGTGCGTTAATAAAGTTAACGTTGTTGGACGTTACGACAAAAATTGTATCGTTACGTTCGTAACGATAAAAATACATTCTACGAAGATCCACAATTTGAGGTTTGGTATCTATAAGAGGATCCGCTGTTCTTTTTTTATATATACCACGCACACTTTTGAGCGTTCGCGTTATAACGTGGTATCGGACATTTTTATATAAACGTTTCGCCAAGTGTTAAAAGAGAAAGTTAAGTTCTCGCAATGCTTTTTTTATCAATAATGCAATTTAAAACTTATTAATTTCTTCCTTGTTTTATAATTTTCGCGCCGAGCGTGAAAATTGTCCAAGCGTCATTTATTTATGAAACTTTTAATTAGCTATTATTATCTTCCGGTTTAATACGGGTTTTACGATCGCTCGTATAACCTTTAATATGTTTTACCGATTATACGCGGTCTTCATTCATCATCGTTTATAAATAAATTACTCGCGTAGTTTATTTATAATCGTTCGTATCGCTTAATTACATATTGAACAAAATCGGTGAGGGCCGGTACGAGAAAATGATTAATTATAACGCAAAGATCTTTATTGGCGACTACGTACGTGTCATGACCGCAATGTCGAATTTTATTATTAATAATAAATCCCCGTTATAACACGAATTATGCTCGTAATGCTAAAACGGGCAAAAAGCGGTATTCGTGCGTGGCATATGAAAGTTCCATTCGAGCAATCGAATATTCCCGGTCGCGTTCAAAGAAACATTTGCACAGAAATTCTGGGAACGTTCGCACTCCCGTGGAACGGTTGATTTCGTATGCGAAGAAATGCGGCGCATCGTGCAAATAAAGTTAGTAGTCAAACAATACTCTCAAACGAGCCAAGTGCTTTTTAGGAAACATTCGTAACGATGTTGGTCGGAATTACTCGAACTACGAAGCCGGAGAGGGAATTAGAACAGACAAAACATCCCGGTATGCTAATAATCTTACGGTGTATTGTGGGTAGACAATCGGACGAATCGATAACGTTCGCACAATATCACCGACGTCGCGCGCCAGATCTCCATTCACGACAAACACGATAAGACTGAAATAAATGGAATAAAACAAGCGCGAGTGCTATTCTAACGATAACGAAAAACAAATCGCCACTTCCGCGACTGTTATGTAGACCGTCATAAAGTTTGGACCGATATTATTATGGTGTACAAATCCATTGATCCATTCGAGTATTTTCTAAGTCCACAATGAACCGTGTGACTGAGTAGGGATGAAGGGAAACCTAAAAGAGATTTCCGGCAGAGAACCGGGAGTCGAGATAGTAAGGAACATTGCTTTACTTACACCTAATAGCGCGTTAACGTCAAATCGTTCGCACTACAGAGGCCAAGTCCTCCCTTTCACAAATATCATATATACATATAAAATCCGAGTCCTCGCATACTTAAATATTATATACATATAGAGGTCGAGTCCACACATACTTAAATATTATATGTATACATAGAAACCGAGATCCTCAATCAACATATTATCGTTCCTCAACGAGTGTTAAACATATCAAGTGAATAAATGACGGCGTTTAGAAGTAATTGTAGTCTTTGAGTTAAGGATTTAGTAAATTTAACAGAAACGAAATTCCGGTATCTGGGCGTTTAATTATGTCCTACCGAACAGCGACTTTGAAGATATTTCAACCCAACCCTCTACCGCATGAATTAAATACACCGGTAATCGTATACTAATACTTACAGTTTGTGTTTCCACCTGGGAGCATTGCGCGACAGAGGGTTGAAACTGACGATGAGTCGTAACAGCGATTTGATAGGCCTACTCCGACATTCGAGATAACATTTGACGCGAGCTCGACGTCGGAGCGTAGCTCGGTGGAAAGAAAGGACGATGGAAGAGATACAGAGGTAAAAATAATGCAGACGATAATGAAATGAATGGGGAAGCTGAAGTGTCTCATCCAGATAGATCGGAAGCTTTGCAAACCGCGCCGAAGTGGACGGAATACGAGATTGAACCCAGAAGTATAATTGCACTTTATACAAAGGGTAGACTACTTGACATTGCCGTCTCTTATAATTCATCTCTTATTATTCGCAGCGTCAGGAAATTCCGGCGAACGTTGAACGAATTTTCTGTGATATGCATAATGGATAAAACAGACTTTGCACGGGGACCGCTCGGCGAGGTATGTCGCCAGCGAGCGAGGAACGACGAATAACGCGAGTCTAAAACCGAGGCTAGTTTGGAAAGAAACTTTTTGCAAATAGATTTCTGTTTGCAGATTAGGCGCAGTCGAAGTTTGGCGAGCGTGCATCGAATTTAAGTTTCAACCTGGGATGTCCTAGGAATGCGGCCGTCCGTACGTCTGATCCCCGGAAGTTTTATTACGCGTCGCGTGTCTTTCGAGAGAAATATCGATACTTTGCCAATCTTCGATTCACGGAGAATGTTGTCGACGCGCGGAATGTTTATGATTATTTTGACCCGGATTTTGCGGAACAGAATTATTTGTAAAGTATAGTGACTCCGTATGAATATAACGTGCGTCATATATTTGTTATGTCGCGGACCGTGTTATCAAACGAGCAGTTTGTTTAATCGTTCGTTTATTATATTAACGGTAATTTAGTAACGCATCTGAATATTATCAATCGATAGCGTTAAATCAGAGATCGGTTTGAACAGCGATCATCTAATTCGAAGTAAAACGCGCCCACTGGTCGTACAACCCGACGATGACGAAAAACCTCGAATTCGTAAACATTTGTTCAAATCGAGATACCTGTGGGAGAGTATTCGCGAAACTAGCGAAAATTGAGAGAGAATAAGATAAAAATAGATGGTGGCAGAATATCCTGATACTTTTTTGAAGCGAGACACGCGCGTAGCACTTGATCTATCCGCAAGTGCGAAAGTCTGCGTGTGAATTGAGTGCGTATAAAGAACTATTGCGTCGAGTTCGCTCAGCATCGAGCATTCGTGTGTGAAAAACACTAGACGCGTGTGGAGTGTTTACGGACGACTGATTTCTATGCTTTGACAGTGGATCGATGACTTTTTTTGCTATTGTTCGCTCTTTGCGGAAATGCGCTCCACTAGGCATCCTGGCGCGGTAGTTTGTTTCATTGTCATCAGGGTGAAAGAGTTGAATTTTGTGTTAACGAGGTGCATCGATTATTGATCCTCGATGTACCAATGTATTTACGCGCAGAATTTCAAACTCATTTACATTGAGATAATTGAAAAGTAGCAGAAACGTATAATGGTATAACGTAAGTCACGGAAATACAAGAACCACGAGAAGCATTAAATTTCATGGTAAAACCGTTTTTGATTTTGCAACCCGTGCGTCTAATTGCTATCCAGTTTCCACGATTTCAACGCGAAAACAAAGCCGCGTCCGCACGGAATAAATGTAAACAAATGAATAAATTCGACAATGAATTAGTTGAAACAAGAACAAAGTTTCCTCAATTCAAGGAAAAATTAATGACCGTGGGGTTTAGTAAATTAATTATTACGCGGGGACCAGCTCTACGAATATACGAATGGACGCAAATAATTTACTTTTCGAGCTTTCCTGGTCACGTACATATGTAGCTTTTTTTCTGCCCCGAAAGTTGACGATGTTGACTTGGACATAAATCTCCGAGGCAGACTCATTGTCACAGACATTTTCTATGAGAAATTCGGTCGCCCGAACACAGCTGCTCGAGAGTTACGAGTAACGAGCGAGATAACGAGGCAAGTTAAGACCGTCTCAACGGGGACATAATGTTTAAATTGCAATTTTATGTTCCCCGACGTTAAATCGCAAATTTTCAATTAAAATACACCGAGTTTTTGAAAATTGAAGTCTATCCGCTAGACAACGCTTAATTGAAGATTAACTCTCGACAGTTTCCTAACGGTGAGACAGTTTCTTAGTAATCTCGAGTTACGAATTGCGAAATGTTAGATATACGATACTAATTAAGATATTATATAAGGTTTCGTTAAATTTCAAGAGTAGAGTACGAAGTCATTTCAAAGAAAATAGTCCAACTAAACGCAACGAAATTATTTATCACAGTTTTTCCCACTTAATTATGAGAAATACAGCTTTTAATTCGTTCCGCGTTTTATCTTTCGCTTTAAAGAACATTTATTATGGGTTTATCCCTCCGTAATTATTCCCGGAATATAATAACAAAATTAAACAGATTCCTTACAAAACACTCGGCGCAACGCTTGCTAAATCCCGTGGGATATATCCATCGTTAGGGAACGTGTAAAATATTAAAAACCGGGCGAATTCATAAATGTTACGTTCTGCATAATAAAAACACGTGTCACTCGCAATATCGCGTTCTTTCGATGTAGCGACAAAAAGGTGAATTCCAGAGCGTCGGTTTGTGTCACGCGTTCGTCACGGCACGAACAGGTTTCATTTTCGAAAATCCAGTTTTAGCAGCTATTTGTTTTTCTGCCGCGTCAAAGACTCTACTGAAACAGTCTCCATTTCCCAGACTACTCATTTTTTCTTTTTTTACGACGCAGCTAACTGTGCTCGGGCCGTGAGCTTTTCACGAACTCCGGATAAAGCGAGGAGATTCAACAACGTGGCAGGCAGGTTCTTCTGATATGAAACCACTGAACGGTTCTTTTTTTTTTTTTAATGTTCCGTCGAGGCTAAACTAAAAGTGCACAAAGAACGCCGTAAAACACGAGGCAACGCATTACGGCGGGAAGTTCCTGTGAAACGTATCGTTCCCCTCCCGGGTGGTTGTAAGTTTGCAGCATTGCCTGTACTCGTTGTTTCCCGCGCATCGTTACGTATGGTAAGTAACGTAGCAGATGTAAAATGGTTCACTCTCGTGCTTTTAATTGGAATCTGATACGCCGCATGGACGCGATAACGCGTAATCTGAATCGCTGCGCCGATCCGCCGTTGCGACGTGCTTCGTAATTGCAGGGAACACATATAGGTACATACACCGAGGTACATTTCAGCGGTATGCATCGCGCGAGATAACGTCTTTCCATAAATAATATTTGCCATGGTAACGTTTGTGAGATGGAAAAGTTTCTTAACGTTAATGCGTTTTCATTTTTAATATCTCACCGTGTTTGGAATATTTCGGGGTTTCAGGAAATGGAAAGTCGTGCGGACGTACGCTTTGAAATTATGACGCGGTGTATCTCTGCCGAACTTAATTTTATTTATACGAAACGCGAAAAACATCGAATGGTGAACTTTAACTTCACTTCGGACTTTAATAGAGTTTCATCATACTTTTTAATACGACGAGGTGCGCAAGATTGAAAATCATACGGATGTACGTAACGCTCGGGAAGTTTTGATTCGGTTCAGTCACGCCAACAAAACTGTATTAAGAATTCTGCACCGAGAATAGCAAACAAATCGAAGAAAATGCATGTCGTGCGGGTAATGGATTAAACCGAAACGAAGGGGGTTTTTGATTACTGCTATTTTATCGCAAGACTTACGACGTCGAAATGAGACTGCGGAGGAATTATAGACTCCGAACGATACGAAAGTAGAATCGAAACGAAGCTCGTAGTTGAGAAATGAAATTGAAGAAGGAAGTAATTGCGGATTGGCGGAGAATAACTTTCGCGGAGAGCGTGAAAAATGTGCATCGTCAGCGGTGTTTTTCCGGGATTGTTGTGCTAAGCTTTGTAAATGGCATCTTTGTAATGGTAACATCGCGCAAATACAAGGCGGAATTCAACTGTTCCACTTTGAAGCGCAACGTTTAACGAGATGCAGATAATAAAGGCGCGTTATTACGCAACGTTTAATCCGAAAAGAGATACTTTTGAAAACTCCTTGGTGAAAGGAGCCCGCTCCCTAAATCTTTCTTGATCCCTGTTGCTACAGAAATTTGTTCAAAGCATTTTTCTCCCTCGCTTAATGTCTTAAAATATAATTGTCTGTTTTCTTTAAATGTGAGGTTTTTGTTCCGTACGCGAACTTGGAAAACGGAAATAATTTGCGCAATTTTACGGATTCAGAGTAAAATGTTTTGAGATGGGAAAAAATTATCAAAGGAATAAAATAATTTTCCTAGACGCTATAACGATCGTTGGGAATAACGTTTTAGAATCATTTTTAACTAGCGTTTAACGATATCATTTGACGATTTAAACATACCATTATCAATTGTTCATCTACCTTGTTACAGGTTTTAATTGAACATTTACGAGCGATCTGATTTTGTTTCATAAATAAGAAAAATCGCGACGCGTACGTGTCGAGCGGATAGCGTTCAAAGGAATTGGTCTCGAAATCGAATCCAACACGGTCCTCGTTAAAAACTTTGAAGGAAAAGAGTCTGGAGAACCGAATTTTTAATTCTACGAGTTACGTCGGACTTCTGTTATCGATACGAACAAAAAGCCGATAGAAAGTGACCATCAAAGACGCGCGCGCGGGTCTTGTTAGCCTACTTCAGCTTTGTACACAATCGCGAACCGTAAACTTTTCCTTACAGTTCTGTTCGCCTTTCCCGGGAATTCTTAAAAGAGAGTTCAACTCGCACAACGGAAAAGTTTGACGCTGCGCAAAAAGAGTAGAATGGAATATGAATGTATAACATTCGCAAGCTCCTTTGGAGTCAATTTTAGTAACAATACGAGCGGAAAGTACACACCGAACTTTGTAAATTATTTAACAAGATTTCTCAAGTTATCATAGAAAAATTGATACCGTAACAGCGCAATAATAAATCGCATGATAATTTTGGAAAAAATTAAAATGCATCTTTTCACTTTGACAGACCATAGATCTCTGTAAAGCGATATTTCCTGTCGCACGAAACTTGACCCCGGACAAATCTTGAGTGAATTTATTTAATAAATTTCAATAAAACCGAGTGGATATTACTTGCGCTGAGCACTTTTCGCGGATCCGCGGTGAGAGGTGAACTTCGGTAAACGGTGCTTTGTTCGCGAAGAGGTCTCGTCGTTGACTGAAACCTTGGATATTCAGGCCATATTTGCCGTTCCTCCTTTAATCCACCCTAGAGAGTATTTAATCCTCAGTATAATTTATTTTCGTTCCGGTCTCAGTCGGCTACGTTCCACAACGTTCCAGCGTTCACGACTAAAACTACCCAGGCCCGAGAATGAAAAAAACGGTCATTCTTGAGGACATTTTTTCATCCGTTACACGCGTTTTCTCGCATTTCCCCCGGAAATTATTTTTCAGGAGGGACGCGAAGCAAAACATCCTCTCTCTCTCCGTGTACGTAGCGTCCCCGGCGAGCTTGTGCTAATTAAAAACGCTCCGAATAAAAAGCACCACTGAATTAATAAGTCGTCCACCGGCAGCGCCAGAGTTCGACAAACGAAACGACGACGACTCGACATCGCCAAGAAATAGTTAGAGAGGCAGGACAGAATGCTTTCGTTGTACTCACGTTAAAGTTGACAGTGTGGAGAGCAGTTCCCAGCACCGTCTCCATGCGAAGCGTCAAAGATGGCGCGATAGTGAGGTAGCTCTCGTCCTCGGTGCACGGTCTCGTGCTCCTGGTGACGTTCCTGAGTGCAGCGTGCGCACACAACTTCGGCGTGTCGTCGCAGAGGGTAGCCATGGGAAGGCCGGTGGTCAGGGTGCCGTCCCAAAAGATCAGTTTAACCGCGCACGGTAATTCCGACTGCGAGCTCGCATTGTTCTCGATGCTGCCGGTCAAATCGCGCTGTGAGTAAGAGGAAAAATAAATCCACACGCGATCACCCGACGAGCCTTTGATGTTCCAGGTGCAGCTCGAGTTTGGCGGTAGGGCGTGAAGGGGCGCCCTGATGATGCCGCTCCTCTTGGCGGTGCCGTTGACGAAAAAGTGGCAACCCTGAGGACCCTTGGCATAATCGAGCCCATCGGAATCGACGTACACCACTTGGAGCTCGAGCTCGAGACGCAGAGCGGAAGCGCCGAAGGGAATTGCAATGGGGGAGCTGCGAAACTCGACTTGCATCGAGGATCCCCTGGCGGTGATCCGTGGCAATGGACCGCCGCAATAGACGAGAAGAATAGGGTCCGTAGTGTGAGCCCCGTCCCGGAAGATCAAACGATCCTTTTCCGGGGGACAATCCTGCCAGACGCTCAAAGTGCTGTTGGTCGTGGTGATCCCAGTTGGCCCGGCCGGGGTATACTTAACCGATATCATCGCGTGCTTGCACGTCGGCACCTCTTTCTGTCGCACGGTGATGAGGCAACTCGCGTTCCTCGGATACTCCCCGGGATAATTGGGACTCTGTAGCCGGCATTGCTTCAGATGGCACTCGTCGAAGTTTCGGGAGCAATAAGTGCCGGGCAACGAGGAGCCCCTCTCGATGGGTAACTCGGGCTTACCCAATCTGGCGACTGCTTCGTTGCGCGAGACGAATCGGTATCTCAGTAGGAACTCGAAAGGCACGGTGGAGGGTGCGTGGAAGAGTCGTATGGAAGCAGTGACCGTGTGGGTCTCGCTGTAGTAGGAGGCTCTACCTTCGCCTACGCCGCACCAGAAGCCACCGGTGAAGTGTTTGCCCAATTCGGCGAGTTCGAGGGAGCCCTCGGGACAGCTCGTGACGAAGCTGTCGGTGTTGGGATTCACTCGGCCCACGCTGAACGCGTCCCAGAGAAGCTGGACCAGTTCACCGTAGCCGTTGCTGGAGGCGGTGAAGGTCAGATGACAGATGAACGGCATACGCTCCTCTGCTGGTCTTGTTAGGTTCAGGTTGTAGGTGCGCCCCTCGCGACCTTCGTACGTACGATTGCAGGGGGTACACATCGCCGGCTCGTCGCTCTTGTCGCCGCAATCGTCTCGTCCATTGCAATAGGCGTCTATCGGTACACAGTGCCCGTCCCGACAAGTCAGCTCGGCTACACCACAATCGCCAACTGCCGCGCCGTTGTTCGCGCCGAGCAGGAGTACCGATAGCACGGAAATGATCAGTCGAAATCGTCCGGAACCACCTCCAGCATCAGCTATCTCCTGAAAGAACAAAGTTATGGTTCATCCGATTGGACGGTAGACGTTTCGCGATTCGGACCAGGAATGTCGAGCAGGGGCTGAGATTCGTTTGCTCTGTTTTCTTAATTTTGTTTACGCAGACTCGCGTCCGATCGTAACACGTCTGAGACTACAGGCTGAGGAAATGGAACACAAATTGTCGATATCGAAAATTTTGTTTGCTATTTGGTTGAAGTAGTGTCAACCGGTGCCGTTTTCATCGCGTAATATTTACGTTTCATCGATCGACGGCTCTCAAAAAGCTGTACATACCCATTACATAATAAATTTAAACAACCAACCCTGGGGTGGTAAAGCGAAAGGACCGATAAATGGATCCTGCGCGAAGTAAAGCTTCAACATTTTGCGTACAATCTAATATGTCGGTGCCGATCGTATGGAAACGCGCTATGACGCGAAAGCCTGGCATTGAGTTGACTTTCGAGTTTACACAACGGCGGTCGTACAAAAGTTTCTCGCTTCATTCGGGAAAACAAAAACTGTTTCCAGACGGGTCGTTATTTCATTTCGGGACCACCGTAACGAGGTATGCGTTTTGGGGAAGGGAAAGAAAAATACGATTAAAATGTTACGTTTGCGTACCACGGCCAATAACGAGGGAAATATTTTTCGTGCTTGGTTCCGCGAGAAGCTTTCGCGACGGTAAATAATGGGTCGTCTCGAATGGCAAAGTTTTACCGATCCACTTTGTATGTTAATTCGATTGGTAATATAAGGAACGGGGAAACCTCGTTCGGTCGTTCGATTTCATTTTACAGCCGTGTATTTGCTCGTTAAAAGCTGTAAGAACGAAACAGAGGTATTTTCTCGTTTATTCCGGACAAAAAGGAAATAACGAACGATACGCATGGACGAACGCGAGAGAAAAAGATAATGGAATGTTAAAGCAAGTTAAGCCAATACAATACCGATCGCAAAGTTATAACAATTGTGGATATTCTTGGGACGCGCGAATAGTTTTTCTACTCGGCGCTCTAGCTATCGTTTCAGGAGTCAAAATATTGATTCCAAATTCATCATATTTCTGGCGGGACTCGCACATACATATTCAGAAGAATTATTATTCGAAGTATTATTATATCCAAATTTTCCGGAATATGTATACGCGAGTCCCGTCAGAAATTCTACTCGGCGCTCTAGCCATCGTTTCAGGAGTAAAAATATTTATTCCAAATTTATTATATTTCTGGCGGGACTCGCATATACGTATTCCGAAGAATTATTATTCGAAGTATTATTATATCCAAATTTTCCAGAATATGAATACGCGAGTCCCGTCAGAAATTGTAGTATTACCGCGTATCGCGAGAGCGTTAATAGCTCGCGCAAAAAGTGAAAATTACAACCGACTTTCTAAATATCGACGGTGAGAGAAAAGAGGGTAACGTTTTAACGGATATTCTCGTCACTCCGTGACGATGCTTCAGAGGACGAGGGAGGACCTACTCACCGAAGTAGGTGAACAGGTTAAATCAAACAATACCTCCACACATCGATGACGGAAGGCGGAAAGTTTTGTTGGCGTGTATGTTATCGGTAGTGTTCCAATTCTCGAGGTAGCACTTAATTATATCGCCATTGCAAGTGTATTGCATATCGTGTATATTTACGCAAATGAGTTTACATGCCTCGCACATTTTTTTCTTTTAGATTCGTAAGAACGATAATAAGCGCGCGAACCGACGTTGAGGTGTTAGAATTGAGATATTACATTTTTATTGATTGAAAAATGAATGAAAAATTACACGGATTCTGCGTTATTCGATATGAACGTAGCGTGTCAGGGGGAAAATTGAAAATCTTTTTCCAAATAAATCGTGTAGACACTCCGGTATCGGGACAGCAATAAATTTGTTTCGTTATATGGACGATTAATGACTAATTTCGGGGATTTCTGCGCGCGCAGGTAATTCCTTTTACTTTCGTTCTTGTTGTTCATTTTATTTCTCGGAGTCATTCGCCTCTTGATTTTAATTGATTCTTTTAGAGTAAAATCGCGAGGAACTGCCTCCACAACGTTTCTAAGTAAGTAACTGCTGAGAGTGTTAATCTTGGGATCAATTATGAAAATAATTATAGTCTTCATACCTTTCGGTTACGATTGCTTGAATCGAACTTACTAATCTTACCGATTCTCTTGTCACAAAAAAACCTACGCTCGTGTGATTCTTTATAATAACGAATTAAATTGATTCGTGTCGAACAAACTTTCCGATTAAAACGCCTGCTTGTGTTCACAGATACAATTACCGCATTCATCGTCTCAAATGCGAAACATCGCGATAACCGAAGGAAAACTTGGACAGCTTTGAAATAGCAAAACGTAGAAACCGTGAACCGTCGAATCTCGAGATTAATCTTAATCTGGACCGCGGAGCACGAAAATGCAACGACATTGCCAGCAATATCGACGTTTTCAATTTCAATATACAACGGGTCTCAAACACTGTCCCTTTCACTCTAAAACTTCGCACGCCTCAGACGATCGCAAATATAAATCCCTGCCTGACAAATACCCTCAAATCCCTTAGCGGGAACAAATCAACCCTTAACCATTTAATACCTAAATGACTTTTCCATAGAAAACAAATTCAATACAGACTTTACTGCAAATACCAGGAAAACTTCGAGGGAATTGGTGGCACTACGTTTACTTTTTCAATTCAATCAAATTCTGCTCGAACCGAGAAAATGTATTTTACGTCTGGGTAGACGTACTCGGAATTATTCGAGCGAGTACCCCGTATTACCATTTTATACATTCGCGGACCAAACTCATTCATATTCGCAGCAGCCGGCAATTTGACACGAAACGAAACTACGATCCAAGGGGCTTAATTCGTCGCACGATCGAATCATCCCCCCGGGAAACGTATACCCTTGGATACGATGAACGATATTAAAAAAAAAAAAACTAAATTAATTAAACTGAGAAGCGAACTCACCATAATCGTCCGTCGGTGAATTGACCATCACAATAGCAATCTCGCGAGCGTAACTTCAAACCAAGGACACGGCGTGCTGCATATTACACTAACGCTCTATTTAACGGGAACTCTATGTCGGGCAGTAGTCCGTTCACCACGAAACCGCGATCCGTCGCTGCAGCGACAACCGACGTAATCATAACGTCCGTATGTATCACCAGCACCGGATCACCGTTCCCGTCGTCGGCTCGCGATCCTCTGGCAAACCGGCGATCGCGAGGACGTCCAGCCGATACCCGCGGAACCGTAAGTTTCGCGCTCGCGAAAAAAAAAGACGGCGATGGGGCGCCGTGTGGGAAACCGCTGGATCGGAAGGTGGTGTCGGACGATCCCCGGTGAACGGACGTGGGCTCTGCACGGTCTGGAGGTCGATGCGCAACTGTGCACAGCGTAGAGAAAAGCCCGGAGGGTGGTCGCGCTGCAGGGCACACACCACCACCACCACCAGGGGGGGGGGGGTGGTAAGGGTGACGGCGGAACTAACGGAACGGGGCTGAGCTCAGGGCCTGGCTGCTAGGCGCCTCAATGCATCGATCGGCATTCGGTCTCTTTCTCTCTCTCTCTCCTCTCACCCTCACCCTCGCTCACCCCCACTGCCCTGACGCCCTAAAGCGTGCTACACACTGCTCGGGCGAATCTTGCCGATTCGTGGCGTCGCGACGTTCCTGTCTACGCGTTTCCTCGGATGCGACACCCGCGACGATGCGCGTAACTGGGTGAACGGTTTGGAAAGGAGTCGACGGGTAGAACGCCGGTCACGAGGATCGACGGTGGGGTGTTTTGGGAGGGGGGAAGGGGGGGCGGAAGGGGGATGTTCAATTGGGAACGAGCTTCGGGATTTGGTTTGACAATGCCGAGAGTCGAAGAGGGCTGTTTGAAAAGTTTCGGGACTGCTGGTCGAATGGAACGACGAGAGATGTTGATGCGAGTTTGCGTTTGTTGTGGTGGGTGAAATGGAGTGGAGAATTGGAGGCGGTGATTGGTGATGTTTCGGGAAGGTTTGGAGCGGTGGTGGGGGGGTGGGAGGTAGGAAGACACACGGTATGGTTGTTCTAGCAGAAAGGGTTGGTATATAATATTATTGGTAAGTATTTGAGAAGGGGTATTCGAAAAGTTTCGAGATGGCAAGTCGAACGACGGGGATACGTTGCGGTGGATGAAATCGAGTGGAGAATTCGAGGTGACGATTGGGGATATTTTGGGGGGAGGTTGGGCTGTTTGGGGGAAGGGGGGTGTAAGACACTTGGTATAGTCGTTTTAGCGGAAAAGATATTACGTAACATTATTGGTAAGCATTTGAGAAGGGGTATTTGAAAAGTTTCTGTACTGCTGGTTGAATAATGGGAAACCTTGTGGCGGGTGAAATGGAGTGGCGAAGTAGAGGTAGTGATTTGCGGTGTTTTGTGGCGGTGCGAGGAAAAGGGAAGAATATTTGGTACAGTTACTTCGATAAGAATGATTCGTATTTCGTGTTATTATTTAAACGCATGATCGCAGATTTAATCAATTTCGAGGATGGCGCAATAATTCGCACTCTTCCGAGTATTTATTCGTTATTTTAAGGAAAACCGTGACGTTCAAATATCTCGAAGTAAAACTAGTTACGCAAAACGAAAGTCCAGGCACGGGGAAACCTTATTTTAGTTTAGTGGATAATTTATGGATTTCGATCAAAAAACGTACACTTGAAAAGTTTCTCGTCTGTGCCGGAGGATGAACTTTCAGAAATATACCAGAACCTGGTATCTTCGCGCAAGACACTGGAGAACGTTGATAAATTTGTGGAGTTTATGTTCGTATTTTTGTAAAAGGAAAAACTCGAATCACCCTTCGAACGATACGCAATAAACCCTCGAGCTTACCTTCACCGAACCCTAGAAAACCAAATGGCCATTGTCACCGACACGGTCTGAAATTTCCATACATCGAGTGTCATTATCGCTGATGCCTCTTTATATACTTAGGCGCGACGATACCGACGAACATCGTAAATGACATAACGCGTAGCGGGTTAGACCGTGAGTGAAGTATTGGGGAAAAATACCTCCTTATTTATCGGAGAATTAAGGGTTTTCGATTGGTGGGGATTATGGCGTCGCGGGGGACGTTCAGAGAGGGAGGTTTGAATTGCCCATCTATCGATTAACATTATCACCAATACATCCTTATCAATTTTGGCATAAATTAATAAGCATGCAACAGTTATATATTGATTTTTGGAATAAACGAACAAGGATGCATCAGTTGCATAATAAATTTTGGAATAAATTAATAAGGGCGCATCGGTTGCGCGATGCACAAATTTACAAGGATGCATCGGCGATAATGATACTCTATGCGTGAAAATTTCAAACCTCTCTTTCTAAACTTTAACTTTTCCCACCAGTCGAGAATCCTGAATTTTCCAATGTATAAGACGGCATTTTTCCGCAGCACTTCACTTACGTTCCCACCCGCTCAGCGTTACATTATTTACGATTACTCCGTTGAAAAACTTACGCTTGCTTCCGATTTTCTCGGTCACCCTGTTCCGATCCGGTTCAACCTCAAAGTGACATTTTATCGTTACCAAAAGCCTGTTAACTTTCGTATCATTCCTCTTCGATTACCCATCACAACTTCCCGTAAATCAATTTTGAAAATTGAAAGGAAAGTTTCAGGGATTACAAGTGGATACCTCGTTAGATTGTGAGTTACCGGAAAATTAGCGTCTTTTGGGCTTTGAGTTGAGACGAGAATTTTCTATGGATTACACTAACGATGGCGAACCACTTGACATTGTTTTCCGAAGAATTTCGTGATCGACGAATAGATTGAAACCATTCGCTTCCCGACTTAAATATTAAAGTCGTTAACTTTAATAACGTTGCAAGCGAGGATGCTTACCCAGCTCCATCGATTATAAAGTGGGCATTTTGAGTCTATACTTTTGCTCATTTTATGCCCCCTCCCTTCCATCCCCCTGCATTATCCAATTCCCATCGTACCAGTTAGCTTACCAATAGAAAACTTTCGTACTTTATCAAAATTACCGAGTTACGAAGCGTATCTTTCGACCTCGTAACTATCTTTACAATTTTGTCTGATTGGCATGTCCTGTTGTTTTATTTTCCCGAATTCACCGATATAAATATCATGTTAAACTCTCACCTAGGCGTAACAGTAGTAAATCCCACGATAAATATTGTACATCCTTCTCGAAAGTTTTTTAATGCCCAAATGCGATTTAGTCTAAAATATTGTATATACCTATTTAGTTTAGTTCTGATCATGATTAACCATGTTGTTCGACATCCGTCTTTTTATAACAGAAGTATTTGCAGCGAAATCAGTTTTACATTAAAATGCAATATATCGTTCTTGTAAATTCGAATGCTCGTTTTGTTTCTGATTAATTCGGTTCGTAACATGTTAAAACCTTCGACGGAGAAAATGTATTGAAAATTCGTGATTTTGATATTATCGCTGTTCGTTTATCGCAACATCGGTATTCTGTACTATAACTTATCGGTTAAAATTTCCCCGTTTTCCGGATAAATTGATGGAGAAAGTACGATAATGGTTCTACTAAAAAAACGCGGCGTTCGAAAGGTAAAGACTTCGCGATGTCGGAAAATATTTAATATAATTATCGAGTGGTTTATCGTAATAACAGCCGGTCGAGAATTTAATTTAATCGGCGATAGGAATATACAAATAATAAGTAACAGCTGTGCTCGATTTATATGACCGCTAAATTATCGCGATATTGCGAATACAAACTATGTAATATAAAATATGTATACTGTTATTTGATATTAAATATCAAATTAAATATCAATTTGACAGTATTTGTAATACATGTTCCCTTGAAATTGTGCACAACGATGTAACGTTAATAGAACGTCGACGTATGGTTAAATATTTTATTTGAAACTACATTCGCGCAGCCGTGAGTTGAAATGGTTGCTTTACGAAGTTTGGAAGCGTTTGAAATAATTACTAGCATTACCACCACGCAGTCCCAGCAAATAGAGTCGGCAAATAGTTTGCTTAATGGGCGGTTCTTTCCAAGAGAATCCTGGGAATATTTTCAGCTTTACCAGAACGATTTAAAAACGGTATTTGATTGACATGCAGTGCACGTTCCATTCCAAAATCACTTTTATCGCGTGCGAATTCATTGGAAATATTATTAGAGAAGATATTTTAATAACCACAAAATACGAAACAGATCGTATCAACAGACAAGGTCTTGTCTCGGGCCAAGTACAAGTAAGCGAGACTAGACCTTGTATCTTTTCCGGAAAGAACGAATGGGGGTTTCGAGGTAGTCAAACTCTATTAAAAAATGAATTTTTTGAAAAAGTACAATGGCCACCGGAAAGTCCGCGCCAAGGTGAGTAATTGAGTACGATTTGTTCAAAATTGGTCCAGCCAATCACGAGATATGGGATCTCAAAAATGGTAGTTTTTCGTAAGACCGATTTACAGGAAAACACTTCGACCCTTGCTGAGTCCAGAATTCCACATCAGCCTCATTAATCATTAATTCGATTTAAAAAGAATTATGAATTGTAATTCGATCGTTTATCTGGTAAAGCATATTATTTCTGATATTTTTGTGCTCAGCGTTGAATAATTGATTACACAAATAATGTTATCAACGTTTGGTCAAGACTGATTACGAATCCGCCGAAAGTAAATTTATCAGAAACGCGTGTTACCATCATTAGTAAATAGTACGAATACATCGTTAAGGACGGCAGACCGTGAATAGAAAATTGGGTTAGTGGTACAGTGACCGAAATGATTTGTTCTCCTTATTAAAGTCCACGACATTCCAGAGTACCACTGTGAACAATAGGTTACTGTAAACAGAAAAGCGTTCGATCATTCGACTCATTTCCCATTAAGACCTTCCCATTGTTCAAAAACCTTGCTAACAAGGCACGGATCAAACAATGCTACTTCCCAGTAGGAAGACCAAACGAACTGATAATTAAATAACCTTTCCGCATGTTCGTTTCAAATCGTGTTTCTCCTATTGTACAGGTCAAAAAATACCCTTCAAAATGAAACGTTGAAATTAAAAAAAAAAATCCCGACGAAAAAATAACGATCGTCGGCGAAATTGAACGAATTGTTCATCATCGGTAACGTAGCATTTTTATTTAATAGCGAAAAATTGTTTTGCGGACGCAGAATTCTAAATACCGAAACCAGCGTTGTCGGAACTCTTCAGCTTTAAACGTGCCCTTAAGACCATTTCTTAATACCGAGCGAGAGTGATCAACCGTTCAATTATTTCTCGCCTCGTCTTTCGCTCGAATTTCGCGATCTCATTTTGGCTACCCCTATTCTTTTCATCACCTTACGCCTCCCTTTCGACCTACAATTCATCGCCGATAGCGGCCAGCATTACGGCACACATTTTTCCCGTGAAGCTTCGAAGCGCGTAAGCATTACACAGAGCCGAAGAGTGTCGAGGGTATCATTGTACGTTACTACCCTCGTTTAACCTTCAGGGTACCAACTGGGGTACAAATGCACCCTAGACGTATCGATCGAGGAAAACAGACGAGGTATAAATTGGAAAACTGATATAGGCGCTTATCGAACTTAATTATGACCGTAATCTCAAATACTCTCTCGACGAGGACCTTACAGTTACTGTAGATCCCCGTATAACGCGTCAAAGATATTGCGACTACTGTTTTCATACATACAATAACGCGATTCCTCGTACAATGTGGCGGATAATAAAACGCAGGAATTTAATTTTTTTCCATGAAATGAAAAAGATTTTTTCATTCATTAATGTGTTTTTATTTAACCAGGAGTTGCATATGTCACTAATTTTTAAAATATCTTTTCATTTTATAAAACGTAGAAAATGAAAGTTGGCACGATAATAATCATTCGAAACGTGTTGCTTTAGATTTCACGCGTCACGCGAAAAGTATTCTCGTACATGATGATTTGGACCGTTTATTTTGAAATTGGTGTATGTCTATTTATCAGAAAATGAGATTACGTAAGATGTGATTGATTTAGTGTAAATTGAAAAAAAAAGCAAAAGAAAGAAGAAAAATGGATTTACACCTCTTTCGAAATAAACGGTGCATTTCCTATAACGCGAATGCATACAATGTGTAACGTATTAATTGCCTTATGCGGGAGTCTACCGTTATCTCAAACGCTTTAGCTTAATTGATCAGTTCCTATTAATTCTACAACCCTGTAGACGCTAATTGACATTTTCTAATCGCGTGACCCGTCGCGAGAGCTGGGTTATTTAACTTGTCCACCTACGAGCTAAAAGGATTAAAATGACTATCTACCAATCTACAAAAATAAAACGAGCGACAATCGAGCAAATTTAACAGCAAACATTCGCGTAGATAAAGTCGTCTCTAAGCGATCCGTGTCCCGATGCGCTATTGGCGAATCGATCAAATAACGTTTCGTAGGTAAAAGAGCGATTGAACTAAATTCAAAATTGAACGTCGACCCCGACTTAAACACGGAGAAGGTTTGCCTTACGTGTTATCCGTTCAATCAATGCGATCCATTATGTGTACATGTGGCGCGACTGGTCAGGTAGCGCCAGATACGATCTCGACCAATCTGTTACTCTTGTCGTTATTTTTATTTTCCCCACGTTTCATTTGTAAGATTTTGGATTCGTGATTTTCTTTGCTCGAAGGACAGGTTGGATACCATACCCCCTTCCTATAAAGAATAACGAAATTAGTGAACGCCATGTATTATCCTTATCCAACATGTATAAAAGAATGCGTTCTTTATTTCCCTCTTACAATCGGCATTTCGTTGCAGGGTAAGAAATTCTACTTGGATTCCTTTCCGTTTTATAGTTAGTGTATTCCGTAAGACAAGGGACTGCGTTCGTGGAGTGAAATTTAAAAGAAGCATCGTTGCGTGACAGGAATTTCGAAATACCTTTACGCGTACTCCAAAGTGCGCGCTAATGTTACGGCACTGTTATGCGCCTTTTATAAAAAATAAATGAATCAAAACTAGTTCGGTCTGTTTGTTCATCATTACTTCGCGCATTATCACTGGAAATCCCCTGAAACGTTATTGTACGTGATTACGAATATTTTAATTATTCCTGGGTGAAAGAGAACATCGTCGTTAAAGATTTGAAGACACTTTAAAAGGATTAAACGTCCCTGTGTTATGAATATGGGTCGTGCATACAGTTGCATATGCATGTTCATCGGAAAATAACATGGATGCTCCAACCCTAATGCACGCGCGTCAGTGATTCAAGTGCATTAAGGACAGCGACACATTTTATACCAGCGGTGTTGCTTTAGTACACATTCGCGTTCACATGATATCATAATGAATAAATTACGCGCACTCAAAACTTAAGTGAAAAAGAATTCCTGCGAGTGGTATATAAATTAGAAGTTGCCCACGTGAAATGATATCACGTATCACGTATACACGCAACGCGGGTGGACGTATTTCTTTATCCGTGTAACACGTGTATTCGTGTACGCGGATAATAAATACAGGGGTATTGTATGTGCATTTAATATGATAGACTGAACACACGACCCCATAAACAGGCCTGTTTATTTTATACCTCGTCTGCGCGACGACACTGACCCTCTTATCATTTCAATCAGATTCTATCCTTATTTATAACCCGACTATTTTTACTGAATAATTTATGAAGAATATTTTAAATGGAAGCTTTTAGTATATCTAAAAGTTGATAGTAGTCACGAATCTACGAATATGCATTACACAATTTATAATACAAACTTTTATAGTCATTGTTATGAGAATATACTTTGTACTTACAAGGATGCAGGAGGAAAATAGTTAAGTACCCTTTTATCTGTTAAATGTATGTATATGTTGTATTAAAATCCCAAAAGACCTTCTACATTCTAAAAAGATATACTTTACAATCGAATTAATATTTTTAATAATGAAATTTAATTAAGCCGTGTTTGCATAAACACCGAGAGGGGGGCCGTAACCAGATGCATAAGAGAACGATATGCAACTAAATAAAGAATTTAACATAAATATCCTGAGGATTGGATTTAACGTACTTGTGGTAGCACAAGTTTGTCAAATAAATACAGGTTTCCGAGGCTTTCAACGGGGACAAATATTAAATTGAATGGGACTGTGGAAAAGCTTTTAAATCCGGAACTATCTCAAGTTGGGACATACGGTCATACCTGTTAAAAGTAATTTATCGTGCGTATCGCGGGAGTGCGCGTTAAAGATAATAATTTCAACGCATAACGTAATGCCGTGATCTGGGTTGCCGGTGCACACACGTGCAGGCACACCCTTCGTGGACGATCCGCTCCGAGGGGTTTATGAGACAGTACTTGACCTCTTCTTGCTCTGCTATATGCCGCATGTTTTTCATGTATCGATTTTTCGCATCATTTTTACTCGAGAGAAACTCGTACGAACGTTTCCTCTTACAGTAAATTTCAATTAATTGATTATTGTTATCCGTGCGATTATGCCTGGTAGAAAGAAAGTACCTATGTAGATACAACACAAAAAAGAAGTGTACGCATTTGCAATTATCAAAACTCAATTAAATAGCAATCATAAAGTGATCTTTCAACGAATCGATCTATTCCTCAAACGCACATGCAATCCCTGCGATTAAATAAAACGTAGTAAAATTTCGAAACAGCCTGTCGTGTAATACACGATTTTTGTCACACGAGCCAGCCGGTTGTTGAACAGTAATTTGTTAGCGCTTCACGTTTCTCGGAAACTTTGCGACTAGTTACGTTTTGGAATTGCTTTTTGTCACAATGGAGCGACAATGCTTCTGTTCGCAAAGTTCTCATCAGATTTTGTACACACCGCGCGCACATCGGAAGGCGTATGACAAAGTTTTTCGACAAATTGCTAGCAGGCGTGGTGAATCAAATTACTCGACCGGAAGTTTTCATTGCGCGTTCGGCTGGAGCAGAGATAGTACACTCATTATTCCCTGGTGTGTTTCACTACTACTAATAACAATGCGATACAAGATAAACAGAAACTAACAATAAGAATAAAAAATGCGCCGGGTCAAAGTATTTTATCAACGGCACGGAACGTAAGCATTGGAAAGTTGTTTAAATAAATACCGCTGCCTTATAAAATCTGGAAGTATGTACCGTACTTTTATCCTCGTATTTTTAGTGCTGATCCAGCGTGGGGAAGATTTGAAGCACCATTTCAAGAATTGGTGGTACAGATATATGCAACTCTGCCGCAAGGCGACCTCAGGTCCCAAAGGGACATTCATCACCATTATTAACAGGCCTAGACAAAATTTATTTTACTTCCGAAAGGGGAAAACGCCAGCAGTCTGGGCTCAGAGATACTAAAGGAGAGATAAATCGAAATACGATTAACCCTGCATTGCATTGGTCGCGTTCTTCAATTTCACGTCAGTAGTCGCATGGATTACAATAGTAATCCAAATTGGATTGAGTTGGATTAGAACATTGAAACTAAGGGAACAAAATATCCAGAAGACCTTATAAAACAAAATGGTTTAAACGAAATATTTTAATTAAAATTAAAAATATATGGGGACAGGACAGAATGAGACGATGTTAGGTCTCAAAGTTTCGTCGCAAACTGACTTTGGATTACAATAGTAATCCGCGCGACTATGCAGGGTTAAAAATGAGATAGCGATTTATTATACAGTCGATCCTCGATAATTTGAAACTCAAGGGACCAAAGAAAAAGTTCAAAATACTGAGAGTTTAAAATAATAGGGGTTCAAATAATGAGAGGGAGGGAGGAGAAAATTCAAATAAATGAGAATTTGTCTGAAAGCACATACATATGTACATACGAACCTATTCATCTTTATTTCATATTCATTAATTGAAAGACACTTGTTCCTTCTAGAGCTCATGGTGTTTCACAGTTTCAAAAAATTCGGTTTGAATACAACACAGTATGAAAGTAGACTGCAAACTGAATGAGATAATAAACGGGATAAATTTGTAAGACAGGTTTATGCTTGTTATGTTACGCACGAACCAATCGCGGAAGTGGGGACTTCAAATTATAGAGATTTCGGAAGCCCTGACTTCAAATTATAGTGTTGGTGAGCAACATGCCCCGGTACAACTTCAAATTATCGAGACCAAAACACATTGATTTTTTTCAATTTATCGAGTATTTTTCAAGGGATCGGGGAAAAACTTCAAATTATTCAGAGTCGACTGTATTTGTAGTATTTTATAAAAAAGAAATATAAGGTCAGCAAAACTGCCAGCATCCTGAGCTCACAGACACTAAACGAGAGATAAATCGGAATACGATTAAAAATGAGACTGCGATTAATTGTATTTGAAGTGTTTCATAAAAAATAAATATAAGGTCAGAAAAACTATTTGGCACGTAAGCAGATACGTAGATAATAAAAAGAAAAAGCCTGGCGATTGTAGTGTTGATTTAATTTTATTCGTTCATAACAGATATCATAGAAATGAATTACATTAAAAATGTAATTAATACTTTGTTTACACGTAGTCCGTAATAAATAATTTCTATTCTTACAAGAGTGAACTACGAATCTGTTCAATTCTACAGATCTGGTCAATCAATATTAAAACATTAATTTCAGCAGAAACACCATGGTTTGGAATTCGAGGAATAATTAAACTTTATAGCGTGAAAATGTACACCTTCGGTCCGTTTAAAACATGATCTCACTTTATCCACAAACTTCTTAAATTTGCGTTGAACAGATATTTATCAAGATCACATTTAATACTAGTATAAAGCCTAACATTACGGTTCTTATATAAAAGTGTCGCATTTAGAAAATATTTGCTTTTATACATTATTTAAATCATACATCAAACGCAACGCGTACGCAGTCTTTTATAATTATCTCGATTAATGCACGTGTCCACAATTCGTGTCGAGAATGAAAAATTGAACTCGGTGGAACGGAATGCACATCTCGATTGAAGTTTCAAATGCAACGCAAACTGATTTAACGATTACCCTCTTCCATAATATTTAGAAAGCGTAACGCGTGCGAACGTCTTCGAGTTTCTTTGACACTTCCGAAGGTGTTCGTTCGAGATCACCAGAGATACTCTTCTGCTTCGCCGGCTCAATCGAGTTAAACTGTTCGCACAGATCACCATCGATAACATTCTTTACGGGATAGTAATAGGATCTAAACGACAAGTGGTCTCGCCCGCAGAGGGGCGGATGCTCCGAGCGCATATGCATCTCCAAATGTTGAAAGAAATCGTGATCTTCGTGACTCGTAAATGGTACCAGAACACCCACCGTTCCACTGAGCGTAGTATAGACTAAACTTTCCGAACCACCGGGAATGAGAGTTGCCTTTTGTAAGGACATAACAGTTTCACCAATATGGAAGCAAGCAACCGTGTCTGCCTTCTGACTGGCACCATTTAACAGACCTCTGTCCCAGAGAGCTTTGTTCCCAGTTGGATCCTCGTCTACGTCATCGTTAATACCACTTGCTAATCGTATCTGTAACAGACGACAAGTTTCAAAGACATTGTCATAGTTCGGTCTATCACGAACAAGTTATATATTTAGTTAATTTAGAATTGGAAATAGACAATAAAATTGCTCTACAGCATTTTCAATGTTTGTAAAATTGAGCGTGAACTAGATAAAATTTAGGATTGATCACTTACAACTGCAATATTTCCAAATTTGTCAGCAGTAGCGACAGTATCGTAATCCAGTACACATGTCGTTGTAATCCACCTAGGATGTGTGTCGTCGGCAAAAACGATAAGTTGATTTTCCTGTCGCTTGTATCTCACGGCGTATACAGACTCCTGAACATCACTGACGTAAATTCGTTGACCGATAGCATTGATTGAAACAACAGCATTGGGAATATGTTTGTTTTCGCATTTGCGCAACAATTTTTTCTTGCCCATGTCGTATAGTCGTAACATTCTACCAACTCCAACTAACATGCGCCCTTGATACGAACAAATAGCCAATGGTACTTCATCAAGAACAGTTTTGTGAATTAATTCAAGGCTGGTACACTCTGCATTCACTCTGAAAAGGAAAGGATTACTTATATACGCGTCCTTTGTGGAGAGCTCAACATTATCACTTTAACTTTAGTATCAGTACTGCAGGTATATCATCAAGAGGATACAGTGAATGTGTAATGTTGTCATCATGTATGACATAATTAAAACTTTTAATTCAATTGTGTATCACGTTATTTCCGTGAACTTTTTAAAAATATAAACGCAACAAACTTCTTACTTGTACGTATAGAGAAAGCCACCGCTACTGATTCTTGGATTCAACTGAAATTCCTTTGCGACACCGACAATAAGAAATAGCTGTTCTCCTTGATTAGCAAATTTCACAAGGCCGAGACTGTAAAATAAATTTGCACGAATTAGACTCCACTTTTTTAAAAGGTCTATTATGTGTCCACTACTTTGATCGATAATTGTTAATCTTACCACAAAGCAGCCAAATTCTGTTCAAGCCGATGAACTTCAAATGTTTGCCCAGTTGTGGGTGCTATTATTTTTATCAGCGATGCCCATAATCCAGGCCCAGCTCTTGGCGCGCCAAACACAGCTTCGTTCGGTTCTTCCGATAAGAAAGCCTCGGCTAGTTCTCTTGCCACTACAACCTCTTCGGCGCCCGCAGCTTCTTGCATTTCTTCCGCCATTTGTAATCTTCTTTGCTGTTTCGTTTCTTCCGTGTATGCATTGTGTTCCGTTTCGATAATGATCAGATGCGCAGAATCGGAGTGGATCGCAAATTTCCTTGGGGTATATTCCAGTGGGAAACTTATTTGATTGAATACGGCCCCCAACTTTTCAAGGGCAAGAATTCGAAGCGTATTCGTTGAGATGGCGACAATTCCTTCGGGGCATTGTTCGGAACTGAAGCCCGACGCAAATTCCAAACTTTCGTACGACAAGGGCGTCAAGTGAAACCGATTTTGATAGTAATAACTGAGCCACGACCGACTACTCATCGCGAGCACCGCTTGATTTCCCTGCATCCTTATTCTGAAAAGCTTGACTGGTCGCGAACCCAAATATCGTGTTCGTGTATCCGCAAGATCACCCGAAATAGGATCAAGTACTGTCCTCAACAAAACGCCGTTTTGCAAACCTGCACAGAGAAGATAGGTTTGTGAGAACAGGAAAAACAGAAATTTAGAATAATTGATCGTATCTCTTCAATTTCATTTACCTATATTTAGGTAGAGACTGGACTGTTGTGGCGACATATCTTCAGAATTATTTGCATCTTTAGCGCCCATTTCTACGATACACAAGCTTTCCGCGGCTGCGGGTAAAGCCTGCATACTTCTCGGCGCTAAACAATCCGACGGATCCAACGAAATGATTCTCACAGTGTTATCCTGAAGACCAACGGCTAAGAACCATGACCTCTGTTCTCCGATAGCTACGTTTCCAAGGGCCATGCACATCACTTCTGATGGCATTTTCTTTCGTTCCGTATACTCATTTAATTGACCCGTCTGCGAGAAGACAAAATAATTTGTGTTATAAAAATAGGCAAAACATATAAATTGTTCGCTTTCCATCAATTTTTACTAACTCATAGTTAATCAGCCAAAAGAAGGAAAGTAATATGCTCTTCGCATCGTTTACGTCTCTGAGAATAATTACCATCAAAGAGAGAACAATAGATGCAACATTTCCAAATATTATTACGACGAGTCGCATGTATGAAGAGTCAAAAATTGATATAAATTAAATTAGATATTCAATTAGAAAAATATACGTACAGGGTCCATTTCAAAATATACCAATTCTCCACCAGTGAGGGCAATTACGACTTGACGCTGATTCACCGCACACTTAACGATAGTCTTCTTACCGGGCGCCTTCCACTCGTTCACTCGTTTGTCGGCGCGAATGTGACGGATACCGTCAGGATACACCTAATTGTCAGATAAAAGTCATACACGATGAGTACCGAATGACGACGATTATGATAGTCCGTAGATTTTTAATAAAATTGTTGTAGAGTTCAAATTACCAGAAATGTTTAGACACAATCTAAACACTTCAACGATGCAAGAAACTCATTATACTTTAGCACTAACTACTGCGACCGGCACGTGGTAGACCAGGTGCCAGAGATACCGTAGTGCATCTGAATACAGTTAACTCTGAGATAACACACAAAGATACTGCCTTGCAAAATGTAATTTTTGTCTAAGGCACAAGTATGTATTTCAAAATCCAGATAATAATAATGCGAAATGTTATTACGTATAAATAAAAATACTTTTCGATTGTAACGTTGGAGCTCAAACTGTAAGAGCCGTTACGCACTGTCGACTTGTCGTCGGCGACTAGGCAACTCGGCTGGGCGACCAAACTAGCGACTTGAGTTCAATAGTGTTTCTTGTACAGTCGAGTAGAATGGACGTGGCAGAAATTGCAGTATTAGCAGTGATGATTATTAAAAGAAAAAAGGAAAGAGAAAAGAATGTGTGCATACGTTGTCGTCGGTCGACATGGTGACTCGACAACCCAGTGCCTAAGCACATATCTGAACTAACGAACTTCACGCTCTCCGGCGACTAGGCGACAGTGTTTAACGGCTCTAAACGTTAAGATTTCTTATTTCAAAGTATCGCGTTAAACGAGTGACACCGAACAACGAAATATAGTAATAATATTACTAAATGTATTCCGTAGTATTATTATAGTATTACTTGTATTCGAATTTTATGCTTCTATAACTGTACCTGCACCAACGCATCTTCTCCCAATGCTGAACAGCTCAAGGTTGGTGTCGTACCGAGAAAACCAGAGTCAGTCACTTCCTCTACAGTTTCTCCGATACTAAGTACAAGAGTGGCATTGACGAAGGACACTATGATGTAAGCATCATATTCCTCTGTAATCAGAATTACAAAGCTCACTCTGAATATCTGAACAAAGTAAGAGTAGTAAACGAAGGAATAAAATAACAAGTCGTCTTCATTGCAGTTGAGCACGCTCTCACCTACAGGCAAAGAGTAGGTCGGCTTTGCGGCAAATCGGCTCTTATCGATGCCAATTCGATAGTCCTTACCTTTCAGTCATTCTGTGTTCTGTAGGTCAACCGATTGCGTGCTGGTAGCCTGAAAGAGATAACTGGTGTTTGATAAGAGTGTATCAATCCACCAGATTCATTAGTATCATTTACAAAACCAATTTCTGTCTTAGGCTTCTATCATGTGAGGAAGGTCATAAAGTTAATAAAGTAACTGTTTTCTATGAGAATAAGACCTTATTCCGTGTAGTACGGTTTGTATGATACAGGCTCAATCAGATCGGTGTTTCGTAGTTGAACTAACTACACATACTTTCAAATAATCTTTTTAACGAAGAAATTCTTCGAATATTCAATCTGGTTTAATAATGTCATATACTACAGAAAACTTTGTGCATTGTATGTAGGGAAAGATAATGAATGAAAATTGAGAAATGATTGAGAACCAAATAAGTTTGATAGGTAAGAAGGTAGCTAAAAGTTGTTTTTCATTGTCAAATAAGCACATACCAATAAAATCATGCAAACAACTACTGCGAAAGTGTTTTTCAGACTAACCATCGATTCTGCGTTTCACAGTCCACACAGCATTTGGATTACCAGGAAGTTCACTGACAGCCATTTCCGATACTTCCAAACCATGGCGTAAGACCCGTAAAGTTGACCGCGGTCCTCTTCCGCAAGTTATATATAATTGCGGGGTATCTTCGTTTGCGAGATCAGCCACCTAGGAAAACACACGCACGACGAATTCTTTAAGTTTTATCGGATTAACTTTGCACGTAATTTTAGTTTCCTATGGAAGCAAGATGTCTTTCTTAGTGTTCACTTCAGCTTGCAAGGACAAACTAAAGGCGACTAGGAACATTTTTCTGTAGCACCGTTCCACAGAAAAAAGATACATAGTATATCAATTTTCTACTTAAAGGTGCACATTTGTCTCTTAATCTACAACAAGGACCTATTTCTGACATATTATTGAATTTGTAAATGGAATTTACCTGACACGCCATTATTGGTGACAAACTGTCCATTTCGTCGACTAATACTAAATTTCTAAGAGGCCTTGGCGCAAAGAAGAACGTGTCACCTTCTTCTAGTGGCATGGCAGAACTGAATTCTGGTTCATCATCATCATCTCCAAGATGTGCAATTTGATAAAGATAACTGAAACAAGTTAAACATTTCAAGAATAATTAATAAAGCAAAATAAATGTATTCGCTATTTTTCGAAAAGAGCTTTCAAAAGTTACTATTAAAGTACGAATAAGTTTGAAGGTTATACTTACTGATTTCCAAATTCAGATGCAACAAACAGGAATCCCGTTTTCAGAACACACATGCTTGCTGCTACAGGTACAGTATCAAAATATTTTAGTTTAATTTCAGTCACCATGTCTTCGTCCGTTTCAAGCGTAATTTTAAAAATGTCTCCCTGTTCGGTTTGCGCCAAAAAGAAGAACATGCTCTTGGTTTTGTGTGTTGCAGAGCACACGAATATCATGCCTCTCTCGGGATCATCCAAATCATTACGCCGCCTTGGAATAGGGCAACGAATATCATGCTGATCTCCCAAATTTTTGTACGTTAAGTAGTTCTCTGAACAGATGAGAACCCCGCTTGGTCCATCATTGCCACCAGGAACGGAGACGAGGAAATTGGCGTGCTCCTCTAAAGGTTCACTGTACTTTCGTACAACATGATTTAAACCGAGATCAAGTTCATACAAAGTTAATGTTTGCTGTGTTTTTATCGCTGCATCTCCTGTGGGATCGCTATCCGCTTCCTGCAAGTAACGGAGAATTGTTTTAGTTATGCTATAAGAACAAACAAATCATTGGTAGACAGTTATAGATTCAGTAATTACAATGGAAACAGTTTCAATCTAAAATGATGAGCCTTACCTCGTAATCAATTTCCAAACAGGCAAACATAGGGTTTTCGAAACCAACATCTACGCCGACTGTATGGTAAACTAAAGTATTGCTTTTGTGGGCTTCCAAAGGCGAAGAAATTGTAAGACGGGCCTCTGGATCCCTGTTTAAGATATATACTAGTTTTTGTTTTTCGATTGCACCTGAAAACATGAGATCTCGTTAGTAATTTTATTTTACTACTATATAAGGTTTAAAATTCTTACAGAAATGTACCGTCATTATTGGTAATTATAATCAATGTTAATCAGGTGAAACACGGATCCAATGCATGATAATCATACGGCACAAACAATATTTTAATTACATATATCAGTTGAATAATTAATGCACAAATGTAATACCTATCATAACGGCTCGTCCTTTGGGATCTATAGCCAGATATTGTCCAGGTACGATACGCCTACATCCACTCTTTCCAAAAGTTTCTTGATGAACTTTTTCGAACACATTCTTTGCGGGAATGTACTCCAAAATTACAATACGTCCCGAATCTGACCCAACAACGATGTAATCTTTTGTTCCACCCGTAAGCCTGAAGGCCATTAAAGACCTTATAATTCCAAACACTTCGACAGTCAGAAGGGTATGAACCTTTCCGGTATTTGGATCTGGCCTAAGGAGTTCTAACGATTTCCCACGCGAGACTAGAATCTCTTGCATTTTACTGCCAGAGAAATTTCCATGTACCGCGTGGGTAATACCCGTTGCACGTTGAAGAGTCAAATTGTACAGATACATTGTGCTTTTTTTTTATTCGACTAACAGATAAGGAGAATCCATCTATTTACGTAGATGGAACGATTGAGCTTCCATCCTGTAATGAGACAAAACCAAAAGTTTGTATGGAGGAATTGCAGTTTCAATAATCAATATTACGCATTTTCAACGAATTTAATTTTTGTACCACCACATTCAATACAATTTTATTCTCTCACAGTAGACCAGCTATAATAACTATAAAGGCAATAATACATCTCTGATAAGATTTAACAACAATTTCCACGATTAAAAACAACACAAAGGTTTCGAAAGGATTAATATTCAAATAGGAAAAAAAAATGGAAGCGTCCAACAAGTTACAGAATTCATCGTGTTCTCATGAGTCTACGGCTTTAGATCTCAAACAAACCATTATCTTCGTAATAAATGTAATATTACAAAAACAGTACGTAGTGCTGATGTGATAAAGTAACAGAACATTGTTCAATAATGCGGGTAAAAGAGGAAAATATTAATTGATACAATATCAATGGTGAGCAACCGGAATTAACAGAATGGCAAAGCGTCGCATTTTCAACGTGAAATAAAATGCGGCGCAAGAAAATATAAATATCCTTCGAAACGCGATAAAATGACGAATGATATTTTACCTCGTTTGTGGAAGCAGCACGAGTTTCAGCGACGATGGCAACGGATATCTCAACGGCCTCAAAAAGCCATGACCGTTACTAACGGCCAATTCCAACAGAATGGGTTGCGTTTTCGCTACGGGAACTCGGCGATGGTGAAGCGGAAATGATGTGTTGACTGTCGTAAGAAATTACGAGGCGTTCCGGATGTGGGACGGCCATGATTAAAATCGCATGCGCGGGAAATTTGATCTCAGTATATCGAGAAATATGTAAATTTAAATATTTCTGAGATAAATTCCTTGAAATTATTAAAATTATTTAAAAGGTAGTAAAGATAAATTAATCGGCCGATGAATCTCAATATAATTTAAAGATATTAATTTTATTTAATACCAAATTTTCCGAATAAAGATTTTAGACTTTCAACGTGTTTGCGTTTATATTGTAGTGCAGTAATGTTTGAGAAATACGTCTTACTCGAATTACAAAATATCAACAACACTGTCGTATAAAATATTCGGCACTGATTAAATAATTACTATAGACGCGCTTATCCGCACGCAAATTTTAGGTATACTAATTGAAACTGTACAACGAAAAACAAATGTCTACTGATTGCGGTGCAGTGAACTCCAATCTACACAGCGTGCCGAAGCATAAAGTTGGTAAACCACAGCTGCAAATTACGCGTAAAAACCAAGCTACCCCCCGCCATGTCAAGATTTTAAGTTTCAAGGTAATCCGCGTCCCTCCACTGGCGCCACCGATCATATCTTTCGGCACCTCTAAAACAGGGCTGAATGGTGAAAAACACGATAGAAGCGTTTTACAGGTTTACATTCTTGATTTAATAATTCTCGCGAAAGTAGCAATATCCTAAAATAAAAAGAACGATCGGCAAGGTCCTGGGTGAACAAGGATCTTCGATATACTTGATTCGATACGGTAGCCATGTACTCTCGTCGATACTTCTGCTATTATATACCTTCTCTCCCTTCTACTCGCATCCTGTTATTGATTGTTACGAACACACCGCCTGATAACGAGTTAAACGCGCACTTCCTTTAACCGGAATCGCACATCCTTGTATTTGCTCGATGCAAGAAGCAGCGCGCTGTTAACCGGAAGCACGCATATGCAGTGGAAAATTAATGCGTGTTTGAACAACGGGTGGCCAGGGGGTAAGTCAACCAAACGAGAACGCACGAATTTTCAGCCCTTCCGGGAATATTTTGTCAGTGTTCGAATTTTTCCGTGACAATCAGGGATCCTTAATTAAATGTAAAACAACGGTTTGATGGAAAGTGAAATTAAATTGTTATTTTTTTTGTTGCGTTACCGCGGAGATTATTTTCAGTAACGTAACACGTGTTATTTTATACGGTATCCTTTTTTATTGGTGGATAAGGAACGGTTTCTGTTTTATCAGTGTATTCGTGTGCGATTGCGGTATGTAAATCGATCGTTTTCAAACACACTTACCGTTTGTTTTTTAAAGAACACTACAATTTTCAACCATTCCTTTTTTCATAACTCGACAGTTTCAGAATGTCTTTTTTTTAAATGTGGCTTATATTCGACGGGATTAATAAAAAATTTTTGATTTGCAGTAGAACCTCGATTAGCACAACCTCCGTTTTACAAACCCCGTAAATGGAGGTTCGGATAACCGAGGTTCTACTGTACAATGATTCGTCTGTAACTACCGCGTATATTAATGTTACCTTATTCTCCGTGAATTTTTACATGTATAAATCTAACTAGACATTTTTATAGACATAAACCTGCTTACCTGTGCAAACCCATCAATGCGGATGCAAAAGATAAGAAATTCATTATAATGACATCCAGGATGCCGGTGAAATACGACGACTCTTAGGCTCAGCATGGAACTTAGAAAAGGCCCTTGGCCAAAAAAGGTCGTAGTCCTCGTCTGCTTTCTAATCATTCTCGTCTGGATGTTTCTGATCGACAATTCGCTGCTTCTCGCCGGCCTCTCACGCAGAGCGACCTTACTAAAGTCGCGAAATTCTGTCTCCTCGTCAAATGCGCTTTACAACGATCTGGATCCGTCGAACGCCAGGGAATCCTCTCTCGCTCACGTTGCTCAGTCACAACATTTGAGGACCTCGAAACTTCAAGTGGTGTCGCTTTGGACGGGCAATAAGACTGAGAAGGCGAATGACGAGACCCCGCCGGGTTATCAAGTCTTGAAGCAACAAGGCTTGACACCTAGCAAACAGCTACCAACGGCATTGATAATCGGGGTGAAGAAGGGTGGTACCCGAGCTCTATTGGAGTTCCTCCGACTACACCCTGCCGTTCGGGCCGCCGGGTCCGAAGTACACTTTTTCGATCATCATTATGTCAAAGGATTTCATTGGTACAGGTACGTGAATATTCCTGACGTGATTCTGCAATCGGGGAAACCCCATCCGCGGCTTCAGGTCCTCACACACATAGCCGTACTTTAACGGCACCATAGCCGTAACGTAAGAAAAACGTAAGGTCGCTGACATCGTAAAAGATATTCCTCTGCAGGGTTTTGACTGTCGTTGACCCCACTCATCAACAGCGCCATGCCAGCGGCGTTACGTTCACGGTGCCGGTGCCGGTGCCGGTGCCGTTTCGATTACGGTGCCAGTGCCGGTGCCGCGCCGGTGCCATTCCGTTTACGGTGACGGTGCCGGTGCCAGTGCCGTTACGTTACGGCTATGCGTGTGGAGACCTTTAAAAATCTGGAAAAAATGCGAGGTGTTCCATTTCGCCACGACTTTACACTCAGCATCGCAATTGCCATTCGTAATGCATCTTCCAGGCATCGGATGCCACCGACTCTGATTAGTCAAATTACTATGGAAAAGACGCCCTCGTATTTCGTGACGAGCGAGGTGCCGAGAAGGGTTCAAAGGATGAATCCAGGAATGAAATTAATTCTGGTGGTAAGGGATCCCGTTACCCGTGCGATATCCGACTACACTCAAGTTAAGAGCAAACGGGGGAGAATGCCGAAATTCGAGGAACTCGCGTTTCTGAACGGATCCAAAATCGTGGACACGTCCTGGGTGCCATTGAAGATCGGCGTTTACGCGCGGCATCTCGAGCGATGGCTGCAGTACTTTTCGCTCTCGCAATTTTTATTCGTGTCAGGGGAGAAGCTGATCGCTGACCCTGTCGCGGAGATCACGAGGGTTCAAGACTTCTTAGGCTTGAAGAGAGTCATTTGCGAGAAACATTTTTACTTCAACGCTACGAAAGGGTTCCCTTGCCTGCTCAAGTCCGAGGAGCGACCTACGCCTCATTGCCTTGGTAAGAATAGAAAATAATCAGACAGCAGTCGCCATTATTAATCAATCGCCATGACACGTTTATTTTCACGTTTGGAGACAAAAGTAACGCTTTTTGACATAACTTTCAGGTAAAAACAAGGGCCGTAGTCATCCATACATAGACCCCGTAGCTATACAACGGCTGAGAGATTTTTATCGACCATTCAATCAACGCTTCTATCAATTAACGGGGATGGATTTCGGCTGGTTGTGAAAATATTACGATAAGTAGATACATATCGAATATTGTTAAGCGAAACATAGTCAATTTTTACAGAGGTACAGCGACTTTGCCTAAAACTCTAACGAGATTTCACAACGTCCATTGATAAAAACGAACGTGTAATATTATTTTTTTATTTATTGTTTCTTCGGTCAGATCAATGCTGTCAGAATTTTAAGCAACATTTTGTCATTGCTTTTGCGTCTAATACGAGATATTGTGTAATTATCTGAGTCTCGCGTCACGAATGATTATAGGAAGTTATATCCCTGAATAGATACAATTTCTAGTTTTCGCGTAGGTACTTGTACTCGGTCCGAGACAAGACCTTGTCTCTGGATTATCAAGTACGTAGGTAGATCTGAATAAGTGTCATTTTTGCAAGAGTGAAAAGACACTTTCGACGCAAATTTCGATTAGGTTTTAACGGTATCTTCCAGGCAGTAACTGTAAATGTTCTTGTACTAAAGCGACGAGAGAGGATAATCTATTAATACTATATTTTTGCACGTCAAACGTATTTAAAACATATCCGACCGTAGAAGGGATTTCGAATATTTACACCGCAACAACGTTAATGTTTTTATCGTTACACGTTCCGTGGATCATATATATTTGACAATTATTTTGCCGAGCCTTCGCAATCCCTTCACATGGTTCGTAACACTTTCATTGACTGTAACGTATCAACGTATGATTGACAAATATGAATATCAATAATGCCAATTAGGTATTTCCAGTGATAGAACATATCGAAAACATCGACTAACCGCTTGAAAACTTACCTTGCGGCCTCCGTAGGACATGCTTGCGTATTTCTATTTTGCGCGCGCACGCATCGCGCAGAATGAGAATTTTTTACACAACAGATTATATCGCGCGTGTCATGTTTATAATTAGACACCAATTGATAGCATAAACCTAGTTTACAGTTACACTTGTGAAACAGGTTGTGTACCATGAACTGGAAACGCTCAACCAAAGGCCTCATCAAAATGCTGTTAACTGACATTCCCATTGTTAAGTTTGCCGATACTGTATAAAAGTTAATTTTTCTAGGTATTCCAATCGCTTATACGATTGTCGCTCTGTTGTTAATTCTATTAGCCGTCTGCTTAAAAATATCTAAGTTCAACGTTATTACAAACTGTATTAAACGCTATTCATATCTAGCATTAAATTATTGAAAAAATATTAAAGTTAATATTATTATTAACGTTAAAGTCGAATCGCAGTTGTAGCGATAGTAATTCTACATATCTTTTAAGATAGTTGGTTACGGAGGTGGACTAACAAATATTTTAGGCACGTGAAAACTTCGTCCAAGAACGTTACCAGCAATAACACGCGATAATAGGTAATAAACTAGTTCCTAGAGAATACATACATTTAGTACACATGTACCTACGTACGTATGCTGGCATTATTTGCCACCTATTTGCGTACGTATAGCACAATGTTCGCCATTAACGATTCGTTACTATTTGCAATTGTAAGCAGTACAAGTAAGAGAAATCGCGGGAGTTATTTTACTAGTGTTGGTAAAATTAACTTTAGACGAACTATATCACTAACACGATAAGTTTATCGTATAGAATGCAAAACTTGTATGAGATTTACAATACCATGGTGATACATATACAAAAAACAACGTTTCTTCCTTTTGCGAATTTTAAACTTGTCGCAGTATATATATTAACACATTTCATTTATGATACCAGTCTCTTTTCAATTATCATGCGGTATTCCTTTTTCCATCTACTACCATTGTTATAGGAACTCTGAAATTGATATTTTTCTTCAGTTCTTTATTCCCGTCTTTGGCAGATATTGCAATCAACTTAAAAGCGTAAGACTCCATATATGTTTGCATGACTTTTTAATATAGGATTCTTTAATATTCGCTTATGGATTGGAACGATCTATTTAGTTTTTGAATCGAAATTTGTTTAAGGTTTATAAAACAAATCGATAAATAAATGATGCTGAGTATTTATTATCTGCTTGTTTTTCTTCATTATAAACATTTCCACCATGTAAATCCTGGTTTATTATGCATTAATGTGAGTTTAATATCGTAAAACGACTTTTCCATTTTGCATTTTTAACACGAATTTCTTATGAACCTTTTTTTTATCGATTTGTTGCATAATAGTCAATTTCATGTGGAATTGTTCACTTACCTGACTACATTCAGGGTTTTCAGGTACGATCGCTTTGTAATCCGAAGCACAATAAAAATGATTTTAAAATTATGGAAACACAAAAAATAATTGCCAGGTGAATTTTTCTGTGAATATACCTACTATTCCTCTTAGACGCGGTGACAGCTCACAAGCGTCCGATACAAACTCGATATTTCCTTCTTCGTCAAACTTATATCACCTACAATATTTGAAATATTCATATGTGATATGATAACACGCGACTCGGCGCCTACGAAAGTTGAAAACGGTAAAATAGATTTATTTTAGCACTGAAAAAATGTAAAGTTTGCTAAATAAACGGCCAAGCGGCGTTTCCATTATCATAATTTTAAACATTAAAACGTAAAGCGCAAATTGGTAATTTAATTCCACTCGCGTGTAATTCAGCGTATCTGGAACTGGACGGTAAATAACGAAACGGCGTGTAATATTATGTTGATAAAACATTCGTTAATGGATCGTAGCTGTGGACTTACAATTAGGCGAGTACACCTTATAAATGTAATTCCATGCGTGAAACACCGATTGTATTTATTACGAAATAATCTTCCTCTAAGCCGATTCACTTCGCGTTTATACACAAATATATACAATGTGGGTCACAGTATATACGGCATAATACAATTGGTCGCGTGTTCGTGTGTAATGCGCGCCTTGTAATCGTGATTCAGTATACGTATATATGTATGCACCGAGTCATCCTATAAGTAATGATCCTCTTTTCCCTCCCTTTCCATCTTTTTTCACAATCCGCATAAATCTTCGCATCGTTTAACAAATCGGATATGCCAACAGCGACATACAAGTATTATATGAAATACACACATGGGACACAGAGACACGGTATTCTACAAAAGGGGATTACTTATAGAATGGCTTAATCAGATGTACCGGAACCTGGGAGAGATTTGATTAGTAGTGGTACGTTGATTTTTCGACAAAAGTACATTTCACATAAGTCAAATTTTTCACTGCGAAACTCATGCACGTTTAATAATTCAGACTTCATTCCTCCCAGCCTGCGGTATGGGAATTGAGTGAAAACGTATTCGTGCACCAGAACTTTTCAATGTCACTTATAGTTGGTGAAAACAGTGATGAAATGTTTTATATGTAGATGTTACAAAGGGTAATTACATTCCGTAATTAAAATGATACATTGCCTACGTGTTATAAAAGCACAAAACTGTTAACATTCATGACTCACACTGTACTGAAATTTCTGCAATAGTTATGGAATAGAGAAAATTTGTGGTGTACAAATACTCTTTTGACCTACCGTATACATGATGCCTAATTTTAAACGATTCGCCGACGTATCTTCGAAACAGATATTGGTACGAAAAGTATCATTGGAACGCTTCCATCGGTGAAAAAGACAAATGTACTGAAGAATTCTTTTTTTTTTAATCCTACGACATGTACATGAAATATGTATTTCGTACTACTAACTGCTTCCAAGGTGTTTCAGTGTATTGTTTAAAACGGGACAGCCCGTGTATTAGCAAATCTAATATATTTATGTATTATGTACAGAAGTAATCGAGACGTGCGGCTTGGTATAAAATTACGTCGTACCGACGATTCAAAGTACACAGACGCAAGAGACAAACGGAAGTGTGCATTATTCTCGATTTCACGGAACTCTAACTCAAGGTTTACCGTAGGCTAAAAAAACGTTGTCCGTTTGAATTATTGTTGCGCGATCCACTGAGGTCATAGCATCGCGTACAGTCAATTTTTTTTATTACGATAACGTTTTACGTTCATGTTAATAGAAGAGGCACGCGTTACACTTTGCGGATATTGTCCTCTGAAAAAGAAGTTTGAATACGTTCACGCTTTACGGTCGAGAGAGCGAAAATAAAGAAATGTGCTTTCCATTACAGTTTCGGTTATTCGAATAGTTTAATGTTGAACGATTCGTTAATATCTACATACTACTAACATTCGGATACGAAACAGTGGATGAACAATATCTCTTCGAGGCATCTGTATAATCAGAACAATCGGATCATTTTTGGAAATTATAACTTAAATATTTCGTAACCCAGTGGGCTTTCATTTAAACGACTAGAAGTGTTACTTTGGTATTATTTGTTTTTGCCTGATACCCACAATAATTTCTATTTATTTTAAAGTCATAATTTAATAATTCGTAATTGGAGGCACCAAGATCAACGGAAATCGTCAATGGAAAAAAGTGTTTCTATTTATTCGATTTCAAGAAAAAGAACGGACAAAGTTCCATCCTGATGTACAAATCATATAAAGTATTAAACACAAAACATTTATATTTTCTATTTAACCAACTGAATTGTCGAATTGCATAAGAGAACATATGAAATACACACATTTTCCTTTTTTCAGTACATGTATACACAATTACGGATACAAATGTTGTAATCGGCAATAGGCGAAGTTATTGTAGATACAGGAGCAAACTAAAAACACCCTGTACGTTAATCTACACAGTAATTTATCTATTTCCAATCTAACATTTGTCTAATGTTATCTTATCCTCCACAAGGTACGCGTTAAATGAACGAAATCTAGAAAACGTGCCAATCGATGCGAAGTCTCCATTTTTAAACTCGTGCATTGAAGATAAAAAAAAAGACAAATAATTATTTACAAGAACCTTGTTAAATTTTTATCAAAATTTAACGCTTAAAAAATGCGTGAATACTCCATCTTTGGTAGGATATCGACTTACAAATATATCCTTTTTTACATAATTTGTATAATATCTTTGGAAATAATGTTAACATTTATAATTCGTGTTCCCACGTAGTTAAATTATCTCTCATTGAAAAACGTAGTTTCATTTCAAATGTATCCATACTCGCTCGGTATCGACCAGACTAGGCTTGGCGAATTTGACTGTAAATCAAATTCGAAATTCTGGCCAACATGGGGCTAAATCTGGAAATACGTTTAATCAAAGATTATAGGCCGTTAACCGAACGCGCTTGATAAATAGTGACTATCTGCTACAATAATTCGTAAAATAACGATTCTGGCATTTGTTAAACATCTCGAAAATCCTCGAGATTTATTACCAAAATAAAAGAACCGGTTAATGTTTCGTTGAACAAATCGGAAACACGTACGTTTGTTTAATTGTTCCAGGTTTGGTAACTTGTTAAAAGAATCAGATTGCAATTTTGTCGTATTAAGCAAACGAGTGTGCGTATTAAATTCAGTAGAGCATACATTTTATGTCCATCTTTTTATTATACTATTATTTATTTAAATCCCCAACGCTATAATAATCCGTTTGAATTCCCTCGTAACCGGTTAACAATTGACAATCCGAATATTTACCCCTATCTCGTAATCAAACTTTTGTCCTCAAACTTCTATTTACGAAAAATTTGAAAAAAACTTGCAAACTGGTGACAATTCAGTACGAATTAAGCCAGCTTTGAATACAAGCGAACCTCGTTGCACACAGAGGACATAAAGCATTGTCACGCTCGCTTTACGACAGGGAGGAGGCGCAAGCGATCAATTAATAATTTCATTACCGTAACTCAGCTCGCTCTCCCAAAAAGAAAACGCGTTATTACATTACGATTTCCATCTAATTATTCTCCCCTAGTCGCGTTGCACATCTCATTACGGCATATTGTCGCAGCTATTTACACATATTAAAATAATTACACATTCAAATTACGTATAGTTATTATATTCACTCGGCCATTTTTCATATCTTACTCACTGTATACCGGATGTAAAATTCCATACAGCTTATTTAAACAATATATTATGAATCTGATGTAACACGAAGAGTAACAAACACAGTCTACGTATGACTCGAATCGTAATATGATTAAACCTCGGACAGTATATTTACACGCCTCGAAAAAATTTTGGATACCGTTGATAAATTCCTTCGTTAACAGCTCACACCTCAGATCTTTGGTTTTAAATCGCGTGTCGACGCTAAATACATTAGTCTATAATTTATTATGTACAAATAACATTCTAAACTGCGCGTATAAACAGAGCTATAAACAGGACTCTCACGAGCGAACGATGATGAGTACGAGAATTCGACGATTCCGTCCCTTCCGCACGAAGGGAGTAGAATATTTTAATTACGGAGACGCGATGTTTGTCGATAAGTATTTTAGGCATAGTAAGACGAAAGGCCCTAATTTCGACCTTGACACACACTTCATATTCGCATTTTGGGTTCCGGTAAGGCGTCAACCTGAAATCATAATAAAGGTACGTGTCAATTTTGCTTCGATTTTCTGCCATAATGGATACCAACGAGTAATCGTCAGTTCCAATTGAAATTGGTGAAGGCAAAAAATCGAGATTTTAAATAAGCTTCCTCGTATGTCGCAAATGTGTTAGAGCAAAGGTGTTTGGTTAGAACAAATTTATTTGACAGATTCCTCTTGTTTCGTCGACAGACTAACTTACCTAATTATTATATATTTAATTAAACACGTTGACAAGTGCCAAATGTGCCAGCACTAGGAGAATACTAATTGACGCTCGTCCAGCCAAGCTTCCTGTAATCAAAATACAAATTTCGTCAGAGCAAGGTTCAATTACTCATAATTCATTAAATTCAAATATATTATTCAAACATTCGGTGCAATCGCTAAGTTATCTTGGTGATTGTTGATGCTAGTGCTCTTGCAGACATAGTGTTAATATTAGATGCGTCGAGTCAGGATATTGTTAGAAGTAAATGCAGAGTCATAGAATTAATTAGAATACTATAAATAGAATAACTTCGTTATAATTTTCGGCTTCTAATTCTTGATTTGCATCAACCTAAATTCAAATCAGACTGTATACCATCGCCTCAAGGTTTATTCCGAAGATATCTTATATCCGGAAACGATACAAGATCTAGTCTCGCGTACTTGTAGTACTTGGCCCGAGACAAGACCTTGTCTCTTGAAAACTAATATATATCTTTCATTAGTGTACACAAAATAATTGATCCCAAGAATAAATTCCCAAAAATCAGTAGCAAAATGGTAAAACAAAAATTCCCAGGATGCACGGAAGAAGAAAGATTATTTCGTGTCTCGTCTGAATTTCACTGCTGTAAGTTAGTATGAAAAAAAGTGCTATACACATAACCATACGCATTATATTAATCGTTGCTTTACTTCCATTTGCCCGCCTACAAATGCATGTCCTCGGCAACGGGCCATATGGCCCACGTTAAGAAACGTAGCGCTAAACGATTAAATACTGCAACTTCCGGCGAAAGTTTTGCAATAGCAGCGTTCCAACAAGATAATGCGAGGAGCGGTAAGTAAAACAAGGGAGGCCCCGCAAATAAGAAAGTAATTAACTGGATAATGTGCGGGAACCGGAGTTAATTCTTATTGCTAATGGAAACCTCTTCCGCTGACAGGGGGCCAGAGAAGAAGAGATAAAGTGAAATGCCCCGCTTTGCGGAACACACTCCTCTAATTTAAGGACATGCAGTTTACATTAGCGTTACCCTGACTTACTCCAACGCGAGTGTCACGAGCAAAGTCTAACGTTCCCCCACCATATCTCATAAACTTTTCGCCGGGATCGTAATCAAAGTTTAACGGCGAGAGGAAAGGAAAATAATGTTCGCGGCTGTAATTTCTATCGCGGCAACTTATCGACTTATTTATGGCCTTTTTATCCCCGTCCGCTGGCAAATCGTTTTTGGAACTTTCGAAAGCTACGATCGGGTATTAATGTTTAATCGATGGAAATATTTTCGACGTGAATCCTAATCGCACGGGGGGGGGGGGGGAGGGGGCTATCGTTAATCTTACGCTTAACGGACCGCGATGCGACGAACGTCGAATGTAACGGATACAATCTGCTGAATTTGCTTTTTCCGGCTTTATACAACGATAGCGGATATTTACTCGTATCGCGGAATAAAAAGGTCGTTAAATTACGCAGTTGCGAGGATTAAATTTTTCCAACCGCTACCATGCAAAAATACGTGTGATTTCTTTATTTTTGAATACCGATTACCTTTTTTGGAACATTTGCGTATGAAAGTAATCGGAATCAGGGAAAACGAGGATGAAATATTTCTATCTCAATTAAACAATTATAGTTTCAGAGATACATTAGAATCGTGTCGTATGTGCGACACATTTTTCGCAACGTCAGTACGATAAATAACAAAAACTTGTGCTTTTTCTTTGTAACGATAATCATCAAAACATGAAAGTTTTATTCCGATATTAATAACAAAGGTTTAATTAATTCGGCCAAAGTGGGGAAGGCGAAAAATATGAAATTTTCCGATATTGCTTTTTGCGGTTCGTTAATTAATACCAGCACGTTAAAGTAGTAGAACTGGTGACGTTACTAATAAATTAGTTGACGGTTACATTAATGTATTAATGCAATATATAATAAATATATAATGAACATGTGATTCATGACTATTATTTATTATTAAAAAACGAGCGTTTCCTTCTCTTTAATTAATTATTTATGGTCCGGGACGTACTGAAAATGATTTGCGAAAATGTTTTTCACCGTCGAAAATCAAAGCAGAAATTACTGACATAGATTCAAATGCGCGAGTGACGTTCTTTTTTTTTAATTTTAATGAGATTTCGCAACAGCTTAGGAATAGTCAAAGTAATTCCGTTTGACGTTTTTAAAATTAATCTGACGGTTTATAGTTGAAAGGTAACGAGTCACAATATCAAAGCGTTCCAAGCTCGGAAGGCAGTTTCAGGTTTTTTTTTCTCAAAGATTGCAAAAAAACTACCTACATATCGTTTTTAGGAGAATTTATTAAAGCACGTGCGCCGCAAAGGATTATTAGAAGAAACTGTGCAATTTTTTTATATAGCTTCATTAACCGCCGAAGCGCTAGGTTTTTATCGAACGGAACCGAATAATAAAAAATTGTTCGTCCCCTTGTTATCGTTCGAAGTAACTTTTAGTTTATGAATTGAATCTCTCGTGTATGTGGAAAAAAAGTGGGTAATGAGATGTGACCCTTGATAAGGGTACTTCATAAAAGTTATCTTACAACGGTTGCATCGTAAATTATATCCCGTGGGGTCTTCAGGGTCGGATTACCGAACATACCGCAAATTCAAGGAATAGTATTTTCACGTAGCCTTATCATCGCCCGCGCGAACTTTAGGAAATTTAATGAAAGTAAAGAAAAGGGTATGTAATAGATAACGAAAATCGTTAAAAAAAAAGAAAGAGGGCGAGGTCGGTCCTGGAAATTTGAAACTGGAAGAAACTAAAAAACTAAAACGAACGTTCACGAGAGCGACACAAATTGATTTAGAAATTACGTATTTGCTGTTTTGACTTAAATATAGAGCTTTCTAGTTACAATGATTACCTATGTAAAATTTCTAATTTGTATAAATCAAGTTACACTTCATGCACGGAAATCGATATGTAAATGATTAAAATACGCGCGTTAAAATATTCGATCGATCGAATAATTCTCATCTTGATCGCTTAAATGATTTTTAAAACAGGTTCGACCGAAACTCGATTCGACTGTTCAAACATCGATTAGTATCGGCCCTTGTTTTAGTCGCGAGTAATTGCACAATTTACTTTGCATCGGCGAGCATTTACGCGAGAAACGCATCGAATACTTCAATCTGATAACGAAACGAAACGTTCCTGCAGTCCGCGCCGATGCTCTTTGACCGCGATTTAACATAAAAAATGGAACATGATCAAACCCCGTGAAAGATAAAACAGATCGTACCGACGTGACGCCGCAGGTTAGATTCGCGAAATGGCCCGCCTCTATAATGCAACACTCGTCCACGTTGACGGATCATTAAGCTTGGAGAACGGAAAAAAAGGAGTGTAGAAATATCAAGTATTTCCTTACAAAGACGCGCAATAATACTTTATATCCTAAAACGCTTTTATCGCGAGCACTCGCGAAATGCATTACGGAAGCTCTATGTACTGATGCGAAACCGCCGCTAAAGAGAATATTCGAAGAGCTACTTCGCTTCTATTCCACCGTAGTTCGCTTTAGACTCCGTTACGAGTAGGCGGACAAAGTATTGACATTTGTACAATTCCTATATTGTCCATTACATTCGAATTACATCGCATCAAAGTTTCACCGAACATCAAACCCAGACGGCACACGGTAATCCAATAATACGCGTTACGCCCGAAGATCAGCGTGGTGTATTAAATTCTCTGATCATTAAAGGAAACCAAAGTTTTTCGAATCGTTCGACGAGTGAACCGCCCTCGTTCGTTAATATATCTATGCGAAATAACGAGGGAATTTTTTGTTTCTCAAATAAAACAAAGCATTCACCGAGGTCTCAAGAGTATTGAGAAATTCACGTCTATTTACATTCCGCAGAAAACTTCGGTTATATTCCCGCAGAAATTGCTGAAGGTTTTTACTGAATTCGAAATAACTCCGTTGAACTTTTTCAGCGCTGTCATTTTTCAACTCGTATTAATACTTCCGCTTTTCAATGTGTTCCCGTGTATGCATTAAGCCAGATCGACTGTACTTTCTCATGCATGCAATCAAACGATAAACGCGGTCCCCGTTTCATAATGTTTGAATTACATTCACTACGCGTTACACTCGCGGATAGTTTTAGTGATTCATAGAGGCAAAGTACGGGGTTCAAATTGAATGCCGTTAATTCCATGCAGTTAGTAGGTATATCCATATGATAATGATCCTCCAGCGTTACTATCCGATGCAAACGAGGCCTAACTTCCATGACTAATTAGTGTACATTGTTAGGAGCGCCGTCCAGTTGTGCTAATTTAATAACGAATACAAAGTTACTTTCGGAACACTGTTTCACGTGGGAGCCACGAATTTATTAAGTTTTGCGGGTGCAACGATCGTAGAAACATTTGAAAGTAGGGTATATTTTTTTGAAGGACCGAAGTTCCATTTCCGCGCGTAATTTGATCGATTATTTCTTCAAAATGTGAAAGTATATTTTACTTTTTTAAGATCGAAATATCCCAAAAGTGATTACTATAAACGGGTATCAAAGGATTTTCGGTAATCAATTAATTAGATGTGGCTGATTTTTTCAAAACATACGAGGACATATATCTATAAAAAATATAAATATCTCACAGTACGACGATGATAAGTATCCAATGTTTTCGGTAAGCAATTAGGATTAATTATCGTTAAGTTTTAAATCCTGCGTGGAAAATGTAACGCGGACGAAAGATTACTCTGGAGTTAATGAAACTTAACGTACGAGACTGTCGTAATTTGAAGATCTAATGCTTTTAACTGGCAATAATTTGTGCAACTACTTCGGTTCCTGTACTTGAATCATTCAATGAACTCACGGTGTAACTATATCGGTTTCCATCTATTGTTCGCAACTATTAGCATTGCGGCGTCTACGCATCAGGGGTGACTAATTGAAATCTATTCGAGGACCAACGAGGTACTATTAATATTACTAGCAAACGAAGCAGTGCATAGTAGCGTGAGAGACGGAAATTCTGTATCACATACGCGTAACGGTATATCTGACGTTTATTGCAAGACGGCGTATCGCGTCAAGTTAGACGTAACTTCCGTTTTATTAAAACTCCTTTACGCAAATTGCTATGCGTATCGCTTAACCCGCTGCGGGTTTCAGAAATTTTGAAAAACTGCAAGTCCCTCACGAGAATCTTTCGTAAGAAACAAATTATGCGGTGGTGGTACATATTTTATGAACTTTTATGTACTTGCCCACAAGGTATACCAACTGATGATAAATAATTTTAATGTACCGGATTCTTTCTTTTCCCTTAAATTTAAAAACAGACGCGGTACAGACGTGAAGGAAAAAAATAATTTTTCATGGTTCACGGGTGTGCATTTTGAAACTTGAAGGAGTTTCCGATGATACGGATCGTTGACGTAACAAATAGCGCATCACCGAGGAAGCTCGTGCAAGAGTACGTAATAAGAGAAGGTATTAACGCATACCCAACTTCGTCTATTTATTAGCGTGCCGTGATAATGCCAGCTGATGAGTTTCAAGACGAACTACCCCCCTTCCTTCGTCCCTTAAACCAGAACTTGTACACCCCTCTGGTTTATAAACCCCGTCTCTCAGCGAACACGTCGAACCCGAGTTACTAAACGACAACATGAACAATAAAACAAAGGGGCGGAGGGGGGGCATTGTATTCGCACTGCTAGAATCTTTTTTAAAAATCCTGTACACCGGGTGAAGTTAAAGAAGAAAGGAGAATCCTGTGCCTGTCTCGTCATGTAAATAAACTTATCTATATTCATTTTCTTTTCCACAAGAATTTGCGGAAAACTTTTTAGAGTCTCGGAATTAGCCGGGAAATTTTTTTTTCCCCCTTTTTGTTTATACCACAAAGTTACCCGAGCTGCCTTAATGCAAGACTGAAGGGGGAATTATGAAAAAGAAATGCCCCTTCGAGATGGGAATAAATTGGAGTAAACTTTCGAAATATTCACCGTTGCGCGTAACATAGTAAGTACGCGTATTCGTTAACGCGTCGACGGTGAAGACAGTCGAGTGCGAAACGATCAATTAAATTATAGAAAAAAAGAGAGAAACGCGAGAGGGTATCCATCACGATCGAAGTGGACTTGTCTACCTCGTATCGGGGAAGTTGAAGTTCAGTGAAATCGAGGAAGGCAGGAAGGAAGCTTCTATAGGTCAACAGAGGGAGAACGGTTCAATACCGACAAGTAAAGACGAAGGATCAGTAGCACTTTCTCGAAGCTAAAGGTGGGCGCAATGAAAGAATATCTATAACCGCGACAGGTTGAGAAAGCTCTTTTGGCCGGAAAACGATGTAAATGTCACTTATTGACTCTCAAACGCCGGATAGAAGAACATGTCCGCGAACGTCACAATATTTTTCGGAAAATATAAAAATCAAAATATATTTAACCCGCGAGATATATCTTTTCATTCCTTTTTTATGGACACTCGGAAAGAATATGCAAATTAACACTTCCGACAGACATTTCGCAAAATATTTTTATACTTTTATTCGTGTGACAGCGCGTCCGTTATCCTTTAAACTGACATTTAAGTTTATTTTAATATTTTTCTCCAGTTGAATCGATATTAAATTAAGTATTCAAATTATGATTTTCTTTCTACTGTCTCTTCACGGTTAATGGCCACGACGAACATCGCGAATTACGCTGGAAAGTACATCCTTGTCGTATGCCTTTGACCAGGTACCAGGAACTGAGTTTTAAAAATATATAACTCTTAATCCGCGTTATTATTATTCGTAAGAGATTATAGTGTGCGGGATTATATGACAAGATGGGAAGAAGAAAAAGAGTTTTTATAAAAATGGGACCTCGCAGGAACCCTCTCGGAGATACAACCCCTTTTAATCCGCACAAAAACATCGCGCCGGTTGATGGCGTTCCATCTACTTTGCAGCGGTTATTTCGAAAAATCTTGAGAGGAATAATGGAAAAGGTAAACTAGTTTCGTAACGCGTATGAAACAAACATACTCAAAACGGCGCTCTAGCTTAAATACACGCTTTGCTACTTGTTTGCTTAAAAACTGTGACGAAGATTAAAAGATTCCCAGTGGCGATATCTTTCAAAAGCATTTCCGAGATTCACGTGGCTATAGTTTCGTGCACGCCATTTTTTAGGTCAGGCAACATGGTACTTGTCCGATTAAACGCAGCCGATTGTTCTGAAAAGATTGTACACGTGTGTTTTATAATTCTATACGCAAAACGACCATTGATCGTTTCTGCAAAACGTACGTGTCGTTCGATTCGATTATTGTACTGTGAACGGTGTATTAAAATTATTTTCCTTCGATTCATTACACAATTGCTCGTGGTAACCGAAGCTTAAATAGATACTTACTAAGTTTGCGATCGAATCTACGGAGGTATGTTAACGTTTAAGTTTACTAAAGAAAATTGTATTACCGTGAAATTAATATTGGAGAAAGCCATAGTTCGCAATATTTCTCCCAGGTATAAAGTGCCTCCACGCAATTCTGCGACTAATGGAAATTACAATGCGAACAGAGTGCGTTGTTGATTACAATATAAATTTATAATTCACAGGTGGTGAATTTCTGGAGAATGGTTATAAATATAAATGTGCGTAGCATCGTGTTAATTTTCGCTAACATTTATCTTGCACAGACTTATTGTTACGGTGCGAATTTAATTGTACTTCCGGTGCCTCTTCTTTCGTGGAAATAACGAACGTACCAGGATTTTTAAATACCGCTCGTACGACGATAATACGTGACAGGTGCCTATATCGTGCAAGAGTATTTGAAAAACGTATTTCTGAAAATCTTACCACATTAAATTATGAATTACACTCGAGTGTTAATCACTTATTAAACACTTCAGCGTTCATATTGCTGCCCTGGATCGCTACTGTCTACACGAAAATCATAAAGCTAAACCCGGATTGTGATCCATAATTTTTATAGAAAGATGTTCCACAAATTTTTAATGCTTACGATTTGCACAATTTTGTAAAAGGAAAACGCAGTGGCGTGCCAACAATTACACTTCAATTTTCATTGGGCAATGATAAGAAATTAATGAACGAAGACTACCGAGTGAAGCGAACAAAGACGAGCTTTTATTTTCTGGACTTAAGTTCGGTATTATGCGCTCGAGTCTTTAACAATCGCCACATAAAATGCCGATTAATATTTGAAGGGGGTGGGTGCCAACGTTATTTTGAATGCAATATTCATAAGGAGAAACAGCTTCGTCGCACTTTGCATTCCGCGACCCGGTAGGTGGTTATTTGTTTATTACGCGTAGAAATTGTGTTGCATGGTAATGCAACGACGCGCGAACGTGGGTTATAACGCGGACGCAAGCGGCATAATTAACGTATAAATATTTAATTCGTCGATGCTAACGAGAATGTTAATGCAGGCGTGCGATACGTTCATTATTGACGGTACGCAAGAAGCCCCACGTTAACGAATTTCGTTCGAGAACTTTTGGAAGAACGAACGAAACGCAAAGTTTACCGTGAAAAGGGACGAATGTCATGTATTTGAAGAAGGGAATATCGACTTTCTACGTTAGAAGCGAACTTTACAGACTGGAATAATAGCTCTTCCACATTCCGGTAGCTTTAATTGCTCATCGAGGCTCTCCATAAATTTGCGCAAAGAATACTTCTACGCCAAGTTTTCAATGAAACGTTGTTAATTATTATGGCTGCGTCAAAAGTTTTTACGAAGCAATTCGCGTGTTAATACGATCGGAGTACGTCGTTAAATGTTACAGTTCCTTGGAAACTTCTTATAAGAGGACTAATTATTTATCGAATCGCCTTTTACGTGGCTAATAATAATAAAAATAACGATTATTAATAGGGCACTCGCGTTTAAGAAATGCCGGTATAATAGTTATATCGGCCAACAGTCTTTAATGTACGAAGTTTATGCAAAATGTCCAGTCTCGAATCTCGAGGTCCCGTTTAATATTTTTCAACTGCTAATTTAATTTATGCTACCAACTCCGGACCGCTTGGTATTTTGCAATTTCTAATTATTACGATTACGGCGGCATTTGGAGCTTCCTCTGCCTGGCGTTATTAAAAATATGCAATAACATTTCTGGGTATGTTTAAACGCACATAAATCAGTTTTTCAAATTTGAAACGATATAACCGAATGCACCACAATATTGCAACTTATTATACATACATATACGCGTACATATGTGAATCAACGCTTTGCACTCTGATTTATTTTCCCATCGTATGGATGTCATCCGTCACTCTTCTTTCTCGGATTAAGGTGGGCAAGAAATAAGGCATGCGTCGAGGCAAGAAAGTAAAGTACAATTTGATTTGAATAGTATTCCTCAGCGTTGCGTTTGAATATTACTAGCGGATCAAAAACGAAGAAACATTTCCTATGGTTTTAGTTTCTTGATTTTAGTCTGCGAGCAAATTTGAATTTGATAGTCCGTTGAATATTCAACAAAAACTTTGTGCTATATCCTACTAATTGTAAGGTGGAAGAAGAGGTATTAGATAGAGACAGATGCGAGTCGTGAAAGTCATTAGAAAAAGTTGCTTATAGATTGTTATAAGTTGTTATAACGTCGAACTAGCTGCGGTAAGATCTTCAAAGTGCTAAGCAGTGTTGATGCCTCAGAGGAGATTCCTGAGTACAGTAAAGTGCAGTAAAAAGTGATGCGAAAAATAAGCTGTTGAAAATATGGCTACGAGTGAAGGATTTACTGGAGTTGAGCGAAATACGTGGCTTATGTAGAACACCTTCGAGTACGTGTATTACAACCCGACGCTGAAGTTATCGAAATCTTTACGAAAACTGAAATATCGAACACCGGAATTACTTTCTCTTTCAACAATAATACATTTCTTATAATCCATTTATATAATATATTTTTCCTCTCCGCGGATAGCTTGAAAAGAAACCTCACCTTTGAAAAGCTTTATACCCGTCTCTAAAAAATTGAATCGTTTACTTTACTTTAAAGCGATACCTTTAAATGCAACTAAAAGTACAAAAATACCTCACACAGAAGTGCATCGGTATTTGGGAAAAATATCATCGCCACAATTCCACGCGATCCACTGGCAAATACAACCGCTTACTCCTAACATTTCTCAAAATAAAAATATCACGATTTCATGTTCAAGTATGTTCTGCACAAGATCAGAGAGGTTCTTTCGAATTCCTTCCTCGTTTCCTTTACTCGGGCCATTGCAAATGGAAAGGATAGAGAAAAAAAATGCGGCTTGCAGTACATTCCGAGAACTCTCGAAATATTCGACAAGAATTCGAGATCTGCGGTTCAATGCGATTTCGAGGGGTTACGGGGAACATTTGGTGTGTGGAATGCACAGGGTGGATCACTCAAGTTGGTCAGCCGTATCAACTTTTTTCCCAAACATCTTTAAACGAAAATCGTTTTCTTTCGAGGATTCTTTTATCATCGTGGTATATAGCCGCGTAAAGCCGTACAAGACTCCAAAACAACTGGCGAAAAATTGCTGACCATCAATAATGTTGAACACACAAGTGATAGAGGCCGGCAGTTCTCGCTGTACTTTCCACCGCACCGAGGAACTCAATAACAGCGCGCGCTGCCGACGGCTGATCATTGTCGCACCTATTTCACTTCCTCGCTGGCAGCTGTTTTCTGACAATGTGGGCACACCCGCCAGTGCCACCAGGCTCGTATCACTTGCATGATCTATTATCGGGTATCTCGGTCGCACCGTTGCCAGTATAATAATAAGAACCGAACTCCTACGAAATAACTCAAACTTTCGTTAACGATTTTCGTCAAGGCTGCGTAGGAAATAGGTCGGTATAGACGAGAATCTTCGGCGACACAGCCTGTGTGCGGGAATCGGAATCCCATGCGCAAGAAACACGGTTTCAATCGGTCTTGTCAAAGCTGCAAAATCTCATGAACGATGGTGGCTTATGGCGGTGATGCCGTGAAAATAGACGAGGAGAAATTTACGGTAACTCAGTCAGCCTTACCACCACCATTATTAGGCTCTGAGTTGTCTAGCGCTTGGATCTCCATTTTGTGCAGCAGCTTCGTTGTAGCAGTTGAAGTAGTGGTAGGCGTTCCTGCACAACAAACACCACATATCGCGTCCATCAAGTAGTAAGCATAGATAATCCTACGAGCGGATAATAACGTTATAAATGCCACGGCCAGAGACGTTGTTTAATTTGTTCCAAGCAGAGATGCGAACCCAAATTGTCCTTCTTTAGCGATTCGGCGATTCTTTGGAATCATATTTCTACGTTCGTTTCGATTGCGGCGTCTGTGATTCCAAAAATATCGATTAAAATTTCGTCGAGAATGAAAGAGAAATGAATCGGTACGATAGTAAAAGCGGAAAATATGAAAATTGCAAGGGTTACAAAGCTGTCAATTAATTGGATCGCATTTGCGAAGCAGGAATATTTGGAATAAAACAATAATTTAGCATTTTAATTGAAGAAAGACAACGACACCGTGCGTGAACTTTAAATAATAAACGGGTCAAACTTTTCTTCGAAGTTTCGAGAAGCTTCGAGAAGCTTCGGGAAGCTCTTTTAGTAAAAGTAAAATGATATTAAAAAAAACTGTTCTTTTAATCCTAGAACGATACCAGTAACGCAGAACCTTCATTTTCTGTGCAATTAATTGCAAAAGGAGATATTTAAAAATACGTCTTAAGGGAATAATTTTGATCAGCATCATTTTTTGATCCGCGTTTAAATCCACATTGATAAAAATGTATTCCTCTTTCATTCTAGGAGTAAATTTCTCGGTAACGCTAAACAATGAGACCACAAAAAGATTAACGAACCAAAGGAAATTACGTAAGTACCATTGTTAAGCTAAACGAACAAATTACTCGCTCTGCCGCGACATGTGCGAAAATATAAAATATATTAGTACTATATATTAGTACTTGGGATACAAACCAGTAGTGGGAAATAAATCGCAAAAATATGGGCATGTTTAATACCTGCATGCATTCGGCGACTGCTCGTTAAATTACAAGCGTTAATCCGTCCTGTTACACAATTATTGGCACAAACGAGGAGCAAACAAATAACAAATGATCGATCACATACGAGCGGACGCAATCGTGGGGATAAAAATTTCTGTAATATCTGAACATCGAAACGTACAATTAAATAAAATAATACGATAAATATACGAACGATACTAATAAAAATTCCAATTCTTTTCCCTTTTTGCTTTCAAGCGTGTAGTTATAGTCTTGGGACGCAAATGCATTTTTCGTATTAATACTACGAATTTCTTTTTTTTTTCACAGCGAGATAGCTTTTTCTTGGGAAATAGAAAATGAATATTTATCCTTAAAAGTTTCGTTAAAAAGTAATCAGTGTCTCGTGGTTCGGTGCAATTCTGAAAACGAGTATCGTATAGCGTATAACGTAGTACAAAGTTCGGACAAGTCTTTTAATTTTATTAGACGACTTCTGCCGTAAGTAAGAGAGATAATCATGTGAGAGGATGAAATTAACTTTGCGTAAAAGTTATTCTATCGGAGGTGCGAGAAGCTAGAGTTTCGAACAACTTTCAGAATCAATTTTACGAGTAGTTTTTGCGCGGAGAATATTAATGTACAGAGGAAATTAAACAAACGGTACGTCGTGTTCGGTGAATCTCGGTGATTCGTGAGTTTCCAGAATTTCGTACGGCGAAATAATATTCTTGCGCGTCGAGCGTTTGAGACAAAACAAAGTTTGGATCTCGAAGAAATTTGAATCTATTAACAATCCGAGGAGTCTGTATTATAGAAAATCAAGGGGTCTATTCAACGCTCGGTATCGTTCTTAATAAACTCGGCAACTGGCCCGCGACGCTAATATATGCAACGACAGAAAGGTGAATTACTTAACGCTTCGTTATCCAACTCTACGGTAAATTGGATCTACATTCGTAGCACATATTTACCTAGCTTAAGGGTTAACCAAGATTCACAAACGCGATCTAGAAGACGATGCTCTTTCCCACGTGTTTCCCTAGAACTGACAAACCCGGCGACCAATTCGCACAGAGAACACTAGACGGTAGGTAATAGGGGGAATCGTGCTATTTGAACGCACGAGTAGTTGAACGTAGTAAATTAACATAATTCTGTTCTCGAATCATCGGAGAAAGAAATTGTTTCTCCTCAAAATTCCGTCCTTACATGTTTTTTATAAATTTTGATTCCAATGTTTAACGATAGAATGCGATATACCGTTAACGAGTTATGTAATAATAATTTAGTAACTGTACTAAAAGTATTATTATTAAATTAATCAACAAATATCAAATAAGAAGGTACTTTTCCGACTACCAACGATAATAGGCCTCGAACAAAGCTCGATGACAAATTGTTTAAGAGTCTTTAACAAACATCGAGCAACGGAGGGGGGGGGGGGGGAGGACTCTCGACTACGAACTATCATCGCCCACGGACAAAGCTCTATGACAAATTGATACCCGAGAACCGTGTGCGATGCACACAGTTTACCGAACTCAACGGTTAACCAAGATTCCTAAACGCGACTCCGTAAGACTAGAGACCTTTCTCCCCCCCCCCCGCCACCGCCACGCGTCTCCTCAGATCTGACAAACTTGGTGTCCAGTTCGCAAAGAGAAAATTGGACGATAATGGGAGAGGCGTACTACTTGGAAGTACAAGCAATTTAACCTATGTAATTCAGTCCTTTCCTCCGTCTCACCGCAGGCTGCTGCAACCGGATGAACCGAATACCCTTCTTTGGTCAAGATGATAACGAGGCAGGAGGAAGGACGTGGCTACAAGTTTAACCGCAAAATACACGCCGCCTGTGAGTAAACGCGGTACACACGCTAAGACCCCCGACGACGCCCACTACTTGACCCTTCGGCGCGAGGAAGGTCTTAGGACTTTGCCCTTTGAACCCTACCGACGGCGGTGGAATGTCATCTTGGGGATGAAACGCTACTGGGATAATGGAGGACGCGTAATAAACCAAAATGTTGTAATCCCGGTTAAGACGAGCCTTCGAGATCGTCCGGGAACTGCGGGAGAGTTGATCGAGCAACACGAATGATATGTGCGCCTGTAACGTCTAATCGGAAACTTCATACTCGGCGGATTTGAGCGCAAATCTTTGACGGACATCTCGGTCGAGGATAGCAATGCCGGTGGGAGATAATTCGGAAAATGATATTTTTGCGCGGGGTATAGACTGACTCGTTATTAATTTATTAGGAACGAACGGCAAGGTGCGAATGAAACTTTGAACATTGGTATAATTATTAATCCAATTTGATCGGAAATGAGTACAGTTTTTTAATTAAAAGTTACAGCACTTTCGTATGTTGTAAATTATAAAATTGACCTCGCTTGCCATTAAATTCGTCAAGCGCGAGGCAGACTTCAAAAATTTGAAATGAAAGGCAAGAATAATTCGTTACCGTGTCACGCAAAGGAAGTATTGCGTTAATTCGACCCAGTCTAAGAAGAAAAAAAAAAAATTGAAAAAAATCATAATTTTGCTATAAAAACTTGCTTCAGGGCGTTGCAATGTTTTTATTTTCGCAGAAGCGGGAATGTGAAAAGTTGCGACATTCTCGCTCGTATCTCTCGGCATTTTCTAAAAGATCGTCCCGCGTAAAAATGCATAAATTTCTTCTGCAGAGTGGGGACCGGTTTATGTACCGACTCAAAAATACTATCCGAAAGGGCGCGCAGTCTCGCGAGTGCGAAGTTTTTATCTCGACATTTTCTAATTTGGATAATTCAACGACTCGAGAGCAATTTCGCGGAAGCGAAGGACAGGAATCTGCCACGCGAACGCTGAGAGATAATAATTCATCAAAATCGTGATATTCCAAGTGTATTCACGGTTAAACCTTTCGCCTTCCCTCGTCGCGTCATCTCGTTCATTTGTAATCGTATATTCGTACTTCGTGTTTGTAATTATATAGTGTCCCGTGACATTCGATAATCAGTGTCAGTTTTATCTCTCGCAGAAACGGCTCGAGGATCGGCAAATAGCTGCGAATGAAATATACACGCGCTACATGTTACCGCAATCGTCATTCGCGATAAAAAATTTACGAACGAATAATGGACGAACGGGTCTGAAATACTTTTATGCCAAAGTGCACTCAGATGCACTTAACGGAATATGGGCGTACCTCTTCGTTCGATTTACCGTAATTCAAACGCGGATTTTATTTGTTTTCCATTTATACGCTATTCGAGAACCACTATCCGGCGTGGGCGTAGGTATTAAAATTTCCCTCCACGGGACGAAAGTTAATTTCGAAAATTCCACTGGAGTTGTTTACAGGACAGATTCTATCCTTCCATTATTTCGATCGCAATGGGAATTGGCAAGAGTAACGAGAGTTATTGCGCTCGCGGTGCTCCGGGATGTAAATAAAATAGCCAATTAATTTCTGCAAATACTGCCTTACAGACGCGAAGTAAGATGTCGGATTTATCTCCGTTAATTAGAAATAAATCGCGTAGACGAGCGAGCAGTTTAATCGTTGCTGACGCAAATTGGTTTCTTCGCGCAATGATAGAAAAAAATATAATAACTACTGGAATATAAATATCGTATTCGTATCTCAAAGCTTTGCGTAAACCTATAATTAATTCCTTTCATCTTATTATCCCAATACAGTGTTTAACTAACTTTACGTATTTTCTGGTTTTACCGCTTCGACCAGAGGCGATCGTATCGCGATTTTCTTGAGAATCGCCGAAAGATATGAGATGCGAATGATTAATACCGTGGCACGTAATCTATATTCAATATCCGCATATTTCACGTGAACACGGATGTCTAATATCCGTAAATGTAATATCCCATATAGGTATAGGCGTAATATCCGTGTATGATCGCCCTTCGCGTACGTAACGATACCCTTGTTTATATCAAACCGTTAAGATCTCGCTGAAAATTGCTTTTCAATATTTAAACACAATTATGCAAAAGCCTGGCCGCTGCCACGTGGAAAGATCTTCGTTCCATCAAACTTTTCAAATTCTCCGGCTTCGCATCGGATTTCTGCCAAAACCCGTGGCGGCGATTCTTTGTATTTCGACACGCTATTGATGTAACAATCCACTGGCTAAAAGACTCTCGCGGAACTTTCAATCCGATTTCCTTGGGCTGACGTTTCGGAACGAGTTCCTTTCTCCGTGAATAAATAAAAGGATCGACGTTAAAAAGGTTTCCTAGCGAAACTTTGTAAAGCAAAGGGAATTAGACGGCGACAACTGAGACAAGAGTTTTCGCGAACGCCATGAAAACATCCGCGCTCGGACTTTTCCGTGAAATCGGCCGAGTATCGATTGTTTGTGACAAAAAATTCTGTTATCGTAATCGCGGGATTAAACCGACGTTAAACCGATTTGATGAGCGGTATATCACGACAGTTTTTTCTCGCAACGATCGAATGCAGTTTTTATTCCTCGACAACGGTTGACGCCCGGGAGTAGAGAGAAACGAGCTGCAAATTGTAGAATGTAAAAATTTGTTAGCCACCTTTGCTCCGGCGTTCCCCCATAGTCGCATAAAAAAGAAAACACCCAGTTAAACACACGCAAAGGGAGAATTAGACGGAGGAAGGAGCGTACAGTGCTCGGTCGAGAACACTAGAAATACATTCGATACATAATTCACGGAACGTACTTAACGAGGAATGTTAACAAAAAAAAAAAAAAAGAAAACAAACAGAAACTATCTTTATTATTTCAGGATACACCGATCCAGTTTCTCCGTGACCGTAACGTTTCCACGACGGTCACAGTGTAAACGAAAATTCCATGAAAATAATAGGTAGACGTGGATGCGACAGAAATAGAGATAGATACCAGAGATCGGAATAGTAGGGTACTAACCGGGATAGTAGACGGTTTTGCGGGAAACGTTGTAGTTCGCTTTCGGTATACCGAGCAAGCATTTGACAATCGCTGCTTCCGGTAAATCTTCGTCCAGTAAGGCCGTTCGTGATAAGATATCGTACAGTCCATCGTCACGCAGCGTAACGCTGGGCTTCGCTGTTTGCTTTTGTGGAACACCCCTGCAATGGACGGGAAGCTTGCGAAATTATCACGGGCACGTTAAAGCTGAAATATCATGCGATAGGTATAACGCGTATCGCAATGATCGCGGGCCACCGTGTATTTTTTTTTCCGGTACTAGTCGAAAAGAGGTCGATCGAGTTTTTGTTAATTCGTTTTTTTTTTTTTTTTGTAATAAAAGGCGGTCGATAAATTGCGCGTTTCGTTTGGTTAATCATTCGGCACAGGGTATTTTGCAACGACAGAGGCATCGTGCTTTTTTTAATTTAATTGAAAAGTAGGACGATTGAGTTTTTGTCATTTTTTTTGGTCATGAAGGATTGTCGATAAATATTTTTATTACCGATAGTTAAGCACGGTGTGCTTAAGATAATTGGGTCACTGAATTTCTTTTGATTACCGTTGAAAATAGAAAGATCGAATTTTTATAAATTGTTTTGCCGATAAACGGCGTTTAAAAAAATGTTTTTTTCCGTTGCAGCTAAATCTATTTATCATGTGCACTGTACGAATATCGTTCCCAAACGTTAAATCTTTTTCGTATCATCGTGGCATAATTTTGTTTTTATCAAGATCCATATCGGAGAATTGGATAGTTGACCCTCGTAGTCGCTCGAGGGGTTCAAAACGAGTACTTACTCGATGGATATATCCAAAGTGGGTTGCGGATACAATCCTTCCGCCATACACGTTATCTCCACTCCGTCCTTATCATCTATAGATTTCTTTCTATAAACCAGGTCGAATTTGTCTTCCGTTGCTGAAACAGAAATTATTTTGCATAAGAGTTTACTTCGTTGCGATTTTTCTGCCGCTTAAGGAAGTCGATTCGGTAATTATTTCTAGATGGACACACGACACGTGACGACCACGTTCATTAGTTGGCGGTCCGCCAATTATGGATCATTTATCGCCGTCGATCGATGCGCGCCGGCGGCATCAACAAAGGGCGCTCACACCGCACGGTTACCAATGATCCGGCTACTTTTACCTCGGGCCCCTTTACTCATTACACGGCCTTGGAAGTGCAGGGCGATTTTCTCATGTTTCGTCCCTGGTTTTTTTTCGATCGCCATTTTGGTTTTATATCTCGTGCACGCAGAACATCTTTTTCTCGGAATTCTAAATTGTTTTGCTCGTTAATCATTAGTGGTGTATGTGCTCTGTAATTACGTTCATCGCACAGTGAAGTGCTTATTCGCATCAACAAATAAAAATACCCGGTATTGTCTGAATCATCTAACGAGCAACGGCTCGATTCACCTCGTGCTCACGTCGATCATCCATTGCTCATACGTTCATCCATAGATATTTCTTGTTAAATAAATTTGTAGTTGTTGTTCTCAATCTTATGCCTGATTAACGGTTCTAGATTCCTCATGATGCTCATCCGTGTGGTATAATTTAATTTAGATATATTATCATTGAATTATTATTGCGATCAGTGTTCATATACCACATGGTGAAATGTTTACAAAACAAAGTTAAACAACGGCATGCCACCTCTGAAACTTTTATAAATCAAACAAGTTTTTGGTTAACGTAATTTTTCAAGACACCTTTCGAACCGGAGAATAATTGTACCGACAGTCGTTATCACGGACCTGAGGTACGGAACCTTAACCCTGCATAGATCGCTGATTACTGTTGTAATCCAAAGTCCGTTCGAGAAATCACGTCTCATTCTGTCTTTTCCCCACAAATTTGGACTTCTAACTCTACGTTAGTCGTGTCGTTTTTAGTGAAATTAATGGATCACTAAATTATTGGTTAAAAGTAGAAATAATCAGCATTTTTTGTCATTATTAAATATCAATATTTATATATTTAGATAATTAATGTATTCGTTAAAACATTTATGATTAGAGTAATATAATAGAGATATCACAAAATTAAAAAAATTGTATTTAGGTTCACATAGGTTTAACCGGATCGTACTAGAGATAAGACATGCCTAAATTGCAACAGATAAGAGTAATTTAATTTTAAAGTAGACTGGAAACGTAGGGTTAATTCAAATATTTTGTGTTATAAGGCGTACTGAATAGTTTGTTCCTTTAGTTTCAATATTCCAATTCAACTCAAAACCAGTTAATAGCAAAAAATAAAATTTGAATTACTATTGTAATCCATGCGAATCCTGAAGTAAAATTGAAGAACGCGACCAATGCAGGGTTAAAAGATGAAACGTTATATTGGAACTCGCTGCAGAGAATTCTGAGATTTGTAAAAATCGACGGGGAGAAATGAAAAACGTTCTCGCGACGGTGTTCCCGGGAACGTACTTCACTCGAGAAGAATCGTAACCCCCACAATTATTATTGTTGGACGAAATGGGGAACGGATTTGTCACTATCCGTCGAAATGGGAGGCACGGTACATGGCCCGAAAGTGGATATTTCGCGGAAGCCACACGTAGGGCAGTGAAAATAAAAAGGTTAATAGTAATGGATACACGCCGATGCGGCCGTTGTTGGAAGACGTCGCGCGTCGGTGCATTATCGCGATAATAGTGGACGTTTCTCAACGCGAGTCATTTTCCTCCATTTCATTGCCCGGCCGACAACTTTTATTTTTGTGGAGTGTCTGTCATGAACAGGAAACGTATAAAGCACAACGGGAAATAAATTCTGCACGCGTTGCCGTGACGGAGAAGCGAACGTCACTTCCGGGCTTTTCTAAAATTAACTATTTCGATGCTAGCCATTAATTGATTATTGCTTTCACCTTCGGGTGGATATCCGCGTTCCGATTTGCTGCACGATCGGCCGAATTTTACCGAAACACGCGAAGGAAAAGAGAACAAAATGCAGGCAGGTCGATGCCGTTTCCGTTACAGTTAATAATCGCAATCATACATATTATAAAACGTAATACGAAATTACGTGTTTAAATATTTTAATTAGGCGCGGAGGCAAGTACCATTTTTGGGTAAGGGGTGCCGTCCCCTTTCCTTTCGATTCGTTACAAATGGAAAACGAAAATGCAAATCGGTCACGTGATAATCGGCGATTAATAAATTCATGTATCCATAAATTTGTGCGATTAAACCAGTTACAGCCAATCTCTCACCACGTGGTTACAATCTTTCGCATTTGCGATTGTAATTCGAGTGAGCATGTTTCTGAGCATAATCCTCTCACGTTCGATAAGTTCTTTTTAAAAGAATGCGTATTTGAAAATCGTTGTGATAGCAAGAATAAAAAATAACGAGACGTTTAGGTTAATGAATTTTAATTCAACTCTTATCGGAATAAAATAATTCATCGGGTTACTCGTAAAGGGGAGCGCTAGGAAAACGCGAAGGGAGATATTAATTTCACCAAATTCTAGATCTACCCTGCCACGTCCCAGATGTTTAAAGTTCATTGTAAGGAAAACTTTCTTCGCCCGAGCGGCGTTTTCTCGCCCATGGTTAAAGGTGGAGATTAACTTCATCTAGAAATGAAAGTTTGAGTGAAGAAAGAAATACAAAATTGCTCGAGACTTGTACCATCCCGAGGAAACAACTTGAGACACTTTAACTGAGCTGGTGCAGAAAGAGGAAGCCGTTAAAATGCTAGAAAGTTAAATGCCACAGTTTCCTCGCGAGTATTTGCACGCAGCGCTAAGTGTATCGTGTAAAAGATCGACTCAAAGTAGCAGAGATTTTAAGGACAAATATCTATTTATCTTATCCCAACAGATATAATGCGATAACAGAGATTAACCGAAAATTTCAATGTTCGTTGGAACGTAATTCGTTCTTAACATATATTTTAACTGCTCCAGTATCAAATTGATTTCGATCTATCAAGAGTAATAAAATCGTTTAGAACCTCGGAAACTTATTAAACAAACGAGACGGAAAAACAACGTATCACTCTGCGAGCACATCTCTGCTACTTTTAATCGAGCATGTCGTGTATTTGAGGAAGTTAGATAGATTCGTTACGTAAGTAGGTATAGTTAAACGCGCGTTAGAAAACGTTACTATATTTGGGCCCATAATTATACAGACCGAGAACTGATAATAAAACTAAAAACCAACAAACTCGTGTCATTCTGCATTCCGACAACGCTAAAAACATTTGCCAGTTTCCAGGGCAAAGCAAGGGGGACAATTCAGAAAATTAATGCCAGGCGGCTGGTACGAAAACTATTCGATATAACTCACTTATCACTCGACCATGCTTGTCCTACTTATTTTCTTTCCGCTGGCCAAACTTTCATTACAGCTGGAAAAACTTTTGAACTTTGATTCCGCGCTTTTGTATCCCGGAATTAACTCTCGACTCGTGACTGTCCCATTGAATCGACTACTCTTAAAAGATTATGATGCTCTTTTTTCGACCTTTTTTTTCTCGAATCCGTTCATTCGATTCGGCTCAACGTATATTTGCAGTTTGCCTTTTGAAGCTACAAATCCCGCTTTTGTTGTCATTGGAAGTTCGAGCTTTGCGCTCGAAAGCGATCGATGCTCCCCTGACAAATTACACCGTGCTAATTTCGTTTGACGGAGAAACCAACGAAGTGTAAAAAAGCCCGGTGCAAAGATAGTCCCCGAAGAATGTCTCTCGCGACATTAGGACAATCTGGTTTCAGAGGGGCAATCGATAAGATCGCGAATACGAAGTTCGGCTTGACCCTTCCAAAGTATGTCTGGTCCAAATCATTTTTCAAGGGTCACTTCGAGACTTACGTGGTTCGCTTTCCTAAGGGCTCTCCTGGTAGACACCTATCGTACGTCCAATTTGAGGGCTACGATTTACTCCTACCCTTACCAGATATTCAGGGTAGGGTCTCGGATGGCAAAAGCGATTGAGGAAGAAGACGTATTGATTTGCGAAGACGAAACACGAAAACACTCTCCGGTACTACGATACGATAAGTGGAACGAGCTTATTCCGAGGAAGAAACACGACAAACTGATAATTCGACGAGTCTATATTCGATCGTGATGACAGTTTGCGGATGGGTTGTTTGCAATGGCGTGATTGCAACTGGAAAAACTTTGCTCGATAATTACCAAATTTCAAAGGCAGAGTGGGGTGTGTAAAACTATTAAAATGCAGGTACTCCTCTTTATAAATAAATTATCCTCTTTATAATAAATAAAGCTAAATTTTGTAGCTAAAGATTCGCATGATTATGAAAAAAATGCTCAGTAACGTAACAAAAATAACGTTCGAGCGCTTAGCTATGGAAGTTGCAAAAACAGTTTTCAATGATTTTTTTTTCTTTTACTCATGGTTCTTGTTGCTGCACGCGATGGCAACAGCGATACGTTAGCCTACCAAGTTGACGAACCTTTCCTTGGATTTAAGACTGCATAACAAAAGAAAAAAGTAATTAAAATGACCGTGTCAAAATGAGAATCTTTGCTCGGAATCGCGTTAGAGTTCTCAGATTCGTTTCACGCAACATCACTCCACTTTGCGAAACGTCACGTCAAGCTGTATGGAACGTGTAAAAGTGTTACGTGTCTTGACAAATAATCCGTGCTTATCGCGCGCCAAAAGGCACGCAACACGTAAGCATATTTCCTCCGTGAATTTTAATCGAAATTAATGTCAACCCCACAATGCCAAGTGACCAGGGGTTTTCTTTTTGCAACTAGAGGGAGGAAATTAACGGGAACGGAAACCGAAAGTAATGTAGCGCGTTACGGAGTTAGAAATGAATAAAATATAAGAATATTATGATATTTTACTGTTTAATATTGGAGTATTTCATCCCTGATAACATCTATACATATGATATTAATATCGTGATATGATAATACGGTTTATGATATTATAAATCGTTAATACCAATAGTACGTTTTTACTCGTGTTGTATTTTACTATCTCCGTCGGGAAAATTATTCCTTTCGTAATTGACATCGAGTGAAAAGCAAATCTGTTTGATTTCCATCCATATTATTCCACTCGTCGTACTTTACTATCAAATCTACTCATTATCCTCTTAAAACATGCCAAATTTCTACTCAAACGATAATTACTCGTAGATTAAAATCCCTGACTAAAGGATGTGATTACGATTCCACGTTCCACAAATATTAAACCCTCTAATTAGTTAACCCTTTGCACTCAAAATTTCTGTTCCCCCGGACTGGTAAACTTCACGGTAATTTCAGCTTTAAAAAGAAAGTAATTACGCGATCGTTAAAACGCCTCTGCGATAACGCGCGTTATAATTGCGCACAATTACTTCATCACTGATCTGTATTTGGAAAAGGGAAACATTTGAAAGCAACGTTTCCCCAGTTTCTCCATTCCACGGCCGGGTATTTAAATCTCGTATCTAGAAACATGAATATTTCGAGAGAAGTATTCAGAAAAGTTTAATCAAGATCAGATTTAAAAGGACGTGGAGGGGTTTAAAGAATACACTGATATAATCAAACGTCCAATTATTCTCGCGCTCCGACAATAAAATACAAGCAACATTGAGAAGCTACGACAATTAACGTCAACGTCAAATCGCGTCACCCCTAAATCCTCAGCTCCTTCTTTCCCGACTCTCCCTGTGCATTACTACAAACGAATTCGACGCGAGACCCTCGAGCTTCTATGCCGAGTTTAAAAGTGAGCATCGCGGAAATCCGTAAAACGGATTTAAAGGGAAACGACCGGTTAGGAGGGGAGTCAAACGGAAGAATCGCGTAACCGTGCCAGAAGCGCATAGGATAATTGCCTCGGCATTCGAAAGCATAAATTGGGGGAAAAGATTTCGACGCAACTAGTGGAATACTCACAATACACGACCATGGACGCCCTCGCGTTTTTCTCGTCCTGGAAAGTGGATATGACGCACGTGTACTCGCCGGTAAGATCGATGCCAGGCTTATTCAATTTCATGGCTCGGTACTTGGTGTTCGGATCGTCGCTGGCTTTGTACTTCAGGTCGATGTACTCCTTCGCGGGTTCCCCGGCCAAAGGGTCCCTACCTTGTATCCATTGATAAGCCAGTTCGTTACTGTTGAAGAACCATTTCACGACTAATCCCGTGCTGGAGGTGTTCTCCAGGTCATAGTCGCAGTCCAGGATCACGTAATCGGTGTCGCCGCTCTTCACCGTCTCCGGGATGTTCACGCTCTTTATCACCAGCTGCCAGCATTCTGGAAATGGTTGAAAGCAGAGTTAGGTGGGGTTCGTTGGCGAGAGAATCCTTTGGTTCGAGGGATACACGGGGCGAGGGTAACGATCGAATCGTGTAAAACGTCTCCGAGTGCCATGTTCATCCCGCGGCATTGAAGATGCGCGTGGTTGAATTAAGCACGAAAAGATCAGGATAATCGCGAACGCCACGATTTCTTTAAACCGAACGTACCGCGCGTCTCTTTAATAATCGTGCCACTCGACTCAACCAACCGACGCCCGGCGTCGGTACTCGAATAAAAGAAAAACGTATTTCCACTGTTCCAAGGAACTTCATAATATTCCGAGAAGTTCTTATAATTAGATACGGTCGTCTTTTGCTCGACAATGGAATCCGAACTAGTAACACTGTTTGAGGATGTGCCGTTGTTACCAGAAGAAAGAAAGAAAGAAAGAGAGAGAGAGAGAGAGAGCCTCCTCGGACCAACGATGATCATAATACAAGAAAAAAGAAGAAAAAAACAGCCGGTCATAATCGTGAAATATATCCCGTCCGAGGAAACTTCACCTACGCCTAACAAAAAAAAAAAAAAAAAGAATTTTCCTTCGCCTCTCCTCTCGTGCCTCTCCTTTCTCTTCCTTTTTTTCAACCGCGCAAACGCTACGCGCCGCTGTCTCGCTTTTTCGCCAGCTGGAAAGTTTCCGGGGAAAAAGCTCGCCGCTTTGTCCACGACGAAAGTTGGCGGGAATTTATTGCCCGAGTGTCGGGACCGCGTGAAAATTTTCACTTTTCATTGGCCCGCGCGCCACAGTGAAAAGTTATATACAAGAGATATCTGTTCGCTGACAAAAGTTAGTCGACCGCGAAACTACGTGGAAATGTTCACCTTCCGCCGGTGCGGCACTGCTGAAATTGTGCATGATCGTGCCCTTCGGCCATTCCCATTCAGATTCGAATTTCTATTCTAATCTTGTCGACGGCACACAATAGGAACGAAATGTAATTCACCCGTGATTTTTATTTAGAGAGGCGGGACGCAGAAGACGTCTTCGTAATACGCGATTCCTAGATGGGATAACTTGACAACGCGCCGACGAAACATACGCTCGAAACGTTTCGTACCGGGTGGGGGAATATTCCGAGACGCACGCGGGAAACGTAAGTACGATGAAGAACTTCGAAACTACGTACGTTACTTGAGACCTTTATTACCGGGGGTAATAAACAAAAATGAGTTTCAGTCGTTTTACGTGACATTCTTCAAAATAATATAATTTGATGAAAAAGGAATTCCGGAAAATATAAAAAGTCTAGTCTCGCGTACTTGTACTTGGCCCGAGAAAAGACCTTGTCACTTGATGTAGACTTACCCTGTTTTCATCGACAAGTCATTTGATCGAGACAATGTTTTCATCTACACGATTTCACCGACAAATTGAAATCTGTCATTTCAATCCATGTTGTCAATGAATGTTTTTGGTTAAAGTTAGCGTCGGTATAATCGTGTCGGTAAAAAGAGTGTTGGTCAAATGATTTGTCGGTGAAAACAGGGCAATCCGATTATGAAGGTAATAAAAAAAAATGAGTTTATCAGTTACTTTACGTCACATTCTTTAAAATAAAATATTTGATAAAAAAGGAATATACACATGACTTATTGTTAGACAACTTTCATAATCAAGGCAAAACTTGTGGCTGCAGTCTTACCGCACGCACGAAAGATCCTGCAATTTTGGAAACTTGATTTATCGTATACTGCTTCACAGAAATATAGATCCACATTTTTTGTCGCGTATTTCGATAGCTACTTTCTAGGAGGAAACCGCCAAAATCAATTGTATCACTCGATTCAGCGCATCGGATACTGCTAAAATACAAAAAATGATGATTGTTGCTATATCATTAAACGCGTAGTGGGCGAAAATGTAAAATTAAGGTTACTTGACCGCCACAAGATTATAGATCAACTATGAAAATTGCTCCATAACTGTTTCGAACGATACAACTGGTTTTAGCCATTTTCTCTGGCAAAGTACTAAAATGCGCGATTGAAAAGTGGACCTGTCTGACTGTCAAACAGTGTATTTTCCGGACTACTTTGATACAGACAAAAGAAAGTAACGTGGATGTTCTAGAGAAAATCTGAACGTACGTATCAAGAGACAAGGTCTTGTCTCGGGCAAAGTACAAGTACGCGAAAGACTAGACTTCGTATCTTAAGTTTTTCACCAAAAGAATCGTACATTTTTCGTTTGCGAAAAATGTCTCTTTATATATTGTAACATGAAGTGTTTTCGACTGATGGGGGTTTACGGTGTGGTGGGAAACATTAAAGTTCGGAAGGAGTTTGAATTTTCGATTATCGTCACCGACGCATTCTCGTAAACTTAGGCGCATCGATTACGGTTACCATATTGATGGCTACCCGACTATCGGAAAATAATGAAAATGTGAATTTATTAGAATCTAAGAAACATACAATAAACTTCACCGTTCGAGTGTTAGACAGAACTGTCCATTTTTTTCGCTTGTGCGATCAACTGACGCTTTTTTTCGTTGATACGCGTACGCACACATTCGGCGTACGCGTGGATGCATTCAAAGAATCCAGATACTCGCGAAGGTTGGATCGAGGTTTTATTACATATTGTTCTAAGGTTCCGCACGCGTGACTCTTGCGTTTCTTCTTTTGCAAAAATACGAAAATAAACTTGGCAAATTTATGAGCGTACTCGAACGTATCCGTCGGTATATATTTCTGTTTAAGCAATTTATGGGGTTCATGTTTCGGTTTCAAAAATCGCTTAGATTACTGTGTTTTTGCCTGTAGAAGGGGAAAGTTTCCAGTGTATGTTCTTTTTTTTTATAGATATCCATAAATTGTCTGACAGACTAAAGAAAGGTTTCGCTGTGCCTGACATTCCAATGTATCCCTTACATGCGACTGTTTTTACTTCTTCAAATTTGAGCGTCCGAGCCTTCGTTAATTATTAGCCGGATTAAGTACTAAATGAAAGGTATTCCCGCGCAGAAGAACGTGTACAGTTTCTTTACATAACTTGTAACGAACAATGCGTTTTGCATCGAGACACGCATTAAACGCATTTTACATAAATTGATGATACGATTCAATTGTTACGCGTCACCCGTTAACGCAGTTAGCGTAATTTAATCCGCGCAGCGTGTATCACGCGTAAAAGGAAGTAATGCGGCAAATTAGTTTCGAGAAAATTAATTTTCAAACCGAAACAGTTAATTGCGTTTTAACACTCCACCGATGGTTAGCCGTAACCATGTACCGTACCTGGCGATAATTGTAGAGTTCAATGTGATTTCTCGAATTCTCTCACGAATTGTAAATTTATGTTTTTCGATTAAATCCCGAATCTGCTCGCAATACCAGTTGAAATGTATTATTTAACGCCTTACGTTACGACCACCTTGTAGAACGGAATTTATTGATTTTCTCCTCTTTCGTATCTTCGTGTCGATTTTCCAATAAAGGCAGTATTTAAAGTTCATTTATAAAGTTGATCACAAAAGGCGTATACAAGTAGATTTTATCGTCTGGCAAGATTCAAGTATTTAATAAAAGGACGTTACGTAGCGTTCTGCGAGGGATACAACAAAAGGAATTTAACAAGATGATCGAACGAAATCCTTTTACGTGAAATTATTCTTCGACCTGAAAAGAGATAAAGTGAATTCCAAGATAATTGTTTCGCTATTCCGCTCTTACTTGTGTTTTCAGAAAATATTACGTTACGTTATATTACATTTATTGGGTTTATTTAATTCGGCATAAAAGGAGAAATTCAGTTTTTTAAACAATGGCCAGCTAAGACTTATTCGTTTACTTATTCGTCAAAACTTCATCCAGAAAGTGCAGTTGGATTTGTTCGCGTTATTATTTATTTGAATCGTCTAACGATACGATTCGAAATGCTTAACGATTATCGGCTTCACACGCGGTAAAGTACTTGCTTTAATTGAAAGTCACACTGCAAAAGGATAGAGTAATTGCACTGTCTCGCGACGTAGGGAGGTGAACTAATTTTTATAAACTCGTCGTCGTTGTATTCTGTAACTACGCGTTGACCCCGACGATGTCAACGTTAATGGCGCTGCAAATGTTTGTCCCGCCGATAATATAGAAATAATTTCGAGAGCAATAAAGGAATGAAATTACATCGGGGAATGGCTGATGGAAGCTGAGATAAGAATAAAGCAGAAGAGTAAATCCGATGCTTTCGGTCGCCAAGCGCAAATTGCTCGTTGAAATGAAAAACTTTGTTTCCAGCGGTGTAAATAATTTACGCTACTCTCTTCGTTCTGACTTCTTTCTTAAGATAGGACCCCACATTTCAAATTGGTATTCCAAAAGATCTGGTGAGAATGGTTTTCGAAAAACTCTCTTTCGAAGATCTTCCAATAAAAGTGTGCGTTTTGTTCGAATAATTCGTAAATCGCGTTAGAATCAATTACAGATTAATTGATACATAGAATACATTTAATCTCCCCATTAATTCCGCTTTGGGAATCGCTATTCTAAGGATTCTTATAATCGTGAATATCCAAAATAATTATAGACACCTGGTTGGAAATACGCATTTTGCCAAAATAATTACTAAATTGTATTAGAATCTATTACCCACTTTGAGAACCGTTATTCTAAAAACTCTAACGGTAATGGATTTCTAAAATAATTACAAGACCCTGATCAAGACTATGCGCCTCCGTCAAATTAATGAATAAACCGCGTACCGAACTAAGTATGATTAATTAATCCCATACACGAATAAAAATATACAGAAAAAATGAACCTGACTCCCTCTCGCCGTACGGATCCCACTTTGAGAATCATCGTTCTAAACGTTCACCTGGAAACGACAGGATACGTTGTCCTCCGGCAGAGCATGTACCTCCTCCACCGTTCTAATTGCGTAGACAGTTTTCGTTAGATGACAATCGCGATAGCATTCTCAATTATGATAAATTGCATATAATTATGCCGGCCCCCCGGCACGCTTCACGGCGAATGGCGACGAGAGTGCCGAGGGGCAGGCTATCTGGCTGATAAAAGGGTAAGACGGGGGGGCGAGCTAGACGCTGGAATGAACGATTTGCATGCTACCAACTTAATCAACACTCGCGCCTTACGAACGATCCTTTACCACCATCTACGTTGGTAAGGTCTCTTCGAAGCCTTTTATCGCGATACGAAAAATGGCCGAATGTCATGCTCGCCAATATTTTCTTCCTTCTTAACTCAACCCCCCCCCCCCCGCCCCCCCCCCACTTCCCGCCCACTGATTAATCTCACGCGAAACAAAGCGTTCGAATACTTAATAACAATTTCTGCTATCGGCCCTGCATTTCGACGTGTCGTTCCTTAACAAGGGTGTTGAGGTCTCTGTTGTGTAATCACTCACTCATGTGGCAGAAAGAGCCTGTGATAGAGCCTTGTAAGTAACAGAGCTATATCACATTGCGGTGAATAGGTGTAGATGAGCACAATCATTCAATACCAACGAGGAATCAGAGTGAAGCAACTATCTATTGTGAATAATCTAAGAAATGCGGTGATATTGTATAAGCGGTGAGATCTCAATTCTTGCGGAGGTTCGACAAGACGCGGCGAAGCTACAATTATTCAAACAGACAAGCATGGCGGTTACTGTTACGCGGGTATAAGAACAAAGGATTCCGATATTGAATGTTACCACATGAGTTAGATTCGCGGTGAGGAATCTGGTGTGTCTGGAATAGTCAATAACAGAGCAATTAACGAGTAACAAAAAGAGTAGATTTATTATAATAATAAGGAAACATACCTAGCGGTGAATAACCATATATATAATAGAGCTCGGCGGTTACGATAGAGACTTGATCTCTATACAAGTCCTTATAATACAATTACAAGAACTCGGTACGCCTCACTATACTTAGCGAAATTTACGCTCTTAGATCTTCGTTGCGGTAATCTAAGAATCGGCGGTGAACACAATTTAAATGAAAGATGAAACTACACGTGTGCACACGGTAACGCAAAAACCAATAATGGCGATCGATATGCCAACGGAAAATCATGAAGAACAGAGTTCATAAAGTTACAAGATTCGCCCTGCTCTCATGAAAATGCGTGCGTGCGGAGCGGGCCTGAGGTGACAGCAGGCTGATTATTGGCTAATTGGGCGATAAGCGCCCTCTGACGCTGACGGCGGTACGCGTGATCGATGCGGATAGAGAATCAATATTAGGCGGCTCGACGCCGCCTAACCTCACGCGGTGCGGTGCCCCAGAGAGGGCACTGCGATGCTAATTACCGAACATTCCGCCCGCCATCAGCAACAGCGTTGATGATTAAACCCTTTTCTCGCGCTTCTTGAGGTTGGGGTTGTACGCGGTTCTTCAGAGTTCTTGATTCTCTGGAGCTGGTGTAGGAGCTGGCAAGACAGCGAGCTTAGAGATAGGTCTCTTCATTGTAGAGGTGGCTGTCTTGAGAGTAACCACCCTGGTGAGCCCGTCTTGTCCAGGGTGGAGCGCCATTATTCTGGCGAGCGGCCACTTGGATGGTGGAAACCTTTCATCGGTTATTCGCACCAAGGAGCCCACTGCGGAACTAGATCTTCCAAGGGCCTAGAGTTCAACACTGTCTCAACTTGGACCAGAAGAGTCGTAAATTCTTCAAAGTTGAGCGCAGCGGCGGTGATCCTCGAGAGATGGTACTTTATAAATTTAACTGCAGCTTCCCATTTTTTTTTCCATGTAAGGGGGTGCAGGCGGATTAGATCGCCGGGTTATGCGACCCTGGGCGAAGAGCTCGGCGAGCTTCGGAGACTCCTGTGTCCCTCGAGAGAAAAGCCGCTTGTTCTCAGCGGCTTCTCCAGTGAAATTGGTGCCACCGTTGAGCGTGCGTTCATGTGCGTCAGAGATCAGGAGCTCGGAGTGTTTTGTTGACCGTGGCAGGATCGCAGGATGCTTGATGTCAAGCTCAAGGTTGGAGTTCTTGAGCCTTCCTCCAACCCGAATGATACCCTTGGTGTCCAGAAAGGCCGCCAATCGGCTGAAGGGATGTCCACGAGGCCAGGGGGTCATTGTCGAGAGTATCTTGAGCTCGAATTGGAAATACTTGGATTGTGTTGGTTACACCCAGTATTCCCAAGAGTGGTTAAGGTCTGTTGGGCCGAGCTCGTTCCGGAGCGATGAATCTGGCACCTTAGCGAAGATGGAACGAACTCTGAAACAGATTTCGGTAATACGAAGGAGGCGGTTGATGGAGGAATAGCGGTTAATATGGTCCCAACAGACTGGTGTCTGAACGCCAGCGGTAAACGCCAACCCTGGTCGTTCTTCGAGCTGGATCGCTGGGTCGAGCGCGAAATTCTGAGCCGGCCAAGGCTCGGCGGTTTTCAGAAGCCATGGTGGGCCGGTCCACCATAGGTGGTGCTTCTGGAGCTGGTATGGCGTAAGTCCCCTTCATGCACAGTCCACTGGTTTGTCCTCCCAGGAACGAATCTCCACCGGCCGGTTGGAGTCAGATCTTGATGCGGACACTCTGTTCCGAACGAAGTCCTTCCGGTGTGACGGGTGCGAGCGTATCCACGTCAGTGCAACTGCGGAATCAGTCCACAAATAAGTTGGAGCTTCACCAAGGTCTAGCGCTTTCCGGCAGTAGGCTACTAGCTTAGAGAGCAGTAGTGCGGCGCTGAGCTCCAGTCTCGGGATAGTGAGACGCTTGAGAGGAGCGACCTTGGTCTTGGAGCATACCAGAGTAACGCGGGCTCCGGTATTTGCGGTGTGGACCTTGAGATATACGGTTGCCGCCATTGCAACCTGAGAGGCGTCGGAGAACCCATGGAATTCTACCGTTGCACTGGTGGAAAGTTGGATCCATCTTGGTATTGAAATTTCGGGGATCGTGGCGAGCTCGTTCTTGAATTTATTCCATTTGCGGCAAACGTGATCCGGCAAATGGTCGTCCCAGCTGAGCTTCTCCAGCCAAAGCTCCTGCAATAATACCTTGGCTTGGATGGTGATAGGCGAGAGAAAACCAAGAGGATCAAAAAGTTGCGCGATCTCTGACAGGATGCGGCGTTTAGTTGGATGCGGAGCTGGAGCTGGTGGCTTGATTCTGAATTGGAAGCTATCAGAATGCGGGGACCAATGCAGGCCTAAGAGCTTCGTGCTATTTGCGGTATCGTCAAACGATAAAGTTGTTCTCGCTTCCACCCGAGAATGCTGCTGCAAACCATGATGGTTACTGGTCCACTTGGCGAGAGGAAAACCGCCCGCCATGCAGAGCTTCGTAAGCTGGTCGGCAATAGCTTGGAGCTCGGCGATATCGTCGGCACCACCGAATATGTCGTCCACATATCGTCCTTGAAGAAGAGGTTGGAGCGCAAGCGGGTATTTGTCGCCTTCATCGGCCACGAGTTGAAGAAGCACCCGAACTGCTAAATATGGAGCTGGTCGCGTGCCATAAGTAACAGTAGTGAGCTGGTATGGAACAATATTGTTCTGCTCATCTTTCCAGAGGATCCACTGAGGATCCCAGTCTCGGTGGTCCACTATGATCTATCTGAACATCTTCGTGATGTCAGTGGCGAAAATAAAGCGGTGGCGGCGAATCCAGAGCAGTACATCGATTAAATCGATCTGGAGCTTCGGACCTGTGTGGAGCACGTCATTCCGTGACACTCCAGAACGTGTTGGGCGGGAGCCATTCAACACAACTCTCAGCTTGGTAGTCGTGCTGTCTTCTCTCAGCACGCCGTGATGCGGTAGATAATAGACTGGAGATTCAGCCGCGGTAGTCGGTGCCTTCACCATATGATGGAGCTGCTGATATTCCGTGAGGAATGATGAATAGAGCTCGCTGTAGGTCTCGTCACTTGCAAGACGCCGTAGAAGATGTTGAAGGCATCGCGAGACGGTAAGATACGAATCTCCAAGCTGAGAGGGCGGCGATCTCACAGGAAGTCTTACTATGTACTTTCCGGAGCTCGTTCTGGAGTGCGTTAACTTGAAGTGAGCTTCACAGGCTTGCTCCTCTGGAGAGAGGTCTTGCGCGGTTGGAGCTTCTGGTACTTCCTCTTGAACCCAAAACTGAGTGAGCAGATCTTGAAGGCTTTGCGTTGTTTGATCGTTGACATGTGATACGCGGATGCGGTTGTATCTTCGGTGGTGTTGACCGGACCAAAGACAATCCAGCCAAAGATGGTCTTTTGCGCGACCGGGAGATGTGGAGCATCCTTGACGATGTCCGGTAGTAATATCATCCCGTAGTTGTCGGCTCCGAGAATCATGTCAATCGACTGCGGTGTTAAATAGTGCGGGTCTGCGAGCTCGAGGTGTCCCAAGTGTTCCCACGTTGGGTGCGAGCTTTGCGCACTCGGAATCTCGTTGGTAAGCTGCTTCAAGATGTGTGCGGTGATTTGAACTGACTCTGGTGAGTAGGTGGATCTCAGTGTCAGTTCCACCACGCCTCGTGTGAACCCAGCTTCAGAGCCGCCAATACCACGGATCGCAATGGTGGAATGATGGCGTGGTATGCGGAGCGTCTTGACTAGTGCTTCTGAGACGAAGCTCAACTCTGAACCAGAGTCGATTAGCAATCGAGCCCGGTGGCTGAGGTGCGGTGTCTCTATTTGAACGAGGCTGGTGGCGAGTAGTACAGCCGGACGACAGTAGCGGTGGTTCAAAGGCGGTGGATGTTGCGTGCGGTGCGGTAGTGGTTGAGGTAGCGGTTGCGGTTTATTGTGCGGCGGTTCTTGCGGTGGAGGTTGCGGTAAGTCGAGTGGAAGCGGAGGTCTTCATTTTTTCGCGGTGGCTGGAGCGGGAGCGGTGTGGATCATAGTATGATGCCGTTGATCACAAACGCGGCATCTTCTGGTGGAGCGACACCACGCGAGCCCATGGTGCCCAAGGCAGTTGGGGCAGAGCTGCTTTTCCCGAGCAACCGCGGCTCGAGCCTCATTGCCGAGAGCGGCGAATTTGCGGCAGGTTGCGATATAATGCACATCACCGCAGTAATCGCAGTAGTACGGCGAGTCCTGAGGGTGCGGTGATGGCCGTGCCTGGCGCGGTGCGGTGGATCCTGAGGTTGTCGAGGATGCGGCAGCAGAGGAGCTCGAAGACGTCGGCCTTTGCACGACGTGGTGCGCTGCGACTACCGCTGGTCTACGCTGCGCGGTGGATGCGTAGGAGCTCGGCTGCGGGGATTTCGCAGAGCTCTCCAGGCACTCACTCGCTCGAGCTCTGCCCTCGAGGAAAGCAGTCAGGCTTTTGAGCGTTGGGAGCTCGGTTGTGGAGCCCAATTTTTGCTCCCACGCTTGGCGCGTGGTCGTGTCGAGCCGCCTGGTCATCGTATAGACGATGACCGTCTCCCAGGTATCGGCATCGACTCCGAGCGCCTTCAGCGAGCTGCGGACTTCAGCGGTGGTATTAAGGAGCCCGTTCAGTTGGGTAGCCGATGGTGCGGTGAGCTGCTTTCCTCCAAACAGCTTGTCCAGCTGGGCGGTTACGAGAAGCCGCTTATTCTCAAACCGCTTCTTTAACTGAGCCCAAGCGGGAGCGAAAGAATTCCCCTCCATGGGGAAAGAGCTCACAAGCGGTGCGGCGGATCCAGCGAGGCTAGTCTGCAGATAATGCATCCTCTGAACGTCCGAGAGCCCCTCATGCTCAATCACGATGGACGTAAAGAGATCGCGGAATGATGGCCAGGAGATGTAGTCTCCGAAGAAGGTGGAGATCTTCAGCTCCGGCAACTTGCTCGGAGCTGGTGCGGGTGCGGTCTTGGGAGAGCTCGTCTGCAAGGCGGCGATGCTTGCGCGCCTTGTCAGCAAAGCCTCCTTTGCTTTGCCGCTCTTCCTCATGGGCTCTGCGACATACTGCCCAACGAGCTCGGGGAGCTCAATACGCTCTGCGGCGCACAAGTCGCACAATGTAGCCTGCGTTTCTGTGTACTCGGCCACATATTCTTTTAAAATCGCGAGCTTTGCGGTGAGAGCGGCAGCTGACGCCTCTTCTAGGCTCGCGAGCTCCATCGAGCTCTCGCAGTGCTCCAGCACCATCTCCCGCTGCGTGCGGAGCATCGCCAATTTTAATTGGAGCCTGGCCGAATGCCTTTTTCCTTTCGGGGATGCGGAGCGAGAGGACGGTTTCGCCTTGTCCTGATCGCTGGCGGTGCGCTCGAGCAAGAGCTCAGCGGGAACGTCTAATGTTGCCACGTGAATGGCAGGAGACTCAGACGTCTGCGGTGCGGTGACATCCCGCGCGGATCCCTCGCTGAGCATCGGCGGTGGGAGCGCGATTGCGGGTAGAGCGCTTTTCCCCTCTGACATCTTGAGCTAGCGGTGAAAATGAACGTGTAGATGCGTGATAACGAGAGGCGGTAAGAATAAATACAATAAAGAATGCGGAAGACAATATAACTAACTACTCAAGAGCCATGTGTATGCATAATTATTAAAAGATGAATGTATGAACGAAGATGACGGATGACGCAATTATAACGAGTGAGCATTGAATAGGCACTCGAGTCAAAAAAGGGGGGTGATAATAAAAAGAATGTCAAGTAAAATAAATAGAGCTGTGCGAGTAAACGAGCACATGAGTCCAAATGACGAATGAATGATTTGAAATTGATCCAGTCAGTGTAAAATTAATAAGAGTATTTGAGCAAGTCTAGACAGCATGCAGGTGCACGAGGTAACCTGAATATTGTCTAACTGCGTATTATAAAGAGCGATACTGAATGAATAGGTAGAATGCAGGAGCACGAAGGAAAACCTGCATAACGCCTAAACCAGTATGCGGATCAAAGTTATGTGAATCTATTAACTGAATAACTGAGGTTTAAAGCGGAGGAGTGAGTTCTCTCGAATGCATAGACAGTGCGGTAACATAATATAAATCACCCTCGATGAACAATAATAACCATAATAAATAGATATAAATAGAAATTTAAACATCACCTGAATAATCACTGTCAACAGAAAATACATATTACATAAAACAATGCGAAATAAATAACCACAGAATTCAATACATAATAAATAACAATAAATGAACAATTAAATAAATAACATGTTTCCTCAATATATAAAATATACAAATGTGCGCGCAACGCAGCACAGGAGTCGTGAAGAATAGTCTCATAATGCCAATAATAATTCGATAATTGCTGAATAATCGCGGTGCAGTCAGGATGTTAATGTGACGTAGTATAATTCAATACCGCGGAATTAATTTGGCAATATCTGAAGTACTCGAGATATAAGAGTCAGCCATAATGATAGAGTACGTTCGATAGCAAAGCAAATGTGCGGTGAACCCGAGCACATGAGTCAAGATATTGAAAGTGCAAAATAACTATGAATTGCAACAATAACATCAACGCGTTCTAATGTAAAGTAAGAGTACCGATAAAATGAGTGTCATGAAGCTTAATTTGAATAATATTTCACAATCGTGCTCTCGAGTGAGCACAGAATACAAGCGTACGTTAACAAGAACTTGAAAATAGATAGAAGAATAGAATAAATTTAAGTATTGTGAGTACGTCGGTACGAGATAGCTGCATGGTAAATTAAAAACGTAAATCAATTGTATAAGAGCAAGTACGCGAATCGAAAGGCACATACGTCTATGTTCAATAAATAAAGGAGTACAAACAGTAAACCTCCAATAAGAGTGTTAATGTGCATATCGATGAGCATAAGCGTCCAATATGATGAAATATCTGCATACTAGAGTAGCGTAACATCAATAATTCATTACAAAATAAGAGAGAATTACAATATACATATAAATATGTGCGGTTCAAACGAGCGACGCGGTGAGATCACATTATTAATAAATGTGATTGCATAGTGAGGCGAGACGCAGAGGGGACGCGGGGTTTGACTATTCCAGAATCCGGCTCGAAGGACCAAAAAATGTTGTGTAATCACTCACTCATGTGGCAGAAAGAGCCTGTGATAGAGCCTTGTAAGTAACAGAGCTATATCACATTGCGGTGAATAGGTGTAGATGAGCACAATCATTCAATACCAACGAGGAATCAGAGTGAAGCAACTATCTATTGTGAATAATCTAAGAAATGCGGTGATATTGTATAAGCGGTGAGATCTCAATTCTTGCGGAGGTTCGACAAGACGCGGCGAAGCTACAATTATTCAAACAGACAAGCATGGCGGTTACTGTTACGCGGGTATAAGAACAAAGGATTCCGATATTGAATGTTACCACATGAGTTAGATTCGCGGTGAGGAATCTGGTGTGTCTGGAATAGTCAATAACAGAGCAATTAACGAGTAACAAAAAGAGTAGATTTATTATAATAATAAGGAAACATACCTAGCGGTGAATAACCATATATATAATAGAGCTCGGCGGTTACGATAGAGACTTGATCTCTATACAAGTCCTTATAATACAATTACAAGAACTCGGTACGCCTCACTATACTTAGCGAAATTTACGCTCTTAGATCTTCGTTGCGGTAATCTAAGAATCGGCGGTGAACACAATTTAAATGAAAGATGAAACTACACGTGTGCACACGGTAACGCAAAAACCAATAATGGCGATCGATATGCCAACGGAAAATCATGAAGAACAGAGTTCATAAAGTTACAAGATTCGCCCTGCTCTCATGAAAATGCGTGCGTGCGGAGCGGGCCTGAGGTGACAGCAGGCTGATTATTGGCTAATTGGGCGATAAGCGCCCTCTGACGCTGACGGCGGTACGCGTGATCGATGCGGATAGAGAATCAATATTAGGCGGCTCGACGCCGCCTAACCTCACGCGGTGCGGTGCCCCAGAGAGGGCACTGCGATGCTAATTACCGAACAGTCTCTCTACTGCTCAGTTTTTCGTTTTTTTAACATTTCGAATCGCACGGAATTTGGAGAATCGGGCGAAATGCAGTGCACGAAAGATTTTGGTTCGATCAAACTGTAATGTGTCTCGTTGTACATACGACGAACATTTGTGGGCGTTATTATTCTTATGTTCTATTAATAACGCCGAAACTTAGATTTCCGAGTGACTCCGATAATTCTTGGAGAATTAAACCTGCGCGTTTATTAACGAGTCCTCTGATCTTTCGAGACTGTAACTTAAAGGCACGCCAAAGAACTGAAATCTCAGGGAGGATTTTCGTTGAAAACCCAAGCGTAGGATTTACTCAAAATCTCTTAAACAGAATCCGAGTTCAAAGCGCGTCTTTTAATTTATTTTAATTAAATGAAACTGATGCTTTCGGCGCTCGCGGAGAGGAATTCTTTCAAATCGAGGATTTAAATTTACGGGCTTACATCGGTATAATGTACCGACTCCACGCTCTCCTACTTCTTTAATCGTATGTTAGTGATAAGCTGGAATAGTCAAAGGTAAAAGGTCTGGTCTCGCGTATTTGCACTTGGCCCGAGACAAGATCTTGTCTCCTGATATTTTCTACACTGCCGAATTATTCTGAATCCTTTGATTCGCTACTTCTCGCGTACAACTCCCTATCGCCGAGTTCAATATCCAAATTCCTCGTCTTCTTCAAATGAATTTCCCCATCCTTCACCCACGATAATACTTTTCCACCATTATACACCATTCTCAGAATTCACTTAATGTCTTAACGAAGAATGTTTTAGTTAACATCTTCGAAATTCATATATTTAAAACTCTGGCTGTTCGAATATCGCAAGATTAAAATTCTTGTATTGAGAAATAACCCTTTAAATTTTGATTTCTTAAAACTAACGTCCAGTTTCTGCTCAATCACCCACTGGACATTACTTCGACACTGTAGGGTAAACTAATGTAAATGCCAATTTATTAGAATATAGGAAAATACAATGAAAACGGCGTGGCGGCCCACTGACCATTTTTCTTTGACTCATCAACTATCACGTTCTTTTGCTGCGGATACAACGAATCGCGCTAATGTGAAAAGTATTGCAAGTAATTCTAATCGTGCGCGCAGCGCTCAATTTCAGCGCTGCGTATATGTTTATTCGTTCCTGAAACGCGTACGCGTACGCTCATTAAACTAAATTGAAAATGGCATGCGCGTTCTCTTATTTAACCGACCCGATACCGTTTATAACGTCCCTCAACGAATATCAATGGCGAAAATGATTAAATGTCAAAGGGTAATCGTTTGTATCGCACACACTGCGGTAGAAAAGTTTCAAAAGGCTCGATGAAATGCGACGCTAACGTTTGTTCCTGTGAATTTCGGTTTACGGATGGGACCCATAGAAACTGTTATGCCGTGCAGCGCATAATAGGCCCCATACCCCTGCCAACGAATTGCGGAATAGAGGTTGTTGTTTTAGCAATTGTATGGTGTATGGTGTCGTTGGACCTGCTGCGCAACTAGTTGCAGAAATTCAAAATTATTTAAGATGTAGTTTCTTTTCACAAAATGAAAATGGCCTCGCTTGACGTTGAGTAGGCTTGAATGACCTTTATAATAGGTCATTGTACTCGCCTCGAAAGACTGTTTCAGGCTATAGACAAAAAAACTGTCGTTCCAATAAAAAAAATTGTGTCGTTCCATTTGAAAGAACAGTGTTGACCTTCATATGACCTGTACCCCGTCACCTTTATAAAAATGATTGACACGGGGAAGTAGAAGTTAGTGTTTCTCAAATGACCAATTTTATAAATAACAGAGAATATTTTTGAAAAGTTTTTTGGGAAGATTTGCGTGGCTAAAGACAGATCTTTTCTTTAACCACTCTTACATCCAGACTCTGTTTCCTTTGTCTTTGTTTAATGTCAACATCCGACACAACAGCAATTATTTTTATGACAACCAAACAGGCTGCGTCATCAGACGGCATGTTTCCGCAGGTATACGACAAAAATAAGTGGAGTTTGCATAAAATTGCGTATAATGTATGTGTTGCAGCGCGAGGGTTTTCCTCTCGAAAGCGAGACTTCTATTATATTATAGTTAAGTTTAAGGAAGAATTCCCCTTGACTTTTTATGGCACGCGCCAATAATCACCATTTATTTTATTCCCTCTAACGATTTCGTCGAGTTTTGGAATGTACCGTTGCTCGGTTCGTGCCGATGCATACAAAGCGCTACGATTTATGAACGTATTGCCGGTCATACGGCCCTTCCTCCCCTTTGACTGTGACGCACGTTCCCGCCAACCTTCCCGCCAAGTGACGATTTTTCCTTCCTATATCTTATTTTCTCCTTGACGAATCAGAACGAAGACTGATCCCGCGCCTACAGAATCATTTTGACCAATGACGATGGAGACAAGTTTACCTTTTTTGACACGAACGATGACACGGACAGATTCGATTCAGACAGAAGACAGAGCAGTATTAAGTCTCTACATCATAAGTAAACTTGTTTGGTTATTATTTAAATATAACTTTGTTAAAATCAAGTCAACCACAAGTTAACCATTGAAGAATCGACCGGCATTATCCCAGTAACACCTTAAAAAAGTCTCTAATTAATTAATTTGAGTTAAGAGAAGTACGAAAACGCCTGATTCACGTTAAAAGGAATATTTGGCCATCATCGTACCAACGTCGTCATTGTTTGACGCAACAGCATGGATGATCTTATTTGCAGAACAACCTGTTGTGCAACGCCAGTTTTGCGCAATTTGTCCGCAGGTGCATGGGGCCTATAATACTAAAACACCAAAAATAATTGCGCAACTGTAGTTTAAGCGTTTGCGAGGCGTGCCAGGGGAATCGCGTTTCGCGCTGCTAAGGATTTGAGACTTTGCGCGGAACACGAACGTACCGCCGGACACACGCGTAACGTCAAGCCGGATTATCGTTATTCGCGTTTGCAATTACGTTGAACGTAATGGAGGGACTATAGAACTTTGTGATTAGAGGGTCTCGCAACGATATTCGCAATGGTGCACGGTGTCTCGAGCGTCTTCCGCGAACTGTAAATACTTAAGTAGGAAACGCGTTATCTCTCAGAAGTGAATGATTAGAACGGTACGTGATTGCAAGTTGTTAGAAGTACCCAAGGCGGATTACCGAACCTACAAAAGCAACAAGATTGCAGTGCAGTAGTCTGTATATTAAACCGTATAGTCACTCGATTATACTAATTGCACTTTGTACTTTCGTACAAGACGTAGCGTCTCGCTGGGTATTGTGCGATTTTAGAGCGCGATTGAAATAACCATTTTCGTGTTAACGCGAGGTAAGGCGTGATTGCAGTTATCGCGATACGCAAAGGAAAAGTTTCGTAACTTTTTGTTAAGATTGGATTCATGTCGGTCCTACTGGCCCTAATCGTATTGATCTCTTTACACCGATACTCTATCATGGAACACAATTTTTTATCATTGTAAAGTATCGCACACAATGTTTCGTATACAGGGTGTCTTATTTGAAGTTTTGGATTCAATTATCTCTTTAACAATTCGTTGTTCAAAAAAATGTTTAAAGCTGAACTTCAACCAAATAAGATTGGTGACCGTCGGAAGGCACGTTTAGTTCGAAATGAAGTAAGTTCAGCTCAGAAATTTTTTTTGAAGAACGAATAGTTCGAGAGATAACTGTATAAATTTGTGTAACTGTAAATATGTATAAATTTGATCTGGACACTCTATTACCAAGTTTTTTTAAAAGAGATTGATCTTCCAAAGAAAACATTCGGTAATTAAAATTTTGACCACAGTCGGACAAACGTTCTTGGCTTACTTTTTATATTTGCAAAAATACGAGGATTGTTTCGAGAACTCGATGTTATCGTATCGTCCGGATTTAAGTCTTTTTCACAAAGATCGAAGCGACGATATATCGATCGCGATGGCCAGTCTCGCATCTTCGATTCCGAACGAAACATAGAAAGGACTCTAAAGCAATTTTCCGGAACATCGGGAAACAGGATTTCGGAGTGGCTTGTTCACTCTCAACGAGGATTTATAAACGCATTTGCATACGCAATTTTCACGCTTAACCTCCCGGAAACGGGATTGAATTTAAGATAATAGCGGGCCGAATATGCATGAATTTTTTTTCGCCGGCCGCAATAATAAATCAGGGAAAGCGATTTTCTAATATTCCATCTCGATTTATCCGTTTCCTGTCTTCCGTCGAGGGGTGAAGCCGGTGCACGCCCCTTCCAGTTTAATGTTCGACGATCCGCTGGGTGCAGCTGTTTCTTATGAGTTTTCGAAAAAGAAAAATTAGTAATAACTCCTGTGGATAGATCTCTGATCATTATCGTAACGAGTCATTCCCAGTCCCGCCGATATTCTTGACAAACGTTAAATTCAAATTTGTTTCCCCGATACCGACGTAAGGTTTTAATTTTCTGTTTTCACAAATTCCTAGTTAGGTACAACGATACAAATAAAAAGGAACCTTCAGTCGCGCGAGTTAGCTTTAAATAACAAACTGCCGATTCAATATTTTATACAGTATTCGATTGGACTGTAATTTTGTTATCTCAAAGATAAACATAGATAACATAGGAGCGATACGCGTATAACGAATATTGTTTTTCTTATTTACGAATTACGATCTTTTACTACCTGCTTTTAATACCTCGATAAAAAATATTGCGCAATAAACTGTACTAATTCCACGGTTTATCTCGCAGCGTGGGAAATGATCAATAATACTCGACTATTATTCTTTCCCCAACAAAAAAAAAGAAAAACGGTCACGTGTACAACGAAATTGCGTTACCTCGTACTACCGCGTGTAAGCGAAAGTTTTTGCCGCGCATATTGGCATTTCGCCACACACGTTCTTTTGTCGCGTTCGCGTTAATATATCGCGAGCCACAATGTGCTGATTGTGGAATAAGCGTGAATTTCCGTCACGTACCGTTCTTTTTTTTCGCCAATCGTATACTCTTCCCCTTCCCGAAGTTTCAAGGTTTTCTTTCTTCCTTTACGAGGTGAGACGGAAAAACATGAGATCCGAGAGGCTCGGTAACACCCACGGTTTCGAAAGTAGAAAAACTACTAGAAGAATATGTTTTTCCCATTATTGCGCAAATTTTGCGCAAAAAGTTTTTTTTCGTCCCCAAAAGTGATGGTGGAGATCTGGTTTAAATCATTCACCCTCTACACGCTTTGCTGATATCATATTGTATTAAAAATCACTTATAACCTTTGTACGATCCGTATTGGGCGATTGTTAAACAACGTTTCATATCATGGAATTTTGGTTTTATTAATTGCTTTTCGATCATCTCGAATCATAACGACGATAGAGGTTTTATTTACAGCTCACAGTTATTTGATTTATACAATGAAAAAGAAAAAATAATAAGTCTATTCGTATAGGTTTCCGTACGGTGGTAAACGCTGTAATATGAATACCTCCGTTATTAACGAAACAATACAACGTAATGAGAAATAATAAAATTGGTAAAAATGCCCCCCAGCTTCTACCACATTTTTTTAGAAATCGAAATTACACCGTTCTCTTGCCCCACAATCGTTGCAGAATTTTATCCGTTACAGAAGGGACGCGCTGAAAAAAAGGAAAAAAGGAGAAAAACGTAGACGATTTGCAGATTCTGCTTTAATACATTTCGCCACGAGACCGTACCTGAATCCGAACGGTGGAAATACAAAACACGATTCTCCATTTGCGAAAAGTGCAACTGCACACCGCACGCGGCAGTGGCGCGCGCAGAAATGCGATAAGCATAAAACGACAGAATAAATGAAGCGATGCGAGTATCTCCTTTTATATTTCTCCACGTATCGTTCTCTAACGCGAATACAGCTTATTTCGATTTTCAAAGTATTTTCTTAGTCAGCCGATGCCCGAGCATGCCAGTTCGCCGACAACAAATTTCAATTCTTAGTTCCTCGGGATGTAGGTCGGAGGCATTAAATTATTTTCCATGCTTTGCAATTTACGATATTGAAAGTTTCGTGCGAAATTCACTATCGGAATTTCATATAAACTTTGCGTTTCTTACGATTGTGCGGTGAATGAAATTCGACGATCAGAGATTGCAATTGGGCAAGGTAGGTGGTGTTATTAAACGATACGAGTGCAACGAGACTTACGTTGGCGCCGCTTGATAATTAAACGTCACTGTTGTTCTTTCCAAATACCATGGTACGGGATTTTGTGGAATAATTGTGTTTGATGAGTCGCTCGATCGCGGATTAAGTATTTAAGCCAGTTCAGCTAGTTATGCAGTTTTCGACACTAATCGGACTTGCAGTGACATAACAGTATTAAATCTAGTTCGGGGAACCAGTTTAAATCCGTTAGGCTCCTCGTACCTATGTACGTATAATTCGTGACCAAAGCGCGCTCCAGCCAATAGAAACTAAACCGCTATTCGCGCACCTTGAATAGTGATATCAGAAATATGAAATAACGTTCGATCGCTATTAATTGGAGAGTTATCATCAGTATGTTCGACATACGGTAGAATCACTGTCATCCATTATCCGAAAGCCGGTTATACGAACAATATCAGACGGCAACGGAAAACAAATGACATAATACAATGTATTGAGAATGATAATAAGAGTGACGTAAGTGACACAGAAATCATTCAAAGAGCTAGAAGGGGTGTTTTCGCTTTAAGGGGTTACGCCCCCCGAAATTACCAAAAAATTGAATTTTTTTATCATATTTTTCTTGAAGTTTCTACTTTTCAGAATATTTTAAGCCAAGCTCGAAAGAAAAATTCCGAAAATTTGCAGAGTTACAGTGATTTGAACGGAACGATTAGCGTGTGCCGCGCGGCTAAAACCTCATACTTCTTTTGCGTTTTTCTCGAAACAACGTTTTCCACGCTAGCGGAACATAAATCTTGATAATCACTTGTCCAATTGATTTCAAATTTGGTACACGCATACTTTATAAAATTGTCTACCTTGTAGCACAGGATTTTTCCGATATGCCTACCCATCTGTTTATAATTCAAGTTTCAAGCTTCAATTCCGTGGGTCAAACACAAATCTTGACTTAACCTTGAATTAAAAGCTCGAAAAGATTGGCGAGACAAGTTAGAATCATTGAACCGTATACAATTACGCGTAATAAATAATCATTTTTCACACGAATCGTCATAACGTGAGCCATTCCATTGTCCGGTCATCCTGTATTTAATTAACACGATTATAATATATAATAACATACTAGACGCCAATAGTAGCTTTCCAGTTTCGTGGCGCATCCACGAAAATAGTCGCTGCAAGTTGATTTGAAGCCCAGAGCTCGGTCATACGAGGATTAATCGATGCGACTGCTGGAAATTAATCGCGCTGCCAGTTCGGTATAAGAAACAGCGTTTCCCGGAGATATCGCTGGGTTACGTGAGAAATTATTGGCCCGCGGAGAATTGGATAATTTTGTTAAGTGGCCGGGCCCGTATCGTTTATCGGGTATCGAGACGGTCGCGTTCTGCATACATCGAAGGAGCGAGGGATACGGTACAATTAACGTGATTACTTTACGTGACGACATTCAGTCTACCCGCGATGTTCATTCCGTGTTTGCTCCCGCTGTTGCCCTTGTGTACTTCTCCCGGCGTGTCCGTGTTACCACGAAGGAGCTGGGAGAATAGTTTATCCGCAATTAGTGGCCGTGGCGAGAATATTCTCGGTGAAGCATTGCATAACGGGTAATCTTCCAAGCGTGAATTGTACGGTAAGGGATACGATGATAAGTAGGTAGCGACCCAGTTAAACCAGACGATAGTTCGTTAATAACTGATAACGGGCTTCGAACGTGGATCGTTGAATTAGGCTCGTTCAATGGCCACACTTATGCGATTTTAGCGAACAATGGAGCATGGCGAGCCGTGGATCGTTCGTCCGTTCGTCGAGGAAATACGCGTTTTGCAAATTGATGTCGTTAAAAAGATCAGCGATTTCTGGTCGTAATACCGTCGTCGCGCACCTATGGAGAGCACCTGTCGGCATTTTTGGCGAGCAAAATGGCGCGCGAGGAGACCTTTCTAGTCTTGACGCGAGGGATTCGGACCCGGAAAAACCCCTAGACAGAAGCACGGCAATGCACTTTTGGTATCGTGCAATCAGCTTCTGTATTCCGTCCGCGAAGAACGATTTTTTGTTGCTCACGAAGCCACGTCTGCCCCGTCCGCTGTTACTCGATAGTGCATTCGTGGAGCGGAGCGTCCTTACGTATGATGGTTACGTATGATACTCTTACGTATGATGGTTACGTACGATACTCTTACGTACGATGACCATACGTATGACACTCCAAGTAAACATGTGGCGACGCGAGACACACCCAGTCTTAGTTTGCTCCAGAGAAAACGCAAAATTGACATTACTTTGATCATTCTGATTTGGCCTCGTGTGTAAGTGAAAATGGGTCCTATCTTGGCCTTGAGTAGATTTGAATGACTTTTATGATAAGTGATCATTTCTGCCTCGAAACACTCTTTCGAACTGTACATAAAACAATTGTTTCATTCCATTTAAAAAAACAGCAATGACCCTTCGTATGATCTATACCCCTCTGCCTTTACAAAAATTATTAACATCAGTTTATGTCCCCCTTCGAACCAAGCAATTTTTGTTTGAAGCATTTTTTTCTGTCATAAAAAATAAGCGAGTTATTCGGGTGCGATTTGCCGTAAGCGCCAGACCCTGTATACTACCGTGTAGTATTTAATAAATGAAAGTTCTATTTGTCTTGGAATTAATAATTCTCGAGAGTAGGGGGAGTGAGAGTGTGAAATTAGCAATTCTCAACATTCCCAGTATTATATTACGCGTGTAATATATGTATACGTATGAATAAGTTACGCGTGGCACAAATTTATCCACGTTAATCCCATCGCATTCAGCAATATTTTTGCTCATTAGCGAACATCGTGCCGTACACCGTATACGCGCATAATTAAGAAACGAACGTACGGTACGTGCGATGCGAGTAGCTCAACGCGATAGCCATACGAGTAACTTAACACGATAGCCATTCGAGCTTCTTAAACTATCATCGTTACACTCTATGGGGTGTCGAAATAGATAACACCGGGACACTCTAGTTTCGAGCAATTTTCCGTAACACAGATACTTTAAGAAATATTTCAACGACGCGCGTTAACTCGGTCACCCAGTACCGGGCGTCCCGTAAAACCCGAGCGTCGCACTCGAGATTTTCTGTGTAGGCGATTCTTTATTGCACGGGAACCGTCGCGTTTGAAAGGAAGTGCCATTCGTATTATGCATGTGTGACCGTCGGCGTAAAATAAAACAAAAAAACATTTCACGGAAGAGGCTACGTCGCAAACCAACCGATCTACGACACACATTCTTTGTAACGGCTTTTGATTGTACGGTGGTGCGTCCAGCTTGACGGATAGTCAGTTCCTGCCGAACCATCGAACGGGAGGCGACTCAATATATCCTCTTGCACTATTTTACCCCCGAGCTCATCGGGAGCAAGGTCTCAATATAGCCAAACGATTCTTCCAAGATTATCTTAATGAAAATAGACATCCGTGGTTCGCTAAGCTCCTGGTAGATTCATAACCACAATCAACAGATGTAGGGCGGATCATTATAGCCTGGCAGCCTCCTTGTTCAGAAAAAATATATAGTCGATAGTCCGAAATGCAAATACAGTCAGGCGGATGATGATATTAACCATGTTTTATGGAATTGCAAGTTATATGATGATCATCGTTATGAGATGATTACGAAATTGCGTGAAATAAAGTTGTCGCTTCCCCTTTCCGTAGACGAGTTAATATCTCGTCCTATTATAACATACATGCGTGTCAAATAATTTACAATTTCTTATATAAAAATGAACTATATGTTCAGTGTATAACCTGTATAAAAATGTATAAATTCTTTATATTGATTATGTAATTTCATGTAAGTTGAAATGGGCTTTCCAGGCCCAAATGCTTTAAATAAAAACAATTTTTTAAACCCGAGCTCATATTATTCTGCTTGGTTTCTTTGACTTTGCATTACGCGTGTCAGCAACCTTTTTTGGCTGCGAGTCAAATTAACGCATAATCTTATTCAATACATCTGCATTTCTAATCCCAGAATCCTACAAATGTTAGACGAGTAGATATATTAGTTCATGCGAAAATACATTTAAAAGCGTCGAAGGAATAAAGCCGCTTGAAATCTTAAGCTAACAGAAAAATTGTTCTCAACCGAATACACTCAGCTGAGCGAAAATAGTTTAGTTTCCTGTACCCGAGATAACTCGGTTCAGTGCACTAAGCGGTTAAGAAGACGTTTTGAAGGCGGTTAACCTTCTGTTAATCTTATTATTTATATTACATTTTTTCAAACTGTTCGATGCACGTTTATGTTTCATTATTTATCTGTACAAACAGTGTAAACTCGATTAAACGTCACTCTCTGTTATCCGTCGTCATAAGAAATGTAAGAAATCTATTTGTTATTAAACAGATGTAGTCGATACGACGTAATCGATTTCGAACGATCGCAGTACACTTTGTATTATGTTTGTACGTATGTACGCTTATTTTAGCCTACTTTTGTAATTAATACTTTTGTAATTAAACGTTGTAAAGTATATACATACGTTTATTGCAAAATTTCTGTTAACCGTCTATTCGGTTAACCGTCATAGTCCCGACCCTGACGGCGACGGTTAATCGAAGTTCTACCGTACTATACTTTATTTGCAGAATTGGAGTGGGTCAACCCGGTGACCCACGCTTGCCCATAGGTTACCGACGCCTGCTTTACATCCCGGCAATTAACTTTCTTTCCAGTCCTTTTATTTTTTCATTCTTACCCTCATTTTTCTCCATATCTGTCTACCGGAAAATGAAGGAAGGCTATACGATACTCCTGCGAAGTGGAGCCTCGGTGAACTATGGCTTATTTACGAACTTTTCCTTTATTTTCACGCGAGAGACCGATCGCTAAAGTAACGTCCAGGTTTCAACGAGCATCCGGTACGCGTGGTAAGCGTGAAATAGGATGAAGCGGACTGCGCGAAATCGTGAAAGATTAATTTCTTTCTCTACCCTTCCTCGAACACGAAGGAGGTTTATGCTTTTTTTCGTAAGTAACAGTATGGAATTAAACAGATGCAGCGTTACGTAACGCGCGTAGCGAGATTTGGAAATTTCTTTCGTATTTTCCTTTTGCGAATAAGCACTGCGCGCTCGCGAGTAAGAAATGGCTCTTTTGTAATTTCTTTGAAATGTTCTCAATCACGAGCTGTGTAATGCTTTCTCTCAAAGCGAGCCTCCTGAACTTCCCACTTTCTAACTTTATTCTCCATTCTCGGGCTCGTTGTTTTCTGACAAGTTTGTCCCTATGATTTCCCGAAACGCTCGCCGTACGCTGCGCCAAGTTTTCTTCCGAGGCATATTTTCGAGGCAAAGAACGAGTTGCTCGAGGTAGCGTTATTTAATTCGAACTTTTTATTTTGGCCCACCCCCCCCTTCCCCCGAAACTTGTACGTATAGCGAACGAGAAGGGTGAGAACAACGTTTAATGTGAAATTTTAAGACGTACAAAAAATATGCATTTTTCTTTTCGCTTCCCTTTGCTAGGGTTTACTAATTATCCCATGTTATTAATATCAGTTAATAAAACTCGCGATATTCGACAGTTTGGATACCGAAGAACACGAGGAGACTACTTCGAGGGATGGTTATTAGCAACTGTTCTTAATTGGTATACGTATAATTACTTTCCTGAAATTCGAAAGCTTGAAGGGTTAACAAGTCTTTAGCTACGCTTTCAAAGAAGCTATGCCAAAGTACGTACCTGAAACGCGTTGGTAAGTAACAGAGAAAATTAACGCGTACGTTGTAAGCGATAATGAAACTTTCGTTATACTTTACCCGCCATTTTTCATATTATATCAATTCCTCGTTCCATAGAACGTAATATTCCTATCTTATATTTATTCTCGCACCATATCGTGCTGTATACGCATATTACGTATCCTTACCTGTAGGCGTAATTGCAAATTAATTAATTCTCTTCCCCGAAACTCGGGTAGACGAAAATTCTCAATTTTGCTGTTAAACTATTTCACGGCGAAGAAAATGGAAATTTAATATCTTTGCAAAGCGCTGCCGCGATACTCGCGAAAACGAAGAGCCCCCTTCCTATTGGTTTTCTTTGGTAAACTAATTTCTACCTTTTTGACGTTAAGAGAGCGGAGCAATCTAGTTTACCAAGTTACAGTATACGAGCACGTAATCGTAATTACAGTTTTTGAACGTCAGCCTTTTGACGGATCCGCAAGTTTCCATTCGCGTATCCCCGCTGGATATGAATTTTGCCCTTAACGTCGTCGAAATTACGCATTCGTTTTAATTGGAACGCCTCGCGCATCAAAAGCGAAAACTTTTGCTGAAAAATCTTGGCGAATAAAAATCACTTTGCCGAACGAGAATGGAAAATTGATCATTAGTATAATTTTCACCTTGTGTCTTCCTTTTTTCGAGTAAGATCACAGGGGGAGGCCGACCTCTGCTAATTAAGGTCGCTGGTCACATGCAAGTCCCGCAACTAGTTTCTAAAGTCACCTTCATTCCGCATTCATTCCTTTCCGCATCCAATTAAATAATTCTTTGTAAAGCCCGCTGACGCGGTTGACTAATGAAGGGGTGGCCTTAAAAAACCTGTCACGCGTTTAACGCTCCCTCTCCACGGTAGGGACTATTGTTTTGCATCGAAGACAGATATATTTTGTCGCGTTCTATTTATAGAATACCGCGCTCGCGGCGCCGTACACTGGATATCGGATAAATCGTAATTTTTAATTTCAATGGATTTTTAGGAGAGAAATACATTTCAACGGATTTGATCGAGAGCCGCGAAAATATTTTCATATTATTCGTCGCCAAATTGAGAACGGATCTTGATTAATATGCATATTTTTCTTCGCTTTTACGAATACTGCGTGTCCCCGTGGTGATTTACATTTGAATCGCTTTTACAAATTGTGGTTTATTTCATACATCATTTTTCAAAATTGCCCGATTCGCATCAGGTTCGACGTGTTTAATTTTACACGCGTGAAGAGCGCTGGATAAATAATATTTTTTAATTCTACCTCGCACGCGTTAATGCGCTTGGAGTAAATTTTGGCATTTTTTCTAATACTAACCAGAGTAACCGCGATCGTGTTTCCTCTTTTTTCCCTGCACACGTTAGTATAGACTAGAATATACCAATTTTCGAAAATAACATTTGATGGCGAAAATTGGAATGTTTCGCGGCACGCGATGCTTGGCACCATTATGCTCGTCGGTACTTTACATACATAATGCGATACAATCTCACGAATCATCAAAAAGGTGCAATATTATGTAACGTGGTTACAAAACATTTTCTTCGCGTCTCCAACGAACAAACTTTCCTATTTCCCCGTAATCGTTCCGGAGCGTTGCTCGCTTCTCTTGGTTTTCAATCAAATTTATATTACCGCTGAAACGAATTTTACGTAATGAAATTCACTATGTTTCGGCTCCTTCGTTCGGACCTCTCCCAAATGGATAATGAATAACACGAATATTTGAAACGCAATGCGCGTAATTAAAACGAATATTTGCATGATTACTTATTAAATGATTATTTAAACGATTAACAACGATATGAGGAATAACTCAAAAGTGAGCAAACTACCAGCATCACCTCTTCTAAAATCACGTCTGCTTCTTCGCCATAAAAAAAAACATGTCCTCGTACAAAGATTGTAACAAATCCAAAAACTTTTCCCGCAGTGTCGTATTTTGAAATTATCACGCCTAAACGCCATTGCGAGCGACAAATTTGGGTTACACGATTGACTCTGGGGTACTGCCCCCAGCAACACGAGCGGTCGTTGATTATTTTTTCGTTAGCTTGCGAGCGGTGTGCATAAAACGTACACCAGTCCGAGAACGTGAAGAGATCCCGTTCCCCGCCGTTACGATCATAAACTGTTGGTAACCTTCCGTTGGTAACACAATTATAATTATTTTGACCGCAAAGATTTATTTCGACAGATTTATTCGTATTAAACTTATTTTTGGATACAAGTGAAAACTGAGAAACTGAAAATGGGATGAGAAATGAGTTATTGGAGCAATTGGTACACATCTCTTTTCGATTGTTGTAGCAACAACTGTCTCATCACCCCTGCTACCGTCGGAAGCGTAATATTATAATAAAAACCTATCAAGAAACAAGGTCATGTCTCGGGTCAAGTACAATTGAATCATTTATTTCAGAAACCCCCTAAGCGCACTTTTTTACTTTTCGAGATGATTAATAACAAAATTGTTTCACGACGCTAAAGCGGTTTCTTTAAACTCACAAACATTACAAAAAGGACTAGACTACTCACTCTTTTAGATATCAGTGTCGCTTTAGCTCAATAACTTACTGGGGAGGGGGAAAAACGAAAGAAACGCAAAGCAGTCGACGTTATTTGTTTGACGTTTAGGTGGTTTCTGAAATAAGCGATTCAATTATTCTCTCGGTTGAACTCCGCACCGTTCTTAACAAAACCACCTACAGGACAAAGTTCAGCGAAACGTTTTCATCTTTGCCCCGAAGCACGATGAAATTAGCGATTCCCATCAGTAATAGTTACGGCTGTTTACAGCTTCGACTCGCGTTACTTAATTGATTCCTGATGCGCGGGTCGATTCCGTTTGGTCTCGACCGCCCGAACCCTTGCTCACTCCCCAAACCCCCTCCCTACCAGCGTGTATCTACTCGCCATAAAATTTCCCCCACTCAACCCCAACTCTCGTTTATTTTTCCCTCCACCCCTGTGTCCTCTCACGATTTCCAGGCAGCAGCTCCGCGCCGTGAGCACGAATATGCGAGGACGTATCTAAGCTCACGATCTTTTCGCGTCTAAAGGGCCGCGCGTACGACTTTCGAGTAATTCAACTACGTAGTTTCGAAGAGTGTTACCGGGTAGATTAGGAGAAAGGTAGGAATTAGGGGGCATAGGGGGGGGGGGAGGGTGTTCGCTTGAGAGGCGCATTTACGTGGCATGTGAAAATCGTGTTACTCTTACAGACACGCTAATATGCATTCCCGTGTGTACGTACACGGGAAGAAAGAGGATTGGAAGAGAGGGATATGAGTTCCGTGCTTAGAACTGTGATTATATGGTTACCAGCCCCTACGTCTTCATCTACGGGGGTTCTACGCCCTTCGTCCTATCCCGGCCCCCCCCACTCGCGTGTACTATAATGCACACTGATAGCGTGTAATAGAGTTGCGCCACTTTCTGGTGGTAGCGAGAGCGAGGAATTATGAATGTCACGTTGCCAACGGTACGGCGCTTGCATTGCGTATGAGATCTCTCTGGTGGTGGGTGTAATTCCCTGTGACATACATAAGTAAGAATGTAACCGCGAAGCGAAATAGCTTTCCCGATGTAACTTTGTTCGAGGGGTATCATTTCGTGTCGTCGGCTCGCGACGATTGTCTTCCGCGTTTGGATGTAAGTCGTAATATTTCGATACGGCCTATCAGGATACGTTCCGGGTATTATTCCCTTGCATTAATTGTACTCGAGTGGGAATATGATGAATTTATAGAAATTCCGAGACGCGAAAGGTCTCACTCCCACATGTAATTTCGTTTGTCTCGTCGGCTCGTAACTGCTTTCCATTCCTGGATGCGAGATAGTATATTATGGATACACTCGCCCTGCCATTCCACGCGTTATTCTGTTGTCTCGATTGGGTACCGCGTACGAATGACAAATTTAATGAACGGTAGTGTACTCGCGGTCGTCACGTCGTTGCTTTCCAGAAAGCATAATTAAAGGGCGTCAACTCGTTTATCCAATCGTGTTACCCGATCAATTCACGTAACTTCCTCGCGCTTGTTAAGTATTTATTATTCGTTCGGACGTTGGTCGCTCGGAGAAGAGGATACACGCAACCGCGATCAGACACGTTTAATAAAACACTGTCCCCCGTGCAGACGTCGATCGTACTTTGCTGGCTTCGTCGCTCGCTCAAATATTCACTGGCTAAACGTACGCGGAGGCCAAAAGTCGCCTCCCCGAGGATCGGGTATCGGCGATGTTTCAGTTTCTCAAATTATTTCTTGAACGACGACGAAACGCGACGATCATCGCGTTATTTCGACGTACCTCGAGCAGTACTAAAATTACATGGCGATCGATTACGCCGCACGGGGGGGGGGAGTAGAGTAAGGTTATGGAAGGAGAGCTACCTCGCGATACGTAATTCCGCGTAACTCCAACGTAATTGACTGCTCTCCGCGAAAGGGACGTTTACGTCTGAAACGCATCGAACTCGCATTATCGCGCGCGCGCTGACGCACCGATATCCACGAAGGGTTAAGACGCTAGTTAAAATCAAAGTTATTCTGATAGTCGCTAATAGAGTTGCCGAGGTTCATGGAACAGCGCGCTCGGATGATGATGCGTGTCACGTTGCAAAAGTTTGGCAACGAGGTTTGCATTGCATACGAGGTACTACGTGTGTGCCCCTGTCGTCGCATCAACGAACTTGCCGGCAGAGTCAAGAGTCGTCGAGGGTAGGTATTCGCCATAAGTTTTCCCCGTCGACGGCGGGGGGGGGTAGGAGGAAATTTTGAGGAAGGGAAACGTAAAATGGGAAACTTTCCGAGGGAATTGTCGTGAAAGAAACTCGTAGCTGGAAGGTTTCGCCCCCTTTTTGCCTTGTCTTTTGTAATCTATTTGTTCGCGGCTGGCGTTGAGGTCCGCCATTCTTAACGCCGGACGTCAGATTCAGGATTCGGAGTTTCTTTTTCATCCATGATCGTATTACGGGAGATTCGTATTTTCGAAATTCCCGTAAGTCGACGCGCGTAGCGACCGAATAGTTACCGCGCGTTATTTATCGCCGGAGCAGATATTACATTTGTCAAAGCGGAGAATACGACTTTCAAAGGTAATAAATTGTGAGCAATGAGAAACATAATTTTTTTTTCGAAATGGAATTCTTTTTCTCTCCTTATTTATAATTTGTTGTTCTTGAGATTTAAAATCGTTAACTTTAAGGACGATACATTCCATTTGAATTTACGTCAGAAATAATGCTTTCTTTACGCGGTGGTATCGCTCGACTTAAATTTCAATTGATCATTTGTATAACAGAAAATGTACCTCTCCAGGAATTGCCAGTATGTACTCTTGATATATGACGGCGAACAGATTTCTACATTAAAAAAAATGCAATATTTATTATTTGCCCTCCAGCGTACCGTAGGGCGTAAAATTAGTTTCCGAGTACTTTGCGATTTCTATAACATCGCGCCATTTATGGCCGCTTTAAGCGAGACCCGCATTATCGTTCCAGTTTTTGATGAGCAAAATACAGCCCATAAAGGATTTCCGGTAGTCGTATAGTACACATCGCGGATGCTCCTCAACGTATTATACATTCCACTTTACCCTTCTCTCAATCCTGCTTGCATCTCCAGCAAAATCCGTTTCTGCTCCATTTTCTTTGCTTAGTTTCTCTTCTAATACCGTACCATAAATTGTACAACGTATGCTCGGCAAGGTTATTCCGTTACAATTTTTCCCCGGTTTTTATCCCCCCCCCCCCATCCTCGTCCCTCTTATCCGCACCGTAATTCCCCTTTCTCCATCTTTTTGAAAAGTCCATCCCCTATCCAGATGCGCCTGATAATATCGTTCGTTTCTTCCTCCAACTTTCCGCGTACGCGATCCTATTTTCTTTCGTTCCTTTCCTTCCTCCTCGTTACTCCGCTCGAATTTTCGTGTCCCCGTCCGTCTGCCCGCTCGTTTCCGCTTTTCTGCGCCAATTCGCGCTTCTCGCCCGACTTCTTCTCCAAAGAGCGGGAAGGGGGGGAAAAAAAATTCACACGCATGACGTTTCTTCTCGTCCCTTTGAATTTATTCTTCCCGGTTGGTTTACGTCCACCTTTCCTTCGTTCTCTCTCTCTCTCGATGCTCCTTGGACTGCGAGACGGTACTCTTCGTTTTCACGCGTTCGTTTTTCTTTGCCGAGACTCTCCGAAATGCTCCTATTTCAAAGCTCCCTTTCCCGCTCGTCTCTCCCTTTTAATTTCTCCACGTTTCCTCGTCCTACCTAAGTTCATCATTTTGTTTGTCGTTTTGATGCCGCTGTAAGACGCTTCGCCCGCGCCTTCCGGTACTGTTTCCGCAGTCGAGAAATTATGAATCCAACAAAAGGATGACGGGGGAATAACGATACTGGTAATAAAAAAAAAAGTTGCGAAAAGGTACGGCTGTTAGAACACAAATTACAGATGATCCTCACCCTCCACACGCGAGTTTTCTTTCGCGAATCGCTTATATCTCTTGGCTCTCGATGTATAATTTCGCGATGTTCTCGCGCTTTTCCTTTTTGCAGCGCATTTAATTTCGGAGAAGCATCCGACTTCTAATTTGCATCGCCCCTCATAATTTTCTTACTCAGCTTCCTTGGTTACTTGACCCGTATTCCGAATATAATATTATGTTTATGCACTACGCGAAATTTATATTTATTACCGTACAACCCGACAATTTTTTTATTCGAGTTCTATCTTCATTGTATCCACTTCCACGATGAGTGTTAAAAACTATTCTAATATGTTGTAATTACTCGGCATTTCGGAGTACCAAGTACAATGGGAATTTTTCATACTTGTAATTATTCGTAACGTACTCTGGGCTTTGAGCGCTCCACGAGAACAATTTAGGAATTGTTTAACGGTTTAACTATTAGCTTCTAATAACCTACAAATCAATATTTTATTCAGGCATATTACATATGTATGTATGCGTATGTCGTTCCGCAAGAAACAATACCGCCTGTCTGACACTCTTTGCGGAACAAACATTTTGGTTTTTATGGCTTCGTAACATCGCCGTTCACAATTTTTTATTGTAGATAGAGCAAAATATCGGTAGTTAAAGAAATAGTTTTGAAGTACTTGAAATTCATTTTTAATATATGTATGTATATGTATCAATAAAGTATAAGTTTTGCAACTGTTTTTTGTCACACCTGTAAAATTTCTTCAATGCTACATACGCGGTACAGTTTCTTACGGGACGATATGGTGATCCACAACAAAAAAAAGTTAGAAACCCTTAGTTTAAACGCACAGATAACAATTTCACCGCATAATTTTATAATACCCTGTACCCTCCTATCAATTCCGAACACGGACAGTGTATAATATTTAATCCGCGTCAAATTTCGCGCCATCTATCCAATGTTCGGCCTCCTTCGGGCCTTATCGTGGGGCCTCGTACCCTGTTCGGCGGTTACACTTCCGCCTCTCCTCGTGTTCGCTGACAACCGTCGTCGCTGCCGCCACGCAAGGCACGTGCTACCAAAGGCATTTTGTAATTCATTCTGTGCGTGAATAAGTGCAGCATAAAATTCAGCAAAGATCACATCTTTGTGATCTCATCGGGTGCGTAGACCATGCACGACATCCACGTGAGAAATTTTCTACGGAGAGAGAGACGACGACCTCCTTCAGCATCGTAAACGGCTACGTTCGGAAATCGCAATCGGTCCCCCATGGCCGCGTCGGCTATTCCCGTGCGACAGAACACCGTCGACACTTTTGCGCGTCGCGCTGGCGACCCCTTCGACCCTCTCAACTAACGTTCGAAATATTTAAGTAAAACGAAACGGACGTCGGCAGCTCCTATCCCGAGTTTACCAAACACCGCGAAAGAAGACGGACCCGCGAGATAAGTCCTCGTCGCAGCGCGCAACGGGCGTAGATTAAAATTAACGTAAACACGGGACGCCGACGTTACATTTAAACAAGACGAAACGTACTAGTTTTCCCCCGGTCGTTGGTACCTGGCATCACGGTAAAATGCGCTAAGAAAACTATAGGGTGGACTGTCTTAAATTTGATCTCTCGCTAAAGCAAAAATAAAGATTGCGCAATCTTTGAGGGGGGCGGGGGGGGGGTAGGGGGTAGGTACAGCGCATTGTTGACGTGGCGCGGTGTCGTTTGCACTATACCAGGATCACTTCCTTTTCGTTTACTTCGCCGCAAGTATATAAGACCCGGCGTAATCTGGCTCCAAGGGAATTGCATCCTTAGGGAAACTGAGGAGCCAAGGCACTTTAAGCCTCGACTCGAAACACCGAGTTCTTTCGGAACGTAGAAGAGGATTTCTGACTCCGTCGAAAGCGTTTATTGTTTTCTGTCCGGCAAGATCGAAACGGAGTTGGAAACGTGAATCCAGTTTGGAGGCAATTCTCTTCCCCATTCCCCTTTCTTTTATGTTACCTCGAGGATGATTAACGGAACATCTTCGGGTATCACTTGGATATAGTGAATTTGTTTTAATGAGAAAATGTTTCGTTTTCACGTGCTAAAAGCGTGTACGGAAAATTCGTAGAGGGGTAACTTCTCTCTTAAGCACAAATGATTAATTAAAATGTGATTTGTGGTGAATTTGAATCGAGCGAACCGTCGCGTAAGAAAGTATTACTTCTGACGTGAATTCGGATGGAATATGTTGATAACGGTAAATCGAAGTTCAAGTAGGAATAGAAATTTGACGATACGAGTTTCTTTATTCGCGTTGCATGTTTTTGGTTTCTGTCATTCGCGATTACGGAAAATCGATGATTATTTTATCGCGATTTGGATACATCTTTTGCATTTACCGCGAACGCTTTTTCGTAAGTCCGGTGAACAATCGAACGCGCGGGTAATTTAGTTCGCGAATGTTATGCAGATACTATGCTTTCGATTTACATAAAAGCAATGTACGTGGCTCTAATGAATTTCGAGTATGCACCTTTCGACTGGCCCTGTCGATAAATTTGCCATTCGAAAGTGAGAAGCACGGATGATTACGTTTGTGGCAGAGCATATACGTATATACGCGTATATCGCAAAAAAAATGTTACCACGCTTTGATCGTTTATAAAGTGTTTATCAAATATTTATAAATAATAACAATATAATATTTTCTTTTTATTTTATCTGATAATACAGTGTGGTAACATTATCTTGTGACACCCGGTATTCCACACCGTCCATAATCTCACAAACACATTGGTTTATTTCTCAAAATATTTAATTAGTTAATTAGTATTCGTTTATTTCATTTGCCTTCCAGCTTTTGAAAAGGGTTTACAATTCAATCACAATTAACATTTTCTTTCTATGTAGTCATATCTTATATACTAATTAATCTATTTCATTGTTTTTTTATCTACATTCTATTAGTTTCCATTTCTTCGATCTCTCCTTTTTGTTTTTGTTCCCTTTTACTCATTACTTCCCTCATCCATTCTATTCTTTCTCCTGTGTCTTTCAGAATTTCGTACATCAAAATATTTCATTAATGTAGAGGCAAAAATGCCGCACGATGCTACAGCCTTAGCAGCAACGAAACGTTTATTGAAAGGCAACGAGCGAATCACGAGGCGCGACGCATTTTTTATGAAATACCGATAGAGAATACAAGCGTAGGGCCCATTCGTTATTCGCAGCAGTTAGTCGGGCGAAGGTTTTCATAGAAGACAGATATTCCTTCGATTGTCGCTTTATAATAAAGCGTAGAAATATAAAACCATAAAGGCGCACTGTTACATAGAATGGCCAATATCCGACAGAACGCGAGATGGCTTTAAAATTCCACGGAAATATTCGAATAAGTCGAACCTCAAGAATCGTTCGCGATTTACATTCGCTTCTATTTCGATACAACCAAAAGCTACTTAGCTTCGATTAAATGCGATGTTTAAATTTGAACGAAACTTTAGAGTGGTTTTGCCTGCTACCTCGTTGTATATGCAGTCATCTCAGATCTCGAGCGGCATGCCACAAACTTTGCCGAGAGTAAACTGGCCGGAAAATTGCTGTTCATATCGGTAGAAACCAAAATTTGTCGATCGCACACTGACCCGCCGGCATAAAGATATCAGAGACCAGTGTAAACGCAACGTGTTGTACTTGCATTAGCGTATCGGCAGCACGATGGTAACGTATTATGGAATTATCGATAGTAAAATCTAATTGCGGCGAGAGTGGAGGTACTGTTATCGATCGATTTCGCCGATAACGCCGATAATTCGCTAATAAATTCAAATTAGGTACGTGGTAAGGGTTTGGCGAAGACGCTGTTGGTTCTAAACATAAAATTAGACGAGTAAACGGTATTTGCCCGTCGTCGATCAGGCTTTTCCATTCATTTTTTTCTTTTAATACGCGTTCAATAATATCAGTCTTTTATCGATTCTTGTTGGAGTATTAAACTCTCAATGCTATGATATAAAGGAAACATCCACGTAAGTGGAAAACTCACGGAGATTTAAAGTTTCCGTGTTTACATTGAGAGGATGTAAGTTTCGAGAAATTTGACGAAAGTTTCTCGTCGAATAATAATTCTGTACCAGTTACCAACGGCACACATACCAACGGTATTCCGTCGCTAGTTGCATACTTCGTATATTATCGTGCGCATATCGCGAGCGTAGAAGGAAAAATAAAATTCCACCGCTTGGAAGTCACGGCACCGTAAATAAACGTTGTCGAATCAAATTATCTGATAATTTCAATCGATTAGATTACTCGTTTCGACCCTTGTAACGATTTCGCCTCGCTTAAAGATTGAATCGGTTCACCCGGAAAAATTAGACTTCCTTTTACATCTTTTAATCGGCACTTACCGATCAGCATTGTTATTATTCGATCTACAAGAGAAACCTAGAAAGGTTGTTCGATAATGGAAAACGCATTATTAATTCGATCGAAAATAATCCAAATTGAAACTTTAATTTCCTATCCTTCACGGAACATTCTATTTCCGTCGCGTCAAATCAATACCATTGTATTGAGATGCGGATGAAAATTTCTGTCTACCAGCAAAAAGCTCAACAGCGGCGCTTCGATTGGATTGAGAAAACTTATCTTTGGCAGCGCTGTTCACCCTTGTAGTTTAAGGTCCGATTTATCACGAACGTTTCGTTGCAATTGTACTCTGATCTAGGTCGTCGGATTCCTAGGAATCCCTTCTACAACATTTGTACGAGTGAAAAACTCGAGTTCCATTTAACGAAGCGAAGGTAATCTTGATATCTCGTAAACCTCGTTCGATTAAATCCTCGGAAATCGAGACACACGGCTCTACCCGCACGGATAATAAGTTTCAAAGCTGCTCCCAATAGAAATTCGACTAACGATCGCGTGCCTCGGGAAATATGAGTTTTGGATGAAAATAATTTCGACGTACCTCAGACGTAATGCGAATTTATTCTCATAGGCGTAACGGCAACTCGCGTAGAGTTTCCTAACGCTGAAACCGACATTGAGAACGCGCGTCTGATTTAACGTTGAGTTAACTACTGGAATTGTTCGAATATTAATTCGGACACGAGTACAACGATTAGATTATGGATATGTTTATGCGAGATGCATTGTTTATACCGATAAATCATGCGAATACGTATTCGACAACGCAAGGCGTCTAATATACAAAAAACGTATTTAAAAAAATCCTTTAATAACGAAACAAATATGTTCGCCTGCCGCGGCCCTTCGGGTCTACGAAAATTTTAATTTGCATAAACATCCTCGGTTCTGGTAATATTAATGAGAGCGGGTCGAAATATCATACCGCCACCGGAGCGAGTGAATTGAAAAAAAATTCCAAGCTCTGCAAGATGAAAAAGCATTGCAAATTAATGGAAACATTGGACACTGTCTATCTTTTACCAGAGCGCAATGATCATTAATGCCATCGATACAGTCAGGTCTGACAATGAAATGAACGTTACGTGTAGTACCAAAGTAATAATAAACGGTAAAGGCAAAGGTTCCGGCAACATACTTGACGATGCATACCCGTTCATGGTTGGTTTGGCAGAAAACAAAGTATTTCGCGTTATTAACGGTAGTCGCATACTAAGCGTGTCCCGGGGGTTAATTATATTTTGCTTCTGAGTAATGCCAAGGGAAAATATTTTCCACCTCGCGGCTGTGCTATCGAATTCTGCGAGAAATTTGATTAAATGGAAGGCACGTCGCGCGTTTCAAGGCGCAATATCATTTTTAATAAATTTTATAGTACTACTCGTTATATGCGTTGTTTCTATTGTGTAATCGACGTATCGTACAGGAATGTGAATTAAACAAAAACCCATTTTCAGTATGACGTATTTCAATTTTCAGAAAACTGCGGCCGGAGCGTGTTCGCAAAGTACTTTTGAAAATATTCCGCTCGCAACTTAAACCACGTAGCCGTGAAACGGTCGAAGCGAAGGGTCGCCGAAAATATGAGTTTCCGTGTCTCAAAAACCTATTACGTTCGAGAATGTAAGCGCGTCAACGCGGTTGCTATGCAAATGCGTTACTTTAAACGCGTGTGCGGCCGTTAGATTAACGCGAGCAACGTTATCGCGTATGGCGCGTCGTCGCTAACACTGTTTTTTTTTCACCGACAACGGTCTCGCCGGCATTCCAAAAAATATTCGCACGTGTCTAAGCGTAACGGAATGATCAGAACGGATGGGGATATCCATCAGATATTCATGGAATATCTTGTATTGATCACAGCGGGTACGAGACATTGAAAGCGAGAGAACCACCTAAGTCTGATGGATTCATCTTCAAAAGAGAAATCGATAAGACGGCGCGAATACGAGAATGAATATGAAAATAACCGGGGTGAAGAGTAGAATCGCTGGGGCAAACGACAATAGCCGCAGATTGAACGAATCTCCGCGTTTCCCTTCGTTCCGCGTAACACTGCAATTTTTCAAGATAACGAGTAATCTCGAGTCGCACGGTTTAACTCGGTAATGCCCCGCGCGCATTACAGAGCGCATTAATCTTCGCCTCGTGCTGCGAAGCATTTGTTTCGTATTATTTAATTTCGAATTTATCCAACGTCACGTTTTAAGTTCTCGCGGTATACGAGCTTGATGCTTTCAAAAGCTATCGTAAAGTAACCGGCCATTGGGTAACTTCGGCGGGCCAAACGTCGTGGTTAAGGCTTTTGACAACCAAACGAGGACACGCCTCACGACATTGAATGCATAGTAGGGTGGTGCTTAAAATTCAATTTAAAAAATATTGTCGTGGCACCTTGTCAGTTTGTTCTGCATGCTGTTTAAGAGCCTCACAAAAAATTTAAGGTCAATTCATTAAGTTTTAAAGATCGCTACCAGCAATTGAAGTATTCGGCAATTACACCAAACCAAAGATTTTAATAACAATTTTTCATATGCTTGGAAAACACAAATAATAATAATATTACTTGGACATATTAAATTGGTTACAATTGTAAATATATTTGTAATACCTGACCCGTAATATTCCCAAACTATTTATGTAGGGCCGAAACGTTTGGTGGTACGTAGCCCGATAAGAACGGGGGCTCACTGGACGTGTGGCACCGTTATTCCTTTCGACGTAATTATGATTGGGACGCATTTTTTGGATGATACGGTGATGCGACCATCATGCGGAAAATATACTTGATAATAAAGAACTTACAAACATTTTTTTTACTTAGAACTACAAATTTCCAATTCTCACTAGCGACCTTTAAAATAGAACTAACAAAAACGTCTCAGTATTTCCTTGGTAAGTAAAACATAATTACGGGGTGCTAAAAAAAAATTAAAGGAAACATTATTTTTACCCAATTAAGCATCACCCTAATGCAGTGGTTCTCGATCTTTTAAGGACGGCAACCTAAATTTTTCCCTGAAGATCTATCGCGACCCACATGGTTTTACATTTGCAGGTTAAACAAGAAGTTCTAAAAAAACAAAAATACTTATTATGTAATTTGTTTATTACTACAATAATAATAGTAATCGTATGACGGTTTCCGGGTAATTTTCGGGTTTAATAATACCTTATGTTTATACAGTTTAAAAAACACAAACTTCTTATAATTTATTATAACTTATTATAACTAAAAAAACTTCTCGCAACCCATCAAAAATTAACTTGGGACCCACCAGTGGGTCGCGACTCACAGTTTGAGAAACGCTGCCTAATGCATAGTCTTTGTCTTGTTAATTTGTCTTTTAGTATTCATCAGTTTTGAACCAGAGTTGTTTGCAATTCATTTGTAATACATAACGTTATGGGCAAGTGATTTACAACTTCAGAAACGATGCAATGGTTCCATAAATTTATTTTATAATTGGATACTACATTCAAAATATAATGTTGCGAAGACTGTGAAAATTGTCGTTAAAGTCGGAAATGTACTTCGTTGTATGCGAGACGTAGAAGATCTGGCGACGGCGTGGAGCTGTAGGTTTAAGGAAAACTATTATCTTGCGAGAGAGAATGTGGGAGGGATGTCGAATAAGTTGTTTTGATGAAAAGTAAACCCGAGAAAATTAGGATTTTGGACGCCGGGCTATGGGATAAGGATATATGCGTGGGGGTATGGCGAATCGGGGCCTTAGTGTGATTTCGGCAAATTAAAAGTATATAACAATTATTTTGTTTATAAAACTTTAGTTAGTCACAATTGGGAGATATACCTATTTCCGTTAAATTTAAGTGAACTTATGTATTTAACAGATTTATGTACCTACTCAGTACAAAATGTTGATTATAGTAACTTATAACTAAACTTATAATAAGAGGAATTACATAAATGAAATGGTCACAGTAAACATTGGATACTTTTGCTACTTTTATAAAACACAATTTTTAATAAAATTTATTAATTAAGTTCAGTTAAAATTAACGAAAGCAGGTAGAGCTTTCAATTGAAACTAAATAAAATTATATACACAGAATATAAACTACACAAGCAATACAAGATCGTTACTACCAAATATAATTTATTCATTCAAAACATTTTTATATGTTTGTACCGGCCATAGTAATAATTCCCGGAAACTTTCATTTTCGACCAGCGACGCCCTAATTAAATCATAAAGGGATTATCTCAAGACGACCTGCGAAACACGTGACCGGAAGTCATGTCCGCGCGAGGTGACATACCCGCATCTCCAGGTTTTTCACACCTCCGTTTTCCAATTGAACGTAACACCCACGATATCTACCCCCACCACGAACAATTTCGTCACTCAATAACTTTAATTGCGAGATGTCCTATTCTTGATATACCTTAATTCTTAACTTACGGGGGGATGAGCGAAATCAGCTCGAATCAGCGGGCAACATATAGATTAGGGTTTTCTCAATAGGTAACACATAAACTCCATTTAGAATAAAAAAGACTTGGGTTGACCACGTTTTAACGGTGCCGAAGTGCCACAGCTGTTCACGAAAAAAAAATTCGACAAATCGGGGACAAAATCAATATTTTATTTTTCTGAAGCGCGGTGTAAATGCCGTCCGCACGTTCGCCCGAAGGTTAAGGAAGGGATATCCGGCCTTTCGAGGATGCTCAAGGGCCAGCAGAAAAACAGAACATCCTCTCACCCCGAACAGAAACAACTTGAGTTCAAGCCTTACGAAAACATCAATACTTTTTTTCACTCCGTTATTTTCATTTCGTAAAGATATCAACCCTTGTACAGTTCTTGTATATACAATACTTTAAATACAGTCAGTGCCTGATTAACCCGTAACATCACGATTTTCGAGTATTTTCAAAATTTTAGTCTTCTTAAATAAATCTCGGTCTACCACATTAACACTAGAACTACCAGACCAGTAATTTCGACTGATGTGAGATTTTTGTTTGAGGCTATTCTAATTTACCATTTTTAAGTACACGAAGAAAAATTTATTTCTAAGTAGTCTGAATATGTATAATTGTAAGCATATACTTTTTTTTTAACTATATCAAAATTGGTGAAATAATTGTAGAAATAGGTACACATTAATCGTCGGTAGTGCTAATGTTAATTTAACGGGCACCCATGTGGACGCAAATCGTTGGAAGTATGCAAACAAAATTTGGACCACCGCAGAAGTCTTGATGCAATGCAAAATTGTACAATGATCATTGTCTCTTCAGTAGCGAATCCTAGATCTGCGTTATTTGAAAAATGCGCGACTGACATCCTACAGATGTGGCTCGGCGGTTGCCCAAGCGCTAAGATCAACCAATATATTTCCATATTTTGTACGAATCTCCAAATGCGTCGAAACGGCAAGATATCGTTCTCTGCTTTCTCAAAATGCACGTTTCCGCGAAAATCGCACGATATTAGTTTTACAACGTCCACCCTCGAGTGAAATCCCGTCATAACTGATATTCGGGGTTCAGCCGAAATTTCATATACGCGCACAGATGCAGGAGAAAAAGCGCACACCGTCACGACGACGTACGCTCCTCGCCCCGTCGGCTTTCTAAGTCACGGCCTTCTATTTTTACGCTCCGCATAAAAGGGTCGTGCCTAAAAAACGTTTAGTCCCAGGTAAAAAACATCGGGTTGCGGAAGACCACCGGCACACGTAAACCGTACATTCTTACGTCCCAACGTTTGCCGCGAAGAGCCAGGGGGTGAGCTTCCACTTCTTGGTATGTTGTTAAATTCCGAAGTGCACGAAAGTAATGTTACAGTTAAAGGGGGGGAGTTCTCAGGGCGGATCGATACACGGGCGGGGGACCACCTGCGACGAGAAATAACAAGCTATAACCTATGCGACGTCTCGTAAGTTATGGCTTGCACCGCAATTACTCGGTGTGTCTCGGCGTCATATCGACGCCCGGGAAAGTGTGCGCGGAATGCCTTTCGTGCTCGGTGTAAGATCACATGATTTCTCGATTAACAGCTTTCCCGTGTTATCCCGGGCACACCTGAACCCGTCATATCGAGACTAGGTAAATAGCATCGAAACAAACGCGAAATGGCTGAGGGACACGTCGGGAACGCGACGGCGATGCAAAGAATGTCGAAGCGTTTTGTAATGGCTATGCGGGCGTTCAACGTGTCATTTATTATTGAATTTAAAGAACTCAGTTGTTACGAAGAAAATGGATTCGGAGATTCCAAGGTAAACGGGACCATGATTAGTTATCAAACGAATTTTAATTTTGCTAAAGGATAAAGATCGAAAGATGTTAGTTTCATCAGAGTTATGTTTTATTATGTAAAACTGGTTTTTGTCGTTTCGTTAATCGGACTCGACGATCTTCCACGTACACCGGAGAATTTAATTTAAAAAACGAAAACAACATTCTCGTCTCGAAATCACCGTTCCTTATTTCTACTTAGCTCGCGTACGAGAGCCGACGGATTCTATTTTCGCGACGGTCGTTTTATCGTATGTATAAATTTTTTGCCAACGCTTTATAGTCCACGAGATTTGATGAAGGTTTTATAGTATCTAATAAGTCGTATAATCTCGTAACGCTTCCTACCTCGCCCGCCATCTTTTCCCTCGTCCAATAATATTTCGCGCTTCCGCATAATGGTTACGTTTAATTTTCATAATTCCGTACGTTCGCTACTTTAAGCGAACGAGAACTTCGCGCACCTTTCGTAAGATTCTGTAACTCGCGTAAATCCACGAGTTCACTGCCATCTGCGAGTGCGCCGAACCATTTTGCCAGGCGCGCGTGTTCAATCGCGTAACGTTGAACGCTCTTGATTTTTGGAACAATCGTGCTGTTACGCGGTGAGCGAAAGCGCGCTTTGTTCAAGTACTTTCGACGTATTTCGTTCGTAACGCGAAATCATAGTAATGAGTAGAACGTCGCGTATGGAGTTCCTTAACGTTAAAGGGGATGTACGCTTAAAGTGGAAAACCTATCTCTAGCACGCGTCCGCTTTAAATCGACTCTATATCTACTCATCTGTCGTTGAATATTCAACATGTGGATTATTCATGTAAATAAGACAGGTCGGTGATTCGTCTATTCGAAAATCAATTATTGTCTGCCTTACGAGCGGGTCCTTAACGCTGATTCGAAACAGAGAGAGAGAGAGAGAGAGTATCGGTTCGACTAAAATAAAGCAAACCAAAGACGAAGGAAACAGCACGTTATTTAAATTATTACGAGGACTATTCTGTCGACGCGATCATTTTTAAATTCAAATCTTTCCGGTTGGAGTGCTGACATACTTTCGATACTCTCGTAATGTGACACAAATTGCTTTGTTCTTGGAAGTATTATCCGGAGATATTGGACTAGCAAATGCGGATAAAACAAAGCAGATACAGGAACAGTACGATAGAACAATATAAAGCAGATAATAGAATAGATAAATTAGTATGTAAGATATGTACATAAAGGAAATGTAAAAGGAATTGTAAACCCCCTTCCAAAGACCGAAAGGGAAATGAAATAATAGAATAATATTATACGTTTTATCAAATTTCACTTAACCGGAAATACACCAAGAAAAATGTTAAATCACACAAAATTATGGGAGCACAAAATCTCGCTAACCTAAAGTTATTCCCCTATTATTGATTTCCCTATTAACAAATTAAATTTCACTAAAACGCGTTCCAGATCACTACGGGAAACCCGTGAAAACAATTTCGCCCCATCCATTAACCCCTGAACAAAAAAAACTTAAACCAAATGCCAGTCCGATCGAAATAACGAAAACAGAAACAAACTCGACGACAAGGGAGGCGGGAGTTGAAGGGGGGGGGGGGGGGAGTGCGTTTAAGCGTACTCCAAAACGATCAGATTTAATTTACCCGGAGTCTCGAAGTCCGAGCATTCTCCTCTTTATCGCGCACGAGGCTGCGCGTGGCGTTTGCGTAATTTCAAGCGGAAATACGTCAGCAGAAAAGGACCGGGGCTATCCAAGGTGTTGCTTCTGTTACTTGGAAAGTGTATATTTCAACGTCGCTGCACAGGGGCACCAGCCGGCGGGCGGCCATTTGCAAGCTTACCCAGTAGTCTATACGGTTCAGGAATAGCGAAACAAGTATTTATAGCCCACAGCCGGTGCGCTAGGGTAGTACTCGGAGAAACGGAAAAGGGACACCGTCGGAGGGCCGGAGGCCGGGGAGGGGAGGGGAGGGGGAGGAGGTGGGAGTGGGTTGGAAGGGGGTGGGATAAGGAGCCAGTGGCGTAACCAGAAGATTAATTGGAGGTGGAGCTGACTACTGAATAAGCAGCCCCCGTCGACTGCAATGAGCGTTTTGTTGAAAGAACGAGGAAAAGATTCGAGGGAGTCGGGGGAGGGAAACAATGCACCTCATTTTACTTTACCGCGGTTAAACAAGGCCGCTACTGTTCGAAATAGACGCGAAGGGCAGAGCGCGTGGAAAAGGGACTTAATTAACTATGGTTTATGCGCGTGGGAAATTGTTGAGTTGAGGTTTGAATGGTGTAGTACCATTCCACTTTTGCGATTTTCGGGTTGGTGGGGGAATAATGGGGTGGTCGGATGTGTTCCGCGCGGATTAAACGGAACCGTGGTACCGAAGTTTTGCGTACACGCTTGCGGGGAAATGTGTGTGTGCGTTAGCCTCGCTGAGAAGATACGAAATTAAGTTGTAAATAAACATGTTCGCGCGGAGTGGTTTAAAAAGACTGCTCTGATTACGCAATGGTATTACGGGGTTCCTGTTTCCGTTCTGAATCTTTATGTGGCGCTCGTTTCTTTTATTTATAATAATTTTCGAACGTTAATCAAAAAGACTGCCGATTGCTATACAAAAACAAATTGCTGCGCACGTTGTACTTTATGTAACAACGTGATTTCGGAATGTTCGATAATTTTAATTAGGCAAGGTATCGCGAGAGAATAAACGGACACGCGTGGCGCGTATAATTTCTGTCAGGCAGGGTCGAAATTAATTTGACAAAATTCCGCTACGTACGAGAACATTTTTTTTCCCCCACGGTTTACATTTGCGAGATGGAACCTGCCGCCTCGTACTACATTTTCCCGCGTTAAAGCGAAAAATACATCACTCGTCGTTCGTGAGTCCGATTAGTTCGCAAAATTCTAAAGTAGGAACGATGGCTCCATTAAGATGACTACGATTCCGGGGATTCCAGGATCGAACGAAAATAGAGCGATGCACGCTGAGATGGAGCGAGGGTGGGCGGGTTGTGCGCGCAAGAGAGTTCACCTAAACTTGGATCTCTGTTAATTTATATTAATGCGAGCACACGGCAGTGTCTTGCATTAGCGTTTCTGAGATCCTTGAAAAGCAGAGGCGCCCGTCTGGCAGCTAGTTTACCGTCACCCCCCTGCCCCCCCCCCCCTGCCAACCCCATCCTTGCGGCATCAATTATTCATTCGTGCTTTTGCGCGCATCAAAATCGAGGAGGGAACACCGATTTGATCGCTCGACGATCTTTGGAGACCCGCTTTAATATGGCAACGTGTATCCGCTTTCGACCCATCCATCGATTCTCAGAATATGTATACACGTTGCGCATAATAAAACGAATAACGAAGTGAGTCGAGAGTGAGTCGATCGAAGTGAGTCGAATCGGAATTTCCGGGAAACGAGGTGAGATCGGCAACTCAGACGGTTGAGCGCGATAAGGACTCGATTTCGATAAGGCTAAATTGTTTTTTTTTCTTTCTTTCTTTTAATCTTTTTCGAATTTCGATTTTCTACTCGCGAATCTATCGCAAAAAGAGCAAGTATACCTTTCCAATATGCACGTCGCGGTGTTCCTCGATGTATCTCGTTATAAAGTTTGATAACTGAATTTAAAAAAATATAATCATGTCCCTTCGCCGGACTAAAAATGAAGTGATCCGCGAATATTGTGCGCTTACCGAATCCGGGAGATTACAAGGACCCGGGAAACAGAGAGCGACGTACCTGTAACAGAAAATATATTTGCTATGAAATCAGCGTTGTATATAAATCGAATAAATTTAATGCTGATAAAGAGATACAAATGTATTTGGATACCGATGCTGGAAGAATTACGAGCGTGGAGATAATAAATTATTCGCGGCAAAAAGCACGCGAGATTCTGGATGTGCCACGGTCGTAAAAACGACAAAAATGTCGATATTGATTTAGGTAAACTGAGAGCATTTCGTTTAATACTTATCGGTGTGTACTTCAGCATTAGCCAATAAACATTGGATTATAAATCGTTCGAAATTCGGCACGCCAAGTTGGAGAGGATAACTGTATCTTCGTATAAATAAATTATGCGTATTTAAAATGTTTCATTAGTCGCGCATTAACTGTCATAAATAATTGTATTAATATCTAAAATAATATTACGTGTCGTGCCGTGGATTCTACCATATACTTGTATGTTCGATTCGGATAATTCGATAGAAAATCGTAAATTGGATTAAACAAATGGCGAATCGACTCGGCAGGGACGCGTAATTGCGAAACCACCAAGAGGGAGGAACGTTGAAAATTACTACGTTTCTTCGCGATCTGCGCAAACTCGTTTTTACCGTGCACCCTCTTCCGCCAACCGGATTTCCTTCTCGCGGGATAATAAACGCAGTTCGCTTCGCAGCGAAAAACGAAATGTCTAATCAATCATGCGCGACGCGGATTATAATTACATTTAAAGTACTCGCGTACTTAGAATCTTTACCAACTGCAAATAACAAAATGTTTGGCTTCAAATATTTCCCCAATTAAGTATTAAACACTTAAAAGAACATTCGTACATAATACATATTTGTAAAGTGTCTATTCTATGTATTTTGCTTTCGTAATTATAAATTAAAACGGTATCCGTAAACTCTTCGGGGAAAATATCAAAACAACTACGAATAAACAAAACTAAATCGCTTAACAAACTTTTCTTACTTGACGGAATGGGCGAGCAACGCTCGATTCTCCCTGGCAAACGAGTTTAATAACGCTCATCGAAAACCTTTAATTCGTTGAAATTAATTCGAGTTCCAAAGGAATTAATAGAATAAACAACCTGGGAATTTAAACGTTCCGCCATCCTTCTGCGACGATTTTTGGAACAACGTCCAATATTAATTCGACAAATATTAATTCGTTCGATTCGGGATAATAATAGTTTCCCTCGCGAACATTATAATCGAGAGAGGAATGTTGATAAAGCCAACTGGAAGATGGATTAGGGAGCATAATCGAGGGCAGAGAAACCGTAAGAAAGCTCGAAAGAAACTGTAGTACGGATCCGGTAAGTTGAATTAGAAGGACTGGAACTAAGGACGAGGGAAAAGAAAAAAGGCAGGCACAAAGCCAGAGAGCCAGAAATAGAGTTAGATTAATTTATAAAGTCGGAGAAAGAAATAAGAACGGAGGCAGAGAAATGGATGGACAAAAGTAATGAAGAGCCGCGGGAGACGAGAGAAAAAGGAAAGAAGAAAAAAAAAGTGTATGGTTGCGCGACGGTGGTAGTCGGGAAAACTAGTTCTTCTATAGATCTTCTTTTATCGCCTTGTTATTCGTTTTCACGGCGCGAATGCAATTTGCTTATTAGCGGAACGCACTCGATCGACGATAACCGTGCAGCAGTTTATCTTCGTACAAACGAAGAGACACAAAGTGACAAAGAGTTTTGTTTATTCGTAGTTGTTTTGACATTTTCCCCGAAGAGTTTACGGATAGCGTTTTAATTTATAACCGCGGCGGCAAAATACTACATAGGATAGGCACTTTGCGAAGATATTTTACGTACAAATGTTTTTGTTTTTTTAAATATTTGGTATTTAATAGAGGGGATGTTTGTAGTCAAACATTTTGTTATTTGCGGTTGGTAAATATTTTCTCGTTAGCACACAAGTTTATTAATTATTAAAGACATATCATAAAAGCAAACTGGGAATGCAGGAAGAGTTTCGGTTGATAGAGGCTGACCAGCGTTGGCCGTCTCTACTTCTCGACGTGACCGACGTACGAACAAACCATTTGTTACTTGGCAGATTATAGAATAATGATAATATTAATGTCTATTCTGCAACGTGCCATGTATACGTATATATCGACAGAATTTTTTGTTCAATGTAGTATTCCAGAAATACTATGATTATTTAGATGTAAATATAGTTTGTACCTCTTGTAAATGCTCCCATTAAGAACGATCAATGTAATTCCCTTTGAATTAAAACTTTACCTCAACGCTATCGCCGAAGTACAAAATTTCGATTGAACGTACAACTTTTCTACAAAAAAGGAAAGGACAGAGGACTGCCTTGCCGCTATTAACTCTTAAAGCTTGCAACCTTCCCTCAGTAGATTGTGAGCCAACTCGGATTATTTTCAATTCGCATTAACCCTTTGCGAAACGGTATAACGTTACTTCAGCCGACTGTCTTACCAGCTCAATTTAATCCCACAAAAGTAATTAAGACAACAGGCTCTATCTCAAATTTTACGGCGCATTGCAGGTTTACGAGCGTTACATTTTAGTCTGGCTGCAGTTGTTTTAATTACATCCTTTGGATCAACGGACGAGAAAAAGTAACGAACAGCTGTAAACGCACGCGGTTACTTCCGTGCACGCATTGTTTCGTTTAGATTCTCGCTTCTCAAGCGCCTGGCGTCTGTACGAAACAGAATTCTTCCCGAGCTACAATCCCACGTAATTACGCCAGAAAACGTATCTACTTACGATCGTGGAAGGAGCATTCGAATTGAAAATATCAACGTGAAAGAGAGAGATAGATTCCCCTGATATTGGTGATATCCACTTATTTCAGGAAAGAGAGAAAGAGATTCGGTGATTGGTCTGTCCGTAGCAAAGTTCCTTGCTGATAGTAACGAAGTGGCCTCGTAAGTCTCCTTTGAATTCTTACCGCGATAACTTACCGACTGATAAGCTTGCCATCCGGTTCCACGAATTCATACGACCATATTTGGCTCTTCCAAGAATTACTTTCAATATTCTCTACTTGGAATTGCGTTTCGTCGCTTTATTAACCCCGGGACGGACGTACGAGTTTTTTTTACGCTCACCCGGTCGCGCGATGTATAATTTACGCGTCCTGTATTAACAATTGTCGTAACTAACGCGTTACGTGGTGTGCATTAATTAAAGCAGATATTTCGGTCGAAACGATTTCGTCCAACTCTCCCGACCCTTTTATGATTTATACTCGATCTTCAATTATCGTGACCTGACGATTCGTTTCCGTTAAGAATACTATTAAGACACACCGGATAATTTCTAATCGATTTATTCCATAATTCGTTTCCAATAAAACTTTGACCGATCTTAATATAAGTCAAATCGAAGTGTATTAATAACAGAGTTTGCGGTTGGTACCATCGATACCGTTCCTTCCGATTCGCTCCACGGTTAACCGAGAGGAATTTTGATTTTTTTTTTTTCATTCGTCCCAGTACAGTGTTACCGCGCGTTGGCCTCGATGCGTTTCAGTTTATCTAAATTTAAGCCCGTCGCGACCTTTGCCATTCCGAACCTACTTTTAGGAACACGCAACTCTCTCTTTTTTCTCGATTTTGAGGATTTCCAGACTCACTCTCTCTCCCTCTCTCATTTCTTATTTGCGACCGGTTTCAAGGATCTTTTGCCCCTTTTCTTCTTACCGCTCCACTTTAAGGACCTTCTTGTTTCTCCTCCCACCACCTCGCGTCCCTACCGAGTTTTAAAGATCTTACGGTCCTTGCTTTTCTCTCTTTACCCGTCTCTAAAGACCCTGTGATTTCCTTTCCCGTTCCTCTTTCGCTTTCGTTGAGTTTCCTATACCGAGCGATTCTCTTTAATCGAACCAACGAAAGTATTATTAGGAATAGGGACAATTTCTTTCGGCTAAAGATTCTCTATGACTACGGGGCAACGTTGGTCGGCACGCAAAACTTTCTAACCGAACGAGAATGCCAGTATAATAGGAATTCTCGCAAGTTGTACATAGCGCGCTTTATCTCTCTCGCATTCCCCGCGTATTTCCGCGCGTCGATTTCACCGTTCAACTTTATTTTTTCCCTACATCAATCACAAACACGCGTCGAAAAAGAAGAATCGCGGATAACAATACCCCGGATAAGTAGATAAAACTTCCCCTTTTTTCTCTTTTTTTCTCCATCCGACATACCCCGGCTCTCGTACGTATTTATTTCCACGGAGAGAGAGGAGGCGCTCGTCTGCCCCAAACCACACCTGAAATCCTTTTCTCTCTCTCATCCCTCGATCTCGCTCGCAACCTCGCATTTTTCCAACCCCTTGCGCGCACTCGTCCCCAACGTCGACCTTATTCATCACGAACGCGAATTATTCGATTCATATAAAATCGACTCGCATAAAGATTCGTGAAGACACATTTCGAATCGAATAGCCCGACTCGCGCTCCAACCTACCCCTCGTCCCGCCCCCTTTCACCCTTTTTGAATGACCTATATTAGGTATCGATCGTGAGCGTCACTGCTCGTATTTCTTTGCCCCCCCCCCCTCTCCCTCACCGGTACCACACCCCCCGCCCACCCACGATTTCCCTATTCCTGACATTGCTATTAGCCTATCTCCGTCGGTACGTATCTCCTACCCCCTTGACATTGCATCCCCTTCTGTGACTTTATAGATTTCATTTCTTACCGGATATCCCATTCTACTTTGCCGTATCTATGCCAAATTTGACTCTCGGTGCCTTTTCTCTCGGTCTCGCCTACGCCGCCCTTCTTCAATTCCCACCCACCCCCCACCCCCCCCGATTCTTTCTGTTTTACTTTTGGCAGTATTGTACGAAAATATTCTATCGCATGAATAATATTACCATTTTAGCCGGAGATTTCCTCTTATCTGCTCGTGTCTGCAGGATCCATTTGCCCCGATCGAAACGTCGAAGGTCCGTAAAACCTCTACCCACGTGTATTCCACGATTGAGCCCTGCGTATACTCTTGCAATCTGCTCTCGGACGAACTGATTCGCCTTCTCGGAAACAACCTACGTTTATGAATATTTCGATGACCGGGAAGGAGAGGGATGTTTGATGTAACAGGCGCCGAGAACTCAATGTTTGATCAGAGATTCTGACGTGAGACGAGAACCGGTTTTCGCGATAGCTCCCGTTCTCGATTTAAGGCTAAAGCGGTACACCGGACAGACACTGATTCGTTTATGATCCGTTAACTATTCATCTGTTGTTTTTCTCTCCTTCTTAACGCCAGGTCGCTTTAATCGACGTCGCGTAGTTTAAAATGAATCGGTAAAAATTGCATCCAGCGAGAATATACTTCTCGGGAACACCTACCTTTCATAATTTACTGTAATTTTATGAAGGCGCTGAAAACTTCGTAAACCTGATCATCATAATTTTTTAATCATCTTAATTTTTGAAAGTATACTATGTAAATGCTTCTCCGGAGTCAGTTTTAATTTCACGGAGAGCTGGAACCGTGCCAACGGGTTTCCTTACTAATGAACCACCTTTTACGCCCTAGTCACCGATAAGTAAGTAATTACGTCAGGTCTGTGTGAAAATAATAACGGTACTCTAACGAGGAAATTTTCCATTGAAGCGTTAAGATGTAACTTTTCAATTAAACGTGAAAATTTTACGTCGACTTACCCCGCCTCGCGTATCTAACGAGGAGCGGTAAGTTATTTATCGTGAAAAAATACGCTCTTTCAAATCCGGGGGTATGCTGAATTGTAAAACGAATCAAAAACCAAAATATCGCGGTCATCGCCTTTGAATATCCTCGCTGAACGTCGATTGAGAAAAGTTAATTAACCCCCCTCCGAGGCAAATTTTTTTTTACATCGAACAAAAAATGATGTAATTTCTTTTTCTGCTATACAAGTTAAAAAAAAAGTTTTATCACTGCAAATAATTTACGCTCCGAAGAGGTTAACTGTTCCGGTCACTCACCGAAAACATTCGATTTATATTTTGATTCAAATATATTTACCAGACGCTTAAAGCACATTGATCTATTCCGAAGACAACCATAAAGATTAAATCTATTAATCGGATATTCAGTTAAGTTAGAATATTTACGGATGGTCAGGCGTTAACAGAGTTTTCTGTCAAACTCCTTTCCACTTCAGAACCTACTTTCCCCCGATTCCACCGCAATGGGGCAGTGTTTTCCCACAGGCATTGAATTAGGCAACCCTTCTTTTTTACACCGGCACGAACTTTTACATCCCCACACAAAAAAAAGGAGAAAAAAAAATAGAATAGAAAGTCGCATCCCCTACGATCCCCAAAAACCGTTGCCTACGGCGCATCGGCAGCGTTCGCTCCGCTTACCTAATATGAAATTGCCTGTTTTGTATGCAAGGTACAACGATGTTAATTCCACTGGTATATGCAATGCATGCATTATAGCCAAAAGCCACGTCTGAAGCTTCTAATTTCTCTTCGGGCAAGGACGCGATATTCGCTGACAGAAAAATAAATGATATGCTCGTCGCGGAATTATGCAGATTCCCGTGGAATCGGGGATCGGAAACGCTGCCGGCGATTTGGGCGGAATTTGTATTTCGCAGTGGGATAATGAATGACAATTAAATGGGAAATAATTGTCGTTCGATTAATGAGGTATTGTCCTATTAAATGGCGGTAGAGGCAAGGTTGATAGGAATGCTCGATGACTTTTCATGGTTTAACGCGACGTAGCGTGAATTATGTTCAACGTTAATTCATTGTACTTTTATATGTGTATATATATAAAATTAGAAACGCGCAGACGCATTGGGACGGGTAGCATAGATTTTGTATTTGGCATTCGCGATCATCGGTGCTTGGGAATAAAATATCCCTACGCATATGTCATTTTCATTTAACAACAAGGTTTAAAAGAACTAATTGATAATAGTTAATTAACGTAATAGCGTCGCAGCGATGCTAGAGTAATTTGAAATAAAACAGGCTAACTAATTTCAGGTAGTACCCACTCTCCAAATTGGCTGTGTTAAATTAAAGAAAGCAAATGGAGTAGCGGGAGCAAAAATAGTGCCGCGGAGGGAGGACAAAGGAATTTTTATATCGTGAAAATTGTCTTCCTTTTTTTGGAGTCGGTATTGAATTTCGATGCAATTACCGAAATAAGCTTTTCGATATATCCGAGATACTTAATTTAAAAAAAACCGAGCGGAAGAACGTTTTAATAAAACCGGAAAGAATGGTGTCAATTTTGTAAAAGGAAATAATTGCAAATTCGATACGAGTTCAAGATCGAAATAATTGATTCGTCGCGCCTGGACAACGTTGAAAAATTGAACGTTCGTCCGCCGGTGGGAAAAATCAATTTGAAAAACAAAAATCACCGTATGCCCGCCATAGCCGGTGGAGCCGAGCTCTTAATTAATAAAAGGATGTAATGACGGAAACCGTTTGCAAAGCCAATATGAATTTCCGAGTGAGAAATATCGTTCGAGCCGACTGGTTTCGACGCGCCTCGACAGAGGGACGGGTATTTACACCGAAATGATTACAAAAACCCATTTCATAAACTGCAATCACCACAGAATCCGATGTTTCAATTCTCGCCGATTGTTTACGATGAGATAAAAAAAAAAGCCCGCCAAACAATGATACCCGCGCGCGTGTCAAAACAAATGACGCGACGCGAGCGTACCATAACCGTGAGAATGATACGTCACGCTATCATCGAGACTCTGTAAAAACAAATTCTATAATTCGATAAATCCTGAAACGAAACGCGCTCGCGAGAAATATTTTCCGGCGCTAGAGTTGCGAATATAAATACCATTACCGTTGAAAAACGATACTTCAGACGAGATTCTACGAAACGAACAGACAGTGCGCGAGTCCGATATCTCCCGGTGCGAATAAACGAAATAATTCGAAATGCAGGTGAGCGTGATTTCGAGCGCGGGAGAGGGAATGTTTCTCAAAATAAATATCACGACGCGGAGCGCCACGATGCGAGGATGAAAAAGAAAAAAAGAAAGCAAAATAAAGAAGCTCGAAAACAAATTTTCGCCAACGAATATCAACCCCCTCGTACCTGTAAAATCCGACGTTTCCCTTACCGAATAAAACGAAATAATTGGAAAAGCAGGTGGCAAAGCGCGATACGAATTTCCATTCTGGAAATATTTCCCGTAATGAATGGCGCGCGATGCGAGCTGCATAACTTCGCTTCGAAATGACGAGGTCCCTCCGCGGACTGATGCAACCGAATTAATTTCTGCAGCGGGTAACGGTGCATGTATTACGGCGTAAGAGCCATGTAAGTGCGCTTTGTTTCGCTCCGGTAAGGGGGATTGCTCCCTTGGGCAACTTTATTGATTGCCATATTATATGCCACTATATTGTCGCGCCCCCGGGACCAACGACAGAGATAGAAACGGAGACAGAAGGAAATTGCGATCCTCTTGGAAAGGATATTATTTATTAATGTCCGGTCCGTTCTCTCCTGAGTGTATCAATTCTCAAAGGTTATTACTCATTCCGCGCGACACGCACCGACTTCCTCACAGGTCTCTCTCCCTTTGCACGTGGGAGGGCAAACAAATTTCGTTCTCGCGGAGACAGTGATTTTGGACCAACGAGACTAACGTCTAACTCGGAGGTCCCGAAAATCGTTTAGCCTACTCGCCTCCCTTTTCGAAAAGAAAAATACTCTGTGCCTTCCTGCACTCCTGTCTTCCTTTGGCGAAGAAAATTATTTGTTAGAATCAGCCACGGTAACGTTAAAAAAGATACGTGTACACCATTAGAAATGATTATTTTTGCTCAGCGTCCTCACAATTGCGCAAAAGGCCACTACCACCGCCCCCTGGATCGTTCCAGCCACCCAAAGGGGCGGTTATCACCCGCTGTGGGAACTGCTGGTCTAATTGAACGTGTTTCGGGAAGAAGTGCGTATGTTGCGAATTAAAAAAAAAAAGTACACAGATTTCTTTTTATGTTATTTTACTTAGCGCTCCGTTAATATAATACATCGATTTTTTGGTAATGGATTAGAGTTCATTCTTCAATCTGTATGTCCATTTAGTACGCAATAATAACTCTAGAATTCGCGCTGATATAAATTTGGAAATTTTTGGCGAACTTCGTATTTTTGGTGACCAACCTCCTATCCGTTACGATTATTTCGAATTCGTACTTTTAACTTATACTCAATCGTGGTTCAGATAATTTCGGTTTAACGTGGACCAATTAATTTTCGTTTAATACCATCCGATTAATCTTTATTTAATATCGGTCGATTAATTTTCGTTTAATGCCGGAGGAAATTCGGTTTAATATCGTTCGATTTAGGTCGCGATCGATACCAGTTTTACATATCGAACGTTCCGTTAAATACAAATTTATAATCATTTATCATTCATAATCAGCGACGTTTATAACCGACAAAAATGAACGGGACCGAATAATACGAATGAAAGAAACGACGATCGATTCCATAAAATGTAATTAATTTTCGCCAATCGCGCTGAGTATTTTGGAATATTTACGAGGTGAGATTGAATTGGGTCAATTCTGAGGTGCCAATTAAATTCCAGCCCAGATTTCGAAGATTCCTTCGACCGAGAATCATGGTCTGAGGAAATTAAAACGTCGGAACGTCGACAACTTATAATTGCAATTTATGTGAACATTTTATTCGTCCTCGGACGCGAGGAAGAACTGCGCGTCACAAGAGGAAACTTCGATAAGCCTTTAATTAGATAAAACTTCTCGGACCACTACTAATTATCTCGCAATTCTCGTACGTAATTCAGTTAAGTTTTCTCCCGGCGAGTGAGCCCCGGTGATCTAATTGGCCACTTCCTCCGTGAACCGCGTAAACAATTTAAGGGTGATTAAGAGTCAAACGCCGAGTTTACCGAAACTACCATTCTCGAAGGCAAAATATTTTTCACCTGTCCAGAAAAATTACTCTCCTCGAGTGAGTTTCCTTTGTCGTTTATCCGAGAAACGTTGATCGGAAAATCGTCGATTGAGTTTCCCCTGTGATTTCTTTTTCTCCGACCCGCCATTCAAAGATCCGGCGAGGCGCGCTTGAATTACAAGTATTCCCGGCCAATGTTAAACCGCGGAAAATGTTAATCGAAAACGATTCGATATCCAACGATAATCCGAATCGAAATGCAGATTCCTGACTCAATATTATTTCATAAACCCGTGTCATCGCGAATCAACGCAGATTCGCGAACGGGTTAAAGAACGCAAACACGGTTTTAATTAGAAAGGAAAATGACGCGTCGTTAGTCAACGCGCGGAAAACACCGGGGATACGTATCATTACAGCGTGTACCCGCTGTTACATTGTAAACACCGAAATGCGTTCGTGACTCGCTGGTTAAACGTTTGCGCAGCTGCATCGATACTGACAGCTATCGTTCCGATTGTCCCCTTTAAATGTGCATCCGCTGGTGGAATTTTCCGAAATTGCTGATTTTAGGGAAATAGGAAAAATATCCATATTCACCATCGATTTACATATCGTTTCTATAGTTTATTTTTCCCTCCCAACAAGTTTCAACAGTTTTCAATATCGACGGAGCGCGGATAAGGATTTTCGTGTTTTACGATACACACTTTTTTATTCGAATTTTCCGAAATTTTTGAAAGATAAATGGATAACAAAAATCAAAGTTGAGTCGATAATATTACTTGTTCGTTCTTCCTGAATATTTTAACGTATCGCGCCGAATAGCAAGGTTTGCAGTGCTCACGGTTAGATTCATCCGCCCCTCAAATTATTATAGTGCAATTTTATTTTTAAATTTTTGCTGCCTTTACTTTAGTATTTTATTCCCACGGATATTAGGCCACGTACAATGTTAATACGAATAGTGGGAATGACGAGATTATATCCGATAGAGGATTCCGAAGGATTGCTTTAAAGTATGGAAAAGTGACTGTCAGGCAGGTAGACAGACGGATGAATTGGAAGGAAAGGGAGGCGAGGTGTGGCGAGGTGAAAGAAAGTTAACAGGGTTTCGAGAAACTGTCAATCGAATCTCGAATGCCATCTCGAGGAACGTTTCCTAAATTTCTATTTTTATCCGAATTTTGAGTAACTGATTCTCGTGATAAAAAAAAAACAGGTTTAAAGCGGCGTAGTTGATTCCTTTAAATACACGGTTCTTTGTTAAACATTTTTTCCACCAAAAGAAATTTTGCTCTCGCTATACACGATTCGTGTGTAGTATGACATAACTATGACATAAATTGAGAAACAAACTTTACTCTTAATTTATTACTATCCTGAATAACGTCGTAAATGGGAAACCCAATAAAACTGTCCATTTCTACTCGATTCTATTCTTTGCACGATCTTCTGCAAATGTAGTCTTTCCAGGATTAACGATAATTACACCGTTGTCCTAATTAAAACTCCTACGTTATCCCGATATTTAACTTTTTTTTTTTATATAATCCATCGAATTCCACCTATCATGGTACATTTCGAAACCGTACGGATATCCGAACGTCCTTATTTCGCGAAAATTGCAAATGTTTCCAATTATATACGAAATATCGATCCAGTAGTATCCAATCGCCGTCAGTGAGTTTCGCTAAAATTTATAGTCCGCCTCTTTAGCTTCGGAATTGTGTAACGGACAAAATACAGATACCGGGGTACTAGTGCTCGTAGTGGTATTGTCTCGTTCCCTGTCAGACCGTCTTCCACAGTGAAAGAACATTTATACGTATACACACAATGGACGCTGCGTCGACTCGAGATTCCAATTTGCAGCAAATGAATTTGAATCCATTTGAGCGATACTAGAAATCGAAACCACTCAGAAGTGGCATAGCAATTCCGCGGTGATAGCACCAAACTGCATTGTATACGCGTTACGTTATGCATTAGGGGAGTACAAATTATATACGAGAATGCGCGTCGATTTATCTTATGTTACTTTGGTAACGATTAGAATTGATGATTTAAATCGATTCTTTTTCGTACCACCCTGACGTGAAATTTTTGTTATATTTCCCACACGAGAGTAATTGCTCTTGGGCTAAGTAATTATTAGTTAGACCCACTCAAACTTTAGGTATACCAACGGCCAACAAATCGATTCATTGCAATCTTGTACTCCTCGTGGTGGGTGGTACTGGTAAGTTGTTTCTCCAAATTCGAGAAGCGCGTTTTGTATACGTTCGTGCAATCCTCAAACTAGTTTTGAATGACCTTCAGTCTCGGATGCATCACCGATAATGAATAAATAAACTTATCGAGAACTGGTTTACTTTGATATTTAATTTTAAACCGGTAACCATCTTTTTTATAGATCCGTTTTGACATGTTTTGTCTGGTTTTCCATACATAATAGTATTTTAAATATTCAATCGGCAATGTACGAACCGTTGTATTCCGCATCGGTGGCAATTATTAATACCGTAACATTTTTAACGCTGGAATATATAGTTGGAAGTTTGTTAACAGATTTTTCATTTTATCGAAACTCGGAATATCGCAGTTGTACCGACTGACACAATAAAAATTTCAATAAATGCCCCTCGATAGTTCTACATAAACATAGTAACGTGTCCCGAGGAACGTACTTCCATGGCGCAAAACATAGGTTTTACGATAACAGCACGGAATTTGAGCAAAAAGTAAACGAATGGGGGGAATCCCGTTGATCATGGATCGGACGCGGTAAAATTAACAAAGTATTGAAAAAAATTGGAACGGACCTGGATTTTGTGAGAACCCCACCACCGTTTGGATCGTTCGAAAAAAAAGTACTGCCGGGGAGAGTAAATCATGCGATAATTCTTTAACCGTTCCGGTACCATAGACGAGATATCTCCCACCGCAATACTGTTAGTGCGGTGCCACAGGCGAGATAACCCGCGACAAAATAAAAAAAAAACAAATTTGTTCATTTATCAAACAGTTGAACATCATCGTCAATTACTCACATATAGTAGAAGATGCTTATTGTCATCACTATGGGACTTATAACTTTTAATAACAATTAGTGGCTGATAACATTGAACAGAAGATACAAAAAATATGATATTGAACACAAATGATTATAAAATAATACAACCTACTTATATTTATCCAAAACTACATATTTGTGGCATGTATCATTTTCAGAATTGATAACGATAGCCGAAGTTTGATTAAAATAAGCTGATTATTTTAAGTAATGTTATAACGATGAGGTTTTGAGGCCAACCGATTGTGATAACAATAACTGATTATCCGTGATTGTAATATCTGGGTTGCACTGTAATTGAATTTTTATTTCTTTCGTTGTTACTTTCGCTATCACTATGACTTATAATGACATTTCTCGGTCCACGAGCCATCTTTACCATCACTCGTGAAGAGCCGAATGAAAATAGCGACATAGATACGGTATAAGCGATCTTCAGGTGTAACAACATCAAAATAAAGACGCCTGATATCTCGTCTGTGGTATGGAAGTGGTTAAAATAAATATTAGTCGATGAGATATAACGTCGCATCAACGAAAATTGTTGCTAAATACTCTGAACGCTACCTGAAATTACGATTCAACAAATTCATCCAAAATCAATCACCAACGAATGCGTACAAATCTGATAGAGTAATAAAATTGAGATACAACGGATAACCGTAACGAATGGAACAGCCCGTAAGTTCGTAACGAGGGACAAATAAATTTCGTTGCCAATGTCGAAGCGCTTTTGGATTTACAATTCTGATACCCGACAACATTCAAGAAAGAAACGGGCTACTGCGCGCCGCTGTACAGATTTCGGTTCCTTTACTCGGCAAACGTTAAATCAGACCCTCTGCTTACTTGATTTCGTTGTTCATTTCTTCGCGAACATCGTTCCCCCGGACATTTTCTTCGTAAATAACTGACTTCTAAGACTTCGGTCTCCTCAGGAGTGGTCGATGTATCGAGTATCTTTTTCTTTTCTTCTTCTTCTTTTCATCGGATTTATTTCAGCTTAGGACAGCTACGCCACGAGATACGTGAAAGTTTTATTTCACAGACTTGGTGCTCGACGTGCATCCGGCAGACTATTTTTCACAATTGTGAGTGATGTAATTTAAGAACTTGTCATGCATTGGGTTATTCAGGAATCCGTTCGCCTTCGATTATTATTTTATCGCGTTAGTGCGTAACGTTGTTCTCTCGCCTCTTGTTAAAAACATATTTTATTCCTTAATCGAGAAGTATTCGAGCTAATTGTGAAAATGTATAACGAAAGTTTCGGTCATCGTAACTCCGCCGTTAATTAATTTTTCATCCTGTCGCTCGATAAAACGGCGATACTCTGGGCTTTAATCACATAAAAAGTTGATTACAAGACATTGTAATACATTCCCGCGTCAAGAATTTAACAGTATTGATAATTTTTACCGATACGGAGTACAGCTGTTCTTCGTTTGTAGATTGTCGATTGAATATTTATAAACTTGTACTTGGACCGAGGCAGACCTTGTCGCTTGATAACCAACGTACAGAAAATCAGAACAAAGACGCGAAGAAGAAGCGATAGACTCTTTGGTCAAGTCTTTAAAATTGAATATCCAAAGTAAACAACTCCTTGATTAGATTTTTTTTATTTATTAACGGTAACAGATCGGAGACTGAGGATCGTTGAAAATTAATTGAACGCTCCCGAATCTGAACATTTTTAGAAATAACTTTCGAGCGCTGCCACGTGTTGAGAATTAATCAAAATAAATGATTTAAAATCCAGAATAATTAATTCAAGCCGTATTCGATAATTCGATAACCCCTACACCGTAAAATTGTACTCGGTTTATCAATGACGGTGATTAAGTAGAAATAAATCTGATTGTACAATATTCGGAAAGTCTCACTCACGGTTTAGATCGACGTGTTATTTTAATTACATTTTTCTACGCTATTTAATGAGGTTCGTTATCGAGTATTCTCGAATCCTTCGATCGGTTCAGCGCCGCGCTGTATATTTAAAGAGAACTATAAACTATTTATCAGATGGGAAAGCTTCGGCGATTCATTTATACGAGCGTTCTGTGTTCCTGTGCTTCTGAGAATTAGATTTGTGCTAACATTTACGTCTTTATCCTCTTAATTTTACAAGTCCATTTCTAAGCAATGAAGCATCTCACCCCTCTTCAAGGTTTGCAGTTCTCGGGGATCAGGCAATTTACCATCGTACACTTTTTACGTCCATTCTGTTTCCTTCCAAGTAATTACACCCATTTAGATGTAAATGGAAAAAAGTTGCGTGTGCTCGAGGAGTTTGTAAGAAATTTGATCGGTTGATTCGGACCCCCTCGGTAAATATCAATATTCTCTTCTTTCTTTAAACAAATCCATTACTCGAAAGGTCACTTTCGTTTTCTTTTTCTACAGAAAAAAAATATTTTTGTACGAAGAAATATAAGAGTGTGACAAACTCAGGTTTATCTCGTTCAATTTATTTTTTCCCCTCCTCGCAAATAGATTCTATGAAACTTGTATAGGTATAAATCTTCTAACTGTGTACACTCATTTTCATTTTTTACATACTCGTAGTATGTAAATTAAATTTTTATGGAGGAACAGCAACCAGCTGTACGATGCATAATAATAAAATACAAATTTTCAATTGAACTCTTCTAGTGTACCATTCCTGTAATGCGTATGCATAATACAAGAAAAAATCGAGCTATAATCACGCACAGGTCCCTTCGCGGGAAGAAGAAAATTGCGAAAAAGTGGAAAACCTGCGTAAGGGGCACGGTATATCCTTAGCTGGACTGAAACCCGATAATTCACTTTCTAGTAAATTAGTCCCGCAACAGTTTAAAGTTTTATCTCTGCAACTTCACCCCCCACTTCTCCCAATCCCCGCGTTCTCGAAATATTATTCTTTGTGTATTTTAATTTCGTAAACTGACAAGAAAAGTCTCGCGGAGCGTTCGCTTCCGATTTCGATGGAACTTTCCCGCGATAGTTAAAAGGCCGTTAGTACCGAATAAAAGTTTCGAGAGATGGATAAAATACGTGAAGGGTGAAACTGCGCTTTAAATTCTCTCCCTCTGCTTTCCCGACGGTAGTGAAAGAACTCTTTAACGATTGAGATTGCAAAAAGGATTTAACTGCAAGTTTCTTTTCCCTTTTATTCCCGAATTGACATTTGTATCCGCGGAACGTTTGAATTATAAGAAACTAATCAATTTCTGCTACGCGCGCTCTTATATTTTACGTTCCCGCTTTTCCCATAGTTTAAGCTTAACGATATACTTCGTTTCAGTTCAGGATAAATCTGTTTTTAAAATCTTCGTATCCTAACGGCGGTAAATGTGAACAGAATAATTGTAAATTTCTTGAATTCAAGACGACTGTTTTGTAAAAGAATGAAAAGGTATCTAAATATTTTCGACATTTCCGGTAATAAAAAGAAAGGAATCTGGTAATATTTATAATCACAATGTACGAAAAGAAATAATATAAATCACCAAATGAAGTTCATTTATACTAATCATACATTTTTTTTAGGCTGATGCACATTAATCCGCAGGACGTACATATTCAAAATGATTCTCAGCGAGTGCGAGTAGAATTTTTGCGAAAACCAGTTATAATTAACAATTTTAATTCGAGATTTTCAGTCCGACGAGATTGGAATTATCTAAAAAATAAGTTACGAGGATTAATGTGCACCAGCATTCAAAACGCAGACGATTAATGTAAATGAACTTCGTTTAATGATTTATCTTACGGCTTTTTGTGCGTTATAATTAACAATTTAGTAGCTTTTTTTACGACGAAGGTCTTAAGCATTTAGAAAGTTTTTGTATCGTTTCATACCCCTATTTGGATGCTATTAATTGGATTGCATATAATAATTATTATTATTACGTATTTACGTTGAACATCACGCGACGAATGAAATTACGTTTACATTAAAATCAGGAAATATCTTTTTCCACAAAAGACTGGCAGAAACAGCGATACGTGTACATTTTTCGACCGCGCAATCAATGTAATTAATCCAGAAAAGTTTGAGGGGACAAAAAATGGGAATAAAGCGCAACTACACGAAAAAAAACAATTCACTCCACTTCAATGCAACAATATAACGAACAAATATTGCACGCAATGTTTTGACGTACGAAATGGTCAGATTTGAAAAATATCTGAAATGGATACAACCTGCCCGAAACTCGGTCTGCCGAAAAAATTGTATTGAAAAAAAAAGAAGAAAAAATATTCGAAACATACGCAGGATCGGTAGTATCAATAACTGTTGAAAAAACTTCCCGTTTTTATTAGTACCAACAAAAAATGTTTTACAGTAAAGATTAAATTTGTGATCCGCTTACGTTCGCTCATCGTGTTCGATAAACGCTGCGAGTAGCATTAAACGTTTAACAATTTATCGCCGAGTATCGGACGACGTTGACTTTCGCGTGACAGGAGTGCTTGCAATAATTAACTTTCGTCAATTAGTCAAGTACGTTTTATCTGCGAAAGGGAAGAGGTTATCAGCGAAGTACGTTACGTTGATACCGCCGTGTTTCGTCAATCATAATGGAACCGTTACTAATTTATTATCGAATACGAATTTCGAGAACAGGTTCGCATAATATCATTTGCAATTTCGATTCAGTACACGAGTTTTCTTGCATTTCAAACGATTCTACGACGATCGTGTTAAAATTATATAAAGTAGGCAAAGCTATCAAGGAATTATGGTGAAAACTATAATGATCGGGAATAGACTCGCCACTGCACGGAGCGAAAGTAAAAGAACCGCGCGTTCCGTGTCTTTGGCAGGAAAGTATAATTACCAGCAAAGTAGAGCGTACAGTAATTTCTTTCGTGTACAAGCGCATAATCTGTTAAAGGAAGGCAAGGGAACATGTACGCGATTCGAACGTGTTACTCGATCGCGATGTTAGATTTTGACTTTCCTTTACGGCGAGTCGCGTGCTTCGGGCTCTCTTGATATCTCTGTCAAGATTTGATAAGAACGAGTAGCGTACTAAATTAGTGTTGGATTACTTGTTCAATTAAACCGGTAAAGAGATACGCGCAACTTAATCGCACGATTTCTGCCTGCTATTTATTACAAACGACCGAGTTTTTTTTTTTTTTTATCATTTTCTCTTTTCTTGCGTTTAACGATACGATACGAAAAACAACCCTCAAACGCTAAATTCGTTTCTCCCGTTTCAAACGAGCTGCGCGCCCCGTTGTTCTTTGTTTTTCGCTGCCCCGGGAATAATCTGAAGTAATCGCCGACGATAAAAGAGTTAATTAGTAACTCGTACATGAAGAGGGGGAGCAGGTAATTAGCAACGTCGCTAATTTGAAAACGAAATGCGGCCGGAGCGGAAAAAATGTTTTGATACACCCCTTCGCAATTTAGTGCGAAAAACAAAATTAATATGTATTATACGAGGGTAATGATAGCAGTGAATAATAGGAAAACGAAGTAAACGCAAGAACTCGACACTTAACAAATGAAATCGCGTTTAAGCATTATCGCGCCATTAATGCATTGCCATTTGGATTTACGGCTTTTATTATAATTTACATTCACTGTATTTTGCAATATTTATTTCTCTCTGTTTTTTACCAGAAAATATATGCGGCTTCATCCAGCTATCAAAACGGGTTATTTGACTTGTGTAACGATTTTTTGACTTATTTGTTGGAAAATGTGTCGACCGATATCGATAATCGTAACGTAATGCTATGCATTTTATAACGGTATATTCGAAAATAAAACGTTTTTGTTTGTAGTAGTCCCTCGTCGAGTCATGATCGAACGTTGTAAGCTCCTATCGAACATAGTTCGTTTCCGAATCACGTAGGGACAAGTGCGCGCACGATTTATCCAACATTGTCGAAACCTATTGAATGTTAGATCTCATTTCTAGTTTGACCATTTCAAGTTATAGTATAGGTATTAAAAGTCAATAAATTTAGGTTCAGTTTCATGTGTGAGGAAAAGATTACGAAATAAGATATTGCAAAGAAAACTATACTACAACAATATGTATGTGGCAAATGTGCCCTCCGGGATGCAATAATTTGCAAAACATGAACCGAAAATGAATAAGTTTTCCATATTGTTTATTTAAAAATTCAGCGATAAATGGAAATTTTGATCCTTTATTTTTATGCATTTTTAAAAATTGAATAAATCAACGAATGATAATTCTTATTTGGATAAAATTTGTTTCGTTCACGTACCAAATTGTATTAAATGGTACACAGTAGAACCTGGATTATCCGAACCCCCGTTTTACGAACCCTCTGTTATCCGAACTGCAATTTACGTATCCGAACGCTCTGTTATCCGGATAACATAACTGTTAACCGGATAATAGAGGGTTCGTAAAACGGAGTTTCAGATAATCGAGGTTCTACTGTGTTTTTTCCTGTACGCGCATCGTAAAATATATGACTTTTAGAATACGGGTGATTTGACCCGCTGTGATAGAAACAGGTATACACGGGGCACCGGTACGTTTATTCTTAAAGGAATAATGTCTGTACTCTGTACACTGATCAACGAATAATAACTCGTATCTTTAAGAGTTTCAAATTGCATGCAATTACACCTGTTTACGAAAGTACCCCGATACTCGAATGCCCCGTTTGATATTCTTAAACGATTGCACGAAACGCGAAAAGAGCTAGAAAACAATCCGCGTTTTGTTTATCCGCACGTAACTTACATTTACCATCGCTGACAAATTCAATAGATGCAAAATAAACGAAATTCCGACACGCCGAAACGTTCGAGAAGCCTAAATTTATTACTTCCAACGTTAAATTGGGTATTGTATCGATAAGCGCAAGAATCCAAGATCAGAAATTCTCTCTTCGAAAGTGGCCGAAGCGTCGCTTCAATTTTTCCCCCTTCCACCGATTCACGCGACGCCGCACAATCGTCGATGATTTGTCGACGACGCCGATTTTCCGTCACACCGACGTCTCCCATCGAACACGCATAGATCCACACAGGCGCGCGCGCGCGCGCGCTCACACCGTGTGTATACGACGCATAGGTAAGGGCGACAGTTGTTGCGGTCTATAATGTGACTGATGAAGTAATACATCACATTTAACTAGAAACGCGGTGGTATCGGGGCCAAAATCAAATTTCCTGGCACTTAATAAGATGTGACAAGCGGTCACGTGACTTTAATGAGAGCGGTGCGCTTGTGACTATCGGGTCATTTGTAGGTGCACGGGGAACAATAAGGTGGTGTTGCAGGCCTGCCTTCCCATCGCGTGAATCGCGTCATTAAACTACTAGTCCACCTTGCAAGTTGTGTATGCGGCATAAAGGGGGAGTACCGGTGAGGGGCGAGAGAGAGGAGGGGGTGGTGGGGGGAGGAGGGGGAGAGCACGGTGAGGGAGAGGCGGGCGAGAACCATTACTACCGGGGTCCTTGTGTGTCTCGTAAAAAGTCACCTCGACGCATCGAATCATCCATCAGAATGCCTTATCGGACCCTATAATTCACTGCAAAAAAGGACCACGATTTTAGCGATGATACCGCTTATCACGCGTATCGCGCGAGGAAACGAGTAAATTAAATGGAAAGCGTTCCTGCCGTGTTTCGTGCGACGTGCAACGGCCGGTTCATTATTCTTTTAACGATTCGAAGGTGTGACGCGTTTAACGAGGGTTTACGTGCTTTTGATTCGTGGATCGTCGACCGAACATCTTGTAACGTTGTCGATTAAAAATTTGCAATGCAGAACGAGAAGGCCGGCGCAGAGTGATTTCCAACTCGAAGAACGATGATTCGGTATTTTAGTTTATGGTTGAGTACTGTGTTTGAAATAGATTACTACTAAGACAGCGAAAATCGTCGTTAGAGGGTCTGAGAATATTCGCGGTGAAAAATGTACTTGCTGTTTGCGTGATGTACGACAGGGGTGGCCAACTTTATGATATGTATGATAGACTATATTTTTTTAAAAGTGCCGCTATTTAGCTAGCCAAGGCTTGACGTTTAACACGTTTACACTTGTGTCTTGTGTGCTAATAAGTGGCAATCCGGGGAGTTGCGTTTGCGTGTTGAAATCGTCCCCTGTCGGTTACGATCGAGTAAAAATCGCTTTGCGAACGACTGGTTGGCTATTCTTGATGTAGAGGATATGTCTATGCTGAGGATCGATAGGTATAAGGAAAACTATTATTTTGCGGGAAAGCATGTGGAAGGGATGATGGGTAAGTTGTTTTGATCAAGAAAGCTAGGATATTCGACGCTGGACTATGATAGACGCGTAAAGGTATGATGGATCAGGGTCCTAGGACGTTTTCCGCGAGATACAAAGCATTTACTATACTATCTTACGACTAAACTTATTAATATAAACAAATTATACGAATGGAGTCGGTGGATTAAAAATTGGACGGTGACTCGAGAGTTTCAGTTTAATTTAATCGTAACGTTGGATTTCTCGATTCGTACTTTCGCAATTCTTTCCGGGTGAAACGTAAATATTATAAATTAATAAATAGAACCTTATCGATCAGACGACGAGTATACGCGTGCGGGATGAATTTAGTAGCGAGCACGATGAACGACTAAGCTACGTTACTAAAATACGTTAATACGAATTCATAATATTCCATTTCATGCACGTGAAATGTCGAACGTAAACACCGAAACTTAACCGCGTTTAAATCACTATCAAAACTATCGCGAAACGAGGCATTGCAATTACATTTCCGCGGAAAGCAATTTTATATTCAACGCGGAGCATAAACAATATTTTACTCACACGTCGGTCGGCGATCAATATTTCCGAATGGTGTTGCTCGATGTGCTCTGTCGAAACGTCGTCGTAAAAATATGAGTAAAAATGAAATAAAACCCGCGAACGTACCGATCACGACAGGCACAATAACGCAACTGAATAATCAAGGGTGGTCGATGCTTTTATATTTTTGTTTTCCTTTTACGCGCGAACGTTGACGCGAGGTCCCGATTGGGCGAAATTTTTTCGGTGGATGATGGAAGTACCAACGTGTCCGAAAATTGACACGGGTAAGTCTCAATTATGAATATCACCGCAAGATATGTAATGCATAACACGATGTATGTTAAATTGCTAATTATCGTAACATTTATTATACGCGATCAGAAACTTATTTTGTGTGGTTATCCTTCCCCTTAAAAAGGACTGTGTTTGTTGAGGTTATTCTTTCCTCATAGAAATAATTATGCTATCCCTCAGAGGGATGGATGGTGAGGCAAAAAAAATGTGGAAATTACTGTGATAATTTTGTATATCTTTATTATTTTTGGATATCGAGTTTGTTTACAAAAATCGTACGGCACGATGGCGCCTATAATGGGGTGTGATAACCTAATTGGGGGGTGGAGGAACTTCATTTTAAGTTTACCTTCGTTATTTTAAATTCAGATATTTAAGGTGATCGGGGTTATCGCCATACTCTTGTATAGGGTGTTACGAGAATGCATGCACAAACTTCAGGAAAAACGGATATCCTAACCAACGTGTATCAAAGATTTTATAAATGAAAAAGCGTATATATATTTTTTGGGGATTACGTAAATGCGAATTCTTGGTCATTATATTAGCTATTCGCGTATCCGGTTCGATATCGCGATTTGGCGAAGTCTGCGCTGAAAGGGCATCATAATTTTGAGTTTTGAGGATAGCGTAACTATGTATTCGTAACTAGTGGATGGAAACGGTTAGTACTCGCTTCGATACCTGAGCTCGGTCAGTGTCGCGCTCTACGACAAAACCCAAACGACGTTTAATAGTTCTTTCGGTCGGGATGTGGCGTTAAATTTAGTTTCCCGCACCCCGAGATCGGGAACGAAAGAAACTAATTATCGGGCCAAGGGAGACCAACGGTATCAAACTGCATGAAACATGGCAAAGGGACTATTTCCCGGAGAAAACCAAGGAAGCCGCAGAATTGGTTGGATACTTCTGATTTAAAGTGATAGCGAGGGGGGTTTACAGAATCCTACCTTCCGGTACTCGGGTCAACGTCTCAACTTGACACAGTTTCGAATGTACCAGGTGTCTCGTTAGAAAAGCCGTGCAGCGAGTTAAGAGAAAGGGGGAGAGCGCGTCGAGTAATCACGGTTTAATATTAGTTCACTCTTTATAACGAGCGAAGATTTCCGAAAATAGTGATTAACGTGCTCTTGATTGAGAAACGTGGGGAAACTGATTGTAATCGGATTTTCGAAATTGCAGATCTGGTCTAAAAGACGTAAAATATCTCGTGGTATTTTTATAGATATACTTAAATAATCGCGCGAAAGACCCCCGTGAGCGTCAAACTCGACCCACGATTAAATATCTGTCGCACTAATATTAGTCTAATGTTATTACTAATATTAGTCTTGTTCATTCTTTATAACGGGCGAGGGTTTCCTAAAATAATGATTAACGAGATCTTGATTGAGAGACGTGGCGAAACTGTAATTGGATTCTGAGAGTGTAGATCTGATTCAAGTCGCATAATTATCTGTCGTATTTTTTTAGATATTTAAAGAACCGCCTCCAACGTCTCTCGTGAAGTCAGATGCTACCCACGATTAAATATAAATCATACTATTTATACGATTGTTCTACAAATATTTCTTTTATTAGGACAATTCAGTCTCAGTTCTAATATAAATTTACCGTTAATAGCGGATACGGTTAAAATTAAATCGTTACGCCGAGACTTGATCGGTTGATTTAATAAACCTGATCACGATCATAATTCAGAGGTCTATTATCTCGTACCGATACGATGACTTCTAATTCGAACGAGAATCAAAATTCAAAGATCGTTTAAAACCCTCTCGACGGATCGTTTATTATAATTACGATAATGACCTCGATAGAAACGAAGCCATCTCGACGTTGTACAAATGTAAGATCGCTTAGCGATACTTAAAGTACCGAATGGTTTAATAATTTGCAATTCAGGAGATTATCGTCTTTGATCGCGCAAACCTCTATCTTCGCGTTGTGCAGCATTTCCATGAAGTATCGTTGAATTGGCAGTCGAGTAATCCCGAGGGGTGTAGGGGCGGAGAGGGATAGAGTGGCGATAGGGGTAGGAGCTGGGGGGGGGGGGGGAGGTGGAGGATAGCAGAGGCTTATGAAACTTGGAGCGGCCTAAAGTTTCCGGGCTTATTTTTAATTCAGCGGGACTTGTATTCGAGGTACACGGAAAAATACTTGAAGCATTTCGCATCGAAACCGAGAAACTCTGTATCCCGCGTCTTGAAAATCTATTTATCCGATGTCACCGTCGACGGAAGCGAGGTGATTCGAGTCGCTTTGAATTTACAATGGAAAATTCCCGAATAAATCGAACATTTTTCGAGATTGAGCGAACCACCGAAAAACCTTCGATATATCGCGCGCAGTCGTATAAATTTCGTGACTCGCGATGCCGTTGGATATTTTCGCCAATTTTGACATGTTCCCGGTTCGATGATGCGCTTTGAAATTGATACCCCGGCATGACAAAAAGAGAAATAGGTACAAGAGCTACGGACATTTTCGCCAATTTGGAACAAGTTCCCGGTTCTCGTTCGTGTACTTTGAAACTGATACTCGATCGACATCACGCGGAAAATGACAGGGGGTGGGAGGCAGTGTTTTTCAATGTTTTCGTGGATCTTGATAAGTTTTTCGTTCGATTATGTACTTTGAGATTGACACCCACTCAGAGCGAAGGAAGAAGAGAGAGGAATGATGGCGGAGCGTTTGGAACGTGAGAGTAAAAGAGAAAATTATATTTCAAAAAATTGTCAAACTTTCAAAATTAAATTGCTCGCGAGAACCTATTGAGACATCAGTGCTACTTCTAATTTAAACTAAACGAAAATAATATGTAAACTATACTCAACGTTATAAATTAGAATATCTTGAATCTAGAAACCTGCCAACCGAAAATTAAAAGAAATGATTATAAAAGTTCGTCGACAGACTGCAAGTAGATTGTAATAATAATAATTGACATATTTTATAATATTAACCAACAAACGACACGAGCGTCGGTTTTATGAAGAAAATGCAGGGTAAAATTCGATTTAACGGTCATGGCACTGCAATGTATCCCTTCAGTTTTCCGTTGGACGTTGATGCGCCAAGGTCTCATTTCGCTAAAGTTAGCCATTTTAATTTTTCGGAGTTTTGAAAGTGCTCGCGTCAACGTGATAGACAGACACAAGAGGCGAGAGGCAAAACGTACGTCTCATTTCCGATATTACCTTATTTCTTATTATTTCTACTGTGACTAGATACTGTTCAGTTATATACAATATGTATTGTGTATATTACTATATTTTCTTATTGTTATTGTTGTATTCAACATTGCTATTATCTGCAAACTATAAATTTACGAAATCGTGTGACAATTATTCGAATTCTTAAGCTATTATTAATTTTATTATCCTGATTATTAGAATATTTCGTGACCTTTCTTTTGTTGTACATGTTTTCGGTTTGTCTGCAAGAAACATTGAGTGCAATCTAGTATTTGCAAAACCTGTCAAAACAAAATTCTGAGAGTGATTCTTCATTTTTCATTGCACAATTAGTATTAAAACGTTATGAACTTTCATCGCATACTGTTTGTATTACGTTAATATGTCTTATCCTTTCAAATTTTCAAACTTTCTCCATCGTGTACGAAGCACACGGTACGCCCGCTCGTGTTATGAAAAAGGGCGCACCCGCCTGAAGGTTTACAGTGGTTTTCAACCATTTTATACCAATGAATGACTAAAAATGTCAGAGACACTTGTCGGACAGGTAAGGCAAAAATAAAAAAAAGAACCGACACTTCTCAATTCGGTTTTGCCTTTTGATTTCCAAATCTGATATTATAAAATCGAAATTCCACGGTCATTGAAAATTCATATCATCGTCCCGAGCCAACGAAAAACTTCACCGAACCGTGCACCGCTGTGCTCCGCGGACCTGTGATCGAAAACCACCGTTCCGTAAAACCATCCCACGTTTAATTACTCGACAAATTTCGTCGAAACGAACAATTAACACCGGCCGCGTAAGATGTATCTAAATATACCATTCCCGCCACTTCCGCGGGATTCTACTCTCGCGTTTAGTTCGTCGTATCGACGCCTCCACGTAATTGCATTTTTTTTTATCCCCCGCCAATCGAATCCGGGGAACGGCACGAGAAGACGGCGGCACATCAAGAATTTCACGACGCCGGACCCCGCTCTTGGGGTATTTCGAGGAGGGAAAAGCGAAACGTACGCAGAACGACCGACTGGCCCGAGGGTGGACTGATTTTATCGTGGCATCGAGATCTCTAGAGTCAAAAGTATTAAGGAACTGCCACCTCAGTTTTTACGGCCACCTACCTAGGGAGTATATTGTCACTATCTGAAGATAATTCTAGGATTCGGAGAGTACCCGGCGAACAGCGAAGGGTGATATAAAAATTTCATATCAAACTACTTGTATCGTGGGCAGAAATGTGCAAACGTCTTATAGCGGGGGGGAGGTTTAAGGTTTACTTACGAGTATCCTTGTACGTCGGTGACAAATAAGTATCGCGAGTATCATGATTTACGGGGATTCAGGGCGAGAAATGTTTGCGGTTGGTCTTTTAATCCTAAGTTGCTGGAATCTTTCGAATCCATAATAGACAATTGCGCTGTGTATCGTTATGTTAGCTAATGGAAGAAAAATTATTATCGGAATCGTGAAATGAAACGATGACTGTGATTAACTCTGTGTTTTTGTTTTCATAATGCGAATACGGAACTGTGTAGCGGGGAACATTTTATATTGTACCGTGTTTTTAAATAATTGTTTTCGTTAATGTAGCGTGCGCGCAACACGGCGCAATGTCGGTTTAATTGCGAATAAAGAAGATAACCTTTAATTCTACTATTCTAGATAAACGTATAATTTGTATGCGAACGTCGACAAATTTCCCGTGGTTCGCTAACCACGTATGCTGACCCAAGAAGCAAGAAGAGTTGCAGTGTATTGATCCATTCCCAATAGCACGGTCACGTTACATATTATAATAATAATTCAAATTTTATAGCGGAAGCCTTCGAGCGTTTACATTCTCGTCGGTTTATATACGCATGGCACTTTTTTTCAGCTGAGACCGGCATTCCTTATTCCGGAATAAATCCCTTGAATATATCAATTCGCATTAGTTTACAGATAAACCCTCCGAACCCCCACCCCTCATGTATTTTTGTCTCGAATTTCCGGGTAGAATTTTGTCGCAACTCTGTCACACGGGCACCGAATTTTGTATATTTATGAAATATCATATTTGCTCGCAAGAGCTTTCTCTTGCTTTTAATAAACATGATATATGGAGAGCGTAGCTAAACGTTTTATAACTTAGTTTTTAATACAAAATTCGAAGCGGTACGTCTCTTTAGCAGTTTTAATAATTTTCGAAATGCAAACGCGAAACAAATCGTACGAATAGAGTAGTTTTTCTACGTACCGTCGAATTTTCGTCGGAAGGCAACATGGTAAAATGGTTTCACGTACCTGAAAACAAAAGAAAAGGATTATTAGTGGATGCATTCATCAGATTTAATCCCAGCAGTTTATTATTCTCAATATAAATAATCATAGCGTACGAAACAACGTAATAATTATACCGATCAATTTATTAATCAACCCAAAAGCAGCAATTTTTAATATCACGTAGAAACTAAAAACTGTGTTCCAGAATTCGCGCGTTGCAGGGTTAATCCGTTTGACCCACCGGAATTAATTTACCTCCAAAAGGGATTAACATTCCCTACGCGTTCGATGAAACGTTATTTTGATCTTATCAACTTGAACGCGTCATAAATAATTCCCGTATCGCGTTATTCGCACATTTTATTTGACTTCAACCCCCCGCGAGCAACTTATATTCACCGCCAGAGAGTCAAACAACCCCGACGCATTTAAAATCTTCACGCGGCCATCCCGTGTTTTTATTAAACTTTCATTTTCACGTATTAATCAACGAATTGACTTCAAAGAGAGAAACTTTTTCCCCCACTGTCACATGCGCCGCGGACTTCCCGCACGGCTGATTTGAATGTCCAATATTTAAATGCACAGTTGACCCGTTCGAATGGGAATTATTCGCATACGTTACTATTCCACCTAACGTAAGTTGGATACGATACGTTACCCTGGGGAGGGAATGTGTTAAGTCTATCTGTCCGTGTTCGGTTCGATTGCATTCGTCGGGTACCGAACAGCACGAACCGGAATACGTTAGAACGTATTTGCGTCATTGGAGGAAGATCGTTGCACTGGGAATTTATTTCCACACCCTTATTATTAGATCCGGGTTTTCGGTGATAATTTTAAAAGGGAAAATATTTGTCTATATCTGGCGTACTTGAACTTGGCCCGTGACAAGGCGTTGTCCCTTAATTATTATTCCAGGGTTTTGTTGATCGAATAGCGATTAATGATGAATGATTTTCGAGTGGATTAAAGTGTGGTAAAGTTGAACGTTGCAGATCGAATGTCGAGTATCTCGAAAGTTTCTGTTTTTGTAAATATAATAAGAATTGCGTCGAATTGTATTGGAACAAGTATATTTTGGTAATATTCGGTAAATGTGTTTGTTAGGTCAACAATTTTGTCAAGAAATATCAAGAATCATCGAGGTTATGGATACATTTTCTTCGGTGGGGTTTGATTAAATTTTCTGGATTTCGAGCGCGATGGGGTTCGGTTGCTCTCACCTGCGCGCGAAAAATGGCAAAAATGGTAAAACTCCATGCTCGCACGGGAGTCCAATACGCGGTGAATCAAAAAATACTCATTTAACGAGATCACGCTTCCATTTACAACACCGACACGTTATTCCAAATAAAGTTCCATTCAATTTTTAAATTTCCACGAAAGGGGTGTGCGAACCCCGATTGTAAAATAAAAAAGCAAACAACGGACTGCTGCACAGCGATTTCGACGAACAAACGCGAGCGTGTTTGAAATCTCGATCACCGATAAAAAAAAAATCTGCAGCAAAAATATCAACTAACGGGATCTCTGATAAAGTGATTAGTCGGAATAACGATTTCGCTATTCAGCGCGTACGTAACAATGGAGGATCGACGGAACGAAAGACCCTCGCGATGGTAATCGAACCGAAAGGGCGCAACAGTTTTAATTAGTTCGACGCAATTTTCACGGAAGTTCGATTCGTGTTTTCTTTCGTCAACTCTCGAAGCGCGATTCCGCCGAAGTATCCCGGTGTAATTTACGCCTTGAAAATCAATTTTACCGGCCCACGAATCGATAACAATCGAAAGATTGCTCGAGACTTTCAAAGCATCTCTCATCGTCGAACTTTCTAACGAGATATAACGATATTCGCGGTATAGAAGTTTGTAATAGGTTTATCATCAGTATTCTCTGTTAGCTAATTCAATCGAGTTAGTAGCTAAATATGCTAAATTGGCCAGCTGGATTAAACCGTGCCATCAAACCTAATCTCCCTTGCGCGTCAAACGGATTCTATTGATAAACTCATTACCGTGCATACAGCGGAGAATTTCCTTTAGACGTCAGCCAGATCTATACGTTTATTGGCCGATTTAACTAAAGTTTCTACCCACGTTGGATCAATTATTAATCGTTATAAACGCGTTAAAATGCCAGGTGGTATTAATAGCTGATTAAAAATTGAGCGCAATATTCTTTCGTAGGGTTTTTTTCCGCTTTGCGCGAATCAAATAGGAAATGTTACTAAATTATAATTCCATTCGAAACGTAATCCCTTCGATTAATCGTACTGCATAGAGCGAAAATTGGTAATTTCCAAGTGTTGTTGTTTACTACAACGATAAAATGACATATAAACAGATCTCCCCGTGCTAGATATTTGATAGAGTATAATGTTACGATTTTGATTGGAAACAACAACAAAATTCGAGTGGATCGTGTACGTTGATAACACAAAGTAAAGCCGATAAGTTGATGTACGCAATACCGTAACGAAATAAGGATTGTGTATTTAGTACTGTTCGAGGGTACCCTATTTTGCGAAGCAGTTTCCTGTATAAAGAGCAGTGCTGCGATAACAGCCGTTGAAGATACGGACAAACATTTCGAGTTCAGCATGGAAACGGCTGTGTGTATACACGGCACATACAACGGTGTATAACGTAACGCGCGGTACTACAGGTAGATAACTCGAAAAAGGGTTGCACTCGAAGTTTGGTAGCGAGTGCTTCATTATTTCTTGCGTTAATGCAAGCTTACATTGTCTGTTTCACGGCCGAAGTGCACGGTGAATGTACCGTGGAAAATCCTTGCATTCCATTTTGTAAGATTTCGCGAAACTCTCAGTGATAACATTGCACTCGGTAAATTTTTTAGTCGCCCGGTTAATTAACCTACGGAATAGTTTAGAAAATACACGAAACGTACCGTAGAATGTGTTTTGAACTTTCCACTGAATTTTATTACGCGAGGGTATTAACGTTGTATCAAAATCTTTTGCAAATTTCCTTTGTACGATGTTCTATATTTCAATTTGCACGATTTTGTAGGAATCTGCTGGAATGTTTTCAACGTTTCACTAATTTTATTCTACGAGCGGACCGTTCCCAACTTCTAGCGAATATGTTTTCAGCTTTCCACCAAATTTTGTTACCTCGGTGTTCTAATAATGGGCGAGAAATCATTTGGAAATTCGCAATACTTATTTCGCGCGTCAGCAGACAATTTTATTTTTACCATATCGAGTGAATTAATTGGAAACCTCCTGGCGAGAGTGACAACATTTCCATCGGGAATAAAATCAAAATATTCGTCGAATACATCCATTTTTCCAAATTTTCTTTATATCGATAAAATATTCTAATCTATCCAACGCGTTAGCTATTCTTAGAATCAAGCTTGAGTTTATGTCCCAAGTTTACGACGTAGGCACACGTACACATATACACAGCGACACGCTATCGCGTACGTTTTTTATTTTACAGCTGTGAAAATTTGAACGATGCCTTCATTTACGTTTTATTTCCCTTAGCTTGTTTTAAAACAGCAGGATATATCTTTTTGTGCCATTACACCTCCGCGATGCACGCAACTTTAAAAACGACTACATGCGACGTTCGGTAAGTAAATGCATTAATCATTCTCCGAATTAATATGACTTTACTTTCCAACTTTATGGCGCTACTACGTGGCGCCGTGCACACAGTATCGCAAATATTTATTTTTCCATCCTGTAATGCTTTGTACGCCCCACGCCCCGACGCTTATCTTTTCTACGTTTACGTTTTTACGTGGAATTAAAATGAAACGCTCGGGGAAAATGAAATTTTCGTCTCGAAACTCCTGCAATTTGGTTTTCCGAAACTTTGAGTTGTCAGTACGCCGCTACGCAAACGATAAATTACTCAACTCTCTCCCACATAAACGTATTCCTAGAAAACAAACAGTCCCTTTTTTTTTAATTTTTTTTTTGACAAAATAATTTCGACGATTTTGCATCAGAGATAAAGTTGGCTAAAAATAAGCAAAAATTATTACGCATCTTAAAAAATCGCTGAACGTCGAACGTAACTTCAAAAAAAAACTGTGGAATGCATTTCCTTAATCCACGAAACTTCAGACACGGAAAGATTGAGGAAACGGTCGGTTTAAAGGAAAGGATAAAAAAAAAGAAATAAGTTACAGCAGCACGAAATCGAAAACGAGAAAACCCTACGTTTCTCAGCACCAACATCGTTGCCACGTTACCACGCACACGCGCGCGCGCGCGCGCGCGCGCGCAACGACCAAGAGCCTTTTCCTCGCAATTTACTTTTCCAGCCGTCATCGCTTTTAAACCGCGTTATCCGTGGAAATTTAATTTCTTGTCCTTCGCCAGCCGCGGACCAGTAAATCCTAAGTGCGGAGTCTTAAATATTTTTACACTTCGAGTTTTACTAGACTACGCTATATCTCGAAGTGAAATCACTTTATTCATTATGCAAGCCACGCTCGTACCGTCGAAGCAACGTTCCAATGGCGCGCTCGATCTGCTTTACTACACATACGTGACTTCGGCTCTTTCGCGGGGTTAGAACGATGGATCGAAGAAAAAAGAATGGGGGTACGAGGGAGGAAGAAAGGGCGTCCTGGGAGCAAGGATGGGGTGACTATGCGTCCTGGTTTAGTAACCGGGCGCTCGCGCAGTTAAAACGTTGTCTGTAGCTTGCGAATTAGTGTAGCGTATTCTCGTTCAAGAATTATTCGTGAATTTTGCGACATTTATGTCTTCGCCGCGTCTCGTATATTTGCGAGCTTCGTCCACCTCTGGATTTTATCACCGAACAATGGTCCTTTGATCGCGGACCGTTCGCTAATATACATCGAAGTCCGGCGGAGCGACTGAAAATTTTCCCAAGAACCGCGCATCGCTGACGATGAGCCTGGAAATTAATTTTCAAGCTATCGAGGGCTATCGGAAGAATTAACGAGGAGCCGCGGGTCACTTGAAAACTTCACCAAGAACCACACGCGACTATTAAACAATTTGAATATTAATGTTCAAGCTATCGAGAAGTAACAAAAAATTATCAAGGAGCCGCGGGTCAGTTGAACATTTTACCAAGGACCACTCGCTACTATTAAATAATCTGGATATTAATTCTGGAGCTATCAGGAAGTAATAAAAAATCATCAAAGAGCTGCGGATCAGTTAAAAATGTTACCAAGGACCACTCGCTACTGTTAAACAATCTGGACATTAATTTTGCATTTATCAGAAAGTAACAAAAAAGTTATAAAGGAGCCGTGGGTCAGTTGAAAATTGTACCAAAACCCACTCGCTACTGTTAAACAATCCGGATATGAATTTTGGAGCTATCAGCAATCATCAAAATTAATATCCAGATCGTTCAACAAGAAGCTCGCGGTTCTTGGTAAAATTCTGAACTGGTCCGCGGATCCTCGATAAATTTTTTAAGTGGCCCGGAACCAAAGGAAGATTGGGAATCGGTGTTACGCGCTGTTCGACCACGTAATTGCGGAAAAACTTTTTCACCGCTGTAAGTTATAGGACGCTACAACCATGAGTACCGCTGCGGAGAAAGACTTTTCTTCCACGCCACAATGACTATTTCGCCGAAACGTTGTAAAGTTTTGCGCGACCCAACGTTTCGACCGGGAGTTACATTAAAGTTGTAACTACGTTGCATAGTTTACTCGCAAAACTCCGACGACTCATACGCGAGCGCAATGAATGTCTGCTAGTGAAAATTACGCTATTGCATGGCCATTTACGCCATTAAACTGTTTACCCTAAGCTGGGCCGCTGTGCGTCCGTGTTTCGAGCAACAAAATGAATCTCGCTTAATCGTTACACGAATCACGAATAAGACCTGTGCATAAATTGTCCCGTGACCGGTGCGCGTTCCTTTATCAAAACAAACTCTATTGCTCTCCCGTATAATTAACGAACTCGCGAAGAAATTAATGATTTGTCCAACGCAAAATAGAATAATCAATCAATCAAGAGACAATGTCTTGTGACTGTCCAAGTACAAGCACGCGAGAACTAGACATTGTATCTTTTCAGGAAAGAAGGAACGGGGGTTTTCGGAGTGGTCAACCGATATATAAAAATTTGTATACGTTTTCTGTACGAAGGATCTTTTTATTCGTTTACAAATAACGTTGATATAACGATTACACTTAATTTCCCCCCAACATGTATTTATATAATAAACTCTACTATACGTCCGCGCAATTACCGAACTAGTTAACAATTATAACGCGATCAAAAACTATTTCGCCAGTTACCAACAAATTAATCTCGTCTAAACTACCCTTAACTCGTTATTAGGTAAAATTTCTCAAGTGTCCGGTAACTTACAAACGACAGCGCTACATCCATCGTTGGTTACGCACCTTTTAAACCATAAACTGCACTGCGCGCAACCTTTGGCAACAGCGAAATATTGCCAAAACTCTCTGGTCGTATGGACTATCGATTATCGTCCCGGCTCTCTCGTACAGCGTTTCGCGTGCACGCTCAAATCACATTGCGTGTACACGGATGCGCGCACGCATGGCCACGAATTTTAGCTTGATGTGGATTAATCGCTAAATTTGTTTAAGTAAAAATCCGTATAACGCAAATTTTTCGATTCGGTCGATTAATGCAAGCCTGATGTCGTGATGACCGAATCGTTTGGGAATGTTTAGTGAGAAGTACGCGGTGAGATCAAGAGACAAGGTCTTGTCTCGGGCCAAGTACAAGTACGCGAGATTGGACCTGGTATCTTTTTCGGTGAGGTTTTCAACGGGTGGTCCAGTGCTGCCCGTTCGTAGAATGAATGTCTGTTGTATAAATGCGCGTGTGATGCAGAATCGATCAAAGTCGATCGCCAGATCGAATCATACAGTCGTTGATAAAAAATCGTACATTGTCGTACAGCCATTGTCAATATTAAATACTTTAACGCCGCCTAATCCGGTGCTATCGGTGATATTCAACTTGCCGTATTTTGTATAAACACGTATTATTTCACCCAGTGCTCAAACGAAATCAAAATTTAATACTTCCCACTATAACCCAACTTGGAATCCTCATCCCGCAATATCAACCTCCAAAAGATTCGCACGGTAATTTACTCGCCACGCAAATCGATAATTTACGTTCACGGAAAAACAACTCTGGGATACGCCAAACAACATTTACCCCCGCGCGTGCATCGCAGTTTGTCTCGTGGAACGGCCATTGGTCCGTTTAGTTTAGCGGCATGTTACTTTGACCGTCGCGATCGAAATCGACAAATAGTTGATCGTGTCAACCGTGTACGTGTAACGGTTACAACCATGGGGAGCGTTGCCAGGCTAACAGAGACCCCCCACCTTGCGCGGCCATAATCGTTCAGAATTTTGGTCAGTGCTATTATCATTGAATTTCAATTGTTCCGCGACTTATCCTATTGTATCGTCGTATCGACCACCTATTCCGTAGCTCCGATAGTTGTAAATAGAAATTGACATTGTACGCGCGGATCGTTTCGATCGCCGTGCTATTGTTATATCCGTTCGATGTTAGTGGAACAAGCGCGATAATTCGATCGCTGATTTCATAGATATTAGATCGACATCGCGGGGTATTTTATTCGTCCCGTGCTTCATCGGATTTGATGCGATGGAAACGAAACGGTTCGTTACGCGCGATAATTCGATCGTCGTTGTTCCTTTTTTTTTTTTTTTATAAAAATTCCATAAATTTTTCCAGCGCGTAATTCATTGTACTTCGATTTAGAAACGAACGTTCGTTCCGGTTAATAAATTTGCGATGACGTTGCGGCCCGCCACGATTATTCCTAACGCGACGGAACGGGGCTGTTTGTTAAAAATTAAAGCGAAATCGTACGCGTAATAGTTTTACAGATACGGCGGAACTGAATACAGATGGCTTATTGCAAAGGACCAGCTGTGGCGCGAACGACATAAATCACCTCCATATAATTTTTAGTTTTGTAGTCGAACCGGCCACGTTTATTTTCACGAACACCCGGCGTATTTTTATCCCGCTCGATGTAAAACGATATTTAATAAAGATGACATCATTTCAATATTTAATCGAGCAATATTTCTTGGCTATGCAAGTACAGGTTATTGATATTGCCATGCAAAATTTATACCCCCACGTGCAAATATTCTAATCGTATACATGGAATTTTTGTACCGTTTACGATGTAGGTTCCTGAATTTCGGAAAATGTTTATTAGTTTCGGAGAGGGAGAAAACGAATCGTTCGTCGATCGTTAAAACGTGTTTAAATAATTTCTCGCTCATCGCACGAACCGGGTGTTATCTTGAAAATATATTACACTGCGGAGCATTCCAAATCCTATAAATTCTGGACAAACTTTCGTCTACCACGAGTCTTCGTTCTTTTCCACCGATCGACTCTTCCGATGCTTCTCCTTTTGAAGATCGCTACGATATTCTTTCCTCGACCATTCTTGTTTCGTCTCCTACCATCAGAGTTTTATTATTAATTTACCTTACAGATACGAGAGCGTACTTTACGTAATTTAATTCTCCGTCTCGAGTTCCACTCCGGTTTATGTGATTTGAACCCTGTCCCTCGAATTTGCGGTCAGTATCTGTCCTTACGGCAGAGCAAAGATGAAATTTACGATCCAGCCCACGAAGAGTTATTTTTATCTTTTATACTCCATAGCACGGTCACATTCTGCTATACGTTGTATAGAATGCATTAAAGAATTCGGTCCTTGTACTCTCCCAAGGGCTGTCATGAAAAATTTCGAGCAGCTGGGTGCATCCTTTTTCGTTACGTGATAACAGAGAATCGATTCGATTCCATCCACGACTGGAAAGGAAACACAATTGAGACGGAAATGTATTCTTCTGGTTATCGTTGCACGGACAATTTCATTCTGCGTCATTTGTTGCAAGAGCGCCCAGATGAACTTCAAATTAATTTCTCACAGTTATTCCTCGATCATTTTTTCTTTCTCTACGACCGACAAGGTTTTGCATTCCACGTTAAATTGGAACATTCTCAATACCACCATGCGTATTTTAATTTTTCAAAGTGCCTTTACAGCCCTACAAATTTTCATCATTTAGAATTGTCGGGGGCACCAAACGATATTTGACGATCGATATTTGTTATTTATACCATTCCAATAGCTTCGCGGGTCTCAATGGTTTTTAATAAACCTTTGTTCGTTGAAAGGAACAGAGGAAAAAATTTAATTTAAAAAGCACGTTCGACGTTTGAAAAGGAACGGCATTTTTTCCCCAGTGTCTGACCAATGACGGGTCTATCTACTGCTCGATATGAGTGGTATAGAACTTATCCCTCAGATATCATTCGTCGATAAGATCCAATTAAATTTAATTGTCATTTATTGCGCGAGTTTATCAAAGAATCAAAGGAATTACATTCAAAACCATATTCTGGACAAACCTCTTATATCTCTGATATTATTAATTCGTTTGAATTAAAAATCATTATCATACATCTACGTCTGCACCGAATAATTATCTAATCCCATCGAGCGTGACCGAGACGTACTTATAAAACTGGATAACTAATAGATGTCCTTTCAACGTACTGTTAAAGCCACGTGACTCTATTTGCATAACAAAATTAGGAATGTTCAAAGACCATACGCTAAATTGATTTGTGTCTCATCCCGCGAGCAAACGCGTGCCAGACGGCAATACAAGACTCCGTATACGACAATGCGAATTGCATCCTTAAAATTATTGGTAAGAACGGAGTTGGAATACATCGATTCGCTCCACGCGTCGGGTTTACTTTTATATCGGCATAAAATATGAACGAATTCGTTCTGCCTCCTAGCTACACACACCGCGCACGGAGACTTCGTGTCGTACTTTTACGCCACTTTCTCCATTCCTTTTCCAAGAACGTATAGCCTCTAGCATCCCCCTGGCACCCTTGCTCTCCCAAAGTGCACATCCACTTATCCTAACTTATCCAAAACTCTTCGGACAACTTTCGACGTCTGTCGTGCGCGTTTTCATTTGCAATTTGCTGCAACTTATTTTCATACCGGTTTCTTTTCATTTAGATGCCCCGTTTTCTTTATCCCGCTGAGTGGACGGGAGGGCACTATCGATTACGTTGCAGTTTATCGATTCTCGGAAGTGATCGTGTCAGCATAATTTTGGTTAACCTCCGGAATGGGGCGAGGTTAAATTTCGAAAATCGAAGTCGGAAACTATGAGAAACCGTTCTCCTCGAGGTTATTGTGATAAGTATATTTAGCAAACACTTCGACCGTGCTTTATTGCCGTTTTTAAAGCTCGGAATTTAATTTCTGTATTGAACTATTCGTTTAGCCGTTTGTTTCGCAGAAAGTCTAACGAGAGAAATATATCTGTGACAGATATATTTTGTTCCATCGTTTGTCTCGTATCTTATCTGCGTACATTAATATAGAGTATCCATAATTTGTTTGATCGATTATGTAAACACCTGCTCCCCTTTTCGCGATAAAGAAAAATATTAAAAATTTCACAAGACTAACTACCCACAATCTCATTGACATTTGTCAATAAGAAATACAGGTTACTCCTTACAATTACGATCGATCTTGATCTCGACAAATATTTTTGATATGTCTTTACGATAATGGAATACTCCCTTAACCCACGCATTTTCCACATCAGCTATTCTGATGGATTAAACTTACGAGCGGTGACTTCGAATATAACAATGTCTATCCCCATGATGGAAACACGATAGACTAATATTATTTTCGCGCGTGACAAACAACTGGCTAAAGAAACTGAAAAAGCAATCTTAGTAACGACGTTGTAAAGTCACTTGTATAGTTCTTTTTCCGAGACCCTCAATTGCATTACCTGAATTGCCTCTGGTACCTATTACTAGATTGCCTACAAATTGACCCACCCGTTCCTTTACATGGAATGTTTAAAAAGATATAAATCTGCTCCGCGTTTTCGTTGTAACCGCAAAATTTTATTATAATTAAAACGCTCAAAGATTCTCAACCCCTCTGCGACCTACGCCAAGCATCAAAATCTTATCGAGAAATTAACTTTTTCGTCTCTACTTCGATGTATCTCGTAACTTACGATCCGCAGTTAACAGATCAACGGGAAATTTGAAAAAATTATATCCTCGAAGATGTCTCTATGCCTCGGTTAAAAAAAAAATGCGTGGTAGATGATACCTACGTTCGGAGGCACCAAACGGGCCGAAACCATTATTTCCAAAAATACGATTTCCCGAAAATCGGAAAAGTGATTTACAATCGCGTATACGAGTCTAAACAACCGCAATTCCAGTAAATCACGATCACATAATTATCAAATGTTGCTCTAACCGAACGCACACAAAAGTCAGATTATTAAATCACTCGAGCATTTGCCACGCGTAAACGTTTTCGCTCAATGATTAATTGAAATGAGCACGTTTAATACGATAATTTTAAACTATCCCACGAACGTTCCGCCGGACAATCGGCAGGGGCGAATTTGTACACAGATCCCGCGCCTCCATTTCCAAATCATGAACACGTTGTACTGCCAGGATTCATTAATTATCAAAAGAGTCGGTCGGTACGAGGTTCACGGTAGATTGGACTTCCGAAAACGATTCCCGTGTCACGCAAACCGCGTTTACAACAAGCTACCCTGGATTCCGGCGTATCAAACTAATTTACCGATGTCGGCAAATGTGTATTACGGTTTACGAAGGTACTTGCACGCGGCAAAGTCATTTACCGAGCAAATATCCCTAATAACCTGGGCGTAACCAAAATATTCGACGCCTCTCTCGTTTAAATTGCTCCTCTGCGTGAATTACGCTTCGAAGCCTACTTAAAAGAAGAGACGACGACACAACGTGCCAGCGCTAGACCGATAATTCCCGAGCGCACGAAGTAAAAGAAATTATCGGAATCACGTCCGCGTCAAGCGATCCCGGAGATCATCGCATCGCGATAACGAGAGGGCGATTAAAGCCAACCATAAAGAAAGAAGTTTAAAAAACCACTGGCTCGCAGTTTCTCAACGGCGAACTAATCCGTTTGCCAAAGTCAATGGGAACGGATCGTAAAAGCACTACCCCCCCACCCCTCTCCAGGTACCGCGCCTTTCACCCCTACGGTGCTTTCGTTAAGCCCCGTTGAAATCGTGGATCTGCCTCTTCAGGTATCATGCAACGTACACGTCGTCGATACACGACCAAGGGGTGTGCATAATTTGAGACAATGGGGTGGGGAGGGACGAGGGGGGAGGTTTAGAGTTCGGTCGAAGGAAGGGGGAGGATCGGGATAGAGGGATGACGAGGGGGGGGGGGTGGGATGGGTGGCAGGGGGAGGGTACCTCGTTCGCTCGAATCCGATTCTGTGGTCAGCTTATTCAAGCTTTGGTCGCGCAATTGGAGACGGATCGGACGTGCTGGCTGCTGACAAGGAACTCTGATAATAGAGGCAAGCTTCAGAGGAACAGGAATGTACTGTACAGTGTCTGTTCAGAGGGAAATTCGGTATTGACGTAATTAGACTACATGGTACCAGACGTTCCACATGCCGTGACACCGTCCGCCCGAGGTACACCACCGGTGGGATTTAATACCGGTAACTCATATCTCGGGGGCAGCCAGCTTGTCCGCAATTTCATCCTTTGAAAATTAAATTAATCATCGATCCGCGGTGTCTATTATTCACGGGAGCGGGTACGGGTGTAGGGAGGGAGGGAGGTTGGGGGGTGGGGGTGTATGTAGCACATCCGTTCGTGGATAATCCTGAATCTAAGGAGTTCGTGGTTCGGAAGCAGAGACTCCCAAAGTGGGGTGGAGAGGTTAAAGATTCATATTTTTGGTGTACTTTTCAGAACTCTCTTGCTATGGGAATCGACAGACTTACTTAGTATTATGTTTGCTCGTAGTTCGTTGACCCAAACATAATTGCGCGGTTGATGGGATCTCTCTGTTCGTTTTTTCTTTTCTACGAAATTTTCGTTTAGGATTATTCGGGGTTACGGGAAAGATATGATACTCGGTGCACGATAGTAAAATTTTGAAACCGCTGGTACAACGTTTGTCTCGTGCCACGCAAAAGATGCAGGTGTATAATCGAGGTGTATAAGATTGTTGAAATATAATTTAGGTGGCTTTAAACGAACGTTGTACGACCCCTCGTAACGTGTCCCGGGCATTAACATTTTCTCAGACACGAGTTATGTAATTTCGCTTCAACTTCAAAATTAAGAAATGGAACTTTGCGCTCGAACAACGCGAGAAACTTTCCAACGGTGCTGTAACGTTGGCTAACACGCGTGCCATTGTAGATGTAACTCGGAGGTGCGAAGAATATGACAAAAAGTATACAAATAAAACCGACGAATGTCAATTTAAACGCTTGCAACGTTCCACCTTTGAAATGCGGAATTAACAAGACGCCGTGTCGATCAAAAGTTTGCATTGTTCAAATACAACCGTTCTGGGCGGACAAAAACACGCGCGATGTGTATTGGTCGAATGTAACTGGCAACCGTCTATACTGACTTGACATACGGTTTCAGGAGTTCGTTTTGAAAGTTTCACAAGTTCATGAAACGGAAACTGCTATTGGCAGCAGCTTTTAGCGAGATAGTGTCACTGCATTCAATCAATGCCCGTTACAATTTTGATGGTTTTCCTTCGCCTCGGCTAACTTCAACTTATAAACTTTGCAGCTTGGCTTCTTTCCACCGGCATCGTTATAATTTCATGATTCTGACAAACTTTATAAAACGATTAGTCGCGACCGTCGATACAGCATGCAACTAATTGTGTTCATTGCCGCTGACGATGTTCGTTGAGAACTGTTCAAGTTGGTGAATAATTTCATTATAAATAGTGGTTCACGATAAATTTATGGAAATCTCATCTCTCACGTTGTACCATTAACCGTTTATTAATAAATTGTTAATTGCTAACGTTTTGTACTTTGCGTTAATTTGATTATACCCTACGCAAAGGTAAGTAATATATACTAAGTAAGTTACATTAAATCAAGATAAATTAATTAGGAATTCCGGAATACCTACATCGAGGGCAATTATCATTTTCACTTCGAGCGTGAACTAAATAAAACGAAATCGTCGCCCTAACAAATTCGCACAAATTTCTATTTACTTTTAGGCGGCCCAACGTCGCCGTTAAAAATAAAGAAAGAATTAATTTATTCCGAGAGAACGAACTCTACCGCAATAAACAAACCCACCCCCGAAAAACAGGTACTCACCCTTGCTGTCAGCAATTACGAAGCCGAGTTTATTGACCGCTAACGCATTAAAGTTAGTCTCGCGCAAAATTAGGATTTGTGCGTGCCCGGAGACATTTTTCCTCTACTTTAAATTGCACGGTATCCCATTACCGCGAAACAGGTAATGCAACAGCGGTCCAATTTGGGAAACCGTTCAAATTAAGGTCGTTTTTCCTATTTACGTAACTAAGCCCCGTTCCTCGCGTCACGTGACGCGTACACGTGGATTACGAGTTCCCGGAATGCGCGCGTGAATGTAAAAGAGAAATGTCGGATGAAACGGAATTGCGTTTGGGTTTCCTATGTACGCGGTGAATTTGTTATTCACGGTCGTGATTTTTCTAAATATTTTATGTACCCGGGTAGAGGCGCAGAAAAAAATGCGACGCGATTGAAAAAGCCGGCTGAGCGCTTGATTTGCAAACGTTCGCTGTTACGGGGATGAAGTCAAAAATAATTCTTATTACACATTCTAAGAATCGAAGATCGACGAACTGTAAAGTAAATTTAAATTTTCTTTTCGGAAATGTAAATTTTGTCTTTTATAGATTGCTAGAATCGTGGGCAGAAAATGCACTTGAAAAGACACTCGACAAACGATGGTAGTATGGTAGTGGTCCGACCGTAGTCTGACCAAAGAAGGTCTCATTCTACTTAAAATTTTAAAACGATAACTTGGAGAATAAATAATGATGCATGGGTCGGTGTCCCTTTAAAATTAAAAATCACATTCATCCATAATTTCCTCGTAATTATACATCCATTAGCATAGACCATAGCCATCAAAGCATATAAAAACGATACCTCTTCGTAATTTAAATAACGATGTGATACTGACAGAATTTATCCACTTCATTAAACTCTCGGAAGATCGCAGAGTTGTATAAAGTAAGTGGTAAATAAATGTGTGGTAAATAAAAGTTTGTAAACCTTATAAACATTACCGAAATGGGCAATTATAATTTTAAAAACTATTGATGTTAGTCATCCGTAACTTGCAATCTTTCAAATGTCCATGCTCGAGATCAAAACGAGAGACGATGCAAAGCAAAGATTACGATACAAGTTTCTCTCGAAAACGTGAACCCACGTCAAGCGAGGAACAATCGACGTGTAATTGGATTTAGTAATATAAACTTCAGTGGGTACCAATACTTGTTGACAAAGAGGCACGCTGATGGCTTAATACGTTCATTACGGTCGGTAGTTAATACTAGTCCCACTAATAGCTAAGCTATTAATTATTACTGTTAGCGAGGAGTTTCCATGAAATAGATTTACATTAAAATTGAATATCGACGAAATACCGGAGTTGTGCGGAAGCAACTCATTATTTCAGTCGACTTCGAATACGTTTCTCGTAAAAAATAACTTTCCCCGTAATTTCGTCTTTTAAGAAGAAGGATTACGTAATTACCAAATCATATTTCTTATTAAAGCGAGTCGACGTTCAAAAAACCAATTACGGAACCTCGTCAAATTTTTGTCAGAATCCACTAAGTATTTCCAACGCGAGCGTTGCGTTTCTCAAAGTCGAAACCAGATCTGGAAGGATTAACAGCAAATACATAGGAGAATTTAATAACATCGGCTAGAGGAGAGTCTTCTATGCAATCTAACGTTGTATCCCGTAAACCCACAGGGCACGGCCACACTGACACGATTTTCACTGAAATTGGTTTGGCGGTTTAATCGTTATTACCACTTTGAACGAATTTGTCTGATAGAAGGTTGGGCGGACAACCGCGCAGGCGGACAGATACCTCATTAGATTCTGTATCAGAGACGCGTACCGTTCAATGCTATTTCCGGCCGATATCTGTCAATGCGAGAGCAGAAGGGAAAGAAAACTGGCACGACAGATGAATTCGATCAACGACGTGGCACAATCACCGTGAGAGGATACGGTGTAGCCTCGATTTAACGCTCCCTCGTACAATGGATTTAGGATTAAACTGGTCAAATCTAGGGAATATCTCTCTATACTAGATTTCGTTCGTACGATATACGTGAATCTAATTTAGAAAAAATGGTTCCTGATTCCGTAATCCAAACGCGTAATTATTATCAAATCCTCGGCACTCTGTAGCCGTTCGGTTTATTATTACCTGTCCGCGTGGCGTCAGCTGATCGAGCCGCACCTTGGAATTCTTTGTGTAAACAAATTCTGGCAACTACGACGAAAGTTCCATGAATCGTTCTTCGGGCAATCCAATGCCGCTATAAAGTTGACAATTCGAATTCCTTTGCAACTTCACGCGCAATAGGGAGCCACAGGAACGTTGAATACAAAACTCCAACAATGAATTTTGATCTAACGGCTATACGCGCTCGTGCAACCTTGAGTCATCGTTGTAAGATTCAAAGAGCGATGAAACTAGCCGCTCTGAAATAGGGGATACGGAAATATATTTGACGGCTAATCAACAAAAATGTCATTTACGATTTGTGTTCGGGACACATCAGACGTGATGTGCCTTCTCGTCGATAAACGCGGTCCCCCCTTGACAAGGCAGTCCTAGGTCCTAATCCTATTCTTAAAATTGGGACTTTTAAGAATAGTTCAAGATCAAATTCGTTCAAAAATTCGAAAAAGCGACGAAATTATAGCCATTTGAAGAAAGCAGTATCCTGGTATTGTAATCGTGACGGGAAATTTTTAACTTTAAACTCGTTTTTCTCGAAACTACATTTTTTGACTCTGGGTTAATAATAATTACTCGATAAAAGGCAGTTCCGAATTTGGGTTTTCGCAGATATTTCGAGCATAGCGGTGTCCATGGTTGCAAGTAAAATTATTACTATGTCTATCACCGTTCACTAGTTAATTAAATAGATATATGATACTTTTCGATCAAAACCAGTGTTTGTTTCAGGCGCCTGCCATTTAACCAATTCTTCACTTTTCTTAACGATTCTATTTGTAACCATAGAGAATTCCATGCAGATTAAGTATCTTGCCTTGTTTTTTTACTTCAGACAATTTCCATCAGATTTATCATCAACGCAGCGTCGCCGTGTCTTTTTTCAATACATACTTACAAATTCAATATCGTCTTTGTGTTTTATTAGACCCCTTCATCAAAAATCACACTTATACACGAAGAAACAACGAGTCTCAAAGGCCGGACCCGATATTGATCAGCCCAATAGTTCATGAGAAAGAAATTCGCCAGAAAACGTGTCATTTCCGATCCAACAAGGCGGAACCCCTTAAGGTACGTCAGACCGCATGCGTCTGACGCGTTATAAGAAACGTACCCATTTGAATATCATTGTAGCAGTACGATGCGTCAGACCCACCATAGGAAACGTTCCTTTACGACGTTTTGTACTTACATAAGACACGGCCCCGGAAGAAGTTTTTATACCTTGCACGAATTTACTTCGAAATCTTCGAGCCCCTAGAGCTTCCTTTGTAACTACCTTAGTCGGAACAATAATAAATATTGAACAATTAAATTGATTGCGGCAGTAGAAATGTATTCCTGTACGAACGTTTAAACGAAATACATTCGGAAACGGTGGATACGAAATAAAAATAGAAGCAGCCAGTAATTTGAGCTTTTATTGTAACAATCAACTTTTACTGTCTCTTGGGTAAGGATTAATTGGGTCTCTTATGACCCTATATATATTTGTACGGCCGTATGCATATGTAGACATTAAAAGTGCATACATAAATTTATGCACGGGATATTGTCATTCGGGTCCTCGGTGACGCAATTTTGAAATGCCTTCTCGTAAAAGCGATGAACAGCGATTCTACGTTTTACGATAGGGACGAAATCCTTCTTGCAAATCAACGCGTCCACTTGTTTAGTGTCGTATTAATTAACGCATACGTTCCAACGCAATAAAGTTTTATCACGTACCTCGAGTGTACAATATTTTTTAACATATTCGCTACCAGCGTCGCACGTACGCGTCGTCCCATTTCTTGTATCCGAGCCTAACGACGCGTTTACTTTATCAGTTGATGACAATGTGTTGCACTAATTTATCGCCGGAAACAGTTATAATGGGCTATAAAACAACAAAATAGATGCAGGGCGTCCTTGGTCTGGAGATAATTAAATACATTTTGTTTATTTTTAATGTCATAAATATAATGTTTAAAAAAACCCAATGTCAATTGAAGTCATGTTATAAGAAAAATTATCCTCGTCCGTGGTACGAGATTTTCTTCTCAGATTCTGGTAGCGAACGTGTTAATTGAATATTTTCCAAACCGCGTATCGCCGTCTTGCAGTGTACCCTATTATCACGGTATTAACGAACGGTAGACCTGACATCTGATATCATCCGCCCCGCGTGACACTAATTTTCCACGAAGGCAGCTGATCGCACGAATGATTCCCGTCGGATTCTCATAAAGCTCGCCCCATTTACCACTCGTCTTCGCCTACACAGATCGCAAGCAATTTTACGATTTGATAACAAAATCGTACGAAGCGAGGAATCCGAGCTCCCCTAGCGATAAAACTAAATTGCAATGGAGCGCGACAAGGTTATCAATGATCGGCATTTACGGCGTGAAATATTTCCTATCGAAACATGAATTAAAGCGAAATTACGGTACATTTAACCCGGTAGAAATACCGAACCACTTAAATCCAAGATTTAAAACAAGCCCTCGCGTCGAACACTTAAACTTCGGGACTTAAAGCAATGACGAGCGTTAAACATAAAAAAAAAATCCAGGATTCCTACGAATTGAAATTCATACTCCCCGAAACCATCAGGGAGGAAATTCGTAAAATCGGCAATGATGCGATTGGAACTTTTACGATTCCAACTATCGGCTATTAACGGTAAGCGTCTCGAGTGTGGGGAGGGTCTTTGATTTACTCGCCGCATTTCGCGAAGGATTTATATCAACGTCGGGAGAAATCGATGGCCTTCCACGGGGAGAACCTCGTAGAATCATAACGTGCCTTCCTTCTCTTTACCTTGCCCTGCAAACAACAGTATCGATTCTCGCGCTGTTGGGCGACGCAAACGGATTGCCGGAGCTATTAAACGCCGTTATTATTTCCTCTAGAGATTGCTTTCGAACGGACCGTTTCTATGCGTGAAATTCGATAACTCGTCGCTCGTTATCTTTCTTTCTTTCAATCTCGCTGGTTTTTTTTTTAACGACACGCGAACGAACCGCCAACGCGTTGCGTTAATAACCGTGCCCGTTTGACGCGCCGTTAACGCTCAACGGGCCGAGCGAGTATTAGAAATCAATTTATTATAAAAGCCGGGTCATCGAGGCGAAGCAGTCCGTTTCAACGGCCCAACGTAGATTCTTCTCGTTTTTTCTTTTTTTATTGCAAATGTCGCGAAACGAGCGTGTCGCGCGATTGTTTCGAGCGGAATGGCGAGAAAACAATAACGCGGGAAGAAAGTATACTTTGCGTTTTTATTTCAACAGTTTGATTTAACGAGGAACCAGATACACAGCGATTCTCGTTAATACTCGAAGAAACGCTGCGGATATTTAAATTCGCTGGTAGCGCCGGAATATCGATGGGTGTGGCAGAAAATACTTCTACGATCGGTTCGTCTCGTAAGATTATCAACCGGTTATCGCGTGTCGCCGTTGCACTCGCAGTTTCTTATTCCCACCGAGAGGTGCTTCGAGTACTTTCCGCGTTTACGCATACCTTCCACGTTTAGCCGAGATCACCTCCTGTATATACGAATCCAACAATGTTTTCCCTGTGTCTGGAATCACGATGCACCGCGCGCGCTCGAGGATCGTGCGATACAATGCAACGGAACAAAGGTGAACCGGGTCTAAAGTACAGCACACGGGGGCCGTGAACCGATGTTATCAGAGATGCTTGGAATATGCTAAAATCTTGCATATGATATTGAATTAAGCCCTTTAAACTCCGGGTAACTTTTCAACATGAAAATGAAATGTTGGTACGGCGGCGGAAACTTGTCACTGATTTGCCTAAACCTTTGCGTTACACGCGAAATACATTTTGCGAAGTTAAGCGCGTTACCGGGATGGGCTTTGTTTATTTTACGCGTTGTGAAGTTGAGAAAACTAGATGTTCGGCGTTGATTAACGTCGACTCATTCCTCTTAAGTGACATTCCCAGGAAACGTAACAATTTCCGTTGTATTAAAAGCGATTTCGATAAGTATTATTTCACCGTCGAATAATTAATGGATGCTTTCGCGAATCACATTGTCGGAATCAAATATTTGAATGAAATCAACTATTCCACGTTTGCAGTATGAACGAGAGAACAAACATTTTTAAACTACGAGCATCGAATGTACGAAATTCCCGATCAAAATAAAATGCAGAGCTACAAAACTGGACGGTAATAGGAAATTTTTTACAAGTAAAAATAAATATTGATATTAATCGAAACAGTTTCCGTAGAATGTATTCAAAAATGCATCAGCACACTTCTGAAAGGTGAATTTACGGAATAATGAATAATGGAACGAAGATGACAGCATTTATCATTAGTACGACCGTCGTTATTCTACGCGAAGTTGGCCTTACGATTTTTTGTTGTTGTTACGCAACAGCGAGTAGTATCACATTCATAGCTCCGCGTCCACCCTGAGCTCGTATTCATTTAAAAACTTCCGGACGGCGTAACAGGTGTTTAACCCTTTATGGACCAATATTTCTTTTTGATTACCTTGCGAGAGCCACTTATTGTTGGGTAAATATTCCATATACCCAGCGGAACGGCACAATAGCCGAACTATTCTGTTTCCTTTTACTTTTATTTAATTCGAATTACCATCTACGCGCGTTAAGCGCGCCATATTTCAACTCGCAACGAACGCTCGAACGTCGGATTTCCAAAGTAGACATTTTAGCGCAACAAACATTTGTTTGATTAAAATCTACATTCTCGGAATAATGATGAATTTCCACTATACTTTTAACCAGCGCCGAACCCCCTTTTTCCATGATTTCGAATCCAAATATGTCAACGTGCCGACGTTTCGCTACGATTAATTGTTCCACTTCGTTTTAACGAAAAATCAATATTAGTAGAATAACGCGAATTCCCAGTAGAATTCCGTCACACGCGCGCACGGCATATGGCCGGGAATTATATTATCCAACGACTACGACTATATACAGGGCTATTTATGACGTCCCTCGAAAGCATGATTGACATTAGGATTGACAACGCGCCATGCATATGTAGATAGCGACCGCTAAGCAATCTGAATTAGTAATGATAACAGTAATAGCCAAGTAATAAACGTACGGGGACAATAGGGTTAAGGAAGATAAGGGAGAGTGTGCTTACGTAGCTAGCGGTTAAGATCGACTCTGCGTTACACACTGCCACGTTTTACGAGCATTCGTGGGCATGAATATTGTTAGCACTGTTCGTGCGTATACGACAAAGGCGATAGCGCGTAATGAGTAATTTCTAGCGATTGCGTTCAACCGCTTTCACGGATCTAAACGTTTCCCACTTTTCTGTCCCTTTGAAATTAAGAATCTTAAAAATAAACCCTTGTCCCCCACCCCCAGGACCACGACGCATTAAAGTGCACGCATGTAACTGGCACTTGTTTAACCTTCCAGCGGACGCGACATATATTATAACACGAGCGGGCGCGTGTTGTATTCCGTCCAACACTCTTCAAGAGCATTGAAAAAACATATCCCAACCAATCTTATATTAAGTTTTGATTAAGTATAGACACAGTTATTATTAATTTAAACTTTATTAAGTATAATATAGTTCATTGACAATATGTAATATATATTTTCTTTAATTACCAAATTTCTTTGTAGTGTCATATTTAGATAAGAACATTCTAGAAGAATACCAGCAACTGTCGGTAGGATACAAATAGAACATTGGTGGAAAAATTACAAAAGTACAAAACTGTTGCGCGGTTTACAGCAGCGCGCCCGCTGGAAGGTTAATATGTTTGATTTTAATCGACACCTTTAAGCACGCTAAACTAATTAACGTACACCGTTTGAATATTATCCAAACGGGAATGAGGGGACGACGCGCGCACGACCATCCCTGAAAACTCCACAATTCCAATTTCCAGCGGATCGAAACCCATAAGTACGCGGTCGGAGCGTAACGCTATCGAAAACAACCGCCGAGTTACCCGAACGATCGAACAAAAAGAGGTGCCACCCTCACCCTCTCGCATTGCCGCTGGTAAATCGACGTCAATTTTTCCACATAAACAGTTTGGCGTCGGGACAGAAGAATAGCGTCGAGCTCGTAACGGGAACGTCCGATTTCCGAATGGTACCCGCCGAACGAACCCTCTCTAGTGCACCCCCCACCCACCCCCCGTCCCGTCCCGTCCGCCACCCCATTCCCTTCCGCCCCGGTATGGTAAAAAGTAAATAAATACGAAAAACAATGTTGGCCATTAATCGTTGGCCCATCTACCACCCCCCCGCGCTCGCTCCATCGTTTTTCCCTATTTTCCCTTGTTTTCCACCCGACTTCGTTGCCCCCTCCTCCCCCCTCCCTTTGTCCCTCACTTCTCCGCCCCCCCCCGTTCCCCCTCGCGCGTCGACCTATGCATCCCCTCTTCCTTTCGTAACCCACCCCTCTCGCACCCTCCACACCCCTTTGCTGCCCGTTAACCGTCCATTGCTCTGCGCTCTCTACGATTTAAGGGATAACGTGATTTCGAGCGATTTCTAACTACATTTAAGCCCAGACTAATGTCCGCCAGCGGGGTGAAACGCGGGGTACGTGAGTAATGCGTTTAAGTCGCCAGCGATTTTTCCGTCGAAGCACCTAACTCTATCTCGAGATATGCAGCAACGCCGATAAATCAGTTTCGATCGAGATCGACTGGGATAGGGTATTACTGGAAAGGGGATGCTTTCCTGCGCTTCGCCTTTAGACGTTCTAACCCCCCGGTACTAGGGCGCAAAGATTTGTAAAACAAAAAAGAATCGAAAACACATTTCCTTCGTTACGATTGCTACTTCGGTTGGCAAGAGTGACGCTGGCAATGTTTCTTATTTGTAGGCAAGAAGAAGTGTGGGTAAATGTAAAATAACGAGAACGACCGATTGATCGCGACTGAATTTTATTTTAATACCATCGGTACCAGAGGATAGATCTAGTGCGACGAAAGCTGAAGGGACGAGTGTCGTAATAATACAGTACGGGGGATTTAATAGAATAAAAGAACTGTCAGCCCTCGACATATTTGACAATCCGGTGATTTTTACAGATTTTTTTAAAGCTTTCATGCAGTTTCAACTACCGATCGAATTAAAAAAAAAAAAAAATGAAAATACCAGGAGATGATGAATTTTCCACGAATGCAAGATTCACCCCTGGCTAAATTCCCTTCATTCTACCGCGGCACCCGACGTATTTTGAATCGTTTAATAATTCATACATCAGCTTCAAATCATGTTTAATATTTCTGATCCGCGAGACGATACTGCTATGGTTCTGTAATTTTCGAAATGAAAACACACGACGAGGCAGCGCTCGAAAATAAGAGAAGTTTCGTAATAACGATTTCGAATATTCTCACGGTACGTGTACTCTCAAGTACAACTTCTCCGGGCAAACATTAAATATAATTGTGTTTTTAAATGGTTATCGCGGTATCAAACGCTGGATAATGGTTCTTATTCATGGGCGATAATCGTTCGAGGGTCCATTCGTTAGGAAATATCTATGCGAACGGTTGATCAACTTTAGCGGTAATACGTTTGTTTATTAACGTTTTTACTGCACCAACTTGGGTAATACCCAGTGCATTCGGAGTGTACAATTTTTATGTATCTCCTGCGCACATTATACCAAACGTAAAAACTAATTACCCGTGTTGCTTTGTTAATCGCTTTGCTTTCCACGCTGAAATTATAAATCGCAGCAAGCAGACTGAACGATGAAGTAGAAAGTAGCGGAATGAAGACTTTCACGCTTGAATGTAACAAAAATTGCCACTGGCAGAGGTACATTAAGAATATACCGAAAATGTTTTATGTTTGCCAGTGATTTTTCCAATGAAAGTTTATAAAATAATACCAAGTAATATTTTAAAGGATATTTAGAGGCACGTAATTCTTTGAAAAGTTAAATGAAAAGCTTTCGAGGCCTCGCGCAGAGTAATATCGTACGCGATAATACACAAGTCGTATAAAATGCAATTTATCGACGATGTCTTTAGAATGCTTCCAAGTAATTTCTGTAAACTTCAGTTATTCTGGGAACCTTTCGTTATTCCAATAATGCAGACACGCGATATAGCGCGACAGACTGCACATATATGAAATACCGAGGGATAATCATATTTGTTTGGACCACCGGTTTAATCAAAAAGTTTCGACGTAGTTGCAGGTTGAAATCGGAGCTAAAACTGACGCCCCGTTACTGTATTCACGCTCGTCTTACACAGCGTGTTCTGATTGCGACTCGTACGTAGATCGAAATTAATCGAGAGTCCCAAAAAAAAAAAAAGACACCAGAATGACACGTTTACTTTTTCCGCGCTACTTCGCGCTGAAATATCAAATGGGATATTAAACTGTACATTCTCCGTTCCCGATATTCTCGATCAAACTCACGATAAATTATACGCGTGCGATCGAGAGCTAATCGTATACGACCGCATCGTATTTTTTATAGACCCAATTTCTTGTTTCTTTAATCTTGATTTTCCGATAGACAAACGAAGATTGATGAGAAGGTTTTGTTCGTGGAAAGTGAAGAAAGTATGAAAAGATTCTCTTACTTCTCAACTGTGTTATTGAATCTCTTGGAATGAGATTCGCTATTAATAAAGATCGAGGTTGAATAAAAATTGCGATTCGAGCGATCGTATAAATCCTCCGGCGTTTGATCCTGCGCTTGACATTTTGAATTCGTCGAGAAATCCGTGAAGGAAGGGAATACAATTTTAATTATTTCCACCATCAGTTAGTCGCGAGTTAATTATAGCCTGTTAATATTATACCAAGACGCGAGGATGAAAGAAGATTGATGATAACGTAGTAGGATATTGTACATGAAATACTGTAAATTAAAAAGTCTCTGAAAAAGGTGCAAAAAATAAGTGATAGATGAATGCAAGGAAATATCACCCCATTTCTTTTCGTTAAGCACGAATAACTGGTCGATTAAACAAACAATCTAATTATATTCTCCGTTGAATTAAGGATAATCAATGAAAACTTTTACTAAGCGGAAAAGTGATTTGCGTAAAGGTAAAAGAGGACTTCAAATTCTCGCATAAATAATACGAATTTAATAACGTATCGCCTTAGCTGCTTATTGTTAGCAAAGTTCTCGAGACTCAATCGATAATTTCGGTGGTATCGTTTATGCTTTCAAGTTATTGAACTTTTATCTCTCGCTCGTAATTCGGAGACATCGATCCGCAATAATATTTCCATGCTTCGCCGGACACTGGAAAAGCTTTCGAAATTGGCAGATTCACAGACACAGGGAGAGTTGCAGTTCAATCGTCAAAAGAGTTGCGAGCACTAGTCGCTCGTAAACTTGCGCGTGCCAGCGAATTGGTACTCATCGATAACCATACGATTTCATTATCGCGTTGAAGGTATGTATTCCGCCGTTAACTCGGGCGAAGTTTTAAACTCGAATAATATTCATTTCGTTTCAAGTTCGCGAAGATATTCAAATAAGAATACCGTACCATTATTAATACATTTGTCCCGAATGCCTTGAATTTTACGATTACACGGTTAAACAAAATTGTATTCATTTTGTTAATTAAACGAAATTGCTCCGCGAGTGTCACTTTTATTTTAAAAGCTAGTTAACCAATTAACTGCGTTCGACGTGGATACCCGTCAATCCAAAGCTGCGGTTGACGTGTATACTCGACGTATAAAATAAAAAATTACCATTTGCTATAAAAACCGGAAATTTCAATGGGATTTAATGAGAATATCTTTTTATGGTACGTATCTTTTATATTAACAATAACACTGGTACGTAGGTACGTTTTTTCCCCATCCCGTGAGAAATTTTTAAATTCAAATTATTTCGTAGTTAACTGGTTAATTCGGAGAATTCAGATAAATTACCTAAAAGGAGAAAAAGAGGGGATCCGTGTTTCAACGAAATTCCACCCCATTCTACCAACCTTAACAACCGTTCCTTATCTGATTCACGTATCCGCGGGGGTAGACGCAAGCAAGATTCCAAACGCGACAAGGTAAGGAGGTGAAATGCTACTTAAAGATAATTTTTTCCATCCCGATGATAAATGACCGCTGGCAAATAAAAAGACGGCGAAATTAATGGAAGTAGATATCGCAAATTACAAATTCCATTCTGTCGTCGAACGAAAGTATTGTTCATTAAAAATACGGCGGCTTTTGGTTTAACCCAATCCAATGCGTTTTGTAGCGTTAATCGTTCCGATCGCTCGATCTTCGATTTGCTCGTGCCATGTCAAAATTAACAACGTGACATTTCAACAAAACTTTTTGAAAGGTGTACAGTGAAGGTACGATCGTTATAAAATCCCGATTTCAATGGACGTTCGTTACGTAACAATGAATTTACAAGTCACCAATTATATAAAGAAATTTTCAAAATGGAATTTCAAACCCACTTGGACGATAAAAAAGGAAACGGTTAATTCTCGCGAATTATTAAAGTTACTCTTTCAATTCTAAATTCTCCTCATTCTTTTTTTTTTTTTCAGCGCGCAACTATTTCCGCCGGTTTCCCAGTACTTTTTCCTTCCGCGTCGATTCATTTCGAGCTATTATTTCCGCGTTTAATACTATGGCGAACAAAAAGGAGAGAAAAAAATCGAGCGAAGTGCCCGCGCGAAGCGCATTAACTTTCCTGAATTGCAAATAACACATAGACATATTATGTGCATTATTTTAGCCGGATGCCTGGATAAACTCCCAAAATATTTCCAAGCTGGCGGACAGTTAACTCGAAAATAAATACGGGGGCATAGAGTTAATGTATATGCGTGTGTATCTCGAAGTCGGTACGTAGTTACTAATTGCCTTTTAAATTGCACGAATTCTCCCCCTCGTTGCTACTCCCATTTTTCATACTTTTCAATCCTCGCCGCGTAAGCTGTTTACCGTCAGGCGCACCGCACAGAACTATTCGCCTCGACGAACTGCGGCTAGCAAATGTCTTTTAATTACACGCGTTTGAATCGAGAAATTAACGAAATTAAACCGGTGCATTGTATCGACGTCGCGAAGCACACATCCAAAGCGCGACGCAGATTATGCGCTCCGGCAACTGAAGTTTCTGCATACATTTCTATTACACGGGTAGAGTATTTCGAACAATGGATAAATGATACGAAGGGCGGGAATCGATGACTTATCATTTATCACGTATCCCTTTATAGCAGTGGTTCTTAACCTTTTTAGTGATCAGCACCCCCTTGAATCTAAAAATAAGTTCTTGCACCTCCTTGAAAAATGTGTTTCCATTTCTTCAGTTAGTAACACATACACTTACATGTGTATACATACAATTCGTGTGTTTAATCAGACGGTAGTCTCCACAAAAAATTTAGATACTTCTCTCGCGCCCTGGGTTAAGAACCACTGCTTCATAATATCGTCCCGTAAGAAACAATACCGCCTATCTGGCATTGCAGAAATTTCACCGGAGAGACAAAAAATTGTTACAAAACTTATATTTTATTGATATACATTCAATATATGTATATGTTCAAAAAAGAATTTCAAGTACTTCAAAATTATTTCTTTGTCTAACTACCGTTATTTTGCTCTAATTACAAGAAAAAATAGTGAACGGTGATGTTACGAAGCCATAAAAACCAAAACGGCTATTTGGCAAAAAGTGTCAGATAGGCGGTATTGTTTCTTACGGGACGATATTTAACTTTTCTATGAAATATTTGTTTGCTTAAATAAACCAAGTGGAGAAATAATATAGAGAATAATGAGTTTATTGGGTTATAGAGACTGGAATTAGGTCTTGAAAATGTATGTATATTGTATGTCTAACGATGATAAACAAATATCGACCCCAAACGAGGAAAAGGAATATTCAATTGATCTACCGAACCGTAACTGAAAAGATACTTTCGAGAGAATTAATCGATACCCGGGTAGCGAACGTCGGCAGCGTTTCTGAAAGATAGAGTTTTTTTAACCTGACTCGCAATAGTCTCGAATTGGCCTCGACTCGAGACTTCTCAGTCAAATCGATTCATTCGACACGAATTTCACAGTTCGTCCAAACGAAGCGAGAAGTGTGCACGCAGCAAAACTCAATGATCGGTCAATCGTTTTCTGGGTTAGCGGAGAACGTTCCGCGGTGGTTTTAATGAAGCTTTTCGCTGATTAAACCGGGGGCTTTAATTGCACGTGTCGAGAGTCACGATGACGATGTAAACACCTGGTTAATTGCACCGGGACCCGGCGCGAAATATCGAGAACAACCGTGAACACCGATAAGACTGTCGTAAGATCGACGATTTCTTTTTTTTTTCTATTTCCTTCGGGTAAATCCATCAGTGATCGCTATTGTCGCACGACGTACCGCAAAACAAAAAATCTCGTGATCGTTTCTTAATCGTTACTGTATGCAATTTCGTACCTTCGCAAATGCATCATTCTCGTATTTTTTGTTCTCGATAAGCTGATTTATAATTTACAATGTTTCTTCACATTTAATGCTTTCACCGTTATTCAAAGAACTGTCAGTATAGAAAGAACTGTTGGTTCTTGTTTATATTTAGTATTTCGAAGCGCGATTCTCGTATTATAATCGGTGGATATCCACCGTGCACGGTAGCGCAGGTGTTAATATACGCATACGAATCGTGGAACGAAGGATTTTAATAACAACTTGCAAAAATTGCAGAAATTCCCGTTATTCTGTGCGTAACGCGTCTATTATACATTCATGCGCGCTGTTCGACATGCGATATTAACCAGTTACCTGTTATTGACGGGTATACGTTTCACGAAGAAATGGTAATATTTTGTGTTACGGGTATACCTACTCGTTATGCGCTGAAATAGGTACCATTTGCTATTTAAATTGAAATTTGAGCGAACACTAAAATGTATTCCTAATTTTTGTGGGGATATTTTTAAAGACGGAACACGACACTGGTCTCTGTATTGTTTCTTTAGTAATACGAGCCACAAACTATTACAATAATCGCACACCGGTAAGGACAGTGACACAACTCAAAAATGCAGTAAGTATTCGAGAAATATCAAATAAAAGAAAATTATAAAACGTATATTAAACTGGTATACGTTTAGCGAGTTTTGCGAGTTAGTTAGGGATGTGATATTTTGCGTCCACGCCGGCCCCACACCATACGTATTTATCACTAGCATTACCTCAAATTGAGCATTTCTTCAGTTGTCTCACTGTTCTCGCAGAAGTGCGATATGTTTTCTCAAATATAATATGCTCTCGCCGCTTCATCTTTGCGACACAATTTTGGTGGCTGCTTTTCGAAGAGGTCGAAACAACTGGTCAAAAAACATTCGACGCATTTCCAAATCACGATCTCCCAATCAACGGTTACTCGTTATCAACATCGATAATGGCTCTCGCGCGTTAGGCCTATCTGAACTTGAAATTCGTGCGACCCGTCGAACGATCGCGCGGACCCCGTTAAAACGTTCGTAAAATTGACTCGGAACCGAGCCTCCGCCTTAAGCCCAATGGTCGACATCGCTGGAACGAACTAACCACTCAGAAGATTAGATCCGAGTGAAACCCGTGTCTATCCTTTACGGGGCACACCTCCATTTTTATACCCACCGCTCGATAAGGCTCCCCCCCCCCCCCTTCCACTGCCATCTAATTATGTAATACGGTACACCTCCTCCGAATAGGGCAGTAATTTCCCTTTTCTGTCATTACCACCCGATTACGGATCCGACTCCGATTCCGCCCACAATTAGCAGTGCAAATATATTTTCACGGACAGTGGATACGTTCCGTTTTGATACAGACATTAGAGCGTGTTACCGCGTCCCTGGCGCTTGTAATTATCGGCCGTGAAACCCGAATGGAAGTTACTAAGGGTTCGTATCAGCCGGAGCATTATACGGTGTTCATAAACTGTATTAGAATTGTGGGCGATGCAGAGGTTATCGTGAATTTTACGGGGATCGTAAAAATAAAGGAACGTGACTGATAGAATCGTCAAAGGAGAAAACTTAACTGTAAATATGACGGAAAATTCATGTTTTCGTGTTTCTGGGCGACACGAACGATCACGCATCATCGTATTTTACCGTTATTTTCTATGCGTCTTGTAAAACCAACGCAGCGTCGAGTTTTAATCGACGAATAGACCGAAACAAATACAATTGTATTCGGCACGTGATTCCTGTCGCCTATCCTTTAATCAATTTCGAATTAAGCGGCAGGATTTGGTACTGTTTGTAACGCAAACGCTCTCCCCATCAGTCTTATTTTCCTCGTCGCGCGCGTTGCCACGGGAAAAGTCAATGCTCGTCGAGAACGATTTTCCAACAAAACCTTTTTAAGCTCGCCGATTACTTTATGCAAACATACCGCGGGTAAACGCTTTGAAAAAGATCTTCAAACTTCGCCTCTCATCATGTTTGATTTTCCATAAAATGACCCTGTCGAAAGCAGCTCGAACCCCGAGAATCATTCCGGTGAAACTCATAGAATTTCATGAAATCCCCAATTTCTCCACGCTCAATGGGAATTCAAAATCAGCTATCCCAAGGATCCAGAGACTCGGCGCGATTAATCTGTCATTCGTCAATGGCGTTCTAGCGGAATCAAAAGATCCGTGGCGGCCGACATCGCGATTAGATTCGCGGGAAACTTTGTTTCCGGGCGATTGCAAATATTTGCATGCGAGCGGAACGAACGTCGGTGCTATGGGATTACCGTTGAAACGAACGTAAAAACGCATGCACGGATTCGAGTTTCGCGGGCGACCCACGTTTCCGCATGCATTTGCGAGCATTTACGATCGTGTCGTTAGCTAATATGATCGATGTCGACGGAGTAGACAGGGCGAATCGATCAGGATTCGAGGGGGAGTCGGTGAGGGGAGGGCGAGAGGATAACCGGAAGTTTCGAATCCGATATGTTGTGACCGCGCACCACGACGTTTTATTCGAATCGAAAACCGATCTCAACTCCCTGAAATGACGGGCGCGTAATAAAAAGTTTTGTCGCGCACGATCGGTGACTCCCGTGGAATACGAATAGCATAAACTTTATCATTTGCCCGTCGATACAGCGTATTATTTGATTCGTGAGATCGTCCCGCATCGTCTACAGTCGATATTAACGCGCGCCGCTCGTAGCAACGTCCCTCGTATCTTCGATGGCACCTTCCTAATAGTAATCGATACCGGCGCACGAGCGATTTGACCCGGCAAACAAAATAAAGGGCTCCAAGGGGTAAGAATTGACGAGCGACAGGGCCGCAAAAAATCCCACTGTCCCGTAGATCGTGTGTTACACTGTCCGTGACGTTGCATCCAATGATACGGCGAATCCTAATCGAAAATCTAGGGCGCCGTTTCGCCGTTACCAACGTTAAGGTAAATACGATTTTAGGCAGACAGAGGGATTCGATTAATATTCACGGTGATAAGATCCGTACCGATTGATTTGATTGGAAACTCGCAAGAGACCGCATCGAACGTCTGTCAGTAGATACGATCAGTCATCCAACAGACACTAGGAGCGGGCGCGTGTATTCCTAAGAGACGAGATCGTGTATTGTCCGCTAATAGCTCCAAGTAACGCTGTTCGACATCGAAAATTCATTATCGACGATTGACGGGGGTTTCTCGTGTGCCACTGAATCTCGATTTCTTCCTGACGACAGGTTCCACTAATCTTAACGAATGAATATTCCTCGCTTTTGTTCCAACCCCTGTCGCTCGCTACGTTTAGACGCGCGGATGAAATTTCTTTTATTAATTGTGACGGACAAGGGAATCGATATTTACCGAAGGTATTTCGAAACGAACGAGTAATAATAGGCGAGGTCGATGAAAAGCGAGTGGAGCACTCGTTGAGCGGTAATAACCGGGATTCGGGGAAGAAACATTTTTCCGTCCGCGAATTTGCAAATTTTTTAACGCTCCGCGACAAAAGTTTGAGGGAGTGGGAAATTTTGGAAAATTTAACTCGAATGAACGAACGTTAATCGAATGTCGATATTCTAATAGCTGAGAGTGAATTTTTTGATCTTCCATTTTGAAATAAGGTTACAAATTTACAGCATTGAGAGAAGATGAGTAAGACAAGAAACAAATGAAGTGGTTTTGCGAAACGTTGCAAAGCGAGACGGCAAAACTCTACGTTACTATGTATAAAAATATGATCCTACGCTTTTTATTTACTTCACTTAGAACGTACGCGGCATGCTACTGCGGGGCACGAATTCAATTAGAATCTTTCCTTTGTGACCCCTAATCACTACTGTTCCTTTTGCGGCTTAGACTTGGTATCATCTACGATGCTTACGCCTTCTGCATACGCAATTACCGTACGTTGGCGGTGTCTCTCGCGTTCGGCTAACCTAACATTGTCCTTTTTCGCTCTTTTCTCGAAATTAAACACGACGGCAGATTCTTATGTATAATCGTATGTACTTTTCTGGGGTTCGTTTTCAAACGCGTAGCAACGTTTCGAAAGATCGTCGGGGTACCAATCTTGACGACCGTAATTCAATTTCGACTCGATCATTATCGGAAGCTCGACGAATTTCCAAGGAATTTTACATCCAAGTAACGTTCACTCGTAAGTACAAGGTTATCGAGATGCCAGAGGGATACGTTTTATTTATTCCAATTCTGACGTTACTTTCGAACAAGCAATTTTCCCGTGGTTAGTAAAAATAAAATTCGGTCCAACAAAAGTTAAGGAAGCAAGAGCGATTTATTATGCAGAGCGCACAACTCGCCTCTATTAAAAATTCTCAGCCAAGGAGAATTATTCATGGGACCAGTACCATCCAAGTACAGGTATTATAAAACAAAGATGCGTAAAACATAACCACGCAATATTTCTAACGACAAATGAATGTATAAATGTTACATCGTCGGTGTCATACCGAACGCATTCATCGTCAATCGAATAATCTCCACAAAAAACGTTAACAATGTCGTTAAAACGGCGGATGCGTTTTCTCCGAGAATTTCTGACGGTGTAAAAAAGTTTTTAAATATTTCTGCATGGCACGGTACATTCTTCGACGACACTTGTACTTCGTTCTATCTTTTTGTTGGGGGAGGGGAACATCAGGTGCACTTCTTCTCCAAAGTGTCGCTATACCTGTAATATCCCGTCGCGTTTCGCATTTTCAAAAATACAATTGTGACTTTTATCTCAACGTCTCCCACGATTTCATCGTAACGAATTGTGCTTTACGCGTACGCGACAGAGAAACGCGTTTATTATAACGTTGGTACGGGTGCATTTCAATTTCAATATTCAACACGATGATAGAAATATTTACGAGACGGGTAATTCGATATTTAAGAACTACACTGTAATCGAGATATCGAAGACCGACGAAAAATTCAAATTGATTATTTAATTTGTTTCAAGATCACTTTAAAATCAAACGCCTACGTTTTATATAAACCTGTAGGCTGATAACGTTTCTCGTCACTGTCAACACCAGTCGTATTCGTATTTTGTTTAAACAGAATTAATTTCATTGCGAGTACGGTAAACAGGAAACGTACTCTTCAAATACACTCGGGAATAATTTTCTACGCACTCGTTCTTTTTATAGAAATTCTATTACCGTCACCTGTACTTGCACTGGTAATATAGACAGTAAAAAGCGATGGTAAAGCATTCCCTTAAATAGATGCTACTTTACCGATGACCGAACCAACGGTTGCCTTAAAAGAAACAGAACTTGGCAACGAAGCTGATGGTTTTTGGGCAGATTGGGCATACTGCCCGAACGCAGTCCAGATAGTAAATCTCACGCTGTTAACCCAATCAGAATCATATAGATTTTACAACTTTTCCGCCAACGCGCGCTCGTTGTTTTATCAAAACTCATTAACTACAAAGTTTCTTGAGAACGGATGAAATATTACAAGGAAGTTCGCAAAAGTTTTTCGTCTTTTCGCGGTTATGTCCTATTTTCAACTTTCTTTTTTACGCCCAAAGTAGTAATGAATAATACTTGGGTTTTACGCGAAATTAAAAAGCTCACTCTGGTAAACAACACGTTCCACTATTTATTCGGATGAGAAACGAATGTACAGGGTGTCCCGTAAATGGTAGTACTCCGTTAAAAGTATCAAACCTGGGATAATTCCAATCTAGTTTTCCTTATCGGAATTATACGAAGGACCATAGGTAAAGAGATATTCATGAGAATTGGGAGCCAATCGGAGAGGGACGCGGTAGCTGAAGGCGCTGGTGATTGTCGCGCTTAAGTCCGTTTAGCCTTTAACAAACAATCATTGCTACGGTGTATCACGCTTTTCCCAGACTGACTGTCGTTATCGGTTAATTAAATTGACAGCATAACCAACATTTTCGAGGTATAACATTATCTCAGGTATAACATTTTTAACGGGGTACCACCATTTACGGGATACCCTGTATACTGTGTACAGAGTGTCAAAATAAAAGTTTTATTCTGACAGAAAAAGGCCTTATTATTATTCATTCGCGGTGGAAACAGTTATTTAGAGAACGCAGTGTTACGCAATTACAGGTACAAATTTAGTTGATTAAGAGAACTAAAAGCAATTATGTATACCCCGAGTTCTGTAATTCGTTTTAACGACGTAAATGTCAAGTAACGAGTGGCTATTTGCTTTAGGCCAGTTTAAGGGATAAAACATTGGCGAGTGGATGAACTCTATAAAAATAGATTAGACGCGAAGGGACGATAAACGAATAATGTCACGATTAATGAAAGCGTAGTAATAAGCGGAAGTGCACGAACCAACGTCCAATAGCAGGAGGCAGGATGCCCGGATTATCTAAAAACTCTCCGCCCTTGCCAAGTGAAGTTTCTTTTAAGCCAATGCCACGATAGTTACGAACTAGTTTAGTTTAACCAGTACCGACTATTTAGGCAAGCACGTTTTGGGACTGAGAAAGTTTAGGGTAGTTTCTACCGGTACGAATAGCAATTTTTCTTCCCCGCTTTTGACACTGCCCCTTTCAGCAACGAAATACAATCGGTTCATTTCGGACTGCAATTCTTTCGGGAATACCCGGGAACTACATTTTACTAATTCTTGACTAGCTTTACTTTTGATTTGAATATCGTTCAGAAGTACAGGCGCATGAATAAATACGCGATTTTCCTTTCGTTCGCGGTAATAGGGTTTTAATCATATTTTTTTCGCGAATTTTATGGAGTTCTAGTTTTATTCAAATACTCCGCACTGATACGAGAACTGAATTGCATTAATTTAAACGCGATTGCAATGCTGCGAAATGCCTGCAATGACGTAAGAACGAGAAATTGGCGTAAGTTGGGAATTTCTTGGAGAAACCGTGGATGATAGGAAACCGAGGTACGACACCGACATACGGATAAAGTCATAGACGCTCCTATCGATCAAAAAAGTACTCCCGACGCGGACGAAAGCAGGAACTTGCGGAGAAAAGTTCTACCATCAACTCGAAATGATATAAACAACGAAACTTGCAATGAGGTATGGCGCTAACCATAGGTACACGCCGATATAAAAGAACGTACGAAAAAGGAAACGCGGGAGGAACTGGAGCGAGGAGAAAAGAAATGAAACAAAAGCCAGCGGAAAGTGTACTACTCGTGATGGATGAAAGGACAGGAAAGGATAGAGAGATAAAAAGGGATGATACGCGTAGAAAAAGAAATGGAAATACTGTGCGCGATTCGATAAAAACACGGCGTATATTTTTCAGCAAAATTACAAGACAAAGCTCGCGTTACGGGATACCGTAGCCTCCATTGTATTGCATTCTTTTTTACTTATGATAGAATTATAACGTGTTTCTGGAATTTTGTCGCGCTCTTTATATCGTCGACAGCTTTCAACTATTTGCGTAGAGTACTTTCATTATTTGTAATGTGGAGTGATGTGATAAAGCAACATTCGTCACTTTCCCATCACCAATGGAATTATACATTATATGGAGAGAAATATGTTAAAACAAATTAACGTTTCCTACTCGAGTATCGATGTTTTGGAAGCAATCGTAGTCATTTGTAATTTTAGGATGCAAAATCTATCGAATAAATAGACGTCGAAACGCGTCAATTTGTTATTAATTAACGGGACGGTTGTATTATATTTTGCGCGAGTAGAACGCACAAATAATTTTTTATATTTTTATTTTTCCGCCTACACCGGCATCGTCGAGGAATAACAGCAATAATTCTACGGCGTTAACTTCGCAGGACGGAAATAACTACTCGCAATTCCAGGTTACTAGATTAAAACGATAGATTGTCTTGAATTACTCTTACGACAGTGGATCCTTCTGCCTCGGAAGATTTAAGACGATGCCTTAAATAACAACTCGCGCACGAATGAAGAAATTAGCTGCAAAAAATTTCCCTCCGCAGAAGTTGATTCTTCCGAGAGGAATTTCCAGACCCTCTGTCCGAGCGCAAGACAAACTCGCAACGTTAATTTAGCGTTCGCGAAACGCGCGATTAGAACCTCGCCGAGTAAAGCGAGTGGGGAATTGTTTTGAAGACGACGTTTAAGAGCGCGTATTGAAGTAGCGTTTCATGTGTTATAACATGTATTTCGGAAATACATGTTCAATAGCAGTGAATTGAAATTTTTATTAATCAAAGTGCCGATTGTTCTAGAATAAAAAAGTGGAGGAGAAAATGATCTCCAAAATATAATCTGTATTTTGGTATCTATATCTATATTTTCATCTACAAAAATATAAACTTATATTTTTTTTGAACCTACTTAACCTACTTTTGAAATTGTTTTATACTGCATAATGAAAAACGAGAGATTTCGAGCACCGAGCAAACGAAAGAAGGACAATCAAGATGATGTTATTTCAAGAATACAGAGATTCTTCAAATTATTATTTGTCTTTCCACTGGACAAGTTTAATACACGAGAATGGCCAATGCCGTAAGTTTCCAGTTTGAAACAGACTTAACGATAAATAAGACGCGCAATATTTTCCGCGGTATAAATTCCGTGACCGACGTGAATAATGACTCGGCTATTAAAAGAGAGAATTCTCGGTCCGCTTTAATACTGACGGCATTACTTTTGCTTTCTCTTCGTTGCGTGTAGCACTTATCGTTAGAACGCCAAATGCATATTTAAGTTTCAAGAGTAGACAATAGGCATTAATAAACGACGAGCGGCGCCAAACAGAATTTCGAAGTTGATGTTTGCGAAACGGAATGGCGGGTGCTGTTAATAATAAATAACATATAAAAGAACGAGGAATGTATAAACCGCCTCGTTCTTTCCTACAGTTTTGCCAATTGGCTGCGGCGATGGAATAACAAGAACGTCGAGCGCGTGCCGGTACGGAAAAATTTCTCATTACGTCTCTATAAATAAACATGGTATCATCGACTAACGATGAAATTGACAGATATCGATATCGGTCGGTGGTGCTCGAAAGAGGATTTTGTGTTTTCGATTGTCGTTTGTTCGGTAAACCTCGTCCATTAAAGGGGGTGAAAGATTTATACGTCATTTGAATCGAAACCAGACAAACGCGAAATGCAACGGTATAAAGCGCAAATAATTCATTCCTGGTAAAAAGTAAAAAATTAATTCGGTAGGCCGTACCCGCTCGCATTAATTTCCTTAAACATACATATACGTCAAACGTATGTACTTTTCTATCCACGAAGCGCTAATTATTATGAATTTAATAACTTAATAACCTTGCAGTAGTTTCGTTGAATTGACGTTATTCGGTATGTCGCAAAATATTTTCGGTATTTCTTCCTCTCAGCGAAAAAAACCATTTCCTAATACGGCTCATTGCCAGTGCCGGTTACGCGTCTGCGAGTTTCCTGCTACTCAAATTTTCCGGTGATTCTACCGAGAAAATTCTTGCGGCACGCAAGGCTGCTTCGGATATTTACAAATTTTAAAGCAAGTATTCCATGATTTAATGCGCGGATGATGCGCAAGGTGGAAAAACGTGTAATCGGGTAATCGAGACACGACTGCAGATATGAAATTACGTTTCATAAAGTTTCTTATCATTGCAACTCTATCTGAGAAACGTGATACGAAGCACGTATCGATAAAATATCGTTTCGCGTATCACAGATTTATCAACATTTAATACGATCAGTTTGAGAGGAGAATGACCGAAAAAAAACAAAGAACTGCTGGGGTCCCTGTAGGAGGAATTTTTCGAATTAAGTGTCTCGCGTCATCCGCAGATCCGGGGATCGATTAGTCGAAAGCAAAATATAACTTTCCAATAAAACGGACATAAAACGTGAGTTCGTCCGGACGGTAGCGCGGGGACGTCAGTCGTTAGGTGCTAACGAGAAAGTTAGCTTCCAATATTTTTTTTTTTTTCTTTTCTCTCGCGCCCCTTCAGCTACGCTCTCCGTCCCTCTGAATCCGTTCTAGTTTGCTGTTCGTTCAGTTACCTTGCTATTTTCCGTTTTCGCCTGCTAGCTTTCCCGAGCGACGCTTCCTACCTGTCGTTTGCTTGCTCCTTTAATGATCCACTCGAGTTCAACTCATTCTTCGTACTCTCGACTACTAGCGATGGAAGCAATCTGGGTTGAAAAATTTCGAATCCAACACTTTCCCAACTTCCTGGCAACCTTACAATTAGTGACATCTCGACAAGCTTTCATTGGTTCGGCGAAAATTCTGAATTCGCCCCATCGACGAGTTAATTGCAAGTTGCGGACAAAAATGGAACGAACCGATTACCGATGAAACGAAGTAACGTCTAAGTTGCGCGATTAAACTGTTTTTAACGAAATTTCGACTCGCGTTGAACTTTCGGTTGCATTCGGGGGCAAAGTGTATTTCTAATCCGCGCGTAACGTCGACGTCGATACTTTTTATAGTCGGCTATCGATTAATTCTAAAGTTAGCTCGTACAATCATTATTTATATCGTCAATAATAAATTCGCGCGAGTCACATACCCCGATGGTTTGCTCGTCGCGGTGTTCTTGAAAAATGTACACACCTGTACATCGATTAATGTAACATTATATATGAAAAATTCACACTGCCGATCCAATTTTGAATACCTGATATGAAACTACGCGTCCGTATTAATACAAGTTGAACGGATAGCCGATCATCGATTGTATTTACGATCCGATGTATACATACATCTATTTAATTGTACTCCGGTTGCTAATTGGACAGAATATTCGCTCGAATCCGAATTTCGTATCAAATTACAGATAAATCACGCGTTTCTCCACGTAATTATCGCGTAGGTAGATGGCAGTACTCAGTTTCAATAGCATACACGTACGATGAAATGTTTAAAGTATTATACATTTTACCGGAGGTCGTGTTTGAATACGAATAGTAATATCTTTCACATTTCTTATGGATATTTGTCCCACCCTATTTCTCGTATTTGCTGGCCAAATTTTTTCACGTTGTGGATTCTGTGTCGATTTAAAGGAACGATAAGCAGTTTGATAAGATATTTCGTGTGTCTAATGACACCTTCGCATCCCTAGATACGATCATTCATCTGTCTATGTAGGTCTTGTACCTCGTGCAGCTAATGGGTATGTTTGCATTGTCCGCTAATAGTTCGAGGTAAGGCTATCCGACATCGAAAATTCATTATCGATGATCGTCAGATTCCCAACATCGATACGTTCGAGTAATACACAGGCCGAACAACGGGGCTAGAACAATACTACCGGACGACAAACGGATTTGTTGATTTCACTCGCGAAACGAAACTGTAATACGGTTCTGTCTCGAATCAAAAAAGATTGGAATACATAGAAACTGTGTTGGAGATTATAATTGGAGAATCGAACAAAGTCGGACCAGGGGTTAGAATACAAATTGTGGCACAAACTGTTATAGAAATTCTAATAAAAGGTAACAAGAACTTATAATTGAAGATATGATCAAGAGACTTGTCTCGTGCTAAGTACAATAGTAATTACATCAGAGATTGTAATAAAATTTGTAGAACAAATCAGAATAGAAACTCGAATAAAACATATCAAAAAATTATAATTAAAGGTACCATAAATTATACCAGGGATTAGAATTAAAATTGTAGTACAAACCATAATGGAAATTCTAATAAAACATAAGAAGAAATTATAATTGAAGATAACATAGAAATTATACTAGAGATTAGAATTAAAATTGCGGTATAAACTATTATAGAAATTCTAGTAAAAGACAACAAGAGATTATAACTAAAGGTACGGTCGGAATTATACCGGGAACTAGAATAAAAATTATACAGGAAGGCATTACAGAAATTTTAATAAAAAAATATGCAGGGTGATCAGCTCATGGGAATAAGTGGTCCCTTAAGAGGATGTCGCTCAACTACGTTTATATTTCCAGACTCACCTGAATGGTCTATCTTGATAAACGAGACATGTTGCGTATGTACACGTTTTGATAGCAACGTGAAATATGTACCGCGAACCTGACGATTTGTTGCTCGACACGGAATAAATAAATGTCGAACGGAACCAGGGCGAGAAAAGATCAAGAAAAATGTCGTGCGATAAATCAAAAGCTTTTTCGCGAATGCGACTAGTCGTTAGCAAATCCCCGACAGTGGTGACGGTAGTTAATAGCTTTCGCCATTTTCTCGGGGTACTAGAGTAATCGGCAAAAAAGTACGACAGGGCACTCTTTTCCGTCAATTTTTATTACCTTTTTTTCTTGGGGATAGTCTCTCTTGTCGATTGAAAGAGAGGTTGTCTTCCCTTTCGCAAAACAACACACGTCGCTCTCGCGTGTTCCCGAAACTCCAATCAATTAACGATCAGGCGATCAGTTTTCTTCCTTAGTTTCCTATCGACAGTTTTCCCTCGTAGCACATGTTCCGACATGTTTAACCAAACGGTCATCGAATATTATAATTTGCGTGCTAACGCGTAAGACACCTTTGTACACAATTGTTCGGTAATTACGCCTAGAGGGCCCACGACATCGGCTCTCCCCGCCCATTGGTTGGCAGCTCGCCAACGAATATCGATTATGTATCGCCGGCGATCGATATCCGCCGACGGCAGCGACAGAGGGCGCTCGCCGCCCAACGACCAATCAAATCGTCTACTTTTACCACCGACCCCGTTGCTCATTTACGCAATCCTGGGAGTTTCTCATATTCCGCCCCTCTTCTTCATCGATCGCTGTTATTGATTCTTTCCGCGCGCGCATAACATTCTTTTCCATTGACATTCCAAATTCTATTCTTCAGCTCGTTATAAAGTAGTTAAGTGTTAGCTACTACTCGCGCTTAGTGCACAGTTAAGTTCGTGTTCATTGACAAGACTTATTAGTAGACTGCGGATGTTTGTGCAAAATGCATTCTTTTTATATTGACTTTAAACGGATTTGGAAAACAAATGCGATCAATAATGAGTGAAATATACGTATAATACATTGTATGTATAAGACAAAATAAAATAATGCATTAAAACATTCATTAAGTGCATAAGATAAGGCACAAAATAATGCATTTTGCATAAACATCCGCAGTCTACTCATTAGTTATGATTGCGTATCATTCGCAGCTCCTAGATCAGGCCTGTCTAACCGAGGGAAGACGCACTCTCCTCACGCGGTTTCGGTACCCCCACCCGCACGCCGTGCGAACGAAAAGAAGAACAACGCTATCTACCTGTCTCACTCTGATAAACGCACCGGAGCCGTGGTGGGGGTAAGCCCTGATTGGGCTGACGAGTGTTGTCTGCGTCCCCTTGCACGGCGTGCAGGGGTTAAACAGGCCTGTCCTAGATCATCGATCATCCTGTTACAAAAAACACCTGCTCGCATGGAGATCACGCAGCTCTAAAGGTATGCACGATCTCGCTACATCGACAGATCGCAGCCGTCGGCGATTGCGACGACGTTGTCGTCGGTGACCCGGTTTCCCGAGCAGCGATCAAACGCGTCGTTCTTTTCATTATTCGCTCATCTTTCGCTTCCCCCACTACTCACCGTTGCACGCTGTGTCTGTCTAACCGTTGGTGGAAGTAGCCTAATCTCGATTTCAACGTGCTTGTCCGACGGTCGGTCGCAGCATTAGACCAGACTAGCGGTCGGGGAATTATATATTCAGTGGATTCTTAATTCTACGATAATTACTTAATTAAGCCATTCGTTTGTACGATTCCAGACCGTTTTCCATTTAACGAACCCGAGATGAAACGGTGAGAAACACCATCCTTGCCGTCTGAATTACCCGAGAGGACAAATCTAGATCATGCACATCTCCGAATCTCCGGATCTCCAAACTATTTCTAAAGCAAGCAAACACATGTGATTCCTTGTGAAATAATATTCAATAAAATAGAAATTCTATAATTATTTCGTGATCAGCGACCCAAAATACGCTCGAAAGAGTAAAAAAAAGTTTGGAGATCCGAACATCCAGAGATCTGCATGATTTAGATTTAAGCCTACCAGAAAATTGATTGACAAAAGAAATTTTAATTACAATAACTTGCGTTTTGCAGTTTAACATGTTCCATGATACCGCAGCGGGCTGTTTCTCCATCAACGCGCCCGTGGCCGCGCGTAAAGACTGAATAAGACAGACCACCTACGCGACAACACTGTGTTGTCATGGGGCTATGCGCGCGCTGTGTTAACGTGTTAAGATTCACGGAAACATCAAAGAATTTACTGATAATGCGCTGCGCCTGACATTAAATATAGGATGATTTAAGTGAAATTAGAAGTAAAACTACTGAACCTTCTGCGGCAGCTTGATCTCATGCGCAATCTTAACGAACGATCTCCTCTCGCATAATATCTCGGATTAGTTTGTTTAGGTTCGCAGGGATTTCTTATCGTTCCGATCAGTTTTGCAAAAACGCGGCTACAGTAATTTGCGCGGTCATTTATTTTCGTGCCGGAAAAGAGATTCTGCAGCACGCAGTGCCGTGTCGGAAAAACGACGATAAGGAATGCCGGGAGTCACGTTACTAGCCCGTGTAACACGCGTGACTGTAACGCGCGTGTGGGTGCCGAACAAAATCCCATTCTCCGTGTTCCTGTCTAAAACTGACGTTTCTCTATACAGTATTTTATATACTATGTACTATGTTTCTGCTTTTTTACGATTTTATTTTTTTTACCGTTGCGGGTACGTATTTTGTCTGCTGCTAAAAGTCTCGCAATGTGCGAATCATCGGATAGTATTCATGTTTATTATTCCGGGATAAAGTACGATTTTTTTTACCTTGGTTTTAATCATCATATTTTTATTTATTGAACGGGTGGAGAATGGAGACCTAATATTTTTCAGTTCACCGCGGTTATTAATTCTAAATGCTAAATTAGTGCTAACCTTTTCTACGCGAACTGAATTAACAGCTTTTTTTAGTTGACAAATTTTGTAAATGTCACTGTCGAAGAATGTTGTTATTAAAAATTGAACAATTACTATAATTCGCAACATCGTGTTTAGATATTGTCCCTAGTAACACAAAACATTTGTATCCGATACATCAAAGATATTGCATTTTTTTTTAATATTCCAATACATTACATTTTGGATTTAATAAGAAATATTTGTTTCAAATATTTATTTCACGTTACACATAAATATCTTTTTCAAAATACACAATACATATTAATTTGGTTTTGCAATCAAATATCTTGTTCCAAATACAACATATATTAATTTAATATCCAAAATAAAATATTTTTTGCCAATTGTAAAACAAATACTCCTACACTAGAGCACCAGAAATTTCTAAATTGTAATACGGTCCGGTCAACCACAAAGTATAAATGAGAAAAGTCAATCAAGCGGTATATATAAAACAATTCGGTCATTTTAGGTCTTGTTATAACTTCGCATTACATTTAAACACTTTATTTGATGTTATTTAAATATTGAAGTCGAATTTCTTAAATATTAATTTCACATTTTAGAAAAATTTACTTTACATTTCTTGTATATACATATGTATGTACAATATTTCAAATTAATATTTTTTCCATATTAAAAAGTGTGACTCAAAAAATATTTTTCCCATTTTATAAATATACATCTGAATTTCTGAACAGACGATAAAAATTTCTGGTGTTATCAGTCATTTACCAGAACAATTAAAGCGAATCAATGTGAATTTACTTCAAACCTTATACGTCGTCCAATTGCACAGATGTTTCTGGCACGCGTGACAATGCACGGATGTTTTTGGTGGCGCTGAACGTTTATTTTATCGATATTCACTGAACTCTGACATACTTTTCCGTTTTAAAGTGTCGGGAATAAAAACAATAAACTGGCGAAGCTGGTGCACTGATATTTATCGACCGAAGTTTCATTTCAACTCTATCACTTTAAACCGCACTTGTATCTTCGCGTTTATAGTTCCCCAAATTGTATAGCTCTTCGAAATACCGGTATTGTTATAATATAGACCGCCAGATTTGTTACACCAATTATGAACGAATCGCAATTGTTTTCCCATTTTTATGTTAATTCCAACACGAGTGGGATGTTTAAACAACTTCCTTTGAAATTCGTGAACCCAAAATTTTTCCGAGTAAATAAACACGATTCCCCGTAGCACCAAATGTAAATATAAATTATATAAACAGTGTTGCATGCAGCAGCCCTTCGTTATTAAATAAATATATATTTTATTTATCTCGTGAAATTTTCATGGAAAAAAAATTCATTTTTAAACAAATATATATTTTTAAACAAAGAATGCAATTTCTTAACGAATAGATCTTTTCCAGAAATCTCATTGACCAAATTAAAGTATATAGAATCGACAGTTGGTAAATATTTTCATAATAAATCCCGGCACTCGGTACGTCAGCCATCCGTTATCATATTTTTCCGACGAACGTGTATATTATTTATTTATTCTATTTTTTTAATTACCATCGGAAAACGATATATCAGGTTAACAACACAGCTGCGACATATAACGTCGCTCACGGCGTAACGCTCGACGAATATTTAATTTTGGGCTTTACATTTCGCGTGAATTAATTACAGCAAGCACGAGATTGATAGAAGACCAGTTTCGAGTTACGAACGGAAATGCCGGGCTTCCGAAGATTTGGGGAAATCCGGTGAAATGCGTTCATCAAATATCTGCGATTGTCTATTCATGAAATGGCAATTCAAGTACGGCCCTTCTACAAACGGCGCACAGCGAACAAATGTTCTCTGATAAAAAATACAAAATGACGTTGCACGACGAGAATGAAGAAGGAGGAAGAAGCGGGACGACGAATGGAGTTTAGATATTTGTATTCTATGCGAGCACGAAACTGTTCCTTGATATTTCAGGCTGCAGATCAATACGTATCCGTCTTTATTGTAGTCGACACGGAATTGTGTTACTTTCCATGAGCTTATTTTTGTAGAAATCCTGTCCGATTCCTTTAAGGTCCACCGAACGTAGCTTATTCCATTATACTCCTTTTCAAGCTACGACGATTTTTTTGTACACTTTTTTTACGCTCATTCGCAGTTGGGAATCAATCTTGAATAAACATGAGGGATTTTAAGCCTTGCGTACTGAAAGTCTGGTGTTAAATTTGCGACAACTTTAGATTCCTCGTTTCTTTACGCCAAAGTATATTGCTATTAATCATTCTTTATTTTACGAGAAAAATATGGACCGGTAAGAATGTTTTACTTTGATAACGACCGGTAAACATTCTTACTTGACAGGTAATTCTTGGATATTCTTACCGAGCGTATTCTTGTTGGAAACCCAATTTTCGTAACAATATACACTTTCCTACAAATAATTACTCTCCCTCAGTACGCAAAACAGACATACACGAGTATTATAACTATTTTGTGAATTTCCTGTTGCGTTAAGTATGCAGGTTAAACTTCAACGAACCACGGGAAACGATGAATCGTACAAAAAGCAATTATTTTTGTTAACTTCGAAATAACAGTCAAGTAAATATACCTTCGCGTCTATAAAATAAGGTCGAGGTTATTTATTAATCTTTGGTATTGAAACCTCGAGTAATTAATTATAACGGGAATTCTGTATGAAAACTGATATCCTACGTACAATATCGTATTACTCAAACGACTACCAACAACGAAACAGTAAAACGGAAGATATATCACTGACCAAACAGAAACCTGAGAAACGTCAATCGCTTCAAAACCTCGCCCATTACGCTACCTACTTTTCTTCGCAATCATTTTTCATTTAATGGCATTCGTTGTAACCCCGCACAATGGACAATCTCAAGTATTTCTTTCTTATCTAATCCATTAGATAGGAAAAACCGAAGAGTACTTTCGTTTACTTACTACCTCGTTGATTGTGCTTGTTCAGCTAGTGCTATGAGTCAGCGCATTTCGGTAAGGATTTTATCTAAATGAAATTCCTTTATAGTTCGGCAATCTTCCAACCATTTTCCTGTTCGCTATCGTCCAAGCGTGATAGGCAATGACGAATAATTGTTTATTATAAAACACGAAATTGATGTTAAATCGTTTAACGGAAAAAAGAATTCTATCGTCGAAAATGTTGGAACTCTCAGAATTACCAGCTTGGAACTACGAAATATTATTCGAAGCGTTGATTAATTAATTGAACAAAATGAGACTCCCGATTAACAATAAGAATTTGACCAATCGTAGGACGGGGTGACCGTGATAATTACAAAAATGGTAATTAATTACCATTCCTTTTTACCCCACATCACGCGTCACGTTCTTTTAAACAAAAAGTAAAGACAAAGAAAGTTAGGGCAAAGCCAAAATACGTAATAAATGTAACATTCATTTTTTTTTTCATATTCTCGCCCCCTGTATTTCCGACGAACAAAACGTTAGATAGTTAATTAGCGTGTAACGACCCAGTACTTTTGAATTAATTAACTTCCCCTCTTTCATCTACCGGTACAACAATGCAATTTGAAACAATTGCGCGGTACAATTGAAAATAAAGAAATTTCTGCGCTCCCAACATTTTTATTCCAGAATGAAAGAGTTCTGGCGCGATCTATTTTACTTTTATTCATGCGCGCGCGCCTCTTTTTCAAACCTAGTGAGCCTTGACATTATAATCATTTGCCAGAGCAGCACCTATTTAATTACCATAAACGCCAGACGCCACCGTCATGCAAGCCAGTATTCTTCCCCACGTGTAAAGTAGTTTTTCAAACGCGGGACGGCTAATAAATAATAGAGTTTTTTTTTTTACAACCCGCCGAGCACGGCTATTACGACCGTAAAAAGACTATTCTTTTAACAGCCTAATTAGTTTGCTTTTGTTTTCAGTGGAATTTTTGTAAATGCAAGATCCTTGTTATCCTCCTCGCCTATATTTCTTGCCGGAGTTTAACAAGTGCAACGTTATTTATTCTCGAAAGCGAACGATTTCTCAAAGCAAAATAACGAGAACGACAGTTTCTTAAAATTCAAAACATGCAGATTTATTCATACTTGTCTTAACCCGTTGGTTAACAAGATTTCCCTTATAAAGTTACAGTTTACGGTGCACGAGAAAGTAAAACGTAAAAATATAGGAACTATTCTTGGATTTGGAAGTCACTTTGTTCGTATAGTTTTGCTCGAGTTATCGGACTTATTAAAAATCAAAGTCCATTGAATAATAATGAGGCTTGTATCGCGTATCGCGAGGTAGATATTCCAGGAATAGCGAAAAATTTGTATTTTGTCTAAAATTAATTTATTCTTATCGGGTGCCCGTTCATCGTGAATTCGTGAGATCAAGAAAACGTCAAAATTACAATAATGATAATGGAAAGTTTTACGTTAACGATTTGATGGATTTTCAGTGTAAATTGCGCGATCTTTATGCAGAAAAATAAAAAGTCCGGTCCGGACCAATATCTCGACGATAATATGAAGGAAAAGCGGTAAGGGTGGATAAATTTCCTCCTCAAGTACTACCGATTAACGATTCTGAATGCCATAATCATTATACCCCGTCGTTATCCGACTTATTCGATTCGAATATCATCGAAACGAAATATATTTTACATCGAATAACGAGAAGATTAAAAATCATTCCGCTCTACGGAGGAATTTAATTATTTTTTCATAAATATCTTCCACAGTTTTTGGAATATTCTTTGCATTATGAATATTTATACCAATCTACGAACCGTGATAAGAAAAAATTTCTCTCTCCCATCAAAATTGGAATGATAATTCTCAAATGTAATTGCTTCGCTGTGAAAAATTCGGAATTTCGCGCTTCGTTATTATCGACTCCTCCGGAAAAGAAATCACATTAAAGTTCCGTGTTAATGACGAGTCGTAAAAAGGATTATAAACTCTAGATCAAGCTCGTAACTTTCTCCAGCTTTATTTTTATGTCCTAATAATGCGCATCGGTGCCACGGGCATTTGCGGTTTTAACTCCTAACACGTACGCTATCACAGTCTGAGAAGAAAATCTTGTACCACAAATTTGTCATATAATATAACTTCAATTGGCACTGGGTTTTTGTAACAATATATGTATGATATTAAAAATATGGAAAATGTAATTATCTCCATACCAAGGACATACTGCATCTATTTTGTTGTTTTATAGCTCATTATAATTGTTTCAGCGGTAAACTAGGACCAACGCATTGTCATAAATTGGTAAAGTAAACACGTCGCACATTTGCGTCGCTGGGCTCACAACAGATACAAGAAGTGAGACGTCGCACATGTGCGACGCTGATAGCGAACGTGTTAAAGTTTCCTCGCAAACAAACAACCCCTACCTGTTTTCGAAACATCAAATGAAACGTAGACCCACGCAACCTTCGCCACGTTGCAACACCGTTTTCGGCGAGCGAGGTGATAAATTTTCTGCGCGGAACTGATAGTTCTGCAAAGCGAGCGTTAAGTTCGGCGCTGATAATTGTTCTTCGGTATAATTACATGTGTTTAACTCATTCGGCGACCGGAACTCGCCTCACCGATTTCACGTTTCGAGTTTTATCAGAATCCACATTTCATTCCGACCGAAACTGATGTCCTGTGTTTACCGTTTTAAGGATATTAACATGTTCTGCTTCCGATGATAAGGAACGCACAGCAGACCCCGCGTCTCTCTCAATTATAGGTAGGTACATCGGGCGATAACGATGCTCTTTGTTTTCATTAGAACGGAGTCTCACGCAAAGATTTGAATTTAAATCATTTTGTACGAAGGGACTTGGCGTATAGCATGACGGAACGAATAAATTTCTGTAGATATACCATGAAAAAGAACGTTTCGCACATTTTTTGACCTTACTGCCTCCTCCCCGCTAATGTTTGTCCTATTTAACGGAGACATGCATTACTCAATATCTCCAGTTGAATAAATTTAATTCGGATTGGAAATTATTAATCACACAAATTGCAAGTACGAAAAAATGTTCCAAACGAGCTGGTTCTAAAAATGACCTACCAAGGAAATCTGCGATACGCGCGCGAAATGTTGATTAAATAAACTCTGAACACCCAAGGGAATTTTAATTTTTTTAATTCATTCCAATTAGTTCCAGTCTCAAAGCGTTAACCGAACCACTTTTCAATTCTGGGTTCTCCTAACCTTTTGTCGCGCACTGTACGGGTGGAAAAAAGGTAATTGCCACACGCTTTCAGCGTCTTCAACTCCTCGTAGGGTTCGTTTGTAAGGGCGAGGAGGGTGCATCGGAGCAGACTGCTTTGGCACGTTGTTACGAACAACGCCGAACATACGTAATTTGCGGTTTTTCGCCGGAACAATGCCACTGTACGAAATAGGTGCTGCTCGTGTTTCTTTGACGACGCGCAACGAGAAACACAGTTGTATCCGACGCAAATACGTATCGCGTTATTGCGCCCAAATGTGCGGATTTCGTAACCGTTCGCATAAATCATTTCTTTGTTTGTTCTCAGATCGCACCGACGCCGGTTTATTCGTTATTCATCCGCGTGTGGTACGAATAACGTACCAGAAACGATCGCGGTAAACAAACGTTCGCGCGATTACTAATACCCGTGAGCGTGCAAGAAAATTTTTTAAATTTACCACTCGATTCATTCGAGTCCAACGGTATGTTTTGCGAATTAAGGGTCCCGTCTCCCACGGATGAATAATATATTTTTGTGCTGTTACAACACCCAGCGCACCACCGTGGGCGTTTACTCCTCGGTCGCGCGCCGCCTGGCCCATAGCATTGTAGCTCGTATTATCGAAGGCTCCCTCTACATCCAGATACACCGGATGTTTACGTGACTGATTGTTTCTTGTTTGTATTTCTTTTATTTTGATTAATTATCTATACTTTTTTATTTTTATTAGTTATCTATACTTCGTAATTATTATACTTTTATTAATTATCCATTATGACATTTCCCTTATCGAAAAAACATTATCGAACAAATTTTTATTGCTACAACACCTGCTTAAACGTATTCGTAAAATTTCCTAATTCGGGTAAATTTCGTTTCGATATTCCGAAAGTGGATTGCTTCCTTAACCCTGTCGGCTATAGCTGGCGATACTGCAAAGTAATAGCACGGTAACCGCCCGGCAGAGGCTTGTGATGGCAAGGATCGCCGTAACGAAAGGGTTAATATATGCAATCAAAGTGTATCGCCGTAAAAATAATTTATTTTCATTATTTCCGTAAGAAGGCCCGCTCTATCTCGTGGGTAAGGCAGTGCATGTTGGTCTAACTACAATAAACAAATAGTAAACGGCGTTTTTACAAAGCCATAAAAATCAAAATGTCTATTTCGCAAAAAGTGTCAGATATGTGGTATTGCTTACGGGACGATGTGAATCGTTGATTTCTTTGGGCAAACTACGTGTTAATTACTGTTCGTTTTGTTTTTTATTTTCAAATTTCCTGCATACCAACGCCGACAAAGGTTCTCTTTACGAAAAAATCTCAGACCGTGACTACAGCTCTTAAAAAAAATTTCAAGCAGATAAGCGAGTCCGCATGTACAAAAGCATTCCGAAGAAAATAATTTCGAAAAGTTACTTCGAAAACGTGACTACGGGCTCTTGGATGTATTTTCTTGAAATTAAAAAACTTATACGTACAACAACGTCGCGTGATAATTGTAACCGCGTTTCCACGTATGCATTTAAATTTCGTTATTAAAAGGAGCCATACAATATACTCGCAAAAGTTAAATTAAAAATCGTGGTATAAATCGGAACGGTTTCAGAGAGGCTCAAGTGCAAAGGTAAATTTATTATATCTGTCCATTTCCCAGTACGATCTTTATTTAAACATATTCATTTCCCATCGAGTATGCCGGTCGAATGCAACGAATCAGTCCAACGAATTTCCTTTTAGTTTTGTACTTTGAGTCGGGGAACTATGTATACGCGGCCGCTAAGGACCAGAGTAGAAACTAAATAAACGACAGATAATACATCGAGTGACACTCGACGTTCGATCGCTAAATATTCATTCCTTTGGTTGCGGGGGGAAACGAGAAGAAAAACAAGGGGATAGAAACATGTTGAGATCACTGGCAGGAATTCCCGTTGATTCCCCCCCTCGAGTCTTTTGTATTCCCAGACAGTGCGGTGTGCTCATTGGTGCATCAATATGGATGCTTCCGTTTATAAAAATGCATATACTTCCACCGAAACACAACAACGCCGGCAACTACGACGGGATACGCGCGGTCTAAGGTTTCAGTTGCGTTAGATGCACCTCCGGCGGAATTTCCGCGCGCAGTCAAATGCGCATTTATATGCAAGTGCTGTGAATAAAAACGGCGAGTGGTGCATTGAAAAGTAAATGTCACTACAGCGTACTGTTTTCGAAATGCTTTATGCAACACGTATAAAGGTACATCTTCGACTCCTCTAACACTCCCTTCCAAAACTTGACAATTTACACTTTAAATATTCAATTAGACTAGCGAACCCGATACGATCTCGTTAAGTTTCATCGAGCAGACAATCCAAATCTACGGTAGACGATAAACGCAAAGTCGAAGCGCGTGTAGAGATACGCGACACTGTTCCGAAACTGTCGAGAACAGTTTCCCCCGGTGCAGTAAACTCGAAGAAAAAAAAAAACGTGGGAACAAAAAGAAGCAGACGTCCGATGAGTCACAAAAGTATTCAGAATCGAAAAAGATCGTTCGATTGGAAACGCGGGAAAGCTCCGCGCTGTTACAATTCGTCCTTCGACGATATTTTCCGCGCGATGGAAAACGCGGCGATTTATGCGACGCGTTCGCGCGTGTCGCATAGCAGGTAGCATGGCGAGTTCAAACGCTCGCCGCATAGCAGTTAGGGTGCATTCCCACGAATCAGGTTTAATTGACCGATTATAGTTGATCAATAAAAGTTGAATGACAAATGGGCAGTGAAAACCTTTATCCAACAGAATTCATCAAGTTATTAGAGGATCAACAAATGCTTGAGCCGGTTAAACTTTATCGTTCAAGTAATGAGTTATCCGAAATTTCCTATCAAGGTGAAACGTCTCTTGAAACGTGTGAACTGCAGTTGATTCTCAAGTTCGTTTTCAACAAACCACAAACAATTATGCTTAAGACGCCATTATCACTGAATTAAAATAAAACCGTTGATCAGTTTCTACTGAAATGTCTGAACAAAAACTGATCGTCGTCATATTCAACTTTTCTCGATCAACCGTAATCGGTCAATTAAACATGTAACGTGAAAAGGCGCCTTTAGCATTAACGCGAGAACCCTCGCCGCATAGCTCTCTTCCAGTAGCTTCCTAACAAACGTTCGGTGGTCCCAGTGTCCCAGGGAATTTTGGGATTCTCCGAGCCTCTGCAGACGGCACACGATTTCCCATCATCCCACCCTAGCCATTTCAACCGCTGCAACCCTGCAACTGTCATGCGGCAAAACCCGCGCGCCACGAGAGACGAACCGGAGAATGGGTCCTCGTTACGTTCGACACGGCAGAAAGTAGCTTGGTTATCGGCTGTTAAATTCATTACGCGGGAGTTTAGGCAACGATAGGCGCGCTGCCAGGTGAGGCTCCCACGAATGTCTGCAGGAGAAACAAATTTGAATTTCCGAAACGCTTCGTCGAATCCGGTGGTGGGGGCGGGGGGGGGGGGGGGGGGGCTCTGGCACTCAGGAGTGGAAACGTTTAAGTGGCGTTCGAGCGCCCCGGGGATTTGGATCTGCTTTCGATTAGAAACTACCAATCGGTCGAATGGAGGTATACGCGCGACGCGCGTATTGTGGTTAATACAGTTAACGACAGGAGAGGAGGAGAGTTGCTGGAACGTCCAGCCGTGTAGTGACGTGGGTTGTTACCCACGTGTTACCCTCGTTAATTTATGAAGTGAATTATTTATCGCTCTTGGATTAATTACAAAATATTAATAGAGCGTTTATTTTATGATAAATGCTTCGGTATCCAAAATTAGCGCCTCCTTAGTAAATTTTCATCGACACTAGACTCGCGGACTTTTCCTGTATACAGGTAACCCTCGTATAACACGGTAGCGCAAGTAATTTGCATCTAAATTCTTTTACTGATATGTCGATAAACTAATCTGACGGATATTTATTCTGCTTTGCGTTTTAATCGACCACTTTGTTAAACCAAGCGGCTCAGATAAGATCCCTACCTTCGATATTACTTTTTTTCATAGAGCGTTACGTAACGTAAATTATTATACAATAGCACGCCGTTTTTCAGTTATAAAAACGTGTATTTTATTGGTCTCGACTCTCAGAAGATTATACATGCCAAGCACTCTCAAAAACTTTTGGCTATCAGAACTTCGCGAAATGATGTTCATAAAGTTGTTTCTTCGAGAGACCACGGGGATAATCTCGCGGATCCTTATGTTATTGACTTCTTTACGCCGTGGTTTGAATTTTAGTCTCACCGTATATGACGGATGGACGATTCACGCGAATAACAACGTGAAGCACTTGATGGAACGCAATGTATTTTTTTTACATATCTGTAGTTATCCATTATTAAATTTTTTAGCGAGAAAACATTAATGAATAAATTTTTATTGCTAAAACACCTTAAACGTATTCGTAAAATTTCATAATTTGGTAATTTTCGTTCTGATATTCCAAAAGTGAATTATTTCCTTGATACATATACGCAATCAAAGTGTATCATCGCAAAAACAATTTAATTTTATTATTTTCCGTATTTTCATTTCGTAACATTTAACTTTAACCGAGATTCATTATTTTCACCCTCAGGATAACTTTCGGCTTCACCTCACTTTTTTTATCTTTTTAAGTATCTCTTTTTAAAGGTTAGTCTATTGCATTGCCACGGCCGTCTACGAGGACTAACAAAAAAATGATAACCTCTGACGCTAAACCCATCGGCGTGTTTATCTCAACAAGTAATCAAGATACAAAATCCAATAAAGATAAGCATAAATCTAATTGAGCCGACTGAAATTAATTCATTCATTTACTGAGAGTGAAAGAGTGAAACGCGTTCGCGAGTTTCATCATTCAACGTAGTAATTTCAGCGCAGTTGTTTATCGCCCAAACTTTTTATCTAGGTCGACGATTGTCATACGAACATTTGTATCGTTCCGTCTGCCACTAAAAACGTAATGTCGTCGCTCGTTTCATTCTTTTTTCTTTACCATGAATCGCTGTATTTTTTTTTCTCGTGGTTTATTGTCTCGTCGCTGGATAAATGATGCACTTAGCCGCGTCGTTGTTCCAATTCGGCGGAGTACAAAGTTTTCATAGCAGCATTGTAATTTGCGATCATTCCCGTAGCGAGTGTCGTATAGGTACTGGGCGAGGTGCCGTTTTCAACAAAAGCTCCTTACCACGACCCAGCTACGCGTTTTCAAATTAGCTTCGTCGCCTGCGGTGATTCTGCTACATTTATAATATAAAAACGCTCCAAATTGGTTGGCGCTGGATGGTCCGACCATAAATTTTATTCGTCATTCGTTCTTCAATGTTAGATCAACGGCTGCTTCGCTCTCTCCTACCATTTTTTCTTTCACCCCTTAAATTTATTCAAACTCGACGTTCTCCGGTTCGCGTGAGAAGTCGCTATTATTATGTATTATGAAAATTTCCACCAATACCGACAAACGCGACTTTCACTTTTCACCTGGAATACATTTGAATACCTTTACAACGAATAGCGTATTCCAAAGTTCGTTCGCATTTAATTATTTCCCGCGCCGATTATTAGACTAAATAAAACTGAAACTGAATATATTTATCGAGGTTCGTCTCAATCGTTGGTTTCTGCGCACTTCACTTAAGCAGGCTACCTACTACGGCCAGAATGTAAAAGCAAAATCGATATAAAAAGAACTGCAAATATCCGGTCCCCGTAGAATTCTTTGCAAACTGCCCTTTGCATCCTCGGAATCGTTTAATTTGTTAATGCACGCTGGAATTGTTTGATATACGTTCCTTTGCACTGTAAGCCGATTCGTGGTATCTTGTTTTCCGCAGATCAATTATATTATCATACAACCTGCAATTACGAAAGCACTCGTTGCATCGAATTACTTTTGTCACTTTAAGCAAATGCTCATCCTATGCGCGAGATTAAAACAAAAAGAGCGACAGTGGGATCGTTGGATGCATTTATCGAAAAGATTTGTAAATTTTTGAATTCGAAATTTTCGATTTGTAAATTTGAGAATTTTAAACGCATGAACGCGGCGTTTAATAAATTGAAATTTATCTATATTACAATAAATATTTCTTCTCAATCAAAAGGGGATTTTCAATTTTTCAGAAAAAGCGAAAGACTTTCCTCAAACTTTTCTATGCAACACCTGGCAGCGAAACACTAACGGGTCGCAAGAACTTCCGCAGTTTGTATATTTTACTTCCAATTTTTTGTATGCCAGGCATCGTGTGTACGCAAACCGTTTCACCATGCACCTTCGCTCAAATCTTTTCGCGCCCAAGAGAACTGACGAATATCTAAATCGCGAGGTTGCCACTCCATTCGTTTCCTCTTTCAAAGGGAAGATGGCCCATCCTCTCTAAAGATAATAAAATAAAGATAAAAGATACGTTCCCCCTACCGACCGTATGCCAATGAGAAATTTTGCATTACGCAAAATTTTCGAGTGAAAAGACGTAACGAAATGAAAGCTGTAAATTGCGAACACTTCATTAGCAAGAATTTAAATTTCAAAAGAGTGCCTTTGCACGTCTTCCCTTGCAACGCGTTGATGAGCTTAGAGTGCTTTGTATTCGGCGAAAAGTGGTTATCGGCTGTGCACCTTTCCCGAGACGAAAAATTCTTGGAAAGCTTCGCCCGTAAAGATATGTTAGAAATATCGCAGAATCCTGAAACTTCGTTGGTTCTTTATAGACCGAGGCGAGCCCTTTCCCGGGTTATGAAATAAACTAATCGCGAGATGTAGAATTTTGAAAAGAATCTTGAATCGGGTTGTGAAATTTCGTCGTGATTACAAATTTTTTTAAATCGCGAGCAATTCGCGTCCTTTAAAAATTTACGAAACACCTCTTTAATCGTCACCGATTTGTTTTATTCTTATCCGTAGTTCGCGCGTGTCTAAGGAACTAATTAATTTAGACGAACCAACTCTGATCTTATCCGCGAAGCTTGACGTAGAATTTCGAGGGATTAGAATTTTATACCTCGCGAGAATTTCGAAAGTGTTATCGTCTAAATTTTATGGCGTTTCATCTCTTCTTAGGTGTCCGGGGGTCACTTATTATTTACGTCTTTCAAGTTCGTTTAAGTTTTGACATTGCAGTTTCCATCTTCTGTCCGAAATACCCCGATATAAATTTCCAACAATATTATTTGTCATTTGATAACACTGGTGAACAAAGTTCTTGTTTCTTGGACGCTGAGCGCTGTTTCTTAAATATTTATCGATGCTGATTATGAAGCAGTCATGAGAAATCGTCCATGAGGCGCAAGTTTTTCGCAATTGTATTTTCCTTTGTTGCGAATTAGCCTAACCAACCTTAATACTGTATACTTGAAAGATGAACATTTTTAACCCAATAATGTATAGTATGACTGTTAAAACTTGCCCAATCCGATAAAATATTATGGAGTAGTACATCCAGGTCCTCTAGAGGTACCACTGATCATGTGTTAGTCATGGGGACAGGGGAATTACGAGTTCCTTTCACGTTTTCTAGGGAATTCTTGACCAACCTGTCCTTCCCGATAAACGCGTATCGCGCCGCAAAAATGATACGTTTTTCGACATTTTAAACGCGTGTTACTCAAAAACTATACCTGACACACAAATTTGAAAAGCAGATTCAAAATCAACGGGGGAAAATACTATAAGGATGGCCTCATTTGGTCAAAGAAACGCGAACAAAAGTGAAATTTTGTTTACCAGCGTAATCAATATTCATTAACGCACGCGTAAAATCTATTTTACTCAGGAATAATAGTACTCGCGTACTTGTACTTGGCCCGAGACAAGACCTCGTCTGTCGAAACACTCTGATTATCCAAAGTACGTTTCTATAACAAAAATTTGCCTCTCGAGCGAGTTAAACATTTATATCGCCACTATCGCAAGGAATGCTCGAAATCTCGTTTAACTTTAAATTATCAGAGCTCCGCGACTCGTCTTTCGCCACCCTCCGATTTTTCAACCGAGAAATTCAGTGAAAACGAATAATCCCCCGGGCCGCATTTCTTTTTTCTCTCCCGCTATAATTCCAAAATACTCGCGCGCGCACCACAAATGTCTGCCCACAGGCACATCTCGGCAATATTTTTTCCCACATTTCGAAGCGCAGAACGATTACTCAACGTCACGAATTTCCCACCGCGGAGGTGAATATGTTAAGGACAAAGTGCGCATGCCAGTTTACCCGAAATGTATACTCATTCCATTCCGTAAGTTATAATTTATGATCACGAGTAGCCCTGCATAATGTCCAGGGATTACGTGATAAATATACACGTTATACATATACACAGGCGACGGCCAAAAGCGTTTATGAAAAGAGGAATTAGTACGGATGACGCGTAAATAAACGTTTAATATCTATTTTCGCTCTCCGCGCGATCGCCGAAGCAAACAATTAATTTCCCCTTTGTACGACGCGTCGTTCGGGCGGATTTTCGAATTCGTAATTAACAATTAATAATTAATATTGACCTAGCGGAGGCACAGCGCCAAAATGAGGGGGGGGGAGGGGGGGATAAAGAAAAAACAGGAAGAGATCGAAGGATCGGAGATCGTAAGATATTCTTGGGGGATTATCGAGTGATCCTCCCGATACTCGGATAATGGGGATGCAAATTTTATTCGAACAGGGGGAGGTGATTAAGTAGAACGGGAGGGAGGAACGAGGGGGCGCGATCTTTTCGGGCATCGTGCCAAAACACCGGAGGAAAAATTCAGCTTTGAATCCGTGTGCGCACAGCTTTTAGCGGGCTATCACTTACGCTTAACCACGGGTAAATTAACTTCGGCGGTAATTTAGTCGCTACTCTTCGTTCAAATATATCCGTGAAAATAATTCTCTTGTGACCTCAGGGACTTCCCTTTCTTTTTCCGGCGGCATCGTATTTCATTCTCTCCTCGTGTCGAAGGAACGCGTTCTTAGTATTTTTATTTGTCTTTATTTATTGTACGGCCACGACGCAGGTTGAAACTATGATTTATATTGTGTAAGAAATCTGTCCGCGTACAGTGTGTGACCCGCGCAAGTATAGCTACCAAATTTTCGTTCTTCCGCTTTTTACCAACATTTTACGGATGCTTCGAAGAACAAATATACAGTGATATCGAGTATCGTGAGCGTGATTAAATCAAGTTTAATTAAAGGTATCGAATGAATTAAAATCACAAAGGAAACTTTTATTCCGCACGATACGGTTCATAATTCGTTACATGTATTTGCCGCGTCGTACCGCCTCGGGAGAGTAAACAGAGGCCACGCTAATTATGGAAAACCAGAACAATTTCAAATATTCCGTTCGTAATGTTGTTACAGTTAACAGAATATAATGGCTATATTCTGTTTAGAACAAAATCGTACGAACCTTTTGTACGACGAAATCGCATTGATCGGTAAGGAGGCACCTTTCATTATCCTGTAAACTTGAATATTGTGGACTTTTGTATAACGCGGTCACTACGTCAGGCGCGTTGGACGAGAATTTGCCTCGCATAACGCGTATAACCTAAGGCAGTGATTCCCAAACTGTGGTACGCGTACCCCTTGGGGTATGCAAGGGTTCTGTTGAGGGTATGCGAAAAAATATCGGTAATAACGGAAATCAATACAGAGACAAGACCTTGACTCTTGATTTTGAAATTACAGTACGCGGTACAGGAGGTATGTGTATGTGCGCTTGTCAATGAAAAGCCTACTCAAGGAATAGGGGAAATAAAAAAGTTTGTGAACCACTGACCTAAGGTAATGCGTTTCAATTCAATCTCTGCGTTTAATCATCCAAAGCGTTGTATAAATGCAGGTAATAAGAATATCTCGGTCGCGTTATGCGAGAGTGCACTGTACAACATTCACCCCAGCTCTTTCGTTAAAACAAATTCAACTCGTACGACGCTTTCACACATTCTCCGATTTTACTCTCCTTTTCTCGCTCAAGATTTTCCGACGCACGAATCGTGTCAGGCATTTTCCCAGAACACTTCTGCGTTCCACAATGTCTCAAAAGCCTCGTCAGATAAATGTCTTCAATTTCGAAACTACTCCATCGTTCGATTGAGGTCTCTTAAGTCTCAGATCCCCGCTGTTTCTCGACTCAAACACTCTACACGTAAGTGACGTTCTTTGACGTCTGTTAATTTAATTGGACCATCTCGCGAGTCGAGCGGAAAGAGTTGTAGCCCTTGAATCTCAAGTGTACCATGAATCCTAAGGAATCCTAAGAAAGACCGCCGAGATCTTTGGAAAACGATTTTTGTCTGGTGCACCCGCGTTGAGATCGCGATCTCTCGAATTTCAACGCAATCAAAACATTCCAGCGACACGTTCGCTCGAAAGGATACGCTCACAAGAGAGTGCACGCACAACCGATGTCCCCAACTGTCCCCAAGGTTTTTAAGAACGCGAAACCGAAAAATTTCTCTCGAAGGTTATTCGCAGAATTCTTGCTCAAGAGAAATCGCAACGTCGACAATTTTGAGAAATGTCGGTCGAAGCCAAACGTTCGACGGAGATTACGAGGTGTCCGTGGCCCACGCATTGAGAACCGCTAGCGCGAAGGTTCTCTTATACCGCGTAGCAACAATAGAAAATGCTCCCGAAATGTCCGAGGTAACGGAATTCACCGTCTTTATGTCGTTTTATCTGCGATCCTCGTTATTCGACCCCTCGAGTGCTCTTTACCCCGTCCCCCCGCCGCCCCTCCCGCGGCAGATAAAGCCAGAAAAGCTTTGTGGTAAATCCACCAATCGTCGGATCTGTTTAAACACGAGCGACGATAGAGACGATGATTTCATTTCACGCGAACTCGATTTTAATTTCGATCGAGCGATCTCCCTCGTTCACCCCGTGGGAAAACGTTCGTCGTCGGCCGAACTTGGGATTAATTTTGTCACGTTAATACGCTTAGAAATTATTTCCGTCGCTCAAATCGAGCGCGTTGGACCGTTTGGGCGTTTAAAGAATCGATTAAGTACCACCTGTGATGGGGCAACTTTCTTTCTAAGGGACGTCCATCTAATCGAGGGCGATCGATCATGAACTTACGAAGCAAAGTAACCGTACTGATTAATGCCGACGGATAATGTACACACTAGTGAAGTCCATTCGTCACGTTCGTAGCGAAGCGAATTCGAATTAAAACGCGAGGCTTATCGATTATTATGTCTCGCTCCCGTATCCGCTAAGCCACCGTGTCGCAACGATTTTCTACCCTCCGGGTATTGGAAGTTGATTGTCGTATTCCTTTTCTTCGGCAAGGCTTATGGCACAAACACACTACCCCGATGTGTCGTATCGATGCGCCCACCCACGTTCGGTGGGTGTATTCCCGTTATAGTAAATGCATATGTATGTACAAGTTGGACTGACGTGACGTGTGAGCACGCACGATGATGTAATCACACGCCACACGAGTTCGCATTCGTCAGCGGCAGATCTAAACTTTTACATAGTAACTACGGAGGAGTAACTAATCCAACATAGGCGGACTAGTCCCTTATTATACGTTCATAAAAACGATCGATACATAAACTGAGTTCTCAGAAAGGAGGCTTGAAGAGGCAAAAAATGACCAATTATGTACTAAAAAGTGTCACTGTGAATGGCACTGCACTCGATAATATATGCTGACGTGCTGTTAGTGTGTACACCATCGTCAGCTGGAGTGAGCTTACGTGACACATTAATGCGGCACGTCAGCGTAGTGTGTTTGTAGCTTTAATCGTACATTCTGTTTTACATTCGCGAGTCTCCGCGAAGATGATTTTTAACAGTCTCGTTTTAATTCATCAAGAGACAAGGTTTGGTGTTCGGGCCAAGTAAAAGTACGCGAGATTTAGACCTTGTATTATTGTCATCCGAAAGCAACGTGGGCGAAATACAGAGAACAACGTTATTTATTCCAAAATTTTTCCCGCTGAACGAAGAACTATTTTTTGAAAAATTTCATCTCTGTTACAATCCATCAGCTGGGTCGAAATTTGCGGCATTTCGTTTCCATCCGAGAGTAAAATCGAGCGCTATGAAATTCAGGACACCGCCAGGAAGCACTTCCAACGATTCCGCTTTCAATGACGGAAATGACGTCATTTGTTCTCGCTAACCTATAGAATCGGAATCGTGTTATGCGCGCTTCGTCAAGGGTTCTTGTGGGTGGGCGCGCTGTATGTGTTCTCGGACGACAAGAAAAGTAATAAGAAGGAAAAAAAAAAACTGCAAATTGAATCGCATCGTCGTCGATCAGAAAAATAATAACGGAAAGGAGTTGCCACGTTTTCTGCGATCCATCAATTTTCAGCGAAATTTAACATTTTCCGGGAACATTCGCTTTTATGAGCGGAATTCATTAATCTTCGGGGTTTTAAATGATAAAGGAAGAGTTCTAATCGGCCAGAATCTACGGCACTACATATAATACTGTGATAATTATGAATCTTTAAATGTGCAAGTTGTGAGATGGAATATTAATTATAGAGAGAATTAAAATTAAAGGATGCACGTCGGAGATTTTGTTATCCGAACGGGTGCAGTGATTTTTTATTTAATTGTTTGATTATTAAACTCGCGAGCTACGAAATGGAGACGGATTAAACGTTCCGTGATTAACAATTGCGAAGCGTATTTAATAAAACGTATTGTTGCTAAAACAAAATGTTCGTGCGATTGGAACTTTCGTGTTTATCCAGGACGCATCCAGCTTGGTAAATAAAAGCATATTAACGCCTATTATTAATTTCGCTGAAAAGGACATTCGGACGGGAAACGATATGCTCATTTAAATTTCGAGGCGCTCCCGTGATTTTATTAAATACCTGATCTGAAAAAACGGGGTAAGCAGTTTAAAACGTGCGATCCGTTTATTATGGAACGTGACTGTCGCGCATTTCGTCGCATCAGCTCGATCCATTTTTAATGGCCCCGGTTATTTCATTTTTTCGTAGGATTTAATTAATCTAATGCGTACGTGCGATTCGACTTTAATGTCATTTCGTATTAATATAAATTTCGCTGGAATAAGAATCATCGAATGACTAATTCGATTAAATATTAATATCTTAATATCTCGACGCGTTAGTTTTGTCAAAAGGCAAAAATGTTTAATGACTTTAATTCAAATTAATCACACGCATGAAATTGGTCAAATTTAATCAATCAAAATTAACAACATTTTTAAATCGATACACCGACTGGCCATTAATAATAATAAACAATGGTAACTTTTTCAAATATATTCCACGTATGGATTAATTCGCGGAATCCAATAGTGCTTTTTTAAACAGATTTCAATAATTCTACTATTTCTTTACACGAAACAAATATATCAGCTTGCACATCATACAGTTTATTATTCCGAACCGTGTCTGACCAATAATGCGTTCTTCTACTTACAGCTACGACAGACGGTCAAACGACCAATATTTTTTATGTGTCAGAAATAAATTTGTCATCAACGAAAATTAGCATTCTTCGCTTCGTTAGACATTCCGATTGGTTGAAACTTTACTGCACGAATTAGATGCCAATAACGCGTGAATTTCCTGAACTAACACAGTTCTACGAGCAACGCTAGAATTCTCGCCGCAGTTTCGACGTTACATTATTCCGACCACATATGGATAAATAATAAATACCGGGTGCAACGCAATAGAATTGCAAACAAAGAAATGATTTAAGCGAGCGGTTTGGCCGTACGCGCGTTTGCATGCAACGCGTGACATTTGCGGGTACTAGAAACTTCGTTGTGTATCATGCAACAAACGCAAATTGCGTATTTTAAACAGCGATATTGTTGTTCGCGGAGTAATTAAGAGCCAAAGAGCAATAGCAGCGATCCTACTGTTTCGCGTAAACGCCAGAATTACTGTTTCGAGGTTGCGGTTAAGTTTCGATTGAACAATTCGTTTGTTACCGTCAAATTATCGTAATTAAATGTCAATTGAATAAATAACAATAGTGTGCCTGGATCGAAACGTTGCGTCTTGTTTTCTTCGCACTTGAGTGAATACTGTTTACCTCTTTCGGCGATGCAGTTTTATAAGCCTTACATCCAAACGCGGTAAGTGTTTCGTGAAAAAATTGTATCTCTCACACTTTTTTTAGTCGCTCTCACCCGACGACTGGCATTTTAAAGCCGAAAATTTGCTTGAAAGCGCAAAAGATTTGCAACGATATAGCGACGCTGATTCGTAACTGGACGACTGTGAAATCAAAAGATGAAAAAATTGCCTAATTTCACTCAGCCCAGAGATCAGAATCATTCTTCCTCATTTGTTACAATTTGTTAATTAACCATGGTATGTATTTTGAATGGCTACTTTACGAAAAGGAGGGGGAGGGGGGGATAATAACGAACAGCTCCTGCCTCCTTTATGTCAGCGAAAATACAAAAAAAGAAACCGAGTTGTACTTCGCTCCGCTCGCGAAAACTGAACGCAACGGGACCACCGTGGATGAGAAAGTTGACGGATCGCGATAATTAGAAGCCAAAGGGTAATTACGAAACCAGTATACACGCAGTTAATTACGACGCGGTAGTGATCATCGTTGTAAAGGGACGAGCCAACTCCTCTTTATCTTCAATTAAGTACGTACAACGTGTTTCATAAATGAGTCCCGTAAACAGAATTACGGAAGTACGTTTTTCTATCCCCGGGAATCGATGAGGTTTTCTCGCCTCAATGCTCCGAGATTTTCTTGCGTATTTTAATTAATTGTTTGCGATGCAACGCATACGTAACATGCGCGGGCTTCCCTTTTTTTTTGTACTCGTTGGCATCGGCAACGAGTATTACCATGTTTATTAAAGTCTTCGTTCAGCTTTTTCCGATAATACGCTGAACGTAATAACGGTGAATAATAACACGTCGAACGATAACTCAGCTGAATACGCGAAACCGCAACAGCGCGTTTCTGATCTTACAATTAGCATTTTTAAAGGGTTCGTATCTCTCTTTCCGCACGGTGGGCACACTTCATTTAAATATTCCAAATCACCCGATTTCTACCCAGTTTTCTATGCCCGGAAGATTAAACGAATTCTTATTCGCTATGGAGGTACCGGCGAAACATAGAACGGAAGGAGATAACAAAACCAAAAAAAAAGGAACTATACGAAAAGATATCTATTCGCCAGATGCTTTCACTAAAAAATTAATTAACATCACTCTCAATTATTTTAGCAACTGGCAGGCACGAGCAGCAAATTGCGCAACTCCCCCCTCCCCCCTCACCCCCAAAATTCTCGGTGCGCTGGCTAAAATTAAAAAGAATAATACTAACAAACCGGCGAGGACATTTTTCTCCGCAAAACGGTGCCACGCGCTTTCCCCCTCAATTTTTCATGCATTTCGAACAATGGCCGACCCGATGCATCGCCCGCAACATGCACAAACGAGGCGCGAAGAATTAAAACTGCAAATCTACCTCACTTACGCTTCTTCCCCAGCCCCTCTCTCCCTCCCTTCCGCCCCTTCCGATCCCTCTTTCATTTCTAACTACGTGTCCCTTACTTCCACTCTTCATCCTCGTTTCAATCCTCTTCCCTCCATTCAGCCTGCCCCTCTTCGCTCGACGCTTCTCATCAACCGTCACCTTCTGGCTACCCCTTTATCCACCCCCACCCCCTCTCAAAATCCTTTGCCATTGCCGTCCATTCCCTTTCTTTATCGCGCTTTCCACTTTCTCTTCCAGCACCTCGACCCCTCCCCCCCAACCTCCCGCTCTAATCCCACTCCTCCCCCATGCGTTCTTTCTGTCACTTTGTGTACGTTTGTATATATTGCACCGCGTTGCATTTTTTATTCCTTTAGCTTCAGCGTTTTCGTCCGTGAAGTGGTACGTATACGTCGGTGGGCCGCGTACGCGAAATTACAATTCGCTTTATTGGCACTGGCTGTCTATCCACTCGATTATTTCGAGGAGTTTTCCTGTTATACGAGGTGACCCCGAAATGCGTGGTTCAATCAGGATGCCGCTGCTCGTAAAAATTAACTAGTTAGCTGTTTTTTTACGAGTGCACTCGTCACCAAGAATTGGCAATATTTTGCGTTACGAGGATCATACTTGTCATGCCACTACAATATATTCGTAGATTTTGTGGAGATATTTTTAAAGAGGAGACACGGAAGCGGTTTTTGTATTGTTTCTTTAGTAATCCGATCCGCAAGCTATTAATGGTAGATTGCCGGAGCGAGTCAATTTTACTCATTTAGGAAGGGTGAAGATGATGATCTTCGTCGTATAGCTCATAGAAAAAGAAGAGCTTGTTTTTTATCTGAAAGTAGATCAAGTGCTAGTGATAGTGATCTTTAAAATAACATTTTATTTTTTTAAACTTCAGTTTTTATGTTTCGAGCCAAATTGACTCATTCCGCATCCGGCTATCTAGTGTTAAAATATGTTGATTAAATGGATTATACTCGCTATCGCTGCATACTTGCGACAAAATTTAGGTGCACACTTTTCAAAGTTTTGACTAACTAGTAAGTGAGATTATCATGCAATATGTACCTAACACGGTACACGTTATAAACTATAGTAAATCTGCGAAATTTGCATACTTTATCTGTTTTAGTACTGGAAATGTTTTTTTTGGTATTTTGAAATAATTAAAAATGTCGCTTCGGATAAAAGTGAGTTTCAGCGTGTACCGAAAACGGTAGAAGTGGCAGGGAACATGTCGAGCGAGTTAAGATCGTACTTATGGACGGCATTAAACATCGCGTTCGACAACGTGTTATTCTTTTATTTATACTCTTCTTCTTGCACGTTTTGGCTGTTTCACGTTTTACATTCCCCGCTTTATTGGCATTATTTCAAAAGTTTCAGGGCACGCATGCCACGCTACTGGTTCCGGTTTTCGCGCCAAGATTTCTCATTTCTCTTCCCTTTTTCCCCATCGCTTAAATCTGATTTGCTCTCGGTAGATAGGAAGTGACGTCGTTTGCGTGCTCATAATTTTCCTTCAGCCACGTCATGCTGGAGTCTCAGAATTATTGCGCGTTCCTCGCGAAAAGGTATCTCCAGGATTTTTGAGATTACGAAAAGTGTAAGACGAAGGAACTCCGCGTCGCTCTCACAATGTTTTCCAACGCGTACTTTAAGATATCTCGATTATCACACGATATGTAAAAATGATTTTACGAGGATCGGTCGTAAGGACTCGAGATGATTATGACGATAAGTATGAAGTAATCTGATCGAATGAGTCGTCCAAATTTTTAGAATCTTAATAAGCACAAAAAAGTAATTTAACACGTTCGCTAGCAACGTCGCACATATGCGACGTTCTCATTTCTTGTATCTGACAATGAGCCCAGCGATGCAAATGTGCGAATCTCCGAAACAGTTGGAATGGACTATAATACAACCAAATACATAGATGCAGGGTATGTCCTTGGGCTGGAGATAATTACGTTTTATTTATTTCTAGTATTATACATATAGTGTTAAAAAAAACCCGATGCCAATTTAAGTCATATTATAATAAAAATTTCCCTGAGCTGTCGTACAAGATTCTCAGGCTTTCGTAGCGAACGTGTCAATAATCTTCTATGCAATTCGGTATGATGATTCTTTCGATATGAATTTTAAAGTTTACATATATTTGAATATATTAGATTCATGCATCTCGCATAACTTCCTGCAATTCCAAACTCAACGAAATTTAATGACGCGCGCGTCATAAAATTAATAATCTTCAGTGACCCATTTGTTTTTTTTGATGACATAATCGAACGTAGCGACTCGCCGTCAACTATCGTCTTGTCGATTCTACTTTTAGAAGAATGTCCGGCGGTCCGCCATAACCCCTATGAAACACTTCACTCTAGTTTCAAACTTTCGAAATTGTCTTTCTTGGATCGTTTGCATCTCGTTTCCACGTCTCGGACCTTTTTCTCGTTTTATATGCAACCTTAGCCATTTTTAAGTTACTGCGGAAACAGCGTTTGGAGCGGGAAATTCATCTGTGCCTCCACTTTAGACTTTCTCGCGTTTTCCTTATCTGAATAATTTCCACTTCGTTTGCACTACTTTTCAGGTTGTATTTTCACGTCCCGAGAACTATCCTGATAAAGAGATTACTTGTTTATGTTTGCATCAGCCCTTACCATTGGGAGACAAATTTTTCATTTCCACGTCGGGGGAATCTTGTTTGCGCTAGGCGAATAAAAAGTAACGTTCTTTGCCGGAACAATTTGCGAATTATGACGGGGAGGCCGCGACGATTCTCCATTCGCAAAATTCGCTGAAAGGACGAAAATTTTTCGGCGGGTCCTTTCACGCACCATTTGCAACTCCTTTCCCGGGGTTCGAAACTTTCGAAGAGCATTATTTTCGTCATCGAAGTTTGCGATTTATCGTGGGAAAGTTTGATAAGAGAATCATCTTGACGTTCCTAGGTATCCATGGGTGATGCGCCATTTTATTACGTCCCGTCATTTCTGGATTCTTTTGGATAATGGAAAAACGTGTCGTGCCGCGTCAGGCAAAGGTTTGTAATCGACGCGATAAAGCATGTTGCGGATCGAACGAGCGAATAATTCAGCTCCAACGAGCAAGCTCGTATCTGTTTTCCAATTTAAGAAATCGGAGAATTGAATTTATACTCGCTCCGGGGCGATTGGGGTAGAAAGTAATCGTTAGCACAGTAAATTATCGAAATATCGAGTTTCCATCGCTTAGTCCGTCCATCGCGGCACAAACGAATAAATAATAAATACCAACTAACGAAAAGCTCTATCTCCGTTTGTCTCGAAGCGAGATGATAAAAAATCCTCGTTAACGCGGCAACGATTGAAATGCTAGATCGTTCGTAAAAAAAATTCGTCGCGAAGAAATTCCCAACGCGACGATCAAAGCGACGCGTCGAAGAATCGCCGACGAGAATTCCTCGATCAACACTTGAGAATACATTTGATAATTATCACCGTGATCTTTCCGATCGTTTCGCATCGTCGAATCGTTATCGCGACAATGCCAGACGTAAAAAGATCACCGACACTGGAATACGATCTCTCCGTTTTGTTCGTTTACAATGTTCAAAGTTTTACGCGATATTTTCAATAGCACTAAGATTACAAGCTGCGCTCTTTCGTATTTGGGGCGTGGAAACGAGGCGCGTCCCCTTTTATATTCATAGAAACGGGTATTCCTTTGCAGCGTGTAAAAAATGATCCGTGCGAGCGAAGTTTAAGAAATTTTCATTAATGACAGCTTCGCACAATGCGCGGGAACGCCATTCAAGAGTCGGTCGTTTAAACGCGGAATTTTGAACACTTTTGTCCCGAGATCGATTCCCATTCAAATTCCCGTATTAAATATATCCGGCACTCCACTTTAAAATACACGGTGATCCATCTAACTTTATCACCCTGGATTCATTTTTTTTTTCTTTCTTTTTCCTCGTAATCGCGGAGGGGAAGCTTTTCATTCGAGATTCGTATGGTTTTCACCAGATTTCACGGCTATGAAGGAATTTTTGCCGCGTCTATTTTTCGGTGATAACGGCGCGGTGACTTTTATTTCTTAAGCGGAATGCAATCTGTCTTTTTAACACGAATGCGGATCGTTTCTTAAACGCGCTTTTCTTTAAGGAAATAATAGCTTTCCATAAAAATTATCCGCAAGTTTCGCGGGGATATATTTCGGTTAAACAATAATGTCTCACGTTTTGGTGGAAAATGATGTATTTGATCATAAATTTATTATACGCGTTGCGATATCTTAGAAATTCGTGAATTCGCGTGAGACAGATCAGTGGTTCTCAGAGTTTGAAATCTCATGGATCATAGAGTTCCGAAAAAATCGATTTGAGACCCGCACAGAGTTTTCAACATTGAAACCGTGGAAAATAAAAAATTAATTAAAAGTACTTCTATTCTAACTCCCACCGCAAACACCCATCATAAGATAGTAACCCTTTGCTCGAAGAATCATTTTATTTTTCGTTTCATCATGCGGTTATTCGTGTCGACTACTGGGACAGATAAAAATTCAACAAACAGTAGATAAAGATTTCGATCAATATATAGATTTTACTGTATTCTCGTCAGTAAAATTCGTCGTGCCAAAAATTAGTATTCAGAAGCTTCAGCGGAAAGTCGAAGAAAGACAGAGATCAAACTTTTTTTTTTAACGCACAGCGTTCGCAGATATGACCGCGTATAAATTTTCGAACATAAACAAGTAGTCTCCTCGGATCGCTCGGAAATCCTCCGCGGTTACAAACAGCACTTTATCACGGCAGCGATGCGCATAATGTAATAAAAGTTGCCGGCACTTTTACGAGGAGATCGAGTAACGCTGATAGAAAAATGGTTTTCCGCTGCCGCAATGCTCGGCTCGATGCGTAGTCCCGTTCCCCGTGATTTCTTTTAAAACGCATAAAACGGCCCATCTCGTTGTTATATCGGATTCGAAATCACGAAACCGAGCAATGTAAGCTCGTTGGCATAAAAACTCCGCGCAAGCTTCGCGCGTGTCCGACATAAAATTAGCTCCCATTGAGAAGTAACATTTTTCGGACGTTTATACCAGCGACTTTTCCAGTATCGTCGTGCAATTCATTTTCCCTCAACAATTGCGGGCAAGTGTCTACGCGTGATCAGGATTATTGTTCCATTTCCTATTTTATCTTGCCGGCTTATCGCGCCCGTACTGACGGATGGGAAATATTGAAAGCAGAGCGCGCACGCGAAACGTGTTAATTTTCTACCTTTCAATTTGAACGGACGAGTTGTTGCAGTTGTACGCGCGTTGTCAGTGAACAACAAAATGACTGGAAAAGCGTTCGTTAACGTCGTGAAAGTCAAAAGAGTAATGCGGAAAATTGCAACGCTTTGTTCTTAATTTCGAAACTGTTCGGTGAATCGCTATCCTGCAAATTAAATAGGTTTATCGTAATAGCGATTTTTATACTTGTCATAACGACGTTTCGTATCCTCCTAGTTTCGAGTTATTTAAATTAACAAAATTATGCAGGTGTATTTAACTTTTGGTTATTTATCCGTAATGATTTCACGGTGAGTTTTGCCTTCGCACTATTCTTTCAAAAATTTGGTTTATTAATAGCAATGCAATTAATATATATATTATATCAACGCATCGGTTACTCGCACAAATAACCTGACATTAACTCGCGTTTCCCGAAGGCAATATCAGATTCCAGAAACGCTACTTTCATACCACTCTGTTTGAAGTATAGCGATAACGATCCGCATTTGTCCCCCCTACTCGAATTCCAAGTATCCTCCAATGTCTAATTGGCAATTGCCTTAATTAATCTTACGCCACGCGTGCGTAGACACACATGTGCAAGAGGCGCAGATACAAAGGTTTTTTGACAAACGTTCACCGCGATTGAGGTATCAGACGAAAGTAATACCGCGACTGGATTAAAACGATCAAGTTTGCAATTCTTTTCGATGAATCGTTCTTCCATTCAAAGTATCAGATCAAAGAAATTAAGTTTATTTTGTATCTCTAGTACCACAAGAGTTTACACGACTGATTTGTTTAATATTTACCTGTTTAACATTACAAGTTAATTTTCTTGCATCTCTAGCATTACAAGATATTGCATGAACACTGTTTTACCTCACAAAATTAATTTTTTTATACCTCGATGTCGCCGCCTTCGATCGATTTAATCAGCTTTTTATTCCCCTAAACTCGCTTCTGACGTCACCGTCATTAACGTGTCGCGAGATCCTTTCCCTTGCGAGTGTGAAATATTTAATGGACCCTTTTTCTCGATGAACCGAGACTAAAGGGGAAGATTAAAATTACGAGAAGACGTTGAAAAGTAGTCCCGCGGGACGGCTTCGAAGTTAAGACGACCGAGTCGCGACAAAGGGGCAAAGCCTTTTGTGCTTCGAGAGATATCAAACGCGTGCTTGGAGTATTCTTACGATGGTAATTTGATATCAATTTTGCACTTTCCCGACGCTACAATGATACGGAATCATTCTCATTATCGAATCGTGGTACGACCGTTTCAAATCGTTCAAAAAGCACCTCTTCTCCCTTATACAGACATTTTCTAAAGTGGCATCGTTGAATTCAGGCGCGATTCCAGAACAAAGAAAATGAAATTCAAATGTATCTCCGCGCGAGACATAAATCTTCGAATCAGTGGCTCGATCAACCCCGACTCCGACGACCTCGTTTATTTTATTTTCACACAAATCTCTGAATAAGGTTTCGGTATAATTTCAATGCAACCCGGAATAATTTCTGGATAAGATTCAACGATAATTTCGCCGATGAGTTCCGACGGGGATCGATAAGCGAACACGGGTGAGAATACGTAAAGGAGGAAAATAAAACCGACTATTACCAGCGCGACCCGCGTATAATCCTAACAACGTAGATGCAGAAGAATAGATTGTGGCCTGCGCAGTTTAAATATCGTTTCCGTGAATAGCGCTTGCTTGAGTGATAGCGAGCGCGGCGTGTCGTCGCGACATTTTCTTGATTGTCAGTGCCTTAATGTCGGGACAGCAATAACCAAGTCTCACTCGGTATAATGGCACCGCCATTATCGTACCTGCCGTGTTATCGTGTGACCACGGGCGATACCTATACAGTGACTTTTAAACGTTATCATACCCGGGACATTCGTGTCGCATCGCTAATTATCGTGTACGCGTGGGGGACAAACTCGCCAACTTTAATCTCCCTTTTTTCCGTCTTGTCAAAGAAACGCGCGACGTTATCAACGTGTTTTTATGTACGTGCTCGCGGGACTGGAATACGAACGAAATACTCGTCGGGCGTCTTACTTTCGTCGGGTGGAAAGATTCCCACGATTTTTTAAGATAGAGGAAAAGAGGCAAAGGAACGAAGAAGAAAGGGTACACGCCCCGGTGAAAATTTCACGCGAGATATTAATTTTATTTTTGGCAACTGAGAGTTCAGATAAACTCTTGATTTATTCATCGTTCCTTCGGGTCTGCGTCGTATCACTTTTGCGCTGAACATTGATCAATTAAGTAATTTCTTGATTCCACGTGGACTTTTCATTTATGCATTGTTTCGGTAATTTTCTCGACGCGTCGTAACTAAAAATACGTGGCAAACTAAATTTAAATTGTTTGCGATTGGAACCTCACGCGGAAACGCAAGGTTCTCTTTCCTTGAAACGATAATGGCAAAAATTCCCGGGCAACATTCCAATCATAAGACAGTTTGAACCAGACGTTTTTCACAAATTTTCAAAATCGTGCGCTTAAGAACTTTCTCTCTAGAAAATTTTAGACGGACACCCGACGTATCGTTGTTATAATTGTAGGAAAGTTTACGAACGTCGGGAGGGAACGGTACTATCTGAAAATAGGGGATTGCGGTATTAATCCTCTTTGTTTGACACACGTACACACCCACTGTAATTTCGCGGTGTTAAGCCTCCAACTGGCAACTCTGTATTTTCTGCACCGCTGGGATTAACACACGCTCGCAGCGGATATTTATCTTCGAATAGTTTTTAAATCGTAGGTCGTTTCGACCGAACGTACCTCGAAACCGAATTGTTATTTTCCATTTTCAAATTGTACTGCGAATCTTTCAAACGATATCTTTCGATGCGCGCAACGATCCTCGGAAGTCATTACAAATTGAAAGGTGACTTTTGTTGAATTTATGTAATATCCGAAATAAAACATTGCAATTGCCAAGATTGAATAGTTTGTTAATACATACTCTGAAAATGAAACGAAATAAAATCAGGTTTGTATTAAATGCAACAAATTCAGTCTAGCAGCCGCTTTATTTAATATAGTTAAATAACTCGAATGTTCGTGCACCTTTATGATATTTACATTTAATAAACTAGTATTCTACTTCCATTTAATAAACTATTATATTACTTACATTTATTAAAGTAGTATATGTAATAGTAGTGAAGCTACTATTGTTTAAATTTTAGATTGGTGGGATTTTCTATCTACCTGGTGACAAAAACGGAGGATAACCGTGCTCATCGCGATTACATTCAACGCGAATCTCGAATAAATCTAGCTCTCCATAGAACTCGTTTGACTCGTAATTTACTTTGAAAATCGGACTTTATATTTGCAACACCGTTAACGACCCCGCGCTAATGAAACGAAATCTCGTTGAACTGTTTACATGTAAATTTATTTCAAAAATCATCGACTGTGCCGTGCGTTCGAGTTACCGCTATGTCGTTTCCATTTACACTGAATCAAGTTTTAGTTTTAATAGCTTAATTGTCATACGTTTGATACGCTAAAGTATTTGTTCCCTCGACAGATATTTATCCGATTCCGATGCATTTGAGATAACGTTAATCTTTCAATTCTACGATCCGACCAATCCTGGCAACCTTATTCCTTTACAGTATTTACGATAATTTTATCGCCGTAATTAATCTACGATCACTATCTTTTATTAAAGAATTCCTCAAGCCAACGGATATTTTTCACTCGTAATTTTCCGCAAAGCTTTCGTCTGTTACGTACCGTAAACAACGTTCGAAAAAAAGAAAAAAACAATTCCCATTTAATCAAATTACGGGAACGAAGTCTCTCTTCGACATTTCCACCACAACGCGCTTTTTTCAATAGTTAATTACTACCCCTGGCGATAACGCTAACAATGTTGAAAAAAAACGTATTCCATAACGATATTCAATAATATTATTCGCCTGCCTGTTTCACTCATGCGCCAGTGCAGAATTCCTCAAACCGTGTTCCATAATTTTTCAAAGTTCTGACAACCAATCTATCGGAATATTATCAAAATAAAAACTTTCAAGGCCCCCCTCCACCCACCTCCGACAATTTCCAATTTTTTCACGATTTTCCGGCATTAACGCGCGATGTCTACCGTGGTTCTTCAAAGCCCTAGCTCGTAATTATACATATTCGACATTTCAATGCCGGTCAAATTTTATTCAAAATCATCCGATGGCAGTCCACGATACCTCGCTTAATTTTTACGCGACTTATCCGTTGACATACAAAATTAAGAATCCCACGCGGGATAATACAAATTTCTTTTTTATCGAGACTCGCAAGATCCAAAAGTCGGAGAACCCCTGCGTTGAGGTATCGTTCCGTGGTCGAACAATAAGCATACGGGAATCGCATTAAAGCATTTGGCACATTGCGGTCCCGACAATCCATTTTCCTGTTCGCCGCTGCTATATTGAATTTTCACTTATGTACACATGCGGTTGGTACCCGCACGGATATGCATACGTACTATGTGTAATTTGTGACGATAACGATACTATATCTTCAGCCGACACCTGGCAATGAACCGTTACCAGCCATCAATTCGTAAACTCCATTACTCCGCCGTGTAATAACATTCGAACGGACTTGTTGAAAAAAAAAGAAAAAAAGAAATAACATCGCGTTACCCCTGTTATTCGAGTTATTTTCTTTATACCCGGTACACGAGGGGTGAACGCAGTTTGAGCAGAGTTTGCACAAACTCGCCGGTGCAGTCTATTAGCATAATAACGATGAAATCGCTGAGAATGGATTTTAGGGTTTGCGTTGAAAAATAAAAAGTGGGAATTATTCGGAGGGAGAATATTCCATTATATGAAAACGTAACAGTGTACTACGCCGGGCCGGAGTTTATTTTTTGACAAGCTAATCACGTTTTCAAGTTAATTTCAACACTACGAAAGCAGTATTTTATGGAGAGATATAAAAAAACAAAAACAAACGATCCTTTTGATCGCTAGAAAATAACTTTACGAATTAATTCCAGCGGCGTAAGATAATTAAAATCTGACGAGCGAGACGAAACACTGTATTCGTTAAATAGATAGGACACCATAAATAAACTACGGAATAAAGCTCGACTCTGCGCGGCAGTGAGCGGAACAATGGATTCTTTAACCGCAAAAAATGTCAAGTGCGCTCACGGAACGTTCAGATATTTATGAAACAAAATTCAAGAGCTTCGTGTCTCGTTGAGACAGTCGCGTGCGGAAATTTTAATTTCCTTTGTACGGGCATCCGCATCCGGTGCGTTCGTTTACCCAACTTTCCCGTAAAAATATGTTGGGGACAAAAGTTGCGTGGTATTAATGTCCCCGCAATATAATTTATCACGAGCGTTATCGCTCCCATCACTTCCGAAAGAGCGATGAGAATCTCGGGCAGGTGTTTAAGTAACGTTTCCCGTTTAATATCGTTTCCACGCAAATTAACGCTAGTTCCAGCGATGACAGTCGAACAAACGTTTCCGAAAATTCGTACCGTCACGAATATTGCGTATTACCGTAATACCTACCCTCTACGATTTCACACTCGACGAACACGAAAGTAATATGAGAGTAAAAATGTGGCGTTTAACGTAATTGGAATCGCCAAAAATTGTATTGTAAGTTAGAGAAGATGTATTATCTGGATACCGTGTAAACCCGTCATCCCCGGTCACGTTTTGCGTTATTAATTATTCGACATTTTCATGATTCTCCGGTGTACATATTTTGCTGAATGCAACGCGCTTATCACATTGACAGCCAAAGTTCGGAATTTATGGCTGCCATTATAACCGTATCGTTAAAATTATTTATTTGCATACAAGCGGCTGGGCTGATATTGACGTGCTGTTTATTCTCATTTCCCTTCGAATCATGGAATACTACATCGTTCTCCAAAGGTTTCGCTTCGAATAGAAAAAACATCTGTAAAATCATACTAAAGTCACAATATCCTCCCATTCATTCCTGAATTTTGCTGTCAATGGATTTAAAAACGTGAAATAAAATTCGGAAACGTTCGACCGGGCATTACGCGGTAAAACCGAGTGACATGTTTTTACAGATCCACGAATGTGGAAACGACGATCTAAACCCCGCGGACACGCGATTATTCGATGCAGGAATAATAATAATAATAGTAATAATAATAATAATCCCAGGAAGGGATTAGGTAAAGCGACTCGAAGTAAATTCCACCATTTTTCACCGAGAAATAATAGCGAGGATCGCGGGAGTTCCTCGATTCATCGCAAAGTGCCATTAACATTATTTACATTGAAAGATCGCGTCGTAGATCTCATCGCGAGAAGAACGCGAAGACGTTTGCGTCCCCGCCCGTTTTAAATTTCTATTACGGACATGATTTGTGTAACGCAGTTGAATTAGAAAGGGCTGAATCCGAGTTTCATTCCTTCTCGCGAAAGAACGTTTGTTTCCGATCCGTTAAAACCATCTCATCGCTCAAACGCTGCTATTAAACTATACAAGCCATGGATAAATAATGTCACGTTTATCTCGCAAATTTATTATATCCGTATTATGGTACGTACATTTATACGTTATATCGTCAGATAAGAACCCCAATACCGCCTATCTAACATTGAAGAAATTTTACAGGAGAGACAAGAAACTGTTACAAAACTTATATTTTATTGATATATATGTTACGGGCAATGTAAATAATTGGGCATTGTTTATAATGCCCGGGCAATTTAAAAAGTGCCCAAAGGGATATTCAAGCCAGGATCGTGTTATTATGTACATTGCCCGTAACACATGTACGGGCATTATAAATAATGCCCAAATTATTTATATTAACATATAACATAACATACATACATACAAACATGAATAACATATTGTTACGAATCGTGCGAGACCGTAAACGTAAATTAGGCATGTTTATAAAAGTAACATTTATTGCCAGAACATAGAGAACACAACCATTTCTTATCAGACCTCGAATACAACAACTGACATATTTATAATTTGAATCTCGGCGCCTGACAACTAACAACTGCCTATCGCCAATGCCGAACGCCAAGACGGAAATGACATACATAGACGTTCGTAACAATATATACACAAATGAATTTGAAGTACTTCAAAATTAATTCTTTAACTACCGGTATTTTATTCTTGCAATAAAAAAATAGTGAACGGCGATGTTACGAAGCCATAGAAACCATAATGTGTATTCCGCAAAAAGTGTCAGATAGGCGGTAACGTTTCTTACGCGACGATATTACCGTGTACGTTATGCACGTCGGCAAGGCTGGTCAGGTAGCGCCGGATACGATGTCGACCAACCCGTTACCCTTGTTATTGTTTTTATTTCCCCCACGTTTTGTTTCTTAGAAGATTTTGGTTTCACGGTCTTGTTTGAGCGAAAGACGGGTTGGATACCACACCCGCTATCTTTTCTTTCCGATAAGGTTGCTTTGTCGGGGCCTACGGTTGATTCGTTATCGAATACGATTTTTATCGTAACAAAAAAAATGGGCAAGGAGACCAGTGAACTTCATGTATACGCGCTATATGCTACATACATATATTGGTAGGTATACATATGTATAACGCAGGGTAGTATTAAATTATTAATATGCGCCAAATTAATATTTTACGATATTCTGGAAAAAGTTAATCGTTTGAGGCGCGTAGGCTTTGATCGAACGTACACAGTCGAATCGCGATATACCAAATAACTCTCGACGGATTAGAGAGCTTTCTCATGAAAAACGACTACGTCGTACGCGTTGATTAATGTTTTAGCTTGACCGTAACTCCTTTTGGTCATGACCGATTCGAAATTTTGATGTCACTAACTGGCAAACTTGTTGACAACTCGCGGAGCGAATGCGAATTTCCAGTCCTTTCAAAGCTCTGGTGGCAGTTATGTGAGTTTAATACTTTGGTGACTGGTTTAATTAACTGGCGTTATGCCTTGCCTCGCAGTCGATTATTCCTTTCATAAACAATACGCGGTTCTGTAGTAAATAAACGATACGCTCGACGTAGTATTCCTATTATCTATTGGCCTCGTCGGTCATCTCTCGTTTGGTCCCGAATAAGCTTATTTACCATTTGCGAGTGATAAAACGAGTACGAGAAATACTAAATCTCAGGGGGTGCATTATATTACTTAACCGTCCTGTATTCGCGCGTCCGTCCATGAGACCGACAAAACACTTTTTTGTGTTTCTTTCTTAAATTGTTTAGGTTGGTAGAAAATAATATTAATTTATTTATTACCATTCCTATTTATAAGAAAAAATATAATTGAACTATAGGTCTTCTTGCAAGAATAACGTTAAATAGGGTTCCAAACTTTCGGTCTGTCTCACCGTATAAAATTTAGCGCGAGTATAGGAAGATTAAAGGGAATTTGAACGGTAATAAAGTAATCATTTTTTTCTCAACGTGTTCTTGAAGCTTCGTACTTTTCTTAATTCCGAAATTGGGAAACATCTCTTTCATGAAACCATGCCTCGAACGAGACACATATTTTAATCAACACCTCGTACAATTAACGTAAGAGTTGGTTCGTGTTCCGAGTATCGATACGGAACCGTGCATCGAAGGCTCGTGTATACATAATAAATTATGCCATCGTCACAAGTAGCAATCATACTTCAGCCGGGGCAAGTAAATTATTCCGCGATACTTCATTTCTTGCGTTCTTAAGTCCCGTCGAAGAATTTATTGATTTATGGCAATCGCTACTGGAGTACGTACACAGACACACACCTCCACCATTGCGTAACGCGTTGCACTCGTAAAGTTTTTGATAATTACTTCGAGTTTGGCGGGAAGTTAGGTAACGTATAATTAAGTACCGCAGATATTTGGGCAGGTAAATTATCGGAAATGAAGTTGAATGAGCGAGGCAGGGTTTATTATCGAAGTAAAAGCAAACTTTCGACATCTTGGCGAATCAACACTGGTCAATAGCAGTGGATCTCAACTCGGCATTGATTCCCCGCCACTGGGAATTATCTCAAGTTTTCCGGAAACAATCTTCGCCAAATCTGTAAGTTTTCTCTTTGTTCTACGTCGGGATAGGAAAGGGGGAGTGGCGGGGGAGGGAGAGAAATGTTTTCCAGGTTTATTTTTTATACTACCGTGCATTTCCTGCTTAAGATGAAAATTATTCGCCCATATTTGTCGTTCGATCAAACAACGCTGCGCGATATTCGTCGCGCGTAATTAAACGTTTAATATCGAAACGTTCCATTATTCAAATATCTTTTAAGCTTGGGCTAGAATATTCTAATGTGCGACGGCGTAATCGATTGTCGATACATCATCGTACGTCCGAAATAATACCAGCTAAGGTCTGACGTTTCCCGTAACTACTGATCTACCGCAATCGCTTGGAAGATGATTGTCCTCTATTAATAATTAATACTAACGCGCTCAACAAGTGTCAAATTACACTAAATTCGCGTAATCCGCCCGATGCATGTATCCGGCGTACGTTATTCGAAGATGTTGATGTTTCGATAATCGAGCAATTACAGAATCTAAATAAACAATTCAATAATTTGCGAGGAGACTCGTAACGAACCGTGTATAAAACAAACAAAATTCTGAACGCAAACTTTAATAATACCGTTTTCATTTTCCTCTCGGATATCTGAAACTTTGAAGACTCCAATTATACCATTTCAATTAATTTAATAAACTATATATTGGTAATTCGTCTCATGTATCTCAAAACTTTAGAGACCCCAAACGCGAGCGTTTCGATTAATTTAATAAATGATATATTTGTAATAGACCAACAATCTCCTAAATTCCAGGAAAATTCTAAAACAACTAAATTACCAAAACAGGGTCGACCGTGATATTGAATAACGCGCCAAAGCAACTAATATCTCTAGTAAATCCCTCTTCCCGTTAATTGACGTCTCGATAATCGACGTTCCACCGCGCATCGAAACTCGCCCACGGCCATCATCGTAAATGTACCCTATTTCCTTGTTTTTTCTTGGAAACGTATGAATTCAGCGCCGCCCGAGTCTCCGCCAACAATTCGAAAGCATGAATTATGTAGTGGCAGCACGTTAAGCAAGAGCACCGAGGTTACGAGTTAAACCGTCATCTATCAACTATCCACCGCTACAGCGCGGTTATACGTGCATGTATAGTAAACGGGACGGTTTAAGCAGCACGTGTCCGAGGGACTGAATATGCACCGGACCGTGAAGTTTTCTTTTGCGCGAGTACAGTAGTTTCCTTCGTTTCAACAGGCCATCCGTGGCCCGTGCCTTTACACCTGGCTGCGCGCGATGATAGGTCGGATAATACTTTCTCAACCGGAAGTTATAGGTCGCACTAGCCTCCTTTGAAATTGCTCGTAACAAGGTGGTACTAAAAGGATCGAAGAACATACCGGAGGGGATATTTTTCTATCGGCGACGTTTCATTCTTTCCACGGGAGATATTCTTGCTCGTCGATTGATGTATGTACGTGTGTACGTCTATACGTACGTACGTATCCGTGTTAGTGTTAGAGAGAGAAAGGGAGAGAGAGACGAGAGTTTACTTTGTCTTCCATTTTACGTGCAACTCGTTTGCTCGTCGAACGCGTGACATTAACTTTACATAAATTTCGATGGGTTTTTATCGAAGGTTGCCAGTTTCATGGGAGATATTCTGAAATTTTTTACACGAAAGCCAATACCGATTGAATATTATGGAAATAGAAATGACTGTTTCAAAGTGTTTCGCTAATATCCATTTCTTGTGGTTGGTACTTAGAAAGAAGTTATTTAATTAATATAACGAAGAATATGTATCGCCCAAAGGTGGCACAGGGTGGGCCGAAACGTCTGACAAAAAGAATAATACTTTCGATTTATCTTTGCCTCCTTTGACCGTTCTGCTAATAAATATTCTACGAGACGTTTGTACAATCTTTCGTCGCGACGCCAATCGATTAAAATACCGTGGGAGCGCTCTGTTCCGGGTTTTGGAGAAATCGTTGCGATATTATGGAAGAAATATGGCGTGCGATGTGCGTTTTAAGAATAACCGTGAATAAAGAACGAATTGAATCCAGCCGTTACGTGGCGAGGAGTCGGTTATTTCGTTAACACCCTGTACATTTTGAAATGTTTCCCCGTCTCTGCGAACAATTCCTCGATTTTCTGCTTTAATCCGCGCTTGTCTTTCGAGGTGGTGGGAATTACCGCGGTAAGTGGATTAATTTTCTTACATTTAACCACCGAATTTCGTGCCTCGTTCCAGAAATCGTCAGTCGTTTAATCTTACCACCGAACACGCCGACCGTAGCCGCAAAATGAAATAAAACCGTCAAAATTACAACCGCGAATTTGTAAGCTGGCGTCACAATAATGACTGGTACTAAAGTTCTACGAAGTACAGTTTTCCACCTCTACCAGACGCAATTTCGTTTATCATATAAAAATTGAATTGATCGATCAATGATATAAAAACGAATCAGAAAAATTTACAATCGAAAACATCAGTGACTTCGATATTCTTTCATCTCTCGTGCAAGATTTCGTTCTCGTTAACGTTTTCCGAGCGTTAATAAATCGCGCCCACTTTTCCACTCGCGATTTAGTAAACCGGAAATAAATGTCAAAGACGAAGATCACTCGCGAAGTTTAATAAAGCTGCGTATAAATTTTCATGAAAATCAGTTTACACGACGCCGGACTATTTTATTCGCTCGGATAAATTGATTGTCATTAACAAACATTCCGCACTTGTTGCGTCAAAAGTTTCAATTTGCGAGCGTCGCGTTAGTATTTCAAGTATTTAATATGCATGCGTGAGGACGATGAACGCCGGAAATGATAAACAGAACGGACAATAAAAATGCGTAACGCAAACGCGCGTACCAACTCCGTTTAACGATACTCGTGCCGATGCAAAAAAACGCCATACGTGTAGAAACGGAGAGACGGACTGTTAATTTCGAATGAAAAACAGATTCGGGGGAGTAACGAATGTTTTTAAATAATCGTGTTCTTTATGGGGTTCGCTGCATTCGATTCGCGCGAGTTTTTGTCAAGAGATAAGCTGCAACAAAAATACGTTATTCGAAAAGCACCCTTTTCAGTTGTAAAAAAAACCTGCGATAAATGCAGGAACTAAATGTTGGTTATACCGTTTATTTTTTAAATGTATCCGAATTAAAAGCACAGATTTTGAATGGCACGTGACGAATGTAATTACTGGGTGGCCAGATTGTCGACCATCAAAAACCGGCCAGCGCACTTGTTTATTTCATCCGGAAAGTTTACCCAAATTGTAAAAATTAAAATAAACGAGAATTACGTTTTACGTTGGCCTTTTATAAATCCGGGAATTGCTATAAACGCTTCAAATCCCGAGAGTCTTTAATTAAATATGTGAGCTTATACAAACCAGTACTCAAACGCGCGAAAGTTGTAAATTTATTTGAAAAATTGGCAAGTTGTTCCCAGATTTTTATGAAATCCAATCGAGCAAGATTTGTTGATATTAATAGAAAGTTTAATTTGACTCACTACCGCGAGATGCATTCCTCGATTTGAAGATCGCGCTCCGCAACTCGAAGGAAATTCAAACGATTCGTCTGGGAAACCGTTGTCGAAAATGAAGTTTCTCCCAAAACGAGCAGGTATTTCCGTAAAGTATGCGTGGCAGTGAAATTTTTGAGGCAAGAAATCTGGAAAGTGTACCGTAGGAAATGTTTTCGACGGCAATATGGCAAGATACCTAAATTGCATCAAAATCGCAGACATCGCGGAATTCGGTATGCGGTATAGCGGAATGCTCCCTTCCGCGGTAGATACGTAAGAATTTATGGCGTTTCCTTCTTGAATCGCGTAAGTTATGATAATAACACTTTTCATTCGACGGAATTTATGAAATTCAGATTACGCGCGCGCTCGCTTATTAAGCCTGAGTAAAAACACGTTGGAGATACGTATCACCGGAGCGATCAAATTGATCAATCGTCGCGTTCCCTTTTTTCCACTCGCATCGCTCCAAACCGACGCTAATTAATTAATCGTACAAATTAAGTACCATCGTCGCGCAGTAATAACGAAGACACCTACCGTCCGATAAGATTTGCATTTCAAATTATTTAAATTCAACGTACCGTTTTAATTGCAAATATCGTAGAGCCCCAATTACGCGGACTCCTAATTATTCGAACTCCGATTATCCGGCTCCTAATTATTCCTGCCTCGATGATCCGGATTCCTAATTATATAAACGCCGATTGCTCCAGACTCCTAATTGTTTGGACACCGATCACCGTCCCGCTGATTATTCCTATCACGATTATCCATGCTCCTAAGGATTCGAACTTTGATCATCCGTACTCCTAATTTATTCAAAGGTGAACCATCCGTATCACTCCTCGTCGATAATACATCTTTCAATCCGTTATAGAAACAATTTCCTCCATACATTACGAATATTTGGTCGGATAACAAAAACGTATACACTGTTTTACATTTACACGACGACATTGTTTTCAATTTGACGGCATAATCGGCGTTCTATAATAATTTCCAAACTCGCGAGAGCTCGCCGTTCGGTAAATAATTGACAAGCGTTTTATACGACCGAAGATTAACGATGCACGTGGATCTGCAATTATCCAACGTTATCGCCGAATACCTTCGTGTCTTCGTGATCCAACTTGCATTCGAATTGCATCGAACAAAGGCGGAGGGGACCGATTCCTAATTAGTGCACGCTGATTAAAGGAATCATTAGTCGGAGATACGGTTGTTTGTAAACGGCGAAATACTGCTACGTGTACATAAAGTTCATTCTGGGACGTGTCCGCTGGTACATTCTAGACACGCGCTATTATCTCCGCCGGAACCGGAAGTCCACTCGGCTGCTCACCCACCTGGTCTTTCCGTCCAACTCACGTGCTGTCATCCCTGCAGCCTTGCTATATAGGCTGTTTCATATTACGCGGGAAGCGTTTCAGGGATAGACGTTGGACCCCCAAAGGGGAAAGGAAATTTGTAGACGCGCTTGGGTGATCTTGTATTTTTTGTTCGCCTCTCTTGCGTTTCAGTAATTAAGGAGAACATTACTGAAGATAACTTTTGAGTTGGCTCAGAATTTATCGCTGGATCCCTAATACTAGAATCTTGCTGAGACATGTACCTTTTACATAACAAATTAATATATTTCTATTGAATATAATGCGATACAGTAATTGAGATTAATGGTAATAAGTTGAACAAGTTTTTTGTTTATCTGGAACAAAATATCGAGCATTATAGCTTATAAACAAATTAGATCGCATCAGCGATGGATAACGATAAATCAATTGAGGAAAGAACTTTTCGAAGGATAAGAAGACAATTGTAATAAATCATGTCTGGCGAAAAAAAATATTCCCTATACTCTTTCTTCGTTTTTCTTGCCGTTCCGAATCCAACTCTTAAATGCCTCTCACGTATTATGAAGCACCCTGTACGAGTATCGGTCTGTTCTATCTGAATTAATTCGCGTTTCTTCTACGTGCGTTCTTCTACATGCAATTGCTATTAATCGTAACGCCCCGATGGTAGTTTTTAGTAAATCGTAAATTACACATTTAAGATTGCCTGGTTGAATCGTGAGAAGTTAATGTATTGTTAATAATATAATAGCAGAGTTGTAGAAATTTGCGAGTAACAAATAAAGGTTAACGAATGACATATCGTTCGCGCGTAAGGGATATTCGACTTTATTCGAACGAAATATTTTTCATTTGTCCAAAATTAACGTGTTTAAATGACGTATTATATTAAACGTTGAACGCGAGGATTTCAACATTTTTCTTATAGTTTCCCAAAACATTTTGTTATAGGATTTATAAACCGTCCGAATAAAATTAATTTGTCTCAATACCGCAAATTCTTTGCAATCTCTTTTCCTGCCACTCTTTTTCATTCCGAATAGAAGGACTGAAAGGTTGCATTCGTTCGAGAAAATTTAAGAAAAACATCGTTCCTTCTCCCGTTTGTGTTTTTCGCGATATAAATGTAAGAAATTTGCGGATTCGTCGCCCGTAGAATAGGTATTTTGTCACATCCGATGCGACAGAAATTGCCTTTATTTGACCGTTACAGAATTAACGAGTAGAACTTTCAGATGGTTGTTCAGTTCTACAAAAAGGGAAAACTGGAACGGCAGTGGCACGGAAAACTTTTGAAATCGATGTACCACTCGGGAACTTCGACGCGGAATTACATCATTAAAATAGAAAAAGTACAGTCTACTCGTTTCAAAAGCGTGGAATAAAAATGCTACATTGGGATATTCTACGAAACATTAACCGATGAGAGAGAAGATCGAATAGAACTATAGAACCGACATCAGATAAACTTTCAAATGAGACTGCTAACCGCTTCGCGGTTCAGAACTTTATAACCCGATACAATGTGAGATAATATTATAATTAAATGACAATTCTCGTCCAGGATGGAGTTAACTCAACCCAATTACGGACTTTTAATATACACCGCAATTAAGAAAATGTATTAATCGCTAATTTAGAATTTCATTCCCCCTCGCGAAACTGTCGATGATACGAAAATTAATGTTAATTGGCGAACACGCATTACTCGCAGTTCAACGGAGACGCTTCTTATCGTAAAATTTTGCTCGGCGTTCATTTTCTCCTCGGCCCCCCCTTTCGCCAATAGTTGCGTGCGGCAAAAAGAAACGAGAAAGACCGAGGGAAAAAGGCAAATTTCCTCGAAGCGCGAAAACTCGCGAATTCTCGTACGAGTTTTCCTTCGCGATCGCCTCGTCGGCGAAACTTTGTTATTTTCCACCGCGTCATCGGGAAAATTTACGTTACGCGTACCGCTCGAGCGCGCACGATGCACATTTACACGCATCCCGCCAACGTTACAAAAGATCCACCCAATTATTTCGTAATAGCGGCAAAAAGCGGAGGAAGATGACCGGGAGAAAAATTGCACCATTCACGGCAAAAACGCAGGGAAATCGCATTAGTCTGTCCCCCGAGTATTTTATTGCTTTTCATCGTCGAGCTGCGCCGGTAATTACGTACCGCGAGAAATCGTATCATCGAGCGATCATTACAAAGAGGAAAAGAATGTCCATTGGCCAATGTTAATCCGCTCTTCGAGCGCGACAGTCGAACGCACGAATTGAGAGATTAGGTCAGGGGTTCACAACCTCTGCCCGTATCCCTATCACCCTGGTTTTTATCAAGCTTTTAGTAAACCCTCTTCCTCCTTCCCCATTCAAATCGAATGGAAATAAATTCTAGGGTTCGTCGAGAACGGGTATAGAAGAAATTAAACGATACGCGCCTACGCAACCGTGCTTATAATAATCGGATTAGTTGATTTTTCGTAAAACCCAAGTTTGTTGATTGACAAAATGAAGGTGCTCTAGTTGATCTGTATTTATATTATTTATATTTTTTATCCATCGGATTGAAAATCTTAAACGTCACCGCGGCGAGTTGGGAAAACAATTGTTCGGGTTGAAAGTTACTTTCAACCGTCGTCGTGTTTTTCATTTTCGATTCGTGATACTCGTTCCACACGGTGATCGGTCACGCGCGAAACCCTGGTGATCCATGGACCGTCTCAGGAAGTCGACACATGTGCTTCGTACGATGCCAGACGTACCACGGAGAGATCATTCTTTCTTCGCATTTTTGAGGGAAACACGTTTCGCCGTGGTTTGCATGCAGGAACGATTTTGATTTCTATCGTCGAGTTGAATTTCGCGCCAGTCGATAGCGTGAATAATGAACAGAGCCAACTTTCTCATCTCATTAAAGTCGAACGCGCTATCGCGACACTTTATGCGTCTCGATTTCCGAGTCGAACCGATTCTAACTTTATTTTCGAAAATGGAAAAACCCCGTAACGCGACTTTTCGCTCGATCTCGTTAACTTTGCCCCATATTTACCATTAAATCAAAATGGAACGACTAATTCGGGGCAAAGCGGAATCGACTTATATATATTTTTTTATTTTCTATCAAGAACTCGAATTTTAACCGAAATGAGAATTGTAGTTGTAATACAATTTCTGGTTTTCACGAGGTTATCCGTAAATGGATATCCTGTAGGAGTTTCGTTAAAATGTTCTTGTTTTAGAGCTACGGAAGACTGAGTGAATTTATTTCTACTTTCACCGGGGCAGATTAATATTAAATACCCGTGTTCTAACCGAAAGCGGAATTCAGGATGTAAAGTTCCACTTCATCGATATTACGAATAAAACCAGGGCGTATGGTAATTAAATGCGTCACATTGAAAAGAGATATCATTTGTTCTTGACTTCTCATTTGCTTCGTCACGGAACCAGTAGTTTTTAATCGGTCGAATCCATTATCCAATTAAATATCAGTCAATACCGGGCAGCGTGCATACCTTGAATATTAAAATTTTTTAAATTCCCGAAAAAATGTCCTATGATTTCTATGTAGATATATCAATCGTGCGATAATATAATATTCAAAGAGCAATGCCGCTAATTAAGTGTCGCAGTTTTAAACAACATTTTGAGCCAGTAACGTATTACATTCCCTTATAAGCAAGAGCAAACTACAATTTACCTGCGCGCATAAACCAATAACAAAATCGTTATAGAGTCAATACGAAAAGTGACCGTTTGCGCTAAAAATTCAAAGCAAACAGAAATATAACGAATCCTCGTATTTCCGCAAAGAAAAACTGTTATAAAAAGAAATTTACCTACGCGCCATGCAACTCGATACGAGTAAAAGTACAACGACCTACCGTTTGACAGCACGTTTTAACCAGCGACAAAACAATCACCATAAATGCAAGAAAAGAAATTCTACCACGACCTAACCGTCCCCAAACGAAAATTCCTCTCATCACGCCGCACCACTAGCCGAAATATAAAAATCCTACGAATCCCCAAAGCAAGCAAATTTACTCGTACCAAAGGATTCCGTACCTCGCGACACGGTTCAATGCACTTGGGGAAATTCTCATAGCATTATCAGTGGCTGTATTCCAATTCCGTTGGAACCTGCTTGTTCGGCAAGTGCATAGGGACAAAAGGGCATCAAAGAGAAGTGCCCAGAGTTCTAAAGACATAGACCAGTGGCTGACGGGTCTCTGCGGGGTTGGGGTCAGCGGCACGTATGCGCATATACGCAACGTACGAAAGCTGTCATTACTAAGGATTATGCAAGCGGTTTCGATATAACATCGCGCTCAGTGATCATCCGCATAGCCTCGAGGCTTCCATTTAGCCCGGTCCATCAAACAGCTACTTTCAAAGACAATGTTCGCCCACTAGAGGTGTCCAGGAGGAATTGTTTACCGAGCCGGCGCGGCGCCACGAAAGCCGCGGGTGCGTTCGATGATACGCGTTAATCCTTTATCGCCTGACGTTAGTTTCGAAATGTGACAACTGAACGCCGAAGGTACGAATGGTGTCTCGAAAGGGTTTCACGCAGCTACGGTCGTATCAATCTGTCGTTGCTGCGAACCCATACGAAATATATAATATTTCACGAAACGGGTACGGTAGAACCTTGATTATCGAAACCTCCGTCATACGAATCCTATATTATCCGAACTGCAATTGACGTATCCGAACGCTCTGTTATCCGGATAACAGACGCATATACGCATATACTACTTCTACGAATTTGAATTATATACATATTTCTAAAATTCTGCATCGAACATATTTGATCACCGATTTTTACACGTTGAACCCCGCTGTATAATATGCAATATCTTTACGCAGACTCATTATGCATCAGGTTGCAATATGAAACATATTTTATCGCGTGTCCACCGGTGACCAAGCTGGCTGCTTAAGTAGTTAAAGGGTGATCCACCGGTGGGCAATTGCGGTTGAAGGTGTTAAATACATTTTATTCCTTCTCGAATTTTCGATTATCTAATAATAAATAGCGGGTTCAAACAACGTTTAAAGTTGGCGTTGGATAAACTAAATGAATGAGAATTATATTAATTGAGTAATGGTTAAAAGATTGGTCGGTAAACCTAAGGGACGTTAAACGAGATCTAGATTGCTTTGTTTGCTTCCCATCGACACGATGTTTGATTTGTGGATAATTGAGATTAAAGTGTTTATACAAACGTCAGGAATAATTCCTTCGATTTACGTTTCCTCGGGGACATTGGATACTTCAAAGTTTCGTTCTAAACTGGCAGTTACTCACGTCAGATTTACAGCTGCAAACCATTGGCGTACAAATAGAGTTCATGCTGTTATTTCGATTCAAATACCTCAACGGAGGCTACTAAAGCAGGATTTTCGTACCTGCGTAAACAAATACTCCCGGCAAGCAGAAACATCTTCAGCAAAAGAATCCCACGGTTCTTATTCGCCGTACACGATAAGTACGTAAATAAAAGATATCGTTTTTCGATTACGCGCGATGAGTAAAAAAAAGAGTGGATATAATAAAAATTGTATACGCACTCGCGGAGAATAGTTGAGAAACTTTTGAAGTACCGTAATAACGTTCGACTACCAATTACGTTTATCCCGTGTTGTCTACTTTCGTTTCGGCAATAAATTTGCCGTGAACCGATTGAACCTGATGCACGTAAGTACGCTCGCTATTGAAACTGCGTCTCGCACCATCAATCGAATTGTGCGCACCCATCACACGATTGCGATCATTCTCGTGAATTACAATCGCGCGTTATTTTATTCCGCAAGAATGTAGCACGTACCATTCTACGTAAAATTGCGCGATAATGCCGTAACGTCATTAACGGTTATTAAATCATCTCTCGAGATGACTCGCTCTTTTTTGCCCTAAATTGCAACTGGGTGAAAAACCTCGAACCGCGGCGAAGTAGCATGCGACCCTAAAAATTTGTAATTCGTTTACCCTGTACTCCCAAGGGTTGCAAATTGCGGCCGCGGTACTCCCGCCTGTTGGCGGGCTCGAATTTCTCCCCCCCTGTTAAAAAAAAATTGCCGTAGCACGCGCGTGACGTTGATCAAGTATTATGCCCTTTTAACAGCGTTGCGCGGCTGAATCGTATTTTGATAAAGACTCGCTAAAAAGAAAGCACCGTTTCTTAATACCGATCCCGAAAGTGAATAATGAAATCAAGGCGAGATGCGTTCGATCGATGACGCGCCAGGAAAATTAATAAGAGCATAATGCAATACTATTAATCAAAAATATTAACGCGAGCACAATGAAACGCTTTTCATCAGTGGCTGCCCACAGAGTTAATAAGAACAAAGCGACGTCGATTCAAGCTTCATTAGGCTCCTTCGATCCTTTTTAATTATCGTAAGTATGAAAGAGACCGCGGTACGGTGTTTAATCAATGAATCATTTTGTCCGCCACGTCAAAAACGAAATGTCCAAATTTCCGAATAAATCAAAATGAAAAACGTATGTCGCAATTTGACCGAATATATTTCCCCTCCCTTTGATCTACCACCCAACCGAACGAACAAATGAAAACCTGCCACTCGTCAAAGACAATAATTATCCCCCTTTACGTCTTTTCATCCGTATTACGAAAATTATCCCTCATAATCGCTCGCGAGGTCGCACAAATTTCAAAGATATCGAACCAACGAGGAACGAATTTCCCCGTACCTCCTGAAATCGCGCACCGCGAGCCGTCCAACCGCCGGAGTTTCGCACAAACGAGAAAAAAAAATGGAGGCTTAACGAAACGCGTAAGCGGTGATTCATAAAACTCTCCACTTTACGCGAGGAATCGAGCAAATTCGGGCCTTTCGAAATATAAACCGCGCTCCGTTCCTAGTTTTTTTTTTCTTCTTTACTTTGATGCCGGTGGAACACCGCATAGAAATTGCATATGTATGATACACATATCGATCGTTGCACGAAACGTACGGGCGATGTAAAGCGGAGCTCGCGTCCGTGTGCGTCGAACGGCTTTGAAAATTAGCAACGGCAGAAAATTGCTCGCAACACCGTGGCCTTTTGCTCGCATTTTACGTTGCCCTTCCACCTTACTGCCACACCCCCCCCCCCTCGCAACCCCGTACACCTGCCCGTTCCACCAACCACCACCCCCCCTCGATCGCGAGGGAGAGACAGAGTCATGGACGTCTAAATACGGGGCGTTAAATATGTAAATCTCCTTGACGGATTCGGATATGAATTAATTAGGTGCTCGTAACCTTCTGCCGGAATGTAGCAATTTAAATGCTACGACGCATCTATTAACATAAAGAATTCGACATGGTGGGTGGGTAAACTGAAACACCCGTGGGGGTTTCGCGCAAAGGGGCGGCGAGATGTTTGCGTGGTCCGCGAAGGGAGGGAACGCGCTCGAAACGGAGAAAGAAAGTGTACATCGGGAAAGGTTAATTATGAACTTTCGAGACTCCATGCGTTAAGCGTGTTTGCCAACTTTAATTTTTATAAACAAGAAAAGGGAATCGCGAAAACGACGCGGTACGAATGATCAGGCACGACGGATAGTTAATCAGCTTTGCGTTTCGGTAGAATTAGCTGGAGATGTTGGCGCGGGGATAAATATATTACTGATGTTTATGAGGAAATATAAATATATGTATATAGATTGAGAAACGCATCTCGCTTGCGAATAAAACTCGTGAAACTTAATTAGCTTCCTCCGCACAGCAAACTTGTCGTGCGACGTCTGATATGTATATAAATAAATTAAATACATCCGACTCTTTTGAAGTTACACGGTTAAAGAAATGTCTTCCTTTTTTGAAAAATTTATTATAATTCTGTACGTGACCGTGAACGGTGTACTATAAATTGCAGTCTTTGATACCAATGTGTCGAATAAATTCACGTTTTTATCACACTTCAAAAATTAGGCAGTATTGCGCACTGCTATAATATAGAGTTACTAGGGAATTCCAGTAACCTTTTTTACACTTCTTTTTACAACGAATTTCTCAGGGACGTGTCTACCGCGTAAAAAAAGAAGAGAGTTAGGTGTATTTCAAGAATCATCACGTAAGACAATAATGTAAGAGAATTATACCACGTCGCTAATAACTAAGATGCTGACGTAACGTAAAGAGAGAGAAGAGAGCGGCAAAAAATATATCAAAGTATATATCTGTACAGGGGCAAAGATATCGTAGGACACCGTCAATGGCTGTAGGATACGGGTACACTTTCGAACCAAATCGTCCAAGAACGCTCGAGTTTTCCGGGCAACATTTTATCTTTAGAAAATGGCGCTCCGCAATCAATACCTGCCAGCAGTATTTCATAAGAACGTCCTATTTAAACCTGACACTAGAATTCTCGGTACTCCCGTTATTCCTCTTTAATTGTGCCCCGATCTCGACGACCGTTTCGACGAATGAATTGTTTTAAAGCGCTTAAATAGCTGTGCGGAGGTTGCATCACGAACATTGTCACTTGGCATTATCGACAACAATGTGTGCGAGGGTGTCCGACCGTGGTTGGACACTACTACTTTTACCAACGTTATTAAAATCGTTGCTCGTATTTCCCCGGTTTTGTCGGAAAGTAGTACCGAATAATTACGAAACTTTAAAGGGTGCGCGAAACGAGCGGAGTTATTTTTTTGAAATAGGATTCCGCTATTCTTCGAAACTTAATTTCCCGTGAACTTGAAATTTCACTTTAATTGCGCGTATCGCGTGAAAAACGTATCATCTGATTTCCCTTCAATTTATGTTAACGTCAAATTTATTCCACGCCAAGCGACGCGTTTTATTATCCCGTCGCTCTGTTACTTCAACTTCAAAATGTAATTTTCCGCTAATCGATTAGAATAAATACTTGATACGCGACGGTATTTATTGGGTATCGTTATCTCCGGTTCCATTGTTTTCCGAGAACAGGCGAATCCATGAAAAACGTTATTCCCGTATTCGAAATATTTTTTATCCGAGAGAGGCGCGATCCAAAACAAATTCCGAGTAATTGCAAGAGCAGTAACCGAAAGCAAAGACGAAGGATACCGAGCCAGCAGAAAAGAATGGTAAACAGAATTTACGTTCCGCAGAATTTTTAACCCGAGAGGTTAATACATAATTCTCTTAATTCACCTGCATCCTACCTGCATCTCGTACCAGCTCCCACGATCCCTATAATATCGCGAAAACTTTGAATCTTATTAGCTTAAATTACGTCTCGCGGACGGTCTACAAAATATTCTAGGTGCTCGATTTAACAATGGGAGTTCGGTTGGTTAGTTTCTACTACGCGGAATGGGAATTTATTTTTTTCTTCGATACTCGGCAACGAGGAAACCGTTTGAAATGTTTCAGGATCTTTGATCGGTTGCGCGTAACGTTCTCTTGCCTTTCCCGTTCAAAGCGTTTCTTTTGCGTTCAACGTGACATTCAGCGAAGAAACAATGCGCTCCGTTCACCGTGCTCGCTGGGACGAATTCGCTAATTAAATCGAACGCGGATCACCAACGTCGAGTCTTTTGATCCTCGATGTTTACAAACTGTGGTACTAAAATGCGTCAACGAATCCCACTATTCGCGCCTCGTCGTTGTAATGAGTCATGGTAACGCTGCGCAGTTGATAAATCATTTTGTTTGCTTAAGAAGGGAATCGATCGCAAACTGAGCCGAGGCGCGAGGAGCCGATTAAAAACCTTGATGTGTCGTACTTCGGCCACGATACGCTCCAAAGGAAAATGATGTACGGAAAATGAAATTGAGTTAATCTCAAAGTAAAATGAAAACGGATCCCGGATTGATTATGCGGCTCCGTTACATAAAATATGTGAAACAAAATAGATCACGAAATTATGCCACGCGAAACTGCTCGTCAAAATGATTAATAATTCAGCAGTTCGGGCATACGTATTATGAAAATTCGTATTAAATTGGCTTTTGTGTCTATCTCAAAGTATTTTATTTAATCTCATCCTCGTGGCATAATGGATTAACGACAGACCGCGGTAGCTTCTTTCGCAACGCCGAAAATTTTAATTAAGGCCGTAGAAAGATGACAAGAGAAAAAATCGGGAATTTATCCTCGTTGGTTTTATAGCGAATTTTGCATACTAGTGTTGGCATTGGTTATTAAAATTCGTAGTCACGCGGCATTCAGCGGAAGAACTTATCGTTGGAATATAATGGCTCGACGGTAGATCGCGTATAACTTTTCATGACGATAAATTTTAATTCCGTTGTGCCAGGGTGAGCTGCAAATGCTACAATACGTATGTATGTAAAAGGCTTTGGGTATAAAAAAAAAAAGAAGTATTCGTATACCACAATTTTTCATTCTATCCAATCTTCGCTGAACTTGTACTAAATCAGTTTAATACGGGTTTCGAAAATATTAATAAACGGTGTCGCGTAAGATACGCATAAAAATTCCAGCTATATTTTTCCCTACGGCTACTTAGAATGGAAAATAATGGTGTACCAATATATAATTTTTTCTTTAATCCACCGTACATAATTCCGCGCAAAATATCACGTGAACGTTCGTTCATTTTAATAACCGACGGGAATCCGTGTACGAAGATTTACCGGGAAATTGATTTACGTCGAGATTTATATATAACTTCCTCGCTACGCTCTCGTTTGTGGATATATTTACAATGAAAAAAATTCAGCGAGCAACGCAAATTATTCATACGCTCTAATTTCTCGCCGTAATTAACGTCGAGCGGGGGGGTATAGTAACGAAGGTAAGTATAGATCTTCGTGCATATCCATTTTTCGCCAAATCCCGCGTCTTCGCGTCCCCCGTCACCGCTTATCAAAATGAACGCTTACGTGACACTCTACGCAACCTTATCGTTAAAATATGGCTGAGCCCGCAATTACAAGTGGAAATGTACTGTGGCAGACAGCTATTCGCATCTATGACAATGCTCCGTGTCACCGAGTCAGTGAGGGAATATAAGCGAGAGATCGATGTAGAAAGCTTTAACGAGATACAAACTCCGGATCGTTGGGGTAGCTAGAGGCGGTGGTGGGGTACGCGGGGGTAGGTGTAACTTCCACGTATTTAACATATTCAGAGTACCTTATTTCATATTCAATATACCGAACTGCTTACAGTTACCCCGGGCACAAAGGCACGCCACTCGAAAAGAGCAACGTGTCAAGCTTAAAGGAGGGCGGGGGGGCTTGCTTTCAATCACAAATTTTACGAACGTACCGCTTCCATCGCGCCAAAGTTTATTATCTTGCAAAATGCGGCGCGGTAGCATTGAGAACGTCAAAAGGGGTGGAATTGTGAGTGTCGCCATTGTGTATCGTAGCGCGCTTGGAAGGAAGGATATAAATTTTAATGGCCGAAGGATTTTTGAAAATACCAGAAAACAGTGCTCCCCCGTGTCGTTTATAGTTCGTTAAATTTTTTTTTTACGAGAGATATCGAGTAAGATTCGACGAATAATCGGTGCTGAGATAATCAAATTTGCGGTGTATCTTCACCTTTTTTTTTATTGCGACGGAATTATTTATAGGAACGGCGAATGTATTACGGCGGACGTTGAAGGAAAACGTAGCGATTTCCGTAGTTTCAGTTTCCGCATACCATGAATTTCTATATCGTATCGTATATGAATTATGGAATAAGGTCACGCGAATGCATTAAATACGGTAATACGATCAGTTACGGATTTATTCTTTCATTGTTAAGTAATCCAGACATTTGTTAATACGGAGGAATTAAAGCGAATCGTAGCGTCGGTTCTCAATCCAAAACAAATATAAACTCCTGCGCTTCGTGATCGAACCGTGTGCAAGAAAACTAAAACGTCAGAATTATAAATCGCTAGAGGAATGTATTTTGTATTGTCTACGTATAATAAATTAAGTACACACGATTTGACGAAAAGGTTTGTTCGTGCTAATAACCATGTATATAGTTGACGAATACTTTGAACCAGGGTGTAATAGTGCAATTGCGAACACCAAAAAATACCTACGCGTTCCCTTGGAACAGCGATTTTTAAAAACGACAATTTCAAGCAACATAAAATATAAATAGGACAATGTAAACCTTGGTATATATTCGTGTACAGATCATGTACGTACATAGTTCTATTCCTATCGTGGATAAAAAAGATTCTGAAAGAAATTGTAAAGAATTGTACTTTTTACCGGAACAGAGTTATAATCCCCGCACACTCACTACCCACACTACCTTGTATAAGTTTTTACACATTCATTCTTCTTTGTCACGTCGCAGAATTTGAATAATTAATAGACATCTATCGAGAGGTGAAATAAAAGATTAAAAATCGGTGCCTTGGAAGAACACTCATTGATTACAGATCGGCAAAATTGTAATTCGCGCCAGAGTAACCCCGCGATTCCTAATTTCGGTTAGACACCCCTTACCCACCGAAACCCCCACGGTCTCGCATTAATTTGTCTGCGCGTTTAATTGACCTTCAACACTGAATTCATCACGCCATTGTTCCGCTGAACGGGCGAAAATATCTTATGCATGGAGCTCCGCTGCCAATGCATACCTTCGAGGCATCAAGGCCGCCTTGGGAAGGCAGAATGGACTACACCGATAAATTACAACTTCAATTTCGCACAAATGAAAGTACATACTTTCTGGGAATATGCTTCATCCCCGGGTACAGACCCTACGGTTCATTACGCCGTAACGCAATATACATTTCAATTATGTCTCTTCGTACGGCTTGATGAGAACCAAGCATCGCGTCGCGCGCGGTTCGTTTAATTAACTAATTCTTGAAAGCGAATTGCCGGACTTATTAAGAACTGTCTCTTCGACGGATAGCCTTTATTTTCCCGAAAAATGAGTCTCACAGGTACGGAATGATAAATTTCCATTTTTTTTTTCATTCTTCCGTTACGTCCTTTCCCACTTTTCATGGATCCCTCGTCATTCATCTCTTTCTCCTTTTGTATTGTTTTAGACACCCCCCTCACATTCCCTTTTTTCACTCGTAACCCTTTTTGTTTTATTTCGTTTTCTATTTTTTATTCGACCACCTCCTCCCCTCCTTCTCTCGCTTCATTTCTCTACTATCCTCTCGCATTTTCGTTTACTATTTCTTTTAACACTCTCTCCCTCTATTTATTTCTGCGCTGTCGTTTCTCTCTCGTTCGTTTTCTATTCCCTTCGAATTTAACCCCCCCCCCTCCCACCCTATTTTTCCCCTATGACAATTTCAACGTTCCACCGTTAAATTACGGAATCCGTGTGTTTAAAGTCCCTCGGCCGGGCGAAATCCCGTTACCAGGACTCGTTTGAATTTCTCCTCCCGGGAACGAGAGACCTATGAGGGGATTTTCGGGTAGAAAGTAGATCCCCTGGGCGAAAAGTGAGACTAGCACCGAGGGGGCAGAATAGGACAAATGCGTCGACTCAAGTGTCCATTCGTTGCCCGCTACAATAGCAACAATACCCAATGAGAACAAAAGCTGTTGTAAGCGCGTGCGGATATATACGTTGTCGAAGAATATTAAATTACCTGGGAAAAGCGAAATGCGTAATAGGATATAAGTAGACGACGGGTTTCGAAGCATAAACGGGAAGCAGGGGGGTTGGAGGGAATTCGAGTGGCTTCGGGAGAACACTCGACTCGGGATGAAAATTGATGAAATGGGGAGAAAAGTGGGTGATCCTACAGATTGATTACCGAGATTGCTTTTTTCCAACGTCTCTGATTACTTGTTTACCACCCCCCCTTCCCTTGCTCGAGAACATTGATCTCGCATTCACGGATCGCGAGTGGATCAAAATGAAAGACTGCGGACGAAACAACGCGGGCAGAATGGAGTCGAAACGTTTCGGCAACGCGAGATTGACTTCTCGACGCGAAACCCAAAGATATCGATTACAATCGAACCGTTTCGAGGGGACACCCAAGACGTGGAATCGAGGAACCATCGATCGCGTGGATCAAAGGGCAAGGAAACAAAAAAAAACAACAACCAATCCCTCGGATCGCACGGGGGTGAACCGAGCAACCCCTTAATTAACCCCGTATACCGAAACCCCGCCCCGCCAACCTTAATTCCACGAATCTCCTAACCAGTCGCGGGAATTATGAAGTTTCCGCAGTCGGTTCTTACGCAATTCCCCGCGGTGCCTCGCGGGGATTACCCGCGCAGCCTCGTCTATGGCGGCGAGGCGTCACCGTGAAAAGCAACTTAGGGTGGTATTTGGCCCCTTTACCGATGACATTAATTAAGTTACGGATTAAGGGAGAAGCGACGTACTCTATGCCCGCCACATGGCGCGTGGCCTATTCCCTGTCGGCTCCTCTCGTCGTTTCGCCAGCCGATACACTTCCAAACCCCCCCCCCCCTTCCACCCGTCCCCCTAACCCCTCTCCCTATCCAAACCCCCCCCCCCCACGACGACCACTCTCCCACCGCATCAGGACTCCGGCAACAACTACCACGCGCGCCCTTCCCGCTTCGTACTTCTACATCCAACGAAGGGAGCAACACGTACCCGGGCTACCAAGGATACTCACACTTAACGCCAGTTTCTCCTCTCATCGCCAATCTACGGTTATCGTCTGCTATGCAATGCATATTAAACCGCCCGAGTTGCCAGACTTAAATTACGCTTAATGTAGTCTGGTATGTACGAGAGGGAGGGTGGGGGGTGGAATGGAAGGGGGTGTAAGGCGGGGGTGGGGTAGGGGGTACATTAATAATTATCGACGAGTACCCCCTGGTTCTTGGTGTCCCGAATTTTAAGGGGTTGTCCTCGAAGCGGCGGTGCGTTTACGTAGGTCTGTGATTGACGTTCTCGTTGATGGATAGTGATTGGTTGATCGAATTCCAGCGGGGCGCGAGGGGAGTAGTCGAATCTAGGGGATTTTTTTTCTAAAGGGATCTGAGGAGAGGGAGTAAAAAAAAATGTCTGCTTTCTCGGGATAGGAGGCTTGTCGATACTCAGTCATCGGTTGCATAGAAATACTTTTGATATCAAGGCATTATCGATCGACGCGAAGTGTAATAATAATAAGACACTCGCGTCATCTATTTTCTGACTGCAAGGTCAGATACCAAACGTGATTCGAAAACCTTCCTCTAATTTCAATCGTCACCCGTATTCCGATGAAACGCGGTTCGCTGCCACCCATCCACGGTTATCCCCTAATCCTCGGTAAAATACTTGACAAACTTTTGCAACGACAGCTAATAACGGTGGCGGAAAACCTTCCCTTCGCGAGCCAACCTATTTCGGTGGCAGAATTTGTAGAGGTAACCACTTTTCTGTTTGAGCTGGAGGTTTAGGCCCAGCACCGACATGTTTGGTGTCAAACGTCTGGCAAGCCAACTGTTTCGAGGTCCCGATGTTCGTGGAAAAGTGCCAGTGCCACGAATCATCGATCGTACCCCCCTGCCGCGACACAGAAAAAGCGTCGAATGGCCGTTCAAAAGTTCAATCGACAGCGATGAATCATCCCTCGATTTTTGTATTCCTTTTTTTAGACGGTCTGAAAATGCTATACACGTTTCTATAGCGCTATTAGACATTCATTTGAGCTTGAATGCCGATAGAAATTTTACTTCGCCCCAGCGAACGAAGGAAACGTTATTTTTGAATGTCACGGTGCATTACTTACACTTTCGGACATGGTTTTTTGTGGTCGTAATCGTGAGTTTCCTTAGATTCCTTAGATTAGTATTGGGCTCATTTATTGGTACTGAAATTTCAGCTTTGCTACAATTATTTCATATTTATTGAAATTCCAATTTTTCTACATTTATTTCGTATTTATTTGGCAGCAGTGAAAATTTTATCCTTCTATATTTATTTGGTATCCATTTGTCAACAGTGAAATAGTGATTTTTCCAAATTTATTTCGTATTTATCTGACAGCAGTGAAATCACGATTCTTTCTAAATTTATCTCGCATTCGCTTAACCGACGAGAAAATTATAATTTTTCTAAATCCACTTCGGGTTCGTTTACGTCAATCGAGCGTAGGAACGATTTTTGCGGATAACGGCGTAATTTCGCCTCCTGGCGAGGGATGATCGCGTTAAACGTACGTTAATGAGAGAGCAAACTTTTTCGTGAATTCAAGGATACTCGATAACACCTGCCAATTTTGCAGAACCGTCAAACGGAGTTCATTTCGAGGCATGACGAATATGTCGATATCGTCTGCGGGTTCAAAGAGGAAAGAGAGTCCTGTACGAATTATTGGCAGTCACGGGATCCACCTGATTTCACGCACTCATCAATTTTTATGAGCACCTTATTCAAACCCACGCCATAATGGTTTTCAATTACGCTTAAGCGCGTTAATGATATGCGCTGGGAGAGTGCGATTGAAGCCTGCACTTCAAATTATAACCAAACCTCTGGGATCTATTCCAAACGTAAAACGGAACGTGCTAAAAACTTCACCAAACGTCCAGTATGAAATAAGAATCGCTCGACTATTATATCCATTGGCAGTTATTTCCACAAAATTTTTAATAATTTCCATTGCATAATTATTCGAACAAAATTCTCAAAAATTTTTCGACTATCGTGACGTTAACGTTCAATCGCCCCAATAACGCATGTTTCCCAATTCATAAGAATCTGAGACTAGTGGGTAAAAATGTCACTCGTCCAGTAACATTACTCTCCCTTTTTTTCTATTGTTGAATTAAAAAAAAAAACAACAATTCGCCTCGGAATGAGTAGTGCGTCGAGGATTAGAGCGAGATCGCGCCAAGGACATTTGACAAAGGGACAGCGCGAACAGTTCGTATATTAATTAGATGTTTTCCTATTTAATTTACCATGCCACTGTCGTCTACACGACAATCCTTTGTCACGCGGAAACGCGTTCAGAAAGTTGAATTTCCGTAAGTTCGGTCAGCACGTGCGTAGGACTCCCTTACAACCCTTTGCACTCTGGCATGACGGAACTGCTTTGTCATATTATTCCATTACCACCCACCGTTGCGGCACTGCGTATTACGACGTACATACTTGGTGCGTCGGAATTTTCATTCATTCCGTAACACGGCGCATCACCCTTGCACTCGCTTTGTTTTATTCCTATTCGAGTAGGCGGATGCATCTTCACCTAGTTTAATTTACTCGCATTCAAACGAACAATCGAGCGAATGCAAACGCGAGAAGCACAGCGAGACGACGGTTAATGAATCCATTGAAAAACAAAACCCCCCTCCCGTTTTACAAGGAAATCCGCGAAACTTGATCGTAACTAAAATAACTAATTAACCGTCGCGCGGTTAATTAAATTTCTGAGGCGATATTTCAAACGAAATTCTTTCTCGTGATTTATTAACTTCAACCCGAGATAAAAGGACGTATAAAAAAGAACTCACATCGTTACTTTGATACTCTGTAATATTAATTTACATGATTTTCAAATAAATTCGGTTCGAGATATAAAGAAGAATAATTGAAACAGAGTTCTGTTAAACCCGATGGTAGGTATCGAATGTACCTACGATGGATATTCAATTACGTTATTTTTATAAATTAAGAACGGATTCTGAGACGAGGGGTTCAGATTTCATATATCACGCGAGATCTCTCGGCTCGATGAAATTATAAATGGAGAAACAATTGGCTTTGTTGCGAGGAACCCGCCAGGACTCAAGGCGAGCTCATGTAGAGAATTTTTCATCGTTTTGATAAAACAAGCGACTCAGTTTCACGTCTGGGGCCGTAGTGAAAATTCATTTTCTCGAAATCTTCCACGGTAGGACGGTCTCTGCCAGTCAGAGCTCCACTGAATTCGAGAGGAAAACTGTGCGCGGCAACGTGATACTACTACGGTATTTCTAATAAAAATCATACTTCGCGAGTCACGCCGTAAATTACAACACCGTCGGGCTCTAAGGGATGGTTCGCTGGATAGGTGAAAATCCAATGGAAAATCCAATCGAAAAACAAGAAAAATTGGAAGAACACTACTGTTCGAGTACTAGCACTGGATGGCATACAAAGAGACGGAAAAGTAGAAATTACAACGCTAGGAAAGTTCGTTACCAGCGACACGCTTGTATCTTCTAGAATCGCTGCAATTGTTTTTCACAAATGGCACTTGAAGCGAAATATTTTTCTCTCCCTATCGTGTACGAGATTAATGCATTTTACTATTATATTTACAAAACTGTAATACTAGTCCATAGATTTTGTTACAACCGTGGCGTACATGTAGCACGCGAAGCGAATATTTCTCCTAAAGTTGAGCCTTTTTTTAAACCCGTTGAAATTCAACGATCGACATTTTTTTATAACGTTTCAATTTGTCACGGAAGAGAGTTCGTAATTTCAGTTTTCTCGGATTTGTCATGTCCGGCTTTAAGCGGGCATATTTTTTTTTTTAGTGCTGAACGATGAATTTATAAAGCCCTGAAATTTAAAAAATGACGGAAAAGGATCGAAGGGCTCGCGTTAGGAGAAATATTTCGGGGTGCACATTTTCTAAAACCTCTAACGTTACTAACGACGTAGTTCATGGCAGTTTCTAAACGAAAACAAAAGATTCCTTTCTGAAAAGCTGAAGTTCTTTTCCGCGAAGAACAACAAATAAATCCTGGAAAACCCAGTTTCATTTCGCTGCACTCTTCATTCTCGGAATACTTGGCCAGGACAATTTTCATTTCACTTTTAATTATACCTAGCTCCACGGTTCCACACTGACAGTTTTAATCAAATTTTGCCATGCAATAAATTTAAGTTCAAGCAAAATTCGTATGACAGAAATTGCCTTCTTTTTCGCCCACTTACCTCACACACGCTTTCCACTATTTTCTTTCTTTTTTCTGTTTTTCTTATGCATACGTTTCCCTCGTTTAAACGGTCGATACGAGTTCGCCATCAAGAGGATTCGTGTTTCGAAATTGTTATGCACGAAATAGACCGACTCATTGCGGTGTACCGAAGTAACTCGTTATCCGTTAATCGACATCATTTAATTTTGTACACCGTACACGCCCCAACATACTCGTAAACCGAAGCGTATACACGGTCCCACGCATATGGCGTATACGCGTTGCGTGTTTGCAAGTATTTGAGTTTGTGCTCGATGGAGATGCACACTGGGATGGGAGTGAAGAAGTTGATTTGCTCCACTTGGCCTCGTCGTTTTATATCCGAGACCAACAATATCCATTAATAGATATCATGGAAGATACAATCAAATTACGCTCCGTCGGTTAAATATAACTGACCTATTCGCAACGGTGGTTATTAGCAATTATAGCAACGTCTCTGGTATTTGGATCTCAACGAATCTGGTCCTTGTTGCGATTACTAATTAACTACAACTACACCGGCGGTTTAAGGTACGTTTACATAGATTATGACCAATTAACTCGACAGTTCAATTTGTCCCATCGATTCGACCGATTTTAGCGTCGCAATTTTCCAACGCCCCGAATTCGTCAATTTTGTGGGAAAATACGAAATATCGAAAACCTCAAGATCGCGATATCGAGGGGATGGAAATATTTTTTACGCGCGTACGCAACGCTTATGTTTGACGACGGGACTTGTAAAAGAAATAACGATAAATGTAATGAAGACCGTAACAAATTTTCTTCGTATTTGTCGTTATACGTTTAAAGGGATGAGTTCGGTCGTATAGCGACCCGTAAACCTCGATTATCCGAAGTAATTTGGAGACACGAAGTTCGGATAATGGAGCGATCATATTTCTTTCATCGTTAATTAAACGAAAAGTGGACAGACTGAGGAAAAATGATTGATTAAAGAAATTGTCACGAAATTTTGATACAGTTGAATAATACTAAATTTTTTAAGGTATTTTTTTAAAATGGATTTCTATACATTTATAGCTATTTTAACTGTTTGAATTACATTTCGAGTATGAAAAAATTGATTGTTGTAAATAATTATTCGTCTCTTGATATCAGTAATGTCGCTCTGATAAATGTTTGGCAAATATACTCATTTGCTAACTCTGCGTAGGTATCTAAATACCAAAAAATACCCTCAGCTAACGATATACAAATACACATCTCAGCGTGTAACTTGTCATCGTTTGATCGATCGATATTACTAAATGACCAAGAAATATGTTAGAATTGAAACTGAAATTAACCGCGACGATAGTAGAACTGAGCGTGGTGAAATTGAAAATTTCTTCAACGTTGATTTCTTTCTAGAACGTATGAAGGAATTGGGACACGTTTCAAGAGCAACGGCATACTTTAAAGGCAGTTGTTTCGTTTTCATGTTAAATTTTGCACGATCCTCGTACTTTTTGTACGACCCTTCAAAATACATAAACTGTTTAAAGAATTACCTTCCCCGAGTCCTGACCCAGTAATACCATTATTGTCCGCCGAAAGAGCGTTTCCGAGACAAAAGAAATGTTTCGTTACATTAAATTACCCAGAGCGCACTTTTGACGTCGCAATTGTAATTAAAGGTTAAATTAATTCCCGGCTAGGCCATTGGTACGCCATATTCCCGCGCGCAACCTCGTTATTTTAATTTAATTTTTATCGTGTTTATTTTCGTCGGAATTTTATGAGACAACTGCCTCGAACAAAGAACCACTTAACTTAACTGGGTTCGACGAGGGTTCTTTTATGCGAGAGAAACCCCGTTCCTTCCTTCTTCGTTTTTTAATTAACTCTTGACACTTGCACGAGGCGTTTGTATTCGTAACCAATAAGCGGTCTTTATTAAAATTTGGAGAAATACGAAGTAGTTAGGAGTGGTTAATCATTTTCTCTCGTGGGAATCGAATCGAATGATACTTTTAATTTATGAACGTTAAAGTTAATCAAGGGTGGCGTAACGCGCGAGAGGAATTTCCTTTGTATCCAGATTTTTAATTGTACCCCCGTATCTTACCTGAAAACGGAACGAACGTTCGTTTGCCAATTACTACGAATTACTAACGGAATCATTAATTTTGACAAACTCATTAGTTATAACAAAGCCGTAAAAATGGCGGGAAATAAATTTTCGTTACCGCGCTCTCGCTCCACGGAAACGAAGAACCGAGGTATAAACAATGTTGTCTGTATTCCGAGGGACTTGTAAAGCGAAATGGTATGCGAGTGCGTCGAAACATATCGGACGTTAAATTTGTACACACGTAAAATGTCCGGGTGACCGCATAAAATGGTTCGATAGCTGCGGCAATTGAATGGGGAGGTGTACGTATACACAATTTGCCAAAACAGTTACACGAAATAACGAATTTTTCGGCAACGCAAATGCGTGGAAACTGAACGATCCGCCTTTCGCTGCGTTACGTTTAGCAAACTATTATTCATTTACGTTTGATTAATAAATATTAACCCCATAAATAAGTAACATATTAAATATTTAGGAAAATATGAATGTAGAGAGCAAATTGTTTAATCGAATGTATCGTAGCATAGAGCTTTGGTAACTGATGTTCATTTCAATAGACACGACGACGTTCGCGAGGCGTGGACAATTTAACTGTATAAAACGAACCGTTTATCGTATCCATCTGTCATTAGAAGTTTATGTATTACGATCGTATTTAGAGAATGTTTTACATTATCGCAATTCGCGACGGAATTCTAGAGTCCCCACTAATTGCGTTCCACTTTTTAACCACGGCACTTCAGAGTGGAAGCGAACAGATTCTTTCCCGTGACAAATGTATGTACTCTCGAATAAGCAATGGAAGTTAAATATTCCAACAGTGCCTGAACACGGTTATAAATATATATTACCGGTCTAATTTCCGCCCGAGTATATACGGTTAACATTTCTATACGCGGATCATTTGTAACCCTTGTATAGGAAACTTAAAGAAGCATTTAACGCCCTTAATCGCCACGTCACCCATACGTGGAAGACGCATCGATAACCTTAATATTGGTATTGATGAATTTAATGTTACTATTAATAAAACAAATGACCCGGTCTATTTTTGATGATTTCACAACGACGGAAAAGAATTTGAGAAAATTGCTCTAATTACTAATACACGGAAAATGTTGATTTGCTCTTTATTTAGTTACCTCGTCCATCATGGACTGTTCCCAATTATATCTAATACAGAAATATTACTAAACGACGGTATGGCGACACAGGCGCCAGCCGAATATAGCTGACACCTCGATCAACCCATTAAAAAAGTGTCAAATTTCCAAAAGATCAAACAACCGTCGTACCCGTGAATTTTCTCTGTAGAAATCATACCCAGGATCCGCAATCGCACGCGTTATCGCAATTCTCGCCGCGATGGGACTTAAGAGCCACATCACACGGGAATCGATACCTCGACGAATCGCGTAGAGAGCGGAGGGAAGCCCGTAGATTAACATGCAGGAAAACATCGAAACCAATATCCAGGGGGCAATATTAAGTTCGTGACGGTTGTCTATACCAGATGCTCGATAACCGAAGGCGTCCTTAGTCGCGGATACCCGTATCCGTGTTTACCGGCGAGAGGTTTCGCAAGTTTATTCAACAGAATGATCCCGCAAATCCTCTTACCGCGTGTACCATATATCCGGGGCAATCATTTTAATCTGGTAACTCGAGGAGGGCCGAAGCCCTAAGCGTCTTGGAAATCTGTGTGCATCCGTGCCACGCGTTAACGCGAGTCTCACTTCGTTGAGCCGCTAAGACCTCACCCTCCCCCCCCCCCCCCCCCCCCACCCCCTTTCACCTTGACGAAACCTTTCGCGTCTGACAGGACGAGGGGGTTTTCTTTCGGCAGAGGTTCGAAATCTTGAATGTCGTGCACGCCTCGCGAGATACGTAGGCGGGAAGCTCGTTAAAACGACGATGCGTCCGGGACGCGAGAACAACGAAACGGAAAACGCGATCCCATCGGCCGGGGGTTTATCGTTCCCGCCGTTCGCGCCAAACTTCTTCTCGCGTTTGGCGGTTGGAGGATCGCGTCGACGCGCGAATGAAATTGCTCTTGTCGGAGGGATGATGCTCCAGTGGTATTTTCCGTTTGATCGCGTCACGGGGAAGATATATTTGTCGTCGGCTCGGGGAGACTGGGAATTATTTTGATAAATATTTGGTTAGCTCGAAATTTGAGTAATTCGTTATCGCTCGTCGATCGAATTCTGTGCTGTCGAAGAATGTAATTGATATGAAATCGAAAAAATGTAATATAAAAAAGAAGCATATAATACGGAATAATTATTAACGCTAGATTTCTGGCACCCGTCAATTTGGCGGACTTCAAAAGGGAAACGGCGAAAAAAATCATAGCATTGATTCTAACTAATTTCTTCTGTAGATTACTAATTTATCAAAAGATTTATAGGCACGTTTACTTCCTCCTACGAATTTCAAAGTTTTAAGATCTATCGCGGTATCTCTATCTTTATGAAAGTCGATAAATTTGCGTATTTGGTAGTTTTACAAATAATCATTAATATATTTGTTTTGTTGGTGAAATTGTAACTCGCGTACTAAATATAAAAAAAATTGAAATGTCTCTATTTAGTAAATATAAAAGCAATACAAATGTCTCTATGTAGTAAATATCATATTTATGGTCCTTCGTATCCGATACCTAAAATGCGTCGCAACGATGTAATCCGAAGTAAATCATAGGTCCTTCATATTTATCGCTGCTTTGTGGATTGCCATGGCACGGTATATGCCTAGCGCCAAAAACAGATAAGCACGAGAATAAAGAACGATATTCGGTAACTAAGTAATTGAATAAATCTACTCTTTAACCACTCAGCTGTAATTGACGAGTCCACCCGTCATGCGAAAAAGTAGTTACCACTTGCTATTTAATAAATTGAAACTTGAATGACAACTTAAATATGTTCCTAAATGTTGTGACGATATTTTTAAAGAGGGAACACGAAAATAGTTTCTATATTTTTTCTTTAGTCATCCAAACCACCAGCTATTCAAATATATTCATTAAAATATAATATATTCGGCATCGCTTGATCTTCGCGACACAATTCAGGTGCACACATTTCAAAGAGGTCGCAACAGCTAACTGGTTAACGAGTAAGCGTATTTTCGTTTACCCGTCAATTTGATGGAGTGCTCGCAGAAATAGTTATACAGGAAATGTCTGCAAACCTAGTATTATCTGATTTGTATACCGAAAAGAACGATTACCCGTGTATTTGAATCTTATCTAAGTTTTGCTTTGAATTTTTATAAAATCATGCGAGATACATTTTTAGTATCGCGGAATAAACCGGATGGCAAACTTCCTACTACTTCACAGAAAAAAAAATCACACACAGAACCATGAGTTGTTTGCATCGTCTATGTGTAATATCGCGGGACACTCGACGTTGATTTTTTAGTATCACGGAGTAAACCGGATAGCAAACTTCCTACTACTTCACAGAAAAAAATCACACACAGAACCGTGAGTTATTTGCATCGTCTATAATAACACGACACACTCCACGTTGACTCGTGCATTCGGATACCGCAATGAGAAGGGTTTCTCTTTAGAATCGAATAAAAAAAAAAAAAAAAAAATACAAATCAACGGCGTTTCCATGGCTGCTAATGTGACGAAAGTGGATTAAAGTCGTACCCGACTTGAACCCGATTAAGGTTTCAATCGACTTCGCAACGTTCCACAAATACGAACAGAGTTCTGATGAAAAAAAAACGAATAAGACGTTCAACGAACCGGAGAACGTGTATAGAGGCGCGAATGTGTGCGCTCGCGGGTACGCGCGCGCGTCCAATAACGTGCATATATGTACGCTCGATACGGATGCCGGATAATGAGGGTTGTCGATGTTTCGCGTATTACGAACACGTTACGAACCTTGTTTCTTCGTTAAGCGTAACATTCACCGTTATAGGAAAATCTTTAATGATCGGTGGAATAACTCCAATACGATGCACCGACACATCTTCGCGCGATACAATCGATACAGCAGTTACGCGTGTAAATTTTACCGAGTAATCGAAACGAACAAAAAACACGACTCACTTCGTTTAATATTATTTCCATCTGTTTGATCGTAAACAAAAATTCTTTTTTCGACGTAAAAGGAAACGCTTTGCTTCCGTTCTGAAAATAATAAAGCTGAGGTGTAACATCGATCGTTCCATCGTGCTGAAATAAAATTGTTGCTATAATCATGGAGATACGAGATAAGGCGCGATTCGTTTTATAAATGGAAAATCATTGAAAACTCGTCGTAAAAACCTGATTTACTTTGCGTCGAAACTCGTACAAATAAAATGGCATTTTTGACTGGTAATTCGTGACTCGGAATATACGTGCAACGGGAAACGCTGTTTTTCGAAAAATCTAATGAATAGGTGTCAAAAAAATCACTGAAAAGCGCTCCCTTAGTAGCGAGAGTCCCCCGTTAATTACCATACCTTTTCCGTGTACAGATATCGTACGAAGCACAATTGCTGCGCGTTTCGTGCAGTTCTCTTTCAGCGTGTCGCATTAAAGTAAAACGTCCAAAAGTAAACAATACTCGTAACAGCGAACGTACAAAATATTCCAAAAATCTTTGTTACGTTCCAGTTACCGTTATTCCGCCAAGTCTAGGAATATAAAATTCCCGCCTAGAGGAATAAATGACACCGCAAACATTTCCGTCGGATTCGCGCCGACTATTAAAACGTAGTTATCCTTTTAGAATATATTTCTGTCGGTGAAATAAAAACCGTAGGAGCCTTTGGTAGGTACAAATTTCTACTACCACTGGTAATTCTTCGGAAACACCGATTTAAATCTACCGGCGGGCAGATTTTTAAAATAAATACGAAACGAAAATATTCGGTGCGGTAATTCGAGCTCGGCAGAGACCGGCGATATAATTCCTCGTTAAACGTAATTCGTAAAAACCTCTGCTGAACGTAACTCTCGTACAAACGACATTAATAAACTTTATGGAATTCTCGTTTCCGTCACTTCGACAAAAAGCACAAAAATTTGTTTTTACGGGCTAGGAAGGATCGATGCGATATCATCGTGCGCTCATTAATCCGTGAAATAAAGTTTGACATTCGTACGAATCCCGTATGGTTATACACATCTCCACTTTGAGAGCGATGAAGTGGCGTGAGTTCCGATGTATATCAACGTAACGCGGTAATGTGCAGTTTAACGTTGGACCTGCGACACGTATTTAATAACACGTTTTTAATATATCTAACGAGTCGTAACGGGGAAACAAAACAGGTCAAACGAAAATTCACGGTATATCGGTAATTAGAACGACGTTAAAAAATTTAAATAAAAACCAGCCCGCGTCGCGCAGGTAGAAACGCCCAATATAGCCCGCGTCCAAAGGGTTGAATAAAAAAATCATTCTTATCGTAATATGTATACCTTTTAAATACACGAACGTGGAAGGTTTAAACTCTAAACTTCAGAGGCACCGACGAAACACATTTGGCAGCGTCGAACGACACGTAACGGAAGGCCGAACCACTCGGAGGAACTTGACCTGACAAAGGACGAGGACTACACAGTTTTCCGTGTGACGTCACAGCTATGGACGCGACAACAACGCTAAAGAAAGAACGTCGCTCCTCGACGCGCGTATTCTTCCGAGAACGTTCTCAAACCTGTTTCATGAAATCTTTGACGAGCGCTTACATCGTCACGCGAAGAATTGTATTTGCTTGCTTTATGGCAAGTCAAATCTTCCGTAAACAACACTCGGCATCGACCAGCGCTACGTTCGCGCTCACGATGACCGATTATGTGAAATCCGATCAGCCCGAGGTTTATCGCGCTTTTCGAGCTTCGATCTACGCGATTCTCACGCGTCCCGATTGTTTCTTTCACGCCTCGATGGGGCTCTGCTCGGCAAAGTCATCTCGAGAGCCTGTAACGTAAACACGCACGACTGCTATGCGTCGCGATAACCGAAAGCTCTTCTCGGTATTCTCGATCATATACAATCGACAATTCGATGAACTAGACCGGCTTTATAGAACTTCGCCGTGACTCTTGAGATTTCTCCGATCCAAAATAACAAAGCAGTATACCCGGAGTACTATTTTCGAGACGCGAGTTACGGTGATATAGAGTTGCAATTTGGTATTTACATACGAAAATACCAGCGGGGGTTAACGATGTTTTATTTGACGTTATATCGGCAGGTATAACGCAACGTTAACCGGTGAAACAACATTTTAATATTAGCAGAAGCGCGAATAGTACGTCGGTGAACCGCAAAAACGTTTTAAAAGTCAGCGCGTGCCCTCGCAAACTGAAAACGAATTTGTAAATTAATCGTATTTCTAAAAAGCGTATGGGAATTAACGGTAACGCACCACTTTCGAGCGCGGTTCAATTAATCGTGACGATCCACGAAGCGAAACTTTGAATTAAGGTTAAATCAATGATAACGAGCGACGCTCGCGATTCTTTCCGCGCTCCGCTCTCGCACTCTCCAATTTCTCCTCTCCTCGCAAACAGGACGAAAATCCAATTTCAAGTTTTAGCTCGAAATTAGCTCGGTTTTACCTTCCCACAGTTGCGCGTTAATAGAAACATGTTCGCCGATATGCGAAACGGACCAATCCCCGTTACTTGTCTCTCGCGGTTCCTCCTTTTACTCGCGAAACGGCCATCGTTTCCCTTAAATTGCTCGCATTCCCCTGGGGCTTGTTATTAAGCGATTAACTTTTAATTGTCTCCGTGGCACTCAGATTTTGAACATTGCGACGCACGAAGGAATTTCGTTTTTCCGCGAAATAACGCTCGTATCGTCGATCGCGCGACGGATAAATTCTGATGACGATAAAGAACGTACGTGGGATGGATGTACCTTTATAAATCTCACGGTTTCAAATTGTAAATTTAAAAAAATATATGTGCATGGCGGACCGCGTAAATTGTCACAAGCTGTTTCCCTCGAAACCGCTAGAGCATTTTATGTTTAAATAAATTCTTTTCCGGGGTCCCCAACGGGAAAGAGGGAACCCTTCTTTTTTTTAATGGGACGAGGTAAAAATTTCTATACTCTGACAGCTCTTTTCAAATTTCATATTTCTTTGCCGCTTCTCTTTTCAATCGGCGCGGTTAAAGATTTCTGTCACGTAATTCATCGCGATAGTGTGATAATCGCATTGTAGACGAAAAGACTATCGATACCTCGAAAGACTATTTATTTTTTATAAATCCGTTCCGATTTTTATTTATTTGTATTAAGTAAACGCGGTTAATCGATACATAACTTCAATTTCGCTTCGCCTCGTCAATCATGCGAGTAACAACGACAGCCCCTTCGGACCGCAGATTTTCAGGTTCAACTGATTGAATTTTTTTTGGCACGTCGGGGTCGCGTCGTCGTGCCATTTTTTACGGCGCGATAAAAACGAATAGGAAAGATATGTAAAGCCTTATGGTGGGCTTGCCCTAAGGAAGTGACGCATCGGGGCCATTAACGTGGCGATAAGTAACAATGGCAAAAGGAAGGTCCGTAGCTGGCTAAAGAAATACCATATGGCGGCCCTTGCGGTTAAAAAGTTAAGACTACCATAATTCCGTCCACGCGAGATGTCTGCTTTCTTCGAAGCCATATTTTTTCCCACGTTAAATGTGCCACTCGTACAATATATCAAATAAATATATTCCTCTGAACATTTAAAGGATATTTCGAGCCCAGGCCCTTTATATTCAATAAATATTATTCAAACGTTCGATACGTGCGGTATAAATGTTTCTAATTGAACTTCCTATATAACAAATATACTATAAATTCCGAAATTGAACAAACTTCAATATAGTTGTAAGTAACCGCGGAAGGACTAATAATGTCATTTTGTGGGACGTACGGAGCGTTGCAATTTGACATCAAACTATAGTACAAATTCTCAACGCGTCGCGCGTGAAGAAAAAACGAGTATTGTATGACTTCGAGCGAGTTCAGAGAAACTTCCCGAGCGCTATTAAAACTAGAATGCTGTTTCCTGTTACGAAACAAATCGCGTACAAACGCACGGGACAGGAGATTGACGAGTAGCTGATATTTCAAGGATCGTTCACACGGTGTCCCAGCGCTTATAAAACAAAAGCTCTAGAAAAATATGGATCTCCGCAGATTAAAGCAAACATTGACAGTCCGTTATATATCACTTTGGAGAGCGGAGAGCATAGAGTCTATATATTTCACTTTTAAGCCTTTCACGTGCGTTTTTTATCCCGAGTTTGCGAGCGCAAAAGCACTTGCGGCTAACCCGTAAGCTCACCTACCGCGAATCGCGCGATAAAAGAGAATAGAAACGATTCGAGGCGAAATTATAAAGGATTTCAAATCTTTTTTACGGTCACGCGTTGAACTTTCATCGTGTTACGGAAACAATAGATAGATCCATAGCGGAAGACTTTGCCTTCCTATTCGTGTATAATTGTAAGTTTCGTACCGTCCAACAATAATTAACGAGGAGCTTTCAATGTATCGTCAATTTCTACTGCATATAATTACAAATGTGCCGTAGATTCGTATAAAGTGATTGTGGGTTAATATTATGGAATGGTAAATAATTATGAATTTAATATGCAAATGTGTCAAGTGCAAGCACTTGATTCTGATTCGTATATTAATTTAATACACGTAACCAAAAGATCTGTACGATAATTAATTTACCCCACGTGAAACGATTCATGTGCGCGCCCTGCGAAAGAATGTAACGTACGGAAAATTATCATATTACAAAACATGTAAATTAACGAGTTGTCCGAACCCGAGATTTAACGGGGTATCATAATTCAGATATTAATTAATTTTAGATTTCACGGAATCTGAACGCGCAAAAATAAATGGAAACGGGACGATAACACAAATCAAAAATACAGAAACGGCGCGCAAAACGACTATCGCTACTCGAAGAGCAGAGGTTTGAAAAAAATAAAGTGCTTTTACCTAGAAACAGAAATTCTTATCCCTTAAAAAATCGGGCCGAAAGAAATCCCGCGTAAAACCTAGTCTCGAGCAGATTGCTCAGCGGTATAAGTGTTCCGGGAAATATAATCCTTTCGCGCGTACACTCGGTACTGGTGTGCGCGTTGCATCGAAAATGTATTTGTGCTCGGCGCCTCGGTTTCGCTGAAAAGGGGGAAGGTTTGCTTGTGGCGGTGATAAATTATGAAGTCGTCCAATATCTTTCCTCTTCCGGACTTACTAGCTTCTCAGATATACCACCGTAACGTATTTCTTCCTCTGTGCGTTGTGTAGGGAGTAGTGTACTTTAAAAAATGCGACGTCCCGGAAAAGTAAGCGACGATGTACCACAGTCGGGTTTTCGACACCGTCCTTCGAGATGCTGGATAATACGTGACACGTTTCGCGATGGTAGCAACCGTTGCGGACTCTAAAATTCGATTTGCTCGAGTCAAAGAACACATATGGATTCGTTATTCGTATTAGTCGTTAGACGCGTTACTAACCACTCTCATTATTCCGCGCGGTTTATTCTGATTATTGAAATTGGATCGACGCTTCAAGCACTACCGCCTCGTTCGATATCCCTTGCGCTCGAACGAAACGTTTCGAAAGTTAAAGAATATCTGTATTCTAATTCGAACGAATATCGCGTAAAATTTTCTATCGAATTATTTGCAAGTAGGTCATACTCGCTTTTTCAAGGGATATACTTTTGAGCTTAAATGCAATTCTTCTGGCTGGAGTAAAAATCACTACCGCGACGACCGTACTATGCACGTACGAGGATCGCTCAAACGAATATCTTGAAACATCCGAAGGCGTATGAACTGCAATTAAATTAATACACTCGCGAACGCGTATGAAATTCTTCCACCGTACTCGCATCATCGTTGCTTCAACGCCAAACGTGATTTATATCCGGAGTTCTTATATCGGGTTAGCGATATTTTTGACTTCGAAGATCAAGTACTTTCCACTACTCCACGGTTTCAGTTAATTTAGCATAAATACGAGGGAAAGCAATGTATCAGCGTGCAGATGATATACACAGCAATATATCTTCTTTTGTTCGATTTATTGGACTCATATTTCAGGAATTTTATTCGTTCCCACGTAACCGTGTCTCCATTTGCATTCTGCCACGGGAAAGTAAACGAAGACGATCAATTGATATCGTTACGAGACACTGAAATTATATCCTGACTTTATTTCCCGATAGTCTCCGCTTTATTATAATGGACCTCGCGAGTAAACTTATGTAGTAATATTATGTGAAGTATATTTTATCACGACGGCCTAGGGCAATAAAATATGATTTTAATTAAATTTTTATCAAAAAGGAAAGGAGAAATACACGGAACCAATCAAGATCTCTTTTTTAACTCCATTCAGTTTTCAATGACACGGTCTTGCACGATTCCATATATTTCCTCTTTCCTTTTTCGGTAAAAATTAAATCGAAACCCTATTTTAATATCGGAAAACATGATAAATTGTACTTTACATTCATACGAATGATGGTCCTGGATATTTAAAACATTGTTTAATAATATTGTAGTACCGAAGTTAAAGCAAAAATAATCCTTTGCGGGAGAAATCGATCGTTTAGGTTTACCCAATGAAATGACAATACTGCGCGAGCCTTAGATTCATTTTGCGGTCACGCGTCGAGGCGCATAAAACGATTTCATTTGTAACAATGGCGTGACGTTAGTCGCACAGAAGGAAGTCCTCGACGCAAGGTCCCCCGCGTCCTTTATTACCGCCATTATTCATTATGCCGCCTCTTTAATTAATGGACTGTTCTCTTTTTTTTCCTTCGTTCCACGGTCGGACACTAACAAGGAAAGTTCTATAACCTCCGTCTTCTATATAAGAAATGCGCGATATTATATCAGGAATTATGAATACTCTTTTCTCCTTCGCGCTATTTTTCCAAGATAAGGGATGACCTCTTAATTTTTCACACTTTTAGAATCTCTCTCGGCCGGGACGACGCGAATGGATTATTAAATAGAATCGCTTTATTCTCGAGACACTCGTGAATCGTCATCGAGTATTATCAAACGATTTATCGCGCGATAAAACCTTCCCCATACGTTTGCTCAAAATTACCATTACTATAACAATTGAATTACCATTGGAATATACAAGGGCAGAGTTCTAAAGCGTGTAATTATGAAAAGGTAATGGTTGGAACGCTCTCGTCAGGTTACGTAACAATGGATATATTCTGAAATCTATATCGAATTGTTCTACTACGATTCGTCCATTATTTCTTTAATACCCTACTCACCCTAACTTCTCAATTCCAGCAACAGTCCCACATCTCTCATTTCAATTGAGCAATTTGGAATGGCTTACCTGCAAAAGAAAACATATAAAATTAGAAAATCACAGTTCAGTGAACTTTGCATAGATAGTACCACCGACGTTGTTAGGCACACTACTTTTTATTTTTATTACACCGCGACACTGCGCAATTCCGCGAAATATTCCATGAATTTTAATTAACACGACGGGACCGAACAACGCGTAAAGTAATGTATTTAAATAAGAATTCACCAGATTAACAGCTGTATAAAATGCAAGATAAAAATCCTTTTACGACCGCTAGATAATCTCGCCATTTTCTCCGAAAAAGCTGACATGTCATTCTTTTTTCTCGGCCATTTTCTTTTTCTCGAAAGTCCACATCGGTTGTTGGTTATCAGAAAGGGCACACGTTCGCGAAGGGACGCGCGCTCGAGCGAGACCTCATGCATTAATTATGAAACGAAACGATGAGTAATTATACGGGCACGTTTTGATCGACGACTTTAAAACTGACCCGGAATGACCTGGATTAGCGACGAAAGAAACTAATCGTGGAGGACAAAATGTGCGGAACCTTCGCAGTTGTTAAGCACAACCTTCCGGGAATAGTTTCTGGCGTTTTTAATTTTTGACGCGAAAGCCGTCGATATTGAATTTAACCTTCCGGTGTCTCAGGAGAAAGTCGAGTGTTTTCTATTTCCATTACATGCACCGTATTTCCGTTAACGATATATACGTATCTTTTCGACGAAAAAAAGACACGGGGAAAATACAATTCCCGTTTCCTGCTTTACATCGGAAAAAGTACGCTGCTGCATTTCATTTAATAATCGATGGGTAAAAAACGAAACGATTTATTTCTTCCTGAAATTCCTTCCGATGCGCGCGTCCCAGCAGAAAGTGGAGCGTTTTCAGTTTTTATTACCTGCACCGTATCACTGTTAACGATATATTTTTATCTTTCCGTCGAAAAAAAGAAATAGTAAAAATTCAATGTGTCTCCACAACGGAAAAAGTACCTTACTTCTTTTTATTTCATAATCGATGAGTAATTGCGAAACGATTTATTTCTTTAAAAAACGATTCTTCGACGAATTGCTGGTTGCGTAACGTTTGGCGCATCGCAGTTTGCGAACCGCTGGTACTCGCGATCGACCATAAAAAAAAGGGAAAGAGAAATACGTGCACTCTAATCTCGTGAGATTAGTAACCGGAAGCTTTCATCGGTTTCCTGAGCGCGATCTGCGGTACTTGTGTGCGAAGCAAATACCTGCTGTGGTAGATACGCTAGCGCGCGATATTGAAAATTCATTATCGGTAATTAATAAGTTTTCAGCAACGTTGATATCGCGTAGCCTATTTCTGGATGATTGAGTACCCGCAAATACGGATGTCCCCATTTATCTGTCTATGCATCCTCCTATCTTTGATATAATCGGAATTTGACCCGTTTCTGGGCAGTTTCGAAAAATATTTGTGTATCATTTTTTGTTTTGAACGACAGAAATAGTCATTGTTCAAAAGTATTTTTATTTCGGTAGACGGAACAGTTTGGTCTAGAAATGTGCAATTACAGAATAACTTCAGAGGTATTTACACTTCTTTTGTTTTAACGGCGCGGCGAGTGAAAATAGAATTCTATTTGAAAAAGAATGCTCTATTACAAAAGTAAAAGACCGATCAGTAATGATAGTCAAACTCTCATCAATTTTTGTTCCGAAATTGGAGAAATTATATCCAACAATAGCTTGGAAATTTAACTAAAATCGATAAACAATCGCGAAACACGATGGACGTACTATTAGCGAATGGATAAATAACCCTTTTTAAAACGCGCCCAAAAAAAAATCGTCGTGTATGGCTGAAAAAGTTTAACAATGAAAGATAAATTTCCCTGATAGGTTTGCACAACGGTGAAAATAATTTGTGTCTACGGTTACATTTTATGAAGACATAAATTTCGAAAGGGTATTTCGTTTTCGACCGCCCGTTAGTTTTTATCTTTAACGGCAGCCGATTTCGAAACGTCCCGAAAGCTCTTGGAAAAAAATCAATACGTATATTACGGAATGTCGTGTTACATCATTCTAATTACTCACAGCTGAGCTATAACAAACTGAAGTTTACTCAACTAGTTTCCGAACTAATTAACGTACCGGATATGCATATATTAGAAGTGGGTTTGCATCAATCGTCAAAGTAATAACTAGCAGAGCTATAGCTACAGACTAGTGTCAAAGATTCGAATAATATGCAGCCACGTACTCGTGTAACGCGTTCATTATCTACCACTTCATCGATCCCCATTTTTCCCAAATATCGCGTTCGGTTGACGTTTTATTTTATCTCAAAAACACAATTTATAATATTGAGACCGTGACATGAAACGCGATAAGCTCGATTAAAAAAAAATGTTTAGATCTCGTACGACCTTGATATTCCGGTAAAAAAAAAACGAATTTGTTACGTTCCACGTTCCATTCACACAACATCCAACTTTTGTTTGAAATATTTTAACAGAACGAATATATAATTCGCGAGTAATCCCTCCCCCATTTGTTAAAACTGTCTCCCGATCGCCATTCCGTACGCCTAATCATTTTTATTTCTCCCTATCAATCGCAAGAGTAAGATTGAAAATCGTAAGATTAAGAAATCCCAAACGGCATCGAGAACAATTTAATCGTTTATTTCAGAAATCCCCCAAGTGCAGTTTTTCAGTTTTCAACATGATTAATAAAAAAAAAAAACTGTCTCGCGACACTAAAACGGTTCCTTTAAACTCCCAAAAATTACTAATTAAGGATTAGACTACTCACTCTTTACGATATCAGTGTCGTTTTTGCTCAATGACTTACTGGGGAGGCAGAAAAAACAAAACAAACACAAAGCAGTGGACGTTATTCTTTTGGCGTTTAGCGGATTTCTCAAATAAGCGATTCAATTAAGTTGTCGTTCAGTTTATTATTTCGCTTTTCTCGCCATCGATCAATACAAATCGACAAATGATTTCGGCATAAGAGTGCAATGCAAATGCCTGCGAATATGCATTATCCCTGTCACTCGATTAGTCCTCATAATTAGAATTTCTCTGTCCGTACAACAGCTGCCTATCCATATCACTGAACAATTATTAATTAACGAGCAATTAATCTGCTATTGATCCGCGGGAATCTTAAAATTCTGGCTCATCGTGGTCAGGTGGTCGTGAATTTTAACCCCAACCCCCACCCCCACCCCCCCCAAACTCGACCAACTCGCCCTAACAACTGCATAAAGTTTTGCGCGCGTGGAGGGAGAGAGAGGAAAAAAAGTGGAACGACCGGAGATACCAGAATTATGTGTAAATTTATGTAAATTAATGGATTATTCTAGTTTCGTTAAACCTCTGAATTTCTCCTCACCTCCCTTCCTTTCTATTTTCCAAGCGTTTATGGAGCTCTGCGGCGAAAAAGAGGTATGTTGTTGCGACAAATAGCAGAATAATGACGGTAGCGAGGGAAACGTGTTGCCCGCAATATAATGTCTCAACTGAATTTATCTCTTCGGTTATTTGCAACGAAAATCGCGCGTTCGCGACTGTTGGAACACGCGCAATCATTTACGCAACGCGTTCTTTATATCGTTTGTGTTCACTCGACGCCACCGGCGGCGCACGCTCATCGGCATAAAGCGCAAAATTATCAGTTTCTATATAATATTCAAGACCACGTCGACAGGGGAATACATTATCGTTAATTCGCAAATCAACCGATACGGTTTATCGTATTAATATCGTCGAATTAAGGTTTCATCATTTGCTCGATGAACGTTTGCACTTCCGTTAAACCCGTTGTACTTCTGCCGCTGAGTCCTACCTATTTCTAAAATTAGTACAATGATGTTTCCTATAATTAAATAGTAACTTTTCGTAATAAATTTTTCCGCACGTGAGAGAAATTGGACAGGTTATTATTTTTTTTATAGCTCTCTCTCGGGTTTTCTTCGATTCCACTAATTTTCCGGCGCCAGAAGGGTCATTTTTTCGAGGCGATACAATTTCCCGTCATTCGCGCAAACGTTCATTCGTATAATTAGCCCCAATTACCGAAGTTTGGTCATCGAATTTCGGCGGTCCAGCCGTGAGAAAGGCAAAACCGGCGGAACGGTCATCTAACTTCTCCGCTCGTTTTAAGTGGCTTAAACGAATAAACTAATGGAGTAAATTAGCCGTAATGTGGCGCAAGGTCTGCTGCACACACAGCCCGTATTGTGTCAATGTCGAATAGGCGGCTAGACACATTCTTAGTTTATTGTAACTAATGGCCGCTGTAAAGTTGCGTTAGTGCGCTCCGCTTCTCGCCCGCTAAATGGCACGCCATTGCATATTCAGACGACGCGAGGAAAACCTAAATCTTTGCCGTGTTTCCGCGTTTTTCACCTGCCCGACGGTGAGTTTGCCATTTTTCCAAATTCATTAACCGGCCGACTACAGCGTCAAAACGGGGATTAATTTGCTCGGGGCAAACTATGCTTTGGTAGAAAGACAAATCAAAGCTTCCAGAATTTTGTTTTTCGTTTTAATTGTTTAAAACCGCGTTTTTTAATTAAAGCTTCAAAAGGTGAGCAAAATCAGGATGACCCGTGTAATTGTACTAGAAATACGTACCAGAACTTGGTATGAAAATTGAGATAAAGGTAATATGTGCATCCGAAGGGTACGAGATTCTTCTTTCTCGTCGTTTAATTAATTTTCCACTTTTATTAAACATTAATATCGCCGGGCATATTTGGTTCTACGGGAAGCGACGCAAAGTGGAGAATTAAATTTTTCAAGATCACAAGCATCAGCTATTTTCCAAGGCAGAATATCAAACGAATTCTTAACTTGGTGGAGGAGCAATGATAAAAAAGAGAGGCTTGATTGAATCGGAGATCGATATACAGGGGAAACAGCAAACATCTCGACGAGACTTTAATTAAATCAAGAAAACACCGGGAACCGGGTCGGAGTGGACACCGACAATGGAAATCAGTTCGCCCAAGTAATCGGATCTATCCGCCGTCGCATTTATATAAACATTTACCTAACCCGTTTTCATTTCGAAGTTGTAAATGGGCCGCGGCGCGTAATCTGCTATAAAAATTCCCCCGACGGAGTACGAAGTCGGTCGCACAGAAAGTATCTTAGAGGGTGGCAGATTGCTTCAAAACGTGCTCCCTTATCTCAAATACTTCGGTATTTCAAACTTTATCCGTATTTATGCAAGAAGCGAGTTTTCCCATGTGGAGGGTAACTTTGTATCCGGCTCGCTAAGAGTCGAGTCGAATTACTGCAAAAATTACCTTTCCCTTCCCAGCACTAAACATCGCAGAAATACGAGGATACGAAAAACCGCTTTTAAACGCTCTAGTGGTTGATCCACAAATTGATAGAGATTAAAATATTTTCAACAGTGATGTAACAGGAGGTGGATTTATTAATAAAAAAAAATTTATCATCGCAAACCAAACATGAAACGGTATAATTAAATGCACGATCGTTTAGATGCGATAAAATATTCAACTATATCGCAAATCAAGGTACAGCAGTATTATATTAACGCAGTACCGAGCAAATAAATATTATTATTTAATTACCTTGATACGGGTAATGTAATATGGTAGTCGTTAATAACGCCAAATAATAAAAGAGACCTCTTTGTCTGTTACGCGTGTATTAGTCAAATTTATTGTCCAAAGTGAGTAATTTTAATCGCTATTGCTATTAATTATTATTATTATTCAACCATCCATGTTGGTATTCTCTTTGAACAACTCCGACACGTATCGATAAAATCCTTTGTAAATTCGCTGGAAGTTTAATGATGACGGCCGTCGCGCCATTTCTGTTTCTAAAATCGGTCTGGCCGTTTCACCGCGGGATATATACAAGAATGAAGTCAACGTTTGCTAATTATAGACCAGCTGGTAAGGAGACCCCGCGACTCTTATGTTAGATTCCGAACGAGTAATATAGGGCACTTCAAAAATGTTGCTGATAACTCTTAAGAATAATTCGGAATTATTAATAACGTTACTACTCTAAATTTACCGGGTGCACTCGGCGGAACATTTCCGATATCGGAAAATTAGTAAGGAACGAAATGAAGTATAAAATAGGTTCGGAAAGTTATTATCATTTTATTTAAATTTAGATTCGCTGGATAACGAAGACGTTAATTTATCGGAGCTCGGTGGGAAAGAATTAAGCCGAGGGAAACTCGGTAGTTCAAATGAAACGTTTACACGGAGCCAGTATATAATGAAACTGTATGGGGAAATATTAAAGAGGTAATTTGCAATCAGACCCGCTAGGTTACACTGCTCTAATTAATGTAATAGAGCCGATTTAACTTCGCTGACCGTTCACCTCCTGGACTACCAGAGCGCGAGTCAGACATCGCAAAGTGAGTTTCGTATAAAAGTTGCCGTTTGAAAATTAGACGCGACCGTTACGCGCGTAGACTTGAAATCGTCACCGTCAAAACCGTACTAACGAGGAATTCAAGTTTCTATTGCTATTTTATTATTACACTATTGCCATCCAAAGTTAGGTTAAAGTGACGCGTAACACTTGATTGATTTATAATAAATAACATAAGGAGATACAAGAGCATAGCAAATATGGTCAATATTTCGTAGGTTTAACGTATAATTATATTTACAACACACGGAGTAATAAAAGATATCCAAAATTCGATTAAACCAAAAAGTGGAATTTAAATAAGATATCAAAATTCGAGGATGGCACGGCAGAAATGAACAATATTTCATTGAGTTACGTAGAATTATTTTTTATAGCACATGCTAATAGAACGCAATTCTAATTAACGCAAAAATAGCTTTACGTTAACCCTGTGAAATATTGAGCATTTTTGCTACGCTATCGTTGAATCTCTTTTTCTTATTTATTGCCACAAACGTTTAAATCCGGTAGTGTCAGAATATTAATATCACTCGTTGTCCCTGATATCCTAGAAATTTCTTTACTCGTTATCAAGTAAACGAAAAAATATTAGGGTATCATGAATTTACAAAATTAGCACTGCCGCTTTAACGTTACGTCCGATGTTTCCATGCGCAACCTGTATTGTTATTCAACGAATTCCGTACCGAGGAACGAAGGCGACGTAACTCGTACGGGTTACCTCAATTTTCCGTACTTTGCACGGTTATAACAATGATTACGTACGACCGGTGACACGATGATTAAAGTTTCAATTTTGAGAGAGCGAAACGGGATAATACCACGTCGAAAGAACGAACGTTATTCGTCCGCGGTAGAAAATGAAATCCTCGCGCTAAAATAACGAGAAATTGAATTCAAGAATACCTGTTAAATCCAGGTGTGGCTAATGTTTACAAAAGTAACAAAGCGTTCATATGTAGTTGATACGGGAAGGTATAGCGAAAGTAAATTAATTGTTGATAGATTGTATTACAAAGAATAACAACAAAAGAATGAAAAATAGTACAAAATTGATCAATATCGAATTAATATTCGATATTTAGAGTTAATATTGATATTCAACATGAAACTAAAATATTCTCAACAAAATGTTCGCGGTAACTTAAATGCATGCTGTTTTTTCGACGGAAACGACGAGATTTTTAATAACGCACAGAATTTCGCCTGCCTTCTGTCCGATTAGAAAAGTTTGTTTGTTAATTTATTTCCCGCGAAGTAAGTTAAACCGCGCAACAGAACAATTAATTCGTGCCGTAGGAGATTAAGGTACTAATTTAAATCCCCGGACTTGGTATTTACGAGTAATTTCGGGTATATCGTCTTTGGAATTCTTTAGCGTTTCCCTGAAATTACCACCGAGAACGCAACGAAACGAACGTTTTACCAACTTTTCGGCCGATAAACGAAGTAATTAGGATCCACTAAATATACACTTTACCGCGTGTCGAAGACCATATCGGTGGGTCGGACCATATCGGTCGGTAACATTATTTACAATTACGTTTCGTTAAATTTCACATCGCCCCATACTCGCGATAATGTGCCTTTGTATAAATTTGTTTGTAAATCAATTCACACGCTAGATTCTTACAATTTCAGTAAAGGCACTCCGCGTCGACCGATCATTAATTCAATATAACCAGATGACATAAAAACTTGATTGACTTATTTTTTATTAGACTGGTATTGTTCTTCTAGCATTCTTTTACTAATTAATTCTTAATTTTCTACCAGAGAGAGCAGTTGTAACGATAAAATTACAACCTTAGATTCAATTAGACATCTGTATCACGAATAAAACAAAAACGTGGCTATAAGCGTTTCGCGTTACGAGTCACCACGCAAAACTGTAAAGAGTACGGGTCAATTCAAATGTGGCGTAGTAAGAAGATACGTTTATCAAGCGTTTTCAACAAAACACACACATAGAAGTACATTATTTGAAATATTTGAACGATGCTTAACGTCTGTCGTAACACCACTCAGCGGCCTTTCTTGGACGAGAATGGAACATTTCTTTTTTTATTAATTACGTTTGTAGCTTTTCATCTCGAGGTTCCGAGAGCGTCTCTCGCCGACACGCCGTTCAGGATGAGAGTCTCGATACGTCGTTCGTCGACCGGGCGATCGAAGGAAACGAAACTCTCGAGGAAAATAGAGGAAGCGACGAAATCGAGGGAACTATTTTCGCGAAAACGAGACATCCAGGAAGGTGTTCCCGTGATTTCTCTTCGAGATCATAGACATGTCGCATTCGTTTCGACGATAAAAACAAGATCAGCGGAATTGCGATAGGAGATCCCGTCGATGCGCACGGTTATGTGAGCGAGCGTCCGTTCCTGCGGTTTCGGTTACACCCCTTTCCCGTTCCAACCCCCCTTTCCGTAACGTCTCCGACACGTGAAACGGATATTACTTTTTCCTTCGAAAATAGAAATGTTATTATAAACTTTCTAAACGGGAGGCGAACGCGTCGAAAGCACGCGTCGAATCGCTGACCTCAAAAACTTTTCAAGTCTTCGGCCGTTACGTTTCGCGAATGCTCTCCAACTCCGGTAGCGCTGAACAATCGCAAATCTTTGTTTATCGCACGAGGAATATACAAATTCCGCGATATCAGGTTTCCCGAGTTGGCTTTTGTAATACCATTTAACTACATTCCTCATTATTATTCATGAGCATAATTCCAATGCGTTAATTCCGAGAAGGACAGAATTAGCGTAAAAAAACTTATGCGTAATATCGCGAGTAAGACGTTTAATTATAAACACGACAGACATTTTGAGCACACGAATATCGACTCAAAAATTTGTACCAAATTTATTTTTCCACTCCGCTTCCTCGGGAGACTAACATGTTGTAAAATCCATTCCCGCTTCGATCAAACTTTTTAACCAGTTAGCTGTTGCGACCTCTTTGAAAAGTGTGCACCTAAGTTGTGTAGCAAAGATGAAGCGATAACGAGTACATTATATTTAATGAACATATTTTAATAGTTCCTGGCTCGGATTACTAAAGAAAAAAATACAGAAACCACTTTCGGTGTTTCCTCTAAGAATATCTTCACATAATCTAGGAATAAATTTTAGTTTTTACTCACATTTCAATTTGAATAGCAAATGGTACTTAATTTTCCACATGACGATTATACTCGTTGTAACACAAAACCTTGCCATTGCTTTATGGCGAGTATACTCTTTAAAAAAAACGGCTAACCGTTTAATAAAAGATCATTCTTTTTCGCAAAGTAGATCCCCCACCCCCACTTGGCCGGCCGCAAAGAAATATGAGTTTAATTCCGCGCCCGTGAGGGTTAATGCGACAGAATTATTACGTTTACGAACTTAAGTCATTATTAGTTGCGAAAATAATTCCTTTCTTGGATCCTCGCGCGAATGGACGCAGAGATGTCCAAACATGAAATTGGGTTAGATATCTACGAGCTTCGAGAGAAGTACGAGGGAAATCTTTGATTAACTTGCAAACAAAAGTCGACGCCGTATAACAGGATGGGGGCTTCATGATACTCCAACTTCCTCGGGAAACTTTAACCGGTTGGCAGAACAGGATCAAGTTAATGGTTGGAAGTGTGAGTACAGCTCGCCGCTTTGTAACGCCAAATACAAAGGCGGATATTCCTTTTTTTATTTTTTTTTTTTAATGCTAGACCCAGCGTCGGTGATGTTATCGTTATGTTAAGTAATTATCGAGTTCGTTGTAATTGTTTATCTAAAAGTTATAGTATACCGACGATTTTTATGTCAGCAAAAAATAAAAATGGAATTTTTGAAGAAGTAATCGACATATTTCGCATGGCCCCGAAAAAAATTGTAGGCAAGAACTTAATTAACGTATTTGCATCATGAGGAAGAATGAGAAAACAGATCCTTATCATTACTTTTTTTTTAAATTATATTTAAGTAGAACAAAATCGAGCATGTAAGTAATACTTACTAAGTATATACTCCCGTGATAGTGACCAGGGAAACAGAGCGTACCTATACATATATACGCGAATAATGCAAATGGGTCAATATGGCTATTTATATTTACGCAAATTTAGTTCTAATATTAAAAACGACGAACAAATATTTGCCCGTTGAGACCCTTTTTGAAATTTTCAAAATAAACTATATTATAAATGGGAGACGAATTAGGTTGAAAATAAGTTGGGATACTTAATTGAAAATTTCGAGTTCACTTTTTCTTTTTAAATTACTTGTATCTTCGGTCACGTTTAGTATTCGAGTCCTTCGATCATCCCTTTCTGCGACTTTACTTGAAATCGAGACTCTATCGCACGTGTAATCGGAGTTCTACGCTGTAGAACCGTTTCACGTGTGTGCGTGCGCTGCTCGCTCGCCTACCCACTTTATCGTATTTCACTTTTTTATGATTCCTCACACGCACACACACGTTATATATATATATAGGATAACGAGCGGAACGCGGTGCACTCATAATTAACAGCTGTTATCAGTCGCGCGGGAAGAAATATGGAAGACGTATGGCTTAAAAATGGGTTATTAGAAAGATTCACCCTTCCGGCTGGTACGAATTTTACACGAACAAATGTCAGCAATTATTTTCACTTTTTGCTATGGTCGTTAAAACGTACTAGCAAAAACTCTCACGAAAGAACATGATTTTGAGAGGAGAACACTATTTTAGGCTTAAATCTAGATCATGCACATCTCTGGATCTTCGAACCTCCAAACTTTTTTTTACTTATCGAGTATATTTCGGGTCGCTGATCACGAAATAATTATAGAATATTTATTCTACTGAAAATTATTTCACAAGGAATCACATGTGTTTGCTTGCTTTAGAAATAGTTTAGAGATCCGGAGTTTCGGAGATGTGCATGATCTAGATTTGTTCCCTATTTTACAAAACATTTGTATCTTGGATTAGTTAGGGACGGTGTTTCGTTCGTTTCTAGTGAGCTTCGATAATTGGATACCAAAATAATTATTGTTAATAATTGTATCGAAACTATTGTTATGGAGAATTTCTTAAACATTCCAGAATTAAAAGCGCACCGCTATACAATTTCATAAATGTCGCAAAAAAACACTTACCGAGAGAAATGAAGGAACCAATTGCCATCGAAACGGATCAGCGGTAAATGAATTTTCGAGATTTTGCAAACAAAGATATAATATTCACGATAACGCTAAAATCTAATTACTTTGACTTCGACATTACTCGGAATAATGGCGCTATTTCAAAGGAAACTATACCATAGTGTCATTAAATAATAACGCCCCATTGTCTTGCAATTCTGAATACTCGCCGATCATAGAATCGATGATTAACGAGAAACTCGATAAACGACAATACCGGGATTCTGCATTACCAAAGATAACCAATAATTACACGCGCAAGTGGTGCACGTGCATTTGCGATCGCCAACCCATTTCCTAATTTTCGACGTACGAATATTGGCGCAGAACTCGCGTAGGTGTTTTTGCGTCCGCTCTTATCTCTAGAGGAATTTTCCGATCAAAATTACGCCGTTCCTTTTGTTTCCTCATTGCGCACAATCCGATTTTCGAAACTCTGGGATGTAATACACGCGCGTGACGTTGTTCGCCTTTGAATTTGAAATGCGACGCGTGTCCACAAAAGCTGCCCTTAGGGCGACGAACGGTACACTGCCTCGCGTAGCTAATATCATAATTCTCTCCGGTACTGCCCTTCCTATAGTTCAATTTTTATCGTCGAAATATAATCGCCAGGTGATTATCCCGCTCGCGCCTTCACGTTTAATTTCTCGATGCACCTGCGGATAGCTATTAGTATTATTGAATGGCTGTCAAACACAATAGTATTTAAAACGCAAAACACTGGCGATAAATTGACTTTTAATTGATTGAAACGTCACAACTAGAATATTAAAATCCATCGTAATCGACGTAAGATAAATCAACGTATTGAACTGACAAAGTCGCCAGCAAAGTAAATAACTCGCAATTGTTGCCGCTGGTACCACTGGCATTATTATTACTATTATATTCCTGCGCAACGACGACCGCGTCGCCTTCCGCACAAACAGGTATAATTATTACCAGTGGCATAACTAATATATTACTTCATACTCGCTGCGACCCTAAGCGTCTCATTTACGCATCCAGGATCGATGTTACTCAACAACGGTTTAACAACGATTCCCCGGAGTAAATTACGAAGTCTTGCATTCGCGAAACAAACGGATTGAGTTCGCCCCACCAGCTCGGCAAACACCTTCGAGTGCGATAAATAACCCGGGAGTCTAAAAGGAGGAAAGATTAGGCGAAACCCCGAGTGGCCCGCAAATGCGTAGTCGTAAAGGCAAGAAGATTGCATTGGAAAAGAGGGCTCCGGGAAAGACAGAAAGTAAACTTTTCCCTCCTACTTTTCCCTCCCGTTCGCGTTTCCCCCTTCCTCGCGAGATCGCGGAACTAAAATGATTCTGTCCGGATTGAATATTTATAATGACCGTTCCCCCGGTTGTTCGTCGCGGGTTTTTCTCAAACTTTTTCCATAAATTTCAATGTATCTTTAATCAGACTGCCGATAGCGTGCCCTCGTTGGTCCGCGAGAGACGAACGATATTTTATAATTGATTGCCTCCGACAGATGTATCGTTAAGTTTCACGACTGTTTGAATAAGGCAAGGGAAAAACGTTGATGTACGCTTATCGAGTATCTCGTTAATACACTCGCCGATTCCCCCTTTCCATTGGTCGGAAAGACTTAATAATTCTCAATGGAATTCTTGTAAGGGGGGTTCCCTCTAATAAACTTAAATTGTTAAGGATGGATAAGATATTGATAATTTATTACTACAGGCACGTATTTTGTCCAACACATGGAGCCCGCCGCTCAACAATTTTAAATTAGGGCTACTCGGGAACGTAAAGCTGAATTTAGACGACGCGAGTCTTTGTCTCGAGGTGAACGGAACTTCGGTGGGTTTTTGGGTGCCAGAGTCCCTAGCCTAATGGGACAGGTTACGCGCGTAATGTCCGTTGCACATCCGTTGCTCGTCGTTGACTCTGCCGAAGACGATAAAGTCGACGCCGCTATAACGCGCGTTGCAATAATCTCGGTTGGCTCCGCGCACGCGTCGACCCGACGAGAAGAACATTTTGCGTCTCAAATATTTAGGTTTTATACAGTAGACCAGTAGTGATTATCGACCGCCGGTTCGCACAAAAGGTTTTAAATTTGAACAACGTAGGATTTCCATTTTCTATTATTAGATGTTAAAACTAACACGCAGAGTGATATTATAAATATTGATTTCCCCATTTTCACTGCTCCGCTGTTTTTCGGACGATAACTTCGAATAGTTAGTTCGTATACAGGGTGGTTCAAATTTTCGGAACCATAACCAACCCGGTGGGTATTCCATCCGATTTACACGATTTTTGTTTCGTTATCCGTGGTACTTTATTACTAATTTTATAGGCTACTTATTTTATTGCATTCTTTAAATCGTGATTTTGCGTTATTCCCCTTTTTTCCCTATTAATACAAAAAATGCGTCGGAAGGAGAACGCGTAGCATGAGTTTGTCAGAAAACAACGATGTTCAGGACGGCGATCAATTAGTAGAGGAAACGAGTGCGTAATTTACCAAAGCGTTCTTAAAAATGTGGCTTTGAAGTTCTTTCCGGGCAATCTGTTAATTGGATCGTTAACAAATCAGACGACCGATTTTATTTCATCACCGGTCATTTCTTTCATCTAAACCCTCCAGGGTTTGCTTTTGAGGAGCTTACTTTCGCTTTGCGGATTCAAATGGATTCAAGATAAACTTTGCCGTACGAGGTTCGTTATTAAAAAGATGCTCGTTCACGTGTCTCTCAGTCTCTTCTTCGCCTTTCAAATCTTGCGTTCGCGTCAAAGGAAAACGGGAGTACGTCGACCATGCGTGGACAAAGAAAGGTTTAAAAATTCTAATCGGCCGGTAATCGCGTCTTCATAGCGATAGTGATGCGTGACGTTTTAAAAGCAAGATATTCGAGACGATGCAAAAACAAGAAAGTTTCCGGCGTCTGTTATTTTAATCGACGAGAGTTTGACGCACGAACGTACGCGTTGCTAGGTTTTAATACGAAGATTAAAGGGAAGCCGTGCGCCTCCGGGCGAGAAGAATAGCCGGTCTGAATTTAATTAATTATTTTTACTTCCATTTTCAGCTGAATTTCCAAGAAAGAAGAATCCCGCCGCGACGTTTTATCTGACGCTTCTGCGCTGCCTTAAAACGAATGAACACGACGCCGAGAAAATTACATCAAACATAAATCTTTCGTGCCTCGCCGCTCAGAATTCCAACGCTCACGGTTTGCCCTATCCTACAAATTAGTGGACTAATTAATCTACGAAAACAATAAGCAAACAATTATACCCTCGGCAGTGCCCATAAAACCAAGGAAAACAGAACCGACGAAGTCGCGTTCAGCGAATTCAAATTTCTTGATTTCAGTTTCTCTTCGATAAACGAGGATTCCTTGACACATTGAGTGTCAACGTTATTCGCGTACGAATGACAGTGTTTGATTGGTACATGCCACGTCATACATATCCGAATGGCGTGGCTTCCGGATAAACAAAAAATAGAAACTTACCGGAGGGAACACGACATTTATATGTATATGAATGACAGACAGAAAATTCCAAAAATAGTCTGGATACTATTTTTTTTTTTAATAGCATTCGTCACGTCATGTGTTCAAAATTATTCTCTAACTCATTTCAGAGCATTACCGAAGCTTCCACGCGTAAAATATAAATATACGGAGCGACGCTCCGAATCGCGATTAGGCGCAATGACGGGCCGATGATTACGTTATAACTCTATCAGTTTCCCGCGTGACATTGGAAAATTAGCATACAGATAAATTAACACCGTTACCGCGCTGTGCAATTATGTTGTTAATTAAATGCCGAAGCTTCGGTTTAAGGGCATGGCGAAATGTACTGCATATTCTTTATTTCGCGCCGCGCGGGTGATACGGCCGGCTTTACCGTGCCGTACGTAATTTAATTAACAAGTTATTTTAACCGTGTAACGTATGCGCGCTAACACCACCCGCCGTTCTCCAGTGTCGAGGAACACGGACGCGCATCTACACACGTACCTAACGCTATGCGTTTTCTTTCAAATTTATCGAATCGGCGTACGAAACGTTGTCAACGATCGTCAGATCTGACTCACGATGCCAATAATGCGCGAAATGACGATTTATCGATGGACAGTATTGGCACCCGTTTATGATACTACGTCGTAGCCATAATGTGCGATCGTGTGCGATTGTGTGCGGTCAGAGATTTATTGTCGAGACGTCGAAAAATACGCAAAAGCGTATCGTCGTGGTCGTTGCCGATAACGTCCGTTTGCCGGTAACGTGGCGCAGGATTTTTTTTTATTTTTTTTTTTTTTGTAATACATATCGGAATTTCGAATCGTGCGAAAATTCGTTCGCAAAGCTGGAGAAACGTGGGTATTAATTGTTATTTTCTTATCGCGAGTAGGACACTGAACTATCGATTTCCCGCGTGCTAATTTTCCTGATCTACCGTATCACCGATATTCGAACGAACGAACGAACATTTATCAGTCGGTGCGTTGATGATGGTTGATGACAGCGATAACAAATGACGCTCGTAAATCGAAAAAGAGGTCTTTTGTGATCTTGGATGACGATGAAAAGCCTCGATAAAGAGACATCGTTAATGTTGATGAAAAATGATTAAACGGTTAATGGGTTATGTCGCGTGAACGCCGAAATAGCATAGATCGAGAATTACTTGGCAAATTTACCTGTAAACGTATAGAATATGGGAATTCGTTATATCGAAGAATCAGTGTTTAATTAACGATTTAATTGGAATGCGTCCCGTCGATGTTAACGTGCACACAACTTTCGGTTCGCGAAATCGCATGAAATTAATAACATTTTGTAATTACAATAGAAAGATTTAATTTATCTCATGATAAATTAAACGCCCCGGCTACGGTGCGACGAGCACGTAAACGATAAAAGAAAAGAAGAAAAAACTATGGGTTGTTTAACTGTGAGCTCCGACGTTTAACAAATTAAGTGCGTCGATATTTCAGTAATATAAGCGGATCAAATTAAATTACACATTTGCGCAGATGTATTTATAATTATCTGAAATTACATTTGCGGCTAAATTGGATTTCGATTTGATAATAAATATGGGAGACAATTAGCGAAATCTACGTGAAATTTAAGCTACCAGTAAATACTTTTCGATATTCCTGGTGATATTTGTTGTAATTCGATTCATCGAACTTCCCCCTAATAATTACAATTTATCATATTTGACTCGAACCACATGAACCCGATTTTCGGGCTCGGATAAAGATTGCGCAAGTTTTGATTTTCTTTTCGCGCATACTCTTTTATATAAACAAAAACGAAAATGCGCGTGGACTGTTAAACGGAACTTTCTGTATTTAATTAACGAGTTTCGTCGAGCGTGTACCACGTGCTAATTTGCACGTAACTTCCCACTGGCAAAAATTGCTTCGCCCAAATATCCGTTCAACGTAATATCGCTATTTGTAATAACAAAATACTTGGCAACGCGTTAAAACAAGTTTGTTCCGAACGTATCGAAGAGTATTTAGCGTTACGAAGAAAATATTCCATTCAAAGCATTATTACACTGTAATTTCTGCGACTAAAGTTAATACGAAAACGTTATTAATCTATTCACCAGAAAAATGTTGAAACTTCCACGTAGTTAAAATATCTCCCGAAACTCAAGAAATTTTACTATCATCATTATAGAGTAAGTTGTCGACTTGAGCGGTTTTTCAACTTGCGTCGAAATCGCTGGAACGAATTAATCGCACAAGTCGAAGACCTACCGTAATATAAATTTTCTTACTCGTCTGAAATAATTCGCGCCTGCGATAACGTTAAAAAGAGATATTTTAATGGTGAATTCGCTGCAGGTACACGCTAGATCCCTAAAAAACAGTGCGGAAATAGGTTCACCGTCTATGCGTCAAAGCAGCCCATTTAACAAACAACATAATCGCGCTCCGGGCTCCGAAATTCAATTTTCATACCACGGTGCCTCGTAAAGCCAACAACGAAACGCTATACGCCACGAGGTACTTTGTAAATCGAAAAAAATACAACATCCGCGTACCAAGGAAGACCCTTAAGGTTGACATTTTAACACCAGACGAGGGGGCGTATATAAAGGTTAATACTTTTACGCGATGTAGTTGAATCGCGGTCACTTAACCCGTCGGCCTTTATTCCTTGGCACGACACCGCCGTTCAAATCCAATTTTCCGCGTACCGGAAAATCCGAGGCGGAATCCAGTTTATTCTAAAACCCGTCTGCATTCCTTCCGTTCGCCTGGTTACTTCAATTTTCCAGATAATGGCCGCGATAAGCATGAAAAATCGCGGAGGCTCCTTTACATGGTAACCGAGAAAATGAAGTGGCACCGCATTGTGTCGCCGTAGAATCGACGAAGCATGAGTAATATTCTCTCCTTTTTTGCAACTGTTCATTGTAAGGGGAGCGGAGGGACTGGGCGCTTTTGTGTCGGACTGTGCGCTCGATTTTATGAAACTAAACAAAGGTGCGAGGGATAAAAGAGGAGAGCGGGAATACGCGCGTCTTTTCGTTTGTTTATATTGCTAGTAAAGGCTGAATGTACATGCATACAGTTTTGTTTGCCCCGCGTTCAAAATGTCGATGGAGAATAATATCTGATCGCAGGTTGGAAACGAAGTGTTTTCATTGCTTCTATCTCGTCTAGTTTCTCTCAATTATACCTATTATTTCTTTTCACCATTATTTACCGTTTAATGACAATTCAACCTTACACCCCTTTCTCTCGAACACGTTAAATGACTTAAACCATGATTACCGAATATCTAACGTTAATTGACAATTAATAATACCAGAAACTGAAAGGCAGAGTATTCATTTTCGACGCGGCAAAAGAAGAAAAAAATCCATACAACAATGTAAACCGTAATAGTTACGCTTCCTTTAGAGCGAAACACGTACACGTATGAATTTTCATGAATATTTATGTTCGTACGCGAGTCATATAGTTTTTAATTCCCTGTTTTGTTGCCTCCAGCTCAAATGTAAATTATAACTTTCGCGGGCACAGCGGCGGATCACGCGTTTTTGTTGTGTAAACGCAGCGCCAGATGTGCGTCGCAAAACACCGCCTAAAGCGGGGAATTTGTCGCAAAATTTGCGAACTGTTTCCAGTGTCTGTTAATCCGAATACGAATTTAATTGACGAGCGCAGATTTATCGCGTAATCCGTCCCGCTCTTTCCAATGATTCTTTTCAACGACCACACGAATACGTTACACTCGAATCATTGTCTTTCAACCGTAAACCCTCGAATTTCACCGAATTGGAAATGAAACGCTGATTTGTTGCCCGAGAGAAAATTGTTTAAGCATAACAAAAAAAAAAAATAAACAAAAAAAGAAGAAAAATCGTTCTGAACGGTTACCACCACGCTCGTCCCGCTGATTATACGCGTTGGAGAGCGTTTTATGCGAATTTGTTCGCGCAACTGTGCAGTCCGCGATCGATTGTTTTCGATAATAAATAAAGAAACAGTTTAACATGCAAATGAAGCAGGAGAGAAAGTCGAAAATCGATTTATTTAATAATATGCCAGCCGAGAAACACGTTGAGCGTGTGCGTGGTTGTTTCGGGGGAAGCGTATTAAACGTTATGAAACATGCGAAATAGTTATCGCGCCAATTCATAGTTTTATCAACATTGGAACGTCTAATTTCGCATAGTTTAACACGTTGGCTACTAGCGTCGCGCATATGCGATGTTCCATTTCTTGTACGTGAGCCCGGGCGTCGCAAATGTGGGTCAGTTTGATAAATTGCTTATTTTGTTTATTTTCAATGTTACAAATATAATGTTAAAAAACTCCAATACCAATTGATTGCGTATTATAAGAAAAATTTCCCTGGGATGTTGTAGAAAATTTTCTTTCGAGACTCCAGTACCGAACGTGTTAATGAATTCAGCTCAACTTACTTCGGAAACTGGTTAAAACTTTTGTTTCTTCTAAGTTTCACGATTTTGATGTTCATCCGAGTTCGTTCGAGGGATTTAATTTGATATTTACCGTCGTACGACGACTGGCGAGCAAACAAATTGAAATTGTATTAAACGGACGTACAAATTATTATTCATAAATTTTGCGATTCGGTTGGCAAAGAACGAGCGTTTCTATGTAAATGGTCTAATATCAGAAGAGCCTGGGGCTATCATGTGTTTAAAATTACAAGTACTCGAATATAGGTCGACTGTGATTTTCAAGGGTACATATTGGAACAAAAAAAAACGCACCATATTCGGACCAATACGGCAGTGGAAATACAGAGGAAACATCGATACCTCGAAATTTGATCGAATAAATAAAATCGGTCGTGTGGAAGTTGATAAAGGGCGAAATACGTGTTTCGAAGGGACAAAAATAGTATATGTCCGTGTCATAATCAATGGCGTCCACGGTTCACGCGTGTAGAGGTAAATATCGCAGGTGTCACTCGCAGAAGGCTTAATTAGCCGAAAGATAGAAAACTGAGGAATAAAGAAATCTAAAATTTACCGACCCTCATTAGACTTCATCGATCAAGCGAGACAAGAATAAACACGTGCACTCCGCGTGAAATGTGTCAATTTACGTAACTGTAATTATTCATTCGCCATAATGGATTAATTATCTTTCATGGCACTAACAAAAATCCTTTTTTCTCGCGGTTAATTCAGAAACGGATACAATAACCACCATTGCAGAAATAATTTTAATAACCTGCGTAATAGCGTTCCAAGTTGAAATTATACCACAATTCGGATTAACCTAATGACTAATGTAATATGTATATATATGTAATTAACATTTCACTGTCACCATACCGAAATGCTGTCAATGCGTACGAGCATGTGTGCTCGTGACATATGTATTATCGGGTCCGACAGGATTCCAATCAAATATTGGCGAACGAATAAGTTGAGATATTAATTACCCCCCACCCAGTTAATTAATTAATTCTAGAAGATCATTCTGGCCGGTCGTAATAGAGCTACAATATTAAACGATCGCCTATGAAGCTACCAATGCGGCGAATAATTGGATGTCACTGGAAATCAATTAGAATAATTCTGAGCCATTCAAATCCAGATTTAAACGAGCTCTGAGACAAAGTTTGACTCTCAGCTTAATTACTATCCCGTTTTATTCGACCCGTAATAATCGTAATTCATTTTAAGTCTCTTAAAGCGTCACGCCGAATGGCTCGGTGCGTTTAATAGTGCCTCGCGTTTCTAACGGGTGTCATCGCTTAATGCTAGAAGATACGCGATAGTTCTGCCTATCGTTCTCAACCTTCCATCTTCTCGTTTACCTCGGAAATCAAACATGATTACGCGCATTTCAACGATAACCGTCAAATTCGAGCGTACCGTTATGTCCTAATATTATTTTACGCTTTTATTTCTTATATCGCTTAGAAGACATCCAGCGATTCTTCCTGTTCGCCGAACATGCGGGTTACGCTAACCCAGTGGTTCACAAACTGGGTGCCGCGAAATTTTCATTTATTTATACAGAAAAAGCCAAATATTTTCTTTAACCAAGTATATTCATTACAATCCGTAAAAAAAACAATAATAATAATAATAATAAGGGTGCCGTGAATTTTGTTTATTGATTTTAGTGTACCGCCGGCAACAAAATTTGGGAACCACTGTTCTAATCCTAGGCATACCGGAACATTCGACTATCATTCCCATTGTCAAGTTGTACTACAAAGGGACTAGGCTTCAGAACTCAGGAACGCATTCGATCCATGGACACCTAAGTTATAACATTTAACATTATTCGTAGTCTGTGGTTCTTTGCCCAGATACACTTCTACGCTATTAAAATCAACTGCAAATTAAACCAACGACGTGGACACAAATTTGCGGTCAATTTACCTCCGTCCAAAGTCCTGGCATAACAGTAGAATTAAAAACATTTCTCGGGATACGCAAAGATCATAATTGTGCCACGTGATGTCATCGTTCTATCGACCGGACTTACGGAATTTATGACACTCGAAAAGTTGTCTGATTGAAATCTATCGAATCGCATGCCGCGGAACACGGGATCCACTCTTTTTTCAACTTCCCTGCCTCGTCGGGTTAAAGGAAGTAGTTGGAGTAGCCGGGATCAATCGAAACTTACCCGCAAAGGTTTAAAAAGCTCTACGTACGTTTTAAAGCTTCCCCGTTATCGCAAATGGCCAACCACTCGGCAGAAATAGATTCTACGGGCGATTAAAGCTAACAGAGGCTCAGTTAATTCCTGAGCGTAATGGGGTAACTGGCGATGCTCGATTAGACTTTTTTCTCTCTCGAAAATGTGTCATATTTACCGTCGAAAAACTAAGTTTTCGTGTTCCGCAGGAAGAATCAAATTCGAACGAGAGACTAGAATCGGATAAATTTACCGCGAAACGCATTACACGCGAAATTGCAGTTAAATGGAGGTACACGGAGCGTCCCTTTTTAAAGAGAGCGTGTTCTCTGTTTTTTGCACGGATCATTCTTCTCGTGTTTGAATCGAAATGCTTCGTTTCGTTCCTTGGTATCAACAAATATGTTCACCTATCGATAATAATATTTAAATTTGTTATCCAAAATACGTTCATGGGCGAAAGGAATCAAAATTTTCAGTGATTCAAAAACGTACAAAATATTTACCCCTAACGTTATTTTACCATCAATGATTCAAGAATAAAAAAAAAAGACATTAAATATAAATCATTACACTTATCATTAAACATATTTAAAATTATACAAGTAGCTATATTTATATACAATATTTATAACTTACCCTCCCGTCTTCCTCTTGCCCTTCTTTTTTTAAAATACATATTTTGCCAGAGTTCTCTTGGCATTGCAAGTTCAACAGTAATTAAAAGCATGGCGAACTTCATGTTTCCTTCCGTTCCTCTGCGGGCATAATTTTTAGACGCCGTACGTCCACGCCAACGTTTCCCCAATATACATATATCCGCGGAAAATGGATCTAAAAGTGCCTCTGGTTCTTTACCAAACCCGGATTTGATACTTAACCAAGCGCTATCGAGTCGCGGCGTAAATGCTGTAAACACATGTACGTTTACGATTAGTAATAAAACGACGAAACGAACAATGAAAACGTGTCGCGACACAGGGGGTTACTGGAACATACGTACACGTATATTGGAAGGTATAAACACGGATATGAGGGTGAAATTCTCAGTGCTCGCGAGCGGAATACATGCGTCGTGAATAAATTTCAAAAGCGACGCTTTGGAAAGAGTTTACCTTTTACGGTAACGCCGCGGTTCAACGTTAACAACGGACGATGTTGCGGCAACGACAATTAAAAATGAATGGGTAAGCGGGAAACCGAAGACAGGAAGCGCAACGCTAAATTTTATACAGGGGGAAGCGTATAAAATTAATGCCATCGTTCTTCGCGCTGATACGCTACATAGCTAAGCCGAAATTTCACGATTTCGTAAACGATAAACACAAGTCTATATACCTATTAGATTTGTTCGCGTTAGATCGGATTACTCAAAGTTTCCCCCCTATCTTACTGTCGCCCACTCTACGTTTATTGCCAAAATGCGTAATCGAAACATACCAACGTAAACATCGCGTGCTTCGAAATTTCACGTGATACGCGAAGAGCATTAGAGCTTCGGGGTGAACATAACTTGGATACGGTTGATGGTGATCCGATACTAAATCTCTAGGAAAATGGCTCTCGAGTTTTCATTGGATCATCGTGCACGCTCATGTTTATTTACTTAGTTATTTGGAGAACAACTCTGCGATCGTAACGACCAATAACGGGTCACGATACGCGCCAAGTAAATAAAAAAAAAGAAGATATATATATATACTTCACGGATAGTCGCGTAGTTATGAAGCAACATTACAGAAACCGAAGGAACGAAGGAGAGTCGGAAAAGAATTTATCGTACAATTTTTGTCCCGTGTTTTACTAGCATTCGTCGCGTGGGTAGTGATGATCGGAAAATTGTTTTCTCGGCAAAATTCCTACCTTTCCCCCCTTCCAATAAAGGAGCGAATAAACAAAGGTTTTCATCGAGGAATGAACTTGTTATTCGGAGGCCGTGATATTTAATATTTACCCGCTCCATTCGCTTTATCGCGAAATACTTCGTTCGGCGTTTACATATCAAATTCCAGATTCTATAATAGTTATCCAATAGAAAAAAAAAGGAAAAAGATAAAGGATTTACGCGGAACTGAGCGATGTCTCAATGTCTTATCTTGTACGAGAAACAGTAACGTGGAGAAGAGATATTTAAAATGTTGCTTTTCGAATTCTTACACCGGTAGTTGCGCATTAATTACGTAAGAAACTTCGTGAACGAGAAGTTAAATAAAACCAACCGTCGTTAAATCCCCCTGGCGGAATCGATTAGAAGAAAGCTACAAAGAAACGATTTATCTACGGCGCGAGAATACAACGAACACCTGGCGAAGAGATTGATGAAGAGAGTCGACGAGCTTTTAAAAACGAGCGTAAAAGTTTTTTAAACACAAACGCCTGAGAGAAAAAAAAGGAACTATAGTCTCTCATCCCTGAGAAAATTATTGCGTGTACCGCGAGTGGCTTGGAAGTTGTAATGAATCAAAATGAACTATCATCCCGTAATATATGTTTGCGAAATATGATGAACCGCATCGGTTACGCGTTTCTAAAAAAAAAAAAAATAACTCCAGATTCTTGCTGCATAAGTATGTATACTGTAGAAGTAAGTGATTAACTTTCTACCAAATCTAAATATATTTTAATTGCGGAAACCTCTACCGCAACGCGTGGTAATGAGAATTTATCACCTCAACTTGTGACCGAATCTTCCGCTTGAAACAAAAATGAAAAGAACAAAAAAGGAATTTTTAAATAAATTACAGTATCTGTATTATTGGCAACGATTTACACGCGAAACGGATTGTCGTGTGCTCTCAAAGCAAATTTGGCAACCCCTATTTCATTTTATTTTACACCCCGTTCCGTTTGTACGAACGGTAAGTCCAATTGCATTTTAATTAGCGAGAACCTCGGTACACGCTTATTTTAATTTCTGCCAACGTTCGGATGCGAAACGAACGTACAATAACAGCAATTACTAGTACTAGATCCTGATTATCATCATTAAAGGTTCGCGCATCGGTTTTCTCATCGAACACGCAATTTTACTACTGAAGCGCGCTTAAATCAATTTATGGAACATCGGTGTCGCTAAATTGATTTACCTCTTGCGCGTTTAGTAAAATCCCGGGCGCGCTTTGTAAATATTCCGTGGCACATAATTTACGTTGGCGGAAAAGAAGCGCTTTAAATGCAAAGCTGAAAATATTATCATTTTATAACTCAGTACGCCTGGGTGGAGGGGGAGTTATAATACGGAACGTGGCGGCCGGCACCTATTATTTCATAATCAGCCGTCTCTGTAAATAATGTCCCTCGTAAGCCGGATATTTATCTAAATATTTCTGTACACAGCGATCGCGTTTCCGAGGTGTGGTATTACGGGCTAACGTTGAGGTCCCACTTGATCGATAACCCCGATCACCGTAATTACAAACGACGAAAGAAACGAGAATTCTGAAAGATACTTAAAGACGTAACGACTGTTTGTCCCTCGCGTTATCTTACCATCCTGGATTCAGTGATAAAAGAAGAGATATCAAAGTGAAGAAAATCTAAAGGAAATCGCTTAGGAACAAAGGACGTGTGATCAACGGATTCGTTAACGATCGTTGTTAACTAATTAGGATTGTGTCTTCGTCGCAAACGTGTCAACAACGCACGTGAGAGTTGCAATACGGTGTTTGTCAGGCGCGCATGTTACAGGACTGTACCCAAGCTTTATAAAATTCTCTACTTCCTCATCACGATAAAAACAATTATTGTTGGGAATATTTTCCACGTACTACACTCGGACGCGAAGTTTTTACTTTAATTTTGAAACTGTCGCCTGTTAATCTAAACACACGCTGAATGGGAGACCGTTGAGACGGAAAGTGTGTCGTCCCAAAGGATGCAACGAAAACATATATTGCGGCAGCCGTATAAATTTTTGCAACGCTAAAACAATCGCGAAATCTGGAACAAAAAGGTAAATCATAAAATCGTCATTGTACGGATAACAATATACTCTGGCTGATGTAACTTATCGATTACCATTGTCTACGATGCAACACGTTGATTATTGTTACGATTATTAACAGTGCCGCGCAGCTCTTTCACCGACGAGCCTGCCTACGCCACGTTAATAAATTATTAACCCTTTTAGCGCCGACCGGAAAAGTTGTACCTAAGCGAAAAATACCGTGTCAAGTTGATGCACGCTACTCAACAAAATTAACACATTGGGTGCTGTGGGGGGCACCGGTGACCGACAGCGTAATTGATAATTTAAATCGAAGCCCCCTTTAACGTGTTAAAGATCTTTAAAATTTCGTAACTTTATACGATCAAAAGTTTTAGAACATTCTGTCTAGGTTCGTTGTAAAGCGCGATTCTTCTACTTTCGCATACCGTAAACCATCAACCCTACGAATTTTTAATTTATTTTGTGACAGTTTTCACGCAACGGGAATGGTGGAGCGTATCGCATGTATCGTGCAAGAAACTGTGCCTTTCGAGAAACTCGTACCGTGTAAACGGTACGCATGATTGTCGTAACTAACGTACGAGATGCCTTTTGACAAAATCGTAGAACCGATTTAAGACGAGGAGAGTTTCTTGCGTGTACCGTAAACCGACGACGTACGAGAGAATATCGCGTGCGAGAAGTAAAAAAATCCTGTTCACACCAGAAGATTTTCTCGGAGTGAGAATCTCGCCAAATAATCTGCCGCCGTGTAAATGGATAACGGGCGAGTTTCTGGGTTTTCGAGTTTCTAGAAACCAACGTGCGAGTTTTTGCGCCGCACAAACGATCATCGTGCAAATCTCGAACAAGCGAGCTCGCATACGAGACTCGTACGCTACGTGCGAGAAACTCTCCCCTTCCAAACCGAATAGTTAAAGAACGTACTGCTAACAGTTGTCAGAATCCCACAGTTCTCGCAAACGATACAACGACGTACCTACTCGAAATAAACGAATCGCAGATTGGCAGTGGTACGGAACAGCAGTACACGAAAATGCGTGATTTCTCGCTGCCGGGGAATTTTATTACTATAATTGGATAAAAAAAAAAAAAGGTCGCGTGTCCCCTTACGTTCGGCATGGTTTACGGAGCATCAATTGTCGGGTTAGGTACGGTTCCCGGGAGCAACAGGAAGAGGAAGTACGCTTTGAAAGCCGCTTTGATTGTGGTTTCGAGACCCGAGAGATTCTCCTCGCGAACTGAAAATCTTCCGTGATTAAGGAGGCTACTTTAAAACGCGGGATTACCAACGAGGCGTTGTATTTTCTTTTTTATTCCGCTCTCCGATTACGACCACTTTCGATCTCGGAGTTATCGAACGGCAGCGTACACGATAGGTTTACATAAAATTACCGGCGAAAATGTATTGTAATACACAAACGAAGCTGACGTTTATTTCACGATTGTATATTTCAATTCTCGTTAAGTTGAAACACTTTCACTAAAATTTTTAACTTAACGATCTCAATTAAATCGTTATACATATAATAATTCGAGGATGTAGGATTCGCGATGTTATTGTAACTCGGGCTACATTCTCAATCGCATAATATTAAACAAAATCAACCGTCCGATGAAAGAACAATACGTCGAGGGGTTCTGTTATTAAAGAGAACGCCGTACAACGGTAAACAAACGATAACACGATCGATTCGAATGGGGAAAATCGATCAATTCCAAGCGAGTTAACTTCGAACTAATATTTACAGATTACACCGAATTGCCTTTTACGTTCGGTGTTTATTATTCTCCTACCGCGAGGGATCCGACGTAATATTTTTTATCCGAGAAACAAAGGGTACTGAGTTCCGGCGGGCGGGATACTGAAAAACAGGGTTGCGAATGGAAGGGGATAAAAGTGCAAGCAGACTAAGCTTTTGACCTTAATTTTACGCTTGACGTACCGCTGCTATTTTTAATCAAACTCCCGTACCGCGCAAGTACGTAACTGTTAGTCAACCGAGCTCGCGATTACGGGAAAAACTGTGAATCTTTGAAAACGGCATGGGGAAAAAGTATCGGGGGTACGATTTTATTGGCAATGAAAAAAAAAAGAGAAAAAAACCGATTACGATCGGTTCGAAAAGATTTCTCCTCCGTAAATGTTCCACGTCGAGTGTGACAGATTTCGCGTTGGTACAAGACTCCGAAAAGTGGCAATTGGGCCGGAAATTGCTTTCTAAATTGAAAGCTTCGCTCATTTCGATAAATACTTCTGACTGAACGATTTCATCGTGATCGAGCAAACGGCTGACTCTTTAAAATGCAAACTGCATTTTTAAAGCACGTTCCAGGGGGATAAAGAGTCAAATTTTTATCGGTACAATGATCGGATCTTCGTTTCGCGAAATTTGCAAACAACGATATCCTCCTAGTTTATTGTTCGAATAAGTTTATCGAAGAATTTAGTAGTTGTTCCCACGGTACGGAGCATTTAAATCTGGAGCACCTACATATCTCCGTTATTCGTCGACGTATGAAAAACTCGGAATAAAACTGACCCCGAGAAAACATTTGTCCCACGGTTTCGCATGCCTCTTAGTCGGAATAACGTACCTTTGTTCCGAATAGTTTTCCGTAGGTCCATAAATAACGGAGATATTCGGGCATTCGCATTTAAATGTCCCACCGCGTATGATTACGGTTAAACATTATTTATAGTTCGTTCGACAACGAATAATATAACCGCAACGAGTTTCACGCGTAGTGTATTTAAACAGCTCTATGTGTGCGTGCGAGTGCACGTATACTGGAGACAATCCGAAGCGTATGCGATGCGTGCGTTAAAGGCGTAAATGAATCTCGTTGTTACTAACGAGGATAATTTTGTATTAAAAAGTAAATGAGCCGCGTCGCAAAAGTCATTGAAAGACCTATAATGTTATTTTTGATAAATATAACAGTTATCACCCTACGCAGGTAAATTTAGATAAATCGTGAGAAACTTCTACCTGCCACATAGACGAAACCACCCCCCCTCCCCCGCAAGTACTAATTATCTAATATCGCAATGCTAATTGTCGACACAATGCCTTCGTTCCAAGTCCACGGTAAGATTGCGATAATTATGATAACGTATTTTTTATAGTGGTTTCCGGAGATACTTTTAGCTAGGACAGCGGGAAAAATAGTCTAAAAATTCCAGAATCAACAAATTTCGTGGAAATGTAATAATAAGGCAACCAAGAGCTACCGTGGATATGAAAACTTTAAGGTTCTTTAATAATTTTTTTTTTTTATTAAGTTAGTTACCATTACATGAACCCCATCTATAGGCTGACCAACTTCATCATACATTCGACCATTTGTCTTAAAAATGTGTCGCGATCTATCGACTAAAATGGGGGATGGTATTTGCTCTCGAATCAGAAATTGCTTCGCGATTGACATGTCGGGCATTCCTTCCCTATCTTGTCCGACTTGAAGCGATGGCCCACCCACACTCGCGTGCTGGGTGTGTCTCGACCAAGTGCGACTGCGACGGAGCGAAAGAAGGAATGAGATAGACCTATAACATGGAGTGGAGGACTAGCACTGCGTCATTAACGCGCTGTGTCGCAGCTGAGAGAGAAACGAAAGAAAAGAAACAGGGGGCAAGGAAAGCACAGCAACGGGATAACGTACTGGTTGTAGCGAACCACTTCGGGAAGGCATTTTAGTTCGATATTGAACATTCATTAATACTCGATCGTAAGGCACAGTGTAGCTCGAGAAACAAAATTGTGACCCAGATACGGAATACAATAATCTGTGTGAGAATACAATAATAGAGTAGGAAAGTCAATCGTAACAAGATATATCAACGTTACGACGACTCTATTCAAAATGTCTTGACCCAAGCACGACTATAACATGAATACCCTTCTCCTTCGAGAACCTCCGTCCCTTTAAAGAGTTTTGATCGAATCACCCTCCAATAGAATAACGGCCCTCGGTGCCATCAATTCGCGCGCGAGAAACGGAAAAGGGTCCCACACGTTGCAACCAGCCGGCGACGAGAGGCAGCAATTCTTACAGGGATATCTTTGCTTCTTTCCAAATCTATTGATCCTGGAATCCTTTTATACCGTTTCTTTCGCATTCCACGCTAAAAATTCCTTCGGAAAGCACTGTGAAAGTGCGGCCGCAATGATCGTAAACGATCTAGATCCAGGAACCGTACGATTCTAAAACTCTCGTTCTCCTTCATTCTCTCAATCATCGTTAGCATCGCGTTACGCGAGTCGCGGTTACGTCCGACAGGAAAGCAACAAAAACTTTCGAGCATCGAGCGTGGAATTACGTTTACTTTTTTCCCTCCCCGAGCAACGAGAACAACTTTCCCCGTGACTCTCATCAAACCGGTATGCCCGTCTAAGGATTCGAACTTTCCGGGTTTATTCCGAGGTTCCACGGGGCGACCGCCACAACCAGAGCGCCCAACGCTCCGCAGGAGTTTGATTAAAAATAACACTCGAGCACCCATCCGGCTTTAAATAGCCGCATAAAGTGCACCGAAAATTAAGCCGATGCGCCTCGTCGGAAATGCCATTTCGCAACCTGGCGCATACGGGAACAGTTTGTGAAGTGTTATGAACGGTGTCTATCCATTCGAGAGGTCCTCGACAATGTTCTGCAATTGGTTCGGCTTGTACGTTCATCGAGCATATAATCGGTGGGCGAATGGATAATTGCTATTGGCAAATAATTTGCGATATTGTCGCGAATTAACGAGGCACGACGCGCACGTCCGCGAGCGCAACGCGCTATTTCAAATGTCCGAGAGGAAACGTTGTCAGCATTCTTTTTTTTTCAGCGGCTTTTACAAATCGGGAGGTTTTTTTTTTAATATCCATCGAACGATAATCCGTGAATTCGCGGTTGTTTTTTGTATCGTCGACGAGAATTGATTTTTTTAAAGTTGAGCGAGAAAGAGCGAACGGTAATCGAAAACGTGTACGTCGTAAAGACGAAGTTGTCGCTAAATTAATCAAATCCCTAATACTAATCTGAGCACACTCGTAAACGCTCGTAAATACTCTTATTCGCATAGATTCGCATCTCTCGCAAATCTTTTCCAGGGTTCGGCAAAACGACCGAAGTTATTTTGAGAATATTTCTGTACCGCGTATATTTTCGCGAAAATATCGGCCAACTCAATATTTAAAGTAGTTTTTCGGATCGTTAACGAGGCATCGCAACGTCCATTCCACGCACTCGCGAAATTTTTCAACGCAGTCGATTGGACATTGGAATACGCGCAAGTTGCGCCTCGCAACGTCAAAACGGACGGACATTTGTTCGGCGCAAGAGGAAGTTCGGGGCGCGCCTTCCGCTCAAACAGCCTCTGCGCGCCTAAGGATTCGAATTTTCCACTTTAATCCACGTTTCGCTACCCGGCATCAAAGCGCGGGGGTTTGATTAAAAATAGCGCTGGACCGTCAGACGGACTCTAAATAACGCCAAAACACAAGTCCGCGAGGGACACGAGTCGTTCGCGACCCACTTGCGCTTCTATTATCGTATCGAGTGTTTCGAGAGTTTCTTGGGTACCGAGGGAACGATCGGATCGATATTGAAGTAATCGATTAGTCCGGGTTGGCCGGGGCATCGATAAAACGATAAGGTAATTCCGAGCGGAATGAAACTTTTTCGAAAAATAAACTTCGCGATACGTAGGAGACTCGACTACACGAGGAGGATTTTCGATGTTGCCAAACTTCTCGATGTTCCACCACGGTAAGGAAAAGTACGTGGAACCGATCTAGATTTAGTTTTCTTTCCACGGTTTTAATCGTAACGCGAATAGTCATCAACAAATTACGCGTGTTTACAAATTAGGTGTGCAAAGAATTGGGTACGCTTAAGCGGAATCAACACCTCTTCAGTAAGTTTACAAATGGGCTTTATACATATGTATCTGTACTATGCCTGAAAGAGAGAGGGAGAGAGCGGTGAACTCTGTAAGAAAAAGCGAGAGGACCGTAGTGAAATTGTACCAAATCGTAGTCAACCATTTGAGTCTAAATGAAACAACATCCCGCTCTGCAAAAGGTCTCAAATGGAAGATAAAAGTCGAAAGAAGTCACGAAACTACAGAGTTCGACTGGGCAACGTCCAGAATTGGAGAAATAGCTCAGAATTGTGCGACGGCCACCTGATCACTGGCCATCATGGAATCTCGTCGTAATCGAAAGGTCCAACGTTTTTGTATCTAAAAGCACATTCTAGAATATCGGTTTGGCGGCGGTTTATCACTTATTTTTAACTGTTTTTCAAAAACAGTCATCTGCAATTATTTTCATACAAATTCGCGTATATTTTTCTGATACTGAATAATTATTCAATATTTAAAAAATTGGACTCAATTTATTCATTATATTTTATTAAAAATTGAAATTTTTTAACGTGCTCGTACAGTGGCGATCACCCATAAAATGGTTACCGGACGCCATGATGCCCGCGGGCATAGGGTTGAAGACTGTTATACAGCGTTCAATCTCCAGATTGGGGACCTACGTGACTTTTTTGGAGTTTCGTCTTTCATTTAGGACCTTTTGCGCCGCGGGATTTTGTTTCACTTAGCCTCAAGTAGTTGACTACGAAAGGCTTATTTTTCAGCATTTTCCTCGCTTCTCATATCTCATATTGGACAGTGTCGACTTCCTTTAAGAAGATACAAATGATATGGCGCTCGCACGAAAACTAGGTAACGGTTGCACTGGGTATCCAACGATCTGAAAATATATCGATCTGAACGCGGTGGCAATCGAAAGACAGTTCGCCAAGGGAATCTCCGCGGATGCAGGAGAAGCAATTAAGGGAAAGTTTCACGCAACGCGCCGATGCACGCTTATTTTTGTTGCTAACAAGAGGAAGTTCTGGCTGGCGGCTTTCATTAAACCAATACGCGCGCATGCACAAGGACTCGAACTTTCGACGTTATTCCGTAGCTCTCAATCGGTGCACGAAACAAACCACGTTTCTGGGTGCACCATATTCCGCTAATTAGGGGCAAAAATTCTTTGCGCATTCCACGGTGGTAACGCGATATCGGTGCGCCTGGAACATCTACATTTTCAGGGTAAAGGATGGCATTCGCTTGTCCGATTCAATCACCGTGGTTTAATTGTTCATTCCTTTCAAACGCATACTTTGTTATCGACATACTTAACGAATCCGGCAAACCGAAAAGGCAGGATTTTTAAATCCAATCTGTATTTTAATGAAACACGGATTGAGCGAAACGCTTCATACGATTCCACGAAAGTCCCATCGCGTAACATTAATTTACGATAACGGGTCAATTTTTTTTATCAAAGACGGTACTTACAGTGAGAACGTATATTCGAATAGTGACGCACGATCCGTAAACCGTAATTGCGGGAATAGAAACGAAAAAAGAGCGCGAATCAGAGACTACCGGAATCTATTCAAAAAGAAAACGTCAACCCCGTTACTTCGGAAGGGGAGCGTTCATCACTTGCTTCATGGGCGAAATATTCTCTGTTTGCTCTCAATTGCAAATAACTTGGAAGCTTTGCTCGATTCGGCTCAAACGTGCCCGTGCTATTTAAACGTTCGGTCAGACGTGAACGTTAACGCGGAATTTGTTTCGTAGAATAAAAAAGCTACTGTTTACAAACGCAGGGCGCGTATTCGGACAAGTTCTCGCATTTGCGATTCTTCTGCTTTCTTTTTTGCCGCGAACGAAGGATATTGCCGTATATATCATTTTCAAGGTCTTAATGAATTTAAATCGACACCTGTCGGCGAAATAATAAAATTTAGAGACAGAATACTCGTCATCGAGTAACAACAAAAAGTAATCGTTTTGTTGAACGGGAGTACAGTTGAAAATTGACAAACCCAAGGTACCTGATTTTCTTTCAATATACTTTGTTAGCGCTAACGATAAACATTTGTCGAACAAATGATCAGAACAGCAAAAGTATAACCTCATCTTTACGAAATTCGAGTTTCTTCGGTCTCGAGGAAACTTTCGGAAAGATTTCGCGTACGCGCATGCATCTTTAATTCGATTGAAAAACATTTTCCCAACAAACTCTTTCCATTCTTTTTCCCCGAGACCCGGAAAACCGTGAAACGTCCGGGTCAATTTATCAAAAGAAAAAGAAGGAACAGCCGACGCGGCGTGGTGCCGCCCGTATGCATATCACGTACGTCAAACGAACGCCTATAAAAGGAGTAATGGAAAGAATGTCGGCCATTGAACGGGGTGGAAAGAGGTATTTCATTAAAAACGAGAAAAATATATTTCGCGTAATAAAGCCACGTCTATTCTTACCGTTGCAAATAATAAAACGCTTTCTTTCGAGCACCCGTCACTCGATAACGCGGCGCGAGCGTTGAAAATATTATAAAATGCACCGTGCCAAATAATACGGTTGCGTTGAATTGCTAAACCGTGCGTAGAGCTCGTTAATAAATGTTTTGTTTGACCATTCGTAAAGGAACATGCTCGGATGTTGCTGAACGAACGCCGGTAAACAAGTTTCGATATGGTAACGTATAATAACAGAGAGTACAAAGATACGAGAACCAGAATGCCGAGAGCTGTAATCGTTTGTCGAGAAATATCAGCTTAATACCGCGCATAAATGCCCTCACGCCCCCGACAATCGCCTGCTTCGTTCTGTACAACAATCAGACGGGCGTTCTGGAAACTTTTTTTACGCATATTACGGGCGGTGCGTAAGTCGTGCGTGAATGTTAAACATTGTAAATATTTGGTTTTTTAAATTTCTACCATCTTTACTATTATTACGCTTATTATGGATATTAATTACCGTTCGTGGTATTATTATCGTTATCGCAAACCGAATCATACGCTCGCGATGATTTCTTAGTTTGATTCTGTCGTGCTATTGTCGCAATGTAGGATGATTTACAATTGCTATAATATGCTTTTTATCCTTAAAGATAGCAACTCGTAGTACAGTGGAGGTCGGATATTGTAATCACGGATAATGTTATCCAACGGATATTGTTATCACAATCGATTGGGCCCAAAACCACATCGTACACTATTACGTAAAATAATTCGCTTATTATAATCAAACTTCAGCTATTGTTGTCAGTTCTGATAATTATGCATGTTACAAGTACGTAGTTTTGGAGCAATATCCGTGAATTGTATTATTCTGCAATAATTTATCTACAATAACATGTTTTTCATTATCTTCCGCTTAATGTTACCAGTCGGTTATTGTCATCTAAAGGTACAGATCCCATAGTGATCGCAATAAGCGGCTTCCACTGTAGAACGAATTGATCAATATATTAGAGATTACAGTTTGTTCTCTGTGAAAAGAAAATCGCTCTTTATTATGTAGTTAAAAACGGTGAGGAAACTTCCGGACAACCCAATGTAACAAGTTGGCACACGTCGAAATTATGTATATAATCGAGGTAAAAGTTATGAAAAACAGGGTCGAGGAAAAGAGGATCGCAACGCACGCATCGCGAAATTGGAACCCCGCGCGCGCGGTGCACCGGACCACAGAGTATACGGTTTTATAGTTGAAAGAGAATCCGTAAGTCGCAGTGTTTCACATTTACTTTCACCCAAGCTACTTTTGTTTGCCTTACGAATGAAATGAAATAGTTCCACGGCCGCGGCACGGTCGAATCATGGCAAATAACTCTGTTGAACTTGCGCAACGTTGCTTTGCGCGAGCCATTTTGTTCGTTTATCAAAGCAGTTTAATTTGAACTTTCGGACGTTTCCGTATTCCCGCGCCCGAGGAGTTTGTAATCGAACTGTCAACCGGCGAAAGGACAGTCCTTGCTGGTTCGACGCTTATAGGTGCTGGGGAATTTTACCTTTTCCGGGTGGCATTAATCATCGACAACCGAGAAATCGTTTGAAATCGGTGGCGCGGTAGGATCTCGATTATTCGAAGACCGGATATCCAAAGGTTCGATAATTCGTGCAACATCGGGCCAGTAATCGAATGCAAATAATTAATTACAATTTATCGAGCAAAATAAACACGCTCTCGGCGCCACCGAGATAAATTTGTAACTTGGTACACGCGAGAAAGGTTGATAAGACAGATGAAGAGGATAAAAACAAAATAAAATAATCATTGTCCGAGCGAAACGTCGATCGTACACGATTATTCAATACCCTGTAACTAATTAGTACACGTTTCGATTCGTCCCGTAATCGAAGTCTCGGTATAATTAAAATAGAATTCCAATTCAATTTCAGCGTTCGTTTATCAAATATCGAGGCATCAAACATTCGTATGACGACGAGGGAAGCAAACTTTCTCAACGAATTCATATTTCACGACAATCATCCGTCGTAAACGTGCAATTGGTAAATTTGCAATGTTTGCCAACGCTCCCCAGCGAAACGACTTTCGAGGGACAACAAATGTAAGCAGCTTTTAACAAACCAGAGCATGCGCCGCGAATAAATGAATTATTCTTGCGTCGCCATATCACCCCCGTATGTATATACCTTTACCGAAACACATCAGATGGGGGGAGGGGGGGGGACGAGGGCCATCTAACTTTCGCCATTGGTCGTCCGTTACTCGTCCATATCGCTGTGCACCGCAAACATAGACTGCCGTACGCCGCCGTCGTCTCCCAGTGTTTGCTCGAATCATTTCTGCCGGGTCGGAGTCCGATATTTATCGAAATTCGATGCCACCCAAAATGCTCGCGCCACGCGTTCTGAAAACCGCCGAGACTGTCCGACTTGTTTGGGGGCGAAGCGTTCAAATATCGCCCGCAGTTCGATAATGATCCGAATCAACGGACGGAGGTGTTTTTTTTTTGTTCTTTGTCAGACGCAAGTAACGATTTTTTTAATATAATTCCATCGCCGGGGTGATAATAAAGTTAACGGTTTTCGAGCGTCGAACAATATTGTTTCTTAACCACTTCACTGTGCAGCGCGTGCACATATGCATTGAATGGTTGAAACAGAAGTGACCGAGATTGCGTTGGTGCGCATATGTGCGCAACGTAAAGAAAACTGACTTACACGTTTTCGATTCTTCTGAAACTTGGTAGCTTTAGGTTTTTTGTATCACTGAATTTGGATGTGGCATAAAAATTTAAATATTCAGCACGACGGATCGAAATTACAGAAAATGGCTGGATTTTGATGAAACTTGGTACCTTGAAAGTTTTTGTATCGCTGAATGTGGTATATGATATTGAATATGATATTGAAATTGCAAAATTCAAAATGGCGGATCGAAATCACGAAAAATACCAAATCGAAATTCTGATGGCTTCTGATATTTTGGATTCAAAGACCCTACAAACTTCAGACTACCAAGTTTCAGAGAAAAACCAGCGTTTTTTGTGATTTCAATCCGCCACATTGGATCCGCCATTTTGAATTTTGAAATCTTGATGCCACATTCGGATTCAGCGATACGAAACTTCTTGATACCAAGAAGTTTGATAATAATCCGATCAACTTTTTTCAACACACTTGGTCAGAAAGTAGAATTCACCTCAACACAGCCAAGTTGGTTATAGTGCCGCATATATCGTTGCTAGCAACACTCGCCCAAAGTGTCAACGACGATATATCGTTGGGCGTGCGATGACGCCTTACTATCCGCGTCGCGAGAAACGTCTGTCTGAAAATAAATGGAAAATTCGTAGGGAAAAATGGCTCGCGGTAGGCGAAAGTAGAAGCTTTCCGCTTTAAAACGAGTCTAGACGGAATGCTTTAAAATGAGCCTAGACAGGAAAACTTTTTATCATACAAAGTTACAAGATTTCAAGGATCTTTCATTTTGTCGAGTAGCGTACGTCAACTTGACTCGGTATATTTCGCTCAGGTAGAAATTTTTTGGGTCGACACTAATAGGGTTAAAGAAGAACTAAGGAATTTATCGTCCCAAATTTCTTTGAAGCGTATTCACGGGTTTTTATAATTTCCGTGTCGAGTAAAAATTGTATTATCCGCGCACCGTTCGAGTGTTTAGCCTTTAGAGAATTTCGCCAAACTTTTACCTATCGATTCAAAATACTTCGAGGTTTGCAAAGTGCTTTCGGAACAAAATCCCAGAAATCCTCGCGTTAAATTTTCTCAAACGCGCCGGATGTTCAGAATCGTGGGGTTGTTGACCCCCATAGCGGTATCCCTTCCGAGAGCAAAGAAAAACTTTAAATATGCTCTTACTCGTACTTACCCTTTCCTCGAGAGTTTCCACGCTCGACCAACCCGTTTCGCTTTGCGTTCGAGAAAGAAAAAACGATATCAAAGAAACGACCGACCACCTAACGCCGCCATGCACACGCGTACCGCAACAATCCTGTATAGATTTCGGGAAATAAAATTTTCCACCGGCCCTTCGGAGCCCTCGACGTTTTTCATGCGGAAACTCGAAAGTACTCGTTGCAGGTGACAAATTCATTCTGAAGCACCGAAACTTCAGGGGGGTGAAGGACTCTTTGGTCTTCACAATCGATCGTCGCAGACGCGATAGTTATTACGTTCGACACTCGAAATTTTCGAAATCGCGTTTGTTAAAATCCCCTCTCTCCCCCGACACTTGGCGGCGACAGGGCAGATTTTTATTTCACGCTCGGTCGATCGTTACATTCGTTTTGAACAATTTTCGATGAAATTTTGCAAAAATTTTCGTCTGTTGGGGGAACATTTCGACGATCGGGGATGTCGTTGCGATTGTTCAACATTTCATCCAATACATTGTAAAACAAGAGGACACGGGACTTCTGAGAGAATTTTAAATATCACGCGCAAACGCGTCGAAACAGCTTGAATCGTAATCAGTAGCGGAATGATATGGTCGAAAGCGTCCGCAATAATAAAACAAAACGTTTTCAGAGGTTTCGTCGTATCGGAGAAAAATCATAAACTAGCATACGAATCTGTCCATTGAAGGGAAGGTAAAACATAACTTTTTCAACAAAAAAAAAAACTAGTTACCGCGGAAAAAAATAGATCGAATTCAAACTCAAGCGTAATTCAATCAAATACGGATCAACGGCCCGGATGAACGGCCAACTACAAAACCTAATAGTCAATTCCCCGACAGCGGTAGAGGGAATAAAAAAAAAAGCACGTTCGTCTGTACGCAAAAACGCACGGCTCGAAATTCTCCGGAACAATGCGCCCCTTTATTTATCACCTGCATTAATATGCAGATTAATTTCCATCGTGGAACGAAGCTTATTTCCAGCACAATGAAGCTGAAGTGCAGAAAGGAGAAATAAAACGTATACCCAGCCTCTCCTTCGTCATCTTTGAAAAGAATCTTCCTTATTTGCATTAATTTCTGTGTCTTCGTAAGCTCCGACGTTGAGAGGATCTATATCGCGGAGTCACGCAACCGGAAGTGCAGCGAGATCCGCGGATATCGATCAAATCTCGAAGCAATTGCCAGCACGAAACGCGAGTGCATGCCAGAAATTTCACATTGATCAGAAATTCGCGAAGAATACGGGAGATTTCCCTCAGGTTACCCTCGTTAAATTAACGCGATTCAACCCCTAATTGCACGGTCTACCCCATAATTGAGGTGAAAGTACCGTGCGCAGGGTGTATCGTAACAAATGGGCAATCAGAGATAGAGACTCGGGACGCGGATGCGATAACAAAAAAGATTCGGACAAGCGTGCGTGTCGCGTTTGACTTTGTTACCGAGTGACAGCCATTTTTAACACGTACCGTGATGTAAAGGTCATCGATGACCGGCACTCAACTTAGCGCTGGCGCGTTGGGGGACTATACCAGTGACCGCCAGCGCTAAAATATGTTGAAACGTTTTTTTATTCGAGTAAATGTTATTACCTATTAAAAACGAGCTTGCTATTATCAAGGGTATCGGATCTTCAACGGAGTACCACCATTTATGGGACACCCTGTATGAGTTTAACAGTGTGCATACTGCGATTAACGCATTGAAACAGTGCAGATAGACAAAAGATGAACGAATTCTATCTCCGCAATACGTTACGACTTTTTTAGTAGCATTTTTTTGCTTGCGTTCTACCTAGATTTTCCGATTTTTTTCCTAAATATTGTACAGGAACAGGAATATTGTACAGGAATTTTCGGGTGGTTCTGACTTTTCCCGGCATTTTTGAATCTCATTTCTTTGGTTTTTGGGGTATTTGCATGTTTCTTGTTAGAAATCAACGCTGACTTTCGGATAAGAAATGGCAAATTGCGTGAAAGCAAAGGCATGCATTTCACGACCACGGCGGCTTCCAGGTACCACTTCCAGGTACCAGGTAAAAGAAAACAATAAAACGCCGTTATACGGTTCAAGGTAACTATAGTGGATGCAATCCATCGTAATATACGTACATCGCGTATCAACAAATTCACCGAGATTCGTCGGGAATCTTTCGTAAAATCGGTGCGTCACCCAACGCGTTAATATTAATCCAATTTTACCGATCTATAACGATTTACTATGCTTCCAAGCTCGCGATAACGTCTGTACAAATTTGAGTTTAACCGCGACGCATCCACTTTGTGCACTCATTCTCAAAACCACGCAAACACTTCGCGCAACGCGGAAATTCCTGCAACTCGTAAATAAGTCAAACCGATTCCGTGTTCACCCCTCGATATTATTATACACCCCCTACATCGCGTATCAACAAATTCATCGAGGCCCGTCGGGGATGGCATGGAAAGTTGGCTCGACACTCAACGTGTTAATTTTTTAAAACACGGCAGTGGCACCACAGAGTTGGCAAAACGATCCCTTAACGAATATAGAATGATTCGACGTAATAATTATTCGTCTAATGATTCTATTGATAGGTCGAGTGTACCGTAATCAACGTTACGAATAAAAAAGTAAGGCTACTCGGGCGTGATATTACCTGAATATAACATAACCATTTTAATTCCAATGTAATATCTAGCCTCGCGTTTTCTCTCGCCCGAGGCACTATCCGCGGTGCGGCAAGTTAATTAATTAATTTAATTACTTCGACCAGGATATTCTCACATACTTTATTTCCTTTAAAAAAAAAAAAGATTACTGTTCCAGCCGCGTTAAGAGGGCAAAGCAAAAAAAAAGAGAAGAATGGCGTAACCAAGCTTTGTTACTTAAAGGATTAAAAAGACCTTACTACACCACAAAAGGTTTATATCGAGAAACTCCTCTGAATAGGTTTACCTGAGAAAGAAATCGCGTGGTTGAATTAAATACCTTTCCATGGAAGATCCACGGTTCGAATAAGTGATTAAAGTCCCGCACAAATTTTTCTAAAAGATTTAACGAACCTTATCCGCTGAAATGCGAAAAAAAGTAAATTTGTATTCTTTTTTTTTGGGGGGGGGGGGGGGGGGGCGTACACCCAACATTCGAGTATTCGCTGGAACAAGAAGATCGATGTCAACTTTAACGCTGTGGAACTTAACCCCTTCAGGGGCGAATTTTTGAAGTGAGGTAAATTTAAAAAATGTTTTTCACTGTCACGCATCCATTTTTTTTATCTTATCGTTGAGAAATACTGTCGGAAATATCTTTAACTAATCTTCTTCATCGTTTCGATGAGAATAAATTTTTCTAAAAAAAAAAAAGGATCAGAGGATTTTTTTGCTCCTCGAGGAGGTTAAAAACTCGTCGTCTCTCACGATTCCTGGTCGATCGGACATTTTTCCAAATTATTTTTACCGCTCGGAGCAACGCCAGCTGGGCACCGTTTATAGACGGCTCATTAAAGTTAATACGGTTGACTACGGTCCACCGGAATTTTCGCTATTCCGACACATTTTTAGCTCCGCGAATATCCTGGAATTACTTCGGAGCCCGGTAGGGAAATCCTGGTAAACAACGGGGGTGTAATATTTCTCTCTTTTCAGCGGCCTCGTCGTTTCAAAGTGAGGAATATTATCTTTCGCCGCGACGGTGGATGTGACATGAAAATTCATGGAGAGATTATTCCAGAAGCGGCGCGATTTAACGACTATTCCGTGGGCGCATATTTGCAAGTGAGAAAAAAAAAGATAGACAATGGCGGAGATATCGACGATTATTTGGATCCGTTGGATCGTCGGTGCACGACGGGGGAAACGCGTACAATTTCGCTACGATTAGATGTTTCGGGAAAATTTATTTTGCGACGCGTATCGCGTAACTTCGCTACCACAAGTATCTCAGTCATACACGATGATGTGAAAAATAAAAACGTCTGGTGGAAGTCTTTCGTAGAGGAGCATTTCAGGAGAACGTAATATTTTTTATCAGGAGACAAGTATAAGTGCGCGAGAGACTAGACCTTTTATCTTTTCAGGAATGAACGAAGGGGGGTTTTCGAGGTGGTCAAATCGCATTGAAAAATGAATTTTGTTTTTTAATATGATTTCGCCAATCTTCGCCTCTACGATTCATTGTGCGAAATTAAAGGTAATTCGCGGGTTACGACAGTTCTGACATTTGTTTCTTTGCCACACACAGAAACAACGATGTTTGGATTTATTCTCAAGCATGGCTTAACAAGCATTCAAGATTTTTATTCATCGGTTATCGAATGATTGTTATCTCGTCCCGAAATGTAGTCGATTTTTTTCATTCGCGATTCCACTTGCGTGGAACTGAAAGCTGTTTTCACTGCGCACGGCGTATGTCGCGCAGAAAGATAACCGTGTGTAACTATTTTTGCCGATGGCTATGGATGTGAAAAAAAAACACTCACTGGGACTTGAATGGCCTCCAATGGCATCACGCGGTGATTTTTCAATCTGTGGTTACTTTTTATCGGAGATTTCAAAGGCATATGCCTCTGGGTTTTTTTTCTAACGGCTCTTGGTTCTATTTTTTTTTATCACGCATCGGGTGTACACACAATTCAAGGGGGATGGGGGTGGGGGCCTCGACTGTCAATCATTTTGCTTTGTCTCTGATAAATCATGACAGCCTACGTTTCCTATCTTTGCACTACAGAAATTTAAATGAAACGCGGGTCGAGAAATCGCGAATCAGTCTTTTCTCTATTTGGCTAGAAAACGTGTTTAGCTTTCCCTCCCGAGTAGACGCATTAAAAATTCGGTGTCTGGTTTCTAACAAATGACATTCCACTTCACACACGAGCTTACGCAAACAAATTGTGCCTGAATTACTATGCAAAAGAGTTTGTTAGCGTTTTGCGTTCAAGGGTTGCCGAACACTTCGTTACGACCGCAGTTTTAACAACGTCGGAAAAATTAATTAACACCAACATCAAAAGCCCCCGGCCGTTGAAAGGCGGGAAAATTCGTGTCGATAATGCAATTACTTTTTTCGAACGTCAACCTTTCAAGTCGAGACGAAGGTACGACCCTCGCCGTTTGACACGTCAGGAAAACGGTGAGAAACACGCCGTTGCAATTATTGATCGATTGTTCGCATAATTACCGTGTAATATCAGGGAAAACATTTCACTCGATCGTTAACGGTATCTTTGTATAATAATTAATTACTATGGTACGTTCAAAATAATATCGAACGAATCGGTCGTAAGATCGTTTCTAATTATTCTTTCGCGTCTTGGAATCATTTTCACGGCTTTCCCGAGAAGACAGTAAGAGTAATGGCGATACTGCGGCAGTGACGCAACCGTGGGCGGTGCAAAACAGGCTTAAATCCTGAAATGGGATTCGAGTTGTAAAGAGGGGAGGAGGGAATCCCTGGTGACCAGTATTAAATCGACTTCAAGCTAAATGACGACAAACAGGCCAAATAGAAAATGGTTACAACGGAACAGTTTTTCAATATTACCAGCCAGCGACTCCGCAGGGTTCGCGCTCAATTTAAACCTGAACATTAAGGCCGAGACCACACGAGCGTCGCGTTGGCGGACGTTACGACGAATGTGTGTCGTTCGTGTGCCAGCGTACCACGCGCGTTACGAACGATTCGTCGTAACGTCCGTTGTCAGGACGATTGCGCGGCTCTGGATGAAAAGTTTCAAACACTGAACAAGAACCTAATAAAAACATTTAATTCTGCCATCTATCAAATAATGGAACATCATCGTCATTTATATACGATATATGACTTTTTTTGTTATCACTTCCGGTATATCACTATCGCTTATAATGAAAGTCAGCGAGACATTTTTACCAGCCCTCATAAAGAGACATATGAAAACTGAAATAATAATTCCAACACAGATACGGCGTAAACGACCTTGAGATATAATACTTCCAAACAAAGTCGCCTGATATCTCGTCTGTGGCACAATACGAATGGTATTGTGTCCCGGAGTATCTCATCCCGTCTGTGATAGCGAAGACGGTTAATTATGCAAACGGCCTGTCGTTCGTCGCGATACATTTCACTCGATTATTTGCATTAATCGTTACTTATTCCAATTGTCTGCCACTATCAGAGCAATTTTCGCCGAAAAGAGATTTCCGAAAGCATTTGATTTTCTCTTTGAACCGAAATCTTTGATAATGAAACTGTGGAAAAGGTTTCGCGTGTCACGCCGCCAGTTCAACCGGATTTTTCCACTCCTCTCTCTCTTTTTTTTATTATTTTTATTATTTCTGAATCCACGGTGAAAAGCGCCGGCCATTCCGCTCCGAGGAAGACATTCTATTGGGAAAGGAAAAGCGACCCGACGATGGAAAATATTGATGCGTGCACTCTAATACCGTCTTACGTTATTGAGTTGGAAGTAATCTCTTCTGCGGCATGTTGCGAGAGCTCGGGTTTGATAGGATGTCGCGAAACTCGGAAACGATCTTTGACATCGTGTCTGCCCGATTCACACAAAATACGTCCAATTATACGAGCATTACAACCCCTTTGCAAACTTCAAACGTCGGCCCTCTCGCCCTTTCGCGCTGCGACGCATAAACAGTCAAATGTACGTACACAAGATACCGCAAGAGGTTCTTTCTTCCGTCTTTTAAATTTTGCTTCCATTACTTGCGAAAAATGCTATCGTGGCGTATTAGTAATTCTTCCTTTTTTTCACGTTTCGTAATATTCCTCGTACGCACGTATCCAGGATGCAGTAGTTAAAGGGAATAGCATACATATCTCGGTAATTATAAATGTATACAAAAAAATTCCTCGGGACAAAAAATTACATCAAGAGGGTACTTCTAGAATAGTGTACACTTCGGTTCCGAAGAATTTTTTATACGTTCCTAAGTAACAAAAAGATGTAGGTGATCTCGTTTAAAATGATTCACCCAGTATATCAGGAGAGTACCAATCTTTATGTGGCTCGTTGCAATGATGATTTTTCGTTTCGTTTCTTTTACATCGCTGAAATCAATTACAAAGTTAATTAACGAGGAATCACTGTCGAGCATACCCCGACACTATCCGCTCAATCTTTTTTTTTTCATCGTCACTCTACTCGGTTCGCTACCATTGCTTTACCGAGCAACCGGTAATATACAGAAGCGATTTTGCAACGTTTTGCAATGAGAGCGCGTAAAACTGATTCCCGCCGGATGGATTTCAATGAAATTCGATTTGTGCTTTTTCCCCGCTACTGTTTTCTCGACTGCATTTGATTGGAATTTAAAATGAATAATCACGCCCGTTGCGTTCGCGCCATTACACGACAATGCGCAGTTACAAAACGAACGTTGCATATTTAAAAATTCCTCCTCGTCAAGAATAATTCGTACCAAACGTGGGCGTAACGGGAAAACGGAAATTGCGCGTCGAAATAAATACTCGTATTCATACGCGAATACGAATCGAATCTTTTCAATAAAATTGATCGCAGCAATGCGTCTCTCGCAAAGTAAAAGTAAACGTGGCAAAATGCATGATTTTGCAGGAATCACAATTTTGGTTTGCCGACAATGACGATAAGAATATGATACTCGACGGGTGCTCAGCTTGAAGCAAAGATCCGTTTTTAATAGGGAATTATTTCTGGTAATCCTATCACGACCGCATCAATAATCCCTTGTTTTTTATTCCGATAATCCCTTCGAAGCTTTCCTACTCCATTTAATTCTACTTTTTGTCTTTTTGTAGATATTTGAGCTTCAGCGGTGACAGAAATCCTTCCTTCGGGAAGTCATAAAAATATAATGAATTCAAGTCAAGCTATACCTTCGTACTTTTTCCTTTCGTCGAATTAGAAATTGGATAGAATCGTAAGTAAAATTTCGGAAAAAATAATGTTGGATATTTTCCCACCTTAGTACTCTCAACTATTAAAAACACAACCAAGTAGTACTTCACACGCCCATTAAATAATGCATCAATTGTTTAAGTCACCGTTCGATTGTTCCATAGAAATGTATTATTAAAGTCCTTGTTGCACAAACGAAATTTTAAATATACTAGCAATTTTTAATCATTATTTTCTACGGTTCTGAAAATATGTCAACTATTTCCTACTGCATTTACTTGCTCCTCGCTAGACTGCGGACATTTATGCAAAATGCATTCTATACATATGGAATATCAAAGTACAATACAAAATTCACGTCACAAAAATTTGTTTCCGAAGCTCCATGAGTGCGAAAGAAATTTCTGCTCTAATCAAACCTCTTTATCGACCGCCTACAAAAGAAAGATATGAATTTACACAAACGTCCGCGTTCTTACTTACAGTATAAAAAAAATCTACTAATTGCAGAACGTACACCAACACTCGAAACCACAAAAACAAATCATTTTCGAAATCCACTTCCAACGAACAATCCATAACCGACACGAGCGCCAATCCCGGGTGCGCATTCCTCCTCGTTGACCTCGGAAAACTTAATTACAACGCCTTACGATATTGCGGTTCAACGCTAACTCATTTGACGTTAGATTAACTCCCACCCCCACCCCACTCCCCCTCCCACACACACACAATTGTTCGGTGTACGAACCCCACCCAAGAGACGCAACGGCGGGGACATATCCGATCAAACGGACGTGCGCTAATCTCAGCGAGATCAAGACAGGGACACTTGGGGTATTTAGCTATCCGGGGCATAGGGTCGATGAAATCCTAACGTAAAATCGAGATATGCTATGCAAATCTGGGACGCTAGGGTCGAACAGGAGGTCTATTGAACAGTAGATATCCGATAAAGACGTATGGCCGGCGCAAACAATGTTTAACATGAACGGCTCGTGTGACTGATGTCGTTTGAGCTGCTGACGCAGAGCCATAGATACAGTCGATAAATTAAATGCTATACGCGCGTCCCGCGACTCCCAGGATTTATAGGTTTCGTGAGAATCAACGTGTGACGAAGATTAGAATTTGAGCAAATTGGCCAAACAAGAAAGGTATTTTTATTAAGATCCAAAGCCTCTAAAAAAAATTTCTTTTCCGCGTCAGTTTGTAAATAATTTTCTTTTGCATTACTCTTCCCATAGGGTTGTTAATTTTTATTCTGAATTCAATACAAGTTTTAACTGTTTTAGCAAATTTTTTATCCCGATTACTGTGAGCTCAATTCGTTTTTCACTAGACTTACTCAAATATGTTTAAATATTAAATGTTATTATAATATTTTAGTACTCGTTAAACATTATACAAAATGTTCTCCGATACTTCTTTACACCTTCACTGAATTCAAAAATAATTCGATTATCGTGGAGGGTAGTATTACCGCTTCTCGGAATAAAAAGAATTAATATTCCGCACCAATGAGGCACGCGTATAAAAGAAAACAGAACAACGCGAGACTTTCGTAAATCCCCTGGAAAAATTGGCATTCCACCGCGTCTCCGAGCAACCATAATTCCGATTACCCTCCTCGGTAAACTCAAACTACCCCTGGCGGGGCAGTATACGTATGTAGAATGCGTTGACTCGGTTTACATCGCGCAGATGGCTGCGATGATATCGCATCTTTCTGCATACGTGCGCACGTTGCGTTTAGTATGTACGAACGTTTATGCATATGCCGCCGTCAACCGCGTATCTTGCTTCTCCCTCCATCCTCCCCAAGTCGTATAATATACTTCCGCATAAATCTAATTGCGCTTATTAATAGTGCGTGGCCCGAAATTATGCGGCATCCACCTGTACAGCCACGCTATCGCCGGACGTAGTAGTACGAATGCGAAATTGGGTCGGCCATCGCGATAGTTTCGCATTCCTTTCAATCCCGTCGGTATTTTGGCGGTCAAAATAAACCCGTTCAGCCATGTCAGAGATGTTGCGCGCGTAATTGTTAATCCTCGCCGGAGGAGCGCAAAATGTTAAATAAACGAGGGGTCGAGAATCATGGTGGCTGCGTTTCGAGTCAAATTAAATAATTAACTTTACGCGACTACGATTGTCGGCTCTGCAAATATTGCGCTTAGATAAAGGAATAGATTATTTTCTCTCTCTCTATCCCTTCTTTTTTTTTTTTAGATTTCCTTCAAGTTTAATCGGTGAACACCGGAACGGAATGAAAAATCCAGTTTTCATAGTTTCAACATTCTCGTAACGCTTTGCCAGGCGTAATCTTATAATCGTATTAAAAGCTATAATTTAAACTTTTCGCTAATTTATGACCGCACTCCGTCAGATTTAATTAAAACTTTGGTAATGATATTCTAAACGTAAACTCCGTAATTAGATGTAGTTTAAAGAAATGATCGATCGACCGTAGATCTATTATAAATTTATAGCGGTGAAACTCGGTGAAATATTTATGGTCGTGCGGAGCGCGTACCGTAATTATCGTTGTTCGTTAAGGTATTCGTTTAATATAAATTGCAAATTACTAATTCGTATCAAGAATACGCGTACTTATTCGCTCGGCGTCAAACGTTTGAAACTTGACTACCTTCTCGTCGCACGCGATACTCTCTCTGTCAAAACTTCTCTCGTGGGAGACGAATTATATTCCCGTACAAATGTAATTGGCTTTATTAGTAACGCGTACATTATAATTACGCGAACGTTCTTTGTTGAATTTCGCGCGATACGCGAGTCACGTACGGTGCGTGTTAACGGCGGTTTAAAATTATTCTTTTCATTTCGAGCCACCGTACCTAAATACCGGAAGTGCCACCACGTATTTGATCGGAAGTAAAAGGTGTCGCATTAATCTTTCGTTACTTTGAATTGTAAAACGCGAGAAATAAATTATTTGTCCTTCCCAAGGCTGTAACTACACGGGGCGTGGCTCGATAAGAAATACCTGTACGAAACAACGCGAGGGGCGGAGGAAATTTTTGCGAATCTGTACAAAGAAATTACCATTTTTTTTAATCAATTCAAACTTTTGGAATATTTGTTCAATCTCAGGTATTTTCGATTTCCGTTTCGACAACTTCCTTCGTGTTCCGCGTCTATTTCTAACCTTCCGGAACTGCATTGTTACCTAGTTGCACGTAAGCCCATGAGATATTAACCCTTTAGCCACAGAAGCCCCCATAAAGTGTCGCTGTATATAACTACAGGGTAACCCTTAAGTACCTTTAACATTCTTTATCGCGCGCATAGACATTAAAAAACCGCCATTTCTGCCTTGAAGTCCTCATTCCCGTCATTGCGTTAGCGGTAATTGTAGTACTTTTGCTTGGTGAAATAAACTCAACAAAAGTTCGCGTAATCAGTTTTTTTTATCCATTAACAACGAAGAACCATGTGCGTTGAAATTGTGCCGTTGGTCAATGTAATTGAATTTAAAAAATTATATTCTAACGTTACAATCGTGTGATACCTGTCACGAAAAAAAGGGAAGTTCCTTTGTTATCTGTTTTTGCAATTAAGTGGATGAACGCGTCTGGGCTAACATATTGCTTTAATATCAACGGAATATACCGTGTAACCATCCGAAGTTGACTCTTCGCTCTTCCGTTCTTTAAGTAGTTATGATAATTCGAGGAAATAAATTTATCGTTGTTTCATGCCGGCTGTCTGAACAAATTCCCAAGCTATCCGCTCGCATACGAGAGGAAAATTCACGTATCCGCGATATTTTATCCGTGATACATAGCTCGGTTTCCAGTTTCTGACGTCGCGGCAATGCACAAAAGCGGAACACACGAAAGAGACACGCGGTTCGAGACTTCAAAAGACTTATTTCGTGGGAATTTCAGCGGGGAAAAAATAACAGAGAAAGAGGGAAAGAGAGAGACAGAGGGGGGGATGAAGAACTGGGAAGGGGATCGATAAATGCTCTTTTGTCGCGTCGATATAGCTGCACTCTTGATAAGGCTTATCTTCGCTCAATTTGAGGAATTTAATTCGTCAGCTGAAGAAAACCTGCATCGAATTTCACTTTATCGATCTGTACCCCAGCGATAAGCTCGCAAGCCCAAAATATGAAACGAATATTTCGTTCTTAGTAAGCTTCGGATAAAGGTGTAACGAGAACACTGCGGATTCTCGGTATTGCGATTTGAAGCACGTTGCGCTTTGAAATTCTTTAACGTGAAGATATTATTATCGTTCGGAATGTTACGAATGATCGTTAAGTAGACGTAACCGGAGAATCCAAACTGGCATAACTTTACATTCAGCATTATTAGTTTGGAGATTTTGCCAAACAAAATTATTTTAAGGGAACAGAAATTATTTGCTTTTCAAGTAATAATATTATGTGCTTCAACAACTACGGTTATCGCTTCGGGCGAAAAACGAGGTACATTTTAGAATTGAATGTGCTCTTCGGTGCGTAAAAAAAAAGTGTTGGATTCGAGGGATACCAGGTTTGGCTTTTAACTTTATAAATTTCTTTGTGAATACCGAAAAAGCGTAAATGGACCTGCAAATATGACATTTTCAATCTGTACGTCGACCAAACTGATCTTTATCCTTCGAGTGTCTAATTTTCGTCGTTTAACACAAGTAGGTGAAATTATTTTGTTATGATAATTATTTGTGGATGGCTTGTGCCAATTGAGGTTGTAACGTCCGTGGGCGCATGATGTTTAGAATACATATACGTGGCGACTCTACCCGCTTAATTTTTTTTCTTTTCCTTTATTTTTAAAGTCATAAAATTCTCTCTCACGAACTGCATTCGAAACATAAAAACAAACCAGACACTGCTAGTCTCAAAATCAATGAACGTTTACAAAGACCATAAACTCATCAATTCTTCTTCGAGTACCCCGGCAACACATTCTAGTTCCTCGGAAATCGGTTAGAATATTTTCCCGCTACCGCCTAAAAATAGTCGAATAGCACGTAGGCTACCCTCTAGCCTCGTCCGTGTTTTTCCCCACCATGAACACATCCCCACCTACGCAGTCCCTGAAGTTTCCAATTTTTTGGCGAAGCTGACTTACATTTTCAACTCGAAAGACACAGTATACTTACATTCTTACAGTTCAAGATCGTACTTTTATTTCCGCGTTTCAACTTCAGAGTGACAGTAGTCCCTTATATTTTGCTTTGCATGCGAGCTATACGATACTTATACATATTTTTTGTCTCAACGTAATGCTTATACTTTTATTTGCGAGTCGTGATCTTTGCTTCAAGGTAAATATTTATTCCTTTTATTCTAAACCGAGGTCTTACGTTTTGCGGTAATTACTTCTACACATACCATTATTTAATCATTCCGTGGTCCTTCTCCCTTTTCTCCATTTATATAATTCTTGTAATCGGAATTCAGCGTCTCTACTTCCTTCGATCCCGCAAGAATTCTTTCTTTCTACGCAACTCTATTTTTCTCTATTTTAACTCTATTTTAAGTTCTTGATTAAAAGGGATCGACGCTTTAACGGCACTCATTCCTTGTAAGAATTCTTTCATTCCTATTTCTTCCTCCTAACCCACTGGAATAATTTAATAGTATCCTTTTGTCCAATTTAAACCTACCCTAATCTCATAATTGTAACCTGTTTTCCCCTCGATATCTTTTCATTTACGACAACAAATATAATTTAAATACCGAAACCTGCGAACCGAAACCACTCTAAAACTATTGCATTAATATCTTCATCTTTTGAAAAGACGATTACAATAGCGTCTTGATTGTTAACCTAATTAATTTCTCACAATTATTCACAAGACTTTTTCCTACTGACTTACAAGCATAATCATTTATCTAAGGACCCAGACTGAATCGCGGGATTTTATAGGCAAATTCAAACTAAATAATATTACGTTAACGGACGAGTCGCACCGCGACGTACAAAGATTGTATTAATTAACTATTGGAGATAATCCGGTACTGCCATTGGTCGAGCGATCCGCGGTCAGTACAACAGTACCGCCATCTATCGGCGCGCTGCATCGCGCGCCCCCTTGGGGCCTCCTGAGGCCCTCGTCACTCTCGCTCGCGACCGACGCTACGTTCTTGTCATATATAACCTGTATACATATATTTCTAACTACTTCACGTTAATAAACTTGAACGCTCGTCGTAATCCCGTGTACCACTCACTCGTACCCGCCCACTGCTAATAGGTTATGGGCCCAGCAGTGCGCAAGTAAGAAACGAGTGCGGAAAAGAACAAAACTTTTCGAGAGACATATCTTTTCTTTTCGAGGTTAGAAGTGCCGCGTGCGTGACGTGCTCAAGATGAGTGCATCGAGTTTTGCACGCATAGAAACCCTAAAGAAGGAAAACTACGACACATGGAAAATGCAAATGGAAGCATTACTAGTTAAAAACGATGCGTGGTCGTACGTGAACGGAGAGCTGAAGAAACCTGTCGCACTGCATGACGACGCATCTTCCGAAGCGTCGGTGAAAACGTGGGTGACGAACGATAACAAGGCAAAGTCGGACATCATCCTATCGATAAATCCATCGGAATTAAAGCAGATTAAGGGATGTAACACGTCTAAAGAGGTATGGTTAAAACTCGAAAGCATATATCAATCAAAGGGGCCAGCACGAAAGGCGACTCTCTTAAAACAAGTGATATTGCAGCGAATGGAAGACGGTGACGACGTGCGGGAACACGTTCGGAAATTTTTTGACGCGATCGACAAACTATCGGAGATGGAAATCGAAATAAATCCTGACTTATTATCTATCATGCTACTATACAGCCTACCGAATTCGTTCGAAAATTTTCGTTGCGCAATCGAATCGCGCGACGAGTTACCGTCACCTGAAGTCCTTCGTATAAAAATAATTGAAGAAAGCGACGCTCGTAAAAATAATTCGCGCGGTACATCACAAAACGCGATGGTCGCTAGTAAATATAAACGGCCGTTCAAATATAAAGCGGGAAATTCGGCATCGGGAATTAAAGAGGACTTCAAGTATCGTTGTCATCGATGTAAGGAAATCGGCCACAAGGCAGCAGATTGCATGAACAAGGTACGCGAGAAAAGCCGACACGTTGCGAAGAAAGCTGAAGACGTGAGTCTATGCGCGGTAGAGAATTTCTCGGGAACACAGGAGGCGCTTCAAGCGGAAAACGACACGCGCAACGCGAAGTGGTGTCTGGATAGCGGCGCAACTTCACACTTATGCGGAAAATCAGACAACTTCGCGGAAATAACAGATTCGAAGCGCGGGAAGCTCAACTTGGCTAGTCATGCCTCGGCGGAAATAATCGCAAGAGGAACGGTTTTATTTGCAACCGAGGTTAACGGCGAAAAGACGAATATAAAGTTGAACGACGTGCTTCATGTTCCTGACCTTCGTGCAAACTTAATGTCCGTCGCGAAAATCACTGATAAAAATTATAATGTTTTATTCAAAAGAAACGAAGCTTCTGTTTTTAGCAGCGATGGAGAGCTGAAAATGAGAGCGGAACGATTCGGCGACCTGTACTATGTATGCGAGAACGATCGTCACGAATGCAACGCTATTCTGGGACAGAGCAGCGACGTTTCGGGACCGCTATCGCCGCTAGAAACATGGCATCGACGGCTCGGACACTTGAACGTGCAGGATATGTTTAAAGCCGAAAGAGATAAAACCGTGCGAGGTATGAACCTTGGAAAACATGAAGGTAAGCTGGAATGTGATATCTGTCTTCGTGGAAAAATGACTCGAACTCCTTTCCCAAAGAAGTCGGTAAGAGAAACAGAGCCGTTGGATATTATTCATTCTGATTTATGCGGCCCTATGCGTATAGAATCGAATAATCGCGCTAAGTATTTCATCACCTTCATAGACGATGCATCGAGATGGTGCGAGGTTCGCTTCTTGAGGAGCAAGGATGAGACTATTAACGCCTTCAGAGAATTCAAATCGCTCGTAGAAAATCAAAAAGAGAGAAAGCTGAAGTTTCTTCAAACCGACAACGGAAGAGAGTACATGAGCAACGAGTTCGAAGACCTTCTGAAAAGGAACGGAATTCGGCGGAGACTCACAATTCCATACAATCCGGAACAAAACGGAACAGCGGAAAGGAAGAACAGGACGTTGATAGAGATGGCAAGATGCCTACTAATCCAATCAGGCCTGCCTTCATCCTTCTGGGCTGAAGCTGTCTCGACCGCGAACTACATTCGCAATAGATGCCCGACAAAGAGCCTGGGCGGACGCACGCCATACGAAGCATGGACTGGGAAGACCCCCGACATCGGACACTTCAAGGAATTTGGTTGCGAAATTTATTGTCTTGACAGAGCCCCTGGGAAGGGGAAGCTTGAAGAACGCGCCAGAAAGGGAAAATTTCTGGGCTACGCCAAAAATTCCAAAGGATATCGCGTATGGTTTCCAAAAGACAGAAGGGTGGAGATAGCTCGGGACGTGAAGTTTCTGGAAAATCGCCGTATTTCATGGGAGAAGACCTATGAAGATTTCATACCAGAAGAGACCATAGAACGAAGCACTGAGGATATCAGAGATTCCGCTCCCGAACAGCGTGAAGCTGTCATCGAAATACGACATATAGAGAAAAACCAAGACGACCATCCTCTCGTCGCCTTGGAACGAGACGACGGTAATCGAAGCGAAGGCGAATCCGTTAGCGATAATGGTATTGTAGCGACGCCGAGAAGAGGACCTGGTAGGCCTAGAAGAATCTTAACGGGTAGACCCGGGAGGCCGCGCAAGTTATACCAGCAGTCCCGCAACGACGTCAATTACACCGTGGAACAAGTATATACAGCGGAAGTACCTGCTAAGCAAGCTTTTTCAGGCCCGGACACCGAAGAATGGTATAACGCCATGGTCACTGAAGTCAGATCAATCTTGAAGCACGACACCTGGAAACTCGTCGAAAGGCCCACAAATTGTGAAACCATTGGCAGCCGCATAGTTTTGCGAAATAAGTACAAACCGGATGGATCGATCGAAAGGAGGAAGGCCCGAATTGTTGCGCGCGGATTTGCTCAACGTCCGGGCGTACATTTCAACCAAACTTTCGCTCCGGTTGCACGGCTGAATTCGATACGCCTAATGGTTGCCCTTGCTGCGAACTACGGTATGTCGATGCGACAGCTCGACATTACGACGGCCTACTTGAACGGCACGATTGAGGAAGAGATTTTCATGGAACCCCCTCAACATTTGATGGAAGCCTTAGAGATTGTCACCCAGACAGAGAAGAACGACAGTGACATAGGAAGGAAATCTAAAGCCATGCTGAAGGAACTGAAAACTGGGGACAAGGTTTGCCGTTTAAACAAATCCCTATACGGCCTTCGTCAAGCCGGAAGAAACTGGTTCATCAAGCTGGACGAGGTGCTACGAAGATTCGGGGCAACCCCGACGACCGCAGATTCCTGTGTATATCACTTAGGGCGAGGGGAAGAACTGCTCATGATCGCGATCTACGTAGATGACATACTAATTGTTTCAAGAAATGTCAAAATGATAAACAGTTTTAAGGAATATCTCTCACGAGAATTTGAGATCAAGGATTTGGGAGATCCTAAGTATTGTCTCGGTATAGAATTCGCACGAGACGGAGATAGCATTACTATGCATCAGAGAGGATATATTCGAGATGTACTCGATCGCTTTGGAATGACAGAGTCGAAGCCCGTAGCCACCCCCGTGGACACCAACGTTAAACTGACGGAGCCAGAGAGTCCTCCGGATGCAGAGGAGTTGAAGCTACCATACAGAGAGCTAATCGGCGCTCTGATGTACTTATCCTTAGGAACTAGGCCGGACATCACTCATGTCGTGAGCGCTTTGAGCCAATTCAACAACTGCTACGACAAGTCTCACTGGACTGCAGCAAAGCGGGTCCTCCGCTACTTGAAAGGAACAATGGACATTGGACTGATTTTTAGACCTTCCAGAAAGCATCTTGAGGGCTACGTTGATGCGGATTGGGCCAGTTGCTTAATCGACAGACGCTCCTACACAGGCTATGTCTTCGTCCTGGGTTGCGGTGCCATATCTTGGGACTCGAAGAAACAGCGAACCGTGGCACTCTCCTCCACGGAGGCCGAATATATGGGCTTAGCAGAGGCTGCGAAAGAAGCCGTGCATCTACGCGCTTTTCTAGAAGAACTAGGGTTCGAACACTTGTCTGACGTTGATCTCCTGAATGACAGTATGGGTGCTCAGCGCCTAGCCGAGAATCCAGTCTTTCACGCCAGGACCAAGCATATTGACGTTCGACATCATTTCATTCGAGATGCGTTGAGAAATAAGTTGCTGAGTATCAATTATGTCTCGACTGAGGACATGGTCGCTGACATGATGACGAAGGGATTGCCAGGACCCAAACATCGACGGTGTGTGGACCTTCTTGGATTGGGAAGTCTGCCGCCAGATAAGAAGAACTGACCACGTTTCGAGGGGAAGTATTGGAGATAATCCGGTACTGCCATTGGTCGAGCGATCCGCGGTCAGTACAACAGTACCGCCATCTATCGGCGCGCTGCATCGCGCGCCCCCTTGGGGCCTCCTGAGGCCCTCGTCACTCTCGCTCGCGACCGACGCTACGTTCTTGTCATATATAACCTGTATACATATATTTCTAACTACTTCACGTTAATAAACTTGAACGCTCGTCGTAATCCCGTGTACCACTCACTCGTACCCGCCCACTGCTAATATTAACAATCTGACGTATCGTAATATTTAAACCACCGCAAAGTTCTAATAACAATTTCTATACCGTTCGCAATGGAATATCTATTGGGTGTGGAAAACAAAGTAGTTTGAAAGTAATTTCACGGTTATCATAACCCACCTGAGTTTATACTTGCCTGAATAATTTTTACCAGACGAATATTTTAGAATATAATCCTTATAATCCACGCTTCTATTCCGATTCTACATAACTCCGGAACTAAGATTCAGAGATTTGCGAGAGAAATCAACAACGGTTCGCCGTGGCCACATTCTGAACGATAATATAAGGTATCATGACTAATTCTACAATAATAACATAGAACAACGGTACCACGGCTAATTCGGCAACGATATTAATTCGAAACGAGCAACCATACGTGATACTTCAAACTTCTAACCAGCGTTTCCCAACGGGGTCGACGTGGACCCCCCAAAGTCCACGGAAGAGGGGGTCCCCAAGAACAATTTAGGAATTATTTCATTGTTTAATTATTACCTTTTACTAACCAACAAATAAATATTTCCTTTAGGAATATTACATATGCGTATATGCGGATCCACGTACGCAAAGTTAGGACTTAAGGTGGCCCACAATCGCAAAATAGGTTGGGAACCCTTGGTTTTTACCTTTTGAAGCCTGAATTATTTTCAACTCACTTTCCATTTAAAACAGCAACTGTTTTGAACCGAGTCAGGGTCACGAATGACATAAATAAATTGCTGTAATTTACACTTTACTAAAAACCACCGTTAATATAGGTTTTAGTCGTTGGTTCCATTCATTCGTGATATAACTACAAGAAATAGCACAAACACAGGGTGCTTTCTGAACCGACTGTTAACAAATGTTGATGAATGCTCGTACCCCCTGGAAACAAAAGAACGGAGGATTTCTACGCCTAAAAGAAAACAAAGATGTCTCAATTTTTGGGTTCTGGGGAAATATATGACCCAGCTGGCATCGAAGGGTTAAACCAACAATGTGGATCCCTTACGCAAAGCTTTTTTTAACACCCATTCACGAGCTTATAGTCCACGATCATTAGTATCGATTCAACTAAAATAATCAAACGAACTATGGCGTGACACGAGAATATTTCCAACCGGTATTTCAGAGCATTACCATCGATTCCTCGTAAGAAAGAAATATTCCCGAGAGACGACAGTATTCGCGTTGGCCCGCCTTTATAATGCGCGACGCGTATAATTCACGACGTGCGAGCAGTTTAAACCCGATGCAATTAATCGCTCGCCGCGATTAAATTAATAACGAAATTACGATCAGCCATCTCCAACTCCGGGGATGCATTGCGTATTCCGTCAAAGTACCATTCGTTATGCTCCGTCCACATCGCCACTCGCGAAACGTTCGGGAGCGGCACGTGATGGCGGGGAGAGAAATATTCATCCTCGCTACCGACAATTTTGCAGGTTACGTAAAAAAAAGAGAGAGAGAGAAAGAGAGGGAAACAATCCATTGAACAAAAGGAACGCGCGTCGGAGACTGTTTATTTAATGTTCAATTTTTATCGTCTCCCTTTTGTATACAAAATTTACGTTGCAGTTAAAATGGTTGAAATTCAAAAAATTCTTCGCCAGAGCAAAAACTCTTTGCGCATTCGAAATATATTTTAAATAATGTTCGTTGTCACAGCACGATCGATGACGCTTTCATTTCGAGACTTTTTCGTTCGATGACGATTGCACCGTAGAACTGTAATGTAATTTATATTACGACATATACAAAATTAATTAACAGCACTTGGCTCGCGTTCCAATTACTTGCGCGCCGTACGATCGTCCGACAGATTCGAGCAAAATTTTCTGCCAATTTTCACGTCCCTTTCTTTTTTATCATTACGTATTTATCGTGAGCACTATCGTGGGCGACACCCGTTCATTCCCACTGTCCATTGCGTTCGATTTATTGGATTGAAACAAATTAAAAATAAATAACCGGCAAACACGTGCCGTGCCAGACGTGCACGGATTTTCTCTGTAAAATCAGCAACATCAAAGAGCTGAATAGGAATTTAAACGCGCGTAGCTTTCCTTCCGTAACGCGAATCACACCGCGTGCCTTTTTTTATCCGTAATGCGAATTACCGTCGATTCCCGTTATCGTCGACTGCCACTTGTTTCACCCAAAAGACGTTAATTAATAGTATTTCATGTTATTCATTAGCGTACGGCTTTTGAATAATTAATGTGCGTACCGAAATGAAAAAGGTGGCTAAATTAAACGAACGTGGGGGGGGGGGGGGGGGAATAGACGTTCCGGGTTTGAGTCTGTTCTGCCGGGGTCTATTTATTCGTAAGTTACCTTTGTTGGATCTACTTTCACCGGTCTATTATATCCAAGGTATAATTAAAAATTCCTTACTCTCGTGTAATACACGAAATGCGTATTGACTCGAAATAAATGTTTATACATTGCCGTAAATCCAACGGCGAGGAACATTTGTTTAATCCCGAGGTTTGGCAGAGATTCCTACCCGGTACGAAGTGTCTTAAACGCAGAGAAGTTTAACGAAGCTAATTTTCCTTTCGCGTATTTCAGGCACGTTTGATAACACGAATTCTTCTCATCTTCTCTTCTGAATAATAATTTGTTAACTCTCGGCATACTCGGCAAATACGTCCACTTTTTGCTAATTGCGAACTGGATTTACTTGGAATCCATAACGTCCCCTTCCATCTCACGCACGAATTTCCACGCAATATTTATTTACGTGGGAATCAAACGCAAGCCCTACGAAAAGAAAGATTTTCGAGAAAATTGTGGTAGAAATAAAATTAACAAATTGACTAATTTGAACGAGAAATAATAATCTTGAACGTAAACGTACTAATAATTTGTTGCAGTGAGAAACTGCAGATATCGTGAAAAAAAAGAATGAATTTTTATTCTCGCAGTGTCAGAATAAATAAAATATTACAGAAATATATTTTCCTGCAGTGGCAACGATACAATTATTTATCGCTGCTTTATACTCCAACTTTTAATAAACGCGTAATTCGAATGCGTAGTTTTTACAGAAAACTCGCAAAAAATACAACGAATTCTGTATAAACGATTTCCGCGAACGGACGAATTATCTTGCGGTGCGTTTACTTTTGATAACACCAATCCGTTTCCCATTGTACCACGTAAAACATCGAAAACAGTTTCAAACGAAAATTTAATTCCATTTATCAATAACGGGTCTGAGAATGAGCGAATTGCAATCTCTGTAACAATATAAATTTTTGTTATTCAAACTATACCCCGTGTAAAATACCAAATAAAGCACTGGACGTAACAAAAGAAATACCAACAATGAGCTTAACACATTGACTGCCATGCACTTTTTATACGGTACTCTCAGGTGGACACGTTATATTTTCCATTATTCTTAGCATATAATAGCAAAATATTAAATAATATGGTAAAGTCAGATCATATTCTTATCAACTGTATTTATTTCGCTAGAGTTCATCCGTGATTATCAAGGCGCTATAGTACACTTAGCACTTAGACATTATTGCTACATAATGTTGGAAATATTAATGCTATGAATGTTTCCAAACTTGCGACGCGCTTCATTTTCGTCTGTCATCAGGTAGTTACCCATGCAATGTGTGACAAGAAAAATGTTGAAACTTTTAGTACGAAAAAAGTAAAAAAAAAACTGTATAAAAAAGTGACTACCATCCTGTAAGAATCAAACTGTCAGCCCCATTTCTGTCTGAAACGTTTGAACTCTAACGATAAGTCCATTAACCCAATACGCAAACACCTCACGCATTGTTGACCGAAGATTCCTGCCAATTAGCGTTTAATCGGAGTACCCAAATTTTAATAAGTTATCTGTCCCGAAATCCGATAAAGCATTACAAAAAACAAATCGATCGATCGATTCAACTCTTAAAATATTAAAATAACGTTGAACGACATTTCAAAGCTTGCGAAAGAATCCTTTGTACCGAATTACCTCGGTACAAACATGTAAATGTAATTCTTCATCTGTCATTTTCCTATCTTAATTGCCATTCCCGCATTTCGAGGAATGTTACGTTGCCAATCGGATGTGATTTAATTCCGTTCAACCGGATGCGTTTCTCGCCGGTCCCCGTTGGAATATACCACATTTGTTAAACGAACTCGTTAATATACGAGTAAACTTGCGAATTTCGTGCCAGTTTATCGTATTTGAGATGGAAGATACCGCCGCGCAACCATAGCCATGGATCGTAGATCTCAGTTGCAGCTCACGTCGTGTGCACACGCGTGTGCAATTGATTTTAAATTTGGTTTATATCGAGGTCGCCACGCTGATTAATGACTGTAGACGGTTTTGTCGGTACGTTCGTGAAACAAACCGACATTCTTTTTTACGATCAATCCGTATGACACAGTCATTCGTAACAAAGGAACACGGAATTTCCAAAGTGTACGTATCGAAATAAATATTCATAACGAAGATACACATTTCAACGAACACGGTTCACGATCTCATCATAACGCGATTAACTCGTAAACTCTTAAATCAATTTTTGTTTTTAAATTTCGTCCCCGACTCAATATAATTCTTCTGAAACGTTCACGTACGGAAGGACCATTCTTAGTGTGTAATTAAATTAAACGATTTTATACAAAGAACTTACATCAAATTTTAAACATAAGTCTCAATTGGATACTCGATGAAAAATGTATCACAATATCGGAGAAGACCAAAGTATATACAATAAAATACATATAAACAAGATATACTGTTTAAGTTACACGGTATTTTTTATATCACTGCGATCATCTCAAAATAAACGATTATGGACTCGTACCATTTTTCTCGTATCACAAAATGGACATAGCTTTCGATACCCGCGTTCTCTCGGAAAACTTGTCGTTTGCTACCGACTTGACAACATTTTCCACGCGTCCACGAATTTCATTTCAACCCCCCGCGACCTTTCAGCGAAAGCCCTATTGTTAAACGAACGTGTTCTATGCTTGATTAGGAGCGTTTTAAATTGGATCGAAAGCTTTCAGAGTTACGGTCGGTTCACACTCGCCGAACTAAAAGCTGGTTATCGCGAATGACTATCCCCGGGAATTTAGTTATGCTCCGGGCCTCTACTCTCATTTGATAACACACGATACGTTTACGCGATACGTTTGACGCATCGCATGCGGTAACCGGATGCCACTGTTGCTTCTATCCTCGACGCATCGCTTACAATTCGGGGTGGCTGTCCTTTCAACCCTTAAATGTACGGCTATTAATCAAGATTTTACGGCGCCAGGAGTTAATTCAGGTGGGATTCCCATTAACGCGTCAAACGGGATAAAATATACATACGTATAGTAAGAATTGTATGGGCGCGTACATCTGACGGTTCGGCGCAACCGAAATTCATCAATGTGCACGTTGGTGTTCGTAAACGATTCATCGCACCTACTCGTTGATCTCCAAGTGAGAAGGTTGGGTCATTCGGTTGAACTACGCAATATAGTAGTAACGTTGTATACTGTAATCCCGATGGCATAAAATCTAGCGCAATTTCGATTAAAAATACATATTCGAAACAAACTTGAAATGATATCAAGGAGGATATTGTGAACCGTCGACCAGTCCCTCGCAGTCACGCTCCGTATAATTAATTCGAGTACGAAGTAATTAATGAATTGAAATGCGAAGTAAGTAATTAATCGAAATCTCAAGTAATTAAGTGACCCGAATTCCGTGTAATCTGCTGAGAAGCACGTGCACTTTCAACGGGTTTTATTACACCGTGTTCTCGGAAAATGTAACAGCGGCTTCCCCTCTATTATTAACCGAAAATAAAGTTTCTCTTATTTGCTTGTAATAAAACGTTTTCCGGGCAACCAGACCGCAAAACGTTCGTAGTCGCGCACGGCTTCGTGTTTCTACCAGGATTTCGATGTTATGATACAGCATAATATAATTAAAATGCCTGTGTAGCTATTAAAGCTGATCATCTCCGGCATTGCAGTGTACGCGAAACTCCAATTGCAATTTGGATTAGCGTACATTCCATTACAAACGAAATTACAATGCGAGAGGACGCGACGTCGTCTTTATGATTAATTGAAATACCGACCGATTTAATTATATCCGTTCACAATTGCACCAATACCGGGGAGAGAAACATATTTTGTTAGATCACAACTCTCTCTCTCTCGCCGATATTATTCGCGACAGGCGTGATCGCAAATCCTTTCATCCGTGACCTTTCTAAACGTATCACTGCTTCGCGAAACTAACCGAGAGCACAGTTTCGTTCGACCAGTCGTGGTGGCGTTGCGAAAATATCCTAGAAGTAAATACACCGTTGTTTATTCGCGGAACATCGTTCGGCTGTAGTTCCTAACTCTGCGAATCGGTTTGCGAAAATGTCTACCGCATAAACCAACGTATTTATGTCGGTCGATTATACCGTATCAACGGGGTTGCGCGGTAAATTATTTATTTCTTTGTTTACTATAAATATTTACCCTGCGATTATTAATTACCACCGACGTATGCGTTAATTTGGGGGTACCGCGATTACAATTGGAAGCATCGCGATTACCGCGATACTTGGGCGGAGAAATTATTTTCTTGGCTGATTTTAGACGCGTAAACCGAGGAAATCGTTTACGCTTTAAAGCAATTTTCTCTGCCACGAATGTCTTCATCGATTAACACGCGAATGTTAATGTTGCTCCTTATCGATCGAACGATAAGAATGCCTCTCTATCAGTCAAAACGAAAAATGAATTGGTGCTACCACTTTACGGTGCAAAGTAACTTCGTACAAGAATACTTCCAATTACGCAAAGTAATTACAACAGCGGTGTGCGTGCGCTCCCAGGATTTATTAAACGATACCCTCGCAGCACCGCTGATAAACCGCGTCCTTTCAGATGGAAATCCCAAAACTAATAAACTTCCAGGAACAAAGTAGCCCGGCGCATTACATCCCAGATTTCTACGGGTTGATCCAGGAAACGCGAAATTGCGCACACCTTGCGACCGTTGAATACCTTGGTGCCGGATGGCAGGGTTAGCACAAGACTGCGACGAGTTTCTACGAAGCGAATCCGAGGCGCTTTGTGAGTAACCCGCGAATACCATGTAACTTACATACAAGACGCGTCGCTTGACCCATTTCTTTATCCAACGAATCACGTCTCGCGAATAATCCGCAGACGAGGAAGGTGTGCCCATCTCGTTTTTTTTTTGCGTAGAAACCATGAGAATTGAGTGACATTTGAGTCGATGAGATTGTAAAACGAAAATTCCTCGGTACGAAGAAAAAGCGTGTTTGTTGACTCACCGATGTACAGAGTGACTTGAAACGTGCGTTACAATATTTACAGTGGCATTTCGTCTGTTGACTTGGAGAAGGAAATAGTGACGAACGATGCGAGAAATTTAACCTTCCAGCGGCCGCGCTATTTAAAACCGTACAACATTTTTGTACTTTTGTCATTTGGCCATCAATATTCTATTTGTATCTTATCGGCAGTAAGGGCTACACCGCACTGGCGATTCGCTGTCGCGAGTCGCGGCGACATGCGACAAGTGCGGTGTGGCCCTTACGAGTATTCTTCCAGAATGCTCTTATCTATATTTGTGATTAAAACAAAAATTAAATTTGAAATATATATGTTACGGGTAATGTAAATAATTGGGCATTATTCATAATGCCCGGGCAATTTGAAAAGTGCCCAAAGGGATATGGCTTGCTTTAGAAATTGTTTTTGAATTAGTATCAATTGTAAGACAAATCAAAGTAAAGATAAATAAAGGCACTTTTTAAACTGCCCGGGCATTATGGATAATGCCCAATTATTTACAATGCCCGTAACATATACAATATATACTATATGTATAATCTCGATTAACAAACTATATTATATTTAATAAAGTTTAAACTAATAAGAAATGTGTCTATACCTCATCAAAACTTAATATAAAATTGGCTGGGACATGTTTTTTTAATGCTCTTAACAAGTGTTGTACGGAATACAACACGCGGCCGCTCGTGTTATACAATATGGCGCGCCTGCTAGATGGTTAAAATATAATTCAACTTTTCTGAGGTGTCTTTGGAATCACCCGGTACAACCGAGAAAGAAGATAATGCAAAGTTCGAGTAGCATTAACGATTCGACGTATAAAAATTAGCGAATAGGATAGAGTAGACGCGAACAATGTTGATCAGACACTAAAGAAAATTGCTCACCCTTAAAAATATCGTTCTTACTTTGCAAAGGAATTGTTTTAGTCTCTCTTCTTCCCATGCATGACAATATGTTCAAGTCGACAGAAGCCAACCGAGCGTGGGTAGAGATTTGAGAATTGAATTTAACATCGTTCGCAATGTGTATCATTTTAATACCAAGCTTGCTTTATACGCATATACGTTGAAATCTGACCCTGTTATGAACGCTTTCAGACGATTCCGTGTAATTACAAATTGAGGGAACTCATTTGTAATTACGTTTAGACGCCACTATTATCGAGAATTGCAAGTTACGTATTAATTAGTGACACACGCGGCCCGAAGATTAATCGTCGAACATTACGCAACGAATTTGAAGCGATTTAGTGTGTCTGAATTTTATCACACCCTCTACGAGAACAGATTTATCAAACTGTTTTTATTAATTACCAGAACTGTACGCGAGCAGATCAAAGAAACGTCTTCGATAACTCGGCTGTTGTTTGAAAAAATTTCCTAAATCTAGAATAAGAAAATCGATAAACCACAATTTACTTTTCTCGGTGATAAAATATGGAATTGCATAGGTCACGTGACGGTTATATACATTATTACGAAGGGTATAAAAACAGAAATGTGCTCGAGAAAGACGAGTTCGTTGACATACTTGGTGGGTTTTCAACTTTAGGGTTACCAAGTTACCCACCAGTGCCATCGGATGATGCTATAAATAGCCGAACAGAAATGTACAAATATAATCACAGTCTTGCCGAGTATGCGGCAATGACTTTCTGCCGAATATAAAACTTTATATTTACGCCAAATTGGCATCGTTTCGCTATTGGACGCTACCAAACAGCGCTGACCCACTGCAACGTTTCGCGAAACGAATTTAACGAAACCGAGGAATAAATTTAACAGCGCAAAACCAATGAATCGCATATCGAAAAACCTTTCGATTCCGGCGCAGCGACAGAAAAAAAAAATATCACCGTAACTGCCGCATTGTCGGATGCGATTCTCGTACGAGAGTTATTCGCGGATAAACGATTTCTATACGTCCACTCGTAATTAAAAAAGCAAACGGTCCGAGTAATTTCTGCATTATCGGTCGTACAAGTAGAAATCCCACGAGTGCTTAAAGTGGCAACGCAATTAAAGCTACTCTATTATCTGCTCGTCGAGAATTACCCAACGTCAGCTTCTAACCGCGAGTCGTGTCAAACAACTCGTCTACTTAACCCAATTGAATAATCTCGTCGCTAAAACTAAAGCTCGTCGCGCATTTTAACTGTGTCGATCGTATCGGGAGAAGCGAAATATGAATAGAGCAGGTATAGAAATTGTTTAAGTTTTGAATTTGCTGGTAACAAATTAATTTCCCTACCGCGACCTTAACTTATTAGCGCCGGGTGTTAATTACATGTTTACGCACTTCCAGTAAAACAATAGTGTCACGTATCCCAAGAGCGACTAACAGAGAGTTTAACCTACCAACTTTGCCGACTAAAGTTCTCACTGGTAAACTGCTACCCCAAAAGATATCTTCATTACAGCGGTTAGCAAATGTAATACTATACGATAATGATGTAATTCCGGCAAAAGCCAGGATAATCTATGGTTTCGTGCGATTTTCCGTGACGGGCAGAACCGCAATTGTAGTCAAAATAGAAATGTGCGTGTATCGTCTCTTCGGGCGAGTTTTTTAAATAAAAAAATAGTGACTACTAGACTCGCGGGAACAATTCGTTATCGGTCGAAATTGTGATGATAACTTGCCTCTGCAAAAAAGGAGAACCAATATACGAAACTTACTCCCCCCCCCCTTTTTATCGTATTAATCAAATTAAGATTATCGACCGAAATTCTTTGCCAAACGAGATTAAAAAGAGTTAAAATTTAATAGTCGATACTTCGATACTACGTCGATACTACTGCGGTAGAGAAAACAGAACGAAAAGATATTGATTTTTAATGAAAGTATATTGCGTCAAAGTAAACAGTAGGATAGGTTCGTACATGGTTGAAAGTCTACCTCCGTATCGTTGTCAAGTGTCTTCTCTAATGATGAAAAATATAATCGCGCTAAACGTTAAAGTCTAAAGCGAGCAGACTCACTTAATTGGTAACGTATAAACTGTTAAAAAAGGAAAGAATAACGGGTAAACTCGAGCGAGACAATAACATGATAGCGCTATTCCAAGGGAAATTAGAGAGAAATTCCGCGCGCAAAAAAAAACTCTCTCGATGCGTCTGAGAAAGTTAATTAAAACGTACTGAACTCATTAAGCTTTTCCATTTTCTTGTTTCACAATTGCATTCACCAGACAAGCGCTGTTCAACCGGACCTTAATCCAACTCCCGAGGACTCGAAGTAATTCTATTTTTTTTTTCTTCTCGCGTAAACGTTGCCAAGTTATGATCGTTTCATTTGACGCTATCAAAAATCCTATCGCGCGACGGATCCTCGGACCAAAGTGACGGCAATCGATTTGGATTTCGAAAAATAAATTGCACCACCCCGGGCCGAGCGGTAAGAAATGAGAGAATGTTTTCTAAACTATCCGAAAGAAACAAGGGAATAATAGCAGATAATAAAGAAAGCAACGGGACACCGGTAAACTTGATTTAAAGGTGCATAATGAAATACTTTATAAAGAAAGCAATTTAACTGAAATTTAAAAACGCATGCACGATTGACTGATTTAACTTCACTTCGTTCTTCGAGCATAATGTTTCATTTTCACGACGCGTGAGTTTACTTCAATCACTCTTTCTTTCTCAACGAATTATTGCAATGTTGTGAATATAAATTTTTGTTAAATAAAATCTTTGAAGAACGTTATTTATTAAACGATATTTCAGCGCGGTTGCAGTTACGCAAAACGACAGTGGCGTGGAATTAACGAAAGTACTGGTTTGCAATAGGAGGAAGTATTAAAACTAATGAAGTCAAAAAAAAAAAAAGAAACGCTTTGTACCGTTGCCAAGTTCCGTTTCTTTAAATTCGTAGCATTCGCGGACGACTTTAATCATCGTAACTGCTTTGCGTAGCAATTACAATTTTTTTCTGAAAGCCAATGCCACTAGTTATCATAAAAATAATTGGAATACGCAGTTACACAATGAATCGTGGTTGACGGCAACGCGAAATATTCACGCATTCTTTGGTAATGCAAATATCATTAGAGAATCTATCTCATTTTCCGTGTTGAAACTCCCGACAAATGAGAGTTACAAACACCTTCGTGACTGCATAATCAAACAGTTAACGAAATAAGTCTCTCGATTCCGAATAAATGTTTTTCAGGGCTGAAATTCAACGTGTCTCCCCTTTCGCATTTTTATTTTAGTTCGTTTGCAATACTCAACAGCACCGTTTGTTTTCGCAGATTCAATAATCAATAACATCGTATCGATATCTATGTGATATAAAATATAAAAGCCCGTCTGTTTGGTAGCTTTAACACGAAATATCGGTTACTCACACCAACGCCCCGCTCTGTGTTTTACGTATTGCGTTTCGAATCAGCACCTCCGCTCGTCAGGCATTTATTTTTCCCTCGTTTACCTATCCCCCGGACGAGAGAAACGTGAACAATAACAAGAAAATGTGTGATGAGCGCCCCGTCGCTAATTCAAACGCAAAATCGAGACGCCGCCGAGCGAAAATGTATTAAGCTTTAAGCCGTGGGAACTGTCGGTTCATATTTAGCACGTAATTTAAACTAACAATGAAAATTCTTAATATTCGTAACAATAAATTCTCACCTGCCGGATGCAAACGCGAACAGGTCATAATTATTGTAGCGCGACTCAAGCGATACGAAGTATAATAGGAGACAAATTTTGAGTTTACATTCCAACTATAGCAGAAATATAAAAAACGACAAACATGTAAGAATAGAATAATTTACAGTTCATGGAAAGGTACATTCGTAACAATGGAATTAATTGGCGAAACGAGAGGTATCGCACGCATATAACGTGAAAACATTCAAAATTATACACACGTATCTATATGCATGGATGTCAAGGACTTTTTAAAGTATTCGCGCAGAACGCAACTCGCACGTAAGAAAGAGTTTAAAAGTTTCATGAGACACGTGACGGCCACCACCTTGTATATTCCGCGCATCTTTTGCATGCCCCAAGTTTCTTATGAAAGATAAAGGACGAAGGTACGCATTTGCATGCATGTATACGTGCTCGCTTCAACCACGTATCGTTAATTACCAAGTTTCAGCTGATGCGAGCGTACACATGTCCTTTCGTGAGGGAAATACTTACACTTACGATGAACTGCTTACGAAGTACCTAACATGTCGAGTGAGCGGGAAGGTGATAATTAAAAAAACAAGAGATTCATTGAAATTCGTTAGCGGATACGAGAATAACCGACAAACTGGGAATGAATGATGCAAGAGACGAATAATTGAAACCGCTATGAATCGGTAATGAGACGATAGTACGTCATACCGATGGTAAACAGATATAATTTGGGGTAAAGATATGAATAATTAGAGTACTAATTAAGTACTGCTTTCACAGTTGAAATAGAATGATGAGATTCATGACGTCGAACCGGTCGTCATGTTTGTTAATCTAGAAATGTCAATTCAATATTGCGCGTACTTCGCGCATGACTTTATTTATCAACACTCTTGATCGGTATAACCGCAATTAAATGCTACTACCTAAAATCAACATTTATTCCGTGGAATACACGACGGGTAAAAAAAAAAAATCACAGTTGCATGAAAACGTTGTTAACCCAATTACTCGTCCGCCGCTACGAATGACAATGCATCAGGGACAACAATAAAAAAAAAGTTAAAAACACCGTTCGCGGCGTGCTCTTCGTCTATTTTGTGGTTTTTTTCTCTCACTTTTTTGAAGATCCGCACGAGGCACTCGAGACTCCCCGGGTAAATGCAAGCACGCACGCGTGTTCACACTGCGGTGTAATAATTACCCTACAATTTAAAAGCACGTACCCGTTCCACGCTTTAAAGCGGATCGCTTCCGACGTGCTTTTCGGTGTGCATGAACCTTCAAGTGCTCCGTCGATTAGCACGTGATCTACTGAATGGAACTTCCGACATAAAGGGAAACGAGCCTAAGAAAAAAATGCGCACGGCGGTTTAGCGCGCCTTGCAAACTCGAACGATAAAGTTAATCATAGGTATGGAAACGTGCAATTACCTGGCTGATTGTCAGTCGTTAAATGTCTTTGTTACTAAAGAACCGTACTCGCGCACGTTCGATGTATTCTATTCTTCGACCTTCAATACGCTCCTCGGGTTAGTCGCGTAATTTTTAATTTAACAGAAAAGAATTGTACGAACGTTACTCACTTCTCGTGTGCGTTAAACGATTCTACCGTTGCAAATGACTCGCGTATATATTTTTTATTCGGTGCATTTGACCTACAAGATACCTAAAGATGAATAAAATACTATCTGCATACATATAAGAGACTCAATCACCCTCGATTGTTGAATAAAGTCTATTTCTGAATTTTCCCATTTTCCCAGCTGTACTATCACGTCTTACGAATTGAATAAACGCATGATTTACCGCGAGTATAAACGGCATTATCGCGCGCTGTCTAATAACGAGCGAAGTATTAAAAACGTAGCGTGCGGCAATGACAATGGGTAATAAACTAACGACGAATTACAGCCGAAACATAAAACGCACGGTAAACGCATTGAAAATCTGTATGTGTATGGCGGGTAAACAGGATACGGGGAACAAAGTGAGTCAAAGATACGACCACGTTAACGTTATCATAAAGCGAAGAGCGCTGGGAATTCACGATGCATTAGTGTGCAGCACTTTGCAGAACAGGCGCGTACGTTTCTTACGTCTCCTTTGAAATCCTTGATTATGCGAAAAATGTGCGGTGCTCGCGTAAACAAAATCTATCGTCTGGTTACGGGCAACTTTTCATTTTCCCTGTACCCGCGCAACTATTATTATTCGCTACGCTCAAAGATACTGTTTCAGTCAAAGAAATGTGGCATGTATTCATTAACCTAACCCGATAGTATAAAGTAATCGCGGAAATACAATAAAATAACGAATTTAGTTTATATTGAACTTATTTCGAACGTTTCATAAATAAATAAAACTTAAAACAGAAAGTAGGAAACATTTTCAAACATATATGCATATTATGTTACCCGAGAGTTATTTCGATAGAATACTCCAAAAGACCGAAATAATTTCCTTTGATCTTTGTCGCAACAATTTCCAATTAAACGCGAACACACTCGATGACATTTGGTTGATACTTCGCCAACGTAATCGTCTGGGCACTTGATAAAATCAATTATCTGATATACAGGTTAATTTCCGACCGTTCCAATACTGCCGGATGACATTTAGTAAATATTTCTTTAACGTAATCATTGGATCGCTTGATAAAATCAATTATCCCAATTTCGTCTTTGCCAATTATCCAGTGTAATCGAAGTTCCCGCTGTATCTTTTTCCCAATCCATTTATACGTACGCTCATCTCATGTTTTCAACCTCTCGCGTTGTTTTACGATGGCTCTCTTGACAAGCGAATCGACGGGGTTCGTTAAACCCTCGAAATGTTTGTCGAAAACCACCTAGTCTAACCGCACGCACCATCGAAAACTCGGCGAGATCGGTGCACGTGGACATATTTCACGGGAACCTCAAAACTTTTAATAAAACTTTGTTCCGGGAACCTCAAGTGCCTCGCGGGATTTCGTATCGGGTATCAGGAAGAACGGTTATTGCATAATCACGCGATTCCTTCTAATTTCCTCGTTCAAACAGCAATAGGAGGGAGGGGACCGGATCGTGGTACAGTGTACGAGAGATTACAGAAAAAATATCGTGTATCAGTGTTAAAATAATAGGCTTAAATCTAGATCATGCACATCTCTGGATCTTCAGATTTCCAAACTTTTTTTAGTCTATCAAGTGTATATCGGGTCGCACGAATTAATTATAGAATTTCTATTCTACTGAAAATTATTTCACGAGGAATGACATGTGTTTGCTTGCTTTAGAAATAGTTTGGAGATCCGAAGATTCGGAGATGTGCATGATCTAGATTTGTTCCAAATAATAGAATGTTTCGGTAAGACGACCAGGAGTGCCAACAAACGTATAGAAAGTTAATTCTATCACTTGTTCCACGGCCGCGGGTCGACTAACAAACTCCCTGAATGTTACTATCGCGCATTAACACCGCTATAAAGCCATATAAAGTTTTCGCGATAAACGGGCGCACATTGCACCGAACAATAATCGTAACGCGACGAGCAACGACCTTATGCTTCCTCGGGATCGTAAAACAACGAAACAATTTATCGAAAGGGCCAGTAAACCACCTTGACGCTGATTAAAGGTTTGACCGCGTCGCTCCACGGTCCGCCGAGTTCCTAGAACTTGACGAGCGTTAATCTTCGACCTATCGAAATTTTAATCGCGTCACTCTCGATTAAATCTACTAAAAATCAAATTGCACGTGTTCGATTTATCGCGTCAAAGAGAAAATCCACTCTGAACTAGCTCCGCGCTTTTCAATATAGAGATAAAGCGCAACGACGATCGATGATATATGTATGTCGAACAAAAAAAAACTAACCTTGAACGTATCCCAGGAGGAACAGGCAGCAGAGCATCCAGCACCGTGTCGTCGTATTCATGGTCCACCAGCACGCACTCGACACTTTATCCAAAACAACGAAGGGAGGGAATAACTACACCTCTTCACAAACGACGTTCGAGTATCACGACCACATTCGGTGCACTGGTTAAACGTGAGGAGACACGATGAAAAAGCCGACAAGAGAGAGAGAGAGAGTGAGTGAGTATTGTCGAGGGGGGAGGGTGGGGTGGGCAACGTGCGTTGTAAATAAACCGCGTGAAGCGCGCACGAACCTTCCACCGCGACGAACGAAAGCAAACTGAGCCAGTGATCTCTGTTCCGAGTCCGTATCCGGCGGACCGTTTCTCCCCTCTCCGCAACGGTGCGCGCGATACCGGCAGCGCCACCCTTCGGAGCTATACAGGGTGAGACACCGAAAACACTTGTAACGCGCGTTCATACAGCATGATAGAATACCCGAATGATTTTTGAGACGTTGATCGCAGCGTCACCCATATTCGGGTGACATGTGAGTCGCCGTACTATGATCAGGAGCCAAGGTCTTGTCAGGGCCGTTTTAGGGTCGTCGTAGGCCTCAGGCATTTTTATATAAAAAATGTATTTGTAAGCCCTCTCAGTTTAGGCTGGGACCACACGGACCGAAGGGAGAATTTGATGTCAGTTCGTATAGGAGTATCTATATGTACAGGATCTATGTATAGAAATACATTGCTGGTGAACAAAATCACGCGCGTACGGAGGGACGTCAAATTCTGCACCCGTGTGGGCCTGGCGTTAATGTTCACGTTATTCAATTGTTAATATATTTTAATTATTTTTGAATTTTGGTACGTCAATACTCATTTATTTTTATAAATAATTAGGTTCTCTGTTCACATCTGTATGATTGTTTAAAGTAATATTAAATTAAATGAACAGACTATTATATTTTCAATTTTGTTTTTTTTCGTATTTAAGTACATTCCTATTTAAAATTTAATTTTTAGACTTTCACACGCCTCTGTAGGTTCGTAGGCCCCAGAAACTGTGCCTATTGGATATGACGGGCCTGGGTCTTGTCTCGGGCCAAGTGTTAAGAACACGTGAACCAGGCCTTGTATCTTTTAATATTACAGTTAGTAAGCTTTTAAGCGCGGATTTAAATCTCGTACTGTAAACAAAGTTGAACGGAATTTTGAGAGCGATATTGAGACTTTATCTGTACAGTCAAACAAAAAAAATTATAATTGTAAATCCGCGCAACAGAAATTTATGAAACAAAAGCTAGGATAATCTGCATTAAATTTAAAGCATCGCAAGTCTTTCGGAGCAGTACAAATATGTATGTATAGATGATGTGGGGAACAACGTGTTAAGCGCGTGGTATATGTATTATCCGTGGACTGTGTATAAACCTTGTGTCCTTACCGAAAAGTGCACCTGTGTGTAACGTGAGAAGTGAGGAGAGTAATTGAAAGTTAGCGTTTTCGCACATAACGTTTGACTTGTACGCGCGTTGCAGTGAAAAATATGAAATTTACTTAAAGTCCTTAACCTCTGCTGCGAACACCAGTAATCTCTGTTTTACGAAAAAAGGACAAGCCTATCAGGAACAAGTGCCGATCCCACGATCGAGGGCCACTCGCGTTGGTAATGAGATTTTAGCTTTCTAACTTCTTTTATTAAGCGAGTATAGTACGTCGCGTCTTCAACGCTGAAATAGGAACTGCGCGTTTTAACGCGACTGACTTCACGAGCATGGAACACGCTCCGACACGCCCCTGTTGTATAATTCATTCGATCGCTTTAATAGTTTGTATTTCCCGCGCATTTGCACGCGGTTATGGCGACGCTCGTATATCGCCGGCCGCTTTCGCGCATCTCCGATGGGACTCGTGGTCAAGTTCATTCTTGTTTGCCCGTTACGACCCTCGTAGAAATAGTCAAATTGTTAAAATCACGCGAGACGCGTTTTTGTGCATTCGTATCCCTTCCCTTTATCGATACCGAGCCAGTGCGTTTACCTTATCGGAGTTGAGGCTTATATTCGCGTTATTAGCGAAGAATCCAAGGGAAGAGAACGCGTAACCATTCGAATGCCGCGGAACTCATCGCCACCGTTATCGTTACCACGCGAGTGCCAATGCGTGCAATTGTTATCGCAAAATAATTGATACCGTGCCATTTGAATGTGTTCGACTACTCTGCAAGAAACCCTGCCCCCTCTGCGTATCAACAAAGGTAAGAACAGTAGAAGCTCGTATAAAGCGGTTAATATATTATGCGTTGTATGTACGAATTTGCGTTATGGGAAATCGTGCCGTACGAGAATTTGTTTCGAGTATCGCATGCAATCTGAAGTATGTCTTTGGCGCGTTATACGAGGAATCGCGTTGTACCAAAATAGTAGACGCAATATCTCTGGCGCGTTATAGGAATTCGCGGTATACGGGAGACTATTGCGTTATAATCACTCTCCGTGCAAAGATATGACTATACGTATGAATGAATCCGAGTCAGATCAAAATCATATTTTCCTCTCCGATATTTACTCCCCGATTACGGCGTGCAGGGGCGGGCGTATGGGTGAGGCGAGGGGGGGGGGGGGCTAACCGCCCCCCCCATGGCAGCAAAAATTTTTAAAATAAATTACCTGCCCTAAGAATTTAATAGTTATTTCAAGGTTTCCCACGAGACTTAAAAATAAAATAGATAGATAACCTTTCATTTGTAAATTCGGTATTTTTGTAATAAAGTATGATACAACGTCCCGTCTCGCGTACTTGTACTTGATCCGAGACAAGACCTTGTCTCTTGATATTTATAAACATTTTACATTTTTTCACCCCCCCCTCCGCCCCAAATATTTTCCTGCGGTCGCCCCTGACGGCACGTATAATATTCGTAGCGTTCAAAACCTACGGAGAACAGTTTTTCAAGTAAAATTCAAATTTAGGACACAATTAATTTGTTCGCGTCCTAAGCTTTCATCTAGATTTCTGAGATACATATGTATGTATATCTTTTTCTTCGAGGTAATACCCACATTTCGCGGAAAATCCGCAGTTCACTTGTTTATTTATACGCAAAACACGTCTACTGGGATATATCAGTAACGTGCCATGCTTTTACCATGACTTTTCGAATCGCGAGGAAAAATCTTTTGAGTTTCGCGTGTAAGGTGTTGGCGTTAGCGGAGGTTAGTGTTAAATTCTAACGCAATTCTTGACGGCACGGAGTAGAGGACGGTGTTACCTAGCCGGTGTGAAGTCTGGAAGTCGAACGTTGTACGCGCGCGTCGCAAACGCGTTAACAAGTCTATAACACGGCGTTCTACGGGAACGTGCGTTAACGCGTTTGACGTTGCAGATGTCTTCCGCGCTTCGCCCTACCGTCACCGTGTATTTACGCAATTTGAAGCGCCAGCGCTGTTACGCTGGAATTATACATTATATTTCATCATCTCGTCCTCTGGATCAGCTGTCGCCAACCGGCGGTCCATGGACCACCGGTGGTCCGCGGAAAAATGTTAACATTATTTGCAATTTCATTTTATTAACTTTCCTGCGGGCGTGGGTTGTATAAACATCATGTACGAAAGTATTGTGGTTATGAAAAAAATCTGTCGGCTTACAATCTCTGTGACAAGGATGTGAGACTTATAGTATAAACACTATAAACCATAAACCAGCGTTTCTCAAACTGTGGGTCGCGACCCACTGATGGGTTCCGGATCAATTTTTGATAGATTCTAAGAAATTTGTGTTTTTTAAATTCCATAAACATAAACAATATAGTATGAAGTATTTTAAATCCAGAAAACTACCCGGAAACGGTCATACGATTCCTATCATTATTGTAGTAATAACGAAATTAATTAATAAGGATATTTGTTTTTCAGAACCATTTTCTTATCCTGTAAATGTAAAACCATGTGAGCCGCGATAGATTTTCGGGGAAGAATTTGGTTTGCGGTCCTAAAATGATCGAGAACCACTGCCATATACTATAAAGTATTGTATAGTATTGTGAGGTTCAAAAGGTTGGCGATCGCTGCTCTAGATCACATGTAGTAACATTTACGATTCACGGTATTGTCACAAATGTTACTAACAGAGTATAAACTGAACAAGAGTTGACTATGGTATCCTGCTTCCGCCATGTTGATCACCTCATTATTTTTAAAGATGTGAAATCCCAAGCTTTCAGGTAATCGTTATTAGACATATAATGACGATCGAACTTCACTTAAGGTAAGTTCGTTTAATCGTTCAATTATCGCTCAAGTGTCTCGTGTACCATCAAGATCGGTTATAGTTCACCATAAACGTTCTTTAGTATATTCAAATTGAACGGAGCGCTTTAAGCGTTCCTTTTCCGATTACTCACCCTGTATATCCCTACCTACCCCCACCAGCGATCTCACCTCGACACTCTCACCCTCTTTTAAACCCCTCGAACGGCAGCCCCAAAACCCCACCTGACGCTTCCGACAACCCGTTTGCATCGTCTTCCTCCCTCATTTTTCCATCGAAACGATCGTCCCACCTTTTTCTGTTTCCCGGCACTCTCCCTCGCCCACCCTCACTTATCATATCACTCGACCTTATCGGGCCTCGGTTATGCGAGTGGTCGATTTCATAATCCTGCTCGTTCCTCTACTCGAGGGCCACGAAATTCAGATAATTTGCCAGTGCTAATAAACAACTCTGATCTTTTCTAGCGTTTTGACTTATTTTTAACGCGAACGACTTTATTCTTTTATGGTGATTCGGCACGAGAATCGTGTCGTGCTAGCTTTTCGATGGGATCGAACGAATTTGAGGATAATGAACGGTGAATGGTGCATGAAATTTCGTACCTTCGCGAGAGGTACCATTTTGCTCGAATAAAGTTAACGAGGTATTGAAATGATCGCAATATTGCTCAGCCATTGAGCTTGCATTCGATAATATACTGAAAATAACTAATTTTCATCAAATTTGGCCGTTTACGCCACACCATTCATAATTACGTTCATTAGCATACTCATTAAATTCCTCCACGCAACAGTTAATGGGTTTTACCTTTCCGCTCGTATTATGATTCTTTGAGTTTCATATTTTTCTCAATTCTGTGTTCCGAGACATGATTTTAATTTGCCGTTAATGCGAATACTACTCTCGCGGGTTAGATTTTTTACATGCGAAAGCTACCGTTGATTACAAGAATTATATTTTGTTCCGAAACGTATTCTATATTTATGTCAGTGTTCGAGAAACGTTTCAACGGGTATCCTCCATTTCGTAGTTACGCGATACGTGTTTCGCGAACGAACGAGCTAGGTTTTGTTAATGCAAATCTCTTTGCGTTACAAAGCAAATTCCGATGAAACATTAACATTAACAGAGACACGTGTAATATTTATTGTACACAGTGTGTGTGGAAACATTGCACCGCGCGATGTTACGTGAAAATTATTTCAGTATTATTAATGCGCATACGTACAACTGAAGCTACAATACAATTACGACGACATTCGGAATGTAATTTTGCCATTCGCATTCCAAATACCGAAAAGGTGCAAAAGCTGGAGATAACAACTTATAATCGCCAGGCAAGCGTGAAAACTAATGTAATTAAAACTATATTCCCCTTGGGAGAGTAAGAAATTCGCGCCATAATTTTTCCCCCCTCTTTTTTACATTTTTCTTTGTGAAAAAAAATAGAGTATCGTTAGTAACGCCTGCTATGTCCTGCTCTGGTTCTCACTCATATTTTCCATTGCAATTTCTACTGGCTTTGAATTATTACATCTGGAATTATAATGATTAAACTTTACTTTCTTTTCACCGTCATAGAATGTCATCGACAGAAATTGGTGTTGGTAAAGTGTTTCGAGTACGTGTATAGTGTACTATGTACCTTGCATAAAACTATGATAGTAAGCAGAACTTTATAATTGGAAGAAATACTGAACCGGGCGTGACGAGCGAACGATGGTTACCCGAACATGCTGTTTTTGATGAATACCGATGGAATATTTTAGAAAGACGCGAATCACCGATTCTTTATATTGTTTCGACTTATTTACAGATTTTTTTTTCAACATTTAAATCTAGCAAATTGCAGACGGTTATAAATACGGTATCCACGTGATTCGGACATAAACGAGAAAGAGCGATTCTCTTCTTTTGTCTCGCCGTTTAAAATTCCTGAATTCCTAAAATGGAACTTATCGATTAAACAAGTGAATTTAAAATAACTGGAAGAAACAATCCCAAGGGCAGCGACGCGAAGTAAATATTCTTTTAAACAAATGAATCCATCGGGTCACGTAATCGAGAATGATTGTTCTTAACTTTATGATCCAAACGAGCGCAAATTACGGACAATAGAGTTATGCAAATTCTTAATCGTGCGCTGTTTATCGTTCGGGAAAGAAAGCGTAAGACAGGAAATATGAAATGAAATTCTTAGGAAAATGTAACGTGAAGTTGACAATAAATTTTGCTCAATTTCAAAATGCTTCGTGACAAGCTTTCAGGATCGTCTCGCTCATAGTGAAAAACCTCTACGGAATACTTAAAAATAAAGAATCTGGAGTAGACGATTGTTGAATGAAGAATGGTATTGACGAATTTGTCAGTCGCGTTTAATACCCGGAGCATTTTCTACGTGGATCCTGACGTTGACAGCTCTTTACGGTTTCCCCCAGGATTCGCTTGCGCGTCCTTGCTTATTTTTTTCCTTATTTCTTTTAGTAAAAGTCATTCGTTTCTCTTATGCCTTCCTTCGGATTCTCTTCGCATCACGGCGCGCTTAACCGACGCCACGGCAAGTGCAATTTGAGGGAACCCACAGTTTACTTTACAATGCTCTCACACTTTCACGCCTGTAATTATCGGTTCGATAAACGCTTGAACGAAATTCTAGAAATGGAGATTTATCGCAATAAGATTTGACTAAAGTTATGCATTGGCATCGGAACGATTATTATATCGCTCGACCTCGCTAAGAATCTTTTCCTTCAACGTAATTAAATTAATCTTTATTCAATATAATAGTTCGTATGAATATTTAATCGGATCCCCATTAAAAGTACCAAAATTTGAATTAATAAGGACACGGAAATCCACCGTTCGTAGTTTACGTAAGGCTTTGACTTCGAGAAGTTGTTCGAGGGACACGCAAGAACGAAGACACGCAACTGATATTAATTAAGCTGAAATATCTCAAAGCTACCAGTTACGTAATATCTACCAGAATGAATAGAACTCGATTAGCTCAAGACGAAGATTTGATATGGTTTCTCTGTTTTTGCCACCACAATTCGAAATGAGGTAACACAAGGCACTGGAACGTTAATTAGTGTAAAGTAGGATATTCATGCGCCAGGGCGGAGCATCAAACCAAAAACAAAAGACGCGTTCCAACATTCGGAAGGAATGTAAAGAAAGGCCCGCGATAAATGAAAATTCGGTGGATCCGAGAGATCCGTGCAAACGTGAGGCAGCGAAATAAAAAAAAGGAATTGCCACTTGACTTTAATCGCGAGTAAAATTTCAAATATGATAATTAGTAGGATCGCGTAAAATTTCTCCGCGTGAAATGTCAGGTTGACAAAAACGTTGCGGCTAATTAAAGTCGAATCGTTAACGGTGTAATTAGAGAAATGATTATATGTCAAATATTTTCGACTAGATATTATACTTTCGCAAAATAATTTTGTTTTCCCGTCCCAAATCAGGATGAATGTTATTCTACTCAAACGTATTCTCACTATCTTTGATAAATCATGATTCGCGAAGAAATTTATTTTCTTTCGATCAGCCATGTAGTAGTTACATTAGACGTATCACTACTATGATATCTTTGGAATACCGAACTACTAAAAAATGTTCTTTTAATTATATATCTTTTTCTTAAATCGCGATGGCTGAAATTGCACTTTTTTTACCTACTAGCTCCTTCCGTCCGCCCCCCAATTAGTTCGTAACATACATAAAACTCCGTTACTCGCATAAATTCACAAAGAGCAGGTTCAGCAAATTTCGTCCATTAAATCCACTGTCCGCTGTACGGAGGTCCGTTACGCGAGCGTGTACTCATACAAAAAAAAAAGGAAAACAGAAAACTGCCCGACAAAGAAAATTGAATTTGCAACGACGGGTCTTCAAGTTATCGCGCGCAATTTATTCAGCCTTAACGTCGTCGATGTTTCACGACACTTTAGGGGCCATTCACTTGCAGTTTTCCACCTTCTCTCTTATTATGCCCCTGGGAATGATATTCGCCTGGCCGAATTGATCTGTGACAAAGATCGAAATAGGTTGAAGGGGGTGAGTGCGGAAGGGGGGGGGGGGGGGTTTGCGATTGGTATACTCGATATTTCACTTCGCCCTGTGTTCGTTGATCTTAGTAAAGTCTTATCGTGAAGCATTGGCCTGCGGGGAGGGTAGGAACGGTATCGGGCATTACGAGAACCTTTTCATACGGAATACGGAAGTCGATAAATAAAGCAACGACTTTCATTTGCATTATGTTAAGCCTCGCCCCGTCAATTCTATTTTCTACCCCGTCGAGCCAATTTCATGGCGAACGTATTTATATCTGCGAATGCTAATGCCTTCCGTGCCTTCCACTGTGCACGAATGTTTGTTCTGCGTTTGTCTGAATCTCCTTGGACGAAGCGCGTCTTGAACCTAACGTTTCGAATTGGGACAAAACATTAATCCGAGAGTTTCTATGAATTTTGGGGGATTTTATTTATTTTTGTGTTGTATGCTAGACGTTTTGAATCGCAATGATATGTTAACCGGAGAGTTTCTATGAATTTTTGGAGATTTTATTTTTGTTTGTCATTAACCAAACGTATCGAATTGCGATGAAACATTATACTGAATTTTTCTATGAATTGGGAGTTTGAATATTTTTCGTTAATACACGATACACATATGTATAACATCGTTGATAGGTTAATATCAGTCCTCGATTCAATTATAAATCAAAGGTATAGATTACGATTTCAATACATTTTTCGGTCGTCCTTTTATTTTGATTATTTTATGATGTTATCTATTCATCGCTTATCACCGCTCTGTTCAGCCAATTATTTTTGACGTTCAATTTTTAACCACGATTCATATTGATTTTTTGTATTAATGTTAAGAAATCTATTTCAAAGTTTGAATAATTACGTTAATCGATGTTTCCACTTTTCAGTTATTTTACAGAGACTCATGCGAGCCACAGATATTTACAAAAGTATCTTTGTTTCATAGAATTTTTTAAACACGATAATTATTTAATACTCGATAATGTACCTTCCGAAATATTGAGTAACCCTCTACCCGTGTTACGCGAATATCAAAGCATAGAGTGGAAAACGTACAAAATGTATCAGGCGGAAAATTATCAATCTCCGCGTTTCCATAGAAAAATGATCGATGCATGACATTTTTGTACGAACTTCCGGGTGAGCGTACAAAAACAGAGCGCAAAAATTTCCAATGTGTTAGCGTTATCAAAAAAAGAAAAAAAGGGGGGCACATTTTTATACATAACTCGTTGCATCGTTTCATTGTACGCGTAATCGATTACCAAGGCGCTCTTAATCGCTTACGTAAAAATGAATTTCGCTGTTTAACGAGAATCCGAACTTTTCCCATCGCGAAAAGTTTAAAACCTCTTAGGACATTCGAAACATAAAGGACCTTTGTTTCTCGACCTGGACCCGCCGCGTCGTCGAGATTCTTTAGAATAATAGAAATTTTGTTCGCTGAAGGCAAAGAGATTATATTTCTAAAGAAAAACTTTGACCGCACCGATTGTAACCTACCCTACTTTACATCGATACTTTGTATCGTTCACCGTGCTCGTTATTTCTAAAGAAACGAGGTAGTCGCAGATCGGAATAAAAGTGGTTAAACAATATTCTCCCTTCGGTTTAACAGCTCCGTAAAATTCTCTTGTTAAATACGCCGGATTATTTTAATAATAATAATATTTTCAGCGCAAACATTTCTGTCAATCTGTCAGCTCTATCAATGGTTCTTTTATTTTTTTTATCTTTTATTTATTTCGTTATTTGCGCGTCTCTCATCGCTGCATGATAAGTACCGTACAATTGTTGAACACTCTGTTAGAACATGCGTGTGATTAATACTACTTAACGCTTGTTTTCGTTCCAGTTTCGCGTACTACGATGCTTATCATAATTACGTAATCGAAAATACCTCGCTTCGATGCGCACCATTGTTCTTCTCTATTCCAGTTATTACGCTGTATGTTAATTATTGTTGAAAAAATCGGCGTTACGCAACGGACATGGAGCTCGGTAGTGTATTGATTTTCGCGTACCCCTTGATCGTGATTAATAGCCTCGGACAACCGATACGTTTAACCACAAACACGTTAAACGTGCCATTACCATACATGAGAATACTTAAAATTCATCCTGGATTCTATTTTTCCGATTATCCCTCGGGATACCCAACAACGGTTCGAGCACATCGACTCACCAAGACGAATGGCCCTATTCTTGGTTATTTAAATAATTGTCAAATTTGTTGGGAACTTGGAAATTTTCATCGAAATCGTATATCGCGATAGGATATCATATTTTCAAATTACCATTTTTCTCATGGAATAAAGTTACTTGGATTCGATGCTTGGTTTGACGGTAGACATCGATATTTAGAAAAATTAATATTTGTTTTCATGTAACGTTTTACGGGTTCCGATATCAAATAACAGATTTCTCCGGCAGATATTACCGACCGAAAACATACGAACGAACGTAATGTGTTATATCACTGTTGCAAATTTTATACAAAAGCATTTCATTTCATGCGATGGAGTCTCGCATTACGTTAAACACAGTTAGCGATAACTCTTCGAAAAAATACATTGTATCGCTCAGCACGTTTGATAAACGAAGTGTAGTTATTATTCCCACATATCAACGATGTACGATGTTAATATATTTGGATTAATAATTGGCTGTGTGATTTCGGAGGTCCATGAGTTTTAGACAACGTTAGGTGCACGATTATTCAGGGTTTCGTGATTTTAGTATAGCATGTAGGAATGGATAGGATTCTATTAATTTTTTGTTAAACGATTTATGAAAATAATGAAAAGGATGCACAAAACAGAGATAGTTGAGGGTAAAAGGTAAATGTCAATTAGGAATGCCACTGACGCACGCAACGTTCGACTTTTCTTTACGACGCACAGAGGGCCGGTAACATAAAAAGTTGGCAAAAATGATTTTTTGTTATTTTTCGGTTTATAATACATTACACGCCATAAACATAATTCAAACTTGTGTTCGTATATATTTGCAATAACAATAAACAGCAGAAAATGTGGTAATAAACATACACATATTTAGAAAAATATTATCAATAATAAAAACTGTTTCGTATTTAAGTAGCCGTCATGACATTTGCATTTCGAGGCATATTCGCAATTGTGTATTCGTCAATATAATGCGCGTGCGCTGTACCGAAATATTGCGCCCCACCTCGTGATTGTCGTTAGTCGGTCGATATTACCGAAGCAGATCAATTTAGACGTTCGTCGGAGAAAGGTAGCTGTGACCGGTTCTTGCAGTCAATAAAATATTAGTGGTTAACAATAATCACGACGGTGTCCAACTGTACAACTCTTTTGACGCACCGAACTCGTGCAACAACGCGCGAACAAAAACTGTTGCGGAATTGTGAGGTTGGGAGGTGGCTCCCTTCAGCGACATAAACACGGCACCTCTCACTCTCCGAGTGATGCGCACACAGCGCATCCCCATCACGAGAGTCCTTTTTGGGGGCAATGGGACTTTTCGAGCACGAGGAAGGATCGATTTCGGCCATTATCAATGCTAATTATCGCTTTGAGCAACCACGTGCGGATCGGTTAATCTCGTTTTCGGCACTACTCGCGGATCTCGGTTTTCTCGCAACAAACTCGGTCGTTCTGTTATTTAAATATCGCGAGTGAATCGCGCATTCGCGCAACATTACGTTTTCTTATTTCAAAGACTCTCAAGTGCTCGTGCCTAAATAATTACGGACAATCTTCTCGCGGAATATACTTTCTACGTGGCTACTTGGCAGCCATATTACGGTCCTTCCTCGTGCGGCTTCTTATTCTCGTACACAGTCACTCTCGTTTAACGGCAATTAGTGCGAACACGTGCTTTATACCTGAACTTCGGTTAATATTCTCAAATCTCGAACATTCGTATTGTATCGGCTATCTCTCGCACATTATTTTGTTCTTTATACCTTTATACAATTAGTATTAAGTGATTGTTCGTCGGTCGAATAGTGACCAGTGCGTTACTTGTAACAATACATTATCTATCCTTTTTGTGTGAATTCTCGGTTCATTTTCGGTACCCTCGACTCTCCTACCGTCCCTCAACCTTGCAACGATCCACCAGAACCTCGGCACCTCGCGAAAAAACAAAAACAAACATTTAAATGAACTAGTTTTCACTACTGTTTGACGAACGCGATCTATCTGAATCATTGAAATCTCGTTATTCTAACAACTGGATCGCATTACCATCTAAGGTGGATTTCCGCTTCATTGGTTGGCGTTTACTAGTGATAAATGGATCTGACGTATTCGACGTTTACAGCGTCTTTTCTTCGTCGATTCATGTAAGTACCAAATGGTCACAGCAACTTCCACTGACACTTCAATTTTAAAACTAAGCTGCGGGAATTAAATATTTAAGAACCGCGGCGGTCACCGCGTTGCACACCGCAACGGCGGTGTGGCCCTACTTTGCGCGCAACTACGTTATCGTGTAACCGGAATGGGCCGTCACAATGGCTCGGCACACTACATAAACTAACAGATTAATATGTACATCAATTTAATATCGTTAATACGGATGAATAATAACGATATTTAGTTTCTAAGCTCAAGGTTTAGGCGAATAGAAACCGTTATTTTCGAACAGTGGGAGACGTTCGGTGTTTCGAAACGAAGTGGGAACCAATATCGGGGGTGCATTAATAAAATATTGATATCGTTGGATCGATAATACACCGACCGGGCTATTGGAAAACACTAAAAACCCAAATGTCAATCGGTCAATGCAAATTCAATGCGATGTACACTTGAGGTAACAATTTCTGCTAAATATTTCATACTTAATATCGAGTGCTGAAATATCGAATATATATTAAAGATACGTGTACTTGTTAAATACAAGGTGGATCACTTAATTTCTATCGTAGACATTTTCCGTTGCTCATTTGTTTACATAAAAATGATTCTGGATGACAGTAATTATATTATAGCTCGTGTTTCTCGCGGAGTAATTTTGGGGAAATATTAGAAATATTGGGAAGAACTTGTAAATTATGGAAGAATGTAATAATTGACTGTACCATAGTTTGTGTTTTAGCCAGACATCTGGTTCTACCTCCTGCGTCACTTTGCTAATTATCGATGCGAGGACTAAAACGAGCAGATGTTGGACACCTAATCCAACCGTTATCTTGTTTTCGAACGACCACCATATTTCTCCTATCTTCCAAAACCTAACAAATACACGCCTTTTGTACGCCTAAAACTGTCGACCGTCCTGATTCACTCCTGGCGCATCCTCGCTGATTCACGTATTTTCCGATGTCCAGCCCGCCGTCCTTTGATCAGAACTTTCCTACTATTTCCTCTTCGTCCCTTCCATTTCTCTTATCTAAAAACCTAGCTTTCTTAATTTCCACAGATACTTCCGCTCGTCAGAATTATTCCGAACCCTCAGTAAAGATCCAGATTTTTTGTAAATGCGCAATACCATGCGCGAGTCAGAGTCGTCAGGGCTTCTTTAAGAATATTATATTGGTTACCGGGTCATTTCAAAATTGCCTTAATTAAGAAGTAACTTCGCGTTTTGCAGTTAATAAAGTTAGTAAGTTTTATTAACAGCGAAGCATTTCTCCTTATAACCGGGTATCCAACACGGATATGATTTTGAACGCCGCGTACGTGAAATAATTGAATAATTGATTTGCGATTGACTACTCTTTCATAAATTCAAAGGTGAGATCGGCGACCAAAATATTTATAGCAGAGATATCGAGTAATTATTTGTAAACTAATCATAACTGACCAACTGGTATCGCAGTTTCTACATTACTGTCTCAACGTCACTCTGGAGAATAAAATCCCAATTACAGTCGCAATAGAGGAGACTAGAGTCAGGTAAAAACGGAGCTAATTAAAATTGATAGTTTATCAATAGTTGTTTCGGTACTGTTATACTCGTATCAACGAACGGATCGTTTTCGCTCTAAATTTGAAACTCATTTCTGCCGTTATTTCTGGCGTTATCGTTACCGAACAATTATGTGGTCGGCATCGTTTGACCCTCATCGGGTTAATAATACACAAGAGTTATAAATGAGGCTATCCCTCGTTACGACGATCGAAAAGTTTTGAGGGAGTAGTAACAAATAATACGAGATCCTCGGTAACAGAATTTACCGTAGATACAAACGTAAATAAAAAATAATAACCGAGTCCTCGATGTAACGTGATTCGCGTGGTGTACTTACTTTTCCGCTTGGTCAGTGGAAGGGTTTTTTTTTTAAACAAAACTATATTTTCCCGCTAAGGCAACAGGACAATACGGGACAAATTCAACAAGGTTAATAGCATTTACTTTCGAGCACTGTTCCTTGGGTTGTTGTTTTCCGGAAACAAAGGGAGACACGCGAAGTAGACACAGCGGTTTCCAGCCTTCGAAAAATATTTCACGTTGAACGAGAACACTTTCGTGGAAAAACTTCTATTATCGAATTTTTATACGTAATTGCGTTCGATGCTATTGCAATTGTTTTGCAGGACCAAAGAATTTTTTAATCTGGTAACAACGAGCGTTATCATTCGTTATTATCGTTGATAATCATTTTTCTTTAATAATCCTCGCGAAAGATATTCTTAATTATCTACAATCTGCATACATACATTTCTATTGCTGGCATAATAATATTTGCAACTTCGAAAAATGGATACGTTTCTGGAACGAATGAATTTTGTTAACGTTCGTAACTACGACAATGTCAGTGTTTTTTCATATTTTACTTAAATCCGCATTGCACGGAACGAAATAAACGCTCGACAATGGACAAAGAAGGAGAACAGCGGAGGCGTTGACGCAGGAAAGTATCGACGAAGGGGAATCGAAATGAAATTGAAATAGAAAATGGCCGAATTCCTGTTTCGTAGATGTGTGAGAGCCCTCGCTAATCTGAAGAGCTTTCTCCGAAAATAACCAACCTTCCCCGACCGAATCATATCGACAACTCTGTTCTGCGTTTTATCTAAAAGCGGAATCAGAATCTGCGACGTTTCACTCCTAGTTAGAACGAAATCCAATCGGGTTTTGCCGGGTAGCATGCGGAACGGCGAAATACGTTTGTTGGAAAAGAATGTACAACGACAGGGCCGATAGCGAGCGCATGATACGGGTAAACATTTATCAGGAAAAACTTGGAATTTGCTGGAAATTCGGACCTCTTGTCGAACAAATGGATTTTAATAGATCTTTTTTATCCATCGGCTAGTTGGCTTTAAATTAATATTTTGTTTATACTAAATTTTGTGGTCGTTCCGTTAGTTGTCTTTAGATGAAAACATTTGATATTTTAGTTAAACAATCGTTGGATTATTAACAGTATATCGGTACGGTGGCTCCGCTTTGATATGTCGGATTAAAAAATCGTAGCGATCATAGTTTTAACCTTATCATAATTCAAATTTGATACGTAGTGTATTTCAGTACCCCGAGTGGATATCGTTACGCAGGAAGGTATTAAATTTTGCGCAATTTTGTACTCATTACGGCGAGACCCCGATTATCCGGAGATCGGTTTGCGGAATGTTGCTTTATCCGGAAACCGGTTATCGATATTAAACGATGCAATAGAATGGATTGAAAATGATAAGATAAGCGATGTAAGTGACACGGAAGTCATCCGGAGGCAAAGGGAGTTTCAATAACGAAAAAATCAGCATTCTAACTATTAACTATTAACTTTATTAGAAATTTGGAAAGATAATAAACATGCGCGTACGCGTGTGTGATTTTACGTTTACGTACGAAACGTTTCAATGTCAGTCATTCGATTATCCACACGTCCTGTGTATAATTACGTCGAATAATCGAAGTCCTACCGGACCATTGAGATCATTTGATTAAATGACCACTCTTCAATTACTTATGTCTTTCCAAATTTTCAAAATCAAAATGCCAATGATCGCAACCCGAATGTCGAATCTGGGGGTTAGAATTAAAGCCCCATTCGTGATTCGCTGCCGAGCGCTTCTTTTAACTTAACAAGTGCCACGATCGAATTGCCGTTAGTTATTGACTCCTCCTGCTTTAACCGTCCCGTATATTCGGGGTATAACGAGGCTGGAGGTCAGCCAGCGGTATCCATAAAATTACATTTCCTAATTCTCTTTAATGTCGGCCGGCTTTCCTTATTTTTCGATCTGTTACATTACGGGTGTTTCGTGCACCTATCTTATCCCGAGCAGCGCAACATATCCTTCCTGTTGCGTGTCAGGTTATCATGTTCCTGGCCTTTAGAAAATCCTAGATTGCTATGCTGACAGAGGCCTCCACCCGATTATCCAGCGACGTCTACAGGCCGTTGCAAAACTCGTGGAAAGTATTATCGTGGACACGTTTCCCGGGATTAAACGAAGTAAAGAGTACTCGCGTTGTAAATTCACTAACTTGGCAGTGTCACTCGCGGTGCAGCCCTTCTCGCGTTTCGACGATTAAGACACCGCTTAACACTATTCCTACCACGACCAGTCAAATGACCGTTTCTCCAATTTCGTCTAGAATTTTTTACGTGCAACGTTATTGCACCGATACTTGACTCAAATGTTAGCCGGTTAAATGTTAAAGTATATGTTATCTATTTCCAAATAACAGAAACAAGAATCTTTATTTTATTTTATTTTATTTTTATTATTTATCTTTATGTTTATTTATCTTTATTATCTTCATTCTGTATTAAGAAATATAAGTTGTTTTGAAGATACGCGAAGCGTCGGTAGAAATAGTGTTAACCGGAAGCTGATCACTCGTGTGATTAGTAAGAAATTCTTGTGCATCGCTTTGTATTCGCAATGATTCGAGCGGATAATCGAACCAATACATTCTTTTCGTGCTATCGTATAACTCGTGCAACGATTCGTCCGAATAATCAACGTTTTGCCGTGTGCGGCTGTACGAATAAAAATTGTTTACGCGAAATATAAAAATGCGGGGGAGTACGCATATCGAGTCTATCGGTAATTAATAAAATGAAACGATAACATTGGGGTTTATCGGTTTCCAGGAAAGTTCGCGTTGCGTTAAAAATATTGTTTCAACGATAATAACGTATCAGTAATTTTCGATCGAAATTAACATGCTCGGATCTTCTTACTTTTATTTAGTCGCAACGGTAATGCTTTTGATAACGGAAACGAAAGGTGTGCCCGTAATTGTGAAACGCACTGTACAAGTACGTGGTACGTGGCAGCGTTCACGGTAGAACTCCGCACGGACGCTCACGAGCAGTCTTCGCGATTTCATCTAAGCTCCTTTATTCGAAAAGTGTGCTGGCGTGCCGAAATTATGACGTTAAAAAGTTTTACAGTGTTTTACTCGAAATCCCGTGGCGTTATCTTATTGAAAATCGCTGGCCGAATTAAATGACAGGTTAAACGACATTTCCGATGTAAAATAATAAACGATGCGGTGATTAAATTACGTTAAAGCTCGTTGATCGATCGATCAGGCAAGCCAGCGATGGACACGACGAATGCATCAGTGGAACACTGCGGTCCATGGTCAGACGAGTTAAACTTTGGGAATTTAAATGAAGGATAAATGTTTCGTGACGGTATCGTAGGAAAGCGATACGATTAAACGGAAACGTTTACCCTGTACTCGCCACCCTAAGTACTTCGGCCGTTGGAACGTTAAATTCATCGTGGGATTTTTTCAAAATCTCCATCAACGAGAGACACTTTCGAGATAACTTAACATTGCACAGAAACGTTAATAAGGTAATATAAAAGAATCGTTAACGATACCGAGGACGATTAAAATTTCATTGAAAATTTCGTCTCTTATTCGATCCTATGGCGTTCATGAAATTTCAATGAATTATTAATTAAGCGTAGGAACAGGTCCGAGAATTCGTATATTCACCGAAATACGTTCTAAAAGATTATTGTTCTGTATTAAAATTAATATCGCCAAAAACAGTGATACGATTCACGGTAGAAATATTTTATTCCGTAACGGAGGACGAGCAGAACATTTCACTCGTTTCAATCGTTCGAAAGTTCTTACATTTTACAATACTTCCGGTTGGATACAATTTCTTTTTAACGGCTTTTCGCCGCGACAGAACGTATTGTTACATATCGCGTGAAATGGTTCTGGTAATCCTATTAATGTTTAATCTATCTTTCCCGTCCATGAAGCACTCAAAACGTCGACGGAATCCCACGATATATAAAGTTCTAACACAAAACTTTTGAAGCTACCTCGCCACGTACCTTTGTTTGAACTGGGTTGATTTAATTTCCGGGTATCACATCACGCGAGGTCGGATACAATGGCGTAACAAGGAATTCAGTCTCCGCCGATAACTTTTACAACAACGGCCAAAGCAACGAAACGTCGGCTTGTGGTATTCGACGTAAATATTTTTATTCGGATTGCCTCGTCACCATCCGCGTTAGAGCGTATTTTTTATTTGGAACAGAGTTATCGGACACTTGGGAATTCTCCTACGCAAGTTTGCGAGCAAGTACGACGATGGATTTTTAATTAAGAATTTCATCTCAACAGATCTGTAGGTACGATCGTATAAATATTGGTTTACAAGATCAAAAACAAATTATTGCAATTAAATAAAATCGTGGGGATGTCTTAAAGTTTCTTAAAATAAATAAAGTTGCGCTTCATTAAACCGGTTAAGTTAAAGTTTCTTTTATTCATACTTTTTAGGCACTCAAAACGCTCGATCCAGTTCCAATCGAGCTCCATGCCGCTGTACTGTTTTAAATAATAATAATAATGAAAACCGAATCGTCAGAATGGAAGAAGCCTATTAAAAGCAAAAGATATTTGTTTATGACTTTCCTGTTTCTTTCAACGACATTCATTATTTCCGCGAAGATCGTAATTATAATTCAGCGACGCTCTGTAAAAAAACAAGATTAACGAACCTTTTAGCCACATTATTTGACGATCAATGTTCCGCTCGAAAGTAGAATCAACGAAGTGAAAATGATCGAGGTCTCGCTATTAAATATCGCACGACGGCCGATACGATAGTACCTTCACAGAGAAACGTCTCATTAAGCACGCTCTCGAAATGACCGGTTTTTATTCTTTCAAATATTCAGCGTCGCCCCACGTTCTCAGCGACAATCCGAGTATAAATATACGTGTTTCGTTATATCTTTGTATGAATATTCACGGAATATAGCGTAAGGAAAATTTGTCTTTCGCGAAAGAAATAGTTGCATATAGACGAACGTGATTACGCTCTTTTCACTTGGATTAAGATGCATTCATTTTTTCATCTTAAATTTATATCAACGTAGACGTATTTTCCATTTGCAATGGGGTTCGTTTAATGAGCACCTTGCAATTATATTAAACTCGAATGCACCGAGAACTTGTACGGAAATAGTACAATTTTCGGCAATCAGGAATACTACAATTTTCTAACGTTTTAAATTCGGGATTATTTATTCTTCCCTTCAGACTTTAATCGTTTATAATACGTTGGACGTATTTTATAAAATCCTGTGCGTGCATCCCCTACGTAGGTTATCCATCTACCCTCGCGCTAATAAATCCATCGGAATTTACGAAAATTTTTGTTTCCCCACTTCGTCCTGAACAGACTGACCTACATTTAATTCTCTGCACGGATGATTTTTGTTTGCAGTTGCAGTGCTCGCTTTCGCGTTTGTTTTTACAATCGAAACATTTACTTTGAATACGAGTCAACGTGTATCAGCATTGCGCAATGATTTACAGTGGAATTACATTTAATTAACAAGCGGCATTGTTGTCCACGGAAAAACCTCCAGTAACATTGTCTGAGCTTGTACGAGCGAGCCCCAAGGATCGTTAGAAAGGAAATCTCAAGAGTTTTTCAAAGTTAACTGTAATTCGAAGTAGCTGGCAATTTATACCTCGATGTCCTAAAATCGATCATCGATTGCTTCGATAAGTAGCACCGGACGGAACCCGGGCCGTATCAGTGAAAAATTGCAGTCTCTGGTCGGACGAGTTAACGTAGCGAGTAGAAGTAAAAGCGAAATATTTTGAAACAATATTATCGTCGCTCTGTACGGCATAAACGTCGGGTTTAATAAATGTCAATTATTATTTCACTTAAAGTACAGTGTATTCAGATATTTTAAAAATATTAATTCTCGCTTGGAGTTGAGTGACGGTCCTAATTCAGTATTTTCCTTCTTCGACGTTGAAATAAAAAGAATGGTGGGTCCAAGCAATAAAAACGCCGGACTGTGATCTACGGCAATCTGTCCCAAACTATTTTGATCGAGGAACCGTCAAAACGTTTTTCAAAGTTCACGGAATCCTTTACAGTTTTCGATAATTAAATCCCGTCCACCCCTAAATTTAAAGTGATATGGAATGAAACAAATATTGCTTTGTTACTTCAATTGTATTAAAATTAACACACAAAAAAACGTTTGAAAATTCTTGTAAAAACAAATAATAGTGACTGTAAAAACTGCATCGCGGAACTCCAAAATTTTTTGGTGAAAGCCCAGGGTTCCGCGGAACGCACTTTTAGAAACTCTGACGTACAGAATCGATTGTTCGCTGGTTTTAGGTAAAATTATTAATTAGATCACGCGTGCCTGGAATTACGTTTTATCAAGTACGCTTTAATATAATGAAAATGGTAACGAGGACGAATCACGATCATTTTTACTTTTTGGCCGCGAACGATATTAGCTGCCAGTTAAAGCGCTTCACGGAAGAAAAAGTATTGAAGAGCCTTTCGTATGAAAATTACTGATCGATCAGCGCGCGCGGGCCTCGAACGAATTCGGCATTGAAAACCAATGGCTGAAATCCAATCCGTCGATATTCCGCACGATAACACGGTTTACTCGACTCCGCGAATGCCATTGGAAACGGCGAAATTCTCCAAAACGTAGATTTTAAGTTTAATACACCTCGTTCGTACGATTTATCGACTCCCGGCCCGATTATAAATAATACCTCGCGCATCCAATTATTCGTAGGATAATCAGCGACGCTAATTATACGGCGATCCATTTCTTTTTTGTACGGCATCGTAAAAGTTTATGCGCGCATCGAGACCCGCTTCGTTCGCGCAAAGAGTCGTAAATTAAATCGAAACGGCGAAACGAATTAACCCGAAACGGAGCGATTTAAAATGCGATTTGAAGGGACGATTATGTCGGGTAGAAAAAAGCGGAGCGACGCCATCGACGCGCCACTCTATTCATTATCCTTTGATTCGTACGTAGCGGGGTGTATGATGGTAGTTATTTCGGTGGGGACAAAATGAGGGTAAGGATGGAAAGATAAAAGGATTCGAAAGAAAGTTAATTAGCAGGGTGTAAAGCAGACGTCGGGAACCTATGACCCGCGGGTCAACAAGCGACCCACTTAAATTCCACAAATAAAGTATATTATTTTTGCGCGGAATACTGCGCGTGACGCGTCACGGAGTCATAAATAATTAGAAACTGAAGAACTAATCAAGGGACTAATATTTATTATGAGCAAGGTAAAGGCGCGTGTTACTTCCGAGACGGCTCCGAACGGATTCAAAAGCGTAGCTGTTACACAACATCGATCTTGTTGCTGACCAAAGCCTACCATACTGCACACGCTCGGTAGACTTAATACAAAATACCACATTAAGATAATCATGTTTCAGACGGCTTTAAATATGGTTAGACGTTTCGCGAGCGCACGCCAAAGCTGTACCTAAAGTACTAAGAGTACTTACTGCTGCGACACAGCTATGATGCTACGGTAGTTCAGGCCGACGATTCAGTTGGCTGAAATAGACAGCACGTCGCGTATTATAAGTAAAAGGAGATAGAAATATTTAGCGGCCATCTACGTCCCGCGGACATAGCTTATTTTTCTAGGGTTAATGCAAAACACTACATTCGCAGTAATAAATAAGAGGATTAAGATCAAGAGACAAGTTCTTGTCTCGGGCCAAGTACAAGTACGCGAGACTAGACCTTGTATCTTTTCCGCAAAGAACGAACAGGGGTTTTTGAGGAGCGAAACGTCTTCTTAACACTGTACAAACCGTTGACGCACTTGTGCGTTATTTATAATTTATGTCCACGGTCACACGCGCGTATTGCGAATGGGATTTTGCTTCAAACACAACGGTTCCCATACGACAGGGGTCGCTAAACTTTTTTGATCATCGACCCCCTAAACATTTTCGACACTTTTTATCAACCCCTACATCATTCATTTTTAGTGGTCTATCTCTGTGTTACAAGCAAAAAAGTTTTTTTATTTCGTATGCATTTATTTTGCGATTTTACATTTCCCATTTATTAATATATATTGTAATAATTTTATAATTTTCTAACTGACAATTAGTGATTTTTAGCAATATTTGAATTTCACAATTAACTTATTTCTCTGATTTATATTTGTGATTTTTAATCAATTTTTCTATCGACCGCGAATCGTGACCCCCAGAGAGTCGATATCGATAACTTTGACGACGCCTGCTATACAATAACGAATCGCATATATTTACAACTTTGATCGGGAGTACATTATTTTAGTACCGTGAGAAATGTTTAATAAACTCCTTCGGGAATAGTACGACGGTACCGTTGTCCGGAAGTAGGAGGACAGGATAATCGACCATCTATCGGAGTTTATTGAAATTCTAATTTCAAATTTCCGATAATCTAATAACCGACAAAATGTGGGATGAAAGAGTAACGCGTCTTTGTACGGGCGGATCGCTTCCCAATCGAATTGAAACCAATCTTTACTACAACCGCGTGCATACTGCGAAGCTTTCGCATTAATGAAAATGGTATCAAACTCCAAATGCAGATCGGGGATGTCGGGTGGGGGAGTGGTGGGTGGTGGGGGTTAATTCACTAATGAATTGACCGTTTCCGTAATTCCCCGCGTTTTACTTAAAGCGATCAATTATCTGCGGGTTCGTCGTAATTGTTCATTTCTTGATTGCCACTTTTATGGGAATTGACACAATCTAATTAATTGTAAAAAAAGCACAATGAAGCCATATCATTCATCGCGATATTATTTTCCTCTCGATTTACGTATCTTTTTGTCAAAATAATTTATTCCCATTTGCCGCGACTCGCGCCGAAAAATTATGCTCCACAAATACTTTTGTTTGTCCGTACGTCAGGAATTTATTATTCTGGACACTACTACCATCTATTTCTAACATTCGCAAAAGTCATTTATTAATGATACGCGATGAAAAAGAATTATTCAGATAGATATCGTTACTATTATTATTCGTCACGCCATCGTCCAATTTAAGAAATCTTCGTTGAAAGAGAACGAGCTTTTCTATTAATTAACATTACTATTCAACTCGCTCGGTGCAATTTAATCATTAATTATAGCTTCAAGTATCTGATATGAGCGCGAAGCAAGACCCGTAAAAGCTGTGGGGTAACCATGCGTGGATCGCCATACGTAAAGAAATTTTTTTTTCTCCCCCAATATAACGCGTACGGTAATATATGATAATCTCATGCGGTATTACGCGTGGAAACGGCTCTTTATACATTCCCGTGCGTTCGCTTCTATGCGGTAGAATAAAAATAAGGCGCTGCCACATACGAGTTTGACGGTGCACAGCAATGACTTTTGTTTGTATTGTTAAGAGGAAGTGGTGGTAGTATGCGCCGGAGGTTTGCTCCGATATTCGGAAACGACGTAGATCGCAAGCGTTTCACGGAAAATTCATTTTCATGGCGCGCGTATATTATGACGGAAAAAAGTTGGCTAATCGAGGGATAATATTCGGAGGAAGGTGATAAGTGAAAATTTTATAATTTCAGTGAATCGAACGAAATAAAATTTTTGTTTGAATATCACGTTCATAAATTTTCTTTCAACGGCGACAGCTGAGATAACAATTTTTCAATTGAAAATAAATTAATCGGTGACCACTGAAAATAAATTAAATCTCGATCATTTAATAACTCCGAAGATATATCTGGCTGAGTAAAAAGTTGTGCCCCCGCGTAGTGTCAGTTTTTCAAAAATACGTCCATTCTGAATTTTAAAACATCCGTACGTACGTACGAGCAAACAAACGCTGCCGATCGACAAATAAATAATCAACTCTCTATCGTTCAGCGGACCGAACTATACCAATCACTTCCCATTCATTTGTTGTTCGTACGGAAAATGAAAAATCCCTTCAATTTTCGCACGCACGGCGACGACCGGGGGAGCAACACGTCGGGCGTGCGGATTCGCGACAAAGAGAAACCGACGAGAGAGAAAAAAGCAGGTAAATAGAGGAAGAAGAAGAAAGGACTGGGCGAGGGTGGGTGTGGACGGTGGTGACGACGAGAGGGTGGGGGGGGGGGGGGTGTGGGTTAGAAAACAAAGAAAATAAAATTGCGGGACACGCAAAGGGCAATGCCAAACAAGGCCTGCCCTGAGCGCGGGCCGCGAACGAGTCGTAGACACATCGGGCTCCCTTTACACGTTCGAACAGAAAGGCCGTGGAGAAAGGGGTGAAAAATAAAAAAAATAAAAAGAACCCTTTCCCGCCGGTTCCCGTGCTTTGCGCAAGAGCATTTCTCGCGGAAAGGCGCTTATTTAGGCCAGCCACGCGCGCGAGAATAAATATCAAAGGCAAGTGCGTTTCTTCGTCCTCTGCTCTTCGTCTACGTATTCGCCTCCCGTTTTTCCACCCTCGTTTTCCCTACCCCCACCCCCACCTCCTCCTCGCTCTCTCGCACACCTTCGCCTTTTCGTCCCGCGCACTTCTTTCTCCCTCGCTCCTCCGGCGGCCTGTGAAGTCGCAGCGGGAGGGGGAGGGGGAGGGGGGGGGGGGGCACAGGTGTGTGCGTTCACCTCGAAGCGTCTGAAAATTTTTACCCTGGCTCAAGACCCGGTGGCCGTTCGGTTTAAACGTTTCCCAAGGTACTTCGAATCCGCGAAACGTCCGCTGAGCGGAAAATGCACTTTTAATTGCACGTCAAAGTCAAAGCTCGCGCGACCCTACGCCTACCTATCGTGACACGCATGCGCGCTGACTCGCGATGCTCGTGCATATTTTTTACTCCATCTCTTCGGTACCCGCCCCCCAATCCCCGCTCCTCCCCCCAGGACTATTTTTCGTTCTTTTTTCCTTTCGCAAAACTCACACGTGCTTTTGAAGTTGCTCAAAGTACGACGCGTGTGCTTGTACTTTCGCCTACGCCGCTGCACCCTTGCTTCTCGCGTGCACCGCTGTGCGCGCGCGTGTATGTTTTCTTTTTTTTGCGTACTTCCTTTTTAGGAACACCGTTCTGGGAAGCGTATCGGCGCGCTATTTGAGATTTCGCAATTTGCATTGCACGGCGCGGTAATACTTGACGCCTTTACGTATCGGTTGAACCCCTAACATTTGCACCCATAATCCTCGGCTGTACATTTTATTTTCTCTCGTACATCAAATATTATCTGATTTGTATACAGTAGATACATGCTATACCCTAGGTATACGTATATGTATACATACACAAATTTCTTAGTTAAATTTGTTTTATGCTCTATATCAAATTGTTTCTGTATATATGCGTACAGTATGTATACGATTTATTACAATTGCATGTACGCGCATATGAAGCAAATATATCACATCCGTGAAGAGAAAAAAGAATACAGCTACGTACTTGACTAAGTATTTTCTTCGCAAGAACTCAAAGCGTTGCGCGACGTACATTCGAGGCTCGTGGAAAATTTTGCATATGCACTTCCGTCAAACGAATTACACGACGGCCATTGGCGTTTCCTCGTGCATTCATTCCTGTTGCGCGTTTTATCGGGAAACTACGTGCGACTGCATCATGACGGTTCGCTTCTACTCAAAGGATTGTAATTACGGGTAATTCAGCCGACTTAACACTCTAGAGCCGAACCGCCTCACTTGCGTTATAAAGAAAACGTCGTGTTAGAAAGGCTGAATATTAAAATCGCGCCGTTTACACCGCAAGACACCGCTTTGAGAGAGTAAATTCACCATGTTCTCAAATCGTCAAATTTATTGAGCGCGAGTAAATTCTGATTTACCTGGTGGTAATGATTCAAGATTGAGTGCGTTTGCAAATCGTCAAAGTGATTTGTCGTTTAAAGAAAAGAAGTGGATCCGACGTCGATATATTAAGCGCGTTTCCAAATTTGTATCGGACATGTTTGTATATACGCACGCCCCCGTCGAGCAAATTGATTTAGGCTTAATAAAATATGATTTGGTCATTTGATATACATATATTTAAAATTCGTGATTAGTTACTGCAAACTGAAACATAATAATTTAATAATTCCTGACTCGTCTATTTTTGATAATTAATGGATTAAAATTAAACGGTAATAAAGTGCGATTCTTCATTACTCATTTTCAATTTATATTCGTTAATTATCAAAAGCGAGGAATTATTAATAATTCAGTTACGAGCTAGCTGTCGCATGATATTGTGGAATCAAATTGTTCCGCGCTACATACATCTATACATGTTATGCGGTATATTAAATTATTCGAGTGCAAATATTTTTCAATAAATATTCGAAATTAACGATCGCTCGAATTACGAAACGAATCGTTTGTCGCGCGGATTTACGTTCCGGGGAATAATGAAACTCGAAGCATATCGAATCCGATTCCATCGAAAAATATATCGAAACCGTTATCGCGCGACACTCGAGAGCGACGGTAGAAAATCGTAATGCGATACCAAGGGGTTGAAGGAGTTGAACCGTAATAACCGAATAACGGATGTCCCTTCTTACTCACTGATGACTTTCATTACAAAGGTCTATTGCACGGGGCCCCTAATGAAATTCTTCTCACTTTCTTGCTTTTGTATTAACTTTTGCGGCGAAAACTCCCCGCGATACCGGTCCACGTCCGATTTCATTAAGGGGCTAACGATGCCTCTGCTTCTAATACGAGAAACAAAAGAAAATGCAACGTATTTCATACGCGGTAGGAAATAAATTTTCCCAACATTTCTGAATTTTTTCACCCAGCTTTTCGTAAATCGCCTTAACCAGTTAGCTGTTTCAACCTCTTTGAAAGGTGTGCATCTAAATTCTGTCGCAAAAGGTGAAGCGATGACGAGCATATTATATTTAATGAACATATTTTAATAGTTCGCGGCTCGGATTACTAAAGAAAAATACACGAACCACTTTCGTCACCCTCTTTTAAAAATATCACCACTAAATTTAAAAATATATTTTAGTTTCCACTCAAATTTTCCGCACGAAAAGTATACTCGAGGCAACACAAATACTTACGATTTCTTCGCGACAAGTACACTCGTCAAAAACAGCTCACCGGTTAAAAAGGACATCACCTTCAACTCGTCTTCGCGCCGTAGCTCCCATCGTCTCGAACTCCTAATAATAATTCCGAGACAGTGATTTGATTTAACCGCGAGAGTATCGTTATTTCTCGCTAGATCGTTCAAACTATCCCGCGAACGAAACGAATCCAGTTCAGCCATTACAATCGTTGGGAACCACCGACGCAACTTTATCTCAAATATCGTATCCACCCTTCGACAAACCGATCACGTACTTCCCATTTCTACGGTGTAGCAAATCAGCAGCATCTTCGGAGCGCATCGCGAGTCGTTAGAAAAATCCATACCGCGCCGCCACTTGTCTTTATTACAGTTTTACCGCGAAATCGCACCGCCTCCTCGACCATTATTGTCGCGTTAAAGGAATATCAAGAGTCAAAGGCTCACCTACCTGTACTATACTCGAACGGCGTTCGGCATAATCCATATCTGAAAGCCACTCGGAATGACCGCTTCGGGGATTTCGAATGACTGGAATTAGAATCGCGATACGCGCTCCTAGGGATTTCGAAGTCGTTTCGTCGAGTTCTCGCAAAGGAAAAAGAATCGTCCATCGTATTAATCTTTGGTATTGGAGGGTACGCCCTTAGCGTACCAGTAATTACTGCTTCTCGTTATTGGTAAACATCGAGCGCTAATTATCTACACACACGTTGAGACGATATTAGGTTCAGAGCCGGAATTTCATTGCTCCGGTACTCACGTTCCCATTTATCGATCTACTTAGCACGGGTAAGTGTAAATATATCGTTGCAAATAACCTTTAATACCGTGCGTTCCCAGCGGAGGGGCTCAATTAATATATAATTAGAGTAAACCGTCGATTTGCTGCTCACTCGGGTATCGTTGCGGTTCTATAGATTATTCCAGTACGACGAAACGTTTATCGAAAATTCTTTCCTCGATCCGTTTGAATCACGCCCAAAGTTTATCCGTTACGAACAAATTTTGATCAAAATTCGATTCGAGACTTCATCGATGTTAAGGTCGAAGATCTTGGGAATAGTTCCGCTATAAAATTCACCCGTGATTTACGTTTAGGGATTTTGCGTGTCACGAATCGAACGATCGATATTTCGCGGGTAAACGCATTCGGGATTATCCGCATCCACGTAAAGCGGATTTAACGTAAGCTTCAGATAATGCGACTACGTTCCGCGACTCGGATTATTATCCACGGATCTCGATTCTATAACGATTTAATCGAACAACTATTTTCGTATCTTCGATACGTTTTGCGTTTCCAGTGAAAAGAGATTTGGTGGTTCCAGCGCGGCTGTTTGGAGCAACATTGGCCGTCATTGTTCGAGGGTAATTGAAGACTGTCTATAGTTCGGTTAAAATGATTGTACCTGTATTTTGTGTTTTAATTACCGTTGATTATCCCATTGATTTTCAATGCAATCAATCCTACGTGCAAGTTATTTGACCGGTGATACTGATCGGTCATAAAACAACGTCGAGTAATAAATATATTTGTTTATAAGCGATACGCGCGTAGGAACGCAAGGGGCGGGGTATTTCAAACGGTCTACCTTAATAATAATAATTGACGATAATTCATCAATATGAATTGGTAACCAAATAGCATCGGTATACGGTATGGGTACATGGAACAAGCTGAATCTCGCGTAATTTTATATTCCTATTAACGATTTAATTAACAAAGATGCAATCGTTTGGATATACGTGATTGGAAGTCGATGTCAAACGTACCTATCGCACAAAGGTATTCGAAATTTCTTCTCAAAGGATATACGGTTTTATGAATTTTATTCCAAGTTTTTAAATATTTGTAGTATCGCACGTATGCAGGAATCGTTCGGATATGCGTAGTTGAACGAAAGCCTGTCCATTTAGAGAAGGAAACGCGGCAAAGATAATAACAAGCCAAGAAATAAAAAACCAATATTTGAATAAGTAAGATGTACGCGACGAGACAGTTAAATTCGGCCACCAGAATAATATTCAACCCATATACGTATTCGCGAATCGGGAGAGAAATTTCGAGCAAGAATGAATATCGAGGACGAAATATTCCGATCGCGTTCTGTATAAAAAGTTCTCCATTTTCAAAAATGTTGGTCACTTGTCATGGAGAAATGACAAAGTTTTGTGTTACGAGTTACGACGATTATACTCGTGTGTTATACTTGTCAGGCAGAAACAGCAGTTACCTTTTGCTACATACATACATTGAAATTTGAGCGAAAACCAAAATATATTCGTACATTTCGTACAGATATTTTTAAGGAGGGAACACAGAAATGGTTTCTGTATTTCATCTCTAGTAATCCGAGGCGCGTTATATTAAAATATATTTATCAAACATAGTATACCCGGCATGGCTTCATCTTTGCGACGCAATTTAGGCGCACTCTTTTGAAAGAGATCGGAACAGCTAACCGGTTAAATATCTAATCTTGCATATCGCAAAACGATTCGCTTAAAAAAAACAAGCGGACTCAATAATCCTAGACCCGTCGTTAAAATTTTATCGATGATACTTTCGCGTAGAGATTAAGATTACTCGCGGTGCATGAACTTCGGGAAAGTATCGAGTTTGCAGGTAAAATCGGAGTCGTCGCACGTAGCGCCGTATACGCGGAAACAAATCCAATCCGCCGATAGAAACAATGACAGCGGCACAGTTTCTGCAAGTGCAAGGCGTGCATTTATAAACAAAACGTATAACGCAATCTGCTGCGCGAATACGCGCCCCGCGAAAGGTACTCGTGGAAAGCTCTTTCACATGCGGAACACGCGCGATTGTTTATTGACAAAGTGTCGTGGAACACTGTTTCGTATTGTAAGTTTTAAAAGTGCGTTACGCGGCGTACGATTTTTGAAGTGTACGCGGAAAATGGATTTTTAAAACCTTGCTGTTTACGCCGATATCGCTTTGCTTGTGATTAAAATTATTTAAATAATTATTGTGCATATATGTATGTATTAGAGATACTGGAAAGAAATGTATTATTATTTTGAACAATATAAAACTGTATTTCTTCTTTCATGTTACAGAATATTATAAAATGTAATTTTCTTCACTCTTTACAACTGTATGCCAACGTTTTTCTAATGCTTCTGTGCCCTTTTCATGAAAACTTACTTACTGAGCTGCTTCTACATTGTAGCTCAAACGCTACTATGTAAAATAATCGATTTCTCTCCGGTACACCTAGTATAATATTATGTGTAATTAAATTATGTAAATAAATATTTTAAACGTATAATCTAGGATACAAAAATGACCATTACAAATGTTTCCATACGATTAAGAAATATAGTACATGATAATTAATGATTATGAAAATTAAAAATAAATACGTCACCAAAGTGAATCCACAGCGTTGTAAACTTTAAATTTGATGCGGTTAAACGTTATGTCCTGATATTGCATATTATTTACTTTAATATCTGACTTATTTAAAAAACGCATTCGGCTCTTTTCAAGCTTCGCGTTTGCCGCGTTCGAAAAGAAAGTTACCGTACTCGATAGAACGATTCGTAATATCAACAAAGACATCGCGAAATCATGAATCAACTACCAAAAGAATCCACAGTCCTTTCCTCCTTTATTATAAATTCCTTTCTTTGCCATATTACCCGTTTGTCTTTTATTTCCAATCTAACCGAACAATAAAATCGCACGCAATATCGCAATACATCGTGGGAATATGGAAGTCGATGTCAAACGTACCTATCGCACAAACGTATTCGAAATTTCTTCTCAAAGGATGTACGGTTTTATGAATTTTATTCCAGGTTTTTAAATATTTGTAGTATCGCACATACGCAGGAAAAAATATGTCGCAAGACATTTTCTATCAATTTGTGCGCGTGTAGATATTTTCGGTCGACGCGCCTCACGCGCGTATCTATAAACGAACCAAATATTGGTGAACCTACTCGTTTAATTTCGTAATTCCCTTTGCTTAACTTTCCTGGCGATCCATCGCTGGGTTCCCCTTTCAACATGCCGCGTTTTTCCACTGAAAAATAAAAATATCAACGAACAGAGTTGACTCGCTGGTTAAAATCTACAAAATCAAATATTCCTCGTGTAATAAATGTTCCCTTGCACAATTCGGTAAAAACAACCTCGACACGCTGGATTTGAAAGGATTAAATTATAAGCTAACGAAGTTGGAAGGAAGAAACGACGCTGCGATCCGTTTGTCAAATCCCCGAATTGACTGAAAATTTCTGTCCTCGGAATAACGTCCAGGGACCTTGACGAATAGTTACAAGCGCGTCTTTGAATCCACTGTTACGTACGAAATGATGGAAATAATGATCCGTAATGCCGTGTACTTGTATCAAAGTTCAATTGACCGGGTATTGGGTGTATTAAAATTGAAAGTGTTGCGTGAAATTTCGCAATGATATGATAACAGTAATTATTTATAGATTTATTTTGACGCAATCCATACAAGATGTTTTCGCGAAAGACTCTTCTCCACCACCAGTGACATTTTTGTAGTGGGAATATTATTCTGATTTAAATAAGGATGGTGCCAAAGTACGAGTCGTAATTGGCATTCCAAGGCATTGCCAACGTTCTATATTGGTGGTGGGTGAATCGCGTGAGAGGGTTAACCCTCTTATGCGTTATGTACACGTATATGAACACTAACAATTTTCAGTATTACTCCAATATTTGTACTTGAAATGAGTATGTCAAAGTGCGTTCTCACGAATCAAGTTTAGTTGCCCAATTACATTTGATCAACAAAAGATGAATGCACTCTGCGGTGAGAGTCTATGTTTCAATAAAGTTGATCAACCTTTTAGTGGATCAACGAAAATTTGACCCAGTCAACCTTTATCGTTTAAGTAATGAGTCATCCGACATTTGCTTTCAAGTTGAAAACTGTCTTGAAACGTGTGAACTTCGGTTGACTATCAAGTTACCTTTTAACTGGTTCTACACTTTTAACAGTTTTAACAGCAGTTCGTAAAATTTTCCTTCAGACATTCTTAAATGATTTCTATATCCTTCTTTATCCTCTAATCCTAGCTCCTTCAACAAGGCTTCTGATGCTACCACTCGACTTCTTCTTAATATCCATCGCATCACTCAAAAACTTAGTTTCTTACGATGTTTCCTCGTGTTACATAAAATTGTTTGTGGCTCTTTTTTTTAACAGAACAGTTACTATCTGTACAACTTCGCGCACATTTCCATTCTATTAAAATGTGTGGACAGAAACTGATTCGAGTCATATTGAACATTTGTTGATCAACTATAATCAGTCAACTAAAGTTGACTCGTGAGAACGCGCCTTAAGTAAAAAAAGAAACAAAAGCGTATGAGAGGGTTAACCGTAACGCGATTCCTGGAAAGTCCTCGAGGGCCTCATGCTCGTTATACGAATGTGAGCCCCTCGTTCAAGGGGCCTATGCATATCCGTTTATTGTCTGGTTAGAGTACGAGGCTGATACGAGTGCATCGTAAATTATCGTATTAGTCCGAGTATAGTACGACCTACTACGTTGGATGTTAGAAATTGCAAATTTTACAGGAGAGACAATTGAATGGGAAGCCAATAAAAGCTACGTACATAGTTGTTAAGGAAATGTCACATTCAACGTTGTTCTATTTTAATAAACGTTTCCCAAAACAGGAAAAAATAAGAAATAGATCTTTTTTTCTTACATTTGTATAGATACGCAGAGGAAAGTTTAATATTGTCCACAATTACATTGAACAGTTACATTGGATACCAGAAATAGCACCCACATCATATCCAAACATTAAAATCGGATATTCTCATGCACATCGAATATTGACGTTACACATTGAACGTTGCTCCAGAACCTAAAATGGAAACATACCTCTCTTTCAACCGATTTATCACTATCTACCGGTGAGTTTTGAAAATAAAAACTTTACACATTCCGATTCTGCGAGTCACGACCTACGGCATTTCACAAAAAAAGAGCTTTGCAAAAATCATCACATCCAACATTGTTTCAGCCACCAATTATTGACTTATGTCTTTAGAGTTCCGAGTACTGGAATATTGTGCGAACGTGACTTTGAAAGGTTTGAAATATTAGAGAAAAAACATTGCACTAGATATATATCCAGGCCAATACGGTAAGTCCTTTTGCTTTAGGTGATTTGTCTGTTCCTCATTACGAGTCAACATGCAACTTCGATCATGGTATCGGAATTCGTGACTTTTATCGGTGAATATATTTCTTCGCTTCGCGGCAGGTAAATAACGATTAATACCACGGATCGATGAACGTTAAAATCCACCCCATTTCAGGGAATGTGATTAACGACTAAACGGTCATTTGTGGTATTTCCAAATGAGGTCAGCACACGCAGGATGCAAATGTTACACGTGCAGCTGTCGGTGGCACGTAATATCCGGTGTCTCATTAAACCTGACAAAAATTCGTGTGACTATCGTGCCAGATTTTTTTAAAGAAAGACGAGCTCTCGAGCGGTTTCTCATTTTAGTCACCGGACGCGTCGATTAAGATAAACGAGAAAAATCGTACGAACACAGATATTGCAAATATGCCGAGCGAGAGGCAAAGTACGGAAACAGGAGGTGAAACAAAAAATTGATCGGCTCAGAAATACGTAGCTGCAAAATACGCGTGTACGCGCTACACCTTGTATTCCTCCTGCAATGTCGTGTGCCAATGGATATTGCGTTTTCTTGCAGATGGTAATGCAAGCAAAACGCGCAACGATTTGTCAAAATTGCAAAATGTTTTATCTCGTACGTCGTTCGACCTTTATCGTTCATACGTGGTACGAGAATTGACATCAAGGTTGACGGAACACAGGTAGCGTCATTGGTTCCGTTTTTACAGATAGTGCAGGAACTTTTTGAATACACCGTGTATGAAAACAGTAACCGCAATATCTTTGACGCGTTACTAGAATTCGCGTGGTAGGAACTTGCGCTATACGGGAATTTGCTGTATTCGTCTCGTCACCGACCACGTCTTTTGCAACGTCGCTTGTAACGCCGCTAGCAACGCCGATCGAATTTTGTTTTCGCCCTCTCCTATCTTCATCGTTCGCGAAATCGATCCCTACAAGATTTTCGTACACATCGGGACCCAGTTTCCTCTTATAGATGGTACAGATCTAGAGACAGGAAAGTCGATGTGAAAATTTAATGGAATTTTTGAAAACAAACAGTTTATGGCTTTCCGAATAAAGTGTTTAATATTAACGCGCGTGGATATAATGCGATTTAGCGGTTCTTTCACAGTTACGATGAATCGGCTTTGATTCAATTCTCGCGTCACGCGTGATGTTGACGTTATTTTTAATTAAAATGTCATCGCAATGACGGTTATTGCTGGTAATTGGTTTATTAAAAACTCGCCTGTTATTACCTTCCCCGACGCGGGGCACATTTCGAAACCGATCGACGAGTGTTGCATTTTCGAGGATTCGACCGCTTGAAAATTTCATCAATACAACAATTCATCAATACACTAGAGGCGGGCGAAAGAGTAATAATGCGTTCGGATGCAGTGTGCAGTTCAAAGCGTGGACATATGCTCGACAAAAAATGCAATAGTGGTTTTTATCAAATCGAGTTCTCGATTATTTTTGCTGCAACGATCGTGCGTTTGCATAGGTTTAATAAAAAATATGCGGGGTTTTCGAACGTACGAGAGAGGCGCGATGGTGATAACGACAGAGTTCGTGAGTTGTTAATAAATATAGTTTTTAAAAACAAATATTGCTTCGTTCAATAAACCGAAATCCGAGAAATATAGTCAAAACGAGATTTTTCGATCTTTCGTGTAATAAAATTGAATTGCTTCAAATTATTAATAAATCTCTTGATTCGATATATATTTCCTTTTATTTTTTACAAATCTACGATGATATACATTTGCGCAACTGTAATCCCGCATTCGAAACGTATGTGAAATGCGTTATAATTGAAAAAAAAAAATTAATCGTTCACGACACGACGTTTTTCCTACAGACTCGAGCACCAAGTTAAATTATGCACCGTTAAATGTGAATGCGAAATCAAGTACGAAACATTATATGAAACTATAATCAACCGACAAATTTCCTTCGCTTCGAGCGTCGAAACATGTTTGCAAATAACGTACAGTCATTTTCTAGCACCATCTCCCCATAGCAACGTGTACTAAAGTGTTCAAAAGATCGATTATTATAACGGGAAGTTTTATCATCGGTCTTGCGATGGTAGAACGATTAAACAATCTGCCCCGGTGACTCGATAAAATCCGTAATTCCTCCCGCGAGAACCTCGCAGGGCGATCATTTTACAAACCAAATATTTGTGATTGTTAAAAGTTCTCTCGGCGAACGGAGGATATTTGCAGGACTATACTCTAGAGTCAATCAACGTTGCTCGAATTCCGGAATTCCAGTGGAAGCTAACTGTCCATTGTTTTCCTAAGGTGCGCAATGTCCACCTCGAGAGTTTCGATTCAACCGAAACGAGTTGTTTTTCCAATTGTCGGAATCAGGCGACTCCGCAACGCCCATCGTATTTTCCTGTTTTCACTTTTATCGCGACTCGTCGAATCCAAGCGCGCCTTTGTTTTCGTCGCCGGTCTAATGTTTATTCTTCCTTCTGGGCACGGGATTTTAAGTACGAGATAACTTCCGGTCCTCGAAACCTATCGAGCGTATCCGTATAGCGCGGGCGGTATGTACCGCGTATCCTGATTTATGATATCTTAATGCATCGGGTATACTCTGCGCCGAGATAATCGATACTCGCGAGTACCTTCGATGGATATTCACTGTACATACGGTTAGAAGCGTCACGGGTAAAATTGTGCATCGCGAATTCGTGAAAGAATAGATTGGAAAAAAATGTGTTCGATAAAAATTGCCTGGGAACAAAAGATCGGGACAAATCGACTCAATCCGTTTATTTTCAGCGGTTTACTTTATTCGAATCTATTTTTTATTACCACTGCCCATCGCACACGTGCGACCGTAAGAGAAGGACGGATAGAAGTTGCGAACGTGTCAATAATATTATTCTCCCGGTGCGAGAGATCTTAATCGAAGATAAATAATTAAAGAATTCAAATGATTTGGAAAAAATGTATAACAGTACTAATAACGTTGCACATGTAGGGTTAGTAAGTTTCCAAGGTTTTTATTTAATTCTTTTTCCCTCTATTTTGTCTTTTAATGGTAAAGTGTATTCACTATTCGAAAGTGCTTTTTCTGCTCTGCAAACGTACTCTCATCAATTTTTATGCATTTAAAAAAATGATTATTATTTATTATTGATTTATTTATTATCACACCTTTCTTCCCTCTCTAGGTATTGGGCAGCGTAGTGTTTCTGCACGTCTTCCAATATCAATTTTATTGCCAAATTAGTTTTACCGCAACAAAGTATGGACGATGATTATTGGAAATCCCAACAATTTATACAGCCTAAAATTAAGGTGAAATTAATTTTGCAAGAAAACTGATGATAGCAGGTTTGCAGAACGGAAAAAGCTCTTTCGAATGGCGTGTATACTTTCCCATTAAAAGACAAACAGAGGGAAACAGAATTGAATAAAAAAAAGTGGAGATCTTACTTACCAACCCAATGGAAATAGAACGTCGAGATCAATCTTTATGTAATTTGCAAAGTTGCCGGGAACTAAGTTTCAATTTATGTCAATCAGTGGATCCTTGTGCTTGATTTTAATCAATAAAGTATTCGGTATCTCTGCTCGACAAGCATAACCCTGCTTTAATTTGACGCGTATGTTACACGGTAATTAGCGTTTGCACTGCAATTAACTACTATCATTATTGCAAGTAACGTTGCATCACTGCGGATTAAACAGATTGCTAATCACCCTCATCACGCGCGCGGAATTAATCCGAAATAATGCAAAAGGGAAGATCGAGGATGAAGCTCAAGTAATCGATTTATTTTCTAGCGATGCTGGTCATTTCGATCTATTCGCCACAGTGAGCTGATTGTTATCCGTTAATTGTCAATCGCAGTAGCGATGATACGCAAGTTTGCTGTACGCTTTGCGCGCTAATAATTATCGCATCGAGGAAATTGTAATGGGATGAGAATTGTGATTCGAATGTTAGGAGGGGGTTGTGAACTTTGACAAAATGGCGCTAGTTATACGGTGCCCTCTGCCGCGAGAAGAGAGAAGTTAAATGACTTTACCAAAATTTATCGTTTGCATCTTCTTCGTTGTCGAATTATTGAAATTAATAGATCATTCTAATCGCACCGGCGCATTTTGGTTTTCGCTACACGAATATTAATTTGGAGCGATCTTCCGCATTTATTCGAACGTTGTTCTGCAATACCGACGCGAATGAAACTGCAACCGTAAAGTAGCGCGCTCTGCGTTAAAGAGAGAATATTATGTGGTCTCATGATAAGAGTTAGGTTTTCTTTAACCGTTATTTCGATTCATTATATACTCCGCTATGGTATTGTTAATGGATATAACGCCTTTTCGCTGGGCGGAGATTTTTTTTATTACGCCGGAACAGATTTCAAAATTAGAGGAAACGAAATTTAATATTATCACGATAATTATCATGATATTGGTAAAAATTAAAACGGGAAGATAGGGAGCTGTAAAGTTGGATATTCGGAATATGAGAGCGATAACGATTTTATGTAATGTATCGACAGGTAATTCAAAATTAATGGAACCTTTGGTAAAGGTGATTTATCACTTCTATTGATCCGACGTTTTGCGTTACAAAAAATAAAACGGATTAAATCAATGACATAAATAAAGGAGCTTTACGTATATTCAAGATCATGTTAGTAGAAAAAAGAGAGAATTCCATAAAAATAGAAAGTTAGGTGAAAAGATTTTCTACCGGGATGAACATAAATATCAAGCCCATTTAAGTACACTTATACCGAAGTTTGTATTATAAAAAAAATGAGAGAGTTTCACAAAAATTCAAAGTTACGTAAAAAGATTTCCCACCGGGAGAAACATAAATACCGAGATCGCTATTCACGTCCGAATCGTTCTCTTTAAAAATACGATGTAAGTTCGGTATAATAAAAAGCAATTGAAGTCTGAATGGCATCGAAATTTCAGGAATCTCTCTCCGCGCGCACATTGAATCCCGGATATTAAATCAGGTAACCACGCGAATATTAGAGAAAAGGAAAACGGCCACGTCGGTGCTCAGACCCGTCTGACGTATAATCAGATAACCGGAAACCGCAAAATGCGCACATAATCCTTATGTACATGTTTTACATGTGTAAATAAAACTATTCCCGAGTGCTCCATGGTGCATTCATTCCTTCATTCCACAGCAATAACGATGATAATATTGAAAAATTGAGAGGTATTAAAGTTTACTCGAATTATATACTCACACATGGAATTCCAGATATTAAATGATCTATCCCGGAAGCGAGGATCTCTCCGGGATGATCAGTTTGGTATCAAGCAATCACGCGAATATGAGAGAAAAGGGAAACAGCTACGTCGGTACCCGTCTGACGTATAATGTATAATCAGCTGTTCCGCTATCGGTCCTCTTCTCATTTTTCTGGCCGGAAAGTGATTTCACGGAGAATCGTAGTCGGTGATATCGGAGGTAATCTTCCGAATTGGTACGATCTTTAGGGATTCGATGAAAAGGATATTGGTGCAATTACCGTCACCGTGACGGAGCTATTTCTCTGACGCTACTTCGTCTTTACGATTCTTTTCGTTCGCAATCGCGGCACACCCGTCATCGCGGGAAGTGCTTCTAATTATTATTTATCGCGTAGGGACGGAGAGTCTCCGATCAAGACTGTTTTATCGATTCTACTCCAATTGTCTCCTCGTCTCGTAATCGATATTTCGATGACTGTTCTCCGGAACTGCAGTTTTTCTTTTAAATGCTTTCATCTGAAATCGCGTTAACGTCTTTGATCGTGTAACGTAATGAGTCTTAATTTTTTTTTAATTCTTTGATAACCCTTTCTTTTTCTCGTGCAAATTGTGATTTCTCGTTGTAATTTGTCGTTGGTTTAAACAAATTACGTGCGAAATGATTTTCAAATTCATATTTTAAAAAGAATGTAATTATGCAGCATCGATTGAATACCAAATTTTCCACTCCCTTGCGATTTGATATTTATAAGTATCTGGCGCAATGTAGCCATTTTCAAGGAGTTGGGATTTGTCTCTGCAATTCTGCAAATTCAGAAAAAAGATGTTGAAATCGGGAGGTCGCTCACGTTCGTTACTTTACTAGCCGACATCATTTTAATGCAGTGGAAGAAAATTATCGCCGTAAAGCTATTGGAATTTTGCTGCTCGAAGCAGTTTTCATATTAATAGGCTAAAGTTCAAAGTAATTTGCGGATCCGAAGGGGTGCAATTTTTCCCCGAACGACGACAGTTTCATGAAGTTAATTCCAAACTAGCGCGAAAGTGACTTTGGAGTATCTTCTGGAAATTTGTAACGCTACCAGGGTATCCATCTCGGGACATATACCCGAGTCAAGTACCCTACATACACACGGGTGTCTTACTTGACTTCCATCGGTTCTTCGATTGTCAAAATCAGGGTTACAGTTTAAACGTTGGACGACCATTATGCGACAACTTTTAGTGAAAATTGTTACGACCGTGAATCGATAATTGAACAGCTTTGACATAAAAATTATTTTGGAAAATATTTAACGTCACGATAATTCTACCGTGGATCGTTTACGCGTTTAATTGATATTACGATTATGTATGAGTCACGTGGTGAGTTTAATATAATCGTCAGGTTCGTAAAGAGATTATTTAAAATATTGTTCTTTCGAATGGCAGAGCGCCTAAGATGCTATAAAATATACACGTGTTATTGTTTACGTATCTGCAAATTGTAGTAGAGTATAAATTATAGGCTACAGTTTATCTTCATTATTATCACATTATCGAGCAAAGGGAGCAAGAGATAAATATCGTCTCTAAATTTTTCGGTCGCGAGTTCCGAAGTAATCGCCGTCGTTTATTACGGGGAAATTGTAAGGGTTGAAATTTTCGAGGGTGAGATTCGCAGACGTCCCGGAGATCCGAATGTATAACGTAGCGTGAGAAAATTGAGGAGTGAAAATTGTACTCGGCGAAATTAGATAGCGACGTAATAAGAAAAGTGAGGGAACTCGTTAACTTAGGCTATGTTACGGCTCGAGTATGAAATTTTAATTAGAACAGTTTTATAGAAACTCGGTTATAGTATTTTAAGGGGTCTCCCTCGTTAGATGTTCCGTTTTGTCAGTTACTTTTAAACTCGCACATTAATACGATATCGCTCGTTAAAGTTAATAAAATTTATGAACGTGGTATCGGTTAAATATAAAATACCTGACGGTTTCGTCGTCAAATCACACATTGATAATCGACCAAAACTAGATTTGGAAAAGTAGTTTAGTCGAAGATTACTCTGGATCTTGCCGTCAAGGTAGCGAGACGCTTAATCGCTTCGATACCACAGACGGAATATCTCGTCACGCAAAACCGTGCTTAAGGCGCGTCCACGTGTTTTTCAGTTAGTACGCGACCGGCACAAATACGAAGAAATTAAATTTTGCCAATTTGCCACGAGATATCAGTCGACTTAGTTGTGATGTTTTTGTATCTGCAGGTCGTTTACGCTTAAATGTTGAAATTATTAAAAAGATACAAGGTCTAGTCTCGCTTACTTGTACTTGGCCCGAGACAAGACCTCGTCTCTTGATTCGAGTTTTCATTTAGCTTTTCACGAGTGATGGTACAGATGGCACGTTGACTGAGAACTTTCATTAAAAGTGATAGCGATAGCGCAATTCACACCGACAGAAACCAAAATACAAATACATGTTGTATATAAGCGACGATGATGTTCCATTGTTTGATAGATTCCAAAATATAATTTCTTGGCTTAAATCTAGATCATGCACATCTCTGGATCTTTGGATCTCCAAACTTTTTTTGACTCTATCAAGTGTATTTCGGGTCGCTGATCACGAATCCGCAAGCAAAAGTTGGCGCTTGATTTTAGTTCCGGAGATATAAGCACTCAAAGTATGGAAAATGAAAGGTTAGAGCCCATTGCCTGTTCTTCTCGTTGACATACTTGCGCGCGCATCACTACGTACGCACAATGTTTAACCTCTTGCTTGCTTTAGAAATAATTTCCACACTGACATAAATTATACCGTAAGTAATCACAAGTGTCTGCTTGCTTTAGAAATAATTTCCACGGTAGCATAATTTATTCCGTAAACAATCATAGGTGTTTAGTTTGGAGATCCGGAGATTCGGAGATGTGCATGATCTAGATTTGTTCCAATTTCTTTACCATTTTGCCGCGGCATATGTCGTCCGTGGCAACGATTAACATTTACGAAACGATTAACATTTACTTTCTATCCCTTCGGTATAGATTATAATTACCGCTTTACACGATTAAACTAAAACACCGGCTAAAACAACGACGGACTATTGCCATCGTAACCGGGAGACTATAACCTTTTTCAAAACTTGCAAGAATGTCCGCTAATTATTCGCGTCACCGGCACTCGGATAATCAGAACTTTGCCCGATTCGCACGGTGTTTGTTTCGCTTGTGCATACACTCCAAAACTTGCTTTAAATAAAACATTGAGCAATCGCACGAAAAATTCCTCGACTCCGTTTATTCTTCGCTTACTTCGACCACCGAGTTTTCTCTCATAAAGACTCGGGGGGTTGGCACCCTTCATTATTCACTCTTTCTTTCCGACATGGGCCAAGTCCCTCGGTGAATCGTCGGCGTTCACCTTCCGGTACAAAGAAATCTTACGCATATGGCTGAATAATCCCCGGTAGAATGTGGTGGTTTCAGACCCTTCCCAGAACTGGGACATCCGATATTAAATTCTCCTACCGGGGGTAAGAAGTCCGACGTCATCTCCTCGGAAACGAGACTTTTCGCGAACACTCGGGGCAAATATTGGCGTGATATTTTTTTACTTCGTACTCGTGCTTCTCTATACAGTCTATACAGTCAGTTTTTTTGGGATCTCGGAATCCGAAGGATCCCGAAGATCGGTTTACGGGATCTGGAAGCCTCGGCATTCCACGGACGTTATTGCGCGAAATAAATAACAATGTAGTGGCTACAAAATTATTAACAAAAGTACCATTCGTATTTTATATCTGGAAATTTATTTCCAACTGAACGATAAGCGTAAAAACAAAATGTTCATCATACGTCGCATCTGTTGTCGCAGTTTAATGTAACGGGGAACAAGAGGCCACTGATTGTTTTCACAAAATAACAATGCAGGGGCAAGAAGATTACTATTGAAACGAGTATTCGCATTATATATCTGGACATTTATTTTCGACTGAAATATAAACTAAAAAAAGAATTTTCATTATACGTCGCATCTGTTTTCACGGTTTAGTGTAACGGGGAGCAAGAATAAACTGACTGTGTTCACAAAATTAGAACGCAGCAGCGACAAAATTGCTATTAAAAGAACTATTCGGATCATACGTTATGAAGCTAATTTTCAACAAAACGTAAAAAAGAATTTCAACCGTACGTCACGTATCTCGTTACAGCTAAACTTAATGGAGGACAAGAATCCGCTGATTGTTCCCGCAAAAACGATTAAATAAGAAACTCTCGTCGAACGTGGAATCGCATAATCGCAGTTTCAACGAACGAACACCCATGTGACTGCGGCGCATAAAGCGTGACAAAAGAATCTCAAAAAAAAGGAAAAGAGAGGAGCGTTAGAGAACAGAAAAGAAAAAAAAATCAGGCCTTTATTGGCGTTAAGAGTCACGGTATGCTCGAAGTTCTTTTCAACTAAAAGCTGACGGTTAAATCTTTTTTGCAACTACATCGATTCAGGAGCACGGATGTAAGAGGGGTTGAGAGGGACGGGGGGGGGGGTAGATGGTGGTGGAAGGGGGGGGGGGGTGGAAACTTGTTAGCTGTCTGATTCAAGTGGACAAAAGCTGGACGATCCGGCAAATAGGTTCCAACGAAAGAGACAAGCTCGGTCGACCCCCTCATTGTCCGATATACCCTCATTCATTCTCGCCATTACTTTTCCCGTGGAAGGGCGAGAAGGAGGCGGAGAAGGGGTTGGGGGTTGGGATGGGAGGGACGGGGGGTGTCGTAGGATGGGCGAGAAAAAGATGACTTCGGGATTCGTCGGGTCGAATAGGTTACCTTTGACAGCTTCTACCGTAACAACATTTGTCGGCAAATTAAATTTGAGCTAACGAAACCGAGTGGATTTGAAATGGCGCGGATTAAGCTTGAACGAATTTGGCGCGTGTGTAACTCGAGTGCTGTTTAGCGAGTATGATTTGGGTAAAAAAGGAAAAAAGAAAAAGGGACTCCTGCGGCCGAGAAGTGTATTTTTGGTGGATTACAGTTCAGAGGTTTTGTTGCGGTACGTCGCTGATTTATTTAACGCGTTGTAGAGGTTGTATAATAATATCGGGGGTGAACGCGGAATCCGTTTGACTTATTTACGAGTTACAGGAATTTCCGCGTTGCGCGAAGCGTTCGCGTGGTATTGGGGACGAGTGCTCAAAGTGGACGAGTCGGATTACATACGTAAAGACGTTATCGCGTACGGGGGAGTATAATAAATCCTTGTCGATCGGTAAAAATTGAATTAACGTTAACGCGTCGTCGCGCCGATTTTACGTGATGTACGTTACGATAAAATTTTATCCACTGTAATTAATTTGCACCGTATAATGGCGTTTTATCCGAGTTCTAACATGAAACATACGAATAACCAAAAAGCGCAAGAATACAATAAAAAAAGATTCCGGAAAACGTACGAACCGCGCGGTGTTTCTGTACAATATATTACGAAAGAACAATTGTTCACACTACATAGAACAAAAGCAACAAATTGTACTAAAGGAAAATCGTAACATATCATGAAGATCGTATTAGTTCACATTTTCTCTGTTTTGATAGTTTTAACGTGGTACATCTTAAAATTCGCATATAATATTTCTATACAGGTTTTACCATGTGTAAACGAAACTATTTTCGTGTGCTCTATATTTAATTAATTTCCTCTCTCCATTGGAATAACATTGATAATACTGACAAATTGCTAGATATTATCGTTTACTCGAATTATGCAATTTAAAAAATCATGGTGGCGCCGGTCATCGGTGGCCCCAGAATGCACTAGCATTAAGTTATGTACCGGTCACCGGTGACCCCCACGGCACTCAAGCTGTTAGATTCACGCGCATTTACGCATCGCTGTCGAGATATTACAAAGGATCGTTATAACCCTCGAACGGAAATCTGTATCAAGTATCTAATCAACATCGGTATCGAGTCTTATTTGTATCGAAATGAAATAGCTCTCGTGAATTTATTCGAGGGATCGTTTTCCTTGGGGCGGTAAACTTCGGCAATTTGCGAAACTTTTAAAATAAAATAAAATTATTAAAGCGAGAAGAAACTTTGGTTTGTTTTTCTCGTAAAACACGGCGGGATCTGCTCCAGTTTCCTGATAATGAAACTGCGATGATCGCAACTGATATCGGAGGCTGACTTTTATTACAGTCGAACTTCATTGAGAAGTTGCGCGCTAAAATACTCGGGATGGAAGCGTAGTCTCGTCGTACGATCAATTAATGCGAGCACTTTCGAAAATTTTACGAAAATTCTGAAAGCTTTATGTTTACGGATAAAAGTTATATCGCTCGTCTACTTGAATTTACAAGCGACGAGCGCATCGCAACTTTTTTAATCGTCGATCTTTAAAGAAAACAAAAATGAACTGCTTTTTTGTTTCGTTAATTTCGCGAATAAAAGAAATATATCAAATCGACGCGAATCGCACGTCTATGAGACTAATCGCAAGCGACGAGTCAAAAGTAGTAAACGCTCGGAAAACGTTAAGAAGAGCGAACTTTACAATAACTTCGACAATTACTCAATTCGTTCCGTTCTTTGATACGGGCTCGGCGTACTTTTCAAAAACGCCGGGTACGAGAATAAATGGCCGAGACTTGTTTATCCTTTTTGTACAATCAGCCGAAAGAGAATAATACTCCGCTGCCTTTAAAAAGCCAATGTAAACGACCTCTTCGTTCTCACAGAGCATGATGGAGAGACTTCGTTTTTCCTGGCAAAGTTTATTTGGAACTCGCGTATATTCGGTTCGCGGTCGCTCTGAAAAAGAAGGGAGAACGGGAACGGGAGAAAAGTTCTCTGAGAAGGTAACTGAACGTTCGTCCTTTATACGTACTCCCATACGGTTGGTAAAATAATTACGCTTGCCATCATTGTGCCGTAAATACATTCGGGGTTCACGAGGCCCGCGACAAACGAAATTTAAAACACTTCGCGGAGATTCGTGTTCGTCGTTCGGGCGTTTGAATAGCGATCGAGATCGTCGGGTTGTATCTGCTTACGATTCTTTTTCATTAAACTTTGGTACTCGATTTTTCCTACTATAACTCTCATTGCTCTGTCACCATTCCTTCGTGCAGTATTCCAGAGTACCGGCATACGTGTGTCGCGTCTTTCGATTTAGCCACGGCGAGTTATTATTAATTTTCCGTAATAACACCGTCGACACATTTGCAAATCGGTGTTGAATATCGAAACGACCCATCGCTTCGGTTCGAAAAATCGAAAATGGTTCAATGAGATTCAATGAAACGCGAATAAATTGAAAATGGTTTTAATAAAAAAAGAAACTTGCGCGGAATTTTCAATTACCATTTACATTGTTTTTACGAACAATATTACGCTTTCCACGGTCCAATTCGTTGCGTTGACGAACGTCAACGTTTTCCATTTTCTATCAATAGCATGTTTAACGAGAGTTGGCATAAACGGCACGCGCTCGCTGTAATCCTTAATTTCAATGATCCTAAACATTCTGATTGGATTATAACGCGAATCCGCGTTGCGGAATTTCGCATCGACGATGAAACATTCATGGAAGTGGATTTTACGTAAAATATCACGCGTACGTCGCGTACACGCTACGAGTCATACGAAATTTCTCGTCCGAAACTGTAATGGGTTTAGCATTATCTAAATTATGATTCCCGTTATCACTGAAACGGTAACAGCCCTGCGAAAATATCAAACGTGCGCACAGTGCGTTACACGATGACGGGGACATCGCGCGTTTTCGTTGTAATTAAAAATTGAGTGATCGAACATTTACTGTTTTTCTTTTTTTTTTTTTTTTTTTCTGATGGACGCACGATTTTTCGATAATTCTTTGACCAATCGCGGACGCAACGCTACTTTACAAAGAATTTGCATCTCTTTCAAACGGAACACGTGAATTTTCCTTTTAATATTGCAACGTTCGAAAAGCTTCCGCGATATGAGATATTTGCTGCGTTCGTTGAAACTTCTGTTTCGATCGATCTGTGTAAATGTAATACGCTGCTTGGGAAGATATTTGAAACGCATAAAGGATGCGTGATATTTCGGAAAAGGCAGATGCTCTTACTTGACATTCGTATCTCAAGAATTCTTCGTTTTACTTTAGATTTCAAAGCAGCAATATAGTTTCCGCGTTATTTCGTTTCCTTAATTTAATTCAGAATCGTGACACGAGTGTCCGGGTTCGTCGGCAAATTCTTTGATCCAAGCTCGAAACTGTTGATTATAACGTAACACGATAACAGTGTTATTAGGAAATACTTGAACTTCCCTCGTTATTGGCAAAATCGTGTGGATGCATAATGAACCTGAGATTTCGCATCCAAGTACTTAGCTGAGAACTAACCTTGGCCTTTCAGCGGCGTCCTCCGTTCGATGAAAATGAGCTCTACTCGGTAATCAACGCAAACCGGAATAAATTAAATCGTGTTTCAATGAGATTTTCTCAATCACGAGTCAAAGTAATTTGTAGATGACGATCACTTTGTTCAGGATAAATATTATAACTACACACCCGCACTTTTGGCGTAGTAATTTGTCCATGGTTAAATTTGTTCACGAGATACACTTAACTGTTATGTATGTATGTATATGTGTGCGTATATATTATTATTATTATTATTATTATTATTAACCTTTCGTTAGACGCATGTATTTTCAGGACACGGATAATCGCATGCACCTCACAGGTGCTCCGTCTACCGTTATCCCAAGTGTTTTACCAGTGTATCAATATTTTTCGATCAAGGAACATAAAGAAATAAGTCATTTGTCGTTGTACTATGTTTTTAACAAATTGTATACGCTCAATAATGAAAAGAAAAAGACAGGTTTGTAATATCTAATGTCAACGGTTTTTGCAAGAAGCGGAAGGTTAAGTCCATATTATTAAAGATAAAAATCACTTTGAGATAAACATCATAAATATGCGTGACCCGCTCAGATTGGTTAATAGTTAAGTGTATCTCGCGAACAAGTTTAACCATAGCCAAATTACCGTCCCAAAAGTTCGTTAAACAAAACCCTTTATCGAACGCAGAACGGAACTGACGATTATATTAACTTCATTTGGTTTCATATGGCAGTTAAGTTCTGTAGGGTTTTAGGACCTTCCAGGTGAACGGTTCGTCAAGTTCGTTAAGTTCATCAAACCAATTTTCACGGTTAAGTCGATCATGCACGGCAACTCCAAACTTGGGGCTTCCGCGGGACTTCAACGTGCGAAGTATCTCAATTTGGCTTCTTCCATGGTTTCCTCCTCGCATCATCGTGTTTCCACGAAGAATAATAATGGTGTCCGATGTTACACAAATAGACGTAATGCAGGCCGTACAAATCGGGAAATTATGACGTTGGAAAAACAATGAAAGTAGATCGACGACATTGCAGAACAAAATCGTAACGTCTGCAATTTTTTAATCGTCTCAATCAAGTCTTCGTAACTCAATTTTATTTTTTTACAAGAATAAAAAATTATGAGGTACGAAACTAAATTTGCGATCTGAATTGACAATTATTTATAATTAATTTACAATGTTTTAAAATTTAATTTAAAAAAGACGGTTCGTAAGCTTGTAATTACGGTAGGACATCATATTCGTATATCTCTGTAGAATTTAATTTCACGTATGGAATTACATAAAATTATTTGCATTTGGCGTTGACCGCGGTTGGACATTGCATTTGGAGCATTTTATTTTTGGAACGTTTCAACACTCTTGCTTTTGCAACCACCTCTGTTATCGGAAAAGATTTGCGGTATTTTATCATTTCAACTTGACATTACACGACAATTATAATACTGTTTCCCGTAAAAATACCGACAGAATGATTATTTAAATGGAGAGAAATTAGAGACCATCGTGGAACGGACAATTTAATTATTAAACAAATTCGGTTCTCCTTTGTTGAAACAACGGAATACAAGGGAAAATGATAATACTCGGACGAAACAATCTTAATCTTCCAACCGCGGGGAGTATTCCCACTGATGCGAGAAGTAAGAGTTATAAATCATATCCCTCGATTCCGAACGGGTGATTAAAAAAAGGCATAAATAGTTTGTACATCACGTGGTCGAAAAATGGAATAAGAGTGCAAGAATATCGTTACTTGGGTAAACTTTGCCAAGTTTGGCGACATAATGTCGACATACGAGTACAAAGGATTAAACGTTCACGGAAACGTGTAAAAAGAAATCTGCGATCTCCGAAAATGACTTGTTATTACAATCGCGGTTGAAAGCAAGCACGAGTTTAATTTTTCTTTTCGCCTTTGAAGTCTAGGAATTTAAAATCCCAACATACCTCCGCGAATAAAACTTATTTCTTTGCGCTCGCGGGCCGGCGCACGGAAAAGTATGTTAGCTACGCATTGCGCAATCCGTTGGAAACTCTTACGCGCATTGCACCGGAGTCGTTCTCGCGATTAAATAATTCCTGCAACTTCGGAGCGAGCACGATGAATACGACTTTTCCGAAGTTTAACGTATCCTTTATTTTACGTTAAGAAGTGCTTTTCACGGCGAGCGTGAGTGTTACGCACGCGTGTATGTTCTTTGGAAGATTTATACCCGTATGCGTGGCCGCTTTGTTGCGCGCCACCGTTTTTTTTTTTTATTTTTCGCCCCTTTTGTCTAAACGAGGACGCGAGCCACGGGAATGAGGAATTGTACGTCGCGGGTGTCGACAGCACGAAATCTTACGGCCGCGTGTCCTCTTTGTTACATAAATAGAAAAGTTAAGTTAAATAAATTATTGCGCGGCGACGCGACGCGACGATTTCGCTTTGGTCAACAATTTGTTTCTTCAATTCTCATATCAACAATCTCAATCTTTTGTTTTCGCGGAACTCAGCACCACCTATTAATTCTCATTCAGACCAGGTCAAACAATGATCCTAATTAAAAATTTTCAATGCTAATTAGACTTTGTCGACGCTATCCCCGATTCTCCATTCGAATAATTACCTTCCGCATTGGTACGCGCAATTAAAAGCTAGACTAGTCGTAGACGAACGGGTCGCTTAAATATTTATCCGCGTAACTGAAAATCGTGGTAAACGTTTCTGTAGTTTCGTCGCGTGAAAAGGATTTGCTCTCTAACGTCTTTCCGTTCCGGGACAGAAAATTTCGGATAAAGGAGAGAGAATAACTCGGTCGGCAGATGGGACAAAGGAATCATTCGACGTGATTAACAGAGATGAATCTCGAGTCCCGCGAATTTTCTTATTCGAGAAGGGTTTGCGTCTTTAGGGAAACCTTAATTCTCCGTTCACGGCTTTCCACTACGTTTCCCGTATATCATCGTTTCGAGATCAGACCGATGGCTCAAAGCGTCACGGTTCCAAGTGTCGTCGATAATAAATTTGATAAAATTACTTTATCCCACGATCGGTCACCGCGTTGCACGCGTCGTTGCATCTTGGAGATTACATCCCGAGGATCAACGTAGGATAACGTTCGAAACGTCGGCGATTATCGTAACGCATTTCGTTTGGCGATGCAATCTACTGCTCTTTTCTTTGCTTTACAAAGGAAAATAATCTAGTCGTTGAGACAGAGAACATTTTAAGAATTTTGAATGATATTCATTAATTTGATCGTTTATTTTGAAAGTGGTGCAAGTCCATTTTTTTCGTTTTACACTAAGGCCCTCCGCACATTAGGCGATTGCCACGCAATGCAATTTATGCGATACATGCGACCGAGGGTCCGTATACGAAACGATTCTTGCGCGATTATTAAGAAGTTGATCGAAAAGAGATGCTGGACAGAAGTCAAAGAAGGAATCATTGGATTCATCCTTATATTCAAAATAATCGCCACTGCACGTAATTACGTACACATTTTTAAATTTGTGTTCTTCTGATAACAACAACACAACTACATCTAATAATAATCGCACGCCCATCGTTTCGTATGCGGATTCTCGACCGCACATATCGCATATGTAAATAGCACGTATCGCATAAATCGCATTGTGTGGCAATCGCCTAATGTGCGGATGGCCTTAATTAATCACAAACTATGTGATATCTTATTAAAAAAAAGGGACTTGCACCACTTTCAAAATAAGCGGTCCATTTTATGAAACGGTTGTGTCCGATTCAAATTCACGATTAATATATTGTTAGCGCAACACGCACTCATTAAATATGAATAACCATATTTATTGTCGCCCCCTTCCCTTCCTTTTATTCTTAATCCATTAATTTTCTGTTTAAGCGGCAATTCTCTGTAAATGCACCGGCATTACGGTAACTTACACTCGAACCCTGATAATCGTATGCCGGATCCACTGCCGGGGTTTAAACCCCGTGCATTTAATAAATCGTTTCTCTCTCTGTACCAAGAAAGAGAGAAAAGGAGAGAGGGAGAGCGAGAGAAATAAATTTATTCAAGCACACCGGAACGAGTCTCCAGCAACGCGCATCATAAACACACAAATATCAGACGACGTTGAACGTATCGCGCGTCCCTATGATCCCACGGAAGCCCTATTCATTCTTGGAAGCAAATACGTCAATGAACCGCGTCCTATTTGTCCCGAGCATAAAGGTCAGCGGCAGGTAAATAAACCAACGACTCCGCGGATGTTGCGCGTGTAGTACCGAACCCTCGCTGTCGTCTCGGTAAGAATTTGACTTTGCAAGCGTCACTCGAACTATGTAACCCGGGGTTCTTCCACTTCACACAGCTTTTGGAACCCTTCTAGTTTATAGCATTCTTCATAGAGGTGGGCAAAATACATCGATTATACAGGGTGAGTCAGAAAAAAGCAGAACAGCTGAATATTTCTGTTGGATTTAAAGATACGAAATATGGATGAATCAGAATTATAATGGATTCGAAGGACGCACATTACCATCATAATATCATAAGGTCATATTATGTTACATGGTTGAACTTGTTTAGATGTTAGCTGCAATATGCAACGGAAAAAAATATGCAATTCTATTAAAAAAAAAACGTTGGTGACCTTGAAAACACGGAAAAAATTATGCCGGAAAAAATGATATTGTGATGGTAATGTGCGTCCTTCAAAATCATTATAATTTTGATTCATCCATATTTCGTATCTTTAAATCCAACAGAAATATTCAACTGTTCAGCTTTTTCTGACTCACCCTGTATAAAAACATCGATGTTTCTGTCCGATATATCGATACCCAACACCGATGTGTTTGTTTCGGTACTTATACCGAAAAAAATATTGATGTTTGATCCCAATATTCGATGCTTTCATAAAAAGAAAACCGTTTTATTATCATTTATCGTTGTATTTTCATTTGTAGTGGTCTATGATACATTTTGTGCCTCAAAAGTTGTCAGTTGTCACGCTGATGTCCATTATCATTTGGTGGACAATAGTTGGATAATTGTACTATTGTAGTGTAACTTGGGTTTAATTATTTTTATTTAATTAACAAATTTTTTTTTTATTTGTTTAATTTGTTTAATAATAAATGAGTCGTAGTCGTAAGACTATGACTGTGTCGAAGTTTTTTTTTATGTGCGATGCAGTTTTACATAAAACTGCAACGTGCCAAAAAACATGAAAATCAGTTAGAGTATCTCGATTTTATTTAACTATTTTATGGATACTAAATTCCATTCTTATGTAGATATATGTATTTCAATATTACATGCATACTTAAATTAACCAATAAATTTACATTTTCATGGAAATATTCTGTAGTATTATCGTTTAAAGTTACTGGACAGTAAAGTACTAAAATATGCAGGCGATAAGTGAGTAAAGCTTTTTTTTATATATATTTCGACATCGATATGCAAAACATCAATTTTCTCTATGAATGTTGATGTTCTCAAACAATTAACTTTTTAAAATTCGATGTATCAATGCATCGACTATCGATATTCAAAAGACTTTCCCCATCTCTAATTCTTCGAGTAACCCCAAGTTCGAATAATAATTTTGAACAGTGTTAACAACCATTGGTTATCTACTCGACTTTCACCTAAACATTCTTTTACATATCACGAAAAACCGTGTGGATAGACTACCCCCGTGAACCAAGGTTTCCGCGTTGGTCAGGTTGAAGAACTCTGTTTCAACCTACAGAGAGAGGGAGAGAAAGATAAAGAGAAAATTTCAGTTCGTACGGAAAATCTTAATTTGGCGTCGACGGCTTTCCGTCGCCTTTCCAACCGTTCGCGCAGACATCGGCACCGCCACGTTTCTCTCCCACCTGCACCCCACCCTTCGCTCCCCCCACCCCGAATCCACCCCTCGTCACCAACGTCCCCCCCCCACCCGCGGGACCCCGGGACGGACGAGCTGCTCTGGCAGGCGGTCGGCTTCCTTCGTAGGGACATGCGCAACGACCCGCGGAACGACAGGTGCGCGCCGTCCGCCGCGGAATCGCTTAGTTTCGGGTAAGCGTACGAATCGGTTCCATCGCGCGACCTCGTCTCCTGGTGCGCCAGTCGCTCGCGGCTCTTTCTCTCGCCCGGTTCGTCCGTCGAACGAACGTTGCGCGTCAGCCACGCACGACGAAACGAAACGACACGACACGACACGACAGGACGCGACACGCCTCGCGTATCCCCGAGACACTTGTGCATCGATCAAAAAGGAAATTCCCGCTGGCCCGCAACGGGGTGGGGAGGGAGGGAAACGTCGGCGTTACGTGGGTGAAACGGTAGCCGGAGGGATCGAGGATAATCCTTTTGCGGAGTTGTCGACGCCCCTGGACCGCCGCCCCCCTTCCCGCTGCTCCCGTATACGCGAAGTATCGCGATCCTCGCGATCCTCGGGATCTCTGGCGCCCCCCGCCATCGTCATCGGGGGTCCCGCCGTTTATCGAGCGTGCACGTGTTCCGGCGCGTTCGAGAGCCTACGCTTTTGCTCCGCTTCCGGCATGGCTCGGGGAGGCTGAGAGGTATCGGGGGTAGGCCCTGTCGTTCGGATAAAAGATCGCCGGGTTTTTCCTCCGGGGGATTCGACGTCGAGATTACCGTACCTCTTTATCGAGGCTAGATCAGTGCGCGCGAGGAAACTGATTCCGGGATCGTCGAGGGCCGATCCGTAGATCTCCCGAGACCGATGCTCCTTACGGATCGTGAGTCGTATCGACGCGGGGACCGTTGATCGTTCAAGTTCGATTACATCGAACCGCGAGTGTGACACATCGTGTGAGTGACGAGGGAGAGAGAGAGAGAGAGAGCCGAAATTACGGTACAGTGATTACCATCGGACGAATGTGGTGCGCGAAATCCTGACTTCGTTCCATCGACACGGTTTTCCTGGGTTTTCAAGGATGGCCAGCGGGCGGGATTTTATTTCATCGGACGTGAGTTCGAGGCGCGTGTTCCTGCTTCTCTGCCTGGCGGTGATTCTTCGTCCGGCGAAAGGTGAGTTATCATTTACGTTGTCACGCTTCTGTCGCGTATCCGCAAGAATTCCCCCGTAAAGCGGGGAGAAACGGCGACGGGAATGATGCGGGACGCGGGAAACGTGATAAGAACGGCGGGGTAACGTGAATTATTCCAAAAACCGACGACAGCGGGTGAGGATGGGAAATTGTTTCGCGTGTCGCGGACAAAAGAAAGAGATGACGTAAATTCAGTCCCGGGAATCGCGAAGGAAGTTTAAAACGAACCGAGTTGGCGAGACTGCTTAAAGTTCAGATGTATTAAGCGTAACGGAGAAACTATCAAAAATGGTTTGCGAGAAACTAGGGAGAATGGGAGAGCGCCGCTTTTATGTCGCACATAAATTTCCCGGAATCCCGTTTACTCTCTTTCTCTCTCCCTCTCTTTTTCTCTCCTCCCCGCTCTTACGCTCCCACACCGCGATATTTCAAATATTTTCCTAACAATTTGTAACACAGGTCTCTCCATAGAACCGAACTCGAAATTGTCAGTAACGCAAAAACGTTGCGCGCGATGTTATTTAATAATAGTACCTCGGCTAGGAATTCTCGGACAGAAAAATGTTGCGCGATCGGCAAATAAATTTACCGGATACGGGCGAGCGGTATATTTTTCCGGGAAATGGTACATCCGGAAAGGAAAGACGTGGGGGATGGTGGGGGGGAAACGGTTAGGAATATGTTGAACGGACAAGTTTAGGAACGTTTCGGAAGATCGCATCTGCGACGGAATGCGATCGTCGCGATCAGCGAATCTCGGATCTGGTGATGCACGAGATATCCTATGGAATTTCGTACGTATGCATTCACTGAGGGTGCGGAACGGGAAAAGGGGGGGGAGGGAGGGGGTGTAATATGAAAACCAGCGTGCGCACCGTAAAGCACGAGGATATGAAAACGTAAGAATGGCGAAATGTTTGGAATATTCGTCCGATATAATTGGAACATTTGAACTTTTTAATATTTAAACATCGGCGCGCTCATGTTTCACTCGTGTGAACGACGAATATGATTCGAATGTACGAGGAAAACGTGTTAAAGTGGAGAAAGATATTTCTGAATATAGTTTGACTCGTTAACTAACAGGGTCGAGGGGAGCTCATCTTTTTTGTTCTTCATTTCTTTTTCTCTCTCCATTCCCCCCCTCTCCCATCCCTGGGGGTTTTTCCTCGGATTAATACAAATTGTAAATGCGTGGGATCCTTTCACCCCCTAAACTAATCGTCGTCCAAATAAATATAAAAAAAACCGAGATAATTTCGTTGAAGTAAGCGTTAAGCCCGAAAGTAAGACAAATTATAGCTAAGCATTTATTCCGAGTTCTGCCTCGAAAAAAAAACACGAGAAATTTTCTCCGATGAACGGCTACGTTTCAATTTATCAGGATTTAGCTTACCGTGTCATCGTTTTCATTTTTTCCTTTGCCCCACCCGCTCACCGTCGCGGACACGATTATTTATTTTGGGTAATATAGACAATAATCAAGCCGCAATTCGCGATTTAAGGGGGTCATAACGGAAGTGTACTTAGAAAAATGTTGACGCAACGAGACAACCAAAAACTCACGCTCTACGCGCGAATTATTTATCTCGCCGTTTGGCCGGTTATCCACGCAAGCATCAAAGTTCTCGCAATCTCGTTCGTATCGCGTCGATCGTATTCGCGGAGATTTGTGCAAAACAAACCTCCCCCCCCCCCCCCCTCTCTTGCGATCTGTCCCTCCAGCTTTCTCTTCCTCGCGACAAAAGGAAAAGGAAAACAAAAACGAGAGCGTCATAAATTTAGATTAAAATTTCCCCGACTATCCGCGTATTCCCGATGTATCGCGGAATTATTAATATTCGCGCGTATCGTCGCGAGCCCCAACGAAACTTGCGGAACGAAAGGCAAATAAAGTTTCCGTTGTTGCCGGTCCCACGAGGCGACGAAGAAAACTTTATTGCACGCGCGTATCTGGCGCGAAGGCACGCAACGCCGGCGCGCGTTACCACGCGTATTATTGACTCCGGCTGGCATGCGAAAAATTCTAGGATATCCTGCCGAGCGTACCAGAAGAGTTAATGAACTTGAAAGAATTTACTCTCGTTACCCGCTCGGTGTTTTCGAAATCGTATTATGAACCCTGGCACGCGGTGAAATGTAAATGGTGGATACGCGAGAAAATTGCATTGCAACGCTTTCCCGTGTTTAACTAAATGCGCGGCGAAATTGGTTGTAGAGAAAACACGCTTTTCCGACCGAATATGACGAAGTGACGATAATAAATTAGAGTTCGCGCGTTTTTGTCCCGTACGCGCGTTTCAACGGCGTTGCCAAGCGACCCGTGCGCAGTTTTGCGTCTCCGGGGCGTTTTCCGATTTTTCACGCAGATTATTTTTATCGCCTATTCATCCGATTTTCGCTGCGCAACATCTCGACGCTCTTTAATTGTATTGCCGTATTTGTTAAGAACCGTGTCTAGTGCACTCACGATTCTATGTGTACATCGACCCCTCGAATATTGGAAAAACCCAACTCTCGCCGTGTAGCGCAAGAGTTTTTCCAGTCCTCGCGATTGCAGGATTAACGATTTCAGTTGAATCGATGTGGACACATGTCGATAGTATCGAGTTTGGAGTGCTCGTCGGCGCCGATATACATACATTTGAAATTTTAAATTTGCACAGGAATAAGTTTCAACTGACATCGAGTACATCCGGCCAGATTTCTATTGCGCGAAGAGGGAACGATGCTTTCTCTTCGATTACTCGATACGTACGTGTTATTAATAAAAAGATTTACATTAGCGTTGTTTCTTTCTCTCTCGCGTCAAGTGGTCGAAACGACGATAAAGAACGCAATCCATTTTACTCGACTAAGAATGAATTTCGATCGCTTCGCAATACGCGAGTGCAAAATAAAGTTGCCTCGATTAAAGTAGATTTGAACTGTTATTAAATTTTGCTGGACGAGCGTTCAAAGGAAAAACTATGATCGTGATGCGAGGGGCAATCTTGTCGCATGTAGATGCTCCCGATATTAAATTTCTCTGAAAATTTCTATCTGGAAAATAAAAGGTTGTCCACTTTGACGTGGACGGGAATATAGGAAATGAAACTGCTCCGTGAAAAATAACTGACAGAGGTCGGGACGAAAGAATACGCGTTTTTCAAAAAACATACTGGCAGAAACGGGGCGTAACTAATCTAGAGCCGATGACGCTAATCAGGGATTCATTTCCAAATGAAGAGGATTGAAGTTAATGGAAACGAAGTAATTCCGCGAGTCAGTTGTGCTTTCCATTTAGTCGTCCGAATATTGACGGACTGTTCGCTGTTTCAAAAAGAGCGCCGCACGGGCGAAGAATTTATTTCACTGGATATCGATAATCGATATCGGTAATTAATATGCATATGGTGCAATAAAGCAAAGCGTAAATATTATTAAAGCGTTCATTTTCGCTGAAACGGTGTACTCGTGCGAGCTGCATAAAATAAAAAATAAAAAGATGAGGGATCGCGCTAAATACTTTGAAGCGACCATTTTTTTTTTGAGAATATTTATTAAAAATTTGATCCAATATCAAAAATTCGTTAAACCGTTACATCGCGATAGCGAAGTAACGACGCGGCTAATTCGAGGTTATTTACAATACACTAACATTTAATTTTACGATTCACCAGCCCTTCATGCAACATCGCTGAATTGCAAATACGAGTAGCATGAACATTGCGCATAGCCGTGTACGTTTTGCGCGTACACAATTGAATATCGTTCCGAGTTGGTATCGTCGGAATGATTTCGCGAAAGTCACGCGTTATGAGCGAGGTTCCGTGATGCGAGTTTAATAACTCTTGTTAGGCGAAATGCTTTCGAACGATGCGCGCGATATATTGTGTCGTTAAGTAATTTAATAACCGTCTGAACGGAGGCAGTTATTGGAAGCCGCGTATCGCGAATAGGAAACTCAGTGTTTAAATTGGAACTAAAATGACACGGAAGGATATAAACTCCATCGCGTATTCAAGACGAACGATACAACGGACTGATTAGAATCGTATCGCGTTTGCTATACTTACGCCATAAATAATGCCGCGAGGGCGTAGGCGTTTTACGAATGTTCGATGCGTCGGGGTACATCCACGAGCATTTTGACCCTCGTTTTCGAACTTTCGCAAAAATGAAGAAACTAGATTCCCCGAATTTTGAACCCGTCGAGATACGGTGAATGATTATAACATTTGAAAATTACGAAGGAAAAATGTAACAAATTCTAACGAGGTTCGTGCTCGCGAACGAATAATTAATTGTGTATTACGTACGATCGGAGCCCACCGCTTCTTGTTTTTTCTGCTACCCGCGTACTCTAACGGAAATTACTCCATTAACTTTCCTAGAACTAGCAACGCGCTAAAAATAGGTGTATTCTTGTGGCGTCTGGAGCTGTGCGAATTCTGTGGACAAAAATAAACGTTCTGCCTACACGGTCCGCTTTGAATCGTGTCGACGTATCTTAAATCAAGCGTGACATAATTGGAATTTGTAACGCGGAAACGATAATCATTAAGTATAAAGTATAAATAGCGGTATAGTTTATAAATAATGATTCCGTTGTTACGAGAGTCGCGAAGAAGAGATCGACTCGAAAATCTACAATTATAGTTCTCGGAATATTAGTTAATGAATAGACGTACGTAAGGTTCGTACGATTCGAGTTAAAAATTTTGTTTATTGACACGCGCTTGTTTAAGACATTAACGTCTCGCGTTTATATCGTTCCCAGGTAACTTAATTTTTATTAGTCAGACTGCATCGTTTAGTTCGTCAGCTTTATCATAAACGCTTGTAACCGGTAGTAGTAACAAACTTCCGTGAAATAATTAATGCAGCCACGTTGATTCCTGGGTCTCTCGACTCGCCGAATGGTGGGGGATCGTTAATCTTGGATATTTCGGAGCAAACATTTTACGGTGTAAGTTCCTTATCCTAGTTAATAAATGGAGTTTTACGAAAATCCAATATCACGCGGGAAGATTGCAAAGCGAGCATAATGCTAATAACGGTTTCGCGCATTAAACGGAGGAAATTTTGCTCGACAATAGCGACACTCCGTATTTGCAAAAATTCGTTAAACTCGCGGTGAATATTCAACGAAAGACCTCGCTACGCTCTCCTCGGATTGTATTTAATTTTTCACAGCGTTTCTAACGTTGACCAAAAAAATATTCTCGATATAAAGTTTCTGGGATAAAAACCGATGCAAAACAGTTAAAAAGAAGCACGCTGTTTCCGGCAATGAAAAAGTCGAGCTGCAAGTTTTCCCTGAAGCAACGACGAATGTATTAAATTAAAACGAATATGAGCGAACAAATGTTTTCTTGCCCGGATTATAAACGAATATCGTCGATTCGCGTGAAACGGGGCGATACCATTTTATTTTTCGCGCTCATCGTTGTTCGTTAATTTCAAATGATTTGCATAAATTGATCAAGCGAGGTACAGGAGTGAATACGCGTTACTTGATACCTTCGTTAGTTTCGCACAGTTTGCACGTATGTAAGCATAAACTTGGTGTGAGACCAGCCGAAACGTATGCAAATGACGTAGAACCGGTACAGGAAGGCGCCATTAAATTAATGTCAACATTTAACGTTAACCCTCCTTTTTCTTCCCGAGCATTAATCACCAGGGAAACAATTCGCATGACTTTTATTTCGTGCTCGCGTACCGTGAAAGATTGACGATCGATCCGTGGGTACCTTTAATTATCACACCTAGGCGAATATTTGCTTTTTAATCCTTTCGCCGGCGGGGCGATTATCTCGGTGTTAAAAATGATAGTCGTTGTAATGTAAAATGAAAATTTACTAAAAAACCGAACGGACGATGGATTAAAAGCTTCCTGTTGATTTAACACACGGGGCTTGGGGGAGGGATTTTCATTCGTCTCTTTCCGGACGTTCGGTAAACGGTTCGCGTTTAAAAACTCGTCTCTTAAATTAAAATAAATACAAACATCTGGAACGGACGGCGAGGAGAGTATTTTTATATAAGTGTTATGTGGAATTATTCAGAAGTATTACCGAGTGCGCGTGAACTTACGTTGAGTGCCTCGCGTTAAGTTCTAAATAAACAATTTTGGCTCAACGAGATTAATAAGGCGAGTCAGATTCAACTTGAAAGATCGACGTTATAATTTTAGTCGGTAACGTCAACAAATTTACATTAAACATATGCAGTGTTATTGCCCAACGAGCCCTGGATAAACCTGAATCGTTAACGTCGATTCTGCGCTATAAACATCGCGTATGGATTTATTACAGGTGTGAATTATCGAACAGCGATCAAGAAAATTATTGATAACAGCGTAATTGAACTCGAAAAGAACGTTAGCGTACGTTTGCCCAGTGGCAAAGTTTCGGTGGTCGTTTTGGCGCTTGTCCGTCGACATCGAAAATTTTAACTATCCGAAAAATCGCAGTAAATTTCTCTCAGCCGCGGTTCCACTAATGTCTTCGTTTCCTGCGCACCACGGAAAGTGACGATTATTATTTCATAAACTCGACGAACCTGAAAAATTCATAAATAATTTAAAAGAAATTTTTGTGTTTTTGGATCGTTGAAACGTCGTAAGTTTCTAAATCCATATTCGTGATAGCGTAAATATATTTTGTTCGTACCACGAACGATACTATTAAAGTTATTTTTATTTTTCAATCGACGAAGTTCGTATGGTAATGTACTAATTTAATGTACTAATATCGAATCGTTACTCCGTTGATAGACAATTTTAGTATATTTATTTTTCGTGCAGATATCGGGAGAGTTAAACAAGTATTATTGTTTTGCGTAATTAGCACTTTCGTTCATGCATGCACCGCGCATCTTGGAATAATACTTACGACGGTTACCTTGTTCTGTGTGTAGATAGCATTTGCATGATCTAATCCCCACAGAAAATTGGCTTCTACCCGCAGCTTAGCAGGTACACTCCATGCGACGTTTGACGTGAATTTGAGGGAATCTAATTTCGCTCCACTATGCTTAAAGAACACGATAGTCATCCCTGGTGCTCCGGAATGACGAGCCTATTTAGTTCGATTACACGTAATGTTCCTCTGAAAACGGCTCGAAATACGAGTTTCAAATTGTTGCAGTAGATTTTATAAATTGACGAGCGACCCCGCTTTGAATGCTATTAATTTTTACGATACGATTTTCCAAAATTTACTAGATTTTGGAAATTCGATTCTCGTTCTTCGACATTCGTTGAACAAAATAACAGAGTGGAGGCGCAACGTAGGATTAGCAAAAAACAAATATGACAGCGTCGAATAACGAGTTCCTCGATCGTAATGTCAATAGAATTAACGAAACTCGTTTCAATTAAATTGCATTAACGGATAACGGTACCATCGCATCGGTACCTGAGTTTCGTCACTGCATTGGGAAAATCCAAGATTTCGAATTTTTACCAATAAGAAATAGTGAACCAGTCAGGAGCCAATCGCGAGATTGAATGAAAATTTTCTCAAACTTATTGTGACATGCCCTCGCATATTTTTCGAAAAGACTTCACCTCGGAGAAGTTGTCAGTTTGAAGTCAACGAGAAAACGAACATATCTTCGTGGCGTAGACAGTTTTTCGATACTGGAGAAGTGTTCCAGTAAACGTATCGTTTAATTTGAATGCATTTTTTACTTGTTTTTCATAATCAAGTATTTTATCCAAATACCACATCCATTAACGATTCGACGTATTCCATATTAAACTAACGGACGTCGAGTCGTGAGATTTTCCGACCAAGGAAACCGCGACGTAACAGTTTATTCGCTAACTTTGCATCGCTCCCGTTTGAAACATTATTTTAGCGGTAAAACTTGTATGAATTTAAATAACCACGGACCGCGGCATTACATCTCGACGTTTCACTGACCCCGTTGTTTTCATCGCGGAAAAATGTGGTCATCTTGGTTTTCGGTAGAATCATTCGCGGAGCACGGCTCGTGATAAACAAACTCGTGGGAAAATACGATTGGCGTACTGGGAAAGCTTCGTGACCCGACGGGACCGGCAACTTTTCCGCGGACTAAACAGACGTGACTTTAAATTACGTCGTAACATTGCGGCATTCATCTACATTCGTTTCGGCACGCTCAAAACACGCTCAAACCTAGTTTGAACGTCGAAATTTGGCTGGGCGCTCGTGCTAATCGCCGAAACTTTCGCGAGCGTCGCTCGAAATTGAAGCCGTTGTAACTTTGCGTCTCCGTTTGAATATATCTCAGTTCGTATAGAATCATTAAGTCGTCAAGTATAAAATGTCTAGATTTAGACATTAACATTAGCATTATTTTTCTACATATCTCATACTTGACGGTCTGACATAATAATCGAGCGTCGTTGAACCTAATTTCGGGGAACGTCGTTTTGGAAAAATCGTACCCATTGCGATCTTTGAGTTACCGTTGATTTAATAAAACGCGCTTCGAAGCTACAGGTGTAGAAAATTAGAGAGAGCAAAAACAATGGGGTTCGGATCGCTTAGCATTAAATTGCGAGCGAGTTGTGATCTTGCACGCGAGTGTCTGCACGCAGACAATCGTCGGTATATTCATAATTTCCATAATTTCATTGGTATTATAATCCACGAATTATGCTGTTTCCGGTGAATGGAGTATGCATGCAGATTAGACGCTCTTGGAAAAGCATCATTTCCATATTACAGTCTTCATGGTAGCCATTAGAAGCATGTCAAGGAGTTACACTGTCGACGGAGTATACTTTTGCTGAGTAGTTTGCTACGCTAAAGCAGAATATCTTTAGTGAAGTGCCTATCCTCGGAAACATTTCTTTCTTACACGAAATTATACGTAACGAGCTGGAAGTTTTCCGATACTGTTCGCGAAAAGGAGTCGAGTGAAGAAAGATGTAACGTTTTACCGTGTTAGAGGCAGAGCTGTGTCAGATGAACTCAACGTACTAAGGTGCAAAGAAAAACGAGCTGCGCGCGGAAAAATACTGTAAATGGTTTCGAATATCGTAACGCGCGGTGTGTACCGTGTGAATACGGAGATTTCGTAACGATAATTGTTCGGCGTTTTAGAGGAAACTGTAGCGTTTTAGTGGAAAACGTAGCAAGCATAGTTTGAAATATATCTGAAGTTCGTTGATCAATATAAAAATTATGTTAACGGTTTTGAATCAGTTCTAACGTATTATCGTGTAACGTTGAGCTTTGAGAGGGATTTGAAAAAATTAAAATTACTTAAAAGCTGAGGACGTTAAAGTTGTTTTATGGCTTACTCGTTAATTTCGTGTAATTTTATTCAAACGAATATGTCCTCGAAAAGTGAATTGCGCGTTACGAAATATATGTCAATGGCATTAAGCTCAAATGAATTCCGATAAGTTGAAACGTTTTTGGGAATTCGGTGCTCGCGAAATGGACTTCAGGTTTAATTCACGCGTTAAATAAATATTTCAATTCGTCACTCGCCACGGATGTACAGCGTGTCTCTTCTTTTTTAATAACATTTTTTATTCCGTAGCGAAACCCGAAGTTCGACGGGACAAAAGCATGTTGGAAAACGCGGTTCCATTAACTCGACTTCCAGCGATCCGAGCGATAAATATTGAGTATCATCTGTTGCGGTGTTTTAATAAGCTACCAGTCGTAATAATGATAATTTACAATCATTTCAATTCGGGCAGTGGATTTTAATAATTCGTACAAATTGGACGAATCAAATTATAACCGTACTCGGTAGTCGTTGCGAAATTAATGTGACAGTTGTGGGTACGATACGTTCAAAACATTCGTACGCGTCGGAGATAAAGAACTTAATTTTTATAACGCGTACAAAAACACCAACGCGAGGAAATTATCTGTCGATATGCGCAACAAAAAAGTGAATCGGGCGTAAGCACATATTAATTTAGTAATCGCTACGTTTGACCGTGAAAAAGGAATTTTGCGTTGGATATCTTTGTATCACCACCGTGCAAAAAGAATAGAAAACATTCGACACCGTTTTCCGCGAAAATGGGCGACGTATAAAATCGGACATTTGTTTAATCCGGAAAAGGACAAAACACGCGTACAATTTGGAAACAAAACGAACAAAGTTGTGCCAGTCGTTTGTTTCTTCTTTTCCTTCTGTGTTCACTTACGTTGGAAAAACGCAAATCCGCTCGATTACGGTATAAATTCATTGTAAAAAAAATCCGATCGATCGTTACGCCGCGAGGTTTTAATTGCGAGACATAAATTCAACGGTTGACAAGTCCGTACATAAATTTCGCCTACCAACGTGTTTTGCAATTCGAATTCATTTGATTATAACGATTGGAGTAAAGTTTAATTATTCCCTGATGGTCGCCGCAAAGATCTATCGACAATTTCGTTCGACGATAATTTCGAACAACAATTTCGTACTCGAACGGTGGTTCAAGATTTTTTGATTTCGTCACATCGTCGCCGTCAAACCTGAAGAGAGGTCGTTTCACGCGCAAGGTAATATATTGGATGTGTTACGATAGCGTGATCATGCCGCGAAGAAATCGCGTCATCCCCAGAGCGGAGGAACAACAATTTCGAGAATTCTGAAAATAGTCGGCCACCGACCTACTTTTCGAACGAAGCGTAATGTTATTCGGGCGTCGATAAAACTCCCCGCGTTGTTGCAAATGTATTTTTAACGCGAGCGTAATGTCAAAATCAACGTCGGAGTCGCTGCGGATCGTTTTGCGCAGTCGTTCGAATGTTTACCACGTAGCTGATATCACGCATCGATGGGAACACCGACGGGGCTTCGCATAATTACCTTCCCGGTGAAACAGAAGCATCGGTTGCGGTAGAATGGAATAACGTTGAAAAGTTGAAGTTTATTTTCCTCGGCGATCGATTATCGTGTTACATTTGTAATCGAACTTAAAATACAATTGCAATCGTCATCCCCGAGAGATTCCTTTAGATACCAACGATCGCGGGCTTTGCGAAGTTCCAGCGAGATAGGAAAATTAACCGCAAGAAGTAAGTACAGTGTGCCGATGAGGAAAGGGCACCTGAGAAAAACGCGCTCTCATTGGTTGTAGCTTTTGGGTCCTACCTATTCCAATGCAACCACAGTATGTACTGTGTGCCGATCAGGAGATGGTACCTGAGAAAAACGCGTTCCCATTGGTTGTAGCGTTTGGGTTGTAGCAATGAGAACGCGTTTTTCTCAGGTGCCATCTCCTGTTCGGCGCACTATACTTACTTCGCAGTCATCTTTTCTTTGAACTTTAAGTTTGTAAAATAGACTAACGTAATAATTCGACGAGTCTCTGTAAAACTGAAGCATCGGTTGCGATATAATGGAGTAACCACGAAAAGTTTGTTTGCTTTACTCCTCGATCGTTCGTCGAGACAATTCGGAGGTTAAACTGAACATAAAATTAAAATCGTTATTTCCCAGAGATTCTTTTGAATACGAAGAACCGCGGGCGTTGCGAAGATGGGACGAGATAGGAAAATTAACCGCGGGAAGTAATTACTTCGTCACCTTTTTTTTCTGACTTTCAGTTTCTAAAATAAACTAACGCAACAATTCGGTGAGTTCGCAACACTTTAAGCCGCCGCGGTTGTTTGTGCGGGAACTTCCCACTCGAAAGCTTTTGTGTACGAGGAAGAGAGCGAGTTGAAAGACCGTTGAATTAAATGGAAATTCCCCTCGCGCTCGGAGTAATCGCGCAACGCGGGCGTTACGCGAGGAAATTACAATTTTGAAAAAAATTCACACGACTGGCAATTGGTTAGAGAAGCTTCCCCGTGTCCCGTCTTGTCCGGGATTATATCGCGCCCGATTAAAACTTCTTACATTAACTATGTAAGTAACAAATTGGCCCCGGGGCTCCATTTTCCGAGTCACTTTAAAATGTAAATGAATTAATGCAAATTGCTGAAATGCATGAATACGTAACTCGAGTTGGCCGGTGAGCGCTGAATAATCAAAAGTTAGCGTAAAGATTTTGAGAGAAATGAAAATCGAGCTCCGAAGCGGTCTTGTAAATGCATGGGAATGAGTTTCTCGTCAGTTCGATTTCTTCCTCGCATTTGGGATATCATTATAAACAAAATTACATGACTCGTTGCGTTTGAAACTTTACATATGTACATACAACGGTGGGAATTTTGTGCTCTTCCTCGTTCTCGATAACTTAAACAAACGAGAGAATACTTCTCAAAGAAATTTCTTTCACAAACAAACTTCTGAAAGAAATATTTTTTATAAACAAACTTCCGAAAGAAATTTTTTTTATAAACAAACTTCTCAAAGAAATTGATTTTTATAAACAAACCAGCATAATTCGTGACGCTTGTACCGGGCTTCGATCAAATGTCAACGAGTACCACCATAATTTTGAATCGTGCTCATACCTGTGACCGGTGCGGACATAATTCCTCCAAATTTTTCCTCACCATGTTACATTTTGTTCGATTAACTTGCAATGCCACCCCTTTTCAATTTCGACACTTATTCCCTGATGATCGAAGCATAACTAGCTCCGAAACGTCGACGTGTCATGTCATAGTTAATTAGTGAATTGGTGATGTATTGTATTTCGTATTTTATTTACATTTCTTTTTAACTTGAATGGCCTTTCGGGTTTGACAGTTTTTTCCATGGTAATTTGACCGTGAACGTCGTCTGTTTCTTTGATATTCTTTTCTATAGAACGGTTGTTAGCACGCTATTACCAGTCGCGACAATCGCGAATCCGTAAAGACCCCCGCTCCGACCGAAAGGGACGAAAAAGACAAAATGGCGTTTTAGCGACAACCGATGTACACGTGCAAGCTTCAGCCCTACCGAATGTCAGCGAATGTACCGAGATTCAATATTGTATTCTTTGTTTTAAGTGTATTGAAGGAAGTGAACTAGTGAATAAAAATGCGTGATTTACCCTCACGACGAACCTAAACAAAAGTTTCGTCGTTGTTCGGAATATCCCAAACGAACAAAAGGATGATTAAAACGAAATAAAAGTTCAAACGTGCCCGTTAGATAATTACTTTTCTCCGCGAGTAGCTTCCCAGTTATGAAAACGAACGCTCCGCGTTATTATTATACTCGCAAATTAGCCGTCGCGTCGGAAGAAACATTCGAAACGTATCGCGAAACATTTCATTATTATTCACCGAACGTTCCCAAGAGTTTTCTATAATTTTCGTTATTTCGCGTGGGTAAAAAACATTTTCCGTCCCGCCCGAGTGCCAACGATCCATTTCGCTCACGGTGATTTATCCTAATTAATACGTTCCATTAATCAATCGGCGCGTAAATAGAATTTTCCTTGGTTGTCCGGGACACTTTGTAACGCGCGCGTAAATACAATTATTGTACCGCGCGCTCGGTACTCGGGAGCATATTTTTCACGGATACGATGCATACAAATTGCTCGGAGAATATAAAGTTTCAACGGATAGCCGGGAGCGTTTGTATCGCGGCTATAATGAAATGAAACGTAATATAAGGATCAACTTGTCCTTCCGCTAATGGAAACAAATTGTTTAATATAACTGCTCGTTCGTGCCGCGACCTAAAAGTTTCGGGTGCTGCAGATGCAGGTGTGGTCAACTTCCGCGCATTTGTAGTTCGCCAGTGCCATTTGTTGTGCATATAACTCGTGTGTACCGGGTGTCAATAATTCCTTCTCGTTGCGCGTTTAACGCGGAATCACGTAAGTTGGAGTACGTATACTGCATAACTTGGGTAATTTTCATTCGAGTATCGTGATATTACGCTTCCGGGTTCAGGGGTATTCTTAACCTTCCAAAGTAAGTAGTCGCGCATATCAGATGCATATCATAACTATAATGTTGAATTCGTCTTTCGAATGTTAATTGAAGATTTGCGCATTTAATCATTGTTTAATAATTATTCCTACATCGACAGAATGCGTTGGTATCAAATTACAGTATTATTTCAATGTCAGATACTTGTGTATCTGGCAGATACATACAGGACCACTGATAGGCTAAATATCTATTCTAAAGCGTTACTTGTCGAGTGCCATAGAACCGTGAATAACGACATTAATACAAATTGATCGCAGTAGTGAGAAACGTTCACAGAAAACGTGGAAGTAATTCAGCTTCGGATAACGAACGTGCTCTGTCCATCTGTTCATGGATTACCAAAAGACGATTTACTTTCGATTTACCGAGGTTATCATAATTCTACCTTAACCACCCAAATTCTTTATTCGCCGTCTGAATTTTTCTTCTTGCATTAATTACCCATGCCTCAATTAATTTTCGCTGGAGAACAATTTTTCCCAACGCCCTCGCTTTCAGATTTAAAACGAATATTTTACGTTCAATTCGCGATTTCAATTTCAACGCTGAAACGCATTTAAAAAATTGTAACGCACAAGAAAAACGTCTCGCGTCTATTTATATCCAACCCTTTCGTCCTAGCGTTAATCCTTTAACTTCCGCATGAATTTTTCCCCAAAGGGCAACTTCTTCCGAACGGGCACGCTCTCAATTTTAAGTCCAACTTGAGATTTTAATTTGAACGGATAAACGTATTACAAACGTACTCCCCTGATCATCCGATTTCAACGGGTTAAAAACACTCTCTTACTGGCGAGCAGCCGGCGAACTACGCGACCGAGACTGAACGAGGACTAATTGCACGCGATGAAGAATAATTTCGCGTCTGGAATAATTTAATTTTATGGCGGATCCGCGGGCACCTCGCACTCGGAATCAGCAGTTAGGGCGTAACGTAAACGAAACGAAAATACCCAGAGTGCACCGGTCTCGAGCTTATCGATACCGTTAGCACGGGAAGTTTAAATGAAATAAGTTTTTGGGTAGACGCGGTAATGCGTGCCTTTTACGTAACTTTCGCGCCGTCATCCCTCGTCGGCGAGGGGGAACCGGCGCGTTTCGCAGGAAGCGTTTACCGCAGACGGAAATAATTACCCTTGCCGCGGGTTCACACGATAATAATAATTAAGAGCGGACTTTTCGCGCGGCGTCGGCGTCGGTCCGATACGCGCGTTTGTTGTAGTCTGGTTGCACGCTGCCGGCGAGTGACTCAAAATAAAATCGCTCGTGACGATCGCGAGGGATGACGGTTGTTAATCAATTGAGTGGAATTGAATTAATCGCACGAAAGGACAATCGTGTGTTTTTTGGGTAACATTGAACGGGTCACGGTTTGGCCGGTTTATTACCGAGTATTCAGTAATTTAGTATTTTGAGTATTGAGAGCGAGCCAGTGCTTTCTGAGCTTGGAATGTAATATAGGAGGATTAATGTTATTAAACGAGAAACATATTATAATATTCCGTTATATTTAAATTCGAATGATTTTTGAATCCTCGTATTACATTCGATCCATTAACGTATTTAAAATTCCTCGTTTTCGCATGAAAATGTCGTAATTACTGGAACACCGGTGCCAAACAGAAGGCAAAACAATCTGGTAATGAAAGAAACAAATTATTCTGTATCGAACGAATTCAATAATTAATAATCGCGTAAATGGTATCGAGATATAACGTTTTGCGCGCGTCGGAGATACATCGACGACCGTTGTACGTTTACGCGAATTAATGCGGTCGATTTGCTGCTATTTTTCGCGAATCGCGACGTTCGCGTTCTCCACGCGCGGGTTATTCGTCATAATTAACGCGAGGCCCAATTTATTCTTTCCGGGATAATAGGACCGCGCGAGAATTTCGCAATCTTGCCAACTTCTGTAAGCCTTTCGTATTACACGAACCTAGTCGTTGCAACTCTCATTATGATTTATGAAGCGTGCCACGGTATTGACTCGTAGAATTGTTCTTTCGCCGAGGATTACACGTATTTTAGTATTTTCTCTCAAAACATCGAGCGTGAAATGTTTCCGACGGGCCACCTCTGCCTCTCCACGATTTTACTCCCACGGATCGCGAGTTATTCGCGAAAAGCTATAATCGCTGGAAAAGTGACGAAGTCGATAAACGACTACCGTGAAAATCGGCAATTCGGAACACAGTGTTCACGGTAATTACACTCCCGGAGAGTTAATTTGCATTCGGAGCGGAGTACAATATTTTTTATAGATTGATGCGTCTGCATTGATTATACATTAGTCGATAACGAGACACTCTATCGTGGTACCTACGCCACGCGAATTTAGGGATTCGCGCGAAACTTCGTCATAAATATTTTAGCGGGAATTGAGTTTATAGTACTCACTACCGACGCATCAATATTTTATGTACGTACGTCGATCGACGTTCGTGGATAAATACGAGTTTGCGGGATAGAGACGAACGAGTGAAATCAAAATTTGAATAATGAATATTATTTTTAAACCAGATATTTGTTTCGTCACGTGAATCTCGTTTCATTTATTCGGTATTTATTACAACGGCTATATAAAAATAATCAAATGACGCGACTGGCAATGTAACTATAACTCTTGCTGTCTATAAACATGAATTTAAAAAAAGGAATATCCAGAAACCTTAATTATGACTTCCCGAAGCTTCGAATCGACTATATTCAGTATTTTATTAATTCGTACTCGTTAATTTCGGTGCAGAAGGATCGAAATCAATGTTTCTACGATTATTGATTCCTACAAAACGTGCGCACAGTTTTCAGGTACATAAAAAGGTGTACGATGAACTTCCGTAATTGCAGTTATCGTTACAGCGGTACATAAGGACGTGGTTATGCGATACGATGGAGCGAGCTTTCATTTTTACGCGTTGCACATCGGATACCGTGCCACTGGCTTCGGGCCAAGTTTATTTCTGTGTATTTCGAACTTTCCGAAACTGTGATTGACCCCCCACCACCCCTGTATAACGTATAATTATACATCGCGGCGCGACAGGAATTTTTATAGAATACACGAGTCTCGAATGATCGTTAATTTGCAATAACGTTAACGACTAAATTGCATTAAGCAATTAAGCGCTTAAGCGTTGTACAACCAACAAAGCTTTATCAAACATTTGTTCGTTAATCCTCCCGGCCTAACGCATTTAAATATGCAAAATTTTAATTTTCGCCCCGCTTCGTTACGCTGCTTGTAAAAAAGAAATACTTTGCATAAACATCCGCGGTTTATTAATATTAATAACTCAGACAACCGACCTTTTTTTTCTTTTTTTTTTACGAATTTCAGCGAAAATATAAACTAAAGCATCGATAGCCGGAACGTCCGCCCATGGCGATCCCTAGCCCACTTTTTCCTACGATACAGTCACGATCGCTTTAAATCCATTTGAGAGACAAGCGTTCAATAAAATCACCAAGCATGATCAACTTAAACAGCAATACTTTACAGCCTCGAAGTCACGTAACCTTTGAGGGGACCTGAGAACCGTGTTACTACGAGTTCCATCTTGTTTCCGCGAAAAGAAAAAAAAAAGGAAGAGCAGGAAGAAGGACGAGAAACGTCAATGAAAAGGTTCGCCACGAGGTATGCGCTATATCCATAAATATCTGCTTCCGACGGCGGCGAGACTGAAATTCCCTTGGAAACTATTACTTAGATCAATTCCCACAAGCGGGAAACCGCGGTAAAGTTTTCCAAAAGGCACTCCCGTCGCTGTGTAATGGACAGGTCGCGAAGTCGACATGAAAATCCGTCAACTTTACGAGCGTTGGCTCGAAGAATTCATCGAAGTAGGAATCGTCGATGTCGCGAGTCCTCAGAGTTACGACGCAACGTCTCTCTCGCGATTTTACGACGAGGGGTACGATCGATTCAGTTTTTTTGTTTTTCACCGGGATTACAATTACCTCGCGCGGAATCATCAACATGTATGGCGGTATGATGTTCGCCTGTCGGAGACTGGGACAGGCTGCCGCGCAGTAGGTATTCTAGAAACACACTGGTGCTGATGTGTCGCATTAATGCGTCAGGTCAGAAGATCCACGGTAAGATGTAAGCTGACGGCATCTGACGGTGTTGCACACAGTAACAACGCGTCGGCATGTATTATCGCGTACACTGCCATCTGTAGTGATACTTTCTAGTAAGTACATATTTGGGCATTTTTTGACCCTTCAACCATCATTTCTGGCAACTTAGTTTGTATATCGTGTATTTTTTATCAAGAGATAAGGTCTTGCCTCGGGCCAAGTAGAAATACGCGAGAACCAGATCTTGTAGCTTTTCCAGAAATAATCATATAACACGGGATTCGTTTTGTACGTGATTCGATTAGTTCTTTCTCGGCGGTTAGTATCAGTTTACACGCCGTCACATGTTTGTGAAAATTTAAAAGTTTAGATCCGCCTCTGACGAGTGTGAGCACGTAGGACGTATGATTACGTCGTCGTGCGTGTTTACGCGTCACGTCAGCCCAATGTGTACGTACATATGTGCATTTAGTGTAACGGGAAAATTACCACCACACGCGTGCTGAAGCAATAATGCGACACGTCAGCGTAGTGTGTTTTTCACGCTCGTTATTTCGTTCCAATAGGTGCGCCATAAAGACTTGCGAACGTCGAAACTGTTATCGATGTTCAGCAATTTGCAGTTGCCACGTTACGAGTTTCTATGTTAGATCAGTCCGGTGAAACGGTAACTGTGTAGTAAGAATAATTTAGAGAATGTATACGTGTATCCATTTCGTATACAGGGTGTCCCATAAATGGTGGTGCCCCGTTGAATGTGCGATGCCTGGGGGTAATTCCAAGCATATTTTTCCTTCTTGAGAATATTCGAAGCGCTTTGGTTAACGAGATATTAATACTTGTAGCCCTGCAGCCCTGCAATATCTTTATGCGGACCAATGCCTTTTTCTATACATATATTACGAAAACTTCGATCAAATTTAGTTGCATGACAAACCAACCCGGGCCACAATATCTAGTATTGGAACAAATCTAGATCATGCACAACTCCGAATCTCCGGATCTCCAAACTGTTTCTAAAGCAAGCAAACACATGTGATTCCTTCTGAAATAATTTTTAGTATAATAGAAATTCTATAGTTATTTCGTGATCAGCGACCGAAGATACACTTGATGGAGTAAAACAAAGTTTGGAGATCCGAAGATCCAGAGATGTGCATGATCTAGATTTAAGTCCTAGTATTCGTTTGAGGGATCGGAGAATCGTTTACTGCGCTTAAATTTCACTTAAATTGGCCACTGATCAACGTACGTTCGTGAAGTACATAACATCGCGAGTCCACCGGTGGACAAGCCGGGTGGTTAAGTGATTAACGGGTGATCCACCGGTCGGCAAATGGGGTTGAACGTGTTAATGATCATCGGGAGCCAATCGGAGAGAGACGCGATAGCTAATGACGCTAGCTATTGGCTGCCGAGGACTAAGTTTCGTTTGCTCGAGAACCAATGAGCAACACCACAGTCTACCGTATTCTTCTCCGATTGGCTATCGTTTTCGGTTAATATCTCGTTAATCAAACCGCTATCAACATTTTCGATAAGGAAGAAACCTGCTTGGAATTATCCTAAGAATAACACCTACAACGGAGTACAATCATTTGCTGGGCATCCTGTACATCGAAACGGTTAACGAAGCGATGGAGCATCGGGTTTTCCCTGCCGACAATGCTTCAAATTTGGACGCCAAACGTTTGGGGCTTGTCGATACAACCGAATTTTTTTTTATTTAGCGTTACTCATCGTCTCTGCCACCAAAAAATACGCCAGCTCGTTATTCTTATTACGCTCAATTATGATACACGGTAAAGCCCTAGATTCTTTTTTTTTTTATTAGGTTTAGATACTCGTTGAGAATCAGGGGTCACGATAAACCGTCCCCGCGTACGCGTAGGCGTGTCACGTAATTCTGCCTGTTATAATAACTCAAAACGACCCTAAATGAATAGGTGGGAGCACCGACACACGAGCCTCCGGTGCGATAAGCTTCCTGCTTTCCCATTTACTTTCTCTAAGCTTCGTGTGTTTATCACGGTGAGCTAACATGCTTCCAAAGGCGACATGCTCTTTCGAATTTCTCGTTCGGTAGATAAGAATGGGATAGAACAGGCTTGCGTTTATTAACTTTTTAAGCAAATAGCTGATTGGCGCAATTTTTCGGTATAACCGAATTGATTGAGTATCCAGTATTCTGGGGTTAATTAATCAAAATAGGAAATGAGTTAAATGTTATCTCTTGTTTTTATTTTCGAATAATTATCGAGTACGTAGTCGGCAGTTTAATGAATCGCAAATATTGTAGAACCTAAAACAAATCATTTGGGAGTGTAAACTATTTGAATATGTCGCTCGGTACTCTGCAGCTTCGACTGTTGTATTTAGTCATTTAGAAGTAAATGATTTCATTAGTTCATCATTGACTAAACAAGATTGGAAGGGAAAATAAAGTATGTCGTATTTGTATATCAGTTGTAAAATGGGACGATTTGACCGCAATGCGTGCAGTTTGCGGATAATTGTCAGATAGTTCGAGGACGTAAATTTTAACAACCGTTGCCGTAGTATAATCCGATTGAACTGATTTTAATTAGCCTCCGTGGCACTCGTTACGAAACAGATGCCGTTTAGCGATGTCACTGATCGCATATTTACAACGAATCACTGCAGTCTCGGTGTTGGTATTGACACTTTACTCATTAGCACACGTAAACGGAGACAATTACGAAAACAACGACCGCCGTTTATGTGAATTTGACAAATTACGCGTCGAGGTGTCACTATTGGATGAAGAATGACTTGTCACAGAACGATTTAGAACGGTAATTAGACTCCGAACAAGCGTAATTGAACGCAAACGACATAGGGCTATACAAAATCGTGTTGTCGAGTCAATCGACAACAGTCTTTCGCGAAATGAAAAATTCGATCGATTGCTCCTCAAGGAAATAAGTTTGCATAAAATTCGAAACGATCAAGAGATCGATGCTTTTTCGATTGTCGATTGGATCTTGCGGCGATTCCATTGTTGCGCGATTTTAATACGACGGCCAACAATTTGGACCCAACAAAATTAAGATATGTGCCGAGCAATGTTTTTCTTATCAACTCAACGCGTTGTACTTACATGATTAACGAATTTTTATAGTGAGATAAACTGATCTAATCTTTTTCTCTATCACTTGCCAAATTTTCTTTCACGCGGTTCTATTTATTCTTGCACCGAGAATGATTTTAACTGAGAAATGATTGAACGTACGCATACTTTCGGTCCTCTTGACGAGAATAAATGAAGAAATAACTACATGACCTCTTCCCTGCAAACTTTCGTACGTGGCAAATTGAATTATGGAATTAAGCGAATCGCGTTAATTACCGCGAATCACCGCTCATTAGCTGCCGATAAGCGAACGTAAACAGAAATTAGTAAAGAGGCGCGAACTGCTCGTCGGCGGGAGCAACGGCTCACTAACCCAAATTAACGCAACAAACTATTACTGAAATTTCTATCGAATCGAGAGTACGAATTGGATTTACTTTACTTGCGTCGAAACGTTGCAATTTCTAACTTATAATTACGCTCGGTTGGAAACTGGGCCGGCGTCGTGGAAAAAAGTAACCAACAAAAATTTGCATTGTTCCGCGACGAACGGAGCGACGAAGATTCTTTAATTAACCTTCGCGATCGACGTACCTTGCCAAAAGGCCTTCCATTTTCCATCGGTTCTCGAAGCTCGATAGAACGAGTCTGCGGCCTTTTAGTCGTATTGCATTCGACCATATTTACTTGCGCAAAGTTAATTAATAATATCCCAAACCCCCCTTCGACCCTCACGACATTCTTTTTCAATGCAAATATCTGCTCGGAGGAGCAACATTGCGAATTAATTATTTTAACGGATTAACGACCCCGGGGGTAATTAAGACTTTATTCGCGATACGGTGAGAATTTACGGGTGTATTTAGGAACGTCAGCTTTAATATTTAAATGGAGATGCGCGTCTTTACGACGGAGTGGTTCTGGGGTAACTCTCTTATCGTGGCTATGGCAAAAATCATCCCCCAAAGTGTCACGTTCTAAATTACACCCACTCGCTGTCTCATCGACGGACGCTCTCGTATACGTGTACACACGGTGCACCACAAATACGCCGAGTACGATTTTCTCGTATCACGCGCAGCGTGGGACTGAAGGCAAGATCGGAAATCCAATCGGGTTAAGAGAAGTGAGATGAACTCCTCTTCGGGTCTTAGAGATGAAAATTCGCCGTAATTGTTTTTAAAGTCATACCGCGTCCCATTATTTCGTAGCGAGGAGTAGACACAAAGATCGACATGGAACCGAGGGGGTCGTTAAAAGTTAATTAACGGACGCGATCCAAGTATTCGCGAGTGACTAACTTTACGTCGATGATATTAAGCTTAATTCGATTATTTCGCTGCTCGACCTGTCGACGTTTGAACTTTAATTTTTAATACAACGTCGTTATTCCCTTTTTTGATCATTAAAGCGTGCGGTAAAAAATCAAGATTAATTTTCAGTCGGCTGGAGATTACTCGTACGTTAATTCTCGGAATAGACTCAATAGGCAACGTTGTTTCCCGCAAAAGTGGCGTCGTGTGTGTAAAAATTGTCGATGCGTCTCTTAAATTTGATATCGTGATGTTCAGTTGAATTTTCTATGGAGGCGCTAGGATATTGAACGATCGCAAAGACTTTCCGATTGGCCGGAACACGCGAAAAATATGATCGCTCGCAACTAGAAACGTCAGATGTAAATTGGCGGATACACGTCCGACAATTTTTTTGCCAGTTTTAATTTGGACGTCTTCCAATTTCCCGCTGTCGACGAAGCGAATGCATGCATCGTTCTATCTGTTATTGAAATTTCATCCGTTGCCTTATACAAATTTTTATTTAATTCCATTCCTACGTCCGCCTCGGACCTTCGACGTCGGGTATCTACCTCGCTTTCGCGGAAATTTGTGAAAATGAATACTACTTCTTGCAATATTGATACGCGCGCTCGGAATTTAATGCGAGCCGGTGCTCGAGTACTTTAAAGCTTAAGAACGCTCGAAGGAGGTACTACCGTAAAGAATCATTATGAATAACACTTTTAATATAAAAGAAATGTCTTCGATGATCCCCCGTAGTAACGGCTCACGAACAGCCGAATACTCTGGGAAATCTATCATCCGAAACCTCAAGTGTTCGAATTAGTAAGGATAACAGAGTATCGACGGTATCAAATCTCATACTTGTGATTCGTAATACCCGATGTCGAATGGTATCAATTTAATCTGTAATGCGTTGCTCCGAAGGGGATAATTGAAAACAACCGACGTTTCGCTTTGGCATCGTTCGAGTGGATATATCACCAGATTCAACGATACGCGCGTACAATCTTTGCTGTCGATTATAGTTTTACCCAAAACTGTATATTATATTGATATATTATTTGTATATAATATCTTTAGATATATTACATTTGATATATTTACATTACATTTGGTCGCACAAAGAAAAAAAAAAGAGATAATTCACAATATTCTGCGAGCAAATGTGTCGAATGTCAAAAAAATGGCAAGTACTTCCACGCAAGCACGTGGAAAGAAAAAAAAAACTACGGACACGAACGCCATTAATCGTGCGAGCCGCGATAATCGAAGTAACGTGCGTCGTCAATGACGCGAAGCGAAACTTGTAAAGGAATACCTATTCCGCGTTGTCGGAACGTCATCGACGAACGTAATCCCCCGGAATCAAAGACGCATTGACGCTATTAAGCGCAAAAGGAAACACGCTCGCGTACCCTCCTGAAACGCAAAAAAAAGCGAGATCCGTCCACGACGAAAGATCGACTATTAAGTAAAACGCGCGAGAGACGAAGGTGGCGGTTGTAATGCATATTCACTGGAACCAACCGCCCTTACACTCCCAACCCCCTCATCAGCCATCCTGAAATGCAAGTCGAGAAGCGCACGGTAGGAGAAGAAAAAAGGAATATACGTTGATACCTCTCACTTCATTTTTATCCGACGAAAATCGTTACGAGCTTTCGTCGCACTCTCTATGCGAATCAGAATGGCGTCGCAGCTGCGCGAACGATATGCATTTGCATATACGCGCGGTAAGCTTTTACTTTTTCTTTCATCTTTAGTTGCGTGCGCGCGCGCGCACGCGAGCGAGTGTGTTTTTTTTTCTTCCCCCCAACTCACCTCGCATTTACGACTCTTCCGTTAGGGATTAAATTTAATACGCGGCCACGACATTACGCTCCATTATATTTTCGCGAAATCCTTGGCGCTCCCGAGGTGTGCGCAATTCCACCGGTTGCAGTTTCAAGGGGGCACGTAAGCACGGAGGTACAAAGAAGGTGCATACAAATGCGTGACGTCCATATGCAAACGTGTACGGAACGATCGCACGGAAACGAGCGTAGACGCAGTCGACAAGGAAACGGGGTTTGAACTAAATATCCAAGTTGCATTGTGGATCGTTAATTGTGTTCGGGTGAATTATAAATATATTCCGATGCGTAACTGCTGGCACTCCGATGCGTGTTTTGTTCGAGCGCTGCTTGAAACGTGCTCGATCCGACACGCGTAGAATGGAAGTTTCAATGTCACTTTGAGTCGCTTAATAAACATTTTATTATTCTGGATAATCGATAAACACTCGACGTTAATTTTACTATTCGCAATCAGTTTTAATGGGTTTTAAAAGTGCTTTGTTTAATTAATGACGAATTAGAGAAGAGCGATTTGTAACGAGAATGGATATTATTTGGGCCGATGAATTTTCATTCCACGGTTACGCTATTAATTTATTTGTCATAAACAATTTGGCCCTGAAATAACGACTGAATAGTAATCAGCGCACAATGGGGCAATTAAATGGAATTTATGGATCGGCAAAGAAATAATACAACGCGGCTCCGGTGCCATTCGCTTATAAAGTTCCGACGGAGGGTTGGGCTGGGAAATTTGAATTTTAATACAATTTAATTGCCCTAATTATAGAAACAATTAAGTATCGGGGAGAATGAATAACGCGCCCAACTGTTGGAATTATCGATAAATGGGTATTATATGAAACCGAAAAAATTCATATATGTAGTTTTTTGCCTAATATCTCGCTGTCTCGATGACGCGAATGATAAAAATCATTTCAACGATAAACCACGTTAAGGGCATCCGGTATCTATCGTTTTTGCAATGGTTTACGCTTTGTATTTTGCAGATCGTAATTGTTGACCGATTTTGATGAACAATGGCTCGCTTGAAAGATAAAGGATGATGACGCGAGGTCAATTTCGCAGAATTGTGGTAAAAGGTTTTGTTTATGAAGAACAGCGACCGAAAATTGCTAAAGTTCAAGACAAACTTTCTACATGAATAGAAACATTTTATCAATATTCTGCCAAATTGATCTCGTGACATCATCTGTTATCAAAATCGGTCAACGATAGGTGGGGAACGTCCTTAAATACATATCGAATATTTTCACTTAATTTCCCGTATGGCGCGCTTCGTAACTCTGTATGTAATATTTACTCAAGACCTGCGTAATACTCGTAAGTAATACGAAGTGAAATTTCAATTTCACTGGGGAATTTTATTTTAGCACCTCTATTGTGATTTGAGTCTCCGCTCGATTTGAAATTTTCAACCGCACGTGTTTGGAGTTATTGCAACACAAGCGGGAATAAAAATTTTAAAAACGGGGGCGACAAAAAGTTTAATAAAAGCCGTCCCAGATGCAAACATTTCGAAGCATATAATACATATGTAACGGAGTTATAGTCTAATGCTCGTTGTTACTTACCAAAGTCAATAACGCGAACTTTGAACTAGCTGAAATTGTGGAGTTGTTGTAGAGGCACGATCTAATTGAATTAATAGTTACAGCCAATTGGAACTTATTGTTAGTTAGTAACTAACTTCGCCGGAGAATCTTTTTTTGCATCGATCGATCGCAAGATATAAAATACGGATGCGTATAGTCCAACGCACATTACTCCAATTTTTAAATATTATTCCTCATATACAATTATTAACCGCAGTTATTGAGTTACGGCGATTTTTTATTTATTTTGAATCGCGGCATTGCATTTAAACGTGTTTCACTGGCGAGGGTTAAAATCCACAACCAAATTATTAAACCAAAAACGTACGCTTGTTTAAATCGCGGAGCTGCGTTTGCACGATTTTTATTACCTGTGGTATTTTAATTTTGGATTTTACCATAATTCTCCGAACGCTTACTAAACTTACCGTGTGCGATAAACTCGTTTGCTGTATATTGGTGTACGCATACTTTTTCACCCGCTGTACGACGAACAGCTGCCTCTAAATACAATCAACGCGTCAAAATCTTTCTTTTCCCGTGATTAATCGATGCGCGGCAAAGAAATCACCCACCGTTCCTGACGAACTCATAATTCCACGGTGCGAAATAAAAATTTCCACGGTCGTTTCCCGCACCATCGAACCCGTCGAATCTTTCAAGCATCTCCCGGGGCGGAAAGTAAAAATAAATATAAATGACGCGTTTGATCGCGTAGATGGCTTCGTTCCGCGGGATTTTATATTTCGTAAAAAAAAAAAAAAAAAAAAAAAAAGCGATGGTCACGTGGCGATGAACCAGAAATCGAGAAGCGTGGGTGCAACCGTTCAATCACTGGACTTCCAGTTGCACGCTCGATTTCTCGAAATGGTTTCGCTTGTACGTAGGTGTGCGCGCGTGTTTATACACGCGCGCGCTTGTACGTCAAATTCTGTCAACTCTACGCCAAACCGTGAATGTCACCCCTTCCCTTTCATCTTCGAGTTGTTTAGCGACCGAATAAATCGAAGGCAACGAAAAATCTCATTAAATCATTTGTTCGAGGCGCGCGCGTGTATGCGTGTGTACGCGGACACACTACCACCCATAACTCACCGGACGCTCGCCCGTTTTCCGGAAAACGTGAATTGCTGCGCGCTCGAAAGCTTCTACGCGAATAATATTATAAGAATTTATCTTAATCGCTCGCGTCGAGTTATTTAACGATAATATTAGCGTTCGTAGATGAAAAACATCGTTTACGGATCAAACGTAGAATCGCGGCACTCCGGTGTTCCCGTTTATATAAAACCTTTTCCCGATCGCAGAATTTCGCTTGGACTTAATTTCCAGCTTCGGGAATAGGAAGGCTCGAATTAATAATTTTTCCGTTGAATTTCAAATGCGGGATCTAATCTGTTCGGTTTCAGTAATTTTCGCGAGCCTTTTTTCCGAGAATCACTGGGAGGTTCTCTTCGTTCCTTTGTAACGGTAAGTTCGTGGAACTACGTTTCTCGAATTTCCCATTCGTTTTGTTAGTTAAAATGCAGTTCTACCTACTGGCCGCAATCAAAGTTAAATATTAATTGCCAGTGGTAATTATTCTCAGTCGCATTTTAATGTTCTGTTTATGCAATCAGGACGGAACTAGCTACTCTTCGGAGATATTATACAGGACGTACCAATCGGACGAAGTTGAACGCCTAACCGAGTTTCCAATAGTGACCGATATGAGGTCACATAACTTACGTTAGTTTAGATCCAGCCAAACTTCGTTATGGAAAGTTCGGCAACGTTCGGGTTGTGGCAAGGGGTATGCGGGGAGAAAGAGAAATACGATTACCCAAAGAACGGTGGGCAAAAGAGAGAGAGAGAGAGAAAGATGGAGGAGGAAGAGACAGATAGAGAGATAGGAGGAGAGCGGCGAGAAGCTACAAAATCTAGGAAGCACGGGGGTAGAACCGGGACGTCTAAATTTCAAATAAGCACGGCAAACCAGGTCGAAAGTAATGCTCTTCGCTTCCATACGAGGAACTCTATATTTCTAGTCACGGACATATTGTTTACCCAAATGATCTTTTGGGGAGAACAATTTTTATAATAACGATCAGTGACGGCAATCTATGTACAGTATCCGATAACTTGTACGAAAACTATCGAAACGTTCCTCTATCACGCATGTTCAAAATAACGGAGCTTTAGTAGCGATGTATCGCAGTGCCTATACGGATAAAATATAAAGATCATATTAATTTACCGAAAAATGTTTGAAGTTATAAGATTGGGAGCACGAATAGATTTGAAGCCATTCCCGCGATAATATTTAGCGATTAAGGTTTACTCTGACGATCAATCGTTAGTGATTATTATATACAAAACAATACAAGATACGTTGTATTATATACAAAAACATTATCGGTTCGGGGTGTTATTATACACAGCTATCCTGGACTCAGGACAGAGAAAAGGGTAAATCCTACTCCGGCGAATCCAACCTCCAGGCTGATTGCCGGAGCGACACGACGCGCTTTTTAAGATATTCAGCACCCACTACGCTCCTTCTCCTGCTAACACTACGAGCGAACAAAATTCCTTCCTACCATCGTTAATAGATATTTGTAACAGTGTGTTGTTTCTTTGAGATTTCAACTGCGACTCGAAATTTGTGTGACCCAATATACCATTTGACGTACGAACTGACCACTGACCACTGATCACTGTTCAATATTGACATACTCAGATATCTTCAACTTTTCTTTTGAAGTTTTTCCTTTCTCGATTTCGATTTTACTTTTCAACTACGACTTTTCAATTACGACCGTGCACATAAATCAAGAGACAAGGTCTTGTGTCGGTCCAAGTAAAAGTACGCGAGATAATCATTCCACCTGTGTTCCCTTTTTCTCGAACGCAATGTCACGCGGTAATTGCAAAATGTAGCACGATTACTTTCAGTGTACACGAGCGGTATCCTTATACTGTTTTCAGCACTTTCGGAAGGTAGTATCGGTATTCCGATAATGTTTACAAACTGATAATAGTTCGCAATTGGCCGTGGTTACTACTACGCGCAGCCAGTACGTTACACAACCGCGCAAAGTTTAAACGTTTAATTATTACCTGTTAATTAACACCCCATATTACTTTACGCAAGCACACGTTGCGCGCGTTAGTTAGTTGTTGGTTAATTGTGTCACGCGATTTAAGACTCGTTTGTTTAAAACTGATCCGATCGATACGAACGAACGTGTCCGTTCATCGGTAAATTTATATCAGTTTTAAAATTGATCAGAAATCAAATAACGAGAGAATTGAGAAGAAACAATATTATTGGTCGACGGTGTTATTACGGCGGGCTATCAAACGTGATTTCGAAGGATATAAAACTTCCGATATTGCGACGTAACGTCTCCATTTCACGTTTAATCGAATCGTTTCCAGCAATTACATACTATCAAAACTAACTCTGATTCCGAGTGAGATTGATTCGAGGGAATTGATGTCGAGTAATTTTTCTATCGGCTCGTTGCTTTCGCCCGCCCAGATATCACCGGGAATATTCGTCGAATTTCCATTCCGCGTGATTCGTCGAATTCTTGAATTTTGTTACCGTCACTCACAATTCTCAAAATCGTTTCGCGCTGCTCGGATTCTTGGTGCACGAAATTTAATATCGAATATTTTTATAAGATTTCACGCTGGATCGTACATTTTTATGACCACTCACGGATAAAATGATGTTCCCGTCATATTTCCTTCGAGATCCGCGTTTTCGGTTTTTGATTCACGAAAAATTGATTACGAATCGCAAAAATCGGAACACCTCGAAAATTCTTAAATACAAGAAATTCACAAGTATCTACGGTTCGAGCATAAAGTTAATATCCAGTGATCCAAAACATTCGCGTATTACCGTCCAAACAATTCGATAATTTTTAAAATACGGATCTTCAAACTTTAAGGAATATTTAAACGAATAAAGCACAGCGCTTCTCATCGACGCTCGAGCGCTAACAATATTTAAATCCCTTTGAAGCGTCTGGGTGTACACGAGAGCCACTGGGCGCGTCCGAAATATTTGTTCTTTTCCATCGGAGCAGATTCTACCGGTAATCGAACGTTCGCTCAGCGAACAATTGCGAACCGTCTACGAAAAAGAAAGAAACAAAAAGTAACGAACAGACATCCCCGACCACTTAACTGCGTCGAATTGAACCATCGAACGTACTCGTTCTCCGTTCGCTCGATATCAAACTATGCAATTTTTAATTACGAAACCCGCGAGAGGAGGCGGAAGTACAGATTTTATTCCCGCATGGTTGCTCCTCGAGTAATCGTGGAAACATTCTTTATTATCGTCTCGTTCGCCGGCTGACAGTGAAATCGTAAATACAAAAGAACGAGCGCGGTTTTTCTTCTTTCGAGCCGTGCATCATGCGTTGCCGAGTTTAACTGCAGTTTCACATGAGTTCACTCCGCCCGCACTTTCCCTTATAATCTCTAAAGCGCATCACGACGATATATTGTTTCGGCGAGACAGGTTCGCACGACGGGCACGGCCTTAAACGCATGTACCGAGAGATCGGTACTCCGTGCCGGGATAGAAACGAATTCCTGGAATTCCTATTAAAATAGCTGGAAACTTGAAATGAAATTACTCTCGTCACGCTGTGCCGTACGAAATTTATTAGCTGCTCACCGAGTGTTTACTCGGTGCATTCCGTTTATTGATACTTGTCGCGCGGAGCTGGCATTTTTATCAGCGCCCCACGTTGATCGGCGAATGCAATTACCGTTCGATCTCGTATGTTTCTGCGTCGAGTCGTAATGGAATTCGTGATTTAAGGTGGAACCTAAGGCGGTTCTCGCGAGAAGCACTGTCGGATCGGTGCCGTAATACCGGAATCGCTTTTACGTCTTTTTTTCGTCGCGTAGATTTCCAGGATCGTCGCGTCGAAATAAAAGTGGAGAATCCACTTTCGAGGAATTCTCGTAGAATTTCGAACGGTTTCGATAATCTTTATCCAAAATTGGAGTAAACCACCAAGCTCGAATGTTGGAGCGGGACGAGTAACAATTAAAATAATAATTATATCTGTATCGCGAGTATTGCGCAAACGTTTTCGGATCGAACGTTCATCAATTTAATTTCCCGTTACGCCTGTCTTCATTGAATACAACTGTCGGTTAATATATCGCGTATGAAAATATATGTTGCTACGATAAATATTATCTTCCGTATTACTCGATAATTAAACGAACGTTGATGATTGAACTGCTCGGTCTGATTTATAATCTGCGATTTACGAGCCGTAAACAATTATAATCACTCGCTGCGTTGTGCGAGAAATAGGGTGAGTGGGAAATTGCAAATGTTACGAAGGAACGAGTATACTTCGAGATAAGTAAACTCTGTAACGAAGGATAGATAGAAAGGGGAAATTGGAGAAAAGTTTTGACGCAAAGTTTGGTTTCTCTTTGTCTCGAATAATACTCATAAAAATCAAGAGCTTTACGGGTAGGCTGCAACACAATCTTGAAATAATAAGTAATTATTTGTATCAAAGGAAATTGGTGATTATTCTGCTCGGTAAACTAATTTAATCATAAATTAATTTAATATGTGCGGCAATTCTCGTTCGTCGACACGATCGTCGTTGATGAAAAACGAATTATTGAGAATCGGGCTGACGGAACGAATGGATATTACTTTTTCCTTGAATACCGTTTTGTCGTTGCTCTTATCATTTGAAACGACCAATGGACGGATTTATCGATAACCAATAAACTTAGCTAGCACTGGGAAGTCGATTAACCTTGATGAAAACTCAGATTGCTGATTAAACGGATGAATTTGACTTAATAATTGATTTATCTGTAATTACGTGCCGAATTTTCAAAGAGTTTTCAGCTTTCAATGATTGTCGGAAACGGAGGAACAAATGGGAAACAAAGCGATTGTAGCCGTTGAGAAAAATAACGAGAAGCTCCATTAGCAGCGTTTTAGTTTAATCCTCTTATGCGCCACGTACACGTACAATATCTAACTGAAATGCCGATTCGAAATTTTCTCTACTACCAGTACGTTCGCATGTCGGTGTTCTTTCTATCCTCTTTTTCTCTCCTCTCGTTGCTCTCTCCGCCACGACGCCGCACGTTGACAACTTCGCGGTATACGCCCCTTCCTTTCGCTGGACAACTCGTCTCGCTCGCATCATTCAGGCGGACGATAGCCGTGAGATGAAACTACATTTACTTATAAATAGTAAAACAAAAAAAATGGATTTGACATATCGAATTCCAACGCCAAGACTTCCACTGTTTGCCGCATGTCCCATATACTCGGATTGAAACAGGGTAAATCGGAAAAATTTGGTGTTAAAAGTCTGTCACTGTAACACGAGTAGTAACCCCAAATTCAATTACATTTCGTAACATTTATAACATTATATAACATTTTATCGGGATCTATTCTAATTTCGTGCCACCTCATGCAATATTATGTTCTGCTGATATAATATTCCACTTTTTTCAAACATTTTCTGAAATCACAATAAATTGACTTTACAATAGAAGAACGTGACAACAAAAGAGTTCTGCACATAATTATTCGTGCTGAATAATTTTTCAAAGTATCATGGTCAGAACCTTTACTTGTGGCTCAGAGATAAATATGGGATTTGTATAAGGGAGTAATTTGAACCGTGAGATACAAGAACACACTTGAATGTATTAATGTAAAAGAGAAGATAAAAAAAAAACAGTGGCACTCAGTCCCAACTTCGTAATACACTAAATTTTCGTAAACCGAAAATGCTTACAGGCCCCGCATAAATATAATGTAAATTAGAAGTGTATATCAAGTTCCGAAGAAACAAGTAAGAATACATTTGCAGCTATTGGCTTGATAATATTTATGCATAATAAACGAATGTATTATCGGCCCAGGTCTCACCACGAGAAGTTGCTGCTACTCGAGACCCGAACGGGGATAGACGCACGACGATCTCCCTTATACAATGGTTTCTCATTAATAACTCAACTAAAACTGTCAAACTATAAGAACGCTTAAACTATAAGCAAGTGAAAAAAAGTTGTTCATAAAAGTTATTGATAATAAAGTGACCGATAAGTCAAACTTACTCGCGGTAGATGTCAAGCAAGAACGTAAAATTGAAAGAATAAAACTGGTGTGCTGATTATTAAGCGTTGCAAATATAAACAAGAAACATTCATATAGAAAGACTTATAAGTAATACTTAAGCGGCAAACAGAAGATGAAACGCAACGCGAAAATAGCTGGGGAGAATTTAAAGTCCAAAACCATTACTTGCCCGCGACTTTCGAATGCCCCGGCTAGAAGAATGGAGGGGGCCCGCGTCCCACACAAGCTAAATGGAGAACCCGGATTACAAAGACACCTTGCGGAGCCCCGACGAGCACCTGCCTAACCGTGCAGGATTAGACTTACGACCCCCTCCAGGACTTCAAACCCGGGACAGACCCAAATTGGGTATCCAACGACAAGTGCGCGCTGATGCCACGCACTCCTCTCAGACCGAATTGTCAGGTGCAAGTAATAACAACTGGGCAAGAAGGAAATGAAAAACACAAAGCGACAACAGAAGATTGTCGCAAACAACTAAAATTGAAAGTATCGATAATCGTCTGTTTATCGCCAAGTCAGTCAAACCCACACGACAAGTTACAAATACTTAGAAATAATTGTGACATACGTGCAGACTCACGTCGATCCCTCTTGTACAATGGGATCTTATTAATAAATAACTAAACTTATTAGTTATAATACTTATAAATGTACTTATAATGAGTTTTCTTTCATCATTCTTCTATCTTCTTTCTTCTGTCTGAAAAATCTGAAACATTAAAGATTAGACATAAGATTAAATTGTTTAGTTAAATTTGGTACACGCCTGTACCACGCCGAATTAAATTTCATAATATTCTGTATTAAGAACTAAGAATTAAATACAGTTTTATATTGTTCTACAAAATAATAGATTTCTTTCCGGTACTTCTAATATATGTACATGATACATGGTGTGGACGAAGCGCATAAAAAAGTTGCACATGAGAGGGTTTACTCTACTTTGGTCATGACGTCGATTTCAGAGTCGTCGAATTATATGAAATCTTCCTGTTTCCGATGGATCTCAACATCTATTACGGGAGTTTAAATACTTACGACATGTAATTGAAAAGTGATCGTGGTAATTAGCGAAAATACTTCAGTTTTTATCGTTTCACGAGCAAAACCTTTCGAGTAATGAAGTGGCCAGAAATTAATTTCTTACGAAATATTGATTTGCAAGGTTCCGAGAAAAAATAGTTTAAAAAATCATCGTACAACGAACGGCGATTAAAATCCATAAATAATTGTTTAATTACCACGGTTTTCACTGAATACATCGCGGAGTGACAATAATCTATGAGATCGTTTAGAATAACGCGATAAACAAAACAGGTATGAGCAAAGTAAAGCAGAGGCAAGCCACATTTACCAAACACCTGGTGACCATAACAATTATAATAAGGTAATATCAACGCAAAATAACGCACAATAATAAAACATATTCATACTCGTCGGGGTGAGAAACGCGTTTCAATATAATAAAAGCTCGAACGAAGTACGAATCGATTCGTAATATACAATTCATTTAATTGCCCCTATTTCCCTACGCAAATTTTTTTTTTTGTCGACCCAGTAATTCCCGTTAAATGTGAAAATACGAATTTGATCGAAACGAACGTAATTTTTATTTCACGAGTCGCGTAATTTTTGTGGAACGTACTTTTATGATTCGAAACCAAAGCCAATACTATATTACCGCTTATCGATTACACGTCGATGCGAGCGCCTAATTGCTTTCATAATCCCATAGTCTTGAAACGCGTGGTAAAACGTTTCGACGTATCGACGTTAATAACAAACATGATTTATCGCACCGTACTACAGAGAAGTGCGCCGTTTTACTTACCCCGTTGGACCAATTATGAGACGATGTGTTTACGACACTCGTACGGGGTCAACAACGTATCGGCGAACGTGTTTTTCGAAAAATGCGTTGTATATTTTGCGTATACCCCTTCGTAGCGGGCAACGCACACGGCAATATCGCGATCGCGGTGAAACGATCCGGAAAATTCGATACGCAAAAATACGTTTTAAATTTGCAGGACGCTGGATCTACCGCGGCACTACGTTGTAGATGAACTGTCGATTTGTTTGTTCGGTCTATCTTTGTCTCGTATCTGCCCATCATTCGATTATTTCAAGAGCGATCCGTCGATTTAAATTAAACCGGCGCTGTCAGACGGTGTACTGTAGGAATGATTTTCTCCCCCGAATGAGAAAACGTTTCAACGTTTGAGCCACCTTTTTTTTCTTTACTTTTCGTTTATATTTGTAGGCGTTTTGTAGAGTAGAACGCGACACCGTTATTTCGTCTGAATTGAACCTCGTGAGTTGACGACAATCGTATGCTTTGTATCAAGAGCACAATTATTCGTTATGCATTGTGCATAAATAGTATATTTTCACGCGGTAATGTTGTTATCGATAATCGCGTAAACGAGTTACCGGATCACTAAGCAATTCAAATGACATTACTTACATATTTCTGCCTTGAGTATTAAAGTTGCCTAAGTACTTATACACATGTATACCTTTTTCCATCACATTATTTTATTTCAAAGACTGAGGCAAAGTAACTGATGAACTCCTCTTTAAAAATCCTTGACTAGACCGCTTTTATAATCAAGGCCTCATTTATCAGTACGAGTTAAATCCATTTTACCTGCTTTTAAATTGTTTTCGTTCTCCGCGTACTTATTAGACGTAACACTGATTGACGACGGGAGCGATCGTCGCGTGCGATCGTACCGTTGCAAAACAAACGGATGACTCGTTGTACCCTTTCTAAAAAGTAGAACGCGAGAGATATCGGCGTCTCCGCCAACTCTTCTCGACTTGTATCGAATGTTAGGGTACAAATTATCAAGACTTTCATTTCTGATTTCTCGTTCAAAAGCGGGAAGAGCTTGAAAGGATATCCGAGAGAAGGTTTTTCAGGTCAAACGACACGAAAGCGGGGAGAATGCGAAGAGTACAAAGGGGGACGTGCATAGGGTACACGGACGGCGATTAAAAAAAAAAAAAAACGCGCGAGTACGGTTACAGGAGTGAAATCTTCGCGCTTTCCTTCAAGATCCGCATTTAATATCGTATCGTGAAACGATGTCAATGGGTTAACCAAGCCCGGCGACATCGTCTTTTCCGACCGGGGCCATTAAGGTCGATTCGCATTTGCCGTGAGATGGGAGAGGAAAAGAGAGAGGAGGGGGGGGGGAGGGTATTGACGTTTTTGCGTGCATCTGCACCATCGACGAATAATCAGCACACGGGAATGGCAGTTGAATTATTGATTCTTGCTCGATAGACGTATACGTGTATTCGTACGCGTAGTAGACGAGGAAAAAGTTAATCGAGCGAATTCGAGATGAGCTTTGCCATTTTAAAGTCGACGATGGAGCGCCGTAAAAATTGTCCTAATTTTTTTTCGTGTCCCGTGGCACGTTTCACGTTAAAGATTCGCGAGGAATCACGGTCAGTTATGGCCGGTCCCTGAAGTTGTGTCCGTTAACCCTGTTATCAGGGAGGACGAGTTAACTCGTCGGTGTAGCGTGAATTCTTGATGCAAATAGCCAGTTAGGGGATTAAATAGGATTAATATTATTAACTCTCAAGTTACCAGTTGAGATTAACTGTTTTGTCGGTTCGTTGTCGCTACGCTGTTAAAACTATTAGGATGTTACGCATCGCTATATGTATATGTATGTATATTTAATGGAATACGTACGGTGGACTTTCTTTAAAAAAAAAATCATTCTTGATTTTCAAAAATAGTCATTAGATCCCAGTTTGGGAATTCCGTGGCAGGAAACACCTGACAGCTCGATGGTGGTCAAAAATACAGCAATTTCTGTTTCATCCATCTTTTGATACCAAAGACTAAGCGAAAATGTTTTCCCACGGTGAACGTGTTGACATTTAAAGTATTAACTGGAACGCGTCTCAGGTTCCACCAGGAATACTGTCCTAAAGATGCAAAATCCATCCACGTTAACGTACCAACGCGCAACGCCAAGACGTAAAACAACACATCAATACACTGCGCAATTTTAGCACAACAGCGTCTGATGCGCAATTTATTCGTTGGTGCATGGGAGATCATGTTCGCACAATAATCGTACAACGTCAGTTTGCGCAATTTGTTAAGACTTTTCGAGCGTAAATTCGCCTCCACCACAGACCGGGAAATTTTTTTCGGATTGCGCCAAAAAAACAGTAGGACAAATGCGGTACAATAAAACCATAGTTTGCCCATCACTGGGCCTACACCATTAAAATCAACGCATCAAGGAACACGTATCTCGCAATTTCCCTGGTGATTCGATATCCGAGCTCCCCGTGGCCGTGGTTTGCGTTTAGGGATCGCAGTTCCGTTCAACCCTCAATGAAATCGGAGCATCATACCGCGCGCGGCGCGGCGTTCCGCAACCGCGTCGGGGGGTTGCGATTCGCGGCGACATAGAAAATGTAAATATTTCGTATCTTCGGTAGCGAAGGTGAAGGGGTGGGAGGGCGGGGGGTGCAAGTGGCAACCACATACGTAACCCGTTCGCCCACCCCCCTCGGTATCCTCCAACCCCCTTCTACCACGACCTACGTAACCGTGGGCCCTGGGCAAGGATTCTTAGTCGGTTGAGACTCAAGACACGAACTCAATTCTGAATCGCTCCGGGCACTCCGCCCACTTAGGAACAACGCCGTTTCTCGCCTACCCTCTCTCCCGCCACCCTCGCCCCCTCGCACTCCCTCCCAGATGTACGTCGGTGCCGCGCGCATACCTACAGGGGGCCGCGTATCGGTGTGCACCAGCTATCGGTTTAGCGTGGTTTGAATTAGGTCCACGTAGAAGGACTCGTTACGTCGTTACGCTACCTCGACCGATACCCCGGTATCTTGGAGTATTACCGCGTATCTTTTCAAGTTCCCCGGCGTGCTTTCCGCGCTGCGTGTTTCCCGCGCGGCGGTTCGTTTCTCTTTTTTTTTCGCCCTTTCTTTCCTGCCGGAAGTTTCTCGCTGGCTTTTAGTAGCCGGCCGGCTGTTTTCCCCGAAGTGCACGCGCGAAGGAAACGGCGAGAGTCTTGAAATTTTAAGGCTCTTTTGGCGAAGTTGCCGGGTCTTTCTCTCGGATTTTAGAGCTTTTTCTTTCCCCCCCGATTCGCCGGTGAAAGGGATTTTGGATTTTCTCACGGCGCCGCGTTTCGATTATTATTTAGACCGTCGATCGGATTATAAACGAGTGGAAAGTGGATTTTGAGGTTGACGTTACGGGGGAGTTTCGATTATCTGAATTAATTGGGAGACGATTAATTGGGGTAATCGAACGATTGAATTTCGAGAGTGAAATCGATGCGTACGCGAGACTCGAAGTAATTCCGAAAACGGCGAAAACGTTTTTGCATTCGCTTCTCGGTTCGCGTAATGGCGGGACACGCCGGGGACACGATTGAATTATTCGACGTCGAGTAAGCTACGTACGAAAAGAGAGTACTTTGCCCCGCGGACGTTTCTACTTTTCTTTTTTATTCTACGTTTGAAGAGAAGCCGAGGGATGTCGGCGAAAGGACGTTACAAATACATCTTTGAGGATTTAACGAACGGTGATATCGTGACGAGTGCAATTTATTAACCTTTTTGAAAAATTCTTTTACAGAAACTGTTTGCATTCGACCGAATCCCCGTGAGATTTCAAATTACATCACGTTTCTCCGTTTTCACTAAATCCACCGAACGTTCCGTAACGAACTAATTATGCACAGCATTTCGAGAATAGGAAAATGAATTTACCAACTTCGTATAAACTACAACGCAACTTTTACCACGCGGTGGTTTAAGGTCTTTTTTTTTTTTGTTTACTTTGAACCGGGATTTGTTTTCCGTTTTCCGCGCTTTAAATTGTCGGGAAATTCAGATTACATTTCCCACGAACTCTGTGTTCAGGGGCTAGTAGATTCAGAAGTTATTAATCGGACGGCGTTTAATAAATTATAACCGAGCGCGGTATGGTTTTAGCTGCCGGTGAATTTCAAAGTTGGCGAACGTATCGCGTTTTCAAATTCCCTGTACGAACGAAGGATCCGTCAATTAACCCTCTCATCTCAAAATTCCGCCGAGAGATTAACAAATACCACGACGAAAGAAAGGAACAAAGGGAAGACAAATATACAGGGTGTCCCGTAACTAGCTCGACACCGGGAAATGAGGGGTAGCTGAGGTGATTCTGAACAACTTTCTCCTTAGCAATAATGTCCTAAGCGCCTTCGGTTTTGAATTATTAACGAAACGGCTAGGCCAATCCGAGCGCTTATCTGGCGCGCGCTCGAAACGAGAGTGTGGTCTCTGGATCGTGCTCGACCGCGAGCGTGAACAAGTGCATCGCCTGGGTATCGACGGAAGCCTACGGCAAATGTCACATCGCCTTCAAATAAACTAATACTCGTTGAATAACTGTGTCCGATGCTCTTACCTGTTATTCAATAGGAACGAAGATTGTAGTATTTGTGGAAAAAATGTTTCTCTTAACAGCACGTTTTCAGGTGGATAAATTATCGTTAGAATAATTTATAATAACTAACGTTAGAAAAGCCTTGTTAAACTCACCCATTCGACCACGAATCACCCTGCTTCGACGAAAGTAGGTCATTGGCACTAGGTCACAGTGCCGATTTTGCCCTTCCTAAGAATCTCGAGAGCCTCAACAGCTCATTTTACGGTAAACTCACTTGACACTGACACACACAGTAGGAACGGCACTTGCCTAATTGATGGCAGGGCGCACGGCTAATCGCAGGTACGCGAACACCCCCGAGAGTCGAGCGGCCGTCGGGTCACTTTACCGAACGCGCATTTCACCGCACGAGCACTGTTACCGATATTCCGTAATAAAATAATTATGTTTGAACGTGATTGAGCCTACGTAAGAGATGTTGGTGGCCCTGCAAAGGGCCCATTGTTGTTATGCCAAAATTGCCAAGTTTAGTTCGACGTACCCGCGTCACACTTGCATGCACACATCGGAGCACCGGTGGACGTTGCGCTACACTTCTCCCAATGTTTCTCGATTAAGAAACGTAACAAATATCCTGTAATACTCCGCGTTAGTTCGTTGCTGTATGGTATCCGTTCGGTTTGAAAAACGATTCTGCCAGCTCTAGCGTTTCTTGGGTCTTGCTTAGAACGACGTTCGTTAGGGAAGGGATATTTTTACAATAGTACAACGGAGTGGGTCGCACATTTGGAGTCACCGTTCATTCAGCAAAAAAATACACGCGCATTTAGGGCGGCCGCATGGTCTTCTCCACTACGAACGCGCTAGCGAAGACAAGGGCAAGGAGTGCCATAAATTTCACTATTGTCCATACCGTGTCGTAAAGGGAAAGTGTGGCTATTTTACGAAATACGTGCATCGGCTTAAGACTGCATCGACAGCGTACACGCAACATAAACCTTTAATATTTTCTTACGATTCTTTCCGCGAAGACGAAACAGTACACACAACTTGGAAAATGATCAATTTAATATTGTATTGTGTTAGCGAGGACACTGTTTGATACGCATTTCGAGACAGACATCGTTATGTCTATCAACATTTTGGTCGTCTGGAACAGGTCCCCCTGATCGGGCCCATGTACCGCGGCACGCTTTGCTGCTCGCGTTCCCGTAAACAGTCGGTTGCCGCGCGCGTGCGATAATCATAACAAGATCGAAATCAGAGATTCTTAGGGAGCCGACTGTTTAAGATTTTAAGCATTTCGACACGCCGCAAACAGTGTCTTCGCGCTTGTACTTTTATTCACGCCATGCACTCTACACTAAACATCCCACAACATTAAATTTATAATATTACAAATGACACGGGCAAGCGTGTATGCGTCGCAAGCAGTGTCTTCGCAATACAATACAATACTAAATTGATAATTTTGGGAATTGTATGTACTGTTCCTTCTTTGCGGGAAGAATCGTAAGAAAATATTAAAGGATTATGTTGCGTGTACGCTGTCGATGTAGTTTTAAGACGATGCACGTATTTCGTAAAATAGCCACACTTTCCCTTTACGACACGGTATGGACAATAGTGAAATTTATGGCACTCCTTGCCCTGCGTCTTCGCTAGCGCGTTCGTAGTGACGAAGACCATGCGGCCGCCCCGAGCGCACGGGTATTTTTTGGCTGAATTGACTCCAAATGTGCGAGCCACTACGTTGTACTATTGTAAAAATATCCCTTCCCCAACGAACGTCCTTCTAAGCAAGACCCAAGAAACGCTAGAGCTGGCAGAATCGTTTTTCAAACCGAACGGGTACCATACAGCAACGAACTAACGCGGAGTATTACAGGATATTTGATACGTTTCTTAATCGAAAACCATTGGAAGAAGTGCAGCGCAACGTCCGCCGGTGCTCCGAGACGTGCATGCAAGCGCGAGGAGGGCACGTCGAGCCGATCTTGGCAATTTTGGCAATAACAATCGGCCCTTTTCAGGGCCACCAACTATCTCTAACGTAGGTTCAATTACGTTCCTCTACATAATTGTTTTATTCGGAGTTATCGGTGAAAGTGCTCACGCGGTGAAATGCACGTTCGGTAAAGTGACCCGATCGCCGATCGCCGCTCGACTCTCGGGGGTGTCCGCGTACCTGCGATTAGCCGTGCGCCCTGCCATAAATTAGACAAGTGCCGTTCCTACTGTGTGTGTCAGTGTCAAGTGAGTTCACCGAACCGGCCGTATAATCAGCTGTTGAAGTTCTCGAGATTCTTACGAAGGACAAAATCGGCACTGTGACCTACTGCCAACGACTTACTTCCGTCGAGGGCAGGTTGATTCGTTGGCGAAAGGGTGAGTTTAACAAGATTCTTCTAACGTTAGTTATTCACATCGATTATCTTAGACCATAATTTACCCACCTGAAAACATGCTGTTAAGAAAATCATTTTTTCCACAAATACTACAACTTTTCATACCTCCCGAATTACGAGTGACAGTATTGAACACAGTTATGCAACGACTATTAGTTTATTTGAAGACGATATGTGATATTTGCCGTATGCTTTTCTCGATACCCACGCGATCTACTTGTTCACGCTCGCGGCGGAGCGTGTCAGAGACCACACTCTCGTTTCCAGCGCGCGTTCGATACGCGCTCGGATTGGCCTAGCCGTTTCGTTAATAATTCAAAACCGAAGGCGCTTAGGACATTATTGCTAAGGAAAAAGTTGTTCAGAATCACCTCAGCTACCCCTCATTTCCCGGTGTCGAGCTAGTTACGGGACACCCTGTATATGAAGGGAGAAACGCTTGGAAACTTTCGAAGTGTATCAATACGCCGGTAATTTATGTTCCACGCCCCTTCCCCTTTTCTTCCCTTGTCCAGAGTAAAATGGCGACCGCCATTGACCATCGAAGGAGCGGTGAACAATCAGCACGAATGGGAAGGCAGCCACTCATCTTCACATTTCACCGGCAGAAATAGATATCCACCCTTTCGGGTTTCGAACGGAGCCATTTTGACCGTTACAGCCGAATCTCGGCGAGCAATATATTTAATTAAATGGCTCGGACCCTGGGACGACGAGAAGTAGAAAGCGAAAGGAGTGCTTTCGGCGCAATGGAATTACGTTCTGAAAATTTTTGCCAACGTATTAAAACGTAGATTTATAACTGGGGCCCCCAAGGGAGCGACGCGATTGAATATTTATGCAAAAGAAGAGTGGATTTGCATTTCCCTCTCAGTCGCAGAAATATTGCGAGACTTCGGAAGGGAAACAAGAGAAAACGCGGAATGGATGAATGGAAGAGCGATCGAAACCAAAAAGCGAAATGGAAAGATCACTGTATCCGCGGTCGGACTTTTTGTGCTTTTCTGCGTCGTACGACAATGCGGGCGTGCATCGCGAACGATAACGAGACTAAAAATAAAGCGGAATAGACAGCTTCGTCGTGGTTGCGTTACCTCAAAGTAAATATTTGTTTGCTCGAGCGCCCACGGAATTATTCGAACTGGGTGGTGGTTTACGGGGAATACTGCTCGGTTCGGAGAGCTTGCGGATTAGTTCGACTGATGAGCTTCATTTGTTCCGTTCAATATCGATCGTTTCTTCTCTCTTGACACGAGATCCCTCATTCTTCTTTAATTGCGCGTAAAGATAATGAAACCGTGGCTCTCTGTAGGTCACGTAACTTTGAATATCGATATTCTTTTAGCCCCATTTCGTTTTTAGGTCGCAACGCGCCGTTCTTTTTTCCCTACTTGGTTACCAAATTTTTACTCATCTTTGAAGTTAGGAACCGTCTCTTGTTTGTCGAATGAAACGTTTGGAAATTGTAAATTAATCGTCGATTCATATCCGAAGATTAACGTCAGTAAGGTTCGCATTAATGTGAGAAAATTTAGTTCTGGAAGGGTATAACGTTCGATGCGAAAATTCTTTTTTTTTTAATACTGGACAGTTTTCTTTTTCGCGGAAAATGGAAAGTTCCGTAACTTAACTTGCATTTTTTTTTATTACGTAGAGATTTTCTCCTGATGTAATTTATCGCGTTTAGACCTTTTAAGATGCCATGCGTTGCATTTTACAAGAAAATTTCAAGAAGGTAGACTTTTAACGTTTACATAAATATTTGTACAAAGTAGAAATCATAGGACTAAAGTTGTTTAAGAAGCAGAAGTTGTTTGCGCGTATTACGTACGATGCGTTCGTTTTTTAAGTACACTTAACGTTGATCACAGTCTTCGGTAGTACATCTTAAAACTCGATCATCATTCTACTTCACAACTAGACGTCAGTCTAACAAAGTCCTTTTATCGTTTCTTTTACGAAAGAATAAAGTTAAGGTCGCTTACCAAAGTTGGAGTAACTTGATAAATGATCGGTTCAGTTTAAACAACCCCCGCGTCGATTTTCTACGTTCTTAGAAATAACTTTCAATTTACATGCCGAACGCTTAATTTCGATCCCCCACCTTTTTATCGAGCAATTTCTATTACAAATCCCGATGGTCGCGTTGTATCAGATATACATATATTTATCTGTATTAGATTTTGTATCCTGATTACTTATTGAAACAAACGCGGCATTAGATTTCGAGCCAGAGGTTATAATCTTTATATTTGTTCTTGTAGACTGACGTGACAATACAATAAAACTAATCTAAAAAAAAATAGAAACTCTGTTACAAAAATAAAAACGTGGGGAGAGGTGGAAAGTTATCTTCAAGTGGTAATTCATGAGCCTAGGCTAAACTTAAATAAACTTAAACGTTACGTAATAAAAATACAGGGAATAATTGAACGAAATTGTTTTTGCTGCGGAATAGCCGGTTAACAGAAACATCAAACGCGCAACCCTCCCGGACCACGTAATCCTTCAAACTAAACGATACGCATCGACGTTAAATATTTATTCGTTCGCGAGTGTTACCCGAAACTTGGTAACAAACGCATCGTGCATCGAGATGCAAACAAATCGTTGTTCGCGTTTACGAGCGATCGAAGTTGATAATCAAACGGATAAACTATTATCGATCGCTCGAGTCGTGTTATCCCCGACGGTCGTCCGGATAATCGACGTTCTATCGTAACTATGTTAACGCACGCGCGTATACAACTCGAAAAGTCAACGGACAACGCGATCGTCATCGAATCATTTCTGAAAATCCACGTTGACCATTTGCTTCCCGAGATCGAGCTCCTCTCGCTCGGAGATAAAACCCCAATGTCGGTGCATATGTAAACGTCTACCTGTCGATGCGCATATCGATTATGGCTCATGCGTAAAGTGGGGTTTGTGCAAATAAAGTGACATCGCCGTGCACGCATCGCCAGGTATGTATGTACATCAACCTGGGCGCTGTATTAATACTGTTTCATCGATCGTTGGATCAACGGATTAAAATGTAGTACCGTTTGCCGAAACGCTATGGGGGCCGGCCGATACGGAAACGTTTGGCGTTCGGTTAGCATGAAACGAAACGGAGCAATTTCCGGAAGTGATATTGGCGCGGATATTGGTGCGCGATACGATCGTCAATGAGGGGTGGTGACAGTCGTATGAATTTTTCAGTCACGAATTAACACTCTTCGTTCCAGGCGTCGATGGGCGGCAACGCTGTCGGACATACATACCTGGACGAAGTGTCGTCGTTAAATTTATCATTCGCTTTTATCTTTATATCTTTTAGCAATTTTACGTACACCGATACGCCCCGTGGTATTACTCTTGTTCGAGGTATTGTAAAAATATGATGTAAATTTATTGGATGATAAATTTTACGGTCGACGTGAAAGTGGGAGGGCGGCGTGATTCGTTGAAGCGCGAGGACAGGTATGGGCCAATTAATACGTTCGAAAATGTAGTAGGTAGATTCGCGTTAAATTTACCCGTTGCGCGCGTGCCTGTCGATATGTACGCGTTTACATAGGGGACTTTGGTATCTTGTTTAGTTATTTATTGATTTGGGTTGATGTCTTGAAAGATAGGACGAAGGAAAAATAAGAGACTCCATCAGACGCTTTTATATTATTATTATTTATCGGCAGAATAATACTACTAAAATACTATAGAAAAGTCTAATACGTTGAACTCTTATTACATGATCAAATGAAATAACATTGTACGCTATTAAAGTATTAAATATTATTATTCTACTACTAACAATAGTGGTAACATCATTATCGCGATTCGAATAATAATATTAATGAATCTTAATGAGTCAATGGTTTAGACGTTTCATTTAATAATAATTGTAATAATAATATTTTTATTATTATATTGTGTGCTCCGTTGCAACGGTAGAGATGCGAATAACAGTTTTGGCATTAAAAATTAGCGAGGGGAAGGAGAGCGCAGCATCCGGTGGAATGCTCCTTTCGGTAGAAATCGTTCTTAGTTGGGAAGGATCATAAATTACGTTCAGTCGCTGTCCGTGAGACTGGCTTGTTAGTACCTTAGATTGAAGAGGCGCAGAGGTGGGTGGCGTTCGAAATGAGAAAATCAATCAAGTAGGTAAAGGGAGGCTAGATTACCTGGATTTTTCATTGCAGTCGAATAATCGGGAGAAATTGTAATTCCCGGGAAATTATACCGATCCGAATGCACGAGCAAGTAATTGTTTGTTTATACCGTTTAACGTGCGCGGCGCGTCCGATTACGTTTACTCTTTGTGAGTGGAGATATCGCTGGAATCTAAATAAGATTACGAAGAATTATTCTTTTTCCTCAAGGTTGCCAGAGTTTTTAATTATTCGCCGTCGGGAACGGGGGTATGTTGAAAATTTATATTGACAAAGTTCGGGGACAGATATTGCGCATAAAAATGAGGGAAAATCTTTAAACGTGAGCTCACAAGCCCTTCGTTTCAAAGAAAATTCAGAACTTTCCGGCGAAAGATTTAAAAATAAGCTCGGATAAAAAAGAAGCTTTCGTTGAAAATGGTTTCGGAAAATATTATTTCGCCGGAGGGTTTTACCTGCGTTTGATCTTTCCGCTTCTATACGTTCGAAGAAATAGAAAACTTTCAATCCGTCGTACATCGACGGAAGTTTGAAGTATGTCTCATTCGTGATTTCAAATATTGCGGTAATTCGGATAAACGTAAAATTCATTTTCCGCTTCGATCTCCGATCGTAAAACATTGATTTCGATCGTCGTTCGATTGATATCGCGGATACGCGTGTAATCTCTCTATCTTGTATTCATTTTCAATTTTTCCTCCCATTTTCGGTGTCGATGAAAATTTTTAATCCAGAACATTTCCATGGATAGTTAAATAATTCTACGCGATATTTTAATCCAACCGAACATTGGAACGTTGGAGAATATTCAACATGGTCATTTGGCAAGACAGAGTAAACGTTAATAGAATTACTAGCTTTACTTCAACGCCAGTGCTCATCGCATTAGTCGCCGTACAAACGTGGAATGGGTTATGTTCCTCCCAGGAAGCTTAAAAATTGCAACGAGATCGTAAAGTACGGCTCTGGGTGCAACTACGGTGCATCTGCATTCACTATTTGGCAATAAAACTGTTCTACTACGTTGCGTTTGTCGGTGGGGGGGATACATAATTTACCGTAAAACGTGGATCGTTTTGCCCGAAGAATGAAGGATGGAAAACGATAACAAGTTTTTACGAATTAAAGGAACGTTACCTCGCACAGTTTCTAACCTGTACGTTGTCAATCCTAACAATCGTGACAAACGTATTACCGTGAAATAATTGAGTCGAAATAAAAATGGGTAGACGGTCGTTCGATCAGTTCCTTCGATGTAATTACACCAGTGCTTAATGTTTTATAGTGGCGTGGAAGAATACTGAACACGTTTTTCTTTTATCATCGGCAGTTTGATCTTAAGGGGTTAAACTACGTTCTAGAGTTATACGGTAGTTCCTGATATAAGTTGGAAACGGCGGAACTTCAGAGGGTAGTTTTGCTCTTTAGAGTCGAATTACTGCTGATAAAAAAACGATTCTCGTGTTTCGGTGTGCACGGGGGAATTTCATCAAAATTGAAAGCGGAGGTTACGTAAATCCTGGTTGTAAATAGAATACTTGGGTTGAGTCGGATAGAAAGAATCCTTCACCCTTCGGTACCCATGGGTCTGAATCTGAAGTTGTTCGTGAAATTATAAAACGATACCTAACCGGAGAACGTCGAACAGGGACATTGATTATTAATATTACGGACTGGAGGGTTTTCATACGAAAAGTATACGAATGAAATTCAACGAATTTATCGAATCTTGCACTTGATCTAATTTACAAAGATGCAAATTAAATTGAAGATAATTATATTTCGTTTACCGGCGTTTTCAAAATGGGATCGTGGATCCTCTTGAATAAAATTCCGTTTGTGAATGTCAAAGTAGTACTTCGTGTACTCTGTATCCTGTTACTTGAATTCAGGAAGTTTGGATCTTGACAAGACTTTGCCGTGTAACTGAAGCACGTACCTCGTCTGACATAAATGACTATCTCTACTTACGGTGGAAGATGTTATTCTAACTTTGTACAGACCTTACGAAGACGTTAATCCTGCGTGTCTCGATTCTCATTATATCCGAAAAATCGAAATTCGCGTCGTTCTTAATGAAACAAAACAATTCGATCAGTTGGGTTGTTTGAATATATTGTAAACCCTGGATATAAAAATTTACACGAAAACTCGTCCTCTGCGATTAACAGTAATCATGGATTGGTAATCTCATTGATTTACGTTATCTCGCTAAATATGCTTAGAAAATCATATATTATTTGCGAAATCGCTGGGGCAATTAACAATGCTCGCGTTGACGTATCGTGGAGCGTAGCGCAAGACCTTAAAATGTTCGGCAATTTGTGGGTAAGCTACGCTTCGCCAACGAGATCTATAGACGGCGTTCGAGTGCAGCACTCGACCGCAAATGCTTGCTAACAAGGGTATTGATTCCAATGGCATTTACCAGATAAGACAGTTTTACTTGTGAGGTTAAAGGTCAAGTGTAACTGCAGGGTACTTCAGAATTTGTGTTAATCGTTGGTCCGATGACACTTCTATGAAGATCGTCTTTGAGTCCCGCCGATATTTATTCCACTGTCCTATTTTGTCTTAATGAGGATAAGTGACAATTGATCGAGTCGTTTTTAACTGTGTTACGGTAATTGCTAAACAATTACCGTTTAGCACACTCAAGTGAGAAAATTTGTCGCAGCTTTTGGTTATATTTTCTTTAATGTTTCCGGTTAGATACGATCGATACCTGTTTAAATCATTGTTCCACCGTTTTAATAGTAATAATTTTTTGGTTCGTAAAATTGATTAATTAAAAAAATAAATCTAAACTGTTGGTGGTGTCTGAAAAACTATTGTGAATTTTCGCCGTTATAAGTTGGTTGTAAAATTTGGAGTATACGAGGTTCCAAGTTCTTGTAAAATAAACGAATACATGGGTTTTTAAGTTTTTGACGCTATGTAATCAGCAGATCTTTAATTTCCGAGAAAGTAAGGATTTGTGAAAGTTATATAAGAAATAAAAATACTCATATATTTTGTTACGATAATCATGACAATGGCTCTATTAACTGTATATACTTATTTATTAATCATCGTTTCTTAAACAGCTTATTTATAAGCAAGTACGGAAACAGCGTGTCACAGTAAAATAGGGCAAAACGACAGAGACACGCGAGTCAGTAATCCGGCCAAGAATTCTTGAACTTTAATTCTACCAACTCGAGCTACATACAATATCCAAACCCGATCGAGCATAATAAGGGATCGCAAAACTCTATTAAATGGTAACTTAAATTCCATATATCCAATTCGATGGCCCAACATGGATGACCTCGCATAACGATGCATTGAAAATATAAGCTGCCCTTTCAATCTCTACGCGAGATCCGTTGGTTCATGAAATGTCGGTAGCAATGTTACTCACGGAATCGGAATCGGTGAATATCTGGCGACCCGGAAATGTAATATCCGTCACATATCTCAGGGGCGTCGACGGATGTTCGCGTATAGTTATGATAATGGATCATAAATATTTTCAGAGCGGTACGAAAGTGGTGCGCCGATGTACCTTTATATATTTAGCATTTTATTTCCATTTTACAACTGCAGTTAACGATCGATGAAAATTTTTCGAGAGCCAACGAATTGCGGTTCCACCGGAAACTTTCGGTATTTTGGATTTTCGATATCGTAATTTCTGTATTCGATAAATTATCTTACTTTGGTAACTTACGCGTATTGTATTTTATGGAAATTGCGCGCGAGTTAACGAGCAGCGGCAATTTTCGAATTAAACGTAGAAAATTCATAAATATCAAATTGAACGTTTGTAACGTACTGCCCGGAGATATATCAACTATTGGGTATTTTGTTTTATTTATAATGGGATATAATTTTCTGGTAAATAAATTTACCTGGCTGTTTTTAATTAAGGGATCGGTTATAAAACTCAAGGTAGACGACTGAATTATCTTGAAGCTGTTTCCATTTCCGCCAGACTGGCTTTAAATTTTTAAAAGTTCATTTCCGGAATATTTCGAGGGGAACACTCAGTTTCGTTTTAAATCAATCTTTCGGGAAACCACGGCGTTATAACTTGAATCAATATTTCGCAGACGGTATAACGAAAGCGCGATTACCGGAACGGCCTTTATCCAATTATTGAAATGCTATTTGCTTCGAATTATCGATTGTTCGGTGTGTGCAAACGTAGACCAAGAACCCGGACGGACGTAACTTTTTACTTGAAACAAAAATACTTCGTAGTATTACAATTCAATTACGATCCATCCATCAAACTCGATAAAATTCTATATAATTGGTAGTTCGATCGCAAAAAAGTTCCAATTTCGCGAACAACAGTGGCAAAAGTATTTCGCGCGATATTCTCGTTTCGCTTGACATTTTTTTTTTTCTCTGTGTTTCACCGAACGAAAAGCCTTTCTCGAAAAACTATCCGAAAACTATCCGCGCCGTCCGATCTCTCTTTTCATCAAACACATATTTTACAATAGGAACTTCGTAATTTATCGCCACGCACACGGTCGCGCGTACATGGCGGAGGAGGGGGGGGGGAGGGGGGGAGGTCAGTAATTTATGAGGCTCCAGATAAAGAGTTATGAATCCGCAACCCGGAGAAACTCCCCCTCGCGCAATTTCTCGCGTATTCCGGCGCGACGGCGATTCTAAATAATTCTCGATTTACGACGAATTAATTATTCAAATAAATACTCGGGCGCAATTATAACGAGCGCGGTAAATGTCCTTGTTAATGTTTATGGTCGACATGCCGAATGATCTTATAAATTCTGAACACCCCTTTGTGCGCGCGCGCATGCACGCGCCTATTAAAATTAATTGCATTCATTTCGAGGCCCAGCGGATTTTACTGCGAGGTCGTCCCGCGGAGCGTAGGAGAGGGAAGCAAAAGGAAAAAAAAGAGAAGGAGGAAATACCGGAGAGGGCAAAAAAAAACATACCGAGGAAGAAAAAACAGGCGGTTTCGACGCGAAAATTTCTTCTATTTGGTCCGCCAACGTACTTTCGTACTACTACCTTCACCGTCCCTCCTGCCCCCCTCCCCCGCCCTCCCCCACCTCCTACACACTCGTGCACTCGTGGCAACCCTCTTTCGGGGGTACTCGAGCGACTTCGTTCGACGACCTCGTTCCATGCGAATTTTCCTTCAATCCTGTACCGTACGCGGAAATTCGTATATAATTTCCCGTGGTCGCGACGCCCGGCGAGACTCTCTTCGCTCGTAAAGCACGCTGATAGTAATTTTTCTACCCGGGTTGAAATAGCCCAAGTTTTGTCGCGGGAACGCATTCCGCGGGGGGTGGTGGTGGGGGCGGAGGCGTTAAAAAAGAGATGTGCGAAAGTTTTGCGCGAAAAACGAATTACTAAATCACAAGTGGCGCGAACGATATTTCACGGTGTTTGCGGATGATTGAGAAAATAATACGAAGCTCGCGTATCACGCGGGTGTGATTTTCAATCCAATTTAACGATTGCCGTGTTTAGGTAGCTTTACCGTTAAAACGAATTGACGTTATCCCCTAACGACGTTACGCGGAGTTTATTTTCCGATGCGAAAATCGAATCCCCAAGTTTTACATCGTTAAGATGTAATTCGCGCTCTAAGTGTCGTTTCGTAGTTAACGGGGTTGTAAGAAATTTTCGTGTTACTCGAATACTGTGCTCGAGTACAGTGGCGCGCACGGGCTTAATAATATTTCCTCCGATCGTTAGAGAAACGAGCGGTACGTGCGGAAGTTGCGACAATTTTTTCATTTCAACCTGCCGTCGAAGGGACGACGGTGTTTCTCGTTACGCCGCCAGTGTAATGCATTCGCATACCATATTCGGATAATTGTGCACCGTAAATCGGGATGCGGTAGTCACGCGCAAACAACTACATTGATTGCGGAATGCGCAAATATGTACATTCGGGAAAATAACGCGTAACCCGTACAAGATTTTCTACCTCGCGTTCGTTTTTCGTTTGGGTTTTCATTAAATTCCCGCGCCTTTTGCGAAGAAGGAAGAGAGTATCGTGCAACGCTATCGGCAAAAAAGTACAAACGTACAAACGAATTTATTAATTTCACGTTTAATTTGATAATAATTGCTCGACGTTCCTTTTTACGCAACCGTGTTTGGCGGAAAATTTCATAAATTATCGCCGCGACCGATAACAGATTTTGATTTCGATTAAAATTATTTAGCAATTTGTACTGCACGGTATCTACCAGGTATGCGCAGCTTTGGAATTTTTTTACTCTACCCTCCTGACGCGGGCAGTTAAAATTCATTTTAAATGCACCACGCGAGCATGTAATTGATTACGAAGCTCTTTTTCTTTTTCGCCGGATACCATCTTTATAATTGCAGTGCATTAAAGTCGCGTCTAATCGAGCGAATGATCTGCTCGCCGTCAGCTTTTCCGGAATGAGTTTAGCTGATTCGTTGGGTTTGGTAAATTTGAACTCCTTAACGCCCGAATTCTTATCAAACTGCAGATTTTACGCAAACACCTATTTCTTTACGGGAGGCTGTTAATGTCGCAAATAAAAGTTACGCGTAAAATGAATTTCAAGCAATTTTAGAATCACCTGGTAACGAAAAAAATTTCTGTTTCGTTTCCCGCTGCTCCATTCGTCTCCCATAAAAATATATATACGCGGAAAATTCGCAATCCAATTACTCCGCTCGAAATAAAACGTGGGAAATTGAAATTAAATCTTAATACGCGCAATAATAAAAATGGAAGCTAATGAATAGCATTATCAATTAAAGTATTCAACGTTTCATCTATACATCTGCGTCGGTACGCGTTAAACTCAATACGGGAGAAAAAAAAATAACATTTCGTATTGAAATTATAATGGGAAGGCGAACAATACTGACCCTCGTACCACGCCGATAAGTGGAGGGATAATTGGTAACTCAAGTTGATCTTCGTTGATTGGACCCTGTATGTGCCCGTGTAACTTCAAGTCAGATATGAACATGTGGATATTTTATTAAGTGATTAGATGGTGCATACATCTTGTTACACAATTTGTCACTATTAACTAGTAACACTCTTGATAACGATTATCAGCTCTAATATGAAATGTCAAAGTACAAAAAATAAATAACAAAATTTTAGCAGTTGCTGAATTCATTGTCAGTCTGCATGTAAAGGTCGATATTTGTTGTCTTTACATTACGTACCTACATATTTTTTTTTATACTGAAGAAAAGAGGTCGGCCTATAGAGTGTCGATTCGAATATCAAAGGGTAAAACTATTAGGATGATTGTTCTGTATGACATTATTCCTCGTATTTTCAATGGTCACGCAGATCAACTGCTTAACAAAACTTCGGATACCGCGCAATATTATCATGCAATCGAGGTTGATAAGCAATACGAACTACCGTACAGTTCCCTCGAAGTTTCAGACACAATATCCCCGCGTCGTGTTTACGACAACTTTGTCTCACGGAAGTCCTTTTCGGGCGTTAAAATTTAAGTCCACGGTTAACTAGCGGGAAATTATTTATCGTCGAGTGAAATTATGTACGAGACCCCCTTTGCGTATACATAATCCTGTAAGGATTTATCCAATTTGCAACGTTGCCGCGTTGCCATTTTAACGCGCGATATCATCAAATTTGTATATTCACGGACGAAGGGGAAGAACGAAATTTTAATGAGCAAACCGCGCGCAGCGGTGCGCTTTGAAATACGCTTGGATTAAATAAATGGAATATTAAAATAAAATAACTTTGGACGGTAAGAGCGATAAAGCGAATGATAAATGCAACTGCGAGGGGTGTATTAATAAAATAGACAGCACCATGACGTTTGTTACGCGCTGATAACCATCTTCGGGATTATTTCGGAATCCGAAAACTCAACATTGGCGATCCACTTGTCTGTGCGCTGTCAAAAGCCATCGAGGAGCCTGTCAATTTGACATACTCGACTTAGAGCACGAGTGGATGGCGGAGGATGTTATTGACCGTTTCGTGATTGTTCTGGAAAGCTCTTAAGACTTTGCGAGATCCCGCTTACACCACCGTCGCCGAATTTCGAAAGTGTTAGATATTATAAGCTGATAACGTAAAATTACGATATAATAATAATCCTAGCAAGTTCAGTATTTCGAAGAAGAACAGTAATCGTTCGTGAAATTATATTGTAGCCAAAACGTATTACGGTACAGTGTACCCAACATTTTCGGGTAAGGGATTATACCTAGTCGCCAAAGGAAAAAAAGACGAGCTATTCAAGAATTATATTTTCTGAAAGCATAATCTATTTTATTAATAACATCTTACAAATAGTCCGTGAAAATTTCAAGTTGATCGGATGAACATTCACACAGTTACAGGCTGTTATATAGCGGCATGTTTCATTGGATGTTATTAGCTTTTGAAACCCGCTATTTTCTCGAAACTACATTCTCAGAATTAGTGAGGATGATATCTCAAAAACTATTGCATCGTTTTTTGTGAAATTTTATATGCATGTTTTAGGTATAAAAGCAGCTTTCCAAGATGGCCTTCAAAAACCATTTTGTAACTTCATTATGTTTCAAACGAAAAAATTACGGCTTGCACTTCAAATGGTACTTTTCCAAATACAAAAACTTCTGTACAGATATATGTTTTCAATATCTATAAAAAAAATCATAAAAATTCGTCTTTTTTCGGCTTCCTGACTAAGCATAACCCATTAAGTCAATTACGGTGCAAAACTCTGAAAAAATTATTTTTTCATGTCCCCCGTAAAATTGAATACTTAAGGTTAAATTAATTACGCTGATCCTGTCGCGCGTTAGAGAGTACCTTCCCGGAACAACGAAAGGTATTCAACGATAATACAAATTGAGTCCCGGGAGGTACAACGGCCGCAAATCTTCTTTGCCAGCCTGTATTTGAATCTGGCCATTATCGGCATGACAGCTTTCCACCCCCATCCAATTTACTCGGCGAAGACGCCCCTGTGATCGCATCACGTTCGTCCGCGGATAAGTTCGTTGGTGAAGCGGTAATGTGACGGACAGCAGCGCGTAAGAGAGCGTACGTTCCTTTTTGACGTTGAGTTTTCCCGGTTTCTCTATCGTAGTTAGCGAGCGTTCGGCTTAATGGAGTGTTTTCGCCCTCATTAGCGAGGGTAACGACAAGTACTCGGGGGTTTTGCAGACATTTTCAACGGGAGAGCTTGATATTTTTCTTGTTTTACTTCATTTTATATATTTTTTTTTCCTTCTTCTCTCGCAACTTTCGTCGAGTATCGACTCGTGTGGCGAGTCAGTTTATTTGTTTTCCCCCCTTTTTCGACACTCGAGTGGTTACGAGAACCCTTTTCTCGAGAGCCGTGTATAATTAAAAATACGGTGAGATTTATTTTCCAGGATAAACGCAATGCCGTTAAATGAGGGGAGAAAAAAATATATTTTCATTCGAACGATCGCAATTAGAGGTAAACGCGAGACTCCGGTCTGGTGATATTCGAATGTCTGGAAATCCAGATCCATGAGTATTTCAATTTTAATGTAAAGTCTTGCGTGGTTTCAAGACTGTTGCGGTGGTCGAACTCCTTTTCGCACACCTGCGATGGTTCATGTTCACGTGGGTGCCCGATAAATTAATATGGAGCACCGAGATTTAGGCAGTATTATCAAATTTGAAGATATACTAAAATTGTGTTGTTATGGCTTACCAGGCACTGATACCTTCAAAAAATGAAAAATAACGGAGTAGTAAACGTATCGATTCAGTTAATATTAATATAATATACGTCGATCATGGTGTGAATAGAACATCTTACAACTAAAAACTATTGGGTGGTGAAATTGTTCGTGAATTGATTTTATGGCCGCGACAATTAAAACTCGAATAATTCGGATATTTTTTTAAAGGTATAGATATTATTTGAATATTCATAGAAATGTAATATAAATTCTGACATGCCCGGTGAAACATGATACGTTGTTATGAATATTTATCATTTTCAGGATCATTCGGGTTCGAACAATCGAATATTCAGTTATTCGAATTAGAAAAAGGTTTTACTATTCGGATTTTTGGAGGGTCGATTCGGAGTCCCTGGATTCGCCCGTTTTTCTATATCTCCCTCACTCTAGTCTGACAAAATAATTCCCGGACCGATTTGATTGATCTTTCATTTGCTTTGGCAATGTTCTCGGTACGGCGACAAAAAATTAACGTTTTCGCGGATAAATATTTTAACGCTACCCACGGATGTACCGGAGCTGAAAAATCGAAGCCAAACCGAACGGAAACTCGATAAAAGTTGACGTATATTATATGCAAAAGAGAGTTTTGCGCGTAACCAGTTTTGTACGGGAAAGGCTTTATTTTAACGGGTACTGATAAACATGAATGCAGTGACTGTATCGGTTTTGAGTTTCGAATGAAATTTTCATGAGTATTCGTTACACGTACGATGTATCGAGCATTGGTTGAGAACTGTCAATAAATACAACGCCGGGGGTGCAGACGGGTCGGTTCGAAAACTCTCCGGAATAATTTACATATTACGCGTTTGCAGACGAGTTCTTGCGAATACGTAATGCTACCCGCACGGTGGTCAATTTTCCTTACGAATCTCATTCGTTTCCCTTCCAACGAAGCAAAATCTTGAACGCCTCTTGCTAACGTTTACTTTAGTATTTAAACATTATTTCTCTTTACCGGCGTGCCGGACAAATAAAAAAAGACGACGAGGGTAAGCACGATACCATTGAGCCGTTACGTAATAGGTTCCATTTTTTAAAATCATTGTTTGAGATCGGAAACCTGGTTGGGTTTACGCGAATCGGATATTTTATTCGAGGTACCTTTCCACGAATTTTTGGAGGCACGAAAATAAATAAAAATGCTTTGCAGCTGAAGGAACAGGCTGTCCTTCTTTCTAAAATAACTATAAATAAATTTTGATCGTCAGAGACGCGAGAATTGTCTTTGTTTTGTTATGTTATTACATGATTACAATGATTAGATACCTGCGTTTCCCCTACAAATAAAAAAGAAAATGAGCGTAACTTTTAAACCCTTACACGCCCATGACTTAAACGACCGCGAGTTTACCGATAAATAAATAAAATCGAGGAACGCGACGCTCTACAACGAAAACTCGAAACGGCGCGCTCGATGTTGCAATTTGCTAAACAAGATCAGAATCACCAGGGTTCGGTGCAAATTGGCATTCCCATTGGAAGTGAATAAGTTCCACTCTATACGAATCAAATGGCACAGACGAGATCTAATCATTTCTCTCTTTACTTCCTTGTTTGCAGAATTCAATTACGTGCAATCAAGACGATGCTTGAAAATCTCCCTAGCAAAATGCTGGTAACAGGAAGGTTTGCGAAACTGAGATAGGTAGCTAGGCGGACAGACGTAAAGGGTGGGAAAGAGAGAGAATCAGATCAACGAAGTCGCGTATATGTGCCTGTGTGTACATGAGAGAGAATCGGAGCAACGAGGCGGACGCACACGTGTGTGTTTGAAGGAGAGAGAGGAATGCAACGCGTACGGGGATAAGAGCCGAGCAATCTTTCACGAGTGGATTTTAACAGGCCCAGAATTTTAATCACATTCGTGGAATTAAATTACGCCCTTGATATATATTTGATGAAGTTCTAAAGGGTAAATTTTGCCCCCCCTACGTGTACCCTCTTCAGATCCCCGACGGTTTTTCCGCGCGCGTCAGGTAACCTGCATAAAACATCTTGGCACTGCGGCGAAGCCAGATTTAATTAAGGACTAACTTTACACGCACTGTGTTTATTTGACCGTGTATCGTGGTTGGATAATTAAACATATAAATCGGGCACGCACTCGCGAGCTATGAGCGCAATTATGGGAATCTCCGGCGCGTTTGCGCGGTTTAATTAAAATTAATTGAAATCGATTCGTTGAATTTGAAGTGACAGTGCCAATTATTATTAGTGCTAAATTGCGCGTACTACAGGTTTATCAAATAAATCCGAAGTTTCTCTTACGAGTTTCGGCGAAAATCGAATTTTTGTTTTTAATCCACGGATTTCCTGAAAAATTTCTGTTTTCGACTCGATGTAGTTTTTTCATAAAAACGATTGCGCTCCCTGAAATATTTAATTACAAGACTGATCTATTGCAAATAAGTCGTACCTAACGAGTAGGGAATACTCGTATTATTGGTAGGAAATTATGTACAACGTTATCTCGAGTCACGGCATAAACGTCTTTGATCGAGGTTCACCTGGATACCTTTAAAGTGGATACATCGTTAGATCGACGGCGAGGTAATTACCTGCCATGTCTGTTTGATATAACGAGGCAGCCGTCTTCGGAAGACGAAATTCAGGAAGACCAAATTATACTGCGGTGAATATTAAAAAATACGGAGTTACAGAAACGCTCCTTGAGAAGAAACACGGTACATTATGCGAGGGCAGAAGAGGGTCGTTATACGATTGCACGGGGAACGTGTCATTAAGCGAGAAACAAATTTCACCGCCGAATATGTTATCCGGTAAAAAAGAATTAATGCGGTCGTTATCTGGAAACGCTTTAGCACGAGCTACGCGTAAATCAGAAATTCGTTTGCAAATTGTTTTTGCAAGGTTATTACGTATTATTTAAATCGACATTTATGCAAAACATTCAAACTTGAATCCAGCGCTATTGAACTATATTCGAACTTAAACGCGGAACTCCAAACGAGTTAGGTGTACTTCGAAAACTGTGCAAACGCGAAACACGTTAAAATACATAGGCACTGCAAACTCGTATAGACACGCGAATTAAGTAACTCACGAATGTTCGTAATTATCGTGGACCAAAACAACGTGCATATTGAATGTCAAATTTAACGTTACACAGTGCAATAGTAGTACGATGATTGTTCCCAGTTACAGCGAAATTGGCGCCGCGGGCAAAGCAAGCTACATTTCCCCGAATCAAAATTGTCATTGTTTTGATTCGTTCCTAGGAATAATTTATCAAAGATCACTAGCGAATAGCATTTATCTTTAACTTTCGTTCAGATTCATTTGTACACGTTCGATTTTAAGAACAAATATCAACGTTGATATTAATTTCTCTAATCGTAATGATATCAAGGTTACTTGTATCGGAGATTCCAAATGCTCTATTAAATGTCGGAATATGACGACTGTTTAATTAACACACGTATGATTGAAAAACAATTCCATTAAATCGTTTAAGATTAATTTTAAGTAGAATTCCAAATACTTCTCGCAAATTCCAGATCACGGTTACTTTGTTTAATTAATATTCGCCTTATACGGCGCGAAAGGATTGATAGCGAGAATCCTCGATATCGCCAATTGGATAAGATTCAAATACATCCCCGTTAATGGACTCTTAGCGTTGTTTGTACCAATCGACATCCAAACGTTTGTCTCGGCGAGTGTCGTAGCGCCACGAGTTTGTTTAATTAAACTTCGCGTTATCGCGATCCAGTTGCCCAAAATGATTGGAGAGGGAAATCGAAGCTGGTTCCGGGGTTCCGGGCGAAAATCGCAGTTGCCTCAAAGTGCATTCGCATGTAATATGGCGTTCGTATTCCTATCCGATTGTCCGGGAATCCAAAGCTCGCTGGGACAGCAAAGCGTACCGCACTTAGGGCGTGTCTATATTTCCTACCAGGAAATCCATCATCCGAAGAAATTACCAACGACGAAACTCTCGCGCGCCACGTTTCTTCGATTTTCAGCGGGACTCCGCAGATTTACGAAGCGTTATCTCGAGTTTCCGCCATTCGAAGGAGAGAGAATCGGGGGAGGAAAGGAGAGAAAAAAAAAGAATTAATCGTCGGCTCCTCTTAGCCCCCGTCATCGGTTTTCTCTTAATAAAGAGTCACGCGGGCTTATCGTTAACTGAAATTCACGCACGAGTAATTCATATTTCGTTTGGCCCCTTTTTTTTACGGTCCCTTCGACGGAGTTTAATTAAGGGTATCAGATCGGAGAATCACGTAGAGACCGTTGGAAGGATATCCGAACAAGAGTATCGCGCGATAGCAAAATAAAATAATGCTCGTCGAACGACAGGAAACGCGGCCCGTGCGATTAAATATTTATAACGTTGCGCTCAAGTGTTTCGTCAAACGATATTTATTTTATACGCGTTTATATTTAGCTTTGGCGCGACGGTTCGAATTTCGGCGAACCTCGTTCACGTTTTTTTTTTTGTGGTTCGACCACATTTGTCACCGATCGTGTTTGCGAATTGCGACGCGTAAAGTTTATTTAAAGTACTCTCCCTTTTTTATGCAGGTTTCTGGTTTGTTTTACGTACCGGTTTTCCACGTTATTCCGTCCCACCCGATATTCGAATCGTCGGTCACCTGCGATTTTTTTTAATTCAAACGTACACGCGGATGAATATTTATACAAAAACAAAATCTGGTTGCGCCAATTTTTACTCGCTCATACGCAGCGCACACCTGGCGAGTATTACGTTCGCAGCGTATCGTTTGTGGCAACGATTCGAAAAAAGTCCTCCCCGATGATCTTTTGTATCTTTTTTTTTTTCGGCAAACACGTCGCAAAGCTTCCAATTATCGTTATTGGTATTCGACAAGATTAATCGCGCACGGTGATTACGTTTGCGTGAAACTCGCGGGCATCGGTCGGCAGGTATACACTCGCACGCACGTAACATTATTTCTACGATCAATATTCTGATTATCCGCCGTTCCATTTAATCGAAGCGTAACAACTTTGCGATCGTAAGTGCTAACCACATAATTGGTTAAACCGACGATTTGCCCCGAAACCCTCTTCTTACTATAACTGCGGTGTAATTGTTTACAATCGCAATCGAACTAATCGCGCGTATTTTCACGGACAAATGGCTACGCGCTAATTCGCATGTTTCGCCGAAACGTCGTACCTATTGTTATTCTTGCCCCGCGATGTGGCACGGGGCAATCGTTTTCTGATATCAAGCGTCGTCCACACCGAAGCAAAGAGAAACAACTTTTCGTTGCCCGTTGTTGCCGCGTGTTCGAAACGGTGTGTAACGAATACCAACCGACGGGAAATCTGGAAGAACTTTCGACGAAATTCATTGAATTCACATCGAACGAAGCATTCGCGGGAAATGTAACTGTATTGATTAAAATTATAGCGCAATTGCTCTTTGGAAACTAATAATAAGCATCGAGAAAATAATTGAGAAATCGGTGGATTAGTGAATCGAATTAACGACGGGAATTATTCGTATACGTCACTCCCATTTCTCTTGCGAACATTGTAAAATGATTTAAGCCAGCTAAAGGCACAAAAGTCTGTCATCTTGACGTTTGACAATCTAATTGATGTTTCGCTTATCAAGATGATTTTATTACCTCTCCGTAATTCTCGCCAGAGCCAACACTCCCAATTAAACCACTTCCATCGTAAGACACGCATTTTACAGCTCATTGTTATCCCTTCCCTCTCACGAGCCACCACCGTCGTCGACGTAGGGACGAACCCCCTGATTCGAAGGTTTAACTCCCCTAACGGCACGTCGGAAGTTCCTCGAAAGCACGGCACGCGATGTAATGGATTCACGCGGATTAGGCGAAATTCGAGTGTGCACGACGTGACGTGAAAATCGGCCACCTTGCCGCGTAACGACGCGTTGCCCTGCCCTCTAATGAGAATTCACCTTTAGGCGTGGTGTTTCGCTTAACGACGCCCGCTGTACGTTCCTCGGGACGAGAGAGACACGCGTGTCATTTAACGCGGCGCCTCGCGTATCCCGATACCTCTGGCCATGTTAATCCTGTGTTTGCATCATGTTCGCCTGGCCACGGGATATCGCGACTCAACAACCTTTCCCCTGTTCTCCTGTTTTAGTATTTTCAATTCGTTTTGTTTCACTCGCTCGGATACCTACGAGATACGCAGAATTCCAAGGACGGTGTATCGTTGCAAAGTTGCGTAACCTTTCGATGAGAAACGAGTGCGCTCTTATTCTGGTTATCGTTGCGTCTGTCGTGTCGGCAAGTGACGTAATAGAAAAAAAGTTTCCCTGACGTAAGAATGGATAGTTCAGTTATTAAGGTTGTAACGAGCTCGTTAGGTTTGTTCCACCTTTCTTTGATTTCTACTTCGCGTCGAGCTTTCAATTGAAATTGGAATTCAACGAAGGGTAGCGTAACGAGGGTTTATAAAGTGAATCTTTCGAGAATAAAAATAATCGTCCAGACAATAACTGGGAAACAGTGCAGTTAATAAAATAAGGTATTGTTCAGTTTCAGTCGCGTTTAGCTGAGATTATCGCGACAAATTGAAAAGAAATCAGTTTCAATTAAAGTTCGTTCTAATTGTTTCCAAGCAGTATGGGCAAGTGACAGATAATTATCGATTACCCCAAATATGAAAACAGCCGGATTCGAGCAAATCTATGGAAAATTTCTGCCACGCCAGGCAACGTGACATTTCAAAACGTTGCAATGTCGTTTTAATACACCGAACTGGCACAAACATCAAAAGCCTGAAAGCGTTACAATCGGTTTTCCATCCCCGTGTATCTTTGGACAAGCAAGGTATTGTTGGATACCCGGAGGGCACGCGGGATCAGTGAAAAAGCGTTGGCCCTTTAGGGAATAGAACAACGTTCCAGGTTAGAAAAAATGCAAATGACAATCGGTGGCCGACACGTATTTGGGGTTTTCCGACAGACTCGCAAAAGTAGAGGAAGAGCCGCGTCTTTCGGCCGAGTTTGGAATGACACGTTGGCGATTAGTAAAACGATCTACCGAACTTTAAAATAAAAATTCTTAAAACTAAAATTAGAATTAAAATTCTTACAATTCTTAAAATAAAACTAAAAATTAAATTTAAAAATTAAAATTCGGTATTAAAAATTCATATCTTATTCGTACGTATAAAATATAACGTGGCGAAGTCGTAGCAATCTTCGTAGACGACTACGCTTCAAATAACAGAAATATAATAAAATTGCGATTGTTCCACCGATAATAACGATTTCAGTTCGGGATTAACAAATATGAATTTTCAGGCTGCATTAATATAATATTAACAATGATATAAGAGTCGTTGGATGCGAACAATTGAAATCCAATTCCACCAATGGAAGGATGCGCGAGAATATGATATTAGACTACCGTTTAACCTACGAGTCGTTCAACATTCACGTATAACGAGACGTGTATTTCCATGGATATGTAAATTAATAAAATCTCCCCTTCGCGTAAACTACGTGTAAACTACGAAGCATCGAAAATAAAGGGCGAGACACGAAACTGACTCCGTGCGTGAGGCAATATTTCTTGTAAAATTGATTACAAGCTCGTTACACCCAAGTTCCGAGGATCTAATTCGACATTCTAATTGCATCCAACCGCGTGCTTTCCCAACCAGTACGGAGGGGTTTCTAAAACTCATCTGCACGCCGTACTCGAATAAGAAAATAAACAAGGGAGCAAACAACCTCGGAACGGGAACGAAACAAAATCACCAAGTACCAACGTACCCGAACGTACATACCTACGGACGTACCGCGTGTACGAAATTCAGGTTGCAACGAGCGCTGCAATGCTATCGGTGGCCGGGTTGAAAAGGATATCGTAGGATCTCTTATGGGACACTGATGGCCGCCAGAGTGGCCAGGTCGAAATATTTTCGAGGGTTTCGCCCATTTAAAGTTCCAACGGAGAGACGGTTCGAAGCCATCGAAAGTTTTTCTCATTTCTCTCCCTCTAGTTCTCCCCTTTGTCCCGCACGTTCCGAGAGATTCGAAGTTATAACCCGAGCGAGGGTATCTTAATAAAATAATCCATTTGGTCGGTTTCGGTAGTAATAAAAGATACTTCTGTCGGAGGGACGAACGTACGCGAGTGAGGCACACGGCGTCATCGTTTAACCCTCCCCCATGCGCCCCCGTACACGTACATACGTAAACACTGACAATCTTCAGTATTATTCTGCGATAATATCTGTACTTGAAATGAGTATTTGAGTGAAAAACAGGTTGCGCATGAGAGGGTTAAGCGCTGAAAGGTCACACGCGATGAGAGTTTCTAGTTTATTCTGATTTCACTAACTGGACTGAGTACGTTTATGCTGACTGAATGCAAGTAAGTACGCGTAAAGTACTTATATACAACGTCCGGGTACAGGGCAGTTAGGTGAATTATGTAATAGGCAAAAGAAAAACACATTTCTAGCGCCTCTAATAACGAAACAAACTTTCCATCGAGTTGCACTTCGTTACCGATCCCCGTATAAAAATATGAATTTGCATAAAGTCTAGTAACAACATCCGCTCTAGTTACAACATCCACGATTTAAAACGTGTTTTAAAACATTCCACGGGGTGATTCACCCATGACGTCAAAACGAATCCATCCAACGCGCGTCGCACCGTGCAACGCAAGAATAATAACCATAAACACGCTCGGTGCTCGATAAAAAAAAAAAAAAAAAAGAAAAAAAAACAAACGGAAAAAAACTCCCACGCGTCGAGAATTAAAAGAAATAAAGTACCAATCGGCTGACACTAATCCAATCAACCGACACCCGTGAAATGTCAACCTACGACAACATTCCCCGGCGTTGATACTCGATGCCGGCACGGAGCAGCAACGTCGGGGATCGTTTAAAGTTTCAGCAGGGACGTTCGAGGCCATCGGAAGTTCCTCGCGCGTAGCTGGTCTACCGAGAAAGGTATTCCTCTCCTCGGTTCTTCGATGGGTGGGAACCACGAGGAGGGAGGAACCACGCATGAGGGAACGTCGGTCTGACCCTAGACGCGACTTTACGTGTCGTTGGCTACGCCCGAATATACACGAGACCCGCAGGAAACCCGCGGCGTGGGAACGTTGTACCTTAGCCTCTCAAGGATCCCGTCGCCCCTCCCCGCCGCCATTACGCCATCGAAACAATTACGGCTCGCCGTCGTTTCTGCAGCGCGTCGTTGCTGGTAAGAACGCTGCGACGGGGGACACCGAGATCCGACTCCGCGGAACTTCGGGCGTTACGCGAATGGCAACGTTGTTTTGCCCTTATACCCGAACGATGCTCCGACGCCGTTAAGGTGGAACCAAGTGGATTTTTACGAGTCGACGTTTCTCCTCGGTTATACGCGATCCTTGGCTTCCGTGGGGATGATTTTGACCGTTGCTTTGATTTTTTGAACTCTTTTGTCCGCGGTGCACACTCGTACTCGTACGGAACCATCGATTAACAGCAGGACTTTTTTTGTTTAACCCACCTTCATCCTTTGTTGCTACGTAAGGATACGCGATCTATTGTCTCTCTCCGTTATTTTTTATCGCATTTAAGGCGATAGGAATGTTAAACAAAATACCCGCGCTTAGCGACATTCCACTTATGGGAAGGGCAAAATTCTGAGTCTCGAACTAGCGCGTATGGAACGGCAGATGCCATGCGGAGATCGACGGCACAAGTCAATAACAGTATAGGTAGTAAAGCGCGTCAATTTTTTGTCACGTAAGAAGTGTCTTCTAAAAAATAGTTTATTTGGGAGCAGTGCGGTGGGATTTACAACCCCCACGAATAATATTTAAATTCACGAAAATTATTGCCGCGCTATACAACGTCCCTCATCAGGGTACCAGGATTTGCAGCGATGCTCCATACTTCTGGTACCCTGCCGGTTTCTCTCGTCACTGTTGATCGGTTTAAAACTCTTGAACGTCCCCCATATAGGAGTTTAGAGAGTGCCGAGTTGTTCGCAACCTAGTCCACAAGGGGCTTGATCGTAGAGCCCAGAAAGGGCTCACTGAGTCCAGAAGGGACCCACCTAGAAATAGAAATTTGAAAAAAAGGATATATGATTTCTGGTATAAATAAAGATGTAAAATCGTTGCCACCTCGGCTCTGCTCCTATACGAATTCTCTGATTGGTTCTGGGCTTTCGTTAATATCTCGTTAACAACCAAGAAACTTTCGACATTTTCGATAATTCAAAATCTGCTTGAAATTATCTCAGGTGTACCACCTTTAACGCAGTACGACTATTTATGGGACACCCTGTATGCGTCTTTCGTATTTTTATTTTCCTATTTTCTATTATATTATATAATTTTCTAAACAGTGTTATATTTCACAACTAACCAGACCAATCACCGAGAACCAGTAGGTACTGTATTGGTCAACACAGCATACATCGTCGTCTTACAATTAGTGTACATAGGTACGCCTTTCGTAGTCAAAGGGTTCAATCAGCACGAATAAAGATGGAAGGTTTTCAGGATTCGTGGTGTTAATTGTCGAAGTTGCACTAATCGGAGTACGAGGTGGATTTAGGATTTGGCGAGCTGGTCGCATAATCTTTGGTTTGAATTAGATTAACCAGTTATACCCAACGCTGTATCGATTATCAATGCCAAGGGATTGAATTTAATAATAAATTAAATCCAGACCGCGATTCGTGGTATTAATAGCATTCAGGCACGGATTGTTTTGTTCAAATTTGAGCCATACGCGTTCGCGCGTGTGCGTCGACGCTAATCGTTTCGTTCGAATTGCGCTTGCAAAAATTCCTCGCCTTTCGAATGGTAATTCTTGATTTACAGCCCTTGGCGTGACACGCGAGCCGAAAATCATCGACATTTATCGCACCTCGATATTATTTTACGCACGGTACCAGCGGAAATTAAGCGGAACAGATTCCCAATTATCTCGTAATAATAATATTAATTGCGCGATAGCGTACCGACGATCGGATAATTTCGACGCATACTCCGAAGTCATCGTAGCTTAATTAATCGTTGAACGCAGATACCGAGTATTATCAGCGCACCAGTGTTACAGGAAAATTAATTAATTGCGTTAAGCTTTCGCCTCATTATCTCGACTTTGGTCCTCCGAAATACTCAATCGAACAAAGATTCGACGCGTGTACTCGTTCGAAGGGAATCTTCGCATCGCCCTTCGCGACGTACGTTCGGAAATTGGACCGTTTAATGGTAGTGAGTTTTCCACAATATCGATTCTCTCTAGGAGCTTCGCGAGAAAAATAAATTGAGACACGTAATCGATTAAAAATCCTCTCGAACGTGAACACCGTACGAAGCCGTCGGTTCGAAATAATCGCTGACTAATTAATATCTTCGAAGATCTCGTAATCCCACTCTTTCCGTTTCCCAGTTCAAGCGCTTTCCGGCATTTACATAATTTTCATTTCCCCAATCGGAATCATCCGCCCGACTCAAAACTCCGTAAACTCGTTTCGGCGCGAGTGCAAAACACGTTTAGGGGAAACGCAAACACCCCGAAGAAAGCTTCTTAAGGAATCCGCTTGGTGCGACGAAGAACGAAAAGGAGTGATAATACTCCGTCGAGTATAGATATGGCGAGAGGAACGCGACGAAGATAGCATCGCGAGATTACTACCCCGGCGAAGACTTATTTGTTTTCCAATTAGGTTACCCGGCGACGTGCGGATGTTTTTTATTCCATCCCCACCCCCTCCCCCACCCCAGTCCCAACCCACTCACCCGCCCTTTCCGCGTAGAAAAAAAGGAGCGACCCGTGGACGGTGCCAGGAAACGGGTGACATTCCGCGAATCAATTTCTTTTCTTTTCTTTTCTTTTCCACTTTCCACCGGGTCCGCTTTCGCCTCTTGGAAACGCGTTTCCCTTCGTTGTTTGCGGAACTCCGTGTACAAGGAAACGCTACGGGGCGTCTCGCGTTGATCGTCAGATCCTCTCACGATCTTCTCTCTTTTGCCCTCCCCCGCACCCCGCTCGTCTCTCCGTCTCTCTCCCTCTCTCACTATTTTCGAGAAGATTTGTATCCGTGGATGTGCGAGAGAGTCATGTTCTGAATTCCGTGATATACTTCACTTACGTATGCTGCTAGCAGAGAGCGTGTCGCGGCCCCCAACCCCCCACCCCCCAAGCACCATCTCCCCGCGACAGCTCCAGCAGTTGCAGTCGCTTTCCGATACTAAAACGTAGTAGTACCTCCCCCTTGAATTCTCATTCCACCCCCTCAAGCTTCTCACACCCTTCATCAGCGATTCGCATGATTCCGTTCCGCTCTTAGCTCTGCCGTTAAAAAGAGCCGAGATAGGGGCGCAATTAATCTTGCACGATTACTTTGCCTCCGGTATAATGCGTCGCGGAGGGCAGAGTTTTATGTCGGAGACGACGGGCGGCGGAAGAATTCGCGATTGCCACTGGCTCGGCGTGTTTCCGTAAATCAGAATGCAGTGGAATTTCGATTATTCGACTTTGATCGGGGGCCACGAGGTACGGAATATCGGGCGGTCGGGGTCTGAGATCGAGATTGGTGAATTTTTTGCTCTTCATGCCCGTTGAGACGCGATTGCGCGTAAATTACGCGAGAATTACGTTATAGCGTATTGGAGTTCGTCGATGTACGCTGTGCTCGAACAAAAGTGAACAAATTAATTTTTTAACGCGATATGACCACCTCGAAAACCCCCATTTGTTCTGTCTTGATTTTACGAATTTGTTGCAATTGTAACGCACAAAACCGTTACTTTTAGTAAACAATTATCCAGAATCCACTTTCAATATTGAGCTGTTAGCTATTATTGACGAGGATACTCGTCACGAAGAAATAGCAGTATTTTGTCTCACGACGAATATACTCGCTACGCGGAAACGTAGTTACCATTTCCTAGTTAAATTGAAATTTGGGTGAAAACTAAGATATATCGATGATTGAACGAACATACTTTGAGTGAAATTCAATCGCAATTATGCGAGTCGTCTCTCCGAATAGATCAAAATCCCATCCTAAAAATAATAGGTTATTTTTCCTTTTCTGTTACCCAGGAAGATGTTTTTCCCACGTAAATCTCCTACGTTGCTAGTTTTAAGCTTTGAAACTAATGGCGTTGATACCACCGATCCGTGTTTTTATACCACCCGAATTTTTAAAGCATTATCTTAAGACGCATTATCAAAGACAGATTGCGGCCAACCGTAGGGTGAGTCTACGACGAATTCACTTTTATTTCGTTTTCGTGTACGACTGCTTTCATTCCACATTAAAGTATTACTGCGCTACGAATATTAATGTTCGACGAATCGAAGACGAATCTTATTTACGCGTACACCAAGTAATATCTCGTAACGTGATTACCGTATTACCGTTACGTCGCGTGTCATTGCATTAATCGCGGCTCGTTGCCTCTAAACGATATTAACTACGATATTGCGTTCGCTGTGTTCCAAGGTATACATATTATCGGATTTCTGTTAACGCACGGTTACGTACGAAATTCGTCGCAATCGTGGAAAGTATAGTTGCGCATTATTTAGCCGAAAGTGTACGCATCCATTGTTCCGCAGCGAGACGAAGACAACGCTGACACGTCGTTTCGTCTATTTACAAATGAAACGAATGTTATCGATGTGAAACGGAGGCGTTCGCGCGCATCCTGATATCGTACGACGTAATTTAAATGAACGCGTTACGCACCTCGACGTCACTCGGCTAATAAAATGCATAAAACTCGCGTAACGGCGAGACGAACGTCGCTAAATAAATTACACCCGACATTATCAAATTCCGAAAATTAGGTCGACGAGCCCTCGTTACCGGAACCCCGCGCGTTTTATGCAATTCACGATTATACGTCGACCGCCCGACCTCTAAAGAGAACTATATAAAATACCATAACTTTTTATTCGTTGAACTTTATCGCGTTTTAAAAACCACGACGGTACGAGAAGTATAATAAGATTAACTCCGCTACTTCAGGTACGCGGGGGAAAAATAAAATTTTTGTTAAATTAAGATTACGAGGCGGAGATACGTTCGTTGATGGGGTGAAACGGAAAATTGTAACTTCGAATGGCAACGTCCTACGAATGTTACCCGAACTCGTGGATCTTCCGATTTGTAATGCGGAACGATAAGGTTTGACCGGGGGGTTTCAAAAGGGATTGGTTTTTCCGAAAGGGCAGTTCGTGACTCTTACTGCTGAAGTTATCAAGTTTTGCATAGGAATGGAAAGTGACGGGAAACTTTATCCCAAATTCCACGGTGTCCCAAAGTATCCATCTTTAGGATGGAAGTTGAGCGAGTAGTTTCATCTCGTAAAATCGGGTTACCGTCGATAAGGTAGATACGTGTCTCTTATTTTCGGCTGCTCTACGAGCCAACGAAGTTTCATCAAAATTGAGGGGTTTCCCACGAATTTTTGCGAAAAAATAGTAACCAAATTTTGCGACGCATCCTCGCAGCGGGTTACACGTTACCGAATTTTAATATGCGTTCAAGTTCCTGGAATGTTTAATACGATGTAATTTTTTGCGAACGTCGAAAAGGTATCTTTCGACAAACTTCACTCGAAGAGACAATAAAATGGTAAATTAACCCCGACTAAAAAATTTCTGTAACTGGTGCACCTCGTCAAAGGTTTTCGGCCACCCCGTGTACGTTGTTTTTATCGTAAAACCGAATCAGAGGAGAAACGTAAAAACAATTCAAGCGCGTTGCGCGATATACGTAATAAACGTAGACTACATTTTAATTTATGGAAGGTAGATGAAGCCGACAATGAAACTTAATAATAGAAATGCTCGTGTCCGATGCAAGTACGAAGTATAGCGTGTCCTTAACCACACAAAACGAAATACTCGACGATTCACCAATGACGATGCGGGTTCAAATTTCGCAGAAACACGAACCAGAAGAAAGCGGAACTCGGAGTTGCCATGGCCCTTTTTTTTTTATCAACATCCTGGCGTCAGAGGGTTTTTTGTTTCGGTAAAATGTTATACGATGCCCGACAACCTAGTTGTCAACTCAAACGCTCGAATCGAGATGAGCGTTTGCTCTGAAACAATACCGTTTGTTATAAAATAATTATTATTATTGTTGTCGGAAACTTTCTACACCCGCGTCAAATTAACGCTTACGAAAGTAATTTGTTCCCGCGGAGAGTAAATTTACACAAAGACCCTTGACACCTTTAGCCCCACAGTACAATATGCGATATCTGAAACAATTTTTTAATTAAATTTCACTTAAAGCGACTACCGATGCACAAGCGGCCTTGAAGTGCGTAACATCGGGTGTCCACCGATGGACAAACGGCACTGAACGGTAACATGCTTTTTAACATAAGCAAAAGCGACTTTTAACGGGAATTTGGATCAGACAGATTAGGCTAATCAAACGCAATTATTTTTTAACGATACGATTACCTTTGTTACGAGCCGGGCGAGTTTCTTAAACGTATTTTCCGAGAGGTTAATGATTTTGCGTTATTGCACACGAATAGCTAATAATTAGGTTGGAATAAAATATTTTATATTTAATACAACTTAATAGAACTTAATATTACATTTAATAGGACGCGTTACTAGGTTCCCGTAACTTTTGTTATTGTTTGTGGGACGTTACTCACCACTTCTATTCTGATACATGTATATTGATAAGTTTTACAATGGAATGGTTCGCAATCGATTTACAACAATGTATAGTGTCGTGGGTAGTGAAAGGAGAGAGAGAATAAAATAATATTAAACTAAATTAAAAGCGTACAGGAGAATTGAGGTGTACCCTTAGGCAGTGAGGATTTAACAACATCCCTGTTGTATACTTCATCTATGTAACGAAGCCCAAGCTTGTAGCTAATAAATTGGAATCAAACAATTGAAAATAAATAGTTGACTCTAACGCCTGAGTATTGCGTGGGAATAGCGATTACGAGTTACGACACCGTAAGAAAATGCGTACGCTCCTATGGCAAAAGGTTGATCAAAAAGGGCAACTGGCCCAATATCACTGTTAACTACTCGAAGTTGAAATATATTAAAGCCCAGGAGGCCGTCTACACCTCGCCGTATATAGGTTCGATTGGACCGGGGATGGATACGATTTTGGGGAAACTTTGACGGTGGTTGGTTGCTGTGGTCCAGGCAGGAAAAGTTTAAGAAAAGTGGCGCCAGTACGTCGGAAATTGGGCGGAGTGACGTCGGTCATGATAGCGGATAATGATCAGGCCCCATAACGATGGTTGAGAGAGAGGGGATGTCGTACGGTATGATTCAAAGGGTGACTTAATCTTATCTGCGCTATGAACGCATATATTCGTCATCACATAACCATTCAATTTCGGCTGTGAACGCATACATGGGTTTTCACGTAACTATTCAAATTAAGCTATGAACGCATATATGGGTTTTCACGTAACCATTCAATGTAGGCTATGAACGCTTATATGTGTTCTCACACAACCGTCCTCTTTACAAGTTCTTATATTCTTATTCTTTTATATGTTATACATATATAATATACATCGTACATTGTTACGAACTGTACGCGAACGTGAACGTAAAGTAGGCATGTTTATAAAAATAACGTTCATTACTAGAACATACAGAACACACCCGTTCGTTATCAGAGCTCGAATACAACCATCTACATATTTACAATTTGAATATCGACGCCCGGCAACTAACAGCAGCCTGTCGGCAATGTCGAACGCCAAGAAGGCAATGATATTCGTAACAATATCTATATATATTATTATTTTGTATGATGTTTATGGTATTATTGGTTACTGAAATAAATGGTTCTGTTAAGGTTTTTGCTGTCACTGCTAAAATTCTTTCAGTTACAATCAACTTGGTGAGAACATGTTTTGCAATAAAGGTTTAAAGTTAGCCAGTCCAGCATGCGCGTTGTCGTAAGAAGTGGGCAGTCCACAGTATACACTTATTTTCAAACAACTCAGCGCTGAAAGGGGTTAATGGAAAGGGCTGGTAAGGCGACTGGTGGTCATTAGACAAATAAAGAAAACTAGGTTTGTGCTTTGAAAAGGGAAAATGAAAGCGCATTCTTGTCGCCAAGTGAAAATCAAGAGTCGAAAAATTCAGCTCGACGGATGCATCCGTAGCACCTTTGAAGCAACGTATCGACTCTCGTCGTTCTACGTGTTCATAAATTCGTGACAGAGATTAGAGAGGAAAGTAACGAACGCTGAGATGATTGGGCAACAGTACTGGCGGGAAGTTATCTAATTGCAAATAATACGGGGCCGAAAGAAAGCAGCGTTTCTTCGCTCGAAATAATTAAGACGAGGTTTTTCCTCGCGCTAGGAAGCAAGAAGCCAGCGGAAAATGACCTCGCGCGAGCGATGGTCGCAAATAATTCTCGCTGGGAAAAATAGAGAATATAAGATTGGACCAAATTGTCTAAGAGATGGAACGCAGACGCGGAAGAAACGGAAGATGGATTTTCAGGATTTCATCGTTTCGCAGTTTGGTTCTTCTGATAAATTTTCTGATAAATCATTCGTAGTGAAACGCAAACTTAATCAAAGTGGCGCATCGATGGGGGATTGATTTATCAGTCCATTTTTATGCAACCGGGGTCACGTTCTGTTTACAGAATTATATTGTTTTAATTTGAATTACGTCAGCCAAATATTAATACTTCAACGCGTGCAACGACACTGGTGGTATCGATTCCACGAGAGTTCGATACAACGAGAAGTAAAAATACACGTATTGAAATTAAAACAAATTCTGGGCAATACTCGGTGTAGTTCGTTTTGCGGACGAAGCGTTCGATGGAACGTCGATTATCGAAATGCCAGTTAACGGAAACGAGCGATCGCCGAAAATATTCATTATTTGAAGGTAGAACGTGTCTATAAACTGCAACTTCAAAATTACTGCGATTACGGTACGCGTATAAATTATTCTTCGTCGCTACGGTACGATCTATCTTCTGTCCACCTTAATTACTAGAATTAAACGCGATCGAGAAAAGGTAGTAGGTTGCCTACAGTAAAACGAAAATACTTTCTTAGTTTCTCAAATAACCGATTATCCTAGCAATCCGTTATCCAAATCAAATTACCGCTCAATTGATTCATCAACCCAACGTTCTACCTCGGTTTAAAAATGGTTGTAATAAGATCCACGATGAATCTACTTAAAACTTCTCCCAATTGACCATCGCTGGGCGTGACGTCGGTACAAATCAAGCGCCGCCCCATGGATCTATCGTAATCGTAATGCATGAAAAAACAATTGATCCCAATCAACCGGACATACGAGCGTTCCACGATTCCCGCGTACAACTTCCGCGCTCAAACGATCGCGTAGGAAAACCCCTTAATGCAGCAATTCCGTACTCGATCGATGGGAGAAATAAAAAGAAGAACGAAGGAGAGCGTAGAAAAAAAGAAATAGGAAACGTTATCCGCGGGCTGTCGGACGCACCGAAACGCATTAATCTTAAGCGCGATAACTCTTCGCGGGCGGCAAATTAGAATTCATGAAAAGGCAATCGGCGATCGATGCCGAGGCACATGTCGCGGGGACATATTTCATAAAGCGAGTAGTCGGAGTCGCCGGCGCCGTTTGAAATTCAATGCCCGAGGAGGTACGGGTAACGACGACAGAAGTGAGAACAACGGCGTAAGGATTTATCGAAACATTTCGGTACCGGGGCACACGCGGCGGCCAGTCCAATCGCGGAAAGTTGCGCGGTCTATCCGCTCGACCGATGAATTATTCATCGAGATGAAGCACGATCGTTCTTCCGGGGGGGTTAGGACAAATCACAGCCCGGCAAGACAATCCCTCGGAGGAACGGCGAGGTCTTTGGATTCCCTCCGCGTACTCGCCTCTCATCCGTTTTTTTCCACACGCGCGTTTAGTCCGACGTTTAGAAGAGGATCAGGAAGATGGGACGTAGCGTTGCTTTTCTGGCAGGAAGATGCCGAAAGATGCCGAAAGCGTCGACTGGAAATTTTTGTCGAGAGAGAGAGAGAAGGAGCGCCGGGGAGACGAGGAACGTGAGCTCGTTCAACGTTGGAAGAATTTATCTTTGTACCTGGACGCGTGTCATGTGATATTTGGCGCGAATTTTCGGAGGAAACATTTGGTTCCGGGACGCGACGTTGATTCTTTGGCACGTCCGAGCTCTCGCGGTTGTCCGGATAACCTTAAAAGTAACGTGCCCCGTAATGGGCGGATGGTTGATTTTATTCGCTCGGGAAAAGATGGATTTAGTATGGTCTGCTCGTGAAATTGAAATGGCACGGTGAGCCCGGGTATCTTGGAAATAATTTATAATAATTATTCTCGAGTAGTTTTGACCCAGTTCTTGATCCTTCTCGTGGGGTTAATCGTTGAGTCACCGGGGGATGTTTATGTAAATTTAAGGCAGCGATCGTGTTCGTTCTGCGTCATAATTTGATTAGAAATGGAATCGACATATGGCATGGACGTATATATTGCTCTTCAATGTAATTTCTTTCCTCGGTTAGAAACAGTACCGTCCTTTCGACTACCGCGCTGACAATGCGAGCTTCGACCAGAGCTTGCCTTTGAAGGTATTACAAAACTGTGGAGAAACCATCAAACCAAGCACAAATCTCAAAAGGAGTGACTTTACGTCAGTTACAATTAACCCGAAGGATTAGAATAATGCAAACCTCCGAAAATAAACCAAAAGCATCGCGTTTCTTAGACGTAACGAGGATCGTTTATTAAATAATGCATCGGTAAAATTACCATATGCCTTAAATTAATGATATCCGCAATTCCGGATGTCAACTCTAATCGAGGTGATTAAATTTAAAACTAAATGTCGAGATTCTATGGATCCACGATCTTATCTGGTAAGCAACAGCGTATCGATTATGCCGTAAGACAAGGGAAGCAGTTGATTAGGAAATAACGGCACCCATCGGTCACGGTATAAGGTAATTAAATAATAATTGCCACGCTAATTACAACAATGGATTGCGGTGCTAAATAATAAAGTAATAATTGCGTCGGTAATGAAAACTACTCAAACGAAACCAATTTTGAATAAAGGTTAGAGTAACAAGGCAAGATTAATATTTAACGATTAATCTAATAAAATATAATTTAATTTCCGATACTCGTGCTACAAACACGTAAGTATTTTGTAATACTAATTATCCCTTATTTAATTATTTCGCTAACTACGCGTTTGCCAATTCTCCGCCATTTCTCGACCAAAACATACCTCCGTTCTCTCATAAAAATATTACGGTGTAGAACAAAATACCAAACGCGTTTCCCTCTGATCCCACCCCCCCCCCCCATCCCTCTACTCCGCTCCGAACCAGAACTCGTTTACGCGAACAGTGTTCGAAAAAAGTACCGAGGAAAAAAAAAAGAGCGGCACCGGGAATTTTACTCGTGGTTCATTGAGATGCATAACTATCGCCAATGTATTAATCACCCCTTTAATGCAATATGGCAGGAAAGTACCCCCTCTACCCCAACCCCTTACGTCCCCCACCGTTTAAAGGTTTGAAACTTCGCCAGGCGGAATGGCGCCGGCGGTCCGCGACCCGTTGAGAAACCCACCACGGGATGGGCGAGACCCGCCTCTTTCGTTCGTAATAATAAATGGTCCTCGCCTCCGTTTCATAAGAACCTAATTGAATTTGCGAAAACCGTCGGCTAATCGCGCGACCCATTGAGTTCAACTCATTTGGGAATACGGATGTACCCGCGGACCCGGAAAAGCTCGGCTTTTACCGTTAAGCTTTAACACAACACAACGCCCCGCATTCGACTGCTGCATAAGCGGCCTGAATTAATGACCATCGTTCGGGAACGATCGGTGGAGGGGATTGGGTAGAGGGGGGCATCTTACGTGAAATTCGCTTATGATCGTCCAATTAGAAAGTTCGCTGGGAATTTTCAATCTTATTTTATGGTCGAAAGCTAATTTTTACGAGCCGTGGGTAATTGGGAATAAATGGGCGAACGATTTGTTGGAAAGTTTCAGCGGTGAATTTGTCGAATAACTTTCGATCGAGTTGTTTAATTCGAAATTGTTTTCTACGTTAGTATAAGATGTAAGAGGGAATAAATGTTAGGTGGAGCGTACGTCTTGCGGTAAGGATAATGTGAGTACAATACGAGGGAAGGTTTGTTTGCCAAATATCATTGTGGCATTAAAGCTTCGAGATTCGGAACAAATGCTGGTTAAATATATTTAAAACTACAAACAATTTAATACAAAAACGTTTCGACAAATATACTCGTCTTTCGTTTATTACTTTCGACTTTCCCACGTTCGACACACGCCCTTCGACTCTCGATACTTGACCCTCGACTCTCGACTGCGACTTTTTGGGCCTCGTCCCGCTGTGCCCCTCTCTACGCCTCCACACACATACATTCTCACGCATACATTCAACGCTCCCGCTGCATGCCCTCGGCATTGCATGGTCCTAATATTGTTACCACCCTACATCATTTTTAGTGTATCATTCTCAGGACGAGTTAACGTGCTAACTGTATTTATTTTCGTTATATCGTTTGGATTCGCGTTAATATTGCTCGAGAATACCACTTCGCGTTAGCGTATATATTATTTTCACGAGGTTCGAGGAATTCTATTGTTTATGAACAACGAATCCCAAGTTCTTTGTGGATTTGAAATCTATTAGAGGTGAAATATTCATAATAGTTAGGCGTCACCGTAACGCTCCGCTTTATTATGACATAGCTAAGAACTTTGTCGAGCGACTCAATATTGAAACATCGCGAACTTATCGAACGAAGAAACCATTCATCGCAATGATGACATTCTCCGAAACGATCGTCTACGTAAAACACTTTAACACGAGAGTATCCGTTTGCTCCTTTCCAAAAACAAACATTGAAAATCAAGCATAGAGAGCTAAACAGCTTCCGGTGAATGCGACAAAATATCGCTCTTCAGCGTCCGACTTTGAAAATGGCGATCACAAAAACCCATCGTTTATTCGATCGTTCGAAGATCATCGATCGTCGTCGGGAATATTTACAGCGACGCTACCGCAATGAAAGTCGCATTATCGACCGCGGGAAATCGTGGGTACACAAATCTTTTACTTCCTTACGCGTCGAGTCTTCCGAAATTGCCACCCTCCCCCCCCCCCCCCGTACTCCCCTTCCCCCTGCGCGCACTGATCTATGCGTTTACCGCAGTGCACTGCAGTGGTCCGATATGTCACGGCAAGATCGTCTCCAGCGGTATCCTCCCGAGACATTGGCCCCTAACGATTGACCTCGTATCTTGGCCCCTTTCCGAAAGATAAAGGAGCATTTACATGAAATTCGCATTAATGAAATTGCGGGGGTGGGAATTTTGGATGTCGGCGATGCGCGTTATCCTTTCGCGTACGCGCGAGTCGAGCAATTTTCTATTGTTTTATCGTAAGCGAGGAAGTTTCCTTGAGCTCGCGATAATGAGAAATTTCGCGGAACTTTGGGAGATTTCGATTCGGAGATATACAGGTAGTCGTAGAGTTCATTGTTCGATGAAACCGTCGAAGAGAAATTTAGGCGTCTCGATAAGCGTAACCCGGTGAGCTAATAGTTCACTAGACGTAAAAGATTTTTTTTTTTAAGGGAAAGTAGATTCCTTCGATGTCAGTTTTTATCCGTAACGATCGTTCAATTCTGTACATGCCTTCAGCTTCATTTCAATTATTCCGAGATCACTTGCTTGAGCTTCGACGTTCAGACTCATGCAGATTTCTAATCGGTCAAATTTGTATCTATAATTCTGTAGCACCCCGTAGAAGATTCTCTCTCCGCGGATCTCCGTCGGTAACGTTGGAATCGAAATTTCAGTGGAACAGCATTCGCTGTAAACGGGGCAAGAAAAATGAAGTTGTCACTGCGATTCGGTCGGTGCACGGGGAAATTTCTAATATCAATTATTACAAGACGATGTCGCGTTTCCCTTCGTACCACCCCCATTGTTCAACCTCTCTTCCCGGGGAATTGATTATTTTGCAATCTCGAAAGCATCCATTGTGTCTAGCAATAAATTCTGCGAATAAAGGATCACCTGTCGAGGATTTCCCCTTAAATTGTGTCCCCAGCGATCCTTCTTTGAATTTCTGGTTGATTTCTGTCTGATTCTTAATATCCCGTACCACTCGCGCCGTATCCATTCGAGGATTTAAATTCTCGATCTTCGCGACGTCCTCGTTATTCTCCCATTGTTTACGGAATATCATACGGCTCTGCGCTCCGTAGAAAATATATTAAAAGTCGCGCACAGGCCGTAGAAATAACGACTACGCTTCCCAGTCGCTCGGCTACGCGTTCCGACATCGGCAAGTGTTGCATAAAACGGAATGTGCGAGCCGCGCAGACCGGCTGCCAGAAAATTATTATCGAACGCAACGACTGGGCGGATGCAGCGAGAAGATAATGGACGTACGTATGTACGTACGCGTAAACTCTCTGGTTACACGCGCGGGCGTAACGCCGCCCGCAATGAAACCCTCTTGGCGTTGCAATGAGAAAAATTTTCTCCGCTAATTTCAGGCGAAACGTTACGCTCGATATTCCTCCGACGCGACGGTTCTCGCGTTTTTGTATCTTCGCAAGCGGCACGGCTTTGTAGTGAAATTTATGAAAATTCATCCGCGAAACGATGGAATTCTTAATTGATCCGATGCGTTTCGGGATTTATCGGAGGAGGAAATTACTCTTTGACGGTCTTACACGAATATTCATCGGTAATAAAATCGAACGATATAATCGAATGTCAGAACAATTATTTCTACCGGCGACTCTGACGTCGACAAAAAAAATTCTTCGCCCGACTCGCAATGCAGTTAAGTTAACGTACCATTGTAAAATTTCGATCCGGCCCTTTCTCTCCGCCACGGGATTGGAAAATCTCGGGAAAGCCGAGGCTCTTAATATCTCGCACTTGTATCGAGCCGATCGTGAGATTGAAATTGTCGATTTACATGGCGCCTCCGTTGTTCCTTTGTCCCTTACAGCGAGCCAATTTGTCACCAGAGGACTTCGTTCCGTCGGTATTCCCACGAGACATTTGGCACGACCGATTGATCTGCCATTTTGTTCTCTTTCCTTCCAAGTTAAACTGCATTTACATCGAACACGGAGCGTGCCCGTGCTTTCGAAGTTCGACTTGTTTCGAGTTTCTTTAATCGATAGCGCGATTGATTAACGCGTTGTACCGTCGCTCCCCACCGTTTGAAATTTAATCAATGCGCGTGAGGGTGTTAACCGGACTCGGGTGTCCGAAGAATCTGATCGAAAGCCGAACGATCGTTTCGTGTTTCAGGTTCTTCTTTCTCCTCGTTAATTATGCATTTGTTGCGCCGAGAAAACAAAATATTTATTGTCAATGTCGTTCGGATTAAAATCTTTGTCGCGTGTCGCGCCAGCACGAATACGTGTGGGAGTATTATGCAACTTATTGTACGCGTTCGGTACGGTTCGTTAAAATATTCAGTATTACTTTCAAAGTAACATTCATTTTATACTTCGCTCTACTTTCCGAATGTTATACACGGTGCACTGGCAGATTTTTCAACACAATTTTTCCATATTTTCATCGCATCCTTCCTCTGCTTTATGCGTTTAAGGGAGACTAATCTGTACGGTAAAAATAAAAACTCACGGTTCGTTTGAAGTGTCTTTTCCACATTCAACTAGAGCACGTAAATTTTGAAAAAAAAGAGTCCGAATGCGAGAGCGTCAACAAGAAGATGAAATTCTCGTCACTTTGGAATTATGTTAGTCTTATTAACCGTCGTCTAGGGAGTAGATACAAAATAGTACTCCGGCTCGCATTCGTAGAGAAATGCCATTAAAGTTGCCTAAATGCAAAATCGCATTTCCGTGCTGTAATTATAAACTAATCTGTCGGATGGAAAAGTAATAACATGGTAAGCGAGGTAATTACAAACTCGACGCTTTGGTTGTTATGGTTCTTCATCTATGCAAAATATGTGCACGAAAAACGTTTCTGCAGAACTTCTCGCGTGTTATATTTTACACAGATGGATAAAACGCGATATCTTTGGCGACAAGTTGAAGCTGCGTTCTCAAGAAACACACTTTGTCAAATAATTTCGTAACGTTATCTTGAGAAATCACAACGGCGTTAGGACAACGGAAAATATCTTATTTCCTCTCCCAATTTACATTACTTTGTTCAACGTCGCGAAGTGCAACTTGAACGGAACGCTCGTTGAAATACGCAAAGCGATTCTTATACAAGCACGTCAGACTCCGCCTTAAATGAAATTTTAATTAAACCGTTTCCACGATTTGATCTCGCCTTTATGAAGCGGAAGAATGTATTTTACGGGAATTCATCCGTTCCAGTGGAGAATCTGGTTGAGCCAAAAATTAGTTTCAATCATGGTTTAAGGAACTATAAAAAGGGAATTATTACGAGTTCAAATCTAGTTACGTATAATTTCGGACTAAAGTGCGTCACAGCCATTTGCGCTAATTCCGCTTTAAACATTATCCCCTATCAAGCGTTAGTGTACGCAAGTTTTCTACGTATGGTTCAGGCATATCTTGAAAAGTGTGCATTTTTAGGAACATTTCTAAGAATTAACAAACTATTCTTAAAAATACAGATAACTTGCTCTTGTATTTTATTACATAATGTGCGTAGTTTTACGTAAGGAAAAGAAAACAATCATCCTCCGTAAATTAAAGCTCGGGATCAACGATCAGCAAGAAATTTTCAAACGCGAAGCCGAAATATCGGTTCACGGTATTTCTCGGGAAAACTGAACTTAAGTCAGCATCTAATAACCATGCAACAATGTAGATGCATATTCGCAGAAAAGATTAAACTTAGAATATTTATTTTTTACTTACTGTCTTGGTTTCAGAATGTTAAAATTTTAATTTTATATCTCGTTCTAGTTAATGTACTTTACGAATTTCTTACATATTGTAAACCCTTTTGATAAAGTATTATCCGGTGATGGTAGAGGTATTTGCAGGTAACAGTACCTTTTGTACCGAACATTCGGTTCCTCCATTTACCTAATGCTTCGTTACTACTTTGGGAAAATCCAAGATTTCGGATTTCCACCAATAAGAAAAATGAACCAGCCAGGAACCAATTCCAAAATTTGTATTTCTACAACCAATTAGCGTTTTATCAAACTCATTATATGTCATACATTTTGCGAAGAGGTTTTACCTCTCAGAAATTGTTAGTCCGAAGGCAACATATGTACCTTCGCGGCTTGTATCCCTAATTTAAAGCTGGGTACTGGAGAATTGTTCCACTGAACATATACCTAATTTGAATATGCATTTTTACTTAACCACAAATAATCCATTGATTCCGTATTAAATTACCGTTCGTTCAGTGGCAAAAATTTCCAACCAACATTGCAAGGAATCCGCGACGTACGTCATCTGTGCTCAAATTCGTGGTAACACCGATGCAAGTAAAATAACACGTTGAAATATTAACCAAATTAACGAACTTCCCTCGCGAGTGAAAAAAAAAACAATGTTGAACGTACTTCGCTGCGCGACAACTTAAATCGCTTTTTTTCCCAACTTGGACTCATCGGTTCCGTCCATCGTTCCAATTGCAATTCGCGCAATCGAACGGCGAGAGCACGGGAAATTAGGTGGCGCGTGTTTTCGCATCATCAGCAGGCACGAAATATCGTCAAAATTGGAGTCTGTCACGTTCAAAGTGGGTCCCATTAGTCACGGCTCGGGACAAGGTACATTCGATATGAAGCGTTCCATCCTCATGTTTCTAAATTGGACATGTTCGAGACAACGCGAGCACGTGCTAATTTTCCAATTTCCGATGCCACGACGGCCATAACTTAGCTTGTCCAATAACTTAGGCCGACCTATATCGGAATGCAGAACTTAACGCCGGACACGAGAGAAGGAAGATCGATCGGAACGGTGGACGGATAAATTTTTATCGGTCGTTGGTCCAACCAGCAGTCACGGAGGACAATGGATAGTAATGAATATAAAGTCTCGCGATTTTCAGGCTCGTACCAAAGAGTTCTAGCGCCCCGGTGATTAAAGTCATTCTTTCGGGGAAACTGGGGCGAGGAAAAAAGCGGCTGCCAAGTGTTACACGGATATGACATGGTCAATTTAGCGTGGAACGCGTGGGACGACCTGCTTTTAACGCGTTAGCTGCCACGTTGAAATGAGAGAGTGGAGGGAGCCGGTGGTAAAAAAGTGAAAAAAAAAAAAGAAACTCGTTGCTCACGCGATTTTTGCGTTACGCTGGAATGACGATCGTTTTGATGTTCCGGGCGTCTACTTGGCTCGACAGAAACTACCGTTTTCGAAAAGTCAGCTGTAGTAACTCGGGAACTCTGTATCCATTTTTACCAGTGTTCACCCCACAGTAGTATCTCGTTGATTCTCTCTCTCTCTCTCTCTCGGTTTTTATGCGCCTTTATCTTTGAGTCGAGTTTTCTAAAATTAAGACATCTCGTGAATCGTGGTTAGGATGATTTCTTTTTAACGAGTGAACTTTGCGGTGCGTTGCCAGCAAGTATATCAAAGTCAACATGTGAAAATTATTAAAAGCATTGACCCGAGTTTTTTTTTTTTTTGTTATCCGCGACGTTTCGATGCATTATAAGCTTGATTTTAGGAAAGTACCGTCATACGTGAATCTTTGACACGTTTCACGAAGGCACGCGAGAGGTATACGAAAATTTATGTACCCGGTGGAATTATTGATTGGGAAGCGCGTCGTTTCCCAGCGATCGTACTAATTTCATCCAGGTCACAGATGACACCTGTTTCGGATCGGAGTTCGAGTAATGTCGCTACGAGATAACGATCAAAATTCACTAAAACACATAATGCTCGGCGCTACACGCGTGATGTTCGAACAAAAAAATACGACGAAAGTTTATTATTTCTCTAAAAACGGAATGGGAATCAAATATTTAATTTTTCGGACGCACGTACATTTGTTTTTCATCAATATCGAACGACGTTATCTTAAAAGTGGTATAAAATATCGTGTTTCGAAAATTCAGCTGTTAAAAGCTTTCAGATACTTCTAATGGAATACAAATAAAAAAGTACCGCGGGCGCGTCGAAAAATATTATTTCCAAAACAGCGCGATCGTACGACACGAATAATTGATAATTCCAAGATATCATCGTGATCCAGCGACAGAGGTATTTGGCGCGACGCTTGGAGACACCCTCCCATGATTTACCGGCGAGACACTCCCGTGTTTATCCATAAACGTAACCCGTGCAAATTACAAAACAGCTTTTTGTGATTTATTTGCAAGAGCCAGCCGCCCCACTTGTTTTTGGTGAACATTCGGAGGCGCAAGAAGCCTCCGCCCGGCGCCATAAGACATCGCGGGGTTGAATCATATCCACAGCGTGACGGTTTGAAATATTTGTACCACCTTCCGCTGTTCGCTGGTTACGCGAAACTTTATTGTTGATGGTTCCTTATTGTTTGTATTAAATCACGTCACACTCGTACAGTCGTACATCGTATCTCCGACGTATTTTTACTCTTGTCATCGCCACTCTCGTGCATCTTCGTTCTGATTAATACCGAGCTACTTAAATTGTATTCAAACTCGTGCTACCGCTAATCGACCGCTCGATTAATATAATATTTCGATTGCGCACGTTTTCGTTAATAAAGCATAAGTAATTGTTCCCTATTGTTATCCCTCCGCCTTGCGATTAACGTAGACATTAAAACGTTCTGTCGAACGTAACGCGTAATAATCGAGCTGCATAAATTATATCCAAACTGGTGCCCCTGATAATCGGCCGTTCGATTAATCGATCGATCAATATAATTGTGTACCCTCCGTCCGATTTCGGTAATAATTTCTCAATCCTGTTGTTCGCCGCGTTAGCGCTCAGCGTTGAAACTCTTAATTTGACATGGCGCACAATGCTCCGGAAACCGAACAAGATTAGAATCCTTGGGCTTAAGGGTTAACGAACCCAACGAGGGTACGGCGAAACACGGTGGCATCGCAATCAGTCGAGTCACCGGGTCACATATCTCATAATCAAACGGGTATCGCCAATTTAAGCGATCAACCATATGATTGCGCGTGGTACAATCAGGTGTGCGCCGCCACTGTAGATCCTGCCGACGAGTAAACGCTGATAAATGTCGACGCGCGTTGTCTCCCGCGAAATTGAAGTGGCAATGTCAACGATTCCACTCCTGCCCCTTTCTTTCCCACCGTAGTGCCACTTTTGTAAATTTTAATTAGGAAACCGAACGCGAACGGGAACGGAGTCGAACTAACAATGTTTTATATAATATACATGTTCTCGCTTCTCCCAATTAAACTAGCCGATCGAGTTGGTAATTGACAATAGCACGAACGTTACACGGTAGCGAACGTAACGCCCTTTACCTCGATTCTCACTTTTGCCCTTTTATCCTCGAGAGATGTTTTAATCAGAATTGCATTGACCTATTTACCAATCCTTTGTCCGTCGACGTGAAATAAGGGGAACGAGTGGTGCAGCGCGTATGTGATTAATTCGATCGTTAATCGAGGGGGTATCGAGCGTGATTTCAACGTAGATAGAATTGCGGGGGATGAACGTAATATGGAGGACGAGAGAGGAAAGAATCGTACGTACTTGCATCCGATCTAGCAATTTTTGATAAATGAATACAAAATATTTGTTATTTAATCGCGATGATTTTCTCTTAAATGATTTTTTCCGTCGCTACGCGTTCGTGAATTTATAATTGAAATTCTAGCCACGCGTTATAAAACAGCCTGTATCGAGTGAGATACACGTATTATATCGAATACCACCATACCCGTTCCTATTACGTCGAATACCAGCAGACCTATTCCTACCAGGACATATTCTACTGGTGTTCCTATTCTATTGGCTCTTCTCACTGGCGGCTCGACCTATCGATTTGACGCCCCAGCTCTCTCTCATCCCCCCCCTCTCTCTCTCTCTCTCTCTCTCTCTCTCTCTCTCTCTCTCTTTATCTCCCTCTTACGCACATCCGCGCGCATTGCCTCGATTTCGACCCCCTCCTCCCTTCCCTCTTAACTAACTCTCGAGTACAATTATGTTTTCAGCGAGCATTTAAACAGTTGCAACCGATTACATCACTGCGCCTGGACAGTTCTGTGGACAGTTCGGGCGTCTTTCCTGCGTTTCTGTGCTCGCAAATTGGCTCGAGCGATGAGCAATTTTGCTTGAACGGCTTCGTCAATTATCAAGAATTTCTGGGTCAACTTGTACTTAAAATATTCTTAAAAGTTCGCGTTACAAGAATCTTGGAAAAAAAGGGGGAATCGGTTTTCTTAAATTTACAGAGTGGGATGCCCACTTTAAGAATACAAAGTTTGTTCAGTTTCGTGCCCGTGGATAATCGAAGAGCTCTTTTACAACCAAGTTCTGATCCTTGACGATGCCGCGTAACTCGAGGCTGGAAATGAAAATTGTTTTCCGCGAGCGGAATGAACGTTCCGTTTACGCCCTAATTATCCCGCGGCTCAATTGTAAGAAGGAATTCTTCCGGTACAGAGAGGTAAATGTTCATCCTGCCGTATTGCCTCTTTGAAACGTTCGTAGAATATTAGTAACTCCTGAGGTGCGGAGGGGGGCTACGTAGCTGGAAGTAAATTGCAGAACTGAAAAGCAAACGGATCGAGAGTCATTGCGGTAAAGTAACGAAGATATTTTTTTTTTTACCCACGCGCAGAACCGTTCTAAAGATAACCGCGTTAAGCGCGAGCGTAGAGAAATCCGAATAGCACTTACGCGGTATCGCATTATTTCAATTTCTTTTAAAGCTGCCGTACGTCCGCGTTTACGCGGCCGCGCACAGCAATCTCTGCGTCGGTTTTTCGTTTATCAAAATTTACCGTCATTTCGTTTTCGACTTTTAAGTACGCTGAGAGGATTCTTATGTAGAACGTCGAGGATAATGCTGGTTAAGAGTTAACGTCGAAACGAAGTTTCGTCTGATAAAAATAATGCCACGACGCGTGATACATCATGATTATCGTAACTTCAGTTTCGACGTGAAATTTCCTATACCGACGTCGCCGCAACGTCGACTCGCAATTTTGCTATTGACGTTTTATAAATGCGGACGGTTTCGCGAGGAGGTTCTCGAAGGACGGAAATTGAAATTTTACGGGAGAGAGAGAGAGAGAGAAGAAAAATATATACGGGGGTTGACCGTAATGACGTAGATGAATGTAACAATCGACGAGTACACGTTTCATAGGATATATTAGTCGCGTTTATCCGGCTCGAACGCGTTATCGCGTAACGCAAGCAATCGAACAATAAACGATAGTTCAAAATTATGTATGATTCGCGTAGAATTAGTAGGATTATCGCATCAATCGAACGCGCATGATTGACATTTGCGTTCGCGCGCTCTTAGCCGCGCTAATTCGTTCCAGCGCGCAATCGATCCCCGTTGCGTCTGATTTTCGAAAATTGCAATAGCGCGCTCGACCCACTGGCTGCCCGTTCGAAATTCAATTGAAAATAGCAAACGGCGTTTCATTGTTCATTATTAATCTGGAAATACGGTAACCTCGGTGTAACTGCGCGGAACTGATCAGAGTATCGACCTTTCGATAATTTTATTATCACTCGGTTTTTGACTTCCGATCCACTTACAAAAGGGATACTTTCCAAAATTGTATTGCAGTAATCTCGCGTATCTGACGTTTTAAGTGCAATCTACGTGTGAATGGGTAAAAAAAATCGAAATTTTTTTTATAGCATTTTCATAAAGTATAACGTTTAAAGAATGTATTCCCAAAGTTTTATGCTATGATTCCAAAAATTGACACAGTTATAACATTTCGAAGTCTGAGAAGGAATGCAGGGTCAATTTTGTAATAATAAAATATGATATTGATATTTTAGAAACATGATTTTGGTAGCAATCGGAGGCAGTAGGATGTGGCATACCCTGTAAAAATTTCAGAACAATTCGCCGTGTTGTTTTTGAGATTTTACACGCGCCGAGCGAAGAAATTTTTAGTTCTGCCGAGTCCAAATTTGTTCGCTCGGCATGCACAAATTTTGACTCGGCAGGACTAAAAATTTATTCACTCGGTGCGGCGAATCCAAAATCACAAAAACTACAAGATGGATTACTCTGAAATTTTAACGGCATGTTCCACAGCCTACTGGCTGTGGTCCGTACTAGAATCATGTTTATAAAATAACAATATCATACTTTATTATTACAAAATTCACCCCGAACAATATGCGATTTCATATTTTGAAATGTAGAGTCCGCCATTTTCCCAATTCTCAATGAAAATGATTAATTCTGGTACCAACCATAGTGATAATCTTTCCGATTAAGAATAACTAAAAAAATTTAATTTTGGTCCCACCCGGGAGCAACAATCAACCGTGCCAGCAACATACAATTTTTAAACACGGCTTCATGGTGGGCCAAATAAAACCAATAAAGAATTGATTAAAACTGTTAATCAATTGTTTATTGGTTTTATTTGGTTCGCCATGAAGCCGTGTTTAAAAATTGTATGTTGCTGGCACGGTTAATAATTGTTGCTCTCCGGTTGGACCAAAATTAAATTTTTGTAGTTCTTAATCGTGAAAATTTTCTACAACCTTGTTGCCAGAATTAATAATTTTTATTGAAAATTGGAAAATTGGCGGACGTCTACATTTCAAAGTATGAAATCGCACGTTGTTTTAGGTGAATTATGTAATAATAAAGTACGATGTTGTTATTTTATAAACATGATTCTGGCAGGAAAGCGAGTCAGTAGGGGGTTGAATATCCTGTTAAAATTTTAGAGCAATCCGTCGCGTAGTTTTTGAGATTTTTTCCCCGCCAATTGAAAAAATCATGACTCGAGAAAAACGCATTTGAAGTTCCGTGGCCTACCAGCTCACAGTGTCGAAGCGGTTAGTAACTTTGTTAATTTTTAGAATCGAAGCATAAAATACTTTATAAAAACGCTGTAAAAAAATTTCGATTTTTTTTACAAATTCACAGGCAGATGGCCTCTTGATGTATCGGATTACTATTACAATAAAAATTCATTTCAAAATAGGTTGGAGTCGGATTCAGTTAAATAAAATTTAATTTTTAACTCTTGGAACAGTTGAAACGTGTCAGTTCTATCATGTATGAAGTACATTGATTATAAGTACGGTTTTATTTTACTTCACTACACCTTTCTCTTACCTCATTCCGTCATATCGTGTCCCGTCGTTATAAAAACATACATCCGGTTTCTCGAAACAATTTTGGATTGAAAATGGCATGCTTTCTTATTCGATAGGTTGAATATCAGACGTCGTACATTATTCATTAATTTTGTTGCTCAACGACTACCGTTAGAACTACTATACTTTACGAGTGTCCAGTGACAATTCTTTTTCTTCGAATGTGGCCCGTGCGAAGCCAAATGGTTGGTTGAATTTCACTCCTCCCATCGTCTTCCATAAAAATGTATATTTACATTACATCCGTGGACCGATGCCAATACCAAATTCCGTTAAATGAATCAATTAATTTCCAAACACGAAGGCGGTCGAATCTTCCCATCTAAACGGAACACCCTGTCCATTATTCCATTGGCAACGAAGAATTACAATAACGCGACGTCCCGGTCTATCGATGATACGGGAACGCTCGTCGTCATTATTTTCCAAAACCCCGCGAGTTTACTCGGTTTTCGGCCACGCGCCGCCATAAATCCAGGAACGCGGGACGAAAATTTATGTTCGAAACGTGAATCTCGTGCGAGATCGAGTTCCCAGCGTTACATACAAAGGGGCTGAACGGGGCTGGGGTGGCTGGGAGGGGGAAGAGCATACTCGCAAGCTAGATTTGCATAAGTCAGCCAATACGAGCCACTCGCAGATGACGCCGTCGTGACGTAACGCGTCATAACGCGACGGGGAATCGATTCGAAGTTTCGATTTGTATGTGTAGCGCGCGAAAAGCAAACGGAGCAGTTATTACGTTGGCGGAATTGCAGGTATTGGAGGAGCAGCGGGCAGCGGTGTAACGTTAAACACGGCCGTATGTAACGAACAAAAACGTCGGTGTGTCGGAAATGCTTCGAGTTTTGCGAAATTTAATCGCAGGGAATAAAGGAAGGAATTATCTCCGTCAAGAATCTGTCAGATGGGAAGGACAATCTGATATCGTATAACGGATGTTCGATATGATTAGATTTTTTTTCACAAACGAATACTGTTGGTCATAGCAAATATATTATATTTATGTAGAAGTATAACGTGTCGTGGGAGTGGCGCAGTGTCTGTGTGGGAAGCGTGGAAGCATGTAAATACGAAATATGGGTTATGTGTGTGAATAATCTAACTGTCGTCGAGATGACGTAGATTATTTATGTCTTGATACGCATGCGATCGATGCGCAATCAATGTTTTTTTTGTGTGGACGATGCAGCAAGATAGGGATAGCCGTTGAAGAGTGTCTCTCATGGGAGGAAGATTGAAAAAAACGTCAGTTGTATTGTTAATGTCAAATCAGTTGTTAATGTTGTGTTCGGATTACTGAGTAAGTCGCGTATAGAGGCTTGCCAACCTTAAATAATAGTTATATTTCAATATTATATTGCACACGGAATAAGAAGATTCCTACATTTATTGTACAGTGTGTTTCTGGAATCATGTTGCAAGATCACAGTTCCAAGGTACAGACAGAGTTTTCATTTTTGTGTAGGAACATTGTTGGCCGTGGTCCCACGAATGTGAAAATATTAAAAACGCGTTGTAAATGGTAATCAAAATGATTTCCATCGATTATTTCTGTTTACCTCGATATCTTTTCTATCTCTACGGTGCAAATAATTATTTTTGGCAAAGTTGAAGCTAATTCACGATGAAAATTGAAGTATTGAACTGCATGTCTGTTGATTTTGCGACACCATTTCTGGAACACCCTGTACACCGGTTTGAGTCTCGTTCAACGTAACCAGCCGAAACGTCTCCGTTGTTTATCGTAACGTGTACGAAATCGCTCAATGAAAAGACGTAAAGTGGATTATGAAAATTTCACGGGTTGCTCGGCTTACATATCTATCAAATAATTGGAAATCGCGTCGTGAAACCGTTACGCGAGCCCGGAAAGAGATCGGAATGAATTTTATGGTTTTTTGTGTACGGAGATGTAGATGTAAAACGGATATCGTTTCGGTGCACCGAGAAATATAAAATACATGGAAAACGGAACGTAAAGTTCTACGACATCGTTAAATTTTCTTTCGTTTTCTTTTTTTTTCATAGAGCGCATTTACCGCTTTGCAATTTTCTCCCCCACAGTTTTGCGGAATTACTTCTCATTTTTACATTTTTCAATTTAATTCACCGTCTACCCAAATATCGCGTCCATTCACTCGTTTTAAATCGTCAAATGTTTTTCGAAACAGGTCGTTACGCTATATTTCCTTTCACTCGGTTTAAATCCCATTTTCCATTATACGCGCGACGTTCAAATCCACCCCGTTAGTTCTTTCAGTTTGATTATTTACACTTCCTAGTTTCCTCATAAAACGGCCGTGCCTAATCACGCGTTTCCCGTTTTACAATAAACTTTCCGTTTATACGCACCATCCGTGAATTACGTGCAATTTACGCGCACATCTCACCGGAACCGACGTGCTCTCGAAAAAGCCAGCGAATAAATATTTCTGGAACAGGTACGCGTACAGAATCCTTGAGCTCTCGTCCTAACTTATTAATCATCCTCCGGGATCGGTTAAATGTTCAAAAGAACTGAAGGCCTTTGCAGTTTCGCCTCGGAGATGAATCGATCTGCAATCCTTAATTCGGGATAGAATGAATTCGCGCGTACCATTGAATTATTTACACCGTTAGAACGCGATCCGGTAAAGCGCGCCCGAAATGCGGCACTGCCATAATTCGCTGTTAGTTTCGCTGAACGTTGTTGTCGCGATCCTGCCTTGATTATAGAATCACAATAATCCCCAACGTCCGCGACAATACTTCGGAATTCCATTTATCCGACGATAAGTCACGCAGGCCGCCGTGTAATTTACATCGGATTAATGCAAATTTCACGGCTAAAAATATGAAATACAGCGTTTCGGTCAATGGTACGTTTGCCATTGTTACCCGGCACCGTCGATCGCGTTTTTGTTCGAGCTGAAAAACGGAATCGCCGCGCGAGTGGGGCGCTTTAAAAAAATCGGAAAAGCTCGAGAAGGAAATTTTAACTACGAATTGAATTCTTTTTTTTATCTCGCGGAAAGTATCGCGGGAGGCTAAAACCAAGTGCGCGCGATCCACGGATGGGGAGGGGTGGAAAATATCCCGAACGAAAATTTACCATTCCGAACGCTTTAGCATATTCTTTTTTTTCAACCCCCCCTATAGACTCCGATAAACGATTATCTATTTTCGATACCCGAAAACCGCCCCGAGCGCGACGGATTAAACGAGATTAGTAGCTTCCTCTATCAACGAAGACAAACGCGTCGATTAACATTTTTCGTGAAAAAGAACCTGAAGACCTGCGCACGGGGAGCGATAAAATGAAGACAAAAAGGGGGTGGCAGGAAGGACAACAGAGGTACATTTCCTTATCGTTTTGAGCGCGCACAAAGGGGTTAAGTATCCGAAAGGAATAGATGGAAAAGACGAGATAGACGCGAATAGGAAGTTGATTTGCGACACAGAAGGGGGTTGTACAAAGGGTGCAATTGAGAAGCGTCATTTTCCAGTCACCGAGCAAGCTTATTCTTCGTATCTGCCCCTATGGAAATAAGTACACGTCCCACACGATACTGGGAGAATGTAAAATTTCTGTCACGGAGAGCGATTCAAAGGACGCGCAACCGTATTTCGAATATCCTGGCGTTTAGAAAAATATCAAGATTTACGGGATAAAGAGATTTCTCCTTCTTCGGAATCGGCGACGAGTTTTTCTTTTCTTTCTTATTCGGCCGTTGCACAGTGAGACATTTGCACCAAAAACCCGGACAACATTATTTTTTTGATTCTAATAGTCTCCAAATGAGGCTATAATTCATTTTATACGGCATAAAAGATATTTTTATTAATTTAATAGAAAAACAAGAACATTTGGTAACTACCAAATGCCTCGCTGTGCGATGGGGAAAATGTCTCGTTGATCCGCGATCGTTTTGTTTGTTTGTATTTTATTCGCTCGACATTCCTCGGCAGAAACTAACGGTCGCGTATTACAAAAATTATGTGCAAATTTGAAATAATCTGTGCACGGTGATACAGAGTAATTTTATCATATCATGGCGCGTGTTTGAAGCACTTAGGAAGTGTAATAAGCACACAATTTAAATTTCTGAGTTGATACTCGTCGCGAGGAAAGTTCTTCCGACGCACCTTACCGTCTTCTTTAATAAAGTAAGAAGCGCGGAGGAACTTCAGGCACTTTGAAAGTGACGTTGGTTTCAATAAAGGAGTTTGTCGACGGAAGAAGTATGAATTTCCCTCCACTCCCTTTTTTTCTTTTTTTTTGAAGTGCTCTGTCATCTTTTGAGTAGCAATTACAACATAATTACCACGCGTCTCGTCTCTCGATTGCCTTTTTGAACATGTTTACGCGATACGTTTAATGGCCGATTGAGATTGAGAAAGTTGGAACAGCGTTCTAACTTTAATCACGTTATTAATTTCATCCTGAGCGTATTCATTGCACAAAAGCGTATCCCGAACTCCCCGAAGTTTATAATATAATCATAATTATAACGATGACACGTTAATGCCACTAACGCCTAGCGTGTACGAAAAATGCCGAGGATCCTTTTAACGAGGGCAAAAACAAAAGTGGTAATTTCCGGAGTTAAATATAATAATGATTATAATGACGGTGTAACAATTTATTCGCCGTCAGCGCGGTGTACGCGCAAAATTCTCGAGGATTTTTTTGATAGAGATAAAAAAAAAGCCTGCCGTCCACCGGAGTTAAATGTAATAATAATTATAATGACGATACATCAATTTGCTCGTAGCCAGCGCGGCGCGCGCTAGGAACGACGAGGAATTTTTAATGAAGATAAAAACGTAGTAACTCCTGGAGATAAGCATAATAACAATTATAATGCAGATGCATTAATTCCTTCGCCGCGTGCGTCGGGTGCGCGAATACAATACCGGGAGTATTTTTTGTTTTTAAACGCGGGCATAAAAGTTAGTAATTTTATTTCGAACCACGACAGGATTAACAGTCCCACCCGTTAAAGGGTGTACGTCGCGTCGACGACGTCCCCCGACGATCGTTAATCCCGATTATAGCCACCTAACGTTATTGACAGACGTCAATGGCCACTTTCCGAAAGCGAGCGAAGAGCGCACGACGATCAGCCACCGAATGAATATTTCGGTCGTTCGCCATATTACCGAAACAAACTCGAATATAAACCAGCGATAGAGCATTGCGAACGATGTCGTTGAGGCGCAATGGGTATCGTAAATGCATGAAAATATCCGAACGATAAAGGCATCCGTAGGAATCCTGTTAAAATATACGAAACGTTGCGAGCTGGGAGTACAATGCAATCAGGGTCGGTGGGATAATAAGTGCGGCGGGATCGAAGGAAGGATATAAGCACGACGGCTTTCGTTACGCTCGCGAGGGACTCGCGGGGAAAACGCGAGGCCGTTCGGTTTAGAGTTCTATTCTCATGTGGCGTAAATTCTACGTCGTTAGATCCGTGGGACGTTCTTACGGCAAGCATTTGGGGAGAATTCCGGTACGAGATCGAAGGGGCCTCGGTAGGCGGAATACCTTGAGGGTTATAGCGAAGATTACAGTGGGAAGTATCTCAACCCTTTGCGCTTGTATTTCTTTTTAGCGCCAGCTCGTAATCCATTTACTCTGGAAATTTAAAATTGAAATATAACTCGTTTATACTGTTTTATTTTTCGAAATAAAGTTAGTGCGACTTATATAAGATCCTCAATGGGTATTTTAAAAGAGGTGTGGTTGCAGTTGATGTTTGCGCGTGAGTTTAAACAGTTCGCGGTACATACGCGCAGATTAAATTGGAAATCGAACACGGGGCTTTTGCTGGCAAATTAAAAATCTGCGTGTGGATTTAAACAAATTGAAAGAATTATTCGAGGTAAATCGTATCAGTAGGATGTATTTAATATAATAAATGACAAAAATAATATGTAGGACATAGCACGTATTTAATTTATGGACAGAGGTGTGCAAAGGGTTTACCCTCACCTGGGTTGCGAATAATCGTCTAATTCGATATTTTAATGTTTTTTCAAATATTCAAACGCAAATAACGAGTAGTTTGCGATATAATTGCGCGTAAAACATCAAATGGAACACCCTGTATATTATACATATTCTCGTTTTTCAAACGTTCGAAATAATCACTCGAACAAGCGTATTCGAATATTTCCCTTATCGAAATAACGAGAATATTTGCAAATTTGTCTTCACCTCGAGGGTTTGCGAAGAAAACACCATAATGTTGGAAAAACGTCGTTATGACGTGATTCAGTCTTGACCAGCGCGTCGTAAGAATCGGTAGAATAAGAGAGCCAAGCGCAATTAACCGCGTGTACGCGTATGCGCGTAATCATGGGGGGTGGAATGCAAATTCCCGTGCACGATCTACCCCACCGGTAATGGCTTATCCCGTTCGCGATAACGGCAAACTCATAAGACATTCGATCGGTATTGATTATATCGTACGTATGTGCCGACAGATATCATGTCTGACTTCTCATGAATATCTACCGGACGCCACGATATCGGATGAAAGGACGTATGCCAAATGTACGTGACACCGCAAAATGCTCGATCGGAGTGGCTTCGGTTCACTCGAGAATTTTGTGTACTTCAATATATAATTGTACAAACGAGGGGATATTGTTGCGGGCCGGTCGCGATAATGAATTCAGACGTGCCTCGAAGTTGAGATTTTCCGTCGCAATTCAAGCTCGCTTCGTAAGTCGCGCCGGCGTAACAATAGTTCGTTTTGTGGCGCTGTAAACGATGTTTACAGGCGTTCCCGTTTTGTCGTAAAAATTGCCAACGCAATTTGTAAGCGGAAATTATTTTTACTGAGAGATACGATAGGGGGCGTTATCATGAAATTCGCTGGAGTGTATCAGAAATGTTATACCCGAATTAGAAATTGTAATTCGATATTCTCCGAATCCAGCGCAGACATTAGTAATAGCACTTTAAAGTTTAATAAGGATTAATCTAGAATTAATTTACATAGAATTCACTGATATTACGGAACCATATTAATTGCGATAAGAACGAGTAGTATATCCCCGTATCTATCGGATAGAATAATAAATGCTAACGGGACGTCTCTTTTTTTTTTTGCAAAACTGAACCCACTGCGCCGTCGAAGTCGCACGGGAGTTTCCAATTCCAAAACTAATTTTCGCGAGTTTGATCTCGATACCTATCAACATTCTAACCGAGTCTTGTGACGTTATTTCAGTGAGCGTGATAGAGGAAGACGGAGCTAAGTACTCCGGGGAGAATGTGGAATATCCCACCCCTAGGTTGTCGTTGTCAGAAACACTCTTCGACGATTAGGCGTTCGGAATTTCATCCGAATTTTAATAATACCAAACTTCCGGCACGTGCCTGAAATTACCTTGAACACCTGTCCCGTCTATGTAAATTCTAAATTCATGGAAGACTAAGATTTAATTAGATTAGCGCTTTACCAGAAAGTTGGGGGGAACGATGATTAGTCCGGTGAAAAGGAATCGGCGCGTTTAGCGACGAGAAATGCAGACATAAGCTTATAATAATTTCACGCAAGAATTACGCAAATACGAAGGTAGAATTTTTACGGTTCATCGGGCGATCCCCGTTTCAGAGTGGATAAATATTGATGCGCGTTAATTAGATTTTTTGCCGAGTTCGGTAATGTATATGAATAAATTCAATTCATCTTATCCAGGAACCCTGTAATATATTCAGTTTTCGAAAAAGGTCAGAGGTCGACGAACATTGTCGAACCCCGTTTCCATTTCCACACTGAACATTTTTAACACATAATATTTCCGTGCGGGCTTCTATTATTTTCCAGTTTAATTCGATTACAAAAGTTTATTCCCATATGCCGCTAGAGCGTTACCACAGTACCGATTTTAAACTCCGCAATTACGCGTAATACTACATAGGCCCCATGCACGAGCGAACAAATTGTGCAAAACTGACGTTAGACAATATATTGGTGTGTAAACAGGGTCACCCATACACCAGCGAACAAATTGCGCAAATTGAAAAAAAAAAAATACAAAAGGCCTTATACATGTATCGCACAAAGCCCATACATGATGCAATACTTCCGCAAAGATACTAGTTGTACGATTAATTTTAAATCGTGTTGAATTTCTGCAACTAGTTGTGCATCGCGTCAAATAACACCATACGCTACGTAGTTCTTAAGGACTGTACACCTTCCGCTTATCTGCGCTGTTTATCACGTGTGACGTCATTCGTCATGACGTTTAGGCCAGTTTAGACCGATTTCTCATACAGATCAAAGGTCTGCGCGTTCGGACACACATTTGCAACGATTTTGTTGCTCTCCGTGGTCCGTGATCTTCATCCCGGTCTATTTTGAAAGTGGTGTAAGTCCATTTAAAAATAAATTAGATATCACATCATTTATGATTAATTTAGTGCAACATAAACAAAAAAAAATGTACTTGCACCACTTTCAAAATAAACGGTATTATTTTGTGTAACCTGCGCAGTTTAAGCAGTTTACCCTGCACACCCCACAGTTCAGATAAATGTGCACATTTTCACACATTTATTTACGTAAGATAACTGCACAGATAAACGGAAGGTGTATAGCCCCCTTTACAAGACAGCCACTGTTGCACAATATGTTCGCTTGTGTGTATGGTGCCTATTAAACAGATGAAATTTTCGCGAAATTTAAAAGTTCCTTCGGTCGTCGCTACCGATACGTCTTCCTTATAATTGCTCTCCGTTACGCGTAATTCTTATTTCTTTGACATTTTGAGACGCCAGTTTATTGCCAATAATCGTAGTTAGAAATTGCATCTCGCGTGCTCTCGCGCAAACTGGCCACATTCGTTCATCGCTCTCGTATTTTGAAAAGTGTCCGTGCAAGGGTGAGTGGTATACGCTAAAATCCCAGCAAACCACTCCATCTATTCTTGATGGAATTCGGATGGAAAATGATCCCGTTAGAATACACGCGGACGAGCGATCCGTGCGCTTGATTTTGAGTTCAAAATGTCCAACAACGAAAGTTTGTTAAACAGCTCTGAAAAATTGTCGTTAAAAAGGAGGGAGTAAACCGTTTATTCTGTGAACTTGGAAATTCGTGTCTATTTGATTACGTTGCCTCGTAGTAACAAAATGTTGCCCCCGAAAAATACTCTTTCACTTCACTCTAATCACTTTCGGTATTTAATCGAATCGACGTTGCTCGATGCAAGACTTCAATTTTACCGACACCTGCAGGTTATACAGGGTGCACCGTAAATAGTGGCGCCTCGGTTCAAGGTAGCCCGATACCTGGAATAATTTCAAGCAGATCGTACGTTGCCAAAAATGTCTGAATCGTCTTATTTAACTCTCTCGTGTGCAACTATGAAATACGCTTTGTCCATATGAGTCTACATACATTCGTAGGTTGTATTTGACATTATAATGAAGCAATATCTAAAGCCTGGTTCGTACTGTGCCGGTAATTTAGTAGAGGGAGAGTAATTTAATAACTAAACATGTCCGAACAACAAAATTTCATTAGAGTAATTTGGTCAGTGATTTAGTCAAATCGACCCATTTCATTCTATTATACATATATTTTCGCGCCAGTGGCGTCCCCACCACGCTCCACTGCATCAGGATTGCTCCACTGTGCGAACCTGTAAACAAGTGGGAACCTGTCGATTTACTCGAGTTCTATCTTACAGTACACTACCCACTAATGTACTGTACCCAACTGTAGTGCGAACGGTTTTTGGTCAGTTGGTGGACGTTTAGTTATTAAATTACTTGCCAGCCGAGTAAATTACCAGTACAGTCGGAACCAGGCTTAACAGACAATTATAACTTAAGTTTACACTAACATGGAAGTTCGTAACATATTACGAACAATGAGCCATCTTCACTATCGCTCGTGAAGAGCTAAATGAACACTGAGATAGTAATTTCAACATTAGACACCTACGGTGTAAGTGAGCTTCAGATATAAGAACTGTAATACACAACGAAAGGTTTGTGCAAAAATTGAACTTCGGAATTTTAACGAACCGAATTCTAAAGGTTTTATTTATCAATATAATATAACAATTATAATACTTGTGAGATTCAAAGTGCGAGTTTAGATTTAAGACTTCGAAGATGTTGCTTTGAGACTCAAGGGTATTCTGCTCGAGACTTTGTAGTATTCTGAGGAAGGAGATCATCGGTAGGTTTAAGGAAAATTATTATCTATCGAACAGGATGTGGAAGGAATGATGAGTAAGTTGTTTTTGGTGGAAAGTAGAAGAGGAGAAGGATTAGGGGTTTGAACATGAACTAGGTGATAAGGAGAGACGTATGTGAGGAAGTGGTGATTCAAGGTCCAGGAGGATTCCAGCAATGTACAAAATATTTACTATACTAATTTCATGACTAACTTATGGTTAGAAAAGGAGGAGAGCGGGTCTGTACATTACAAAACAATAAACATAATGTCGCCTAGTATCTCGCCTGGGGCACCGTACGAACTGTATTTGCGCCGCAACATGGCTCGTCTGTGGTGGCAAAGCGGTTAATCTATAAATTACATTAAACTCACCTATTGGCCTAAAGATTCACCTGCCCGTCGAATTGGATCGATTTATTAATGCTAAATATCAAAGGACAAAGTAATTTCTGTCAGGGTAGCGGGCCATTGTACCTGACACGCACGACCACTATCGCCGATATGCTAACCCGTAATAAAACGATGAGGTGTACAGAAACGTAATCCACGATCGAACCTCCGTTGGAGAAATTAACGGGACGTTCTGCTCGTCATTTACCGTTTTCCGTCCCTCCTCGCGGCATGGCCACCGCGACGGTGGTTACCACGTCGATTATTGTTTAATAAGCGAAACGTTTCGCAACGTCGATTCGTTCCAATTGCCATGCATCTTCGACGGAGTCTCGCGGAAGTCACGCACGTTTTACCAAAACTGTTCGCAAGGAGATCTTTGACGGGCGTTAACGAAATCGTTAGCGAAATCGTGAACAAGCACGACCGAATGCACGATAAATCTGAATTCCAAATGCAAGACTAATCAGATATCCAAACTTAATTACATTCCGGCTATCCTAATTTAACGTTTGATCTGCCCTATCTAACGCTTTGCGTGACGGAACAATTATTCGTAATTACCTCGTACAAATGTCAATCCTATCCACCATCCCTACCCACCCCAACTAATAACACGCCACTCGTGTCTTCTCCTAAACATTCGGATGTTAATAATGATCAATTACCGCGTTATTCTGATTTCCTATCTCGATGACACATAAAAAATGTTATTTAACGCAAAGCAGGGTCTATTATCATACAATTATACTATTATACAATTCAGTGTCACCTCGATGTAGTAAATAAAAAATAAACACGTCTATACCATTATCTATACTCTATACTCTATAGTATTATACAATTCAGTGTCACCTCGATGTAGTAAATAAAAAATAAACACGTCTGACTATTCCATCAACGCGATACGATGCTCCGTCGAACTAAAGTAACTCCATCGAGTTTCTCTTTTAAAATCTCGGCATCTCGAAAACCACACGGCGCGACGTCTCGCGCGTCGCATTACTTACACACCTCCCAAAAAAAAAAATATTATCCGGAGGAGTGGATAAATGGTAACCGTGGCACCGTGGATATCGTGATTCCAGCGTCGTCTCTCGAACATTCGTTTCTTAATCACGATCGATCGATACCCGAGACTGGCTTGACGATTTCGCTCGGTACCTCGGGACAAATAAAAATAATATACATCCGGAGGGAACTGGAGAGATTAGCGGTGCGCATCGATCGGTCATTTGTGTGGTTTCATGACACGGCTATACGTCGGCGGCGAAGCGGGAAACCGTCTCTGGTCTGCGACCTCCACCTATTTTCGTATAGCAAGAAATTGGCATGAAGCCACAGCCGCAGAGCTGCAGCCTACCCATTCGTACCTATCATCGCCCCGACAAACCCACCGTGGCTGACATCCACCGACGATTACGTCGATTACATCACATTTCCCGTATTTCCCTGAGAAACGTTTGACTAAAAATAATGATTACTCGCGGGAGCGGGATCCTGACCCTGCGTTCGGTTAGAGACTACGGGACTTCGAGTATGCTTGACGAGGAGCCAGAGAGACGTGGAATCGTGGAATGCGTCGTAATACATAGGTTCGTTCTTCGGCGAGTTTCCCGAAATCTTTTGCCCAAAAGTGGGCCAGCGTTGGGAGAGCGTTTTAGTCTACAGTAATTATTTCTTGCACTGTTTATCGAATATGGTTTATTAAGCGTCGATATAATAACTTTCTTTTATATTATTTATTTGTCTATATAAAGTATAGAAAATAACGTATTCCCTCATTTCTATCGTCCACGAGTCCGCGGTGTTGCCTTTTTCACGGAAACAATTTCTCACGATCGTTATCATCATTTGTACGGAACTAGAACGTTGGCGTAGCTCTTTTTTTCCCCTAGGATTTAGGAACTTTGTTTCACACGCGTGCGATAAATTCTGGAAAATATTGTGTTCTCTGATTTCTATCGTCCGCGCCGTTACATTTTTCTCGGAAACAATAATCTGGAAGTCGTTATCGCCGTCTGTACGGAACTACAACGTTGACGTATGTTTTTTTTTTTTCACGCGGATTTAGGGACTTTATATCGTGCGTTATGCTCAACGGTGATTTGCAGCCGTGCGTCACGATGCGCGAGACGTTTCGCTACTTTATACTACTTAGGTGTACGCGGCGCACACATACAGATTAAACGAATCTGTCACATAAATGTTAAATATGTTTGCCACGATAATTCTGTTTGCGAGCTTACGTATGCATCGCAGTGATAACATTACAAGCAAACTTTACTCACTCTATGCACCTCGCTGTTAACGGTGTTATACGCGTAGTTCTGAATCGCTCGTAACGAATCTATAAACCTTCGGCAGAAACAACAATCGGCTACCGAAATGTTCAGTGACGGTTATTCAATTTTCAATCCTCCGATTAAATGTTGACAATATGCCGCGAATACTGACATTTTCGTCGTAAGTACGGCAAAAATCGCGAAAAATATAAAAGGCGAAAAAGTTTTTGCAGCGTTGCGCTAAAAAAAATAAACCGCACCTTCACCTAACGGAAAACATTAAAAGCTCCCAAACCCGATACACGGTATTTACGTTGGTTATAGGAAGTTGCGAAACTTTTTCCAGTATTTATTTTTTTTCCTGATACTCGCTATTTACGAAAAACGCTGCGGAAATCGTGGATCGTTGTTTGCAAAGTGCATACAGAAGCGTATTGCCAATCAGGAAACTGAACGATAAACCTGTACTCGCGATTTGGTTATTGAGAGATCGACGAGTTATCGTTCGTAGTACTTTCGCTACGACTCCTCTGTGTGGGAAATATTATTGGCTGATACATCATAGTAATGCCTCGTGGAACCCAGAACTATCAAACTATCGAGCTCCTTATTTGCGCAACGCAAGCTGCTAGATCGGCCTCATATTCCTGGTCAGTCGATCATGAGCGTGTTCTTGAAAGAACCATTTGTATTCAGAAATCAATACTGCCCTACTTCGATTCCAGTTTTTACCTTTAAAACTTTCGGAATCTCCCACAATGCCATAGATAGCATTGAGATATGTTCTTCCTGTTTACCCTGGAACTTGGGTGCGCTTGAAGCAAGTAGTCTGGTAAAGCGATTAACGATTTAAATGGGAGGAACGATGGTTTTACGCGGTACAATAGTACGTTGACTACTACCCGATATAGGATCGATTCCTTTTGATGGGGATTATCGATAAACCTAACGCGGTGTACTAGTACAATTCAACGGATTCGATTGCCGAGTTCTTTAGATTTAATCTCGAAAGTTGTAATGGCCATGTAAACGTAATAAGATTACAATAGTACGATCATCGATTCCTCCTATTAAATTTATAAATGACAGAATACAGAATATGTATTTACGAAATTCATAACAAAATACATTTATCCTACTAATTCTTTTAATTCGCCGAACATATCCCTATGCTCGAGAAGTTAATAAATACATTGCCGTCGTTTCGAAAGCTTGAACAGACGTAACGATCGCTGATCTCAGAAATATCTATCGCGCGCGATTTAAGGAACGCAATTCCGCGATAATAATTCAATTACGTTCAGCGGGGAAGAGGTATTCGTAATAAAATGCTTGGGGGAAGAAATGGCCCCACGAACGCGAGAACGTTTTTGCCGGAATAAGTCATGAGACTGGTGTTCACGTTGAATTTGACGCGTGTATCGTGGCAGTGTAACAGTTTCGCATGCTTTTCACTTGGAAATTAAGGTAATAAGGGGCAATTTGGCAGTCACACAGTAGTTGCGGTAAAGTTAAATCCTTCGCGGGGCAAGTACGGACGTATATTATGCTAATCCGTCAATATAATCAGAAGCCCCCACAATCCTGTGGTTCGCCGGCTGCTTACGCTTCGACTCGCAAACGTACCAGCTTACAATGTAGGTATCGCGGTAATGGCGATGGTCGGTAAAAATTGTTCAAAATCCCTCTGCGTATACTCCACTTATTATCGCGATGCATCCACGGCGAATAAAAATATTCATCGCGATTTCTTTTATCGAATTAGTGTACGTCGCATTTGTTATAAATTACTTTGGTGCGTGGCGGTGAAAAAAAATTTGCGCGCGAACCGAGTAACTTCGTGTGAAATTAAAATGTTTATTATTCGCTTGTTTTTATTTTGGAAATTGGGAGTTGGGTAAATACTTTTTCGCCTCGTCCAAGTTCTAAGATACATCGTTAGCACGGATAATTATATTATTTCTATATTTTAATTAGTAGCGGGTCACAACTTGTAAACAATACGGATATCTTATGCACAAACATTTCACATAGTATATATCACGGTCACTTTACACGGTCAAAATAAAAATTTTCATTATTCGGTTATTCTTTTTCGCCTCGTCCACATTTCAATATACACATTAATTTAAGTTAATTTAATATCAATTGAATATACACATTTTAATATTTCTATAGTTTAATTAGTAACACGACGACTTATAATATAGAACGCCACTGCACAAATATTCCTCATACCACACGTCAAGTATACGAATAAACTGCCAACGAGTCATCTGCAAAGATAATATCGAGCCGCGGGCAGCGAGAAATTTTAAGTCGAGCGCCTCGAGGAGGATTCTGACATAAGGTTTCTCGTAACGCTTTATCTACCTTGGAACCCATATCGGTGTCCGTTTCATTGGTCCGTAAGATCTTCATGCTCGCGCCTGCACGTCGTAAACGACGATGTAAACATAGGAGATCGATGCCGATTTGCATGTCACGTCATTTCCAATGTTGCGTATAAAGTTTGCATTTGGGTCACGACCCACATCATAAAGTCGGCCCCGAAAGTTGGACGACGTTCGGGCCATGAATATTTTACGATTGTCGAACGGTGTCCCGGGATCGATCGGGTCCCCGTGTCGCCTCGAATATATAATTAAGACAGTCCTAAAATTTTTAGGCTAATTCTAAGTCACTTTTAATGTAATACCATTAAGCGCCGCCTCCGTCGCGCCGCTCTAACTTTATTCCACTTTTGTTTTACAGGTAAGAGATCGATTTTCCGCTCTCCCGGTTCTTTGCGAAACGTGGCGTAACGCGAGGCACGATCGAATGTCAGATATAATCGGGGCAATGTCTGCGGGCGAATGCAAACCTAACAGGAGACCCGCTCCCAGAAGAGACTCTCCAACTTGGATAAGCTCGAGGTCGGTTTTATTGGATGTACGTATATTCACTTATTTATATCCGGATTTTATCTCAGATATCGGTGGATTACGTAGGACAAGCGAAACGTAGCTGCGCGGTTACGCCATCGGTCCCCGGAGCAGAGGATTTTCCTTCGCGATCCACCGAGTCTTACCGCGACAGAGATCTAACGTATCGTACGGGGAACGTGGCACGGGTGTCGCAAATTTAACGCGGTCGAGTTAAATTCCTTTCTCTGCGAAAAACGATTTCGGTCTCGCCGCCGCGCCGTTCGGAGAAGTTGATTTTTCGCTTCTTCGAAAATTTGCGTGCGAATGTCCCTCGACGTACGCGAACGCGATTCGAAAAGCTATATGTATGTACGGTATGTGTACACGCAGGCACGTCGTTTGCAATTACAACCCCCCTCCCCCTCGCCTCAACCATCCCTTCCCCTCCTGGCTATCGACACAAATATCACAAACAAGAGGCGAATCGTCGTATTAACCTCCGACCCCTCTCGAGTATCGAGTAACGTGTAACGAGATTCTCGCGTACGGCCTGCAGAGCAAATATTTGCGGAACTTTTCCACGAAACAAGTATAGATTTCTTTTGGGTCAATGGCACTCGTGGCAACGGAACAAACATTTTACACAAAGTCAACGATGACGCGCGCTGAGAATCTCTTTTAATATCGTTAAAGTAAATTTATTGGCGAAATGCGTTCAAGATAACCGTTCCAGCCATGGTATTCCGATATCAATTTTCTTTTCTTTTTTTGTTTAGTAATTCGAGACACTTTTGGCTTGTTCATGCAGGTTCTTTAAAATTCGAATAATCGAAATATTCTCCACTTTAGGATTTTCTTCGTCAACGACAATTTATGTCGCTTAAATTTAAAGCGCGAGTACGACGATTACTATCTCTCCGTCGCATCGAACTCGTTGAAATATTTTCGCATCTGAGCGTCGCGTCGTCGGTTTACGCAAATATTTCCCAAAGTTTTCCACGAGACGAGTATAGATTTCTTTTCGGTCCATGGCTATCGCGGTAGCGACACGACCGCGGGAAGGGGTTGGTGGATGAATGGAGGGGGGGAGGTGGGGAGGAGGGGTGCAGGGCGACGCACAGCATTTAAACGTCGCGCATGCGCGCGCAGGCATGCAGCGAAGATTTGGCGCGACGCCAACGCTTGTGTCGCCGCATCTGCATTTCGCAGATGTGAAAATAGCACGGGGCTCCGCTAATTCGTATCTGCATATTCGCGGCTGCCTCCCCGCCACCACGCGCTTCACGGAATTTCCCTAATTTTCGAATGGAACGACGCCGGGCATAATATGAGGTGCGTCGCAGATAGGGGAGATTCGACTTCTTGTAGATTATGCCGTTCGGTCGATGGTAATCCCGCCCCCGACGTTCACGGCGCATTGTATTAGGGGTTGATTACCGTTGTACAGGACGTCCTTTGACCCACGGACATGGATATATTTGGCCAATTTAATTGAAATCGCGATACGCGAATCGCGTTCCATCGGATTGCCGGCGCCCAAGTAGATTAGGCGCGCGGACAATTTGCGCTTATATGGGGTGGCGATATTCCGAGGTCACCGACGTTCAATGTTTGTGCCTTTCCAATTGGATTCGCTCAAAATGAAAAGTAATTAATTTAGTAACCGTTAAATATTGTATATCCTTTCCGGCGTACTTGGAAAACATTTCAATTTCACATTGAATATTACAACCGGTGAGGTGGGGGGGGGGGGGGGGGGGGGGGGCGGGCGAATATTAAATAAAAATAATTCTCCTCGTTATCAAATATAAAATATGCATCGTACCAAATGAAATACCAAATAAAGATACTTCAATCTATTAACGAGTACGAAGTATTATGAATACTGAATATAACATGGTAATAAATATGACGGTAATGTTAAACATCATGAATATTAAATATACTTAATGACAAAACAAAAGTATCGGGACGAAAGAATTGCGAGAAAATACGCGACGTTTCGAAGGTTAAATTACGTGGTCAGATCGCTCTTCGCTGTATTTTATCCTCCTCGCCTTAAACGTGAGTTAATTATCGTTCATTGGCAGCGGCAATAGCCCCATTGTCGTCTGCCGGGGATGGAACGGTATATACCACTCCGTTGTAATCCCATTACCTGTACTTCTCACTTGCATTCACACTTTCCCCCGACTACCGGGCAGACATTTACCCCTCTCCGTTCTGCCACATTAGAGAAGTGGTGTTCCCGCCGCTCTTCCAAGACATCGGAGGAAGCGGTTTATGCCACTTCTGCGACATCAGAGAAGTGGTTTATATCAGCGACGGGCAATTAGGCAAGCCCAGCACCCCGTTTCTATCATCCCCCTTGTTCGTCTTCTTCGGCAGACGACCACGGAAGGGTGGCTTCTGTTGAAAGCCAACCGAACTCGTTTACGGACTCGAGTGCCGCGACTGGGATTCTTTCCCCGCTCAATCGTATTTTATATTATCCTGCCTTCTCTCGTGGGTTCCTCCCTCGGTTCTACCACTCTCTTCTTCTTCTTCTTGTTTTTTTTTTCGGTGCGATAGTACGATGGTGATTGTGCGATCGAATTACCGGCTACGGAAGTTTTATGCGAGGCGTAAAAATAAATACGATCGTTACGCGAGAGCTTTTTTCTGCAGCCAATCTTTTTCGGAATAGCGGTAATTAGCTTTACGTACGTTTGAGACGTATCGTTCATCGTAATTGTATCACGACACACGCGCCTCGACGATAGTTTAAATACGTTTCGCGTAGATGGAAATTTGTTCGTTTATCGTCGCGTCGCGTGATCGCGAACTTTCACTTAATACGGTGCGGTACGGTTAATTTTTTCTTTAATCCTGGCATATTTGGCTCTAAATCGCATTTTGACGAAATAAGATAAGCACAAGTTTAACATTTTGAAAACAGATTCTAGCTTTATGCCCCGTTTCATTTGGCCGCGGTGTTCAACGGGTTAACGATTGAAACCAGTAGAATTATAATAATAATATTTCTCTTCCTTGCCCCGCTTTCGAAATATTTTAATATCGCGGTAAAGTCTACATATTCTAAACTCGGGGTATACCACGGTCTAAAATAAATACACGTTTTCTATACTCTTATCGCTGAATACCGGAAATGCCCAACGGCGTACCTATTATTTTGAAAACCCTACGTCAAAATTCCGTTCGAAAATATTGAAGATGCGAAATACCTCGCTCGCTGGGAATACCTTCGACATCGAACGCGAAAACTCTCAGTGTTCCGAAACGAAACGAAACAACTTTGATATGCGTAACGAGGACCAACGCCAAAACTGTCTCGTTAATATTACTTTAATTCGCGTCATATCGTAAGAAGAAATTCTTATCGATAACGTCCCCTGCTCGAAACTTCCTAGCACGGGCGAGTTATTGGGAATCAAGTAATATTCAGTATTGCATAAGCCGAGAAACGAGCCTGCCGTATATTCTATTATGATTGCACAAAACTGTTATGAACGATTTAATAATCGCATTGGAAACTCGCTTCGTCACGTTGGAGCGTAACGATTGGACAACAATACAAAACATCCTTGCATCTGTGTGGGTGGATTGGATGGATCTGCGGTTACGAAATGGTTAAAACAAGAATTTATTCAATACACACGCACGGCTTTTCTGGTTTGAGTCTTTCGTCTTTCTGCAAACTCAACAGCACTCATTCCATTCATGCTAGTACCTATATTATAAGAGAGTAGTTTTGGTTTTACACATCATAGTTGTTCACGAAATTACTTTTTTCCGAACAAGAAAAATTGGGACATAGTCGCGAGAATCATGAAAAACCGCGCACGCATATTTTCCCGTGGAAAAGTAATATTTTTCGGTTTCAGAACCGTACGTGTTTCGACCAACCGTGCAAATCGATTTTTTTGGGGGTATTCAAAAGTTCATCCTTTGATGGGAATTCTTTGGTCCGAATAATCTTTCTACCCGAATTTCTGTCAATATTTGAACGTGGCGTACCAAAAAAAAAACAAAATCATTTCTTTGGCAACTGAAACCAACCTTTTGTTACTTCAAACTATTGTATTAATGAATTTGCTTGTCGAACGAGAGGTCAGACCTTAAAATTACGCGAGTACTATAATTTCATCCGGGTTCGAAATTGCGTCCGTCGAGAATCTCGTTATCGTTACGATCATTAACGCCAAAACGTTCAGAATTTAATGCACCGTATGAAATTGAAAAAAAAAACGGTAACCCGAAATTCCAGCCTCTATATCGTGCGGAGATTAAGAATTTATTTTAGTAGCTCCGATTTATCACGGTGAAACAAAATCGAATTTCCTTTATTTCGCGATTGAAGGTAGATTAACGATATTGGTAAAAGATTGCACTCGAAACAAAAATTAATTTTTCGCGAAGGAACGCGCGGCATAAAATTATATCATCCGCAGTGTAATATTCGGAACGTAAATGGCGCGACAATGCGAGAAAGTGTGAATAATGTACTTTTACGGATACGCACTTGTCTCACGCACACGCAGAATCACGGGTCACGCGAATCCCGCGGAAAACTCTCGCGCGTTCCACAATTCGCTGAAATTCGTTTTCCGCGATATTGATAAAAATTTCGGAAACCACGACACCGAAATGCTCTGGGTGCGATGTTTGAATCGCCTGCGTTTGAGTTTGGAAGAATCATTTTCGCCCGTCACGCTGAGAGAACGGATTAGGTACCGAAATTAATTAACCCAATTCAATTTGCGAATTTCGGCCACCGCGCGTGGAAAGTACTGTTGAAAAATATTCAATCTCTGTCACGTTCGGGGTGTCCATTATAATTACGTTAAAATAAAAAATAAGGTTTTCTAAATTTCAATCAAAATCTCAACATCGACGGATTATAAAAATCGAAACGCATAAATGAAGGTCCCCGTGAACGGACACTGTAGATTAATTAAATATTAAATAATTGTGAAATTCGAGCGATTTCACCGGGAATCGATTAGCTCGCACGAAGCTTGATGGGAATCGCAGGGAAAAAATTGACAGCCCAAAAAAGTATTAAAAACTTGAATGTTTCGCTAATTCTGAAGTTTGATTCGTGCAAATATATACATTGAGCTTCCAATCGCTTCGCGGACCCTCGCGAGATGAAACGACCGCGTCCTCAATCGTTTCCCGTGATACGATTTCTGCAATCCGCAATCCGGGAACGAGACGCCGTTACGAATCGGATATTAATCGCGGGCAAACGATCGAGGATTCCAGTAATTCGTTTCCCCGGCGTTATCAATCTGTAACCAACACGTGGTCGTAGGCACTTTTCCGATGAAACTGTTCGCGAATTACACGGACGGCTTGTATCGCGACACGAAAGGAACTTTTTTTTTTTTAACCATCGTTTTCCCGTGGAACGTTACGCAGCGAAATCTCGATTTAACTGGCAAACTTTGCTGGATTCAGGATTTAACGGCATTCATACAAACAATGAAGTTTCGCCCGTACAATCGAGTTCAGAAATTGTGCGGTTTTCGAAATATTTGCGAACTCATGCGTGAAAACCGCCCGCACTGCTTAGAAGGTTTAAAAGTTGAAGAATTTGCAGAGCCGAATATTTCGGTGCACGGATAAACCCGCAAATTGGAAAATTTGCGGATCGGACAATCGAGATTTTTTTTATAGATCGTACGAAGACCGCAGACGTTTCCCCTCTCAACTGTTTCAACTCCAAATTCATTGGAAATTCCAAAAACGTCTCACATACTTTCCGGTAACTCAATTTACGAGCATCGCGAGATACATAAATAGCACGGCGGAGGGACGAGAGCTTTGTTTACTTCGGAGATCATGAAGAATACCGAAGTTGAATTAAGTTGAAGGATTTTATCGAGAGGTAGGTGGGGACGAAGGGAATTTAAATACTTAGTTCGAGATTATGCCTCATAGTGCCAGCGAAATCTTGTGTAATGCCGTAGCAAACTTGCTCGTTACGGAAATACAAAAGAAGCTGTTTCGAGGTCGAACACACTTACCATTTCAATTACGAGGATGAAATGGAATTGCAAAGTACAACGAGAGTTATCCGAACTTTTAAAGGTAGCCTGCGAAATGTTCAATGGCGGCGACCGAATAACGTAAAACGCCATTTTGCACGGATTTGAATTAAACCAATGTTAGTACTCTGTAAATCGTGAAATTGATTAAAACGTGCTAACATGTGCATTTTTACAAATCAAGATTCAACAAGTTTGACCGTCGACCGGAGGATTGAATATAATTGATAATAATATTAATTGAATATAATTAATGAAACCCTTTGCTTTCTGCATTTACAATAATTAGCGTAAACGACTGTCGAGCGATATCCGCGTTGAAATTATTCATTGATCCGTCGACATCCGGAAATAGCTGAAAATGCAAGTGAGGCGAGTCTTGCTTTTCTCTCCGCCGTTCTTCCTGGAAGAAAGAGCTCGTCTCTCCGTACATTTTGGGATCCTTTAATGATGCACGAATCCACGTCCGCGTTCCACGCGAGTGTGTGTACAGCGCGCGACAATGCGCCGTGGAAACAGTGGCATTTCCATCCTCGGTATCCCGGCGGAGCTACCGCGATCCCAGACGGACACAGATTCGCCGAAAAATCCTTTGAGCTTCGTTATCCATCACCGTGAAACGCTGGACCCCGGCATCCGAACACAGGAGAGTTTTCGAGAGTGAAAAAAAAAAAGAAAAAACAGCCGGTAGGATATTCTCGAAATGAGAGGGTTTCCTCGGCGCGCGCTGACGAACCCTTTAGATTCGGATTTGTCTTTGAAATGACAGAAAAAAAGAAGCAAAGAAAACGCGAAAAATGCGATCCCGTTGGGGGGTAATCGGATTTCCCGCGGCTTTGTCCCTGAAACTCTTGTGCCGCTCTGATAATTAGTTCAATCATCACGCGTGTTATTTAGCGAAAAATTTCGAACTCGGTGCTGTGTGTCAAAGTGGAACTGCGGATTTTCATAACTTTTGTAATCGCGTTTTGGAACGTTTGAATAAATCGCCACGAGCGGCCGATTCTTTTTTTTTGTGGTCGAAACGAAAGTTCGCTGTGCGTGGAATTATGAGTTCCGAGAAGGACCGATTTAATTAACGTTTTTTTGGCGCCACTTTTCTCCGCGGTAATCGCTGGATATTTGTTGTTATCATTCCGTGGAAAGGTTGAATTTTCATTATAAATAACGCTGCGTACATTTTTGGCGAATTTCTTCTCGCGATGCCTGATCCGGTCCGGGATATACTACTGAGCACGTTAGTCTGTATCATTTCAACTCAACGTTCAGTTTTATTATGAACTAAAAACATTTCTGGTACTTTATTTATCCTGTCTCGATGTAAATCTTCCGTTCGTGTTTAATGTGTACGAAGTCGAGAAATAAAACGAAATGAGTTAAGGAGTATGAAAAGTCGAAAGTCACGCAACGCTAAATCCAAAGCGTTCGTGTTAAATAAACGCGTGCATGTCGGGTTAAAAATCTGCAATAGATAAATTAGCGAATTTACAGTACGCTCGTTGTATCACGCAGTTCGTGATTTGTGTTCGGATACGCTCTCATGAAAAATGCGCACGCTGGATAACGTGGTTCAATTTGTACGTCTAGAATTTACACTAATAATGAACTTTTTTTTTTGTTAATCAACACCGAAACTGAGGGTGGGTGGTACGGTTAATTACAATAAATAAATACGCACTCCAAAATACACAGTGCGGAAATACGAATTAATATTTATAGAACAATCAAAGTCAACGGAAAACGCGCGCTAAAAGTTTGTAATAATCGTTCGTGAAGTTATACATTGCAATTTCTGCATACAATCCTTGCCGGAAATATGTATAAATATTTTGCAAAGAAATGAAGTATGTTTCGATTGGAACGTTTTGAGATAAAAATCGGCATGGAATTATTAATACCATTCCGTGATAGCGCGCAATAATCAAATTACAATATTTATACCGCGATGTAAAGTGCGTGCGTGCATCGATAAGTTAATACATTAATGCAATGGTAGATCATTGCGATCAAAGGCTCACGGGTAATCGTTTCAAAGGAATGGTAACCTCGGCAGGTGCAAGTGGAATCTCAAAACGCGGAATCTATTTGAGAGCAGATTTAACCTCATTTCACTTTCAAATAAAGTCGGACCATTTACGAAAATGAGGCGAAATTAATTACGTAAGCGAGCAGAAAGAATTAAGGGCGTGATTAAAAGGTCACTTTTAGCGAGTACATTTGAGAAATCTATTAAACGTAATCCCCGAGAGGGATGTTCCTACGCGGAAGCGTAATATGTTCGAGTTATTCGGTAAAATTTGAAAGCTTTTTCAATTTTCTCATTAGAATATTTTTTAGGATCAAGGGCAACGTCGTTATGTCTTCTAACAATGAGCCCATTTTTTATAATCCACCACGGCAGCTAATTTCATTACAATGTTCACGATCCTTGTTACACGAAATATATTTTCGGTTATTTTCTTTTCCACATACTGGTAAAAAAAATTAAAAACATTTTTAAAACCCTTGGTATAAGTTAACCCATCACTCGAAACTATTTACTTTACTCACTTATTTTATATATCCTTCCTGTACTTTAACTTTAGATCCTTGATAAACCACGTTAATTAATTGCAGAAAAGTTCCACAAAAAAAATCGTTTTAAAACACTCGTACGAGTTACACAGACGTACAGCATTGATATTTCTTTTTAAACCTCGTACCTTCGGTATCCGCGATGCCTGAGCCAATCAAGGTGGACAGCGAGCACGGCGACGTCGAACTGATTGCACGCGATACATCCTATAATAATTGCGTCATGATGAAATGGCGGTATGATTATTTGGTTTCAATGATCGCACATGTGAATGCACTCGCTACGCACCAGCCGCTGTGCGCATCGTGCATTGTCTCCTCTACCGTAATATTCAAGCTCTCAGGATGAATGTGTACCGTTATTGTCATCCTCGAATGGAGGCGCAAAACAAGAGGAGTAAATTCACGATAGATTTTTTCGTCCCTCCTCTAGTTTTGAATATGCATAAGCTTCTTAGTAATCGCAAAAGCCCGACATCGCGGCGGGGTGACGTAAAATTTTGTTTCGCTCCCAATGAAATTCGTCGACATTTCTCAAACGCAAGAGTGTTTAACGCGCGAACGGGTTTTGAATGTTTTGCGCGTCCATTCGTACGCGCCAAATTTGAATAATTGGTACACGAAAATCTTGTAGACGAACTTCAACGTATAAATCGTGACTTAAACGTTAGCGAATAAGATTTCAAATATTTTACTCGATGTACCATTAATTGTTTTTGTGTATATAATTGCGAACAAAGCGACGCGTGTGTTTCGAAAAAGAAGAAAAGAATACCTCTCGCCAGGGAGATTTCGTCCCCGAAATGTTTTGCCGGAAAACGCAGCGGAATTCTTAACGGAAAAGCAATTTTCGGGTCGATACACTTCTACGACGTTTTATCATCCGCTTTGATCGTGGAAAACTAAGACCGGGTATTTTTTTCGCCGACTTTCCACATTTCCTGTCACGGCTGAACGACCTCGCAACAAAACCCACGGCACGCATCCACTACTATCGCAATTATAACGAACATCGAATGCGAAGAAAATATCTTGCGTTGAAAGCGAAGAATTATTTCCCGTTGTGCGATTCTTTCTATAACCCGTTTATTTATCTTCCCAGCTAAATGATTTTTTTTTATAAAAGTACACGGTTAACTCGTAAACCCTGTGAAGCTCGACATAGCCAAACGGGAATGCGTTAAGAAATAATTTCACTTTGAAAAAACCATAGTTTTCACTTGTATATTAATGTTATCTTCTATTAATCTCACGCACGCGTCGAGAAATTAAATGTTAAAACCACTGAACTGTTAAGCGAAATTTAGTATCCGCGGAGCACACGAATCCTCTAATGTTAAACATTGGAATTCTTTCAATGAAAAGCGAAACGGTAATTTTTAAAACAGGTTAAAAATGTTATTATGAAGGAGATGTTTCGGGTCAATTAATTTTATGTTCGTCTTATTTTATTATTTATACTTCCTCAAAGCGTTCGTTTTTATGTTTTTGTTTTATAATTTGTTTGTATATATCATACTTCATTTGCGGTATTCAAATAGGTCACTTGGTGACCCGCGGATCATAGGTTACCGACCCTTGAGTTAGATGATTCGAATTTTTTTTTCCACTAACGCGGAACTCGCGACACAATTAACGCAACGTACCGTGCTAACCTTGAATTTGTATCAGATCGATAGTGTGCGACACATTTATAGATTACCGCTCTATACCCTCGTTCGTATGCAGATTTATGTGTTTACGCAAGTTTTACATAATCGTCTGTTGGTTTAATTATCTCGCGTAGTATATATCCCCTCGGGGTCGTAAAGTTGATCGGCTTTCAACTTGAACGTTAAAATGACCGGTATTCAGGGCCGACCCTTGTCGGGACTATATTTCATCATTAAATTGACATGAGTCAAGTAACGCTGACGAGGGGTATCAAGTTTTAACACGATTGTTTTACTAGCGAGGGGCGCAGTTTGACGGTGTTGGTAGGAATGGAAATTTCGCTCGCGCGAACGCATCGACATTTCCGTGCGAGTCTCGAAGGGGAAACAATATCCTGCCGAGAGGGTGAAAATAATTTCGCGTCGAATGCAAATAATCATCGAGGAATATCAATCGCAGCGACTGTTGGGTCGTGGATGATGCGATTCGTAAATTTGGATTTATTTTCATCGCGTTTAAAAAGAGAAGAATTTCGTCGATTCTACTCGACTCGATTTGGAACGACGTACAATGTTAGAAAAATTTATTAAACGAATAGAAATGAGGACGCGGTTGAAACAAAGACTGGTTCGAAATTAATTAATTCCGCTAATTGCGAATGTAAAACGGCACTTTGCTGAGGCGCGTGTAAACGTTCGTCGTTACTCTTATTTATTTTACAGCAATTGGAATATTGGAATGCGAGTATAAATACGCCCTTAAAAGTCATAGATAATACCCGGTACTTTTCGGTCTTTATTTCCAACAATATTTGAAATTTAATAACAACAATTTCGAACATCCAGGAATATATTTTCGCTCTATCTCCAATTGTTCGCTCGAAAATAAATAGCTGATTCCGATGCACGTGTATTTGTAACGACGTTTCTAACCATGTGTCGAGAAATCTGTATTAAAACATGTTATTACCAATTTTAATACTCATTGCTGCAGTCCGTGTATTCCGTATTTTCCGTCCCACTTTGATAACAAATATTAAATGCCGCCGATCATTGAAACTACAGGACAGACATTACACGACGAAAATTCGTCTGCGCCGTAATGATAAAACGACTCTTTATAAAGATATATATACTCGAGAGATTCTGTTCGTAACGATCGCTTAGCAATAAAGATTCAGAATTCCATAAAGAATTCCCGAAATAAAAAATATTAATAAAACCGATATTCTGTAACTACAGTACCAAAAATCACGTGTGACCCAAACACGGGTGACGCGTCGATCAACGCCTTATTGCATCGTCATTACAACCTATTAAAAGAATCGGACACCTTTTTGAAAAATTGATTTTTTCAAAATCCAAAACAGGTTATTCGTATAACGGCAATGACTTTCCACGATGATATTTTGCTAAACAAATGGGTAACGGTGATGAGCCCGAAGATACGGACGAAGAATGCTTCGTTAGCTTGATTAAAGATCGACGTTTCGATTTTAATAACGGCGCCTCGCCTACGAGTAAACGCCGTCGCGGTATCTGTTGGCTCCGTTCCGAAATAAAGCGATATTTCTTCCTCGCAAAATGGCACTCGGGCCGTTGCGCGTTGGACACCGTTCCCACGAGTAAACCAGTCACCGTGTACATACCTACTTACCCGCAACGGTGCAAACCGTGCGCACACCGTTACGGCTTCACGCATCATATGCGCGGCCGATCTGCGGAAGAAATTTGATACATGGCAGAGGACACTGGCAAAAGTGGACAGACGGATGGCGGGGCAAGGGGAGGCAGACGTAAAGAGAGAGAAAGAACGCGGAGGTGGTGGAGAAAGAGAAAGAGCGAAGATTGGAAGGGGGATACAGGGGGAAAAGGGAGCGGACCGAGAGAGGTATTCGAGTAAGAGGGAAAAGGAAATCTTGCGCGAGGTAGGGGGGGAGTGGAGGGGTACGGGGAAAGGAGGGAAAGAGGAAGACAGTGAAAAAGTATGGACAGCCATACAGGGGGAGGGAAAAAGAGAGGAAAAAAACGGGGAGAAACATAGGAGAGCAAAGGGAAGAGGGATGAAAGGGCTCGGGGAAGAGATAGAGACGGAGAGGAGGATACCCTGGGTAGCTTTCCCCCGACGTATCTCTTCCGACCACCGTATTTTTGTTCCTGGCGAAGGGAGTGTAAGGTTACATCTTAAGCCCGATGTCACTTCCGGCAACGATTTCGGTGCGTCGGTTCTCGTCGGTTGACGGCCACGGCACGGTTTCGGCGAGGAAGGAAGGAATTTTTCCGTCGACGACGTGGAACTCACTTTTGGCACTGAACAGAGACGTTTTGAGGGTCGTTGGGAATTGTACGAGCGAGATTCCGGGCGGCGATGCGAAATTGGAGAGGGTCTCTGCTCGATGAACGTTTCGATGGACGATATCGATCGTTTGACGACGCTTTATTCGTATTGTGTTTTACGTACCGGCAATTGTTTCGAAGTTCGGTGGGGAATTCGTTTCTTCGACGGACGTTAATCCTCTCGATTCTGTATTATTGTCAATTTAATCTCTTAAGTGGATAGTCCTATTACGAACGCGTATTACAATGACCAGTTATCTCGTTGTCCGTAGTTGAATGGTTGAAAATGTCAGTATCTCAATTGCTTGTTTAATTCCGTTTAACATTTACCGGTGCATTATCATGGAATATTCGATTTGTTTCGAATTCCTTTCTCAAATTTAATCGGAATTATTTCACTCCTTTGTGCTTCACGATATCGCCAGAAATAATTATTTTAGGAACGCGATAGCTTCGCAAACGGTACGAAATAAATTGACGCGATTCGAAGTACGTTGTATTAAAAATTTCTTAATGCAGCTTTATTGCAATCCGATTATTTTCGAATGTTCGTGGAACGTTGTATTACAAATTACAGAAGTTTGAATTATTACCGTTTACGGACCAATTTTATCAGTTTATTTCGCCTTGTCGGGAGGAATTATGTTGTAACATGAATAATACATTCGCTTCGCGTACAGGAATAGGATATTGTATATTTAGAGTGGGTAACAATACGTAATGCCGTGCGACACAATAAAGTAATCGACTTGATTGAAACCCTCGTGGCAATATCGGTCAAACGTTATTTGCAAATTTGTAAAAAGGTGTTCCCTAATCCACTTTATTAGCTTACATTTATCCGCTCGTTAATTTTTATTAACTCAATATCGTTGTACAGTGTAACATGACATTTATCGAAGTTAGAGCAATTACGAGAAGGAATTGATACGCTTTATCATTTATGCGCATTATTTCCCTCGTGTGCACTTTAATTGGATGTTTTTTAACGCTACGCGCATACGATCTTCAATTTGCGATTATCATAAAATCGTCGAACGGTATCGCGAAATTTGGCGAAGTCTAAATAATCGTCCCGATTACGCGCGCCACGATGATTCCAATTCAACGAAATAAAGATACACCTGGTGAAAACTGGCTATATAAAAAACTTCCATAATTAACTAAACGCTCAATCCTGGATTTCGCGAGGAAAATCGAAATAAATCTCGACGTCGTATATTCGACATAACTAAACTTTTACTCGAATAAAACTAAACTTTAACCAATTAATTAAATTAAATTATGCGTTGGCAGAAATTACACGTATTCCCCTAAATAACTTGTCGCCCATACGATTCATAAGGTTATACGTGCGTATAACCTTAAATTGCGGTATAATAGGTACTGCGGAAAAACAATTGGGCGAAAGGTCGAACTACTATAATTTCCCGTTTTATTCCATAAATCGATTTCCCGCCACCCTGGCGCACCCTTCGGTCATTCGATAAGTGCCGTTGGCAACGTTAAAATCGCAAGTTTCGTAAGCAGAACATAGGCGTAGGATGATTTGCGCAAAGAATATATGTGTTACGCGGATTATCAATGGAACCTCCGGGGTGATGCGGTAAAAGTAACTGTCGACTCGCGGCGTAAGCCGATAGCGTTAAAATGCAAAGATACATTTTGACGGTACTTTTGGATTCGTATCATCGTGGTCCGGGAAAAGTCGTGTTACGAAGTTGCGATGAAATTCAAATACTTCCCACCATCTTGGTCGGAGCGTAACCGAGTTTCGCGAGACTAACTCAATTAAATAATGAAAATAACTGGGCGCGAGATCTCCCCGTAACGGATAGGTACGTTTAGTCCGAGGAAACTTGGATAGTTCGAGGTGGCAAAGATATTATTTTAAACCGTACCCACGATACAAGCATTGCATTACGATTGTTGTATCGCGAGTGATGGAAGAATTATACGAAGCTCGGTTTAATTAAACCCGCATCGCGAGTATCGGAATTTAATTGGGAATGATTAATATAAAATGATTCTACGGGAACACAAACTATGGTAGAAGCGATTGCAAAGATATTATTTTATACCGTACCGACGATACAAGTGTGGCATTACGAGTGATGTAAGAATTATTCGAAGCCCATTTTAATTAACCGCGTAATATGATTCTATGGGAACACAAATTATTGTGCAAGCATCCATTTTGTATCAGAATTGCATTAAACGTGCAGAAGTTCATTGAAATTTTTGTATTTCCACGTTTGAGCGCCCCTAAGTGCCCGATCCATTCACGTCCAATTAACAAAACAGAGTTGAAAGTTTCCTCGCAAAACGCTTTGCATATTCGCGCGTATAGCTTGTTAACATTGCGCCACTTTTATGGGGCGTCAACTTTATGCCGCCCCGCGGGTTTTCAAATGCGCGGCTCGAAACACATCGGTTCGCACTCTCGCCAAAGCGCTCGAAACAAGCTTTCGCGCGCGCTTCCTTTTTTTTTATCGCAAAAATGCTCCATTACGGGTCGAACCGTACTCGGAAAAAGTTATTTCCAATATTCATCTTATTTTTCGTATACGATGATTTTCCGAAACATTCGCTCCCCCGCTTGTATCGGGGCTCGATCAAAAATTGGCATACTTTATTCGCTCAAAATGAATACGATATAGCGAAACGAGTGGAACTTTCTGTATTTTTAAAGTGCCCTCGGTCTCGTGCATTCCCGTTTATTTCCGCTTCAAGTTTGAATTATTAGCAACTTTGCGCGTGCATTGCTTACGCGAGCTGAATTTTGAAACGTTTACAACGCAGTTGCGAATGAACGTAAAGCGCATCGAGGAAAGCATAAGCTTATATTTCACGCCCCGGGGATTATACTTCCATCTGTTTCATTAATATTATCTTGCCATCGTTAATTTATATATGGAGGCGTTTATACGCACGCGCGTGTCCCTTAATCCGCAACTGATTTCGCCACTGATACCAGCGAAACCTGTATTAGTGTCGATCCGACGGAGGTTCGAAAATGAAAAATTTGCGCGGCGCTACTGACCCGAATAAATTTTCGATAAAGACCGAAGGGAATCGGAGGGGAAACATACAAAAAAAATCCTGCTGACTCCGTGTCGTCGACTTACGCCACGGGAACAAGAAACTGACCCACTTTAATTCGCGAAAACGGTTTCGGGGGGGAAAAACGGAAGGGACCAAAAAAAATTACGCCAGACTTGGCAATCCTCTCGACTAGTCTCGTGATATAAGCTGCTTATCGTACGCGTAACCCTATTAACAGGGTGCGCTAGGCAGTTTTTGCGTTCGGTTAAAGTTTATTCGAGATGTAAAAATTGCTCGAGAGGGAGGCAAAGATGCTCGAAGTGCCTCGATTAATAAATCACGATTCCGAAGGCTCGTTATCGATTCGCAACGAGTATCGAGGAGAAAATCTAACGCGTAACATTAATACTTCAGACGTTTCGGCTACGTATATTAACGCATTTACAACTGGTACGCGCTGAGGCAAATCCATCACTTTTTGCAGCAGTATTTTAGAGTTTTATTATAATCATTTATATTCAGATGCTCCCAATGTTCGAAGGGTTTGAAGGGTTCGAAGGGAACGAATATTAATGGATTCGGTGTACGTTGTAATCCTCAGGATCCTATTAACGAGACCATTCTCTTTTTTATGGGTGAAAGTCACGCAGCTCTTCAAACTTGACGATGGAGAGCGAGAAATTACATAATTTATTTATAATAATTTAACCCTATTTTCACCATGACAGGTCGGATGACTGTTTGTTAAATTTCGTCTAGAATTTTCTATACATATACAACGTTGTTTCATCGCCAGTTAATATAAATGTTAGCCGGTTCAATGTTAAAATATACGTTATTTATTTCTAAATAAAAAAAGTGCATCTTGTTCACTATCTAATTGGCTATTATATTCATTTTGTATTAAGAAATAGGTAAGTTGGTTGAAAAACTGTTTATCTGATCAGTCACGGTAGAAATATGTAGGTATATAATAAGGAATAATGTTAAACAGAACATACGTATCGTTAATCGATGGGTTTGAAAATGTAAAACTTCCTCGTAATGGTTAATACAATAATTGCAGTGGGTCCTTTGTGCAGTTGAAAGGTCTGGATTACTGATATTTATTACCATCAGTTATTAAAACGTAGTAATCGTTCATATATACGGGGTGTTTCACGATAAATGTGTCAAACTTTAGGAGGTATTTATACACCTCAAATGCAACAAAAAAGGTCCTCATGACCATTACCGAATTCTCAATGATCAGAGAGATATTTCATTTTTTTTTTAATTATGTACTTGTTTTTCATTTTCTTTCCTTGGATGTGAACTTATACGTATTAACGAAAAACGGGGTACAACGTTGAAAAACTTATTACATTTTGAAGTTTTTGTAAAATTTGCACAAGAACTTCAAAAAAAGAAAAAGAAACAAAATTTGTTGTAGAACCAACGGTTTAGCATATATGAACGTTATTATCAATTAAACTCACCTTCAACAAAAAAAAACACAAAAATCGAAATATCTCCCTCTTTATTATTGAAAATTCGATAATGGTCATGAGGACTTTTTTTTTGTTGCATTCCAGGTGCAGAAATATCTCCCAAAGTGTTGGAGACGGAGCAATCGTCCCATAATAATTTCGCACAAACAGTAGCGATCAATGAAGTGACGTATCTCTTGCAAAAATTTAATAACAATTTATTTAAATCGTACTTCACACCCTCGATTACACATATAAAACGCATGTTTCAAAATCCAGATATCGCCGAAACATGCAGGAGACAGAATTTTCCGAGTCGAAGCGCGTACCGCGAACCAAGGAGAAACGTCAGCGCCATACGTGTGACGCGGCGATCAATGTGCCGAAAGCAAAACGTTGCGCGGGCAATTTTGGCATTTCTCGAAACAATGATATCCACCGTCACGCGAGGTTCTCCCGTTCCTCAAAGATAGAAACGAACCTTGTCCGCCGTCATTCTCGTCCCTTCTACCCTGACGCGTAAACCTTACGAATGGCGGTGTCCAAGGGTAGTCCCCGCGGCATCTCTGCACCCTTTGTCCCTCACCTACGACCCCTCTCGCGTCGCGAGTATCTACTTACGAGAGCAATATCCTTTTTTCAACCCCTCCCGCCGAACACCCCCCCCCCCCCCAACCATCCCAGTTCTTCAGCGTCTTCTCTCCTCGAGCTCGAGAGGCTGAAACTATGGCTGCTGATATTTATGACGGGATACGTAAGGCTCTTCGTCATGTATTTCAACGAGTCGCTACAACCGCGTGAACACACGTGGAATAATAATTCTTATCGAATGCGATAAGAAGAACAAATGGGACACGTGGGACTGTCAGAGATGTAACGGTTCAAGAATACACGGTTTTCAGGGTGGAAGATTTAGCGTCGCGACCGCCAGGGAATATTTGCGAATACGAAAATCGGGCTGAAAGTCTCGTTTTGTATTAAATAGAAGTTCCCCCGGTTTCAGGATAATTTTGGAGTTAGTTTCGCGTGTTCGTTTGATTATTGGGGCTTTGGAATTAATCTTTGACGGGAGATTAGAACGGAGCTGTTGGTAAGAGAATTTTGTATTTGATTCTATTATTAAAACATTGAGTTTCTACCCATGCCATGAATTTATTAGAAAATAATCTTTTCTCTTAAGCTATTTTAGTTTGATAGTTTAAGTAAGGATAATGCGCACGTTTTTTCAATCGTACCAGGTTAGTTATTAAACTCAAATTTTAAACTCGCAATTAATATGAATCTACTTCGCTTCTTAATGGGAGATAGAGCAGCGACAGTTTAGGAAAAAACATCATTTACCCCTGGTTTTAATAAGAAGAGTTACTTAATTGTCGGGTGAAAATTTAATTTGACGTATCAACCTGAGATAGAAATACGCCTTAATTTAAATTCGCGTAGGATGATTCTCTCCGAGTACCCACTGAAGTTTTTGCGTGACTTATCCGAGGTAACTTCGCAAAATTTTACGCTAAAGCAGCTCGGCACGGTGAAAGAGATGGGATAAATAATAAGGACTTCTCTGCAAAAAAGATAGTATCATTTAATAAGTTGAACGCGTACGTACGGTAGCACGATTTCGCGAATAATAATTACATATCGCGGTATACACAAATTTAACCGTGGCTCTGCCGTACAGTGTTTTCCCAAATTAAAGAAAATTATTCCGTAGTATCAGCGTACCGGTATTCCGACAAAATTTCTATGGAAATTCATAATCATCCAATGACATTGATATGCTCTATAATTACGTATCGTTATAATCGGAGTTAATTAAAATTCAGGATATGCCGTGCAGTTTTTGTGCGGGTAGGGTAAAAAAAGTTCTTCCGTGGTACCGAAATACCGGTGCGCGTACAAATTTTAGTAATTTATGCCCGTCCGAAAATATTGATAGGCACTATAATTATGCGTATTTATAATCGAAGACGCGCAACACGGATTCTGTGCAATAAAAATAAATGTTTCAGACCGAGCGATAATAATAAGAGATTCCGATTATTTTTCACCACTCAGATTATTTCAGATTATTTTCCGGAAAACGATAAACCGGTGCCTCGTACGCTAATAGCAAACCAGGTGAAAAAATAACTGAGATCACTGAAAATGAACGTTGGCTTTCTACATCCCGTGCAAGTTTTAGTTCTACGATTCTACGTTCGGTGCTTATAAAGAGGGCTTTGGTCGTACGTCGGCAATCATAAATAAACCGCGCAATATTTCCCTGCAAGCAATGTAACATGGACACAATGGAGGCCATTAGTATCGTAATTCGCGACGGGAATGGTAGAGAAAAAAAAAACATGTTTGCAAACCAGGGAGTGGAAGACGAATTAGAGGAGCACGAAACGAGGCAGTCGATATGGCCTGGCGCGGTTATATTCATTCGTAGTATGATTTATTATTACACCTTTGCTATCGCAGTGCAAACCATCATTTGCATCGATAAAAATAGTCGTGCTATCGATACTATATTATTTCTAATTCTCTCGCACTGTTAATGTCGAATTACGATAAGATTATTGGAATTTCTCTATTAATTATTCGTCACCGAAATACGTTTGTGAATTTAATATTACTAATTGTACGTTTCAAACAGAAATTTCTAATTACGATCGTGCATCGAGCAACGGATCGGTGTTCGATGCAACTCATTTCACGCCGACGGTCATACGTTGGTCGCGTCGTACACGGTAAAATGACTTTTCGGTAGAGGGAAACTTTTGCGCATACAGACTAACAAATAAATTTAAAATCATCAATCTTCGAAGTACCCTCGTACCTTTTACCGCGCGCGGAAATAATACGGCACGCATTGAAAAATTCCATGTGAAATTTTTGTGGTCTGTTCTACAAATTGAACCATTTTTTTTTACACTCGTCGTGATTAAACTCGAAGCACGCGCGTGGGTACTGCGAGCATTCATCCAATGATTGGAAAGGCCGGCGTTTCGGGGGCATGAACAAAAAATTGAACGTGTAGGTATCTTTTTTTTTTTTTACAAATAAAATCACAAACGATTTTTCTTTCGCGATGACGAGATAAACTGAAATATCCGATACAAAAGAAACTTCCATCGGCTTACACTCGCATTGTGTCGTTTGACAGAAAAACAAGCGACGCTCTACAAAGCTCATCATCCAAAAGAACTAATAGCAGGGAGTTTTAATTTTTGATCGCTTCGTGGCGACCGGTGAGTGCGCAGAGGGTGGAACGAGTTTTTTTCTCCCACCCCACGCCCTCACCTCTTTTACGGGTCAATGTACTCGAGCACTTTTATTCGGATATTCGGGGCTCGCTTACGAGCGAAAGAAGTTATCATCGACATCCAGGGGTTAATGAAAATTATAACGCCAAGCGTCTTGAGGGAATTCTTTTCCTTCGTGAAAGACACCCCCTCCCCCTCCCTTCCTCTACGAGTACGAGCCACCGTTCTATAATTGTGGTCTGACATTGCGCGATACTGCTACCGCAAACTAGGTGGATAACACGGAAGTGGATTGTTGGTGTTCCCCATTTTCGCGCGGTGAGAGAATATATCGCGACGTTAGGCGAAATCTTGACGCTAGTTTGTAGCCTTGATATCTTTAAAGTATTCCTCGTATTTATCGTAGAACGATATACAGGGTGGTTCTAAAGTGCCAACGTATTTACAAGGTACCTTCGCACCGAGACTTAAATAATTGCATCTCGGAAAGGAGGGATTATGAACGTTGTACAAATTTAGTAACAATATTTTTCTACAATGGAAATCTAAAATACGCATGTGCATCTTTCGAGAGTAGTTTTAAAATTTGGTCGCCTTAATACCACCCTTTGTTTTTGGTAATACAAAAGGAACCTCTGACAATAAAATTATTTGCCTCCAGTGTTGCGTATTAAATGGACATGCCTGATTACACTGGTCCGTGAAAAGAAAGTTTAAGACTAGCCCCGGGCGGCTGAGGGGAAACGTATCTCCCCTCACGCGCTTTCGGTACCCTCACGCGTCAGCTTTTAAATGCACGTCATACGAACGAAAAAAACGTCGCTATACTTGTCTCAATCATAGACACACACCGGGGGTCTTGGTAGGGGTATGCCGAGTGGAGGCTGATGATTCACGCTTGCTCCAAGAGCAAGTTTTGCCCAGGCCTGGTCTAAGAGAATGATACATAACACAGTGTATGTGAAACTTCAATTAACCGAGTATTTGATATATTTTAAAGACTAGGTGTTAAGGTGGAACTTCTCGATGATAGTGTAACAATGTCCCAAGAACTGAAGGTCTCGACCAAACGAGACAATTTCGCGCCAATTTCGGAAAATTGCGTTTGTCGCGGAAACGTGTAGACATGGGTACAATTTAACGTATTCGACGAGTATTGCACTAAAATTTAATTTCAAAATAATTTGGGACTCGATTTAGGTCAATTACACTTAGTTTTTAGTCCTGAAACAGCGTAACTTGTTTCAGTTCTATCATCTATAAGGTATATTGATTATTTGGAGATGGGTGGACCAACGAGCTCCGTGCAAAGTTCAATTAATCTGTTTAGAAAACGGGACGTAAACATTAAACACCTTTCCTGTAAAATGCGCGCAGTGATGCTTGCCTCGGTGTTCGGCCGGGCCCTTCAACTGTTTCTCCATGTATTCCGTCGCAATTGGTACAAGACAATCACGGGAAAAACTTTTTTCCATCACCGGCAAGGTTTGTGTAGTAGGAGTATTGTAAGATACGCGGGAGACAGGGGTGGACGTGTAACACTCTGCCTCCGTGTTAATTTTTAGAAACATGGAGTTTAATAGGGAAAAACAAAGAAAGTACATTCGACCCGGTATATCCGACTTGGCTTCTGCACGCCGCGCCATCTTTTTGCGTACTGCTCGACTTCTGTTTTTTTTTTTACTTCTGCCGATGCGTGCCGACGATTCATGACCTATCCCACGGGTCACGTTAAAACGATACGACATCTAATCTAATCTATCGTATTAAGGATCACGCGGATTTTTAACTTGTCGACAGTATTATTTTAATTGATAAATGCAACGAAGGGTGGTGCCAAGATGCAAGTCGTGATCGGCATTCCAGAAGACGAGCCAAATTTGTGGTGGTTGAAGCGAGTGGAAAAATATCGCAAGGTGATTCGTGGACATTTCTCAAGCAAATCAGTAAAAGTGTATCTTTTTTTAAATTTTGAGATAAACGCTTGAAAGATGTTTAGATATTTTCTTTTCCTTTTTTTTTATATTCTACACCATGATGTACCAAGTTGCGGCCCTCGTTACTCGGCAAACACATGCATGTAGCCCGGAAGAAAAAAAAAGTTTGAGTATTCTAAAAAATGCCAATGGGTATACATATACATATACGCGCGCACGTATCGCATTCGATAAAATGTCCACGTACAGGGGTAATTAAAAAATCGGTCACGCGTATCAGTCTTGCCATCGTGCCTCGTGAAATCACCGACGCCGCGAATTCCTCGGCGATTTGAAAGTTAAATAAAGCGTTACTCGAAGCGCTGCTTATAAGAGAGAAACACGGGAACGCGCGGCAATGCAAACGAAGCGCAGCTCATTAACCTGGAAGATGAGGTTTGCCCCGGCGTAATGAGCTTATATCGGTGTAGCGTCTGTCTCCCGATTTCACATCGGATCTTGGAATTCAGTAGCCAACCTCTAGTAGACGTGCCTCGGTTTGCGGGTTTTCTCCAATTTGGCTTGGTTTCCACGGGACGGAATGCAAAACCGTACAATCGGCGAAACGTCTGTGCGGGCGCACCGAGCGACCTCAATCTTCTTCCTATTTTATCGCTCCGACGATTCTGGGACAAAGGTGTTTCCCGTGTGTATCGCGGTATACCGCCGTGGGGTGCCATAATCAGATCTGTATGATCAGTATAATCAATCGTGCGTGCGATTGGAACAGGCTCGATCACGACGCGGTCACTACCGTATGCGTGTACGATGTGAGACGTATCTAATTAAGCAACGATACGATAGGAGAACGTGATCTCTCACGTTCTGCAAGAATCATGTTTTACCATTGATGTCCTTTTATTTTGCTTTATTGCAGGAACGATGACAGAGATATTACAAGTAATGATAATAATAAAAGTGTTAACGATATACAACTTCACGTTACTACGAGAAACATGCAATTAATAATTCTCTTAATAAACGAATACTTTTCGTTTAGAGAATATTTTGCGTCCTTAAATATATTTCCAAACGATGCTACTAGCTTATTCAATAGAATAAAATACGTGGAGCATGATAAACGAGTGTACATTAAGGTGGGCCGAAAAAATTCGAAATTTTGGTTTTGTCGTAATACATTCGAGAAAAGAATTTAGAAATATTAAAAATGATCGTAAAAATATGAATTTTTCCGAATTTTCAGCAATAGAGCATACGCGCGACCGGAAAATATGAACCGATTTTATTTGTTTTTTAATCCCTTTTTAGTCTCCCCAATTCCGAACTTTTTCGCGGTATTACAATTTGAAAAAAAGTTTTCAATCTTTTCGGCCCGCCCTGGTGTACAGGTCGTCCCAAAATAAGAGCGACGATTTCTTCAGTTAACAAGACGCTTCCCGTGACGTGGACCACGGGATCGCATTCCACTTCGAGAATAGCGTCACTTAGTTCCTTTTTTTTTATTTCGCCGTAATAAATTCAATCAACCGGCATACAAAACTGACAAACGCAAGCGCGAGGAAAGTAACTGGAACGTTATCAACGAGTTCGCTTTAATTGACACGCGAATAACCGAGCGGCGCGTAATTGTGCTTCCGCCGCGGAAAGGAATAAAAAGAAAATCACGGAAACTAATCCTCTCTAACTTTCATATAATCCCTCCGAACTTTTCTTCGCTGGGAGCTCATGAATGTTTGAGATCATGCGAAGCTGACTTGCTTCCAGCGGCGGGAGTTTAGCGCGGTAAGTGAAAAATTCGATTCGCCGGCGAGGTAGGTAGTTTTAATTCGATTTCGTAGAATTTGATCCAATCTCGCGGCGTTACTTTTTATTTCCCACCGTCGTTTACATTATTTGTATCGGCCAGTGATTCGCTCGCGAACGAGTTTCGTTTAAACTTCCATCGTTTTTGTAGCCTCGGATTAAATTCGTTCGTTGGCAGGTGGTGATTATTAGGCAAATTAAGAACACTTCGTCCACGCTCGCCGTTGTCGCTGTAATTATCGATTGCTGTTAATTCGTTGTATCAAAAAAAAAAAAGAAAAAAAAAAGAAAATTCTCGACGCTTTGCGCGTTTTATGCGCGCACGATAGCGCACGCCTACGTGTAACCGTTTTAACGGATTATCCTTTGCGAATGCAAGCGATCGTTATTAACAAGATAGATCAGCAAATAGGAATAACGTTATAATTAAACGGTGTTGTATCAAAGGGTCGATACCTATACCTATACCGGCTGGATTCACTAATTAAGAGAATTATTAATTGCATGTTTCTCGTAGTAACGTGAAATCGTATTGTAGCGTATAATCAATTAGAGGGATAATTATTAGCGATTGTTCTGCGAATTGTGAGCGCTAAACTCAGAACACAAAAATTATTCGAGTATTTCTGATTTCATATTTCGGGCGTTGTTTACATTCGAGTACGCAGATTTTTAATAATAAAACGAAGTACTATTGCATCGAATACCAGGGAAATATTAATTTTATCGGCACGCGAATAAAGTACCATTACTAATGATTGGCAGCACGTTCGCTGGAATGCTTATACGTTGAAATAATTAAAATGCGCTTAACATCAATCGGAGCAAGAATATTTTGTTTGTAATCCGGATTACAAAATAATCCTCGTTTTACATATTGAAAAATTCAGTTTTCGTTTTTGGTATCTCGTAGTATCTGCTACATACATGTTTAATCTTATAACGAAAAATGATTATGCCTGTTATTCGAACTTTGTATCGAGTATACGTCAGTAATCGCCATGCCCCTTACTGACAAATCAAATCACAGTCTCTCTTTAATGTTATTTCCAACCTCGAACGATCACCGATCTATGTTCCGTTAATACGCTAAACGGCATTTCGAGAGGATAAACTAAACGAGTACACGGTAATCACGCACGACGCTCGCAGTTCGCTCAACTTTCAGTAGTCAGCGTCAGTTTCCAGTCTGGCCAGACTACGATAAGCAAGAAAAACAATTTACGTCACAAATACGATTAATCCCGCCATCTTACGAACCTTATAAACATGTTAATTGCGTAAAGTTCGCTTACAGGTTAATTCGAAATACGAAGGTGTTCGCGTACTCATTGCGGGGCGACTTACTCTGAATATCGCGTGGCTGAAACTACATTTCGAAGTTGTTCCGCGGAGTTCCCGGATTAGTATTCAAGGGCTGTCACCGTGGTGTTACGTCTTCGGGACTCCGATGCTCGGGAAATTGCGTCGATTTTTCCCCACTATTACTCTCCTATAATTATCACGCGTGAGTTATAACGGAGGTCGTTGTCCCGAAACTTTGATTTTCCTGAATTTTCCATCCCGGGAGCGTGGAATACTGAAAAGTAAAACAAATATTTCGACGGTTTCCGCTAACCAAACTTTCGAGTTCCTCTCCGTTAAATACAACGATCAATAGCGCAGACTCTCTCGTTTATTTCAATAACAAAATATTTTATTATCCAGTCGCAAATAGCTCGGCTAGCGTAAATGCTTATATAAATTCTTATTAACACAACTTTTTTGCGTCTGCCGAAGGATGATGAACATTACATTTTTATTTTCCGCTGTAACGTAACGTAACTTACTTGAGTTCCGAATCTTAAATTACTTGAATTTTGTACAACGTTCGACGAAGCTCGCTTTGTAAAATGTTACGCCTAACAAGTATTAACGTTCGTGTGTCTCTGTAAAAAAAATTGATTGTCCGTAGAGGATATATTATTGGAAAGTGCTGCCAATCATCAGTAATGTTACTTTATTCGCGTGCCGATAAAAGGATTTATTTTCGCCGAGGCTATTGAAATTAATAAACCGAAGCGTAACCATACGTTTGTTTTCAAGACGTTTCGCGCGAAATAATGAAAAATTATGATTATCGAGTCGGGAGGTACTGTTTCCAAATGAACGATACGTATGCAAAGTAATATCTCTCCTCATGAAATTCCCAGCACGACATCTATCAAAATATCAGATCGTCCTGACGTTCACTTTAAGGTGGAAATCGCATGGCTCCCATCGCACTGCGAAATTGCACGATCGCGTTCGTTGCACGATAGCACGAAGGCTGCATCGCCTTGTAAATTGATGTAATGCATTAGCGGAGATTTACAGTGATGCCCCGAGCCCGACAACAATAAAGACACGGTGAACACCCAGCCAGTGGATCGGCCATTCAGTTAATAGCGTTACATTAGCAACGCTGATGTTTAACAAATATGTTAATGAAACAAAGTCGGAGGGATTCTTGCGAAATGGAGCGCGAAGAGCGTGGTGAAATATAAATCGGAGAGCGGGGGAAATAAGTTTCCAGGTATCGTGGAAATTTTAATCTCGCGTTAATAATTATTTGAACTTGTATCGCGCCGAACGACGTGAGTCGGTTTAAATGACATTTTGTATACGTTGAAAAGTTTTCAACTCTATTTCGAAACCCCGTTCGGCTCGTTTCTATGTTTGAAAGGAAATATCATAATTTATTTCTCGCTGGTAAAACTAAAATTAAATTGTGTATCTGAAATTTTGTAGACAAATTTTGGTTTAATTGAATCGTGGAAAAAAAAACTTTAAATCAGCTCGTTTCCAATTTACCTTTGTTTACCGGAGTTTGTTGTTAACGATAACTGATGATAGCGTAATAACGTGGTTAAAAAGTTTGATGTTAATATCTAGTCGTAAACGTTGTTATGTCCGCGACGTGGGTTACAGGCAACGCTGAATCGATGTTGCAACGCCATCGAGGAGATATATAAATTGTTGTAACTTCTTTCGCATTCCATTAAATTTGATTGGAATTAAAGAGATACGGTATCGAAGCTCGGAGAGGATTGGTCGGCAGTGATGGATATACGCGAATATGCAAAAACATAAAGCGTGATACGAAATAATAAATTTACTTGCCCCGACTGATTGCGGGCTAGCTTTATTCTTTTTTTTTTTCTTCAAATCACGAGTTACGGGAATTAATCTAACGGAATAAAAATCTCGATTTCGCGATGCCGATGGTCTCGATTGGCTCGTCGGGATTCGCGTAACCGAGCGTTGGAAGTGCCAGGAAAATTGCCAATATCGTTAATATAATAAGTAAAGCCGTTGCAAAAATAATAATAATAACGCATGCCAGCGGTCGTTTACTGGAATTTCAGCAAATATTGCTGATCAATGGCCTCGATATTTCTGGATATAATAACGTGACGAATTATAGTAAATTAGGTTCGAACGATGGGCGCGTTATGTCCCATTTTCTATCATTCTAATTCAGCACCCGCTTTGAATGACGGATAATTGATTTCCGGGCGTCGACGTCGGTGCGACGGTAAAGTTGCGTCGATGGTCATTAACGCGCGTTGGGCAAGCGATACGTCGTACGTATGTAGGTACATGCGTGGAATCAAAATAGTCAATGGGTATCGAAATAGTTTCTGTTGAATGAAAATTTTGATGTATTACGCGGTTACGCATTTCGAACATCCGGTGATCGAATTTCCCATTGAACATCCCATTCCAGCGGAAGATTATTTTTACCATAATTTAGTTATCTTAACGCGGTGGTGCGTTTGGAACTTGACGATCGATAACCAAAAATTCGATGAACAAATGGGCACGAATAAAATTTGCCAACAGACCAAAATGAAGAAACGAAGCAGCATTAGAATCGGAACGAACTCTAACGTGTGTTTCGACCGCGACTGATAACTGTATCCGTGATTACATACATGTTAAAAAAATTAAAAAACTAGTAATCCGATGGAACGTATCGATATGCGCTAATCGAAATTTAATCGTCGATCACCGGTCGTACTATAACGAATGGTTAAAAATGGTTAAATTATCATTCACCCATTTCAATTACAATCAGGAATAGTTTAAACCAGTTTAAAGCTCTCAACAATAATACAACAAAACTAATCGTATATCCAACTAACGTCTCGGATACCGGTAAATAGTAAGATTCCCTCGAACGCGGAACCGATTAACCAGCGAGCTGTTTCCGACGAGTATACCCATCATAAACAAATGGCAATATTTTCTCTTATGACGATTATAGTCATCATGCAGAAAAGTAGTTACCATTTGCTGTTTAAATTGAAATTTCAGTGAGAACTAAAAAGCCCTAGCGTGAGTACTTGTACTTGGCCCGAGACGAGACCTGGTCACTTGATATATTCCTATATCTTGTGGGGATATTTTTCAACATGAAACACGACAGAGAGGTTTCTGTACGTTTTCTTTAGTAATCCAAGCCAGAAACTATTAAAACATTTCCATTAAACACAATAAAACACCCGACATCGCTTCACCCTTGCGACACACTTCTGAAACTGCTCGCCACCGCTAACCGGTTAAATCGGATGATCGAGGCTCTCTCGCATAAAGGAGGATATCGTTACGACGAAGACACGACGCATTCGATCAACAACATCCACGGACGGAGCCGCGTCGACGAATCGCATCGATAGCCCGCGCTATACCGACCGGTAAGAATCCCTTTCGAAAGATAACCGGTGCCTGCGTGCTGTTTCATCGAGATTGCTAACGTAAGACGGTGTCGATGTCGTGGTAGGACAAATGTGCAGCAAACATTGCTCGTGTACAGTGCGCCGCTCGTGCTTATTCATTGTCAGTCTCCACGCTCCCCCCGGTGATCAGTGTGCGCGGGCGTACGTGTATAACGATCTCCCGCAGGCCGTGCACACAGCCTCGCGCCAAAAGTGCATTGACCCGGTCCGCAATACCATTCCGCGCTAATATTTTGCTACAATACCGAGCATCGAGCCATAAAACATTGCGGATGCCCGCGGATAGGGCGATTCCATTCCGCGAAGTGTCGGAAAATTCGTTCTGGCCGCATAAAGAGCAGGCTATCAAAACGGGACGCCAATGCCAAGTAATATTCCTGGGAGGCCGGGCGCGCGGGCGGATACGTATCGCGCGCCGGGGAACGTTTTATAGGCAGATATAATCTCCGTGAAATAGGCGCGGGCGTTACGCGCGGTAACGCGTAAGGTGAGGAGAGGGCGGATTCGAAGATCGCTATTTACGGCCGATGCTGACGCGATGATGCTGTTAGGGATGGAAATTGGGGACGGGACTCGGGATGTATCTACGGGGCGGTTTGCTCGATTATTGAAAGTGAATTTCTCTTCTTTCTCTCGTGACGCGCTGAAATTGGCCGGTGATGCGTATGCTACGCGTTTACGTGTCGAGGTGCCATAAATAAATAGAAATTGAGTAATTAGAAGAGGACATGTATTTGTTATGATAGAGGCAGAGACGTGTTCCTTCGGAGACGGTTTCAGCAGATTCAACAGATTCCCGAATGCATAGCCGTTAGCCAACATCGATGTCGTTGCTAACCAAAGCTATAGCGTACTGTAAACGCTCGGTACACTTGACACTAGAACTACCAGACCAGTCATTTTGACTGGTATGAAATGTTTGTTTAAGGCTACACAAATTTACCATTTTTAAGTATATGAACGAAAATTTATGTTTTAAATAGTGTGATTATAGGTATATTATTTTAGGCATATACGTTTGAATTATATAAATTTGGTAAAGTTGGCAACAAAACTTGTAGAAATAGGTATACGTAAATCGTCGGTAATGCTAGTATTAATACAAAATACTACATTCGTAGTAATCGGTTGTGATAAGACTGCATGTGTATTTTCAGGTATATTTCTTGTATGTATTTATCGCAATCTGTACTGTAGAAGAATATAATTTTGTTAAGTTGCATATCGTCGGTCAACAGTGACTGACGCGGGACTGAACGAAAATTATACTGTCAGTCACCGGTGACTGATACGGTCCGAATGGAAAGTATAGTGTCAGTCAATACTATGCTTTCAGTATAAATAAATAATAAGCCTATACTCTCCGTTCGGACAGCGTCAGCCGCCGATGACTGTCATGGCGCTTAACGTATTAACCGCTTCGTTACCACAGACGAGATATCAGGCGACTTTGTTTTGATGTTTTCATATCTGAAGGTCGCTTACACTATATCTCTATTGAAATAGCTACTTTAGTTTTAATTTAACTCTTCGTGATTGGTGGTAAAGATGGCTCGCCGACTGAGAAATTTGATTATAAATGATAGTGATGGCGAAATTGATAACGAAAGAAACGAAAATGCAAATATAATTGCACATAAACAACGATCATGTTCTATTATTTGATAGATGGCAAATTTTAATTCTTTTTTATTTTGTCGCGAGATATCTCATCAATGGTAGCGGAACGCTTGAAATCGGGAGATTCCGATGATTTGATTGAAGGGCGGTTTTGGTTCTATTAAGAAAATTGGGCAGGGGGGGGGGGGAGAAATATTTATACCTGGTGGAGTGGTACGTAACGGAAAATGTTATTTGATATTTTTGGAAAATCATAGAGGTAATTAATGCAAAAGGGTCGTTGCAACATCGTCGAATGCTAATTTAAGTTTGCTCAAATAATTCACAAACTCAAGTTCTGTCGCATAATGGGACAGCAATCGAAGACAGCGAAACAAGTGAGTCTTATTAAACGAGAGGTTTAATTACAGTTGCATTTGCAAAAATTGTTAACAGAGATGGAAAGAAAAATTGGTTTTGGAACTTTTACCAATCCTTTCCAGGATACTTTATCCGTACCGACAGGATGTTATCGATAAAAAACGACGGCTTTGAAGCCTTTTGACGTACGCTAATTTGATCATCGAGTCATTTTATTTCGGTTTTTCGTGTAATCGATCAGAACCTACGAGACCGATGGCGACTCGATATTACAGATAAAAAACCATGGGCTTAACGCTTTCCGACGCAAATACATTTCGCTAATGGAATAATACATATTTGCATTCGTTAAAAATTTGAAAATTTTGATTCCGTAAAATTAAAAGTTCTGCTTCACGAGTATTCCTTTGTCACCTGTACCCGACAAACTAATAAGAAATAAACGGAAAGTCTTGAGACGCGACGAAATTAACGGAATATCTTCTCTAACGATCAATAGTACGCACGCGTTATCTCGCGTGATGAATTAACGAAGAAAGAAATGACAGTGCGATCGGCACGATTGATTTTTATTATCGTTGACACACATACCGGGCGAAAAATATATGGGAGAGGCAAAAATATATTAAACGATGGCGCTTTTAATTCATCCCTAATCTTGCCGCAAAAATCAGAAAATAAATGATTACCAGTCGATATTACATTTTTTTTCTGGTATTCACCCACGCTGATGGGAGATACTAATCGTTAAACGGGGCATAACTCATTTCATGAAATTCTGTTAGCGCGACGGAAAAACAAACGTTTCGTTTAATTCGTTAAACGTATCGTCATGGAAAATCAGAATGATATTCGGTCACACGAATTACCTGTTCCGTTGCATCATACGGGACTTTTTTTTTATTACTGATATTCGCAACTGCACGAACGGCAGAATAAATCTCTCGCGTAATCGAATGCTTGCGAGCCCGTGGACGCGTGTTCGGTAAGCGCATAACCCAGTCCTGGATATCAAACGATAAAGTAAATTTAACGGAAACTATAGCTTTATGATAGAGTCCTGCGTTCCTAAATGAAATAAACTTTGATGAAATACAATCAGAATTGAGCTTCGAGTAAGATCTGGGAGGCAAACTTCTTTGTTCAAATTTACGTTTCGAGAAACCAGTGCTCGCACTGTTTTTAGGATGGATTAATCAAAACTACTACGAACTGCTTGTTCTGCGTTAATGTACGGGCTTTGATAAGATCTAGAAAAGTATTGGTGTACGGTTTTAATCCTTTGTACTCATATTTCTTTTGACGTGGGGTAGCGCCAGCTCGTAATTAATTTCAGGTGTTTTTTAGGTTTAATTCTCGAAATTTGACATTTAATTCAAACTTATTTCTATAGTTTTTTTTATTCAAAATAAGATTAATAAGATTTAAGACCCTTGTGTAGTATTTTAGAAGAAATACAGTTGTAGTTGTTTTCGCGTCAGTCCAAACAGTTTACAGTACATGTCGTCTCATAAGAAACAATACCGCCTATTTAGCATTGAAGAAATTTTACAGGAGAGACAAAAAACAGTTACAAAACATGTATTTTATTGATATATGTGCAAAAATGAATTTCAAGTACTTCAAAATTATTTCTTTAACTACCGGTATTTTGCACTAACTACAATATAGAATAGTGAACAGCGATGTTACGAAGCAATAAAAGCCAGGATGTCTATTTCGCAAAAAGTGTCACATAGGCGGTATTGCTTTTTGCGGGACGATATGTACGATATTCAAACAATTATTTGAGGAAAATCGTATCCATAAGATGTATTGAATATAATAAATGACAAAAATAATAAGTAGGACATAGCACATCGTTAATATGGACCGTTTATTTTTAAAGTGGTGCAAGTCCTTTTTTTTCCTTTGTATGTGTCTGTTTTCTTTTTTCGTTTTACACTAAATTATTCACAAATTATATGACATCTAATTTTTTTTTTAGATGGACTTATACCACTTTCAAAATAAACGGTCTACTTTACGAATTTTATCGACTTCCGATCGGAAATTCGAAATTAGTTTGGTGACGTAATGTCGATAGACGAGTGCAAAAGGTTAAAATATAACTTTACTCCTAGAACGGACTAATAAATATTAATACCTACAAATTTTGTCGTATTCGAAATAACCGCGAACTGTTATGCGACGAGGAAATAGTTTTTTCGCAAAGCGATAACCTACTTCGCGGCGCGTCTCGGTACCGCGGTGGTCCACGCTTTGTGTTTTTGTTTCCATTCGATTGTTTCCACCGTTACCGATAAGAGATCCGACGACGCGAAGATATAAGTGAAAAATAATAGAGGGAAGAGCGGAGGACCTAAATACTATGAGAGACGCGGAATGCGAACAGAGGGAATCAAAGGAGAAAGAGGAAACGATAGCATGAGGAACAATCTACAGTGGCAGACAGGCACAAAGGACGAAACAATGCAACAAGGCGAAGAGGGCTGAAAGCATGGACGACTGACGATTATCAAGGTACTTTAAGGAGACAAGAGAAAGATGCGAAACAATTCTCGTATTCGGATAAAAAGGATAGAAAAAAGAATAAAATTTCCAAAGCGGCACAGTCGACGGGTACAGTGAATTTGTTCAGAAATAAACGAGGAGGAGAAGAGGTGAAACTGAATTCGTGATTTTACGTCGAAATAATGACACTCGGTGTAGTACACTTTATTTCAACTATATTGTTGAACCAATAATATTTAATACCGTAACGCTATTGGTCACAGTTTATTAGATTAGTGATATTCGAATCGGTGATGAATTCAATGTTCGGATACAAAACATTAAAAAAAGGCACGTGTTCGGATTACAAAATTAACGATAGGCTAATATGGAAAATTAGGAAGACCCGCTAGTATTTCTTCTATGTAAATATACAATGATTTTCGGAAAAGCATACTGAAATACAATATATGTATTCAGATCGGGGGCGAATTTTGTACTTACAATTGGATATAAAACATCGAGATAGTCCAGCCTGAAAAGAAAAATAATTGTAATTGGATAGGCAAGCTAGAGAAGAATTACGAGCATCTTTTGCTTAAATATGCAATGATCATTGAAAGGAGATATTGAAATACAAATTTCCTACTCTAAACCGTAATAATTTAAATTGCCAATTTAAATTGTTCGAATGGCCAATTTAAACCTTACGATCCATTAAAACTCCGCGAGGATGGGATTTTTTCATTAAAAACACTTTCCTTTCGCCTTCACGAATCTCCGAAGCGCCGCGATGACAAAACTACAGTCGAAAAAGGACCGGATTAATCACAAAGCACTACGGAGGTATAATGCAAAAGTAATTCGGAGTTTCTCTTTAGCCCGACACTACAAAGTGCTGGAAGTTGGGGACGCGTTCCCTCAAAGTAATTACTTCTCCTTCCTGGACTAATGGAGTTCTGGATGCGAACTGGGTAATTACTTGCTCTTATACCGTTAACCGTAGAGACTCATGCACGTACGTTGGTAACAACAATTATTTCATACGGGTGTGGTTATCGTTAACGACGGTTGTCCCTTGTTTGACGTGTACCGACTCCAGAGAGAAATTCATTGTTATAATGATGGCTTGCTTGGCGAGTTGTAAATAGTATTGCAACATGCATCGCCGGTGCGTAATTATTCAGCCGTGTCCACCGGTACGTCTGGAATCTCAATTATGGCAGAAAATTTATGACAAACCGTCTCGCGATCGCCGAGCTCTAGTCCCGGATAATAATCTAGCGGGGATCGTGACACTCGCGTCGAGCGTTTCTCCGCGATCCGAGAGACAATCGATTTTGTTCAAGTTTATCTCTTATTTTTTATTCCGCCTTTCATCGCGATTTATTGTCGGCTTAAAAGGAAACGTCGGTTTGCTGAATTCGAAGAAATAAGATCCATCTCGGTATCACATTTATTCGCTTTCAAACGATCGAGATTCTACTCGAAGGAGCTTGAAAGTCAAATCGTAATTGGTTAGGTTCGTTAAGATTATCGATGGCATTAATGAATTTAACGCGACGGCGGGTAAATTGCTTCATTAACGTTCGTCTGTCCGACAGATTTTGAAATGCTCGCGATTCTTTGCATTGGCGATTCGAATTAAAGTCGACAGTGAGTACGGCGCGACTTATCAAATTGAAACTATATTAACGTACGAACGTATTAATTTCTGTGTTTCACGGATAATCGATCGTCGCTATCGTTACGAGGACAATGGAAAGTCCGCTTAATGGAAGTTCCGATATCCGAAAGTGTATTCAATCGTTATCCGGATAATCGGGGTTTTCCAATCGCACCGTTGCGCTGTTTCTACCTGAAATTCTAGCGAAATCGTAGCGGAATTGTCTTCCAAATGTCCGCGCTTTCGACTGCAATTTCGCAATGATCAAACGTCGAGAAAGAAATCACGTCCGAGGAATCGGTATACGTGGAAATAAACGCTGGAGCGTTTCCTCTTGTCATTTAATCTCGTTCGAGTCGCAAAATCAACATGGAACCGATATTCCAAACATTAAAATATCGATCGACGGAATATTTCCCGTCACAATGAATCCGTGCAATTCAGAAATTTCTACGAAGCTTTAGGTATCTCTATTCGCCAGTAAAATACATTTCTCTTAATAAACACGAATCGTAGTTTTCCACGAAACAAATTATCGGGGTAGTAGTTGGTAATTCGGAGAGATTGCCCGGTATATTTTTGAAATGTTCGAGGAAATATTTATTTAATGTTTCGCGCTACCAGAGTGAGATAGATATATCTTTTTTCTTTCCCCGACAACGGCGATTCCGGGGAACGTGATTTCCCATCAAAGTGACGATTTACCGTCCTTACCTCGAAGTTCCGCAAATCCGGCGACGCGGTTTGTAAGTTCAGATAAAATTAATGCAGATGGGTTGGAAGTAGTCCAATCGGGAGCGACGGACATTTCGAGCGAAGTTGTAAAGCTTTCGATGCTACGGAGAAACGCAACTACCGAACGTACTTCAGACTTTGCAGCTCTGGGAAATGTGAATTGCATTACTTATTGGGCCATTCGGTCCCCTTGATCGTTAAACGAAAACTCGCCGATGGTCGGGAGAGATAAAATCAGGGCTGAATTAACACGCGAGACGGTATCGACGTTATCGTAACGTCGCGTTTAATACTCTTTGTCGTTTCCCGTCATTGCTTACTCGAAATCAACGATCCTCTTCATCTTCCTCTCGCGACTCGAGCATTTGAATCATTAAGCCCAAGTAGGAACTTTGTAACGCTTACTCGCGAAACTTGACGTTGCATTATTGAACGAAAGTAAAAAGTTTTCGATGGTTCGCGATAAAGTTATAATAGAATAATTTAACGTTCGTTTGATAAATTCGAGGGAAATTTTTCAATTTTTAATCAGTTGGCTGCGGCGACCTCTTCGCAAAGTGGGCACTTACATATATTGTGTCGCGAAGATGGAGCGATGAAGAGTATTATATTTAATAAATATTATATTTAATAAACATGTTTCAATAGTTCGTGGCTCGGATTGCTAAAGGAAAAATACAAAAATCAATTTCGTGCTCCCTCTTTAAAAATATCTTTACAAACTTTAGGAGTAGGTATATTTCGGGTTTCACTAAAATTTCAATTTAACTAGCAAATCGCAAATATGTTTCTAAGGTGACGCAAGTCAAAAATGAATGTTTCGAGAAAATTGTGGAAAACTGACAAGTGAGTTTTAAAAAAAGGAATTGCATAAATAACAATTTTCCAAAATTTTATAGGCTTTAGGAAAAATGATTCTATAGAACTATTAGCATATTATTATTATTATTATGGTTACTCTTACCATGATGATAACTTAAAAATAGGATGTTTTGATTTGTATCACTTCAGAAACACATGACACAAAATATTGCTATTTCTTCATGACGAGTGTACTCGTCAAAACCAGCTAACTGGTTAAACGGCCCGAATGTTCATTTTGGAGAATCGAAAAAAATGCATTAGTTTATCATTGCATTTGGAAAAGTTAATTTAATAAAGTATCAATACGTTCCTCGCTTTTGTACGCAGGCTTATGATTCGACGTACAAATTCTCGGTAAATTTAATTTATTCTGTTGTTAAATTTCACGGTTCCGTGGTACGTGTATAATTTGACTGACAACAGGATAATTGTTTTACATTTTTCACGATATTTTATTTCCCACCTCTCGCGACGAAACGAACGTATTTTTCTGTACGATCGAAAAGCGGCACCATTTTCGTTTGAAATATACGGCACCCGGAATTTCCGTTTGTCGCGTGCAAAAATATCACGGTTCTCTGCCGAATGCAGCGAGCTTCAAATTTATTTCAAATTATCAAACCAATGTCGCGGGCTCGCGAGCGTACATTCGCGTTCCATTGAAAAAGAAAAAAAGAAAAGAAACATGGGAAATTAAAAAAATCTTTTCCGGCTTCTCCACGAATCGCCATCCCTTCGACGAATCTACCAAATTTTCATAAAAACGAGACCAATTTCAACTCGTCTGGCCGCTAAAGCGAAAAGCTCTTCCGAGCGAACAATATCAAAGTTACCATATCGATTTCTCATTGATCGATAATCACGGGAGTGAGAAGTTTTCATTTCTTTGTTTTGCGCCGGGCAAAATCGCGAGGCAATTATTGCATTCGAATTGTCCGGCAGGTATACCTCGATTCACTATTGTTCGTTTACTATGTCTCGCGGAACAATTACGCGATTCATTCCGATTCGGAGCAAAGTCGTACAGAGCCGAATGCGTTTCGGTATCAATTTTCCGGTATTATCCCTGTCCCTAAACACTTGAAATTCCGCTCGATACATAGCTCCGATCACGAGTTATAATTGATTTGTAACGCGTTCTAATCGTGCTATAAATGTTCGCGAACCTGGCTCAAGATGTTCAAGCTTCACTTCGCTCTCGAACGTGATAACGCGATGTATATTTTGCGATGACGTAAACGTACAGTTAAATTTATTCCCATGTTCGTTCATCTAGTACGAATTCGTTTACATAAAACGTTCGTATACGAAACGCTTTTGTCACGCGGACTAAATAGCAGATACTCGTAATTATAATTTCTTTACCCTTTTAAATATAATCCTATTCATTGCCGTATAACAAGTTTTCGCGATACATTTAGTACAAGGAAAAAGCTTAAGTTTGTTAGCTCTTTGAATTTTAAACATCCACTCGCCGCTCGGTCATAATAATTTTCATTTGAAAGAGCAATTTTGTAGTCTAAACGTATGTACTTCCAGACGCAATTGAATCTATTTATAATTGGATATTTTTCAATTGTGCCGATTAAACATTAAAGTCCAATAATTCGTGCTCGTCGTTAAACAAGAATGGTCTGGTGTTTTTGTTTAAAAAGGAAAGGAAATAATTCCCTGGATTAAATCCATGTGCCTGGTCTATAATAATCGAGATTGCATCTTCAGGAATTACTCTGAAAAATCCAATAATTGCGAAGTTCCTGCGCGACCCATTTATTTCTCGCGATATTGGCTAACGAAAAAATTGTATTAACCATCCTCAACGTGCGCATGCAAATTCATTCGTAGCATAAATTTAAATCGTACCAGCGATCGCGCGCGACAAACAAAGGCTGTAAAACAATTTGCAGCGTTTTTTTTTTCAAGCTGAAAAAAAAATCCTGGATGATAAATTCTTGATAAAATATGATTCGATAAGCGTATCGTTAATAAAATCGCTCGTAAAATCTGTCGCTATGATACATCGTTGGAACGAATTTGCCCGATGAACGTTGCGTTTCCGGGTTGCGACTTTCTGCCCGAACTCACGCTACGCGTCGGATAGTTTTATTCATTCAAAATTCACCATCGAAGATACAGAAATCGAGAGATAAAGTTTCCGGAATAATTGGCCGCGGAATAGAAAACGGGAATGACAATTTATCGATTTTATCATCAGCGGACCGCATTCTACCTGTGCGATAACTGATGGCCTGTCATCCCGCCGAACGCACAAACTCCATTTCGCGGTTTTGTATCCGGGCAACGCCTTCGGTCATCCGCATTGCAAAACTTTGCGATCTGTAAGATAAAGCTCCGGAGCAACGAAGAATGCACGTGTCGCTGCGTTTCGTCGATTACACGGCCAGGAAATTCTTCCATGATCGATTAGTCGGGCCGTCGTAGTTAAGACAGGAGTTACGCGAAATTTTCCGAGATAAACTTTCGCGCTACGTGCTTCAACGTGAAACAATTTTGAAGCGTTGCTTGCTTCCGGTCGCTGGAACTTTGGATTGTGTTTGTCGGATAAGCTTTCCACGCCGCCAGACTCGAAATCGTAGGGAACGAGTGAGTTTTAAATGCAGACGTCGCGAAACAATGAAGCATATTTGAATATTTGTAATTCAATTGCGCCCTGGTTTATTTTCCGAGTTTCTGGTGGCAGTTTGTACGATCGCGATATAACCGGTCTTCTATCAATAGCGTGTACGGTGGAACCAACGATTCCTTCCGGGTTTCGCGATTCGATAGAGACGTTGCTTTAATTTCTGCACATCATTGTAGTAACGATGCTAGTATTCAAAAATTGATAAGCATTAACATTTATTGTAGCTATGAATTTCTACTAATTACCCACGGTGCTACCGCCAATTAAGTGTCGGCTACCGCTGGCACCCATGGCATTCAATGTGTTAACACGTTAGCACTATTCCCACCACGACCGGTCAAATGATCGTTTCTTAAATTCCGTCTTGAATTTTCTACATACAACGTTATTGCAACGCCACTTATCTTAAGATTTAAATGTTAACATTTAAATGTTAGCTGGGTAAATTTTTAAATATACCTTATCTAGTTCCAAATAAAAGAAACTACTTTTTTCACTATCGAATTAAGAAATATAAGTTGTTTTAAAGATTGGTAATTTGATCGGTCACGGTAGGCATAGCTATACCTGAAGTGTCTGTCGGTGTAGTGTTAAGCGCTATGTCAGTCACCGGTGACCAATACTATACTTTCCGTTCGAATCATCTCAGTCGCCGATGACTGACAGATACTTTCATCGGTTCAATTCGTGTTAGTCACTGTTTTTGAAATTTATCTGATACGCAAACAACAGACAACTAACTTAAGAGAAGGTATTCTAGAAAGAATAAAGAGTACAGATTGGGATAAATATATACAAGAAATGCAGTCTTATCGTAATCTTACATGGATCTCTGGCCGCCAGCATATCGGTGATATCGAATATCGCGGACTAAATGGAAAGGAAGACAAAATAGGCTTAACCTTCATATTAGTTAATACAGAATTTGTCAATAGAGCCGCCGATTTAAAGAATTACTGTACGTTCGGTATTATTTATGATAACCGAGGAAGTCGGAACGACAGTTTCACCAGTTTGAAACGTCAAAGAACTTCGTGCCCATAACGCGACTACGATCCGCGAATTGCTCTTCCGGTTTAATGCTTCATCTCCCTAAAGGCGAAATTATAATCCGTTTCTCAGCAAATACGGTTTATTATTCCGTCGTAATTTATCCGTCTTCGTCGATTTGAGAGAGCGAGAATGATAAAGAGCGAGTGCCTCTAATTACGGTAATGTTAAGGTAGAAGTAATTCAACCGGTTCAGATTTCCACCGTAAACTACCCAACGTTAGAAAATCAAAACAGTAGCTAATTGCTTGTTTCGCTCGAACAAATTGACCTGATTCTCGTTGAAACAGTTTTCCTCCTAGCTCGAAAAGTTGTACATATTATAGGTAATAATGGCGAAAGTTTTCAGAGCAAACTCCTCGATCGTTCGGGTGAAGGAACTTTGAATGGTGTCCTTTAAGAACGTATTGTATATTCAATCATGAATTCCAAAGAAAAAACGTAGCCTATACGAAACGAAAATCTTAATCCTCGCCGTGATTGATAGCACCGTTTATACGCGCGCCGTTTAATGCAAAAATGGTGTAAGTCGAAAAAGTTGAGTACAGGAAAACGAGGGACGGGGCAAAAGGTGTGTAAAATGCAATAATATTGTTACGGACGCTACGCGAGCGCGAACGAAGATTTGGAATTATTTGTAAAAGGAACGTTTATTACACAAGAACACGATCGCTCGTATCAAGAGCTCGAATACAATAACTTCGTTATCAAACATAATAACATAAATATCAGCGTCCGGCAACCTGCAACAGCCTGTCGATGATGCCGGACGCCAGGGAGGCAATGCTATCCGTAACGATATAACATTCCATTATTTCCGTTCATCCGACTGGACCTGAATTACTTGTCCTCTTATTTAACTAGAAAATGGTGAATCTAGACCAGCGATATACAACCCGCGGCCCGCTAAGCTTTTCTGTGTGGCCTCACACTAATTTATAAATAAAAGCTTGGACACAATTATATGTTTTGTTTTTGCGTTTTTGATATAGTATACTTACTATAGTGTACTAAATTGCGGGCCTCGTTACGTAGCAAACATATGTATGTGGCCCAGGAACAAAAAAGGTTGAGTATCGCTGATCTAGACTAAGGTGACCATACGTACTGTTTTTATCAGTACTGTACTGGGTTTTGGCAATTGGCCCTGGTTAGCAGTAAAATGAAACCAGTACAATTTAGGAAATTATACAAAATAATACAAAATAAAAATATGAAACAAAAAAAATACGGCATTTAGAATAGCTACATTGTATGCCGACACGATATTCGGGGTCGTATTATATTTCGGCCAATAGTGTAGGTGAAAAGTTGACTCGCACCACTATTGAATCCAACGGCGCTCGTATGAATATGAGTTGCGTCGATAGTTCAAGAAATAGATGCATCGTTCGTTAGAGTGTATAAATTATAAATATAACTCGTTTTCCATGCGCTCCTCTTTAAACGAAAGATACCGATGTACCAATATCTCTTCTGCGTAGCATCATTTCATAATAAATGCACGCGAACCCACACATAACACGGCTTCGCGACAAATACCAATTAAAGGTGATAATCGAAACCTACAATGGGTGCACGAGGCAGTCGAATGGTTCTACGGCATAGCGGACAAGTATTTTTAGGAGATCATCAAATAGTTGAGCTTTCCGAGTGGTGTATTTTAAGCGACGTATTCCCGTCGATTGCGCGTCGTTCTCTTTTTGCGAAACGTCATGCTTAAAAACGAACACCACTGGCTCTAGGTGCGTTTCCATCTCATTAAGCGCATACCGCAGATGCGTTCGGCATTGTTCACGTTTATTTAACGTTCTAAAACCGAACTTAACGCAGCACAAAACTCGACGCGCTACGCGCCGAAATTTAGTTTTCCGTCGTTCTACGAGCATCCTTTCTGTTTATGAATGATCGCTAGGTGGAAATTTGTATTTACGACAAGTCCGTGGCGCGTAATTAATCGACGAATTATTTTTTTTCTAACTCGCGTACAGAAAATCGGAGTGACGAACTTGCGGAACATTTTTCGATGGTCTAACCTGTGGAAAAGATAATGATAGGAAAAAGGGTGGGTTCCGGGGTAACTGTTAATTGGGCTTTACCTAATGTCTCATTTTTATAAGGATATTTCAACAAAAAAATTGCATTTGCAAAGTATTGTTAGTTTATTAAACGATATATACGGTACACCACAGAAGTATTCGTGCGAGTAGGAATTCCGTAAACGCTCGTGGACAAACTTTCATCGGTGTTACGCTATTGTATACAGGGTGTCTCGTTTAAAGTTTTGCACACAATTATCACCCGAACTATTCCTTAAAAAAAAAAAAAAAAATGCCGGCAGAATTTACCTTTGGCGTCTTGTACCCCAGACCTTCCTCGAATAAAGTAACCTCTGCTCGACAAAATTCTATAGAGTAATTAATAGTTCCTGAGATAATCGTGCGTAAAGCTTCAAACGGGACAATCCATATAATCGAATATAATTAATTCGATCAACAGTTTCCGATACCGAGTGGCACAACGATCGAAGAACGTGCTTTATCGCTCAATCGGAAAACCGTGGGAATTAAACGTCAAACGAACATATACATTTCGCCATTACTGACTTTGCAAATGCGATTACGGGACACGAGCGTATTTGCATTCGTGCACCTAATACTTAATGACATGAAATAAAAGAACCCGGACAATGAAATGTTTAATACACGTCCGCTTGCGTATCCCGTCACGTAGCCAAGGAATTGGAGGCGATCCTTCGTAGATAAAACGCGCACTTATCTCATAATTAAATCTAAAATCGTTTTTATAATTAGAAGCGTGGTATTCAATTGCAGCGATGTCGTGAATCGCTTGCAATCAGATAGCGACACCATTCGCGTAATAACACGCTGTCTGTTGTTTCTGTTACCCGCGTCGCCGTTCTATATTCTATAAGCCGATAAAGCGATACCCTACAAGTGCTGTGTGCGATACGCTGGCGTAACATTTAGCACCAAACAGCTATTATTTATTATTATCAATGCAATTATCCACCCAAACGTTGCGCACGAGCACCGATAGAGCCGAGAATCATTCTACTGGAGTGAAATCTCATTCCGATTTTCGAGTGATAGTCTGATCGTTCGAAATCGCTTGCGCGTAATTAATAATTCAGCGATCGTGGGTAATCGATAAATAATTTTCACGGAAACGTAGAAACGTTCATTTCAATTCGGGGAGTTTGGATCTCTGCGAAGAGTCTGAGCGACGTTCAAAGATTCGTTAAATCGAATCTAACGATCCGAAAATTTGACAGCAAACGGAGCACTCGGGCATCAATCGAAAATAAATATTGCACACTCTGCTTGCGCGTTATCGCGTTACGGAATATTAAGAGATTACGTAATAGAGAATAATTGAGAGAATAATTGGGCGAATCGAGCTTAATACCCGAAATCTATTAGGGATTCCATCTATCGCGCGAATTTCCAGGTCAATGAAGCGCATGCCCGTTTCATTTAACTTTTTCATTTGTTTTTTTTTACGAGCCACGCACTCGCACCGCGATGCGCGGCGTCGATGAAATATCTATGGCTCCTTTTCCAGAGTTCAGGAATTATTATTCAAGAGCAAACGAACTGTCAAACGCCAACATTTTTGATGCAAATTAAATTCCGCAAATCATTCGCACGTTCCACACCCTCGATCAAAGCGCGCCGGATAAATTTTGCAATGTCCGCGCAATGTTTAATATTCCCGATACCACTTTCCTTTAACATAACACGTTCCACGTAACGCATCAACGTTTCGAGAGCACGTTACGTATATAATCAAAGTCTGAAATCGAGTAATTCTCGTGGACTCTCGTTACGAGGATCGCGACTCGTTGCGAGTTCGCGGCCGAGAGTATACTTATACCCGACGAAATAGATCTATTCTATCGCGCCGCAAACTCCGTGCGCGAATTCGCCGAAAGTATGCACCTGGAGAATTCGCATCGGGGAATTACGCGAGGGCGAAACTTTATTTTCCGATTTTATAACGAGTTATTTGTTGCTCAATAATAGTTTGTCTGAATTTAATACGACCGCGGAACGATTTTAACTCTCCAAACTGTCGCGACAATAAATTCAATGAACACCGCTGGGTTTAAAAATCTCCATATTCGCCCATTCACCTGTCTTATACGCTCGCACACCTACACATATGTTGTATATGTATAAACGTACCATTAAACGAATCTCTTTTTCTCAATTGAGGTGAACCCTGCAATCTTTTCAATACATTTCAATACATTCGGCGAATCCTCGGTCCTTTCATCGCTTCATTTTCGGTGGACCATTGTCGACTGTTCAATGGCGAGAACAATGCAGCTTGTATTACCTCCTTTTATTCTTTACAATAGCGCAGTTGACTTCGCGTAAGCCTCTCCCTCCCCCCCTATATCCCAGAATTCCCGCCCCCTCAATTCGTTTTTTTTTACGATCGTGTACTTTACGATCGGTTTTTCGCGTGTACATAACTTTCCGTCGTCATAAACAATTCATCTCCCAGAGGGGAGGAAAAAAATGTGGCAGGAAGAAGAATCTCTGTTTGGCGCTAAATTCTGGTATTAATATCGTATATCAAGCGGAGATAAGCCGTAAACAACGGAGAAGGAAGTAGAGATTAAAATCGTGGCGTAAGCTGCAATTTACGGTATAGTTCGCGAGGATAATCAAATCGTTTTTTACCGCGTTTCCATTGGCGACGTGAGCGTTAAAAAAAGAAACGTACGGCTTGCGTTAAATCGACCAGCACGGCCGACGCCAATGCGAAGGTGAGTTGCTTAAATAAATTTACGAGGTGCGTAATATAAGTAGCGAGGCTCGTCGGGAAAATTGGTAAATTTCAACATGAATTTTCCCTCGTCAGCCGAAGGTTTAACGAAGGAATCTGTGGTTCATCACTGAATTTTCTTTAGCATGGTAAACGTACTCGCTGTATAAAATAATTTCTTCGCGTAATGTTACACACTTACCACTACGTATAATCCTACGTCTCTAAGAGCGAGAATCCTACAAAGTAATACGCGATTACGGTGCACGACTCTCGAATTCCTGGTTTTCGCAGCGCGAAAGCCATTTACGCGGATCTCTTCACTTTTCTAAATCGCGAAATCGCACGATCACGCGTCACGCGATAGTTTCGAGAAGTAGCTTTTACCGCGAGAGACACGTGGAATTGTTCGTTCTATTTTTTTTCACGAGTTTTCTCATTTAGGGAGCGATAAGGAGAGAGCTGACATCGAGGAAACGCGTTGCACGGCAGTTTTATTACTATTAATTACTCGAAAGGATTGTAATTATCACTGCAATTTAATTGTAAATTCGTGAAGATTAGTCGTGACCAATTGCGCGCGATTGTGCAGTTTATAGTAAGACTGTTTACGATTTGTACGTTATCGGTTGTTCGAATACAACGGAATTAAAATCTAACATCAAAGATCTGTCTTATCGCGAGTAAGTTGACAGAAATTCTGTAACCTGCGTAGACAGATTTTTTTAGTATAATTAATACGCGTAGGTATAATTAAACTCGCGCGAAATCGAAGCGAAGTACGGGAATGCGATCGGTCTTACTTAGTTGTTTAATTATTAATAACCTACCCGATTTGCGAATTTTTCTCCTTCGCGCTGCTACGAATCGATTCTTTACGTTTGATTACCCACGTCGCTTTTTATGAATAATGCGCTGACCGGGGTCCGCAAATTTGATGAAATTTTGAAGTATTCGTAATCAATCTTTTTCTTCTCCCGGTATCCTTCCTCTTTATCATTTCGTTTCAACGTATTCGCATTTATCATCGAGATCATGGTAATTGACAATCACGTCTATTCCGCCAATAATAATTAAGAAACGCAATTTATGCAATAGAATGGGAGGAGTACATAAAACGGAATTCTCAATGGATTGATATTAAAAACCTTCTACCAGTTTTACAATTTTACAGAAGTAACGAGCTGAAATGGTTAATTCTTAATATTCACAGGTTCCATAATTTAGATCTCGCAAAAATTGTGAATTAAACTTATCTGATTTTCAAGCGAAATAATAAACGCGTTGATATGTTTCATTACGTAGCCAGGTGCGCAGAAATAAGTAATCAACGAAATTGTAGCGAAATTTTATTTGCGGCTAATAATCGTTACCTTCGAGATTGCCGATTCATCCATTTAGACAGTTATAATTAAGCAGACAATAGGGCTAATTGCGCGCTCGGTGATGACGGAGGAGGAACGCGGACAACAGGATGTGACGAAAATTGCACATCGTGCCTCTTCGTCAGGAGGTAATCGAAACAAGGTAGAAATGGCACGATTGATATCAGAAATTGCTTCGATTCTCCATAATCCGACAGATGCGAAATCAATTCGCGAATCTATAGCATTGTGTCCGATAAATATCCGGGAGGAAGGCTAACTTTGTACGTCGATCCATTACTCGGCAAAGAGGACGGTACAATTGAATCTTCGACCACCAGCAAATACGTACATCAGAGTTAGATCGATTAACTAAGAGTAAATAAATAAATAGATAAAGCAGATAGATCCGTATCAAAGAATTTTGTCTACAAATGAAACGTTCGATTAAGTATAATGTCACCAAAAGAAAGTGTGTGCATAATTTATAGTTGACGGAGTAACCTTGATTGCGCTAAATATTTAATCGGTTAATAATATTCGACTTTGCTAGGATTTATCCAACATTTTATCCCATCCAGTATACAGGGTGCGATGAAAGTTATGATAATTTTGTATTTTGCTATTTCTGGCATTGTCATAATGTTTCTTTGTTAATTCGAGCGACTGGTTTCAAACTATTTCAAACCAGCGAGTGAACCCAATGGATTACTCCGTGTAGTCCATTCTGGAGGAAAAAGTCTCGGCTACTCGATACACTACTGTAGATGCTCTCAAAACGACGATGGAAACGTTGGAAATGTGTGCGAGCATCGCCGGAAATATTAAGCGACTGCGTAAGTGTATTGAAGCCAAAGAAGGCAATTTCGAGAATTTGTTGCAAATTTTTTTGCTTAGAGTTATGTTTCTTGATCTAATAAACGTTATTATTCCTTCAGCTGAATGAATTTATTTCTTTATGCAGTATTTTTATACTGTTGAAATTTGTGGAAAAATTATCAGAACTTTCCTCGCACCCTGTATTTTATAAACACATTTCTAAATATCAGATAAAGCGTCGTATAGTAAATAACCTCTACGAAATCAAATGCCCGTGCAAACATTATGCAAACGGAATATGTCGTGAAAAGAAAATATTTCGCAAATGTCACGTAGGATGAAAGATTATAAATTATTGAATAGTATGTAACGATTGAAGGTTGAGTTTCATAAATATCTGGGCGGCATTATATACATATTGTAATCAAAATGCTGCGTGGTTAAAGCGTCATTTTTACTTTTTCTAACGAGAAACTCTTTTTCCATGCCTCAAACTTTTCGACATTCTGTCCCGCACACGAGGGTACCTCAAATATCGAGAGTTCATATAATGCAGCATCTAAAAGGCTTTCGCGTAACGGCCAACGTTATGCGCCATTGGTTCTGTATGAATAGCGAGTGTGTGTTGGGCAGATAACATAAAAATGCAAAGTGATATCAAGTAACGGCAAATTTACCGTACGTCGAAAGTAAAACGCTGCCCCGGTAATATATGCATTTATTCTTATGCGTGCGCTTTATTTTTTAAAGCGGGAACGCTTATTTAAATTTTAATCCGGATCTTTGAGCGTCGATGCGCCGATACACCCGCCTCGCCGAAAAACAATGGACCATTTCGCGTACAAATTTCATCCGACAAATAGATCCCGCACGCGAAATTTTATCGCGAATATAATTGGTCGACATTTAGTGTGTTAGGTAATCTCTCGATCGAAAACAGTTCTCTACTTTTTTTTCAGGTTTATCTCGGGCTCGAACGATATTATTAATTCGAAATTGGTTTTCGAGTAGATAACTGGAGGGTGTATGAATTTTCGACGATACTTTTTAACGGGGTGCAAAATCGTCTCGCGTTTATTCGCTAATAAACGCGCTCAGTTCGAACGCGCTACGTTTGCTTTTGAAACGTACCACGTAGTTGCAAAAACGCTGTTACCTGCTTTCTTTTTTGTCGGTTTGGATACCAGAGACAAAAGTGATAACGAAAAATCTCTACACTTTCCTTTGTGCGAGTTTCAAAAGAAAGCAGAAGCGTTTGCATAATTATACGCGACGCTTGTGCGCAAATAAAGCGAAATAAAAAAGAAGGAAGAAAGTTGCTTGATATACGAGAAAAGAGGAGAAAAGGAAATAATGACCCGCACTTCGAGGAATGTCGGGATACGTTCAACGAAGGACTTTGAATTTGCCTGATAAAGGACGCGCGCAAAAAAAAGTCACGGTATCTTTACCGCGATAAAAAGGAATTCCCCCAATAATCACTCTTCGAGGGGAATCCGTATTACCGAGAAAATTAAACGAACACAATTCCACGAAGCATTCGAAACGTGAACGGGCTGAGGATAATGGCAAACCGATTCGGTATCCGGTTCGCGGGAGAATCGAGTAAGGGGGTGGTCGATCAACATCCCTCTCCGAGAAGAGGGATACTTTGGAAATCTATTGTTAGGATACGGTGCGTAAACGTTGGGATTTCCTTCCCCGCTCAGGCTATTTTCCGCATAAGTTTGACTACCGATACGTTTGTTAACGTTCCGATGTACTCGTCGTATCGAATAAAGTGCGTTTTATTCGACCGGCCGATATACAGGGGCGGACCGTTCGTTTCACGCTCCCACTGAGCACGACCGTTACTATTTTTTAGATAACGCGGGTGTAGTTTTGATAAAATTGAAAAGGAGAGAGAGAGAGAGACACGCGCGGTGCTTTCGTCTGCGTTAGTACCGGGACGGTAGTTCCTCTCCGCTGCCGTAGGACCAGGAAAAAGTTACTATTAATTATTAATAAGAGGGATGAATAATTCAAACGGGTTGCCGCATCGCCGTCTTTAGCAGTATCCCTCGTCGTATACATGTTTGTCAACGTGAACTGCTCTTTTATTCCGAGCTGCCGTGACGCAGAATGCGATACGTTTTTCATGCCCGCCGTTCGCGCGGTCACGCGTGTACGTGGCTACGCAGTTTTGGTTTTCCGCGTTCGTTGGTTGAATTTATGCGCATTCCCCTTTATCCCGCCGCCTGCAAAAATATTGGCTTTATACGTATCAAGATGGAGGTAAATATTGACGCACCCATTTCCGACATTTATAGAGAAATTATTCGCCGATCGTTACCGTTTTAAGAGGGCGAGATACATATAGATCGACTGGTTTTTTAGAATTTCTTTTTTCCCAAACTACTGGATAGACTGATTTGAAATTTTATCAAGAGACAAGGTCTTGTCTCGGGCCAAGTAAAACTACGCGAGACCAGACCTTGTATCTTTCCAGGAATATGCTTTTCATTGAGAATAATAACTGTGAGGTACAGTTTTTCTTGGTTGCAAATATTCATTTATATGGCGCGGTCTCAAAAATTCGCCGAGATAAGTGGAGGTCGGTAAACTAATTTGTGACAGAAATACAAACAAATTTTCGTTAATTTGCGCAAAAAGGCTTTGCAGGAACCTAAAAAATAGATAAAAAGCTAAAAATTGCAAGAAAAGGCTTACGGTTTTAAAAAGAATGTCACTTTTCTTTTACAAACAATCGTCGATAACTCTTTTTTAGCATTAAAAGTTAAATATTGCAGAGGTTCGTGCAATGGCCAATTAGTGAAGGAATATTTTCTAAAAGTTTGAACGAAATCGGTCGACTAGTTTTCGGGCAATCTATCTCAGTGCGCAAAAATTTTGCATTTCGAATCGGCATTGTTTGATAACGATAAATATTTTCAAGTACGCATCGCGTAAAATACTGCAAAATAATTTATCCGTTTTCGAGTCAAATAATGGCACGAACCGAATAAAGAACAAAAATGATTCATCGCATTCGTCTGATCTTCCGATTCATCGTTGCGTCACGTTACTTAGAACAATAAATGTACGTTTCCTCTAAGAAGTTTTACGCTTTATAAAATTCTTCCCTCCGTTCGCTCGGTAGCGTCTCAATGGCTGCGTTTCCACGGGCTTCTATGTGTATAAGAAATGCATTTTCGATAGATATGTCCCAAGGAGCTTTTCCCATTGAAAGACAGTGCATCGTAGGTACTCGGGGGTCGATCGAACAATGGCGGATACGAACTGTTTCTTCCGAGAAAATCGAAGGATGCAATACGATGGATGTGTATTACGTCCACTTTGAGAATAACGGGGAATCCAGTCCTCTGTGTGCGTGTTTTCTGCGTCACCGATGTTAAAGTCGCACGCACGTCGCATCGAGGGGCGTTGTGCAAGTGAAGCTCAATCTTTTGCGAGCCATTCGTTTGCGCGGCACGATAATTTTTCAACCCAATTGCTCGATACGGTACGAGGAACGCGAAGAAGCGAGTGGCGAGGCTACCGTTGAATAATTCATTTCAATTTAATAATCGTTGCGATTCAGAGAATCCGATTAAAAAGAAAGGTCAGATACATTATTGCCGTCCGTATCGAGAATATTACACGAATAATTTCTCTTTAAGCGCACAGAAACCTCGTTTACTATGTTCCTTAATACGTAGAAATTAATTTCGTGCACATTAACAGATATTTCGTTATAATTACGTAAGATAAGCGCGGGCGATATTAAAGTCTTAAAATAATCCAATGAAAGCGCGTTTTACATATAATTAATCATTGTTCGAACCAATCCCCCCTTTTTTTAATACTTCGCTTTATACCGCGCATCAAAGACTTTACGCTGCAGAGGAGAAAGAACAACGTTAACTGCACTTTCCTTCGAAAACTTCATTTTCCTAGTCTTCGGCAAAGGATAACGCTCAATCGTTGAAAAGCTTTTTCCCTGGCCTAAAAGAATTTTCTATCCAATTATACCTCGCACCTGGCTGAAGTGTATTACGTCGACGCTGCGAGGACGTTCCTTTGAATGTTTCAGGTATTAAAGCGACATGAAAAAAAAAGGAAAAAGTACAGTACCGTCGCGTTAAGAACCCCTTGTATTAAAAAAGTAACCACCGTCGCTTTCGCAAATTCCCGCGAATGTAAGCGCCCGGTTGCGAATGTATCGCGTAGTTTGTACACCTGGGAGATATTGTTTTGTTGTGTATACGCGATGACAGGAAAACAATAGCGGGATTAAAGAACAATAGAAATTATATTTAATATTACGCGCTTATGCTGGCTGACGCGCTATGATCTCTACTACTGGCGCTGTATCGTCGTCGGGTCTGACATATATCGTGTCGCACTACTTTCGGACGGTACAGTCCACGACTCAACTAAACTTTTTCAAAATATGTTTCGCTCGCGCTTTAGCGCCGCATTCAAACCGTGTTCTTCGATATCTAAACAAATATGTGAAATTTAGGAACGATAAATAATCGGGCGCTAAACTGTCGGATAAAATCGCCATCGAGTCTGCCGCGAGGTTCTGCGCAACAAAAACCGTTGTAAAGCGCGCAGTCAATAAATAATTGGCAGTTTATCGTTCGTCAGATGCACACCGTGTTTTATCGAAGCATTCCGAGCAATCGATCCATATATCCCGCGCGTCGGAGGCTTCGCAAGGTTTCTCGTAAGTCTGCTGTTTATCGACGTATCGACTATGAACAAAAACAAAAAAAAACAGTGTACGCATCCGGTATACCGATAATCAACGTCGATGGGTTAAACCACTTTCTGTCCGTCATACGATAGAGCGAAAAAAGGCAACGGCCAATTAAGATCGTTCAATCAGTGGATGCACGGGATGCAGGGGCATACGTGTTTAAAAAAAAAAAACTTGCACGTAGAGATGGACAGCGATAGCGAGCCGCGGTGTTCGATATTATTTATATTTTCATTCGCGAAAGATTAGGGTATTGGCACTTTTCGGATAATGGGGAAATGATTTCACGCGAGAGAATGCAGATTTAGATGCGCCGGTACGAGTTGATTTTAATTGCCCGATTATTCCGTTCGTTTTTCACTTATTTATTTATTTATTCAGGCGTGATAAATTCATTGGTACGAAGCATGTTAAATAGTGGGATTATGCGGTTAGAGCGCATGTAAATTTTATGGTGTAGTGTATTTGAGCGATTCTATGTGTGCGCGTGAATATGTTTGTACGGAAGAGGATCGAAGTCGCGTCGCAAAAGTCATTGAAGAAGCATCTATAATATTATTTTGAATAAATATTCCCTTTGCCATCCTACAAGGGCAGGATCGATGATTTTCAATCATTCAAACAAGTATTTTAACGAGACTGAGAAGAACTGAACGTTGACAGACAATTGCAGACCTTTGATCTCGACGTTTCATTGTTACGTTTGAATAAAGTTTCTTGTTTAGATATATTTATGCCAGTTATTGAAATTGTTACGTCGTTGCAACGTCACTGAATATTTAGAGTCCAGCGGAAATTTCAAACAGAGTCCCCGAGCAACATTTTTGCATTTATATTATAAACTCGAGACGAAATATCTTTGTACACGTTCTGACATCATGATTTATGACGTTGAGAGTGCACGAGGAATGCACCTGCAATGCGCAAATCAACCTGCGAGCCAATTTTCGATTGTCAGATCTGACACCAACCGATTTTATATCCAACGATTTTCCGAATAATCGAGCTGTCCGTAAACCGTGATAGACAGAGACGTACGCGTGATAATTGAAAAAAAAATGGAATAGTCTCGTCTGTAAATGTTTGTGATCTTCGAGCGTAAAGTAATGCGCGATATAATGATACCATACCATGTATGTTATTATTGCAAAATAACCATCGGATAACAACGCGTACAGCCCGCCCAAAGACACGTCGTTAGCATAATAATAATTACATTCGAAAGGATAATTCACATTTCATTTTTAACGACGCATTATCCAATGTAATAGACATTTTTAATCAAGATTGGTGATAAATAGTGCGCGGCCCGTCAGCAAGTGCCGTTTCAAGTATTCATGCCCATACATGCACGGGGATGGCGTAAAAAATTTAATTGCCATTAGTTATCAGCTGCGTCCTCGTTACGGTATCAATTGTGATAATTTGCACTCTGGAGAGCATGATTAATGCATTTACATGATGCATGCGAGAACAATGGCTTGTTAGGTCGGTACACCCAGTTTCTATTAGTAGGAAAATGAAAAAACACTCCGCGCGAGTTTATAACCATTTTTTTCATTAGGGGGAATGCGTTTGTCAAATCGATATCAACAATTTGTGGTGCAATTTCGTTATTTCTTATTAATCGCTTTTCTGCTCTTTCCATCATCGACGTTGTAGCATTAATAAAATTCATCGTCGACAAGTTCATTTGGATATTGGCGCAGCTCGTAATAATTATAAATTACAATTAAGATCACATCGAAGCTTTACGAGTTGCGCAAAGGGATTTATAAGCGTCGATAACGATGTAATTTTATTTAATCGAGCGCTCCTTCCCATCGGTGATATAAGTTCGATTTTAGTTAGACATAATACTACTGCAATTTACTTGTTTTGATTAAAAAATTAAAATGTTATTCCGTTCTACGATTATCACTCTGCGAGTTTGTGTTCACGCACACATTTACCAACAAACAGTTCATTCATAAATGTTGGCTTAGTTCTGACACGGTGGATGAAAGATCGTCTCTCTTATAGATCTCTGGAATCCAAGAGCACGAATCCATTTTAGTTTCTCTCATTTTTCGTGCACTTTTTATGCTTCCCGCCGACAGTGACGCGCGAAATTCGTATACTTAAAAAACGCGCTGTTCCTACGTTGAAGCTCGAATTAATATTCTACATTCGTTTTATTTTTCTACTCCCCATCCCGGGTCGTGGGTAAATTTAAACGAAAGTCTCCGACAGTTTCATATTTGATGAAAGTCCATTTTCAGACTTTCCTGCCCGAACCAAAATGTTGTCATGTACATTCTTAAACCGGTTCTCGTTCTTCCCTCGTCGAAACTGCCTTTAAAGTTTCGAGAGTGCATATATACAGTGCTTCTTATAAATTCACATCGTATATCTTTTCGAGTTCCTGGATGTGGCCAGGAAACTGCTTCGAGTTAAAAACCGGCTTAAAACTCAGGTATCATAAAACTTGTCTGCTACTTCCCCGACCTAATACCGAGCAGGAACAACAAGGCGAAGGATTTATTCGATAATCGGGGTTTCCAGAAACATTTCGAACATCTGGGAAAAATATGATACGGTACTTTTGAGGCGCGGCCAATTTATTACAATCCGGCGCGACTTTATGAAAAATCGGATTTCCCGTGTTTCTCGATTTTCGGGAAATACACCCGGCCGATCGAATAGTTTGGTAGAAACATCATTTTTTATCTTAACGCGATGTAGTATCGAGCAGTATGGAACAGGGGTAAGTATCTCGTATATTTCAAAGTATCGATTTATCATAAAATATTGGATGAGGAATGTACGAAGATATATTAGTATTTGTTGATAACTAACAATTTAAATTTTTTGCTAGCATATTTTAAGTATATTTTATACAAAGAATATCGTAACGCATTTTACATAAATTCCGTTGCTTTGATTTTGTTAAATGTTTTAACGATCCGAGTTTCTGGAACAGAAACAACATTCGTAATTACAGTAGAAAAAAAACATCTGGCAATTAGTGGTGTACAAAAGTTTTTGTCCCTGGGGTTTTATTGTTCCAACAAACGAAAATGTTTCTATTCAAATTTTCTGGAAATTCAATGCGTTTTAAAAATTCAATTTCTCATCGACGAATACACCTTAAAAATAATTCGAGATACCCCATTCGTTGCTATCCTGTGTTTTCGATAACACTGCACGCTACGTTCAATGTCGAATGATGCATAAATGTCGAATATGTTCTCATTCGTATCCAGGAAATGAAATTTTTATAGAGACATTCACGCGTATAAGTCACAAGCCGCAATATTTCAATGTTCCGTACGAACGGTTGGGCAATTTCTTCGGAAAATCGCCTCGGGAATTTCCCTCGAAACTAACGTTTCAATTATTCGCGAACTTCGATAAACAACTTTCTTCGTTCCCGAAGATGAGTTCGGTGTACTCGATATTCTCTTTCCTGTTAACAACCTTGCAAACGTTTGGATGTCTGACATCAAATTAATAACCAGAAACAAATAATGGTCTGTGATTTTCATGAAAGAACAAAGACAGTATTACTGAAACTTTTCAGTACCTCTTCAACATTCCCAACCAATTTTCTGGAATAAAATAACAATACACAGCGCATCGTTAGCAGTTACTTTGATCAAAAACCATTGGTTGCACCCGATCATACAACTTTGTGTAGGCGATTCTTTATTGTGTGGAAACCGTCACGTTTGAAGCGAAATGCGATTCGCATTATGCATGTGTGACCGTCGACATAAAAAAAACATTTCACGGAAGAGACTACGTCGCAAACCGCTCGATCTGCGACACATTCTTTGTAACGGCTTTTCATTGTATGGCGGTGCGTCGAGCTTGATGGGCAGCCATTTCCTGCCGGACCATCAAACGGGAGGTGTCTCAATATATAATATATTTTATCGAGTATACATTCCTTTGCTATTCTCCCTTGATTTTACATTCTGCCAATTAACTTTCTTTCCAATCCTTGTATTTTTGCACTCTTAACCTCATTTTTCCCCACATTGGCGAGAACCAAAATGGTAGACATTATTTTTTAGGGATATTCGATGCTTCTCTGTTATTACATGTCTGCATTAATTCAATTACACTGATTTGATTCCACTCATCGTTATCGAAAATAAAACTAAATTGAAAAGCTATCGGTACTCGTGTTACAATTAAAAGCTGAAAAAGAGCGGGCGCTACTGGGATTCGGGACCTTGTTGATAGATTGATAAAAAAGGAAGAACTGTGTTGCCAGTTGGGCGCAATAGATAAAACTGCTGCTTGCATTTACGCCCTTCTTATTTTTCTCCCGACAGAAGTGAGCGCAAAACGTATTCGTTCGCGGATAGGAGACGTGCTCTGGAAGATTTCTCCGCGCATCCAGGATTCTGGTGCCGTGGATGCAACTGTGTGTATATTCCGAATGTGACTCGATTCTGCGTCGCGGAATACGTTTCGCCCTTGTCTACGAAGCTGCCGTATGAAAAGCTAGCTGACCCGGAAAATGAAAACATTCCGATTTTTGGGAGTGTAACGTTACCGGTAGACGTGTCTCGAACTCACTCGCAGTAGTTCTCAAATCGCACGTCGAATTTCGTCACATTACAGTTTTTGATAGTAGATCGCGACGCGATGGAGGATATCGACAAACTCTCGTAATCGTTACACAACGATTGTCAAAGACTATTCGAATCGGTGTATTTTATCGAAGATATGGGCTGTTTATTTTAAAAGTGTGTAATGCAGAACGAGGTGGTTGTGGAATAACTGGACTTCGAATGTTTAACAACCGAATTTTAATGGTCTTTATTTCGAACCACAGTATAAAGGAACTACAATACTTGAGATTTAAGATACACGTTTGGATTTACGATTTGAAGATACAGATGCTTTGAGACTTGAGGATATTCTGCTTAGGAGTTTGTAATGTTCTATTGAGATGTGAAACGAATTCTCAAGAACGAGAGGATCGGTAGGTTTAAGAAAAACTATTATCTATCAAAAATGATGTGGAAGGGATGATGAGTAAGATGTTTTGGTGGAAAGTAGAAGAGGAGAAGGACTAGGAGTTTGAATGTTAGGTCTAAGGGCGATTCTAGAGATGTACAAAATATTGGCTATACTAATCTTATGACTAACTTACGATTAGGAAAAGGAAGAGAACGGGTCGGTACATTACAAATGGTTCAAGTCCATTTTTTTTGTTTGTTTTTTTTCGTTTTAGAGTAAATTAATCACGAATTATGTGATATCTCATTTTTTTTAAAAATGGACTTACACCACTTTCAAAATAAACGGTCCACGTACAAATAGCTTGGATGAAAGAATAATTATGAAAGTACAAACGCCTTTTGCCAGAAGTAGATCGGACCATCCGTCTCCGAGATACAAAGCTTTCGAGTTTTACGAAAAAAACGACAATGAAACTGACCTACATTACGATTATGCGTTTATTTACGCGCGAAATAATTTAACCTATATCTCTAGACAGCGGAAAAAAGGACTGACGCAACGTCCACCGGAAAGTTTCGCGAAATTCTCGCAACGGCCGGTAGATCTCCAGAAAACGTTCCCGTGGGTCAGTGGTACTCAAATTTAAAAATTTGACGATTTTATATATTTAATATTCGAAATTTCTGCTGTCAGCCATCTTCAAATAAATTAAAAACAATTCGTCATTGTCGTATCAAAGATAACATTTTGTACTCGAATCTATTTTTACTACGACCACTTCCTATATCGTCATGACGACGCTTTGAGAACCGCTGTCTCGGATTCATTAGCCGATATCATTCGGATACAACGCATTCTATTGGTCAACACGTTTAAAAGCAATCGCTTTATTGGACGATAGCACGTTGTACCTCTCTTCGCGCGACCCGCACGGATATTCGTGTTGCTTCGAGTGCGTAATTACTTAATTAATTCATTAGCATATTATTACCGAGCGATGTTCACGGGGGGAATATTTATGAGTTAAATTTAACCCTTTCACAGTCGCGTTAACCCTATCGCTGCACTTGGGACAATGCGACCTAATGGAAATCGTAGCTTTGTTTGCGATACAAAGTACCTGTCGATACCGACGGTACCGCTCATTAGGCATTACACATTTGCCGTGGATGTTTTTATCCGGTTATTGCTATTTTACGTAAAGCCCGCCATAAGAGCCACTGTACATGGTTTATTACGTATTCTTCTTTTATTTCGGGATATCTGTATGTACTTGGCTCGAGACAAGACGGAACTTATCTAGATCATGCACATCTCCGGATCCCCAAACTATTTCTAAAGCAAGCAAACTCATGTGATTCTTTGTGAAATAATTTTCAGTAGAATAGAAATTCTATAATTATTTCGTGATCAAGCGACCCGAAATACACTTGATGGAGTAAAAAAAAGTTTGGAGATCCGAAGATCCAGAGATGTGCATGATCTAGATTTAAGCCGACAAGACCTTGTCTTTTGATGATCGCGTTTTTCGTACGGAATCGTCAGGTTATATCGATATACCGTTAAACGTTCATTGTGGAACGCACGTTTAAAGTGTCACGGTTAAGTAACGTCGACGCGCTTTTTGAAAAAAAGAAAGTTTATTGGCACGGTAATGGGAATTAATACTAAAATTTCCGCTCAAAGGGAAGGTATTATACTCCGCTCTCGAATAAATTGGCTTGCACTCGCTGGGGAAAGGCCTCTATATGAAAGCCTTATTAGCGCGGACGCTTCGGTGTCAACGGGAAATTTAATTGCGAATATCGCGAAATACGTGGGAAAGGTGAAATTGTTACCTGTTTGGAAATTGTGAAGTGAAAAAAAAAGAAGCGTTTCGCGCGGTATATCGAAAACGTAGTAGCACGCTATCGTTTCTGGTAAAACGAAACGGAGAGTTCTTACTTCGTTCTACGAAGGAGGTAAGAATAAAGAAATTCGATTCGCTTTTTTTCGGAAGCTAAATAAATCGTAACTCAACGAATAGCTCTCGGATACTTTCTGTCTCGATGGGCTGCAAGTAATCAAATTCGTTACTCCGTAACGCGGTGCATTACGAAGTTAGAATAAAAATTTCTTGTTTGATTTGCGTCGCTCCAGAATAGCATTTTTGAGGTCTTGGATATTAATTTTGCGACGTAGTTTAATATTCGTTCCGATATGAAAGAAATTTGTAAAATTTCATAAACTTCAATATTAGTCACGTTCGAGTATACATCCTTTAAAAATCTCCGCGTTGTCAAAACGATGTTGGTATCGATTAAACGTATAGTTCTCTCGACCATGTTCTCCCGTATCCTGAAGTATTTTCTTTAGCGGGATGATTAGATGAGACAAGAATAAATCGAAATTCGTATTTTTTACCAAACGTTTCGGCTCGCCGTGGACTTTCCTGGGTGACCAAAGTCTATTAAAATAAATCAAGCAATATTATAATTTCTCTGGCGTTATACAAATTTATTAAAAACGTAACTTAAAGTTATATAAATCATAGAATATGATATTTCATAATTTGTTTTAACACAAATAAAGTCACTTTTGTTAGTCGAACGTGACAACAGACACGAATGTCGATTTATTCTTGTCTCCCCTTACAGTCCTGCCAACCGAAGTACATCAGGATATGATTATCCGCCCGTATCCTTTTACGATACCATCAAATTCTAATAACGCGTTAAAGAAACATTTCTCGCTCTCTTCTCGAAATCTGTGCGTCCTGGCATCTTCGCGCGCGTAATATACGTAGATTCCATACGGGCGTACACGTAAAGGTTTGCAAGAAACATGAATGGGAATGCCGGGGAGACGACTATAACGCATTCAGTTGGCCGATAGTGGGCCAAAGCAGCTGGCATTGTCCTTTTATCAGGAATCGCGGCGTCTGACGTGAAAGGGAGGCACGGTTGATGACGGAAATGTGCTTCTTCAAAGAGTAGAAATGGGATATACCAACGGTTCGATCGTCTGGTATTGTCGGGACGAGAAACAAGAGGAATACCTTATTTCCCGATACTTTTGTCTAACATTTTGCGATCGAGATGCCGATTCGGGGATGTTATCGTCGCGCGTCAACTCGAGTGCGAGCGAATCTGATGAACCATTGAAATTCAAAAGATACGATCGAAACTTGTGTGCGCCTGCCGGATAGTCGAACCATTCGGCCCCGCACAATTCGCGCGATAAGCGTAAACGAGGGTATAAATATAAAGTGTGCAACGGGCGCAAATAGCGTGGTTAACGGTGAAATATACGGCTAGCGTAAATAGCGCGAGAATCGTAAGACGCTTAACATTTGAAATAGAGAAAAATGTCAGAATTTTAATGCGATAATCGTAAAATGCGCGACGAGTGGAAAGAGTAAATAGTTGAAATGCAGCGAGTAGTAACGCGGTGCAGAGTGCGATGAGTAAAGACGAACGGCGATGATTATTCGTAATCGAAACGTTTACAGCATCCGATCAAGTTCGTTCGGGTATAAAACACAGATTTCGGTTATGAAATATAAGAACAAGAGGGTAATGCGATCACGGCATTATTATGCGCATATTCCTCGCGATATTCGATATTATCGATATTCAATGGATGTATTAGTTATACTTTAAACCTTCGAGCGCGTTCTATCGTTTAATAATTCTGAGAGCGAGAGAGAGAGAGAGGAAGTATTACGCATTATCCTGGCTCTCATTAATCTTGTACTCTCGGAAGATTAAATTGCCCTCGGTCGATGCGTGTAACAAATTTTATTTCTATCCTCCGATATAGGATTGCATCTTGTAATTTGAAGGATATCAGTTTCCAATTTCACCCATCGCTCCCGGGCAGAGGTGAACTGTAATTATGGAAATACGACCCTTTCGTTTTGTCAATAGCGAAAGCATTAACCAGCCCCGTTGCAAACGAAATAAAATCAAGCGTGAATACGTTTGTCGTTTTCATTGATGCGCATAGATAGATCGATTATACCCTTCCGCACGATTCAAATATCTAGAAGCAAAATCGTGCGAGGGTCAACACCATCGGGTACAAATTAAATTTGATGGATCCCAAGATTTTGAAATCTACGACTAAACTGTTTCGATGCGCACATATATTTATCATTTAGTTAACAATCCAACTGGTGCGCACTTTTTCATAACACGAGCGGGCGCACCGTGTACTTCGTACACGGTAGAGAAAGTTTGAAAATTTGTAACGATAAGGCATATTAACGTAATATAAACAGTATGCGATGAAAGTTCATAATGTATTATTCCTAAATATGCAATAAAAAATTAAGAATCACTATCAGAATTTGTATTTTGGCAAGTTTCGCAAATAATAGACTGCACTGAATGTTTCTTACAGATAAACCGAAAACATTTACAACAAAAGAAAGGTCACGAAGTCTTCTAACAATCAGGATAATAGAATTAATAATATTTCAAGAATTCGAATAATTGCCACGAAATTTTTTAAATTTATAGTTTACAAATAATAGCAATGTTGAATGCAACAATAACAATAAGAAAATATCGTAACATACAAGATACATGTATATTGTATATAACTGCATAATATCTACTCACAGTAGTAAAAATAATAAATAAAGTAATATGGGAAATGATACGCACGTTTTACCTCTCGGCTCTTATGTCTGCGTATCAGGCGACCGAGCGCGCACACTTTCAAAACTTTGGAAAATTGAAATGGCTAGCTTTAGCGAAATGAAACCCTGACGCATGGACGCCCAGAGGACAACTGAAGGAATACACTGCAGTGCCGTGACCGTTTAATCGAATTTTACTCGCATTTCCTGCATAAAACTGGCGCGCGTGTCCTTTGTACACGGTCGCGCTCGCCGGAAAATTAAAACATGTTTAAGGTATGCGTCCACAAGTCCACAGATGCGTACGACGCGGCCCTGTGGCCGTCTACCTTTAACGAGTAACGATACATCCACGATCTTATTACTTTCTCCCACCCAATGCAATGTCCCAAATATGTCAATCAATATAAAACAAAAAAATCCTCTCTCGTGGCACGCGTAGCCAAACGTGCGTAGAATCCGAAAACAAAGAGAACTCCATACAAACTCAAAATACGCGCGAAAGAATTGGCACAACGGATTCCGTTTATCCAGGTGTAGCGTCTCTCGTTGCAAAAGGTTTATATCAGTAGCCATTATCGATTCGCGAATAAAGATCAATTTCGGTTCATTTTAAACGTGAAGAGGGGCGGGGGAGGGGGGGAAGGCTTAACCAACACAGGCCCAGCTGGGATTCAAATGATCGCCCATATGGACACGGCTAAACTCCCTTGCGCTTACAATATAATCTCCGACTGAAAAACTGCCTCTCACGGCTACCCAACGACGGCTTAGACGACGGTTATTTTCTCTATACCAATGGAAGATAAATGCAACGAAGGAGATAAACAAGGTAGCAACGCGTTCGACGCCCCCGCCCTACCTACCTTTAATCATTTTCATCCCTTTTAACCGAGCATTCGTTCATTGGTGTGTACCGTGTAATCGCGGCCGATACGCGAGTTTGTAACAAATGCGCCGCAGTTTCTCCCCGTCAGATGTTTATTACTCGTTACGAAAACCTCGGCAACAAAATGGCGTGTGAATAATACGCGCTATAAACCACGGTTGCCTTATCCTCTATAGGTATTGAATTTGTTTTATCTTCCCGCGAAATTTTGCAGCGTGGTTCGCCTGCCTTTTCTTCTTTTTTCGCAACGCTCCCCGAAATTTCGCAGGTTGCGTAAAAGGCAGTGTATCTCGTTCGCGCTTTAGCATGGTATTTTTTTTTTTGCGAGATTTCCAGAACGGATATTTTGACGCCGATATTTTTTTGTATTTTAGAAGAGATATTGTAGAGCATTGTCCTAGAATTTTTTAAAATCTAGTGACCCACGTGATATATTTCAAATGTCTCACCCTGTGTATGGAAAATAAAATTGATAACCGAAGCGGGGAACGAATTTTGTTGTCGTGTAGATGGTGCAGCATTTGAATTAGACTTCTAAATCTCTAGGCTTTTAACAAATTTAAAATAAATAATGCTTTATTGGCATAATTGTCCAAATTTTGAATTTCAAGTATCTAATATTATATTATTATTTATAATATTGTGGCTGATATTCTATTCTTCCACGGTTAATTTGCGCGCAATATACTTAATTGCATTGCAATAATTAAATATCGTTAGCTTAAATCGGCAGTGGACTTCTCGTACAAAAGATGAAGTTACGGTGCTCCCCGTTTCACGTTCTAACGTGTAATTGAACCAATCGTCTCGGCGCATTGAGCTTCGATAAACTTGTTACCGAAACATACGTATCAACAATCAATTTCTAAACTACATTAGAGCGTTTGAATAGCTGGAAATCGGAGTGGCTTCGTTCGGTCCGGTTTACATTGCTGTTTCTATTTCATCGCTTACGATTCATTTTATCGGTTTCTCGATAATGCGCCTTTATCGCGTCATTAACCCAACATAAAAGGGTAATGCGCGTAAGCGCTTAAATTACTGTCCATTGCTTTTATTTACATTTTTATCTCGACCCGCGTCGTGCAATCGACTTTACTCATTGCCCGCTGTTAATTATAACTCTCGAATGAAACTAGCACATAGATGCATACGCTTTTCCGAGATCCTCGAAATTAACAATTTCATTTTCGTTTTTCTTCAATTTTAATTTGAATAGATTCAATTTATTATGCCTCAATTACACGACTCTTGGATGAAATTATCGCATCGATATTTTTCTACGATTTTCACGAAGTTTTCCAGTACACCAATTCTTAAGCTTCAGTTCGATTAACCTTTAAATCTAATTTTAGAAAACCAAGCTTGTTTTTGATACACGACAGTTTCGAAATAGGCGTTCAAAAGAGAAACGCGATACAAAGCTCAGTACAAACGCAATCACCGCAAAAAATACCACGAACGCAAACCAATTCGAATCACCGAAATCAATCCTTATCGAGCCCTTAACGTTACGTAAACCTTTCCAATTTCTATTCATCGCGGATAACTCGGCTTTCCCAAGAAAATTAATCACCGAATCCTAATTTCCATTGTGCGCGCGGGTACCGTTTGAACTTTCGACGATTAATATGCGCACCGTACGTCTTTTCGACGCTACACCTCGCCGCCCCGTGGATAACTTTTATCCTCCTTCGGTACCCCCTCAATCCGCTCCTCCCCCCCTTCTCCAACCCATTCCCCCCCTTCTCTGTTTCCTCCGTTACTCCCTATGCTAATGCACTCGCAATTTGTATAATTCCGAAATGGGTTAAGCACGCGTCGTAGCATCCGAGGGGTAGGGTTGGGCGGGGGGGGGGGGGGTCGATAAGTTTTTCTCCCGGACACCCCACTACCAACCACCCCACTGACTACCCTCCGCCTCGCTTCCCACTCCACCTTTACCTCTCCACGCGATAGGGCGTCGTTATCTGCAGGTGCTTTTCCAAGGCGACGCTCGTTTCGTTGCCGTCGCTTTACTTTACATTTTAACGTTACCCCCACTCCCTGTCCACCCACCCTTCCCCCTCGAATCACGTCGATCTTCTCTCGCGAAAACTCTTCTAATTTCACGGAGGGAAGGCCCTTTTAAGTGCTCTACCCCTTTCTCTTATTTATTGGGCGATAAGGAGCACTTTGAAGGACGCGTTATTTGCGTCATTCAAGAGGCGGGAGGGGCGAGGGGGGGGGGGGGGGCGTGTCATCGATAATCGATACGCTATTTCCCGGTGTATTGAATGTACGAAATAAGAGGACAAACGGTTTTCGTGACTGTGCGATACGCGATGCGTTTGTACCTGGCGTGCTCACGACGGGGCTTTTGTGGGGTGATGATAAATTGCGCACGCGAGTGAACGGTGATGAGCGCGGTCTTGCGTGCTTTAATAATAATAACGGTAACTGAATTATTGGTAATGAAACTCGCGATGTACTTTGACCTTCCGTTTTCTTTTTCTCTTTCTTTTCTCGTTATCCGTTGGATGAGAAAGTTAACCGGCGTGGACAGTTTCGGCGCGATACTCGATTTAGCTGTATTATTTCCGAACTTTGCTCAAGGTTTCAACTGTAGTTACCATTCGGAGCTTCGTCATTTACCGTACTCGGTTCTGTTTCCCGCAAAACGGTGCAATTACGGCGGGAAAACGAATAGGTTTTTAACCGCAGTTCATTAACTCTACACGTAATTTCGACTACTCGAGGAAAGGACGGGGAAAAAAAAAGGAATTAAGAGCGAACGTGTGGAAGATGGGGCGTAATTATAAACTTCGGGGTAAAACAAGTTTTATAATAAATCGCGCGTTATGGACGCGCTGGATGGTACACGGCTTTCCTTCGGAAAATTAAAGACAATTTGTACGTTTCGCGGTTCGCGTCGTAATCAAAACTTTAGAACTAAATTTGTGTTCCCACCACGTTCAATTTACACCGCAAACATTTGGGTGACAGTTCAAAAGCAAAATAAAGAAAAGTAAAAAAAAAAATGTCATTAACGGCAGACACGTTGAAGGCGAACTGTAATTACGAGTTTCGTTACGTCGGAACAAGTTTTCTAATCAGATTGCACGCTAGACGGAGGAGGTAAACAACGGAATGCCCCGCGAGTTTAAAGATAATTTCTGCAAAGTTTCTTTTTCTACATTATGATGTTCGTTGTATTTTATTGATCATCGTGGCGGACGTAATTAATATTGGTAAATTTGATGATACTTTAATTAAAACAATGTTAGCTTACACAATTTTTCAGATATTTCAATGAATCAAATAGTAGTTGCAGTTAAAAATGTACAACGAAATACGGCGATCGGTACCTGACAAAGTTGATTCATGAAATTATTTGCCCGGGGCAAATAGTGAGTGTAATCAATTTATTGTTAGTTTCATTGTTCATTTGTTTAGCTATCGATTCGGGTAAGACGCGACGTTCGAGTAGGTGATAAATTCACCGTGAAAATATTGCATATAGGATAGGTAAAAAATTATAGAGCACCACATTTTTTTAAATCAAGCATTTCTCGCGCCTCTCCCTCAGCATTGCCATAGGATTCTGTCTCCACTCTGCAAATAAATTGGAAATTGTGAAACCACCATTAATTTGCATTACCCGAAAGCGAAATTCGCTAGAGACACGCGCGTCGAAATTGTATTACACTCAAGAATTTCAGGATTGCGTAATTTGGTTTCCACTCGTTACCCCGTAAATTGGAATTGAACGCATCGTCAGAAACGAAAAGCGTCTCCGGATTTCCAGCATAATTACCCCCGTCGAACAAAAGTTTTGTTCTCAGCCCCGACGCAAGTAAGTAATTGTACCGCGCGGAAAGCAAAAACGCGCTAATGAAGCAAATATGTTGAATATGAAAAGCCTTCCGCGAAGTTTCGCGACCGCGAAACAAGTTTCGTAATTAAATTACACGTACCGCGGGAAAATGGAGTACAATAATTTCCGCGTTTCTGAATGTCGGGCCAAGGGAGGACCCCCGTGGCTTTCTGAACCAAATTACACGGAAGTGAAAGACAATACGTCGCGGGACGGGGGTAAGTTTGCATTTTGTGGGTTTTGAAACGCAGTGTCGCGTTTCTTACATCAGTCAGCTTTCACCGCCCGCTATGGCAACTAAAACTGCAAGTTCTACGCTAACGTCAGCGCGACTCTCACCCGCCGTGGATTAATGCTTCCGGTTTCGAGAAGTATTTTAACAAGACGTTTAAACATATTGTGCGCGCCACGAGTCTCGTCGCGACATTTTTCAAACCGCAATGGCCCCGTCCTCGCGTAACTTCTTCCAGTTTCGTAGAATATCGATCGCTTCATTTCTTACAGTAATTACACACTTTTGTTGAGCTGACATTTTAGACTTTGTGCATAAATTTGTTAAAAATGATTGGTCGTAGGATATTTGATCGTTAGCGCGCAGAGGATTTATTAGCGATGCAATTTCTGCGATCGAAGCCCGAGAGCTGAGAAATTAGGGTACCGCTGTCTAAATTTTCATAAAAATGATTACTTTTGGGATATCAGCACTCCGAGAATTTACTAACGATGTAATTTCTCCGGTCGGGGATTGAAAACTGCGAAATTGAGGATTCTCTCTCTGTAAATTTTAGTAAAAATAATTAGTTCTAGGATATTTGATTATCAGCACGCTGAGAATTTATTAACAATGCAATTTCTGCGATCGAGGATTCAAACGAGCGAGACATCTCCCTTGAAATTTATTCGTCGGAGAATTGTTCTGTTATTAAAGTCTCGGTATCGTGTATTTCATTTCCATTATAATTGAATTCTCTCCTCATTTCGGTACGAAATTCAGGTTAATAACTTGGCACACGACACGCAATTGATAATTTATTCTTTTGTGACTCGTCCAGATATGAAATATACCGGCACCAGAATGTGTGTCAATTTAAACTCGCTATAGTTTATTTGACAGCCTTTGTCGCCGCGTCGCCTCTCCTTCGTAAACAAAATGTTGCATAAATTGTAACGTAACGAGGGTTACGTTCAGATGCTAGTCCCTACAAAAATATGAGGATGTAGAGTTCGCGCTCTGGCTATATTTTTAAAACAACGATCGACTCAAACAGGTAATCGAGGTAAACGAGTCATTCTAACAAATCTTTATTTAAATAAACCGAATGTTCATCTACGAGGACCATCGATAACACGACAATTCCAACTAACAAAACTCTGCAACGTCCCGGAGTAGTTGACCCTCGAGTTTTTCTCTTTTCACACAAAAACGAAATTTAAATTGGACTGTTTAGCCCGTAACGCGTTCATACGATTTCTTGGCACGTAATATTTTTGGACTCCTTTTCCGACAGCGATGCATACCGAAGCGCTTAACGAATTATCATCCGCCATTATAAATTCTAAGCGTCTCGCTCGCGAAATTTCCACGTTGGAAGTGTCGCTTTTGGGAATCCTGGCAGTTTAACCGTGCCACGTACGTACCATAATTTCCGGGAGCCCGGCGCGTACCTTGTAAAGTCGAAATCTCGGGGCGCTTACGTTAAACCGGTGAATTTGGAACATCGACACTTCCAGGGATTACGTTGAAAAATTTCGAAATCGTCGAATATCTCGATCCTCGAGCGTTTTGTGGCGATAGTGGAGGTAAAAGAAGAGAAAACGAACGAAGGGTGAGCGAGGACGGCGCATAATGGCGTCCCCCCTCCTCATTCTCCCGCCCCCCGCCCCTCCCCCCCCCCCCCCACCCTCGTCGCTACGGTAAAACGAATCATTTTCTGACCTTCCCCGAAAAATGGCTAATAAAAGCGTGAGAAAGTTGCGAATTACACGGAGTCCGAGAACTTGTTTTTTTTTCGTGAAGGAGAGAAAAGTTTCGCGGTTGATAACGCCGACATTCTATTCTCGCAATTCTCATCATTCATTCCGGAAGTTCTTCGAACGCCCCGAGAAGTCCATTCGACAATAAAGAAGCACGGCATATAATGCGAAGTGTTATTCTTCATCATCGTAGTTCCTCGTGCGTTACGAGTGCCTCGTAAAGGAATTCCCTCGAGGGAATAAAGTTTGATAACCGGTAGGCGCCGCGTAACATTTTTTTTTTTTTTTTTCTTTTTAATTGAAAACTTTACGTTCCGTGGGACGAAGGTAGAACAGCGCATGTAATTTAGATTCGCTGAACGATCGTTTCAAGATTTGCAGAGATCGTTGAAACGGTTTTTACGCGGTACGCCTGTAAAACCATTCGAAGCATAGAAACGTTTGAAGGCAAATATTCTTTTTTCATTTCAGCAACGGATCTGTTTGACGTTTTAACGCGTTTTCGGGCGTTTTTCGAGTATTTCATCGCATTCGTTTGATATATAGGCTGGACATTGTGTCGTGGATTTTCAAAACGATAACAACTCGGCGACGATTAATTCGTCGCTCGCGTATCGTTGATACTTTATTATTAAACCGGTGATATCTGCTTTCGACTTTCCGACAGAATTACGGGAGCCTAGGCTGAAGTTTAATATTCTAAAGCAAACGTACGTCCAATTTTGAAGTCCGATTTCCTGTACGAAGCAAAACCGCGTTCAAGATAAACACTGTCAGCAAACCGTTCCGTTAGTACTTCGTTGGATTTTATGGATCTTTTTGAAGTATAAAGCAGAGAATATCGCGGAAGTTAGTTTATCGGATATCCTTCATTCGAAATCAAATAATTGAACTTTGAATGGATATACGGGGTGTTCGGGGATTTGTTCCACAATCGTTGAGAGTACATACCGGTGATGAAAAGAAACAACTTTTATCGATAAACCCGTGTTCAAAGTTGTATAAAATTATTTAAACCGTTCTAACCAGAAGCGTATTAATGTCAGAACGATTTTTTTCAGGTAGAATCGGAAAAGAACACTGTACGTATAAGTAACTCAAATTTGTTTGTGTTGTGTACATACATTCTACGATTACTTTGAAAACTTACCCCAAGGTTTCCGATCGAAATACACATGTAGACACGCGTAATATATTTTCACCTAGTATTAACCAGTTAGCTGTTTTTGACAAGTATACTCGTCACTAAGAAATAGCAATATTTTATACTATAACGGTTAGACTCGTCATGCAGAAAAACAGTCACCATTTTCTATTTAATCCTTTCAGTGCCGGGCCCATTTACGCAAACATGCGAAAATTGCCACGGACCGATGTATACAAGCCATATCATCCGGCCTTTGATATTTTTCGCATAAATACCAAGGGCCGATATATCGGCTTGCTGACACTAAAAGGGTTAATAACGCACGGTCCCAACGATATATCGCCGCTTAAGAAGCAACACCACCTATCTTATTGTCAGTTTTATCAACTTCACAGGAAAGCAGAAAACCAGTTCCTGTACGTGTTGTTATCTTACGATTTTAGATGTGTTGTGTTATTAATTATTAGCTTAGCACGTTATCTATTGACGTTATCATAAATCGGAACCTATAAGTCGATTGCGCGCAAAATTTAGGACAAAACGGTTTTGCTAACTCAATTTGACTGAAATGTGAGATAAGTGGTGCTGCTTCTTAAGCGGCGATATATCGCCGTTGGCAGTTTTCGCGAGCATTACTAACAACGATATATCGTTGTTCGGCACTAAAAGGGTTAGATTGAAATTTGAGTAAAAACCAAAATACATTCCTAAATTTCGTGCAGATATTTTTGAACCGGGAACATGAAAGTGGTTTCTGCATTTTTACGAACTATATTAAAATATGTTTATTAAATATAATACACCCGGCGCATCGTTTCATCTTTTGTGCCAGAATTTCGGTGCATACTTTTCAAAGAGCTCGCAACACTTAGTAGGTCGTTAAATCGGATGGAAAACTTCGCGAAGGAATATTATTAACTAGCGCGACTTCCCCGACGAGTGGAATTCAATTTTCGCGAGTCGCGAATTCGACGGGATATAATTGCGCGCTTAATGAAAATAGTTGGCCGTTAGTCTGAGTTGTATGCAAATTGTCGACGGTATTTTCGTATTATTATCTATGACGTATCGTATACTTGCCCATTATCCCGAATGCTGCCGCGGCAAGTATTCTATGTCTTTATTTGGAGTGCATAAATTTGCCCGAAGCAATTTGCATGCTGATGCAAAAAGTTTCACTTGAAAATTGCTTTCGCGTTAACCCGAAGGTTGAATATAAACGGCGACACGCGCCGACTTCACATGCATAATTCGCGATTCGACTTCTCGATCGGGTTTGACATCGGAATACTCAATGATTTCGAGCCAGTTGAATTATCCCTACGTTCGTTCTGACGCTAATAAAATTACTCACAAATTATTGACGTCGCTCGATTTTCTTTTCACGTTCTCTTTCTCGGATATTTTTAAGAAATCATTGGAAATTTCACGCTCCCTAATTTCTGATGTTCGCGGTATTTCGAGAAGTTTGTCGAGAATTCGAAATCACCTACGATAGGGGAGAAGTTCGAGAGAAAATGGAGAAACGTATCGAGCAACGGAAAACCCAGAAATTTTCTCTACGTCCAAACGCGGAAATTCCGAAAAATAATTTTCGAACTCTCCCAGGAACCAAATCTTTTGCGGGCTGTTACGGTAACTCGTTGGAAAACCCCCCGAGAAGCTTCGACTCGGGGAAACGTTTCGAGAACAGAGAAATAAAAGCGATGTGCCCGCGCGGAGCGAATCGAAGCGTTGAATTAATAAAATTTCTGTTGTACGAGAAACGTTACAACGTAATAGAATCGATTAAACGATGAAATTAATAACCGACCGATGTACCTCGCGAATCAAATTAACCAAAATTAATCGCATCCCATATCGGACTATATAAATCAGCAGTCTCGTAATGAAATTTTTTATTTCGAGCACAGGGATCTTCGCTGGGAAATAATAATAAATAAAAATGTTCTATGAATAATAAGTTCGAGGCTATCTCGACTGTTTTATCGGATTCCGAATTACTCGACGAAAAACGAATCAACTTCCCTCGTAGCTAATACACGTCAAATTGTTTTGAAGCAATGGTGCAACATATTTCACGGGCGTCGAAAACATTACATTTTCCGTCACTCCGTCGATAAGAAGAATGGGGAAATTGTGGGGGAAACGGGCGTGGAGCTTTCGATTCACTCAACTTTATTCGACCGGCGATATAAACAGAAGCAAAAGGATTTATCAAAGCCTGCGGCCTGTTTTTGCCAAAGCCATAGGATATATACATATATACATATATATATATATATATAACGATACTATATACATGTATATAGAGCAGAAGCAATTCATCCGATTGGAATATATTTCAAAGTCAGCCAAGTGCGCCGAAATTTCTGAGCATTTGCGCGTTTCGTGTCTCCTGCATTTACACTAATTAGCGCTACGGGGATAATCGATTATCCGATGGATAGTTAACCTTCTAAAACGTCGAATTAGTTTACGCTAACGGTCAGGTCGATTATCAAACTATACGATAAATACGGTCGATTTTCATCACTGGGATTTTCCGAATGTGTAATTGACTTCCAGGAGGATAGAATTTTAATTAAACGCAGCTCGCTTGGAATATGAGAAAATTTGTTTCGAAATTTCTACGAAACTTCTCGACGATCGTCGGGAAAATAAAATCTGTACGCTTAATCGACGAAAGAGTTTTAATGAAAAGATAAAAGGTCTAGTTCGCGCGTACTTGTACTTGGCTTGAGTCAAGATTTTCTCTCTCGATAACGCTATCAGAACGGAATTCTATTCTGCGCGATCATACCGATAAAGTAATATAAGTAAATGTAATTTTAAAGTAATTACACCGATAATCGCGACGATTCCGAAATGTCATGTCCCCTCGTCAAGGATGCGATAATCGTAATTAGGTTGAAAGGGGGTGGAAGCGAGCAGACAGAACTGAGAAGTACCGCATAGTTACACCGAGTGACGCGATGGAATCTTTCGAGGTGCCAAAGTCGTGCAGGTGAATTCGAATGGATCTCGTAAATATAAACGATCGTCGATCGCGCATCGATTAATAGCGATGGATCAGCTGACTGGAACGATTCGGTGACACTCGGGCGTTAGTCATCTTTCTCGATCGTAACAAAGATAGTTCGTACAACAAAATGAAATTTCAAAACGATAGTGCCGAGGAGCTAAGGTTTTTCATTCGACTTGATTATGGTTGATCCACTCGAGTAGTAATCTGACAAATACCATTGGGGCGGGTTTAAAGGGGTTGATCAAGAAGTACCGCGACTGGTTATCAGCTCGAGCGTTACACAGTCCTCCGCACGATAAATATTTATCACGCGAAACTACGCGTATATAGGTGCAACGACTCTCCGAGGGATTTCCACTCGCTCCAGATGCGGGTTTCGAGATTCTCAGCATTCCGGGTGCTGCGGGCGATACAGTTTGCGATTCGATCCAATTTCTGCAGCCATGAAGTGGTGCCGCTTTATCCGAACGAGCCTAACAATACGTTTGTGCCCTGTCTTCGCGACGCCGCGTCACCGAACCTTTTGTTAGGCGTCGCCGTTGTCCACCGTTGTCCGTAGAACGGGAATATCGACTGCTAAACGCGATTTGATGGTTATCTTGGTAGAGACACGGGATTCAGATTTCGTCGCGAGTATTGCGAGTCCTTGTTGTTAAATTGGTGTGCCGTCGAGCGAAGTAGCCTGAGAATATATAATATTTAGAATTGTGCGTCGTTGATTAAAATAATTTGAGTGAAAAGTATATTTGGAATTGTATTCCGTTAATCGAAGTAATCTGACAGAAAAGAATATTTAGAACTGTGCGTCATTGATCGAAATAATTTGAGAAAGAATGATATTGAGGATTGTCCGTCGTTAATCGAAGCAGTTTGGCAGAAAAGAATGTTTGAAGTTGTCTTCGGTTAACATTAGAACTACCACATCAGTCATTTTGACTAGTTTGACATTTTTGTTTAAGACCACTTACTCAAATTTACAATTTTTAAGTATATGAAGTAATATTTATTTCTAAGTAGTGTGAGTATGTATAATTTTAAGCATATACTTTTGAACTATGTAAAAACTGGTAAAATTGGTAAAAAAGATTGAAGAAATAAGTATTAATCGTCGGTAGTTCTACTGTTAATTGAATTAGTTTGAGGGAAAGGGATATTTAGAATTAATTAAGGCGTTCATCGTAGGAACAATTATTTTTAAATGTCCAGTAAAGAATCATCGGTATATATGGTAAGTTGATTGAATGCCTTCGTATCGTTCTTATTTCGGGTTATTGTTTGAACTTCACGGGGGATGGCATAAATCATACGCACCGTTAGTAATTCGCTGTAAATCGTCAATTTCCGAGAAGCTTTCAACTACGAAGTTTAGTACTCTCTCATGGCAGTATAAGTAGTTTTCGGCTTAATTAACTAAGAATTATGCTGTTTATCATAAGTTATGAGTACATAATTTACTACTGCATTCATCGCTACCAATTCTATAGGTTAAAATTCAGAACGTTCCAAGTTCCAGCAACCTGAACGACGAAGAACAAATTTTTTAACTCGGCTAGAAATTAGCGAAAAGAGTAGCAGAATTTTAATTCGTAAAATGCATTTAAATTAACGCGATGTTAAATTATTTCACTTGCAAGCTGTTTGATTAACATGAATTATATTAAATAAATAGAATAAACGTAATCAAGAACGAACACCAAAAATCCAACCTGTACAAAATTCTAGGCACAGCGTATCCTCTCTTTAGCCTAGTAGACAAATTATGGGTTTCCACAAAAAGAACGCGCAATCGAAAACTTTCTTTTCTGCGGATAAAGAAATAGAAATAAATTGCCTACGTGGTAATATATCAAAACTTTGAACCTTCGCTCGAGACACTCGAGGACAGCGATAAATTTGTAAAGTTTATTTTCATGATTTTGCAAAAGGAGAAACTTGAAAATCAAGCGTGGAAACCTTTCGAACAATAAGGATTAAACCCTCGACCCAACCTTAGTAGGTCTCGAAAACAGAATCAATACGGTAAACATAATTAACGCGCCAAAGTACACAAGGATACATAGTTAACGTAACAATAACACTCGGCGCATCAACATTTCGAAACCTCCTCTTCCAAAATTAACCTTCCCCACCACACCATGACTCCCGCCAATCGAAAACTCCTAATTTTGAAGGATATAATAACGGAACATTTTTCCTCGGTTACTCAGCTACGTTCTCATCAGGTACGCGTTACATAGTTCACGATTCCTCCGTTGAAAAAGTTATTCATTCAATTTTCTCTGCCACGGTGTTTCGATCCAAGTCAAAGTGACATTTTATCCTTACCGTGAGTAAGTTAACTTTAATGTGATTACTCTCGGATTATCCGTCACAACTTTTCCTAAATCAGTTTTGAAACCGAGAGGTAAATTGTACGGATTACAATGGGATACCTTGGTAGATTTTGATTTACCCGGAAAATTAGCGTTCGTAAACTCGGAGCCGAGACGAGAATTTTGCATGGATCGTACTACCGCTGTTGAAACGCTCAACACGTTCGCCACCAGCGTCGCACATATGCGGCATCTCATTTCTTGTATTTGACCCCAGTAACGCAAATGTGCGACACGTTTACTTTATCAGTTTATGACAATATGTTGCACTAATTTATCGCCGAAACAGTTATAATGGACTGTGAACAGGAAGTAGATGCAGGATGTCCTTGATAAGGAGATAATTACATTTTGCTTACTTTCAATGATATAAACGTAATGTTAAAAAGAAGCCAATACCAATTGAAGTCGTATTATAAGAAAAACTTCACGTGAGCTGTGGTACAAGATTCTCTTCTCATGTTCTGGTAGCGAACGTGTTAACTCGAAGTTGTTGAAGTCAACTTCGTGAAGTTGAGTATTTCAATTATAATCAAGAAACAAGGTCTTGCCTCGGGGCAATTGCAAGTACGCGAGAACTAGACCTTGTAGCTTTTTTTCTAAATTCTAAAGTAAATAATGATCGAGAGTATAATCGAAACTATTCACTTCCAGTCGTAATCTTGAAATTTAAGCTTAAATACTAGACTTTTAAATATTAAAAGTCATACTTCAATAACGTTAGAGGATTCCTAGCCTTGATTTAGATAATTTTATGTTACTCCGGCGTACCAGTTACCTCGGAAATAGAAAACATTCCATTTTCGTTCACTTTGCCGGCGAACAAATGACAGGAGACTCATGATGATTATGTACGTTGTTTCAGGGAGCAGTGAGCCGTGGTTGAAGAGTGAAAAGCTCGCCGAACAAGGAACGGAGGTCCAACTGCCCTGTGTACTGAAATCACCCCAGTGCGAAGGGTTGCACAGTATTAAATGGTACCGCGGTGCAACGCGTATCTTCATCTTCAGCGAGGACGCCGGAATAACGCGTGGCAATAACGACATCGCCGTCAGGTAAGACGATTACGATTGTTTAAATAGTCACTTATCTCTAAAGCAGTGGTTCTTAACCTGGGGTGCATGCACCACTGGGTGTGCGAGAGAAATTTCTAAATTTTCGATGGAATCTACCGCCTGACGAAATGTTCAAGTTGTATGTATGTGTAATAAATGCGTGTGTTTATTTTTAAAGGGGGAAGTATGGTACATGTAAACAGCTTAAAAAAGGGTGTTTTTTCGATTTTTTTGTTAAAAAAAGTACGCAACAGATCCTTTTGAAATTTTCAGAACATCTTACTGGTTCCTTAATAAAGAGAAGAAATATTTTTCCGAAACAGAATGAACATATTACGTAAATGTATAATAAATGGTCGTATTGTGTTGGTGTTCTTGTTAATTGGCGTACAAAATGGGACCTGCTGTAGTAGTCTGAAACCAAAAAAAAAAAAATTTGTAATGAGATTCTCTTTTAGTTTTGCTAACATCTTGTACAAAATTATTATGTTAACCAAACTATTTTCGTGAAATAAGCGGCAAATTTGTAGCAAAATTTGTCATTTTTTTCTAAGTCGTGCCATTTTTATAATATTAAAGTTTTTGCTTAAATATAAATCATGCACATCTCTGGGTCTTCGGGTCTCCAAACTTTTTTTTTTACTCTATCAAGTGTATTTCGGGTCGCTGATCACGAAATAATGATAGAATTTCTATTCTATCGAAAATTATTTCACAAGTAATCACATGTGTTTCCTAAATGGTTAATGTGTTTGTTTATAAATAGTTTAGAGATCCGCAGATTCGAAGATGTGCATGATATAGATTTGTCCCGAAGTTTTTTCAATATTTTTTTTTATCTAAACCAGAAGGTAACTTCATTACGAATACAAAACTTTTTATTTTCTTGGTTTCTGACCACTACAGCAATCCCTATTTTGCACTCCATTTGAGTCGTCGAACAAGAACACTACTAATTACAATATACGTAAGATGTTAATTTTGTATTGAAAAAATATGTTTGCTCTTCATTAAAGAACCAATAAGATGTCCTGAACGTTTCAAAGCGATCCGCTGCGTACTTTTCATTTTTAAAAATCGTAAAATAGCCTTGTTTTTAGCGATTTACATGTATTTCCCCCTTAAATCAATAAATTATCTTGGAATAAACGTAAATCCTGAAATGGAAAAAGGAAACACATTTTTCAAATGGTTGCGAGAACTTATTTTCGGGTTCAAGGGGTGCTGATTACTGAAAAGGTTAAGAACCACCGCTCTAAAGAGATAGGGAGTGAAACGGGCAAGATAGCGATGAAAACTTTAATAAAAAATAGAGTTGTTTCAAATATTTAATATAAATTTCTCAACGTTGGCATAAAATCTAAAAATATAATTAAATTATGGTAAAAGAAAACTTATTCGGTTTATCTCGGCGATGTAAAACATTTTTTTGAATTTTCATTTTTTTAAAGAAATAAATAGATACCACGTATTTTCGAGTTTGAAATATTAATTTCCGCCTTCACACGTCATCCAGAGAACAATGTAAATCCGTGTCGTATATTACTTGAAAAAATAAACACCGATGAAATATTAAAAATATTCGCATTTAGTGGAACGCTATGTATAAAATATTCTCGGAACATGTCTACCTGACACGTAAAATTTGTTATATAACATAATTTCTATGCGATATTTAAATAAACAGGAGGTGACACGAGTGCGAATAACTGCATCGGTCACCGATCCAAGTTTCCGCGCGAAATTGTCACGATAGCGCGAGGCTGTTTTAAAACGTAATGAATTCAAAGTGCGTCGCACTTTTTCATCAAATATCGTTCCTAGCTGAAGTGCTATGAATTTTTATGTCAAACGTTACTGCATTACGCCACGCACACCTTTCGCGTAACAATAGGGACTCGAAACTTTTGTTTTCCATATTATCGCAAACGAAGTACACTTGTTAAGATAAACAACCATACTCGGATTCGTAGTTAATAGTCTTCAGAAATCAATACTGAATCTAATAGATGTATAAGCACAAAAATTTTGTTATATTTTATAACTAACGTTAACGCTAAACATATTGTAGATTCTAGAAATATAACATTATATAGTTAAGTAATAACTATCACGAAAGATTGTTGTCGGTATATTTGCGATTAACGTTAACCGCCTCAGACCCGACTTTTTATTTTTCGGAAAAAGGAAACATTTCATTTTCTCTTATTTGGTATATTATAGGGACATGAAAAAATTATTTTTCCTTTTTTTTATATAACATAAATATCCTCATCCTTATCCTTGCTATTTTATCCTTATCCTTGCGTTGTAAAACACTTTCGCAGGAATGGGTTGCTTTAAGGGAACTGAACAGATGGTAATCCAGGATTACGCCAAAAAAGTAGGGTAAGCGAATTGAGTAACCTCCCTATCCTACTGCCCTTAATTTTTTTCGAATACTTATTCCAGTGGCAGGGTACTCTGTTTGGCGGATGAAGCATTTCTAAGAAATTGCCAATCCCAGTATAACCCCGCCGACGTTACGTATTCACATTAATCATATTTCGACTGGTGCCGAAATAACGGCACCATGCTACACCAATTAAGAAATGAGACGTTTCATTTCCGAATGAAACGATTCGTTCTCATCTGTCGAATTAATCTTGCTAAAAGTAACTTCCATAATAAAGTAAAACTATTTTTCTACCGAATTCTGATTTCCGTTACCATGAACCGTTATTCGCTATCGGAACTGTAACTTTTGATAACAATAACCGGCTAATAACATTAAGCAGAAGATAAAGAAAACATAGTATTCAAAACAAAATAATACAACTTACTTATATTTATCATAAATTGCGTATTCATAGCATGTGTGATTATCAGGATTGATAACAATAGCCGTAGTTTGATTATAATAAGCGGATTATGTCTAGTTTTAGGACCAACCGATTGTGATAACAATACTCGGTTGATAACATTATCCGTGATTATAATATCCGGCTTCCACTATATTAACAATTTCGCAGTAGTCCCTATATTTCTCTAATATATAAATCCTGTCTAGCAATATTTACGTGAAATACGCAATACAAATTTCCCGTCATTTCAACGATCTAATTTGAAATACAGGAATGGTAAAAAATTAAATTACGCGATGCACAAAAGAAATTCGCCTGTGTGTAATTGAACCGTTTTTACAAACAAATTCTCTCTTTAATTGAATGTACTCGTGTCATTTCCCGCAAATACCGTTGCATGATACCTGACAGAATCAACGAAAAAAAAAATGCTTTATGTTCATTTACATTTCGGAACTTTTATCGGCGCATCCGGAAAGTCCTTTCAAACTTTTCTCATTTACTGCCATCCGATTTAATCGGTTGCCTTCTCTCCCTTTTTACGGACCCCGACTCGGGAATGCTATATTTTTTTTTTCGTCATGGACGGTGGAAGAATTTTATAAGAGCAAGTTCGTGACGGTAGTTTAAGTGGAGTATGATCGATCAGACGGACACAAGTGGAAAGCGATGTATTATTTGTTATTGCCTTCGATGATCCTTCGACTTATCGTTACGCATATTACTAACGTGACGTTTAACGTAAACTTAATATCCTTGTTTCGCAGAGTAATCGACTAAAGTAGTATTAATAGATCTTTGATTTAAATAGTTGACAACATTTTGGCGTTTCGCTCGCAAGGTGCACGGATCTGAAAAGTGCATTTAAGAGAATATACGGATTTGTTTCATTTTCACTCGAATCTGGATTGTAGCAGCAATATACACCCGATGCTATATGATAGCGGTGGAGTAGAACATAACTTCAACTTTTTTCCCCTTTTTTTTGTTCGTATCACAACCCGGCTGTATAGGAACAGGAACGCGCGACAATTATTCTGGATTGACGTTCGGAGTTCGATCGGTGTTTTTTTTTTCGATTATGTTCTTTTCAAAGTATTTTTTTGAAGGGTATGCGCTTTCCGCGATACAGTAAAATGATTTTACGAAGTCGGTACGTACAATTAAATCGATTGTCGTTTCGCACGGCTTATGAGTAACGTGTTAAAACGTTCAGCGGTTCGTTACTTTCGAAAAAAAAGTAAATTCGGCTCAAAAGGACAGAGTACCATCGAAATTTCCCAAAAATCCGCTTCAAGTGTATTCCGTATCGGAATAGCCATAGCGAGCTCTTTTTTTTTATTACTTTCAGTTTTTCAGTTTACGATTTTTTACTATATTTTAACATTGTTTTCAAACGCACGATAATTGATATATTATATCTCGAAACGTTACTGATTGTCCTCAACAAAACTATACGCTCAGTATTAAATTTGATACTGCCGGGGTAAAAAATGATTCTACCGCATCGTTGATTTCAGGACCGTAGTGTAAAGCAAAGTTAATTTCTAAATTGAAGCAGCGTACGTTAAGCGATATCGTTGGCTGATTCTCTGACATTTCGATAATGAATATTTCCCGGAAAAAAAATCCAATCCAGGTCTCGCGCAAACATTTTATTTCTCTTTTACGTATAGCTTTCCTGGGAAATGCAATCACCGGGTCGTTTCAAAATGTTAATTCTGTTATCGCGATAACAATATTGTTGAATTCCATATTTCAAAGTTGCGGGAGTTATTATAAAAATACGAGAGATACTACCAGGATGTGCATTCTCAGCGCAATTCCCCGTGGCGGTATTATCCTGTTTCTATTCCGTCCGCATTTCAACCTCATCAAATTGTGAGTACAGATTGCACACTCTTGGTATTTAAGGTGGATTTAGCGTGTAGTAGGTTCTCTGGCGAATGTGTCCAGCTCGACAATAGCTGTAAAGAAGAATACCTACGAGCAAAGTGCGTCGGTCTTTTAGAATTCCCACGACTAATATAATTTTACGAGCAAGACACCCAGAGATAACAAACGTCCCGTTGCCTTTTGGATATTTTTAACAGAATTAAAAGAGTTGGCTATGTACACTCGTTCGCAAAGTTCGTTATCATTTTGGTGACCTCTTATTTTGCGTATCGAAGAGGAAGCGTTATTAACTTTTATGTCAATTAAATGCTGCTTCTTCGTCGACGAAATTTTCTCTCGTCAAATGGAGGTTCGATAAATCATTTAAATGCATGCTCCGAAATTCTAAATAAAACGTGAGTATTTCGCGTAATAATCTGTCTTCTGAAAAATCCATTTACTTCCGTTCTCGATATCTTCAAACATTCCTTTGACGAGTATCGATAAAATTCCAATGAATTTAAAAAAAGACCGAAGTACAAAAAGTTCAATACATTTCGTATCGCTGGAGACTCGATCTGAAACGAGTTAATGAAAACGCCCCAATCTCTGAATTCGAACTGGTGCAAATAAGTTTCGAAAGCTTGTTTGCCCCTGCGAAATCTTTTCATAAGGATCGCAAAGGCAGAACGTGTTCAGCTAGAATTAAGAGTGGCTAACGGGAATACTTTGCTGACAATTCGCTTAAAAATCAAAGAGTTCGATATTTATCTTTTTGAGATACCGTACCGTGTATCTTTTATTCATACATTATTTCGACATACATTATTCCTCGCTTCGCTACCACAGACGAGATATGTCGCGGCGTAGAATCGTTTGTGCGCTGTCACAGACGAGATATCAGGCAACTTTCTTTTGATGTTTTCATATGTGAAAGTCACTTACACCGTATCTATGTTGGAATTACTATTTCAGTTTTCATTTAACTCTTCACGAGTGATGGTAAAGATGGCCCGACGACTAAGAAATTTTATTGGATGTGATAGTGATAGCGAAAGTGACAACGAAAGAAGCGACGATGATGTTTCACTGTTTGATAAATGGCGAAACTAAATTTTGTTTATTATATTTTATCGTTTGTCACGAGTAGTTTATTGTAGCAAAGCGATTAATCGTTATATCAACTCGCGTGACCGCCTTTCAATTTTTCAGATTATTTAACGCGATATAATGTGAATGTATTTATCTTTCCGGTAAACTGTCAAACTCCATGCAGTAACAGTCGTCATGCGCGGACAGAGCAAACGAGTGTATTAAAAAAGGTTTCAACACTTTTCATGGTAACAGGTATTAGACATTATTATACACGTTGCTCTACTCACGTTAAATTGCACATACATACGTCGTCGCTTCTTCGTATTGGCATAATCATCCCTGACATCCTCCTAGCAATTACTGCTCCGTATTTCGTCTTATCCGTGTCTGCGTAATCAGCGGATTATAACCTGCCTACCTTTGATCATACGCTATATACGATAGTAGTCGCGCGATAAGCAACACAACGGATTGGCTGTAGGCGTACGTACGTTTACTCTCTGGTAGTGTCGAGTAGGAGTATTGTCACGAAAATCCTTTGCATACAAATTGGCACTGCACTTGATCGACATGTCAGCCATTAGGTAATGAGCTTTCCACAGAGTAGATTGTAAATACTATAGATGTCAATATTGATATAAAGCGATTATATTTATATTAAAATTTTATACGTTGAATTGAATATACATATGTATATATGCATATACTGATAAATATATGAACGAATATAGGTGTACAAAAATAGGAATGGTGAAACATAAAATTTTTATTTTTTGGAACAGATATGCACTCGAATTAAATCGTTAACGAGTTTTATTTTTTTGATTAATATAACGACACGATGATTCGCGTGAGTTTGCTCTAACAATGTTCACAGTGACGATTTTCCAAATACACGGCGCGCGTGAGTAATGCTCGTTAGATAAATAACGCAAGCTTTAATTGCGAACAAATGATGCCGATGGGTAATCTTTTAATTAGAATCTTATATATTGCCAAAAAGTACCCAGGCTATCTTCGCTTTGAGTTAATTCATTGCCTGCTAATTTCAAAAGTTCCCCGTTGTCTTCTATCTTTGTAATGGCTGACCTCGTACCACCTATTTCCGGCCCACTCTCCGGCAGCCAAGTAATTAGCGTCCCCGTCATTTCCACTGTCCTGAAAAGTTTAAAGAAAAGTTCGTCTCGACGATCTCGTTGTAAACAGGATATATCTTGAATAACCTTTAGTTAGATCTAAAAAAAAATGTTTCATCCGACCGTGGTTTACTGCTTAAAAGATGTAACAAGTATATAATTTTTCTTTATCGTAACTGTCGCAGTGAGACTCGAGTCCACTTTGTTCGATTCGTTTTTGTTGAAATTCAATTCCGGGGTTTACTCTGGAAGTTATTTCTACGTGTAACGTGCACGAGTAAGCGTTTTATTTTTTTTTTTTTTTATATACGGGTATTCGTAAATACAGTCCCGTTATTTGCATTGAACAGATTTCTGCGTAACGACGAACCCTTTGAGAAAAAAATCCTGTTTCTCTTTCGTCGTTATAACAGCGTAACGCGAGAGTTCCCTCCGTGAATTAATAAATCTTCCAAAGAAATATCTTACACTTCATTAATCTGGTCGAATGCCTTTAAAAAAGTATCAAAAGTTTTCATCCGTACGCTTATGTATTAATCATTCTCTTAAAAGGGAACAAAGTATGATTGATCTTCATCGCAGGGAATCCAAACGCTGAAAACCATACTTTCCAACGTAATTTAAAGCTCGATATTCCCATTAAGGGGTAAAAAATAATTCATGTATTAAACTCGAAAAAGCAGGGGGATTGAGAAAGAATAAATTTCTCAGAAAACGTTAACGTTGAAAGCTTCTCGCTGTTACATCGCCCGTGCGATAGAAAGTTGCAGCTGTAATTCTTTAAATAAAAGTTACAAGTGCGTCAGCATCGATCGATGAAAGTTACGGGAGTACTAAATAAAAGAAACGAAGAAAATTTAAATACTTCGCCAATCAACGCGAGCGTAACGTACGTATGTGTAGAAGTAGTTCGATGTATTTCGATATATTTCGAGAGATCGTGTGTCAAGAATCGTACGGGCATTTTGAGGTAGTTAGGTCATACATTAGAAACATATTACCGTACAATGCGGTATTGGAGATTGGGGAGGTCAAAGGATTTGACAGAACGCTTGTGGGCATTCGAATGTCAATCTACGCGACGCACCATCTGACAAATGGAATCCATGATTAATACCGTCCCTGCCTGACACCTCTCCCCTCGCTAATGAGGTAATCTTAATCTAGTCTATAATTAATCTTATTCGTAGATTAATTCAACGTCGCCGTAGTTACCGTTCGATTACGTTTCATACTGTACCCTCTCCTTCCGCGTGACAGAAGAATAGAAATAACGCGTATATAATACCAACGATCGGTGTATCTTACCAATATTTGACCAATAGGTAAAATGCAAATAACGATAACCAGTTGACCGCGCAGCGCGCACATGTGCGCAACGTAAAAAAAAATGAACTTACACATTTTTTATTGGTCTGACACTTGGTACATTACGAATTTCTGTGTCGCGGAGTTCAAATATCGCATAAAAATTCAAAAATTCAAAATGATGTGTCGAAATTACAAAAAATTTGAATTTTTAAATTATGATGCCATGTCTGAATTCGAAGACTCAGTAGACATCACAGTACCCAAGTTTCATAAAAATCCACCGATTCTTGAAATTTCGATCCGCCATATTGGATCACGCATTTTGAATTTTGAAATTTTCATGCTATATTTGGATTCAGCGATACGAAAAATGTCTGTACACCAAGTTTGACAATAATATGATAGACTTTTTTCAACACATTCTTAATCAGATAGCATCGACCTCGTACAGCCAAGTGGTTAATAACTGTTCCACGTTTTGGTATAAATATACAGAGCGTCTCTAAAATTATGTCAGTTTATGAGCACAGTTTGGAGTTCGAAAGAAGCTGTGTACGTCTGAAAAATTTTCTCTCACAGTTTTAAAACACCCTCTATAATGGAATTAGTGAAAGCAACAGTGCGACATAATCTACGTGATAAGTAAAAAATCATTTTTTTCTCACTTTTAACATTCTCCTCCCGAAAATGTAAAATGTAACTTCACCAAATTTCCACACTTCTTTTCGATCCGTTCGATATCTTGCGTATCATATAACTGATATCGATGAAACGGAACGAACGGGTTCGTTCGATACATTAGATTCGTAATGATCATGATCCCACGAACAGAACTGGTAACACGAGGATCGCATGGAAACTGCCAACGCGACGCGGAGTAATGCAAAGAATAAGTACCCTTATCAGGGAGACAAACATATCCGAGCGATCCCCGACCGTTTCGTTCGCGAGTTCAAAGAAATGGAGCCCGCCATGCATCCCGCGGGGATGCATCTCCAGAGTCATCAGGAAGCATCGCGGAAGTAGGTTACAATGCCGAAGTAAAGTTTAAATCCGTCACGGAGTCGCCAAACGACCCTTTAAATCGGAATGCGCGTTTTCCATTACCGTCCCCCGGGATCTTCTACTCCATCTAATCCTTTCTGCCTACCCCCCCCCCCCCCTCCCTCCCCCACTCCCCTCCCAACTCCCGTCCCCCTATCGGCTAAGGGAGGAATGTATTCGCATTTATTGGAACACTTAAGCATGATTCTGCAATCAGCGCTATTCGACGGGGAGGAATGGTGAATCGGATGTACAGGGAGATCTGAATAGATCGCTCTCGAAAGCGTCTACCGCGCTCTTGTACTAGAATCCCGCGTTAAGACGATCTTCACGACAGCGAAGAAATGTTTTCACCAGGGATTCGAGTAACTTTACTTTTATCGATGCGCGCGCGATGAATGGCGGTTAATGGATTGAGAAAATACCCTGGGTCGGCGGATACGAAAAAAAATTTTGCCGGCGGCGGATCCGAGGTCAAAAGATACTCTTTTCGATAAGAGTACTCCTGACTTTGGAATTACCTTGGAAACGTCCATTTGCGGAATTGCATTTGATTAACGAATTAAACTGGGCGACGTGCCCGCAGGTCTTATATTATTCGATAGTTGGTATTTGTAAACGCGCGGTTGGGAGCTGTTTCGATTAGTTTCACACGATGACGCGGGGACGTTTAACTAGTTAGCTGTTTCGACCCCTTTGAAAAGTGTGCAGCTAAACTGTGTCGCAAGGATGAAGCGATAAGGAGTGCATCGTCGGTTAAGAAGCAACACCACCTATCTAAGGTTTATCAACTTTACACGAGAGGAAAACCAGTTTCTGTACGCGTTATCTTATGATTTTAGATGTTTGTTAGCAATTGTTCGATTAGCACGTTATCCATTGGCTTTATTATAAATCTGAGCCGATCATTAGGTTCTGCGCATAAAATTTTAAACAAAACAGCGTCGCTAACCCAATTTGACTAAAATGTCAGATAAGTGGTGCTGCTTCTTAATTGACGATATTATATTTAATGAACATGCGTCAATTTTTAAGGAATCGCGACTTGGATTACTAAAAAAAGAATACAGAAACCCCTTTCGTGTTCTTTATTTAAAGATATGCCCAGAAAATTTAGGCATGTATTTTAATTCTCACTCAAGTATCAACTTAAATAGCAAATGGTAATTACTTTTCCATATGGCGAGTATACTCTTCTTAACAGGAAACCTTGCCATTTCTTCGTGACGGTGTATACTCGTTAAAAACAGCTCACTGGTTAAACGCGACGGAGGTGGGGTTAAAAAGATAGTAATAACTTTCAAACACCATAATCTCGTGAAATTAATTTATACGAGTCGAAGGTTGAAAATTAATTTACAACTCGGTCGGTCAATTCAATGACACCCCGACACCTCGTGTTATTTTATCCGTAACACTTTTCAGTAAAGTCCTCAAACACCGAGGTAATTGAGCGTTTCCTCTCAAGTGGACCAGCTTGCGTAAATTCACAATGCCGACATATTTGTGTACTTGCCGCGCGTATCGCATCCGCAGTAATCACGTAAAGTGCACTGCATTAACGAACGAACACACTGGTTAATAACAAATATTGCTGCCAGTCGGTTATTGCATTACACGCGTACACGCGAGAGTCGCAGTTCGCAAGTATTCCAACTAACGAACAAACTAACCGATACAATGTCGAGGATGAAGCATCGAATGTATTTCGAGAGTATAACTCGTCAGAAGTCAGAATCAAAATTTGATTCACGAGATCCCTACAAAGAGCTTGGTCATAGATGCGAGAATTTTGATCTCTAACGTTATGCAAAGCTGGGTAAAGATGTTATTTCAAATATACCATCGCGGATTACAAAATGGCAAAGTTACCACCCCAAAGTCACCGCCAAAGTGCTTTAAACGTATTGAACGTTGCGCGGATCGTTATACCTACGCAATTACGCCATCAGAGATATTATCTTAAAATCTTAACAGTACCGAGCAAATCGCATGAATTACGTGAAATGCGATCGAGTTGCATTAAGTTTAATCATATTAATGATACTCCCTTGCGAGTGGAACATCAATTTAGCAAGATAACAAGCAGACAAAACGTCTCATCGTTTGCTTCATTATCCGGTATTAATGGACATTATATTAACAAAGACTGTCGTGTTAATAACAGAAAATTTGCATAAAACTTCGTCGTATTTATATAATTTATTATTTATTAGGAAATCTTTAACGATTAGCGAGCACTTCGTAATTCGAGGGTTCAACACAATTTCTATCGATAGATGTTAAAAGACACCTTTTTGAAATTTTTGCTTAAAATTATTGTCATTATTAATCTAACTGTCCTTCCTCAATTAAATTTGTGACTTTTACTGTAATGGTTGTTAAGTTCATCATGTGGTATCTTTTTCCTCCAATCTCTTTCAGAGCCTAAAATACGTTTTCGTCCAAATAATTATACACAAAACCGTGGTAGGAAAGGTGTTAAAATGACATGTTAATCGGGATAGCGTTGAGAAATTTTCTCCTAAAACTTAGTTTGATAAAATATTTTCGCCTACAAGGTATTGTTTATGCTTACTTGATTTTCCTCTGCGTTGTTTCAGGTCGGACATAGAATACGCAACGAACTCCTCGAAAGCATACTTAAAGATACCAAATGTGAAATTAGAAGATGAGGGTCTCTACAAATGCGAAGCCACCTACTTAGCGGTGAATCGCGAGTGCAACAATGTTCAACACATTTTACTTAACGTCACTGGTGAGTACTTCCATTCCTTACTTAACCCACACAATTCGCCACTACTCTTATACGAGTGAAACCGGCTCTAATTGTTTTAATCTCAACAAAATCCAGCGTACTACTTATGAAAAGATTATTGTTGGAACAACGATGGTTGGGAAACAAATAATTCTCTCTCCTCTTGTTACTGCAGTCGTTTCAAAGTGACTGATCCAACCACGACATTTCTTTCATAAAAAATTCATAGTTTAAACGATCTTTAAGATACTTGAACGCGACAAAGTTCTTTCTGAAGCTGAAGATATCCAGGGTTGTAAGAAAAATCGACGACAGTACGCCAACAATAATTATTGCGGTACGGTAAACGATAAACGTTCATTTATTCCTTCGGATATCGGTCGTTTTCTGAAGTAGATAGATACAGCATTGGTCAGACGCTATTGAGGATACACTGCAGCTATGAACGCGGCGGTCACACTATTCAAATTACGAGTTCCTCACTTTATTTCCTTAGAAAAACATACACAATTTTCCCACTTTCTCTCTATAAAAAAAGAAGCGCAACTTTCCTCGTAACCAGTCGTAGTCCACACTGCAGGCTTTTCGCGTACGTATTCGACGCCGCGGTATCATCGAATTAATCGATCGAGCAACAACGAACCGTGGGCGATAAGATATGCATAGAACAACTCGTATTATGCACATATTACTTGTACGATATGTGTAATCCGAGTAATCCCGTTAATTCGACAAACGGGAAAGCCGCAGTACTAATCCGAAGTGGTAGAGGCTAAACCACTGAACCGGTTATCTTGACACACGCAACATGTCATACTATTAAAGTGCGGTCGAATGTACCCTACATGAAAGGGATAGCAATTACTTTGAAATTTCGGCCAGAAACAGAATTCCTGAGCGAGTGTATCGCCGGAGATGCGAAACCCCTCGGAAATACTTACGTGTTTTAATTAATGCTAGTGGTAACGCGGAACAGGGATGCAGTGATAGAGCAAATGAGAATAATAATGAGTTGGGCTCAACTTTGAACGCGTTTAATAATTCATCGAAATTCATCGATGGAATTTGAGGTGCACGAGCAGCGTTGATTTTGGAGAAATATAAATACTGGAATAAAAAATTATACGATTATCAACGACCGACGATTAATCGAATATTCTTTTGAGTCGTCATTTATTAAATATTTTTCCGCGTTCGGAACAAATCTAGATCATGCACATCTCCGAATCTCCGGATCCCCAAACTATTTCTAAAGCAAGCAAACACATGTGATTCCTTCTGAAATAATTTTCAGTAGAATAGAAATTCTATAATTATTTCGTGATCAGCGACACGAAATACACTTGATAGAGTAAAAAAAACTTTGGAGATTCGAAAATCCAGAGTTGTACATGATCTAGATTTAAGACCCGCGTTTTTATCGGCACAGAACTCTAATTCGTAAAATATCCATAATGGAACGATATTTGTATTCGCATAAATTCGACGTACGTAAAGTATTCTCGAACGTAAATATTAACAAAGTCACCTTTGAGTCGTGTACAGGCGTCTTATTTGATACGAGGGCATAAAACACGAAACATTTACACATTCTGTACGTACGAAAAAGAGTCTGTAAAAGGAAAAGGAAAAAAATGAAACACTGGCTTCTTCCCGTCATGAAATTCTAAACGCAACGCCTCGTGTCTGACAAATTATGCACATGCATTACTGAAAGTTACAGAGCAGGTGCATACAATGTAGAGCACATTGAGTGCCGCGAGAGTAAGTCGAAGTGTAAAAGTTTGAACAAATCACAAACAATCGGCATGTCTCGAAACACGCTAGCAACGCTAATTATTATCGTTTCGTTTGTTTTTTTTCCTTTCTTTCGTTCCGTAATACCACCATCGTTAACGGTCCGACGCGTTTAAAATTACCGAGCAGATTTTTAATGACCCCGCAGGACTTCTCCGCCGAAGTAGAATAGGTCACAGGCAGCCTGGTAAAAACTACAACAGGTTGCCTGATAGCAAGTCATTATTACTGAAAGCAGTATCTTGTTAAGGTTTCGCGGGGACGGGGGTGAGTCTCACGCACACACGTATATTGGAATCTTTTTTCAGCGTATCGTATATAATTCAGCCGTGAATGTGTGCACGGTAGTTCAGGAATACACCAGGCGCCCGTTGTAAGACACCCCTCTTTAGTTTCCACGGGTCGTTATAATACACCCCCTCTCCTGCTTCCGCCGCACCCTTCAACATCCTTTATCTGAGAAATATACACATTTCCCTAAATATAACTCGTTATAAAGCAACCCTTAAAAATCAGGTTTAAGATGGAAAAAGCGAGGAGAGAAATATGACGTCGAGGTAAACAATGGTGCGCGCGTTGTAATAAAAATGAACGTTTAGATTTCATAATAAAATTTGCTCGCGTTATATCCTCCGGCGAATATAGTTTATGTATTTAGACGGATAAGAATTGCGTTAACGTAATTACGTTTCGCAGAGTGACTCTATTGTTCGAGCGCAAAAGGAGACATACTCGCGAGGGGAATTTTAGCACCATTTTTTGGTAGAACGGACACGGTTAGCAGCCGAAATTAAACACTTGCGTTTTTTGCTCCAACGTGTTCTACGCTCGCACACGAGAGCGGCGTCTCCTTGGCCTTGTCTTGAAAACTTCGCTGCAGGCGATTCCAGTTTCCCCCCATTTGTTTTTTTTTAAACCGGGACAAGTCTGTAGGGTACGCAAATTGCTTCCAGCAATGCTTTGCGTCTCTAAATATTTAAACACCGTAACTCCGTTATACGGTGATAATTAAGCTTTTAATCGTTCGTACAAATTCAGGAATCGATGTAAACTTTAAACCTCATGGGGTAAAGTATACAGTGATTGACAGGTACATAGTGATTGACCGCCTGAAATTGGCGTACGGATATTTCCAAATGTAAACACCTTTTGCATTTATGTATTAAAAAATCTTGAAAAGCGTTATTTTGTTGATCTGGTAACGGCGTGCGGACTCGTTATCAGCCACTTCAGAGTTGCGATAAATTACATGCTGTAAAGAGATCAACGAACGTGTTGATTTGAGCTAAGTACGTGATGACTTCTTTAATGGAAGACTTTTAAATAAATTACTTTTCCATGATTCTTTAAACTTTGTACAATTATTTTATCTTTCTATAATGTTCTATAAGGTCCGAGGATATCATATTTCTTTCCAGTTTGTTAAATAATTCATTTATTGTCCAGTTCGAGGGTGGTCAATCAGTGTGCTTCAAAATTTACATTTTCGCAGTAATTGACCACCTGTGTAATAACTACAGCATTTGCTTAATAAATATGTGTAGCATTATAAATTTGAATTGTATATACTTCTGTTGTATTAAGCACGGACAGAACAACATATTGTATCCAAAATTTGTAATGGAAAATTATTCGATTCGTTTTTTAGTCATATGTAAATTCAGTGTTTATTTTTTTATTTTAGCGGTGTAGTCTTACACTTTTTGTTAGACGACGCAACGTATAGTTTGTCCATATTTTGTTATGTTTCGTCTTTTTTTTTTGCTGTTCAAAATTTAAAAAAAGTTTATAAAGTTAGTTCGTTCATATTTTAATAAAACAGTGAAAATACTTACCAAATGTTTATTTTAAACAAATTTAAAAGGTGGTCAATCACCCTGATTTCTGCGGTCAATCACTAAGAATTTTTAATATTTAGTTTATTAATTGATAACACAAAACCTAATTTTTGTTTCTACTTCATTTTGCGCTGAGCGTGTTTCTACCACTTTTCTCTACATTATTAAACCATTAGATAAAAAGAAAAACATTTCATATACAAATTATACAGCTTTTACCCAAGCTATGTACTTAAGTGGTCAATCACTGTATTCTTTACCGTATTCGCTTCAGAGTCAGAATTTCGGTAACTCTCTATGCGACGCGTTTCGAGTTCCAATGAATACTCGTTTTATCACACACGTCGCGAAATTTTGAAAATCTTCAGTACCCCGCACCCACTCCCCACACTTTATCGAACCGATGCTTTCAACTTCGGTACACGCGTATCCTTGCAAACGTGTGATGAAACTTTTGCATCAACTTAATGCCTGCTCGGAAGTTTTGGAAATTTTTCTGTACAGACGTTTGGACGAAAGACCTGGCTGGGTCCCGCCAGCTGAAACGAAATTTGAAAACTTTAAACTCATTTCTTGCATATGCAGTACGATTCTTTCGCCCACTGTCGCGTTTCGTATATTTGCGTCGAGCGTCTGATAAAATATGATATCTGTTCTATCGCGAAACTGATTCCGACGGATGGGAGTCCATTTCGTGTAATTTGCATTAAAAGTAAGTGAGAGGCGAAACACACTTTTACTTGCAATCGGTGCGCGTCCGAAACAACGTCGAACGATTAGAATTGAAAAGCAATCTTCAACGTCGAATATTATCGACGAAAGTGACGGAATTTATAATAACATCCCGCGTGGAATGAAAAGCATTTTGCAACCAGGAAGATGGGACACTCTACATGCAAAAATGAATCGACGATACAAAATAAAACGCTTCAACGGGACACCCTCTGAAATACTTGTTACGAAAAAAAAATGTACAATTTCGATTCATCGCAAAAATTGACAGCACTTTCGTTGGCGTTTAACTTCACAACTCGAAACATTTGTACCGTACAATTATTTATAGATCGCGGTGTAGCGACGAATCAGAAGAGATTCGATTAAAATAGGGGGCCGGCTTAACAATATTAGAGAAAAAGATATATTTCGAAGTGTTTAAAATTAACAGATACTCGGGTGGTTATTTCGAAAAAGAAGAAGAACGCTGATTGCTGAGCCGCGTGGGGTGCTGTTACCTCGCATTATGAAACATGCGCGAAAAATTTGAATTAAATTAACAAGAGGTAAAGGTGAAGCAAATTAAAACGCTCTGTTGTTTTTAACGGCGGGAACGGGATTAAAATCCTTTTACCGAAACATTCTCATTCTCGAATCGCTCAAAGCAGATATCGTTAATCCCCGTAATTCTAATACTCATTCTTGACAGTCTTCGCGGTATATTCCGTTATACTTCAAAGGCCAATTTACAGGACGGAAACCTGTAGCGGTTATGAACTATACGAAGCACCAATTCAGTTCTGTTTAAATCGTATGAAGGACCACTTGTCTCGCGGCCAATCCAATTAGATCCTCTCCCTTCTGGAAATTATGGGATTTCAGAATACTCTCTGGGTCATTGGACTTCGATCGTTTCGCGAGTACTTCTGATTGGATGCGAGAGCTCCTCTCAATACCTCCTTCTAATTTAGATTCGGTATCATTTGATCAGTTTTCAATGACTCGGTATTATCAAATCGTGCCTGAACTGCTTACGTGCCGAGTGGCGAGCGATCCCGGTGAAAATTGACCCTTCGCGTTCGTTTTACCCCTGGGTTCCGTGAATTCGGACGGTGTGGATTGGTTCGCAGAGTTATTTTCCATCGCGAGATATACGACCGGCGTAATTTTGGAAAACTCGGGATTACGGTGGAAAAGTTTCATTATGGTGGAATACAGTCTTGCTGGGAAAGAGAAGCTTTTAATGGGCGAAAAGTTTTTAATCTTTTCCACGCTCCTACCTTCTCTTTATTTGATTAATAAATTGGTGCCGACGGGAGAGAAAATAGTGGAAAATTGCCGAATTGATTAAACCCGTGTTGGACGAGTTCCTCCAATCTGAGGGGACGAGTCTCGTCGATTTTCAACTTTGCGATTATCGATCCAGTGAACCAAAATTTTTCCGATTTGGGAGACTGAGATGGTTAAAGGGTTCGCGTTTGTTCTAAAGAACAACTGTCACAGAATGAGGATTGTATCAAACCATTAGGGAGTAAATCGTATCGCGAACAATCCCAATACTCGGCGCGTGCATTCGACGAATGGCAGTCGAAAATGTTATTCGCACCCGTTATTTTCATTTCCCTCCGAAAAGGTAGGTCGCCTCGATTCTCCTTTTAGTTTTCAACATCTCGAGTGCATTTCACACTGAGATTCCTCGGAGGAGGTTCGAATTAAAAACTAGAATATCCGAATGAAACAACACAGGCGAAAAAAAAGAAAAAGATCTCATGCCAAAGTATACTTTCCCGAATTATAATAAAAGGAATACAAAAAATATTTTTTAAATTGGCAAACGATTACTAAAAATCGCAGAATTTAATGTAACCGAGTCTTCAATTTTGGAAATAATAGGATCCAATAAAATACAGAATCCACTGCGCACGCTTTGAGGTTGTCGCTTTGTTGGGTCGAAAATGATACGTGCCTTGGCAAATTCTTTTCCCGGGAACTATTGGATGGATTAATATCGGGCAAGATTTTTTAAATTCCTTGTTTCTTTCTGTATCAGTATGATTTTTTATGAAGGAGTCGAATAAAACACAAAGACGATATTAAATTTTGAAATATGTATTGAAAAAAAACCCGGCGGCGCTGTGAGGATGGGAAGTCTCATCAAAATTGTCTGAAACAAAAAAACAAGACGAGATTATTAATCTGCATGAAATTCTCTTCCGTAGGTAATACAATCATTAGGAAAAATGGAGAATTGGTTAAATGGCAGGCGCTTAAAAAAATTAAATTTTGACCCAAAAATCGAATGTATTTGTTTAAATAACTAATGAACGGTGACAGATATCGTAATGATTCTAGTACCTACGATAAACGCTATTTCTCTCTATATATCTGAAAAAGTCCAACTTCGTAGCTGCATTTTATCGATTAGTTATCATCGGCACAGAGTCAAAAATGCAGTTTCGAGAAAAAAGGGTGTAAAGTTGTGCGTTACGATTACAAGGCCAGCACCCCGCTTCCTTTGAATGGATATAACTTATTGTTAGTCAATTTCTCGAACGGTTGAACGAATACTTAAACTATTCTTACACAAACGTCCAAACTTTAAGAATATTTTTTAAAAAATCGATTGTTTCAACCGAAGAAGGCGACCAACCCCCCTTAATCTGCGAATAATCAACTTCCTAATCGATATACGATATAATAATATTTTGTATTTGAATCGCGACACGCGAAACGTCGAAAACGCTGAAACATGAGAATCGTGACTCGCGGAACCGTGCCTACTGAATAGAAGTAAAAATAGGACGAATAGGAGACACTTTGCGGAGAGTAATTGACCGAATTTTAATTGAAATCGTTTCGTTTCTTTCTCGTTTCAGTGCAACCTGCGTTCGTACGTGTCATCGACGAGAACACGAAGAACACTTTGAGCACTGGTGCCACTTTAGGGCCCATAAACGAAGGTTCGACGATTTCCTTGTACTGCGAGAGTGGTGAAGGGAAACCGGTACCCTCGGTCGAGTGGTTTAAAGGTGATCAACTATTGGAAGGTAAGATTTCATTCGTATCGATTCGGGTTTCTTTTGTAACGAGTTTCACGATCTTTCGTCGATTTGAAAAATAAAAGAATTTTATGACGGTACAATCTGAGACTCTGCGGTAATAATCGTAGAATACGCGCGCAATTTGTCATTGTCAATATCCCGGGTTAAATAACGTTCGTTAGTTTTCCATTATTTTAAGGCTTATCAATTTGCGCGTGATCGGATCCTGGGGTACTAATTAAGCGTATCGTCCTTCGATTAATTGAAACGATGATGAGAGCGAAAGGGGAGCTTTAAGTAAATTTTAATTAATAGCGGATTTGTATGAATCGAACGTGTTTCCTTGCCGTAGTACATCTCGATGTGGTATTCAAATTTATATATCTCAACTTCGAAGGGGGAAACCGCTATTCCGAATCTATTTAAATTCGAGTCTATAAAGTTTTCATTTCAATTTTCGATATGACAGCGTAGGAAACCATTGGATTTACGAAAAGTACTGTATAAATATTTCTTTAATCTTTCATTAATATCTCTTTAAACTACTTCACCTAACTTGCGCAAAATTTATATAAAATCCACGAGAATCCGAATTATTATCAATTTCATAAAAAAAAACGACCTGTAGCGTAGCATCGTCATTATTGAACCGCCCTAAGATAATTTGCCAAAAATCCTAAACGATATTCTATGACGCACTCTTATCGATGAACTCAATTTAAAAGCACGCGCGTGCCCACGTGTTTCAGCGATCACCTCAACGAACATCGCCGACAACGGGGTAGGCAGTGGCAACAGTTTACTGCAAATGCAAATCACGCGTGAGGAGCTGGGTGCAACTTTCACGTGCAAAGTCAACAGCATAGCACTCGTCGAGCCCCTCGCCGTCGACATCAAAGTAGACGTTCACGGTAAGCGTAGTAGGTGTGCATGCGCGTGATCTCGATTGGAGTGGCACGGGGCATTGTCTACGAAAAGTGAATCGCTGTAGGCGATAAGCAGGGAGACACAGACCCCCTTATCGTCCCTTCGATCGAGCGCGAGGAGTCGCAAATAATTTAGCCTAGGTTCTCAACTTCTCGCGTTCCGTCGTTATCGGGACACCTCGATCGGATTTGTTTGATTCAGCGGAAAAGTTTGGATAGACCGAAGCCAAGCGATTCGCTTCAGTTTCAATTCTTTCGACGTTTCCACTGTCGACCGTTTTAATGAGAATCGCGCGGATAGTTTCGTCGCGCTGCTGTTTTTTTTTGGCGATGGACGATCAGCTGAAGATAATCGACGTACTTGTACCATTGAATTAATGTTTTTCTTTCATTAGGTTCTTTATTAATTCGAATTGTAATGTTCCGTTCAGTTTGGAGTCCTCGATACCGATGTTCGATGTAATAATCTGTTGATAGTATTCGGTTGCCCTTTTGTCTAGTAATAAGAACATTTTGTTTAGTAATTTTCACACGGTCACCGGTGATCCGCGGCAAAAAAAATCTATGAAACCCCATTATACGGTCCAACGCAACCATTCTGGATAAAATTTCATCATAATATACATCGCGTATCCACAAGTTCATCGAGGCTCGACGTGTAAGTCACGTAAAGTCCACTAAACGCGTGCTAAGAGATTAATGTTTTCCATGGGATCGCGAGGTGATACCGTAAGTTCTAACCTGTAATCAATTTCTGTCGAAAGTTAGAAAGTTCGGTACGACGTGTGAATCGCAAACGGAGAAAACGATGATTGTAAATCATGCTTCCTCGCAACGTTACGGAAAGAAACAATGCTTTTCGTACCGTCAAACCTAAACTCGTTAAAATTTCCAGCTTGGCGTTCTATGGAAAGTTCATTTTTTTTTTCTCCCACTTTTATCCCAACCCTCTTTTATCGGTGAAATCTTCGCCCATTTCTAAAAATGAGATTATTACAATTTGACGGAGAGCGCGCCGGGGAAAGTTCAGGGATTCGGGGGCGTAACTTTAATTCCGAATCTGCTCGCTCTTCTGTAACGCGACTTCTGCTCCGCGTTTACTTTATCCCCCCCCCCCCCTCCCCGCCGGAAGTAACTCCCAGAAGTTTACAACCGGAAGAAGGATGTGCCGGAGACGCGGGGGGGAAACTTTTTAGATCCGCCGACCGAGTACTCTAACCGGTCATTTATTTGCCGTTACTATACGTGGCACGTGATTTCTTTCGCCGAACTGGGAAAACAACTCCCTCGAGTACGCGGTTACGCGAGAAAAGTGCGTCGGAGACGCGACGTGTTATTCGAATTTGCCGAGGGACGTGCCCGAGCGTAACGACCGTTCGAAAGTAATCGGAGCAACGGGAAATGTAATTAACAGAATTGATTTCTTCCGATGACATTTTCATCTGTTCCAAGAGAAAACTCGAATTACGTGTACACGCGTGCGCTTTGACGTTATTGCGTAGATCTATTTGGAAGCCATTTCTCTTTGTGCTTTGTCGGATCCGAAACGTGTTCCTGAGGCAGTTGATACTACTTCGAAATGAATGGCAACGTTAGCCGTGCCATTTGGATAGAATGAGAAACTGCAATCATGCAAAGGGGAGAATGCACACATAGACAGTTTGTCGAACGATTTTCGCAATCGCGTAATCGAACCGACGATTACCCCCCAAATCGGATAATCCATATTCCACTGAGCTAAATGAAAACCAAACTATACTTTCGTTCGAACGAACAGGATTGATCGTTTCCCGGTACGCCTAACGATCATTCAAAAACCTCTGTAGAATATATTCGGTACTTTGGAAACTATCGTTACTAAAGCCGTTGCTATTTTACACCATAAATTCTTTATTATCCTCGGGATGACGAAACAACGGGACATTACCCTCAACAAACCGGTGGTTTAATTACGAGTTCGAATTACACCTGCATTACAGGACCCAGCGTGCAGACCTCGCGTCTATCCTCGTAACGTCATAAATGCTCGAGTCGTAGCGCATATTTTGTTCTAACGAGTAAACGGTTTCTGGCAGATAATTACCTTCTTCCATAACCAGGATTTAATGTGCGTGAATTACGGGAAGATGACGTGCTTTATAATCAAACAAGTCAGGGTTTTCAGTCGTGGAAAAGCAAAGGGAGTGTCGTGTTTCAGGTAGATCTACCTTCCCTGCCTGTCTCTACCTGTCTCCCGCCGACTCCTACCCCGCCCCCACTCTCTCTCCCTCTCTCTCTATCTTTTCCTCTCACACGCACAAAGTGCTAGCGGAATATCCTAGTGGAAGGAATTACGGGAAAACCAGACTTTGACATGACGTATCTGATGTTCAAATAAATCAGCTATTACGCGACACTAATGTGCTTGGCGTAACTTTGCCGTTAAAGGTGGAGAAGAAAGATCGGGCAAGGCGATTGGAAAGTTATAATTGAATGGTTTCATTACTTACGTAACTTTACTTGTTTTTATCTCGCGTCGCATCTTCCCATCTTGTTCCCAGTGAACTCTATAACCCTCTTTCTTGCTCGAGATAGTATCCGCTACGCGAATCTATAACAAAGAGAAGCGAAGCTGTGCGTAAATGCAGATCGAATTTACGGGGGGGGGGGGGGGGGGAATCGTGGGAAACATTTATTTCCGTTTATGTCGTAACTTTCTATCGTTGGGAAAATTGCGTCGAACGATTGAATCGTGAAGAATTGGATAGCGCGTGAAACCGAATATTTTGAGTAGATGAAAATTGAGCTTCGCGCCGCGTAAAAAGATATTAAAAAGTAATATTAATTACGAGCGTCATACAGTATTTAACTTTTTGTGGGATCGAAGCCATCGGCCCGCAGGCTTTTATCTTAATGAAACAACCGAAATTACGAATCCATTTCTTTGTTCCGTATGTTTTATCTCATTGTCGACTGAGATCGTTTGGTATTCCTCCCTAATCGTATATCCATTTGTTCATTACGATGGGAAATGTTCACCGTTTAAGTATTTTTAGAAATTTCCAAATCAGAACCTCGCGACCAAATTAATAAACTCCAAAATACCGATTCTAAAATGAAATCGTTCGACCTAATATTTCCGCAATGTGTTCGTAATTGAAATTCCAAAAGTGTCACCGTCGGTGCTCCATAAAAATCGTAGTGTAATATTTCTTGCAATTAAATCAAATTATCCTTTAATAGATACTCTCACGATTTGTATTTCAGAAACGAAATTGATGCTATGTCGACCACGACGATGAATCGTACTAATGAAAATCGTGGAAAAATTCCAAGTGCATTTAATTATTACGTATTTAGTACACTCGCGACGTGGGTTTTGCGAAACATCCCGCGCCATCGTGATACGCCATTTCCATACAAATGGTAGGCAGTTTTAATATCCCTTCCGCGGGGGTTGCATTTAAAACCACGATACGATTGCATTTGAGTCACAGCACCTTGATAGATCACGGTTACGTTCTTTGGTGTATACAGTATCTCTCGAAGTATTGGTAACTAAAAAACCAAATATTTCGAAGAGGACGTTTCACGATGGTCACAAATATTATCTAAACCGAGGGTTCTCAACCTTTACTTGCTTGTGAACCTTTCGAGTTCTAAGTTTTCGTATGTCGAAAGGGAAATATTAATAAAAGCAGGTAATTAAACGATTAAACAATTTCTAAATTGTTCTTGTGGATCCCCTCAAAGATTCTATGGCCTTCTGGGGGTCCAGTGAATCTCGTGTGAACCTCGGTTGAGAAACTCTGATCTAGACGAACACCCTCGAGATACTTTTTTTGAAAACGAACAGTTTGGAAGATGCGTAAAAATCGAAGTGCGACACGCCATACGTGGTAACACCATGGAAATTATTAACGAACTATCGTATAAATGCCTCTCGTTTTAAAATTATTCCATCGTCGATCGAGTTTTCCGGAAGTAAGATTTTTTAATTTTATTGCATAATAAATTCGTTCTTTTCTAAACTCAGTTCTCTCTCGGACTGTTTGAATCCGCAAAATTCTACCCGCGTAAATCAGTTCCCCGAACGACTCTCACGATTTTTCAGAAAACTCCCACGAATCGGGAAATTTGCAATGCTCCATTTTCTCAAGTTTTGCGCGCAACGCTCCTCGACTACAGTTCCACCCTCGAACATCTTCCCCTTTCCTCCGCGCAACAAACTCGATCCAAACAAGCTACGAACACAGCGTCCGAGCATTAAACGTTTTAATCCGCACTTTACCGCGACGACAAAAAAATGAACATCGATCGAAGTGGGTGGAAACGCTCATCACCCCTCACCCCCTCCCCCCCCTCGTCCCTCCTCCACGCCCCGCGAACGAACGTCGCTAAAACTTCCCTTCTCTTTTCCGATATCGAAGGGCACAAATAAATCGATTAGGTAAGCTGCTTTTAACGACTTGCCGTGGATTTAAAGTTGAACCGCCGCAAGTGGCCGCGTTTCTATCTGCGAAAATCTCAGGGTGGATGCAGCTGCCGTCAAAAGTCGACCAAAACTCCGCCGAGACACCTGCTGGATTTCGAAGACGTACCGTTCCTCTTGGGCAAACAAAACCAGGAAATCGCATCTCTATCGGTCTCGTACTTAAAAACTCTCTTTGCCGACTTATAACAGGCAGTCCGAATTCCACGAGACTTTTGGCTGAGACGCCCATGGAATCGTTTTGATCCTGAAGAATTCTCAGAGGTAATTCGGTAGGGTGGATAGATGGCGTGGGGATGAAATTATTGTCAAGGGAAATTGGATGAAAAAAAATTGAGTGGCCGGAGAGTAAAAACGGTGAGAACCGATCGCGATAACCAGAATAAGAACTCGAACAAGTTTTGCGGAAAAATTGTTTCGGGATACGTCGATGAAGACTTTTTTCGAGTGGGGAAACATTTTTGAGAATGGGGTTTCTCGTCGCGATGATATTTTCGGAAGTCACGATCGAGGTGATATCTCGAAAGGGACGAAATTTTGCAAATTTATGAATAACCTTTATCCGAGTTACGGTAACTCGGTTATCAGGTTACGGGTTTTCGTAATTATTCGGTGTATTATTAGGATACGTCGACGAAGACGCTTCGAGTGGGAAATATTATTAAGCGAAGATATTTTCAAAAGTCACGTTCGAGGTAACATCTCGAACGAGACAGAATTTTGCGAATTAATAAACACGCTTATCCGAGTTACGATAACTCGGTTATCATTACGGTTATCGGGTTACGGATTATCGTAATTATCCGGTGTACCCTTCGCGTTATCTCTCACATTCTCGTTCTTCGAGAAATCACTCCCCCCCCCCCTACCCCTTGAACCCTTAATTTCCAGAAGGAAAAACACGGAACGCGAACGCAAATTCCTGCGCAAAGTAATTACGCAAATATCGCAAGCAACACGGAAGCGGAAAAATCGAATTTGCTCGCGGATCAAAAGCATCGTTGTACACCGTAAAAATAAGAACATTTAGGGGAACGAGGTCGGCCCTTGTCATTTTTTTCAGCCGGGGCTTTTTGCTGGCATCGGGTATGGAGAGGCAGTCGGCGCGATTGAAGGCAAATGCAATTCCCGATATTAGATTCGCTGTTCACCCTCTATTCCGAATCCACGCTCTTTCTTTCCACGTCCTTCCTGCGCCGTTACGCTGATTGCCGTTCACCAGTTTCGTTCGAGAATTATCCTGGATGGCTCTTGTGTAACCTTCTTGGGAAGTTTCCCCGAGTGGTATTTCCCCGGCAAAGGAAAAAGTTCGGTACGTTCGTGGCGGTGCATTTTGAAGGATCTCCGCGTGCTAAAGTTTTTAATGTTTCTGCGGACGAAATATAGCGGAGTAAAGGGAGTATACATATAGATCGAGGGGAAGTAGGATCGGGAAGTTGCGTGTCGTTTGTAAATTGCTTTTTATACCCTGCGAAATTAGATTATGGGTTTATAACTCGATTGCGGAATGGATACAGATTTTTCGAAAATGTGTGGAGTAGTAGGTATATTGGCGTATATGAGCGAATATAAAAAGATCGTGTTTCGCTCCGCAAAGTATTTTTGTTGCATTCTCCGATATTAAAATGAAAATTTAATTATTCTATCAACGCAGATCATTTAAAAATTTGTTGGATCATGTCAAGTTCGAGAAATCAGACAGGAGAGATACGGACGAATGATATTTCATTAAATAAGTTGATTTACTCATCTCGCCGTGGCATCTCGGAAAGCTATTGTAGTTTTTAGAAAATTCATTTTTTAACGCGCTTTGACAACGTACAAGGTATAGTTCTCGTGTACTTGTATTTGACCCGAGACAAGGCCTTGTCTCTTGATTTTTGCATTTTCCGAAATTAGCGTCTATCAAAATTACACGATCAATACGGAACAATGTTTAGGAGTTACCAGACAATTCGAGTAGATCGGATAGATGTTCTGGAATTATGTTTCGTTCAAAACGTCACGGTTTACATTGTCCGAATCGATTTTAATTGTTTCGAGAAAGCGTGACATCCAATGATTCGCTTTTCAAAATGAAAACACTCGAACTGCAAGTACGCTATAACAAATGTAGGTTGTGGTAAAATTCAATGCACCCGGCACAAAGACAAAGCGACAATATTTCGTTCGGCTTCGCGCAAAGCTCCTGCAAAACAGAAAACTAAAACGTGTTCGTACATCGATTGATTGGTTTATCGAAGGACTGTCGCTCGCAGACTTTGGGAAGTCCAATTATCCAATATGTCGTGTACTCCGGTACACAATATCTCAGACCTTTCCAATAGCATTGTCGATTTTTGAGCACGAAGCACGAGTAACTTTTTAGAGGCAGGCACCACTTTTATCGCTCCGCTGTTATTTTTCACGGGGAAACTCCGAACGGTCCCATCGCAGTTTCAACGAGGAATCCGGGGAAAGGTAATTCGAAGGCTCCGCGTGCAGTCTGTCTTCGTAATTATGTGAATTTATTGGGTGAAGTTCGGTCGCATATTTACTGTTTATTAAAGAACATTTCTTGCATGGGAAAAGATGATGCATTGTTATCGTGTTTCAAACCTACAACTGCGCGGTAATAATAATTTATTCTTCGTAGAAAATTGTTATACACAATTAATAAGGTCAATAAATATCCCTGCCACGTAGTCGTTTTAATGTATAAGATTTATAACTGTTTCGATCGATTTTCAATACGAAGAGCAGCGCGATATTTATTACAAGACAAACCCTTTTCTTACTGAAATCTCAAGGGCTCGACAGAACTTTATATAATTCTGGATAACAAAAAAATGAACGTCTGTCTGGCAAGAGTCTGCGATTACTCGCGTTACATCGAGTCGCGTCGTCGTTAGCCTCGCAAATGCGAAGAATTTTCGAAGATATCGCGAGTTTCAAAATGAGTGGTTGCCATGACGTATAATCGGGATTCTCCCGAGTCTCTTGGCGCAACTTGACTTTCCGATTCCATGGAATTCCACTTCTACCACTGCTCGGAATATCGACATCATCCCCCTCTCTATTCCACCCTCTTTCCCCTCCTGATCTTACGTCTTCCTTTTAGCCTTGTAGCTACCACACTTTCGTACTCACACGCTTTCGCATTACTCTTATAACATGCACAGGACGTAGGTGTATATATCTTCATACGGATATTGCATTAGATATTACTATCCCACGGTGTATGCACGTGGATTCCGTACAGGTGCATATACAATATAAAGGGTGTGCCATGAATCACTTGCGGTTTTTCGTTCCGGTTAAATGAGAAAGGAGCGTGGTAAAAGTTTCGCGATACCGTCGAGTTTATATAATACAGTATGTGGATTTTTTGAGTAACGTTACACGCCGGATTGTAAATTGTATTAGTCGGGTGGTTTATCCGCGGTACCCGCCCCGATGTTAATAACAACGTGAAATGGAAATCAGCCATGGTTTTTAACCAAACTCGCGTATCATTTAAAATGTTTAAATATATCGCGTTTTGTTACAGTGCGACCGCTAAAGATGGATTTAGGGGGCGTGGTGGGTCATGTTGTACGCGGAACAAAAGTTTTGCTGCAATGCAACGTGGGATCGGCAAGACCAGCGGCGAATGTTACCTGGCAAAATGGAACCGACTACTTGGACGAGAGCAACAAGAGATTCAGCATGTTTAACACGACGGTGCACGAAAATGTGAGTACCGATTTTGCAACATAAATTAAGTTACGTTACGTGCGAGAGCGTTCAGTTCCTATGAACCGCGTTTGATATGCGTCAAGCTTTGCATCGCGTCGCAATTGCCACTTTGCAAAATTTTGTTTGCGGAATCGTTGGTAAACAATTAATTTCATATCGACTATGGTGAAAATGTATAACCGTGATAAAGGAACTCTGTACACTCAAATGTCAATTAGGTTTGCAAAAAACATAATTCCGAATTTCAAAATGAAGTGTTTCTTATTTTTATGAATTCGACGCTGTTCTCGCGTTGATAATTATCTCCGTTCCCACGTCCACCGAGGTTCCTTTACCAAAATAACCGATTACGTCCATTAACGGTGTTCGTACTCGGGCGTCAAAACTTCACCAACATCGTTTCTTATAAGCTGCTCATAATTTTCTACAACTATGCACCATCGCTCTTCATTAGCACGTAGTTCTTGAAGTACTCTTAATGCACTTGGACGTCTATTCGAACACATATTTTAAGTAACAAAGTACCTTCCGCTCGCTTCCGTAAGACTACTTGATGTCTCTTTCAATGTGTTCGTAAGCAATAAGTTTGCCGGTTTAGGGAACGCGATTTCTCACGACTTGCACGTTACTCGAATTCCATGGAAATTCCACTGTGCAAATCTGACTCTGAATCTTTTTCTTTTAACGCCCTCCGAATTGAATTGACGTCGGTGCGTTTATTTCCCAACAGAGCAGATGACGAAGGACAAGATACAATAATTATTTCGATTTAACGAGTGGTTCATTATTTCGCACGATATACGAGTCGTGTTATCACGATTATAGATTTGTATTTCTAGCGCTCGCCGTTTCGCCTACCGCGGTATCATAATTAGCATTGTTTACGGAGTACCTGATTATGGCACGACTGACGCAACAACCGAATTGTACAGCGGTGTACATGGCAACGGACAGAATTTACATAGAGCCAAGTAATTACATGCCGCAAATGTTCGCTGATGCAAACGTTGCGCTACGAACGAAATTAACAAGCTCGTACCGATGAATCTTTGTCGATCTTTTACCTTTGTCGCAATTTGATCGCAAGAGTTAGCTGGCGTGGCAAAAAAGGATGTCAGGTTGTATCCCACCCGGAGTTGAAGTAACAAAAATTAATTTTACGAAATTAAATCACGTAAATGTATTTGATTTAAAGTTACTAAATTGTCATGTATTCTACATCAAAAATTAATTTTTATTAAATCTGATAGATACGTCTATAAAGCGGATGAATATTAATTAGAAATATTTGGAAGTCTATAATGTATATATCTAATGCTTAAACAGTTTTATTGAAATTAAATCTGGTGGTAGCATTAAATGTTCCAAAGCCAGACACGTGTGATTAGCGTGGAATTTGAAATGATAAAAAGCGTGAAGTTATTAAAAAGATACTACCAAATTAAATAAGATTCTAGTTCGGACTACAAGTTCTATTATGGACAATCAACAATTTTTGTGTAACAGTCCTCGCAACCAAAAAGGATATTACGCGGAAACTCATTTTACCTCGCTTAAAGAATTAGGCACTAATTGCGCGAAAGATTAATTATTTAATTATTCAAAGGATCAAACGTAATCATTATACGTGCACGCGTATTCCTAACTGGCGAAGCATCGTGTGCCATTTTTTCGCCGTAATGCGAGACAAAACTACCAGAGAGAGGCACGAAAAGAAAAACAACGTGAAATAATTAAAATGATGGATGCACCAACATTGTGTTCAGAGATTTCGCAGGCACTCTGAATTTCGCGTTTACCAGAGGAGCAAACTTTACTTCCCCGTTCGGAATGGGAAGCTACATTCCAAAGAAATATGAAACCCGCGTGCAAATTTACGTATTCACATCGACGAATAACTCGCGTTATCTTACTGCAAGAATAAAATAATGCGCAATTCGATAAATGGGTGAATATACCACGGAGTTTGTTGAAAAAAAAGAAACTTGTTGCTTGGCAACGAAAAACACATAAAAAGAAAGGAAATATTTGAACAAAAATTTGTTTGCTAACAAGGGTGTAATGTCGCAACACTTTCGATATTTTTTATATAATACAACTCTATAGAATAATTTTTTTTATATGACTAAAAAAATATGGGAGTTACTCCAGCAGCTCTTTTTATACATACTATGTATATCTGTCTATATATATATCTATATATCTATTTATACATATAATCCAGCATAATAATAATACATTCAGCGTATATTAATAATTTGTCTAATTCTGTAAATATGAAACGTTATTCGAGTGGCCAGCTTTACGCGTATAACTTTATATAATAATTATACATTCAACGTGTATAAATAATTTGTCTAATTCTGGAAATATGAGAGTTATTCGGGTGACCTGTATTGCGTGTATATATAATTTGTCTAATTCTGGAACTATGAGAGATATTCGAGTGACCTGTATCGCGTGGATAGTCCTACACAATAATAAGACATTTAATGTATATTTATTGTTTATATTTGCAGGAGGACGGGACGTCGGAAACCAGGAGTTTTATCGCGTTCACCGCTACGGAATACGATAATGGAAGGACTTTCAAGTGTTACGCGGAAAACTCGGTTATACGTACCGAGGACCTGAAACCGATGAAAGAGTCGACGACGATCGAAGTTTTGTGTAAGTAACACTTGATTTCCGTCAGGAACTCGCATTACTCGAATCGATAGGCGTGCCTGACTTTTCTTACCAACAAATCGTGTAGACCGATAGTGTTTTGTAAAACATTGGACATGTGGTGTTTGATGCAAGACGTGAGCACAAAATTGCAATGCTATTTGAATGTAATTATATTCTTACTTTTATCAGTATTAGCATTTATTTAGTGAATGTCAATATAATTCTAAATTAAATCACACCGCATGGTTGAGCATGACATAAGGAATTTTGTGGATTGGGACAGTGAAATGAAACCTGGAATTGATAACAAAAACAATAGATTTATTTAACACTAAGTTTACGGGATGTGTCACAATAACAAAAACAATAGATTCATTTAACACTTACGTTTACAGGACATGTTACAATAAGAAAAACAATAGATTTATTTAACACTAGGTTTTGCAGAACACATCAATATGATGCATTACAAATTTGGTGAGGTAAATTATAGAAACCCTTTACATTTCTCTCCTACCACTTGTACTGACTTTTATACATTCAACGAGACAAGTATGTATTATATTTAATTTCCTTTGAAAACTTTCTAATTTCTAAATTCTCTATATGGCATACTTATCTCTACAGATACACATTAATTTGTCTCAAATGGAATGTAAGCATCAACTTTTTGAATTGGTTTCACTTATGAAAGGATTACTGCAGGAATAAATGTGAATGTGATGAAAGGGTTACTCCATCAAGAATGTAAACGTGGAAGGTAAAGATAAACAATGCAGCAGCGATACTTCAAAGCCAATGTTTCAAATCTAAACTAGCATGGCATCACTATTTATGCCCTAGGTATTTACGTTGGTAAACCCTGATGCAGAAAAAGGGTAAGCATTAGAAGGAAAAACGAAACTCAATATGTAAATTGCAGTCATAGCGTGAAGACATATTAGAAGTTACAGTTACTATTAGTGTGCGCATTCAAGAAGAAAGTACTGGTGCGTTTTTTGTAGTAATAATATTGTTCTGAAATCAGATTTTACACTATTCGGATAAAATGCTCTTCTTGATTCATCCTAAAATGTATCGAAAGGGTGGTAACAAATGCTCCCCAAAAACAATAGCATTTTGCAATGACACTAAGTTTGGATTAGACGTAGTTAATCGAATATATATGACTGAATATACTGTGAAAGTAGCATCTGTTTGGTGGCCTCTCTAAGCTTCTTCACTGTTGAATATTCCAAATTTTATATGAATATATAGCTCGTAATTTCATTTATAGGTTAATAGTGCATAATTATAATTATGTTGCTTTTCAAAGAAAATGCATGATTTTGTTTATGCATCAAATTGACGCGTTCCGTAGAAACAGGATATAAGAAACATCCGTAAACCTAGTGTTAAAAATACCTATTGATTAGTGCGAGTGTAAGAGTTCCGTGATCTCGATACGAACAGGTGGTTTTTGTAAATAGATGATGGATGGTCTATGAACTAGGAATCATACACAATGATAACTAATGAGTCTTGCCAATGAATACGAACTTCACTGTGCACTAAGCACGAGCAATGAACACGTAACTACTTTATAATGAGCAATTGACTAGAATCTGGAATGTCAATTTGAAAAAAACGTACGCGTGTACGAAAGCAAATTAATAATGGCGATCGAAAAGAGCAGGGACGAATATAGAAAAATCGCCCTGCGCTCCCAGGGCCGCGTGAATGAGTAAATATGCGTGAGGTAAAAGTAGACATTTGATTGGTTGTTGGGCGGTCAGCGCCCTCTGCCGCTGAACGTCGGTGGGTATCGATCCGCGGGATACATAATCGATATTAGTTGGCGGGCTGCCAACCAATGAGCGGAGAGGGCTAGATGTCGTGGTCCTGTATGCGTAATTACCGAACAGAATGAAATTCGCCAAACATTTTTCTGCCCGTCAAGGATATCGATATGAATCGGCCAAACAATTACCGCAACGGTGGACGGCGCGAGTAAGTGAATTTATTAACCTCCTTAACGGTACGAGCCGATTTGAGAAGTACGGTTTTCGCGGGTGGTACCATTGTCGCGAGTGAGTACACGCGTCAGAGCCATCAAGGAAAAAATTTGACACATCATATCTATTATGTGATTTAGAGTTTATTAATACATTGTTAATTTATTCAACTAATGTATTCGTCATGGTCAATACGATGCTACTTTGTCATGACGAATATACACGTCATATACGCCAAAGAGGTTTAAACGGAAGTAAGTCGTGAATCACGGAAGTTCAGTACGTTCCGAAAAGATTTATCGGCGGAATTAAAGAATCGTGGATGTAAAATATAGCTGGGGGAAACAAGAGTTTTCTCGCTGTAATAAAATCTGAAACAGGTAATGGCCCCAAACGGCCATTAAAAGAGAATATGGATTATAAACAGCGCTTAAATCCTTTAATGGCAAGCGCTTGCTGTGAAAATACCTGCCACGCGTGGCAGGCCATTAAAATAGAGAAATAATTAATAAGCGATAGGACTTTAATGGCGGAGGCCGGGTACTTTTTCCTTGGACCATTGCGGGGACGCTTAAGTTTCTCGTGCTTTGTTTTCACGTTCCATACTTTTCTTCTTTACCACATTTGTTAATTACGTTCTATGACGCGCCATTGGTAATATCCTTTATTTTCACTGACTTTTGATCCTTTCGGACGGAGATATCATTTGTTATTAAAAAAAGAAACGTTCAAAAAAAAAATTTCATTTAATACGCTTCAATAACGTCAACAAGGTCAGGAAAAAGCGTATGGTGCACTGACTTGTTTAATTAATGTACGTTATTGATAAAAGATATTAGGTGTCTGATATAATTATAACCTTGTGGAGCTAATTTTAAAAGTGGTATATTTTTTAACAAAAGTGTGTGAATTATTGTTACGTGAAATATATTCAGGTGGATAATTAGATTAGAGGATTTAAAACTGATGTTACTTTCATTTATAAAACATTGAAGAAACAATTCTGAAAACATTAAAATACTCGAGCCAACCTCTTAAAATGAATGCAAGGTGCGAAAGGATTAACGACACACGAACGTTTAGTTACATTACGATAAATTTCACGTAGAATGTTAGGAGAAAGTTATATGAAATTCACATTTGTATTGTAATTATTTAAACTATCCTGGGATGAATCGCGTTACATTCAAAGTCACTCTAAACAACATGCATGTACTTAGTTTATACCGAACTATGTTCGTATCATTCGCTGTTGTTCGTGAAAGTTTAATTGCGCGAAAGGTTTAGACGATAAATGGCAAAATTAACATTTCGCAAGATTTTGTGATTGATCGTAATCTCTGTGATTCGTTGTATTATAAAATTTGTCAATAACCTATCATCTTCGTCAGTCGATTGATCACCTAATAAGTTTTCACAAAATTTTTAGTTTGTCAATTTCGATGTCTTCTTACACGTAACTTCCTTGTTCAATCTTCGAATATTATGAGCTGATTTTTAAAAACTTAATGTTGGTTTCTTTCCCTTTAATACATATAAGATATATGGCAGGCCACATTTTTCAAATTCAACCAGAATTTTATTCCATGCATAAATATGGGCGAGATAAGGACGGAGTCGTGAAAGGAATAAAAATTGTGCAAAAAAAGAACCACCGCCGTCGCGTTTTATAACATCAGTGCTTTTATACATACAACCACTTACTCGCGAAACTGTCGTTATCAGTTCGTTGCAACATATTCCGCGATATTTAATCTCACCCCCCAATGCAATTAAATTTCATTAAGGAGGTGCAAGTGCGGTAATAATAACGTCGCGTCTTCCGTTTTCCGCTGGGATCGTTGATATTTTCACCGGCTATTGTCAACAAAGACTTACGTTGAAGGCATTTATGCATTCCAAGTGAAGCGTGATCAATATTGCGCTCGACTATCAAACATACAAAGAGCATTCGGTCCCTGACAATAGCTATTATCCTAACTTTAATTAGGTAAACATTAATAGAACGAATTTTAAAATTTCTTAGAACATCGTTAAACTCGCTAGATATGGTTTTACGTATAAACAGTAGATATCCGATCATTTTTATCAATCAATTTGCACATAGTCCTCGCAAAGATTTAACCAAAAAGTGAGCAAAATTCATATGAATTATTACACAGAGTTGATTCTTTGAAAACCTGATGTAATCCAGTTCATCCTAACGTTCAAATCACTTTTCGCTCCATACATCGAGTATAGAGTAAAAACATTCGCAGGGAAAACTAATACAAATTACGTCTTTTTAGAATTCGATTCCAGCAAGAACTTTCCCATTATGACACGACCTTTTTTGACCCACTTTTTTTTCGTGGCGATTAATCAACATGCGGTAAAACCTTTCTAAAAATTAAGTTACAGTTCGCAGACGCTCGCTGCTGATATTCATGCTTTGCCGCGCGTTTCTAATTTACTTTTCCGCCGCGTATATGTAACACGATTATGGTTTCAATTAATCGAATTAGATAATCCGGTGTTAATTGGCGGAGTGCTGATGTTGGAGAAAGAATTGTAATTGCATGGGGAATTGGAGATTGGTATTACGTTGATTGTGAACAGCTTTCGTTGCGTGAACCTGCCGGCATGGTTTATATTACAGATCAATTAATAACCGAGCGTTTGTACAACGTAAGGATCAATTAATCGTCAATTTCATTGTTACGACTGCTAATCGTACTTATAACTGCAATTTTAGACCAAAAGCTAATGCCGCGTGTAATTGTTTGTAATTATTTTGTCTGGGCCGTGAAGATAACTTTAAAGAATTTCACTTCATAAAACATTTGTATAAACAGACATACTTATCTGGCAAACATCTTCACCATAATCGCGGATCTCACGGTGCTATAATAATAACCGTCGTCGCGGTATTACTTTTATATTCCGTCAAATAAAGAAGTTACCGGCACTTAATTAAAGAAACTAGAGTGAAAAAAATTGCCATCCGCACCCTTACAAAGATTTACATGGAAACTTTAAGTTTACCTCGGACGATCCTGCGGAGTACTAAATCCTGATGGACGTCCTGATAACCGCCCCCCTCTCTCTCTCTCTCACACTCTTGTCCTCCTCCTCCACCCCCTTTCACCACCCCCGCTTATAAGCAACTTCTTGTATCTTTCAATTACGTATAGTATACTATAGAAGGAAAGGAGATCTCGTCCCGCGATACGAAGAAGAAAGATAGAAAGTCGTACATCTCGTTGATGTTTCCAGTTACGTTGCGAAACGGAACTTTCGTTTTGTTCCCGGGACGAAAACTATCTACGGATTGGAAACGGGGAAACTCTGGGACTGGCGCTTATCCAAGTTTTCCCCTTAGAGCCTGTGCCCGCCGCGACAGCCCACTCTCGTGACTACGTACTTATGGGGGTTTTGTTTTATGCCCGCCATTTTGCAGAACCGCGTTAAACATATCTCGCGACGCGAGGAAAAGCTACGTTTTTCCATTTTCCTGGGGACTACGGATAGCTATTGGACCTAGGGGCTGGTTTAATTTAGCTCGTTCGGTGGCTAGGGATTTCGTGGGAGGCATTGGTTTTCTTTCCTTGGAAAAAAAAGAATGTAAATTAAAACACGAAAACCGCCGTTGGACCAATTTACGAGCGCAAACAAGTTTCGCGTATCGAGTGCATTTTACTTTTTGTGTTCCAGATCCGCCGATAGTGAGTATGAAGCCGGAAAACATCACGATCAACGAAACCGAGGACTTTTTGATATTATGCGACTACGAAGCAAATCCAGCGACGTTGGTGAAAGTCACATGGTGAGATTCTTTTTATCTTTCAAAAACAAACCATAGCTATTCCTACGAGCGTGTAATGTTCGCGATACCGTTTCAACGACAGAAACAACATTTCGAGAACCGTACGAACAAACAAAAATTAGACAAATAATACCATGTTATCTCTCGTCCCTATTGAATTGCAAGTGCCACGTACATTTTCGAAAACTCAAAATACAGTTTCGTTAATATTTACCGACACGGATGCGTCGCGATCGAACATTTGTATATCGAAAAATCCCAAAAATTCGTGTACCGACTCATCGAATTTCGATGCGACGAGAAAAATAAATAGAGCGAACGAAATCGAAGAAACATATCCATCACGAATTATCCCGCGCATCGGGGGAGTGATAAAACACGCGAAGCTCGAATTGGATTAAAAATTCGGGAATTTACGCTTTCTGTCTTCGCCACGTGGCCCGGGAATCACGTAAATCTATGTTTTTCGTTCTTTATATGTTGACACATTCGCTCTCGTGAACGATTTCGGTCGTTTATCAAGGTTGCCACGTTCGAACTACCACGGAGAAGTTTGGTCCTTTTATGCTTCCCGTTCCCAAGGTCAATAGTTCTTTTTATTAAAAAAAAGCAGCTCTAATTTACGGGTATTCATGATTGAGTGACCGTTGCTTGATAAAAGCAACCACTGAGCACCAATAATACGTTTACATAAATGATGATCATTGGTGCAGTTGTAATTGCTAAAGTTCGTTTCCAATCGAGTATGACTTCTTCAGGAAAGGACCTTTCCAGTACATTTATCTTACGGTAATCAGTTTTGTTTAAGTTAAACAATTTTCCAATAGTAGATAATTAACGAGCGCTTCTTTGTCTTGGTTTAATTTTTGGTTACTCTCATTTTCAAATTATTTAAAATTAAGGAATACACATAATATCAAATGAATACCGTTCTTCATTCTGGTAAGAATAACGTACATAATATAAGTAGAAGATAGTAACGGCATAAAATTTAATACGCGGTTACCCGCAACATTTTGCAGAACTCTGTTCCGCGTTTGTCGCGTGACATAGCCGGGGATTCAATTAAATTATGATCGCCCTACACACAAAAGCAATTCATTAACAACGATATACACAATTATCTTAAGAACCGGTGGAATTGAGTTGCAAACATTGAGATACAAGCGTTCGCTCTGGATTACGGTTTTCTCTTTTGCAAAAGCCACGTCGAGATTTCATTGGTGGTACACAGCTTCAGAAGTTTATAGCGTTTCGCCCAACCACGACTAACTATGTTATAAAACAGGACGGAAGTAACGGGAAGTTAATCCTCGGATGGTGAAGATTGGATTGAACTTGGCTCGCAATACAGTCTCTTTATCGACATAACGCAATATCGTGCACGGTGCAAGTTTTCGTTTTAAAACTCCCCTCGAAACTCAATTGGACGAGAACGGGGAAAAATGTTTGGATTTTAAGAATTGTCTAACTTGTGGGTTTGTAAGCATTTTTTCACCAGTGGAGACCCGTTAAACGGTCAGTTTTAAGAAGAAATTTTTAGAACCGAAGGTACACCGAGATGAAGAGGAATGGCGTTTTTTTTTTAATCGTAGTATCGATAGCGGAGCGCAATTGTGGCTTTAAATAATAAACAACGCAGGGGCGGAATTTGAAAAAGAATTGAGTTAAAGCTTGAAGTCGTTCCGAGCACCAATTCTTCTTACCGGACTTCAGTTAGATTGCATTATTTTCTTCATCGTACCAAATACTATAACATTTGCCTTCGTGTACTTGTTTTCCTGATAAATACACGAATCTTGTATTCTACAGATCTATCGATGCGTAGACTCGGTTTTGTTTAAATTTTGCCGCGCCACGTTTTCCCTTACAACCTCAGATATACTGTACATATTCCCGCAATTAGTAGAAAATTGTGCTAAACCTGAAAACGTAATTTTACCATCGTAATTCCGCTAGAGATATAATGTTATTACAGCCGTTGTAACTATGTACTCGTTGGAATATCGACGCTACGTAAACCTTATAAATTTTTAAATCCTCGTAAAGTGGGTGTGGAGAAACTTATCGCCGTCCTCTTCCAGGCGACGCGCATTTTGAAAATGTAATCGCGGGCGGCAAAAATGTTAGCGTCGTAGACAATGTTGTATCAACGGTGCACGTCATAGCGCTCGAAAATTATTCTCATAATTCGTACGGACGAAGTTTTGCGTCACGCTCGTATATTCATAAACTTATAATTCATAAATATGAAACGCGACGATTTGAAATGCCCGAGCGGGTCGATCGATCGATATCAATCGACGTTTCAAGTTTGACGTCTATCGCGTCAATTTATTGCACTTTTCTGTTACGCATCCCGAAAATGATATTTCACTCTCGAGCTCTGTAACGGTTTACGCGCCGATGCTGTCGCTGGCTTTCGAATTTCACGAGAGAATATCTCGATAACAGAAATTTGCGCACCGTCGGGAGAGAAAAACAAACTGTACCGTTCGCGCAGATTAAACTCAAAATGCGATTAATTTAAAAGCAGCCGCAACTGTTAACTTGAAACGCGCGTTTATCGATACGGCAACCCGAACTTGCGGTTAAATATTTATGATACAACAAACGCGACGCGCATGTATTACTTACCACGCTCGAATACACGCCAATAGTATTGCGTTAATTAGTTCTCTGTTGAATATTACCCGCGTAACAATGTACGTACGCGCATTATTAAGTATATTATTAATCCATTATTACGTAGAACCCGTATAGGTATAATTCTGAAATAGACGCATTTCGAATAGAAATTGTAATCTAACCCACGGATTACGCCAATTTGAATTTACGTGAAAGCACCTTTAATTACTCAGGTTGCGAGACGACGAGGAGCTGGTGCTGAACGAGGACCACTACGAGGGTGGCATTACCGAGCAAACCGCCCTTACGGTGAAAAATGCGACACCCGGTGATATGGGTTCTTACAAGTGTGTCCTGGTCAATAACGTTGGGGCATCCGTCTCGGAAGATATCGTCGAAGTCTCTGTATTATGTGAGTACATTGTTTGAAAGCAAATATTTAAGTAAGTAAGTACAGCTTTGTCTGAGGCGTAAGTACCGAGACTCCTGGTGGAATTGTACTTAATGCTGGATGCGCCGCGATTGTTATGATTGTTCTCGACTCTGCCGCAACGCTTTGTTATCATGATTATTCTCCAAACATTCCACGTATTTGAAAAATTACTTTGCCACGAAGTTCTCGGTCGGTTTGGCTTAAACTGGTCCAGTGATCGAATAAATAATTAATTCGATGATGGCGGGGGCGTTAATCAAGGCAATCGCTTCATCGTTTAAATAGACTTCGAACGTGATTTAGGCTATTTAACAAGTGGCAATAATTCGCGTACCATGGAATTCGCACATTCGGGTTAACATTACGATATATCCGAGTTTACGTATCGCCGAAATATCGACCTGATAATTTTCACGCAATACGCATGCACGTTACGCAACACCGCGAAATAAATAGTGGTTTATTGCCGCGTGAAATTACAGCTCTTCCCAGGTGTTTTGATTTATGCAGATCGATCCCATTGAAGATACCGCGCTAATGTAATTAGTAACAATTTATTGCGTATTCAAGTTCATAGAATATGCGATGCAAATAGCTTGAATAAATGATTATTCTGCGTTGCAGCGCGGTGAATGCGATAATGGAAAAACGGTGGGACGATAATGTAGTGGTTAATATCGAATCAACCGCAAATAGTAGCACGGTTTGTAGTATTTGTCATCGTGGGGGAATCTAAGGGCCCTATACTTTTCAATGACTGATACGACTTTGAATGCTCGACGCCCTCTTTTCGTTTTTTTCCCGAGAAATCAGGAAAGGAATGAAACCTCGAATTACGGTTACTAACGAAAAGAGGTGGCGAGTATTACGTACGTTACGCCAATGGCTTCAAAGCGCCAGTTGGGAGAATTTATTGCGGCATAAATATCGTTTACCGAAATAAAACGCGATAAATTGCGGTAATACGAAACGAAACAGAACTGTTTCACGTATAACTTTCCTTCGCCCCAATTGGTATCATCGTCGTTGACTCGTTAAAAACTTTTTTTCGTTTGCCGATATGGTGTACATTAAAGAATTTTTAATTTCTGCGTTTCAAAGGAAATGATGGTTCCTTGTTACCCCCGTTAGTTTTGGCGTAATGAGAGCAGCTATTTTATTTCGTCAGGACAACGAGCAAGATTGGAATACATTTTGATCATATTAATGTTCATGTTATTTTTAAGCACTATGATTTTCAGACGAATTCATTATATATCATAATTTTCTATATGTCAGACATAACGTGCCCGTTATTATTAAAATTCACTCCGAAAATGACATGGTAATTCCACGTAAAGTAATGAATTTTTGATTAAACAGGATCGATAACGTATCGTCGGTGTATCTAGATTTTGAGTAAAATATAAAGATACAAATGAGTAAGGTATTCATGAGCCTGCCATTGGTAAGGCTCACGACGAAAGTGTTAAAATAATTCAACGCATCTAAACTTCGGCCCTGAGGTTGCATCTGACACTTATTGCTCTACATTTCTGTCACGTGCATACAGGGCGGAAAACTTGTTGGAGGAAGTGTCGAACATAAATCTGAACGGAATAGCAGAAGTATTTGGAAAGCGAGCGTTATCTTGTATCCTAACATCCCGCTCGTATTTTTTTTTACTATTTTCTACTCGAAATTTATATCCGTGTCTCGTGCTAACTCTGAAATATACAAATTTTACGCGGACGGGAAACTCTGTCGCCGAATATTCATTTATGACAACAGAAATGGGATGATTGGATTATTGGTAGTAATTGTGAGTTGTAAAAGTAACGTTGGGTTTATATTTGTAAGTCGTATAGAAAACGAAACATAATAAATCAGTGTTCGCGAGACGAAATGCAAGTTTAAAGATGCAAGCGTAATAATTTTTAAACCATAAAGTAACGGTAACTTTAGTGGCTGCGGAATTATCGTTGAAACAGCTGAAATATCGCATAATAGTATTTTTTGTTCCACGCAAATAATTTCGCATTTTTACTCGACTAAGCTGCAATTGTTCCAAGGTAAACAAAGATAATTCCCGACAATCCGCAGTTTGCTGTAAATACGCGTAAATAAATAGTAGTCACGAGGGAAGCTGCGAGAACGAAATTCAAAAGATATCCTAACGAAAGATAAAAAGGTTCCATACGCGGTGTTCCAACAAACCGCATAATATAGAGTATTGTATTTTTCAGTATAGAATACGTGGTGAGTTTACAAGGTATCAAGATTTCCATCGCGTTTTCCCGATTTAACGCGGTTTGTAAATCTTTGCGCGTGTATTTTCGCAGAGAGAAGTACACAAATTTTCTCCAAATTGCCGGTAGTCGCCATTCAAAATATCAACAATAATCTAAGAAAAACTCGGACAAAGATATATTAATCAATTGCTATTTCGCGTCTCTTATCGTGCGCGAGTAGAAAAACAAACATGCTGTCTGCAAAGTTAACCCCCCGTGGAGGCGTTAATGCACCTCGATGGGTCTCCCCCCGGTTATAGCGTCGACCATTTTAGTTTTCCAGGAGTTGACATCCCAGTGCTGTAAATTCGCGCGATACAATGAAATTCTAATTGCACCCTTAATACCGCTCGAGGGTGTTGTATCTCGTCCAAACAATTCGAAGAGCGCGCCCAGAATTGGAACACAGAAATTAAGTTCGCCTTTCTTGCCTCTCTCTCTTTCTCTTTGCCCCTCTCTTTTCCCCGGTTCGAAAGCAAACTCCGTGGGTGCCGCCTAGATTCTTTTGTTTCTAAACTCACTGAAATCTTGATTACCTTGCGGATAAAAAATGTTCGAGCCAATTTGCCGATTGAATCTTTCGCTAAAGTTTTTCTCGGGCGTTTCGTTGGCCTGCCGCTTTCTTTTTCTTTTTTTTTTTTATTAACAAGCCAGTTTTCATCGTTTATTTCGAAAAGTCGATGCAGTTTAAAGAAACGGTTCGTTCGATCCTGGCGACAATCCGGGGTGAAATATTTTATTTGGAATAGTTCACTCGACGCGTAAATTTTTAGTATCCTATCGGTCGTCCTCGTAAAAAATACATGAGGCTTGCCTCTTAAAACGGATCGCCGCCTCGAGAGAGGAAGGAGGACGAGGTGAGAGGAATACTTTCTTGGGTTCGGTTCGATCCATCTGAATGCAATGTTTTTGTAATTCCGTCGAGAGCGAAGAGAGACAGTGCGAAGCTCTGGTTTCTCTATGCTGCATCGGAACGATGTACGGAATCTACCATTTGTTACTGGTAATTATTAATTTATGCTCCGCTGTAAGTAGGTATATTTTTTATTCTGAGCAAGACATTTATTTAGAGTCAGGATAAGAAATGGGACCGAGTTATTTAATTAATATACAGTCCCGTTATCCCACTAATATATAAAAAATATATAAAACGTTTCAATGCTTTCGTACTGTCCAATCAATATTTGACGAAATATTTACTGTTTCACTTTATTCGCGGTGTAATAGTCAGATGTCGTCAATAGTCCAATCCCTTCGCAGTGTAATGGTCGAAATGTTTAACTTAAACCCCTTCGTAGCGTAATAGTGCAACACTATTAATATCTGGAGTTATTCACAGTGTGATAGACACTGTCAATATTTAGATTCATTCGCAGTGTAATGGCCAGACACTGTCAACATTGAAATTTCACGCCGAAATTCCAAATGACCCGCTGTACACAAAAGTGACAAATTAAACCGATTCGTGAAATTTTCATTGTCGGACGCAGAAATACGTACTTCCGACGATGGTTAACCGCTTCAACACCACACAGGGCGATCGTGCTGTTAAGATTCTGTGTCAAAAATTGCCACAGCGTTTGATGGCGATGTTCAATTCACAATGCGCTCGGATCTGATAATAGATAATCTAGTCACTTTTTTGTTTATTAAACCTAAATCATGTCCAGAAATAAACAGTTTTTACTTTATCTTCTTTATAGACGAAAAAACAAAACAGCGCTATCGCGCCACATTGCAATATTCATTATGGTTTTTCTTTCGCATACCCCTAATGGTAAAGCGTTTATATTAATCAAAAAGATTCCCGCGAGCTACGGTAAAAGCCTACCGACAGCGTCCGATCGAACAAATGAATTTCAATCGAACATCTCAACACCAGGCACTCTTTCGCTTATCCTTTCAGACAAGCCCGTGGTGGAGGTGATAATGGACCCGGAGACACCTGTCAACGAGGCGGATCGCTTGAACGTCTCTTTGACCTGCGAAGTGGTTTCTGGGAACCCGGCTAGCTTGACCGCCGTCCGATGGTACTTGGACGGTCATCTTCTGAAAGAACTTCCGGATTGCGCGAGAAATAGCACCGCTACCAACACCACCACCGAGGAATCTTTGACTTTCTGTGATATCGATCCGAGTAAACTGCTGCTGGAAGCGGTCGGACGTACCTTTCATGGAAACTACTCTTGCGAGGGTAGAAATGACGCTGGTTGGGGACCACTTTCGCCGAGTGCGCCTGTCATAGTTTACTGTACGTTGCGGTTTGTTAAAGGCTTTTATTTCAATGTAGAACGATTGTTTTCTTTCCTCCTCTTCTTTTTGGATGGCCCGGTTGCCATTGTTGCCGACTTTCTCCGAGAATTAACTGTACTTTCCCAACGTGCGTTCGTTCGTACGCCCAACGTTTATTACGTATTTTGTTCCTAACGTGAGACCGATAAATGCAACATTTTAGACAATCTTATTTATGTTATCGTTCGAACTGTAAATTCCACGCGGCGATCAAAAATATGAACTCGAGAAGCATCGAATCACCTTGATAATGGTGCAGTATTTTTAACGTACTTGAATGGGGTAGAAACGAGCAGGAAGGATTTCTTAAGCGGCGCGATGACATTTCTCGAGATATCATAAAGACGCGCGATGAGATTCGGAATGACCCGGAAACGTCACACCTGTGCCACCGGTGGGCGGAGCGTGGAAGGGTAGCTAAAGAGGATCATCGTGCCGTAGCGATCAATGGTAGTGCGCGAAACACGTTTGTAACACCTCGGTCCTTAGTTGTCATTTTTCGAAGAAACATCGGTCGGCGTTATCTTTGCGTTTGTTTATCTCAGTCCATCGTACCGGTTTTAAATTTATGTTTTAACCCTCGGACACCGGATACTCGACGCTCAGTCATTTTATTCTATGGCGAAAGTTGAGGTACATTTTTAAAATTATTATAAAGTATTATACATATCTGCGTATTCTCAATTTCGTTGGAGCACAAGGATAGTGACGCAACTCGAAACAATAGATTTTCCAGGATTGGTATTTAAAAGTTTCTTGTTTCCTCCTAGGCTTGTCATGATCTTGGATTTTTTAAGTTGTTCTAGAGGTCATTTTTGGAAGTAGCAATATGTGGACCGTTTATTTTGAAAGTGGTGTAAATCGTTTTAGAAAATGAGATATCACATAATTTGTGAATAATTTAGTGTAAAACGAAAAGAAATGAAAATGGACTTGCACCACCTTCAAAATAAACGATCCATGTCGTTCTTCCATCTGAAAATATGCGAACTTTACTGTACATTTTCACAATAATCTCGAGAATGGCAATTTTTGAGTTCTGTCACTATTCTCGTGTACCAGCGACTTGCCGTACACAATCTTTACCGCGCACGAAATATATCCGTTGCATTCTCGACTACGCACTCCTATCAGATGCGTCATTGTTTGCGTCGGAACGATAAGAAACAATTCAAAGGACGACAGTCCGCTCTGTTGTGGTAAGCGTGCCCCACACCGGGTCAACATGCCTCGGCATTCAGTATGCGAGGGTTAAAGCTAACATTGCGAAATTATCGTTGTCCCGAATCAACCGAGGAAGGTTAGTTACAAAAACCATCCTTTGGACTCTCTCCCTCGTATCTGTCCGGTACACGTCGGCCCCGTAGATGTTTGATTCATGCAATTGCCTTTAAACGCGCAGTATCTCGGTTATTGATTTAAGCGAAAGGCTTGCCAACATAATTATTTAGGAATGTATGGTTTGTTCGTTTGAAAATTTTCAATTTAAACGCCTCGAGAACTATGCATTTTTGGGACGAATGTTGAATACAACAGTTTCGAGGGAAAATTGTAACTGTTCCATTTTTTTTATCTGTTCAGCGTTTTCAATGCTATTCGAGGGTAAAGTTTCTTTTTTTTATATACAAATCGATATTACGTATTTTTTTTAAGGAACATGGTAAAGGAAATTACCTAAAAGTTTCTTCGTTTTCGCATAAACTGATAAGGTCTAGTGTCGCGTACTTGTACTTGGCCCGAGACAAGACCCTTGACTCTTGATCCACGGGGAAGAATATAATTACTATTTGAAAACGCCAACTATTTCATAAATTCTTAAATGCGCACATTAAATAAATAATAAATAGAACAGTCCTGTGCGTGGAGCAAACTTTCAACTAATTTTATTGATAAATTGTAACTTTCTGTTCGATATGATTAAGTCCAAGCGTGACTACTATCACGAGCGGGCATAAAATTTAACATCCATCGGGTAATAAATGTTATCACCTTCACAGCGACTATTCTATGGATAAATTACAGTTGAACTTCCGCGCGTTCAATTACAGATAAACCAGGACCGGCCTCCATTTCGTACGAGCCCCAGCAGGTAATAAAGAAGCGGCCATTGTCCATTACGTGCTTCGTTCTGAATCCTGGACGACCGAAAGTAGTTGGGTTTAAATGGCTACGGGGCCTTCACAGACTCCCTGATGAAAATCATGCTACCCTCACCATCGAGTCTGTTAATTTGGAGACCGAAGCGAACTTTACTTGCTTGGCTTACAACGAGGCTGGCGATGGGGATCCGGCCACCACGTTTATCGACGTGTCTGGTGAGTTGTAAAGTTATTCGGAAAACTTTGTTGAATCCGCCCGTTCAGATCGATTTTGCTCCGTACAATATTAACCACTTAAGATCTCAGCTGAAAGGCAAAAAAACAGGTTCTTTCTCTTAAGTTATAAGAAGCTTTATTGAAGAGAATGATATTATATGAAAAAAATATTTTTCAAATTAAATGTTCAAAAGTATACTTTGAGAAACAAACACTGATGTAATGAAATTACAATTAATTTAAAAGTGTTCTTCTGTGTGTATAAATTTTACAGAAGAGATAAAAAACTGTTACAAAACATATATTTCATTGATACATACTTATACAAAAATGAATCTCAAGTACTTCAAAATTATTTCTTTAACTATCGATATTTTGTTCTAACTACAATCAAAAATAGTGAACGGTGATGTTACGAAGCCATAAAAATCAAAATGTCTATTTCGTAAAAAGTGTCAGATAGGTCGTATAGTTACTTACGCGGCGATATAGACCAAAAGTCCTCGCACAAACTACAGAAATACGAGTAATATTTGATTTTCTAAAGGTAGACTGCACATAATCTGAGACCACAACACGTTCAATATTTTGATTGTCTGTTAAACGTACGCTACGGCTCAATACGTGCTAAATTAAAAAAGCATCAGCGAAAAAAACCGCGCTCGGAATATTACGGGTGTGGTTTTTCTTTCGGTATCGTTGCTCAACGTAATGTTACGTGCCTGGACAAAGCCCACTAAGATGGTAGAAATATGGAAAAGTACGACGTTCAGCGGAAGATCTACGAAAATCGTAGATCGTAGCTTTACGGAAATGGTAATGGCCACTTCGACGAGTTAAACTTAACTTTAAAGTACCCCTTAATCTGCATTACATATTCCGTTTTCTCGTTTACTTCGTTTTGAAGTAACGTCTCTGGAAATGGCCGTCAGAACTAATCGTCCAAAAAGGAAAACAAAAAATATAGATTGAAAGTTTCACTTTTAAATCCTTTCGCGATATTGCTCTCGTATCGCGAGTATACTGTAACTTTCACGAAACATTCAAAACCGTACTTGCCCAAAAATGAAATTGAGTTATAAGTGGAAAGTAGTTTTAACGTTAATTCGTCTTGAGAAATACAAATTGAATGCCTCTCCTTGAAGTTCTTTGCAAAAGCTACATCGCGTATTACAAATATACCATCGGTTTAACGTAACATTGAAAAAGCTCGATTCTCCAAAAATGAAACGAAGTAGAAATTGAAATTCTGACTTTAATTCCCTTTAAGAGATACAAATTGAAAGTCTCGCTTTGAGGTCCATTCAGAGAAGCATATCACGTACCGGTAATGTACCTGCCGTAAGTTTGCAAAACCATAAAAGTCCCCGAAAATAAAATTGAAATAGAAATCGGGACTTCTAGCTTTCTACCTCCGTTTATGAAAGGAGTAAAAGGTAGTTAATGTACCATAACTTTTGAGTATTCGACACACGTTTGACCTGTACCCTTCGTTCCCAACAGCCGCTCCTGCGTTTATCAAGAAGCTTCAGCCTTATCACGGCTACGTGTACAATTCACCGAACGTTAGCATCATGTGTTGGGTGGAGTGCGCGCCCATTTGCAATATTTCCTGGCTGAAGGACAGCATTCCCATGGATTTCTCGAAAACGAATCGATACTATCTCTCGAACGTTTATCATGAACCCGATCCACGAACGAACGACTTCGAGAGCATACAGTCTACCCTGGTGTGGAATCTGACGGCGTGGTCCGGTGGTCTTCTGGATCGCGTCGAGGACAACGTCATGTTCACGTGCGAGAGCAGCAGCAATGGCATCGGACCTGGTGTCAAGAGCAGCACTCATTTCCACGTGGAATGTGAGTAGGAATGTTTGAAAAGAAAATTATTTCGTTAACCGTGGAATTTGCGTGCGCACAAAGGGTCTTTGAGCGTAGGTGCTTTGATGAACAGTGCGCGAAGGCGTGCCTCGGTTTTGAGATAGAAAAAGATCAGAGTACCAAATTTTGATAAATTTCCTTTGAATATTTCGTTTTACTCGTTACGTACCTTTGCGCTACTTTGAATTATTATTTATTTAATTTGTTGGTACTCTCACTGAAATGCATCGGGTATGTTATTTTATTTATGTTGTATCCGGAAGGGTAATATCGAAATGCATATTCCTGAAATAGGGAGTCATAACATTTCCGTGAGAAAAGTGTGTTAAGTTTTAGGAATGGTTTGCTTTGTTTTTATTACACGATTTCTATTGATCGGTTAAATTTGTATCTTTAATTGTAAAATATCCTTCGCGCGTACATATAATTAATGAAAAATTCAAGGAAAGAGATATTAGTGATGTCGTGTAACACGATACTATTTTCAGTTCTGCATTCGCCTTTGATAACTGTGAGAATTTAGAAATCCGTGCGTTTGGAGTTTAGGGAGATTGCATAAAAGGATATGTATTTTGTAAATAATTGAAAACCTCGTATTTAATCCTTCGGCTTTCGCAGACTTTGATCACTGAACTAGTATATGCGTTTCCTGTTGGCGGTGTAACATGTGGGTAGCATATCAAATGTACTGAGCGCAACGAGAGTAACTGTAAATTTTGCCGAAGTCGTGTTTCGAAAGTTTCCAGGAATAATTAACATCGTCGGAAATAATTAATGTCGGACTTTGAAACTTTAAAACTCCAGGACGTTTCTTTTACGAACCAACGTGCTTTGGATCTTTTGCGAAATGCGATGATAAATATTTACAGGCTCTCTTGCGTTCCATGTTGATGTACGAATCGACCTTATTTAAATTATTTTCATCATAGTACCGTTAATTTAATTTTTGCTGCGAAAAAGTTTGAACGAAATTAAAATCCGTGCACGGTGGACAGATTCTAAGTTTTATTCGTGTAATCAAGAGTCAAGGTCTTGTCTCGGGCCAAGTACAAGTACGCGAGACTATACCCTGTATCTTTCCCGGACGAAACGAACAGGGGTTTTTGATAATAAGTTCTCAGAGATTATTACAAACGTCGATGTTATTTTAATTCTCCGGTTCCAGATTTACCAGGTACAAGGATGTTTCATTTTTAATTGTTTCGCACTACTTCGAGCTTGCGCGAATATGGATAAAAATATCTCGACCCTTTTTAACCCCTGAGTATCAAGAATCTCAAAGTATTGGCATAAAATATTCTAACGAAACGAGAATAACGAATTACACCTAATTCTGTTTGTACACGGTAGGTACGTTCCAGACAAAACCGTGTAGAAAAAGACATGAAGTAGCTACATAGAAACAAGTGCGTCTCCTTTAAATATATTTGTCGCTAACAAACACGTCCAATTTTATTGAAACTGAACAAAAGACTAAAATATATACTTAAGTTGCTATGAAAATGAATTAGAAAGAAGAATTCCCTAACTATTTTATAAATAACAGATAGAACAAAAAATTTCTAAAAGATTACGGTTGATAAAAATATTGTTCTTTATAGTTTCAGTCAAATAGGTTTTTTTTGTCGTGCTGAATCGAATAAAACCGTGTAAAAACGGGATACATTTTTTTCTAGACCGTGTTAAGTCAAAACCGTGTAAAAACAGAATTGAGTGTATCTTTATCTCGCGAGAATTCTGGTTCACCGGAATTCTGAATTACGTTCTCTGCATGAAATTAATGATAAAATGTTTTCTCTCAAAGTTCCTCCAGAGAACATGACGATCTCGAAGACCATGATTAACGTTACCGTCGACACGATACCGGAAACTGTAAACTGCAAGGCGAAAGCTCACCCCGAGCCCACCTTCCGGTGGTTCAGGGAAGGATCCACGGACACAATCGTCGAAGGGCGAGTTCTCGTTTTAAAAATGCCCGTACCCAGACGCAGTAATGGAACTTATTACTGCGAGGCATCCAATCGCCACGGAAGTCGGAATATTTCCATGGTCATGAATGTACAATGTAAGTAGAAAAGGATTTATCGTGCGGACACATAGAAAATCATTCGGAATGTTGTTTGAGTATCGAATGCAATTACCTTCTAAGAAAGGCTTTCGCAATACAATGGAATATTTCATTTATTCTTGACACAGCGCGTTTAAATTACACAGGTCTGCAAAAGGAATTTTTTTTCAGTTGCATGGAATAGTTTTGCTGAATTATATGTTTTAAAGGGCGCAGATTCTAAAAGTGACTTCCATAACAGCCCATCACGTATAGGTTTTTTACAAAATAAAAACAAATTTTTGGCAAAAACGCTTATTTATTACAATGAACTAAATATATTATATTTTCTTACAACAAATCGAAAAATTGTTTCTGATATTTATACACAATTTTAGGACGTGAAGACAGTTCGCGTCGAGGCCCCATGGCGAGAAGTCAGAGGAGCCAGAATCCTTGTATACGGCCAATTTTCTATATGAAACGCATTGTTAACGATCTGTTCCTTTCGTAATTCAGTCCGCGCCCGTGACAGTGTCTCTTTTGGTCTATCTCTCTCTCTCTCTCTCCCAGTAAAATTACCCACAATACTAAATTTTAAGCTAATTAGGAATTTTACACTAATTACAAACAAAAACTTGAATATAACAAAAAAATTGACGAGATGGAGTTTTTTCTAGTATTCTTTTCGTTTTTACCAAGTTGAAATCTATATGAAAATGTATAAATATCCTATGCAGTTTTTTACTTGCAGACACCCGTGTTATTTTGTTTTAAATGTCTCGGAGAGCAAATTTTATATTTATTCACCATTTCCCTCCACTTTTAATTATTTTTAATTTCGGATGGCGAATTTCTTTTAATTATCTTGAATAACGGATAGCGAATTTCACACTCAAATCCCGTAACGGATGTGAACGGGTTTTTATATTAATCTCCTATTGTACGATTTCGTTTTCAGAGACAAAGCTTAAATACTCACAGGCATAGCGAATGACCGAGGGATTTTATTTCTCTTAACTCTTTCGAATTTTTCTTTCAAGAATTTGTCGTTTGTCGTAACGATCTACTGATTTCTTTTAATATAATAGGAAACGAACCGGTTACAACGTTTCATTATCGCTCAAATGTTTGATTAATGATTAAACATTATCCACGCCTAATCCGTCAATTTCCACTGACTCACCTATGGTGCCCATAATTCGTTTTTTTCAGTCAAGCCCGAGTGTCACGTGGAAAAGGAACGAATAAACGGCGAGGATTACGTGGTGTGCTCAGCAGTCGCAAATCCGAAGGAAACTCACTTCGTCTGGTCCTTGAAGAGCGACAACGACACGTTGGAGCAAGTCGCCGTTCCGCGTAATGGAAAGAGCTATATACGACTGGATACTTCGGTTACCAATTTCCGGACCTACGTCTGCGTCGCGAACAACTCGATCGGCTATTCGACCCCGTGCGAACGCGACGTCCCAGGTAAGTTTTACAGTAAAATATAAAATAAGAATAATGGCTGACGTCTCTCCTGCGATTGGCATTACGGAATTAATCATTTTCACGATGGCTATCAATTTATAATTTTTCGAATCGATACTTCATCAATGCGTCGGGGCTCCGAATCTACTCATTTCTCATTCTACGCTCAACGTCGCGGACTAAAACTATCGCTGACATAATCATTGCATAATATATGATTTATTATCTTTACGAAGCGAGAGACGGAACGCGTACTGGTATGGAGTCATCTCTGTACAGCGCACATTGATAAAGTGTCTAATATTTCTTCGAGTATGACGTCGAGTTTCTGACAGAAGCTGTCTGCAGCAATGTGGAATCTTCATTTTATAAAACAGTCAAGATAGAAATACTACCGTAGAATAATTGGGTTTTTTTCATATTACCAAACGAGGGAGAAAATCTTGGACCTCGTTATAATTGTAGGTTGATAAGAATAAACCTTAAAACGTGTGCTACGAGTTGAATATATCGAAATAAGCAAAATATTTATTGCTTCGAATTTATACTTTCTATTTTAACCCTCTGGCCGTGTGCTCCCTTAAAATCACATGGTAATGCGCCCGCGGTATTTTTCAAAGTTTGTATTTTGCATTGGTTTAAACCCATATTTTGAAGTTGTTTTGTTTATAATCGATGGTATATACTATAATAAAACATATAAACTGATTGTAAAATTTGTTTTGATAATCCTTATCACATAAATTCAAGAAAAAGAAGTCTGAACAAACAAACTGAAACTTGTGCCATTTTGTGTCTTAATGAGTAACTTAAAGGGACTGTACGCCCCAAGGAGATATACGGAGATTCAAGAAAGTTACCCTGGCTTTTTGAAAAGTGCAGTGCAAAAGCCGCAAGGGTACACGGCAAAAGGTTAATATCGTGAAATTTGATCTCATTGGAGGAATATACAATTTTTAGACTCACTATTATCAGAATTCTGATTAGAATGTCGTTTATTTCGATTTTTAGTTAAACGCAAGGCAGTGTATGCGCGTTTTACTTTACGTTTTTCGGCAATTTTCTTGCTCTGTCGTATTTCGGCGAGTTTCCATGAATTCGTGAGCTTCCGTAAATTGCCTGTAGGCAATATTTCCAATGATCGATATCTTACGTAATAGATATTCATACGATCGACGTTTTCCGCAAAACGTACTCTGATAATCCAAACTTGCCTGTATTTGAGCCGTTCGCTTATTTATCTGGAAATTTCGAGGTAAAATTATGCGGAAGCCGGAGGCAAGAGAAACTTTGCATCGCCTCGTAAATGGGGTCAATGGTGGCTGATTTTGCAATCTTTTGTTTTATCCATTCGAATTTTGACTTGAAAACGTGGGAATGTCGGAGAAAGTTCTATTCACTATCGCGTAAACGCAACCATTTTTTTTGTACATTACTTTCAACAATTGTCGAAGAAAAGAAAATCATTTTGTATGATTACTGCTAAGAAGTGAATGGGGAAAAATAAACAGCGTATTGCATGCGGCGTTATTAAACAATAGAAACAAAAAGAGAATCCGTATAACTTTCGAAGAGAAAATAATTCAGAATCTCTCCAGTGGGACGTTTTCTCGCCGAGTTCTTGAGTGTTATCATTTCTTCCTTGGAAAATGCAATTTTCCCCTCGAGAATATGAATATCTAAGTGGCTAAATAAATCTAGTTTAAACATTTTTCCCGGTAGTTGAGCAGCTTTTCATTGGAACCGTATTTTTTAGACCTTATTACGTATTGCAAAAAAATCATATCCTTTGTTTTTTACCAGACTGCAATTCAGTGTAATTTTGATTGCAATAATTATGAAAGGTGTATAAAACGAGTGCGCGCGTACACAGCATTTTCAAAGCAGGAAAAGCTCAGACTCCAGCTTTTCATTAGCGAAGCAAACTTGCGAGCCACAAAAATGGTGTTGGTTTCTTTTTTTAACCTGTTCGAACTTTCATGAATAGAAATACAAATTTTTTCCCATCTAGAAATTTAGATGAGATACAAACACGAAAAATATTTGGTATGAATTTCTTAATATTCAGTTTAAATGCAACTGTCGCATGACTGCAAAGAGCTGTTTATTTTTAATATTGTTATCATTAGACGAATAAATAAAGTTATTTAATTCGAGGATAACTAAAAAAAGATCAATACGTTTTTGATTCACCTTCGTAAATATACATACAGGGAGCTCGTTACGTATAAAACTTGAAATTTTATGCTCGGTCGTTGGTGCGTGTCTAGCTTCTTGTACATGTTTGATTTATTGTCTACTTAAAAGAATGAGACCAATTTTTATTTTCACGAATGACGATATTTTTTAGCTTAAACGAGTCAAAAAAATATTCTGAACACTTTGGTACTTTTTAGCGCACCATGGAAGTAAAAGTAAGTGCAGAGATTTTATATATACTTTATGTATACTATATGATTTTATGTATACTTTAATCGCGCGACATTCGTTTTTACTGACGGGAATTTAAAAATCCAATTTAAATTGCGATTAAAATGCCGAAAAAAGTACAGACGTAATACATTGCAAATCGAAAAATCAAGCAAGTTTGTACTTCAAAAAATTAGTAAAATCCTTTTAATGGATTTGTTAAATAATTCTTGTCGATCCGATTTCAGAGTGATTCTTTTCCTTTTAATAAAGCTCTCACACTGCAAGTTTTTTTTATGATATCGACCGAAACGAAATCCCAACGAGTTTCGATAAAGAAAACCGCATTGTATAAATTTACGGCGCTCGAAAAGTATGTAGATATACAGGGCGTTCCATTTAATAGGATCCACTCTGATGTCCCCGTATTTCAAGACTTCGCTGAACAGCATGTTTCAACTGTAATTTTTGTAACCGGATGTTTGAAAGAAAATTTATAACTTGACCTTCCTGAGATAATTGGAATCTCAGAATTTATTTCTTCAAACAGAACTCTGCATCAAAAAAGTGGAATTTTGCGGATCCACGTTTTTAAGACAACTTCAAAATCAAAAGTCTTTTCTTAAATGGAATGTCGTAGTGAATAAATTCAAAGCGCCCAGTTACAGAAACTGCATTTCTCAAATTCAAGGATCCATTTAAAAATTCCTTCGTAAACGTCGAGTTAAAAAAAAATACATTTAACCCTTTTCATGGCAAAAATATGCACACACAGTTCAGATGGTTTCCGTAAAACGGATCACCCTGTACGTAAGGAGCGCTACTAAAAATCGTTCGTGGTGTACTAGAACAAGAAGCGAGATTAAAGCGTGGCAAAAATATGAAAATCCTCGGGGAGCTGAAGATCGGCCTTTTTTCTTTCATATTTATAATCTTTCGCAGCTGCGCATGAGATTTGAATTGCAACTTAGTACTAGCTAATTAATTCTGTTGCCGGCTATAGAATACCGTGAAATTTTCAAAATTGAACTCCACCGCTCGCTGTCTTATGGAAACGACTCTCAAGCAAACATGCATACGAGAAGAAGAATTATTTAACAATTCCGTTTTTCTCACGTCTACGTTGCTTAATACAAATATCCTTGTTGCATTATAGAAATTAAATACTTCTAATAATATTTAAATTATGAAAAGGTGTTTAAGGATTCTCCGCACTATTTTTCGTGTTTCTCTTTACGCTAACATATTTTTTCTATTACAGGTAATATACCCTGGTGGCATCAATTGGAAGGTAATCTCCTTCTCATCGTCATCGTCGCAGCGGTTGTCCTGATTCTCGTGATCATCATCATTTGCGTGGTGATCTTCATCGTCTGCCGACGCAAGCGAAGCCAGATGAAATGTAAGTTACCTCTTTTTACCTCTTATATCTCGTTCGCCATTATGATTTGTTCGTCACGATATTATGCATGACGTAGTTCATCAGCTGGATTTTCTTCAAGATTGCGAAGCGCGTTTGTCATTCCAAGCATCGACTGTGACTCGTGGAAAAGATTATTTTCCGCGAGTTTCTTGATTTGTGATCATTTGTTTTTTCACTGAAACTTTATTAAACGATTCATTCGATTTTTGATTGCCCATTGGATCTTGGTTAGCGATTTAAATAAGAGTTAAATGCGCGTTATATTATCAAATTATTTAACGAAATTTTTTATTTAATTGCATCGATAATTTGAATCATCGTTTACGTGAAATCTTGAAGAAAATCGCATAAACGTCAAAACGATCGTTATCATAGAAACACATGACATCGCAGACACACGCAAGTTCTGAAACAATTTATTTCAACGATAAATAAGCATTACATAGTGATTTCGATAATACCAATTACCCATGGAGAATCACGTAAAATTTTTTATTTACCCAAAACTCCGCGTTGATACCAATCCGAATGAACATAAAATAACAAAAGGAAGATGGTCCCGCGAGGATTTCGGTCAATCTTAAATAACAACATCCATGTTCCGCGACGATTACTCACTCATTAAAGACTCATGCGACCAATTCAATGAAAATTGCGTTACCCGAGGAGCTTATTTTTTTTATCGATGATTCGGCAGCATGTAATGCATATTTGTCGCCGTCGTCATGTAAATTACATCCGCATTAGTCACCCGAAAGAAAAGTTATTCTCGTGATTGAACAGTAAGAACGTAGCAATAGATAATTTGTTGAACAAATTACCACGCAGCGCATTACGTCCTTTAGTACGCTAGCAACGTTACTCACCCTTTTTTTCCGACCAATGGGATCTCATTTCGTCGATACAATCCGTTTCGTTAGCGACACTCGTAGCGCTGATCGATGTAATCAAGATTTTGAGAAACGTGACACACGCACACACACCTACACCACGGGAGGATTAACGTTTCGTGAAAAAAGAAAGATGAAAAAATTACCATACATTACCGTCCTCCATTCCAGAGGACCTTAATCGCTTCGAGCCGCTAATTTGCTAATTAATTTCCATTGATTTCCGAAGAGCCCCGCGACTTCGCGCTAACAAAGTGCTAACGAGATTAATTAAGCAAACGAGAGTTCCTTTTATATATTGCATGTTGCCTGATTGAAGTTCTGAGAGGGACAGATCTACGAAGCGGAATTGAAGTCCGTATTAAAAGAAAAAAAGAAATAGAAGCTTACGCCGAAGTGTCTCCGAAGGGAATTCGTTGCGTGGGAGTCGAATGATTAATTAGAGAAATCTTGAAAGCGATTTGCAGAGTCGGTTAAATGTTACAAAGTTACGTTTAATATCATTCCGACTGGCTGCAGACACTTTAATCGTTTGTCTCTATTAACGTCAACGTTAATTTCAGTAATGAGGATATTCAGCTCTGACGGCATTATTTAAACTTTCCTAATTAGGGAAATAATAGTTTACTATTAGCGATATCACTAATTCCAGATGAAGTCGAAGTTCTATTAATTACCCCGAATAGTAGAAATTTGATGGTCAAAATAGTTTACTCGAACATTCCTTCGTTAAATCGAGTTAGGAGCTAGCGAAATTGTTATAAAAGTTATATTATAACTACTTCGTAATATACGAATCTTTCATTAATTACGCGCAAATAATTAATGGAAATTCTTATGACAGAATTTTTTTTCCATATTAATTAAGATGCATGCGAATTCGTACGAGATGCGTAATAATCGTGTAGCGTCGGGAAAATTCTTGATTTAAACCATATGACGTAATTGAAAAGAATTATTTTGTCTGACTAATATAATATCTTTCGGGCGTTGTCTTCGTTGACATTTCAACATCACGAAAAAATGTATTTCACGATACGGCGTCTGCAGCCAGATTTGCATAAATCATGCACTGCATACATTATTTTGCGTTGTTATTATCGTATATAGTTCATGCTAGTTACAAGAAAAGCATGTCCATTATTTTACATAATCGTATAAGGTAGATGGGCGATGTGAATTTCCCATTTGGATGCAAAGACAAGTACATATACATATACAAATGTTAAGTACAAACCCGTGCTACGCTGCTGTAACGACGAGAAAAGGTAGCTCGTGCAAAAGCAACGATCTGTCAATTATTTTCCGGATTTTTCGATGGATCATTTCGTTGACAAAATAACAGATTTGTTTTCTCTTCCGTTTTGAAATCCGAGGTACATTCCGCGGACTAGAGTAATTACAATCAAAGAAACAGTTTCGAGAAATAGTTTCGAGCATCGAAATTAAGTAGTAAACGTACCCAATTGTCAGGCTTTTGTCGTATTCGCAATAACGCGTAAAGCGTATAAAGTTGGGATGTCAAATTTCTCATTAATTTATTAACTCCGTTATTTGCATGTCTGTTCAGCAAATACAGAATCTAAAGTTTCAATTTTCGTTTCTGTCTGTAGAAATATTAATTATCAAATACCAATAACATCGTTCATTGCATAAAAACCTTTGCCGCGTATTGCGTAGAATACTCCTTGGTATTATAAGTTATATTGACAAATCGAAGTGATTACTGAATCCCGATATTTAATATTCAATATGCACTATCCGAAAAAAAAGACAAACTAATAACTTACCAATAATTCACCAATTTTCTCAACGACAGAGATATACAAATTATGTACAACAATTTAACACACACACACGCACGATAAGTGTATCCAATTAAACATCGTTACAAATATTTCTACCTCGAGTATTTATTCCAATTCAGTATCCATTCGGAAATATTAATTTAATCAGCGAAAGCGTGTCCCAAATGATGGTGGAAGACAAACAATTATTCGATATCGTTGCAATACACCCTCAAGTATACGTCGAAATCTGTTTCGAAAGTTTCTCGAACGTTACAGCAGCGTGCGCGCGTTTTCGTTCCGTAGTTCTCACTAACACGAAACTGATTCGTTTCTGCTCTACTTTTTAATTTGGACTTGCTAAACAAAACACAGACAGTAATCGGGTGGTCGAGCTGGAGGAACGCGAGCAGTAAGTACGAAATGCCAGCGCATTGCGTTCGTCCTTCTTCTTTTTTTTTTCATTTCCTTTCTCGGCTTCACCTCCTTTCGTTATATTAGTTTCCCTTGTTTCAAGGAGTTATCCTAATTTCCCTGTCCGCTTGATACTCGCTTCTGTGCACCGTATTCCTGTATTAAAGAGACGTGCTCGCACTTCCGGGAGCGGCAAACTTAATTGTATTTTTTGCTTTACGTAACATCTGCATGCGCACGTTTGGCTCTCAGCATGCTAATGATTCAGTGAAACTTTGAGCGGATTGTATATAATACTTTGTATATAACGTTTGTACATGCACCTACGGGGTACAGTTCCTCGGGTACTGTTCTTACCATGCTTATCGTTTGGCGACGTTTTTATCGGGGCTGGAAAATTTCGACCAACTTTTTCGAAAATCGATCGTTGGACCGCGGTGAACCGCGAGAACGATTAGCGAACGCGAGAAAGCGGAAATTTGATTTGGTTTTTCTATAAATCGATATCGTTGACAGTATCGAGAAACGATTTACAGAATTACGTACGTGACGTCGATGTAAAAAAAAAGCCAGCTGATTTGTAGCTACTTTTACGCAAGACTCGGAGAATAGAAAGTCCATCGACGAAAAGTAGTGTTTCGAAGATTCGATAAAAATCGACTTTAGCTTAAAGAACGGTAGTCGGACATCGTTCGGCGATTCGATTATTCGAAAAGCGGTTATTACCAGCCTTTGTTACTCGTTATTCGATTTATCGATAGAAGTGTTGACTTATTCTAGTCGAATTTGTGATAAAATGCATCGTATTTACGGTGGTACGAAAAATTTAATTATCGCAATGTATTCTAGAAATGTCTTGCAATCTTACGCAAAACGTATGGTTAGCGATTTTGGTACGAACATGCCAGTTTTATCGCTAAATCGACGGTACGTTACTATATCTGTTCTATATAATGTGTCTTAATCTATGTAATTCGATGTGCTGAACTTTACGCAATATTCACCTTTATTGTCTCACGCAAAGCATATTTAACTAGCTGGCGTAGTTCAATTACGGATGAGTCTTTAATGTGATTCCCAGCACCGAATGAGTTCAATAAATGATTTCTCTACCATCATGCGGATACTAGACAAATCATACTTAACCGTCTACGAACGAAGTCCGCGGTTAATGAATTTTTCTGTTATCAGCTTTAAAATCGATCCGCTTGACGATATCGCAATCAAAGAATCAATACTAACGATCGCATATTTTCATTAATATCCAGTAAACGTAGATGTCGTCCGTATAAATTTCACGAATAACCATCCTCGTGCGAACACATACAAACATAACACTCAAAAGACAAAGTCACCGTGCCCCATTTGCTTTCAACTACAAAATCATTTTCCATCTCGTTGGCGTTTCAAGTTCGTGGACATAAGTAGGGGTCGATTAATCGTGCTTGGCGCTGAATGTAGGTATTATCGATGCCATGATTCATTGATTTTATTGGTCCAGGTTGATACAACGGTAACCCTCTGATATGTGTAGTGTGCACGAGATTGTCTCCGATCTCCAATCTCTCGGGATGGCGGATGCCCCCACCCTCGTCCTCTCTCTCTCTCTGTCTCTCTCTTACTCACGCATACTCCAACTCCCTCTCATACACTTCGTCTATCTCCCCATCTCTTTCTCGCCCTCTCACCCTCGGTCTCTCTACGCTTGAATGCATGTCCTGTTGCATAATTTAGTGACCACTTCCGGCTTATAATAGTTTACTGTCGAAGTCTGCATAGAGGTAAGGCAGGTAAGGGTTGCACGTGCAAATGAATAGGGTGGCGAAGTTCTTTGTTATTCGAATGTAGCACTGCTCTATTGTTGCATAATTTGGTGACAATTAGTTATATGGAATCTAGCCATTCCTGACAATAGTAAGTAGCGTTATGTATTCACTGTGTGTGCGGGATGTCTTCGAAAACGAGAGGTAGGTGAAGGATTGCACGCTCGGGGGTGGAAAGTTTGTTTTCATTTCCCCCCCCCCTCTCTCTCTCTCTCTCTCTTCCTCTCTGTCTCTCTCCTGTTCCCTTCTCTCTCGCCGACTTGGCGATGTGCTTTCAGTTTTGTGATTGAAAACGACGAAGAATCCTTTGACGAGAAGAATCGTCGATAAATTGCTCCGCGAAGGGGAAGAAGAGAATGTTTTTGAGTTTGTTTGGACGTCATGCTAGATTTAATAGGCGAATAAAGCGGTCGATAGAATTTTCCATCAAAGTTTGTTTAATGTTCGACACAATTTGCGGGAAGTGGCTTTTATTGTTTCAGTTTATAGATCTTTACCTTTTCCGAGTAATTCGGTCTTCCATCGCGCAGAGCTGTAATTTAAAGCCCTACCTTTGAATATTTCAGGATAAGTAATATTATTACTTTGTATTTGAAGTATCAAGTCGGTAGTTCTATTAATTTTGCTTCGAAAGTTATATAAAGATCGTCCCTTTTATCTTGTCTCGATAGATATGAAAGATGCAATGTATACTTGGCTAACAAGATTTCGATCTAGATCTATTCTAAACCGAAAGGTAATACAATTTTATATTACAATCGCGATTAAAATTAGCGATCTTTATTTAAACAAGCGCCAGTATCTTTACGCGACTCCGAATAACTTCGTAATTGCAATGCTACGGTTCGAGCAGGACACGAGAGTAATAAAAGCTAAACGATTATGGTTCAGGCACGTTAGCAAGATAATCATGAATTAACGCTTCGATTTACTATCGCTTCGGTATTAAGTCCGACTTAATATTCGATGCAGTCACGAATCGGTGCAATGACAGGCAAAAAAGAGATATGCTGCCATTCCATATTGCGGCACCTTTGATGAATTGCTCCCATTCACGCATCGCATGCATATGCAATTCATCACGCGCGAGACAAGAAGTGGAATTTTATTAGCGGCCGATCATGATATCGTGATTTTTACATTTTAAATTACTAGATTCTGCACGGTGCCCATATTTCCCGAGACTTTTTTTTTAAAGGGCGAGCCCTCGATCAAATATGCTTTCGAGCCAACAACAAAACAATTTTCCGCCAAACGTGGTGTTTTTTCGGTTTTTGTTTTTTGAAATCTGGCTAACCATCCCCCGAACTGCCAACATTCGAGTGGTTCGAACGTTCAGATTCGTTGGATGGGAAAAAAAACCTTTATCGTTTACAGTTGCATCGATTCTCGCGTAAACACCGCGTTTTCGAGTTGTTTGGATTTTGTTTTCTGTCTCGTTGTCCGGTGAAATTCGTCGGCAAATTTCGCGCGTATGATTCTGGAAGCGATAGCGTTATAAAGTAACACGTATTCTACGTGAAATCTAATTTCGAAAAACCTGCATTTTAATTACGCGGATGAACAATTGTTTTAATGAAATATTATGCGTGCCTCTCCCGATACTTAATTCTGCGGAATCGAATTGTCATTTCCAAGCATTCCTTAAGGCGCATTATACGAGTGGAATGAGACTCAGAGCCAAGCAGAATAATACTTGGACGCGTGTACGTGTATTCTATGCGCGTTATACATACGAAATAAATTCGTTAAAGGATTCTTCGTTTGCTTGCACTTTTCTCGCCGATAATCGCTAAGTACTGCGTCCTTCATTCGTTTGTTATTTTAGTTTTCATTCGAGCATACAACGAAAATACAAATACCAATCCATTTATTTTACTTTGACATGTTACGTGTAATTCGATTTCGATATTTGTTCGCATAAATAAATATTTAAAATAAATACTACAAGGACGCGGTACTTAATAAAATAACATTTATCACTCGTGCATTTAATTCGCTAACAAAGACGTGCTCAACGCTTGCCAGTCGTGCTGTTTGGTACAAACAATTTTGTAATTTCCTGATGAAACAACTTATTCCAAAGGTGCATCCATTATCAATTATCGACGAAATAAAATGTATAACGTTTCTCGATAGAAATAAATCGAATCAATTGCACAATTATCTCTCCCACGCGATGTTCAAAATAAAAACATGAAACCTATGAATGCTACGTCCTTCCATAAGTACGGTCTACATCCTTCATTACGGTCACCGTACGCGAGATCGACCGATCGAATGAAACTAAAAATCCCGGCAAGCGTTCAGCGCGAGCGACTTAGAAAATGCTCGTCGTCGATAAAAGTTAACTGGGCAAAAACGGTAAAGTTGGTAGGGGAAGAGGGGGGGAAAAAAAGAAAGTAATCGTTGAACAGTCCAGACGGTGGACCACCGAGTCCAACGGTGTCCTCTCATTCGGCTCAAACCACCACGGTTCAACATCCGACGCCGGCACCAAGATGGCCGTTGAAGCCAGGCGTATTGGTTCACATCAATCGCAGCCACAGCCTACGGTCGGGTCTTAGCGTTCGTACTAACGAGACCTTACGGAACGAATTGGCGGCGAGGCAAAACGACGAGACGTCGATGGCTGAGCAATTTCTGCCGGAAGCGACGATCACGAAAGTTCCGGCGAAAGTTTTTCGAAGGAGGAAAGAGGGCAGGCAGAGGAGCCTAACCGTAGCGGGTCTTCATGACGAGGGTATGCTTGCCAGGGCTAATAAAATTAAAGCCATGTTTGGAGTACAGCTTAAAGAGCAGGCTACCTTACCCGGTATTTCCAGAGAAAAGACAGGTAAGCCGATAAGTGAGGGAGAGTGGGGAGGGAGAGTACTCTCGGCGTTGGAAATTGTTGTTTTTAATGTTGACGTCGAGGGATACGCCGAGAATTTTTGAGAATGCAGTTTCGAGAGTCGTCGAGTTGGGGGGGGGGGAGGATTTTGCAGTGGGATTTTTATGTTTCCTTTTCTTCTTCTCGAGAAACTGCTCCCCGCTTCGTCAACGTTAAAAGCAGTTCGTTTCGCACCTTTGTTATTAACGATCGTTAAATAACCCGCGACGCTTTTTATTGGTTTGAAGGATTTGCATTTTAGTATTCAGTTATACGTAAAGTGTTTTAAAAAAATGAGTTAACGTTGTTCTACGGTACGAACGCAATTGTAAATTTGATTTATTACGGGACCCTGTAACGTGGTATCGTTATATAGAATATTGAAAACGTGATTTAACTCAATTCGATGTAACATTAAATCTGAACACGTAAAATTCGTATTTGGGGGAATGAAAAAAAAATCGGGAAGGTCGTATATTTATATTGTATGGCTGATGTAATTTGCATCGTTATTTACGCGTTTCGTGTCAACGCACTTTCATTGCATTACAGGTGAATGCATTCCTTTAGAAGTTCATTTTTTGAACTTTGATTGAACTCGCACAAGTGTATTTATTTTGTAATATAATTAATGAATAATTTACTATAAAACAGCATGATACGTATAGATATTGATATTTAATTTACACGAAATAAAACGTTCTTTGTTCCTTTTTTAATTGCAATATTCAATTGGTAATTCGAATAGATGCGAGTCCAGTAAGTAGAACGATAGATTCAAAATCGATCAATTTTGAATCCTATACATATTTGCATGCGAATGAAAACCGTGAGCAGAAATGGTATTAGTATTTGTTCTATTTTAAAGAAAAAGTCTCAGAATTTGTTGAACTCGACACAACATTTTGGCTAGCCACGATACGTATAAATGTAAAATTAAAAGCTGTGCTTCTACGAACACTGGAAAACTTCTGAGGATCTTTCAAACGTTTTCCATAAAGGATTAAAGTCCGCGGACTATTCAAAGTTCCACCCAATGCTGGCTTTTTGACAAGAACGAGAGTTCAAAGAGTATTCCATTTGGCTTCGCCTTTCATTATCCTTTACAAAAGACAATATTTGAAGAATGGAAGACAAAGTTCTTTTTTTCCAAAACGAGAACGTGTACACGTGCAGTTTCAAAGTTCATTAAAAAGTCATTACAAAGGATTTTTACGTCAAGTTACAAAGTTCGGCGTAATCCACTCGAGATATTTTCATTTATAAACTATTCGTCGTCGCGATACAATATTTTATAATTGAGCGATCCATTCCAAATACGTTCCTAAGCTTGGTATGAAAAGTAATAGACGAAACTATTTTTAGCCGAGAAACATTGAGCGCACCCTCCTCGTTTGAATATATTAACTTTTTGAGGATTACATAATTATCTCGCATCAGTCCGCACGATTCATCTTCATGAAAATTTACCTTCCCTTGGAATGAAATTTCTGAAACTTCGCGCTCCAAGCCAATTTATCCTCAAAGGGTTAAATGCTGTTTGTTGTAACTACCCGCATGCAGGAAGCTTTATGTGTTCGTGTCATCGCTTGTTTTCTTTGTGTTTGTGTTTCTCTTAGCTGTGACTTACAAGAGAATAGCACCACGCCAACGAATGTTGCATGCAGAATCGTCGTGCGAATTGAATCGTTGCAACGTCTCTCGTAAGCGAAAAAAACCAGGAGCAGGTGGGTACTTGAAATTTTGCTAGAATTCTTTTATAGCCCGCATGCTTGGTACGTGAAGATTTGCTGACTAGTTTTACAACATCTCTTTCCCCTCCACCACCCCCCGCCCCTCCCCCGTTCCTTTCACCCCATTATTCTGTAATAACTCAATGCCTCACCATCGATCTCGTGAATTTCAAAACTAGCCTTTCAGTTGAAAAAGAAATTTGCGTTCACCTTTGAGATACATAACGAATCAAAGAACTCGATATTCTTATGATTTACAAGTTTCTAGTTCACGGACGACTGTTTTGTGATAATCTTTAAACGAGTGTTCTTGAAATATCAATCGAATTTTTTATCGTTGAACTGTTCGTACGATAATGAATTTCTGGTGCGTTCGGAAATGCAATATTGAATTATTTCACACTCCAGTGGAGTTTATTAACATTTTGAAATAGTACCCCTCAGTTTTAATATAAAGAATCATTTTTGTCCCATCGAATTATCATTAGCGATGATACCAACAAACCTGGCTTCACGCGTTGCCGATAATATTGTTTAAAAAGTTTTATACAAATGCCAAATTTGATAAATGTTCTCGGACATAAAACTCGATGCGTGGTTTAAAATAACCTAATTTTGTTCTTTGTTCGTCACGGATTCTCTGTGAACAAATACACACACGCACACACATGTAATATGTTTTGAACGTAGCACTACGCAAAACGCAATAGTTAATATTTATTTTGTTAAAGCACCATGGAGCATAAAACCCTTTCACATCAAACGCGTCCTTTATACAAATTTAATTTCAGGGGAATAAAGCTGCGTTGAAATAAAAAAAGAATGGTATAAAAAGTATAATGGAAAAATATAATCGAAACCCAGTAGCCGGGAGGTTTATGTTTGTGTTAATAATTAAATTGTCTCGCGCTCTATAAATTTAGCAGGAACCTTTAAAAGTGTTTCGATCTGGAATTAATTTTACGTTGTAACTCAGGAAAGAAATTAAATATTACAAATAAACCATCAAACTTGAATGGCACTATTAAAAAACCTACTTTTGAAACTCGCAATGCCAACAAGATAAAATAACATTAACGGTATTACTCGGCAATGCTTAGTTTTGATTAATACATTTTTCTCAATTTTAATGTTAGCATCAATGCTGTTATAATTATTCTTCTATCGTAATATATTTGTACGATGAAAAGATGAGTCTCAAGCTCGTAAACTATCTATCGTACGGTTTGATATAAAAATTCGGTAAAAAGAATCGTCGTAATAGAACTACACCACTTTATAAGAATACGAATTCTGGAGAGTCTTACAATTAAATCTACTATCGACAGCAATGTCTTAATCGGAAGTTTAATTAAAGATCCGCGAATCAATTAAAGTAATGGATTATATATATAAAAAAAGAAACTCCTTCAATCGCGCCACTATTTCATCCACATGCGTAAAGGAGGAATAAAAAAGTCTCCACGCACCGCATCAATTTCACCAGTCTCGTGACATTTAATTCTGCAAAATCATATTCTATTTGCAATTTCAGATCCCAATCAAGCTGCGAATAACAATCATGTGAACAGCGTGTCGGAAGGTCTTCCCGAGTCCGGAGCGAAGACGTTTTACGAGAATTTACCGTTTCATGGGATACAAGCACCGCCTAACAAGGTCAGAAAAAAATTTATCTTCCCTCCCCCGAGAGGTATTGCCGCATTGTTAATTCAGCACGACTTTACATCGCGCGCTTAATTCCCGATGTAACGGAAAGATGCAAATTACTTAACGAAGCGAAACCTAAAATTGTTAGGCTTGCAGAAAAAGAACCGTCGGACAGGAAGCAACGGCGCGCGCATAATAAACAAACGAGACTGAAGCATGACACGAATATTTGCAAACGTAACAAAAAAGCCCAAGGTTCTTGTACAGTTGTCGTCTCAAGTACGCGACGTACACAGTGTGTTTATTTTGACCGCGAGCGCAGGAATATCTCGCGGATCGTCGAGGAGACGCAAAAATTGTTATTATCAGCGTTGTTTGGTAAAAAAAGACTTTGAACTAGTAAATATCCCCTTTTATACCAAACAACACACACAATAACAATGTTATTTTTTATCTCCCACGACCCGCGAGGTATCTCTGCTTTTCCGCTTAAAAGAGACGAATTGCGTGTAAAAACAAACCCGCCCCCTTTCACCGCGCACACATTATCAGAGCAAACAGAATTATTTCAATATCAAACAAACCATTCGCCCAAACTACTCCTAACTAAACCGTTGGTTGCGAAAAAGGGGGGCGCAGACAAAATATTCCCCGTGTATTAAGTATCTCTGCGAAACAATATCCCAACGAACGTTATTATTTCATTGAAATCCAAACGTTTCGCGGCGGTTAGTCCTAAGTATTTCCAAAACTATAACCATCTAACCCCCCCCCCCCCCCCCACCCCTCTGCCCAGCCATTTTCAACCCCTTGAGCCAACCAAAAGCTCCGGGCAGCGTTTCCCTTAATTAATGCGCCACTCCTGTCATAGAATTAAAAGCAGAGTGGAGGGGGGTAGAAAAAATGAACTCGAGCATCGCGATGACAAAGCGGCGAGAAGAAAAGCCATCGACGTTTGAAAAGACCACCCCTTCCCGCGGGGGTGAACTACGCGCCTGATAATACGACAAACGTTTTTGCTTAAACACGAGTGGGGTGGGGACGAAGAATGGGGGGTGGGGGTGGGGAGGAGTGGGGGATGAAGGGGGTTCGGAGGATTCGTAAGTTGGAATGAAGGTAATTCGACGAGGAGTGTCGGGGGTTGGAAATATCAGGAGAACGCGGATACTCGAGGCTCTCAACCGCGAAACGCGGCGCGGAAAGTCACCGTGAAATAATCGCATTATAAGGGGTTGGAGTGGTGGAGTGCACCCCGGTGGTCTGGGGTGCTTCGCTTTTCCACGAGAAGGAGGAACGTGGAGAACCTCGTGTTGCTGGAACTGGGGTATATTGTGCTCGAGGGCGAGAGCCTTCAGAGGCGGAGAGGGAAGGCTAGGAAAAGGTTCCGCGCTAATATTCAGAGTTTGCTGGTTGTTTTTTTTTTCCCTCCATTCGTGTGTGTTGTGCAAGTAGATCTGGAGTCTGATCAATTGTTGGGGGAACAAAAAAAAGAAAAAACGAGTGGTTTAATCTCTTTTAGTCGCGAAGTGCGGATTTATTGGCACACCCCTTACCATTTTCTGCGTGGGCAAGGTTGTTCGTTTACTCCGGGTGCTCGAAACCCTTGGAGAGAAAAACAAAAATTCGGTTCCTTGTGCACCGTTAAGAACGCGAACGAGCGGCGGTAATTGACTTTTATTTTACTTAATTGTATAGCGCTCTTGCGATAATGATACGCGATACAATCTTGGTTATTCGATAACAAATTCTTTCGCGCGAGAAATCGCGGCTTTTCTTCTATTATATTAGGTGGACGGAAAAGTAATGTCGTTTTCTTAGATTAAATTCAAACAAATAAATCTTGAAGACCAATTGATTTATCGATTCGACATTGAGAATTTGCACACTACATGCTAAAAGGTTGTTAATAAGGAGGGTGTTTACATAAAATGTTGATATTCCGACAAATTTCCGCGTGCCGCGAAAATGTTTCTCATCGAATTTGCGAGTAAGTTGTAATGCGAAAGATATGCATACTGATCCCGGTCTGCAGGTTTATCAAACATTTCTCGTTTTTTCGCATCAAACGAAATTCGGGGTATTTTTAAAATCGCGTCCATCATGCAACCGTTCTCGAGGTAAAATTACTTTGCGTAATAACACCTCGCTATCGGGCAACATGTTACGGTTCCTATTATTATCCTTGGACTACTTCAGCCTGGTGGCAGATATCGTGCGACTGTAGCGACGTGTTGAAAACGCGTGCCAAGCCATTAGATAACAACCTTGCATTTTCGAACATGTTGGGCAGTCAATGGTATGGCGTAACACCTGCGTGACTATAAGGGACACCGTTTTCCACGTAAGCCATGATTGTACAGAAAGGCCGATGTTTGTTGCGCGACGTACAAGGTATCCTGGTAATCTCCGTAAAGCTATTTCTAAATCTAACACTGGAGATATGCAAATCATTCTATTTTGTGACGTTCTAAGTATCATTGAACATCCACATTATCCGCGTATTTTTGTGCAAACTTCGTTTTATTGGATTGGCAACTAAATGATTGGAGAATTTGGTCGATAGATGTGTTATTTAAAATGCACAATCACTTAATTGCCAATCCAATATTTGCTCGTCACGACACATTCGGGATATTTTTAAAACCGTGTTCACCCCGCAGCCTTCATACTCGACTGAAAAATTAAGGACCAAGGATCCAATTGAATTTTGAGGTAAACGCTGACCCAATGCTTAATTAGGTACACAAATATTCAGGAGCCGTGACGTACCTATCGATCGTTCATTTACGTATTATTCTGTCGCGACAGTTTGAGAGGTTCTCGTAATGAAATATGGATCTCCACGGTTGAGGGTATGCCGAGCAGTCTGGTAAAAGCTTTTGGATCCAAAGATGGCCGACAAAGGGTTCCACTAATATCCACTCTCTTGCCTCTTCGCTTTCAGCCTGTGTCCATACTCAATTACTTCGGATACGAACCATTCCGCTTTCGATACGGTCATTACGGAGGCACTTGGTTAAATAAGAGTGAATTGACCCCACTTCTCATGTGCCAGACACCACAGACCACGTGGCATCGTCATTTTTAATTTCCCATCCCGTAAAGAGCCTATGGCTTTTTTCTCCTCAAAGGCGATTTTTCATTTCTTTATGCGCCGATAGAACTGCTATCGTTGGATTCGATCTCGATGGTGTCTTTGATCGTTGACCAAAATTTCTGCCGCACGGTTTCAGAATTTTGTCAAAATGTTTAATAAAATTCAGAATTAATTTGTAACGGAAAAGTTTAAATATAAGTTTTATCAACGCGTTACATTTATTGAAAGTACAATGCCCGTAGGGTTAGTAGATTTGATGATAAACAACGAATGTTAAAATTAATTCACCGATAAGTACATCGATAGTGTGTTGATCAGACGCTTTCCGAAATATCGATAAAAAAAACATGCTTTATTTCTAATACAAACCAGAGATCGTTCTTACCGTGTGGTACTAGGATTTTATACCGAGAGGCCATAAATCGTACGTTAACACTTATCACTGGGAAGAGATTTTTCAAAATATTTGCCCGAACAACAGGGCGAGCAAATGTCGAGAAAATTTGTTTGAGAGATATACAGCATACGAGCTTTTCTGAGAGAATACCTGAGATAACCTGCGCCACCTTCAACGTGAAAAGTGCATTCTTAATGAAAAATTCTGCTACCAGTGGGAAGACAAAGCGTACACGCCATCTTATGCGCCGTGAAAGAAGCTCTTAGATGATTTATAAGAAAGTATCGCGCGTTTACCTCCCATCTTCTGATAACTTTGATCATTTTGAGTATACGGTATCTCGTCGGCGTACGGATGACCATTCAATTCCCTCTGAGTTATATTAAAGCTGCAAACGGAACTAAAGCAAGGGCAGAAATCTGATAAATGTGAGATACAAACCAGCGTAGCTACTTGAAAAATATTTTTTTTTTCGCAATGGAAATATTACATTCGCAGACTTTGTGGGTTAAAAACGACTCTGTACAACGTTGTAAACATTTATGGCTGGGAAAAATATTGATACGATATTCAGATAGAAAAGTAGATACAGTGAATATTAAAATTTCTCCTAAACTTCAAATGGAACCTACTGAAAATACTGAATATTAATTCGAGTCTAATGGAAAGCAATTTAACCACTTTAATTAATTGAAACATTTTATCGGGTACAATTTATCCTGCAATTTGAATATTTTCTGTACATTTATCCTGAGTTATTTCGAGAAATTTATTAACCATCGAAAATGCAGAGAGAATATGCAATGCTCCTGAAAGTTATTATTTTAATTCAAAATTTAAAAAGTGTATCGCGTATAGCGGGATTGAATCCGGAGTGTTATTTCGCCGAGAATATAAGTATCGCGAAGCGCAACCGTATTTTCATAAATCTTTTCTTCCGCGCGTTTCCTATTTCCCTCTTCCATAACTTTCAAACGCATTTAAGATTCACCAATGTTCCCCGCCAATGCGATGCATCTCGATTTCAACATTGCTTTGAAACTGCGTATGTCCCGGTACGAACTTGCGTTAGTTATTTGCAATTAAATATTAATAAAACGATATTTATTTCTTGCCCAAAGTTGATTTCCTTAATGCGTCGTGACAAACAGTTTTTACTCCATTCTCCTTTCGCTGCGTACATCGCAAAAGAGCAGCCAATGAAAAATTGTCAAGGCACTTTGCGCCTACTTACTTCCAACGTCAAAGAACAGATAACAATGAATAAAAGCTTCCCTTCTTTTTCCGTTCTCCTCGAAAAGGTCGTAATTTTCGAAATGGCAACAAAACTTCTTTGTGATCATGTCGGAGTAGCGTTACTGTCCTGATTGAAAAAAACGTAAACTGAGCGGCAGCAAAAATGGAAAGAAAAAAGGGCTGAATAATCAAATGAGAGCGAAGTTCTTGAAGTCCGAATCGATATTGTAGATACAAACAGAAATACTCGCGGGGAGATGGTTATCGATTACTCGAACTCCTACTGGGTCTCCCGCTGCTTCACCAAATTGATAGAAATGCTGTTGAAAGAAATTTCGTGTACGGATTGAAATAAAAATGATAAATTAACTTTAATCACAGTCGCAACGGTTCTAATCGAATTAAAGGAACTTAAATAATTCTAGTACCAATACCGCAAAGCCTGCTACGGACTGGACACCTATGGTTTATTTAAGATAATGCTTCGCAAGAACCGTTCGTTTGAGACTCAAGTTCTCGTAGATAGCCGGCAAATAATCGGACAGTCGATAAATGTTAGTCAATTTGCATCTCACGTTACTCCGGGAGCTCCTGTAATTACACTGAATTCGCAGTGGCTGATTAAAGATGCATCGGGGTGTTAGGCGAATCCAAACCCTCTGCGACATGCACGATATTTAGCCCTTTGAATGGACATCCATCTCTCGTTAATTGCGAGTCTCACAATTATCACGTAGCCGCGACACGACTTGTCAGTCATTTTCTACACGCCTAATCCAATTACACTAATACGCACTTTCGCCATTAACCTCTTGCGCTCGAACTTTGTTTCGCTACGAACTTCGATGTGAGGATTGGGAATATAAGCGAAATGTGGCGATCGCGTTTAGTGCTTGTCTTATCGATCGTTAATTTGTTTATTAACTCAATTTTCAGAGCTCTTCCTCATATCCTTTCAACTTTTTTAGAATAACGTAGACTTTATCGAACTGTCTAATCGAAAGACAACCTTCTGTACCGATTAGACGCGTATACAATTCTTTAGATTTTCAAAAGAAACGGAGTAAAATATTGTATTCCCTTTTAACTTTAACCATCACCTCATTCCGCTTAACACATTAATTGTTCTCAACTCAACATCGAATAATTTACGCTTGTGTTATATCAAACGCCATTAATCAACCAAACCAGAATCTAGTTACTGGTACTCGAAACGAGAATAATGATACCAACGTAATATAATTTTCATGAAAATTAAAATTACTCGAAACGCGTTTGGTGCCGCGGCGGGCACCGTTCGAGAGCAAAAGGTCAATCCGTACAATCCCGAGGTACACAATGAAAATGATTATTCAGAATCTACCCTAATTCGGCGCCGGCTGTCGCTACCGAATTATAGTTGCGATGGAAAATTAATTTTCCAATCGCAACCAGCTCACACCGCAAGCTACGTGCCACGCGGGGACTAACGATAGCGATATACAAATTTACGTTGACCGATATCAATTCGACGTAGAGGCGCACCTTTTCTCGCGTCGAGTGTCCCTCCGACAGAAACCCGTTAGAAATTCGGCAGGACAGGTAGGTACAATTATGATCGATGGAAAATGTTGCGTTGCTAGAATGCCGCCTGTTTTGCTTGTCGTCAGTGCATTTCGACGTCTCCCGGAATTCGCTGGGCAATGTATGCGCGTGGCTGCAAATTTTGTACGTCGGGACGAAGCGGACCGCAACGACAGCTCGCGTCGATAGCCGAATCGCGGTACCACGGGGATGAAAATTTTGGGCTTGTTTGCTCACCGAGTACCGAGGAACAATCGGCATTTCGATGGCCCTATCGGTCCTAACGCGACGTGCTAGAATTTTTTTTTTTTCACCCTTCGAGATCTTAATCGCGAGCTCGTACCGACTTTATTGCACCAACGGATTGGCCCGAACGACGTGCGCGCTAAAGAACTACGCCCCCCCATTCCGTGGAAACGTGCCTTAAGCGCGTTGCTCGATATTGTTCGAAATACGAGTACGCGAGAACGTCGGTAACATTCCTCCGCGTCCAATGCGCCCCACGTGTTTAAAGTTAAACCGAGATTTATTCGAGCACTCGAGAAACGCAAACTCTTTGAGCACTTCGAATGGAGAAACTTTCAATCCTGCTCGCGTTATCTGAAATTCAACGTGGAAATACCGCGCAGCACTTGAAAGTAATAATAGCACCTACTTTACATGCACTTTATGGTACCCACTAGTATTTCCTTTGTGGATTGCGTTAAATGTGAGCATTAAGCGAGGTGTACATCCGTCGAGAGGGTTATTACCTTTGTAACTTTAATTCAACGCGCGCAAGCGCCGCGCATCAGTACGCGGCACGAACATCGCTAAAGGCGTGCACAATTTCGGTGTAAAAACTGTTGCCCGGGTCGTCCGCTTTGTTGGGGGCACTTGACGAAAAGACAGTGCTTGAAAGTTGCGGCAATCGTGTGTGACCCAACGTTTCGGAATGATTGCTGCCGATTATGGGTAATCGTACAAAACTTGTAACTAATAATACGGTTTAGCCGATGGTGTGTACAGGTAGCCTCGTACATGATGGTAGTGTGTTCAAAATGCGATACCTCGAAGAATTCCAAGCAGGTTTTTCTTCATCGAAAATGTTCGAATTGCATTAGTTTACTGTAATATTATCTTATAGAAATATTAAAACCCATCAAGTTGATCGAGCGATTCCACCGTTTTCCCTAAAAAAAACACCTCCTTGGAATTATCGCAAGTATCGCACCTTGAACGGGCTATCACTGTTTGCAAGACACCCTGTGCACAGCTGGCATTAACTGCACCGCAGCGCAGTTCATTTTCTTCGCAACCGTCTGATCCTTCAACTTCAAAACGTGCATTTCTAAATCTGAATACTTAACACGTTTGTTACCGACGCGCAAAAGTTCATCGTCCCCCACAGACCAAGAATATAATTTTGCACCGTTACACCCAAAACTAATTCCAATATGAGGTATTAGATTTGTTTTATCCAAAAACGTGATTTTGCTGTGATTCCCGCAGTGACTCATATATGGCTCATGGGTTTGTGGATAGTTGAGTTCATTGGATGAACCGGCTCTCTCGTATGATAGACTTCACCGAGAACTAATACATTGAGTACGCCTCTACCAGCATCCCACATATGAGTCGTTGGTCTGCTTGAACAAACCACGTGGTTCATATATGAGCCGGTTGGTAGCGAACGTGTTAGATAACTATTGCAGCTTAGATTTTGTCCCAAAACATATAAACCTACGTGAACATATAAAAACGAATATTATCGCGCTTTTAATAATCTTTTAAAACGATACGCGCACACGTCTAAAGATCAAGTATAACGTGAGTTCAAAGTTAAATCAATACGAAAATAAATGACGCGAATCCGTGATACGCGCGGGGGTTTACACTAACAAACCTAACCTGGAAAGGCATGACGCGTACCATTAGATCAGACAGTCCTCGTCACCGTGGAGGCCAAGCTGAAGCGCCGTTTGTCCAGCGTCGCCGGCACGTGCGTGAAGTACGAAAAGTTGCCTACAAAAAATATAGGTAGCCGGCCCGATTGTCTTTTGTTTTAGTTGGTTTCCCCTATGTTTGCCCGAGTTTCGGCTTTGCATGGCACGTTGCATCATCATTCCGTTACAACATCACCGTGTTCCTCGCGACCGCTGAGTAGGACCACCAGTGTCTGCGACGGTAGCTCCGGCTACGAGTCCACCAGGAGTCACCTGGGTCCGCATTATAGCGACTACAACATGCCCAGGAACAACTCGCCTGTGCTCAAGTACAACAGCTTGAAGCCCCGTCGTAGGAAACACAAACACTCCCAGTTTTACTCGTTGAGGCTCTGCAGGAGGCACGAGAACACCGTTCGCAGGAAGTATGAGCTCTACGCTATACCGATATACAAGTGTCCCCACAAGACCGGAAGTACGAGTACCATAGCGACGATCATCAGATCGGACACACTGACGATCAGTGAGTCCACGTCGAGCCAAGGGATAACCGGGAAATCGCTGGCCAACCTGACGGCCCCGGTCCCGGCGCCGAGGAAGTGCAGAAAGACAGATCCTTCTAAGCATACTTATCAAAATGTCCCCCCTCCCGTTTTTCCGCCGAAAAGCGCTTCGTTGTCTAAGACTAAGGTTTGTCGATCACTCATGTTCTTTTGCGCTAAGTACCCGCATTTGATGCTCGAGAACGTTGCTACCGGTTCGCGGGGTCAGCTATATTCTTACTTGGCCCTAGGGAATTTCGTATGGATCGATAGTGATTTGACGGTTGATGGTTGGCGGGATGTTAGTGGAACGATGGGCGTGTTACTTCTTGAGATTATGGTATAGCGTTTCGTCACAAAAAAAGTGAGACTTCGGTTATGAGTTTGTCGATTGCATAATCCGTTCTCTTTGATACGATCCTAGTTATCGTGGGAGCATTAACGATCTATACGATTTCCGATTTGGATACCTTGAAGTCAGCCGTGTTTCTCCTAAAGTTTTAACTTATATAGCGTTTTCGATACAAAAAAGCGGGACTTTGGTTATTAGTTTTTGGATTGTCCAATCTGTTCTCTTTGAGTCTCTTCGAGTGATCCAAGTACGTAACGATTGTACGGTAGCAACGATGATCGAGCAATCGAATTATCCTATCCTTTTAGCACCAAGTAATAATTAGCATCGCACCTACTGCATGAGTACGATTTACGTGTCCGCAATAGATATAAAAGAGCAGCTTCGAGCAAATAGGAGGTAGAGTTGCTGGAAGCCGAGTTATAATCGGAAATCATATTTTCCCTGCTAAGCTGGATCCGGGCATCTATGTAGCGACCGCCCTTGTGTATGTCGACCGCGCGTCAAGTAAGTTCGCACTCGTACACACACACGCGCGTACACAAACACACACACACACACACACACGCCTAACCCGTAAGCTTTTCAACCGCGTCCATAAAAGAGGTAAAATATTATTTCGAAATCTTGAAAGGCAACGCGCGGGGTTTTCATTCTTTTGAGCCGCGGAAATAAGAGTTGTATTCTTTTATAGAAGTCGCGAAGGAATACCTGCTCAGTCGTATGTTTAAGATGTAAATGATTTTGCATTACCAATTTAAATGCTATTAGTCGGTGAAACCTCGAGATGACATTACACCAAGATCGTATAATTCTTGATAGTAGAAACTTGGATAGCTTTATGGTACTGAAAATCTTTACTATACATTGCTATAAACATTGACAACGAATATAGATTAGCCTTATACGTATTTATTTTTGTTTATACGGTGATTCTTGGAAACGGTCCTCGTTATCGTGGGACCATTAACAATCTATATAATTTTTGATTTGGGTACCTTGAAGTCAGCCGAGTTTCTCCCAAAGTTTTAACACTGACCGAACCTCTTTAACGTGACAATACACAAACGGCGGGATGGTCAAATGCAAATTGACCGTCTCCGATGTCGAAATAATATTTCTGTCCATCCTCCTTCGTCTGTTTTTCTCTCTCTCTCTCTCTCTCTATCTATCTATCTATCTATCCATCTACCTATCTCTCTCAATTCGTACACTATTCGCCGCACTAACGTAATCCCCCAAAGCTGAATTCCAACGACTAACAATGCCTGTTGCAGACCGACAGCCTATACAACTACAAAGAACACTATCAGCAGCAGCAGCATCGGCAGGAGATGCAGCAGTACAGCTACCCGTTACCGAGCAACAGTTCGAGCCAACTAACACTGCCACTAACGCGCAGCCTCTACCACTCCTCGATAGTTAGCCCCCTGCAGACCTCCTACGTTCACACTAACAATTGCCCGTCCACCCTGCCGCATCACGAGACCGTCAATCACCTGTCCGCGATGCACCGGGACCAGGAGGAACAGCAGCAGCAGAATTACGCGAATCACGACAGCAGGCAGTCCCGTCGTCACTCCAATCGACGGAACGAGCGAAATCGGAAGTACAGGAAGCACGAGAGGACCGATCGCAAACAGAAGCAGAGACGAAGCGGGGAGCCGAGGAGATCGGAGGGCTACGTGACGCCCTCCTGCGAGACAAGCTTCCATCAGGTCCAGGAGCTCGGTATACCCGAGACCTACAAGATCTCCTATCCCCATTATTACGAGGACGACATCGCGGAGTGTCCTACCGACTATCATAGGTCGAATCCTAGCTCGCGTCAGCAGCAGGTCTGGGAGCGTCAGCCTAATCGTTGTACGGGTGATAACGCGCTTTACGCGGATCCCGGTGACGCGAAGAATCGTAATAAGCCGAAGGGGCTGCCTAGCAATCTCACCGATGGACGGTCACCCTCGGCACCGACGATAATGCAGTACGCCGAGCTTCACTTCCGGGACGTCGGTCAGGAGATCGATGTCTAAAGGTCAGTGAAGAAGTTCCGGGAAATGTATATAGGTCTGTCGGTGATGGAGGGTGGAGGTAGGGTTGTAACCGAAACAGTTGGGGAATTCGGGATTGACAGTAACCGGGGTAACGGGTTAGCAATTCGTGGAGGGGGGAGTGGTTGAATTTCAAACTGTTCGACTCGGAGTGGCGTGAAAGCTGCGCCATTGTTTTCGGAAGTTAATCGCGGATGAATGTGATCTACTCGCTTCTTTGGCGTTTATTTAACGATCGGTTATATTCGTTCTTGAAGGTTTTATTTACTTCCTACGATCAATTTATCCATGTGCGGTGGATATTACGGTTATTGTATTGTAATGTTAATAGATTGGCAGGTATTGGGTTTGGTTTTATTTCGGTTTCCGAAATTCTTAATAAGCGTTCGCGACGCAATTTTTGGTTCAGAGTCAATATCTACTCGCGGAGCGTATTTTGCGAGATATTAATGGAAAATGTTTTAAATGAAGTAGAGTAATATCCGTGTGCATCGTAACGAAGTTTCGATCGCTTAACAACCTTTTGATATTAAAAAACATTTTCCGAGATGCTTCTTTCGTTTGCAACGCAAAGGTAGGATATGAGTTGTGTTTGTAGCTTGTTTCATCGTTTCAGTTTTTAGTCTGATTACGTTTCTCGTTTGCTTTCTTTTCAGCTTGAAACATTGCTTTATGGTTTGTTATTATATTCCTCCCTTTCGAGTTTACGATCGCTGCGTTTACATTATTAGCGTGCCTAATTTATTTTTCGTATTTTCTTCTTCCTCGTCGTTGATTTTATTCCTCGTTTACTGGTAAGTACATTAATTGCAATTAAGTCGCAAGAATCTTTGACATTCGCAGATATAAAGAATAAACACGCGAATGGTCTTGGAAATGAATTTAGCACCCTACTTTGTTTTGTCGTAGAAACTAATTGAACCACTGCACAAATTTCATATTGTAAATTAAGGAACTTTTTCTCGAATATAAACTGGAGCACAACATTTTGATGAAAGCGGTAATTAACGCGGTCCACTTGAACCATACTTGCCGGGTAAACTAACCCGGTGATTTACATTACAACGGTTTTATCAGTACATTCGATCTCTGTTTACCAATTGCATACAATTCTCGCGTTATAAACTAACAAGAATAATCTGTTTCAATTAAACGTGACAAATAAATAGAGACTGATAACAATTAACGGGAGAAAAGAAGGGAATTAAACTTAATCTTTCGTTAAACACGTGGCCATCTTGCGGGTAAATTTCAATCTAAAATTATTCCACGATCGAAAGTATCTTTCGTCAAAATCAAATTAAGCCGTACTCGTTATTTAATTCCCTGCTGAACTGTTTCAATAACTTCTACCGTCCCCTCGTAATACGATATTCCAATATTATCGGGAAAACAACTTGGGGGAGCTTTCCCAAAAACCTCTTCGTCAAAGACTCCCCCATCGTTGGTTTAGATAAATTCGATTGGGTCAACAACGAGAGGACCATTGGGAAACGTTGAGATTACGTCAAATCGACGTTGCGTAACCGAAGAATTGAAAAGCATGAAACTCGCACACTTACCGGCACACATACCAATTGTATCTAAATGTTTGTTCATAGGAGGGTCAGCCGACAAAGAGCGATACGTACATTTTCTAGGACATTTTGGCGTCCGCCATGCCTTGTAGGTACATTGTATTGTATGAGTTACGTCACGCTGCTTAGATATTGTATCAGTACGGCAAACCGATTCGATACGTGCACCAGTAGAAACAAATACGAAATTTCGATGTGTAGGAGGTGCTTCCCTGTGATGTTTCCGCACGAGAATTTATCGAGAAACCGAGAGCCCTTGAGATTTCGATGTTCGGTCGGTTAAACCTTTACACTCGAAATTTCGTGTTACCCGTATCGTTTACAATGTGGTGTCAACGTTGTGCTGTCGAAACTTGACTCGTTAATTTCGATTGCAATGTGTTAAATGGCGGGAAATCGTTTTGTTTAAATTCAGTGAGAAAATCTGCCTTTTTAAACACTGCGATGCACGGTCTCTGTGAGATTACGAACGTCAGTGAAATATGATAAAAGATCTTTAAACGGAAATCAAAATAACAATGGAGACTCGAGTAACTTAAATGAAATTCATAAAGAACAGGAAGCAAAGTGGAATTACTGATATGTTCCCCCGCTGAATCGAATAAAATCAAAACATTGACTATGCGGAGAGTAAACTAATCTATTTGATGACGTAAATAATAATTTTTATTTCATTATGATTATTGATCGCGATTACGCGATCGTCCTTTCGCACGATTGACGGGCAGATCGGTAATCATATTAATTGTTAGTAATACTTATTTTATCAGCTGCCGATCAAAAAAATTGGCTATCGTACGGTGGTACGTTATCGTCATTATAATTTCATAATTTACTATCGCCATTCTAATTGATTACTGCGATTCTCGAACAGTATTTCATTTGTAAATTAAATGCGACATGCATCCAATTTTTAGCGTTGCCTTTCCAGACATTCGCGTTCACGAGTCAGGTACGATTTGCGAATAAATTAATCAATTAATTAAACCGCATCTTTTCTGACTAACGTAACATATAATCGCATGCAGCGAATGGAAAAGAAAACTAATTTCTGTTTTAACTTCGTATCCCGTCGGACTGATTTGTTATCCGCCTATGCATTTTGGCTGCACGATAAAAAACGTACGATGGAATTTTTCGACTAACAAAAACAAAAGTGTGAAATCTTGTCCGCAACGAATCAACATAGCATAGTTTGCGAAATAATCAATTAACAATGGGGTGTTTTGCATTATTGCCATTGCATATTGATAAGGTTTTTATAATAAAACGACGGTCGTGCAATTGTTACGAAAATTTCGTTTGCGGAATTGGCGACAGCAATCATTTTATATATTCTAATTTTCCTCGACGAAAGTGATTTTCTTTTAATAATAACAATAACAACGGCGCGGAGTTTCTTGACGTAATCTACGCGCTCTGTCCCATAATACGCTGAATACGAAACAGTTTTCTGAGCGCTCCCAATTTGTTATACCAATTCAGTATCGCCTCAATAATATGCAACGCAAACGCGAAATTAAACTTTCGTTAATCTACCCGCCGTGAGTTAAAATTAACAATACGAATTATATTCAGACACGAATCCCTCGGTACGCGTCGCACTGTTAATCGTTCTCGTTTCCCCCTTCCATTAATTTATTCATAATAATGTTTAAATACTAATACCGCACTCAACGATCGTCGCTCACCTTTCGCGCGAGAATGAAAAATGATATTACCGTCGATGCACTAGAACGTAAAAGAAAATTCCTCGCAATTTAACGAGTGCAGCTGCGACATTGGTAAAAAAAAATCTGCTGAGTCTTGTTAAACGCCAGTTGTCTCTTCGCTTGCCGTAGTACATTTTGCGGCTGTTGCCACACACTACCCTCGCACGAGCGGCGCAAAGTGGTCGCGGATAAAACAGTTTAAAAAACAATGCGAGTAACAAAGGTTTCCGCTTACGAACAATGGGGGAATCGCGAGATGAAACAGCGACCGCAAGAAAGCACCGATGGCTTGAGAACAACGGGTGGAGAAGGTTAACAAACAATAATGGAGGAGTCGGGAAAAAATTGACGCGAGTAGGTAGTAACGCAGAAAAATGATCCGATATAAATAAAAAGAGGCTTAAAAGATAATTAAATATCAATAAAAAATAATTCTCACATTCAAACGGATACCGTTCAATACACTATGTCTTATTTCTGCTTAATTAATACTTTCTGTCCTTACGTTATTCTAAATTAGAAAACAGCAGATTTGAACGTTCTTTTTTAAATTACACTTGACTGACAACTGATAATACTCTGCCGCGATGTACGCGTTTTTAAAAACGCTTTCCCAAGTTTCATTCGTTTTCATCCGTTACGAATTCATTATTATTATATTTTGTGTCTTTTACACCAACATCTAACAAAAATAACCAATACTAAATAAAAACAATAAAATCACACGGGTATCGCTACCTACTGATCCTCCTGTGAATAAATAAAAAATGTGTATTCGGACAATTTAATTACGATTCTCCATTGCTCCAAATTTGAATACACGTACCAGTTTTAAACAGTTTAATCCATTGGCAGTAATTCGAATGGAAAAGGGTTAACGTAAACTCGAATAATCTAGTTGCCCTGCGATATTTGGTGTAAGTAAACTAGAACGGTTTTAGCTTCCCTTCATCCCCAAATGAAACTCCAGTAAATGGAATTTGGGGATTCGAGATTGAAATTCCACGTACGTTAATCAAATTCAAAAATGATAACCCACATGGTATTCTCGTATCGCCGTCCACCGACGAGCGACACGCCCAAAACCCTTTTGCGTAATGTCTAATTATAAGGCTAAGATCTACGTTGTAATATTTTGTTTACGCAGCCCTTCAAGCCGGAATTTTCGGATCTCGATTACGCCGACGTGGACTACCGCTCCTACGGACCGATCAACTACAAAGCTGCCAGTATCGCGCTCTTCCAAAAGCAACAGCTTCAGAAACAACAACAGCAACCGCAACAACAGCTTCAAGAACGAAGACCGCAGATGTACGGTGCTTCCGACGAGAACGAGGAACTCCTTTAACCCTTTCCGCCTCGCGCTTTCTACTTCCTTTTGTATTCAAAGTGTTTTACGCGAGTTTACTATAAACGTGTTTTAATTTAAGTGCGTTTGTCGGTTGTCGATTACTCGAATGCGCACGGTGAGCGAAAATGGCGTTCGTACGTCGTTGGTTTTTCCGATAAACAATATTTGTCGGGAACGCTAGTGGATTAGTTTCTCGAGTGCATTAATGATGATTGATTATCGATTAACCGATGCGTAAAATTTGTCTGACGTAGATTGTCCTGAGACCACTTGAACGCGTTGTTTTACGAATTCTTCTTTACTCACCGCGGGATGAACGAAATATTTGTCATGTAATTGGACTGTTTTTCGATTTCTTTATGGAGGGGTGAGAGTGAATCGCGGTAATTTTCTGCTTGTTTTAATTGTGCGATTGGTGGAATCGCGCGGTTAATGATTTTCAGTTTGCAGGTGTTCAACGATGATTGGTGAATATATTAATTGCGATCTGTAATAAAATATCAGCTTTAATTTGTCGTTTCGCGTTGTTTACTGTACTTTTTTGGTTAATACACATTTCCGTTCGGGTTATATCTATTCATTAATTTGTTACTGAGTGTACGTATGACATTTTTTTAATACCACCATTCATTTATCTAGTAAGACTTCCATTCGCGATCTATATATTTATATTGTAAAACAATTTAATGACATGACAAATGATTCGTGATACATTCTACGTATCTGATAGAAATAACGTGGAAATAATTTTCACGTTAACGATGTGTAATGGAGAATTAATATGGAACGAGACTTTTGCAAAGAATTTGGTTTAATTAATTGTGGGAACTTTTACATCGCAACATGCCGTTGCATAAAGCGTGTAAAATATTACTAACAGGCAACGATTGTTTATACGAGTTTATACAGTGTTTTAATTTAATTATAAGGTTTTAACCATTTCGCTGCGAGTACGCGACGCGTATGAATTTGATCGCCATTTATCAATACGCGTATTGAATCATATTCATTTAAACTACGGACATCTGTAAAAAAAGAACAGATTAAACACAATACAATGGATCGGATAATTCTACTCTAATAATCGTAACGACTTTTTACAGTAATACCCAGTTAAAGTGGATTACACTGTTTAAATTGAAAACAAATCCAAAGCGTTCACTCATTTAACAAAAACCTTACTCCGTTAACGAACAAATATTCGCAGCGTACTTGTTAATCGAAATATCTCGAAGCCAAAGAAACCGCAATTTATTTCGAAAATTTCATTTAACCGGAGAGGGTTAACCTTGATTAAATATCCTCGATATTCTTGCTCGTGGGATGCAACCTATAATGTTGTTAGGACACACAAACAAGGACGCAAGATACGATACCTGTAAATTTATACATAAATTCGTATAAAATTATAAATATAAATTGTACATTTATAAACTATTGCCATGTGTTCTGGGATCAAATTATCTAAATAAATGCGGCTCGGGGCGATGATTCACGATAAAGTTATAGAGGGAGATTGTTAAAAGTTAAATTAAAAATGACACATATCGCAGCCATTATTGACACTTGCGCGGCTTTCTAATTGCGAAATGCGTAATCAATGAGAAACGAGATATTAATTGAAACAATTTCGCTTTGTCCTTGTACCATAATTCTCATCCGTATGTTTATGTATGTTTGTATAATATGACGCGCTGGGAAAAGAGTCTTACGAGTAATGTACGTGAAGTGTGGCGCACACTTTTTGAGATACAAACATAGATATTGTCCAGCTAATCTTTTTTCTGATTCTGGGATATTTAGCACGTTGACGCGAACAGTCGACGGTCAGTGAGAACTTAATCGCTGTAAAATAGCGACCGCCGAGTTCGCATTAATAATTAGTCACGAGTGAAACTGTATCAAGAGACGATATAGACTGTACGCGCGTAGATCATTGGTTTTAATTGCCTCAATCGATCAATAATTATTAGATCATATCTTGGTCGTACGTTTGATGACAGTCAACTCGCGAAAAAAATATGCCCGCATTAGTCGGACACAGTCAAAGGACACGACAGATTAAAGTTTGCAAATTCAAATTTGTGTCGCTTACACGTTTTCACCGAACGGTCGAAGCTTTCTCAAAAACTGTCCATAAAGGACCGAAAACGTAAGCGCCCATCTACAAATTATTAAATACAACTGAAATCGGAAAAAGATTAGTTGCGCAATGACAACTTGTTTTAACACATCATTATTCAATGCTAATTTATAAATGAATTGAATTATTTATTAATTTATATATTTAAATAGTTCGTATAAAGAAACCGACCTCATCCTTGAGTACGTTATTTTTTTATAGCAATCGAATTAACGACGACACCGTTGCTGCGCGCGAGCGAAGGGAAATGTTGCGATTTTACGATTGCCGGTGTTTAGCGATTTATTCGCGATGTTTGTATAATAATGTTTTCCAAGCTGCCACGAGTAGAATTATGTATGGCATAACAGGTGACACTAATGCGGAAGAACCCAGACAGCCACGGAATGACAGTTTGCCGACAGATCGATGGCGGACTCCATGATATCGCTTTTCCGTCATGAAAACATGCCACAATGATTTTGACAGATTCAGAACGAGCGTGGGCGGAAAATTTATAGCAAAGCGACGACGCGCGTCAAGCTAATGCGATGTGTGTAACGGTGATAATAAGAATCATTCTTAATTTTGGTTGAAGATCGTGAGATTGATGAAATTAATGAATTTTCCAAAAATTTCCTTACGTCGCACAACTACATAAGTCTGTTCTCGTTTGAGAGAAAAAACAAAATTGATTTAGATATTTAAATTGTGAGTGCGAGGTATTGCACATTTAGCATCAATTTGTTGACAATTTTATTATCGTTTACATTAGTAGATCATTTAATTGATATAGGTTTTCGGTACGGATACTTCAAGTGTAGTGGAGAATTATGCTAAATTAATTGATAATCGATGGCTGCCTGGGGACACTGAGAATTATTGTATACAGGTATATTCGATACGACGGTGTAATGTGACGGCTTAGATTGCGTATCGTTGAGGAGTATAACGAAATAGGTATATTGATAACAGTGTTAAAACCTTAAGGACATTTAAGCCGAAAGTGTGATTGTGTCTGCACGTAATCGCGAGACGTATCGCATCTACTTAACCCTTTCGGTGCCAAATGAAATTTATTTGTTCATACGCAACTTCCATAACTCCACACTTTCCGCGTTGTCATTCGGAGATTATCGCCGATTTTTTATAATAATTATTGAAATCGTCAACCTTAAAATGCACTCCCTCCCGGTGAAACTGATAATTTTAAGGATCCACGGCATCGAAAGGGTTAATTTTGAATCGTTGGGGATATTATTCCATGAGATCGCACTAAAAGGTACAAAATTTTTAAAAGCAAAAAGAGTTTTCGCGCACAGGTCGCAACCGTGCCAAATAATATTATTGGAGCGATCGAAGGTTCTCGATCAATTTTATTCCGCACCGTTGAAGTACGAGAATATTACGCATGAGAGTATTGAGTCTTGGAAAGATTTTTCCTGAAAGTAAAAATTCAATTTCGGCGGTGACACGCGTTACCGTATTTCACTTTATAATCTTCCACCGTTGTTCTTCGAATCGTTGAAAGTCTCCATGAAAAAAAGTCACGAAAGATAAGACGACGCGCCAAATATTGATCCACGTAGTCTAGTCATTTTTCAATTCCCTGTTTTGCAATCCACCGCGTTTATAGCCGTTATGTGTACTTCATCGTAATTAAACCAAAATTGCTTTCGTCTCGCGCGTTTCCCTTTTCGAAATGACATCGTTCGTCGAACGACGCGTCGAAATGTTTGCTCCAATTTCGATGACAAAAGAAAACAAAAATGATGGACTCGAGTGACTTCGAATGATAAATTATTCAAACGAATTATCAGGTATAAATTATCTGACCAAACGATCAGATGTAACTTACGTGCACAGGCGGTTCTCTATAAAAACATGGCCTCTGTAATAAAACGTAAACAATTAATATTATCCGCGAATCAACTTTAACAAACGTAATCCTATGCGCGGAATCTTCGTCCGTTAACTCGAACGACAATTAATTACCGAGACGCGTGAGGAATGAAACGATCCAAGTTTTTATAATCAACCTTGTATTTGCGTGCGAACAGATTCGCATAAAAGCAAACATCGGAAATGGCCTAACTGTCGATTGCGCGGTTGGATTATAATTTCGTCATAAGGTGCAACAAAGTAAAAAAGTTGGAATATTACTACCATGAAAGTAATTAAGTTTAATCGTGCTGAATGGACTCTAGCCAAAGATAACGAAACCGTAATAGAAGCGTACGAACATTTCGCGAAAACGCGTTTGCGCGTCAAACGTCAAACGTCAGTGTAAAAAGTGTTTTTTCCACGTGTTTTTACATTCAGGATGTCGCCCTGTGAACTGTTGCTCGGTGAATTGAATAGTTTGTCATACATAACTGTATACATACGTTAATACGTTAAATATATCGATTATGCCGAATTACGGTCCCAAAACGTTATAGTAATATAAACAATAAATTGTATACAATACGAATCGAATAATCGTTAGATTATGTGTATAGATATATTGCGAGACAACATTAAGATTAATCCGTACGAACCTGTTCTTTCGACTTCTCAATTACGATAGTAATCCCGTCGTTTGTAAAATATTTTCGAACGCTCGTTTCCGAGGACAGATTATGATTTAACAGTTACCGAAGAGAATTAAGGAAAGTGAACTCAGAAAACGGTATGTGTATAAATAAACGATTCTTGCGAACAAAAAAAAAAAGAAGAACAAAAAGTAACGGCGTTTGCGTGTAATGTTAAGTAACCCAACATTATAATGCGATGCTCCGCCGACGGATATTTTTACAATGAAAAAGAAAAACGCGAAGAAAAAAAGGAAAAAAGGGTGGAGGGAGACGCCAAAGCTCACGTATCCACCGTTCGCTCGTTCGCTGTTTTCCTCGGTGTTTTTTAATGTTACGATTAATGTTAATGCATTTAAAACTGTCGTGAGTTTTTCGGCGGGGGTTGTAACGGAGATGTTTAGTTTTCTAATGCATCGTAAGTTTGCGTAGTTGAGGAAGTCTCGGATTTACATTGTCTTTATTGTTAAAGTGTTACATCTAATAAATTTCTGTTATCTTCATTGTACGACCTTTGTTCATTGTTCGGAGTCGACGAACGAGAATCTCGGGTATTTTAATAGGCACGAGCACGGGGCAAGTATTGGATTACGTTACTGATAACCTGTTTGTTTTAATTGACAAATGATTCTAATCGCAAATTATGATCGTGAAACATTTTTAAGCATTGCGGGTGTCACACAGAAGCTAGTAATTAAAAATATATGTATATATAATATTTGTAGCAAATACGTCTATGATAAGAGCGAGTGACTTATTTGATGAATAAATACAACATTGTTTCAGTTATCGACTCACGGGAAAATGATTACGATAGATAGAATTTTGCTTCGCGAACTTGTACCTTGGGAAGATGATAAGTTCTCTCTGAGAGGAATATTGTTGACAGCCATCGTTACTGTTATATTGATAAAGCTACGAGATGCAAGCAAATTGCGGCGCCAAGAACTTTTTTTCCTGAACCTTCGTGCCTTCAGACGAAATTAAATTTGTGTGCACACTTAAATAACGTTTATGGCCAGCTTTATACACCTGCTAGACGTCGTAAAACCATCACGAATTGCTTTACCACCGGTGTAACAAACACTCCGCGGTTTATTTCTTCGTTGTCGACGATTCTAATTAAAATAGTGTTCGGATTGGAATAAATTTCCATGACGCGGTCGTTCACCGACTATGACGGAAAAATGGTGATTACAAACAAAATTTCGCACTCGATAATTCAGACTGCATTTAGAAAATGTCGGTTCAAGTCGAGATAAATCTGGCGATAAGAATAATCGCTAAATGCAGAACTTAACGTTTCGAGATCTTCGGGCAAATAAAGTGATCTTGTTTGATCACGAATTAAGATAACGCGAAAGGCCGTTTCATCTCGGAATACGCAGTTCGTTCGAAACCGAAATGAAAACGTGTACCGGCGTACGGGATTGACATCGTTTTAAAATTACACTTAACACTGCAGTAGTCAATCGTCGGTTTCGCATTATTAAATTAAATGGCGCGTTAAGAGAATCGGAATGTCAGTGTTTGAATCGAGCCGCGCCACATAATCGTGCGTGAAATCAATTATTCAGCTTCTCCCCCCTCTTATATTGACACGAAAAGCTCCTTCAATCCGAGAAGTTTTCTAATTATTTAAAAAATTGGATACGCGGTACTTTCCGTAACATCAATATACATGATGGAAGAGAAGGATTTGAGCGAAGTACTATGTGCGAACAACCCGGTAAAATTGGTGAAAGGAAACGATAGGAAGGACTCGACTCCAATCAAAATAAAAGTGTACAAAAGAAGATGGCTGGTGCTGGGTCTATTTATTTTATATTCGGGAGCCAGCGCTTCTCAATGGATACAGTATTCGATAATTGCCAATATAGTATCAAGGTATTTTTCTTCGCTAGACTTTTTCCATAAGTTCCACTTAGAATTTATATCATTAAAGCTCTGCCCATTGATTCTCTCCGTTATGCCTTACTTTCCATTGTATCATTTTTATTACATTTATCTGACCTATTTTCGAACGATATTGACTTTCAATCTTTCCGCTCTTCAATTTTTCACAATATATCTCATGCGTGGAATGCACAAGTGAGGAAACTTTCATTCTTCACGCAGAATGAAACAAAAAAAATTCGTCGGTAGACGTGATATGAAGTTTCATGAAATTTTTGTGTTACATTGTTCCGTAATATTGACGTACAAATAATATTGCCAATCGTGGGCGCGCCATAAAAATGTGGAAAAGGGGGAAAATGAAAGAAATTAACCAAGCGCAAAACTCAGCGAGGAACGGAATGCCAAAAGCTTCGTCGCGTTCTTCAGGTATTATGGCGTGTCTTCGCTGGCCGTCGACTGGACAGCGATGTCGTTCATGGCTTATTACGTGTTGCTCGTCTTCCCTGCCACGTATATGGTCGATCGCTGTGGACTTAGATGGGCTGCCATCATAGCAAGTGGCCTCGGCTGCTTTGGTTCCTGGGTTAAAATTTTCTCCGTCGCACCTGACAGGTTTTATGTCACTTTTATCGGACAGTCCATCGTCGGTATTGTGCAGGTCAGACGCCAGTTAGTTTTGTTCTCTAGCGAACTTTATATACCTCCCTCTAAAGCAGGGATTCTACAGGATGACACACGGTATACATTTTAATAGATGAAATGTTATATCAATGTAGTGCTAGTATATCCTTTGCATTATGTTTCTTGAAATTAGAAAAGATATTGTGTATTATTAAATTATCGTGACGGTGATAGTTTTATTAAAGCCGGTGATCCGTCTGCTGTGTATAGAATTATAAATCAGTAGATTAATTATTTTTAAGACAGACATACGTATGTTAGTATGCTTTATTATTAATCTACATTCACTTTAATGGTAAAACAAATTTTTTCATTTATTCGATCATCAGTATACTTGCGATAAAAAATATTTCGAAACGTTTTACGAAAAATTATATATAAATTAAAGAATGAAACGCGCAAAATTAGATACGAACGATTATTGTCTGTTTACGCAAGCTTTATTTATATTAAGTATGGAGACCGTTCTTAAGCGTACAATTTTTATTACCACTGATTACTTTTTTTTATAATAGACTTTAATTCTGATTCTACCTGGACGATTAGCGGCGCAATGGTTTGACGCGAGAGAATTGTCCACCGCCACATCAGTGGGTATTTTAGGTAGTCAGTTAGGAATATCGTTAAGTTTTTTGTTAACGCCAATGATAGTGAAAAATCACGAGAACCTGGAAGACATCGGCGCAGATTTGTCGAACCTTTTCTGGGGCGTTGCTATCATCAGCTCAATTGGGTTTATTCTGGTGGTGATACGTAAGTTTTTCTCGCAATGATGGTAAAATATTTCAGACTTTTTCTGCGAACGTTATTCGTCACAATAAAGATTAATAGCAACTTTTTGAAACGGAGTTCCGACGATAGCGAGCAATAACTCTGAGCATTTATTTCAACTTATATGATCTTAGTTACTGAAGTAAATAAAAAGAATTAGAGAGAACAAATAATAATACAAGTCTGAAAAAGTGTTTGGTTCGTCGTTTAACACGATCGCTATCAGCGTTGCATATGGATACCCCATGTCTCATTTCTTTTATCTGTGCCCGGCCTTGCAAATGTGCGACGTGTTGACTTTATCACTTTAAGACAATGCGTTGCACAAATTTTTTGCCGTAACAGTTGAATGAATAAATCCACAAAATTAATGGAGGATGTCCTTTGTCTGAAAATAATTAAATTTTTGTTTATTTTCAATGTTAGAGAACCCAATGCCAATTGAAGTTACATTATAAGAAAAATTTCCCTGTGCTGTGGTACAAGATTTTCTTCTCAGTCTCTGGAAGCGAACGTGTTAATTTGTCTTCGAATAAATTGTCGATATACTGTAATAAAAATGTGTTGTGTATAGTATTTCAAGATGAACCAAAATTACCACCAAGCAAGACACGCGCACTGCAGAAACTGCACCAATCGAAGCAAAATGAGAGTTTCATGGAGCCAGTCAAGAGGCTGGTTAAAAACAAATGCTACTTATTGCTGTGCAATACTTACGGTCTAAATATTGGCGTACTAAACGTCGTAGGGACATTATTGAATCAAATATTCCTCGTGCACTTTAAGGTAAGCAATAATAACTTTTTTTTAAATGTACAAGCCAATAATAATTCTACTTAACGTAGCTAGCCATGGGTGAGGCCAAAATTTTAATTCTTTCAATTTCGAATGTTTAATTAACCTCAATAAAATTGGGAAAGTAGAAAACTACACTTTCGCGAGAAGAAAAAAATAAATACAAACCTCGAGGGCTATTGTAATAACGTGACATGTATTGATTTAATTCCAAAGCATTTACACGTTTTGCAGAACAGTGAAGAGGATGCAGGTAGAATTGGTTTGGCAATGATTGTAACGGGTATGCTTGGCTCTCTCACTTTTGGAATCATTCTCGATAAAACGCATAGGTTCAAGTAAGACAATTATATTAGCGTTAGCATGAATTTTCGTCCGTGACGTAAATCGTTGCACCCAACAATATTAATTATTTCTGCCACAATGTCAAAATAATGTTATGAAACCACAAATTTAACAGAATTGCGTTTTATTCATTTTTATAGGTATCTTTGTAATACAACTTTTTTCGATTCACTGTGATACCATGGACGTTATAAAAATCAAAATATATTTCCAGGGAGACCACCGTGACTGTTTACTTTCTCTCTCTATGCGGCCAAATCCTGTTCGCCACGTTTACTACCCTCGAAATAAAATGGATGGTCTACGTATCTGCAATTTTTCTTGGGTACTGTATGCACGCGTGCACTCGCATGTGCGTGTTGTAACACCGAGCGATACATTTAATTAATTCTGATAAAATGATAATTGAAACAAAGAATAATAATCGGTGGATCAAACATTCGAGAGATATCGCTAACCAATAATTATTGCATATTATAATAATAATTATATTTTCAAATTTTCGTACAACTTTTGCCGGTTAGCGACCGTAAAGCGTCTATCTAATTAAACCAGGAATTATGTAAATATCTTTCATACATTTGCCCTCCCCGACGAACGATGGGTTTTTATTTTTGCCTTCAGGAATGAAAATTGTTTTCCACAGATTTTTCATGACTGGTTACCTGGCCTTAGGGTACGAAATGTGTGCCGAGTACACGTATCCGGAATCGGAGGATGTGGCGGCGGGAATTCTAAACGTGGCCAATAACGTTTACGGTATCATACTTGTCTTAATAATGGGCAAACTGCTGGAAGCTTACGGGGATTTTCCGGTACACATTGGATTGTGCTTCGCGCTTTTCGTTGGTTTTATTATGACAGTTCTAACGAAAGACGAACAGCGAAGGCAGGCGGCAAAGAAAGCGACACGCTACGAGGGGATCAATCAGAACGAAAGGAACAACGAGAATGATGGATCTGAGAATATTTAATATATATTTGATACAAAATTACGTGTCATTTGTACGTTTTTATAGTTGAGTAATACACAGTGTGTAAAATAATGAATTTGTGTACAATTAATTTAATTTATTGTAAGCATTTCTGCGTTTCGTCCACGATTGCAGACAACGTGGGACCATTTTCCACCATCCGCACGACAGATTTTCATTGGAGAGTCATTAAGACCCAAAACTTTTGATAAGGGACAGAGTTTCCCGAAAGTCACACATACAGATTCATTGCGTTCTGTGAGTCACTCCACATTTGGTTTACTTCTGCGCGAGCATCCTGACGTTTGCATTTCAAGCTGACTACAGTGACATTATGATATTGTATATTGCACTTTTTTTTAATCCGTTTTTTAATACGGTTTGACCACCTCGAAAACCATCGTACAATGACCCACAAGGATGCCTTCCCGGTCGTAAAAACTTCTTTCCGGAAAAGATACAAGGTCTAGTCTCGCGTACTTATACTTGGCCCGAGACAAGACCTTGTCTCTTGATACTATTGCGAATAACCTGTATCTTTGCGTTATTGTACGCCCTTCTTCGTGTGAATTTTTATTCAAGTCGTGACATTATATAATATTTAAATACGCTTCAAAGTAATTGATAAACTCATCGATCATTGGCATAGTTTAGAAATTAAAGGTAATTTATCGGTCTTTACGGAAAATTCTTATAAGTACGATTTTTATGATTTTATCGATATAATGCAGAACAGCTGCGTAAGCCAGCGCACGTGTTTTGGCTTTTCGTACTTTTAGCAATAGTCATACGTTAATCCGCGCCGAACATACACTCCGAGCTACTTTATGCCGTTTTCAGCTATCCAAAATGTCATAAAGAAATAAAGACCCTTTCTACGGAAATCGGGCCTCGAGGACAGCGACATTGTCCGAGTTTCCTGGAAGACCAGGTAAAACACCACCGCGAGGATACCGACATTCCTCCATCGCGAGGTACCCTTTCCTATCTTTAAATCCACCCACTTTTGCCCGACTGCCACATTTTCACCCCCTACCGAACCAAAGGTCGTAGTTTTAGGTTTTCTTCGACATTACGTTTCTACAGACAAATTAGAATTCATTGAGCAACCATTCGAGACATTCCGGTGCAAAGTACACATTATGCAAACCGGCATTCTTGACATTAAACTGGATCATATCAAACATTCGAGGAATAGTTTAGAAGTTCAAATTGTACAGTGCTAAATACAGCAGTTATATGTGTAGAGAAATTTTAGATAAATTTCGGTTTATTCTACACCCAAAATAAATAATCTGTTCGCGCTGACGCACAATCGAGGCAGTGCAGGACGTTCGTGTGTGCAGTCACATAGTACAAGCGTACTCACATTCTTTTGAGCGATATTGCATCATCACAGTAATGCAAGAATAATTTAGTAATCGTAGGAAGCATTTCTTATTATTATAAAAAGGATACACATTCTAATTGCTCTTCTAATACTGTAAAAGAAGAAATACCTGAACAGAACAGTTTATCTTTCTGTGGCATTTAATCGTCCGAACACAAATCTTCAACAAAGTAAGTGTGGGTATTAAGTAGAGGCACAATGTGTACACATATGAGGAAACAATAAACACGTTTATATCAATGATTACAGGAGAACCACTGGTGATATACGTACGACGGGAAGGAAGGGAGGAGGGCTGCTTTGCATATGTAAGACCGGTGCAACATTCCGCAAGTCATTCAGGCTAAGCAGTTACCGTGGACGGATGTTCCTTCTGCGTGAACCTGGATCCACAGTTGACCACTGGCCATATGCCCAGTAGACGAAACGATCCATTGTTTATGATCACACTGCGGAAGTTGAAACTTTATTATATAAGAATTATGTTTGCTATGCGTATTTGAATTTTTATATGTTTTATATTATACTTGTAAAGTACCAATCATGCTCCCGTACTTCTCTCATCGTAAGTTAATGGCATATTAGTATAGCAAATATTTTGTACGCTGTCGAAATTCAAGCTATGTTTAAAACTATCTCAGTTATTTAGTATTTAGTTTACCAGTTAGTACACATCGTTACATTGAAGTTGAGTCTTGTACGATTATGATAATAAATAACCTATTAAAAATTAATTACACTCTGTTACTCTTTTTACCTTTTTCCTTCTGCCCTGACTTTGATTTAAAGTAAAATTTTTTCGATTGAAAAATCTTTGAAGCTTTGAATTATTCAATCTCAAAAATTCCACTTTGTATCAGGAGAATATAATACGAAAAGAGGTAACCGCATTTCGTGCCACCTCTTCCGATATTATGTTTTCCTGATATAAGTCTCAATTTTCGCAAAATTTTCGAAATTCTCAAAATCCAATTTTGTATCAGGAGAACATGAAACGAAAGGAGGTATCCGGTTTCGTACTACCTCTTCCGATATTATGTTCTCCTGATACAAATCTCAATTTTTCGTAAAATTTTCGAAATTCTAAAAGTCCAATTTTGTATCAGGAGAACATGAAACGAAAGGAGGTATCCGGATTTCGTACCACCTCTTCCGATATTATGTTCTCCTGATACAAAATTTGATCATGAAGAGGGTGTGGACCGTATGGAAAAGAGATGGAAAGAAAAAGAAAACAGAATTCAATTTAAGTTGTTAACAAATTTATTGCACCGTAGACAATTTATACAATCATAATATTCATAATACAGGTGAATACATTAATTATATATAATTATAATATATATAATTATAATTTATAATACTATGGTATACAATATATACATATTACATGTTTATTTATTCTACAAATTATTAATCTAGTCTTCTAGTCTAGATTTCACTTAAATAATACTTAAAAATTAAACGATATTTATCATTATCAATATGATTATTTGTACTTTAAATACCTCCAACACAAATATAACACTGTATGGCGCAGTCTCTTCTTACGAAAAAGTCCACCCTGTATATAACACATTCCTTTCCACAAATTAGAATTCCGGATTCGTCGAAAATTCAACGAAACACGTTCGTCAGGACCACGAGAAAAAAAAGACAGCGGTCCCGTAGAGCCAAGGGAGAACTTTTATTGACAAGAAATACTCGTCCTTGTTTTCAGGTACAAGGCATAGGGACCGAGGGTGCATAGTGCACTGCGTCTGACACGTGACATGACGTGTGTGCAGCACTCGTTACTCGACCAGAATACTTGATATACTCGATCAGGGAAGAAAAGTTCCCAATGCGGACTATTATATTTCGTGCTTTCGATCAAACTGGCACTCCTATCTGTCGGCTGCAGAAGGTTACGTGGATTTCACCTTCGCACTTCGGACCAGACATTATTCATCCCTCATTTATTTCCTCGCTGGCCTCCGGCGAGCAAAAAATTATCAGGAACCTGGAAAAAGTCGATTTATATTCCAAACGAATACTCTAGGATTTCGTCGGCAGTCGTGCGAGAGAAGGGAGGATAATATCTCTTGGTGGAAATAACATTTTGTTTAATTGCTTTGTTACTCGCGGGATTCGAGATTTTACTTGCCGACGAAGCAGATTTCACTTCTTCTAGATGGAACTTTAAAAAATCTCAAAGCTATTTAACTCGAGGGAAATGAATTTAAAAAGGAAGTGTAAAAGTTGTACAATGAATTCGGTAAGACAGTTATTTGAAAGAAATTCGAAGAGATACATCGCGTTTTAAAATTAGGTATTAATTTTTGGATTTAATAGAAACGAACCGATCTTGCGAAGTTAATTCAACGCGTAACCAGGATTTAATTAAAATACAAAAGCATTGCCCGAATCGTGTTTTTCTCCGTGACATCGATGATTGAAAACGATTACTCGTATGCATAATTTGCAATCAAGCGTATCGATATTAATTTTTAAGAACGCAATGCATTCGTTGCTTCATTAAAGGCGCGCATTGTGAGTAACGCACGCGTTACGCATACACGTAAAACAAAAACAAGTAGAAGTGTTTCGTGGAATCTAAGAATGTCAACTAATCATAATTTATAGAGAGAAATTTCTTGTAATTTCTGATCAAGTGACAAACACGTCCAGTGGAAAAGACATTGATTTATTGACAGGTCAAACATACCTGAGTGTGTGCACACCGTGATTCAGCCGTGATGATTGGTCTTCGTATCAGACGAGGTTGCGATTATCAGAGGGACTTATGGATTATCGACAACGGTCAAGAATGAAAAGTGGAAACGACAGGTCGCGACGGGAGATTCGAGTGGACGAGACGCGAAGATCGACAGGTCTCATTTAATTTCACTCTAGTGGGTGCTCCTCAACGGAGACAGATTTCCTCGAATCGACGCCAAATCGTATGCAAATGTTTCACTTTAATGCTCAATGCCAGTACCTAATTATCGATGTAATTAATTCACGACGATGACAAATTATGTTATTTAAAATACTCAACAAATATTAAAGATAAAGATGTTTTTAATAAAAAAAAAAGTATTGTCGCCGAACGTGGATCGTATAAACAGACATACCGTCCCGTAAAAAACAATACCGCCTATCAAGCATTGAAGAAATTTTGCAGGAGAGATAAGAAGCTGTTACAAAATGTATATAATGAATTTCAAGTACGTCCAAATTATTTTTTTATCTACTGAAATTTAGCTCTAACTGCAATAAAAAATTGTGAACGGTTATGTTACGAAGTCATAAAAGCCAAAATGTCTATTTCGCAAAACGTGTCATATAGGCGGTATTGTTTTTTACGGGACGATATTCTACTTAACCGCTTCGGTACCACCGAAGAAATATCTCGCGCCGCAATACCTGCGGTGCCGAAGACGTGTTGTGCCGCGAAAAAACTGAAAATATTCAATTTTACTATCACTATCACTTACGATGAAATTTCTCAGACGACGATTCATCTTTGCTATTACTCGTGAAGAGCTAATTAAAAATTGAAATAGTAATTCCAACTTATTATTAGATACGGTGTAAGGGGCCTCCAAATATAAAGACATATGGATAAAATCGCCTAAAATCTCGTTTGTAGCACCCCACGAACGGTGTTGAAGCGCGAATCAATTAAGATTCCCGATCTGGTTTAGCTTTCTTTATTTGTCTTAAAATGTTATGTTAATATCCAATGTAAGTAACTATCAAGAGACGCCAAACGCAATAAACATTAATTATTCGTCTAAAGTTATTAGATCGAAAATAGAAGATAACTTCTTATGCCTGATCAAATCTTTAATTTACGATTCGGCAACGAATCACTAATGCTTGAGCAAGTTTTTTAAGTTATAAGTCGGTGACAACGCCGTTCAAGTCTTTAATTTTGGCGATAACACCGTTGATTGACCAAGTCTTTATTTTATAATTTCATTACTAAACCATTGCTTGACCAAGCTTTTTATTTATAATTTGGGTATGACTCACCAATTCCTCGCAAGAGGTTGCGTCGGCTCGAAGCTCTCACCAACGAATAATAACCGAATCCTCGTCCTCAAACAGAACTCTACTCCCCGGGAACATTGGGAATTATTGGTACGTCACACCTTTTGTGTGCAGATGGTGAACTTTTCCTTTTTGTCCCAAATAATTAAATTTAGGATCTCAGCGTCGAACGCTCAAATAGTTTTTGTTTTGTTACTTACAATGGCCGTAACCGTAAATGTTCCTGGCATCGGAGGGTCAAAAACCTTCGAAGCCAGGGCATATTTTATAAATCAGTCGTGCTCCGTTATATTTATTGTAAAAGAGTCCTGACCTTTTTATTTCGCCGCAACGTACAATCATGCAAACCTACCGAGACTAGTTTTCGACGAAACAAACGGTCTTGCGTCGCGAGATATTTCGTGTGTTTTTTTTTGTACTTCTTTGATCGCGTGGTGAGAGGTTCTCCAAATCTTTTTTCAATGTATTATTATATGTTTTAAAGTACTAAAATACGTTAATTACGCAATTTGTATTAATCATAAACACGTATAAAATACATATGTTTGAATATTTATCTTTTCTTACAATATACATATTACACATAGACAGTGGTAACCAAGGTAATATCGTGATATGAGAATCCCTCACCACGGGAGCCGCGGCGGGTTAAAAAAATCCCCATGTTTCAATGCAAGTGAGCGCATATCGTAGCCAAAGGCACCTACAATTACATAAAAATTAAGCGCGAAAATACCTCGACTAATAAGAGCGTAAATTTAACAAAACTCTTTTCCTAATTCCTCGCCAATAACTTTATATCCATCGATAATTCTTCTCGTCGTCACTCTCTTTACCCGTCAACGCGATAATAAACCACGAAGCATTTCCGTCCTAACGGAGAAAAGAGCACTCACCTGTTCGCTATTACGCGGTGTACTTCGCGGGTGTCGGAAAGTCGGCGAGTTCTAAGCGTATCGCTGCCAGAATCCAGATCGGAATCCATACCAACTTCACTGTCAAACCGATAATTAATTTGCATGACACGTTTTCTCGGCCACGCTGATCGAATTCGTACGCGTAAGGGACCGCTGTCTGCCGATCTTGCAAATCCATACGCGAGGCGTGGGTTACAGTCACCTTGAATCTCGAATTCGAGACACGTTACTCGATCACGTAAGTCGTGACAAAAGTTTGTACCGCAAAACGGGTGCTTTCGCTGCCTCTTTACCCCTTACACGTAGTAAACCAACAATGTCCACCTCTTTCTCGATTTTCACGGTGGATAGGTCCGGCGAGGCTGTCATGTAAAAAGAGACAATCGTACCAGTCGAGAAAATTGGTTCGATAGATTCCAAGAACAGCGCTAACGATTTCACTTGGCATAATTTACCTTCATTTGCATTACATTTCGGTTACTAGTTACATAATGATTTATTCCGAACGTATATTTAATATAGCCTCGTTCTTCTCTCATTATTATTCTTTATCTTGTCTTACGCTCTTTCCTTTTCACCCTCTCTCGTCTTCCACCTCTCTAGCATTTAACTCTTATTACTCGCAATTCCCTCATCCGTCTGCACTTGTATTATCCATCTTACTCCACGCTATTAGCATGATTTTCGACCGTAATAGCGATCCTTTTTTATTATTACTTGCGCTTCTTGCCTCGTTCGCATTCCTCTGTTGAAACTCGGTATTTCCATTATTGTCAGTTTTCCGATAATCAGGTTGGGATGGTTTCGTATTTCCTTTTTAATATTTCTCCCGTGCTTCCCGTTTACTCTTCATCGTTATAATGCTCTGCCGGTGCAATATTTTATACTGTTCGTAACTCTCGACACGCGTGAAGTTTATAACACATTCGATGCCGCGATGGCTTAACATCCCCTTTCTTTTTTTCAACTTTTTCAGATTTCATGCCGTTCGCGCTTTTACGAGTATCTTTTTTCGCACCTTTTACGCTGCTCACGGTATCACAAATATTTACACGTTTTCCCTTTCACACTGCTTGAAATTGCACATGTTTTCACGGTTATTGTAACTTCGCGTCTCTTGGTAACTTTCAATTTAATGCTTTTCGCGTTTACATTCTCATTATATTACGCCTAATGTTCAATGTTTGACACTTCGGCTTGTAACATAAGAATATTACGCGATATGGAGAAAGAAAACTTCTAAGTCCCGTAAAGGCGAGTGCAATTATTTTCGACTGTTATCTTCCGCAGAAACGCGAAAAAGCGAAGATGGAGTTTTCGTGTTGTGGGTTCAAAACGTTTTTCACTCTCAAGAATACTCCCGATGACGAAGCAACGGAGTTTTCGTTTTTCATTTGACGTCGCTAACGAAAGCACTCTTGACGCCAACGACCCCTGTCACAATTTGTCGGGGAAATTGTACGAGGATTTTCGGTGCAATAAGTTTTCTAATAAATTATTCATGCTTACAGATTTTACACCTCAATTGTTTTTTTGCTTCTGAACTGCAGTATCTCGATCTAAAGGTACGTTTTCGCTACAGCGACAGATCGCAGTCGTCGCCGTGGTCTCCTTCTTCCACTTTCATTCATATTTACTTCTCGCGCGTCTCGCGCCTACAGTGAGTCATCGACGACTGCGATCTGTCGCTGTACCAAAATCGCACCTGAACTCCCTTTTTTAATAATTGCGGAACTAACTCACAACCCCAAATTGAACCTTTAACTTTGCGTCGAACCCGCGGGCAATTTAACGCGACGGAGCTGTACGAAAGAAATACTTTTACTGTATGCAAATGAATAAAAATCGCCCAACAGAAGCTACAGTCGTTGTGATACATTTTACCGTACAAAGATTCCCAACACGTAATATGGGTCTACAGTGGTTACGAAACGGTAAGCAATAACCAATGAAACGAAATCGTTTCGGGCTCAGCTCGTTTTGTATTCACAGTGCTTAGGCGCCATCTCATAAACGTGGATCAGCATATAAAGACGGATGAAAGACACGGGCAAAAGCCAGTCAAATTTTTCGACGTGGAGCTAACGGTGCTGCCCAGCAAAAATGAGGAATACGGTAAACGATATACTCGATGTACAGCGAACAAAAATACTATTCGCGCGCCATCATTTTTCGCAGTCTCATAATTAAAATGGTGTTCGAAGGATTTGTTGTTATCCACCGTACGCGTACAGCATAATGTAATAGTCATCCTCGTGATAAAATATTATTGGTATTTTGAATTCTTCACTTGTATTTCTCACTTACTTATTTTGCTCATTTTTACTTCAGATGTACTTAATCATATTCGAACCGTAGTTATCTTAATTGAGGCTACATTTACAAGCAATACCGTCAACAAATATGCTAAGCGAGTTTATAATCTACAATTTATATTATATATTCAAAATTTTAATTACGTATCAAACTTTTATATATTCAAAGATACGAAGAAAGAAACATCGTAAAATTGCAATTTTGTTCTCACTGCGATTTCAGTACTTCAAATGGACCGATCCGATGACATAATTAATCGTCCTACTTTTTCATGTTTCAGTTGACCCTCATTCTTCTCTGCATCGGACTAGCAACGTCCGATTTATCGCCATATAAACCAAGAGGATGGCGTCCTAATGGTCAAAGCTTTAATCCGACTAACAATCGATTGCACGCGCATTACGGGCCACCTGGATTACCAGCCTATGAACCTCCGGAAACAACCCGTTTCCCGATATTCACGACCACTATCGCCCCGCCAACGACAACGACCACGACGAAGAGCACAACGACATCGACGCCCCGAAGCAGAGAACCGACGACAGCTTCGAACCTTCCCGAAGAAGACTTCGGCACGAATCCCGCACTGGCCATCGCGAATTCATTCGCTTTCAATCGCCCGGTTTACGTCTACAACACCTTTCCGTTTCTACCTGGCCAGGTATTCTTGAAGCGATAGAATCTATTGCGGTTGGACGATCGATACAGTGCCGCGAATAAATTGTTTTTGTAAAGTGTTTACCGGACGTGTCGCTTATCCACGTTTTCTTCGGTCCGTACTTAACGTTATGAGAGAAATTTTTGTACCGGAAACAAGTTTTTCAAGGTGTTTAAAGAAACTTCAATTAGCTTTTAATAACAATACGATGAACTTACACTTTCATCAGTTAGCTGTTGCGGCCCCTTTGAAAAGTGTTCACCTAAGTTGTGTCGTAAAGGTGAAGCGATAACGAGCATATTATATTTAATGAACATGTTTTAATAGTTTGTGGCTCGGATTACTAAAGTAAATATAAAGAAACCACTTTCGTGTTCCCACTTGAGAAATATCCGCACGAATATATTGTAGTTTGAACTCAAATTTTGATGTAAATAGCAGAAGGTAACTATTTTTGCGCATGACGAGTATACTCGTCGTAACACAAAACCTTGCCATTTCTTCGTGACAAGGACACTCGTCAAAAACAGCTAACTGGATAAGTAACATCTGTGTAAATGACGATCAGAGTGCCATCGGGACGAGGAATAAACTAACGAAAATGAATGACACTTACGAATGGCAAATTTTTAATTTTCTGCGAAGAATTTTGTACGTGGGAAAGACTTTTGAGCGGCACTGTATATACTGGGAGAATGTATAATAAATTGTATAATAAAATAATGTTTATTTGAAATACTGCAACTTCCCTTATAATTTTTTTACCGTTCCTCCCTCCGAAGGGATTTTCAGCGTCAATATTTTTCGAGGAAATGGAAAAATGCATGCTACAACTTCTGCGCGAATGAATATAATGTTCCGACAGCTTTCCGGGAAAAATACGGAAGTACCGCGACGTATCTTACGCCTCAAGATAAAATGTCGCGTTTTGGTATCGACAATGTGAATTCATCGACGGTGATGTTACAACGTTCTCATATCTTTCGAAAGGCGAAACCTTTTGTGGAAAATGTTACGATACTTCTCGAGAAAATAGAGATCTTGTATATTTATTCCCGATGGTGGATGCAACGATCTCCAGTCATACGTTCATGGATCCGTTGAGATTCCAGTAGACGACAGTAAACATTGCATTAATATGTATTTTACGTTAGAATTATGTTCAACGTTTCCTAAATATATAAGATAATATATTATGTTAATATTAATTTATTTCACGATTAATATTCCATATTGGGAGTTTGAACGTATATCGAAGCACAGACTTTGATTGGAATCAAATAATGCATTGAACGGCAAACTATTGTCGTGCAATTAAAATAAATTATTAACTGTAGCTCTACCATCGTTGCTTAATTAATTGTTTGCACTTACATGAGAGTCGAAGTTACTTTTTAACGCAATCAAGGAATTTTATTTGAAACTTGTAAAAACTTGTGAATTAATTAAAGTACAGGCTGTCGCAGAATTATGCGGTGGGAGTTGTAAAAGGTCTTAATTTGTAGGGCGAGGAGAAAAATATCGTACGTTATTTAGGTATATCATCGGAGGCCTATTTTTTTAAAATAATTTTTTTACTACAGCCTTTGCATTAATATGCACCTGTTCCGGTTTTAACATTGTCGTATCTTTATTCTATTTTTCGATTCGTATAATCCATAATATGAATTCTTTTATGTACACAATGCGAAAATAACTATCACTCTCTTTATTCGTATTAAGAAAATATGATATTTCTGTATCGCTATACGTACCATACAATTACTAGGAAACAAGTTCTACGTGTAAAAAAAAAATAATCGGTTGAAATGCATTTACGATCTCTATGCAATTGTAGCTTAACGAGTAATTAACCTATTAACGATTAGTAAATCTGTCGAAAATATTGCGTCCTAGTCTCTCTCATGTTTTACAGATACTTATTTGCCTAACGCAAAAAAAATTTAGCTAAATCTTAATAAACAATCGTTCATGCAACATAATCACATTGAATAAAAATGTATCAATTGACTGATAAAGTGAATCGATTAGAGCTTCTCCACTCGATATGAATACAAATTTAAACAAATTTGCAAACTATGAGACACGTAAGTACTATAACATTGCGATCATTATGTCGATTAAAATAATTCAATGCCAACGTGTTATATTAATCTATTTTCGATTCGATCCTCGTTGACTATACCCCAACAATGTTTCCCTAATAGAATTTCTATTCGTCCGCGTTACTAGCAGACATTTTATAACGATTTACTATTAATGAATCTTAAACGATTTCGTAAATAGCATCTTTTAAACGTAAGCGCTTCGTTGTTACTCCGTGAATCGTCGATATAGGATTTTCAATATTCGATCGCAATGACAGTCGTTTCTTTATGATTTTCACATTACGCAATTTCATGGCGAAGATATAATTGACAATGACGTCTAACGAATAGATCATATACAGAATTATCGTTCAGTTAAGACGAAAGAACTAGCAATTCCAAATTTACATTGAACAAACTACAACATTTGATATACAATTATTCAATCATATAATATATCATCTAATATATTATATATAACATATAATATACATAGACTAATTCTATTGCTTCCTCAAATTCTTTTCCACCAATTTTGCGATGAAATCACAACATAAAATTTCCTTCGTCTCTAAGATCGTTGGTGCGCGGACAGATATTTATGAAAACCGTTTCACCTGGGTTAGGTGAGCGGTATTATTCGCCTGAAATTTTCTCACCCCTTTTCTCTAACACCCTGTACAAATATGAATATTTGTGATATGCTCATACCAACGAAGTTTCGTTAGTCATGAAATCACTCTGTGTTCAACGTGTCAATAATATGATGTACTAAAATAGAAAATTTCTTTTCCTCTCTGTATATTACAATTACTCATCTCGGCGCGGCTTTTCCGATGGCTATTACACTTTTTTTTTAATTCATTTGTTAATACAGTTAGACCACCTCGAAAACCCCTGGTCGTGCTTTCCGGAAGTGATATGACAAGGGCTAGTCTCGCGTACTTGTACTTGACCCGAGACAAGACCTTGTCCCTTGATATTGTCTTAACGGCATACCCAACTAAGAAACAATTGACAGATATCACATGGAATGGATGTAAATAGTGTTCTCGATGCGAAATTTGTATAAAAAAAGGAATAAAATGTCGATGGCAACGTGACATGCACGGGTAAGTGTTTAGCGATAGATCGAATCAATGCGTTTCCATCTTATCTCTGTACAAGTTGATTCTTACAAACTAGTCGAGTCTATTTGCTCCTAAATCGTAAAAATGATAGGAAAGAAAACATACATGGCAAAACGTGGGTGACGCCGCGCGCGCGTCGCGCGTTTATCGATTCTCTGCGCATCGGAGACATTTCTTTACCCACTGTGCGTACACAATCAATTCTCAAAAATAAATTATTACGTTGCCTCGTAAATCCCGTCAAACTCTAAAAACAAAAGCCGTCGTCGTGCATTAGCTAAAAGTCGGACAATTTTTCCATCGACCCAAGAATCCCTCGACGAATCATTGAAATCGATCAGACCGTGATTTACCGTCCGAATGAGATTCGGCAAAATTTATGAGACAACCTAACACCGCGACTATGATTTTAGATTACTTATACCGTACGTATCGCTGCCATACTTCAAGGTGTCAAATCCACGGCGCTACTTGTACGTTAAAACGTGAGGAGCATCGACGACTTCGCCGTCCTCTGGTAAAGGCCCCTGTTCGGCCAGGGTGATTGATTCTCACCGCGGAGCAAAGGTACGCTCTCCGAATACCTGGAGGTGGTGTATTCGCCGGAGGATTTCTTTCCGTGAACTTGGCACACGGCGCCTTCTTTGAATCCGCAGTGTCTCGGATCGTAATAGTTGCGGACGTTTCGATACATCGTTCTCCAATTGCGTTGATCGCGGGAAACTCGCTGACGTTTCAGAGCTCTCCCGAAGGGCAAGGGCGGAAGGTCGATGCTCACGTTTTCTGGGAATTACAAAGCGAAAGATTCTTGTGAAATTCTTATAACAGCGTACGGAGCGTCTCATTTAAATTGGTCAGCACAAATCTTTTCGTTGCCTTCGACGATACGAAAACGTATCCCGGGGAGAAATTCATCGCAACGAGGTCACAAGCATAACATTAATGACAAATTTTGACAGAGTCGTGTTCGCCGGGAGATCAAAGTTATTTCAAAGTTATTTCAAAGTTACTGTAAAGTTACTTCAAAGTTACAGCAAGGTCACAGCAAAGTTATTTCAAAGCTACTTTAAAGTTACTACAAGGTTACTACAAAGTTACTGCAAAGTTACTACAAAGTCACTCCAAAGTTACTTCAAAGTTACTTCGAAGTTACTTCAAAGTTACGTCAAAGTTACTTCAAAGATACTGCAAAGCTACTACGAAGTTACTTCAAAGTTATATCAAAGCGGGAAAAAAATAAGCGGTCAATTGCTATCGATACGAAGTGGACATTAGCCATCGAAAGCCACGTTTAGTTACATAATGGATGACAAGTTTCCTGTCATGTAGGAACGCGCCGAAACACAATCGAACTGTCAAGTCGGTATACGGTAAGTAATTAATTGTTTCGCCGCGGCATTGTTGCGGTTAATTTGAATTATTGTGTTTGGCGGAACCGCGGATAGATACAAATGACGAGAAGACAGATGAAAAATGCGTTCGCATGCGCTGTAATGTTAATTTAGCAATGCGAATGCGATAGTTCACGGCATGCGGAAGAGATACATGCAAAATACGCGCAGATTTTATTTCTTAATTAGAATCATTCTAATTTAGTAGTCCCGGGCAACTAAAGGGATATATTTTACCGATTCGAAGATTCCTGTGCACTTATTAACATTTCATGAGAACGCTATTATAACTGGGAAAGATAATAAAAATTTGTTATTCAACGTTAATCAGTAAGTTTAAATACTTTGACAAGATTGACGTACCGGAATTAAAATTCAGACCGTAAAAACGCAGAAACGTTCGAAAAAAAGTCGCAGAAATTTGTATTGCAAATTACGCAAGATACGAAAAACAGGGGTTCCGCGTTCGTCAACGACAGTTCGTTAAAAAAGCATGCTCCTAAAAAATCTGCAAATACAACGTGAAACAAAAGCACCGTGATCCAGACAAAAAGCGCGAAATTTAATTTCTTGAATACTGCATTCGTTTTTACCAAACATCAATTTCCCGTCTCCTTCGACGGCGAACGTATTCGTGTTCTACTTAATTTCCCCGATGCTTTTCCATGGAAACTTTTACCCGTCTTCGCCGATGCAGTTGCGAACCAACACACAAGTGTTTCGATACCACATGAAGAAACAAACTCTGTTAGTTAGATGTGATGACGAACAAATACCTGTTTACCGACCATTCTGGCAAGCCGCTTTGTTGCCCGAATTTACTGTGCTCGAGTCAGTCGAATCCTCGTCCTTCCTTTCCTTTACGCACCTTATCAGGAACATCGTCAGCGCTCCTATTATAGGTGGAATGCCAGCCAATATGAACGGTAAATCGTAGGTACCTAAAACGAATCAACCAAGATCAGAAATTTGGATAATTATTAGCGTAGGTGAATTGTAAAATCAGAAATATAATAAACTGGGGATTTGGGAATAGAATAAACGTGGAGATTAGAACTCGAGTAAATTTGGAATATGATAAATTGGGAAATTAGGAATACAATAAATTGAAGCAGTGGCGGAGCTACAAATTTTCTACCCCTCACCCCGCCCCGCAAAATATAATTTTGGTCACCTAGAAAAAAAACTTTTTATTAAAAGAATTTAAACCAGGGATAATTTGTGACAACTTAAATAATAATTGATGCAAAAATTTTGAGAAACTAGAAAGTGGAGAATATTAGAAATGAGAAAATTAGAACTCCAGGAAATCAGGAATATGACAAACTAGGAAAATAAGAGTTACGATTAATTGTAAACATAATAGATTACGAAATGAAGAGTATAGTAAATTAATTAATTACCAGTATGGTCGTATAAAACACCAGCGATTGGTGGGCCCACCGTCAATGGTATGGAACACATTCCTAAGAGGAACCCAATAGCCTGAGTTGCACCTTCCCGACCGCAAATATCAAAAGCGATCGGTCCCAAAAGTGATATGAAGCAACCGTCGAATAATCCCATACCCAAGGAAATCAGAAGCAACACGGTGAACGAGGGAGTAAACGGAAGTAATATCGTAAGAATGCCAATGCTTACAAACGATATCTAAACAAAGAAAACGTTCTACGGTTACAACTAACGGCACCTCCACTTTTACTCGACACATGGCAGAATTACACACGAGCCTCTCAGATGTCAAACCGAGTAACTCGTTAGAAACGGAAACGAAGCAAAGCGTGTTTTGCTTCGAGATGAGTCTCGACTGAAGATCGAAATGAATCAACACAGCTTCTGAAAACTAGTAGAAAATTCTTGGATTGCAACATCGCGGGTATTCAAATTTTTGATTTCTCAGAAACAAAATTATTCGATTTACTATCTAAGATGCTCGCTTTTCCACCTGACAATCGAACGACAAAATTTACTACAATATAATTATACCTGTTGCAATAATATTCTATTCACTTTCGGCAAATCCGCGATGTAACCAAAAATTAATCTACCGATGCCGGAAGTGATGCCAATGCACATAACCGGGAGTTTTCCATCCGCATCTCTAAATACATTTTTCACGAATTTTCCTATGTGAACATACGGCACGAAATACCTGAAATCAACATCACCATTGAACTAAGTACCTTTGTCACTTTATACTCTCAACACTTTCGCCGCTACTGTTTCTTTTACGATGGTTTGTATTACATGCCGCGTAACTTGATTTTCCGCCCGAGAATGGAGATCGCTTTCACAATCCTGTTAAGATAGAGGGTTCGATGGCACAAACCACGTATGAAAATTTCACGACAATGTTCGCGTTAATTAATAACAATTACTTGTTAACGACGAAGATGGGAATATTAGAAAACCGGCGATCCAAACTTTCGTTGCGCAATATGATATTTTAATTAATAAGTAGGATAAGTTATTCTCCTTTCGCGATCGCGTCATTTGTTATTATTAACAACAACGATTATAAATTTGTTATTATTAACGCGTTATTATTAACACACCGTTACGATTATACGCAAAATTAAGGGAAGCAACGCGGTACGGTTACGGTACGCGCACGTTCGCTCAAATAAAACAGCAACGGTAAACGGATCACGTTGCAGCGAAGGTGTCAGCGTAATTCGATATTAAATTCGCAATCTCAATAGTAATACTAACCCGAAAAGCGCAACGGGGATAGAGCAAGCCCAAACCACATATCGTTTCTTCTTCCAAATAGATAAATTAATTACTTCTTTCAGCCGATCTTGGAAGTCCGATTTACATCGTATCTGATCGCGTGCCACCGTGTTAACTGAAAAACAATTACACGTATTCCACCCATGTCGAAGTTATTTCCTCACACGCGTCTTACGCGGCTCACGAGCCTCTCCTCGCGATAAAGTTAGCGCCTCGAGTAGTAACGGGAGTTTGAATCCAGGGTTAACAAATTTACCCGCGCACTGAAACAGGATTAAATCAAATTAAACTCACTCGGTATTGGTTTGAAGAGTGCCGCGCAGACCATCACCACTGCGGTAAGGACAGACAAGCTCCTTAACGTGCCTTCTAATCCGAAACGACGAAGCAGAATCTCCATTACGTAAGGCATAAGGGTCGTGAATATGGAACTTCCAGCGGTAACTATTCCGTTAACCAACCCCAAGTATCTCTTAAAGTAATGACCCAAGATCACTAAACTCGGCGTGTAGGCTAGACTCGCACCAAGCCCATACATGACCCCATAGGTCAGATAGAGCAATTCCACCTGAAGCACAGCGATTCTAGAAATAACTCGAGCGAGTTATGATAACGCGGAGAAGTTACTCGAGCGAGTTACGATAACCGTATGATAGCGCCCGTGACGATAGTTGCCCAATGACACTCGACCGTGTTTCGGGGTTTTGGATTTTAACCCTTTGCACTCGTGATAATTAATTATGCGGAGTGTCCTACTTATTGTTTGTGCCATTTATTATGTTGAATATATATTTTGGATACGATTCTTCTGATATACTTCTTTGAATTTATTTATATATCCGCATGCAAATGCTGAATGTGCAAGCGAAAGTTTCGTATTTTAAACTCCGCGAAAATGGACGAGTATCTTATTATTGTTTGACAATAATTCCACATTTCTATTGATAATCACTATAATCATTAACAAGTAATGCTTGAAAAAGTTTTATGCATTAAATTTTTTAATAATTCATAAATAACATGTGAGAAATTCATTTACGGATTCAAACTTCGGATAATCAATAACTTTAGACTTTCTACAACTGCATTTCTTCTAAAATAGTAGATAATGGTCTTATATACATTGTATTAATCTAATTTTGAAAAAAGAAATAAAAATTAGGAGTTGGCGCTACCCCAAAGTCAGAAAAAATACGAGTGCAAAGGGTTAATCGAACTTTACGTTTCCATCAATTCCCTAAACTTCGATCAATTATCAAGATCAATTTCAGGAAGAGACAATCCTGAATTTTTTTTTATAACATTTAATAACTGTATGAAATATTTACATAAGTATATTTCAGTTTCGATGCAAACTCTCGATAAGAAAAAAATGTATTGGAGAAATCTAATATTTTTTAAATAATTCACTTTGTTAAGATAATAGCAACAAATTAGGTTTCCTATTTATTGATTAAAAATGATAACGTTAATTTACCTTATTGGAAAATATTGACGATAGCAGCATTCCGCTAGACGCTAGTAAACCACCCAGAAACGTCGTCATCTGGATACCGATTTTATCGGTGAGGATGCCGGAAACAGGTGACAAAAAGAACGTAGTGCCGATGGTTAACGATCCTACCAAAGCTGAAACAAATTGCGACGGCTGAAACTTGCAATCTATGCAAGCTATGCATTTTAAATAACGCGTTTTATAATTACGGAGAACAATTTTTGTCCAAGAGATGCAAATGTGCAATCGATTCAAATTACTATCATCGATTAATTTGAGTAATTTAAAGTTTATCCACTGGAATGGTAATGCTTTCATTTTCGATAATGCTCGTATCAAAGAAAAGAAAAGATTAAATAAAACTGTGCTCCGAATTAAGCGTGAAGTATTCAATTTTCTAGAAAGTAATCAGAAGGTCAGAAATCCACAATTACGATACCGTTTAAAGATTATATACAAACTCGCCCAGATTAGATACATCTAACTTCTTTATCAACAATTTACAGTTGTTCGCATATATGTACCACGAAACATTTCCATAACCTTTTTATCATTCACTTTTGACAGAAGTTACCGAGACCCAACTCCTACTGTTATTCTATAATTATAACTCCTACTTATACAGTAAATTCGGAACCTGTAAAACGTGACGTATGCGCGATGAAAGTAATCCTCGGTGAATCTCGACTACAACAAAATTGCAAAACCAAATTCTCTTCTGAATTAAAGTAAAGATAATTCTAAAGAAAGAAAAACTGCGATAGCGTCAAAGAATAATTAAAGCTGTCGAGCCCTAAACAAAGTTATTGTACATTAATTCACTCGACTGTCGCTAATTACTCAACGCAACGCGCGACCGAGAATAAAATCACATAAAGAGAAACCTTATGTAAAATTTTCAAGCAAGATCCAGACATTGTAAATGCAAACAATAACTAGCACTCGATTAGTATTATTTGACCCTCGTTGCTATTAATGTTCATCTAATTGTCGATTAATTCAGATCCAGGTTGTCTAGGGCATTGACTCTACTGATGATTAGCCTGATCGATCAGTTTAATTGATAAGCTGCACGACGTAATTGCACCACGTTACGTTTAACGATGATTAGATCTAAGAAAATATCGGCACGGAGAATCTATTTGTGAAACGGGTCTACGACGAATTAGGCCAGGCATGAATTAGTGGTTAAACAGTTTGCATCTCGTGCATTCCTATTACCGGTTTATTAACGAGTTCCATGTAAGTCAATAATATATTGACATCGTTCTCTAAATTTCAATTGATAAGCGCGCATCAAATATATCGCGGTACAACGATGGGAGTCCCAAGAATTTGTAGAGCTTAGCATTTTCTGTAAATTGATAGGTTTCATTATAGTAAACTTAAAGAAATTTCTTTCTACGACAAGTACGACAGAAACTGTAATGTTAATAAGATTATTTTACTGCAATTACAACTTTACATATGGCAATGCGTTCAGAATCGATGATAGAACATCGTTGTTTAGAATTTTTACTTTAAATTATTGCTCTGATAATCGACAGATATAAACTTAGAGTAAACTGAGTAAAGCGTATGTTACAAACGTGTAATTCGTTAAATTGTAATGACAGTAGTAATTATTGTTATTATCCGTGAAACTTCTCTCGATCACAATCTGTAATTGATATTTGTAAAATCATATAGAACCGCGAACGCTAAGCTTGTATCTCCGTAACTTCTGGCCTTACAAGTCGTGCATCAAATTTGTTTACACGCGTAACGGATATCGGGAGGAGAATTATGCCGCCAGAGAAGAGCTCCAGACAGTTGAATGTTCTATCGCCAAAAGAAACACCGTACTTGGTCGGCATTGATACTACGTTATCGCGATAGAAACGGGGAAACGCAAAAAATTGTCAGATAGGCCAGTTCATTGACCGTTTGCGTTTAATAATCACTCGTCGCACTGATCTGTAACAATTTCTATTGCAAAACACGAATTCACAAATGTTTTAAAGACGGAATCGTCCTCTTGGAAGAAATCTAGATCCTGCACATCTCCAAATCTCCGGATCTCTAAACTATTTCTGAAGCAAGCAAACACATGTGATTCCTTGTCAAATAATTTTCAGTAGAATAGAAATTCTATAATTATTTCGTGATCAGGAATCCGAAATACACTTGATGGAGTAAAGAAAAAGTTTGGAGATCCGAAGATCCAGAGATGTGAATGATCTAGATTTAAGTCTACGTATTCGCTAATAAGAATCGGTAGCAGTACTAAAATTATAAAAGAACTCGTTTGACGTATCTCTTTAATGGAATTAATTTCATATGCATAAAAGACTCCAGATACGTTCTTCGAATATGTATATACAAGATATGCGTATAAAATTTGCACGTATATTTTTATCTAAGGCTATTTATAGAGAAACGACTACAATGTATCGCTACTGTATTTACCCACCTTACTACCTCGTTACACTCATCATTTCCATTATTAATCACTGCACTGTGGTTCTACAAAATGGACGCTTTTCTTTTCTATCCTAATCTTCAATTACTTTTGTAACTCGTTAAATATTCGCGAACCGTATAACACGCACGTTTACGCGCTATCCAATTGAAATACATAAAGCCTATGTGTGCAACAACAACAAAAAAATAACATTTTCCAAACCCTCTAACGAAAAACGCAAAGCATTGCCTCTCGTCGATTTCGCCGATTTTATTGACCTCGCGAATCTCCGGTAAAAACGCAACCGCAAACATCGGCATAAGTTCGCGCACAACGAAACGATTAAACGCAAACTCACCAGCTTTCGACGACGCCTCCGATTCTCCGGCGTCCGTCAGCCGTTTCTGCAGTTCCAAATAAATCAATGAGTAGGTGTTGATGACACTGAATAGCACCCCATTGATAACGAAACTGCCGATCATTATCATCCAAGCCCTCGTCCCACCGTCGGGAGGCACCGCGACGTTGTCCTCGTCGGCCTCCAGATCCTTCCTCGCGTCGTGCATCGGTAACAGATCCTCCTCGTCCTTCGCGGATCCCTTTGACCTGGCGATCGAGACGTCGATTTTCACCGCGCTGTGCTTCCTGTCCGCCCCGTCGAAGAGCGGATTCTCCTCCACGTTATTGGAGCCCAGACAGTCCTCCGGTCGTTGATCGTTTCGCGTTTCCTCGTTCGACGAGCCCCGATCGTAGTCCTCCGACGGCGGATTCGGAATGCGACTGGAACCGCTCTTCGGCTCCACGTTTTCGGCGCCAGTCATGTTTATTGAGATTCGCAGATATCTTCTGGCTGACAGTTAGGTATCTGGGGGAGCGACAAAGAGAGCGTAATTGGTGGTTTTGATAATCATCGTAGGTATCGATGATAATGCGGAGCACGGTGGGTTTGCCGAAAGGTAACGTCGGAGTTTCCGATAACGAATCAGATGTAAATCATTCTTAACGCTGGATCTCTATGTTCCTAACGTTTAACGATCCAACGACTCTTGTTGACTAACGCGACACCCGTATACTACTCGAACACCTGTCTGTACGGATATAAGTTTTGGCCTACCCAGGTTAAAGGCCACGGGGTTGGTTCTACCCCCTCTCTACGCCTCTTCGACAAAGAAAGGAAATACAGGGAGGTAGGATCGAGAAGGGTAGACACTGAATCGTCAATTCCACGCGGGGTTCTATTGTTCGGGGGTAAGGGGAGGATAAGGAGACCCTTACCTGAAAAGGTGGTGTCAAACTTGGACAGACCTGACACAGATGCTACCGTTAGATCCCAAAGTATGGAAACGCTTAAGCATTTTTAGAATCGAATAAGAAATTTAAGCAATAATTAAATAAGCGGGGAATAATTAATCAAAATTGCAACCCAATGTAATTAATGAATTGATTGGTAAATTAAAATAAGGGGAGGACAATTAATCAAAATTACAACCCAATGCCGTTAATTAAGTAATTAATTACAATAAACGGAGAATAATTAGTAAAAATTTACGTTTTGGAGTTCCGGATCCCCGCAAATTCTGGAAATTGACTGTTGGCGTTTCAAATGTAGTCAGAGATTTAAAAATATTTTGAATATCACCTAAATTACGCGAACAATGTTAGAAAATGACTAGGCAATCTTAGATTTCCGAAAACTTTCAGGGTAACTGTACGGAGTATACATATGTTTTTAACTGTATGTATAGTAGAGCGCAACTGAGAACGGCAAATCGACAATGAACTTTTGAAGAATTTGAATAATCGAAAGGACGATGAGCTCGCTTGTACAATGTATCAATGAAAGTCCGTTTGGAGAACGGTGAAAGAAAATTAGCGTTATAATTGTATCGTCGAATATGGATAAGAAGTTAAACAATTCGCGCCATTTATCACGTGTTGATAAATGTGCATCAAACGTGAGCGCACACATGCACGTGGGTGCACACAACGCAAGATGTATGCCAATGTCACTATACGGCAAAGCAGTGGCGTAAGCACCTGATACTTCACTTCTATACTTCATCGCGAAGTTCAACATCCTAGTAATCACTTAATCCTTGTTAAGTCATTCAACGTATAAATCGCGAGATATCCGACACCCGCTAAATTTCAATTCCCTTTGATCATCGCTGGCGATAAAGATCGCGATGTTTTTGTATATTCTCGTTGTAATTTAATTCTACAATATATGATTTATAGATCGCGGCTTTCGGAAGTTACGTTCCGAATTCATCTAATTCGAGATTCATGCTTAAAAGTTTTGGAGAACTGTTAACTCTGAGTTCTTAAAATAAAGTAAGTATGGAAAGTATTTAGATTATGAGTTTATCGATTATTACAATTAATTTAATATTCTTATCTCATGATATCGCGATGTAACGTGATAAGGTAATACGATTAAAATAAACATCTCGTTAGAGCTCAATTTAATCAAGAGTTAATCAGCCGTGATATAATAAAGAAGGACAGTGTTCCGCTGAAAATGTTTCATAACCAATTCGAGATGAATAAAGCAATACTACCCACTACACGTTATACATTTTAATTTAAATACAATAGGAAATAGAGTTTACGACAGAATTAATTATTACATAATACAGTAATTCCAAGAGAAATGGAATCGAAGCTTGGAGTAAACATAAAATTGATTTGTTTCTGATACTCCAAATCCAAGAATAGAGGAAAATCCAATATCTCGCTGCTCGAATTCAATAGAAAGTGACAATTTCGTTTCTGTTTGCGCGTTACGCCACTGATGAAAGTTAATGGAAGATGATCGCTCTAATTTGTATGAATACGATTTATCGTGATATGCGTCTTTCTTGTATAATACCAACTTGCCCGATAAAGTAGCGATTCTCGAATGGAGCAGGAATAAAAATGCAAGAGTTATGCCATAGGTGTACGAAATATCGCGAAATCTGAGCGGAGCAGAAATCGAGCGCGATGCGAAAATACGCGTACCGTGTCGTAACACGATAAATGACAGATTCGCTTATTCGTACATTTGTATTTATAATACAGCGTTGGAATTTCTGCGACCAAACGTACCACTGTTTTTGAGACAACGCTGTACGCTCGGGGCAATGCAAAATAAATACAAACGTCAAGGTGTGCGAATTACGTTTTTATCGCCAAACATTAAGATCGAGAGATGCATGAAAAGTACTTTAGCGACAAAGCATACGGTGTCGCGTTACTATTTGAAATGTGAAATATTGGGAGTTGTTGAACGTCACGAGTTTGCACGACAATACGTTATATCGATACCGATGTACGAGCCTCCAAACGAACGGAAAAGTTATTAGTATTATTCATAATACAGGTACCGCCAGAGAGTTAATGCATGTTTTCGTATTTTCCGAGGTCATTTATAAACTTGTATCTTTCAGTTGAAGTTATATTGCGCGTGCGACAAAGTTACGTTCTCAAAACATCAAAGACCTCAAATGTTCAAGTACCTACTGAGAATATAATCCTTCAAGGAATTACCATATAAAGGAGTTAATATGTTTCGGAGTAAAATTAGATTTGGGTACAGCGCAAAGGAAATCATTTCGTTTGAAGGGAAGCAATCGTGTGTGCGTATAGAGGGTGTGCCGAGGATTACACGTCAAATTGCGGTATCATATTCTACGAGCAAAAATAAGATAAAAATGGTATACCTAGTTTAAACAAATATTCAACTGGAACGCGGAATTGATAACAGTAATTTTTCCATCGCGGAATATGAAAGAACATTTATCTTATCTGTGTATTCGGTAAGGCGCTTAAAAAATGTTATTACTAGACTGCGGATGTGGATTTGGAATCCATGGTTTCTATGCTGATTTCGGACTGACTCTATGTAAGTGCATAAGTTAAGTCAAGTACATCATACGTATAATTAATGCATCAAGAAAAATGTTTAAAAATTCGCTTTTAAATTTACCTAATAACGAAGCAGATTTTTATTCGTTGCCCACTTCCTTATCGATCTCCTGTAAAGATATAGTTGCACGAAGGTCAACAGTGTATTCGTTACGGTACATATTTCGTCAGAATTTTGTTGCAACTCGATAATAGAGTTATTAATCCGTTGCAATAAATGTTTACACGAAATTACTTCTTTACCGTAAATCTTATATTTTAAAGTTATTCGTGTGTTAAATCTGGTTATGTCTGAGATCGTTTCTTAATTCGCCGGACACCCTGTACATAAGTAGACCTAAATTAGGAGAACCGTTTACAGGCGCAGGTATACTGCAGTTCGAATAAAATAAACGAAACGTCGGCGAACAGGTCGATTTAATATCAATTAGTAATAATTGGTATTACTAGTATAAATATTTAATACGTATTTGTTGTTTACATGCCTTTTAAATATTTATATTTTATATATATCACGTACCCTTTGTTAATATTTAATTGCATCAAAACTACTACCTTGTACTTTATAGCGAAGAATACTGTATTAATTATTATTTTGTTGCAAGTATTCATTCCACTGCGTATGTTAACAACACTCTTGAAGAAATTTAAATATCAAACAAATTAAATCGCACCGATGCGAGTAATCCTCAAGTACATATGTCGAAACACGTGCTTCTGAACTAACCAGGAAACAGTTCCACTGATAACAGCAGAATTCCGATTGCAAATAACAGAGCTGAACATTTCACTACTTTCAAACGGGACAGTAAATAATAGATACCAACACGTGAAGAAACGTTCTGTCGCTTAACATAATTCATTGCCACGCGAGTGATTTGTACAAGTCAAACAAATTAAGTTTCTCATTACACGTAAAATCAAGACAAATATTATCCGTTGTGAAGACTATTGAGAAAAATTGTATTCTACCGAGAAAGTACATCGTAAATAATCATTGTCGTTTGTCTTACTCTTTGCAATGGCAATTTTACGATCGATTTGCAGAAGTCATTAACTGCGGGTCACAAGACAAATCGTATTCCCCGCAAAATATGCCTCTTTTTATTTAGCGAGTGTTTCAACCTTGGCATTAATCAAGATTCAAATTGATCGGCTCCGATATGTAAAATACTTGCGTTTGCCACCCATGATCGATTAACCTTCTCACGCGCTGACTACTCGCAAGTCTCATTGATAACAAACTGCAAATCTGCATGCATATCCACCGCTGATATTGAATTCGGCCCTAATCGTGGTAACGATTTCATTTAAATTAATCGCCGTGATGTTGGATAAAAAATTTATTCAATCACGCAGAATTTATCTTGAAAACCGTTTAAATTAATTACTCCTGATGTAATCGATAAAATATTGCCATAACGTATGTACACATCAAACATTCCGCGTCTCGTGGAGTCTGTGTTAATTAAAATTATAAATATAACTCCACGTTATAGATAAGATTTGCCGGGAAGATTTGATACAAAACGTTCATTGACGACCGAATAATTTCCTCGAATCGTATGAAAAAAAGAAGAAAAGAAAGGAATACAAATCTGGTGAATTTCATGCATCCTCGGACCGGGCCAATCAATCGTTCGAGACGGACCGAAGAAAAAACCCAACGACGCCGTTCAGCGCGAAGATGTACAGCACTGTAATCACGCTTTAAACACCGCTACCATAGAATCATCCTAATCTCTATCAACACTATCTCTTACGCGACGCAGCCGGAGAACGTCAAATGGTTCGGCACGAGTGAATCATCGTCGAAATGTAGCCTGCCGAGTTCACGGCTGAAGGTCAACCTCCTATTCGGCGAGGAAGACCGAGGAATTTTCAGTGTACGCCGACCCGACGCGGAAGGCACTCGCGCGAAACGCCAAATCGCGAAAACCCCGGGAAAACTAGCGAGATAAGACGGCGCGACGTTAACACGACGACGGGTAAAGTTTAGCGCGTCGATCCGAAATAGAAACGGTCAGAATTACCAGTGGGCTCGGCTATTTTTTTTTCCTCGTGTGTTGCGTCAGCGAAACGTGGGAGAAGTCCACGCGTTTTTCTCGTCTGGGTAGCGTCGTTTCTCGATCGGAGCTGCCGGCGGTGAGCCCTCCTACGAGCTGAAGAGAACCGACCGACGACGGGGTCGGGTGCAAACTAAGTGACCGGCGTTATCCACCAGTGAACGAGAGGTCGAAAGTTCCGCGTTGAAGAAGAGGACTAACTAGCGAGCGAACGAGCGAGCGAAGGAGCGAGCGAGCGCGTCAGGCGATAGCGCGAAGAGGAAGAAGGTACCCTCGGCTCTTGCGGTCGTGGTACGTTACTGGGCGACTCGACGAACGATAGATTTTAAGCAGAAACGACACGGAGAAATGTAGAAATCGTTTGGAGATCGTTGCTAGACGGGGACGCATTATAAGGGAATGTGTTTCATTTTGCTTCTCTCAAATTTTTGAGCGTTTCGAGAATTTGCGCTTTACTAACATTAGAACTACCAAATCGGTTATTTTGACCGGTTCGACATTTTTGTTTAAGGACTACTCAAATTTACCATTTTTACATATATGATCCAATAATTTATTTATTTGTAAGTAGTGTGAATATATAAAATTTTACGCATATACTTTTTTACTATATAAAAATCGGTAAATTTGTTAAAAAAGATTTTAGAGATAGGTATACATTAATCGCCGGTAGTTCTAGTGTTAAACTATTTCGTTTAACCTGTCGTTTAGTAAAGCGAAATTGTTTGACAGGGGATTATTGTCGGGATATCTGAAAAGTTACGAGAGGTAAAACTTGTTTCTGGTTGAAACATCTCGAAAGTTTTCAGAGATACAAATTTTTTAATAAACGAAATGCTCCGTTTGAGGGGGCAAGTACAAACGTTCGCGATATTTAGGTATTTCTATATGATGTTTTTATTTTATCAGACTGTTTTATTTCTGGAAATTAATAATGCAATGATCAGGGGAACGTTTAACGTAAAGCATGCAGTATAAATTTGTAAACCGTGCACAGTGATACGATAACTGGTACAGTTTACATATCAAAAGTAAATAAAAAGATTTTATACATGCGAAAGTACATCGAACGAGAATTCGATCAAATTTGATTCTTGTTTACCTGTTCTCTTATGTATCGTACTTTGGGAAGTTTAAAGGAAATGTTTCGACGAACTTTTTTCCATCAATTATAAAGCGTGAACTCTTCATAGTACGAGACTGTATAATTATAATAAAAGTTTTTCGATTTTATTTCTACGTCATTGCACACATTTAGTGGCCTCAATAAATGAATCGTGAATTCGAGATCATTTAAATGCTAGAACAAAGTACGATGAGAAATGACGAACCGGGGAATGAGAGAATTACGAGTTATGGTTGTGCAAACAACGTTACATGCAGTTATTAAATATAAACGAGGCAAGACTGATGTAAGGACACATAAATTCTGGAAACAAATTTTCGGTTTAAACTGCGATACGTCGTTATCTTAATATATCACAGCTTTAAACAGGATGCAGTAATATGTGCTCTTAATATCTTAATCTCGCTGTCAAAATTTGATTTTCTCAGTGATAAATCCTTATTAAATACAATTCTGCAGTTGCATAAATTAAATAATTGAATTATCGCTTTACTCAGACTCATTCCACCTCATGAAAATTCTTTCACGCTAAAGCAATTAGAATGCAGTTAAAAGATTCAGTTTTTGAACACCGACCTCTTACAACCTTTTAAATGGTACTACATAGAGAATGTATAATGTCCATTAATAATACGAAAAGATAGAATTAAGTAAAGCTCGTACTTAATATTATAATTAAATATAAGTTCCCTCTTCTCAACGAGACGTTTATGTAGTTCGTGCGGCTCTTCTTTCCATTGGCTTTATTTGGCGCTTATAATCAATTTACAAAGCTTCTAAAAAAAATTGGAAACGTGATATTTACAGGTTGAATACTTTCCTAAGTGTGCAAATTAAACCGTACTCCAAAACGGTAATCCTTCTATGTTCCTATGCACATAAGTAGAACATGTTATACAATATGCCACTCGACTGAGAGCAAAAAGCGACGAAAGAAATATTATGACCGTCGATTGGCTAAGTTCTCCGGTCTTCGAATACCCTACTCGCCACCTATCCTAAAAGCTAACCGTGTCGATCCAAAAGGAGACCCGCAGTGAACGTTTCAGGCATAAACTAACCTTAAATAAATTTTTATTTCATTACTTTATACCTTTATCTACATATGTTCCCCACATATAAATGCATGGGCAAATAAAACTATAAATGATTCGCATACTTATGGTTGAAACCAAAGACTAAGAATGACTGCGCAGCTCAACGATACGAATGACAAACATGAATGAAAGTACATTTATCGAGGCCACATAAATATTCCTACCATTGTTATTAAAAAAACTACTACATCTTTTTACACTGCGATCAGTACTATACGCGATACGCCCTGAGAATTGTAAAGTTTTCAGAGTACAAGTATAACCAATCAATTCACTATATGGTACACACTTGTAAGTTAACTTCGTGATCATCACTGAGAATAACTTTTACGAGAAGTCAATTTTTATGGACAGCACGTAACACTTTCGGGGAAACTGGTAACGTGTCGATACAGCTTCGAAGGACACAAAATGTGATCAGTAAAATGACATGCGCCGTCTAACCCCACTTTCGGTAATGATACTCTTCATCGACACAGGGTTGAAATATCACGCGTACGTAGACCGAGATATTATCCATCATTGTTACTCCGCGTAATCAGTTGACGTAAGGTTTTACTATTTAGATTTTCGGAAACTTGGTTAGACTGCGTAAGTAATGCATTGTTCTGTGCCGGAAAATTAGATGCTCTAGAATTCCCTTACCATTCCACGGTCACACACGCCTTTACCGACGGAGCGGTAACGGTTCCAAATGAAACTCAATATCAAAATTATTCAGACCAATCGATAAAACAGTTTTTAAATGTTGATAAGGCGTTTGGGTTTTACGAATATGTTTGCAACTAATAAAAAGAAATTGTTATTCAGATTTAAAACATTCTATAGAAAAATATCGCTGGAAATGACAACGATGAACGTTGCATTAGTTTTTTAACGGCAACGAATTTGGACAAAGGAAATTTTTAAGAAAATGATGCTTTCATTTTTACTTATTAACCGAGTATAGATTTCCAGTAACCATTGTAGAATATTAGCAAAAGAACAGACAATTATTCATAGAGAACATTAACTTAAAATTACCTCTATCGCTAATATTACTTACTATATCCGATAAGCATGTTCTTATTCTTGAATCACTTACTTTTAACTTATTCCAAACACAGATGCGGTTAAGGATCAATAAAAAATGTTGTTGAAGTACTCGACCGCCCCAGAGTTATAAAGTCTTGATAACTGAATTTTCTTTTTATCCATCCTACGATCGTTGGCCGAAAGTTCAAAGCCTAGCAACAAATTTATTCGCTTTAAAATATTGCGTTCAATGCTTTTCGCCTGAATACTTGAATAATGAGACAAGTTTTATGAGAATCAAATTACATAATGGGGATGAACTTTGTGCGTATCGGATGTGCTGGGCGCAGCACCATGTCGGCAGTAATTTGAACATCTTTAGCATAATCGATTGGTTCGAGATAAAAATTCCGGAGAAGAAGTCCAATGGTAGTTTTCAGTTCCAACATAGCAAATCGTCGGCCTGCAATTTAATATCGATCGAATATATCGCTAGAATAGCCATACGGTAATCAAGAGTCGCTGATAAAAATTCTTATACGGGGCGTCCCATAACTAGCGTAACACCGGAAAATGGGGCGAATTTGAACCACTTTTTCCTTAACCAAAATGTTGGGCGCGCCTTCATTTTTAAATTATTAACGACAAGCGCAGGCGAACCAGAGCGCGTAAAACTCGCGCGCTCGCCCGCAAGAGCGTTGGCTCTCTGCCGCGCTCGACCATAGCGGTGAACAAACGCACTGGCACAGCGTGGATATCGAGAGAAGCGTACGGCAAATGTTACTTCGTCTTAAATTAAGAATAACGAGAGACGATGTAACATTTTCCGTTCGCTTCCTTCGATATTCACGCTGTACGAGTGCGTTTGTTCACGGCGACGATCGAGCGCGGCAGAGAGCCATCGCTCTTGCGGACGAGCGCACGAGTTTTAGCGGTCTGGTTCGCCAGCGCTTTTTGTTAATAATTCAAAAATGAAGGCGCGTCCAACATTTTGGTAAAGCAAAAAGTGGTTCAGATTTATCCGAGCTACCCCCCATTTCGCGGTGTTACACTAGTTTCGGGACACCCTGTATATGTTAAAGTATCTTTAATTACTGTCCACCGTGCAAAATATGTTGATTCAACCAACATTTTCTTGAAACGAACGATCTCTCGAAGATCTCTATCAACGCAAATTCTATTCTACTCGGTAGAAGGAATCAGTGTGATTTTATATTTTATAGTATGCATACCTATGCAGTTCCGCGAACCAGCACTGAAAGGTACATAAGCATATGGATGTCGTCCTTTCACTCTTTCAGGTAAAAATCTGTCTGGATCGTAAACCTCTGGCTCAGACCAGAAATTCGGGTCTTTGTGAGCATCGATAATGTGTATGTGAACTATTGTTTTAGAAGGTACTTCGTAGCCACCTATAATTGAAAAATTACAATCGTTAGAGACTACACTAATGTATTAACAAAACACTATGTTGTTCCTTTTTTAATCAACACCAATATTCTCGTATTCGGTACTGAACAAAAGTCTATCTCTCAATTATATGTACAGCGGTATACAGGAAATTATACCAACAGTATTGAAATCCAATTTAGTTGCTAATGAGAATTTAGTTGACATATAGGAGATATGGCGATCAGTTAATAACACTTACTCAATCGCACCGTGTCTTCTAATGTTCGGGATACGAAATGTACACTTGGATAAAGCCGAAGTGATTCTTTAATGCACCTCTCGAGATATGGTAGCTGCTGCAAAGCTGATAAACTCAACTTGCCACCGTTCTCCTCCAGAACCGCATTCACTTCTGCTCTGGCACGTTCCTAGTAAGAATTGTTAATTAAATACAAGTATTAATATCACAAAGCAAGTTTGATACGATTAATATAACTCGGGTGTCACCTGTATTTCCTTGTGCTCGGCTAGAAGCATTAGCGTGTAACATATACACAGCGCAGTGGTATCGTGACCCTTTAAAGAAAAAATATTAATTTTATTTTCTAATGATTAACTTAGGCGCATGTAATTATAATGTAACATCGCTTACAGGAAGTTTTGTTTACTTATTCGTTTTTGAAATAAAAACTTACCTCGAACATGAACGTATCGACTTCTTCTCTGATACCTTCGTCGTCTATCTCGTTCTTTCTGTGAGCCGCTATCAGAAGATCGAGCATCGCCAATCGTCTTTTCCGGACTATAAACAAATAAGTATTTTGCAAACTGGGTCCTTTTAAATTCGTTTTAATTCAATGCTATTTAAATAATAATCGTCTCCACGTACTTCCAAGATCGTTTCCATTTTCTACCTCTCCATTTGCGTTTTCCTTATCGAGATTCATTAAATATCGTCCGCCAGTTTGATCGTGATATTTTTTCCTTTCAGTGATGATCTGTAATGATAATTATTCAATTGTATTTAAATCCAGTTGACTTATTTGTTTAATTATTTTGTTTAAAGCGTGGAAAAATGATCGGACAGTCGTTCATTATCCAAGGAACTTCAATTATTTTAACATGCTTTGCGTGACGCAATGAATAATTAGATGTTACATAACGATTCTTGTGTAACAATTAACGTGTCTGTTTGTATACGTACGTTTGTGGTGAACCCGTGCAATATTTTAAGTAATTTAGCTTGGCGCCATCCTGTGGGTACTAACCCGAATGTAAAATCGGTATGCAACCATGGTCTCACTAACCTACACAACGATACAATTATTACAATCATATATAATATTAATAATTCTTTTCCCTTGTTCATTAAACTCGAAGTTTCTAAGGTCTAACTCTTTTAAACTTAGAAGACAAGGTCTTGTCTCAGGTCAAGTGCAAGTACACGAGACTACACCTTGTATATTTTCAGGAAAGAACGAGCGGGTGTTTTCGAGGTGATCAAATCGCATTAAAGAATAAATTTCTTTTCTGTTACCGTAAACAAATTTCACCTTGATTCGACTAATTAAAAATTGTTCACTTCCGAATGTATTATTTACCTATGCACCAACACATGTGACATCTCGTAGACAGATTTACGATAGCTTTGACTAATTTCTCCTACGCCCTGTAAGGAAGTACCCATAGCAGTTTCTGAAAATGTATACAAAACATATTTTAGGAACCGTTATTACTATACACATAATAATTGTTATTATACGAAACCTAAGACAAGCTTAATTATCGTTATCGGGACAGATAAGATAACAAAAAGGAGTATCGCACATTGAAATAATAATTTACCGCAAATCATGTTCAAAGTGTGCTCGCCAACCAACGGCAGTAAATCCTTAACAATCGGTCCGCCTTCTTGTTTTAAGGACTTGTTCAAGCGTTCCCCCTCTTCGATGAAAATATCAACGAATTGCTGGAGGACGTTGAAGTGGAATGCGGGTGTTAATATTTTTCTGCGTTTCTGCCATTTGGCACCTGTAAGGAAATAAGAAATAAATTTTCGATATTTATGTGATGCAGAGTATCATGTTACAGTTTAATCGAGGGGAACACAGCGATCGCAAAACCAGTTTCCCGATTATTCATGTATTTAATCGTTAAATAATTATGTTTCAAAATTTCCGAATCTTTCGCACGACCGTAGAAACTTTTCTGTTTCAAATTTGCGGATAATTTGAAAACCAGAAAATACTCACGGGGTTCACAAATAACGGTAATCGCTACCCGATTGTAACTATACCATTAAAAAATCAAATATTACCTTTGCTGGTGAGCAGTCCTGTGCCAAACCACGGTTCGAGTAACCAGTATAACTCACTCTTCAAAGTGAATTTAGTGTTTCCAAGAATGGTCTGCGGGCATTTGTAATGAAGAAAAAATAAAATCCCATTATCCATGAAAAAGTATGAAAAGACCATTTGATGTTCGTAATTTCTATTGTTTACTACTGTACTATCCCCTGGATCCCACTTAACGTTTAATCAGGAACCCATCATCAACATGATAATTTAACTTTACATTTTAGAAATATTCTATGCTGTTTCCAATAAATTTTTAACTGTTGATTACCTCAATGTCGTCGGGGTGACGGATGCAAATCATTGGAGTGGTCACACTCCAGAGCCTATAAACCGGATAATAAACACTGCCCAATTTTCGAACCAAAGCCCAGAGTTCATCTATGATGATATCAAAAAGGTAATAAAAATGCTTATTAATTATACAGTGTCATATAATGTATACCTATACCGAGTAAAGAAAGTCGAAAATCAATTTCTATAATAAAAGTATTTCTGCGACGTAATTTTACATCGAAAGTATTTTTACGATTTTCTGTATTGTGTACTTTTCACTGTTAATATTAATGAAAACGTAAAACAATAATTTGAACATTTTACCTTTCGATACCTGAAAAGTCGGAAGATTCCCAAGTAAAGGCCAAGCTCTTGGGCCTGGCATGAGGTCAATAATCTTACCTACCCCCGTATTATGTAATACTAAATAGTGCACGATTAGTGCAACTATTATAAACAGCAATATCCAAGTAATCATTTTTCCTTGGTACTTGGATCTGTTGAAATCTTATTCAACTGGAATATCTCCCAGTCCCAAATTTCATGTATTACAGTTTAAATACATATATCGAACGAAACTTTCGTTATTAACGATGCACTATCAAACAAGTGTACTGAAAATAAAATACGATTGAACGGCAAACAATTTTGGTTTTAAAAGACACTTGACACTCTCGATGCTGAATAAAATCTATTCTTTTATCGTTGATATCTCTGATACAGTATCTCGTTGGGCAATAACTGTTGAATTTTGTTGACACATATCCTAATTTTTAGCTTTCAAAATCACGTTGTCGGATTGAAATATCTCAGAAATCGTACGAGCTACGTAAAAGTTCGCAGCATCGAGAGGGTTAATGTTAGAGAAACACTCACCTAATCAATCGTTTCGTTAACGAAGAACAAACAGAACTGCACTGAAGAAAATAGTTTTTTACACCGAGCGGAGCATCATGCTGTTATAAAAGCTCATGACGTACTGTCAACGGTGATAAATTGTTCGCTGCAACCGGTACAGATATTCCCACTACGGTGTATGGATTGGTCCACGATGACATTTGGAGGACGGTGTATCAAGAGTTCTTTTAAATGCGTATTGAGGGGTGTTATAGCAATTAAAGTGCAATCGCGCGCATCCCATATAACACATGGCAGTCGGGCGGCATACAACGCTGAGATAACATGTCAATAAAAATCACCTAAGGCATAGAAAAGCTATGAAGCTTTTCACGTATGTTTTATATGCGCATTCTAGGTGTGTCCTAACTAATCAATTGGGAAAGTTCTGATTTTCTAAATTGGAATGTATATTCTCAATTCGTATAACATTCAGGGCAACCAACGTTCGGCATGGATTGAAAAAAATTTGGATTCGTGAACCTCCATCTTCGGCAGGCAATTTTTTAAGTTTATGATACATTAGAAATTATCAGAAGTATGATCGTGTTTAATAAATTATATTTTCGAGAATCTTTGCTGTACTTTACTGCAATAAACGATGAGCAAGCTTAACAGCTGATAATACACATATACGTCCAAAATGGCGGGAAACTGATATCGATTTGTTTAAATAATACTTGAAAGGGGAAAGAATTTCAGAAGTGAAAAAAGAAAGTCCAGACATGGAGAGGTTAATAAGCGGCAAAAATAATCGAATACTATCGTTCAGCGTTCGAATGTTCAAAAACTTTGATTAAACACAGCGGTCGACTGCTATTATTAAACGTCTTCGTTACTGCGCTTTCACCGATAACACTTCTGCAATCCAATTTTTTCGACGTTTAATATTTTACGAAACATTGTTTTAAATGATCTCGGACAAAAATATTTGTTCCAAGTTTTAATTCACATTTTGTGATAACCATGTGCCATTCGTTTTCTTCATTTATTAGTGTTTAATACCGTTGTACTTAAAAAAGGGGCAATAATAGGAATTATGATTTAACGAGTAATGCAATTAACAACTATCGCAGCACCGCGTACGTCTTTTTCTCGGTTTTGATGTTGTTTTGTTTTGAATAACGCGAAAGGCCACATTCAAAATTATCTGTGGCAATACTTCCTACGTGCAGCACCACTCTTATCGCGGAACCGAGATAAATGGAAAAACAAAACGCGATACATCGACCACCTTAAGTGATCTTTTATATAACTTCGTAACTTTCATTTAGTATTACCTATCTTTACATTTTTTTTAGGCAATACGTTATGCGACGAAATAACAAAAGATCAAGAAAGCACATCTACTTGTAAATTAATCGAATTTTTTCAAATGGCGCGGATAACCATATATCAAGAAAAATTAATTGATAGATCAAAGTAGTTCAAATAAGACAATTGCAGAAGAATTTTCAGAGGGGACCTATAATTTCGTGGGGGTCAGATATACCTGGATTTTACATTCTTGCCCTCTGCGTGTTTAATAATGCAGCAACAATTATCATTTTTTGTATTTCTATAGTTTTTAATGCACTGCTGCGCGTGGGGCAGTTGGTTCTCAAAAGTGGACTGATATTTCGGTGGAGCAGCGAACGAATGAACGGGAAAGCTCATCGTGCGAAACCATTGAAATTTTCGAATTGATGAACAGGAAGGTATACCAGCATTTTTTGGACATCCTGTACATTACAAACTACGCGTCAGTCGGCTCTATCACGTTTTGTCTTATTTACTACGTGTCAAGGCAATATCGTTTTGAATTGTATTGTGACCTTTTACGATGATAGATAATATAATTAACCTTTGAAAACGTAAAGGGCATCAAAAATATCAATTAATGCTGCACGGCATTTAGTAGAGCAATGATCCCGGTATACGTCTCTTGTTTATCAAAATTAATTACCGGTCATTCATAAATTCACACTACTAATCCATCAATCTTACGGGGACGAGGAAAATTAATGAGTTTTCACGAAGAATGAAGAGTTTTAGTGACTGAAAATTAGGTTAATCTACCGCGCAGACATTTTAATGTCTTACTAAAGTGCAGTACGAAAATGAAAACAACTTTTATACTGATCTCTTTAGTTGAATCTTTAGAATCTTACATACACGTTGCAGAAATCGGAATGCTAATTTACCGTACCAACGGATAGAATAAAATTAGTTATACTTCATTCGTAACAAAAGAAAAATTTAGTCCCTTTGTGAAGATGTTATTTACTTTTCGTCGAATAATAACAGTATGTACATTTACATTTATTCAATAATAAATCATTATTATCTTACAGTTGCGCAATGAATGTTCAGACATCTCTACCCGCTGTGTTTCAAATTGTGAAATGACGTTAATAAGAGGGAGTCAGAAAATTATTGCTCAAACATTAATTATTTGACATAGTTTGAAAATTAGTATACTTTAAAAATGCAAAAGCGTATACTTTAAAATATACTGCAAAAGCGTATACTTTAAAAATGACTGATCGCAGTGAAAGCAAATCACTCGTATTGGTTCAAAATTTTTGGTGGTAATGATTGGGTGACAACAAAGCTGGGAAGTTATTTAAATACAGATAACTATAAATATCGTCGTGTTTCGAAAACAAGTCGATGAAGAATTCCACACTTACGTTCTGCGTGACCCGCGAGAAAATATCTATTCGTTCGTTGTATTATTCCTGAAATTAGTTTGCCTGCTGTACGTTATGGCGATCTTCAGGTGAGTAAATACACATAACTAGAACAGTACGCTGCTAAATGCAATTGGATGTTCGTAATATTTTCCGCGTCGTACTGATAAAATATAAGCTTTGTAGCAGTTTCTTGTCTCTCCTACAAAATTTCTACACTGCTAAATAGGTGGTATTGTTGCTTACGCGACGACATGAGTTACTGTCTCAATGATTAATTTGATTTAGGCTTACAAAGAATATCTAGTTAATAAATATCCCCTTCTATCACTGAGTTATTTCAATCGGTATTGTTCCAGGACCTATAGAGCTGCACCCAACTCTTTTTATATCTCTGAACGAAATCTTTCTTATCATAAGACCCTGCCGCCCTTGTCCTTTTAAGGGTAATGCCACTCTAGTGTACGGAAAATAGGTGATTTTCGGTAATTAAAAACGAAAGAACCGTACAAGATATAGATTTAGGAATAAGATGGCTGTAATATACATTATTTCAGGAATGTTTGTAAATTTTAAAGAGAATTTTAGCCCAAAATAGCGGGTGTAAGTGCTGGCAAGTACTAACACCTTCTGTTTGATAGGACTCCATGGCCGGTAAGATTTCTCATTAACGAATCGTCCTAGAGCAAAAATATAAAAATTTTCTAATAGTATATTCCAAAATCTAGTGATTTTCGATGTTTTGCCGCGCGTAGTCGATACGCGGGTTTACGGCAGGCCTGGACAACCCCTGCTCATTGAACAGCACGGCAACCCGCCGTGCGGCATACGTCATCCCCACCATGCCTCCCGATGCGTCTGTAACAAGGAGACCTTATCAGATGTAGGATGTCGAGTTTTTTATGAGCTTTGAAGAGGTTGTAGGGTTAGCATCCCTAAGTACTACCCCAAAAGGTTTTTGACCAATACGCAACCGGTTCCGAGATATTTAATTTTGAAATTACAATTTCTGCCACGACACGGACAGCTCGAGTTACAATCGAAACCCAAAAACACGCAACGTGGTTACTCGGTTTTTAGACGCACATTACGTGTTTCTGTCGGCGTAACGATACATCCCTTTCCCTTGTCGTCCTTGCATCTTTCTCATAATCGCGACACGCGTGGGTTGCTGCTTTGCAACCGCGAATAATTTCCTCCTCCCACTAATGTTTCGTTTTTTTTTCTTTCGGTTCAGCCACCTAGAGATTATCTTATCTCTGATGTATTCGCTGTAACAAAATACAAACAAACATTTTTTTGCTTGTCGTGGCAAAAATTGAAATTTCAATATTACATATCTCAGAAACGGTTTCGTATTGGTCAAAAACCTTTTGATGTCGTATTTAGGGGTGCCAACCCTGCAACTCGTCCGAAGCTCATCAAAAAACTCGACATACATCTGATAAGGACTCCTTGTAAGAGTGGGACTGATAGAACGCTGTCCTTCTTTTCGTTCGCACGGCGTGCACATTAAAACTGACGGGTGGGGGTACTGAAACTGCGCGGCGTGAGGAGAGTGCACTTCTCCATGATTGTCAGAGTCTTATCATAAGACTCTTATGGCACCATAACTCCTGGTCCCTATTCCCCCGCAATATTCAGGCGTTAGAGCCAACTATTTCCAATATTTCCAATTATTTAACTTCAATTTAATAACTACAAGCTTAGGCTTTGTCAACTAAAACGAACAACAGGGATATTGTTAAATTGTCACTGCCTAAGGGTCCACCTCAATTCTCTTGTACGATTTCAATTTACTTTATTCTTATTTTATTCTCTCTCTCCTTTCACAACACACAACACTAAACATTATTGTAAATCAATTGCAAATCATTCCATTGTAACACTTTGAAGAACTTATCATTGAAGAATATATAAAGCACATTATTACCAATTTAAATTCAGTTCTAAACTCTATTTAAATTAAAATAATAGTTGTTCTTGCGAATATATTGTTACGAATGTCTATGTATTTCATTGCACACTAATGTCTATGTATTTCATTGCCTTCTTGGCGTCCGGCATTGCCTTTAGGCAGTTGTTAGTTGCCGGGCGCCGAGATTCAAATTATAAATAGTTGTCGTTATATTCGAGTTCTCGGAAGGAACGGTTGTGCTACTTATATTCTGGCAATAAACATTATTTCTTAAATATGCCTATTCTGCGGTCTCGTTCGCGTACTGTCCGTAACAATATATAAGAATAGAAGTGCTGAGTAACGTTCCACAAACAATTCACTCTCACCGCTCGGACTGAATTAACAATATTAAAGATACAGGAATCAAGTAACGCGCTCTATTAAATATAAAACATTTATTCTAACCTAATTATTGGCTATTTATATACGATAACGGAAAATCATTAACCTCTCGACAAACGCGTTTAGGTAACTCGCCCGGCTCGTAACAAGAGCCATAGCCTGTCGAGCGTTTCAAAATCATGCGAACCCCGATCATCAAACTTCTCCAAAGTTGCATAACGTACTAGTTACAAACATTTTAAAGAATAACGTCTGCAATATCGGGACTCTGTAGGCGTATCCTTTTTAAGGAAATATTTGGACTTAGGGTACATGAGCGACGTGACGGACATTGCGGACCCACGCAAAGGGGTCTACCCGTCTCACCACCCTGTAAGAGTCGATATTGCCGATCTAACGAATACGACTCTTACCCTAGTAGTAAGACTATAGTTTTTTCATGGTCATCAATCGGATAATTATCGAATTAAATTATGAAATAAACCCATATGACTCTGGGTTAACCGTTTGCCCCGTTCGATAATTAATTTGTCACGATGATCTACGCTCATTATTCCATTTCTCGTTTTCAAATTGTTGGTGCGATCAACTACACCCGTGCCGACAAACGACCAATCTACTGCAATTTTCAAATTGGCAGTGCATTACAGAGACTGAGAAGACGTTTCTTAATCAAAACTGCCAATTTTAATATCACATATCTCGAGATTGGCCGGACCAATTTTGATCAAATCATACACAAATTATTCATATCGGCGCGACCTTCCTGAATGATATTGCAGTTTAAAAAGAAATTAATTTTTAAATGTGGATTGACCACCTCAAAAGTCCCCGCTCCTTGTTTCTGGAAAAGATACAGTGTCTAGTCTCACGTGCTTGTACTTGGGCCGAAACCTTGTCTCTTGATAGGTAGTAAAAGTTCAAAGTAACAGCAAACAATACCCTAAAGTTTGAAATGTAAGATAAACCGTTCCGGTTAAAAAAAAATTAATGGAAATTGGCCCTTTTTCTGTCGCCTAAATGTATCTCCTTAAGTACCCTCAGTATCTTTAGTATCCACGTTAATGGGGACGAATTTTGTCCGTATTGGATGCGCAGGTTGCGTCGTTATGTCAGCGGTTAATCGAAGATCTTTAAGATAATCAATTGGTTCCAGATAAAAATTCCGAAGCAGATTCCCAATGAAAGCTTTCATCTCCAACATGGCAAATCGTTGACCTGCAATTTGACATATTTTGTCAAAATGAACAATATCTGGAATATTTATCAGCACGAATTCGACCGTATCCGATAGTAAAGTAAATATAATTTTTGTATTCAATAGTATCCATACCTATACAGTTCCGTGCGCCAGCACTGAAAGGTATGTAAGAGTAAGAATGACGTCCCTGGATTTTTTCAGGTAAAAATCTGTCTGGATCGAAAACCTCGGGTTCCGGCCAGAAATTGGAGTCCTTATGAATATCGATTATGCTTATGTGGACCATCGTGTCTTTAGGTATTTCATAGTCACCTATAAATCGGACAATTATTACCATTATCAGAATACAAACAGGAGCAAATCTAGATCATGCACATCTCCGAATCTCCGGATCTCCAAACTATTTCTATAGCAAGCAAAGACATGTGGTTCCTTGTGAAATCATTTTCAGTAGAATAGAAATTCTAGAATTATTTCGTGATCAGCGACCCGAAATAGACTTGATAGAGTAAGAAAAAGTTTGGAGATCCAAAGATCCGGAGATGTGCATGATCTAAATTTAAGCCTACAAACATATATTTAAAATTTGTTTAATCGCTAATAACGAGGATTTAATTGACATGCAAAAGACGTGTCGTTTAACTAATAATACTTACTTAATCGCACCGAAAGGTCCATATGTCTAGATATGGCATGTACGCTTGGGTAAAGCCGAAGCGATTCTTTAATACATCTCTCGAGGTAAGGTAGGCTTTGCAAGGTTGATAAATTCATCTTGCCATCGGTCTCATCCAGAACTGCGTTCACTTCTGCTCTGGCACGTTCCTGATTACAATGATTAATAGACATTACAATGAAGGATGCATCGGTACAAATAATAATTCAAGAATCACCTGTATTTCCTTGTGCTCGGCTAGAAGCATTATTGTGTAACAAATACACAGAGCTAAGGTATCGTGACCCTGTAAATAAAAGATATTAATTTTATTTTCTAATAATTAACTAGACGAATGTAATTATAATGGAATATCGCTTACAGGAAATTTTACTTAATCATCCGACGATAGAATAAACTTACCGCAAACATAAACGAATTGACTTCTTCTCTGACACCTTCGTCGTCTATCTGATTTTTACTCTGCTCCGCTAACAAAAGATCGAGCAAAGCCATTCTTTTTTTTCGAACTGTAATGAAACAGGTATTTTGTAAAAAAACTGAATTCTTTTGAATCTATTTAAATTAAATGCTAAATAATAATCCTTTCCACGTACTTCCAACATCATTATCATTTTCTACCACTCCACTTGCATCTTCTTTATCGTGGTTCATTAAATATCGTCCGTCAGTTTGATGGTGATAGGCTTGTCTTTTCGATATAATCTGTGATAATTAATATTCAATTCTATTTAAACCCGTTTCACATTAAAGTTAGAAATCTCGACGTTTTTCATCAGTGAAAAAAAGTGCGTGTACCCGTTCATTATCGAAGGAATATAAGAAACTTGCCAAGGTTCGTAAGACTTTCAACATGCTTCACAACGGGAACGGGTTTCGTAAAATTGTACATAATCAATTAGAGCGTTTGTTTTCATACGTACTGTATTGGTGAATCTACGCAATACTTCAAGTAATTTATTTTGACGCCTTCCTGCAGGTGCTAAATCGAACAGAAAATTGGGATACAACCACGGCCTTAAGAACCTGTAGAACAATACAATTGTTACAATCATACATTAATAATTTTCTTAACTTGCTAATTGAACTCCAAGTCTGTGAAATCTAACTCCTGCTAACTCGAAAGATTATCGTGTGACAACTATGTTTCTTTGGCCGCAAGCAAATATCAACTCAGCTTGTACAACAAAGAATATTTCCACCCGAATGTATGATTTACCTGTACACCGGCAGAAATGATAATTCTTCTACTACTTCAATATACGTTTGACCAAATTCTCCTTCACTCCGTAATGAAGAACCCAAGGCAGTTTCTGAAAATTTTAACAAAATGTCTTACCAGAATTATCTACTGACAAAAGATATTTCTGTTTCAACCACATTTGCACACCTCTCGATCGACAATGGACGTATATGTTTATTTAGAATCTCCAATGTACTCATTATTATTATTATCATACAGAGGATAAGATAATCTTAAGTGCTGTCATCGGACCAGATGTGAAAAAAAAGGAAATATCTGATATTGAAACACTCATTTACCGCAAAGCGTGTTCAAAGTGTGGTGGCTGATGAGGTGCAGTAAATCGTTAATGACTGGATTGCCTTCTTTTTTTAAGGATTTGGCCAACAGATCCCCCTCTTCGATGAAAATCTCCACGAACTGCTGAAGGACGTTGAATTTGAAGGCGGGAGCTACCATTTTCCTACGTTTATGCCATTTGGTACCTGCAAAAAATAAAAAAATTCGTCATGTTTACGTGACGGGGTCGTAAATACAGGGTATTTAAGCTTGTGATATTTTAATCACGTATGGCCGAGCCGGTGCCAATCCAGTTTACCAATTATCCATCCATTTAATCCTGGAATAATTAAATTTGAAAAAAACTACGATGTCTTTAGATAAAGCTCATCGAGCAGAAAAAAAGTTCTGCGTGGAAAATCGATATCTCGAATAGTTGTCGAAATTTGGCGAAAAAGCGCCGGGCTTCTCGCCGTTCCGTTGCCTCGAAACCATAGCATCCGCGGTACCAAGTGCCGCCAAGATTTTACCAAGTACCGCCATGAACATCATTTCTTTTATCTTTCAAACACAGCAACTATAATACAATATATTTAGCACATATTTGCTTTAGTCGCCAAAGTTATCGAAACTGAGCCAATAAAGTAATAAATAAAAAAAATATATATATTTTAAAAATTCAATACTCGACAAATATTATCCAAAGGTATCGGAATATAACCGATAATTTGAAAACCAGATTATTCTCACAACGGTAATCGCGATTCCATTGTAACTGTGCGAGTCAAACATTAAAATCTTACCTGAGCAGGTGAGTATTCCTGTGCCAAACCATGGTTCGAGGAAAGTGTATAGTCTACTCCTTGAAGTCATTTGGGTGTTTCCGAGAATTATCTAACGGTATGTATAAGAAAGATAAATTAAACAATCACATTAACTGTCAAAGACTGCGATAAATGTGGAATTAGAGGAGTCTGAAATCCGGAATAATATGTATGTATTGAAAAACTAAAACGACTCGTTACAAATGTCTCGACAAATCTAATCCTAACGACTGTCGACGCTTGACACTGTTACTCTTCGCCATTCAACACATGTCTCAAAATTCCGCTCTACTGTGCACTCTGCGACTGAACTCTCCGATTCTGTGTAACTCTCCCAAAATTCGGAACAATTCTCCGTTCCTCGCGATTCGCACAGCTCTTTCGTACCTCTTCGGTCATTCCACACATTCCTACACAATCATTGCACACATGCACCCACGCATGCTTGCTCATGTCACTTCGCACGAGGCATTATTATGTCCATCAATATTTTGATCGTCTAGTACGGATCACCCTGATTGGCCACACTGACCGCGGCACGCTTTGATTCCCGCGTTTCTGTAAAATTTACAGAAAATAGTCGCACGCCACGCGCGTGCAACCATCGTTACAAGATCGCCCCACGTCGCCAATCGTCTTCGCTCGCACCTTTTCACGCATGCACTCGCTTCTGAACTACTCGCCTGCCTCCGTATTTTGTCCACTCTACATAAATGACTGCAATCTCTATCGTGCATTACTTTACTATCTACTGGATTTCATTCAATCTTTACACTAGGAGATCCGTATCATCATCATAATCGTTAATTTAATGAACTTTAGTTAGAATTAATATTACATACTGTTTGAAAAAATTGGTAATTCTCGTTAATTACCTCAACGTCGTCGGGGTGGCGGACAAAAATCACTGGAATCGGTCCAGCCCAGAGTCTATAGATCGGATAATACATATCGGCGTATTTTCGAATACGAATCCATAGTTCATCTGCGATAATACAAAACAATGCAATTAAAATGACTAAATAATTATGCAGTGGCATATAATATGCATATGTACGAAATGAAGAAAGTAGAAAAACAATTTTCCTAAAAATGGTATTACCACCACATCATTTTTTGTCGAAAGCAATTTTACGATTTTATAAAAAAAATTGTAGAAACGAAGTTCTGTACATTTTGCATTCGAACGCGTGCTTTATCACTGTTTATATTAATAAAAGTATAAAACAAGAATTTAGACATTTACCTTTTGAAATCTGGAAACTTAAAATATTCCCAAGTAAAAACAAAGATTTCGGGCCTGGTATCAGATCAATGGTCTTACGAAGTCGATTGTAAGGTGATACTAAATGGTGCACGACTAACGCAATTGTTATAAGCAACAGTACCCAAACAATCATTTTTTTCTGGCACGAGGATCTGTCGAAGTAATATTCAACTGCAATATTTTCCAATCTCAAATTTCTCGTAGTCTTTGACGAAAATATCACAGGCGACTTTTGTTACTAGCGATGTAGTCTAAAACAAACGTAGGATCGTTAAATAACATCGTTTTGCATACTATGCAGCGATAAAGCATTGGCCTTCTTCATTTGGACCGGAACAAGAATATCTGTACCGGAGAACGAGGAAATGAAATTTGCTTGCGTAGATTCAAAGTTGCGACACCACAGGGAGAAATACGCTTAAAAGTCGATACAACAAGGTGGTTTATTTACAAGGAATCGCAAACACGTGTAACAAAATATTAAAAATACGTGCGAAAGAGTATTAGCACCGTATAAATGAAACTAATACGTTGACAAAACTTCATCGTTTTTGATAATTCTCCGAATCCTTTTTGATAATAACTTTTAATCGTTTTGGCATTAAATTAACCAGTTTCAGAGTAAATTTTTGTTCAAGTTCCGTTCTTCTAAAGGTAACTGTATTACTTGGATTTTGCTGGTAATATAATGTTTTTTGAGTCTGCCTTCGTGCTCGGCCTACAAATGATCGATTGGATCGAGCTCTGGAGATTGGGGTTGCGTTAGGAAAGTATGGGCAACATTAAAAGCAACCCACGTACGGATTATATTACCTGTATGTTTTGGATTCTTATCACTTTGGAAATAAAAACCCCGCCCAGACTTAATTTACCAGCAGTTCTATTTAAATTATTTAAAAAAATGTTTGATCAGTTAACTGCGGAGCTTTATTTTAAGGATCCCTCAGCGGGACCGGACTTAAAATCAAGCGAAGATGCGCACACACGTCGAGCGCACTGCAATAACATTTTTGTTGGACGTGTATACACGTTGAACGCGGTTAACTGTTTAAATAAACGCTTTTGTCCATGATATCATTGACGAACACCACTTCTTCAACACCCGCACAAGACATGCAAGTCCAAACTAGTGCTCCACCACGTCCATGCTTTACTGTAGTTTCAATATTGTTCATATCAATCTCCGTGCTTGGTCTCCTCCAGACTGTGACGCGACCATCCGATTTAAATAAATTAAATTTACATTTGTCAGACTGTAATACATTATGCCCAAAATTGTCTTCGAGATGTAATTAAAACCGTTACATTTAGAAGAATGTAATAAACTTGAACCGGGATTTACTCTGAAACACTTTTTTACACTATTCTTTATGTTTTGTTGCATCAGTTTATGATTCCTTACAAATAAATCGCTTCTTTGCCCCCACTTTTAAGTGTATTTCTCTTGAAGTGCCACGGTCCCAAATCTACACATGCGAATTTAATTTTTTCGTTGTTTTTCAGAACAGACATTTTTCTTCTGGTCCAAGCAAGGTGTGCCAAAACTTTATCACTGCACTGTGCTCCACTTTCAAACTATTTAAAATAAACTTAAACCTTTCGATGCACATTCATAAATCCATCGATTTATTTCCGATTTATACATAGCACACTATTGCTGAATCTTTTCATGATTGTCCTAATTTTTAGCTTTAAAATCTGCTGTCTATCATCGGAACGCGCCAAAACGCGTTCCCAACATCAAGAGGTTTAATATTAAAACCAAATCTGGAGCGTACTCACCTAATTACGACACACGTTACGAAGGCTTATAACATACAGCTCACCGATTTTGTGCTGTATTTAAGAGAAATCAGTGCTGTCTAATGTTTTTAAATAGGTTTTACATCTGTGACCTTAGAAACACGTGGAAAATATTCTTTCGTAGATAATTAGATATAATTACATCTCGCTATGCAAGAAACTTCACACGAAAGATAAACGTTGAAAGCAAGGACGTAAGGTCACCAATTCATCAATAAATCACCGTGTTATGACAATACCACTGCAGATGTCATGCTATTGCTTTACGATCATGATGGGATGTCAAACAATTTTATGTTATTACTGAAATTGGTTTCGTAACGCTGTTGCGAAAGCTTAAATCATGCTTATCAATTGTGTCCCGTATTTAACCCTTTACTACACGTGCTGGTGTATTTTGTACACCAATCGTTCTATTTGCCGTGTTTCATATTGATTCATTAATTGTTTTCGGTTATTCTTTTAATCCAACCTTTCATTGTCACTTATGTAAGGTGGTGAATTAAAAAGTTGGTTGAAATATATTAATTATACCACTAAACAAAATTATTTTGTGTTCGTGCGACCAGCGTCCAGTGGGTACGACTTTTTCTCCGGCCTTCCACGCTCTTCCCCCGCGTCCCGCGGCCTAGATCTTTCAAACAATCGAGCATCGCGAACTACGCATCTCATGGCGGCAACGCGCACACACACACGCTCATCCATCCTACATACATATAATCGTTGGAAACCATTTCAATCGTCGTTCGATGTTTGTAGAAGCATAAGCAGACCCCATATTACCTTTTGTTTTCTTTGGTGAATAAAATACGCCGCGCTTGTAATAGTGTAAGTAAATTAGGCAAAACTCAAGTTTTTTTCAGTAAATAAAAGTAATTCTTTTAATCTAACCTTTCCTTGTCATCTATGTAATGTAGTGAATTAAAAACTTGGTTCAAATATGAATATTAATTATAGCACTAACAAAAATTATTTCAGTAAAAAAAAATTAATTAAAAAATTATACATATCAATATCGCATTGATTTCTGTGTAAACTAGATTAGTGTACACAATACACCGCACGTGTAGTTAAGTGAGAAAAAAATGGCGCGTGTAGTTGAGGGTTAAGGAAAATCAGTACTGTCTGATGTTTTGACACACGTTTTTGACCCCATGAGCGAGGAAAATGTAGTTCCATATATAATTACATCTCGTTGTACAAGAGGTCTCACATTAAAGATAAACGCTGAAATAAAGGACGTAAGGTCATCAATTCAGATATTAATAACTCTGCATATTAAGCTCTGCAGATTTCATGCTATTATATTACGATCATGACGAGATGTCAAACAATTTTGTGCTATTACTCCAATTCCGGTTTGAGCCGAATCTTTTCTCAATGATGTACAAATCTACACTTTCCCCTTTCAATTGACGTCGTTTATAGTGGAAGACGTTACTTTCTTTAGCCAGCAGTTCTTAACTTAATTTGGTTGAATTCTGTCGCTTTTTTGTTACGAAATTCTTCGATCGTAGCGCTATGGTTCCCTTCTCAGGGTTTTGTTATATACGGATCTCCTACACCTGGCAGACCGTAAATTTCTGCAATTATTTAAACTAATTTTTAACGTACAACAAAAAGAATAGATTCACGATGCATTTAGAAGACGGCGATCCTTCAATTTCCGTAGACTGATGTAAAGTAGCTTAGATTACGGTTGTTTCTTTGAACCGGCTATTCAGATTCAGAGGAATAATCAATATGCGTTCCTGGATTGAACTACACTACCCGTGAACCACTTATCTTACCCTTCTAATGTCCTCGATGCAGTGGTAGAACTACCAATGCACGGCTCCCGGAAAATGATTTTGAGCACCCAAGAAAAAAAAAAATTTTTTTATTAAAATAATTTAAACTAAGAATAATTTTAGTAAAATAAAAAAATAATTAAGGCCAAAATGTTGGGCAGCTTCCTGGGGGCTCCTCCCCCTTCCCCCGCGGTCGTGCTGTACAGTATCGGACGGTGATGCAGTCCAACGGTGATTAACAATACTGAAATAATTTGCAATTATCGGGAGGAGGATCTGGATATGATCGGTGCACTTCTCGAATGATTACAAATTTCACCAAAACTACCTCTTACTTAAAAGAAAATAGTATTTATTTTAAGGTTATCAAGAGACAAGGTCTTGTCTCGGGCCAAGTGCAAGTACGCGAGACTAGACCTTGTATCTTTTCCGGAAAGAACGAACAGGGGTCAAAGAATATACAGAGCACAGAACCTACTGCTCGCTAGAACCTATTGCCCGTTAGGAACTGCCGTTTTTAGACGGATAAAAATCGGCGGCAACATAGCCCGCAACGTTGTCGATCACTCGACATCGCCGTAAAATTCCGGGAACTCGGCGCTCGACGTGCGAACGATATTATGACAAAGACGCAACGCAACGGTCGGAATTTCGATCAACAAGATCCGAACAAATACCATTACGCAACCCTGTCAATGTGTTTTCCTTCGCACTTTTTCGGGGGCCTCTTGAGGAGAGCCGACAACCTGTGGGTTTCGGTAGGCCTCGCTCATATCTTGGACAGCTATGGAGTGCTATGCGTTTGACATGCCTAGATTTTCGCCACGTAAGACCTTCCCTCTTCCTCCCTCGCTCCGTCGTGGTCACTCCTGGTAGAAACTCACTGACCAGGGGCTGAGGAAATCGGCGGCCTGCTCGACAATGAAACGCACAGCAGTTTTCGAGTTCCTTCGAGTAGCGACGTACCGTGACGACTGCGTGTGCATTGCCGAGCGGCCGCCGAGTCGGCACAAACCGCTGCGCGGGTCATGGCACTTACCCTTACACATGTGACCCCTCCTTGAGAACTATAGTCCGCCGATCAAAAGAAGGCATCTCAGGCGGTTCGAACGCAAGTCGGACGGCCTATTCCCACTTGCGACGCTCTTTTGGATCGATGTTTGACATAGTAGTAGGTGTCCTATTTGCGCGGGGTTACGTAAATTGTTGGGGATGTTTACAGGCTAAGATGTAAATATCCTTTTTCTACGCCACTGCACGGCCACTATGTCCCATTCACAAGGAGACTTTGGGTATCTAGAACATCGGATCGCGACGAGCTTTTGTGTGGACATAGCTTAGGCACCCACATGAATTGTGAAATTAGTTTCAGCTGCTAACGCGAACCCGTTTTCGAGAAAATCGATTTTGAAATTGGAAAAAATGCGTACCAATCGAATATCCCAGGATCGCGCCCCGTGCAGGGACGTTTTTTTTTGCCTTTTTCCAAGATTTTACAATATTATACAATAGTTTAACAAGAAATAAATAAAAAATGAAATATATAAGCAATAATAATCAATGCTCCGATTCCCGCGTACACGTAGTGGGGTGATGGGCGCCGAAAAAGCACCCAAAACATAAATACTTCCGGCACCACGAACACCGCACAAATGCTATTGCATCCTCTTTGCAGTTGCACTGTTCTTTCGGATCGGGGGCCCGCGCAAGTATACACCGTTTCATGGTTAAAATCGTTAGAGAACTCTCTTTCGCACAACGGGAAGAAATACACAGTGAAAATAATTTGTTGAGTCTGGTGCTCCGTTCGGGCTGTGCGAGTCTCGGAATGTCTAGAGGTGCACGAGCCAACTCCTCGTAAGTCGAAATTAATCGCTCCGAGGTCCTTTAGTTGCTTGGCCGAAGAAGGTAATGATGTACTAGGTGCGTCTTTTTAGTGAGTGCTTAAAAGTACTCGGTATATTCGACGTTATTTACATCAGCGCTTCTTAATGTGTGTAATGCGACAGCGCGTCTTGATGGTTTCTTAGAGTCTAACTTAATTTAGGAAAAATCGCGGTATATATACATTTGGTTGAAAAAGGCAGTGATCCTGATTGGTCGAAAAATTATGGAGAGGGTAAGCTAAACGAAGTTACAAATGAGAGAGAGGTATCTAGCAGTTGCGGAGCGAGCGACACCCCTTGCGTTAGCGGGTTACCTTTATTTCCCGGAACGTCTGGACAATGTGATTGTTTTCGTCGGACGGTCGGCGCGGAGACGTATTTTTATGGTGATCGTATGGCCTGAGTAATAAATACCCCAACAAGCGTTATGACCGGCTTAAGCTAGCTAATTATGGCTATTGAAAATTCGATATAGACGGAATACGTGCTTATAGAAATAATCCTAAAACTATTTTAGGCGTCAACATAATTTGCATTACAATACTTACCAGAAGGGATATGCTAGATTTTTATTAAACATATATCTTGTTTATCGTAAAAATAGATTGCTTGTCATTTATTATATTAGAAATAATGTGTGGCACGTAGAAAAATAAAAAAGAAAGTGAAAAAAACATTTTTAAAAAAGGAAAAAAAGTGCCGATACGGGACGCGAACCCCGAGTATTCTCGTGGCAGACACGCGGCCTCCGACCGCTGTAAAAAGAGCCTTTCACTCATATATCGCACATGTCACAAATTTCAAAATCAATTTTCTCGACAACGGGTTCGCGTTAGCAGCAGAAACAAATTTTATAGTTCATGAGGGTGCCTAAGCTATGTTCACACAAAAGCTTGCCGCGATCCCATTTTCTAGATACCCAAAGTCTCCTTGTCAGTTCCATGCCGTTACGTTTTTTTCATCGTCGTCCGTTTCTACATTTTCGGGAAATTCGGCCGACGAGACAGCGGTGTCTACCGAATCTTGTCCCAGGTGTGCCGGAAATAAGATATGTAGTAGAGTTGAGGACCAGCCGCACTACATCGATGACATGCTGCGCCGAAACGGCGACAGAAACGAAAGGAAATAAACACACGGCACGGGAAACACGCCGACGGTATGCGTAATGGTGGTAGTTTTTACGACCGGGTATGGCATCGTGGCCTATGTTGTACTTCTAGCGCATGTAAAACTGACAAGTTATTGCAAAGAGAATCGTACCAATGAGTGTGTTTGACATTGGCATAATGTGATTAATTTTCTTCTTTCTATCTGGTTTCCGTGAACAAAAAAGTGTACAATCAAGCTGGCCGATGTTTGGCCACAGAGTCGAATTACCAAGAGGGGCAGATATATTTAGAGCCGTTAAAAAGCCACTCCTTTCTTTGCATAGAATGATAGTTAAACATTTGTAGAATATCGACCTCAAATTTTAAATCGAAATTTTCTGGTGTTATAGCCTGCGACCATGACACAGCTATAATGGAGCACTCAAAGCGGCGACACCTTCAAACGCGTTTTCCTCGAAACCATATTGTATACGCTCCGGTTAGAAATATCCGAAATTGTATACTTCCTCACGATTATTTCTAATTCGCAAGGATAATAGGGTTGACTACGGTTTAAAAAGTATAAGAAATATATTGTCTGTTTATAATACAAGTAAGAAAAGATGAACACTGTTGGTTGTATGATGAGTAAAGAAAGGTGGTGGATTTGCGTGTTTGAGTGAGTGTTTGGACTTGAATGTTGAACCGTATAGGTTTGACTCGTCGCGATAAGCTAGTTTCTGTATGTGTTATTCGCGTGACTGGTTGTGACGAAGTGATGAATGTGTTCTGAATCTGAAAATACGAAGGAAAAAGAAACAAGAGGTCGCGTAAGTCGGTGTCTTCCGTTTTGCCAATCGGAATGTTCGGGGTGTGTACTTAATTTTAAGGCTCCTCCTTCGCGAAGGGTTTTTCCCGAAAGGGGAGGACAGCGCGAGGCGATGGTCCGTTTCGCGGAATCGAAGGAGGTTTCCCGGAAGGACCCTGCTAGCCCCGGTGGGCCTAAAACGACCGCGCTCGTGCGCGCTGAACCGTGTTTTATTGTTTTATTAGCGGTACACGGTCACGATGAAAAATGTGAAAAGTTAATCCCGGGATAAAAGAACGTCCAGAAAATATTGAAAGAAGAAATAAACCCGGTGTAGAAGAATGTAGAAAATACTGAAAGGAAGCGAATGTAACGTGAAAGAGAGATTATGAGTATAAAGTGAAGTGCCGTGTACCGCTATAGAATTATTGGCAATTTTAAAAGTTCGTAGAAACGAAGGTGCGATGCAGATGTTCTGCATGCCGCTTAACACATATTTTACAAATTTATGTAACTGATAACTGAAAAACTATTTGACCGATTCTGTTAAAATTTTTTCACATCTATACATATAACAATATTAAATTCTCATTAATCCTACAAATTTATACAAAATCATTGAAAAAGTACTTTTTTACTACTAAATATAGTAGAAATTTCGTGTGAAATTCAATTTGATTCTTAAAGTCGCACCATTTGCTCAATTTCCAGTGTTTATCAATTTGTTTTAGGTTCGATATTGAAATATGAATGTTAAGAATAGAAACCTTGTTTACATATCCGTTTCAGATCAATATAGCAGATACTATAGCTTACATAATTTAATGTATGTACGTGATGCACGGATCGGGATTTCCGCACCCCTTGGGTGCGTGGTAAAGAATACACTTCACTGATTTTTATTAATTTATTTCAGAACAATTGCCTATGTGGTAGAACAAAGAAAACACATTGTACAAAACGTTACCGGCAACGGACTAGATCGCCATGTGTGGCGTGGAAGCGATGCGAGAAGGAACACAAAACGAACGCCGCCGCCGGCGTCCGACGCCACACGAGGGGACCCGATAGTCCGATGGGCAAACGCGAAGCGTCTTTGCGGAAAATTCGCTAATATTTTGTAAGTATAAAAATACGTAGTAATAGTCCAACGTAACATTAAATAATACTCTAACGTTTGAGAATGTAAGATAAACCGTTCGCTCTCAAAAAAATTAATGAAAGTTGGCCAGTTTTCTACCGCCCAAATCCCCTTAAGCACCCTCAGTACCTTTAGTACTCTCCTTAATGGGGATGAACTTTGACCGCATTGGATTTTCAAGTTGTATAGTTACATCACACCTTAATCGAAGATCTTTAAGATAATCAATTGGTTCCAGATAAAAGTTCCGGAGGATATTCCCAATAAAAGTTTTCATCTCTATCATGGAAAATCGTTGGCCTGCAATTTAACATATTTTCTCAAAATAAACGATATCTGGAATCTTTATCAGCACGGATTCGTCCGTATTCGGTAGATAAATGAATGTAGGTAATTTTGTATTGGATAGCATTCATACCTATGCAGTTCCGTGAACCAGCACTGAAAGGTATGTAAGCGTAAGGATGACGATCCTTTACTTTTTCAGGTAAAAATCTGTCTGGATCGAAAACCTCGGGCTCCGGCCAAAAATTTGGGTCCCTATGAGTATCGGCTATGTGTATGTGAAGCATCGTATCTTTAGGTATTTCATAGTTACCTATAATAAATCGTAGAATTATTATTGGTATCAAAATACAATCATGTATTTAAAATTTGATTAATCGCTAACGAGGATTTAATTGACGTGTGAAGCCATGTTCAGACCGGCCGCGCCACGCTGCGCCGAACGTAGCACACCCCGCCCGGCGGATGATCTTGTAGTACGTAAATCGTCCGCAGGGCGCGGTGTTCTACGTTTGGCGCAGCGCGGCGTGGCCGGTCTGGACATGGCCTAAACGATGTGGCGTTTAACTAGTAATACTTACTTAATCGCACCGGATGTTCAATTTGTCTGGATATGGCATGTACGATTGGATAAAGCCGGAGTGATTCTTTAATACATCTCTCGAGATATGTTAGCTGCTGCACAGATGATAAGCTCATCTTCCCATCGTTCTCGTCCCAAATCGCGTTTACTTCCGCTCTGGCACGTTCCTGATAACAATTATTAATAGCTTTTACGGCGAAGATTGCATTGGTACGAATAATAATACCGCAAAGCAAATTTGTTTTGTTCAGTATAACTCAAGAGTCACCTGTATTTCCTTGTGCTCGGCTAGAAGCATTAGAGTGAAACAAATACACAGCGATGACGTATGGAAACCCTGTCAAGAATAATTGTTAATTTTGTTTCTTAATAATTAATTAGGCGAATGCAGTTATAATTGAACTTAGCTCAAAGGAAATTGTGTTTAATTATTCAACTATGCATTGAAAACTTACCGCAACCATGAATGTATTGATTTCTTCATTGATACCCTCCTCGTCTATCTCTTCCTTTCTGTTAGCCGCTATCATCCAATCGAGGAACGACAATCGGCTTTTCTGAACTATAAACAAAAAAGTATTTTGCATACAGAATCCCTTTAAATCCATTTCAATTACATCCTATTTTGACGTACTTCCAAGATCGTTTTCACTTTTTGCCTCTCCATTTGCATTTTCCTTCTTCAAGCCCATTAAATATCGCCCGCCAGTTTGATCGTGATAGGCTCTTCTTTCGGATATAATCTGTAATAATGAATATTCAATTTTATTTAAATCCATTTCGGATCGAAGATAGAAATCTTGCCTTTTTTGTCCTGTTGACAATTTAACGTTCATCCTGTGCAGTATCTGACCAACATGAAGTGCCGGCGGGGGGTGTGGTTTTTTTGGGGCCCGGGGGTGGGGGGGGAGGGGGGGGATAGATTAAGAGACACTGAGTATGCAAAGTTGTTCATTCAACCAACGTGAATGCTGGTCGTCTCCGCGGGTCTAAGTGAACGATTCAACGAAAAAAAGTTTTGAAAAGTTGGAACACTACAATTATTGAGCGTTATTTTGGAAAGGTTTCCTAAATGATCAATTTGCTATTTGCACAATAAAATCTTCCGATCATTTAATTATACAAAAAGATGTTTTGATAAGTGAGGAATGTCTGCGCTACCAAATTGTGTATTAACATTTAGGCGTTAAGTCGAAACGGCTAACGTGCAATTTACGCTGCATTAATGTTGCCTTCGAACTCTTCTGGGATCAAATCTGTACCCATAGTGAAGTCGTCCTATTTCGGTTTCCGACGGCTACCGAACCCATCCCGTGACTGCGCGCTTCCGCACTATCATGTACGCGCTACCGCTTTCGGCATATCCGAACCAATGACACACGCAGAGGCTTGTGCCGAATCGCAGGGCTGCTCGACAATGTCACGCACAGCGGTTTTTGAGTTTCTTCGTGTAGCAACGTGCCGAGATGGCTGCGCGTCCATAGTCGAGCGGCCGCCTAGTCGGCACAAACTGCTGCGCATATCATGGCTCTTACCTAACACATGTGGTCTCTCCTTACGGGGTACCTGCCCTAGCCCAGACGCGGTAGCATTAAACCTACCAAAAGCCGGACAAAATGACTCGTAACGTTATTTTTGTTACATTTATCTCCTATCTGATACATATAATAATAAATACTACTTTCGTTACCAACGCAGTGCTTCCTACTTTCATCCGCCGGCGGAGAGGGAGTCCACATGTCAAACTCAAATTTCGTATTCAAATAAAAACGGAAACAAATCAAATTACAATTCATTTAAATGATCATTTCTAAGGGACGATTGTCGCTACTCCAACGTAGCCATTCATTACACAGAGCATACCTACCTATTTTAAGCATGTTTTACGAGGGGAACAGAATACGTAGATATTACGTGAACAAATTCGTAAAATTGTACAGAACAAATCATCGCGTTTGTATTTATACGTACCGTTTTGCTGAATCCACACATTACATTAACTAATTTAGCTTGGCGCCATCCTGTAGGTACTAGCATCGCGATAAAATTTGGATACAACCAGGGCCTTAATATCCTGCACAGCAATGCAATTGTTACTATCATACATACACTAATAATTTCGATAAATTGCTAATTAAACTCTAAGTCTGTGAATTCTAACTCCTGCAAACTCGAAAGTTTTCCGTATGAAGACTATTGTTTCTTTTCCAGGCAGAAAATTTCATCCAGATTTGTAGAATAAAGAAAATTTGTATCCGAATGTATTGTTTACCTGTACACCGCTATAAATGCTAGCTCGTGTACAGCTTTAATGTACACTTGTTGAGATTCTCTTTTATCCCGCAACGAAGTACTCATGATGGTTTCTGAAAATGTACACGAAATGTATGTTCAGAACTATCTATCGATGAAAGACATTTCTGTTTCATTAGCATTTGTACACATGTTGATCGACTATTTGAATAAAATCTACAATGTACTTATTATTATCACAGATCGGATCAGATAAATTTAATTCTTGTTATCGGCATAGACATGATAACAAAAAGAAATATCGCATATGGAAACACTCATTTACCGCAAACCATGTTCAGAACGTGCTCGCTAATCAGCGGCATTAAATCCTTAACGACTGGTGCATCTTCGTTTTTTAAGGATTTGATCATGCGATCCCCCTCTGCAACGAAAATGTTCACGTATTGCTGAAGGATGTTGAAGTGGAATACGGATGATAACATTTTCCTACGTTTTTGCCATTTGGCACCTGTCAAAAAATTAAAAAATTCGTCGTATTTATGGGATACGATATTTAATCTTGTGATATTTTAAACACGAATGGCCGAGCCCGTGCAACTACAGTTTACTAATTATCAGTCCTTTGAAACATGAAATAATCACGTCTCAAAATTTCTAAATATTTTAAAACGCCGTAAAAATGTTTCTCCATCGAATTCAATTGTAACTGTACGATTCAAAAATTAAAATCTTACCTGAGCTGGTGAATAATCCTGTGCCAAAATACGATGTAAGGAAAGTGTATATTTTACTCTTTGTATTGAAATTGCTGTTTCCGAGAATGATCTAAGGGCACGTATAAAAAATATAAATTAAACAATCACATTAATCATGAAAGACTGTGACGAATGACTACAACCTCTGTCGTTTACTACTTTCCTATCTGCTGGACCTTCAGTCAATGATTAAATCAGGAGTTTCATATTGTTTATATACCGATAAATTTTTGAAATTTTCATTGTACTCGTATGAGAGGGGACGTAAGTACACAGAGGATTCTCTGCTCCCATACGAGATGGCTAGCTTAAATATCTTTCTCTTTGAAACCTCCGGCGTAGCGGTACGAATACTTGTATACTGCGATATCTCTACGTATGCGCTATGCTGTTTGAGGAATTAGAATCACGCGGCAATACCCTTGAAATCGTCACTGTCTCCGATACCTGGCAAGACAAAGACGACCACAGACAAAACCCCTATGTACAATCATAAATACCGCGCAAACTCCGAACCTGCCAACGACCACACGCATATTCTCTCTTTCTCACTCTAACAGTTATACGAATTACAAGATTCAGGAAAATACGCATTACTATTATAATTTATATGTATAACCTCCATAAAATATGTACAGATGAAACTCTCACACCTAAGATTTGCGATTAAGACTAAAAATCCATTGTCAAACCAAAAATCCGAATATTGTAATATACATATATTTCTACCTATCAACCTATCGACAGGTAAAGAGATACGCTAACGTAACAGTATTATCGCCATAGTTATTAATTCAATAAACTTTGGTTATAATTAATGTTGTACGCTGTTTACAAAGGATTGACAATTCTCGTTTCGTTTATCGTTAATTACCTCAATGTCGTCGGGGTGACGAATATTAACCATTGGAATCGTTCCAATCCAGATTCTATAGATCGGATAATAGGTATCGGCCAATTTTCGAAGCTGAATCCAGATTTTTTCTGTGATAATACAAAACAATGTAATTAAAATGACTAAATAATTATACAGTGGCATATAATATGTATATGTACGAAATGAAGAAAGTAGAAAAACAATTTTCCTAAAAATGTTATTACCACCTCATCATTTTTAGTCGAAAACAATTTTGCGAAAACAAATTAATTCAGTTTACTAAATAGTTATGCAGTGGTATTTAATAGGCATATATATCAAACGAAGAAAGTAGAAAATCAATTTTCATAATAATGGTATTCCTGCGACATCGTTTTTCATTGAAAGCAATTTTACAATTACATTAAAAAATGGTAGCAAAGAAGTTCTCTATATTTTGCATTCGTACACGTGCTTTTTCACTTGTTATATTAATAAAACCGTAAAACAACAATTTAGATATTTACCTTCTGAAACCTGGAACATCGAAATATTCCCAAATAAAAACCCAGGTTTCGGGCCTGGTATAAGATCAATGATCTTATGAAGTCGTCTATAATACGATACTAAAATGTGTACGGTTAACGCAATTGATGCAAACAACAATACCCAAGCAATCATTTTTGTCTGTCACGAGGATCTGTCGAAGTAATATTCAACTGGAATATTTTCCAGTCTCAAATTGGACGTAGTCTTTAACGAAAATATCACACGAGACTTTTGTTACAAGCGATGTAGTCTAAAACAAACGCACCATCGTTAAATGATTTCGGCTTGTATATTTCACTTTATCAACGAACCAGATTGTTTAAAATACGTCTAAAACTTTCGATGCTGTGGATAAACTCTATAATTTTATCTTCGGTTTAGTTAGACACATTATTGGTAAATGTTTTCATAGTTTTCCCAATTTTTAGCTTTAAAATCGACTGTGTTTCGTAGGAACGCGCCAAAAACCGTACGGGATGCGTAAGGGTTCGCAACATCGAGAGGTTTAATATTAAAACCAAATCTAGAGCGCACTCACCTAATGACCCGTTTGATTGACATAGAAAAAAGAGAACTGTACCGAACTGGGAAGTCCTGTATTCCAGGCGAAGCATTGCGATGTTACGAAAGCTTAGAATGTACTCACCAGTTATGTGCTGTATTTAAGGAAAATGGGTGCCGTCTAATGTTTTTAAACAGGTTTTACATCTGTGACGTTAAAAACACGTGGAAAATATTCTTTCGTAGATAATTATATATAATTACATCTCGGTGTGCAAACAAATTCACATGAAAGATAAACGTTGAAAGAAAGGACGTAAGGTCACCAATCCATCAATAAATCACCGTGTTATGACAATTCCACGGCTAATTTCATGCTAGATCATGACAAGATGTCAAACAATTTTGTGCTATCGCTGGAATTAGTTTCCTAACGCTGTTACGAAAGCTTAAAACATACCGATCAATTTCGTGCCGTATATACGGGAAATCAGTGCTATCTGATGTTTTGAAACAGGTTTTACATCTGTGAACCCACAAGCGGGGAAAATGTTGTTCCATAGATAATTACATCTCCTTGTGCAAAAGGTCTCGCATTATAGATAAACGCCGAAAGAAAGGACGTAAGGTCATCAATTCAGATATTAATCACTCTGATCCTAATGAGATCGTAATGAGATTTCAAGATAGCCGGTCATCAAGCAATTTTGGGCTATTTCTCCAATTCTGCATGTTGTCCGGTCCAAACCGGACATCTTCTCAATGCTGTAGACCAGGCCTGGCAAATCCCTGCTCTTTGAATAAATTCGCAACCCGCCGCACAGCACTTCATTACCCTCTCCTCGTGGTTTTACTCACACCACGCCCCCGGCATTCGACTCTGCGATAGCGTTGTTTTGTTTTTTTACTGGATCGTGTTACTGAAACGATTGATGAAAAAACTATATGGTGTAGCGCTGTCGTTCTTTACGTTCGCACGGCGTGTGTACGACGTAGGTCTAAAAGCTGACGGGTGGGGGTAAAAAAATCGCGTGAGGAGAGTGCATTTCCCCACCGTTTGCCAGGCCTGCTGTAGACTTTTTCCGTTCGTTTGATATATTTTGCATTGGAAGATGTTGCTTTGTCTAGCCAGGAGTTCTTAACTTTATTTGGTTAAATTCTGCCGCTTTTTTGTTACGAGACTCTTCGCTCGGAGCATTATTGTCCACTTTTCGGGGTCTTGACGCTATACGGATATTCTACAGTTCCGCGCTCGTAATTCCTCGAAAGTAAAAAAAAAATAAGGTGGCATATCTCACCTCTATAACATATCTCAAAATCAGAATTTCGAAGAATTTAAATGTGAGATTTGACGTGGAATCGACCTACAGTATTCCAACAAGATTTTATAAAACAACAAAAAACAACGAACCAAAAATCTTTTTAAACTACAAAAATCGAATTCCCGATTAGTAAACGAAAACTTGTAAGAAAAAAATATGTTTATAAAATATTATATAGGTATTTTTAACAATTTTGTCCTTTTTGTATTATAAGTTAGGTAGGTTAAGTGTTAACCTACACCAATTTCTACAAAATGCAGATTGAAACCACTTTGCGGCGTCTCTACAATTTTTGTGAACTAATGTAAAGTAGCGTAGAAGATCACGGTCGTTTCATTGAACCGGCTTCATTGAATTCGTATATTATGAGCAATAATCAATTTTCGTTACTCATTGAACTACACTACGCGGGAACCACTTATCTTGCCTTTCTAATTTCCTCGGTGGTAAGTTCACTGTCTTTTCAAGCTCTGAAAAAATCGTTAGCCCTAAACATAGCGATCTACCGCCACGTGACTGTTGCTAAAGTTATCATTTGGATGGAGGCCCACAATCTCGCGATTGCAGATTGCCTCACACGGGTGGGCCCCGTGAGCGTACCAAAAAGTTAATGACGAACCCATACAGATTTATCCTATTAAAAGGAGCCCCCATTTCGCGGGACAAAATAGCTTACCAAAAGAATATAGGAGTAATAACAGCAACTGATGGGAAATGCCCAACCGGTATATACCGAGCATATTACTAGGTTTTTGTACGACGGCGTTAATGTCATCACTGAGACCCTCCCTGTTGCATTGACAATGGAAAAGAGGTCGGGAAAAATACCAAAACCACAACGATGATAACATACATAGGTGATGGCCAGAGGCACACAATATATCTCCTCGCGGTACCTGGACACGTCGTCTCATCTCCGAAATACAAACCTGGGTAAACAATAAAAAAGGAGGTTTGACCTATCATTTAACATAGTTTATTTACCGGTAAGGGATGCTTTGGAGAGCACTTTCACAAGATAAAGACTGCGAAACAACAGAGCTGCTCGTTTTGTAGTGCTGATAGGCTGATAGGTGGGACAAAAAGAATTGCTACGTAGTATCAGAAAATGTAAATTAGTCTATTTTTTATACAAAAATAAAGATATCTGAACTGACATAATAAATTGTTCCGCACACACTTATCATTTCACGCGTAGTACCTGAAAAATTGTAAGTACTTGTAGTTGTCCGGATATGTTTTGTCATTCTGGTAATCGAAGGCATTCAAAATTTAGTATCTGTTGAGCATTTCTGTGAACGTTGTTCCCCTTCTTTTTCCTTTGTTCTATTCTGTGGCAACCGCACTAATCGCGATTCAGTTGATAATCATTTTTAATAGTTGAAAAAAGGAAGCAATGTATGTACAGCTACAGCATTCCCTCACCCTTTGATAACTCAAACCACCAATAGCATTTTCACTCAAGTCAACCTATTGACTTGCGCAACGATGTAGATTAGCGTTTCCTTGTTATAAAAAATTGGTAAGTCCGCTATGCGAGTTAAATTTGCTACGCAATTGATTTCTATTGGGACTGAGACTTCCCTGTTCGGCACATTTTCTGTATGTGCTGAGCAGTTAGTAAAGCTTAAGCTGTGCCTACACGCTCAGTCCTGTTTGTCAAATCTGGCACAAGTTCCATGCAATACCGACGACAAGACTGGGCGTGTATACGCAGCTTTAGTTGTGAGTTTAATATTTGAGGGTGCACCTGACAACTGTTTGCAAAACGAATCGTTTCTATGAGTGTGTTTGAAATTCCCATAATGTGATCAATTTTCTCTTTCCCAGTTAAAATATCGGTAGCCATTGTATTTAGCTGATGGATAACTTGCTTGCACACTTTTTATCCCACCCAATGAGTAGATTATGTTTAGCGTACATGTTTACAACGCAACAATAGTTTTTTCCCCTGAAGCCCAGAGTCTCTGACCCGGACTCAAGTTTCGCGCGTGCAGTACGCGGATGTTATGTTTAACGATAAGAGTGTGATAAGTCAGAGGTGTCGATGCCCGTGTCAAAGGCGAGACGTCGTAACCGTATGTGTAATGCGAGTGAATGAAATAATTGAGCAGGAATCACCATTTTTTGAATTTCTACAGTTTATGATGCACTGCTTCCCGTGGGACCATTGCTTTTGGCGATTTTCTCCAAGAATGTACAGAAATACGCGATCAAAATGTGGAACTATATTTTAGTGGAGCACTGTACGAATAAAGAGTAAAGCTGGTTGTGCGAAACGATTTGAGTTTCCGAATTCAGAAACAGAAAGGGATGACATTTTTTTAACAGTGCCTATAAATTACAAGTTACGCGTGGGCCAGCTGTATCGCGTTTCGTCTTATTTACTATGTGTCGATGCAATATCATCGGAAATTGTATTGTGACATTTACGGAGATGGGTAATTTGATTAACCTCTGAAAACGTAAAGTGCAACAAAATTTCCCATTAATACTGCGCGCTATTTAGTAGACCAATGATTCGCGTATCCCTTTTTTCTTTATCGAAATGAGAAATTATCAGTCATTCGTAAATTCACGCTTCTGATCAATCAAAGTTACACGACTACAAAGATTAATGAGTTTACACGAAGAATTAAGAGTCTTACGGAGGAGTCGCGAACTGCCCCCCTCCGATTTGGATGAGCTTTGGACATCTTGTAGCAGAGGGAAAGTTATGCATATATCCAGAAGTGTAGCTTCAGATACTCAACCCTTTTTGAGAAATTCGAGGTGAAAGTTTGGATTTTGGGGGCGAAGATCCCCGGTTCGAAGCACGATGTGAACTTTTTCCAACTTTTTTCAACATTTTTTTTGCACTTCACAATGCAAAATTAATCTTACGACATATATTAATATAATTAACATTGTTTCCAATGTATTTATATAATTTATTTAAATTTCCGAGCACTGCTGAAACTTTGGATGAAACAATTTAACCATAGCAACAAATGGTCCGGAGCTATTGTACCAGCGTACAATTTCGAGTATCCCGGGATCGTATCTCGGTGTAGGTTCCTTTTTTATCCATAATTTTTTTCACATGCTTTTCACGTTCTGTCTATTTTGCAATGTATAAATGGTCTTTCGACATGTACCAATATAATGAATTCTTTCTACAGTAAAATGTGAGGGGATTCAGAATAAAAAAACCCACTCGTAAACTGTTAATGCAAAAAACTATATTTTCTAAGGAAATAGGCATATACACTTATCACTTCCCAACATTATGCGGAACTACTGCGACACAAGACAGATGGAATTCATTGTATTACAATAAACCTATGTTCATTAATCGTCAAATATCTGCCCATCTGAATTCTATTTGTGAAAAAAAGCATGTGAGAAAAATTATGGATAAAAAAGAGAACCTACATCGCGAGATACGATCCCTGGATACTCGAAATTGTACGCTGGTACGATAGCTCCGGACCATTTGTTGCTATGGTTAAATTGTTTCATCCAAAGCTTATGCTGTGCTCGGAAATTTAAATAAATTATATAAATACATTGGAAACCATGTTAATTATATTAATATATGTCGCAAGATCATTTTTACATTGTAAGTGCCAAAAAAATGTTGAAAAAAGTTGGAAAAAGTTCGGAAAAAAGTTGACATCGGGGTTCGAACCGGGGATCTTCGCCCCCAAAATCCAAACTCTCACCTCGAATTTCTCAAAAAGGGTTGAGTATCTGAAGCTACACTTCTGGATATATGCATAACTTACCCTCCACTACAAGGTGTCCAAAGCTCATCCAAATCGGAGGGGGGCAGTTCGCGACTTCTCCTTGTTAGTGACTGAAGAAAGGTTAATTCTCTGCGCAGACATTTTAATTTTTTACTAAAGTACTATACGGAAAAGGAAGCAGTTTTTAGTTTTTATACTGATCTCTTTAGTGGAATTTTTATAATCTTACATACACGTTGCAGGAATTGTAATAATAACTATCCGTACCAATGGGTGGATCCAAACTAGATACATTATTTGTACCTTGTATCTTTTCCCAATTATCTGGTCGTCATAAAATTTAAATTCGCGAACAATTACATACACTCGATAGAAAAGTGCACAAAAGACATTTAAACACAGAATGCATCGAACATATCTATCCCGACGTTTCGCTCCATATTTTGGAGCCTCATCACAGGGAAAAATCCAATTTAGTGCGGACCCGACCTGCAATTAAAGGGTCAGAATACCAATGAAACTAAATTTCGAAAAACCGGTAATTGAAATAAAAGAAACTTACTTTCAAGTATATAGGAGAGTATAGGTTGACACGCGTTGCATTCTGTGTTTGAATGGCTTTTTTGCACTTTTCTATTGCGTGTAATGTAATTACACGCATATTGCATTGCAGGTAATTGTTCGCGATTTTATAATTAATGACGACCAGATAATAACGCCAATCAGTTTTGTAGATATTGTTTTACTCATTTAGCTAGATGTCATGATCTACGACACACTTACTTTGGAAAGTTTTCCTCGGTTCCGACGTCACATGTTTTAAAACATCAGACAGCAGTGATCTGCCTCAAGTACGGCACAAAATCGATCAGTATGTTATAAGCTCTCGTAACAGCTAATGGTTCGCCTGGAACATAGGACTTTTGCGTTCGGTGCAGTTTTTTTTTATGTTAATAAAACGGTGTATTAGGTAAGTGCGCTCCATATTTCGTTTCAATGTTAAACCTTTTGATGTTGCAAACCCTTACGCATCCCTTACGATTTCTGACTCGTTTCGATGAAATACAGTCATTTTTAAAGCTAGAAATTAGAACAATTATGAAGCGATTAAGCAATAATGTGCCAAAGTAAATCGTATAAAAAAGAGAGAAATCTTGGCGTAAATGTCTGGTCCTTTTTAAACGACGTTTTGAGATTTCTCTCTTTTTTATGCTTATTATAACGGTCGATTACTCAATTCCTTTCATGAAAACCAAACTAAATCGATGATAAATCCATAGATTTGATTGTGCATCGAAAGGTTTAAATCTGATTTAAAAAGTTTGATGCGCTTGTAAAGTCAAACACAGTGCTGGGATAAAGTGTTGACATTCTGCGCTAGGACCAAAAGAAAACTGTCTCTGCCGAAAAACACCTTCACGTTTTACTGTAGATTGAATATTGTTTATATCGAATTCCGTGCTTGATCTTCCCCAGATTTTGACTTCAAAACCGTTACTTGTAGAAGAATGGAAGAAAATTGAACCAGAATTTACTCAAGAACTGAACCATTCAATGTAAAATCGATTAAAAGGAGTTATAGACTTACACCACTTTAACTTTAAGGCCCTCATACGTATCTGAAGGGCTCGGCCCAACAACGAGACAAGCGCCAATTTCGGAAAATTGCTTTTTTGCACGGAATCATGTAGACACGGTTACATACAATTTAAGGGGAGGTTCTCATCTAGCGACACAAAAATTGCATGATTTTCTCGATTTTTTTTTTCATGGAAGGAAGTAGATAAAACACTCAAGTTTTTTTTGTAATTATTTAGTATGTATTCAAGTATGTTTACAAATTTTTATAGTGCAAAATATTGAATAGTTAATTGTTTATTTACATGTAAAGCCGGTCGCCTAAAAAAAAAGTACCCAAGCGGGCGGCACTGTAGCGCTTCCAAACATCATCCGAAATCAAAAAATGAAATTTTTTTAGAAAATATATGATATTTACAGGATCTTGAACCTATCCAACTAAGGAAAAGTCAAAAATTAAAAAAATGGCGGACTTTCAAACAAAAAATTCTCTTTTTCGCCTATTCTTTGGCTCTTAAAAGTGCTATAAAATAAAAAATAAAAACAGTAGTCATCTGCGATTAGGTTCAGGATCCCCTAAATTTAATCACCTTTGAAATAAAAAAAAAAACGATAAATGCAGTAGTTTTTGAGATACCATGCCGCCCGTCTTAAATAATACGGTTTTGAGAAAAACGCGTTTAAAGTTTTGGTACGCGAATTTTTTTACTAAATGGCAAAATAACGTACCTCTTGGTTCAGCGATACCAGGGCCATACAATAATTCTTCCTCGACCTCATAAAATCCCATTTGACTGGCTTGTTCGGCTTTTTTCAAAGAAGCAGCTGGTCTTGCGGCATCAGTCATACTTAACTCAGCCGAAGAAATTCGCTTATCGTCGGCTATTTGGACATAATTGTGAATTTGTCGACCAATGGCGACTCCCAGCAATTCCATTATTTTCAAGATAGTTATGTGGCCTTTATTGGAAAGTGATACTCCGATGTACGCGGCAATTTCAACAGTCTTGGCAGCACAGTGCAAATGTTTGGGCGTTAGTTTCCACACGCAAGCGTTAACGGACTCATTTGAATTTTGCGTGTTACCGCCAGTACACCGCTCCATTAAATCGTCTGATATTAGTGCTTCAAAAACTGGTTTAATAGCATCTTTGACTTTGTCTATTAAAGGAGGCTTATTTATGCTTGAATGTTTTTGTAATGTGCCATAAGCCTCGGCGACACGCCACTTGCACCAGCTCTCTTTGCCTTCGGGACAGTACATGTGCTTTGGATTTTCATTAGTTGAAATATTGTGATAATAAACAGCCCATATAGCATTTTTCATAACTTTTGCTGAATTAGGATGGCTTCTAATTGCTAAACCATAATATATAGTCAAATCTGCAATTACATTGTCTGTTAGTTTGCCAGCACCCTTTCCGCCCAGGCCCTTCACGTTTTTCTTCACAAGTACTTGGGATGCACTAAAATTTACGGTCTTTTACAGCCTCCCAAAGGCGGAGAATTCAAAAATATTGCGGAAAACACGCGCTGCCGCATAAATTTCATTTTCGTGTAAAAAGGTAACTCCGGTTTTTTTACCATACTTTAAAAAAAAAATTAATTTTGTCAAAATGGTTTTCGGGAGCGTATTCTACGGGAAATTTACTAACTTTCTCAGCAAAAAAAAAAATCGATTTTTTGGTTGAGCTTGATGAGAACCTCCCCTTAATGTATTCGAATACTATTACAATAAAATTTAATTTCAAAATATTTATGGGGCCAGATTTAGTTAAATTAAATTTAGTTTTTAACTCGCAGAACAACGTGACACGTGTCAGTTCTATCATCTATAAATAACATTGATTATAAGTACGGTTTTACTTTACTTTACTACTTCTTTCTCTGCCCTTCAATACACGAAACACTGAAGAGACATTGTAACTCGTTCAATACTTTTCAAGGGTAAACTCTTTCGCTTTTTAAGAATATACCAAAGCATCATTGTGATTAAATTCAAAGTTAAACTTTATTTGAATTTAGAATAATATCATTCCTTACGAATACTGTAAGAATAGGAGTAGTAACAATAAGTAACGCCCCACAAAGAATTCATTCTCGGGGCGAATTAAAATAAGTTACCGATATTTAATATCGGGTTCCACGGCAGATATAAACAAAACGAAAACACTTGGGCAGCCAGCCCTGTAACTCGGAATACACGGATTTTGATAAATAATAGCTCGTTTGAAAGATAAAGGATGAGTATACGAGATGACCATCAGAAATTCTGATACCAGGTTTTGTTTATAAAACACAGCGATAAAAAAATTACAAAAATTTAATACAACTTTGCATATGACATGAAACCTTGTACCAAAATTTGTGTTGGTCATCTCATGGGATCATCCTTTATCTTTCAAACGAGCTATTGTGCATCAAAATCGGTAAGAGTAATGGGGGGCAGGGTCTAGGACAGGCCTGTCTAACCCCTGCACGCCGTGCAGGGGGAGGCAGGCAACACTCGTCAGTCTAATCAGGGCTTACCCCCACCATGGCTTCCGGTGCGTTTGTAGAGTGAGACAGGTATAGCGTTGTTCTTCTTTTCGTTCGCACGGCGTGCGGGTGGGGGTACCGAAACCGCGTGAGGAGAGTGCGTCACCCCTCGGTTAGACAGGCCTGGTCTAGGACAACCTGATCTCGAGGACAACTCCATCTCGGAACAACTCGATCTCGGGACAACTCGATCTAAGGATAATTCAACCCCAAAGCTAATACAGCGCGAATTATACGTCTGAATGTTAATACATAATTGGCACGGAAATACCGCGCTTATCAAAACATCCTCTCGGATTAATAAATTATTGTAAGATTTTAGTCTTGGAATAGTAAATTTATGAATTGAAGATATTTTTTTCAAATAACGCTCAACCCGAATATTGTTGAAGTATACTATCTTAATAATTTATAGTTATAGTTACTCAACATTTGATTTACATTTCGTACAAGTCGACCTCAAAATTACTACAGCGTGACTGCCCGCCTGAATGTTAATATATAATTAGCACATAAATACGGCGCTTATCGAAGCACCTTCTCGGATAAATAAATGATTGTAATATTTCAAATTTGGAATGACAAATTTATGGGGGAGATTATCATTTCCGAGGCGACAAGATTTAACGCTTGATTCCGATAGTATGCTTGATTAGAAACACAAAATTCCTTAGCCAAATGTCCAGATTTTTGTTAGTTTACGAGATATAAGGACTTAAAGTTTCGAAAATGACAGGTTAGGGCACCCGCCATTCGTGCTCACGGCACTGATTCTCGCTGACTTTGTTCGTACTTTTCACTGCACGGTAATCACACTGACACGCAGGAACACACACTATCGCACCCACATTCACAAACCTTACTACCGCGACCCGTATATGCACCCGTACATGTATATGCAGTATATATAATATATAGTATATACTTATTCTGCATTAAGTTTATATTTCGTTACGTGGTTGATTGACTATGACGAACTGGAATTAAATGATACGTCGAACTTACAAGAATCAAAAAGTTACTGTATATACGCGTATGCGCATATGCCTGCTTTAGGAAGGTTCGCATATACGTATGCTTGCTTTAGGAAAGTGTACATACATGTATGCTTGCTTTAGGAAAGTGTACATACATGTATGCTTGCTTTAGGAAAGTGTACATACATGTATGCTTGCTTTAGGAAAGTGTACATACATGTATGCTTGCTTTAGGAAAGTGTACATACATGTATGCTTGCTTTAGGAAGACTTGCATACATGTATGCTTGCTTTAGGAAGGTTCACATCCCGTATGGTTACTTTATGAAGATTTGCATACATGCATGCTTGCTTTAGGAAGGTTCATACACACGAAAAGTACGATCAAAGCCAGCGAGTATCAGTGCCGCGACCACGAATGGCAGCCGCCCTAACTTGTAATTTTGAAAAGCTCAAGTCCTTATATCTCGAAAACTAACGAAAATCTCGACTTTTGGCTCAGGAACTTTGTGTTTCTAATCAAGAATACTAACAGAATCATGCGTTAAATCTTGTCGCCTCGGAAATGATAATCGTGCCAATTTATGTTTCGAGAACATTTTTCTCAAATAACTACTCCCCTCACACCCCTATAGTTCACATGTTGTTTGCGCGTTTATTGGCCGACGATGAAGTCACTCACGGTTCGTGGTAGAAGTAAACAACCGCCTTAGAGAATCGAAAGACACTGTGAATTTCAAGATTCAATTTCGGGAGGTATTGAAGGAAATATGTGTAAAGTATAAGTGTGACATTGTGACGAAAATACAAGTATCGGAGTTCGTACGCGAAGCAAAATGTAAATGTAAATCGTTTTGACTGATGCATACGTAACAAAAGTTCTGGATATTCCTTAGATAACGAACGCGTACACGCTCATTTTTCCACCGGTCAGAAACGTCAAGATTTCTACCTTCCGTGTGAAACGGATTTATATAGGATTGAATATTCATTATTACAGATTATATTCGAAAGAAAAGCCTATCACGATCAAACTGGCGGACGATATTTAATGAGCTGGGACAAGGAAAAAGCAAATGGAGAGGTAGAAAATGAAAACGATCTTGGAAGTATGTGGAAAGGATTATTCTTTAAGTAGGACCTAATTTAAATGCATTCAGAAGAATTCAGTTCTTTTACTACAAAATACCTCTTTCATTACAGTTCGCAAAAGAAGACTGGCTCTGCTCGATCTTTTGTTATCGGAGCAAAGAAAAAACACGATAGACGATGAAGGAATCCTAGACGAAGTCAGTACGTTCATGGCAGCGGTAAGTTATCATTGCATTATCGAATAATTAAACACAATTTCCTGTAAGCGACATTCCATTATAACTGAATTCGTCTAGTTGACTATTACCAAACAAAATTAACAACTATTATTGACAGGGTTTCCATACTTCAATGCTGTGTATTTGGTTCACAATAATGCTTCTATCCGAGCACAAGGAAATACAGGTGATTCTTGAGTTATACTGACTGAATCGAATTTGCTTTGAGGTATTATTATTCGTACCAATGCAATCTTCGTCATAGTATCTATTAACAATTATTATCAGGAATGTGCCAGAGCGGAAGTAAACGCGGTTCTGAATGAGAACGATGGGAAAATGAGTTTATCAGCTGTGCAGCAGCTACCATATCTCGAGAGATGTATTAAAGAAGCACTCCGGCTTTATCCAATCGTACATTCCATATCCAGAAAACTTGATTGTACAGTGCGATTAAGTAAGTATTATTACCTAAACGCCACATCTCTTGCGTGTCAAATACATCCCCGTCAGCGATTAAACACATTTTAAATACATAATTGTATTTTGATAACGATGATAATTGTACGATTTATAGGTAACTATGAAATACCTAAAGGCACGATGATTCACGTACACATAGCTGATGTTCATAGGGACCCAAATTTTTGGCCGAATCCCGAGGTTTTCGATCCAGACAGATTTTTACCTGATAAAAACCGGGAACGTCATCCCTTCTCTTACATACCTTTCGGTGCTGGTCCACGGCTCTGCATAGGTATGGATACCATCCAATACAACATTAACTACATTTATTTTCCTAACGAATAAAATTGAATCCATGCTGATAAAGATTGTAGAATCGTTCATTTTGAGAAAATATGTCAAATTGCAGGCCAACGATTTGCCATGTTAGAGATCAAAGCTTTCATTGGGATTGTGCTCCGGAATTTTTATCTGGAACCAATTGATTATCTTAAAGATCTTCGATTAAACTGTGATATAACGATACAACCTGCACATCCAATATGGACAAAGTTCATCCCCATTCAGGACGGTACTAAAGATACTAAGAGTGCTTAAGGGTATACATTTAGACCGCAGAAAACAGGCAAGTTTTATAAATTTTTTTGAATGTGAATGTTTATCTCACATTTTCAAACTTTATGGTGTTGTTTACTGGTACTTTGAACTATTACTACGTATTTTTATATTTCCGAAATCTTGCAGAATGATTTGTTTGCAGCGCTGTCTCTCGGGAAGATCGTGGCGGGAGTTGTTATTATCTTAGCTGTAGTACCTGCTATATTGATCTGAAAGAGACAAGTAAAAGAGTTTTGTATTCTTAGCATTCATATTTCATCGTTAAACCTAATAAAATGATAAACATGTATAATTGAAGATATGGTATGATCTTTAGCAAAAAAGTGAAGTCCACTCGAAATTTCTACTATATTTTGTAGTAAAAAAGTACTTTTTCAATGACTTTGTATAAACTTGGAGGTTTAACGAGAAGGTAATATTGTTATATAGATGTGTGCAAAATATAAACAGGATTGGTCAAATAATTTTTAAGCTATTCCTTACGAATGTTACGTACAATATCGGCCATGAATGTCTTTCCCGGTCGTAAAACTACTACCATTACGCAACCATTTTTTTTTAAACCCACCATCCTGCCCTCATCAAAGTCGGGGGAGTCTTGTTCGGACATGCGTCCCTAATCTCTGCCGGTGCCGCCTCACCGGATACCTGGCGTTCTAAGCCCTACGTCACCCATATGGGATGTTCGGGACCAGGTCTTCTCTGCTATGCCCAGATGGGGCATCGCCGCGGAATGAGTCCCTTATAGCTTCAAACCATAGGAGTGAATCTGGAAGGAAGTCTATCACGATTATGGTTCTAGAGGGGACCCATTTACCAAAACGGGGAACAGAAAACCGATTTGATTCAGTGTTTTGATGGGGGTCAATCGTGTCACGAGGAAGGAGGAGAGGATAGATTTAGGGGGGGGGGGGATGAAGCTATACAAGGGTTCTTCAGGAGGGGGAGGAGAAGGAGGAGGAAGGATAGGATCTTCAGATGAGGGAGAGGGCGTCTTGATTTTAGTACATGTATAATTATAGTTTAAATTGGCAGCGGATTTCCGTATCGCTCTACGGGCATGTTGAGCGCGGCGGTCGGCGGTGGTTGCGTATGAAGCAACGAGTCTATTCGGGAGCGAAAATTCCCTCGAAAATTGTTAATAACTTTTGAACTGTGCAATTTAAAAAAAAATCCTACGCACTGTTGTGGAGAAAGTAGTTTTAAATATACGGTAAAATTTTTAAGTCAATCGAACATAAATTGTTCAAGATATCTGTCCGGCCAATTTGAAACTTGTAGTTTTAAGAAAAACGCGTTTAAACTTGTAAGTACTGAGAAAACATGGATAAATTCAATATACCTTCAATCTGCAATGCCTTCACCATACAATTGGCCTTCCAGATTCTCATCCTCTTCCTGCCTTTCTTTCCTCGATGACTTTGCGTCGATTCCCGCCTCTTTTACAGCGTCGGACAAGGATCTCACCGCCTTGCTAATACGTTTCGCGTCGATCTCGCAGCACATGTTATAACTGTTTATTCCCAATGTTTCAAATATTTGCATTATTGATCCATCATTATCCATCATTATGAATGCCGTTGGAGAAGTTTGTGGCTATATCTAATATTATTTTTCCACTTTGCATGGATTTTGGAGCCAATGTCCAGAGAGTGGCATTAAAATTGTTTAAACTTACGTCACTAAAATTTTTGTCTTAATGTGGTCATTTTTTTAAATAATATTGCTTAAAACATAGTGTACGAATACTTTCTACGCCCACTATACAAATAATGCATTCGCATAGAACAGCGACAGCGGCTGCGTTGCGTTCAAAATTCGAGCTGTTGCAGATTTTTCCCGTGCCATGAAACTTTGTCACCAGATTGTCACGATATCAAGGTACAGTTTAAAAAAATTAAAAAAACTTTCGATTTTTCGAAAATCCTAGTGTGGTTACCCCCTTAACAACATACCATGCATTTTTAGTCGGATGATCTCGGATTTATAAAAGGGGTTTAAAAGAGAGTATTCTTTCATTGACTAGTTTCTCGAACGCCGAATCCAATGTTTTTATGGCACAATTACGATGAGAATTCTTATCGTTTGTTTTCGGTGGTATTATTATGAATTTAAATGTGAAACTAAATAGGAAAGAAATGGACGTCACTCCAGGATCGTGCAGGGTAAAGAGAAATGAGTTTAAAAATAAATAAATAATTTCATTTATTATCTCTAACGTCAAATCGTTCGTAATTAGTACGATCGCTATTTGATATAATTAGATATCAAATAGTGTTCCAATTATGATTTAAGTGCGCATTGCCGCATTCACCCAGAAGTCACACGATCCCCTCGTGAAAGGCAGATAACTCGGATCCTTTGGTTTCGATAATTCTAATAATTTGAATAACTCGAGAAGGAAACGGGGTGGAAGGTAGTTGAACAAAAAATTGTTCACGAGAAGCTGGAAGTAATGGGTGAATTGTTTTGTACTTACTCTTGGATGATTTAAGGGGTTACATACTTTTCTCGGTTTCAAAAAATCGATTTTTTTTTGCATTTTTCATTAGATTAACTTCCTAAGAATCATCTGTGAAAACGGCATTACGAAATTCAAAGTATTGTCATAATTATAACGCTTTATGTCGCGCGATCCCGAACGCTCAACAAGAAACAAGCAAACGCTTTAGGATCTTTGGACACTACCAGCAATGGTACAATACTTTTTGTTAATAATTTATTGCTATTCGACCCATATACGAGGATTTATCGTGTGAAACTTTGCTTAAACGTTGCCTCGGTGGATTTACCCAAAATTCGAACGAAAGTTTTAACAGCGTGATTTGGAAGATTGCACCGAAAACTGTCAACAGCAGCGCTAACATTGTAGAAACAGCGTCCTATATTGGTGTTTGCTGTGATGGTTGGCAACGGATGTACTTTCTTCGATGCGTTTGTCCTCGGTGTCGTAGGACGAATACTGCTGTCACCAATTTGTGATGGTTGGTAGTGTGATCGGCGAAAAGAATATATGAAACACTGAATTTATATGTAAAGAAAGAAACAGAGATTTATTGAGACTTTGAGAATGAAGAGCAAGAGGCGACTGTACAGTTTGACGGTGGAATTGAGAGTGCTGTTGAGAGATCTGCAGCGGGGTCGCGCAGCGGTGGACCTCGCTGCAGGTCATTGACTAAAGTCCTGATGTCAGCATTCGAGGAATGGGTGACCACTTATTAGCGATAAGCGCCGCGAGACTGGATGTGATTCTACGAATTGCAATGTGTTAAAAAATGTACAGGGCGTTACATTGCATATTTAATGAAGGCGCCACAACATTACTAAAAATTATGTCGCCGATGCAGGATAAAAAATAACGCCAATATTCAAATGAAACTGGCTGAGAAAGACTCACTGTATGGCCCTGGGAGCGATGATTGCATGTAAGTAGAAAAAAATTTAATTAAGAACTTTTAACTTGTTCCGAAAGTTTAAACGCGTTTTTCTCGAAATTACGTTTTCGAAATCCGGTGACCAAGATATCTCGAAAACCAAAAAAGCAATCGCTTGGAAATTTTGAACACATAATCTCTATAATGTTACGCACTTTTTGACCGATTTTTTTTTAAATATTCCAATTTTTAATATGTTTTAATTGCGTTTCAATACCAAAATTCCGAGCAAAAACTTGATTTTTTTTAAAACGATCGCCATTTTCTTCCATTTTTCCACAATGATTATTAAACAAAAAAAATGGGCCAAAAAATAGATAATTTATCTAGATTTAAAGATGTATTTCGATTTTTGTTTTCAGATGATCTTGATAGGAGATATCGTGGTTACCGCAAAGCGTGTCTGTTCGACAGCGCTTCGAGGAAAGGGGTAATACTCGGTCAAATCGTATTAAAAATAAAAAATAAAAATTTATGAAACTAGTTTAATGTGCGTTTTGGGCCCGAGAAAGGTATGTAACCCCTTAAGCGGAGAGTCGTTACACTATACACTGCACTTTGATTTTAAAAGAGAGTGAGAGTTTTAATATTCGGATCGGAGTGATCGAATGAAACCGGTTTGAAATAACTTGGAACTTTGTGTAAGAATTTCTGTGCTTCGACCCTGGTGACCAACAACGAAGGACCCCTTTTCCATCGCCAACGCGGGTTGACCAATACCAGCGACGGCACTGAGGGCTGTCATGCTATTGGAGGGCCAATAGGACCCAAAACTCCTTAAAAGGGGCGGAGTCCCCGAAGGAGGATATATTCGGAAATGTACTCGTGTAGTGACGGGATTCGTACATATATTCGTTGTATTGATGCCGTAGTGTATCGTCATAGAGATGTCATAGTGTGGATTTCGTACAATTGCACATCCGTGCTTATTTTGTAAAGCAGTGTAGTTAGGTTTTGCTGTGTTTCCCTAACTTTTGCAACGAATGTTGGACTAGCTCGTTTTCCCAGTGAATAAAGTTCTTTTAATTTCGAATAGTCTTATACAACATTGTTTATTGCTCTATGACCCCGATAGATTTATCTATCTTAATGGATTTCTTTTGCTTATTACGCGGTACTTCGCGTCGATGCCCGGGGACACCCCATCCATGGGAATCCCCATGGATTATTTAATCCCGTGGTACGCAGCGAAGAATCACGTTCACGTGCAGAGTCTGGGTTCTATTGTTGCGTCCCCGTACATCCGCACGTCGAGGTACCTCGGACGTAACATTAGGGAAAAATTCATTTCTGTGCTCTTCCGACCTACAATCACGGGATCAGAATACCAATGAAATTGGATTTCGAAAAACCCGATAATGGAAATAAAAGAAATTTACTTTAAAGTGTGTTGGGGATTATACACGGCAACACGCGTTATAATCTGTGTTTGAATGGCTTTCGTGCACTTTTCTATTGCGTGTATGTAACTGGTTCGCGAATTTGTATTTTATGACGACCGGATAATGTCGCCAATCATGTTTGTAGGTATTCTTTGCTCATTTAGCTAGATCTAGTGATCTACGAAACGCTTACTTTGCAACATTTTCCTCGCTTCTGACGTCGCACGTTTTAAAACATCAGACAGCACTGATCCTCTCAAGTACGGCAAAAAATTGATCAGTATGTTATAAGTTATCGTAAAAGCTCATGATTCGACTGGAATACAGGACTTTTTCGTTCGGTGCAGTTTTCTATTTTTTATGTTAATAAAACTGTTTATAAGGCAAGTGCGCCCAGAGTTTGTTTCAATGTTGAACCTCTCGATTTTGCAAACCGTTACGCATCTCCTACGATTTCTAACTTGTTTCTATGAAACACAGTTATTTTTAAAGCTAGAAATTAGAACAATTGTGAAAAGATTCAGCAATGATGTGCCAAACTAAATCGGTGATAAATCGATAGATTTGATTGTGCTAATCAAATCGATAGATTTGATGCTTTAAAGACTACGTGAAATTTGAGACTGGAAATTCCTCGTACGAGACAAACATGATTACTTGGATATTATTGTTTATAATAATTGCATTAACCGTGCAGTATTTATTATCGCATTATAATCGCCTTCATAGGATCATTGATCTCATACCAGGCCCGAAATCTTGGTTTTTACTTGGGAATTTTACGGATTTCCCGAGTGCACAAGGTAAATATGTAAACTGTCGTTTTACACTTTTATTAATATAAACAGTGAAAAAGCACGTGTTCCAATGCAAAATGTAGAGAACTTTTTTGCTAGCATTTTTTTTATGTAATCGAAAAATTGCTTTCGTCAAAAAATCATGTGGTGGTAATACCATTCTTAGGAAAATTGATTTTCTAGTTTCTCAATTGCGTATATATACATATTATATGCCACTGTATAATTATCTGGTAATTTTAATTACTTTGTTTTGTATTATTACAGATGAACTCTGGAATGTTGTTCGAAAATTCGGCGATATCTATTATCCGATTTATAGACTCTGGGCTGGAACAATTCCAATGGTACATATCCGTCATCCCGACGACGTTGAGGTGATTAACGATAAAACAAGACGAGAATGTCTAATATTTTACAAACAGCTTGTAACATTAATTGTAACTAAAGTTCATTGAACTAACAATTATGGCGCTGATACGGACCTCCTTGTTTAAAGATTAACTGAAATCCAGCAGATAGTAAAGTAATAAACGGTAGAGATTGTAGTAATTTATGTAGAGTGTAAAAATACTGGGGCGAGCGAGTAGTATGGTAGCGAGAGCATAGCGTGAGAAGGTGCGAGCGACGATCTTCTTCTGATTGTCGCACGCCCGTGACGTGCGACTATTTACAACAGGCCTGTCTAACCCCTGCACTCCGTGCAGGTGCATGCAGGCATGAGTCATCAGCCCAATCAGGGCTTACCTTCACCATGACTCTCGGTGCGTTTGTAAGAGTGAAACAGGTATAGCGCTGTTCTTTTTTTCGTTCACACGGCGTGCGGGTGGGGGTGCCGAAACCGCATGAGGAGAGTGCGTCTCCCCATGGTTAGACAGGGCTGATTTACAAGAACGCCGGAATCAAAGATAGGCCGTGGACCCGATCAGGGAGATTCGTACTAGACGATCAAAATATTGATGGACATAATGGTGCTTGGTGCGAAGTGACATGGGGAAATATGCACGGGTGCATACAGGGTGTCCAGTAATTAGTGTAACACCGAAAACTGGGGGATAGCTGGGGTGAATCTGAATCACTTATCCCTATACCAAAATGTTGGTCACGCCTTTATTTTTGAATTATTAACGATAAACGCTGGCGAACCAGAGCGCATAAAACTCGCTCGCTCGACTGCGGGAGCGTTGTCTCTCTACCGCGCTCGACCGTAGCCGTGAACAAGCGCATTGGCGCAGCGTGGATATCGAGCGAAGCATACAGCAAATGTTACAACATCTCAAATTAAGAGTAACAAGACGATGTAACATTTGCGGTACGCTTCCCTCGATATCCACGCCGTACTAGTGCATTTGTTCACGGCTACGGTCGAGCGCGGTCGAGAGACAACACTCTCGCGGTCGAGCGCGCCAGTTTACCGCGCTCTGATTCGCCAGTGTTTTTTGTTAATAATTCAAAAATGAAGGCACGACCACAATTTGATAAAGGAAAAAGTGGTTCAGATCCACCCCAGCTACCCCCCAGTTTTCGGTGTTTCACTAATTACGGGACACCCTGTATATGCACTGATTATGTAGGAATGCGTATATTGACCAAAGAGGTAGAAAAGAGCCGTGTGAATGGCGAGGAGTTGAGAGTCGTGCTTAATTTTGGGAGGGTTACACAGATACGGAGACTTGAGTCGCAGAATGGAGAGTCGGGCAGAATTTTGAGACGTGTGTCGACAGGCGAAGAGTAATAGTGTCAAGCTTCGAAAGTAGAGAGTAGTCAGGATTAGATTTGTCGACACGTTTGTAACGAGTCTTTTTAGTTTTTACATACATAGATATTATTCCGGATTTCCAACCCCTCTAATCCAACATTTATCACAGTCTTTTACAATTAATGTGATTATCGAATTTATCTTTTTTACACATGCCCTTAGATAGTTCTCGGGAACCCCCAATTTATTACAAAGAGTATAGCATACACTTTCTTCGAACCGTGGTTTGGCAAAGGATTAATCACCAGCTCAGGTAAGATTTATAATTTTTGACTCGTTCAGTCACAATTATATCGCGATTAACCCCATGAGAATTATTTGGTTTTCAAATTATCCCTAAATTCGATCGAGAAACATTTCTGCAGTGTTAAAAGATTCGGAAATTCAGAAATTTTAAGACATAATTATTACAGGATTAGATACCACGGATAATTGATAAACTGGATTTGCACCGTCTCTGTCACTCGTGATTGAAATATCATAAGATTAAAGACCCCGTCACATAAACATGACGAATACTTTTATTTTTTGCAGATGCCAAATGGCAAAAACGCAAAAAAATTATAGCTCCCGCCTTCCACTTCAACATTCTTCAGCAATTCGTGGAGATTTTCATCGAAGAGGGGGAACAATTGACCAACTTCTTAAAAAAAGAAGGCGTACCAGTGGTTACGGATTTGATGCCGCTGATTAGCGAGCACACTGTCAACTTGCTTTGTGGTAAATGAGTATTTAATATAGGATATTTCTTTGTGTTTCACGTCTCGCCCAATGTAAATATTTAAGCTTATCTTATCCACTGTATGATAATAATAACAATAAGTACATTGGGGATTTTATTCAAACATACGTCCATTCCATCGAAAGGAGTGCAGCCGTGGGTGAAACAGAAATGTCTTTCGTCCACAGATAGTTCCGGTAAGACATTTTGTTAAAATTTTCAGAAACTGCATTGGGTACATCGGTACAGAGTAAAGGAGAATTTACACAAAAGTATATTAAAGCTGTACACGATGCATCACATCTGGTGGTGTACAGGTAAACCATATATTCAGGTAGAAATATTATTTGTTGTACAAACCTCGATGACATTTGCTTGCGGTAAGAGAAACAATGGTTTTTCCACGAAAATCTTTCGAGTTTGGTGGAGTTAGAATTCACAGACTAGGAGTTCAATTAGCAAGTTAAGAAAATTATTAATGTATGATTGTAACAATTGTATTGTTGTACAGGATAATAAGGCCGTGGTTGTATCCCAATTTTATGTTCGAATTATCACCCGCAGGAAGGCGTCAAAATAAACTACTTGAAACAATACGTGGATACATCAAAACAGTATGTATAAAAAGAAATACTCTAATTGATTCTGTAGAATTTTACGAATCTGATCGCGTAATATGTAAGTATTACTTTCCCTTTGTGAAAAATGTTCAAAGTCTTACGGGCATGGGCAAGTTTCTTGAACGCGGTCGGCGAGATGTTAAATATTAGAAAATGAATCGATGATATTACATGCGAATCGCGATAATGGATTTGATTCAAGCACGCCCGTATGACGATGTATGGGTCTGAATCAGGCATACCGGCTTGGTTCGATAAAGCAGAGCATTCTAAAGCATTCCCGGGAACCTAGATGAGGGAGGAGGTGGGATAAAAAAGGAAGGGTCTGAATCTGGTCTTACCGTTTTGTTTAAAATGGAATAGAACGCAAGATTAAATACCCGCTACTTTAGAATTTTTCAATTAACTCCGAGCGTTAAAAATGAATTTACTTGTGATACGTTACTCAGTACTTCTATTCTTATATATGAGGGGGTTAAAGGTAAAGTGGTGTAAGTCCACTTTTGGAAAAAAATTACTTAAGTGCGGTATACAATTCTTAATTCTGAATTGTATACAATTCTTAATTATTTAAGAATTGCATACCGCACTGAAGTAATTTTTTTCGAAAAATGGACTTACACCACTTTACCATTAACCCCCTCATATGTATATGAAGGGCTCGGCCGAACAGCGAGACAATCGCCAATTTCGGAAAATTTCTTTTTTCACGGAATCATGTAGACACGGGTACAATTTAATGTATTCGATTACTATTGCAATAAATTCAATTTTAAAGCGGGTTGGGGCCCGTTTTAGGTAAATTAAATTAAATTTTAAAACGGGTTGGGGCCCGTTTTAGGTAAATTTAATTTAATTTTTAACTCATGGAACAATGTGACACGAGTCAGTTCTATCATTTACTTTACCACCGCTATTGTGCAGGTCGTTATTGTTGACCGATTTTGATAAACAATGGCTCGTTTGAAAGATAAAAGATGATCACACGAGATGAGCAACATAAATTTTGATAAGAGGTTTTGTTTATTAAACACAGCGATCCAAAGATTGAAATGGATTTAAATAGAATTGAATATTCATTATTACAGATTCTATCCGAAAGAAAAGTCTATCACGATCAAACTGGCGGGCGATATTTAACGAGATTCGACAAGGAAAATGCAAATGGAGAGGAAGAAAATGAAAACGATCTTGGAAGTATGTGGAAAGGATTATTGTTTAAATAGGACCTAATTTAAATGCATTCAGAAGAATTCAGTTTTTTTACAAAAAAATACCTGTTTCATTACAGTTCGCAAAAAAAGATTGGCTCTGCTCGATCTTTTGTTATCGGAGCAGAGAAAAAACGCGATAGACGATGAAGGTATCCTAGAAGAAGTCACTACTTTCATGGCCGCCGTAAGTTTTCATTGCATTATCGAATAATTAAACACAATTTCCTGTAAGCGACGTTCCCTTATAACTGAATTTGTCTAGTTAATTATTCGCAAACAAAATTAACAACTATTATTGACAGGGTTTCCATACCTCAATGTTGTGTGTTTGTTTCACAATAATGCTTCTAGCCGAACACAAGGAAATACAGGTGACTCTTGAGTTGTACCGGCTGAATCAAATTTGCTTTGAGGTATTATTATTTGTACCAATGCAATCCTCGTCGTAATATCTTTTAACAATTATTATCAGGAACGTGCCAGAGCTGAAGTAAACGCGGTTCTGGATGAGAACGATGGGAAAATGAGTTTATTAGCTGTGCAACGGCTACCATATCTCGAGAGATGTATTAAAGAATCACTCCGGCTTTATCCAATCGTACATTCCGTATCCAGAAAACTTGATCGAACGGTGCGATTAAGTAAGTATTATTACCTAAACGCCACATCTCTTGCGTGTCAAATAAATCCTCGTTAGCGATTAAACAAATTTTAAATACATTATTGTATTTTGATAACGATAATAATGATACGATTTATAGGTAACTATGAGGTACCTAAAGGCACAATGATTCATGTTCACATAGCCAATGTTCATAGGGACCCAAATTTTTGGCCGAAGCCCGAGATTTTCGATCCAGACAGATTTTCACCTGATAAAAACCGGGGACGTCATCCTTTCTCTTACATACCTTTCGGCGCTGGTCCACGGCTCTGCATAGGTATGGGTACTATCCAATACAACATTACCTACATTTATTTTCCTATCGAATACGATTGAATCCGTGTTGATAAAGATTCTAGATATCGTTTATTTTGAGAAAATATGTCAAATTGCAGGCCAACGATTTGCCATGTTAGAGATCAAAGCTTTCATTGGGATTGTGCTCCGGAATTTTTATCTGGAACCAATCGATTATCTTAAAGATCTTCAATTAAACTGTGATATAACGATACAACCTGCACATCCAATACGGACAAAGTTCATCCCCATTAAGGACGGTACTAAAGATACTAAGAGTACTTAAGGGTATACATTTAGACCGCAGAAAACAGACCAAGATTTATGAATTTTTTTAAAAGGGAATGTTTATCTCACATTTTCAAACTTTAGGGTGTAGTTTAGTGGTACTTTGAACTATTACTACGTATTTTTATATTTCCGAAATCTTGCAGAATGTTTTGTTCGCAGCGCTGTCTCTCGGGAAGATCGTGGCGGGAGTTGTTATTATCTTAGCTGTAGTACCTGCTATATTGATCTGAAAGAGACATGTATAAGAGTTTTCTATTCTTAGCATTCATATTTCAACGTTAAACCTAAAAAAATTACAAACATGTATAATTGAAGATATGGTATGATCTTTAGGAAAAAAGTGAAGTACACTCGAAATTTCGACTATATTCTGCAGTAAAAAAGTACTTTTTCAATGATTTTGAATATACTTGAAGGTTTAACGAGAAGGTAATATTGTTGTATATTAATTTAACTCTGGTTAAATTCATAAAAAATATATTATATATACATATAGCAAATGAATGGGCAAAGTACAAGTATGAGTTTGTCTATGAAAATACAAACCAGCGAAAAGGTCGCTATTATCTCGTGGGAGATTGGTAAATATTATTAACTGCGTTACAGAGAAGACATCGGAGAAGACGATGTTTCTTACGAAAAACTGCCATTTTTGAGATCACATATCTCGTGATTCGCTGGACCAATTTTGATCAAATTGTACTCAAATTACTCATCTCGGCGCGGCCTTTCCGATGGATATTGCAGTTTTTTTTTTAATTAATTGTTTAATACAGTTTGACCACCTCGAAAACCCCTGTTTGTTCTTTCCGGAAAAGATACAAGGTCTAGTCTCACGTATTTGTACTTGGTCCGAGATAAGACCTTGTTTGTTGATAAGTCGGCGCGGTTGTTCAGATAGCACGGGATACGACCTCGACCAGACCGTGTTATTGTTTTTGTTTTCCCAACCCTTTGATTCTGGATTTGTTTGGACGGGGGATGGGTTGGGTGGCGCAGCCTCCACTCTTCCTTCCTTTTTACGATGGGGATCGTTCCCTCGTCGGAGACACGACGGAGATCCGATGGATCGACATTATCGCGTACGATTTCGAAGCTAACGAATCTGCAAGACATCCGTCGAGGATGAAAACAATACGAAGAAATGGACAACGAGTGTTCTAGATTTTAGCGAACTTATATTATGCGGACGGTGGAAAATAAAGATGGAAAAATCACTTGCAAGCACGCGTGTGTAATGAACCAAAAAACTTATGAGTTTATTCAAAATAATGTAACGATGACTGCATGAACATATTTACAATGAATATGCGGATGGATATTTACACTGGTTGCTATTTACATTTAATATGGGCCATGGATCGTTCGTTTCGTTAGTGATGCGATGTGCCGAGGATATAATTAATGCATGATTGTTACCGTGAAGTGCACAAAGCACGTGCCGTCCGTTCTATGTATAAGGTTCCTGTGTCGAGTCCGTGAGATTGCCTGGTCGTGAATAAAGCGTCAGTCCGAGGATGAATGTGGAATAAATGAACTGAGTCTAAGCCGTGAAAATAATGGGATGAGTCGCAATGGTCGAAAATAAGAAAAGTGCAAAGTAAGCTGCGCAGCAAAAAAACACTTTCTCTAAGCTCGACGGTGCTCGACGGTTGAACGATAAGTGAAGAAGACCGCGTGGTGGCGCACCACGCACGCGGCGTGGGTAGACGAAGCGACACGTGATTGGCTAGAATTCCAGATTCTTCGAGAACTTTCTCGAAGAATCCGGAAGTATTCAAAAAGAGAAAGTTACTTCCGGCTGAAAAACCGGAACGTAATAATTCGTTTGAATCCGTGGATGATGGTAAATGCGGAACCTGCCTTTTCGACAAACCGAAAAGGCAGATTCTCAAACAACGAGAATAGTGAACGCCACGTGTACGCCACGTGTACGCGCCATTCCCGGCATACATACATGTATTAGGGTGATGATTAATTGGGTAAAAATAATTTTTCCTTCAATTTGTCTGGGGCACCCCGTAATTGTGTTTTACTTGCCGAGGAAATACTAAGACGTTTTATTTTTTAGTTGCATTTTAATGGTCGCTACCGGGAATTGAAAATGTGTAGTCCCGGAAAAAAATTAATGTAACTTCTTTATTATCAAGCATATTTTTCACGTATGATTGTCGTGTTACGGATGCATCCGTCGAGTCGAATATTTCGACTCTCGAATTGCACTTTGCGACAAGAAGACGCCTTCACTTTCCCTTTTTAAAAGACAAACTTAGTTTTCTTTATTTGTCTAATAACTACGAGATGCCTTACCAGCGCTTCCCATTAACTCTTATGTGCACATCCGGGTATCCGGGTGCCCGCATCGTTATATTTTTGCTTGTAACTTAAATACAAATTAAAATCTCGACATTAGCCTAAGAACCCTCGTTATTTAACTCTTTTGGAAGCTAATAAGACATTTGTATATTTTTTTTTCAGATTTTTTTAACCTAAACTAAATGGCGTTGAAGTACATGTCTTTGGCGGACACACCCGGCTACCCGAGTAGAAGAAAAATAATATTTCGACTCAGGAATTAAATACTATTATTGGAGAATATTTCATTGAGATAACCGGGGTTAAAAATAAATAATTTCAATAATTTGTATTTTACAATTTACGGCTGTGTGACAAACACTTTATTTTTAACATTTCTGTGATTGTTTATCGTTGCAGAATTAATAAAATGAAGGAAGAACTATCGAGATCTCAATTTGCAAGATAAATATTATTTTGTAATAAAATTTTCATTGCTTTTTCTTGATTTTAACATATTTTTCAATTGAAAAACTCATTCTTATTAACTCACGATTGAATCGTGCTGAAAGAGATAAATATTTGAAACGTCAGATTTTCTAACATTTGAACATATAAAAATACGTAGTAACAGTTCAAAGTAACGGTAAACGAACACCATAAAGTTTGAAAATGTAAGGTAAACGGTTCCCGTTGTAAAAAATTAATGAAACGTGGCCCTTTTTCTGCCGCCTAAATGTATCCCTTTAAGTACACTTCATATCTTTAGTAGCTCCCTTAATGGGGAAGAACTTTGTCCGTATTGGATGCGCAGGTTGTATCGTTATGTCAGACGTTAATCGAATATCTTTAAGATAATCAATTGGTTCCAGATAAAAATTCCGGAGCAGATTCCCAATGAAAGCTTTCAACTCCAACATGGCAAATCGTTGGCCTGCAATTAGACAAATTTTCTCAAAATGAACAATATCTGGAATATTTATCAACACGAATCCGATCGCATTAGGTAGAACAATAAATGTAGGTTGTTTTGCATTGGATAGTATCCATACCTATGCAGTTCCGTGCACCAGCACTGAAAGGTACGTAACAGTAAGGATGACGTCCCTGGATTTTCTCAGGTAAAAATCTGTCTGGATCGAATACCTCGGGTTCCGGCCAGAAATTTGGATCCCTATGAACATCGACTATGTGTATGTTAACCATCGTGCCTTCAGGTACTTTATAGTTACCTATAAACCAAACAATTATTATCGCTATCAGAATACAAACATCAATTTAAAATTTGTTTAATCGCTAATGAGGTTTTAATTGACATGCAAAAGATGTGAGGTTTAATTAGTAATACTTACTTAATCGCACCGGATGTTCCATTTTTCTAGATAAGGCAGGTACGCTGGGGTAAAGTCGAAGGGATTCTTTAATACATCTCTCGAGATAAGGTAGGCTCTGCAAGGCTGATAAATTCATCTTGCCATCGTTCTCCTCCAGAACCGCGTTCACTTCTGCTCTTGCACGTTCCTGATAACAATTATTAATAGATATTACGATGAAGAATGCATTGGTACGAATAATAACTCAAGAAGCACCTGTATTTCCTTGTGCTCGGCTAGGAGCATTATTGTGTAACAAATACTCAGCGCTGAGGTATCGTGACCCTGTAAATAAAAGTTGTTGGTTTTATTCAACAATAATTAATTAGACAAATGTAATTAAAATGGAACATCGTTTACTAGAAATTTTCTTTAATCAATCGTTAATGCAATAAAAACTTACCTCGAACATGAACGTATCGACTTCTTCTCTGACACCATCATCGTCTATCTGATTTTTTCTTTGCTCCGCTAACAGGAGATCGAGCATAGCCAATCTTTTTTTGCGAACTGTAATAAAACAGGAATTTTGTTGTAAAAAAACTAAATTCTTTTAAATCCATTTAAATTAGATCCTAAATAATAATCCTTTTGACGTACTTCCAAGATCGTTATCATTTTCTACCTCTCCACTTCCACCTTCCTCATTATTCTGGTTCATTAAATATCGTCCGCCAGTTTGATCGTGATAGGCTTGTCGTTTGGATATAATCTGTGATAATGAATATTTAATTCTATTTAAAACCGTTTCACACGGATGGTAGAAATCTTGACGTTTTTCATCAGTGAAAAAATGTGCGTGTACCCGTTCATTACCGAAGGAATATACAGTACTGTTATTACGTATGCATCTATCGGACCGAATTTTTCGACTCTCGAATTCCCACTTAGTGACAAGCTGGCGCCTTTACTACCTCTCGTTAAACATAAACGTACCTTTTTTATTTGTTAAATGACCGTGAGTCGCCTTACCGGCCCTTCCCATTGAAATAATACGGTCAACACCTACAAACCATACTTCATAACACCCTCTCTCTCTCTCTCTCTCGAAACCATCCATATGGAGCCTTACGCTTATTAACCATCATGACCAACTTCGCTCCCCCGAACACAGGCTTTTTCCCAATAATTTCCAAACAAGCGTGTCACTTTCCTTAAACTTTTTCAAAAATCCTGTCCACCCCCACTCCAAAACGGCCTACATAAGGCGAGCTTTAGATGGTCACATGAGTATACGTATTTCAATTTTGAACAGGCAAGTGATAGTGAGCCAGTTTCCTTCTTGATCAACCGTTTACCTAAGAAGCGTTCACGATTTCCTAAGGCATCATAACTCTTACTCACTAGTCCTAAGCACTACTCAGGCGTTAGAGTCCACTTATTTAAACTCAGATTATTCCACTGAGACTTAGGTTTTCACAATTAAAACGTACAACAGAGATAATGTTAAATGGTCACTGGCTAAAGGTGCACCTCAATCCCCTTGGATTTTAATTTACTGTTACTTGCTCTCTTTCCTAATACACACAACACTAAACATCATTGTACACCACTTGCAAATCATCCATTGTACACTGTTATTGAGAATATATCAAGAATCTTTTTGCCACTTTAAATTCGGTTTCAAACTTACAAATAATACCGTTCCTCGCGAATGGTATTATTCTAACAAAAGTACGGAGTAACGTCCCACAAATAAATTCACTCTTACCGCTCGGAGTGGGTTGTAAAATTCTAAAGTCACGGGTATTTAATATCGCGTCCTGTTCCATTTTAAACAAAACGATAACACCCGATTCAGCAACCCATACATCGCCGTACTGGCGTGCTTGGATTGGATCCATTATCGCGATTCGCATTTAAGGGGTTACATCACTTTGACTTTTTTAAAAATTCGAATTTTTTTGTTTGTTTAAAGTACTCTTTTTATATATGAAAATTATATCCCATTGGTTATAAAATGACATTGAAAGTAAAAGGGCAATTTTTGAGCTATAGAAGTAAAGCGCACATCAGCGCGTTAACGTTCTCGTACGGCACTTTAAAGTTTAAATTTTAAACAAAAAAGAACAGTTCTAATTGTTTTTTACTGTTAGTACAGACATTCGAAGTACCCGCAAAAGATGCGTGCGAAAGTTCTTCATTTGTTTGTTTGTTTTTAACCGAATGGTTTTATTCACGTCCAAACTGTAACGAAAACTTTAAACGCGTTTTTGTTAGAACAGTATTTCCAAAGTCGGTGGGCATTCTAGCTTCACCAATTTTTAATGAATCTACTTGAATTTCGTTCAACTCAATCGTCACAAAATTTTTTATTCAAACACGTAGAATTTTTTGAAAATATTAACATTTCGGTGATCTATGCAACTTTAAGCAAGTAAATTTACGCCTAAAAGTGTATATTTTACTTCGAATCGATGCCATTTCAGTATGAATGCATATTTTCTAAAACGGATACGTGTTTCACTAGCTTTTAAGAAAACCAATTTCCTTCGTTTCACTGTTCTAGATCACGTGCAGGCTAAGTTATCGTGCCCACCGGTTGACCATCTATTTTCGAAACGCTCCATATTAGCTGTCAGGCAACCATTTTTCAATATATTGAAAACAAAAAATAATAATTTTCTACTTTAATGTATACACAATAAAGTAGTGTGTTTATATTTTCATAAAAACTTTTTACTTCTACAATAAAAATTCGAGAAAAAGCCTTAAATTTTGAAGCGTCAAAGTGGTAACCCCTTAATATCGTCGATTCATTTTCTAATATCTAACATCTCGCTGGACGCGTTCAAGAAACTTGACCGAGTTCGGAAGACTTAGAACGTGCTGCACAATGGGAAAGGAATGTTTACATATTATTACTCAATCAGATTCGTAAAATTATACAGAATCAATTAGAGCGTTTGTTTTTATACGTACAGTGTTGGTGAACCCATGTAATACTTTAAGTAATTTATTTTGACGCCTTCCTGCAGGTGCTAATTCGAACAGAAAATTGGGATACAACCACGGCCTTGCTAACCTGCAGAACCATACAACTGTTACAATCATACATTAACAATTTTCTTAATTTGCTAATTAAACTCTAAGTCTGTGAATTCTAGCTGCTGCAAACTCGAAAGATTTTCGTGTGACAATGTTTCTTTAGCCTCAAGCAGATATTACCTAAGTTTGTACAACAAAGAATATTTCCTCCCGATTGTATGATTTACCTGTACACCGCGAGAAATACGATATCGTGCACAGCTTTAGTATACGTTTGTTGAAATTCCCCTTCACTCCGTAACGAAGAACCCATGGCAGTTTCTGAAAATTTTAACAAAATATCTTACCGGAATTATCTATTGGCAAAAGACAGTTCTGTTTCATCCACATTTGCACACCTCCCGATCGAATGGACGTATGTTTGCTTAAAATCCCCAATGTACTTATTATTATTATTATTATTATTATCATCAATTGGATAAGATAAGCTTAACATTGTCATCGGCCCATATATGAAACAAAAAGAAATATCCGATATTGAAACACTCATTTACCGCAAAGCGTGTTCAAAGTGTGCTGGCTAATCAAGGGCAGTAAATCCTTAACGACTGGTTCGTCTTCTTTTTCTAAGGATTTGGTTAACAGTTCCCCCTCTTCAATGAAAATTTCCACGAACTGCTGAAGGACGTTGAAGTGGAAGGCGGGAGTTAACATTTTCCTACGTTTTTGCCATTTGGCACCTGCAGAAAATAAAAAAGTTCGTCAAGTTTACGTGACGGAGTATTTAAGCTTGTGATATTTTAACCACGAATGACCGAGCTGGTGCAAATCCGGTTTACCCATTATCCGTGCATTTAATTCTGTAATAATTGAATTTTAAAAAAACTGTGATGTCTGTAGATAAAGCTCATTGAGTAGAAAAAAGTCCTCTACGGAAAATCGAAATCCAGAATAGTTTTCGAAATATCACTGCTAGAAATATAAGGTCGATGTACATTTGGTCACCGGTCACCTGCACGCACCTTTTGGCGGTCGGCGAAAAAGCGTCGGGCTTCTCGCCGTTGCATCGCCTCAAAACGATTTTACGACAAAAGATTTTACCAAGTAGCGCCATGAACATCATTTCTTTTATCTTTCAAACATAGCAACTATAATATAATATATTTAGCACATATTTGCTTTAGTCGCCAAAGTTATCGGAATTGAGCTAATAACAATAAAATAAAAAACAGTAATAAAAAAATTAAGAATTTCAGAAGATTCAATACTGGAAAAATATTATCCAAAAGTGTCGGAATCTAAACGATAAGCTGAAAACCAGATAAATCTCACAATGGTAATCGCGATTCAATTGTAACTGTACGGGTCAAACATTAAAATCTTACCTGAGCTGGTGAGTAATCCTGTGCCAAACCATGGTTCGAGGAAAGTGTATGCTCTACTCTTTGTATTCAATTGGGTGTTTCCGAGAATTGTCTAACGGCATGTATAAAAAAGATAAATTAAACAACTGTAGGAAAAAACCGTTTCCGGGTATCGCTTCTTTGCGTTGCCGAAAGATGCGATGATATCGGTCTCAACGGCGCAGTAGCTTGCACGTGTGTGTCAGAGTGCGTATGTGTGTATGAGGTGTACGAGGTGCGAGAGACAAAAGGCGGCTCGCGACGGTTACGGAGGAGCGTCGATGAGTGGCGATTTTGGGCAGTCAGTCCGTAGCACTCGAGATGAATGGTATCGAAATCTTAATTAAAAAATATATCCATCCTGTTAAAAGAGTCTCATTTATTCTCGGGAGAAATACCCTTTCTCCTCACAATCACATTAATTGTCAAAGACTGCAATAAATGTGGAATTAGACGGGTCGGAAATCCGGAATAATATGTAAGTATTTAGAAACTAAAACGACTCATTACAAACGTCTCGACAAATCTAATCCTAACGACTCTCGTCTCTCGACGCTTGACACTATTACTTTTCGCCGTTCAACACACGCCTCAAAATTCGGTTTTACGGTGCGACGTTACTCAGCAATTCTATTCTTATGTATATTCGTGAGAAAAGGTATTATCAAGAGATAAGGTCTTGTCTCGGGCCAAGTACAAGTACGCGACAATAGACCTTGTATCTTTTCAGGAAAGAACGAACGCGGTTCTAATTTCGAGGTTCTAATTTCAAATAAAGTTGGAATCGAATTAGAATTTAAAAATGCTCGTTGTTATATTCTTAAAACAAAAGGGTTTACAATAAAAGTCTTTAGTCAATTTACAGTATCTTTTCAGTATTGTGTGTAAAGAAATTAAAAGAGAAAAGAAATAATAGATATAATAAAACCCGTACTTAGTGAGTCGATGTGCACCCTTGGGCAGTGACGATTTTACGATCTCCTTTGTACGTTATGGTCAAAAAGCCTAAGCTTCGAGTTGACTCCAACGCCTGAGTATTGCGGGGGAAATTCAAGACTAAACGAGTTCATACTGCCGTAAGAAAACGCGTACACGCTTCTATGGTTGAAATAATGCTTCAAGAGGAACTAGTCCAATATCGCTATGTACTGCTCGAAAGTTTAACTAGGAAGAACCCGCGAGGTCCTGAAAACCTCGTCTTATATAGATCTCTCGGTGTAGGGGAGGTTGCGATGAGGACCAAAATTTGGTGCTGGAAAGGATGCTGTGGCCATACAGGGAAGGTTTAGGGAAAGTTACGTAACTGCAGCAGGAATTCATCGGTATGGTAGGTTAGTATGGTGCACGGCTCTATGGATAGGTTAGAGAGAGACAGAGGATAAGAGAATGAGTGAGTGATAGAATATCGTAGGACGGGGGTCGTGGGGCACTCGACATATCTATGTAAGAAGGGTCCGTTGCAGGCGACTCGCAACGGTTTTAAGAAAAGAAGATAACTCTAATGCTCTAGACGTTTAAAACAATATTATGAATAATATTATGAAGAAATAATATTATTATATAATATTATGAAGAAATAATACTATTAAATAATATTATGAAGAAATAATATTATTACATAATATTATGAAGAAATAATATTATCTTGTCGCCAAGTGAGTATTCCAGAACCGAAAAATTCGGTTTCACGGATGCATCCGTAACGCACCCACCCATCATTGCCCATGTCAGTTCGCACCAAGCATCATTATGTCCATCAACATTTTGATCGTCTGGTACGGATCCACCTGATCGGCCACGCGGACCGCGGTACGCTTTGATTCCCGCGTTCCTGTAAATATCAGATTTGGGCAACCATGGGGAGGTTCACTCTCCCCACCCCGTTTCGTTACCCCTACCAAGCACACGCACCGGGAGGCATGGTGGGGATGACGCATGCTGCACGGCGGGTTGCCATGCTGCTCAATGGGAAGGGGTTGCCCAGGCCTGCTGTAAATAGTTGCACGTCATGCGCGTGCAACAATCGTAACAAGGTGGCCCCACGTTGCAAACCGTCTTCGTTCACAATCAGACCTTCTCACGCATGTACTCGCCACCGAACTACTCGCTCGCCCCAGTATTTTTCCAGTCCAGATAAATGATTACTATCTCTATCGTTTATTGCTTTACTATCTACCGGATTTCATTCAATCTATACACCAGAAGATCCGTATCACCGCCGTAATTGTTCAGTCAATGAACTCAATTCAATTAGTTAGAATTAATATTATACACTATTTGAAAAAATTGGCAATTCTCGTTTTGTTTTATCGTTAATTACCTCAACGTCGTCGGGGTGGCGGATATTAATCATTGGAATCGGTCCAACCCAGAGTCTATAGATCGGATAATACAAATTGCCATATTTCCGAAGAACAGCCCAGAGTTCATCTGTGATAATACAAAACAAAGTAATCAAAATTAACAAACTAATCATACAGGAGCATATAATATGTATATATGTATATATATACCAAATGAAGAACGTAGAAAATCAATTTTCGTTAAGTACAACAATATTACTACCACATCATTTTTCATCGAAAGCAATTTCACGATTACATACAAAAAATGGTGGAAAAGAAGTTCTGTATATTTTGCATTCGAACACGTGCATTTTCATTGTTTATATTAAAAAAAGTATAAAACAAGAATTTAGACATTTACCTTCTGTACCCTGTAAAGTCAAAAGGTTCCCAATTAAAAACCAAGATTTCGGCCCTGGTATAAGATCAATGGTCTTATGAAGTCGATTATAACGCGATACTAAATATTGTACGGTTAACGCAATTATTATAAACAATAATATCCAAGCAATCATGTTTGTCTCGCACGAGGAATTCCCAGTCCCAAATTTAACGCAGTATTTTTGGCATTTGTATATCACACGCGACTTTTGTTTACTAGAGATGTACTCTAAAACAAACGTAGAATTATTAAATAACTTGGTTTTGCATACTATGCGGGGTAAAGTATTGGCACTCTGCCTTCGAACCAGAATAAGAATTTCTGTACCGAAAAACGAGGAAAAAATTAAACTTGCTCGTGTAGATTTAAAGCTGTGACACTACGGCAAGAAATACGCTTAACAGAAATAACAAGGCGTTAAGGACACGTGTGAAAAAGTATTTCTACCTTAAGGATTAACCTATTAGTCTGACAAAACTTAATATTTGGTACAGGATCCTTTCTTTATAACTCCTTTTAATCGGTTTGACCACGAAAGATCCAGTTCCCGAGTAAATTCTGTTTCAATTTTCTTTCATTCTTCTAAAAGTAATGGTTTAAATTAGACGTCGAAGACAATTTTTGGAATCATGCATTATGGTCTGACGAATGTAAATTTAATTTATTTAAATCGAATGGTCCTGTCAGAGTCTGGAGAAGACCAAGCACGGAGTTCGATATAAAGAATATTCAAACTACAGTAAAACTTGAAGATGTTTTTCGGCAGAGACATTTTTCTTTTAGTCGAAGCGCAGACCGCTGGAGAAATCTAGAGCGCACTCACCTAATAATCCGTCTTGTGAACATAAAAAAAGAAAACTGCACCGCACAAAATATATTTCAGGCAAAGCATTAGGCCGTTACGAAAGTTTTTAGCATACTGATCAATTTTGTCCTGCAGTTAAGGGAAATCATTGCTGTCTAATGTTTTTAAACACGTGACGTCAGAAGCGAGAAAAGTGTTGCAAAGTAAGTGTTTTATAGATAATTATATCTAGCTAAGTAAGCAAAACGAGATCTGGCTGTGCAAACTCCAGTCTAAACTCTTTTAATATAATGCTGTTTCATCGAATTTTGCTCTAAAATCCTGGTATTCAACTTGGGTAGTTATTAAACAAACAATTTTTGAAAGTGTGAGGGAAAAGGTCTTGTAAATAATTGTAATAAATTAATTTAATAATAAAGAGTCTACTCAAAGAGTAAAGGTATTGGTACAGTAGTGGTTTCGGTTCGCAGATTTCGGTATTAAAATTACGTATGTTGTCGTGAATATATAGATATCATGAAGAAAAAAAAACAGGTTGCAATTATAAGTCATGATAGTTTTAGATTGGACCAGACAGGAATAATTATGACAAGTTAATTCTGGTTCTGATTCGATTCTTCCATGTATTAAAGGATCGAAAGGCACTGAACCTGAAGATTCAGTTTAAGGATACGTTGAGGTAAATATATACAAATAAAGTAGGAAATACTTAGAACTAGAGAAAGAAATATTTAGAAAAGGAATCAATTATCCCAATTTTTAGAGCATCGAAACCCGCAAAGTTCCAATTCAACTGCGGGAGGTATTGAAGAAAATATGTGTAAAGTATAAGTATGGCGTTGCGATGAAAATATAAGTATCGGAGTTTGTACCCGAAGCAAAATGTAAATCGTACTGTTTCTTCCAACTCGAAAAATAAATGTGGTACTATGCCTTTAAACGCGAAAATGTAAGTTACCGTTTCTCTGAAGGTAAAAATGTAAGTGTTACCGGCCCGAAAATTCTTCCTTATAATGGGAAAGTTTAGGACTGCGTAGGTGATGATGTACCAATGGCGAGAAATAACAAGAGCAAGAATAGTGGAGAATAGCCTACGTGCCATACGACTATTTTTAAGTGGTTGCGGAAAAATGTTCTCACCGATTTCCGAGGAACTAGAATGCTTTGTCGGGTAATCGAAATCGATTGGCTTGACAAATTTATGAGTTTATGGATTTTGTGAACGTATATTGATTTTGGACCTGACGGTGATTGTTCTGTTTCTAAGTTTCAAATCAAGAGACAAGGTCTTGTCTTGGGCCAAGTACAAGTACGCAAGACTAGACGTTGTTACAGCTTATGAGAAACAATTCTATGACTTTATGGGGGTCGGTCACCGCGTATATTCTATAACCACGTACGCCTGCTAACATTACACATGAAAGACAGACGTCTAACGAAAGTACGAAAGTACACCAATTCAGATATCAATCACTTTATAATAACACAATTTCACTGCAAACTTGAAGTTGACTAACTTTACGATTACAATTAGATTTTAAGTTGGCCGCCCTGAAGCAATTTTGAGCTATTTCTTCAATTCTGGACGTTCTCCGGTCGAAACCGGACCTTTTCTCAATGCTGTACACCTTCTCCTTTTGATTGACACCTTGTATGTACTTGGGCATCAACACAGGTAGTTAGCCGAATATATTTTGTCATTCTGATAATTGGCGACATTAAAAATCTAGTATCTGCTGAGCATTTCTGTTAACGTTGTTCCCCGTCTTTTTCCTTGTTTTTTAATCTCGGAGAAACGCTGTAATCGCGGTTCAGTTGACGATTATTTTTAATAGTTGAACAACCTGTAAGACTTGGAGTAAAATAATAGTATGAACTTTATTTACTGGAAGATTTCCGTCCTTCGGGAACTACGTCCCTTTTAAGGCGTTTTAGGGTCCTAATGACCTTCCAATAGTCCTAATGACCTTCCAATGAAATCACCAATTGCGTTTTTCCAAAAGCTCAACCACTCGTCTTGCGCAACGTTCTTGTTGAGAAATATTTCGAACTCCTCATGGGGCACTTTGCCTAGCTTATCTCTTCTCTCAATTTATTCATCTTCTTATCATCTTCTCTCAATTTGATCTTTATCAGTTAGGTTAAACCCTTGCGAGAAACTACACAACTAGTGAATTTTATTTAACAAATGTAAACTTTTGTCAATCCAAGTTGTACTCGATAATCGGTGCTCAACATTTTTCAATAACTGACCAATATTCGTATAATTTGAACGTCGTCAAATTTAATAATGATATTTTCAAGATATAGATTAGCGTCAATTTGTTATACAAAATTGTTAAGTCCGTTATACGAATTAAATTTGGTACGGAATCGATATCTATTGGAACTGGGATTTTCGTGTTTGGCACATTTTCTGTAGTTGTTGAGCACTTTGTACACTTAGTTGTGAGTTTTACACGTTCCGTACTACGCGTGCCATTTATGGTAGACGTTAAACTTGACCTTTGGGCCACATGTACCATAACGTTTAACACGTAGACATAAATGGTACACGAAATGACCGGAACGACAAGCGGGGGCAAAAATGGCTTGGGCATAGAACGTGTTAATATTTGAGGGCTACGTCTGACAAGTGTTTACAAAAAGAATCGTATGAATGAGTGTATTTGACATTCGCATAATGTGATTACTTTTTTCTTTCCCGGTTATAAGTTCGATATCTATCGTGTTTGGCTGATAGATAACTTGCTTGCGCTGCTCTTATTCCACCCAATGAGCAGATTATGTTTAGAGTTCATTTCCGCAACGCAACAATAGTTTTTTCTCTGAAGTTCAGAGCCTCCGACCTTGACTCAAGTTTATCGGGTGCACTATGCGTATGTTATATTTAACGATAAGAGTGCGATAAGTCAGAGGTGTCGATGCCCGTGTCATAGGCAAGACGTCGTAACCGTATGTGTAATGCGACTGAATGTAACGATAGTTGAGCAGGAATCACCATTTTCTGAATCTCTATAGCTTTTGATGCGCTGTTTCCCGTGGGAAGGGAAAAGGTAAGGTAAAAGGTTGATGAAGAGGGCAACTGGCCAAATATCACTTACATGCTCAAAGTTGAAACATACTAAAGGCCACGAGGCCGTCTAAACCTCGGCTTATGTACATCTCGTGTTGTGGGGGGGGGGATGTGATAACGAAAGAAACTCTGACGATGAGTGGTTGCTGTGATCCACGCGGACAAAGTTTTACGGAAAGTGACGCAAGTGTAGCGGGAGTGCATTGAATATAATGCACGGCTCTTATACGGATAGTTTAGAGAGGGACGGAGAGTATCGTAGAGTAGGCTTTTCCAGAGTCAAGACTTTGTCCCTTGATACGTAGTAATAATTCGAAGTAACAGTACACAGTACGCTGAAGTTTGAAAATGTATATTAAACCGTTCCCTTTCCAAAAATTCATAAAACCTGGTCCTTTTTCTGTGTAAATGTATCCTCTTGAGTACCCTTAGTACCTTTAGTAGCCCCCTTAAGGGGGATAAACTTTGTCCGTATTGGATGCGCAGGTTGTATCGTTATATCACAGTTTAATCGAAGATCTTTAAGATAATCAATTGGTTCCAGATAAAAATTCCGGAGCAGATTCCCAATGAAAGCTTTCATCTCTAACATGGCAAATCGATGGCCTGCAATTTGACATATTTTCACAAAATGAACAATATCTGGAGTATTTATCAACACGAATCCGAACGCATTAGGTAGAACAATAAATGTAGTTTGTTTTTCATTGGATATCATCCATACCTATGCAGAGCCGTGGACCAGCACTGAAAGGTATGTAAGAGAAAGGATGACGTTCCCGGTTTTTATCAGGTGAAAATCTGCCTGGATCGAAAACCTCGGGCTTTGGCCAAAAATTTGGGTCTCTATGAACATCGGCTATTTGTACGTTAATCGCCGTGCCTTTCGGTACCTCATAGTTACCTATAAATCGTATCACTATTATCGTTATCAAAATACAATAATGTATTTAAAATTTGCTTAATCTCTAACGAGGATTTATTTGACACGCAAGAGATGTGGCGTTTAGGTAATAATACTTACTTAATCGCACCGTACGATCAAGTTTTCTGGATATGGAATGTACGATTGGATAAAGCCGGAGAGATTCTTTAATACATCCCTCGAGATAAGGTAGCTGCTGCACTGCTGATACACTCATTTTCCCATCGTTCTCATCCAGAACCGCGTTTACTTCCGCTCTGGCACGTTCCTGATAATAATTGTTAATAGATATGACGACGAGGATTGCATTGGTACAAATAATAATATCTCAAAGCAAATTCGATTCAGCCAGTATAACTCAAGAGTCACCTGTATTTCCTTATGTTCGGCTAGAAGCATTATAGTGAAACAAATACACAGCATTGTGGTATGGAAACCCTGTCAATAATAGTTGTTAATTTTGTTTGCGAATAATTAACTAGACGATTTCAGTTATAACGGAACGTCGCTTACAGGAAATTGTGTTTAATTATTCGATAATGCAATGAAAACTTACCCCGGTCATGAACGTAGTGACTTCTTCTAGGATACCTTCATCGTCTATCGCGTTTCTTCTCTGCTCCGATAACAAGAGATCGAGCAGAGGCAATCTTTTTTTGCGAACTGTATTGAAACACGTATTTTTTGTAAAAAAAACTGAATTCTTCTAAATGCCTTTAAATTAGTTCCTATTTAAACAATAATCCTTTCCACATACTTCCAAGATCGTTTTCATTGTCTTCCTCTCCATTTGAATTTTCCTTGTCGAAGCTCATTAAATACCGTCCGCCAGTTTGATCGTGATAGGCTTTTCTTTCGGATATAATCTGTAATAATGAACATTCAATTCTATTTAAATCCGTTTCACACGAAGGGTAGAAATCTTGACGTCTTTGACCGTTGGAAATATGAGCGTGTAGCCGTTCGTTATCGAAGGAATATCCAGACCTTTTGTTACGTATCCATCTGTCAAGACGAATTTGTCGACTCTCGAATTCCTACTTGGCGACAAAAAGGCGCCGTTACTATCCCTCGTTACACATAAATGTAGCTTCTTTATTTGTCAAATGACCACAAGGCCCCTTACCAACCCCCCTCTCCCCCTCTCCACCTTTTCCCGTCTCCCGCTCTCCCCTTCTCCCCTTCACCATATCACCCACTCTCCTCCACACCCCTAACCCCTCTCACTCCCCATCTCTCACTCCCCCCTCACTCTCCCGCGCACAAGTGGCTTCACCGTCGGCTGCCAATATGCACATCTCCGGATCTGAAGATCCGGAGAAATTTTTTTGACTCTATCAAGTGTATTTCGGGTCGCTGATCACGAATCCGCAAGCAAAAATTGGCACTTGGTTTTAGTTCCGGAGATATAACCACTCAAAGTATGGAAATTGACAGGTTAGAGCCCACTGCCTGTACTTCTCGTTCACATACTTGCGCGCGCATCACAACGTACGCACAATGTATAACTTCTTTCTAGCTTTAGAAATAATTTCCACAGTAGCATAATTTATTACGTAAGCAATCGGAAGTGTTTAGTTTAGAGATCCGGAGATTCGGAGATGTGCATGATCTAGATTTGTTCCAAAAGCAATTTTCCGAAATTGGCGCCAGTCTCGTTGTTTGGCTGAGCCCTTCATATACATATGAGGGGGTTAAAGGTAAAGTGGTGTAAGTCCATTTTTCGAAAAAAATTACTTCAGTGCGGTATGCAATTCTTAAATAATTATGAATTGTATACAATTAAGAATTAAGAATTGTATACCTCACTTAAGTAATTTTTTTCAAAAAGTTGACTTATACCACTTTACCTTTGTTGACTTATACCACTTTACCTTTAACCTCCTCATATATATGGAATAGAAGTACAGAGTAACGTCCCACAAATGCATTCATTCTTAGCCCTCGGAGTTAATTGTAAAATTCTAAAGTCGCAGGTATTTAATATCGCGTTCTATTCCATTGTAAACAAAACGATAAGACCTGATTCAGACCCTTCTTTTTTTTATCCCACCTGCTCCCTCATCTAGGTTCTCGAGAATGTTTTAGAATGCTCTGCTTTATCGAACCAAGCCGGTATGCTTGATTCAGATCCATACATCGTCGTACGGGCGTGCTTGAATCAGATCCATTATCGCGACTCGCACGTAATATCATCGATTAATTTTCTAATATTTAACATCACGCCGACCGCGTTCAAGAAACTTGAACCGGCTCGTAAGACTTTGAACATACTTAACAAGGCCAAAGTAATATTTACATATTACGCGATCAGTTTTGTAAAATTGTACAGAATCAAATAGAGTATTTCTTTTTATACGTACTGTTTTGATGAATCCACGTATTATTTCAAGTAATTTATTTTGACGCCTCCCTGCAGGTGATAATTCGAACATAAAATTGGGATATAACCACGGCCTTATTATCCTGTGCAACAATACAACTGTTACAATCATACATTAATCATTTTTTTAAGTTGCTAATTGAAATCCAAGTCTGTAAATTTTAACTCCTCCAAACTCGAAAGATTTTAGTGTGAAAACCATTGTTTCTCGTACCGCAAGCAAATGTCATCGAGATTTGTACAACAAATAATATTTCCACCTGAATGTATGGTTTACCTGTACACCACCATATATGATGCATCGTGTTCAGCTTTAATATACGTTTGTGTAAATTCTCCTTTACTGTGTAACGAAGTACCCATTGCAGTTTCTGAAAATTTTAACAAAATGTCTTACCGGAATTATCTATTGACAAAAGACAGTTCTGTTTCATCCACATTTGCACACCTCCCGATCGAATGGACGTATGTTTGCTTAAAATCCCCAACGTACTTATTATTATTATTATTATTATTATCATTAATTGGATAAGATAAGCTTAACATTGTCATCGGCCCAGATATGAAACAAAAAGAAATATCCGATATTGAAACACTCATTTACCGCAAAGCGTGTTCAAAGTGTGCTGGCTAATCAACGGCAGTAAATCCTTAACGACTGGTTTGTCTTCTTTTTTTAAGAAGTTGGTCAACAGTTTCCCCTCTTCGATGAAAATTTCCACGAATTGCTGAAGAATGTTGAAGTGGAATGCCGGGGCTATCATTTTCTTGCGATTTTTCCATTTGGCATCTACAAAAAATAAAAAAATTCGTCATGTTTATGTGGCGGGATCCTTAACACTAGGTTTATGGGAGTTTCTACGAGCATTTCTACGAGCACCCGTCAAATTGAAGAGTAAACGAAAATACCAATTTTCTTTAAAGAATCGATTTATTCAATTTAAGTCTGAATTAATTTACGATACAAAATGGTTCAAATTAATGCTATGGTTTTTGGGATGTTTCATTTCAAAATTTGGAATCCGTTAAATTGACGGGTCCCGTAAACCTAGTGTTAATCGTATGACATTGCGATCACGAGTGACGTTGACGGTACAAATCCAGTTAACCAATTATCCGTGGTATCTAATCCTGGAAATTTATGTTCTAAAATTTCTGAATTTTCGAATCTTTTAACACACTGCAGAAATGTTTCTCGATCGAATTTGGGGGTAATTTGAAAACCAGATAATTCTCACGAGGTTAATCGCGATACAATTGTGACTGTACGACTCAAAAATTATAAATGTTACCTGAGCTGGTGAGTAATCCTGTGCCAAACCACGGTTCGAAGAAAGTGTATGCTGGACTCTTTGTAATAAATTGGGGGTTTCCGAGAACTATCTAAGGGCATGCATAAAAGAGATAAATTAGACAATCACATTGATTGTAAAAGAGTGTGATAAATGTGGGATTAGAGGGGTTGGAGATCCGGAATAATGTGTATGTATGTAAAAACTAAAAAGACTCGTTACAAACGTCTCGACAAATCTAATCCTGACCACTCTCGACTTTCGACGCTTAACACTATTACCCTTCGCCGTTCACACCGCTCTTTTCTGCCTCTTCGGTCATTACACACATTCCTACATAATGAGTGCATACGTACACCCACACATGTTTGCCCATGTCACTTCGCACGAGGCACCACTATGTCCATCAACATTTTGATCGTCTGGTACGAATCTACCTGATCGGGTCCACGGTCCATATTTGATTCCCGCGTTCTTGTAAAAAGTCGCCCGCCACGCGCGTGCGACACTTACAACAAGATCGTCGCACGCACCTTTTCACGCTGTGCACTCACTACCGCACTTACTCGCTCGACTCAGTATTTTTACACTCCACATAAATGAGTATAATATAAATAATATAACATAAATCATATAACGTAAATAATATAAGATAAATAATATAACATAAATCTCTACCGTTTATTACTTTACTATCTGCTGGATTTCAGTTAATCTTTAAACCAGGAGGTCGCTACGATCGCCATAATTGTGAATTCAATGAACTTCGGTTACAATTGATATTATATGCTGTTTGTAAAAAATTGGCCATTCTCGTCTTGTTTTATCGTTAATTACCTCAACGTCGTCGGGGTGACGAATATTAACCATTGGAACCGTTCCAACCCAGATTCTATAAATCGGATAATACATATCGCCGAGTTTTCGAACAGCAGTCCAGAGTGCATCTGTAATAATACAAAACAAAGTAATTAAAATTACATAAATTATTATACAGTGGCATATAATATGTATATATGTATACGAAATTAAGGAAGCAGAAAATCAATTTTCCTAAGAATGGTATTACCACCACATGATTTTTTGACGAAAGCAATTTTTCAATTACATAAAAAAAATGCTAGCAAAAAAGTTCTCTACATTTTGCATTGGAACACGTGCTTTTTCACTGTTTATATTAATAAAAGTGTAAAACGACAGTTTACATATTTACCTTGTGCACTCGGGAAATCCGTAAAATTCCCAAGTAAAAACCAAGATTTCGGGCCTGGTATGAGATCAATGATCCTATGAAGGCGATTATAATGCGATACTAAATACTGCACGGTTAATGCAATTATTATAAACAATAATATCCAAGTAATCATGTTTGTCTCGCACGAGGAATTTCCAGTCCCAAATTTCACGTAGTCTTTAAGGCATATGTAGATCAAACGCGAGTTTTGCTACTAGAGATGTACTCTGAAATAAACGTACGATCGTTAAATAACTTCGTTTTGTATACTATAACGGGATAAAATATTGGCACTCTGCATTCGGACTACAAGAAGAGTGTCTGTACTGAAGAAGTAGGAAAAAGTCAAATTTGCTTGTGCAGATGTAAAGGTGTGACAGTACAGGAAGAAATACGCATAAAAGTCGGCACAGCAAGGTGGTTTGTTTATAAAGAATTGCAAACAGATGTAACAAAACATTAAGAATGCATGTGAACAAATATTTGCACCGTAAGAATTAAACTAATAGTCTGACAAAACTTCATACTTCGTACAGTATCCTTTCTTTATAAGTCCTTTTTAACGATTTGGCACTGAGTGGTTCAGTTAATGAGTAAATTCTAGTTCAATTTTGTTCCATTCTTCTAATAGTAATGGTTTTAATTGGACCTCGAAAAAGATTCTGGGCATCATGTATTATAGTGTGATGAATGTAAATCTAATTTATTTAAACCAGATGGACCCGTCAGAGTCTGGAGAAGACCAAGCACAGAGTTTGATATAAAGAATCTTCAATCTACAGTAAAACGTGAAGGTGTTTTTCGGCAGAGACAGTTTTCTTTTGGTCCTAGCGGAGAATGTCGACACTTTATCCCGGCACTGTGTTTCACTTTACCAGCGCATCAAACTTTTTAATTCAGATTTAAACCTTTCGATGCATAATAAAATCTATCAATTTATCATCGATTTAGTTTGGTTTTCATGAAAGGAATTGAGTAATCGACCGTTATAATAAGTATAAAAAAGAGAGAAATCTTAAAACGTCATTTAAAAACGACCAGGCATATACGCCAAGGTTTCTCTCTTTTTTATGCTATTTAGTTTGGCACATTGTTCCTGAATCGTTTCATAACTGTTCTAATTTCGTCCTTTAAAAATGGCTGTGTTTCATCGAAACGAGTCAGAAATCGTAGGGGATGCGTAAGGATTTGCAACATCGAAAGGTTTAAGATTGAAATGAAACATGGAGCGCACTCACCTAATACACCGTTTTATTGACATAAAAAAAAGGAAATACACCGAACGAAAAAGTCCTATGTTCCAGGCAAACCATTAGCTGTTACGAGAGCTTATAACATACTGATCGATTTCGTGCCGTACTTGAGGGGGATCAGTGCTATCTGATGTTTTAAAACATGTGACGTCAGATGCGAGGAAAATATTGCAAAGTAAGCGTTTCGCAGATCATTACATATAGCTAAATATAGAAAACAATATCTACAAAAATGATTGGCGTTATTATCTGGTCGTAATAAAATACAAATTTGCGAACAGTTACATACACGCAATAGAAAAGTGCAAAAAAGCCATTCAAACACAGAATGCAACGCGCGTCGACCTATACTCTCCTATATACTTGAAAGTAAGTTTCTTTTATTTTAATTACCGGGTTTTTCGAAATTCAGTTTCATTGGTATTCTGACCCTTTAATTGCAGGTCGGGTTAGCACTGAAATGGATTTTTCCCTGCGATGAGGCTCCAAAATATGGAGCGAAACGTCGGGGTAGATCTGTTCGATGCATTCTGTGTTTAAATGTCTTTTGTGCACTTTTTCTATTGCGTATATGTAATTGTTTGCGAATTAAAATTTTATGACAACCAGATAATCTAATAATATAATAAAATAATAAAGTTACAAAATATGAAAAGATACAAACATACAAGTATCGCGTACTTGTACTTGGCCCGAGGCAAGACCCTGTCTCTTGATAACACCAATCATTTTTTATGGTATTGATTTAATAACGTAAAATTACGTATGTTGTCGTGAACATACAGATATCACGAAGAAAGAAAACAGGTTGCAATAATACAGATCATGACAGTTTCAGGTTGGACCAAAGGGGAATAATTATGACAAGCTAATTCTGGTCCTAAATCGATTCTTCCAAGTATTAAAGGATCGAAAGCCACTGCACTTCAAGATTCTCTTTCGGGAGGTATTGAAAAAAATATGTGTAAAGTATAAGTATGGCGTTATGATGAAAATATAAGTATCGGAGTTCATACGCGAAGCGAGATGTAAATCGTACTGTTCCTTCCAACTCGAAAAATAATTTATGGTAGACGTTAAACTTGACCATTAGGCCACATTAGTACCATAATGTTTATCACGTAGACATAAATGATACACGAAATGGTCTGAGCGACAAGTGGGGCAAAAACACGGCTTGGCATAGAAAGTGTTAATATTTGAGGGCTACACCTGACAAGTGTTCGCAAAAAGAATCGTATCAATGAGTGTGTTTGACATTCGCATAATTTGATTACTTTTCTCTTTCCCGGTTAGAAGTTCGATATTTATCGTGTTTGGCTGATAGATAACTTGCTTGCGCTGCTCTTATTTCATCCAATGAGCAGATTATGTTTAGAGTTCATTTCCGCAACGCAAAAATAGTTTTTGCTCAGAAATTCAGAGCCTCCGACCCGAACTCAAGTTTCTCGCGTGCATTATGTGGATGTTATATTTAACGATAAGAGTGCGATAAGTCAGAGGTGTCGATGCCCATGTCATAGGCGAGACGTCGTAACCGTATGTGTAATGCGAGTGAATTTAATAGTTGAGCAGGAATCACCATTTTCTGAATCTCTATAGCTTTTGATGCGCTGTTTCCCGTGGGAAGGGAAAAGGTAAGGTAAAAGGCTGATCAAGAGGGCAACTGGCCCAATATCACGAGCATGCTCAAAGTTTAAATATACTAAAGGCCACGAGGCCGTCTAAACCTCGGCTTATGTACATCTCGTGTTGTGGGGGAGGATGTGATAACGAAAGAAACTCTGACGATGAGTGGTTGCTGTGATCCACGCGGACAAAGTTTTACGGAAAGTGACGCAAGTGTAGCGGGAGTGCATTGAATATAATGCATGGCTCTTATACGGATAGTTTGGAGAGGGGCGGTGAGTATCGTGGGGTAGGCTTTGCCAGAGACAAGACCTTGTCTCTTGATACGTAGTAATAGTTTGAAGTAACAGTACACAATACCCTGAAGTATGAAAATGTATATTAAACCGTTCCCTTTCCAAAAATTCATAAAACCTGGTCCTTTTTTCGTGTAAATGTATCCTCTTGAGTACCCTTAGTACCTTTAGTATCCCTCTTAATGGGGATGAACTTTGCCCGTAGTGGATGCGCAGGTTGTATGGTTATGGCAGGAGTAAATCGAACATCTTTAAGATAATCAATTGGTTCCAGATAAAAATTCCGGAGCAGATTCCCAATGATAGCTTTCAGCTCAAACATGGCATATCGCTGGCCTGCAATTAGGCATGTTTTCTCAAAATTAACGATATATGGAATCTTTATCAGCACGAATTCGACCGTAACCGATAGTAAAGTAAATGTACTTTTGTATTCAATAGTATCCATACCTATGCAATTCCGTAGACCAGCACTGAAAGGTATGTAAGAGTAAGGATGCCGTTCCTGGATTTTTTCAGGTAAAAATCTGTCTGGATCAAAAACCTCGGGCTCCGGCCAAAAATTTGGGTCCCTATGAACACCGACTATGTTTATGTGAACAGTCGTGCCTTTCGGTACCTCATAGTTACCTATAAATCGTGCAATTATTATCGTTATCAGAATACTATCATGTACTTCAAATTTGTTTAATCGCTAACGAGGTTTTAATTGACATGCAAAAAATGTGACGTTTAATTAGTAATACTTACTTAATCGCACCGGATGTTCAATATCTCTGGATATGTCATGTGCGACTGGATAAAGCCGAAGTGATTCTTTAATACATCTCTCGAGATATGTTAGCTGCTGCAAAACTGCTAAACTCATCTTGCCATCGTTCTCATCCAGAACCGCGTTTACTTCCGCTCTGGCGCGTTCCTGGTAACAATTATTAATAAACATTAAGGTGAACATGAACGCATGGGTACGAATAATAATATTACAATGGACATTCCTTTGGTATAACTCAAGAATCACCTGGATTTCTTTGTGCTCGGCTAGAAGCATTATTGTGTAACAAGCACTCAGCGCTGAAGTATCGTGACCCTGTAAATAAAAGTTATTATTTTTATTTTATAATAATTAATTAGACGAATGTAATTATAATGGAACATTGCTTACAGGAAATTTTCTTTAATCATTCGATAATGCCATAAAAACTTACCACGAACATGAACGTATCGACTTCTTCTCTAATACCTTCGCCGTCTATGTTATTTTTTCTCTGCTCCGCTAACAGAAGATCGAGCATAGCCAATCTTTTTTTGCGAACTGTAACGATACAGGTATTTTGCCGTAACAAGCTGAATTCTTTTAAATCAATTTAAATTACATCCTATTTAAATACTAATTTTTTCCACGTACTTCCAAGATCGTTTTCATTTTCTACCTCTACATTTGCATTTTCCTTATCGTGGTTCATTACGTATTGTCCGTAGGTTTGATCGTGATGGGCTTTTCTTTCGGATATAATCTGTAATAAAAATATTCAATTCTATTTAAATCCGTTTCACAGGGAAGGTAGAAATCTTGATGATTTCGATCAGTGAAAAAATGTACCGGTTACTTATCCTAGTGTACATTGTAACAATTGATCAAATTCTGTTTTTATTCATAACCTTTTTTTACGCAATCCAAATCTAAATCATTTTTATAATAAAATTGTATCTAATTTCCAACGGTTTGGCAAATATAAATAAATAACCGCAAAAGGTCGATGTTACCGAATCATTTTTCTTGGAAAATAAGGGTGTTACGGTAAATCATGTTATAATCAATTTTGTAGACGTTAAAAAGGGATAACAAAAATATTCAGACTATTTTACAATCAGTTTACACTATAATTGTTAAATTAACTGTGAAAATCGACAAAATTTGCGTCTTTTATCATTTTTCAACCCTCTTGCGGCATGGGAAGGGTGTGAGTTATCATGCTCAAATTTGGCACAGATTACTTTTAGACGGTAATGAAAAAATTGGAGAGTCTTGTATCAAAAATATTAAAGTTTAAAAATGAGGACCACCATGATACTCATATACATATACTACATTAGTAAAAGTGAATAAAAAATGCGATTAGATTAGAGAATTGTACAGGATCAATTAGAGTGTTTGTTTTTATACGTACCGCTTTGGCGAATCCATGCATTACATTAAGTAATTTATTTTGAAGCCTTCCTGTAGGTGCTAAATCGAATATAAATTTGAGATAAAACCACGGCCTTAATGACCTGTACAACAACACAATTGTTACAATCATACATTAATAATTTTCTTAATTTTCTAATTAAACTCTATGTCTGTGAATTCTAGCTGCTTCAAACTCGAATGATTTTTGTGTTACAACTATGTTTCTTTTACCGCAAGCAAATATCATTGAGATTTGTACAACAAAGAATATTTCCATCCGAATGTATGATTTACCTGTACAGCACCAGAAACGATGCATCGTGTACAGCTTTAGTATACGTTTGTTGAAATTCTCCTGCACTCCGTAAGGGATAACCCAATGCAGTTTCTGAAAATTTTAACCAAATGTCTTACCAGAACTATCTATTGATGAAAAACATTTCTGTTTCATCCGCATTTCCACACCTTTCGATCGAATGCACGTATGTTTGAATAAAATTCCTAATGTACTTATTATTATTATTAGATAAGATAAGCTTAATTATTGTCATTAGACCAGATATGAAACAAAAAGAAATATCCGATACTGAAACCCTCATTTACCGCAAAATATGTTCAAAGTGTGCTGGCTAATCCGCCACTGTAAATCGTTAACCACTGATCCGCCTTCTTTTTTTAAGGATTGGATCATCCGTTCCCCCTCTTCGATGAAAATCTCCACGAACTGCTGAAGGACGTTGAAGTGGAAGGCGGGTGTTAACATTTTCCTACGTTTTTGCCATTTGGCACCTGCAAAACATAAAAAAATTCGTCATGTTTACTTGACAGTGTATTTAATCTTGTGATATTTCAGTTGCGAGTGACGGATGCGGTGCAAATCCAGTTTACCAATTATCGGTGGTATTTAATCTTGGAATAATTATGTCTTAAAATTTCTGAATTTCTGAATGTTTTAACACACTGCAGAAATGTTTCTCGATCGAATTTGGAGATAATATGATAACCAGATAATTCTCACGAGGTTAATCGCGATACAATTGTGACTGTACGAGTAAAAAATTATAAATCTTACCTGAGCTGGTGAGTAATCCTGTGCCAAACCATGGTTCCATGAGAGAGTATATTTTACTCTTTCTAAACATTTCGGTGTTTCCGAGAATTGTCTAAGGGCATATAGAAAAAAGATAAATTGGACAATCACATTAATTATCAAAAACTGCGATAAATGTGGAAGCAGGGGGGTCGCAGATTGGGAATAATATATATGTATTTAAAAACTAAAACGGCTCGTTACAAACGTGTCAACAAATCTAATCCTAACGACCCTCAACTCTCGACGCTTGACACTATTACTTTGCACATATTACTTTCGAGACAAGACTCGAAATCAGCCCTACTCTGCGTTCTGCGACCCAACTCTCAGACACTATGTAACTCTCCCAAAATTAGGCACGACTCTCGGCTCCTCACGATTCGCACGGCTCTTTCGTACCTCTTCGGTCATTACACATATTCCTACATAATCAACGCGTACATACACCCACAAATGCTTGTTCATGTCACTTCGCACCAAGCATCATTACGTCTATCAACAATTTGATCGTCTGATACGAATCTCCCTGATCGGACCCATGTAACACCGCACGTTTTGATTCCCGCGTTCCTGACAACAATCGCACGTCACGCGCGTGCGACTATTAGAACAAGATTCGTCCCAAATCGCAATCAGTATTCGTTCGCACCTTCTCACGCTGTACATTCGCTACCAAACTACTCGCTCGACTCAATGTTTTTCCATTCCACATAAATAACTACAATCTCTATCGTTTATTACTTTACTATCTCCTGGATTTCGGTTAATCTTTAAACCATGAAATTTAGTTAAAATTAATATTATATGCTGTTTGAAAAAATTGGCGATTCTCTTTTTGTTTTATCGGTAATTACCTCAACGTCGTCGGGGTGACGAATATGAACAACTGCAACCGGTCCAAACCATAATCTATAGATCGGATAATACATATTGCCCAATTTTCGAAGAACATTCCAGATTTCATCTGTGATGATACAAAACAAAGTAATTAAAATTACTAAACAATTATACAGTGGTATATAATATGTGTATAAGTATATATACCAAATGAAGAAAGTAGAAAATCAATTTTTATAACAATGATAATATTATCACATCATTTTTCATCGAAAGCAATTTCAGGATTACATGAAAATATGATAGAAAAGAAGTTTTGTATATTTTACATTCGAACACGTGCTTTTACACTGTTTGTATTAATAAAAGTGTGAAACAACAATTTAGATATTTACCTCCTGAACCCTGGAAAATCGAAACATTCCCAACTAAAAACCGAGATTTCGGGCCTGGTATGAGATCAATGATCTTATGATGCCGTCTATATTGCGATACTAAGTAGTGCACGGTTAACGCAATTGATATAAACAACAATACCGAAGCAATCATTTTTGTCTGACACGAGGAATTCTCAGCCCCAAATTTTACGTAGTCTTTAACGCTTATATTCACACGCGACTTGTGTTACTAAGGATGTAGTCTAAAACAAACGTAGGATCATTAAATAACTTCATTTTGCATACTATGTGGGGATAAAGTATTGGCACTCTGCAATAAATTTATTTTATATTTATCTGATATTTAAATTTAATTTACTTAAATTGAATGGTCCCGGCACTGTGTTTCGCTTTGTTACCGCATCAAACTTATTAAATCAGATTTAAACCCTTCGATGCACAATAAAACCTATCGATTTATCACAATTTAGTTTGACACATTATTGTCTGAATACCGCTGAGTCTTTTCATAATTGTTCTAATTCCCAGCTTTAAAAATTACTAAGCTTCATCGGAACGAATCAGAAATCGTAGTGGATACGTGAAGGTTTGGAATATCGAGTGGTTTAACGTCGAAACGAAATCTGCAGCGCACGCTCCTAATAAACCGTTTATATGTATTATCATGAAAAAAAAACTACACCGAACGAAAAAGTCCTATATTCCAGGAGAAGCATTACGCCGTTACGAAAGCTTATAACATAATGAGCAGTTTTGTGCCGTAGTTAAGGGGAATCAGTGCAGTCTAATGTTTGTTAACAGCTGACGTCAGAAGCGAGGAAACTGTTGCAAAGAAAGTGTTTTATAGATAATTACATCTAGCTAAGTAAGCACAACGACTTCTGGCTGTGTAAATTCCACTCCCAATTCATTTAATATAATGCTGATTTATTGAATTTTGGTATAAAATCCCGGTATTCAGCCTGGGTAGTTATAAAACCAATAATTTTTGTAAGCGTGTGTGAAAAAGTCTTGTAAATGATTGTGATAAACTAATTAATTTAACAATAAAGAGTGTACTCAAAGAATACAGGTATTGGTACAGTAGTTTTACAGTGGTTTCGGTTCGTAGATTTCAGTATTAAAATTACGTACGTTGTCGTGAATATATAGATATCATAAAGAAAAAAAAACAGGTTGCAATTATAAAGGTCATACTAGTTTCAGATTGGACCAAACGGGAATAATTATGACAAGCTAATTCTGGTTCTAATTCGATTCTTCCAACTATTAAACGATCGAAAGACACTGAACCTGAAGGTTCAGTTTCAGGAGACGTTGAGGTAAATATATACAAATAAAGAAGGAAATACTTAGAACAAGAAAAAGAAATATTTAGAAAAGAAATCAATTCTCGCAATTTTTAGAGCATCGAAACCCGCAAAGCTCCAACTCAATTTCGGGAGGTGTTGAAGAAAATATGTGTAAAGTATAAGTATGACGTTGTGACGGAAGTATAAAGGTGCGATCCCTATGCGCGGCGCGATCAAGATTTCATTTTCAAGACACTAGTTTACATGTTATTAAATAGAACCGTTTCCTATGCACGCGTCTTGCGACTTGCGACGCGGCGCGATCAAAATTGTAGCCGCGCGGCGTTATTTTATACGTTGGTACATGGTACCGATTTCGTGACTGCTCCCAGAAATGTCCAATCGCGGCCGCGCGCGATCTGATATAAGTAGTACAGATATGTAGTAGTACAGATATTTTTTAAAGAAGACGGACACGTTGCGCTCGATGTATTGTGTGGCATAAAACGTTTTGTAAGGGGCATTTTGGAACTTTTTTCTGACCACGGAGTGGGAAAGGCGTAAGCCTCGTGGCAAGAAAACTGAGATGAACCTCTCGGCATTTATCCCATGTTTCGTCGCAAAAATGATTTAGTTAAGTTATTTTCCTTTTTTTATTACATTATTACATATATTACATTATTACGGATATATATTGTAACTGGGACTTCCTTGTTGGGCACATTTTCTGCATTCTCTGAGCACTTAGTAAACTTAGTTGTCAGTTTAATATTTGAGGGTGCACCTGACAAGTATTTCCAAAAAGAATCGTATCAATGATTGTGTTTGACATTCGCATAATGTGACTAATTTTACTTTCCCCGGTAAAAATTTCGGTAGCAATTGTGTTTGGCTGATGGATAACTTGCTTGCGCTCCTCTTATTCCACCCAATGAGCACAGTCTGTTTAGCGTTCATTTTTACAACGCAAAAACAGATTTTTCCACTGAACTCCCAAGCCTTCACCCAAGAATCATGAGTTTCGCGAGTGGTGTATGCACATGTTATGGGTAACGATAAGAGGGTCATATGTCAGAGGTGTCGATGCTTGTGGCAAGGGCGACACGACGCATAGCTTGTGTGGAATGTGTGTGAATGCGTGTAGTAACACAAAAGTGTATCAACAGTTGCGAGAGATTATAGTGCGAGATAATAATCTCAGATGTTGTACTTGTTGTTTATCAGCAATTATTCCTTTTTGTTAAATAAAAGAATGCATTTCTTACATCCGCTTGATCTGGAGAATATGTCATTTCCTACGCAATGCACAACGTAGTGGTTGTGCTAAATAGATTCATTCCAAACTTATAGGAACGACTTTGTTATACCGTATTTTATTTTAGAGTACGTTGTATGTTTATAAAACAAAATTCCAGAAGACTGTGAAAGCCGTCGTTAAAATATGCTGGGAATATTCGTGTTTAAAGTATACTTTGTTGTCGAGTAATGATCGAGATCTATAGATGGCCCGAGTTAAGACTTCAACGATATTCCGAGGATGGCGTGTGACAGTAGGTTTGACGAAAATTATTAGCTTCCGAAAAAATGTGGAAGGAATGTTGAGTAAGTTATTTTGGTGGAGAGTAAAGGTGGAGAAAGTTAAGATTTTGGACGTTAATTCAGAGTGGGAGTCTAATGTAGTCTCGCTAGTGTAGGCGACTGCAGCACTCAACTCCGTGCATTCGCTGTTGCAACAGTCACACCTATTTGTCCGGTGTTCTTGTGTAAGAGGTTATACTTATACAACTCTGCCCGCTACGTACGACCGTCCGTTCGGATGTCCGTAGTATTTTTAAGGGGAAAGATAAATTTGCAACCTTCAAAAAAGTAATTTCTTTTTTTACATAAAATCATAGTTAAACATGTGTAGAATACCGACTTAAAATTTGTTATTGAAATACAAAGTCCTTCTGATGTTATAGCCTGCGAACGTGACACAGCTATAATCGAACGATCAAACGAACTTACCTTAAGTGAACTTTCATCGTCATTATACATATGAATCGGTTTAAATCTAGATCATGCACATCTCCGGATCTTTGGATCTCCAAACTTTTTTTTACTCCATCAGGTCTATTTCCGGTCGCTGATAACAAAATAATTATAGAATTTCTATTCTACTGAAAATGACTTCACAAGGAATCACATGTCTTTGCTTGCTTTAAAAATAGTTTGGAGATCCGGAGGTTCCTACGTAAGCTTCCCTGATATATTGTCTCCCATCAGGGTAATATTCATTATCGCCAATGGATAAGAGTTCGGAAGGTGATGCTAATAAATTCAAGTTTGACTTGAGGTAGGTATATTGGATTTGTCTTCGACAATGCCTTAATGGGGATGAACTTTGCCCGTATCGGATGTGCAATTTTAAGCATTATCTCGAAATAAACAATATCTAGAAAATCTTTGTGAGCACGTATTCGATTGAACTCAGTTGAAAAATAAGTGTAATTTTGTATTCGATAGTATCCATACCCACATATAAGAACAGAAGTGCTGAGTAACGTCCCGCAAACAATTCACTCTTACCGCTCGGAGTGAATTAACAATATTAAAGTTTCGGAGATCTATTAACGCGTTAAAATTCATCCTAACATTTATTCCGACCTAATTATTACCCGACTAGAAATTGAGGTTAGGCAGACGTTAGGGCCGCATTAGGCCTGCCTAATTTGGCTGTTAGGCCCGGATGGGGCAACCCCATTAGGACCGCATGCGGCATTTAACGCAGAATATCCATGCTTGCCTAATTGGGAAAGCCTAATAAGGCCCTAACGCGAAATATCTATTCCTGCCTAATTGAGAAAGCCTAATGCGGTCCTAACGCAGAATATTTAGCAACTGCCTAATTGGGAAAGCCTAACGCGGCCCTAGCTCGGTTTGATATATGTACATTACATAATATTGATAACATTAAGACATTTCGAATAAAAGAATGACATTGAAAACTCGATTATTTTATTGTTCGATTACGTATGTAATAACATGCAATAATATTATAATACAATACAAGAACAATATATTATATTATATATGTATATATACATAATATTCTTATATTGTATTGTATTGTTCTTGTATTGTATTACGTACATGTAAGCCGGAATATGATACAGAAACTATATATAGCTCTCCGTACACAATAACGTAAAATCATTGAACTATTGTCAAACGCGTTTAACCCTTTCGCTACGAGCGGTGACTATAGTCACCCAACACTTGACGCTAGCTATCTACGAGCGGTGACTATAGTCACCCGCGACTTTTTGTGAGCAGAGTATATTTTTTATCTCCATAGTTACCCATCGCAAGTATTTTGCATTTGTTTTACGCTGCGGAATTAGAAGCTGATGCAATGAACAGCAGTATAAAAGTAACATTTCGGCTCTGCGTAAGATACCGCGGTATTGAGCGCATCACGGGCGATTACAGTTGTTTCGCGAATGCATACTTTTGGCGCGGCGGCTCACTCAGCGAGAGTAGCGCGCCGAAGAATGCGTCCGTAGCGAAAGGGTTAAGAAAGTTTCCCGGCTCGTAACAATTACGAGGAAACGAGTGGAACAACGAGCTACATGCGTAGTTTAACGCAAGCGAACAGAAAACGTTTTCTGCCGAAAACAAGTACCGATAAAAACAAAACAAACAAAAAATAACGCGATCTTCAAGTCGGACGATGTTTGGCAGCAGAGTCGAATCACGTAATGGGGATGAACTTTGTACGTATTGGATGCGCAGGACGTATCGTAATGTCGGCGGTTATTCGAACATCTTTAAGATAATCAATTGGTTCCACATAAAAATTCCGAAGCAGATTCCCAACGAAAGCTTTCAGTTCAAGCATGGCAAATCGTTGACCTGCAATTTGAAACATTTTCTCTAAATGAACAATATCTGGAAAATCTTTATGAGCACGAATTCGGTCGAACTCAGTAGAAAAATAAGTGTAATGTTGTATTCGATAGTATCCATACCTATACAGTTCCGTACACCAGCACTGAAAGGTATGTAAGAGTAAGGATGACGTCCTTGGATTTTTTCAGGTAAAAACCTGTCTGGATCGAACACCTCTGGCTCCGGCCAAAAATTTGGGTCTCTATGAGTATCGACTATGTGCATGTTAACTACCGTGTCTTTAGGTACTTCATAGTTACCTACAAATCGAGCAATTACATACGTTATTAGTATCAAAATTTACTTGAACGCCAACCAGGATTTAAATGACATACAAGAGTTGTGGCATCCCGCTAGTAATACCTACATAATCGCACCGCACTTTCAATTACTCTGCCGATGACATGTACGCTTGGATAAAGCCGAAGTGATTCTTTAATGCATCTCTCGAGATAAGGTAGGCTCTGCAAGACTGATAGACTCATCTTTCCACCGTTCTCATTCAGAACTGCGTTCACTTCTGCTCTGGCGCGTTCCTGATAACAATTATTAATAGACATTACGATGAAGAATGCATTAGTACGAATAATAACTCAAGAATCACCTGTATTTCCTTATGCTCGGCTAGAAGCATTATTGTGTAACAAATACTCAGCGCTGACGTATCGTGACCCTGTAAATAAAAGTTAATAGGTTTATTTTGTAATAATTAATTACACGAATGTAATTGTAAAGGTGCGGTCCCACGGCGCGTGGCTCGTTGGCGCGGCTCGGCTCGTTGGCGCGGCTCGGCTCGGCTCGGCTCGTATCCACCGATTTTTCGTACGGGTAGATGAGCCGAGCCGAGCCTACACGCGCTACCTGTACACGAGTCATGACGAGTCCACGGCGCGTCTTTAGACTTGAAGAAAGCGTTGTTTTTAATATTGGATCGACCCAATACTAATTATTATAGTATTCCAATTAAGACGCGCCGTGGACTCGTCATGACTCGTGTACAGGCAGCGCGTGTATGCTCGGTTCGGCTCATCTACCCGTACGAAAAAAAGGGGAGACACGAGCCGAGCCGAGCCTAGCCGAGCCGAGCCGAGCCGCGCCGCGTCGCGCTCCTCAATCCCACGACTCGTTTACTATTTTATGCTATACCGATCTGCGAGCCGCGCTACGAGCCACGCGCCGTGGGACCGCACCTTAATAGAACATCGTTCACAGGAAATTTTGTTTAATCAATCGATAATGCAATAAAAACTTACCTCGAACATGAATGTATCGACTTCTTCTCTGATACCTTCGTCGTCTATCTGATTTTTTCTCTGCGCCGCTAACAGAAGATCGAGCATCGCCAATCTTCTTTTGCGAACTGTAAACAAGTAATTTGGCGTGAGAAACTAAATTCTGTTAAATCCAGTTAAAATAGAATGTTTAAATAATAATCTTTTTCACGTACTTCCAAGATCGTTTTCATTTTCTACCTCTCCATTTCCATTTACCTTATCGTGGCTCATTAAATATCGTCCGCCAGTTTGATGGTGATAGGCTTTTCTTTCGGATATAATCTGTAATAATGAATATTCAATTGTATTCAAGTTCGTTTCACATCGAAGATAGAAATCTTAATTTTTTGGATCTGTGGAAAAATGAGTATGTACGTTCTTTATCGAAGGAGCATCAAGTACTTGAAATATGCTTTACGGGGAGAAATGAATATTTACATGCTACGTGAAGAAATTCGTAAAATTGCACAGATCCAATTAACGTGCTTGCTGTTATACGTACTGTTTTGGTGAATCCATGCAGTATTTTAAGTAATTTAGTTTGGCGCCATCCTGTAGGTGTTAACCCGAAAAAAAAGTTGGGATACAACCACGGCCTTATTAATCTGCACAACGATACAATTGTTACAATCACGCATTAATAATTTTCCTAACTTGCTAATTTAACAGTAAAACTATGAATTCTGACTCTTGGAAAATTCAGATTTTCGTGTGAAAACCATTGTTTCTTTTACCGCAAGCAAATATCATTGAGATTTGTACAACGAAGAATATTTCCATCCGAATGTATGATCTACCTGTACACCGCCAGAAACGATACATCGTGTACAGCTTCAGTATACGTTTGTTTAAATTCTCCTTTACTCTGTAACGAAGTACCCATTGCAGTTTCTGAAAATTAAAAAAAAATGTCTTAACAGAACTATGTATTGATAAAACACACTTTTCTTTCGTTCACATTTGCACACCTGTCCATCGGATGGATGTATATTGGGTTAGAATCCCTAATGTACTTATTATTATTATTATCACAAAAGCAGATGACATAAGCATAGTTATAATTGTCGCAATAGATATGATAAGAAAAAGAAACATCCCATAGCGGAACACTCAATTACCGCAGAACATGTTCAAAGTGTGCTGGCTAATCAGCGGCACTAAATCCTTAATCACTGGTTCGCTTTCTTTTCTTAGGGATTTGATCACCTGTTCCCCCTCCTCGATGAAAATCTCCACGAATTGCTGAAGGATGTTGAAGTGGAACGCCGGTGTTAACATTTTCCTGCGTTTTTGCCATTTTGTACCTTCAAGAAAATATAAAAATTTCTGTGTTTCTGAATCTTTTAACACAATACGGAAATGTTTCCCGTTCGAATTTGAGGATAATTTGAATACCAGATTATTGTTACAAGGGTAATCGCGATTCAATTGCAACCGTACGATTAAAAAATTACATTCTTACCTGAGCTGGTGAGTAACCCTGTTCCAAACCATGGTTCGAGGAAATTGTATATTTTAGTCTTTTTAAGGAATTTGGTGTTTCCGAGAATTATCTAAAGGGATGTATAAAAAGATAAATTATAAAATTACATTAATTATGAAAGACTGCGATCAATGACTACCGTCTCCATCGTTTACTACTTTACTATCGTGCTGGATTCCAGTTAACACTAGAACTACCGGACCTGTCATTTCGATTGGTTTGAAATTTTTGTTTAAGGATACATATATTTATCATTTTTAAGTATATGAACGAAAATTTATTTCTAAGTAGTGTGAATACGTACAATTGTAAACATATGCGTTTCGAACTATATAAAAATTGGTCAAATTAATAAAAACAATTGTAGAAATAAGTATATATATTAATCGTCGGTAGTTCTAGTGTTAAATTTTCAACCACGAGCCCAGTATCATAAACGTTAGTTTTGAAAACTTACATAAGCAATATTATTTGCTATTTGTAAAAAATTGGCAATACCCGTTTTATTTTATCGTTACCTCAATGTCATCAGGGTGGCGAATATTGACCGCTGCAAACGGTCCCATCCAGGTTCTATAGATCGGATAATAGTTATCGCCTAGTTGTCGTAGAATAACCCAGAGTTCGTCTGTGATAATATAAGAACAGTAATTTAAATGACTAAATAATCATACAGGAGCATTGTAATGACGCAATGATGGCCAAAGTATGCGAATGTGGGAACTACATCTACATCTATTAATACGAATGTTCAAAAACAAGTGCGCTAGCTTAAGCAGCTGTCGGCAATAACCGATACAAAAACATAAAAACCCGCAATATAATAATTTTCGTTCTTTTCGTGAAGTCGGAACTATATACGATTGATGAAAATAGAAAACCAATTTTCATAATAATAATATTCCAACATTATTTTTCATCGAAAGTAGTAGTACGATTACATGAAAAAATAGCAAAGAAGCTCTCTATATATAGTTTTCATTCGAACATGTGTTTATCTTAGTAAAAGTGTAAAACAACAATTGAGACATTTACCTTCTGAACGCATGAAAGACAGAAGATTCCCAACTAAAGGCGAACATTGTGGGCCTGGTATGAGATCAATGATCTTACGAAGTCGTCTATAACGCGATACTAAATTGTGCACGGCTAACGCAAGTGTTACAAACAACAATACCCAAGCAATCATTTTTATCTGGCACGAGGATCTGTCAAAGTAATATTCAATTTAAGTATTTCCTAGGCCGAAATGGCACGTGGTCGTTAACGCCAATATCACATGAGACTTTAATTGCGAACGGTGTAGTGTCAAACGGACATACAATCCTCGTATATCTTTCATTTGCATGCTGTGCCGGGTTAAAGTATTGGCACTCTGCATTCAGACCAAAAGAAGAATATCTGTGCTGAAAACCGAGAAAAGAATGAAATTTGCTTTTGCAGAATTACGCTTGTGACACTTTAGGAAGAAATACGCTTAAAAGTCGGCACAACAAGGCGATTTAATTGTAGGACATCACGGAAAGATCATCTTACGAAATATTAAAAATGCCTATGGAAAAGTATTGGCACCGTAAGAATTAAACTAATAATCTAACAAAACTTAATATTTGGCATGCAGCTCTGCTTGTATAATAACTTCCTTTACTCGTTTTGGCATTGAATGATTAAGTTCCTGAGTAAAATCTGGTTCAATTTTGTTCCATTTTTCTAAAAGAATCTGTTTTTTTTTTTAAATACTTTGTTACACGTACACTTTATGTTTTGTTACATCTGTTTCCTCATAAATAAATCTCTTAGTTGTCCTGATTTTTTAGTCTGTTCCTTCCTGAAGTGTCATAGATTTAGTTCTACACAAACGAATTTGATTTTTTCCTCGTTTTTCAGCACAATGACATTATCCTTTCAATTCGTGTGCAGAGCGCCAATATTTTATTGCGCCACTGTATTTCACTTTACCAATGCATCAAACTTTTTAAAACAAATTTAAACCTTCCGGTGGTGAATAAAATCTATTGATTTATTGTCGTTTTAGTTTTACACATCGCTGCTGAATCTGTTCATAATTTTTAGCGTTAAAATCCAGTGTGGTTCATCGGAACAGATGAGAAATCGTACGAGATGCGTAAGGGTTTGTAGCATCGAGAGGTTTAATACTGAACCCACTCACCTAAATATACCGTTTGATTAAGATACAAAAAAAAACTGCACCGAATTAACAGTTCTATGTATATTCTGGGCGAAGCATTGTGCAGTTGCGAAAGCTTGTAAGATACTGATACATTATCGCCGTATGTTAGAGGAATACGGAGTGACCCAATGTTTTTAGACGGACTTTACATATATGACGCCAGAAGCAAGGAAAAGGCTGAAAAACAAGCGGTTTTTGAATTCGTACTATTTTCTAAATGAAGCAACATCTCGCTCTGCGCTAGGTGTTAAACAAAAGATGAAAGTCCAAAAATTCCGGGGCGGTCCTCCATACAGAGATCAAACCTTCCATCACAATGTATAATAACACAATTTCACTGTAAACTTGAACCTGTCAGTTTTGCGATCACGACGAGATTGCAAAATGATCGCACTTCACATAACTTTGAACTATTTTTCAAATTCTGGACATTGTGCGGTCGAAATCGAACTTTTCTTAAATTCTTTAATCTTTCTCCTTTCCATTGGCACTTTATACACAGCAGGACATTGCGTTGTTTAGCTAAAAGTTGTTATCTACGATTTGGTGAAATTCCCTCGTTTTTTTTCTTACGGAATTCCCTGCTTGGGGCGCTATGGTTCACTCCTCAAGATTTTGAAAACATATGGATATTCCGTATTCCGCTATGTGCGTTTAATTTGATACATTTTTGATATGTTTGAAACTGGAAGTTCCGTGTTCGGCACACTTTTCGGTATTTGCTGAACGCCCAGTAAAATTTGATTGTTAGTTTAATATTGCAGAATATATTTCACAAGTTTTCGCGAGTGCAATATACGGTTATTATATTTAGCGATAAGATTGCGACAAGTCAGAGGTGCCGATGCGCGTATCAAAGACGATACGTGATAAGCGTGTGTGGAATGTCTGTGAACGTGTGTAGTAAACCAAAAAGGTATAAAGTGTCGCGAGAGAGTATCGTGCGAAAGAATAATCTCAGCTGTTCTTCTCGTTCTTTTTTCTCCAGTTATTAACTTCCCACTTTATGTTTCAAATAAGGGACGTTCCTCTTTTCCTTAAATAATAGAATGCATTTTTTACATTTTTTTTTTTTTTGGGAGAAAGGTCGCTTGGTGATGGGAGCACAGGCCGTACGGCGGCCGCTAAAGATTATTTTGCGATAAATAAAATCGTGCAAGTCACCATGACTAGAGGATGAGCAGAGGGGAGGTCACGTGAGGCGACGCGACGGTCGCTGAAATTCGTCCATCGAGAAGACATTATTTATTATACTTATTATTTGTATATGTAAATTTAAAAATATTTATAGATGGATGATATATGGACCATTTATTTTGAAAGTGGTGTAAGTCCATTTAAAAAAAGAAATGAGTTATCACGTAATCTATGTTTAATTTAGTGTAAACTAGTTATTTGTAACTGGTTAATACTTAATATCTTAAAAATGTTAATGCTTTGTTAAAAATTAGCCGATAAAAGAAATTGCGTAGCGGTTGATTATGAAAGTGGTGTAAGTCCGATTTCCATAGACATACATTAGAATATGTGCTTAAAAAGATAGATAGACATATGTGCGTGGGGAGGCCACGTGGTCATTACATTTAGAAAACGCAGTTCAGAAACGGGTACGAAAGAATACTAACTGAGAAAAGGTAAACTGGCTGAAAATATGTTGGATGAGGTTTTGCAAAAGTGCACCGCATAGTATTTTATATAAAACATCGATGGAGGACACCGAATTTAAGCCGTTAGATTTATCCTCTAAATGACGGTGAAGACCGCCAAAATTAGAAAGAATTGTCCTGGCGCCTTTGTATAACGATGCCGTACCTATTATATACGAAAAATGTAAGGATATGGAGCAAGGTTATTTTAAGTAATACTTAATTTTTCATAATTGAAATTAAATGATTTTTACAATTGAGTAATTATGAAAGTGGTGTAAGTCCATTAACAACTTGTAAATATATGTTATTGCAGTTAAATTCGCCTAACAAAAATTTATATAATTAAATTACACATTGATAAGGTAGTCAAAACATTGACCGGGTTGATATAATTAATGTATATTTTTGAATTAACTAATATGCTAACCTTTAATTTTCTCGAAACGGCAGAAAATGGACTTACACCACTTTCAAAATTAACGGGCCATATATATATCATAGGGGAAACAAAGAAAGCACGGTTTAGTTGACGATCACTTTTAATAGTTGAAATAGGAAAACAATGTACAGATACAGAATTTACATTCCTAGCCGACGAAAGTTGCTAGATAAAATGTTTAATCGTGTAGTAAAAAAAAAATTAATAAAAATAAAATTATGCACATAATGAGTGGCTTATTTTTATCTATTCGCTTATCGGTTAGTCCTTTACCTAATTACGATGATTGAATTATTAATTATAATTATGTCTGCATAGACACACAGGTGTGAATACGTAATGGAGATTCTTAAAAGCTACACAATGTATTTTTTTTTACTTTGGTTTTAAATTAAGGACTAGTGTGTTGAGCTTCGCTCTGTCTCTATGTGTACAAAAGTTTATTTTTCGCGCGCCATTTCCTTTTCTTTACATCGACGCGAAAGACTTTCGAACTGCTCTCACTGAAAACTCAAAAGATATAAGAAAACATTCGGTCGCGCAAATTGCGCAAAGGTAGGAAATTTGCAACCAAAAAAGAAAGAAAAAAAAGAACAAGACACAAGTGAACGTCACACTGAAAAAGTTTCTCGTTAGATACGCCGTAATGTTAATCGGAAAAATACGATCACATCCGCAATGAGCACATAGGTAGGAGTAAAATTACACGTATAAACATCGAATACATTCCTGATACAATGTGCACAGTGGATAATGGAGTACTCACTTTTCTTCCTTACGTAGTTAGAGGTTCTAATTAATTAATGTAAGTGCGATGAAGGCACAAGGCATGTGTTATTGGATCTTGTGCGAAGAACATTAAAGACGAGCACAAGAGGGAAAATTTTGTTCAGTTTTTTTTTTTATCTGTTTTGCCGAGCATCGCTGTTTTCACGATTCGCAAAATGAAACGCCCCGCGAAGCTATTTCACGGCGAAAATGTCTCTTTCTTTTTTCGTTAAAGTTCTCGTTGTTACACAGATGACAAGCGAAGCTCACAGAATAATGTATACCATTTAGAATTGGAAATGTAATTTAGAATTAGAATGTAAAAATACTATGTATATATACAAGTAATTAATATACCAATTGTTTTGGTATTTTTGTTTTAGTTATATTACACCGTCTTTCTTTATCGGAGAGCTTCTTCCTTCAATATTATTCTGTTGTACTTAAAAACAGCGATGATTGCTCCAAAGAATTACAATCGCATCGTTCAATGACTCGCTAAAAATTTAGCGACGGCGACGTCCTCGCGTAACAATGCATCGTCGCTCTAACGTGTTTTGTTTTTTGTATATTATAAATCTGAAAACGTCGATTTTGTTGGCACACAGAACGGAAGCAACATATATTCAATGGCCCAATACCATTAACGATTTACAACGTTCATCGTATTTTTATCGCCTCGACGTGCGCGACAAATGATCTTCGTTATTATGAGGGGAAGGAAAGAAATATTTGCGTGAAGTTCTATAACATACGCATCGCACAAATCTGTTCACAGAAGCAAAGGAACCAACCGATACGAATTATTTATTAACCCTTGGTTGCAGGACTTTGAACTCGCATACAACAATTGAGCGCTCGGGGCGTTATAAATATGTAGAATATTAAATCAAAAGATAAAAGTTGTAATGTCTGCATCGCAAGGCGATACTTAGCTTTTTGACATTCACGTTATGCTTTATTTTATTAATTTGATTTGTTGTATCGACACAACGCAACAAACGGCTAATAATAGAAAAGAGAAATCAAATACATTAATCTGTATTTCCGAGACTTCAGGCGAAACTTTGGTTCCTTTCTTCGCCATCGACACAGAAACTCTCTGACCAGTTGAAAAATAACTTCTCAACTGCTGTTCATTGATTTTCAATAAAAAAAGTCGAATACAATACAAAATTGAATTGTCCGAACGCCGTAGGAAGGATTAAGAAAAATGTGATAATTTCCAGTCTTCGCCTCTTCTGGCAATGATAAATTGGAACGGATAAGTTCGAATAAAATTTGTCGCGTCGCTCAAATCAAATTGCAAAGTTTTGCATTTGAATCTTTTTCTCCGCAATTTTACGACGTTCGTTCGTATACATATCTCGTTTGGAAAGAACGACACGTCGCCTATGTTCGTCGGCGAGACGAATGGATAACGAATTAAAGAAAAAAGAAAGAAAAAATGATACGTGGAAAGTGATACGAGCATTATTTACCTATTACGAAAGCTCTCGATCTTTTCTTTAGTTTGATATAATTCGTTATGCATTTCATTTTCATGTCTATCTAAGTATATATTTACAGTATATACATGTAAAACGGTTAATTTATATCTTCGTACCTTAATGATTGTATAATTAGGATTGACTATGTCTTAGAATAATCAACGGAATTATTAATTATTGTGTAAAATATTAAATATCGTACTGTTAGATGGTATGTCCATCTCCAAGGTACCATTTTGGACGAATATCGGTCCGTCTAACATGCCTAGCACTTTGATGAGCAAATACTTTGGAGATTACATAATCTAATAATATCAGGTAATATTAAGTGTACATGATTTGTTAATTACAAATATAAAACATGTATATGTAAATAGAATTCTTAATTATGCGCAAACATGTTCTCTAATTGAGCATACGTGAATTTTTTTATCATCAGTCTAAGCCGAACTGTGCGGCTCCATACACAACAGCAGCGGTTTAACAATGCACGTTTTTATTTTTCATTTTTTCTTTCTTTATTATTAAGCTTGTAGAATCTACCGTAACAAATCAGCGTCCGTCTCGGGAATCAAATAACAATAGCGCGTCACTACGAAAACGTTGCTAGTAAAACTTTCAGACAGTCCTCAAGCATGAAACACACATGACAACGGCGCGGGAAAAATTATTTAATTTACGGATCTTCATAAACGTACTCCGTATCCGAATTTCCACGTGCTAGATCATTCCCGTTGTTATTTTTTCCCCCTCTCCGACATTCAGGATATAACAAGCGGTGCCTCGATCGTTCGTCAGGAAATCATGGATCCCTCGATCGCAGCGCGAAAACGGAGAATCGAAAAAGATACTGATACTGCGATGAACAGTTCGGAGTCCATATATGTAGATCTCAGGTGAACGATAGTTCCGCGACGAACGATCGAGAGCTCCGTCGGTAAGTACGATTGCTCGGAACATACGCCCACGCAGGAATACTCGTAATCGTGTATAATCGAGTATGTATTATGTATAATTATATAATCCACGTGTGCTCCCGCATACATGTGTACGTATATGTGTGTGTGCTTCCATTTGTATCTTTGGAGCAATCTTACTTACGAGGAAAGTTCCCCAATCCGAAAGTTTAAAAAGAAATTATGAAACTACAGGGAGACGATGTAAAGGATGATCTTGACGAGTAATGCACAATGTTTGTTCGTTATTCAAACTTCCTTCTCATTAGTAAAATTATATCTATTAAACAAAAATGTAACTATAGAATTTGTTGTATCTTTCGCCATATTCGAATATTACCATAATGAAGAATTGAACAATTTTCGAAGTGTTATCGCGTCTTCTTATAGCAAATTTCGAGAGCGAAAGGACAGTGTATTCTGTATCAAGACACCTCCAAATGCTTCCGAGAGTTCATAATTTATTTTCGAAAATCTCAGGACAGGATCATTTTCCTTGTTAATTATATATTCACCCACTTATACATCCGTACGATACGCGAGCCAAATTAGAAGCGGAATGACAGTGACGAGAGCGACGTGCACAGATTTCACAACTCAATGAATATTCGATGAACATACGGATGAACATCGGTTTCTTCGAGATTCTACTTTCCCCACTCAGGGATTCCTTCTGCTTTGTCTATTTGGGATTTCATATTTTTCTTTTTTCTTTCGATTCTCTGGAGAGGTTTGGTTGAGCGCGTATCGGCCGTGATTTCTTTGGAAAAGTGAAGGAAACTTTTTTTTCTTTACCCTTTTTTACACTTTACGCTACCGCGCATGTACATACAACACATGGTACATACACACGGATAGGGCATACTGTTCGTCGTGGTGTGTTGTCGTGTAATTCCCTTACAATAGGCCAACGTGTGTCTGTGTGCGTGTGTATGCATGTGTGGTTTTTATCTCGTTTACCTTTTTTTGGGTATCTTTTCAAAAATATATGTCGACTACTTAGGCTTTCGATAAACGGAGAGACGTTCTTCCGTCGTCCGAATAACTGGAATACTTTTTCAGATATATAATGTGGCCTAGCGTTAATAATCCTATACAAATACTTCATTATAGCTTAGGTAAAGTGAGACCCTCATATGATCCATTTTAATTACTTTTGGAGTGTGTTGTGTGTGAAACTCTGAGACATATCGCACTATTTACAAGGATAATCAATTTAATGGAAATAAATGCAAAAATATATGTATGTATGAACATTTAGTCAAACTACGTTTCTGTCTTATCGCTTGCACAATGACTCCATTATGCAAATGCAACCTCTAACTTGGCTGTGCCAGGGAAATAGTTACTCCTTAACTAAACTCATCGTATATAATTAAACTTATGTACTATTGTCTTTTTTCGAAGATATCACTACTCCAAGACACTCACTTTTTACTCCTCTCCGTTTTCTCTTAGACTTCACTGATTATGTTGATTATTTGTTTGTTTATTTAATTTCGGTTTCCCGCAGTACGCAATACCGCTTCGTCGCGTCAAAATCCCTTCTGTTTAAGGTTATTTTATTTGACATGTTGTTCTAGGAAGATACGCATAAGGAGACTGGGTAACGAGTAAAGACTAAATAATAATATTGCAGCAGTCACGTGACGACTATCATGTTACGTAAATCAATATCATTGCAACAGTGTCGAAGAATTTAGCGGTTAAGAGTAGAGATATTGTTAAGAAAATCAATCTCCCTTACTTTTACTTTAATGAAATGATGTTTCCAAACGTTGGCACGAGAACGTTCATCATGTTTCTATTGACACGTTCGATGCATATATGCGACAATCATAATTGGATAATCGATATAAATAATTATATAAAAACGCGCCTTTTTATTGGATAATAGATTATCCAGAATCATGCAAAAACGATGATTCGAGTGAAAGTCTACTTAAATAGACTTCTGACAGTCTATACTTTACAACTCATTTAGTTTTCAGATTTTTGTAATATTTACAAATTTGCAGATCACGTTTCATTTTGTAAATATAGCGATGTAGTTCGCCTAGAAAAAATGTCAATTCCACGAAACGAACTATATATATTTACACAAATTATTTAATTTAACAAAAACATTGGCAGTGGAGTATTAAAAGTAGCTAAAAACTTGTATACATAAATAATTGAGCACATACATCATTAACTTTCGTCACGTGAGCAAATAGGGTCCTCGCAGTATGCAAATTGCGAGCAAAAAGACGGAGAATTGTGAACAGTAATTAAGCATCACGTGCAAGCTGCATGTCCCTGTGGTTATCTCCCTAGTTCACGCCACGGTTTTATCTTTTGTTTCTCGTATCTGTGTCATTCTATGGTAACATGTCTATACATACTTATATATCGTCTTCGATAATATACTTCGAGTGCATTTAGCAAAATCTGTTGTTTGGAAAACCGAAAAACTGATATTACCGATCGTAGAAAGTACAAATATAACGCGCAAGTGGTTTGGTGTTCACCGTCATATTTTCCGTGACATCCCGTGAAAACGGCAACAATATATAATAATATGCGTAACACGTAAAGGCAAACGTATTTACAGACACGCTACAATAATCAATAAATTATTCGTAGTATTGACTTTAGGATCGGCAGTGAAAACTGTGTATTCTACGACAGACGAATTCACGTTCGTGAAATTAGCTCAAGTACAAAACGTGTAAGAATGATTTTTTAATATTAACGAAAAGTTTCATTAAAAAAAATCCTGTAAAGAACAAGGATATACAAAGCGAATGCATTGCTCGTACCGGTTGTGTATGCGATATATTCTGCACGACGAGGACGAATTCACGAATTTCGAATCGGGTGTATATTTCCGAAAAATCGCGTTGATAGGAGTATAGCCTGGAATACGTAGAAGCTTCCAATACCCTACGCATACGCGGAAATTGCGGATACACAAGTTGCTCAGTTTAGCGATTCGTGTGTGTTTCAGAAAATCAGACCGTGTCCGATGTGTAGAATTTAAACTGAAAACTTGAAAATCCGGAAGCAGAATCGCTTGTTTGAGAAAATTCGGTTAAGTTAACGATATTAAACAATTCCCGAGTATTCCCGTGCTATGGGAATATGTCCAAAAGTTTTCAGAGAAATAGAAATGTATGCAGCAAATAACCTTTCTGCCATAAGAAAGATGGATCTTGCCATTTTAGTGACTTACGACTCTTCGATATTCATTTTCATTTCGATAAAACTCTTTTTCAACAAATTCTAGTATCCCTGATTTGATCGAAGTTACGTAAGCACTACAAATTAATCCGACTTTCTTTCACTTGCTGCATACATAGCTTGTCAGAATTTCATCAACTTAATAACCATGCACCCAAGGTTTATTCTTCTGGTCTACGATCGTCTTGTCCACCATAGATCGAAAGTAGACTCTCGTCACTTCGGGGTAGTTTACTTCAGCTCATCGCGCTCAATGTTTCAAGAAAAATCCGTTAAGTATAACAGCGAACGTGCCGCGTTATGAGCAAAAGGGAGGAGTAGGGAAGAAATCAGTTGAATCACTACCGATTATAAATGTCGAACTGTTTCCCTGTGTAAAACGATTGTCTCGCTTCCATCCGAACTTAAACAAGAAAGTTCTCCGTTGTCGGGCTAGATCGCCGTTCATAACGTATTGAGTTTTCTTTCAAAGAAACGATGGACGGCCGTACGCACTTTCCGGACGAACGTAAATCATGCTAATTATAAACTGATAACGATGATACTAATGATCTAAATGAAGATTACTTTCTACACGATAGCTGCGATCGAAAGATATCTTCCCGACAGTTCTGAGATGCCGATTACTTCGACCCAATGAAGTGTAGGTGGAAAATTAATTTAGATTAACTGACTTATCCAATTGTACTCGTTAAACGGAACAATGGAAGCACGGAAACTCGGACAGCATTGGGTGGCCTTGAAAAATCTTACTTTCCTGTAATCTGCTTTATAATTAATACAAATAGCTCTGTCAACGACTGATTCCCATAATGTTCTTAAACACGTCTCTCATTCAAAAATTTCCTGCGATTCATATATTAATAACCCTTCATATTCTCCGCAACAAACTACACAACAACGGAAAAGCAGGCACGTGTGAACGAACAGAATATCAATGACCAAGTAAACGACTGTCACGAAGATATCTCTCGGATATTCAGCAAATTTTCAACGGGCGTCGATCGTTTTCCACTTAATTCGTGATATGCGAAACATACGTATCTATGCTTTATAAAAAAGCTGTATGTCAATGCACACCTTGCCCGCGGACCAACGAAACGAGCGTAAGGAATGCTTTCTGCGTCGCAACGAGTACTGCGTGCACGTTAAAATTACAATTACCTTATATGGTTTCTCTCTTTCTCTCTATTTACATGTTTCGTACTTTCTTCCATATTCAGAAACAGGGTAAAGGTCGTCGAAACACCCACACTTAACTCCCGTAGGATCGTTCAGCAGCTCTGTACGCACAGTTCATCCACGACAATCATTCATTGTTTTTCTTCTCCGCGATCACCACAGCGGTAGAAAAAAAAGAAACAGACGCAGAGGCCGAGACTGCGGCTAAATCCGACGCCCCCGGGGCGAAGATTAGAGCCGAGTGGTTCTCTCTGTAACGACAATAGTCTCGTCCCTCGGAACGGCACGGTATTTACCACGCACCGAGCTAGGGCCGAAGATCGGTGATCCTCAGACAAGATGTCCGTCGATGTCGGAATAGGCCGGTGTTGGGGTGAAGGTCGACAAGTGATGTCCGTGGGTGTGTGGGTTGCTGGGAATCGAGCGTGCGAAGGTTGTCGGTGGCGGTGGCACCGAGGGTGGTATTGGTGACTTCGTGCCGGCGGTCATCACGGTCACATCCGGAGGCGGCACGGGACGGGGGAGGGTCCTGTTGCGCGTCAGGGTGCCCGTACCAGCGGTCACGTGGCCCGGCCCGATATGTCCCGTGGGACTCATGGTTGGATAGTAAGCGCCCGACCCTGGCTCCCCTACCACCGGAAGTGGACTGTGGTTCGTCTCGTAACCCATGTAACGCCCGTTGTCCATTTCCACGCTATAGAAGCTGACGTCGTTCGGCGGGGCTGGACTCGGATTCCCGATGTAACTCGACTTTGAGACTATACCAGAACGACGGAGTTCATGTTAGTCAATATTTTGTATGTACGGCGACAGCAATGTATAAGAAACTTCCGATTAAATTCATCGTAATAAGAAAATTTCAAGTTTCAAGATAATTCATCAAAAATTCGGTATAAATGAAAATAAATGCAAATAAGTCTTTACGTTACAAAAAAAATCCTATTGACAAAAGATTTCTGAAAAAGATCGATGCTCCGAACTTCCTTTAATTTTCATCGTACTACGTTCTGTGTAGTTTGGAAATGATGGTACCTAACGCACCTGAAAGTGTCCCACTGGCAGTCGTTCGCTGCGGTGGTGAATCCATGTTCATGGGCGGTTGTATGTGGTTACTACGACGACCAAGAGTTCCTTGATGATGCACCTGCATCTCCAAGCTCCCTTTTCCAAAATCTTGCATACTCTGATCTATTAAATACGTACTAGCTGCTGTCTTTCGGCCCTCATCCTATTTAGATAAATAAAGTAGAGACGTGCAGTTAGACACAGACACGTATCGACCAAGAAACGTCGACGTTTCTGTTAAATCGTTACGAACACTAATGCCAATAAGGACGATTTCGTAGCGTATCAGTATGAATTGCGTTACCACCAGTCTCGTATATCGCTCAAAATATCGCGTCCTCTGTGTTCGACACTAATCGCATCATTCTGATACATTACGACAGTTCTCGGAGTATCTACGTGCACGGAAAATACTTATAAATGTCCACCCCAAAGCCTTTGTATAGTATGTATTATACTGAAAGAAACGAAGTAAAGGTTATACCAGGGGTACCCGAAAGAAATCTATTATTTTGCAAAACAGTGTTAAACTGTATTTCTTCTTAATTATTGTTACAGAATATTATAAAATGTAATTTTCTTCACTCTTTACAACTGTATCTCAACGTTTTTCTAAGTCTCTTATATCCTTTTTATAAAAACTTACGAAGATAGTTCCATCACGCGTCCGGCGCAAATAGAGCTAAAAGGCTACTATGTTAAATAATAGTTTTCTTTCGAGTACTCCTAATATATAAATACGAGAAATTAGTACGATAGTGTTTGCGTCAAGAAGTCATACTTGCAGCCCGAACAAGCGTCGAAAGTATCATCTCCGAAGAAACTAAATGCGCAAGAAGTTATGATGTGAAAGAATAGAGAAAAATCAGAGGGATGAAACGACAACTCTTCAGTTAGACCAACTAGAGAGGGTGCAGAATGAATAGAAAACTAATGGAACGTAAACTGGAACAGAAATGTGTTAATAGAACTCAAACCTACCCTCCGGCATTACTTGTTACTAAGAACATACTGACTGATCGCACTGACCACGTAATCGTTAGTGTCGAAGTTAACGTCGCTCTTCTCATCCGAGACCGAACTTAATTCACCGGTCATGGTGTCTCCATTGACGGTGGACGGTGCGTACATGTCCGCTGTCTGCGATTTATTTATTCCTGTACAAAGAAACACAAGGGATGAGAAAAAAGGCACATAGTTGAGTATATCGCTGCCTGAGTGATTAGAGCCCGATTTTAGTTCAACGAACGGAACGAAGGATCCGCTCCCACTGAATTTCGATAAGAGATTAACTTACGAGCTTTATTTCGCTTTCGCATAATGTACCACAACACGATGACCAAGAGATTAACGAGAAAAAAGATGAGGGAGGTTGCTGCAAACGTATAGATATAATTCATTGCAAAATCCCCCTTTTCCAAGAGAACGTCCGGCAGATTCTCCGCTTTATTTGGTCCTAGGGAAATAAGCAGAAAAAAGATATATGATATATTTACCGGAACGTTGGGCCTTCTTTTTCGACTTTAACGTGGCAAAGACTATGGGCGCAGCAATGAGTAGGCAAACAGAGGCGGAAACAGTGATGATAATGACGATGATGTAGGAAGAATTAATCTCTCTGGATGTCACGTCGGTAGGTGGTGCCTCCCCTGTAACCCAAGCCAACGCCCCATCACCGGATTGTTATTCATGCAACGAGAGTCTACATGTTAGTTACATTCAGCTCGCGGATCGATTACGAGAGACCGCAAAGTGAAGTTCCATTGACATCAGTTTCGTCCATTTCTCCGTTTCACCGTAAAATGTATCTGAGAGTTCCTCATTTTTATACGCCATGGCAACATTTTATTACGAATCGCAGACGAACACATATCCCGTATACGCGATTTATTGTTGGCACTTATTGTGAATACATGATAAAATTTCGGGCAATGTGTTTGTTATTTTCAATCATACGATGCATATATCGTGAATTCAATTTTAAACAATAGATACGATATGACCTCGACATGATATGGTATACGGGTGTTATTACAAAGGAAATATATGTTAGAGCATTATCAGTGTTTATAGGTTACTCAAAATAGGGCAATATTGATTATGATGTTGCATCTAAGCACAGGTTTCAAAATTCTAAATACCGATACGAGTAATCTGTCGGTTTGTTATCAAGTACCGGATGTATTAGAGAATGAAGTTACATTCGAAATGCGATTGCAAGTTCACGGCACGATAAGCTGATAGCCATTCGCAAATCATAATTTCACGTTTGACTACATGCAAATACCAATTGCGGATAAAACTACTGCCAAGTTTCGTCGACAATCAAAATAATTAAGAAATTGTAATCTTAAATGCTTAAAATTACAATATTAATTGAAAATTCTCCGAAGAATAAATCATTATTCTGGTAAACAAATCGATTTTTCACCAACGAAACCAGGCCTGAACAATTAGCCCACAAACGACGCGTTACGCGCCATTATACTCCTAAATCCACGTCACTGCTTGCACGCAGGATATATATGCGATGGCAATGTATACGTCCAACCCTGATAAACGTAAAAATCCAAATAGGCTACAAATCGCTACAAATCGCCTGAAATACTTAAAGCAACGACCACTAGGCTAAACGCTAAACTAATTGTTGTTAATCTCGCGACACAAACGTGTCAATCTTACTGCCCGTATGCTCATACCAAACTGGTGATCTAGATGGGAAGGTACTATTCTATAAGCAAGTACTACGGCACACAGCATTATTGTTTCAGCTGAATTTCGAGACTTACGGAGCGTCTGAACTTTGACGAGGTCGGGTAGAAAGCCACTGTCTCCTTTCTCGTTAATTGCCTTCACGCTGAACACATAGTAAGTCCCGAGGGACAGTCCCGTTATCGTAGCTTTATATTCTCCCGAGGAAATGTCTAGGTAGTGATATTGATCCTTATCGTCGCGCGCTTCCCTCCAGCGGATCTGATAAGAGGTCGACAGGCCACCGTCGAAGCCTCTTTTCCAGATCAGAGTGACGGTGTCGTGGGTGACGTTATAAATTTCTAAATCGGTAGGCTTGTCCGGCGGCGATGTCACGTCCAGGTGGATGATATCCGTGGAGTGTCCCATTTTGTTCATCGCTCGACACTCGTACTTGCCGTAATCGTGCGACGTAACGCGGAATATTGTCAGAGTCGATTCGGACGACAATTCGGTAAGCTGGAAATATACAATATGCAATGATTAAGTAAATCACTTACAAGCTCCAAGATAAAAAGCGAAAGTTTTCGGTAAAAATGAAGTATTTACGCAGTATTAAAGGAAAATTCTTTTTTCCAGAACATTATTTCACATGTAAACTTACGTCCGTATGTGTAATACTGTATTTGTGTTCAGTCGCATTTGGCAACAGCGTCTTTTCATTGAAGGTCCAGGTGAAGCGTGGCAGCGGCGAACCACGCGCTTTGCAAAATAATTGCACGTTTATCCCTTTATTCGCTGCCGCTCTTCTCGTTAGGGGCGTGTTTGACATTTGCGGTTTAACTATGAACAAATGCGATTATCATTTATATTGAATTAATTAGAACGTAACGCAATTCAAGTAAAACAAAATCGTTTGAAGCGCATTTTGAACATACAGCGTTAAAAGACCTATTATTTACTTTCATCGTATAAATCTCGAACACGATTTTTTAAAGTAATTCTCAACGAGAGGTTGAAAACTCTACTGTTAAAGATGTTTCATAATCGCGAAACTAAATATTACTCTTGAAGATGTGCACGTACAATTCGTAACGAACAGGATGGGTTCGGAGCTGACGTTGCCGATTCCATTGTTAACTTTGCACTGGTATTCTCCTACGTCCTCTTGATCAGGATTCTCGATATGAAGATAGGATGTTTTGTTTATAAAAGACGTAGAATAACGTCCAGAGAGCTCAGAGTTTGGCCCGACTTTCTGCCACGTAACGTATTCGTCTCCAATGGGACTACCATCAACTTCGCAAAATAGTTTCGCTTCAATTCCGGGAGGATAGACTATCCCCGACACAGACGTGCGCTTGATTTTCGCTGAATCTGAAAAAGATACGAACGACTGATTATATCAGCAATGGCAAATTTTTATTTGATTTTATCTGCCCCACAATACGTTTTTTAAATTATATCTTGCTAATATGTGATTAAAACTTTAGAAAAATTCATCTGGAATTTTTGTATTACATAGCATCAACATGATACCAAACGTAATAAATATACAAGAAGGATACTGCAGACTTGGAATTAATCTTAAGTTAATATAACAATGATGTGGAACGATAATGTTTTTGTACTCACATTGGACAGTTAAATTCAACTGATAAAACGTGGAGCCTTCTTTGTTAGTAGCTTCGCATATGTAAGTTCCAGCGTCGTGACGATGTAGTTTGGTAATATTTAACAAAGAACCACGGACGGATATTTTTCCATTGTTGCTGACCAATGACAAACCGTCCCTGGTCCAAGAATATTTTATCTCGTTTGGATTTCCCGTGGCAGTGACGGAAATCACAAAAGGTTCTCCTTCCATTCCAATTAATTCGTAAGGTTCCACCGCCGAAAATATTGGTTTATCTGCGATACAGAAATTACAAGTTTGGTAACCCCCTTTCTTACAATCAACGGGCTCGTTCTTTAACATTTATTTAGTTAAAAAATGTTATATTTTCCATTACTGATCCTCCTTACAATTTCTAAATAAATATTCTTTTCTTCCCAATGAAGAACAATTAATTGTTTTCGTCTCAGTTGGAATTGCTTTTTATTAAACGAGAAGACGTACTTAAGAGGATGCTCTAGTTTAAAGCTGTAAATGGACGGCCATTCATTTCACTCTTCTCAAGCTTAAAACGCCGGAGAAATAAATAGCCAGGCGGATTAACAAAAGAGCACACCGAATACTACACGTACTCGCCTCTCAAGATATAATATCATTTCAGCGCAGCTTGATACTTAACGATTCGAGCAAGCAAAACCCGAGGTATTCTAAAACCCCGTTTGAAATTTGATCAAACTGTACATTAAATTCTATGCGAGACAAACGCGGTACTGATATTGTGAGTACGCACGTTTAATGTAAAAACACGGAATCAACACATTAATTGAATTGAAAAAAATCGAATAGATACGTAAATCTAATTTTGTGAACAAATGCGATGCTCTATACATGTACATCGTGGTTATTATGCAAAGCATCATGTACAATATCCACCACAGCGATTATTCATTTTAAACCTATTATATCATAATCCTAACACCAGTTATTGCGTAGCCACAATATCTGCGTTAGACAGGGAATCTCCGTAAAAACGGGTGTAACCAGTAGTTCATGCTAATCTGCATCGATTCACTCGCTATTCGGGGGAAATAGCTTAAATGTGGAAATAGTTTGCGGAATATATCTGTTAATTCATTTGTGATTACCGTTACGTAACTTTCTGCATAATTGAAATTAAAATAGTTGAAGGTAAACGAAATTAATAATAAACTGATTGTTAAATAATTGTTCCATTTCGCCATTGACCGTCCGCGTTCGAAACGCTTGAGCAAGGAAACTAATTTGAAATTTTACATTTCATACTGTAGTTATAATATTAAACTATAAAAATCGTGAAAGATTCAAGAGACATCAGACTCTCACCTCTACAATCTCGTTCGCGGTAACAAGCATTCGTGGCTTTTATTAACGATAATGGTTTTTAATGAACACTCACATAATACGTCGATAGTCGTGGCGTCGTGAATCGCTCTCTCCATCTTATTATTCTTTGCTTGACAGGTGTAGACGTCGCCGTTCATATCCTCCGTCACGTCTAAGGCCAACTCGACGAAGGACAAAAATCCACCGTGTAATCCAGCCGTGGTTCCATTCTTCGTACCCTGCACCGGACTCCCACTTTTCCACCATGACATTTCAGCCGCAGGATTACTGCTACTCGATTCGCAAATGATACGACCTTCCTGCCCCGCGTGCAGGTCCTCGGGTTCGCGAGTGATCTTAACTTTTTCAGGTGGAACTAAAACAAAAATGTTCGCGAGTCAGGAATAAATTTGAGGAATCTTCGTATCCGTCACATTCACGGCGATCTATGGAACTGTACTGGTAATGATAAAATAAACGTTAAGCGGGAACTACGATTGCCCAATAAAGGTCAACACGATGGCGCATGTATCTCGACCGAAGTATGTTTACTTTATTCAATCGTAATTATCCATACGTACGCAACATGACTAAGCCGCATCGTCGTATATTAAATATAAAAAGAGTCGTCACTAATGTGAGATAAATTAATCTATTATAATGCTAATCAAATTTTATCCTTAGGATTCTAAGTTAGTAAATTGTCATCGTGCGCTCTGCCGTTTGAAGTGCAATTTATAAGAATAACGCACTGCAAGTTTGCACAACGTAAAACTCATTGATAGAAATAAGAAAGCAAAAGAGGTAAATACATCGCTATGATGTTATGTATGCGTTTCATGGTATCTTACAGTTGACTTTCAGGATGAGAACTTTAAGCAGAGGAATCTCGGTCGCGTTATTCGCTGCCTCGCATCGTATGCTCGCATTGTTGTCGGATGCATTCACGATCATCGTCAACTCGCTCGAAACTGCATGGTCTCGGGTTCTCGTAGTACCGGGAACCTAGAAGCATGCGAGGGATTAAGAAATAACCACGTACATGAAAAGAGTCGACATTAAAGAAATTTCGTTAAACGCTTTTATTCAATTTTCCAGAGAAGTTGACCGTGACATACGCGAGAACCTACAATAAATTCGAGTCAATCTCGATCCTGGAAATTTGTGCATGGATTGGGAAAGTGACTCTGACTGACATAAGCTTTGTATTACAAGAATATCGTACATCGTCAAATTGGACGAAAATTTGGAGTAATAATTTTATCCCAAGGGGTAACTTTGGCCCAAAAGGTGTAGAAAAGTTTCACCTGCTGCCACGCCTAGTCATTTACCTTGATTCAATTCGTTATTGGACGTTATTCATAGGTAGAGACATTAGCTACGAAAATTGTCACCTGTTTTGCAGTTGCCAGTACCGTTGTTCTTATAGCATCATTTCGTGTTGCTATGTATTACAAAAACTTTTTGCGAGGAAAAAAATGTTAATTTTCAATTTACCACGCATTATAACTTGAAAACGTCAAAAAATGGACCAAACTGTCCCCATTCTACCGTACCAGGAACTATTTTCATCGAGGACACGTACATACAATTGAACACAGTTTCACATACCTTCCTGTCATTCTTGTACCACGTCAGCGTGGCAAGTGGATTTCCCGAAGTAGCCGTGCACATGAGCCTCAACACTGTTCCAGCATCTATTGTCGAGCCTTCCTCGTAACCGGTAATGCTAAGTTTCGACGGTGCATCTGGAAGAAATAATAATTCTCAACAATCATCCTCAATCTCGGAAATTATATCCGAGTCGAATCGAAATCAAAATGTACATCTGTCAAACGAGAGTACAAGTAGAATATAAAATATCAAGAGACAATGCCCCTTGTCACGGACGATTAATCTCTTAAAAATCTTCAAACTCGTCAATTCTAACCAAACTCAAAGAGAAGCGGAAACTTTGTTATACTTACAAATGACATTAATGGTGTGCGTCCTAATCACATTTTCCGTCAGCTTGACGTTCGACGCGGTGCATATCACGACGATACTGCGACTCGTGCGATTAATATTGAACGTCACGTTAGACATGGTGATCCATCCACCCCGTGGCGCTGCTTCCGTTCTTGACGCATTGCTCTCAAAGTCATGACCGTCCACGGTCCATTTTATGTCCGCGGGTGGATTCGAGTTCTCCGTTGTGCAGGTGATCACTACCTGTTCATCGGCTTTCGCTTCCGTTGGTCCGGTAATCGTTACTCCGGAGGGTGCAACTACGCAAAATTTACAGTTTCGACTTAATGAAGTATAGCGTCGTACAGTGCGCTGTACTATACCGAACGGAGCTATTTATCGAAGCGAACGTATTCAATTAGCAGCGAGATTAAACCTGATTTACGATTTTACGAGAACGAGAGACGCGATGGATTTTTCAAAATGTATGATAATTGTAAGAAGATAATCGACCGCAATTGGGCCTATTAAAATCATTGCGTTGGTGAATAAAATAATATATTGCACACCGATAGATAATGTGACTCGAGAGCTCCTATTATGTGTGCACAATAAAGAGAACCGGATACCCGTTAAAAGATGAATGGTTTGACTATTGATTGGAGATAAATGCCTCCGTTATCGAGGAACTGATTAATCCATTTATAGACTGGCAATTTATCAGATGTTTCTAAAATTGCCTTGGTCGTTTAATCAATGGTCCCTGCGATTGCACAAAAAGCTTATTACCGTACATAAATGGCATGCGATTTTCTTATATCCCCGATTTCACTGATGAGCGAAAAATATATGTTCGTGCGTATAAGAAATTAATTTACAACCGTTTGATATTTTTGTCGTAACAAAATCATAACATAACCCGTACAGTTTTTCAGCTTTTTTAATTAGCCAAAGTATGGGGATGAGTGCAATTGCGAAAGAAACGTAAATCGTATACCCTGTAAAGGATAACAGATAACTGGTGGCCTACAGATGCCTACCGGGACACCCAGAAATTTCATTTCGTAATGAAAGTTTCGAAAATGAAAACTTTCTACGGCATGCATATGCATTTAACAAGGTCGATGACATAAGAATCGACGTCAAGCTGATATCAATTAATTAATCAATACTTACAGAGCACAGTGAGATCGACCTGCGCTTTCATCGGCTCCACGCTCATAATATTCGAAACCTCACATCTGTATTTTGCATTGTTATCTTGCGCCTTCGCGGTGATCGAGAGCACGCTTTCGGAGAAACTACCCTCGGTGCGATAGACAGTTTTAATCTGCTCGTTATTTCTGTGCCAGACGATCTGTGCAGGCGGATTGCCCCCGCGTGATCGACAGGTGAGGTCTACCTGTTGACCACGTTTCACGATCTCGCCTTCCGTGTAGCCCTCGATGTACGGCATACCAGGTGGATCTGAAAATTATACAGCCACTCGAAGTTTCGGAATCAGTCGACAAGCGTGGTCATCGTGAGCGATGGACGCTGATTTCGGTACATGGAAGCAGTAATCGAAAAAGTTTTATAATAAAACTTGACGAGGAAACCGAGGGTGGTGAGTCGTAGGATGGAAAATGGTCGGATGGTACTTTTTATTTTATTGAGCTTCGGTCTCGCTTCGCTCGGTTTCACCATCGTTTCGTTCGATGAATTATTGCGAAGCTCTAGCTACTATATTTCCATTTCTATGTACGACGAAAGTCCTGTAGCGAGAAGCATCGATTAACTTCGTCGCGGGGGCAAACCGGCAGAAAGTGCGACGCATTTAGTTTCCGCAATTTTAGAATTAATTAAAAAATTGCCAAACAGAACTGATCAACTTGGACGTTACGTGTAAACTAAAAACCGCGCGTTCTATGCCGAAACCCATTCGCTTTGTGTTCATGTTAATGGTAAAATTAATCGAGTTATTATTTTGTGTATGTTGCGAATAACTGATCCGTGTACATTATATTACCGGTGGTTATACCATGCGCGAGTAAAAATTAAAATCGTGTCAGCTGGAGAGTTGAAGAGAAATGCGAATATCGATCAAACGAGAAACGATTCGTTTTGGAGTTTCTCGAGATGGAATATTTTATAAAGACAATTTCGTAAGGCGTATCTCGGATGTACTCACAGAAAACGGAGAGTTTGATAGTGGCCCTCATGGGCATATCGATAGGTATCGCCGGATGATTGGCCTCGCAGGTGTAATCCATGTCGTTGTCATCCGCAGTGGGAACGATGGTAATTGAGGCGTGGGTGTCATATTTCAGCAATTCTTTACTATTTTCGCCAGGCTTCAGCATCTCCTTGTCTGGAACAGTAATGACAAACGTAAAACATTTTTTAGGAATGTTTGCATAAAAATTCTAAAGACATAAATATCTGAGGGTTTACGACCGATAGCTATCTCTTTCGGGGTATTTTGAGTATTTCGGTGAATCAAAAAAATTAGATAGAACGAAATAAATTGTTTCGAGGATTTTAGATCCCTAAATATGAGTTTCAATTTTAATTAATAACAAACAAAGTGAAAATGGCTGATGTACAAAATTAAGGTTAATGCACCAGCTTTAGGAATTCCAGATTAAAATTCTTTTATTCTTGTAACAGGACGGCGCCGGTACGTTGTCCATATTTCCAGCTTTGGTTAAAAATTCCATCTTTCCAGATAAAACATGTATGTAGAGCTTGCATTTTGTCGAAAGAGTTTTGTCACAAGTAAAAATAAACTTTTATGCGCGTTAAAACAAACTTGTGAAATTGTCATCGCGGATTTAACGTTAGATCTGCGTTGATATTACCGAGCAGGCTTTTACTCAAAGTCACGAGGTCTCTTTATTTAATTTTAGACATCGCGAGTTTCGCCACGATACTGGATAGAAACGCTTTTATGTATTAATGAGGATATAACTACGATGCGCGCATAGAGCAACGGTGCTGTTGGTGAATTTGCACCGCAGCGCTGGTTTGTGTCTTATTTACATAAATTTACTATCTTCCGCCCGATTTCAATGTTTTTCTATTCAGTTTATTTGCGCGTATTGCGAGTTAAACTGAAAATTACGAAAACTGTAAATCGCGCTCATTTGCGTTTGGTAAAATAAATTTGAAAGGGGTTCAATTAACATTTTAAACGAACAGAGGTTTATTTTATTGTAAGTGAGCTGACGATTAAAATTAGAGAATCTCAGTCCCTTTACGATTGAACAATTTAAAGATCGATGACCGTGCACAGTCTTTCCAACGTCATTAAGTCTCTCCCTTACGAGTAAAAAAAAAACTGTATTACGACCGAATATTACGTGGCGATGAAAAGAAACTTTTTTCACAGTACCTAAAACCCCCACGGAATCGTCGGAACGGGATGATGAACAAATATTCATGTCGAGTAAGGCGCAACGGGAGTCATTATCTCTCAAGCCCTCTTGTTTCTTTATAAATTAAAACTCTCGAGATGGAAAGGAACGGCGATTAAACGCAATGATCGGGGGTTCAACGTGTTTAACACTGCCAATTCAAAATGAAATTCGTACGCGTGGAATTGTTTAAAGAAATATTTAGTTATATTGCTTTTGGGCCATCGTTTCCTGAAGCTCATAACCACGCGCGAATAAAATAGTTACGCTAATCAACACTATAATTAGGAAATGAAACATTCTGTGACGGATGATCGACGTCAGCGAGAAAGCGGTGGCAAGTTATTAAACCGATCAGGAGTATGGGGACTGAAATGATCAGACAGAAGGAGTAAGTAAAAGTCACAACGTCAATTCCACTTCTCGGCGGAGGGGCTCAAAATAAAATCGGAAAGCCAATCAAATATCCGCTCTTGCAGATGAAAAGTCACAAGAAATATTTCTGAGGTTTCAGCAAGAAGGATCCTTTGACATTCTGGAGAAAAGGAAGCTTTAGAGAAGTCCTTCATCGAGGAATCGTACTTTTAAAGTCCATCAAAAGAATAGCGTCTATACGTTCGGAACAGTAGAGACTGACATTTTGAATCGAGCACCGTGGAATATTTACTAAACCGCGTTGCATTTTACAGGGCGATAGTCGAAAGCTGATTGGTCCGGCGATAATTCCTTATTAACGCCACCGAAAGAATCGTTATCGAGCCGATGAAAATAATTCCCCCGTCAATCCTTTAATTTTGAATAGTTTCGATCATAATATGTACATTTATAGAGTACATACGCTGAAATACCGTGCCACTCATTTCCATGTTACGTGCGTGAGAATATATTGAAGTCTAAATTAATTAACTATCTTGATTGCTCTATTCCTTCCTTTAAACCACGTCTTTCACTTTATATTCACTCTGCATCCTCTCCTTTGGTCCTGCTTCAACATGATTAAGATTGCATAATCTCCGTAGACATAACTATCTCGCGTTGCGCTTGCACCGTTGGGTTGAAAACTTTGTCTATTTTAGTATACCTATTCCAGAGATATACTTAATGCAGATGATGGTGTAGAAATTTCTTCGTGTATCTTTCCACGCGTTAAAACGCGTTCGATTTATTTTTCAAGCACAGATATAATACGGAATTTTTGTTTTACCGTATTATTGAATATATTCTACTGCCCAGACAGCAAGAATTTTGAGTACCCTAATCGTAATATTCGAACAAACGAACGTGGTATCAGGTTAGCTTAATTGGTATATGTCAAAAGTGAGATCATACGCCGGAAGATTAATGGGGACGATGTTTTCGTGCTTCGTCATAAGTTCTATCATGATTTATAGACCGTTTAACAACCGTAAAAACTTCTCGAAGAAAATAATTCTGTCGAGGCGATGTCCCTTTTTTTTGTAGGGTCGTGATTAAGGTACGCCGAATTTTCACGGTAGAGAAATTTCCAATTTAGCGTAATAGACCGATAAATAAAACTGCAGAAACGCGAGACAAAGGACCCCCGAGATAATATGTTTTAAAAACAATCGCGAGATAACGAGATTCTCGCATCTTACCACTCCATTACCGTCGGGGGGGGCTTACCTCCTCGTGGATCAGCTTACAAAAGAAACTAACAATAAGTTCAGAGGGATTAGCAAACGCTGGTTTAGTTAGCGAGGGAATTATCGTCTCCCGTAAAGAATATCCAGATATTATTTCCGCAGGAAAAACGTATTGACCGAACTCGAGATATCTCGGGAGGAATTTTAGCGCATTTGCCGATTCAACGTAGAAATGTTTTTAAAATAAGTACTTTTGCGCTGAATTTATAGTGGAATGGTTTTTAGATTGTTTCACAGTTGTCACTGTTTAAACGCGCAATCAGTGGAACCTGATGCCATCAAGGGAAATATGTGATATGTCTGCAGTTTCCTCTTTTTTTAATATTCGAGGTGAGAAAGATGCAGCGCAAGTAACTTTCCAAATTTAAGGACGTATAATCGATCCCCAATATTCCAAACATGATTTTTCATGCCTACGTTAAAACGACAGATTATGCGACGTTAAATTGATCAATTTCTGGATATCGTCGTCGCGGCCTTTTCATGAACGGTCTCGTTAAAGAAAAACTCGTACACTCTTCACATATTTCCTGAAACATCGCAGAACTACTCGAACTCTTCGGTAGACGTTGAAAAATCAAATCATAAAGTGCAGTGTACATAACTAAGAAGTGTCACCGAGCGTGCTTGGAATAAATGCGCGTCCCCGGCATGCCTATCTTTTTGTCAAATCGGGACTCGAATTTATCATTGACCCATTATCGCCCCTCCCTCCTCTCAAACACCTACTCGCCTTTCGTTCGATTTGATCGCGTGAACTTGGCGAGAAAGACAGAGGAAACGAAAGACATATTTGTGAGAATAGTTGATGCTTGTTTGATCCAATCGGATTTCTCACCGAGAGGAGAGAGAAAGGGGGAGAGAGAACCGAAATTTCGGTAGTCCGCAACTAGTTTACAACCCAGTCTCGCAGAGACAAGTTAGCGTTTCCCTAACTCTCCTACATGCAAAGCAAGTTTCAGGCTAAAGCAGAAGTACCGGCATTGAGATTCTAAACACATGGTTTTCTAAGTCGGTATCGGCGGGCTTTCCGTTTAGTTTCACCCCTATTGCTAAATTGTATTTCGTCGTCTAATACTTGTTTTCGTGTTACGTTAACGGTCTACAAATTATTACATCTGTGAGACGCCGACGCCCCTTTCGTAACACCCAAGGGATTTACATTCATTGTCAATGGTTGTAGTTATAAGAGCGATAACTTGAAAATTATTTTAAGCAATAATACTTTAGATAGTTTGAAGCAAAACAATTTCCTCGAGAACGGAGAAAACATCCAAGATTTTTAACCTTTTTGGAATTCAAATGTGTACAATCTCTGTCGCGAAACGTTGAAACTATTCTAAAAAACTGCGGTATACTATTCGAGGAGAGACTATTCGTTCTTTTCAAAAAGCAGTTTAGAAAATAAAAGCGCCGGGAAAAAGTGAGGCTGTGTCGCAGTTTACAAAATAAAACAATTAACCTCTCAACGAGTAAAATTTTCGCTTAAAACGCGGGTACGTAATAAGGGCGCAGATACGCAGCCACCATTTTCGCGTGTAAATTATTTTTTCGCGCGTCTCTTACGAGCAAAAAGTTTTTTGAAATTTACAAGGTAAAGCGGGCACCTCGCAGTTTCTTCTAATGATTTAAACCATAATTTCGTGATTATGTTTCCGTAAAAGGAAGACGGTCAAAGGGAAAAAGGCTTTTTGTTATCGCAAACCACTCGTGATAGCTTTTGAGGTACAGGATTTTCTTTGAAATATGTTATGACGTTTCAAAAGTGCAACACATTGAATCCTCGCCTACAGTCTATTAAGCTAAAGTAATTTCTAAAGAGTCGCGTTGTAAATTGTGTCACCAGCTGCCCCAAGGGCTGCTACGCGAGACACGTCTCATTTTTCGAGTTTCTGGGAAAACTGTCGGGAAACCAATAAAGTGGGAAAATGTGAGACAAACGCCTACTTTTGCGGATAACGGTCAAACGGAACCTTCCGAACTGCGATGAGAAAAGGTACCTCCGATAAAACTGACAATGCTACGTCAATTTTTGGAAAGACCGTTCATGATTAAACCGCAACCTTCGCGGGTATAGTGATTTTTATTAATGGACGTTGCGGGCGTACGATTAAAAAATTGCAGCGAAATATCTTAAATGCGTTTGAAATATTTCTTTACGCTCTCCGAAACGCAATATTAATTTTAACGAACCATGCCAAATATATTAAAACACATTTAATTCAGGGTTCTGAAAATTCATAATTAAAATCATAATCTCTGACATCCTTTCGACAAACTAGTCCAGCGAACCAAATTCAGCGAAAAATGCAGAGTTCTGGGAATACATAATTAAAATTATAATCTCTGATATCCTTTCGACAAATTATTCCAGCGAACCAAATTCGCCGAAACATTGCGTCGTAACAGTGACAGATAGGCCATTTAAATTCGTTAAAAGTACAACGTATATCGTTGTCGCGAGATGAATAATACATAATTGCATTAGTAGCAACGCGATTGTTTTAATTGAAGGTGTTAGCGACGGTTAAGCAATACTATGTAAATACAAACAGAAGGTAAATTACCCGATTATATTCATATCGTGGGAACACAATAAGCGCCCTTCTCTCCACGTCTCTTATCGTGTAATGAATGTTGGAGAGAATTCTCTAGGATTACGTGTATCTGTAGGATAAAATCTAATTTAAAATCCGAAACACAGGTTCCACGGATGTGTAATAAAAAGCGCATTTTAAATTTCGCCATCTTTACCGGGTTGCCGGATATATTTTCAGAGCACCGAGGTGATTTTCTTTTTAAACTTTGCAAATTAATCGATAAAAGATTCGAATCACTCGACCCGTTAAGTTTTCCATTCAACGCTATTACGTGTTTCTTGATCGCGATAATAAATATTGGTCGTTCGTCGAATTACAAATACCGACATCGCTAGATAGATAGCACGTATGCCAAGTTCGCTGATGTTAAATTAGATTTGTTAAAGAGCGACACATTCCTCAATAACTTTGGAACTTGTCTGAAATAAAACGAGGCCACGAAACTGGGTAAAGAGTACTCGCAGTACCCACTTACGATTTTTTTTTTACGAGGATCGATATAAAAGAGGCGCGTTGGAAAAATCCTTTAATTCGCAGGTCATGTGTAAACGTTCTTTCATTAATCCGTCAAAGAGAGTGGAGACTTTGATTTTTAAAAAAATCCCTGGCAGACGTCGATGAAAATTAAAAGAAAAAAAAAAAAGATACTGTTATCAAAGCCCGCACCCTTGGTAACCCAAATTCGGTTTTGATCTTCTTTTTACCAGTACATTCGGAGGATAATCCCAACGGACGAAGCACAGACGGCATGAAGGAAAAAGTTGTACATGAGCGCGTCGAGATGCATTATCGAAAAGTGTCTCGAGAAAATTTATCCCGTGAGCCGTAAATTTCCCATTTTGAAATTTCATCCCCGCGTGGTTTAAAACTGGAACGGGGAAAGCTCAAAAGTTGACTTCTCGTTCGTTTTTGTTCGGAGTTATTCGGTTTCACATCGAGGTGAGTATGCGCGCTGGTTATTCATTACTTTTTTCGACGGCACAATAGAGTTACGGCGGTAGTGTCCAAAGAATTAGGTAATGCAAACAATGCCGTTTTAATTGATTGGAGAACAAAAACGTTTTGGTAACGGGAAAAATGAGTTTTTTCTTTTTAGAATATACCAACGAGTACGTTAATCTGTGTATGTTTGTCGCAATAACATCCTAATACAAATAATATATTGTCTGTAATTAAATTTACATGCTGATAGGACTTATTGTAAGAAACAATTGGGTACTTGGTAATGTGAAATTACTAGATATATCACAAAATATAAATAACATTACAAATCTTTCGATCGTGCTCCTTTTTACGAGTGACGTAAAGCATATATAAATATAATATACAATATACATATCACTATTTTATAGTATATTTTAGACACACATCCGACTGATTAACTTTAATTTAATTCAATCGATTTCAAGATGAATTTTACAAAAAAACGTTTGTTCTTTACCCGCCTTTCGTATTGAAAAATCGAATAAAGAGGATAATACCGGAGCGACGAATAATTTGAAAAAATATTCAAATACTTTTTATCCACCTTCGACCGTCTCCGCGATGGCAGCAAGGAGATCAAGGTATTCCCATGGAAATATAGATTTATGGGCTGCACTGCATTTACATTATCGGATTCAGAGATGGCTCCTTCAACGTTAACATTATGCTCTGTAAGAATCGATGAATCGCTAAAGACCGCGTAATTGACGTTCCTTTGCGATATTTCCGCGCAACGAAGAATTTACGCAAGTGATATTCGCAAATTGGTGTACGCGTGCTATATATCCGTTGTATTAAAACGAAAGGTAAACAGACCATCCGGGGTTCATTAAATTCAACGTGAACCTGACTTCTACCCGCGATTTGCATAAAGATAACGAATAATTTGAATGAGGATAACGAGTGCGGTATGTATCGCGACGAATGCCGAGAGGGTTCTGTTTAATATTCATTAATTATTAACCGACGACGTAAGGGATGAAACAATAGCGCGGTTCTCTTTGCTCGTTGAATCGGAGAAACAGTTTTTCCGCATTCTACTTATTACTCGCTCCAACGACGGTGTATTTTAATCTCTCGTCATGCTTGTTTTTTTTCTTCACTCCCCGTGGTTTCCTTCGTATCGAAACTCATGTCTCTGGATAAAACAATAGCTGCTCGAAAGAACGGATCTTACTTCCGAAAATTGCTTTCTTCCCCCGAGTTTTATCGAGGGAATCGTACGCTATGGATTCCTCGTCGATACAAATTATTCCCTCCACTTGTTTGCGATTGAAATTCTTATCGGGCTCCCGTTTTTCAATTTTCGTTGGTCGAGTGACGCCAAATTTTTCGGGGCGTTGTGTTTTATTCAGTTTGGAAGGAATGCAAGAAAGTTACGCCGATCTTTTGTACCGTATATTGGTATTATTCAAACACGGACTACGAGGAAAAGTTTGTGGGTACTAGGGTCTATATCGTTTTGAAACGATAGTATTCTTTGAATTTCAGTTCGCAGAATTTTTTAACAGAGGAAACAAATCTCATTTTGACAATAATTGCACAATCTTTCGGAGTATTCCGGAGTAACAAAACAATTTTAACGAAGCGTTTAAATTTAACGTCCCTCCAAAAAACTTTCCGTTTGCAAAAACATCAACAATTTCCATTTATTTCTATAGTCTTATTTTCACTTAAAAAACAAAAACAGAAAAATATTGCCTTTTTTAAATGCAGCACAAAGGTTTTAAATTTTGGTAAAAAAATCAGCAGTTACGATGAAAAATCGACTACCTGTCATGGTAAAACAAAGAGAACCCAATAGGTTCGCAATCATCCCCTTATTCGGTTACAGCACGCGAATAGCCCCTATCGTCGTCATCGTTACAACGAGGGGATGAAAATGATTTACTTACCACCCTCGATGGAGATCGGCGTAACGGTAGTATCGCCTCCTTTGATTTGAACATTTCCACGGTACCAGACGATCGAAGCAGCTGGTTTAGCGGATCTAACTGCACACTCTAATCGCCGAGATTCGCCAACTTTGACCTCGATTTTCCTCTTATCCGGATGAGTGCTGATCTCCACTTTTTGCGGGGGCGCTGTAACATCAAGCCAATAGACAAAATGCGTTAGAACAAAACAGAACGAATGTACGAAAAAAACACACATGTGGTACGCAATAAAATGAAATTTTCTTCCTCTCATTTTTCCAATATTTCCACGAACAACAAATATTCATTACTCGTGCGTTCAATCAAATTATAAATCTGCATCGTTGAAATTTATTGCAACAAACGACATTACCGTGAAAGTCAAATACCGTAAAATCACGATCGTCTTACGGTTAGCAACAAAATCTATTAAAAAGAAAACTTGCCAGTCTCCGAGCGTTAGTTACAACGTGTTAATTAACCGGTGAGTTATCAAAGAAAGATTCTGGATAGAGTTTCGCTGCTGAAACGATCTTGCGAGCGGGGAAGCGGGTGGAAACGCAAACTGGTGAAGTAACTCTACCGGTTACCTCCCACTTCATTAGATTCGATGCAACGTGCTTTTTTTATCGCTTCGTCGGCACGAAGAGCATCCTCGAAGAAGAGTTTCTATTCGGAAAAGCTGGGGATGTCGATACCGGAAAATACACTCTGGCCAAACGAGTCTCGATGAGCGATAGGCTCTCGAGTGGCACTCAATTCGCGAGGCATTCTCCGCGTAATTCTTCATGTACGTAGCCGGCATTAAGTTCCGGGAGAAGGGGAAGGCTTAAAGCAATCACAATGATATTGCTTAAATAGTCAGTCGAACGTGAAAAAAGAACGCAGACGAAGTACAGCAACGATCGATGCACGGCAATTAAGAACAATTGCACGGTCAGGTTCCGTTGCATTGACCTTTTTTTTCGAAATTCCAGGAAAAATCATAACGTCGATAATTATCGAACAAAAGATAAAAATCGAACAAAACCGGCTGTCGTGGTTTACGACAATGCGTTTGTAGAATCATACGTAAAATCATACGTGAAACCAAGTTAATTTTGAAGCTGAAAGTTTATAGAACCATGAGAAAAAAATCAATGATACCGCGTCACTGTTAATGTCAAATACTTTTCGCTAGAATTCCCGATTCCCTTTCCCCGTCCACGCGCAATTAAGTCAGACTTCTCGCCCCTCGCGCTTCCAGTCTGTATTTTCAAGACTCAGGACAAACCGGCGACGACAACGGGCAATTCCGTGAAATAAAAACGAACGCAGACGGATGTCCCGGCGTCCGTTTCGGTCGTCGAAAGAAAAGAGAGAGCCGTAGCGTTACTTTCCCGGGAATTACACCGCAAAGGTAAAGGTATTCAACGAATAATAGGTGGCATATTTTCCTTTGCTGTCCACCGCGATAACAGCATTACTCGACCGTGGCCCTGTTTTTTATTCTTTATACTGCCGTACATTCGCCACTTAAACAGGCGTTTGTTTTTCCTCCCCCTCTCTTTCCCATGCACGCACACCCACCCCCACACACACTCACACACACACACACCCTGGGTACCTCAGTTTCTTTTTATCTTCGCTCCGTCGGTTACACACTTTCCACGGTTTACACTTTCTTCCACGTTCTCTATGCTTTTATCCGATTACAGTTTTTCTTGCGGGGAAAGTAGCGCCCTTTCTTCTTCACCCAAGACTCGCGCTTCTGGATAATTCATTTATTCTCGATGTGGTTCGCGCATTTCGAACTCCATCGCGGTCAATTCGGTTATTTATCGGGAATTATATTTTCCGTGTCGTTAACGCTCGTTGTTTAGGTAACGAGCGATTTATCTCGCGTCAGCGAGATTTCGGTATTTCAGCCGCGACGGGGAAATAAATTATCGGCGTTGATCGAGAGATTAACGACTTCCCTCTTCCGTTTCTCTCTTTCTCCCATCTCTCCTTTTCCTACTTGTCGGATGACTCTATGGCCCCAGGACGGAAGAAAAACCTAATCCAATCTAACCAACCCTGGGCGTATACGCGAGCGCGTAAAAAAAAAAAAAACACGGACGTCGGAAACTATAGCTATCGGGGCAATGTCGCGAGAGTCGCTTTGGGGAAGAATTCTCTCAGTTGAGACCGGGGCTGAACGAAATTTTAAGCCATCCCCAAACTTTACTACTTTGCGCACCGGTGTACTATTTAACTCATTTTCGCCGTAAAGTTGTAGTTAATGAGCGCTGGCAGAGCAACCGCGAAACAGACGACTTGGCGGGGGGGATTTTTTTCTTTTTCAACAACTCCGACGAAAGTTAACCCATTTCCACGCCGTGCAAAAGCGTTACCTTTTATCCGGGGAGTCAATGCGATCTCTCCCCCGGTGCCCCGGTGTTAGGCTTTGCAACAACAATTTCACTTTGAGTACCCACCGTGATCTGCATACACCGAACTACTTCCCAGCTCCGCCGAACTAACAACCGGTAATAACGGATTCCACGTTTCTGCCGTACGTACAAGTTGGAATTAAAATGTTTTCGTGCCACGACGACATTTAGGCCATCGATTAGCACACTTTTCGGGAACGAGTTCGATTGATTTCGCGAGTTTTGGGGTGAAGCAGCGTGCAACGGCTAGCTTACTACTATAAGCACGAGGTAGAAACTATCGAAGTTCGTTATAACGAAGTGCGCGGTATCGATCGAATCGCCAAAACCGCATCAACTTCATTCGCCGAGCAAATTTTCGTTCAATATAATCGTGAAAATTGACAAACTGAAAGTTTTAACCGAGATCGGTAGAGTCGATCAATTATTTCTACCGGGAATTGACAAACTTTTTACTTTTAAACACACGTCGAAGAGCGGCCGTCGCAAGTCTGGTACTTTCCCACTGTCACGCGAATCGATAAACTACCGTGCGATGTCTATCGCAAAATTTCATTCGTCCAGAGTACCTCCATCTTTGGGCTCGCATTCCTGTGAGAACTTCCGTCAAGTGTATTAAAAATGCACGTTACATTTACTGGCATCGCATTAACAAGTAAATCGAATTCAAGAGCTACCGGGGGAACACGATAGATTCTTCGCTCAATTTCTCTCCAACGTTTCTATGCTTAAGTTATTTCCGCTACGCGATACAGGTATGTACATTTTCATTTTTATTTACAGCCTCGAACGTAGAATCGAGGCGTCGTAGTCGGGGAATATAAGATCCGCGTAACTGCCGTGACAATAATTCTACCAAACGCGACTTCTACCATACGTTACGCTCGTTGTTATGGAATCGCGGATTTTATGGAGGGAAATATTTTCACAAAAGACAGACGAAGAAGCGAGACTGAAATAGGAATTTCCCTGGTCGTTATAGGGGATTCGGAAATTGTTCGCCGCGTCACCCATATCTGGATGACGCGTGTAGTACGTTAGTAACTGGTTACGAGAGACGGAGAGTATCTCAAAGAAAATGTATAAAATCTATTTAATCTCTTTGACGGTACGAGTCTATTTGAGAAGTGCGCTTTTAGCATGCGTCGTATCTGTTACATGATTTATACTTCATTAAGATATTTTTATTTGTTCAACTAATATATTCGTCGCGATCAATACGGTGCCACTTTTCCATGACGAATATACGCTAAAGTGGTTAAAATACATATTTAAAATCCTGTAGGGGCTGAACAATATATTTCGGTTCAATTTCACTGCCTCCTGTCTTTATTAATAGTTTCTTAATTAGTGCATTAATAACGTTAATATTAATATTAATATTCCATGCCTATGGTACGGTAACTCACGCGACAACCGGGTGCGGGTGACGTGGAGACCATCGACGCTTTGATACGCGTTTTTGACCTTTGAAACGACGATGTATTTTCACTCGCCGTAAACGCGCACCGAAAATGTTTTGCTTCGAACCGCGCGTCGATAAAGTATCGTTAACCAACCAAAACTGAATCACCCCGTAGACGAGAGTTTCAACGCAACCGTCCCTCTTCGCTTTGCAAGACTCCCTTTTGTACGCCCCCGACATTCTCTTTTCTCTTTAGTCCCTCCATCAGACACAACGAAATTGAACGTGATTTCGAGGACGCGCGACGTTTCCACCGGGAAAGGACGCCTATTTTACATTTTCTGGAACAGTGAACCGGAAGTCCAGCAATATTGCCGGATCGTGGGTCCGCAGTCAGGTCGGCGAAACGAGGCGGATAGAGAGAATAGGGGCGATGGGTGGGGGGTAGGGGGGGGGGGGGTTGACTGGGGGGTGTAGTCGGTGGTGAATTCGCGCATTGCGTCACGGACTCGTATCGGACGCGGAGAACACGCGAAGAATGAACGAGGGTGCCGGTGCCAGGGAAAATGGAGTTGTTTCAGGGTTTAGCGATAATTGAACGAGCGAGTGCCGTATCGCGGACGGATTTCAGAATTTCAGGTTTCGGAGGTGAACACTGAAAATAGCATCTACGACACGTTTTTGATCCAGCGTTATCTCGCGATATAATTTCATTTCGTGCTTGTCTGGTTCTCCGCTAAATAAAAAGTTCAAACGAGTTATCTTAGATTTGGAATAATTTGTGGATCTTTGACGTGTAATCTGGCAATCGTATTTAAGCTCACGCTCGTTAATCTTTAGCGAATACGTAAAAAGTGACGGAAGTAATTTCTGATTCTACGATTTAGATAACTTTGCAGATAACATTCGTTAAGTTGCAAGGCTTTTCTTAAACCTTATTCAATGAATTTTCTTTTCGTAACAAGTCTCTCACGCGATCGATCGATATCGTATTTTTCCGTAGAGCTAAAGAATGCAATTTCAAGCGAACCATATCGATCGTTTTCAAAAAGATGCTCCAATTTGCGATCTTTTGTTCGTGCCCGACGAAGTACTGTGCGATGATGGCTCTGACATCGACGCGAGAAGTATGGGATATCTTTTTCCATAGCTATCATTTCCAAAATATCCATAACCCAGCAATTGACCAGGTTTATTATCTTGCGTTTCTTGAGCCCGATGAAGTTTAAATTAAACTACATCATTTCGAAGGTACGCGAGTAGAAGCGTCTTCTTTGATTCGCTCTCAATTCTTTTCCCTTTGAGCGCAAACCTTTTCAATCGCGAAGCAGTTCCACGACAAACGAGAGTTCTTTTCTCGATGTAAGGGTTTATTAGGAAAACGAGATACAATTTGCAAGTAATCGATCGCATTCTTTGAAACGTTACGCTTGCCGCACAGGTACCCAATGCAAAGTAACTACGAGGGGCCTTCCTTTTCCTTGAAAAAAAAAATAATAAAATAAAAGTTACCGGGAGAGCTGTGACATTTTTTAAATATCCGTCCACGATACGGGGGGGGGGGGGGGCCCTTAAAATGGGTCATCCGTACAAAGGCAAAACCGCATTTTTGTAAAGGCACAAAAAGCTGTTCGCAACATTTTCCTCTAATTCCAAAAACGCGAGAGTCATCCGGGTGACCTGTTCCAAGCGTTTCACCCTGTATGTACGCGTATAGATCAGAAAGCAGAAATTACCTACGTCGCTAAAAATTTCTGTTTCGACTTTTCCGACGAAAAGCTCTTGCCTTTATCCCGAAGTCCGCGACTCCAACGCAAAAATGTTTCTCCGCCGCAATAAACGCGACGCCCAGCACCAGAGGTCGTTGCACGTTCCGTCATTTTGATAAAACTTTTTAATTGATTTAGAAGAGTACTCTCACGCCGTGACGTTGAACAGAGGTAACTTGGTCGCAGACCTGTGTCAACGTCGTTGGTTTAACTTAGAATTTATTTTAGGAATAGCGTACAAGTGTATTGTAATGTTAAGTGTTATAACTTAGGTGTATCGTCTTCGGGGAAATAATCGTGAGATTGTATTCAAGGATCACGTTTTTATATGTACACCGCCACTGCTCTTTAAGCCAGTGGACGTATTGTCGACTTTTCACATTTTCGGGAATATTTAGTCTTAAGGGCGTTGGATACCCCCCCGTTTTGGAAGGGTTTACGCCGTCGAATGCACAGGCCACAATTGTTGACCGATTTTGATGAACAATAGCTCGTTTGAAAGATAAAGGATGATCCATGCGTTGTCGAGAAGCCGAATTTTGATAAAACCTTTTTTTTATCAACAAATAGTGATTCAAAAAATTGCTAAAGTTTAAGACAATTTTACGCATGGAAAGAAATTTTTTATCAAAATTCGGCTTCTCGACAACGCATGGATCATCCTTTATCTTTCAAACGAGCTATTGTTCATCAAAATCGGTCGAGAATTACGACCTGTGCATCCGACGAGCTAATGCGTGTTTTCGCCCATTTTCGTGAAAAATCCTGAAAAATATTCTGCATCTGCTAGCGACCCCAATTTTAGCGGCGGAAGAGCCGAAACTCCTTCCCCCACTACGAACCTAACGCACAAGCATGAGCTGGTGTGCGTGTAAGTTGGCTAGGCGTGCGGTCAATGTATAGGTGTTTACCGTTACAGCGGAAAATCACACCGACGGCACACAACTCTGATCCATTCTAAACTCATGCGAATAAGCCAACTCGAGCCGCTCGGGCCTTTTTGACTTTCCGTCCCGTCTCCACCACGCAATGTATCGTAAGGGTATAACGCTCTGCGTTTCCCATAGAATGCTTCTTGACCAATTTCGATGATCAAGGACTCATTTGAAAGATAAAACATGAAGGAATGCGCATGATATTTTAGAATTTTGGAAAAATGTAATCTTCGTGGAGAAAAGAGCGTTAAAAAGTTTAAAAACATTTTCCGGAACAGAAAAAAGCCATTTACAGAAATTCTGAACGATAACGATTGTATATTCATCTTTTATCTATCAAAAGAGCCATTAATTATCCAAATCGGATATCTAACACGGGTTGGAGAATTTATAACGTAAATCCATGCACTGCCTTCAGCGGCGCGCCGCCGTGAAGTCACAGCGGGGGGTTATTATATCTGGTTCGCAGATACAATCCACGGTCAGATTGATCGTCAAATAAACATTCAATTTTTATTCTGTCAATCTTTCCTATTACGGGAAAAAAAATGAAACCAAAATTTTTTTAAGAAAGTTAGACATACATATATAAGTTCTCACGAAACACGTGAATAATTAAAGAATAATACTGTTACAATAATATTGTAACAATATGTGAAACAAGTACGTCCCAGATTTCACGTTACTCTTGTGTTTGTCATTGTTGAGAAGTCTAAAATCCTAGGTTTTCCCAACGTAGTGACAAAATCCCGGTGACTTACATTCAGATAAAAGGGATAATCGAACAGGTATACGTTACTTTACGCCGTAACAATGTCATATCGTGCATTCGATGACCGTAGCATTCTATAACCGAGAAAGGTAGCACGTACATTTCGTACATTTCAGCAGGCCTCACTTATACCTGCTTATACCGGGGACCGCTAGACGTTGGACGAACCCCGATTTTCGCCACATAAAAGACCTTCTCTCTTCCTCCCTCGCTCCGTCGCGGTCACTCCTTCTCGTGCAGTGAAAATTCAAAGAACTCCAACGTCTAGCAGTGCCTAGCCGTTGCGGGTATAAACAAGGCCTACCGAAATCCACAGGGTCCCGGCACTTCTCAAGGGGCCTTGAACAAGTGCGAAGGAAAACACACCGACGGGTGTATTTCGCGCTAGTTCTGACTTTGGATTTCAAAAATAGCGACCTCCACATGGTGAAATCTGGGCAGTGTATGACAATTCGGAAAATGTCACCAACTTGCAAAGAGCTACTATCGCTTTATTCGATACCTCTTTGATTCTAATTTGTTCTATTATGTCAGATGTTCTTGAGTTTCGTATGCAATGCAATGACAGTTGATCCATATACATACCTACCATTATATTATATGGATTCACATTTTTACGTGATTTTTCAGTCATGGTCAAATTGTATAAATTATACCATTTTGATACTAGTTATCGAATTGTAATCCTATATTGTTAGTCACAACAGAAATGATTACCAAAATCAAAACGGTGCTTATTCGTAACTGAAATGGATCAGAGAATGACAGCTGGTAACACGTGTTTCATTGACATGAAATGCACCGGAGTAGCGAATGGTTTCTGTAGGTGTGCGTGCGTATCTGACTCTGTCGGTGGGCCCGAGCGGGACGTAAGGGGTACAGCGGGCCGGGGGGACTTCGACGCGTAAGAGCAAAGTGGGGACACTACTCCCCTCAAGCGCCTGTAGTTCGCATATTGTCCGCCACCCGTCGCTGAAGTCACGCACGGGTTTTGCTCAGGGTATCCAACGCCCTTAAGTCTATCATAATTTACTCCTAAGCTTTTTATCGTGTTTGAGCTTCGAACGCTACAAAGTTCGTTTCTGCAAAACTGGGTCCAGAAGATCCCCTTTCGCACATGTCGTACATCCGCCCATTTTTACCCCACTTGGTAAAATTCACGACCCTCGCACGAGGAAAGGGCGTAGCCTACGTTTTCCTCGAGATTATTTTTCAATACGAAGATTATAACTCAGTCGACATTCGTCCGAGACGTTTCTCAAAGTCAAATCATTCAAACATTTCAACGTTCAGACCTTGATCGTATTTAATAAAATATTGCCAAATACTTTGTACTTAAGTTTCCATTTCGTAATTAGCGTGGAATAAACTCAGTCATTTGTGCGGACAAATTTGAGAGGAAGCAGATTTGATCATTTTGCAATACTCGGAATATATAATCTGCTCGTGGTAACGCTCAAATGAGGTAGTGCAAGACGCTCGAGCGTGTAAAGCAAGGTTTTGCGCATTCGAATACTTTGGCGTTCTTGCACGTTAAGTGTCCACGGACCGAATGCACTCATGAGTTGTGGAGCCTAGTCCCTTTATAGTATATGTTGACAACGGGAAAGATAATTAAACGTTTCAGGATATGCCTAGGATGAGAAGCAGAAGCCGTACGTTCGGTGAACAGTAAGAACTGCCGAATATCTTTTAAGCCAGGGGTCGCCAACCTTTTAGACCTCAATCCATAACTCTAAATTCTGCGAAACATTTATACTTTAGAGTTTATATTATTCATACTATAAGTCTCAGGCCCTTATCCAGAGGTTTTGCGCCGGCAGCTTTTTTTTTTATAAATACCGTTCCACTGACAAGTCTTATACCTTATTTAAAAACAATTTAATCGAAACAAAATTTTCTCGCGAATCACCGGTAGGCGACCGATGTTCCAGGCGGTATAATCGATAAAAGTGTAAAATAATACTAGAATCTAACGCCGGTTTCACAGACGTGAAACATACACGCGCGTATCGCACAACACGCAATACGATGCACCAATAGATTAGTTAGGATTGTGTCTTCCCACATACGTTCCTACCACATTTGCAACGGAGTTGCAATGCGGAGTTTGTTACCAGCGCATGTTTCGCATCTGTACGCGGCCTAAACAGTACGTTTGAACTTACAATCCCTTTACTCGCGACCAACGCACTTCGGAGAACGCTCCGCGTCTAATAGACCCCATACACCGAGAGAACAAATTGCGCGACAGAGGCTGTTATGCAAGAATTGCATGGCGCACGGTGTTATTTGACGCACTGCGCAACTAGTTGCAGAAGTCCAAAACTATTTGAAATTAATCGTACAACGAGTGCCGTTACGCATCCATCGCATCGTGTATGGCCTTTGTGCGACACGCGCGCAAAGCCTTTTGTTTCTTTTTGTCGGTTTGCGCAATTTGTTCGCGGCTCTATGGGCGATCCTGTTGACGTATCAACCCCTATTGTGCAACGTCAGTTTTGTGCAATTTGTTCGCCGGTGCATGGGGGCCTAACGCGAGCCCGTCGATTTGCCAATATCGCGAAAGTAATCGTCGCAGAGCCGCTTCTCGAAAAACAGGCTGATCGAGAAAATTCTTCGCAATAATGGATTTTGCGACGGAACGCGAGAGAATCTCGAGTTTCCTTATTCGCTATGCGTCCAAGGACGTATCAAAAACCAGGCGGCACATAACAATTGCTCTACTTCCCAGTCCTTAATCCCCCCATATTTCGAATAATGCGCTACTTATCAAACGCCCCCGTACGCTTCGCTTCCCGACGTACAAACACAAGTAACGGGCCGCCCTCGTGGAAGTTTAAAAACTGGGAAAGCTCTGGCGGCCTAGTTTTCTCCGGGGGGGAAGAAAAAAAAAAAAAAAAAAAGAGTGCGTCGCCGCGGTCGTAGATGGTTTAATGTCCAACCGCGTACACCGGGGCACATAATGCTGGTTGTTAATGCGCTACTTACACCGCGCTCGTGTGTCCTCAAGTGCAGCCGCATGCATTATTCAGGGGGACACTTTGCATTATTTAGGGGGACATTCGCCCGCGCCGATTACGGAGGACAACGGGAATACAAACAGAGGGAAGCAACGTGATCCCCCCGATAATGAAAATTGGGAATAAAAATAAAGTTAAAGCTCAATCTGTCCCGCTGACGTCGCGTAAACAGCGGGATTCCATGCCTGGCAGAACGACTCGACCATGCTACGAACAATGTTCCACCGCATATAATTTTTTTTTTCCCCACAAAAAGAGATCTCGTGCTAACGTTCGTTCGAGCATAATACGCCGAGCACCGATCGAAACGCAATTGGTTACTCTGGAGGGTATCGTTTCGCGAGAGGCCGATTCAACGGAAAAGGGAATTATGCAAAATGTCGATTATCGACGAAAGAAAGCCGATGATGCGTCGTAGCATCGAAGGGAACGCGATAAAGGGTAATTTTTTGGATAAACGCGTGCAAACGACAGTGGACGCGCAGGGATTACATATCGAAAAATGTTTCCGTATACGGAAACTTTTCCATGCTTCGCGAGAGCTTCGATATCGGATGCATTGGTGTGAGCGTAGTATCTCAAACTTCTTTTCTGGATAAACCAGCGCGCGCGCGCGCAGAATAAGAGAGGAAAGAATTTTTTGCTCTGCAAGTTTCCCGGTACGCAGATGCGGTGGGATTGTTGTGCGCGAAATAGTTCGAGGTATCGTAAAGGTATTTCAGGGATTCACCGAAATATATTTTAAACGGTGAGCTGTATGAAAAAAAGTACAATTCGCGAGAAGTCTTCGTTCACGGAAAGTTAAGGGCGTTATGCGACTCTTCCGTTGAAACCCTGAAACATTATTCTCCTACCACCGTTTCCAAGATGTTCCAACGTATCGTTTAAAGTGAGACACCCTGTATAAATTTGAAACGACGCAAAAAGGAATAACCCCAATGGAGTTTCTCTTGGTCAATGAAATCTAAAACACGCGACGTTCCCCATCTTCTCTTTCGCCCCTATTTTTATTTTCCTCGTTAACACCGCGATTAGCTCCGCTTGTCCGCCGGCGGGTCACCCTTTAATTACTTAACCCTTCGGGGACCACTGGATTATATGTGTTTTACCGAAGGATTATTATATGTCACTGAGCGAATTTTAAACCATAATTACATTTGAACAGTGCAAAGTGGTATTTATCGTGTATTTATTTATTCATGTAAAGGGGAATTGTAAAGTAAATTGCATAGTACAGATCAGTAGTGTATTGCTTTCATAAACTCCTCTTGTTACATCTAACAAATAGATAAGTTTTTAAGTATATTCTACAAAAGTGATCCCCAAAGGGTTAATGAGCCAGCTTACTCACTGATGGACACGCGATGATGTGCACGCGAAGACCGTATGTTTCCCAGTGGTCAATATATTTCAATATTCCATATTTCATATATTGAAATGTTTTTTTTATAAATCAAACGAATCTGTATAAAGATACCGAACATTATACCGCAGAGGCTGGACGTGTTAAACTCATCCCTAACGACGCAACGTCGAATTCCGTGATTCAACGAGTAGGAAAATTCTTGTTCTTTTTTTTCATATCATCGGAACACGCTCGTATGCGCGAGAGTGCGCGAACTTAGAAACCAGACAGCTTTGACCGACGTCTCTGAAGCTACGCGCACGCATTTCAAAAGGCAGCCGAGGGACAAAAACTGAAAGCAGGGATTACCGCAAACATTCGGTATCCACCGTTAGTTGGGCGTTCAATCTCATTACCGCGATGCTCCCTCTTTCGGCGTGAAAAAGAGAAACGCAACTCGTAGCGCAACGGTTTCACGTGAAAAGACCGAAAGCGAGTAACAAGAATCTCGAACAAAAGATGGTTCCGGACCCTTGTCACGTTATTTCCGGCGGAAATAAGTTCGGCAACCGGCGATAGACCAGTTTAATCTTAAAGGGAATGAGCGTACCGAACGTTTCGCGAAGTCTATGCGAAATGCTGCAACTATTTAGTAATTATTTATTATTAGAATTTAATCGAGAGTCGTTTATTTACTGCTTTTTTTTTTCTTTTTAACCATTTGGCTGTGCGAGGTGAATTCTACTTTCTGATCAAGAGTATGTTGGAAAAAAGTTCATCGGATTATTATTAAACTTGTTAATTAAAAGTTTTTCATATCGCTGAATCAGAATATCGATAATATCACTGTTCCAAAATTCAAATCAGCGGATCCAATATCACGGATCTAAATTGGAGGATCCAGATTACAAAAAATGGATGGGTTTTGATGAACCTTTGTATCTTGAAGTTTTTTGTATCGCTGAATCCGAATACGCCATAAAAATGATAAAATATAAAATGGCGAACAGAAATTACAAAAATCGGTGGGTTTGTATGAAACTTAGTAATGTGAAATCTGTCGGGCCTCTGAATTCGAATATGGGATCAGAATTGCAAAATTCATATTTTTCGTGGTTTTGGTCCGCGATTTTGAATTTTGAAATTTTTCTGCCATATTCGGATTCAGCGACGCAGAAAAACTTACAATTGGAGCTCTTGTTTAACGGTTACCGGACCGGTGCGATACGGATGTCCTTTGTTTTCTACAAAGGAAGACAAAAAGAAACGTGTCGCACCCGTTGACCTATAAAAAAAATGGTACCACGTTTCATAAGAATCAAAAATGTGTGTTCATCTTTTTACGTTGCGCACATGTACCAAGTGCGCGCTGCACAGTCAACTGATCAAAGAAAAAGGGCACATCAAACGTTCCGCGAAGTCTACATATATGAAATATCGAACCTATTGCATTTATCAAATATTTGTATTAACGAATAACTTCCAGAAATATCGCGGATCGAATTTAATCACGATTCGAGATTCGTTTATTCGCGAACCAAATTCAAGAGACAAAGATGCACGAGGGGTCCCCGACAAAGAGATATCAAGCAATTTCAAAAACAATATCGCTGAAAACGAACGAGGAATAATAATACGATTCTTTTCGAGAGGTTAAAGGGAAAAATGAACTATGATAAAATAGAAACGAGGAAGGAGTTAACAGTAAATTGAGAGCCGTTACGAAGCCGATACCTCCTCGTTCCCGTTCCGCGGAAAAGTAAAGTTAACCGGCCCGTTTGAATCGCGAACGATACCCTTCCAATTATTTCTTTAAAACGCACGAAACGGACAGAAACTGCCTCCGTCTTATCGTTACCATCGCGTTCATCCTCGTTTAGACTTACTTTACTCTCGTAAAATTCGCGGACATAAACCCTGGGCGCATCGGCGCATTAATCTTTCTTTCGGTTACGCGCGGGCCATAACATCCTCGCATTAACTTCGACGTTTTTCTCTGGTAACAAGTTCCTCCGCTCAGGCACCGCGGTTTAACTAGGATGGACGAGGAATTATCATATTCTCCGCTCATTTGTCACGCCATAGCCGGAACGAAGGCAAGATTAACGGAGACTGGATTTTTGAGAGACTTCAGATTTAAGAACGGCTGAACGGAGGTAGTTACGATGATCGATGAAAGGATTGCAAATCGTATCTTCGTTACTTTACGGGAATATGGGTCTTCTTGATTTTATACACGGAGAGTCGCGGGTTAGTTCGCGCCAAGTAGGATCGAATATATTCGCTCTCGCGATTAGAGAATCATTCGACGTTGAGAGCGTTGATTCGATAACGTTTCTAATCCGAAAACGATGTTTATCTCTTTCGTCGGGTAAACGAAGCCTGTGAGTCACGCGTATACGTTGGCCGACAGGTACAGTGTACAGTGACTCTCGTTGACCGCTTCGCTACCACGGACGAGATATCTCGCAACACAATACTGTTCGTCCGATGCCACAGACGAGATAGCCCCCGTGATAAAATCGTACGATGTCAGGGATAAGTTATTCCGCGTCGTTTTCATTATTACAAGGAGAGTTTGAATTCGGGAAAACATAAATTCGTTAAACGTCCTGGAGAATGAAACATATATTATTTTTAGAACAAGTGATGTTTATTTTTCTTCAACATGATCACGAACTACCGAGATTAATGTATACCTATTCCAACAATTTTTCTTACCCATTTTATCAATTTTTATATAGTTCAAAAGTGTATGCTTATAATTATACATATTCGCAATACTTAAAAAAATTAATTTTCGTTCATATACTTAAAAATGGTAAATTTGACTAGCCTTAAACAAAAATTTCAAACCGGTCACAATGACTGGACTGGTAGTCCTAGCGTTAATAATAATGAAGGAAGTGTATACGCATATCGAAATACGCGCGTAACTTCAAATCCCTGTACCTACACGACGGAGGCAAAATAGTGACGAGCAAGATTGTAATTACGTGACGCGAGTATAATAACTGTCTCTCACTCGGAAGACTATTTCAAGTTTCAAAAGTACCAACGAACGGAATCCACCCCCTTAGTTAAACCGAACTTCAATCCCGGCTTCCAGCGAGTCGCATCCCCGACATTTTCCGCCAAACTCCCGGGGAACGGGAATCGACTTCTCGATCCCGTCGCACTCGTTAAAACGGCGAGTCCGTAATCGAGAAAAGGAGACCGCGGATCGTTTGCCGAGAGAAATCTGCATCGATAACGAATATTAAATGTCGAGGGAGAGGGGAGTCGGAGCGGGGGGCTGGAGATTAAACGGCGGCAAAATGAACTATCGCGCCGGCGGTGAAATCCTCGAAAGTAACGAACGCGAAACTACGCGATAAGGGATGGAAGGGGAACGTCGGTTTCATAAAGTACACCAGATAAGTTAATCGTCGGCAAGTTCTTCCATGAATGAGATTAATTATATGCGTGCTTTTACGTCGCTCGTTTGTGGGTTTCCTTTGGGCTACGCGCAGATAAGTCCGCGGCAGTGGAAATTACTTAAGTCCGAGGAATCGCGACGATTAAAAAGGGTAGCGTTCGCGGTTTATCTGATACTTAACTGCGGTGGAATGCGTTTCGAAGTCTTGGACTCGGAGAATTATAAAAAAAAGGAAAGAATAGTCACATAACGACGCGACTGGCATCTCCGGGAACAGGTGTTAAATATTATCCGGATTGTGATGTGAGAATGGTTCCTCTTTCGAGAAAAATGGTAATTTCTAGAATATTTTATATACGATAATTTGTAGCATCTCCGAATCACACCAAGAGATACTCCATTTTGTTATTGATTTCCCGTTACACCTTTACGATATTAAAATTTAAAGATTTTCTCACAGGACACTTAACTCGTCCAGTCGTGGTATTATGGTAAGTAACATATCCGTATCAAGAAAATACAGGTTGAAGCACGAGGGGACGCGTAATGGTCAAACTCTATTCGTGTCAAACTAAACTTGCTCAAAGTCACGAATAAACGTCGTTTGGGAAAGTTTAGTGAAAGCTACACCCTATTAGAAGGACATTAAAGTTTCGCTTTGAAAGTTGCTTAAATGAATTGAAAAGAGCACTTGACAATTTATTCCCATTCGGTTTAACCGCGCTCCTCATTAAAATTCCAGGAGCCGGTCTAAAGCTATTCACCTTGACGCGATGAACATAAGTGAGAAAAAGTTTAATTAATTTACGTAATTAAAAGCTTATCAGTTATTACAGTTCCGTGTCCCGTTTTTGTTTGCGATTTCATGGCGTGGACACGTTTGGAAGAAAAAACAAAAAATTGCGCGCACCCATCCTGCGGTTACATTTCTCTCTTTTTTTTTGTTTTTTACAGAAAATATAGAAAGCGTAACATCCGTGCGTACGAACGTTTAATCAGCGATAACGGCGGATGAAAAACTCAAATTTAAGTGAAACAAATCGGAGTTACAGAAAATACAGTTTATTTATCTACGAAACGCTTGAACAATTTGATCGATATTTAATTCGAGGCAAACGAATGGAACAAGAAAGAAAACAAAAGATGAATTTTTTGTACGAACAATAAAGTGTCTCTCTCGAATGATCCAACGTTTACCTATTATCTTTACAACGACGTTCCTTAAAATGGAGTACGTCGATAAAGGTTCTAAATCAACTTCGTCCCTTTCTTCCAAATCATAAAGTTCTATTTACGTTATTTTGCATCGTATCGCTTGCATATTTCACTGCTATCAGATCGCGGAAAAATATATATCAAAAGGGCGATTTTCGAAAGAATCCGCCGACAGTTTTTCCGCGAGTCATCCGAGCGACGAACGGGCCCTCGCGAGATCGCTGGTTCCAAGAAATCGCATAAAGCAACGACGAGCACAACTACACGTACACAAAAAAAAAGAAAAAAAATAGAAAGAACATGGTCGGCATAAAAAGCAGGAATCCCGATTAAGAGATTTGACCGCATCCACCCAGGTTCCCCGACGATTCCCCTCTTTCTCGCTCAACGAAACCACCCTCCTCCGAGCCGCCATTTTTTTACGAGAACCTCCGCATCCGCGTTTACATTTCCCTCTATCGTATGTTCTGAATGGTCGTTCTGAACAGAACAATAAATTTGAATAGTATCGTCCCGAAATAAACCCTAGAGGCTCGCCGTGAGTTATTCTCCTCCCTTGCTGCAGCGGAAAGAAAGTTGCCATTCGTGCGGTTAAAGGGAATCCTACCATGCACTCGACGACTACTCCCCTTGATTGTCGGATATGTATTCTACGTTAGGTACGATTAAGGCAGGGGCCGCGCGCGTGCGTTGTGCCGACGGACGTCGCGACGCGCGTCGTACCCATGGCGCCCGATTCAATGTGACAGGTCACGAGAATATAACGCTCTCGTTGAACGCTGCCGACGTTGTTACGCGCTCAACGCGAACGTTGTCGGTGTTCGCGAGATATCTCTCCAGAGATGACGTCCGTCGTCGTATAGCTCGTCGAATCAACGTTCCGCGTGACCGCGGCCTAAGAGAGAAGGAGGTCAACGGGGGGAGGGAGGGTGCGCAGTTCGGTATCCTCGAATTACGCGAGACGTCGGATACGTAGCGTTCGTTACGACATCGTCGTCGTCGTCCTCGTCGTTATTGTTACGATACTTGTCATTTTTACCGCAACTTTCAGCATCGACTGCCACTCCCATCGCAATTTCAAACTCTGTTGGACATTCGTAGCGAACAACGCGTTACATATTTTTCTTTTTTCACCCGCCAAACGCGTCATTCATCCCAACGCCCTGTCCAGCCCGTTGACGCAATTTGGTTAACGGACACGTTTGATACGTCAACACTTACCGAAACGTTACGAGCGGACGAGTCGCGGTGCCTTTCGATGCTGTCGCGCGCACGCGTTTCCGCGTGAAAATGTCGACTCGCTCTCGCGATACAATTTTACCCGCGTTATCAAGCCGAAAAACTGTCCGATCGAAACTACGATATTCGATTCAAGTGGCAGTTAATTCGACGTGACGATTAGACGGGAAAGATAATTATCCGGAGTGGATAGAAAAGGAAGTCCATTAACCCCGACGATCGAGGCACCCTCGGGATACCCGAAGCAGCGGGGTTTTCCTATCAGACACAGATGACTATTGTGGGAGTTCTTCGCCCCTAATCACCACTCACCACTCAACCCTCGCCGCTCCCACACCGCTCTCTCGTGGGTAAAATCTCACTGACCACCCCCCGCACCGGTCGGTATACCAAATTCCACCCTATCTCTCGTCGGATGACGGAAGTACGTGTCATTACGGTTGTCGGATGGGGTTTCAACGGTTATTTGACACAATCTGCCATTCTCGGGATCGGCAACGACTCTCGAATGACGGGCTTCGGCCTCGTTATCTCAATTTCCGCGCGAGCCTAAACGACCGAACGACAACGCGCCAAAAGTTTCGTACCGGCATGCGGTTATTATAGCGCGCTGCGGTTATCCTTGGGAAAACGCGGAAACTTGTTGGATTTGATTTTTAACATTGAACTTTAGCTACGGCCGCGTGAGACATCAATTTAATAATTTTCCCTCGACAACTCGTGTTGTGATCCAGATCGAAGAGCCGGAATTAATGATAATTGGGTAAGGTTATTTAACTAACTATATAACGCGTAATATAAGGTTGGAGTTAGTGATAAATAAATACTTTTATTTATCTAACTATAATAACGAGTGACAAATCTCGTATCATTTCTCTAACGAAATACGCGGATACAACGTATAATATACATACTTATATGTATGTATGTGTGATTCGGCGGAAAACGCGTTTATGCGTCACTTCGACGAAGCATAAGTACTCGCCGAAGTACTCATTGTCAGTCATGGGGTTGCAGTGCCGTATTTCGTTTGATTAAATGTGAAAACTTGCAATTAAAATCAGGGGCTACGTACAGAAAGGATAAACCGAAACGATGAGCGCGATCCATCGATTGAGAGCTTTATCTGTCGTTGAAAAGCGGATTATCAAAGAACGAATTAAAATAATTTACGATACTTACTATACTGCTGATAGTGCGGGTTTAAATTTATATAATAATTTCATTCTCACGGATCCCATTATACTCCGTGATGCAATTTGGTTCTGTTCTCAGTTCCCGGAGCAAAATTATTAATACGAGAAAACTTGGATACGGGATGAGATTATACAATGTGCTTCCACGGATATTACATTGTATTTTGCAATTCAATTTCGATGCGTAATAATTTGTAACAGAAACACGAATTTCCGTGAACGTACGTCGCTGGTAAATGTGATCCAAAGTTTTCAATGATCTTAAAATGTAGCGTAAATTAATTCAGGGCCGTCGAAACGATAAAAATCGAATCTTCTCGCTCCCGTGTCGCGATTTTTGCGAATTACAGTGCACTCCCGTATAACGCGGTTAATGCGTTACGCGTTACAGGAAATCATACCGTACAAGAATTTTTTTTCGCGTTACGGATATAATCCGAAGTAACGCTTTTGGAATGATTATTCTCGCACCAAGCTTCACGTTCTACGTTTCATCTAATATGTAGAACGATATTTAAAAAATAAGTGCCATATACACGCTGTTGGTTAAAAAAAAACATCAAAATATGTTTAAAAAAATCCTTTTCATTTCATGGAATAAAATTTAATTCCTGCGTTTTCTTATTTGGCGCGTTGTACGAGGAATCGCTTTGTATGAAAACAGTGGCTGCAATATCTCTGACGCGTTATAGAAATTCGTTTTATACGTGAATCCATTGTACTAGTGAACCTGGCCACGAAATTGTCTTACGCGCAATTGCTGTCGTCCATTGCGTAAAATTACAATCGCGTGATCGGCGTTAAGGTGACTTACGGTGCACGGTGAAAGAAAAGTGAGGGGTTCGGGGGTTGGGGGGTTAGAAGGATGGCGCAGGGGAAGACAAAGGGAATTCGTCACGCGCCATATATCCACGCGACGTTAACGTCGTCGCATACGGAATAATGGAGGATCGTAACGGCGGGTTCGGAGGCTCCACCTCGATCTACGGTTTCCATTTAGCTTTGCGGTGCCGCGAGCTGTAATATTAATTGATGCGACCCATATTCGCGTGGTACGAATGGCGCACAGACTTTCGAAGGTCGACATTGCACGGGTGAACGCGTTTGCAATTTAATACACTCGAAACATGTATGCGCGATGGGATTTGTTAGTCATCGTTGCCGGGCAATGACGTTCGCTCCGCGACTTCGCCCCTTCTCTCGCGATTTGCCCCTCGAAAATTCGTGTTTCAGCTTTCAAAGCGAAACCGGGTTTCGTTCACTTTTATTCGATTCGGTTCATCGAATTTTTTTGATAAATTAACGTTCACGGTTTCGCCGCTAGACTCCCTTCCACTCGCGTCGCAGCAATGAGATTTTGTTATTTCTATCTAGTATCCGGCCTCCAACGTTGCGACGTGAAACGTTTTGTTGTATTTTCGGTTGATATTAAATTTTTCAGTTATCCGATAATCGATCGATTTGCCCGAACGAAAGAAACGCGGTGGGAATCGATATTTTTTTCTGTTGAAATATCAAGTCATCGCGAATTGGTTCTTTAACTTCGTGAAATAATAATGTTCGATGGAAGAAATGTGTTTGGAAATCCATTGGGGGGAAAGGGTGGTATTAGTAGACGGAATGTCTGAGAGGCTCGAGCGTTGCCTTTAATAGCCCGACCCTTTAATCTAATTTGCTCGACTGCGGCAAGATAAATTGATCTTCTTTTTTAATGCCTTTCTCGCACGCAGCGAATGCACGTAAAGGGTAGGTCGTGTCTGTTCGTTCGTGCGTTACCACTCGAGAATCATGAATTTTTATAAAGCCTGATAAGAACGGCTAGGAGGCCCCGGTTCACGCGCGCTTTCCCTTTATCGAAGCAAGGTATAACGAGGCAGTCACGGAATTTGTGAAAAAATTGTTTTTTAGACAAAGAACTCAGGCTCAATTTTTACTATACAAAGAGCGCGAGACGGAATATTGATTTACGCAACGTTTACGCGGGTAGAAACAATGTAAAAATTGAAAAATCCTTGCGTACTAATTAAATCTGACCTGAGTTTTCTTTTTCTTTTGTTAGATTTAGAAAGGACGATATGTTAATAAGAATTCTAGATCTCGTTGCAGAATGTGATCCTTTAACCCTTGATTGGTGAAAGTAAGAAAAAACCGTGGTTTTAATTAACGGCTAGCGGGTGAGAAATTGTGAAAGAATTAGATCTCGCAGCGCGTATCCATAATTAAATCTGAAATGTTTTAACGCGAATTAAACGATTAGAGTGTTACGATGAATTTCACGATGAAACGTAAACCAGACGACAGCGCCGATATCATTGTTATCGAAATGCTTGGAAATGCTTTCATTCCGAAGAACGATGAGAGATATTAAAACAACTCGGTAATGTCACTTTGCGAGAACGTCAGAATAATAGAAACGTCAGCCGCAAAGTCAACCTTATTAATTTCCTTTCTTTATTTCTGAGTCTGGCGAGAGTATCTGAAAATTGTATATTTTTGGCCAATAGCAAAGGATTGTCCTTGTTTTCTTTTTCTTTTTTTAATCATAATAAAGAGGCGCGTACACGCGGATATGCTCGTTTCATTACTCTCGCTACCTTTATCCTTCATTTACGTCGGTGTTCACGCCGTAAAATTTGCAAACACAAACCGTATCTCCGACATTAATATCAACGTTAAACTACTTTTGTTTCGCGTTTCCTACTTGATCCTTAAATACGAGGTAAGGCAAGGTGCTAATCCAGGTGGATCAGATGCGTAATCTTCGCAAAATGATTATTATAATACTCGCAAATATCATGAATTTAGCAAGGAAAAAGGAAATAAACAAAGCGCAATGCCGGGTTACGTGCACAAATAACGAGCGCAATTTCTAATTAGTTAGCGGTGTCTTGAAAGGTAAATACGTTTCGCGGGAAACATAAAAGATCGATTTTTCGATTCTACCCGTTTTCGCCACTCGCGTTGATGACTCGATCCGTGGAGGCGCGACGAGGGTCGATTTGTTTTTCGAGTTTGCGCGACGCACCAAACCGATCAAAAGTGCATTTCGAGGGGTAAACAGGTACATTTACTTTTTCTAATTGAAGCGACGAGTAACTACGAACCACAAACACTCCAAGGAACTAACGGGACACAAGGAAAATCCAATTCCCCTCTCTGCTTCGCTTGTATAAAATTTTGAAGTACCACTCGTCGAAACAGCCGGAAATTCAGAGTCTCCCTTTCCCCACACGATTCTTTTACGCCCGGATATATTTCTGATTGAAAACAGACTTTTGTCTCCCACGGTATACCCAGACACCCCGCGTCGCCGATTAAACGAAATTAATTATCGAGATGTCCCTCCCGGCCTTTCATTCTCTACATTCGATTCCCGCTCCATTCAACCATTCGCGCAGTCTTCTACTTCCGCGTCAAGGGCGTGCCGACTGTACGGAAAAGACGGGGAGTGGAATTCCGTGCAGTATCGGAATCTGTAAATGGTACGCCGGGGCGCATAAAAGAAAATCGTCATAAAGGGAAAGGCGTTTGGTTAGTTAATGGTTCCGAGCTCTATCTCCTCGATCCGTCTGTTAATTTATAGCACCGTCATTCTCGCGCGTGCCCGCCACCACCCTCTTCTTCCATTTTGTCCTTTATCCAACGTCACCCTCTTCACCTCCATCCCCACTCCCCCAACACCCCCGTTTCTTTTCTTTTTTCTTACTTACACTTGTTCGTAGCTTTTCCTACAACGTGTCTTATCGCTGATATATATCGCAAGCTTAGCCAGCTGCCGGCACTGGGTATCGATTTCTCACAAATATTCTATACCGTATATTACGCGATAAAGCAGTCCGTGGGAACTCGATATTTATAGCTGAAAATCTTAGCTTCGCCGTCGTCCCTATTTTCCGTGAGAAATTTTACGGGAAAACTTGCGACGAGATACGCGCAATATTATATCGTCGGGGTGATTCCTATAGGAATTCATTATTTATTTATAGCTAGACATTTATAAATAGAATAACACCCGTGGACGGATTTCGACAAAGCGCAAGAGTTTCGGTCTTTACGCGACATCCAAGTTTTGGCGCTATACGTGCGATCGTTATTAAATATCGTTCTACGCGCGTTTATTCGACTTGATATAAACGAGGGTATTAAATCGACTGAAATTTCGATGGATACTCTCGGTGCAACGTTTGCAGAATGCACCTTCAAAAAGTTACGAGTGACCGAGTGAGCTACGTTCTTTGAAAACAGGCTCGAAAGTATTCCTGACAATCGCGGGATTGTCAAGAAAATCCAACAGTGGTAAAAGGCACTTTGAATTTAGAACTGGGTTCGCAGAAGAGGCGAAAACATTTTTCTTCCCGGGAATTCAAGCTTTCAGTTGTCCAGAGAAGGCAGGGTGGGAGTTATATTGACAAGTGAGAAAGGTTTTTCGTAAAAAAAGAAAGGAGAGGGAGAGAGAGACAGAGAGAGAGAGAGAGAGAGAGAGAGAGGGAGAGATTCGCATACTTTCTTTTAAAGATTAAGACCCCCGACTTTGGCATGAATCGTTCTCGTAAAAATGTCAGGGGAAGAGAGAATCGAGGGGAAACGTGGCGAGCGACGGATTTTAACGAAGAATTGTGTAACTGGGGAGAAATAAGCGAATGTGCGAAAGAGTAGTAACATAATCGTGGAACGGGAAAAATCTTTTCAGCGCTTGGAACACCGCCAATGTCAATTCCTTCGGTTTAGTAGCAAGGGCTCGGTTGAAAACGTGCTGTGAACCTCTTAAGAAGAATTCGAAGGAAATTCTTTATTCCTTGTCCCAACCTTCGTTGCTCTTCCACGTTAATTGCCAGACTGCCGATGTTTAAGTAAAACGCACGATTCACGTATTGATTACGAATTGATTTTTTCGAGATAAATATGTCGAGTGCGCAATATATACCTGTAAACGAGCGTTCGAACGAAGGTTTTCCGTTATGACGAGTATACTCGTCATACAGAAAAGTAGTTACCATTTGCTATTTAAACGGAAATTTCAGTGAAAGTGGTTACCGTATTTTATCTTTAGTATTGTACGCCACGACCTATTAAAATATGTTCATTGAATATAATATCGCACCCTGATGAGAAAGGTGACACAACTCAAAAATGCAGTTTTCGAGATATGGCAAATAACAGAAAAATAGAAAACTTATGTATACTAAAATACTATAATGCTTCTTTGAAATTTCTTATACGTATTTTTGGCAGTACATATTTTAATACGCTACAGATTAATTTTATGAAGCTGTAAATCAATAAAAAAAAAAACTCATAACACAAAAAAGAAACTGATACAATAGCCCCCTGGCCGACGAATTTCGAGTTAGAGATGTGGCTTTTATCGTGCACGGGGGTGGTGCATAAACGTATTTTTCAGTCACATAATCTCAAAATTAGCATTTTTTGAGTTGTGTCACCTTTCTCGCCGGGTGCGATATATGTATATGCTCATCATCGCTCCATCTTTGCGACACAATTTAGGTGCACGCTTTTCAAACAGGTCGTAACAGCCAACTGATTGAGCGAAATACAATCCTGTGTACATACAGGATGAATCGATGATCGACCGACAAACCATCGGAGGTTGCGAAGGGGGTTGATACAAATAATTCTCACCAATATATCCGAAACGTTACGAAATTTGCGCTTCGCTTCGGTAAACGTATTTCTCTTCGGATCTATTTCTCGTAGAACAGTTATCATTTGTTATTTAGATTTATAAAAGATGATACGTTAACAGGAATTTTAAAACTCGTTGAAGCAGTTGATCTTTTGATCCTTAATTCGTGAAAGTAAGAAAAGATCGTAATTTTAATGAACGGTTAACACGTGTAGAATTATAAAAAAACCACGTAGCGCAATTCGGGATGAACAATTTGCAAGTAGAAGCTCGCGAGAGCGTGCAGAATTAGTTTCAAAGTTATCAACGAAAATGCAGCGCGAAGTCAAAAAGTTCGTTCCTAAAGTCCCGTTCGGGCGATCATTTTCAGAGCTATGGAAAAAAGTGTAATTTAAAATAAATATTATTATTATTATTCGAGATAAGAACGTTCAGTCGTTAAAAACCTTCTCGTGACGAAACAAATTTCACTTCGAGTCCCGCTTATCGATCTCGTCGTGAAAACTTGAATTTTGCATAAATATCCGCAGCGTACTAATTGCGCGACGCGTTGCGACACTTTTGTTTCCGTCGCTATAAATCTATTAGCCGGAAACGCGTAGCTGTACTTACTTCCCGTCCGTATTCACGATTAATCGTGTTACCAACAGCGCGAATCGATAGAATTGTGATACGTTAATGACTAAATTCCCACAAATCGCACAATAAACTATAATTAGATACTTCCGTGAATCTCCGGCCCCGAGGGGTTGGCGCCGAAGGAGAACATTAATAACGAAGATATGGTCGAGGATAATCTCGAAGCGCAATTGGATGGCTGCACGAGGGATGAAATGCACCGGCGAGCCACCCTTCGCAGCCTCGGCGTACGATGGTGCTACGTGACGTACCCCACATTACGGACAAACGGACGCGCGTGCGCACGGGTGCAAACACGCACACGCGTACGCGCATCTAACGGTCGCAAGTACCGAAACATTTTCCTCGTTCCATGTAAATGAATATTTATTAAATTCTTTTATTAAGCCGTCGCGTATGTTTCGACGTTATTAGCAATTCTCTGTCTTGTTGTTCGATGTTAAATGATATGAAATTATATTAAAAATATTCAATGCAGTTGAAACTCTCATTAGATGGAATTAAAAGTGCAAACTGAAATCAAATTTTTTTTGATAACAGAAAATAATTTCTTGTCAACTCCGACAGGTTACATTTCGCACGCGTGGCTTTCGAAACTCCGAGCGATCGACGAAAATGAATTTCCCTGCATACACAGTTGATATCGCGTGTAACTCGAAATTAACGTAAGTCTAAATTTACTCGCAATCGTCCCATGATTCATTGCCGACGGTGTATACGTGCTCTAGCGTGTCGTTCCGATCAACCTGCGGGCGTTGTTTCTTATCGATGTAACCTATTGCACTACTGTCAACCGGCGTTGCATTCTGTGCATTCGATGCACTCCACTGCGCGCGCGAAGCTAACTAACCGACTACCCCGACCTACGAACGAATATTCTAGGGATCATTGCGCGAATGGGATTTTTTGTATCGGATTTTTTGCGCCGATAACGAATGTCGCCCGCCGTTATCTCCGTTTGGACTTTAATGAGGAAGAGCAAGGGGTTAATTACGCTCGACGATTGCTTTACGCCGCAAATAAGGCGAGAGACGAGAAGCCATTAGTTCAATTATATCCATACGACCTGCATATCCGACTGCTTTTTGTATCTCTTCGATTCGTTTCTACGGTTTAACGTTCGATTCTACGTACAGGACGAGTTATCTGACTCGCTCACGCGCGTTGCACTCTCTCTCTCTCTCTTTCTTTCTCTCGTGGGCACGATTCTGATCTATCGATGTTTTCGCTTAACGAGATGCATAAGAGACAAAAATTGACACGATCGAACAATTCATCTTCAACACTTATATTAATATCGTTGGCGAGCTTTCATTAGTCGTCGACAATTGTTTTCGATAATGTTTCAAAATCAGTGTCCAGGTCGAACATTCCACCGTTACAATTTTATATCATCGCGATAAACGTGGTGCTGAAAAATAACGCGTGATCGACCGCGTAAAAATAGTCCGTCGTTCTATTTTATTCGCAGAGTGATTGAAAGGGTTCAGCGAAGAAATAGAATTTAAGAAACGCCGAGTTGGAAGTTACGTCCAACGGTGTTATATCTGTCCCGACATGATAGACGGCGCACGTATCTGGTAGTTTTAATATAAATAACCTTCGTAATAGGCAATAATACCGAGTGCAAAAGCTGACGAGCGTGTGTGAGATTGGTGAACAATCCAAGATTTAGCGAACACACGGAATTCTGTCTCGCGAATGGGAGAGGGGAGCGTGCGTGTGGCACAATTGTAACATAGAGAACCCCATTTATCCGGCACCCAAACGAACTCATCAAAAAATGATATAAAACTCATTTACGAACCGGAGAATGAGAGGAAAACGCGGGCAGGCGATTACCAAGGATAATTAAATAAATGAAAATTAATCGACTACGCAAGCCGTCGCGAAATCCGAATAGAAATTCTGTTTCGTCCGCGATGCACGGAGATTGCAATTATACGATAACACGACTACCGCTTCTTTTCGGGCCGACCATTCAAAAAGGAATTATTGTTAACAAATATTTTGTTAAAGTCGAAACGAGTCGCCGGCAATTTTCCAAGCCCCCGGAGACCCGCAGAGGCCACGGAACGTCCGTTACGTAAGAAAACGTAAGTATAACGTTCACGTATCGACGTTAAAGCGTCGGTTTTTGCAAAAAGGAGAAAGAAGACGAGGACGAAGAAACGGAAGAATCAAAAGCCAAGCCTCAGCCACGAGATGCAAGCGAAGCAGAATTCGTTGCAGGAGACGAGCCAGAGGGTAGAAATGAGGGAGCTGACGTCGCTTCAACGACGAAGAGAGAATCAGGGTGAGAACCGGAGCAGAATCTTTTTCACGGACTACGTAAGAACGACTGGCGTGCGAGACTGAGGGTAGGGGAGAGGGTGGGAGTGGGAGAAGGGGGGCCGAATCAATCCGAACCGATAACAGTACCAAAAACCTATTGGATGCGAAGCAAATATTTATTCGACTTTTCGATCCTTCCATTCGTTCCCTCGAAGAACGGTTGTATCGATGTCTAAGAATACCACTCTTATTATTTATTCGCTGTAGCTATTTGTGTTGAACAGTAAAAACATTCGGGTCTAGGAAGTTTTTGATAAGAACGATCGAGAGATTTACGCTGTTTTACGTGTCACGAAGTCAAATGGGGTTGTTTCTATCTTATTCTACTCCAGTTGCAATAGGGTATTTACGAAGTGGAAACGATCGTAATGATAATGCGTAATGTAATACACGATGTGATCGATCAATTCTTTGATTTCAGAAATGTAATTAATTGTTCTTTGTTCAATTTAGATTATGTTAATTAAATCTACGTATCAAACACAGTCCCTGAGGATGGACACTCTTTTCATTAGAAACCGTGGGTTCTTTTTTTTCAACATTTTTCCCATTACGATTCCGTTTTTAATAATCGATTTTTACATAATTTTCAGAAGATCTTACCACTTTTCTGTTTTTCTTCTCTAAAATGTGCTAGCTTTAACAAAGTTTGTTTAAAATAAAAACTAATGTCTTTGGTCGATTACGTCGTGTTTCATATTACGTGTGTCGTAGCTATGTCATTGAAAGAATTATTCGTCGAAACGACGCAAAGGGAACGATAGATTTCTCGCAGGCATTATCGATTGCCCTCGTTATAGTTGCGTTACAAATGGGAGACGAAATAAATTTCCCCCGGAGCGCATAAGTTTTTCCTACCTTTCCCCCCGTCGCGCGTCAATTTTTGAGTTACGTCGTTGTCGCGGCAAATAGGCGAACGCTTTACCACTTATCCCGGTTGCTCGCGTCACGCGTATTCATTGCTCAACCAGTCGCGAGATATTACGCCGAGAGTATTGTTGCCAGATGTCCCGGAGAAGTTTAGCATCGTATATAAACAGGTATTACTTGCATTTGTATGCATATCACATTATCTCGTTGCAACCCTGCCGCTCGCTCTGCCACGTGGTGCGTTATTAGCGGGAGGCACGTTTAACGCTGCCAAGACTGAAATTTACATTTGTAAGTCTTGCGAGCATACGATTCGTTCCTTATTATAATGCGTAGAAACGCGTGAGGTAATTACCCCTAGGTGCGGTACAAATGATTCCCGTGGCAGTGGTACGAGACACCATTTAGCCGTACCCGTACAAGCCGAGCAATGTTGCGCCTTTTGTATCGTTCGTTAACTTACAATTACGCCGTTGCATCGTTGAATTAATTTTAGTCGAATGCGGCGGATGCTCCGCTTCAACGGGGCACATTATAGCGAGCCTATTTAATTAAAGGGCGCGTCATAATGCGCGGTGTGGTTTCGCGGTTAGAGTTTTACCCGAAAACTACTCGAATCTACCGAATCACTTTCAGCGCGGGTTCCAGTCGAGTTTCTTGCGTAACTTAACGTACGATACAACTAACAATCTTTTTCTTTTAAATCAAGCTTTATATCCCGTCGACGAACGATCGTACATCTCCGCGTATCCATGATTTTCAATTTCATTAATACAGTAGAGTATAGTATAGCGCGGTTAGTGCGTTACGCGTTACAGGAAATCGTGCTGTACGGCAAATTTTGTTCGCATAACGCCCATATTGCAAAATAACGCGTTGGGAATAGTTATTGTCCTGTCAACTTTTATTTTTTGCGTCTCACCAAATATGACGGTATTTAAACAAAAATGGCATATACGTGCTGCTAATTAAGAAAAACGTGTTATTAGTGTATCTAAAAAATTTTGTTTAGTTCATCGAATGAAATTCGATTATTTGGTGCGTTGCACGGGAAAGGCAAATATTTTTTTTGGCCAAACATATTTTTCACAAACTGTAAAAAACGAAAGCATGACAATAATAATAATAGGGATGCCGTGAATTAAATCGCTTATTTCAGAAACCCCTGACACAAAAAAAATAACGCCGACAGCTTGTGTTTCTTTCGTTTTTTCCTAAGAGTCATTGAGCTAAAGGGACACTAATACCGAAAAAAGTGAGTACTCCAGTCCTTTTTATAACTTTTTGGAGTTTAAAGAAACCGTTTTAATATCGTGAAACAATTTTTTTATCAAACATCTCGAAAAATGGTGAAGCACACTTAGGGTGTTGCTGAAATAAACGATTCAATTTTGTTCAATGATTTCAGCGTGCAGCCAGTCAAAGAAATTTGGAAACCACTGACTATAGAAGTACATACATTGTGAAAACGAAATTACTAAATCGACTCGTCGCCACGTTTCAACCCCAATTCATCCCCCGGGTAATTTATCGCGAAAGACAGTCTCTTCCTCGAGGATGCAACGCGACGCGCGACATCGTCATTCTCGTGGTAAGAAAGTTTTCTCGGTCTTCGGTTACCACCCTCATCACGCCAACCTGTTTCGTTAATTCTCTGGTTTCCAGAGTCACGGGTGTACACGGCATTATTAGGGAGAAAACAAATATCGAGAGCGCGACAGCGTAGCGTCAAGTAAAGCAGAAAGCACGCAGAGCTTATTATGCGCTCGTTAAATAGCGTGTGCTCGGTGCATTCTGCGTTATCCGGGTCAACGACTGAGGGGGCGTGGAGGGGGTTGACGGGAGGGTTTGCGCTAATGCGCTTAATAAACTCGCCGTACGAGAATGATACGTTGTATCGGTGGATACAGGCACGCAGATGCGCGCGAACATGATTGCGTGGCTCCGTGTTTTTGTCACATTGTAAATTGTTATTATTGTTGGCGAAGGAACGCGGAACGGCGCTAAGGATGTGATCGTATCATTTTCTATTTCAGTTCTATTTCAATCGTTGTTCAATGAACATATTTCAATCGGATTTTAGACAGTGTAAATTATTATTATGTTGTTTAATTTAAACAACTTAAATTATATTGTAAATTATTATTATTATGTAGTTTAATGAACATGTTTCAATCGGTTTTTAAACAGCCTCAATGTTTCAAACGTGCAGGTTTCTTTTTTTCAGTAAATATGTTGTAAGTTTATCGCTGTTTGTAACGCGAGTGAAACAAGAGAATCTTGAAGGTGAAGAGAAAATTACGATTGAATATTTTTCTGTTAGCACACGGTTATACTTCCATGCATGCACCTATACGCAGTGACACTTTTTAAAGAAACACCGACATATTTTCGAAATGGTTAACGATCTCCCTACAACGTTTACGAAAAACGTTTTTTCGTAAAATTAACATTTTATTTATTTTTTCTTTCGTAACATTAATATTTTTGTTTCAAAGATATTTCAGTGGTTCGTTAATAATGAGACAAGCTGTATATCGCGTCCAACCGTGTAGCAGTGGACGTGCAATAACTCTGCATAATCATGCGTCGACCGATTCAAAATATCCAATTTTTGTCTTCAATCTCGCGTGTCTGGCTGGTGAATCGCGATATATAAAGTCTGACTCGGTCGATGCACGATGGAAAATCATTTTCCCAAGTGAAATGACAGATTTTGATAGTTGCATTTCACAGATTTTCAACGTGATTCGAACTGGCTCGACAGACGCATCATAATTCCTACTACGGTACGATACGCGACACACATTTCGGTTCTATTTAAACAAGAATTAACATCGACGTTCGTTAAAATGCGAATTGCGTTTAAATACTTTGTACGCTCGAAAAATATTTGGTTCGCTCTGCGGTGAATCACAGAAGTCATAATTGCTCGAAATTTCGGATTTCGCAAACCACGAAGCTCTGTGCGATCTGCTAATTCGGGAATACATAGCGCGGATAATCGATCGCACGGCTATTGGCTGTCCAGATATTCGGATAATTCAATTACCTCGTTAACGCCGCCATTTACTTGTATTATGGGTTGTCTGCGATATCGAGTTTCGCGAAGAGCGCAATTTTTATACGCCACTCGAAATAAGACTACTTCACATCAATGGACAAAGACTCTCGTTGTATTAAATTCAAAATTCTTGTTAACGTCCGGGAGAAGGTAGAATGGTATTAAATCCGAATCCTAATTTTTCATGCCCAGCGATTTCAACCAGAGATTTTACACGTGAATAACGGAACTACGAGAGAAAATTAATTGGCGTTATAAAGCGTTATAATATTATAAGAACAATGATAAAATGATGTTATAAAAATGAGAAATGCGCTATCCGCGTCGTAAGCAGCGTTGAAAAGGCGCTTCATTGAAATTTTTATCACCTCTGCCCGATCGTGTCTCGATCAAACGAACTGAGCCAGGTAAACGCACCTGAGTATTAATAGTAGACACGGCGTACAATGGCAACGTGTATTTCGACAATAAAGGGGAGCAATGAAAGGGACTTGTCGTTTTGCGTTTGAATGCACCGCGGTACGGGTCGCCATAAATAGACAATCGCAAGAGTTTTCACTATAGCGATAAAAAAAGAAAAATAGAAAAGTGTGATGCAAGCCGCTCGATTGTGGGAACCGGCGAATACACGGTAGATTTTCTCACACGCGAAATTCAGTTTGAAAAACGTGTTGAAACGCCAAAAAGTGTCGGTATCGATGAGTACTCGTGTACGCACACTCGACAGAAGTATCTACCGACATTTTCTAAAAGTTAATCTCCGTATAGCGGTTGGATAAATATTACGAGGAATAACCGCTACATAAATATACCGAGTGAGCAGAATTTGATTTATACCCTTGGAAAATAATTCTGTTGCTTCATTCCATTCGAACATCAAGCGTGCAATAATATACATTTTTATAACTGTAAGGGGGTTTTTGTCAAATAAACTGAAGTTGTCCAGGATGATAATATATTGTGTGTGTGTGCCGGGCTAGTGTGACGCCACATTCGAACTGCGCGATAATCTTTTTTGGTGGGAAGTATAAACACACTTGATGTCTGAGTCTTGTAACGCGGTTTTCGACTTAAGATAATTAAAAAATTAAGAAAACTGAGATAATGTCGGATAAAGGGTAATTAACAAAAAAATTATAAAGCGTTCTTACGCTTTCTTCGCCGACCGTCTTGTTTACCCCGTTAACAACACCGCGCTTCGAACGATAAAATCAGAAATATTTGGAAAGGAAGTTATATTTGAAAGACAACAGAGTGTCCAAGAAACATTATCTTAACACGTGCGTTTTCTCCATTCGCAAACCGATTACGATTCCTTTAAATTAACCCGGAATAATGATAAACGACCATCGTCGAAATTACGGTGACTCGGCCGCGCGCTAACGCGAATTCATATTCGCGCTTTTAACCAGCAATCTATCACCTGTTATCCGTCGCACATGCCCCGACAATCTTCTAACTTATCTAATCATGGCAAGAATAACCGTGGCTTTTAGAGTCTTGCCTCTGTCGCTCACCTTCGAGCAAATAATATTCTCACGTTCGCAGCGAACTCGACGAAACTTCGAAAGTAGAAAACTCAACGGATCACGGGACGCGCTAACAGTTCGCACGCTTACCTCACCTCCGCCCCCCCCCCCCCCCCCCGAGATACTGCAAAGAAATATACGAGATCAGACAAATTCTACGAGGGTGCATACCCTAAGCAAGCAGAGGTACTGGAGTACGTTGGAGTAATTACGTCATACCAAGTCGCAAGAAATATATGAGCGTGACGGGAGAGAAACTTTCGACCGTAAAAGGAGCAAGAATTTAACGCTGATGGTTCTCACGCACGAAATATTAGAGTGCGGAAACTCGGGCAATTTTCCCGTAAGAATGCGACGGGCGAGTTATGCGCGCGAAACTTATCTTTGGGAATACGATTAGCGATGCAATATTTCCAATACGGGCAGGAGAAAGGAAAAACTGTTCGAACTTTCGATACTTTTGGTTTATGACCAGTCTTTGCTCAAATTAAAACGAAAGTATATTAATAAACGAGGTGAAACCTGATCGAGGTATCGGAAATATTTTAGAATTACCTTAAGAATTCCTAAAAATGTAATGACAATAATATTTTTGCATTTTAGCCAGTTGTAGTGTCCTGTTTTAGTAAGTTTCGATCAGAAACGGTAGATATGATTCACGATACCGCGTATTGTTAAAAGTTCCAATTGACGAATAGTACCGCAGAGCAAACAAAATTGGGAAACCTGATACTCTCACTTAGTAAACGCGGGCGGTTCGTACATTTCTCGCTGGGCAATAGACACAACGCTCTTGTTTTAAAGTTACGCGGTTCGGGAGTAATCTATCCTTCGATCGCATTCGAATATTTGAAAAGCACGCTCACCGCACACGCGCATAATCGAAATAGGTTAATGCGTGTTCGAATAACCAATGAACTGTATTTCTGCCCGCATCCGCTTATAGAGAGACCTCGTAATATTATGTGCGAATAGGCACGTATACAGGGTGTTCGTGAAATTTTCCAATTTCCCCGGAGATTCTGAACCGCGACGGGCTCCATTGAAAAAGTCGCGACGCCACGGGAGAAACAAAATGATCGCCGTGCGAGCAATACCCGTAACCCGATGAGGAAAAATCAAAAACTCACGATACATACGGGCAAACGTTTTAGCGTGGAAAATTGGATTTCTATAAATTGAAACCAGGTTAAAAATTCATGAATATATTTTCGATAACTCAACGTCACGGACTAACTACAGGTTAGAATTAAATCCATTTTCGTGATACGAAAGCACGGTTAGGTAGGTTTAATTAACGAGTATCGAAGTTCGACTAATACGCTCTAGCATAATCGATATTCCATTCGAGCCACGAGGGAAAAAGCAGTTTTACTTACGAACATATCGCGATCGCGTAATCGAAACTTCCATTACGCCCGGCAATGTGTAAAATTTGAACACGGTATAGGGTGGAAAAGCGACTAACGAGAATCCGAGGCAACGCGTCAAACGATTGCTGCTTACTGTCAGAGTTACAAAATTATTAATCGCCGAGACAAGATCGTAAAGGCGCTCTAACTCACTCCCGCTGGTCTACTAACCTTAATCAAAAAGACTTCGGTATTACCAACTCTTTATAAAAAACGGATAAAAATAACCTAAAAAATGTAATTGACGGTGATGCTTAAACGAAATTCCGGTCGCCAAGGACATCCACGCGGAACAATTCTCATTTCAATAAACAGTTCCTAAAAACCCAAGCTCTTACATTTTCCAAGAAACGATGTAAATAAAACAAAAGCATTACCAATCGATGCTTGAACTTGATTCGGAGAACGCTGCAGCGAAAATAATTTTGTCGTCGTCGAGCGCCACGTCACGGATTACTTACAGTATTGGTTGAAAATTCTTGCGACTCGACGACCGGAAACTTAACACGGAATCGCCGCATTATCGATGGTTGGGTTTCGAATAAAGTACTTGATTGTAAGAAAAAAAGTAAAAATATATATTTAAATTAACTGTATGTTCACTGGGACAATTCTCCAATATAGAGGAACGGAGTGTAAAATATACAATATGTGGACCGTTTATCACATAATTTGTAATTAATTTAATGTAAAACGAACAAAAATGTACTTGCTCCACTTTCAAAATAAACGGTTCATGTGTCACAATTTCTCCAAGGTGAAGCCTCTTCGAAAAATGTGGCGGGCATGTCGCGAGTTTGAGAAAATTCTCATTGCTTCCAGACACAAACATTTTGCGATTGCCTCCAAACTGGCTGATTTTTCCCATTGATGGTACTTCGAAATCTTTAATTTTACCAAAGTCATGGCGAAGACTCAGATAAAGAGGGGGAACCAAAGGTACCGTTACCTGCCAATACGTTTGCCATCGCCCGGCAAAACTTTACTAAAACGCTGCACAATACATATGCAGTAAACTCATGAAGCCCGCTGATCCGAACAGGATACAAAATCAAAATTTCAAAGTTCTAAGCCGGGGGCGGATTGGTGGAATACAAAAATTCTGAATCCTTCCCGCGAACATGCTTCTCCATCGACTGGCTTTATGAATATACTTGCGTCGCAACACACGAAGTTTCAGTCTTGAGAACAACGCCAGCGCTTCGACGGCGTCTGACCAAACGCGAGTTACTCTACTGCGAAATGCTTCGAGAACAGTCGAGGACAACGGGTCGAAGACACGCTGGACGATCTCGAACGAAAAAAATGAAACTACGTTTACTGGAAGAAGGGCAATAAAATCTCCCTCTCTCTCTCTCTTTCGCTCTCCGACGCGGCCAGATGCGAAATCCAAGTTTCCAAGCACGTCATGCCGATCGAACGCGATTCCGAAGGGTAAATCCGATTCGGCGGGTGGCTGTCCGCGGTGGCGGCCGAATCATAAATAAACGCTTGCCAAGGGCCCGGATACCCCGGGTGTCGGTTTGTCATCCGCGCGGGTCATCCGTAGTCCTGACAAAGCGCTCGTCGCCGCTTTAAAAATGCTCGTCACGTAGGAGAGCGCGCATCGCGAAACCATATACATGTCTCCCGGCAGGCTGAAAAATCGACGAGATGCACCAATGCACCGGCGCGTCGGACAGTCTCGCTCGGGCCGCGGTTCATTAATTCAGAATTGTTTCGCGTGGTCGTGCTTGGCGACCGGAAATTGCGTCTATGAATTTCGTTTGATCATCACCGTCAATTGCATTTGTTAGGTTTATTTTTATCCGTTTCTGGTTAAGACTTGGTAATTTCGAAATCTTTATAAGCGCGAGAACAGAGGCAGTGCTGTGGCGAGGATGGGGAGCTGTTCAGCGTAGTCACGACAGTGTAAACCAGGGATGTGTCAAACCTTTTGGCTTCGATGGGACACGCTCGAAGAATAAGAATTGTCCTTTGGCCTCGACATAAAATAATACTATTTCTAAACATAGTCAACGAGCACAAGAGTTAATAAGAAAAGTAGGAATAAAGAAAAATGCCATGGCGTAATAACTTTGTTAATTGAATAATAACGTAATCAATTTATTGACTTCTTTTCGATGAGGAATTTCCTCAAGAAACACGGTTTATGTATGCTTGTGAAGGCGCTCGATAATGTAGGGAACAGGGTTCCGAAGCTAACCTCTGGAGTGGAGAGGTTGGAGGCAGGAGTTTCCACTGTAGGCTAACGCTGGTGGACAAACTTGACCCCTCGTGCACGCGCAATGTCAATTCCGATTAATTAATAAGCTTCTAATGTTAATCATTAAGAGTCTTGGGAATGTTACCACATCACGTAGGTCACGAGTATGATCTTACATTGTAATAAAGACCTCCATCACAAGAATAGCTAATCTCACAATAGACGTTTACTAATGGCAACTCGCGACAATCTTTTAATTGAAAAGTATTACAACGTCGCGGAGATTAAAAAACTAACAAATACATAAAAATCTCAATGTTTCAAGGGATTTTACGATTTTACGTTCAGCCGTGTTCGTTGCAGCGCTGGGTCGTGCGTTGGACACCGCCCGTTGGAAACCTTTTATGACACTAATATAATAAATACCCCAATAGATGAAGAGGATGTGATGCTATCAATTCCATCAATATTTATTACTTCTACGCGAGTCACGTCTCTTATCGTTAAACTTTTCCCGTTTTATCGGGTACGATCGCAACCCGCTAGGCGTGAAAATGGACGATCGTGACTCGGGGAGGAAAAACATACAGTGTCAGTGGGCGCGTACGTTTGTATCCGGAATTCGTGAAAAACCGCGGAATCGGTCGCAGGGAAATTCGAGTTGGGGTGTGCGTTTCCGACGTGACGGGGACAATTACGGTAAATCGTTTCGCTTTAATTATTAATCCGCGTAAAAAAAAAAAAATATTCGACGAGAGTAGTCTGCAGTCTATTTTGAAAAGCGTCATCGGGAAACGGGTCGAGAAAAACGAAAGGTACGCACGGATAGAATTTATTCGCTCGTTCATTTTTAACGAAACAAATTCTTCGAGCCGCGCCGTTTCGCAGAGCTTCGGGAGCAGGATTTCGGTGTGCTTCATGAAATGCCGGCTCGTACAATGCAGCCGCGATAAAATAAGAATTATGTTTCGCACTCCTGTCGATAAGCTTCCAATCACTCCTATTCCCTGTACCGTGCAACGTCGAAACAAGCTCGTGAAAAGAAAACTGGAACGTTGCTGGTACGATCGATCTTGAATTCCTCGATGGAGAACCATTTGCGAGTATAGCGAGAAAACATTCTAAGCACGGTACGAAATATTTGTCCGCGAGTTTTAGTCTCGCTAAAAATTATAAAACTACCATTTCTGCTGGTTCCAAAATGCGCCGTCGTAGAAATAAATGTCTGATGAGGCGATGGGAAGGGGGACACAGCGAACTCTGTGACTTAAAACGGGAAATTTGACAATATCGGAAGACCCAAGCCACGGGCAACGATAACCACACAGTTTCGATCCGATCGTTTTATTTCTGTCCAATTAATTACCTATCCGCTAAACCAGCGATTCTCGCGTAAAAATGTAATCGATAGATTAATCGAGAAAAAATCAATTATCCGAACTTCGCGTTTCCCAATTAGTTTGGATAATCGAGGCTCTACCGGAGTGTGTCGCCTATCGATAAGTGTGCGCAAGCGATAACAGAACGACGAACAAAGCTCTCTCCTTCTCCTTCCATCCTCATGCATGGTTCACAAAATTTGCCTCCGTTAAACATCGCGCAAAACCCTTTCATCAATCCGAAGTCTTGGCAAGCAACCCCGGGTCTCGCTGAATTGCTGATAAAATATTCGGGGTTAATTGACGGGGAATGTGGGTCAGGCGGAAACACGTGCTGAAGTGACTAAATATGCGACGTGCTCCGTCGTCTCTGGCGTCTCGTGCTTTTCGATATTTTTTTTTTAGAAAAAAAAAACGAAGAAAAAGGAAATAAATAACGCCATAGTTTTCAGAGTCGTGACACGTATTCCGAGACTCGGTTCGTGGTATCAAATTATCCATTCACGAATGCACCATTGCAAACGTAGCGTCCACTTTAAGGGACAACATATTTGTTGCGGAATCCCATAAATAAGATCGTGGCGATCGATATGAAAAATAAAACGATTCGATAACGTAAATTGAGTAAAACAACGAAAGATAATCAATCATAATTGATCTCCAGTACTTTCAATCATAATCGATTCTTCCGCAAGGATATTTCTCTTCTTCTAACTCCTACCCGCCGCCGGCGGACTCCGTCACCGCTTTTTTTCTACACCGATTTCCTTTCAACCACCGTGGCTTTCAATTATCGCGCGAAATTTCATATTCTCGTTATGAAATACGAGGTACACGGTTGCGCTGTCTCACGGCACCGTTTCCTGTCAGCCGTCATCGATGCCAACGACAACTTCGCCGTATATTTCGCGTAATGCAATCAAGTCGAATCAGCGGTGCGTGAAAGCGCGCACGTACACAGGCGAGCTCCCGCGCGCACGCACACACTAACGCGCACACACATACACACACGTACACGGGGGGATCGTTCGCCTCGTTCGCAATAAAACATCGCCACCGCGATGCACGTAGACATCTCGCTCGATCGAACGTAACATTTGATTCGTCGTTCGTGCATTCTACTGCTATACTTAGCGAGAACTTTTTCAACGACGCGACGCGACGTTTCGACCTTTCCGTCGGACGACTTTATTTCCGATTGAGACTAATTGAGGGAATTCTCAGGGCAAAGGCCCATCGGTGGATAGGCCCTTTTTTCCGGAGATTGTTTTAAATGAACCACTGTAATGTAATGTATCTACGATAAAAAAAAAAATTTTTTTTAATTTTTCATTTCTTATTTTTTTTTTTTTATTATATGACTGTCTTGTTACGATATTGTATTTTTACATAACTCTGTGTCGTTAAGAGACATTAATTATCGGATACAGATGTTTTCATACGCTTATTAGTATTTTATTGTACGAAAAACAAAAATTGAGTTCGGTCCACTGGTTAAGAAAACTGTTTTTTGGAAGAAGGGTACATGAAGAGCGCGTATATTCTTAGGCAAATGATCTGGAAAAATCTATGTATCGCATAAAGCCAAGAATAAAATACTTGTGGTTTTTACTATATTACTACATTCGTGAAAGATATTTAAAGTCAAGATACTGTACGATAAAAGTATTGAAAACTTTCATTTGCCTTTTTCCCAAAACCGCCATTTGGCGTATAGGCCCTTTGCTCGGAAAATGCCTCAATTGTAAGTTTTCATTTAAAGGATGCATACGAGGTGTTTTTGAAACCGTGTCGACAAATTCGCAGTCATTACTTCGTTTCGCGATACGCGACCTCTAACCTTTGGTACGAAACGTTAATGCCGCTATCAAACGAAACAGAAAAATGTTAAAAATGTTTTAAAAAAATATCTTACGAGAGGGTACGCGAAATGACTTCCATGTCGAAATGAACTCATCTCGACATTTGTCCTCGTCTACCCCATGAGAGAAATAATTTTCTATGGAAAAGTGCAAGCAGCGTTCGCGCTGAAACAAAGCTGCCGTACTTCAGAAGCAAGAACATCGCGGACCGATATTAACAATTTTTTTTTTTACTTCTGTGTTTTAAAATATGCGCGTAACTTTTGCGGTATTATGTTAAAAGCAACCCGCACTTTTAATTAGCTAAACCTCAAATTTGCGCGAAGTTCGAACGGTTAAGATTCTCGGCCAGAAATTTTCTTTAGAGCGCTGGAGGAGTGGTGGGAGGAGGCATGTATTCCCTAGTTACACTCTCCTTCACTCAATTTTCTATTTTTATTTTTACTCCTGGATTTTGAAGATTTCTGGGATTATTTAAATAAACATCCACGTTAAACGAAGAACTCGCAAAAATGATCAAAAGAATCGGAAGTCTGACTTTAGGAGACGCAAGCGGATAAAGTTGAAGCGAATAGAACTCGCAATACTCAGTTCTGAGTATTTACAAAGAACGTATAAACCTTTTAGAATTATTTCTATTTACAATCGTAATGGATTGTCGTTTAATACGAACCGTTTATTTCGTATCGCATCGCGCAACGATAATTGCGATAACAATAATGATAATTTGTGCTTCATTGGAACGGAACGCTCAGTCCCTAATGAATGTCGGAGTGAAACATCTGTACCTGCTTTACTGACCATTAGAGCGAAAAGGGTTAAGCAATGCAAAACAGTAGACGTTCCTCGTGTGAAATTAACCCTTTGTGTTTTGATTAACTTTATCCTATACTGCCGTTCTAAAAGGTTTCCCTATCGCGTTGGAAGCCGGATAAACATGCGAAATGAAACGGTTAGGGAAGTCGTCGTATCCTCAAAGAAAATGTAATGTTTGTGTAATTATTAAATTCTATGCGTGTATCTTGATAAATTCCATTTCCTCGCTATTCGCTTCGCGGTCTTACGTGTTTGCAAAGAAAAAAAAGACAGGGAAACAGGAAGTTCATTACGTTTCTCATGAATTTTGTCATAATAAAAATAATGCAATTAGTAGGATCGAAAGCAACTCGCCGCAGATTGATTCGCAAAGAACTGCTTTTCCCGCATATGATATTAATTTTTTCAAAACTAATTAAAAAATATTAACATTATATATATATAAGAATGTGAGATGCGGGATGTGTAAGTACGTGTGACTAACGAATGAATAGCCGAAAGTGTGTGATGTGACGTTAGGAAGACGATCAAAGACAGGCGTGTTGCGTTGTAGATTTCACGTGTTTATTCTCTGTGGTTAAGATTCGCGTCGTGTTTGTGTTGGCATGTTTGTTATATGTATAAGTGTACAAAGCCAAGTAATATTATTCTATCGTAAACATACTTACATACTATATCCCTTCCTTCACATTATTCCGTAACTTTCATGGTCATCTACTTTCATATACCTCCTTACATACATGTATACATATAACACATTGATATTAATTTTCAAATTAATTTTAAAGGAAGTAAATGTAAAACATTAACATTGCCTCGGTGGACAACAATGAGAAAACGTTGCCCGAGAACTTAAACTCGTCATAATTTGTCACAATTTACCGAGAGACACGATTACATCCTCCGCGACATATTTTTTTCATAATAACAAAATGTTCCTGGAACCGGAAAAAGCGCCGGGTCTAATATAACCCAAGCTCTCCTCAACCCGGGGATCCACCAATTTCCTTTTATCCGACACGTTTCGCGCTCCCGTAACTTTTACCGGCAAAATATCCAAATCCCAGTCTCGCGAAGAATTCTTGAGAAGTCGCGTATAAAGGCAGAAGTAATTGGTTTTCGCCTTTGTTACCTTCATTTTCGCTTCTTCCACCGTTCTTCGCGAAACGCATAATTGAAGCGCGCGCACCGATGGAACTCACGGACACGACAGCGTTATAAATAGGTCACTTTTCTTTCTTTAACAACCGCCCACCTCCAACTACCCCCCCCCCCTTCTCCCCCGGCTCCTCTCGAGCTTCTGCCTTGATACAAGGTAATTACAGTGTTACATTGCCGGCATTAACGTTGCGCGCTCGAGTCGCAGTTGCGTTTCGAGAAACGAATACCACTTTATCTCTATCGTCCCTTCCGCAACGCGCATTCTTCTTCCGGCTTTCCGCGAATCGCAATTTCTTTTCACATTCTTCGCTGCGCTTTTACAGAAATTTGGTACTCGCGACAAATTATCCCGGACCGCGAAACGTTACCGGGCTTCCAACGATCGCTCTCTGAAACGCTGGGTTCTCGACGGTTTAGAATACGCAAACAAATGATTGTTGTTGCATGATTCGTTCATGTTAACGCCGCAACGATTCGCGAAGCGCATTCATTAATCTCGATCCACCAGCAAACGGTAACGAGTAATTCAAAAGATGTCAGAAACGTGGGAACGTTCTGTGCGCGTTCGCGTAGCATTTGCCATTTTTCATTTTCCCCGCTGTACCACCAGCCCCACCTCCACCCCTTTCATCTTTTTTTCTTCGTGCTTCCCAAGTGCGCGAGTTTTTTGTGCTATCGGACTTGCGTGGAGACCGCACTGATTAATAAGAATTGCCGTAATAAAAATCACGTACGTACTCGTCCTTCTATTCATTATCGCGAATAACGTGGATAGAATTGCAAAAGTAATTTCGCGTTTTCTCTCTCATTCGAAAATGCGACTACGTTTTATTAAGGATTTTCGATAAAAACCGAAATGTCAAAAATATTTTCAGTATCGTATCTGTTTTGCGGCAGAAGCGCTTCGAAACGTAATGAAATCCTTCCTTCTTTCGTAAATAACATGCTCACTCAGCTCCGCAATATGACACGCAACATCTTTATGCAGATTCATCGCGTATTACGTTGTTTGATTTAAAGAAAAAAAATATGCTTCGATATGAAATATGAGATATTGAAATATATTGACCACACCTGAACATGCGGTCTTGAAGTGCATAACATCACGTGTCCACCGGTGAACAAGCTGGCTGGTTATATCGTTGAAGGATAACCCACCGGTGGACAAGTGGGGCTAAACCTGTCAAGAACGATGCGAAGGAGACTTATTGAAATTATTTGCACAGTTGATCCACTTCGCGATTATTGAATCTGGTTCGCTTTCTACCGATTGTTTTATGTCCGTTACTTCAGTCACGTTTCTACGAGTACCTACCTCTTTCCGACGAGTCGAACGAGAGCCACGGAGCTCGATTTTAGAAGACAGTTTCGAAGAGAGACACGAAAGCAACAAATAGCCGAATAAAGTAGCAAAATGGCTACCGATGGAAGACCAAAACTCATGACACCCCGTATCACCCGTACAAGCTGTTTTACTTTCGCCAACAATTCCCACCACTTTCGGTTGCCTTTTGTTCCCTTTCCCCTCCCGGTCCCATTTTCTGGAACACGTAATTACGTAGCCAATGGTTCTTTCGGCTCCAATTTTCTAGCAGCAAAGGAACGGTACGCGGCCATACTCGGGGCATTTATTACTCTTTTCGGGATACTTCCACCGAGGAAAGATTCGCTATTTCCCTCCACCCTGCGTTTTTCTCATTTCTTTCGCATCCCGCCGTAATCTTAAAAGGAAAAAAAACAACGGCATCGGCTGGATGCTCTCACCCCGTCTTATTGTTCATTTCGTGCATTCTGTGATACATAGTTCAATTTCCTACTAAACTCAAAAGCTGAAACTGATATTTAATTACGAAACTTGCTCTTCGTTGATACTGTTGCTTTAAAAATTGACTTACAATTAGTCACGTCGGCGCGATTGATATCTAATGGAAAATTACCATATTATTGAAACGGTTGAAACATTGTCGAATGTTGTAAAAAAATACATATATTGTAATTCAGATATTAATGCACTCAATGTTGCAGCATTTACGGTCCTAACATTAAAAACTTAATTTCCTATGACTCTAAGAACGTAGAAAAAAAAAAAAGATATTATAGTACACCTTGGTTCTATTCCTCTTACATTGACAATAAGGGGCTGAACATATCTAATCATATACATATTCTAACAAACCTAGGAAATATTCCTCTTTTCCTTTCAATAAAAAAAATATCCCTACAACCGAAAAGAATATTCCTATTCCCTACAACCGATACTTTTTTTTTCTCGATCAAACTGGACCGTGTCTCCTCTCTCTAAGCACGAATCGTGACAATTTTTAATCGAAATGAAAATTGAATAACGAAATGATACGCGCGTGTTCATCCAAAATCACGCGCATAAGCGGCCAGAGGTAACCTCGTAGTTTCCTCGTGAACGACGGTACGGGGGATGGCTCAAATATCCATCCCCCCGGCTCGTACGTGTCCAGAAAGAGAAAGCCGAGGGATGAAAATAAGGGAAGAGGCCGAAGAGGATAAGGACGCCCACGAGAGGGAGGGATGGGGAGGGGGAGGGGGAGGGACACGGATACGCGTGCGTTCGATCGACGGAAAAGTCGGACAGGGGACTATATCACCTTTCTGGGGATAAATATTTTATGAGATTCAATCCACCCCTCCCCCTCCGTATCCCATCCGTCCATCCTTCTCTTTTTTCCTCGCGCGTCGTAATGCCATTTGATTTTTTTCCCTCGTAGAATCAAAATATATGTAAATATTAATCCTGGGACAGATTTTCTTGTACGTTGAAGGCCAAAGCCCGAGGGGATACGAAAATTTCATCTTTCATCGTGAAAGAATTAAATATTTTTTTAGCCTATTCATCGATATGTCTATTAAACTGAAAAAAAGAACGTGCATTGGATCTACAAACAAGAATACTTGCAATTAAATTAAATTAAATTCTGTAAACGGCGCTTTTTTTAGTAATCGCGTTAACAATGTGGACAAATAAATCCACGATTAGGATTAGCGTTGGTAGAACGATAATTCACTCTTATCGCGAGACTCGGTATAGCCAAACTTCACGACTCCCACCATTGTCTCGAGGCCCTTATCGCTGCTAGATCGATACGAAAGAATCTCGTGGGGATTCCTCGAGCGATTCCTCGATGTCTCCCGTCGACGAATTTTCTCCGAAAAAAAAAACCGTCTTTTCCGGCTTCGTCCTGGCCCCGTTTCCACGTTCCTGGCCTAAGGCCGCGACAAGTAAGTACTCGGCGGTCGAAAGCGTTTCTACGCGACACTTTCAGCGTCGTCTTTGTGGGACGTCTGGTTAACCGTAGGGCAAACGACGCCCGCGGTACCGTCGACGCTCTCGTTTCGCATGAAACATTAAAGGAGCGTCTACGAGAGACACCTTTTGAAAGAATGTATCTGGTGAACACGTGGACGCATCCGCTCTACTTCGCGGGGATCGTGAAAACTTTTACCTCTCTTGTTTTCTGGTTAAACGAACGGTTTTTGTTTAAAGCCCGTTCAACGATTCATGGGAAATAATTATGACGAGCGTCTGTCTTCGAACGTCGAAATGTCGATTAGATTAAAATCGAAGATTTTCAATAGTTTCTGATAATAAATTGCGAAAGCAACGACTCTGGGACAAGATCCATTAAAATTCATGACATTAGTAAGCGGATTTCTTATTTAAATTTATTGTACACGTTCTGCTCCGTATGACGATCACGTTATAAGAATGTATTATTATTATTATAAGTATCTCACGAATCGTTACACCGAAGTCAATAGAAAGCTTACGGAACTTGCATATAATGCAAATCCACTAACTAGTAAGCTGTTTTTGACGAGTATACGAGTTTTCGAGGTGGTCAAACCGTATTAAAAGATGAATTTTTTTTAAATTTCAGTGACGACTGAAATATATTTCTAAATTTTGTGGAAATATTGTTGAAGAGGGAGCCGTTTCTGTATTTTTTTCTTCAGTAACCCAAACCGCGAACGATTCAAATATGTTCATTAAATATAATACGCTCGTCATCGCTTCATCTTTGCGACATAATTAAGGTGCTTGCACACTTTTCAAGCAGGTCAAGACAGCCGAGTAGTTAACCGAGTATCAAAATATTTGACCGAAGAGGGTCATTAAAAACTGTTCGATAAACATCAAAACTCCAACTTCTCGTTATGACTCAATTACGAGTACGCGTCCTCTGCGAGTTATCCTACCACGGGTCAACGATTACTACCGGATCTAAAACAGTAACGAAATTTTCGAAATTATTTCGAAAATTGCCCGCGATACAAATAGTTCTCTGTATTTCCACCTTCCGGCCACAAATTACGTTCCACGGTATAAATCACTTTACGTTTTACCAACGCCTACGCACGGGGCGCGTAATACACGTCAGGGACGGTTTTTTATTTCTCCACGCGAGGCTTTATTGTCCGAACCTTTTTTTTCCGCTTTGATGAACACTTAACGAAGTACGCAGCGCATCCGGGTCACGGTGATAGGAAACAAATATTCCGTGGACGGCACGGGGATTTATCGGAATTAACCGCTCCCGAGCGATATCGTTTTGAATCGTACAGCGTACAAGCAGATTAAATTTAATAGAAGTCGTTAGGCGAGGTTGCGAAAGAAATTATCGGTTTCCGATCGATTTGGCATTAGTGTTGTATAAGGGGACGGCGAGAGACGTTTTGATGATTAATAGAATTCGTTATCGCGAGTACTGAAATTCGTAGATACGACACAGTTTCGTTTGCAACGTTCGCGGTTTCCAGGAACGATTCAATTTTTCTTGATACCGTCTTTTTAAATTCGGAGGGAGAAACGGTACGCGAATTAGGGTGAACTTGCCAATGAACGAACGAATTAAAATATTTTTTAATACTATGAAATATTATGTACTTTGATCGAGGATCAGCAATTTAATTGATTTTACTAAATCGATTCGATTGTAATTTCTACTACCGGGCGTATTTCCGCAGGAGAAATTATTAATTGCAAAAGCGCAATTAATGCAGCTGTCACGAATGTCTACGTTACGCGCAAGAAATTAATAATCGTATCAAAAATATTGGAGATATAACAAAGATCGATCTTAAAACAGCAAATAAAATCCTTGTCAACGCACACTCTGCTCGATTTCCGAAATCATCCACCCGTTTCGCGATTACCGAATAAAGTATCACCTTAATAATCGTCGATATCCGTTGCGACGTAAGTATATTCATAAAGCCAGTCGATGTAGAAGCACGTTTCGCCGAAAATATTAACTTCGAATTTTATTTTTACTTATTGCCTTCGCTTTAGAATTCCTAAAATTTAACTTTATGTCTTGCAGATCAATGAGCTTTACGAGTATACTACATATTGTAAACGGTTTTGGCAAAGTTTTGTCCGGTCCTGGCAAAGGTATGGACCGGGTAACGGTACCTTCGGTACCGAGCGGCTACCTCCCCTTTACCTGGGCCTTAGTCACAACTTTGGGAAATTCCAAGTTTTTTTATTTCTTCCAATGGAAAAAATGTGCGAGTGACAGCCAATCAGAAAATTCTAATTTTCCAGCCAATGATAATTTTTCTTATACTCGCAACATGCCCTCCTACTTTTTTTGAAGAGGATTCGCCTCGGAGAAAAAGTCAGTCAAAAAGTAACTACTGCCAAGCCAACATACTATCTTGGCAAGTATTGCCATTTTGTAATACTTGACTCAGTTCATTTGTAACGTGGAACTGTTCCAGTGAACGTATAAACCGCTCTGATAGTTTAACGAGTTCATAATTAGTTGTTCAAAGGTTATTCGAATATGTTGTTATTGTTTTATAATCGAACAGATTTATTCAACCCGGACACATCAATCCATAACGATTCCGTATTAAGTTACCGGTCGTTGAGTAGCGAGAATTTCGAAATTCAATTTTAAACGGAAGCCGCGCCGTAACAATATCAGAAATCAAACGCTTATCAAAACAAAAGATTGAATTTCACCAGGAACTTAAACCGAAGCGCCGACTGCACGAGAGAAGCAGGGCATCCATGAAGCTGGGGAAACTAGTTTGGCATTATCACGTCTCAACGTTTACTTTACGTCTCTACTAATCACAGTTTACTACTGTCGGTAGCGACTTTTAAATAAGTTTCCGCGAAATGTCTTCGTTAACGTGGAAAGTTGAGTTCATCAACAGGGAAGCTTGAGCTCCGATCGTATCGAACTTTCAAAATGCACCCAGACTATACGCCATTTCAAATTATGCTCATCGAAACTTCTATAAAGCGAGTGGAAAGGAGAAAGGTAAACAAACGTAACTGCGCGATATACACGGTGCGTTCAAGAAAAGAATTAAGTGTTAGTAGGCCATAAATATTCTTCGCGTTAAACGTAAACGTAGCAACAGAGGCTTCGTGCGTCAAACTTGGATGATTTATCTTATTTTTCCCCGTGTACGAAAAACTTGGAGCGTAGAATTTCTGTTAGCGAATGCGTATCGCGAACATATTTAGCTCTTTCCACGCTCCGTAAAGCCAGTTTCCGACGAAGCGGATAAATGGTAAATGGCATTCGGGGAGGACTTTGGAGATAAAAATTTGTTAGAACTCACATATGACGATGAGATGTGCGTTGGCACGAATCGGCTTGATACGCAAGTGCGGTCCAACTTGGCACTGATACTCTCCGTCGTCGGTCAGAGAGGCAGAGGTGATTTTCAAGTTGTAAATACCGGAATTCTGATCGCCCATCAGCCGTAGCCTCGGATGACCGACGATCTCGCCACCTGAAAAGTAACAATTAGAATTTTATTCCAAATAATAACGATAATCGTGTTTTTATCGAGTTTATCCTTGGATTAAGGTCTAAAATTCCGCGATCGAAGGTCTTTCATGGAACTAAACTCCTTGATTTCAAGACTCTGAAAGAGCTTTAAAAGTTTCCCGTTAAAGCTTTTAGGAAAACTCGCTTTTACACGATTTATGGGGTTTACGTCCGCGGGAGATATTTTAGAAGAAATCTGCAATTTATAATATTTGGATACCGATGTTGAAAACGTTGAAACAAGAAAGATCACAGTTAGGATATATGAGCGGTTTATTTTGAAACCCTACATAAGTCACTTCACCGCGATTATCATACTTTGTTTTTAAATCGAGATGTTTACGGGTTTGCGTTTTAGTATGTTCCGAAATATTGATGCGAACTTTCCACAAGATGTATACTTTTCTATGTATGTTATCTCGGGATACGTATAGTTTTAATAATATCGTATAAATGTCGCATAATGTGATTTATGTCACTTTCAAAATAAACGGCTCATACAGCAGTCGGGTTATGAGTAAAAAGTATCCGTAGGAAACGTAAAGCATGACAAAACTGCGGAAAAAATTGCAGGCATAGATTTCAACAAAACGAAATTAACAATCTCCTATGCCTATTCGATAGCGATCGTTTACATTTGGGAACAAATCTAGATCATGCACATCTTCGTATCTCCGGATATCCAAACTATTTCTAAAGCAAGCAGACACATGTGACTCCTTGTAAAATATTTTTCAGTAGAATAGAAATTCTATAATTATTTCGTGATCAGCGAGCCGAAATACATTTGATAGAGTAATAAAAAGTTTCGAGATCCGAATATCCAGAGATGATCTAGATTTAAGCCTACATCTGTAATTATACAGAGAATTGTCACGCGACGGATATTATCACTTCTAATGTTCTAATTGTAAGATATTCTCGTTTAACATGTTTAACCTCGCTTGTCTGCCGGTGGGCAATATATTTAAATGTTTCGTATTGAATATTTAGAAATCAAAATATTATAATTTATTAGATATGAAAAATTTCGTTAAAAATCAAAGAACGTATACATACTTAATCTGGGTGAAAATATTGCATATTATACTGCGGAATTTAACTTGTTAAACTTTTAAACACCAATTCTTCCCATCGGACTTCGCAATATCCTTTTTAACATATAAGATTTATTTTCTACAACACAATTACCGCGCAAACTCAATTTTTCTTAACCACTTGCGCCGGGAAGACGCGGCTCGAACGTAGAGACGTTTTTGTCCCAAACCGGTCAACGACGTGTCAGACACGTCGATAGCCAGTTATCCCGAGATTAACTCTTTTAGCGTCGAGTGAGAAAGTTGTACCTAAACGAAAAATACCGAGACAAGTTGACGCGCGCTACTCCACAAAATTAAAGACTTTTGAAATTTTCTAACTTTATATGATAAAAAGTTTTAGGGCATTCTGTCTAGGTTCATTTCAAACCCCGAAACTACTTTCGCCTACCGCCGGCCATTTTTCCCTACGAACTTGCAATTTATTTTGCAAGAGAGTTCTTCTCCCGAGATGCAAATAGTAAAGCGGCATAGCAGGCACAACGATATGTCGTCGTTGGCACTTTTCCCGAGTATTGGTAACAACGATATATTTGTTCGGCACTACAAGCGTTAAGAGTAAATAAAGGTACACATCGTTCCCCGAAGACGTAAAGACTGCTCTGCATCTCGTAGAGTACATTGCATCATAAGTCAGGCGAACCGAAGAATCGATTTATCTCATTTTACTCATTCCCTTTATTTTGCCATTCTTCCCAATTCAAGTTTACGGTCCACGTCGAATTCCTGAGTACCGTTTGGCGCACGCATCTATATATGTATAGATTGTCACAAGTGATTAATTCGCGACAAGTTTTTCCTTGCAACTATGGACGTAACAAATAATTCATTACTCGCTTCGCCACTTACAATAATTTCACGTCAGGCTCGAAGCGATAGTACCGAAGTGCCATCAGAAACACGACACGAGCGGAACTGAACTCCGTCCAAAAAAAAAAAAAAAGAACTGACTAACTCTCAGGTCACCGAAACACTCCACTCGGCTGATCTCCCGATACTGATCCCTGCGCGATCGATGCCCGTTCGTGTATACAGCCCACGGTCACTCATGTTGTTTTGGGGCTTCCCGAATTCTATTGCTCGACTTTATGACACCCCGAGAAACACCACTGTCCGTTTCCACAAATGTTTTCTGACCTTTGGTAGGAAACGACTTCGCACACGTGTTTTCGTTCTCAGGGTAATAGTCGCAATGCCCTTTCGACGATTCATTCCTGACCTCGTTGTTCGTTTACGTTTCATCAGTTTACGTCGATAAGCCCCGTTTGAAATGTTTACAATTGTATGCCCATTGGAGTGGGAAGTAATAGTGTTTTTTTTTTAGATACGCAAAGAAGAATAGAAAACCAGCGATGGGAATTTACGAAAGTGTGTAAAGGAAGGATTAAGAAAAGATGAAATATATATGTCATTTAGAATTCTTGTTATTTGTTTCTGTCGGTGCAGTGTTTTCTAATCATCTTTCATCGTTATTGTAGCTCTAATGCTTCGGTGCCCCGTGTCAAGGCAGATGAAGGGTCTTACTCGTGCCACAGGAAATTTGCACCAGCGATTTTGATTTTCTACCAGGATATTTGCACGTTTGAAACATTTACAATCGAGTGCCTATTTGAGGAAGCCGTACTCTTCTCTTTTTTTAGATATGCACAGAAGAAGAGAAAATCGATGATGGAAATTTGCGGAAGTATTGAAACGAAGGTAAAATAAAAATGAAACATTTAATTTGCAGTTTTTTCTACCCGTTTTTATCTATTTAATGTTTTTTAACAATGACTGCTGTACTTTAATAAAAAGAATGATATTTTTAGCAGGATATCAATTTTGTTATTTTTTTATTCTACATGTATCCCTGAGGTTGAAAGGTTTAATAAACAAAAATCTAGTTCGGCTATTTATTTTGTAACGTTGCGTTTCTCGTTGCCGGTTTAAAAACGAAATTGATAAAATTTCTGCCAGCGATCAACGTTTAGCAAAATTGAAGGTAGCGCAGATAGGAAACCGTTTCTCACATGCGCCATTTCGCGCACAATCGACCAAACGTACATACGTCGGAATCGCATAAAATATTTTTGTCAGCAAGAAAAAAGGATACAATCGCTTCGAGGGTTCCGAATGACCCACCGATTTGTTTTTTTGCAACAAAAAACCGGGAAGCTCTTTATCGGAATGTTCTGTTTGAACACGAATAAAAGTGGCGAGCAAATCGTGGTTAACAATGGAAATATAGGTACGCTATTGTTTGCGTATGCGGAGAGATTGTTGGACTGATTACAAAACACCGAAACAAGTACGTACGATAAACCTTCTGTTAACCGACATACCATTTATCCAAAACCGTCGATTCACCGAACTGTCCATTATTCCAACTATCAACCAACCGATCTATCGATTGTCCCAAGCTGTTGCGCGACTATCGTGCCTGGATTGTTCGAAATATCGATTAGTCGCGACGTTGATTAACCGAATTGTTGACTAATTGAAATCTCGATTAACCGAACTGTCGACTAATTGGCCCTCCCGATTAACTGATTTAAAGTAAACGGGATGCGGAACGATAAATCGAACTTTCGACTACTCGGGCACGTTTATAAATTTAGAAACTCATTAAGGTACAGAGATACACCGGCAGGTGAAATCGAGAAACGCCCTTTATTTGAGCCCGTCGAGTGAAGAGAAATCTAATCGAAGTAGAATGGACTTTAAAAGAGCGGGGAAATATGAAAGTCTAAAATAAAGAATTCTCCATTAACCCGTTAATTACCACGTCAACCATGTTCGGGCGACACGCGTGACACGTTAATAACCCTGGTATTAATATTAATACTATTAATATTCCCTTAACTATAGCACCGACAATCGCGCGTCACTCGAGCGTGGGTGACGTGGCGATTAACGCGTTGAAACAAAAGGATCGTAATGGCAACCGTAGTTTTCGCGACCCATTTTTCAATTTTTTTCCTCGAGATCGAAACGACCGTGTCATATATTCTGATACGTATCAAGCATCGGCGCAACGTAACAAAGAACACTAACAATGACGCGAGCGATTACATCGAAACTTTTGTGGTTTCCCCGGAGCTTTCGTGCATTAGAGGGAGGGGAAAAAAAAGCGATAATATCGCGACGGAGTCCATAGAAGGAAATTAAAGCGTTTCACTGAAAAATATCAAAGGAGAGGAGAATCAAGAAATAGTTTCATAAACGCACCGAGCCATGCGCGCATTGCCGAGAAGTAATGCTTCGCGGCGAGAACGTAAAATGAAGTTTTAAAATGAGTTTTTAAAGATACGGCTGCGGGATTGCAGTACCGTGAAAAAGTGAGATACTTTTTTTCCCCGCTTTTTCAATCGTAATAATTCGTGCCGTCTGCGTTACAGTTAATGCGCGCGATTCGATAGGTATTATAGTAATATCTCGTACTAATACATTACGGTTAAAAAAAAAAAAAAACGTTTATGAGACGGGCGATAAAGCAATCGCTTTTTTACTCTGATGGAGCGACGCGTTAAAAAATATTGTCCCAGTGACGAATAACATTTCGATCGAGTTCGTTTATAAATTACGTTATCGCGTTTCTCGCATGTTTACTTTTTAACCCTTTGCACTCGTATTTTTGCAACGGTGAAAGGTATAATGTCGCTTGTACGGCGGCGTACGAGTGGAAAGGGTTAAATATTCCAAGCTTTAGCATCGAACATCACGTTTGATAAATCAAAACTCGATCTAACAAAACAGCGTTCGATGTGAATACTTCAGTTTTCAGAAAAATGTTGAGTACTCCCGTATAAATCCATTACGTTTCCAAATGCATTCTTGATTACAAAATCATGAAACGAACGCGGGATTAATATTTTCTTCGTTTATATGGCCCGTTTACCATTTCCACTTTTCGATCCCTCTGTAACGAACAGAATCCAATGCAAAATGGAGTCATTAAAATTAATTAAAACAGTGTACAACGAGTTGACGCTTGACAACTAATTCACCTGGTCCCGGGGAACGATACTACGAGGATAACATAAAGCTTCGCTATCGTAATCCGATCGTGACTGAAATCTGATGTAATAATCATACTTCCGATTATACCGAGGTCGACCTTATTTCGAGGGAATGAAATTAACCACCCATTTTTCTCGAATGTAGGGTAGCGAAGTAACCCCCAGGCCCCAACCCTCGTACCCGGTGCTGCCTACGTGCCGGGTATAATTCATGACTGGTATATACGCGTAGGAATCGAGATTCGCGATCGATCATGGCGATATCGTCGTATGCATACTCGTGATAAGATATACGCTCTTCCCGATACCTTGACGGCAGTGTTTAATCTCTCGTATCCCTGCTATGAACTTCCGAACGGATAAAAAGAATGTAAACTTAAAAGAAAGAATTTCGAAATTTTCTGGAAAATGAAAAAAAGATCTAGTCTCGCGTACTTGTACTTGGCACCGAGACAAGACCTTGTCTCTTGATCTAAGTAACCTGGAAACTGCGGAAGATTCTATGCGTTCGAGTTATTGAACGAGTTTAACTTTTTATCGATCGAAATCCTAAAGTTCTCGATGCTTTTCTCTAATGACGGTTGAACGGTTAAACCATCATGCGCGAGGTTGAAAAATATTGAAAAAGAAAACAACATGTACGATGATATTTACTTATAGATTAACCCTTAAGTGCACGCTAAGCGGGGATTTAGCCGCATTTTGTATAAACTTTGAATTTGCGCGTCAACCGTTCATTATTGACAAGTGACGCTCCAATTATCTTCCTTCTGAACCTAGACCTCTGAGAAACAAGATAATAGTGGGGGCTAGGTTTCCCTGAAAGTCTGCGACGGAAGGTCAAAGTTGAGAAGTCGTGTTTGCGGATGTGTTGTCGCCAGCGTATTTTTAAAAATAAAAATTTGATATTACGTATTCCTGCTGAACTTTTTGGTTTTATTTTTCATTTTATTTTACTAGTTACTTTTATACGTTTATACAGTAATAAATTAATAAATACATAAATAAATGCGTGCAATGAAGAAATAAAGTTAAATAAAACAGAAACAAGTTATAATCTTAAAAAAAAGAAACCATGAAAATGGAAATACGGCAAAAACCATACTAGCGTGCACTAGCATGACTTTCAAAAGCGCGCGCACTTAAGGGTTAAGGAACATTTTGCCGCGCCGTTTTGTAGAATTTACGATCAGAAATTATGAGTATGAGTGACAGGGCGTGTGGCGGAAATGAATAGAATGGTAACCGTCGAGTGCCTTTTAGGAAAGGCCAAAAGGACAGAGCCGATTGCGACGTCAAGATGGAAAGAGGTGCCGTGAGGCAGAGACTTATTGAGACTTGTTTGACGTTTATTTCGATTAATCTTTTCTTTTTGCGTACCTACTTTACTTCAGACTACAGCAATAATCGTTATATCGTTTTCCATTATTATAAAAAGAAGACCGTTTCGTGCGTGACATGCTTCCCCTAATCCAACGTTCACCCAAATAACATGAATAATCCCACAAAAGTTACAGGACCCATAGTGATCACAATAAGCGGCTTTCACAGTAATGTACCCAGGTAAGGAATAGGTTTCGAAATATTTCAATTCCCGTTTTACTTACTTGGCTGTATGACGTAAGCGAAGCCATCTTTAACCCACTGAACGATGCCCACTCTGTTGCCAACCTCGCACGGTATCGTGACTTCTCCACCTTCGAGGACCGAGCTGTTCCTTGGTCTGACTCGAAAATATTGTCCGCCATCACCTGAAACAATAATGTCAATAGCACCGTGAGTCGTTTTCGTTGGATGTTAACAAAAAAATCAGAAACTAAAATTCCAATTAAAAATCAATTACACAGAACGCAATCTTTTTACAAACAATTTCCGAATTGGACCATTGGCGCTTTAATTCGTCCGACGTTGATTCGACGCGCGGATTATCGGTTCAAAATTCGCGTGGCTCTCGAAAATACTTGAATCGCGCTACATTTCAAATTGAACGCTGTACCCGCATGGATCTATGTTCTGTTTTTAAATATTCTCTGGATCCATTATCATCTATCGGTCGGATCGAGACCATTTTCGTTTAAATCCCACGTTCTATCGCTCTCTGGGCTTACGTGGCACAGTTTACGCCCATGTACCTTGTATCAAGAAAGCGTAACGTTTGCCAAAGAAATGGGACTCGATATGATTTTAGTGTTTACCAAATGTACACAATGCTCGCGGGTAGCCAAAGCGTTGCTTGATTGAAAACTTCACATCGCGATCAATGTCATCGAAAACCATAAAAACTGGATTACATGTATTCTACGCTCGCATCCACGTTACCCACCTCTCTTGACACATTTCACATATATTAAATATTCAATGTTTGGTTACAGCTCACCCGCGGAGTTACCCGAATTCATAACCAAAAATTTGGACCGAATTCTTTTTTTTTTCTTTTCAATCTTTATGAATTCGTTCGTTTCAATTTATGCTTTAGCGAATCGAATCAATGCATGCGGGGTGTAATTCTGTTCCGCTGTCAAAATTCACCGATCACCAATTTTCACGAAAGTAAGTTAAATAGCCTACCCGAGCCCCGATTGGCCATTTTCAAAATATACGAGTGTAAATCAAAAACTAACGGCAATTTTGTGTAAAGATATTATGTGAAAATTACCTTTACTTTATGTTTTACCCTCGTACATTTACCTTTTTATAGAAACCTCGCGGAGCATAGTTTAGACAATTTGTGATACGTAAAGAACTTTAATGGACCGAACAAACCAGGCCGCAATGTTACCAACCAAATTTCCACTTCACGATATATTCCAAATTAACTAGAAACAATTGCGATTAAAGACTGAGAACACAGACTTATTCTTAATCGACCTAAAAACTCTTGAATAGCGGCGGTTAATTATTTTTCATATTGCAACGTCGGCACGTGGCTCGATGGTAAGGAAAAACTTTTCGCTCCTGAGGTAACCTTAAAAAAAAAAAACATAAGCTCGTCCAAGATCATTCAAGCTCCAGCCTGGTCACATTGTGGTCCCCTCTTTAATAAAACAACGTTTAACCGAAACGGTTTTTCCTTCCCCGTTCCCTCGGGGAAACAGGAAAAATCAAGCACTTTCCTTTAACTTTTATCCGGCATTTAAATTGGTGGTCTCAGTTGAATTTTGTTCGTTCGCTCGCTCGAGTTAGTTCTAAGGGCGCAATAGAAAACCGAACGACAAAGGCAACATTACGGTACGGAAAAAAATGTTGAATGTCCGTGCGGAATAAAGGGAAAATAAACAGAGAGAGAGCTCTCTCAATGAAACCAAGTTTCTGACTCGAGTTCTCTTAGAGACGATAATGGTTAAACGGACCATTCTCCATATTATGGGCCATTCTGTACACTATCCGTGATAAGACAACTGTCTCCAGCGTGCAGCTTTTCCGGTAATTTCGATTTACCTCATTTGCATCAACGAGCGAAGTACTTCGCACCCTCAGACATCCGCCCTATCACGGTGGGGTGGAATATTCCGCGCGGGTTAATACGTTCTCCGCTTCCGCTATTGCTCGCAAAAAGCCGAATTACCAATTAAGAACTTTCATCCGTTCAAGCAAGAAATCTCAGATTTCTATCAGCAATTATAGAATGCGCGTTACATCGGCGCGCAGGTACGAACTATTCGAATTTTTTCTAGTTTTGCACTAGCGAATTCGCGTCATTCGTTTCTCCCTGCGACTATACTCCGACGAAAGCGCAGTAAACGACGTTCGGGGGCATTTCAAACGTCCTAATCAACGTTAACCACGTATTCGAAGTATCTCTATGTCCAATTCCAGTAAATATTGCTCGCGCAAAGAATTACGCCGTACAAAATCATTTTTCAGGATAGACGAACAAAAAAGTTCCCGCGAGTAGTTTCGACTAATTCATTTAAATACATAAATCACGGAAACCAATGAATCCTCCGATAACAGTGAATTTCATTCCAGACGTACCGATACGCGCGAATTTCACCCCATTCCGCGCATCCCCCCCCCCCCCCCGCCCTTGCCTCCACACCGTGCGCGTTTACCACGAAAAGAACAATCAGTTTTCTCGAGGTATCGCGAGCTCGTTTCGAAAATCGCCCGACACGGGGGGAAGGAGGCATAGAATAACATCGATATAAAGTACACACCCTTGCACTGGTTCGATATGCAAATCGAGGGCTCGAAACTGTACATACATGAAAAATGAAGCGATTTACGGCTACGTTATGGGAATTTCCATCGGGGCGTTTCGTTTACGGAAACATACCTTTTTTCCGTCGAAGTTTACCGTGCACGAGAAAACGAGACACCGGGTCGGGTCCATAACAACGCGAAGCCGTAACGTATACAATCGCAGCAGGGATGTACCTACCGACGGTTCCACAATGATCCGATCGAACCGTAGGTGGAGCAGAGCGCGTTGGGGAGGGGGTGCGCGAAATTTTGGAAAATTTATTCTTCCCACGCGAGGCCGGTGCGCCGTTGCACGGCGGCGTTGAAAATTTCAAGCGAAGTCTGAAAGAATAATGGTCGCGGATCGCTTAATCCTTCGGTGTTGAACTTTGGTCGTTGTGTACGCGCGTACGTGTACGGGGAACGTGTAAAACGCGCGCTTATTAAAACGCTCCGCTCGTTCGCGAAAGCTTCGACGCGTCAGCGCGAGCTTTTTATAATATAAAACAAAAAGTCGCAAAGCCGATAATCGTATAATTCATTCGACGGATTTGCGCTCATCGACGCCCGCCTGTCGACGACGGAGATATTTATTTCTTTCGGTATGCCCCAGCTGTTGTCGGGTATCTACAGTTTACACCCCCCCCCCCCTGCCACGCTATCGTCGATTAAAGCACCGAACCGGTTTGTCAGATTGAATCTCGAAAATCTTCCACCTCTTCGTTCTGTCTCGCGTCTTCCACTCTCTCTCTCTCTATCTCTCTTTTTTTCCGTTGCTGTTTTCGCTGCAGATAATCCCATTAAACGAACTTTATTCACCTCGGAAATAGCACTCCCGTCGTGCCGAGAAGCGTTACGAGAATTCCGCGCGTTAATCGATCTTCCGCGACGTCGATGTAAAAGCTACCGTTCGACGAGTCAATCATTTATTCATGCGCGGACACGCTTTAATCGTGACGTTTGATAACGCGATCTGTTGATAATCGCTTTTCAACGCAGTCGGAGTGTTTTAACTGTCTCTCTTGCCGGGTCAATTGTTTCCGAATCGCGTTAAGAGTCGATGAACGAGGAAAATTGTGGTAGAGTCAATGATAATGAGAAGCAATGATCAGGAATATAGATTGTTTGTTATATTTATAACGCTTGAACGGACAGGCCGATCGCTCGATGATCGATAACGCGATACTGATACGTTGCAACGAGCAAACACTCTAGTTAATAATAATCTTTTTAATAAATCTAGGGCGGTGTATTAGAATTATGTTGAATCCACGTTAGAGCACCAGTATGATCTTTAAAAAATATTTAATTGGTTTGGCTGGTCTAGTAGTGGAACACTAATGCGTGCGTTAAGTAAATCCGATTTCAGTAGTATGACCAACCATTTGTCAGACAGTCACCTTTTCATTGTTCTGCTTGGGCATATAAAAAGATTTCGAAACGTACAACGTTATTCATCGATTTGCCGGTGTGGTTGATTACGGTGTTTATAAATAAATACCGTATGAGGCAAAAAAATGTTATCACGCTTTATCAGGTAGAATAAAAAATAATTACGAAATATTAATAACAAAAGTGTGGTAACATTTGTTTGCGACACGATGTATATAAAACGGGGACCAACTGTATGGAAAATTATGCATCTTTCAGTAAAACTATCGAGGGGGTAAACATAATATTCCCAGTCTCCGTGGTCGAATATCGGACCGACCCCTATTCCACCGATTGATCCATTTCGCATAAATTTACATTTATTTGCAGAACCAACGTCAATACTAAAATATTACTACCGTAAACTTGCTCCGCGCGTTACGTAACGCGTTATATTTCGCGTAATTATCAAACGCCACGGCTTCATGGCAAATCCTAAATAAACAGAAAGGACGCGAATTACGATTCGCGTATTTCACTTCCCTCTCTCTCTCTGCACGTATTCATTCTTTCCCGTGCAATCGCATTAATATTTACACGCGTGCGTTTTATCTTTTTCGAGTCTGACAAATGTTGCTTTACCCGAACGAAAGGAGTAATCGTGCGAGCGCAAACGTTATAAATAACGATAGTGTTACGACGACACACGGCCGTTTAAACGAACCTGACAATTATTACGCTTCGACGTTCGTTTTATCCACCGGGCCGATAGAGTAGAAATTTATACTTATCGATCGTAAGTATCGCGCAACACGTTCGCGGGGATACTAATAAAAATAAGGAAAACTAATAAAGCTATATACGTATCCGTATTTTCGAGCGACGATTACCCACGACACTTTCAATGGTTTGCCGGGGAACGAGAAGGAGAGACACAATGAGACTGTCGTACACCGAACGTATTTGTAACGAGTACACACGCCACGATAAACAGATGAATTGAAAAGCTTCCCTCGAAAGCCGAGTCCCTTCGGAAGAATATATTCTTCCCGCGGTAAACGGCTTTGTAAGCGCTGATCTGCGAAACCTGTTACTTTCCGTTGTCATTGGCGGAACGACTTAAGCCGCCCCCTGATGCTTTGTAAAGAGGAAAAAGAGATTCCCGACGGCTTAGATCGGTAGTGGCATCGCTAACAATGGAACATTCCGACGAGTTAAGTCCCTCCAATCCTTTTGAAAAAAAAAAAAACGGGCTGCATCGACAAAGTGTCCTCGTATTACCAACAATATATCGAGTTACCTCGGGAGAAGTAGAAACAACGGCGTCGGAATGACGCGCAAACGCGTTGGAACTAAAGGTAGGGTGTCCAATGCGCGACCGGTCGCCGCGACAGGTCGCGCAGGGCGTGATTAAGAATGACACACGCTGCCACGGGCGCGTCAAGGTATACGCAAAATACATACCAAACACCGGTCGCGCATTGGACACCCTACCTTAAAGCTACGTTTACACTAGTGGGCTTTTTCGTGCGTTTAGAGCCACAGGTTATATGTAGTGCTTGACTTGTTCAACTTGACCGTTGAACAAGGGCCACATCGCACTTGTAGCGTGTCGCCGCGATTTTACACGGGAAAGCAGCATTCTTGCAATGGATTTCGACATAAAACATTAGTTTTTGGGATAGAAAATCATTCAGCGTTACGGAATTAATTTAAAAAATATTGTTTTCTTAAATTTTCCCCCGGTATGTTTGTAAAATCAATTTTTTAATATAGTTTGACCACCTCCAAAACACCTGTTCGTTCTTTTCGGAAGCGATACAAGGTCTAGTCACGCGTACTTGTACTTGGCCCGAGACAAGACCTTGTTTCTTAATTCGGCGTTTACAGCGTCTTCCCTTCATCAATTCATGTAAGGGCCAAGTGGTCACAGCACCTTCCACTGACACTTTAATATTATAACTAATCTGCGGTAACGAAATATTAAAGAATTGCGACGCGACTGTCGTGTCGAGAATCGCGAGTGCAAAATCGCCGTCGCTGTCGCGAGTCACGGCGACACGCGACATGTGCGGTGTCGCCTTAACGCGCGAAAAAACGCACTAGTGCAAACGCAGCTTAAGAAACAAAGCTAGATCTTGCACATCTCGGAATCTCTGGATCTCCAAACTATTTCTAAAGCAAGCAAACACATGTGATTCCTTGTGAAATCATTTTCAGTAGAATAGAAATTCTATAATTATTTCGTGATCAGCGACCCGAAATACTCTTGATAGAGTAAAAAAAGTTTGGTGATCCGAAGATCCAGAGATGTCCATGATCTAGATTATAAGCCCAGCTTAACACCGATTTGGTGGATTGGCCGATGCGATTTTCAGCTTTCAATTCTTCGACGGGACGCCGCGTTCGATTTCTCATTTCGTATCGGGCGTTAAAGCGTCGCGGAATCGCCGGGCGCCGTCGAAATTCCGCGCTTCGGCTTTTGGAATCGAATAAAGGGCCGTGCGCAAACCGTGGTCGGAGCGAGTCTTGTTTGCGGTACAGGTACAGCCGCACGCTTGTATATTTCATCTCCGTTGTATTTCGGTCGGATCGCCCAAATTCGAGGGTCGAGAGACCGCCAACGTAAGCGTCGTACAAAGGCAAACGTGTTACACGGCCGCAGGTACATAGAGACCGATGCCCGGGCCTACCTACGATCGAGGAGAGCCAGCCAAGCGATTCGCGAGCGATTACGTCGAGCGTGAACGGCCGGCCTGATCCCGTTGATATTCCATCGGCATCATCGAGGTCTTCATTTTTACGTCACGGTCATCGGGTCATTTATTATCGCGCGCTCGTCCGGAAACTGATTCGCTTAACGCATTCCTACGGTCGGTGCTGTACGTAGGCGAATGTATTTCCGATGTTCACTCGCTGGTGTCTGCGAGAAATTTTCGATAGATTCGCGCAAAGATTGAAATTTCGTGCGAGTGGCAGGAAATCGACTATGGAATATTCTAGTGAAAAATACGGATGTTCGTGGAAATTAGGATCTCCATGCAATAGACGAAAACAGGAACGGAAACGGAAATTTCAATCGTCACATTTTGCAGATTTAATTACATACCCAAAGAACAACGGGAAGGTAAGCGTTTGATCAAACTTTACCATCCGACACTTGCGAAAGTCATACATTTGCATAGAGACACCGATGGTCTAAAGACAATCGCGGAATACGGAAATGCAAACGAGAAATTAAAAACGTTTAATAAAAACAGTCGAGATTTATTGGCTGCACCGCTTACTGATCGTTAGAAGATTTGATCAGACGCTCGCGTGTGCGTTTCCAGTTTATTAATAATCTCCCGGTACGTTATTAAGCCATCTTCCTTTTCCGTACGTTCCCGTGCACGGTAAAACTTTCCTGTTTTTTTTTCTTTCTTTTTTTACCCCGTCGCGGAAAATCGACGTTCGCTCCCGCTTCCCTTTAACGAGACAGATCTAAGTATGAGCATTATCCTCGGCGTGGGACGAAGCATCGAAAGTACTCGGCAAATTATTCGCCCGACGTAAAATTTTATTCGAGTATCGTTGTATCCTTTAAAATCGGTCTGAGTACACTAAACCTTTCGAACCGCGAGCCGCTTCTCATTCGAGCACCCTCCAAATCCTTTCAGTCTTTTGTGCAAATCTGCGTTTGTGCTGGAAAAAAAAAGTTTTGTTCCCCGAACGAGGCGGAAAATGCAGGAAAACCCCGGGTGGTCCCCCGACGTTTCGAGTGGCTCGGCGAGAAGTACGTATCGGACCGAACATTTATTAGACTCTTTATTATAATACAGAGACATGCAATTTTATGCACTCCCGTGCACTCTCGGCGTTTTAATTGCCTCCGCGATATGGATATACGCGGTGTTCCAGTGAAATATCTCGGCTCCACAGTCGCGTTATTTGACAGTGAGAATATGAATATAAATGTACGACCCGTGAGCCAGTTTTATTTGAATACACGAGAAGCGAAGACTTATTTCGTTCCTGACAGTAATACATGCATGTACAGAGGCTGCATTATGGTTCGAACATTTCGCGTCCTGTCTATACGTGAATTTCATAAATTCTGCATCGACGTAAGATTAGATTTTTCCAGTACTTCGTGTCGCGCTTGAGCCTCAATTTTGCGGTACTGTTGGCTGTAAAATGACGTGAGCGTTAAAAAAACGTGAAGGAAATCAAAAGCGGGACTACCTTTGCGAGGGAAGAATTTACAACTCAGTTTTTTTGCCGCGTTATCTTAACGGCTCCCGTAGCTAGTATGGACGAACGAAAAAATGTAGCACGAGCGCGAGATTTTGGTTATTTTTATTCTAGACCGCGTCTCGTTTCCGTTCGATTGGTTTTATTTAATCGAACGTAATGGATAACGCGTAAAAGAAACTTGAAACGAGTGGCGGATAAACAAACTTTACGCGTGCGTGGCAAAGTTTGATTCTACATTGTTGCACAGAAATATAGGGTCACTTTTTGATCGGGTATTTCGGTTTCTCACCTGGAGAAAATTGTTAAAACCAATTATACAACGCGATTCGGCGCATCAGAAACTGTAGAAATGCAAAAAATGGTGATTGTTGTTTAATTACTATACGCGAAGTGGGCAAAAATGTAAAAATTAGGTATGTGTGATCGGTACGTAAAAAAAGATATAAATAAAACTGAAAATAATCTCCGTATACCGTTCAGGGCTGTTTTTTAAATTAATTTGCGATATCGAACAGTCAATTATGGTACGGATTCGATGTATACATATAGATATATCTTTGATGTTTTCAATCGAATAACGGCCCCCGTGAACAGTCTTGTTATTTAAAAATAACAACTTTTTGATGGGAAATTACGTGCAAATACCGCTACGGCTTTGGGTTTCCGCAATTCTATAGTGGTTCGTTAAACGAATTGCGTTGGAAGCTCTAGTGTTGCTTGTTTATAATGTAGGATACAATGAAACGATACCTCCACATATCTGATTTTTGCGGGTCCTGTCTATACATTTTACATTTTTTTACATTTTCACTCACAGCACGTTCATTAATTGAACAACAATCGTCATTCCTCATATTTCTACAATTTTTTATACGGCAAATCGCGCGGGACAGATTGGTTTTGCGAATCTACATTTCTGGGGAACAATATATGTATATCAGTACTCTAACTAATCATCGGTGGTATCGTTATCTGTATACTCTGTGTGTCACGATACTCGCGTCGATGTATTAAGGATATTCACTTAATTTATTCCACCACGCGTACCTGTGCGACGCAGCGTACGTAGGTACACGTACAGGGGTGAAAACGGTAAGTACCCGAGGAGCACGTAAAAATGGAGCATTGGATATTCAATATACCGTGAAAACTGGATTCAACTGAGAATCCTGTGAAACGGTAGTTACTGCCTTCGAAACGTCCGTGTCTGTTTTAATAGAACTTCCAAGTGAATAAATATGTGTGAGCCGGGTTCCTTTGAAAGTGACATTTAAACGTAATTTCAAAAGCACTGGTTCGATAAATTTTACTAGATCACAAAGCGGAAACAAATTATTGATCACTTTGATAACTGATCGTTCCGGTGTTTCGGAATGTTAATTAATTTTAATTTGAATCGCACTCGTGGCGTTATTGTATTTATCTCTCCCCTTGATGCTCATTACGTTGCGTTGTCACGGCCTGTCCGACAAAAGTATGCTCGTACTACTTACTCGCCTTTAATGCCAGTAACGCGCTTGATATCGGGTTAAGTTCGGCGCGACTGCAGAGTGTCAAAGGTAACCGCGTAATTTTCACACTTTTTCCTATTTTATCAACGGTTAACGAGAATTTGTTGTACGAATTATACTTACATTCAATTTCGATATTTTCTCCTACACTTTCTATTCGAGCAGTAATAATCTCATATACTCGTGTTTTATAATAGATATTAAAAAAGCAGGGCGCATTAAAAATGCAAATGGATGGGCCAAGTACAAGTACGAGTTTGACGATCAAAATCGAAAATCAAAAAGTTGACGATCACTGCTTTAAAACAAACTCACTAAAAAACCAATCACGCTAAATTTCAATGAATAATAAATATATTGCTCGTTGATTTACACCATCGTTGCGTTTCTCTTCCATTCCTCCCACCCCCACCGCCGCTCTGTCTATCGCGCTTTCTTCTACAATCACACACCATCTTTCTTCCCTCGTTCACCCCCTCCCAACCCCCATAGTCGGCTCGATCGTGCAATTTCAGGCATTACGATGGCATCTAATACAATCCACGCCGTTCCTTCCCGGCTTTTGTGCCCGCATTTATATTGCTCCTTTTGTAAAGCGGGGGGGCCGACGGAGAGAACCGGTAAGATGGAGAAGGAGTGAGCAAAGAGAGGGGAGAGGGACGAGAAGGAAAGCTGAACTCCCCTTGGGTCCTTTCCGTCGTCTCATTTCGCACCAATACCTCCCTCGTCGGCGATCCCATTCAGTTTGGTCCGTTCGTAGATAGCATATCGAGTGAGAACGCTCGTTTATATGCCGTACAAAGGGTGGAACTCACCCCCATTAGCATGCGCGTTCTTCCGAATCCCGCCCGCTGGTTATTCCCGCCGAGTTGCACCTACCGTTTCTCGCCACCCCCATTTTCTGCGTTACGCCTCACTGGCCGTGTATTGTGATTTTCAAAATTCTGAAATCTTCCTCGGCGAGAGGAAGTCTCGCCAAGATATCCGAGAGTTCTTGAATTCAACTCTATTCGTTGGAAGTAATTGAACAATATCACCGTACGCGTCATTTATGCCGATTAATTCGATATAGGTGAAACTGCATTTAACGTAATTATATTTATGATCTGCTTACAGAATTCGTTGGAACGATTAAAACCTGGACAAAGGTTCAATATAATTCGCGTGGGGAATTTTCGCGTTGAAAATTTTGCTCGCCATTATAAATATGTGAAAACGCACTTTGTAATTAGTTCTCATTTTCGAGTTTATTACCACGGCGCGAATGAACGCTGGCAACGCAGGCTGAATGATGGCCAATAAAATGAACGGTTTTTCAAACAATCCCGACTGGAGAGATTTTCTAATAACCATATTAATGTTATTCGAGCTACAATACCGAATTATTTCGTTCCGCTCGATGCCGCGTTTCACTTGCGGAGGAGCACGAATCAATACGAGTGCTTCGACACAGGTAAAGTGGATTCCATTATATTCGCGCGCAACACTTTTGCATTTCTGATCGTGGAATAAAGTAATTAATTCATCCGTCTAAATTTTCACCATTTCCCCGAACAATTGACGTCGGTGCCGCCGTTCCGTTTCGGGATCAAACGATTCTCTCGCCAAATTGTACTACAATTAACTCCACCAGTCAGCCAACACTGACAAAAACTATTTGAGAAAGAGCGAGCGTACAAAGCCAATTGGGTGGTGGTAGAAACGAACGATTCGTCGCTCGTTTGATATTAATATGATCGTAATGTTAATACGTGCCGTCGAAGGTATTCCAAGAGCATGTTTGACGATCAAGAAACCGCTTGAATTTCAACCGCAAATTAGGAAAATCTCACCAGTTTCGTTGAAAAAGAAGCAAGTGTTTACGTACACCAAATGGTTAACCCATTTGCATGCGTAATCATGGTAATTACGCAAATGCATTTCCTGTCGGAATTACCGTAAACACACACGTACGCCGTACGTTCAGCATATGGGCGAAACGAAACCGTCCCCGCCATTTAATAAAAGCGTGACGAAGAATTCAATTATTCCCGAAATAACCGCGTCGGAGTAAAATAAATTAATGCGACGCGCGTGATTTTCTATCATCAATTTCTCGTCCGCGAGGAAACGCTAAATTTCGACTAACGTCGCGTAACATCGATAGGCACCACCGATTTTTTGCGTAAGCGACAACAATGGTAGCAATTATAATACACGGGTATGGGGAACGAAAACATTTTTCTGATTCCTATTACCAGGTAGAACGTAGTTCCAGGAAAAAAATATTTGAACGAGAACTGATGTTCCATTCCATTAAGAAGCTTTTATAATTCATAATACGAGGGATCCCCGTAAAATGTTATCGAACACGTTACATATCAAAGGCATTAGAATAATGAATGTTGAATTTGCTACTTTTCAGCGATGAACGAAACATTATTTAGCAATTTATTAAAAAACAGGAAAATACGACGAAGATTGTTACGTTACTCGCCTATTAAATCTATTTCAAAGTACCTAAGCGTTGACCGATGTACGTAAATGATCTATAAGCGACTAGAAATCACGCTGAAGTAAATCATTATAAAATCTTTAATCGCGATTGTTACAGGGGCTAGTGTTGGATACCCAGTTCATCCGTTGTCTCATTTTTGAGCGAACGCTGTATTTCTCTTATCTTTTTCAGTATAACAAATATTATGTACGTCTAAACCTTTTGACCACACTGTCCTACTACCTAAGCGTCCGCCGCACTTAGTCATTTCTTTTCCAATGTCCTATTTTTTGAACTGTTACCTTTCCGCTCCCTACGAATTAATCATCAGCCCTTTCATCAACCCTTCTCCTAGATAAGAGTTTTCCTCAAACCAAAAGCTATCAGGCTTCGTGCGAATTATTCCAAACCCCGGTCAGTAAAGACCCATTTCTTCTGCAAACGCGCAACATACTGCGTGGGAGTCAGAGCAGCTAGTACATCCTCAAAATGATTAATTATATTGGTTAATGGTAAATTTTAAGCGAAAAGGAACTTCGCGTCTGATAGTTAATAAAGTTAGTAAGTTTTGTTAACACCCAAGAATTTCTCCTTTAAACCAGGAATTCAACATAAATTTGGTGTCAGAAGTGAAATCCCAACACCAGCTGAATTTAGTTCTCTCCTGATATCGAATAAAAAACAAAAAGTCGTCGTCGACGAAGTGGTGCGATACGAAAATACAAGAAAATTCCATTGAATCGAAACGCGTAACCAATATTCTCGATCCCGGATGCCATCGTTAATTATCAACGTCGAGGACGCATCTAGATCAAACGTTACGCGCAAAACACGATCGCAATTCCCGTCCAGTGTATCTATCGAATCAAACTCTTCATCCGCCTGCAGCAAAAACGCTTTCACCGTTCGTTGCGCCGAATATAGGAGGAAAATGAAAAGAAACAACGGCAGAGAAATCCCCCAGCGCTCGCTTTGTTTCCATGTCCTCGGTATTTATTCCTCTTGCCAATTTAATGCAAATGCAAGCAAACCGAATACCGCAGACATCCCTGCTAATTATGAGAGGCCAATGCAAATGCGTTTGAACGTACGTGTAAATGTACACGCTGATGGGTACTCGGGAAACTCTAAGAGACCACCGCGTACGAACCATGGTGAGCATTGACGAGTAACCGGATGCGAGCCGCGTCGTCTCACCGCAGCTCGTTTCCGTTCTCGCCTGCAGGTACCGCGATTCTGGTGGGTTGGCGAGTAACCGCGTTTCAACGCCCCTTAATTGCGATTCTTCTCACAAGTCGACACACACGCGGGGCAACGCACCAACTCGCAGGCGCGCGCGTCACGCCATCTCGTGAGAATTGCTTCGATTGTTCCAGGTGGCAGGTAATCGGAATATCATTTCGAAGGGAGGATGATTTTCGACGGTTGCCAGACACGATTCTATCCTGATTTTAAACTGATTTTCCGTGACGAACACGCGAGACAGACAACGCACCCACGCGTATGCATGTCGTTTAAAGCTGGGCGCACACGGACGCACTAAGTACGCGCGTAACAACTCACGTAGGCATACCTTGTGATACATATGTATATATGTGTGTATGTATAGATATACATCGTGTGTATATGAAATCACGCGCGTACGAATGGAGGACGTAGAATTATCATCGACGCATTTTATCTAGTACGCGCGTACACCGCTCATGGGGAGATGTCAACAAACATTGCACGCGCGTGTATATCTACATATATATGTAGCTTGTCTCTTAATACGCGCGTGGAAATATTATATACTGTATATAGAAGTAAGTACGCGCGTGCTTTGTACGCTTTAGTCAGATGTACAGGGTGTCCCGTCAGAAGTTTTGCACTCAATTATCTCTCGAACTGTTATTAGTAATTCAAAAAGATGTCTCGAGCAGAGCTTTCTTTCACTCGAGGAGTACATCTCGCGACGGTCACAAATCTTATCTACGCGACGTAAACTTCAAACGGGACACCCCCTATATGCGCGTATAACGCAAAACGTACGACATAAAAGAACGCATCTCTAAAACCCTCTCTCGTGACCAAATTTCTATTCGACTCCAATCGCTCTAACGATCACCCATCAAAACGTAAATCGGCACAAACATCCGCGGTGCACCAATACCCAAGATTATTATTTATCGCTCGCACCATTAATCATAATCTTCTCCGTATCGATATCAATGCATTCTCGCCAACAAATTCGTCACCGTTAAAACAGATCGAGTGCCCCCCGCGTCCACTCGTCCGCGCGGCTCGGTCAATCATTCGCGAAATAACAAACCCCCCCCCCCCCAAAAAAAAAAAGAAAACAACCCACTGACCGGCCGAAACAACGCGGTAACGATAAGTAACGCGTCGAAAGGGGGCCCGATTGGACACACGCCGCCGTAAAACGTAACGAAAAGTTCGAAACGACTCTTCTTATCCCCCGAAGACCTGTTTCTCCCGACGTCGACGACGCTCGCTCCACGAATCCAACTCCGCCGCGAACGTCGGGTGTTTAATTTAAATAATAAACGGCGCTGCCGCCGCCGCGACGGTTCTCCCTCTCGGCCGTATATACGACGGGTGCCGGTCTTCGGTGCCAAAACGTGTTCCTGGAAGAGATCGTTAACCGAGCAGTAAAGCTTCGAGCTACGCTCGGGTAGACGACCGTAACGGCGAACGAAACTCTGGGGGCGACGGAGTTTCGCTCGGCTCCCCTGACCGTCGAACCGAACTTGGCTGGCCAACAAGATACGCCCCAGCACGACGCAACGTTGCGCACGATCGCTACGCCTCCGAAAACTTTTCCCATTCTACGGTGAATCGATGCGCATAACTCGACGCATACGCTTCTCCCGCATTCCTCGGCTCGGTTTCCTTTCGTCGCTGGAGCGACGATTCTTCTTACCGACCTTTGTCTCCGTTACGCGTAACTACGTATTTAAGCTCGGCTCAATGGTGAAAGTTTCACCGGGGCTGGGGGGGGGGGGAGGCAGAGGTGGACGACCATCCCCGGCGGTTACGATGGACGATCGATGAGCGGGAATTACAAAGCAGCTCTACCGTTGACTATCGATGTTTATCGAGAATTTTTTGTTTCGAGTAACTCGATCGTAATAATGTTACGTTTTTTTCTTAATCAGTTAGCTGCATCGACCGCTTTGAAAGCGTGCACTTTCATTGTGTCGCAAAGACAAAGCGACGACGAGTGTGTTGTATTTAATAAACTTGTGTTAATTAGTTTGGGGCTCGGATTAATAAAAAGAAAAAATAGTGAGACTACTTCTCTGTTGCCCCTTTAAAGATATCCTTATAAGATTCGCGAGTACAGTTTAGTTTCGAGTTAAATGTGAATGTTACTGAAGGCGAAATACTGCCGTTTCTTCGTGACGAGTATACACGTCAATCGCAGTTAACTGGTTAATAAAGGCGCCGCGTTTGAAATTCTCAGGTTTAACGATCGTTTATTAACTCGCGTCGTTATTATAACCGTCGTAAATTCGATGCCGCTCTGGCATTTATGTTCTCAACGTTTGGCGATAGGATTTTATCGATGAACCGAGTGACGACGGACAGCGTGGGAAAGACGACGAAACATTCTAGGAACGCTTTAAACTTATCGATAATCTCGATATTCCGAGTCCTTCGATATTTATTCGCGTTCCCGACGTTTGGTGATTCAATTACGTCAAAGGGCCGACAATCGCGAATCCAGAAAAGTATTCGCGGGAAGGACAAAAGACCGAGAGACCGGCGCGAACTGCGCAAACGAAAATGAACAAACGTTCCATTGATCACGTTTTATTCCAACGAAGTGCATGATTTTTTATTCACATCTAAATTCGACGCGCGTCCCTGAACGTGTGTTGCGAATCTACAGGTAAATCCCGCCCAATTACGCGGCAGAAACTTTATCAATATATCCTCGCAGCCGAATTTTACAGCGCGATACGCCGGAGCTATGCCCGGCGAGTGACTGTGCAAAATCTTTTTTACGCTCGCGGCTCGAGTTTCCCCCGCCGCTGCAGAGTGTTTCCGGGAACAAACGAGCCCGAGCAGAAGCTTCGTAATAAAGTATTCGCTTCACACGGTACGCAATAATTTCCTCGATAAATGGTTAGTTTTCCGGCTGGGAAATGAGGGAGGAGCGGGTGATTAAGCGCCGCATTGTGCACGCGTTTCACAAATCATGGGATACTCGTTTAACCGTTTTCCTGGCACCACTAATCCGCTTAAAGCGCAACGATGCAGTCTACTCGTTACGTAACAGCTGTTGAACTACTTTCTACGCGTAGTGTCCTATGAACTTGTTTCGAGGACGCGTCCTCGTTAACGGGTAACTATCTCGCGAGACGTCAGTGATCTTCCGCGGGCTCCTTGAATTTCAATTCTTTCCTCTTGGCAGAGAATCTCGGGAAATGAGGAAACTGAGGGGTTTTGGGATTATATTCGATTCGTTAGATCGCCCATTTTGGAAATCTAGCCGAACGTTATTTCATTAAATCGGTGGTGCTTTATTTGGGGTGTGTGCACACCTGGGCGTGAAAAAACGTTCCCACAGGTGCGAGAGGTGTTTCTAAATTTTCAATCTAAACAACTGCCCGAAAAAATGATTTTCATCGTTTTAACGCATACAAACAAAAGACGGAAATCAAAAACGGGAGGCTTGCCTCAAAAGTATTATTACAAATAAACAATAACAACGTAACTACAAAAAACCGAGAGATTCTTTTGTATATATATGTAAATGTACGTGTTTATTTTTCAAACAATAAATTATCCAACAATAGATGTCATTTATTAAATAAAGAAACAGAAACATATTTTTCAAGCGAGTGCGGGAATTTATCCTTAGATTGAAGCTTAGATTCAATTTATTCTTAGATTTATTTTTAGATCACTAAAGAGGTTCAAAACCATTGCTTCAAGTAATCAACGTTGATTTATGGAAGAAATCGCCATTAAAATAATGCGCCTGTTTTAAAGAATTTGTATTCAAACTCTCGTCGGTTGAGCGAGTATAGCGTACCAATCCTAACGACGTTCTCGCGATCGGATACAAATTGCAAACGACAGATCCTCTTTCCACCGAAAATCTGCAATCGCGATGAGCAAAAACACGCGGTCGAGTTGTGCAAATGCGACGATATCGGCTCGCAATGAATTTTATTGACAGGTGAGTTCCAAAGTCAATGACATCCTTGTCTCTTTGTCACTTGGGGCACATCAAATATCGAACGCAACCCGATGATTCGTCATCGACAAAGACCCTCGAGCGTTACGCGCCAAAATCCTCGAGATCCACTCCACGGAGGTCATTCGAAACCAGCCGCCGTTCGATCGACGAAAAGCCACGAAGATCTCCTTGGAATCAAATTTCGAATCGAGAAAGAAAACCGAAATTTTGGAGGTAGGAGGAACGGTGCGCTAAACGGAAGGGCGTCATCCGAAAGTAGCATCGTTACTAGACACCGTTAAATTCCACTCAATTTCTTTATTTTGTTGTACCAATTCAAAAAATACAGCGTTTGCAGTTTATATCGTTTCTTCGTTTTGATTCGAGATTCGGCGAGAGATAATCAAATTAATGTACCAATGAAAATTTATAGTTTATCTCGTACGACAGTGTGACGCGAGATTGACAAAATTTACGTCAGAATCTTTTTGACGAATAGTATAACGTGAATCGTTACCCTGATTTTGTCGAAGTTTCGATTCCTTGATTTTATCACGGATGGATTTGTTTTTTTATTTCCAAATCGATGTCCCGGGAGTGCACGGAAGAAACAGATTCATAATTCAAGAGATAGCAATTAGAAAGCAACGAGGACACGGTCAAGAAGTTTTCGAAACATTGCGCCACGTAATAGCGGCTGATGTTCGATGCATAATGGAAGCGAAATCAGAAAGTATTTTCTTTCCCTTAGCATTCTTTTCCAATTCAGGACCGTGCTTAGGGATCATTGGTGAAGTTTCAAGTGGTTTCAAGTGGAACAGAACGGTCGGGTACTTTTCATGATTTCAATTTAGGATAGTCCGTAAAATCCAGGTACCCGGCGATTGCTAACTTGCCAGTGAATTTATCGAGTACGCGCACAGAGATTTATCGTGACGCGAAACTCCTCGATGAAAACTATTCTGGGATTGAAAGTAAAAATATGAGGGAAATTCGGGACATGTTTGTAACGGTCATTTACGACACACCTCTATCTCGGCGAATTTTTATTATTTCAGAAACGGTGACCTGTGTAAACGTAATAGAGTTCTCTCGGTACAAAGTAATTACAGGCGAAAAGCAATAGGTATTTCATGGTCACACTGTTCAAAGTTCAAAAGGCAGCGAAACCGTTAGGGGAAAACTGACCGTAAAAGTACCATAGCCAGGTATTTAAAAGTAACTCGAGACTCTTGCTAAAGCGAGTTTCCACGAAAAATCAAACCCTCCGGAAGGTAAAAGGAGACCCTTCGATCGTTCTACCTTTTCGCTTTAAACGAACTAAAAACGCCGTTTAACGCGCCCAATTTAAAATGCAAAAAAATGAAAGACGAGAATCGCAATCATCTTTATAAACGCTTCAATCTCAAATGAAATTCGAGTAGAGAAAACTCGGTTAAATCGTGTGATACCTAAAAGCCCTCATCAATCCCACCCTATTAGAATCTTCAGTAAAAATTTGGTTGAAACTGAACGAAGCGAGGAAAAATAATTCTGATGAACTTTATTATGTCGCGAATCGCGTATCGCGAAGCTTATTGAGATTCACATTCCCACCTTTACGAACGAGAATGTGGAAATCTCTCGCACAATTCGAGGTACAGAGTTAAACGCATTTATTCCGTAGCGCGACCAAAGGAGAACGAGGCGAAGCTTCCATTTCTGAAATTATTAGTCGGCAGAATTCATCTGCACTCTCCCAGGAAATCGAAAACAAAACGCGATTCGTAATGATCGACGTACAATCATTACCAGAAGATGGAATTATTACCAACCGGTGGAAACGTAATATTTAGAGTTTCCCTCGTTACCGCTTCGAGTCGAATCAAATTACAAAACTAACTCGCTCCCGCTGGGTATTTGCGCGCGTGTAACGTGTGTCCGTCGTGCGCGTAACGAACGACTGGTCGTGACTACCTGGAACCAACGTTAAGTGGGAATGCCGCTAATCGAGATGACTAGTTCGTTCGTCCGGCGACGACGTACCACCGACGTTAAGACCTTCGTTACGGAAAACTGAGGGCAAGGGAAGCCAGAGAAACTAAGCGCATCGAAGAAATACCTTTTCTCGAAGGTTTCGATTAAACACCTAGTTCCCCTTGGTATCAATTTTTTCTGGCTAACGCGTACCCTATCACGCGTGCCATTCTTGGTACACGCTGAAACTCATTTCTACGCGACATGACGGTTGTAGGGATACAGATCGATGAAGGGTAAAGATCGGAGTTAGTAATAAATACTTTTATTAATTAGCAATAAATACGCGAAAATTACTCTCTACGAATTTCACAGTTACAGTTCAGATGCGAATCGACAGAAAGAATGAGGGAAAATTAACATAGTCTCGAAGAGTCTACGTGAGAAAAAACTCTTTGATTAAGAAAGTCGGAACTTGCGGAAGATCTGATCGACCTCCGCACCTTTACAATTTTACGAAAGCTTGATTTTTAGAAAAGCGGAATGGAGGGGATGAATACAGAGATAGAGGAAATGGTAAGATTAGGTCAAGAGGTGAGTCAGAAGGGGCGAGAGGGGTGGTCTCGCTGATGCAGTGTTGTATTGAATAAGTGGTTACGCGGATACAATTCTAAAATAACACAATGTCATTTCGTTACAAATTTCAATAGATACGTGCCATCGCGCCGTCCGGCATGACAGGGCTCCCCCACTCGCTGCTCCGACCACCCTGTGTAGACTGCAGAGTTGGATAAGTGTAACCACTCATACAATAACACACTGAACGAGTACGTGTCACTGTCGCAGCAGCGACTGCGCGCAGTACCTGCGCCAGCCAGTTGACACAGTCGGACGGAACTTACCAAAGAATGTATTGTGGGTGGATGACGGAGGAAGAGAATGAATGATGATTGGATTCAGTATAAAATGATAACGTGATAAAGATATACAGTGTGGTCCACGTAACTTGCTCACCTGGAATAATTCCTAAAATAGGCGTTGTATGAAAAAAATGTTTAGACAACAGTTGCATAGTTTCGAGGGGCACATTGTGCAATAAATATGTTTTTTCAACTTTCTTATCTTAAATGGAATGCTATATCTAAAAAATATATATATCGTTACAAAGGCTAAAGGTACAGGACGACAATTCATCTAGCCTGCCAGAACGCGGCTGACGAACTCGTCCGATCACGCCTCCGGTCCGTCCTTTGTATTTTCGGCAATCAAGCCTTTGCCGCAATATGAATCGGCGCCCTGCGACGCCGTTGCCAGTAAACCAAAGGCCACCTAACTATGCAGCTCGTCGAAAGATAAACCGCCACCGGTCGACGCAAAAGACACACGCATATGCATTCAATTGAATTCCGAAAAGTGGCCTACAGTATTAAACGTAAATCCATCGCGAGTTAAGGGCGTAATTGTATCGGACATTTTTACCGAACGTTATCTCAAAAGATTACGGGTTTCGAGGGGCTCGTAAACGGGGATATACAGTGCTCGTGAAGATTTTTATCGCTCTTCGGGAAACGACTGTGATTTACCGCGAGTTTATAGAATGCACGATTTTCAGAGTCAGCGAGAGTCGATAGATTATCGAGGCCCCGTCGACGAATTAATCCGCGTGCCATTCGGATAAACGCGCGCGTTTAAAGTGGCGATCGAATAGTTATAACATAATTGCCCGGCTCAACGTAGTTTGATTAACGTCAATGAATTTAGAATTCATGGGATATTAATCGATCGTACTTCAAATAATTAGAGCGTTTAGCGACACGCGGTGGATGTTTTCCTTGGCCAAACTAAATAGTTAATTCACAATTGTTAATGCCCGTACGTAGCCTTCATTTACATAACCGTATTTCGTTTGACCTAGTTGTCTCGATAAACAAGAAACGTGCCGTTCGGCGAACCACCGAACACCGGTGAAATTGATTTCGCAGAAATTAATCCAAACCGAAAGTCCCTGTTTCGACTACCGCGTTCATCAATTAGAAAATTAATTCTAAAGGGAACAGTGTTCCGAGGAGTGCCTCAATATTCCTCGCCGATCGATAAAATCGTCCCCGGTGTACAATCGAAACGAACGATTTACCGACTGAAACACGATAATCCAAATTGAAGCGAGAGTAAAAAAAAGCACGGGCTACCAAAGGGCCAAAAAAAAACGAACAAAAAAAGAAAGAACGCTGCAACGAAACAGAAATCACATCGCCATTGTGACTCTTCCATCGAGCGGCGAATTAGGTGGGCGGATGGAAAAAAAAACCCCGCTCGTGGGACTAACTTTCGGCTGTCGTAGATCACCGCGCGACTGATCTAGGATCGATAGATCGACGCCCGTTCGCCGGCAAGCCGGAGCGCAGTTTCGATTCTTCGTTGGCTCGACGAATTAGGTAAATCGCCCGAAAACGGATTGTGCGTGAAATGTTGGCCCAATATTTCTGCCTACCGAGGGAATCAGTTGGACGGCGAATTTAGCCGGTTCTGTGCAAACGTACGAAAACAACGGCCCTGCCAGATTTGCAGGCTGACTGCCAGATGACACAGCAACGCGCCGCCGATTGGCGTACAGAGCTTCGGGGAATAATAATCGCTTGTAAAGCCGGTAACGCGTTTCCTACTTTAATCTCCTCCACTCGTACGTCATTCTCTTGCGGATAATTTATGCGGAGGGTAATTAACTTAAGTCTGTTAAATCGTAACAATACGTATAACGCCGACGTTGATTTAATATCATTCCGAACGATCGGAGCTTCCTCGAACAACGTTTTCGGGTTAACTCCGTCGTTTGGAAACTGCTGCGAATTTGCAACAGGAAACTGAACTTTTCTGTCCTATTTCTATTTCTTTCGTCAAATATTCGAAGGTCTAAAAAAAAAAGCACCGTGGAGGAAATAATAATTGATCAACACGAAACGGAGGTGCTAGCCGTTCAAAATCGTAAATACTCTTTTCCGTTAGCGCTTTAAACCGGAGAATGTGAGATTAGTTGCAGAAACATAGACTGAAACGTCGCGACGTTGATGATCCTCGAATTCCTGCAGTACGATGGCTCGTATCAATGAAAGTATTCGCGGCACAAAATACTGCGCAAACACGGTCGCACGCACGCCCCTCCCCCCTACCAATCGCCGCGTCAAGGAGATCCAAGAAGAACTAACGACCGCGACAAATTGGATCCAATGTCCGTCCGGACGATTCAAATGTCACGTAACCCCGTCCCTTTCCAATCGCGTCGCGTCATTGGCGAAACGAGCGGGCTTTTCGTTCTACCGTAAATGCTGCCGAGAGTTTTTTCAGTTTCTCTGTCGAACGTGGCGCGAGCGCGCCCAACGGGAGGAGCATCGCGCACAGAAGCGTCTCTCGTTCGCGCAATTAGCGTAAACGTTTCCCCAAGATGAAGTTCGTGTCATACGTCCAAGTACGAACGAGCAAACTGGTCTAAAACGTGGCGCGGGAGCTGAAGGAGGAGGTAGGACTCCACGGTTCTAATATCTTTACCTTAAGTATGGGGACAGAGAGTGCGCCGTGCAAGTACAATGCCTGCCTCCCGGAAGCGTGTGCGAAACGCTTTCATGGTAATTAGTGTATTCTCTGAGTGGCCGGAGTCATTAGGCCTGCTGGCGGTGCTTCGCCGAAAGCTCCACCTCGGTTCTCGCCACACACTTCCCCCTGTAACGCGCTGCTAGTTCCTCTTCCCCACCCCTCCCCCCACAACCTCCAAAATGACAGAGAGGGATATATACATATAAGTATGTATATACCATATAAGTATGTATATGTACGATATCCACCGAAAATGAAGCCCGGAAATTAATACTACCGTTAGTACGTTCGCCTGTCGGTGTGATCTGTCTGCCCTCCTCTCTCTTTCGTTACTCTCGTTTCTATCTCATTGTCAGTCATAAAGTCGCACGTTGACAACGTCGCGGTGTAACGTTTTCTCTCTTTTTTCGGACGGTCCGTCCTGCCCGAACCACCCAGGTGAGAATTAAGGTAATTCTAACAACGGCGGTAACTTGGTAACAAAATCCTTTTATCAATAGTATCTCGATAGATCAATGAAAATTTTTTTCATTATCTGGCAATTCGCCTTTGAAGATAAAATAAAAGTCATTTATTAGTATTATAATAAGATGCCAGCATTTGCATTTATTATAGCCGTTTCGTTAATAATTCAAAATCGAGGGCAGTTACAAGGTTTTTTTTCTTTTTCGGAAAAAGTTGTCCAGAATCACCCCAGCTACCCCCCATAACGAGGAATTCAATCGGATACGGGACACCCTGTATATATGTATACTATTTTTTTTAATATTAATGTTTGTTTTATGGATATATAACTCTTTTTTAAACATTTTTAGGGTAAAATAACAAATAAACAGACCTCTAAAGTTTTTTCTTTTTAAGGCGAGTAATGTGAAGGTTGGCGAAAAGGTATGGAGGGGTGGGAACCGGTCCTTAATAATATTTTCTAGTTGGGAGTACTTTAAAACTCGTTACGGTCACGGGTGACCGATCTTTCCTGTTGAGGGTTAATGTTAAATTCAGCGTTAAATTCAATCGAATCTCCATTAAAATTAAAGTCAGTGAGTATCCCGCGGCAGCGGCGTATAGGATGTACATCGTGCGAAGGAACTCCACGGAGAAACGTATGTATCTTTATACCATTCGAATTCAATTTATATAATGCATACAATCATTTATCGTGCGGATGGGAAAATTAATTAACATTGTGGCGTTCTTTTTTTCCAGGTCTACGAGATCCACTACGGTGACCATCGTGCAGCTTCGCAGCAGAGGTATTTTTGGTATTCAGCGACCGGCGAGTCCTAAAATAATAATAATACCGAACGAGTTCGTCGTATCCGAAAGATCGTTGCCCAGCGATGCTCATGAATTCCGCCAACTTCGTTGTCCATTTAACCGTGACCACGATAATCGAAAACGGGGAAACGTATTAGCGTCAATCAGCCCTGGAAGCAACTGTTCGAATATTTACCGCAACAATGGCATTGTTAACCAAGTTTCTCTTAATACACCGCAAATGCGGTTCAAGTTAGCGACGCGGTATGTTTCGTAACAATCTGCTTTGTACATATTTAAAGCTTCCAACTATTCGTGGAAAATCAAACGCGCGAACAAGTACATCCGGGAGGGGTTCCTCTTACATCATCGATCCATCAGCAGAAAGGAAACGCGTTCTCCGCGCGTTGCGTCATTCCACGGGATAACCTTGATCCTGATCGGCAAACTGACAATGCTTTATCGCCCTACTCGAGTTGACTTTAAATTAATCCGTTAATTCGATAGAAACATAATTATTCCATAACGCGAACGCGGCATCCTCGTAAACCGCGTCAGGTATTACAAACGTAGAAATAAAAATTGTACGAAGGATATCCAGCTTCCAGAAAATCATTACTCGCAGTTTTCTTCCCTCTTGCTTAATTCGATAGAAACATAAGTACTCCATAATGCGAATGCGGCATCCTCGTAAACCGCGTCAGGTATTTCAAACGTATAAATAAAAATCGTACGAAACATATCCACCGTCCAGAAAATCATTACTCGCAGTTTTCTTCCCCACTCGCTCGAATTACCAGAGCTACGAAATTAATACACATACACCGATTTCATAGTTCTCGTTCCGTTGTTAATTCAAAGATAATGTCCCCGCGCATCCTCGCAATTACTCTCCGAGTGTCCTCCAGCTTCCGGCTTTTTATTTAGATCTCGCCAGCAAATTAACTTACCGCCCACGAAATGCCGTGACCCACCGCACGCGTCTCGTTTTCCCGTAACCCGGGCAGCGTTTCCGTCAGATATAATTCGCGACGCTCGAAAACAGAGAAGTAACGACAGTCGGACCCCGCACGCTCGCTTGACCTCCGTCGAATATTTAGCGAGAGTCTAGCTGGAGGTTGCTCGGGTTTAAGCCCGGGGAACCAGATGAGAAGCTGTCGCTTCGAGATAGCGCCTATTCCCCCCCCCCCAGCCCCCTTTCTCTTTCTCCTCTCGGCCAAATGGATTATTTTCCGTCCTTATCGCTCGCTGGATGCGCGCCCGGCGCCGCAGTTCGCGAAACCGCTTCTCTCTACGACCAGAGAAATAATTGTACGGAATTTTCTTTAATAAAGTACGAACAGCCTGGTTCCTGGACCTCGACTCCGCGATGGCGAAACGACGGAAGTTCGAGGTACCCACGAGGCGGAAGCCGGGAATTTTCCGAGGAAGATGGCAAGCGGCCGGATTAGTTGGACAATACTGCATAAACTGGAATCCAGATTAGGAGAGAGATGGGGGAGGGGGGGGGAGAGAGGGAATGAGATTTCTCACCTTTTATCTCTATTCCTCTCCCTTCTTTCGGTTTTAGCTCTCTTATTATTCGGGAATCGGGAGACTTTGTTGGTAAATGGACGAATTTGCGACGGGATCTAAGGTTCGCGAGTTTCTAGTTTTCCGACACAAAGGTTTGCATACGTAACGCGATTCTGAGAACGTGATTCCGCGTATCCTCGCGAGAGAGAAACGTGAAATGTGCAAAAATACAATCCTGTGCGCGAAGTCTCGTATCGTGTGGCAGCGGGGCCCGACGAATACGTTTTATGTGGGTCGCCGTTGTTATCGTCGTGGAACGGAGAACGAACCGAACGAACTAAAATTTTGCCCCTTCCGCGCTTCGCGTATTAGTTTTGCGGTAAAATAAGTTTCACGGGTGCTCGTTCCATTTTTAATTTGACCGATAACCCCGCGAATGTTGGAAAGAGCTGAAATTCTTTTCGCTCGTTATTTTGTTTTAGTAAAATCGGATTAGCGCGACGATATAACGCTCGGCTCGTTTTCGGTATAAAATTTTGCCCGTCCAGCGCTCAAAATTTCGCGTACAATGACATCGTCGGGAGATTTTGCATGATCCGTTTTAATAACCAAAAACGAGATCAGACGATAATTGAGCATTTACATCGATCATCGAGCGAGCGATACGATTCAACGGCAACGTCGTTTGTTTCTGCCTAAATTCGCGATGTTATCGTAGGGTAAACCCGTTAACAACGTCGTTGGTTATTACGAACAAATAAAGCCATCGAATTCAATCGTTTGCAGGGTGAACAACCTCCGGTTTCGTAAATATGTTAACGAATACTTGTTGTCTCGAAAAACGATAAACTCGGACCCGCAGAAATGCGCGAGAAAAAAAAAAGAGTCAAAAACCCTGTGTCGTTCCCATTCGAATAAATCGATCCAACGAGATATTGAAAACTCTCGGGTTAAATTATCCCACCCTGTGCACCTCTATCGCGTGGTTTTAAATCCCCACGCAAGTTTAAATCGTTTTTCCATGAATTTCGGGAACCGCGTTTATTCAACGTCCGAATCGTGAAACGGTTCGAAAACGGATTATTGAAATTCACTTTAATTCCAATGTATCGAAACCGTGGAACAAATTAGGAGGGGGAGCTCCTGCGATTATCATAAATCATTGTTTCTCGCCCCGTTAACGGTGATAAAAAAGTGCAACCGTTTAAAGTTATACCGATACCTTTCATTTTTCACTTCTCCGTGACGCACCGCAGTGCCGCCTACCGTTTTCACGCTACCAGGTGTGTTTCTTCTTTTATTAGAGCAAACGTTTTGCACGCCGAATGGATAGGACGCGCAAGACCGTGCCAAGATCGTCACGAGATAGGGGCCGTGGTCAGTGAGCAACTAAGTGCCATGAAATACGATGCGTGTAGTAGCTCCTGTGCAATTGCATGTGCAAGTGCATTGTTGCCCGGTAGTTAGGGATCGGTCAAACGAGGCGCATCGAAAGACGGTTGTAATCTTAAGTAGCTTCATGCCATCAATTGCGTACGCGTTAATTTATGGACGCAATTCTCCAATTTCGATCAATCGCTGAAATGCAACGTATCTCGATCTATTACGTTCCCGCGGTGGACGAAGGAGCGCGTATCGTACCCCGAACTAACCGCCCTGATTATCGGTAATCGAGTTAGACGCGCGTACAGCATGAATTTTATTTCACAAATCTAACGTATCAAACCCGATCTCGTCACTCCTCTGATTAATTATTAGGCAGTTTAGCTAATTAGTTAGTTAATTATTAGTTAGTGTAGTCGATGCTCGGTACGCTGTCAAAGCTCTTCAAATTTTTTGATTCGTCACTCGTTCGCGCACCTACGTTTATCGCGACGATGTCTCGGAGTCTTGACAAATTATAATTTTCAATTCTTATCAAATAAACCTTGGAACTTTGATTTGTTCGAATCTTGGAAAGTTCATACCAAACAATGTCCTGTCTTCGCATCGTCGTCTTACCACTTCTTCCATCCTTATATTCGTCCTTTCCACTTCACATTTCGAAAAACCGTCATTTTCCTAACACTTGCAGATCCAAACGTTCGCAAGATTCTCTGCAACCTTAGAACCGAGCACTTCGAAATCTTCGAGTTTCCCTTTCAAGCTTCTTTGAAACGGCGAAGTTCGTTTTCCATCGAACCGCATGCGGAGGTTGTATCCGTGCATTTCGTTAGAACTTAATTCGTCGAGTATTTGCGGTTAGTTAAACAAAAGTATTTATTTCTAACTCCAACTTCACGACTCTTCGATTACAACACAATGCGCCGGTTGTATCTGCGCATTTCGTTAGAACGTATTATAATTCGTCGGGTATTTGTAATTAGTTAAATAAAAGTATTTATTTTTAACTCCAACTTTACGACTCTTCGGCCACAACGTAATGCGCAGGTTGTATCTGCGCATTTCGTTATAAATGTTCGTATATAATTCATCGGGTATCTGTCGTTAGTTAAATAAAAGTATTTATTTCTAACTCCAACATTACAAACGTCGATCACGACACAAAAGACGACACTACGACCCAGAGTTATTAGTTATACATATACGCTGCGTCGCAACGCTTGTCAGAATATAAACTGAAACATTCCGAGTTCTCCGATTCGACGTTTCGAGTACGTTAATACCCAGCGTACCTGACCTCGGTACGATTCTCACGAGAACTCACTTATGGCTATGCGCGGCTATCGACGTCGCCCAAACCCTTCCGTGGTTTGCTTCGCAGCCACCAAAGTAAGGGGGAGGGTGCTTTCCACATGGTGCGACGCGAAGACTAACGGAATGTCTTGATTCGAATAGTGACGGTACGAAATCGTGGTCGGGGGCCACTGACAAATTCCTCGATCTCCCGTGGTGTTCCTTTTGTAGACCAGTAACAAAGTTAACGCCACGATCCATTTCGGTGAGGAATAGTTAACGGCTCCAGTGGCTCGGAGAAACGGCAAGATGTCTCTTTGCCGACCAAGTTTTAGAAGCCACTCCTCGTTAAGGGTGGAAGGAAAATTAGCGTGGAGTATTCATACACGAGTTCTCGCCGATTCTAAGCGCGTAATTAAGTGTATACCTTTTCGCCATGATTTTGAGGGAATACGTGAGGAGTGATCTGAAGTTTTTAGGGAAACTGGACCGTCCTTCCCGACGGGCGAATCCAACTTACGTGAATTTAATTCAGCTATTTGGTTCTACGGTGGTATCAAATTAATATGCGTCTACGTGGAATGCATGGTGCTCCGTTAAAGGTTTCCATGGGTGAAAACCGTCGACGAAAAAGTTTGACAAACAACCGCCGCGGGTATCCAAAGCGAACGGCCACGGAACTCCGGTAACTCGCTTCTACTCGCCTCTTTTTTACCCGCAAATTTTAATTCAACTCGAATTAATTCGACCGCATTTGCATTTCCTTTGGTCGCAGCTGAAACTACTATACCCGTCTCGCGAAATGCTGACTTAAATGGATGTACGGAACGCTCAAAGTTTTATTTTTTTTCTACTAACGACATCTGTCGCGAGAAAATTACTCGAGAACTGCAGCGCCTATTGTTCTTAATCGAAGAAAAGAAAACTAATCGGATAGTTTGCATATATTACAGAATCTCGACACCTCTGTACCTAATTTCCCTCGCTACGCGTGCTCACGCTCGAAGCGTCGTACGAACGTCTCAAGGACGCAGCATAGAAAATGGAATCCACCGAATTATCCCAAAAGCCATTCGAGTTCGTTCCCAATTATTCTCCCAAAATTTCCCGAAGAGACACTTCGTTTTCCACCACAGCGAAATTAACAAAATCACTGAAACGCATCGTAGCGTTCGATCCTAAATCACCCCGAACTTCGAAACTCTTCTCAAACTACAACCCTTCCTCCCTTTTCCCCGATACCCTATCCAACGCCCCCAACCCCTTCCCCCGGCCTATTACTTAACGAACCCCATCACGATCCGGAGAAACGACACGCGCGACTGCTAAAAAAAAAAGAGAGAGAAATTTGATACGGCAATGGGAAGGAGGTAGATTTCTTCGGCATTCCTCGGCGATCATGCCTCGTCTCTATTTCCCGCTTCGTTCCTGCACCCTGTCACGCCGCTGAGAAACTATTAACGAAACACGAAAGGGGGTGGCGCGAGAGGGTAGGAGGGCGAGCGTTAGCTTCGTAAGCTTCCCCCCCCCCCCCTGTACCTTAGAAAACCTTGGCGAACCACCTTATCTCCGGGAGAGCCCCGGTCCCTACCAAGACGAACTTTCCTTATCGCTTCGTTCATCGTCCTCATCGGGGAGAAGAAGTTTGCTTTCCGGATAACGAGAGAACCTTCTAAGAGGAGACGAGACGCCTCCAGCGATTCGGCCAACTATGAAAATGGTTGCCTGATCTCCCGTGGCTCCCTCCCCCCCCCCCCCTCCCCCTTCGCAACCCTACCCCCTCCCTCGCCACTCCCCGTGCCGCCGCCATGCCGATGAACTTCCCTCGGAAGAATTCCCTCCGATTGTCTGCGCGGCTTTAAGATTCGTGGCTGAAAGTTGGATCGGAGGTAAATCGAGGGGAAGGTGGTGCTCGACTGAAAAATGATTGCTGATTGGCAATCGGGGACGAGAGGAGTCCCCGGGAATCGTTGGATTTACAGATATCTCGCGGGATTATTTACTAAGATTTATACGGTGACCGTAATTTATCGATGCGAGGCGTCGTCGGGCGAAGATGTAGCTGGGAGGTTTGACGCTTCGTTAAGTTGGATATTATTATATTTCGAAATTGATTCGGAATTATGGTGGTTCGACGGGAAGAGAGTTTGAAATTTACTCGCGCACAGTTGTACGCGCACTGACTTTACTCGTACGCGGCGACCGAATGTTATCTAAAGTGAGGTTAAGGTAAGGTTGGGTAAATATTCAGGGAAATTCAGCTGGATCCGAGATTGAAACAAACGGTGTGATTTAATTTGCGGAAAGGACAGAAAAATCGTTCCGTTCCGCACCGCCGTTATCCTGGATCGAGGGTAAACTTTACGCCGCGTTACAGTGCCGACGTGTACGAAAGTATCGCGCCGTTGCAAAGGGTTATAAAAATATGAACGCGAGGAGTTAATAGCGCAAAGTCGGGGGTGGTAACTGACACGAAAGATAATCGATAAACGTGAATATATCGAAAAGCGCGACAAGGCAAACGGGACAAATCAGCGATGAAAGCCGATACGGCGAATCAGGAATTAAAAGGCGCGAAATGACGCGCGGCGTGCGGGAGGGTGCAATAAAACAGGAACGCGGAGGCTTACTTTATTTCCTTCGGATAATTCCGTTGACGAGTACAAATGTGACAGCGTGGAATTTATTCCCGACGAGTTTCGCGGATCCTACAATTTACAATCTGCGTTCTCGTCTTCGAAACAATTAATCATCGCCGAGGCGGATAAAACGGGAACGCACTTTTTTTTTTTTTTTAATTTCCGTTTACAACGTGACGACAAATCGACGCGTATATTAGTGGAACGAAAAACAATTCCCTTCTTTTCATTGATTTCGCCGCAGCGTTCACTTTTTTAACTACGCGTTGATGTACTTTTAGTCGGAATAATCAAGGGATCAGGTCTTATCCCGGGACAAGTATAAGTACGCGAGACTGGTGCTTGTATCATTTCAGGAAAGAAGAACAGGGTTTTTCGAGGTGGTGAAACCGTATTAAAAAATGAATATTTTTAAAACTACTAAAGCCTTTGGTTAGGTCGCGCTGAGATGAGCGATTTGTGTATGATTTGATCAAAATTGGTCCAGCCTATCACGAGATATGGGATATCAAAAATGGCAGTTTTTAGTAAGAAACGTGATCTTCTCCGTCGTCGTTTCTGTCTCTGTCACGCTGTAATAAACGTTGGTTTTTACGCTTTCCGTGGTTATTTTGACCACCTCGCTCGGGTTTTTTCCGCTCTTTGCCCCTCCCACACACGTTCTCACTCTTCCTTATACTCTCACCCACCTTCTATACCTACTATATCGTGAAACGCGAAATTAGTGTAACACGATGCACGACGCTTCGTTTCACGGTTTTTATACCTGCATTTATTTTACATGCTAAACACGTCGACTCCCGACAGCTCTGAGGCTTCCGCAACGATTTTCCAAAATCCAATTTTACGTTCGCCGAATGCGCAAGCAAAATGTTGAGATCCGTAGCTTCTCGTGACTTCGCGAAGAACGAGGTAATGAGTAATAAGAATTTATTGAAAAATCGTTCCGGACTTTCACGCACAAAAAAAGCATCCTTCGACCATCGTGGTCTATCCGACCGGATATCGCCAATTGAAGTGGCGTAGAAATGCGAATAACGAGGGCAAAACAGCCTTAATTTTGCTTCGTGCACAATTTCTCTCACGTGAACGAGTGGCCGCTCTAATTTACGTGGGTACTGGAAACTCTTCAAGCCCCTGTAATACGAGCGTGTACACGAGAACCTGCCAGAAATTCTCTTCGACGATTTACGATCACCGTTACGATGAAATCCAAGATACTTGGCTACACGCACGTGTAAATGATGCCCTACATTAAAGTATTTTACCGGTATGAAAATTCATAACGTTCCCCGGGCGATAGTGCATTTAAAAAATATTTATTTGTTTAGCACGAAAGGATCGGGTACTCGCGGATGCTATGAATAATCGTTTTCAATCACCGTAACGCAATAATTTTTCAATCTCCCCCTCGAAAAATTCAAGGGAATTTTTTTTTTATTCTGTTAATCCATTTCATCCTACTCTGCCGGCGATTGAATTAAATAAGCTGAAACCGCGCTCGAGAGTTTCTCAACTTAAAATTAAACAACGAACTCGATTAATTAAAATATCCTCGAAAATGAATGCTCGCGTAGCCGGGGAAAATCTAAAGACGTGTAACATACGTGCTTGACAAATACTGTATTGCGATTCCGTGGCAAATGGATTAACAACGTATGTATGTGAGAAGACACAATCCTAACTAGCGTATTGCTGCGTCGTGTTGCATGTTGCGTGATACGCGCGTATATATATTACACGTTTGCACCCTGCTCAAGATTCCGCCGCGTATCAACAAAATTTAATTATAGCCCGAGGAATGAAAAATTGTTTACCTTATCGATAGCAGCGCGTCCTGAGATAGTTTCAAACAGATTTTAATGCTATCGCGAAATTTCAGTTTCAAAACCCACGAGACCAATTATAATTAGATTCTTAAGACTCAAAGTCAAACGAAATCTTACAGTGAGTTAAAAGAAGATCCCGCCTGCAACGTTTCGTTCAATTTATGGAGTCGTCTGTAATCATAATCCGTACTTACTTCAAAGAGAGAGATATTTAACAGGTGGTTGAGTGCTTTCCGTGAGTTATCGCAACGCTCGAAACGCACTGCTGCGTTTCAAACGTAACGTAAGTTACGAAGAGGAACGAGTTTCGGTGTGGAAAACGGATTAGGTATCGAGGAACGGCGAACGGGGAGACTGTTGGGGTGCGTTTTATTGGCGCTACGGTCGCGAAGTCGAGCGAATTAATTTCGAAAAAAAAAGAGAAAAACTGGCGCGATCGTGAAACAAATTTGCGATTAGCCGTGCACCGACTCCGCTCGAGCGGAGGTGATTTTCGTTATATTCGTAAAACAAAAAAAAAGGAAAGGGGCTGGGGTGGTAGGTGGAGTACATCGACCGGAATTGAGGAAAAAACCGATTTGAACGAACGAAAAAAAAAAAGTAAAAAAAGCGGGTTGGATTTCACAACTAGCTGGATTTCAATGTGACCCCCTGTTACGCGGCACTCGTTACGGGATCGAAAATCATACTTTTGTGAAACTTACGCGCGGATTTTCTTTACATCGATCGGGAACGCGTGGCGGTGGGAAACCAAATTTTGCGAGGATTAAAAAAAATATTGTGCGTTACTCGAACTTTAACCGTTAGTTATAAACGTTTTAAATTCTATTTTGCGTATTTCTATTTCAGATCAATGACCGCGAAATGGGTTTGATAGAATTGCACACACGAAAATTTTAGAAATACGATCTTTTTAGACGGGCTTTTTTTTGATTTTTGAAAACAACGAGAATCAAATAATTTAGAATTTATATTTGTCAACCCTTTCGGTACGGCAGACTTTGAGACGTACCACGCGTATTATACGGTAGGATTCGATAGCGACACACACCGAGAACGGAGAAATTTTTTGTTAGGCGAGCTTCTCTGAGAAAATATATTGTTCATGTTCCACATTTATTTATTCGTGTTCTGCATTGAATTGTTAGTGCACATTCTAAAAATTTAACATTTCCTTTAAGCTTTTTTCGCAATATATGTATCCAATAATGTAGTAAAGTACGATCAAGCACCTACAGACACGCATATCATTAGAGCGATTTTTTTCAGCACATTACCACATGCGCAAATTTACTAAGCGTCATTAGACACGAACAGTGGTCAAAGAGTTAATTATCGATAAACATCGACGAATGTTTAACATAGATATGATTAAATAAACATTGCAGGAACCTCTAACGGTTTGTTAATTAACGACGCGAGAGCGATAAAACAACAAAAGTGCAGGAAAAAGTGAGAGACAAATGCATTAATCACCGACCACATAAATCGCAATCACGGAACGGGTAACATGAAAGCAACGGGCTAAAAAAAAATGAAAACCAGATGACCTCGGATGCATAACTTTTTCATCCGGTCTAATGTATCGTAGATCATAATTTCTCATTTTCCAAAACCAAAAGGTACAAAAACCGCCGCACGCCCCGTGTACAGTATTTTTATGCTCGATACAAACTATTTTTCCGCCAACCAACTTTCCCGGTTTCTCATCGACGCTTATCAAAAATAACAACGAGTCTGGCTGAGGTACAATAACTTTGAGTATTCCCACAATGATCTCTTATTTCCATCCCTCCCTTTTATCGAGATTCGATTAAAATTAATTTGATAAAACGCTCGTTTTATTTGCGATAAAAACGCGACGGCGTTCGCCTACATTCGTTAAACGTTCGTTTCGTATAAAACTCTTCTAAATGATCTGCAAAGGGATTGTTTTCCTCGAAATGTACCGTGCAATTCAACGCGGCTCCGTCAAGTATTTGCAATTTCACTCCGCTCCGGAGTAGTTTATGTTCCATACTCGTGCAGATTTATAAGTGTACCGTAAAGTCCGGGGTGGACTTTAAGGTGATAATAAATTCTCGAGTACGTGGACACACTGGGTTACCATTTATATTCGCCTAATCCTGCCGTTAGCGTACATCTCCGGGCATTTAACGTTCTTGCGAACGTGATAAAAAGAAGGCCGATTTAAACGTCGAGGATACGCGAATCGTGTTTGGCTTAATTCGAGTGGAATTTCGAGCGTCCTCCTTGAAAAAAAAAACATTGACGGATACAAATGACGAAATCCCGTGTTTCCCCGACAAAACTTAAAGCACAATGCGAACCGAACGAACGGACGAGCCATCTAAACGCGACCGGGTAACGAGAGAACGTACGGCGTTGTTAATGCGTGGGCGGACAGGCGGATTCAAGACACGGTAGCGGGACGATACGGGATAATTTGCAGGCGTGGATAGAAGGAGCTAGGACGATGAGGGGAGGGAGAAAGAGTGATAGGGGAGAGGGAGAGGGGAAATTGGAGAGCAACAGAGGAGATCCGATGGAAATGATAAGGGAAAAGGAGTACGAAGGCGAAGAGCCGGAAATATTCCCGGCCGGAGGGAAAAGCGAGCATGTCGTGGAAGATAATGGGAAGTAGAGAAAAGAACGGAAGACAATAAGGAGGAAACGCGAAGGAAAGGATAATGCCGCAAGAGAAACAGGGCCGACGGTAATCGTGAAAGCGATGCAACAAAAAGACTGGAAGAACGCTGGGTAGAGATGGGAGGAGAGGAGAGAGGAGGATCGAAGGTGGAAGAAAAAGGAAGAAGTAGGAGCAAGGAGGTGGGGGGGGGCGGGGGGGCGTAGATGGTAGGTGAAACGCGTAGGGGGTGGCTCGGTAAGGGTGCTGGATCGAAATGCAACTGGCAAGGGTGTGTTGGGTGGGGTGCCGGAGAAGATGAAACGCGGGGGTGCGAGGTATTTCTGCAAAGTTGTGATTAACCCCTCGTTTCAGGGGTTGCACACGGGGCTCGGTCTTTGCGAAGCTAACCCACCGCGAAACCAGGGCAGACCTCCGACTTTACGGAACTAGCCCCCTGTTCCGAGAAAGTACGATGAGGAGAAAGAGTGCGGGGCAGGGGGGGGGGTGGGAGGGCGTTGAAAAAGAATGAACGGAAGTAGTCGATGAAAGTATACAAAAATGAGATTGATCGAGAAAAACTGCGCTGCGAAGGGAAAGGAATTTTATCAACGCTGGATATTAAATTCGAGCGTGTCGATCGCTAACCGGAAACGGTTTTCCTCGACAGAATTATCGAGACGAGCATTACCGCGGTCGGTACGAGTTGGGAACGACGATTCAACCTCGAGAAAGTAATCGAATCGTTCGCACTCGGTTTAATCGTTACTCGTGGTTTTAAGTAGAATCGGTACAGACACCGGCCAGACAATTTGAAGATTAACGTGCTGCGGAAAGCGAACGAAAGAGTTCGAGTTGAAGTGCCTCAACTTTCCGAGCGTAATCGAGTTATTCGCTTTTCGTTTATTCGATGCTCGTGATTCAAGGTAAACGATCGGATACGCGTTGTGCTCGGGGTATAACAAAAGTTGTACTGTCCAATTAAAATGTGGAGATCGAATTTGGTACTTGCCCATGCGCCACGGAAAATGTGTGCATGCATTTTTTGTAAACTTTCAGCGGGTTGGATTCTATGGTTCGACCTTAAACCGACGCGCACACGCAATTCCGCGATGCAAACGCATCGATCCTTTGAAAATTCTGTAAAGCCAGGAGCAATTATCTTTGCGCCTCGCTCTAAACGACAGTGACAAAAAAACATATTCGTAAAAAATGAATTTTTTTTTAAGTGCAATATACTTACTGTATAATAACGTCGAAGGCACTTTGATTAAATTGTGTAATTTAGTGTGCTAATAAATTGGTTAAAAATAAAAATTATTTGTTTGATTTATAAGTGTATGAAATGACAGTGTTTATTGTATGAAACTATACAAAAATGAGATTGTATTGTATCTATTTATCAAAAATATGCAAACAATGCAAATATGTTAAAAAACTTAACCCTAGAACCACTCCTGTAACGCGAGACACTTCTGGGGTCCATGGCGACCCCAAAATGATTTATATTTTCTAAGCATATTTAGAATACGTTTCTACAAAGTGAAACATACTCAGTTACCTGCAAGTTCGTGTAGAGCGATATTTATTCGAAATAAATGAAACACAAACAAAATATAATTGAAAAATGAAAAAACACAACCGTTAGTGGAAATTTTTCCCCGAGCAAGTATCCAAACAACAATAAAATGTATTTGAAAATACATATATTTAATGGCTGGAAACACCAGCGTTACAGGACTGCAAAAAAGATAATAATTTTGGGCTCCGTATTGACCCCAGAAATAGTCCTAATGTTAATAACATGAATATCGGCACCCAGCAACCCGATAATAGCCCGTCGGTAGTGCCGGGGGCAAGGGAGGCAATGCCATTCGTAACGTCGTAACAGTATACATATTCTAACGGAAAGACGTAAAGCTTCTTCTATCGAAAAATAAGAATTCAGGTTTCCAGAGGAATCGCTCGCGTAACGTCATAACCGACGGTTTCTCATCGATCGTGGACACCCTTCGCGAGAAGCGTCTTATTTGAAATGCGGCGAACGAAACTGATATTCGCGATGTCTTTTCCCTGACGAAGGTTCGCCGCTCGTAAAATATCCTTTTCTCCTGACGGCTAGCAGTTTTCTATCACCCTGCCAGATGGGCTATTATTTGTGGAAAGTATTATTCGACACCCGCGGCGTGATTCGAATGCCGAATCCGCGGAGCGAAATACTCTTGCCAACGACCCCGAAGACAGCCAGCGTCGCGGCGAACGACAACTCCGGAAGCAGCGAGTTCCTATGCGGTTGCCAGGAAACTTTCTTAGATCCTCGCCGTCCAATTTTTTTCGCCCGTCCAAAACGGAGCAGAACGGGAACTACGCTCGGACGTAACTACCGTTAATGTCGGGGGAGGGGGGAGGGCAAAATTCGAATGGAATCGAGTTATTTGGTACGACTCCGCGTTACTCGCGAACGAATCATTTTTATATCCACGGCTGAGCCATAAAATGGAATACGTGATTTTTGCTTGAATAAAATCCTACATTTTTGGAGGAGCATATTCCTACAGGGATATTTCCTTTCCGAGAGTAAATCAGACTCCGTGAAATTAATCATTTTTAGATTCGTCCGCTCTATAATATTGAATTTAAATTTCTCAAAGTTTGTCCGCGAATCGTATGGAGTTCATTAATCTCCATTTAACGGGTACTCCAATTGCCAACGGTTTAGCGTCATTTAAAAAATTAGATGGATCCATGAGAGTTGATCAACGTCGCGAAAACGATCTCATTACTCTTTAATGGCGCGCTCCTATTCTGCTGAACGAAACTGACGAGTCAAACGCGAAACTGTGATAAATCTCGTTTATAAAGCTATAGGAGGGCCGATGCACACCGCGCGCACATTGTTCGCGACATAATAAAGGCTGAAAAATAAGCGACGGCATCGGAACGGGTGAAATATTTTTTTTCCATAATGAGCGGCACACGCGTATGTGCGCGCGCGACCCACGCGCCAGGCTAATCCAACGAAACCGCATTAACGCGCATAATAGGCTGCACGTGCGCGCTTACAAATAAAGCTACCATTATTATATACACACTAGCTGCGTTAATGCATCGCGTTTATTGTCAAACGTGGCTTTCCAATCCTCGGCTTTTGTTTCAAACCGCTGGGAGGGGGACCCGTGTTAACAGTGGCAAACGATAACACTTGTAACCATGTGTTTTGTTATACTGACCGTAAATGCATGGCAAAACAGTGCGGCACGCACGACAGTTTACGATTTTCGTTCTCGTGAAAATGACAATTAACCGGTACTCAATTTGGAGATTGGAAATTTTTTTTTTAAAAAAAGGTGTCCGTTTTTGAAGTTGTACATTTTTATATAATTTGTTCGGTTTTTTTAAAATTATTATTTCGGTCGTTACGAATGAAGTTGTACATTTTTATATAATTTGCCCAGTTTTTTAAAATTATTATTTCGGTCGCTACGAATTAAAATAATCACGGCGTTGCGTCAAATGGATATGCAAACGTTATGTTTGCGTATGAATGAATGATGAGTTTCGTCTAGATTCGCGTTTCCTTTTATCCTCGCTCCATCTGATATCTCGTCGTTATGATAGCCGTTAGACACGAAGATGGTGAATGTTTTCGAACTAACGAACTATAGCAATTATATTCGCACGCCAACGCGACGCGGGAAAGAAAAATTGAGCGCTCGTTATATCGTTTGCATATATTATATTTCACGCTGCAATTATAAATTAAAAAACAAAAGACTCGACGTTTTAGCCACTAATTGCGAGGTATCTCATAATTATTATTATATCCCACAAAACAACGTTGTAATCGTAATTGCGAATATAGCCTTCGGATTTGCAGCTCGTTACGATTCCTCCGCAATGTTTTCGTTCGTCGGCGCACCGATCTGCTTTTCAGTACGTTTACGTTAAATTGTGCCCGAATCGTCCAATCCGTATTTACTTATTCCACTGTTTTCCGCGGCAATGCATAAATATGCAAAAAAGTACGACGCATGTACCGCGGATTTCGAAAAAGCACTTTTCCGAAATAATCGTTGTCGCGACAACACTTCGATTGTTCCGGCTAACCACTAAATATGCATAAAAATACATTATTCACGAGGTGGATTCAAATTTGATCCGGGCTTCGCGCTATTTCGAAAAGCCGCAAAAATAATGCTGAAAAATATTCATGTCACCGTTTTACCGTCGCCGAAATCACAGCGTGAGAATTCACCGATCCTCGAAACGTACCGACGAGAGATTTTTTTGAAAATTGAGCATCCACTGTATTATAAGAGGCACCGACCCGTCTGGAATGTTTTAACTTAATTTCTTAGTGTCTAAAAATGAGATATTTTAAATCCCGAGTAGAGCAAATAATTTTAGCGTCGATTTTGCTAAAATTATGTAAATCCCATCATCTTACTTAACGTCCCACAATAAATGTTACCATTTATAAAAATTTATTACCCATCAAACGTACACAATACACGGTTGCTTATGCAATCGGAGATTCAACGACATGAAAAGTTGAATATGGTCGATAAACTAATTTCCATGAGAGTCAACGCTTGAACGTTGCGACACGAAGTAAATGAATTTCCAATTATTCCTTCATCGACAAACTCTATGAAAAAGAGAAAACACGCAATAACGTTATTAGAATACATAAATAAAACGCACGAACGATCTATAATTTGTCCGTTCTTCGTCGAGTAATATAAATTTAAGGGGTTATTACACCACCTGAAATTTTCAGAAAAGTGGCGTAACTCAGGTTGGCGTAACCCCTTAAAACTCCGGCGAAACGAGACGTTAAATACCGGGTGTCTACGAGAGAAACATTATCATTATAATTATAATGTGCCGACCCTATTTGCGTAATTTCTCTAATCATGAGTTTAGTCATAAGTAGACTCCGGGTGTTTATGCAAAATGTATTATTTTTAACTAGCTGACGAGCGATACAATTTATTATACATATCCTTCACGCGTTCTTATTGTATTCGTTTCACAAGATCCGTTTACAGTCAGTATAAAAATAATGCATTTTGCATAAATATCTGTTGCATAATCATAGGTTGGTATAGTCAATATTATATGTATAATATAATATAATACCCTTAAGCATCTATCCTTGTAACGTAATCCAGCACACAAAATCCTAGTTTTCTCCTCTTTCACTTTCCCTCAAAACTTACTCGTCATCCCTTACACATCCTCCCTCGCAAAATCACGAGACAAGGTATTGTCTCGGACCAAGTACAAGTACGCGACACTAGACCTTGTATCTTTTCCGGAAACAACGAACAGGGGTTTTCGAGGTGGTCAAACTGTATAATAGTGTTCCTTAAACCTACTGACCCTCACCATTTAAACATCCATCGAGGGTGTAATTTGAATTAACAATACTATTTTGTCCACGTACACAGGTTGGAAATTGCCGATAACCAGAACCTTTAACGACGACTTTCACAGTCCTTGAATAGTACGCAACTCCAAAATAAATTACGCAATCACGGAATCATTCCTGTAGTTGGAAGTGATAGTGCGCAACCACCCCATTGTGCATTACATAATTATCACGCGATACACAAAAGAAGCGTTTAGTTGAAATTGTTTAAACCACCGGTACGATATCACGTATAATCGCTTAACAATACCATTATACCAGAAGGGAACCGATGCGCAAGACGAAGAAATAATCAACCCCTGCGCTGTACCGATGCTTTAAAGTTTAAAGACACGAGTGCACTATTAATTCGAGAATGTTTCAAGAGCATTTATGATCGATCCAACGTGATTTCCCTTCGCTATCAATGCCTGTAGACTGCTATGGGATTTCCGAGGATCGGAATTCGCAACGTTGAGCCAGAGTATACTCCATTAAGCGCGTTACCGCGTCAATATATTAGCATTATTCGAAAAGCCAAAACTGACATCGTCGAATAAGTTGGGAACTCTGTTTCTTGGCGTACGCCTGAAGGATACGTATTTGCATAAGCAGATAAATCGACAGGCAGACAGATTGATGGAGAAATGCATACGCGAGTATTGAACGTAGACGCGTGAGAAATTTGCGCCGATAAAGAACATTTCTTTGCGACAAATAGAGTTTATGCGAATGATGGAAGGTGTTGCACGTCTGCGTCAATAATTTTACTATTATTATCGTCGTTTTGCTATTATTTTTCAATTAGAATCCCTTTATTCCTAGGGACTGTTCTCGATTGATGATTATTTCCATTAATGTAACGACAAATAAACGTACATCAAAGGAGATAATTATTTATTCGAAAAAAGTGATATATTAAATATAGGAGCGTATCGAGGATACGGTTCACAGGATAGTTGTGTACTCCGACGGTAGTTAGCAACGTTCGACGGTAAACATCTATCGAGGATGCAATTTTAATTAAAAACTATTTCGTATGCAGGTTGGAAATTGCTGATAAAACCTATTAATCTATATTTCACGGCAACGGTGTAATGGGAAAATATTAAAAACAGTGCAAGAATTTCGTAACTAGCAAAATTGAATAACGCGCTAATTCATTTCTCGAGACTATCTGTACTTAATTGTACTCGGTTACGAAGATCCACTTAATTAGGAATCACTTTTACGAGCACGACGAATTGTTGTCGCACGAAATAAATAATTATTTCAATTCCAGCATTTTTAAACAAAAAGCTACCACGATTATACGCGCGCAAACATTTCTACCATCCGAAACAAACTTTCCAACTTCAAGATATTTCTGAAAATTTGCTACAACTCGAAGTCTCGAGTATTCTATACATATACTTGACTCGACAGTCATCCCTATAAATTAGTCATTAAAGTTTCGCATATTAGGGCTTAATTAATCCATACACATGAAACGTAACGCTGCCAACTCGACTCGGGAAACATCAACGTCACGCTTATACCGAGATACGTATTTCGTTAGTATCGGTATTGACGTTACCGTCGCTATAATTAACAGCGATAATTAAAAACATGCACGAGAGCGATGGGAAGTTAATAGTTTCCAAAGGCCGTAAAACACTAACGAAATGACGTAAGACGTGGACCGTTAATGAGGCACCGTGCATACGATACCGGCGATCTTGAAGTTGGAAACTTTTAAACTAATTAAAAATTAAGATCATCGAGAGCCATTTGGAATTCGGGCTAGAGAAGGAACAATCGGAAGGAGTCGGAAGAGTTTTTGAAAATCGACGAAATTAGACTGACAATAATATTTCAAAACTAAACTTGAATTTCTTTCACGCTTTTCCGTATGTTCGTCGTTTCAAAAGGCGACGGGCGAAGCTAAAGGTACGTAAAAATCGTAACGAGTTTTATCAACACGATTTTTCAGTGGCGAAAGGTGAAAATTAGATCTAATACCAGGAATCAGAATGAAACGCTTTAAAAGCCCAAGTTAATCCCATAATCCTCTAATCCTCGTTGCTCTAATGGAATCGTTAAAAACGTAGATTTATACTTTGCCCGCTAAAAAAAAAAGTTTCACCGTAACGTTATTAATATACATCGTGCACCGCTAAAAGCGCATGGGAATATACCGTCGATGCTTCGAGCTTTCCTTTTAATTTCGAAGATAACGTACCATCCTCCGAATCATTATTGAACGCAAGTCCCGCACACAGATTCTTTCGCGATTAATCGTATTATTCATTTAATATTACACGTTCGAAACAGCGAACTCTCGCGCGCAACGTCGTAATTGCGAATAAAGCACAATTTCAATTACCTCAACGCTCATTAGGGACCGAGTTTCACGTTTGCGCGAATGCGATAACGAAGCCCTCCCGTTTCTACGCGTCGTTAAGAATATCCCGCGAAGTTACGAAGAAAAAGTGAATTTGATTAATACTCCATTATTATGAAATTATTGCTGGTAGTTTCAGCGTTCACCTTTTGGCTTGGATCAAATACAAAAATCAATCGCGTTCATTTTTAACGCTTTCTCCATGCCATCCAAGAAGAGAAAAACAAAGGAGAACGATATCTCTCCTCGGACTCTGTAAAAAATTTATCTTCCGTCTCGAATTTTCATTATTCCAGCCGCGTGGAGTTTATAGCAAATAATTAACTTCATCCGAATGTTGCAGCGTTGTTTGCACGAGGTATAAAGCAACGGTACGTAGTATCGTTCTCGACGTAACAAAAGAAGTAATTTAACATAGAATGGAAGCGGTAAGTGTCCTCAAGTTTTAAAGTAGGCAAGCATAATTCAGTAAACGAAACATTAGACGGAGACCTTGTTTCGTGACTCCGCGCTCACCATTGTAAATTGTGTTCTTGGCATCGTTAATAATTTCCGCATGTACGATTTGTACGGGTTGCCATCTAAAACCGGAGAAACTTTGCCTCGTAACACACGTCCATACAACGTACGAAAATTCTATCTCGCGTGCGGCACTAAAACCCGCTGGTGTTCGTAACTTAAGGCGATTCACGTATTTATTAACCTTGAGTTATAAAGACGACGTTACTTTATAATAGTATAACGAGTAACACGATGGTTTTGTAATGGCGAATTATACAAAATTCAAATACATATAGAATCTCGATTTTGTAATATCAGATTTAACAATTAACACGCAAAGTATCATGATAAATAATGGTTTTTATCTCTGCCTCGGGGTCTGCGAAATATTTCTCCCATTTTCAACGGTCGACAGGTGTAGCAAGGTTGAGACCACTGATGTAACACGCGAAGTAACAACGGCTAATACATTATATCAGTTCTTCTTATCGTTACTAATGTTAATTTAATCGTAATAAGATTATCGATGATCAATTGATATTCGATGCCTTAACAATTCCAATTTGTCCTTAAAATTGTTATCATGACTGCGATTAGTATTGCGATTAGCATTACGATTGATTGTCAACATATGTAATCACTTATCGTTAGTACCTCCTATTAGAAAAGATTTTCACTCTATATTTAATCAAACGAAAAAATGCGCATTCATTCTGAGCTCGTTTATTTCAAACTACGCGATGCGTGTAATCGCTTGTACGGTTATTGGGCGTCAGTCTTATCAAAGATTTAATTGGAAATTTAATTAATATGCGTCCGAATACACGAGCTTTTGTCAAATATTATTACGTCCGCGATCCAATGGGTTAGCTTTGATGAAAATTATTCTACACAGGCTTGAAAATCCACCTAATTTTTTTTTAGACGCGTCAAAGGTTCAAAATATGAGTTTTTGACAGATTAATAAAATTTTACGGAGAACAATGAAGCTCTCGTAGTGTGGAATTGAATCAAGATCGGGTATTCGCAATCAAGAGACAAGGTCTTGGCTCGGGCCAAGTTCAAGTACGCGATACTAGACCTTGTATCTTTTCCGGAAAGAAGAACGGGTTTTCGAGGTGGTCAAACTGTATTAAATAATTTTATATTATTATCTTAATAATAAGGTCATACAAATTCCACATTAATAATTCAAATTGTAACGTACGAAATCATGTTCTTTTTTCAATAAGGTGTATGTGGAACGTACGTTAGCGTATTGGATATTGTATGAACGGTTAATGGAGTATTAATCGTATCGTGAGAACACCACCGTCGAATATCATTTACGCCATATTCGTTTACATTCTCCCCGTGGGCATCAAATATATTAAGCTGTGCAATCAGTGCCGAATAATAAACGGGACTCGAGACTACCTATTCGGAAGTAAGCCCTTTGACACATTTGAATGACCAACCCGAAGCGTCGAGCTAATTAATTTCTCGCGTAATTTCATTTACACGGTGCATTAATTTCATCGCGTTACTTTGTACGCTTTACGTTTTCCTCGAAATTTAACAAAGAATGATGCTGACCGACGGCGAGGATTCCGCTACCAATGTACCTTGTCCAAAACTTTCTTCTTCTTTAACACAAATAGTAGCAAGAAGGTAAGAGAGAGTATATTTGAAAGATTTCAAGGCACGCCCAGGAGACGCGCGAAATAAACGAAATTTCTCAACCAATGATCAGTAGAGTTAATTTAATGAATCATTAATTAAACCAACCAGCTATAATCTAAATGATTACCTATTACTTAAATTTTACCAATACGAGCCCGTAATTCCCGTTCAATAAATTCCCAACCTCTCCCCAACTAGCGTCCAAGGGGTGAAATATCCCCCGCCCCCGAAAACGTATACGCATGTTTCGCGACGGCGTTCAGTTCGCCTGACCCCGGATGACCTCGGGAGAGCGCACGACGAGGAAGGCCGAAGGTCAAAAGTCAACTGTCAGCCCCAGAGGCGAACTTACCAAGAGTGGAGCGCAGAGGGTAAGAAAAGCTTTAGGGTAGTTTCCTGAGGGGGTCGTATATTACGTGGGGCCAGATCCACTGGAAAGTACGCGCGTACGCCGAAACGACTGGAGAGGCCACGGGAAGGACATTCGACGAGTGCCCGTACGCACGCGCGACCACGAAAGTACGCGCCCGAATCTACGCGACGCGACGCGACGCGACGGTACGCCGACGCTCGCCAAACGGGTACATGCCGTACGCGTTTACGCGAATATTCGCGTACCTACGCGTACCATCGCTCGCTCGTACGAGTACCTATCGTGCCACGGTGGTTCCCCGGAAATTCTCCCGGCGAAGCTGTAAATATTTATACCGTCGCGGCGTCGGGGCGTGAGAAAATTCTGAAGTGTGCAGCTACTCGTAAGTGCGCCACGAGATATCCCCCATCCCCCTCCTCCCCGCCCCCCCCCCGGTTCTCCCTCCCGCGGAGGTTAAGAAATAGGTGGAAAAAGAGATTGAAGAGGATAGAGATATATCGTCGGTCGGAAGTTTAAAACTCTCCCCTGTGTCGGCATTTCGGTCTGCCGGCAATCCGAGCGGAACCAGTCCCTTGGAACAGGACCTTGGCCTTTGACACCGGCCTGTAGCGCGATGAATGAAGTCCGCCGGGAGAGCCATCTCGACGGTTTATCGCCTTATCGTTTTATCGTATTCCATGCTAACCGGCGATCGTGCGACCGGAATTCATCAGCCCTTAAAAACCGAGCGTGTATATGCGCGAGGAACGGACACACGCCGATGGTAGTCAGGATAGGAGTTTGTAACTGAAACTTTCCGGGAGATAGATAAGACCGGTATGGCCCTGATATTGTCTATCGTACTTTGAAATATTATGCTTCCCCGGAAAAGAAATGGAGCACTCCGCGAGCAATATCGTTTTCTCGGCGAGTTTACTTCCACCCCTTTTGAATCGTACGATTCCTCCTTTTTCTTCTTTATTTCCAACGGTATCGGTAAATAGTGCGCTTTTGGGAATAAATTTTATCGCGTATGGTTTTGTTTTTTTTAGATTCAAACTATACGTTGTTACTTGCTTCGGGTATTATTAAAGCGTGAAATAAATGGATTCTGCGAATAAAAGCGCAAGAGCTAATTTATAAACGCCAGGAAATCGTTTTTGAAAATATTACTCGTGAAATAACCCGATGCACCGAAATTGTGTCGCAAAGACGAAACGATGACGAGCATATTATATTTAACGGACATATTTTAATAGCTCGTAGCTTTGATCACTAAAGAAAAAGTACAGAAACCACTTTCGTATTCTCTCTTTAAAAACATCCCCACAAAATTGTGAAACATACTTTAGTCTTTACTCAAATTTCAATTTAAACAGCAAATGGTAACTCCTTTACCGTATGACGAGTATACTCGTCAATAACAGATAACTCGTTAAACTACGTAAGACGACAGAGGCTCGCGGTACTTAACGCGCGATTCATACTTTATCATCGAACTTCTGTCTGCGAATCGAAGGCTATCGTTTCGTAATTACTCGACTGCCGCTATCCCACGATTTTCAAGAGCGAGACGCGTACCACGGCCAGAGCGGAAGTGACATCGAAAAATCGTTACTTCACGGTCATTAAGAGCCGAGTCATAATTCTCCCCGGTGTCTTCGTTCGTAAGTAGTCCAAATTTCATTTCTTACTACCTGTGTGCCACCTGTCTGGTGAGAACCCTTCGCGACGCGGCCACTTCCGGCTTTGAATCTATTTAACGTTCCATGGGGTGAGAGCGAGGAGTCGAGGAGAAGGGTGGAGGGGGGGTTATATGGAGGGGGGCTGAGACACCGAAAGATGGTTCCGGTGTGTGCCCCGTGTGGGACTCTCCCACGGCGAGGATCCTCACCTTACTTTTAATACGCCAACAAACGCACGGCGTCGTTATCGCCTCGCGAAAATCTAAGCGAGCCATCGGCGCCGACGCTCCACTCGGCGATAATTAGAAGTCGCCGTCGAAAGAAATTGCAAATTACGAGGCACTGAGGGATTTAAGAGTACTCGAGATTCTTGTAACGCACCAGGTGATCTTAACGTCGTTTTAATTCGGTCAGTAAGAAGCGCTTCGAGCGAAGACGCCGCGTCAAATTGCGTCTCGTTGATTCGAGGAAGAGGTGGGGGTGATTCAACATTTTTCAGCACACTAGGGGACTCACGTCATCCGGTAAAAATGTTTTAATGAATCTCGCATCGACTAGTAAAGTTCCACGAACAATTTGCAGGACACCCTGCAAAAAATCTTTAGGAACTTGTTGAGATCTGTCACTTCAATCTATCGGTAAATTAATATTGTCGGTCAAATGATTTGGCGGTGAAATCGTGTCGGTGAAAACAGGGTACCTGTTCTATTCGATATAAAAAATAATATAAGAATATAACACGTAATGTGTAAAAAAGTGAATATGAAACGTAATATTAGAAATGATATAATACAACATACATTCCTCGAATACGAAGGATTTCCGCAAAAAATGATCCATTCGTTTTATCGACGAACCCGTGAACATTTTAATGAAACAAAAACAAGAGAAGAGGATCCATTAAATCCTTCGAAACTTTGAACATCTACCCGAAGAACGCTTAATCGCACAAACGATCATTTGGTTTTAATACAACAGCACGTATTACGCTCTTATCGGTGCACGGAAATCTCGACAAGACATCGATGTTAAAGACCGACTATAATTAGCAAGCGGCTGCTCTTAACTCTGGTTTAACTACCTGCGCGTATCTTGTACGAGTCAAAGATACGCTCGCGTTGCGACGACAGAGTTCAACGTAATTGAACTTTGAGAAGCTACGCTGGACGCGATAATGAAACAAAGGGGAACGACAGTATTATCCTGTCGGGAGAAACAAAACGTTTGTAACGGCACCGGGAACGCTTATGAGCGTCGAATCAGCTTCGTAGTTCCTTTTGCGACACATCGCGTTATCAATTGATTTTACCGGGTGTAACCGGTGAACCCCGAGGCCATAGAATGCATTTCTTCGGTTGCGCGCGATTTGATTTTTCACTTTGCGAAAGCCACTATTGAATTCTAACAAGAAACATGTTACAAATAGCCCAAATCAAAGGAATTAAGTTTTTTAAAAATGCCGAAAAAGTCAGAATCGCGTGATATTTCTGTACAATATGTAACGAAAAAATAGTTCAAAACTACGTGGGATAAAAAAAAATTGCATTGTGTTAAAACTGTCGATAAAATATTAGGCGGAGGCGGAGATTCTATTGATTCATATTTGAACTGTTTTAATGCGGTACATCGCAATTATACACATTTTACATGTATAAATAAAACTATTCCACTATATTCAGTGAGCATAATAATATTGAAACATTGATAGAATCGTTGTTTACTCGAATGATGGATTTCAACAAATCTTGGCGCTGCCGGTCACCGCTGACCCCCGTGCCACCCAACGTGTCAACAAATCAGTGACAGTACGAGGATGACGCGCGATCGTTGGAGCCACGGACGAACCCAATCAGATTCTATTCGAGGATACGACCAGGATTAAACGGTTGTACTCCAACATCGTTTCCAGATCATTTGGATTAATCGATGGGAAGTAATAAAGACGGGTCCGATCTTAGAGGATTTACGTGTCCCTCAGACGGGGACACGCGCGGCGAGATAAGTAGCTCTACGGATAGATTGGTAGATGTTCGATGCTCGGAGCGACTCGACAAACGGACAGATACACGGATGGATAGGTAGATAAACGGATGGTTAGACGGATGAATCGGGAAACGGACGGTGAGGAGTGGGTAGAGAGTAACAAGACGGAGACAAGAGTGACTCGCACTTTCGACACCGAACAGATCGCGTTCCACGCGCGTCCTATAACGTATAATTAAACGATGTCTCACCGAAAACCAATACTCAACGCGGTGCATCGCGACATTCACGAAGGTCGTTGACCTCTTGACGCTTGACCGACCGGTTGGTGTTACGCGAAATCGCAAACGGGAGCGGGGAAGATTGAAACGGACAATTTTTCGTGGCGCTCGTACCTGCGCGTGAAGAGAAACCAGATGTCTCTTCGATGTATCGGCAATGGTCATTAAAAGCGACGCGCGCTCGTTTACTCGCTTCATAACGCTCTACGCGCCAGAAATGCTATCGTAAACTACATTCTGCGGCGTGTAAATTATTTTCGTACGGATCTACGTAGTGAATTGCCGTAAATGAGATGCGGGTAAAACGAAAAGCACATGCGGAATCCGAGTGAAATATTTCAGCCGGTTCGAGGGAAATTGATGATTAATGAGTTTCGACGGCGCAACGACAGTACCGTATTTAATAGTTTTTTTCCCCTCGATTATGAGGAGAATCATTTATATCGAGCGAATGAATTCGAGTTCCGAGGACAATGATCCCAACTGGTCGAAGGAATCGATCGAAAGCCCCGCCACGGTTCGTACTTAATGTTTCATTCCTGCGCGTATCGTCGTTTCGACGTGTACACGCGATGATAAGATAATTAAATCCATCTTCCTCAAAATGCTGTCCACGTCGGAAAAACTCGGGAAATCGATTGAAAGTAAAAAGAAAAAAAAACACGGTACCACCAGTTAGCATCGCGATCTAAAGAAAAACCTACGACCCGCCCAGCTTGCCCGCACTAAATTAATTCGCACAAACAACGTTTCCTCGCAAGTTTACCACGGTTCGCCGAAACGCATTCGCGTTTCCCGGGAACCAACAGGCACCGTCTCGCAAATGAGTTTAACCGACCCGAAGTCTCCCTTCGTCAAAATTCTCTTTCCAATCGAAGCGTACGTGTAATCGGTATGATAGAAGTAACACGCCCCGGCCCTTCCGACCTCCGTTCGTTCGTACTACGTTACCCTCCCCCCATCGACGCGGAGCGGGAATAAACAAACGCGCGTACCGAATGAATGAACAAATATGCGATATAAATTTCGCATCGAGAATGCCCGCGCGACCCGCCGGTACACGCGAAGTGGATGGAAAAGCCAACACGGAGGAATAATTTATCGGCACCTGTGCGGCCCGTACTCGCGCACTGTTTGCCCATTATTTATTCGCAAAATTTGTGATAGCACGTTCGAAGGCAGATCGAGCGAGAGAATCGGGAGAAACGAATATCGAGGAGGAGTACGCGACGGAGAAGAGATGGTGGGGAGGGGACAGGGAGAGAGAGAGAGAGAGAGAGAGAGAGAGGGAGAGAGTGAGAGAGAGGAGGGCGGCGAGGAAGAAACAACGACGTTTGGTGACTCACGTAAGAACAGGATGAACCGTGTCTACGAGGAGGGTTTCAAAAGGAAGTGACGTGGGCTTCTGTTGCCGGTTCTCGTAAACTCCTCGACACAGCCGTTCCGTTCCTCCTTTTCTTTTCCCCGTCCTTTTGTCTCGTTGCCTCCGAGCGTCTTCGATGTATTCCTGCATCTATTCAGACCGCCGCCACGCAAAGTCATTCAAAGGGAGAGAGATAATGGGGCCAGAAAATGCCGTGATCTTTGGCCGTACAGCGTTCCGGGTTACGCTTCTTCAAGGATATCATTACTTCTTTAATTTGCAGCCGTTTATCCCTCATTTTCTTTGCCATCTCTGCCCGTTGCTTGGTTGTGGAAAAGCCGCGATTTTTGTTTCTTTGTCCCGTAATAAGGAGACAATGAGGCATTCTGTGCTACGTGTGCTTGTTTCTTTTTTTTTTATTCATTTCTTTTTTTTCTCCTTTTTTCCTCGCTGTTTTCGTTTTTCCGCTCGACTTAACGAGCGTAGGGAATCTTGCAGGACGCCAATTCTTGAAACATTTTTCTTTTCTTTCGTCCATGAGAAACGCACCGAGCGTGCACGCACTGCGACGAATAAGTGTTGTTCCGTTAATGGGTATAATTATATCGGTGATTCGGTAGTGTGCGTCGTTCGGAGCGTAATCCGAAAAAGCGTGTACCGTGCGTTACGTTACAAAGTTTCTAAATGATATGGAAGGTTGATTTCTCTCATTTTCTCACTTGTACCAACTACTTTTTTTTTTTTTTTAATACTTTTCACGAGAATAAAGCAAAAGTTCTGGGAAAGTTGTTTTGCTACAAAACAATTTTAAAATTGTTTTACTCTAATAGAGCAGCCGCGCTAAAAAAAAATGTTCCCGCGGAGCAGGGTGCAGTTTTAAATTAGGACGGACGATGGAGCTAATTAAAGAGAAACTCGTCAGGGGAGGAAATCATCTTTTTTATATCGCACTGCCCCGAAGCGTCTGGGAACTGATTCTAATCGATTTGCATTCATCGGAGTATTTACAGAAATTCCATTTTCCACTCTAACGTCTGCAGCCTTAAAAAAGGGGAGAAAAAGAATTCGCAATCCAACTTTAATGCCCCGGCTTTCGTCGTTAGCGAGTAAATTTCGCGCTTCGTCTACCGTGGCTCATTTACCTGAATCTTCGTTTACGCTTTAATAGACTCCGTGTAAAAAATATTTTAATGCCATCGAAAATTCGGTAACGACACGAAATCAAATGCCGAGATGAAAATTTCGAGCCCGTCGCGCAGTCTCGTTTACTATTTCGTATCCGAGCGTTTTAATGTCGAATAATCTTTACAACTCTCGGTCGTTGACTCTATCCGCGATCGCGTTTGGCTCTCGTTCTAGTTACCTCGTTTGTCACGGAGATTTCCACGAGCATAATGATCCGCGCTCCACGTAACGTACGTACGTACGAACCTATAAAGCCTGCTGAATATACATATACATATACCTACATCCTTGTAACAAGAACCTAATACGCGAGGAAGAAAAATCAAACGAATTCGTAACAAGGATTCTGCCTCGGGGATTCAAACGCACTTGGTATACCGCCGAAATGGGATGCACTTTAGCAAGTTTTACGTAAGCCAACGTGCATGTATAATTTCGTGTACCGGGGAAGCCAGGTTTCGTTACTCGCCGATCGTTATTCAAATTAATGGAAATGATTTTGGCATAAATGCCAAATAAAGATTATTTTGGCATCGAGCGTAGTTGGGCGAATCTTCGAACAAAGGGAAGCCCCATTCGTTCCGATAAATGAGATCGTTGCAGCATTGTAAAATGTTACGTAAGTTCGCGTAAACTTCGTACGCGGAGAGATGCGAGGTACAAAGAAACGAGGAGGATTACGATTTTATGCAGAGTTATTCCAGAAAAATGCGGTATGCAAATGTTTCTCTTTTCTCTAGTTCAGTGGTTTTTCTTCAAACGCCTACCGCCGATACGGTGGAAACGAGGGGAAATGTTCGTACGATCACCACGATTTCCGTGTAATTCGTTTGTCCTTTAAATGTGACGCGAAGGAAGGTTTTATACGAGGCACGTCCTCTTAATAAAGCGAGAATCATCGCGACTGCGGAAGCGCGTGCACGTACATACAAACTGTTTTCCCGTACCTAATAAAAGCTCTTTTACACGATTATCGTTATACGAAATGGTCCAAGTTGCGGCGAACAAAACGCGATCGAGGGGATCGGAAGGAAACCGCAGAGTCACGATACTAAATTGCAGTTCCCCTTTAACTCGCATTAAACGAAGAATGGGACAGCTCACTTCGTATAAACTTCGATGTAATTCGAACGGAAAGTAAGTAGAGGAAACTCGGTTTTCGGGTTCTAATGAATGTGACCGAGTCTTTGGAAGAATATCGGGGAAACTGGGATAAGTTCCCGTTACCGTCGAATCCTGTTACGAGATTTTTTTCGAAACGCTCGACAAAAGTTTTGAAAGGGATAAAAGTAACAGTGGATCAATTATCCTTCTCCTAAATTAATTAAGCTACCCTGGTAGATCCGTATTATGAAGAGACAAGGGCTTGTCTCGGGCCAAGTACAAGTACGCGAGATAGACCTTGTATTTCTTCGGGGAAAAAACAAACCGACGTTTTCGAGGAGGTCAAACTGCATTAAAAACATGAATTTTTTTCAAAGTGCAATAGCCTGTGGACAAGCCTCGCGGAGATGAGTAATTTGAGTATAAATCGATACAAATTTAAATATCTCCTCGATAAAAGGATTATTTATATTTATATGGTTAATACGAAATGTCTACAAGCCAATTTGTATTTCCAAAATATACCACGTATTCGGGAGATATTCCCATATCGACATCCTTGATCAAGTTTCATCTCGAATCCTCCAACAATACAAAAACAAGCCACACGCATTCGCCTATTCACCAATCCCGGCGAACACGCCACATTTCCGAGTGAAATACAAATTAGCCAAACGAAGACGATCAGAGGGAATGCTAACAAGAATGGGTACCAAAACCCGCGGGATTTAATGCATCGGTCACTCAATACAGAGAGGGAAGAGACTCACGGAGTTCTCCACGCTACGTTCTACACGCTTAAACCCGCGCAAACATCGACGCGCACACGCTCGCAAACAAGCCGAGACATAAGCCCCGGACGAACGTATGCACAGCCCATTCAACAGCCTTAACGCTCGCGCGCAAGTAGGGACACGCACACGTACCTACGTACCTACGTACGTAAACGCGGGCGCGCGCGCGCGCTCTCGCATCGACTATATATCGCGAAGGAGAGACGAGATACGAGATACGAGAGACGAGAGATCAGCAGCACCCCGAAACGGTTGGTGGAGTGGGCGGTAGTAATGGCGCCTCAAACACCGTACTTGTGCTTGATGAATAGGTGAAACGATGTACGAGCGTGAGGGTTGCGAGACGAGAGGGGTGAATAGAAGGCACTCCGAGAGAGTCCGCGGTCCATGTATTTGTACCGTGTACCGGTGCATTTCGAGCGGCGCGCGCTGCAGGCTGTTTCCTCAGAAACCGAAATTCCCGTCGGGCGGAACGGTAGTGGAGGGGGCTCGTCGCGAGGGGGTGGGTGGGTGTGGATCGTAGGGGTAGGGGAAGGGGGGGGGGGGGGGGGGGCAGGAGGACGGGGGATGAAACGCGCCCGACGAAAACACGAGAAGGCTAATTAGCGCTATCGCTATCTGCGGTTCGAATGGGGATTATGCCCGCGATAGGTATTACTGGCGATAATGTTACACGTTCGGTTCTTAGCAATCGTGGTAGGGGTAGGCCATTGTGTCTGGTTGAAAATCCACCTCTGTTCTGAATGCGGTGGATTCAATTAACGAGTGATGACTTAGCGCGCGGAACGGAAGCGGTAATTAGGGAAACGGGTATGTGGTCTTTTTTTTTTTTTTTTTACTTGGGTGGTACGGGGAATAAATGTTTCGGTGCGTCGATTGGAATTTAACGTTTTATCGCTTTACTTGGTTCCTCGTGTGCATATGCATATATATTTTCATGGTTTTGTTCGGGAAGGAGAGATGTGTGTTGGCATCGCGTCTTCCACGGCGACGCGACGCTCGTTTTCTCATTTTGAGAATTAAGTTTTTACTTCCACGTCGTAGGTTCGATCCTCGAAAACGTGACCTTTCAAAATTCAGGAACGGGGCGAACTTTGAAATTGTTTAGCCTTGCGAAAACTGACTTCAATTACCGTGATCTCGGAGTTTTTCCGAAAGTACGTAATTATAATTACGTGGGCATCCCTCGACATCGTTTCGACGTCTCGCGTGTGTACAATATTTTTTTTTTTTTTAATTAAAAAAAGAAAATTAGACTCGAGCTGCGGAGATATCTGTTCTAAAAACGGTAGGAAGTACTTGGAACGTTCATTAGCGCCGTCGCGAAATATTGTACGTGTGTGTTAATGTTTGCGGGTATTACGATAATTCGGGGAGCCCGAACTATTCGAAACTTCCTCGTAATTTGGGGCAGCCTGATAGTTTACAGTCAAATAACCGTGCGTTCAACCGAAACTGACGCAAACTATAGTTGATTTATAAAATAATGCCACGGATCAATTAAACCTAAAACATACAAATATATTTGTCGCGTATTCGTTCGCTCGATCTGCAATCACGCTCTTTGTACTACGCGTTTAATGCGAATGTTCGTCGCAATAGAAGCGCACTGCCGGATTTAAAAGAATTACGTGGCATTTGAACTGAATTTAAAAAACTCATTTTAGAAAATTATCGACTATCTCCCGTCGATCGCTTTCAACGAAATCAGACGCGATTAAACGCGGTACGTCGAGAATTACAGCGACATTCCTTTTCAATCTCTTTTATTATCACGCAACGCCGATTAAAATGCGCGTTTGCCTGGAAAAAAATGTCACGCGTCTATCCTCATTTACGTGCCGTTGTACGTTTAACAGAGAATACCTCGATGTACCGACAAATATTACGGTTTTACATTCATTGTTTCGCACCCGAGGATCACTGTCATCGACATCGCGCAAATTCGCGATCAGCCCGGTACAATGAGAAATACAAATTCTCGAATCGATAAATTCAGTGCTCGAAATTTACCGATGGAAAAACCCAGCAATGGGTGAAAAAAAAGGTCACCTACCGATCCGAGCCATGAACCCGACGAATCGAGGTAGGTGAATTTTTTTCGAATAACGCGCAAAAGAGGTCGAATGCTTACTCTCGATCGTCGAGAAATCGCGAAGCGTGCTCGTCGCGCGGACAGAACTGTCGGGGTATCGATAGCTGTCACTCTCGAAAACCATCGAGGCACGCGCCAAGGCAACGATTGAAATAATCCCCCTAACGCGTCATATCGGACCGTACAATTGCGATTAGCGTACTCGCGATGGACCCCACCGATGATGATACAAGCGGAGCCACACCGCGTACGTTGTACCTCATACGTACACCTCCCACGGGATACACCGTGACGCGACCATAAGTCGTCATTGACACTCTGCTTAACGGTGCGCGCAATTAAACGGTCATTCGTCCGGTAACGTCGATTTACCACCGCGAACGTGTCACTCTTCGGTTAAATCCGCTAATTCTTTCCCGCTCGCAAAACACCGCTGTCACGTTCCTTTTTTTGTCTTAATCTGTCGGGAAATCCGTTGGGGGGAGGGGGGAGGGGAGGGAAATAGCGGTTTAAACGCAATTTCCAGTTTTAATTCGTCGAAAACCAGATTTCCATCCGATTCGGTGTTACCCGATGGACACTCGACAATCGTGACGTCGTTTCACGTGATATTTGAAAATATGACGGGCGTACGTACGGTGCCGAGTAAAAATAGTTCAACGTTGCCCGGGAACATTTTTCTCGCGTTTTATATTCAAACGGGATTTTCGAAACTCAAACGTAACGATCGCGGGATCATTGATAATTTATCTCGCATTGTTTTATCTTCGAACTCAACACCATTTTTGTTCGGGCAACGTTATCCGTCGCATCTTTCTCACGATTACGCCTTTTCATGGTGACGCAAAATTGTTTCTCATTTCGCGCGCACGTGCCGAACGTTTTGAAACGATGTTTTAACGAAACGTTGGCCCAAAATGGTCAACGCGAAACGATGGCGATACAAGAATTTCCATGCCTCGGGTTTCCGGTGCGTTCGTAAATCAGTTTAAAGTTCCAATACCTCTTTATTGCGCGCTGCATATTGGAAACGGCATACGCTGCTTTAACTGCACTACCGTTTCTTTCAAATCGGCGGTTATCGGAGAATCTAATTTATGTCCGATTTGCAGATACGATAGCGCAAATAATGAGGTAGCAACGCGAACCGCCCAGATTCCGATCGGAACATTCGTTTCAATGGTTTGCCAACGATTGGGGAGGTAACGAAGAAATTAATGGCGGAGTTCTTTATGAAGCGTTACGCTTAATACACCCATCGATCGTACGTTATATTTATCGATCAACGGACGGTGAAAATTAATCAAAAGTAATCTTGCCTTCCCGTAATATGTTTTGATTCCCTCGCGCTCGTTACATCGGGAATTTAAAAACTCCGAAACGGTACGGCGAATCGCGATACAATTATCTACGAGCGGACTATACCAGAACACCGTGACGCAAACACGTTGAAAACGGGAAGCGGCGCGACGGGGTGTGGAAGTATTAAAAAAAACCGCGTCCAATTTTACAAACGCGAATCTCCGAGGACGTAAACTAACAATGCAACAACCATAAATACACGCGCCTTCGCTTCGTCTTTAACCCCGTGACTTATATATCCCTGCCTTAGCTTACCCAAGCTTTACGTTGTTTGTTGTGCAGAAAAATTGCATCGCGTTAGAAATATTAAAACGCGCTGCCTTTCGCTCGCGATGCGCGAGCTTCGAGAAAAATGAAAACCGTACAAAGCTGCCTCGGGAGAAATGGAAAAGACAAAACTACATTTTGTACCTTTTTAGAATCTCATTCTCTGACTCGCGAATATCTCCTTATTTTTCTTTACGCCGTTCGTCGGATGGGAAAAGTGAGAAATATTAAAATACACGATGGATTTTATGTGTGCCACTGCCGCAGTGGAATAGAAGGAGAACCAGAGAGTAAGAGGAAGCGAGTGGGGGGGGGGTGAGAGAGAGAGAGGCAGAAAGGAGAGAGCGTAGAAAGAAGACTAGCGAGAGAAGAGAGCGCACCTCACGCTCTTTAGGATTTCATTTCTAGCTTGCGAATATTCCACTACTTTCTCCGGCACGATATATTTGTTACGAAGTAACGTGGAAAAATGTAAGAGCGCGGGATGGATTTTCCGTACGCATCGCTACCGCGGCGAAACCGGAACCGCAGAGCGGAAAACCGGGAACGCGAGAACGAGCGACGGGATTGTATCTTTTACAAGATTTCCTTTATTTTTCATCCCGATATTTTTTATACAACCCGATCTTTCCCGACGCTTCTCCGCGCGGAACGTTCATCCCGAATTACTAATGTTACGGATAACGATGTCGGATGAAAACTTCTTCGGTATCGCGGTATTCCATTCGAAAACTTTAGTAACTCGGTGAGAATAAATTTCGTTATGCTTAATCCGAAAGTAGACTTCTTTGAGGAAAATATTAACGGGATTAATAATCAAAGTAACAAAGATCGCAATTTGGTATGTATAGCAAAATGATATTCAAACGTAGCACGAATTTTCGCCAGCGTAGATTCCGCAAGAATTCTATAAAAAAAAAAAAAAAAAGAGGAAGAAGAAGTGAACATCGATATTCTCTGTAAAACGAACCACGGCAAAGATTAAAATACAACTTCGAAGGATAAAAAATTCATTTCCACGCCGCGGTATCGCGCCTGGAAATGGAGATGAGAGCGGCGCACTTGTATCTCTTTAGAATTTCATATCTTTTTCGCGAATATCTCTTCTTCTACGCGCCTCTTCATCGTCTGATTGCTCGGTGACGAAGAGCGACGTAGAAACTTCCCGGCAAAACTGAGATAACTGAGATAAGTTACGAGGATGTTCGGTCGCTACCCGACTGACAGCGTAGAGGGTGAGAAAGGAGAGAGAGAGAGGGGGGGGGGGGTGGGGGGAGGGAGAGGAATGGAGTGGGTTGAGCCACGGGGAAGTGGGGTTGGGGGGGAGGAGAAGACGAAAAAAAGTTTAAATCCATGTAAGAAAGAAGAAAGAGCGTCGTCGTTTCTCGGCGCTTATCCCGGAGATAAATGATTTCATGCTCAGCTTACGACATGTCATCGTCGAGGTCCTCGTTTCTCTTCTTCTTTTCCTCGCTCGCGCCCCCACCCCTTTCGCGAACCCCTTTTCGCCACCCTCCCGTGAGGTGGCACACGCGTATAAGAGGAAACTGCTGATAATTCTTACTTACCCGGATAGAAGTACCGGATGTAAGTTCAATGATATTAGATTTCACCGGTATCGCGCGAAGACAGATGAAATTCAATTGCGTTCTCCCCCTTGCTCCCTCTTTCGTCGCGTCGGGAAGCGTAACGATATTCTATACCCCGTGAATCTTTATTTTCCACGCCCGATAACGCTCCCCTTTTATTTTCGTACGAAATATCTCCGATTCGCGCGTATCGCGTAACGCTTGTTAATTCGTGATTCACGGAATTTGTCGAAAACATTCGTTGTAATTAAAATCGCGTGGTTGTAATTAAACGAATAATTATGTGTATCGGCGGAAAGAATTCTCGAATGATACGGAAGCCCCCCCTACAAAGGATGGCGGCGTAATGAAATTATCAGAGTGGTTCTTTGACAACGCGAGTCGCCGTAATTAGCGTTGTGTAACCGAAGAGAAAATCGAGTGTCCGGCTGTTTCTCTATTAACGTGATTAAAATCTATACGGGAATACCTGGCGGACATAACTGGCGATGCTCTTTCGCGTAGAATTACAGTGCACGCGGGCATAAAAGATCCGTCGTTCCTAATGGAATTTTAGCGTAACCTTCGTTTAAACGCGAAAACGGGCCGAAGGGGGGCCTCTGCTTCGTCCGGCATTTCTTTCGCTCACGACTGTCCACGGTAGGTAGTCTTGTTACGCGATTCCTTGCAATTTTAACTTTACACGAAATTACTGTCGAGAGTACAACGAGACTTCCGTACAAAGGTCCGAGACCTTTTGTGTAACGGACGTACCTCAATTCTTTTCTGATTCCAGGTTACTCGAGAAGCAGTTGACATACTTCTGCCTCCCTCAAGATTCTCCATTCTCGCAATTTCCCGACGTATTCGTTCGCTGCGAAATCAAAATCGCGATGAATAGAAAATCCTAGTCCGCCGAAGGTGTAGTATTAGAGCGGCCAAATGCATTTGTTACCGGCTGTATCATTTATGGCCGTTCCCCAAATTATTTCGGCATTTTAATCGTCCGAGGAATGGATGCGTTTGACAAATTTTTCTCCCTTTCTGGATGTTTTTTTTTTCAACGCTGTACTTTGGGCGGAAAGTGGAAATAAGTATCGATAAGCTCTGCGTTATAGAAAAAGGTCAACAAAATTCCGCCTTCTTTTATTCGCAGTCTTACCGCGTGTATATAAATGTTCAATTTCGATAGATAATTTCGAAAAGAATATTTAGTATCGGGAAATTGGCTGCATCGCGAATTTCGCTCTCTCCCATTGACGTTTACCATTTTCTTCCTTTAATATTTCTTAAAACGAAACTACGTATGTACCCTTGCGAGCACCAAAAAGATTTTACAAAGACTGCGAGGAACTTTTTCATTCGGTAACGTACGGAAGAAAAATATCGAGCACGAAAGCAATTGCAAGTTTGAAGAATTTAATTTAGTTGATGCCGTGCATGTATCGGTTCACGGGGGTTCGTTGTGTCGGTGGAAAAGCGCACGTACGTGTATAGCAGTGTCAACGGTGCACAAAAGAAACGCGATTTAAAAGTCTACGGAGAACGAGGGTTTTTCTCTTTGCCTGTTCTTTTTTACTCAACTTTAATGTGGAACCTGCAATTACACGCTTCTGGAATTTAATTAGAAAAATAGAGATGGGAAATCATTTTGTAAAAAAAACGGTAAGTGCGGAGTGGCGGACGGTTTGGTAAAAAGCCATTTCGGAAATTACTACCGTGGACGATCATTGTTTAATTTGTAATTTGCGAGAACGTATGCGAGATACGAATTAATCATATTCAAATGCATTTATATATTAGATCGCGGCATTCGATGTCGAGCGAATTTTCCTCGTTAAAAGCAGATCATGATCCAAATTGCGAAATATAAATAAATTATGAAATAACCCTGCTGGTTTAAACAAAAATTCGTTTCACCTATTCGCGCGAATACTTATCGTTAATAATAAAAGTATTTAATTGGTCGGGAGAGAGAATTTTAGAAACATGTTTGTCTTTAAGTTAATCCTTAAAACCATCGTTCGGTAAGCTTTACATATTTCGTTTTGTTCAACGTGTACTTAGCTCCGCGACCGAAATTTTCCATGTAAATCGTGTTTCGGAGTTATTTGATGAAACTTGAAGCAACGGTTAATTGCGATGTAAGAAACGGAACTTTAAAACGGTCTTTGCACTAAGCTTCTATGTATTTCAAGTAGACATGCTTGAAAATCGTGATTAACGTGCAAACTTGAAAAATACTCGTTGTTTTACGAATCAACGGATTTGCCCGTTACAGGTGTTTTAATTGACTTTGGCCCCGTTAAAGTTCGACCATCGCTGCCCCCCGGAGCATTAAACGCGTTCACCGTTAATAATCGGTAAACAATACGCGAGACGACGCAGACAGGCGGCAAACGATGGCGCGATCGAGTGCCTTCTCGTGTTACTTGGAATAACAAACCGTTTACCATTGCGATAACCACGGTCGTAAAGGTGGTAATTGTAAATGGATTTGGCGAAGAGTGCAATGCACGGTAGGAGCTCTTAAAACCGCTGTAACAAAGGGAAAAACAAATGCGGTTGGGTATACCAACTACGATTTCATCGGTTCGATAGTTAAATCCGTGGAATAGCATGTTCCAGCGAAGGATAATAACCTGCGGGGCTTCCGTTAAGTCTCGTTAAAAAGGTATTCCATAGGGGTTGGGAATAAAATACGACGACTGAAAATAACGTTACGAAACGTCCGCCCGTTATACGATACTCGACGAGCTTTCCCGAAAAACGGTGTTTTACGAGAACGTACGAGAGTCGAACGGTAAACTAGAATTAAATGTAAGATTCGTATTTTATCGTGTTCGAATATTCAAACGTCAAGATAAAATAACTCGAATATCGCTGAAACATCCAGATATTACTGAATATCGCGTCCCTTCTAATTCAGTGCGTCTGAACAACTACATATATATCGAAAATGACAAGTTCATGCGAGATTCGGACAGTGAGATTTGAATATTCAGAATGACACGAGTCACTCGAATATGCAAGTATTGAATTATTTGAATTATCCAGATGTTGAACTACTCACATTTCAAAGATAATACGAATAACTCGAATTCGAGTATCGGAAGATTCAGTTACTCAAATTACTCGAATTTTCAGAATAATACGATCAAGTTGAATTCGAGTATCGGAAGATTCAATTACTCGAATTAATCAGATTTCCAGAATAATACGAATAACACGAATTCGAGTATTCGAATGTTTAATTACTCGAAATATCAATATCGAAATCCGGTTCTGTAACTACTCAGATGCCCGGAGACCTATATTTAAGTTTATACCGCTATCACAGTTCCAGCAGAGACTCAAGGAAAGGAACTTTTTCAAGTTACCGCGCAGCTATCAACCTTATCGCGTCTTAACGACTCACGGAGCACCCTATACGTATATATATCCTATTTCCCATCGATTGACGCAAAACGATTGCACGATTTTTCGCTTCTAATGCCCACCACGCCCACATCCAGGAGTAGCGGACTTTGTTTTGGTCCATTGCAGCGGAGTATCCGGCACACGACGCGGTCGACCCCGATCGTACAGATGCCGTCGCTCAGCCTTTTACGTCAATATCGCCGCTCGTGAGCGTAAAAGTCGAGGTTCAGGAGCTAAGAACTCTACCGACCGTCCGAACTGGTTTTCAGCTATGAATCACCACCCCCTTTTCCGCTCGGAGACAATACAGGATCCGTATATACGCTATTTCGATATCGATTAACGTCCTTTGGACAACGGCGAGGTAGCCATACCCGCGGCGGAACGCGCGCTAGCGAATTCTTTTTTATTTTCTTTAAATAAGCGCGATGACGTAACGCGTGTGAAGGAAATTATTAACCGATCACTGACCGTAAAAACGTGTACGTGACAATCGAATTTCTGAGTGCCATTAGGTTGATTCTCCGATGATCCGATCTCCATATCCGATAATGCTATCCCGTAGATCCGGAAGTGATGGCAAAGAGAATACGTACCTGGAACAATGGAAAATTTGATTAGGTTAATGCTTCTTAGTCGGAGTAAATATTAGAGCTTGCCGACAAGTAATCGAGTCGCTCATTTCGAAAGTGACTCAAGTCCATTTCTTTTTTTACTCTTGCAACGCGTACAACTTAAAGTTTTCTGCCATAAAAAATTTGTTGTTCAAATGGACGGTCACTTTCAAAATGGTTGGCTCAATTATCTTACGCGAGATAATGGAGAATAAGGAACAATGAAATGTCATGATACAACATGATATTTAAATGAATCAAAATATAAAATATATCCCAAACGTCTCGTCGCCGAAGGATTAAGAATAACAGACATCTCGGTTATTAACAAATTCCAGATAAACGCTTTCCGTGTCCTTTCTACGTACGCGTTAAATACCAAACTTTTGCGTTAACTTTTGTTCCGTAGAATTAATTCTCTTAGTCGACGTGCTAGCAATGACGATTTCGAAATGAATCTTTCCGCGAGTTTTCTTTAGCATGGAATTACCGAGCATCCTGGCACGGCGCGGCGTCGCCGTCGGATCGAAAAAGTAATTTTGCCATACACCGAGGCTGGTGTAAGCGGTAAGCGGAGTTATTAGAGCTCCATCATTTCCGCGACGGAACAATCGCAGTCCCACGCTCCTTACGCGCTCATTCGCGCTCTCGAGGGCTCCCCGTTCACATCCTGCGATTCAAGGCGTTCATTTCCTTCCTCTTTTTATTTCATTGCCCTCTCTTCCTCCGGGGCGGAGACCTTTTTCGTCTCGCGGCGCCGAAGGAAGAAGCCGGGAGCAGTGGAGGCGATAACAGAAAACTCTCGCAATTCTTGGGAGAAAATCGAAGGAACGTGTAAAACCGCGATCGAGGTGCATCGGGATAGAACCGGGGGGAGAAAAAGAAACATCGACGATCGAGTTTTCGAATGACATTCAAACTTTCGAATTATCGCGAACGTGAAATATTGAAGTACAACGTATACGAGGAAATTGTGAGCGCTGAAATATGAAGAAATTTTTTTTTCTAGGTAGAAGTCTGTTTCGATTAACGTCTGGGTGTAGGTCTATTTTCGTGCCGAATCATCGATTAGCGTTTAACCGCTCATTTTTTTCAGGATTTTAATTTTACCCGGATATTTGTACTCCAATTTAGATAAATTGCTGGATTTGAGCTCAACGAAATAAAAGCGTACCCACGCGTAATACTTATCTTAACAATAAAGAATGTGACGCGTCACAGAGCTGGGAAAGCATGAATAAACGGAAAAAGCATGAATATAGCCACGAATGGCAATGAAACGAAAAAAATTAACGAAATAAATACGCAGTGATTCCGAGTGAATCAAATTCCATATTATATCTCCGTTTAATTACATCCAGCGGTACATATCCCCGGCATCATTTCTCCCCGCGTGTATCTAAATTTTATAGTTACGCTTTCGTTTGCCTTTGCTCAATTCCTTAGGAACTCCGATTCGTTTCTTTTTCGGTTTATAAAAATGATTACGAGCCCGATCGAGTTAACGAACGAGGTGGGGTTGGGGGGGATTTTCGCTAGCACTGTAAATTCACGAGGCAACCATAGCTTCCCGGTTTCCTAATTCCATTTTAGTTTTGTATTCGACCAGTGTCGAGGTCCGTTTCCTTCTCTTCCATTTCCGATGCGCGTAACTTCTCATGTTGCTACCCGAACACGCGTTTCGTCGCAATTTCCGTTTCCATCTATCTCAGGTATCCCCAATTTTTCTCCGACTTGTCTCGTACTTCCTTCTGTCCGAACATCCAATTTGATACGTCCGCTATCTAGAAATCCGATTTCACGTGTTCGCCGGCTAAAACTAAACGTATAGTCCCTTATTACGTGTCATTCGCAGCTCCGTAGCTAAACCAATGAGGACGACTCCTCCTCCCATCCTTCGCCAATCCCCCCGGTCCCCTTATCGGGCTTATCGAAACTGGATCTTGAATATCGTTTCATCGAATTTACCTTGTCTCTCGTTAATTGCCGCGCGTTTGTCCGCGGCGCTTATTAACGGAACGGGTCGCCCGGCGGTTCCATTCGAGATGTGGCTACGTATAATCGTTTCCTTATTATCTTTTGTACAATGGTATTCGTTTCGGATAATTCGATCGAAAAGTAAGCAAGCGCACGGGTAGAACGTTGATTATCCGAATTAATCGGGGGAACAATTCCATTCCGGGTTTTAAATATAATATCTCGCGTTCGAGTTAATCGATTCGCCCGGTACGTATATCTTTCACGCGAGAATCCTCCTCGACATACTTTAAAATCGATTTAAATTCTTCGCTCCCCGACTGGTCTCGCGGACAGGATTTCGCTCTTCTCACCCCCGGAGATCTATCGGTCCGCGGAAGTTATCCCGATCGCGGGAGATCAGTGTTCTCGGACTACGGAAGATCTTGTCTGAAAGTTCGTCGGGCACAATAACTTCTTGGATCCCCGGGAGTTCCTGGATCGGGAATAAGGCGACGACGGTATCATCGATCATATTGCCGCGATCGCTTTGAGTCACGTTTTCCACGACGGTGTCAGTCGGAGGATTATTCAATCTGCTCGAAATGTCCGTGCCCGGGAAAGTTCCCCGGGAAACGAGGGCTTTCTGGAAATCGAAAGCTTTTCTCGGGGACGGGAAGCGAGACATCGTAAGCGAGATTTGCCGAGATCACCGAGCGCGAGCGGTGAAATGTATGCGCAGCGCGAGAGTATTACCTTTTTATCGGACGGAATTCTGTTTGAACGTCGCGGATAGTCTTTGCCATTGTCGCCAAATAAACAGTTCGATATTTGTAACAGAAAACTGCCAGGCCTTTCTAAATCTTTGCGTATTCTAAAGTCTCGCGAATTCCAGTCAATTTAGCTACCCGAGACTCTCCGAAGATTTGTTTACAGAAACGGAAGTAGACAGGGACGACGTAAAGGGTATTTTTCCGCGATTAATCAATGTCAGGAATAACACTTGTAAAAAATATCCATCGCGTCCGACCCGAGCGACGCGTTTCGGCCTTTGCCCGTCCAAAAAAAACGCCGGTCATATAAATTACGACCGTCGGAACGTATCTGAAATCGATTTCTTAGTATCCCTTCGATTAATCGACGGGACGAAAAACATCGCCGGTCTTCGCGGTTTCGGATTTCAGCTTCGTGAGTGTACTCGTTCTCCGCTTATCGGGACGAGATCGTACACAAAGCACGAGCCTTCCTCGCACGAGATTCGGGGAATTCTGAACAATGACATCTTTATTCCCACGAGTAAATCCGTTTTAACTGGAACAGCGACGCGAACAAAAGGACTGAGAATGGCTCCCGAACATCGTTTGTTTACTCATATTTCGCAACGAACGAATTTCCTCGAGCACCCACGACTTACGAAGACTTTTTATTACAATATTCATTAGCACGGGGTATCGTCTGACGCGTAAATCTCTTTTACCTCTTTAACATACGGAATTTGTGTGATCAAGCGCAGATTTTATCAAGCTAATAAAATTCGCACTTTGTGTCCGTCGGCAACCAGCACGCGATAATCGAATTTTTTTTTTCAAGCTTTCTTTGCGTGTGTTTGCTCCTGATAAGGTGATGAGAATAAAATTAAATTATCCATTAATCAGATTTTCCGAGAAAAAAGAACGCGTTCGCGCCAACGTAGATTGCTTTTTCTATCGGGCTGCGGTTAAACCTCCCGTGCTTTCCCGGATCGTTATACGTATTTCCGCGTTAATATTTATTTTTGCAAATCCGGCGCACGGAAATTACAAGACGCATTTACAAATATTTGCAGGAATTGCGCGATTCTACGTTGCGGCGATGTTGACGCGGTTTGGTTAGAAAAAAAACAGACGCTCGCGGAATATGGCGGAAATACCGTATTTTAAATTCTAATTCGAAATTCTGCATCGTACACGATTAAATTATAAGAAATTCATTTGGTTGTGAATCGTATGACGTTAAACCGACGATTATTTGTCAGAAATAAACGGAAACCGTTGCTGAGAAATATGGTATCGTTTACTCCCACGACCGCAGTACATTATGGCAATTATTGTTCATTTTCATAGCGCTCGGGTCGTCGAACGATAATTACAGTGTATCAAGTATAATTGTGTATTTTCAATTCCTCCATAGACTTTTTCTCCTATTTAATGAAACGGAATCTCAATCGCGATAACAAGCACGCGTAAATCTCAAACCAATCGGTGATTTTCTTCGCGCTTGTCCTTCCCAATTTTCCGCATCGGCATTTCTTTTCACATTTTCGGACTTAACCACTCCATTGAAAAACATACGTTACGGTATTGCTTAGCGGAACAGAACCACGAGTACCGTCTAAATATGCAAATTAAACGAGTATTCGCGCACCGTTCGAGAGTAATGCGCTAATAAGAATAAAACTCGAACGATATTAGAAACAAGCCCTCGGCAAACTGCTCGCAATTTGCATTTCTGATACATTTGGAGCATCAACGTTTACGAGCGGTGAGAAGAAAAAAAAAGCGAAGACAAAGGCGAAGACGTTAACCCCCTAATGGGGCAAGGACCTATAAAGTCATTGTCCATTCGAAGAATGAGGACTGGAAACATAACGAAAATTATATTCCTCGGCGAAGAATGAGATAACAATTGAGGGCCTCCTTTCATCGTGAAAAAAAGAGAATAAAACTGAAAATGAGCTACGAACGAAACAATAACGAATCGTTGATGCGAAAACTATAACAAGGTTTACCTCTTCGCAGACTTCTTCGTGTACGAGTGCATCAACACAATTAAGCATTTATAGAAATCTAAATTGCAGAAACTCGTCGTCACTCTTTTCGACCAGCGACTTAATCCCCCACGATGAAAAATGTAATACAATGAAGGCAGAAGTAAATTTACGATCAAAGTGTACGATTTCTGAATATCGCGAACTTACATTCGGCAAATTTCCCGTACAGTACATACAACGCTGTCGTGTCGTTTCAGTTAGCTACATATTCTCCACCGTTATCAAAGTTCCAAGTATAAAAAAAAGGGAAAATTCGGTATATATACCAGGATAATACACAGATAATATATATATATGTATATATATTGTATATATGTATTATCCCCGAGACGTTGTTCACGAAAATGCTCTCGCGGAGATGGTATCCCGAGCGTGATGCATTATTATCTCGTCTCAATATGACTGCTCCAACGTATAATAAACGAATTTCCCGTTTCTCCGTCCTTTCTCCGCGTTCTTAGCTGGCGTACACGTCTATCCAATTTTCATACGCTACGCATCGTCCTCATTTTGGAGGCAAATTTTTCGCGTATATATCGCCGGAGATGAGAGATAAAGAGGACAGAGGGGGAGGGGGGTTGGAGGGGGGAGGGGGGGCGTGGCTGATAGAAACAAAAAGTAGGGGAGCAAAGCACCGTGCCGAGACTCGAAACGCAGACAAAATGAAATGTGTAACGGCCCCTCTACGCGGCTACGTCCCACTCCCCGCGTTTTTTCGAGGATTAAACGCCGCGAGGGATGAAACAGGGTTAATATCTATCTCGTCGGAGCATCTTAAATTCCAGGCGCAATGTGCGTGAAAAGCTCTCTTTAATCTAAAATAGTCTACCGGGGGAGGTTCGTTCAACGGATGGAGGGAAATTGGAAAGGTTTACGAAGTACGCTAAATTACTTCTATTCTGGCTGCGGTCCAGAAGAGAATGCAGTCATGACCGCGGTGATTGCATTCGGGTAAGAAAATGACGTTTCTCCGAACGTCGTTACATTTTATACGGCTCGTCGTTACGAGTACGTTACACGCGCGTCGTTGTATCGAATGGTTCGTCTGACTCCCGTTGGGAAATACTACTTTGGATTAGGTTTGACAATTTTGCCACCAAAACGTTGTTACGATTCCTGCGACTCTGTCAAGAGTATTACGTTATTTGGTATTTTATTATATCAATGGAGGGACTGGTAGTCGTCAAAGGGAATTCATAACGTGACAAATTATTCCGCGACCGCGGTGTACGCGAGTAATTACGTTTGAAAGAAGACAGAATTCCTCGGATAAGAATAGGTATCTAAATAATGGCCTCCGTGCAAGATACGAAGAATCTTGTAAGAGATAACGAGACACAATTCTCGCAGGTCGGTTTACAATGAGACACGCGAAAGGCAGAATCGAAGGAAATTGTAAGAGAGAATATTCATTTATCATCGTGGCTGTGAAAGACGCTTTAATACTGTTTTTCTCGCTAATTAACTATTACGATTCCCACGTTTCAAGGGTTGGCTCTACGGGCGTTCGAACCGTAATGTCGATTGCGTTTCGTTCGTAAATCACGCGCAATTTTCAAATACGGCTTATGATTAAAACTCACTATTATTCTACAGTATCGTGCAAATTATTGTGCATTTATAAGCTTTTCTTGCTATTATTTAATATAAAATATGCCCCCCCCCCTCCCCATTTAGCTTTAATGACTGCCTCAACTCTTCTCGGCATCGAAGCAATTAGATTTTTTTAATTACACTTGATTATCCCGTCTCGAATTCACACGTGAACTACTGCTTCTACTATTTTGATTTTCATCGATGCATGCTCACTAAGCGTGATGATCCTTTGTATTAGTTCAAAATAACCCCAACTAGCAAAAATAACCAACAATATATCGCAAGACACGTGTTTTTCTGCTAATTTAATGACCAATTTAACGTTACATGTCTTGTCTCAAAACAACTGATTGAACCGACATCCTAACAATGTTACTGCTGCCAGAAAACTAATTTTCATTCGGTGTTCACAATAAATCGCACAATACTGTAGAACTTAAATCCTATTATTTCGCGTCGTACGCATCTGCCGTCTATATTACCAACAAAACCCGAGATTAATTGGCAAAAATGATAACAAACCCAATTGCAGCGTCGCCTAACGTTTGCGCTTTCGGATCGACCGGGTCCTATAATTTCGACTTTACTCGTTAGAGCGAAGTTTGCAACTAATACCTGACCTCCGTCTAAAACATCGGTATACCTTACGTGCAATTAGTACAGCGCGGCCGAACAATGCCGCAAACGATCAAAGTTTGCAAAGGATACTCCCCTCGATCTCTGCCGGCGATACAAAGCGCAACACGGTAATGGTCGACAACCTCGATGTATCGATACACGTACATACGTTAGGTACGAGCCGACCCTGGATTAGGCCGCATTCGACAAACGCCAAAGGCGTCTAATGCAACGCAACGGAACATCGTACCGAAGGATGCTCGCGAAAATGTTGTTACGATATACGGGCGCGTTTGCTCGATTCCTGTGGGAACGATGTACCGGGTAGCTTCTACGGTTCGAGAAATAAGGATCGATATCGATGACACGAGTAAACATGCCGGAGGCAATGCTCCCGTGGAACGAGAATATTAGGAAATATCGCGAACCGTTTTTCTTATTTCTGTAATAAAATAACTACAGCTAAGATTTGTGTCGTAAGAAAGATTTCGGCTCTTAATCGAGCATTCCTCGTTACGAAAGAAAATCAAGGTATCAATCTTTCCGCATCAACCTGACTTTTTCATTGCCCAAAAAAACAAATGTGCGAAGGGTGATCGAAGTATAAGCGAAATTGGCAGACTCATTTATATTTTAGTCAGTGTCGTTGAAAATAAACTTTCGCGGTTTCGTAAATAATACACAACCGCACACTCGACACTTTTCCACGCTCGCAACTGGTAACCACGCAAAAAAAGAGAGTGTGTGTGTGTGTATGTGTGAGAGAGAGAGAGAGAGAGAGTGACTCTCGCTCCACCGAAAAGTTACTTTTTTCAAACGAACGTTTTTTGCTCGTCGCACTTTACAGTTGAATTGCACTCCAACTTCCGAAACACCCTGTACTTTGCACGCGTAACCTTCCACGCGCACGTATGCGCCTTCTAAACCTCGTTAGCGCACACGTCGTCAACGCGCACCCTTCGTCCGGCTACTTTATATTATACGTATATAATATACGCACACACATGCGTATATCCACAATACACGCGTACACCGACGATACCGGCGCGTCGACGAGGAAGCCCCTCGAGCTTGAATTTTTATTATTTTCCTTCCTTCCCTCCTGCCCCTTAGATCGGAAAGATGGCGTCACACCGTTTGGTGGCAGATGGCGAACGAGCGATCGCCGCGATCCTTAAATGGTGCCCTTTGTAGATCTTGAAACGAGAGGGCACGCTAGACGCAACGAGTTAGGCCAACAGATTCAAAAAATTTGTCGCTCGAACTCGCTCGAGAACAGGAGGGGTCCACGACAATTAACCGACCGGTATACTCGCGTGTGCGTCAACACACAAGCGCGCGCAACACCGTCACGATGACCAGAAAACACTGGACACGTGTGCGCAAGTTGGCAAACGAATTATCCTGGCTAATCCATGGCTGCCACTCGAAACGTAACGAGCGGGGGATCAATATTTTCATTTGCTCCGCGTGGGGTGTGATTATTTTCTTTTAATCCTTTCGAAGCCAGATAACGTTCTCAGAGAAAATTTGTCCTTTTATTCTCTCGCTTCGGGATTAGTCTCGGGCGGGGCGGACCTTTAGCGGAAATTCGTATGAAGATCAAGATAGAAGCGAAAGGAAGGACGGTTTAGACAAACGCGCGGGTTTCGTGGTCGCCAAACGACGCTGTGTCAAGTACTTATTTTCTAAATGTTTTCTGGGGATATATTTAAGTATAAAAAATGTTATGAAACGAGTATTCGTGTTGTAATGCACAACGGTGTGGTTGTGGAAAATGAACTTTCAACTTGTAAGAACAATTCTGTGATTCCGTATTGTATCTTACAATTAGTTACGTATTACGTTTAAAAAACAATGATACAATACTATGAAAGTCGTTGCTCAAATGCTTTGAGACTATTTTTGGTAGCTCACTCTTTACGCCATGTAGGAGATCTGCGGATGGTGAGAATCAGAGGGTTAAGAAAAAATTTTACCTTGCGAAAAAGGATGTGGAAGAGATGGCGGGTGAGTTGTTTTGATGAAAAATAAAACAAGACTATGGGATCAGGATAAATACGTAAGGAAATACTGACACAGAGTCCTAGAGCGATTTCGGCGACGTACAAAATATTGACTATATTGTATTCTGTCTAATCGTATTATTAGAGAATTTACACAAATGAGCGGGACATTACAATGTCAATCTCGCCTCCTGGCGTGAAAATATAACTATGCCCGAACATCTGTATTATAGCCACGAGGAAGAAGTTGATCGTTTCCTCTCGAAAATACGAACGTACTTTAACCGACAAGTTATTAACCGATCAACCATCCATTCACGGATTCGAATCACGAGTCTTCATACGACCTTCCATTACTCCCGAGTTTAATGACTAACCTCGATCTCGTCGCTGCTCTAATCGCAACTTTAGTCATAAGTTAGCACAGTCGATATTTTGCACGCTGGCGATGTCCTGCAAATTCTCCGATTTGCCACTTCCTCGCGCGTTCATCCTTATCGCCGCATTCAACGTCGAAAATCCTAATTTCCTCCCCGCGAACGTTTCACTCAAAAACAAGTTATTCGCCATTCCTTCCACATCTGTTTTTTCTAAAATAATAGTTTGACTTAAATCCATCGTCGCTCACCATCCTTGGAATACTCTCGGAGTTTAAACTAAAAGCATCTTTCGAACTACCGTATTGGCTGAAATATAGTGTGATGTTTTTTTTCTGCAATATGTACTTTTGACAGTCATATTCGCACTATATTCGAATTGTTTCGCATGCGGTTCAAAGCGTCCCTTTTTAATCGTTGCATTACAGGCGCACACTATATTTGGGGTGGCATTAAATTCGAGCTAATACGGTCTACGTCGGGGGTCACCAAATAATATTTTTGGAGGGTCACACGGGGTATTTGGGAAGTTTCCGCGGGCCATCAAAATTCAATATACACATTTACTCAAAGAAAGTAAAGACAAAGCAAACAAACAATATTGAAATCTAATGAAAATCTCTTTTAATCAGCCATAAAAAATGATAAAAGCACGAAATACGTGAAACAATAAAAAATGTTTTAAATTACATGAAATCTTGCTTCAAACGCCCCCGACGACGGTAACGACGTATACGCACCCACGTATCGCGTCCCATATGTAATGGAAAATTATTTTTTTCACCCATTTAGTGACCCCTGGCCTATGTCATCCAAATCCAAAATCTCGCGTTCCCAGAGCCTCGACAAATTGTAAATTGAAACCGGCCTCAAATAAACCACAGAACTTTGATCGGTTCAAAAAACTTTGAAAGTCCATGCCGAGCAACGTCCTTTGTTCGCTACGCGAGCAACCTCGCATCTTTATTATCGACTCTCCTCGTCAAAACGCGGAAAAAGGAACTCAGCCATTTTCTTGACGCTTCCGCGGCCCCTATTTTATTCAGGAAACGTTTCCCGCGCGACGGAAGGGAACGCGAGGAAATTTAACGGTCGAGGTTAGCCATATCCTCCGGCTGCCTCTTCGAGAATGCGCGCGCCAGGTATTACCGACGGCATCTGGCGATACGTCTCTCTGCCCCCCTGAGAAGCCCCCCCAAAGCAAGAGGATCCGGGGTACCAGCCGGCCCTGAGGATACGAAGGCATCCCTCGCACTTGCCTTTTTCTCCACCTCCTTTCCACCTGGTTAACTGCGGCCCGGAAATACGATGAGGACGTTGGGCTTGGGGCCCGGCACAAACGGATTTCTCTTGGCCATTCATGCCGGAAGACCTCTATCCCCGTGCGTTCTTTTTCTTTGAAAATTAATCCTTTGGTCGTCGATGTTCTTTAATCTTTCCGCTCAACAAGATTCGCTGAATGTCTGATATTATCTTGATCAGAGGTTTTCCATTCGGGACTCGGATACGGGGCTGGGTATTGTTATTCGAACGAATTTCGATTCCCGTTGTTATTTTAATCAAACGTAGGGCGTTTTTCAAGGAATGGGTAATTAACTTGATGCAAAGGAAGGGTTCACGGTTGTTGCGAATAAATCATTAATTTCTACCTGGGGCACTGGGGAGCGTGAGTGATGCGAATAATTTAATTTCTTCAATGAATCTCTTCGATTTTCGAAATTCAAGCATTGCGAGCATAGACGTAGAAGAGTTAAATGTATTACTGATTAAGAGACGATAAGTAATATTGGGTAAAATATCTAAAGTACGCGCGGATCAATTTGAGCGTCTGTTAATTAGTATTACACCCTTCGAAAAAATATTGTCAATTCTGACGTAGATTTATACGTGACAAACGGCAGGAATTGTTTACGGATCTGATATGATCGTACCTCAATGTAACGACCAATTTGTTTATCCGCGCCGTGGTACAAAAATACGAACGATGCGTTTTATGTAATCTCGCGACAAAGGTTTGTTTTTACGGTGGGACGAGATGAGCGAACAATATCGTGTTCAAACAATTTATCTTCCAAATACTCACGCGTCGTTGAGATTGCTTTGTTAATAATTAATCGGCGCGACCCCCGCTGCACGTTAATGCAACGGTACTGTACAATTTCGCGCGAGAAATTATCATCGTGTCGGTATTCGAATGATTCGTTTAAACATTTTTTCATTAGCCTCCAACGTTGAGACACAGTTATTTTTTTTTTCAAACCTAAATTTCTGGCATACGAAAATGTCCCGTAGAGATTTATCCTATTAATTATTGGCAAAAAAGGCGGAGATTAAACACGGGACACAAAAGTGTAGAATAGGGATATTTATTTTACTCGCTACGACTAATAAAAAATCATAAACAGCGAATCGCTCTTCCTGAGTGCGAATGTAAAATTAATTCCGATAATAAATCAGAATTACTTGTTTCGCCGATAATATCAAATTCCCGGAGTTTTCATCAAGCTATATAATTTTCTGCAAAAACCTATGAATTATACGTCCCAGCCGAGTACACTCGTTAACGCGAAAATGCCAATCACCGTGCGTATGCCGCGTTTTGAGTTTTCATCGGTACAAGAACGTAATTAACGGTACCACTCGCTCCTGTTCACGCGTTGCTCTTCGTTGCAGAATTCTTGTCGAATGCTGGCGATATTACATCGTACCAAAATAATGCCGCCCTTTATAACCCTCGCACCTCGCGTTACCGCTCGTTATCGCGACGTACTTAGCCCTTGATACATAGTAAGAGGGAGGCACACATTGTATTTCATCCCTGAAATTCAACGACCCTTTTCATCGTCGCAGCCTCGACCGGTGTGTACGATTTGAAGGCAGCGTTTTGACGCTGCAACAACGCGACCCTTACACCCCATAAAAGGGGTGGAATCGGAATTTGGTTTTATTGCGCGCGAAGGTGGCTCGAAACCTGTGGTGTATTTTAATTGCGTTGGGCGGAGTTTCAAGGATGCATTTATGTTTTATCAACGAAAGTTCCGCAAGAACTGTTTGACGATTTTTATTAACGAAAGTGACGTGAGAACGGTTTGATGGATTTTATTAACGCGTGTAACGTAAGAACAGTGTGATGAGTTTTATTATCAAAAGCGATGTAAGAACGGTTTGATGAATTTCCGGTGTACGGATTTTTTTTATTATCGTGATATTTTTATTCCCATACCCGACTTGGCGCGGTTAGTAGAAAATAGATTTGCGTAAGTAGAGCTTTTTTCTTAGTTTTATTTACGTAAGAATGCTTTAACGTTATTGTTTAACGGTGTTACGCGGATGTTTACGAATTACCTTCCATTGTTCGTTCAATTTGTGATTCCGTATTGAAAAAATACGCGCGCCCCATTGTACTTTCAGTGACAAATTCAATTCATAATTCGCTTAATAATTTTAATTCAGATTTACCTTACTCCCCAGTTTTACACGGATTTTTCTATTAAAATTTCACGGATAAAGGGACATACAAACATTTTTTCTTTCACAAATGGCCCGCCCGTTGTGTGCGCATTTTTAATATTTGCATGGGTTTGCGCGGAAATATAAACGATCCCCGTATAGCAAAGCTAAAAGCAGTGGTTATACCGTAAACGTCCTTTAGGAGAAAAGCAGCTTATTGGTCTGGAACCTTCATAAATTGAACTTACGTCGTAAAGAACTAAAAACTATAAAATTTTACGGCCACGGAATACGTATATGCCCCGGATATCTAACGCGCTCCGTAAAATGACGCTAACTATTTTTTTCTCGTTAGCACGAAAATAATCGTATACCTACATAAAAACTCGACGTTTCGCAATGTCGTGGATTATAAGTCGAGAAAATTGCGAACAACCCATAAAGGAGTCGGTGTTAGTTTATTCTCGAAACACCATCGTCGCTTATGGATCCCTGTCGCAAGTTTTTAATACCTTCGATACTCGAAAATGTGGTCGATTCTATGAAACTATGATCGTTTTAAAAAATTCAATGATCGAAGATAAAGATTTCTAGTACCTTCTTAAACTCAACAAATATTTTGTACGTCTAAACTCCCAACCCTCGTGATTCACACCTGACGCGTCCTCACTGATTCACGTATTTTCCAATGTCCAGCCCGTCGTCCTTTGATCAGAACTTTCCAACCACTTCTCCTCCATCCCTTCTATTTCACTTATCTAAAAACCTAGCTTTCCCAATTTCCACGGATCCTTCCGCTCGAGAGAATTATTCCGAACTCCAACCAGTACGTGGGTACAGTCTTCTGTAAATCTTACGAGTTTCGTCGAAACGACGTCAGTTTACGCGTATTTTGTCCGTCGAACCTTCAAAATACATTGTATCAGTGGTTATTATAGGCAATTAGTCGAGTTTTACTTATTGTTGGTTAGTTAAATAAGAGTATTTATTTATTTACTAACTCCGGCAATTACAATTCTTAAACCAGAGAATACAACACTTTTTTAACGTAGAACTTTAATTTTCTTAATTAATTATAATAAAATGTCGATGATTAGTTGTTATTATCATACAACTTAAACGATTCAAATTACCCAGAATCACTAAAGATCACAAGAGTTTCATTAAAAACTTTTGTTCCTCGTATTATTCAAACCTGTGACGTATACCTTTATACTTATTCGAAAGCCACTCGAATGAAAAAACTTTTATTTTTAAACTCACGTTCCTCGGAACCGCCAAAAATATATTTCCGCCGAAACATGCCAGGTCGAAATGTTGCAACGTGGTTGCGAATAAAGAGTGGCGAACGAAAGTGTACAAGGCCACGATACGGCCTTGTTGCAACGATGTCACACAATTTTGTTTTACGAAGACATTCGCTGTTTTATGACTGGGACTACGTGAGTATAACACGGCGATCAGGCTTAACGGTTTAGAACGTGGAACCAGCATGGCGGAAAACACTCTTCGCCCGGTTCGCAGAGGTAATTCTAACGGGTCGGGGAAAAGCTCGACGAAGGGTCTAGGTACGTGACCGGTATGTAGGTCTCGTTTCGGGATGGACGTTTAAAAGAACGTACGGTGACTCGTAGGTACGCTTTGCTAAAAATAAGACGCTTGCCAGGACCAGGAATTCCGAAACAAAAATTAAGGATAGAGCGTGAAAAGTTTGCAACTGCAATGAGAGGGAAGAGAATGGCGTTCGTCCTTTGTAATTTGCGCCTTGAGACCATAAATACAAAATTAACGTTCGATTCGCGATTATTTGTAATATTTCTGATATTGAAAAGAAAATACGTCAGGTTATTATTTAATTTTTGATGCGGTGGAACAATAGGGCCCAGGAGCGACTGTACCGGAAAGAACGAACTCTCCTTAATGAAAAATCATCGGTAATTCAATTCGCACAATGCCATTAACTCGTACGAAGTTTTCCATGACGACGAGTGGCTGTGACTGACGTCGATGTAATTTTATCGCTGCCGACGTACACCGGGTAAAGGAAGTTAAACAACGCACTCTTGGTGCGTAGAACTTTGCTCGCGCTTAAACCTTGCTAAGAGTAAGAGAGTTTAAATAAAAATTTAAAAAAAGAAGGGGATCGGTAAAAAGGCATAAAAGCGCGCGCTGTGATGTGCTCGCGAAGCGAAATTTTATTCGTTTCACAAATATCACTTCGAATAAATACGTTCGAGCCGAATGTTCTCGAATAACGCTCCAACCCGCTAGTGAAAATGACTGGAATATTAAATTACCTACTGTAGGAAACGCGCGGTATTCAATCGAAAATATTAAATTACGCTGCACAAGAAACGCTGTAATCGACCGAAACGCGCAAACTTATTCGCCCTTTGATAATCCAACGCGTATCAAACGAGCTTAAATCGTTGCCATTTTCAGTTATAACCTACGATTTCGGCTAAACGAGAAACTCGTAAGACGAAAAACCGTCGAGATATTAAATTATACGTCGGGTAAAAGCCGCGCGATAGACGTTACGGCGCGTAAACCATCGTCGTGTCTAAATATTACATCAGGTAAACGAGCTTAAACCAGACGTTTCGCGGTGAAGGACGAGACGAGGGACGAAACGCGTACTTCGGTACCTGTGTAGCTTTCGTGCCTCGTCAGCATAGGAGCGCCGCGACGCACGGATTCAATGGACAGATTCATGAGTTCGCGTTTACCCCGAGGAAGACAGCAAGTTTCCACGTGACAGTGGAAACCAACGACAGTGTCTCACCACCGAGCCGATAAATTGAATTAAACGAGAGCCGCGTAAACGTCGAGAACCAATTTTCGCGTTCGCTGAAACCTAGATTTTTATGCTATCGAGAACGGGAAAATGAAAACGAATAATCCATTGCCTTCGTGATTGGTTTATTCATTATTAACGGAAGTATTGATGATCGTTAATTACGTCTAACAAACGCTGATACCAGAAAACATTAATTAAAGCGAGGAATATACTTCAATGAAATCGAAGCGGGTACGGTGGAGGGCATTGTTAATTTTAATTAGTGTAAACATAGTAAAAGGGAAAAAGAAGTGAAAAATCTACGAGGTTTTGCAACTCGTCCAGGTGGGACAAGTGACCGTACAGCCATCTAGTTAGTCGCATATTTGTTCATTCTAGCTACAGAATTTCACGAATGGCATTGCCTTTTACCGGCGTGACTCATTCTTCTCCCATGTCGTTTGTTTAGCGTACCAGAATTGCGTAACGAACGTCTATTCTTGCCGGTGGAATTACTTTCTATTAGCGTTCTATCGCGATTCCTGCTCGCCCCGATCGAAAGCGTTCGTTTCCTTTATCCGGAACTACGTCGCACTCGAATTTTCGGAATCGAGTTATTTACGGGTTCGCGCAAAATACGCCCGACATCTATTTTCTTCGTCTCTCTCGCTCTTAATCGTCGTATCCGACAGAAACCATTAAAAGTTGCGCGCTCGTTTTCCCATTCAGTTTTCTACGAGTTAAACGCGCAAGAGGATTTGCGTTAATAACTGCCGACACCTGTATCCCGTCTGACCAAAAGAAACGTCTCGTACACCTCGTCGCAGCCTCCGCCACCATCCGACTTCCCTTAATTCTACGTAGGAAACGTAAAAACGCATCAGCCAACGGTATTTGTAACCAACGTTTACAGCAGCGCGTTTCGAATTTACTTAAAATCCTCGTCGCCCATTTCTCGTTCGCCAAGGCCACGTTAATTCAGACGGTTCTGCCGTCAAATTAACGCAAATCCACTCCCTCCGGTCGTCTCCCCCCCCCCCCCCCCTCCTCTCCACGAGACTCAAACCTCATTCACTTATTCACTTATTTACTTTTTACCCCAAACGCCGCCATGTAATCTTCCTCAAAAGCACAGCGCGCTACCGTCGCGACGCTCGGCGAAAGCCCCCCGGTAACGCGGATCACGAAAACCGCTGGATTTCGTGCAAAGGAAATCCTCAGCATTCCGCAAATCGAATTTCCCGGCGACTACTTCGACAAGTTCGACAATTTTCCATCCAGCCCACTCGCATGCGAAATACTTCGCGCGTAATTTCAGCTTAACGCGAGTGCTATTTACGGTCACCGCCGTGCCTTACAATTTCGAGTACTTCTTCGCCGGCGAAAGTCGTGTGTTATATCGTCGTCCCTCGCAAACATCCTTCGCGAAACTAAAAAGAAGAATCGACAGGAGATTCGAGGGGTAGGGGGTACGAGTGCACCTCCCCACTATTTCTAAAGCCGAACAAAAACGTGGGGGTTTGCGAGGGCTGGACCGTGAGATTCGCTCGGAAGAGCGAAACACTTTCTTTCGCTAAAACGTTTCTTCCAATTGCCGTTCGATACGCGATACAGGCACGAGAGGGGGAGAGAATTAATTGTCCGATCTTCGATTGGATACTTCAATTCTAGGACCATTTTCGCGACGTTTTAAGGCTTTTTTGACGAAGCTTTTGATCGAGAACCGTGTGCCACCGCTTCGTAACCATTTTCCTTTGGCGGCACGCACTTTTAATATCGCGGCCCTCGTACCACGGCGTTTAATTAAAACATTCCGTTGTCCTGTCATAAAAGTTTGAATTTCTTTGGTAGTAATAACCATAACTCGTTAGGAAAGTATTTTATTTCCGCGAAGACGGATAGTATACGTTCAAAGACCAAAGGAATATTCACTCGACGAGTAGTATAGTATATTATTATACAGTAGTATAGTATATTATTATACATATAATATTAGGTGGGCCAGAGAGTAACGTCATTTTCTTACATTAAATTCAGACAAATAAATCTCGAAAACGGATTGACTTATCGAACCGATATTGAAAATTTGCACACTAGATGGCAAAGGTTGTTGATAACGTGGGTGATTACATCATTGATTGAAAATAAAAGCTACTAAAAATGTATTAGTTTAAATTAAACGACATTACTATCCGGTCTACCTAATACATTATTATCGCCCGTCAGCTCGTCAAAAATAATGTATTTTGCATAAACATTCGCAGTCTAATGATAACCTTCAAATTTCGAGCTAATCGGAAAATTCGTATTTTCTGTCGCGAGGCACGAGATGCGGATCGTTAAGGTAACAATGGCACGAATTACGCGAATGATTATGGTGTAGGGAGACGATCAAAGCGCTTAATATAAAGTAATCAATTCCGTTGATAACGTCGGGATATCGTATCAAACGACTACCACGCGTCTCGCGTTAACGAAGTGATTTCTACGGTCGCGTTAATTACCCGTATCGGTAAAACGACAACGACGAAGACCTATCGCACAAAAACAAATTATTAATAAAAAAAAAGGAAACCCAATAAATCTGCAACGATCGTATCTTCGTTCCGAGCGACATGCACTCCGACATTGCGCATCGCATAATCGTTTCCGTGGTGTGTATTGAAAATTGAAATCGGGATTAATTAAAATAACCGCTCCGTTCGCCGTTACACAAAAATCGGTGTTTAAGAATCGTAAACGGAAATCGATACCGCGTCAATTGCACCAGGCACGCGTATTTATTGCAATCGAACGCGATTCGAGCCGCTCGCAGAGAATGCTTGCACGGGCAACGCAATTCAGTCAGATAATTAAAGACTGATAAATGTACACGATAATATGGTTTAATCGACGGAACGGTTCGATGAATCGCGACAAACAAGAGCCGTGATTTTTACAATTCGACGAAGAATTTAATACTCGTAGCCAAATCTTTTTCTTCTTTTCCACGAAGTCTCACTAATCGAAATCATCGATGTCGTAATCGTGAAATAAAACTAAAACAATTAGTACCGTACGTCACGACGCACTCACAGGATAAGTTTATCAGTTTCAAGTCTTTTAATTCGCTGAAATTAATTCGAATCCAAGGGGATTAATTACTACCAGTGTTTAAAGTCAAACACGAATGGGAGTTCAGCGGAGCTACTTTATTTATTTCGTTTTGCAGGGCAAAGGAGAGCCGACGTTACAGCGAAGAAGCGAAAGTAAAGTCGCTTCTTTTCGCGAAGAGCTCGAAATATTCAAGGCTACCGCCATCGAGTACCTCTTTGTGGGGTACGCAGAGCAAAACGCCAAAGAATAGTCTATCTCTTCCAGCGGCATTTTCCCCGTTTGAAAACCCTTATTAATTCAGTCGTAGAATAAAAAGCTGCTTCGCGGAATTCCCTTCATTGTCGTAACAGCCCTCGTGGAAAATTACGACTCCTGATAAGGCGGTACGTTAGTTACACCGAGTTTCAATTAACGACCCCGGTGTACTTATTTTTCTCGACCTAGGCCCCGTTCGGATACGAGATAATTGAACGATCAAACGAAATTAATTTAACCGCCTCGAGGAGACCGAGGGTTATGAGAGCGTTCTGTTTCTTTATAATTAAAATTATTTTCGACGAAAGGATACATAATAAAAGCCGTGCGAGAAAATTAGAACCCCGAGGAAAAGCTCCAGGCGCGGGGCAGAAAAAAGAATTGATTAATTTTTTTTCACTTTAAACGTCCGTTCTTGAGGGAATTAAGCGACATTCAATCGTCATCGTACGAATCATCAGGTTCGGATAAATCGCACGTAACAGCATTTATCATGATTTCTGATGATTTTAAGATACTACGAATTGAAAACACTTTTACGATTACTTTTTGTCTCCTCTATATGTATATGTATACCGATGCGCTTGTGTATCGATACCAATCGATTTATCGTTGCGCGGGTACTGATGCTTTTGAGAATCATGGGACCGTGTAATTGGATATAAAGTTCGACGGGATCTTTAATCTACACGGAATAATCATCGCAATTCATTCAGACCTAATTCACGTCGCTGGGTTTAATTACGTGCCTATTGGCGTGGGTCAGCTATAAAGTAATGTCTAATTTGCTATAAAAGAATCGCTAATTTATTTTACCACGTTAATAAAATTTCAGTGCTTCCGTACGTTTATCTGGGGCTTCGGAAGTAGCAGCAGAGTTATTCTGGTACGATCGTAAAGCCATAGAAAGCTAAATAAAAATTTTAATCAAAATTGCAATAGAAATCTACCTTGATATTATTAAAAGGCTGCATGAGAATCGCTGGGAAAAATATAAAACGATCTTCCAAATAACAGGGAATCGTTACAGAAACTTTACCGGAGGACTAATTCCGCAAGAGTTGAAATTCGTCGGAAATAGTTGTTCAACATTGATAAAACGACCATAACCGATTACGCGAGAAAGTCAGATTGATACGAAAGGAACATTAATGATAATTCCCATTCCGGTAACGTTGTTATTTTCGATTCGCGCGCAAGCTACGGCGCAGTTTTTAATTCTCTTCTTCGCGTTCGCGTTACTTCGTTAATCGAAATAACGAACGCATAGAAAAATAAACGAAACCCGGAAACCGGACACGCACGAATTACTAGAGGAAAAAATTGCATCGGGTTGATGAAACGCGACGCGATACGATGCCGTAATAACATTACGGAAATAACCATAATCAGAAAAATGTACAGACGGAACGTCCGGCTGGACGATGAGGGAAACAAAGGAGAGGTGAAAAAAAACGGAAACGCGACGAAATGTACATCATTTTTTTCTCCCCTCGTTTACGACACGCGCGTGTACGTAGAAAAATAATACGCGTACAATAGCCGCTGTTAGGTAAACGCGGATGCAGTTGGTTACGTTTACAGTGTCGTCGTGTACCTTCCAAAAAATCCTAATTTCTCATATAAAAAAAAAGCAAATCAACGTTGCCAAATAATATCATGACAAGGTTTTATTTTAAATATTTTATATCGACTCTATTGTTCGTAACCACCGATATCAGATCGAGTTTTGTCGTTCGCGTGACATCAATTTGTAGATTCCTGTCACGTTAAATGTTTGGTAACGCGGGTTGCATTTAATTATGTAGATGTTATTTATAATGGACAACGCTGCATTTTCCAGAGCGAAAAGGTTTGCTCGTAAAAATTGTTATCATCTGCAGAGCGAAATTTCATCCCGATTTTGAATAAATAATTTAAAGAGCAGCAACGAGCGATTTATATCGGGATTAATATTAAACGTTACTCGAAGCTAGTTTTCTTACACGAAACTCAAATCTTCCTAAATACCTATTACCGCGTAATTTTACTGCGCCGGCAACGTTAGACGGGAAAACATACGAAGCCGGTTAGCAAGAAATTTCGGAGTTACCCGTAATGTCGATTAACTGCGCGTTATTTAATGATCCAAGGTGCTAATGACTGGCAACATAGTTCTTGGGATAAGATCGATATTACGAAGTCCAGTGCACGCTAAAGAGCCATCGAGCGAGTTTGTTGGCAAAGCCGGCACAACTTTCAACACCCACTCAGAACGTACAAACTATGCTAATTCGTTATGATCGAGTAATCGGTGCTTAGTAAACGTTAAAATCCAAAATAGTTCGACGCCGTTGCCGCGTACGCCTTTGAGCTTTAGGACGCGGTTCATGCATAATTTTCACGATAACGCTGTAAATGATATCGCTGTTCGGAAATCTTCAGTTAAAACGTAATACACGCGCCTTTTGTACATACATACATACGTACATATATTTGCAGAGATATTCGTTGAAACCCGCGCACGCGTATCTTTTACAAAATGTTCTGCATTCGAAGCTGAGCCAACTCGATTTGTGCACCGCCTACTCCGTCGAGGGCGTCAAAATTCGGCGGACGATTTGAAATTTGATTTCCCCGGTGCAATAACGACCGTTTAGCGAAATGAACAATTAATTTGGTTTGGAACAATCGTCGGCGAGCGATCGAACGTTTGCCCGTGTTAACGAAAGATTTCAACTACGAGAGATAATTGGCCACGTTGAATAAATATGAGGGACAACGGTCGCTCAATGGTATAAATAAATAATAAATCAAGTCACCACGGCCACCCGGTATAGAAAAGGATGGATATAAGGCAATTTTGCAGGAGTTGGCTCTTCCAATATTGGATTCGATTCAACGCCTCCCCCTCCCCTCACCCTTCTACCCCCTCTCTTACTTTCCGAGACGATACGGCCCCTTTGTCATTCCATGATTCGCACGCGAATACTTTTCTCAAAAGCATCGCGAGTCCGTCGAATTCCAGGATTTGTATCCAAGGGAAACGCCAAACAGCAATAGCAATGGTAACCGGGTCGTAAAGTGAGCTGCCATTGCGAATCCATTTCTGTTAATCCTTTGCAATTTTGATGGTTCCTCGTTGGAATAAAAGTTGCCTCGGGTTCGGTTAATTTGTCACTCGATACGTCAAGAGACAAGGTCTTCTCTCGGACCAAGTACAAGTAGGTACGCGCAAAAGCTAAACCTTGTATCTTTCCAGATTTATATTTTTTTGACAAATCTGCAACTACTTACGCCTGACTTACGGCATACAATTTCGATACATCCCGTTAGCAATCTTATCGTTAGTCCTGTCATCGTATTTCGCGTAAATTTTTTCCAATTGTTAAACTAGACACATTTTCAACGGATCCCTGCCCTTTAATCACGAACTTTAGGTTTTCCAGAAAAAAAAAAAAAGAAAAGATACCAAAGTTCCAATTATGGGTTAATAAGAACCCCGTCGACGCCGAGGGACGGGGGTACCCACTTGCCATGCGACCGTCGTATTATATGTCACTTATAATTAGTTATGCTACGGGGGTCGTGTAATCGATGCAACCTATTAAACGACCTATCGATTATCCGGATGTTCGTTAAGCTTACTTTCGGACATCCGAACGTCCGATAATTTCACGAACCAACGTTCGAAAACTTTATCGCCCCGACGAATTCTAGGAAGAATTTGACCTAATGAAACGCGAGTGAATTTCGCGACTTTGCTATACGCGTAGACTTTCCGAACAATCTTCGAATCGATAATTACTTTCGCCGCAAACCTGGCTCGTTCGTGATGGATAGGGCTGGTTCCGCGTACTACGTACGCCAGTTAACCCAACTTCGCTAATCTTCAAACTAATTTTGAGTTTAATCCATGACCACGAATATTCAGATCACCCGGAAGGGGAAAGATAGTGCATTTACTGCGATGCATTAAAATTTATTCAGCCACTTGATCGGCGTTCGCAGTTTATTTGTTGTTGTAAACTTCGGTATTTCCAGGGGAAAATTAGTTCACTTATGAATATTTTTGGGGTTGTTCGACTACAATTCTTGTTTTTTTTTATTACGTTGTCCGAAGCAGCGCATGGTTACAATAACCGCGTAGTACAAATAGAGAATGAACTGACAAACGACAATGTTTTTTATCCTACTGTTTTTGAAGGTATCAGAAATTCGAAATAATTCTTCGTTTTCCGATTTATCTCGTTTGAAAACTCGCAACGCACCATCGTATTTAATACTACGAAATAATAAAATAATTACGTAAATAGACATAAAACAGCAATACAGCCGAGTTTAATATCGAATTGTAAACTGCCAAACAAAGCTTCGTTTTTGTAAAAAAAAAAAAAAAAAAAAAAAAAAAGACCTATGTTTCCAGTTCGCAGGAAATTCTACATAAATAATAACATATCTCCGTTCTATGTGTTACGGGCAATGAAAGAAAAAGATTCCTAACGTAAAAATGTTTTGTGTTCCCCCATCTCCCATCACAGGAAAAAACCGTTAGGCGATAAAACGTTTTGATTCCTAATTAAAGATCGACAAACAGCCAAGCACCGAGGTATGCTAAAAATACAACTTTTAATTGGCATACAAATAATAATGTCACTGTTTATACGGAACGCGCAAACATTCGCGCCGCGTATGATTATGCAATTAACGCGAGCGCTGCATTTCACGGTATCAAGTAGATTTATGAATTTCCGTTCGCGTTATTCCCGCGCCAACGGGATCGATGCGAATTAACTCGCGAATAAAAACGCGAGTATTTCGAGTCGATCGGGTCGATCGAGTTTAAACGTTCTTCCGGTAATCCGATTTTAGGGTGCCAACCCTTCGTTGCATTTGTACGGATTAAAGAGGCCGCAAGAGTGAGCTAAAAAAAAAAAAGAAAAAAGGGCGGAAAATATGGGTCGACGCAGATTTTTCTATGCGCCCGCCAGAGTTGTATATCTACGGCTAGAGAGTTTTGCGTACCCGTAGGTGCGTTGCATTTAGTACCCGTGAGTTCCTTCGCGCGTGTGTGAACGCGTCAATTCCTCGCGCGCTTATACGTATGTGTATCTTCGCGCTCGCATCTACGCGGCCTCGTATATTCAACTCTTGCTATCTCACTGTCGTCGTACATCATCGAGCGTTTGCGTGGATTTCCATAGTTTATACGAACGAACCTTTCGGTAATTAGCATACTCCCTGTGTTTCCCTGTGTGGAAACATCGCTAGTGCATCGGAGAGTCTCGGGGGAATATTTGCTCGATAAAGAAAAATCATATTTAGAACAATCGTCGGATTAAAGTCTACCTATAGCGATATAATTGGAGCAATTAAATATCGTATGATACAAGCTTGTTGATGTTACATCCAATTTTCGTTCGATTGAAACGCGACAGGCGTTCGAAAATAATTCAGAATTATATACGATTCGCGTAAACCGATTGCAAAATATATGGAATAAGTTCAATTAAAAGGAAGAAAAAAAAAATATACACAACTATACATAAAGCACGTCATTAAGCGAAACGTCGAAGCGTGTTTAGTGTTCGCCACCCGACGAAAGTTGGGAAGCGGTCATTTAAATATTCCACTTTGAAAACGAATCCCGCATTTTCTTCCCGCGCACACGTAATATCTGATCTGAACTCCCGCGGGACCAGTGTCGGCGGTTTCGTTTTAGCCTGCCATCAAAAATTTTTGCATCGACGCAGTAGTATTTTCCCGGCTATGCTCGGTCTAGACATCGACCGTATCTCCAGTTCGCGCGCCCACACGCTTTACGCGCGCATTCCACGAAAATTATTGCACGAACTTATCGAATCTATCGTACCTGGACGCGATAAAAAAAAAATATATCGCCCAGACGCAATTAAATGCCGCGCCGAAATTACAGGCTCTTTTGTGTTTCGCCGAAAGCGCGGAATGTTACCGTATATCGCAAACATTGCGCGCATTGTACGTACGCGCGCTAACCCGGAGAAGCAAACGAGAGAATGAATTTAGTAGAAACAATTCTTTTCATTCATCGCTGATCTCCGCCCTCGTTCGCCAGTCTCCCTGTTTATCGTCCATAAAACGAGCGCGACGCGAGAAACGTAGCAGAAACATATTAAAAACGAAATAGAAAAAAAAAAGAGAGAGGGAGTGAGAATTGGAATGTTTTCGCGCCATTAATCCGAATTTATCCTTCGCGTCGCAGGACTCCATTTTCCGCACGACTATCACCGGCGCTGGTCGAGCAGGTAACACGCTAAAGAGGTTCCAGTAACGAGCAACACAAAGCCAGCAGACTTCGCGGTTAACCCGTTCTTCCGTGCTTTGGAGAATGAATTTCGGAGAATTTCGTACGAGAAATTCGACGAATTCCGCGCCGTGCGCCATTCTCTCTATTTTTTCCCCACCCCTTTTATTTCTCTCTCGCTACCCCACTCTATCTCTCTTTATAATGCACCGAGAAAAAAAAACGCGAAATTCGCGACTCGCGTAAAACGCTTCATTGTTAGCTACCTTTGGAACGTACCTTCCCGGTTTCCATTCTTGTCGTGTTTTCAGTGTTCTCTCTCCCCCCCTTTTTTTTAGCAGTCCTTTGCGCTCGTTAAAATTGACCGAATTTCGTCCGGGGAATGATAATTTTCGGCAACCGTCTTTCAACAGGTATTCCCCTCCTTTTGTCTATCGCAGATTACAGGTGTTCCGGGAAGTCGCGAGCGTATAATAAAGTTAATTTAGGGCGTTTGTTTGAATCGAGAGTGACTCGAGAAGCGCGTTAGGAGTATCTATTACGAGGTTTGGAAGCGAATCGAGAATCAGATTTACGCGCCCACCACGATTTATATCGATGGTCGGCGACTATCGTTGCGCAACGACGCGACTTAACGACGGTTTGTATTGGGTAAACATCCGTTGAAGCCAGCGCGCAACGCGACTGCCCCGAGAAGCTCCATTTTTCACAATGGAAGCGGAATCTCGCCATGGGGAAGAATATACAACAAAATAATAAAAATTGATTGGACGGGTAACCGCTATTTACAGTTCGACGCGACGGCAAACGTCGCGTTCGTCTCGCTTTCCAACTGGACGTTTTAGCTTTTATGTTATCGGGGTTCTTCGCTACCGGAACTTATGTTATCGCGCGGCAGAGGTCGCGATGCGCCGGCTGCTGCTAGATTTGATCGAAGTCCTTGAATCTCGCTAGCAATTTTCCACCGGCCCGGTAACTTCATATTTCTCCCTACCTCGGCGATTTTTATTCACGCAAATATTACTCGTGCAATGCGTCGAAACTTTTGTTCGCGTCGGTGTTACCATCACGATCGTCGTATCCAAGTTGCGTTAACGCGTCGGCTTTCATTTTTCATCTTGCGAAACTTTTTCACCGTTTCGCCGATTTATACTCGCAGGTGAGACGTCGATCGTTCCTCGAATCTCCGAAATGAGGTTCTTACTTCGCGTTTATACGAGTATTTCAATCGCGAATATAAAACTCAGCTGAATCTCGCCGCGCGTTAATACGGCATTACGCGCGAGGCAATCACGATGCTTTATCCTCCCCTAATTTCTTGAAGCAGGCGTTAATTGAAACGATAAACCACCAGGATCCGCGCTATCGATCTTTTTTTTTTTTGCCACCGCGCGGAAATCAGAATTAAATTTTCGCGGCGCCATTTCTGAATCAGCCGAATGTAATTCTTGCGAACGAGTGTTTCCGAGTTAATTAAAAAACGCAAATTGATTTCTTGAATACAAGCTTATCTGTAAAAAAAGGAAGACAAATAAATGTAAATTTATTTAAAAACTCCCTTCTAAATGCGATCAAAAATACGAATCTTTCAAATTCTTCTAAGAGAACTGCAGAATAAGGCAGTCGGTCGGTGCTGTTTTGAAAACTTGGCAAAAATAAACAAATAAATTAATATCTAATTTTTCTGAGTAAATAATAATGTACACGAGTAGAAATTACAAGTATGCTAAAAAGATATTCTTTTTCCGATGATAGTGTTAATCAAGCGACGCCCTTGATTCTGCACGCCTTGCCAGAATCGCAGAGCAAAGCCGCTTATGACATTCCGTAGCATTTCCTCTTGCTGGATTCGCGCCCTGAAATCACCCCTGTATATGCAGGGTGGTCCGGTCAATCGGTACTATTTTGGGAAAGGGTGGCAGGTATGGGGTGGATGTTGGTAGGCAGCAAGTGGGAATGCTACGGAATATCGTGAGCAGCTTTGCTCTCCCATTCCGGCAATGTGTGTCAAATCAAGGTCGCCATTTGACGGACACTATCTTTAGAAAATTTTCAAGTATACTTTTAATTTCCCCTCTCGTGTACATCAAGAGAAAAGGTCTTGCCTCCGGCCAAGTACAAGTACGCGAGACTAGACCTTGTATCTTTTCCGGAAAGAACGAACAAGCGTTTTCGATGTTATATTTACTCACAACAATTAGATATTAATGTACGAATGCCACACTACAACTTCAACATTAATTAATCCGTTTATTTTTGCCGATTTTTCGAAATAGGACCAATCGACTGCCTGAGCCAGTATCTAATCGAACGCTACGTCGCCCCCGGTCAAATTGTTTATTTAAATTCAATTTGTACGACCCGAAAGGATTAAGTGGATCACCCGACATACACACCACCCTCATTACACTACGACACCTGCGTATATCTGTTTATTGTCCAGCTATAGTACGAGGCCGATACGAAAGCATCCGGAAATATGTCCTATGGTTTTGGCCGAACTGTCTGTCTCTCGTTACGACTCGACAACCGGTGTAACGCGGAATTTGAGCGAAACTAATCCCCCTCGATTACATCGATATGAACGCATCGTAATCACTGTCAGGCCAGGCGCGGCACAGATTCAACGGGACGCGAAACATTTATCGCTTCTGTCCGACACCGTGGAATTTTCGTTACGCCAGTCGCGCGACAAAACCCCGACATCGAAATGAAATTGCGCCGGTGGAAAATAGAACGGCGCGCGCAGACGCCGTGGAAATTCATTATCTTCGCGAGTCTGTTTGCCGTTGCCAGAGGTTCAAACGCTGCGGAAAAGATAATACTAATTTCGTCGAGACACGGACGGGGCGGGGGAGGGGGGGGGGGGGAGAGAGTTTTCTCGTGCCAATCGGTAAACGATCGATCGTTTCGAAGGATGTTATCAAACGAGAACGTTAAAGAATTCAAAACTGACTATCGATCGACAGCCTCCGGGAGTGTCTCTCCTCCCTCTCTCTCTCTGTCTAATCCAAACTCTTTGGCGACCAAAAAGCCAAAACCAAAGAGTCACCATCTTTGACAAAAGAGCTTCGCGAGAATTACATTTCGAGACACGCATTCCACCGACTTGATTTTCCCTGTTTTCCCTGCTTAACTTCGTTAAAGCATTCTGGTAATGCGACCGCGAAACATACATACGTGTATATACATACATAAACATGTGTGCGCGCGCGTGAGAGAGATGCAGTATAAAAAGAAAAATCTCGAGGGCGAACATATTCGTATCTCATGGATACACGAGAGTATGCCTGGGAGCTTTTAGAGTTTCCCAGAGAAATATTCGTTGCGGTGCACATGCACCGTTTACTAAGTGCACCGCCATCGATGAATCGCGTCTCTGCGTCGCGCGTGCGTGTGCGTACACACACTAATAACGGGGATATCCGTTGAAGGGACTAATCCTCGCATTGCTTTGAGGATATATGTTCGTTTGACTGGTTGCGTCAGCTACTGTACAGGGTGTCTCGGAAATGTCGTGTTTTCCCCTATGTGACGATACCCGCGATAACGTCGCGCGGGTTTTTCATCGTCGAAAATTTTCGTTTGGATTCGGTTAAGGAGGTATCAACGGAAAACGTTAGCCAATCGGGGAAGAGGGTGGGGTAACCGCCAGCGTTGGTTATCGTTTGTCTCTCCGATTGGCCGTCGTTTTTTATTAATATCTCGTTGAAAATTTACTTACAAGTATCCCACGTATCGCAACTTGAATGAAATATCACCAGTGATCAAACACCTTCTATCAGTCGCTGATCGTCTCACCAGTCATACGTATATTTAATATACGCTGTTAAACCAGCAAATCTCTGTACGCAAAGTTCTTCGGTAGTCGTAATGAAAGTGAATTCTCCCCAGTATATTTTGGGATTTCAATATGCGTCGCGCATGATTCGAAGCGACAGATTATTTTCCATTTTCCATTATTTTCTATCAAACTTTCTAGTTTGTTTGCGCTGGAACGTGAAGCGAACGGAGTTTTCTTTTCCGGTGTTTTTTTTTTTTTTTAAGAATTCGGGAGACCGTCGAAACGCGATAATGTACGATCTACGAAATAATATTGCACAAAGATCGACGCGATGCCGTCGTTCATCGTATTTTCCGAGAGCCGAAAGCTTTTCCACATACATCGGTATTTATTTGGACGCAATATTACCATCGTATTAAATACCTCGAGAGTCTTCGAAACTTTCCGAAAGACTTCCCAAATTCCCCTAATTTTCTGCTCATAGATCCGCCGACTTTGGACGACGAAGCCGATGCTTGACATTACGGAAGTTTAAATTACGAAAGTTCGGATTCATAAAACAAAAATTTAAGTTCGAGAGGGAGCTGATCCATTAATGCAAAACGTTGCTCCAAGTGAATATCGATTAACCCAGTTCCCTGATTAACTTGATTAATCGTACAGCTTCGGTCGAAATGCAAACCTTGTCACCGTTCCAAGTGAAAACAGTCTCGCGGGAGACGCGTCCGAACGAATAAATCCAGACGAGCGAACGGGGAATTTTCAAAACCTTATATAAAGTATAATTGAAACTCAATTACCGAAGCTCGCGGAAATTCTACTTCTTCCGGGTTCTTTCCCCCCGCCCACTCCGTAACTGAATCGCGCGAATGATTAAATGTAAAATTCCGAGTACAGATTTCCCCGAGCGTCCAAAGATGAAATTTACGATGGAACGGAGCCGGCGCTCTTAAACAACGACGGATCCGCGATAAAAATCGCTTCTGGTTCTCGCAGTTACCTCGATTATTCAACGAAACGGAGTAAACGCGTTTACTCCAATTACCGATTCGCTTCGCGGCGGTCCCGCTGGGGAGAACTGTTAGAAAAAGAGTGTACCTACCCATCCCCGTAAACCACGAATCCGAACACCCCCCCACTGCATATATTTATTAGCTTCGAATAACGGCTCCGGGCCTCTTTCCTTTTTCATTTTCTTCTCCTCCTTCTTTTACCTCCGAACGCGCTTAGCCTCCGTTCTGGCTAGCTCTCGGTATTTCGTTTTTGACTACACGCCGTGCGCTTACAGATCGATACGCGCCAGAGATACGCCAAGGAAAATGTCTGTTCGCAAGCCGCGCCCGTTTTGGCGTCACGTACCACGCGCGGACCTTCGCTTTTCCTTCCCGCTGTGCGCGTTTTCCCGTCTTTTTATCATCCCTTATTAACTATTTGGGGAGAAACGGGGCGCCCCGGTGCGCGGCAGTTCGGGAAAACAGCAGTAGATTCGGGAAGGGGGATGGAACTAGTTAGAAATATAATACTGGGTATATCTCCCTTCATTCCAAAGAAAAATTAGTTTGAGAAGTATCGCTTATTAATTATTCTACACGGTATTCATACTTCTGTCACTGCGATGTGATTTACCACTTTGAGCGTCAAGGCGCTGCACATGCGTTTTGTTGTAGAAACCAAGAGTTAAGTGTATTCATTCTTCCATCGTAATTTATAGTGGTGACAGCGCAAAGGATAAAATTGGAATATTAATTAAAAGAAAAAGAAGCTTTATCCACAACGCTGAAAAATCTGTAAATTGCCAGACGCACCACTGTGCGCATCCCTATAGCAAAAATGTAGCCCTCCCGGGTGGCTTTCGTTCGTCGCAAGATCACGCATTTCCGGCGGGGCTGGGATAAACTGCATTCCGCGCTCCCCGAGTGGGGTGACAGAAGGAAATGTTTTCTGGCAGCGATGCCGGGGAACGCGATGAATTCATTTCCATCGGCGTGGCACGGAAGCTCGGTTGCTCTGGCACGCCAACGCAACCCCTACCACGGTGTTCGGAAACTTTTCAATTAATTACGTACCCCAATGGAAACCGAGATTGGATGGGGGGAGGGGGAGGGGGGGACGAACATCGAACACGCCCGTCACCGCCGACGCAACGCCAGGCGTTCTGTCACCGATGCACTTGTTAAACGCGCCCCGCCCACCCTGTGTCTCAGACGTTTCTGTAATTTTATGGAATCGCGAAACTGTACGGGTTGTTGTGTCGCGTTAACCGGGGAATGGTACGCGAAAACATTTGTAAGCGGCGGAGAGGTAGGCGGAGGGGGGAGAGGGTGAACGTTGAAGATAGCAACGCGAGTGAAAGGGAAAGTAGCCGTGAAGAGCGAACGGATGTAACGTTATCGTTAAGATCAGTGGTTCCCAACCTTTTTTATCGTGCGCCCCAGCCCTCTTTGTAGATTTTCAAAAATCTCACGACCCTTTTCCGATTTTCCCCCCATTTATGTGAAATAGAAATATTTAATGAATACAAATTTTATTCCGTGATGATTGCTCGTGCCTTTCCAGCAATGTGTCCACGCCCCCCAGGTTGGGAAACACTGATTAAGATAATAGTCTCGGAGTATATTTGCAGTGAAATTTATAACGTTTCGGAGTGTTAATAATTTATTATTATTATTACGTTTGGTTGACGTTTTTACCAAATATTTATACAATCGACACTTTTTAGTAAATCAGCGCAAATATATGTATACGACGCGAAAGGTTGGTTCGATCATTTGATATTCAAGGATCCTTCGGAGACTACATTTAAGTACTTGCCAAATATCAAATCGGATCAAGCGACGATTATCACGGCTAAATGAGAACCAGGCGTAATTAAGACCCAAAGTAGAACAATGCCAAATAAGAGCAATGACGACGGGTGCGGAGTTTCACTTGTTATATACATATATGTACACAATGCAGTAGTGGATAGGTGAGCCTGCAATTGTTGAAATGAAGATAGTGCCAGTCAAATTGCGTGCTTGATTCTACACACATTTGCCGGAGTCGGGGAACAAAGCTGCCCGTGACATTCAGTAGCATTTCTTCTTGCCGCCACCCCTTCCCGAAATAGTACAGATTGGCTGCCCCCACTCTGTATACATATATAGGGGTGATTTGAAGGCACAAATCCAGCAAGAGAAAATGCTACGGAATGTCATGGGCAGCTTTGCTCTCCGATTCTGGCAAGGCTTTCAGAATCAAGGGTGCCGCTTGACTAACGTTATCAGCAGAAAATGCATTTTCCAAGCATACTTTTAATTTCCACTCATGTACATTGTATTTGCTCATTAAAATCAAATGTTAATTCATTTGTGTATTTTTGCCGATTTTTCAAGATAGTACAGGCGTTGCGGTTGGTACTCTCGCAAAGTCTAACCCAAAACAAATTAATCGACATCTTCCTTCGTTGTCCAAAGATGGACCGTATACTCGGCATGCGATATCTAGTTAAATATTAGAGGAGTGACATTACGAACAACGATAATTGACATATCGTAAGAGTGGCAAGCGGTCGGGCAGTGGCACCGAATAATTTACCTCGCACTCTCTCAACATCGATTCTCGATTACGCCTGCGTTGACGGTAGACGGTTACCCGGTAACCGCGATCGATTCGCACGCGCGTTAAATAAACAAATATACCTCGAGCTGTCTTGTTAATCGAATCAGGTCCGTCGTCGAACCTGAGAAAATCAATTCTGCATGCGCGCTTCAGGATCATCGTTCGTCGGATAATTTCTCCCGGTCTCGTCACGCGACCCGTTCTCTCCCGCCTCCCGTTCGTACGATTCTAGGATTAACGATCGTATAAAACAAAGACAAACAAAAATCAACAGTCATACGATCCAATTAGATCACCCCTGTAGTCGCCTTGAGGATGGATAAAAAGCGAGGGGAGAAAGGAGGGGGGGATAAAAAAGCGCGATATTATCGAGGCTTCACCTAAATGGAGCAATTTTTAATATCCACATACCATCGAGCTGGCTCTTCGAGTATTCCAGGAACACGAGGAAGCGGCAAAGTCGCGAAATGCGAGCTCACCCGATTCATCTCCTCATCGACGGCCGCGCGCTATCGATCTATCGAACCATCGAACCGACCCACGACGTACGAGAGAATTCCTCGAAAGTCGAGCGCGCGAAAACGAAGCAAAAGTTAAAGCAAGCGAGAAGCACAGCAACCCCTCCACCTCCCCCCCCCCCTCCCCACCCACCCTCCCGGAACTCTTTTTGCGGCCGTCGGTTCGCGGGGATCGATAACGACTGTTTTATATCAGCGACGACGCCGGGCGTCCAGGTATCGTTTGTCAACGTCCAATCAACGTCGCGCCGAGATAAGCGGCTGAAAAACGTAGGGATGGAAGGGAAAGGAGGGACAAAAAAGAAAGAACGGGGGAGAGAGGAAGCCGAGTTAGGGGAGAAAGAGGCTCCGGCCTTCCACCTCCTTTCTTTCGGGGGATGAGTCCTTTAAAAGGGACTTTTCTTTTCGAGCACTGCGATTTGTTCTTCGACGTCGTCAGATTACCCTCCTTGATCTTCCAACGATCGGGGGGTGTAGGCCACGGCCTAATCTCGACGTACTTCCGGTTCAACGGAGCTCCCGTCGGGTTTAGCTTTCACCCTCGCAACGCGTCCGTTCGACCGATTTTTCGGTGGTACCCTTATCTCTCTAATTCAGTTGTCAAAAACTCGCGGTCCGGTGGTTAAATACTGTGCCCGACGCGCGGGAGGCTTTTCTTTTAACGTTTCTCGCCAGTGTCGACGATTGCCCGCTCGGTAAATAAAAAGCCTGCTCGCGCATAATCATTCTCTTCCACGATCAATTTTATCTGAATTTCATAAATTAATTTCGTGTCTCGTGGCGATGGAAAAAAAACGATAAGACGCGCGAATACCTTTTTAATCCCCCCGGGTATGTATCTACCGCGGGAGGGTCGAATCGACGTGTTTTTTTTTCTTTCTAAATTCGACCCTGTTTCTTTCGCTCATCCTTCAAATTCTTCCCCCAGCTTCGATAATGTCGTTAACGCGCTTTGAAAGCTACCACTTATCTCGCGTTTCGTGTTTATAAGTTCATCCGACGCTAATGGCGTTAAAAAAGAAAGAGGGTATCGAAGGGCGAGCTCCTCGTTAGGTTTCCTCGACGAGACATCGCGTCTGAATCGAGCGAATTAAGTTTCCCGTGTCGGGGATTTTTGTTTAATGTATTTCGTCTTGGCGTAGAGTAATCGTCGAAAGTTCGAGGGAGGCGATTGAAAATTATCCAAGATAATTAGGATTCGTGAAATTATCATGATTTTCTTGTTTATCAAATAAGGAAGCCCCAAAGGCCTTATTTACTAAACGCCTAACACTGGCATTAACAAGAGAGGTTAATAGCCCTTTGCACTCCTAAGCCAACATTATGTCTCCATAATTTATGCCACCTGGAATTAATTACGAGCTGCCGCTACCCCAATGTAAAGAAAGATACGAGTGCAAAGGGTTAGATGAAAACCCCCAGCGATCGAAAATTATATTTGATGATACAAAAGCAAATTTGAAGCGAAAACAAAAAAATACCTCAAGATTACCCACGATCCTTTATCGTTGCGAAATAATCGCCTCGATACCCACGGACGAGATATCTCGCGCCGCAAAACCGTTCGGTGTCTCGGACGAACTATCTCGCGACAAAATAAAATTTAAAAAAACTTCTATTTCACCACGAGACATCTCGTCCGCGGTACCGCGCGAACGGAAGTACGTCGCGAGATATCTCGTCGGTGGTAGCGGCAGCGGTTAACCGCGTTTTCCCTGTATCCGTGGGTAAAACAACTCCGTTCGGAAAATCCACTAGAAATTTATCACAAAAATATGTATATAAACCCGTAAGCCTGGGAGAGGGTACATAACGGGTGGGGGGGGGGGGGGGGAGGAGGGAGTTGAAATACTCTCAGGAGTTTGGGGGATGGAAGCCGGGAGGGCCACGGTACACGTATATCCGCGAACCTAAGGCGAAAAGCAAAGTCTTAGGGTCTGTTAGAATGTATAGTATGATATACTAAAATCGCGGGGAGGTACGTTACTCGCAGGACTCCGGATAAAGTCCAGACCTTCGTCCTTGGAAAGCGAGTCCCGGGGGAGGCGTTCTTAAAATGTATAGCAACCCCTTGGCTACATCGGCCGCCCTTTAAGGGAACCTCGAATTCGTATCCATTACCGCGGACGTTACTTCATGCGAATGGAATGCGCTCCTGTTTTTCCGGTCCGTTCGCCATCGGTGCTACGAAGGGGTGGGCCGGGGGGGGGATGGGGATGAAACTTTAATTGCGCGGGCGAGAATAATCCTGGGGGATAAAGGTGTGTCTCTGTAAAAGGGGGTTGTTAAACGTCCGGTCGATCGTTCGGATCGTTTAATCGTGGATTCGCGAGGACCCTCAAAAAGTCAGGTTAATTAGTCGAGTAATACGGAAAGAATTAATCGTTTTTGCGTTAAAGCTACTTTCCGCGGGAAAATTTCAAGAATCGGGATTCGTGGGTGTGCGATACGAATGAACGCGCTCGTAACGCGCGTACCTTTTGTTTTCTGGAAAAAGAGGGACAAGTTCGGTGTTATTTCTTTCCGATGCAGATCAGAATGCGAAAGTGCGCGCTAGGACGAAACGAGAGCGGACGAAAGAGAGGTGGCAGAGTTATCGTTGGCGTAAAATATACTCCGACGAGTCGATCGCGCGACGCTAGGAACGAAGAGTATCGTCGTTTCGACGTAGTTAACAATAACGCTGCGAGCGTCGATTCCCACGGCCGGCTTCCAGATGTAATGATTCATGATCGTAATCGTCGCGCTCGGCGCGAGCTCGATTATGTCAGTTTTAACAGCGCTGATCGAGTGAATCCGCGAAAGAGGCAGGTTGTCGTAATGAAAGATTCCCCGGGGAATTATTGCGATGCGGGGATACGCGGGGGCTGGCGAAAAAAGACCGATAAAAAAAATATTTACTCCCGCGGGAGTATCGCACGATCTACTCGTAATAATAAATGATGTAGTCGCGACCTTCTCGAACCTATACCTACCCCCGCCCCTCCTGTTTTCCTACCCGGATATCGCGTCGCCGGTAATCGAGAAAGAGATGCTCTCCTGATTTGGTTTTATTAAAGCGTCGATTCCAATATCGCGGATTCTGCTTTGTTATTTATCGTCGTTTCCGACGCGCGACCGTCGGAGCTCGGGGAAAAACTCTCGACGGTAATTCGATTAAAAGCTTTCGCGCATTAGAGTGGGTCGATTTCGCTTTATAGCGAAAATATAATTCTATCTTCGCGGGCCGGTGCTTTGTGCCATTCTACGATCCGTTTTGCAAAGAAGAATATAAAAATCGGATCGTAGAAGTAAAAGAAATTGCCATGGGAGAGTGAGAGAGAGAGAGAGAGTGATAGACGGAAATAACGCAAAGGAAATAGGGAAATGATAAAAATTGTGTTACGGAATCGCTAACGTCATTGTTCGATGAATATTATTTTACCCCTTCGACACTGCACGGCTTTGCGTCGAGTTTGATTCCGAATCGTATTTCATTCCGGCGAGTTTTACGTTGACAACACCAGTTTACGATAGTTCTGAAAATTCGCGGAAAACCCGTAGCAAGTTACAACGTCGAGCACAGGAGTGAAAAAAAAAATATTTGACTATCCCCACGGCAGGGAAGGTATTATAATGCAGCAATAATACGCTGAGAGTTATGTCAGCAAATGATATAATCTGCTGCTGGCTGATAAATTCTCAGTTTCATTCTACCTCGTAAGCGTTTAATTTGACTAATTTTTCCGCATTTATCATCCGCTCGGAGAAAATACTGGTGTTTTTTTTTATCGGCGGAACTGCGCGAATTTCTACATTTCCCTGATTTATAATGGAAACCATCTGAGCAAAAATCATTAGCCGATGCAAAATTCTATTTGCCGTTCTGAACTGCTACTCGTTGAAATATTATGCACACACCCGTCGAAGTTCGTTTTCCCGCGGTTAATGAACAAAAAAAAAATGACGAGCTACCAACGGTCAGGTTTTATTGGACAATGGAACTGACGTGAAAAAAATAACGACATTCATAATACCAAGAATAGTCATTTATACGCTCAACGGGGAATGATGCGATGAGCAGTAATAGCATAATACAAAATGTGGCTCGGTCGGTGATGAAAACCTGTCATCGGGCAGAAATTTCAGATAAATCGTCGTCGGTACGTACAAATTCATCTTCGCTGTCAGAGAATGGAATACCACCATTTTTTTTTTGTTCTCCTATTTTATTTTTGTCGCCAATTTTTTATCCGCCGCGTCGATATAATAATTCGTAGCCGGGCGATTTCACGTATACAGTGCGCACAAAAAGGAACCACCAAACCGCGTTTTTTCTCGAGGATTTTATCAGACGTTTACATTTCCATCTGCGCTGCTTACTTCAATCGTCGTTCGTTAGAAAAGGAAGCGCCCGAAATGAATAGTTGGTCCTGAAAAAAAAATTGGCTAACCGTCAACGGCACGAAATTCTAGCTTGGTACGCGTATGAAAAATAAAGATCGAGAACGATGCCGAAGCGAAAGGGAAGTGAAAATTCTTGTTTTTCCCGTGCATCGAATTCCGTCCGAGTTTTGCTTTTGACGTTCGGAAAAGGAGGGAAAAACCATCCGAATCTCCTTTGTCGGATGTTGCGCATTTTAGAAAATGAATTCGCGCAGAACGGTTTGCACGGATTTTCGTCGAGTCTCGACAGAAATTTTAGGATACCGGATCCCTCGGAAATTACGCTTTCAAACCTTTAATTTTATAGAGCGGCTCGCGTAGGTCGAAGTACTTGAAAAACTAATTTTCACCAAATCGCTGGGTAGGCCGTGGCGGCCGTAAAAGTTTTTCGGGGTAAATCAGAAAACGAGGAATTGCTAATTTCACCTGGAAACGATTTAATTAGAGAATATACGTATTGTCTCGCGACACCGAAAAGTAACAAAATGTTTTTCCATCATCCTTTATCCTAAAGTTTTCCAGTGCACTGCAAAAAATGTCATTTCCCATTCGTTGGATTCAAATTTTATCGAGCGTTACAATTTTTTGATCCGGGGAATATCTCTCAAAGCGACCATTTGCACCCGTCAAATAAAAAAACCAACTAAACGAAACCGCGGAAAAAATTAAACGCGACGAAAACGAACTGCGTGGACCGAAAAAAGAATCAAAATAATAAAACGATATTTAAAAAACAAAAATGATCTACCTAATAGAAATGACGTTTTCTCAAAACGTCTATATCCGAGATTCGTCCACATCGAAACGCAATATATCCGACTGATGTAAAAGTCAATTTCCCTGTAAACAAGCCACAAGAAAAGAGCTAAATTGATCGCGCAGCGTTGGAAACGTCGATTGAAATGCTTCATAAAGAAAATAAGAAAAAGAATCCCACGAAGAATGAAGTCGAAACGCCGATACGAGAGCGAAATCCTTCAACGACGGTCGTATTTTTCCCGCGTTTCGAATCGAAATTCTCGGGAGAACGGCGGATCTAAAGGGAAAACCGTGACACACGCATCCTTAAGACTTCTGATCGAGGATCGAAGGACAGAATAATGGGGACGTTTTGTCCCCGGGCGCATTTAAATTCAGGCTTCGAGGAGGAACGTTAGGCAGGTGTGGCATGTGTCACCCGTTAGACGCGAATCCCGTGGAAAATTCCTAATGCTCAGCGAACGGTGAAGGAAAAGCGGAACGTACGCTTTCCTTCTCTATTTCTTTTTTGTATTCTTCGAGCTTCCGGCATAACAGCGATACGCGCGAATATTACTTGCAGCGATGAAAATCACCTTCCGACAATTCTCGTCTATTAAATCAGATATTTAAAAGGCACGTGGAAGATGAATAAAAAAAATACACTTTTCGCGACGGAAATTATTACTAAAACTAATAACAAATAAGGTTCGCGGGAAATAATTTTTGTTCAATACGCGCTCGTACCATTCTTCAGCATTTTTCCAAGATCAAAAGAAAATGGCGTGAATCGTGGGGAGAAAGGTAAAAGGATAGAGGCCGCATGAGGTGACAGTCGCGGAAAGTCGTCCGTTGAGAAGACATTATTGTTCTTTTCTTTCTTAACCCTCTCACGCGCAATTTTTGTTTCCTTTTTTTCGCAAATTGTAGATACTCGTTTCGAATACAGATATTTGAATAATACTGAAAGTTGTTAGTGCGCACGTGTACGTTGAGCACGAGAAGGTTAAATACTACATATATGTTCAAGTGTGCCCATATGTGGGAGTGTCGTGTACATTTACTGGCCATCCCTAACGCTATTCCTGACATTAAAATCCTTACACCCTTGACCTTTCTTTTTTATCTTTAAGAATCCTATTACCTACGTCGCAATTAATTTCTACCGAGTTTTAAAAGAGCTCCGTGGCTGCTCGCTAATTGCAACTAATTGCAATAAATACAACTCGTTTGAAAGGCAAACGTAGCGCACAAAAATGTATGCGCTGCTCTTTGAAAATTTACGCAGTTTCCCCCCGTATGTTTTTTACAATCTCGCAATTCTCGCGGACCGCCGCAGTTCATTATATTCGACGCAATTATACTTCCACGACCCTTCCCGCCGAATTGAAACAGCGAAATGCAAATCGTCTCGAAACTAGGCGCACTTTATTAACATTAAATATCAACCTGCCGTGGACAGTTCACATAGATTAACACCCCAAATAGTCTCTTGCATAACAGGGAACACTCTCATAATAACTAGCGTAATTCGGTGGTAATTGCGCACGTGATCTCGTTACAACGCGTATCTCTCGATCGCACACGTATACCGCGGGACATAATCACTCGTTAACTTCGATTACATTCCACTTGATTATAAGTTTCTTTATCCAGTTAAGCCATTCGTTCGACAATCAATTTCGCGCATGACGGGCGCACAAACGGTGCGTAAACGTTTACTTTACAGGCGCGACAAGTATCTTCTGAATACACATCACGGGAATGTGTATAACGTGGAAGTATTTTGGGAGAAACGTGTATCTGTTAACGTTTAACGGCAGTAGAGTACGGAACCCCACATTTATTCGAGCACCATATTTGTTGCGAAAAGTCCGCGTTATAGTAGAAAAATCTCTCGCTTTTTTCTTCTACCTATCAGAAGAGTTTTCTACAAGGTCTCAGCTATCGAAGACTTCTCCGAAAAATAGCTACCCCGTACATTTTATTTCCCGCGAAAATACTTATCGCACTTCTGATTGGCGCAAAAATCGAAAGTATTCAACGAGCCACGCACGGAGGTATCGCGACGTCCAATTTCATAATACTTCGCGAAGCATAGTTTCCAACTCGTTAAACGCAAATGAACGTATAAAAAGAAAGACGTGCCGACGTGTACACAAACCGTTCGCATTTATTTTCCCCGCTTTCCACAAAAGGTGGGAGGGGGGTGGTCCGTCCGCCCGTTAAAACACAAACCGCGAAAGGAAAAACAAAAAATACTTACAGCGGCGAAGATCTATCGCGCTTTTCCTCCCGCACTTAGATACCGCGAGCGAAATTTTCCTTCGTGCCGGAAATTTACTCGACAAATGCAACGAGTTCCCCTAGCAAAGGGTAGTTTTACGCGAACTGTACACGATGGGAGAGCTCGCTCGAAATTTTCAACCGCGGTAAATCGTTGCAACGCAACGGTAACGTTAACGCGTAATGGAAAAATCTAAAGGGCCCGTGCGAGCGCGACGTTTCCTTTCAATGCGATTTTTCACTCGCGGGAATGTGAAAATGAAAACGCGTCCAACGGTATCGGCGCTTTTCCGCGCGTTACGGACATCGCGGGTCGTAAGAGCATGCTCGCGCTAATACACGTTCACGCGCAAATAACGTAGCGAGAGGGACGACGGAATACATAGTTCATACGTCGGGGTAACTTTTCCCGCGTGTAGGAATCCCGACAATTTTCTTCTGCATCCGAAACCCCTCCTTCTCCTCTCGCGTTTTGAAATTGAAAACAGTCCGCGAGATACAAGTTTTCGGATGGAAACACGACTGTATCTCGCGCCGGTGAATGCACGAGCTGAGATACGTTGTAAGGACGTTTCCCGAGAAAAGAAAAGGCGACACGTGCGACGAGGAGAATAAAAGTGAAAGCGTGGCGGGTGAACTGAATTCTCGGAGATTATTCGGTCGTTGGAAACGGGGTTTGCTGGTTACGCGAATTGAATCATGTATCGTTGAGCTTTTATGTTATATTTTAATTACAGATCAGCGAGATTCAGTCTTTTTACACATGCTGATCGGTGAACATGAAAGAAATGTTTTGCGAATCGCTAAGGTAGAAACGGCAACTATTATTTATGCCAGTACTTTGCGTATTTGTTTTTATATCTAATATTAGAAAATGATTGTGCTTTTATGTAAATTTATAACTTTGATGATTTTCTCGGAAACGTACGATTGAAAACCACTGGTATGGATTACCTTCGAACGTAACTATACGTATGAATTATTTCTGAACCGAACAAAATGAACGTTTTTCCTACGCGCATGGTTCATTCGTTGAAAATCAGATTTCTTTAACGACGCCCGCTGCACAGAGGAAGATACTTCAAACGAAACGATAACAAGCTATAAATTCGATGTATCAGTCGAGAATTTCGTAATATCGAAGCTCAAAGTCAAATTGGTTACGAACAATGTCAGCGGTTGCCACGTTGCTCGTAGCATAATAGACAGCCACATCGTAATTAAAATTATGCAATATCCGTAGCAATCTCGATAAACGTGGGCAATTTGGCTAAGTCCGTAATACCAATAATTCCGATACACGAGTCTTTTCCAAAAAATGTTGGTAGAATCGAAAATAAAAATAGATTCTACATCGCGAGACGGACGAAAAATTCTCTCCCCCGACGACGTTAAACCGTTGCGTTCGTTCTCGTTTCAACGCTGATTCTTGAGAACAAATTCGGCCGATTTAATTTCCAAAAATATTCCAAAGATATTCCCACCGATTTAGTTTTATCACCCCTCCACTTCTCCGCGTCTAAAGCAACTGAACTCGAAAAAGTATTTACCGAGTATCTCAAATAAAACCCAGCAACCGAAACTGTACCCATATAGACACGAATATCGGCAGTGCCTTGAGAAAGTTTGAAAATACTTTCTTCGTATCGATGTCCGCGAATGGATACCTTTAACAGCCCCGCTCGAAACACAGAATCACTCACAGAAGTCAGAGCATCCACTTCGAACAGCGAAATAAAAGAATGTACTTTCGTGCAGCAAAAAGTTCGGGGGCAATATCTCGTCGCGAACTTAGTACCATCCACCTTCCTTATTATGGCTGTATTTTTCAACTTTTTGAAAACAACCTGAAAACACGTTCGAACGTCTCGCGGATCTATTTATAAAACATGATAAAGCGTTTCGGCTCCCAGTCTGTACTCCCGATTAACCCTGCATTGGCCGTGTTCTTCAATTTTAGGTCAGCTGTCCCATGGATCACAGTACTAATCCAAATTGTATTTTTTTTACTTCTAACTGGTTTTGAGTCGAATTATAACATTGAAAGTAATAGAACAAGATACTCGGTACGCCTTATGAAACAAAATGGTTTAAACGAAATATTTTTATTGAAATTCAAAATATGTGGGGGAAAGGGCAGAATGAGACGCCGTTACGTCTCCAAGGTTTCGTCGCGAACAGACTTTGGAATACAATAGCAATCCGCGCGAGTTATGCAGGGTTAACACCGTAGATACGCGTTAAAAATTGTCGAATAGAAACGGAAGCTTTCGTACAAGAAGCTTCGATCGTCGCATAAGCGCGATTCATTTTTACGTTAACGTGAAAGTTCGGTTACGTTTATACTTTGGTTTATAACAAAATTCCGGAGAAGCACTACCGGTATCCCCGGAATCAACCAAGTTCTCCTATAAATCCATACCTGTTCGTACTGTGGGATGCGGAAAAGTGCCAGCAGCGTCGGTAAGGCGTTGCTAAGGAAAGCAGTGGTCATTTCCCCGAAATCCAGGGATTCCAACCCCTGGATGGCGACTGTCGCGTTGTGTATGCGTGCGCGCGAGTGTGTGCGAGCGTAGCGTGATCCAGTCCGGTGAGGAACAAGCCAAAGAGAGGAGAGAGTGTGCAGGGAACGATAGAATGACGACCAACGCGAAAGAGTAAAGACGTTGTAAGCTTTAAGGGTACGTTTTCGTCACGACGACCGATCGCCATCGTCGACGACTCATTGTAAGCGCGAGACGTGCGAGAAGTTAATATGAATGAAAGTGGAAGAAGGAGACAACCACGACGACGACTGCGATCGGTCGTGGTAACAAAAGCGTACCTTCAGATGTAAAAAAAAAGTGCGAACAATCTCTGCAAATTTTATTCATATTTCGATTTAAACATACATGCAGAATATTCCATTTTTTTCCTTCGTAATAAAAAGGATACATACATCACCTACGGTAGTTCCACGACTCCGACAATATTTCTCAAAAACCATCCTCGGGGATGACAAACGATATCCCCGATAACGCGATCCAACGGGACCGTATCGCAAACACACCTACGTGCACGCTCGCACAACGATCCGCGAAATGCCTTCTCGGTTATCTCGGTATCGTTCAGCTTCTTGAAAACAATTCGTTTCTACCGACGCGCCCGAACGCCTCGCGCGGCTATTTGTAAAACGTAACAATGCGTCCGATTGTTTTTCGTATCACGCTCGAATGTTTCGCGAGTTAACGAGCATCGTATAAATAATTTATCTCCCCCCCCCCTTCCCCCATCCACGTCGATCGGCGTAAACACCCTGACGCCCCCTTACCTTCCCGACGGCCGCTGACAACGTTTCTCGAAAAACTATTCTCCGGGGCGACGAATGATCACCCGATAGAGAAAACCAACACGATCGCAACGACGACACCGACGTACACGCGCGAGAACGGTACGAGCGCCGAGGTAAAGGATCCCCGAAGCGAGGGAATACGAGGGAAGAGAAAAAGGATGATCATCCAGGAGTTGCATACTCCCAACGCAATTTCAATGCAGTTATACTTTTCTCGGAACGGTTGCAGGAAGCCCGGTCTGATCTCTGTACCCACCCACCGATGATGGTGTTGGTACCAGTGGAGGTGTATTGATCGGTGGGTAGCAGAACGGCACGCTTCTTCTCCCTTCCACTGCAACCCCCGCCCACCCCCACCCCACCCCCTCCCGTCAACCCCCTCTACGATCCTTCTTTTTCCCTTTGTCTCTCTGTGCCATCCCCTATAGCTAGCCTCCTCTTCCGTTATTCCCGATGATAGTCGGTTGTCGTTTGCAATTAGTATCGTTCCGACGACGCGCGTCCCGCCGAACCTAACGCGACGATTAAATTGGCCGGCTGGAAATTATCCAAGAATTATTTTCGCCCGGGTTTACTCTCTCCCAGATTTCCCTTCGTTCCCGACGTCGCTCGACGGCAACTCCCGAGGGAATCGCGGGAGAACCCGGGGAGAAAAGTTTCGGGTTACCGGGGATCTCGGAGTGATTTTCGTATTTGATCCGAGCTTCTATTTTGGAACGAACCACGCGGGAATACGTATCGAGCCAAAACACGGGACGTTAACGATCCCTAGATCGCTCGGTAATAGGGATATTGAACGATTTACGAGAGATGCTATTCACAATTGGGAGAGGCGAAGTTACCTGGTATCATCACCGTCCACGTCGGTCCCATAAACAAATGCCTCACGGTGGAATTGTTGAAGAACGTTTAGCGACGCGAAATAAAGCTGAGCGAAAAGATTCTTTCGAGCGTCTCTTTCTCAGATTCGTATCTTATTAATTAAACGTTCACAGTCTTAATTAGATTCCCTCTTTACCCGCAAACACGAGCGGCTAAAAATCTGCCGAGCAAACGGAAACAAACAAAACCAAAAAAAGGATCATCGGACCATACAGCTTCCGCCGACTTTATCGCTGAGCGAGAAATACTGATTAAACGTCGCATCCGGGGGAAACCAAAAACTGCCCTTTGTTCGGAGGATACGGGGGCTGGGGTGGGGGTTCGTTTAAATGAGATTAATGCTGTTGACTCGAGTGAAAGGGTTAAAGTACCTGCAATTAAGGGGGAATAACAATGTTACGAGCTCGTCTCTTTCTACCCCTTTCGCGACGCGCGTTCTTCAGCGTTGTCCGCGCCATTAACCGTATATACCTCTCAAGTACGAAACAATTAATGGGAACCTCTGCTAACGATAAGCGACGGAAGGGAGTAAGAATGGAGATCGCTCTCATCGGATCGTAACGACTCCAAGATATTCGCGTGCACGTCGCGGGAAAGGTACGAAAGCACGCGCAAAACGCACACTCGAGTTTACTTTTGATGCCGGTTTACGAGGCGTACTACGCGGCTCTAAGAAATTTCATTAAAATCAGAGTTTCCTAGATCTCGACGTTATTGAGTTTCAGCAACGAAGGTAGATTTCCAGACAGTCATGCGCAACGTAGGGAAATTAAAGAGAAAACGCGGAGAGACGGGGGCGGTCTGTATGTGTGTTGCGCGTGAGTGCGCGCGCGCGCGCGCGCAATAAAAGTTAGGGCTGTCGTAAATTCACCTGTTACGTCGGTTCTGGACAGTGTAATGCTTTAATCTACTGCTCCCTGCCAGTGCGTTGAAATTTGTTGAAATTATCGCGACGACGAGGGATGATAAAAACAAATGGTTTTGATTCGCGATATTGATACTCGCGCGTCGTTCAATCGTGTTATTTCTTTTTTTTTTTTTGCAAAAATTAAATTTCGTCGGATCAATATTTGTACTCGCAGGTTTATCGTTCTGCGCGATTACTCCGATAAACTGTGTCGATCTATTATACAATTTTGTTACGCGTGTGTATAAGTACCAAACGTAGTATCGCTCGAACGTTTAATACGTTCGTTATCAGGGTCTGAGAAGAAAATCTTGCACCACAGGACAGTATTTTTTTTTTTTGTTGGAATAAGTGCTTCAGTACGTGCCAAGGACGTGTTAAATCAATTTTACTATTTTTAGCTCAACAATACTGTTTGTTTTGTTGTAATTATTGCAACACGTTATCATAAACTGATAATTAGACTGCGGATGGTTATGCGAAATTCATTATTTTTAACGAGCTGACGGCCGGTAATAATATATTACACGTATAATAATATACTATACATACAGGCAGTATAATGTATTATACGTTTACTTCACGAATACTTATCGCCTTTGTGTCACAAAATCCATTTTAAATCAGTAGAAGAATAATGCATTTTGCATAAATACCCGCAGTCTACTAATAATATGTATGTATGTATATGCGGCGGTAGTAACGAACGTGTTAAATAAAAATTCCTCAATATTAACCCGACTCAGAAAACAAAAAACTTCTGTTAAGGTCGTAGCGACGTAGTTGCCCCTTTGAATCTAATAAGAATGATTCGATGACAAATGAGAACGTGATTTCTACCGTGAAACACAATTATTAAAAATTAATCGAATCACATATTTCTCCCAGTGGGAGTAATTTCATCTCGTTTCTACGGCGCGGAACTAAGAACGAAATATCGCAAAATGTTTCATTAAATTCGTTCAATTACCCGCTTCCGCCAGGCCATCGGCGAATCATTGTGTTTGTAAACAGGATTGAATGCGATAACAAATCATGGAATTAAGAATAGACAGAAATACACGGCTCCCTAATGAATTCCCATAAACCAAACGAAGAAAAAAGTGCACCGAGAATGCGCCCCGCCACTCTCTCTCTCTCTCTGTCTCCTCGCGAACGAATCCCTTTCCGGTGTAAGAAAGGAATCGACTTGCTTTTAATTATTAACCCGCACCATCGCGAGAGACGATAAAAGCGAAACGGTAACGTAATAATGACGCAACTCGAAACTCGTATCGCAAAGAACAAAACTGAATTACGTTTGACGACATTCGTTCCTCAATTAATGCGTTCCGTTCATAAAATTACCTCGTCCCATTGGGAGGCGTTGCCTTTGTGCCTTTTTTCCACCACCTTCGTCCAAACGCAAGATTTCGAAAGGCAATCCATTCGTTTTGACCACCACTCCCCCCCCCCCCCCGCGTTCGTTCCTAGGCGATACGTTATTTATCCAGTTCGGCCGCAGAAACGGCAGACATAGAAAATGGGGGGGCGGCTATTCGACTCCACTATTCTTCTCCACCTCCCCCCGGTTCTATTTCCTATTCCGTTCCTCGCGTACCGGCGGGACAGCTTAAATCGAGGCGGCGCGGCGCAATAAACGACGCGTTGTCTCGGTGCTATCTTTCATCCATCGTGTGCAGACGGTCCCTTTCTCCCCCGGCGAATCGACTAATCCGTTTTCACTACGTCCTCTCCCACGAAATTGTTTCGCATGACGCTCCGCGCTGATGCGCCAACCGCGATAACCGTTGCCTGGCAGTTTGTTATCCGCGAAAGTACGATACTTCGCGAGTACCGCGCCCCTTTCGCGGGATTTGCCAGACTTTTTGTCGACCCTTATCGGGGGGTGGAGAGAAATTACGGCGTTACGTTCTGCCCGGATTCGAGTTACGTCACGCGGGGACAATTTGCCGCAGAGTTTTTATTCGATAATCGGATAACGAACGAAACGAGAATCGCAATTGCTGTCTTCGTTTCGGCCGAGCTTCGCCTGTTACGTTTCACAGTCGATGAATAATCGTAATTAAAGCATCCGTCGGGGAAGGGAGGGGAGGGGGGAAGCCACGTGCGCTCGTTATCATTTAACCGTTTGGGACAAAATAATCTACGTACACCGTCGTTATAGTTTTCGCGCGCTTTTTTCCACGGTTCGTAAGGAAAAATGAAATTAATTTTCTTTACGCAATCAGGTTAACGCAATAACGCGCGAGAGAGCAGGAACGTGACAAAACGTTGGAAGAAAATGAGGCTGCCACTTTGTTAATATTTCGGCATAATTAACGTTTGCTTTGAAGCCGACTGTTTCACAAACCAGCGCTGATTAATCCAAGCACCGGAATTCTTTTGACAATGAGTCGTTACGTTTCCACATTCCAGACGGTGTCTCGGTAATATCGTTTTCGCGACTGGCATTCGGTAAAACCTTCGGTCTATTTTTTTTCTCTGTTCACCCCTGCATATTTTAATTAGCTTTGTAGGATGGTAACGTGTTATAGGCAAAGCATAAAGCCTGGCGTGAAAGCACCTGGTTCGACGATAGATCAATCTGTACAGGTAAACGAAGCTAATGGTATTATTCCCCGTTATTTTGCGACTGGACGCTGAATCTCTCTCACTCTCTTTTTTTTTTTTTTACGAACCAGAGCGCCGCTTATTCAATTGAAAGATCCGAGCTACATTTGAGAAACGCAATTCCGAGTAACGAGAATTTTCAACTACGAAACGATGAACTCGTTTCCGTTGCGAATCGTTCGTCGCGCACGCCCATTTATTTCGCGTGTCAATTGTACGAGGAAATATTTTTCGTGACGCGATTTATTCCGCGGAAGGTGTTAAAATAATTGCGCGATACTTCGAGTCTCGTTCACGTTTAAACCAGCGTTAATGTATGTTTATAATAATCTGCCCGATACGGCGTTAAAGTAATATTTTCGCGCGACATTAATTCGAAATAAAAAAAAAGGAATGGCGTTGACATCGCAGTCTCCGCAGCTTGCGAGAATTTATTTTGATCTCGTTTATGTGACTCGAATTTGACACGCTCCGCGCAGAAAGAAAAACAAACACGCAAATCCTGTTTCAGATCGGTCGCGTATGTGTGCGAGATGCGTAAAAACAAAAAACCTGTAATAACCGGGACGAACGTACGCTTCCGTTAATTTAACTTCACCGGTCTCGCGTGGTGACAAATATTATAAAAGCAACGTTTCGGGCTTACGCGACTCTCAAAATTGCGTTATTCGTATTATTCAAAAACAGGGAAACGCGGCGGAAATTGTGGGAAGCATTTGACGCGTGAAAAAATTTAAGCTCTTTCCGGCCGCAGGGAATTAATTTCCCTGGCTGCTTTGTAATTAAAAACCTTTCTCGTCTTCGGCACCGAACTCGTAAGCCCTTGGATTTGTAGCCCGTCCCAGGGGAGAGAAAACTTTCGTACTTTCGAATTTAAACCTCTAATACCGAGACGAAATAATTACTCCGGATGGGACGCATCGTATATCTTTATCGTTCCCACCTATTTCACGATTATTTAAAAAATAAAAAATGTCTCGCGCGCACGAACTGAGATTTATTCGAATTTAATTTGCTTTAAAAAAAAAACAGCAAGTTTGAATATCCCTGCTTAAGTCGACGCGAAAGAAGCGACAGAATCGAAACGCGACGTACAATTTTTCTTCCACGTTGCAATGCGAATTTCTAACTCGTTTAAGAAAACTTTATTTAATACGTACACGATTGTCATTACCGAGCGAACTCAATTTGAATAAATTTCTCGTCGCACGTAAAAAAAAGGCATCGTTCACGGATAACCGACCAGATCGATTTTCTCAAACAACGCCGGACCATCTCAAACGCGTTATCGACGAGAACCTTCGAGCCCACGGCTAGGGGGGGAAAAAAAGGCAGATCTCGTCGGCCAATATAAACGGAAAGCACAGTCTTTTGCATGCCCAAAGAAACATCGTTCGCCCAAGGGTGGAAAAAAAAAGAAAAAGAACGGTCCGCGTAATTAATTTACCGTCCACCAAAGCCACCGTTCGGCCACGTAAAAGCCGGCCACCGTGAGTACGTGTCGCCTACATTCCCCAGGTACATTCTTTGTCGGTCTCACCGCCGATCGGACGTCGACCCAGGTGGCAGCTAAAGTTTCACTTTAATCCAGAATTCTCGCAGTATTTCTCGATTCCCCCAGGGTGCAGTGCGCCGGTGTTGGCGAGGGCGTGCAGAATGGAGCGTAGGTGGGAACCACCCCCGAAGGCCGTTAGAAAGAACGATAGAACGGGGGGGGGGGTGGATATGGGGGAGGGTCTGGGTTTGGGTGGAACGTTAGATAATCGAAAGAGCGAGTAGCGCACGGTGACGCGAGCTTAAACGGTCAAGTGGAAAAGCAATCGGATCAAACCGATAAAAGCGCAGCGGAGCTCGCGAGAGGCTCCTAATTAATCGTCGCTAATGGCTCGACGGCGCTCGAAATCGTCGACAGCGTTATGACGTATCGGGAGGGGGCGACGGGAAGAGCGTTTCAATTACGTCTCTATTCTTTTTTTTTTCTCTCTCTACGAGATCAGCTTCCCCTCTCCCTCCGTTTTATTAGCCGAAGCTGCTGGGGAAATACGAGGAAGAGAAGTCGTTTTCTTTCTCTCTCTCCCTCCATCTCTATCTCTATCTCTCTTCTTCTCTCCGCCAGTCTCTATATCCCCGGCAATGACGCCCGCGTTCCTCGTCCGCTTTGGCTCCGGAGTAAAGTGGAACGACTCGAGGATTTGAATTCCAGGTTTTAGATTCCTTTTGACCGACTCTCGGGACGCTTTTGCTTCACCGTCGTCGCCGTGTCTCTTCGCCCCCGCTACGCTTCTTTTGCATCTTTCGTTTCTTCCCCCTTTGGATGCGTTTAACGCCAGGTCGCTTTTGGCGGAGGCGTCGCGGGCCGTGGCAGTTTCTTTGTACTCGGCGTGACGTCTGTCTCTCGGCGAAGACTCGCGTCGTTTACGGAGATTTCAAAGCTTCCCGATCGCCGTTTCGGTTATTCTATTTGAATACTTTCGCGTCGACGGGCTTGTATCTGCCGCTTTACGATCTGCTCGAGGTGTTGCTACGTAGTCCGACGTAGGATTCGCAGAAAACATTGCAGAACACCCTTGCGTCGTACTTTTTATAAATCCTCCATCATCGACTGGCATTTCTCTTGCCTTCGAGAATCAATTCCAAGAACGTGATAGATATCAGGCGAGTATTAACGTAACGTCGGAGAAGAAAACTTTCCCGATCGTCCGTATTAAGAATTATTATTAAATAACTTTGAAAGTTCACGAAGCGTTGAGCATGAAAACCGCGCGTCAGAAAGGATCCTGATTCGACGTACGTCGATACCTATCGTCAGCAACTCGAGAGACAAGCGCGCTATACCGAGAGCAAACCATTTCTCTTTGATCGATCACAAACGTGTTCAGTTTCGCTATCCGCGTACCACTCGGATCGCGTCTGCCGAAATCCTGAAGCGCGAACGAAAAACTTTCCCGTCCTCCGTATCCTCCGTACGTCCCGAACCATCGGGCTGTCGTCTGCTTCGAAAGTTAAAAAAAAAGGAAAAAGAAAAGAAGAAAAAAAGGAAAAGAGTCATCTTGACGGAGAAGAAGCTCGAAAGTTTCGACGACATCAAAAATTTCGATCCCCGAACCCGGGAAGCTTCGAGAACCTTCGAAAATCCCGAAATGAGAATAGTTGCGAACGTACGTCAAGCGACAGCGTGCTACGATAGAAAATCCATAGTTGATCGGGACTCGAGTAAAAAATACAGTAGTATCCGACGAAGGTAGTTCGAGCGAATGATCTTTTTTTGTCAGGTCTCGAAATAAACTATACGGCAGTAGCGAGCGAACGTGGTCGGACAAACGATCTTTTTTGTTTTTTTTTTTTATATCAACTGCTCGAATAAAGTATACAGCAGTAACGGACGAACGTGGTCGGGCAAATGATTTTCCCGCGTTAGACGAAAAAATCCCCTCGCCTATCGCTCGCGTCTCTCTATCGTGATAACGATGCACTCGTTTCCCCGGCATCGGTATTATTAAAACAAAAGATTTATCTACAAACTTTTCGACGATGCTACGCGTAAATCTGGAAAACACACTATCGTCACGTCACGCTAGCTCATGCACTATCACGGTGTCTGTGACGAGTATAGATCCTGTGCCTGATACGGGTGACGTGACGTTAGTGTTGTTCGTATACATTTAAATAGGTAGATTAAAAATACACGTTCTACACGTTTTTTCCCCCCGTGACGTGCGATACCGTGATAGCAACTGATCTCACGTGACGCGACGATAGTGTGTTTCCAGCTCAAATCGCGTCGGAGTAACGTAAAGCCACGTTAAACGTAATCCGATATAATACGGGAAAATCGTTTCCCCGATATCGCGTCTCATTTGCAATTCCACAAATACCGGAGTCGCGGCTCGTATACTATACCTCCGCCGGGCGTGATACGCAGCGACGATTACACCTTGCGACATAAAAGTCTCATAATCGCCCACCGTCTCTCCGAGCCAGCCCTTTCATCCGTCGCGACGCGTCGAACAAAAGAGGGTCCCAGAGCGTACCGGGAGGATTGTTAAGTACCGTTTGCCCCGATAACCTGGAACGGACGTCCTCGACGATGTATGCATGTACACCCGAAATCATTCCCACTTCTTTCGACGGTTACAATCGCGAGCCATCGTCCCCGTGATGGGGGTAGAGCGTCACGGCCACGCCTAGTTGCCACCTATGGCGCCCCAGAGTCTGGAGGCACGTAAATCGCGCCGTCGTCTAATTCCAAATAATTCTCACACCCCTACAACGCCACCGCCGCCGCTGCCGCCGCCGTCGCCCGCCACATCTAAATGCTCTTACTTCCCCGCATAGCAGAATGGCTCTGACTGGCTGGCTGGCTGGTTCTCCGGCTGGCTGGCTGGAGGTGCTATGTGCAGATGCTGCAAATCACCGAGACAAAACAGTCGTCGCCCTATAAAGTTTGGTTGCTGCGCCGAAATGCCGCTTCGAGAGCGTACAACGCTGAATTTCCCTCACCTCCTGCTCCTCTTCCTCCCCCACTCTCAAACACACGCGCTAGATCCAACAACGTAACCCCTCCCCCCTCCCCCCACAACCTTCGCCATCACCCCGCTCCGGCAGCCTTGTCCCTGTCCCCGACCTCTAACGCGTTGCTCTTTATCCGCGTCTCGCTCGACACGCATGCACGCGCGTGCACAGAGAATACGCGAAGCGCGTGCATTCGAATTCGCGTAACATAGTCGACGAGCAACGATTCGTGTGCGCGAGAAATGGCGTGGGTGTATCCGTTCTCTCCCTCCTCCTCCACTCCCCCAATTGACTCCCATCCACCCGGGAAGAAAGATAAAACGATGCATGGAGGGGGAAGGGGGGGTAAAACGAGACCGGTGTTCCATGGAATACTAATTATTCGTGCCATGGGATAACGCGACGGCGGCGCGGCGCGGTGCATAATGTCGCCGAGCGACAGGAGATAGATGCAATACGTCGGTAATACGGCCCCTCCGACCCTGTAACGCCCTACCAGCCGCCCCTGACTTCGACCCTCTCTCCTCGGATTTCGATCTTGAAGCAACGATGCCTGAGCGTTACCTCCGGCACGCTTCGCGCTTGACTTTCCACCGGGAACACGTGCATCTACCTGGCTGTGCCGCGCATAGGTAGGAGTGCTTATTCGTGAAACGCGATAATTAAGCGTTGAAAATGCGGTTAACTGCTCCCTTTGCGCCTCTGTCTTTGGCGAAACCGGATCGGATAGGATCCCTGATAACGCGGCGGATGAAACGCAACGCTTCCGGGTTTTCACGGCGCCCCCTCCCCCTCCCCCCCCCCCCCCCCCCACAGCGAGGAAAATGTTGATTCGGATTTTCTAATCCGAATTAGACGCTCTAGAGGAGGGGTTTTCAGCCAGAAATTATAGGAGAAATAATTCGTGAATCGCTGAGGTAGGAATAATGGCGGTTAATTATAATGGCACAAAGGTGCTTAGCGTAGTAGTTTCTGAATGCAGCTTAAACCTAGAACAAGTCCTGTAACGCGCAAGGCTTCTGGGGTCCGTGGGAAGCGCACGATGATCTAAATTTTCTAAGCACATTTAAAATACGTTTCTGCAAAGTGAAATGTGCTCAATTATCCCACAAGTTCGTGCATAACGATATTTATTAGAAATAAATTAAACGCAAACGAAATATCATTGAAAAATGAAAGAGCGTAACCGTTAGGCGGTCGACCGCACGATCGGTTAAATAGATTAAATACCGCCGTACGGGGAAGGTGAAAAATCTTCCTCGAGCAAGCATCCAAACGACAATAAGATGTGTTTGAAAATATAATTAATGGCATGAAACACCAGAATTGCAGGGTTTCACAAAAGATAACAACTTTGGGGTCCGTACTGACCCCAGAAGTAATCCTAGGGATAATCAAATGAAAATTCTACGGTGTATCGTTAAGATCTTTTCGTTTCGTTGCCGATGCGAATGATCAGTTGCGGTTGGCGATAAAACGTATCGGTTCCCTGTCCCTCGGCACCGCGATATTTTTGATTGGTAATCTCATCGGTCAACGATAAGTCGCAAAAGCAAAAATCGAGGAAATAACGTTCCGCGAGCACCGGGCCTTGATATTCCATGCGGGAAAAATGCAACGAGTCACCGTCATGTTTGTATTCATAGGAGAGTGGAGCAACAGAGGAGAGTACAGCGCAAAACTTCGGAATTATTATTCTGATTTTCTCGAATAACAACGTTGTTTCTGAAGATAATAAAGCCTGCCGCGCATACCTATTATCCATAAAAATTATTTCCCGAGGAAAATATTTCACGGAGGTGGAAGAGCAACGCGATTCCGGAATTAATTTATTTAAAGCGTAACATCCAATTCGCGCTATCCTACGAGAGAATCTTTAATATTTAATATAAGGACCGGAGTGAGCTTAGAAACTAAACCGAGACACGACCGAGCTCGAACGGGATCAATTATTCAGATATGCACGAATTTAAATACGAAATATCACAAAATTCTAATCTGTAAAGTGCAGACGATTCTCTCGGTGCTCGGGGGCACTGAAAACGTTCATATATTCCTGGCACGATGCACCGTGAGAAGCATCGTAGAACGATGCACGCGAACAAAGGGAAACGATGAAAAAAGGAAAATCCGGAAATCCCGACAAACGGAACGCGCGACGTCCCCGATGAAGTAAATTAACGTTGCGCCCAGTAAAATTTAATACCTTCGAAAGGGATAAACGATTCCCATCGGCGCGGGTGAGGGATGGTGGGGGGGTAACGCGTAAAGCATCCTTTTTGGACGCGGCGTTAATGCGCGAGGCTAAACGAAAAGAGGAGTAAAGCGAGGTACAGAGGAACGGTGGAGAATAAAAACTAAAAGGGAGAAGAGCATGGTGGGCGGAGGAGGAAGCCGAAAGAAACGAAGAGGAACGCGGAGATCAAGGGGAAAAGGATATAGAAACAAGTAGGATGCTTCGACCCGGAAAAGAAATGCGCTTTTTGTACCGCAGGTGGAGGACAGGGACAGGTGAGCATGGCGCGGTGAAAGGAACCTCGCTGTTTATATCTCCTTTCCAGCAACCCTCTGCCGCGTACCGCTAAAACACCGCATGCCTCCGGGGAGAATTCCGTCGTTTGATCTTCCATGTCCAACAATGGGCTCCACCTCAACGGTCGGGAAATGGGTTCTACGCGTTATAACGCGTCTAGACGACAACGAAGCCACGTTTCGTCAGTTATGACGAAAGCCCTCTGTATCATCCCCTTGTTTCAACCCCCTCCACCTCCCCCCCACTTCGCAAAACAAAAAAAAACTATCCCTCTTGGTACTCGCGGATATCGCGCGACGCTTTTAAGCCTCGATCGCGCTTGTGTCTGGTATTCTGAAAACGCACCCCTTCATTCCGCGGGGGGGGAGGGGAGGGGTGGTCCTCAGACGACCATCACCGTCCGAAGCGTGTTTGAGAATCGGGTCTCGATCCAGCAAACGTGGAATTTTGATAAGAGCGTTTGTTATCCCTTTGCCCGGGCTTGGGTTTCCGACGGCGATAATACGTTTACCCGGAGTTACTTCTTGTTGTTCGGGGCTGTCGCGAACAGTACGTGTTTGTTCTTCGAGGGTGATTTTGCTTTGTAAAAGGGTTCTTTAGCGCCGATAGTATCACCGTCCGCGCCACGAAACGAGGGAGACGTACGTAGCCCGAGAGTACAGCGATGCGTTACGCGAACGTAAGGGTTGATCGGTGAATTAAGTAGTTTGCCGTGACGATAGTCCTTGCGTGCGTCGTTTCGATACCTAACCTGATAATACCGACGACTAAGGTGTTTTTTCCACCAACGACAACGAACGATACGTATTCCGGCGATAAAAGATCCAGCGTCGATCCATAATTCTAATTCCCTCCCTCCAATTCAGTGGAGTAGGTCAGCCATTATGCGAACCCAATGTCGTTTACCCGCGAATCGTAAAATTCCGGACGCACGGTAAGAACAAATAATATCCCATCGCTGGTAATCGAATGTTAATGCAAAAAAGGATTATCGCGAAAGCGATAGCGTCTCGTGGAAGGATCACCGATCGGATATCGTTCTTCTCGTATTCGCGACAACAAAAGAGACCCCTGAACGCTCGCGGCGTATCGAAACAATGCCACGCATCGATTAGGCGAATATTCTTTTCGAGTCGAGCGATCAAACGAGCATCGAACGATCGTCGGGTCCGGAGAGGCATAAGGGGACCGTGTAACACTTCATCTCCTATGCCAGGAATCGTGTACACACGCAGGCTCTATCCTCGTTTGCCGCGTCCTCCGGCTCCACTTCCGATGCATCTGTTCGGTAAACAACCAGCAGTTCCGGGATTCTATGCCCAGGAGCGGTTTTGTGCACCGATCCCTCCTCCTCCTCCCACCACTTCGCCCCTCCCCCCCCCCACCCCACCCCACCCCATTCTACGTTCCGCGTGTTTAGTTTTGCATTTTGGATTATACTTGCGATGCCCGGTTTACTTGTCTCTTTGAAAATCGCCCCGTATGTACGCGGCTTTAACGAACGATCGAAGCGCAAAGCCAACTATCGGAGATCCTAAAAGGAATAAAATATGCCGCCGTGAGACTGTTGTGTTCGTCGAACCGTAAGGAAAACTCATACGAAATTAATTGAAGCGAAGTTAGGGAAGGTCTGTCGGGTGTACCAGTATTGGTACATAGCCCGGATCCATATTTTATTCAAAATCGCTTGGAACTTCTGCCCCGTGGAAGCGTCGCTAATAAAAGTTTTCGAGTTTTGACCCTAGCCGTGCTGATAATAAAAGTTTTCGGTTTCGCCCAAGTGTCGGGGAAAACGAACGTTGGGAAAGTTTTTATGGTCTTACGGAATTATAGCTTTACGTGACTTCGTACTGCGAGAATGAGGTATTTTTTTTCAACGACGAATACTCTTACTGCCTTCAACTCGTATTGTCTTTTAACGTCGAGCCATACCGATCGTACGACTTGCAAGTTTTTGAAGTGTCAGGTTGGAAATTGATACGAGCAGTCGATGATCTATCGCGTAGGGGTGTACGACTCGCGCGATTGTCTCCCGAACTGTTTGCCATTCGAAAAAGTGTCCCGAGGGAAGCTTTCTTTGCTTTCTTTGCTTCGAGGGGATCTGGGCCGCAAGATGTCGCCCTCGAAACGAAGTCAGTTCTACTGAAAATATTCTTTTGTAGGCGATACATTGCATCAGCGGGCCTTCGACGAATTCCTTCGTCTCTGATTTCGTCTGTTGCGCGCCGCGCTCTTTGGTGGCGCCGTAGAATCTGCGATAAAGGGGCGAGCAAGGAATAAAGAAACGGTGCATTTAAGTAAACGGTGCGTCGTTAAGGTGCCACGGCACGCAGGGAAAAGAACTATCGAAAGTCGAAAGTCAGTCTTCTCGAGAAAACTGAATGACGAGCAACTCACGAGACACGTATTCGCATATATGTATGTACTTCGCTTCCATTTAACGGTAGAACTACCGACGATTTAAGTATCAAGAGACAAGGTCTTGTCTCGGGCCAAGTACAAGTACGCGAGACTAGACCTTGTATCTTTTCCGGAAAGAACGAACAGGGATACCAATTTCTAGAATTTTTTAAACAATTTTACCGATTGTTGTACTATTCAAAAGTATATGCTAAAAAATTGTACATATTCACACTACTTAAAAAATAAATTTTCGTTCATATACTTAAAAATGGTAAATTTGTGACCTTAAACAAAAATTTTAAACCACTCAAAATGACTGGCCTAGTAATTCTAGTGTAATACACCTCGTATACATATCTATCCCTGACATTTATTCTGCTTTCCCCAAATCCGGAGTTCACACTCTTGACGTATAATTAGGGAGATTATTGCTTTTATGAACTTCGCCCAGAATCAAAAACAAGAAAACGATTTCTAATCGTTAAAATCGCGACGACTCCCAATAAACCGGTAATACGATCCAACGATAGCGCGTTGTAAATCCAAAGAAGATCCAGAGTTTCTCGCAGCCCAATTCGACACGGAGATAGCACCGGTCGCACGACCAAATTGCACCACGATTCGTTATACGAGAGGGTCGTTCTTGAAACGAACATTTCTGAATTCACCAGGGCACGATTTTCACGCCACGAAAGTACCAACCGCAAACACTGTCCTTCGGACTCGAGGTGCAACTATGTATGCAAGCTCTAGCCTAGCCCTTGTCAACTCGGCCATTTATCATGCTGTTCTTCCAACCCTCCCCCAAACCCACCCTCTACCCGACCAGAAGAGACTCGCAACGTCAGTCCGGGCCAGAGAACTTGCTCCCCGAGCTTACGCGTGCACAAGCTTTTACCTTCCGTACGTCGGCTTAACGTTTATCAAACTGTCATTCGAGCTATCGAATGCGGTTCGTTGGATCAAGGTTTGACAAAATTTACAACGCCCCCGCGATATCGGTCCCCGTTCTATCGCTGGGATTCAGGAAAAATCGTTTCCTTCGCTCTCATCAACGTATCCGTCGATCGCTCAACGGATCTAATTCCGATCGCGCTCGGAAGATAAATGTCGGGTTTAACGCGAGAAAACTTGCATTTTTTTTTTTTTTTTTTTTTTGTTCAAGTTTAACAGCGAGGCATTAAGAGTGAAACTAAGGGGAACCGGGAAAGAGATTAAGACGGAAGTTATAAAGCAGGTGTTATACCCCCTTCCCCCACCTACTGTAAAATTCCTCGAAATTTCTTACTGCAGCAGATTAATATTACTTATGCTAGAGTTTCTTTTTTTATGCAATTTGTACTTACATTTAACGAGCACAAAGTTTTTCTATGGGAAGCTCGATAAAGTTCGCGATACTAGCGGCTGTGAGATAAATTACTGATACTGGAATCTTTTCCGATAATTTCCATCGGATCGAAGATAAATATATCGATACGCCTGAACTTTGAGTCGAAGGAGGGACACCGGGTTCCGCTCTCTCGTAAAACACTCCACTTCGCACCCACGAACGCGAGGCCTCTCCCTTTTGACGAAGTACAGCTTACATATTTATATTTGTTTCTGAAATAAAAATTCCATCGCCGAGAAATACCTGTCCGCGACGCGGTGCATTAGAATCTCGGCTCAAAATGTTTTTAGAAACGTAGAATAAATATATACCGCGCGCTTCGCTACTCGTTCCTTTTTTTTTCAACGTTGCCTTCTCTTCCCCAACTTTCCGCATACTCGGCGTCGGTGCTCGCGCTCGACGCAGATAAAAAGAAACGCGAACGTGGACGCGCGCGCGCTCTCTCGCAGCCTCTCTGTGTCGCGTTTAACGAGATTGCTTTTAATATGCAGTATACTATAATGCTGACTGCACATCCCCCAGCGGGTTTATACTCCATAGCCAAAAAGCAATTCTTTTACCAACCCTCTGCTATCGCTCGTCTACGCTGCGAAATGTAATCAAGCAACGTACGCGACTAAAATCCACCCTGCGAATTAACAGCAATATCGCCGGGAAAGAAAATTTCTTAACGTGAAACAGAATGCACGTGTATGCTACGGTGTCATCAGCACCGAGCTTACGCACGGTAAGGCGAACCGCGCGAGATTGACGGTACGGGAGGAAATGTTGTTTAAGCGCAAATAATAATATTCATGAATATCTCCAGAACCGTGAGAAATCAAGATTGTCGGTAGAAAATTCGAGCCCTTGCGAACTCATTGCCCGAGACCGAATGAGATTTTAACCCTTTGCGGTCCGCAGATTTCGCTGATGGAAGTACCAGCAGGTTCGAGCAAATTTAGTGTTTTGCAGTTACTTTTCCGTACGGGATTTAAAGTCAATAAATGGATATTAAAACACAGAATTCGTTGAAACTGATTTGTTGTGTTTGATAGTACAGTTGATCAAAAAATTTGAATCGGGAGGACAGTTTTCTTTTATTATCGCTAGCTTCGTCCGTGTTCATTGTGTCGCCAGGCTGGCAGCACGGACTTCTGCGACGACTTGCGAATGTCGACGCTGTGGTGGCATGGACCGCAAAGGGTTAAATATACAAGGTATTACATAAATGATGGTACTTCATTAACGATGTGACGCTAAAGACAATCCCAAGCAAGTCTTTTCTTATCGAAAATGTTGGTTGAGCTATCGTTAATAAGATATTAGCCGAAAACGGCAGCCAATCAGAGAAGAACGCTGCAGCCAGTGGCGTCGGTGGTTGGTCAGCGGGTAGGCGAGTCTAAGCGCGCGTCAATAGCCAGTGCCGACAGATGTCACGTCCACCTCCGATTGGCCCACAATTTTCATTAATATCTCGTAATCTAAGAAGTTCCGGATATTTTCCATGAGGAAAAACCTGCTTAAAATTATACAAGGGATCGTACCTTTAACGGAATACCACCGTTTCCGGTACACCCTGTATAAATTCGTTAATAGAATTATATTTTATACCAGAATTGCGGCGTCGTTTCCAATGGTAAAATCTCGCTGCAACTTTAAAGATGTAGATTATCAAACACTCTTGCAAATAACGAAACCATACGTATAAGCCTACTCAAGTTGGAACCGATACGCTGGGTTCTACTTCGACTCCATCGCCTACGTCCAGCGAAACAAAAGGCAACGGAATGAGATCGAATGGAATAGAACCTGGAGCTCCAATCGCAGGCGTACTCGTTTTGCTTGGCGACTCCCAAGAAGGTAAGGAGCTCCTCACCTGGCAAAGCTGGGTTCAAACTTGGACAGGCCCGTTTTAAGTAACCGGACGTAAAAATAGGGCTTATCGACGACGGAGGCAGCGACGAAATGAATTTTACAGCGTTCAACGATTTTGGACAGGAACACTGCGCTACGACTACAAAAACAACGCTATTTGTTCTATCAACAAGTATAAACGATACAATTTCGTGTACGGAGAGAAGCATCGCTGTTCCAAGTATAGCCCACTATCCGCACACTTCACGATTGCGTTGCAAAAACTGTTTATTGTAATTATGAATTATAAATCTCGCGTATCCTTGTTGACAGTGACTTCTTTATCGACCACAAAGTTTCTCTCTGTCGTACAGAGACGACAACCATGACGCTCCTCTAGCAGATAATTAAACTCTACCGCGGTCCACGGTAATACTATCGGAAGGGAAATCATGATCAAAGAGTCCCAAGAGAGCCCTCTGTGAAACTAACGAAAACTCTTGGAAAGCAGACGTAGAAACGCGTGCCTCGGGACCGACGAGGAGTCCGTGCGATCGGCGAGAGCCTCGCTATGCATTCCTGATACAGCCACGTGGCCAGCTGGTGGGAGAAACGAACCGCCACGCTTCCAGCTTCACGGCCAAAGAGAGGAGAGGAGCAAAAAACGTGATGCGGACGCGAGCGGGGAACCAGCTCTCGAAGAGAGTCCGGAGTAGCAGTGCCGAAGGATGAGAGAAACAAGACCAACGAGAGGCCGGTATACCAGGCGAAGGTAACGGGCAGAGGCAAAAGGCAAAGGAGGTAGAAAAAAGACGAAGAAGAAGAAGAAGAAGCAGAAGGAGAAGAAGCGAGAGGCGGTGGCAGGCTCGTTTTGGCCTACCGGACACTGTGGGAAAGCATATCTGAATGTGGATCGTCGTTCCCTCTCGGTCCCTCGCCTCGCATCCCCCCTCCCCCCTCGCTCTCTTTCTCCCTCACTCACTCTTGCCGGAGGCTATAGCTTCGAGCGGAACGTCTGCCTCCGCGCTGGCATAATAATCGATCCGGGCTGATCTAATTGGAAAACGCTGATGGCCTGGGACGCCTAGTTGCCGTTCATCCTTCCTCGAACTTGTTCTTTCCCTCTCGGTCGGGGCTTGTTTCTTTTTCCCCGCCCCTTGGACTTTCAGCCACCGGGGTACCTCTCTCTATCCGCCGTGCATGGAAAAACAGGCCAAACGGATTTCCGAATCCCGTCGCGGGTGTTGCCGAGTTGCACGGAGTTCTCTTTTGCTGGGGCTGGGGTAATATCGTGCTTCTCGAACGGTTCGGAGCGAATGCACCGATTCGTGCTAATTTTTTTATCTTAGAAACGATGTTCGGTTTAGACCTATTTTAGAATGAATCCAAATTGGTGATTGAAATTAGGCACGTTTTATTCGACGTCACGCTTGTTTTATTAAGATTAAAAGCCGGGAAGATAGTCATCGCGGTAACGAATATAACGAAAAGCGTCAACCGATTAAAAAAATCTTATCAATCGGTATCGATCGTTCGAATTATCGACGAAATCGTGGGAGCTACTTTAAAAACCCGTAAACGTAGCGCGTTATCCCGAAATGATTCCACCGGAGGATAAAAAAGGAACACTAGAATCTAGTGTAAAGTACTTGGAAAACCGAAGAACGTCTAAACCCACTGCTCCAATTCAGGTGTCGTCCACCCTGTATCGGTTAACCGACGAGGCATCCGGGACGCGTTACCCGTATCAAGCAACGGCAAACTGGAATCCCTTATTCTCGTCTGGAAAGAATGTCGATCCGAGGTATTAATGAGAGCTCGGTGATCTGAATTCACGATGGCTGACACGAAACGTAGGCAACCGGAACATAGGCGCGCCGCGACCGCCCCGTTACTCTTGACGAAGTATAAATGCCCAAGCACCACCTTCCATCAGATAGAGGAAACACGTTTCTTGAGATTTTTTGCTTACGTCAGCACCGTCGACGTATGACGTGCGATTTAATGGCATTTTGATACAGAATATTAATTGGCGCACGTGCGCGCGCTTTAATCGATCTCAGAAAATTGTTTCCGATTCTCCGATAAGACGCTACAACGTTGCGTCGGGGAGGAAAGCGTCATTTTGAAATTTCAACGTCTCCTCCGGTATTAAGCCGTGCCAGTTCGATCGATAGCTCGCGATTCAAATTCCTTCCCGGGGATTGGCTTTCCGAGCGTATAGCGATATAATAAAAAAAAAAAAAAAAGAAAGTAAGGTAAATCTGCAAATGGCAGGATTTTTCGCTCCTCGCCTTAGGCTTCTTCGACTTAATGCCGTCGTTGAAATGGCACGTAGTCAACTTCGGGAATGTATGTTCGAAGAAGAGAAATGGAAACACGAAGATAAATGATCGCGCGAATTTCATATTCCAGCCGTAATTTTCCTAACCAACGATCGTCCTTTAGGAATTATACGGCACGTTAGTTATACGCACAAAACGTATGCGTTTTTATGATTCACCAATTTCGCGATATCGCGGGACAAAGAAAATCCTGCCACAGGGAAAACAAACGATTCTAAAATTCCTATTGGTAGAGAATTTGAAAGTTTCCATTACCGAACTTTAAACGCCTAACTCTCAACAGATTCTATTTGTAAACACATTTTCGTATATTTGACTTTAAATAAGTTTCACCTTATTTAATTTGCGAATAAACTTTACACAATTCCGTATCAAGTTTTCGTATACGCCAACGCAACCGCTCTGTGTTCTTGTTCAACTGGGAAATAGTTTCGTACCCGTGTCCACGAAAAAAGCTCTATCCCAAACCCACCGTGTACTCTCGATAATATAATACATATCTTACGTATTTTTAAAACAACGGTCCACAAAGTACTTCCGAGACCGTTTCAATATTCCCACCGATAGTATCTCGCGTAACATTCACAAATTTCCACCGCAAACATTAATTGCGCGTACTTGTGCTTCGCCCGAGACAAGACCTTGTTCTCTTGATTTTGAAAACCATCGCCAGGCCAAATTTCACTTCAAAATCAGAATATAAATACCGCTATGGTATGCTCCCGCGCCAAACGCAAAAATGTCTTTCTCGTTAACCACGCGCGGTCTTACAATTAGAGCAATTAGGCACGGACACAAATAGGAAGCGGAAAACCGGCGCGACGCAGTCAGGGTAGAGCGGCCCTACCTGTGCGCGTCAGCAGGTGTTGACGAACATTTCTCCTGAAACGTCGGGTAGGTGGAGGCGCGGCTAGCTGCCTTCCATTTTGAGAACAAAGGCAGGAAGGTATGGTTCGTCCACGAGAGAAAGGATCGATTAAGTCGAGTGGATTCTGCCGCTAGTTAACGAAGAGGAACCGTACTTCATCTTGCGCTCCCGTGGCGAAGAGAGAATGAGGAGAGAGAGAGAGAGAGAGAGAGAGAGAGAGAGAGAGAGAGAGAGAGAGAGAGAATGAGGGCCAATAGTAGGCTCACTCGATGGGAGCTTTTCGCTCGAGTACTTCGACACGCCTCAACTTCGCGCTCGCGAGTAAGGATGTTCGTGATACCTTCGCGCGCGGTTTCAGAAATTACAAAGACAAAGGAGCCACCGATAAGTGTTTTCACCCGGAGGTACAAATAAAAGAAGTTTCCGATACAATTAGATACGCCAAGTCAATAATCGAAACGCGTAGTATAGTGGTTTCCAAAGTGGATGATACCGGGGGAGGGGTTGAAAATTGAAACTCTGGCTCAAATCTGGGCATTGAGTAAAAATAATAATGTTTAACGTTACTATGATTGATTTTAATAAATAATTTTTCGTTCAAGGATGGTAGATTTAGAGGATGGGAGGGGGGCATTTTTTATTTTTCCGAAAAGAGTGCGTTAGGTTAAATAAGTGGAAACCCCTGGTGTAATGTAATATAATTAGTTCCACTTTAATTGGCATATTTGCTGGACGTCCGCACAAGTTTTTAAAACAATGTTACAGTAAGAGAAATATTGAATGAAATTGACGCTTATTAAAAGTCAGATAACGGCGGTATAGTAGATCATTAATTTGTTATAATATATTGAAATAAGGATAGTCAAAAAATTCTCGGACTGAAAGCGTTAAATCAGAATTTTCCAATATTCCAAACTTATCCGATTTTCCCGCGTTATAATCGCGCAAATTGAAAACGCCTCGTTTATCCGCTGATCGCGATACTTTGATTTTAATCTCAACGTCACCGCGGTAAATCGGAGATTATATGCATTAATAAGAGTATGAAATGGAAGCGTACAGTTATTTCAACGAACGCGTGCACTTTTCTCCAAATTCAGCGGAAGTAGAAGAACTTTAAACTCCAACTCGAAACTGCTGCGATCGTTATGTCGGAACGAGTCTGGAAGTATCAAGAATCGGGGAATAAACATTTTTTATGCATCTCCGTAAAAAGGAATTTTTCGATATCGGTACTCGCGAGATCGCAACCTTCCGGAACGTTCGCTTACCTCGTAAAATGTATTAAGGTATTTCCGCTCTAAATTCTTGGAAATTTACAGAACTTTCGTATACGTGGCAACTAACAAACGGTAAACGGAATTTAATTTGAAAATTGTTTCGCTCGTGACTAATTGTTGATGAATTTATTAACTTACTCTTTAGGAAAAGGACAAAGTGTTACCATTATCCTAAATATGATATTTAATAAAAAGGATATACTTTTATTTATCCCCATAAATAACATACGAGAACGAGCATGATTTCTCTCCAAAATGATCTAAATAAAAGTTAAATGCCTTCTGGTGATCACATCGATTTTTCTTTCGGCAAACAGAATCGATGATAAGAGAACTGACAAAGAAGAGCAATTTGAGATACCTTCGCCCAAAGTCCCGTATCGCGCGTATGACGCTCACGCATGGACACGTACGAATAATGCGTATACGCATGTACATATGTATAAACATATACGTGTACCTACGGTCAAAAATACCACCTGTCGAGCGCGGATTTCTCGGTGCCTCGAGCAGGACATGTTCAAATAAATTTGCTGATAGAACGTCAACGCAATACAGCGCCACATCATCGGCACCGAAAATCGGATGAATAATCGAATCTGTGTGTACGCTCGTCGAGAGTGATTGAAAAGTGCGCCTACATATTTTGGCGACGAATAATCCGACGCGGGTACCGAATAAGAGATTTCTGTTTTCGCATTTGTCCAGGAGCACCGCGCGAAATGACAGATAACGTCGACGCTGTAAAGATACTGCGTAAATCAATCGAAATGCTTCCGGAAATATCAGAAGACACCGATACTACATCAGTTTGTGATTCGATTAAACTGAAGGGAAAAAAACCAATATAATCCAATTCCCCGATAATGGAAGCTGAAAGGTAGAAAAAGAAGGAATAAAGGTATCGACTTCATATTTCACAGCTTGTTCCAGATATTTCGATACCGCGGAAATTACGTTTACCGCGATCCGCCAGAAAGATTTCAATTTCGTATCTCTCAGAGAAATCTCTATTGTACAAATTTGAAGGATAAATTTGGTATACGTAGAATTATCGATTTGAAATTATCGCCATTCGTTATGGATATATTTACGTAGAAATCGGTAAAAGATCTCGTATAGTAACTGTTTAAGATGTGTGCGGAGAAATTCCTTTTACGAAATGTAGGGACACGGTTTAAACTGGCGGTCGCTGACCTTTTGGACCTCACGAACCACTAAATCCATAACTCTAAATTCTACGGACCACTTATACTTTATAGTGTATAGCGTTTATATTATAAGTCTCAGGCCCTTATTCAGAGAGTTCGAGCAGACAGATTTTTTTCATAAATACCGTCCCGCTGATAAGCCGTATATCAAAAAACAAAATTGAATTGAACCAAAATTTTCTCGCGGGCCATCGATTGGCGACCGCTAGTTTAAACGATTATAAAAGAAACAACGAACGTATAAATTTATATTCTCTTCGATAACCTATTCCATTCTGTACTTTTATTATTATGTCGTATTCCGCGTAATGCTATGACTGCAACACCGTTCAAAATTCAACTAAACATAAACGAAGAGTTTTAATTCAATTAAAAACTTTCCGACTTTACGGTGGTGAGTTTTGTCTTGTACAGATTATTAGAGTACGAGCCGGTAAACGTTTAGACAGAACTGTGATCTTTGTGAACGCTGCTTTCGGTAAGGGAGGTGGAAGTTCGAAAGGTCTCGGGGATGGACTTTGAAGGGAGAGTGGACACTCAAGTGAAAGGGGGTGACTCGAGGGATCGTTGGACTTGCATACACGGAGAGTTTCGTCAAAATAACCCTATCTTCTATGATCAAACCTATTTTCGATGGGACGTCTTCAAAATAAGTTTATCAAATCGGGTGTTTATCCGACAATGATTATTAATAAATTTTCACGTGTATACCTCGCCATCTTGGAAATTAATTTCGATACGAGCCACGAAACGCAAGTCAAATTTAATTAAATTTCCTTTTATCTCGAACCGCGCAAATAGCACGTTAAAAAATGATTCGGTTTAAAAGAAAATCCGTCTCGTCGCTCGGCTTCCGTAAGACCCCTGCCCAACGTAAAATCCGCGGTAACTTAAAGGCCATTCGCGGCGGAAAAGAGAATCGTAAGACTCGGTACCTGAGACTCGACGATTACCTACTCTAGAAATTCGTCTCTGGATCTAGCATCGGTCGATAGAGCGTAACGACAGAAATAAATAGAATCGCCTCGTTATCGCCTCGGCTTTCGGTGAAAATATAAAGCAACCCTGCTACCGCCAAACACGTACCGATTGGTGATTTGCGTATTACCAATAAACGTTCCTACGCGATTCTACACATTTCGCGGGCATAATCTACTTTCATAGGCTTTGAGAGAATTTAGTTTCCGCCTGGTAACAGTTATATTGCATTATCAACAGAGCTTTGCGCGGCGGTGATTTTATAATTATTATTAAGCATAAATTGCTGATTGCGGATTCATTGAATTATTCCCATTCTCGGTAGATTAGTGCAACCGTCTAGCGCGGTTGGATGAATCGAGATCAAATACGTATATTAAAACGAATAAAATATTCCCTCTATTAATTCCTCTGTTGACGCTTGTTTTTATCGATGACGAAAAATGTGTCGATGCACCGTAAGCCTGGGTGGTGTGCGAATGAGAAATATTCTAGAATGACTCTCTTGCGTTATTTGCAAACTGACTAGAGCGTTAGAGCGTTAAATGACCGTTTCTTACATTACGTCCAGAATTTCTGACGTACGACATTATTCTATGGCTACTTAACTTAAATGTTAGTGGGTGAAATATTAAAATATACATTATCTGTTGCTAAGAAAAGAAAATTACATTTTTTATTATTAACTTGGCTCTTACCTTCATTCCATATTAAGAAATATAAGTTGGTTAAAGACCGGTCATTTGCCCCGCCATGGTAGATACAGGTATATATGAAGTGCCGGTAGGAATAATATTGAAGAATGCCTTTCCATCGGAACGTAAAATTGAATTTACAAAGAAATATTCCAATATTAAATTCAATTCAAAGCTTCGTTTTGAATCGGAAAAGATCGCGACGACTAGAGTTTAAAAATAACTGCGTAATAGCTCAATTTCCGTCGTAATAACGTCCGTTGCAACGGTATTCGACGGTTATCAGGCAGGAAAGCATTCCAGGATCGATAAATATACCCCTTCAACTGGCATGCGTGTTACCATCGCATAATAATTTCCGGTTCTACCACTAGAACGAGTTAAATAGTATTTAAAGTTCCGGATGACTCGCGAAGATTTAAAGCGCGCCGACACGAGTACGCGCGCACCGTATTATTTCATTTCCGATTGTTTAAGTTATGCGATGTCACCGCATTCAAAACGGCAGGAGATAATAAAAAAAATGGCGGAACGAATGAGCCACTGAATACAGAACGGAGACATTTGGGCGATAACTCGAGGCGTGCATTGGTAGACGCAACCTTCCTGTTCTTTCTTCCGTTTAACGCGCATCCAAACACGCGTGACGTCGCGATGCGTTAACGATAAGTTGGCGAAAATAAGAGAAGTCTACGTTTCTCCGATACGGTCAAAAATTGTGTCACACGCCGTAAATGTTATTTTAGACAAATTAATTCAGCATGTTCCGCGACAGACACGTCGCGGTTGTTTGCCGTTAAAAAATAACCCCCGCTCAAGACAGAATTTTCACGGAACTTGATTTATAAATATTCACCGCGGCGCGATACCGCCGCGACTTATCTAATAAATTTACCGTCGAGGAGCCTCGTTATAAATTATAAGACTCGCCATAGCAAGGGCTAATTTAGTGAAGAAATGCCGTTCTTCCACTTCCCAGGGCACAATTTCCTCGTAGGATTATTATTCTCGAGTTGTACCCGAGGCGGAGTTCGACAAATTAAATTGAAGCACGAGGGAAAAAAAAAAGACAAATCCCGGGCATTTAATATCATTCAGTTTAAGAGAAGGTAAAAACCAGGAACGCTCAACGGCAGGGCCAATTTGAAAAGTATAAAGTTAAGAAGATACCGTAAAATGGGTCGAGGCAAATAAATTCTACGGTTTTATCCACGATCGTACGTTCCATCGAAGCGAAACCCGATCCGATTGTTGGACAATTCTCGAGCTGACGATTAAGCCAATTTCTTAAAATTCAACCGTTTCTCCGCGCGACGATAAAGCGGAGATTCGTACTCTCGTTTTGGATATGAGCATAAAACGTCTGTCCGCGAATATACGGTGAAAATAAGTTGTTTATTTTGAAAGTGGCATAAGTCACTTTACATTAAATAAGGTGATGTTTTTTTTTTTAGTGAATGTGCTGTATCAAGAGACAAGGTTTTGTCTCGGGCCAAATACGAGTACACGAGAACTAGACCCTGTATCCTTTCCGGTAATTTATACGAAGAGAAATATGTATAAGTATCTTGAGATAACATATAGAACTAAATGTATCTCGAAAGTTCGCATCAATATTTTTAAACGTCTTAAAATGCAATACCCTTGGCAAGTTTGAATAAATCTATCGCTGGCCATTATATTTATAATAGATGTCTCGTGACGATCAATTTCGCAGAATCATAGAGAATGTAAGATTAATTAATATCACCAAAATTGGTTACCGACGAAGCACCAATTATTACATCCACTTTGCGCTTAAAACCTTCCCTTTGATTATTGGCCGGTATAAGGTACAGAATCCTGAGATGTTTACGCGCAAAGGACGGAATTCGTGCCAAGCTGCTTTTAACGCGAGAACGCGCCTCACCGTATCGTGTATCCGTGTACGCATCGCGTATTAAAAGGGGGAAGGGGGAGGAGGAGGAGAAGAAACGCCAGCTTACGGGGCGAAAAACTCACCGCTCCTCGTACCCCCCCGGTCCGCGTCAAAGGGGACAAAGAGCGCAAGAACGTTTCCGCTCGTCGGAATACGCGAATGGGTTAAGTTGGCCGTTTCGTGCGCCGCGAGATTGGGTTGATAGCCGCGGGGCCATTCGCAGACAAGTTCTGCGCGCCCGGCAATGGGTAGCGATGGGCATGATTCGAGTACCGAAACGCGACCGCCCGATACGGCTCAGTTCGTTTCGTGGGATTTCGCAAAATTGTTCGCGCGTGGTTGACATTGCGCGAGATCTGTTTCTTTATTTCAACGTTCGAGCGAATCCCCAGGGATCTAAGCGATGGCGCGGAATTTTGGATTGAACGACGCGACACGACTGCGCGGTACGGCAATCTAATCGTATCGACTGCAAGATGTTTTTTGTTTTTCTAGATCTACGGTAGTTTCTTCGATACCACGGGTGTCCTCGTAAGTAAATTTGTCGTAACGAAACGTAGGTTAACTTTGGGTGTTTGTTAATTTTCGATAAACGCAAATTAATTAGGGGAACGAATACTCGTAGAATTTCGTTTTATTACGACTAACGGTACGATCGGTACCGTGGTTTGGAAAAACTGCTAGGAGGAACGTACATACCGGGTGTCCCGTAATTTACAAGCTCGATTACCCATTTCTCGTTGAATTTCAAGCCTATCGTTTCAGCCTTTCGATACTCTACTTCGTCCGTTTGTCGTTTAAGTAATAATTATAAGTATTACATACCATGTCGCTAATAACCTAGATATAGATGCGACGTATAGGATTAAATAAAAAAAAAAGTATTACTCCTCGCGGTGAGCGGGCTACTTCGATTCTTTAGATTTGTATTCGATAATCGTTAGTTACCAGGACTGACAATGAGAGGTCTATGCCCGAAAGGTACTTGTCCCAAGGTATGTCTCGGGTTGCAAGATATGAGACTGAACTCGACGCTGAATATCGCAAGAAGATCCGGCAGTACCACCGTACTCTAGCCAAGTGCGTGTCTACCGAAGCTATTCAGAGCTATTATAGCCTCCCGTAGCATGTAGCTAGGTAAAAGTTAGTCGGTGTACGCTGTTCGCCCGGGGCCGATCGCTGGTTCCACCCTTTCTTCGTTTCCCGGGGCACCCATCATGGTCGCGGGCAAGTAATGCTCTCGGACTTTCGATTCTTCCCCCAGGCATCCGCTTACGCGTAGCATTTTACCCCGTTTTTTGTCTCTCGATCGTTTAAGCGGGAGGAAGTTTAGTTAAGTCGTTAATAAGAAAACATTGTACAAGGGAGAGCGACCGACTTGCACCTGCGCCGCGTCTCCCATTGGGTGTCGCCGGTCGTAGCAACCTTCAGGCGGTGAGACTTGGGTCGAGAATATTTTCCTATAATAATCGTTAACGGTATTACATGAAAGTATAACGGAAGAATTGACAATTTGTTTCTAATATAAACAACGTTACTCTTACAACCATTCACGTGTCAGGCGATACACCGAACGAGCAACGCATTTTTCAGAGTCCCAGCGATAAGTCGAAAAAATACGAATAGTACTCCTTCGTCGTTCGTACAAGGTATCGCAACTTCATTCCGAGTATCCCAAACATAGAGATCATCGCTTCCTGGCCCACAAACATCTTACCCGATCCCCCGCCAAGATCGCGGACACACTCTCAAAAATCGTACGATCCAAAAGAGAATTCAGGTCGATCAAAATAACTTTCATGGACAAGAAACTATCTTCTCAAAACTACCCGAGTCACGTTTCATCCTCTGATCCCCATCGTCCCATCGCCAAACTATCCAATCCCAGAAGAAAACCTGTCGATACCACTCGAGGCTCGTTCACTCTCATCGCTAGCAATGGACCGAAACGAGCTGGCGGGGGGATCGCGGGGAGCGGTGGACGCGGGAGCGTGCGAGAACGTAAGAGTACGTAAGGGTAAGCTGGTGGGGGAAGGGCGTGCGAGGGGAGTGAGGGGGGGAGGGGGAAGGGTTTGACGAGCAACGGTGAAGCACGGGTGCAGGTGCATCGAGCCGGTCGCTCGACGTTCGCGTGGCGAGCGACAGGGATAGCCTAGCCTGCGGGCCTTATTGCCGAAGAAGGATGCCGGTGGATGTTGAAGGGAGAGGACTGGAAGCCGGTTTTATCGAGCAGCAGCTTTCCCCCACTCCGGTTACCTCGGTGTTTTCTGGATCTACGGAGCGCGCCTGGCAGCTTCCAACGAAAACGCCTTCGTTTCTCTTTCCGCAGCCACGGAACTCGGATTCCTCCTCACTCTCTCCGTTTCTTTCTTTTTTTTTTCTTCTTTTTTGGCTTTCCGCCTTTCCTCTGGCAGACTGCGCCCTAGATCGTTAATGGGAATCGGCGTTCCACGATTGACCCTTAGGACGGAACTGTCCGAAAGTGTGTTAAAGGCTACCTCGCGGCGGTTTCGAGGAGTTTGATGAGATACCGAGCAGCGCGTGGGTCAAGTATAAACTTGATTTAACACTCGTTCGGCGTTGCGTTTAAAGCGTTTCGGATGAAACAACGCATTTGCCGAGATGATTCATCGCGATACCTTTCGAGCTTTGATAGAAGAGAGACGAGCATTGTACGATGGTAATTTAGATCCCGCTGTCAGACTACGAATAAATTATTGCGAATAACGAAGTTGATACGTTATCTCGGTCGTTCTCCGCGATTCTACCGGGTGTCTCGGTTCAAAGGATGCGCTCGAGTATCCGTTAAAATGATTCGCGGAACGGAGAAGAGTTCGAAATAAATGTTGTGGAATCTCAAAGGAGGAATCCCGATGTGCGCTTAATTCAGAGATCTTCTTCTTTTCGTATCACTGACTCTTTCAAAGATCCTTCTCGCTGAATATTTCAAGGCGGGACACCCCTCGTAGGACGTAACCAAACTTCTTGCTAGCGTTTGAAAAAACGTATAATTTCTACCCGAATCGTTATTAACGAGTCGAGCCTCGATCGAACAGAGACCAAGAAATCATAGTTCCTTCGGTAAGGAGTGAGACCGGATCTTGATCTCGCGGCCGGAGATTTCGAAATAATTCGTGAAACGCTCGAGTATTTTAAATCTCTCGATGACGTCCACGTGCGTGTCTTTTCTTCGCACCTGTTACCCCGTAATTCTCAACGCGATCGCGTGTTTTAACCTCATATCCGGGCACGGTTTTTCTAGCCGAACCTTCGCAGTTTTTCAAAATCACGGTTAGATTTAACGTATCTGCTTCACCGGTTTAATCCCGCGAATATATATCCTGCTAGCACGAAGATAAAGCTGAGGAAGAAGCATCGGATTGGATTAAACCGCACGATTAAATTACACGCATTTTCGCTACATTTTTATAATCCACGTAGCTGCGGTAATTTCAACTCTCGACACTTCAGCGTCGAAGCCCTGCCGGCGCGTGCTTTATCTTTGATCGAACACAATTTTACACGGCAACGAGGTTTGAAAAGAACTAGGACGCGTTAATTTAATGCCCTCTTAAATTATGTGAGCTCTTGCAAAAAAAGACATCGGGATAACAATAAAGAATCGAGGACCCTCGTTTTAAGTGTTTCATTTCGAAGCTAAGCTTGTTCATCGATGAATTTTTCCTCTTTATCCATGAAAATATCCAAAGAACGGTAAAGGGATATTACAAATAATATCTGAAAATTAATGCAGATTGTTACGACGCTGTCAAGCATACGTTCGACAATCAATCTGGATCGAACTAATTAATGATCTCCAAAACTTCCATTCTCCACAAATCACGCCGCGGCCAACGCAATTTCACCTCTCTGCGTGACTTTATCGTTATTTTACGGTGAAAAATAAACGAAAACCAAATAAATCTTCCGACCCACCTTCTCGATCATTGTTTCAACATCCTAATGCACTCGCGCAATGAAATCTTAATGCATTTTTGCAATCACCTGCCGAGAAAGGAACTTCTCGGCGGATGTGTCCATTAGCGCCCGAACAAGAGGTGAAAATAAAAAGTCCATGTAATAGCGCGGTCGAAGAAAAAAAAAATCGGTCGAAGGAAAAACTTGGGGAAACTATGATCCAACCGGGACTGCCCTTAGTTTGCGCGTATGACTTGCTCGCAATTTCTACGTTGTCAGTGCCCCGAGAAAAACAGCCCCCTTATCGCGAAAGCATCGAATCTCCTTATCATCCGCGTCATCCGTATCTCATCCATTCGCCGAATCGTTAATTATTGCGCAGCTCGCTCGGTTCGACGTTATCGTTTGTTCATAATCGATACGGTTTTTTCTGAGGGGCGCAAAACGAAACGGAACCGGACCCGAACCCGAACCTGAAGCTGAACCTACCCAGGTCAAGAACGGAAAATAACTACAGGTCCAGTTATGTTCCGTTTCGAGGAACCCGATAACTTCTTTGGTTCCGGGGACGGCACCAAACTACAGACCGACTTATGTTTCGTTCCTGACCTGGGTAGATTCGGGTTCGGTACCGTTCCATTTTCCGTCCCTGATCTTTTTGCGTTCCGCGCACTATCGAAAAGAATTGAAAACGCGTATCTTTTTGTACACAGACACGGCACGTATGTCCATTTTACGCATTTTGTGCATCCACACAAAAATATATGTACCTATACATGAGTCGTTAATTTGAAAGTGACCCAAGTCCATTTTTTTACGACAGGAAACTTCAAGATGTGCACGTTGCTACAGTCAACAACAACAAAAATGGGTAGGTCACTTTCAAAATGAACGTCTCACATATACACATATTTTTTATACAAGCTCAGATTTTTCTAACAGCGACCCTACCCACTGACGCAGTTTCTCAAACGTATCGTATTCGCGACGTTAGATCAAAGCTGGACGCGTTTTGTGATCACTGTCGGTAAGATAACGCTGAATTCGAATTAAGGAAACGTGATAGAGTTGCCGAAGAGAACACTGTGGGAGAGTATCGCGTTACGACGCAAAGAGAGGCGTCGATATGTATATGCATAGAACCGATACTGTGAATGTCGATGTAAATTCATATTTTTATACGGTATTGGTAAAAAAAAAAGTGGAACGAATGGAAATCGTTTTTGTTATTGGAAGGCTTTGAAAAACGTATTTTTTTATATCGTACGTTTTGCATTATTCATACGTAGGATGCGGTTCGCTTAAATAACACGGATTTATTACGTACCTTAAGCGAAAGCGTATTCTTACCACAACATCAGTGTGCAAACATCTGCGGTATAATTATAACTATATTGTGTATCAACAATTGCAGGATCGTTTACACTGCGAAATATCGGATGAAATAAACATTACGAGTGGAATTTGAATTGCCAGAAAGCTCAGATGTTTACCAAAATTATACCGATAATTACCTCGAGGGTAATGTTCCCAATTACTTCAGTTCGATTTATCGATCACGGATAAAGGTAACTGAATCTGAGAAATTCCGTTTGAGGAATTAAAGGAAATGCAGAAAAAATGTTGCAAATTTTATTGTTCTACGCACCGAACGGCAGGCAAATCGGCTTATTGTTAGAGTAATCGGTAGAAAGAGAAAATAAAAGTTTATGCAAAAATGGGGGAAAACTTTAGAACCCTCAAATTAAGTAACAATTCTTACTACAAAGTTATAAATTGTTACTAATTACTTACAACGCGACGACGATAATTGGATCGTTCTGTGTACCAAATTCGTTTACTTCCTGGAAAGTGTTTTTGTTTAGGGATAACCCAAAAGGAATCGATATATGTATGATGCAACTGTAATTCGTTTAATACGATTTAATAATTACAGTACATTCGAATTCATACGGGGTACTGATAATAGCCGATAACGGTACTCGAAAACGAGCATCATTACGTCAATTATACAGTGTAATTAAACTCTACATTTCGATTACACGCTCTTGATTTTAACTGTCCAGTTATCCGTAGTCTTCGAATATATATACGAACGTACGAGCTCGTTCGTAAAATAAGCTGATTTAAATTTAAAGCAGGAAAATGAATAATTATCGTTAAGCATTCTGCGACCACGTATTGAGAACCGTGGGCTGCAGCGGGTGAAAATATTTTTAAGTTTGTATTTTACCAGGGTAAACAAATATGTCAGAATTTATACATTTCCCTCGCTAATACATATCTTTTTCTTTTTTCCACCGTCCATGAAAATAGCGGCGATGGATCTTCGTCGATACTTTTAATTCAATGTTTTTAATTAATGTCCTAATATCATATTCCTTAAAAATCAGAAGCGAAGAAAATTTTCTTAAAAACAGAACAGAATCGCGTCCTTGATTAAATAATAAACCGCCGTTGATGGAGCAGCGATATTCAGCTATAGCTACACGCGCGTATCAGCGCGTTCATGATATTCCAATTTCCTATTACCGGTCAATTGTTTAAACAGCAACAATTAACGCGTCTCGCTTCGAATTCGATCCTCGAACCAGCAATGGAGTCGCGTATTCGCGAAAAAAACTCCATGCGTCCTGAACATTCGCGATGCGCAAAACATCCGAAAAAAAGTTCGCGACACAAATGCTCGTACGCTGCGAAGCGTGTCGCTGAGAAACACAGTTTTCTGTACCCCGTGGAAGACGTAACGCACGCACATGTTCGAATTCGCGACGCGCGTCGCAACGCGATTTCGAGTACGATCCCTCCGGAGCGTGCGAAAGCCCCGATAATGAGAACGAGTGAGGTAACCGCAAAAGTTTACAGCCTCCCGCGAAGGTAAATCCGTTTGCGCGTAAGTTCAAGTTAGATTAGTGTTTCTCATTTTCTTCCAACGAAGTTATACGGGCACGAGGAGAAGGTAAAGTAGGCCGAACCAAATTTAGGGGATTTGCGTTAAACGTATGGGGACAAAGATACGCGGTAACGCTCCGCGGTTATCGTTACCGCTTGTTAGCGCGATAATTAGAAACTGCTTCGTTTCATTTCCGCATCGCGGAACGTATTACGACCGTGAGTTACAGGACCTCCTCCCCTTTAGACTTCTTTGATACGGCCGACCGTACGATAGTCGCTAAGGATACGAATGTACCGGGGCGGGGCAGTAAACTCGATAAGCTCAAACACAGCTCGTCGAGTATTTGTTTCATGAAATATTATTTCAACAGTTGGACGACATCAAAGGAGGCAGCGGAAAAACTGATCGATGCATCGTGCTTCTCCTTTCGTACAATACAACCTTTGTTCGTAATATTCTTTCGCGAAACAAATATACGTAGCGGGGGTCGCGTACGCTTGTGAAATTAATTGCCTCGCGGTACATGGTATTTACGAGAGTTGAGAGGATAATAAAAGATATTTAGGAGTAACATAAACCGTTCAAACGAAAAATGTCGAAATCACTGTGACGAATGATAAATTCTCGCAGAATTGCAAGATAGCGAGTGTTCTGCTCAAGTATTACATATTACAATTAAATATTACTCGACGTTAACGAACTGTGTGTTCGTAAAGATTTACTATACTCCGATTATGCTACGTAACGTTTTGTCATAATCCGCTTCGAGAAACTCGCCGTACCTTCGATAAACGCATTGTCCAGGAAGACAATCGCAGGACTCGCTTTTCTACTTTCTTTGTAACGGTATCGGAATTCGCTGAACGATAGAAATTCGACGGTATAAACCTGCCTCGCGTTCAGGTTCACTGAAACCATATCCGGCTTGTTTTCCGCACGAATGTCTCGCGAAGAAGAAAAGCGCAATGCCGAAGAATTGGATGTTTTTCGAGGAGAGCTTGATAACGCGACCGATGAATCGGTGAATCTGTCGCAGATTTTAAAGATCACGGTGTATTTCCGGGATCTATTTCCCTGCGTATCTCGAGACGAGCGGTAGAAGCGTGGTATAGTTGTATATCGACATCGTGTAACGTCGATTCGATTACGTTAACAGAAGTCCCGTTATTTAACCATAGATAACGAAACTTAAATCAGTTTTACTCCGTAACCAATTATAGGAATTAAGAATATACATATACTTTCTTGTTTCGTTTCTTTATTTCAGACAAATTAGCGTAACTTGAGAGAAGTATTGTAATATAATAACCTAAAATTATAAAAGTGATAAAAATTAACATTCGCGAATTTGACGGTCCGGTGGTGTGAGTGCTACGAGAACATATCAAATTCACAAAACTGGGAGGGGTCGGCAGTTTATTAGACGGGTGTTTAATTATCTAAGGTTGAATACTCTTGGTAATAACGTGTGCGATCCTATGATGAGCCTTCAAAAATAAAAACGAAACGTTAGAAAAAACGGTAAAATTATGTGATATTTTTGACATTTTTAACTTTTTTCTTTTTTCAAATTTCCTTTTCTTAAAAGTTTACATTGTTTTCAACGACCAGGTACTAAATCACGATTACCTTACTTCAAATTTCTTATTTCTGAATTATACGATTAACATGTGAGAGGCGAATCGTTAATGGAACGTAATATAATAGAATTGATAATGATATCGGAATTTCCATAAAATCAGAGGAAACAAATGCAAACAAAGGGCTACCACATTCTTGGCTCAATTACCGATTCAAAATCTCGCATTGTGCTTATAATTATTCCAATTATGATTTATTGCCACACAACAGAACCCAATTTGCATATTCAACAATACTTATTGTTACGAGAATGATGCACAGCAATATCGGAATTCCTTTTGCGATATTTCAGCGTAAACCATTCTCACGATTATTAATCAAACTTTGCCGAACGCTATCTACTCTAAGCGTAATTAAACTTCAGTTGTTATTTAACGTGTCTGAAAGTTCTACCAGTTCTACTTCTGGTACAGTGCATTATTATAAACCCAGCTCGCAGTTTAAAAGAAACCTCTCAAAACCTCCCGCGTGCTAAAGTGGATAAGACATTTAAACAAAAAGAAAACTGCTCGCGAGATGACGTATAATTTTCTTGGGAAAGAAAATGCAGCTGTAAGAAAAGTCGCTTCTTCTGTCAAATTGATTTGGAAAAACATGAGAAAAATGCTTCTTCGGAGAGTCACGGAATCTTTGTTATATCCGGAATCGGATATAACAAAACTTGTAAATCGGCGTTTGGAGATAAATAAAAAAAAGTGATTGTTAAATTCGAAGAGAATTTGAAACTTTCGACCGGATGATATGATATTTTATAACGACAATTATTTCCTCATCGCGGTTAACGAGAGCAGACGTTTATATTTCATTTTAATCGGTCCAAATAAAAATAATAAACCACTACCCGTCATTGAGAGAGAAAGAGCAGAGATAAAAATTTAAGTTCATCGCTCTTGATTATCCAGCTTTAATAAAATATTTTATATTTTTAATCAAATGTCTTCGTTATTACACGAAATTCCATTCGCTTCACACCGTAATATTTCCAGAGCAAATGTTTGTAATTACATCGAGAATTAGACGTGTCTATAAAACACGTATTTAAATAAAAACTCATTGTTTTAATAACCTACCGTGCGTCTAAAGATTAAACAAAACTAGAGCACGAATTACTACATCATCCTTAATCCTGCAGAGAGAAAATGAAAATTTCTGTTCGTGGCAGATGCTTGTTACGCGAGAGCTCGGTTATCTCGTTAAGCAAGGACGAGACGCGAAAATGGCCATAATCGTTGGAATAGTTTGGAAATATCTAATCGCTAATCGTATCTGCAGTTTTCACGTGCAATTAACTGATAACGCGCATCGGGTGGAATATAAATACTACTAGAATAATTGCACGGCGAAATACCGCTCCCGATGTGTCAGATTTCGAACGCGTTACGAGACGATAATTGTTCGTGCGCCGAATGTTAATGATTAAAATGATTTCCCGGGAAACAAGGATAAGTGCGTTAAGTACTCCGCGCGAACAGATCAAAAATATTTAGGTATGTTTTCAAGTAACGCGGATTACGGGCAAATAAAAACAAAAGCAAAACTTATGTATTCGCGAAAAATGATCATAACGTTGATCTCGAGGGATCCTGATTTTCATAATTAATCATTCGTACACCGCGATGCGTTTGGCGATAAATCAAGATTCATGCAACAAAAACATTAATCCGGGCAAAGTACTTATAAAATTCCATGAACGAAATTACGCATTTTGCCTTTCGTTTGCGTTGCTACCAGGCTCTGTATCATTTGATTAAAGCAAAATTTCGAGTGGCCGGGGTATATGAAAGATAATAAATTTACGCCCAACACTTTCGGCATTGTAACAATGCGTGCGTACGTAACTAACTCTATGTATAATACCGACACGCAGAAACAAATATCTGTTTGTCCCCGTCGTACGTGTGCGCGTAAAAACCGACGATTTCTCCCCGCAAAAGCGTCACGCAGAAAATTTTATATAACGCGCATCACCTGCCTACTATATAATTCAATATTGGATATCGGGCGTAATAACGTAACGTTCAAAAAATAAACGAATAAATATCTGGTACCAACGATTCTGGAATCTAAAGCGACCGTGTAGCGTGCACGTTATTACCTCGTCGAGGTTTTTTTTTGCGAACCGTTGTGTGGTAGCTTGAATAAAACATTGATTCGCGGAAAAATCTCTGCCCGGGAAAAGCATCATTTTCATAGGAAAAAATATTTAAACGGATAACCTAATGACATTGCCACTTTATTCAAAGAAATAATACTACGAAATGTCGAAAAGTAGTTTCGCGAAACGATGGAAAGGATTTTTTCAGTGAAAAGAAATTTTGCCTCGATTTTTAATTACGCTCCAGCGTGTAATTATTGTCGTTATTGATCTTGCCTTATCGCGAATATTATATAAAGAATTTTTTGCGGCCCTTTGTGAGTTCGTTACAGGGGATTCGTCTGTATTTATAATTCATAGGAAGGGGCTCCCCGAACAATTTTTAATGAAAAAGGTTCTTCGCGCTACCAAAGTAGAATACCTGATTTATGGGAAAATTGAGCATCGTTTCGGAGAGGATCTGCACAGATAAAATCGATCTCTTTGATTCGTGTTCTCTGTTCTTTTATGCGTGTATAAAAAAAAAAAGATTATTATTACCGTATTATATCGTGCCTCGTTGAAAGCAACGCGAGTTGTCAAGATTTCCAAGATTAATTTTAATGAATGTAAAAAGGAGATGATATAAATGACGTAAAAGGCCAAGATTAATTTTATCAAAAAAAAAAAAAAAAGATTAGCAATGAATCACCGCAAGCTTCGTTTTAAAAAATCGCAACTTTCTCGTATCTCGAGGTATTTCAATTTAACGAAGCGCTTTTTAGTTCCGAGGGGAGCGCGAATCGCCGATAAAGATAGAGAAAAATATTCCTCGGCTAACGCGAGTCAGGCGGGGACATCCATTGAGCGAATCGGACGAAAGTCGACGGGAGCGAGCGATCTTTAGGGCTCGAGTTTTCTCAGGAATTCGAGACGCCAGGAGCTACGACCAGCTACGACTCGCCGTCGGGTTGACTTCCAGTTCGCCGGGGATGATCGATGAAGGTGAACGAGCGAAAAGAGAACGCGGTTAAGGAGTATTGTGTAACCGAGAATGGGACTCTGGCGAATTCTCATAAAGATCGATTCGTCGTCGGGGAGAGGCACAGGGAGATCGTGTTTTCGCTGGGCAAACGAGTTCGAGATTCCCTTTCTCACGGTAATACGAGAAGTGACCGCGAGATGAGTGTATATACGCGGACATCGGCGAAACCAATCGAATTTTCCCAGGGACCACACGCTCACGGGTGCATCGCGTTTCCCCGTTGGTACCGCTCGGCGAACTTGCGCGCTACGCGAGCGACTCGTGAGGCAAACTTTCCCAAGGGAGGAAACCATTGGAAAATTCCAAATTCTTGCTGAATCGCTACCTCGTAACTTTACGATCTCGGTCCCTGACCGTACTTCGCGCGTGTAATCGCGGGTAGATTTTTCGGACAAAGATGTTGTGATTTGGCACCGGAGATTTGAATAGCGGCGAAAACTGAGCTACGCGTTTCGCGGAGTTGGAAAAGTTTCGATGATAACGCGACGGAATCTTTATCTACGGTATCTTTGAACGAAAAATGATTATTAGAAGGCTAGGCGTTGGGCGCCTGCGCTTCGTGATCTCTATCCTCGTCGTATCTCGGGCCCGCGATTCCAAGAAGATTTTTCGGGCGAAAATGTAGCGGCTCACCATCGAAAGTTTGGTCATCGACGAAATTGAATCAACCCGTTTCGTGGAATAGGAAATCCGTGGAGAAATCTTGGTCAAAAATCCGCTTGGAATGAATTTATGATTAAAAGTTTCTCCCGCGAGTACCTACTTCGACCACTTGTACGGTTGATTTCCTTCTTATCGTAACTCCTTAAACACTTGCGTACACTTTTTCTGTGACGGTAACACGGTAAGTTGGACTCGCTCGGAGACTATTAACGATATAAGAAACGTGCCACTTCAGGTACTGGCGTTTCAAGTGCCCACTTCCTTCCACTGTTGTTACCCTCAAGCATAAGTTCGGAAGAAGATTTACAAACTACATTTTCCTCTTGAAGCATAAGTAAGCGAGGAATTTTAATGGACACGACGCGGTTTTTCATTGTAATTTCCTCTCCGGTACATAGAATATCACAAATATTAAACACAAATTGTAATTTACCCGCATTGGCGAACCAACGCGTGGAACAATTTTAATCAAATTTGACGAATAATGTTTTTGCATGTTTTTATGAGATATAACCAAAGGACTCGTGCGCGAACGAATTATAGTTCACTGCGAATAAATGTGATTAACTTGCTGAATCTCAGGGCTTTGTTCGCCGAGAAATCGGAAATGTATAAAAATTTTATTTCTCCTTAATATTTCAGAGTTTTAATTCGATATCGAATTATCCGTAAAGCAATTCATTGTCCAATCGCTTAATGGAATCAATAAGAAAAAAAAGTTCAATACCTTTAAAAGGTACGATATTGCTGTTCCCCCCTGTTATTCTTTCATTTAATTTATCGATAAATCGTAACATCGAGATTGCTCCAATTATAAGAATCGCGGACGATATTAGTTGCAAATTATTCATGGGCGTCCCGTATACGTAATTCTGAATATGTATTAAAATTAGTACCAAAAATAAATAACAGCGCTATATTCAAATCTATACTCAACATCACACTTGTCACGCGATGTCAACCAACCGTTTATTATTACATAACTACCTCGATAATACTGTTATTTCGTGGAAAATGTAAGAGAACGTATCACGACGCTAATAATCAAGATGTTAATGCGACGTAAAAAAGGTAAACAACAAAAAACCATTATTTACATCAATACCTTTGACACAGAATATAAAGTAAAAAAAATAGCTCAAACATTTTCTCAAAGAACATACCTTCGCAAAATTTTTCCACCGTCCCTTTACTCTCAGTAAAATCATAAAAAGAATCATTACACTTCTACCAAATCTCATTTCATTTCTTATACTCCGCCAACGAGAAGATTAATCAAATCTTCGACGCGATCAGACTAACCGAGAATCCCGGGATAAGAAGAAAACTTTGACAACCACCGGCCCCAAACCATGCCGAGGTAAGAAAGAATTCTCCGGCGTAACCTTTTTCTATTACCCCGAATCCCAGGGACTCATTGACGATTCCAGTCGATACTCGGACGTGGCGGAAGAATCCGTTCGTAATTCTATGTGCCGTTCAAACGTGACGGAAGTATCATTCTGCCGGAGCTAAGAAAATTGCCCGGTTGTTTGCACCTACGAGTTAGGATCCCCCGGACGCGTACCCCCCACCCGTTGTACGTACACCGGAGCAAAGCGTAACTCGCGAGTCGGACGTTCGATCGGGAAAACTATTGCCATCGCGACGCCGGTATCGGAGAACAAAGGCGTCGGTGAGACCCGGAGCGGAATAGCGACAAAATAAATCCCGCGACCTGCCGCGCACGCAGCGGAGTAGTGGGGGGGGGAGGGGGGGGGGGGGGATCGGTGTTATTATCGGATTTTCATAAAGTCGCTTAGAGGCAGGATATTCTAAAAAGCCAAAGCATACGGCCCTTACTTTGAGTTACCGCCGACCGTTCGCCGGTTTTCTTCCTTCTCCCGTTGTTCCGCCGCTTTTCCCCGCTTTGGCGGGTTACCCTTCATTATTTTTACGAAGCCGTTAAGATGTTTTTGGACTAATTATTTTACGCCGGCACTCGGGTCGCGATACTTGAGAGAATACGCGTTCGAGAAGCAAAGAGCGCGGTTCTCGTGATTTAATTTCACCGGTAAATCATCGCCGTGGGCCACGCTCTTTCGCTTTTCCCGCGCGTGTAGCAGGTGTCGGTGAAAATGTCTGCTACTCTGTTCGGCCATATGTTACTCCCGTGGATGGATCTGGGGGAAATTCGACACCGGGGGCAAAACCTCTCTGCGGGAGATCACGGCGATTCTGATTCCTTTTGAAAATCCTTTCGTTCCCGGGACGCGTAACGCGAATCGAATTCGACCAACTCGGTTATGCTAATATCGTAATGTCTCGAACGCGCGGTGCGTCATGATACGTTATAAATTTGCTGGGAAGTCGTTTAACGATGATCCCTTATTCCGATTTGTTTGTGAAATAAAAGCAGCGGTGGAACTACAAATGTCCGGTCCACCCGAAAAAATATAATTTTGGCTCAACATGAAAAAAACAACTTTGTGTTAAAAATAATTTAAACGAGGAAATATTTTGGTAAAATTAAAACCAAGTTAATGCAGAAAGTTTTACTGTACATTAGTTCCGCCTCTGAATAAAAAGCGAAGTACTAATCAAAATCGTGCATTCCTGCCAGACTTCTTATTTTGAAAAATCAACGTTTTATAATTTCGACATACCCGATAATATTATACCCTCGCGTCGATATTAACGATTCTGTACTATTTACCTGGAACACGATAACTGGTCTCGAGAAATTCACAACAATTTTGATCATCAAATCTAAGAGATACGGTTCTAATAAAATGATCGTTAAACGATACGATTAATTTATCTAATCCTCTCGATATAATTTTCTATTATCCTTGCGCGGGGTATAAACGCGTCAAGATCGATATTACGCTACCCTACTCATTTAGTTCAAAGTGCATAAGTTACGCGCTCGGAGCTAAAGGGCTAAATCGACCGTAACGCCGAAACTTATCCATTCTTGCGTATACGCCAATTCTCCTCTGCAACATCGCTGTATTCCTCCAACACCGTTACACGCGTAGAGTCGGCTCAACGATATTCCGGTAAAAGCATAAACCCTCAAATCAGGGTCTCTCAACCTACAGCTCGCCTCAAGTTTTTAATGGCATACGCGAAACTATAGCTGATACCTCCCGCCAAAGCGAGAAATCGAAGAAAACGATCTTACGCGTAATCGCGAGTGGTCTCGTCATTAAAGAATTCGATATTACGAACGTCCGGATCGCGATACAATCGCGAACACAATACGACGAGGTCACGGTGCAAAAATGGTTGAGAAGCGCTGTCTAAAATTAAGACAACGCTATGCCTAATTAAGTAACCGTGTTAAATAACACGGATCGCGATACGCGTATCGTGTTCAATTTATACAACATTCCGGTGATACAAATCCGCGACGAGTTAACGCGAATCCAACGTTTCATATTAATTAGTACATCCGTTCGGGTTAAACTCCTGACGAATTACACGCGCAATGAGAGCTGGGCGCATTGTCGGTTTCAAATATTTCCCGTTCTCGCCCAACGATTTCGCGGAACTTTACGCGATCGTGCTAACGGGACTTTATATTACACATTTATACGAGCGAGTTGCAATGAATTACGTTTCTCGATTATAATTGATAGGCGCAATATCTCGAGTTTACACCTGGTTTGCCACGGTTTAACAAGCTCCGTGCTGGATTTCCAGGACACAGCCCTTCGCTGATAAATCGAGGGATCATCTAATTACCTTGCCGCGTAACGTACAGTTATACGGTCTTATGACAGACGATATATGCACGTCATATTCGGGCACGGCGACTATCCCCCTTGTGCGCGTAGTTAGTACATTACTTGCTTACGCCCCGATAGTAATTTCCGCTTTTGACTTTGAAACGATACTCGAAACTGTTTAGGTGACGCGACAATCGATCGTAACGAGATACGCTGCTAATGGAATATTTGACAAACGACGGAACGGGTTACGATGACGTTTAATAATCCCGATTCACGTGGAATTAAAATTCATTTACCACTTATAATAGCGGGAGCCCCTCGAAAAAGTACTCGAAAGATGAAAAGTACACCCAATGGTTTCCAGGAAAAACGTTTCAAGGCTACGGAAACTTAATCTATGAGAAATAAATAGTTTGAAGAGAGATGCTGGAGTAAACAAACTCGTGGAACGTTCACGGCAAACTAACTATGTGTATTCATAAACAGTTTATTAAGTTTAATAAATCAATTACGAATTTATCAAGATCGATAGGTGAATTATAAATCTATCAAAATTAATAAATTGATGACAAAATTGAGATGAATAAATGACACCTATGTGATGCCAAATAAAAAAAATTTCTTTAAACTCATTCGACACTACGTTTTGTAATTACTCGCGTCTCTCGCAGCGTCTCTTGCGTCCGTCCGTCTATCTACGTCTAGACAGTTTAGTCAAGAAATTTTGATCAATTTAATCGGGAGAGTCGAGCCAAACAAAAAATCGATCGGCCGTTCGTCTCGCGTATAGAGCCCCACTAGGAATGCCCTAATCTGTGTCAAAGGTTACGGTTCTGCATTAACGATACGCAGACGGTGAATCTGTATCGGCCTCACGGTGACTCATCAAACTCCTCCTCAAAGTTCTCCTCGAGGTACGTCGGTTCGTTTGCCGGGACGGAGTTAAATGGTGAATGACACGGGGCAATCGGGGTTAACTTCTCGTGTCAATTGCCACTCGGATTTATCGCGAACAAACACCGAATTTCTCTTGCCCGAGCGAACCGGCAGAGATCGCGAAATACTTTTACGTTTCCGGTTAACGGCGGAACGCTTTTGAATGGGGCCACTGTTTTAACGAAACAATAAAGAGCCGCGCGACAAAGAATTTCACATCGTAGAACACTGTAATGTTGAATTTTACACAAACAATCGATGAGCAGCGATATTCGACGCCGGGCGATAAAGATTTCAAATCGATGAATAACGTAATCTGGAGTTTCGGACGCACGATCGGCGAACAATAAAATTTTAAACCATCGCGGCGAAGTTTTTCTCAATCGGTAAATAATGTAACATCGAATTTTATTCCAACGACAGGCGAACAGTGAAATTTTCAACCGGGCGACGAAGTTTTCAAGTCGGTAAATAATGTAATCTTGAACTTCGTTTAAACGATCGAGGAATCACGGAACTTTCAGCCGCGAGGTGCGGGAAAATTTTTGTGTTTGCGATTCGAAACAAAACCCCGCGATCGACGTAGCAGTAATGACCGTAATGAAAAATTACTGTAGTAATTCAAATCTCGAGCAACGAATCGAAAGCCTCGTAAATATGTGCGTACGCCATTAATGTAGTGCTGAGCGGCCCCGATAAAACCGGACGTAAAGGTGCGGATACATTCACGAAACGAACCGTTCGCGAATCGCTCGTGAACCGCACGTTAAAATTATTTTCGCAACGAACTTCCAGCGATCGATGGGAAAGGAAGGAACCAACCGCGAACCACCACCAGTCATTTGTCAGCCGCCGGTGCGTGTATATTAATTTTTTCACGCCGGTTAGAAGGCAGCGAATATGTATATGTTCTTCTCGCATTGGTCTGCAGATACATGTATTCGTCTCAGTACCAGTTTTCTTCCACGCATCTTCGTTTAAAATTTTTTAGAAATGCGCCTTTTATTTAAGATCTCAAAGTAAAGATTCGCTTTTATAAATATCAATCAGTTTTAATGCATTCTGACCACTCCATAATCAAATAACAAAACACTGGGACAGTATCAATGGGCGCGAAATGAAACGGACGATAGAGTCTGGAGGTTTGCGAGCAGAAGAAAAACAACGAACTACACACGACGCCGTCTCAACGTGAACGAAGAACGTCTTTGCGTTCGTCTCAAAAACCGACAGGAGGTCGTTTGCGAAAGGTTCGGCTCGCAAATTTATACCCCCGCCCCACTTTAACGTAAACGCGTACAGTAAACGTGGTCCGTCAGGGAATACACCGTCCCTAATGACGAGAGGATTAATCGAAAAACCATTAGCATCGTAACTCATAGGAAGAACCCAAAACAATTGCTCCACTAATTTCGCATTCCACCGTACAACTCCCAAAATTCCTTTCGACCAAATCATTATTCCTTTCGCGTCTTTTACCGTCGCGCGATATTAATTGCAAGTTCGTGGATATTTAAACGCAGAGACCGGTGAAATAAAGATTTTATATTTATCATTCCTCCCGCACGCGCGTCCATCGAATCCGGAATCAAGACCTAAAGAGAGCGCGAGAACTGCATATACATATAAAACACGTACACGAACGCGATAAATGGAAATATATCGTAGCAGGCGACCGAACATATTGTATTACGCTCCGTAGACATTTGTGACCCCGTCACGGAAAACGATCTCCTAATGCACACTTCACGTCCGTCGAGATGCTTCCACGCTATCGATCGAATCGAAATGCTTCTAGGATGAAAGCAGAGATGCAACGCAATCCTTCCGATACGCGATAGCACCCTTCGACGATTTTTGAGATTGTCTCGTGCCATATAAAACAGGCGAGAAGAAAATTTACATCGACCCCCCCTCCTCCCCGCGTTACCCTACCTATTGACCCGTCCAAGACGAGCACGATCCCGAAGATTAGAGGGGATAATTGGTTCGTGCTGATTCGATTCTACTCGTCGAATTGCCCATAATTGACCCCGATGACGTTCAAACCCAGGGTCTTTGTTCGCCAGACACGACTGATATCTCTTTTGCCCTGATTGACAGGTCACGTGGCTCGTTGGTATTCCGAGTAGCACACGCGAACATTCAACCCCCAGATTTTCTCTTTTGCATTACCGTCCTCCTTTTCAAATCCTACCCCCTCGAAACTCCATCAAAATGTCAATACGCCGAAGAATAAAATCTCCGCGGAGTGTTATACTCGTTATTACAGGGACTGGCTTTGGATGGAAGATCAATCGGGTACGTTCGCTCTTAAAGTTCTTTTTTGGGAGGGGAGGTTCGAATACAGTGGCGAGAGATAATGGACTGCGCTATTTATAAAGAGGTTTCTTTGAAGTTTTTCACGAGGAATTATTCGTAATGGAGGAAAGAACACAAAAAAAACGTGGTGTTTAATCCCTGCCGTTACGGTTATTTCTCGGTGACGTAACCCCGCAAACGTATAAAATGTAGACGTAAAAATGTACGCAATTCGAAGTTTCAAGGGAAACGAGAATAAGGCGGATACTCACGTAGCGAAACTTTTCCCGGCTGGTTTGCGAGCGCACTGACACAGGAAAATGAAAACACCGAGGCCACGGCATTGTTCGAGCGGATTTATTACTCACCTGAAACAGAAATAATAGTAATTAATCTCAGGAATGTTTCTAAATTTACTCGGTTCATACACGCCGAGCTCGAGTTTTGAATTTGAACAACCAACTTTGCAACGACGCATCAGAGATTAGTACGGTGTACCGCTGCGCGCGTTTTTTAAACACCTCTTTTACATTTAAGTGACTTCCTTAAATACGAGTCAAACGAATACAAGAGTAATTTAAAAAAATGTTAATTTGCGGACGGTAAAGGGAAAGCTGATACCTATCCATTCCAGACTCGTGGTTGCGTCAACACGTTTGCCCTCAGTCGTTTCAAGAACGCAAGTATATTTATATTTTTCTCATTCGCAAAGCGTTATTCGGTTGTTAACGCGTTAAAGTATCACGAGTGCCAGCAAAGCAGTGTACGCACAACACTACTCGTTATTTCGAAAGCTTTTCAATAGCCGAGTACTCGTAGAATTGCTCTAATGTTCGAAATGTCGGTCAATGGGTCTTCGAATAATTGAGATTCCACTTTAGTAAACTCCGAAATATTCACGAGAGGTTAAATCATCGGCTTAAGTGGACTTCAGCATCGATACTATGCCGCTTTCGCAGTTTAATCATTAATCGATGTACCTAAGGTCAAACGCTATTGCAGATAAACGGGATAACACGAAATTAATCGTGAAATAACTTCTACGACCGACCCGGGCCGTTTAAGTAAATTTTGGTAAACCGTTTGAAACAGTAACCCTGTGTACAGCCTATGGGGGTTTGAAGCACGGTTTGATGTAATAATTTTGACGAGAATATATTCCTTGATCCATGCTACGCATCCTAATGACAATTATAACAATTACGCGATAAATAATAAATAATGTTTAAATTATTTTCGTCTCCGTCTTCTGAAATAAATTCTCGTTAAAATTAGCGGAGTACTTGCAAATTGTACATTACGCCCCTTATATTATTTTACACGTTACGTGAATTATATACACATGTATATAGGTCGTATCCGCGTATTCTGTTAGAGAGTAATTCGTCGAGCAATTATAGTTCTATAAATAAAAGTATTCATTCATTTCTAACTCAAGACTCTTTGACCTGAATCACAACAGCATTACAAGACGAAAGCTAAGTTCGAATTGAATCCCTCCCACCGCCATTGTCCGCCACTGAATTCCTTCGACCGCGATCAACGCGCACTCGAAAAATCCCCATTGCATTTACAAATGCGATCTCAAGTGGTCGCCTAACGTCGGCAAATCCTAGAATCAACGACACGAGACGCCTTGCTTCGCGTCGTGTCCGGTGAACCGTGTCGAAAGACGAACAGAGCCGTCGTCTCCTAGGTTAAGAAATAAAAGTGCAGGCCTTGACGATGCAAGCTGCAGATGTTGCAGCTTTGCGGGAGAACATAGTAGTATCGTTGGCCTCCAGCGGCGAACACACACTGCGACCACATGTTCTACGATGAAAAACCTCTCGATATTACCACGTGTGCGGCGAGAGTGCCATTTTCGAAAACGAGGAGCGCCGCCGCTTCTGGCGTAAGCTGCTGGCGGACGGGCGATCGTGTAATGGCAAATTTTACCAGGCTACGGTGGATGCACGTATGTATATGCAGAAATGGTCGGTGGACGAGAGAAGTCGTTAAGCTCTTGTTGTTTTTTTTCCTTTCTTTCTTTTTTTTTTTTTGGTTGGCAATAAAGCGAGTGAGGTGCAATTATTTTTTTTCCCCTAGGATTCGCACTTTCGCGGATCGGTTTATCGAGCGAACGAGGCTCGCGAGGACGTTTCATCGATTTACGATGGAAGACGTGCGTTAGATTGGATCGTAAAGTTATTTCGAAATGTCGTAGAAAAACATCAAACGTTCGAGTATAACTTGCGTTAAAGGGAATCCACACCACTCTGGAGGCCCATTTTCAAGGGTCATGTTCATGAATTTTTTATGCGCGACTCATTGGTCGGCATAAAAAAATGTCTGTTTCTGCGTATCGTGCACAGTTTCGAGGTTCTTTTCGTGATATATCCGATGAAAATCATTTCAACCCGCCGTTAGTCGCACGGGCTAAATAACGACCCCAGCTTATTTATATTTAAAACTTTATGAGTGTTATAAAGAAAATATATGTTTGTACATTTCTATACCCTCGAATAATAAGTTTATTGATCTAATGTTATCGCTTTTGTAGGATTCTCATATCTATAAGAATAAAAAAACTTGGAAAAAGAATACTCCGTGGGATTAAAGGTAACAACGGAAATATCGCGAGTAACGACAGGTTAAGATAAGAGTAACTTACCCCCGATTCGTTTGAAAAATAATTGCTACTCGATGTACACTAAATAGAAAATAAAAACGCTCGCCTTAATTGTCGAGTTAAAGTGTCCTTTTCCAAACGTAATTGTTCGTGCTCCTTTAAAAACTATTTTTTGGGCGTCCCGAAAAGATTTGCGGAATCGAGACTCGCTTTCAAATTACGTGAAAAAAGACGGAGACCTTTATACAGAAAACTAGGAAGACCCTTTCAACAAAGTTTCATTACTACACCGTCTGTCCGCTCTGTCGAAAACAAAAAGAACCGGCAAAAGGTGGCGCAACATTTCCTTAAGTTAAACTAACAAGAATTTAAGAAGTACACCTTGAAAAGTTATTCGCAATCTCGCGAAAAGTTTGCGCGTGTCATTCCGCGACGACGTACTTACAATTAGACGCACTACATCGAAAGCGAGGAATCGTAAGTTCTCGTCGCGGTGAATATAAAATTTCGACGAGCCGGCAAATCGATCGTCGACGAAAATTCATGTATTCGGAGGACATATCTTTCATGCAAATAGCATTTAATTCCACGTACGCTTCGTTAACCGAGAGTTCGCTATTTATCCTGCATAATGAATCGTCCAACTTTATGATCCGGAGAAGCGGCACTCAACCCACATTTTACTAAACACAGTAGGACACGGCTTATTTTCGTGATACGTGGGCTCGGATGGCTCATAATGAGACGAAAATGAGCCTACTTGAGAACGATAGCGGAGAGAGGAGTGACGACTTACGCGACCGTTCGTGCAATTTTGAATTTAATCAGTCAACCGTTGAACGTTACCGGGTTTCGTATTTATGGCGTTTCCGAGTAAGAGATCGAAGCGAAAGAAAACATTTCTATATACCACGCATCGATGTGCGTCCGGTTCAGAAATAATTTACGAAGTGATCGTTCGTCCACAAAACGCGGGAAACCCACGATCCTTTTCGAGAACTGCTCATCGTTATCGATTGTATCATATTACGATCCGTACGTGGTTTATTCGAAAGGAGTACAAGATATTTGGTTTTATTCTTACCGTTGATCGCGACTGGAGGTCTTCCTGGCACAATATTTACCGATACAAGTATTCCGTGTAAAATCACGCGTCAGCAGTGAGCTTCCATCATGGCCGCCCTTTCTTCGTCTATCGCGGCTTCTTACGTCGCGCGTCGTTCGCAAAATCATCGCCTTTCGGTGGTCCGATAGGCGGCAGCACGTGCGCGTTCCGAGAGAACGTTATTAACACGTAGTTATCGTAACGAATTCAGCGTTTAAATCGTACTTCCGGAATTCGACGACAGTTTGCTGCTTTTTTTCTTCCACTCTTACGATTAGTGGATCGATCGAGCACACGCAAAGCTATCCCGCGACACTTTCCCATGTGGATGCGTCTGCTTGCCCTCGGTTAACGCTAGAATAGTCAAACGACTGATCGGCGACACCGACGCGACGCATGTTCGATGCAACAACTACCTCGACGGTCTATTTTATTCTATTTTAACGTTATCTACGCGCGCCACGCATCACGGTCGCCATTCTTGTTTTTCCGCGATGCGCCTGGTACGCCAGGGTTTTATTGGCCGGCACGAACGCGATTCGAGAAATGTCGCGGAATCAAATGTTTCTGTAATTGAGCCTCGCGTTTCTCGACCGAAGAATTTTTCATTACCGATACCAGGATCGCAAATGTCGAGCGAAAAACGGGCTGTCAGTTTCGTCGAACAAAGCGCTGTGCTTATATCGCTCGGAAATGGAGGGGGAAGAACCTGTCAAAGGGGTATTTGAATTTTGAATTCGCTTGATCGTTACGACACTGGCAAAGTTATTTTTTGTACGGTAATCCTTCGCGCAGAGTCGTTTAACGAAACGCTATGTTTTATAATTTAATCGATAATTACCGCGTTACACGACGGACGAGTTAAGATCATTAGTATGTTATCAACATTATTTTCCGTTGAATAACTTTCCCGTACAACGGGATAGACGTTCACCTTTCCGTGTTTACCATGTTCCCAGCAACGCTCTCAATTAAGGATTAAAAGTGTACCGGGAATCTAATAAGTTTCCAACGAACGCCGTCGAGAAACGTATTTCGATTAAAGCTTGGAGAAAACGGTATTAAAGTCGGTAGTAAAATAGACTGCTGGGTGATTTCTTTAATTTAAAAAATGGCGCTTCTATTGAAATAACGTGCCATTCCAAGAAAATGGTTTCCTGTCCTGTCGGAAATTTGACTGTATGTATGTACGTATGTACATTGTTCGCAAATTCTCCGAATTAATTTTTTCAAAATACTGCGGCGCGTATGTAATTACCTATGTTGGAAAACACTCTTCTCTGGTGTTCCGAAAGTCGCCAAAAAAGCCCTAGTGCGTTCGTACGTTACATTCCTACGTTAACGCATTTTGACACGAATGCGTTAAAGAAAGATTTTGCGATCACGATACATAAACCGCGGTTTCGAACCATTTGTTTATTTTCCAGAACGGAAACTAACAAATCTCAATTACCGCGACGCTACTTAACCACTTCCCCATTTCACTCTTATCACGCGAAAGGTGGCGCTAGTTAAGAATGTTAAAAATTTCAAAACCTATTACTCCGTGGGAACGGGCACCTGGTTCTAAAAAGAGCTTTAAAACTGCTTCAACCGGAGAGAACGAGTTCCGGGAACTGGAAGAATAAGCGAGAATCCTGATCCTTCGATTATCCCCCACCGTGACATTCTCTCTGCCGACAAGACGGAAGCTAAACTACAACCCGAAAAGCAAGCCTCGGCATACCCGTATCAACCGCGTCAAACGGAATCTTAATGTATTAATCCGACCTGAGTACCCCAGTCTGTGTTGAGCAAACTTCGTTATCCATACGGTATAACGCGGAGAATGCTCCGTGAGCAGCGTATTAACGTGTGTGCCAGATTTCTGACGGTGAGACGAAACGAAAAGGATTTTTATGAATCTCAAAAATAGGACGAACGCGGACGAAGGGTGTAACGCGAATGTCATTGAGAATTATAATTGTTTTTGTACTGTTTCGCGCGATAGCGGAAAGGGTGTTTCCATGTTACGATAGAATCTCTAGCAACCGAACACCCTGATATTCGAACAAAGTGTCTCCTCGTGACATATGCCTTTTACCTGTATCGAATTGCGTCTGCATAGAACGCTTCTCTCCCTAACGAGCAAAATTAATCCTGATCGTACGCATTTAGTATGGAATTGATAAACGAGATATTGAAACGCGAGGTGCATGAATATTTAAGCAAACTGTTAGTTCCCTTGATTTATGTTTAAATAAATAAAATGATGTCCCCGAAAGTATACATATATGTTATTAAAACACTCGTGTCTCGGATGACATAGGCCCACTCTGCTTTAATCCAAACGTGTTCAGCTATGATCTAACGATTTAAACCTCCTCGCTAGACGGAGGCAAAACAAACTTGATCGCGGCGAGGGTGCACGTTGAAAGCGATAAAACAGGTAAAACGTATGAATCAGTAGTTCAAGTGAAAGCGTTTCAAGGGTCAATGAAAAACTGAGTTACTCGTCAAAATCGTCTTATTTCGATCTCAGGAATCTCCAATTTCCAGGAAACGCGTCGTTTGCTAAACACGGCGCGATACGTGAAATTAAGGCGAACGCTTCTTAGCACGATTTAAAGAGGTGGTGTGTGGTGCAAACGTTGGTGGCGAACTTCCTTCGCGATCGGGTGTCAGGATGGGGGTTTCTTCTCGGGGCTTCGATCGTGGCGAGGGGCCTTGATTTTTCATGGCTGAGAAACATAACACTCCTTTCTTTGAAATTCGACGTCTGGTGGTTTACTTTCCAACGAAAATCAAGAGAACGTACCATTCTTACCATTAACACTTTTTCATTTATTTAACTGAACCCAAACTTCTGAACGCGCTGCGAAAGTATCGAAAAATTCATTGCTTTAAACCTCTTACAAAATTTTATTTAAATCTCCTTCCGACGTGTCGTTAATCTACCCCGTACATCCTACAATTTCAAGTACCTCCGTAAACGTTTATTTAACGCGGAACATAAATTTCGATGGCCACTCATCGCAAAACAGTCACGCACCGAGTGTCTATCCTGCGAATAATACGATACTACGTACGTGCGATTATGCGGGACCTCTCACTTCGTAAAAATCATAATCGACCGGTGTACTGCGATTAAAAATATTATTCCGATATTACTTCTGGATGAAAAAATGGCGATTCATTTTTCCATTCTATTCCTTTTTTTAACCGCGGGTACAGTTAAATTTGCCGCATTCGCTGCAGCGCGATATTGATTCCGTACCGCGCGATTTCAGGAATCTTTTCATTACGGACTCCGCAAACCATATTTCCCAGGAAGAACAGTAACGCGATAACTTTTTATTGAAAAATGAAAAAAGAAAAGGGGTCCAACGTCAGGACTAATATCCTGCCGCTTTGACGAACACCGGGGTCACTGCCTCGGGCGGTAAACGTTATTGATCGTGCCAACTGCAATTTGTTATGCATCAGAAATCCTTCTTTCACTGTATAGCCATTTATTTATTTATACGTGATCGGTGTAACCGCGGTCCATCGTATTGCAACTGAGTGGGATTGATAAAATATCTCTAACGAACATAACGATCGAATGAACTAACGGACCGCGACGCTTCGTTTTAATCCAACGAAATATAATGCCGATAGAGCTCCGACGATGGTGGAAAAATATTGCGCATTGAGTTTTTAACACTAGAACTGCAGACGATTGATGTATACCTATTTCTACAATTGAATCGCTTATTTCAGAAACTCTCTAAACGCCGAAAGAATAACGTCGGCTGGTTTGTGTTTCTTTCGATATTTTCCCCGCTACCCAGTATGTCATTGAGCTAAAACGACACTGATATCTAAAAGAGTGAGTAGTCTAGTCCTTTTTGAAATTTTTGGGAGTTTAAACAAACCGTTTTAATGTCGTGAAACAGTTTTCTTTATTAATCATCTCGAAAAGCGAAGAAGTGCACTTAGGGAGTTTCTGAAATAAACGATTCAATTTTTTTGACCAATTCTTATACAGTTCAAAACTATATCCTTCAAATTATAAATATTTACACTACTTAAAAATACATTCTCGTTCATATTATTCAAAAGTGGTAAATTTGAGTAGTCTTAAACAAAAATTTCAAGCAGTCAAAACTACTGGTCTGGTAATCCTAGTGTTAACGTCGGAGTTACTAAAATCTATCGATGGAAAAGATGATCGGATATCCACCGACGTCTTATCGCTGCTATTACATTCACCAACCGGTCAATTTAAAAGTATCGCGATATTTTGTTCTTATTCCGACACTCGCGATACAGATATAAACGCGCTGGCGAACCAGTTTTCGCGCATCCCACGATCGACGCGGCGCCGCGACGCGAGCGCATCCCAAGGAAACCTGGTAACGCCAAGAGCTGAGAGCGAAGCGGAAAAGCGAGGTTAAATAACCGACGTTCAATTGCGGATAATACGGCTTTCAAAAAAATGACAGACCCTCGAAAGCTGGACCGTACTCGAAATAATATTTAAACAGAAACGAAAAAGTGGCGGATAAAGTTGGAAGAGCAAATCGTTTTATCGGAAACTCCTTGGTTTCCCCATTTACGTTTCCAGTCGTCGGAGATTAAACGACAAGTTTTCCCGGGACAGGTGCCCGTTATTTTACAAACCAACCTGCCCCGTGACTCCTCCTCCGGCAACTTTCTTCTACAAGATGTTTACAGAAAATCGTCCCAACTCGGGTACGGGAGGTGGGAGAACGACGAAGAAGAAAGGATCCCGCTTGCTTTTCAAACTGTTTTGCTCGAGTTTATATACTTAAGTTGGCACGAAGGTGTAACCCGACCGTGAGAAATTCAAGAAAATTTCTTTGCTCAAATTACCCGCAGAGAGTTTATCGAGTTGACGGAAAGGATATTAGCCGCTCGAACGTAAATACAGTCAAACCCGGTATTCACGGCAGCCGACCGTCTAGTCTTCTATAACTTTTCTCTCGACTTTTTTTGAATTATCGGAACTGGTTCGCTGTTCCGTGCAAATTTTTCTACGAGTATAATGCGAACAATTTAAACTTCCATTCGCCGTTCGTGGCATTTCCTCGCTCTGTTATTCCCTGGGTACGCCATCGGGGGCCATTTGCATGCATTTGCATTTGAATATAATTTTTGAATTCGTCGAATTGTCCGTTTTGATTGTCGAATGGCCGTTGCGCGTCACAGATTAGCGATACCACTTCCCGACAACGCAAGCCGGAATGCCGTTCGCGCATTTTCCGTCTCCTCTTAACCTTTTGAATGCACATGTCGAGCGTGACACGGCATCAATTTTCTTTACAGCGATCTATGTCGTATCACTCTCGACATTTTCAAATTGCCAACGATACACATCAATATATATGTAAAACACTTTTAAAAAATTGTATTTGTTTTCCGTCGCTCGTATAAAACGTATAAAATAATATAAAGTGGTTGGGAAGAAAACTGAAAAATAATTCGACGTGCAAAGCATGTCGCTAAAATTTATCGAGAACCACGAATACCCTTCTCGATGTTCATTATCATTTTTATCAATCATAATACTGCATTAATTGCATAAACTGCTAGTCCGCGATAAGAGAATCCTCTCCAATAATTTCCTAAGGAAAATAAATACCTACAAGTTTCGCGTCACGAAGAAGATATATAATATCCTCCCTTCTAATCGCAGAAAACTCTTCCACGTTTATTTTCATTCCGTGTTTCTTATCAGCGGCTCGATATAGCCCGGGATGTCGATAACCTACTCATAATTAACTATTAATTAGCTAACCATTAACGTTGCTCCAATCGTGGGAATCGGAAGCGTGCAAATTCGCTGTCTAAAATCTGACCCCCGTTGCGCCGGAACCTGTTAACGAGCACGCTCGTGGGCGTAGAAAATCTCCTTATCTATCCACTCATCGATCCGTTTAACTATTTGTGGATGGCGCGAGTTTCACGGGAACGCGCGTGATTGCTGAACGGTAGATCGGATTCGGTCGCTCGGCCGAGAAACACTCTAAGACCGGATTTGCAGTTTCTCAAAGCCTGCAATTTAGAGCGTTCTCCTCCAGATGCCGACGTTTCGCGAGACTACAGCTGGTCCAGCTTCAGCGGATACCCATGCTCCGTACGCTTCTTTTCATTGAATTATAACATTCCGAGGACACCACTGCGGGATTTATACGCGGTGGGCAAAAGAAGCGTATTCGTGAACGAGGGATTCCCACTATGAGTAGTGTAACGTACGACTGCTTACTAGTACAGGGTGTCCCGTTTCAAGTTTTGCGCGCAATTGTTCGTCAAAGAATATTTTCAACAGGCACTAATCTCGGTTCTAAGATAACACCTCGCGGTGGTTATATATCCCATAGAAAGTAAGTTCTACTCGAAACATTTTTTTAATAACGCATTGTGTTCAGGAGAGAATCGCGGATAAAACTGAAAATATTGAAAATTAAATATTGATACGCGTACATTTTCAATGATGTTTCATATTTCTTACGATTAGTATATTTGAGAAGTACACAAAATTAATGCGCAACAATAATGTTCTTGAAGATCAAATTACGATTCTCAACGAGACGCGATGCGGTGTTTCTCTAATTTCAAAGACTCTCGATTAATTAACGTTGTCGCGAAGAAAAACCATTGAAATCCTAGAGCCATCGAACGAGCTGGTTGATTAAGCAATGTAATTAATCTGTTTTGCAAACTGACTCGATAGAATCGAACGAAACTGACCGATGCCAAGCGTCCTCGATTCGACTGTTTGGTAAACACCAAAAAAAAAAGGAAGGCGGACTAGGAGAAAATGACGACATTCATCTTCTTACGGTTTGACGTATTCTCGTTGAAGAAAAACACATCTTGCTCAGGGACAACCGGAGATGGATGATGGCTTGGTTGGGTAGGCAATCAAAGCCCGCGCAATTGCACCGCGACAATACAATTCAGCGATCCAGAAGTAACATTGTCCAACTAGTATTTTGCTTCCCGTGGTGAGAAAAAGCAAATTACTCCCAGTCGCCGAATATAGAAAAATTTCTGTATCGCGGGTTCGTATTCCGAAGTTTACATCTTTGATCAGCTTGAATGAGCGAAATTTCAATCGTTCGTCAATTATTATCGTAAATTAAAGTGGATCAAAGTACGCACGGTCATGCCCAATTAGCTTTGTTCAATTTAAGCGATTCTGAAGAGTCCATCGACTTTTATTTTTCAGAAAGTGATGTATTGTACATTTTGATTTATTTCATCAAATATTTATTTAACGTAAAGGTAGAAATGTCTCTCCGTGCTATGTCTTATCAGCAATAACGTCATCTATTGGAAGGTAGCGATTGTTTGTTTGAAGAATGCCGATCGAAGTATCAACATAGGGCCGATTTTTATGTGCAGCAGTTAGTTCAGCGGAGGTTTTGCAATTGACAGACGTTTCATAGATTGCCGATATAAAATAAAATTCAGAATATATAAAATTATAAATCCGCACCCGCCGTTTATAATAACACGTATCCGATGATACATTTTATTTCGATCATGCCACATACAAACAATTTCGACGTATTTTTAATATCCGAACACACGATACGAGAAGATTCTATTCAAACAATCTCCGAGACCACTGAATGGTAGAAAATGAAAAACTAATACATACGCGTAACCAGTTTAAAATTATACACCCGATGGAAGTGAATTTTCAAACCCCCGGAGACGAATTTTTCCAATAAATTTCAATTAAGACCTCGCGTACAGAGGAGTTACGCAAAGCAAATGTATCTCGTATTAAAACAAAAAAAAAAGAACAGAAGGAAACAAAATCGTAGATATTCGATTTACTTAAAATTACGAGAGATTGCGCGCTCCGGCGAATCTCCGCGACGCGTGGTATTTTCCTATCAGCTTTGAAAATTTCCAATTCCAGCGATAAAACAAAACTATTTTGTTTCCACGCGCGACTCTAGTTTTCCCACTGAAATTTCGAATCCATTTTCCCCGGCAGCCGTACCATGGAGCATCCCCATTATCGAGGAACGACTTTTTAAACCCTTGCCCTCGAAGGCCGGCTCTTCGATAACCATTTCCGCCGCGTGTGCGAAGTCAGAATGAGATTCTCGTACCTTGCCCCGAAGGTTAACCGTGTCCAAGGCCACGGCCTGCCCATTCTCCTTTCTATTTTTGCTCTTCGGGATCCCCACCCAGTTTTGAAGAGTGTGTGCGTGCGTGCGTGCGCGCGCCAGGGTTTGCAAACTCGCGCAAATGGTTGCGAGCACCGAGGAAACTAGTCTGCCGAGCAACCCGCTATCAAAGATTCGTACTCTCGGATTAAAGCGTCAAACGGGATGAAAGCTAAAATCCCTTAAAATCCATGGATGTTGAAGGAATAACGTGTTCCAAACTAATCAATTTGGTATGTGGCTAAATGGCAACGCTACGGGTTTAAGGGTTAATTAAAAGCAGGGATTTTTTTGTCTTTTTATCTTGTTGTTTAAGTGTTTGGTGGCAAACGCTTCTATTGTTCCTGAAACTATTTTTATAAGGAAAAAATCAATTTATTGCAGTTCTGCAACCACATGCGTCGAGGGGTTAAGCACGAGACAAATTTTTCTACAAATCCGATTTAAAACGGCGAGAAAGTATTTCCTTTGAAATATTTTTCGATTTACTGTAAGATTTAAAGACCTTAAGATTAGAGCTTCTCGATACTAACCGGAACTGCGGACAATTTCCTAGATTCCGTGGATGCGAGACAGTGGTGTCTTCGATAGGAAAATGAAAAATCAGAAGATGTCATTGCATTAGAAATATTTTCTTGAAGTTTATTTTCCATATCAGATGTTTAAGAACCGTTCGGTGAAATTTAAACGTAAGATTAACACCAACAAAACATTTCGCGCCGAAACAATATATTCTCAATCTCAATCTTATTTAGCTTCGATTCACGATCATATCTCGGAATTCCACGCGCAGATTCCCCATCCACGATTTTCCTCGCTACACTTAAGAATTCCGAACTAAATTCGATCGGAAAACACGCGAGCCAAAACTGTCCGAATAACAACTCTCTACCCCGTACGCGCTTCCGCCCTTATTCAAACGCGGGCTAAATGTTTACCTTCGCCGGGAAAATCAACATCGTACCATCGATCTCCATACAGAACACGTCCTGACCCCATCGTCCCCTATCCCAAACTCATGAAAAAATTATATCCCCGGACATTGGTTGTTCCGTTATCAGCATTTCCGACCGTAAAGACAACAGGTAGCGTCAGAAGCACCAACAACGGCGGCAGGCATGGCGCGGAGCGCCGGCAGCAGCAGCAGGAGCACCGGCAACAGCAGCAGCAGCAGCTTCACCTTTGCCACAGTAGAAAAAGGAAGAAGAGAGAGCCCGGAGGAAGGCGATGGTACCAGACGGGAGGTAGAGGGAGAACGGGGGAAGAAGGTTCGAGAGCACGGTTTCTACGCGCGTGGCCTCGACGTCCGTTCCTGCCCTGATTGGACGCCGGCTCGTGGCCGGCGCTCGCCCGTTCACCGGAAACCCACCATCGCGTCGGGGCGAACGTTCGCGTGTGCACCCCGGTCCCTCTCTCTCTCTCTTCTCGCCAGCCTCGCGTCTTCCTTCCCCAACACCCCCCCTTACTCCTTCACTCCCTGCCCCTCTCCCTCCAACGGTGGCCGGGGTAAGCATCATCATCACTGGTTAGGCCACTCTTTTTCTCTCCCCTACCCACGCCGCGCTCCGTTGTTCCCCCTCTCACTCCTTCCGAGCCCCCCCAAGTACCCGTGCGTCGGATCTCCCGGGGCCCGCTCCGAGAAACCTGTAAGACCGGTTTCGTAGGTGCTACCTACCTGCAAACCCGGTGTGTATCGAGAGCAAGCTGACGAGAGCGGCTGCTTTCGGGAGGTGTAATTGTAACGATCGCGCGCGACGTCTTCCCACCGCTCCTCGGGGACAACCTAGTTTCTCTGCCGAGGGTGACTGGATCGCTCGTATCCGCTCGGCACGATGTGGGCTCAAGATGGAAGCCGGCGTTTCTTTTCTTTTTTTTAGATCTTTCTTTGAGATTCCTTACCGGTTCGCGGTGAGACGCGGTTGTGGGAACGAGAGCGGGATCGTGGTACAGCGTTTGTGAATGGTTGTAATACCCGCGGGTAAGGGCAATTCTACGCGCGTACGTTAATCCACGCTCGAAGCTTCGTCGTTGCCTTTCATTCATTTCGCGGGATTAAACGACGCTGATCGAGAGAATCATTCGAAACTCTTACCTGTCGGTCGTTTCGCCTGATTCACAGAACCGTGGAAATATTTTTCGGCCCGCCCTCTCGGTAACTCTTGAAACTTCGGAGATAACGGGCGTAATCGAATTTACCGTGTGTACCGCAAAGTGCACTGGGCGTAATACAAATCATGTCGACGCGGCCTTTCCGATGGCTATTACACTTTCTTTTTTTTTAATTAATTGTCTAATACATAAATTAATTGTTTAATACAGTTTGATCACCTCGAAAACCCCTGTTCGTTCTTTCCGGAAAAGATACAAGGTCTAGTCTCGCGTACTTGTACTTGGCCCGAGACAAGACCTTAATTGTCTCTTGATTAAAACTCCATACCTCCGTTGGACTTTAATCGACTACACCGCTACTCGCGCGATCTTCGTATCGCTATTATTATTTGATTTCTAATTGTACGATTATAAAATTTATATCACATCGTACGTTGTTAACCGAGGGAAAACCGTTGGCGAAGTAACTAGCGCAAAACTTTTCACGAACCCAAATTACGCGAATCGTAATTAATTCAAACGAAATAGAAGTAAAATTATTCCATTCTTTACCCACGATTCTCTCCCGCGTCCCCGACCAACGGGACAGTCAACTTTCCTTTGTTTCCCGACATTCCCTCCGCGACCGTCCCCTCACCCGCCCCACCACACCCCCCCCCCAACCATCCCAGCATCCCCAACCCCTTTCCACGCCCAACCTTTTTCGCAAAGTGCAGACGATCGCTTAATTACGCGAACGCGAATGTAACTCGAAATTAGTCACTCGCGCAGTACCCTCGGCTAGTAAAATAAATTACTAACGCTTCTTCGCCCAACTTGCGATCGTCGTTCTTCGGTGCACGCGATCCAATCCACCCACCCCCGTATCCCGGCGTCCCAACCCCCGGACTCATTCCTGTCATTCCCCCGCTGCATACCATCCTCCATACTTCACCCTCTTGCAATTCCGACGGCCACTACGGCTTCGCTCATTACAATGAACCCAGCCACCCTGACATATTGTGAAACGAACCAATTACCCCTTGACGTATGACTCGGAGATAAGAGAGAAACCTATCCCCTAGTCTCTTACCCCTTTGTCACCCTATCTCGAGTATCTCCCGGCGTCGTTTCTCCAAGGGCAAGTTTCGTTGCGAGCGAATATTGACGCGACGTCGATGCGACAGGTTGTCGGCGAATTTAATCCTTTTTGTCACGCAGTTGCTTAACGTATGAGTGTCTATTGTTAGGGGTTGGTAGAGGGGGAGAAAGATATACGCGTTCTCCTTAATTTAAGAAAACATTGAGAAATATTTGTTTGTATTGTAATTGCTAGAGCTTTGTTGGTCAGTTAGCTGTTTCGACCTCTTTGAAAGGTGCGCACCTAAATTATGTCGCAAAGGTGAAGAAATGACGAGTATATTATATGTATTGAATATATTGCAATAGTTCCTGGGTCGGGGTACTAAAGCAAAAATATAGAAAACAGTTCCGTGTTCCCTCTTTAACAATATCTTCACGAAATTCAGAAGTATACTGTTGTTTTCTCTCAAATTTAAATCTAAGTAGAAAATGGTAACTACTTTTCTGAATAACAAGTATAACTCCTCAAAAACGGCTATCTGACTCAAATCCACGTTTCTGCCGATAACATTTATCCACTCAGAATCGCTGCGGCAAAATTGACGGATAAAACGTATTACGCATTGTACACAGTAATTTTGAATGCTGCACGGTGCGTTGCCTGTTAATGCGATAAATGCATCAAAAACTAACGTACCCTCGTTAACAGCTTCCACTGTTTTTTCACGATGAATATTAATATTGACGAGATCTCATGCAAATATCTCATCGGTTTGTATATTTTACCGTATTCCGAAACGAAGCTTTTTCCGGCTGGAAGATACCGAACAAACATATTCCCGCTGATTCTCGCCGATTCAGAAATTTGCTTTCAATTTAAAAAAAAATATATATATCTCCACCAATGGTTTCGCAAGTGAACGTCATTTTATCCACCGCCGGTGTTTCCCACGTATTTAAAACGCGCGGTGGCTAAACGCTAATTCGATTGTTCCCGGGAGGTATGTACCGTAACGACGATTTGGCAAATCCCGAGGAAACGATCGGCGAGAACGCAAAGGCGATGGGGAGATCGCGCAAACGCGTCGGTAAACACGCTCCGTGGCCGATTACACGAGAGCAAATAGCTTACTTATTGTTAGCTCAAAGTCAAACGCGGATATAGAACCTATGTCCCGATTATCGGGGGCGATTACGATCATTTTGACAGGGATTTCCAAATGCATTTGGAGCGAGAAATCCGAGAAAATAATAATAAAGAGTCATTTCAAAGTCAATAGATTTTGTGGAAAGGCAACGATACCTCAAAACGAAGCGGCAACGCGTAGGTGTACTAGTACTGGTTTTTTTATCTACGTGGTAGCTTACGATCAAGTATTCAAAGTACAGTTTACGCTTTCAATGTACGCAATTCGACGTAAATCATAAAGTTCCACGACAGTATATCCACCGTAGTCGTGGTTGCGTTATTACTAGTTTCTCGCGCGATTGATTAAACTTGGAATTTTGTGACCATTTTTTCCCCGTTCCTCGCGAAAAATGGCCCCGGAAACCACTCTCAAGATACGGCGCCTTAATTATCGTAATCGTGCCCCATTACCAAAGACGTTAACGATTTGTTTTATCGAATCATGGCAGTTTGAGGCGAGCAGAAATTGGCAACAGGTGGAAGACGGGATTGCCGCAGAAGCCACCGCCCTGATCAATACTTAATTACGTGATTCTGCAAGGTGCTCGTGTCCCGACGCTCTCTTCTGCGATTGTCGTTTCAACTTCGATATTTCCGTTTAACCGTACCCGAGGGGCGTTCGCACCCCCGGCAGTCGGATGTAAATTAATATTGGCCGTCCGATAAAGACGTGACACCCCGCTTCCCGTTTCTGGCCTGATAAACGCATTCGGAGAACAGACATCGTAAAAGGTATAACTCTATTTCCTGTTGCAATTAAACGGCAACCGAACACGCGTAACGAGCTTCCCACGTATCAGCGAGGATATTCATTTTAGAGTAAAATTCTATTTTTTTTTTGTTTTTTACTGATATCAACTAACGATGTAAAGTTCGACGGCGGTATTATTCGAACGAGCGCACGGTTGTGCGAACACTGATTAATCGAACGTTTTACTGTCCGTTCACAGTCCCGGTTGGTAAAAACAGAAAAAAAATATGTATATGAACGTTATACGTATAGGTACAACGTTCGTCTACGCCAGGGGTCTTCATCCTCTCGTAGCGTTTGGAACCCTTCTCGTTTATAATATTCTTCAAGGAACCCTATATTTAGATAAGAATTTTAAACAGTTTTTTCAAACATTGGTTATTTGCTCAAGTCCCATCCCTCGAGGTTTTGTTTAATCGCGGTGAAACCTATTCTTGTTCCCCGCGGAACCTAGGTTGAGATCTCCTGGTCTACGCGATCATGGTTTTCGTTTTTCGAAAACTGATGATAGTAAATACCCGAAGCATTTTGTACCTCGCGAATAAGTTTCGCGCTGATCTGAGCGGGACGTGTCGTCGAAACAGATCGCTAAACCCAACCTGGTCGACCACGATCACCAACGAATCGTTATTTACGCAAATTTGATTTTCTCCCATTATCCGACTAACGTGCAATAAATGATCGTCTTTCGCGTAAAACTGGAATCGATTATCCGCTCAGCCAATTAGTCGAGACGATAAAGGTGGTTTTATTGGCACCACACAATGAATGGGAATCGCGGGTGTAATTCGTGAATAAATTTTCGCGGACGAAGCTTTTGACGTTGATAATGATAATGGTAATAACAATATATCTTCACGGCGAAATTTATCGTAACAAAAGTTTCGATTACGCGCTTTTACTCCTCCGCTGATGATAATACTCGTCATTATGCGCCTCGTAATAATAATTATTAGTACCAAACCTGTTAATCCAACGTTATTACGTTTATATATTTTTTCCTCCCATCTCCAGTTTCAGTTATAATTGTTGCGCCAATATATATATATATATGTATATTCGATCCAAAATTAACGGACTCATTATTATCTCCAAGTTACATTTAATGCACCTACAAACGGGTTATTTGACTGTACGCGCATCGACGTTACATCGACGTAACGCGAAAATGTTCATACGCGCGACTTTAAATATTAATCGAGCCCGAAGCACCGCGTAAAAATCAAATACGGTAATGCAAACGTAAAGTAAGCAGAAATTAGACACGCGAAACGAACAATACGCAATATAGTAGTTCCGTTACAATGTAAACCTGGTTCCGCCTCTACGCACGCGTACGCACAAAAATATATACGCGACAAAAGAAAACCGTCGAGCGAATATACGCATCGTTGCCCGCGTATCTCTTTGCGCGTTCGCGCTCAAACGACTCGGACGAAAAAAAAAAAAAAAAAAATTCCTGCGGGACAGCGGAAAACACCACCCCCCGTTCAATGCGTCCGCGATGCGTTAACTACGCGCATTTCAATTTCCGTCCTACGGACGACAGCAAAAAAAAATACATGGGAAAGAAAGAAGAATACCGTATTCATAGGTTGCAACAAAGATTGAACGTTACATGGGTGCCTCGTAGCGAGTAAGAGAAGTTCGACTTGAAATTAGTTTGAAACGATTAATCGTCTAACCCAGACGTAGATTCCTACCCCACCCCGAGTACGCATCAAACCGGAACACCCTGTACAGTGGCAGCTACGCATCAAAGCGAAGTAATGGAATTTCGGCTTACGCGCCCTGCACGGCTAATGAGACAGTTCGATGAACCGAACAACGACGCGTGCGTTCGCGATCGTTTTACAACCCCCGAATCGAATATCATCCCTTCTTTCGTTCGTGTACGTATCGCGGGACTCGACGAATCGAGACTCAGGCAATTTTTTTGGTTACTTTGGAAACGCGATAACGAGGTGTAACGCACAACGCGGTGATTGTGGAAAAAACAATTTTGACTGCTATCTTGTAGGAGCAGTTTACGTTTTATTTTGGCAGTAATTAGAATGTGTCGGTGCGATTTGTATGTTTTTTTATACACTTTCTTGTTAATTGTTTGTTTTGTATACTCTCGAATTTTAAATTCAGTAACGACCGGATAATAACGCCGATCAATTTTTATGTATACGATTTAAAATAAATGATTGACGGTCGATGATTAAATTCACGCTTTAGTTTTGTTTTATTTTGAATATATTTAAAGTTACAAGGTCTAGTCTCGCGCACTTGTACTTGGCCCGAGACAAGACCTTGTTACTTGAAAGTCTTTAATACAAAGGAAAACGACTGCCGTACAAACGTATGAACTTCGTAATTCGAATGCTGAATATGATCTGCGAGTATTCTGTTTGAGGGTTCGTAGTATTCTGCCGAGATGTTAAGAGTCTTCCGCCAAAGGAGAGGATCAGTAGGTTTAAGGAAAACTATTATCTATAGAAAAGGATGTGGAAGGGATGGTGAGTAAAATGTTTTGGTAGAAAGTAAAGGAGAAGGGGACCAGGAATTTGGATGACAGATAAGGTGATAAGGAGCGACGCGTAAGGGAATGGTGATTCAGGGGGCTTAAATCTAGATGATGCACATCTCTGCATCTTTAAATCTCTAAACTTTTTTTTACTCTATCGAGTGCATTTCGGGTTGCTGATCACGAAATAATTATAGAATTTCTATTCTACTGAAAATTGTTTCACAAATAATCACATGTCTTTGCTTGCTCTAAAAATAGTTTGGAGATCCGGAGATTCGGAGATGTGCATGATCTAGATATGTTTCATTCAGAGTTTAGGGAAGATATCAACGATTTACAAAATATTTGCTACACTAACTCACGACTAACCTTATCGCTAGAGAAATAATAGAGATGGAGTCGACACGGTACAGAGGAAGCGCGGTATTTCGATTTAGAGATCAAATTAATTTAATATCATTTCAGGACCGTTCGATTATCGCGAAAATTGTTGCGCGAATACCGTGGTTAGGTGTACGGATAATCGCGGAGCGTGTTCAACGCCGTGGAAGGATGAATCTGGTCTGTCCGTCCAAAGCTTTGAATCGAAGCGTCGGCGTCGTAGAAAGAAACGTCTTCGTTCACTTGACGTTCCACGATGGAGTTAATAAGAGAAACGCCAAGGGCTATCGGTGGTGGGTAAGCTCCGATGGATTTCCGCGAGGGGTCGATAAGTTGTGGTTCGGAAACTGAGAGGTCAAGAGCGATTCCCGAACGTAACTCGAAAAATAAGACGACGACGACGACGACGTCGTTGGAATAGAATGTTGAGATGGAACGCGTTAAAATGAAAGGTATTGCCGCGTTACGTTGATCCACGCCTTGGGCGTTTTCTTCGTCGAACTCGTTGTCTACTTTCGCCCCTGTTGGATTATCGATTTTCTTGTTCGAATTTTACTTTATTTGCGTTACGTTGCGCCATCTCGTCGTCGCTCTTTTGCAACCACCTTTCGAACGTTAACCGCACATTTCGTTTTCCGCTTATCAAATATTCTGCGAAGCGCTCGCGATAATAAAATCTGTTTCGTTGCTTTTGTAAACTCGACGCGGCCGAACGTAATGCTAAAGGTAAGGATTGCTCGTTGCAAAAACAAGTCGAACCGGTATTTACGAGGAAGAAATGGAAACTCCTCTCTTCGAGGAAAGCACGTTTGATATCGCGTCGTTTGTGCACTCCAGTTCTTACTAATTTTAACTCGCATGCCCTCGTTAAATCTCGATCGTTATACGATTCAATATAATTATACATTCCTTGCGAAATTTTCTTCCTGATTTTCATCGTTCCATCCATCCCGGGGATTCGTCCTTTCATTTATTTTCAAGGAAAAGACATATTACTGTCGATCATCGCTCACTTTCCCCGAGGTCAGTACCAATTCCAGTGCTTTCCATGTTTCAGAAATAATTACCGAATCCGTCTCGCGAAACTATGACTAAACGATTTTTCAGATCGAACGACTCTCGATTCCCGCGTCGCTATCGGGTAGTTAATCTGATTTCTAAAATCGCCGTGGCGACTTTCGATCTCGTCCCCAAAAATTCAATCTTACTCATCACAGGGGGAAAATTGCCATCGAGGTTCTTTGATCAATGCCCCGGCCGTACAAAGAAGTGAAATTTACGCGAAAACTGAAGAGGGCGAGAGACAGAGTTCGCGTTCACGTATACCGGGTGGTACTCCGTATCGAGGCGACTTTTCTAGCGGAGCCTGTGAAACAGGTTGTTCCGGCGAACGAGCAAGAAAGTATGAAGAATAATGAAGAGAGACGAGAGATTCTAGAGAGGAAAGAGAACGGAAGGAGAGGAGAGAACCAGCCGGCGAGGCAGCCTTTTTATTCGGCGCACTCGGTTTTACTCGGTTCAACGTACGGCAAGAGTATTCTCTCTCGCGGGCCAGTGCAATCGTCTCTCTCTCTCTCCTTTCCTCTCTCTCGTTCTCCCCTCGATCCCCCCTTCGTCCCTCTCGCAATACCTTCTCCCGTTCCCTTCAATTTCTCGCCGTCGAGCGGTCAAATTAATCGCATTAACGAAATTTTCAAGCACGGTTAAAGCCTTCCTTTTGCCCCGACGATCGAAGCATTGTTTCGCAAATGCATGCGATACACTACCTGAGAAATTTAACGGAATTGCGGGGATCGATCTCGATCCATCAATGGCGCACGGTGTAATGCGGGTACATTCACGCTCCGTTGGGGTGGCATTTGATCCGAACCTTTCTGGTTAACCCATCGATCTTTGAATCGGAGTAGGTACTTCAATCTACTCGGAGATCATTTTTTTAACCCTCTTGTTTTTTTTATAGACTAATCGTTTAGTTCGGTAATTTTGTACGCCCTTTAGTTAAGTTCCAGTTTCGAAAATAATTATTATATTAGGTACATCGCTATTATTAGTATCTTGCTCGTCATTATCATTTGTTGAACCCTTTATTTTTGGATGGATTAATCGTTTAATTCGGTAATTTGTTATTCCCTTTAATTAAGTTCCAGTTTCGAAAATGATTATTATATTACATCGCTATTATTAGTACCTTGCTCATCATTATCATTTTTAACTGCTTTATTTTTTTTATATATTAATCGTTTAATTTGGTAATTTATTATTCCCTTTAATTAAGTTCCAGTTTCATAAATGATCGTGCGATTTTAACGCTATTATTAATATTATCTTGCTGCAAACGAAAAAATAAGCAACGTAGGTTTCCACGTCGACGCGATTAACCCGTTGAGCGCCATGCCAGCCGTATTTAGGTGACACGCGATTTTTCATCCTATAGCTACGGAATATTAATTGCATTAGAATTAATGCGAAGGTTATTAACGTTACGCGTTTGATTTAAATACGAGGGACGTGGCGTTAAGCGTAACGAAGATTAAAACTGAAATTCGTTCGATTCAACGTCGCTCACCTTTCTCACCAAAAATGAAACGTTCGAGAAGTAGAAAATTAAGCCAAATCGACTGGTTCGGTTTTCCGCGGTGTACAAACGTTGCAATGGCGCGAGTTCACCGTGTTTTGGTTTGCTGACTAAGCTACGTTTCGCTAGCCCCCGGTGTCATTAAATTAGGTCTAAATTAATTTCCAGTAATTTACCAGCGGTACACGTTTCGGATTCTACGTACCCCGTCGCGTGTAATACCTTCGTTCTATGGGTACACGATTCGCTTTCCGGAATAACAGTCCATAACAATCTTATCTGGATTGCCCAGAAGCGGCAATTGTACGGTATTATCAAATCCATTCTGTACTATTCACGCTTAACTGCTCGACAATGTTATTTCGCGATCACGAACGAACAAACAAACAGCATATTTTCCATTTACGATACGCCCTGTCATATCCGTTAAAAATGTACTATTTCTTTTTCCTGTGCGTTACCGTCGAATTTATTTCCGGCCACGGGGATTAGTCGCTTTCATAATTTTCGCGAAGAATTCAATGTACGCGACGGTCGATTCGTACGGCAGCAAATTTATATAATAATCTAACTTGCTTTTACGTTCATAGATCGTAACTATTAACTCGAAAACCGTGCACTTATCGGAATCAACGCGAGATCAACCACGTCATCGATTAACTTACTAGCAAGATTCGAAAAGTACTAGTTACAATTTCCTATTGCATTTTGACGTTGTAAGTAAACCGCTTTTTACGTTTTAATATTGAGTGATAACTTTCGAATCTCGTTCGTAAATCGATCGATCACGCCGTTAATCTCGCGTTGATGGCATCGAAATAGCGATCGCTATTAACTTTTATACTCTCCTCGTTAACTTACGGAGGGCTCGATGAAGTCTCAGAAATGAAGAGAAACGAAACGACAACAGAATTTGTAAAGGTATAATTCTACAATTATTCTCCATCTACCAATCATTTTGTTACACCAAGCCATTCGCAAAGTTCGATCAAATACTCTACATATGTATATCCAATTGTTCGGTAAAGGTGTAACGTATAGTACTTCCATAATTGGATATCGCATACGTTCGAAATTATGCGAATATCCTCTTCCCAGAATCGGCAGTCGCCGTCAGATTTCATTTCATCGATTCGATTCGCTACGTATAATCGGTGATATTACCACTGTCGACGATCCAGTGATTTTTATTCCCTCGCGCCGATCGTTTTTCCAATTTATATTAATCGTACGTTCTTATCAATCTCTAGCTATTTATCGCGAAACGAGTCACGCTCTCAATCGACCCGATGGTAAAAGAACTCGATTGTAACCGAACACTCTGCGACAGACAAAATGACAATTTTTCTCGTCCCTTTATCACGGCAAATAATTAATTTCTGATAATTAATTCGTAACATTATTCATAATCGATATTCACGTGCCGGCCACGATTCCATTTCATTTCTCCTTTCGGATGGTTACGCATTTTTGTTCCAGCGACTCTAATTAACCCTTGTCCGACATACCGCATGAAACTTTCATAATACCCGGCGTTCGTAATTATAATAAAAACGCTGGGAATTCATCGCCGAAATACGAATCGAAAATTGTAGCGACGGGCAGATGATCCCGGGGAATGATTCAATTTTGATATTAATTCCAGAAAAGTGTTCGGCTATGTATGGTATTCGTGCAGACAAACGTGCCACGCGTCAGTGATATCGATATTCGAGAGCAGGAGACTCGAAGGGGGCGTAAAAGGGCGTTTCTGATACCATTCAACGGGAACGGTAAAGTTAGGTTGATTTGATATCGAACTCATGGGCACAGAAGTTGCGTTTGCTTCTAGCGCATCGTTGAGTGATTAACCCTTTGGGATTTGACGCGTTGTCCGCATTTGGGTTTAATTAGTTCAAATTAATTCCGCAAGGCTCGCTTAGACCGTAGATTTTATTGAGACGTATGCGAGACAGGTAGAGAAACAGGCTTGAGACAGGAGTTTGTTTTAAAATTGGAGAGTTAAAAAAAATGTATTTCGCACGCGTTTAACGTAAATTTTTGTTTCTGATTACAATCTGACTCCTTGGGCAAATAAGTATTTGCATAAAAACTGTCCATTCGTTGCGCCTCGAATAATTGGTCAGCAGAGGCGAAACCAACGAGACGATTCTTTTAAGTATAAAAATTTATTTTGCCCATTGTTTCTCGATGTCTCGTAATAATTTACAGGTGAGTGTCACCATCCCCGCTACCTGCAAATTTTAATATCCATTTCAGCGGAGTAGTTCAACAAATAGTCTGTGTAACAGTGAGAAACAAATGCCCTTTGGATATCAGATACCGACCCATAAATGTAAAAACGTAATCATAAATGTACCATAAAATCCTACGTTTTAAAACTTGTCAAATGTTGGCTCGGCGATATTAAAATTACGCCGTTATAGTTCACTCGCAAAAAGATCGAAATATGCATAGCTCTTTTCTACTCGTCATCATCGGTACACGCGAAACGCATTAAGCATGAAATTGTTTTCCGCTTGAAGCTATTTTTTTTTTATAACGGATCGATGTCAACACTCGACAAGTAAATTCCGCGCTATTCATTACAATTCTATCGAGGTACAAATTTCAACTTTGACAACATATTTATTAAACTCACGATGGCCTGTATTTTCATTTCAATCTCGAAGAAATTATTCGCACACTTTATTCGCATCGTATTACTCGAGTTTATTAAACTGCAATATTAGGGCGGCAAAGAAACCAAATATTATTTGTAACAAAAAACGGAAACATGGACGGTCGTCTGACAAAAACTAGAAACTATGTAAAAAAAAAAAAAAAATGGTAACGCGGACAGTCGAGTCTGTGGAGCTCTTAAGGACAAGGCCGAAGCGTATGAACAATATACGACACGTCGCTCGTTAACAAATGGCATGACAGAAAAAAAAAGCTAATTAAAAGCAGAGAAGTCCCGGACTCTAATCACGAGGCTGGGTAAGAAAGATACGACGCGAAGGGTTCCAACGTCAACGTACTCGAGCTCAAGATTTCTCCTAATCACTTAAAACTGTTTACGAACTGTTGATACCATTAGTTACGTTCGAAAACTTCTCAGCGCTGGTGATTTATCCCATTACAACGTAAAAAGCTTTCGAATGTGCAGTCGGAGTGGTACGACAGGGGGTAATAACAAAACTACATAATCGATACGAATTTTCATCTTGTCGATTGGGCACAAAAGTAATAACACCGAGTTCACTGGCCCCGTTTTCAACGATGTAAACCCGAAACGTGTTAACGTTATGAAATAAAATCAAAAATCGAGGAAGAAAATAAAATACGGTGAAATGGATAATATTTTAGCTGACCGGACATTCCGAGGGAATCCGTGCGCGCCGCGCCAATGTGATTTTGTAAAAATAAAGGAAAAGGATAAATAAAATATGTATATGCGCGCTTCATCGGAAATCGACGTGACCGACAACAATAGCAAATATGCACACGAGTAAGGCGATTATTCGCAAGAGCACGAGGGTTCGGCGTCAAAAGTGCAAGATGAAGTGAGCGGAAAAACGTACAAATACGTTGCATATTTCATAAGTTTAACGCTGCGTGCACAAAGTGGGGAAGTAACGCTCGCGCGCGTATTGGGCGCGTTACCATTCTTACTTGCGATTGAAAAGGGACAACCGGGAAACGTGACTTACGCGCCGTTTCATTATTATTCGCGTATCGGGTTGTTTTCTTTCTGCACTGCGCTTGTAACGTAATCGTCCCGTCGTCTTATTTTTCCCCGGAGTTACGCAATTTTGTTATTTTTCCGTATCGATCGCCGAGCGATACACCGGTTTCGTTTTCAATCCGACCGGAAATCATAAAGATTCATAATTTTACTCCCAATTTGTGAAAAAAGAATTTTTACAAATCATTGCTGCGCGTTTTTGATTGAAACGTACAATTCTTCTGTCCTGGACCAATTTTGTTCGAAACGGTCGCGTAAGGTTGCGTTACAACGTTTCGCGTTTCAATCTACACGTGCGGAAGTTAAAATGCATGCCGTAACACGAGTCAATAGAAATTTTTGATTTTACGTCGGACGTTCAGAATTGCCGAAAGGGTATGTTATTAAAAAGAAATATATGTTATATGTTTTTTAAACGCCAGCGTGCACACTAGGAGTCGATTTCCATAAATTTCAGTAAACTTCGTATTTATGCAAATACGCACGCGCTTGGGTCGCGTAAAAATTTCAAAAATCATTTATAACGCGGACCGTTACACCGCGTCTCGCGCACGGATCGGCATGGCGATCCGTACAAAATATTTCGAACCAAACGTACAAGCATTCAGCGAAAACAAGTAAATGTTTGCGCAAACTTTAAATATTTACTTTCCATATAATTTGCGGATATACGCGGAATCCAGGAACGCTCCGTTCGAGGAATTACATTATCACGCGTACGTCGAAAACGCACCCCACGTGGCCTGCGCAATAACATCGGGAGAGAGAAAAAAAAAAGAAGAAACAGATGCCGCACGAGATATCCATCCACGCACGCATTTGCGTCGACCTAGAAATTTGTTCTGCAACGGAACGCTCGGACGTTACGTCGACGACGCGTGGGTCTAACCGTGTGTCGAGTTTCATTCGAATCGAAAAAAGTTGTCCCTTGAAAAGAGTCGTTCTCAGCGTTCTTCTCAAATAACAAAGAACTCTGACGAACGAAATGGAAAACTGATCGTAGAAATACGAATGTGAAGAAAGAACGCTTCGTAAAATAAAGAATCCTACCGTACCCTAAGAATATTGCACTTTTGGCGGCGAAGACAATCGGGATAATAAACTCGATTATCTTTTACTTTCGACTAAAAGATAATAAACTCTGATTCGAGACGATCGAAAGAATTTTGAAAGAGGATTTTTTACGAAACGGGAAAAGTTGAATATTTGTAAGTGAGAATTGAGAATCACATTTGGCTTTGACTAAAGTGGCCATACGCCCCGTTTTGAACGGGAGCGTCACGTGTTTCGGTCCTCTGTCCCGTTGTCCCCGGGGGAATCTTTGGAACATTAAAATGTCCCGTTTTCGGAAAGTTAACGAAAAATATAACGAAAATCAATTCTTGTTGACAAATTACTTGTACCAGTTTGGACATTCTACTGTAGAAAAAATCGTTTTTTCCGATTCTTACACTCTTAACCAATGTTTATTTTTATAAACGAGATAAGTTGTTTCGGAGCCACAGTGACAGAGACAGACAACATTGAGAGGGACGGACGTTTGATGGTTAATAAAAATAGATTTATTATAACATATGGGGCGTGTACGGAATTAAATCTTTTTTGTCCCGTTTTGACCTAAAAAATATACATATTTATAGTCACATTAGCTATGACACAGTTAACCCGCAAATATACGTTAAACAATCGATTCTCGTCCCTCTGCACACAACACCACTTTTTTCAATCGCCTCTCTACAACACCTAGTATCCTTAAAGTAATCGTCAACGCTACCGCTGCATTTGGAATTCTTCCCAAATCTCGTCGCTCTGCGTTCAGAAACCACACCGCCGATTCCCTCATCCTTCCCTACCGCAACGTTACCACCTGCATTGCCTTCAACGTTGACCGAACGGACAGCGAGACGAGCTTTATCAACTTTATCAACTTAACGTAACTTCCCGGGAAAGTGTACCACGAGATCCGCGTAGCGGCGAAACTTTCAATTCGAATCGCGGAGAGTCTTGCGTCAGGTGTCGATAGCGAAGTTACCGTGAAATAAAATTCAATTTTATTGCTCCTCTAAGGGAGACGCCATCCGTAACGCGGCCATGCGACGTAACCGCGAAGTTACCGGGAGAATGAGAGAAAAAAAAAATAGAAAAAGAACAGCTCGTTTAAAACGATAAACTTTGTCCAGCTTAGTTCGTGGAAGATCGGAATGGAACGTTGGGCGAGAGGAAACGATCAAATTCGAGGTACTCGGGGTCCGATTTAAATTAGATTCGGTTAGAGATTTAATTCACCGGCGAACGGACTCGGGTGTATTTTCAACCGACGAAACACTAACGTTCCTTGCCATCAATCACGAGTGATCCCCGTTCATACGCAAATTTGATCGTTCCATTGCAGACTCGAGTTTTTGCCAGTCTCGAGCGTGTTTAACGGTAACTTTATCGGTGGCCGGCCAAATTGAACGCGATACAAGCTAAACGCGATAAACGCGTAATATTCCATGCACCGATAGTCGAAAGAGATTGACGCACCGTTGGCTAGTGGATCGAGCGTCGTTCTATAACGTTTAAGCGTCCGTCGTTGGATGTTAATAATAATAGAAAGAGATTCGATGGTATCAGCTGCGCGTAGGAGAGTAATTATACGGGAAGCCTGAAAATTCTTTTCACGCGGAGGGAGAGGATAAACGTAAAATAACCGTCGGAGAAAATTGTGCAGAGATCCTTCGATTTGTTTTGAAAATCACGTTACGTTTGTAACCTGCAGGAATAACGAGTTAAGAAAAAAAAGCACAAGTTCTTGAAAATAACGATTAACAAGAATTAAAGCAAAGAGATAAAAGAAATTCTTAAAGATAAGGAACCAGAGACGCGCTTTAAAAAAAATCGCAAGCATACTTAAAAAAGGAAGAAGCGCGGTAATCGAAAATAAGACTAAAAATCGATCGGGAATATCGATCTTACCATCCGCGAACTCATCGCTGAAAACGGGGTTACTACGGAACGATCTGATTAAATCAATAAATCTAAATCCCACCGTCCTGACGTGACGGCGCGTATGTACCGTACACTTAGCGGGTAACCCGTGACGGTCAACAGATTTTGAGAAACATGGCAGGTGTCACGTTCCGGTATTTCAGCGTCGATCAGCCCCGGGGTTTACGGGATTACAGGAAACGCAAGAATCAAAGCGGCCGTAACGCGTGCAAGATCGTATGGGCGGGGGGGAGGGGGAGAGGGGGGGGGAGAAGAAGAGCCTACCGGATACGCCGAGCGTGGAGCGAGGGTTAACTGATTTCGACTAATTGCTAATGCCACATTCAAACTTTCAGTGATTAGAGCCGACTAATCCAAAAGCTATCCTTGATTGTCGATCGATACCGAACGTTTAACCTCGGGAAGCCGAGGGAAGGGGGAGGGATGGTGCCAGGAGAGCGGTGCTCTCCTCTCCTCTTTCATTAAGCGTGGACGCGTCGGCGTCGATTAAAGGGAAGATTCGTGCAAAATGCTCGTTAGGATGGTACGCCATGCCTCTGTCCTCTCTGTATTCCCTGGCATCTCGCTCTCTCGGGAGAGAGATACAGAGGAGAGGGGACAGAGAGAGAGGGAGGGGGGAGAGAGTTTGGGATCAACACGGCACATTATCGCCTTACGCCCATGGGCGAAAGGTCAAAGTTCGCGCGCGGCGTTGAAGTAACGCTAATCACAAGCAAAATTAACTTCATCAGGAATAAAGTCTGGCCAACTTACGAGCAGAGAGAGTCTACTTTTCCCGCCTGTAACCGGGCTGCCTCGAGTCCGATGGATTTATCGCTTACCTGGAATGGAAAACCAATAACAATTAATTTCACTGACCGTCGGATATCAGGATTATATTGAATTCTAGGGTAAATATGACAGCGTTGCTAGGACAAGTCGTCGATACGATCTCCGATAAACACTTCAGACTTTTGGTATTACTACGTGCGTCCGACGAAAATTGAATTCGAGACAAATATCGCGTGGCAGTCGACGCACGAGGGTATAAAAAGTTCCGTTTAAGAAGACGCTCGAGTGGTATTCACCGTGGTACCGTTTCCTTTCAACACTGACTTTATAGTCTAGCCGACCACCACCTCCCACAATTTTACCTTAACTTTGTTAGCAGCGTGAAGCAGGTTAAACTACCCCCTGTATGGCGAAAACGAATTATGTCCTTTTATGCTTAGCAAGCCGGATAAAATCAGTTAGTAAAACTGGTTCACTCGCTATAACTTGAACACCGCTGTAATTAATCACCTCTTCTAAATGTGGGATTTACGGGTCCCGGAGGATCGCGGGGGATTTGCCTCCGGGAAAAGCTGCCGAAAAACTGGCTGATAATAAAAATCCCGAATTAATTTTATCTTACATCGATCGCATAAATCGCGTCTGGAAATTATTGCTACAACGTTACGCCCGTGGTGTTTTCGCGAAACAAACGGTCGCTCGCGCACAGCAAGGGGCAAACAATTTTTGAATGGAAAATGGACGATAATGCGATTCGCGAGGTGTTGACAGCGATAAAAAAAAAGCATTACGCTAGCCGAAAGAATTTATTTAATCGACCTCCCTAATAACGTAAACAGCGTTAACGCCAGGGAGGTCCAATCTTTTGGCTTACCAGGGCCACGTTCGAAGAAAATAATTGTCCCTAGCCAGGCATAAAATATGTACTGATTCTAAAGATAGTCGTTGAGTGAAAAAGTTAGGAAATAGTGTACCGATTATGATATTCAACCTGACGAACAAACAATTTTTTTTTCAGAATACGCAATGTATGTTTTTGAAGATATTCTCCAGACGTAAGCTAACGGTACTTTGCGATGATTTTTTAAATAAAAAGTATTGCAACGCCACGGGAAATATAAAAGAAACAGGTACATAATCTCAATGTTTTAAGAAAGTTTACGATTTTACTTTAGGCCTCATTCGTTACAACGTCGTTTATACAATATTCACGACGTTTTGTTTGCAATCTATACAATTTTTTAATACATTTTACAAGGTCATTGAACTATCCCGAGGAATCGTGTATTTTTAATAAATACCCGAATCTTGCGTCACATTTGGTCGACGCCAGGTCTGTAAGGGATTACGTTCGATCCAAAATGGGCGCTCTTATGCCAGTTAACGACCGTAATAAAACATGTATCCCTGCAAAAAGCACGCGGGCACAGATTGATAATACGAGCGATTTAAGATTCTTATAGCCGTGCATTACCGGATAACCAAATGTCTGGTAGTTCCGAACATCTTTCCCAAATTGATCTTTATGTACTTTCTGGGTTACCGCGTAAGATGCAGTGACCTGTTTTCTCGTCTCGTCGCACAAAATATGCTGTCGCGGTATTAAAGCGAACGCGTACTTGCGCACGAATTGCCGTTATCGCGAGATGAGCCATTAGGGTATATTGTTGGTAACCGGCATTTCGACCATTAACTTTCCTGAATAAAAAATAACGTTATTAAAGGTGCGCGTTACATTTTTCCCCGAAATTATTTATTTACCTCGTTAAACGGCAACGGCGTAAAAGCTGGAACCGCGGCATCGACAAAACGGTAACCACATTTTTCTTTTAATTCGGAGTCTCGATATTTGCTCGACGGTGCATGTTTTTTCAGCGAAAAGGACGCCGCCGCGAAGAGACGCGAGCGTCAGCAGTTTTTCGAAAATCGAGAGCATTTTCCAAACACGGTAACCGATAGCGTTCCTCGGTTATCGCGAAAACTTGACTAGACTTCGTGCGCTTCTCGTCGGAACGTTGGAAATTGCTGCGCTTTGGAAATTAAATGCCAAACAAAATGGTTTAACGCGCGCACGGCGAATTTCCGCGCTTGCCTTTATCTCGCTATCGCGTTGGCCCCAGCTGACTTTTTCGATGTAACGAAATGCTAACAGCCGAAATGCAACTCGAATCCCCGATGCCGCAGCGACATGTAATTGCCGTCCGTTGTACGTGACCGCAATGTCATGCGCGATACAATGTTTCTAGTGATTTCTCGCGTACACCCTCGGGGTTCCTCGAACATTTGATCCGACACAGTTTTTGCGCTCTTAATCTCCAACCCGAATCCCCCGTTTTCTATAATCCCGCTGCCGGAGGGATGACAAATTGTCCTGTAACCAAATGAAAAAAGAAAACTCGCTCGTTAGGCGAGTTGCTGGTAGAAACTTCGCCCGATAATCTTCGAACAAAAAAAAATTCGCGTAGAAACGAGACTAAGGGCAATCGCGATGACAGAAAATAATAAAATGTAGATCCCTTCGTTCTCGTTTCTGGTCGTAATTTTTTAAAAAGGCCCCAGTATCGCGGCGACCGTTTTTTATCATCGCCAGTGTAAGGGAAAACTGAAAACCAACGTAAGGTACCAAATAAGCTTTACGATGTGAACCTTGTTCGTCGAGAGTAAAATAACGTCCGTCACTCTCAAGGTAAAAGTGCCGTAGTCAAAGAAATCTGCGGTTCCCTTATGTCTTTCGTTCTTTGTATCGTCCAATAAGTCAAGTCTCTCGATTGCGAAGCTTATGCGGTAGTCGGTGTTTATAGTATAAACTTTATACATAGGTATCCGTCTTCAGTTGAAGGGCTCGGCCGAACAACGAGACAAGCGCGCACTTTACAGGAGGTGGAATATTCTATAATACATATATGTATATCGTACACATCTCGTACCTAGTCTTGTTTATATATATATATTCATTGCGGCGAATCGCGCTATTGACAGAAAATCTGCTATCCCTCCCAACTGCGCCATCGCGACGGCAGGCATTGCGCAACAAAGCGCGTAACATAATCCTCAAAGGGACATTCAAATTTCCACGAAATCGGGATATCACACGTTAAACGGTATTCGGTGTAAAAGTTTCGAGTGAAATATATTTAAACGACACGCGCGACTCCGTAGCAATGTTATTCGTAAACGTGTAAACCCGGTATTAATTAGCAGCGAAAATATGCCTCTAAATTAACCGTGCGTCGCATCTCATTGGCACGAAGCGAGTAAACAAATGCTCTACATTATTTTAAAACGTATCAAGAATCACGATAGCGAGACAAATTGTTCTCGCGCTACAACGGCAGCCGCGTTACGACCCACGTAACGTACAATCGCCTTGCATGAAAATCAACCGCGTACGTATATTTGCAACGTCCCACGGCGTTTAATTTCGTTTCGTATAAAATTGGTGCCGTGCGATAAGTTAATCGCGCGTCGCGCAAATTTATCACGGCGAACGGGTAGAACGAAACGAAAGCGAACGACGATTCAAGACACTCGAACGCTGAGCAATCAAGGATCAACTTTGTTTGCATTCGAGGATGTTCAGAGTCACACAGCGCACAAGTGGAACTCCACTTGATTCCAGTTAGTACAACCTGCGTGATCCCACTTGCTTTAGCCATTAAAGCTAACATTCGAACGGATGAGAGAGGTACGGTACCACCTTCGATCCTTCGACCGTCGCGCGGATAACGTTTCGACGTTGGCTCGAATAGAAAATCTGCTCCCGCCGGAGATTCATCGGAACACGCGCGCGAATTTTCCGTTTTTGCGTAATTATCCCCAACGATCACCGACGCGATTGTATTTGCGTGTAACGCGAAAAAATGTTGCCCGCTCCGACGAGCTGGCCGTGTCCGACGATTCAATATTTACGCGTAAATTTGAGAACGTTCGGCGGAGCGCGTTTACTATTGTTCGACATTTCACGCTGTTCGTAATTCGAGTTTGCGCGTAATTTAAAAATAGTCCCGGTACCGCGCGTTACGCTCTCTCGGTTCGTTCGGGCAAAAAAGATGATAATGGAATCTTCGACGCGGGGAACCGTCGAGGACATTTTTCAGAGGAAGAGGAACGGAAAATTTTCGGTGGAAAAACGAGGTTTTACTTGGAATCCCTCGGAATGGTTTTCTACCGAACCACGCAACGTGGAAATTTCTTTGGAAGCTCAACGGGCTACGAAAAGGTCAACGCAAAAACGAGAGGTTCCCTTCCTTTCTGATCCGTTCGTGCCGAGGCAAGCGAGAAGCTTATTTTTCGCCCCGTTGTTTCGTAAGAATGAGGGTTTAGCGTGTGTGTATAGGGGAATATAATCATCGCTGATGGCGAACGCTCTTTAGAAACCTCGGGCACGAGCCACACTTTTTCGAGCTACGAAAAAGTGGCTGCCAGGTGCGTGGCAGGTGAGAGATTCACCTGCTTACAAGCTGCCGCTGAGCGTCTCTGCCGATTAAAGGATGCCACATGGACGCCGAGACGGTTTCTTCTTCTTCTTTTTTTTTAGAGATTCTAATCCATCTTGAACCCTCGGCCAATGGACACTCGACTCGCAAATGGGAAAGCGCAAAAGTAGGTTCTCGCGCGTCACTCGTAAATCTCGTAACATCGGGACAGTGTTGACCTTAAAACACGCAATTTCTCTAGATGACAATTCACGATTACTCGCTCCCAATGAGACACAAAGTGCCAATAATCGATCCAATTACGGTACTTAACCCTCGCAGACCCAGACACGCCTCACGTGGAAAACAATTTTTGCTTCAACTTTGTCCTTTAACCTCGCTCTTCCGTTCGTGATTACCACGCGTACAAACTTATCAAAAATCATTATGGTAATTTGAAACTGTTCCACCACCACGATGATGTATTATCAAGCGATATGGTCGCAAAGTGTCGTAGCAATGTGTTGGTAGACAATTGAAGAGCTCGGCCGAATAACGGGTCAAGCGCCAATTTCGGAAAATTGCTTTTTTCACGGAAGCATGTAGACACGGGTACAATTGATGTATTCGATGACCATTACATCGAAATTTCATTTCAAAATAGTTTGGTGCCCGATTTAGGTAAATTAAATATAGTTTTTACTCTTTGAACAATGTGACACGTGTCAATTCTATCATCTACTTTAACAGCGGTCGCCAACCTTTTGGACCTCAAGAACCACTAAATCCATAACTCTAAATTCTACAGACCACTTATAGTTTGTAATTTATAGTGTTGGTACTGTAAGTCTTTGGTCCTTTTCCAGAGATTTTAAACCAACAGTTTTTGTTTCGTAAACACAATACTTTTGTACATAATGATTACAATTACACAACACACGCCCGCTGCAACGTTAATAAACTAAAATTGCAAATATTGTTCAAATTTTGTTTGCGAACAACCAAATTTTCTCGCGGACCACTAATTGGTGACGAGGAGAAGAGTGAAACAACGAGTTGCGTGCGAAGTTCAACGAAAACGTACAGAAAATGGAACGTAGACTTTAAAAAATTAAAATATCTGTCCTGTAATATGCGCGCAGTGGCGCTTGTCTCGTTGTTCGGCCAAGCCCTTCAATTTTATAACGTGAAACCGAATACTGGGTTCGGGAGAAATTTGAATGGAAAAAGTCAATAACGAGGAACAACGTTCCCGGCGACGCCACCGAGGGACGAAACGAGGATAGAAAGGGAGAAGAATGAAAATTACCGAACCGCGCGACACGAAACGCGGAAGCTTGAGGAGCAGAGGTACGCTCGAGATCTCTCGATGTCCCTCTTCGCGCCCTAGAAACCTTATCCCAGGAACAAAGAGCAATAGGGTGCGATGTGCCCTTCCCTAGCGTAAACAAACTCGAAAGGCTACGTTAGGATCGCGGGAAAGGTGAAACGAGGGGCAAAGGAGGCGAAACGAAACGAAACGAAACGAAACGGAACGGGACGGAGCGGAGCGTCTCACGGAAGCGGGTGCAGCAGGTGCTGTTGCAGGTGCACCGTCGGCACCGGCCCTTTCCGAGACTCCTCGGAATTACCGAAAGTAAACTTTCCGCGTTTAATGCGGTTAAACCATAATCGGATCTTCTTCCTCGATACGGGGCGTTTCCAGCGCGAAGGAGGTCTTAAGGGGCTCGTGCCGAGTACTACAACGTACTTAGCGAGCTCTGAGTGGAGAAACGTATTCGCTTTGCTGTCCTTCGAAGTCAGGAATCTAATAAGTAAGGAAACACTCTTTCGAACGCCGTTATTCCAAGTAGCTATATTTCCTTCGAGTATTCCGAGGTACGCGATGGCAGTTTGTTTTCTTCATCATCATTTTCTTTTACCTTTTTCTTTAATGATACGTTTGACGGAATTATACGGTGGGGCAAGTATTTACTCGAGAAAATTCAAAAATAAGACGGTCGGGTAATTCTTCGTGCAAATTACGAAGTGATGCAACGTGATGCAAATTTATAACGATAAATCTCATCTAATAAAGTGTAGATAAAAAAGACTCTGAACGATTAATCAAACGAATCGTTAAAGTCTAAGAAAAACGAATGACAAGAATACATGGCAGATGTGAAATTCCTTATTTAAATTATTGTATAAATATAAATATATCATATATCATCAGAACACGTGTCATGTATAACATATATGCGCGTGAAAACGAAGATAGGTATATTTATTATTTGAAAGAAAAATTTTCCTTGATTCAACTATTGGGTTATGCAACTTGAACAACTTATATGCATATAAGGAAAATCTTTCTTCGCGATATTAAACACACCGATCTTCGTTTTCGCGCGTCCACGTCGAATCCCACGAAAGGTTCTCTCGTCAAAGAAATCGAGCTGCTATAGTTTCCAGAAACGCCGCGCATGACTTAACGAATTTCCCAACGCGAGGACAAAACAGTTTTTGCGAGATCCCGTAGATCCTAATCTCGTCCGCGCATGCCCAATTGTTTTTACCGCGCCACATTTGTGTAATGCACGTAACGCGTAATTGCACGTCGAGGGAGTCCGCTCTAATGATCCGGTCGTTGCACTCCAAAGAGTTTTTGCCATGGCAGCTCTATTACACCTCTGTTCATCCTGTATTCCTATTTTCCTGTTATTGTGTGCAGATAGCAGTGGGAACGAACAGCATCAACGTCTTTGCTAGGCTCGATTTCCCCGATACGCGATTTCCCCCCTGAAGAAAAAGCCCACGAGCGCGGGCATTATTGCGCTTATCCACGAACTGTAATGGAAATGGGGAAAAATACCTTGTTCGATTCACTCCTACGCTTTTCTTACCCGCCGAGATACCGTAATTACGATCGCGCTTAAAACCTAGCATTCGTCCCACGAGAAAAGTCAGCGAAAGACACGACATACGCGTGTTTTATTCCGTTTTCTTAGAATTCCCGTTTACGGTGCGTTAATCGTGACATTTGAGAAATAAATAATTCATTGTTTGCGTTGCACGCGAAGGGGCCAGTGAAACGTTTGTATCGGCCGATGGGCGTACGCGCGCAATATGAAATATGTATTAATCTCTGAGGGACACGTACGTACAAACGGGATTCGATTTGAATACCGCGGAGATCAATCTCTGGTGGGATCTATGATACCGATATTCCATAGGTATTATATTCTCCGTTCGCTCGACTATTCATGCTCGACCTATCGATTCGTCTCTCGTCGCTGAACCTCGTTAATTAATGATTAACTAACGATTCCGCGGCTACTATACCTATACATAGCGCTCGTACTGGCGATATCGTAAAATCTTAAATGTTCGCCATAAGCTGAGATTTCTCTCTGTATTAATGAACTTCTTTAAGATTATTTGGATTAAAATCCTGGATGGAGCGACGCTCGCCAAACTCTGAGAACTAATGTTAATTCCATGTTTAAATAATCACCGGATAATAATGATGCTTCGCTGTAACGAAGCGTGGTTTTAAAAGAAACCTCTTCAAATAAGCATCCGGAGTTTAACACCTTTGTTTAATTTTCAACAGTGACAGCAGTTTTTCGAGGCGACACGCTAAACAAAGGAAATGTCGCCAATTAACGCGCGATAATTTTCCCTTTACCTCAATGTAAATAGACTGAAGTATTTGTTACGGTATTATTGTAGGGTACACACAATATCGCAAAGTAAATACTATTATTATAGATACACACACGCGTTCTATTACGCGATGTTATCATCCCGGTATAACGCAATATATATTACCATAAATAAACACATATTTATAGTAATAGTTAACGCAAATAAATCAGCCGAACGGGATTTCGTCTGAATCAAACGAGATACGAGGCGTCTGTTTCTAATGTAAACTCGCGAATCGCTAAAAACGACGAAACCAATTAATTCTTTGCCGGTAATTTTGGTTTTTGTGGAAACGAACGCGCGTAGGATAATAACCTGAGAAAAGTTGTATCGCGAGACGATTGCGGGAAGATCGCTTCGCAGTTAATTAATAAAAGAAAAAGCTATTTTTCATTAGCATAAGCGCGACTCGTGAGAATTCGAACTTCACTTACCGAGGCTCTTCAAAATGAAATCACCTTCGTGATCTCGGTGACGAGAGAAGTTCCATTTTCTCGTACCCGACGGCTTTAATCGTACTCCGGGTTACAATGCCCACGATCATGCATATTGCTCTCGTTTTAGCGAAAATGTTAGAAAGCTAAAAATATCGGGGAAATTTGTTTGCGGGGCACGTATGTTTCCTCTGCAACGTGCATCCGACAAATTTGAACTTGTTAAAGTTTTTCGGAATCGTTTACTTCGTAAGTTTTCTTCCAGAATTACACGAAGCAACGAAGGAACTCAGGGTTAATTGAATTTTTTTAACAGTTTGTTATACCAAATCACTTTCGTTTTCAGAGAGTGCCGAGGGTTTTAATCCGTTGAATTAAAGTGACCACGGGAACCTTTAAAAATCCGTTGCTTTTTAATTGTATTACGGAAAAGGAAAAACATCGTAAAATAGTAATGCCGGTGATGTCCAAAATAAACGGTGGAATTAAACAACAAATTGAAAAACAGAAGATCCCCCCCTCCCCCTCGCCAGAGAAACATCAATAAATTTCAATTTTTAAACTAATTTAAATCACGCGAACGCACCAAACAATTGTTTTCGTGTTTGTCGGAGGTTTGTCAGGGTGAGAGGAGTTTTCATTGATTTTTTTTTTCATTTGGTTCTTGAAACCATACACCGCAATTGGTCCATAAGGATGCTGCAATCAATTTAATTACCACCGACCGCGAGAAAAAAGAAAAAGGTTTCATTACGAATCGCGACAATTTCGCACAGTGAATTTAAATAATGAATTTAATTCATCCTGGAATCAAAGAAAATTTTTAATGGTATCACCCGCAGGGATAAATAAATAATTTCAACGCCGTACGTAAAACGCGAGCTTCCCAAAATCAAATTATTGCAATCAATTTATTATCGATGAAATAACAACTACATTAACGCAACGTTCAATTACAAATATAGATTAATTGAATTTAAATTTCAAGAGGCCAAATAACTTTCGACAATTTCGTCGGCCACGAAATATTTCGTCGAGAACGCAATTCGTTTCACGCGAAGATTTTATTATGTACCTGCGCCACGCGCCCACGGAACACGGTGTACCCGTGGTTCTCGACAACTTTCATTAACGGACGTCTTTAATCGACGAGTGCCCGGCTCAATTTTCCCAACCCTCGGTTGTCGCATATTTTCCTTGCTATCGGAACACATTAAATTCTCACCATTTATTTCCCATTTTATTGCCACGCGCAGCGTGTCTCGCGTAATCAATTTGTCTCTATAAAAACCGCAGAAATAAAAGTGTTGACGTTTACGCGCCTCCGAGTGCTTTATACATTTTTATTTAAACGCAAATGTTAATATTAGACTTCAACGAATGCTCCTCCGTTTCTCTCCAACTTTTCGACCACTGTCGACGATAAAAAAAAAAGAAGGTCTTCAACTTTGACCTCGGTTATTGACACCGTACCCCCGCCTCGGTGTCGCGACGCCGAAGGATCGCATTTACGAATGTTTCGTTTGCTTTCTCAAACGCCGGCGACGCCTACGCAGCGGCGGGGTCAACTTATTGACGCTAATTACGAGCATTACCCTTGACGAAACCAAGAATTTCAATTGAGGCAAGTTCAAGACTTCCCGAGAAATTCTAAAGTACCGCGATAAACGAAACTTTGGCGAAACAGTATTTCCCAATGTATTTCTCGCTCAATTATACCATTCTGGTTAGTTATAATTGCCCCTCGCCTTAATTATCCGCTCGTTTTGCGTCGCCGACGAGTGAAAAAAAAAAGGTAATACGAAGCCATCGCTCCTTCGGACAAACGCAATCTCTGGATTATTTTCCACTAACGTTTGTTCGTCGCGTTTAAAGTTAATGTACCGCGCGACGTAAGTAGTTTTAATCTTGTCCGGGGGGGTAAAGCCCAACATAATTACCGTCATGCTTCTTACATTCTCGTCCCCGCAATCTCTTAATCACCGTCCAATACCTCGTTTAATATCATCGTCCCATTTCGGCCGAAATAAAAGAGAGAGAGCGAGGGAGAGAAAAAATACATCGGAGACAATATTTCAGCTCCCTCGCGATCCTAGACACGAGCCTTGGCGAGCACAAATGGGCTTCCATTAAAGTGGCTATTATTTGCGACGTTACCGTCCAGCATCCTTGATACCGCACGTACACGCGCGTACGCGCACACGGACGCCAAAGTCCAAATACGTTCAAACGCGAAAAACATCGAGATTCTGACGTCTAATCGAGAGTCGACAGTCGTTTGGAACTTCCAAAGGACGATAACTCGATATATTAGGGTGGTACACAAGTTTGTGCGTTTTTTTTTTTGCTCAAGACTTGCGACATAAATTTCACAGAAACTACATAACCTTGATTTTCGAAGTGAAGAGCATTTGAATCTATTGTTGGTAGGCGCGTATCTGCAAATTACTCGATACCTTATATGGGCATCATTTCTCATTATTAGAAACGAAAAATTCGTGGCTCTCCATTTCGACCACACCTAAGTTGTTGAATTTTTTTTAAAAGTTTCTGCTTTGGGAGGGGAATTTTTTAGACCACATTCTCGCGTTCCACTTCGCAGATCTTTTTTTGCCGCTTCAGTCGCTTTTAATTGTTACTTTCAGTGATGACTTAAAAGCACTCAAATTTTGATGTTTTCTATAATTCTTCTGTATGAAAAAAAATAAAAGTTTGAAGTTTTTTAACAATGTGTAAAACGCGATATGAAAGAGCACTTAAATTGCTGCAAAATGAGATATAATGCAGTCAAATAAAACCAGCTTATTAGCTTTGAAAATGAGTAAAAATATGTTATGTGAAAAAACGCGTAAATTTTTCAACAACCCTAATATAATTTTTAATACTAATGTTACGGATGTGAGATTATTACGTACGTAGAATTTTGTCTTAAGTGTACCGAATTTCTGAGTCCGAGTTACCGCTTCTGGTTTCGCTGGCACTGGGTACCAACGCTATCGTTGTTTTTTAGCAGTTACGTGTTTGAATCAGTTTCAATCTATAATTTACTATGACTTCGCGACGCGTCGCGCGCACCTCGTCGCGCAACAATAAATAATGTCGGACCACATTCAATATACGTATGTACATGTGTACGAAACCTTCCACATTTTTGCCTGAAAACGGCATGCGAAATTTGAAAGTTGCACGCTTCGCAAATTGCATCGTAATGCCAAAAACTCGCAATTTTACAAAATTCGCAACGCGTCGACTAGCAAAATATGCCTTCGTCTAAAATAGCGAAAAACTTCATCTCTGTCGGTGGATTTCGTAAAAAGTTACGGCACTGAAATGTTATACGTGATTTGAAAAAATCTTTTCCACCTTTCGGCATTAAGAGCATGATTTTCTTCGATTTAGGTACTTTAAATTTATATAAATATACATATATATAAGTACAGGTACGAATCTTATCGCGCGTACCAAACGAACATTACCACTTTAAAAGGGATCAGTTGAGAAAAGGAAGGATCGCGACTCCAAAAGGTAACCGCACGGTAATCCAGCCAGGTAATGATTTAATGACACCTACGTGCCCCGCTTTAAAATGAGCTTCCGGTATTTATTTTATACGCTCAACGTGGCGATGATGCACGCGCAAAAGCATTGTTTCTCACGCGGTAATTTCGTCCACGACCCCGTGGACTCATCATTGTGCTTCGCGATTCAAGATGGAAGCGAACTTTACCACGAAAGAAACGCGATAATTAAGCTCCGCCAATGTTGATTTGTCGGCGGAAATGTTTTTTTTTCCTCTCCCCTCCCCCCTTCTCATCCTCCTCACGAACGCGCCGGGGACACTTTAAAGTTCGCGAATACGAGAAAAGCGCAGGTCGCGTTAATCACGTTAATTCTAGTAATTTCAAGTTTTCAACTTCCCTTTCGGTTTGACGGGATCGCGAGGCGTGGGTGCGAGTAGCGCGATTGTTTTTCCAAGTGAAAAAGTATAACATTCCGGGAAAGCGTAACCCCTTGGCCTTGCCTAGTGAACACGTGGGATAAGTCCAAGACTTAATAAGGAATATTGATATAAAAATATTCCGTCGCCTTGCCTTCCACGAATAAAAATATATTATTGTAATTGAAGATCCCTGGAATGAAGCGCTATAACATGAAACGTTCAATTAACTCGATCGGCTTCGATAATATTTCTCGTACAATTTCCCAGGTTTTCCATCATATCGACGCGACTCATTCAACAATAATTAATTTTCGTAATATTTACGCAAATAGAAATATCGATTTCAAACTTCCCGTTCCGCCTTTATAGAACCGGTCGCGCTACAACTATAAACAAATAATGGAATTCGATCTACTTGCATAGCGATTCAATCAGTCGACGCGTACCTCGCACGAACGCACGCAAACTAAAACTACGCGCACCAAAGACTGCGTTAAACGCGTTTCGATCGTTCAACGAAAAAAAGTTATTTTCAAAAAAAAAAAACTTTCCAACGCGGCAATCTCCGCCACTGCCAAACCCCGTTTCGTTCAATTCAGTTCGGTTCCATGAGACGAAAACACTAAAAAAAAAAAGAAAAATAAATAAATAAAGTAAAATGAAATAAAACGAACGACACCACGAAAAATGTTTTCCCGTCAACGTACTCGCGATTCACGCTCCGTCGAAAATTAACGCTACCATTAACGCAACTTCACCCCGGCACTTTGCGAGCGCTTCTCCACCGAGCACAGCGACCGACGGCGAAATTCAAGAACAAACGAACCCCCTGGCAAATATTTAAACGGTTCTCGAGCAAATCAAAAATAATCTCAAGAGACGGCCCATCGTTCCTGTAGTTTACGTTGTACCCATCGCGGATCGTAGATGGTGGAAGGTAAAATTTTCGATGCCGAAAGAAAAAGAAATAGCTAGCCAGGAAGGTAGGGAGGGAGGGAGAGGGAAAGAGAGGGACTCAAACTCTCGGTGGATCTGTCAGGCTGCAGAACGAAATGGGGAGAATCCCTTGTTTAAACAGAGGCACTTCGTACTCAGGACCGTCGACCGGCGCTTCGGTCCATGAACAAATGCGACTGTTCTTCGGATACTTTAATCCCGGGGATTGGCTGTAATTTATATCATTTGCTTCTCCCCCTCTCAATTTTTTTTTCCCTTCCGCCTCTCTACATTCTTTTTCTCCTCCACCTGTCTCTGGCATTTGTTAACCCACCGAGTATACCTACCCCTCGTTCGTCTACCATTTTCGCTGCTAATCCTAAGGAGGGGGGGAGACAAAAGGTTACGCGTAACCCGACAAACTCCAATAAACGATAATACGAGTCGGGCTTCGCTGATATTTCGCTGTTTCGCGAAAATCAATCGGCGCTCGGTGACGGCCACTCGACGTAAACCCGTCAACCGGCCCCGGGAGCCCTGTCGTTTCTCGGAATTTATGGATAATATCGGGCATCGTCAAATTTAAAATGGCCATCATAAATCTCCGGCAGATCGGAAAGAAAATTGATTGCGGCTCCTCGAGAACGGAAAATAAATCGAGCAAGCGCGTTTACCCCAATTACCTCACCGAGGATCATAACATATAATGGCTCATACCTCGATCCACTTCCTCCGAACCTAATTCGAAGCTCGTGAATCACGAAACCTCGAAACCTCGAAATGCAACGGGCGTCGTGCCACCTATAGGTACGCGCATATCGATTCCATCTGATACGCGGGACAGGTGGCGAGATTCGATTCCACGCGAAGAGTCACGCGTTAATTCTCGAGGTAACCTACGGGAATTCAAACGAGACCCTTCTCGCTTTCCTTGACCTTATTGGTGAGAAGTGGTCGCGCGGTCGGTTACGCGGACGCGCGGGAAAACCTTCTCGACCCGATGACACCCGGCGACGCTATCGTTTCTCGGTTATGTAAAAAAAAGAGCCTCGCGAGTCCGTTTTACTGGTTTAACGAACGAGAATTACAGCCGAGCGTAACGTTGATGAGAAACGGCGCACTTTGTACGCCTCCTCCCTTTTCGCACCGCGGATTATTTCACCGCATATTTTAAAGCTTCTGTTTACGGTGGAACCGTGTTATAACCGAGCGTGCGTTAAATTTCTGCTTCTTCGGGAATTGTAACGGCGACCTTCCGACTCTTGAACCTCTTTCTAAAACTGAAATTGCTGCAGAGCCCTTTGATTAAATGGGACGAGTGGTCGCTTTGATCGTCGGCCACTGTTTTATTCGTCCGCGCTGAAAGAGAACTTTATTTTGACATTAGCTCGTACATTGTTAACCCTCGGATTCGCTCGATGGGATAAACTCCTGCCATTCCGATACGAGAGGCGGAACGTTAAACGGAGAACTTAATTATTCATTTGTCCTCAAATAATCTACGAATAACTCGCGCTCGATATAACGCGGGCGAAAAGTGTTGACGACTTATCGTATTGACCTTAGAAATGATTCCCCTCGATATCTGCCGTTCAAATTTATCAAAATCTTGTCAAGTATCTCTGACCGCGATTCAAATCTATCTTTTGCATCCCTCAATTGTTTTTAACCTTACGTTAGTCGCGTGGGGGACAGGTGTCACCCAGTTTATTTTAAAATTAGGTTATTCTTATCTCATGCAATTTACGCCTGCAATAACTCCAGCACACCTCTTGATTAGACATGTGTGAAAATAAAAAGAAAATTGTTTTAATTTTGTGAATTTCTATTACATTATTCTAATCATAAATCGTAAACGTGTACATTCGTTGTCTAAATATACATATTATATTGATGTTTAATAGTGATAAAAAGTGATAATTGCTGGTTATTTCTACTTTTAACCAATGATTTAGCGAAGGATGACAGGTATCCCCCCCCCCCCCCCCTAACAAATAACGACGCGACTAACGTAGGGTTAACGAAAAAAAAACTGACGAAGGATTAACACGCAAATGTAAATTTGCGCGACGCATCGTCAGGACGGTAACGAAAATAAGTACAGCAGCCGGGTAACGCTTTTAATATTTAAATAAACCTGTTAATAGATTCGCGTTTCTATAAAAATAAACGTCCGGCGAGAAAGTTCGAGCAGCACACCGAATAATACGCTAAACGACATTCCAAACTTCGTCCATTTCAAGCCACGGCGAGCGCAAGAGTATTTCCGCAAAAAAAAAGCGGCGCTCGCAAAATTTTAAGTAGATTTTTTCAACATTGGAAAGTGCCCGATCGCCGCTAACAGTTTCCGCAAATGGTTTCCGTCGTGCGGCCCGCGAGATGATACCAAAAACACGCGTGGCACTGGCTATTCGCAGCTTCGAAACTCCGTTAGGAAGTTCTTGCCATTTTTGAGTGGTTCTTAAGAAGTTCCGGTTCGCCCCGACGTTCTCGACGATCATCCAATTCTAAGCTGTTCGTAAATTAGTTTTATACGTAGTTATCGACGTAATACTCTCGAGAGGCCGCTTCACGAAAATCTTGCAATTGACGCGTTGTATCGCGGGAAGCCGAATTGGTATTATAAGACGAAAACTAATCGAATTGAAAAAAAATTGCGCTCTTTCTACTCCTTTAGTCTTAAAACCTTGCCGTTCTCGAAGCAATAGGGAGACACGAGGCGTTCAGATAAAGCAACGTTTCCCAACCAGGTTTCGTAGAAGCTTTAAGGGGGTCTATAAGAACAATTTAGGAACCGTTTAATTGTTTATTTGTTAAATTTTACTAACCTGAAAATAAATATTTGATTTAAGAATAGTACATATATCGGCGCATGGCAGTCCACGTACGTAAAGTCAATGCTCGAGCGGTTCACCAGTAAAAAAAGGTTGGGGATCCTCAGAATAATAGGACGATCACTTTTCAAATATTTAGCTTTATTCGGTTAAACGAATGTAAAGAGAATTTAGTTTTTTTTTTAAATACACATGGCTATCGTATCGTTCAGGTCGTTAATTCCCTCGAGTTCTTCACTTTCATACTAAATCGCCGTAATAGGAACGCTATCCGGCTCGAGGGGAAGACGTACGCCGCAAGGAGCCTTCGGGCATTAAGATACTCGGATACGAGCTGTTCTACCGTAATTGGTAACAGTCAAATGCAATTTCTATTAACAATAACGTTCCTCGGATGCCCATTTAATTCACCGCGTCTTTAACCGGACGAGATTCAACTGAACGCGACAATAACAGCCATCCGAGCATCGAATCCTCCGCAAAATGAATTCCTTCGTTCCCTTGTAACGAGGTCTAATTAAATATATAATAGGGGGGACAACACGCGAAGAAGTAATTATTATTTTATTTATTTATCATGTATCATTATTGAATTAACAACCTCTTCGATTTTTTATTCCCTCTTTGAAATAATAAAAATTCTATATCATTAGAGGCGGGGAGCATCAGGATTTTAGAGATGCTCGGGTGAATCATGACAAAAGAAAAAGTTTCTACACCACAGACCACCTCGCTCTTTAACCTCCATGCTCAGCATACGTAATACCCTATAATTAACGATTAACACGTTTATACTTAGTCGCGAAAACCTTCGATATTCAAGAGACTATCTTCGAGAAACCAGCCACACGCGAGATCGCAAATCCATCGAGAGTGCCCGTCGCGACGACGCCAGACGGTCCGTCGATTAAACACTCGATGTAAAAATCGTTAGGGCGAGCTAGCGAGCGAGCGACTTTAACCCGACGGGAGGTCGATCGCGTCGGTATTCCGTCAGGAAAGCAAGACACGTCTTCTGATCTTAGGGACAGGAACACGGTCGTTCCGCTCGGTAAACAGACCGAGCGGCCCAAAGTTTGCCGGCCGTGGCTCGTGACGCTATTAAGGGATATGTCTGCGGCTACGATCTCTCACTCGACCCTCCTCCGTACCATCGCTAACTCCACTTGCTTTCACCCTTACCCTCGGCCCCCGAGTCCCGGACTCCGGGCGCCACTTCGACCCGGCGAAGTTATCGTTTAATGGCACAGTCGCTTGGTATTCCGCTCCGTGTAAATCTCTCCTCCGGCCCCGTACCACCGACAGGTGATCCGACCTTGTAGTACTTTAGCGTGGCGGCGGGATCGAACACGCGGTACGATCGATTAGTCACGCTTCTTTCGCGCGGTGGCAGGTGTACTCTATGGAGTACGGTATTGCCGTGTACAAATCATGGCGTCCGGTTGCGCGGCGAGAGCTATTAGTTCGACGGGAAACGCGCGTGTTACGTCGGAACGTTGGATCACGAATCATGGCGAGGGATGTTATTGAAGTTGACGGAGGCCGGCGTCGTAGGACTCGGAGTCGTGGCGCGGGACAGCGCCAAAGTAATTAAACTTACCGTCCCCCACGTCGACTTTCGCCGCGCGGAATAATGAGAATTTATTTCGGGTAACGCGTAGGCGAGTTTAACCCTTTTAGCGTCGACCGAAAGAGATGTATACCTGAGCGAAGAATATGGAATCGAAACTGACGGTTTGTACGGTGCACGACAAAATTAGAGATTTTTGAAACGAGGTAAATGTTTTGAAGCATTCGATTTAGATTTGTTTTAAAGCGCGAAGCTTCTACTTTCGCCTACCGCGAGCTATTTTTCTCTGCTAATTTCCAATTTGTTTTGAGACGGAGTTTTCTCGCGATGCGGTGGGGGAGGGGTAACGATATTTCGTCGTTGGCACTTTTCGCGAGTGTTGCTAACAACGATGTATAGTTGTCCGGCACTATAAAGGTTAATAAAACGAAATGCTTCTTGAGCGCGCTTCGCTTGTCCCAGCGTTCTTTGGCCGAACGATTTGTTAATGCATTACGCGCAGCCGGATCGATAAAGCTGGACGGGAAATTCGAGCTTCTCTACCGTCGTCGGAGACACGTTAAGAATTAATTAAAACTCCACTATATACCGCCCGATTATAACGATTATTTGGGAGTCGTTCGATCGAATTGAACGCGACGACGAATTCGCGTTATCTTTCCGCAAAAGAATTGCTTTTTGCTTCGGGAAACTCTCTCCCCCCCCCCCCCGCCTCTCTCTTTCCCCAGTTATCGGCGAATTTCGTTCGAGGAAACGGGAAGTTCGCCCGATACTTTGCTGCCGTGCGACTCTGCTTCGCTTAATCACCTGTCGATTAACCTACAGCGGGGCAATGTTATCTGGGAAACCAAGTCCAGTACCGCTTCTATCTCGCGTTACGAGATCCAAGAGTTTTTCGTTCTATTTCTTTCGGCTCCTGGCATTTCTGGGCGAACTCGGTTCGTTCGGTCGCTGATACGATACCGTGTGCTTTAAACGTAGTATATTTGATACGTGAACGCAAGCCCGTGGTTGAAAGAAATGTCATTAATAAATGGAATCCAATTAACTTAATAGGGCGCAAACACATACGGGTTCACTGGAAGTACCTGCGTGTGAAATAGAAACGAAAGAAAAAAATAAACACACACAAAACATCGAGCGGAGAAAAATTGCGCGCACCGGAAAATTTTTTTTTTTTTACTCAAGATCTTCGCGTTACATCGCAAATTCGCTGACCCATTTTTGCTCGCGCCAATTCGCTCGGATCGACGCAAATTTTATTTGAAAATATTCGAACTACGATTATAGCAAAAGTTCACAATTGAAGTTTGAGAGTAAAGCGAGTTGCGAATTCGATTGAAATCCAACGGTTTTTTTTTACCAACGACGTTTGAGGTTTGGAATTTTTCCTGACAAAGAGCATCTCGATGGGAAGAAGCATTTTCTAACCGGGAAGTACGTTCCCTTGTTTACGCGTTTCGGTATCGCGAGGCGGAAAGTTTGGTAAGAAAGCTAACAAACGAGTTGCCCTCGGAATCGCGCTAATTTAAGTTTTCCTCAGAGTCGCTATCCCGCGACTTATTCTAAGCAAAGTTGGAAAGAAGAGAGTGCGATTTACCGGATCACTCGAACGAGCGATAAGGTTTACGAAAGGAACCAAACGATTCGCGCGTTTCGACGGGTTTTTACTTTCGCGAAATTTCCGCTCGCTCGTTTTATTAGCGAACTCGCGACGATGCCGGTGAGTGCACGGAGAAATTGTAAGCATTCGAACGATTAAAGCGGAGGGAATATTAATTCGTCCAACGTTTAGTAAGTAAATTTCTTAAGGCAGTTCGAAAGAATGGAACGAGAAAGTTTATGGTAGGTAGAATGCTTATGGTAGTTTATGGCTGTGCAAATGATATTAAAAATTGAATCATTAAAATCCGAGGAAAACGACTTCGAGCAAGTTTTACGCATGACGGTACATCGACGAATTAAAACCAAAGTTTGCCATTTCTTAGTTACGAATAGTTCAAGACTTTTAAGTAGAAAAATGACACGGATCGGGGCAAAAATTTCTTTCAAACTCAAACTGAAAACGTTTTTCCTTCGGTAGAAATTTCGAAAATCGGAAAGATCGATAAACCAAATGCGTAAAAAGTCACACAAATCGCGCACAGTGACTTTTATTCCGCGTAATGCGTTTAACCGTTCGAAATTTATTTCCGCGTACAATTTCATCGAATCGAGAAGATCTTTAATTAACAGGGGAAACGCTTTTTCTTCGTTTCTAACGTAAAATCCTTCAATTTCCTCGGCGAAACTTTTCGCGCACGTATTTCCGTCGAAAAAAAGAGGGAATAAATTGAAATATGATCGATAGCGCGAAGGCGTATCACTTCGGGTAATAGTTCTCAAAGTACCGCGTTGAAAAGTTCACATTCCAAAGTATCACATTAGTTATACAATTTCCAGGTAAATGGATCGACTATTCGTACGTATGTGCGCAAACACATCTGCGTTTACCAGACGCAATATTTATGAACGATTTTCTTACCGCAAAAATCTCAAGGAAATAACCCCGTCATCTCTCTCGATGTTAACATAAAAATAAACGTTTCAGGGATTTCAACTTAATTTCCTCGAAACACGCGACAATTGACGTATCTCCTCCAATTGCGCACTAATCATTTCTCGCCTAACGCAGGATTCGTGATTCCTGATTCGCGCGCCAGTTAATTAACGACTTTTCGGGACAAACCCACGACGCTTCCAGTTCGCCGATTAAAAAGAATCTCCTCGGAACAATTGATTCACGTCCCCGGAGACGGCAATTCTTTCTCCGTCGACGCAGACTCGCCGTCAGGACTCTTAATCCCATCGTACAGCCCTGGACCATCTCAGACGCCGCCTAAAACGAGAACCCGTCGGAAAACTCGCGAGAAAGCTTCCTTTCATCCCCGACGCCTCTTCCCGCGCTCTTCCAGGTTCGAAGATAGCCGCTTGAACCCGCGTGTCCTAGGGTGGAGTCAGGTTGAAGAGCGACCTAGGAAAACCTTCTGGCCGTTCGGGGATGAACGGGGGGGGGGGTGTAGGTGCTGCTGCGCCCTCGGGCAGACCGCGAATCCCGGATCGATCTCCCCCATAGCTATGACGTCATGGCCGACCCACTCTCGCGACGCCACCCTCGTTCACCGACGTCCCCGCAACCCCGCAATTCCGCAGCACCGCAACTCCTGCGACCTAGCCATCCAACCTTTCCCTCCCTCTCGCTCTCGCTCTCCACCCCTCTCCCTCCCCCCGCTCTCTCTCTCTCTCTCTCTCGTTCTCCGCCTCCACCCCCTCCACAGCCCCCCTCTCCCATCGCCACCACCACCACTGCCATCATCCCCCCCCACCGACACCCTCGTGCCGGGCCGCCGACCCTGGAGCTACCGACGTGTACGGCAATATCACCTACGAACTGTACCATCGTTCATTCTACCGGAAAACTGTACGCTGATTTACGTTTAACTTTTCCCCGCCGATTACCATTATCATTAAACCGGGGAAGAAAACGATAAAGCCTCGTTGCGCGCGGAAAGTGAAACGGGGAAAAGGAACGTAGAGACCTTGACGAGGTTCCCGCAAATTACGACGGTTCCACTTTGAATTTTATCTCTCATCGACGTAGAGGTACAGGGCGAGGGCGTTTAAATGGGAACACGGCGGGGGTAGTACCCGTGTTACTTACGGATGTGGAAAATAATCCTTCGAGAAGAAAGTGCAGAGCGTTCGACGAGGCAGATATAGCTGAGAAAAAAATTTTTTCCTCGTCGTCGCGCGTTTTACCGAGGTTTTTCATTTTTTTTTTTGAAACACCTCTGCTGGTACACTGATCAACGGATTCACCGTAACGATGGGATCCTAATTATTCGGACACGCTCGATTAGGAAAAACTTGTCGTACGACGCGATGCAAAGAATATTGCGCTGATACCGCGTTTAATTGATGCGAACAATCGAACTGATCCACCGCCTTTGATTTACCCCACCAAGCTCGAAAGGATATTGTATAGTTAGTTTTACCATTATTTACCGTGATTTGATATCTAGATTAATTGTTTACCAACGTAATTTCTTCTTTCGCTCGATACTCCTTCGTCGTTTCTTCTGTTTCCCCCCTTTTTTTTCTTTATTCCATGCGACCCGTAAAAGCGAATAAAGAAAGCGGGGAAAAATAAAGACAGATTACGTCTAGTCTATAAATTACGCGCACTTTTACCGGGCTCCTATAATCCGCGTTCCTCCAGTACTTTCAACTTTTAACCATCCGACGTTGAATCTTTCGCCGCGCGTGGCTTATCTCTCATCTCGTTTAATTTTATATGATACGAAACTCGAAAGGAATCGGGACGCTTTAAATTAATACGTTTTTAAAATATGTACGCCCTTATCGTTTCGGTTTGGTTAATATAAATTACTCTTTGCAATTTATCACTCGTCGCGAATTTTACATTCAACATTGTTTTTACCCGAGTTTTTATACGAAATGAAACTCTTTCTTCTTTTTTTTTTATTACGCAGACGGGTAGTTCAAAAATGATATGTGACCAAAAAGCAAATATTTTGGATTTTCCGTGGATATTTTAAAGGTACAGCGATATCGCGAATGGAATGTTATAGTTTTCGTCGTAGAGCTTCGCGCAACGCAACGCACCTCTGTTTTACGATGATATTAGCGCAAATGGCCCCGGAAAACCATGAAGGGACGTCATCGCGAAAATTGACCGATACAAGCGTCGGAATACCACGAACGCTGCAATGCAGTTTTTGAAGTAATTCTAACAGCTTTGCGTTTATGCGCATTTGACGCCCAGCATCTTGCGGGGTCGCGTCGTACGGGAACAATCGAGTTACCGCGAAATTGCATACCACCGCGAGATCATCAAGGATTCGTTATTACCGTCGAAATTCTACGCGAATCCAGGTAAATCTTTTCAATACCAAACTATACAATTCACGTTCAAAAAACTTCGCGTGGAAGCGCGGTGAAAAATATAAATAAAATACCTGGATTACCGTTCAGAATTTTATGACAGCGGCTTCCATATGTATGAATTATGACAGTGGTTGACGTATATTTCTTTTTTGCGCATTATTTGATTTTAAAGAATGTGACCCAATATAACTGATAAATTCATTTTTTTTTTATACTAGATTTAGACCGCTTCCATACCAAGAGCACATATATGTATGCATGAGGCGTTAATTTTGAAAGTGGAATAAGTTACTTTACTGTAATGAAAGATGGTGAGTTTTCAATGACTATACCAAATTATTTATACTGAGAGCAATATAAGTATATAATCTCGTAAAAATAAAAAGTATATTTTCAAATTTAATTATCCTTCTCGAAAAGTTGCATCAATACTTTTAAACGTGTTAAGACGCAAACCCTTATATATCTCGATACAAAAATAAAGTGCGAGAATGCCAATCTCAAAATAAACGATTTATAGGTATACAAAAACATAGTTATCGTTATTGGGAATAAAATCCCAGTAAAAGTACGGGAATTTTATAATGATCCCTCGTCGTGGATTAATGTTTCAACCTATGTTAACCTAAAAGTTATCCAAGTCAACAAAATTCTAAGACGCCTTGTTTTGTAAAACGCCGCGACAAGAGTAAACAAACACTGGTCGGGAAGTAAAATTGTGGGCGCAAGCATAACATATTTTTCAACGGCCGCAGTGGAAATCGCGCAATTTAGCGAACGCAACAAAGACAGAAAAAAAGAGATCGCTCGGAAATGCCGGCAGTCCGACGGGTAACGATATAATCCCGAAAAATGTGAATTGCTTTTATTCGACATTCGGCCCTCGAAACGCACGAAATAACACGAGAATTGGTTTCGTTAAAAATTAACTAACCCTGCCCGGCGCTACGCTTCGCGCGTTACATTCTTAATAAAACGATAATTGAGGTTCCACCGTACGGTGGTGTATAATTCTTTGAAATATTTAAATGCCGTTTATGGCCGCTCGACATACTTCGATTTTCCGAGGAACCGCGATCCGTTTTGTCAAATGATCGTTTTAATTATAATTTTCGGTAGATTAATAACGCATAAAGCACGGTCGGGCGATAGCAATAACGGCCCGCCGGATATCTATTAGTAAACTATGCCCAATATTCGTTAACAACTGTCCCCGGAAATGAATAAACACGGGAATTTATAATTGAAACCCGATTCGGGTAGTATTATGATTATCGACGACAACCGCTGAAAATTTCATGCGCTCGCTTCCAAATTCCTGCAGCACGAATATTTAACAAACACGAATCGACAAACTATCCAAACGCTGGACACGCGCGAAAGAAATATTTCCCATTTTCACCGGTATCTCGATCGAGGCGATCGATAGCCGATAATCGACTCGGATAATGTCCTTCGCGCATTTTCGTGCCTTCCCCCAGTGTTTTGCGATTCGTGAAATTTCTGCTCGCGATACGATCCAATTGAAATTAAACAAAGGGTCAACGAAGGAAGAAAAATCAGCGAAGCGCGTTAATACGCAATTATTTTTACTGTAACCTGGGAAACTTGAAATCTTCTTCCAATTACTCTAACCGGTCCCCTCTCCTGTTTTCCCGTTAACGAACAAATGTAACAACCGAACGTCGAAAACCGAATGTCGTTCGAGAGGAAACAAAATTTCTGTTTTTCCTAGCAAATTTCTATAACAATTCGATTAACGAGAAGTTTTGCAAATTGACCACCCCTGACATATCGATCAACCGTTTCGCTACCATAGACGAGATGGCTCGCAACGCAATTACGTTCATACGGTGCCACAGACGAGATATCAGTGGACTTTGATTGAATGTTTATATATATATTTTTAACTTTAAACTCAGGACATTAATAAAAGGTAGGAATAAATAAATCAAATAAACAAGTAATTAAAAGTGATTCAGTACTTCAGGTATTACCCAGAACAACTATGCTAAGGCACATTACCTCTTTATAATGTAGTATAGATCATGAAATTAATTCTTCTTGTGAATTCGAGGATCTTCTTTATTTTCATTGTCTTTTTCTTTTTTTTATAATTTCCAAAACTGTACCGATTACATTTTACAACCAACCAGAACCAATGGCCAAAAACCATTACGGTACTGGTGAAAACAGTAAGTATAGTCAACCTTACTTGCACCGAATCTATGTAACACGTTAGAATGTCTGCTTCAGTTTTCATTTAGCTCTTCACGAGGGATGGTAAAGACGGCTCGTCGACCAAGAAATTTCATTATAAGTGATAACGATAGCGAAAGACGCAACGAAAGAAGCGAACATTCAAATATCATTGCATACAAAGTGACGATGATAATTATTTGTTGAATGACAATATTTAACACTTTTTTTTAATTCGCACGGATTACGAATCGAAACTGTCGAATCGCTTTCACGATTATTCGTGAATTCGAGAATTATTCGTTTTATTGATAATACGAACGAGCGAAACGAAATGCGCGTAACGACATTATCCTTCCGTTTTTCTCGACAGAACGCGTTCATAAGTAGGACGTCACTCCCAAAATCCTCACGTACACGCAAACGCATACGGACGCGTGCAAAAAGCTGCCCAAAAGTCCTGGCTGTATTCGCGCGAATTAGATTCTCCGCACGATGGCAAATACGGTCGTCGGTGCGTTAACGCTGAAACCACAGCGCTTCGTTATGAATCGGTAAAGCTGGATAATAAAATCATGATCGATAACGGGTGTTGTGAATTTTCGGACGGTCAATTTTATCCGCTAAACTATTGGTTACAATGCATCCCCCTGATTTTTCTAACAACATTCAAACCGTTAACCCAGCTGCGAGCTTCGATCGATCCTGCGTCGCGTTGCATTTTGCTACCGCGCTCGAATGGGGAATTAATTTCTAAAGGGAACGTTAACCCCCCCCCCCCCCCTCCACTGGTCGCGCTGAAGAACGAAAAAATTCTGGCAAGTTGGTTAAATCGCCAACGAGGAACAATGATTTGCACGTAATCTGTACCGTCGTGTCACTTTCCACGCCACGTTGGAGTCGTTTTAAATTGCCGGTCCGCAGAAATTACGGATCCCGAGGAAGTTTATAAAGCCATAAATTTCAATAGCTATGAAGTTCTAATGTAATACTGCAGGATTTAAAAACTAAATACTACTCGAAACAATGATTTTTCTTTCCGCGTTACCGCTCCGCGAAATATTTTTCCCATTTTCACCGCTCCACAGGTGTAAAAAGATTAAAAACCACCGTTATAGTTTCCGGACGATTACAATTCCGCTATCCGTTAATATGAACTTCGTGCCGTGCTCGCGGAGGATTTATACCGTCCCACCCTGTATATCGGAGTGGCCCAAGGTGCTTCAGTCGCGCCACGTATGTACATTATCCACCTGTCCGTCGCGCGCGGCAAAAAAAAAATGAAAATTGCGTTATCCCGGATCGTCGCGCAACTATTTCAATTGCAACTTCATATTGAATCGCGTTGCATACGGCGCAAAGTTTCAACGGATTAAGTATGCCATCAAGCGTATTCCCTCTGTGCGGGTTTCGGATGATCTCATACCACTTCAGGAACTTCTTACTAAAGAGACACTTTCAAGCCTTGCGCAAATGCCTTGGACAATACCGCACGTACTACTAAAGTTATCCCAACTTCTGTCAGCTCTCTCTCTCTCTCTCTACCTCATTCTCTCACGCATTCTCCTTCCATCTTTCTCCCGCTCGAGCCACTTGAATTTACGTAAATTTGTGTTCGATGAGGGTAGAGGCGGAAATAATTTTGTACGCCGCAGAGCGGAATGTTAATTTGGATCGCGTTCCACTGACCGTGTTTAACACAGTCACCGCTTCGTCATTGCGAGCGGCATTACATATTTCATTAACAATTATCCATTTTGCGGGAGCACGAAAACACCGACAAAGTTTACGGATCGTTGCGCGGTATATAAAACAACGATTATTGTACCGGATTGTGCGCAATACCCGCTCGATTGGTCGGTAGCGCGCTTTGTATCCTCGACAGAGTATTGTTTTTCGTTCCACCAGACGCATGTAAATTGTACGGTTAATCGAAATCCACGCTTTGTCTTCTTAAACATTAATCCCGTGCACACGGTATCCGATACCGATCGTCTAATCGACGCATGGTTTGGTTTGTTTCTCAACAGTATTAAAATTATTCTTCGATCGCGCGGCTTTTGATTATTTTATCAACGGCAAGCGCCACACGGGAAAACATTATGGCAGTTTGCTGATAAGTGCCCCACCACGAGGTATCCCGTTTTTGCAGGGGTAAATTTTAAATGTTGTCGTTTAGAACAGATTTCTCAAAAATAACGTTTCTTTCTCAAAAAGATTTCTCAAAAATAATGTTAACGCTAGAACTACCAACAATTAATGTATACCTCTTGCTACTATTTTTTGTTACCAATTCTACCAATTTTTATATAGCTCAAAAGTATATGTTTAAAACTACACATACTCGCAATACTTAGAAATAAATTTTTCAAATCAAAATCTCAAACCAGTCAAAATGACTGATCTGGTAGTTCTAATGTTAAGAAATGCCGGGTATTTATAGAAATATTTTGAGCCACGCTTATACGACGCGTGTCACGTCTCGCGAGATCTAAACCCGCGCGACTAAGGCAAACTGCAATATAGAAACATACACTTCCAAACGTTTCGTTAGCGAAATTAATTTCTATCCAAATCCCGCCTCTCTATCGATCCCCAGAAACATCGATATCCACGAGCGAGTTTGGTAATAATCGTTCCGTACACCCTCGATATTTCATTTTGCCGCCCGGACACAGGAATGTCCGAAAACACAATTGGAATACTCGTAACGTCGTTGCACGTAAAGCAAGTTGAACGGACGGAGGAACGCTCGCGTACATACAACGCGAGGCGATAGCGAAACAATAACTGGAAAAGTCCAACTTATGGAACAAACGAAAAGCTCCGGCGACGGATAGCACGGAACATTCCTAGAAGTGTACACGGTTCCTCGAGTGTCGTGGGGGATGCACCGTCCCTCTCTACGATCTCACGTTCCAAACCCCCCTTCAAACGGAACTTTTCCCTCTATACCTATACCGTAGGAGCGTGCGAGCAACGTTCCGGAATTTGTGTACTACCGTCAGCCATCCTCCAGAATCGCGTGTCTTGTCGAAATAATGTTGTCCGGATAGCACAACGCGAAAGACTCGCGAATAGTTAAACCTTCCCCGCGTTTCTTCCACCTTCTCCCCTCTCTCTCTCCTCCGGGGAAGAAATCTCTCAGAGATGAATTTCCCTGAGCGATAATTCCGCATTCTCGCGAAATACCGATTATCGAGCTCTCGACGTCAGTATTCCGTTCGCGAATTCTCCCTCGATCGATCCGCGGACCCTATGAAAATTATCGAGGGGAAAAAAATCAAACGGAACTGCGCCTTACGTACATTTTTTTCTTCTTTACGCTCGCGGAAATTCCGAAAGGAGGTTCAATCTTTCCGTGGGGGGTGCTAGCGTTGAGCGTACAGTCGAGAGGAAGAAAAAAACGACAAATTATTCCTACAACGCGCGAGCGATTACATCGGTGGCTGTATCTTTGCACTCGCAGACGTTAATTGTTTCTTCTATCTTTGTTTTTTTTGTTCTTTACGATCGCGGAAATAGTTAAGGAGCTCCGGAGTTTCCGTCGTATGTTAATGTTGAGGTTACAGTTAAAGGGAAAACTGACAAATTATCCCTGGTACGCGTAAGTGATTCCGCCGGTCGCAACCTTTGCACCCGCGAACGTTAATTAGCAAATGCTTCGCGTCCTCGGGGTGAGTTTATAAACCCCCTCCGAGTGTACACAGCATCGACTAATGGTCTACCGGATTGTACCTGGCAATATTCCAGCCGTCGCGCCGACCTTGTTACATCCCCCTGGATTATTGGCAGGAAAAGAAGAGATTTCTGGGCTTTACCTGAAAAACTTCTCTCTTCCTTCGCCTCCGTTCGCCGACTCGTTCGACAGCTACTACCGACCGTGCTAATTTTCAGAGCGTTCACCCAACGACCACGTTTTTAATCGAATTCCCAGCAATTCCACCACCCTCCCGATCCTCCCTCTTACTCCCCTCTAGTTTCTCAATCTCCAATTTCCATTCTTCTCGGCTGAAGATCCTCCTCGAAACGTTTAATCCCTCGGTTAATCGTGCCCTCCCCCCCCCCCTTCCCACTCCTTCAATCCGATCGCGTATATCGAACCGTTCCCGTGTTAAAGAGTTCGAGGGAACGGCAAAACTCTGATAAAATTGTCGAACACCGTGGGTAAGAACGGAAATAATTCCCGAATGCGTTTCGGCGTCTCGAGAAACTGCATTTCGTTTTTCTCCCCGCAAGTTCCGCCGATCGATATCATCCGCGTGTTTTCGTAATTTCCGACGGAATCGTGAGGAAAAACAATTTAATCTTCAACGCGCCTTTCAACGACAGCGAAGAAAAACGAAGAAATCGCTAATAAGATTTTGATCGAACAGCAATTGGCCAATTGGCTGCGTCGAAATGACGTTATGTGTAATTCCGCGAGTTGCGACGATAATAACGACGTATGGATAGGACAAACACGAATCCTAGTACGACGTGTGTCTTCGTGACAGAGAAATAAAAACGAAGCGCGGTAAACGAGTAGCCAGTTCTACCGCAGAGTCACTTATCTACGTTACAGCGAATGCGGTTTCTCAGCCACAGATTCGTAATTGCAGCGCGGTAAGCGCGTCAAATTACATCCGAACGACTCTCGGCTGAGCGATAATTAATTGAAATTATAATTAATATCCGGGCGAATGGTCGAAACGTGATTAGGGAATAAAGTTCAACGCGAAAGTGGGCAACGAACGCGCGCGGACGGACGTTAACCCAAGTCGAGCGGCGCGAGTGCCATGACAAATCTTTTGCAAACTAATCATTTTTTGCATTCGATATCGCGCCGCGCCAAGAACGGCGAAACATAAAGTTCGCGAAAGCATCGTAAATTTCTCGAGCGATATGCGATTCGCGTGCAACGAGACGCGCACACGCGTAAACGGAGAACGGTATCGAGAAAATCTCCGCGCGTCGCACTTTCTCGTATCCGTCTGCAATCTGTCACTCGCCCCTTCTCTCCCGTCCCCTCTCCATCCACTCGTTCTTACTCTCTCTCTCTCTCTCTTTCTCTGCCCTCCCCCCCCCCCCCCTCTTCGGAAGCCATTCCATTTTACTTTACGCCAGGAGACAGAGACATTTGGCGCTCGTAGTTCCGCCATTCCATTTAGCCAGCTTGCCGAAGAGAAAGACAGGCCGGATGGAAGACAGAGTAATAGGGGTGAAGGCAGCGCGAGGAATAAAAGAGATGAAAGAAAGATCGGCGAAGCGACGAGGAGGACACAAAAGGTGTTCAGAGCCAAAGCGTCGCGCCAAGAGAGCGTTGCATACGTTGGAGGTGCCGACCAGTCTCCGTTTGCGAGAGAGACACGAGAGAGAGAGAGAGAGAGAGAGAGCGAGAGAGAAAGAGAGGGGCCAAAGCGAGAAGGACCGAGAGGAGATAGCACGAAGGCACGTAGGTGCGGAAGGGATAATCCACGTAAGTATACGTGGAGCCGGTACCACGTGTGCGTGCGCAACGCGCGAGGGTGACTCGGAGTGTCTATGACGCGTCTCCAACCACCCCCGTGCATTCTCATGGTTTACGTTCCTCTCTCGTTCCAACTTTTCATTTCCCCCTCCCCTCCCCACTTCGATTCGACATCTAGTTCTTCCTCCATGGGTGTCCCGGGGTAAACGATTCGACGACTGGGATCGAGTTTCGCGCACCGGACGATTTTACGTTCACGAGATTTCGCGACGAGATGCCATTAGATTCGCGCGCGGAAGCGAGGGGGTGGTACGATACGAGAGAAAGACGGAACGCAGAAATTTGATTTTGTTTCCCCCACTCTCGGAAGTATCTTTATTCATGAATTTAAGGCACACCACTCCCAAGTTCCGCGAAAGTGCTGGAAATGTCGTGGAAAAAGACGCACGTAGATATATGTAAATTGTTTAATTAATAATTTCATTGCACCGAACGACGGTGCGTTTCGTCCCTCGCAATTTGATCTTGCACGGATAATTCGTATTTCACGTTCCAGTCATATCGTCCTCTTTCCTTTTTTTTTCCTTGTCCAACGAACTACCAAATTGCGTCCCTCGCTCTGATTATCGTTCTAATATTTCTTCGTATAAAGGGACAGACAAAATTGCTCGCGATACGGGTTTCAAATCTCCAACTTAGCAATCCGAGGAACGATAACGACACTGTTTCAATTTCACGCAACGCTGGCTCGTTATATCGAAAAATGCTCCGAAGCAAAAGCCATATAGCGGTAAAAATAATATCAAAGGAATGTTTCGTTCCCATCACTTTCCCCATTAAAATGCTAAAGTCGAGGGGGCCGTCGAAATTTCTACCAAAAGCAACTTTAAATTTCTATCGTTTTACCATCTTTTAAATCTATCGTTAATTTCATTCGAGTTTGTCCAGTTACTTTAACAACGACAGTTCGGATCACCGTATATCCGCGCAATAACGCGCTTGATTAAAAATAAATCCGTGATTCCACTTTAATTCCCGAATATCTGTCGCTCCGGCGCAAATAAACGATCACGCATTACGATCGGATAAACTCGCATATTCTGTAACGCCGCGATACAAGTGTATCCCGGCAGTCCTGGAAAATAGCGCATTTCAATGGTTATTGGACGATGTTATTGCAAGTGCGGTTATGTGGGCGTACAGCGGGTATACGTATACATACATATACGTGTCCAACGTAAGAGGAACCGTTGTGCCGGTTGGCTATAGGAACTCTCTCCTATGACGTGTTTGACGTATAAGGTAGGCGTCTACCCTCGGCACGTAGATATTTTATGCCAGGCAAAGTAAGAGTTCCGACAGGTACATTATTCAGCCTGGTAGCCACAGGGTGGACAGGTGAAGCTACGCCCTCCCTATTCGTTTCACGCCGTCGTGTCCGTTTCGCGGAGATTTCTTTGACTCTCCAAATTCATCTGTGTCACTTCAATCATGTCGATGCGAATGCACTTCGTAAACGATTTCCAAAACCACCGTATCCGTGTCTGAGTCCAAACAGGCGAATAATGTTGCTGAATAAACGAGCGAACACGTTTCGAGGGTCGCTGTACTTTTTCACTTTCAGGATTGCAAGACTACCCCTAATTATTGTCACGTATTAGGAGGACCGGAAAGTAATGTCGTTTTCTTACATTGAATTCAAACAAATAAATCTCAATAACCGATTGACTTATCGAAGTGGTATTGAAAATTTGCACGCTGGATGGCAAAAGGTTGTTGATAACGAGGGTGATTAAATCATTGATTGAAAATAAATGCTGCTAAAAATGTATTAGTTTGAATTAAACGACATTACTTTCCGGTCCCCCTGATATTTAGAATATCAAAGGACAAGGGCTTGTCTCGGGCCAAGTACAAGTTTTCACTACTTTCGTATTATTGGTAACGTCTGTATACTATTAAATACGCGCTTTCGTTAATTCGCGTACTATTCCAACATCAGCGTTTTTCTTGTCCTTTTTATAGTTGCGCGAGAAAAAATATGTGGATCGAGATCTAACGATTTTCGCAGAATTAGATTGATTCTGAGCACTGATGCGTGGTAATCCAATAATGCATAGACAATATTTATCAATTAAAAAATGTCGACACGAATGAAATTCGAAAATGAGTGCTAAAGACTATCGATTCAGAATTCAATGATAACGTATCCACGATCCTGTACAACGCGTGGGAATTTGTGAGTAGGTACATTTGGGACGGTTGGAAATGTAGAATTGCATGTACGATGCCACTGCCGGGTAATTTTAATAAAGACAGTTATAAAATAGTGGACGCAAAAGCGGCGCAGAGATTTCAAGTTTCTAAAAGCCCGACAGAAGCTGCAACTTGGAAAGGAACTCTAATGGAAACAACGTACGGACATATGGTGCCAAATTCTCGGAGTAACAAATTTTTAGCGAGTCTGCAGCAACGATAAATCTCAGGATAACCTCTACCGTGAGAATTCGAGTTGTCAAATTCCACTTATCTCGCGTATAGCACAATTGGTCCGAGTACATAGGTGCGTTTATTCAAATCGCGTTGCGCGTTGCAACTTTAACTTCCGCCGGTATTGGGCGCAAATTCTCGAGAGCGTAAAACGCAAAGCATGGAAAGAGACAATTTGAATTGTAATTCTCGCTTCACGGGCTGCGAGCAAACAATTGATTAAATGAAATCGAAATCTTCAGTGGTCTCTACGTTCCTTTTTAAAGACACCCCCGGGACGAAAAGGAAAGTGCTAGAAATCATGCAATTTTATTGAAATTCGCAATTAAGAGTACAAAAGACGAGCGATCAAAGGGGCTCGAGAAGCTAATTTACATCTAAGAAATTATCCGTTGTCTGTACTTTCAATATTATAGTAATACAAAATTTCACGATTACGGGGAAGCGCTTCCTTACAAAAGGACGCGCATGCAACGACTACTACTCAATCTACTTTAACGTTCGCGTAATTTTCACTTTGCCCCAATACTTCAGGAATTCCAATTACGCTCGCGTTGTACGGTAATGCTCGATAAGTAGTAGGAATTATTGAATAAAGACTCGAGGATGTTTTCCAAATATTGCTTCAGTAATTTATGGCGAAAGGGGCGTCGTTAGCGCGAAACCAGCAGAGAGGAAAACTGCACTCGTGCCATCGATGAGCGGCTACCCTCAAAGTTAGTATTTTCAAGGAAAACTGAAAACGTTACCCCGTCGGGAAAATTGAGATATTTGCGTTGTTACTTTTAACAGACGCCTCGTAGGTACGCTAAAGACCGCACGAGTTTTTGCGTTCGCAGGCGCGTAGTCATAATGCGGTACGTCGACCGGTTTACAGAATTATAATAATGTACAGGGGTGCAGCAGTTTTGTAATTAATACTCTTTTGTAAGGGGCAATCTTACCCTTTTACACAGGATAATGCACGGTCGTTTTTTCATCGAACGTCGCGCAAATACTTTAACATTTAACTTTGCTCCTGCAGAAATCCTCAAATCCGCTTTACTGCCCTCTGCCTCTGCATATATCGCGACGCTAATAAAAATAAAACTAATAAAATTTCCCGTGTATTTTTACCTCCACAGTTCCACTAACAACGTAAAACGTTAACCAACGTTTGGGTATAATTCAAATCCTCAGTTTCTCGCGTTAAATGTTTGGGAAAAGTTTGGCACAATTATTTTAACGTACGTAATTATATAAAAAGAAACATTTATGCAATATTTTGGACCACCCGTCAACCGCGAATCATGAATCAACGATGCGGAAAAATGGAGCAAAAACTAACGCGTCCTGTTCGCGACGTTAACTTTCAACGTTATAAATATCTCCAGTTTGTCGCTGCGCGTGAAAGTTATAAAATCCTCGTGAGCCAGGTAGCTAAATTCTGACGAAGCAGAGAGAAAAAGATCATTTCCGATAATAAGAAGCTCCTACCCTCTTTGATGTGTGCACGCGTTAACGGCAGATATTATTGCCAACGTGATATGTTTAACACTGGAACTACCAGACCAGTCATTTTGACTGCTTTGAAATTTTTGTTTACCACTAGGTACGGGCGTTTCAACGAGCGTTTCTGCGAGCACCCGTGCAGTTGACGGGTAAACGAAAATACGCATTTTCTTTACAGAATCGATTTATTCAATTCAAGTCTGAATTAATTCACGATGCAAAATGATTCAAATTAATGATATGGTTTTTGCGATATTTCATTTCAAAATTTTTAATCCGTTCAATTGACGGGTTCCGTAAACCTAGTGTTAAGGATACTCAAATATACAATCTTTAAGTACATGAACGAGAATTTGTTTTTTAAGTGGCGTGAATATGTGTGATTCTAAGCACATACTTTTGAACTGTATAAAAATTGGTAAAATTGATAAAAAGAATTGTAGAAACATGTGTATACATTACTCGTCGGTAGTTCTACTGTTAACGACACCGAGTGACGATACTATCGAACCTTCGGCAGAATCCGGATTTTCAGTTCCAGCGTTTGATATCCGGAAATCGGACGGAAAGTGACGCAGGGATCTGTCGGAACACGGTCTTTCCCAACCCAAAAAGGGTCGTAAATAAATTACGGACTGATTCAAACTCGCATGAGTTTTCGAGGGAGAAATATACCGCGCGATATTCCGCTTTAACGTCGCGCGACTTCCAAATATGGGACAGGTGTAATGGGATAGAGTTTGAAATCGGTAATACCCCAAAGTTCTCCGACCGTTAAACATATTAAATCGTTACTGTACCTTTGAGTATTATGTTAATTCGATTTATGAAATTTCACCCAAACGGGTATTATAACGGAGACCAACAATTTCAATATCTATGGCTACTCTAACCGTGCGAATCTGTTAAACAAGTCCCGAAGCTCGCTCGGCAAATTCAAGGAGAAGGGAAATTAAACGGAAAAACTTCGCCTCCCCCGGCCGGAAAAATTGAGTTTCCGACTGACGAGAAGTTCGGGCACGAAATTATAATGTATGCGCGCTAAAGTCGGAATACCTGTCGCGGATTCGTCCTCGCGAGAATTCGAGAGAAATATGAAAATTGGCCGGGCGAATGGGGAAAAAAGAAGACGAATTCGGCGGAAATCTGATTTTTGCGTTACCGGCGCGCTCGGGGGGGTTACAGAAGTTCGCGCGGAGATTGTAATTCGTGGAAGCGAAAATGCGAATGTACGACGTACGTTCGCGCGAACGAGATTTCGGAAAGAATATTAATCACCTTTTCGAGCTGAAAAAAAGCGTGCTCGACGCGCGATTTATTTTGCAATGGAATGAATTTGATCAATTTCGTCGTTTCTCGGGAAACAGCGGGTACCGGGGGACCTCGTGTTCCGCGATAGAACGAAAACAAGGACAACCTAATATCATGAATTCGCGATGGATGATCAACGCGTTCACACTCCCCGGTAATCAATTATTCAAAATAAGACGAAAAACTCTCGCAAATTATACGTATCGAGACAGCCTGCCGGCGAGAAGTTTGCCAGCTACCTTTTTTCAATTATTTCCGTTGCAAACGAGAAATTATAACAAGCAAGAATTAAAAAAGGAACAGCTGTCTACATCCACTTTACGACAAACCAACAAGTCCCGGGTACCGTCCAGTCGTGTAATATTTAACGTCGCTTTATTTACAGTCGTAAGTATTGTTACGAGCGCTACGGGAGCGCGAACGTAAAATTAGGCATTTTATAAAAGAAACGTTTATTAATGGAACACTCGGAACCCAACCCCTCGTCACCGGAGCTCGAATATAAACCATTTATTTATTTATTACATGAATATCGGCGCCCGGCAACCAACAACAGCCTGTCGGCGATTCTTCAGCTTTTAATTATGAATTATTGACTGCGACGTTTTACCTACTGATAATGGTATCGCATAAATATATCTCGATACTCGAAACGACGAGCGCAAAGACATCCTCTTCGCTTCGTATTTTATTTACCCGTTTTCTCTACAATGCAAAACGACGACGCTCAAACACGTTCCTCGAAACGATTAAACGTCTACTCGAAATTGATGTTCAATATTTCCTAAGCATTATTCATATTTACCCCGGCTCGCGATTGTTTCCGAACTTTCCGCCGTCACGGTAACGATTAAATGAACGACAATTTAGCGCCGGTGGAATAGCGACGAAAGGAGCACGCGGAGAGCAAAAGGGGGCAATAAAATGTCAGGCCAAGCGACGGTACACCGAGTGCGATGAATAATAATAATAAAATACAAAAGCGAGGGCGCGACGTACGCAAGAGAGACAATATAAAACTACAATTAAGCTTGGTATCTATGTATACTAGATACGATCGCGGTTCCATTTATCGAGTGATTGGCTCGCCGAATGATTGGACCCCGGCCGCCTTTTGGTGCAATTTTGGGAGATCCAATTCCCAACATGTATTTTCTTTATTACGCTCCAACTTCGACCGTTTCGTGCTCGGAATCGCTTTCTTTTCCCGGTAGATCGTTCCCCGTCTATATCTACCTGGATATCGCTTCCAATTATAATTACTTCTTTAAAGTGGCATCGATCGCGGGATCGCGAGATAAGAATTTTCGATCGAAAAGCGAGTGTAGTAATATTATCAAGAATAAATTTGGCGCGATCGCCAAGACTAATTGTACCGTGATAACCACGATAACGTGAAATCGGAATATAAGGAGAATCGTTTTCGATTATCACGATTGGGGATGATCAGTGCGATAAATTAATAATCCGTAGGAAATAAATTAGTCTCGATCTACCGTAAGACTTTATAACCTAAAAACTCTGTCTGTCGGGAAAATAACATACCTTTTACGATGGGCGTGGTGGTGGTGAGAACGATGAAAACGAAGTAAAGCCTCATCGCCGACGACAACATCGTTTCGTAGTCCTTCATGGCTGGGGGTCCGCTACAGGAACATAGATGAACACACCGATGGGAATAAAACGTAAACACACCGCGCGACGTATCACCGTGTTTTTTTCACGAAAAAGTTACGCGACAATAGTACACGCACAACACACTGCCATTTAACACCGAAACAGAATTTTCCCTCACGCGAAAAGGTCGAAGCGGTTCAATAGGGAGTCCGATCGATCGATGATCGAAGCAGGTGTCACACGGGGTACGATCCACTTTACTCCTCGTTAGTATCTTTGCCGCGAAAACGTAACCAACTTCACTCCCGAAAACACTGTGTTTTTTCTTCTCGTGCCCGTCGCTCGATGTTTACACACCCGACACGATATACTTTTGATCGCGCGACAACAGAACCAACGTTCGATTTCACCTGCTCGTCCCACGAAAGTAGTTTGCTATGCTATTCCGTTTCCACCGAAAAGATCACTTGTTGGTCGCGAAACTTATCCCCGGCGAGACGCGAGGGTGGAAAAACAAAACGTATCTCGCGCGTACACTTCCGTAAATTCAATGTCAAACGAACACACGTACGTGCCTCGCGATCAGCGTGAATCGCGGCCGTTGAATGAACTCGATGTATTATCGTTCGATTTCTCGACAGGCCTTTTAACGACCGACGGTGCCGCGACGTCAAGACGCGCTCATATTTAATGGCGGGACGACACGCGAACAACACTGGTACAAAGCCCGATAGCTCGGGAGTACCTCGTAACAGGTGAGCTATCAAATAACGCGCAATCGCTCCGTTCGACCGTTCCGAATCCACGAGTGCCACCGACTAACTTCACCGATTAACACTTGTATCTCGCTGGCGAGAAACGTTCCACTCTATCCGACAGTCTCGCGTTCCTCGTATTCCACGATCCTCGAGCTCCGATTGGCTGTCACCGATTCCTCGCCGGTTTTCAAACCAACTTTCCTTCTCTCGCCCGATGGCTCTCCCGATTATCCTCTCTTATTTTTTTTTGCTTTCGTTTCCACGTCCACCGTTGTCCACCGTTCCCTCGAACGAAACACCGTAATCGAATTCGAACGTTATCGCGTTACCGAGAAATCCAGGTGAGAGAGCGAAATACGGACACACACGTACTCGTCGCCGGATCGCGCATCGGAGAAATAAAACTCGCATACACCGCCGCACGCCTACGCGGGAGTGTGAACACTGTGGAACTGCGCGAGAGGGAAGGAGGCCTCTGCCCCCGCAGAGATCGACGGAGATTCCCGAGGTTTGCCGAAGGCGCGCGAGCCGAGCAGCATCCCACCAACTGCGCCTCCCAACCCCTAGGACCACCGGTGGGCGCAATGCGCACGCAGAGCCACTTGACACGACGAGGATGGGAAGAACAACGCAGATGCGGAAAATCGACGGAAAACGTCGTCAAGATACCGCGGATCCTAACGCTCTACAGGGTGGGACGTATTATTATTGGTTAAACAAGCGTCTTTCCCACGAAAACTCGGACCGGGAGTTCTGCATACGCGAGTCTTTCGAGGCTCGCTCGAGCGCGTCGATTGCGCGGGTAATTTGTAATCGGCTACGTTTATCGATATAATTATGCGAGCAGTTTGAAAATATAAAATAATAGAGACTCAGGAACAAACGAGGCGATGGAGGCGCGGGTAAATACATTCCGAGTGGCGCGAGGGAGAGGTAAATGATTTTTAACTTATAGATGTACGTATATCAAATCTGTTTAACATCGATGCACTCGAAAGACCAAAACTGAGCGAGCAGTGGTCAGCTTGCATATATGCATGTATGTAAATTTTGATAAGCGATGTTACGCGCAAACTATGGTACTGCAGTTATGTATGGTTCGAAGATAATTTCAAATAGCTATATACATATAACGAGAAAACGATCCTCAGTTTGCTCGTGAATAGCGTTTTAAATTCACTGGTTGTCCGAAAAACTTTTACCTTCCATTTGACATTTACTCACCGACGAGTCCGAATGTTGTGATCGTGTATTTGAAACGTTATAATAAGTTAATACATTTATATTAACGGGATTATAATTTAATGTCGATATGAATTTTGGTCACCCGATACTCGTTTAGCGTTACCGATAGTATTAGATCAATTTCAACCTAGCGTGGCTCAAATTTCGTAGGGTATCCTCGTATTTAGTAAATCCGAGCGAAGTTTCGCGTTTGTAATAGATACATCGTATTCATTCCCATTTTCGTGCTAAATTACTGAACTAAATTAACGGTGTACGATTACAAGATGGTTCTTGTGATAACAAAAGTGGACTACCGTAGAGGGGCATCAGGTGACACGCCAACAAGAAATAATTGTCACATGGAGATCTTTTTCGCTACGTAGAGGTCGTCGCCCCGCCAAACCCATTTGTCGCAACGACTATTATTATCGGCGTTACGATTGTTAATTCCGTTGCGTTCTTTATATCTTTATCACTCCTTTCGTTGCTCATTTAAGCGTCCCAATCGTGATTAAACGTGTAGATCTTTTTTTACCAATTTTCCAACGTGACGCTTCATTAATCGCCGGGTACGGAAAATTTATGCAAACTTTTGAAGAGAAATTTACTATGAGTTTTTCGGATTATACGAAAGTTCGCCGAAGACTTTGCGCGGATCGATTCAAAGATCGACCTTTAATTTTTGCCAAGGGGATTTTGTAAATTTTTCTTAGAAAACTTATAATGAGAAGATAAATTCTTTTACGCACTCGCGTTGTGCTATACCCAGCACCCTACAACTATATAGTTGGACAGTACATATATAGTTATACCGTGAAAACGTAATTTGCGTAAATAGATATGCCGCTATGAATGTATAATCTACACAAGTAGATATTTTCCTATATAAGCAGAATCTTCATAAATAGATATAATGTTACGATACTGTTCGCTACTTATGCATTTTCAGAGGATTACGTATAATCGGGTATCCGCTTCACTTTCCTCGGTATATTTCCTCCTGCAGCTACGTACGAAACATTTTAGCAGATGCGCAAGGATAATAAACAAAATAATTTCTGCTAACGGCATAGTAAAACCGCCGATGAATATTTTCCAAATTTGACTTTACTATCTTGACTTTTTACTATCTTTAATGTTAGCTTCAAATTATTTCCACGTATTCTAAAACATCCAAACGTCGCGTGCCGTATCACCAAATGTTTATACTTATTCCAACAGTCCGAATTCATAACGAATTGATAATATGAAAAATATGCTCGATACGTTATAAAACATCCGTCGCACCCGATGACGGTCCAACGTGCTCCCATTTTGAATACGTCGTGTATAATGTATGAAACTTTTACGATCACACGGGCGGCGATTATGAAGTTGCAAATATACCGCGAAAAGAAACGTTTTCATTTCAAACTGAGTGCATTCAATGCTCAGTTCATTGCTTTTTTCGGATGATTTAAACTCTGTATACTATACTTTTTTCAGTGTATAAAAAGAGAGTAAAACCGTCGATATGAACCACCTATTGAAAACCGCGATGCCCTAGATACAACGTGTTTTAAACATTTTCCGTTTTCAATAGATAGGTGATTTAGCGAGGCAATCTATAGTATGCACACACACATATATATATAATATACATATATAATATCAGCAAAATCTGTTTGGCAGGAAAAAAAAGAGAGAAATAAAATTACTTTCCAAACAAGATTAGCGAGAAAAAGTAGTTTAAAACGCTCGTTTCGCTGATGGGATTTACATGCCATAGAGTTCAAGTGAATTTATATTTCATTATTGAAACCACCGCTTCGACTTACGTACCGTTGCGATTAAGTAGATTGGGCTTAACTAGAATTTATTACAATCTAGTTTTTAAAGTATCGAGAATTATAGGCACAACGTCATATTAAGATGATGAAAATTAGACGAAATTGATCTGTTTACGGATATTTCGTATGAAATTTACAGAATGTTGATCCGTTTACGGAAATTCCGTAAGAAATTTCTAGGAAGCGACATATTAATAGCATAATTATATACGTTACGTTATCTTTCTCTGCATCTTGATACAATACGAAACTCGTTTCGAAATAAGTTTAACTCTGCTTCCTTGCGGAGAACGTGACTCCTTATTACTCGCAATGCACAAAGTTATATTCTCTGTCTTAAAATCCGAGGCATAATGCCAACGTCTTATCGGAATGCTCAAATGTGAGGAACTAACATAAATCGATCTGTGACAAGCCAGAAAGAAGGAAACGCGGAGGTTTCCCATTCCTTTTTTTTTTTGGCGGAATGTTTTCCATAAACGGATTTGAATCTTCATGGCTGAGGAAACGTTTCCTTCCGCGGAAATAAACTCCGTCTTCGATGAAACAAAAAAAAATAGAAATGTTTTTATTTTCAGTCTTCGGTACTTCCGGTTCTAGTTCTTTTTGTACACCCATTGTGTTTCGTGACCGACATAACTGCTAATAAATGCATTATATTTTGATGGGAAATTATAATAACCGCGGACAGTATTGCGAAACTTAGTTCGTATCAGTTTAGCGATAAAGAAAGAAGTGCTTCTCGAGTATTACTCTTTGTACCATTTCACGCTGAACAGCAAATCGTGCGTTGGGTTACACCAGTCAAACTCGGTGACGCGTGAACGATGCACAAAATTATGTGCCGATAAAGATAGCGCCTTCGTAGGATGTGGGTTCTAAATAAAGTATTGTACGTTTAAAGGAAAGAAGAAAAGTCGGTAAGAATGAATGATAGGTACTATAAATATTATATATAACAGGTAAAATTATTAGGTTCGAAAGCAGTCTATATATTTACTTTCGTCCCATCGCGCGAACAAATAACTGTACTTTCACATTGCTAAAACGAATTCGCGCGATAATTAATATACGTTTATTAACCCTGGAGTGGATTGGTATTTCTCGCGTTATCATCGTAATCATCGTTTTTCTTTCGGCATCGGGAAAGCGCGTGGACAACGCCTAGCTTACAAATACATTTTCAATTCCATTATACCGACGAGATTTTCGTGCAGTAAACTTGAAATTTGGACCACCGGTGCGTAAATTACACCTTGCCCGGTAGCCCTAGGTGCAAAAAGCTACAAACGAAAGGCACACTTGAAACGACTATATCGAAATTTCAACGACAGAAACGGATCCCGGGATTCAAAGTAAAAATAAAACCAATCAAGCGCGAAACAGTATATGTTTGTTCAAACTGGACAGGCGAAACGAGTCTTTTTTTTGTCGCTTCAACAAAATTCGTTCAGTGCCGCAGACGTCTACATTCAGCTAACGTTTTGACGGAATACTTGCCCGTCGCGCTATCTCCAACGACTAACAGAAACAATCTGCGGGAACGAAAAATACGTCTGCAACCACGCTAACGAGATTTAGCGTGCAATCGAAAAAAAATGCGCTCGACCCAACGGCGTTAGTATTTTCGTAAAAGTTCGACTTTATTGGATCCAGATCACGAAAATTCCATAACAATTACACGGTAACTGCAAAAACGCTTTCGCTTTGATAAGTAAATTGATTTATCCTTTGTGACGCGAACGAACCAAGAGACGCGCCGCTTACCCGTACCCGCGACACTCGTGATTATCAACGAGATTAACAGGGCATAAAAATATTCGCATTTGTTTTGTTCATCCTGCCATATCCTCGGCGTTATCCTCTTCCACTCTGTTTGCAGCCTAAAGCGGATATCCCACCGAATCCGGTAACGCGTGACACGTTGATGTACGGCCGGGTATACAAAGTTGCGTATATTTTTAAACGCAAGCCATTCGACGGAAGGTATGCGCCGCGTCAAAAAGACGTACAGCAGAGTGTGTCATCCTGTCGGACTACTGCAACTGATATTCCACCGAATTCGCCGTGACGCGGCAAATGAAATTGCTCAAAATTGTGGGTGGTCGCTATCCCCCCCCCCCCCCATCCCACGAAAAGTTAACGCCGTGCTCGCGGATGGCGACCCGTCCCGTGTTCGCGTCGATAATAGTTTATGATTTAACTTGTTTCGTACACTCGCAACGGCATGTGATTTGCGGGGCTGGTATGCAAAATTAGATCATTAAATCGATTAATGTATCTTTTAAGATAGCTTCGATTAGGTATGACAACGAACTGTACAGTTGGGTGAATCAAGAGTTTCTTTTTAATTTTATGTCTCGCGTGTTAATAGAAAAGGATTTAACGATAAGAGTGACATATCTTCGGGTCGTAGACATTTCTGGCGTTCTATCGAATAGTATAAATGTCTAGGATCTGAAAATACGTCAAGTTAAGGTAGGGTTTCGTTACCACGACCGATCGCAGTCGTCGACGTCCACGACAAACGTTGTCGTCGGTGCCCCGTTTTCGTTACCACGACCAGGCACAGTCGTTCTTGTCATTATAAATGTTGTATTTTTATTTCAGTGCCCGTTTTTAAGTTTTACAAATACGAACGAACTTGTGCATTAACCCAATATATAAAATTTGTAATTGTAATATCTTACTACTATAAATTCTTTTATTATCATACTTTTATAGAATATTCGTTACTTACTTGGTTTGCCAACTTCTTCCGAAATATTTTTCCAAATATTTTCTTTTAAAATTATATCTTTATATTTAGGATGAGAACAATCAAAAAGAACTATATTATTTTGAACGAATTCAATTAAAATTTCGTCTTCACTTGGGGAAAATTGAACTTTCTGGGACATGATGAAAACTCCATCCACTCAAGTCAAAAACTCTGGCGTAACTGCAGAGCGATTATCCGTTTTCAAAGACAGAGATCATCGATGACGTCGTGTCTCGGTTTTTTCTCTCTATACGTGCTCTATCGATATTCGGCATCGAAACATTGGGCTCTTTGCTGTACCCCTCGCGGTTATGGGAATCGCGAGGAGTATACAAAGTCTCGAACCTAAACCTCGATGACAGATTTAAAGTTCCCAATGCCTCGAGTTCAACGTGCCTGTTGTCCGACGACCAGTCGCAGCACTAGACCGGGCTAGTGGTGCGATCGGTTGGGTCGTCGGACGACCGATAGTCGTGGTGACGAAACCGGCCCCATTTAAAACAACGTGTCTAGGGTGTCGCAGTCGTCGACGACTGCGATCGGTCGTGGTAACGAAACCCTACCTCGTGGTGCGATCGGTCGGGTCGTCGGACGACCGAGAGTCGTGGTGACGAAACCGGCCCCATTTAAAACAACGTGTCTAGGGTGTCGCAGTCGTCCACGACTGCGATCGGTCGTGGTAACGAAACCCTACCTTAACTCAGTTATCGCGCGCACTTACGTACGTTATATTATACATATACTGGATTACCCGATATGTTCGCGGATATAGTTAATCTTCGTAAAATGGAGTTTGGTCGAATTAATATTAAAGAAATCAATGCCGTCGAATAACCGAACCATGGTACTCGCATGGAATTTCTACTCGAGCGATAATTTAATAAATAAATTAGCGTGAGCGAGGCGTAGATTGGATCGAGTGACATAATGGGGTTTGGTTCGAGTTAGAATTCGATAAATTAGAGACGCAAAATGAAGGATGCCTCGGGTGAGTACGCCGGATTTTGCTCGAATTAGAATTCGATCAATTAGTTGGAAAATACACAGCGCCTTGGGGCGGACGAGCAAAAAGCTCGCACCAACGATCGCGAAGGGCTGTAACGTAGAATGTTTTTTTTTCTTCTTTATACAGAGTTTCATACCTTCCTATTATTGTTGATTAAACGTTGTTAATGAACGTATCGCGCGGAAATGTTTCCTTCGCCCCGGTGTAATTTTATTTCAAACTTTTCAACAAGATCGTGATTTTTAATTCCAATTAATTATGTTCGCAAATATACACAGCGTACCATGACGTACATGTGAAATTTTTAACCTTTAGCGGAGCAAGGTTATTGGCTAAAAAAGAAATCATGGATTTTTAATTAAGCAGGATATTCATTTCTGCGGAGATATTAACTTTTAATTAAGCCAGTCACTACTTCGGATGAAAATTGTTAATTACAGAGAGCAGATTCATTATATTTAAGGAAGCTTCTATCATAATTACAGGACATGACGACTCGAGAATGGTATTACATTTCCGGCAAGATTTTCGTACTTAAAGAACGCGTAACAATAGACTAAGCGTGTTTTTATTACTAAAACCTGAACCTTGCGTGCTAATAAAAAGAGAGAGCGAGCGTAGCTGTGATTAATTGCACTAAATAATTTTTCACAATCCCTGACACAAATTACAGTGTTTTCGAACAAAGAAACGCCATCACCTATCCCCCCGCAATTAATCAATTTAAATTGAAAACCCTCGATGGGATTCGCGAGGGGGAAAGTTATTTGTTCCCTGCGTTTAAAAGAAGCGTCGGTACGAAAAAAACCGTCCGAATAAGTAACAATTGAATTTGTCTCATCTCATTTACAGGGCGAATCAACGAACGATGCGGTATTCGTTTTGTTCGAAAGCGACGATTCGTAACGTAATACCGTCTGGTTTGAAGTAGAATGCGACCGCTTTTTTTTACGTCTCGAATAAGCGAAAGGTACGTACGATAAAGGGACGTACGATAACGAATTCATTCGGCGAGTGAAGCGCAGTCTGGCCTCGTTGAATGCCACCGTTTAGGTACTCTGGTATCCGGGTAATCATAGCCCTAAGCAAAACGTATTCTCCGCGATGGTAACTGTGTCAATAAAAACTTCGGTGGCTGAAAGTCCTCGATAACATTTTAAAAGCGACTTCCCCCCACCCGGGGGAGTTACGAGTTCGCGATTGAATCTATTTCGTAGCGGAAAATCCACTCACGCGAATAAGTAGACGCGAATATCGATAACATTTTTCACTTTCCCAGTGTCCATGTTCGAAAGTTTGAAGTTTCGCGTAAGCAGGAGTTTGCACGTCTTTTTTTCCGCGTAGGTCGCCCGAACTTATCAAATTCTTCATTCGACTGACAAACCGTTTCCATTAAACGGGTAACATTCCTGAATCGACGTTTTCTGGCAATCTGACGAAAATTCCGGGTATTAAACGGAATTCGATGATTTATTTTCATTCGAAGTTTGTCATAGATACGATTGACCGTATGTCTTGCAAATCGATAATCTGAAGAGGATTACAGTAATTTCATTCTCACCTGATGGCAGTTCTTATAAATTTATATTCAATGCACGTGGAGTACCACTTGGAGAATCAATTTGATAAACTTACATTACCTGTTACGGGACAAAATTTTGGTTAGCTTCGAAATCGGGGGATGAATTAATCATCGGGATCGGGCACGGAATAAAAGAAGACGACGAAAATGTAATCAGAATGGCACGCATAACGCATTCATACGAATAGCGGGGGGCAGTAGTATACCCGTGGGTGTAGTCAGACAGCTGCGACACAGGAACGCGGTTCAAGCGTACATATCAAAGAGACGTATGTTATACTAAAAACAGGGGTGAATGTACACATCTTGGGACTCTCATCTAGAATATTTAGCAGACCTTTCCCCCTACTTATTTATCCATAAATAAATACGTATAGATATACAGAGCTAGGCAACCAACTTCGTAAGTTTTAAGAAATATTTTAAACAAAAATTGAATGGTATACAGCGTGGTGGCAAAGAAACTGATCGATATATTACCCTCTCCCACGATGCCCATCAATCTTTCCTCGAAATATTCCATAATAGAATAAATACTTTACCGTTCAATTGAGTTTATCGAGTTACCTGCCTCATCCGGTATCGTGAGAATTCAATCTTTCGGTACACACTCTTCGTTAACATACCTCGGGAATTAAGCGAAATCGGCAATAAGATCAAGTGACAATTGAAAATTAATTTTAAGACTCTGAGTAAAGTCAGGTTGAAGAATCGGCGCGTTTGAGGCTTAGATGTAAATTTGGCGCTGAATAAAAGACAAGCCTGCATCGAGAAATACACGGGAAATACACGAGTAGCGTCGGATGGTAGTGTGTCGGCCTTCCGGAAGTGCAACGGCAGAAATAACAGGTGCGGCGCATTTCGAATGTACGTATCGATGAAGAACTTGCCGGTAAATCGGGCATTCCTCGAACTTCGGAAAGTCTTGGGAGTCTTGCCGAGTTCCGAGAGTTTTCACGGCCCCGGTGTTTTAAATGCGACGATAGAATTTAAATGTCTTCCCGTTCGGACGTTTTTCCACGTTTTATAATCGTCGAGTCGCCGGAGACACGCGAAAGACTACTTACTTGGAACGGTTCGGGGCAAAGGAATGGTTAATTCAAACTGATTCATAAATTATGAAGGTGTATGGGTAGAGTTTAAAAACGAAAGAGACAGAGAGAGAGAGAGAAAGGGACGACAACGAGAGTGATGCGAAATGAGAGGGATGAAAGACCGGAGTTAGGAGAGAAATGGTAGAAAAGACAAAGAAGTAAATGAAGGGTGAGGTAGGGCGGGTAGAGAAAACAAGTCGAGAAAAAGATAAGAGGGGGAGAAAAAAGAAAAGGAGACTGAAAGGGGAAGTAAATGGAGTGGACTAGCGGTGGAAATAATAGAAAAAAGTGGGAGGAACAAAATGAGAGAGAAAAGAGTGGTAAGGAAAAAAAGAATGAGGACGGAAGAAAATGAGAGAAAAGAAACGTAAGAAGAGAGGAGGCGAAAAAGGTAGGAAAGGGAGAGGAAGAAGTTGTATACCTGCACGGTTCGGATGTGATGCGAGTGAAATGCGCGGTACGGCTACAATAGTTTCAGCTTTCATAAATTTTCCAAATAATGTTCTCGCGGTAGTCAAAACAATACGAGTGCCGTCATAATTTTTTTCCGGTTTGGAAAAAGATTAGTTACGCGTGATAACCGGCGTACAAAAATATTTTTGCTTAACAATCCGACTTAATCGAGTTTCCTAAAAAAGTAAGGAACAAAGGAATGCCTTTCTTTTTCTCTCATCCCGTGGAAAACCACGCAGCTTTTCCATGCAAAACGAGGTAATTTTCCGTGGCTCGAATCTCACTGAAAGTAACGTAACGCTAATGTCGTTAGCGCAATATTGATCTTACGAATAACTCATAGTTTTCGCGTATAAATCATTCTCTTTCTTCTCGCTAATTATAGCAAGAAACGCTGAGAAACCACAAAGCGACGGATCTACGAAACACAGATTCATAGGATGTTTTGTTAAATAAGATATACGATCGCATGATTAATTATAACAATTTATGTAGAAGAAACGAAGAATCCACGATTAAACGGACGACTGAATTACACTAAATGCGAGTTTCATTTTTGCGGGAATTAATTGGATCGGTTATAATAAAAAAAGATCTACGTCTAAAAGGAGTATTTTGTCGATTATTAAGAAATCATTACATGGCAGATTGGCAAATGAAACAAGCCGGTACGCCCACGCACTTGGGCAAGAAGTTTTAAGAACACGTACGCCCAAAATGCGAATTTCTTTCGCAAAATCTGTTTTTACAAACGTTTATTTTGATTAATTACAAATCGTTCGCTAATGATTTCATTGGTTTCCGAAAAACGGAACAGTTTATAAAACACCAGTTAATAGGTGACATGTTAATAAACAATTAAATGGTATACTTTTTCAGAATTAAAATGTAACAATTACAGGGCCACCAAGAGAATGTAACATTAAGGTACGTAGCTGTTGCAACACAAACTACAGTAGTACATAATATCAAAAACTTATTCGATGCTACGAAATTCAATCCAAGATAATCGATATAATCGTCTCGTACAATTTATTACAATTTATTACTGCCCATTTCGCGCAGTAACGTTCGATTACGATCGCTAGGTTCGCTCGATTATAAAATATTCTCAAACACTTTTACGCACATTCGGATATAAATAACGTACCATTGAAACGAAGAAGTACACGAGGCTTGCAATTTATCGTGTCTCCTTCACCCCGCCGAAAGAAGGCATAATTAAATCATCTCTTTGTGCACGATCTTTCGTATTTCACAGTCTTTAAAGTCAAGAAATCTGTGAATTCGCATATTAAAGCGTATTACTATGGTAATTGTACTATTCCTTTTTTTCATTTTTCATTATCGCTCACTAAGGCAATCAGAGAGCAACATCAAGCACCGGACTATTTTCCCACGACGAGAAAGCGGGTCGTTGGAAATTACGCAAGACAGAAAATAAATTATCGTTTAATTTCTACGCGATGGAACGCCAACAATCCAAATCGTACTTTAGAACGCAGCGGCGAGCATTTACAAAAACGGTGTATACTGCAGATCTTTAAATCGAATCGCTATACCTATAGCAGGAGCGAACCTACCCCTGACACATTTCCTCGAGACTCGACAGAGTGTCCTCCATCGACAAACCAAAAGGTAAAATGTGCCCCTTGTTCGCCTGCATACCTCTACGCTACATCACAATCAAAGTATTAATATGTTACACCTCGAAGGATACAAATCTCTGCGTACAATAATTGTACAGGAGATAATCATTATCTCCTGCAACTGCTACCTCGATATATCGTGGGAGGGAAAGGGGTTGGGGGGAGGGGGATATCAGAACGATACGTCAAGCGTATTATATATGTGTGTGTGTTCGTGTGTGTATATATATATATATATATATAAAATGTATATATATATGTATATATATATATATATAAAATAGATAATTAACACAAAAAACAAATAAATACGGTAAATTATATTAATACATATTTGTCATATAAATCATAGTGCGGGGCATTCTACACTTTGGCATTCTACATTTACTTCTTCACGTGTATATCCGGGGGTAATATTAAACAGATCGTTTCTTTCGCAAGATTTCGATGCCTTCGTAAATAAGAAAGAAATCAACGGCGCGCCGATCGTACGGCCGTCTAACGACTATACTAAAACTTTCTTTTTCGCGACACTCCATGTCCATTAGTTCAAAAGATCGCGTAACGTTGATTTTAATTACATTTACCACGATTGTCCCTGCAGTCTTCAAGGAACTCGTAATTCGAACAATTCACCTTGGCTATTTTCTACGAATAATTTCTGTCTGTCTTCGTGTGCACGATGCGCGTCTTTTGCGCGACCGCGCACACGTATCTATGACGGGGGAAGGGGAAGGGGTGGTATGATGAGAAGCAATGGAGTAGGGGGGTGGGGACGCATAGTAACAAATCGCGGGAAGAAAATTCGTTTCGTTCGGTATTGATTTTTTCAGTCTTATAGGTACTTATACTAATTACGAGTCAAGGGTCAATATAGCTTTGCAATTTAACGCTAAAATCACAACGCGACACGCTGAAAGTTCGACCGATTACAAAGAATTACAATTGCGACGAATAATACGATTCGTTGCTTCGCCGTGCTCCTTCTTGGATAACTTCTCGCGCGGTAGAAGAATGGTAGAAGCACAGCGGGGGGTTTACTTCGAACTCTACGAACCCTGCGAATCTGACTCATTTTAAACGAGGATCCAACGCTGCATCGTTGCGTCGAATCCTCATATATACGCAGCGATCCGCGTTGTGATTCTAGGATTAATGGAACGTCTAAACACAGAAGACATACGTGATCGTTCGGTAAGCATTCTGAAAACGAAAAATACGACGTTAAAATGTTCTCTCGATAAGATACATTCCACATGAATGAGAGCTAGAAGGAGATAAAGTCAGCATTAAAATTTGTTAACTAACGTAAGTAAAGTGCATTCGGAAACTTTGCACGGGGCAAAGAAAAAGCGCGCCTCTCGCCGTTTAAAACGCAACTCCGTGTTCCGTCACCGGGAAACGCTCCCGTTCCTTCCGGCGTAGTATTAGAAAATTTCATGCTTCTCACTGCCACCGGCTATAACTCTACTGCAATCAACGAATCGCCTTACAATTTATTAACTTTCGCTATAAAATACATTCGAATCGCCTAGTCGAGACGTATATAAGATCTGAGTAACTAAAATATATATGTATGTATACGTATAAGCTACTTAACCCCTTCACTGTGTATTCGGATTTTCAATTCCGTTCTTTAAGAGCGTCACTTTTCCCAGGAAAGGTGAAGCTAAGTATTTGGTGTTCTTAAAACCTTGTCAACGGGAAACGACATCGATGAACAAAAAACTTTTCTAAAAAAGACGCGCGTCAAAACGCCGACGATCGTATCGCGTGATACGCAAAGTTAGTTCGAACAAAAAAAAAAGCGCGAGCTCTCAGCGAAAGGATTAATGGTATGCAATCGTTCAGAATAACGTAGCCCTCGCGGCTTAATTATTTGGCTGAATTTAATATATGTCCTTCCAAATCGAAAGTTCCTGAACGTACTTTTATCCTAGTTGTACCGACCGTGTACGCAGTCTTACAAGGCACTTTTTTGCAATGAATACATTCGATAAGGCCGCAGTGAGACGTAGGTACGGTGCATACGAAACGAGAGGAAATCAATTCCATCCCATAACAGGAGTTACTTTGGTAATGACTAGGTCATACACTATCGCTACGTAACAATATACCATGTTGTTCTTTTCCATTATATCGTGCAATTGGCTTAACTTTAATAATAGTAATGAAGGGAACTAGCGCTTCATTATGGCCGTTTGACGTACTGCTCGCGCGTCGCTACTATCAAGACCCTACGCAACAAAACTGCTGAAGAACGAAGCAAAGGAGCTCAAGCAGATCTTGCTTTTGATTTCGTATTTTATAACGAGTCTCGCCGCCCACCTTTGGTTTACTCGTATCCCTCGTCGTTCGCGCGTTTTCGACGCGCGAACTTCTCATCTTATCACCACCGTCTCAATCGTTCGATTTTGCCGGACTCTCTCAACAAACTGGACTCGCTCTAGGACAGTTTCTATAAGCTTGAAAAACGAAAACGGAATTAAAGATCGTACAGGCAGTTTCGACATTAACGCGTCGTTACGATGCTCTCTAGAAAAGATCTATTTTTCAGTACGCGTAAAGAAAAATTAAATGCAGATAACACTCCGATAAAACGGTACATTGCTAATGAGCTCAGGGAAATACTGGTATCACACCGTATTTTTTTCAAGAACAGTACTTGGAAAGAAAGCAGGAATTCGTAAATCTGACGTATTAATTCATAAAGTTGATAAAAAGTCGTAATGTCGTAACGCATGGCTTAATGCAATGTATAAAATTACAAAAATGATAGTGTCTCGAAAAACCTACGATATCGGAGATTTATCTGTGTGTAGAGAAGCAAAGTATATGGTTTAGCTCAAATAGAAAACTGTACTTTATACTCTAGTTATTGTTTCCATTTTCGTTCCATTCAACAATTCGCTGTCGCCATCTTCTATTAAAAGCAATCAAACGATTGCACTTCGATACACGGGGACATCAAGCAAGCGATTAACGCCACGATCTCCGGCCGTTGATTAATTTTCACGTATCTGCGTTTGGAAAAGTTTGCTTTCAAGAAATTTCCACGGTATTCTTTCGATGTTCAAAATGTTCTTTTACACTTCCTTTATCTTATCCTTTAACAGATGTATAGAAAAGTAAATGAATATAGATTGCCTGGAATGACATTCAGAAGGCGATGTTGGGGGGATGAGCGAGAAATTAGCCGACAGCGAACGTATTGAGAACTTGAATTAACGTTTAGACGGAGTCTTCGTTTTCGTATTTGTTTTCGAGTTTATTCCGTTTTACCGATTAAAATTGAATGCGATAATTGCTTGGACGCGGTATTGACCTTGCTTTGGAAGGGGGTAACGAGGACGTAGACGCCTCGCTACTAGCAGTGCCCCCAGAATCGCGGCCGCCACTTTTGCTGCTGACCGTGCTACCGGTGCTCTGTCCGCGCGAGCCAATTTGCTTCCTTAACGTACCTTCGCTGAGACGACCGTATTCCGCGATACGGCGAGACGGTGGCGGTATCAACGAGCGACTCTGCATTTCTCTGTGCTTGACTTCAGAACACGAAGACTGTTTCTTGCGCACAGTCTCACCCTGGAGGCGCTCATACTCGTGACCAGCCGTAGTGGATGGTTTCTTCAAGGAATTATTTGTAACGAAAGACTCCATACCGGAGGATTTTTTTCTCCGCTGAGCCTTCGCGTCGAACCTACCGTATTCAACGGTGCAGTTACTCGTGTCACGTACCTTTATGCTCGTAGATGAGTCCAGAGCCGGACCGGGGTCCGACTTCTTGCGAGTCTCCGTGTCGCTTAATCGGCAATACCGCGAATTGGTCGATTTCAGGCTCTTAGGTGGTCGCGGCAACGAGCTGGGAGGCAGACTCCCAGCGCGACGTGGCTCGCCCTCCTGCATCCTCTGCCTTTGCGAGCTTCTGCCCTGTTTCTCCAGCAGCATCATATCCTCGGGCTTACCGTCCGATAGCCTCGAGACGGTACCCTTCAGCCTCGCGGCCGCACTAGCGAATTCCATTATACCTGTCGAGACCTCGCCTCCGGAGTCGTCCAGAAGACGACTCTTGCTCGAGGCGGTGCTCGAGGTACCTGTGCTATCTACACCCGCCAATAATGGCTTGGGTATTTTTCCTTTTCGCGACGTAGTGCCTGGATTAGAGAATCCTGGAAAACAGCAAAGTGCCCGCTGAAACAAGAGAGAAAAACGCCCGCGTTGGAGAGGATTTCCGGGACCTGGAAAGGGGTTAGTGCTCGCCACAACAGCGCATGCACACACTGGGATCGGTAGGGAGAGAGGTACTTTTGGTGGAATGGATTAGTTGTTCGATCACAAGAACAAGACGGGTCAATGTGTCAGGTTTCAATTTCGTGATTCATTTTTAGCTACTCTAATGTATTGCAAAACGTGGTTAACGTGTAGTTATTGATTGAAAAATCAAAGATCGATGGCACGCAAGAATATGTATTAGTGGTATACATGTTGTAATACAACCTCAGTACTTTTATATGTAGACAAAAGTTAACGGTAAATGGTTTTATTGTCTACACTTCGTTCGAATGCTAAAGGTTACAAACGTAAGATATAAACAATTAATTTATGTATACGCTTTTCATAGGAGAGACAAAAAGAAAAAAAAAGATATTATGTAAATTGGCGGAATCGTTAAGACACACAATGTTATGCAATTAAATGTCAATCGCACAAATACAAAGTGGGAATATTTGACGCGCAAACTATTATCGGGAGACAAGGTCTTGTCTCGGGCCAAATACAAGTACGCGAGAACTAGACCTCGTATCTTTTCCTAATCACTATCGAATTTCAAAGATTTTAATGTATCTATTAACAAATATTCCATAGCCTATCGTTTTGAAAGAGAAAATCGGGTCACGTGAATTTTACTTTACCGTTATATTATAATAAGTAATATTCAAATAAAATGCGATTAGAATTTTCAGCAGTTATATCAAAAACATACACACATCAATTATTCCCAATCTACCAAAAAAAACTAAACCAAACGTAACATGAGCATACGAATACCTTCAACTGTATAATCTGTAATATTTTCATAGTCTGCTGTAGCTATAAAATAGGTGCTAAAGAATGTAAAATACAATCGTCGCAAAATCAAAGTATCAAAAATTATAAAAAGCTTATTACCAGCGTTAGGACATATATCGAAATAAGTAAATAATATGTACGACGAATAAGATTGAATTTTAAACAGAGATATATCTACATATTCTTCTAGACCGTTTTGTGTATCAGACGAAAACTACTTTTGCGATTCGCAATTATTCTTTGCATCGCTGCAATACGTTGTGTAAAGATCTTTTCTTCGTTTTGGTATTACAGAAGATTATACTTTCGCTATTCTGCATACCTTACTAAGTAGCTGGGAGTCTAGCTCTTTCAGCTGATCATCAAGACTTTTATTCGTTTGCTCGAAACTGCCCTGTTTCCTGTACTTGTAACTATCAGTGACGCCATACGAGCCGGTGCTTCCATACCCACTGCCACCACCAAGTACGCTGCTCACTGTTAAAGATAATCAAAAGAAAGGAGTAATTCAGTATCGGATAGGAGAACTTTCGGTTGTTGTTCGTTTCAAGTATCAGACGGTATGCGAGGAGTTCTACGATAATGTAATCATAACTGCAACGTTTGAATGCAAAGTTGCTTTTAATTTATCGTGTGGACATATTTGTTTTTTACCAAGTTCTGGCGTGCTTGTCAGTGCAGTATGATGATCTGCTGACGTACTTGAATGAGATGAGTGTGCAGCGGGATAACTACCAACACCACTGCTACTACTGCTATCTTTATCGTACGTATGTTTCTGTAGAACCCTAATCATCGCATCTCGTTCCGCCAGCTTCGACTCAAGATCTTTCATTCTGTGTAGAAGAAGGGTTGTAATTTTGTCATTTACGGTATGAATAATTTACATTATTCCAAATATTGATGGGAAAAATATATGTTTGCAACGATTACCTAGATTCAAGGTCAGCCAATTTCTTTTGCGCAGCGTGTACTTCGTCCATATGCCTCATTTTTTCAGAACGCGCCTCTGCAATTAACTTTTCAGCGTCTTGACTGGTTTTCTCTAAAGCGGCTATTTTGGCATCCCTGTTTAGAAATGGATGAAATAAGACTTATGCGTTTTGCATAACAATTTCTACGCGAATACATTCACATTAGGATCATCTTTGTACAGAATTTGAAGAAGAAATTGTTTGTATTTGTACAAACTGGTTTGTATTTGTGTAAACTTACTTCGGAAGGCTAGCTGCATCAATTGCGGCTTGTCGCAATGCACTTTCTTCCAGATAACGTTGCTCCCATTTCGCCACGTCACCCTCGAGTGACATAATCTTCTCGTCTCTTTCGCGTATTCGTCGTTTTAATTCCGCGATCGTTTCCCCGTTAGGGGATAGTTCATGACCGTTAGCGCCACCGCCACCACCTTCTCGTAATTCTCTTTCTAACTGACCTCTCAACTGTCTTTCGGTCTCCTCTCTTCTATCACTAGACGCTTGGAGAGAAGACAAAGCTCGTTGAAGTTGACCTACTCTTTCGACGTAGACTTGTTTCTTTCGACACTATAAGAAAGTTTCGAATTCCGATTAATTATTTTGTACGATCACGGTGCTGTACAGCGCATACAAACATAATCAATTATATAGCGTTATTTTCTCGCAAGGATGAACTAATATTCTTGGAAACTAATATTTACCTCTTCTTCGAGACGCACTACGTTCCCCTGGGCATTAGTAAGAGCAGTGTCTAAAATGTCTATGTGCGTACGTTGTTCCTGCAATGTTGCGCGTTGCGCGGCTAGCTCGATTTCTTGTCTTTCTTTCGCCGCGGCCAATTCTTTATCTAAAAATGCAAAACAGAATTACACGAGACTGTATGTACGAAAATTATCTGTACAGACCCTCAGATGGAAACTGTTGTGACTAACAATGTAAAAAATGCTACGTGAATAAAAATTCGTATGAAGCTACATAGCAGTCGAAGTATTAGAACGATTTCAATCTGAACACGCGCGTGTTGTATATCTTTAATCCTTGATAATACATACTTTGTGTAATAAGTTGTCCGATTAGTAGTTCGCGTTGAGTCAACTCTTTTCTCATAGACTCTACAATCGGAGGACTATCGGTACGCGCAGACAATAAATCGATTTGATCTCGTAGCGCACGATTTAACTCAGTTAATCGTCTGCAATCGTTTTGCAGCCTCAATCTGGCAGCGCGTTCCAATTTCTCCCTCCGCTCGCACGATGCGGCTAATTCCTCGTGTGCTCTATGCACTTTTGCAATTTCTTGCTCCAATTTCTGAGATTTTGCGACTTTACTGTAACACCGCTCTAGCTCTAATTTCAGCGCACTATTCTCTTGAATCACTATCTGAATCATCTCTGATGGTGGCCAAATTTCGCCTGCTGTTGACTCGGTTTCCTCCCTACCTTTTGTTTGTGGTCTATAAGAATAATGGGCAACATAAAAATGTGGATTAATTAGAGTACAGGAATCTACAATAATCATTTGAATCTAATACCGTGGCGAAGTGGCTCGTAAATTGTAATTATCAATGTCCGGCTTGCCGATTCTGGACAAATCGGGTTGCGACCTTGATAGCGTTAACTTTTCCATTGGCCCAAGAAGCCTAGGCTTGCTTTTTAGGGGCAATAACGTCGACACATACGAAGGTGGTGGTCTATTTTCGAATTCATTATCGCTCTGTTTCCCTCTATCGCTGTCCCTTATTCTCATATCAATGTTAGCTCCATTATTTGATAATTTACTGTACGAAGGTACTTTTACTTCTTTTGCAAGATGTTTCAAGACCTGCTTGGTGTCAAATAAATAAAAGGAGAATTTTTTACTTCTGTTATCAGTGTTCTGTCTTTAAATGCACTACTTTAGATCAAATCGAAATAAATGGAAGAAATATCTGTGAATAATAATATCCGCAATGATCACCTGTGACTGACTGAGATAATCGTCTGGTATGTCTGTAATCTCTTGACATCCTCCACCACCTGGTTGTTCGTACCCATGATCGTCGTGAGAGAGATTCGATAGAGATTGCATCGTCGGACTGTTTGAGTGTCCTTTTCCACCACCATCGCAATACAAGTAACCCATGTCTCCATGCTCTCTTACTACACCTGACAACCTACATAACAAAATCATTGATATTTATTAAACAACCAATTTCGATTAATACTCAAATTCTAAATAACTAAGATCTCAAAGTTGACCCAAAAATATAAAACTACATACCTTCCAGATGGCACCCATGCATTGTCATCATTAGCATTGTGTATGATGAGCGTGTTGTACGAGCTTGTAGACACATCTAAACTACTTCGATTCGAACCAACACTGGTACGGTTACTTAAGTTATCTTTCAAGCTGTTCCTGTTAGAACCATTGATGCTATCTTTCAGACTATTTCGATTTGAACCGTTCAAATTCTCCTTCAAACTGTTTCTGTTTGATCCATTCAGACTGTCCTTCAAACTGTTTCTGTTGAGCAGGTTACCCTGAACCACAATAAAGCATTTTACGCTTATGTAACTTAATAACACTGATTACAGTTCGGGACACAGAAGAATAGCATAGTCAGGTAAATTGCTATTAGGTAAAGCCCCACGCCTATTCTAAGCTTAAATTTTTGTTAAGTATACTAAAGTACTCTAACGCTTGTAGACCATTATCAAAAAATGTATTGCATATTAAAAATATTTAATGTTATAACTAAAACTTGATGAAGATACACTATTACTCGAAAAAACTTTATTATACAAGATGTCTATATTCCGAGACAATTAAAACAACCTTATTTTCAAAAGTCATTTCCTTTTTAGCTAAGGAATTTTCCAATACATAATAAATTTATAGTCCGCATAACATATTCATTTCAATAAAGTTTACTTATGTATACCAGAATTCAGACTTACTGTTTCGTAAGAATGCTCATTAATATTTACTTGTATATTTGGTATGTTTTCTTTGTGACTGGAAGACCTAGATGGACTTTGTTGCTGATTCTCCTGACCCTGCGGTTCTTGACGAGCAGTATGCCTTATAACATATCGTTCTTCGTTACTCAAATTCTCATTCGACGTTGAAACATCCGTTTCGCTACCACTTAAACTTTGCGGGAGACCACCTACCCAATAATAATATTGTAAATATTCAGAGTAGACATCAATGCATTTACGGAGAAATCTGTGATCATAGTCTCGTATGGAGCACAGCGCACAAAAGTAACTACATAATCAAAATAACGATTAATTAAATCGTTAGTCCCATTCCTTAAATTTTCTGCATTACATTAACTATGAATAATTTGAAATACAAGAATGTATAAAATCCATTAGAATAATTATTATACCTTGCATCGATAATTGTTTCCTGTGTATATTATTATTAGAAAATGGTAAGAATCTGCTACCTTGCTGCAGAGAACTCATCTTTCTATTCTTTCATTTACGCGTTTGTGTTTTATCTGTAAAGAAGTTCAATATTTTAAAACAGATTTTAATGACTTTGCACGGTTAGAAATTACTTTTGAAACACTGAAATTCATTATCCTCGTTAAACTGTATGCTCCAAATTTTTTTTTTAAATCATTAAAATCATATATTTTAATTTTCAAATCAACAAAACCGTGTTAATTTGTACGTTAATGAGTAAACGAAAACACACTTCTGTGCACGAATGGAAGATTACAATAAATACTGATCCCTGAACTAATAGAACGAAAGCCACATAAAACGATCACTAAACACGCACAGCGTGTTCATTTCCCTCGATATTTTCTACGTTTCAGTCAATCACTTCGTATCACCGTCTCATAGAAACTCCCGAATCAACGGCAAACGAAAGAGGATACGAGCAGAGTTCACAGCTAACCACTCTCGCGCACTAGCATCTCCGAAAACTAAAAGGAAACAAGAAGAAAAAGGCACTCGACTTCGGAATGTCGACCTATTCATGCGACTCTTATTTGACACTACGCGATATCCAAAAATGAGGGACGAAGAGGGAATTACGAGAAGAGTACGCTTACGAGAAAGAGATGGGGACCGAGGGAGAGAGAAAGATAGTAAAGTTTAGTAATGGTAAAGCAGAGCACTCTTGACAGAGGTGTCAACACTCTGGAATGTTGATAATACGGAGATATTAAGTTTTTCATACGCGTGTAACATTCTAAAAACGAACCACTCGGGGCCCCAGGAACCCAAATCTTTTTCTGTTTCCTCGGGAAACACAGTGAACACTGATTTTTCCACACAGACCCGATATTTTTTCACCATTTTACTGAACTTGGAGGGTTGTATAAATAAACAAAAGAACATCGCCGAAGGCCGCCCATCAACATTTCCACATGTTGCATTAACGAATTACGGGAGCACGAGCCCCGCGCGATTGTTGGCCGATTACTCACATTATCCGAAGGTGCAAAAACGGGACGAGTGTCGTAATTATTTTAATAAATTAGTACACTTTACTCCTCCATGCACGAGAAATAAAAGTCGCTGGTTTCCACATTCCTCGTCAGGGTGCGACATGTGTACCACACATGTAAAGCGGGATACGTTCTTCCCGATTTCTTTCGGGCTGTTTGAACTTTTAATTACTTTTTTCTTTGCACACACAGATTATTCATGGAACACACGAGCGGGAAAAACTGTAGGATAAAAATTGTAAAATAGTCTTACAACTAATAACAAAGAAGGCTTTAATATGTTAATTTGGTTTCGAATTCGCATGTTAAGCTACATTCACTGCTCGACTTTCTGCGAACGTCAAGTTTACACACACGTAAACATTTGCAGTATGGATAAAGTTTGAGAATTCACGATCAATTCTCAGCAGCTGATTCGAAAATGATTGCAAATATAAATAAATACAAAATATGATTCAAAATTAGCATTCTCTAGTCAGCTGGTAATGAATAATAAAAGACTAAAAATATAATAAAAGTTAATAAAACCGATAAAATGCAAGACTATGCACAATAATTTTTTGTTTAAATAACCAAGAATGATCAGAACGAAACTCTGTTTTTATACCCACCAGCCCAATTATATGCTAAGAAGCTGTACAAAATGTTTTCATACGATAAATTTTACTCCATTAGGTTGCATTGTAAAAGTCAAAGAGGTATATACGAATTTGTACAATATTCTTGTTTGTTATCAAAATAGCAATATATTTTACAAATGTAAATTGTATTTACAAATAAATCTCAACTCGGTCATTCTCACATTACAAAATTTTTAGTTGGATAAAACAGTCTTATCTTTGTGATACACAAATCTATGGCAAACTAATGTTGTTCGCCTAATCCACATGATACAGATAGTATTTCCTATAACTCCAAAGATTCGCTTTGCTGGAAACAAACCGTATATTCCATAGGTCTTAATCTGAATTGGGATATGCGAAGTGAAAAGCAATAGCACACATTTTTTGTAGAACTTGTCGGTCTGTAGTAGTAAATTCAGTTTTTGATCGGCTCCAATTGTATAGCTTTTTTGCAGCTTGTAAAATTTGTAATGGCGTCGATTCATCATCTTCAGAATCTTCCATGTCAACCGAGGTATCTTCGTCAACTATTTCTTGCTCCTCAAATTCTTTGCAAGAATACTGTTTGCAAGAAATATTCTTCTGTCTCGTTTTTAAACTGCGGATACAATGTCTTTTCTTAAATCTAGCCAACCATCCTTCGCTGGCAGAAAACGAGGTTTTTCCATTTATTTGTTGATGAAACCACAAGGCTTTCTCTTTTAATAGCGGTCCATTAATTGGTTCCCCAAGGTTTTGTTTCTGTTTAAACCATTGATACAGTGCCGTTTCGAACGGTGATTCTTCTGTCCCCTTCCATCTTTTCTTTTTAATACTGCCACCAACTTTCTTAAGGATCTTATGATGCTCCGAAATAGTAACCTTCTGCTTCACAATCTGTGAAATGGTCGAATGATGGATACCAAACTTTTTCGCAAGCTCATTATTTCTTTTCCCGCTGTCGTATGCCTTAATTATTTGAAGTTTCTCTGCCAGACTCACGCTCTTTCGCGTTCTATTTTTCTCTTTAACACATATTGTTCTTTCACTTTGCACTCTTCCCCGAATTAAGGTGGTAGGATGCTCTGCGGAGTTTATTATTATACGGGACTTCAAAACAGACTCCTTCATCATAAGATTCAATCATATATTTGAAACTGTGGAAAAGAAAAAAACAGGTGAACAGAAATTAACTTTTGCGGTGATAATCTTACAACAATTGAATCACGTAAAAATACCGCTAGATTGAGAATCGGGTTCAAATGTTCAGCATCAAGCAGCATGTGTCCTATTTCTATATACAAGGTGTCTCATAAATGGTGGTACTCCGCTAAAGGTGTTATACGTGGGATAATTCCAAGTAAGTTCTTCTTATCGAAAATGTCCAACGCGCCATAGTTAACGTTGATTAACGAGATATTAACAAAAGCTGAGAGCCAATCAGAAAACTCGAACAGAAGACGATTCGCGGCGGCAGCGATCGGTAGACGCCGGAGTCTACTTGAGTCTACTGCTACGAGCTGCTACGAGCTGTTGGCGTTTATCGAAAGGGTCTGTGGGTCTGTGCAGGTCCTTCTTATAATTACAAATAACACCCTTTCGATGGACACACAGATTTCCTTACGAAAACTTTTAGAAGAACGAACGTATTAACACAGTCGGGAATGAGACACAGTCTACGATAAATTAAAACAAAAACCTCTATTCGCCTAAAAATTCGCTTGCCGCTCGGATACGCGTATCGCTATGTTACTGGGTACCTCTACCGATCTTATTTTGTTAGACATTGAAGAGCCAAGTAATTTATGGCAAGGTAGTTCGTAGTGTACAGCTACCAGCAGGTACGTAGGCACCCACGAGAATCGAACGACGAATCGGCAATGTATGCATAGTCGGTCATTCCCGACTGTGTTTATACTACCATTCCTTTAAAAGTTTTCATAAGGAAATCTTTTCCATACCCCCTTCGAAAGGGCATTATTTATTGCGAACGTTGTCGCGTCGATCCGCACCGACAGCTTGCAGCTGCATGTAGCATTATGTAGATCTCGGCGACTACCGATCCTAGCCGCCGCGGTTCGTCTCCTATTAGACTTCACCGATTCGCTCCCGATTTTCGTTAATATCTCGTTAACCAACGCGCTTTGGACATTTTTAATAAAACCTGCTTGGAATTAGCCCAGGTATACATCTATAACGGGGTACCACCATTTACGGGACACCGTACATAATACATATTCTAATCATTCGACGGTTCCGCAAACAACCGATTTCTCGTAGTACGGTGGTGGTCTATTGCATTCGTGACGTTTGTGACAATTTTCTGGACACATAAATAATATTTTTCAAAAATGGAAGTTAAATTATTTCATTTTCATCTATCCTTTCGTTTTTCTCTTACAATTAGCCTTGATTTCTCATATTACAAGTTCGCGCCATACGTCTCTGTCTTTCCTTCGCACACCCCGTCTCGCTCGCGCCATCCCCGCACACGGATGCGAGCCGAGCGCATGTGTTAGAGGCGCTCTTTCGCCAGCCGTCAAAAGAACGGCTAGCATCGGCCGACATCCTTTGAATTTTCGGTCAATGGGTCCCTCTCTCTCCTGCTCTCTCCTTCCTTCAGTGCGTCACTCTCCCACACTTACAAATGAGGGCTGAGCACATGCGGGCTGGGCGCCTTCTCACACCATGCGTCCAGACCTCGTCCGTGTACTTACTTAGATGGTGCGAGCTAGACAGTTCGTTCAAAGGAAAGAGAGGGACGTATACCGCGAAGTTGTCAACGTGCGGTGTCGTGATTCGGACAGAAACGAGAATAAAGAAAGAGAGGTCAGAAAAAACACCGAAGTAGTCAAAATTCCGGATCAGCGTTTTAGTGGATATTGTACACAATTAAGTTATATGTTTACATAACACTGCCAACGTGACACCGGTTATAAAAGCAGTTTGGGATTAATTTAGTCCGAACCTGCGTAACAAAAATAACGCTACAAAAGAAATGACGCAGCCGTACATTAAGAGATAATTGATTTGCAGTATATACATCGAAATAGTGCATTGCTTATAATGCTACCCGCGTAGATTTCAAAGTCGCTGCAGTGAGCGAGATTATACTGAAATTCGAGTGTACCTACCGTGCGCTCGACTTATCGAACGAGAGGACCTTTCAAACTATCGATACCGATTGATGAGGAAGTGCTGATAATACGCCGCTAGCAGACCGCTAAGTCGACGAGGTTGATTTTCCCGTATTCGGCAAACGGAACGTTCATTTTCCACGGTAACGCGTGATATTGTGATTATAACCTCGTAGACAGAATGAATGTCAGTGAAATTTGATGGCTGCTTTCGGTACGTGTGCCACGATGTCACCGAAAGATTTTTTCGGGAAGAGTACCAAGAAACGCTTTACTGTCTCGCACCAGTGGCAGTGACCCACCCTAACAAAATTCCATTCAGGCGTGCTAAGTCATTCTAACGATGGAAAATCATACGCAGGAGAACACGATCGCCACGGACGGTAATGGTATGTCAAAAGTAATTTCGGTTGGCCGGAATTTTATTCGATGTTACTTCAATGTCATTTGTCTGTCGATTCATTTTTGGGAAAGATAAGGTTACAGTGAACTCGAAAAAATCACGGATAATTCTAATTTTTCACTTAATTTCGCAAACTTCCTGGCGCCCTTGCTTGTAGTTTTATTTTATCGATGGTATTCGTGATACAATTTCGCTAAGAGAGTGTTCATTACGATTCAGAGGATCTACAGACAGAGGTGAATAGATTGGAGTCGGAGAATGTTAAGATGCGAGAGGAATTTAATATCCAGAGGGCTAAGATGAAAGAGTTATTTCTGCAACAAGAAGGTACGTGCGATTGGTATCGGTGGCTGGTCGCAAATGTAAGATGTCTTGGTATATGTACTTTGGTGGTTTATGAATTGCATTTGTAGAAGAGTTACATCGAAGACTGCAAGATAATGTACGTTTGGAAGTAGAAAAAGTTAAATTACAAAACGAACTGGACGAGGCAAAGACACAATTGGTTTTAGTAGATGTAAAGAGTAAGCAAGACTTACTTCTTGAGAAGCGAAAAGCTCACGAAGAGATAGCTTCTCTGCAACGAGTTATACACGAGACAGTAGAGGAATCTTCTTGCATGCGAAAGCAAGTGGACACGGAAGTGTCAAAGTTGAAAATGACTCTTTCAAAATTACAAGACGAAAATGCATTGTTAAAATCACAATTACCCCGTGATCCACCTGTTGACGGACCACAAATATCGTTGTCTACAGTAACTAAAACGATAGCGCGGAAAGTAGTATCCCAGCTAGGAGCAGATGCATTGTCTTTGGCTCCCGACAATCTTGAGGAAAGCATGCGGAAGGTAAAAAGATATGTACGTAAGCTTTAAACTGCATGGGATTTTAGAACATTTTTATTATGTGCTCGTAGCATTGAGTCCCATTTCAGAAAGTGTTCACAAATCATTTTTGGACCTAAAATCGATTTAAAATAAATTGAAATAAATGTGCAAATACTAGACACTATTATTGTACAGGCACAGGAAGATGCAGAAGTTCTGCGGTCATTAGTAGTGCCTCTTGAAGAAGAAATTAAGGCTCTAAAGGAGAAATTAAGAGCTACTGACGATGAATTGCAAAAATGTAAAGAAATACAGTCGTACAAGAAGCAACACGAATCTGGCTCTTCTGAACCGGCCTGTGATATGTGCGCAAATTATGAAGCGCAATTAGTTAAGATGCAAGCGACTGCTAAGGATCTAGAAAAACAACTGGCAGATTCTGATCGTATGCTGCAAGCGCAAAAGGAAGACTTGGCAAAGGAAGTAGAATTCCGTAAAGAAATGGAAGAGAAGTGGAATGAAAAGAAAGAGGAACATAAAATCAAAGTATCAGAACTCACAACTAGTTTGCAAGCAGTACAACAGACTCTAATAGAGATGAAGAGGACTTTTGAGCAAGTTCAGAGAAACGTCAAAGATGAACTTGCCAAACTGACACGTGGACGGGAAGAAGTCCAAAGGCATCTTGTTGCGTAAGAAAACTTTTCATAGTGCATATCAACACATCCTTCCTCTCTCGGTTTCCTTTCAAAACGTGTATAGAGTAAATTAAATTTATCGGATCATTCTTGACAAAATTTTATTGAAAATCTAGTTTACCCTTTGCAGACTGCAGAAGGAAAATGAAAACCTAGTTGGTAAGCATAGTAAGCATTCTCAGCAACTGCAGAGCGAGAGCATCAATATGCCAAATACTGTTGAGGAATTACACGTCAGTCTTCTGAAAATGCGCGAGGATTTGATCATAGCCAAAGTTGCGCAAGAAGTAGCGCAGGAGAAAGGGGAAACTTTACGTTATGAAGTGACTTTGCTTCGGGAACAAAGTGACCAGGAGCGTAGGGTAAAAGAACAGGAAGCGTCCGTTTTGAGAAATGAGATTGGTGGGCTGAGGTAGTCAATAATTGAATTCTATGATTCCTTGATCGTCTGAATAACTGCATCCAATTCAGGCTGATGAAACGAATATTAGTATTCAAGTAACGAGCAAAATACCTTACAGAGTGCAGTTGGATAAATACGTGGGGGACCATCACACTCTCGCCGATAGGGAAGAGAAACTCGATCGTTTGGAAAAACGATTGACCGAAGTTCTGAAAGAAAAGAAAGACGCGGAGTCTGCCATAGCTGAATTACGTCAAAGAGTTACAAATCTTCAGCAAGAACTGGACACTAGTGAAGCAGTTCAGAAGGACTTTGTTAGATTGTCCCAGTCCTTACAGGTATAAAATGGTCTCGAAGAAAAAGGAGTTTTTCTTTCTCATCGAGTATCTCTGAAATTGTATGCAATATTAGAAAAAAGTTAAGATGTAATTTCAATGCTGTTTCTGCGGTGTAAAGTAAAAATATACATTTTTTAAACTCCTTGCAAATTAAAATACTTATTCCAAATACTTTAGCGCAGTTTTATATCGCACAGATTTCCTGGATATACATTGCAGCTTTTCAAAATATCTGTTATTGTTTAGGAGATGTTCGGCGAGAATGAAAAAAATTCCTTTATATTCATATTCGAAATAGATCGCTCTAGGTTTTCATCCTAGCACTTGTAAGTTGCATTCTGTCGATTATTCCAGGTACAATTAGAAAGAATTAGACAAGCTGGTAGCGAAGTAAGATGGCAACACGAAGAAGACGTGGAAGAATGTTCTCACTGTCACGTTGCTTTCGGAGGCACGAAGAAGAAAGTGAGAATAAAACTATTTTCCTTTCAAGCGGCTAGTTTGTTTATTTAAAAATGTGGTACGATTTCTTTTTAGGAGCATTGCCGTCACTGTGGCCATATATTTTGCCAGGCTTGCCTTTCGCGTACTGTGAAAAGTGGGCCAGAACAAAGACCATCCAGAGTCTGTGATGTTTGTCATACATTATTGGTGCAAGAATCCGCGCCGTATTTCAGCAAAGAAGCACCACACACGCCTGATTAGAGATTCTAAAGTGATAACAGTCCAGCGAGATGTGCAATATCAACTTGGTAATGCCAATGTATTAACGGTTTGATAAATTTGTCATTCCCGCAGGATAATCTTACCAAATTCGTTGAGAATGATGGGTTTGTTTTCTTTCCCGCATTATTTCCAGAAAGATGTAGAAGTGCTGCTAGTGTGAGAATGGGCTAGATAAAATTCCTATTTACCTGACAACTGGAGTGATAAGATAAATATCTTGTAAATATGAAATTATGTACTACTTAATGTTTATTGTAATTTAAAAGATTAAAGCTTTTGAATGTATGTGAGTTATCCAAATGTTTGTGAATATTTATCTACTATCTTGTTATTGATACAATTAAAAATTCCGGCATAGAACGGTTTCGTTAGACTTCATTCATGGCCACAACTTAGTTTTTTACCACAACAGTTTTTTTTTCAGTTACATGCACACTTTGCTTAGACCAGCTTTGTTCAAGTAAAAGCCCATGGATTCGGTTGTAGATTTGTGGTTCTTAGCGGCTCTGAAAGGGTTCAGAGACATCCCACCTCGAGAGCTGTGTTCAAGCGTGTATAAGCCTAATTTCGATATTCATTTAAGAAAAAAACCGCAAATGATAATTTTTTTTAACGATAGGATTTTCAAGATATTACCATATCTTTTTACTGTTTTACTATACAAAATATATGTCAGACACAATTTTTACGTGATGATTTTACATTTAAATGTTACATTGCAAAGGTTAAAGTAATTTCTTCAATATTGATTTATTCCAAATGCATTCATTAAACTTCAAGTATACAGATACTTATTTGAATATTTTAATTCTATATCCCTAAACTGTCGCATCACTTATTTACACGGGAACATTTGACATCCAATTGCAAAGATGATCAAAATTGGCAAGCTGCACAAATCTTTACAAAAAGATCCGTGGTTACTGAACATGCAAATACGATTTTTAATGTTCTGAAAGCCAATCAAATGTTTCATTATTATTATTATCATTTATTATAAGGTTTATATAGGAACGAAATGTTCGATGAAAAATAATATTACATCTTTGATTTTCACAAGTTTCGCAAGCTCAATATAAAAAATTATTCTTAAAGTACAAGTACCTGGATTAAAGTCCTGGCTCGAGAGTAATCCTCCGAATCTTGATTTTTCAAGCGCAGATTTTCCAATGTTATCATAAAGCAATCGGGGAAACAGTACAGAAAACGAAGTGTATGTGCAGCGTACAATATTAAATTACAAATACATATATACAAATTGCACTAAACTCGGAGCGCACGTAATATAGGATAGCAGTTTTCTTGTGTACGTTTTGCTTTCATCTCCAACACATAGTCTATGCTTTGGACGTTTAATATTTACTACAAACTATCCTTGATGTTTCAGATTACCGGATTAATTGAGAATCCTATTAACTATTCGTCTAATACGTCCTGCCCTTTTTTTTATTTCAGCGAATAAGGCAAGTGTACGGAATCACATAATCTAATCTTTTTAAATATAGAAACACGTTATGTAATGTCTTTATAACTTGCTATAAAGTTAATTATTCAGAAAATAAGAAAACTAGTTAATAAACACGTAATTAGTGATTGTCATTCCAATGCAAACAATTGTTTTTGGAAAGCATATATTATTTCAATCCATTAAATCATATTTACTACAATTAACATGACAGTAAAAATTGATAGTACAATGATAGAATAGGATGTGTACAGTTCCGAAAAGCAAAGAAGCAGTCAAACAACTAGCATGTCAAACTCTGCAGTATTATTGACAATTGCTGTGAAGAGTTGCTTGTTTTGCTGTACTTCCTTGTCATTATAACTTATGTATATGGTACAATGACGTGATTGAGAATATTCGTGGAGCGCTCATCAAGACATGTTAAAACCCTAAATGTTGTCAATAGGGACATATGCATGGCGTACCAAATTCTTACTATCTATAAATAATTGTGCTTATTGGGAACTTTTATATTATTCTCTATAGATTTGAAGTGTAACTTTACTCGAGACTTCAAGATTTTATCTTACATTCATTTATTAATTTTAAAATGGCGTCTCAATTATTATTTGTCTCTGGAAGGATGAAATTCCGTACATTTACCTCAGCGTCACGATATGGTCAGAATCGATATTGCAACTTTTCAACTTCACGCATACTAGACAGCTTAAGTAATACACTGGTTACAAAGAAATTTAATAACGTAAATGTGTCGTAAATGCGATCGTTGAATTAATCGTAACAAAAAAAGATCCGTATCTAAATCTACTCGTACGAGTACAATGTAGCTAATGCGAACGAAACAGTGAGGTACAAAGTATGAACATAAAGAATTCCAGATTTCATGTAATGTAATCCGAATTTCGTAAGATAACAGTAAATATTAAATTTGTCGTTTTTAACTTGTAAACCAAAAAGAAAAAGCATGATAGTACGAAATGCTAGTCGTATAACGTGACTTACGATCTAATCTAGCGGTTCTTAAGCTTTAGTACCATGGGGACATCATGAGAATTTCGTTGAGAAGTTCCTTGTTATGAAAATTTGTACGTACACTCTCTCGACAATAGTTCCACTGACTCGAGTTTAAGAACCGCTGATGTAAGCTATACTTTGGCCCGAGCTATACCAACGAAATTGGGATTAATGATTCGTTCGATGACAGATGATGAACGTCACTAACATTCAACTGTTTGTAGGGTGATGTATCCTGTAGAGAAGAATGTATCGATTACTTCTTCAATTGGCTGTGGGCCTTTTTGTAGATCGATCGGCGGATCTTCCGATTCAGCGTGTTCATTTCTGAGTTCCTGCCAATGATTCAACGTGTCTGTATACTCCAAAACTTTGTCATGCTCGTGTAATTGCACGTAAATATGCAAGAGACCCCGGTAATCATATTCTAAACCACTGTAGCTGTTGCCGAATAATTTTAAACCTGTTGCAAGAAATGTGTCAATAATATTATCATTTATCAATATTTTCTGTGATTGAAGCGTGCGACCGAATGACGATCTATATGCACAAACAAATTTGGTGTTTACGAATCTATGAAATTATGATTGATATTTCGTCTTTTTTTTTAAGATAGTAATTTCATGAAAAACCATTATCCATCTGAGGAATGACATCTATATCAAGTTTTAACTAATCTGAGAACGTGTTGCGTAGTTATACTTATATCCGGGTAAAAACTCTAGGTATTTTCTTAACTATTTAAATCTTTATTTAGTATCCTGATTTTTTGCCATACATCTGAAATCAGGAAGTAAATTCTTTGTGCAATATTATTGAAACTACTATTCTCAAATAATGTTCCGCGGAACTCCGGATTTCGATGAGGTAGAATTAATGGTACCACGAAAAAAGGAAATTATGTATATAGGCATTATTATTTAGCGTCGACTCTGTTTGAAATTATTTCTACGGCAAATCCAATAGTTTCTTTTTCGTTCGCACAAATACACTACTTTCAATGCTTATTTGTAAAATGATGAGAATGCATGTATATTGTTAATTTGGTCGGACGCTTCAATTATAATAATACGATGGTTGTATGCTTACTGATTGCGATGCTACGATAGTAAAGCTGCTCAGCATCTCTATAGCGCTTCATATGAAAGTTATACAACGAAGCTAAATGACCTATACTCAATCCAACTTCGTAGTCTTCGGGACCCAGTAGTTCTTCTTTTATGCTTATAGCTTTTAGGTGCATCGCTTCAGCCTTCTAAAACACGCGACACTAAACGTTTATACTGTTCCCCATAATTTACGAGTACGTTTAATATGCGGTACATACCTCGTACATCTTCATACTTTGATATAAGCGTCCTAAGTTTCCATAGTGTTTAGCAGTTTGAACGTTCTTCTCACCAAACGCAGTTGTAGTTGCTTGTAAGGCAGACAAATGAAGCAATTCGGATTTGTGTAGCAAACGTTCCTTCGATAATGGCGATGGTGCATTGTCCAGTGCTATCTCTTCGAGAATTAACGCTTTAACTCGCCTGGCGCTCGACAGCATTAAGTGGTCTCCAGGTAAGAGCTTCTCCATTATATCTATCGCTTTTCCAGCGTGAAGACTGTCCAGTTTAAGACATCGTAAAATTAAATGATCCTCTGAGGTTTTACGGAGTGACAATTGACAGTATGTTTACCTCGCTTCCTGAAATTTGGCGGTGTTGTATTCATATACGTAAAAAGCGTATCCTAAGTTCTCGTGGGCCATCGCAACATGGAGATTCGTTTTGCCGAATATTGCTTTTCTAATATCTAGTGCAGTCTGTAATTAGAAAACATCCAAATATGAGTAATCGGGCAAATAAGTAAACGAAGATACACATATTATACTGAATCCAAACCTCGTAGACAGTTATACTGTTGATAATGCTATCATAATTCAACAAGTAAAAGCCATAATCTATAAGAACGTCGCTATATTTTGGGTGATCCGTGTCGAATACTTCTCTTGCGAGATAAACTGCTTGCCTGATCAACAGACCAGCTTTTTGAAATTCGCGTTTTATTACGCACGCTTTTGCTGCTTGCCTTAAAACGTCAATAGTGATTCGTGCGGGTAACGACGGTTTTAATTGCTTTAGTGCTCGTATGCTCCATCTGAAAGATGTGGTGGATTCTTAGTAAATTGTCCTGATCGCCAGGAGTAACAAGTTCATAAAAATAACGAGGTACATATACCTGTAAGTCAGATTGTATTCATTTCTCGTGTAGAACAGCATACTGAATTCTGCAAATAGCGCGGCATGATTGCTGTCAACGTACTTTGCAGTTTTCAATCGCTTTATCAAATCTATGGCTAGACGATAAGTTTCTTCTGCACCCTGAAATGCGCAATATGCTGCTTGCGCATGTAACAACCTATATATTTGTTTTAATAATTATAACAGATTAGAATAGTCCTGACTGACCAGAGAAAAAGTGAAAATGGAATATCATGAAACATCTTTTACTTGTGACAACAATCTAACGTTCTTCGCCAGTTTTCAGGTGTGGTGTTGTTTATCATGCACCATTCTTTGCAGGACAATAACACCTGCTCGCTTTCTGGATACCATCCAGCTTCACTGAGAAATCCACCGAGTCTCAAACCCAAATTGATTATTTCTTCTTGCGCAGCTGGTATGTAACTGATCAGCTTTAAATGTAGGCAAGATACATCATAACTTATTGCTAATTCCTTTCCAATTTTTATTCCATGGTCCATGAGAGCCTTGTAAAAGTTACAAAAACAAAACGAACAGATAATACCAATTCTATTATTTTTTTCGTGCTGGATGTAAATTTTTACCTGGAAGCATTGCAACAGATGAATACGACGATTTATAACTTTCAGCACCCTGACAAAGGTCTTAAGGTCACATAATTCCATTCCCAGCAGACATAATCTCTTCTCCTCGTATAACTGGAAAAGGAAAATTATTGAAATCTCCCTTGTATATTTACCAGTTTGACGAGCGAGCGATCAACAATTCACTTGCAAAATTCGATATATTACAAAAAGTACTTGCAAAAACTTGCCAATGGATCATTGTGATCGTTAATGTATGAGAAGTTAAAGAGGATTAAAAAATCAGAATAGAGGTATAAAGACGACTTAAAAATTGATACATGCTTGAAAATAATGATACGGCAGTCCAATAAAAGCGAAACAAGTTCAATTCGAAATTTATTTGGCGGTTTTTAAACTATGCCACGAACGAGTAAACATTATTTACAACGATCAAATAATAATAATAATTCTTACATTTTTCCGACTAGCATAATTTCAGGATTTCTAATCAAGCTGGTAATCGTATCATCGCAGAACTACACACGAACGCGATAAGAAAGCAAAGATAAGTAGTAGGAACGTCATGAACAGGTTAAAATCCATCCCGTTATTCGGATTTAAGCGACCGCGTTTCGAACACCACCTTGTCATCATCCTCTTTCATTTTTACGCCTATATATACAAATGTCATCTGTACTCGTATATTATGACAATAAAAGCAAAACCATGTTTATTGCGTGTTTATTTCAATGTCATATCTTCACGAATCAATCACTTGTGGCTTCCCGTCGCCTAACCCAAAAGATTTACTTCCAGCGTAACGCGAATCCGCAAAAAGACCTATTCTGAAGATTTTTGCCATAAGTTTTCACCGAAAGAAAAAGTTTCTCTTCGTTAGAATAGAGAAAAATAAGCACTAGCACCCCTGACAGCGGTCAGCTGTTGAGAATCATAGTTTGAAGTTTACCTGATAATATAGGTCGAAGAGCACATTCTCCGGCAAATAACTGAGATACTTTTTGTAGTTAAGAAACTTGTCCGCTACCGCTGATACGCTTAATTCGTAGAGGCTTTTCGTGGAGAATACCCGTGGAAAGCGTCCTTCGGCCATTTTCCTAGGGGCCTTCGCAATCACGAAACGCGCACACATCTACGATTAATTCACGTCTTCGCGCATATGCTGCTGCGATTCAATCAGATTCAACCACCAGCGACAATCGGCGCCTCAAACGAGGGTAAACTTAATCCTATACCGACAAACGCTGCGTGAAAATTAATATAGTTTGCACTCTTTTTCGTACAGCTAGCAGGCTATTGAGAGAAATTGAATTTTCTAAATCGATGATAACGTATCACAAATAAACTATTGTTAGAAATTACAATGCATTACGTGTAAAGTTGGGACAATGAATTTCTGTTCACCTTTAATTTACAGTATGGTTTTCGGTTGTTCTTGTAATTATCCATATAACAATTGAAACGATTGTGGCATCAGGTTAGCGACACTGTGTCATTTAATTGTTGATCGAAATTCAAGTATTTTTGGAACGGAGCGAATCGCGGTTGATAATCATAATGTTTTAATGAATTCATAAAAGAGGGCGCCATACGATTGTTCCGCTTCGACACAATCGTGATAATGAATAGTATGAATTTTTATTTTTCTCCTGCAAATGACTCTTGCCCTTAGAAATTTGTTCCTTTTGTATTTTGTGTTGTCCCTCAACGGGATTGGCGGTTCGTTGTTATTAGAAATTTGTGCCATAGAGACTATCCCTCAAGTGCAGCCTTAAAAAAAGAGCGTCGATATTGTTGCGATCGTGAAAGAGGCCTATTTAATGGCGCCAGTTTTGGGCCATGATTTTTCTCGCCCTAGTGTTCTTTTTCGAGGATACAACGAGCAGAAGAAACGTTTAAAGTAAATCCACGTAGCTGAAATCGCAGGGATTGAGCAAAGTGGCTGATAAACGGTAATTTTATGGAAGTGAAAGGAAATTGGTGGACAAAGCAAACGATTGCGAAACATTGAACGTCAGATCGCAGTTTTAGTATTGACTGTTAATTCAATTCGGGCAGAGGGGCGAGTGTTTCAGTTTGAATTCTCCCGCCTATCAATTTAGTGATCATGGCTCAGTAAATTATTTTAACCTTCCGAACCGTTGGGAAACGTACCCCGTTGTTAATACAATGATGAATGATTATTACTATTTACTGTTTACCACTTAGCGATTATAACGTAGTCGATAACGAAACATTAAGTTCTATCGTTTCCAAGTCCAACCTTCTAGACAGTCATAAATATATATTTCTTTTTTCGTATAAAATTTAACGTCAGCAAACGGTTCGTTAACCCCTAACTACCAGAACGATAGTATGTAATAACCAATACACGTCAAAAGCACCCATTAAAAGAAATCCTCATCCTCTGCGAATTTTAAATAAACTACTTGAAATATATTTCATCTCTAGTCGTAATAAATTGTACTTACGATTCCAATTATTAGTTTTTAGTTTCATACATATTAAAAAATTATAGAAATTTTTCAAGGTTAAGTAAACCACATTGGCCGCTATATAGTACCGTCAAAATAAAATTGTTTAATAACTTTTCCATTACGACGTTTTATAAATTTTTTTAGATTATAGAGAAAAATATTTATTTTTGGACATAGAATAAATTGTAAGTAACATTAAAGTGTAATGCACATTAATTATTTCTACTTTCGAGGATCATTGGATACATTTTTTTCCACAGTTTTCACATTTATTTATAACAATTCTAGGGGCGTGCTCGAAGGTGCACGGAGTGCACAGGATGGAGGAAGGAACTTCGCCGAAGTACCAGAAAACAGACGTAACGACGACAACTACGATTACGACTGCGAATGGGTCATCGAGTGACGTCCGTGATACTGTAAATCGTACTTCCGGTCAAGATGAGGAGTACACATGTTCGCTTTACATCTCTCGCGCAGTGAATCCTCAAGGGCAAGTTCAAGGACTGCAAGGTATAATATATTTTGCAGTTCATTTAACGGGTTGGTCTAAACTCTAAACCAGCGTTTCCCAACCGGAGACCATAGAAGCTTTGGCCAAGTTCACATGAATAATTTAGGAATTGTTTAATTGTTCAATTATTAACTTTTATGACCTACAAATCAATGTTTAATTTCGAAATATTTCATATGTGAAAGTTGGGGTTTGCATGCGTAAAGTTAGGACTCAGGGGGCCTGCAAGCAAAAAAAGATTGAGAAGCCTTTGGTTAACACTAGAACTGCCGAGATTAATGTATACCGATTTCTACTATTTCTTTTATCAATTTTACCAATTTTTATATAGTTGAGAAGTATATGCTTAAAGTTATACATATTCACGCACTTAAAGAATACATTTATATACGTGGGAGTATCAACATCTTTTACGTGAAGAGGAGCTTCTAGAGATCTTAAACCGGCCGTTATTATTGACAATTGTCAGTAAAATAGAGGTTTCTTGGTCGCGTGAAAGTACCGGATAAAATGACTTGTTACCGGTAACGTTTATGTGGTTATGAACAAAAACACGTTTTTCACAAGGTGGTGAGTTGCTGCACTCGAACCTCGAAGAAGCTATCCGTACTACGGATCCCCTGGGTGCGTGGCACGTTTCTGAGACTCCTTGTGGCCTTATCGCGGCTTTCGCGCGTGAAGCTGACGCCGAGAAGCTTCTACAATGCGGCGATCTAGCTCGAGTTTTCGAAGGCCCCGTACAAGTATCGAAAATTTCTCCATGAAGCCGAACGTTCGATTACCCGAATTAATCGTTCGGTGCTTTGCTTAAAATTAAAAAATTCTTATACAATTAGCGGTAACGTATTTGGAATTTTGGCCACAGGATAGTCCCCTCGCTATCTTGCTTCCGTATCACCAAAATATAATCTCGTATCACGAGAAGTATCACATATTTAGTATCACATATTTTAATCGTCATACTGTAAAAGCAACATTATAAATACAAATAAACGCGTGACTCTCTGCTGCTCATAAATTGGCTGTATGAGGCGATCGCGTCCCCTAATTAACCCTTCGCTCCCCTGAATAAATACGTCGCTGATGACTACTATACGGGAGCTCCTGGATCTGATCACAAATTTCTATAAATAACAACGATAAACTTTTTTTTATACGAGCGAATTTTCCATGTCTTACGTAACTATTATAAATGAATTAGCAACAAGACATAGAAATTACAGGCACTTGAGTTATCAAGATTCCACTGTGTTTCAATTTCGGTCAATGATTTTATAAATCTTCGCTTCACACATTCCTCTCATTTCCGGATTTTGTTTTCTGCATTATAATTTCTGTCACACTCCATTATGAAATTGACAAGTTTATGTGAACCAGATATAGCTTCGTTGCTTCACATCGCCGATTATTTGCTTTCTCTTATGCAAGAGACTTGAATAAACGAAAGCAGGTAATTCAGTCTTTACGCAACTTTTCGCTAAAACTCGCACTCTTAAAAAACACGCGTATTCTCTTTTTAACCGAAAAGGAAGCACTGAAGAGACTGGGTAAAATCTTCACGTGATATTAATTTGCATTTTTATCAGGTTGCTCGATTCTCAGCGAGAGACTCCCGATACAGGCAAGCGGTTCTTCTACGAGACGTGCCATGGGCGATACCTCTACAAGATATAAACTCTGCTTTAACCAAGCAGGGAATCGCTACGGGAAGTGTTGAGCGATCGCGGCAATACGTTCGCGTAGAGGTACCTGTTTAAGTTTAACTGATATGGTAATGCGTTACGATAATTAAGAGGCTCGATAACAAAAGTAGCGATAATACAATCGTAAATGGCAAAGGAACACTATTATCGATAATCCTTCATTTTCAACAGGAGGATTACCATTTGAACAAAAACACACGCCTTCACAGTGCACGCAATGGTTATAATACTTTTCGTATACTGTGAGAGAAGTTTTTTTTACACGTTTTTTACATATTCCAATTGAAACATATATTTTTGTAGATTTCAGAAATATTTTAAATAGTTATATTTCCAATCTTTTTGAAATATATCTAATACATTTGGCGGTGCGTGAGTTTATATTAACCCTTTTGCTAGGTAGAGCAAAAATGATCGTACAGTACGGCCGTCCCGGATGTAGGTGGTACTCAGCAAGGCTACCGGGTCGTACTTATGTCATCCAATTTAGTGTATCGATATAGTAATAAATGTAAAGTATCTGCTCCTGTATTTCATGCGGTGAACTAGTGAACGCGATTACTATGGCGCAATTTTACTTCGTAGATTGTTATTTTGACACGGATTGATCGTTTTTGATGAGGGAGATAAAATCTTAATAATCACGGTCACAGTATCCAAATATAGTTGCTATTATCGTTAGTAGCTAAACTACAAATAATTGTGACAAATATTGGGTTACCCGTGGACCACCTTCGCCCCTCCCCTACGCATATATAAAATATAATTAATTTCGTAATAATTAGGGATATTCTATTATCTCTTGTACTCTCGTTTATACGTAAATTATTCCGCATCACTTCGTTTGCGATTGACCTCGCGGACCACTTTTAGGGCGGATTTACGGTATAGGTCGCGTAACGGTTCGATCACGCTGGAGTCAAAGTCCTGACAAATGGTTTTAAATTAACGTCCTAAATACACAAAATAGTATTTAGAAAGTACGTTTGATTTGTCCAAAATCCCATTCAGATTATCGAGAATTAACGACTCTCCGAGTTTTATTATATTTTATTTTATTCTCAATCGGTCCTTAATATTAATGCAATCAAATTTAATTTGAATAATTATTTCAGGTCCTCGATGCCGGCCACTACGAGCTGTTACTGCGTCAAGGTTTAGATTTCTTTGGCGCGGCTCGGTTCAATGCCATTCCGGAACGCTGGTGGCGCGGGGGAACTGGAAACGCGAATGGACCGTTGCAACCGGGAATGGTCAGCAATTTACTCGAGGCGCCGAATTTTCAAACCGGCGACGGAGTGCTTCAATGCTTTCGATGTCAGGGGTTCTGGCACATGGCTGCTAACTGCAGGCATTTGCCACGATGCGTTCGTTGCGGCGAGCCACACAGCGTTGAGTTTTGTCCGAGACCTCGAAACAGTCCTATTTGTTGTCATTGTTCCGGCCCCCATCACGCCGGTAATAATTGTTCGAATAACTATAGCTTTTGACCAAGGACATGTTTACGTTGCCGGTACTTTTTCCAAATGTACTCTACAAGGAAAAATTTAACCTACAGTATCTTTTTTTATTTATTAGTATTTCAAGTGTTCACATAAGTCTCTTATGATTAACTCAGGTCATTACGTTTAGTGGTGTAGAAATAAATTTTTTTGTTGGTGTTTCTATACCCTCAACTACGCCACTATTTACCTTTACGTTCCAATTACGTGCTGAGTACCATTCCGAGCTCCTATGTTTCATTCAATTTCATCCATGTATTTACGGTATATTGCTGAATGCCGACTATCCACTTGTGTCCTCCTTCAAACATTTCATTTTCGTTTCAATGTGCTTCCTTTTATTGCGTTGCGTAATGTTTTTGATTCATCCTATTTACACATTCGCTGTATAGATCACGTAACGGTCCTATCGCTTGATCTTACTCGAGCCACGGTCACCTATTGTTTAACGTCTTCTAATAATCACTAACGATATCGTTCGAGTGATAGTTGCAGTGTGCATGATTCCATTTAAAAAACATTAAATAATATTTGACCGGATCGTTACGAGACCCACAGGGATGAATTATCACGAATGCATCCAAGCACGTTTCGAAGCTAAAGATTCCTAGAATTATAAAAGAAATAAACAATAATAAGCCCAGTCTAAGGCCGGCAACATACCAGCAGAAATTTTCACGACGGAAAGTCCACCAGAAATGTTTTTGACATGCTATGGAATATCCGCCCGGAAATTCCTACTAATGTGTCGTCGGTCTAATAAAACTTGCACTGCAAAATCCTCAAGAACTTCGCGTTTCTGTCTTTAGTAGATCAGGATATCAATATCTTGGGGATCCACTTTATATTGATATGTAATAGCATATCTTAAACTATTTATGTCTAATATTACCATGTTTAAAAGAAACTGCAAGTGCAATCGACGCACAGATACATTACTAATACGAGCATTTAAAAGTGCTTCGCGCTGGAAAATTATCGTTAAAACGCCGCTTGAGAAACACGTAATTCCTGTGGCTGAAGCTTATGCGCAGTCACTCCGTACACTTTTTTACGCATTTGTCTTATATGTACATATATTTAAAATTCCAGGTTATCGTCAATGTCCCGTCAGGCAACAACTTTCAAATGCTACGCCCATTAGCATTACTCTAAGCACGACTCGGATCGGGAGTCAGTATGCAATGAACGCCGCGAATAAGACTAATCCGTCATCTCACGAGCAGCAGCCCTTAAAATCGAGCCACTCTTAAATGTAACAAAGAAATGCATAGTCGGCGAGCAGATCCCGCTTAACAATATTACGTAAACATATTGGCACTTATTGTGAATTATCAGCGGTTAAAATTATACACCCGTAGACTCTTATTGTGGACGCTAAAATTTTACTGCGAGCGAAATTCTCGAATGCGCGGAAAGGTAAACAAATATTTTTGAGTAACTATTTTTCTGGAGAAATGATAATACAATTCATCGCGAACTGAAATCGACGTGTCGGTGGAATCCGAAACAACAAACATTTCGAAAGCGAGTCGAGTTTTTGTATCGTGTTTAATATCTCTTGCTACTAATTTTTTATATTTATACCCGTTTCTTGGGGGCCATACTGTGTTTGATATTAAATTAAAGAAATAAAACTTATAATTCAACTGTAACACCGCTTTCACAATTTCTTACGATTTATACAGGATGTAAATAAATTCCAAATTTAAAATATAAAATATGGCGAACGATTGTAATTTATTTACATTTTGTAATCTTCCAACCTGTGTTTATAAGATTCTAGGGGAGGTTTTGCTTCTCATCCCTCGAATTAATGTTTTATAGTGTATCTTTTACAAGAAAAATAATATCGTGAACCACAAGTGTCTATAATTGTATAATATCTAATAATAATAACAATAGTCTCTATAATCTCTGTTAATGTGCTGGCGCTTGTAGGAACAAATGATTTTCAAAGTTTAAATAAGTATAACTGAAAAACCAACAATTGTAAACACTTACGGTTTGCGGCATAATTTTTCTCGTAACTAATTAACTAAGGAGCCTGGGAAACTGAAATTGTGCCCGATTCCAGAACGAATTCCAGAAAGAGTTTTCAAAAAGGCACACGTCAAAAATTTTTCATGAAACTTGAATTCTGCGCTACGAAATATACAATGTATGTCAATTTTAATCGATTCTGTAATGAGAAATGTATTCTTATCATTTAATCGCTAAAGTACCAAATATGGCGAAAGCATTTCACTTTCTCGCTGATCTACAAGATTCGCGAAATCGTATAAAAATCAGCTACGTGCTAGTCGCATAATCGTATTCTCTATACTTTGTCCTACTTTCTTCGTCCTAGTCTCCCCGAATGTGGGTCCCCCCCAGTCTGAAGTATCGTCTCGACCAAGTAATACCCTGTAACGTCATGATAAAACGTAAAGGGGAAGGGGGGAGGAGTAGTCACAGGTGTACCTTTAGTCGTACATCCCGATTCGATCGTTGTGTCCGGCGTGCGTTAATGTCCGGGACTGTGGCGTATGTACATTATAGATATACCAGTCGCACCGTTCGCACGGACAGTTTAGGAGCTCGCGCACGGGAAGTTTTCGTGTAACCTTCGAATATCAGGGACTGATCAGCGTGTATCGGCGTCTACCATCAAAGATTCGCGAGAAGTAAAAAGTATGCGTGGGCGGACAAGAATGGCGAGGATAGAATAATTCTGGTCAGGTAAGCCTGTAGTTAACATTGTATTTTAATTTGGTATTACAAACGATCTAAAGAAATGAATGATATTATTTTGTAACCACGACAGCTGTAGAATAGAATCAATTGTAGCTTTAGATTTTATATAAATATTATTACACAGAAGACGAATAGAAAAACTGAAAGAAGATTATCGTGAAAGTGGAAAACGAGTTTGATTCGCCATTATAGGACTTTAAATATGGTTAGAGATTCATATAACATATTTTCCTTCTTTGACGTTCTCTCTGCTTCCTGTAGAAAATACGAATTTCCATTAGACTTAAAGGCTGTTGATGATATAAGATGCAGAGAGTGACGATTGAGATAGTTTATTAAGCAATGGTTCGCACTTTGAATGACGAATACGAGCATTAATGCTATGGAATGAAAACACGAAGGACGTCACGTTATTACAACGAAGCAATTAGGAAATAGGCGCGGGATACATACAAAAAAATTGTTTTTTAACGTTAGAGCTTTTCCCGCAGTGAAATTACATCGTATTCATAGCTCGGTTATTTCATTATAGAATCGATTATACCAGACATTCTTTTTATATGTACAGTCTGTTCCACTTAACTTAGATATTTGAAATATTCCTTTGTATTTCTTTTTAAGCACGATTGTTTTGCTATGCGAAGCGTAATCAAAATGATGTCGTGACATGCTTCGAAAAATAAATCCGACGGACTTCTTGATTTTCGATATGCAGTTCCCGCGTTTTTACGTTACCAGTTGCTTTCTCTATTTTCAATATATCTTGCGTTACCCATACAATTGATTACGATTAAAAAAAATATTATAAAACTCCATTCAAAAATATTTTAAACGTTTGTATTAAGTGGAACACCTTGTACGCAATCTGTATACTGTTACAGAATGTTTCTCTTGGCGTCTATTCGATGACTTCCAGCATGAAGTATAGCGGGATGATCCAAGAATTGTAATTGTGCATACGCGGGATAAAAAGGTGTCACTGACACGAAGATTTCAGTGAAATCAAAATGAACTTTATTGGCTGCACGCTGTTCCTCGTTGTGGTAATAAGTTCCACTAGTGTGCAACAACCGACTTTCTTCAGGAATCCATTTAAAGGACTGAATGGTTTAGCGCCGAGATCTGCTTTATTGGACAAGGGAGAAACAAGGGTAGTGTATCATCACGATCAGACGATCGCAGTGGTCGATCTCGGATTCAATAATGAACTGCACAATTGCAATCTCATCGAAGTATAGTAAGTAGTTTCAGAGAAGCAAATTGAATTTCGTTTTTAAAAGTTTTTATAAACTCTCCGTTAGGCGCGTGGTTCACGGTTTACATCATGATCTTCCATAAGGAATCTCAGCTATTAAACTTGTCTTGACATTAAAAATTATATATGCATGTTTATACGAATAATTGTAGTCACACGAATGTTAAATAGCTAAATAGCTAAATAACAAAATAGCTAAATAGTTAAATAGCTAATGAAAATGATTGAAAATTGTGTTTATTATATACAAATCAGAATGGTTTCAACATTTAAACATATAATATAAAGACACGCGCCTAACGAATGATTCGGTCAATTTTTATGAACTTTAACAATGTGATAAAATAACGAAGCACTATTAAAGAAATGTACATATTTTTGATATTCCTAATTAGTTACATTGGCAATAGTCATTCGTTTACAGAATTATTCCTGGACTGATTTTCAGAGCACATAATTCTGGATTAGAAAACATAAGAAAAGAGAAAAAATCAAATTATTTGTTCATATGTCTTTGATGCACTAGGTATCGCTGTACCCGAGTATCCGAAGGACTAAATTGTGAAGGGTTAATATATATTTCATATTGTAGATAGAAACCACATGCAAAAATGTTATTATGCGTAACTTAATACTAGATTTGGGAATATTCGAATACCCAAAATTTGAATTAATTTGAGATAAGGATATCTTGAGATAATTTGATAATTTGAGATAAGGATATCTCAAATTCCAATACCTTTGGATTGCCGGATTTTTGGGAGATATTCCGATAATTATCCAGATAGTGAGAGAAAAAGTCATGTGCTAATTATAGACATTTCACAAAAATTTCCGCTGTCCAAAAGAAATTCGAATGCTTAAAATATATCCGGATATCCGAAACTATCTGCATTTCTAATTAAAATTTGTAAAATCTTTTTTTTTAACTTCAACCAATGAGAAGGCAACCGGTACAAATCCAAAAAGAGAATTATGAGATGTTTGAAGAAATAGTTGTCGATTTCCTGTACCATCAATACCGCTGATTCAGCTGAAACTACCTGAAAAACGGGTTTATAGCACTGGAATTGTAGTATTCTTCCTCTCAACATGTAGATCTTCGCATTTTACGTATTCGTGTTATAAAAATAGCTAATTTTAGATTTGTACTGATGTTTTTCGGACCGATTAAATTGTTTTAGCATATTTAAATACGTACATACACACAATGTCATGGAAATATACTTCTGTTCAGTACAGTTTCGTTATATGTCTTGTGTAAATATCCGTAATATAATATAATCATTCATAATTAAAGTAGAGACTGGGATAGTGTTTCAAGTTTTTACATACATATATTGTTTCAGCGAGCAAACGGAAGCGGACGAAGTATTAAGAAACTTATCGAGCATGTCCGTCCCTCGGGGTGTGACTTTTCGTGATATGCGAAAACTCATGCAGCAATGCGAACTACTAGATAAAATACAAGAGGAAGCAGTGCCTACTTTAGCGCCAAGTAGTTTAAATAAAGGCACTCGTGTGGTTGGAAGTTCTCTGTCCCTCCTTTCGGGCATTCTACCGGGTGAATTTTTACATCTGACCTTATTTTTTATTTCCTCTGTTTCTTCCGTTTACAAGGTTCTGCAACAATATTTCCTTCCAGGCACAAAATGGTGCGGTACGGGAGACATCGCTGAGAATTATCATGATTTAGGACAAGAAGCTCAAATTGATAGGTCGGAAAATGTGGATAATTACATTAATACGAGTTCCTGGAATGTCGTAAGACAATGTTTATTTTTTCTTCTTTTCAGATGCTGCCGTAGTCACGACCTATGCCCCGTTAAAGTTCGAGCTCAGCAAACGAGATATAATCTCACCAACTATTCCTTATATACCAAGTACGAAAACTTAACACTTATATTTCACTCTCTTAGCCTTTATTAATCAGAGTTTATGATGGATTTATACACAGGGTGTACACAGTATAAGTTTGCATGATTTTTGACACACTTGCGCTTTATTTGTTTTTTTCGAATAAGTTTCTATAACAACAACTTCAAACATTTGCTGTATTCAAAAATCATAGCTACTTTGAATTTTTTTAACAGCGCCATCTGATTTTGTTTTTGTAATATTCTAATAAATATTCAAATATACATTCCAGCATAATCATGAATATTTAATACAAAAAATCGCGATATTGAAAGTCGTGCGTTCCGTTATGACGTACACCATGTACAATGTGTTACGTATGAAACTTAAAAAAAAGGCTTAAAAAAATGTTTCCATTATGAACCCAGTTAATAAGATTACGAAGATGCGTGTAGGCGTAACAAACCGTTTAGGCCGACCGCAAATATAGATAATTTTCTTTCATTTATAGATCACACTGTACTTGCGACGAAGCGCTTTACAATTGCTTAAAAGCAGCTAAACATCCGACGGGCAATATCATGGGTCGCATATACTTCAATCTTGTCCGAGTACCGTGTATCGAAGATACCCCAAGAAGGGATCGCACTTCCATGGAGCCGCAGAGACGTTTCATTTCCGTCAAAATGAGTTATTGAATCGAATTTGTTGGATCACAAGACTCGCGTCACAAATACACCGTATGTGATTCAGTAATAGCTGTAGTATCTCTTGTATATTCAAGTTGCGTGAGTTTCTTAGAATGTAAGACTGGGAACACAGGTACATTATTTATAACTATTACTGAAGTTATCTACGAACGTGTAAATATTTTGTTCAATATACTATGGAACTTACGCATCATGATTGTTCGGATTATGTCCATCCTGATTGCAAAAGTGTCTACAGAACTCAATCGCTTGTTCGAGGCACGATAAATGAGGTAAGATTTCTTTTGTAATCTCACGAACGCTGGATGAATTGTGATTGGAAAGATTACCTAAAAGGATTATTTGTTTTGTGATTAATCAACGTATATATATGAGAACGTTAATAGCAATATGTTTGTAATTACCTATTAGCCATAAAGTATTTTTCTTAATATGTATATTGTCGTATGACATGTATTTATTTAATAACATTTGTAAGTTTAATTGCTCTGAAACTGTACGTGCTACTTCTCCAGAGGGCTCGCTTATCATATTGGCTAACATTATTATACATGCTGCAACCTGATATAATAAAAATTTGAAGTATATCAATGTTCGTTTATGAGTACAGGTAAGTAAGGCTAACAAATTGCAAACCTTTGAAACTGCGCATGTATCGTTTTCAGTATTTTCATAAAGATACTTGACTATACACGGCAAAATGTTACGCAGATAAGTATCACATGCCGTCACTGAAGATAATAGGGCTAACAACCAAGCAAAATTGTGATCTATGTATGGGAATTTCCTTTCCGTGGTAACACGAGCTAGTTCCATCATTTCATTTTCCCTACAAACGATGCCAAGGTGAGTACCATTTTTTATGAATTAATAATGTAATACAATAAAAACTATCTTACGAAATGCAATTAAAGCCTGCGCGTACGTAGTGCATAGCTGTATACGATACTGAAGGTAGAATGGTAGGATCGCAATCATGCATTAGTGAAATTATATATTTTAAACAGTTTTGTGCATGGAAAACTGCAAAACTTTTTTCGCTTCCTGCAACTAAATTTCCAATAGTCCAAATGGAAACCTCCTAATGACAAATGTGATAAAACCTCGTACACTAGAAATAAAAACTTCATGGCACTTGATAAATGAGCTATCAATTGTTATATCATTCAAACAGTTTTTATCAAGATAACTTCTTCTAATGATTTACAATGTCAAAATATACAAACAATTGTAGTAACAATTTACATAATTCAGATTTCTCCTATTTGATTACAATTTGTCAATTGTTATAACAAATAGTTGTATCCCATAAACAACATTGTATGGATTACATCATATATAATTATATCGTATCTATTTTTATGCTGCCCTATCTACAATAAAAGTGTACTTAATAACTGCGTACATTCACTCACCAATAATGGATAATTCTGACTATCCAAATCCGTAATAAGGTACGGCGCGATACTTTTTGTTAATGAGTTGCAAGCCTTGACGTTACCTAGCGCAATATTGCAACAGCAATTTGCTGCGCATAGCTGCAAAGCAGGGTCTTTGCACGACAGATCACGTGCCAGAGCAAATAATATATTGTTCACTTTTAAGAAAGTATTGATATTTTCATTGCTCTGTTAAAAAATACAAATGAACTTTAACAACAATTTGTTATTATTGTATTTTTTTTACAATATACATACAGATACATATATACATGCATAGATACATTCTACTAAGAGAAAATGTGGTAGACTAATCTTAATCCAAATGAATTAAAATCAATGTTTGTTTAGATTAAATACCACCAAACTCGTCCATGCTTACGTCAACTATATTTATCAAATGCTGACGAGTTATAGTAATTTCTTCGTAACTTTCTACTCACAAAGAGATTAACAGTTCAAAATTTCAACACAGACTATACATTTCGAATATTGACTTTGCTGTAATTTATCCGAATGCATTTATCCAATGCATCCAATCAACAAAATACTTTCAATCCGTCTGTCACATTTAAAAAGGTTCATTAATGCCGTCCGGATTATCCGAAATTCCGATTTATCGATAGCCATCGCGTTAAAACGGAGAATTTAGTATTAAAAAGTTGACTACTAAAGGATAACCTCAATAAGAGCATCTTGAAGCCGCCGGTATTCTTCGATGGACAAAGCTTTGTTTTTAAGCGCCTTTGCTTTCTCCTCGACAAATTTTGCTGTTAGAGAAATTTGCTGAGGACTACCTAAAGCTGCTCGATTTTTATTAAAAGCCGTTGCTCGATGTTGCTGTCTTTCCGCCAACGCAAGTGCTCGCATTCTTTCCCTTCTAAGCAGGGCTTCTTCTATCAAAGACTCCATTTCCATCATTTCTTCCGACATGGCGTTGATAAATGAACTCTGACAGTAAATAGATCACAAACTAGTTTCGTGGTAAGCGTGTTTTTAACAGTTACTTATATTGTTAGAATCGACATACGTTGTGCACTGCGTACAAGACTCAGGCCTGCCTAATGCTGTCTAACACTGTCCAAACACTGTCTAACCGTGGGGGAAACGCACTTGAGCGCACTCTCCTCACGTGGTGTCGATACCCCCACCCGTCAGCTTTTAGATGCACGCCGTGCGAACGAAAAGAACAACGCTATACCTGTCTCACTCTTACGCACCGGGAGCCATGTTGGGGGTGAGCAGAAAGGTAGCTGATGAATCATGCCTGCACGGCGTGCAGACGTTACACAGGCCTGATTTAAATACTCATCCACGTGGACTACAATCAGCTGTTCATATTTTGCGTGCAAAATTGAAATCCTGTACGTTATTACGAGTAGATAACGTATGTTTACATATAAAAAATTATTTTATATATTACTTTTGAATTGGCTCTGTGAGGTGAATACACTAACAACAAGTGTATGTGAAGTATGTAATATATTCGTGTACTACAAGTAGTTTACATAGAATTGAAAATGTATAATGTAAAAGATGCATTTAAAAAACCTTCTAATAAGAAAACAAATTGTTGTTTAAGTCATGCTTTTCTACCGACCTTCTATAGAAATGTGAATTAACATAAAATTCACGTAATTTGTCCCGTTATAGGGCATTTGTTAAATATATTTTTTATATTACACCGTTTGAATTCTACTCAATTTTATTTCATCTAGAATCGATCGATTATTCGATCACATTTTGCAGTAGTAGTTCTTTTAAAATGTGATGTGGTGGAATGTTTGTCGTTAAAGGAATGTTTATAACAAGATATTGAAACATTAAACAGTGCGGAGTTAAACCTGTTGGAAGTTCGACGCATGCTTTTCTTAAAAATTCGTATTTGTGGAACTGTGATAGATGATTCTTCTTCTATTCTCTTTAAAAAAGAACAGTTTATTATTTTACAAATGTGCGAAATTTTAGTAGTTGATAGATTTTTTTAAATTTAAAAAAAGTATCGTAAATTTTGTCGGGCGATGAAAGATTGAGAAAGCCGGTAGTACAATGGGTGTATAATGTTATGAAATTTCTATTTTCAGATTTGATGTTTCAGCTTACAAATCATGAACAATGTGGACAACAAGTGGATAATGAGACTTTCCCGTATGGGCAGAGATGTTACGCAGGACGTGGATAATTCACCATATATACATAATTCTAAATGATATTTGTAGCATTTAATAGTTAATTGTATTCTTAGTATAACGTTTATACTAATAAATTATACGCTTTATAACCTTTTTCATTGATTACATCGTGCCAATTGTTTGAAGGATTTTCACGATGATCATATAAACAATATGTATTTTCTCGTGATAATGAGAACATTTTCTTTATTGACCATAGTCGCCCATTTCAAACTCTTCGTTGTCCAGTTGTGCGTCGTCTTCCGCGTAGTTTTCAGTTCGACAAATGGATAAGATATTGTATACTGTATTTGGAAAACTAGAAGTCGGTCCAAGAACATGTAAACGAACGTCGCATTTCTCCATCTGATACTTCCATTTTAATTCAGTTCGTTCTATTTTGGTCATACCCTGAGCATTTTGTAAATTGTCCAATCCATGATATTTATAAATTTGTTTTTCATCGTATTCTAAATAGCTGATGATTAATCGTATTGTTTGCGAGTGATTAGTCACCTGAAATTCAGTGGCGGTACAACCTAAGGCACGTTCAGCGACTTCCCCGTTCAATTTACAACCAATAAGGTATCCAGTGTCATCCTTTAAATTCATCTTCAAATTCAGACTGACTAAATTTATCGGTACACGCGTACCATTACCGCAAGGGCATTCCAGATTCATACACGAGTCATGACCGTCCCGAATAAATCTCTTGCATAAAGCGCTGCGAAAACGAAGAACTTTACAAATCGTAGATTTTCGATTAACCAGAAGTATTTAATTAAATATGGTGAAAAGATGTTAGCATTCTAGGAAAGAGCGGAAAGTTGCGTAAACCGGAAGGAATTGATCCTCAATTGGAGTCAAATAATTAAAGTCGTTAAATATGAGTACAGGTCCTCAACGTGTGGTGTGGGCAAGGGGAGGAGCTTTCGTTCACCAACTGTTACAATTTTAAAATAAATGTCATCTATTGTTTTGTCGCTCTGATACGCATCTCGCATTGCAGAAACACAGACGCGTAATTGTAACCAGAACTACCTCTACCTAGCGTGTCCAAAAAATCGTTTTTTCACCGCATTTTTTAAAAGATCCTAGTTTTCAAGAGACAAGGTCTTGTCTCGGGCCAAGTACAAGTACGCGAGACTAGACCTTGTATCTTTTCCGGAAAGAACGAACAGGAGTTAAGAATATATTCTGATAATTTCATGCCGTTATCTAAAGAATTAACAAAGTTATAGTATTCTGACTAAACTAAGTTCGGGCGTTCGAACGGCCGAGTTCTCCTGTACCTGTGGTGGACGGGCCCGTCACGACATAACAATGTCGAACAATATAATGGAACATTATACGACTCTTGAATTATCGGATCAAGTTTACTCCAAAGTTAATCAAACAAACCAGGTTTTACTGCAATTAAAAACCAACCATCTCAATGGCACTATTTCAGTACTGGAACTATCCACGTTCAAATCGATAACAGATGCTTTTAGAATCGTTGCGAACTGTATCCTTTCCCCCTCCTTCGTTTTTTTGTTTATTTTATTCGAAATCTCTTGCACGGTCATTACAGTCGTAATGGTGTCCGCTGTAAACAGAAAACAGCTATTATTTTTTGTTATTTGAATTTTCCGAGTCAAACGACGTTAGCCGTACGATTGGGCATGGCAAAGGGATTCTGCGTCAGGGTGTCAGAATCGTAGCATCGTACTGTATTTTGTATAGCCTGTGCCTCGGGTATATCAGGATCTTCCGTGATCAAAGTTCTCCTAACTGTAATTATATAAATACTCATGAAATGATTCTTCTATAATTAATTAATACAACCAAAGTTTTAAGCGAATAGATTTATGTTGACATGGACCTATAGACAGAACCGTTTCCTTTTTATAATTATCATATGCAACGCGAGCATCCGCCATGAATAGCACCGTCCGTTTAGGCTTCCAAAATGCAGCCCTTTCTACCCATTCGTCTTCCCATAACATCATAGATACGACTTTATTCGTGGAGTCGTCCGCAGCTTCGAAATTGCGACACTTTATGTTTCTTCCGTCACGCGTAAAAATATTACGAGTATCGCTGACCTGTTTAATGATATTTCAATAAGACGTAATAAAACTTTACGACTAATCGATCAATATGCAATATCCCTTTGCGGACCGGTGCGTTTTTCTATATTTTACAAAAACTTGATACTAATTCGTCGTATGACAAACCAGCCCACCCACTATGTCTAATATAGTATTTGCTTGAGGGGCCCGAGAATCGTTTAGTGTACTTAAATTAACACGCGGTTTTGAAGTGCATAACCGCGTGCCTACCGCTGAATACGCGGTCTGGCGAATTAGTTAAGCGGTCGCGAACCTGTTAATTTATAAAAAATTACGCATTTATTAGGATTGAAACGTACAAAAGTAACTACGATTAAAACGTCGACGTAATGATCGCGCAATGTTTCTAGGTTCTCGTAAATATCTTTCAATGATTGTATCCCCTCAAGGCTCTTAACCGGAAGCTTCAACAAATGTTCGTAATTCTCCCGCGTCGGTGCATCGTGAATCTGCACCAGCGATTTTCCCTCGTTGACCGTCAATGCGCACGAACTGGGTGTCGACGGGACGAACATTTCATTTTTGTCATCCGGAACACGTTTGACAACTTTTGGATTTATTACTTCGACTGTGAGAAAAATCATTTAAGAAATATATGTATATCTGGCTTCATGACTAGACTACGGATGTTTATGTAAATTTAAATTTTTATAGGGAAAAAGGTTTGACCTCTGCAGAAATATATTTCATTACTAAGGGTATTAAAAGAGTATCTTTTGCATTGCACATATATTTTGCATTATATACGTCTATCGTATGTATATTTGACTTAAACAGGCTGTATGGTTTGCAGCCCATAAAACATAGTATTTTTTAGTAATTTAAAAAAAAATACTAAATAGATCAATTTGAAACTTCTGGAAATGTCTTTATTAATATTTGAAAATTAACCATGAATTTTTTGAAGTTGATTTCAATAATCATATCGGCTTCCCGTGCCACTGGTAGACGCAGCGGCAAAAAATCTCTTGGTCCAATTTTTCAGAAACTACTGCTCCGATCGACTTGAAATTCGAACCACGCTTCAACCGCGTGTCCTTCTTTTACATTTACCACTGACTATAGTATTTGTGCAACAGTTTTTTTATTATGTTAAATAAGGGCAAATTTATAGTCAATAATCGAATATTTGTCAATTGTCCGCTATTTACTGGTGGTTTAACAGTTTTATTAAACGGTGGTAGCTTCTTGCATGTGAAATTTTTGTTTTGGAGCAATACAAGAATGAATCCTGTCAACGGACAACAGATGTTTTTTACCACCATGTCTTTAGTCAGCTGTGACACCATTACGAGTATTGACGTGAAGTAACAAGATTTCATGAATAATCTTTAAACTTCAATTAAAATATTCTAATAGATTTCAAGTTGACCACAAAATAATTTTTTCTATGTTCCCAAAAAGGATCTATTTTTATGGGCTGCAAACCGTACGTAGAATTTGGGATGTTTGCGGTGCATATTTAAAAAATTGTTTAAAATAAAATAGAATTTCGGATTCATAATTTTACGTAATTGCATTTCTTTTGATAAATGAAATTAAGCATGTATATGTATTTTGAAATAATGACAACCCCTGTTCTCCGAAGCAAATGTGTTAATGTAATAAATAAATTACTTTTGAAATGCCTCGTAACTATTGAATGTGTTTTAATGTGTACAGACCCACGGAGCCGATGTGAAAAGTTGAGTGCAATTTTTTGATGAATTCCACGGTGCCCCATACGGTGATATTTATATAATCTTCCTCAGAGTCGCGTAATGTAAACGTCCAAACGCCGCGTTCACCATTATTGACTGAAGCAAATTAATTCAAAACATTGTTTAAAAAATAGTGGTTCCGCGATATTTCTGGAATACTTTTAAAAAATCTATATTTTAGTAAGATAATATATTTACAAAAAAAGCAGAAAATGTACGCCCGGTTTTGAATTATACTTTTAACATACGTATTTTTCTGAATTCTTTTAAGTTTGATTTGTTGTACATTTACGAAACACCGTATCACGTGGATAGCATTTTGTTTAACGAAAAAATAAAAAAACTAAAAACATTATTAAATTTATGGTTATTATAAGACGCATGATACTTGAGCTGTCATGGCGAACGGTGGTGAATCAATTGCGTCTTATCAAAAATTAGAGGCCGGTAATGAAAATGTGGGGACAAATCTAACATTAGGGCACTAAATACACACAAAATCCGTCTATTTTTATTCGGGAGGCAAAATAGGTATTGAATAATCTGCTTAAATAAGCTCGTTCAATCGAAATCTCATTGAAATTCAATTAATGCGACCGAATTATATAGAAAGACGTTCAAATGTTAAAGGCTTACATCTTGTTCGACTGGCGTCGAATGTTTTCGTGTTTAAACTGTTGATAATAATACCGATTACAAGTGCATTCTGTGCGCCGGGTTGTAACGAACACAATCGTTGCCTATACACGCTGGTCATTATTAATTGTTTGTTGAATTCAGTCGAGCAAATTCTTTTTTCGAATAAAACTTGCAAATTTCGTCTTCCGTTACCTACCCTCGCGTAGAAAATAATTTTGTGCGCTGTCACGGGTACCACTGTTTTTTTATCAACGAGCTTCCGCCTGTTGGTCGCTAGGTGGCTTTGACACGAGCTCATAACCTTTACGGCGAGCCTGTTCACAGGATATTTTATGAAGATTTTTTTATGCAGATAGGGATAAATCGCTCATAAAATGGTAAATAATTCCGATTGCTAACTGAAACTTTACCTCTTATTAAGGCGTGGACACGGATTAAGGATTAATGTTCTCTATTTTCTTAGTTGAACTTTGATTCATTACTATTTATTTTTGAGCCGGCACTTTATTCGAATTGTAGTGAGGTTAGATATCCATAGACAACTGTGCTTTAATGATTTTCATTTAGTTGCATCATAAACTCATAATCTTGCGAAACTGATGAGCAATACTTTTGTCTCCCGTGAATCCCTTTGAAAAAATTCGGTTCTCAAATTAATTTCGCGTGACGAAGATGTGGTCACGCTATACGGTAAAATTAAATTATACTCCTGTAACCATGCAATCGAAAATTATTGCTTCAACGTTCGTATTTTGAAGAAAAATAAAAGAACTTTTTGTTGTCACTCATAAAAGAATGAATAAAATAAATAACAAACAGGTTATAGAACAAAACAAATATGGAACTACATTTTTATAGTTCCAGAATCTGGCAGCGTGCAGGGCTGGCCTTGTCAGTGTTACGCGATCAGCTCAGTCGAGAAAAACAATTGGAAATGGCTCTAGAGATCGTTCTTCGTCACGATCTTATAATTCCTCTTCATGTTCACAATTACTACATGCTGCAAATGTACAAACTTCAACGGTGAGTTACATTTTAAATCTATTGTTAAATGAGTCTAAAATTTGATTAATAAGTATGTGGATCTCTAGGTACGACTGTATTCGAATTCAGCAAGGAGACCCAGTTTCTTTACGCAATTTCTTGAGAATATTAAACAGGAAATGCAAAAGAATAAAGAGATGAAGGAGTCACTGAAAAAATTCAGAGAAGAAGCAGAAAAGCTAGAACAGTCGGATGCTTTACGTTCGGCAAGGCAAAAGTTTCAAGCGGTTGAATCTGAGGCAAACAAAACATCTGAAGTACTTAAAGACAAACTTGACACCCTCAAGGAAAAGGTGCGTGTACAAACGTTTTAAGTAAAATTATAAAATTAGATGAAAATCAATGAAACTATGTTGTGTAGGTACAAGAAGTTATCGAAGAAGCGGGTAAGAGTGAATTAGGTAAAAAGGCTGGTCAGTTGGGTGAGGAATTATCGAAATCTGCAAAGGGAGCAGCTGAGACAATATCAGAAAAAAGTCAAGCGTTGGGTAAAACTGGTGCATTCCAAACAATAACGCAAACTGCAGAGGCTGTGCGCGAAGAACTGGATCAACAAGGAATGCATGGTAAATTAATGTCGACACTCCACAATTCACTAGACTGTATCTCATTTGCCACTGTCCTTTTAATGCTAATCATTTTGTTCCATGGATAAAAAATACAGGAAAGGTGTATGTTCCATTAAAAAAACTGCGAAAGAGAAAAGATATCTCGGAATGTGACGATGACAGAATTGTTGAGCCAAATGCTGAAGCGATGGGTGTTGAATTGCATAAGGATTCTAAATTTTATCAGTCGTGGCAAAATTTTAAGGTAACTTCAAAATCATTTCAATCGTATCGTACATATAGAGATGTCCGATCGTTATTAAGGATTTGAATTTATTTGAAGGATAAAAATCCATATGTGAACAAAGTACTGGATTGGAAAATAAAATACGAAGAATCGGACAACCCTGTAATTCGTGCTTCTAGAGTACTCACAGATAAAGTCACGGATATAATGGGGGGACTGTTTCAAAAGACAGAGCTTTCGGAAACGTTAACCGAAATTTGTAAACTCGATCCAAACTTTGACAAAGTACAGTTCTTAAAAGATTGTGAGACAGATTATATTCCAAATATCTTGGAAGCCATGGTTAGGGGGAATCTAGAAATTTTAAAAGACTGGTGTCATGAAGCGCCATACAACTTAATATCACAACCACTTAAACAAGCGCAAAAGTTGGGATATTATTTAGACAGCAAGATTCTAGGTATGTAATCGTCTATTATTCTAACTAATACTGTGATAATAAAACTATATTGTACTAAACAAGGATATTTGAAATTACAGACATTGACAATGTAGATCTGGTAATGGGTAAAGTAATGGAGCAGGGCCCGGTGTTAATGATTAGTTTTCAGTGTCAGCAGATCATGTGTGTAAGAGACTCGAAGAACAAAGTGGTGGAGGGTGACCCAGAGAAAGTGATGCGCGTTAGTTATGTTTGGGTATTGTGTCGGGATCCTGCAGAACTCAATCCAAAGGCTGCATGGCGTTTACTCGATCTTAGTGCAACCAGTTCCGAACAGTTTGTATAGTACACCATCCTCACACGAAAGATAGTTCAAATCTGCAAAGAAAACAAAATTAATGTGTATATGTGACTGAAGGGTATGTGACAGTCAATATGTGTTTATTGCTTCCAATTCGATTGACGAAAAAGATGATCCATTTAAGGTTCGTCGATCTGTACACCATTCTATCCGGAATGGATACACTGTAATATAATGGAACGGCAATTTTCAAATGAGAATATAGCATAAGCTGTAGAGAAATTCTTTAACGACGTTTACAGAATATTTATATCGACATGAGTGATCAGCAGATACAAATACGTTTGTCTTACGAACGCGCATAATAAAATTGAGAAAAAGTCGAGCACACGATACAATATTTTTTTAATGCACTTTAATAGTGCTGCTATTCACATTGTAAAATGTACATGTACATTACATGCCAGCCTACCGTTATTTCTATTTACACTTAAAATTACCTCTAACATTGTGCATGTCACGACGAATACTTGATTACCAAGATTGAATTGTTATTCAATTATGTTTCATAGTTTAATATATATTATGCAATTTAATATATACTAGTGTGGAAAATTTAAGTGATATTGTTTCTGTATATATTTGATTCTTGACATTAAAATGTTAAGTAATAGAGCATAGATCAGATTACATTAAATATAGAATATTTCTCTGTAGCGTTCTAGGCTAGCCGCCGAGGAAATTAATTAGTTATAAACTTTATCCGTAAAGACGTCGTTGCATCAATGTCGTATACGACCGAATAAGAGTATGGTGCGGCTACACAAATAATTGTCGAAGGATATAAGCTCTATATATAAGTGTACATATGTACAAGTTCGTGTTTATAGTATAATACTGTACAGCTTTGCAGTCTATTACAAGAACCACCAATTATTTTTTAAAGATTGTAATATATAAATTAAAACGAATCGTTTTCAAACGCTACAATAAATCCCTTCTCATTACAAGAGCTGTTGTACTTCTACTGTAAGTAAAACCAATGATCATTTTTTATACCTGACAAAACAGTAAGTATAATAAAAAATATTAGAACACAAAGTACAATTTATCGTTAAAACCCCGACCTACAAATTAACATTCTCTTTGTGCTTCGAAAATTGAAGCTGATAAAATTTGAATCACTAAGTTTCAGTTAATCTACTATGTTCTGTGATTCATAAACTTTAATGATTGCGTTCAATATGTCACGAACACTTTTTGATAAAATCATTGCTAATAACGTCCGACAAGCTCGTAAAAAAGTGCAAATGCTGCCTTTATTGTATGACAAGGCCCCGCGTGTCATCAGTATTACAGAAACTGCTGTTTATTGTTACAAGGGTAAAGCGTTTATCAAAATTTTGATATTGATAAGATTTTCTGTAAACAGCTGGAGATTTAAATTTAAACACATTTAGAATTTAAATATAGCGCCATATTGTATGCATCAAACTCGCTCTGTAATTGGTCATTCTTGATATTCGATCGTATGCTATAACAGCTGTTTTCTTTTTCAAAAAACCTCTCACGAAAACGGTAATTGCAAATAAGCAACATAACCCGTCGAAAACCGTTATCAATTATCGGAGTTCGCCTTTATTAAATCGTTATTGTGTGATTTCTATCAAATATATCACATAACCGAATACAAAATTAACGTAGAAGAAAGAATTCTAGTATGAAAAAAATCAAGAACCCCTAACAACCTAAAAAAAGTATAATATTCTATATTAAATCGGTACAGTTTAACACCAATGCCAATCTCTATACCATCGAGTATCGTTTGAAACGCAACAGCAATATTCTCGGTCGCCATTAAGGTAAAGTCGCCATGATACATATTTCCGTTCCGTATTGCGACTGTATTAACGCCGATAGAAACTGATAGAAACATCTCGATTGCAGTAAACTGCAGTGGGTTGATTGTTCGTCGCTGGTTGCATAAGAAAAACGCACGTTCGTTACACGTGGATTTCTAACGAGTTGTTCACGATTGGGAATTTTGTAGTGCATTTACGAATACTGAAATTACCTCGAACAGTTTGCTTTCCCGAACACGTAACTCGATGTTTCCTCAGAAACATGGCTGAACATCGTCTCGCTGGTGCGCTGGAATTTTGTGTACAGAATCATTGAAAAAACGGGAGGACATACTCTCCTGGATTTGGGATACGTGAGAGGAGAGCCAGAAGTAGAATGACGTCGATACACTTCGTCGTACATCCGTTACCTGGAACCGACGATCAGCTTAACGATAGGTAAGCAAAGCGCATTCATTATCGGTTTCTCATTAATGTATCTTTTTACTATGTCCGTCTTCTTCCTCTCCGTTGAGCATTCCTTCGTTCTCCACTGCAAAATTCGGAAATGCATATGACGATTCCTTGATATCCCGTGCATTATCTCGTTTTTCTACCTTGTTTTCGGAGCATTATGGGAAATTTTACTTCGATCTCGATGGGGAACGACGGTGTTGCGTTTTATCCGTACATAATTTTTTATGAGAGAGAAAGAGAGATGCGCATTTGCTGTCACATTGTTACCATTTCTGATGAGTAACACGCGAGTACGTGTTATGCGTGAGATGAGATACTATGCGATGATAGATTACGAGTCATATGTCCGCTGCCAGTTACGATTTATAAAATAGAAAATTCACATGCGTGATATGTACTTTATTCTGGGTAGAGGGGGAATTGTTTCTTTAATTGTTGCTATTCACTCTACCTGCAGCCGACAATAATTAAAAACTGTCATTTTTTTGGGAGACTATGTTCACCAACAGTGGTTACACATTATTAATTAAACAAACACTGGTTTCATCAATTGTTAAACATCATTTAATAGAGCATGGACTGATTTTACCAACAGCAGTTAAATACTAATTGAAGAAATCTTATTTGTATGTTAAAATAAAAATTGTCTGTTTCCTCTTTTAACAGCTGAATGAAACTTAATCGATGAATGCTGTTTAATTACCATTGTTCAAGTTTTTTTTGTCTGTCGCAATTTGAGTTTGTCATTTATTATTGGTCAAAATTTTGATTTCAATGGGCAGATAAAATTTATTGTATAGTGTTTAATCATTATGGTGAAAGGAGTCATAAATATTATTTTTCTGTTCATCGTTCATAGAACATATCGTTCACATTCTATTCAAATCAAAGTTTCTTGTCCATTGTTGGTTAAAACGTTAACTTTAATGTGTAAGTAAGATTTGTTTGATGAACAGGATTTAACTGTGACTTGAGCTTTTAAATAATGTTCGCATAATGTTTAAATGTGCTGTTGACAATACTTACAAATGTAATTTTTAATGGAAGTATTAGTTAATTGAATAATACATCGAAATCATTGACACATATCTTCTTTTTTTACAACAGAAGCATGTTTCATTTTCATATGCATTTGCATGGTAATATTTCTTTTTTATGTTTAGGAACCAAGCATATTTTCTTGCGCATTTTGAGTCAATAATATTAACGGGTCCCATTTTACTTTGAACGATTGCGGAAAAAGTAGTTAATGTATAAATGAGATATAGTTACGATTATACTGGTATTATGTTGAATATATCTTTATACTTTACTCATCAAGAATATAGATAGATGGACAACATTTTATCTCAAGAATGTTGTAAAAAAAATATAGTATTATTCCAAATATCTGTAGGAAATGCAAATTATAATATGTTTGTATATAATGTTACATGGGACGGTAGTACTTTAAAACATATTGAGTTAACATTTCTTTTTTATTGATCATTAATTGAATACTGAAGTTGTAGCATTATTGATAATATTACCACAATTATTGCGCAAAATATGTTATTGTTCTTTATTCTAGAAGTTTCTGTTCTGCTAGAATGCTATGCTTCTATTACAATCCAAATTTATCTGTGCAGTTTTTATCGTTGCATGATCTATGTTTCAAAAATTAAAATCAACGATTTGTACGTGTATTTATTTTATACTACGCAGTGGTAATTTTTATAAAAGTGTCATAACCTAAAGTTTCCATAAGTTTATCGGATTGATGAGTAGAAAAACAGGACAGACCTAAAATCAGTCTTTTTTATGCAACATCAACACTTGACATAATTACGTTTACATGCATTTGCACATCCATTTACATGCATTTACATGTTGAAACGAACAGTATTACAGTTAAAATGCTCTAAGTTTGTGTTTCTGATTGTAGTACAGTGTTGATGATACATGGAAACTGAAACTATTTCTTCAAATATTACAATACTTTTGCACTTGTACTGTTCTTTGTCTTAGCAATTTAATTCTACTTTTGTGTTATTAACTATTTAACGTGGCAAGCAGTGGGATTGTGCTCCTTCTGTTCTGTGACCAAAAGTGTCAGCGCCGTACCTGTGAAGGCAAGATTGTCTGTACGTTGTCGATTAAGAAACAAGAAAGACCCATGGCACCCAAATAGTTAATCTTACATGTATTCAAGAACAAATCATTTTTAATTCTTGAAACTTACGTTTTCTTATAATAAATAAAGCTATAATTTGGTTTGTGTATGTACTCATTATAATGAATTCTAACTGTTCAAGATTATTTATTATAATTGAAATTTCTTTTGCTTTAAACAATATATTTAATGTTCTCCCAATATTGATTTCACTACATCAGGTTGAGAGAAGTGGCTGAGAAGATCAACAGATATGGATTCGTCACATTGCCAGCATTTAGTGGACTAAAGATTTCAGTGAAACGTATAGTCGTTGGACCAACGCACATTGCTCTTCTTACGGAAGACAATAAAATTTGCAGAGTTGCATTTACAGTACTATCTGATAGATTGGATTTGAGCAAAAATGAACCAAATAGAAAGTAAGATAATGAAAGAAGTTTTAAACAACTGTTCTGCGCAACAGAAAAGGGACGTCTGTTAACTGAAAATATGATTTCTTGTATTACAGCACAAGTAAAAGTCACGTGGGAAATTCTAGTTCAGCTCCCAATGGAGGCGGAAGTAGTGGGAGTGGAAATAGAACGGGAATATCTAGATCATCCCGTGCAAGACTTATGCGCAGTAGTTCCGCAATCCGTGGGGGTAGTAGCAGTGGAGGTAATGGCAGTGGAGGCAGGATAGGAGCTCCAGGAGTAATTATGGGTGGAGGTAGTGGCAGTAGTTCGCGTCCTATCGCAGCGGTGCCTGCTCCATTTGTACCGGAAGATCTTATATCGCAGGCCCAAGTGGTATTGCAAGGAAAGAGTCGTAACCTTATTATGAGAGAACTACAGGTTTGTAGTGACATACTGTTTGTAGAATTACATGTATTTATTGCACATGCGGATAATACTCAGTACTAAGAGCTGAATACAATTTTTAGCGTACAAACCTAGATGTAAACTTAGCAGTGAATAATTTACTATCACGAGACGACGAAGAAGTCGATGACGCGGAAGATGCAGCTGACAGTTACGTACCAGAAGATCTTATATCATTAATAGACGGTGGATTTAGCAACGAACATTCTGTTATCATCGATGCCGACTCTATGTTTTCTGAAGACATGTTCGGGTATACAGGAATGAGAAAGTAATTATTGTAATTTCTAATCTTTTCTTTACGCGGGAATATCAAGTTGCATTAGACGAATATTGTTACACTTTTTAGTCGTGGAAGTTCTTCGCGCAGAATAGGTAATGACAGAGAAAGCGAACGTTCATCTGAACGCGATAGAGATCGCGACAGTTTCAGCAGATGGAGGGAACGACAGTATTACGGTCCACGTCGTTGGTTAGAAACAGCTCTTAAAGATTCTTGGGAGAAAGATTCCGGTAAATGGACGTTTTCAAATTTTACTAAAAATTCAGTAACAACTGAATGTGATATGATACTTTAACGATACTTTTGCAAAATTTATTAGATAACAAGAAAAAAGAATTAGCTTCTCAGAGTCCATTATGGATATCGGAAGAACTAGAGTGGTGGCATGAGCGCAGCAACGACCCCGGTGCTCGTTTCGTTCAAATGGCGTCGCTTTACAGTGAATTAATTGCCGTTTCCACAACTGGTCAGTTGTACCAATGGAAATGGTCAGATGCTGAACCATACAAACATCCAGAGGCACGTATTTATTGTTAAAGCAAAAACTGATATATTTATTTTCAGAAAAAAATCTGATATGTACAATTCGTTGTTGCAGAACCAAAATGTGCATCACCCAAAAGCTATTCCATTAGCATTGACAACAGAAAAGATAGTTAATACATCCGCGACGGCAATCCGATGTTCTGTCAGTACAGAAAGCGGCAAGGTAGCAACTTGGCTTGACGAGCTTCTGGGACATGTCGCTTCTCGTCTCGAACATCCAGCTCAAGCTTTCACTGAATTCACATTGGACAAAATCGTGTCACTTCATACTTGTGCTTTATATACTGTTGCCAAACTCGAAAGCGGTGCATTGTACTGGTGGTCAGTGTGCAAACGCATTTTCATTTGATCCCTGTTTACACGTGGTTACGAAATAATGTGTTCATATATTCATCTGCAATAGGGGCGTGTTGCCATTCCTTCAGCGCAAAAAATTATGGGAAAAGTACATGGCTAAATCGCGAAAACATAGACCGTCCACGGTATCATCTAGCGATATCAGCTATGGCACTCATGTTTGTATGAAAAATAGTCCTATATATCAACCTGGGGCAATAGGTACGTTTGTGAGATTGAAACCAGAAATTGAGTAATAATTGAACACTACAAGAAATATAATTTGTTTCTTAGGATTCACAATTGCCAATGGAGTTCCAAAAGTGGGACAGTTGTTGTTCGCAGCTTGGAACTTGGATGCTACTTGTAGATTTAAAATACTGCCAGCTGGAACACACATACCTAGTGCGACCGTTGACAAACGTGAATCTAATGGAAACGGAGGAACCGGTAGTGTTAATAAGACAAATCATAAAGAAACTGCTGATCGTCTTGACATGCCACCACCACCCTCACCAGCTTCAAGCACATGTAGCGATACCGGTAGCATCACAACAAGTCACAGTAAGAGTGTCATCTGATTCATTTAAATTAATTGGCTGACTATTAATTTACTAGAGCAGTGCTTTTCAAATTTTTCTGTCGCGATATAGTTCTTTCGTAGTAGCTCCGATACGGTTTTAAACGAATAAAGATGTGAAAATAACGAAATATGTACAGAATCACTTCGTGTAAAAATCGACATTGCATAAATTAGTTTTTCACCGTTAAATTACTCTGATTATAATTTTTACTCCGATTCATAGTTGCTCCAAAATATATTTTATATTTAAATATATGACGATGATTCTTACGATCGAAAACTGAGAAACACATAAACAGGAATATAATTCTTGTACAATTCTCTTTGTAGAAAGACAAAAACGTGCAGCGCCGCGTAACGAAGGAGAATCTGATCGTAAAGATGAGGAAGATTGGCAGTTGAAGGATGTTGTTTTTGTGGAAGATGTCAAAACTGTACCTATTGGTATGATTCATACTTAATACACTATTGATACAAAGTTTAGCTTACTGTAATCAATGTGATGTCCTTTGTTTCTACAGGAAAAGTTATTAAAGTTGACGGTTGCTATGTGGCAGTAAAGTTCTTTTCAAAGGATTCAAAGGAAAAAGAAAAAGAGATAAAAGAGACAGACTTTAGTACATCTGACTTCAAAGATCTTACGGCAGAACAGTTAATAAAATTGTTGGCTGATTGTAGATTATTACGAAAGGACGAATTACAGGTAAGCAAAATATTCGACGAAATACTGTATTCAAGGACTCATCGGGAACAGGTTAATCAGGGTCTAAACTGCCAGCATTAATTACCACGTGTATGTAATTTTCCAAAATATCTATTTTAGGTAATAAAGTCATCTATGAATCCAAGAGCACCAGATTGTTTTCAACGAACTCCTAGGAGAGTAAATATCGCTGAAGGTGCAAATGATAGCCTTTTAACTATTGCCACAGATGGCCAAGGTATGGGCATTAAACTGTAGTTGACAGCATTTACTATTTTACCAATTGCTCGAGAATATCTCGGCCGCTCAGAGTTATGTTCCCTTTTCGCGCTGTGGTATATGTATTAGTGCTGAATATAAATATAACAAAATTGCAATAAGTTACGTCGTTCGATAGTTGAAGGCTGAAAATCATAGTGGTGTAAGTGACAAAAAAATAAGAACTTGACTTTCATGCCCTCAATTATAGAGGGAAATTACGAATTTTATTAAAAAATGTTTTTGTATTCACTCTATTACGGGAGTTAAGGACATGGTATTTTTCGTGGCGCCATAATTTGACTACTGTTACATAGCATCTTTTTACGAGAAAAGTAATGGCGTTAAATTCAAGACTCTACGATCATCTTGGTGAGGGTGTAAGCTTAGGTTTGACGTTAATTATGACATGCTACGACACGTGAAAAAAACACACTGCATAGGTGATGGCCGAGCGTGACTCGTGTGATTGATAAAAAGTATTAATTTATTTTTCAATCACCAAATATTCCAAAATTCTATTATCCATGCAGGTATCCATGCTATATTAAAGAGCGGAAACAAATTAAGTTACGTTGTGTACAACTTAAGTACTGGAAGATATGTGCAAGATTGCTATATACCGTCTGATATATCTTCGTTTCTCAGTTTGCAACCACAAAACATCAGTCTTACGAGTGCAGGAGAGGTATAATTCTTAGTTTCTATGTTACTAAGATTTATCTAACGTTTTTGTTTACTTCAGGCAGTCGAAGGTACAATTGAGTTTTGTATTGCAGAGTATCGAATGCTCCATGATTCTTAGAGACGGAAATAATACGATTTATCCGATAGCAAAAGATTGTGCCGATGCTATCCGAGATCCGAATTGGTTAGATTTGGTTCCAGTACTTTGCATTGGTGCTTCAACCATTCCTATACCAAGCTGTTCTAATTTGACCAATTTGAAAAATCAAGTTGCAGTTATTGCACTAGCATTTGATAACCTTTTGCTTACGCCACGTATATTAAGATGCGACTATGATAGTGTTAAACAAGTATTTTGTAATCTGGAACAAGACCTCAGTAAGTTTGAACACGAGCACAATTTTTTCTACGAAAAATTCATTAACACAATACGTATGGACACAATATGTATGGACTCTCTTATGCACTGTATTATTCGTTTAATCTGACATCTCATTTTGCAGAAAATAATTTGCCACAAATTCAGGCAATATTGACCGAACGCTGCGACGGCAATCGTAATATTTTACATGCTTGTGTTAGTATGTGTGCGCCAACTTCTAATAAGGAAAATGATCAAGGTATCTACTCATTTCATTGGTATCAATGCATTGGTTATACTACTTAAAACAATTAGTCATTTCTTTACATGATTCTGTAGAATAAACTAATATAATATTTTACTCACCACTTGTCTACTATAATACATTTTTACAAGATTAGACATCTAATTCTCTAATGGAAGCAGTTAAAGAAATAGTACCCTAGTTATTTTAAGGTGTGTGCATGCCGATAAACTAATACTTTATCGTTAAATTTGTAAATTCAAAGGAATCGAACGTGAGTTAGTTACAAATACAGTCGATGGTACTTCTGCTCCAATCGAGGAACCGATTCCAACATTAAGTTGGCCTCCGGAAGCATTTGACAATACATCAGGAGAGGAAGATAGTTTGCTTAGCATTGGCGCTGCTAGTATATCTATGATGAATAAATCCGGTAAACATTCATATTCAGTATTGTCCGGCACAGTAAAACTTTAATAGTTGGAACCTCAGTAATTGCACGTAAACGTCGCTGGTTTGCGGGGTGTCTGGGACGAGTCGTCCAACAACAATATAATTTTACAATCAAGAAATTGGGGCAGAATTCAGTTTTATATTTCAAATAGCGTCTACGTGTGCATCCGCTGGCCGGTTACCGTAGGCAATTTCCAGTTCTATTTTTGTACAATTACCGAGGTTTCCCATTATTACGATTCAGATCACTTTAAAAATTATTTATGATGCTATATAATAATCTTGTATGATTTCAGGTGTTGGCGCAACGTCAAATAATACTTACATCATAGATTCTGTTGAAAGACGAAACAATGCGTTACTTATTCTAAAATATATGTGTGAAAGCAGTATATTAGCACCTCATTTGAAGGAATTACTTACAGCAAAGTAATAGTTTTCGTTTGCAAATTCCGCAGTTGCATAATATCATACATAATTTTATAAAACACTTCACAACTTCTTTCATTAACAGGGATGCTCAAGGTCAAACGCCTTTAATGCTTGCGGTGTCAGTCCGCGCATATCACGCGGCTCTTATTTTGCTGGACACTATTCAAAGAGTAGGAAGAGATCCGAAAGAATGTTCGGTTATGATACTTCCTGCTGATGCAAATCCAGATCTATCTCCGCTGTTTGTTACTTGTTGCAACGATACGTGCAGTTTCACTTGGACTGGAGCAGACCATATTAACCAAGTACTGTATCTTTTTTAATATTTGGATTTCAATTATATTTAAGTCAGGGTGCTGTTAAATCTCCCAAAGTTGTGAGTTTTCGGTAAAAACAATTCTTCCATTGGACGACTATTAGAGCTTCACGATACGTATTCATAGTAAACTGCATTTAATCATATTTTATTCTATTATATATTTATTTATATCAAACTAAAATAATGATTTTAACTGCTGTGCCTTCCGAAAATGAGGGTTCACACAATTAAAAAACTAGTATTTTTACGGTATTTGTATAGCGTATAATATATAATGATATATTATAATTGAAAATGTAATGTAGAGGGAAAAAAGTTATGCACGTTCTCTATCCTAATCGAAACGTTGTTCTAATATAGGATTTTCCAATTGCTTTACTCCAAAATTGAACATTTTGAATATATGTATAAAACCTTAGTTTTATTAACAAAACGAAGTGTTTACTAGAATAGCGAATGGTATTGGTGTACGGAAGTTTGTTTTTTGTTTTTGCCGAAAAGTGCCGAAAACTTAACTAGATCTAGCTTTGTGTTCTACAACACGCGTCTATTTCAGGATATCTTCGAGTGCAGAACATGCGGTTTAACCGGATCTTTATGCTGCTGCACCGAGTGTGCACGCGTCTGCCACAGAGGTCACGATTGTAAACTCAAAAAAACATCTCCAACCGCTTATTGCGATTGTTGGGAAAAGTGTAAATGTCGTGCTCTGATTGCTGGTCACCAAGGTGCACGGTATGATCTCTTGTGCCGTCTTGTCACGAATACCGACCTGGCCACAAAAATAAACTCACGGTAAAGTTTATTCCATTTATAAGAATGTTGTATTGAGCATACTTTAGACTAGATGTGATTGTTGTTCTTTCGTAGGGGGGAGAGCATTTTGTTATTCTTGGTACAAACTGTGGGAAGGCAATTAGTAGAGCAACGACAATGCCGATCAGCACCGCGGCAACGTTCGACGTCGGCAAGTCGTAAGGCACCCTCGTCTGATGGTAAATTTTTCCTAAATGATAACAATTTTAAATGAAAATTTTCATTATGCGGAAAGAAATATTTACTGACCTTTTATTACTTGCTTGTAGATAAACTTGTGACGTGGAGTAAAGGTCAGTAAAGAGTGAACATCATATTGTACTGAGAGGGGGGGGGGGTCTATATAGTTTGAAATCCAAATTATTGTTACGTTTGCGGGATGTGTACAAAACTTAGCACAAACTTCGAAGCACTCTATATGTTGTAAATCATGGTTTGCTATTACACGTTTATTCTAAGTTCCATTGAAATATAGAATTTGAAAAAAATCTTACGTTTATCTTAGTAAAATAATTCCAAGTTCGTTAAATAATGTTATGTATATGCATATAGAATTGTTTCGTCTTGAATTAGCTAATGTATTTTAATCGTACAGACTTAGGTGCCGATTTAGACATGCCGGATCACGACTTAGAACCACCCCGCTTCAGCCGAAAAGCTCTCGAAAGATTGTTGAACGACTGGCCAGCAGTTCAATGTATGATCATGTCCGGAGTTTCTGTAAACGGCAATGATCAATTATTTGGGGATCAGGGACAATTGTGCCGTCAGAGCGGCACAGCATTACTAGACAAATTTACGCATTCACTACTCGTTAAGTGTAGCGCAGAGGTAAGAATATAGCTTTTATTTTGACAGAGATAACAACGTGCCATCTATAATCATTTATCAAATTTATTGCGATATTACGTTACAGATGCTCGATACCCTTCTTACGACTTTGATACGAGAATTGCAAAATGAATCTGTGCCTGGGCGTCAGGATGAAGCAAATAATGTTGCACGTAGATTCGTACGATCTGTGGCTCGTATCTTTGTAATCTTTACCATAGAAATGGCACCTAACACCTCAAAAAGAAGAAGGTATAAAATAATTTATGCATGCATAATAAAGAAGGTCTTTAGTATTCCAAGTTTTACTTGTACAGGGTGCCTCTCTGTACATTTAATTTGTCACATAAAAAATATTATAAAAGAGTTGCCATAAATAAATGTCCTATTTGACCTTGTTTTCAAGTTGAATCAATTTCTTTTTTAAAAAACGTATCTACTTACTTTTACAAGAGATATTCAAAGTTATCTCTTCGCACCTGAAGACAAGCCTATAAGCGTATTATTGATCGTTTTACTCTCCTGATGCGTTCAGGAATTGCTTAGACTTGCTAGGAACTTTGTTCAATTCTTTTGTCAAATATTTCAACACAGTCGACGAGCATTGTATACGCCATTATTGAGACACGAAACACGCGCAGTAACTCGAAGACAAAGTCAAATAGAACAAATTTTTATATGATCATTTGTTACTATTTTTAAACTTTAAAATAATACTCAAAGTGGTTCCTAGATGTAACAGGATACCCTGTGCATCTTTTGTTCTTATTACGCTAAACTTACGTTTTAGTACGAGCCAAGCATCACAGCCTCTTATGAAATGCCGTAAAGTTTTTCAAGCATTAATCAAGTTAGCTGTGGAAGAATTATGTGAGACTGCCGATTCCTTGATAGCACCTGTGAGATTAGGTGTCGCACGACCGACGGCTCCGTTTACATTGACCAGTTCAGCGATCGAGGTGATCAACGGTTCTGAGGAGCTATTCTCTATAGAACCCTTAATACCTCATAGCGGCGTTAGCTCCCAAACTTTAGACGCAGCTTTACAAACGCAACAAGGAAACAACAATATAACAATTGCGAGAGATGTTTCTGCCATGGATGAAACGGAAGGTGGTGAAGGTAAGCCTTCTTATAACTCATTCTGTGCTCGCTTTTTTAGCGCGACTTTTATTCCCGTTGTAATGGTCCACGTTGGCGCTTTTATTATCTACGCTACTAACGTTTGTCTTATACATATACCGACTAGATATACAGAGTATTTAACGGGGAACATCAAAAGTATTTTATCGACGATAAAATATCAAATATATTTTCGATGTTTAACTAATCTGGAACACACAGTTTACATGTAGAATTTGTATTAACAAATAAAAAATTTGATACTGACGTGTGCGCAGACGTTCCGATGGACGTAGACGGTGATATTAGCGAACACGAGGAATCTGGAGTTTCCGGGGCAGCTACTAGTCAACCATTAGGTGAAATTGACAGCAATGCTGGAGGCGTGGGCGAAGAACAAGCAGGAGATGGTGAATCTGACACGGAGCTAGATCTTCTTGCGGAAGCTGAAACAGAGTCAGACTCCGATGACAATCACAGTAATCAGGACGCGGCGTCTGCTCAACGTAGCGTACAGACGGGCGCAACTGCAGGTTCCGACGGTGGAATGGGATCCATTTTATTATTCCCGGAAGACGAGTCTGGCGAGTCGAGTCAACAAGAAGACGACGAGAGTGAAGCGGGAGAGACCGACGAACAAGATAATGAAGAGTTTCAGATCGGCGACGAACAATTGGAACGTCGAAGGTAAAAATGTTCCACCATCCTGTTTAGGATACACGTAGTCTTCAACTTTTATCCTCAATACATTTCCTGAATATTTAATAAACGGCGGAAAATGTACCTAATAATGTACGAAAATTAAGGACTGCTTGTTCGCTCGTTTATTAAGAACCATTCGGGAAAGATTTTACCTTCACATTGGATTTCATAAATGTACTGTTTCTAATACAGTGTACCTGGTTACAGTGGTTCGTTTGGCCATTTGCATCGCAACAATCTCGCGCCTATTTCTATGCAATGGGCAATACGTAGCCGTGAGTCAAGTATGCGTACCGCAGGTTTGCGTGTAACCGGTGGCAATAGCCTGGTATTCATTGATCCAGCATCTATCAGGCGTACTACTGCCACATCTGCTGTTGCAGCTGCACAAGAACCCATCACTATGGGTGCCACTGCCAGTTGCCTGGCGCGTGCATTTGGCATTGTTATTCGACAGATTGCTGATCTTTTAGTTATGATGCAAGACTACAAAACGCTGGCACCTTCTTTACCACGATTGATGGAAATCAATCTACAAGATGCTCTGAACTTACAGGTGTGTAGTTTTGTGTGTACGATTTAAAGCAGCTGACGGTTTTAAAGTTCAAATGGATTCGAAATAATTTATTTTCAAACATTATTTTGTATAGATTATTTAAAGTTTATCTTAATTGGCATGCACCGGCATGCGAGGTCGTTATCCTACTTCAGAAAAGCTTAATATTTTCGATAAGAATTTATCAGCATTACTGTTCATACCCCCAATACGAACGTAATAAACAAATATATAAATGCCTTATATCTTATACAGTAAACCGTTGTGTACTGTATAATATAACTCGTAATTATAACACGCATGTTAAATTCGACAGAAATCTTTAATTTTTTAATTAAATAAACAGTAATAACTTTTCCAGGAGAAATATATGTCTTCTTGATTCATAAAATTCATGTAGGTTATGCAAAAAATTCTATAATTGAAGTTAAAATAGCCATTACTGGACACTACCATTTATTCTAGAATCTATGCATTATTTTGTACGCAACTGTTGTGCCTCTTAAGGTGAATATGTAGCTTTGAAAAAGTTCATGAAGTACAAGCGATAAGCAGTAAAAAAAAGTTTTAATTACAAACTGAACTAAATCGTATGCCGATCTGAGAGATCCAGTCATGTCAATTAAGGGAAAAAAGGAGTGCACTTTACTTTAGAATATAACGACGAAACGGTTTGTCTTTGCAGGTGTATCTCGAAGCCCACTTAAAACCCACGTGGGATTGGCTCCTCACTGTAATGGATGCTACAGAGGCCCAATTGAGATTTGGGGTATCTTTAACACGCAGTGCGGACCCTACCCATCCTGAACACCCGCTTAACAACGCACCGTCGCTGTCTGGTGGCAATTACACCGGGTTACTGAATACAGCTGCTTTATCGTTGACGTTACAATCGAATACAGGTCGGAATCAACGCAGTGGTATCGCTACCAGCTCCAATATCTCCACTCCACAAGCTTCTACAAGACTCACCGTTGGTTTTGCAGGCGTTGGCGAATCTTTGAGAAACAGTAGAGAACGCGAAGGCATGTATCATAAATTTCGGTCCCGATATTTCTACCATTTACAACACGTTCTCATATAAAAATAATTAAAGTGCTTTGTCGTATTTCATTCAGTTCGACCCAGATGTTCGTTTCTTAAAATAAATTATTAATTCCATTTTTCCAGGTGGCGATGCGCACTCGACAAGGCGCGAATTTTTATCTTATTGCTTATCCTTAATGCGTGCTCACAACGGCGAGCACAGAGACAGCTTGCCAGTATTAGACGTCTCTGCCCTGAGACACGTTGCATACGTTTTCGACGCGCTCGTTTATTACATGCGTTCACTTTCCGAACCGATTACCTCGAGGAGCGAAACACAGAAGGAATCCTCGAGCTATTCGGGTTGGAACGATCAGGTTTGTCAAGTTTCTCTGATTGAGGATACAAACACAATTTGTAACATAATTTATGAAGATGTGTGTGTTATAGGATGAGAATGACAATGACGAAGGAGAGGAGTATAATTCGCCGGCTACCACCGCTATGGAAACAGACTCTGTCGACTATCCCGATTTACTTCAAGTTCCAATTTGCGGTTCCGGAAACAGCAGTAATAGTACGCCAAAAGGAAGGAAGCATCCTTTCTTACAACGATCGGATTCTACTCTGTGCCTTGGTTGCCCACCTCTCGATCCCTTTGACACTGCCATGAGCGAAGCATTGCCATTAGCCGATCAACCACATTTGCTGCAACCCCATTCTACACGCGAAGAACTTTTCGGCACACCGAGGCAACCGACTTGTACGACCGCGGGTCCTAATCAGAATCCATTAGAGGGTTTACCTACGAGGCTCGGTCTGTCTGCGCGAAGTGTCGATAATCAAAATATTGTGACACCAACATTCAGCCAAGTGATTCAAGGGCCCGCAGCCTCTGCTTCGTCAGACGTAAGACGTAGTTCCGTCTCAGTGGTTGACCCTGCATCTACAAAATACACGGTAATGTATCGAACTTGCATTAATATGAGACATTCGCTTGTTAAGGGAATATCCGGCTGAATCATTTTTGTTGTTACATTGAAATGTGGGCCTGTTACACGATTTCATGAAATGTGATTATTACATTTCGTTGAGTTATATCCAAAAGTATAGACGTTACTTCTTTGTCCGAAAATGAAATAATGTCTTTGAAATTTTGCAAAATTTATACCATGAACTCTCTGTTTAATCGTTATGTTGAAAGTGCCCATAAAGTAAAACTTATTAGTTTGTTATCCCGTCGTTAACTTACCATTTCTTTACGCTGCTGAATACAATTGGGGGATCAATTAGGAGGGGATCAATTTTAAGGGGTCATTAGGAGGGGATCAATTTTTCAAATGTTGCTGCTCACCAATAAAGTTATCTAATATTCCGAAAATGTTGTATAATGGTGAAACCTGAGTAAGTAAAATCACACTGTATAAAATACACTACATTTCTTTTACAGTTAGAATTTCTTTGTTCTGCAAAAGCATCCACAGAAGTCAACCCCTAATTGTTTTGAGTAATGTAGTTGTTCATGGAAATAGTTATCACAAAACCAAAAATTGAGGAACCAGCTTCCAAATTTAGAATGCATGTATCATACTAC